>OU753560.1:13800000-23800000 GCA_916701695.1 Agrochola macilenta | reverse complement strand
CGGCGGCGGGCTGCGCCTCGTCGCCAGCCGCGTCACCCTGTAAAGAACACCACGCTGCTGCACACTACCACTCCACACACAGTATTGTTAGAACTCGCCCGGTCATGACACTTCTCGAGGCTCAGGCTTCGGTACAAAAGGACCATCCTATGACGTTAATAAATAATACCACTGCACACGTTATTCGTCAATGTTAAAGCATGCATGAGCTTTGATGTGTAAACTTGACCGCTATAATAAGAGTGAGCGAGGGTACCTGTGGCAGGGCGTGCACGTTGGGCTCGTGGGGAGCGGGCGGCGCGAGGGGCGCGGGCACGCGGATGTCGTAGAAGCGCTGCGCGAACACGGGCGCGTGGTCGTTGATGTCGCGCAGACGCACGGCCACGCGCGCCGTGCTGGCCAGCGTGCCGTCTGACGCCTGCACCTCGAGCGCGTGACTTGCCGCAGCCTCGCGGTCCAGCGCACGGCCCGTCGTCACTATCTCACCTATACAAAAAAAAAAAATACATTATGAACACTAGCGACCTGCCGTAGCTTCGCACCTGCGATCTGTTGATGTGGCCACATAGCAGACATATTAAAGCATCGAGATTACTGTGCTATAAGTTTGGGTAACAAGATTAAAGCAGTCAATTTTTAACACACTTTTATTAGCTCTATCTATCTATCTACGAGATCTATGTAACGGAATCTTTCAACGTAATTTTCACCAACTTCAAGACGTTCGATTAACTTGAAAATTTGCACACGTATTAAGGACCGATGACAATACAATAATTTAGTATCTTGGAGCTGATCTGATGGTGGAGCCAGGAGGTGGATACTGGAACTCTTCAGTAGCTATTAGTAAACCCCTCTAGTTTGGGCTCATATAAATCGGTTTGACGAGTCCAACATATTGCACTTGTTGTTGAGGGTCTGATGATGGAGCCAGGAAGTGGGTAGTGGAACTTTTTAGTGGCTACTAGTAAACCCTTCGAGTTTGGGCTCATATGACTCGGTTTGACGAGTTCAATATGTTGCATTTGGTGTTGCGGATCTGATGATGGAGACAGGAGGTTGATAGTGGAACTCTTCAGTGGCTACTAGTAAACCCCTCGAGTTTTGGCTCATATGACTCGGTTTGACGAGTTCAATATGTTGCATTTGGTGTTGAGGATCTGATGATGGAGACAGGAGGTGGATAGTGGAACTTTTCAGTGGCTACTAGTAAACCCCTCGAGTTTTGGCTCATATGACTCGGTTTGACGAGTTCAATATGTTGCATTTGGTGTTGCGGATCTGATGATGGAGACAGGAGGTTGATAGTGGAACTCTTCAGTGGCTACTAGTAAACCCCTCGAGTTTTGGCTCATATGATTCAGTTTGACGAGTCTAATAGTTTGCGATTGGTGTTGAGGGTCTGATGATGGAGCCAGGAGGTGGATAGTGGATTTTTTTAGTGGCTACTTAACTAGTAAACCGGTCAAGTCATAACTTCGTTGAATTTAGACTTATTAACTAAATAAAAAATAAAATTTTAATTTAAAAAAAACTAAACAACACGCTTTTTACAAAAAAAAAAAATACTAAAATGATAAAATAATTAAATTGACTTGTATCCAATGAAATCAAAAAGCGTGGTGTATACTTTACATTTATTTAAACAAAGCGCTCCACGCTTTTTGATTTAATCATTGGATACAAGTCAATGAAAAAAAAAAGCGTGTTGTTCAGTTTTTTTAAACTAAAATGTTATACTTCTATTAAAAGAATCTGTAACATACCGGTGTGTTCGTCTATGGAGAATAATCCGTCAGGGTTGCCGGCGACGATGGCGTAGGTGACGTTGGTGGGCGAGGCGTCGGCGTCCAGCGCGCGCACGCGGGCCACGCGCGTGCCGGCGGGGCAGTGCTCGGCCACGGCCGCCGCGTAGGCCGCGCGCTCCGGCCACGGCACCATGTCGTTGACATCCTCCACCTCGATGTACACCTGCGCATAAGCCCACAAATGAGAATCGTCAGCGTTCACTTTTAAAATTAGCTGATGTTATTAAACGCACGCAGGTTTGGAGGAAGTAAAAACGCCAAGGTTTCAAAGTCAGTTCCTATCAAAGATAATCAAACGATACATTTAAAGTCAGTCACGTGACGCTTTTCAACCGCAGAAAAAAATCGTTTTTCTAACAAAAAATTTCATCGGTTGGAAAACGTCTGGTTTTAATCGCAGTGTGGCGTATTTCCAATCTATACAAGGCCAGAACGCAGCCATAGGAAACTGCTCGCGTATACATTGTAGTGCTATTTTTAAATCTGTGATTACAATGTATACACGAATTTTGCGTACTGCTCGTGTATAGTTTGTAACGTGCACGCGCGCGTTCTGGTTCCAAACTATACTACATCACTTACGCTTGACATGAGTTTAAAATATAAATAATTAAAATTAAAAAAGTCGATTGCGACAAATTGTGAACTGGTATTCAACTTGTTTGCGACGTCATGCACCTTGCGCTGAATAGCCTGTCTGGCTGGGAGCAACTTGGAAGTAGCGCTCGCCGACCGCTGCCGCGGCACCGCTCATTACGTTCGCTCAGCTCGTGCGCGGTTGGTCGCAGTTCTAACCTACCTAACCCATTTCATATTCCGTTATCTGTTAGCTGTTCCATTTCGCACAGTTCAATTTTATTTTTTAATCAATATTATTAAAACTCATGTCAAGGGTAAGTGATGTAGTATAGTTTGGAACCAGGACCCGCGCGTCCACGTTACCTACTATACACGAGCAGAACGCAAAATTCGTATATACATAGTAATCACAGATTTAAAAATAGCATTACAATGTATACGCGAGCAGTTTCCTATGGCTGCGTTCTGGCCTTTTATAGATTGGAAATACGCTTCTCCGTTAGTCCCTGCTCGCTGTGGTCGCGTTGCCTCGTACCTGCACGCATGAGTGGCGCGGCACCAGGCCGTGGTCCTGCGCACATAGCGTGAGCCAGTAGTGTGGGGTCGACTCGCGGTCCAGTGGCGTCAGAGTGCGGATAACACCTGTAGTAATAAAACATCAATGTGATACGAATGGCTGACATGTCACACTCCTACAGCTGCAGTGAGTTCGGTACGGAAAATTGTGGAACTACTTTTTTTAATGCAATTTGATGCAATGACATAGACACTAGCGCCGCGTCAAAAGGACTTCAGTGGCAGGTGCGGATACAGCCCTCAAAAAAGGTTGTGTCAAGACAAGTTTGAAAAACATGTTCTCCCATACGGTATGTATGGGATAACATGTTTTTCAAACTGCAAATTTAAGTTGGTCGATTATTACTCGTTAACCTGTACAGCCTACTTAGCTGTGATAGTTTTCCTTTTAATTTCGTTATTTATACAGGGTTAAAAATTCACGGCAGTAGTATTCAGGGTTATTGGTAAAACACCAACAATCTTTTAAGGCGTCATTGTACTCGTCATTATGAACAACTTTTACTATGGGACCAAACCTGAAATCACGAATAAAAAATCTGCTGTTCCCTATATTTATGTTCGCATATTTTTTATTTTATTTAATTCGAACAATGTGATTAATATTTTTGTTAGTGATACTTATAAAACTATGTTAGTAACACTTCTAATTAAAATAAATAAAACAAACTAAAATAAAACAGAAACAAAAATAAAACTAGTTTAAAAACCTATAACTATATCCGCTTCCCGCTGCACCAGACCTGCAGCTGTGCATACGGGTCCAGTGCCCCAGGAACGGGCAATCAGGCTTATTCACTATCACTTTTAGAACATAACATAAGCAAAACTCGTCAAAATGTAGGGAACAGCTGATATTTTTTTCATGATTTCAGGTCTGGTCCCATATTAAAAGTGGTTCATAATGAGGAATACAATGACCCCTTAAAAGGTTATTGGTGTTTACCAAAAACCCTGAATACTACTGCTGTGAATTTTTTCACAAATCCACGTACACACGGCTACACATCAAGCTATACATTTCCAGTTTATGCTGATCTCGCATTGTATAGGATTTCCGTACAAATGTGAGGTCAGCTTATACTGGAAATGTATAGCTTGATGTGTAGCCGTGCGTACAACTATTTAGCGGGCAAGGGGGGGGACACTTGCCTCTAACAAAAATTTGCAGTTAAAAGCTATTTCGCAAACGGATCCCTGAATCCAAAAAGGGAGGTACCCTAAAAATTTCAAAGGGTATACTTTCGAGGTGGTCATCAAGTAAGGATCTGATGATGGGATTCTGGAGAAATACAGGGGACTCTTCAAATATTATAGGCACACCTATAGCGATTTGGATAATTTTGATAGTAACTCATGCAGTTGCTTTCGGAAAGCACCATTGTTTGAGTTTGTGAACTGGAACTGATGATGGAGACCACATGGCCACCGGAACTACTCAATAATAAGTATTTCACGGGTTGCAATTCGATTACTTTAATATAGTTTCCAAGCAATTTATGCTCGTCACAATGCATATGGAGAAGTGGAGCTGATGGTGAAGTACCAGGAGAAATCCTCAACGATTTACGTCCCTGAATCGGGAAAAGCAATATTTTGTAAAGGGTGATGAGCAGTTGACATTAGGCTATTGTAACTTAGATAAATTACAAACTGACTCACAAAAAAACGAGAAATAAAAACTTTTTTATAAAAAAAAGCAACCGACTTCCAAAAAAACACTACAAAGTCAAAAATAACTTAAATTTCGGAATCCGGTTGTTTTTTTTTTAAAAGTTTTTAGATATTTATCTTTTATAGCATGTTACATATACGGTACATATAATCTGGTGTGATCACAATTTTCGGAGAGTTTCAGTAATTCAATTTGCTTATGAGTTTAGTTGCCTGACTCTACATTAGTGTACCTACACGAAATGATGTGTACCTGCGTCATCGACAGAGAAGTGTGCCATGCCGGAGCCGGCGATGATGTAGTAGCCGAGGCGCGAGTCGCGGCCCGGCGGGTCGGCGTCGGCAGCCGCGGCCGTCAGCACCACGCTGCCGCGCTCCGCGTCCTCGCGCACGCCGCCCGTCAGCACGGCGTGGTCGCCAAACACCGGCGCGTGCATGTTCTCGTCGACGTCCACTACCTGACAATATTCAATATATATTTCATAATTAAGTATACTTAAAAAAAATAAAAACACGAGTTTTGGCAATTGTAATGTGTGTAGGTACCTCCACGATGACCGTTGCTTCCGACCATAGCGCTGGCTGACCGCCATCCGTTGCACGTACTGTGACCCCGTATACCTACGAGCATTATCATTTGTTACATAGGGAAGTATAAATATTATTTCAATGCATACGAAGACATTGAGATAATAATATTATGAAATGAAATTTAGTAGTTGATAGCTTACTTGTCTTTCCTCAAAGTCTAATAGCTTAGCTGTGCGCAAAGTGCCAGATGTGGCATCGACGGTGAAGACCACGTCGTCAGCTGCCTGGTCGGGCAGCGAGTAGGAGACTACGCCGCCCGCGCCCAGGTCCGGGTCGAAGGCCTCCACGACGGCTACCAGCGTGCCCACGGGCACGTCCTCGCGCACGCGCGCGCCATATGTGCCGAGCGCAAACTTCGGTGCGTTGTCGTTGACGTCGTCGACGGCCACGCGCACCAACGCCTCGGCGTGCAGACCACCTCCATCGGTGGCGCGTAGCGTGAGCTCGTAGAGCGCGCGCCGCTCGCGGTCCAACGCCGCGCACACGGTGAGCACGCCGCTGTTGCGCTCCACGCAGAAGTCGCCATCGCCCGCGCCGCTTACGCTGTACGTGATGTGCGCGAATTCACCCGCGTCTCGATCCGTTGCGTTGGCGCGGAATATAGCTGTACCATTCAGCGCGTTTTCGGTTACACGAAAGCTCGCCAGGGTCTTTTCAAAGCGTGGTCTATTATCGTTGACGTCAAGAACAGTGACGGGCAAGAGGCGAGAAACAGAGTGTTGGGGCGTGCCCAGATCATACACTGTGATGTTAAGATAATATTCACTCTCTCGTTCACGATCTAAGTAACCGATCACCTGAAGTTCACCCGTGTCCGGATCGATGCGAAATGCGGAGTCGGCATCACCTCCGGAGATGCCATATACGAGTAATCCGTTGTAGCCAAGGTCGCGGTCGCGCGCTCTTAGTTTCACTAGAGACGTGCCGAGCGCGACCGACTCGTTTACTTTCACCTCTACGGGAAAATCAAGGAATTCGGGAGCATGTAGATTTTCTCCATACCGGGAAGGAGCCAGAGAAAACTCATCAGTGAGATCTTGTGGTGCATTGCTGCGTTCGGCGGCCGCCAGCAATTCGGTGAGGCGGCGCGCCACGCCCGTGTCACGGCACTCTAGCGCGCCTGGCTCCGCGCCGGAGCCGCCGCTGCTTACCATGTGCAGTGTCAGCGACGTGGCATCGGCGAAGTGCGTGCCGTCCGTAGCCGTCACGTTTAAAAGTCTCGAGTCAGTGCGGACGTCGCTCAAGTCGCAGGAGAGGCTCATGACGCCGGTGCCCGCATCCAGCGCGAAACAGTTGTCTTCGTTACCGCCAATGATTCGGTATGATACCACGTCACCAGCGTCAAAGTCGATCGCAGAGAGTGTGACGATCTCCGTGCCGATGGCAAGCCGTCGCGGAAGGTAGCCCACGCAGTCGACGCGCTCAAACTGAGGCCGGTTGTCGTTGACGTCTTCGAGTCGCACCACGAGCCGCATTTCGGCCTGCCTGCGATACGGAACTCCCCAATCGCTAGCGCGTATCCGTAACGTATACTCGCGCCGCATGCTCTCGTAGTCTAGCAGGCGTGTTGTGCGCACAGCGCCTGAGAAGTGATCCACGTCGAATGGGACCGGCTGTAAATTGGCAATACTGTAGGAGATGTATGCGTTATCTCCAGAATCAGCGTCCCGAGCGACCACACGTGCTACCACGGCACCGCTCGGTCCGTTCTCTTGGACCATCACCTCGGTCACTTCGCGTTCAAAAATGGGGTCGTTGTCGTTCGAGTCGAGTATGGTAATTTTAACTTTTGCAGAAGATTGTTTTCGTGTACCGGCATTACCCTGATCTATGGCCGACACAGTCAGAGTGTAAAGCGCTTTGTCCTCGGCATCTAGCGGTACAGCAGTATACAATACGCCCGTATCCGGATTAACATAGAACTCTTCCCCTTCGTTGCCGCCGACAACTTCAATATAAACACGTGCGTTTCGCCCTTCGTCGCGATCGCTCACTTTGAGTCTGATGACAGGCGTGTTCGGCGGCACGGTCTCCGGAACGCTTGCCTCGTACACCTCCCTACTGAACACGGGCGCGTTATCGTTGGCGTCGACGAGCGTGACTGGCAGCGTGAGGTAGGAGGCGCGCGGCGGGCGGCCGGCATCGGCAGCGCGCAGCGTGAGGTTGTAGCCGGCGGGTGCGCGCTCACGGTCCAGTAGCGCGTGCACCAGCACGTCGTACTCGCCCGCCTGCGCGGACGCACGCACGCGGAAGTGCCCATCGGGGTCGCCGTCCACGATTTCAAGGCTGGCGATGCGCCCGTGCTCCCCGGCGTCTTCGTCGCTTACTTCCACTATGGCATAAATCTCCGCAGTGGAGTTTTCCACTAGCTCGGGCATGCGTCGTACGTGTAGCTCCGGAGCATGCAGGTTGACCCGCTTCACTCGTACGGCGACGGAGGCGCGCGCGGCAGGCGCGTCCTCACCTCGCGCAAGCAGAGAGGCGCGGTCACGAGCCAGGACCTCGATCTTGTGATGCGTGCTCTCGGCCGCCGATAGCGGGCGGGTGATGGTGATGACCCCGGTCGTTGGATGAACGGCAAAGCGGTCAGTGGATTCCGCCAGGCTGTAGTAGATCTCGCCGTTGAGACCGAGGTCAGCGTCCTCGGCGGTGACGCGGGCGACGCTGGAATGCAACGGCGCGTCCTCCGGCACGACGGCCTCATAGTCGGTGGGGTAGAACAACGGGCTGAGGTCGTTCTCGTCAGCGACGGACACGGCCAGTACCACGTCAGCCTCGAGCTGTCGGCCTCCCGGGAGCAGCGCAGTTGCGCGCACGTCAAGCCGGTACGTGTCGCGGCGCTCGCGGTTAAGTACGTCAGCGTGACCGGCGCGCGTGCGGATAGACAGGAAGCAGAAGTCACCGACGGTGCGCTCCTCCGCCTTGAAGAACTTGTCTTTGTCGCCATGGCGGATGCGGAAGCGCACGCGCGCGTCGGTCGTGGGCAGGCGCACCCCGAGCGGGTCGGCGGCAGACGGCTGCTGCGCGTACGTGCGCGGAGGACTGTTCTCCAGGATGCTCAGGTTGTAGAGCGCGGCAGTGAAGCGCAGCTCGGGGGGCGCGGGCGGTGCGGGAGGGGGGCCAGGCCCACCGCTCACCCGCCACACCAGCCCCCACACCGCCGCCAGCGCCAGCCACGCGCGCACGCCACGCATCGCGCTACACACCGCGCTGACAAACTGAAAACACCATCAACAAAATTATATCTTCATGTTAGTTATTATAGCGTTCGAGGAATAACCAGTTGACATGGATTGTTTGTAATAACCGATAGGTCTTACCTCATAAAGTGTGTGTGTGCGCGTAAGGAGGTGCGCGGCGCGCGCGCAGCACTGGTCACGCGATTAGCCGTAGCGACGCGCGCATCCCCGCAAACCTGCAACCACACACACCGGAGTTAGACATTATGTTGGACCCAATACACTTATACTCGTATCACTACAAAGCAAAAGAAATTAGACTCCGTGGAATACTTAAATTAGTGTTTAGGACAGTATTATGGACAGGTCATCCCAACCTGTCAAGCAGCTTGTAAAGAACTTGAAGTTATTGAGGACGACGAACATTGGAAACATACCTTAGTTAATAATATATGTATATATATTTTATTTATTCAGACAACCAATGATTCATTACATAATTACATTTATATTGTTAGTATGAACTTAAAAACTATGTTAGTACCTAATAACTAAGAGAGACTTAGTCCTCTGGGTGAGGCTCCACACCAGTGGGCTGTCCAACTTATTGGCTATTACATTCAGGATGCTGTTACTGCTCCCACGCAATCTACTTAGCAGTGAGGCTGTCTTTTTGCGCCAGGTGGCATCAAAGCCGTCTGTACGCGACTCAGCAAAGATGTTGACGCACTGCAAAAGCGTGGCAGCCGTAACAGCGCCCTGTAGGCATTGTTAAACTAGATGCGCAGAGAATTGTAAGCCCTAGCTAATCCTGTACTTTCGGATTGGGCTTGAGAACTCATTGATGGCAAACATTTAAAAATAATCTCTGTGAGGAGTTACTGTACAGGGTACGTCAGCAGAATAAGGATGACGATATTCCAATATCATTATCATGATATAACTCTAATAGAAGACAAAATTTATTTACGGAGTTAAAAATCAAAGACTTTTGCCTGCCTACAACGCAGAAAACAACCAACGAACGCGATTCTCTAAGGACAACATTGTTACATGATTGCAGCCAACTGAATAAGTAAGTTTGTAATCAAGTAAGTACCACATGTAGTAGGTACCCGATCAGCGAGTCGCCTATGTAATCAAGTAAGTACCACATGTAGTAGGTACCCGATCAACGAGTCGCCTATGTAATCAAGTAAGTACCACATGTAGTAGGTACCCGATCAGCGAGTCGCCTATGTAATCAAGTAAGTACCACATGTAGTAGGTACCCGATCAGCGAGTCGCCTATGTAATCAAGTAAGTACCACATGTAGTAGGTACCCGATCAGCGAGTCGCCTATGCCGTCATAGTAAATACCATGGAAAACAATGAAGACAAATTATTTTTTTACCGATGCCCCGGAGGAACCAGAAAAACTCACTTAATAAATTAAGTACTGGCCTAAATTTGATTAACAGGCGGACTGGCGCGGCGCTTGCGGTGGGTTTCTTCCGAAAGTGCCGCGACTTTACTTAGTAGGAAAACCCCTTCCACATTTAAACTGAAATTTATATGTCGCCGCGAAGGCATCAACCTGTAAAGATTATAACATAATCCTATGCGTAGCCATAAAGTGCTATGCTGTCACAAGCATTAATCAAGGTATCAGTTCCTTTGAGATCAGACGCCATCTATTGCCAAACTTGTGAACTCAGTCCTGTGAGGCGATATCACTGATAGCGAAATTATTGAACTAATTTCGATGTTAGAGCCAAAACTATAGTTGGAATTAAAAGGGAACATTTAATTAATGTTTTTGGGTTTTTTGTCATATTGACAAGTGGTCATTTGATAGTAAATTTGTTTATGGCAAAGCGCTGCCTAATGTCACGAAGATGGCGCGATTTGCGAATATTATGATCAATAACTGAATGTAATAATTTAATACGAGAACTAAATAAGTTTCAATAATAGAGAGCCAACTATAAAGTAATAAGATTATTTTACACTGCAATTTACTAATGAATACCTGTTGTTTGATTAAATTACTTGTATCACAGGAAGTGTTGTCAAAAGTAGTAAGAATGAAGGTGTAAAAAGTAATGAAGGTTCTAATTTAACTTTAATTCTGAATGACCTTTGTATTTGTGAATATTAGCATTGTTTAATTATAAAATAATTAACTGATAAGCATTTTAGCATAATTTATAAGTTTTATTGAACTAACTAAGTAATAAGATTTTGTATTGGAATACGCGATATATCCGCTGACTGAAAAAATGGTCACAGACACAACAATGGCGCGTGTTAAACCTCTGTAATTATGCTTTGATATAAAAGAGTGTCTAAGGAGTTTCTTGCGCCCGTTCTTCTCCTTCAGTACGTACAGTTTCGTTTTGGAATGGGCGACTAGCTTCACCAACTAACTTAAACTCAATGACTCAACTAACTATTAAGTGACAAAGTGATAACTCAAAAGTGTAAACGTTATTATTGAAATAAATGCTTTGAGTTTGAGTTAAGAATTGTATGTGATTGAAAACCAACTACCTATATCTACCATCAACGAAGAATTACACCGGAGACTAGTCAGACACGGCACAGAGTAGATACCCCGTCGTGTCATAATATTATATTTGTTGATGCCGTATTGGAGACAGGACGTTGTGCATTATCCACAGGAATTCCTTAATTCCCTTAACCCTTTAGGACTTTATGTATTTATTTATTTTTGCATAGGTACTCCAACGACTAATTCACTAATAACATATGTATTACATAATAGCAGTTTATGAAACAGTTGCATAAAGAGAGGTATTAAAATATGAGTGTGTGTTTAAAAACCCAGCCGTAGGCGACGTTTAAATAGTATCACACGAGTGTTTTAATACCTTGTTATGTGCAGTTTCATACACTACTTTATTTACTCTCATACATTGAGATTGAACCTACTAAATAAAAGATCAAAGTTAAAGATCAACAATAAAAAAAACCCACGAAATTCAGTACAACTTCACGTATGTATGGCGCCTGCACCCAGCACACCACCGCGCATGCGCTAGAGCGGTGCTGCTGTCCCCCGCTAACGTTCCATTACAAAAGTTGATGGAAACTCCTTGGTGATATTAACTTCTTGGATTTGCCTTGTATCGTAATATTGAAAAAAAAATAAGTTTTCCAACACACTTGCTCGTAAAGTAGCTCTTATAAAACCGTTTTTAGGTTCATAATTCATTGTATTAAAAACGCGTGCTTTTTACTTTATATTCAATACTCAATCTATATACATATAATAAAATCGTAGCGAAGTCAAAACTGTACATTGAATATTTTTGAAAAAAAGTAATAGGGAATATGCATGTTTTTTTTATTTTTTTATTCGATACTTTACATCGCCAAATAGTAGTAAAAAAAAATTCAACGCCAAAAAAGCAATACAAAGTACTTTAAAAAAAAGTTAAAAATAACCATCCGACCCGGGCTATTTAAACGCCATTTTGGCGCGCTTGGTGTGGTGACGTCACAGTCTATGACAACAAACAAACAAATGTCAAATGTTGAGGTTATGTTGAAGAAGTATTGTGCTCTGCTGCAAATAAACAGTGTTTTCTATTTTCGACTAATACATCATTATGGAACCAACTTCTCCCTCTATATATAGAACAATGCAAAAAACCGACATACAAATACTGCATTGTGCCTAAGTGCAGAAATACATTATGAAATGCACCCGACCAAGTATTAGTTTTTGTCCTGAGAGGTTCGGACTTACGGAGAAAGTGGTGTAAAATTATGAAAAGAAACATGCTATCTCCCAACTTGTTTTCAATATCCTAGTATTATGACAACATTCTATACTTAACACAATCTAGATTTCGATATTTTGCGAAGCTATGTTATTTTAGGTTATGATGCTTTTTAAAACTAAATTATTCCGGAAAAGGTGTGGAAGATAAAATAAACATTATATGTTATACTTAATTACCTTAAAGCTTTCACTCCTTTGATTTCAACAGACGTGAAATCGGTATTTGATGTAAAAATGTGGTCATCATGAACACATCAGCCAAGGTTGCCTGGAAGAGATCGCAGTAAGCGATAAGGCCGCCCATTGTATATTTTGTAGTGTATTACTTTTTCTATATGTAATGTATAATCTGGTGTACAATAAAGTATATATAAATAAATAAATAAATACATCAGCTTTCGGCAAACTATCCGATTGGGCTTTCACAAAACCGCTTTCAGTCATTTTCGAAAGAGTCTTTCGTATATTTACAAAAATGTGTACTAAAATCACAATAAAACTGACTGAATCGCAGAAACTCCTACAAAACACATTGACATTACATTGTTGTCATAGATTGTTACGTCACATTCGCTCTGACCATAGATATAAGAAATATTTCTATGGCTCTGACCAATAGCGTCGCTTTTCAAGTATTTGAATTTCCCACAGATTTTTTGCACTTTTTAAAAATTAATTTCTTGCTCATTATTAAATTATAATAAAAAATATTGATGGAGGCATAATTTTGAAGTAATATAGTTTAATATTTGACCCTTATTTGAATCTCATGCATATTCCCTATTGCTACGAGGTCCTGGATCGATTCTAATGCCGAAAATATAGTTTTTAGAATTTTTGTCTGTTTGTCTGTTTGTCCGTATGTATGTTCCAGCATCACGCAAATTCTACTGGACAGATTCTGATAAAATTTGGTATAGATATTCCCTAGAAGTCTGGTCGAGCTGTAGGGTATAAACTATCACGCTATTTGCTATGGGGGATGAGTAATATTAGATTATGTTCGTATTCTTCTCCGAAAATCTTAAAAGGACGCGCCAAAATGTTAGGATATTGCAGATAGTTACCGATTTAACATTTTAAATGATTATCATCACGCTATACCTTTATGGAGCTGAGCAGTCAATCATGAAATATAAGAACGGCTATTTCAGCTAACCTTCAACAACATCAAATAACTAAGGGGTTGCACAACTCTTTCCAAAGCAGTGGTTGCAAGATCGATTCCCAACTGTTGGTATTTTTTGTGATTCTTTTTTTTACATCAACTATCAAGTATTTTTTTTTTGTTTTTTTTATATTTTGTATATAATAGTCAGTAATCAATAAGAAATTCGATTTTAAAACCTGTGTGTGGACGTGAAATTTTGCAGATATAACGCTCTGTAAAAATTTACTAAGAGAAATAAACGATCACTATTTTTAATATTATTTGCGGTTATAACTTCACACAGTACAGGGCTCATTGTCATTTGCGTTCCTGAGGACAGTTGATGATGCAGAGCATCCCAAATTCCGTGCAACCTGCTTCCGTATCTTCTACGATAACCACTTGTGTTAACCTCTATGTTCACCTCAGAGTAAAGGGACCTTTTTAACACCGTTCTCCAAAGAGTTGGTCTCAGTCAGGGTAAAATGTTTTTCTTGGATGCTCCTGATGGAACAGGAAAAACATTTAATACCACTGGCATCCTTGTAGAGGTCTGCTTCCTGCAAGGCAAAATTGCAATCGCGGTAGCGTCTTACAGAATCGTTGCCAAACTGCTCCTGGTGGCAAAACAGCACACACCATGTTTAAAATTCTCTCCGATTTAGAGTGCAACGACATGCCTGTTTGTGAGATGTTGCGTTTTCATCGTATGGGATGGATTGATTATGGCAAATAGGAAAGCAGTGGTAGCTGTAAACAAAACCCTGCAGGACTTCTGCAGGATCCAAGACATGATGGGTGGTGTCACAGTTCTGTTTAGTATCGATAGCCGGCAAACGCTACCTGTAGCGACGCGAGGTTAGGATATTGGAAATAGTTACCGATTTAACTTTTTTAAGTAAATGATTATCATCACGCTATATTTTTATTGAGCTAAGCAGTCAATCAAGAAATAAGAACGACTATTTTAGCTAACTTTCAACAACAGCAAAAAAGTAAGCGGTTGGACTATTACTTTGCAAACCTATTTTTGTAAGTTCCATTCCCAACTACTAGTATTTTTTGTGATTCTTTTTTTTACATTTTTTAATACTAATATGTATATAAAAGTTCGTAGATCGTATTAATGCAATAAAAAAGGAAAACTTCGTAAGCAATGGGAACTCTAAGCACATTGCTGGAGGATTCAGGTCTAGGCTATCGGCTGAGGAGAGGTGGTCAGGTTATATCTCACCTTCTCTACATGGATGACCTAAAACTCTTTGCCCCCAACAATTTGCAACTGATGGAGCTACTGAAAGTAACTGAAACTTTCAGTAGCGCCATCAGGATGGAATTTGGTGTCGACAAATGTGCGGTCATGCATGTAAAGCGAGGTGAGATTGTGGAATCCGTGGGAACACAGCTCGCGGATTCCATAAACCTTAGAGCCCTCTCCGCATTCGAAACCTATAAGTATTTAGGTATGTCGGAAGCGTTGGGTATCAATGTTACTGACATGAAGCAATCATTGAAAGAGCGCTTCTTTGGCCGCCTGAAGAAAGTATTCAATAGTCTTTTATCAGGCGGAAATAAGGTGCGCGCCTTCAATGGTTGGGTCATGCCGGTTTTGATGTACTCTTTCGGCATACTCAAATGGACTCAGACTGAACTCGACGCCCTGGATAGGAGGGTGCGTACGCTGCTGACTGCATATCGAATGCACCACCCACGGTCATCGGTAATGAGACTGTATATCCCGCGAAAGTGTGGAGGTCGGGGCTTTTTAAACGCTAAGACCCTCCACAATCGCGAGATATGCAGTCTCAGGGAATATTTCCTTGAAACCGACGTGGGGATGCATCGAGATGTGGTCGCGGTGGACAAGGGCCTCACCCCGCTCGCCATGGCTAAAGAGAACTGGCGCAAGCCTGTAGTGCTTGACACTAACGATCGCAAGGAGGTATAGCAGAGTAAAGAGCTCCACGGACGCTTTTTCCGGGCCCTACATGGACCCGATGTAGATTTTCTAGCGTCCGTAGCCTGGCTGCGTTTTGGTGACCTCTTTGGGGAAACCGAAGGTTTTGTCTGTGCAATTATGGACGAAGTTATCATGACGAACAATTACCGTAGATTTATTGTGAAAGACGGCACGGTTGACATCTGTCGGGCATGCCACCGTCCGGGAGAATCAATCCGACATATTATCTCCGGCTGTTCTCGTCTTGCTAACGAAGAGTACTTGCATAGACACAACCTTGTAGCCAGGATTATCCATCAGCAACTTGCTCTGAAATACAATCTTGTGGAATCGGAAGTGCCGTATTACAGGTATGTGCCCGACCCAGTTCTCGAAAATGGAAATATCACATTGTACTGGGATCGATAAATCATCACTGACAGGACTATTGTTGCGAATAAACCTGATATAGTGGTGGTGGATCGAGATCGGCGCACAATGATTATTGACATAACGGTCCCGCATGATGGGAACCTCGTGAAAGCTGAGAAAGATAAACAAATCAAGTATCTTGACTTGGCTCACGAGGTTGTCGACATGTGGGATGTGGACTCAGCGATCATTGTGCCGATAGTCGTATCAGCCAATGGCTTAGTTGCCAAGAGCCTCGACCAACACCTAAGGAGGTTCGTCGTCGTTCGGTTCGTTGGGCAGCTGGATCAAGGGCTTGATTCAGAAAGCGGTACTTCTGGACACGGCTCGCATTGTCAGGAGGTTCCTCTCTCTGGAGCCCTGACCGCCGGTAGCTTGGACCCTGTTCCCGATACCGGTGGGCTACTATTTTTTACATTTTTAAATGTTTTAATTTTTTATGTTCTAATATTTAAAAATATAATTTATAAGTGTTCAAAATGGAATAAAGAAAATATGAATTAATTAAAAACATTTTTTTTAGTTAGTATCATTTTTTTAAATAATTAATCTCGTCTAACTAGTTCAGTTTCGGGTAGCCTGTTTTTTTTCCATATTTTTTTCTATAATATAGAGGCGTGCCAGAAACGACTAGATTATATTATAATTTAGTCGTTTCTGGCACTCTCCGGCCGCTGCCGCGGCACCGCTCGCTACGCTCGCTCGGCTCGTGCGTAGAAGGTCACAGTTTTAATCTAACCTAACCTAACCATTTTTTTTAAATAATTAACCTACTCTACCTAGTTCCATAACTAACTGACCAAACGTTTATTGTCTAAAGATTGTTTGCTGTAATAAATCATTTGATTAAAGACCAAATGACTAAATGACATTATCCTTGATAATATTCTGCCAAGTAAAAATTTGACCAAATGAAAATGTGCGTGCTAAAATCATTCCAAACATTGCATTGGTAAAAAAAAAGGTTGCTAAAATTTGTTTGGGTAGTGAAATTGGGCAAAATCTTTTCAGTAAAACGGCAGGCTCCCGGGTCGACCCACCGGGACCACGGGTAACGAGTGATTTTTAAGACTGGACTTATCTATTGATTTAAAAATGAAATTGATACATTAATCAAGTATTAAATATCACGTTCTTTACAGTCTAGTTATTATTCAGTCCGCTTTAAAAATAGTTTTAATATTATGTATATATTCTAAAAATACTAGTGAAATCATATCAATTCTTACAATAAGCATATCCCAATTACCATCATATTTCCAAAACTGGCAACATAAATATCTCCCCGAATACTTGAATCAAAATAATAATCTTTTAAATTGAAATAATTCCACCCATGTTTTGCCAAGTAACGAAAGCTGTGGTGCGATTTCAAATATTATCAGTTATTTTTTAAATATAATTAGGTCTTTGTCTGTGCTAGCACTGGTAGGCCAGACTTTATCCAAGTCCTATCATTTTGAAATTAAGGCTAGCTGAACCACCGCGCCCATGCCCAGGCGCTTGCATGATGTTTTACGTAGTACCTACTTAGATGAAACTTTTGATTTAAGATATTGCTCTGGCTATCAGGGAAAACATTATACTCATATACTTTATTTTTGTTGAACAGTAAACAGTATTTTAGAGTGAAAAACAGTATAATACTGTTTTTAACAGTATGGTTGGCAACCCTATGTAGGTACAGTATATAGTTGTTAAGTAAGACAACGCTGCGTTTCAGAAGAGGAGTTTCTCGTATTGCGAAACGTTGAAAGGTAATTTTTTTATGGTTTGCATCACAAGTTCAGTTACTTACAAAAGTTGAGAGAAGGGATGAAATGCAATAATACCGCAAGGAAATAAGGAGGCGTCTATCGGTGGACATGACATTAAACATTATGCAAAGTGAGTTTGAGAAGTTTCAAATTGCAATGTACATGTACATTGTAATTTGAAACTTCTCAAACTCACTTACGTGTACGTCCTCGTATATAAGAAAAAAAAAAAACAGACAATGATCCATATTTTTGTTAGTTTTAGAACTATGTTAGCACACCACAATCGTACAGTTCTATCTAAATATTATCTATCAAAAGTACCTACATTACTCACATAAAATCACAATCATCTGTAGATTGTAAATTTGTTTAAATTCATCAATATTATTTTAAAATCAGGAAATTCATTAAAATCATACAACGACAAAGTAAATATATAAAACTCAATCCCTATCCTTTTTATCAGTTGCTGGTCTTTCCGACATGCAACTGTATACAATGCCACCATATTGGGCAGTCAATTCTCCCAGCCACAACGCTAAGAATGCTGTTGCCACCGCCGCGGGCACGACTTAGCACCGATGCAGCTCTCTTCCTGAGGATGGCATGGAAGCTATCGATACGAGCATCGGCAAACATGCCCGAAGCAAGATTAGATCTAATGCTAAATATAAAAGCTATTATGCTGGTTGGAAGTTCTCAAGGCGCAGGTAGCAGGGGTGAAGGAGTGCAGTGCGGGGAGAGGAGGGATGTGTGCCTGTAGGATTAGAGTGTGACACTGAACGGCGCCGACCCTGGACCCGCGAGCCACCTGCCGCGCTAGCATTGTTCACAAACACAGCGCATCGTGACAATACAGCTCAGTGAAGTCAAGGACCAATCCGCCTTGTGCCGCTAAAGCCTGGAACCGACGGTGCGCAATATCGCGCACGCACGCGCACCAGCCCGCACGACGCACCGTGGGAAGGGTAACGTGCGTGGTAGCGCAGACGCGTGCGTGGCGGTGCGTCCGAGTTTGGGTACATTCCCTTTGAAGTTACCGACTCGCCGCGGATAAGCCCGCACGGACACGCACCATGGGAATGGTAGCGTGCGTGGTAGCGCAGACGCGTGCGTGGCGGTGCGCCCGATCCGCGGAGAGTCGGTAACTTCAAAGGTGCCCGACGTATGCTCGGTTCCTATAAACGAAAATGAATCGTTTAGCTTACCAATGGTAGCTTTTATATTGCTCAACTTGGCGTATAACTACTTAAATAGATTTGTAAGCAAATTTTTAAACATGGGCGTTTTTGGATTTCTATGCAAACGGTTAAATATTCGATTTCAGATAGTGAAATCGTTTTTATCATCCGTTTTTAGAAATCTAATTCTGGAGCGGCTCTGGCGCTTCCGGCTCGCAGTTTCGATCGTCTCTAGTAATATTACGAGTATAATTCGATTGTAAATGCATCGATCAAAACTATCCAAACATAAACAAATACTTGCTTACGCAAATCTACTCTTGCTGTGGTTTTGTGAAATCGGTTTGTCTAGTTCGGATTATCGATACGATACGATTTGTGACTGAAATCGGATTTTAGATACGTTTTGATATATCTGACGCATATCTACTAATTTTACCTGTGATAGCTACTTCCATATGGGAGGGTCTACTATGCAAAGATATGGTCTTTGCTTCATTATTGGTAGAGAAACAAAAAAGTCTTAATTTTAAATAAATAACGGTCCGTAAATTATAGGAATCGGCTTTCAGTCGGCAGTCAATCAGACGCCGACTGTTAACTCATTTGACTAACGCCGCATGTGGGTCGAAGGAGACGGCTCCGCTCGCTTAATAGCTCTAGATATGAAAATTCTGAACCTACGTTGCACGCAGCGACATGCATGTCATTTCGTCAAAACAACCGAAAAAGTAATAAGTACTAAGTACTGTTTGTTTTTATTATGACTTTACGAAACAACAATCAAAATAAAACAATGCATTTCCTTTTGATAATGTGCAAAAGTATTTTCTACTTTAACTTACTAACAATAAAGGCGTATGTCGTATGATAAGTTTACAATGACGTATTGAGTCGGAGAGCTATTCGGACAGCCGAATAACTCTCCGGCACAATACGTCATACGACTTAAAACAAAATTTTGGAACAACCTCATTGACAAAATTCTAGTAACTTTAAAGGGTATGTAAATAAAACAATGATTAATTGAATACAAAAGTTTATTAATTCATAAAAACTGGCCAAGTGCGTGTCGGACCACGCACAATGAAGGTTTCCGTAGTTGGAATGAATTTATACCAAGAACAGATATATCATTGTAGTTGAAAAACATGTTCTCCCATACGGAATGTATAGGAGATCATGTTTTTCAAACTGCAAATTTAAGTTGGTCCATTATTACTCGGTAACCTGTAAAGCCTATTTAGCTGTGATAGTTTTCCTTTTAAATTCGTAATAAATACTACTGCTGTGATTTTTTTCACAAATCTAAGTACAATCATTTAGCTGGCAGGGAGGGGCGGGGGTCTATACTTGACTCTAACAAAAATTGGCTTTATATTTCGCAAAAAGATTCCTGAAACGAAAAATTATTTTCATACACTCGCAATATTTTTGAACGACCTTTCCAACGATACCCCACACTAAAGGATAGGCGAGAAAAAAAAAACATCCCCACTTTATGTGTTGGAGAGGTACCGACCCTAAAAAAATATATATTTGTTTATTTTATTTTACCACTTTGTCGGCGTTATTAATATGTATACCCATACCAAATTACAGCTTTCTAGTACTAACTATCTCTGAGCTAAGTGTGCTGACCATAAATATAAGAAAGAAGTATTTATATTTCTATGGTGCTGACGAACCTGAATGGTCCTTTTATAACTTAATGTCTACTTTTTTGGACGATGTTTATAACCAAAAACAACGAAGAGTTCTGAGGTATTTTAGATATTTATTTTAATTCAACCATTACATTATCCATACGCCATAAAATAACCATAAATTATCACATTATAATTTGTTTGTAAAACAAATTTGCGAGTAACAATTTTTTTTTTACATTAACAAAATAAGGATTGGGGGATTAAGTAAAATAAAACATAAAGCCTTGGGCAGACTGGTGCGACGTGACGGTGCGACGTGACTCCGATAATTATTGTTCCACCGTAAACTTTGCTTAGAAATTGTTTTGTTAGCGTCGCGTCGCGCCAGTCTGCACGGGGCTTGATCAATGCTTAAGGGCTCATGTAGAAGGCACTGCAGCCGCGCCGATACCGCTTCGCGTAACCATGTAGACTGAACGGTGAAGCGCTGCTACCGCATCGCCGCACCAAAACCAGCGTCAGACAGCATTTGTCTGGCATTCATGCTGAAATGAACCTTTTTGGCGCAGCCGTGAGGCACACACTTATTGTCAAAAGATTACTGTCAATTTTAGTTAGTTTGTATTTTGTGTTTCACGAACTGTGTCCAAATAAACGTTTTCTTTCTTTTCTTTACACCGTCGCGCGTCGCCGCGCCGTCTCCGCTTGATTTTGACATATCACTATATAATCTGCGGCGGCGGTGCGGCGCAGTAGCGGCACGGCACCGGTGTGGCAGCGGCACTGCACCGGTGCGGCAGCGGCGCGGCATTGGTGCGGCAGCGGGCTGGCAACGTTGCATATACACAGCTCAAAGGCGCAGCGACCGACGCACAGCGTTGTCGCCCAGAGCGTATGCGCCCCTCACATTTAATAATGTAAACAAACTACGAGTATATTCCATTAGTTTAGGTAATTAACTAAAGGTACAAATCGTAAAAAGGGCTTTTATAGACGACTGATGATGATGATGACTTGTTTAAAAATACAATAAACTTAACCAAATTACGTATTATTTTTTTGATTTTTACCATTATTTCCTTTTTTATTAAGGTTCCGTGGTAAACAAGGAACACTTATAGTTTTGCCATGTCCGTCTGTCTGTCTGTCTGTCTGTCCGCGGCTTAGCTCAGAGACGGTTAGTACTAGAAAACTGTAATTTGGCATATGTATACATATTAATTATGCCGACAAAGTGGTAAAATAAAATCAAGAAAAAACATTTTTTTAGGGTGACGTTTTCCGTGGGGGTTCGTTTCGTTTTTCGTTTTTTTAGGGGGTGGGGTTCCTTACACGTAAAGTTGGGATGATTTTTTTTTTCTCATTTGCCCCATGTTGTGGGGTATCGTTAGACAGGTCGTTCAAAAATATTGCGAGTTTGTGAAAACCATTTTTGGATTCAGGGATCCGCTTCGAATTATTAAGCTTTTAACTGTTTTTTTTTGTTAGAGTCAAGTGTCCTTCCCCCCTGTCAGCTCAATGGTTGTACTTGGATTTGTGAAAAAAATCACAGCAGTAGTATATTATATAACGAAATTAAAAGGAAAACTATTAGAGCTACGTAAGCTGTACAGGTTAACGAGTAATAATCAACCAACTTAAATTTGCAGTTTGAAAAACATGATCTCCCATATATTCCGTATTGGAGAACATGTTTTTCAACTACAATGATATATTTGTTCTTGGGATACATTCATTCCATCTACGGAACCCTTCATTGTGCGTGGTCCGACACGCACTTGGCCAGT
Organism: Agrochola macilenta; assembly: GCA_916701695.1. Taxonomy (NCBI): domain Eukaryota; kingdom Metazoa; phylum Arthropoda; class Insecta; order Lepidoptera; family Noctuidae; genus Agrochola; species Agrochola macilenta. The sequence goes on along the minus strand of OU753560.1, from coordinate 23,777,904 downwards.
TTTTATGAATTAATAAACTTTTGTATTCAATTAATCATTATTTTATTTACATACCCTTTAAAGTTACTAGAATTTAGTCAATGAGGTTGTTCCAAAAATTCGTTTTAAGTCGTATGACGTATTGTGCCGGAGAATCATTCGGCTGTCCGAATAGCTCTCCGGCTCAATACGTCATTGTACACTTATCATACGACATACGCCTTTATTGTTAGTAGGTTAAAGTAGAAAATACTTTGGAACATTATCAAAAGGAAATGCATTGTTTAATTTTGATTGTTGTTTCGTAAAGTCATAATAAAAACAAACAGTACTTAGTACTTATTACTTTTTCGGTTGTTTTGACGAAATGACATGCATGTCGCTGCGTGCAACGCAGGTACCTACCTATAGTTTTTCAACTACAATGTTAAGTTTGTTCTTGGAATAAATTCAACCCAACTACGGAACCCTTCATTGTGCGTGCTCCGACACGCACTTGGCCGGTTTTTAATGTATGTTAAACTTTATCATTCATTCATAAACTACTCATCGTAGCGTAGATGTAACTGCTTGAGCATTATTTTTTTTGTTAGGTTTAGGTATAATAAAAATATACTGTCTATTGTAAAGAGCCCAAAAATACTGATTCTATAAAAAAACCTCAACGTTAACGTTGTTGAAAAGTACAACTGTGATGTGGTATGACAACTGAAGTGACAGGTATTACGTTTAGTCGGTTAACCAGACGCCTTTGACAGCTCTCTCGTCACTAGTGATGTGCCGAGTCGGCTATTTTTGGTATTCGAGTATTTTGGTACTCGTTGAAAAAGGAATCGAATCAGGATTCGAGTCACGGAACTCGGATAGGTACTCGAGTACCAGCATGAGTATTCGAGTACTTTGGTAGACTCGAGTACTTTTTTATTTGTTCTCGAAAGCTTGCTTTCGGTTCATAAGTATTATATGACGATAGGACAGTAAGTAAATAATAACATTATTATGGTATAATCAGTCTTTTTAATTTAATCAGTCATCAATATAATCAGTCTTTTTTTTATTTCGTACTCTGACAGTAAACTTTGCATTTATTAATTAAATATGATGTACTTTTATTGAGTCATTTAGTAAGAAAATTCAATCTTAGTAGGAATTTATATTTATATTTTATATTTTTTGGAATTAATAGTGAACACACTGTAATTTTTAGAAACAATTAAAGCGAAACAAACTTATTTTTTTAACTTGTCACGCGCGACACTCGTGACTAGCTTCACTCAGTAAGTTACGCGAATCGTAAGCATGCAAAGTTCGACTTTATGCGTGGAGGTACAAGATTGCGATTAAAATACGCGACTTGGTATTCGAATACTGTAAGTACTCGAGTCCTGTATCCGAGTACTGTGGATTTGAATCCTATATTTTGAGTACTCGAGTATGTGAGTACTTACTAGGTACTCGAGTCAGTACTCGAGTCAGCCTGACTCGGCACATCTCTACTCGTCACATGCTTTTTAGGGTTTCATACCCGAAGGTTGCCAAACGGAACCCTATTACTAAGACTCCGCTGTCCGTCCATCCATCTCTCTGTCAGCGGGCTGTATCTTATGAACCATAATAGTTAGACAGTTGAAATTCTCACAGATTGTGTATTTCTATTCCCGTTATAACAGCAAATAATAAAACCGGCCAAGTGCGTGTCAGACCACTAACAATGAAGGGTTCAGTAGTTGGGTTTAATTTATCTAAAAAACAAACTTGTAGTTGAAAAACATGTTCTCCATACATCATATACCTACGCCATGATCAATTCTCCAACTGCAAATGTAAGTTTGTAATCGAAAAACAAAAGTGATATACTACAAATTAACACTTTTCGGACTTTTTTATTTGTTGAGCTCAAATCAAATTTCATGATTCTAGGTCAACGGGAAGTACCCTATAGGTTTTGATTTATTTGGAGTATCAAAATATATGTCGCATAAGTGGCCGTATTTTTTTATTGCGTAGAGTAAAAAAGAAGCTTGATAATTTTTTTTAGAGCTCCATGGTAGATCTGCGTATTTGATATAGATTTCAACTTAATTAATACTTCCATGCGTTCGTGAGAAGAAGGGTCTTGACAAACGGACGGACGGACAACGAAGTGATCCTTTATGGGTTCCGTTTTTTACTGTTGAGGTACGGAACCGAAATGAAAGGGCCATTCAACAAACATTCGATATTTTTTTTTTAATCATGCCCTGGAATGTGAGGTGTTATTGTCTAGAAATCATCGAATAGAGTACAAATATAAATATAATTTAATAGAATAGAGCAGTGATAGCCTAGTGGTGTGACCGTCGGACTGCGAAGTCATAAGTCTCGAGTTCGAGCCCAAGGCACGCACCTCTGACTTTTCGGATTCATGTGCGTATTGTATAATTATCACTTGCTTCAAAAACGGTGAAGGAAAACATCGTGAGGAAACCGGCATGCTTGAGAGATATTTCTCAACGGCATGTGAAGCCAAATCAGAGGCCCATGGGCGGCTTTAAAACTCTGACACCAGGTTAGTCACTAACCACACGAAAAGAAGAAGAATATAAGTATAAGTAATTTTTTTCTTCAAAAATTATGAAAAAGAAGCCGCTATAGTTGTCAGTTTTAGACCATTTTTGTACGAGTTCTATCGCAACAACTAAATAAGTTAGGAATTTGAAACTTCTGTATATGTATCACTATATTATCACATAATATTATTATTTTTATACAAGCTTAGTTTTTGTTTACCCTAAACCACTTAAGGGGTCATTGTACTCATCATTATGAACAACTTTCACTATGGGCCCACCGCAGAAATCGCAAAAAATAATAAACTGTTCCCTACATTTATGTTCGCATAGTTCGTCGAAAGGTAGGGAGAAACTGATTTTTTTTTCGAGATTTCAGCGTTGCTCCCATAGTGAAAGTTGTTCATAATGATGAGTACAATGACCCCTAAAGAGATAAGCAAAAACTAAGGTTGTATATGTACTGTATTTTATCAACAAATAAAAAAACCCCGATTTTTATGGTATTTTATTCCAATAAGGGCGATTTTCCGCAACTGCAAAAAAAACTTTATAATTCACTGTATCATTATGATTAACAATTTATGCTTGCGATTTTTTAAATCTTAAGATTAAAAAAAACATCGTTTAGAATTTTCATCAGGCTAGGTGTGGGATGTGTAGCTGTCCGTGGTCGTCGGCCGTGTGGGCTGATGCGCGTGCGTCCGCAATATCGAAACCGTGGAAAGATGTCGTGCGTGGTCGTGCGCCATTCGGGCTGGTGCGCGTGCGTGCGCAATATAGCGCACCGTGGGAAGACCTCGGTGCGCGGTGCGTGGTCGTGCGCCGTGTGGGCTGGTGCGCGTGCGTGCGCAATATCGCGCACCGTGGGAACCCGCCTTTAGGCTGAAAGATCGTAATAGCTTTGTAAGTGTATTCTTCCATTCACTGGCGAACAGTCTCAAGCCAGACTAAAGCTGTGGTAAGATAGTACTTTCCTTTCCAACTCATTCTCCGATTTGCTGAAAATATCCTTCTTAGACACGATTTACCTCGGCTGACCGGTAGTCTTTAAACAGACGTCAGACGCAGGTTGTTCGAGTCAGGAAAACCACCTCCCTCAGGCGGACATGTATAACCGTCTTTAGCCTAGGATTCAAATGTGGTACTGTTCTAACAACGATTGCCCAGATAGGTATACCTGCACCTTACTGGAACTAATAGACGCCTCTCATTATGCTTAGCATTATGCTTGCAGTGTGTGACTAGAATCATACCACGGAGCCACGGAGACGCCAACACTTGCTCATCAGTCCGATCGAAATGACCGTGAGGTGATTAGGAAACATAGTTAGCAGAAGCAGCTTGTGCTGTAGAACTCCTTAGGATCGATACAATTAATAATTATATCTCCATTTTTATAAAACTTTTATCGATTTATGTTTGTATTAGTTACGAAACCAAGCATTAGATCTAATCTTGATGATAAAATACTAAGCGAACGGCATGCGTGGCGCGTGGCGCCTAGCAAAGATAAAGAAACTGTTTTACTGTTCTGTATTTTGATAATCAAAAACTCAAAATCTAAATTTATTGCATTCATGTGGTTACAAAGTTGGTACAAATGGTTCCGCGCCGATCATGAACCGTGTACAGCACCGCACTCTGCATCAGCACTCAAACTAACTTGCGTTACCATGAGCAAGTCGATACAGAGACAACGGTTTATTAGAGAACAAATTGTTTTTGTTCCCAGAAACAAGAAATTTGGTAGAAAACTCTACCAAATTTCATGTCTTGGACCGCAAGTAATTTATTTCTGCTGCACATTTGCTTCCATTATTTCTGCTGCACATTTACTTGCATTATTTTATTCAGTTTCCTAATTTCATCTGAAGACTGATATCATAATTATAAGCTATGTAAAACAGAAGGGAGTAGTGTAAGTCCTCACTCCTAACTTACTGCCACAGGTCAGAGCTATAGCCAGCGTGCGCGTGCCTCCAGCTCTAAGTAGAGCGGTTGCTAAGTCATAACGTATGGTGGCCTACTTGCCATCCGTGAAATGATAACAATCCACGCGTGTTTGTATAATCCTATTAGGTACTATCGGTTTCTTCGATAAGCACTGGTTTCGTTCTCGCGTCCAAGTCGCGGTCGTATTTTTGAGCACGGCTGTGTTCGCAGAACATTTGTTGATTGTTTGTGGATGATCTCAGCTCAGTATGACAAGTAGAAACTTTGCTAAACAATGTCGCCCACACCTAACAAATATTTTGTTTGACTGGTTAAAGTCCTCTGCTAGTTCAAATTCTCTTTTTGAACAAAGCAAGGACTGCATTGATCCTTTTTCCCGGAACAACTAAACATCGCTAAGATCGCTCCAATTTATAAAAAGGGCACAAAAACTGATCCGACAAACTAATAAGCCTATTTCTTTGTTGCCCACTTTGGCAAAAAAAATCCAAAAAGTTTTAAAAGACCGCATACGAGTAAGTAGACATCTAAATTCGAATAATAGTTATTTATGCTACAAGTGCGGAAGGTAGGTGATTTCCGATGAGTGGCATTTTATTCACGAGCGAGCGTAGCGAGCGAGTATATAAGTCGACACGAGTCGGAAATCATCTTACGCACGTGTATCATACAACGTTTTACTATGCATTGGGCGAGGAAATTTAAAAAAAACGAGCGAGCCTTACGGTAGTCGCGTATGATGTACACATCATAAGCGACTACCTACCATCTACATATTACGACGTATAAATGATGAAAACAACATTCATGACTTCGACTTCGACATCGACATCGACATCGACATGGACTTCGACTTTGACTTTGACTTTGACTTTGACTTTGACTTCGACTTCGACTTTAACTTTGACTCCGCCATTGCTATCGTCATCGCCATCGCCATCGTCATCGTTATCATCATCATCTGATTTGTAAAACTTTTCTCAAATAATAAAAACTCTTTGCAACGGGCTGACGACGGCCACAAAAATTAAAAATAAACAGAAAAGTAAAAAGCACTAGTGAAAAAAAGTGACACTTTCCGCATTACTTTACTGCTTGGAAAAGGCTCTTTTAGAGCAAATGCATTGTAAAGTAATTAATCTAAGACAATTTGGATATAAGAAGAATGTTGGTGCAGGAGATGTCATACAATGTCACCCATGGGCATGTGCCCCCCGCCTGTATTTTTCTGAATATTAATGACAAACTATTGAAAATTAACTTTAAAACAAAAGAAGAAGTATTATTTTTTTTCAATATCCACCTATGATTTTATGGACTTACACTTGTGCTTTTTTAAATAAATACAGATTCTTTTTTGACGAAAATGTCTTTGACAAAATACTCAAGAATGTTAGTTAATCCGATAAAAAAACTTACAAGCTTTTGGAAATAATAAACCGAATCCAAATCGAGCCAATAACTTAAGAGATAAGGCAAACGCTACTAAAATATTTAATAGCATGAAAATAGTAAAATAGTGTCATGAGCGCGCAGTAAGTCAGTAGTGGACTAGTGGATGGTGGAAGTGGGGCGTCACAGGTGATGGATCGTGACTATTCGTGACGTCACCGGTGAGTCACGCGTCGTGTGCGCTTTGTTACGGGCGCGGCGCGGCGCCCGCACTCGGCTGATAAGCAGCGTCGTGACCGTGAGCTATCGATGGAGAAGCGCCGCCGTGCGCTGCCCAGGTGCTCGGCTTCCTTTGTTTACATTTTAATGATGCCAGTTTATAAAACTCACTCAGTTACCTACATATAATATGCACTAGTAAGTTGTAGGTACCTATTATAAATATGATTCAATTTGCTGGTGCTTCGTATTATTTAACTTAGGTATTATTTAACTCAAGTTCAAATCTTGATTAAGAACAAAATGTTTGCAAGAAGCTAAGATGATGTCAGCGCGGCTCGCGCGGGTCATCGGCCTAACCTCGATCGTCGTCTGCCGTAAATGCCGATGAAGTCTGTTCGGTTTGTATAGAATAAAACAGGTCTAAGTTATGTTGGTTACGATTAGTCCTCACGAGGGCATCTCATTAGACTGCGGTCATATTTGCAATGATTTAAGAAACCAGAAAGTAAAATGGTGATATAAAAAATCGTTGCAGAAGAAGGTACGTACCTAATGCAAGGATATTATTACCAAGAAGAACCGGACAAGTGCGAGTCGGACTTGCACAGGAAGGGTTTCGTACCGTCTTAAGATGGAGCAAAAAAACTCCGAGAAAAAACACGTTTCGTGTATGGTTCCCTTTAATTACTAACTTAATTTTATTTTTATTATTTGTTATTACGGTTCATGAGATACAGCTCGCTGACAGATGGACGGGCAGCGGAGGCTTAGTAATAGGGTTCCGTTAGGCACCCTTCGGGTACGGAACCCTAAAAAGAGGTAGATAGACACGCTCCGCAAGTGGCACGTCAGGACTAATTTGCCCAATAATTACGACATGCCGTCCCACTTCCACGTGCCATCTAATAGTATGACATTGTGCCCTTTTTGAAGATCGTGTGCTGGGTTAGCTGGGTAGCTAACCTATCTAAGCAATTTTTACCCAACTACGGCAAAGCCAAAGGAGGGTTATGATTTTAACAGGCTATCGCACATGTAACGCCTCGTGATGTAGTTAATGTTTTTAACACACTCAAGTCTAAAAACACTGGTGATTACTGGGGCATCTCCATTAAACTTTTAAGTAATATAATAGACATCGTAGCCCCCTATCTAGCTGTTACTTTTAATAAATGTGTTGATTTAGGAACTTTTCCTGACCTCATGAAGAATAGTAAAGTCATACCATTATTTAAATCAGGTAATAAAAGTGACGTTGGCAATTTCAGGCCTATTTCTATCTTACCAGCATTTAGCAAAATATTTGAAAAGTTAATACTCAAGCAGTTGCTTAGACATTTTAATTTAAATAGCCTCCTTCATAATGAACAATATGGCTTTACAAAAGGTCTTTCGACTACAGATGCGGGTGTTGCTTTGCTGAAACACATATTTAACGCATGGGAGAACTCGCAAAATGCTATTGGGGTTTGATCTCTCCAAAGCCTTTGATTGCGTGCACCATGACACGCTTTTGGGTAAACTGCGTCATTACGGTGTGCAAAACGAAGCTCTCAACGTTTTAAATTCGTATTTACATAATAGGTCCCAATGTGTAGATGTTGATGGTGTGAAATCTTCTGGGCTACCAGTTCAGTTAGGTGTACCTCAAGGCTCAATACTGGGTCCATTCTTGTTCTTAGTGTATATCAATGACTTACCATTCTATTTAAAGGGTATCTGTGAAGTTGTACTGTTCGCAGATGATACCTCTCTTATTTTTAAAGTAGACAGGAATAGACAAGATTTTGACGATGTAAACAGTGCACTCTCAATGGTTAGGGATTGGTTTACGACAAATAACCTAGTTCTAAATACTAAGAAAACGAAATGTGTAAAGTTTGCCCTACCAAATGTTAGAAATCTAGGTCCCAACATCGTCTTAGATAAAGAGGTGCTTGAATCTGTAAACTCGGCGGTTTTTCTGGGCATAACAGTAGATGCCAAACTTCAGTGGGGCCCACATATATCGAGCCTAGCGGGAAGGCTCAGTTCAGCCGCCTACGCCGTCAGGAAAGTAAGACAATACACTGACGTCGATACAGCTCGGTTAGTCTATTTTAGTTATTTTCATAGCGTTATGTCCTACGGTCTTCTGCTGTGGGGCAAAGCTGCTGATATTCAAAATATATTTGTTCTTCAAAAATGAGCTGTTCGCGCTATTTACCAGCTTGGTGCCAGAGTTTCTCTGAGAGATTTTTTCAAAGATATTGGTATCTCACGGTGGCATCTCAATTCATCTTCGCCAATATCTTATATATTAGGCAAAATATACACTTATACACTAAAAACAGTGATTTTCACAATGTTAACACTAGAAATAAGGACAAACTACGAGCTCCCTTTCACCGGCTTCATAAGGTTCATAAATCATTTGTTGGGCTTGGTATAACCTTTTATAACAAGCTCCCCTCTTCTTTGCTAGATTTGCCTTTTAATGCGTTTAAAACGAAAGTAAAATCCAATTTTTGTTCAAAGGCATACTATTCTATCAACGACTACTTAAATGATAAGAATAGTTGGTCGCTGTGATTAACTCAAGACAATGTTTATGTTCTTTCTCCAGCTTACGTACTGACAAGTTATATGAGTTTATATTATTTGACTTTTTAAGTCAGTTATTTTAATTTTTTTTTGACAAAATCTACTCATCACACTGTTTTTTTATGAGTTGTATTGCAATATGTGTTTAGCTAGTGACCTCGACAATTGATCATATTATTTACTGTTATTAGTAATTAACTCTTTGTTTATTTTACATCGATGGTCCTAGTTTATCATTTATAACTTCCAGTTACAACTATATGTAAGCGGGCACGCCCTTTATGCCTGGAGGCTTTTTTATTTAGATATTAAATTCTCTTTACGTTTAGTTTTTTTATTTCGGTCTGAGTATCGATGATTGATTGGTTGAGTTCTCGATGATTTTGTTTGGTATATTGGCGTGTGCTAGCTAACATATGGCTAATAATTTGAATTATGTTTTGTGTTGCGTAATGTAAATTATTTTGAATACTATTATATAGATGAACATTTTTACTTATTAGGAGACTATAACCTGCCAGAGGTCGATTGGGTTGCCGGCACACACAGTACCACTCCCGTGTGTGATCACTTGAGTGTGTTTATGTCATTCTTAAACGCACATCAATTCAACACTATAAAAAATATGAGCGGAAAAATATTAGACTTAGTTATTAGTAATGATGACTGCACCATTTCTTCACCCACAGATTATTTATTACAACTCGATAACCACCATCCTCCATTCTGTGTATTGTTTACGCCACGTTTGCCTTACAGTTCCATGGAGCGCAGGACAATAAAAAAATATAATTATCATAAGGCAAATTACGATAAAATTAATGACGACTTAAAGGAAATAAATTGGAAAGACGCTTTAAATCACGAAACAGTTGACGAATCTCTAAACACGTTCTATAATGTAATGTTTAGTATTATTAAAAAACATGTACCATTGACTACTTGTAAATCTAATAAGTTTCCCGTTTGGTTCTCAAAACCTCTTATACACATTTATAGAAATAAGACCAAAGCTTGGGTTAGATGGAAAATGTATCGCAATATTTCGGATTACGAGCAGTTCTCACTATACCGCTCCAGATTCCAAGATGAATGTAAGAACTGCTACAAAAAATACATTAATTCTGTCGAAGATAGTATTCGGAACAACGTTAAACACTTTTGGACTTTCATTTCTAACCGAAAAAATAGTACTAAAATTCCTTCTACTATGAGTTATAACAACCAGTCAACTAACAACCCAGAAAAAATTTGTAATCTTTTTTCAGACTATTTTAACTCTGTTTATGAGCCTTCCACTTCTAGTAATATTCCATCCTTGCATGATGACTGTTCTGAGAGCTGCACTCTATTAACTGACATTCAGCTTACTATCGATGAAGTACTTAGTGCGCTCAAAGCACTGGATCCTTCTAAGGGGCCAGGATCAGACGGTCTACCAATAACCTTTATAAAGTCGACTGCTGTTAATCTGTGTATCCCATTGCATATTATATTTAATTTATCAATCTCACAAGGAATCTTTCCTCAAGCATGGAAACTTGCTAATATAACCCCTATTTACAAGTCAGGACCTAAACAGGATGTCCAAAATTATCGTCCTATATCAATATTGCCAGCTTTGTCAAAGGTTTTCGAGAGATTAGTACATAATCAAGTATATCCTCTCATACATAGCAATATAATTCAGCAACAACATGGTTTCGTCAAAAGAAGATCAACTACAACTAACCTGGTGACTTTTGTGGACTACTTATTCAACAATATGGACTCTCGCATTCAAGTTGACACTGTTTACACTGATTTCCGGAAAGCCTTTGACAAAGTTGACCATGAGCTGCTCTTAAGAAAAATTGCATTTAATGGTATACGTGGTGATCTATTGAGATGGTTTTCCTCTTACGTTTCTAATAGAACTCAGAGGGTTGTGGTAAATGGTTTAAATTCCAACACTCTAAGAGTTACTTCTGGAGTACCCCAGGGCTCTATTTTGGGACCTCTTTTGTTCATAATATTTATTAACGATATCAATACATGTTTTCAAAATTCAAAAATTTTACTATATGCAGACGATCTAAAAATTTATAAGCCTGTCAAAAATTTACATGATTGTCTCCTCTTGCAGGAAGACCTAGACAGGTTCTCTGCATATTGTTTAAATAACAAACTCCAACTTAGCATATCTAAGTGTTGTTGTATAAGTTTTACTAAGAATAAAAACATCCTAATGCATCCATACTCCCTAAATAACGTAATTCTAACAAGAAAAACACTGGTTCGTGACCTTGGAGTTCTATTGGACAATAAACTACACCTTGACGCTCATATTAGTAGAATAGTGAACAATGCCTTCCGCATGTATGGTTTCGTGATGAGATCAGCTACAGAATTTGTCCGCCCATATACATATATATATCTTTATAAATCGTTGATCAGGTCGCAGTTGGAGTACGCTGTTGCGGTGTGGAATCCCTTCTATGGTAAATACTCAGAGGCGATTGAAAAAGTTCAAAGTAAATTTTTGAAAGCCGTGCATTTCCGTTGTTTTCACACCTATGCATCTTATAGTGATCTTTTAAATAAGTTTAATCTACAAAAACTTAAAGCCAGACGTATTACTTTGGAAACAATGTTTTTGTTTGACCTCTGTAACAACACATATGATTGTATGGATATTAGTAATAAGATTTGTTACGTAGTACCTAGAACAACCATAAGCCGAGGGGTGCGTGCACGACATCTATTTGCTGTATCTTCTAGTCATACGAACGCAGGCTTACGAGCGCCCCTACGACGCCTTACCAATCAGTATAATAAGACCTTCCATAATATTGACATCTTTGCTGTTTCTGTTGGAAAATTTCGATACCTTGTTCGCAAAACAATCATAGATTTAACTCCATAATGTTTAAACTATAGACTGTATTTATTCTTTTATTATTTTTGCATGCCTGTTTAGATTTATCATTAACCACATTATGCATACAATTATGATGTAATTGTAATCGCACATCGTAATAATTTTTAATATCCTGTTTTAATATTATGTGGAAAATGTCGTGGGTTATACATTTGCTCACTCTTTACTTAGCTCTAATTATTTTGTAATATTTAATGTGTAACCGTTTATTTTCCCAAATAAATAAAATAAAATAAAATAGAATCTTTTTTTTGTTCTTTTAACTGAACAGACAGCTGTGCTGCTGGGGAGTTTGTTGCGCCACTTCTTCTTCCCAGCTAATGCACTAGGAAGTGGTAAAGGGTGGGCGTTTTGGGGGACTGTCTTATGTAATTTGACGTTCGAAAAGTGCTGATTCTCAGCCTAGTTTGAATAAATGACTTTTGAATTATGTACAGATTATGTTCATCTGTTCGCTCATAACTCCTAAACTGTTCTTCGTATTTTGACAAATATAATTATAGGTACCGTGTTTGGTATCTAATTAAAGATGTGAAGGTGGATCCGCAGTTGTAGCCCGCGAAATTGATATTTCCTGTGTGTGACCCAAATAAAAAGTAAAAAATTCTTTTTTTTTAAGGACTACTTCCACAAAAGATTAATCTGTTGAATTTTCCCAAATCAAACAAATGAGTAGGTACTTACCTAACTACTAGTACACGTCTACGAACAAAGAATACGAATACATATTAGTATTCGCCGAATACGTTCATGACATTCGTAATTGGTGACTTCCTAGAAGTCCCTTAAAGATTGCGACCGAGTTGAGAACACAAAGATTCATTTATAAAATCATAAAACTTTCTTATTGTTTGTTTATATCTACAGATGGTCAGCTATTAGGGCGATCTTTTAGTTTTTGTTTGTAGCTAATTTGGTAGGAGTAGGCACGTACTCGTATTTAGCTAAAAAGGATCAGTTTCAAAATTTACTGTGTGTTAACTGTGTTTAATCGACTTGGTCATGAAAGTTGAGCGTAGTGGTTTTAAATTGTTAAATAATGTCGTCCCGAAAATGCGAGAAAACTGATATTTGGAGACATTTAAAAAATTATCTCGTTATAAATTCTCTAAACCCTTGCACAGTGGCCTCAGAAAGGCTATTTTCAAAAGCAGGAAATGTACAGACAGAAAAAAGGAATCGTTTTTCACCAAAAATCTTGCAAAAAGGAGGAGGGTATCTGTTCGTCGCGATTTTTTTTTTATGTATGTCCACCGATTTCTTCGTCAATTGTGGACCGATTTTGAAAATTATTTTTTTGTATTTAAGGGTATGCTCCCACCACGGGGTTGCGGGTTTGTCCGAAAGGGATATCGCGGCCCTGGCACACAGGCAACGGAAGGAACACGTGTGGGGTTTAGTCAGTAAAGGTCTGACACACCCTCCCGCTCCGCCCAGAGTGGGAGAAGTTATAATTTGATAATTTCCCAACCTCAAAAAAAGGTTATGCTGCCAAGTTGGTTCCATAATTTTTTTATTAACTTTGCTTGGATAGTTTTTGAGCTAGCTCCAATATTTACGTATTTTTCCCACTTAGACACGTTTTTCACACTTACGAGTACTATATAAGAAAGTAGTGCTTTTTAAAGCTTAGTAAAAAAAATCTTCCTTATACTCATTTTAATGATTAAATAACATGTAAATATTTATATTTCTTAGCGTGTTTAATTTCCTTTCACCTTTGACTAATAATTGCGTGCAGCTATAGTAGAATCAGGTATTCTTATTCAGCGAATAGTACAATCGGTATTCGTATTCGTATCTACTTGTAAAAGTAGTATTCGTTGCATCACTTAACTACCTACTCGTACCCTTGCTCCCTAAATCCAAAATATTTGAAATAAAACATAAAGCTAATAAAAACTAAAACCCAACTACGGCAAAAAAAACAACTTCCAAAAAAAAAACACTACAAAGTGAAAAATAAGAAATAAAAATAAGAATTTCGGAAGTGGGTGGCAAAATAATAAAATACAGATTCAAAGAAATCGACTTCCGAAACTAAAGTAATTTTTCACTTTGTAGTGTTTTTTTGGAGGTCGGTTGTTTTTCCTTTTAAAATATATTTTTTTCTTTTATATTTTATTACAATATCTCGTCATGTATCAAAATTCAGGTCAGATAAACGCGTCTAACCGTATAATAATAATAATATAGGTATTGACCCTTGACAGTTTCAATGCATACTGTTCTTGTAGATATTTTAACAGAAACGACCACGACCTTCTAGATAAGTATGCTCATGACGAGCATCTTTACATTGTGTATTGGACTTATTTCACAAAACTTCATCCAGCAGGTATAACCTACCCGAAGAGTTGCTGAGGTGTGCGAGAGGGACGAATTTGGATTGAAGCTAGCTCAGGTATGCGTGATAACATCCCGTAGGCCGAGCGACGGCTTCGTTGAATAAATACGAGTGTTGTATGGCGGGGCGCGGGGCATGCGGGCGCCGGCAGCTGCGCGTGCGCACATCGGCGCAACGTGTTTACAAACAGGCGCGCACGTGTGTGCGTGCGGGCCCCACCGGCGGAGTACCATCGTTCTACGTACTTTGGGCTCGCTTATAAACCTTTAGAATAAAATAAGCGTCGCTCAAATTATTGGTTGTGTTTTCAAGGTACGACAGTATGGTTTGAAAGTAATATAAGATTGAATGCATGAAATTTGTGAAAACAAGAGAAAACTGTTTCACAAGCTTTGCATTTCTCAGTTTGGTTGTAATATCAACAGGTTTTGAAAGATTTTAGATCTTTAGCGGTCGGTTGTGTGTGATGCATGCTTGAGGACAGCACGGAACTGCCTACCGAGTTTGAATAAAGTCGTTAGGATAATGATAATTAGTTCGATAATTTCCTTACGTTGACATTTTCACTGTGCTCTCTTTACGAGTACCTATACGAGTGTTTGAATATTAATGATGCTGCTCGTAACAATAATGGGTACCCCTAAACATGTTTTATCTAGACACAGAATGAACATGAAACGTTAAAAGCTGTGTTAAGATTCAAAATTCTACAATTTCGGATAACTAGGAAGTGTGGTGGTGTATGTCGTGAGCAGGGCGCCAGGATGGTGAAGAGGAGTGTCGGGTGCCGGGGGGGGGGGAGGTTCGGCCGTTGTCCACGTTTGTTTATTAACGGGCGGCCGATGAACTTAGCATAAATCAACATGTCTCCTCCACACACACACACAGAGCGATGCGATAAGCTGCATCTTACGCAACTCTCGCAAGTATACTGTTTGTAAAGTCGGTCGCTTTCTTTCTGAACAATCATATTTCTACAGAAAAACTTCATCAATTATGTACCTAGGTATAATCATTTATGCCAGTGAAGTGAATAAAAAGTTCAAACATAATGTGGTCCGAAAAATTCTGCCTTTTCGTCAGCGTCGGCGTCGTTCCAATGTGGAGAGAGCAAACTCTAAGTCCAAAGTTAATTGACTCGCAACGGGATTTCAAAGGGAGCTGTCTGAAATATGCCACAGAAAAGTGGGCTCAAATCAGTTTATTATAAATTCAATAGCGAGTTACCGCTTGCCCTTGAAGAAGAAACCTCCTCTGAAATACCCAATCAGATTTTTTTTAGAATGCCTAGCCACCAAAGTTTCCCCGGAAATGACACAAATGGTCAAAGAGTTGAAAAGTAAGGGTATTTTAGAAAGACCAATGATCCGGGCTTCTTTTAAAAAATGTGCCTGATAAAGAAATCAGATGGGGGATTGCGCCTAATTTTCGGTAAAATAATTACATATATATTATAACAACAAAGCATTTTCATCTAATATCACAGATGGATGTACTCGTAGTAGGCTTTCTTCAGGCTGGGCACGCCACAATTGCGGCGATAAGTCCCCTCTTTGAGGAGTGGCTAGAGAGGCGCCACGGCGTCCTCACCTTCCGCCTGACGCAGGTCCTCACCGGACACGGTTGTTTCGGGAGGTTCCTGTTCAGGATCAAGCGGGAGGAAACGCCCGGGTGTCACCATTGTGTGGATCGCCCGGAGGACACGGTGGAGCATACGGTGGAGGTCTGCCCGGCTTGGGCGGAGCACCGCCGTGTCCTCACGGCGGCGATCTCTCGCGTCCGGCCCTGGTTCATGCCATGGTCCGGAGCGAGAGTGCATGGGAGGCCGTCACCTCCTTCTGCGAAGCAGTTATGCTCGCGAAGGAGGAGGCGGAGCGCGCGAGGGAGATTCAAGCTGCACGTCCTCGCCCCCCTAGTCGCCGCAGGAGACACCCCGGGCGTCGGGAGTCACAAGTTGACTTCCGGCCACCGTAGGCGCGGGCCTGCGGATGGTGAGCGATGGGCAGCTCGCCGTCCGATAAGGACCAGGCCTGGGTCGACGGCGCATTGTGTTCCATACGCGCCTCAAAGGGATGTCAGCACCAACTGACGGGGTCCGTAAGGACCAATGCCTGCTGGGGTTGCGGGTTTGTCTGAAAGGGATATCGCGGCCCCAGCACACAGGCAACGGAAGGAACACGGGTGGGTTTTAGTACAGTAAAAGTCTAACACTCCCTCTCGCTCCGCCCAGAGCGGGAGGAGTCATTTGATGATTTCCCACCCAAAAAATAAATAAAAAAAGTCTTTCTTCAGGCCAACGACTGGTTAGTGAAGATCGATCTTCAACAGGCTTATTTCCATCTGAGAGTCACGGAGACTCACAAGGTTTTTATGAGTTGTTTACGATGAAGAAATCCATCAGTTAACAGCACTTCCATTTGGTCTATCCTCGGCACCCCGTGCGTTTGCAGCAGTTTCAAACTGTGTGGACGAAATCCTCCGGGATCAGGGTATACGCCTCTTAGTCTACCTAGACGAATATCTCCTGGCGTGTCAGGACAAATCCAAGCTTACGGCACAGGTTGCGGAAACGCTGGTCATCTTGGAATCTTTAGGTTGGCATATAAATTACCAGAAGTCAGTAACCGAGCCCACACGCAAGTTGGAATACTAAGGGCTAGTCTGCGCAAACTTCTGGGTATAAAAAGGTCTCTGACAAACATGTTGAGCCGAGACAGCTGCTCATTAAGAGAGCTTCAAACTTTGTTGGGCATGGTATATTTCGCCAACCATGCGGTCCCTCGGGGCATGCTTTACTGCCGCAGGGCACAGCTCTTTCTGAGAAGATTTACTCAGAGGGGCCAGAAGAGAACACTGTACCCCAGAGTGCAAGAGGAGTTGCGGTGGTGGTTGGATGTAGGGCTTTCAAATACTGGATTTTTTCAATATTGGTATTGGAAAAGTCAATACCGTGATCACGGTATCAATACCGGTAAGCTGGTATTGAACGCAAGTTCAACTAGGACATTAATAAAACCATTAAAATACGTGTTCATATTTTCAAATCAGTCTTTACTGTTCTTATTTATTGAAAATAATAAGATAAATACCTTTTATAATGTAGCTCTCTTATTTATACGAGTATAACAGTTTGGTATTGGTTCATTATTTCGGTAGGACCAGGAATTAGGAACGTAATCAAATCTACTCATTTTGCAGGAAGGCAATTAATGAGAAATCGGAGTTTAATTTTAGATCGATTAAAACTTTTGATACACAATCCTTTAGTTTCAAAAAGCGCCCAATCATGTCAGCCATACTGCTCCATCTTGTCTTGCAATCTAGTAGTAGGACTTACAAAAAAGTTTGACTAATTTTCTCACTTTATCTATGAGGTTTTTGTATAAACTCAGGTCTTTCTGTTTCGAGCGGTTGTCTTTCAACATAATTCAAAGCATCGTCTTCGCCTTGATTAGTCTGATCAGCGCGGCAGCGTTGTCGTCTTCGCTGTCAGTCTCAAACTCAATGTCAGTATTTAGCCGTGAGGCGCTTAAGATAGAAAGAACATCAGAAAAAGTTCGTTGAATCTGGTATTTTATGTATACAACACGTCTATAATCGCTAGTTGAATTCCATGCACCAGGCGTGATGGCATAGCCAAATCTAAAATTTGCACTCCCTCAATCCAAACTGCACAAACATTTGTATTTAAAATATTATTTTATTATAATATTTGTATTTTAGGTCTAACGGATACCGTGATTAGTTGACATAAACAATTATACTATTAAAAGTGGAAAAGGATTATAATATCAGATGCTACAACTTGTGATCAGCTGAAGATACAGCGGGACGATTGCGCTGGTGAAAACAAGTGTGAGTAGGTATTACAAACATTCACATCGAATGTTTGTAATACCGTAATCATGGTATTGAGGCGTCAATACCGGTATTGAAAAAGGCCAAAATAAAATCCGTGATCACGGTATTACGGGATCCCGGAATACCGGTATTGAAAGCCGCGATAGAGGGCAGTCCAACCCTGCTACACAAGAGAGAAATAACCCATTTCCTAACTACAGACGCAGCGGATGCGGGCTGGGGAGCGAACTTAAACAGTCAATACCTCTCAGGCAAATGGGCTACGGACCAAAAAGCCTGGCACTCCAATATGAAGGAGATGTATGCCGTTTTTGCCGTCATCAGGTGCCAGGGTGTACTGTTGCCCACATTCTAATATAGTCAGACTACAGGCCTCGGTGTCATACATCCGGAATCAGGTCGGAACTCGTTCGTTAAATTTACTGGGGCTAACAACCAGGTTATTGGAATTGAAACCAAACTTTCAAACCTTTCGATTGAACATAACGATGACAGAATTCCAGTTACCATGCAACCTGAACGGCATCGCAGATTGCCTATCAAGGGGAAGATCAGTACCCAAGTGGCATCAGCTACCACCAGCCACGGAGGCAATATTCAGACGGTGGGGCGTTTCCGAAGTCGATCTCTTCACAACAAGAGAAACCGCTGTTGTCCCAAGGTCTGTGACTTTAGACTCAAGAGATGGCTTCGCGCTTTTCTGCGACGCTTTCAGCCAGAAATGGGTTTTTCAAACAGCTTAAGTATTCTCACCTCCGAGCATGATACCTGGGGTCCTGGCGCTGGCACACTTAAACAGGGCAGTAGGGACATACTATATGATAGCGCCACGGTGGACCCAGTGCTTCTGGTTCCCGGATCTCCAGCACGCGCCCTAGCCTGGCTCTGCCGATAGAGAACCTGAGGGAGGTTCTGTTAGACTGGACGACGGGGTTCAGCCCTCCTCAAGTAGACAAGCTAAGGCTTCAAGCTTGGAAACTGGGGGGTGGGAAGATCAAGTAACTGACTGGAGTCGGGATAAGCAGCTGTTATTAAAAAAGAGCTGGCGTCCCTGTACCGTGAGCACCTATAATGCCCCATTGAAAATATGGTTGCACTGTAGTAAGTTACATAATGTAAAAAGTAAGTGTCCAGAGGGTAAGGACTAGTTTTTTGGCCAATCTATATTTACAAAATAAGTTTTCATAAAGTACCATTCTCATATACAAATCCGCTATTTCGACATATTGTGTTGACAAAATCTATTCATCACAATGTTTTTTTTATGAGTTGTATTGCAATATGTGGTTAGCTAGTGACCTCGACAATTGATCATATTATTTATTGTTATTAGTAATTAACTCTTTGTTTATTTATTTTACATCGATGGTCCTAGTTTATCATTTATAACTTCCAGTTACAACTATGTGTAAGCGGGCACGCCCTATTGGAGGCTTTTTATTTAGATATAAAGTTCCGTTTACGTTTAGTTTTTTTATTTTGGCCCGAGTATAGTTCTCGATGATTTTGTTTGGTATATTGGCGTGTGCTAGCTATCATGTTAAAACTAAGAATTATTTTTATTATTTCATGATTTAAAGACAAAGCCTGGTTTGTTTTGTCATTGTTTGTTAATTTCTTTAATTAGCCTGGAAATGTTATCCTTAGATGTTGATTTATGCATATTTTAGCAGTAGGTGTGACTGCATAATTTCTTGAGTTTATTGAAAAGGAATAAGTTTTTATTTTTACCGACTTCAAAAAAAGGAAGGTTATCAATTAGACATGTATATAAGTAATATTATTGGAACTGCAAGGTATTCACATATGATAATCTATTAGGGCTTCCAATCAAATATACAAAATTTTATAGGTGTATGTATGTTTGTATGTATGTATGTTTGTCCTCGCATATCTCCGAAACTATTTATTAATTGGATTGTGACCATTGTTTTTTTAATGGCTTACATTTACTCCAACTTAGGGTACAGTGCAAATTTCATCAAAATCGGTCCTTTGTTTTCAAGATATGGACTAATACGTGTAAGTGCGACGGCCTGGCTTATTGGTACTCACGAGGTACGGGTGATGATGGTGATGGTGATGAGATGTTTCCATAAGACACCACGTCTTATGGAAACATCTCAAAACCTTGGTCAAATTCTAGCGCGGGTAAAAAAAAAAAAATCGGCCAAGAGCGTGTCGGACCACGCAAATAAGGGTTCCGTCGTTGGGATCAATTTATCCCAATAACAAACTTAACTTAGTAGTTGCGAAACATGTTCTCCCATACATTGGTATACGTCACGATCAATTCTCCAACTGCAAATGTAAGTTTGTAATGGCAAAAAAATTTGGTTATGTCAAAGGTTTGTTGACATATCTATAGCAAGGCCATCAAGCGAATTAAACCCTACTCAAATCAACATAAGCTTGACCCTTTGCAAATAACCTTTTGCCAAAATTTACGACTGCAGTTTCTAGTGTTGTTCCCTGTAACTTAAAAACTGAATTGATTGACTGATTGAAGCGTCATCGAATAGAATTAGCACTGCATCAGGCAACTCTCCTTCTTCTAGTTGATCACGCCTTAGTGCAGGCCATCAAAATCGTTTTACAACGCCCATGCTGCCGTTGACTAAGCCGTCAGACACCGAAACATTTCTTCTCAGCATCACTTTTGAACTCACTGCCACTCAGGGTTGATAAAAATCATGATTTTTATTAAAAAAACAAAATAATCGGATTTATTTGATTTAAATCCGATTAATTGGATTTTCAGCCTTTTGGGCACTTTTCCTGTTGACAACGATGCGGACAAATTTTTTGATGCCCTATGATTGTTCCTCCCCCACCCCTTTCTTATATACTTGTACATATTATTACGTATTATTATTATTATTTTAAGTCTGTTAGTTTTTAAATTGTTTCATAGTTAAATAATAATAATAAAGAGATTGTAAAACTTAAAAAATAAAAATACATAAACGAAGGCAAATGATAAATTATAAATCATTATGTTATGCTACTGATAGGATTTGGATGAAGCAGTTTATAACCTGTTTATAACCATTATATTATTTATTATATAGGATACATTTTCACAAAAAGCCGCATAAAATAGAATGCAGGCCTTATTTATACAGCTAGCCGTTGCAATAAGTTTAATAAGTTTAAATAATATAGCTCATAGAATTACACCATCTATAGTAGAACACGAGAATCCCAATGAAATCTATGGAGCCCTTTTTGATGTTGTGCAAAAAGAGTACCAATCTACTTTCAAGACCAAAACAATTCAAATTAATGGCACCTCCGTTGGCTTTAACCAATGGGTCACTCCAGGAATTTATGAAAGTAGAGCGAGACTATACGAGCTATATGGTTTGAAAAAATTCAGGTTTGATACTCCTTTCCTAGCGTATGTCAAAAATTATTTAAAAAGGTTTGTGTTTTTGCTAAATCTAAATTTTTAAGCGATACAATGCCAACATACCTGTAACTACCACTCGCTCCTTAAATTCATCCCCGTCTAAAGCTGAAAACCTTTTGCTTAGTAGTGTGTCTTAAAATAGCCCCTTATTTAGCTTCGAACATGTAACGCCTCGTGATGTAGTTAATGTTTTTAACATATTCAAGTCTAAAAACACTGGTGATTACTGGGGCATCTCCATTAAACTTTTAAGTAATATAATAGACATCGTAGCCCCCTATCTAGCTGTTACTTTTAATAAATGTGTTGATTTAGGAACTTTTCCTGACCTCATGAAGAAAAGTAAAGTCATACCATTATTTAAATCAGGTAATAAAAGTGACGTTGGCAATTTCAGGCCTATTTCTATCTTACCAGCATTTAGCAAAATATTTGAAAAGTTAATACTCAAGCAGTTGCCAAGACATTTTAATTAAAATTTAAACATTCCTTCATAATGAACAATATGGCTTTACAAAAGGTCGTTCGACTACAGATGCGGGTGTTGCTTTGCTGAAACACATATTTAACGCATGGGTAGAGAATACAATCCCATCCCAATCCAATCGGAGTTGGCAAATAGTATTAGACGTGAAATGAGCCTGTTTGAAAATAGAGGAGTTCGTGGATATTACTTAGAAACAGCATATTATAATTATCTATTGTCTATTCCTCCAACCAGTGTCGAACCTAAGCGTGTGTTTTCAGCTGTTGCTTATGTTGGCAATAACTACGAGGCAGTCTTGGAAGTCAAACATTGGATGCTTTGATATTTCTGCGATTGTATTTTCGAATATCTAAATAGATTTTTTTGTCTTTTTTACTTTCTTAGTGATTTGTGTTGTGCAACAATATAAAAAAATAAAAATAAGAAATTACTTAAGTATTTTTTTCATTTGAGCCCAATTTGAAACTACATACTCTAATCCCGAGATAGCCCCGGGATCCCGGGATTACGCATCAAAAATCCCGTAATCTCGGGATGAAAAACATGCTCGGGATTGTATTCTCTACGCATGGGAGAACTCGCATAATGCTATTGGGGTTTTCTGTGATCTCTCCAAAGCCTTTGATTGCATGCACCATGACACGCTTTTGCGTAAACTGCGTCTTTACGGTGTGCAAAACGAATCTCTCAACGTTATACATTCTTATTTACATAATAGGTCCGAATGTGTAGATGTTAATGGTGTGAAATCTTCTGGGCTACCAGTTTAGTTAGGTGTACCTCAAGGCTCAATACTGGGTCCATTCTTGTTCTTAGTATATATCAATGACTTACCATTCTATTTAAAGGGCATCTGTGAAGTTGTACTGTTTGCAGATGATACCTCTCTTATTTTTAAAGTAGACAGGAATAGACAAGATTTTGACGATGTAAACAGTGCACTCTCAATGGTTACGGATTGGTTTACGACAAATAACCTAGTTCTCAATGCTAAGAAAACGAAATGTGTAAAGTTTGCCCTACCAAATGTTAGAAATCTAGGTCCCAACATCGTCTTAGATAAAGAGGTGCTTGAATCTGTAAACCATCCTCTTTTGGTACACATATGAATTTCTGTGACCCAAACACGGATGTGTAACATAAATTAATGAATTTAGAATATGGGGGTCACTTTACGCTGATTGCAAAGTACTAACGGTTCGGCAGCTCTTTATTCTTCAAGCTGTCTTGAGGATTCATACCCACTTACCTCCATCTGATCCAAAGAAGCGTACATATGTTCCCCCAGGTGTACAGTACAAAACCTCATTTGCAAGACGGCAATACTATGTCCTAAGCCATCAAGTTTTCAAGAAAGTTCAGAAAGCACTAGACATTATTGACCTAAATAAATTTAATGTCAAATCAAAAACTTCAGACTGGCTCATACTGCAAGACTATATCAAAACAGAGTCTTTACTATCAAACATCGCTTGACATAATACCTACCTCTTCAAAAACAAACACCACAAATACACACATACATCGACACACACTCTTTCTCCCTTCCCACACACACAACACTCACCCATATTTTGATAAATACTAATATATTAATAAGCATTTAAATTGTTAAATCGACACACTTTCACTCGTGTAAAGCTCAGTTTGATTAAATACCAATTTTGGCCGATTTTATTATCAACACACATCAATCAGGCCTAATATGATTAATTTCTAGAAAATCTTAAAATTTACCTGAGTAAACATTTTCAAAAAACGATCAGATTTACATAATAATCACAACCACGTAATACTAGTTGTAGTTTAAGTACTAACTAATAAACTATCTAATCTGTGAACATGTTTTTTTTTTATCAGTCTACGTAGTTATGTAACACAGATCTGAACCACCCAGTACACTGTATGTTCAGAATTGCTAATTCCGATTTTCATTCTTAGACTGTTGTACCTACCTTACCTAAAATTATATTTAAATATGGGTAAGTCGCCAAAATTATGGCGGAGAATTACCTCTTTTCGATAATGACGAAGTATAGATACATAGGTAGGATGGACTATATTCAAATAAGGGGAATCCCTAAAATAGTTGCGGAAAATTACTTCATTTCGACTAGCGACGAAGTGTATAAAACTATCTAACCTTTTTAATTTCTTTTCGAGCTATTTCAATTCCTAAAAATGTATAATTTTTCAATTATTTCCATTTATTCGCGATTTAAAACGATGTTTCTTTTCTTAATGTTTAAAATATTATTAACTGGTTTTATACTGTGATTTTAAACACTTACCAAAAACATTGTTTTATTTAAAACTGTTTTAAAACACTTTAAAATACGTGTTTTAAAACAACTTGTTTGTTTTATGACAATCCTGAATCCATGTAATTTCTCTGTAAAGATTTTTTTTCAAATGTTGTCGTTTGAACTGAAAAATACGGCTACATAATTATCAGATGTTGACCCGCTGCGCCATTTGGGAGCCGGTCGGATACGTCGTGATGGGAGCGAGGCTGGTAGTGTATTGGAATACTGACAGCCTGACTTTACGAAAACACGCTTATTCGGGCCATCTGTCGTTAAATCATGAACAATGTAACATCACGTGGATGTCCTTAATTAAAGAGATATATTATGTCATATGATAAGATCTCAGTACACTTTGAATACATTGCTAGGGCTGCTATTGTGCCATCAAAACTGTAGCATTTGAAACTTAATAATGATAATTTTCCCTAATATAAAATGTGCCCTAAACATACTGCTTTACTCTTCTGGGACTATATTCGCGTGAGATAAAGAATGTAGCGAAAATCTAACAATGGTCACGTAATTGTCTGTAGCGTGCATCGTTAAATACGCGCAGTTGTGTGAAAGAGCGCGTTCAGTAATGAATGATAGACGACATTCCGTGGAATTAGGTGAGAGGTCAAGTGGCAGTGCGCCGGCATCGGCAGTCCGCCGGCAGTCCGCGGTCGGCAGCCGCTAGCCGGCGCGAGGCTACACCCGCGACAGTGACGCCACGCCAGCGCGCCGTGTGACTCTAGGTCCACTTCCTTCTCAGGGACACATCAATCAAACGTTTCGTAATCGTTCGCTATACTTACTGTTTTCTCAACTTAGCTGTACACTGTGTTTGAGCACATCTTGACTGAAGAATGGCACATAGGCTAAAAATTATCAGAATCAATACTTCCAAAACTGTTGATTAGTACACAAGGTTCGTATGAAGGCATCTTAGCTCTACTTACCTATTTCTATTTGATTTTAAATAATAAAACTCAAACTCAATGCATTTGTTACAATTAAACCATTTACATTTGAATTGTCAAGTTGGTTTATTGTTCAGTTAGTCATAGTCAGAAAGTTTTAGCTTAAACTTGTAGCTCATTCCAAAACGTAGATCTCTATGGAGGAAAACTGGCAAGAAACACCAAGGACACTTTTTTAAATCAAGATATTACAAATTTCTGTGTGAGAACAATGTAAAAAAGACAATAAGTATAAAACAATTCAAAATATGATATAAAAGATAATATAAACTTAATTTAGCATGCTACCTACAAAGTCTGACTGATTGACTTTTCTGAAGATGCGAAGTGCAAGGGGTAATTGTTAAATAATTCGTTTTAAGACACTCTGGAACCACATCGTCTCTATAGAGCAAACGAAAACTTTATTTTTGTTTGTACTTACAATGTGGACCCTGCTATCTAATTACGCAACACAGTTTCGATTTGCAATTGAGTCAAATTGGTTTCGTTTTGACTAGAATTGCTTTCAAAAGTTGTAAATTGAAAGCAATTCTAGTCAAACGAAACCAATTTGACTCAATTGCAAATCGAAAATGTGTTGCGTAATTAGATAGCTGGTGCTAAGTATGGTTAAGGTGTAATAGGTCAGTCGGCAAGGGATAGCAATATTTTCATAGTTCAAGGCTACAGTACGTTGTCCTCACACTTCTCATAATATGTAGCGCGGAGGGGCGGAGGATGCTGGCGACTTAGTGCGCGAGCCCGGCACAAGATGGCGCGCACAGGCTGTTTCGTTTCGTGAATCAAGTCACTGTTATTGACACAGTTTTTGCAGGTATTTAGGTCACTAAAAGTGTCTGTTAATATGTTTTATATTTAATTTTATCAGTGTAGAGTCAATTACATATAAATGCACGATGTGTCATTTATTTCGAGAAACACCACATGGTATCTTATAGATAAGCTCAATACACTCATTTCTTTGGAGATAGACAGTGGAAGTTGTGAAGCCAGCCATTGCTCAGATCTATAAACACTGCAACGTATCAAGATTATGCAGACTCTGCCTTTTCTCCTGTGAAAACTTGAACTATTAGCTGTAGCCTGTACTTTTTTATTCAGTAGTTGCCTCAAAACTAGAACTTTCTCCAGTGCGTTTGCAAACACAAGTCTCACATAGAGAGAAAAAGCCAGAACCGACTTAAAACATTGCTTTTTTTTTAAATGATCTTTAATGTCGTTATCATAGATTTAGGTAATCTTTAGCATGAACT
Organism: Agrochola macilenta; assembly: GCA_916701695.1. Lineage (NCBI taxonomy): Eukaryota > Metazoa > Arthropoda > Insecta > Lepidoptera > Noctuidae > Agrochola > Agrochola macilenta. Next base: position 23,751,669 of record OU753560.1, on the reverse strand, counting down.
GTTTTTGATCAGCATGTTTGAAATGCGCTTTTTTATTGCATTAATTGATATGTTTCCTATAAAATGACGTCTTTCATTAACTCAAGAACAACCAGATATTGAGGAATTACGTAGATTCGTATCTTGGGATTATGTTACACACATAACGATATTGATAATTTGTGAACAAAATGACATATTTGTGAACAAAATCCATCAAGCTAAGCAGTAGGCTTTAGAAATGACAAAAGAATTTAGTTTTTATTAGAAAGGTCCTAAAGAAGAGAACCTGTAACCCTGTAACCCTGGAACCTGAACCTGAGAACAAGAGGATATTAGACATTCAAATACAGAAATGCATGTGTTGACTGCATTCAGTTCATATTTTTTTCCTAGGTCTGTCTTTTCCGTGACGTCCACCGTCTGCACCAGTTAATGAAATAGAACATCTAACACAAACGCAGTTTAATCTCAATTACTTGCCAGACTCAATGAAATAATAACACGGCGGAGTCACAACAGTATGTTCGCAGCTGGTCGCAAAGCTGCGAACATACTGTTGTGAAACTACTAAACCGACACTTTAGTGGTGAACATGATTTTTTATTTAGACAAACATGTTTAAAACATTTACAACGTATATTCATCACAGCTGTATGTTTTGTGTCACTTACAACAACTCGCACATATCAGACACTGTTTGAATAATCCAGTGAATAAATCATGTCAATTTTGTAAGCGAAAATAATCAGCTTATTGATTATTACGTTTTTCTAAAGTTGGATTTTTATTTGCACGTTGGCTGACATGACACTGTAAAGTCAACACTAGATTAGTAGTGATCTCGCAGAGAACTTTATTTTTAATAGCAGTTGTTCTTGTTAAGTAAATTTTTTCAATTTTTTAATTTTTTATTCACCAATTGTTTCAACAATTGAAGAAGTTTTTGCTAGGGGCATTTTTTAAATAATCAATCTTATCTGAGCAGTCCTCGTGGTTATTTTGTCATTCTTAAGTTGATTTATTTTTATTTGGTAATTCGCTATCCTTATTTAATTAACTACCCTGTCCATTTTCAAACATCCTGATATAAAATTTAAGCTAACGCAAAAATGTTTCGAATTAAAATTTAAGATCACGCAACTCAGGCCCCCAAGATACAGGCGCTGCCTAGTTTGGGGACCACTGTTTTAATACTTTGTTAAATATTCTAGTTACAGTGGTAAGCATACAATGTCATTACTTATTGAAATTTATTTTGTAACAATGGACCAATAAATAATTCTTATTCTTATTCTTATTTATTTCAGTCTGATCTCCATGTCAACTAGTTGATCAGGCTTAGGGGATCGACTCGAAATAAATCCCGTCTTAATAATTATTTTGTCCATAATATAATAAAACTACCTAGCTTATTAACCCCCTATATTTTTACGTTCTCATTGCCGAGCTTCGCCCTGCCTGAAGGTCGGAGCGGCTCACGCTATGTATATATGTAATGTGTGGGTAGCCACTCGTAGTTGAACCTGGAGCAATGTGCCCACTTGACATTGTGCTGCGTTCTTATCTTCAGTCGACTCAGATTATTTCTATCGGATCCGTTTCGTAAAGCGCTGAGCAGACGACGGACAATTTTTTCCATTATGATGCACAGCGCCTTACGGTTCTATTTGAATGAAATAAAATCTAATTCTAATAGTTACTCAATATAAAGTAATGCATGACAAAATTGAATTGGTCACGCTTAAATTAATGTAGCTTATGTTGTTTGTTAGGGAGTCAAAAGTTGGGGTTGTGATCGTGAGGGACGTACCACATGTGATTGTTCCTAAATTAAACTAGAGTCTAGGGCCTAGACTGATAAAATATTTGTTTCTCTTAATATTGTTGAAACAAGTGTAGAGGTCGGCATCGCCTTTAAAGTTTGCTTACTTTTGTGAGGTACCTACCTACATCTATAGGTACCAGAGACCACATGTAAGAACGAATGCATAGCTGTCTATGGCATTAGTTCTTGTATAATATGCTCTCTATCATGACCAGGAACAGAATTATTACAGAGCGCTACAAACTTCCGCTTGTTGAACCTGCTCCTTAGGGTTAGATACTCGTGTGTTAACACTGATTTCAGAACTTTTTTGGATTCTATTGGATATATTGTTACCATTCATATATTGAGCTATACGATTATTGACTGGACAGGTCCACTCAAATCTGTTTGGTTCTTTCGTCAAAATACCTTTTCAGACACCAATCTACCTACATGGTCCTCGAATGACCTGACCAAGATTAAATAGGTAACACATTGACATTGATCAATACTAAATAACCAATGACATGAATATTTACTTTGGAGTATGATATTATTTTAATTTTATTATTGCGAATGTTAAGACTATATTTTAGAGTATAGACTATATTATTATTTAAGGGTATATTTTTTTCTTTTCAAGTTTTTTTTTATCATGGTCTGGTAGTTTGAGTAATTTATGCGGCCTACCCATATGTCCATTCTTTGGTATTTTTCATAGAATCGTTGAGCTTTTGACCTGCACAATTACTGACAAATGCGTGCACTGACGGCACAGCTCCACTCAATCTGTGTGGTTCTTTCCTAAAAAGACCATTTGACACATCAATCTATATGGTTCTCACATGATCTGACCAAGATTATGTCTGGACTTTGACATAGATTGTGATCTAAGTTTGTTTCGACCTTTCTTCTCGCAGTAGTCAGTTAGGAAACGCCGACCTTATCTAGTTAATTTATAATATTATTGACGTGTAAAACAAACCTATTTACAGAAAATAAAATCCTTTTATTTAATTTCATCTTAATTCCACGATACGCGTTAAGCGATGGATGCTATTGAAATGGAAGGAAGGAAACGCTCATTAAAAAATCATAACCTATCCTAACCTAACCCTAACTTATTTGGAGAACATTTATTTTATTTGATAGACATACTTTTGATGAGCGTTTATAAAAACGCTCATCAAATATAATATGTTGAATCAAAAAGTTAAATGAAATTGCGTAAAAGACTTACGCAATTTCAATTAACTTTTCTACTTGTGCTTCCAAGATAACTTCAGCAACATTCAGGATTCATAGTTGATTCATGAAACGCACAGTTGCATGCCATGAGTGTTGAGTGTCAGCTGTCAGAAACAGAACAGCTTGTAGACAAAGTATTCATCATCGATTTAGTACTTAGCTACGAGATGTTTCCACAGCCTAACGTTAATGCATAAATAATCCGGGGAGGTTCCATGCGACCTCTGCTCAAGTCCCGCGCTCACTGCTCACCTTTAAAAGAGTTTTGTATCAAATCCCAATGTATGTCGAACAGTATGCACACCGTGCTGGTGTGTCGGGAGTCGTTTAGAAAGCACTAAGCCACACAGACACTGTCGCTCCGACGATGCCGGCCTCGCACACGAGGTGAACCGGCTGCACCACTACACTGCACACTAGTTGCACTCAGATCACTCTTAAGCTTTTTAACAACACTCTGTCACTGATTTTTTCAAGTTTCACAAGTAATGCTCCGTATGAGTCGCGAGTGTCGCGCGACTGTACGTGGAGGTGTGCGGGGGGAGGGCGCGGAGCGGGCGGCACGTCGTACGTGCGCAGTGTGGTGCCGTCGTCGGCTGACTGGCCGGACTGCATCGGCGAGCTGTTGGAAAGACCGGTTGGCGGCCGGAGCGTAGGGCGCGGGGGGCGGTGGAACGCGGGCCTGGCGGTGGCGGAAAGGGGGGGGGGAGGGCTGGTACACAGGCGCTCTCTCCGCACGCAGCTTGCCCTATAAACTTGCTTTCTGCCTGCTCTCATATCGTGAGTAGGCTGGCTGACTGGTTCCTCGTGCACTTTTGTGAAAGGCAAACTATTCGCATCACCGAGGTTGTATTTCGATAGCTATCTGTATACTGCTGCGTGGTCGGCTGTATCCTGTGGAGTCGCTTGAGGAACGGGCTCTATTTACAAAAGTTACCTAGATAGGTCTCTAATACTACATGCCTATGTTAGTTCAAGTTTGTGGGTTTTTAAAGCCTAGTTTGTTGCTTAAGTTAGGAAACGTAAAAGACAGTGTTGACCAGGCGCAGTATGGACAACCACTCAAAAGCTCAATGCTCGTAAACGTGACACTTCTAATTCATGGTATAATAATATACTTTGCCAGGTATAGCATTCCGAAACACAGTGGTCACGTGGGTAACACAAGTCTACGTCATCACATCTGTGTTACCAGAAGTTTGTAATAATAATTGAATTGAATTGTTTCGTTTGATTAGACACACGAAACGACAATTTAAAAGCTTAGTAGGTACATATTTTTGAACAGAATGGTGGCTGAAAATCTTTCTATAATCGTGTTTTGTTGCAATAGTGGCAACTGGATAGTGACGTAAGCATGTGTTAGTCCCACAATGCCAGACCTTGTTTTATTCTAATAAAACAAGGTCTGGCATTGTGGGACTATATAGAATATGGTCTTATAAAACAATTCATCTGAATACGTGAATAATATTTGTAATCTTCTGACTTACGTACCTACTTCAAGGGGTAGAATATACCTGGGGTTGCGGGTTTGTCTGAAAGGGATATCGCGGCCCCGGCACACAGGAAACGGAAGGAACACGGGTGGGTTTTAGTCAGTAAAAGTCTGACACTCCCTCTCGCTCCGCCCAGAGCGGGAGGAGTCATTTGATGATATACCACCAAAAAAAAAAAAAAAGGGGTAGAATATACCGGTGGTCTTATTCTATGCTGCCCATAGCAGTTTCTTGCGTGGATAAGCACTTAATATAATATTGTGAGTAGACAGAATGTATGTCTGTCTCCCACCTTCTGTGTCAATGTGTGATAACAATGGCGGTGATTAATAATAATATAATAATAAAATGATGATTGACATCATGAGCTTCTAAATCTGCAATCGGGTACATACGAGTATTTGAACGTCGAAGATTAAAATACCTACGGGTAAAATGTCAATGTTCAAAACATCGAAAACTTAAATATCGAATAACCATGTAACCGAAAATTAAAAACACGTTAAACATTACAACAATGCATAAATACAACATATTATAGGAATTTCATTATAGATCTTCAACAGCATAAATACACTTATTCAACAGGAAACTTTTAAGTTGATTTTTAAAAGAGCTTGACGTTCTAATATGTACCCCTGCAATCTCTATTCATCAATCAATATTATAAACGGTATATGACAGTCTGAGTATTCCTGTAACACACTTCGCAGAAACCGGAAATGCTTCTTGCGCAGGTAGATTTATGAGCCCCGAGAAAACGAGCCTCAATTTTATTGGAATACCCAAAAGATTCTGGACATTTAGTTTATATTTAATGGTTTACAGGCAGTTATATTGTGAAAGGGGATACCATCAGGGGCCTATTTATTAAAACCGACAGGCACTAGTAACAGGCGACAATCCTACAGCTCGGCCATTTAACATACTGAGCAGAAGATGGACAACTTGTCCGTGGACAACTGTCCTACGTATTACATAGATTTCCATACGTTCTATGGTCGCGGACATTGAACTTCAATGGTCACGGACAAATTAATTGTCCATCGTCTGCTCAGCGACATATTATACAGCACTTGTCGAGTGAAAATTGTCAATTATGTAATTTCAATAGGGCCCAGAGCAGTGTTGGACGAAAAGTGAAGTGTCTGTACAATGTGCGTACCTGTCATTTTGATACTGCCTGCCCTTCATTTCACTTGCCATGTGACTTGTGGTTATGGTCATGAGAGATCCCCTGTATATGAAAGTAACTCGTTAATTAGGAGAGCACGAGACATGCATGCTAGCGGCGGCGGCGTCGCGGTGCGGTGCGGAAGTTGTGCCTCATGCCCTGAACAAAGAATAATTATTATTCTTTACAACATTGAGGTAATTACGTCCCGTCTCGCGCGACGATAACCGACCGACTTTTAATAATTTCATACTGAAGATCACGTCTAAACGAGTAGGTAGTGTTAATGATTTGGAAAAAATATAAGTACCTACTTATGTTAAATTAGAGCATTTTCTTAATAACTTACTATATGAATATTTTAGATTATGTTTATATTACATAGTGAAATAAATTTGTAAAGTTATGTAGACAAATTAATTTCACTTACACGTAAATGTTTTTAACACACTTTTATTAGTTTGACCTGTATCTATCTATCTATCAATCTATCTATGTAACGGAATCTTTTAACGTAATTTTCACCGACTTCAAGACGTTCGATTAACTTGAAACTTTGCACACGTATCAAGGACCGATGACAATACAATAATTTAGTATCTTGGAGCTGATCTGATGATGGAGCCAGGAGATGGATTCTGGAACTCTTCACTAGCTACTAGTAAACCCCTCGAGTTTGGGCTCATATGATTCGGTTTGACGAGTCCAACATATTGCACTTGTTGTTGAGGGTCTGATGATGGAGCCAGGAAGTGGGTAGTGGATCTGTTTAGTGGCAACTAGTAAACCCTTCGAGTTTGGGCTCATATGACTCGGTTTGATGAGCTAAATATATTGCATTTGTTGTCGATGGTCTGATGATGGAGCTAGGAGGTGCATAGTAGAAGTCTTCAGTGGCCACTAGTAAACCCCTCGAGCTTGGGCTCATATCATTCGGTTTGACGAGTCCAATATATTGCACTTGGTGTCGAAGGTCTGATGATGGAGCTAGGAGGTGCATAGTAGAACTTTTCAGTGACTACTAAAAAACTCCTCGAGTTTGGACTCATATGACTCGGTTTGACGAGTTCAATATGTTGCATTGGGTGTCGAGCGTCTGATGATGGAGCCAGGAGGTGGTCAGTAGATTTCTTTAGTGGCTACTTAACTAGTAAACCGGTCAAGTCATAACTTCGTTGACTTTAGAGTTATTAACTAAATGAAGAATATACTAGACTAAAAAATTTATTGTAGTTTAAAAAAAACTAAACAACACGCTTTTTACACGAACTAAAAATTATAAAATAATTAAATTGACTTGTATCCAATGATTAAATCAAAAAACGTGGAGCGCTTTGTTTAAATAAATTTAAAGTATACACCACTAAAAAGCACTCCACGCTTTTTGATTTAATCATTGGATACTTCGATCAATATTGGATACAAGTCAATTTAATTATTTTATAATTTTTAGTTCGTGTAAAAAGCGTGTTGTTTAGTTTTTTTACAATTTATAGCTTACAATTTATTTATAATAAAAATGTTCCCTTCATTTGTGCTTTATTATTTTCCTTTTCACCCAATTTCATGTTTCTAAGTCCTCGGGAAGAACGTACGATATCTTAAAAGTGTTTGATTTCCTCGATTATGATTGTATGAAATAATATGTGACGAAAAATCTTTTTTTAATAATTTTATTTCAATTAATAAACTATATAATAATTAAAACTCATTCGAAAGAGCAGTCCATCGATTAATAAATATTCGATGAATCGTTCAGTCGAAGTAGCGTTTGTCGATAAAAGGTTGTTTCGCAATAAATTCCATTCGAACAATCGTTCATTCGACTTTCCATTCATTGAACATATGACTCTCGAAGTTAAATTACGGACCCTTTGCAAACTGCACTTACTACATACTACGCCTACGCTCATGCATGGCTCAGCTATGGCATTATAATGTGGGGAAATAGCACAGACGCGCCTACGCTTTTTATTAAAACTTTCAATACACTCAATGTTAAAAAAACTGCTGATCTATGGGGAAATTCCGTAGAAGTTGCAAAATGCATTATCAATACTGTAGCATCTGAATTAGCAATTATATTTAATAAATGTATTGACTGTGGTGTAATTCCTGACTTAATGAAGAGTAGTAAAATAATACCTTTGTTTAAATCGGGCAGCACATCAGACCACATATTAGTGATTATGTAATTTAATTTAAAAAGTTAATTTAATTTAAAGCTTTTATTTAATTAATAATAATAACTATAACTAAAAAAAGTACAGTTTTAATTATAATATTATAAAAGTTATTGATATAATATGATATTATATGTCTTTATTATGAAATTTTTGCTGTAAATCAAATTTTTTCTTACATAATTATATTTTTATTATTTCCGAGTGACTTTTTTTATTTTTGAAAAAATAAAAATGTTATAGTGATTATGTAGAGGTAATTTAAAATTATTTTGTTGATTGTAGTTTTAAGAAAATTACCTACGCAAAACCAAAGATTCTTTCTATTTTAGATTTTTTTTCCAAATCATTCACATCGTCAAAAACTGTCTGTTGTCGCTTAAGCTAAAATATAAGTGACGTGTCATCTGCAAATAACACTATTTAATTACTGTTCTTTATAAGGCAAGGTAGATCATTAAAATATACAAGAAATAAAAAAGGGCCAAGAATTGAGCCCTGTGGAACTCCCATAGTGACAATAGAACCCGGGGATCGCTTGCCGTTAACGTCCACTCTTTGGATTCTATTATCCAACTAAGAAATAAGAAGATCCAAGGCAGCGTTTCTAACACCATAGTGATGCAATTTCCTGACCAATGTATCATGAGAAACACAATCGAAAGCCTTGGATAAGTCACAAAAAATACCTAGGGCATCATGTGACTTCACCCCAGGCGTCAAAAATATGTGAAAGAAGCTCAACACCAGCGTCGGAAGTCGAGCGACCCCTTGTGAAACCGAATTGCTTACTGTTTAATAGCTTATGTTTATTAAAATGTCTTTGCAATTGATCTAGCATAAAATTTTCAAATATTTTACTAAAAGTAGGAAGCACAGAAATATGTCTAAAGTTCGTGGGGTCTGATGTGCTGCCCGATTTAAACAAAGGTATTATTTTACTACTCTTCATTAAGTCAGGAATTACACCACAGTCAATACATTTATTAAATATAATTGCTAATTCAGGTGCTACAGTGTTGATAATGCATTTTGCAACTTCTAAGGAATTTCCCCATAGATCAGCAGTTTTTTTAACATTGAGTGTATTGAAAGTTTTAATAAAAAGCGTAGGCGCGTCTGTGCTATTTCCCCACATTATAATGCCATAGCTGAGCCATGCATGAGCGTAGGCGTAGTATGTAGTAAGTGCAGTTTGCAAAGGGTCCGTAATTTAACTTCGAGAGTCATATGTTCGATGAATGGAAAGTCGACTGAACGATTGTTCGAATGGAATTTATTGCGAAACAACTTTTTATCGACAAACGCTACTTCGACTGAACGATTCATCGAATATTTATTAATCGATGGACTGCTCTTTCGACTGAGTTTTAATTATTATATAGTTTATTAATTGAAATAAAATTATTAAAAAAAGATTTTTCGTCACATATTATTTCATACAATCATAATCGAGGAAATCAAACACTTTTAAGATATCGTACGTTCTTCCCGAGGATTTAGAAACATGAAATTAGGTGAAAAGGAAAATAATAAAGCACAAATGAAGGGAACATTTTTATTATAAATAAATTGTAAGCTACAATTAATTTTTTAGTCTAGTATATTCTTCATTTAGTTAATAACTGTAAAGTCAACGAAGTTATGACTTGACCGGTTTACTAGTTAAGTAGCCACTAAAGAAATCTACTGACCACCTCCTGGCTCCATCATCAGACGCTCGACACCAAATGCAACATATTGAACTCGTCAAACCGAGTCATATGAGCCCAAACTCGAGGAGTTTTTTAGTAGTCACTGAAAAGTTCTACTATGCACCTCCTAGCTCCATCATCAGACCTTCGACACCAAGTGCAATATATTGGACTCGTCAAACCGAATGATATGAGCCCAAGCTCGAGGGGTTTACTAGTGGCCACTGAAGACTTCTACTATGCACCTCCTAGCTCCATCATCAGACCCTCGACAACAAATGCAATATATTTAACTCATCAAACCGAGTCATATGAGCCCAAACTCGAAGGGTTTACTAGTTGCCACTAAACAGATCCACTACCCACTTCCTGGCTCCATCATCAGACCCTCAACAACAAGGACTATATGTTGGACTCGTCAAATCGAATCATATGAGCCCAAACTCGAGGGGTTTACTAGTAGCTAGTGAAGAGTTCCAGTATCCATCTCCTGGCTCCATCATCAGATCAGCTCCAAGATACTAAATTATTGTATTGTCATCGGTCCTTGATACGTGTGCAAAGTTTCAAGTTAATCGAACGTCTTGAAGTTGGTGAAATTACGTTAAAAGATTCCGTTACATAGATAGATTGATAGATAGATAGATACATACATACAGATCAAGCTAATAAAAGTGTGTTAAAAACATTTACGTGTAAGTGAAATTAATTTGTCTACATAACTTTACAAATTTATTTCACTATGTAATATAAACATAATCTAAAATATTCATATAGTAAGTTATTAAGAAAATGCTCTAATTTAACATAAGTAGGTACTTATATTTTTTCCAAATCATTAACACTACCTACTCGTTTAGACGTGATCTTCAGTATGAAATTATTAAAAGTCGGTCGGTTATCGTCGCGCGAGACGGGACGTAATTACCTCAATGTTGTAAAGAATAATAATTATTCTTTGTTCAGGGCATGAGGCACAACTTCCGCACCGCACCGCGACGCCGCCGCTAGCATGCATGTCTCGTGCTCTCCTAATTAACGAGTTACTTTCATATACAGCGGATCTCTCATGACCATAACCACAAGTCACATGGCAAGTGAAATGAAGGGCAGGCAGTATCAAAATGACAGGTACGCACATTGTACAGACACTTCACTTTTCGTCCAACACTGCTCTGGGCCCTATTGAAATTACATAATTGACAATTTTCACTCGACAAGTGCTGTATAATATGTCGCTGAGCAGACGATGGACAGTTAATTTGTCCGTGACCAATGAGGTTCAATGTCCGCGACCATAGAACGTATGGAAATCTATGCAATACGTAGGACAGTTGTCCACGGACAAGTTGTCCATCTTAAAAATCCATCCATCCTAAAATGTCAACAGACGATGCCGTGCACCACCTGACTGATTATCTAGCACAAGAACTTGATAATGGTAACCACACAGTAGGAATCTTTCTAGACCTCGCCAAAGCTTTTGATACGGTTTCTATTCCTATTCTGTTGCACAAGCTTGAAGCCATAGGTATCAGAGGCACCCAGCTGAAACTATGTAAGAGCTATCTAGAATACCGTACCAAACGTGTAAGGATTGGTAATGTTCTCAGCGATACTGAAAAAAACACGTCCTTCGGAGTTCCCCAAGGAAGTATTTTAGGGCCTACATTATTTTTGATCTACATAAACGATCTTTGTAACCTAAATCTAGATCACGGCGAAATTGTTTCTTATGCTGACGACACTGCCCTTCTATTTTCAGCTGATTCAGAAAAAAATGTCTACAAACTTGCGCAACAGGGGTTCCATATTGTTAATAAATGGCTTCAACTCAATTCACTAACACTAAATGCAAATAAGACAAATTACGTTAAGTTTTCGATGCGCAAGCAAATATCAACAAGCACTACCTCGACATTGTATGCTCATTATTGCACAATTCCTACAGATAACCAATGTGTTTGTCCCAATATTAAAATGACAAATACAACAAAATATCTTGGTGTTATAATAAATGAAACACTTTCGTTCAAACAACATATACAAGCTTTAAATAGTAGAATTCGGAAGCTGATATTTGTTTTTAAAAAGTTACGCTATATTGCTGACCCAAAACTAGTTAGACAAGTTTACTTCGCTGTATGTCAATCAATATTAACCTACTGTATTACCACATGGGGTGGAGCGGGTAAAACAATGTTACTAACCATCGAGAGAGCTCAAAGGGCGATTCTCAAAGTGTCTACTTTCCGCCCTTTCCTTTTTCCTACTAACCTCCTATACAAATCTTGTGAAGTATTAACAGTTCGACAGCTATTTATAATGGGTATTGTATTAAAACAACACAGAGCTCTACCCTATAGCACTGCATGTGCTAATAAAAGACGTAAAGATATAGTTTGTCCACAAAATACAACAAAACATGCTTTTGTTTCCAAATTTTACCTGTACCTCGGTCCTCTTCTTTATAATAGACTAAACTCGAAAGCAAACATTTATTCCCTGAATTACACAAATTCTCAAGGATGCTCTCCAAAGTATGTCTTACGAAGATACAGAGAATTTACTAACTGTGCTAAAGTGAAAAATTTCACCTACGTTAAGTATAAGTATATCAAATTTAGAAACTAAGAGTTAAGCTCTTCAACATGTAATTAGTGATCTATTGTCAACCTGTTGTTTATTTATTTTATAAGTTTATTTTAGCTCCTCTCGCCTGAAACACAGGATTACCTAGTTCAGGCACGTAAGTCTTAGGAATATAATTTACATTTAAGCAAAACTGTACTAATTTTTATGCCTTGTAATTATTTTGGAATAAATATTATTATTATTATTTTTAAATGTCTTTGACATATCTCGGGACCCTAGGGTCCCGGACCTTTGGAAGGCGTACGAGGGGCCGAAGCCAACTCGCAGAGGCCCCTTAGACATTTTTGTGTATTGAGGCACCAACCGACGGTTATCCCTGTATGCACTACGCAAGTGCACCCAAGGACAACCCCCGGTTGGTGCAGAACTATTGCAGAACATGGAAACAAAATAAATTGGGCTATGGGTTTGGGTGGCTAAAGTTGACTGGTGACCTGCAACTATGGAAGGACTATGGCCCCTGCCTGATCAATGTTTTATATGTACACGGAAAAATGGCAGGGGGTGACTTGCACACTCAATAATGGGCCCCCGAAAACTGTCGCTAGCACATAATGACGTAGCGACAAGGGGGCAACATGTCCTGAGGTGCTTGAGAAGTGGAGAGGTATTCCACGGCTTTCAGAACAATCCCAGAGCCCGGAAGATGGTCAAGATCCCTACGAGCACTTACTGGAATACTTCCTTCCTCCGAGCACGTTTGCTCTTGCGAATCTCCACTTAAGCCGGCCAATTATTATTATCTTGTGCTCAGTATGTAAAATGGCTGAGCTGTAGGATTGTCGCCTGTTACTATTGCCTGTCGGTTTTAATAAATAGGCCCCTGATGGTATCCCCTTTCACAATATAACTGCCTGTAAACCATTAAATATAAACTAAATGTCCAGAATCTTTTGGGTATTCCAACAAAATTGAGGCTCGTTTTCTCGGGGCTCATAAATCTACCTGCGCAAGACGCATTTCCGGTTTCTGCGAAGTGTGTTACAGGAATACTCAGACTGTCATATACCGTTTATAATATTGATTGATGAATAGAGATTGCAGGGGTACATATTAGAACGTCAAGCTCTTTTAAAAATCAACTTAAAAGTTTCCTGTTGAATAAGTGTATTTATGCTGTTGAAGATCTATAATGAAATTCCTATAATATGTTGTATTTATGCATTGTTGTAATTTTACTTTGTTTTATTTTGTGTTTCACGAACTGTGTCCATATAAACGTTTCTTTCTTTCTTTCTTTCTTTCTTTTCTTTCTTGTTTAACGTGTTTTTTTTTCTAATGTAATTTTATTTTATTTTCTATATTATGTAATTTCATATACAATTTATTGTTCATGAATAAACAAACAAACAAAAAACAAACAAACAAACGTCGAAAATTAAAATACCTACAGGAAAAATGTCACTATTCAAAACATCGAAAATTTAAATATCGATTGTATCGAAATATCGAAAATATACCTAAGCCTAAAATGTCTAAGATTAAAATGCAGAGTGATTAAAATATCGACTAATTAAAAATGTCGATAGTCATTATACCTAAGTCCAAATTTCAACATTTAATACACCTAAGTTCATTATATTTACGTTAAAAATCCCTACTCGTTAAAATATCGAACAAATTATATTTCTGTCACGGCTCCGGCGCTGCGGGGTTTGGGCGGCCCCACGCGAGCTTATCGTCGCAGATGGTTTTAACGCTCACTATCGCAGCTTCGGCTTGCTGACCGGCTTCGCCGGCCAGCCTCAGCCTCATCCGCGGCGGCGGGCCTTCAAACCACCTGTTCCTCAGGTCGCGGGCCGCCCCACCCCTCCGCGCCTACGCGGGCTTAAATTACACTCTAGGGATAGGGCAGACAAGACTGCGTGAAGTCGGTTTTGCAGCGATTCGTTTCTGTCACTAAATCATGTAGCACAGGACACACAACAAAGGTTTATCTATATTATTTATAACCTGTTTTTGAGAAACAGGTTATAATTTAATTTAAAGCTTTTATTTAATTAATAATAATAACTTTAACTAAAAAAAGTACAGTTAAATTATAATATTATAAAAGTTATTGATATAGTAAGATATTATATGTCTTTATTATGAAAATTTTGCTGTAAATAATTTTTTTTCTTACATAATTATATTTTTATTATTTCCGAGTGACTTTTTTTATTTATGAAAAAATAAAAATGTTATAGTGATTAAGTAGAGTTTAATTAAAATAATTTTTGTTATGTTATAATTATTTTGCAGTAGATAAATCTTTCTTACATATTGTTTCGTGTGACTTTTTATATTATTATTGAAAATTGTTTAAGTTTAAGTAAGTGTTGTGTGTACTTGAAAGGTATTTGTTGATTGTATTTTTAAGAAAATTACCTACGCAAAACCAAAGATTCCTTCATTTTTAGACAATTTTTCCAAATCTCCACTCATCTTAAAAAGTGCTCCTTTTGCGAAGTGCACCAATTGAGAAGTTCACCAGTTGCGAAGTGTGCCATATGAGAAGTGCACCAGTTGCTAAGTTCACCATTTGAGCATGGTGTACAAGTTGAGATGTGCACCAAATGCGTCAAACCCTTAATAATTTAGTTTTTTTCTGACACCTAACGTTAAGCCAATGTACTATTAAATGGGACAGAATTGGATCTTGTGGACACCACTGTGTTCTTAGGTATTACTTTGGATTCGAAGCTTCAGTGGGGCCCACATATAAACAAATTGTCGAAGCGGCTAAGCTCTGCAGCCTACGCGGTGTATAAAATCCGTCATTTGACTGATGTAGGAACAGCTCGATTAGTATAGTTTAGTTATTTCCATAGTGTAATGTCGTATGGTATTTTGTTGTGGGGAAATGCAGCTGACTTTCAGGCTATATTTGTGCTACAGAAACGTGCCATTCGAGCAATTTATAACCTAAGTTGTAGGCATTCACTGAGGGATAAATTTAAGGAAATAAACATAATGACAGTCGCGTCTCAATATGTTTATGAGAACCTGATTTATGTAAAAAAGAATATAAATCTATATTCTAAACACAGCGACATTCATAGCTTAAATACTAGAAACAAAGATTTATTTATTGTGCCGAGGACTAGGCTCCAAAAAATTAGTAATTCATTTAAGTGCCAAAGTATACGTCCTTACAACAAACTCCCAAGCCATGTCAAAGAACAGAGCCTCAATAAATTTAAATCATTTATTATACAGAAACTATGTCAAAAAAGTTTCTATAAAGTTAAAGATTACTTAGACGACAAAAAGGCTTGGGACTAATTAAGGCTTGTGCAGACCAGAGACAGAGAAGGGTGTTATTGTTATACTGTGAAGTTTTCTTAGAAATTGTATTGTTCGTGTCGCGTCGCGCGACAAGTCGCGCTGGTCTGCACAAGCCTTTAAGCTACTCCAATGTACCCCCCCAACAACAAACAAGTATTTTAGACTACATGATACTTTATGAGCTCTTATAATTTATTTGGATTATTTTATTTGACTGTAAGTCAATTTATTTTAATTTTGTTTTTTTTTATTGTTGACCTAATCTACTCATTAAAATGTTTTTATGTTATGAGTTGTATTGCAATTTGTGGTAATGTAAATTATTTTAGCATAAGCACTATTATATAGAATCAAGTTTTTCCAACTGAACAGACAGCTGTGCTGCTGGGGAGTTTGTTGCGCCACTTCTTCTACCCAGCTTAAGCACTAGGAAGGAAGTGGTGAAGGGTGGGCGTTTTTGGGGGACTGTCTTATGTAATTTTGACGTTCGAAAAGTGCTGATTCTCAGCCTAGTTTGAATAAATGACTTTTGATTTGATTTGATTGATTATTCTTCAGAAGAAATTAACTCGGATCATAGTCAACATAAAACAAACCGACACACAGTGTTTCGTCTAGTACAAGCTAGCGAGACAAAATTATTTTTTTACTTGTTTTAATTGTTTATGTATATTTAAGGTGTCTTACGCTGTTCTGTGTTCTGTATGCGTACCTATACGTCAAAAGGTGTGGATGCAAGGTAGAAGTAGTCTCCTAATTTTACATTTTTGTTTACTGTTAACCCTGATTCCTCTAATTCGCTACGTCTACCTTCCTACTTATTATGCCTGTAAGGCACTATATATATATATACATATGTACAAAAAATGTCTCAGGGTATTTAAAAATTAAAACCATAAATACCTATGTGTAAAATTGGTATTTATTTATAATTAACGTATATTTATAATTAATTATATTTGACGTATAATATGAACGAGGTAACACACTTCTAATGACTTCCGACTGAGTTTCAACTCATCGTTCAGCCGTTTTATCTAAAATCGCCTGATTTTAATCTCAGCCCGACATTCAGTCACAGAAATGTGTTCGTCAGAAGGACAACAAGAAGTTTTGGACTTAGGTACCTAGGCTATAGAAGGTACCTAGGCTATAGAAGGTACCTAGGCTATAGAAGGTACCTAGGCTATAGAAGGTACCTAGGCTATAGAAGGTACCTAGGCTATAGAAGGTACCTAGACTATAGAAGGTACCTAGACTATAGAAGGTACCTAGGCTATAGAAGGTACCTAGGCTATAGAAGGTACCTAGGCTATAGAAGGTACCTAGGCTATAGAAGGTACCTAGGCTATAGAAGGTACCTAGGCTATAGAAGGTACCTAGGCTATAGAAGGTACCTAGGCTATAGGAGGTACCTAGGCTATAGAAGGTACCTAGGCTATAGAAGGATGGATACACTTGACGTCCCGGTTTCATTGACCACTTTCTAGTCTGTTTGTACGAGTGAGAAGTAGAGTTTAGAGTCTACTTATTAAGCTAAAGCTTCGTCTGGAGTAAATCGCCTACTCTCTTCAAAACACCTTTTTTTTTACTTTCACCGGACGCGACTCTTCGAATTTGTTTTGCAACACTTCGTTGCCCTTCTTTCCGTGTTGCTAATTCTGCTGCAGTTATTAATTCATTTACACTTTGCGATCCTAAAAGATCGTCTACTCTCCGTCTTTTTGTTTTTGTTGATGACTCATCAAAGGATTTCTGGGGTCGCCCTACAGAACGAACCCCCGATGATGTTGAAGGGCACGGCTGGTTCACACCTACAAACATTTCAATTCCGGATCCTTCTAACCAATCTTTATGTTTGATAATAAATGTATCCTTAGTATACTTAGAAGATGTCCACTTTTCGTTCAATTTAGATGAAAGGCTCGAAGTTTTCATTTTGAGTTTCCTCAATCTTCAGAAGCATCCGATATATTATATTGTACACATAAATAATTAAAAATGCGACTTGTTCTTTCACCTTTATCGTGTTTTAACCATTCTTCGAAAAATTCCAATTTTGTCATAGTTACGACTTGTTCTGAAAGAAAGTAAATAATTTTACTTGCGGGCATTTTCGGGAGCCACATTATATATGAATCTATGCCCGAATGTTGTAATTATAACATACAGAAGAATCAAGCTGGATACATTTGGATAAAAAAATTTGCACACCTTTAAAGTTTAAACTTAAGGAAAAATATGTGGGATTATTTTAACATACTTTTATACTCAAATTACAGCAAAAAGGTACATGTCTTTTTTTTTTAACAAGTCAAAAGAGTAAGTACATACCTTCAACAGTAGAATCTATCACAAAAAAATCGTTTCAATATACTACCTATTCTAAGGTCCGTATTACAGAACGTTCCTCAAGTCCAGTTTGATCTTCAATCAGTTGATCACTGTTTAAGTATAGAATCAGTACTTGAGCATCGGTCTTATTCCAGAACGGTAATCAATCTGTACTCAGCTGAATCGAGACTCAAATCGAGCCTCAAGCAGAGATGTGTTACTATCTATGCACCAGTCTGTTTTCGTTTACGATTTGTTTTATATATCAACTTTTTTCTGATCGTCACTGGATTAGAAAATGAAAATATACCATATGAGCCCAATTATTTAGGAAATGAGTGATATTATTTCGGTCCCGAATAGTACAATTCCCATATATTGAAGTAAACCTCTTTATAGTAATGTTTAGTAATTTTGTAAGCAAAATTGTCAAGCTTAAAAGACTTGCATTTAAGGCCATGTATAGGTATGCTATTTAAAATGTCAGTATGTCAAATAAGATGTGAAAGAAAACATCAGTTTGTTGTGTTTGTTTTGATTGTTATTTGTTTTGCTGATTAATTTATTCCTGAGATTTATTCATATCACTATAAATGGCAGGACGGAAGAAAAATTTTTGCCCTTTAGAAAAAAACCTGCTAATAGAAATTTTAAAAGGTTTCAAACATGTCATTGAAAATAAAAAAACCGATAGCGTCAGCACAGGAACCAAAAAGGCTGCTTAGATCCGTATTGCGGAGAAATTTAATAGTTCGCCTATGATAGGGGAGCCAGTGAGTACCAATCTATTTTCTTAAATTAGATAATATATTATTAAATTGGGTTATCTTAGTAGTTTTCTACTGTTAAATTGATCGTTAAAATACATATTTATTTTATTGTTACAGGCATCAGGGGAACAGCTAAGACGCCTTTGGCAAAATCTGAAAACCCGCCAAAGAGATGGTCTCACAAGAGAGCGCCAGCATAGGATGGCCACGGGAGGTGGTGGTCCTTGCCCTGATGCTGACATAGACCCTAACATAGCTGAGATATCTCCAGCTCTCTTTGTAGAAGTTCGTGACAGCATAGACTCCGACTGCAATGGTAGGTAGCCCTTTTTAATTTAATTTTTGAATTCAGTTGCCCAAAATGTTAACATTATTTATTTATTATCAGCCTATGATATGTTAATTATTGTTGAGCTTCCTCTCATAGCAACTGCTTATGTTGTCATGTTTAGTTTCAGATTTGGTGAATCCAGTTCAAGTAGAATCTGATATAATTATAGAGCAAGAACATATTATGTCACCCCAACCTTTTTATGCCGTCGAGATAGAAGACACCCCAACGATAATAGATGCCAGTCAACATACCACAACAACAGATGCAGTTGAACCCACTGAACCTGTTGCTCCAATAGAACCTGTATCCCAACCTCATAGCTCAACCCAACACAACAACACAACACAATACAGCTTTATGGACTTTTCATCTAATGAAAAAAAACTCAGGGTGCAAATTTAAAAAAACGAGTTTAAAAATAGAGAAAAAAGAGCAAATGAGCTTCACTCAATAGATGTCAAATATAAAAAACTAAAATACGAATTAGAAATAGAAATATTAAAAAAACAATTACATGAAGCAACTGCAAAAGCGGAGTCGGCACATAATAATCCGTGCTAATTAAAAATGATTTTTACAAAGAGATATCTGCGACCCAAGCACCAAAGTTTCTGTGCTTGTATTGTCTATATATTTTATGCTCTATTTATTTAGATAAGTATTTGTTTTGTGTATTATTTTGTACATTTTTGTGTGCTGATTCGTCAGTCAATATTATATTTAAAATACAGTGATATGTAAATTGTTTCTATTTTTATTAGGTAGGTACTCAAATAAGACTGATTATTGATAATAAAAGAGTTAATTATTTTACATATTGTTTTATTTATAAAAATTAAAAATATTAATACTAGGTAAAAGCTAAAAATATATATATAAGTACTTGCTGTAAATTAAACATAATTATTTATTATGGTACTTCTAAAAGCAAACCCATCAAGTGTCCCTTGATTTTCAGGATGATTCAGGTCAATTTCATCCACATTGCTATCACTCTGTTCATCATTTATTGGCATTGTATCATTCGATGTTATTGATATGTTAAAAAGTACAGCGCAAGAAACAATTATGTTACAAACTGTTACCAGTTTATTTCCCAGCCCTCGACTTAGGCATGGAAATCTCCGTTTCCATCTACCAAATGTTCTTTCAACCACATTTCGTGTTTTGATATGAACTCTGTTGTAAATCACTTCTGCATTCCTTGTTGGTGTACATAATGGGGTTAAAAGAAACCTAAGGCATGGATAGCCACTGTCACCAACAAGGTAGCCATTGTGTTGTTGCTGAATATACTGATTCCGCAAGGAACACATTTGAAATATTCTGCTATCATGTGTACTGCCTGCCCAACGTGCCACAATGTCCATAAAATGGCCAAATGGACCAACAACTGCCTGAAATAAATTAATGAAAAGAAATTAATTTTCTTTGTGTAGGTAGGTATTTGAAAAGAATATTAATATGGGTAGGTAGGTAGTCAATATTAAGCTAACCTGGACATTTATAGAAAAATACGATTTTCTGTTTGTAAATGCTTCATGGTCTTCCACACCTGGAGTATTAACTATTTTAATGTGTGTGCAGTCAATTGCACCATCTACACTTCCGAAGCCAGGATATCTTTCGTACTGGCCCAGCTGCTGAAACTGCGCTCTTTGTGAGACCATATCTTGTGGATACATAATATATTGTCTGTGTTGGAGAGCTATAAGGCGAGAGATAGTTGCAACTATGTTTGAAGCAGCTGGTTGGGAAACATTCAAGAGATCACCACACACTATCTGTAAAAGATAAAAATAATTAAATGATTGATTCATATTGTTTGTACAATCGGCATTTTAATGTAAGGGTTGAAAATACACTCACCTGAAATGAAGCCGTCGCATAAAAACGTAAACACACAAGAATTTGCAATTCTGGGGCTATGGGATGCCCACGGTTGTGTGGTTTTCTTATATCGCGGTCGATCATAGGTAGAATTAAATGTTTCACCACATCTTGTGAAAATCTGTACCTCTTTTTAAAGTTTTCACAATTATATGGGTCCTGTGTATCTCTTAAATATCTGAGAGGAACACTAAAGTTCAACCTTCTATTTATATCATCGTTGAACAAATGATTGTAATGGTCTACCTCTTCAAATATGTCCATTTTGGTAGTAATACAAAAAAAGACAACGACATAAAATTCGACAACGCAGGCAGATAGACTTGAACAGCGAAAATTGACAATTTGACATAACAATCTATGCTCAAGCGCGGTCTCGACCACACTTGGGTGATTATAGATCAAATCACTGCTTGGGTTCGATTCGCGAACTGAGTAACGATCTAAAATAAAGCCAAACTCAGCTAAACTATGATCAATCAATCTATGCTTGAGGAACGTTCTAAAATTAAAAATCGACTCAAAACTAGTTTTAAACAGAGATCAATGCTTGAGTTTCCTTCTGTAATACGGACCTAAGAGATGTTGTCACAAGTGTGCCAAAAAATTGATTTGCAAATTTAAATTGCACTCCCTTTTTAATTAACATTAAACCCTTCACAAAATTACTTAATGAGGTGACAAACAAATTATTTCTTTGAATTCCTTACCTGGGAAGGGTTGTTTATAAGTTGTTATCACGAATTCCTGGAAATGATAATGATGAATTTTGTCCCGCTAGCTTGTACTAGACGAAATATTGTGCGAGAGCTGTAAACCCTTTTCCATAAAACATAAAATACTCACCTTGCCATCTATCTATATCCTAGAAACATGACATGACATGACAGAAAAATTGTTTATGCTGCACAAACAAAACGCACAATAAAGACATAAAATACACACCATAAAAGTAGCCAAAGGCCTCGTATTCAACAAATAAATAAAGCTAAAAAAACTTGAGAAGTGTCAAGGGACACCCGGATGGAACGAAGTTCGGCTTACAACTATAGCAATAAAAACTTTTTTACAAAAAAAAACAACCGACTTCTTTTTATTTTTCGCTTTTTAGTGGGTCAGTTTGTAATTTATCTAAGTTACAATTGCGTAATGTTGACTACTCATCACCTTTTAGAAGCAGCAGGACAGCAGGGACGTTAATCGTTGAGGACTTCTCCTGGTTCTTCACCATCAGCTCCACTTGTCCATATACATTGTGACGAGCATAAATTGCTTGGTATTCATATGAATGTAATCGAATCGCAACACGTGAAATAGGTACTTATTATTGAGTAGTTCCGGTGGCAATCTGTGGTCTTCATCATCAGTTCCACTTCACCAAATGGTGCTCTTCAAGAGCAACTGCACGTGTTATTATAAAAAATACCCAAATCACTATAGGTGTGCCTATAATATTTGAAGAGTTCCCTCGATTTCTCCAGGATCTCATCATCAGATTCTGACCTAATGATAATGGGACCATCTCGGAAGTAGGGTATACTTCCAGAGATCGGAGGTCCATTCAAACAAAAAAAGAATTTTGCAAATCCGTCTATAAATGACGGAGTCATGCCCGAACATACATAAAAAAAATATAAACAATCGAATTGATAACCTCCTCCTTTTGGAAGTCGGTTAAAAAGTGTCGTTACAACTTTTGGTCCTAATTTTTTCCGCCTAGCCCCCTTTCGCAACGCGCGATAAGGAACTTCGTTCCAAAAATAAAAACAATGTTGTTGATTGGTTGATGTCAACGCCACGGACCAAAGACAATATTGCGTAATTGTCTCGTAACTGTCCGTAAATAGTTCGTCGCGATTGGCTAGTTGCAGCATATTGTGCGATGAAGTGCACGGATTAATAAATTATGTGTTTGAACGTGGAAATCTGGCAACGTTCAAAACAGGTTTTGTTCGTTTCGAATGAGTTCTAGATGTATCAAATTCAAATTCAAAAGTCATTTATTCAAAATAGGCTAAGAATCAGCACTTTTCAAACGTCAAAATTACATAAGACAGTCCCCCAAAAACGCCCACCCTTCACCACTTCCTAGTGCATAACTGGGAAGAAGTGGCGCAACAAATATCATACGTCCGTCTCATTTATTTGTCAGTTTGGTTTCTGTTTTTGTTGTCTTGCAATTTAATTTAATTTATTAACTATTGATACTCGTATATTCATTATTATTATTATCTTACACAAATTTATTATATTTAAGTATACATATTACACATTGCAGTATAAAACTGATTTACATCCGTCACCTCACACTTCAGGTCTATTATTACCATAACAACATAAAGATCAGAATGAACAGACACACATGTTAGAAAATCATTAAGGAATTCTTACTGACCGAGGATTGTAAAACCAGATTTTCCTTCCTTAATTTTCCTGGTGCGATGGTTAGTTTAAAATGGTCTTTCTTTCTTTTCTAATTTAAGCTGGGAACAAATTAAATTATAATATTGTTATGTCGTTTATTTATATTGTATATTAAATACGTTTAATTTATATTGTAATTGTAATTTTTAATTTTAATTTAATTTATTTTAATCTTAATTTTATTTGTAAATTTTATGCATGCCTATATTGTTATTATGAGTCTATGTTACTTGAATAAATGATTTGAATTACCTATTATATTATTATAAACGCACATGATATTATTACTATACCATGGTAATATTGTGGCGAAGAGGTTTTTTTGATGTTGCTGATGTGACCGATAGAAGGAAGCCGACAGCTACCTCGAGCCCGACCGCCTGGTCTGTGCCCTTCATGCATACTCATAACCATGAGCCTCAGCGGCTTCCACTTCCGAACTTTTATTTAGAACGAGTATATTAAATACTATGTCATGGTCCCCTCGAGAGGGCAGAATCGGATAATCCGCTCCCCCGGATAACACCGTATTTTATCTTAGATACCGTGGTAAGGAGGGCTCACCCCCACCTATTTGAGTATTTCTGAGTTCGACACTCATCCTAAACATCGGTGCACGCGTTGTTCAACGCAACGCTAAGTCTGTGAGTCCGCCTCTGCTAGTAATTGAAATAGTTGAAGAAGTCATCGTGTTATTAAAATATGCATTATGGACATAACTGCAATAATTGATACCTAAATTACATCATAACGTAATGTCATAATAATAGTTATGTTGATAAAATAATGTTGCTGTTGCTGGAGAGCATCTGACGTGCGTGGTGTCTGAATCGGCAGCGCACGGTTACAGGCACATCGCGCATTTCGCATCAAATCTCTTGTTCAAGTTCCCTTTTCTGTAACATACCGTCCTATGTCATTATTTTTTGTTTGAATTTGATCATTCATAATTACATACGAAACATGTTAAAGACAAGTTCCTCTATAGTGATTATGAACGAGTTGATTTCTTAACATGCAGTGTGAGCAGTGAGCCTTCATAATTTAGTATCTCCGCCAGATAATAATGACTGTACAATGTTATACGATGTCTTATAGACGGTGTCGGGTTACCACCGAATTAATAAAGCCAAACATCGCTGATGATGCAATTGCGTCGGAATGTGCACACTCATCGCTGCATTGGTACGAAAATATTCATAGGTACCGATTATGTGTGGCAAAATAACTGAATAAGAAACTACAGTAGTGGCCAGTGGCCGCACTTCGGCATGGTACATGCTAATTTATCTCGAAAATGGAAAGATTTAGTGCGAGTATCTTCTGACCAGCTATCGTAAGAGAACCACTTTAATGTAAACTTGCGAAATATTTTTTTTCCTTATTAGAACGACTACAAATACCTAATTCACAAAAAGAAGCCCAACCGCAGTTTAAAATCAGATTAAGGACAGATCATTTTTGTCAGTATTGTTTCACTTATCGCTACAATTAATTTACTGAATGATGTGATACTAATTAGTCAGAAGAACTCGCGGTCAGGCTCCGATACGTGTAGGCTTGATTACCATTACAGCAAAACTTACAATTGACAACTGTTTCAATTACCCAGATGCAAAACATCACGGATTCATTGTTTAGTGAGCATCACACATAAAATAAATGTTCTCTTAGCTTGCAACAACATTGATTTCATGTCTGTTTAAGTGTTTGCCTGGAAAGTGACTGTTATCACATCACACGCATGATGACTAATATTGTACAATTCAACGCTCTACACAGCCGAACTTTTGTTAAGCTACATAAGTCGTACTGTTATAGTATGGTGTGGTTGGGTCAGTGGCGACTGAGGAAGCGCTTGGAGGTACCTAGTGGCGCTCGCGCTGTGTTGCGCAAGCGGGCGGTGCGGGGGCGCGACATTTGGTGCGCTGTCGCGACTTGCTGCGACACGTCGCGTCGTGACACACTACCTTAATGCCGCAACACTTACATTCAAGATATAGTGAGTCAATAGCTTCGGTTTCCATCACTTCCTAGAGCAGGGGTTCCTAACCTGTGGTCCATGGACCCCGAAGGGGTCCGTGGATCAGTTACAGGGGGTCCATGAAGACGTTAAAAATACTGCGCGTTATCATTAAATAAAACATCATTATTCATAAATGACGAAGATTTGTTGTGTGTTCTTTTTTCTAAATACTATTTTAGACAGTAATCTATATGGTCCTCATATAGCCTGACCAAGATTAGGTCTGGATTATAGGAACTCATCTAGTTAATTTTTAATATTTTGAACACACTTTTATTAGCTTGTCCTGTATCTATCTATCTATGTAACGGAATCTTTCAACGTAATTTTCACCAACTTCAAGACGTTCGATTAACTTGAAAATTTGCACACGTATCAAGTACCGATGACAATACAATAATTTAGTATCTTGGAGCTGATCTGATGATGGAGCCAGGAGGTGGATATTGGAACTCTTCACTAGCTACTAGTAAACCCCTCGAGTTTGGGCTCATATGATTTGGTTTGACGAGTCCAACATATTGCACTTGTTGTTGAGGGTCTGATGACGGAGCCAGGAAGTGGGTAGTGGATCTGTTTAGTGGCAACTAGTAAACCATTCGAGTTTGGGCTCATATGACTCGGTTTGATGAATATATAAAATAGATAAATTTAAAGTATACACCACTAAAAAGCACTGCACGCTTTTTGATTTAATCATTGGATACAAGTCAATTTAGTTATTTTATCATTTTTAGTTCGTGTAAAAAGCGTGTTGTTTAGTTTTTTTGTAAACTACAATTTTTTCAAATGTAATGCATACGTTATAAAAATCGTGGATAATTGTGTTCGATCACTACGAACCGTTTTTGGGAAAAGATTTTGCCATTTCTGATATTTCTTGTTCTCTACACAGGGCTGGACAAAATACATGCTTTGCTTTAATTGAAATACAAATTATAAAATACAGTATCGCAAGTAATTAAAATACAAAATATCTTTAAGTAAGGTATTTGAAATACAAAATACAGTATTTTAGCTATTTTTAATTGAAATACAAAATACAAATTACATATTACAAAATAAATAATCTAGACCAGCATGGGCTGAAAAGTAGAGGAAAACAAGATTAATTAATCAGTAAAACCAGAGTTTCCTTTCATGAACACTAGATTTTTAAATGTACTGTCAGACAAACAGC
Organism: Agrochola macilenta; assembly: GCA_916701695.1. NCBI lineage: Eukaryota > Metazoa > Arthropoda > Insecta > Lepidoptera > Noctuidae > Agrochola > Agrochola macilenta. The sequence continues at coordinate 23,725,199 of OU753560.1, read as the reverse complement.
CTTGTTGAACAAATGTTATTTCGGCTAAGGGTAACTTCGGTAAAAAGTTTTTCGACCAAATGAAACGTCGCGACGTTTCATTTGGTCGAAAAACTTTTTATTATCAATTCTCTTTTTGATAATAGGTCAACTGATACAGTGGCAGACGTGACTTTGAATAAGTAAAAAAAACGAAACGATAATAGTTGAAAAGCTTTAGGTGAAATGAAATTCGGTCAAATATTTTTCGAACTTATGATAGGTAACCGTATTTTAATGTTAAAATGTATTTTGAAGTTTTGTTTTTTGTTTTTTGTATTTGAAATACTAATTACAAAATACTTCGTCGTCAGGTATTTGAAATACGAATTAGAAATTACATTTTAAGGAAGTAATTGAAATACAAATACCAAATACGTATTTGTATTTCAATTACGTATTTTAATTACAAGTAATTCAAATACTGCCCAACCCTGTATCTACACTAGGTTAGTCCCATTAAGTTAAAGTGTTAAAGACAGTCTCCGTAGAATGTTTTCCTGTTTTTTTTTGGTTAGAATTAAGACAGGAATAGGGATGTTTGAAAATAAAATATTTTTGTGCGTCAGGTAGATTATTAAAAGATATTGGAAACGTATTTTTTCTTTTTTTACGTAATCAATAAATTACGGCAATACATTGAGGCAATGCGTTAAAATTTAGCATGACGTCACTGGCCGGTAGATTCATACTGACTTGTGACGTAGCGAGCCCCCACTCCCCGAATTGAATGCGTTTTATCTAAACCATTTTTTATTAATTTGATAAAGCAAAACATACGTGTCTAATATTATTTTATTATCTGACTGACGGACTAAATAGTTTTTATTTCTCCCCAGTCAATCCTTATTATCATACGTCCCCGTAATTATCGTACGGGTTGGCAACATTCTTGACAATTGACATTGTTTAAAAATAAACGGATGCGGATCAAAATGTTTAAAAAAGTATAGGAGAGTCTTCTAAGAATGTTTTCCTCTAGCTATAACGGTTAAGGTACCTGTACCATTTACGACGCGTCTGAATATCCAGCCTGTATAATATAAAAGTGTATTTTTCTCAACATTGCCGAGTCAGATTTTGATACCGTTTTGCACAAGATGAGGTACACAAATGACAAAACCATATCGCTATTAATTGGTCCATATAAAACTTTTGAACAGTCTCCTTTAATTCCTGCCGATTTTTTTTTTCCCATACAAAAGAGCGTCCACATTCCACAGTCCATGTCCACAGTCGCGCGTATTTAAAAAATGCAGCAAATAATAAATAATGCACAATAAGTAACCTGATTTAACAATGTTTTGTCAGGTGAACGGGTAAGTTATATGGAATATAGTTAAGTCGGGTAAGATAAACTATAAAACAATGTTATTTTTCAACACACTTGCTCGTAGAGTAGCTCTTATTCATCGTTTTTAGGGTCATAATTCAGTGTATTAAAAACCGCGTGCTTTTAACTTTATATTATCGGACTAGTGCTGTAATGCCACAGATAACTAATCAGGATTTGGTTGCGACTCGCTAAAAACAATAACATTGGACTTGCCTGGGAATTGAACGCGATGTCCACGTGTCACTGATTAAATACGCACTAATTAGGATACACGTATTATCACACCCACTTTAACATCCTATGCGTGTTTCTTATGTTTTAATTAAACTATTTTAATTAACAATAAAAGCGAAAACTGGAATAAATTTTGAATTTTTACAAAAGTCAAACAACCGACCATAGGCAACCGACATCCTTTTTAACTGGTCTAAAGGAGACGGGGATTTCTGGGCCTGATTGTAATAATTTGACGTATGGTTAAAAAAAAAGGTTATATTTTTCTATTACAAAATGTGAAATATCAGCCCATTTTACAATCTGGAAATTGAGAAATCCAAAAATTAAGTTATGGCTACGAACAAAATGGAATATCGATTAAATTATAATCGACTATCGTGACAGAGTTCATACTATTTAAAAGATGCTTTTACCAGATGATTAATTCAAATACATTAATTATTAGAATTAACGTATTAAACAGTTTAAACAAATTAAATATCTATAAAGATAAATGCCTCTATCGTACTAGTCATCCAAAAGGCGCCGGTATCCGCGAATTGCCGTCAAGTCCCGTCAAGTCCCGCCGACTCCTTTAGGAGTCGGCTCGCGGCGCCACAGTTAAAATATTATTTTTGCATCAACTATGCAATTAAATCGATTAGTCGATTTTTCTTACACTGGCAATAATATTTGTAAGCCATAGAAAATAAATAATGCCAAAAATCAGGAGTACAAAACTGTCAAAAAAATATTGAAAGACGTAATGTTTGAAGTTGTCAAATAATGGCGGCTAGTCGTGACTCTGTGTTTGTGTTTATTTATTGTGAGGTGATTGTGATGGATTTTTCGAGTAAAACTTAGGTAAGTACATGAAAAATCACGTAGTAGTGTATTGTGCAACTTTTTAGGTAATCGTTTGCATGAAACAATATAATAAAAATGATTTTCGAGCCAATACACTTACGTAAATTCGATGTAAACAAAACACCATATAAAATCTGATTTTTGACTGTTTTTCAATGAATTTGTGTCTTTATACGGTGATTATCTATGCAAAAACTAATTCTAATTAATTATTTCATGCATTCGAGGCGTATTCATTTATTTTTATCAATTTTTCAAAGATTTTTGACTAGAACTACGCGGTACGAAACTATAGCCGCGCACTATGAAGTTTGAGTTGGTATATTATGGGAATATTGTACGTAATTCTTATAAGAAAAAAAATCTTATTCGATTATATGTGTATTCATGATATTATTACCAAAATTTTACGTAAATTGATTCATTACTTTTGCCAGACATCAACATAATACAGCAACAAGTCGTATGTCAAGTCGTTTAATATTTAAATGAGATTGTTTATAATTCTAACATGCCGTTATGAGTGTTATTTTTATCATCATAAGTGGCACTACTGTTCAAGCACCGGCATCTGTTTACAGAATGTAAATAGACGCAATAGGATCCGAGTGCCAGCGTTTTTTGTGAGCGGGGTCAGCCCGGGTCAAATTACATCGCGATAAGCCGCGCGCCGCGGTACTTTAAGGATGTGGCGCGTATTTTTTTCCAGTACGAAGGAGGTTAAAATCGATTCACGTTTGCTAATCGATTATTGTATTTTTAGTCTATGGTGACATGTCAGTCAGTCACTCGTTTCGTATCGTTTAGTGTTAGTGCGTGTGCGTTTTGAGTGTTTCCTCCCATAGTTTTATTGATATTTTCTTTGACCCCTGCTTTCTTTCTACGGACTTCTGATCTTGCTTCTTGTACGACCCTTGCTGGCATACCGGACACGGAGAGCCTCGCTTTTACGTTGGACTTGGACTTGTTTTTTTGGATTCTACGACCAGCCTACCGATTGGATATTATCACAATGGATCGTTTTGTAAATTGTGGCATAGCGAATAGTCGCTGTAATACACTGGGTCATCGAGCTTTAGATGACGAAATGATATTAGCAGTGATTCGTCAATGGCGTGCACCACAATCTGTAAGTACTTACTACCCACCTCCTGTTTATTAGCTCACCAGGGTCTACCACGCTGGCTTGCAATCTTCACGATGTTTTCCTTCACGATTACATTTATAAAATAATAAAGTATGAATAGGTAAACATTTAAAAATCATATGAAGATTTACATTACATTGAACTAAGATATATATTTTTTTATTGTAATAGATATTTGCACACCTATTCAGGTAGGATATGGTTTAAAGATCTTCTGTTCTATGTATCACCTCATGTACCCATATTCAACCAAATAAATGATTTGAATTTGAATTAAATAACTATCGGACAGAGTCGGTTGGTTTAAAAAAAAGTAATCATGTTAACTGATATTAAAAACTTTTTCCATTTTTCAGGTAAACAGCAGTGACCATGTTTGCCAAGCTTGCTAGGACTTGGCTCAAAGACCACCTCATGGTGAACCTAGACATCTTGGCCACCGTAGTGTTTGTCTCCGATGTGGACGTTCACTTGCATCTAGAGTCAGCCATTTACTTCACACCACCTCACCTCGCGAATTGAGAATTTATAATGTTATTCAAGAATGGATTATACCTAGAGCTGTAAGTTGAATCAGTTTACATTTGTTTTATGTGCTTTTGTTGTAAGTCAAATTGAGTTTTTTAATACTTCAATGATTATGTATTGTTTGTTGCAGAAGTACCTAGTCGCATATGCCATACTTGTTGGGTTGCTGCAGACAGATCTGCTGTCCATATGGTCTCTGGCCCATCAACTTCTTCCCAAGCAAGCCCAATTGAAGAAATACAGCCACAGGTACAAGTTCTTCCTGCTGAACCTCCAGTTGAAGAAGTTAGAAGTATTCAGCCTGAACCTACTATTGTATTACCAGATTACATGAGGGCTGTTGAAACAGAAAGTAGGTGCTTTATTGAAGGATGCCTGAGAACAGAGAGGTATAGAGTTCCACTTTCTACTAGAAAGATGTTGCTCAGTCGGTATAAATATTATGTACCTGAGAATAATTGTCTATGTGATAGACATTTAGTTATAGAAGCATGGGATTTTCTTACCAGTTTGAGAAATAATTATGTACAGACTTTTACAGCAAAACATATCCAGGACATGATGTCCTTAAAAGAAGTTGTAGAATCAGGATTACTTCATTTTGAGAGTATAGATGATATGGAAGACCATGTTGTGCATACGTGGATAGGGTTAAACAAAGCGCAGTTCCATCAAATGTTTAATGAGGTTCCTCAGTTATTAGAAATTCCTAGGGGGTCCCTAGCTTTAGCAGCATATTTAATTAAGCTTAGAACTGGGGATTCTGATGAGAGGTTGTCAACTTTATTAAAAGTGTCTAGGCGAACTCTAGAAAAGTGGTTACACCAAGTGAGAGATCTGTTGTATGAGTATTTTGTACCTAGACACCTAGGTTTAAATCATATAAATAGGCAAAACATAGTGCAAAGAAATCTGTTAATACCTATCACATTGTTTGGTAACTTTGAGGGAGTAGATAGGCCCATTGTAATATTTGATGGAACATATTGTTACATTGAAAAGAGTTCGAATTATTTATATCAAAAAAGAACATATAGCATGCACAAATATCGCAATCTTATGAAACCGTTTTTAATGGTATGTACCGATGGGCATATAATTGATGTGCTGGGCCCCTATCCAGCCACCACTTCAGACGCTGATATAATGAAAAAGGAATTTTCAAATGAAAGACCATTACGGGAATACTTCCTTCAAGGTGATGCTTTTATACTGGATAGGGGCTTTCGTGATTCATTGCCCTTGTTGCACCAATGTGGATATAGGACATATGTGCCTGCATCATTAGAAGAGGGTGAGACACAGCTTTCCACTAGTGAAGCAAATAAATCGAGAGCAGTCACCATATGTCGTTGGGTAGTGGAGGTAGTAAACGGCAGATTCAAAAGAGATTTTAAATTATTACGGCAAAATTATTTTAACGTAGCTAGTAAAAGTTTCATGAAAGATTTTGAGGTGGCTGCTGCTCTTTTAAACAATTTTCACCCTCCTATTATTGATCGTGTAGATGCTGGGGAAATATTAGTACAAATAAATATGAATATGAATACAGAAAATGAATTAGCAGAATTTATTGTAAGAAACCATTATAATAGGCGTAGGGCTGATTTTCAAACAATAACTGTACAAAATGATAACCTATATGATTTTCCCCAGCTTACCGATACTGAGCTAATATTAATATCACTAGGCACATATCAAATAAAGCAGGCACGTTCCTATTTTGGTGAACATGTAAGGGGCAATGATGGCTATGTGATAGAAGTGTGCAGGGAGGTCAGCAGCAGCCTACTTCGAGAGCTGTCAGCTACAAATACCTCATGGCTACTTAGGGGCCGCATTCATTCGAGACATATAAGTCGAAAAACGTATTTTGTTTACATTTTAGTCGACAGCTCTCGCAGAGGTAGGGAAGCAATAATAAAATATTATTGTAACTGCATCGTAGGCAAACGGACTGTAGGCTGCTGCGCCCATGTAATGTCAATAATATGGTACCTTAGATGGGCTAGGTACCAAGATAATATTGTACCACCTGCACAATTTCTAGATGACATTCTAATTATAATTGAAGATGAATAAAATATACTAATTAAAAACGATTTTTATTTTTAATTATCATCTCCTTACCCATGATTTTTAATAGGTATTTGTGTTTCCTAATTTCGATCCACTCTACAAATATAATTAAGGCAAGTCAAAGTGCCGCTAGTGGCACTCTATCCCTATCGGATTAAGTGCCAGGGTCCGTTTAGGCACAAGAGAATGTAATGTTTTCGGAATTTGGTGTTTTACAGCGAACTAACCGTGTATACAGTGCCGCTAGCGGCACTGTATACACCTTCTATAATTGTAACAGCATCCTATCTTTAAAAAAAACAACTACCTATCGCACAATGAGGTTATACATCGCACTTCAAAAATCAGCTGTCTTGTTACGAAACCTCACTTTAACAAAATCTCTTTTAACTCGGCTCTCAGATTGCTAAAATCCGCAAAATTTTCAGTGATGGTTTGATAATATAGTAGCTATTAATTGACACCAATTTCATCTCTTTACATCCAGGCCCAAGATTGTATGAAAGCGTATCCGTCTCCTTTATCTTGTCATTGAAAAGTTAGTGATTGACGTAATAAATATCGACTATTTGTTCAAGGAGTATTTTATTAATCCTTTATTGAAAAAAAAAAACAATTTTAATGTATTTATAATTATTATACTGACAACAATCGTGTTTTAGGCTAGGATTTTCAAGATGCTGTTGGAGCTAGCGCACGTTTAAAGATGCGGGCCTATTTCCTTATTAGATAATGTCGTAGGTATATATGTATGTCATCGTATTATGGGGACCCCTCAAGTTTTAGAATATTTTTAGGAAATAAAATTGATTAGGTTTTCGTTATAAATTTAACTGTTTACTTAAAGTCCGTACAAAATAGGTCGGCGGCCCGGATACGGACCGCGGTCCGCCATTTGGTGACTCTTGAGCTACACCATATCTCTAAGTAGTCTGTGAGCTACACCATCTGTAGATAAGCTCGTCTCGTATTATTTGTCAGGTAGTTAATTAGTTAGCATATGTTCTTTTCCACGGTAAACTTCGAACATATTTCAATGGATTTGTTTTTTATGTGAAAGTTACTCAATATAAAAAATACTGATGAAACACTACCTACAAAAAAAAATCGTAATCGTCGTAATCATACTACCACATCACTAAAACCATAGACAATTTCTAGCGGCCATTGTTGTTCGACAAATTTTGAAACGCGACATGGCAGTATGGAATTAATAAGTACTATCATTGCAGCATAGAATTTGTATAAATAAATTGACTTTGAATACATGAAACTAATAAGAGCTATCCTATACTATTGAATGTGCATTCTCTATTTTAACACGAGCAGAGATTTGTGCTTTTTTTAATCTCATCAAAGAGACTTCTTGCCTTCTATGTTCTATTTTAAGGGGTTTGGTTTCCTTCAGGTGGCCCGAGAGCGAGACAGCAACGACTATAATTACCGTCGAACTTCACTTACAGGTAAGTTCGTTTGACTATTCAATTATAGTCGTTGCTGTCTCGCTCTCGATGATGAGAGAATACAATACAATGGTAATAAATCTTAATAAAAGTAATAAATAACGAGGATTTGTTATTTTTAACACAGGTATTAGATTAGCATTCAAGGTATGTACTTGTACAAGTAGTAATCCTGTAACATTAATCATTACATATGAACAAAAAATATATAGGTACTTATTTCAAGTTGCACTAAATCATTTTAATTTGCAAATTAATAATCTTCAGAAAAGTTTATACTTATTGTTGATTATGATCAACAACAATATGAACTTTATAATTTTATTAGACAACAATATTAGTTGATAATTTATCTATACTTATAATAAATCTGTAGAGAGGTCAATTCTGTACATGATATATATTTTCAAAATAACTATCAGGGGGTAATTAGTGATTGATACTGATGCCAAAAATGCAATCAGTAAAATGGTTGTCTGTCTGTCTGTCTGTATGTTCCTTATAGAAACAAAAACTACTCGACGGATTTTAACGAAACTTGGTACAATTATTCTTCATACTCCTGGAGAAGTTATAGTATACTTTTCATCACGCTACAATCAATAGGAGCAGTGCAGTGAAGGGAAATGTTGGGAAAACGGGAGAAGTTGCTCCATTTTTTAAGCTTCCGTCGCGTGTGCAGCCATAGTTAAAGCTACATAGAAATCATTTATGACGGAAATGTTTTACATAAAATTATCTAAAAAATATCCCACAACAGCATATGTCTATCTTTTATGGTTGACTCACAATAACACGTGTAACTCCCGATAGCTTAGCAGTTCGGAGCTTTCTGATTATATTTGTTTACTCTTACGTTTATAATACTCTCACTCATCCCTAATTAAAAGAAGTTAATATTATTACCTATTCAAAAAAAGAATCATAGTAATCGGTATAGAAACACCAAACTTATACATGAAATACGCTAATAAGCCATCGCGCCTTCGCGCGTGAATACTGAATCATGCCATAAGGATTATTTTTGTGTAACGGTTGCCGCACTCGACGCGGGTCGTGGCGGTAGGGTATAAAAAGGCGGGAGGTCCGAGCGCGAGCTTCGAACCATCCCTCGTGCAAGGGGCCAATAAAGCCCCAAAACCGATTCCTCGCGCCCCCTTCGGGGGCGCACAGACGACAAGACGAAGCGCGAGCTTCATTCAATATTTGGCTGTTGATGTTGATGCGTTCAGAGCGTTCGACCTTATTGACAGACAATAATTGATATTAACAAATCGTGCTTATCAGCGCGACTTTTAGTCTTTAAATAGTTTATTTGAATTTCTTTTGTTGTTATTTTATAAAAATAGGTATTAGTTGTTTTGGTAGTGTTTAAATATTCGTTCAAATTACAAATTATTAATAGTTTGCATTTTATTTCTTTTTAGGTGAAGTAGTAGTAGAAGTAGAAGTAGTACGCATAGATTTTTAGATACCGATAGGAAGTTTTGGCTAATTTATGTTTAATTTTATTTTTGTATTAAGTAAGTTAAAGCGTACTTAGATACTTTTATTAATTATAGTAGTTATAGGTATTTATTTTTAAGTGAAGTAGGTATAGGTAGATAGTATTGCACAGGCGTTTCAGCTTTATTTTCATTTCTTTTTTTGTTGTAAGTTGTACATATTTCTGGGTATAATTCTATTAGAATATTTTAGTTTAAATAGGCACTTAGATTTTAAGTGTAAGGTAGCTATAGTTAGGACCTCTAACGTAGGTTATTTTGTTAGGTAACTGACAGCCTTGCCGTTACCGTCGATTAAAAATAAAATACACAATGCCACCTAAAAAACGATTAAGTATCTTTATCTCGAACTTCGAGTAAAGCTAAGAGAATGAGAATTACGCGTTCTCAAGAATCGGCAGAGGAAAGAGCACCTCGGTTAAACTCTATGAGAGTTAGTGCCTCAATTTCTCGAGCCAATGACAGCTCTCCAGAGAGAGAGATGTAAGTAAGTAAGTAAGTAAGTAATTTATTTCATAACAATATAGATACATTGTGTTGAAAAATTTAAAAATAACATTATACAATTGCACTTCAAATAAAATTCATTATATTCATTTAGAAAAGTCGATAAAAACAATAACATTATACAATTGCAATTAAAATAATTTCATTAAATACATTTAGAGATGTCAATAAAAACAATAACATTATACAATTAAAATAAAATTAATGAATGAAATACATTTAGAAAAGTCAATAAAAACAATAACAATCAATTCAAGTACAATAAATAGATCATAAATAATAAATGTCAAATTAGTACGATCAATCATAAGTTACAATGTCATATGTCATCTAGGAATTCATTGATACTGTAGTAGCCTTTCCCCAATAAATAGGTCCTCAATTTGTTTTTAAATAAGTTAACACTGTATATGGTTTTGAATTCTATAGGCAGTTTGTTGTATAAAAATACAGACTGATACCTCGGGCTATGTTTTACAACTTTTAATTTCGGTTGAATAGAGTTGGGCAAATTTTTCCTACGTGTGCTAGCTCTAGTTTGTCTTTGCTCATCAGTCTCAATTTTGTGCAGATTTTTAACTAAGCTGGTTAACAACACTAAAATGTAAAGGCATGGCACTGTCAATATTTTTTGTCTAATAAAATGGTCTTTACATGATTCCGTCTGTTTCATGTGGAGCATAGTCCTTAAAGCTCTTTTCTGAATCACGAATGCCATTTATATGTTGTACTTATAGCTATTGCCCCAAAACTCAATGCTGTATCTTAGCCTGGACTCCACCAAGGCAAAGTACACACTTCTAAGTTGTGGTAAACTTAATTCTTCCCTCAGTGTTCTAATCGCATAGCATGCCGCGCTAATAGACTTCGTTATAGACAATGTCTCAACCTTCCAATTCAACAATGCATCAATGTGCACACCTAAGAACTTGACACTATCAACTATTTCGACATTATTGCCACAAGATACAATCTCTAACTTAACGTTATTTCGTACCGTGGGCTTAAATAAAACACACTTTGTTTTATTTACATTAAGTGTCAAATTATTAGTACTGAACCAGTTTTCAAAAGCTTTCAAGAGAGCATTGATCTTGGATTCTAATTCCAGTATATCGTCTGCAGAAACTATCGCATTTGTGTCGTCAGCAAAGATTATTAGTTTAGTGTCCTTTACACGTTTTTTAATATACTCCATTAAATCATTTAAATATATAATAAAGAAGATTGGACCAAGAACGGATCCCTGAGGAACACCACGGCATACCGTAACTAAATTAGATGTATAAACGTTTTCTTCTCCATCTACCACCGATTTTATCTCTACATACTGCCGTCTGTTATGCAGATAAGAGCCAAATAACTTCAACACATTTTCCCGTATGCCATAATGTTCTAACTTAGCTAGGAGAATACCATGGTCTACTGTGTCGAAGGCAGAACTGAGGTCTAGGAATATACCAGCTACTCTATGTTTATTATTTAAGTTACAAATAACATCGTCTACCAACGCCTCAATAGCATCGGTGGTTCCTAATGATGTTTGGTAACCAAACTGTTGGTCATTTAGGATATCGTACATTATTAAATGTCTAATGAGCCTATCCTTCATTATCTTTTCAAATATTTTTGATAATATAGGCAAGAGGGAAATTGGTCTGTAGTTGCCAGGGTCCGTCTTTGATCCTTTTTTGAAAACTGGAAGCACGCGTGCAATTTTAAACTGATCGGGGAAAAGACTTTCCTCGATGCATTCATTAAAAAGAGATGCTAGTGGACTCGCTAATAAGTCTATGTTATCTTTGATTATGGTTAAGGGAATTTCGTCATAACCCGAAGAGGGCTTGTTGATCATTTTATTTACCATATTAAAAATTTCTATAGGTGAGACTGCATCAAAACTCATATTAAATTCTACCCGACTTATACCTTCAGTTAAGAAAGTCATTGCCAATTCCTTGTCACAAGCCTCTAAGTGGACTGTGTTCTTAAACCGTTTGGAAAATATATTAGCCACTTCTAAAGTATTATTTGTTGCTGCGTTATCTATCTTGAGTATAATTGGTTCATTATTCATATCTTTGGTAGCGTTGCGCTGTCGATTTACTATTTGCCATATCATTTTACTAGAATTTGATGTCATGTGTATTTGTTTTCTGACATCATTCCTTTTTGCACAGCTCACCACTTTTCTAAACGTTCGAATATAGTTATTCCGATACTCCAAAACTGAATTATCGCATTGTGTCCTATCTAAAGTGTTAAGGAAACGTTTCATTTTGCTAGCTATCCTTATTCCGCTTGTTATCCATTGCGAACATCTATTCCTTTTGATATTAACTTTTACCTTACCCTTCTTAAAGACGGAATAATGAATTTCTTTGAATTTTGTGATGAATGTATTTATGCCTGTGCTCCAGTCAGTCTCAGACAACTTTTGTCTGTAGTTACTTTTGTTTTCATCATTATATTTTCTTTTGTAAATACGTACATAACTTGATCGCTTCTTAAACGTAGATTTTTCCAAACGCAAAGTACAGAATATACCAGCGTGTCCATCCGATAAGCCATTGTGATCGATATACGTGTGTTCTATAAAACAGTCAGGTAAGTTGGTTAATAAGTTATCTATACACGATTCTGATTTATTTCTTCGAAAGGTAGGATCATTTATCAGGTACCTAAAATTATAACAAGTTAATAAGGATATAAAAGAATTAAGTTTCAGATAATTTTTCAATATGTCAATGTTAAAATCGCCACAAATTGTACACAGTTTATTTAAGAAATGCTGCAACAGTTTTTCAAGCTCATTCATAAAGTTGTCAAAATTATTGTTTTTGGGAGTTCGATAACAACAAATTACACACAAATTGGTTCCAATATCCCTAACTCCACACACTTCAAAACAATCAATTTTATATAATTGCTTACATACTTGCAGTTCATCTACGTTACTATCGCCATGAGTTAATATCATCGAACCTCCCCTTTTCTTATTGAGTCTAGCATTGTAAGACCCCATAATATCTCAGAAGAGGACATTGTTACTGCCAAAAATCTTCTATTTGAATCCGTTAAAACTGCTAAGCGGAAGATGCAAAGGAAAAAGGAGGGAAAATCTCAACGGGACTTAGAAGATATAGTGGGATTAATGAGACAGTTAGATACAGAGGAACTCCCTATTTTTGTGGCACGCAACCTGTATAAGCTTCCTCCGGTAACTTTTGATCATGTAGATGTCACAAGATTACTCAAGGATATAGTAATACTACAACAGGAGATGATAAATATCAAACAAAACTATGCTAGAAAAGAGAAAATATGCTCATTGAAAACCGATTATGCTAATTAAAAAATCGTCGAAGACAAAATTGAATCTGAAGGTAGTGTGAAATTTATGGATGCGTGCGATAGTGAATGTATACTTTTAAATACGGTGGATGACATGATACTCGCTGCTAAATCACCACACTGTAACCAAAATGCAAGCGCTTCGAAATCGTTGATTAAAAATGCAATTTTACAACCATCCAACCAAAATAAAGTGATGATTGATCAAGTGATTGAGGGTAGTTCAAAAAGTAAATATCAAATGGACGTTGAGACGGTGAATCCTGTTGCGGCACCGCTGCGAACAATGTCTACTAGCGGTGGAGGGGATTACATCAACAACATAGACCCCCATCCTGAGATAAAATCCTTTGCTCAAATTGCAAGTGAAGAAGGTGTATGGAAATTGGGTAATGAAGAAGGAGAATGGCAAATAAAGCAGAGGAAAAGATATAGAAATAAGTTTCTTAGTTCCAAGGGAGAGGCAAGTTTTCAACCAGAGGAAGAATTCAAGGCGGCGGACATTAAAGTTCCGTTGTTCATTAATAATGTTGCCAAGGACGCATCACCAGAAGATATTTCTAGCTATATTCGGCATAAAACTGGTGTACAAATCTCCTTAAAGAGGATAAATGTGAAGAGACAAAGAGATTATGACGCGTATAAAGTGTTTTTCCCTAGACTTAAATTAAATGTCTTCATGGATGCAAAACTATGGCCTGATGGAATTTGATTCCGTCGCTTTGTACACATTGGAAATAAAAGGATTAGCGATAATTAAACTACAAAATGAGTTCAATGCAAAACAAACAGTGTGTCATGGTTAGTTTTAACTGTAAATCAGTCAAACGATCTATAGATAGCGTGAGGATATTATGTGGATCAGCAGATATCATAGCGCTGCAGGAAACTTGGCTTATGCCTCATGACCTGGCATGTCTTGGTGGAATTGACTCGGGTTTTAGTTACACCGGGACATCGGCTGTTGACACGTCAGCGGGCTTACTCCATGGCAGGCTTTTTTTTTTTTTTTTTTTTTTCCCCGTCTGTTGGTGCTGACATCTCTTTGAGGCGCGCGTGGAACACAACGCGCCGTCGACCCGGGCCTGGTCCTAATCGGACCGCGAGCTACCCATTGCCCACCGTCCGCAAGCCCGCGCCTACGGTGGCCGGAAGTCGGCTCGCGACTCCCGACGCCCGGGGCGTCTCCTGCGGCGACTAGGGGCGCGAGGGCGCGCATCTTGCATTTCCCTCGCGCGCTCCGCCTCCTCCTTCGCGAGCATTACTGCTTCGCAGAAGGAAGTGACGGCTTCCCATGCACTCTCGCTCCGGACCATGGCCTGAACCAGGGCCGGACGCGAGAGATCGCCGCTGCCGATCGCCTCCGTGAGGACACGGCGGTGCCCCGCCCAAGCCGGGCAGACCTCCACCGTATGCTCCACCGTGTCCTCCGGGCGATCCACACAATGGTAACACCCGGGCGTTTCCTCCCGCTTTATCCTGAACAGGAACCTCCCGAAACAACCGTGTCCGGTGAGGACCTGCGTCAGGCGGAAGGTGAGGACGCCGTGGCGCCTCTCTAGCCACTCCTCAAAGAGGGGCCTTACCGCCGCAATTGTGGCGTGCCCATCCATGGCAGGCCTTATGGAGGGGTCGCACTTTTGTGGAAGAAAAGCGCGTTTTTGAATGTATCAGTGATTGATTGTGATTCGGTGCGTATAGCAGCGATAAAAATTGTGTTATGTGATAGATCAATCTTGGTGTTCAGTGTCTATATGCCAACCAATTGTGCAGAGAACCTGAGTGAGTTCACATACTGTCTGAGTCGAATTAATGCAATCATTGAGGAACAGCAGGTAGGATCTTCTTATATTCTCGGTGACTTTAATTCACATCCTATTGAACTATTTGGTAACGAGTTGCACAGTTTTTGTGTGGAACAAAAGTGGGTGTGTGCGGACATAAATATGGGTACTGACTCCGGTACGTATACGTTCGTGAGCGAGGCTCACGGTTGTAAAAGATGGCTCGACCACTGTGTGGTGACGGAGTCAGCCTTTCAGTCAGTTACTAGTGTCAATGTAAAATATGATGTGACGTGGTCAGACTACTTTCCCTTATTTGTTTATTGTAATTTGAATGTTATTAATCCGAATTTAAATCCTATGAATAACTGTAACAGTAAATCAAATAAAATCTTATGGGGTAATAGACATTTGCAACAGTTGACCTTTTATAATGAATTAAGTAATGATTATTTAAAATGTATTGATTTTCCTGATGACTTCCGTAATTGTTGTGACATGAATTGTGATAAATTAGAACATCGTTTAGTAATTGACAACTTTTATAATAATTTGATAATGTGCCTGAGCAACGCGGCAATTGCTTCATTTGATGGACCGCCTTGTAAAAGAAAGAAAGGTTACATTATAGGCTGGAATCGGCATGTTAGCGGGGCTCATCGGGAGGCCAGACTTAATTTTCTGTTATGATTAAAATAATTTTCGAGATTTTTGGAAATGCACTAAAAACGTGAACCATGCAACTGCCCTCCCGGTGAGTGTCGATGGCCTGTCTGACTCCATTGCCATATCTAACATGTTTAAAGATGTTTTTGTAATCGATTCACCGCTGGGACCGCCGTCGTCTTCGGGTGACGTAGAATTTAGTACCGCGCCGTCAATACCAAAAAATCTTACCATAAGGTTTACAGCGAAAGAGGTAAAAAATGCAAATAGTCAGATGAAACGTGGTAAGTCGCCCGGACACGACGGGCTCAGTGTTGAGCATTTATGACACGTCGGTAAGCATTTACCCCGAGTCTTAGCGTTGCTGTATAACTTTTGTATCTCGCATTCCTATCTGCCCAGAGACATGATGAAAACTGTTGTGGTACCTATTATTAAAAATAAAAAAACTCAAAAAACTCAAAAACTCAAAAACTCAAAACTCAAAGCATTTATTTCAAATAAACCAATTACAGGCACTTTTGAATTGTCAAAGGGTCGGTCAGTCAGAAAGATGAAGCTAGATGCCCATTCCAAAGCGTAGTAGGTACCTATGGAGAAGAACGGGCAAGAAACTCCACGGACACTCTTTTAAATCATAATTATGGTTACAAAATATTGGTTACATCATTCATGTTGAAGTTATACATGTGAGAACGATGCAAAACGTTAAAAGCGTCCGTAATAAAAATAAAAATTCAAAAATTTAATTAAATTAAATTAAAATAAGCCGTGGTAGCAAAGAGATGACCAGTCCCTACTGACGGCGCCCGTTCACGAACATGACGCATGGATTAGCACCATTCAGCTCAACCATTTTGAAGGGAGCTAAATGATCCAACACACGCGCCACCGTCAGCGAGACATTAGAGTGAGCATGACATACTCTCAGCCGCCAAGGCACATTCAAGTCAATGAAAGACATACCCAGTACCTAAATGGTAGCTTTATAGTCGGTACATAGTACTCAACATGTGCTATGCAATTATATAATGTTAAGAGATTGAATTTATACAATGCAAAGATAGTTTTTAAAATCTTCAGCAGCTCCAACAGTATTTTCAAATGCTAATCAATTAGTTTAAGCGCCCTTGTGGAGCAAGACCAGTGTTGAGCCAAGCATTTTTATCAGCGATATAATCTCCCAACTTATAATATGCTTGGCTGCATAGTGTGCGTTTAATATAAGATTTAAATTTCGTTTCATTCAGTTGAAGTATGTTGGGAGGTATTTTATTGTAGCATTTTAAACAGTACCCCATGAAAGACGAGTCCACTTTAGCCAGCCTGAAACCCGGTTGCACTAATTGGTCCCTATTCCTAGTGATGTAATTGTGTTTTGCACCTCTTTTACTAAAAAGATGTAGATTTTTCCTTACGTACATAATCTTTTCATAGATATATTGACAAGGTACCGTCATGATGTTAATATCTTTAAACAGTTCCCTTAGAGAGTCGCGCCTGCGGAGGCCATATATGGCTCTTATGGCTCTTTTCTGCAGAATAAAAATAGACTCGATATCTGCAGCCCGTCCCCATAGTGAAAACCGTACGACATAATACTATGAAAGTAACTAAAATAGACTAGTCTCGCGGTACCTACGTCAGTAAATTGACGGATTTTTCTCACAGCATATGCTGCTGAACTTAACCGTCCTGAAAGGGATGTTAAATGAGGACCCCATTGAAGCCTTGAGTCGAGCGTGATCCCTAGGAAAACTGTTTTATCGACGAATTCTAGTTTCTCTTGATTCAATATTATCTCACAACTACTACTTTTTACATTTGGTAAAGAAAATCTTATGCACTTCGTTTTTTCCCCATTTAATACTAAATTATTAGCAGTGAACCAATTTTGAACCTGCTGTAGGGCGTTATTTACGTCGTCAAGATTTGATGCATGTCTATTAATTTAAAAAATTAAGGAAGTATCGTCAGCAAATAACACCATTTGTGGTTGAGTTTTTAACAAATGGGGTAGATCATTAATATAAACTAAAAAAAGGAAAGGACCTAATATTGATCCTTGTGGTACACCCATTTTTACTTTTAAACCGATTGAATTGACACCATTTATTTGAACTTGCTGTTCTCTATCATTTAAATATGATTTTACTAAACTGAGCGCAAGTTTTCCAAGCCCGTAATGCTCAAGTTTCAAGATTAAGGTTTCGTGGTCGACGCAGTCAAATGCCTTCGAGAGGTCACAAAAAAATCCTATAGCGTCTTGGGCCTCTTCCCACGCCGTAAATATGTGCTTTAATAAGGTGACACCGGCGTCGGTCGTACAACGTCCCTTGGTGAAACCATACTGTTGATCGTGTAAGATTTTATTCGTGTTAAAATGATTGAGCATTTGATTAAGCATTACCTTTTCAAACACCTTGCTTAAAACTGGCAACACGGATACGGGTCTATAATTATTAGTGTCTTTACTGTCCCCGGATTTGAAAAGTGGTATTACCTTACTATATTTCATTAGATCAGGGAAGACTCCTTGATCCACACACAAATTAAATATTAAGGCTAAGTACGGCGCTATAGTCTCAATAATGGAGGTACACACTTTGATTGACATTCCCCATAGATCTTCGGTTAATTTGATCTTGATTTGCCTAAAGGCTTTTATTACTGTTAAGGGGTTTATATGCTTGAATTTAAATTCAATCGGGCAGGATGAAACGTTTGCTCTTAATAAATCAATTGAACGCGAGGGAGAGGAATGTAAAGTTTCAGTAGTTTTAAGTGGGATACTGGTAAAGAAATTTACAAATTCTTGAGCAACTTCTTTGTTAGTGCTTATGAGACCCCGTGAAGTTTCTAGAGTGAAATCATTATTATGTCTTTTATTTCTGTTTGTTTCTTCATTGATAATTTTCCAAACCGTCTTTATTTTATTTTCGGCTGATTTGATCTTGTTGCTAATGTACAAGGCTTTAGCTACCTTGCAGGTATTTTTGAAAGTTTTAGAGTAAGTAGCAACGTATTTATTAAAAGTTCCAGAGTTAATATAAGGCTTAAGGCCATACAGCTCAAACAATTTTTCCCTACTTTTCCTAATACCCTTAGTTGCCCAGTCACTGAACAAAAAATTTGGGCAAATCGTTTTAGTTTTCTTTTTTAAAGTATTATTGAACTCGGTGCGCACTACCGAAAAGAATTCCTCATATAATTCATTTACATTTTTTATAATATGACCCGGTATACTTAATTTACTAATTAAGTTATTATTAAATCTACTTAGATTGCTGGTAGTTATTTGTCTAGATTGTATCTGAATTCTTTGTAATGGTGTGTTGGACTTGAAAGCAACGGTTTGACCGCTGTGATCATAAGGGAGATAATTTACAATGGCTTTGTCTAAGTAGTTGCAGCAACAAAAAACATTATCAATACATGTAGAAGTATTTATAGTTATACGGGTTGGTTCTGAAAACACATTTGACAAATTGAATGATTTAAAGAGACTTAATAATCGACTGCTATTTGAGCTATTTTCTAAGATATTAATATTAAAGTCACCACAGATAATCACTGATTTTTTACCCGTTGCAAGTTTTGCTAGAACATCTTCCATTACTGACTCAAATGTGGAGTAGTTTTGATAATTAGGGGGTCTGTAAACGCACACTATAACATACTTATCCAGCTCAACACAGGACAATTCAATGTTATGTTCAACCGACAGATCAACTATGTCTGTACGAGTCTTAGATTTAATAGAATTTTTAACTAAGATTAGTGAACCCCCACGTTGCATAGACTTTCGGTTGAAACAACTGCCCACACTATAATTTTTATAATTAATTAGCATCTCATAATCTTTCAACCAATGTTCAGTTAAACAAATAATTTCAAACATGGTTTTTTCTAAAAATAATTCAATTTCTAATTGTTTTCAAGAAAAACCTTGAATATTTTGATGAAATAATTTCAAGGTATTCTGCTTAGACTTTTTTTTACAATTAACAATTTGAGAGCAAGAAGACACCTTGTTCTTGGTAGGTATAACTATAGTATTACTGGTATCTTCTGTTGTCTTACTATCTAGTTTAAATTAACATCCAGAGTGAGTCCCGAGACTCCCATGCCATCACCAGGCAATGAGATCCTACTACTTGTGGACCCCACATTATGACAGGAATTTGCCATAGTGACACATGGATCCTCCTTCGTACAAATTATTGTAAATGTGTATAGCACTTGTGCTACAGTTACTGGTGGCCACCTGTACATTAGAATTATTACTAATAATTGAGGTGTTAATTATAGTACCTACTACACTTCGACATACTACATACTTATGTCCGAGTTAATATAAGCTAATAGCCTAGCTATTTTAAGTCTAAACCTAATGGGCAGATACACTGTATTCCTTGTCGATTTCAATCTATCAACAAAATTGTTGGTGTCAAAAAATATAAGTTTGTCACTGTAGTGACTTACTAGGAACTGGATATGCTTATTAAGCATATGTATATAATTGTTTTTTCTATTTGATAACCTCTCAAAATATGGAAAAGCACACAAGATAACTTTATTACAATTTAACTTTAAAATCTCAGTTACACAGTCAGTGATATCTTCTTTTCTGACCTGGGAACTATTTCCTACAAATACAGTTATGTTGGTATTAGAATCATATTGATTTCTTGTAATTATTGACGTCATTATTTCTTTGAAGGATATCCCAGGTAAACAATAGTTTTGAGTAGAAAAACTCAAGTTGTTACTAACTAATTTCCCTAACCCTCTTCCTATACTATCTGAAAAAATTACTGACTGATAGCAAACTTGACTACTACAAGAGGAAATACTACTAGCTACTGACTGTACCACTTGAGATAATTCTTCCACAATATCAGGTATATCTTGGTTGAGGATACAGTCTTGAGACAAACTCTCAGTCTGGGACGGGTCCTCCGTTACCTCAGGCTGGACAGCACCAGGGTTTGAAACCTGGCAAGTACACTGACACATAACTAACTCATTAGCAGCAAGAATATGTTCTTTTATTTGGTTCTGAGAGCTCATATATTTAATGTAAAGGGAACTAAGTCTGCCCTCAAGTACTTGTATGTCACACTGTAAGCGCTGTGTATCAATTTCATAGATTTTTTTGCTGTCTTCTAATTTTATTTGATAATTGTTTAATTTATTGAGTAGATCAATACGTTCTTTTCTCCGTGGAATATTTTTGGAAAAGTGTTTTTGTTGTTTCCTAATTTGATTACATTTTTTAATTATTCTATTCAGTTTTGCATATTTTTTCATTTTCTTATGACTAACTTTATAACTATGATTTTGTACACTGTGTGATGTCCACCATCGATCTAAAATCTGGGTACTGGCAAGTGGAAGTAGCTCCAGAGGACAGACCCAAGACTGCATTCGTTTCACCGTGCGGAACGTTTCAATTTAGGCGCATGCCATTTGGCTTAAAGAATTCGCCGTCGACATTTCAACGGTTGATGGATCGTTTTCGGTCTGGACTAAAAGACGTAACAGTTATGGCGTATTTAGATGACATCCTCGTAATTTCTGATAACCTGGATGTGCACCTACAGGATCTGCATCAGGTATTTGATCGCCTTCGTCAATTCAACCTCAAAGCAAACCGCGAAAAGTGCGTATTTGCCAGGGAAAGAGTTACTTATTTAGGGCACGTTATTACGGTCCAAGGTATCGAACCTGATCCAACCAAGGTCCAAGCAGTCGTGGAAATGACACCTCCTAACAATGTAAAGGAACTAAAAAGTTTTTTACAAACCTGTTCCTGGTTTAGAAAATTTATTACACAGTT
Source organism: Agrochola macilenta (assembly GCA_916701695.1). Taxonomy (NCBI): domain Eukaryota; kingdom Metazoa; phylum Arthropoda; class Insecta; order Lepidoptera; family Noctuidae; genus Agrochola; species Agrochola macilenta. Next base: position 23,703,887 of record OU753560.1, on the reverse strand, counting down.
CTCGGAAGTAGCCCAGCCGTTGACTGACCTAACCAGGAAAACAAAAGCCTGGAAATGGGGTGAGAAAGAGTTCGCCGCCTTCAACGAGCTCAAACGGAGACTCACAACGAGTCCGATCCTGCGCTAACCAGACTTCGACCAGCCTTTTATTCTACGCACAGACGCCAGTGGGTATGCCCTAGGTGCAGTGCTCGTGCAAGATCCTGATCCGAAGTCTGAGAAACCTATCGAGTATGCAAGTAGGTTATTGACGGCAGCAGAACGCAATTATTCCACGACGGAGCGGGAAGCGTTGGCTGTGGTGTGGGCCCTTGATAAGTTTCGTGGTTATCTCGAAGACGCCCAAGTCCGTGTTGCAACCGACCATCAACCGCTGAAGTGGCTATTGTCTGTAAAGACACCCAGTGGCCGCCTAGCACGGTGGGCCCTAAAAATTCAAGCTTATAATCTTGATGTGGATTATACGCCTGGGAAAGCTAATGTAGTGGCGGATACACTTAGTCGTCCCGTATGCCAGCCATCGATGGACGAAAATCCCGACTCTACCTGCGATCTGTGCCCAGTCTCAGTAGACCTACCTCACCGTAGTTCCAAGGAGTTGCGAGCAGTTCAGCTCGAAGATCCTGAACTTAGGAAGATACTCACGGACTTTGAAGAGGGTGATGCTGCCGCTCGATGGACAGATCGAGGCTATTACCTTTCAAACGGAGTCCTTTTCCGTTTTGATCCGGATGGCGAATCCGAGGAGCCTCAGCTGGTAGTACCAGACTCTATGCGCACCGAGATCTTGAAAGAACTCCATGATGCACCCACCGCCGGTCATTTGGGCCTGGAACGCACTCTTACAAAGATCAAAGAACGATTCTATTTCTCAAATATGCGTCAATACGTGGCGAAGTATCTCAAGGCATGCGATCTCTGCCAGAAGTTTAAGCCATCTAATCTTAAACCTGCTGGTCTACTGCAAACCCCTGTCCCGCAGCAACGCTTCGAAGTCCTCGCCATGGATTTATTTGGTCCTTTGCCTGAGGGTAGCAAGGGTGAGAAGTGGATCTTCCTAGTTGAAGATACTGCGAGCAGATGGGTAGAGTTGTTCCCGCTGACCGAGGCCAACGCAGAAAGTTGCGCTAGAGTATTGATAGAGGAGGTTTTCTTGAGATATGGGTTTCCCCGTAGAGTACTCTCAGATAATGGAACCCAATTCGTTTCTGCGGTTATGCAAAAAGCAATGCACGTTCTCGGTGTACATCAAAATTTGACTCCTGTCTATCATCCCGAGGCCAACCCAGCGGAACGGAAAAACCGCGAGATGAAGCAGATGTTGGCGATCCTGATAGATCCACAACACCGTCGTTGGCCGGAAGTGTTACCTGCTGTGCGATTTGCTTTAAATACGGCTCCTAACCGAGGTACGGGACACTCTGCCGCTTTTTTAACGTTTGCGCGCGAGTTCCGGTCCCCGGTGGACGTTGCCCACGACTTGCGAGCGGTCGTAGAGCAAGAAAACTACGTACCCCAAATCACGCCATATTTACGGGACTTTGTATGCCGCCTGCAAGAGGTGAAGTGGCATGTCGAGCGCCAGCAGGATATTCGTAAAGATGCAGCCGACAAAAACCGCCGTACAGGACCCAAGTTTCAGGAGGGTGACCTTGTATTCGTAGATAGCCATCGACTTAGTCAAGCCGCAAAAGGCTTCACCAGTAAGTTTGCCCCGAGACGAGAGGGTCCATATCGCATTAGTAAAGTTGTTTCCGCAACTACTTACGAGGTTGTAGATAAAGAGAGCGAGCCTCGGGGGAAGTATCATGCCAGCCTCCTAACACCGTATGTAGGTGACTCAGACGTTGTCGTCCATGGTAGGAAGAAAGGCCGACCTTGTAAACTTTCGGTTGCCAAGCCAGCTCCAGAGCCTTCAGCTGACTTGGAGGGGGAGGATATAGCGCGACCCCTATTAGAGTCAACTCCCCGCACTTCTAGAGTTCGTCGTGTGCCGGCGAGGTTACGTGACTAGTAGCCGGCACAACACTATCCATGTCGCCCGCGGCCCCGCGCTGCTAGGCCAGTCAGTTGCAAGCACCCAATAATCGCGCACGCGCTCGGCGACCGTACTCTTGCGCCTCGCGAGCGGTCCATTTATGTTTTTACTTTAAGTTCTGAGTTATTTCATGTCTATTTCATTTCGTTGCATATATACCAATATACACAGTTTACACGCACAATAGTTGGAGTTTTCTTTGTGTAAAGTACCCCGACTATACTTTCAAATTAATATAATAGCCCGGGGAAGTTACGCCGAATTTTAGGCTAACTTTGCATTAGCGATTTTTTTCATTTAACGTGTAGGGTATGGACAAGGGAGTATGTTAAACTGTATACCGCGAAAAGTTTACACCCGCGTGTACGTTTTTTTTTTATGAAAACATCTAACTTCAATTTTACGTGGTAGGTAAAAATATTAACAGACATGTTTGTATGGAGTGTTTGTCGAAGAGATTAGGTATCACAAGTAGGTAAAAAAAATACATTTTCATCCACAGTTAAAGTAAAAATAAAATTAAGTTTTTTTTTTTTGTACTTCAAGTAAAAATATTAACAGCAGTTTTTTTGCATTAAATTACTTAATTAAATATTTTAATACGCTATTTAACAAAATTAAACATATTGTACTAGCGCAAGATATTAATAAAAGTTTTTTTGCAATAACGGTTCAGGCAAAAATGTAACAGAGTTAAATTTAGTCTAACTTTTATATAAAGGCTCTATCTGCTGTTAATATTTTTGCTTGAAGTACAATTAAATAAAATCGTAATTTTATTTTTATTTAAATTTCCGTGGAGGTAAATGAAATAATAAATTCTGAAATAATATATTAATTTTACGAATTGTTTACATAATATAACCAAAATTTTCCTGTAAACTATTTTGCCTCAATTTTCATTTACAAAAATGCGTTTTTGTTTTTTTTACCTTGATGCGGTGCTGGAAAAGGTTATTTTTTTTAAATATTATTTGAAGAGCTAAGTTCAAAAACACGATTCAGGAAAAAAATCGCTGTTACGATTTAGTGCAGGGTTCAAACCTAATTTCCCCGGTCTATACGACTATTTTACTGATAGACAACTTAATTACATAAATTTGAAAAATCCATTCAAATGCACAAGAGGTCGGATTACATTGCTGATAGACAACTTCATTTCATAAACATGTTTATTTTCTTCCTGTAGATTTATTAAGAAGTATTGTGACACTGACGTATTATATTTTCTAAAAGTTTAGTTTGCGATCTTTGCTTAAATAGTTATCGATATTTGCGATTCAAAATTAACATGGCTGAGATCGGTGTAAAATTTATAAAGAGTCAAAGAGGTAACATGGTTTTATTGTATGAGGGCTATAAGTATAATTTCAATGTAAAAAACCAATCGGGAACCACTAATTGGAGATGTTGCAATCAAAAAGAATGCAATACCTCAATTACCTTGAACGCTAATAATACCATTGTAAGAGAAGGAAGACATTTGTGTACCCCAGACCAGATCCGAAATTTAGTTGATGCTACAATGGACGAATGCAAGAATGCAGTATGTGTCAATTTAAATACTGTGCCAAAAATATTCGAAGAACATTTTTATAACAATGTGGCTAATAATGAAATGGCTGTGCATGAGATTCCTCCGTTTCTTTCTAAGAAGGATACTATAGGGCACGAGCAAAATATTTGAAAGTAGGTCGTGGTGTGATATCTAATACTAAGGATGTAAAATTACCGGAGCACATTGTTAAAGATTTATTTTTATTTGACGACGGCGATGAAAATAAAATAATTATTTTTGGTACTCAATTGGCAAAACAAAAGTTGAAAACTGTTACTCCATGCTACGGGGATGGCACTTTCCGAGCGATACAAATGTGATTATGAAATTGCAGCGATGCAAGCGGTGAAAGAGGTGTTTTCTGATGCATTAGTAAAGGGATGCTATTATCATTTTCAGAATGCCAATTGGAGAATGAGCAAAAAAATTGGTTTGAGCGATACTCGCGAAGGTAAAAAAATTACGCATCTTTGCACTTTTTATTACCTTTACTACCACCAATAATAATTCCTGAAGCATATTTAGGCATTTGTGAAATAGCACCACAAACTGAATCTTTTATGAAATCCAAGAACTATTTTGATAATCAATGGATCATAAAAGTAACCAGTGAAGTTTTTAGTTGTTATGGAGAAAAGAATAGGACCACTAACGCCATCGAAGGGTGGCATAGACGCTTAAACACAAAAATAACAACTAAACCATCATTGTTTAAATGTATTTAAATTTTGAAAAAAGAAGCAAATGTCCAAGATATCAAAATTAAAAAAACCGCTTTGCATTTTAAGGAAAACCAAAGAAGTATTAAATTATTACAAGATGAAAGAATTAAGAACATTATTTCGGATTGCTTAAATAGTAAAATTAGTGTAAGTGATTGTATGACGCATATAGCTACTTTGAGTTACCATACCTTCTGAATCATTATTATTACAGTTATAAAATCCGAGACCCTTCATGTTGGTGGTCGAACTAAAGGTATCTATAATTGACGTCGCGAATATAATAGAATGTCCGTATTATTTTGGTTTTGTTTCGTTTTTTTTTTGTGAATAAAGTATTCTTTTATTTCTGGCAGCTCTGCTTCTGGCATTTTGTGGCAGAAGAATTCAGTGTAGTTAACTTATTTCACCTGGGTTAAAAATAACTTAGTGCATTAATCCAGGTTTACTTTTAGTATAGGTACTTAATGCACCTAGGTGAATAATATTTACGAAAAGTATTGTTAATGCACCTAGTGAAAGAAGTAAACTACATATATTAAGAATTCCGTATTATTTCGGTTTTGTTTCGGATTACCTACTTTTTTTTTTTTTTTTGGTCAATAAAGTACCTATTCTGTTATTTTATGTGATTTTGTGTTTCATTGTACATTTGGTGAGTTGCGAATCTGGTGAGTTGTGAATCTGGTTAGTTGAGAATCTGGTGAGTTGAGAATCTGGTGACTTGCTACTAAGCGAAATAGAATTGTCGATGAACAAGAAACTTTATATAATTGATAGAATTTTTAAATTCTTTAAATATGCTCGGACTTCCTGCTCATGAAATTTGTTTAAAAATTGGCATTCCGATTATTCTGCTACGAAATTTAAGACCACCACAACGTTGCAATGGAACTCGGCTAAAAGTAACCCAGTTGCAACAAAATGTAATCGAGGCTCAAATTTTAACAGGCAGCGGTGCAGGAGAGACCGTCTTTATTCCCAGAATTCCCATAATACCAAATAATAATTTTCCATTCCAATTTAAAAGAACGCAATTCCCAGTATCAAATTCAAATTCAAATTCAAAAGTCATTTATTCAAACTAGGCTGAGAATCAGCACTTTTCGAACGTCAAAATTACATAAGACAGTCCCCCAAAACGCCCACCCTTCACCACTTCCTAGTGCATTAGCTGGGAAGAAGAAGTGGCGCAACAAACTCCCCAGCAGCACAGCTGTCTGTTCAGTTAGAAGAACAAAAAAAAAGATTCTATATAATAGTATTCAAAATAATTTACATTACGCAACACAAAATATAATTCAAATTATTAGCCATATGTTAGCTAGCACACGCCAATATACCAAACAAAATCATCGAGAACTCAACCAATCAATCATCGATACTCAGGCCGAAATAAAAAAAACTAAACGTAAACAGAATTAATATCTAAATAAAAAAGCCTCCAGGCATAAAGGGCGTGCCCGCTTACATATAGTTGTAACTGGAAGTTATAAATGATAAACTAGGACCATCGATGTAAAATAAATAAACAAAGAGTTAATTACTAATAACAGTAAATAATATGATCAATTGTCGAGGTCACTAGCTAACCACATATTGCAATACAACTCATAAAAAAACAGTGTGATGAGTAGATATTGTCAAAAATAAATTGAAGTTAAATTAAAATAACTTGACTTAAAAAGTCAAATAAAATAAACAATTATATAAACTCATATAACTTGTCAGTACGTAAGCTGGAGAAAGAACATAAACATTGTCTTGAGTTAATCACAGCGACCAACTATTCTTATCATTTAAGTAGTCGTTGATAGAATAGTATGCCTTTGAACAAAGATTGAATTTTACTTTCGTTTTAAACGCATTAAAAGGCAAATCTAGCAAAGAAGAGGGTAGCTTGTTATAAAAGGTTATACCAAGCCCAACAAATGAGTTATGAACCTTATGAAGCCGGTGAAAGGGAGCTCGTAGTTTGTCCTTATTTCTAGTGTTAACATTGTGAAAATCACTGTTTTTAGTGTATAAGTGTATATTTTGCCTAATATATAAGATATTGGCGAAGATGAATTGAGATGCCACCGTGAGGATACCAATATCTTTGAAAAAATCTCTCAGAGAAACTCTGGCACCAAGCTGGTAAATAGCGCGAACAGCTCGTTTTTGAAGAACAAATATATTTTGAATATCAGCAGCTTTGCCCCACAGCAGAAGACCGTAGGACATAACGCTATGAAAATAACTAAAATAGACTAACCGAGCTGTATCAGCGTATCGAGCATGTATCGGTGTATTATGCAATGACAATTAATAAGGCTCAAGGGCAGACTTTTCGTGTTGCTGGAGTAGATCTCGGTGTCAGTTGTTTCTCGCATGGTTAGTTATATGTCGCTCTTTCCCGGGTTAGCATTTCTAGAAATCTTTATGTTCACGTGCCGGACGGGTCAACTTTCAACATAGTTTACCCGGAAGCTTTGCGCTGAAGTATTTTCGTTCTATAGGTACTTAAGCCTCATGTGAAAGTGATCTAAACAATATTACCAATACATTAACTTAATAACATACAAGGAGTTACACGCTGACGGAGTCGCGGGCACAGCTATTAATAATAATATTCTGCGGTTCCTTATTGCGATATTTTTCAACAGTATTGTGGATTGACATATTATATTTCCCTACTAAAATACGAAAGTTAATCTGTCTGTTACATCAAAACCACTGAACCGTGAGGAAGGACATATGGTAGGTACTTTTTTACGAAAAACGACGGAAACGCGGACGAAGTCGCGGGCAAAAGCTAGTCAATATTAAACCTATTAAGGTCTTGTATCAAATCAAACAAAAGTTGAGTAGAGTTTGTAAGAGAATGTATTAATGCCAATAATATTCCACACTCTCCAACAGCTAATTCTAATTTAGCTCTCAGATTTACTGGGAGGTTTTTTTTTTTATTTTTTTATATTTTTTTTTTTTTTTTTATATTAAGTAAGTTAGCACTGTCTCGCAAGCATTTAGGACTTCTAAAGAACTACAGCCTGCTGTAACTGCGAGCGTGCTCATATTATATTACCTTTAGTAAAGTTATTAGTAAAAATATAATTAAATAAATAAGGTTGTTATTTTTCCCTAAAGTTTTCTAGTACATAACCAATTTAACCTTAGACCTTTTACCTTTAGAGTTATCTGTGTGTATTTATTGAAACTTTTATGTGGATGTTATATCTGGCAATAGAAAGATATAATCTCGTTTAACTTATCAGATTTAATCATAATGCAGTGTACTTTGATCACTGTATTCTTAATATTTAATTTATGAGATCCCTAGCTCCCTTTTCGCCTGTGGCTAATATTTATAAAGTCACAATTTTCAGGTAGCAATTTTAAAAATAATTTTGGTGAAAATAGTTATTTTCAGTTCATATAATGTAAACAAGATATTTATATCCTATGTATTATAATTTATATAGGTTTTGAAGGTCTTTATTTAAGAAAACCTCTGAATAGTGTTTTTAACTTCATCAGCTGTTGTAGGTAGGTAGAGTAGGTACCTAAATGGATAATTAAAGCCTGATTTGATTTAATGGAATGTAACTTCTATAGGAAATTCCTTCTTGAATTCTCTGGTGAAAATATTGTCCAATCTTGGTAATGGTAGGTTTTGTAATACTTCATTATATTTTGTAACTTACAGTATTTAGTCTATGCTACAAATGCAGGTGAGTACTGATTCATTGTAGGTACTTTTAAATGCTGACTTGTATCATAATTTCTACTGCTACATCAGTGATTCCTTTCTAACAATTTTAATTTCTGGTGAAAAATGGTAGGTATACTTAATGTACTGTTGCCCTGTTATCTTTTAAAGTTGCTTTGGTTGTGTATAGCTGATAGGGTTTTCTTGGTTTTGAGAACCATAGAGAATAGACGGAAAAAAACATAAAATAGATTATATGTATTATTCAGACTTACATTATGTACTTAAAGTAACCACTGCCACAGAACAGATCCTGGATCTGGGTTCCACATTGGCACTATGTACCTATTGTTTGTGATGTGAGTAAATAAATACATTTTAGTTACACCAATTTTAAAGAAATATCAAAACTTTTTGATAATGTGTATCATTCAGTTCTTATTCTGCATGGCTAAGTCTCATTTTTAGACTCACAAAGCCATAAATGTACCTACCTTATTAGGTAGGTACTTATACTTATTTGGGGTTGGTGCTACAAACAGTTTCTTCCATACTTCTCTATAGGTCGTATATATTATTATAGATATTATGTAGGTATATAAGGGTACCTGAATATAACAAATTTCATAACTCACACTTTTTCTGTATGGTAGATACTGCAGTATTAGCTAATAGATATTGTATTTTTTTTTTTTTTTTTTAATAAGATTTCACAATCTCATAAAAATCTGTCAGAACATATTTATCACAAGAAAGCAATTAATTAATGTGAAGCTGACCTTCATTCTTAATTCATTGCAGATATGCAGTCTGAGAGCTACATGATATTCCCCACCGTGTGAGGATCTGTAGATGTCTCTTTTTTCTTAATGAATTTCCCAAATGTGGCTAAGTTTATAGACCACCATTGAAGATCATGTGTATGCAGGATCCAATAAACCTGGTTATGATAATTGTCATCATTAATTTCTTTACTTGTAATAATTAATAACTATACCAAAAACGGATAAAAAATTCCAATAACCTGAGTATGAAATCTAAACTTAGTTTGGTTTTAACCAATTGCAATAATGAAAAAAAATATGCTTATTAACTTCAAGCTGTTATTTGTTTCGCTCATTACAATGTCAGAGTTATGTCGTGTTATTGGAAACAATTAGACCTAGAAAGTGTACAATACTGTTTTGGTATAAAATCTAACTCTTTCAGTATAGGTATCCAGTGTTGACTGTGCTTTCCAAATACTAGGTATGTGAATGTTTTCGATTCAAAGAAGACCATCTTATATATACATATATCTGATAACAAAGCCTCTTTCTGTTAAGTAAGCTATAATAGGTTTCATGTTTCCGGAGCCAAACAAAAGGCAAGCATTAAATTGATACCTAGTATTTTCTCTAGGACCGCATCTTTTACATCTGAGGTTACCAGAAAGTAAATTTCTGTAGTTTTCTACTGCTTGGTAGTTTTTCCAACTTGATATGTATTATTTTAACAATACTAACATCTTCCAATTCAAAGTAAGAAGTAATGTCCCATTGGGCTTTTAAACAAGAAATAATTGACAAACAAAACTTGTTATGTATAGTTATAAAAAATAACTAAGTTTAGTATTTAAAGAAAGGTCATGAATTAATTTCAGACGTTAACTGTACGGACTCTAAAGAATTTGTCATTCAGTAGAGTTTAATCAAATTCTGCTGTGACTTATGTAAAAAGGGGTTGTATACCCTACTTATTGATCAAGAATACAAGATCTGTGGTGATTAGTTTCAAATCACAAAACTATGAGAAATAAATGTGCCCCCAACTGTGGGTTCACTTGCGATGTTGGTAGTTCCTTTTGTCTTCCAGTTCCCATCCACAGCTGGTACTCCAGGAGACGCCTCACCCCCTCTTTTACGCTTCTGCGCGAGGAGGTCCCCGCCAGTTTAAAGCTTTATTTGAAAAATGTTTAATGTAAGCAATGACCTTGCATTGCTTATTTTAGCAGAGATTTTCACTAAAAAGGTAAATTTCTGTCTCCGTTTCTGTACCAAAAAACAACTTGTTTTCCTTTATAAATAACAGATAGTAGGAGATATGTCCTCTTGTGCCAGGATTAAGTAACAACCACCGTAACTGTGAATAATCATTCAGTTTTTATACGAGTACTTAAAAAGAAACATTTTCTGGCTTTAAATGTTCTTCAGACACAGTTGAAGACCCGAGCCCGGGCATGATGGTGTTGTAGCAATTTGTTGCTTCTTTATTTGTATTAGCTAGCCTCACTTTCTAGACATTTCCTGATCTGTCATGCTAACATTTATTTGATTCAGAATAGAACATTTGGTAATTTAAGTTTTCTTCTCTTTTGCTAAGCTTTTTTGAAGTATCATATCCCACCTTTAGGCTTCTGTTAAGCAGATCTTCTCAGACTCTCTCTGTGTTTTCAATCTGGTTGAGTATTTTCTACCAACTCCGGATGGTCATTCTCATGACTATCATGTTGGTATGTCAGATGAGTTGCTTACTGTGGGATATTACAATATCTGGAAAAAATATACTTCATGCATGCTGTAGGTAAAGGGCAACACAAAATTGCACCAAATAACCATGTTAGTTCCCACAGAACTTCCCTTTAAGGTTATAATGAAAAAAGCTAACCAAAGGTTGCTTAGCTCCCAAGCACAACACAGCCATTGTAAAACCACGTGCGTCCCCGCAGAACGCCCCAAGGTCAGGCAAATCGCTCACATTATTGCCATTTTTAACCACGTGCGTTCCCGCAGAACGCCCCACACGTCAGGCAGAGCTTCAGTTTCAGAATAAAGTCAACCACGTGTGTCAAAATCAAAATATTTTATTTCACATAAACCTACAAGGGCACTTATGAAACGTCAGAAGCTAGGTGCACGGTTCCAATTGGTCGTTTCCTATGGAGAAGAGCCGGCAAGAAACTCCACGGTTACTCTTTTAAAAGTAAATGGTTTTACAGTTTTAAAAGGTATGAGAGGACAGTGTAGGCCTATCAACAAGTACCAGGTACTTAGCAAGTCTCTTAAGAACACCCCGGTTGTTTAGCTTACAACATAGCCATTTTTAACCACGTGCGCCCCCGCAGGACGCCCCACAGGCCAGGCAAGTCGTATTGAAGCCATTTTTAGGCTTAGCATGTTAATTCTTATTGCCATTTTAAACCACGTGCGCCCCCGCAGGACGCCCCACAGGCCAGGCAAGTCGTATTGAAGCCATTTTTAGGCTTAGTATGTTTATTCTTAATTTTATTGCAAAACGTGCAACCATATGCCCCATGACACAAAACACAATATCACACTCGATGTTTTTTATTGATGATTAGGTAGCGATATCTTACACTCTTGAAAGTTCTTAGACCTTTGATGTATTTATATGTAAACAATAATGCCATAAAACAGTAAGCACATATGCAGGGACTAACAGGAAATATCACAACATGCGGTAAATTTTTTACCTTCGCCATTGAAAATATTGAAAATTACGTTATTCGAGTTTTTTCATCTTTCACAATAAGGGAGATCCTTAAATTTCCCTTCTGACTTCCTATTTTCCATTTTTATGTGAATTTAAACACTTTTTACACAAAATATTATAAAATAAGCGGAAATATGTGACGCCGATACTTGACATAAAAACCGAATGAAGAATTGAAGACAGCTTGCAGAGGTAGATAGATGGCAGCACGCCTTAGGAAAGGGCGCGTACATTTTTTAGTTATTTCTTCAAAATTATGTGACTAGAGACTCGACTAAACGCCTACTACCATTGTATTCTCTCATCATCGAGAGCGAGACAGCAACGAGTATAATTTCTTGTTACTTTGATATTTTATAATAATTGAAGTAAATTTCAAATTTAGTATGGCACCTCTGAGTCAAAATAGTTACCCGCAACGAGAGGGCGCTAGTTTCTTTCGGCCAAGCCATTTTGTTTTGTAACTGATGGTTTCACTTCGTGCGCGTCGTATTTGTTTTAAAGTGCCAAATTACGTGAATTCGGTAAGTTCTATACTTTAGAGAGCAGCATATCAGTGTAGTTGATGGTAAATTATAGTCAAATGCATGTTTCACGAGTAACTCTAGGGTGAAATTACAAGAATATTTTTGTAGGTAAAGGACGCATTCATTTTGTTCATTTGTGTGACCATTGAATTATTATTTTTGTGTTATAATAGGAAGAATAGTAATTCCATTTCCGTTTTAGGAAAGATGCCGTTGACGTCCGCTGAACGGCATAGACGTTTCCGTGCCATGCATTTATAATCAAACCACGAGCTACGGTTCGTTTTTTAATCCCGTAGACTAATTTGACATTTCAAATGATTGCTGTTTGTTTTTTCAGTTTGGAGTTTGACATTTGCACCCGTCAAATTAGTCTACGGGATTAGAAAAACGAACTTTAGCTATCATTTCAATTAATAAAGATTTGTTAAGTCGAATCGAAGGTTTAAAAGCCTTGCCACCCAGCTAGCCTTGTTTTTGCATCTGATAAAAGAACCCGAGTGTACGCACCAGATATTATTATGATTCGGAAATCAAGACGAGCGGTTAAACGAAACTCGCGGGGGCAACGCATTCCGATAACTTGACGGACGATCGGCGATTAGATACCGATTAGTAGCGAGCACACACAGACACATGTACCGAGTGCTCGGCAAACACTCGGGTTTTAAACTGACCTCATCACTGGCATATCGCGACAATGTCGCCGAGCGCCGCCGAGCGCCGCCGACTGCGATAACGCTGCGATTGCCCCCCAATAAATATAGAAAAACAAGTTTAAATAATATTAGCATTAGACGAATGTTTACTGCGCAGCCTCATTCAACAAAGGACTGCTTTAATAACTTTCATAATATCGCTGTTTCCGTCATCTCCATCTCATAAAGATTCAGGAAAATGTGAAACAGCTCTACTTATTAGGGTTAAGGGGACACACCAAAGAAAAGGCCTTTCGAAGGATTTCAATAATACGATTATTATCCTTTTCTTTATAACTACATGGAAGGTGTGTTTTACAGGTATTACGTGAGACGTGATCCCACGCAAGGCTAAAAGAATAGAACTGTCACTATGAGAAAGTAAGGATTTCAGTCAAGTAGTTGAGGGCAGACTTGGATAGAAATAGTAGATTGTTTGCCTAGGGAGCAAACAACAACTTTTAAGGCGAGAGTGTTTACTCGAGCTTAAAATAGTGTTGCTCCCAAGGTGAACACTCTACTTTTTATCACCGAGAAAACAAACGGGTGCGGTCCGATTCCCGTCAGGAACGAAGTTCCTTCTCACGTATGATTTGAAACAAAAACAAAATTTTCGCAGCCGCCCCATGAAGAAAAATTTGAAAATTTTCAACATAAAAAACATTACTTACAACGGTGGAGTCCTAACATAAATAAATTATAAAACAAAGTCAGTGTCTGTTCGAACGCGATAAACTCAAAAACTACCGAACGGATTTTCAGACTGTTTGCACCAATGAACGGAGTGGCTCGTGCGGAATGTTTTGGCATATAATTCATTACGGTTTTGTGTAAACCGAAATATGACGATTAATGTTGAAGATGTCGGAAAAAATCATGCCGACTGGGAGCTTTACTGGCGTGCGCCGCGTAAACTTAAAAGATAGGTACATATAATTTATGTGTTACAGAATGGTTCATCTTAAAAAGGTCAACAAAAAAGTTCGTGATGGCATCTTGTGGTCTTGTGGTGTCTTCGAAGGATGAACTACAATAACCATTTTTAAACAATTACAATAAACAATTGTAATTTACTAAATCTAAAAGATCATTCAGAAATACCAAAAACTGCAAAGGACCCAACTTAGAGGCAGGATTTAAAGCAGGAAACAAGCTGAACCGATCGCTGGTGAAGGCCGGTCGTCGCGAAGAACAGACGAATAAAATCTTTGGTTCCAGCTGTTTGTACAGGTAGGAACTTGGGAACGGAGCTCATGTGTAAGTAAGTACTCGTAACTACTTACCTCAAGTAAAGCAGTAAAGTAGTTGGGTAACGGTAACAATAGGACTAACGCCGTGAAGGTTTACTTTATTGTATCAACATGACGACTGTAGAACCACTACTACGAGTATAGTAGGAGACAGATATGAACTAATAATTTTATTTAGAAACAGGTATGAAACTATAAAGTTGATACGCCGCATAATCATAAAACTGTGCAGTCGTTGTAAAGCCGGTGTTATCACTGACACTCACGCGCACGAGATACATCGACGTGTTATACTGAGCCGTTGAGCCTTGTGTTGATATGTGCACGCCAATGTATTTTCCTTGACGTGCACATATCAATAGCACCGACACGTGGTAGGTGCGCTGGCTGAACCTTGCACTGAAACCTTCTAAGCACATAGTCACACAAAGCACTGATTCACGAGCGCTTTTGTGGATTCGTGGCAATTGATTCATTATTGTTTAAATCTGCACAAAAACATTTTTACACGTTTCTTTAACATCGAGAGTGTCGGGTGTGGGCGCTACTGCATGACTATAAGCTTGTGGTTAATTAAATAACCTAACGTACTTTAACATCGAGAGTGTCGGGTATGGGCGCTACTGCATGACTATAAGCTTGTGGTTAATTAAATAACCTAACGTACTTTAACATCGAGAGTGTCGGGTGTGGGCGCTACTGCATGACTATAAGCTTGTGGTTAATTAAATAACCTAACGTACTTTAACATCGAGAGTGTCGGGTGTGGGCGCTACTGCATGACTATAAGCTTGTGGTTAATTAAATAACCTAACGTACTTTAACATCGAGAGTGTCGGGTATGGGCGCTACTGCATGACTATAAGCTTGTGGTTAATTAAATAACCTAACGTACTTTAACATCGAGAGTGTCGGGTGTGGGCGCTACTGCATGACTATAAGCTTGTGGTTAATTAAATAACCTAACGTACTTTAACATCGAGAGTGTCGGGTGTGGGCGCTACTGCATGACTATAAGCTTGTGGTTAATTAAATAACCTAACGTACTTTAACATCGAGAGTGTCGGGTGTGGGCGCTACTGCATGACTATAAGCTTGTGGTTAATACAAATAACCTAACGTACTTTCCTACAGATAATTTGATTGACTTACCTTACTTAACCAACATATTCTTCCACAAACGTCTCAGTTTATTGCCTGATCGATTATGATACTCAATAGACGAAAAGTGGCGACTTTATCATGATATAAATCACTGGAGTGCAGGGTGCGCCCGCGCGACTCGACTGCTGTGTATCGCTATCGACCACACCCTTCCGTGTTGACTTACGAACATATCGCTCAACAACTGACAACAAGACAAGTCTAGACATACCTACTCCGTAATAATACACCTACATAAAATTTCTTAGTTTACTTTAGTAAGAGCTTCCATTAGGTGTGCGAAGTTTTCCACTTTTCATTTTGTCCAGCGAGATGGAAATTGTTAACAGCGATAACTTTACCAACGGTAGCGGCACATAAAGTATTTATATTAAATCTTAAGGTTTATTTGTTTATTTAATACTTTAAGCACACAAATGTACAGAGGCGGACTTAATGCCATAGGCAATTTCTACCAGTCAACCTTTGGGTGATGCAGAGATAAACAGTGGTAGGTGCAATATGAAAATTGTGGAATAAATATTTATTTAAATATAAGGATATACATATACCTACGAGTATTAACCTATATATATAATAAAATATAAGTAAATACAAGAACAGATAAATACACATAAATACACGAATATACTAAAACAAATAAGACAAACAATGGGAAAACATCACAAGGAAGGAAAGAGAACGGTTTCACACGCGACTTTTCACATCGGCCCGTGATAATTAACAAAAGCTTTAGATTACTACCTGTTCGGAGCTGTAGGTTGGTGTACTCCAAGTATTATCTTAATTAATATATAGGTTTAACTTGTGAAACGAAAAAAAGCAAAATATATAATTGTTGTCTTAATCTTAAAGTTGCCCTCTCACTGAAGAAAAACAATCAACGGTTGCATCAAATTCAATAATGCGGTGGGGCGTTGTGGTATTCCATTATTTGGAACCACATCTTTTAGTTTATTTACGTATAAACACATTACTCTTTCTTTATGTTATTATATTAAACAAACCACCTTTTGATATATTTTCCTATTGATATTCTATGATACTTATATTTAACTCACTTTTATATTCTATAGCACTGTTTACCTCTGTAAAGCATACTTTTAATTATCTCTTGTTTTAGCATCCAAATCGATTTTATATTATTATCTTTCCCTTTTGTAAAAAACTTTAGAATATTTATATTCTGACGTTTTCATCTTAAACTGTCATCTGTCGTAATTTACTTTTCTAAAACATAGACAGAACACATCATAGATAAGTACACTCTATCTTCTCTCATAAAGTGGGTGTACACACTGAACCTTCGCAATAAGCGTAGATCTAAGATTTCTCCTCTGTAAGCCGTTTTTATTCGTGCTGGTCATATCTAAATTAAGAATTAACTTGAATACGTTTTTAAAACGTTTAAAATATGACATAGAACGATAAAAACGGTCTTCATATTTTTGGAGTCTGGTCTTGTCTTAGCCTTCGGAGAGTCGTATTTTTTAACTTGGGACAGTCGCTGTTTTTCTGCCCTTAAGTCTGATTTGTCGAACTGTTAGCTACTCGAATATTAGTCTCATGTAACTAGCATAACTAGCGTGCGCGGGTGTTCTAATCATACTGTGTAACTTGAACTATCGACCCTGAGTGTATTATAACAATAAACATTCTAATACTGTGTAATACCTGTGTTTAATTCGCTCGGCACTCCTGCCTAGCCCTGTAGGAGGTTCTCACTACAAAATAACTCTAATCACGCGGCGTGAGGCGCCGCGAGTACACGCACACAAAGGCCTCCGACGCTAGACGACGTTACTCTCCGAGAGAGACCTCCGCCGTCACCTGTGACGCTAGCGCGGTCCTCCCGCTAGGTGAGGCGCCTCAAAGCGCCTCCATCTACAAAGTCTCACAACCTCTACTCCGTTCCACAGGCTGGAGTGTACCTCCAGGGGGGATAATCCTCAGCCCAGCCTCCTGCACGCTGCCTGCGGCCTGCCTGCCTGCCCACCTGTTCCACTACCTGCCTGCCTGTTCCTGCCTAACCTGAGCCTGTCTTGTGCCTGTTCCTGCCTAACCCGAGCCTGTCCTAAACTTACCTTTACTTTTGCTAATTTAACTTTTAATTTTAATACCTTTTTTATTATAATTTAATTTGTGACCTACGTTTCCCTCCACGGAGGAAAACGTTGCGTTACAGTTTGGCGCCCAATTCCTAGAACCTTACACCCTTTAACTTTGGCGCAAACGTTACAGTTTGGCGCCCAATCTCTTAGAAACTCACACCCTGCTCCACACTAACACCCTCTTCATACATCTCAACACTCTTACACTCTTAAACTTAGGCATAACGTCCTTACACTCTTTAACTTTGGCGCAAACGTTACAGTTTGGCGCCCTCACACCCTCTTATACACTAAACACCCTTCTAAACACATCGCAAGACTCTTACACTCTTTAACTTAGGCACAACGTTACAGTTTGACACGCAATACCTAGAACCACACACTCCCCTTAAACACACTCTAACACTCTTTCACATAGGCGCAAAAACGTTACAGCTTAACGCCTAACTTTAGAACTTAACATCCTATTATACTCTCTTATACACTCGTACTTTATATTTTCTTACTTTTACCGCACTATATTTTTAACGTGGGCTCAATTTTCAAAATTCAAAAAAAATACTTTATCTAGTATAAATTTTTCGGATATCCTTTGGCAATTATTTTTTACCTTACTTACTTCTTAATCCCTGTAAGCTCTTATCTACTTTCTAAAATGAAACTTCAATGGAGT
This sequence comes from Agrochola macilenta, assembly GCA_916701695.1. Taxonomy (NCBI): domain Eukaryota; kingdom Metazoa; phylum Arthropoda; class Insecta; order Lepidoptera; family Noctuidae; genus Agrochola; species Agrochola macilenta. The sequence goes on along the minus strand of OU753560.1, from coordinate 23,685,960 downwards.
ACCTATATCTTAAAGGAACCCCTAGAGGATAATTTTTCTTTAATTTAAAACAACATATAAACATATTTAATTTGAATATCTTAAACGAACTACTTCAGTCATATAAAATTTCTTCACTGTTCGCAGTAGACATTCAAATTATTATTTTTTCATAGCTTCTTTACAATTATTATTATTATACCCTTTACTCTTTGTATCATATACACCAACCCTCACTACTTAACCCTTTAGGCATATTTTGTATCCCACCTTTTTTTTAATTTTAACCTCGGCTTTTCAGCCATCTTATTCCACTTAAACTCTTTGATGAGCGGTCCCTACACAACTCATTAAATAAGCCCATGTGTATACCTTCTTCCCTCTCAAAGGAAACTCTCCTATCTTAAAGAGTAAATCCCCTCTCTTAAAGGGTAAACTCTTCTTAACTTTTAATTCTACGAGCGGTTCCTACACAACTCGATAAACAAGCCTATGTGTATACCTTTAACTTACGAGCGGTTCCTACACAACTCGATAAACAAGCCTATGTGTATACCTTTAACTTACGAGCGGTTCCTACACAACTCGATAAACAAGCCTATGTGTATACCTTTAACTTACGAGCGGTTCCTACACAACTCGATAAACAAGCCTATGTGTATACCTTTAAACTTAATTCTCTTAAACTTAGGTTTCCCTTAAACCTAGATTCTTCTTAAACTTGGGTTTTCTTAAATCCTTTAATTGGGTTTCTTAAACTCCCAACTCTTGAGCGGTTTGGCAACTCATTTAAAAAAGCCTCCAATGCCTTGTAAATAGCTTCATATCGGGTCTTCAAACAGGTGCGGGTTACGACACCTAATTTAAAAAAATAAGCCTTCGTAATTTTATCAAAATAATTCCTTGAGGAGTATGCGTCATAGAACGTGAACCATATCCCCTATGTGTGTTTGAATGAGAGTGTTCGACGAAAGTATGAAAGATGTTGTGAGTTAGAACAAGGATTTATTTAAACATTCAAAATTTTCAACGTATTGAAAATTTTTCTTGGGTCGTCGGGGAAATGTGGTATTCCATTATTTGGAACCACATCTTTTAGTTTATTTACGTATAAACACGTTACTCTTTCTTTATGTTATTATATTAAACAAAACCACCTTTTGATATATTTTCCTATTGATATTCTATGACACTTATATTTAACTCACTTTTATATTCTATAGCACTGTTTACCTCTGTAAAGCATACTTTTAATTATCTCTTGTTTTAGCATCCAAATCGATTTTATATTATTATCTTTCCCTTTTGTAAAAAACTTTAGAATATTTATATTCTGACGTTTTCATCTTAAACTGTCATCTGTCGTAATTTACTTTTCTAAAACATAGACAGAACACATCATAGATAAGTACACTCTATCTTCTCTCATAAAGTGGGTGTACACACTGAACCTTCGCAATAAGCGTAGATCTAAGATTTCTCCTCTGTAAGCCGTTTTTATTCGTGCTGGTCATATCTAAATTAAGAATTAACTTGAATACGTTTTTAAAACGTTTAAAATATGACATAGAACGATAAAAACGGTCTTCATATTTTTGGAGTCTGGTCTTGTCTTAGCCTTCGGAGAGTCGTATTTTTTTTAACTTGAGACAGTCGCTGTTTTTCTGCCCTTAAGTCTGATTTGTCGAACTGTTAGCTACTCGAATATTAGTCTCATGTAACTAGCATAACTAGCGTGCGCGGGTGTTCTAATCATACTGTGTAACTTGAACTATCGACCCTGAGTGTATTATAACAATAAACATTCTAATACTGTGTAATACCTGTGTTTAATTCGCTCGGCACTCCTGCCTAGCCCTGTAGGAGGTTCTCACTACAAAATAACTCTAATCACGCGGCGTGAGGCGCCGCGAGTACACGCACACAAAGGCCTCCGACGCTAGACGACGTTACTCTCCGAGAGAGACCTCCGCCGTCACCTGTGACGCTAGCGCGGTCCTCCCGCTAGGTGAGGCGTCTCAAAGCGCCTCCATCTACAAAGTCTCACAACCTCTACTCCGTTCCACAGGCTGGAGTGTACCTCCAGGGGGGATAATCCTCAGCCCAGCCTCCTGCACGCTGCCTGCGGCCTGCCTGCCTGCCCACCTGTTCCACTACCTGCCTGCCTGTTCCTGCCTAACCTGAGCCTGTCTTGTGCCTGTTCCTGCCTAACCCGAGCCTGTCCTAAACTTACCTTTACTTTTGCTAATTTAACTTTTAATTTTAATACCTTTTTTATTATAATTTAATTTGTGACCTAGTACGTTTCCCTCCACGGAGGAAAACGTTGCGTTACAGCGTAGAGTGACCAATGGCCAGCCGGCGCGGCGGCACCAATAATAAAGTATAATAGATTCATTCAATTTTACGTTCTTGGTATAAGAAAAGGTTAAGAATAATTTCCAAAACTCAAACGGTTCATAATACTTACTTAGGTGCTGTAAAATGAGGTTCAGCTTTTCTGCATAAGTCGAAAAAATAAGATTTACTATTTCTGAATGGACTAAAGAAAACCGAACCTATCCGAGGCGACTTGCTACAATTTTCGAGCGCGCTTCGCTCGCTCTTCCATTCTATATTCTCTTGATTCATCAACTTTACTGCTTATATCGACAAAGTAACTCCTTTTTCTGTTTGAATCATCAAAAGAAAAGGGGTGCAATCATTTTCGACCTCACTTTCACTCGCTTTACATGCTTATGTCGACAAAGTAACTCAGGGGCGCGACCTCTGTTTTAGAGTGACACACGACTGACATAACGGCAACGGAACATGACGACATCAAGCTTTAATCGAATGCAGCGCAGAGCGGTCCAAACTGTCCAACACCTATCCTCAGCGCTGTAAGGACACGCTCAAAAAAGAAGTTTCCAATGAGTGTTGGGGTGTGTCACCGCTTTCTAGTGAAGCGCAAATTAATAATACATCAAGTGATCCCTCACGCGCTGTCCATGAGACGGCTGCCGCTAAATTAAACATAGATTAGATGCGCTGGAGACAACTTTGACTCTGTCTAATGGCAGTCATCATACCGAGAGTGGCTGACAGCGGCGCTGTGCGATGTAGTGCGTCATGTTCGTTTACTCAATTTAGGACTAATCCATTGACTCACCGGCGTGAGTGCGTAACGAAACACAGGACATGAGATCTGTCTGCAAGCTCTGGATTTGGCGATAGAAAACAAGCAAATTGCTCACGAGTGCTACTTATACACCTACATAATAATTCCGCTGGTGTGAGCGAACCAGGTGAGCCTGATCTGACGAAGTGACGAGGATGACACTCGCGGGAGTCGCGTGTATCACCTGCTACTTTGAAACAAGTGAACAACACCAAATTATGAAATATAAAATATATGATACTCAACGAAACATTTGCGTATAGGGTAAGTAAGGAAAGTCTTCCATCCATTGTTCAACAGGATTGAAGTGCCTGTGTTATCAAACGTTAATAAAGCAGTGACCGTGTCGATGTGTCCCTCTCACAGAGAAGAGGCCTGTGTCCAACAATAGCAACATTATACGCTGATTATGAAGCAAAGTTATCTAATAAATCCCGACACAGAGTCAATCAATCTACTTAGGGCGAATAAACTTTCACCATTGAACTGACAATGAACGCACAGTTCAGCACATCTAAACTGAAATCAGCACTTAGCCTTTTCCCAACTATGTTGGAGTCGGCTTCCAGTTCATGTAAATGTCGATGTACTGGTATTCAGCTGCATCTGAATACAGCTATAAATTACCAGTATTTCTCTGAGCGACTGCCTATCTGATCTCCACAACCCAATTACTGGGTAATACTACCAGCGAGTAGGTACCTATCTGACATTTTTCACAAACCTAATACACCGCGCACTCACCCAATAAAAGTAATAAGCAGGCGCGGCTGTCATGCCGTGTCACATGTAATGACGTCACATGCAGGTACTTATGTGCTGCGTTCACCGCGCGGCTTCCAGGAACAGAGCTAATCAATTTATTTCAATATCAGCACAGCGCTCCAGCTACTACACGAATGACACTTCTGTCGCACGTTTTAAACGCGCCTCTTCGTCATAATCATATAGAGAGCTATTGATATTCATAACATAAAATATCATAACATCACGCCTGTATTCCCAGATGAGAATTTTCCTGATGGGAATCTGTCCAAAATGTGTTGACACAAAAAAAAAACATTTCAATAAAAGTGAGTTAGATACAAAAAGTTCCGGTTCAAAATACAAAACTTTTTGACTCGTTCAGACAAGTTAGCAATTAATATGGTTAAATTAAAACTTAACTACGAAGTTTGCTTACACCATTCAGAAAGTGCAATAATAAATAAAAAATTAAAATTATTAAAATTATTGAAACAAGTGAACAACACCAAATTATGAAATATAAAATATATGATACTCAACGAAACATTTGCGTATAGGGTAAGTAAGGAAAGTCTTCCATCCATTGTTAGTATTAAAATTTAACATAACCAACCGTACACACGGTTGGTTATGCTACTAGTGTGTGTGTGTGTGGAGTGTGCCTCCTGTTCCGACGTAGTCTACGTTGTTAACATCGCATATAAACGAAAGCGTCGCGTGCACCGCGGAACTGCAGAGAGGAGACGAGAGGGGCGACCCCTCGCCCCTCTCGTCTCTCGTGGGGAGACGTTATATTTAGGAAGTGCAATCTGTGGATCAAAAATGAAGAAGCGCGTGCGACGCCGCGCCCCGGGCCCCGTTCGCGTCCTTGTTACTACGACACGCGACATGTACACACGGTAGCAGTTGTACGAAGGACTTAAAGATTACAACGCTGGAGCTAAGTTTAGTGATAACGCTTCCGGTGTAAACGTTTTATGATACACTATTAGTAGTCGGCCATTAGACGCCAGCCACCGAGCTTACACCCCTCCGTGACGGGAATGTTCATAGCGATGAAGAACAGATGAACAAAAGAGATTCAAGAAGGCACACAATATCGCATTTTTTTAAAGATCGTAGATAAATTGGAAATACCTACACTATATTCATCGAGCCTCTCTAGTAAGTGATAACATGTATATTATTTTCCCCTAATTATGTAATAGCTAAAGAATGGCTCTCCTCAATTGGAAGTCTAGTTGAATAGGTTAATAGGTTGGTCACTTCACTAGTAATGCATGAACTAAAGCGATCGAGTTTTTGGTGATTAAATTCAATGTTCGAAACGAGGTCAATAGTTAATCAGCAGTTGTTTGTTCAAGGTTTGCATCTAATAATATGAGAGGCGTCAACAAAAACTAACACGAAACACAAATAACTAGGATAATGAATTTGAAGCTGCGAACTAGTACCGGAAGCGGTAATAAGTAATAATAGGAAATGGAAATAATTGGTGGAGCAGGTACGCGCTGCGGGCACCTCCTCTGACACGTGCTCAACGAATTATTTCGTAGGACGAGCACAAAGACGAAGTAATTCCAGCAACAAAGTGCGTCAGACACAACGAACTAGCGCCGCCGGATTCATTTAACAACGTATTCTATTTGTGTCATCGACAGAGCACAATAAACAATTGAACTCACTCAGAGCACTATTGTGTCTCACGGACGTGGCTCGTGGCTCGCGGCGGCGCTACACCCACGAGTGGCTAATGCAGACTGTTTGCCTAACAAAATGTAAGGCATTAAATAATGCTTTCTTGGTCTACACTTAGTATTCCGGTTAGACTGGCAGCCGAACCCAACATGGTTAGGAAAAGACTAGGCAGATTGATTTATTGGTCTACATTTAGTCTTTGACCTGTTATACTGCATTGTAACATGTCCGAAAATTATAAACTCTCCAAAAGAATGTCGAAACGATCGGGTTGTCATATTCAGAATGAAATTAACAGCGACCCGCGGTGGTCAGTGATGGTACACAAGTAAAAATGCCTCGTGTTTGGGAGGCACCGCCGCGCCGTCATTCAACAGCCGCAGAAGACTGTACCGGTGATAACTTGGGTGACATGAATCAGCCAACAACAGACATGTAAATTATATCTTTAGTTACGTCTCTCAAGAGAACATGAGGCAATTCTCAGATAGGTCCTCACCGGACACGGCTGTTTCGGGAGGTTCCTGTTCCGTATAAGGCGGGAGGAAACGCGCGGGTGTACGGTGGAGGTCTGCCCTGCTTGGGTGGAGCACCGCCGTGTCCTCACGGAGGCGATCGGCGGCGGCGATCTCTCGCGTCCAGCCCTGGTTCAGGCCATGGTCCGGAGCGAGAGTGCATGGGAGGCCGTCACTTCCTTCTGCGAAGCAGTAATACTCGCGAAGGAGGAGGCGGAGCGCGCGTAGGAGAGGCAAGATTCGCGCCCTCGCGCACCTAGTCGCCGCTGGAGACGCCCCGGGCGTCGGGAGTCGCGAGCCGACTTCCTGCCACCGTAGGAGCGGGCTTGCGGACGGTGAGCAATGGGTAGCTCGCCGTCCGATAAGGACCAGGCCCGGGTCGACGGCGCGTTGTGTTCCACGCGCGCCTCAAAGAGATGTCAGCACCAACTGACGGGGTCCGTAAGGGCCTTTGCCTGTCAGGGTTGCGAGTTTGTCCGAAAGGGATATCGCGGTCCCGGCACTCAGGCAACGGAAGGAACAGGGTGGATTTTAGTCAGTAAAAGTCTGACACGCCCTCCCGCTCCACCCAGAGCGGGAGAAGTTATTTGATAATTTCCCACCCTCAAAAAAAAAAAAGACAATTCTCAGACTTTCTTTACACAAAAAAAAAACTGACTGTTAATTAAGTTCTGTTCTGTTAATCAGTTTAGCACAAAATACGTAACAAGTGATACCGTTACATTATTTCCCACCCATGCACCGAAAACATGAACGCAGTAGTAGCAACAAAACATTACACCGTACGTCCGAGTGAACGGGCCAACAACATAGATAAATACAGAAGTTCAGACACAAACCAACATAATTATGGTGACAGCACATCCCTGCTAATGATTTGGTATGTATCGTGAACGATAAATACCAAATCATTAGCAGGGCGTGCTGTGGAGGGCAGTCGTGGTGACAGTTTACAGTTAGTGACAGTTTACATGGGACATTTTTTTTTTTTTTTATAATATTGTCTAGTTTTATGCGTGTGTAGTTTTACATTGGCATTTACATAGTAATATTAAGAGGGTTTATCCTAAAAGTTGCCAACGTTGCAAATAACTGTCAAATATTTATCTGTTTTGATTCTTATAACAATATTACTACTGAATAGAAATAAGAAATGTTGCTAACTAGCGAACTAGAATATTAATAATGAATTGCAATAATAACATTGAATTTGATGTTGTACCCATATTAGCTGTACAAAACGCATTTGGAAAGTTTCCAAATAGTTTTTTTACTACTAAAACTAAACATTCGGTGTTACGATATTAATTATTGCATTTCATAATTAATATTCTAGTTCGCTAGTTAGCCACATTTTTTATTTCCACACAGTAATATTGCTAAATTAATCAAAACAGTGAAATATTTGACATCTTTTGCGACGTTGCCCACCTTCAGAATAAACGGTCTATGACGACAATCATAATACAATTATGTTGTATCAGTTTCGGATCAGGGGTGGCTAATCGGTTGATTGCGGTTATTAGTCCAGTTGATCGTGGCAAGGCAAAAAGTAAAAGTATATTATAAGTATAATATACTTATATGTAAAAAATACGTCAATTTGCAAACATCAAAGATCATAAGGAAAAACATCCTACCTACAATTTAATTCCTGACAAGTACACGGCAGAAATTAATGCAGTGGTATCAGAATTCAACATTCTACTTAATGATAAAAAAAATAAAAAAATGTTGGTGGAGTTCATCCGTATAATAATTCCATTGATCATAGTGAAATCTAGGAAAAGACAAAACAATTGCAGGCATATTTCAAATTGTTAGGTCTTGAAATCAAACTATGAGTGCTGATAATAATTATATTGTATACAAACTATGAGTGCTGATAATAATTATATTGTATACAAACTATGAGTGCTGATAATAATTATATTGTATACAAACTATGAGTGCTGATAATAATTATATTGTATACAAACTATGAGTGCTGATAATAATTATATTGTATACAAAAGGTACAACACGTTATTCTGTCGCGCACTCCCGAATACTAGTATCGTCTATCGACCAGTTCGTGCCGACGCTAGTGCTGTCCGCGATGATATACATAGGGTTGGGACAACCATTGGATTATCGTTATCAAAATGGATCACATGAGATTTCAAAACGAAATTATTACTGCGCTGCGATATATTTCTAAAAGCAAGGTCATCCACTGGTCTAGATTTCTGAGCATTGGTTTCCAACTAGAAATATCTAACTTTGAAGAAATGCTTTGCATTTGTGTTTTTAACCGACTACAAAAGGAGGACGTTATCAATTCGGTTGTTAATATATATATATATTTTTTATTTATGTTTGGGCATAACTCCGTCATTTATAGTCGGATTTGCTAAATTCTTTTTTGTTTGAAAGGGTATACTTTTGAGATGGTCTCATTGCCATTAGGTCAGGATCTGATCATGAGATCCTGGAGAAATCGAGGGAACTCTTCAAATATTATAGGCACACCTATAGCGATTTGGGTATTTTTTATGCAGCACGTGCAGTTGCTCTCGGAAAGCACCATTTGATGATGAAGACCACAGATGGCCACCGGAACTACTCAATAATAAGTATTTCACGGGTTGCGATTTGATTACATTAATATGAATACCAAGCAATATAAGATAATAATACATTTGAGTAAATAAATAAATAAATAAATAAGCTCGTCACAATGTATATGGACAAGTGGAGCTTATGGTGAAGTACCAGGAGAACTTCTCAACGATTAACGTCCCTGCTTCGGGAAAAGCAATATTTTGTAAAAGAGGATGAGTAGTCAACATTAGGCTATTGTAACTTAGATAAATTACAAACTGACCCAGTAAAAAGCGAAAAATAAAAACTTTTTTACAAAAAAAAAACAAGCGACTTCCAAAAAACACTTCAAAGTGAAAAATTAATTAAATTTCGGAAGTCGGTGGCAAATAACGAAAATACAAAATCAGACACCGACTTCCGATTTTTTTATTTTTTTGTAAAACAGTTTTTATTGCAACATATACCTACATCGTACTCATGGACAAATTTAGAGGAACGCAAAAAAAGAGTTTAAATTCTCCTTACAACAGGAGAATTTAAACTCTTTTTTTGCTAATAACGTGCGTACTGGCCGAAAACATTAGTAAATAAAAAGAAGCAAGTTTTGGAATGTTCTTTTTTCGAATTTCATTTGTTTTTATGTAGTTATTGCGTAATATTGCATTCTTTCTTACTGCGAAAAAATTTGCCAGCTTTTGAATTTGAGTTTAAATTTAGGTTTTGTTAAAAAAATTGCCTTGACTGCCTTGTTTATCGTGTTAAGTGTGAATTGTTACTTCAAATAAACTGAGAATGCCAGATCTTAACGACACTCAAGTTGCTAGGGCTGTTACTTTAATTGAAACAGGGCACAAACATGTGGCCCAAAAATTACGAGTATCAAAATCTGTGGTACACCGAGTTGTCAAGAGGTATCGGCAGACCGGACAGTATACAAGTATCCCAGGACAGGGACGTAAATTGTGGCCAGAGATGACCGGTACATGTTACTAGCGTGCTTAGAAACCGGACTTTAACTTCTTCTGAGGTAAGAACAAAGCTGCAAGAAGTTCGTGGGGTTACAGTTACCACAAAAACTGTGAGAAAAAGGCTGCAATCGGCCGGAATAAATTCACACTTGCCTGCCAGAGGCCCACTTCTTGCCACATCCCATCGAGTAGCTCGAGTTAATTTTGCTCGCATTCATGAAAATTGGAATGACGAAGCTTGGAGTCAAGTTCTATTCACAGCGAGTCCAGATTTTGCCTGAAGCCAGATGATGGAAGGATTAAAGTGTGGAGACGCCCAGGAGAGAGGTACGCTCAGTGCAACATCATTGGAAAAGAGGCATATGGTGGAGGGTCAGTTATGGTATGGGGAGGTATTTGTATGGGGGCTCGTACGGAACTCCAGGTCATTGAGAATGGGTCACTAACAGCGGCGCGATATGTAACTGACATTTTGGAAGAAATTGCAGTGCCATTTGCCCCTTATATAGGAGATAGATTTGTTTTTATGCATGATAATGCACGCCTCCATACTGCGGCTGTAGTTGTCGAATACCTTCGAGATGTTGAAATCAATGTTATGGGGTGGCCAGCGCGTTCACCTGACTTATACCCCATAGAGCGTGTATGGGATAAGCTTGGAAACAAATTAAAAAAAAGAAATCCTGCCCTCACTAATTTGAGCGATCTTAAAAACGCATTACAGGAAGAATGGAACGCAAGCTCTCAAGATTTTATCGATAACTTGATTAGGAGTATGCCAAGGAGAATGGAAGCAGTTCGAAGAGCTAGAGGGGGCAACACTAAATACTGATAATAGCCCACGTTATAGCCTTTCCTAAGTATTTATGAAAAATTTTAATAATTTGTTAAGTACAAAAAAAAAACCTGTAATATTCTTCCTTCATTTTTCTTGAATTGGTTAACTTTTGTCATTTGATCGTTTGTTTATTGACGTTTGCAATTTTAAATTAACGAATAATAAATAGAATCCAAATTAATAAACAAAATTATCACAAATATCCATGTTATTTTGTCTAATTCACACTTTTTTTTGCGTTCCTCTAAATATGTCCATGAGTGTATTTATGTAAATCAGTTTATCTTACTCAAAACAAACAAAAAGTAAACACCGTTCTCGCTTGACAGATGCTCATACATTCGATTCTTTGTTGGCAATTCCATACTAAAAACCTGACTAATCTAGCGGAACATGCTCAGACGCAATGCTCACACTAATATAAATAGGTAGTTACTAAGAATAATTTTCAATTTTATGTTTTCCCTCTAAAATAATACTTAATTGTACAATATATCATTTAAAATTTCAAGAAATATGTAATTGGTAGATCTCACAAGGTTTCGTCAGTAAACAGTAGATCTTGGGTATAATCAAGTTGGCCACCCCTGATGTATTTAATATAAAAATATGTATAAGAATTGGTCCTTCTGAAGCAGTTTGTTTAGTGATTTGTTTGGGAATCGGAAGCGCGTTAGTTCGGCTGTAGGCGCGGTCATTCACTCCGCGTATTCTGAGCGTGCATTACATCGCCGTGTCGTCAACTGTTTTCGTGAGGAGTACCGCCTGGTGGAGCGTATAGTATAGCAACACAATAATAATATACTCCTGACCGAATTTCGGTCACAGCGGTCTGCTACTAAATATTTCTTGACCTAAAAACCCAATAGGTTTTTGACCAGGCCCGAAACTTGAACCCCTCCTCAACTAGGACCTCGTGATCCGCAGCCGCTAAGTAAACCACTAGCTAGAATAACGAGGCAGTCCAAGATACAGACGCGGTTCTGATCCTTCGCGCACTCTGCTTCACTCCACAGCTCATGAACCAATTGTATGTGCGCATGTCGTTACTACTGCCGTCACCATGCGATGGCAGATATGGAGCATCGATACGCAAAATATTGATCAAACAGCTATTGTTGCACAAGATCATAGTCACAGTATAAATATTTATACTGTTTACATATAGTTCTGGTACTTCTAAAACAGGAAAGAATTGTGATGGTGATACTTCTACTCGATGTGTCTATATGTATAGATAGTCTCAAAATCATCATGATCACGATTCGTGCGTGGGCAGCGACTTATGTTAAGAGTTCGATTGCTATCTTCATCCAGAGGTAGTTCATTTTTGCTTCCTTAGGGCTATCCTCATCAAGTCACAGATTTCTGTCTAAACCACTGTTTGTACAACTTTGAGAGTTATAGTTTTGTTATGATTATTTTGTTCAAGCAGAGGATCATTTCGTTCGGATATTAATTTTATCCACATTCCTCACGAATCCCACAAATGGGATCGGATCAGAACAAAATATTAACTGTTTTACGTTCCTAACGGATCCCACAATGTGGGATCGGATCGGAACAAAATATTCATTATATTCTCGTTCCTATCGGAACCCACGTAGTGGGATCATGTCGATATATCGGGATGTCACAACGGTACCTTTAATATTCCGTGCCACCGCCGGTGTGTAAACATAGCGTATCACGGTGTAGGTAACGATCGGCTGCATGTGTCGGTGATCACAATCAGGTTCAAGCGTAATGGCGAGGATCGACACTCGGGCACTCCGGAGTTTCGCCGACCAACGTCTCAACTTTCGCCCAAAACGTGTCGAAATCATGTCACAACGCGTCACAATGTTAGTTCCGGCCCAATTTACCCGCAGTAAAACGATGCGACGTTCGGGAGGACTGTCATTACGGACGGAAGCGGTGTAACAACAACCCTCTGACGAGACGAGGGTTGAGCTCGAGCGAAACAAAGAACATGACGGTAAACACTGCAAATAATTTACAAAAGGCGAAATATTTTCGAAACACGAGCCCGGTCTTGTACTGTGACACGTAAGCAGTATCTCTAGCACTAATTAGGAGCATTGTGTAGGAGCCCGTTAGGGCCCCGATGTTTGCGGTAAACATTTCATAATACAGCGAATCTGTTGGCTAAGTACCACATGCTACTGATTGAATGCGCGTGATGAGAATATGAATTCAACCGTTAAATTCACTCGCATAGAATTTAATTGTGTAATACTTTTCGGGGACACAGACACACAGACTTGTGTGAGACAGTAATGAAGTCAGTAATGAAAACATAAGTGCACCTACAGTCGAAACTGTTATATTTACGCCTGTAGGTATGTACTTACTTAAGAAACGGGCTCCTCGTTTGGGCAGGTATCTAGCTGTCAGAGGTGAGCCGTCACACACTGGTGAAAACGTAATATACTCGTATAGCCAATATTGAAAAAAATTAAGTTACTCTGATTAAAAAGTAGTAACCTAAATGAGCAACGTCTACATACACACCACCTTTTGGTGAACAGTAGAACGTTTAACACTTTTTATTTCCACACATTTGATTAAGGTAGTAATTGTTTACTGGAATTAATGAATGAATGAAATGCACAAACCAGACTCAACTCAGACTCAGACTCGATAAATCGAATGAACCCCAAAATTTGCACTAGCCCCTGGGGCCTCATGCTTCATGGGGTATAGAGGCCATTGCATTTCAAGGAGTAGACCGGGGGTACGGTAATGGTTGGGAAGACGTGGGGTAAGGGCACCCTTAGGATATGGAAGGATTTGCGAGCCATATATTATATGCATCCTAGAATAGTTAGTGAATATTAAGATTAAAACATTAAAGATTCCATACCTTCAGGTAAATGTCTTTTTTACTAAATCACTAAAACGTTTACATTATTTACGATTGTGAAGACACATCGTTTGAAACACAAGTCAATAACTTCATAAGTTTATTTTTATTCTCATAAAAAAGTTTATACATAAGTATTTTTTAGACATATTTAAAACGTACATTTCAGTAGCTTTCATATGATACTAAACTTGGCTGCGTCTACTTGAGTCTCCCGAACTAAATTAAACAAAAAATATGCAACTTATGCTGCGTTCAAGTCTTAGAAAACTACCACAAAGACAAGTAAGTTATAAATCGCTTAAAATAACCAGAAATCATTAGTTAAATTGTATTTTCATTAGTTTTTTTGTCTATACGGGGTGTCAGGGACATCGATGCGAAGCCGGCTACCATGGATTCAGTACATGATTCTGAACCCCCCTGCGTTGAAATTTTTCGTCGGTTATTTAAAAAAAAATCTGCTGTTTCATAGAAAAGTGCAATACCTACGCGGTCAAAATGTATGGAGCAGCTGTTTTTTTTCGCGTCGATGTCCCTGCCACCCTCTATTGTGATATCAATAAAACTTTATTTTTCTACACATTTAAACTATAATTTTAGACCAACTAATGCAATACAGGCGTAAACACACTTCACGTAATATTGGGTTTTCACCTGTGTGTTGCCCTGGCCTACTGACTGCAGCCGACGACGCGGCGACGCGCAACGTGACGACGCGGACGGGGCGTAGAGCGGCTACGCGAGAAATATTCAGCGAGACGCAACCGTTGAGTTGGTCGTAGGAATGTATGTCAAAACCTTGCTTGTTAATAGTTTCCACTGTTATTTTAAAAAGAGCTTCGAGTATCGAGTGGCATGTATCGCATTCGCCCGGCACCCAGCGGTGTCGATCACTCGCTGCAATCGTACTGGAGAATAGAATAGAATAGAATATTTATTTGCGTAAAACATGGTATACAAGGGTGTTAAATACAAATTGAGGCACAAGCATGTTTAGCTAGGATAAAACATAGCATGCAAAATTTTAAAGACAAGTTAAGCAATAACAATCGTTAAAATAAAAAAATTCAAACATCAACATCTTTTATCTATAAAGTCCTTTAAACTATAAAAACTACACTCGAGTAACCACTTATGAAATTTAATTTTAAATAATTTTGTATTTAAAGCATTGAAATGCCTTGGTATTTTATTATAAATGCTCACACACATTGCCAAGCAGTGACTATTGTATTTAGACAGTCTAGGCAAATCATTTAACACTAGTTTATATGGATCTCGTCGGTTCCGAGGATTGACAGCAGGAGGAGTGACGTACCGAGGAGTGACGTGGAGTGACCGCACTACTGATCCTTGTGGTTTGTGCACTTAACAGTCACGTGTGACCGTACGCTGACGCTTTTTGGGATAGTGTGGGATTACTTAAATGTACCAGTTAAGAACTATGGGTCACCTCTTTAGTTCCGGTCAGTAAATATCTTCATGTAATTTAAATGAGCTTAAAGTTGCTCATTTCACCTTTCTTCTGCTTTTTACTGCGTTTTCAGTTAACTATGTAGGTATCCCATATTGGTTAGATTGTAATGTGTATAAAGCATTGTTTATATGTATACAGGACATTATTTATAATCATGAATCCTTCCTGTTACCAATAACTTATCCGAGTTAAGGTATTCTGTAGGTAACTATGACTACTATCACCAGTTGCGATATGTTAGTGGTTGTTACTGGCGCAGTCAATAGCTCGACGTCGCCGTCGCGTCGTGTCTATCAATAACCACGGCAGCGCACGCCGACGTGTTGTGACACGGCGCACAATTGATATCACTTGTATCGGAGACGCTCGTGAGTCGTGCCACACAGATAGCGCGCCAGGGTTCCTCGCAAGTAAATCTAGACACGAGTCTCTTTCAATGCAAACTACTATCAATTAGATATCGACGAAATTCGGCTGACAACCTGTTACTTTAAGATCAATTAACTATCCATTCTTCTTTTCATATCTTACATAAACACAACATAGGTACTACTTTAACCAAATTGCTTTGTTGGTGTTAGACTGTAAGCAGTTGTGACCAATCCCTTTCAGACCGCAAATGCCTGAAATGTAGCTATAATATAGCTTACCAAGTCGATCAAGTTTTTTTTTTTTTTTGATTCAGTTATATGATCTAAAATGTGATCAATCTGGGTCTACCAAGAATAATATATATATATGTATATATATTATATATATTGTTTATTGTTTAACTAGGACTAGATTACATGGCAAGGTATTAAATAAAGCACAAGCATAAGGTTTCTTAAATCTAGTTAGTGGGTGCCGTACTGTTCACCTAGATAGGTTACAAAATAACCTGTGTTAAGGAAAATGTGTGACGAGTTTTTTTTTATTTGTAAAACTTTTTTAGTTTCTGATAACCGGAATTCTGAAAATCACATATCGAATCCCAACCCGACAAGTAGGATCGTACAGGCTGAGCGAGCTGTCACTGGAAAGGGAAACTGACAGACGTTAGTTCCCGAGTTTTGATTTGACAGGGCGATTTGGATTTTGTTGGAGTGTAACTACTGAAGTTATTAAAGTAATCGTTAATTAACACTCTTTTAATTTATTGAGTGCAAGAATGACTTACGAACAATTAGTACCGCTAATTATTTTGAATTATTAGAATCTTGTGTTATGAATAGAATATACAGTCGAACCTGGATAAGCGAGAGTTCAAGGGACCGGTATCTCATTTTCGCTTATGGAGGTTTCTCACTAACTCGAGTTTCTAGCTTATAGAGGTACCGATTAGGCCTTTCTCATTTATAGAGGTTTATTTCATTGCGCGATTTCCCGCATTCAAACGCATTCACAATTTTAAGTTTATCACTTAAAGACAACACTTTGATTTTTCGTTTTAACATTATGAGTACTTGATATTTATCAACTGTAGTAAATTAGACAAATAAGTCGATACACACGCTCATCTGGCCATTAAAATAGAATACGATGCAAAAGCAATGTTAGTTAGTTCCTTGAAATTTAATAAAGAAAAAGTATTGGGACTCGTACAGGTGATCCCAACTAAAACTTAACACACATAAAGAAAAATAAATAAAAATAAAAACAAAGTGTAATAAAAAAAAAGCCGAAAGAATAAAAACAATACAAACAAGGAAACAAAGACAATGTTACACGGAATTTAAGAATGAGTCATAAATAGCAGATGTTAAATGACGCTCGACTGTCGCTTATAGAGGTACAGGCAAGTAGCAGTCTCAGTCATAGATGTCCACGAATGAAAAACGAGTTTCTCTTAAAGAAGTTTCTGTTTCTCGCTTGTAGAGGTTTTAGAGGGTTAAAATGTCGTGACCCGGCAATTACTCTCATTTATAGAGTTTTCTCGCTTACCCAGTTCTCACTTACATAATCATTAAGGTCTTATAATTACTAATAGCATTATGATCTTACATGTTTCGCCATGGACTGGCATACAAATATTTAAACATGTTAAAATATGTAAAAAAAATAAACGATATTGTATGAGACTGTTTCGTCAGTCTAGTGGTGGCAAGTCCTACTGCTGAGCATGAGGTCCTCGGTTCGATTCCCAAAATTCAAAATTCAAAAGTCATTTTTATTCAAACTAGGCTGAGAATCAGCACTTTTCGAACGTCAAAATTACATAAGACAGTCTCCCAAAAAACGCCCACCTTTCACCACTTCCTAGTGCTTTAGCTGAGGAGAAGAATTAGTGCAACAAACTCCCCAGCAGCACTGCTGTCTGTTCAGTTAGAAAACAAAACTTGTTTATATACTCGTACAATAGTATGCAAAATAATTTACATTATTCAACACAAAACATTAAACACAATTATTTGCAATAATGACAGATAGCATACGCCAATATTCCAACAAAAACATCGAAATGTATACTCAAACGAAAGTAAAAACTAAAAACGTAAACAGAATTTAATTCCCGAGTAAAAGTATTTAATCAAAATATCCTAGGTTGCTCTTCCAACTATAACTGGAAATAGAATTATTTTCGGAAAATACCAAATTTGATGTCATGATGTTTAACAGAGAATTGGTTAAAAGATCATTAAGTGAAGTCAATTAATTATAAAAGTTATTGTTTATATAGCCATTTCAGCCGAAAACGTATATGATACATGGCGGGTTATTAATATTTAAAAAATCTATTAAATCGAAAGAAAGAAAATACATCATCGGACCGTCTGTTGAAAAAAACATTGAATTGTCCTGTGTTGAGCATGTTATAGTATGCTCTGGTCTGTATAAAGACCTCCAAGTTACCAGAACCTATCCGTGTTTGATTCTGTAATGGAAGATGTATTAAAAGATATATCTTATATTACAAAATAAATTTAATCTTATTCTTAAATTTATAAATTTAAATATCTCTATCTTATAATTATCATAAAATATGCGGCAAATATCTTTATCTCTGTCTTTTCTTGCTTCCTTGATATGTCTAAGGCATTTGATATGGTGAATTATAACATGTTATGGGGTAAGTTACGCAATGCAAATATACCATTAGAAATTATAAAGATATTTAGGTACTGGTATAGTCACCAGGTGTACCATGTGCGTTGGGCTGAGGCCAATTCTCATGAGTATAGGTTGCAGTGCGGGGTCAGACAGGGTGGTTTGACTTCTCCGTCATTGTTTAACCTGTACATAGACGGACTCATTAGTGAGCTCAGTAGCTTGCAGGCCGGCTGTTATATAGATGGAGTAGCGTTTAATAATATCAGCTACGCCGATGATATGGCACTATTGAGCCCGTCAGTCTCTGGCTTGAGAAAGCTGTTGGATGTTTGTGAGAGGTATGTTGAGGAACACGGTTTAAGATACAATGCCAAAAAGAGTGAGGTTCTTATTTTTGGAGCTAAGTCCTCAGAAAGTTTTCCTCCTATTAAACTAGCGGGTAACATCTTAAGTCGTGTTCAACAATTTAAATATCTCGGTCATATTGTTACGGCGGGCATCAAAGATGATCTGGATGTAGAAAGGGAACGAAGAGCATTGGCGGTTCGATGCAACATGCTTGTCCGTAGGTTTGCTCGTTGCACGTGTGAAGTGAAACTGACGCTTTTTAAAGCTTAGTCAGGAGCACCTCGAAAACTCTCCTGAATGTCATTGCGGGGAAATTTGATTGCCCGCTCGTCGATTATTTGTCCAACCTCCATGTTTAACTAACATAGATATTAAGATCAATGTTTACTAAAAAATTATGGAAATATTATTCCGAAATAAAATGATTATTATTATTATTTTTATTAAAGAAACTTAGTATTAGTAGTAAGTCAATATTCATATGTGGAGATTTTAATAATTACTTATTAGAACATAAATCGAATACTGTCATATTATTAAGTCTCTTTATTTGTCAATGTTTTTATAAGAATAAGAATCATTTATTTGCAGAAAATACAGATGTTACCAGTTGTAAAAGTTTGTGGTTAATGTACAGTCCATATTTTGCCTGTCTAGGGCATGCAAATTAATTTTACAATTATAGAAATAATACATTTTAAAATACCTATGTTCTAGGAAAGTTTTTAAATTAAGAAAAAAAAAATTACAATTCAAACTCAAAGCATTTATTTCAATTAAACTATTTACAGGCACTTTTTAACTGTCAAATAGTCGCGTCAGTTAGTCAGAAAGTTGAAGCTAGTTGCCCATTCCAAAACGTAGATCTTTATGGAGAAGAACGGGCAAGAAACTCCAAGGACACTCTTTTAAATATAGAAAATTACAAAATCCTGGGTACATTATTCTTGTTGCTGCTTTAAGTGACAACAATGTACAAAAAAAGAATCAAAACAATTCAAAATATAAGATTAAAAATAAGCCATGGCACATAAGAGATGACCAGTCACAACTGACGGCGCCCGTTCACGAACATGACGCGTGGATCAGCACCATCCAGCTCAACCATTTTGTAGGGAACCGAATGATCCATCACACTCACCACCATCAGCCAGACATTTAAGTGAGCATGACATACTCTCAACTGCCATGCAAAGAGCATGGCAGTATGTCATGCTCACAAGTCAACATACATCTTAATAATATTAAAACGGCTCCATGGTACTCACATTTACAAAAAAAAATAAAATGCTTCTAAATTATACAAAACTAATTTGCAATGTATTTGAGAGATTAATAGAATGTTACTACCAAAAAGAAAGAAAATCATTATCCATTGGAGTATTCAACAATTAAAACTTGTTTTAAATAAAAAATAAACGTTAAGTTTGTAATGTCAGAGAAAAAAAATTTGTGCTGGGACACATAGTAGAAGTGAAACTTCAACGGACAAGTGGAAAAACGAATCACAACAAAATTTTTACTTGAAGTTTTGCGGGCAGATTGTTAATGTACTTGTCCAATTTGAAAACCCGCCCGCCCCGTGCCCGTAAAACTTCAAGTAAAATTTTTGTTGTGATTCGTTTTTCCACTTGTCCGTTGAAGTTTCACTTCTACTACGTGTCCCAGCACACATTTTTTTTTTCCCATGTTTACTGCATATTATGATTTGGTTAGGTTAGGTACATTTTAATAAATTAATTTTTTATTTAAACATATTTTATTTTATCAAACAAAAAAATTGAATTCAATCCGGAACAAAAAAAAAACATCCATAGTCTACTCTAAACTTATACACACACAAAGGAACATTAACAAATGCACCTCTTTCGTCGTCAATCTTTATTCGGCTCATTTGCGTTATAATCAACTAGCTGCCCGCCCCGGCTTCGCACGGGTAGCACTAAGTATTTATCTACAGCGCACCTACCTACCTAACCTACCCTACCTATCTACACTACCTTCCCTACCTACGCTACCTACGGCACTTCATTTCTTGACATTGACTCCCCTCCCGTAGGGCCCATACCCCAGTGACGCCTACATTGCATACGGTGCTGCCTAGCTAGCCGAGCAGGGTGAGCGGCTACCACGCAACTTTTTTGTAATACTTACATTTTTAAACTCGTGATATTTTTCGAATGGGATGTCCGAATTGAATAATTCAAAAAGTTATATAAAGGTATTGAAGCAGTCTTGAATATGGAGTAATTTATTGTGATAAGGATTAATACCAAGATACAAATAAAGAGCCTGACATCATGCCAGCAGTCTGACATCGTGACCGGTAGGTCTGTACAAGTACGACACACGTGCAGCGCGGGAAAGCGATTAGACGCGACGTCACACGACAGCGCGTGCGATGAGCGAACTGTCGGTCACACAGTGGTCTCGAATGTCAGAGTGCGAAATCGGTAGAGCTGCCCACAAAATTCGGTACATTAGTACCCAAAATCGGTATATGACAAAAAAAAATACAATGTTCAATCAAATTCGTTTATTTATCATAAAATAAATTAAGAGTCTAATTTACATCAAACCAAACACACTTGAATATAATGATTTCGATCTTTAGGATCATACTCTACTCTTTGGCCATAGTCGCGGTCATCTTTGAATTAATTTCCAAGTCATAACAATTAGCGTCATTAAAGAGTCGTTTTGCATGTAATAGAACAGTGATTGACTCAGTAGACAGCCTATTTCGCTGTTTTGTTTTCATAAGATTCATAAGATTTCAGAGGACTCAAGGGTATTCCTCAAAAAATATGGAACTAACTAGGTACTTACTTTCTATTGAGGTATCCCTCAATAGGCTGTCCGTAACGTAAAACATAAATGAAAAGGATTGCCAACGTAGAAGTGTAAAATCGGTAGAAAAATCGGGATTATTACATGTATTCTCTGAAATCGGGGAAAAATCGTTGCAATTCGAATCAATACACTTGACACAAAAAGCACAAAACAATCAAAGAATCTATTTATCTAAAATAAATCTAAAACTACGTGGCAAATTATTAATCGCGCAAAGCATAATTTACCCAAACGAAACATTTATTAAATTAAGGTCAGAAACCTTATTCTATCTAATCCCAATAGTATTGCTGAAGCGTTTAATAACTACTTTATCGATAAAATACAGCCGAAACAGAATGATACCGGGGAACCCAAACGCTTTAAAATAAACACGAGCACTCAATCAATGTTCATGTCGCCTGGTGTACCTTTAGAAATACATAAAATAATAATGACATTGAATAATACAAGTAGCGTAGGGTATGATGGTATCAGTACAAAAATATTGAAACACGTATCTATGGAAATAAGTGGTCACCTTAGTCATATAATTAATCTCTCTATCAGCGCAGGCATCTTCCCAGATGCCTTAAAAACTTCGATTATAAAGCCAATGTTCAAGAAAGAAAATAGAGAATTAATGGAATATTACCGGCCAATCGCACTCATACTCTGTGATTTCCAAAATATTTGAGAAATACATTTATAACGAACTATACAAATTTATTGACAAAAATAACGTTCTTTGTGACGAACAAAAAGGGTTTAGACAACATAGGACTATTAATATGGCTATATTTGACTTTATATATAATGTGATACACAATGTCGATAAACGAATACCAGTATGTAGCATTTTTTGTGACATGACTCAGGCCTTTGACTACGTTGATTATGCTATTCTATTGAGAAAACTTGAAGCTTATGGCATTAGAGTCAATTTACTTAGTCTTCTTGAGTCTTACTTAAAAGGCCGAAAACAAATAACTGAAATTTGTCAAATTAATCCAATTACCAAGCGTGAAGAGATATATAGATCCTCAGAGCGTGAAGTTATCTTTGGCGTACCCCAGGGGAGCGTATTGGGTCCTTTCATATTCATACTGTACATAAACGATCTACCTAAATGCATTGAACAAGCAATGACACTGTTTGCGGACGATAGTACCGTGACAATACCATGTAAAAATGTGGAGACATATGAATGGGACATTAACAATTGTTTACAAAATGTTGTAAATTGGTTAGAAGAAAATAATTTAAAAATTAACTTAAAAAAAACAAAAGTTGTGAATTTCAATCAGCGGATTACCAGCATTAGCCCTAATATACACAACAACAATGAACTTGTAGAAGAAGTAGAAAATACTAAATTTCTGGGACTTTTAATAGATAAAAATCTAAATTGGAAAGCACACACTGATAGTTTATGTAAGAGAATTAGTAGGTCCGCATACGCTCTGCATTCACTATCTCCAGTAATTAACATGGATGCACTATTAATTGCTTATTATGGCATAGTAGAATCGCACTTACGTTACGGTGTAATATTCTGGGGAAATTCAACCGAAAGAGAAACAGTTTTTAAAGCCCAGAAAAGATGCTTACGGGCTATGTTTAAGCTTAAATCCACTGATAGTTGCATGCCATACTTTAAACAACACAAAATATTAACACTTCCTAGCTTGTACATAATGGAGGTAGCTGTGTTTGTGAAGTCAAACCCAAATCGTTTTAAACGTCTAGCCGACGTAGTCCCACGTAATAGACGCGACAATAACCAAGTATGCTCCCATCCCGCCAAAACGGCACTACTGCGCAAGAGTGTCTATTGCATGGGTCCGGTTATTTATAATAAATTACCTAAGCAATGGAAAGAACTACCATTAACAATATTCAAAACTAGGCTTAAACGCTTTTTAACGCATAAAGCATATTATAATATCAGCGAATTCCTTACGGAGAAAGAATTTGTTTGTTCTCCAAATTGATTTGCTTTATTTTATTTTTATATTTGTTTACTCTACTTTTAAATATTGACATTTGTTTTGAATTGTGCCTTGACTAAAATTAATTTAAATTTTTGACATTGTGATTTCTTTCTTTTATTATTTATTTGTCTACTGAGACTAATTTTGTACGCCTTAATGGCAAAACATGTAAGTACTCAATGTCAAGACTTGTAAGGCTGTAATCATCATATTCACTAAAACTGTAATTTTGTATCACGTATCTTAAAAGTCATATGCTTTTTATCAAAAAAAAAAAAAAACAACATTTTTGTAGTAGTGCTCTTCAATGTATCATAATATAATTGCCTTTGTTGTTGTTTTAGCGTGAAACTCTTATTTAAGTTTTGCATGCCTGTCGGTAAGATATGGCTGAACCTATCTGTTTAAAAATTATCACCTTTTACTGTACCCATATTTGCAAAATAAACGACTTACTTACTTACTTACTTACTTACTTCGGTATTTCGGTAGGACAGAGCCCATATCGGTAGAAATACCGAAAAATCGGTAGGTTCGAGACCACTGCGGTCACAGCACCCGGCGCGCGGGCGTCGCCTTGCCGCCCGGGGTGGGAGGGGAGGTTCAACACCGCCGCTTGGGCCGGCCGCCGCGCCGCGCGCACCCATTGATATTATTACGAATAGATTGTGTCCATATTTTGCTGATTTAAAGTAGGATAAAAAAAAAAAAAAAAAAATAAATAATGGAAATGTGTTCTATTACTGATTTTGAACCACCAAAAAAATTTGCGCACTGGTTAAAAACTTTTCCTGTATACTGACAAGGTACCGTCATGATGTTAATTTTCTTAAACAGTTTCGTTAGAGATTCGCGTCTGCGGAGGTTAATTATGGCTCTGACAGCCCTCTTTTGCAGAATAAAGATAGAATGAATATCTGCAGCCCGTCCCCACAGCAAAATACCGTAAGACATGATGCTATGAAAGTAGCTAAAATAGACCAGTCTCGCGGTATGCACATCTGTTAGTTGGCGGATTTTCCAAACAGCGTAAGCGGCTGAACTTAGCCGCCCTGCAAGTGATGTTAAGTGAGGACCCCACTGTAGTTTTGAGTCAAGCGTGATCCCCAGGTAAACCGTTTTTTCGACGAATTCTAGTGTCTCCCTATTCAGTACAACATGACATTCACTACTTCTAACATTTGGTAACGCGAATCTTATGCATTTAGTTTTCTTCTCATTTAATACCAAATTATTTACAGTAAACCAATTATGGACCTTAATCATAGCGTTATTTACTTCGTCAAGCTCTTGTGCATGTCTATTTATCTTAAAAATCAGTGATGTGTCATCTGAAAATAACACCATTTGTGGTCGGTTTTTCAGTAAATGAGGTAAATCATTTATATATACTAAAAAGAGAAAGGGACCCAAAATAGAGCCCTGTGGTACACCCATTTTGACTTTTAAACCCAATGAACTTACACCGTTTATTTGAACTTGCTGCAATCTATCATTCAAATATGATTTGCGCAAGTTTATCCAGTCCGTAATGCTCCAGTTTCAAGTGTGCAGTGTTTCGTGATTCACGCAATCAAATGCCTTGGATAGGTCGCAGAAGATGTCTATTGCATCTTGTGCCTCTTCCCATGCGTTAAAGATGTGTTTTAATAAGGTGACACCGGCGTCGGTTGTGCAACGTCTCTTGGTGAAACCATACTGTATTGATCGTGTAGGATATTATTAGGATTAAAATGATGGAGCATTTGATTTAACATTACTTTTTCAAACAACTTGCTGAAAACTGGCAAAACCGATACGGGTCTATAATTATTAGTATCTTTGCTGTCCCCGGATTTGAATAGTGGAATAACTTTACTGTACTTCATTAGATCCGGGAATACCCCTTGATCTACACACAAATTAAATATTAAAGCTAAATAGGGTGCAATTGTCTCAATAATTGATTGACAAACTTTAGTAGACTGGGAACACCCAAATACTCCGAAATATTTTATTCCGAATTTCTTTGTTCCGATTTTCAAAAGTCCGAATTTCATAATATCTAAGAATTATAATGTCTATTATTAAAAATCACGAAATTTATTTTACCGAAAGTCGTAAATGCGATTTGTTAGTTTTCCGATTTTCATAAGTTCCAAGAATCAAATGCTCGAAGGGTTCTCGGTCCGAAAAACGACATTCCGATTTTCAATACTTCGAATAAACTAAAAGTCAATATGTTGTGCTACAAAATTTAGTGACAGAAACGAATCGCTGCAAAACCGACTTCACGTAGTCTGGTCTGCCCTACCCTAGAGTGTAATTTAAGCCCGCGTAGTCGCGGAGGGGTGGTGCGAGCTGAGGAGCAGGTGGTTTGAAGGCCAGCAAGCCAAAGCTGCGGTGGTGAGCGTTAAAACCGTCTGCGACGATAAGCTCGCGTGGGGCCGCCCAAACCCCGCAGCGCCGGAGCCGTGACAGAAACAATGCTTGCTGCATGTTGCATGCCTGCTTGCTTGCTGCTTGCCTGCTTGCTTGCTGCTTGCCTGCTTGCATGCTGCACGCCTGCTTGCATGCTGCACGCCTGCTTGCATGTTGCATGCCTGGGATCCTGCCGTTTTACCGAAAATATTTTGCAAAAATTTCACTACCCAAACAAATTTTAGCAACCTTTTTATACCACTGCAATGTTTGGAATGATTTTAGTACGCACATTTTCATTTGGTAAAATTTTTACTTGGCAGAATATTATCAAGGATAATCATTTGGTCTTTAATCAAATAATTTATTATAGCAAACAATCTTTAGACAATAAACGTTTGGTCAGTTAGTTATGGAACTAGTTAGAGTAGGTTATTTTTTTTTTTAATGGTTAGGTTAGGTTAGGTTAAAACTGTGACCTCCTACGCACGAGCCGAGCGAGCGAAGCGAGCGGTGCCGCGGTTGCGGCCGGCGAGTGCCAGAAACGACTAGATTATATAGAAAAAAAATATGGAAAAAAAATAGGCTACCCGAAACTGAACTAGTTAGACGAGATTAATAATTAAAAAAAATGCTACTAACAAAAAAAAAAATACTACCAGAATAGTTAATATTAATATTTACTTTATTTAACTATATACATATAAATTATATTTTTAAATATTAGAATAAAATAATATAAAAACATTTAAAAATATAAAAAAATAGTAGCCCACCAGGAACAGGGTCCAAGCTACCGGCGGTCAGGGCTCCAGAGAGAGGAACCTCCTAACAATGCGAGCCGTGTCCAGAAGTACCGCTTTCTGGATCAAGCCCTTGATCCGGCTGCCTAACGAGAGCCTCCAATTAGGTGTTGGTCGAGGCTCATATATTAATATTATTATTACTTGTTTAGAATTTGTACCAAGTGGAAAAAACACCCATGTAATAAAACATCTTTATTTTGCGTATAATCAGTTATTCCAACTGAAATATTTGACTACACAAAAATTGGTTAAAGTACTAGTTGGTAAACAAGTTATTGTTTAAACGTTCACTTGCAAAACATTAGGTTTGCGTTACAATTATTAGTGAAGACATTTTTTGCTAAGTAATAATTTGGCAAATGAAATTATGCGGAAAATAATTTGGGAAGTGATAATTTGGCAATTTATTTTCGATGAAACAAGGGAGATCCTGCATGCCCGCTTGCATGTTGCATGCTTGCTTGCAATTTTTAATTTCCGAATTGTATTAATCGGTATTTTAATAATCTTGAATCTTAATCTTTTTGGTTTTTTTATTTATTTTTATTTAAACCGGACTTTTTGTTATCCCTTAATAGGGCAGAGATAAAAATGATTGAAAAACAATGTTTTGTGTTATTATATACGTTTTTTAGGACCCTTTTTAACATTATTTATGAAAATCTAAAAATATATAATCACAAGTACGCGAAAATTCGGTGGTAATCATTTTACCATCGCCCGTTTACGTTTCGGTGTTGGTGGTAATTATTTGACCTTAGCCCGTTAAGGTACTAGAAGCAGAGCTGCTACAGTCCATAGCCTCTCCTTCTCCTGGAGCAATATGGAAGCTTTTGAAGCACGGTGTAGCACATAAAGCTACTTTGCAGACATTGCAAATTATCCTTGATCGCTTTTGAGTATTTTTCGTGCTGCAAAATCGGCATCTAGTAAATTTCCCTTGGTCTTCTGGGTAGTGTGGCACAGAAGAGCGTCTGATTTCAGCGGGTACCCCAAAATTTCCACCTTGTTTGTTCCTGAAAATAATTTTAGTGGTTCTTTTTTTGCCTGTGAATCCATCTATAAGACTGCGAGCCAAACGGAGTCTAAATTCTCGATGTGTGTGAACCGTTTGCTTGTGAATTTGTATATAGGCTATGTACGCGTTGATGATAGCTGCATCAAACATGAAATAAAATAAGCGCAACCAGTTGCGTCTCGATTTTCGGCCGATTGGATACGAGGCACGGAAGTGATCAAAATGATCCACACCTCCCATGTTCACAGTATATTCGGCAATAGCAGTAGGGATAGTAATATCTTTCTTTGAACCATCCTTCTGTGTTCGTTTGACCGTAGACACAGATTTTGGGTTGTGTGCTGTTGTCAAAATATTCACCAGTTGAGTATCCATCCACTGTATAGCTGAAACGGGAGCTTTGGTTTTATACATGAACTCGTGCTTTTCAAGTTTTTCCTTCTTGAGTTTGTTTTTGGGCAACCACTTTTCTGGTAAGCCTTTTCGGTTCAAACGCACGGTACCGACGGCATATATTCCTTTCTTTATCAGCAAATCATTCATTAGTGGAATGCCAGTGAAGAAGTTATCGAAAGCTACAAGAGTATTGCGGGGAACATCTTGACATAGTTTCATTATGACATTATATCCTAAGCCTTCCTCACTTGATGCATTTTCGTCTGCTTTGCCGATATAGATATCGAAGACATACATGTATCCGGTCTTAGCATCACACCGGGCCCATACCTTATAACCCCTCTTTATGGGTTTTTTCGGCATGTATTGTTTTAGTGTGCTTTTACCCTTGAACTTTACCATGCTTTCGTCCACCGATTGGGTGCTTGATTGAGAACATTAAGTCTGGAATACTTCGTTTAGTTTTGTTATCATAGGACGTATTTTATAAAGCCTATCATAATCTGGCGTATCTCTTGCGGGTTCTTTGGTATTATCATTCAAGTGAATGTTTTCAGTCAGTTTTTTGAATCTCTTTTGAGTGAAAGTTTGGGCAATATCAGGATTTCTATAAAAAGTATCAGTTGACCAATACAGATTGACATCAGGTAAGGGGTGCAGACCCATCATTATCAAGATACAAAGATATGCACGCATTTCAGCTACAAATGTTGGACCCCAGTGAAGCGTTTGCCTTTGTGCCGCATAAATGTTTGTTTGTTCAACCAACAACTCTATCAGATCACGAGGGAAGTAATTGTCGAAAAATTCAATAGGCTGTGTTTTATTAGTGACGCGCATGTTTACAGTTAACCGTTTATCAAACTTTGGTATACTATGCTTTGGAACCTTATCTGACCAGTTTTGTGCCACACGAATAGGTCTACTTACTGTGTTTGTGCTCGCCGCATCATTAGGCTGCGCTAAGTCAGACTGAGCTGGACTCGGGTAGCTTGGTTCAGAAAGAGCGCCAAAATAGACGCCCGAATCATATTCATTACGCGTACTTACTTCCCTCAGCGGTTCTTTAGTGACTTGTTCAATGCTTTCTTGATATTCTACCGAAACACGTGGCCCGGGAGGGTCTTGAAAATTCTCTAATCCTCTCGTCTCCAACTCAGGCTCTTCACCAAATATTCTTGAAAGACCTCGCGAAATTTCATCGTCGTAATCCAGTACACAATCGCCCAAAAGTGGTTCTTCCGAAACACTTTCGTCGCTACTTTCAATAGCGGAGAGATCTTCTAGAATACTGGCGATAGAACTGTCAGATAACTTCGTTTTCTTCGACATTCTCCTGAAATAATAAGCACGGTAATGGGTAACGGTAACTATATTACCACCAAATACTACTATGTTGATGTAACCGGGCAAAGGTAAGAATTTTACCACCGAGTTTACGACAATTTTCTAATTAGTTCAAGTTTCATTTCAAAAGTTATTCTACGGGTCATACAGGGTAATATAATCAATTGTTTTACCAAATATCACAAAACCACTTAGCAGAATCTTGTTAGAACAAAATTTCAATTTATTTCCGCCAAACACCTCCGATATTCAAAATTCTTCGCAATTTTTTTTTTAATGTTGTTTAATGTTATAATGTTGTTTTTAATGTTTTTTAAATTGTTGTTTTGTTGTTGCAAACTTTGACAGTTAGCGTAATTGCCAGTACTAATAAAAGTTTTAAGGGTCTTCACGCATTATAAATATTGAATAAAAGAAAGTGTACATATAACGACTCTTGCTCTATGGTCGAAAAGCTGAGGTGGTAAGCAATTGCCCTTTGCCCTATTAAGGGTTATTCGATCTATTGAAACTCGGTATTTTGAGAATAGCAATTATAAAAGTTAGGAATATTGAAATTTAGGAATTATAAAAAATAGGACTAATGATAAGTCGGAATTTTGAACCATTCGGAATTATCGGTATTTTGAAATTCGTATTTGTGACTGACGGAATAAAGTTTTTCGTATTTATGTAGTGTACCCTTAGTAGACATACCCCACAGATCTTCGGTAATTTTGATCTTGAGTTGCTTAAAAGCCTTTACAACGACCACAGGGTTTACATCTTTAAATTTAAATTCCACGGGAAAGGCTGAAACATTCGCTCTTAATAAATCAATAGCAAGTAAGGGGGAGGAGTTTAAAGTTTCTGTAGTTTTAATTGGAATATTGGTAAATAAATTTGCAAATTCCTGAGCAACATCGATGTTGTCGCTAATGAGACCGCGGGAAGTGTCAAGTGTGTAATCAGTATTATGTCTTTTGTTCTTGTTCGTTTCATTGTTAATAATTTTCCAAACTGTCTTTATTTTATTGTCTGCTGATTTAACTTTGTTACTAATGAAAGAAGCTTTAGCTACTTTGCAGATATTTTTAAAAGTTTTAGAGTCAGTAGCAACATACTTGTTAAAAGTTTCCGTGTTAATATACGGCTTAAGGCCATACAGTTCAAATAATCTTTCCCTACTTTTCCTGATCCCTTTAGTTGCCCAGTCACTGAATAAAAACTTAGGGCAAATAGTTTTAGTATTTTTCTTAAATTAATTAATTGTTGAACTCTGTTTGCACTAATGAAAATAATTGTTCATACAGAATATTGCCATTGGACAAATTTAGGCCCTGAGCACTTAACTTGCTAAATCAAGTGTTGTTAAACTTATTTATATTACCTAATTTGAATCTGCACTTTCTGTATTGGTGTGCTGGACTTAAAACTAACGGTTTGACCGCTGTGATCAGAAGGGAGATAATTTACAATGGCTTTATCTACGTAAATAGTCGCAGCAACAAAAGACTTTATCGATACATGTAGCAGTAGTCAAAGTTATTCGCGATTTGAATTATTTTCTAAAATATTAATATTAAAGTCACCACAAATAACTACTGATTTATTACCAGTTGCAAGTTTAGCTAAAACATGTTCCATTACTGACTCAAATATAGAGTAGTTTTGATAATTTGGAGGTCTATAAAATGCTTATCTAGCTCAACACAGGACAGTTCAATGCTATGTTCCACCGATATTTCAACTATGACATTACGAGTCTTAGATTTTATACAATTTTTAATTAAGATTAGTGAACCTCCACGTAGCATGGATTTTCGGTTAAAACAACTGCCCACACTATAATTCTCAAAATTAATTAGCATTTCATAATCTTTCAACCAGTGTTCAGTTATACAAATAATATCAAACATTGTTTTTTCTAAAAACAATTCAATTTCTAATTGTTTGGAAGAAAAACCTTGAATATTTTGATGAAACAATTTCAAGGAATTCTCCTTAGCCCCGTTTTTACAATTAACTAATTGAGTGCCAGAAGATAGCTTGTTGATGGTGTTGGAACAGTGCAGGTTTACTTGAATAAAAAACAGATTGAGTAGAAATATTCGGATTTAATCCGCTCAGTTCGACTGCTGAATATCAAGTGCGTTACTTTGAAATGAATTAGACAGTTGTCATAGTACAATGACAACTGTCACGTCATGTCAGTTGAACACAGATAATAAAATGTGAAACTGACATGAGAAATTACTCGACTAAATATGATTAGGCTAACAACTCGGCCATCCTCAAATGAGTGAGTCCTCTCACTTGATAAGCAACAAAACAATAACATAAGAAAAAAAATACATTAACAACTCAAGTAAAATTAAACAAAATAACAGATACTTAATCAATAACCTAAGGCAACATTAAAATATACTTGCTATAAACATACTTTGCTAATTTTGATTCGTTTCAGGTCATAATCATAGTCAGTTTGCACAGTCTGTTGTGATCTACGATCATCTGTGCGATGTCAATTGCTTGACACCATTCTCTATCTGCACTGACCGCTCACAACCCATGCTCTACATCATCCAGTTGCATAGTCTGCTATGATCTGCGACCATCTGTGCGATGATTAGCATCACCATTCGCATTCTGCACTGGACGCTCATAGCCTATGCCTACATCTTACGATCATGCTATGCATAGTCTGCTATAATCTACAATCATCTGTGCAATATCGCCATTTCTTCGAAATCAATCATTTCTGCACTGATTGCTCATAGCCTATGCATAGCATCGTCAAGTCTTCTGTCAAATCCATTTAGGTATACAACTAAGCAAATCTAATCGTCCCTTAGTAGCCAATCATTCACAGTAATTCTAATATAATTCTCTAAAACATGTGACTGTAATAGCCAATATTTATTTTTATCTATTAAAATTTCAAATCCTTTTAATCACAATAATTCTTAAATCACAATATCATACTAAACTTTGATCCGAATTCGAACTAATTAATTTTCTTCGTCACCACTATTTTCGTTTTCACTACTGTCACTGGAAATATTTTTATAATTTAACCACAGATGTATCTTATCCGCTGCTACTACATTTTTATACCTTTTATTGCCTCTTCTAGTTAGGGGAGTGTCTTCAATCAAAAACCTATCATTCTCTAGAATTTTTACAATTCTATATGGGCCGTTAAACTTGGATATAAGTTTCTTTGATTTGCCTACATGTTCTTTATCTATAATTGTCCTTTCAACCCTGACAAGGTCACCGATGTTATATACCGTTACTCGTTTTCTATGTTTATCAAATGCCTTCTTTGAATGATGCTGTTGTTCATCTATTTTAGACTTAGCTTTTGTCTTCAGTTTGACTAAATCATTATCACTAACACGACATACAACTTCATTTAACACCTCATTTATTATATTTTCTGATGAAGTTAAAACTTTAAAACCGAATAGCAATTCTGATGGGCTTTTTCCCGTGGCTTTATTCATTGTGGTGTTCATACCTAACTGGATGTCACCGACGTATTCAACCCAAGTGTTATCACCTTTACCGTGGCATTTCGTGCTCAAAGCATCCAATATGGTTCTATTGTAACGTTCTATTTGTCCGTTCGCCCTTGGAGTGGCCACTGCATTAAGTATATGTTTTACATTTGTACTCTCCATGAATGATTTATATTTCGAGCTTGTAAAACAAGTACCCCGGTCAGTGATAAGACGTGTTGGAGTACCAAAAGTACTAAATTGATCTCTGAAAATTCTAATGGCTGTTGTACTTTTTGTATCTCGTACAGCACTTATGCTTATAAATTTTGTAAAGGAATCAATAATCGCAAGAATATAAGTGTTACCTCTCCTAGAGCGAACGAATGGGCCTAAATGATCGGCGTGAAGCGTATGAAAAGGAATATCTGCTTTTGGTATCGGGTGAAGCATACCATCCTTACGGCCACCCGGAGCCTTATGGTGCGCACATTCAAGACATGCCGATACGTACTTTTTGGCAAAACGTCGCAATTTAGAGAACCAAAACGTTTCGCGTAATCGACTTAGAGTTTTCTCATAGCTAAAATGGCCTACATTGTCGTGGTTCATTCTTAAAACTTGCCACCTAACGGCTCTAGGAACTACCCATTTTATTTTGTCACCAACGATTCTGTACACATGATCACCTTTTAATTTATAATTTTTATACACATCTGCTACGTAATTCGTATTTTTGTCACGTAAAATATCCCTGATTCTCCCGATATCTTCATCGTTACTTTGTACTGTGGAAATCCAGTCCTTAACGTCAATATTTAAAACATCGAGTACGTCTGTCTCATCATCACCCGTCATGGGCTCAGTTACAGGAGCACGACTGAGGGCATCTACGTGTGACATGCGAACTTCGCACCTGTATTCAATTTCGCAATCGTACTCCTGGAACTGTACCCACCACCGAGATATTCTCGATATGAGATCTCGCTTTGTAAGGGTCGTACGCAGCGCATTACAGTCGGTTATGATCTTAAATTTTAAACCCAACAAGTAAACACGGAAACGTTTCAACAACAGCAATAACAGCTAGTTTCTAATTCAAATGAATGTAAATTTTGTTCATCTTTCGTTGTTTTCCGACTGTAATACGCTACGGGCCTGAGCATTTCGTCACTATGTCTCTGCAATAAAATGCCAGCAATACCTAACTTCGATGCATCAGTGTGCAATTCAGTTTCCAATTTTGCATCGTATAAGGCCAAAATAGGACGTTCAACAAGTTTTTGTTTAAGTTTTTCAAAAGCTTTCAAGTGCTCGTCATTCCATTTCCATGCGAAATTGGACCTGAGCAGGTCAGTGAGAGGTCGCGCGATGAGGGCAAAATCTTTTACAAAACGTCTGAAAAAACTGGCTAGCCCTATGAAACGCCTTACGTCATGTACGTTTTTGGGTACTGGGAAACTAGAAACAGCCAGCGTCTTACGCGACCCCGGTCTTATGCCCTGGCCACTAACTTGAAACCCTAAAAAGTCTATTTCTCTATAGAAAAAGTTACATTTCTTAAGCTCCAATGTCAGTCCCGCCTCCGGGAGCAATTTAAGTACCATCTCTAATCGTTCAAGACCCTCTTGAAATGACCTAGCAGGGATCAAGACGTCATCCATGAAAATAATAGCAAAATCAACCTTTGATTTTGCCAGAATCTTACTCATAGCCCTTTGAAAGACTGACGGAGCATTTGCCAAACCGAACGGCATACGTTTAAATTGGTATTGGCCGTCCGGCGTGACAAACGCCGTCTTATCCTGGGAGCTTTCTACAATCGGTAATTGATAATATCCTGATGCACAATCAAGCGTAATAAAGAGAGAATGTCCAGCCAACATGTCTAGCTGGTCGTCGATCAACGGTAAGGGATAATGTTCTTTCTTTGTCTTAGTATTGAGAGCGCGGTAATCCACGCATAGTCTTTTCTCGCCAGTCTTTTTCTTTACAAGCAAGATAGGACGGGCGTACTGAGAATTAGATTCGCAAACAATATCCGCGTCAATCATTTCCTGTACCATTGATCGCACCAGCTCGCGCTCAGGGTATGAAAGCCTGTACGGGCGATATACGACTGGTTTAGAATCTGTTAATTCAATCTCCATTTGTACTATGCTAGTGAATCCCAAATCCCTCAAATTGTTGGAGAAACATTCTTTATATTTATTTAATAAATTCTTTAATTCTTCTATTTGGTTACTTGTTAAATTCGGGTCATAATTAAATTCTGAGCAAAAATAACTGTCATTAACATTTAAGACATTTACATCAAAATAACTATCAGTTTTAAAGGCACGAGTTATCAAAGAATCCTTTTTAAACATAATTGATTTTTTCAGATATATTCTGAATCAACAAATAACTACTACCTTTATTTATTTCATATTCCCCTGGAAGGAGGTAAAACTCATGATCATATTTTCCGCGGAGAGACCCACGTACGTATATAGTTCCTGAATAATTGAAGCCACAATAAACTAAAACTGAACACATTTGCTTAGCCCGTATTGACGTATCCGAGACTAACTTAAGAAATAATTTGTTTTTAACTTCCCGTGAAAATATCAAGGAATCGTAAGTTTTTGTTATGATTATATCAGGTTTTTCAGTAAAATTGTGTCCAACAAGTACAGGGTATTTAATAATGTTGTCCTCTACAATAAACACATCTACATTTTCTATAACATTTTTTATCTGCAAAGTAACAGTAGCGATCCCAAGGGGCGACACTATGTTGCTACCAATGCCTCTCATTGTAGGAAGATCAGAATTACTCGTCCAAGTAATACCTAGTTTTCTAGCATCACTGCAACGAATTAAAGTGCATTGACTACCGAGATCTACGTAGCCCAGAACCGACTGTCCATTAAGCATCAACTGCATGATGTATCTACTGCCACTTCTGACCTTTATATCATTGCTATTAGGTTTGGTGTTAGAAGAAATGTTAGATCGTCTATCTCCATAAGGACGTGACCTATCTGTTTCACGTGGTTGTTGCTTAATAGACTGAAAATATTCTAATACTTGTTCCGGTTCCTGACACTTTAATGCTTTCGCGCCTAATCTTAATGAACGATCTTCGATTCCGTACAGTAAACAATCGACAGCTCGTTTACCCTTTATATCGCACCGGTTCAACATATTAATTTTTTCGAAATAATATAACTCTAGTGAGTCATTATATTTTACGCGTTTAGATAACATTTCTGTAAGGAGCTCGGCATAATCGTCACTACTAGGGAAGGATTCCAATAATTTATGCTTCCATTCAAGCCACGAAAACGACATAGTGGGTAAAGCTTGATACCACGTTTTCGCAACACCAACTAATTTTGGTAAAGCATAATGAATGTCCTGATCATCACCCCATTTGTATAACTTCGCACATTCATCAACTTTACTGAGCCACATTTGAATTGTTTGCCCCTTTACCATCGGATCAAAATCTGGTATGACGTTTCCTAACATTGGGAATTTATTGCCTTCAGGACGAGTATTTACTAAGGTATTCACTAATTTAGTCAACAATAAATGTGTCACATTGTCAGTACTATTATTGGAACGTCTTACCGGGGAACATGAGCGCTTGCGAGGGCGCGACAACCTGGAACCATTGCCACTGCCACGTACACCTGCACTCCTGCTGTCCTGCCTGCGGTTGCTGAGACTGCTTCCACTTCTACTGCATCGCCCATGACGTCCACGGTGATTGCTCCGGCTGCTGCGACTGCTTCCACTCCTACGGTGCCGCCCATGACGCCCACGGTGATTGCTTCGGCTGCTGCTGCTTCTCCGATGACGCCTATGATGATCACGATCACTGCTTCGGGTACTGCCACTCCTATGTTGCTGATGATGATGCTGGTGACGCTCCCGAGTACGACTCCTTCGCATACACGAAAGATTCGTGTCTGTATCTTCACTCGCTGATCTACGCTTGCGCCGTTTCCTTTTTTCTTTACGAACGTATCGTTTTCTTTTATTTATAAACGAATTTTGATGGTTGGTTGTCTCTTTGGGTGTCACATTTCCATTTACCATCTTATTGCGTTAAAAAAAACAAAATAAAGCATGTGTAACGAAAACTTTAAAATGTGAGCGTTTTTGCTAGAAATCTATAACTAGCCTGTCCTATCCCACTTCTGAGATGTTGGAACAGTGCAGGTTTACTTGAATAAAAAACAGATTGAGTAGAAATATTCGGATTTAATCCGCTCAGTTCGACTGCTGAATATCAAGTGCGTTACTTTGAAATGAATTAGACAGTTGTCATAGTACAATGACAACTGTCACGTCATGTCAGTTGAACACAGATAGTAAAATGTGATACTATAATACTCATAAAAACATGCAATATGACATGCCCACTCCTCAAAATCCTAAAAGCATTTTCCTTACTCCGATAGATGAATCAGACGTATATAAAATAATTCATAGTCTTAGAAATACCAACTCGACTGGGTATGACGACCTGAGCACTAAAATGTTAAAAATGTGTGCGCCGAGTTTAGTATCCCCCTTAACCCACATTATAAATATGTCTCTGACAGAAGGAGTATTCCCAACGCGTTTAAAAAGGTCGATTGTTAAACCACTGTATAAGAAAGGTGTAAAAACGGACATGGGTAATTACCGCCCAATAACTTTAATTCCAATCCTATCCAAAATCTTTGAGAAAGTAATGTGCATCAAAATAGAGAACTTTTTAACAGCATGTGATATAATTAAAAAAGAACAATATGGTTTCAGAAAAGGGAGTTCAACTGCTCTGGCATGCTTTGCGCTAATAAAACATATAACTGAAAGCTTAAATAAAAATTCTAAAATATGTTGCGTATTCCTCGACATGACGAAAGCCTTTGATTTTGTCTGCCATAAAACACTACTTTCAAAGCTTGAGCACTATGGAATACGAGGTAAAGCCAATGACTGGATCAAAAGTTATCTTTCGGATAGAGTACAATGTGTGGAAATAACAAAAACTTGTAAAAATCAACAAAACACCTTTAGGTCAGAATATAAACAAAATAATTATGGCACGCCCCAGGGTAGTATCTTATCCCCAGATCTCTTTAAAGTATACATCAACGACTTTCCCGAAGCGATAGGGAAGGAGTGCATACTATTCGCTGATGACACTACAATAATTATTAAGAGTGATAATTACAAGGATTTAGAAAACGAAATCGTCGAAGCTATGGATAATGCAATCGGCTGGCTAAACAAGAATAACTTAAAAATAAATATGACTAAAACAAATATAATACAATTTCAGACATACAATGCAAACATAAATAAACTAAACATTCTTTATAAAGATTCTCACTTAACCACTGTCGAAAATTGTGTATTTTTGGGTATAACAGTCGATAAAAATTGTAATTGGAAACCACATATAAATAAAATTATTGTTAAAATAGATCGATTTATATATGTCTTGAAAAGAATTAGACAAACAATTAACTATGACAGTGCAATGTTAGCGTATCATGGTTACGTATCATCCATACTTAGATACGGTATTATAATATGGGGTAATTCAGTAGAGTTTGACAGAGTTTTCAAAGCTCAGAAAAAATGTGTCAGAGCAATTATTGTTTAATTATTATAATGTGTAAGAGCCACTATTTCAAAAACTAAAAATTTTACCTTTGCCATGCTTGTATATCTTTGAAATGTGTATTTTTGTTAAGAGGAACTATAATTTATTCGAAACTACCATTACCAGACCAAATTGCCGATCATCACGCCATAAAGATAGACTTCAGCTACCACCAATAAAACTAACATTATTTAAGAAAAATACATACTGCATGGCCATTATAATATACAACCATTTACCAAATAGTGTGCAAGACCTACCGCTGACAATGTTTAAAAGATATATTTTCAAACTGCTTCTACTGAAAAGTTATTATACGATTAAGGACTATTTAGAAGATAAGTCAATAGAATCTGTAGTTTGTGAGTTAAAATAATTGACATTATAAGTATGTATAAATTTGCACGCCATCGTTTTGGCAGGATATGCAGAAACAAAATTATTGTAACACCATTATGTACCATATTCTAGCAAATAAATATTTTTGATTTGATTTGATTTGATTTACTGACATGAGAAATTACTCGACTAAATATGATTAGGCTAACAATGGTGAGACAAACAACATTGTTACTAGTACCTTCTGTTGTATTACTGACTAGTTTAAATTACTATTACTAACCACCTTAATATTAGTATTATTACTAACCTTTAGCCTAATAGCCATGCTATTTGACGTCTTAAACTATTATGCAGATACGCAGTATCCCTAGTCGATTCTAATTTCTCAACAAAAGTGTTGGTGTCAAAAAATATAAGTTTGTCACTATAGTGATTAACTAACAAATGCTGGTTATTTAGCATATGTATATTATGATTTTGCCTACTTGACAAGTGCTGAAAGTATGGAAAAACACACAATATTATTTTCTGACAATTAATCTTCAAGATTTCAGTGACACTGACAGTGATGTCATTTTAAATTAGAACTATTGCCTACAAATACAGAAATAATGGCTTTCGGATCATATTTATTCCCTGTTATAGATGACATTATCTCTTTGTAGGATTTCCCTGGCATACAATAATTAACAGCCGATTGACTCAGGTTGTTACTCAATAATTTACCTAACCCTCTCCCTGAACTATCTGAAAACATAATATAACAATAACAATCTTTACTAGAACAAGGGAGAGAACAAGTATCTGTCTGTGCTACTTGAGATGAACCTTGTACAACATGTGGTGCACCTTGATCAGGGATACAGTCCTGACCCTCTCCAGACTGCGACGGATCCTCCGTTGCCTTAGGTTGAAGAGCCTCAAGGTTGGATTCCCTTTGACAAGAACATTGAGTGGTGCTAAGAGTCATCGGGACCACTCTGACAGTCTCATCGTTAGACATTTCTACTAACTTGTTTGCAGCAAGGATGTGCTCCTTTATTTGTTTTTAAGAGCTCACATACTTAATATAAAGAGAATGTAGTAACTCTTCAAGAACCTCAATCCCAGACTGTAATCGTTGGGTGTCAATTTGATAAATGTTCTTACTGTCTTCTAATTTAATTTGATAGCTTTTTAATTTATTTATTAGAAAAACACGTTCTTGCCTTAGTTTAATATTATTGGAACTGTGTTTATGTTGTTTCCTGAATTTATTGCATTTATTTATGATTTTATTTAGTTTTGCATACTTTTTTATTTTATTTTGACTTACTTTATAACAACTATTATTATGTTTCAATATAGAATCTTCAGTTAGGTCTATTGTTATTAAGGAATGAGGGTTGCAATTAGTATGAAATAATTGATCATATAAATTTTTTTTTCCTTAGCCTGAGTACATTTTTTTTGTTTCTGTAACTTAGTAATACGTAGATTAGCATGAATAAGTTCTTCTTCTAGGTTCCTGACCTTACACAAAGCGTCCTCATATAAGTTACTGCAGTTATTAAAACCACTCGTGACCAGCCGCAGTTTGTCCCGTTCATCAACAACATCCAGGTATTGTTGATGTAGGTCAACTAGCTCCTGTTTTAAGCTTGTATTTTTGTAAACGACCTTCTCGACTTTCTTCTCACTATCATCTATTTCCTGTAACAGCTGTTCACATTTACTGTTTGAAGCCTTAAGATCTTGAAGAGTCGTTCTCAATTTAAGCTCCAATTCCTGAGCAGCAGCCTTACGGGTCATCATAGGCATGGTTTCAAGAATCAGTACTGAAAGTAGAATTAAAGGAAGGGTGAGAACTAATTAGAAAGACAAACAAAAAGGAAAGCTATAAATGAAAGGAAAAATGGGAGAATTTATTGTTGGTTTATAGAGAAATGGGGTAGGCTCCTGAATCTAATTGAAATTCAACTATTATAATTAGATCAGATCAAGTACAATTTTACAGTGATTCTATTGTCTTATGATTGTACTTTTGCTTATGTGGGTAGGATGCCTAGTTAAAAAATAAAAAATAAAACTAGTTTTGCATAAAGACTACAATAATTAAAGTACGGATAATCAACGTTATTGTTGTTATGTACAATAAAACACAAATAGAATTAAGTACAATACTTTGATATTTCACAATAGGTAGCTACTAAGTTTCGTTATCTATGATAGTTAATTGATTCAGGCGTGACTTTGCGGAAATCCATTATAAAATACAATAGACGATGTATATTTAGTAACCTAATCCGCTTAACTGTTCTTAAGGAGTCATAAAGAACCCTGTAAGAAATCGACACGTGTTTAACCTCTCAACGAGGCATCCTCAGGATGGCTATTGACTTGTTGCGACAAGTCAATAGCCATCCTGAGGATGCCTCCTTAAGAACGGTTAAGCGGATTAGGTTACTAAATATACATCGTCTATTGTATTTCGTTATCTATGTAAAAAAAATGACTTAGACCCAGTGCAGTGCCAAATCAACCAAAAATGTTGATACTAATACTCAATGAATGTGTTACAGTGATTGTGTGCTAATTATAAACGCACCGGATAATGAACTACTATCAACTACTTACAAACGATATAGGAATTTCTGTAATAGTCTGTTGAAAAAGCTAAAAAACCAATATGATCAAAGTCAACTTCAGAAAGCAGGTAAAAACAGTAAACTTATATGGAAATTCATAAAAACTAACACTTTTAGGTCAAAACATCCCGAAACGGCGCTTGATCTTTTATCTTCTGAGCTAAGCCCTATCGAAGCAGCCAATAAAGCTAACAACTTTTTCATTAACGTAGGAAAAAACTTAAGAACGTAGAAACAAAACGAAACGAACACAAAACAAAACAAAACGAAACGTAGGAACAAAAGGAATATTTCCTAAATTGCTTAAAAAAAGCCGTAGTAACTAACCCCTGTGTTTAAAGCTGGAGACAAAAATTGTTTAAATAACTACAGACTAATTTCAGTTTTAACAGGCCTCTCAAAGATTTTGGAAAAAATTATAAACAGCAGATTAGTAAACTATCTCAAAAGTAGTAAATTACTCTCTGATCATCAATTTGGTTTTAGGCCTAAAAGATCAACAAGCCAAGCTGTTCACCATCTGACAAATTTTATAAGCACAAACTTGGATAACGGCATGCATACAATAGGGATATTTTTAGACCTTGCCAAGGCTTTTGACACAATTTCTTGTACTTTGCTTTTATACAAGCTGGAAATGCTGGGAATACGGAGAATACAATTACAACTATTATCTGATTATCTTACCGACCGCCATCAGTGTGTAAGAATAGGTCAATGGATGAGTTCTGAACTTAAGAATAGCTATTATGGAATCCCACAAGGCAGTATTTTGGGTCCTACTTTGTTTTTAATCTATATAAATGACCTGTGCAATTTGACACTCCAAAAGGGTGTAATTATGTCATATGCGGATGACACAGCTCTACTGTTTGCAGCTGAATCAAAGGCCGAGGTCTATGAAGTAGCACAGAATGGTTTTAATACTGTGTCGAATTGGCTTCATAAAAATCTCTTAACTTTAAATACAGATAAAACCAAGTACCTATTATTTACAATGAGAAACACTAATCCAACGCTTACTAATCTAAACATTCAAGCGCATAACAATTGTAATTTACATTATGCTGACATTGCATGCACTTGTCCCACTTTGGCTAAAACCGATCATATCAAATATCTAGGCGTCACGATTGACACAAACCAGAATTTCCGCAAACACATCGATTTATTATACACCAGAGTACGTAAACTAATATACATTTTTAAAAATGTACGTAACATTGCCGACTTTAAATTAATTAGGCAGGTTTATTTGGCGTTGTGTCAATCTATTATTACCTACTGCATAACTTCCTGGGGTGGGGCCGCGAAATCA
Organism: Agrochola macilenta; assembly: GCA_916701695.1. NCBI lineage: Eukaryota > Metazoa > Arthropoda > Insecta > Lepidoptera > Noctuidae > Agrochola > Agrochola macilenta. The sequence goes on along the minus strand of OU753560.1, from coordinate 23,643,533 downwards.
ATTTTACTGCACCTAGAACGCGCCCAAAGAGCAGTTTTAAAGGTTGCTACATTTCGCCCATTTAGATTTCCTACACACAAGCTTTATACGGCATGTAAGGTGCTAACAGTACGTCAATTATTTGTTTTGAATATAGTTTTATTCCAACACACTGAACTCTATTTTAACCCAGTACCTTCAGATAGGAGAAGAAAAGATTTGGTTTGTGCTAACTCTCAGAGTAAACATGATTTTGTTAATCGATTTTATTTATTTTTAGGGCCCTACTTGTATAACCAGTTTAACAGAGTGCTAAAGATTTATAGTTTAAGTTATAATAGGTGTAACTTACTAGTACAGGAATATTTGTCTAAACTCAATTAGGCAGACACGAAAAAACAACTAGAAATTTTAAAATAATATCTCTATCTATCTACTCTATATTAAGTCTCTTCCTTTACCTAATTAATAACAGTGTCCACTTTATCTACTTTAATATTATTTGTTAATTTATTTAAACATAATATAATTATCTTAAATAATCTAGTTTTAAATATACCCAAATAATTAGTTACTCATTAAATCATTGAAAATATCATGTCTTCTTTTTAATTTACCTTAGTAATAAACTTATTGTTGACTTCTTTTTAAATGTTTGATGTAAAATTTATGACTTGAAACACAGGTTTTTCATAAACCTAGTTCAGGCAGGTATACATTACAGTTAGAATTTAATTTTCCTCGATTGTAAATTAATCTAAATCATAATTTTACTTTTTAGTTGAATAAATTTTATTATTATTATGTCGTTTATTTGCTTTCGTTCTCATCATTTACATTTTTAAATATTTCTTAAATAAACTATATAAAAAAAAGAAAAAACATTTAAAAATATAAAAAATAGTGTTCCGCCGGTGTCGGGAGCAGGGTCCAAGCTACCGGTGGTTAGGGCTGCAGAGATAGGAACCTCCTCACAATGCGAGCCGTATCGAGAAGTACTGCCTTCTGGATCAGGCCCTTAATCCAACCGCCTAACGAGAGCCTCGAGAGATGTTGGTCGAGGCTTTCGGCCATCAGGCCATTGGCCGTTACGACAATCGGCACAATGATAGCCGAGTTCACATTCCACATGTCGACAACCTCGTGTGCTAAGTCGAGATATTTTATTTGTTTCTCTTTCTCAGCTTTCACGAGGTTCCCGTCATGTGGAATGGTAACATCGACTATCACCACTATATCAGGCTTATTGGCAACAATAGTCCTGTCAGTAATGATAGACCGATCCCAGTACAACATGACATGGTCATTTTCAAGAACTGGGTCGGGCACATACTTGTAGTACGGTACCTCAGAATCTGCAAGTTTGTATTTCAAAGCAAGTTGCTGGTGAATAATCCTGGCCACTTGGTTATGCCTGTGCAAGTACTCGCCGTTAGCCAGACGAGAACAACCAGAGATTATATGTCTGATGGACTCACCCGGACGGTGGCATGCCCGACACACGTCAACCGTCCCGTCCCTCATAATATGTCTCCGGTAGTTATTCGTTAAGATAACTTCGTCCATAATTGCACAGACGAAACCTTCAGTTTCCCCGAAAAGGTCACCAAAACGTAGCCAGGATACGGACGCTAGGAAGTCTACACCGGGCTCATGAAGAGCCCGATAGAAGCGCCCGTGAAGCTCCTTGCTTTGCCATACCTCTTTGCGGTCATCTGTAGTAAGTACCACAGGCTTGTGCCAGTTCTCTTTAGCCATGGACAGTGGGGTGAGCCCCTTGTCCACTGCCACCACATCACGGTGCATACCCACATCGGTTTTAAAAAAATATTCTCTGAGATTGCACACCTCCCGGTTGTGGAGGGTCTTCGCATTTAAAAAGCCTCGACCCCCGCACTTCCGCGGGATGTACAACCTCATCACAGATGATCGTGGGTGATGCATCCGGTTTGCGGTCAGCAGTGTACGGACCCTCCTATCCAGGGCGTCAAGTTCGGTCTGAGTCCATTTGAGTATGCCGAAAGAGTACATAAAAACCGGCATGACCCAACCGTTGAAGGCGCGCACCTTGTTTCCGCCCGAAAGAAGACTAGTTAATACCTTCTTCAGGCGACCAAAGAAGCGCTCTTTCAACGATTGCTTCATGTCAGTAACGTTGATGCCTAACGCTTCCGACATACCCAAATACTTATAGCTTTCGACTGTGGAGAGGGATCTAAGGTGTATGGAGTCCGAAAGTTGAGTTCCCTCGGATTCCATAATCTCCCTTCGCTTTACATGCATGACTGCACATTTGTCCACACCAAATTCCATCCTGATGGCGCTACTGAATGTTTCAGTTACCTTCAGTAGCTCCATCAGTCGCAATTTGTTGGGGGCAAAGAGTTTCAAGTCATCCATGTAGAGGAGGTGAGATATGACCTGACCACCTCTCCTCAACCGATAGCCCAGACCTGAATCCTCCAGCAGTGTGCTTAGAGGATTCAGGGCTAAGCAGAACCAAAGTGGACTCAAACTATCGCCCTGAAATATTCCCCGTTTAATCCATACAGGCTCATCATTCCCCTGGATCTGTCGACATCCTGGATAGCGAAGGACCGTCCTCCATTGCCCCATACAGACATCAGGAAGGTGCGCAGAGTTGCATCTATCTTGTACAATTCCAGCACCCTCATGAGCCATGTATGTGGCACCGAGTCGTAGGCCTTCTTATAGTCTATCCAGCATGTCGACAACTCCTTGCGGGATCGACGAACCTGTTGGCTTATGGCCATGTCGATGAGGAGTAGCTCCTTAGTACCGCGGGACCCGTTCCTACATCCATTTTGAGAGGCCGAAATAATTGAATTACTGTCAATATGTGTGTTGATTTTCGCTCTCAGAATGGATGTAAGAAGTTTATAGACCGTCGACAAACATGTAATCGGTCTATAGTTCTTGGGTTCCGCAGGACTACCTGACTTATGGAGCAGGTGGGTAACGCCTGTTGTTAGTGACTGTGGTAGCGACCCAGACTCTAAGGATGACTGGAATTGAGATGCTAGGCGAGTGTGCGAACTAGTCAGCCATTTTAACCAAAAGTTGTGCAGTCCGTCCGGTCCCAGTGATTTCCAATTCGGTAACGGACGGACTGCTCTGGCTACGTCTAATGGCGTGATAGGCACAGGTTCCATTTCTGGGATAGCTTTACACACTCGCTCGACATCCTTCATCCAGCCAGCCTCAGTGTGACAGACGGGCACCGACCAGATGCTGCGCCAGAATGCACTCGTGGCGGCATCATCCGGGCGGCACACGTCCGTCACATTTCGTTCAGGTCGCTCTCAAGCTCTATATACCCACCTCTCATCGCTCTGGAACATGCGATTCTGCGTGTATCGATCAACCCGCCGCTTATACCGCCGAATACGGCTCGCCCATGCACAAACTTTCTGCTTCAGGAAGTCGAGGCGCTCTGTGACATGGGACATGTATTCTTGAGGGCTGATTCCAGTCCCCGAAAATGCCCGTCTCACAAAGCGCATCACTCGTGGTCGTGTATTGCCCTCCCTGAAGCAGTATAGTTTGCCGATGAGTACCCTGGCCCCATCGATACGTCGCTCGATTCTGCACTGCCAGGCTGGTACGGCTGGTTTTGGTCGAGTAGCACCGTCACAGTTTGGGAATTTGACGTTAGCTAAACGACATGCCGCAACAGCCGCACAGTACAGAATCGAGTGTGTATCAACGAGATCCTCGCTGCTCTCGAAAAAAATTCTAAGCTGCGAGTCCAAGCTACACACCAGCGCCCTATTTTTTTATGCATAGGTAGGCGTGGTAATCAGGGTCTAAGATCGGTCGCAGTGTACCTATACTCGCGAAGCGCATCCTCCAGTGCGCTCCTCAATCGGACGTTGCACTGGCTACTTACTGTGGGTAACCCTATCATGCTCCTCTTCAACACCACTATTGGCCCGCGGCGGGATTACATCAATAGGTGACACTTGTGCCGCGGTTTGTGCCGGAGTTGAGATGATATGGTTGCTCAGTACCTCTGAGCGCAGCCTATCAAGTGCGGCATCGTCCAACCTATGATTGCGTTGGATGACACGTACCTGATCCGACAGTCGTTGGGCCGAGACGTTGACGGTTGGCTCTAGTTCCTGAAACAGAGACAGCATCCTAACACGGTACGCAGTGAGGTTAGTTCCTCCCTCTGTAGACCCGTAATATGCGCGCATGACGTTCTCGTTCATAGACTGAGTCCATCTCATGCGCTGCACACAACCACCGGGAGCGGGGACCCGGCTCGGGGCCAGTTGGCCCCTAAGTCCCAAGCTTCTCGGTGGCCGGCCTCTCCCCTGCCGACGTACAGGTGTTGGCGACGTCGGCGGGGAAAAATACTCGTTACTCGAGCTCGACGCAACTACCGCGGCCGGTGTCGTCACAGCGCTCACGATGGGGCTGGATACCGGCGGCGGCGAGGCGGAGCTGAGCGACGAGTCCGGAGGTGGTGGGCGTGCTCGTGCAGCAGATCTCGTCAACATTTAGTTTTCATTCCGTTTTCATAGCTTTTATTGGAGGTGACATCTGTCACTTCACCTCCGCTATGGTATTTTTTCATTAAGTAGGTCTATTTCTGTGGTTCATTTTGTTATTTATTTTTATGTTTTATTTTGATTTAAAGGTCTTAGGCTTCTTTTCGGGTTCTGATATAACAGAAAAAATACTGCGTCGTGAATAAAACTATGAAAATTCAGGATTATTATTATTATTTATTATTATTATAGAATAAAAGTAAACAATACTCCCCGTTGAAATCCGCAGGTCAAACATCAGCTGTTCAAGATAGGTTACCGGGTAAACAAAAACTGTGTTTTAGTACGTAAATTTGCAGGAAAACAAGAATTCCAAGTTGTTATGCAGTTATTTTACATTGAGTTATATTATTACACCTTAATTACACTTAAAAATTAAATAAAACTAATATTAAAATACGGAACAAAATTTTTGAATAAATATAAGTACACACTTATCAAAACTTAACCTAAAAATAACATTTTACGAGTATGTAACAACAATTCTTTAAACTAAATAAAATACTCCACAAAACAATAGGAAACAAAAATATATTTTTTTCTAAAATTCTTGTAAACTGTAAAAACAGTTTTCTATCAACCATCTACGTAGTTTAATTTTAAAATATTTAAATGAAAGCTCCCTTAAGATCTTTGATAACTTATTAAAAATTGTAATGCACATATGATAAACATTATTTTTGATTGATTTGATTGTATTACAAAAAGGAACTAAAATTTTTGTTGCATCTCTTGGTCTCTGTTTTGTGTAATTGTCAACTTTGAATCTAAAGAATTCATTAGGTTTCCTCACAAAAACCGATACCTCAAACAAATATATCGTATAAGTCAAGGTCAAAGTTTCAGTTTTTTGAATAAAGGTCTGCAAGACTCAAGCAGACCGACACCGCATAAAGCTCTTCCACATTTCTTGTGTACATTAAATGTCTTATCATTGTCTGTTGAATTCCCCATATTATTAGTCCGTATCTTAATATTGATTTAACATACTATATGCTATGCGGGCTGTTTTTTCGTCTGACACAATACGAAGTTTTCTTAATGCATACACAAATCTATTTAGTTTACTGCATACGTTGTTAATGTGTTGTTTCCAATTTAAAAAATTGTCTAAAGTTATACCTAAGAATTTAATACTTTCTGTTTCTTCTATCTATATCCTCGGGGTCTCTAGTTAAAATGGGCGTGCCTCAAGGTTCGATTCTTGGCCCTTTCTTATTTCTTGTTTATATAAATGATCTTCCTTACATGATGGCTAACTTATCGGATATAATTCTATTTGCTGACGACACTTCTCTTATTTTTAAAATAGATAGAAAAGATACAAATGTCTTTCATGTCAACGACAGTATGGCTGTTCTTTCGAAATGGTTCGCAGCTAATAATCTTTTACTTAATGCGAACAAAACTAAATGTATTAGGTTCTCATTACCAAATGTACCTCAAGTGGGTCTAAATCTAAAACTTGATGGCAAAAAACTAGATGCAATAACGGAAACTATATTTTTAGGAATTACTTTAGATTCGAAATTGCAATGGGGCGCCCACATTAGAACTCTTTCAGGTAGATTAAGCTCAGCTGCATATGCAGTAACAAAAATAAGGCAGTTGACTGATATAGCCACAGCTAGGTTAGTATACTTTGCTTATTTCCACAGTATTATGTCTTATGGCGTTCTGCTGTGGGGATCGGCAGCTGACGTAGATTCAATTTTCATTTTACAAAAGAGGGCAATCCGCGCTATCTATAAAATGGGCCCTCGCGAGTCCCTTAGTTTTATATCTTTATATCTTAGAAAGTATTATGTATGTCCGCAAAAACTTAGGACTTTTCAAAATAAGAAGCGATTTCTATAATAAAAATACACGTAGTAGACATGAAATTGTGATACCCAAATTTAGATTAACTAAAACAAGCAAGTCATTTCTTATAAACAGTATCCGCTTTTATAACAAGTTGCCAAAGTCGGTTACAGAACTTAGCGATGAGAAGTTCAAAACCCACATCAAACGTGTCCTTATCAAGAAAGCATATTATAAAATTAAAGACTACGTTGAAGACAAGGAAGTTTGGCAATAATTCCTACTGCACATGTGGCTTCCCGGGATGGTACATCATTAACGGCACATTATGTAAGAGTCTATTAACTACTCCCAAATTACCATCTTTATTTTTTTTTACATTCTTCCTTGACATAATCATCCTAATATTTGACATTATATACCTACAATTTAATTTCAACACTTTATTTGGCTTTTGTGTACATGATACGAGTAATTATTCAGATTTGTTACAGTTGTAATAGCAATCATGTCATTTCGTTTAAAATAGGTTTTTATTTTTATTAATTTATTCATATTTTATATACTTAGATTTTTTTTTTCTATTTTGTGAATGTGAGAACACTGTAGGTTTAGTGGACTGTAGATTTATTGACCATCTTCTATCTTGTCCTCCCATACCTATTAATACCTACTGTTATTTAAAAATATTGTAAAAAACAGTTTCTTGCTCTCTTCTCCATAGGAAACGACCAATTGGAACCGTGCACCTAGCTGCTGACGTTTCATAAGTGCCCATGTAGGTTTATGTGAAATAAAATATTTTGATTTAGATTTTTTGATTATGTTTTGTCTTTTATTTTAATGTTAATACTATCGGAGAGTTAGTGTCGGTATGTACGAAATTTAATGAATTTTGTTTTAGATATATTTACACATAGGTTATTAGATTCAAGCCATTCTATTACAGACTGCACAGCTTCATGTATTTTATTTTCATGGGTTGAACTTTTAGTGTTATTGGGCACTATAACAGAAATATCATCAGCGAATAGGACATTTTCATAGTTTATTGAATCTGGTAAATCATTAATATAAAGTAAGAAAAGTACCAAGGCCCAAAACGCTCCCTTGTGGTACGCCATATTTATTCAGTCTTGATGAGGATCTGTAGACAGTGGATTCAAGATTAACATTGAAATTAGTAACTTCAACACATTGCTGTCGGCCTGTTAAATAACTTTTTATCCAATCTAGAGCGACACCACGGATACCGTATTTTTCACATTTGTTTAGTAAGATGCTATACTCCACAAAATCAAATGCCTTACTCATATAAAAAAACACTACTACAACCGGAATTTTATCATCTAGATATTCTGTAATCTTTTTAATTAGGGTAAATGCTGATTTATTATGCTGAAAACCGTTTTACTCATGTTTTAGAATATTGTGTTTATCTATGAAACTTATTAGTCGGTTGTAGAATATCTTTTCCAAGATTTTGGATAACACAGGAACAAGTGTAATAGGGCGATAGTTATTTGAATCTTTTCGATAACCTTTTTTGAATAAAGGCTTTACTATAGAATGTTTTAATTTCTCTGGAAAAATTCCTTGTGACAATGAATTTTCTATAATATTGTTAAGCACGGGAGCTATGACATGAACAATTGCCTTAATAATCCGTGTGGAGATAGAATCATAACCTGCTTTGGTGTCGTTTAATGATTTTATTGTAGTAATGATTTCTTGCTCTGTGGTCGGTCTGAGAAAAATCGAATTATCATATACGAGTATCTGATTTTAAGTCTGTCGTTGTTTATTTGGAACATTTGAATTATGATCATTGGCAATATCGATGAAGAATTTATTAAATGTAGATACTATTTGAGTAGGTTCTTGAATAAGTTTCTCGGTAAGTTGTAGTGATGTTATACTATTTATTGCCCTAATGCTATCATTTTTATATTTTATTATGCTCCAAGTAGCTTTGCCTTTGTTATTTGCTTGGTTCATTATTTTTTATTTATATTTTTTTAGTAATTTTTCATAATTATTGTATTTCTTGAGTGTCTCTTTTGTTTTATGTCTGTAGTACGAAAAATCTCAAATGTGTTCCATTTGCACTAGATTTTTTTAGTCCTTTGGTAAGCCATTTTGGAGATTGTAAATTTGAAGTCATTCTAACTTTGTAATAAGGAAAATACAGTTTGTAGAAAAGTATGAGTTCTTGATGAAAAATAATTGAACGCTTTATTTATATCCGTTTCTATGAAGACTTCCTCCCAGGATAGTTGTGATAAATAATATATAAAATTTTCTATATTTTCTTTAATAACGTCTTGTTTTTTACTGTACTAATATCGTTCAATTTTTTAATAATTTGCTGGAAATTCTAATATTTGAGCGGTATAATGATCAGATAGTTATAATGGATGAACTGTACCAATAGCGTCAACGTGGTTGCTTGCTATAAGACCTATGCAGTTGTTTTAGCGTGTAGGTTCATATAATTATGTGTAATGTTAAAATTAGATAATATATTTTTTTAAGTTTAACGTGTTGTTGTTATTTACTAATGTTTTAATATTTAAGTCTCCTGTTATTATAACTTTTTTATTTACAATTTTGTATAGTAACTTATGAAATAATATTTCTAATTTCTTGAAAAAAGAATTTAAAAATAAATTGAAACAGGAAATTAATGAAGCAATCAAAGACATAATAATTTGGCTTAATAACAACAATTTAAAACTCAATATACAGTCAAACCTGGATAAGCGAGAGTTCAAGGGACCGGTATCTCTTTTTCGCTTATGAAAGTTTCTCACTAACTCGAGTTTGTAGCTTATAGAGGTACAGATGATGGCTTTCTCACTTATAAAGGTTTATTTCATTGCGCGATTACCCGCACTCTGACGCATTCACAATTTAAAGTTTATCAACACATTGATTTTTCGTTTTAACATTATGAGTACGTGCCGAACCTTTCATCGCAATTGATATTTATCAACTGTAGTAAGTTTGACAAATAAGTCGATACACACGCACATCTGGCCATTAAAATAGAATACGATGCAAAAGCAATGTTAGTTAGTTCCTCGACATTGAATAAAGAAAAAGTATTGGGACTCGCACAGGTGATCGCAAATAAAACTTAACACACATAAATAAAAATAAAAAACAAAGTGTAATAAAAAAAAGTCGAAAGAATAAAAACAATACAAACAAAGAAACAATGACAATGTTCCACGAAATTTAAGAATGAGTCATAAATAGCAGATGTTAAATGACGGTCGACTGTCGCTTATAGAGGTACAGGCAAGTAGCAGTCTCAGTCATAGAGTTCCATGAATGAAAATCGACTTTCTCTTAAAGAGGTTTCTGTTTCTCGCTTATAGAGGTTTGAGAGGGTTAAAATGACGGGTCCAGGCAATTACTCTCATTTATAAAGTTTTCTTGCTTCCCCAGTTCTCACTTACCCAGGTTTGACTGTAAATAAAACCAAAATAATTCAATTTCAAACTTATAAATCATTTTTTTGCTATATAAACTTACATTTGTAGTTGGAATGTATGGAAGAACATATTTTTTAACTACAATTAAGTTTGGTCTTGGGTTAAAAGACTAGTAGATAACATATTTATCGTACGGAACCCTCAAAACGCGAGTTCAACTCTGACTTGTCCGTTAATAATATGTTTACAGACGAGCATGCAGGCAGCAGATGAGCGTGAGACCTGAGGGGCGACGCGGTGCGGAGGCGACTGACGCGCGTCTCCGGTGTGATGCGCACCTGTCGCACGATCATCACCGGCAACAGGCCCCTTCGACTACAGAAAATCACTTCTTCACACAATGTATAGATTTTCAAACAAAGTAACCACTTAGTTCTTCTTAACTCCGCCGTGGATTTTGAGACGGTTTTCATCATCATTTAGAGAATTTATTGAAAAGTTCACGTGCGTTATATGTATATTAATATTTAGATATGTATAGCACTTCCCAAATAAACTTTTTAATAAAGGCTATCGTGTATGAGAAAGATTTTCTATTATTCATTGAGAAAGCCCTCTTACTTAATCCGCTATCAGGAAAACGACTTAAAAATATTTATTATAAACCTTAGTAAACTTTCGGAGATATACGTGGAAGTCCCTGTACCTATTAAGTGTGAGCTGGGATATCGGCTTGACATCAAAAGGTTTGAGGAGCAAGTCAACGCTCTCCGTCGTCCTATTTATATCGAGACGCGCGGCGGCGGCGGCGCGGACGCGCGACGTGCGACACACCGGAACAACAACTCTACGATAGCATACACGGAACAAGTTCTCGCCTGCTTTTTTTTATATAGAGACGCGCAGCGGCGGCGGCGGCGGCGGCGCGAACGTGTGTCGTGCGACAGGAGAAGAAGTCTGCAAAAAATTAAGTAGAGGAGCTTATATTCTCTACAACTTGTCGAAAAAAGTTAATATTGACACCATCATCATAGTTTACCATGGTCTGGTTGCCTCTATCTTAAGATACGGAGTTATATTTTGGGGGAACTGCAGTGAACGAGAAAGGGTATTCAGAGCCCAAAAATATTGCATTAGATCAATGACCGGCATCAATTCAACAGACAACTGTATTCCTATGTTTAAATCCTTAAAATTATTAACCTTTCCATCGCTTTATATTCTGGAGGTAGCATTATTTGTTAAAACGAACAGAAATCTTTTTGAAACAATGATAAATCATTCTTCAAGACCGGCATTAATGAGATCCCAATACAAAGGTCTATTACATACAGGCAGTTTCAAAACAGCATTATTACGAAAAAATATTATGCATATGGGACCAGTTATTTACAATAAAATACCTAATGACATAAAAAATTATACATCTCATTCTTTCAAAAAGAAATTAACGAAACTACTAGTTGAAAAATGCTATTACGCTGTTAGTGAATTTTTAAATGACAACACCCTATGACATTGCTCAATAATATTTCATTTTGTTAAGTTTGATTCTAATTTTATATACTATGACTATTATTTTCCCGGTGAATTCAACTTTCAAGAAGTTAGGTTTAAATACATTAAAAACTGATTACCTGACACTTATTCATTAATATAGATTTGCAATAATTATGATTGTGATAGTGCTTAATGTTGCATGCCATACGGTAGAATGTACTGGATCTTTTGTTTTTCTTCTTTTTACACCATCAAAACTATGTTTTGTTACCTACATTCTTTGCAAATAAATTATTTCTGATTCTGATTCTGACACACCGGAACAACAACTCTACGATAGCATACACGGAACAAGTTCTCGCCTGCTTTTTTTTTGGCCCGAAACCGAATACGATTTTTTTCAATGTCGTCATCTTTTATTCATTATATTTAACAGTTTAAACTGAAATAACACGAAACTTATTAAAATAAATAATCAAAGAATCTGAAAATAATGATTAAGTTGTTGTAGAATAGAATAGAATAGAATAGAATAATTTTATTTTTGCAAATATGGGTAGATGATATATCAATAGGTGTTAGTAAAATACAAAGATCAGCCATATTTTGCCATTAAGCATGCAAATATTTACGTCAAATTATTATAATTTTATAGTATCATACAAATCAAATTATTATCATAATTATATTATTTACATCAAATTATTATCTATCATTCGATCAATTATTATTAAATTATATGGCATTAAATTAATCAATACTTATTCAATTAAAGTAGAGTTCCTTATAAATAACGAATACTAGAAAAGTCAACAAATATTTTTCTCAGATAGGAACTCGGTCACACTGTAGTACGTTTTACCCACCAAAAATTTACGTAGTCTATTCTTAAACAACAAAGCATTTAAATCTCTCCAATCTCTTGGTAATTTATTATAAATAATTGGACCCATGCAATAAACACTCTTGCGCATCAATGCGGTTTGACACCTCAATTGACATAGCCTACTGTTGTTACGCCTATTTCTTGGAGCTACATCAGCCATACGTTTGAAACGACTTGGATTGTGCTTTAAAAACATAGCTACTTCCAAACTATAAATACAAGGGAGTGTCAGAATATTGTACTGCTTAAAATATGGCTCGCAGCTGTCAATGGTTTTGAGTTTAAACATTACTCTTAGACATCTTTTTTGAGCTTTAAATGCTGTGTCTTTGTCAGTTGAATTCGCCCAAAAAAATTACACCGTACCGCAAGTGAGACTCGACTATACCGTGATATGCCGTAAGTGTATGCATGTGTCTACTATGGATGATAATTTATATAAAACATAAGAAGATGAACTTAATTTTTTACACAGTAAATCTATATGCGCTTTCCAATTTAAGCTGTAATCTATTTGTAGTCCTAAAAATTTGGTATCTCCTACTTCGTCAATATCATCATTTTTATAATGTACGTGGGGTGTTCAATAAATAGTGAGAATGCGATACATTCTCCTTGGAAAGAAAAAAACTAAATACTGGCAGGCATAGCCCAGACATTAGTTAAGATGATAATAAAAAAAGCAATTAATTCTCTTTTGTTTTAAAAAAGTAGAAGTCTATTGTTTGCGTCGTTTCGGAACGTGTTCTTAAAAATGGATAAAATTGAAGTTCGCGCGGTAATAAAATATCTCTGCTTGAAAAATTTTACTACGGAGCAGGTAAATCAAGACTTGAGAGCAACATTAGGGGTTCATGCTCCTCCATATTCTACGGTTGCGCGTTGGTGTGCTGAGTTCAAGCGAGGAAGAACTTCCACTAACGACGACCCACGAACGGGACGCCCCATATCGGCAGTGACTGAACAAATGATTAAAAAAGTTGAAAATATTGTCTTGGCGGATCGTCGTGTTACTGTTCGTTTTATAGCTGAAGAAGTAAATTTTATTTTGATTTGTTACAACAAGATCCTGACCGATTTTGGCTCTATTCATAACTATGGACGAAACATGGCTTCACCATTATGACCCGGAAACGAAACAACAGTCCATGACTTGGAAGCGACCGTCATCTCCAACTCCAAAGAAATTTAAGGCGATTCCATCCGCCGGAAAGATCATGGGCTCTCTTTTCTGGGACAGCCAAGGGGTGGTAATGATCGAATATCTTAATCATGGAGCCACTATTACGGGGACTATGTACGCAGGACAAGTAACAAAGTTGCATGAGGTAATACGCAAGAAACGGCGTGGCAAACTCGCTAAAGTTGTTTTGTTTCACCAAGATAACGCCCCTGCGCACAAGTCCAGAGTTGCGATGGCTGCCATTCAAGAAGCTGGCTTCGAATTGATGGAACATCCTCCATATTCACCGGACCTTGCTCCTAGTGATTTCTACCTATTTCCGCGCTTAAAGGAACATCTCAGAGGCCAGAAATTCGAAGATGATGATGACGGAGTAGTCGCCGCCGTAAATTATTTTTTAAGGGATCAGGAAGAAGATTTTTTTAGAAAGGGAATTTTAGGATCAGAGAAAAGATATACAAAGTGTATAAACCTGAAAGGTGACTACGTCGAAAAATAAAATAACATATAATAAAAGATAATTGCGTCTTACTCATTCTCACTATTTATTGAACACCCCTCGTATGTGGAGGTTCGGCACACCGGGTGTTCGTTGTCTAAAATGCATTACCTTTGTTTTACCCAAATTGATTATCAAATTATTTTTATCTAGCCATTTAATTATAGAGTCAATAGAATTATTTATGTCATTTTCATATGTAATTGGGTTTTCACAAGAGTTCGTTAAGGTGCTATCATCAGCAAACATAGTCAAAGGTTTTTCAATGTAAAGGGGCATGTCATTAACATATAGTATAAATATAAAAGGGCCCATAACACTTCCCTGAGGTACACCGAATGCAATTTTACGTTCACGTGACCGTGAAACTTCTTCTTGTTTATTAACTACATTAATGCGACTAACTTCAGTTATTTGTGTTCTATTTTCTAAATATGATTTTATCAGGTCAAGAACGTTACCTCTAATGCCGTAGGCTTCTAATTTATTTAATAAAGTATTGTAATGGACATCATCAAACGCCTGAGTCATATCACAAAATATGGCACATATTGGAGAGCGTTTATCCATATTTTTAACAATATTATATAGAAAATCATAAATTGCCATATTAATGGTCCTGTGCTGCCTAAATCCTTTTTGTTCTTTACACAGTATTTTATTTTTTTCGATGTAGTTATATAATTCTTTGTACATGTATTTTTCAAATACCTTTGAAATTACTGGTATGAGTGATATGGGTCTATAATATTTCATCAACTCTTACCTCTTATCTTCTTTCTTAAATAAAGGTTTTATGATAGACATTTTGAGCGCTTCTGGATATATACCTGTACAAATACTGAGGTTGATTATGTTACTAAAATGACTACATATTTCAGCTGCCACTGACTTCAGTACCTTAGTTGTGATTCCATCATAACCTTCACTAGTGGTGTTTTTTAATGACATTACTATTTTATGTATGTCATGTGGTGTGCTAGGTGCCATAAACATTGATTGGCTCCTTGCAGATGACAAGTCTGGCTTTGGCTTATATTTATGATCTATTTTTGGATGTATTTTATCAACAAAATAGTCATTAAAAGCATTAGCGATATGTAAAGGTTTATGTATAATTTAATTCCCAACCTTAATCTTTTCAATTTGTTGTTTAGGGATATTGTATTTTGCCTGATTAATTACTTGCCATGTAGTCTTAGATATTTTTTTTTATTGTTGTATTTTGTGATTATTTTGTGCTCTCTGTGTTAAGTTAATAATTTTATTGTAAAGTTTAGAATATGTTGCAAATTTATTTTTATTTTCATAGGTAGGGTTTAATCTTAATTGCCACAGAAGATTTCTTTTTTTCTTACTACATAATTTAACGCCCCGCGATAGCCTTTTCAGCTTATTTAATATATTAATTTAAATTTTGATATACGGAAAGCACAAGTCGTAAAACAATATAAATGTGTCAATAAATTCATTGTAAGCTACATAGGATCATCAGTAAGATAGATCTCCGAAAACTTTAGATTACTTATACAATTTTTAAACTTAATAATTATATTCTCGTTACCATAATCCCGTCTGATCACGTAATAGTATTTTAAGCTACATACATTAGATACCGGGCATTGAAGTAGCTGTGCTGTATGGTCTGATAATGCAAACACCCGTACTTCCGCCTTGCAAGTCTTTTTAAAGTTATGCGCAAAATTATCTATACATGTCCTACTAGCCATTCGAGTTGGTTGTTTAAGAACAAGTTTCAAATTGTAACTTTGTAGCAGATACTCCAGTGTAATTGAGTTATGATTTCGTTTTAAAATATCGATATTAAGATCACCTGCAATGACAATATTCTTACCGCGCCTGATGGATATATCTTTGAGTAAGATTTCAAGTTTATTAAAACAGTCATTTATATTCCTAGCATTTGGTACTCTATAAATACATACAACTATCAATTTTAAATCTATAAGCTCAACAGCACAACACTCAAACATTCCTTGAGCTGACAACTTTGCTATTTTAGGTACATCCCTCCATTTGTGACAATTTTTAATAATTATACATGCACCTCCTCTCTTTTGTCCCTGTCTACTATAAAATGCAGCTAAACTGTAATTTGGTATACAAAGTTGGTTTTCGCAACCTTTCATGATGAAATGCTCGGTAATACACAAAATATCAACATTTATCTTTTGCCCTGATAGCTCGTCTAAACTTACTGTAAGAGCATTCGTTTTATTTAATAAACCTGCGATATTCTGGTGTAGTATGTTGATATATTTATTGGAGAAAAAACAGTTCTTTTGGTTCACTATTTGTGTTGCACTTATTTTCCTCAAAAATTCCCAATTGAAGGTTATATAGGTTTTCAAATATAGTTTTCATGGCGTAGTCTTTTAAAGCTCCTGACCTTGTGTACATATGTTCATAGCTTAAATTCAAATTTGAGTCCAGAATATATGAGTACTGATGCGTAACATTGTCCAAATATAGCATGTTATTGAATGTTTCCAGCCTTGTATTATACAAAATATACGTATCATTATCACTATCTTTGTGTGTTGGTAAAGTAATGATTATGTTTGTGTTCTTTATATCCTGCAACGCATTTCTCAAGTATGTGATTATGTCGAAATAACATTTCGTTGTTTTAAAATCTTCCTCGCCGATCATTATTATGCAGAAATAATTTTCTGTGTAATTCCTAAGTCTAGTCTTTATTTCCTGCAGAAGATACATAATACCAACATTTGGTGTTAAGTAGTGACAAACTTGATAATTTTCTTGGAAATACTGTTGTGCTAAAGTTAATATATTCCTGTTGGTGTTATTAGTACTCATAATACATAAATTATGTTTGCGTTTCAGGGTCAATTTTTCTTCTGTACTTGGTCGGTTATTACTACAAGCTATTGATACTGCGGTATGGTATTTTAATTTTACTGGTTTACAGTTTGCGTCTCCTTATGCAAAGTAACTTTTTGGTTATTATTTATTGAAGTTGATGTTAGTCTACTCACTTGAGGTTTTGTATTTGAGATCCTTCGTTTTGAACCTGGCGTGGAACACTTGGGTTCTCCTGTACCAACTTCCTTATATAATTGTATAACGCGATTTGATTTATGTAGATCTGACTTTAACTGTTCATTTTCACAAAGTAAATTGTCAATTTCATGATTAGCGTTTTGCAAATTCATTTTTAATCCATTGATCTCTTCCTGTAGCTTAGCAAAGGATTCATTGTCCTGCAGTGAAGTATTAGGCATACTCATTACTGTGGCATCGAATAATGACGTCTCTGAGAACGATGTAGACAGGACGGGCTTTTTCCTCAGTGTAATATTTTCGTCCCCCATAGTGGTATTTTTTTCACCAAATACTAAATACTTTTTACTATGGTATCATTAATCGCCCTCTGGTGGTGAGTAGCGTTAGTTTTTAGTTTGCCTATTCACCACTTCCGATGATTATGGCGCGAGTTGTCATACATTAAGTTGGGGTCAAAGTCCACTGTTTAAAATATTTTTCTAAACGGTGTTAAAGCCTATTAAGTTTTTAGTTTTTATTCACTGAAGTTAATAAAAGTGTCACTCAAAGCAGTTATTTATTCGGGGTGAATAGGTTTAACGTTTTGATGATAGATAAAGCACCGAATTATTGTTTAAAGCTGGTTTATCACTGATATAGCTCCCTTACAAAACTGTTGTCATAATTGATATTTTACTGGGTCAAAATTGTTACAAGTTTTATGAATGCATGAAAATACTTTTTACACTATGTTACACCACTTTTTATACAATTTAAGTGATTATATTTAATAATTACAAATTTTAAATACGCCAGGATATAAACATTTCGAGTGTTCCTATCGATATAAGTTTGTACCTATCGGTTTTGTTCGGCTACATTAATTGAATTGAAAGTATTGATTTGCCGGTTAGTGCTTCATTTTATAAGTATGATTGAAATTATTTTTTTCGGCTGAAAACGAAGCTCACCGATAGTAGCCTATTCCCTTCCTCAAGAACTCGGCTATCAAATACAGATTTTTCAAATCTTCCCAGAGATTAGCGCGTTCAAACATAAAAACCGGTCAACTGCGTGTCGGACCACGCACAATGAAGGATCGATGGGCCACGCACAATGACCGGTCCGTAGTTGGGAGGATTAATGCCAAAAACAAACTTAACATTGTAGTTGAAAAACATGTTCACCCATACATCGATGTACGTCACGGTCAATTCTTCAACTGCAAATGTAAGTTTGTAATAGCATTTTTTTTTTCTGTTATAAAATAAATATTTAACGATTTACGGACTTTTTCCTTTACTTACGCTGTGACACCGCTGCCTCCTGCCTTTCATGATTCTAGGTCAACGGGAAGTACTCTATAAGGTGTGGATTTATTTGCGAGTATCAAAATATATGGCTTAAATGGCTGTATAATTTAATTGAGTTGACTTAAAAGCTTTATTTTTTTAGAGCTGCAAGGGACCACAGACCTACGTATTAGATTGTCTGTATTTGATACATTGACAATTTGAGTTGGCAGTCGAATGCATCGCAGATTCGCAGTGCGCCCGCGGCCCGTCGCTTGTCACTATAGATAATAGTCTATACCATAGACAAGTGATGTTGATACGTCGGGCGTGAGTAGATTCATTTGTTTATTGTACATACCTAGTTTCGGTTTTTATTTATTATTATTTCCTTTATTGAACTTTTTAACATATAAAATACATTTTTAAATATTTCTTAAGAAACTACATATGTTACCATGTTAACTTAGGAGACCAAGCGACGTATCCACCGCAGACGTGCCAGTGCACCCGAATTCTTCGTCTATTGTGCTAAGTAATGGCAGATCATGCGGCAGCAACCACGTTTCCTGTAGCGCTACTACATCAGCATCCTTACATAGTGTTTGTATCGTGTATACTCCATTTAGTCGTTATAATATACCCGTTGATTATTCTCGCCAATTACATTAGTATTCTCCCTAATATTGACAAAACGCCTAAACGTAGAATCGATAAGTTTCCGATTTAGTCAATCACTAGCGTATATGTAAAATAAATGGCTGTTGCACAGCACAACGACAGCGAACGATGTTTTCGTGTGGGTGAGTTGTACGGTGCATGGTAAATGCACGCTGTGTTTGATGGAATAAGGTTTATAATTGATTGTGTAGTACGTTCTGATTTGTAAATTGCAAGTGTGAGCGGGACCTCGTATTTATTGGGTTTACTGATCGCATGTGTAGTTGTAGGCTAGAGAGTAGGGATAGATTGAAGACATTGGGTTTCGATACATTTTCAACTACCGGGCATATCTCCTTCTTTCTTATATCTATGGGCGCTACTATCGGGCTCTTCACGAGCCTGGTGTAGATTTCTTAGCGTCCGTATCCTGGCTACGTTTCGGTGACCTTTTCGGGGAAACTGAAGGTTTTGTCTGTGCAATTATGGACAAAGTTATCTTGACGAATAACTACCGGAGACATATTATTAAGGACGGGACGGTTGACGTGTGTCGGGCATGCCATCGTCCGGGTGAGTCCATCAGACATTATCTCTGGTTGTTCGCGTCTGACTAACGGCGAGTACTTACAGAGGCATAACCAAGTGGCCAGGATTATTCACAAGCAACTTGCTTTGAAATATAAACTTGTTGACTCTGAGGTACCGTATTACAAGTATGTGCCCGACCCAGTTCTCGAAAATGACCATGTCACGTTAAACTGGGATCGGTCTATCATTACTGACGGGACTATTGTAGCCAATAAGCCTGATATAGTGGTGATAGACCGATTAGCGCGCCGCGCAATGATAGTCGATGTTACCATCCCACATGACGGGAACCTCGTGAAAGCTGAGAAAGAGAAACAAATTAAATATCTCGACTTAGCACACGAGGTTGTCGACATGTGGAATGTGAGCTCGGCTATCATTGTGCCGATTGTCGTAACGGCTAATGGCCTGATTGCCGAAAGCCTCGACCAACATCTCTCGAGACTGTCGTTAGGCGGTTGGATGATGGGCCTGATTCAGAAGGCAGTACTCCTCGATACGGCTCGCATTGTGAGGAGGTTCCTGTCTCTGCAGCCCTAATCACCGGTAGCTTGGACCCTGCTCCCGACACCGGCGGACCACTATTTTTTTACATTTTAAAATGTTTTTTTTATATCTTTTGTAAAAAATATTAAAAAATGTAATTTTATCTGCAAAAATATGAATAAACGAAATAATAATATAATATAATTTGAGTACAATTCCTTTGTACTCAAATTATAATTATGTCATATCTCTTTGTATTTTACTGTGTGTACATAAATAATAAAATAAATAAATAAATAATAATAATAATATTTATTTCTAAGTATAAATGGTACATTGAGATCTAAAATTAAACATTGATTCACATACACTACCATTGCTGGTGTAGAAAATTTAAAGAAGCTAAGTGCATGCAAATCGTAGACATTACAATAAAAGTTATATTAAATTAATAAAATTGATTTGAATTTATATTTTTAATTTGAAACAATAATATTGATTCAGATTAATTGAATAGTATTATTTGTAATGTCAAAATATTATTATTTCAAAAAGCATAGA
This sequence comes from Agrochola macilenta, assembly GCA_916701695.1. Classification (NCBI taxonomy): domain Eukaryota; kingdom Metazoa; phylum Arthropoda; class Insecta; order Lepidoptera; family Noctuidae; genus Agrochola; species Agrochola macilenta. The sequence continues at coordinate 23,623,049 of OU753560.1, read as the reverse complement.
ATATTAATTAAAATGTCAAAAAGTATGATTTAAAAATTCAATAACAGAATAGAAACACATGTCTAAGAGCCAAGTAAACATTTTACATTTGAATTTATTAATTGGCAACATTCTCAAGCCAGGTGGTAATTTATTATACATTTTTACTATCATACAACTGGCATTTCTACTGTATAGTTGCCATCTCTGAGGAGGTACAATTAGCAATTCCCCGGCATTTTTTTTCTTCAGTCTATGGGAGACTTGTTCATTTAATAGGAATAAAGGTGGGTATTTTTTTACAAATAAACAAGCCTCAAAAATATAATGGCACGGGAGTGGAAGACTTTTAATTCTTTAAATAATGGCCTGCAATGGTCTAAGTATTCTGCTCCGCTCATGGCTCTGATAATTTTTTTTTGTACTTTAAATGATCTGCCCACATCCACTGAATTACCCCATATCACTAGGCCGTAACGCAATACTGATGAAACATACCCATGATATGCATTGAGGACAGTTTGTTTACTGGACACCAGTCTTAACTTGCGAAGGGCATATACAAACTTATCAAGCTTGTAACATACTCTATATACATGATCCTGGTTTCTTGATCTTGGTTTCTTCATTAAAATTTTCAATAACGCTACCTTCTCCTTTGTCTTATCATAAATATAATTCACGATGTCGGACTCAATCACATCTTTGTGCACATTTGATACAAATTGTGGTATTTTTGTATCAGCCGCCTTAAATTAACTGCAGCTTGAGTCGGCCTTTCCCTTGCTATATAAACCTATTTCTTAATCGCTTTCTCTGCGATTCTATCCAATTTTCATTCGTTTTCGGCGTTTTGTTGTTGAGATAGAGCTCGACAAAACTGACAACTTTTACGGACCCACATTACATAATTTTTTAAGATAAAAAAAAAACAAAAAATTCTCTACTCGAGGAGCTCTAGATACTGACACCGCACATGCCAGGGCAATTTCTTTTTTTTTTCAAGTTTTTTATTATAGGTATTTTTTTTTAAAATTGTTATAGCGCCAATAGAAATGCATAATCTGTGAAATTTTCAACTGTCTGCCTATTATGGGTTCCGTTTGGCACCCTTCGGGTACGGAACCCTAAAAATAAGTTTATGGTACGCAATTCTAGTAGTTAACAAAGGTGAGCTCAGGGCCGCTTGTCCGCCTGACGCAGGTCCTCACCGGACACGGTTGTTTCGGGAGGTTCCTGTTCCACATCAGGCGGGAGGAAACGCCCGGGTGTCACCACTGTGTGGATCGCCCGGAGAACACGGTGGAGCATACGGTGGAGGTCTGCCCGGCTTGGGCGGAGCACCGCCGTGTCCTCACGGAGGCGATCGGCGGCGGCGATCTCTCGCGTCCGGCCCTGGTTCAAGCATGGTTCGGAGCGAGAGTGCATGGCAGTAATGCTCGCGAAGGAGGAGGCGGAGCGCGCGAGGGAGATGCAAGATTCGCGTCCTCGCGGCCCTAGTCGCCGCAGGAGACGCCCCGGGCGTCGGGTGTCGCGAGCCGACTTCCGGCCACCGAAGGCGTGAACTACCAGGCCCGGGTCGATGGCGCGTTGTGTTCCACGCGCGCCTGAAAGAGATGTCAGCACCAACTGACGGGGTCCGTAAGGACCAATGCCTGCCGGAACACAGGCAACGGTCCTTCCGTTGCCTGTGTTCCGGGGCCGCGGGTGGGTTTTAGTCAGTAAAAGTCTGACACACCCTCCTGCTCGGGAGAAGTTATTTGATAATTTCCCAACCTCAAAAAAAAAAAAGGGCTTCTTGTCTCTATTAAGTTTCCGTCTCAAGACGTCCTGCAAATCAAACCAAGCAACAAGTGGTTATGACGAACTCACAAATAACTTATTAATGGTGGCGGTAAATGGTCCTCGACACTCCACGACACTGCGAAATTTTCACGCGACTTTAAAAGATGCAATAAAACTCTTTGAAATGTTATCGACACTTTCGAAACACGTTAACAAACTTCTGATTACTATTGAGAAACATTGCATAAACGAATTTATTTTAAGTGAAAGAAAAAGTCTACTGAAGAATAAAGTAAAGTTACGAAAGCAATAAGAGTCTTTGGAACAAAACAGTCAACTACGTAGTTTCTACAACTATAATCCGACGTCCAAACAGGCGGAGCTTAGCTTTGTCTTTAAGAGAGGTGCGTCAGTGTCCGGATCACTGCCGCGTCAGGGATACATTGTGAACGATACATTCTATTAGAAAAGATTATAATCAGAAACGCGCAACATCTGAGTGTGAGGCGGAACGAAGTGAAGAGGCGACGCGATATGGGTCAGTGTGCCGCTACGACGCGCCGACGCGCCGTATCGCTATCGTTACGTGCAATCGCGGTTTCGGAGAATCTTAAGTCAACACTGGACCTTTTAAAAAACAACTCAAGTCAAATTCGCCCCCGAGACGTACTTAGCAAACGTACTCACGTTAAACTTTGGGTCCGGCGCACTCCGGTCCTCTAACTTACCGGAGCAACTACTCGACAAAGTAAAAAGTGAATTCTACAGCTTCCGTCTGCTGCATTACAATGATCGTTTGCAGAACTTTGTGCAAAGTTGTCGTTCGGCGTTAGGAGCGTCACGCGACTGCTCGTTATTTGCAACTGTTTGCCGGGTCGCGAGGATACAGAGTGCTTCGCTCACTCCAACACATAATCCTGCCACATAATCCTGTAACATGTTTATGTTTGTATGTCTTTAGACTGTTTGATTTGGAAGTTCCGGGAGAACCAATGGGGTACTTTCTTTATCCTTGTTTGGTGTGAGACTGCCGTCTAGATCAGTGCAGTCTGTGGGTGCAGATGTTACCCTAGGACGGGCGGATACCCTTATTCGGCGGCTGCTTGATATATTACAATAATTAAATGACAGAAAAACATAAATTAATAACAAATACATCTAACTATGCCAAGATAAGAAAAACATTTAATAAAAGAGAGCAGACAAGGAAAATATGGATAACTTTAACTGTGAGATATCAAAGACATATTTAGATGGGGAACAAAATCTGTTTAATGATTTTTACCTTGAAGAGACTATGGAAAACATAAATGATCAAAAATCTTTAAGTAGAAGCTCAAATGAAACATTGGAGAAATTACTCAAAGAAAAGCAAAAAAAAACTGAAACTCAAAATTTGGGGAAAATTTCAATTATACTTATAATACACTTATAGTGCTTACTGCCTTTTACTTACCTAATTTAGCAAGTTTTAAAAGTCAGAATGATCACTGTGTATGTAAGTTCTGTTGAATATGTCTTTTAGGGAAAGGATCGTATGAAGTAAAGCACAGAAAGACAAGGCTAGACATTTATTTAATTAGACTTGTCATTATTTAATCAGAAAGCTAGTTGTCCGTTCGCAAAACTAGCTCTTCATGGAGAAGAAGGACAAGAAACTCCATGGAAACAGTATGATAGTATTCTATCAACACATGTCTTACATTATTGACAATAATGTACTCGTATCATACACAACAACATAATCACAATAAGCAATAATTACGGTATAATATCAAATTACTTAACTTTTTATGACACCTGGTCGGTCTATTCCATACAACAACGGCACTAGAACCAACCAACTGAACATCCACCGAGCAACTGACTCGATAACGTCATTACATTCCTTTTTATGTCAAACATCTACCGCCATTTTAAATAAATCACAGATGTCATACTAAGGCTTATTAACTTCCAATACAGGTAATAATAAACAAATCTTATGTAGTGAAACCGTTTTAAAACATTGTAAAGTAATTAAGCAATTTAATAACAGCCGATTTGTTATTCTTAGATATAATTCAATAGAATATCAACATTAACTGACTGTTTTGTGTCAATAGTCTAAAACATTTTATTTTATTAAAAAAAAAAGGGGTAGGGCAGACAAGACTACGTGAAGTCGGTTTTGCAGCGATTCGTTTCTGTCACTAAATGTAGCACAACATATTGACTTTTTATGACACTATTTTAATTTTCCAAGTAACCAGCTATATATTTGTGACCAATATTCCGTAAAATGTTGTTTCGGTGTGGTGAAAATATGACAAATAAATCATTTGGCAAATGAAAAAAGTTCAAAAGAGGCTTCGGCCAATAGCAAAAAGTTATTTTGTAAATCGGCGAAATATAGTTCGGTAAAATAATACCTATGACACATGAAACTTCGATGATCTAAGAATATGTCAAATAATGCATATACATAGCAAAAAAGACAAGAAATTCGAACAAAAAAAAATCGGACAAGTGATCGGTTCCCTTACGGACTGCCTCAGTGTAACAAGTGATCGGTTCCCTTATGGACTGCCTCAGTGTAATAAAGTCTGTGATAGAAGTTAACACTGATAGTGAAGCGGTTTATATTTTAAGGGATTTTAATGCTCATCCAAATGAACTATTTTGTGATGAGCTGTTGAGTTTCTGTGTAGAACAAGACTGGTGCTACGTTGATATGGAGAGGCTAGGTATTCAGTCTAGTACATACACTTTTACGAGTGAGGCGCATGAGTGTAGGAGGTGGTTAGACCACTGCACTGTCACTAAAGCCGCTCAGGAGACAGTCCACAATGTGTGGGTGCAGCATGACGTGTATTGGTCTGACCACTCTCCACTTTATGTGGAATGTAATATTGATAAGATTGCTGTTAAGTGTGCTATTGATAGTAAGCTGATGGGTGACGGTGTGATCTGGGGCAGAAGAGAGGTTAAGCAGATTGATCTATATCATAGCCTAAGGAGGAGCTCAAAGGGCTGGATTTTCCTATGGAATTTAGTTCATGTGCTGATACATTCTGTTCTGACCCGGTACATACGGCCTTGTTGGATAATACATATGTACACTAGGATTACAAATATTTTAACGCAGGCGTCTGTAAGATCCAACCGTCGTAAATGTTTCAGGAAGGGTACATCACCGGGTGGAACAGGCATGTCTCAGATGCTCACAGAAAGGCTAGGCTTGGGTTTCAGCTTTGGGTGTTAGCTGGTAGACCATCAAATAGTACGGTTTAAGAACAAATGTGTAATAGTCGGAGGGTTTTTAAGTCCAAACTGAAATGGTGTCAGAGCAATCAAGAACAAATTAAGATGGATATTCTTGCCTCAAATCTTTCAACGGGGAATTTTTCAGCCTTCTGGAGGGATACTAACAAGATGAACCCTAAACCAAGTACTGTGAGCGTCGGTCGCCTGTCAGTGATCCTAAATGTATTGCCAATAATTTTAGATATCACTTTATGGTAGGATCTCCCCTAGGGCCAGCGACGGCCGATGCGGGCGGTGGTGGGGCCGGCGTGCCCGGGGGAAAAACACGCTTTTCCGCAAAAGAAGTTGTCGCGGCAATTCAAAGGATGAAAATGGGTAAGTCTCCAGGGTATGACGGTCTCAGCATCGAGCACTTCAGGAATACAGGTGTACATCAGTCTGCCGCGTGTACTGGCTATGTTTTTTACGCTCTGTATCGGTCACTCATACTTACCGCAATCGCTTATGAAAATCTTGGTTGTACCCATTCTTAAGAACAGGACAGGGGATGTGTCAGATAGGACAAATTACCGACCCATCTCACTTGCTACAACAACAGCTAAGATACTTGACAGTTTGCTTAATCGGAGTCTCAGTGGGTACTTACATTTACATGACGCACAATTCGGTTTCAGGGCGGGACTATCTACTGAGAGTGCTATTTTATGCCTTAAGCATACTGTCGGGTATTATACGGAGAGAAAGACACCGATATATGCCTGTTTCCTCGATTTGTCAAAAGCTTTTGACACAGTTGCCTATGATATACTGCGGCGAAAGCTAGAGGAAACAGTTATGCCAACGGAATATAACAGTATTCTTAAATTCTGGTATAAAAACCAGACTAACCAGGTTTGTGAACGCTACGCATCTGGTTTCAGGTACAACACACAGAAAAGTGAGGTACTGATTTTTAGGGCAGGAAATCAGAGACCTACTACAGTGCCTCCGATCATGGTCGATGGAACGGCCTTGAAAATTGTGAAGAACTTTAAGTACCTATCTGGGTCAACTGGTCTCAGAGGACTTAAAAGATGACCCAGGTATAGAAAGAGAACGCAGGGCGTTGGCGGTAAGGAGCAATATGCTGGCCCGTAGGTTCGCTCGATGTACTAAGGAAGTGATAACACTTTTTAGGGCTTATTGCCAAACTTTTACAAAGACTGCGCGGTAGCACCAACAGCATTTTGCAAATGATTGCATCCCGCCATGACTGTCCCCTACAGGCACACTGGGTGGGAATAGTTACGGGAAGACTAACGTTAAAAAAAAAAAACTTTGTTATATTAAGTACCTACTAACTATATAGATGTTAAGAAAATTGTTACTCTCTTTTATGGATTCTGTCCGAAATAAATGGATAATAATAATAATAAACAAGTTAGAAATTTGAAACTTCTGTAATCTGTATACCATGTACCTTAAACTATATATAATCAACAAATACTAAAAACGACATTCATAAGGTTTTTAAATTTTTAAATAAATTTAAAAACCTTATGAATAATATATAATATGGGTAATTTTCTGCAACTGCAAAAATAACTTCGCAATTCATAGTATCATTATGAAATACAAAGGACATTGTTAAAAATGGCCTATGAATCAACACGTATGAAACCTTTACAGTAATTACTAGTGTGTTTTATAATTTACATTACAATTATTACAATAGAACGGACACTTCTTAATTTCGGAAACATTTTAAAAAGTAATTCACTTCGGTCTTATTCCCCGGCGCCATTATTTTTGTTCCAATTTGACGTTTTGGTGTAGGCAAAGGGCAATAGCTCATACAGCCAAGTCTTTTTGCGCAGCGGTATAGTGTGCCCCGTAATTACAACGCTCAGCACTCTCAGCGCTTAATCTATGAATAAGGTGATTTAGTTACAAACAGAATAAAGTGATTAAAAGCGCTGTGTGAAACGAGCAACCGCGACACTGACTGTCGATGAATTGACAGATTAGTTTGACATTTCATAGTAATGACAGCGTTGTTATTTTGTCACTCGCATCCTAACTCCTGCGCTTGCATCTTGCGTAGTTTGTGTGTATTCGTTTGTGTTATTGCATTTTCTGTTTTTTTTACCTATTTTAACTAACAACTTGGCGTGAACAAAGGACTATGATTTCCTCTTGAAATATCGACCTCTGGCTGGGATTTCATAGCCCTAAACTAGTCATAACTACAAATAAATTAGTAACTACTTATAAAGAAAGAATGGTTCTGACTACTTAATAGACCTTATGCATTTAATGAAACGTTTGAAGGTAAAATCCAATGTATTTTCACTAATAAACGCCAAGTTAGTATGTTTCTATTGACCTAATTATAACCCCAAAATCCGAAAGTGTTTTAGATTTTTTACAATTATCAGCAGTGTCCGTGATTTTAATTTAGGTTCAGTCGAATATATGTATTATTTAGAATACAAAAAGTAAATTCCCGTCTCTGTTGGTTCTTAGGCGAACGATGTATGGACGCCGAACAATGTCCTTTATCTATGCGATTTTCATTAAGATGAAAAATAATAATATTCTTCGTTTAGTTTTTTGCTAAATAATGTACGGTGGTATGGAACCCTTCGTGTGCGAGTCCGACTCGCACTTGGCTGGTTTTATTTATTACCTACTACTTTGGGAAAATTGTTTTTTATTTTACTTTCCTTGTCGTATCTACAGTCGGCAAGAAAAAAAGACAGATTCCAATAAGTGATTCATAATTGTCTGTAGGTTATGCGATTGCGATTTCGACCGTCCAGACTTCAGTTAAATTTCCACATTGAGATTATCAGTAAACTGTATTACAGGCATGACTCAAGGTCAGGGGTGTGGAACAATAAAGGAAAGTTTCATTTGGTCGTAAGCACTGTGTAACCCTTACATGTGTGCCGACATAAGTAGCTGTCAGTAATTAATCTTCGCCCTCGCCCCAAGTGTTCTGCGGGGCGCGAAATCTTCTTAATGGCGACTATGAGTGTTCGAATGGCCCTTGTTACTGGCGTGGTGCAAGTAGTGGGTGGTGTAAAGGTTGCGTGGTGCCCGCGGCGGGTGAGCCTGTTCCGTGGCGGTTTGTTACGTAAGCCAGTCACGACAGCCGTCATTAAATCCATAAACACGCCAAATTATATTTTTCAATTTTGTGATTTTCCGTTGCTGAAAGTTAATTATTAGCAGGTACTTTTAAGTTAAAAAAAACGTTTAAAAAAAAAAAAAAAAAATTGTGAAGATTCTTATGCGGCGATTCTATAATTAGATGAGAAATTTCAAGGACGCGTCACATGTAGGCACGTGTCGTTACATGAGAGACATGAGAAAAAATTAAGATAAGCAGGTTACTCTCTCTGTCTCTCACACAAAATCTCTCTTATTTTTTAAGGTGGATCCGCAGTTGATGCCCGCGTTATTCAAATTTTCTTAAGTTTCTTGCAATTTGATATATCTTGATCAAAATATGATTTGCGACTATAACAGAGTAGTGTATTTACAGAGTTATAATTAATTCAAATTCAAATCTTTATTGCATATCACATATTGTGTTTACAAGGTCTTAATAATAATAATAAAGTTCACATGGACCCTGTCGGGCACAACAATTCCATAAAACTACTTATGAGTAGTAACATTATCCTTCAAAAAATCAAAAGCAATTACATTATATAATATCACATTTAAATATGTGATAAACGTCTTTGCAAATTCTCACTAGCTCTAGAAATCATGAAAGAGAATTAATTAATTTCAAATAAATAAAATCGGACAAATTAAATTATTCAAAGATTAATTCATCCTGTTAGTCTCTGTTTTTTTGTAATAGCATAATTTATTATATTTATATTATATATCTTTAATCAACATTATAACTCCTTATTTATATTTATGTCAGACAATGAATCTTATTTATCTGCCATAGAATCTACTGCCTCTTCAAGCGATGTAAGCTTTTCTTCTTTCAACTTTACCCTTGGTGACTTTTTGCAACAAAATTTCAATGATAAGTCTGATCGGTTGGTGAATGTGTGTCACATTAATGCTCAAAGTGTTCCAAGCCACTACAGCGAGCTGTACGACGCATTTAATAACAGCAACGTTCACGCCATCCTGATCTCTGAAACTTGGCTCAAACCGCATCTCCTATCCACCACTTACCCTCTTACTGGTTTCGTTCTTATACGGAATGATCGGGTTGGTAAAGGAGGGGGTGGTGTGGCTATACCTTCGCAGTGACTTTCCTTACAAAATACTTGCTACTTCCTTTTCACATTATTCTGCTTCTGCCGAGTTTATTTTCCTCGAAGTGTGTGTCAAAGGAGCCAAAACCATTATTGGTGTTGTCTATTGTCCTCCTTCTGTTGATTATTTCACTGAATTCGAATCAGTACTTGAATCCTTGGGTTCGGAGTATGCACATCACATCATCATGGGTGATTTCAATACAAACCTCCTTGCCCACAACTCTCCTCGATCCCGTAAGCTCCTCCATCTTATTGAGTCAGCTAGTCTACACGTCTTGCCGCTCAAACCTACTCATCACAATACTGTCGGCGATGACACCTGGCTCGACCTGATCCTCACCTCGAATCCTTCCCTCGTTTCTTCCCATGGTCAACATGACGCTCCTGGCTTTTCTCATCACGACATGATTTTCCTTTCCTATGTCCTGAAACCTCCCAAACCTAAACCCAAGGTTCTGTACAGGCGTTGTTTTGCGCGGATGAATGTCGAGAAGCTCAACGAGGATGCATCTGTAGTCGATTGGGAGCCTATGATGGAAGCCACGTCAGTTGACGACAAGGTTGCCATCTTCAATGATGTTGTAGTAATTCTTTATAACATTCATGCTCCTGTAAAAAAAGTAAAGTTAAAACGCCCACCTGCACCATGGATAACAAGAGGAATACAGATGGCAATGCGACGTAGGGACCGTGCTTTTCGTAAATTTAAAAAAGATCGGACTGATGAGAACTGGACAATATTCAAGACTGCAAGGAATAGATGCAATCAGATGATACGCAACGCTAAACGCCGCCATATTCTTGATACTATCAATACTTCCTCTTCTGCCGATATTTGGAAATTTCTTGGAACTCTTGGTATCGGCAAACCGCGACATTTAGACCTTCCTAATTCAATTGACTTAGACGATCTCAACCGTCACTTCTCCTCTGTTTCTACCATGGATCGTCTAACCAAGCAACAAACTTTGTCTTTAATATCTGGTCTAACGCGTCCTTGTATTAATCCTTTCAGTTTCATTCCAGTTGAGTCGGGGGTGATCAGAAAGATCATTCTCTCCATTAAATCCAAAGCTGTGGGATGTGACAATATCACCCGTGGTATGATAATAGCTATTCTGGATCATCTCCTACCCGCGATTACCCATATTGTAAATTTTTCCCTGTACACCGGAGTATTCCCTTCCCTGTGGCGCAAAGCCTATGTTCGTCCACTTCCTAAGGTATCTAATCCCTCTCTTCCTACCGACTTCCGTCCAATTTCTATACTTCCCTTCCTATCCAAAGTGCTCGAGACCTGTGTACACAAACAATTCTCCAATTTTGTTCATCATAACTCTCTAATTAGCCCTCTTCAATCTGGGTTCAGGCCTGGACACAGCACTGTTTCCGCCCTCCTTAAAGTGACTGGCGATATAAGGGCAGGACTAGAAGATACCAAAGTTACTGCTCTAGTGTTGGTTGATTTTTCGAATGCCTTTAATACCGTCAGTCACGACATCCTGTTAGGTATTCTGTCCTATGTTATGGTCTCTCCCGAAGCACTGGAATGGTTCTCCTCTTATCTTCAGGAGCGTCAGCAGTCCATTCATATTGGAGATTCTTCATCATGCTGGTGTGATTTGGAAGCTGGCGTTCCCCAAGGCGGTATTCTTTCTCCTCTTCTGTTCTCTATTTTTATTAATCTTATAACTTCCGAGCTTCAGTGTGCGTATCATCTGTATGCGGATGACTTGCAGTTGTACTGTCAAGGGAAGGTTGATGAAATACCTGACGCTATCGACAAGTTAAATAGAGACTTAGCTGCAATAAAAACCTGGGCTGATAGATTTGGTGTTGCAGTAAACCCTGATAAGTGTCAGGCAATCATAATTGGGAGACCTCGTAGTATTAGCAAGGTGGATGAGTCAATCTTGCCACCAGTTCTCTTCAACGGTACGATCGTTCCATTTAGCACTGACGTGAAAAACCTAGGCTTACACATCGATGGGACCCTGAACTGGCGTACTCAAGTCGCTAGGGTCAGCCAGAAGGTTACTGGAACGCTGCGGGCTCTGTACCGGCTAAAAAATGTATTACCATCAAGTACCAAGACAATGCTTGTGCAGTCCTTAATTTTCCCTATCATCGATTATGGTGATGTGTGCTACTATGACCTGAATGCAGATCTCCTCGACAAACTAGACCGTCTTCTCAATAACTGCATTCGATTCGTTTTCAATCTTCGTAAATATGATCACGTCTCTGCGCATCGATCCCTTCTAAAGTGGTTGCCCATACGGCAGCGCAGAGAGCAAAGGGCGCTGACCACCTTGTTTTCATTTCTTGACTCTCCCTCTTCCCCTAGTTATCTAGCCCCCCACTTTCAGTAAATTTGCGCAAACCACAATAGAACTCTACGTTCATCACACAATCGTCTTCTTCAATATCCCACTCACCGCACTGACTTCATTCACTCTTCCTTCTTCGTTCAATCTATCTCCTTGGGGAATGCGCTCCCCCAAGAAATCAGGATGGCAACCAACCGATTATCCTTTAAAGTTAAAGTCCGCGAGCACATTCGTAAGAAGCTGGCAGTATCATAACAACGGTAATGTTTTCCCATTGTTTGTCTTATTTGTTTTAGTATATTCGTGTATTTATGTGTATTTATCTGATCTTGTATTTACTTATATTTTATTATATATATAGGTTAATAGGTATATGTATATCCTTATATTTAAATAAATATTTATTCCACAATTTTCATATTGCACCTACCACTGTTTATCTCTGCATCACCCAAAGGTTGACTGGTAGAAAATGCCTATGGCATTAAGTCCGCCTCTGTACATTTGTGTGCTTAAAGTATTAAATAAATAATAAATAAATTCATTAGAAATAAATTATGTCATAGATTAAATTGATATAAAAAGTCAAATAAAGATGTAATAAAAAATAAACAATTCATTAAAAAAAAAAATATGTCACAGATTAAAATAGTATTAAAGAATCGAATAAAATAATCATTAGAATCATTAGTAAAAATAATTAGAAAACGTAAGAAAATTCGAATTTCGCGGGCTACAACTGCGGACCTTAAGAAGTTTCACTTCTACCACGTGTGCGTGACGGTGCTGCACTTCTACCACGTGTGCGTGACGGTGCTGCACTGACGGACATTTTTGTTTGGTCTTCTTTTGAGTTCCTGTAAGTAGTTAGTACACAGAAACGAAACTTTGGGAAATCACGTTAACATCGCAAAAATCTTAAATCTCACACCAGAACAAACACAAAAACTTATAATATTATCACTTTCGGAGTAACCAGCACAGTAATGGCGAGCTAAACATTAGCTCGGTGACAAGCGTGGCGTAAGGGCGTCAGCGGGGGTGTGCGTTGGCGCGGGGGGTGTGTCGAACATAATGTGGGTCCCGCGCTCTGGCCGCGAGCCGGCTGTTACCGACAAACGCTGTTTACTCGCTCGCCCTTTGTTCCTAATGAATGCACCGCCCGATACACAGACCTGCTAACCTTCGACTCGCCAAAATAATCTTTCTGTAGGTACTTTCTTACTTTACTTTCTGTAGGTATAGGGCTCTTTGTGAAGGGCCTCCTCCGGAAGAGTACTAACACCATAACTTTATTTTGCCGCAGTGTATATATGGTTCACTAGTGTCTGTGTAATTAAACGTACTGAGACGTTTCAACTTTGTCTCTGGTATTGCAGATGATGTGCAATGGCGGCGGTGACCACTGGTGTTTCCTCGGCCTATCTGCCATAAAATAACTCCCGCATCAAAATCCCGATTCCGCAGGCCTGCGTGATCGAGGTCATCAATCCCGCAGGTCCGCGGGATTTAAGAGTCCAAAAAATCATGCTTCTTATTCTAAGTAGATAACTACTTAGAATAAGAAGCATGATTTGTTGGAGTCTTCATGAGCTTATGAAGATTTTTATTTTTTATATATGAAATAAAAGACACTAACATTTAAAAAATTATATTTTTATATTATTAATTAGCTGTTAAACATAATGTTATTTTTTTCTAATAAGCGATTTTTTTGATAGTATTTCCGAAGAAAAGATAAATTTAGTAGAGCGAGCAGAGGTCTTTTTATTGTGTTATTGAAAAACCATCATCTTTCGACCTTAAAAAAATGTATCCATAGTCTCGCATTATTGGTCCCGAAAAAATGGTGCAGAATTGGATTCCCTACCCATGACCGTCTGGTGCATTGAAAATGAAAAAATCAGAGAAGTTAAAAAAAAGGGAGAACTTCAATCAACCATGTTAAAAAAAAAAAAACCGTTTCGTCAAAAGGAATTAAATATTCATAAAATGGTGACGAAATATGTGATACAGAGTGAAATTGTGGAATAACAGCAAATTCTTTGCTTTTAACAGACAACAAAGACGATTTAAAGAAAATTGGCAACATTTACTCGATGATTTTGTGGATTAATAGTAACGAAAAAGCTTTAACTCCATCAATAGTCATGGAAAGGCAGCAATATTGCTATTACTACTATAACTTGATCCAGTTTTGCTTTTACTCGATAATTATTTCACAATTATGTTCCTTATTCAACAGTAACACGACTTGCATAGCACTATTAGCTGAATAATTTGCACCCAAATCGCGTTGAGTAAATGTTTACTCCCTTTTTATACGACTTATTACATCTACAATATTGAACTATGAGCTGAAACAGAAACGTGGTCTCTATTATTATAGCACATGTTTTTGCCAGTTGGGCGACGACTAAACAGATGAACAGTGGTGCCGATTCTCTTGTACACCGGACTAAACTAACTAAACTATCACTAAAATTTCTTACTTTAGGCTATGAGAATCTTAGAGCTATTCTGCAAATAAAATTCTCTAAACTAAAAAATAATTTTGACACAACTAAAATGGAATTTGACAATCGCGAATCCACGTGATACCCGTGGTTTGCCCTCACCCGCGATTTTTTTTAGAGCCGGAGGCGCACGGGGTGCCGCCTCGACGTGTTTTATATGGAATTTTTCACTTTTTGTATGGAAAACATGAAAAAATATTACCTACATGTTCAGGTTTAGGGGATTAAGGGTTTCATAAAGGGGGTCGAAATTTTCATTATTTTTGCGATAGGACGCACCATTTTCGAGGTATAAGCAAAAGAAAAAATAAATACAGTACTGTTTTTGCACGTGAAGTCGAGATGTTGGTGTGAATTTTAGTTCATGACAACTTATTTTAACCCACACCTTTTTAATCGCGATTAAAAATGTCAGAATTAGTCTGGTTTGGTATTTTACAATCAAAATTTTAGGTGAAAAATGTCAAATTCTGAATAGCAAAATTGCCATTTTCACTAAAATAAAAACTCAGTACTATCTTAGTGCTGTCAAACTAAAATATAGTTTAATTGTGTCACTTTAGTCTATTTCAGAATGGGAAATCGTCGTTTGACAGGATTAAACTTAATTTTAGTGATTTTTAGTCTAGTTTAGAGGCATTTGTGACAAGAGAATCGGCACCAATATCACAAATGCCTCTAAAATAGACTATAAATCAGCAAAATTTTGTTTATTCCTGTCAAACGACGTTTTTCCACTAATATGGCACTGAGTTATTAATTTTGTGAAAATGGAAAATTTGCTATTCTGAATTTGACGTTTTTCACCAGAAATTTTGATTGTTTATCTAAATCTGACTATTTTTAATCGCGATTAAAAAGGCGTGGATTAAAATGAGTTGTCATGAACCAAAATTCACACCAACACTTCGACGGTGCAATAACAGTATTGTATCTTTTTTTTCTTTTATTTTGCTTATATCTCGAAAATGGTGTGTCCTATTGCAAAAATAATGAAAACTTCGACCCCTCTTTATGAAACCCATAAACCTCTAAAACTCAACATGTATGTATTTTTTTTTTCCATACAAAAAGCGAAAAGTTCCTTAAAACATGTTCCAATTTAAATAGTAGTTTAATACTAAGTATTTTCATTATTAATATATTGTAAATAAAAATATGACTAAAGCGTATAATTGTGAAACTGCCATGCTATTTGGGAAGTTTTTTTTTGTAATATTATTTTGTCTACTCTTCCGAGGACGAGTAAATACGAAAAAATGACAGAAAAATCGCAGTCGAAATAACATCAAGTTTGACAGAACGAGTCGACTATTTTGTATGGCAGCGCTGTCAGAAAACGAGAAAAGTGACAGAAATAGACGACAATTAATAAACGAGTAATTGTCGCGTGTGTCATGTTAGGCCTACTGCTATCTAATTACGCAACACATTTTCGATTTACAATTGAGTCAAATTTGTTTCGTTTTGAATAGGTACAATTGCATTCAATTTACAATTTTCGAATTACGTAACTCTAAAATCTGTGATGTCAACTGCACTCTGTTTCAGACACTAAAGAGTGAACGATAATCGTCTAAAAATGCTATTATTCGAATTACGTAATCATTTTGACAGTTGAAAATTTGTTTAAAATCAACGAGAAATTGCTTTGAGCTATCAATCTAAAGAGAAGGCACCCTACTGGTCGCATTCGATTTTCTTTGCAATATTTTTGGGATTTACTCGTATAATCTCCTTAATTATTACAAAATTATGTAAGTGAACGTCGTCTTCATAAATTGTGAATGTGTTTTTGTGTAAAACCTCAATGATAGATCATTATTAGGGTCTGTAAAATACCAAAGCAGCGAGGTCGATTTTTAATAATAATTGTGAAAGTTTTCTTCTGTTACAAGTGCTTACAACCTAAACTAAAGATATATATTATGATATTTCAGAAACGAGGTATTTTGGTGGCATTTTAAAGGAAAGACAAATTCGTCCCTCGTACCGTATCAAACTTATCATAAGCCACAAGCTTAGCAACCCAGTCGGGCTTGTACTTCATTGGAAAAGCAAATTTATTACAGGAAGAAGAAATATTATAATATAGTTTGAAGCATTTTATGTCAATGGATTCTGTAAGGACATCGATGAACATACTCACCAAACCATAAATAGATCTATTTCCACATCATTGTCTGTATTAGGTACCTACTTAATATCAATATTATTTTCTTTCTTAGTGTTGAACATTGATTGTGTGTTTAGCGCAGCAACAATTTTACACACAATCTTCTTGTTTGTTGGTAAATACGAAATGCACCATCAAACGTAAACTTACCATACATTTAAATAAAGCCAATTGTAGGCACCTAATTGTTGTTTATAGCAGAATATTGCTGTTCTATAAAGTAGATAGATTGTGCATGTAAGTGTTTAAGGGAGAGGCCTATTACACTTTGTGGATGGATGTAATGGTTCATGGAATATCAATATATTGAGGATTTACTTAAATTCTTTTTTTTTATATTCAGGTGTCAGGCTCAACTACATTATTCAGGAAAAAATTTAACTCTCATGAGCGCTTACAGCAAGAATTAGCAAGCAGTACATACTTATTCCATGATGACTGCCACAGGACATTAGATCCCAAATTCCACTAATCCTTACAGTAGTGTCCAAATATTTCATAATAATGTGAAGATATAATAAAAGTCGTTTTTGTTTACCATAACTTATTTCTCTCTATTTACTGTTACCTAATAAATGACAGTTAATTTAGGTAAATAGGTACCTCTAAATAGTATCATTATAATAATCAATTGGCTGTGTTTATAAAAGGCATAGTATTCAATTCTTAAATATTGCATTAAAGTTATTTTTATTTGCACCTTTATAGGTATATAAAGGTGCAAATAAAAATAACTAAACTACAGATAATCTAAAGATAATCTTTTTTTTTTTTACTGTTCAGTCTTGTACGACAGCGATATAAATATGTGTTACTATTTTGTTAATTGATAACAGTGTAAACTTTAATAAAGTGTTTTTATTTTGAACCTGTGCATCTTCATTCGTTCATCATTCATTTGCACCTTTATATACCTATAAAGGTGCAAATAAAAATAACTTTAATGTAATATTTAAGAATTGAATACTATGCCTTTTATAAACACAGCCAATTGATTATTATAATGATACTATTTAGAGGTACCTATTTACCTAAATTAACTGTCATTTATATATTTATACAAATAAAAATTACAAGCACAGGTTCAAAATAAAAACACTTTATGAAAGTTTACACTGTTATCAATTAACAAAATAGTAACACATATTTATATCGCTGTCGTACAAGACTGAACAGTAAAAAAAAAAAGATTATCTTTCATTAACAATCTTCAGTTTTTACTTTAGTTCTTGAGAAGCTTGAAAACTGAAGTAGCAGAGCAACGGGGCAACGCAGCATGGGCGACATCCTTCATGCTGCATTCATGTCCTCATAGGCGAAACGCCCCAGGAACTCTATAGTTTTAAAACAAAATCTTATTATTTTTTGCTCAAATAAAGTACCTACTTAAAAATTATGTGAAAAAGTAAAGTAGGCATATGAACTAGGTTTTCATTAGCCCATGGCTGGACAAAACCCATCAGCCTCTCAGTCATTGGTGCTGGTGCATAATTTAATTTTTGGTCATTTTTGGTTTTTGGTTGTATATATTATACTAGCAGGGCCCCGCGGTTTCACCCGCATAAGTCTCGATCCCGTGGGAATAGCCTAATAAAAAGTATGTGTTAATCCAGGTTATAAACTATCTGTGTGCCAAATTTCATCCAAATCCGTTCTGTAACAAACATCCATACATCCATCCATACTCACAAACTTTCGCGTTTATAATATTAGTAGGATTATAATGTTATATAATCATATTATATTATATTATAATATTACACATTTTTCAACATATAATTTATGACAAATGGCCAGATTCTGAACAAAATATATGAAGTCAGCAAAAAGGTATCTCCGAAAGGAACTAATCAGCAACCCTTTAATTATAATCCTATCGAAACCAGCTATCTAATTACGCAACACATTTTCGTAAACGATTACGACTGATCAGTTTCATTTTGACAGTTCAACAACATTCATCGCGTTATTTTTTTCGAAGTTATGATGCAATGGCTTAGCAAATTGTTTCAAAACGATTCAGATTCCGATTGATCGTGTATTACGCAATTACGGTACAGAATAGTATAATTTTGAAGCCCTTCTCCAGTACCATTTTTTTATTTTTTCGATAATATCTCTTTTCATTTCTGAAAGGTTTAAGATTCTTTGAAAAAAGTCCCAAAAAAACAGCAAAATTGTTTTTTTTTTTTTTTTTTGCAGTATTGTAGCTATGTTAGTAACGCTGTTTTTTATACCATGTTCGTTTACCTATCTTAATAATTGAGGACGCTAGCCCCCGGTTGCACTTGTCTTCAAAACGGGTACCCTACTGAAGCGATCGAAAAAGCATTTTTAATGCTATAAAAGTTATTAAGGAAATAATAGGATGCTCGGCCGTCCTTAACGTTGCGTTGTGAGTACAAAGCGCCGTTATAGTAGTTTGAATAGTTCGCAGTGAATGTTATCACATCTCAGCGGCGCGGCGGCCGCGGCGGCTGAATGGACTTCCTCCGACTAAGTAATAAGTGGCTTATTTACCCGCCCACCCGCGGTTTCTAGCACGACGGAAGTTTCGATAGTATTACAAGAAATCTGTTTAATATTATTAAAGTACAAATCAGAATGGTCTCATAGTTTAATAAGACTAGTAATTCTGTTAAACCATTGTGATACCAATCTGTATTGATTAAAGTTGGTGTTTTATTTGGGCTCACTGACTGATAGTTCATTTTGATTATATTTGGGTTACATGTAACATACGAAAATAACAGTTTCTTACTTTTGTTGATTACAAAAAGTTTAAACAAAAGTAATATTAGCTCAATCGATCAACACAGAAGCACACCTGCGATAAAGGTACATCATTGCAGAAAATAAAACAAGTAATTTTTACTAATTGAATTAGGTATTTGTTTGAATCAATAATGTAAATGACACAGTGATTGCGAGCGAATAAGGACGACCTTTAAGTGATTGCTTAGTGCGGACCTAGTTAGTGCTGACACTGCAGACACGAGCAGAAGTAGCGCTGGGTACAATGTGGAAACTCAAGAAAAATTAACAAGGGCTACACTGGATTCTCACGGTCATCAAGCAACAAGGTAGATATATGAGAATCCGACCAGCTAACTAAACACTCGCTGTTCGAAGTGGGCCTTTTTCACTAAATCATGCTACTAAAGCCGACCGAGCCGCACACCGGCCGTGTCGTGCTCCACCAGCCGGAACGGTGCGCCCCTCCACGGGGTCAAGGTCACGCGCCCCTATTTTTGGACGATCTCATTTGCAGATCTCACTTATATTTTAATGCAAATGCGAGGATTCAAATAGCGTAGTTCTAGTATTGACGTTCTCGGACTGAATGTTTGATACGCACTAAACATTGTGGTAAACCGCAATTTGAGATGAAAAGTTAACCTGGGTCGACAACGTGCAAGTTTATAAACTCAAAAAACTCAAACTCAAAGCATTTAATTCAAATAAACCAATTACGGGCACTTTTGAATTGTCAAGGGGTCGGTCAGTCAGAAATATGAAGCTAGTTGCCCATTCCAACGCGTAGTAGGTTCCTATGGAGAAGAACGGGTAAGAAACTCCACGGACACTCTTTTAAATCAGAATATTTTTACAAAATATTGGTTCCATCATTCATGTTGTATACATGTGAGAAATATGTAGAGAGACGTGCAAATTAAAAGCGTCCGTAATAAAGCAAAAGCAATTAAAAATATTAAAATAAATAAGCCTTGGCGGCTAAGAGATGACCAGTCCCCACTGACGGCGCCCGTTCACGAACATGACGCATGGATCAGCACCATTTAGCTCAACCATTTTGAAGGGAACTTAATGATCCAACACACACGCCACCATAAGCGAGACATTTGAGTGAGCATGACATACTCTCAGCCGCCAGGGCACATTCAAGTCAATGAAAGACGTACCCAGTAAATGGTAGCTTTAAAGTAGGTACATAGTGCTCACACATGTGCTATGCAATTATATAATATTATGAAATTGAATTTATACAATCTTCAGCAGCTCCAACAATATTTTCGAATGCCAATCAACTAGTTTATGCGCCTTGTGGAGCTGGAGCAGCGTTGAGCCAAGCATTTTTGTCAACGATGTAATCCCCCAACTTATAAATACGAATATGCTTGACAGCATAGTGTGCGTTTTATACAAGATTTAAAATTCGTTTCATTCAATTGGAGTATGTGGGGAGGTATTTTATTGTAACATTTTAAACAGTACCCCATGAAGGTTGAGTCTACTTTAGCCAGTCTGAAACCCGGTTGAACTAATTGGTCCCTATTTCTAGTGCTATTTTACTTCACGGCGATCTGAAATATAATTATTTACGGAGTAGTAGTATCCCAATACGTGCCTCTAACATCGCGTTTTTTTAGAGATAAAAATATTGCAGAAATATTTTTTATATAGAATTATCTTCCTCTTTCGTTAGTAACACCGAACTGTCACTTTTCTTTTCGCGCGCATTCTGACATCGCAAGAAAAATTCTCTCTCGTCAAAATATTAATTTAAAATATGTTTACTATACTCCTTACTAAAATAACAAAATGTTAACTATACTATGTGATAGAAAGTGTATTAAGTGCATCGTTAGCGGAAACCTGAGACGTATTATGTGCATCATCAGTGGAAACCTGAGACGGCCGCGGCGCTCATCAATGATATCAATAAATACATCAGAAGCACTCTTAGTCCTGACCAACATTGGATGTACTTATATTCTGAGGCGTCCCACAAACTTAATGTGCGAGAGTGCCTGGCTCTAACTGACCACCTTGTACGTGATACTGACCGTGCTTTATACATAACATAAGCACTATGGTGGACATTAACACTGTTTACTGCATGTGTGCTGCAAACTTGTTAAAACTTTATCTCTCCAGTCGACACGAGATGTCCTTAGCAACGTTACCTCCACGTTACTAGCTGGATGAGAAGCTGCCAGAGAGGCACGTGATGCCCTTAGCGATGTTACTGTACATAGCTAGCTGGTATGCGATTGTTGTCACCATTACCCCTCCAGTCGACACGAGATGTCCTCAGCAACGTTAATTCCACGTTACTAGCTGGATGGGAAATTACCAATGTGGCACGTGATGCACTTAGCGATGTTACTCTGCATAGCTAACGCTGGAATGTACTCGTCATAAGAGGTAAGTCCCATTTCTATGACCTTGGTGAAATTGTAAAAAGGTGGTTCTATATGCTTTTAATTTACGAGCATGAAGGCTGCGAGACAGCCTTACTTAACCCTGCACATTGTCTGATGTATATAAACTTGTAAAAGCATTATACTCCCTATAGTGAGTGCGGAATTCTACCCCGCTAACCGGATTGTTATCAACGAGTACGGGATACTCTTAACAACATTGATTGTATGTTGCTAGCTGGTACATATTGGGCACAGTGTGCACATGCTTAGCACGAGATGCTCATAACATGTTAAACCAATAACACGTGTGATCTAGCTTGACATCAAAGGATAATAATATTATGGAAGAACAGTCCGCCTTGACTGATTACTCCTTATCAGCTAAGGCTACACATACCTGTTACTGATATAAACACCAGCCCATTAAAATGCTATTATATTTATATTCATGGCTATACCGCTGAGTTACTATTTTTAACAAACAAATATACCTTTAAAGAAATCACTGCGTACAAGATACTCAGTGTCTTACCTAAGCACTAGGTGGCTTAATTATCCTGTCATAAATTGATAAATGATATCTATTTTGTAAATTAAAACAATAAAGTAAAATTGTGTAATTTTACACTCATAAATTCAAATACTAGTACAAGATACTATGTTAAAATGATTCTGTGATACAATGGGTGATGACAAATGATTCATGGACCAAACCCCTACAAAGCATTATACCATGCTCATACTTATTCGTAAGACATATGGCTAACTCCCAGATCCCCCTAAACTGAGGAATCAAGGGACTGAGATATTCCAGAACCAAATTGCACTGGTGGTTACCCCTGTCATAGGGAAAGCAACAACTGATCCTATGCTTATGAAGAACATAAGCATAGGAAGGGTAAGGGTCTAGCCTGTAAGGATATTTGTATGTGTGGAGTGAATAAATAAATAAGACATACACAAACTGTTGACAGACTTGGCTGATGCAACAAAATACCTGACAATGTCAATGTCCACTTTCACCAAACTAAAACCAGAACAAAAGTAATATCATCTCTAATTCACATGAATTTCATTTTACTCTATTTGATAAACAAATAGATACACTTAACAAACTCAAGCATACAACTTCATTGCTACAAACAATAACAACTAATCAATAAATATTAAAACCACAACACACTCACTCAGGATAATAAAGAAAACTTACCGGCCCTATTGAGAAAATGTAAAACTAGTACAACAGGAGTCTATCTGTTACAACCAAATGCCGACAAAACATTTACATGCTACTGATCCTGTCATTAGTTGTGGGTACAAAGATACAATAAACTACATATTTGATACCTATCACACTCAATATATTAACTCTTAACACCATTAGAAGTCAGTAAATACTGAGATGAATTAAAATGCACTACAGACTTACAAATAATTTAATTATAAACTTCAGACTCAAACAAAATAGAAAATTCAACCCCATTCCGAACCTAAAACAGCTGCTATTTAACCCCTTCAGGGCAGTGAGACCTCCACCATATTTGATTGGCAGAAAATTACAAATAATATTCCCAGTACTAACTCGAGTATTTTATACAGACAACTTGTACATTACTCAATCATTATTGTTCAACATACCAAAAAAGATAGATGTATGATTTCATCCTATCTTACCTCTATCACTGAGGGCTGCAAGATGTTTCTCAACATCAGATAACCAATAAAAATTTCATTTATAAATACATTGCCTGATAACTTCCTTATTAAAACTTTCATACTTTACCTGTACTGACTAAACTACCAGTACCTAGTGACTAACACTTACCTAAACAAGATTTTCTACCAACTTACCCTGATTATTTACTTGTCAAATATCAAGACTGCCCTAAATCATAATATCTAAAGATATCACTATAAATGCACCTAAATATTGGTGATGGAAACTAATCATGAAGTACTAACACCAGACTTATGTGAATTGATAGGTTTGATTGTAACATCTTTTTTACACAAAACATGTGCCTGGAAATACCCATGTCAAAACAAAAGTTAAAGTATTAGTGATCTTAGTCACATTACATAACATCAGGCCTGTTCCCAAAGGGCCAGGCAGAGATGGTTAACCTTACTAAAAGGTTATAAAATCAAAATTTCTAACTAAACATTCAACCATTCCAACTAATAGTCTATATACTTAATAGTAGATTTCAGTGATAATTACAACACTAAAATGAAATTGGCAAAGAAACAAAGAGGGCCCCCCCCTCTTTGTTTCTTGGGCGCATTGTGATGTGAGGATAAAGTATTCATGGATTGTGATTAGAACATGATCAAGGTCAGATACCATGTACTTAATCAATGTAGGTAATATGAATGAATTAACTACAAATGACTACACTAAAACCATCTGCTCACCAAGTGCACATTACAGCTAACTATACAACTCCCTAACTTAAACTATAATATATCTCACTCCATAATTTAATTTCGGAAATATAGAGGCCAAAAAAAAAAAAAAACATACCTTTATGCTTCTAAAATGAACCTACTTTTTTCGATTAGCTCTACTCTTGTCAAGTATCTGAAACAGACACTTCCACTTTACGTAATTAAGAAAGGAAAATACTCTATTTCGGACATGCACAGGTAAAATGGTAAAAACACAAACAGTAAAAAGAGTAAGGCCTATGCGAGGCCACAGAGGGAAATTAGCCAAACTAACCTATTAAATGGTGCTTGCAAAATTTAAAATTGACCAAGTTAAAAGCTCATCCTGCGCTTGAAATTATAATTATATTTACCAAAAGAACCCCAATAACCAAACTCATAAGCAAAAGCCGCAAAAACCCCTACGAGGTCGTTGAAACTGAAAGAAGGTGAAATTGCTAGATAATTACCAAGGCATTGCATTAATTACTAAGGCATTGCATTCTTGATGGTGGCATTTAAGTATTGGTGTAAAGGCGTAAACTACTCATAAATCGGTGTGACTAATGCTCGGTTACTATAAACAAAAACGAATCCTTTTGTTCACCAATGGTAACATTTTTTATGCCACAATGACGGTCCGCAAATTGCAGGAATCGGCCATACACAACATTACTCTAAAGAGCTTATTAAATGAGCTTATCGTAAACTCACGCATTAAGTTCCATACTGCATCTCAAATAAGTGAATGTTTACGGAGACTTATACAACCGGTACCTATTCTCTGTTACGGAAGCCTTCAAAATGACTCATTCCAACAAATATCTGAATACAAATAGGTAAAAAATAAACTTAAAGAGACCCTACAAAGTTGACGGCCGATTTGGCCCTAATATAATAATAATATATTTATTTCAGATCAAGATCCATAAGTTATTAGTACAGGTCTTAACCTAATATTAGTAAATAAAACCACACTATATACAAAATACAAAATTGAAACGACTGACACCTACTTGTGCAGCCGTATCCAGTGAGCCAGCATGGCTGTCCCACCTATCACACAATATACTCAGGATGCTGTGAGAGCTAGCACGTATTCTACCGAGAATGGAAGCGCACCGTTTCCGTATAATGGCATGAAAACCATCAACCCTGGCCTCTCTGGCCTAATGTTGACTATGGACTAATAAAACAAATACCGAGACTGTTTTAAAGCTACTCTAAAGCTTATATATATGTAAAATAAAAGTGAGAGTGATTTAATTCTTCCTTTCACAGGACAACACATGACATACAGCAGCTCAACTTAGAGCTAGCATCAATCGAGACAGACACAAAGTGGGGTTACTTGTTCTTGATTATACTTTTATGCTAATTAACGATAGCTTATTATTCCTTAATAAACAATGCTAATGAAGGAAGATAAAAGTACCTATTCAATAAACCAGAACATTTATAATGAATATCAAATACTTAACTTATTAACTAACTGAATTATTGCAGACAACTCTAAACATCTACTCCGTAAATAATTATATTTCAGATCGCCGTGAAGTAAAATTGGGAATCAAACGAGCTTACCTGTTAAGCGAAGTCTTGATTCTAATTTTATGAACGGCGATCTGAAATATAATTACCCACCCGCCACTAGCTAACAGCCCCAAAACTGCAATAATTAGTGTATCTAATTCACTTATCCTTTTCAGGAAAACCTAGTGAATGTAAGTATGCGGAACTACTCTGTACAGTACAGAAAACAGAGCTCGTTCCTCATTCTAAGGATCTCTAAAAATAAGTGACAGTTCGGTGTTACCAACGAAAGAGGAAGATAATTCTATATAAAAAATATTTCTGAAATATTTTTATCTCTAAAAAAACGCGATGTTAGAGGCACGTATTAGGATACTACTACTCCGTAAATAATTATATTTCAGATCGCCTTTCATAAAATTAGAATCAAGACTTCGCTTAACAGATAAGCTCGTTTGATTCCCAATTATAATTCATTCATTTCATTAATTTATTCATTCATTAACAAATAACATTGTGTTGAACATTACATATTAAATAAAATTATCACATGCAGAAACAATACATTTAAAAGGCTAATTAATTTAAATAAATTTCAAATATGTCAAAAATAAATACAATGTCAAATTAATAACAGATAAAATGTCAAATTCAATGGGTACAACTATATCGAGGTCCTAGGAGCGTAATGTTCAAGTCAAAAGATAGTTTAATTTAAGCTTGTCCACTGCTATTATTTTATGTGACTATTTTTATTATTATTTGACATAAATTCTGATACCGAGTATAAACATTTTCCTAAGAAGAAGGCTTTTAATTTAGTTTTAAATGAGTGTGAGCTATAAATTAATAATTTTAAATCAGTTGGTAACCTATTAAATAATTGTGTCTATCACCTCTTTTACTGAAAAGACTTAGATGTTTCCTAACGTACATGATGCTTTCATAGATATATTGACAAGGTACCGTCATGATGTTAATATCTTTAAACAGTTCCCTTAGAGAACCGCGTTTGCGGAGACCATTTATATTGCTCTGATGGCTCTTTTCTGCAGAATAAAAATAGACTCGATATCTGCAGCCCATCCCCATAGTAGAATACCTCATAATTATCCATAACATGTGCATAGCACGCATATTATTATATTCAGTTTTCACAACATAATGATTAAACTTTCTATTGGTGTCCTGGTTGGTTGTTAAAGGTTTTGACCATAGAAATATAAAAAACAGGTTAGGACCTTTGCCGTGTACCTAAATCCTGAGCTTCACATACAGTACGGTTTGAAAAAAAGCTTGTTGTAATCAGCCTAATAAGTCGATCTACGCAACACGCTATAGTGCGAGCCGCGAGGTCCGGCGCAATCCGCGTAGCATCATCCCCGGCGGTAGGTACGCCTCCACTCATAACTAACAGCTCACCTCCACCATTCAAATTTATTACACAGATTGACCAACGGCCACAGATTACAAGCGTTCTGTGAACTTTTGTTTGAGACTACACGATGGAAATAAACAAAATAACTGTAATAAGAATATTATTAGTAAACAGGGTAAAACACATCACATTTAATTGGAATCAAACAATTTTGTAAACTTCCTCAAATATTTGAATGGGGCAAAATATTGTGCCATAGGTAGGTACTTTATTACTGACCGATGCATACGCACGATAAGTTATAAATCAAATTTCCTTTGAGCCCAGGCAATCATCAATTCCGAATAACACAAAAGAGGCAAGAAGAGGGCCCGGTCCCTCACATAAAAGATTCATTTATGTGCTGTCGCGCGAATTGGACCGGCACGCGTGTATACCACGCGGCGGACCATTTGAGAATAACCGCGCCACCCGGTGACGTCACTCGTGCTTCACTCACATCTGACACCGTGCGAGTTCCGCAAAGCGAACATTTGTTTTTCTGAATTGACGATCAGCCATTTCAAACAGTACTCTATGTACTGTTTGAAATGGCTGATAATATGAAGGCATGTAATTATTGTTAACCCCGGTTCAATAAGATTGTGTTGTAAATATTTTCATTGCACCCATCTGTGCCGCAACCGGCACAGAATTGTTCCCCTGACCTTGCCAGCCGCCGCTCGAGGGGAGAGCGACTGCCTCCAGCCAATCGAATACTTCTCTAAGCTCGAGCGAGTCGCAACGACCGCGCCCGACTCCCGCGCGACTACGGAACCCCAAAACTAAAACACTCCAAATTACAACTTCCAAATTGTCATGCATATTTAAACAGGCCGCTTGTTGCCGTCTTTGGAAATTACTGTCAAGTTTATTTTTCAACTTTCTGTAACAGTTGGAAGTGGACTTTTTCGGGCAACAGCCGAGTTCCGAGTTTCGAAGCCATGGCCTTACAAGTGCCGCAGTGGGACAATGAGTCTCAAGATAATCATGGAAATTACAGAAGGCTTACTCCATACAATTTGCGGTTCCCTTAAATAAGATAGTGACTTGCTTTTCAGTACCTTCTTGTTTTGTGTTTCTGCGACACATTTTCCAAGTGAACCCGTCCCGCACCGAATCCTATCGCAACAGCGACACAAAGACTTCCATCACAAACAGACGAATGTTTACAAACCGATGTAGACTTATGTCTATCGCTCGGCAACGGATCAATTAAATATGTATACGGCTGCGAAGTGACGCCGAACGCGGGAACGTTCGGGAATTCATTTAAATTCATGAAGATGTTATCAAAGCAATTAGCAGAGGGCGGCTCGGTGGCGCGGCCGTCGTGTTGCTATGTACTCGTGGGATAGAAGAGTTATGGAATACTAGCTTCCAACCGCGATTTCGTCCGCGTGTAAGTCGGATATTATCCCACGAGAATGTACTACCGGGATAAAAACTTTTTACAAAAAATAAACAACCAACTCCCAAAAACAAACACTACAAAGTGAAAAATTACTTTAATTTCGGAAGTCGGTGTCTTTGGTTTAGAATTTTCGTTTTTTGCCACCCACTTCCTATTTTTCACTTTTTAGTTGTGTTACCTACCCCACACAAAGAATACCTCTATATATACTAAATGGGAAAAAAAATATGGGACCACCACGCAAGCTTCTTCCACCAAATGAAAAAAATAATTTTCATAATCGGTCTACAATTTATTCACAAAAATATCACAGGACATAATAATTAAAAACAAAATATCTCTACGAACATAGACGGGATATAACTTAACTCGGTTAAAAAGTTATATCCTATGTGTAAATCTAGGTTATAAACTATCTGTGTGCCAAAGGATGGTGGGCGATAATGGTCCCAGTTCCGCCAGCCACTAAGTGTGAATTACTTAAAACATTGTGCGTGGTCCGACACGCTCTTGGCCGGTTTTTTAAAACTATCATAGTCAGAACTGAATAACCCTGCGACTGATTGTGATGAGCCTTGGCCTGCGGTTAGTGGGACCAGCTCTTGAAACTCCTTCGTTACGTCCAACTTAAACTTTACTTTTTACTTTTTTTTTTGTTCCGGTTGGAAAATCCTCATTGATGTCCTCCGCCCTGGGGTGGGCGGAGGGGAACCTAACATTTTCAGAATTGAATAACCCTGGGATAGCGCCTTGGCCTGAGTAAAGGAAGAAGTAATGTCATCAGTCATGTTGTCATGTAATCTCTATTTAACAAAATTATTTGGCATGTGTCCTTGTTGAAAGAACGAAATGCGGAATGACCATCTTTTTAGTTTTCAAGACTCGAGCCGACGTCATTAACCGACGTCATTAACGACAACATTCCCATTCTTATGCAACCTGCGTCGTTAACGACAACATTCCTATTCTTATTTCTTTCCAAGGTATTTCCATCGAAGCCCTACAATCAACGAATTGCGGTTTGCATATTGTATTATGTTCAGCACCTGCTGCGAGCTGCCTCGTTGGTCTCGTGGTTGCAAGCGCGATTACTGAGCGTGGGGTCCTGAGGTCGATTCCCGGGGTCGGGCAAAGTGTTATTGAGTTTTTCCATTAGGAATTTCTTAATAACAGCCCGGAGTTTGGAAGTTGGCGGTGATACCTCGTGTTTTGGAAAGCACGTTAAGCCATTGGTCCTGCGCCTGATCTCTCTCCGGTCGTGTCGGATTGCCGTCCATCATTCATTATTCATCATTTTATTTATATTTGTTTTTATTATTATTTTTATTTTAAAATCCCCTAGCGGGATTTATCTAAGTCCGTAGGTGTGTCCGTGGCATAGTATTTTTTTTTTAAATATCGCCGCATTATGCTGAGATAGGAGGTACCTATATATAGGATAGGATAGGATGCCTTTTTGGCCTCGCACAGGTCGTTATTACACTGTTAGGTTTTAAATGCTCCTTATAAGTTTATTTTTATAATTTTTTTATTATTATTTACTGTTTGTATTTCCGGTGCGTGTCCCAAATAAAATCTTTTTCTTTCCCTCGGACTATGAAGGTGAGGGAAGAGAGAGTGCACCTGTGTCTGCGCACACAATTGTGCATTATAATATCTCCCGCGCCGAAGGAAATTGTGAATTTGTTTATGTTAAAATTCACAATTTTACTGTAGGTATCTAAAACATAAACATACAGAACTCACAAACGCTATACCCATCCCTATAAAGGAGCAGGGCTTCTAAGGTGCTCCCAGCCTGAGCAAGGGTTAATAGGGCACGTTGCTGGGGCTTCACATGCAGCGCCTCGTGTGAGCCCTCCACACATCACTGTTGCCGCTGTCGGCCGGCACGTGCGCGTGCTAAGGGCAACATAAATGCATTGTACTCATTACTTACTTATTTATTCATTAATAACCAACTTAGAATACATTTACAGTTTGCATCACATAATCAAGTTATTGATGGTCAATACTAGCATTGACCAATAACTAGTTACACAAAAACACATAAAATTAGGTTAATAAAAATGTATGTGACACAAAATTAATTAAAAATTATGTTTCTTAAGAATGACAAACAAATGGATAATCAACATACTAAGTATAGCCATTGTTAATGCTTAGTGCCCGGAATCGCGACCACCATCATGTGCGGTGCCAGAGCGCTGCTCCTGCCATCACTAGCATGATTCCTAAGCTTGGTTTTATAGTAATATTTAATAGTAACTATACGTATAGTATATTACAATTAAATGAAAGAAAATTTAAAACTCATATTAAAAGTACACTCTGTAAACAAGCATATTACAAATTAGAGGATTATATCCAAGATAAGAATGCTTGGAAACATGCTGGTCCTGCTCCATAGGACAATTTAGAGTCTAGACAAAATCAAACTGGTTGCTTATTTAATTATATAGTTTGTTATTTTTTATAACTCTGATTTTACATTCTGTGATTTCTTGAACTCACACACTGACTTATTAGTATTACTTGTTAAAATGTTAGGAATATCGTATAATTTTGCAATGTTTGTAAATATGTGAGCACCATGTATCTATCTATCATAATTAATTTATCTGCAATTGCTTTATTTTTTTTAATTTTTTTTTTTTTTACCTATCGTGGTATAGTAATCTTATTCTAGATGCATCGTCTTCACATATAATTATATAATTAATGTATACAAAATATTGTAAAAACATTTTAAAAGAGTAACGGTGGAGTTTCTTGCCCATTCTTCTCCATACGAAAACTACATTTTGGAAGGGGCGACTAGAATCAATTCTATTTTTTTGTAAATTTGACGTTCATAAGTGCCTTTTATGTGCCTAATTCAAATAAATTGTTTGACTTTGACTTTGACTTTGACGTATAAAATTAAACTCGCTTTTCGTGTCTGTCTGCATGAGCGAATTGTTCTTCTTAACTACGCATTGGATTTTGATGCAGTTTTGTGTCACCATCATTTAGTGAATTTATTCTGGAAGGTTTATATGTATAAATAAATTGTATTAAACTTACATAATTTATTATAAGAAACCTCGATGTTTTGATTGTCAAGTAATAAAAACCGTGCGAAGCAGGGACGGCTCGCTAGTTGAAGTAATACATTTGAGCTATGAATCTACTTATGAGGATCTACTAGATGCGTGACTAGATGTGAGAAGCACAGTAGAAGTATAAAACATTTGAGCTATGAACAAGATAGGCCGCGAGGATCTACTAGATGCGTGACTAGATGTGAGAATCACAGTAGAAGTATAAAACATTTGAGCTATGAACAAGATAGGCCGCGAGGATCTACTAGATGCGTGACTAGATGTGAGAATCACAGTAGAAGTATAAAACATTTGAGCTATGAACAAGATAGGCCGCGAGGATCTACTAGATGCGTGACTAGATGTGAGAAGCACATTAGAAGTATAAAACATTTGAGCTATGAACAAGATAGGCCGCGAGGATCTACTAGATGCGTGACTAGATGTGAGAATCACAGTAGAAGTATAAAACATTTGAGCTATGAACAAGATAGGCCGCGAGGATCTACTAGATGCGTGACTAGATGTGAGAAGCACAGTAGAAGTATAAAAAATTTGAGCTATGAACAAGATAGGCCGCGAGGATCTACTAGATGCGTGACTAGATGTGAGAAGCACAGTAGAAGTATAAAACATTTGAGCTATGAACAAGATAGGCCGCGGGAATCCACTAGATGCGTGACTAGAATGTAGAAGCACAGTAGAAGTATAAAACATTTGAGCTATGAACAAGATAGGCCGCGGGAATCCACTAGATGCGTGACTAGAATGTAGAAGCACAGTAGAAGTATAAAACATTTGAGCTATGAACAAGACAGGCCGCGGGAATCCACTAGATGCGTGACTAGAATGTAGAAGCACAGTAGAAGTATAAAACATTTGAGCTATGAACAAGACAGGCCGCGGGAATCCACTAGATGCGTGACTAGAATGTAGAAGCACAGTAGAAGTATAAAACATTTGAGCTATGAACAAGACAGGCCGCGAGGATCTACTAGATGCGTGACTAGATGTGAGAAGCACAGTAGAAGTATAAAACATTTGAGCTATGAACAAGACAGGCCGCGGGAATCCACTAGATGCGTGACTAGAATGTAGAAGCACAGTAGAAGTATAAAACATTTGAGCTATGAACAAGACAGGCCGCGGGAATCCACTAGATGCGTGACTAGAATGTAGAAGCACAGTAGAAGTATAAAACATTTGAGCTATGAACAAGACAGGCCGCGGGAATCCACTAGATGCGTGACTAGAATGTAGAAGCACAGTAGAAGTATAAAACATTTGAGCTATGAACAAGACAGGCCGCGGGAATCCACTAGATGCGTGACTAGAATGTAGAAGCACAGTAGAAGTATAAAACATTTGAGCTATGAACAAGACAGGCCGCGGGAATCCACTAGATGCGTGACTAGAATGTAGAAGCACAGTAGAAGTATAAAACATTTGAGCTATGAACAAGACAGGCCGCGGGAATCCACTAGATGCGTGACTAGAATGTAGAAGCACAGTAGAAGTATAAAACATTTGAGCTATGAACAAGACAGGCCGCGGGAATCCACTAGATGCGTGACTAGAATGTAGAAGCACAGTAGAAGTATAAAACATTTGAGCTATGAACAAGACAGGCCGCGGGAATCCACTAGATGCGTGACTAGAATGTAGAAGCACAGTAGAAGTATAAAACATTTGAGCTATGAACAAGACAGGCCGCGGGAATCCACTAGATGCGTGACTAGAATGTAGAAGCACAAGACCATTCTTGCGTTGCTTGAACAGTGGATGTGTTTCGGCTAAATGCCTGAATGATGATGGTAGTGATGATCAAACTTTTATTTTTCTTTACATAAGTTGTATGTTATTTGATTCGACTGACCGCGCAGTGAATCTGACCTTGAACCGCATTTTGCATTGTTTCCCTTTGTTTTATATCTGTAGCCTCTAAGAAACGGTAATATTTCTCATTCGCAACGCTGACAAATTGTATTTATTTATTTAAAAAGGTTCTGTATAAAACATATCTTAAGTAGTACTATAGGTAACAATATCCTCGGACTTATACAGTAGCCAATTACAGAAATAGGTTATAACACATAATAGTAATACTAAAACTAAAGACTCTAGAATTACGAAATTATGGCATAAGATTTCTTAAACTTAATAAAATATGTATTAATAAGATAAAGGAAAATAAAATTACAAGACGAACAATATTGCAATTTTGCGCACTTACTTAAGACTAAGACATAAACAATATTAACTGAAATAAAAATGAGATCATAATATAGGAAAGTGTAGTAAATTTTCTATAATAAATTACAAAAAGGTAAAGAGTTTCCAAAATAATACTAACCTAACAAATTAGCAGATTGCGTTTTCGGGACTTCAGTATTTTGGCTTTAAAGACTTCTATGGAATCATGGTATAGGTCGACATCTGGTACAAATTTTATCAAAGAATTTATCTCTTTACTGAGTCTGAAGTGGACGTATTTAGATCGAATCTCAACGGAAATAAATGATCACAAAACAAATCTGCAGCTTGGATCACACGATGTCAACAATGCTTGTTGTGTTTGAAGTAGTGAAGTATTTTCGATTCTACCTATTAGATTGCTTTTCATTGTATTATTCTATTTAAGCGCTTTTATGTCGTGCGTTGAGAGTACTCACGACGACGAACCTTTGTGTGCACTTTTAATTTTATTGTCAACACAAACATCTATGCATAAGCGCGTGTGTATGGAATGCAGTGAACATACCTGGTGGCAGTTACTTACATTAAATGGCTATTTCGTTACGGGCTGAGTGGCGCACATAAATGTAATGTAATAACATGCACGTATAAGTACAGTAAGTGCGGCATTATGTCTTAAAGCGGCTGCACGGCGGCGGGCGGCGGCGCGGCGGCGGCGCGACGCTATAAACAGCGGAATATTGGCTTTACATAGAGCATGCCGAGGGCGCGAGCTTGCTTACCGACGCTGAATGTTCCACGCTTTGGCAGATCCTCACACCATAAATATATGCAGAAGTATCATCTAACTATATGTGCGGCGACATGTTTTTATTTTACGTGTATCAACCACGTGCTGATTGTAATAGTATATAGTAGTCTAATGTGCTTTACCTTCACCATAGCTATGGAGCAACATTTGCATGTGATAGTGCAGTGTGATAAAAGTGACTCTACTGTTCTTATTTTGTTGAGACGACCATGGAAATAGGCACCTACATAATATGTAGGTACCTATTTCCATGGTCGTCTTATGATCGGAATACAGAAAAGATTTAGTTAGGTACGTATTATCGAGGGAACTTAAGCCTACGAGTATGATGCACTGATTTCCATGAAATCCAGATTATGTTTTGATTGCAAAAGAAAGAAACTTATGTTTATCGACAACAAATGTCTGAAACACTGTTAACGAATTAAATCAGTTAAAATTTTAAATTCATATTAAAAGTACACTCTGTAAACAAGCATATTACAAATTAGAGGATTATTTCCAAAATAAGAATGCTTGGAAACATGCTGGTCCTGCGCCATAGGACAATTTAGAGTCTACACAAAATCAACCTGGTTGCTAATTTAAATACATGTCGCCGCGAAGGCGTCAACCTGTAAAGGTTATAACATAATCTTATGCGTAACTATTTGTTATAATTGTTATTCACCATAATGTGCTATACTCTACAAGCATTCGTGTGCACATGTGAATGGTATTAGTTCCTTTGAGATCAGACGCCATCTATTGTCAAGCTTGTGAACTCAGTCGATATCCTGTGGGTTCGCTGGAAGTGAAATTATTAAACAAATTTCAATGTTGGAGCTAAAACTATAGTTGGCATTAAAAGGGAACATTTAATTAATGATTTTTGGATTTTTTGTCATATTGACAAGTGGTCATTTGACAGTAAAGGGGATTCACCAGTTTCGGCTAAGCATGGACAAGATGCCCGGTAGAAATTGTTTTTACAAAACGATATTATTAATTCTGAAAGAAATATTTTTGCACAACACATAGTAGCCAGCTACACGTACAAAAAGTCGAAATAAAGGGTACCTATTTAAACTGTATCCACCAAAAGCATAGCCATTTTGTTTGACGATTATATAATCAATTTATGATAACCAAAAAAAAAGTGTTTGTCTGCAGAACCAACCAATTGAGTACCAATCAATACTGTATGAGAAGATTATACTCATAACATTGTTTTAAAATAAAACAATCAGTAACGTTATTAGTATTTTAATTATATTTTTATTCGATTAGAAGAACAATTCTATATATCGATTATTGTCAGGTTATTATTTTGGCCTGGCAACTCCTACTGTACCGCATATAGAATGATCTATCCGGTTGCTTTGTATCGTTGTTCTGCTTCACAATGGATCATTTCGATCCTAGTATCGATATAAAATCGCTTTTAATTAGTCGTGTTTATTATGTTTGCTTCCTGTCTGTCGGAACAGACTGATCTAGTCTGATTCTCAAAAATAGTGTATCTGTCAGTCAGACTATATAAGTTCGATCGGGTGTGACTCACGTTTTGAAACTTAATTCAATTCATTTTCTGGATCGTAATGTTGAATCGATCAAATCCCGTTGTACCAACCCACTTGAGTATCGAACGTATCGAACATCCCTAACAAGTGAAATGACATCTGCTGAAAACAATGAAATAACTATTCGCTATGCTTTCGTGCTGGATGTTGTTTTGTTTACTCGCTGCTTCGAACGTTTGTTTTTGTTATTATGGACTCCGATACTCGTACGGCTCCTCATGCTGACCCGGCCCTACCCTCTGACACCGAATTTGCACCTAACGTTGAACCAGGCGCTATTATGGACCTCACACCCAACTGACAACACATCTGACTTAAATGACAACCATGGCACGAACTGGGACTCCTCTGCTACACGTACTTCAAGTGAGAATGAGGAACCAATGCGATGTGTTAATTGTGGCGTTGATGTAATGCATCACAGAAGGCACACGTTGCAGCATATTGAAGTATTATCAATAATCCGGCACTGGACTGCTCCTCAAGTCGTAAGTACATTTTTCTATGTAATGTTTAGCTAGGTTTCTGTCTTATCGTTACTCGATATAAACTGAATAAAAATAATATCTTATTTACAGGTTACAGCTCATAGGATCATGAAGTGGACATAAATATTACAATAGACAATCTAATTAACTGGTTAAATAATAATAATTTATCTATTAATCTTAATAAATCAGTATATATGTTACCGGCCAAACCCGATTTTCGGATGTACTAGTTTTGCCTAGGCCAAACCAGTTCTCTCTACACACGATAGGACAAACCAGTATCGCCTAGGCCAAACTCGTTCATCCTGTTACCGATAGGATAAACCAGTTTAGCCTAGGTCGAATCGGTTTATCCTGGTTAGAATATACATGCTTTAGGATAAACTGGTACGTCCTAGTCTGAACTAATTTCACTTAGTTTGTATCTTCTATAAGCTTTTCAAAGTAAACTGAATAAAGGAATAGAATTAAAATAGTCAATATGATTTATTAAAGTTATTTATTAACTAATCAGTAATTTCACATCTTTCACTAGATCAACTTATATTCATCTACAGAAATCACCTTATCTACAATTTGCTTATTTACTTTTTTTTTCAAGGTTTACTCTGGTGGCACTTATAATTGCAGAGTACTTTGTTTTTCTTACAATTGCATTTGTTTGTTGTACAGTTTTTCATGCAACTGCATTTCACGAAGCCTTGCCCTGATCCAACAGAATGTTTCGTGGCTGCAGTCCTTAAAGATATTTCGATATCCTGGTTAATATCTCCCACATCTAAAAACTTAAAATCGTGTCAATAGCATAGTTTTTTTTTTATGTTTAATAAAATATAACTCTCAAATTTTGCAATGCGTGTAAAAGGCCGCTAAGTCGTAAGTACCTACATTATAGAATAACACCAAAATGTACACTTAGTCTGCAAATAAATCTTTGACATTGAAATAATTTACTTAGTTTTTTGTGGACTACCTACTAAACTTTATTATTTATGAACAAGACGAATGAAACAAAAACAGAATGATTATCGAACTACTACTAGTCAAAAACCTACTATTAAAAAGAAACCATGAACTGTAAACAGTAATTATTAAAAAAAAAAAACTAAACAAACCACAGGTGAGATTCGAACCCTCGACTCGCCACAATCACACTTACCAAAGCACGTTAACCACTGAGCTAGCATGCCACATACTTCGTTGGTAAAAATTATGAACTACTATGAGTTGCAGACCAAGTGAGTGTGTGTCGCATAAGGCGGGAGGAAACGCCCGGGTGTCACCACTGTATGGATCGCCCGGAGGACACGGTGGAGCATACGGTGGAGGTCTGCCCGGCTTGGCCGGGGCACCGCCGTGTCCTTGTGGAGGCGATCGGTGGCAGTGATCTCTTGCGTTCGGCCCTGGTCCAGGCCATGATACGGAGCGAGAGGGCGCGGGAAGCCGTCACCTCCTTATGCGAAGCAGTAATGCTCGCGAAGGAGGAGGCGGAACGCGTGAGAATCGCGATTCCCGGCCCCCGTAGGCGCGGGCTTGTCGTGAGCAATGGGTAGCTCGCCGTCCGATAAGGACCAGGCCCGGGTCAACGGCGCGTTGTGTTCTACGCGCACCTCAAAGAGATGTCAGCACTGTTAGTGTTAGTGGCCCATAATTTATTCACTAGTTAATCTCCACAAATGACAAATGGGCCGCCGATCGCAATTTGACAAATCGAAGTTTGATATTGTAACAATCACCCCATGAAGCCCATGACGGCTCAAAGAGATGTCAGCACAACTGACGGGGTCCGCTAGGACCGATGCCTGCCGAGGTCTCGGAAAAGTCCTAAAGGGATACCGTGGCTCCTGGCAACGTACAGGCAACTGAAAGAACACGGGTGGGTTTTAGTCAGTAAGAGACTGACACGCCCTCCCGCTCCGTTCAGAGCGGGAAAAGTTATTTGATAATATACCACCCAAAAAAATAAATGTGGTCCCTTGGGATTTTTAATTTTTTAATTTTTTATTATTTATTAAGTTTCAGACAACAAATGAGGTCCTTTGTGTTAGTAACAATCTTACTTAGCCTATGTTAGTACTTGATAACTAAAACAGATCTCGTTCGATCGGCCAACGCCCACACAAGCGGACTATCTGCCCGGGCTGCTATAGAGTCCAGAATGATATTGGGACTGTCACGCAACCTGCGAAGTAACGAGGCAGATTTCTTACGCCATACTGCGTCAAAGCTATCAGTGCGCGCGTCGGCAAACATCACCGACGCACTGCAGAAGCGTGGCAGTCGCAACAGCACCCTGAACGCATTGTTATATTGGATACGCAGAGCATTGCAAGCCCTTTGGGTATATCTGAACCACAGGGCCCCCGAGTACAGTGTTGTGCAATACGCCTTAAAAAGTGCAATTTTAACTGCGACTGTACAACGAGAGAACCTGCGGGCCAACATGTTCGCCCGGACTGACAATGCTCTGCGCTCCTTCTCCAAATCTGAATCGTCTTTCAGGGAATCTGTTTTTTTTTTTTTTTTTTTTTGGTTGGGCAATCATCAAATGACTCCTCCCGCTCTGGGCGGAGCGAGAGGGAGTGTCAGACTTTTACTGACTAAAACCCACCCGTGTTCCTTCCGTTGCCTGTGTGCCGGGGCCGCGATATCCTTTTCGGACAAACTCGCAACCCTGGCAGGCATTGGCCCTTACGGACCCCGTCAGTTGGTGCTGACATCTCTTTGAGGCGCGCGTGGAACACAACGCGCCGTCGACCCGGGCCTGGTCCTAATCGGACGGCGAGCTACCCATTGTCCACCGCCCGCAAGCCCGCGCCTACGGTGGCCGGAAGTCTGCTCGCGACTCCCGACGCCCGGGGCGTCTCCTGCGGCGACTAGGGGCGCGAGGGCGCGCATCTTGCATTTCCCTCGCGCGCTCCGCCTCCTCCTTCGCGAGCATTACTGCTTCGCAGAAGGAAGTGACGGCTTCCCATGCACTCTCGCTCTGGACCATGGCCTGAACCAGGGCCGGACGCGAGAGATCGCCGCTGCCAATCGCCTCCGTGAGGACACGGCGGTGCCCCGCCCAAGCCGGGCAGACCTCCACCGTATGCTCCACCGTGTCCTCCGGGCGATCCTCACAATGGTAACACCCGGGCGTTTCCTCCCGCTTTATCCTGAACAGGAACCTCCCGAAACAACCGTGTCCGGTGAGGACCTGCGTCAGGCGGAAGGTGAGGACGCCGTGGCGCCTCTCTAGCCACTCCTCAAAGAGGGGCCTTACCGCCGCAATTGTGGCGTGCCCGGCGCTGGGTTGCGACAATCGCACTCTCCATGCCGCCATGAGATCCCGCCGGAGCTCTGTCCGCTGTGCCGTGATTTCTCGCGGCAGCGGAGTTATCTGGCACCAGACCTGAAGACGATATACTCTGTCTTTTTGGTGTTGTATACCGCGTTATGTCGCGTGTCGTGCTAGGCCTGCTGAAGTGATGAGCACGAGCACGAGCTTACGATTGAGCTCAGCGTTGTTGCAACACATTCAGTTATACTTTTAAAAGAGTATAAAAAATCCTGAAAGGTGTTCTACACTGGTCTGTCAGAGGTGATTGACGAAGGTGCATAACCACGATAACAGTATAAGATGAATCCCTAGTAGCAGTAAATGGGTCACCGTGCCACGGCGCTACAGATCGCTCTCGGTGCAGTGTGATGCTGATTGCGTTGGGAACGATGCGGTGCGGTACGGAGCGGCGCGACACACTCGCTAGATGGATGGCCGGAAATGGCTTTTTAATCTGCGAGAGATCACACCACGTCGCGACGCGGATGAGCGACGTGCGATGTGATGCTCACAGATCTCCTCCCCAGTCTGTTCAGTTACAAAAACTTGATTCTATATAAAAGTACTTACTATTACTACTATTACTGCTACAACTCATTAAACTAAAAAAAATTGCCAAATAAAATAAACAATTATATGATTTCATAAAGTGTCATATAGTCCTTGATTCTAAAACACTTGTTTGTTGCTTGGGGAGGGGGGGGGGACATTAGAGTAGCTTAATCAGTCCCAAGCCTATTTGTCGTCTCAATAATCTTTAACTTTATAGGAACCTTTTTGACATAGTTTCTGTTTAATAAATGACTTAAATTTATTGAGGTTCAGTTCTTTAACATGGCTTGGGAGTTTTTTGTAAAAACGTATACTTTGGCACTTAAATGGATTACTATTTTTTTGGAGCCTAGTCCTGGGCACAATAAATAAATCTTTGTTTCTAGTATTTATGCTTTGAATGTCGCTGTGTTTAGAATATAGATTTATATTATTTTTTACATAAAT
This sequence comes from Agrochola macilenta, assembly GCA_916701695.1. Lineage (NCBI taxonomy): Eukaryota > Metazoa > Arthropoda > Insecta > Lepidoptera > Noctuidae > Agrochola > Agrochola macilenta. Next base: position 23,582,320 of record OU753560.1, on the reverse strand, counting down.
CAGGTGCTCATATACGTATTGATACGTGACTGTCATTATGTTTATTTCCTTAAATTTATCCCTCAGTGAACGCCTACCACTTAGGTTATACATTTCTCGAATGGCTCGTTTCTGCAGCACAACTATAGTCTGAAAGTCGGTTGCATTTCCCTACAACCAAATACCGTACGACATTACACTATAGAAATAACTAAAATATACTTATCGAGCTGTGTCTACATCAGTCAAATGACGGATTTTATAGAACACGTAAGCTGTAGAGTATAGCCGCTTCGACAATTTTGTTGTATGTGGGTCCCACTCAAGCTTCGAATCCGAAGTAATACTTAAGGACACAGTGGTGTCCACAAGATCCAATTCTGCCCCATTTACTAGTACATTGGTTTTCACTTGCTTAACGTTAGGTGTCAGAAATCTAATACATTTAGTCTTCTTATTCTCTTGTTTAAAAGTAAATTATTAATACTAAACCAATGCACTTTTTAAAAGAGAGCATTATTTACATCGCCAGTAACTATCTGTTGTCGCTTAAGCTTAAATATAAGTGAGTGAGTGAGTGAGTGTCATCTACAAATAACACTGTTTCATGACTGTTCTTTATAAGGCAAGGTAGGTCATTAATATACACGAGAAATAAAAAAAGGGCCAAGAATTGACCCCTATGAAACTCCTATAGTGACAATAGAACCCGGAGATCGCTTGCCATTAACGTCCACTCTTTGGATCATATTATCCAAATGAGAAATAAGAAGATCCAAAGCAGTGTTTCTAACACCGTAGTTGTGCCATTTCCTGACCAATGTTTCATGAGAAACACAATCGCAAGGCTTCGATAAGTCACAAAAATACTTATGGCATTATGACTTTTCCCAGGCCTCAAAAATATATGCAAAAAGCTCTACACCAGCGTCGGAAGTCGAGCGATCCCTTGTGAAACCGAAAACAGAGTACATCCACATTTCGCCAGTTATGTTTAAGTCCCATGTAATTGTGGTGAGCCTATTGCCATCAGCCGAGAACAAATCTAGGCTACGGGCTACTACTGAAAAATTCCCTGAAAGAACCCAGAGATCGAACACAGGACCTCATGCTCCGCAGGATGGTCATCTATTATACGCATTTTATTGGTCACGTTTGGAATACTAACGTTGATTGTAACTGCCTAATTCTTTGTTAAGGATCATGTCTATTTATAAATCACTGTTTAAATTGTCCTGGTTTCATCAAACTTATGTGCATTTGATTGAGCCCTGACCGGCCGCTTATTATTCGATACATATATGTATATTGGACACGCTACGTGAGGACATATAAAGTGAGCACTTTGTTTACATCGCCCTTTTTACGGCGCGCATACTTGTCCCGTGCAATCGCTGTCAACTGTCCAAAGACATCGTTTAGCATACCATCGTCGCGTCGCCGTCGATTTGCTCCGGATAGTTCTGTTGACGTAGATTTTCGTAGACAATATTTAATGAACGATGCTGATACGATCTCGATAGCTTGTGATACAAAGGGGCAAACACAGTGATAGAGCGATACGGAGCACTCAATCATTGTTTTCAAGTACTAGGTATAAAAACTCAGCAAAGATTGGTTCGCTTTTGTTTCGACGCTTTTAATAATATAATAATAAATCATTTATTTCGAGCAACAGGACTCATAGTGTCAGTAACAATATACTTACAAACTATGTTAGTAGTACACTTACAAACAAAACAAAACAGAAAACAGATTGTGACATCATTGCTGCAAGGTGACAGGCCCAGCCGAAACCTTGCAGCAGTGGTTCACAAACACACAATCAAGCCTACTTGCAATCATAGACAGGATGCTGTTGGCGCTGCCCCGTACCCCACGGACCAAGGATGCGCACCTTTTCCGCAACACCGTGTAGAAAGAGTCTACGTGAGCTTCAGCAAACATCCCTGATGCGCTGCAGTATCGGGGCAACCCCATCAGCACCCTGAATGCGTTATTGTATTGGACGCGAAGGGCGCTGTATGATTTTTGAGTATAATGACCCCACAGACTGCAAGTGTAAAAAGACGTGCAGTAAGCAGTAAATATAGTGCGCTTGACCTCATTAGATGCACGCCTGAATCTGCAGGCAATCATATTAGCTCTCACACACAGCGCCCTCCGCTCCCTATCAATATCCTCATCGTCTTTGAGGTCAGTGGTCAATAAGTGACCCAGATATTTAAATTGGTCTACCCTCACAAGGGGCATACCGTTCAACTTCACTGAAGGCACTGCTTCTGGGTATTTACCCCTGGCCCCAAAGACCATGACTACACTTTTTTTTTACATTATATGCCAGACCATGTAGTCTGGCATTTTAATGACTTCTTTGTTTTATGTTCATACCAATCAAGTGTTTAGGCAGTTTCATTTGAAACTCTACCAACTCCCCGCGACCTCTGACATATTGCCAAACTTATAAACTAACTTTAGCCATTTTAAGGCTTTCCAAGCTCGTAAAGTAGGTACCTTCGTAAAAAACAATTTGATTAAACTCTGCGACCGCCTTATTCGAGCTTCATCGTCCATCGTTAAGTAAGTACTGGGAGGCCAACTCTCGCGTTTACACTCGTACTTTTCAAATTCGTCATTGCCGCTCGTCTTCCTATGTCGCTTATAAAATGGTGACATTAACCAGATTCTAGTCATTCGTACAAGTACGAGTCGAAGGAAAAAAACCGGCCAAGTGCGTGTCGGACCACGCACAATGAAGGGTTCCGTAGTTGGGATGAATTTATCTATATTTTTTTATGTTTTATCATTTTAGGCACAGTAGTTTCGAAGATAATGGGAGGAATGGTCAATTTTCATCTATATTTTTTTTTTAAATATACTTATATAAAAGAATATTGAGATCCTCACAACAAGCCCTTTCATTTGATCTGTCACACGGTACAGTTTACAAAACTGTTTTTTTCTTCCTATTTGCCCCCGAAAAGTGACCCCATATTCAAATTTCATTTATTTACTTAACACGTCCGTGTTTACGTCACAAAAATTCATATGAGTACCAAATTTCAACTAAATTCGTCTATTAGATTCGAAGCAAATCGGCTGTGACAGACGGACTGACAGATACATGAGTGATCCCATAATGGTTCCGTTTTTCCTTTTGTTGTGCGGAACACTAAAAATGTTGTCATTATACTCGTACGTCGCGTGAAGCGATCCATTCCACAAAATTATGCTACTTTTTAAACGCTACCATAGATGTACTTCATAAAGTAAATAAATTAAAAATGACTGTTTAGCGTATTATAAGGTTTTGAGCAACATTTTATACGTATTTCATAAACATTTATGAATACCATCATTATTATTGATTTCGGTACTCAATTTTTATTTTATTATTTAACATTAAAATAAGTTCTCATACAACGGAATACATGGCTGATGCTACGTCAATGTCAACGATATTTGGCACGTCAAATTAAGGTCACAATTTCTGTTTTTTTAACATTGATTATCTCTACTTAAATTAAGTAATTAAATAAAAACAGGATGACTGCCAATGATTATTATAAGTGAACTGATGACTACTACAATAATATCAAGACTTATCAAGATGGAGAAGAAGAAGAGGAAGCGTGGTTGTCGTATACGTATAGTCTCCAACGACGCTGCTGTACCTACGGGTCCCGGTTATGTTACTTTTTATAGGCCCAAAGATAGTTGGGAAATCCTAGCGAAAACAAATGTGGCGTCGTCACAACACGAATTCAAATTTATTTGTGGTCAAAGCACCGCACAAACATCTTTCGAAATACATGAAGACTGGTCAGGAAGGGAGGGACATGGTCTAGCGATTCCTAAGCTCACGGACAGCACGCGATACAGGACGCCGACTATTCGTGTAAACTTGTGATAATTATAATGTATTGTTTACGTATAGTATTTTTGTTAGACATATAAGCTTGCATTGAAAAAAAAAAAAAAAACATTAGAGATCTATATTATTGATTGATACTGATATTCAAAATATGTTTGTCCTTCAAAAACGAGCTGTTCGAGCTATTTACCAGCTAGGTGCCCGAGGTTCTTTGAGAGATTTTTTCAAAGATATTGGTATACTCACGGTGGCATCTCAATTCATCTTCGCCAATATCTTACATATTAGGCAAAATATACACTTATACACTAAAAACAGTGATTTTCACAATGTTAACACTAGAAAAAAGGACAAACTACGAGCTCCCTTTCACCGGCTTCATAAGGTTCATAACTCATTTGTTGGGCTTGGTATAACTTTTTATAACAAGTTACCCTCTTCTTTGGTAGATTTGCCTTTTAATGCGTTTAAAACGAAAGTAAAATCCAAGCTTTGTTCAAAGGCATACTATTCTATCAACGACTACTTAAATGATAAGAATAGTTGGTCGCTGTGATTAACTCAAGACAATGTTTGTGTTCTTTCTCCAGCTTACCTACTGACAAGTTATATGAGTTTATATAAGTAATTGTTTATTTTTATTTGACTATAAAAGTCAAGTTATTTAAATTTAATTATTTTGGTATATTGGCGTGTGCTAGCTTATATTATGGCTAATAATTTAAATTATGATTTGTGTTGCGTAATGAAAATTATTTTGAATACTATTATATAGAATCTTTTTTTTGTTCTTCTAACTGAACAGACAGCTGTGCTGCTGGGGAGTTTGTTGCGCCACTTCTTCTTCCCAGGTAATGCACTAGGAAGTAGTGAAGGGTGGGCGTTTTGGGGGACTGTCTTATGTAATTTTGACGTTCGAAAAGTGCTTATTCTCAGCCTAGTTTGAATAAATGACTTTTGATTTGATTTGATTTATTTGAAATGTTTTTGAAATACTGCATCTTGTTGGTGGTTCAAAATAATAGGTGCGTAGGTATATCATTTATTTATTTATTTTATTATTTATGTACACACAGTAAATTACATAGAGATATGACATAATTATAATTTGAGTACAAAGGTACTGCTTATTTCTTAAGAAATTTCTTCCAGCAGACCTGCGAAAGGAGATTTAATTCAGAGGAGGCATTTAATTCTATTGACAAAATAACCTTTACATAAATACCTTACAGACTGTAAATTCAGTATACACCTAAGTATAAACCACAAAATAGTTATTTATGCTATAAGTGCGGAAGGTAGGTGATTTCCGATGAGTGGCATTTTATTCACGAGCGAGCGCAGCGAGCGAGTGTATAAGTCGACACGAGTCGGAAATCATCTTACGCACGTGTATCATACAACGTTTTACTATGCATTGTGAGAGAAAAAAAAAAACTTCGACTTCGACTTCGTTTTTGAAATACTGCATCTTGTTGGTGGTACAAAATAATAGGTGCGTAGGTATATCATTTATTTATTTATTTTATTATTTACGTACACACAGTAAATTACATAGAGATATGACATAATTATAATTTGAGTACAAAGGTACTGCTTATTTCTTAAGAAATTTCTTCCAGCAGACCTGCGAAAGGAGATTTAATTCAGAGGAGGCATTTAATTCTATTGACAAAATAACCTTTACATAAATACCTTACAGACTGTAAATTCAGTATACACCCAAGTATAAACCACAAAATAGTTATTTATGCTATAAGTGCGGAAGGTAGGTGATTTCCGATGAGTGGCATTTTATTCACGAGCGAGCGCAGCGAGCGAGTGTATAAGTCGACACGAGTCGGAAATCATCTTACGCACGTGTATCATACAACGTTTTACTATGCATTGTGAGAGAAAAAAAAAAACTTCGACTTCGACTTCGACTTCGACTTCGACTTCTACTTCCACTTCCACTTCCACTTCCACTTCAACTTCCACTTCCACTTCCACTTCCACTTCAACTTCCACTTCCACTTCCACTTCCACTTCCAGTTCCACTTCCACTTCCACTTCCACTTCCACTTCCACTTCCATTTCCACTTCCACTTCCACTTCCAATTCCACTTCCACTTCCACTTCCACTTCCACTTCCACTTCGACTTTGTCTTTGACTCCGCCATTGCCATCGCCATCGTCATCGATATCGTCATCGCCATCGCCATCGTCATCCCATCGCCGTCGCCATCGCCTTCGCCATCGTCATCGCTATCATCATCATCTGATTTGTAAAACTTTTCTCAAATAATAAAAAATCTTTGCAACGGGCTGACGATGGCCACCAAAATTTAAAAAAAAACAGAAAAGTAAAAAGCACTAGTCAAAAAAAGTGACACTTTCCGCACTAATTTACTGCTTGGAAAAGGCTCTTTTCGAGCAAATGCATTGTAAACATATTATTATCACACCACATTATGGAAGTTTAGTTTTGGCCATGCTTCTGTATAACATCAATACGTAACCCCAGCCGGCCAAAATTCTGAGCAGCGCGGGAGCCTAGAGGATGTCTGATTTAAAATGTATAATAATGTCTTGTTCGACTGCATCGTCCTTCCTTCGGCACTAAATAGACCTTAGCTCCTTTTCTCTGGTTGCCTGAGGATTTACGAACCGCAGTGCCACCTTGCTCCTGTACATTTCCCGGTTGGAACCGGGAAATGTACAGGAGCAAGGTGGCACTGCGGTTCGTAAATCCTCGCTTCCAGGAGCAGTACTGCCTTTGTTGCGGCTGCGTCACGATCGAACCTTCTTGCCCTCAACCAGAGTAAAACCCTCCTAGTTCACTTGCCTGGTTAAGGAGTCGACAATTTTGAAAAAATATTTCAATGTCAAAAACAAATTTCGAGTTCCATTTTATACGTATCTCTTAAATATTTATCAAAAAATAATTAATTATTGATTCCGTAACTCAGTTTCTATTTCATTACTAGCTTCTGCCCGCGACTTCGCGTAAAATTGCTTGTGTTAACATAAAATATTATATCCTTTAGCTGTGCCTCCCGTTACTTCGTTTTCGCTTAGCCTTCTTTCTGCCTTTTTCTTTTTTCTTGGCTCCTAAGGGTCGAAGCGTGATGTTAATGATGTTCTTCCTCAAGTATTAGACTATGAAATGCAAAAAGTATTTTCTCAAATGGTCTGATTTGTAAAAATACTTTTTAGCATCGATTTTTACATCAATGCTTTTTAGTAGTTTCAGAGATTAGCGCGTTCAAACAAAAAAAGAAACAACTGTTCAGCTTTATTTTTATTATTAGTATAAGAATAGGCTGGTATAGATTTATATAAATATTTAAATAAGCTCTCCTTTGTATTCGCTACAACGTAATGCATGGCTGATGCTGATTTGTCAATGTCAACGATTATTGTCACGTTAGTTATTACTCTGAGTTGTCACGTCATAATTATGTAACCAAACAAAAACAGAAAACAGAATTTCTGCCCACCATTGCCATATGGAAAAATAGAATAGAATAGAATTTCTGCCAATGATTAAACCAGTAACTGAGGAAACTGATGAATACCGAAACAACATCAAGGTTTATCAAGATGGAGAAGAGGAAACGTGACTGTCGTAAAGACCGGACCGAATCATGCGCTCTCAGAATGCTCTCATAATGGCTGCGTCCTACCGTTGCAACGCAGCTGTATCTACGTGTTTCGGCTACTTACAATAGAAGCTCTCTCTACAAAGTCTGGAAATATTACTAATCCTTGCAAAAACAAATTTCCTCCCAGAGCGGTAGGAGTCTCGTCACAACACGATTTTTTTTTTTTTTTGTGGTGAATGTCCTAAACAACATCTGTCGATTGTTGTCGTGTGTGTGATTTGTCGAATTCATGAAGACTTTGGGCAAGAGGTGGAATGATCCGGCGATTCTTAAGCTGGCTACTAAACAGCGCGCCATACATGACGCCGACTAATCGTGTAAACTAGTGATTCTTATATTGGTGCCGATTCTGTTGTCACAAATGCCTCTAAACTAGACAAAAAATCACTAAAATTAAGTTTAATCCTGTCAAACGACGATCTCCCATTCTGAAATAGACTAAAGTGACACAATTAAACTATATTTTAGTTTGACAGCACTAAGATAGTACTGAGTTTTTAGTTTAGTGAAAATGGCAATTTTGCTATTCTGAATATGACATTTTTCACCTAAAATTTTGATTGTAAAATACCAAACCAGACTAATTCTGACAATTTTTAATCGCGATTAAAAAGGTGTGGGTTAAAATAAGTTGTCATGAACTAAAATTCACACCAACATCTCGACTTCACGTGCAAAATCAGTACTGTATTTATTTTTTCTTTTGCTTATATCTCGAAAATGGTGCGTCCTATCGCAACAATAATGACAATTAAAATTTAGAAAAAAAGAAATAAAGAAAATTTCGACCCCCTTTATGAAACACTTAAACCCCTAAACCTAAACATGTAGGTAATATTTTTTAATGTTTTCCATACAAAAAGTGAAAAATTCCATAAACACGTCGAGGCAGCACACCCTGCGCGCCTCCTGCTCTAAAAAAAATCACGGGTGAGGGCAAACCACGGATACCACGTGGTTTCGCGATTGTCAAATTCTATTTTAGTTGTGTCAAAATAATTTTTTAGTTTAGAGAATTTGATTTACAGAATAGCTCTAAGATTCTCATAGCCTAAAGTAAGGAATTTTAGTGGTACTCGTAGTTTAGTTAGTTTAGTTCGTTGTACAAGAGAATCGGTACCATTGTATAAGCATAGTATTTTTGTTAGTTTATATTGAAAAACAAATACATGTTTGAAATCTTTATTGTTTGAAATGCTTATGAAATTCTACATCATGTTGTTAGCCCTGTTGTAATACAATAATAATAACTTAATATAATAATAATATAAATACATCACAGACTAATTAGTCTTGGGTATAAACCACAAAAACAATTTTATTATTATCACACCACACTTGGGGTTGGTCATGCTTCCCTGTAACATCTACATGCAACTTCCGCCTGGCAAAATTATGGGCTATGGACGACAGCCTTTTGCAACGCGGGCACCTCGAGGATGACTGACTTAAAATTTGTAGTATAGCTCGAATTCATCCGCGACAGCTTCAGCAAAGCCCTTGCTGCTGCATTGATTAGACCTTGGCTCCTTCTCTCTCAATGTCTGTGGGTACAACCGGGAAATATGCATGAGGATGGTGAGCACTGCAGCTCAAAAATCTTCGCTTGCAGGAGTGGTGGTACGGTGTTTGTTGGGCCCCGCGATCGCCTTTTCTTGCCGTCAACCAGAGTAAAGCCGTCTAAGTCCATTTTACTGGTTTTAGAAGCGTTCCGCTTCTAGATCTCAGATGTGTGTCTTATTAATCGACGCCGCACAAGCAATGGATAGTTGACAACTTTGGCGGAGGCTTGCAGTTATCTTCGTGTGTTTTTTCTTGTTGTGGCGATCGCAGTGTTTTCTAAGATGTTTATGAACTCGTGTAACACACATTTTGTAAAAAAAACATTTATTATTTTCTTCCGCATTGACTAATCATGAATCACACAAGAACTGTTTGACGTTGGTCCGACGGTCAACATGACGTCATGAACGTGTCGACTGGTCCCGACCACTCTTTGCATGTCGCATGTAAATGAAGGCATGTCGCGTGCCTTCCTGCGAGAAATGCTCGAATCGATATGGCGAGAATAGCTCCAGTCGATTTTTACGAGGGAAAAGTACGAGTCGAGTGACAATAACGAATGCGAGATGCGCGAGAATTGCCTTCCTGATTATCTCTGGAAACTTCTATTCGCGACGGCAAAATTGCGTCAAAACACTATTCTGTTTCAATCTTGAAGTGGATAAGAATATTTATAAAATAAAAAATAAATTTGAAAACTCACGAGTACCTACTTGCATAGAATATTGAGCATAAGAGATAAAAGGGCTGTGACTTAGAAGTAAAAGCAGGCAGAAACAAAATAATAGTCACCTAAATTCTGACGTGGTTTAGTAAGTTTGTGAGGCGCAGCAGCCGATAAATGGAACGTTGAAAGCTAATAAAGCGGTGGTAGAGAGAGCGGTGTGGCGCTTTAGAGCGTGGCGATAGCGCTCAGCCCCGACGAGACGCCGCCGAGCCTATCTCCACCAGTCTCACACCCAGTACATACAAGAAGGCGCATTTCAGACAGCGAATGAAAAAATACCAACTTAGGCTCGCAAGCTATATCTGCGTTTCACCTCTTATAGTGAACCTTCTGCACGTTGATATTTTGTGTCTCAAGCGGGCATCGATCGCTCCTCTACATTACACTTCAAATACTTGCCCATTTAACACATTTTCTTACTGAAATAGTGTTGCTAACCAAAACCAATCTTTCGGGGTTTCCAAGGATTTTGTACGTCTTTTTTTTAAGTCCATTATTTGATTTGAATAGCCGGTCTTTAAGATGCTATCCATCACCGAGCTCTTTTAGCTAATGAAAATGAGATCTTAAATTCTATCTTTCTTTATGTCCTGCTGCTCGAGAATGTACGTAACCAATAAAAGCAAAGTATATTTTTGTTTTCGTTTGGTGTAAATACACTCAGTTGTTTCAAAGATGTGTGTAGTTGTGGTTATGGCACGGAGCGCGGCGCGACTTAGCACGCGCTAAATCAGTGAACAGCTCGTTGGCGCGCCTTCTTCACTGCTTGCGCGTAGTTGCGGAGCCACACGGTGACAAGGCACTAGCTAGTCCACTCGTGCTTGTCTTCTTTGATGTGACTGCCGAAAATATAGTCTTGTTGATCTGATGGTGTCTTTTCAACGCTCACATTATGCTGTTCCTTGAAGGACACAAGCTATCTTCGTAAGTTTCATAAAGTCCCAAATATCATTAAAATAACTTTACTAACTTCTTGAAAGTTGTGTCACAAAGTTTTTCATAACTTCTATAGCAGCTCTCGGCAGAAACCTCAGATGTGGCCACTCTTATCTTGAGTGAAAAATAAACATTTAATAATAGTTTTGTGAAGTCAGCCGGGCACTTGTTGCGGCGGTGATATTTCCACGGGCTGTGGCGGTGTCGGGGCGCAGGGCCCGTGCAGCAGGGGCTAGTAATTACACAAATAACACCAGTTGACCTCTGTCGCGAAGTCGTTTTACTGCTGCATTAAAATATTGCAATCGCTTTTCATGAAGTTTGGAAGGCCCGCTTTTGTGCACCTACTCAATATTAAGTTCGTTAAACTTTAGGGAAGACAAGATTGGTAGAAAACAGAGAAAAATGGCTCAAAATGGATTGGAATGAATTGGCTTTATAGTTCTGACTGACCGATTCCTTGACAATTCAAAAGTGCCTGTAAATGGTTTAATTGAAACAAATGCTTTGAGTTTGAGTTTGAGTTTGGATGCCCAGTGGGGTGAGAAAGGCTGCAAATGATCATTATGCAGGACTGACTTTTATTGACAATCGTAACAAAACAGTCGCAAGTGTTGCTAATGAGGACTCAGCTAGGTTTCCAGTAGATAAGTGTTAGGAAAATTACAGGTTCAGGAGCCATTAATAATTATGTGTCCGGTTGTTCGTGGCGTGGGAAGTTATCATTGCACGCCAACAAGTAATAGCAAGTCCAGCACTCTAAGATAATTATTGCACGACTCATAATGCAAAGCATTAAAGAGTGATTTGCGATCGAAAAATTATTTTCGCCTCCTTTCTGCAACTGTTTTTATTGTTACACTCCTACTAGTACACAGAACCTACTTAATTTAATGGAGATTAATTCTGTACCTTTCAAAAATTTATTGAATGCAGCAGAAACACAAAAAAATCAAAATAGTTTAATTTTTTTCCCCGTCAATCAAGAACGAAGCCTGAAAACTTTGTACCTTGCGAAAAAATCAATTATTAGAGTCAATTCTTTTTATTGTTTCGTTTCAACCACAGGAGGAACCCTATTGAAAATGGCTAATTTATTCAAAGTAGTTTAATTATAATAAATAAAAACTAACTAATATAATATCTATATCTATCTATCTTCTATCTGTATTTATTTATATAAAAATCAATCCCTATTTCCCTTGGTCACGGCATCACGCGTGAACGGCGTGACCAATTTCGCAAATTATTTATTTTTTTGTGTACGCTATTCTCAGGGGAAGGTTCTTAGGATAGGTAGGTGAAGGTAGGGTAGGTAGGTATGCAAGTAGGTAGGTATGCAAGTAGGTAGGTATGTAAGTAGGCAGATAGGTAAAAGGTAGGTAGGTAGGTAGGTAGGTAGGTATGTAGGTAGGTAGGTAGGTAGGGTAAGTAGGTAGGTAGGTAGGGTAAGTAGGTAGGGTAGGTAGGTAGGGTAAGTAGGTAGGGTAGGTAGGTAGGTATGTAGGTTTAGGTAGGAAGGTAGTTATGTAGGTAGATAAGGTACTCGTAGATAGGTAGGTGTGCCGTAGTTAAAGTAATTAGTGTTACGCGTGCGAAGCCGGGGCGGGCAGCTAGTCTATATATATTTCCAACTCGATCCTCTTCTGTTGTCTAGCAACCAAAAAAGCAAAAAATAGTCTTTGATAGTACGTAAAGATTGCGAGGTGAGAAATTTTACCCATATTGGTGGTACTATTACTCAATAAATCAATAACTTGGATGAACGACCATAACCTCGAAATTAATTTCTCTAAATCTAAAATAATTCCCTTCCACCCTCGACAAAAAACCCCACTAGACTTAAATTTCCATACAACGGTAAAACAATAGAAGTCGTTCATGAATTTACTTTACTTGGCCTGGATACACAAACATTAATTGCAAATCACACATCAAAAAGATAAAATCAAAACTATCCAAATTTGCATACGCCCTTCGTGAAGTCAAAAAGACCTCTAACCTTAAAACTGCACTTGTTACATATATACTATGCCTATCGCACATGCATGGCTCAGCTACGGCGTAATATTGTGGGGAAACAGCACAGATGCACCGACACTTTTCACATTGCAAAAATGATTAATAAGAATCCTTGTAAATATAGAAGACACCGACAGTTGCAAACCTCATTTCCAAGATCATAAAATACTTACCCTCCCTTGCCTATACATTCTAGAAATATGCAAATTCGTTCGAAATTACCAGCACTTTTACACGACAAGAGAAAACATACAGTCTAAATATACATTACGCCATAAAAATAGGTTAAACTTACCAGGTTCTAAGTTAAAAATGCACTCAACAAGTACACTAGTTAGTCATGTCAATTAAAATATATAATAAATTACCAGAATTAATAAAGAATGAACAAAAATTGAATACATTTATAAACAAATTTATTTATTTTATTTATTTATTTAGGCAAACCAACTAAATACACACAAGGACATTCAAAGTACATGTCATTAACAAATACAATAAAACAAAACTATTATTATTATTATATTATTATTAAATAAAACTATTCGTTTATCTAAATGCTATTATGATATCAATGATTATTTTAAATGACAAATTTTAATTTACAAGTTTTATAAAATAATTACAATAAATTGGTACTAACTAAGTAAACAAAATGAAAAGCCCTCTTCCTCTCTCCTACATTCGCTGTGCCCGACAGGGTCCACAATGATCATATAGATGTTCTTTGACAGAGCTTCTAAACGAGGAATATTTGAAGGAATAATGTGATAGAGCGACGAGCGCAGTCCACCTGCACGATCTATTAACTTTTGAGACAGACCGAAATAAAATTCTATTAAGCGCGGTGTCACTTAGCGTACTGGGTTGCGACTTGTTTTTATTTCAATTCATGTTCAGACTGTGACACGCAATCCTATTATATACAGGGTGTCAGGGACATAGACGCGAAAACTGTTACCATGGATTCAGTACATGATTCTGAACGCACCTGGGTTTTATTGGATCCAAGGTAACCGGCTTCGCGACGATGTCCCTGCCACACTGTATAATGTGGATCAATATAATTATCAAAAAGACCGTGTCGGGGCAGTCACAATGAAGGGTTGCGTAATTGGGATGAATTTATCTCAAGAGCAAACTTAACATTATAGTTGAAAAAGATGTTCTCCCATACATTCCAATTTCCAACTGCAAGAGTTTGTACGCACAATATTGAGAGATTTACCAAGTTATTGTAAGACCATAGACTTCTTATAGGTTTTCCGTAAATGTATGAGTAAAGAACCATTCACTGTATTATTTTCAAAATTTTAGGCTCAGTAGTTTCAAAGATAAGGGGGGGAATGGTTAATTCTCATCTATTATCTTAAATATCTTTAAAAATATTTATATTAAAATTATAAAAAAGATAATTGCGGTCACACACATTAACACACATTAAGCCCTTTAATTTGATAAATCACACGGTACAGTTTGAAAAAGTTTCTTTTTTATAATTTTCCAATTTGCCCCCGAAAAATTACCACCATATTCAAAATTCATTTATTTTACATTACACGTCCGTGTTTGGGTTACAGAAATTCATATGTGTACCAAATTCCAACTAAATTGGTCTAGTAGATTCGGAGCAAATTGGCTGTGATAGACGGACAGACAGATACACGAGTGATCCTATAAGGGTTCCGTTTTTTCATTCTGACGTACGATACCCTAAAAATACTAAACATTCTTTTGAACCGAAGGCCCTGTAAAACCAATTGTCTGGCTTATTTAAGCAATCCGTTACTTGGTATTAACGATGTAGTAATAATATTAATACATTTAGGTCGGTACACAAACGTCGTGTGCGTCACGTTGTTGTGGCGATCATACACGATCAGCTTGTTACCAATCAAGCGAATACAAGCAATTAGGAGCGCCCGATGACGCTCGACCGCGGCCGAGTACATCGCGAGCTTGCATATGCCCCGTATAACGCAGAGAATCGCAAATCTCTTAGCTGAAGTCTTGGGCATCGTGGTCTTTGTTCCTATTCATTAGCTAGTTTGGTAGGTTTGTAAAGTACGGTTGTATCCTAACCCACGTTCACCTAACCCTAATTAAACGTGTTTTTTATTTTTTTTGTGTAAAAAATCCACTGCTACTGTTCTGTTGTATCACCTTATGAGCTTCATAAACCTCTCTCTCATGCTCTTCAAGTTCATGTTGGTCCGGCTGCTAGGAAATAATTTGCAAGTTTATTGTAAATATGCATTTATGAGTCAGCCACAGTTTAGCGTGCCACGTCAACAGACCGAAATATTACGGGTACTGATTGTTGTTGATGCGGACGCCTTTATTGCGACGGCGCATGGTTCAAGTTCAAGTGGCCGCTTGTCATGCGAGCACCGCCATGTCCGTTACGCGCCACTCCGACACAACAGATTACGATTCAATTTTGCAATTAAAACTAGAGCAGGGAACAAACGCCGCCGGTCGCGCCGTGTTACCCAGTGGTAAAGTATAGAAGGTTCACTGAATATATTGTGGGGGTCATGCGTGGTCATACTTATTGCAAAAAAAAAAATATCGGCTGATCAACGAGCGAACTAAAAACCGCGTTTAAGCTTTCCGCGACTTTACTTTACAGTAAAGTCGCGGAAAGGTTAAACGTGGCACAGGCGAAGCAACAAGACTACGACACATCTTGCTGGTTATTCAGGACCATTAAAGGGGATCCCTTTTTTTCGCATATTCTTTTTCATAATATACTTTGGCATAACTGTTTTGGCATAATTTGTTTTGTCATAATAATTCTTTGCCATATTTTTTTTTGGCATACAGTTTATGTTGGCATAATTATCTTTAAGGCTTATTTGTTTTGGCATAATTTTAATTCGCATAATGTTACTAGCCCTAATGACTATTAGCATAATAGTATTAAGGTTTCTGTAAAAAATAAATAATATTATTGATTAAAAATTAAATTGCTAGAAAAGTTTGTGACAGAAACGAATCGCTGCAAAACCGACTCCACGTAGTCTTGTATGCCCTACCCCTAGAGTGTTATTTAAAATCGCGTAGACGCGGAGGGGCGAGGCGGCCCGCGAGCTGAGGAGCAGGTGGTTTTAACGCTCGCCGCCGTGGCTGAGGCTGGCCGGCTCCAAGCCGGCCAGCAAGCCGAAGCTGCGGTGGTGAGCGTTAAACACATCTGCGGCGAGCAGCTCGCGTGGGATTGCCAGAGCCCCGCAGCGCCGGAGCCGTGACAGAAACCATGCCTGCTGCGTGTTGCATGCTGCATGCCTGCTGCATGCATGCTGTATGCTTGTTTACATGTTTGCATGCTGCATGCTTGCTCCATGCATGGTGTATGCTTGTTTGTATGCTGCATGGTTGCTGCATGGATGGTTACATTTTAGAAGTTAATTATTATGCGTATTTTTATGCTTAAAAAGATATGTTTAAATATCATTATGCGTAAACAAATTTATGCTTTAGAATTTTATGCTTAAACATTATTATGATTAGAGAAATTATGCTAAAAAATTATGATGATTGAACTTGATGAATGAACGCCATGCTGAGGGATGAGGGATCCTGGGCGGCAGTGGCCTCCTTCTGCGAACACGTCATGTCCCAGAAGGAGGCGGCGGAGCGCGCGCGTGGGGACGACCCTGACGCGGCGCCGCTCCGAAGGAGAGGAGGGGTCGAAGAAGACGTCAGTACGATAGTCATCTTCGACTCCTCCCAGGTGGAGGCCAGCAGGCAACGGGTGCGGGGGCACCCTTGCCTGTACCCTTGCACAGGCCTCCACCAGTGCCGGACGGGAATGGCCAGGTGTTCCCGGCCATTCCCGTAGCCCCCCAACCCGGGGGGCATGCGGGGCCCGCCAGCTAGGCGGGCATGCGCTGGGAGGGTTGTGGATGTAAAGGCTGAGCCGGTTTCTCGGGAGTCACATACCCCGACTTGTCCCCCACGAGCCGGGGATGCGTAACGCATTTTTCAGCGAAATAAAAAAAAAAAAAGTTTAGGTTAGGTAAGGATAGGTTTGGATAGGTAAGGTTAGGTTAGCCGAACCGAAAAGTTTTTATTATTACAAAAAAATCCCATCGATTTTGCAATAAAATTGTTCAAGACAGTAGGTCTTTTTCAGGATCCTTATAAACATATTGACATGTGTCATATGACTGTTGGAGGGGGGGGACGGGGCCCATACAAAATTGCCCATTGTCCTTTGTTTAAAAAATATTATTAGGATATTTAAACATTAAAATAATTTGAATTTAGAACTTAAAATTTTTATTGTAAACGGTTTTATGTCTTTTGTTTAATATTGATTGTAATATTTATGACAAACAAATTTAGGGCATATTGTATTTAGGTATTTAAATTTTATGACATGTGATATTATGTGACATTAAGTTCGGGCAAGTTATCATTCGGACAAATGATGATTAGGAGAAAAAAAATTATGGCACTTTAGATTATGTATAAAAAAGTTAGGGAACACAATAGAGAACCGTTGAGAATTATCTTACCTCCAATACTCAATACTCAATATATTTATTTGCGTTCCACAATGTTAGCATAGGTGGTAGGTACATTATAAAATATACATAATTTTAGACCATTGTGGACCCTGTCGGGCACAGCAAGATAGGATAGAGAAAGAAGGCTATATTATATTATATTAGTATTTGAAAAAAAGTAAAATATATAATAGATGTTTTTCCACTACTCACTTCCACTTTAATTTATTTATTATTTTTGGTATTTATTTTAAATTATTGTTTTAAATTTTCATTAAAGTATTCATTAATATTATAATAGCATTTATGGATTAGGTATTGTTTTAGTTTATTTATAAATATATTTAATTTTTGTTCATTTTTAATTACTTCTGGTAATTTATTATATATTTTAACTGACATTACTAAAGTGCTTGTTGAGTGCATTTTCAGCTTAGAGCCACCAGGTAGGTTTAGTCTATTTTTGTGTCGTAGTGTATATCTAGTTTGTATGTTTTCTCGTGTAGTGAATAATTGTTGGTTGTTTCTCACAAATTTGCATAATTCTAATATATAAATACAGGGAAGTGTTAAAAGTTTGTGTTCTTGGAAATGTGGTTTGCAGCTGTCTGTGTTTTCTATGTTAACTAGGATCCTGATGTTACCGAGGCCACATATTCTACGAGTATTGTTGTTCCTGATTCACGGCTCTTGGATCAGTGCGATGGTTCGGGGCTTTACCTCCAGTGCCCTGCGTAAGCTAGCCGTGGCAGTCTGGCTGTGCTGGAGGTTTGTCTGGATGATGTTGATGGGTGTTGAGGGCGATGGAGAGGGGATAGTCGGAGATGGATCCATCGGACAGCCTCTCAACCCCCCCCCTCTCTGTATCTGTCGTCGTGTCTTTCCCCCGGTGACGAGGCGAGTAGACGCTCGCTCCAGCCAGGTGATTCGGGCGGATTAGTATCGGCGTCATCAGCCATTGCCGCTCGGGCCATGACCTCCTCCAGTTGGTCTATGTCCGGGTCGTTTGTCGCTGTCAGCGTCGGTTGGGCAGTCTTGGTGTCGTTGTCGGTCTGGACGTCGGAGGGTTCGGTCGTGGGCCAGAAGCGTACGTATATCGACCCGAGTAGGTAAGATATGCGTCGCTCCCGGGCCCGGACCTTTACGGCTTCCTCCGGTGGCACACCCAGGGTCAAATAGGTCCCATAGTTGTCGCCACCGACGGTAGTCGCCCTATACAGTGTCCACCTAGCGATGTCGTACCAGGTATTCTGACGGATCAGAATACCGTGGAGTCTGGCTACGTCGCCTCTGTAATGAGGGACGAATAGCTTGACTCGGACACGGGTGGCCACGTCAGTCTGTCTCAGTACCGTGAGTGTCAGGTCAGTGTTTGGGAGTCGGATTCTGGGCACGTTCTGGGTCAACCAGGTCTGGGCATAGTCGTCCTCGCACCACATCTGCACGGTACCTTCCGCTACCCTTGGGTATCCGCGGAAGGCAGGGAGTGGTGCTGTCGGGTCTGTGTCCATAACCAGGTTCTCTAGGTCCGTCTTAATGTGCTTGGCCTCATCCTTTGTCAGGTCTCTGGAGGGGGGGGCGAGGCAGATTGCTACTGCCAGCCGCGCAGGGATGTCCTTCGTGGCTCGCGCGTAGGTCCTCTGCTCCCCTTGAGCGGGGTGGATGCTCACCCGTTTGGCGTCCCCCTGAAGCATGCTCGGTGAAGCCGTGTCATCGGGGCGTACCCTTTTCGTCGGCCCTGTACCGCTCGGTCCAGGCTGCGGTTTGGAGGTGCCAGGCTGGTGATTTTTTGCCGTCGACGCCGGGTGTGAGGTACCACCCCGCTTGCCCCGGCTGTGCTTGGGATGAGGTCGGTCGTTGGGTCTGTCTGTGTCGTGGGATCGGCTGTCAGTCCCGGCAGACCCTGTCACGTGCGGAGGTTTTTCGCGCTGGGTTGCCCCTTCGCAAGCTTGCCCCCACACGCGCGGTTCCGCGTCCGGCTGCTTTGCGCGCTGAGTTTCCCCTTCGCGCTCTCGCGGCCGGTCGCGTGCGTCCGTCCCCTTTTTGCGCTGGGTTTCCCCTTCGCGGACTCGAGGTCGGTCGCGCACCTTCCCTTCGGCGTCCGATCGCGCTTCGCGCTGGCTAGTGCCTTCGCGGATTTTGCGCTTTCGTTCGCCGATTCTCTTCTTCCAGGCCTGGATTTTTTCGCGCTTTGTCTGCGGGCGTACTTCATCACAGGCAATCGGAAGAGTGTTCGAGTTGCCGGGTTCGTCATCTTTCCCCGTCTTTGTCTGTCCGTGCTGGTCTGGGTTTGACTTGCTGTTCCGCACGATGCTCTGTTGCCAGAAGCTCGTGGGAGGCACAGTCCGTGTAGTGGGTGTTGGCGCGTTGGTCGCAGCCGAAGTTGGGTATGTGGGCGCGTTAGTCGCAGCCTGTGTTGTGGGCGCTAAGTCAGCAGCCGACCGCGCTAAAAAGCGCGGCAACAATTTCTCCATGAGAGTGCAGTTTGAGGCCCCCCCCATAATACGTTGGGGGCTAACCGCTGAAGTGGTGTGGGATTCCCTGGCTTGGCCGGGACCCACCTGGGTAGTTATTTCTTCATTCTGCAATTTTTCACGTTTTGGGGGGTGGGCTTTTTTGGAATCGAGGATACCCTTTCTCTCGGACCGACGGGAGAAAGTGATAGGAGGGAAGGCATTTGTTGGATGGAGGGTGTGGGCTCTTTGGGGGGTCACCCTAGGCCTAGGAGTAGGCCTAGGGATTTGGGATCGACGGGGTATGTATTGATAGGGAGGGATGACTTCGTTTGGTAATGGGTATCATAGGAAGGGGTATATGGGTTACCCTATGCCTGGGATTTAGCTTTCGGGAACTTCTCTTGTCCGGGATCCTTAAAAAGAGATGCTCCGAGTGCGCGATCGCTCACTAACCGTCAATGCAACCGTTAGTGGTCGGTTCCGCAGCCGGAGTTGGGCTATCCGCAACCTGCCCACCCGCTCGGTTGCAAGAGAAGTGCCTGGCAGTCTGGGTCGCCCCACCACGGATGTAGGTATACATTCGCGTTGGAGCGATCCAGTCTTCCCCGAGCCATGTATCTATCACATAAGTAATAAATTTATCTGTTATTGCTTAAAAAATTTTTTTTTACCTATTGTGGTATAGTAATTTGTAAATTTTTGTTAGATGCATCGTCTTCACATATAATAATATAACTAATGTACCTACATATACAAAATATTGTAAAACATTTTAAAAGAGTAACGGTGGAGTTTCTTGCTCATTCTTCTCGATACGAAAACTACCTTTTGGAAGGGACGACTGGAATCAATATTTTTTTTTGTAATTTTTGACGTTCAAAAGTGCCTTGCAAGGGCCTAATATGAAATAAATGATTTGACTTTGACTTGAAGACGTTCGATTTGTGAACAATTTGTGCGCGACTCCAGCTCCACGCTCAGCTGTCTGTGAACTAAATACTTTTGCGATTTTTCACTTTACGTATAAATAAATAAAGTAAGTGTACTAAAGCCAGCAAATATTTCCAAATAATGCATCGCTCGTGAAATACAAGCACCGCACCGAGTGAATCGAATATTGGAACAGCGAAGTGGGATCGGGAATGTGTTGGCGCGGTCATTTCATGAAAAATCCACACGAGTGGGTAGTACGGCAGGCAAACGTGGAGGTAGGTGGTGATCACGCGTCACCA
This sequence comes from Agrochola macilenta, assembly GCA_916701695.1. NCBI lineage: Eukaryota > Metazoa > Arthropoda > Insecta > Lepidoptera > Noctuidae > Agrochola > Agrochola macilenta. The sequence goes on along the minus strand of OU753560.1, from coordinate 23,561,373 downwards.
CTTAACTGAAAAGAGCCAATTTTATGAATACATGGTAGCGTGTAGCTTGCATGTACCGCCTTTTAACCCAACATATAACCAAATAACGTGCTAACAATACTTGACGACGAGTAATCACGCATTCGTTACATGTATTGTATTGACGCGCGTGAATAAATAAACGCAGCATGGCGGTGACGTGGCGGTGACGTGGCGGTGACGTGGCGGTGGCGTGGGGAAATAAGAAAATGAAAATGAAACAAAAGAAAATTCATTTTCATTTTCATTTTCAAATATCTTTATTTAAAATCAGTACAATGAACAAAAATGCACTTATCCTAAGCCACATTAACTCACTATAATTAAGACACTTTATGAGGCTAGCGATTCACCTTTCAAAGCTTTTAAAGGATATTTTTATAACTGTTAACAACTTAAACATATCACACAATAATCATGGGTACATGATGACAGTTCGCAAATTATTTAGCTAATTATAATTTACTGATTGCATGTAGGTATGACAAGAAAAAATATTTTTAAGTAAATTAGCTGATCGCACGGTGTACGTATGTAAATACTAGCAACCGTGCGACCAGTCAATGATCAGCGAACAACAAGAAAACAAAAGAAAAGAAACACATCGTTCAAATAAATTGAATATTTCATTTCTGTATTTTCGTCAGTAAATCAATCTGCCTAGCCTTTTCCCAACTATGTTGGGGTCGGCTTCCAGTCTAACCGGATGCAGCTGAATACCAGTATTTTACATGGAACGACTGCCTATCTGACTTCCACAACCCAGTAACTGGGTAATACGATACCCCTTGGTAAGACTGGTGTCAGACTTTCGGGCTTCTGACGACTCGTAACGACTGTTAAAGCTCCACGAATGACAGCCGGGACCAACGGCTTAACGTGCTTTCCGAGGCACGATTCTGTATTTTCGTCAGTAACAGTCTTATAATTAGTATCGCGAGTATTTCAAGTAAGTTCGTACGAAAGAGGTCGTTAACGTTGATTCTGTTAGTGCTATCTGGCGCAGCACAGCGCTTAATCGCCATCTCCCAGCCTTTCGAGACGTGCGCGGAACGAGCGCAGATGTTAGCTTTCGAGACGTGCGCGGAACGAGCGCAGATGTTAGCACTAAGTTATACACGGTAAAATGGTCCTGAGTCAAGTTACGAAATAATTGTAAAAATAACAACACAACAAAACATCTCCCTAAATAGAATGTTATTCCTCATGATGGAATATGAAATATCTTTCATTCTTTTCACGTTAAATGGCGTATAAAAAGAAATTCATTTTGTGCGGGTGGTGGAATTAATAATTCTAAGCCGAACAACAATACTGGAAAGAAATGAGAGCGCGAGAACGCGTGGTGTGCGCAGGTGAGCCGCGGGGGTGAGGCGCGGGTCAGTGGGTGGGCGGGGCGAGGTACATAGGGGGGGGGGGGGTTGGGGGGCACGGCCTGCTCAGTTAATTCAACGATGGTCGTTGAATTAACTGTAAATCTTTAATAAAAACTTGTGAAACTCGGGTAGTTAGTGTGAAATTGAATTTAAATTGGCCCGCGCGGTGCCCGGTCTCTTCCGTAAAAAAGTTCAAAGATAGCGACCGGGGGCGCCGGCCGCCAGGCGTGAGACGCTGCCTTTGAATTATTTAGACTTAGGCGTATGTAAGAGATTAAGTACTGCTAATTTTGTAAGTTGAAAAGGGTTCGCAACGAAATTCATAATCTAAAGCTTGCAAACAAATTTGCCGGTGCGACGTCCATGAAACCATATTGGTTGACTAGCGGTGAACAAACACATCAAACAAGCTTGCTGCAGAACGGAAATACTCTTGAGAAGCACATCACAAAGAATCTCGACGGGTGCAAAGTAAAAAAAGTCAACTGCAATTTTAAGATTTTTGGTTTTTTGTAAAAACTTCTCGGTTACTAACTTAAAATATCATGTTCTACTACATAGCAAAAACAAAAATACAAATATCACCTTAATTTTGGTACTTTTAATTTTACCAAAAATCAAAATTGCAGTTGACTTTTTTTACTTTGCACCCGTCCAGATTCTTTTCTATTTTGTGAATTTGAGAACGCTGTAGACTTAGTGGACTGTAGATTTGTGGACCATCTTCTAATTATTTGGTATTTATGAATATCGGACATTTTTTATTTCTTTGAATTTTTTATTTTTTTTAACAGCATAGGTGGCCGTTCTTACCCTTCCTGACAATTTTTCTATGTGTGTGTGTGGGGGGAGGGGGGGGGGGGCATTGTAATTTACTGTCAATAGTGATTCCAAGAAAAACTGTCGACTCAACAGGCCCCAGCTCTATTCCATTAACATGAACATTGGTAGTTAGGTGCCTGACATTTGGCGTTGAGAGTGCATCGTTAACTTGTGAGGATTGTCTGGTGAAAGACACACAACTACGCCTGTTTTGTGAAATTGCACGATGTAGATGCAGATAACTACCGCTGGCCGTCAAAACGCGGGACGCGCGGGGGGCCAGCGCTCAGTCATATTTCGTCATCAGTTAGATGACATGTGCTTCGCCGGCCAGCACGAATAGTTTTGTTTATTTTGGTTTGTTAAGTGATAAAGTGTTATTAAAAAAGTGTTAAGTGTAATATATTTATAAATAACACTTTATCACTTAACAGTAAACAGTTTGAGATCAACACAATAGACATGAAAAAACGTAAATTATTGGTGAATTTGGGCAAAACGAGACGACAATGCGCTATTATGAACCGAGAAGATCTATTACAACTTTGATTCTATGATAACAACCGTGAAACTAGTTCTGGTACGTATTTTTTATTATAAATTTTTTATGTTATTGTTATTTTGAAGTTAAACTCGTAATTATGAAAATAGGTTATCATTGATATTTTTTGTTACGAAACGACGCATAAACGGCTATCTGCCATATAGCTTTTTCTACGTTGCGATTGTGATGTAGATGTCTCAATTTACTTTTGTAAATTAGTATTGTTTGTTATGTTTATGAGTACCTACCTATGTTAATTCTTATTGTTAGCTATATTAATTGACTTATAATTAAATTATATTTTCTTACTGTAATTTTTTACTATTGTTTCATGTTATAATCATACTTTACTAAATCTAAATTGTTTAATTCCCACGTAGAATCGACCAAGTGGTAGTTAACACAGTTGTCATATTTTTAAGCGCAATGTAGATGCAGACAACTACAAAATCTCGTAAATTAAACATAATTAAAAGAAATGAAATATACATGTGGATATATTTTTTATTTTGTCAATTTTAAACCAAATTTCATTATTTAATAAATAATGAAATTTGGTTTAAAATTGACAAAATGGGAGCATTGTTTCCTATTATGCGCTCTCCTGAAAAGTAGCTGTAAAAAGCAATTTTAAACGAAATTACATTATTGCTATTACAACTGTAACACATCTGATTAATTATCATATCCACAAAAGCCAGTAATAAAGAGTTGAAATAAAATTGTACGTATATAATGTCAAATAATAGGATAATTATGTCAAGGAAGAATGTAAAAAAAATAAACATGGTCATTTGGGAGCAGTTAATAGACTCTTACATAATATGCCGCTAATGGGGTCCAGGGAAGTCACATGTGCTGAAGGAATTATTGCCAAACTTCCTTGTCTTCAACGTAGTCTTTGATTTTATAATATGCTTTCTTGATAAGGACACGTTTGATGTGGGTTTTGAACTTCCCATCGCTAAGTTCGTAACCGACTTTGGCAATTTGTTATAAAAGCGGATACTGTTTATAAGTAATGACTTGCTTGTTTTAGTTAATCTTAATTTGGGAATCACAATTTCATGTCTACTACGTGTATTTATATTATGGAAATCGCTTCTTATTTTGGAAAGTCCAAAATTTTTGCGGACATACATAATACTTTCTAAGATATAAAGAGAAGGTAGAGTCAGCATATCAATTTCTTTGAATTTGTTTCTAAGGGACTCGCGAGGACCCATTTTATAGATAGCGCGGATTGCCCTCTTTTGTAAAATGTAAATAGAATCTACGTCAGCTGCCGATCTACACAGCAGAACTCCATAATACTGTGGAAATAAGCAAAGTATACTAACCTAGCTGTGGCTATATCCATCAACTAGGCCTTAATTTACTTACTGCATATGCAGCAGAACTTAAAGCAAATTTACCCTTCGCTATAAAGCTCGCTAGAATGCTCGCTAAAACGCTCCCATTTATATTCTGTAAAGTAACATTCGCTAGAATGCTCATTACAAGTGAATGCTCAAGTTTATCAGCACCTTAAGGTAGCCATCTTGTTCTACACTTTGGGCAACCGAGCTCTGCTCGGACGAAAATACGGAGAAAACAAATATTTCCAGATATGAAACCTAACTAGGTCTCATCGAAAATAAGTTTTCTCGATCGTTTTTTCGCCTCCATAAACCCCTAATATTGCAACTTTCATCGAAATCGTTAGAGCCGTTTTCGAGAACATGATAACAAATATATATAATTATATAGGTCGTGGATGGATGGCGCCACAGTACAGTGGACATCGCCATCTGACTATTTGTTTCGTAAACGAAAAATCATGTGATCGGAAACGCAAGCGAACCCTACCAGTTGGACACGATCGTCGGTGGAGGGGATGCAGCGATGACTTTTTTTTTTTTTTTTTTTGTGTTTGAAATCATCAAATGACTCCTCCCGCTCTGGGCGGAGCGAGAGGGAGTGTCAGACTTTTACTGACTAAAACCCACCCATGTTCCTTCCGTTGCCTGTGTGCCGGGGCCGCGATATCCCTTTCGGACAAACCCGCAACGCCAGCAGGCATTGGCCCTTACGGACCCCGTCAGTTGGTGCTGACATCTCTTTGAGGCGCGCGTGGAACACAACGCGCCGTCGACCTGGGCCTGGTCGCTATCGGACGGCGAGCTGCCCATCGCTCACCGTCCGCAGGCCCGCGCCTATGGTGGCCGGAAGTCGGCTCGTGACTCCCGACGCCCGGAGCGTCTCCTGCGCCGACTAGAGGCGCGAGGGCATGCAGCTTGCATCTCCCTCGCGCGCTCCACCTCCTCCTTCGTGAGCATTACTGCTTCGCAGAAGGAGGTGACGGTCTCCTATGCACTCTCGCTCCGGACCATGGCCTGAACCAGGGCCGGACGCGAAAGATCGCCGCCGCCGATCGCCTCCGTGAGGACACGGCGGTGCCCCGCCCAAGCCGGGCAGACCTCCACCGTATGCTCCACCGTGTCCTCCGGGCGATCCACACAATGGTGACACCCGGGCGTTTCCTCCCACTTTATCCTGAACAGGAACCTCCCGAAACAACCGTGTCCGGTGAGGACCTGCGTCAGGCGGAAGGTGAGGACGCCGTGACGCCTCTCTAGCCACTCCTCAAAGAGGGGACTTATCGCCGCAATTGTGGCGTGCCCCTAGGTTGGGCAGGAGCCGCTTCAAAGCAGCCCCAGCCCTATCCAGTTTGGGAGCCCCCCGGAGCTCTGTCCGCTGTGCCGTGATTTCTCGCGGCAGCGGAGTTACACCCCGGCGTTTCGCCTCCTCGCGCAACTCCCACATGTGCGCGAGGACTTTTGCCTCCAAATCCCATGGCGGTAGTCCGGCAAGGAGGCTCGCCGCCTCACGGGAGACCGTGCGGTATCCTCTGACCAGCCTAATTGCCATGAACCTTTGGGACGCGTTCAATCGCTGGGCTGGTCGCAGCCTTAATGAACGCGCCCACACCGGTGCCCCGTAAAGGGCCATGGACCGCCCGATCCCCGCGTAGAGCCTCCGGCAGGAGGCGTTTGGACCCCCTAGATTGGGCAGAAGCCGCTTCAAAGCAGCCCCAGCCCTCTGCAGTTTGGGAGCCAAACGTCGGAAGTGCTCCATGCAGCGATGACTGGCGGGGAGGCCGAGTGTTGCGAGTTGCGACTGTCTACAGTCGATCATCGAGCTCGGGCTCGGACAGTCTTGGCAAACTCTCAGTACCAACGCTCGTGTTTGTTTCCGACGCACGTGTTTGTTTCGTTCGCTATAGTTTATTAAAGTTATTTTAAATTCGAAGTATCTTTTAGTTCGAGTACCCACTACAGTTTTTACACGTACCTAAACTATGTCGGATCGTGAAGAAGACCCGAGGTTTCGCATCTCGGCCACCCAGTGATGCGACATAATTATCCATACGAATACATATTATAAATTCGAAAGTAACTCTGTATGTTACCTTTTCACGCCTAAACCACTGAACGGATTTCGATAAAATTTGGCAAGGAGATAGCTGGCATCCCAAGGAAGGACATAGGCTACTTTTTGTCTCAAAAATAACCCCAAGGGGGGGGGATATAGGGGATGAAAGTTTATATGGGAAACCTATAATTTCTTAAGTTAGGTCTATGAAAATTTAAATTTATGCTTTTGGTAACAAATAAAGAATTTGGTATTCAGCGGTTTTCAAAAATTATGCCGTAAAAGGGGATGATTTTAAAATTCATTTCAAATGTATTATCGTTTTTTTTGTGACTTCTTTTCAAGAGATTTAAGGAATTGGAAATGTAGTCATAGTTAGTCACAAAAATAACCCCAAAGGGGGGTAATGGGGATGAATGAATAGCTATTATGTGTTCAATGGCGGCAAGAGTAGGTATTACAAATCAATGGTGATAATAATAGTAAAATGAGTAATAAGTATTTTAAGCAAGGCGTTTTTAGAATCTTAAAAACCTGGTTTTTTTTTTAACCCGATCAAGTGTGAGTAGGACTTGCGCCCTGAGGGTTTCGTCTCAAAGCTGTGCTTGCTCAGCTGTCGGAATTTCTAAATCTGGATTGAAGGAAAAACTTAACTTTCAATTGAAAAATAACCTTTAATAGAGTAATGAAATACAGATTAAGTGCGGATTTCACCAATAAAATGGAACGCGTTCAGCACATCTAAACGCGTTCAAGAGCTGTTAGTGTACAATACCGCATAATAATTTTGACACTGACTTTTGGCTCTTGAACGCGTTATTATTAGAAATGCTGATGGCGTTCAGTTTCATTGGTGAAATCAGCCCTAAATGTTACTTAAAGAGACGTCTTATGTATGTTTGACCCCATATTGGAAAAAAACTTAAATTTGCAGTTCATATATAACTTTAAATTACCAATTTTCGGATTTTCCTCTTTACTTGACCTTGCTTCTCGCCAAACAACATGCTGCTGGGCTAACGGGAAGTACCAAATAGACTGGTTTATTTGCGAGTGTCAAACAATACGGCATAAAAAGCCGTCTTTTTAATTACCTATTGACTTGGAAGTTTGATTTTCGTAACTGCTCCAAGAGACCGTAGATCTAAATTTTAGTTTTATATTTCAATTTAATGCCTCCACGCGTTCCTGAGAAAAAGGGTCTTGACAGAAAATCAAGTCATCCTTTAAGGGTTTCCATTTTTCGTTTTGAGGCACGGAACCCTAAAACAGATTTATTACCTGCCTGTTACCATTTCATGCCGTAACGGCTGAACGGATTTAGATGAAAGGCACACGGATAGGCCGACTATACCTGGGTTAGGACATAGAATACTCCGAATCCCGGTAGCACGTTCCCGTGTGATATTTTCCGATATCCACGCGGGCGAAGCCGCGGGCAAAAGCTAGTATGTATATAAAAATATTGCTCGTTTAATAGTATAGGATAATATGATGCTATCAGTCATGAGTCAGTAGGGTTGTACTTGTGACAACACTCGCTACGAGTTCACTACTCCTCGATGAATTTATTACAGAACTTGTTAAATTTGTTAAAAAGGCATATGAACAATGTAAAGTCCAAGTTAAAGGTGTTCACTGTACATTGTTCACAAGCCTTTTTAACAAATGAAGTGCTGTCGCAATCCATATCAATATAAAAAATGTTCGGCATCGATATAATTACGTATATCGTTTGTATTGCCGTCAATTAGCCATTCATTATGACGTAGCGCTATGTCGATACACGGTCGTATGTATTGTATTGTACGTATCTATGTAATGGTACATGTTTGGTACGTAAGGAGTGTCGCAGCAAGTAAACAAGAACAATGCGCCCATTATGATAGATAATGAGTCAGTGAGATAATTAATGATTTATCTTTATCCACGCCCCGCCGCGGCGCCGCCTCTTCCACACTTATTGATGGCCAAACACACAAATAGATCGTAATTACTTACAACTGAATGTCACCATAAATTCAAATAAATAGATCAATAGAGATAGGGAAAGGTCAATACTGCTCAAGGTTTAAAATGCCAGTTTTACACGAATATTGTCTTTATCTTTTAAAATTATTATGTAGGTAAGTACATAATTCTTCTTATTTAGTCTTTTCTTTTAAATAAAGTTTATTTACCAAAATTACCAGTCCAGTCCAGTATTCATTTTTTATCATTATGTTACTTGATCATTAACGAGAAAGTCGTATCTATCATTATGCTATAGTTAATGATCATTTTTGTTGTAGCACTTGTAGCGGTCTACGAACAGCTCCAGCAAGCGTCATGTTCAACATGGTCTACGACGTACAACGCAGTAGACACGTCCCACGTCGTAGCGCCGTAGCTGATAAAGATACAAGTTATTAGGTAATGGCGTGTGATTTGGGACGCTCGCAGTGACAGGCCAGTCTATTCTCCCGACATCCAATTACGGCATGTAAGTGATTGTTATAGTCACGGGCGCGGTGTACATTGCACCGTCAATCCTCTTGTCATGGCTATCGAGCACACTTGTATCGTTAACTGCTATTTATTTACACAAACACAATACCGAAATTTAAAAATAGAATCTTATTATAACACTTTTTATACCATTACCCCTCTAAAAAGCTTATTTTGTTCACTGAAAACAGTGAATAAAAAGGTCTTTTAATCACTGTTTTGGTGTTTGAAAAATACTCGATACATAGGACATGAATATCGCTTCACAAGTTGACCATCCTAATAATAATAAGAAAATTACTCTTAATTTTAGTAATTGTTCTAATTTTAATGTACATTTTAATTAATTTGACCTTCCTTTTTTCTTCATTAAATGTATATTTTCGCTTAAATCTTTCTTTTTCTCGTAGTCATGGTGTAGCGGCATCTACATCGCTACATGCGAACTACGCATCAAAGACCTGACGTCATATAACATCCTGACGTCACACAAAATCCTGCATCGCGCAATTAGAGTTTACCGCGCGATAAACATATATAGAATCTCCCAACTTCAAACCTCTGGGCAGTTGCCCGCCAGACATCACACCCGTCTGGTCGGAGGATCCTCCCTTTTCTATGGGGGATGAGTGAACTTTACACCCTGTTCCTCATACCCCTAAATTGGTGACCCCGAATATGAACGTCAACGCAGCCTTCGTGCAACTACTACAGCGTGACGTCATCATCATCATCACTCCCGCAAGCTTTCGTGAGGCGAGTCACACAGCCAGCCAGCACCCACGGCTTCAACGGGTATCCTGACCACCAGCATGCAGCGAACGCGCATTCCTGGTCATCACCCTCAGCCACAACCCAGCGCTGTATCACATCTGACCCACTGGATCATAACGCAGCGCTACCTCGTCTCACTGGGGAATCACCGCAGACAGTTCCGACTCACCTCGAACTATGCGGCACCCGGTTCTGACTCACTGGAACCACAGCTGGCACTGTGAAGCATCGCAAGATTCAAGACTCAGCCCACTATCGACCTCCGGTCTCCGGAGGGGAGTGATGTAGCGGCATCTACATCGCTACATGCGAACTACGCATCAAAGACCTGACGTCATATAACATCCTGACGTCACACAAAATCCTGCATCGCGCAATTAGAGTTTACCGCGCGATAAACATATATAGAATCTCCCAACTTCAAACCTCTGGGCAGTTGCCCGCCAGACATCACACCCGTCTGGTCGGAGGATCCTCCCTTTTCTATGGGGGATGAGTGAACTTTACACCCTGTTCCTCATACCCCTAAAATGGTATAAAGTATAGCAGGTAGCATTGAGATGAAGGTCGAATATATTGGTGTGTTCTAAATTCAAACACCAAAACAGTGATTAATAGTAGTTTATGAAACTGTTGCATATTAAGGAGTATTAAAGTACGAGTGTGTGTTTAAAAACCGAGCCGTTTTGGCGAGGTTTTTAATAGTATCACACGAGTATTTTAATACCTAGTTATGTGCAGTTTCATACACTACTTTATCTACTCTCAGACATTGGGATTGAACCTACTAAATAAAAAATCAAAGTTAAAGATCAAGAATAAAAAAATCCCACGAAATTCAGTACAACTAAACGTATGAATGGCGCCTGCACCCAGCACATCACCGCACATGCGCTAGAGAGGTGCTGCTGTCCCCTGCCAACGTTCCATTACAAAAGTTGATAGAAACTCCTTGGTGATATTAACTTCTTGGATTTGCATTATATCGTAATAGAAAAAAAATGGTTTTACAATGCATTTGTATGTAAATTAGTGCGGAAAGTGTCACTTTTTTTCACTAGTGCTTTTTACTTTTCTGTTTTTTTTTAATTTTTGTGGCCGTCGTCAGCCCTTTGCAAAGAATTTTAAAAAAATTAACAAATCAGATGATGATGATAACGATGACGATGGCGATGACGATGACGATGACGATATCGATGACGATGGCGATGACGATGGCGATGGCAATGGCGGAGTCAAAGTCAAATTCGAAGTCGAAGTCATGAATGTTGTTTTTATCATTTATATACGTCGTTATTATGTTAGATGTTACACATCATCGTAAGGCTTTGGTCCTTCCGGACCCCGTCAGTTGGTGCTGACATCCCTTTGAGGCGCGCGTGGAACACAACGCGCCGTCGACCCGGGCCTGGTCCTTATCGGACGGCGAGCTGCCCATCGCTCACCGTCCGCAGGCCCGCGCCTACGGTGGCCGGAAGTCAGCTTGTGACTCCCGACGCCCGGAGCGTCTCCTGCGGCGACTAGGGGCGCGAGGGCGTGCAGCTTGAATCTCCCTCGCGCGCTCTGCCTCCTCCTTCGCGAGCATAACTGCTTCACAGAAGGAGGTGACGGCTTCCCATGCACTCTCGCTCCGGATCATGGCCTGAACCAGGGCCGGACGCGAGAGATCGCCGCCGCCGATCACCTCCGTGAGGACACGGCGGTGCTCCGCCCAAGCCGGGCAGACCTCCACCGTATGCTCTACCGTGTCCTCCGGGCGATCCACACAATGGTGACACCCTGGCGTTTCCGCCCGCTTGATCCTGAACAGGAACCTCCCGAAACAACTGTGTCCGGTGAGGACCTGCGTCAGGCGGAAGGTGAGGACGCCGTGGCGCCTCTCTAGCCACTCCTCAAAGAGCGGATTTATCGCCGCAATTGTGGCGTGCCCCTAGGTTGGGCAGGAGCCGCTTCAAAGCAGCCCCAGCCCTATCCAGTTTGGGAGCCAAACGTCGGAAGTGCTCCACGAAGTTCCACCGGCTGTCGAGGACGAGTTCCAGGTACATCATCGTCGACTCGTCACCGATGTGAACCCCTCCTGCCGTTATCTGGGAACCCGACAGTGGCGCGTTCCGAGGACCAACCTTCCGCACTTATAGCATAAATAACTATTATAACATTATTTTGTTAGAGAAAAAGTGTTATAATATGATTCTATTTTTAAATTTCGGTATTGTGTTTATAAAGTAATAAAACTCGTTTTGAAGTTTATAATTAGAATATTACGTTATGAGAGTAGATAAAGTAGTGTATGAAACTGCACATAACTAGGTATTTAAACACTCGTGTGATACTATATGTACTACTGTGTGAGGGGTATATTTTAATACCCCTCATTATGCAGCTGCAGTTTCATAAACTACTATTATGTTTAGCTCTCAATCTGGCTAGCTACTAAACAAGGTTATAAAGAAGAAAACAGTCAGAATACAACAGCAAGAAGATAAAGTTTGATGCATAAGTTAGTAAGGTAGCTATAATGATAATCAACATAAACCCATGAGTTGGGTATGTCGGAAGCATTAGGCATCAGTGTTGCCGAAATGAAACAAGTTGAGGTAACGCTATTTGGCAGCCTGAATAAAGTGCTTATTTAGGCCGGGGAAATTAGGTTTGAACCCTGCACTAAATCCTAACAGCGATTTTTTTTCCTGAATCGTGTTTTTGAACTTAGCTCTTTAAATAATATATTTAATTTTGGTTATATAACCAAAATTTGCCTGATACGATATATACGATACACGATACGATACGATACATATACGATACAATATACACAATACACACACTCACACAACACACGATACACACTGATACGATATATATATATATATATTTTTTTTTATGGTGATATTTGTTTATATTTGTTTTACGAATTGTTTACATAATATTATGTAAACAATTCGTAAAACTGTACTAATTTATTATTTCAGAATTAAACATTTAACAGATTGCAAAAATCTTTTATTAATATCTTGCGCTACGAGTAGTACAATATGTTTAATTTTGTGAATAGCATATTAAAATATTGCAAACTAAACTACTGTTAATATTTTAGCTTGAAGTAAAATAAAATAAAAAACGTAATTTCATTTTTATGGAAATTTCCGTGGACGAGAATGTTATTTTTTTTTACCTACTTGTGATACCTAATCTCTTCGACAAACACACCATACAAAAATATCTGTTAATATTTTTGATACTAACGATCGTAAGGAAGTACAGCAAGGCAAAGAGCTTCACGGACGCTTTTTCCGGGCCCTCCATGGGCCTGATGTAGACTTTTTGGCATCTATATCCTGGCTGCGCTTCGGCAAGTTCTTCGGGGAAACCGAAGGTTTTGTCTGTGCGATTATGGATGAAGTTATCATGTCGAATAATTAGCGGAAATAATTTGTCAAGGACGGTATGGTTGACATCTGTCGGGCATGCCACCGCTCCGGTGAATCACTCCGCCATATTGTGTCCGGTTGTTCTCGTCTATAGCGATAGCATATACTCGTATCTATCTTCTAAGGATGACCCACAGTAACCATTATTATCTTTCAGAATATGATAAAAATTTAATTTTTGTTTCCGACGCTATTTTGACCGGTATCATATTAATCCATATCCAATAAACTATGTTATTTGAAAGATCGGGATTTAAATTGGGCATTTAATTTAGATTAAAATATGCCTTGACATCATATCATTTAAATGAATAGTTTAAAGATATCACAGATTCAACATTACGCGTAACAAAATAAGCATGGTTGACGGCAACGCGGGCGCAGCGGTAGGAGTCAATGACCTTTTCCTCGGCTATTAGGTATGTTATCCCGGTAGTACGTATGTTTCAATTTATATATATGTACCTAGTCTGGTGCTATCCGGAATCAAATTCGTGGAACATGTTGGTCAAAAACATAATGCACGTATTCATGCCACCGTATGCACGTATTCATGCCACCGTATGCACGTATTCATGCGTCAAATAAACGGTAAGATACAAGTACGTACCTAGAACATTCTGATACTTAGTTGAACACTGTTCAAATAGAGCAATAAAACCAGATAGCGTTTAATGATATCAGAGTTAAACCGTCACCAATGAAGGCACGATCTCGGTGGAGGTTGTTATCAAAGTTTTTCGTTAAGTTTAGATTCCAGTTGAGGGTCTGAACACTCGGAGCGGGCTCGACCCCGGAACAACCGCGGATTTATGGCGACGACGATTTATTGACTCCGAGGCGACACCCGTCCTCAAGTTATGATGGCCCAACTCCAATAATTACGTCTCACTAGACCCGTCCACGATCGCGTGCAACTGAGGTGCTGAGAACTTGCAACAATATACAGATTGGAATTAAATTATACTAAAGTGACAAACGAGTGTTTTGAAGGTGTTTTTAACAGAAGTTAATAACACGTCACACTAATTAGAATGACAATAAATGAAAGGAAAAACTTAGTGCTAAGGAAACAAGCCTTCCCTTAAACAAGTTCAAACGGTTTAAAACCAATGAATTACATAATATGTAGATACACTGCGTTAATTTCCAAAGTAACAAATACATTTCATTTTTTGAATAACATTTTAACTACGTCACATTCATGCGACACCTAGCGACACTATTGAGCCGACAACTCTACGTGTGACCAAATACATAATGAAAATAAAAGCTTCGCCCAGTGGAACCTTGTCGTATCTGGAAAAGATTTCCGAATTACAAATGTTTATTATTTTAAAGGCGGTTTTTGGGTGGAAACCTTTATTTTTAGGACTAAGAATAGTTCCCGAAATTGTTTACGGAGCTCAAATTTTGCTTATATTTACGGTTTTTAAGTAACTTTTCAAATGTTTAGAAATGCGATTGGGGGGAATCAGAAGTTTCAGAAACGGTTCCAAAAAGTAACTATGAAGTGTAAGCGACGCATCTCTTGTTCTAATCAGCTAACAAAATAATAATATTTCTGTGTAAGTACGGCAAATCGTCTGGAGTCCCAATAATAATGTAACATTCGTTTATTCGTAATTCATCTGGCAAGAAAGGGAAGCTCCCTTGCGATTTCAGATATATGAATATATTTATGTTTGCAGTGTAAAGATACATAGTATTAAATCTGTGCCGACTTCGGGCATTCCCGACAGTGTCGTCAGTTCCATCCGCGCCGGTTTGTGCACAGACCCGGAACAACCGGTGCGGTTGACCGTTCCGACGTGTGGTGATACGTTGTCTAAAATTATACGTCCTAACCCGCAGAGCTGTTTTTCGGGTCCGGAAACCGAGTTTATTCGCGCTATGAACTTTAAACAGTTCATCCATAAGGTAGAATCAAGGAAAATTATATAATTCAAGCAAAAGAACAGAACAGATAAGAGAACAGGCTGTGCCGCGCTGGGGAGTTTGTTGCGCCACTTCTTCATCCCAGCTAACGCACTAGGAAGTGGTGAAGGGTGGACGTTTTGAGAGACTGTCGTATGTCATTTTGAAGTCAAAAAGTGTTGATTCTCAGCCTAGTTTGAATTTTGAATGTTGAAAAGCAGAATACTAAGCACAAGTTAGCGAGTGTAGCTTTCTGTACAAGTTTGATTAGAATCAGAAAATTTCTTTCTCCCATGATGGAGGTACTTGAGATGAACCCAGTTCGGGCATGGCAACAGGGCGCCGCGCGCCGTGTCGATCCACTGCCTCCTTCAAGGTCAAGCAGGTCACGTGTACTATTTATGTTCAAGCGCAGTCTACCCCGCCCCCCACACCTCCTTGGACCCCAGGAGAGAGGAGGGGGCGCCCCTCGCTGCCCGCCCGATACTTAACTCCGACCGGACTGAATATTTTAATGATGCCGTGATGCCCAAGCAACCGACCATAGACGAATTATAACATTTCACGTCAACACCCTTATTCCAAAAGATAATCGATGTAAACAATTAGTGTATGTTTTATTTAGACTTTTTTATAATTAAGAGACTTAATATTCTTCTGAGGACCATTAGTACAGTGCCTGCAGAAACGCGATGAATTACAGCAATGCACTTAAGAACAACAATTTAGAAAATTAGTATTACTGTACTTCGTGACTTAATTCCTAAGTTGAGTACCTAGGCGCCGCACTGTGGATCGAAAAAAGGCTCACGAAGACAGTCATTGGGAGCTTAAATTTTAAAGTGTTGATTTTTTGCTTGAAATGGCTTCTAATAGCTAATATTATGCATAAATATATCATACGATACAATCTGGTAGGCAAATTGCCAACTTATTTTTTTTTGCAAAAAAGAAAATGAAGCTAATACTTATATCTCCGGAACGGAGAGACTAGCCGTTATATCCTTGCACACGGTCATGTAACTATTTATTTATGATAATTTTTTTTTTCAGATTAGCTGCGCGTTTTATCAAAAAAACCGCACTAAATCTCGTTACGTCAAATATGTCAAAAAATTATAAATAAATAGTTACATCACCGTGTGGAAGGATATATCGGCCATTCTCTCCGTTCCGGAGATATAAATATTAGCTCCATACATATTTTTTTGGAAAAATAGATAAGTTGCCAATTTACACACCAGATTGTATCTTATGACATATTTATGCATAATATTTGCTATTACAAGATATTTTTATTAACTTAATCCGTGAATATTTTAGATTATGTTTATATTACATAGTGTAATTAATTTATAAGATTATGTCTAACGCGAATAAAACTGAGAATCACGCAAAAACTATCAAGCATATTTTACTGAATATTTCACCATTTTAAAGACAATTTAATTGTTTATATTTTAGTATACGTGTTTTATGAAAATACCTTTTTGATTTATGTCTAATTAATTAATAATGCGTTTAATTTGGGACAGTGCTCCTTGATGGGCGAGTTCTATTACTGGCTGGATGTACGAAGAGTGTTAAGCACAGAACACTTAGGCTAACTACTCAAGGCCACTGCCATATATCAGCGTCATAGCAGGTGCTGTGACTGACCCGAATGGTTTAGCACCACGACAACTACTTATAGAGTCACAGTCATGTTTAGCACCACGACAACTACTTGTAGAGTCACAGTCATGTTTAGCACCACGACAACTACTTATAGAGTCACAGTCATGTTTAGCACCACGACAACTACTTATAGAGTCACAGTCATGTTTAGCACCACGACAACTACTTGTAGAGTCACAGTCATGTTTAGCACCACGACAACTACTTATAGAGTCACAGTCATGTTTAGCACCACGACAACTACTTATAGAGTCACAGTCATGTTTAGCACCACGACAACTACTTATAGAGTCACAGTCATGTTTAGCACCACGACAACTACTTGTAAAGTCACAGTCATGTTTAGCACCACGACAACTACTTATAGAGTCACAGTCATGTTTAGCACCACGACAACTACTTATAGAGTCACAGTCATGTTTAGCACCACGACAACTACTTATAGAGTCACAGTCATGTTTAGCACCACGACAACTACTTGTAGAGTCACAGTCATGTTTAGCACCACGACAACTACTTGTAGAGTCACAGTCATGTTTAGCACCACGACAACTACTTATAGAGTCACAGTCATGTTTAGCACCACGACAACTACTTATAGAGTCACAGTCATGTTTAGCACCACGACAACTACTTGTAGAGTCACAGTCATGTTTAGCACCACGACAACTACTTGTAGAGTCACAGTCATGTTTAGCACCACGACAACTACTTATAGAGTCACAGTCATGTTTCAATTATTTTAAGCTTTCTTACAACTAGATAATTAATTGTCAAAAGAGGGTTTTGTTCGTGCATGGAGCCTTAAATTGTTTTTAAGTTTGTTAGGGCTTTTCATTGTTAATATAAACAGTCAATAATCAGTCAGAAAATTATATCAAGAGTGAAAATCTAGATTTATTTGAAATAAAAACAACACGGTCCGTGAGCTAATTCCTAATAACTGTTTGGAGTGGTGTCATTACATCTACATTGTTCAAAGGATTACACGTTAAATCGCGTTTCGGAATTAATTATCACCAGTTTGACAGATTGCCGTTTCTGTTCACATCGGTATCGACACAAAAACCGTAATAATCCTAGTCTGTGTGAGTGTAGGCATTACGGTTCTTGTTAATTAGTATACATTCATGTGCTTATACAACAATTAGTTTAATTCTCAATACTTTGAGCGCAACTTTAATATGTTGCTTTACATTGGATACTTAGAACATATTCTTGGAACAATTAATTTCCACGAAGTAAGCTCTGTTAACCAAGTCCCCGACGTACCGAGACTTATTACAAGTGCGTGTCGATCGAGACAGGTCGGGGATTCGATGTTCTCAAGTGAGATCATAAAATTAAACCTAACTCAATTATTATTACGGTACACTAAACTTCATTCCTATTAATTTTCATCTATTCCAAACTAAGTGGAT
Organism: Agrochola macilenta; assembly: GCA_916701695.1. Classification (NCBI taxonomy): domain Eukaryota; kingdom Metazoa; phylum Arthropoda; class Insecta; order Lepidoptera; family Noctuidae; genus Agrochola; species Agrochola macilenta. The sequence goes on along the minus strand of OU753560.1, from coordinate 23,543,492 downwards.
GACTTGAATTGGTATGAGTCTGGGACCCCTTATTTTTTTTTTTTTTTTTTTTGGGTGGAAAATCATCAAATGACTCCTCCCGCTCTGGGCGGAGCGAGAGGGAGTGTCAGACTTTTACTGACTAAAACCCACCCGTGTTCCTTCCGTTGCCTGTGTGCCGGGGCCGCGATATCCCTTTCGGACAAACTCGCAACCCTGGCAGGCATTGGCCCTTACGGACCCCGTCAGTTGGTGCTGACATCTCTTCGAGGCGCGCGTGGAACACAATAGCACCGTCGACCCGGGCCTGGTCCTAATCGGACGGCGAGCTACTCATTGCCCACCGTCCGCAAGCCCGCGCCTACGGTGGCCGGAAGTCGGCTCGCGACTCCCGATGCCCGGGGCGTCTCCTGCGGCGACTAGGGGCGCGAGGGCGCGCATCTTGCATTTCCCTCGCGCGCTCCGCCTCCTCCTTCGCGAGCATTACTGCTTCGCAGAAGGAAGTGACGGCTTCTCATGCACTCTCGCTCCGGACCATGGCCTGAACCAGGGCCGGACGCCAGAGATCGCCGCTGCCGATCGCCTCCGTGAGGACACGGCGGTGCCCCGCCCAAGCCGGGCAGACCTCCACCGTATGCTCCACCGTGTCCTCCGGGCGATCCACACAATGGTAACACCCGGGCGTTTCCTCCCGCTTTATCCTGAACAGGAACCTCCCGAAACAACCGTGTCCGGTGAGGACCTGCGTCAGGGAGTCTGGGTCCCCTGTGCTCTTAATCGATCAATAGTGATAAATACGTGTTCATCGGTCGAGTAGGCTTGCCGTAGTAATAGACTGGCTCAGCGGCTGCTAGCTGGGAACAAGTCGATCACGAACGAGTTGCTCCGTTAACGGAATAGTCGTGATCGAGACTCGTTATAAGTGGCTGTTTTGCATGTATATAGACGGACATGATTGAATACAGGGCTTTTTTTCTTTTTTTTCTATCTGGTTGATTACAAGATAGAAATAGTGTGTCTATGTTTAAGAATAGATGGCAACAAGTATCATAATCGGTTGTTTGGTCAAACCTTGTTCGTCAATACACACCCACATGGCCTTCTTTCGACCCTAATTATGGAGAAGTGTAAAGTTATGCAATGTATGTTTAACATCCTTAACTGTGTAGAAACAGTAACGTTTCTGGTGCCGTGCACAGCGAGGCTTAGGAGTTCCTGGGGGCTTGCAGTCAGCTCTGGGATATGTAAGGCGCAGTACTTATTGGTTAGGAGCCTTAAACTGGTTCATGTGTTAGTCATTACATGAGCTAGTCGGTGCTGGTTACTGCATAGTTCACTAGTGAACAATGAGCGGGGGGACGGCGGTAAGGTCACAGTTAATGTGCGTGTAATGAGCAGACACCTCGCGCTACAACTAACTTCATTCTGTATCAAACTAGTCGATGGTTCCTGTGTATGTGTTTGTATTTTCCATATTATAATTGAACACACGCGAAAAGTCATTTATTCAGACTAGGCTGAGAATCAGCACTTTTCGAACGTCAAACATAAAACAGTCCCCCAAAACGCCCACCCTTCACCACTTCCTAGTCCGTTAGCTGGGAAGAAGAAGTGACGCAACAAACTCCCCAGCACCACACCCGTCTGTTCAGTTAGAAGAAAAAAAAAGATTCTATATAATAGTATTCAAAATAATTTACATTACGCAACACAAAACATAATTTAAATTATTAGCCAATTGGATAGCAAATAAAGACTACCATATTATAAATTAATAGTTTATTGTTATCGTACAAATCTGCTTTTCCGTGTATAGGTATAGCTTTGTATTATAATTGTATTATGGGGAAGTGAAACAAATAGGCAGTGACACTCTTGAAACGTTCTTATTCTAATTTAGGGACACGCTCCTGTTTCGCACGGTTTCTACGACTTCACAAAACATCGAGATATCATATGTAGATAAACGTAACTTTAATATTACCTAACGCATTATACACATAAAACTTCCGGAATAAATCTCTAAACGCTGCGCTGGTGAAAACCTCATCAAAATGTGTTGCGTGGTTTAGAAGAACAACGCGGACATACAGACAAACGTGAAAAGCAACTTTGTTTTATAATACGAGTACGTATAGATTAATAACCTATAATTCTAAACTGAACAGCTTACAGTAAATAAATTACAGCAAATTAAAATCTTGCTGTACTTAATTTTTTATATGAAAGACTGAAAGAACATTTCAGACACTAATCTACATGTTCCTCATAAGGCTTGACCAAGATTATGTCTGGACTTTAAAAGAGACGACCTCTGAGTTTGTTTCGGCCTTTCTTCTCAGAGTAGTCAGATAGGAAACACCAACCTCATCTAGCTTATTTTTAATATTTTTTATATGACGTGTAAAAGTGATTCCGATATCCTATTTACAGAATAAACAATTTCATTTCATTTCACGTAAGTTGAACCAACGAAGCTTTCGACAACAGTAAACCGAGTTGTTCAACAAGACGCATCGAAGCGGTTCGCTGATCGTCGCGTCTTGTAATCACATTATATCTGAACTTCAGCAACGCTCCATTACCGGGTCACGGGTTCAAGGTCAAAAGTTGTCACTCCTCAAAATAAATTCGCGGCAAACAGTCAGACGCGTTTCAGCCGCAGTTCCAACTCAAAGCTTTTAGTAAACGCGTGTATTTGAACGACGCCCATTAGCCGGGATGAATACTCATCTGGTTTGTACACTCTTCATTGTTGGTTCAACGTTCAGATGATGACAAATATGCTCCCGACACGTTTTAATAGTCGAGAGTGTGTCGCTTCTTCATATTTGGAGACAAGCTAGCTGCTAGTAGGAAAATGACGTGTTACATCGTCGTTATCGTTATAATCGCGCGTCTTCGCTGCTCTACAACAAAATTGGTGTCATCTGTGCCAGATATATGCATGATCTAGTAACGTGTAGTGGCTTATCAAGAGCGGCTCCACGTTCATGGTAAAATGTGTCGTGTGTTACCTGCTTAACAATATTTACACTATGTTAGGTTATCTTCAGAAAGATGAAACTTAATGGCGTATCACTCTAGCACTCTATGGTATGTAGGATTATTATCTTACGAAAGATGATGTAACTAAGAAGTGGGCTTTTAGAGGTGTAGCAACAATTTTTTTTTATTAAACCTTTTTAAAAACAAGCTTATAATGAACCAAAAAGTACTAAATAAAAATAAAACTTAAATATTTTCTTAAAAGCTTGGGGCTTATCTTAAAAGTGTAAGAAGGACGTTCACGCCTCAAGCTTTTAAGAAAATATTTAAGTTTAAATATTTAAATATATTCTAGGTTTTAATTCAGCTTGCAAGATTTGACCAACACATACTAACTAACTAACAAGGCAAGTTAAATAAAAGCTTGTAAAAAGACGTGCTGCGCTGAGTACGAATACAATGGGACAGGGGGACGATGATGAGCTTATCTGTTCATCTTGATTTGAAGCCATACGATCTGCCCCAGAGAACCTTTGTGTTATAAACTGAGCGCTTAGACACTGATGACGCTTATAGGCACTTACTTGCTTCCTTCCTTGCTTATCCCATAAAAGCTATTAGCATTCGTGTAAAAGCAGCCTTCTTGTAACCGCCGGCGCTCACTGTTCGGAAGCAGGTGGCAGTCGCGCCGTCTGTCCCTGGCGTTATGAACGCCACTTAGCTACTCCTGCAGTATGTATGTGTTTGACGCTTAAATTAGCTGCGATAGTCACCGGAGGATAGTATATAACTTAGCGTTACTTTACCAAAGTCTCGCTCGTCACTTGTTTGTGAGTTATCGGTGTCCGTATATAGAAGCGCAAGATTTTATTTGAATACTTCGTAAAAATATGACGCATATTGTCCCAATTTTATTAGTGAGCTTAGCCATTATAAACAAAGTGGCTGCTAGCTCTCGTGTAGTCAGCGGTGGTTAAGATCATATATGGTCAAAATAGTTCGGTTTCGTCCTTGAGTCATATCTGTGTGACAGTCGCTATCGTAAACTGGATTCAGTCATTTACAATTATGAGTTGTAAGAAAGCGTTCATTCAAGATTCTGACAATAGTTTAACTTTCTCTTTAGGTGCCACGTTGACAATTTCACACGCTACATATTACAATAACGTCGTGTGCACAGTGTGCGCGATGTTCCTGCGCGATATATCTTATGATAGTGGTGCAGTACTCAACAGACAGCGAACACCTGTTCCCACTGCGCTAAGTGAACTATGAAAGTATAATACTGCGTAAGAATAGCCGCCTGTACACTAGGTAACACTTGGGAAGCCACACATACGCGGTTGTCTTGTGCAACATTGTTTGATTTAACTCAACTTTTATGTTGTGTTGAGGAAGATTTTCCAGTGTTAGCACTTACCCCATTTGATACTGTAGTAAAGGATAGAACAAGTTGTAACAGTTAGACTACATGTATAGTTCCTCGGTAGTTATTTTAACTGCGTATGAATGTGGATAGCTATAGTAGAAGATAGATTAGGTAGGATATTTCCATCCATAACAATATTTTTTTTTGTTTTTTTTTCCCATTGATAGACTGGCTAAAACGCAAGAGCTATGACAACATTGATACTCTTTTACAAAGCATCATGCGATAATTTTGCAATGAGCGACACTCACGCACACACACGCACAAACACTCACACACACACACACAAACACTCGATCACACACACACCTTCCTAAATATAAGTTATTATTATTATTTCCAACTTACATCTATCATTACAGGGTAACCTATTGCGATAGCGTACATATCTAAGTCATATCCTAAATTATTATTAACTTATTTATTTCTTTATTTTGTTATTTAGTTGAATTTATTTTTATGTACACTCCTTCATTATAATTGTTTCTTGTTTTCGAAGAGCGGGGTCTCCTGGCACAGGGATTTTTATACTTAAGAGGAGGCCTCTATGTAAGATTAAATATTGTAGAAGTTTGTATAGTTAACTAAATAAATGTAATTTTTTTATTTCATTTAAAATACTTATAAATTACATTTTGAAATATTACAATATAAAATAATACTCGTAAAACATTTAAAAATAAAAAAAATTGTGGCCCACTGGTATTGAGAACAGGGTCCAAGCTACCGCCGCGGCGGTCAGGGCTCCAGAGAGGGAGGAACCTCCTGACAATGCGGGCCGTGTCCAGGAGTACCGCTTTCTGAATCAAGTCCTTGATCCAGCTGCCCAACGAGAGCCTCTTTAGGTTTTGGTCGAGGCCCTTGGCAATTAAGCCATTGGCTGATACGACTATCGGCACAAAGATCGCTGAGTCCACATCCCACATGTTGACAACCTCGCGAGCCAAGTCAAGATACTTGATTTGTTTATCTTTCTCGGCTTTCACGAGGTTCCCGTCATGCGGGACCGTTATGTCAATAATCATTGTGCGCCGCTCTACTCGGTCCACCACCACTATATCAGTTTTATTGGCAACAATAGTCCTATCAGTGATGATGGATCGATCCCAGTACAACGTGATATTTCCATTTTCGAGAATTGGGTCGGGCACATACCTGTAGTACGGCACTTGAGATTCCACAAGACTGTATTTCAGAGCAGGTTGCAGGTTCTAGCTACTGAAAGTTTCAGTAGCTCCATCAGGTGCAAATTGTTGGGGCAAAGAGTTTTACGTCATCCATGTAGAGGAGGTGAGATATAACCTGACCACCTCCCCTCAGCCGATAGCCTAGGCCTGAGCCCTCCAGCAGTGTGCTTAGAGGATTCAAAATATTTTATTTCACATAAACCTACATGGGCACTTATGAAACGTCAGAAGCTAGGTGCACGGTTCCAATTGGTCGTTTTCTATGGAGAAGAGCCGGCAAGAAACTCCACGGTTACTCTTCTATATAATAGACATGGGAATATAATATAATAGAGATGGGTATTAATAGACATGGGAGGACCGTGTAGGTATTAATAGACATGGGAGGACCGTGTAGGTATTAATAGACATGGGAGGACCGTGTAGGTATTTCAACAAGTACCAGGTACTTAGCAAAGTAGAAGATGTCATTAAATCTACAGTCCACTAAGCCCACAGCGTTCTCACATTCACAAAACAGAAAATAATCTATATCAAATATGAATAAAATTAAAATAAAAACCAATATTAAACGAAATGTCATGATTGCTATTACAACTGTAAGAAATCTGAATAATTATCATGTACACAAAAGCCACTAATAAAGTGTTGAAATTTAATTGTAGGTCTATATAATGTCAAGTTCGGGAGCAGTTAATAGACTCTTACATAATGTGCCGTTAATGATGTACCATCCCGGGAAGCCACATGTGCAGTAGGAATTATTGCCAAACTTCCTTGTATTCAACGTAGTCTTTAATTTTATAATATGCTTTCTTGATAAGGACACGTTTGATGTGGGTTTTGAACTTCCCATCAGTAAGTTCTGTAACCGACTTTGGCAACTTGTTATAAAAGCGGATACTGTTTATAAGAAATGACTTGCTGTTTTAGTTAATCTGAAGGGTATCACAATTTCATGTCTACTACGCGTGTCTATTATATTATGGAAATCGCTTCTTATTTTGAAAAGTCCTAAGTTTTTGCGAACATACATAATACTTTCTAAGATACATGACATACCTATGTAAAAAGTTGTTTTAGTTTAGTTCCGGCCACTCTACGTTCTCACTCTCATCGTAAAATAGTAAGTTGGAGTCACATTTCGTACGAAAATATGGGAAAAGTTTTTTGCGAATTCTGAGTTTTCTAGTACTCAAACCTCAATTGGTCTAGTAGAGTTTTATAAATAAGAAACAGGATCGATTGGCATCAAAAAAAGTTTTTGTGAAAACTGCCCATTTTCTTGCTGACTGTACATTTTTTTCAAAATCTGTGAATGCAGATCAAAATCTTACAAAATGTTTAGGATAGTCTCTTAAGACCGTTTTCCTGTAGCACAACGAACACAAACAACAACAACAACGGTTAAGGTAGGCCCATCTCAAAAATCCACCCTGTTTTTAAAGATAGAGTACTCTTTATTACGAGTATGTATACCGTTTAGAGAATTTCATATTCAAATTCAAATTCAAATCTTTATTGCATATCACATGTGTTTACAAGGTCTTAATAATATTTTTTGTTTTGTTAGTGAAAAATGCAAATAATTATTTAAAAAAAAATATAATTTTAGTATTTTCTTCGATTTACAGATATTAACGACCGGAGAAGATCCCACCCAACCAAGCAATTCCATAACTTTCTTGTACATAAATAAGCTTTCTAAATAGTAAACTAGCTAAGATTTATGTACGTCCTTAATTTATCCTTAGATACTCGTATCTTAGTATCGTTCAATAATAGGAAGCTAATGTAAAGCGAGTGTCGCACTACGGAAGCCATCACTCCAAAGGGACACATAATTAACACAAAATGGCCACCGTGTGACAGGAGGAAGTAAAAGCAAACAAGTTCATATTTACTGCCTCCGACGCACCAGAGAAGTAGATCAACTAATAAAGGTATGTTTTTAATGGGCACGGGCACGTATCATGTATCTGCATATAATAGAGTGTAATCACGGTATCAGTAAATAGGACTTTAATGACTAAACAAGGAATCTTAAGCCTTCGATTAATTTGATCAAGGAATTTAAACTCTCTTTCAAATACGATGTAGATCCAAGTTAGACAAGTCGATGTTTGATTGAACTCATAAGTGCACAATGTAGGTACAATGTAGCTCGTCGATTTCCGGTGAACTTAACTGATTTGGCCGAACTTGGGCTTCACCTATGCCTGTATGGATCTATGTTCGAACTTCAATTTAAGCAAGCATTAAGACCAGGGGTATTGTATGCATAACGATGCAAGTAATGCTCTTACATCGTTACCCTTGGAGTTTCTTGCCGGTTCTCTTACATCGTTACCCTTGGAGTTTCTTGCCGGTTCTCCTCCATCATTGGGAACCATACAACTTGTACATATTAGATCTCCACTATAGTTAAATACCTTCTTCTTTCACGAAATTGAGATGTTCAAAGACTAAAAATATAGGCAGTGCTGTTCCTAAAAATCTCAGTTGTTATCTATAACGAAATCTGTCAAAGTGATTTACAACCAGAGAGATTAGCATTATCGTCACGACTCACCTGGGAGAGGCTTTTGAAAAATTACTCAGTGTGAAATTACTTTAGCATTTAATTTAGAATTGGTAATTTTTTTTGATACTTTCCAGGTTAGAACACATTCATACACCAAATAATTTCTTATATATTCCACAACAGCCATCAGCAGACCGTATGTGAATGTAGTCTACATTATAAAGCCTCCTCGGTGGTGTGTCATTTGTCTTTCATAATAATGTTGTTAAGTAGATACTTATCATTACGTACCTACTTGTGTCTGTTGTAAACACGAGGTTTACGCATAGGCTGTTATTGTGTGTTATTTATGGTTCATAAGGTGACTTCCTACTTCCCCCATGTATAACAGAAGTTCTTTAATTGCATTTTTGAAATGGTTCTTGGCTACTTAACTACGTATTCACACAAATCAAACTACGCGAGCAAAACCACGAGCAAAAGCAAAAACATTATAATATTGTTTACCTACCTATATAATTAGTATTGTTTCACTGACAGCAGCGCACTAACAAAGCCTATCATAAAGTCGCGTCGTGTTCACGTGAGGGTTGACTCCAGCCGTGTCACATAATAGGGAAGCTCCGTCTGTACCCACATGACAGCAGTTTTAAACTCCGTCAAAGTTTAATTAAATACTCGTACTCTGTTGAACTGTGGAACAGAGCGCGGAGAATAACAAACGAATCAGATCCGTGTGGGGTGTGTGCGGTTACCTTCACTATGCTCCTGACGTATATTAAATGCGTAAGGCTCCTTATGGTGGTTGTAATAAACTTGCTGCGGTGGTTCATGTCTACTATGTTATGTAACGAGATGTTAAAACGTCATACAAATACTAGTTTTCCGACAGTTGCGCGCACAGATTACCCTAACTGTGCTTTTGCACTGGTGAAACATTCTCAACAAAACATTGAAATCTTTAGTTCCTGTCAAACATTGTATGGAACATTGACAGAAAATTTAGATTTCAACATGTTTTGTTGTGAATGTTTCGCCAGTGGAAACGCACATTAAACCGGCGCGCGGGGGCCCGTGAGTCGATGTCGACTGAACGGAACGTTGCCATTTTAAATATTATATTTTATATAAACATGTGGAATTAATTATTGTATATTTATTTTATTTTTATATCTGATTGCATGCTGCATCGGTCGACGTCATAACGTCAACGCCGGCTGTACATGAAAACCAGCGCTGGGGCTCTGTCTCGCACAGGGTCGCAGCATTGTGCTGAACGATGGCCGTTTTATGTGGATGTGACACATATTTTCCCTCAACTTGTTCTTTTTTGTTTTGTGTTTTTTTTTGCGTCCTGTGTACCTACTGCAAATAAACGTATTTTTTTCATTACGTTCTTTCTAACTAATTTCGTAAATAAAGGCTTATTTTACCAGTCTACCTCCATATTAGATAAATAATTTTATGAATGAAATTAAAATTTCAAATCTTACCTAACTCTGATCTGCCTTAGACTTGAAAAGTAGCAAAAGATTTTTTTGTGCCCTTTGATTTACTTTTACAAAAATAACCAAAGTGTACAAATAAACTTTGAATCCATCTGCTTTCCTAGATAGCATCCCGATTCCTGCCTTAGTTTCAGCGAATATTCAAAATTGTTCGCTCCACGCAAACTCCGGAAAATTGCTTCCATAAGACATTCAGTAAATGTGGCGTCAAGATCTTCAAGAGCTACGAAATTTGAACAAGTTCAACATAATAACGAACTCAAGACAAGGGATTCCAGAAAAAAAACTTTACCTCATGGAAACAAACATGTTCTAAGGCTGACGAAATATGATTATTTAAAAGGTATAGGGTAAATAGGAGACAGCGAGTTTATGAATCACAATAATCATATTATGAGATGTCGTATCACATCGGCACTTTGAGTGATCTCGGCTATTACGTGCATTATGGAGCGAAGTATAGCGAGCGCCGGTCACGCGCGGAGAATGCATAATGCAATAATGTGAGTATTAGCGGCTCTCGTGCGGTTCCGTGCGACTTCGTGCGGACCGTTGCAATGTGGTGCGGGCGGCGCGGCGCTGCGCGATTTACATATCAAAGCCTCACCTCACCGCTAACGCGGTTTTGCTAAGAAACAACGCGTTGTTTGTACGTGGTAGCTATTAAATTGGAACCTGACTATAATATAAGCTGATATTTATTTACACAAACCCTAACAATTAAAAAACTAGTGTGTAGGTACACTAGTTATTTTAATTGTTAGGGTTTGTGTCCGTCTGTTTGTCCATCTGTTACAGCCAATTTGCTCCGAATCTAATGGATCGATTAAGTTGAAATTTGGTATACATAAAGATCAGCATATAGATGATACGATCAACGAAGACAGTGAGTTATAAAACTAATAAAGATAGAGAATAACAATAGAGAAAGAATACCGCCTTGTGGAACACCAGCATCCAGATCGCGCCAACTCGACGAGGTCTCATTAATGTGAACCGACTGCCGACGTCCCTGAAGATAAGAAGAGAATCATTCCAGGACCATATTCATGCAAATCTAAGTATTACTAAGTTACAGAAACAAACAAATTGTACTCAGGCTAAGGAAACTAATAATTTATATGATGAATTATTTCATACTAATTGCAACTGTATGGTTTAGAGACCTTACACCTTGAGTTGTGCTGATTGATACACTGATTACTGATTGATAGACATTTATTGATAAAAGTATGATTGCATGATAGATGAGTGCACGCGGTATGAATGCTATTCGTGTACTAAATTGGCCTGCCTGGCGCAGGTAAAATGCTGACATATTGATATGAAAACTGTGCTGTGCTTGCACTGTACATGCTCCAGGCCCGGAGAAGATAAGGGTGCACGGGTGATATGAATCATGATGAGTTACAAAGTGATAATACATAGTTTCTTATAAAATAACTTAAATAACACTACATTGATCTATATTGACTTTCAAAACGTGGTGACGACGCCCTGTCAACTATGCGTGTGCTGCTATGGCTGCTGTCAACCGTAGCGATGGTCTGTGACGGTCTTCTTGCAGCTGTCGTGTAGTGCACGTTGGGTTCCTGATGAACCTGTTTCACCGTGTTTCTGTGCGCTCGCAGCCGTCGACACCCGTAGACGAGAGCACAGATAATGATCACTGCAATCACCGTGTATATAGCGATGTAGTGGTGGATGTCGTGGTATGATGCTTGATCTGTCAATGCTTCAACCTCCTTTGTTCTGGCATTGTTGATGGCGAGACTGATGTCTTCCAAATCTTTTTGCCGTTTGATAGTCTCTTCGGTGTCGTTCAGTGTGGCAGTGGATGGTATAGTCAGATTGATGATGTAATCTCGATATCCATTACGTCTGTTTTTGTATAGATTGAGTTAGTTAAGCTTTGGTGCGAATAAATCGTAAATGTTTGACCTTTGATTACGCAACCGTCACCGACTGTCATTACTCCGGCCTTACTGAGTTGTTCAGCAGTAATATGATCCCCACATATGACTGGCACGGTGCATTGTCCGCAACAATAATACAAATATGAGTTGACGATGCTTAATATTCTGTCCATTGATCTATGCATTCTTTGGTTTTGGTTTGACATTGATTTGCAACTCGATCCTTTACACACAGATTGTTGTCTGAGGTCATTTGATAAATAGGCTTTTTCAGTGGACAAATGAAGTCATCATGGTCGTAAGGCGAACATCTTCCCCAATCATCTTCCGATATCGGTATGTATGAGTCTTTGTGGATGTTTATCGCTAAGTGATGCGCGATAGGTGTGATGGTGACCATGCTATCAGCTACTTGTAGCAGGATTGGTATGAGGTTGTAGAGCTCATAGTCCTCTCTAGTCGCAAGCGGAATCTTGACTTCAAAAATCATGTATTGTTTGGTTGTCCTCGCTTTTACTTTCAGTAAATGATATATCTTTGCCAGATCCGTTTGAATATTATTTATGGGTATGGTCAGCTCCTTTGATAGTTGTCCTGTTATAGTATTGAGTTCATCTCTCAGCCGTATTGGTGTTAAGAGGTGAAAGTTGAATTTTTCATAGAAAATATTCGCTACTGTATCTACCAGTGTTTCTTGGATATTTTTCAGTTTTGATAGCATATTGTTTGCCACAAGGGCTGATAAAGTAAAGTCACTTTTGCTGTCTGTCTTTCGCATCTGCTCTTTTAGTTGGTTTATTCCCAGATTGCAGTTGATGATGTGTTGATTAATGAGTTTATGTTGTTTTTCTAAGGCGGTTTCTACTCGTTTGATGACATTCAATTCTGCTTCAATGATTGATGTCTGGTTTTTCCACAATAAGGCAAGATGTTTTTGATCCTTCTTGATAAGATCGATATCTTATTACCAGCACTTTTACACGACAAGAGAAAACATACAGTCTAAATATACATTACGCCATAAAAATAGGTTAAACTTACCAGGTTCTAAGTTAAAAATGCACTCAACAAGTACACTAGTCATGTCAATTAAAATATTTAATAAATTACCAGAATTAATAAAAAATGAACAAAAATTGAATACATTTATAAACAAATTAAAACTATTCCTATTAACTAAATGCTATTATGATATCAATGATTATTTAAATGACAAATTTTAATTTACAAGTTTTATAAAATAATTACAATAAATAGGTACTAACTAAGTAAACATAATTAAAAGCCCTCTTCCTCTCTCCTACTTTTGCTGTGCCCGACAGGGTCCACAATGATCATATTATTTTGTTAAACCTACCACCTAAGTTCACATGTGGAAGCAATAAATATATTGAGTATTGAGTATCTTTCTGATATTTTTCGGCAAAGTCTTCGTCCAATATTCCGAATAAACTACGTGCAACGTAGCCTACACCGTTGATAAGGCCGGCCGTCGGCGCAATCGGTGCATTTGCTGACCAAGTAAAATGCTATTGTAGTGCTCGAGTTCGTCGTACTCATGACGTAACTGTAATCAGACTACGTCACATTGTGATATTTGATCTGTTGAGCATATGTTGTCCAGGTGATTCATATATTTGTTGAGTGCATCTATTCCTCGCCAATATGGAGCCATATCGCAGTAAACTATATTAGCTTCCATTCTTCACGTTGTAGCCGCATGTTGGCTACCTTGTCAAAATATATGCTTTGATTATTGCTCAGGCTTGAGAACTTGTATTTGCTTCTTGCTGTAGGCAACATTACGATAAGAGTCATGAGAATGGTATAAATTAAGTTGCATAATTTTGTTGACGATTGTCGTCTTCGTTGACTTGATATGTTATTGATTGCTGCGATATTTTGATTGGTTTTCATCAATAGGCAATAGTGATAGCTTTGATATTGGTCTTCTCATTGTTCCATTTTTTGTCCGAATAGTAACCACCCGGACGTACCCATCTTTTCCGGGATGTAGTTCTGTGATTCTTCCCATAGCCCACTTTCCTGATGGTAACTGTACGTCGTGTATGGTGACAATATCGTTAATCTTCAAGTTTTGGTGCGATTGCCGCCATTTGCTGCGCACTGACAATTGACTCAAGTACTCCGCTTTCCACCTTTTCCATAAATCATCCATGATTTTTTGGGTGAGTTGCCACCTCGTTCGTAAATCTTTTTCCGTTTCGATTATCGTCAAGGTTGGTCCGCTTGCTAGAAAGTAGGATGGTGTGAGGTAATCCAAATCTTCTGGATCTTCACTTAGAGCGCACAATGGTCGTGTGTTCAATCATGCTTCGATTTGTGCAAGTACTGTTGAATATTCTTCAAACGTAAGCGTTTGCTCGCCAATCACTCTCTTCAGGTGGTATTTTAGGCTCTTCACAGCTGCTTCCCATACTCCTCCCGCACTTGGCCAGGATGGGGCGTTAAAGTGCCAATTGATCTCCATGTCGGTGATGGCTTCGTAAAATTCCACGTCTAACACTTTTCTAATGTTTATGAATTCTTCATTTAGAATTCTGCTTGCTCCTACGAAGTTTGTACCATTGTCGCTGTATACATATATTTTTCGGGGTGCCTCTTCTTGCTGACATTCTACGTAATGCTGATAAGAATGCTGAGGAGCTCAGATCCGAGACTAATTCCAGATGCACAGCTTTCGTGGCCATGCATACGAACACAGCTATGTATCCTTTTGTCGTCTACTCCTCGGCCTTTGTTTGTTTTAATGTTGACAAAGCCAGTGTAGTCAACCCCTGAGTGATAGAATGGTCGTGCTGGATTGCTGCGTGCTGCGGGCAAGTCCCCCATCAATTGCTCATGTTTGATTGGATCGTGACGTCTGCACTTGATACAGGTTCTAAGGCGTTTCTTGACTGCTCGATTCCCGCCTAGAATCCAATATTGTTGACGCAGCCAAGCTTGCGTGATTCGAGCTCCGCCATGGTAAGTCATCCGATGTCCTTGGTCAATCAGCAGGTGGCTGAGATGAGTGTTTCTAGGTATTATGAGTGGATGTCTCATATTTTGATTGATATTCGCATTAGTGATCTTCCCGCCAACCCTTAGTAAGCCTTCTTGATCCAGGAATGGGGTCAACATCAAAAGCTTACTTTTTGCGCTGACTTGGTTGTGTTTCTGAAGACTGTTGATATCTTCTCTGAATTCCAAGTATTGGATTTGTTTGATGATGATATTTCTTGATTTCTTCATTTCGCCGATTGTTATAAAATTCGGTTTGTGTTGATTACGTGTTATTGCACGCAAAGTCCAACTTAGAATTCTCGTCGCTCTGTTGAAGTTGCTACTTTTATTTAATATGTTTTGAGCTATGTCATCATTTTGTTGAATGACGTTAGTTTGTATTGTTTTTTTCATTTCGTCTTGCGTAACATAAGTTTGTTGTTTATGTTCATTTTCATCAAAGGATGATAGCCCCGTTGGTCCATGCCACCATAGTGAATGTTCTTTGAGCTGCTCTGCCGAACATCCTCGGCTTGCACAGTCAGCTGGATTCCCAGCTGACTTCACATAGTACCAGTTCTTGATTGGAATTACTCCAGTGATTTGCTTCACGCTATTTGCCACAAATGGCTTCCAGCGATTCGGGCCTCCCTGAAGCCAGCCCAGGACAGCTGTTGAATCTGACCATCCGTATATCTTGACATTGTAGTTCTGTAAAATGTTCTGAACTACTTTCATCAGAAGTGATAATAAATGCGCTGCGCTAAGCTCCAACCTTGGTAATGATATCGTTTTATTGACAGGAATAAGTTTTGATTTTCCTGCTAGTATGGTCACAGGAGTAGGATTGGTTTGATTGTTCTGTTTGATGATCCTGCAATAAATTACGCAAGCATACGCTTTTGTGGATGCGTCACAGAAACCATGAAGTTCAATTTCTGCGTTTTGCTGTGTTTGTAGCCATCGCGGTACATTAATATGCTCTATTTTTGGTAGATCTTTCTTGATCTTCAGCCATTGCTCGTTGATATGTGCTGGTACTTTGTCGTCCCATTGTAGGGTTAGTGACCAGACATTTTGGAATAGTGGTCGAGACCGGTGCCAGCCAGCCTAGTGGGTCAAATATTTTTGATATATCTGACAATAGTGACCTCTTAATAGCTGGAGTCGTCGATTTTGTGTCAATCTTCATTTCGAGCTTGAATTGATCGCCCAGCGGGTGCCAGCGTAGCCCCAATGTTTTAGTTGACTCTTGATGTTTGAATTCAAATGATTGCGATGTGTTTGAGGTTACGTCATCTAATATCTCTTGTTTATTAAATTGCCCATTTTCTCAAATTAATTCCACCTGATCTGAGTAAATTGGTTAGATCTGATTTTAGTTGCTTAGCTTCTTCGATGCTATGATGTCCAGCCAACAAGTCATCCATATTAAAACATGTTTCAACCACTGCGGCCGCAGCAGGATATCTTGAGCGTTCATCTTCTGCTATTTGCTTCAGAGTCATCATGGCGAGAAATGGTGCAGATTTGGTGCCATATGTGTGTTGTTAGCTCATATTCACGTAACTGCTCTTGTGGTGAGTTGCGCCAAATTATTTTTTGGTATTGCAGATCATCGTCATGACAATAGATTTGTCTGAACATTTTCTCGATGTCTGCTGTAATTGCATATCTATGTTGTCTCCATTTCAGAATCAACGTGAATAAATCTTGTTGAAGATTTGGGCCACTGTACATGAGATCATTTAAACTATGGCCAGTTGATGTTTTTGCTGACGCATTAAACACCACACGTAGTGCTGTTGTTGTTGATTCGGGTTTCAATACACATAGGTGAGGTAAAATGCAATCTGGCTTTTTTTTATGTGTGCACTCGCGCATGTGACCTAGTCTGATGTATTCTTCGATGAATGTTTTGTAATATTGCGCAACTTTTGGATTCTTTTCAAACTTCTTTTCCAATTGATAATATTGTGCGATTGCCTTCGGTTTTGATTCCCCCAATTTTTCCTTTATTTCTGGCTTTAACGGTAGTCTTACAACATATCTGCCATCCTTTCGTCGCGATGTTTCAGTCTGATACTGCTGAATGCACTGGTGATCCTCTGTCGACATGTTGATATTGCTGTCTGCTATGTCTTCAATAGCCCAAAACCTTTGTATGTCTTCCATATTGTTCATCACGACGTTGCAGTGATATGATTTGACGTTTCCGCTTAATATCCACCCAAGTTGAGTTTGTTGTGCTACAGGGACTGACCCATTTTCTTTGATAATGTCTCCCATTATAATTTGAGAATATACGTCGGCGCCGAGTAGCAAATCCACAGGTCGGCTCGTATAGAATTCCGGATCTGCTAACTGTATGCTTTTTAGGTATGCCCATGATAGTTTTGAGAAAGTCTTGTTGGGCAGGTTGTGTAACAGTGTGTTCATTATCAACACATCTGCTTGAAATGTAAATTCAGTATGCAATGATGACGCAGTAATACTGATCTCTCCCTTACAATTCGCTTGATTAGTGCCGATGCCAAATATGACGCCCTTGAATGCTTGTCTTGGCAGTTCTAGTTTTTGAGCTGCGTGTTCTGTTATTAGGGAGACTTGGGAGCCTTGGTCAATGAGAGCACGCAATATGTGATAAGTCCCGTTGCGTGCTTTGACACGAACGAGGGCTGTTGCTAGCAGAATTTCTATGATACTTTCATTTGAGACATGGTTGACAGTGTCCCGTGTCTTGTCTCCTCGTGATACGATGGACTGTTGATCTTCTGCAGATGATTTCGTGCTACTTGTCCCGGCGTTGCTGAGAAACGTGTCGTGTAGCAAGGTGTTATGCTTTTCTTGACATACTCTACATTTTGTTTCCGAGTAACATGGTTTGTCTTTGTGATCATAGAGACAGTTTTTGCACAGGTTAAATTTTTTCACAATATCTCTTTTGGCCTCTGGCCTAGATTCTAAAAATGTTTTGCAACGGAAAAGTCCGTGGTTGTCATTGCATAGTGGACAGTTTGGTTTATTCATTGCAAAACTTTTAAATGTTGAATTGCGGAAAAATGGTCTGCCTGCATCGTTCCTATTATTGTGCTGACTAGGCTTACTTTGTTTGTTAAGCTGTGCTCCGATTCTTTTTTGTTGAATGTTTCTTGCTTTGATTTTGGAGTATACTGCTTCCGCCGAGATGATTCCAGAGCGGTGTATTTGTTCTCTAGGAATGATAGGAAATCGTCGAGTGTCGGGAGTGCTCTGGGATTGGTTAACGATTGAATGTATTCCCCATGCGTCTCGCTGTCCATTTTCAGTGACAGCAGGTGCACAATAAGTGGGTCCCAGCTTGATGTGTTAACGCCAAGATTCTTTATAGCGTTGAGACATTCGTTGATAGTATCGAACATGTTCTTGATGTGATAATCTGCTTGATTTTGCATGGTAGGTATTGCTAGAAGTGCGTTGATATGCGAGCTAAAGATAAGTTTTTCGTTGTTGTATCGATGATTCATGATGTCCCAGCATAGCTGATAATTTTCAGAACTGATGTTTAAGTGCTGGACTAGCTTTTCGGCCTCACCCTTTAGCTTGCTCTTCATAAACTGCATCTTCTGAGCACTCGACATTGACTTGCTATTGTGGATCGTTTCTATAAATAGATCCTTGAATGATGTCCACTTGAGGTAGTTCCCGCTGAATATAGGAATGTCGATTTTAGGGGAGCAATTTTCACGATGTGAAACTGAGCCCATCTTGATATTGATTGACTTTTTCATGTCATTGTATAACTGCTCATATCTGCTGTATGTTTGCTCGTAATCTTCATCTTCCTCGTACAACTCACCGTGTTCGCCAGATGCCGATGCTTGCATTGATGGATCGCCCGGAGATGGATCCCTTTTGCTTTCAATAGGAGCTTTCGATTCGTATCGCTCGATAGTTTCCCGTGCTTCGGTGTAGGAGAGCTTCGTCCTTTGCAATTGTCGGTAAAATATCTGGCACTGCGAGTATCGAATTCACATAATCTCAAATGATTGGACTGGAACTCAGCCCAATAATTATCTAGAGTTTGTAGTTGTTTCTTGATATTGAATGGAGTCTTACGTTCTGCCGAATCTTTCTTGAAGTTCCTGAATAGCTGCTCCATTGCTTGCATGATTTGATCTTGATTTGCTAAAATGTTTTCCATTGTGGAATTCATGATTGTTAGGTTTCTTGATTGATATTCCTGACCACTTTCCAACAGGAAGTGCTATTGCGAACTCTCCGCGATATAAGCGCTTTCTCAATCCAGCTGGTTAGACCCGCTTGTGGGAAGCCGGCTGAACCGATTCGCAACCGCAGAAAGAAGCACGAAGCACCCTCTAGGATAATGCCAGAAGCCGATAGCTCGATGATGTTGGTAGACCGTTGACTGTCGTCCACAGGTCGTGTTTACAGGAACAACCACTGTTATGTTCGCAACGTGATTGGATCCCGTATCCGGCTCGAAGGACCATTAAGATGTATGGTTTAGAGACCTTACACCTTGAGTTGTGCTGATTGATACACTGATTACTGATTGATAGACATTTATTGATAAAAGTATGATTGCATGATAGATGAGTGCACGCGGTATGAATGCTATTCGTGTACTAAATTGGCCTGCCTGGCGCAGGTAAAATGCTAACATATTGATATGAAAACTGTGCTGTGCTTACACTGTACAGCAACCCTCATTCCTTAATAATAATAGACTTAACCGAAGATTCTATATTGAAACATAATAATATATAGTTGTTATAAATTAAGTCAAAATAAAATAAAAAAGTATGCAAAGCTAAATAAAATCATAAATAATTCAGGAAACAACATAAACACAGTTCCAATAATATTAAACTAAGGAAAGAAACGTGTTTTTCTAATAAATAAATTAAAAAACTATCAAATTAAATTAGAAGACAGTAAGAACATTTACCAAATTGAAACCCAACGATTACAGTCTGGGATTGAGGTTCTTGAAGAGTCACTACATTCTCTTTATATTAAGTATGTATCTCAAAAACAATTATAGGAACACATCCTTGCTGCAAACAAGTTAGTAGAAATGTGTAACGATGAGACTGTTAGAGAGTGGTCCCAATGACTCTTAGCACCATTCAATGTTCTTGTCAAAGGTAGGCTTTCCGAGTAGGGTCCGCCGTGGCGCTGTAGCGTTAGTAAATATTAGCTCCGTGTACCAAAATAATTTTAAAATAGTAAAACTCATTTTTTATCAAGTCTATGTGAAGAATATGATTCAGAGTTGCGTGACTCCTAAGAAGGTTGAACATACGAAAATGGCGGATCCGTGGGGCCGTCTACTACGTTTTTAGGCCCAATCACAAGACCCCCAGGCCACAAGGATTTTTTTTAATGTTTTTTTCGGAATTTGTCGTTGCCAAAACTTCAAATGCCAATAATTTCATTTAAAAACAACAAAACTGGCAACATTTTTTTTTTATTTTCATATAAAGTAACTGGAGAATCTTATAAAATTCGTATTTGACGCAGATGATTGCTAGAAAAGTAAATACGAGCCCTTAAACTACAAACAAATAAAAAATAAATACCGAAAGCCCGACTTTGAACTGCGTTAAAAAAAAAAACTAACAGTGATAGAGCACTTCTGATTTTAGGAAAATATCTTTGGTTCATGCCCAATCTAACGGTATGCAATATGCACAATTTCTTTTAAAACAACTAGAACAATTCGCCAATTTTAACTGCCTGGGACTTTTTTCACCGAAAGGATTGCGAAGGAAATTTGCGAAAAGTGAAATTAAATAATATACACACATTTAAACATTGTCTTATGCTATTTCGACGAAGATTACGTATGTTCAGTTGGCGGTACGGTCAACACATTCGACTTAAGCGACATTAAGTGCCGGATCGAATCTCAGTGGGCACATTGACGACTTCTTGTGGATGTTTCACCAATATTTCTAACAACAATATAGGCCTATTAGTTTCAAACATACGGTTGTATCATTTACCTACATAAACAAAAATAAATTACTGACATTGAAGGAATAAACAACGTTACGTTACAGAGACACCAAAACCAAACTACTCGTATTAACTATTACGACGTCGACTTACGGTCAATTTTCGGGTCTCTCCTCAAAAAATAAACGAAAGCCTATCCCCTTGAAAAGAAAGAAAATGTTTATTTGGACACATTTCGTGAAACACAAAATACAAACAAACTAAAAGTGAAAGTGTTCTTTTGACAATTGCAACAATTGAATAAAAAATTGACCACTAGCCAATCTTCAAAACGCACACATCTTCGAGAAAATACGTGTGAGGAAAGAAGTATTGCTTCGCAGATGGATACGGAAACTAAGACGACGAACAACACAGAAAACGTGTTACTTAATACTAAAAATAAGTGTAACAAAAGGGCATTTATAATTGGAGGCAGTCAGTGCAGTGGACTATCATCACAATTGACAAAATCTAGGTTTACTAATCCCTATAACACTTATCAGTTTAACTCTATAGTTAAAACGAATGCCTCTACACAGGAAATTTTAACAAACACAAAACTATTTGATATTAATTAAAGCTGACGATAAATTGATAATATTGTAACAAATGATTTAACACAGGGTTTATAATAAATGAAATTCAAACAACCTCAGTAAATGATTTTAATTAGTTATCTATAAAAAACACAGCAATTTTTTTTAAACTAAAATCCGTTATAATCTAGTCACACGAAAACCAAATTAACAATCACTATAACCTACCCTATATTACCTTACTAAATAATGACTACAACATAAATCAAAAGATTAGATATACTTATCCCGTTTTAATATTGTCAGCACTAACAGCAATACAAAATGGAATTAAAATAGTAAGTTGACGGAGGTTCGACCTGGTCAGTTGTTCTTGTGGAACAAAGGGACGAGAATGACGTGCAAGCTTATTTATGCACCATTTCCCGTCATGGCGTCTTGAAGTGCGTGGAGGGGCTTGACGGTGGTGAGGGCACGCCGACAGTGTTGCCAGCGTCTTAGCGGGCCAGTATAGATGTAACAATTTCTATTGGACAAAACGATGACAATACTTTAAAAATTACAACAGATTTATGTTTGGTTTTTAAAATCTGTGCTTTGTGTTGTAATTGTATTGGGTGTGAATAAAAACATCTGGTCCAATTTGTAGACAGAATATTATTTTATCAAAAACAATTATAATGTGTCATCATTAAGTTATAAAATAAATTCTTTATTAGATCAACTAGACTACAACAAACAGTTAAGAAAAACTGTCAAGTGCGAGTCGGACTCGCACATGAAGGGTTCCGTACCATAGTAAGATCGAGCAAAAAACGTATTAAAAACACGTTTCTTGTACTGGACAACTTTTTGATACTTTCTATTAAAGGGGGACCACTTTTAATAGAAAGTATCAAAATGTTGACCAGCCCTGAACTAAATGTTAAAGTATTACTGTTACCATGGAATTTAGAATGGAATGTTAAATTTTGCGTCGAATACAAAAAAAAACAGCTGTTCTATAAATTTTGACCGCGTAGGTATTGCACTTTTCTATGGAACAGCAGATTTTTATATTTTAAACCGACGAAAAATTTCGTCGCAGAGGGGTTCAGAATCATGTACTGAATCCATGGTAACAGTTTAATAGTTTTCGCGTCAATGTCCCTGCAACCCTGTATAACTTTATTTAATTTTTGATATTTTTCAGCAATAGAAATACACAATTTGTGATAATTTCAACTGTCTACCTATTACGGTTCATGAGATACAGCCCGCTGACAGACTGACGGACGGACGGACAGCGGGGTTCCGTTTGACAGCCTTCGGGTACGGAACGCTAAAAACGGTGCAGTGGGTGTAGTATCGGACTCCTGTTTGTGTTTTTCCTCTGCGCTTGCAACTTCTCTTCGGACTTGTGGAGGTGCTTTGCCAGCTGTGGGGGATAGTGCGCTGACCAGGGTCGGTTTGAGGTATCCTGTGATTGTTGGATCAACGAGTCTGATTGAGAACCACACTTCAAAATTATACACTGCTGAAAATAGACAGACACATTATAAGAATAGCCAACGTAATGAAATGACATCTATGCATACAATATATTATCTCAGTTTTACGAGTGCATATCCATAATGTTGTTGCCCTTTATAGGGAGATGAACTATACCTCTATCTAATTAAACATACTGTAAAGAAGAGTCTGCTGCAAACTGTACAGAATACGCGATAGATTTTTTTTAATTACTTATATACTGTCCATTCAATGGTCTTTTGAACACGTAGACATTCGATCGCGAGGTTCATCCATGTTGAATCAGAGGCGGCGCATTTAAGCCTAGATATTGAAGCTCAATGAAATGACGAAGTCTAAAGAAAGGTATAAGGAAAGATGTCTTTGAGCGCTTTTGTTGAAGATGTCGCTACAATGGCGGCTATCTCTTCGATCCGCTAAGTCTTAAGCACAATGAGCGCAGATCTAAGATAAATCTTAGAACGGATTGTCCCGAGAATATAAAATGACATATTCATTGTAATCTAGGTTATATCAATCGATGTACGAGGTTAGGAAGCCGACACTACCTTGTTGAGAACAGATGACAATGATAAATTAATATGTAATCACGGCAGATAAACATTACGACTACAACATTAAGACTAGTAAAAATATTATAGGTAATAGAAGATGAAGAATTAGTTATTTTAGAATATAAATTAAAACAGAGTCATATAATACTTATAGGTTAGTTAAATTAAAACAAAATATGTATTATAGTCAAGGTGTCATATTTGGAACAAGATAATCTTTTACCGTTGAACTTGTTCCCTCCAGTAGTAAAATGTCTGCCACTCAGCCATTAAATCTCAGTTTAACTACTAAATATTTGCACCGGAGCGCGCCATATAATGTTACGCACTGTTATCCCTCGTATCGTCGCATGAAGACATCAGAACTGTATCAAACGTTAAACCAACAGCAATAATACGCCATACGTTCACTCATTTAGAATTACCGACAAGGCAGTAATGTGCTAAATAGCTTTCAAACAATATCATAACTGACACCCGGCCATGGTATAATAATCCTTCTGTCTATACGTGTAAGGTTGTGCGTGGTTGTTGGTAGTGGGCGGTGATCCTTCAAGTAGGGTGCTCGTAAAGTGGGAGCGAGCCCGTTAGGCACAACGACGCCACTTTGTGTTGCTTGTTCTGTAACGATGGTATATCTACATATTTCTGACCTTATTGCCGCTGTTAGATCAGGGGTACACTGGGTTTTGGTTGAATTTTATAGTTGGTCGAAAAATCGAAAATTGTCCGGTCTTTGTTTGAATGTTATGCCGAAGCGCCCGCAGCTCATCATCGACTAGACTTTTCAAGCGTGAGGATTCTAATATCATCAGTAGCCAACCAAGTAAATACGGTCGATAACAATTACTATTACAACTAACTATTCAAAGAATACTAAGTGCTATATTTCAAATAGTTATAATACAAAAAAATAGAAATTGAGTGACCCTCCGTAACATTGGGATTTAATGCCACTATTTAGATGTATGAGAGTGAACCTGGTGCATATACGAGTATCATAGAGATTCTTTAAAAGATAATAAAGAAAATAAGTGAAAGTTATAAGCGCGATTCTTTGCTCCAAATCTTTACAGAGTCAGTTTAGCATAAAAAACCATGCAAGGTTAAAAACAACTAAAGTCTGGGAAATAATTTATTTTACTTATATAGCGATATTGTGTAAAGAACTGTGACGAAAATATTATTATTACATTGTTTACTCTACATAACATATTCTTTCAAAGTATTTCAATTACCCTAACCGTTCCGCGGTAGGTACTTGTGTGTAGGGAGTAAAACTAAAGGGTGTACGAATCACGCCTTTTGTTGGTGGTGTGTTGGTAAGTATTCATCGGCAATCAACATCTCGTCGCTCGCACGACCGTACACTCTGCCAGCGGCCGTAATAGGCGGCTCGCGTGCAAATCAATCAGCCGTCGATCCGATACCTGTCGTTACACCGACACACTACTTTGTATATAGGGTAGACCCCGAGCTCACACTACCGTCGTATCACGTCAATATTGGAGTAACTTGGAGTTCACAAACCTTTAATTTTGTTGATGGTTGTAAAGTATGAAAACTATCAATAGAGTTGCGAATTTTATAGTGTCAACGAAATGGTCGAACTTAATGTATGAGTATAGATAGTGCCATCCACGAAGACGCGCCACACTCCGTTCCACTCCGTACTAAAATACTGCTTACAGTAGGTACAGTAATCTTGGAGTAGGGCGCGCCTTCGTGGATGGCACTTTCTGTAAAATGAAGGAAGTAAATAATATGACGGGATTGTGAGAAGCACAGGACCAGTTAATTTGGCGACACTATGCCAAGCAGTGGACGTCTGTCGGCTAAAATGATGATGGATGATTGGACAATATTACCTACCGCACTTGAATAAATAAAGATCACGAACTGACTTCGGTAATAGGGATCAGCTCTGTGACTGTTTATTTCGCCAAGATTTTGCCATTTTCCAAGCACAGCTACCTCCACAGCGAGCGTCCAAATATTACCTTACATTTGTGCCCATGGAAGGCAAAATCGTGAACACCAGATCGTGATGAACGTTCACAACTATACTCCTCAAGATACACGCTACGTTAACAGGCTGGTCTATTAGAACATGATGATAAAATTCGAGGCCTTAAAAGCAGGTAAATTAAACGTAAACTATCAGCACCGTGCTACCAGCGAGGTGCTCACGGTGCAATTCAGCGCCGGATCATTCTGGGTGCTTTTGGGTATCGGATCATTGTGGGCTAGGTTAGGAAAGTTGTGGCTCACTCATTGCGTTCCGTATTCATCCGCGACACTACTTGGAATTGGCGTGAAGGCACGATCACAACAGACTGAACTTACAAAATGTAGGTACTCGTATCATTTATTAATCATTGAGTTACGAGTACTTCAGGATTGAGTACAATACCAAATTGAATGTTTCTTATTTGATTGCATCTAGTCACTGCTTAGTAGCAGGTTTCAGGACAGTAGAACATAAGCGCATTTAGCTTGAGGCGTAAATATCTTTCTTACACTGAACTTGTAGATAAGCCTCAAGGTTTTAAGAAAATATTAATGTTCTATGTTTACGTAGGTTTTATTTCGTACTTTTTAGTTCATTAAAAGCTTGTTTTTGAAAAGATTTTTGCATTATATTTTATTTTGTACATATTAGTATTAGGGTTTGGTAAATTTTCAAGTCTTGATTGACGTCGTTCAGATGTTTCATTCAATCTTCCTTTTACTGTTCGTTTGTGATTATTTTCCTGACGTACTCATCGTTGTTCACCAGTTTCAACCGATAGTTTTTCTGGCTTTCGTTGTCCATCATATTCTATTATTTTTACACGTCGCTTTTCTGATTCCTCCGCAACCCGTTTTCTTCTTCTTGTTCTTTTTTTATTCCGCTTTATGTTCCGCTTTATAAAAATTCAAAATTCAACATTCAAAAGTCATTTATTCAAACTAGGCTGAGAATCAGCACTTTTCGAACGTCAAAATTACATAAGACCACTTCCTAGTGCGTTAGCTGGGAAGAAGAAGTAGCGCAATAAACTTCCCAGCAGCACAGCTGTCTGTTCAGTTAAAAGAAAAAAAAAGATTCTATTATTCAAAATAATTTACATTACGCAACACAAAACATAATTTAAATTATTAACCATATGTTAGCTAGCACACGCCAATATACCAAACAAAATCATCGAGAACTATACTAAGGCAGAAAAAAAAACAAAAAAAAAACTTAATATCGAAATAAAAGCCTCCAGGCTTATAGGGCGTGCCCGCTTATATATAGTTGTAGCTGGAAATTATAAATGATAAACTAGGACCATCGAGGTAAATAAAACAAACAGTTAATTACTAATAACAATAAATAGTATGATCAATTTGTCGAGGTCACTAGCTAACCACATATTGCAATACAACTCATTAAAAAAAATTGTAATGAGGAAATTATGTCAACAACAAATTAACGCGTACGGGGGATATCAGTCAAATACCGTACCAAAGTAATTCTTGAGTTTGTTTCCATTTTACCGCCGAAAATGATCAAGCTGCAGCGATCAACCACAGTATTCTCTCGCAAATTGAAGGGAGCGAAGTGATATACACCTCCATTAATATTGATGTGGAGGAAGATGATTCCACACATTAGCCCTTAGAATTTCTAAATTCGCTAATGGCAAGTGGACTTCAGGCGCACATCATTTAGCTGAAGGTCGATGTCCCGATCGGCGGTAACGGAACTTAACTCCGCCAAAGCTGTATAACGGAACCCGGCTCAAAGCCGTATCTTTGCAGAGAAACCTCATCGAGCCGGAAATTCTAACAGATTGTGGCTTTGGCGAGACAGTGTTATACTGCGTATACCACAAATTCCCCACAATTACCAGTTTAAGCGCGTTTAGTTCCCTTTGAGCATATGCTTTGCGATGATTATCAACACGTCACAGGGGCCGACACAGAACGCTGAAGGTTGCGGGTGTCGATCTCAGGACAAGCTGCTTCTCACACGGACAACTGTACGTCGGCTTGCTCCCGAGTCACCAGTCCTGACTCTCTGTATATTTTGGCTGCTGAGAACAAAACACTGGGTGGCGCAAAAGTCACGACGAGATTACAAAAAAAAAAATTACCATTGTACTGACATTTACTATTCTTTCGTTTTACTTAATTATAAAATATATTTTGGAGATTTATCATGGATAATTTCACCGTAATCCAACGTACTAAAATAATATAACAATTGGCTCGAGAAAATAATGATTTCATTGATCATATCATAATGAGTGATAAAGCTCATCTTCATTTGAACGGCTTCATTAACAAATAAAATTGCAGAATTTGGGGTACGGAGAATGCAAGAAGAGTCCACCAGCATGAATTACACCCCATCAAGTGTACAGTCTGGTGCGCAGGAACACCCAATTTATTATAGGGCCCTACTATTTTCGAAGATGACGTTTGTTGTTATTGTCGGAATATAATTATAGTAACTAGGATAAATCGAAACGGCTCGAGCCACAATGATAGTCTTAAGGCAGACTTTAGGCGAGCGTTTAATCTCGAGATTTTTAATATTTCATGTTACCCGGATTTAACAGCGCCAGATTATTTTCTTTGGGGTTATTTTAAAAAACGAGTCGTACTACATTAATAAACCCATGACAATCGAGCAGCTGAAGGCGAACATCCGAGTTGAAATACCACCGTGTAATCACTGTACTTAAACAACTACTGTGGTGTACCACAGAGAAGTGTCTTTGGCCCCTTATTGTTTATAATCAATCAGATTTTACAGTCAATTTTCAATCTTAAGTGGACAGACTCTTGTAAACCTGTATTTATTAAGAAAAAGCTGTTTAGCTTTCCGTCTTTATAATGTATTAGAAACCTGCAAATTTGTAAGAAACAATTACTAACTTCTTGAAAAATATGAAAAAGCTATGTTAAAGAGGAAATCGTCCCGCGTAATAGACTTGTTATACCAAGGCGGTGAAAATATACATAATAATATGTATAACCACTTAGCCGAAGAATTTAGAAGTGCTACAAATCACATCAAATCAAATCATTTATTATTGCAAACATGGGTAATTGGTACATAGATGTTTTCCTAACACAGATTTGACTTGCTACATATTTGGAATTTAATAGAAAGCTATACAGCTGGTTGTGTGAGAGATGTTTTTATTCCATCAATGAATATTGTGAGTGTAAAATGTAAAACTTATTTATTATAATTATTATGACATCTACATATTGACATTACTAAAATATTATTGAAACATTTTCATAATTCTAGCTATTTTTTATTGACATGAGATCATTATTATTGATCGCTATTTTTAATATAAATTATTATTTTAAATGAATAAAATTGTATTTAATTTAAATTTTATTAATTGCATTGCAATCTTATTATTAGTATTTTTGATGATATTGCTTATTACTAAATTTGTACTGCATGCTATAAGTATAACCAAGATGTAAAACCTGAATATTTGCACGGCTGAAATGCCGTTTCATATAGCGAAACCCATAGATCTTAAGAACTTATGTTAGCTACCTATATCCTTGTAAATAAATATATCATTGATTCAAATACGGTTGCTAACTCCTCATGTTCTGAGGAAAGTAATGAGAAGTGCTCTCAAAAGAGCCCGTCTTTGTGAGGCAAAAAAATGTGGTAATTTACGTGACGTAATATTTAAAAACTAACTCGAAAATACCTTCATGAGTTGTATTGCATTATCTGATAACAATTAACATTAGGAAACAAAAATATATTTATATTATAGTTTTATGTTTTTTTGAGCATCAAGACGAAACACTTATTTGTTATTCAGTGGAGTTCCTTATGCGGAACAGGAACCTCCCGAAACAACCGTGTCCAGTGAGGACCTGCGCCAGGCAGAAGGTGAGGACGCCGTGGGACCTCTCTAGCCACTCCTCAAAGAGGGGACTTATCGCCGCAATTGTGGTGTGCCCAGCACTGGGTTGCGACAATCACACTCTCCATGACGCCATGAGATCCCGCCACTCCCGTTGAATTCCCCCATACAGTTATTCCATACCTTAAAGCAGAACAAACATTGCTGTAGTACCAATAAGGCTGTTCTAATGTCTGTAAAATTTTTGATTCTCCTAATGGCAGCAATCCGGCAAGGAGGCTCGCCACCTCACCGGAGACCGTGCGGTATCCCCGGACCAGCCGGATGGCCATGACTCTTTGGGGATGCGATCAACCGGCGGGCTGGCCGCAGCCTCAAAAAAGGCGCCCAACAAGGTAGGGCCTTAAAAGTTTTATTTCAGAAGCTTGGCTGAATATATGTAGCTCAATTTCACAAGATTGATGTAGGTTTTATTTGCACAAAATAACAAAAATCGCATACAAAGTTAACTCAGCATGAACAAGGGCAGAGCAAAATCCGCGCAAGCTTCGTTTACCAAATGAAAAAGAATTTTCAAAATCGGTCCACAATTGATGATAATATCGATGAACGTATGCGATTATTATGTATACACACATCAAAAGTATCTAGGGATCAAGTACATTTGAAACTATAAAAAAAAAAAACTATACTTAATCAATTAGGTAACTATAATATAAATATCATTATGTAATTTATTCAAATCAAAAATATTTATTTGCTAGAAAATGGTACAATAGATATTACAGTCATTTTAGTTTCAGCATATCCTGCCATGATATGGCGTGCAAATACATTTTCATGTCAATTAAAATTATTACAATTACAGTCATTATGATTCTGATTATTATATGATTATTACAAATTTACATCAGGTATAGGTTCCATCGACTTATCCTCCAAATATTCCTTAATGGTATAGTATTTTTTATATAGTAAAAGTTTAAGGAGACTTCTTTTGAACATTGTCAATGGCAAATCCTGAAGAGAATTCGGCAAATGGTTATATATTAAAATAGACATACAGTAGACATTTCTCTTAAACAATTTTAATTTTATTGGTGGCAACCGTAGTCTATCTTTATGGCGTGTCCGGCTATTTAGCTTGTCAGCAATATTTTCAAATTGATTATATTTTTTTTTACAAATATACATATTTCCAAAACATACAGACATGGTAATGGTAATACTTTAAGTTTTTAAAACAGTGGCTTACAGCTATCTAAAAAGTGAGCCCCACATATTGCTCGGACACATTTTTTTTGTGCTTTGAAAACTCTGTCAACGTCTACTGAGTTACCCCAAATAATAATTCCGTATCTATGTACAGAGGATACGTAAGCATGGTAAGCAGCCATCGCAGTATCGAGGTTAACAGTTTGTCTGATTCTTTTCAGGACATATACAAAACGGTCTATTTTTAGCAGGATTTTATCTATGTGTGGTTTTCAACTGCAGTTTTGTCAACGGTTATACTTATGAATACACATTCATTTACAGTCGTTAAGTGGGAATCTTTATGTTGAATGTCTAGATTATCTATGTGTGCGTTAAATGTCTGAAATTGTATTATGTTTGTTTTTGTCATGTTTATTTTTAAATTATTTTTATCCAGCCAATTGATTGCATCGTCTAAAGCTTTAAGAATGTCATTTTTCAAATTATTGTTATTGTCACTTTTAATAATTAATGTGTCATCAGCGAACATTATGCAATCTTTGTTTGTCGAGTCCGGCAGGTCGTTAATATACACTAAGAAAAGAAGTGGGGATAAGATACTCCCTTGTGGTGTGCCATAATTATTTTGTCCATATTCCGACCTAAAGTGTTTTTGTTCATATTGAAAAGTTCTTGTTGTTTCTACACATTGTAGTCTTTCGGCAAGATAGCTTTTGATCCAGTCGTTGGCCTTTCCACGGATTCCATAATGAGAAAGTTTTGAGTGTAGCATTTTATGGCAGACGAAGTCAAAGGCCTTCGTCATGTCTAGAAAGACGCAGCCTATTTTGGACTTTTGATTAAGACTTTCAGTGATGTGTTTTACTAACGAGAAATATGCTAAAGCAGTAGAGCTGCCGTTCCTAAACCCGAATTGTACTTTTTTAAGAATGTCACAAATCGTCAAAAAGTTCTCTATTTTATTATACATAATTTTCTCAAAAATTTTAGATAGAATGGGGATTAAAGTTATCGGTCGATAATTGTTCATTTCCGTTTTTATACCCTTCATAAACAGGGGTTTAACAATTGACTTTTTAAGACGTTTTGGGAATACTCCTTCTGATAAAGACAGGTTTATTATGTATGTTAAAGGGGAAACTAAGCTCGTTGCACATATTTTTAACACTTTAGTGCTTAATTCATCGTAACCAGTTGAGTTCGTATTTCTTAATGTATGAATTGTTTTGTAAACGTCAGATTGATCCACTGGTGTAAGGAAAATACTTTTGGGATTTTGGGAAATGGTTATTTTAGTGTCTTGCATGTTTTTATGAGCAGTTTTTGTCGTATTAGTTTGAGATATATAATAGTCATTGAATAAGTCACATATTTGGTTTGGATTGTCATATATTTTACTGTCAATTTTTATTGCATCAATTTCAGAATAACTTGTCGCATTATTCGTGTCAGCTTTAATGATGTTCCATGCCGCTTTACTTGCATTTTTTTAATTTATTTATATAGCGTAAGCTACTCGTATTAATCTGTTGCGCCTTATGTATACATCTTTTCAATATTCTAGAGTAGTCGTCATATTTTTTTTGTTCTGTTTTTTATTTTCTTTACACAGATTATGTTTAAGTATAAAGTCCGTTTTCTAATGCAACATCGTTTTATGTTTTTAGTTAGATGTCTGTTTTTCACGTGTTTAAAAGTGTTTTTAACTTTAACTATAGGGAAGCATAAATTGTAAAAGAGTGTAACTGTATCATGGAAGCTATCAAAAGCGTCATTCGTTGTTTGGGTTTCGTACACTTCAGAGAAAGATAGGTTTGACATGCAGTCTCTAAATTTAATTATGTTTTCATCACTGAGGTCTCTTATACTCTTGAACCAAAAACTGTGAACGTCCTTAACTTTACGGTCAGTTTCTAAGTTGACTGTTATTGACTGGGCTGACTCATGGTCTGAGAGTGCTAAATAGTGAAGCGCAGATTTAGCGTCGGGAATATTGCTAACTATTAAGTCCAAACATGAGTTTTTCCTCGTATGTAGTTTTATATAGTTTTTTAAGTTATTGTTATTTAGTATAGAATTTAGATCATTTGATATTTTGTTTGTCTTAAGTATATCTATATTCCAGTCGCCACATATAATTTAACTTTTTTTTGTTTTTACACAGTTTACAGGCAAGAAGTTCCAAACTATTCAAAAATGTTGTAGCGTCATGTGTAGGTGTTCTATAGATGCATACTACTAATAGATTAAATTGTATAATTTCGATAGCACAGCATTCGAATTGAAGGGGAATTGATTTGATAAGATTGTTGATTTCTTTAAATTGTAGGTTATTTTTTATTAGGATACATGAACCTCCCCGTCGTTGATTTGTTCGAGAATAAAAAGTTACTAGTTTGTAGTTATTAATTCTAAGGGTTAATTCGGTTCACAGCCGCTTTTAAGGAATGTTTCTGTCAAACATAAAATATCTATCGAACCCAGATCTTGTTGTAAATCTGTAAGAGCGACCACTATTAATTCTTTTTTGCTCAGTACCCCTGCAATATTTAGAAAATATTATTTATTTATACGAGTATATAGACAAATTGAGAACCTCTTCCTTTTTACAAGCTTTTATTTAACTTGCCTCGTTAGTTAGTTAGTATGTATTGGTCAAATCTTGCAAGCTGAATTAAAACCTCTTCCTCCTATCCTGCGGAGTTGAAATTTTACATGTTGGTTTAGTTTCAAAGACAATGCATTTTTTTATAATGCATGACTTGACTCTACAGCCAGAATTGACTCCAGAGGAAAGAACTCCATTGTTGAGGAGCGTTAGAACAAAAACCGATAAATCACATTTTTTTTTTTTTAATGATGCCAATTGTTAGTTCTCGTACATATCTTGCTCTATGATTAATGTAACCTGATCGAAAACTGATAAATCCGCTCTAAATTCATCCGCGAAATATCCGGATAATATCCGGAAATATACATAAACAGATATTTACATCAATCATACTAAACAACGATTAGGCGATCGGAACAGATACCGATAAATCCGTAGTTTTTAGTTAATTACAGTATGATGTGATTTTAAATAAAGTTGTTTGATTGGAAACAACCTAATCTGGCTTTAGAAACACTAACGCAAAAATATTCTTACAAAATATTGGTTACAAAATTCATGTTGAAATTATACATGTGAGAACAATGTGGAAAGATGTGCACGTTAAAAGCGTCCGTAATGAAAAGATAAAAACAATTCAAAAATTAAAATACATAAATTACATACAAACACTACAAGCAAAACACCAGTACAAACCGAAGTTCACGCCTGTTTTATTGCGTGAATTACACACCAAGAAGATCCACTTTTCCATTCCAGATACACAAACAAAACACACACACCTCACCACCAGCCATACTACTTACACTTGCTTATCAAGTATATCACTTGTATACAAAAACAATAAACCTGCAAAAGAGTACACTTAGCTGCGCGCTACTAAAGGCAATAGACCCTGGCTTTATTAATGCATTAAATGTATACCGGTCGCTTACTCGCGTATTGTCGTTACTTATCTTCAACTTACATCACAGAATACTTGACGCCAAATATCTTTGCTGCTTATACCAACCGTTCTGTAACTTTAAATTCAAATGGCAAATTTTTTTGTGAATGAATTAGATAACAGTACTAATCTGGAGTGCCAAGAACTCGATAGACTTGAAGTTTGCCAGAATTCCTTGACTTCTAATTATAACTTTAAGATATTGACATTCAACTTACGCAGTTTACAGCACAATTTCAATACATTAAGCATTGCATTAAAACGACTTAACATAGTTTAATATTATGTTATGTTATTATTCTCACTGAATGCTGGCTGAGAGGTTGTCCGGTGGTTAGTCAGATACAGGGTTACACGTCCTACTCTACTGAAAATAATCTCAACCAATGCGGAGGGGTTGTAACATACGTCAGAAAATGCTGGAACGCTTCGGTTTTGGAGCCTAATCTTCAAGACGCGGAATCACTCTTACTCCAGCTCTCTAAAGATATTTGTTTAATTGCCATATACCGATCTCCCTCGCATAGACAGGTTGACCAGTTTATTTCCTTTCTTGACAAAATCCTCAATTCAGTCAATAAATACGAAACAATTATAGTGACCGGTGATCTCAACATAAACCTTCTGTCCATGTCTGACAAATCTTCGTCAGAATTTGCTTGCCTTATGTCTGAACATGGTTTGAAGCAAGTAATGTCCAAGCCAACTAGACTGGATGCGTGCCTAGACCACATATTTTTAAAATCGAGACATCAGAGAGCTTTAGGTGTCATCTGTGAAGCTGACATCACCGATCACAAGTTGGTAATGATGGGATATAATACGTTACTCCAACTAGCACTAAATGCCAACAAAGAACTATCACCAAAATCAAATTTCCCGCGCTAATAGAAGACCTCCATGTCATCGACTGGAATGAAGTGCTAACAGATTTAGACGCTAATGCAGCAACCAAAAAATTTCACAAACTTCTAGCAGATGCAATAAACAAACACACAACTGAAAAGACAATTAGCCGCTCTAAGTACATTTGGAAGCCTTGGATCACACCTGGCCTTATAAAATGTATGAATCACAGGGATAAACTCCACAAAGAAGCTAACAAACACTCAAAAGAAGAAACAAGGAAACTCGTTTACACCCGCTACAGAAACTTTTTCACCAATCTAGTTCACAAGCTTAAACACGAACACGAAAGTAAAAAGTTAGAAGAAAACAAATCAGATACTAAAGAATTATGGAAAACTATAAAAGCAATCACCGAGCAACACAGTTATAGAAGCAGTTCTAGCGACCTACTCAAATATAAATCTACAGCTCAAGATTCAGTTGACTACTGCAACGAATACTTCTCCTCTGTTGGCAAGCCAAATTCTAAATGACATAAATGAAACCCAGGTGTCAGTGGTTTCAAAACAAAAATTTGCAGAACCACTAGGGCTTACTTTTTTATGCAACCTACTGATGTCTATGAGATTGACAAACTGATTGTTAAACTTAAGGGTGACAGTGCTGCCGGAGTTGATGGTCTTACACCCAAAATTATCAAAGAAATTAGAAGTGAAATTTTAACTCCACCAACCTACATCATCAACCTTAGTCTAAGTTCAGGTATATTCCCCGATAAATGGAAAGAAGCTAGAGTCGTCCCTATATTTAAGAATGGATCAAAAGACAACCCTGCGAACTATAGACCTATATCACTATTAGGAATCTTCTCCAAAATTCTAGAAAAGGTAGCAAATAAACGCTTAGTTTCCTTCTTAGAGTCGAACAAGCTGATCTCCAATAAACAATTTGGTTTTAGGAGTGG
Source organism: Agrochola macilenta (assembly GCA_916701695.1). Lineage (NCBI taxonomy): Eukaryota > Metazoa > Arthropoda > Insecta > Lepidoptera > Noctuidae > Agrochola > Agrochola macilenta. The sequence goes on along the minus strand of OU753560.1, from coordinate 23,507,877 downwards.
AAAATCTACTGAAGATGCAGTGAGCCGCCTGACCAAACTAGTAACGTCTTATCTAGACAATAATAAAAAGTGCTTGGGAGTGTTTTTAGAACTTGCCAAGGCGTTTGACACCGTTGCTATACCTATACTCCTAAAGAAACTTGAGGTCATTGGTATCAGAGGACTGTCATTAGACTGGTTTAAAACCTATCTAACTAATAGACGCCAGTGTGTGAAAGTGGGTAAAAACACCAGCTGTCAGAAAAATATGGTCTTTGGAGTCCCACAGGGTAGTGTTCTCGGCCCGACCTTGTTCATCATCTACATAAATGATACACATCGCACATTAATACAAAATGCAGATATCATATGCTATGCTGATGACACGGTTATTTTCCTTCGTGGCAAATCATGGGAATCAGTGCATAAAGAGGCTCAAATTGATCGAGAACTATACTCAGGCCGAAATAAAAAAACTAAACGTAAACAGAATTTAATATCTAAATAAAAAAGCCTCCAGGCATAAAGGGCGTGTCCGCTTACATATAGTTGTAACTGGAAGTTATAAATGATAAACTAGGACCATCGATGTAAAATAAATAAACAAAGAGTTAATTACTAATAACAATAAATAATATGATCAATTGTCGAGGTCACTAGCTAACCACATATTGCAATTATACAACTCATTAAAAAAAAGTGTGATGCGTAGATTTTGTCAACAATAAAAAAGTTAAATTAAAATAACTTGACTTAAAAGGTCAAATAAGATTAACAATTATATAAACTCATATAACTTGTCAGTACGTAAGCTGGAGAAAGAACATAAACATTGTCTTGAGTTAATCACAGCGACCAACTATTCTTATCATTTAAGTAGTCGTTGATAGAATAGTATGCCTTTGAACAAAGATTGGATTTTACTTTCGTTTTAAACGCATTAAAAGGCAAATCTAGCAAAGAAGAGGGTAGCTTGTTATAAAAAGTTATACCAAGCTCAACAAATGAGTTATGAACCTTATGAAGCCGGTGAAAGGGAGCTCGTAGTTTGTCCTTATTTCTAGTGTTAACATTGTGAATATCACTGTTTTTAGTGTATAAGTGTATATTTTGCCTAATATACAAAGTTGATACGACAGAGGGGCTTTTCTTTAAACTGAGTATACTAGGTACCATTTTCAAGCTCTGTACCAAAAATCAATTAAATAGGAGCAGTAGTTTAGTCGCAAATGATTTTTTAAGTTTTTGCCCCGTTTGAACACGATGTATCTTTCCTAACAGCTGATTATGTCTATACGCATAGGTCATGCACCTTAAAACGATAAATCTGAGTATAACCTATGAGTTGTTGCCGCTGTGACGCAAGTCACAAGTACAACCAAATATTTTCGCTAAAAAGATGACAATGCAAACAAGGAAGCAATAAATACACACACACTTGCATTTTCATTACGAGAGGGACAATCATCTGCAAAACACCGCGCGTAAAAGAAATAGTAATAGGTCAGTGTGTTGCTATTGCATCCTAGCGATCGAGGGGCAGGGGTTGCGATCGGTAAGTGGGGCAGTGGGGCTTCTAAAAACTGTTTTTTTCAGTGCGCCGACGCTATTCTTTCGGAACGTACAAGATGTTACGTAATACGGTAGCACCTGCTCCGCTTCCGTTTTGTCGAACTCGCGCGCTGACAATTGGGATTTTGTTTTGTTATTGTGATAGGACACTAAATAAGTTTAAGACAGTATTTCTTTTTTTATTGTGACAGGACACGTAACTTGGGATTATTATTATTTAGTGTTAGTGTTTTTTTTTTGTGATCGACTGCTTTTATTGTGATACGACACGTAATTAAACTTTGGGTTTGTGTGTGTAATTAAAGTGTTCAACAATGCCTCGTGTAACTTACACGGCGTTAGAATACACTGACATGATTTTTAATTAGAAAAATAAGCCGCCGCGAGCGGAGGCGCCGCCCGCTTTGACGAGATAACACACGCCGACGCGCGCGACGTTGCCGCTGTTACCTAGGTATCTGTAGGTCAGTTAAATTTATTTTCAAAGGGTGGTTGCGTTTTACTCTGATTTGTAAGCTATTTAGTTTGTTTGAAAAAAAAAAAACTCATTTTAGGTGCTTTTTATTTTTATACCGTATCGAATTAATACTAAACACGTATAGTATACGTAGTGTTATTTAATGCCCCTCTGTCATATCAACTCTGTATAAGATATTGGCGAAGATGAATTGAGATGCCACCGTGAGGATACCAATATCTTTGAAAAAATCTCTCAGAGAAACTCTGGCACCAAGCTGGTAAATAGCTCGAACAGCTCGTTTTTTAAGAACAAATATATTTTGAATATCAGCAGCTTTGCTCCACAGCAGAAGACCGTAGGACATAACGCTATGAAAATAACTAAAATAGACTAACAGAGCTGTATCGACGTCAGTGTATTGTCTTAACTTCTTTTCAATGCAAATCAACTAGTTTATGCGCCCTTGTGGAGCTGAACCAGCGTTGAGCCAAGCATTTTTGTCAGCGATGTAATCACCCAACTTATAATATGCTTGGCAGCATAGTGTGCGTTTTATACAAAATTTAAAATTCGTTTCATTTAGTTCGAGTATGTGGATACTTGAACTAAATGAAACGAGAGGTATTTTATTGTAACATTTAAACAGCATGCATCAGCAGTATTTTAAAAGCAGAATTTAGGTTTCCAAACAGTGATGCTAACACCAATAAATTGATAGATTTCGTTTAACTCTAAATTAGAAAATCATGAAATTGGCCATATTTTTTAATTTTTCCACAAAAAACACAAATGAGATTTATCGGTTTTTGTTCCGACGCTCCTCAGTTCTAAAGTTCACCATGGCGTAGCTGCTGCACCAAGGATTGGCTCTAGACCAGGGAACTCTTCAACGTGTTGGTTTAGTTTCAAAGACAATGCATTTTTTTATGATGCATGACTTGATTCTACAGCCAGAATTGACTCCAGAGGAAGGAACTCCACAACCGTCTACGGTACAGTCACGAAATTTATATACGCATTTAATTATGATAGTCCGTTCTAAAATCTACCACGACCTGGCTGCAGCTGCCAGGATTGGCTCCAGACAAGGAAACTCCTCAGCGGTCATCAGCACAGGCACGAAATTTTATAAATGCATTTAATTATGATAGCCCGTTCTAAAGTTCACTATAACCTGGCTGCTGCCAGAATTGGCTACAGACCAGGGAACTCTTCAATGGTCCACAGCACAGTAACGAAATGTTATATACGTCTTTAATGTTAATAGTCCGTTCTAAAATCTACCATGGCCTGGCTGCATCAGCCAGGATTGACTCCAGTCAAGGAAACTCTTCAGCAGTCAACAGTACAGACACGAAATTTTATATACTTTTCAATTATGACAGCCCGTCCTAAGATCCACCATGACCTCAGTGCACCCAGGGATTACTCCAGACTAGGGAACTTCAAAACGGTCAACAGCACAGATAGTTAATTATATTACGAGTATATACGCATTCAATTATGATAGCCCGTTCTAAATTATAGCATCACTTGGATAGTGCAACTTGGTTAGTTTCATACCATGACTTATGTAAAGACGTGTTCGGGTTCGTTCGATTTGTCTTTACAGATACCTTTCTTTCCTTTCTTAACTGTTACAAAAGTATTAGTAACTCTGCCATCATCATTTTGTTTTTGTGATGTTTTTGTTGACATTTTCCCAATGTTGCAAGAGTGTTACGCAATAGTGTCTTTGGTCCGTGACCTTGACAGCAACCAATGAAAAACATTGTTTTACTTTTTATATTTTTATTTATTGGTTAGACACGAGGCTTTTGGCTACTTTTGTAAGTGTGTATTTTATGTGTTTTTGCCTTTATATGTGCGTTTTGTTTGTGCAGAATAAACAATTTTTCTTTCTTCTTTCTTTCTTTCAAGTGAAAGTGATGAACAGATATTATTTAAAGAAATTGTACTGCTAAAAAAACAAATTAAAAGTTAAGTAAAAACCTTTTTAAAAACAATTTTTTAATGAACTTTTTCGTATCGTGATTAACTTTTTGTTAATTAAAAGCTTGTTAAAAAAAAGGATTTTCTTAAATTTTGTAAGAAGCTTGTATAAAATTAGGGGAGGTATAGGATCCTGTAGATTACCTAGGTACGTGTTTAGGTTGATTATATGACCCTACCCTGGCTAACTACGACTACCACACCAAACTTCTCGTCAGGGCCATCTCACTTTTCACCTTCTTCTGCTTTTAGCGCCATTAAAAAGTAAATAGTTGACAACTTTAAATACAATGTTCTGGCAGAACTTCTTATACTTAGAGAAAAAGAAAGGAAAGGTAGTATTATATTGTTATGTAGGTATGTGTATATACACAGAGATATCGGCGATTAGGAGACGCTAACCTTCACGATATTTATGACGGTGCGAGGGACTTCCGGGGAGGGATGATATCTGCCAGCCTATATTTTATAACGATAATAATAAGAAACATAAACGTCACGGCTGGATGTTAGTACACATTCATGTTGGGTACCAAAGGTGGATAGTAACGAAACCTATATAATTATATTAAATGAGAACATTTCCATTTGAGGCCTATAATGGCTTTTCCAGCTAGATAAAATCATAGTCAAAACTACATGACCAATGATTCAAAGGAGCGTTATATAGGTAGCATGTTCACACTCCAATCTCGTAAAATAAAACGGTCGGACGGACGCACTTACGAAAATTTTTGTTTATTGCATACCAACAATATGAATGAATCACGAACTCTACTATTTATACTATTTTCAGTTTCATACGAACTGTAAATTGTGATGTGGCAATGAATTTAAAGTACTTGTAGTGAGTGTATTCAATGATTCACGAGATCCGATAGCAGTCGGAGACGTGAAGTATGAAGAGCGGCACGACGATGTACTTTATTAATATTGATACGAGATTGAAACAAGACAGACTCGTCGGTGGAGATGGAAGCTTGACGGCCACTCAATTACTGCAAATAAGAATTTTGTTTGATTTGATTTAGCTTCGGGGTGAACGTGAGTTTACGTGAGCTATGTTTAGTTACAGACTAATTACTAATGACTCTATATTGTTTACGTGAGCTATGTTTAGTTACAGACTTACTAATTACTAATGACTCTATATTGGTTTGAAAATTATGCTTGGTGAACTATGACGACTTTAGATATATTATTACTAGGTATATAGTGATGTCAATGTTACAAGTCAGTGTGTTATTTTTCACACGTTACAAGAAACAATTTCCTATTCAGTTAATTTCGTTGGATGTAGACGAACAGGTTTCATCCAAAGCTAGACTATTTAGATTCATGTTACAGTGTAGCTTTCCAGTGAACGGATAATAATATTATACAATACGAAGTATAATAACCGCAGATGTTCGTTCACTCGATCGAACCACGAACGATCGATGTAGGTTAGGGAAGAATATGCAGAGGTCAACTTTGTTTGCCCCAAAGTGTCAAATTTTAAACAGTTTTAGATTACGGCATATATTCGAATCAAGATAGATTGGAAGTCGACCTCGACCTATTTGGGAGAAACCTAGACAGATGATTGTTAATGTCTAGACGGTGGAAATAGGAAACCGCTAAGTGACCGCACTAAAGTGATCTTTAGCCTTATGTACAGAAAGGCTTTGTTTTTGCAATCAATTATATGGTACATACAACTACGAATAAGTTGAAGAAAGCAGTCTTGCATAACTAGATTGACGTAGGTACAACTGCGGACATTTGCTGTGAACCACTTTTCACCTTTAAGCCCTAAGTAATAAGGTTGAAAAGTGGTTCACCGCTAGTGTCCGCGATTACATAGAGGTGCTCATTGTAGAAATCAAAGACGAAACAATTTACTTTTTGAATAATAACAATCAATTTATTAGCTTGCCTCTTTCGTATGTCAGACTTCCAGTTAGTCGCGTTCGCATCTATTTTACAAGCACTTTCTGCCATAATATCCGATTGAGCTGAAACTTGGCATACTTAAACAACATGTTAAAAACCCCTCTTCGATCCCCGAGGGTGTTGTTAGACCGGTATTGTACTGAGAGTCTATTTATGTGGTAATTTTCAGGAAAAAAGAAAGAATAAATCACCAATTTTTTTTTCAATTGGTTATTTTACCGGTTTAATAGGGCGCGGGCGGCCGTCATTTAGCGGGTGTTTACAAGCCATAACTTATGACCAGAGTAGTTTTTTTTTGATTTTTTTAATGGATTTGGGGTAATTGGTACAAAAAAAGTGAGTTTTAAATAGCAATAACTTTTTATTTTCAACAAAAACAAAAATTAAAACTTTTTGGTAATTTTATTGCAGTACATATGTGCCCTTTCGGATCGGACAGGGTTTTCTTACATATTGTATAACGACGATGACAACGCAAAAATTCAGGAAAAAAAATCGGGATCCATCATTAGACCAGCTCCTTCTGATATGATACCATCTGGAGCTGGTCTGATGATGGAGCCTGAACATGGCCATAGGAACTCCTCAACTAAAAAAGATAGCGTCGTTGAGTTTGAACACGTTGGTTTTGCCGTGATAATAACTTTTATTTTATTTATTTATTTATATAATCACTTACAACTATTATTACAGGTACAACCCAATGCAATAGTAAAGCAAACATAATAATAAAATCCAAAGATTTAAATCTATAACAACTTATTTTCTATAACTTATTACATACAATGTAATCCTTGTGAATTCACTCAGTGCACAAGCAAAAATGTCTATCTCCTCTGCTACAAGGTTAAGGGTGCGAAGCGCCCGCGTCAGGGGCGCCTCATTTACCAGATTAGTGCGGCCACGCGGTACAGCCAGCAGCTGAGGCCGCCGTCTCCGCCACACATATCTGTCAGGCACACTCAAACACACCAACTCTAATATGTTGGCGTTATGTATCATGCTTCTAATTAATTTAAATAAATATAAGACAAGTGCGAACTCACGCCTAACTCTGAGCTCATTGTATCCAACCATGCCTAATATAAACAAGGTTGGATACATAAGTGGGTAAAAAGGATATACTCCATAGAGCCTCAAATATAAAAATCTAACAAATTTATTTTGTATTCGCTCCAACATGAGACTATATTTAGTCTCATGTGGGGCCCAGATGACTGCGTTGCTTTCTAATTGGCTTCTCACCAAAGTGTTGTATAAAGCGATAATCGCCGTAATGTTTGTGAAACCACGAACAGTACGCATAATAAAACCCAAATTCCTGTAGGCTTTTTTACAGCACTTGACTATATGATCACGAAACGCCAGCTCCGTGTTAAGACTAACTCCTAAGTCCCTAACCTCTATAACCCTGGTCATCGGCATTCCATCAATGTTGTAATCATGTACAATAGGACTACGTGCACGCGAGAAAGTGATGGTGACACATTTTTGGGCGTTGAATTCCAGAAGGTTTTCCTTGCTCCAAGTAACTACGCTATCAATGGCCTTCTGTAAGCGTTCACAGTCCTCATCACCCCTCACTGCCAGTGTTACATATAAGTTTTTGTCCCTCTATAGGTAATGGAACAAAACCTTCATGCAAGGTGGTTACGTATCGAAATACAAGGAAACAATAAACTGTTTGAAATAACATATATTTAAAAAGAATACTCCTTCTTAAAAACAATATACGGTAGCCTTTAAGGGTCCACCGCGTTAATAATTATTTACTTATTTCAAACACTTAAACTAAGTTAACCTGTATAATAAGTATGTGACACACTGTCACTTATTAATGCCAGCCAGCTCAAACTTCAGCTTTAAGAACTAAGGTCGTGGGGAGTTGGAGATAAAGCCAGTACTGTTCCGATTTTAGATTAAGATTAACATATAATAAAAGATTGAATTAATAAGGTGTAACCTTCCAATTATTTTGTAAATAAACAATTAGTAAATGGGCGCCAGGGATTTAGAAAATCCCGGATCCCAGAGCCGACGAAGATGTCCAATATTCTTCCAGATTCAGATAACTGAGGATGTCGAACTCGGGGTCCTTATTTAAATTTCTGATACAGACCGGGTTCCCAATATTGAAACCCGGGCTAAAGTAATATACCGGTTTATATGTATACCGTATTAAAATGAATAAATATATTTGTAAGGGTAAAAAAAAACCGTCCCGCCTGCGCTAACGCTAGGCGGACTTGACCAGCCGCACAGTCGTCTCCGCAAGAGGCTTAGAGCTGTCTCGAGGAATGGGTCTCGCGTCCAGGCCCCAGACGCCACTCTAGATCCTGGCGGCGAGACGAATCACTCGAGGTGCCTCACGGTTGGTTCAGGGAGAAAACACTCGACTGCAATATCTTCGACCGGCCGGGAAGCAACCTGCGTAGACGCAGCTAAGAATCCTGTAATAAATATCAAATACTTCACAACGAATCCCTATATTAACCAGGGGAGGACTCACATATTACTTCCGAACACTATTTAACAACGAAGCTCACCTTTTAGAAGTGTTATTGAATTGCAGTCACTTCTCAAGCGTGTTCAAGGGCGAATGGACGCTCAACTCGGCAAATATTTATGGCCTAGAAGCCAACCGGAACTGGATGAGAGCATTCAGAAAATCTCCCTTACTCCAGGCAAAACTATTACCAGTTCACGGAAGATATCCACATCACTTACGACACTTAACTCTTGAAATTCACAAACAACTATCCAACATGACGTTTGAACGCTGAAACACTAAAAATCCTGCAGATCCAGAATTAAAAACTAATTAAAACAAATCTTTGGCAGTCTGCAATGCCAAAATTTGTCTAGAATGTGGTAATTTACCCATAATATTAATTAGGGATAATTAGGTTAATTACCAGAAACATTACGTCAAAGACACTTCACAGATTAAATATGTTTTCGTTTGACAATGAAAGTTCTAGAAAAAAAGTTTACAATGAAAAAATTTATTCATTTCCGTTTTCGGTTATTTAGTTTATTATTAATTTTATTACCGAAAGCCGAAAATAATTAAGGACTGGTCACTGGATATTATTTCGATGATTACCAATCAATATGTTAAAATGAACTGTTATCGATTAAAACTACAACCATGAATCGGCGACAACAGATGTCGCTTATAACTGACAGAAGCTGACGTTTGAATGAATGACATTTGTGTTGTTATTCTATTTTGCAATCAAACTAATTTACAATATTTGGTCTAATTAATTGTGCAAACCTGTTTAGAAAAGTGATTTCTTTACAGAAAGTGAAACTAAAAAGTCCAGTGACGAAATACAGTTTAAGGAATGCATAATTCATTGTAAAATAATCCTGTGGGAAACTTTATAATTGACTACGTATGTTTTCAGGTAAATGCAACTTTATTTATTAAGGATTTAGATGTGCAAAACCAATTAGTGGTAGGCACAAAACATACAACGTAACACCAGGGATAACTTAAGATCGTCTGCAAATAATAAACAATTTGCATCCTTAACAACTTTGGGCAAATCGTTTACCATAATTATAAATTGCAGAGGTCCGAGGTTACTCCCTTGGCTTACACCAGACCACGTAAAGTACGGCTCTGACTTGTGTCCCTCGTACTCTACGTATTGCTGCCTATCCCTCATGTAACTGGCGAAGAAATGAAGTAGGTGCGGAGTGAAACCAACGGCTGCTAGCTTCTTGAGCAACACGTCATTGTCGACCAGGTCAAATGCTTTTTTGAAATCGAAGTAAGCAGCGTCAGCTTGCACCCCACTGTCTACAATCGGCAACACGTGAGCCATGTAACTCAGTAAGTTACTGGTGGTACTCCTCATTGGTCTAAACCCGTGCTGTGCATCTGAGAGTTGCGTTCTCACTTGCATAAAAATGCTGTTATGAATAGCACACTCCAACACTTTAGCCGGTGACGACAGTACTGCAATAGGTCTGTACCCACTAACATTGTCGTCACTTATACCTCCTTTCGGTACCGGTACGACACGAGTGGTTTTCCATCTCTCTGGAAACACGGCCGTCTTCAAACACTTATTGAATATATGGAGCAACGGTACAGCCAGCACAGATCTACAGTCTCTGAATATGTACGGCGGAATACCGTCCGGTCCCGCAGATCTCTTCGGCTTAAGTTGTTCAAGTGCACTTTGCACATCCTTCAACTGCAATTCCTGCAAATGAATCCGCACCGCCCCATTCTCACCACCCGCCCCTTCTATTGCCGCAGCAACATTCAACTCGGGCTGCCTCGCGCTATAGACCGAGTGAAAGTACTGCGCAAACTCTTTCACAGATTGCTCACCAGACAAAACCTCCCCGTTTTTTAAAATCCTTTGTGGACTTCGACTACCCCTTTTGGACTTTAAATAGTTCCAAAATGATTTTGGGTCTTTTTGCAGTTGATTTTGAACCCTGTTACTATGTTGTTCTTGCTCTAATTTAATTAACTGTTTTACTTTAGCCCTACACAGAGCAAACGCCTCGTAATCATCCTGGCTCTTGCTTGCCTTGTACTGTTTGTGGTGAATGGCCTTATAACGTATGTTGCGAATTATTTCAGCAGTGTAAAACTCGGGGTAAACATACCTCGAGCTTACACGACTTCGCCGTTTTCTGGGTACACAGTCATCTATTGTCGCATTAATTGTTTCATAAAAATAATTTAAACTCATTTATTTTCTAAATCAAGGTCGTGAATATCAGTCCAATCTATTGCCGCGATTGATGAGTACAATGTAAAGAAATCAGCTTTATTAAAATTCCAACCTGTGGGTACAGTACCCGACTCGTACGCCAATAAACCCGCAACCCGGCGCGCCCGCAGTTCGAACAACACGTCGAGCGGCGGATGGTACGCATCCACCGGCACGAGGGGCGCCCCCGCCCCGCTCACATTCACACTCTCTCCCTTCGGAAGCGTACTTAACACTAGATCCAAACATCGATTATTACAATTAACGATCGTGTTGCACTGAGTAAATCCACAATATGATAAAAAGTATTCAAAATAATTACATACGTTTATCGAACAAGAATGCATATTGAAATCACCAATTACGACGACATCACTGTATTTACTACACAGCTGTTCTATAATCCTAAACAATACCATATACTCATCCTCACAACTGTTTGGCGGAATGTAAGTCACACACAATAAAAATAGAAGTCTACTTTGTAAATAAACGGTAGCACAAACCAGTTCGAACACCCTATCATCAATGTTGACGTCACTCGGGCTGGACACTCGCCGCAGTTCTAAACACGGTGTGGCCACGAGACATGCGCCGCCCTGCTTTCGTCCGTCCGCGCGATCACAGCGCAGTATTGTATAACCTGGCGGCACTATTTCTGCGTCATGAATAGATTTGTTGCAGCCTGTTTCAGTAATGGCGAACAAATCTGCTTCTGAAGACGACACACCTGCATAGAACTCTTCCAATTTTGTACGCAAACCTCTCACGTTTTGGTAGTAAATTTCAATAGCTGTGCTAGTTATTTTATGGTTTTTTGGTTGTTCTACGAAACCACACCCATTCACAGTAACAACACAACTTAAGCCCAAGATGGTGTCCAGGGTCTGAAGGTGGACCAGTAAAGTGGCCATAGGAATGCCTCAATCAAACAAGATAGCATAATCGTGTTTGGACTCATCGGATATGTACGAGTATTGACAAATAATTTTAAACAAGTTTTTTTCATGTCCAGGGTCTGATGATGGAGCCAAATGGTGGTCACGGGCAATCCTCAACCAAACAAGAAAGCCCTGTTTTGTTTCGGCCATTTGGATTTTGTGTTTGAGAAGTAGGTACGTTAGCCCAAAGTGTAGTCCAGGATGTTAGAGAAGTAGTTACGTTAGCCCAAAGTGTAGTCCAGGATGTTAGAGAAGTAGGTACGTTAGCCCAAAGTGTAGTCCAGGATGTTAGAGAAGTAGGTACGTTAGCTCGAAGTGTAGTCCAGGATGTTAGAGAAGTAGGTACGTTAGCCCAAAGTGTAGTCCAGGATGTTAGAGAAGTAGTTACGTTAGCCCAAAGTGTAGTCCAGGATGTTAGAGAAGTAGGTACGTTAGCCCAAAGTGTAGTCCAGGATGTTAGAGAAGTAGGTACGTTAGCTCGAAGTGTAGTCCAGGATGTTAGAGAAGTAGGTACGTTAGCCCAAAGTGTAGTCCAGGATGTTAGAGAAGTAGGTACGTTAGCCCGAAGTGTAGTCCAGGATGTTAGAGCTGGAAACTCGCCATAGGATTACCTCAAATAAACAAGAGTGTGTGTTGTGCTCGGGTTCGTTTGTTTTGTCTTGAAAAAAACTATAGCCAAAAGTGCAGCCCAATTTCTGATGGGAGCCGAAAGGTGGCCACAGGTACTCCTCAACTAAACTAGATAGCCCTGATGTGTTTGGGCTCGTTCATTTTTGCCGTGACAAAAACTATAGCCTATGATATAGTCCCGGGTCTGATTATAGAGGCGGAAGGTGACCATACGAACTCCTCAACCTTACAGGATAGCCCTGTAGTGTTGGGTCCGTTGGATTTGTCTTGAGAAGTACCTTACAAGTGAAGGTGATAGAACAGATATTAATACAAATTATAATGCTAAAAACACCAAAATAAATATAAATGAAAATCCTTAGTACATAGAACTTTAATATTATCTTTTATGATGGAGGCGTAAATGTCCTTCTTACACTTAAAGATAATTCTCAAGCTTGCAAGCTAGTTTTTTTTTTTGATGTGAAACATCTATAGCCGCACGTAAAACCGATTTCTGGCGTGGCGACGCATGCCGTGGCGACGCGTCGCCACGCTATATGATGGTATATATATACAGCCTATATGCAGTAGTGTGTACGGTGTGGCGACGCGTCGCCATGCGCAATCGACTGTGCGATTAGTTAATTATTATCGTTATTAACGATTATATATATATATTATATTATATTAATTATTATTAACGATTTTTTTAATGACATATTTAGTTCCTATCACAATATGTTCTTTTCTGCATATTACTTTTACAAAATAATCTCGATGTTTCACATCTGCCAGGCGTCCCGTGACGGCTCACATTTTTTTTTTATAAGCAGGTGTTCTGGGGCGAACAGTCCCTTTTTGTCATCTGGAGTCTAAATATCCTTAGCCCTAAGGCCGCTCGAAGGTGTGAATGGGCAAGCTTGATGGAGAGCTGACGAGCTGGCAGCGAGGTTGCCGTAATATGCAGTAAATGTATGCGAAACATAAGCAAATCGCGCCGTTTGGCAACGCTACACATTTCACGAGCGCGCAAGAAAGGGACGACAGCGACCGACAACATATTGCTATGCAAGTCTTCGAAAGAAAATGTGAGTTACCAAGAGAAGCGAGAGGAGTGGTTCAAGCAATTAGATCAAAGGTTTGGCAAGCGTATGTATGAATTATAAGGATTATACTCACAATTGCTACAAATGTCAGATTCAGTTAAATACGCTAGCACAAGAATTATTGATTGTAGAAAAACGGCGCCTAAAATGTTATTATTTGTTTCCATTGGAATAAAGTCGCTGTTATATAAGCCCAATATTGTACCACTTTACTGCACCCAAACTAACTAGTTGTTTATCACTCAACAAACACCGTCTGTTGACATTACACAAGTGCGTTCAAATTAAATAGAATTATGAAGTAGTCCAGGTCATTGATACGCCAGTTGCTGGTAAGTTCTACCGATAGATTAGCGCATGTGCACACATGGCGTCTTATCGGCCGCTCGCTGTTTGAACTTCGTAAGGATGACATAATAAAATTATTGACATTGGATAAGGAGTTTCTTTAGTGTAAATTTAGGCAGTTATCAATCAACAAGATTGCCGAAAAAACATGGGCTTCACTCGTGTCAGCCATCCACAAACATATTATTGAAGAGCAAAAAAAATATTAGTCTCCGGTTGATGGTGTATTTAAGGAGCCTTCACAGTGACCATCCTCAAATACTTCCGGCGCTAATGCAATCAGCTCCACTAACATCTTCGTTAACTTTCGAATTTAGCCCTGATGCGATGGCACGCAACAAAAGTATCGTGATACTTTTAAAACCACAGTAAAAACACAGTTTCGGCTGTTATCGCGTAACATACGCTGAAAATTCAACTTTATATGCGCTCATGAATGATCCACTTCCGTCTATAACTTGAACCAACAATGTGTATCAGTGAATAGTGTCTAGTACGAGCCAAGTGCGCTGTAGCTGTGAAGAATACCGCAAAGGCGTTACTATGTCCCTACATGACATCTATGTTACTATGAAGTAGCAAAACTTACAAAGAATACATATTTTATAAATTAAATAATATAAATAATTCTTTATTGGAACAAAAACTAACATTTACAATTTCATTGCGTACGATAATAGCCACATTAGTTATAAACTGTGTCGCAGCTATTAACGCCCACCTCCGTGAGGAAGATGACAGTGTTCCAGGTGTTTAGTGCTATACTAGAATTTAACTAACAAAATATGAGCTAAATAAAACTAAAACTAATTAACTAAAGAGTTCGTATGTAGAGTTTGTGTAAGTGGTGTGAGTGCGTGTATGATGTGTAGATGGAGGGTATGTACAAGGTATGTACCTAGGTGTAGTGTGTGTGAGCGTGTGTGTGTGCATGAAGCGTGAGATTGTATGGAGGTGTGTATGATGTATATGTCTATCCTTATGGCCTAACTAAAGTCTCCAACTCTTCGTAGGTGAGGGTGCAAAGCCAATCATTCGTTAGTTTCTTGCAATCCCGGGAAGAGGAAGAATAAATATTAAGTAGCTTATTTACTCTATTGTATAACACAGGACCAAAGAAAATGTATTGTCGCCGGACAATTTCAAGTCTAGCCGGAAATGTTTGGCAGACTCTGGCAGATCTGCGTCGTTGTTTGCTCAGATTACGGTTAAACGGCAGGTCAGAATGTTTCCGTAATACCGTGCTCAAGACGAAAGAGTGTCTAACGGTGGGTAATTTCCATAGCTGATATAACTCATGTGTAGGGAAACGAATGGGTTTGTATGCCATGACCTTGAGCACGGCTCTTTGCGCTCTCTCCAAGCGCAATAGCAAACACTTTCCAGCTCCACCCCATGAAGATATACAGTACGTTAAAATGGAGTGAGCAAGCGCAAAGTAAACTGTCCTCAGGGTAGAAAAACTTGCGGAGGCTCGAAGATTTTTAAAGACAAAAATTAACTTTCTTACCCTAGAGACCAGCGAATCCACCTGCCCACTCCACGTCAGCGCACTGTCAATAAGAACTCCGAGGTATTTTATGGAATCCGTGCGTATAAGTTTGGTACAATTACAACCAATATTATTGATGGCATCGCATACATGAGCTGTCAAACAGAAAGTCGGAGCTGGCTGTGATGCTTTCCTCGGACTAAATGTAATGAACCTAGTCTTATCCAGGTTAAGTGTGAGCAAGTTCTGTCTTAACCACGTCATGATAGTACGTAGGGCAGACTCTGCAAACCTGCAAGCTTCGGTCCAGTCACTGCCATTAACCAAGATTACGGTATCATCAGCGTACGTAATTATTTTGGAGTTGACGAGCGCAAGTCTGCAGAGCTCATTAATATATATTAGGAACAGGGTGGGTCCTAGAACACTACCCTGTGGGACACCGTAGGAGAGAAATTCTGCTTTGCTGGAATGGTTTTCAATTTTTACTACCTGAGAACGACCACTAAGGTAACTCTTGAAAATATCCAGCGGTAAGCCTCTTATGCCAACCCCTTCCATTTTAGTAATTAAGAGGGGAGACAGTGTCAAAAGCTTTAGAGAGATCAAGGAAGATAGCTAAGGTCTTATCTTTATTATTAGTATTTTGGGCTACTGTACCCAGTAATTCTAATATAGCATCTTCCGTCTTTTTGCCAGATCTAAACCCAAATTGGTTGTCAGCCAGAATATTTTGTGAATTGAGATAGTCAAGCAGGCGTTTATTTAATATTTTTTCTAGGAGTTTAGATAGGATAGATAAAACCGATATGGGTCTGTAGTTGTTGACACTGCCTCCGTCACCACTTTTATGAATAGGGTGCACTACAGCTTTTTTAAAAGCAGCTGGAAAAATTCCAGACGAAAGAGCAAGGTTAAAAACGTGACAGATGACTGGGACAAGAATGTTTTTGGCACCAAGTATCACAGTAGCCGGGATACCATCCCATCCTACAGCACTATTAAGCTTGAGGCCAAGAATTAGTCGCTCGATTTCTTCGTTGTCTGTGTTTAGGATGGCCATTGAACTGGAGTGGACACTAAGTGAACCAGCGTCAGTGGTTGTCGAGACATAGTTTGTTGAATTCCTAATATTAGATGCCAGCTCCATCCCCACATTTGCGAAATAATTGTTAACCAAATCAAGCGATTGAGATACTTCCGGAGCAAGGGACAGCAGTTCACTAGCAGAAGTCTTACTCGTTTGAAGATTGGAGATAGTTTTTATAAGTTTCCAGGTAGCCTTGGGATTGTTACGATGTTTTTCAAACTCATTACGTTCATATTCTCTTTTTAATTTTTTTAATAGGTTATTGCAGTAATTTTTATATCTATTATACGTTGTCTTAAGAATATGATTATCAGCGTCTTTCTTAGTTTTAACGTACAGTTTATCCCGGTTGCGAATACACTTAAGGAGCCCCGGTGTGACCCATGGCTTAATAATTCGCTTTCTACTCGGGATGATAGAGTTACTGCAATTATTATTTACAACCGAAGAGATCAAACTAACCATGGTAGAAACAGCAATATCGGCATCATGACAGCACATGACGTCAGAAAAATCGGTTATCTTAAGTGCCTCAACGCATGCCGAAATGTCCACTTGACGTTGACGGAGGGGCGATTTAGGGATGTCTAGTTTTAGATCACAAAAAACTACAACAGGAGCATGGTCTGTGATCAAAGTGTCAAGTACTAGGGTAATGGCTGGTTTATTCGATTTAAGAATAATGTGGTCAATACAGCTATCGTTGCGGGTGGGAAAAAGGTGACCAGGGAGCATAGCGTGTGACGCAATAGTATTTAAATAGAAGTCCGAATTAATTACACAGCCTCTCCACTTCCTACAGCGCACCGTTGAACAACGTTAGTTGACATGGAGTTTAGCGGGACATGGTCATGACGTCATCGTCAATCAGTCACTTTGAGTACGCAAAGCTAATGTGCCATCATCATTGTGCCATCTACTCGTGGTTAAGCAGGCGTGTATACGACTACAGATTTTTATTGTAAACTAGCTTCTGCCCGTGACTTCGTTCACGTGTAAGTCGTAACACACCACAATATACTACAACAACAGCCACATTTTTATAAAACTTCCCTGTATACTATGTAATAATGTGGCAGATTTGAATATAATTTTCACAGAATTTCAAACTCATTAACAACACTGTATACACATACTCGTACATATCGATACCCACTGAAGATGAGTAACAAAATTATGTGCTTCATGCACAACAGTATCAAATCTCCAAGTCGTTATGTTCTGTGAGAAAATGAGCGCATACACATTAGCGAGCATTGCATTGATATATGCATTTCATATACACTGTCAATTCAGCATAGCATTTATTCAGAACACACCGACTAGAAAAAATCTATGCTTTAATTACCACCCAGTCCACCACAGGAACTCCAATTGTAGGTTTGATATTCTGCTTTGATGCTTAGTGTAAAGTTGATATTTTTCCATAGCTCTAGAGTTTTATGTTATGTTCGATCAGCTGACTAGATCACATGTTACTTATGTAGGTATACGTATGGTTTAAGCATCTAATCGTGTGTACATCATTCCAAAATGCAAGTGTAATGTGCCCGGTGCGCCGGGAGCGTGTGGGGCGTCGACCCGATGTCCGCGTCGGTCTAATTCGACGTAGCTTTGAACTGCAACAGTTATGAATGACACCGCTCGTAAACAACGCGCTTTATGACGTCACACATGCTTTGATCTTGACGGATCGCTGCGCATGCGGCGCGACGCGGCACAACGTGGTATGGCATTAAATCAATCGGTGACAATGTCACGTGTTTTGTATGAACTGTATTGTTTCAACGTCTATTTTTATATTACAACGTAAATTGTAGTGAAAACCACGACGGCGGCGCCTCGAAATCTCATAATCTTTATATAAATAAATGTCCAGTTCTGAAGATAGATCTTACTGACTAGATAGGTACAGGGAGCCCTGTAAGCAAAACTTTTTCTATCCTACTTACGAGTCCTGTAACTATGGCTTGTTCTACTACACACTATTATTAGCAGGAAACCACACGGTTAAGTGGGTCATAAATTATCAACACAAAATAGCCGTGGTCCCATAATGCTAGTGAATTAAACTTATTTCCTGTAACTTGGCTCCTAGCTCCACCTTCCGCGAATGAACTAAATCTATCACGATAATAATATAGGAAATAATAAATATTGCGTGCCGGCCGAGCAAGCACCATGCGCCACCTCGTTCATACTGTTTGACTTGAGAATTAGCCACAAACGTCAACGGAACCAGTGAATTATACACAGAAACCTTCTGTTTAAAAGTCTAACCCAAGTCAGACTGAACTGTAAATATATCAGATATATTAGACGAAGCCCAAACAAATAAGAAATAAATCTATTTATTGTGTAACATGTTAATTTACTAAGTGGCCGTGTAGAGTTATGACGGGACAAAGGCCGCATGACATGTTAACGTCGAGCAATCACGGAGACGAGTAGCCGACGAGTGTTGTCATAGCAAGGATATATAGAGCGCGTGTGCATTTCCTATGCACACACATAAATAATAATTGTGTAAAGGTATAAAACGGTAAAGTTTCGAACCCTTGGAAAAACAAGGTTTCGTACGCTTTCGTTTCATTTGGCCTCAATGAATGAATCTACTAAAACTTCCAGTTGGTAGCGTGACGTCAGTTGCCTTCGGTAGCATTGCACTGATATCATTTATAAATGGAAGCCAACGATACATCAGTCTGCAGAAAAAATCTAAACTTAAAGGACATTAAAAGAATATTAGTTTTAAGGAGCGGTTCGCGTGCGACACTCACCCGCCAGCTGAACGTGCACCGCATGTTCACGTTGCAGCTGTAATTTACTTGCAGACCGCAAATCGACACATTTCGTATCAGTAACTAAGAAAACTTTATAAATAGCATTACCGACACGCACGTTACGTAACATATTGAGCAAGCAGTACCTATGTAGATAAGCATAGAAATATAAATAACAGGAGAAGTGGTATGGGGGCGTGTCTGTGTCCGCGCGTCTTGATCACAATGCTCATGCCTCAGGCAAATGGCCGTCTCCGCTAACTAGTGCGCTTTCGAGCGCGATCGTGATAACATTTAAGAATACCGTGTTGTTCAGTGGTTTCTTGTAAAAATCGAAGCTAAACTATAAACTTTATAAATCGTAGAACCACTTTTCATAAATCAGCACAAGTATTTTGCTATATTTGTGTTGAAAATCATGAAAAACAACAAATCGTAAAATATTTCTTGCCTTTACTACGTTATTTTTGTTTTCATATATCACAGCGACTGTACTTTTATTGTAGTAAATACATTGCTTCTTTACCACTACCAAAGTATGTCGCTAAGTAACTGGACAAGCAATGTAAAAATTACAAAACGATATTTACTTTAAGCGGTTGCATCGTTAGTACGGCCGCAGCGTGTTGTGACGGATTAGTGATGTGGTTGTGCAGATCCACTAACGTAGGCTATCGACAATAATGTCGATTGTCGTATGAATTTATATTACTATTAAAGTTTATTCTTCAATTTGTCAACAGTTATAGCCTGATTGGAAGACCGATGTGAAATCTTGTTTTATACTCATTTAGATTTTCTCATAATGTTGTTATTTTTTTGGTTTACTTAATATTTCTTTTTTTTACTTACTTATTGTTTATTTATATCATCTTATTATATGTATATCGTTTTTTATTTATAATTTTTTTAGCAACTTCCAAAAATTTTAATACTATAATAAATGGGAGAATCGATAAGTTTCCGATTTAGTCAATCACTAGCGTATATGTAAAATAAATGGCTTTTGCACAGCACAACGATAGCGAACGATGTTTTCGTGTGGGTGAGTTGTACGGTGCATGGTAAATGCACGCTGTGTTTGATGGGATAAGGTTTATAATTGATTATGTAGTACGTTCTGATTTGTAAATTGCAAGTGTGAGCGGGGCCTCGTATTTATTGGGTTTACTGATCGCATGTGGGATCGCAGGCTAGAGAGTAGGGATAGATAGAAGACATTGGGTTTCGATACATTTTCAACTACCGGGCATATCTCCTTCTTTCTTATATCTATGTAGATAAGTAACGACTCGTATGAAAGAAGTAAGAACGTCCCATTGTTAGTAAGTCGCGTGTGTTTCAGCCGAGTCGCGTGCAATGAAATGGCGCCTTAAATCGAGCGTTCGCAAAACTTTATTAATATTAACTAAATATGGAGCACAGCGTGTACGTACTGTACGTACAATTGATGGAGACAGACGGGCTGAGTTTCTCTAGACTAATTCCGAGTTCGGTATAAACAAACCCTATTTACATTTTATAACAACAGAATATAACAATCTGTTTTGTGGAACGCTTAAAAGTTTTGTGTTGGTAATCCGGTCGGTTGTGTGTTATTTATTTGTGATACGCAGCAGTAGCGGCTTAAGAGGACATGTCTCGACTGTCTGATCGCTGCCGCCACCGCACCGCACCGTACGGCACCGTATTGCCCGCGACTGCGCCGGATGGTGATCTATTTACGAGGGCTCCAGATTTTTGTTTGGCGTGAAACATTGCTTTATGATAGCATCTTCTAAAACTACTTACGGCTAAAGCTCAGCTTATAAATGCGAGTACTGATTGATGAGGTACTGATGATTTTGCATCAAAAGATAGGTGATTAAATATGATGAGAGCGTTGACCCTAAAACAGCGAGGTGACTAACTAAAAGTAGGAGAAAGATAGAAAAAAATAACTATGACCTATCGTATTACCAGACATTTCAATTAACTAAATCCTCTGTACAAAAGTTTTCCATTTTCATAATAGTCCGAATATTTTTCACAAAAAGTAGTTCATATTCAGACTCAATAATAAAATCTTCATAGTTGTTCTCCGATACTCCCCGAAACTGCGCAAGTCTGGTCTCATTATAAGTTGTCCAAGTTAAAGGACCGGTCACAATAAGCATGCTTACCCACTGTCACGTTTCGAAGACACGTCGCGTCCGTGAACAATAATGTACGCTCAAATAAAACTTGTTTCGGACGCACGCCGCGCGTCCGCTTCCCCAGGCGGGCGTCCGGGCGGTCACGACAAATAAAACGAAACGACAAGTATAATTGCTCGAAATAAACGGTAATGTAAGTATTATTTTTATTTTGTTCTTTTTGTTTTCGAAGGTTCTGCCAAAATCAGCTAACGTTTATTTAAATGCTTACGTGATATGAAATCAATCCGAAATATTCATGTAACAGTTTTGAAAATTAATGATAAACTGGGAAGTTTTAGAAGTAGTCAGATACTCGTAGTAATAAATTGTTAGCCCTTAGCATTATTACCTAACAATTAAAACAAGGTACAACCTTATTCTGCAGTAGGAATGTAAGAAGCTAAAGCAAATGTTTCCGAATCATAACTTGAGTAGTAAATTGCCCGTCACATCCTGACGCACAAATATTTGAAGTTGTAGACATAATATCCGGCGATATTTGCAGCTCGTTTAATTGCCAGTTTTCGAAGTAAAACCGCACCAGACATACTCGTAGTTCTGAGGTTTCATAAGTGCTCATGTAGGTTTATATGAAATGAAATATTTTGAATTTAAATTCGATGACATTTCTGCTTACGAGTCCTAAAGTAGCTAGACATCATTTTTATGGAAAATATTAGTTCCGGAAATAGTTCAAACTTCTAAGACACATTCTTGAGATTGTTTGTTCTTACTAGGCCGATGACATGCACATCATTCAACACCCATCTCATTCATCACACAACTCGTCTTATCTATGTTTAATTGAATTTTAAACTTGCAAGGGGTATGTTTTATTATATTGCTAGATCAGCCAACAAGTAATGTTTATAAATACACTATTACGCGCGGAATTTCGTCAGTAAGTGGCAATATGTGCGCTAGTCGATGTGATCGCGTTATATTATTATTGTGCAAACGAGTTCACTTGTTTGTTTGCTAAAACTATTGAGCATAAAAACAGTGCCCGGTGTTAGAGTCATGCAAACACACAAACATTATATACAAACACGCACACATTTAAGCTATTGACGCGGATCGTTTTCATATTTACTATGTCTATTGACGTTAAGACTGCTACGCACTGCGGTGTAACAAGGAGACTGAGATTACTGTGGTCGTGTTTGATAGCGGCACATAGAGCACATAGAGTTCATCAATGAATGTATTCCCCCACACACAGGTTATTTCCATGCTAAGTTCACAAAGCATTATTGTGGTGTTAATTCCTGTCCATCATAATATTTATAATTGTGGTCGCCGAAATGAAACACAAAAACTTAAGTAGGAGTCTATTCTTAGCTGAAAGTTCTCGGTAACGTTATACAGGTTAAATATAAGTACAAAGGAGAAAAAAGCTGTTCTCAAAGTATGTGTGTGAAGTGAAAGAAAAGTACAAAGTTGAAAGAATTCTCGACAATGTGGAGCTACTGAAACCTTGTGCAGAGAGAATATTTTAGCATTCATTATGTGTTCTTTATTTGCGTAGCTGCCTACTCTAACGTGTCATGGGACTTTTCTTTTGCAATTTCAATCACTGAAGTTATTTTTCTTTGTTTTTTTTTTTTAGGGATCGAAATTATTACCAATGAAAATCTGTACTGATCCAGAACTACAAATATTGGCATTCATCATCTGTTACAGAAGGAATTTCATGGCATTGTTACGCTATATTTTTCTGCTCTCTCTGTGTCTCCGGGCACACACACTCTTCGTTTTGTCAGATAAAAAGTGCTACGATGTAGTGTGTAAAAGCCTTTACAATAACAATCTAAGCTAAATTTAGTATAATTTAAAATAAATAGCGGTTGATTTAGTGCGTATGTTTACGTGTATATTAAACACGGCGCGCTTGCGGCGGCCGGTGTAGACTGCACGTATTTGTGGCCACGTGTACCTACTTGCAGATAGATAACTGCCGCCCGCAATAACCGCACAGGCCACACACAATACTGCAAAATATAAAACTTAATTAACACTTCATTTTTTAGGAGCCTTGCGACTGGTGACAAGTTTCTTGAGAACCTTGATCAATTGTAAGCATGTTTATACCTTTACTAGTATTTGCCCGCGGTTTCGCCCGCGTACAGGTCGGGAATTGTTCCACAGGAAAGTACTACCGGGATTCATAGTATCCTGTCCTAACCCAGGTCATAGCCCATCCTGTATACCTGTGGCGATCCTTAACATTCATAGTATCCTGTCCTAACCCAGGTCATGGCCCATCCTGTATACCTACCTGTGGCGATCCTTAACATTTATCTTACACAATACAATAATATACAGAGTTGATATGACAGAGGGGCATTAAATAACACTACGTATACTATACGTGTTTAGTATTAATTCGATACGGTATAAAAATAAAAAGCACCTAAAATGAGTTTTTTTTTTTTTTCAAACAAACTAAATAGCTTACAAATCAGAGTAAAACGCAACCACCCTTTGAAAATAAATTTAACTGACCTACAGATACCTAGGTAACAGCGGCAACGTCGCGCGCGTCGGCGTGTGTTATCTCGTCAAAGCGGGCGGCCGCCCGCCGCGCGCCGGCCCGCGCCGGCGCGGCGGCGGTGGCGCGGGCGGCGCCTCCGCTCGCGGCGGCGGCTCCTCGGCTCGCAGCTTTTGTATTAGGTATGGTTTTGAAGTACAACAATCACAAAAAATTAAATTCTCGATGTGTCATTCACATGAATGCACAAATTATACCGACGGAGAATATTGTTACTTATTTTTCTAATTAAAAATCATGTCAGTGTATTCTAACGCCGTGTAAGTTACACGAGGCATTGTTGAACACTTTAATTACACACACACACACACACAAAACCAAAGTTTAATTACGTGTCGTATCACAATAAAAGCAGTCGATCACAAAAAAAAACACTAACACTAAATAATAATAATCCCAAGTTACGTGTCCTGTCACAATAAAACAAGAAATACTGTCTTAAACTTGTTTAGTGTCCTATCACAATAATAAAACTAAATCCCAATTGTCAGCGCGCGAGTTCGACAATACGGAGGCCGCGCAGGTACTTCCGTGTTACGTAACATAAGTACGTTCCGAAAGAATGGCATCGGCGCACTGAAAAAAACAGTTTTTAGAAGCCCCACTCACTTACCGATCGCAACCCCTGCCCCTCGTCGCTAGGATGCAATAGCAACACACTGACCTATTTCTATTTCTTTTACCCACGGTGAGTTTGCTATGATTTTCACACTCGTAATGAAAATGCAAGTGTGTGTGTATTTATTGCTTCCTTGTTTGCATTGTCATCTTTTTAGCGAGAATATTTGGTTGTACTTGTGACTTGCGTCACAGCGGCAACAACGCATAGGTTATACTCAGATTTATCGTTTTAAGGTGCATGACCTATGCGTATAGACATAATCAGCTGTTAGGAAAGATACATCGTGTTCAAACGGGGCAAAAACTTAAAAAATCATTTGCGACTAAACTACTGCTCCTATTTAATTGATTTTTGGTACAGAGCTTGAAAATGGTACCTAGTATACTCAGTTTAAAGAAAAGCCCCTCCGTCGTATCAACTTTGTATGTATGTATGTATATCGTATCTATATTAAACAATTATACCTATACACACACTTAAACACAACATATACATTAAACAATTATACGCTTATAAATCATATTTACACTCATATAATTTTACTGTGGAACCGCGCCGCGTCTACGTCACGCGGTGACGTAGTCGATGCGCTTGAGTGGGGGCAACGCAAAACCCACGCAACTTTGTGCCCTTCCGATAGCTAGTATTTTCACCATAACCCTTCAGGATCATTGTCTAAGTTTCATAGGACATTCTTCTCCGTGTTATAAACTATCTGTGTGTGTCGAAATCATGTGCCTATCTCCTTTGAATGTTCTGTGTTTTGTGTAAGGAATTGTCCTTAAAAAAAGAGATGTATAAAAGATGTTTGTTTGCTACTCACGGTTATATTCATATCCGTGAGTAGCAAACAATCTTTTATTTTCCACTGCTCACCACACAAACACAATAATTAGTGTACATTCAGACACTATCTAAATCTGTTCAGCCATTACCGCGTGAAAAGGTAAAAGGTAGACAGTCAGGCGGATAATAAACTCAAATAATCTTATTTGGGGTTCCGCACATCAAAATGAAAAATTGGAACCCTTTAATAACCCTTTTTAGGGTTCCGTAGCCAAATGGCAAAAAACGGAACCCTTATGGATTCGTCATGTCTGTCTGTCTGTCTGTCCGTCTGTATATCACAGCCACTTTTTTTTTGCTATATTTTTTTGTGTTTTTTATGGATCGTGTGGTCTGCAATAAAGATTTTTATTTATAGGATCTTTCAACTTCGCTGACTGTCAAGACCCTTTTCTCGGGAACGCGTGGAGGAATAAAGTTGAAATAGGCATCAAAAACTTTAATACACGGTCTTTTGGAGCTGTAAAGAAAATCAAACTTCCACGTCAACGCCGGCTGTCGCTGAAAACCAGCGCTGGGGCTTTGTCTCGCATTTTATTTATTTATTTATAGTTAATTAAAACGGTACAACACCAATTACATTAATTAACATAGAAATATAAAAATATTAGTATTGACAATTCTTTTTATATAATTTAATTAAACTAACATGGAACAGTTGACTCCCTTGCATACTTTCTCTCACAGAACATCAGACATATACGCATAATTTTATTCCATTCATCAGCAAACACATCGCATTCAGGGTTGGCAGTCAGAAGGGCGTTGAGCATCTTCAAAGTACGACACACTGGAGATTCAGCTCTGGCAACAGTTTTGGATGACGGTGGCGCAAATAGATTGCGCCGGCGGCTGGGACGGTGTCCGATGTATTTGTCGGGCACAAATAGTCGGCAGAAAAGGCCATGGAGGTCTGGGCAGTCTATACGTCCCCGTAAGGTTTTACAGGCTACCGTGAGCTGATCAAGGCCTCTTCTCACCTCCAACGAATTAAAGCCCAACATCCCTAAAAGAAAGTTGGTAGGGTACATGTAGGGAAAGAAATGGTATAACCTCTGGAAGAGGCATCTTAAGAAGGTTTTCTGTACCTTTTCAAGCATCAGTGTTTGGGTCGCGGTATGGGGGTGCCAAACACAAGCACTGGACTCAAGTTTGGTTCGAACCAGAGTGGTGTATAATAGCCTAATAACATTAGGGTTGTGAAAGTCACGAGCATTTCGCAAAACAAAACCCAGGCGCCTGAAAGAATCCTTTGCAAGGATAGAAATGTGATCTCTAAAAGTAAGACAGCGATCGAAAGTCACTCCCAAGTCCTTTATGCTGGTGACACGAGTAATTACTTCACCACCTAAACTATAGTGATAATGAATGGGTCGCAGCCCTCTACCGTAAGTCATGACGTGGCACTTGCTAGGATTGAAAAATAGCTTATTTACGATACTCCACTCAAAAACGGCGTCAATATCACTTTGTAGGAGTTTGCAATCTTCGTCTGTTCTGATGTGTGCGACAAGCTTTAGGTCATCGGCATAAAGAAGGCATTTGGCAAACTTAACATTTGCTATGAGATCATTGATCATGATCAGGAACAGAGGCGGCCCCAGTACTGATCCCTGACTTACGCCCGAGCGTGTGTTATAAGGCTTGGACTCGAAGCAGCCATGCCTAACAAACTGCTTGCGATCTCGCAGGTAGTCGGAAAAGAAATGAAGAAGACCCGACGAGAAACCGATGGCCCCCAGTTTTGTCAAGAGCACATCGTTGTCAACTCTGTCGAATGCTTTCCGAAAATCAAAATACAGAGCGTCAACCTGTATACCAATATCCAAGCCACTAGATATGTAGTCTACATGAATCAATAGATTCGAATTTACAGAGCGACCCGGCCGAAAACCGTGTTGGGCATCAGACAGAGGCATATTCAGGCGTTTATAAATAAAGGAGTGGAGTATATGCTCGAAAACCTTGGCAATGGTTGGCAGGATAGCGATGGGCCTGTGTTCCTCTACAGATGTTTTGTCACTGGTTTTAGGGATGGGAGTGACTCGCGAAGTTTTCAATTGGTCAGGGTATACGCCGGACTGGAGGGCTAGGTTAAAGACATGACATAGAGGAGCTGCCAAGATATCACAACACCCCTTAAGGATAAAGGCTGGAATGTTGTCAGGGCCAACCGAGCTACAGGGTTTGAGTTTAGCAATCCCCTTAACTACATCCGGTGGGGTCAAGACGGGAAGAGGAATGTTATCTGCCTCCCTGGTCACACTTAAGTTTCTAGGGTCCAGTTTAGGTGAATCGGGCAGAAACACACTGGCAAAATACTGAGCAAACGCCTCGGCCGCTTTGACACCCGAAAAAGTATCACCATTGAGTATGACGTTTGGCTCGAAACCGCCCTTTGATCGCAGACTAGAAACATGCTGCCAGAACTGTTGCGGATTTTTGCCTATGGTATCTTCTAAGGAATTACAGTACATTCTATAGGCGACCTGTGTTCCTGCTTTTAGATCCGATCGCAGAGCACTAAACTCCGCATATGTAAGATGACATCGCGAAAGTTTCCATTTATAATGCAGTTTAGTTTTACGCTGAGTATCGTTTACTATATCTCTAGTAAACCAGACTGGATACCGCCTATTTCCAGCGATCACTCTCTTCTTCTTTGGAATAGAAGAATCAAATAGGTCATAAATTATTTTGTAAAACTTACCAGCAGCGGAGGGTACGTCGTTGCAGCAAAAAACGTCTTGCCATGGAGCAGAACAGATTTGATCTCTAAGAAGTGCGTAGTCCCCCTTGACAAAGTTCCAATCCCTACTACGATCAATGTTGCTGGCGTCCAACTTTTCCCTGTTCTTATGCGTTGTGGTGGTAATCGCAATGTCTAACGGAGGATGATACAAGTCGATTGGAACCAACTCCGTACCTTTGACATGCTCGCAATTTACTTTGGTACCCTCCCGAGCCAACACTACGTCTAACTTACTCCCACGCATATTCACCACTTCATTCATCTCAGCCAGACTACAAAAGCTTAAAAAATAACAGTAATAATTATTGATATTGACAGTTGCACTTTTTAAGTTAAGGTCGCCTAAAATTATTATTGTTCCGTTTAAATTGGTGATGATGCTCTCAACCTTGCAGAACCATGTCATGTAATCGTCATCAGTTGCAGTGGGCGTTACGTAGACAACACACACAAATATGCTAAGGCCGAAAATTGTGATCGTAGCCCATAGGTCTTCGCCACGGTCAGTCTCTAAATCTTGCCGCCTCTTCATGGTAATGCCGGGGCGCGAAGCAAGCAATACGCCGCCGCCCAGAGTCACTCGGTCTCTGCGTAGGATGCACCAATCTCCGCTTGACATTTCTGAATCCTCAACTGAATTGTCCAGATTTGTCTCTGTTACGGCAATTAAGTCGTGCTCGGAGAGTAACAAGCTTGATCTCCATATAGGTAACTTTGTTTTGAGCCCCCGCACATTCTGGTACAGTAATCGTACATAATCATTGCGGTCAGTAGAGGCGGGTGAGGCAATAATGTTGGAGGGCTTACTGAGTCTCATTACTTCGGCCACGAAAATTACGGCGCCATGGTTTGACGCAAATATCCTCTGCCCAGTTTTGGGCTGCCATAACTAGTTCAGCCAGTTTTGAAGGCAGACCCAACTTGAAGGAGGCGTATTTGCCACGAGATTTCAGCGCTTCTACTGTGCAAACATCAGTTCCACAGATGGTAATTAAGTGGTCACGTACCTGGCTATCAGAAGTACCCCGCTTCACGTAGAAGAGGTGGAGGTATCTCCATCTTTCTGAGGCCTCTAAATTGGTGGTACCAGGTGCCGCTGTCCCACGCAAAACGTTGCCGAGCGAACGTCGGGAGCGCCTGTGTCGAACTTCCGTCCAGCCATCCTTCAAATGTACATGGTCTGTGTCGCCCATCGTAACGTCTAATACCGTAGCAGGCACCGGCAAGAGGACTCGGGGTTTGGGAGCTTGGTGGGTAGCTGATGATACCAGTTTACCTTGGTGGTGTATGTCGTGTATGTATGTTTCTCGATCCACAGTCTTCACCTCTTCTGGCGCCATCAATATGGGACCTCCCACCTCTTCCATATCAAGCGGTGGAACAGTGAGTAGCTGAGAACTTGCCGAGCGTGGCTGGACATGTAGGTCTTGAATTCCCTGATGGCATTTCTCCGGATCCTTTCCCCTTGTTCTTTTTTGGAGATTAGCAGACCTCATTCTGACTTCGAGTTCGATGGTAGCTTTTTGAATGACCGCACACTGAGTTTTTATGTCGGAGACGTCCTTAACCATAGCGGACAGCATTGTGTCATGCTCGGCCTTCCAGGTAGACAGCCTTAGTTCTTGTTCGGTCCTCCAATTAGTCAAAAGCTGCATGAGTTCGCTCTTCCACTCCAGACATGCACAGGATGAGTCCATCACCGCGTAGTTGGGTGAGTCATCGATACGCGGCCGCTTGCCCCTGACGGTCACATTTGCACTAGACTCCTTCACTTCGCTTCTAGAAGCCGAAGGAATGTCAGGAACAGATTGTGATTGTCCTGGTATGGGGGTCTTCGGGGATTTAGGAGGAGTGCGATGCATTTTAGGCATTTATATTTGATAGAAT
Organism: Agrochola macilenta; assembly: GCA_916701695.1. Lineage (NCBI taxonomy): Eukaryota > Metazoa > Arthropoda > Insecta > Lepidoptera > Noctuidae > Agrochola > Agrochola macilenta. Next base: position 23,477,990 of record OU753560.1, on the reverse strand, counting down.
ATCAATAGGGGCCGGCGAGTACTGTAGTCACATAAAGGATGTGTTGACGCGTAGACGTGCGTATACAAAAATAATTCAACAACAAAACAATGCTCGAAAACTTGCTATTTTTATTTTCGTATCTGGAACGTTTATGTCGGAATTCTTCGCTGAGTGTTGGTAGTACCGATGACGGCACCGCGAGTTCGTAGCGCAAGCCGTAACAGCATTTATGTCGCGCACTTAACTGCGAGTTTCCGTTGCATATTATAGTTATGCAGAGCGATGGCCGTTTTGCGTGGAATTGACGCATATTTTCCCCTAAATTGTTTATTTTCGTGTTTTGTTCTTACCTTGCGTCATGTGTACCGCAAATAAACGTATTTTCTTTCTTTCTTTCACATCGACGCAATAAAAAAATACGGCAATTTATGCCGCATATGTTAAAAGTCGCGCATAAACCAAAGCCTATATGGTGCTTCCCGTTGACCTAAGCAGCGTAAGTTTAGTTTTACAATTCAAGAGAAAAATCCTAAAATTGGTAATTTATAGTTATTATATCAACTGCAAAGTTAGGTTTGTTCTACAATCTGTCTTGAAGTAACATTTAGTTTGTATTTCATTCAATTCATTCGGTTCACTCCACTCTATTAAAAGTTCTTTTTCCAACTTAAAAGTTAAGTTTGCCCTTCAATCCAGAACTGGAAATTCGGGCCGCCGAGCGAGCACAGCTTTGAGACAGAACCCTCAGGGCGCGAGTCCTACTCACACTTGCCCGTAATTAAAATATATAAAACATTAAAGATTCTAAATGTCATATTTAACATAATAATTATTCATTTTAATATTATTTATCATGTTGGTTTTCCCTTATTTACAAATTTTCGTCCCCTAAATCACCCCGTTTAGGATTTTTTTTGAGACAAAAATTGCCTATGTCTGTGTTTATTATATTAGTATGAAAAAAAATAAAAATAATTTCCCAAACGTAATTTAACTCGCTCACATCAATGGTACAATGATATATATGAGCTCTATTCCTGAAACCGTGTTAACCTCGCCATGGCGTGTGTCGATGACCGATTACACGCACACTTGTGTGGCTACTTCATGAAACTCGTGACGTCGATAAGTAGTATCGGTGGTTGGAACACGTCCTTCACGACTAAACTCGCTCGGGAAATGACAGAGGTCTCCAGTGAGACTCGTAATCCAGCTTAATGATAAGTCTACAAAGACTAAACAGAGCTTAGCACTCAATCAAATAATGGAATTGTTACATTTTGAACGATCACAATCAAACTTCTATTTTCTGCGGAGACATAATTTGCGTTTTGGGGTGAATTTTTATCTAAATGAAAACAAAGGTTGATTATTATTAGTTTACGGAACACAAAAATCGTCAAATACCCTTGATAGGTTGACGAAAATATTGGCTAAGTGTTAGTGTTAGTGTTAAAGGATGCAAGTTTTTCTAATCGTATTGTAATATTTTAAGAGCAAAGATAATCTGTGCACTTATACAGTGTGAAAGTCTCCCAAAGCTTATATAAAGCTCGTTTTTCAGGTCGTAATAATATCTGGTTAATAATATCAATTTTAATTATATTAACTCGTTATTAATAAGTGATACATCCTTACGCTGGGAAGGCCCGGTCGCTACTGACGAGATGGATCTTCCGCGGTCATTAATATAGTTAATTTTGCCATTTATTTACGGTATGAATTAATTGTTTATTTATAAAATACAATTTAGATTCTATTAAATGATTATTTTAAGATCAATATGTAATTTTTTAAATTTCTTAAAAGTGTTTCTGCGTATTAGAAAAAAATGCTTATTTGTCTTGAAGTTTTTAGAAAATTACGTTATTTCAGCATTTTTTTTCTGATACATGTATGGAAGTTGAAAAAAGTGGTTGCAAACTCAAACTCAAAGCATTTATTTCAAATAAACCAATTACAGGTACTTTTGAATTGTCAAGAGGTCGGTCAGTCAGAAAGATGAAGCTAGATGCCCATTCCAACGCGTAGTAGGTTCCTATGGAGAAGAACGGGCAAGAAACTCCACGGAAACTCTTTTAAATCAGAATATTTTTACAAAAAATTGGTTACATCATTCATGTTGTAATTATACATGTGAGAACAATGTAGAAAGACGTCACATTAAAAGCGTCCGTAATAAAAAACAAAAACAATTCAAAAATTGAAATAAGCCGTAGCAGCTAAGAAATGACCAGTCCCCACTGACGGCGCCCGTTCACGAACATGGCGCATAGATCAGCACCATTTAGCTCAACCATTTTGAAGGGAAATTAATGATCCAACACACACGCCACCACCTGCGAGACATTTGAGTGAGCATGACATACTCTCAGCCGCCAGGGCACATTCAAGTCAATCAAAGACGTACCCAGTAAATGGTAGCTGTAAAGTAGGTACATAGTGCTCACACATGTGCTATGCAATTATATAATACTAAAAGACTGAATTTATACAATCTAATGATAGTTTTACAATCTTCAGCAGCTCCAACAATATTTTTGAATGCTAATCAATTAGTTTATGCGCCCTTGTGGAGCTGGACCAGCGTTGAGCCAAGCATTTTTGTCATCGATGTAATCCCCCAACTTATATTATGCTTGGCTGCATACTGTGCGTTTTATACAAGATTTAAATTTTGTTTCATTCAGTTGGAGTATGTGGGGAGGTATTTTATTGTAACATTTCAAACAGTACCCCATGAAGGATGAGTCCACTTTAGCCAGTCTGAAACCTGGTTGAACTAATTTGTCCCTATTTCTAGTCCTATAATTATGTCTATCACCTCTTTTACTGAAAAGACTTCGATTTTTCCTAACGTACATGATGTTTTCATAGACATATTGACAAGGTACCGCCATGATGTTAATATCTTTAAACAGTTCCCTTAGAGAATCGCGTCTGCGGAGGCTATATATTGCTCTGTATGCTCTTTTCTGCAGAATAAAAATAGACTCGATATCTGCAGCCCGTCCCCATACTAAAATACCGTAAGACATGATACTATGAAAGTAACTGAAATAGACTAGCCTCGCGGTACCTACATCAGTAAATTGACGGATTTTTCTTACAGCATATGCTGCTGAACTTAGGCGTCCTGCAAGAGATGTTAAATGAGGACCCCATTGCAGCCTTGAGTCGAGCGTGATCCCCAAGAAAACAGTTTTATCGACGAATTCTAATTTCTCCCAATTCAATACAATGTCACAATCACTACTTTTAACATTCGGTAAAGCAAATCTAATGCATTTAGTTTTATTCCCATTTAATACTAAATTATTAGCAGTGAACCAATTTTGGACCTGCAGTAGGGCGTTATTTACGTCGTCAAGATTTGATGCACGTCTATTTATCTTAAAAACTAGAGAAGTATCGTCAGCAAATAACACCATTTGTAGTTGGTTTTTTAATAAATGGGGTAGATCATTTATATATACTAAAAAGAGGAAAGGACCCAATATCGAGCCTTGTGGGACACCCATTTTTACTTTTAGACTGAGTGAATTGACCCCATTAATTTGAACTTGGTATTGTCTATCATTTAAATACGATTTTACCAAACTGAGCGCAAGTTTACCTAGTCCGTAATGCTCAAGTTTCAAGAGTAAGGTCTCATGATTTATGCAGTCAAATGCTTTTGAGAGGTCACAAAAAATTCCTATGGCATCCTCGGCCTCCTCCCACGCTGTAAATATGTGTTTTAATAAGGTGACACCGGCGTCAGTCGTACAACGTCCTTTGGTGAACCCATATTGCTGATCGTGTAAAATTTGGTTGGTGTTAAAATTATTAAGCATTTGATTGAGCATTACCTTTTCGAACACCTTGCTGAATACCGGTAGCACGGATACTGGTCTATAATTGTTGGTGTCTTTACTGTCCCCAGATTTAAAAAGGGGTATAACCTTACTGTATTTCATTAAATCCGGGAAGACTCCTTGATCCACGCACAAATTAAATATCAAATATTAAAGCTAAGTATGGTGCTATAGTCTTGATTATGGATGTACAAACTTTGAAGTTGCACATATAATGATATACCTAGATGAGATTTTTTAATTTTCAAAATCCAAAGTAGTTTCTTGTAACCAAATGATCAAACGTCAGTCTCGCGTCATTTCTCGGAAAACTTTATTTGTGATTTTCCATGAATACCTACTCACTTTATTTAAAAAATCCCTTTGAACCACATGCAAGACAGACAGACAGAACTCGAATTTTCAAATCATAAGTAATTGTGTTTAAATTCTGTTTCCCTTTCTCACAACGAATGAACAAATTTGATCAAAATCAGTTGATTTCGTTCAAAATTCAAAAGTCATTTATTCAAACTAGGCTGAGAATCAGCACTTTTCGAACGTCAAAATAATATAAGACAGTCCCCCAAAATGCCCTCCCTTCACCACTTCCTAGTGCTTTAGCTGGGAAGAAGAAGTGCGCAACAAACTCCCCAGCATGCTGTCTGTTCAGGTAGAGAAAAAAAAAACTTGATTCTATACAATAGTATGCAAAATAATTTACGTTACTCAACACAAAACAGTAAATAAATTTATTTGCCATTATGACAGCTAGCACACGCCAATATACCAACAAAACAATCCAAATTTATACTAGAGCGAAAATAAAAACTCAAAACATAAACAGAACTTATTAACGGAATAAAAGCTTCCAGACAGGGCGTGCCCGCTTACATATAGCTAATAAAACTGTAACTCGAAGTCACTTATGATAAACTAGGACCATCGAAGTAATAAAATTTTAGTTTAAAAAAAACTAAAAAAACACGCTTTATACACGAACTTAAAATGACAAAATAATTAAATTGACTTGTCTAGTACAAGTCAATTTAATTATATTTATTTATACTAAAATTTTATTTTTTACTTTTTAGTCTAGTATATTTTTCATTTAGTTATTATGTCTAAAGTTAACGAAGTTATGACTTGACCGGTTTATTAGTTACGTAGCCACTAAAGAAATCCACTATCCACCTCCTGGCTCCATCATCAGACCCTCAACACCAAGTACAATCTATTAGAGTCGTCAAACTGAATCATATGAGCTTAAACTCGTTTACTAGTAGCCACTGAAGAGTTCCACTATACACCTCCTGGCTCCATCATCAGATCCTCGCCACCAAATGCGACATATTGAAATCGTCAAACCGAGTCATATGAGTCCAAACTCGAAGGGTTTATTAGTAGCCACTAAACAGTTACAATATCCACCTCCTGGCTCCATCATCAGACACTCGACACCAAGTGCAATATATTGGACTCGTCAAATCGAAACATATGAGCCAAAACTCGAAGGGTTTACTAGTAGCCACCGAAGAGTTCCACTATCCACCTCCTGGCTCCATCATCAGACCCTCGACAACAAATCCATCATATTGAACTCGTCAAACCGAGTCATATGAGCCCAAACTCGAGGGGTTTACTAGTAGCCACCGAAGAGTTCCACTATCCACCCCCTGGTTCCATCATCAGACCCTCGACAACAAATCCATCATATTGAACTCGTCAAACCGAGTCATATGAGCCCAAACTCGAAGGGTTTACTAGTAGCCACTGAAGAGTTCCACTATCCACCTCCTGGCTCCATCATCAGACCCTCGACACCAGACCTTCAACACCAAATGCAACATATTGAAATCGTTCGAACTATTTAAAAAGATTAATAGTATGACGGTACCTTGCCAATTCATATATGAAAATATTATGTGTGTAAGAAAAAATCTTCATATTTTTCATAAAATAAGTGATAGACATAATTTTAATACTAGAAATAAAGATAAAATAGATCAGCAATTTTTCAGATTATCTAAAGTACATACATCTTTTATGGGGTACTGTGTTAAATGTTACAATAAAATACCTTGTGATATATTACAATTAAATGAAAGAAAATTTAAAACTCATATTAAAAGTACACTCTGTAAACAAGCATATTACAAATTAGAGGATTATATCCAAGATAAGAATGCTTGGAAACATGCTGGTCCTGCTCCGTAGGACAATTTAGAGTCTAGACAAAATCAAACTGGTTGCTTATTTAATTATATAATTTGTTATTTTTTATAACTCCCCACGTAGAGCAGCCTACAAGCGGCGCTTTGGGAAGCAGCAACTTGGGTGCCAGCCGTCGGAAGTGGGGCCCGAAGTCCCACTGCCTGTCGAGCACCAATCCAAGGTACTTCATGGTAGACTCGACAGCGATCCGAGCACCCCCGATTACAATGTGTGATTAAACATTTTTGATTGAACACTGATTTTACATTCTGTGATTTCTTGGACTCACACACTGACTTATTAGTATTACTTGTTAAAATGTTAGGAATATCGTATAATTTTGCAATGTTTGTAAATATGTGAGCACCATGTATCTATCACATAATTAATTTATCTGTAATTGCTTTATTTGTTTTTTTCATTCTTTTTTACCTATCGCGGTATAGTAATCTTATTCTAGATGCATCGTCTTCACATATAATTATAGAATTAATGTATACAAAATATTGTAAAAACATTTTAAAAGAGTAACGGTGGAGTTTCCTGCCCATTATTCTCCATACGAAAACTACCTTTTGGAAGGGGCGACTAGAATCAATTCTATTTTTTGTAAATTTGACGTTCATAAGTGCCTTTTATGTGCCTAATTGAAATAAATTGTTTGACTTTGACTTTGACTTCGTCAAACCGAGTCATATGAGCCCAAACTTGAAGGTTTTACTAGTAGCTACTAAACAGTTCCACGATCCACCTCCTGTCTCCATCATCAGACCCTCGACAGCAAATCCATCATATTGGACTCGTCAAACGGAGTCATATGAGCCCAAACTCGAAGGGTTTACTAGTAGCCCCTGAAGAGTTCCACTATCCACCTACTGGCTCCGTCATCAGACTCTCGACACCAAATGCAATATATTGGACTCGTCAAACCGAAACATATGAGCCCAAACTCAAGGGGTTTACTAGTTGCCACTGAAGAGTTTCACTATCCACCTCCTGGCTCCATCATCAGATCAGTTCCAAGATACTAAATTATTGTATTGTCATCGGTTCTTGACACGTGTGCAAATTTTCAAGTTAATCGATTGTCTTGAAGTTGAGTGAAAATTACGTTGAAAGATTCCGTTACATAGATCGATAGATAGATAGATACAGGTCAAGCTAATATATATTAAAAGCTTCTAAAAATAAATAAACAGTAAGGCAAGAATAATATATGATCAATTGTCGAGGTTGCTAGCTAACCATATATTGCAATACACCTCATAAAAAAAAAATTGTAATGATTTGATTAGATTATGTCAATAATAAATGAAAATAAAATAAAAATAAAATGACATATACAGTCAAATGAGAAAGAACATGAACATTGTCTTGAATTAATCACAGCGACCAACAATTCTTATTGTTTAAGTAGTCGTTGATAGAACAGTATGCCTTTGAACAAAGGTTGGATTTTACTTTGGCTTTAAACGCACTAAAAGGCAAATCCAGCAAAGAAGAGGGTAGCTTGTTATAAAGGCCAATAAATGAGTTATGAACCTTATGAAGCCGGTGAAATGGAGTTCGGTATTTCTGGTGTTAATATTGTGAATATCACTGTTTTTAATGTGTAAGTGTACATATATTTTGCCTAATATATAAGATGATGGCGAAGATGAATTGTAATGCCGCCGTGAGAATACCAATATCTTAAAAAATATATCTTAGATAAACTCAAACTCAAACTTAAAGCATTTATTTCAATTAAACCATTTACAGGCACTTTTGAATTGTCAAATAGTCGCGTCAGTTAGTCAGAAAGTTGAAGCTAGTTGCCCATTCCAAAACGTAGATCTTTATGGAGAAGAACGGGCAAGAAACTCCAAGGACACTCTTTTAAATATAGAAAATTACAAAATCCTGGGTACATTATTCTTGTTGCTTCTATATGTGAGAACAATGTACAAAAAATAATCAAAACAATTCAAAATATAAGATTAAAAATAAGCCATGGCAGATAAGAGATGACCAGTCACAACTGACGGCGCCCGTTCACGAACATGACGCGTGGATCAGCACCATCCAGCTCAACCATTTTGTAGGGAACCGAATGATCTAACACACTCGCCACCATCAGCGAGACATTTAAGTGAGCATGACATACTCTCAACTGCCATGCTCTTTCAAGTCAACATACATCTTAATAACATTCCCACCATAAGCACAAGTGTTATCCAACGTTAAAAACGCGATGTGAATAAGTTCATAACATAAACAGTGACAATCGTGAAATAGTGACACAAACTGAAACAAGTGCAGCGAAATAGTGCCTGTTCATCACCATTGAACGGTGAACAGAATTTAAATAATTTGAATCCCATAAGTGCTACATTAAAACTAGATTATAACTAAAAAGTAAAAAAATACTGGGTCAATAAATAGTGGCGGAGGTAGACGGAAAAAAAAAAAACATTACTTATTTGGTAAACCGTTCACATTCATATCGTCGACGTACGGACATAAAAGCTTGTTTCGCCAAGTTTTACTAATACCAGGCGGCACGTAACGACTACTTACGACTTACGCGCATATTGTTCCGAGTTCGGACCTCACCAACTGTAATTCTTTTTGTGAGTTTAGTTGAGATTTAAAATATGCGTACACCGCCACCAGCCGATAAGTCGCAAGATCCAACTAATAACACGGATTTAATTGCGGTGACTCACGTAACTACGCGATATAAACGCCCTAGAACTACTAGCAGTAGCAACAGCTCGAATGAACCATCGCCTGATAAATTAATCAACGACGAAGTAACCCAGTCTATCACTCCAGAATTGATTCGAGACATCATACGCACCGAACTACGTAGCCTTCTAACTACCGATATCCGAAATATTGTTCAGGAGAGCGTGAGAGCCGAACTAAAGGATATTATCGGCTCGGAACTAAGCCAGATTAAAGACTCTCTGGAATTTACAAGCAAGCAATATGATGATATGCATATAATTTTTGAAAAAAAGTCAAAACAAATAGATGATCTACAAAAAGAGAATAACAACATGAAACCATTAATAAAAGACCTAACTTTTAGATTAACTCAGATGGAACAACATGCCCGATCTTGTAACATAGAAATTCTATCCGTGCCTGAGTACAAGTCTGAAAATCTAAATGTCACAATGTTGCAGTTATGTAAAGTAGTATCATGCCCCTTAAAGGAAAATGATATCGTTATGTCTACTAGGATCGCTAAACAAAACCCAGAGGGAACGCGTCCTAAATCTATAATTGTTAAACTTACTTCTCCTGCAGTACGTGACGAAATTCTAGCTGCCGTGATTAAGTTTAATAAAGCGAATAAAGCGGATAAACTTAACACTGCCCACCTGGGCATAGGAGGAGATAAAAAGCCTGTCTATGTAGCTGAGCACTTAGCACCCCAAAACAGATCCTTACACCATGCTACGAGGATGGCGGCCAAGGAGAAGAACTACAAGTTTGTATGGGTGCGAAATGGTCGAATATTTGCAAAGAAAAATGAAACTTCCGAACGCCTTCTTATAAAAGACATGGACTCTCTGGTTAAATTAGTTTAACATGCTATGCCGATTTTTTTTTTTCTTGAATGTTTAATGAACAAATAATTTTATAATTCGCAGTTTTTCAAATTTATTACCAAAATACTAGAGGTCTAAAGACGAAAACGCATGATTTGTATCACTGTATATTAATGCATGATTACGATGTTGTAATTCTTACGGAAACTTGGCTTAGTGATGATATCTCCAGTACTGAATTATTTGATGACCGTTACAATGTATATAGAAGAGACCGTGAAGTTAATGAGCTCTGTAGGAAGAGGACTGGAGGTGGGGTATTGATCGCTATTTTAAAAACACATAATTCTATTGAAATGGCGTCTTTTAACAGTTTGTGTGAAGATCTATGGGTAAAAGTTCAAGTTAAAACCAAACTCAATGAAATAAGTATTTGCTTTTGCGCGGTCTATATTCCATCCCCAGTTAAGATTGATGTTTTGGAACATTACCTCGAAAATGCGGGCAAAGTCATTAGTACGGAGGGCAATACTTTTATAGCAGGTGACTTTAATCTGACTAACATCAATTGGGTCAACAGCGATAACAGTGGCTTCCTAGTCCCTGAGACCACTAATTGTTTAACTAACCACCTTTTTACTGAGTTCGTTGCGTTGCATGGTTTGGAACAGTTTAATAGTGTCAGGAAAGATAAATCAAAGGTCTTGGACCTGGTTTTAGCTGATATAACGAATATTAAGGTAAATGAATGCAATGACCCCCTATCTAAAGTAGACACACATCATCCGCCTCTACTTATCTATTTAGATATAGTTCCGGAAAGAACTCTGAACTGCAGTATGTTACCCACCCGTAACTATCGCAAGGCTGACTATCAAACTATAATACAACATCTTGACACTGTAAACTGGACTACAGCGTTGCAAAACTGTGGGACCATAGATGAAATGGTTGAAATATTTTACGAAAAGGTAAAGGGTGCTATTACCAACAACGTTCCTTTTTCGTATAAAGTAAAGAACAATAAACAACCACCGTGGTTTACGAAAGATTTGACTAAATTACTGAAGCAAACATACAACCTTAGAATAAGAGTAAAAAAATATAACAACGCTATGGATAAGATTAGTTTAGCACTACTGAAGGAAAGATGCCGGTTATTAAACAAATCATTTTACATTACCTATATTAATAAAATAGAAGCTAGAATAAGAACCAATTCTAAATACTTCTGGACATATATTAAACATAAGCGTAAAAATAAAAGTACAATCCCGGAAAAAATGAACTTAAACAATGTAGTAGCTGACAACAGTACCGATATCTGTCAACTATTTGCAAAAAACTTTTCATCGGTGTATAATCAGAACCACCCCACACAGTTAACTAATACGTCAAATAGATTATGGAGTTGTATGGATGTATTAAGTCACATATCGCTTACAGAGGATATGGTCGCCAGCAAACTGAAAGGTCTGGACATACGCAAAGGACCAGGTCCTGACGAGCTTCCCCCAATTCTCCTCGCTAAGTGCGCGAAGTCATTCTCTGCGCCTTTAACCTTTCTTTTTAACCGCTCACTTGTAACAGGTTGTTTCCCATCCGCGTGGAAGAGATCTAAAATAGTCCCTATTTTTAAAGATGGTCGCAAAAACGAAATAAAAAATTATAGACCTATATCGATTATCTCTATTATCCCTAAAGTTTTCGAGTCATTATTGTATCCGTACCTGTACAGCCACTTGAAAAATCACATAGTAGGCAATCAACATGGTTTCTTTCAGGGCAGATCAACTCACACCAATCTAGTAGCTTTTTCAGAAAATGTCATAGTTTGTGGACCAACGGATTCAGGTTGACGCAGTATACACCGATTTTAGTAAAGCGTTTGACAAAGTAGACCACCAACTTTTAATACAGAGACTCGAGAGCTGCGGAATCTACGGTGCACTATTGCAATGGTTTCAATCATACCTTAGTGATCGTTTGTCGTTCGTTGTTTTGAATGGGGTCCGATCTGAGGATTTTCATGTGACGTCTGGGGTACCACAAGGCTCCCACTTGGGACCTTTGCTTTTCAATATTTTTGTGAATACTATTATCTACTCTTTCCATCACGCAGAATCTTATTTATTTGCAGACGATGTCAAGTTAACCCTCCCTATTAAATCTATAGAAGATTCTCATTTGCTACAAGCTGACTTAGATAGATTGGTTAAATGGTGCAGAGAAAATAGGATGAGCTTGAATTTACAAAAATGTTCACATATGAAATTTTGTCGCAACAAAAATGTTTTTAATACAAAATACTCTATTTCGGGCAAGACACTCAACGAAGTTGCTACTGTCCGGGATCTGGGAGTCTTGATGGATAGCAAATTGACCTATAATGACCATATGGATAAAATAATAGCAAACGCAAACAAAATGCTAGGTTTTGTATTAAGGACCTCAAAGCCCTTTAACAACTCTAAGACCAAAATTATTCTATATGAGACGTTGGTTCGTAGTAATCTGGAATACTGTTCACAGGTATGGTCGCCTCGTTATAATGTTCATAAGCAACGTATTGAGCGAGTCCAAAGGAGGTTCTTGTATCATATATCTTTACAAAACAAAACCGCGAAACAATTGACATCTTATAAAGACCGTGTTCATCACTTTAAATTCCAAAGCCTCACCAATCGCAGAAAAGTACTAGATCTTTGTTTCCTACACAAATTACTGACATCTAAACTAAATACTGACCTACTATCCAAAATTTGTATTAATGTTCCTAGCAGGTTACCACGGTCACATACCTACAATCTGTTCCGACAACCTTTTCACAGAACCAACTTAGGTGACAACTCTCCCCTTACTAGGGCTACCAAATTGTATAATGCTGTATGCCGCAAAGCTGAAATTGATATTAATCACGACAGTCTCGACACTTTTAAAAGGAAATTACATAAACACTTTCGATTAGAGGACATTTGACTTATTATTCCTATAGTTAAATAATGTAGGTAGTCTTTTCAAATTTATTTTAATTTAATTTATAATTCAATTTTAAACAATCTTTTTATTATTTTGAATGTATTTAATTCTACAATTTTTTATTTTAATTCAATCACACATAATATTGATTATAATCAAGTTTATGCTTGGTTTTACTGTAATGTAAATATACTAATAAGTGTAAACTTTTACAATACTCGTAGCATGTATATTGTTTCTTTTTTATGTGTTTTTTTTTTTAATATATTCTTATTTTAATTTAATTAATTTTGTATTCAGAGCATGTGTACTCAATAATGTGTAAGCTGTGGTTACCTGTAATTGAGTGTGCATTACAGGATAAGGGTTATTATGTTGTATGGTTTTTATATTGTAAAAAGATAATTGTAATGTACTTCGTTGGTAATCCTTAAATAAATAAATAAATAAACTTAAAACGGCTCCATGGTACTCACATTTACAAAAATTGAAAAAATGCTTCTAAATTATACAAAACTAATTTGCAATGTATTTGAGAGATTAATAGAATGTTACTACCAAAAAGAAAGAAAATCATTATCGATTGGAGTATTCAACAATTAAAACTTGTTTTAAATAAAAAATAAACATTAAGTTTGTAATGTCAGAAAAATAAAAAAGGGAAGCAACTCTTCCAAACATATATTTTTTTTTTTTTAACTAGTGAGCCCAAGTGGCTGTGGAGCAGGACCAGCATTAAGCCAAGCATTTTTATCTATGATATAATCATCCAACTTATAATATGCTTGTCTACATAGTGTGCGTTTAATGCATGTTTTAAATTTCTTCTCATTCAGTTGAAGAATATCGAGTGGTATTTTATTATAACATTTTACGCAGTACCCCATAAAAGTAGTGTGCACTTTAGACAATCTGAAACGTGGTTGATCTAATTTGTTCCTATTTCTAGTGTTAAAATTATGCCTGTCACTTATCTTACTAAAAAGATGTAGATTTTTCCGAACATACATAATGTTTTCATATATATACTGACAAGGTACCGTCATGATGTTAATTTTCTTAAACAGTTCCCTTAGAAATTCGCGTCTGCGGAGGTTATATATGGTTCTGACAGCCCTCTTTTGCAGAATAAAGATAGAATTAATATCTGCAGCCCGTCCCCACAGCAAAATACCGTAAGACATGATGCTATGAAAGTAACTAAAATAGACCAGTCTCGCGGTATCCACGTCTGTTAGTTGGCGGATTTTCCAAACAGCGTAAGCGGCTGAACTTAGCCGCCCTGCAAGTGATGTTAAGTGAGGACCCCACTGTAGTTTTGAGTCAAGCGTGATCCCCAGGAAAACCGTTTTATCGACGAATTCTAATGTCTCCCTATTCAGTACAACATGACATTCACTACTTCTAACATTTGGTAACGTGAATCTTATGCATTTAGTTTTCTTCTCATTTAATACCAAATTATTTACAGTAAACCAATTATGGACCTTAAGCATAGCGTCATTTACTTCGTCAAGCTCCTGTGCATGTCTATTTATCTTAAAAATCAGTGATGTGTCATCAGCAAATAACACCATTTGTGGTCGGTTTTTCAGTAAATGAGGTTAAATCATTTATATATACTAAAAAGAGGAAGGGACCCAAAATCGAGCCCTGTGGTACATCCATTTTGACTTTTAAACCCAATGAATTAACACCGTTTATTTGAACTTGCTGCAATCTATCATTCAAATATGATTTTACTAAGCTAAGCGCAAGTTTATCCAGTCCGTAATGCTCCAGTTTCAAGAGCAGTGTTTCGTGATTCACGCAATCAAATGCCTTGGATAGGTCGCAGAAGATGCCTATTGCATCTTGTGCCTCTTCCCATGCGTTAAAGATGTGTTTTAATAAGGTGACACCGGCGTCGGTTGTGCAACGTCCTTTGGTGAAACCATACTGTTCATCGTGTAGGATATTATTACGATTAAAATGCTGGAGCATTTGATTTAACATTACTTTTTCAAACACCTTGCTGAAAACCGGCAAAACCGATACGGGTCTATAATTATTAGTATCTTTGCTGTCCCCGGATTTGACTTCTTCGCCTACTTCGGTAACTTCGGCACCTTGCTGGTAAATTGCTCGAACAGCTCGTATTTGAAGAACCAATATATTTTGAATATCAGTGGCTTTGCCCCACAGCAGAATACCATAAGACAAAGCTATGGAAATAACTAAAATAGACTAACCGGGCTGTATCAACGTCAGTGCATTGTCTTACTTTCCTGACACCGTAGGCGGCCAAACTTAGCCTTCCCGATAGGCTTGATATATGCGGGCCCCACTGAAGGTTAGTACTACTGTTATGCCCAGAAAAACTGCCGAGTCTACAGTTTCAAGCACCTCATTACCTTAGACGATATTGGGTCCTAGATTTTTAACATTCGGTAAAGCGAACTTTATGCATTTCGTTTCCTTGGAATTGAGAACTAAGTTATTTATTGTAAACCAATCCGTAACCATTGAGAGTGCACTGTTTACGTCGTCAAAATCTTGTCTATTCCTGTCTACTTTAAAAATAAGAGAGGTATCATCTGCAAACAGTATCACATCACAATTATCCTTTAAATAAAATGGTAAATCATTAATATATATTTAAAATAAGAATGGACCCAGTATTGAGCCTTGAGGAACACCTAACTGAACTGGTAACCCGGATGATTTCATACCATTAACATCAACACTTTGGAACTTATTATGTAAATAAGAATTTAATACTTTGACAGCTTCGTTTTGGACAATGTAATGACGTAGTTTACGCAAAAGCGTGTCATAATGCATGCAATCAAAGGCTTTGGAGAGATCACAGAAAACTCCAATAGCATTTTGCTAATTCTCCCATACGTTAAATATGTGTTTCAGCAGAGCAACACCCGCATCTGTGGTCGAACGACCCTTTGTAAAGCCATATTTTTCATAATGAAGGAGGCTGTTTAAATTAAAATGTCTTAGCAACTGCTTGAGTATTAATTTTTCAAATATTTTCCTAAATCCAGGTAAGACAGAAATAGGCCTGAAACTGCCAAAGTAACTTTTATTGCCTGATTTAAATAATGGTATGACTTTACTACTCTTCATGAGGTCAGGAAAAGTTACTAAATCAACACATTTATTCAAAGTAACAGCTAAATAGGATGCTACAATGTGTATTATATTACTTAATAGTTTAATGGAGATGCCCCAGAAATCACCGGTGTTTTTAGACTTACGAGTAAGTGTGTTAAAAACATTGACTACCCAACAAGGTGTTACATGTTTGAAGCTAAATAAACAACTACATTTAAGCACACTACTGTGCAAATGGTTTTCAGCTTTAGACGGGGACGAATTTAAGGAGCGAGTCGCAGTTATGGGTATGTTGGCAAAAAACTCATTAAACTAATTTATCGTCGACCATAATCTCAAGTAGTTTTTCTTGTCTAATCGACTTACACGTTTCATTGTTAATATTTTTCCAAGTGGTTTTTACTTTATTATTTGAATTTATATATATTTTTAAATAATTTTGAATAATTTTTGACATACTCAAGGAAAGGAGTATCAAACCATATAACTCGTATAGTGTCGCTCTACTTTTATAAGAACCTGGAGTAGCCCATTGATTAAGGGCAACGGAGGTGCCTAATGGCACCTCCGTTGTTAATGGTTTGGGTCTTAAAAGTAGATTGGTACTCTTTTTGCATAACATCAAAAAGGGCTCCATAAATTATTATTAGGATTCTCGTGTTCTACTATAGATGGTATAATTCTATGAGCTATATTGTTTTTAAACTTGATGCAACGACTCAAAATCAAATCAATCAAAATAAAAATCAAAAATCATTTATTCAAACTAGGCTGAGAATCAGCACTTTTCGAACGTCAAAATTACATAAGACAGTCCCCCAAAACGCCCACCCTTCACCACTTCCTAGTGAGTTAGCTGGGAAGAAGAAGTGGCACAACAAACTCCCCAGCAGCACAGCTGTCTGTTCAGTTAGAAGAACAAAAAAAAGATTCTATATAATAGTATTCAAAATAATTTACATTACGCAGCATAAAACATAATTTAAATTATAAGCCATATATAAACTAGCACACGCCAATATACCAAACAAAATCAGCGAGAACTATAACTCAGGCAGAAATAAAAACAAAACGTAAACAGAACTTAATATCTTAATAAAAGCCGGCCCGGCGTCAGCGTGGTATGCTACGCTGACGACACGCTGGTCTTGGAGCAGGGGAGGTCGCATGAGGCGGCGGTCGAACTGGCGACACGTTGGGTTGCGACAATCGTCGATAGGATCCGGCAACTGGGACTCGAGGTGGCTTTGCACAAGTCCGAGGCCATGTGTTTTTATGGTCCTCGGAACGCGCCACTGTCGGGTTCCCAGATAACGGCGGGAGGGGTTCACATCGGTGTCGAGTCGACGATGAAGTACCTGGGACTCGTCCTCGACAGCTGGTGGAACTTCGTGGAGCACTTCCGACGTTTGGCTTCCAAACTGGAGAGGGGTGGGGCTGCTCTGAAGCGGCTTCTGCCCAATCTAGAGGGTCCAAACGCCTCCTGCCGGAGGCTCTACGCGGGGATCGTGCGGTCCATGGCCCTTTACGGGGCACCGGTGTGGGCGCGTTCATTGAGGCTGCGACCGGCCCAGCGGTTGTACGCGTCCCAAAGGGTCATGGCCATTAGGCTGGTCCGAGGATACCGCACGGTCTCTCGTGAGGCGGCGAGCCTCCTTGCCGGACTACCGCCATGGGATCTGGAGGCAAAAGTCCTCGCGCACATCTGGGAGTGTCGCGAGGAGGCGAAACGCCGGGGCGTAACTCCGCTGCCCCGCGAAAAATCACGGCTCAGCGGACAGAGCTCCGGTGGGATCTCGTGGCGGCATGGAGAGTACGATTGTCGCAACCCAGCACTGGGCACGCCACAATTGTGGCGAGAAGTACCCTCTTTGAGGAGTGGCTAGAGAGGCGCCACGGCGTCCTCACCTTCTGCCTGACGCAGGTCCTCACCGGACACGGCTGTTTCGGGAGTTTCCTGTTCCGTATAAGGCGGGAGGAAACGCCCGGGTGTCACCACTGTGTGGATCGCCCGGAGGACACGGTGGAGCATACGGTGGAGGTCTGCCCTGCTTGGGCGGAGCACCGCCGTGTCCTCACGGAGGCGATCGGCGGCGGCGATCTCTCGCGTCCGGCCCTGGTTCAGGCCATGGTCCGGAGCGAGAGTGCATGGGAGGCCGTCACTTCCTTCTGCAAAGCAGTAATGCTCGCGAAGGAGGAGGCGAAGCGCGCGAGGGAGAGGCAAGATTCGCGCCCTCGCGCCCCTAGTCGCCGCAGGAGACGCCCCGGGCGTCGGGTGTCGCGAACCGACTTCCGGCCACCGTAGGCGCGGGCTTGCGGACGGTGTGCAATAGGCAGCTTACCGTCCGATAAGGACCAGACCCGGGTCGACGGCGCGTTGTGTTCCACGCGCGCCTCAAAGGGATGTCAGCACCAACTGACGGGCTCCGTAAGGACCAACGCCTGATGGGATTGCGGGTTTGTCCGAAAGGGATATCGCGGCCCCGGCACACAGGCAACGGAAGGAACACGGGTGGGTTTTAGTCAGTAAAAGTCTGACACGCCTTCTCGCTCTGCCCAGAGCGGGAGAAGTCATTTGATGATTTCCCACCCTCAAAAATAAAAATAAAAATGCCTTAAAGGGCGTGCCCGCTTACATATAGTTGTAACTGGAAGTTATAAATGATAAACTAGGACCATCGAGGTAAAATAAATAAACAAACAGTCACGGCACTGCACGGCACGGCACGGCCTCTTAACTGAGATCTGCTTTGGTATAAATGTTGAGTTAAATTTTGTACAATGCATGGCACAACAGGAATTGTACAGTACTTAAGGATCATCACAATAAGGCAAGTAGGGTAATTTATTATTAAGTTTGTTTTTAAAACTCTCCAAGCTACCTGCAGTTTTTGGCACTACGGTTTTATCTATCTTAGCCACTTTTTTATCTTGTTTACTGACTGTGATTGCATTCAGTAAACAAGATAAAAAAGTGGCTGTCCACAGGGGCCAGAATCCAGCAGACTTTTTATTTATTTATTAATATTAGGTAATATATCAGTAAATAATTAAATATATTATCTAAACATGTACCTGAAGTGGCAGTTATTCTAGTAGGCTCCAAAAATAAATGTCTAAGGTTATATAACTGAAATTTATTTTTAATTTTTGGCTCAAAATCCAAAATCAAAAGTCATTTATTCTAACTAGGTTGAGAATCAGCACTTTTCGATCGTCAAAATTACATAAGACAGTCCCCCAAAAACGCCCACCCTTCATCACTTCCTTCCTAGTGCATAAGCTGGGAAGAAGAAGTGGCGCAACAAACTCCCCAGCAGCACAGCTGTCTGTTCAGTTGGAAAAACTTGATTCTATTTAATAGTGTTTATGCTAAAATAATTTACATTACCATAAATTGCAATATGCTCATTGATAAGTCCTCTAATAAATTACACTTGATTAGACTTATTTACACTGGTTTACTATAAAACTAACTAGGTATATAATCGCCGCTATGACGAATATCGGTTGCGATTCTGTGGTATTGTTGGCAGCTAATCTGTGTGATAGTCTGTTGTTTACGTTTATCCAGCCATCGGAATGTTACACTTGTTTCTGTTTACCACGAAATTGAACATGTTTACCTACTGAGTATGCATTACACATTCTGGGTTCATTCATCGTGAAATCGTATACATAAAACTTTTTCCTCCATTGATCGACTTCCTACAGAATGCCAACGTACCCTAAGATTGATTCCTATTACGAAAGGATGTCTAGATAAGTTTCAAACCGAATCATAAAACAAAGTTTGTTCATCAATCTCGCCAATATTGCTTAAAGATTTTCCCGCTCGATGCGTTCGGTTAATACAGTTTTTAGCGACGCTCAATATCGTTGGCATGTGTGTCAATGTCGTGGCAAGTATGGTAATATTCCAAAACTTTGCCAATAAAGGGGAGCTCGCGGGGGTGAGGTGGCGCGCCGGCAGGCCCACTTTCCGGGAGCGTGTGTTTGTCCACGGGCTTACTGCGGCATCGAAAGGACGATGGAGACGAGTCTTGGAATAAAGACCGGCTTTCTTTGAGAAAAGATGTTAATTAAGTCCGTGTTAAAATAGTCGCATTTGTAGACTTATCTTTATAAATCTATTATAATTAAGTAATTAGATTCTCGCCGATCAATGCGAATTTGTAATTTATTTCAAACATACCTGTTTGAAATAAATATCACCAAAAAAACTACGTGTTATGAGCTTGTGTGTTTCTCGTACCGTATCGTCAATGGAGCGTTTGCATTCTCTGGACACGCGATATCTACCAGTTCCAACAAAAGTTTAAATATAAAAGTCCAAACAGATCTCTCATCGGAATAAAACTATTTCCGACTGCCACATATTCCTATTACGTACCATTTCAATATTTGGCAATACATAGCGGGCAATGTGAGCGCAATATTTTATTGTTATGCTCATGTTCAAGTTTGTGCTATCATAATAAAATTATCGGATTTACTTCTGTTTATAGTCATCAACTTCTCGTGATTTCGACAGGTCACGCTTCTTCATTGACATGAAATGTATTTGATACAATTTGGATTTATTCCACTACTACCACTTTGCGTACGATACAGATCAAATCTATGTTTGCTGATATTCATAGTATTTGAAATGTTTACGTTTCGAGTGAGTTTAGTGAGTGGTACGATGAATGGATGGTGTTAATGGAATCGTAGCTGCGACCAAAATAACACCAGAATTACGTTAGCATCAAGTCGCCTGCAATAGAGAATTGTGAAAGGTTCAAGTAAAAGCTTTTTGTCATAATAGAGCGACACATATTGAATGTTATAACATGGGTGACAAAAGAACAGTGGTTTAATAGTTACGGTAAAAGTAGCTAAGGTAATTTATCGGTAGGTAATACAAAATACTTAATACTTACTTTACAAAAAAAAAACAGTGATAAGAAAGAAAGACTAAAGCTAGATCTGTTCTGCCAAATGTGGCAAACACTGACATCTATTTGCCGTAAACTAATTCTAGAAGTAATAGGTTAGTTTTCATACAAGTTTTACAACAGACTGTAACCAAATCTACTGCTTACGAAGAAACGAATTAGGAAGAAACTTTCTAATGACAGCGTAACTTTTAACACTAACGTGACTACGTGATAACATATTACCTCCAAGGATGTTCTGCAAATAGGAGTAACCGTCCGAAAAAGGGCATTAATAAAGCCAAACCGAAAAGTTTTTTTGTGACAACATTCGAGTTCAAAATACTTGCACCGCAGTAGGTATTAATGAAAGAATAACAAATACCTAACTCAATATAAAAATAAAGTGTATATAAATAAACTACTCAAAAATCTCCGTAACTCACAGAAACACAGTATAAACAGTCTGGCTAAGAATAGCGTTTATTATTTTATTTAGGTTAGCCAACAATTGTTTACACAATACATTTATAATAAATTCCTTAATAGTACGTTTATAAGTGCAAAAATGACTTACATGCTAACACAACATGCACCATTTATGGTTTTATACATAATATTTACAAAGCAAAAAGGAAATTTACAAATAATTTTTGGTAATTCATGTGTAGCAATAATAATAACATAAATTGCATTCCTCCAATTTGCAACTAGAGCTTATGCAATAAGAAATTTTTGTCACTTTTAATATAACAAACATTATCAGATTGAATTTTTCTATAGCCAAATAAATTTATATATTTATGGATACTTTATTGTACACCACAAAAATACATAACAAAAAAAAAAACAAACACTACAAAATATACAATGGGCGGCCATAGCGCTTTACGCAATCTCTTCCAGGCAACCTTAGAATGGACAGTGATTTAGCTGGACATAAAATGGGGCTGTCGTTGGAGCAAGTAATAAGTATACAATATACTAGAATAGATACACAGATAAATACATATCCTAAATAATAGATACATACATACTAAATATATAAGCAACGAAAATAAATGAAGACTATAGATAATTACAGTTATGAGAACAAGATTACAACGACAAGTAATGATCTTTCACGAGTCTCTTAAACACAGGTAACGATTGCGCGCGCTTTATTTCAGCAGGCATGAAAACATGCATTCCATAAACGAGTGGCCTGAACAGTGAAGGATTTGTCGAGGAAATTTGTGGAATGCATAGGCATTTTAAGCTTCATCTTATTCAGTAGTTGAATACGGAACATAACTAGAAATTCAATGTCCACCCGCCGCCGCGCCGTAAGAATATCCCGTACTCCCGTTCGAGTTAGAACGAACAATTAATTTGGTGATAATTATGATAAACTTAGTTAGCGGATATTTTGGAGAACAATGTTTGTGTGCCGAGCTTGCGAAGCTGCGGCTTGAAGAAAAACAGATGGTGTCAGCTGCTCGTGTCGAGAGAAACTTTAAACTGATGAGAGAGATATTGTATTCCCGAAATTTTGCAATTTTGTTATTGTTCGTTAGTGTATTCATTAAAACGATAATAATTTCGGGCAATAACACGGTTAGGCTGGAATATGGGATAGTACTTAAGTCTAAAGTTGTTCTGTTGTGAACTTTGCAACTCCTGTTAGATAAGTTTTAGTAATCCTACGATTCGAGTTCCTAATAGAACTGAAAGTGGTGCTGTCTTACAATTATCTCAAATTAATTGTCTCAAATTAACTAACTCCTTAAGGATTACAAATTCACTTAGGAGATATATAATTATGCCATAATTATTACTATCTAACATAATCACAGTGCAGACATGAATCAATTTGTATCGTTCTTTACAATAAAATTTAGACCACAGTTGGAAAGTGAACTGCATAAATGGTCGTTCGAATCAACCCATGATTCGAACGACCATTTATGCAGTTTCATGTCCTTTCGTTTCGAAACTGCAGAAATGGTCGTTCGAAATGGGTTGATTCGAACGACCATTTATGCAGGTCCGGCTCACTATGTTGAAAAGAAAGATCGTGTTAATATCCATATAGACACGTACAGCCAAAGTGTTCAGCGACTAATAACAGTAGAGCTTAACGTTTAATTTGAGCACATTTCGACGGTTCATATAGACATTTCAAAGTTTAAACGTGAAAGAATGTTTAATTCAGGCGCATTGCTTCGACTCCGCCAACGCCTATTGTGACTGCCTCCGCATTAGGAGGACCACAAATGTAAAATACCTTGGAGTCCAGGTCGATTGTTTGCTGAGTTGGAAAAGGCACATTGAGGAACTCGTCCCCCGTAACTATTCGTAAACTCATTTTTGTATTCAAGAAACTCAGATCAGCGGCAGATCCTAAAACTCTGAAAACAGTTTACTTTACGCTTGCCCAATCCTTGCTGGACTACTGTATCTCTGTCTGGGGTGGAACCTTTGCAGTTAGTTTGTTACGGCTTGAAAGAGCACAAAGATCAGTCCTTAAAGTCATGTGTAGGAAACCCTTCAGGTATCCTACTGCACTTCTCTATAAAGAGTGTGAGGTCTTAACTGTTAGACAACTCTTTGTGCTCCATATAACATTGCGCAAACATACCACTATACCACACTCCCTACGGCTTCGAGAAGGCAAGCGCAAAAGAACGAGACTGTGTAGCACGGAGAGACATAGAACTGCTCTCGCTCAACGGGTTCACGGGTTTACAATAAAATTAATGCTGTTCTAAATATTTGCTTACTTACCAGACAGCAATGCAGGAACGCTGTTAGTAACTGGCTGAGAGGTCTCACTTACGAAGAATCTGAGAGACTTATACAATTAGTGGGTTAACTGTCCTTTTCACCAACGCAAACTCACACATACCTTCTGGATTTCTGGACACACACACATACACATACACACGCATACACATACACACACACACTACAACACACAAACAAACACAAACATGCTCCTTTTCTGTATTTCTTAGTTTGTATAAGTAAATTTTATTTTCGTTTAGAATTTATTAAAATAATAATTTTAAGTACGTTTATACAACTATTTTAGTTGGTCCGGAGAAAGGTGATGGCATTCGTGATACAGGATAATCCTAGTACGAGTGCTAAAGCACTCCTTTGTAACCTAATTGCACATTGTATAAGACCAACTTTTTTTTAAGGAGATTTACTGTACTCGTTTTTCCAGTAATAAACACAATTATTATTATTATTAATTATAATACTTTAGCTCAAAATAATTCCAGAGTTGGTTGCATTGCTACTTGATGGTTCATCCACACAAAAATAATTATATTCGTAGATTTTGTAGCAGTAAAAAAAACAGTTTTATGCAGAGTTGAAGTGCTTAGTAATAGTGTTGTGAAGCAGTGGCGGGCGTTGACGCTGAAGCGACACGTCCAAATGTCTTCAACGCCGAGTGCTATCATTTTCCGAGTACCTAAATATAAAATGTTAAGGGCCCTTTTGGTTGTTTTAAGAAGTTGAATTACTGTGCAAAGTCGCCGAGCATATTTTTTTGTGGCTGTCTTTGATCTGAACTTAAGAGTTTATTGTAGTAAAAATATGCACAAAACATTTAAGTCTACTTTATTTTACCTTAGTATCTTGTTATTTGTGGCTACACGTGGCAAATTCACCACTTTGTTTGACTTACGATTAGACGGTCCATTTACTTCCCATGGGTGTCGTAAGACGCTACTAAGTCAATAATCAGCAGTGAGCAGTTAGGAATTGATTTACAATCGTGATAATTATAGAACTTTTCATGTTCCAGCACGCGGAGCATGACAATCATAGAAACATGAAATCGAAATGCATAGTATGTCGACACAAAAGCGTCTGTTATTGAGAAGCCGGTTTTTATGATCGGAAGTATGATTCAATCATCGTCAGCAAAGGACGGACGAAAAAATCGTAATCGTAACGTGATTCGCGAACGATCGTCTAATTATTTCTCGATAGATTGCAATACAGTCAAAGAGAAACCTGTTGCCGCCTGCTCACGTTTATCGCCCTCCATTTATACTTCCGCTGTTGTTATTAAATTTTCATAAAATCTCTCTCTTATTCCGACAATTTTTTTTGCCAACGTATCTCAAAAGGAGACAGGGAAATATTTTGAAATTCCATTCATTGCTGCCGCGGTCCTGAAGTTTTCTTTTGCTACAAGTCTTTTTTTATCATAAAACGGATAAATTGTTTATTGAATCAAGGAAATGTAGGTACCTACCTATAAACTGTATGATTGAATCAACGGGTTTTTCCTGATTGTGTGAACTGTACATCCTAAATGAACAAAAAGCTTGGTGATTGTGTATCAGTGTTATACGACTTGTTCAATAGCGTCGGGTCGTATTTGCAGCTACAAACGTTATGTGTGGTTACACGTGAATATTGTAATATACTGATATGATTGCAGGCTGCGCTCCGCAGAACATATTAAGCATGATTGTGTGTTCGACGTGCGCAGTTTATGGAACAGATTGAGTAATGAAATTTGAGATATTTTCATACAACTTACGTTTAATAGCAAGTTAGTTTCATAGCCTGCTTCGTTGCTTGCTTAAATATAGGTTCCATGTATCTATGCACTATGCAGCCATACATAAACAAAGTTAATTCAATAAACATTGTACTCGTAGTATTATACAGCATGATTTTTTTTACCATCTCGAAAAAAATAGTGTATGTATGTTTTTTTTTTTAACTATATAAAATATCGAAATTCAAATCATACGCAGGGTGCGTATGATTTACTAAATGCGCAGAATTTATCAATGAATTCGTAGAGCCTTTCCTTAGCGGCCGAAAGGTAGTCGCCGCACTTGCCGTCGGCCTCTTTGATATACTTTCGCAGGCGCCCAAGCCACTCGCGCATCCCCGGCCCGCCCCTGTGGTCAATGCTACTAAGCAAATATTCCCGGGTGTGGCTTCTGTTCCACTTACACAACATATCATATTATCCATATTATTAGGTATAATAGAGAACTTTCAAGTATTGTAGAAATATCAATAACATGGCACCCCAAATAATGAACTATTTACACAAAATAATGATTGACATAACACAGACAACAAGATATAGCTTGACGATAGCATATGATATCAGATCATTTATTATTTATGGTTATTGTTAAATAAAAATTGTTCCATTTTCAAATACAAAGGAGCCAGCATGGGTCCCTATGGCATCCTAAACTTGTGTATGTTGAGCAGAGCTGAATAAAGCTTGAAAAAAAATATCCCTGCAGGTCATTAGTATTGTGTAAACAGTTCCTTGTCATAAAGTATTGTATAATTGCTCGCGTATTTTTACCGCAAGCATCCCGATGCGCGAACTTTTATTACACAATGCTTATTATAATTTATGAGCAGTAGGTTACGTTGCGGCGGCAATTAGGCTGTGTCACGCTGAGAACGCGCTACGACTTGCGAGAAGCTTTTGTTGGTATTTCTGGTGTTAGTGTCTCTGAAATTTAAAAATATTGTGTTGTGACATGCTTTGTGTTGTAGGGAATGAGTGTTATGAACCTAATTTGTTACAAGCGAAGCAAACATAAGCCCTCAATACTGTAACGGCTAGGGCTGCGCAGGGTAGGCCGCGCAGGCCGTTAACTGATAGGTAGGAAGAGGTGGAAGATAATTGAAACATTAGGATAAGTTTATACATATAATTAGGTAGTAGGTAGTAACACAGCTAGGTCGTGGTTAAGTTCACCAAACACTAGGAGTCCTGAGCACTCGCCCACATAGGTAAGAAGGGTACCGTCCTTGGCAGCACGTGGCAGACGTGGGGGCCTGCTCAGCACAGGCTCAGTAGTAGGCCGGACGGGCCTCGTAAGACAGGTAGTGAGCGTCGGTAGCAAGAGTGGAGGCCGCCTGTCAGCGCAGGCTCGCGGCGGCGGCGGTAGGCTGCAGGTAGGGCAGGCCTTCGTTAGATCACGGTAGCATGTGTAGGTAGCGTGCAGGATTGAGTAAGAGGTCATGCCCTAAGCCCGTACCAAGAACCCCTAGACTCGGGGCATATAGTTATATTAGAGGATTGTCTGCTAGAATAGTTGGTCGCAAATGAAATGACAGAGTATCAGATAGCCAACCAGTGTTGTGTTCTACCACGTTTTTAGTGATGTGGTTAGGAAGTTACTAATTGTGATATTTTAGCATCACTCGAATAGTTACAGTTGAGACCGCTCAAAACGGTACAATACAAATACGTATTGTTTGGAAAAATTGTTTTGAAACTTCACAATAGTATGGAAAAACAATCGACAGTCAATTTGAATGTTTGTACATGTTTTTTTCAACATGAAGATATGTATTTTGCAATCAATGATCGAGTTTTTCATTTCCACAACCTAGCCGCAACGTTACCGGTACACAAACAGGCGCCAATCGAGTGTTTGTTCATTATAAACTGTTCGCCGACCGACGCTGCCGCCGCCGCGCCGGTGTACCACCAAATGTAAAAAGTTACAATTGATTGCTATGGTATTGCCACACGGGTTTTTTCGTGTTTCGCCCAGTTGGCATAAGTAGGTTGGATATAACTAACGGCTCATAAACGTTGAGTTTTTGTTTCTGTACACGCACGGTGATGCACCCCTCCGAACCACGAGCCACGAGCTCTGAGCCACGCGACTGAGCGGACAAAGTTTTTATTCATGGAATGGGAGCGGAGGCTTTGTTGGGAAATAATAATAAGCAATAGAAGAATATTATGTTATATCACATCTAAGTTATGAAACACTGAGCGAATAATTTGACTAAAGCTTTTGTATTTATAGATTTTGTTCTTTATTCATAATCTGTGGGTTATGGTTTTAACAAACGGTCTTTAGGTAGGTATGCTATGAAATAAAAATAGAAAAGAAGTTGTTTGATTGTCACTGGAGCTTTCTTTTGTACATGTCATGCACACAGACTAAGGTATTTTACTTCTTAGCTAAAAAGTTTATACTGCTAAGCTTGTAAATGACAGCATACTGTAAATGCAGCTAACTTCTTCACCAATTCCCAATAACCGTTTGTTAATAAACAAAAGCTATCAGTAAAGTATAATTGACACTCAATAACAATATTAGCGTGGACAAGATAATGCCGGGTATAATATCTGGGCTTGTCTCACCACCCGAGGGAATGCGCTAAAAGCAAAGTTAGTCCACATTATGCCACCATATACGAACACACAGAAGATACACTTGGAACAGTTAGCTGTGTAGCGCTTTATTCATCTTGACAAAAGAATAAAATAACAATGAGTTGTTACTAAATAATAGCAAAACGACAAATAAGGAAAGTTTCTTCGCCTGCACGGATCTCTACGGAAAAATGAGCCACAAGTCTGCGTTGATAATAGGTAATAGTATCTATCTGGTTTCCAGTTGTTAGCTTTTTGAGCACGTTGTTTATGGTTGATTTTCTGAAGTTATGTATATGTTGTGGCAGTATCGCAGCATGAGCCGATCGGTTTCGATATACACTGCAGAAACTTGCGAACTTTTTAATGGATTGTATCCTTTTTTTCTGTCAGTGCTGACGATGCAAATAATGGACCGAAGTTCTGCTGTCGTTACTTATCTGCTTCCAAATTACGTTCGGTTATATTTAAAGAAACTTTTAGCATCAATATCAATATAGATTTTGTTTGGGTTATGTAAAGTATAGAGCTAGTTTGACCAGCAGAAGTTTCCAACTTCCCCGAAGGCTTCTAGTAAAGTTACACGAATAAGCTAGTTAAAGTACGAATGCAACTTTCACGAACAAATTCCGAACATAACTTACGTATCCATTATGTTACACTACTGTTCTTAAAAGACGTCGTAAGGATCACGTAGAGCTAACTTCTAATTTGGCTGTCTGACAAAAATAATAAGGTCCTTGTAGTAGAGACCATGTAATTCAGTACGACAGTCACATACGAGAACATCACATTACAAACAAGAAAATATTCTGACTCGCTATCTCACATACGTCGAATTACCTGACAATTCTGAAAATGGTACACGACTACACGCTTCAAGTGTATAAAGTCGAGAATTCCTGGATCATCTCTGTAAGTGGTCAGTGTCCGAAAATTCCGAGACAATTCAGGAATCTCAGACTTCTAGACGACGAAATGTCGTCTGAAGACCGTAGTGACCGTGGGTTATGGTGCTAGGTGAAAATTTGGAGAAGGTTCATTCTAATGACACACGTTATAAAATTTCGAAGCACACACACCCACACTCTCATACATACACACACTTACGCATAGTGCACATTACGGTGAAAATATTCTTCTGACGGTGTTTATTATTTTATGTTTCGATTGCTATTAAATAATAACACTTTTAAATGTGCTTCGCGATTGTAACAATAACAATCCATTAATGTAATGCGCATTTTCATATGACAATACCACCCAAGGACTCTACGAGAGAGAGCTAGACCTAGTGTGGTTTTGAAATGCTAAGTACTTCCTTTGCGTTTAATAAAAAAAATGTTAACCTAGCTATTAATATTAATGTAAACTGTTTATACGGAAATGTAAAGCACTGTTTTTGACAAATGAACTTTGTTATTATCAAGACGTAATTGTGTGGCCTTGTGTGGTGTAAAGAGCATACCTTCTGTCACGTCGACGAGAGTGATATAGTAATGGATCTGTAAGTGAAATACATAATGTTGTGTATATAGACGCGGGCGGCTAGGGCAGGCCGTATTGTTCGCAACCTTAATAGCTAAGAAACATTTTCCATCGATTGTTCGCGTACAGCGGGCTTAGCCCTGAAATGTATGACAGGCTCAGTTGTGGCAACCGATTAAGATTTAGTGCGAGCCGGAGGAATATGTTGTCCTAAATCTTAATCGGTTTCCAGTAACCGCTTGAAATGTCAATAATTATGGCAACTACACCCAGTACATGTAAACATTATTATTCCTGTATTGGGACTTGGTAGCATAAGCACTAGGCAGAAACTGATTAGAGTAACAATTTATAGCAAAAAGTACACAAAAAAACAAAAAACCTGTAATTATGGTTTTAATGTTTTTAAACGTTTTATAACTAACTCGGTGTTGTTATATATTTTATAATAAAAAGGTTTGGTATGCTTTCAAAATGATACAAATATTATGATTATATTTTCAGTAGTATTTTTTTTTAATTAACCGTTTATTCCCGTTGTCCCCGTACGCCGTGTGCCCGTCCTACGGGGACAGCGGTACCTGCGGTACTTCAATTAAATATTTAAAAATACTTCCCGTTGTCCCCGTGGTTTGGTTTTACATTCAAAAATATGTTTCTGGCACTCGCCGACCGCTGCCGCTGCGCTCGCTCGGCTCGTGCGTTGTGTGGTCATAGTTCTAACTTAACCTTACCAAGCTGTTTTGATTTAAAAAAGGTTTACTTCCCGTTGTCCCCATTAGCCGAATGTACATTCAAGAGCACCAATATGTATACACTTAGCAACTTTATAAAGTGATTTTCTCCTACTGTGGTGATCGTAATTTTATGTTGTTACGAACATAGTACTTTGGAACCCACACTAATATGAAATAGGTCTTATCTCAAAGTTGCAGTCGTTATTCTATGCGAAAATCGCTTTTGAATTTTGCTAAGTGGATACATATTGGTGCTCGTGACTGTACGTTATGGGGACAACGGGAAATAAATTTAATCACGTCCCGCTGTCCCCGTGACGGGGATATGGCATACGAGGACAACGGGAATAAACTAAATTAACATACCGACTGAGTCCCGCAAAAAATACGAACGAAAATTCCTTCAAGGACCGCGTCGCGCGGCTTATCGCATTTTTGTCAGCGATGACAACGTCCAACAAGTGCGTGGGCCCCCGCAGCTGAGAAACTGATGACAAGGAATCAGTTTGACTCACTGCAGAGTGGTTTCACGCAGAAGATCTGCAAAACATACAGCACGGTATCCCTGACATCGGCACTTATTCTGTCAGGCCAACTCCCCCTAGATCTCCGGGTAATCGAGGCCGCAACCCTGTTCAAGATCAAAAAGGGCCATTCCCAAGAGTTCATACCGCGGGGCCGCGAGCTGGATTGCAACGTGCACCACTCCGAAGACCCCACCCAGCGCAACTCATTACAACAGAGTATGCACGCCTAGAGGACTTCGGTTTAAAGACCTTTATTTCTCAAAAAAAAGAACATTACAGTTCACTTAACATATTGAGAAAAGTAAGATAAAAAAATAAAAGTAAGTGCGATTCTCTGACTTGACTCCCGAAACCCTAAAAACCCATCAAGTAATCGGTCCCCAAATCTACACCGATGGCAGAAAGATAGAGGGAAAAGTAGGAGCTGCCTAAGTTGGTGGGAAAACGGAAAGGAGTCAGAGTCCAGAACCTTCGGCCTGGAGCCTCACAACACTGTCTTCCAATCGGAAATGTACGCTCTCTTCAGAGCTGTGAGGATGGCAAGAGAATCTAGGGCGGCTTCCGTCGGCATCTTAAGCGACTCAAGATTGTCGCTTGACCTGCTGAGGAGTCCGTCTGTCACTCACCACCTAGCACTCCAAATCAAGAGAAGCGTCCGAGAGTTAAGAGAAGAAGGCAGAGAAGTGAGGCTCTTCTGGCTAAGGGCCCACGTGGGAACCGCCGAAAACGAGAGAGCGGACGAGCTGGCCAAGGAGGCAGCTCTTACAAAAACGACAGCAGACTACAACAAGGTCCCCGTATCGTTCGTGAGGAGGAAGATACGGGAGGGGACTATTAAGAAGTGGCAAACGCGATACGAGTCCTCGAATACAGGATCGGTCACAAAAGTGTTCTTCCCAGACGTCCTAGCGGCGAAAAGGACACTCAGAGACTCTCACACTGGTCCATGTGCAAGTCCTAACGGGACACGGAGGATTCTCAGCGTATCTCCACCGCTTCCATCTCAAAGATAGTCCCTCGTGCGTCTGTGACCCCAGTTGCGAAGAAACGGCCTGGCACCTGCTCTTCGAGTGCCCAAGGTTCAGTCACGATAGAATGGAACTGGAAGTAAAGATAGAAACCCAGCTAAGCCAGTCCACACTCCACACCATCATGGGGAGACCGGCTGCCAGAACACCATTCTTGGCATTCGCGAGCATAGTCGCCATAGTTGCAGCAGAAGGAAACAAAACGGAAGCAACCTTGCGAAGTCGAAACCGACCACCAGCTAGGACTACATCAATAACCACAACAGTCACCGTACAAACAACAACAACAATAACACAAAACACAACACATACACCAGCCATAACACAAGTCACACACACAAACACCAACCAACAGCCAGTACCAGCGGTACCACAGAGCAACAGCAGAAGCCAGCCTACAACCAGCCCCTAGCACCATGTCCATCACCCAATTCCTGGCATGCGGAGGGGACGGAGTTCCAGGCGTCAGACTGCGAGGTGTGGCCCTCTTCATGAACCGAGAAGAAGAAAAGTTAGGCGTGAGAAGGTGTTAAAATTAGGTGTGAAAATATTTGGTGGACTCACGTAGACATAAGTTAGATAAGTAAGCTTAGAGTAAGTCCGGCGTAGGAGTTAGACAATTGCATGTATAACAAACCTGTAAACAAAAGTAATTATGTAAACAAAAGCACGGACCTCCAAGTCTGTGGATTAATTGTGAGGCAGGAGTGTGGTTTTAGCCGGTAAGAGTCCGGCACTGCCCAGACTGGGTCATCTGTGACGCAGTCTGGGCGTCCATGAGGATTTCCCACTCCTGCCGAAAAAAAAAAAAAAAATCTATTAATTAAAAATTAATACAAATTCACCAGCAATAGAGGGGATCTGGCGCTCGGCGGCCGCTGCCGCGGCACGCTCGCTACGCCCGCTCGCCTTCACGCGTTAATGGTCACTGTTCTAACCTAACCTAACCTAACCCAAATGATTCACCAACAATAGAGGGGATCTGGCGCTCGGAGGCCACAGCCGCGGCACGCTCGCTACGCTCGCTCGCCTTCACGCGTTAATGGTCACTGTTCTAACCTAACCTAACTTAACCCAAATGATTCACCAACAATAAAGGGAATTATGAAATAAGTTTTAGAGTATATAAATGTTATATTTGAAGAAATTATTTCAACAGTTGGTATATCTCAATGTAATAAATTACATCTTGTGAACGTTATTGAAATGAAAATATACCAAATAACTTTATATGATATGAGACGCACCCATATATTTGTGACAAATGATATTCCGTAAAATGTTGTTTCGAGGTGGTGAAAATATGGCAAATAAATCATTTGGCAAATGAAAAAAGTTCAGAAGAGGCTTCGGCCAATAGCAAAAAGTTATTTTGTAAATCGGCGAAATATAGTTCGGTAAAATAACACCTATGACACATGAAACTTCGATGATCTAAGAATATGTCAAATAATGCATATAGCAAAAAAGACGTCGGTCAATAGTTTTCGGTAAAATGAAAATCGAACAAAAAAAAATCGGAAAAGTGATCGGTTCCCGTTGTAGAGGTCAGATAGGCAGTCGCTCCATATAAAATACTGTAAAGTTAGAAACAGTACACGTGTACTTATATTATATTTACTTGAATACAGAATTTAGCGAATCAACAACTTCAATACAAAATTTCATCGCCCTTTTCTCACCCTTGTGGGTTGAAATAAAAAAAAAACAACGATTAACGTTGTGTTAGTTTCCAACCATACACCAAAATATTGGTGATTTTAACTTAAAAAATAAAGAACTTTAATTAAAAACAAAACTTCATCCCTCTTTTCTCCCCCTTAAGGGTAGAAATTCTATCAACACCGTTGCGTTAGCTTCCAACCATAAGCCTAGATAGTAAATTCAGTTTTTGATTTTTCTTTGAAAATTAAGGGCTTTGCAACTTCAAATTCAAATTCAAATTCAAAAGTCATTTATTCAAACTAGGCTGAGAAATCAGCACTTTTCGAACGTCAAAATTACATAAGACAGTCCCCCAAAAACGCCCACCCTTCACCACTTCCTAGTGCATAAGCTGGGAAGAAGAAGTGGCGCAACAAACTCCCCAGCAGCACAGCTGTCTGTTCAGTTGAAAAAACTTGATTCTATATAATAGTGCATATTATTATGCTAAAATAATTTACATCACCACAAATTGCAATACAACTCATAAAATAAAAACATTTTAAAGAGTAGATTATGTCAACAATAAATGAAAACAAAATTAAAATAAATTGACTTACAGTCAAATAAAATAATCCAACAATTATATGCTCATATAGTATCGTGTAGTCTAAAATAGTCTAAAATAATTGTTTGTTCCTTGGGGTACATTGGAGTAGCTTAATTAGTCCCAAGCCTTTTTGTCGTCTAAGTAATCTTTAACTTTATAGAAACCTTTTTGACATAGTTTCTGTTTAATAAATGATTTAAATTTATTGAGGCTCAGTTCTTTGACATGGCTTGGGAGTTTGTTGTAAAAACGTATACTTTGGCACTTAAATGAATTACTAATTTTTTGGAGCCTAGTCCTCGGCACAATAAATAAATCTTTGTTTCTAGTATTTAAGCTATGAATGTCGCTGTGTTTAGAATATAGATTTATATTCTTTTTCACATAAATCAGGTTCTCATAAACATATTGAGACGCGACTGTCATTATGTTTATTTCCTTAAATTTATCCCTCAGTGAATGCCTACAACTTAGGTTATAAATTGCTCGAATGGCACGTTTCTGCAGCACAAATATAGCCTGAAAGTCGGCTGCATTTCCCCACAACAAAATGCCATACGACATTACACTATGGAAATAACTAAAGTATACTAATCGAGCTGTTTCTACATCAGTCAAATGACGGATTTTATACACCGCGTAGGCTGCAGAACTTAGCCGCTTCGACAATTTGGTTATATGTGGGCCCCACTGAAGCTTCGAATCCAAAGTAATACCTAAGAACACAGTGGTGTCCACAAGATCCAATTCTGTCCCATTTACTAATACATTGGTTTTCACCTGTTTAACGTTAGGTGTTAGAAATCTAATACATTTAGTATTTTTCTCGTTTAAAAGTAAATTATTAACACTAAACCAATGCACTATTTTAGAGAGAGCATTATTCACATCGTCAATAACTGTCTGTTGTCGCTTAAGCTTAAATATAAGTGACGTGTCATCTGCAAATAACACTATTTCATGACTGTTCTTTATAAGGCAAGGTAGGTCATTAATATATACGAGAAATAAAAAAGAGCCAAGAATTGAGCCCTGCGGAACTCCCATAGTGACAATAGAACCCGGAGATCGCTTGCCGTTAACGTCCACTCTTTGGATCCTATTATCCAAATAAGAAATAAGAAGATCCAAGGCAGTGTTTCTAACACCATAGTGATGCAATTTCCTGACCAATGTATCATGAGAAACACAATCGAAAGCCTTAGATAAGTCACAAAAAATGCCTAGGGCATCATGTGACTCCTCCCAGGCCTCAAAAATATGTGAAAGAAGCTCAACACCAGCGTCGGAAGTCGAGCGACCCCTTGTGAAACCGAATTGCTTACTGTTTAATAACTTATGTTTATTAAAATGTCTTTGCAATTGATCTAGCATCAATTTTTCAAATATTTTACTAAAAGTAGGAAGCACAGAAATAGGTCTAAAGTTCGTGGGGTCTGATGTGCTGCCCGATTTAAACAAAGGTATTATTTTACTACTCTTCATTAAGTCAGGAATTACACCACAGTCAATACATTTATTAAAAATAATTGCTAATTCAGGCGCTACAGTGTTGATAATGCATTTTGCAACCTCTACGGAATTTCCCCATAGATCAGCAGTTTTTTTAACATTGAGTGTATTGAAAGTTTTAATAATATCTCGAGCACTAACATAGTCGAAATTAAACTCATGGTTACAAATATCAACATTTTCTTTCAATAGGGACTCGGCAACAGTGGGTGAAGAATTTAAAGATTTTGTGGTTGAGACTGGAATATCTGCAAAGAAATTTTCAAAAACTGTGGCAACTTCTAAATCTTTTTTAATAACAGTATTATTAATATTAAGGCTGTAGTCACTACTACGCTTTTTGTCTCTTCCAGTCTCATTGTTTATAATTTCCCAAGTAGCTTTAATTTTATTTTGACTATTTTTAATTTTAGAGCTTAAATATCGACACTTAGCTTCGCTACAAACTTGTTTAAATAATTTGGAATAGTTCCTAACATATTGATAGAATTCTTTACTTTTATTATAATTTCTTTCTTCATACAGTTCAAAGAGTTTGATTCTACTCTTAAATATCCCTTTAGTTGCCCATTCACTGAAAGTTGCAGAATTCCCCCTTCATTCCCCCTTTTAACCCTTCGGGGGTGGAATTATCAAAAACTAAAGATCCTAACTTCAAAACTGACGAACTTTCATATAAACTGCCATCCCCTATTTTACCCCTTTAGGGGTGGAATTCCCAAAAATCCTTTCTTAGTGAATACTTACTCTTCACAAAGAACACACTCTCCAAGTTTCATGTTTCTAGGACCAGCGGTTTGGGCTGTGTGTTGATATATCACCCAGTCAGTCAGTCAGTTTACCATTTTTCACAGAAATTGCAACAAAAAGAACTACCTATGTAAAAACTTTTTCCAAAAGCAACAAAGGTTCTAAATTTTGTTCTCTATTCGTTCGAAATTTGAAGTTCAGTTGGTTTTAGTTTAGTTCCGGCCACTCTATCATCGTAAAATAGTAAGTAGGACATTTCGTACGAAAATATGGGAAAAGTTTTTTTGCAATTTCTGACTTTTCTAGTACTCAAACCTCAGTTGGTCTAGTAGAGTTTTTTGATCCATATAAGAAACAACATCGATTGGCATCAAAAAAAGTTTTTGTGAAAACTACCCATTTTCTTGCTGACTGTACAATTTTTTCAAAATCTGTGAATGCAGATCAAAATGTCTCAAAAAGTAAAGGACAGTCTCTTAAGACCGTTTTCTTCTAGCGACAACGGTTAAGGTAGCTGTCCTTGCTGCCCCATCTCAAAAATCCACCCTGTATAGATATATTTAAACAGTACCCGGTTACCCCATGAAAGTCGAGTCTACTTTTGCCAGTTTTTAGGGTTCCGTACCTCAAAAGGAAAAAATGGAACCCTTCTGGGATCACTTCGTGGTCCGTTTGTCCACCTACTAATGTACGAGTATATACCCGAACCTTATTAAAAGCTTTTATTCTTACAAATAAGTCTACAAATCAGGGGAAGATCCTTTGCATAATCGAATCTTTCTCTGTTGCCGCGTGGTGCTCATAAACACTTTGCAGTCATTTGTCAGAGCGGTACGGGGTGCGAGGTGCGGGGCGGTCCTCAGACAATTGAGCTAAATTAGCGACCCGATACCGCCAACGACGTATGAGTAATTGATGTCCGGTTAACGAATACTCGGATTTTAGCAATGGTGTACTTACACTTAGTACTTGTGCTATTAGTGGTGGAAATATTTAAAACAAAACAAACACAAAATATTTAATGGTGGCACTTCACATCGCTATTATTCGTGCTCGCGTGTTCGTCTTATTTGCCCAAATACTACGATGTGAAGTTACTCTATTCGCTTATGTTTGCCTCTTTTTCACGATTATGACGAATACGCAAATACACGAACACTCGTATCCGCCGGTTGTCGGTTTTTGGTCACATATCAAAGAATTGCGAATATACCGAATAAGTTCGTTTACCGTCCACACATGGCTTGCTCAGGAGAGTGCGGTGTTTTATGTACGCCTGACATGTATTGGTAATTAACACAGTGGAAATAATAAGTCGCTGCTGCCGTCAACACGTTCAGATTAGCAAAATTATAGCAAAAATTATGTTCTTGAATGTTCGGTATATTTTCTGTTCATGACGATGTGTGGACAGTGTGTTCGAGTAATTCGTACTTCTAGACTATATTGCCGAATAAAACACATTAAAGAACGCGAATACCGAATAGCGACGTGAAGTCCCACCATAAAAGCGAGACGATAGACGCATAATATCGGCAAGACGTTTTACGTACCTACCTAATTAAAAAACTAGCCTATATCTAAAATGTTTTTAGTAAGATTAAGATTAAGATAGCTAGCCATAACAGATTCGTGCGTTGGTACTGGGAGTAAACCAAGATTGGTGAGCAATAGTGACAGTGATGGTTCCAAAATGCGGAAATTAGGTATACATTTTTGTTCCTACCCTTATACTGGTATTCTTGAATAACAGTTTACACCTACCATGGTTTACCTAAACATGTATTTGTGCTATCAAGATAATACAAATTCATGTTTAGCCTCTTTCCTCGGCACCAGTAAACGGTTAATGCCGTCAACTCCGGCTGGTTCCATAAGGTACCAGCACACTGCAGCTAATTTAAACTTTATTTGTATGCTGCTTATGGTTATCCGGACGTCTCCGTCACGTCCGGATAACCGTAAGCAGCCAACTTTTTACCATAAATAAAACGGCCGGAATTGACAGGTAGTTAGTAGGTATACTATGGTAGGTGTTTAGGGTAACTTGATTTCCAATAGCTATGGTAATAGTAAGTCAGCGCCGCCATGTTGGTGTATTATTGCAACTAATGGAGCGAGGTGCCGTGTGGCTGTGTGCCTATGCACCACAAGGGCGCACAATGCTGTGTAAACTATAATTGAATGGTTGTGTGCTCACTCGGTGCGAGAATACATCGTAGATTCGCAGCTAACTTAATTACTAACCTGAACAGTGGAGCTGACGTCTTGGCTACCTTGGACGGTATGCATGACCTACATTATGCATGATTGTACGCTAGTACAGAATTACAGAAGGTAACCAACGTTAATTGGCACATCGAATTTTAGATACAATTCGGCTTTGTAGAGCGTCCTTCGTCTCCTTCACTCATACTTGTGTGACGGTCTCTTTCCAAAGCTCGACAGCATCAGATATTACGTAGATGAACTAGCTCATGTTAGTAGGTATATAAGGAAAATTCTTAAAAAGCTAATACAATATTTGCTTTCCTAAAAAACATTTTTTGTTTCTCTACATCCAGATAAAAAAGGAACACAGAATTACTTTGATGTACGAGGTACCAAGTGCCGCAAGGACGATTATTTAGGGCCTTGTTATTTCGGATAAAAACCAGGGAAATACCGCAAAAAAGGCTAAAAGTTAAATACATGGAATGGCTTAGGAAATAATAAATGTATGTAGGTAGTATATGGATAATTCATAATGCTGATTGTGGTACAATTTAGTACACACCACAATTAGTGTTTCCACTGCCAGCTCAAAAAGCTACCTAACTTGAGTCCTTGCATTTCTCCTTCCACTTAGTATACCACTAGGTTTATGAGTTCAGCTCATCTAGTCGTATTGCCTTTTTCTGGGTGCACGCAATATTGCCAAAGCTGTCCCACTGTATTCTTCCAGGTATTCTTGCCAGCCATGCGGTACGCGTCGAGATCACTCGCCACCTCTTTCTCTCACCTTAAATTTTCTCCGAGATCTTGTCATCTCTTCGGAAGATAGTAACCAACGAAAACCTTTCCGTGCTTGTGTCTCGCTCTATTCTCCATAGGCTGGAAATAGACTATTGGCTTCGCTTTAATTTTAAAGTGTCTATACATGCAATCGAATAAAATGACTTGTACACGTAAGTGTAACAAGAAATAGGTTAGATAGTTCGAGGAATATTCCTAATTATTTCAGGTTTTGCGAGAATCCGCTGGATGCAAGAAGCACAAGACACAGACACTTGGGGGTGGCCTATGCCTAGTAGTGAACGTCATTCGGCTGAAATTATGATGAACACGATTCCAAGTTTCAGTATAGTAACAGAACACCTACCAAGTGTTTAGATTAAAGACGGTTTACCTACTACAAGTTCAGTAACATCAACATGTAGTTGTAAAAACTAGTGTGTTGTTTGTAAAAACTAGCGTGTAGTATTAGTTAGTAAGTTAATACCAAGTCCTGCGGCGGTGAGCAACTAATTAAGCGTTCTGTTATTATTAGTGAACGTTTCAATGAACATTTAACAATAACTTTATGTATGGAGATATTACGACTTTGTATATTTCAGTCTTAAAACACTTAAGTTTTATACCTACTTTAGAAGCACCATTCGAATAGCGAACTTAGCACTGATTATAATAATCACAGTCCCCTTACTTGCTGACGTATCTACTCGAGTTTTCTCATCTATCTGCTACCAGCCACCGTCGTCGCTTCCCTTACCCTAAGGTCGTCCTCTCTTACTAAACATTACTATAATGTTTACTTTAGAGGTCAGCGGCAGCACCCTCCTAATATATTCCGTAGAAGACCCACATTACTTTTTACTTCATATTTCGGAATTACCAGGTAAAGTAAAGTAATACAGGTTTCTGTAGCCCTCCGGTAAGCTTTTATGTGCCAAAGAAAGCGCGTAATAACAGTTTGCAACAAGAGCCGTAATTTCTTCCGCTTTAAATATATTTGCTCAGGTGTAGGACGGAATAATAGCCGGGCTAGGAGCTAGGATAGTAGCGGTGCCATCCAACGTCCTTTAGTCTTATAGAATTTCATGTTGCCTTAGCTACACAACATAGAGGCTGACTTTGAATTTATGGGCAAGCTTTCAGAGGGTAAAAACACTCATGAATAAACTTATTTTAATAGGTATGATTCACTCCCTAATAATAAGAAACAAACTGCTTTTTCATACATAAAAGTAGTAAGTGAAAACATAAAACCTTCTGCAATGTATGCGTTATTGCCGTTATTTCAGATATGGTCCAATTTCAGATGTGGTCCAATTTCAGATATGGTCCAATTTCAGATGTGGTCTAATTTCAGATGTGGTCCCAAAGTACAATTTGTTCACAGTGAAAACTTTCACCCCCCGACAGTAATGCAGGTGCTTTATGTCAATTACAGTTAACCTTTTCAACATCAGATATATCTTATCACTGGATGTCTTCAACCGGGAGGGACAAAACACTCAAAATCAAAGCATTTATTTCAAATAAACCAGTTACAGGCACTTTTGAATAGTCAAAGAAGAAAAAAATAACAAATGTAAAGATGTTCACCTGCGCCTTCTAATACTGCGGCCCTGAATTTATTTGCTAAAATG
This sequence comes from Agrochola macilenta, assembly GCA_916701695.1. NCBI lineage: Eukaryota > Metazoa > Arthropoda > Insecta > Lepidoptera > Noctuidae > Agrochola > Agrochola macilenta. The sequence continues at coordinate 23,437,321 of OU753560.1, read as the reverse complement.
ATGCTGACAATATCCTTTCACGTTTGTAACACACCCTATGATGTTACCACTTGGTCCTGAACTTATGGCAAACAATATCAAGCCCTGTGTTCTCTAGAAAAACAATGTCGATAACAATCAGAAAATAGTTTAAAACTGTTCTTCGTGAATTTAAATAAGTGAAAGATTAAAAGGAAAAACAATATAGTGGCAGGAAGCCGCGGTGTGTTGGAGTTTCGTTACACCCCAAATACACACACACCCCGCTCTCTTGACTGTGGGGTGCAGGGTTACCCCGTACCTGTTGAACTTTAATTACTTATATTATTGTTATTAATAATTTTGTTATGGTGCTGTGTTACATAGTGTTGGTGCAGTAAAATGTTTCATAACAAAGAAGTGTGATACATTTTATGAGAGCTTATGGGGTTTGAGTAAGTAGTTAGAGGTAACTCAACAAATCAACCCCCATTTGTTTCAAGTTGAGAGTGATGATAATCATATAACATGATTGATATAATCATCTTAGTTTTATTTCTACGGAACGATTTCCTTCGCAATCTGAATCACTCATGCATATCTATAGATAACAAGAATTTGTAATACATATAATAACCAGCGTTTTTCATAACAAGTCACGAAACAAGAAATACAAAAAAAAGTTATCTAAACAAGGACAATGGATTAAAAATATAGATTAAATAAAAATATGTTAATGTTTTAATTAAACGCGCGGCTCAACGCGCTCGAGCTTACCCGAGCAATATGTTCAACTCTCCTTTCATTACTCACTACCATGAATTCGCAACTGTAAACAATAATAAAACATGCTAAGTATTTAAATTAATTCTTTTGAAGGCTGTCTAGACGTAAATAGTACATTTATACGAATAATTAATTTCGTTCGCTCCATAATTTCATTAAATGCTATTTAAACCTAACGTTTTGAAGGTCATCTGTGTTTTAATTAGGAATAAGAATAAGTGTTTAAGAAATAAACAAATTACTAGAAAAATAATTGAGGTCAGCACACAAATGAATGATAATAATGATTAAATACGACGAGATATTATTTGCCAACAAATAGTTTTTCGGGTAGGCAATCATACGAAATTATATTTGCATAATACCCAGGAATAAACTTAATAATTGGGAAAAACGGGAGAGATAATATTCGATAGCTTTCTCGAAATTGTATAATACTACGCTCTAATTGATCATAAATACGATATTATGTAATGGGTATGCAGAATTTACGAAATACTTATTGACTAAATGCAAACCCTAGTAATTGATCGCGATTGTCTCGATCGCGTCAGAAGCGCGTTGTCCTGTGCTGCGGCCGGCCGCAACGCACCGCATTCGTACCGCGCTCGTCCCGCTTGACTATTATCCTCTCATCTAATAACACTACATACAAAACAATCTATGAGTTTATAGAAAATAATACCGTATCATCACAAGGTTTTGTCTCGTTTCCTTTGAGTAGTTACCGGACACCTCTATTGGAAATAATAATTCAGAGTGGGTCAGTATTTTATTCCGGAATTTTATTACCATTTTAATTAACGTTAAACGAATATTTGGCAGAGCTTTATTTACCTTTGTATCCTGTGTCCACACTGTGAGTTTTATTGCATAAAAGTACTTTGGTATCGCATTTATTTTCTTGACAAATCTAGCGATGTAGCTGCTGTTACGATCTACAAAATAATGGGATCTAACTTTAAAGCTTGAAAAGTTTACCCAACCTTGAGAATACGAATGAACAACTTGGATTTCAAGCATTTTATTGGCACTATCTGCATGACTATCAGAGATATTTTGTGTACCTATCATGTATGTTTGTTACTTAAGTCAATAATATTATATTTAATATAAAGCAATGTTTTTTCTTCTGATTAACTTCGGTAGAGTTTGCGCTAGAGACAACATTACACGATGGTAACAGTAGTGTGTAATACTTAATGTCACAGGGTATAATATTGTCTAGATCTATTCTGAACACACGAGACATGACCAACCGTTCGTCTTTATTACATATTCTGACGTAAAGCAAAACGATTAGGCATGCCGAGCTATCAGTAAAATAGTTGGGTAAACAGAGTGTGACAGTCTCGGCGCTACAATACTCAACTATAATAGCCAACTATGCGCGGCTGGAAGTTGGCTAATTACTTGAAGCCGCAATTTGGTGGCAGAGTGGCTCATCGCAGTCACTGCGTCCTTCTACGAGTATGCTCTGTACCACAGCCACTGTCCTATGTAAGAGAATACGATGCGATGTGACAACAAATAACAATGGAAGAACATAGTGAGAACACTGGAACACTATACCATCTATTACTAAACCTAAACGACGTTATGACTGCAACCGTCTGGGACAAATCTGCACAATTTTTTTAGAAGAGGAATATGTTGGTTTTCACAAGATTTACACAGATGGTTCTAAGAGTAGTGCTGGTGGTAGTGGCGCTGCGGTTTGGGATCCACAATTAAATACAAATGTCAAACTTGCTATAGACTCTGATATCTCCATTATGCATGTCGAGTTAATTGCAATAGCAGAGGCTCTTTCTTATATTAACTCAATCAATCATGATAAATTTGTCATTCTAACAGACTCTACGAGTTCGCTGCAACATTTGGCTCGGTGCACTTCGCCCGTGCGAGGAGTACCGACAGCCTACATGATTTTGGAGTCTATATTCAAATTAGGTCAAAGATCAATCTCGATAGTTTTTTGTGGATCCCATCTCATGTACAGATTCAGGACAATGAAAGAGTGGATCTTTTGGCCAACCAAGCCGTGTCTGATGGAATTTCTGTAAATGTTCGTCCTTTATATACAGATTATATAAAAATAATAAAACAGCAGTGTACAGATGTGTGGAGTGAATACTTTAACCAGAGGTCAACAGAAAAGGGAATTTGGTACAAAACCATCCAACCACAGCTTCCAGGGTATAATTGGATCGATCAGAATGTATTTAGCAGAAGTGAATTAGTTATGGCGTTAAGGCTTCACACATTCATTGGTCACATTCCCTCAAGAAAGTTTGATTTCCTAATGAAAAAGGTTACGTCACCCAACTGTGAAGAATGTGGAGTAGTCAAAGATGTGCAACATGTTTTGATGGAGTGTGTGCGGAATGAAGCTTTTGCGTTTTAATTTTTGGTCCAACAGCCCAGTACGACATTGGAGACTGTAATGCTATCCTGGCTTTTCCTTTATCGGAACAAGCTAGGATAATGTACAAATTGACATTTTTTGTTTTATAGTAGTAGTATAAGTAGTGTAAAGTAGTATAAGTAACTTTAGAATTAAAAAGTGTTTTTAGGTTTAGTTATTTTGATGATGTTACAGGGTGACGTTATCGCTCAGCGATAAAGCCCATAAAATAAAGAAAAAAAAAAAAATTGTGAGAACACGGAACAAAATATCAAAGAGTCGTATTTCAACACTGACTAACATGTCCGATTATACTGGTAAACTTACCTTTAAAAAGGCGGCTGGGACAGACTGAATGCGAAGGCTGAAGTGTCCATAGTATGTAAATATGACCTCTGCTCGTACAAGACTTCATACATCATATTTTTTTAACCTGAGGTAATCTAGCAACTCTTCGCTTGATTGCATTCCTAGCTCACGGAGGACGATGATAATTACTTACTTATTAATTATTAACTTATTTCAAAATATTATTATCATTTCACACCTTTGTAGGATAGGAAGTCTGTTCGCCCAGGAAATGAGGTAGGTAATTAGCCCAGTTGTACTAATGTGTCGCGCGTTATTGAAGTGTTCCTGAAAAGTGGCGCAATGATCTGTAAACTAACGAGTTCAGAGATTCACTTGTTTCCTAATGTTAATGACATGCTGCGAATTTGTTTAACAAAGAACAACACGCAATAGATAGTTAGGTGCCAGAATGTCCACTGACCACATTGACGACAATGACTGCAGTTAAGTACTCCATTCTGGCAACAAACACGGTGCCTACTGAGATGACGGCTAATAGAGATGTTTGGAAGAAAAATACTTGCTGAACCGACGTCAAATAAATCGAGATAGGGACAGGATGATGATGATGACCAGACTATGTATTACCTATTACAAGTTATAATTAGTGAGCCTTCTGTGTCTTTTTTATTCACCGCCTATAATAAATGTTGAGTGTACCACAGTCATAGTGGAACGTGTATAGTTTCATGAAGTTTGCGGAGTTTGTTGGCAAGCGGCGGTGTATAAACCGCCTGCTGTCACAGAATACTTTGTCATCGTTACTAGGAGCCTGATTTATTTCTGCTCAAAACCTAGCGCACTTAATGTATTTGAAATTTTGCACAATTTTTTCGTACTAAGTTGGGAATGATTTGCAAAAGTTTGATCGTAGTTATTAGAGGCTGAAAATTTGTAATTTTCATAATTTTGCGGAGACGGATGTTCAGCGTCGGCAATATAAACTTTTTAAATGCCAACATTTCAATGAACTTGCACCTACAACTTTCTTAAAAGAGCTCAATAATATAATTTGCTTATGCTTATTACTATGAACAGTCAGATAAATGTATCGTTTAGTACAGACTTACCCACAGAACACTACGAGAATTTACCGCTTTGAATGACAAAGCATGGTGGTCGTTTGCGAACGCCATGGGTTTTGCAAATGGCCGCCATGCCATCGCCATTCCCATGGTGCATAGATGAAATTATAATTAAGTACCTACTATTATAGTAGATTTAGGACAACACACCGCAGCAATTTACTTAGTATTTAATTTTCATTGTTATTATTAAACTCTCCGTTTATGTATTCTTATATGTTATTTTTATATGTTACGCATAAATACAGATATATATATTTTAATTTTATTTTAATTTTAATGTGTATACTATGTATGCTATAGATACAGGGTGGATTTTTGAGATGGGGCAGCAAGGACAGCTACCTTAACCGTTGTCGCTAGAAGAAAACGGTCTTAGGAGACAGTCCTTAACTTTTTGAGACATTTTGATCTGCATTCACAGATTTTGAAAATATTGTACAGTCAGCAAGAAAATGGGCAGTTTTCACAAAAACTTTTTTTGACGCCAATCGATGCTGTTTCTTATATGGATCAAAAAACTCTACTAGACCAACTGAGGTTTGAGTACTAGAAAAGTCAGAAATCGCAAAAAACTTTTCCCATATCTTCGTAGGAAATGTGACTTACAGGTAGCCAAATGCCTCGTATTCAATATTTAACACATAGAAGTTTGACAAATTGTGTCTATTGCTTGCTGTCAGGGCCAAAGACCGCGATAATGATAAGTTGCGAAATTTAACAAGTGAAAACAAACAATCAAACTTACAAAGTTGTAAATATTGTAATTTGTTTTTTTTTTTTTGTAATTCGTTTAGTTTGTGCAGAATAAACTCTTTTTCTTTATTTTCTTCTTTCTAGACTTACTATGTCATTTTGCCTCGTTACAGCTTTTTCATACGAATAACAACGAATGACATTGTGATTTGAATTTACGGCAAAATTAAGTTGAAAGTCAATTTGCTAAGCAATCCCAGTACCGAGTGAAACAATACTATCCCGACATTTCTTCTCCAACTCTCGTGTCTACTCACGCATTCAGCCTCATCACCTAGCGCACGCTCAAGCACACAGCAGGTAGTTGCTAATGAAAATCAGTACATCTACGAGCCAAGCTAATTACCAGCCAAGTGAATATCCCGTTTCGCCGCAACTTTTATAGTTCTGGTTTTGAAGTGCCTCTAACCTGAAGGTTATCTGGAATCGGTAGTGCTGTGCGGTTGTAAGTTGGCTTTTCCACATAGCGAAACCTTTTGCCACAATATTTTTCTATAGTCAGTCTTTTCAGTAACTATTTAATCAGCTTCAGAAAAAACCCGAATGCAAAATCACATAACTAACAAGCACAAAAAAACAAGCATTATAATCTAGAGAATTTTATCGTATTGCAGGCGGACAAACCAATAACCTGAAAATAGTATGTAAGTTTTGTTTGTCCCCCGCCTGCAATACCATAAAATTAATTTCCCTTTTAATTTCCTTCTCGATAGGTTTGTTATTTAAAAAAAAATTACATATTACTATTTCACGCCAAAAATACGCCATTTAATTTGAATTTATTTTATTTTCGATCAACCGCCTATCTAAGAACACTTGGGTTTTTAAGACGAATATAACGATACCTTAACTGACGAAATCCAGCTAACCGTTTGGAAGATACGATGTAATAAAGAAATTTACAAATATACACATACAATATACGCGCAAAAAACATAACCCTTCCTTGGCAGTCGGGTAAAAAGGATCGTAGGTATTGCAAACTTAATATTTAAAAAAATATTTTACTTTATATTTTTATAGCTTGTATTAAAATCTGTGGTGTTACGCCTGTGGAATAAAGTTGCAAAGTAACCTAATCTGACATTCAGTAGGTAAATCCTGATTTACCTAACCGTACTAAAACCTTAGTTGGTTTTTTAACACCGACATGTAAATCTTGTAACAATGAACTCTGCAGCACCTGCACGAAGCGTGTAGCTCTGGCCATGTTGTACATAACGCTGCACCGCTGCCGCGCTGTGCTCGACGAAACGAAACGTATTGTCTAAACTATGCTGCAATCATTATATAAGCTACCTAGGCCAGGTATGGCGACACACGGGATACAAGGACAGGCAACTTGATTTAATACTAGGGTGAAAAATTAAAACCAGATCAAGAATAAATATTTTTGGAGAAAAGTTGTCCAGGTGTCCCGCGACACCTCACGTTTTTTTTATATTTCTCCAGCGTTAAATGTGACACAATTAATTAATTTAATTGTAGCGAGATTTCCGGGGGCCTTGCGTCGCTTTGTGCCACAATCTAAAGCATTTTACACATACCAAAAAATTTCATGGCGATATTTAACCCCACACCCCCCAATATAAATAACTCTATCAGAATCTGCTACCCCATAAGTAACATTCGTTCGTCCCGATGGTTACCGCGGATGATATACGACATAATAGCAGCTCAGTTCGCTCCGGGCTCCGGGGGAGGCGCGCCTAACGTGTCACACGCATTTGTTACAACGCTATCACGCGCGTACCTGATCGACAACTGACGATACATTATAAACAAATTGATGCCTTACTTCCTGTATTTTTCCGCGAAAAGCACGCCCACATACACAAATGGCACGGAATTTAGCGCGCCTTTGGGGGCTTCTTAGCAGTTTCTATGAAGAATGTGGGTATGAATGTGAATTTGCGTTGAGCGTCCAATATTTGAAATATCATTCAGTCGGAGAAATGTATTGTATAGCAGATTGGCACACTACGTTTTGCTGTGTTTTTTCATACGGCGGGCATAGAATGGCAGATGACATTTTAATAAACGGTCAATTTCAATTGAAAGTCAAATCAAATAGTTTCATTTTTAAATTAATCTTTAAATAACGTGTTCATGGAAGTGTACCGATCAGACGAGTGTTTATTGTTTCATTCAGAATCGGTCGTAGCTTCGTCAGAACTCTTTGATCTGCTCTGTCGAATGCTCGAGTTTTGATTTATGCTCGGTTTGTTTAAACGTGTCTGGTTTGTTTCTTAAAAAGTGGATTTGGGTATAAAAATACTCATCGTTTTATAATTCCATAACCGGTGTATAAGTTGCTTAAAATTAGGATTTTATGTATTGGTCTTGCTGTAAAAAGTTAATCCTTTTTGTCATATAATAGAATAGTAAATAGTTCAGGTAAACTTAACTCAGGGTTATATTTTTCTCTGGACTCTGAATAGATTTCTGACGACACGGTTGGCGCAGTGGCTGAGTGATCGACTGCTGCGCAACGTGTCGCGGGTTCGATCCCCGCACGGAACAAATATTTGTATGATCTGCAAGTAGTTGTTCCGGGTCTGGGTGTTAGTGTATGTGAGTTTCTATGTTTGTAAACGCACCCACGATACAAGAAGAAATTCTTAGTGTGGGGCAACGTTTTAAAAAAAAAAAAAAAAAAAACTACCGTTTTTCACGCAGACTAAAGAAAAATGTTTTTATAAAGTTATATACTTATAAACATTTGTGACTTTTTTATGTCAGCTACTTACATGATCGTGTAGCCTGCATCATCAACAACCTCGTACATCAATGACATAATTCATCGCTATCAAATTTTCCGGGTGATCCGTCAATGTGTCGCCGGAGATGCTCCTCGTACTTAGCCAGCGTCGCGGGTGCAAGTAGTGGGTGGTGGAGGTAGATCCAGTGCCAGGTGACTCCACTACACACCACAATACCCGCGATTTTGTTGCTATTGCGTTATTAACGCGTTATTAAATACAAGCTGCTTCTGTCCGAATTTTATATTACCTTTTAGTTTTTATGTCTCTTGTAATAATCGTTTAGTGTTATTACATTATGCTAAGAACAAGATTGTAATATACTAATGTTTTTACTAGAAACTAAGTTAACCATTCTATACGGATAATTCAAAGCCCTGGAAAGCAGGAATTGGAATTTATATTATTATCAAGGAATTCTAAAGGCTTGGAGTAGTAGTACAAGTAAGTAAATGCATTTTCAGAGAACCTCTGGTTATAAGGGAATTCTTGGAACATTATCGTGGGTTGTCTTGCACAACAGACACTCAATAATGTCAATGCCGCGGCGAATCCTCGTGTTTTAATTACCAACGATTGGTGCCAACGACGCGCGTCACTGTTGCACACCTCCGCAATTGAATTATCTCTGCACGCAGTCCTAACTTTATTACTATAATATACTTCCTAATATAATAAATGGGAAAGTGAGTTTGTTTGTTTGTAACGCTTTCACGCCAAAACTGCAGAGCGGATCTGGATGAAATTTACCACATGGGTAGAGCATGGCTATTGTCATAAGAAAATGAAAAAATATGCAAAACTTAATAGAATAATTAAAAAATGTTATCAAATTAGGAAACAACAAAAACACTTTTCTATAAATATTCCACGGAGAAAGGAACGTATTGATCTAATCAATAAATTAAATAATTATCAAATCAAATTAGAAGACAGCAAAAACATCTATGAAATTGATACACAGCGCTTACAGTCCGACATACAGGAACTTGAGGGCAGACTTAGTTCCCTTTTCATTAAATATGTGGGCTCTCAGAACCAAATTAAAGAACATATTCTTGCTGCAAATGAGTTAGTTATGTGTCAGTGTACTTGTCAGAAGGTTTCAAACCCTGGTGCTGTCCAGCCTGAGGCAACGGAGGACCCGTCCCAGACTGAGAGTTTGTCTCAAGACTGTATCCTCAACCAAGATATACCTGATATTGTGCAAGAATTATCTCAAGTGGTACAGTCAGTAGCTAGTAGTATTTCCTCTTGTAGTAGTCAAGTTTGCTATCGGTCAGTTATGTTTTCAGATAGTATAGGAAGAGGGTTAGGGAAATTAGTTAGTAACAACTTGAGTTTTTCTACTCAAAACTATTGTTTACCTGGGATATCCTTCAAAGAAATAATGACATCAATTACAAGAAATCAATATGATTCTAATACCAACATAACTGTATTTGTAGGAAATAGTTCCCAGGTCAGAAAAGAAGATATCACTGACAGTGTTACTGAGATTTTAAAGTTAAATTGTAATAAAGTAATCTTGTGTGCTTTTCCATATTTTGAGAGGTTATCAAATAGAAAAAACAATTATATATATATGCTTAATAAGCATATCCAGTTCCTGGTAAGTCACTACAGTGACCAACTTATATTTTTTGACACCAACAATTTTGTTGATAGATTGAAATCGACAAGGAATACAGTGTATCTGCCCATTAGGTTTAGACTTAAAATAGCTAGGCTATTAGCTTATATTAACTCAGACATAAGTAGTATGTCGAAGTTTAGTTAGTACTATAATTAACACCTCAATTATTAGTAATAATTCTAATGTACAGGTGGCCACCAGTAACTGTAGCACAAGTGCTATACACGTTTACAATAATTGTACGAAGGAGGATCCATGTGTCACTATGGCAAATTCCTGTCATAATGTGGGGTCCACAAGTAGTAGGATCTCATTGCCTGGTGATGGCATGGGAGTCTCTGGACTCACTCTGGATGTTAATTTAAACTAGATAGTAAGACAACAGAAGATACCAGTAACACTATAGTTATACCTACCAAAAACAAGGTGTCTTCTTGCTCTCAAATAGTTAATTGTAAAAAAAAGTCTAAGCAGAATACCTTGAAATTATTTCATCAAAATATTCAAGGATTTTCTTCAAAACAATTAGAAATTGAATTATTTTTAGAAAAAACCATGTTCGAAATTATTTGTTTAACTGAACATTGGTTGAAAGATTATGAGATGCTAATTAATTATAAAAATTATAGTGTGGGCAGTTGTTTCAACCGAAAGTATATGCAACGTGGGGGTTCACTAATCTTAGTTAAAAGTTCTATTAAATCTAAGACTCGTAAAGACATAGTTGACCTGTCGGTTGAACATACCATTGAATTGTCCTGTGTTGAGCTAGATAAGTATGTTATAGTGTGCGTTTACAGACCCCCAAATTATCTAAACTACTCCACATTTGAGTCAGTAATGGAAGATGTTCTAGCAAAACTTGCACGGATAAAAAATCACTGATTATCTGTGGTGACTTTAATATTAATATCTTAGAAAATAGTTCAAATAGCAGTCGATTATTAAGTCTCTTTAAATCATTCAATTTGTCAAATGTGTTTTCAGAACCAACCCGTATAACTATAAATACTTCTACATGTATTGATAATGTTTTTTGTTGCTGCAACTACTTAGACAAAGCCATTGTTAATTATCTCCCTTCTGATCACAGCGGTCAAACCGTTGCTTTCAAGTCCAACACACCATTACAAAGAATTCAGATACAATCTAGACAAATAACAACAAGCAATTTAAGTAGATTTAATAATAACTTAATTAGTAAATTAAGTATACCGGGTCATAATATAAAAAATGTAAATGAATTATATGAGGAATTCTTTTCGGTAGTGCGCACCGAGTTCAATAATACTTTAAAAAAGAAAACTAAAACGATTTGCCCACATTTTTTGTTCAGTGACTGGGCAACTAAGGGTATTAGGAAAAGTAGGGAAAAATTGTTTGAGCTGTATGGCCTTAAGCCTTATATTAACTCTGAAACTTTTAATAAATACGTTGCTACTTACTCTAAAACTTTTAAAAAAACCTGCAAGGTAGCTAAAGCCTTGTACATTAGCAACAAGATCAAATCAGCCGATAATAAAATAAAGACTGTTTGGAAAATTATCAATGACGAAACAAACAGAAATAAAAGACATAATAATGATTTCACACTAGAAACTTCACGGGGTCTCATAAGCTCTGACAAAGAAGTTGCTCAAGAATTTGTAAATTTCTTTACTGGTATCCCACTTAAAACTACTGAAACCTTACATTCCTCTCCCTCGCGTTCAATTGATTTATTAAGAGCAAACGTTTCATCCTGCCCGATTGAATTTAAATTCAAGCATATAAACCCCTTAACAGTAATAAAAGCTTTTAGGCAAATCAAGATCAAATTAACCGAAGATCTATGGGGAATGTCAATCAAAGTTTGTACCTCCATTATTGAGACTATAGCGCCGTACTTAGCCTTAATATTTAATTTGTGTGTGGATCAAGGAGTCTTCCCTGATCTAATGAAATATAGTAAGGTAATACCACTTTTCAAATCCGGGGACAGTAAAGACACTAATAATTATAGACCCGTATCCGTGTTGCCAGTTTTAAGCAAGGTGTTTGAAAAGGTAATGCTTAATCAAATGCTCAATCATTTTAACACCAATAAAATCTTACACGATCAACAGTATGGTTTCACCAAGGGACGTTGTACGACCGACGCCGGTGTCACCTTATTAAAGCACATATTTACGGCGTGGGAAGAGGCCCAAGACGCCATAGGAATTTTTTGTGACCTCTCGAAGGCATTTGACTGCGTCGACCACGAAACCTTAATCTTGAAACTTGAGCATTACGGACTTGGAAAACTTGCGCTCAGTTTAGTAAAATCTTATTTAAATGATAGACAACAGCAAGTTCAAATAAATGGTGTCAATTCAATCGGTTTAAAAGTAAAAATGGGTGTACCACAAGGATCAATATTGGGTCCTTTTCTCTTTTTAGTTTATATTAATGATCTACCCCATTTGTTAAAAACTCAACCACAAATGGTGTTATTTGCTGACGATACTTCCTTAATTTTTAAAATTAATAGACGTGCATCAAATCTTGACGACGTAAATAACGCCCTACAGCAGGTCCAAAATTGGTTCACTGCTAATAATTTAGTATTAAATGGGAAAAAAACGAAGTGCATACGATTTTCTTTACCAAATGTAAAAAGTAGTAGTTGTGAGATAGTATTGAATCAAGAGAAACTAGAATTCGTCGATAAAACAGTTTTCCTAGGGATCACGCTCGACTCAAGGCCTCGGGGTCCTCATTTAACATCTCTTTCAGGACGTTTAAGTTCAGCAGCATATGCTGTGAGAAAAATCCGTCAATTTACTGACGTGGGTACCGCGAGGCTAGTCTATTTTAGTTACTTTCATAGTATTATGTCGTACGGTATTCTACTATGGGGACGGGCTGCAGACATCGAGTCTATTTTTATTCTGCAGAAAAGAGCCATCAGAGCCATATATGGCCTCCGCAGGCGCGACTCTCTAAGGGAACTGTTTAAAGATATTAACATCATGACGGTACCTTGTCAATATATCTACGAAAACATTATGTACGTAAGGAAAAATCTGCATCTTTTTAGTAAAAGAGGTGCAAGACACAATTACATCACTAGGAATAGGGACCAATTAGTTCAACCGGGTTTCAGGCTGGCTAAAGTGGACTCATCTTTCATGGGGTACTGTTTAAAATGTTACAATAAAATACATCCCAACATACTTCAACTAAATGAAACGAAATTTAAATCTTATATTAAACGCACACTATGCAGCCAAGCATATTATAAGTTGGGAGATTATATCGCTGATAAAAATGCTTGGCTCAACACTGGTCTTGCTCCACAAGGGCGCATAAACGAATAGATTAGCATTTTCAAATACTGTTGGAGCTGCTGAAGATGTAAAAAACTATCTTTGCATTGTATAAATTCAATCTCATAACATTGTATAATTGCATAGCACATGTTGAGTACTATGTACCGACTATAAAGCTACCATTTAGGTACTGGATATGTCTTTCATTGACTTGAATGTGCCTTGGCGGCTGAGAGTATGTCATGCTCACTCTAATGTCTCGCTGACGGTGGCGCGTGTGTTGGATCATTTAGCTCCCTTCAAAATGGTTGAGCTGAATGGTGCTAATCCATGCGTCATGTTCGTGAACGGGCGCCGTCAGTAGGGACTGGTCATCTCTTAGCTACCACGGCTTATTTTAATTTAATTTAATTTTTGAATTTTTATTTTTGCTACGGACGCTTTTAACGTTTTGCATCGTTCTCACATGTATAACTTCAACATGAATGATGTAACCTTTTTTGTAACCATATTGTGATTTAAAAGAGTGTCCGTGGAGTTTCTTGCCCGTTCTTCTCCATAGGTACCTACTACGCTTTGGAATGGGCATCTAGCTTCATCTTTCTGACTGACGGACCCCTTGACAATTCAAAAGTGCCTGTAATTGGTTTATTTGAAATAAATGCTTTGAGTTTGAGTTTGAGTTTTGAGTTTGAGTTTGAGTTTGAGTTTGAGTTTGAGTTTGAGTTTGAGTTTGAATTGTCTTGTTTTCCATAAAATGATTTGTCCTATTATTGTTTTCCATAATTGTCCCCCCTCATAATATTTACTTGCACTATTATAATTTATACTAATAACGCTTGTCATTTCAACTTACTAGTCATAACTTTTATTTGCCATAAAATAAGTTTCCATATTATCATGTGTTATAATCATTAGTTTGTCAAATTCGAAACGATTAGGTTAGGTTAGGTTAGAACTCTTTAGATTAACTCGTTAGATTTCCTCTTTTGCAAAGCAAGCATGCATGGTAGATTAGGTTTATTTTTAGGTTTCCTAGTGAATAAAAAAATCTGTATCGTATAATCATATATTAATCAAATGAACTAGCATTGTTGTGCTAGTATGGGCAAATTTCTTTCATTTACATACTAGCAAAAGTAATGGAAAATGAAATCATGGAAAATGTAAAATATATCAAATAAATTTATGGGTTAAAATTATTATGACACTTGATCGATGATGTATGACCGATGAAATTAGTGAAAATGATTTTATGTAATTTAACCATTATGGCAACTGAAGCGTTATTTCTAATGTAATTATGGCAAATACAAGTATGGTATTTAAAATTATTGCATTTTAAATTATGGAAAACATAAGTAAACCTACCACGGGATCGAATGAGAGTGAAACCGCGGGACGCAGCTAGTGGACTGATAAAATGCTACTTGGTGTTTGGCTAAATAAACGCAAGGAGTAGCCACATACTGTGACATGAATGACGTACGAATATAATTTAACCCGATAAGAGAAAAGAAGAAATAGGAATCTGCACAATAGCTACTGCAACTACAAAGAAATAGGAATCTACACAATAGCTACTGCAACTACGAAGAAATAGGAATCTACACAATAGCTACTGCAACTACGAAGAAATAGGAATCTACACAATAGCTACTGCAACTACGAAGAAATAGGAATCTACACAATAGCTACTGCAACTACGAAGTCATCATATCATAATCAGCCTATATTGTTCCCACTGCTGGGACACAGGCCTCCTCTCGGTGAGAGGGAGTGGGCCATAATCCACCACGCGGGCCCAGTGCGGGTTGGTAGATGTCACATGTCTTTGAATTTTTGGTTCCAGGACATGCCGGTTTCCTCGCGATGTTTTCCTTCACCGTTTTTGAGAGCAGTGGTGATGAAATAATTTACACAAATTAAAGCTTCTGGGTCTGGGTTCGAACCTACGACCAACAACTCGTAAGTCGCAGCCGTTACCACTGGGCCACCACTGTTCCCAACTATACAACTACAAAGTCAGTTTCTGTAAAAATTATGGTAGTTGGGATTTTGTTAATTAACAACAATGAACCAAAAGTATATTCTGATATAACGAAATATAACCAACCAGTCTATTGTCAATCGCATACAACAATACGTGGAATTTCAACAATTGAAGGTTGGTACCTTTCAATTATTTGTCAACTTACATCTACTATGTGTTCTCAACGAAATAATTGAACGAGCGGTAACAATGTGCATCATTGTGGAGCTTTCCCCCCCACCTCCTCAGCCTGCGTGCCTCCTCCGGGGCCCGGCTCGAGTGCGTGCGGAGTCCGGACCGTATTGCGCCACAGAGCTGCTGAGGTTCTATTGTGGAAGAATCGTTTGTTTGTTTAATTAATGGAAAACTTCTCTTTCAGCTCTTGTTTAACCGCCAAATTGATTTGGCGTTTTAAAGAACGTTGAATGTAGTAACCTCTTCGCAAGGAAAAGATATAATCATAAACACTGACAAAGTTAAAGTGAAGGATGAGCAGCCTGCGGTTTCACCGGCAATGTGAGTTGCATGCAAATGATAGAAAACACACACTGAAAGTAATAAGTAATTTGGGGTAGAGACGTTTAGATTTTACAGTTAAAACGTCCTTCATTGCAGTTGTCTCTCTTTGTATCGACACAATAAAGACTGAAGTACAACAAATACTGTTGCTAAAGCAATCCAACGAAGAGCGTTAACAAAATAATCGACGTCGTGTTAACAATGTACTGTATGTCTGTTATTTTGTAGACAGCATCGTCCGGTTGTGTGCTGATGGTACAGGACTGTAGGTACTTGGAGTGAATAGAAGAGTTCAGGCGCTCAGATTGTTAGCTCATCGGTGAATGTGTAGCTTTGTAAAAATGGGCTTAGATTGACGCAACTATTGAGTTGTATTGTGTTGAACTCGAGCGATATCTCTAATCATAAAATAATCATATAATTTGCGTTTATCGACCCCCCTCTGGTGATTTTATTAGATTCGAATCGGTAATGGAGGATTCACTCAATATGTTAAAATCAAGTAATAAAAGTATAATTTTATGTGGAGATTTTAATATTAATATTTTAGATGTTCTCCAACCCGTGGAGCGTGCACTAGCCTAGGTTTACCAAACGAGCTAAACGTAAACATAATCTTAATTACTTTTTGATTTTTGGGTAGGCCTTCGGAAAATCGAAGAATTCGTCAATATACAGCTATTAACACGGCATGTTTTATACCTTCCTGGCTTTTTTTTAATATAAGATTTCACCAGATTAGCTTGGGTTCCTTGTATGCTCTGGGACGCTCACCTGAGATCAGGAACGGAATTTTAATGTATTTATTTGGCGATTAGTAAAGTCGCAGAAGCATCAAAATAAAAATAAAAAACAGTATCACTATCAACGCACTGTTCGAATTCGCCGGCAAGCGACGCGATCTTGCCATATGTGCAGAGCTAGCTGCCCCAAACGTATCGTAATTTTTTTTTTTTTATTTTTTTTTTTTATATAATTTGGGTCGATGCTCGCTCCCGAAACAACCGTGCTGCTCACGACCAACGACCGAATCTCCGAACAAAAATTAGCACTTTAATAAAGATTAATATTTAGCAAAAGGATCCTTAAAAAAAAGAAAAAAAAAACGAACCTCTAACTTCACCCTACACCATGGGATAGACGAGAAAAAGAAAACATCCCCACTTTAAGTGTAGGGGAGGTAGGGGGAGGTACACAAAAAAAAACAACATTTTTTTATTTTACCACTTCGTCGGCGTGATAAATATGTCTGTGTCCCATGCCAAATTACAGCTTTCTAGTACTAAAAAGTCTGACGCCGACAGACAGACGGACATGGCGAAAGTATAAGGGTTTCTTGTTGAATGCGGAACCATAAAAAGCAGTATTATGAAAATAAGAAGTAAAGGTCTGATATTGGTGTATCAAATACAATTAGCCCAAGTGAAAACCCGAGTCAATATTTATCGTTGCTCATTAGTGAGTCTTCTTTTCTTTTTTGCGGAGTGGCAGTACTCGTGAACAATGTTGTACATTGTTAGGGCGAGTCCACAAGCGCGAGTTTGCGGCGCCACTCGACGGCTCGCGTGAGCTGCGGCGCCACTCGACGGCTCGCGTGAGCTGCGGCGCCACTCGACGGCTCGCGTGAGTCCGCCGCGCGCCGCGGACCGCACTCAATGGAAATTGGAAAATTTTCTACTTTGTGATTGTATTGTAAAGTAGATAACGATGATTGTGTTACAAGTCTTCTCGTCAATATATTTAGAAAGACAAGGTAAAATTCTTTATGTTTGTGTGTTAATGTCTGAAATACAAAGCTGTATTTCCATGGGTTTCAGAAAAGGCGACAAAGGAATCTTACCGAACGGACATTTTAATGTTGATTATGAGTTGGTTTTTATAAGATAGTGATAATTCTAATATAATAATAGCTATTAAAGTTTTATATGATAATTTAACTTTTTAGGAAACAGAAATGTATTTCCTAAAAACCGATTCGGAAAATCCATTATCAGTCGATGTTAACGCGACAGTTCCTTCCACGTTCTATTTCCATAGCGTGGGTAGTATCTACGAGAATCTACTTATGTATCAAATTGACACATATTGTGCGATCAAGGACACTAACATAATCAAGTTCAACCTTCAGAAACTAGAGTAACCAATTCTTTTGCGATTCCTTTAGTGGCCTTCCTTTTATCCTTTACCAAATTGGAAATAAATAAACCGTATTGTTATACACAATAGTTGCCTACATTCCGTACATATTTAGAACAAATTGATTTGGTAATAAAGGACCGGTCGGAGTTAACGAAATGTTAGATTGGCGTCGAACAAGAACGAGCGAGTGTATCGAACACTCCGCCGGTATGCTCTCTACTTTGTACCAGTAGCACTGTATATGGACGGTAGATAAAACATATAGTTGTGCAATTTATGTTTAGTTTACAATAGAAAGTTTTATGTGTTGAAAATTTTGTTGCCGTTAATAAAATGCAGTCCAGCCAATTTGTTGAGATTGTGTCAACGACTACCCGAAAATCATCCTCAGGGCCTGCAGGAGTTCCTACATTCCAGAGCTGTCCATTGATCTACTGACTACATATGAATCACTGTGTCACACTAACCGTTTCTTGGAGGATAACCACGCTAGCTGGAGAAATACTGCTATCGAAACTAGGTGAAAACAAACGCGAGAGGTGGATCTACACTGTAACTAACGTCGATATGACTCATAACAGAAAAAAGGCTTCGAGTATAATACGAAAGCTGAGCAGTGAGTCCCCTCAACCCGCACCACCAAGTCAAGTCCACCAACCAAATAGCTCACCAACTGCTTGTTAACGGCAAACCAACACGCCGCCGTTCCAGTATGGTCCATAAGCCACAAAAACCTGATGGCACTTGCGACGATATTCGTAAACCATTCAACCTTACTGATATCGTCACAGCTAATAGGGGTCTTAAGTGCGGTAAAGCCTCCGGAGTGGACGACATATCAGTTAAGTGGCTCTGTTGCTGTATCTTGGTTGCTGCAACTATACAACAACTGTCTGGAAACAGCTTCACTACCGTCTCTGGAGAAAGTCATACCTAAGCCAGGTAAAGCAGCAGACAACCCAAAAAACCTCCACCCAATCTCTTTAGTGTGTGATCATACATACTCGTACAAAATAAGTTATTCGAGAAACTGCTGCTAAACCATCTTACGTACAAACATTATTAATCCAAAATTAATCCCGGAACTAGCTGGTTTCAGGCCCGTCAAGTCTTGCTGCAACGAGTCCCTCAAACTCGTGCAACAAAGAGAGAAAGAAAGAAAAAGTATTTATTGGGACTCGCACAGGAAATCACATTAAACTAAAAACACATTAAACATAAATAAAAAACAAAGTAACATTAAAATGCAGGAAGTCCTACACATTGAGGATAGTTTCGAGACAGCTAAAGTCACAGGTGCTGTAGTCGTGGACCTATCAGCTGCCTAACACTGGTAGCCGGTCGTCAAAAAAAAACGATCTCTAGTTTAAATATTTAAAAAATTAATAAAAAGTGTTTATTTATGTTTAATTAGAGTAATATAGTCGTACCTAGTTATTAAGTAGTTTATTCAGTGAATATACAGTGTTTTTTGTTGCGTGAACTTCGCACAAAAGCGATATTAAACCGGCTGTCAACTCAACCAACCCAACGGTGACGGATTTCAAATTATCATCAATCCCGGGGAGTATTTTGTTCTATTTATGTTGTTTCTACATAATATTTAAGACCGCAGAACATCATAAAATACTGCTCAGGTTTCTGAGCAACGTCCATCACACACTAGCACGGTTGATGTCTCTTTTTGCTTGACAAATAGTGGAAGCAAAATCGACGACGAAAACATTCGCTCAGACAAGAAACACTACATAATTTACTACACAAAAATATGGTCATTAGGTCTTATTGAATAATATTTATTCATATAATTAATCCTGTAATGTGTCAAAAACTTTTTATTGTCAATCAAGTTTTTTTTTTAATGTGTATTAGAATAAAAGCAGTGTATTTCTTGTTACTTTACTTTTGTCTAACATTCCCATCTAATTCCTTATTAACTTTATCTAATAATAATAATAATAATAACAATAACAACGACTCTCGGATCAGGTGCGGGTCATCCAACGCAATCATAGGTTGGACGACACCGCACTTGATAGGCTGCGCTCAGAGGTACTGAGCAACCATATCATCTCAACTCCAGCACAAACCGCGGCACAAGCGACACCTATTGATGTAATCCCGCCGCGGTCCAATCGTGATGTTGAAGAGGAGGATGATAGGGTTACCACAGTAAGTAGCCAGTGCAACGTCCGATTGAGGAGCGCACTGGAGGATGCGCTTCGCGAGTATAGGTACACTCCGACCGATCTTAGGCCCCAACTTCCACGCTTACCCATGCACAAAAAAAATAGGGCGCTGGTGTGTGCCTTGGACTCGCAGCTTAAGAATTTCTTCGAGAGCAGCGAGGATCTCATTGATACACACTCGATCCTGTATTGTGCGGCTGTTGCGGCATGTCGTTTAGCTAACGTCAAGTTCCCAAACTGTGACGGAGCTACTCGACCAAAACCAACCGTACCAGCCTGGCAGTGCAGGATCGAGCGACGTATCGATGGGGCCAGGGTACTCATCGGCAAACTATCCTGCTTCAGGGAGGGCAATACGAGACCGCGAGTGATGCGCTTTGTGAGGCAGGCATTCTCGGGGACTGGAATCAGTCCTCGAGAATACAAGCTCCATGTCACAGAGCGCATCGACTTCCTGAAGCAGAAAGTTTGTGCATGGGCGAGCCGTATTCGGCGGTATAAGCGGGGGGTTGATCGATACACGCAGAATCGTATGTTCCAGAGCGATGAGAGGTGGGTATATAGAGCTTGGGAGCGACCTGAACAAAATGTGACGGACGTGAACCGCCCGGATGATGCCGCCACGAGTGCATTCTGGCGCAGCATCTGGTCGGTGCCTGTCTGTCACACTGAGGCTGGCTGGATGCAGGATGTCGAGCGAGTGTGTGAAACTATTCCAGAAATGGAAGCTGTAGTAATCACGCCATTAGACGTAGCCATAGCAGTCCGTCCATTACCGAACTGGAAATCACCGGGACCGGACGGACTGCATAACTTTTGGTTAAAATGGCTGATTAGTTCACACACTCGCCTAGCATCCCAATTCCAGTCATCCCTGGAGTCTGGGTCGCTACCACAGTTTCTAACAACAGGCGTTATCCACCTGCTCCATAAGTCAGGTAGTCCTGCGGAACCCAAGAATTATAGACCGATCACATGTTTGTCGTCGGTCTATAAACTTCTAACATCCATTTTGAGAGTGAAAATTAACACACACATTGACAGTAATTCAATTATGTCTGCCTCTCAAAATGGATGTAGGAATGGGTCCCGCGGTACTAAGGAGCTACTCCTCATCGACATGGCCATAAGCCAACAGGTTCGTCGATCCCGCAAGGAGTTGTCGACATGCTGGATAGACTATAAGAAGGCCTACGACTCGGTGCCACATACATGGCTCATGAGGGTGCTGGAGTTGTACAAGATAGATGCAACTCTGCGCACCTTCCTGATGTCGTGTATGGGGCAATGGAGGACGGTCCTTCGCTACCCAGGATGTCAACAGATCCAGGGGAATGATGAGCCTGTATGGATTAAACGGGGAATATTTCAGGGCGACAGTTTGAGTCCACGTTGGTTCTGCTTAGCCCTGAATCCTCTAAGCACACTACTAGAGGATTCAGATCTAGGCTATCGGTTAAGGAGAGGTGGTCAGGTCATATCTCACCTCCTCTACATGGATGACTTGAAACTCTTTGCCCCCAACAAATTGGGACTGATGGAGCTACTGAAGGTAACTGAAACATTCAGTAGCGCCATCAGGATGGAATTTGGTGTAAACAAATGTGCAGTCATGCATGTAAAGCGAGGGGAGATTATGGAATCCGAGGGAACTCAACTCTCGGACTCCATACACCTTAGATCCCTCTCCTCAGCCGAAAGCTATAAGTATTTGGGTATGTCGGAAGCGTTAGGCATCAACGTTGCTGACATGAAGCAATCGTTGAAGGAGCGCTTCTTTGGTCGCCTGAAGAAGGTTTTAATTAGCCTTCTTTCGGGCGGAAACAAGGTGCGCGCCTACAACGGTTGGGTCATGCCGGTTTTGATGTACTCTTTCGGCATACTCAAATGGACTCAGACCGAACTCGACGCCCTGGACAGAAGGGTCCGTACACTCCTAACCGCAAACCGGATGCATCACCCACGTTCATCGGTGATGAGACTGTACATCCCGCGGAAGTGCGGGGGTCGAGGCTTTTTAAACGCTAAGACCCTCCACAACCGCGAGGTGTGCAGCCTCAGGGATTATTTTTGTAAAGCCGAAGTGGGTATGCACCGGGATGTGGTCGCAGTGGACAAGGGACTCACCCCGCTCTCCATGGCTAAAGAGAACTGGCGCAAACCTGTAATACTTACTACAGATGACCGCAAGGAGGTATGACAGAGCAAGGAGCTTCACGGGCGCTACTATCGGGCTCTTCATGAACCTGGTGTAGATTTCTTAGCGTCCGTATCCTGGCTACGTTTCGGTGACCTTTTCGGGGAAACTGAAGGTTTTGTCTGTGCAATTATGGACGAAGTTATCTTGACGAATAACTACCGGAGACATATTATGAAGGACGGGACGGTTGACGTGTGTCGGGCATGCCATCGTCCGGGTGAGTCCATCAGACATATTATCTCTGGTTGTTCGCGTCTAGCTAACGGCGAGTACTTACACAGGCATAACCAAGTGGCCAGGGTTATTCACCAGCAACTTGCTTTGAAATATAAACTTGTTGACTCTGAGGTACCGTATTACAAGTATGTACCCGACCCAGTTCTCGAAAATGACCATGTCACGTTATACTGGGATCGGTCTATCATTACTGACAGGACTATTGTAGCCAATAAGCCTGATATAGTGGTGATAGACCGATTAGCGCGCCGCGCAATGATAGTCGATGTTACCATCCCACATGACGGGAACCTCGTGAAAGCTGAGAAAGAGAAACAAATTAAATATCTCGACTTAGCACACGAGGTTGTCGACATGTGGAATGTGAGCTCGGCTATCATTGTGCCGATTGTCGTAACGGCCAATGGCCTGATTGCTGAAAGCCTCGACCAACATCTCTCGAGGCTGTCGTTAGGCGGTTGGATCAAGGGCCTGATTCAGAAGGCAGTACTCCTCGATACGGCTCGCATTGTGAGGAGGTTCCTGTCTCTGCAGCCCTAACCACCGGTAGCTTGGACCCTGCTCCCGACACCGGCGGACATCTATTTTTTATATTTTTAAATGTTTTTTTTTATATAGTTTTTTAAGAAATATTTAAAAATGTAAATAAATAAGAAGACAAAACGAATAAACGACATAATAATAATATAATATATTATGGTGCCTCAATACACAAAAATGTCTAAGGGGCCTCTGCGAGTTGGCTTCGGCCCCTCGTACGCCTTCCAAAGGTCCGGGACCCTAGGGTCCCGAGATATGTCAAAGACATTTTAAAATAATATATATTTGTTAACAGTTCATTCCCAATTTTTAATACTTATAATTTTATTTTTATTTTTTTCTCTTCTACCTCCTACTAATCTAAATATTAGAACATCTTTTCTTACTTTGTTATTTAGCTGCATAACTTTACACATTCCAGGTCAGGACTGATATTACAAAGAAAATGATGACCCGCAGTGCTACAATCAGGGATCTGGAAGCAAAACTAAGAGCTACCTTGACGGAGCTCGATGCTTCTAACGCTACATGCCAACAGCTGCTCCAGGAAAGGGAAGACAGTGAAGTGGAAGTGGAAAATATTAATTTAAAGAACACCTCCCTCAAAAATGAACTGTCTCAGTTACACCTACAACACATGGACTTAACCGACCAGCACAGTCAACTTCAACATCTAGTGTCAACATTTCAAGAGTGCAGTGACACCCACGAACTGGCTCTGAATAAAATTACAGAACTTGAACAAAAATTGTGTGAAGCCCAAAATGCACTATCTTTCTCAGAGTGTATCCAGGTTAGCAAACAGGTTGCTAGGACCAGTAATCTATTTAGTGAGTTGGTAGGTAGTAAGTTAAAATCAGTGTGTGAGCCAGCTGTAACAATAGATTTGACTGGTGATGACACCATACCATTATGTCCTATTGTTGCAAGTCACAATAAATTAAAAAAATACATTAAAATCAAGAAATTAATTAAACGGTCACAGAGAGCAATCAAAAAACAAAATCTCTTAAAATTAAATCTTTCACTTTGAAAGGAACGTGTTGTCATAACAAAAAGTTTAAATACTTGTACTATTGAATTAGATAAATGTAGGGAAAAATATGACACTGATATCCAGCTCCTATATAATGATATACTACACAAGGAGCACTTGCTGAAGGATATTTTTGAAAAATATGAGACTTCACAACAGCAACTAAGTGACCGCTTGCTTGAGGCTGGGGAATTGCTTGACTTGGTGAAGTGCAATGCTGAGATGTATGAGTCTCTGACTAACAACCTCTCATGCAGCTGTGCCAACCAACCGCTACCTCCTCAGCCTCAGCCTAACTTGCCCCCTCCAGTGTTGGCTCTTCCAGCAGAGACTTGTGTTAATTCACAGAAAAATAAATCAATATTTTTTTGTGACGAATTAGAATCAGGCTTTGGAAAAATTTTACTCAATTACCTTAGCCATAGTTTTACCAATCATAGCTATCATAACATAAGTTTTAAACAAATGATTAAAAGAATTGTAAACACAAACCTAAATAATTATTCTACAATGGTTTTATTATTAGGTAATAGTACTGGTATTACCAGAAAGGACATACTAGATGGTGTGGACACCTTATTAAAATTAAATATAGGGAAACTGATGTTGTGTGCTTTTCCTTATTCTGATACTTTATCGTATGATGAAAATAACAATATTTTTAAGTTGAATAATACTATTCACAGGCTGACATGTTGTCATAGTGACAAATTATTGTATTTTGACACTAATAAGTTTGTTAGTAGTTTTAAGTTAACTCAGACAACTTTATCTCGGTCTTGGGAATGTAGACATATGATTGCTATGTTGATAGCATATAATATTAACGAGGTTATAGCTAATATAACAAAGTGTAGCATTAGTGACGAGTCTATGTTGTCTAGTTATACTAACAACATAGTGAGTAATTATGTATTAACATGTTGTACGAAGGAGGATCCACCTACAATACCAACACACGTGGAGGCCACTACCAGTCAGGTAGGGTATTCTCTTCCTGCTAGAGCTCATACAGGCATTTTAGACTCTTCACTTGTAGTTGTGGATGTTGCTCCGGATAATTCTTTAAACTAGGCTGTAAGACAACAGAAGTTAAGCCCCCAATTAACCAATTATTATTAGAGAATAATAAAAAGGTATCTTCTGGCAATATAACTCAATATAAATCCAAGGGAGTGCAACATACTATTAAATTATTTAATCAAAATATCCAAGGTTGCTCTTCCAAATTACTGGAAATAGAATTGTTTTTGGAAAATACTAAGTTTGATGTTGTTTGTTTAACAGAGCATTGGTTAAAAGATCATCAAGTGATGTCAATTAATTATGAAAATTATTGTGTAGTTAGCCATTTCAGCCGAAAACGTATGATACATGGTGGATCATTAATATTAATAAAAAAATCTATTAAATCGAAAGAAAGAAAAGACATCATCGAACTATCTGTTGAACACAACATTGAATTGTCCTGTGTCGAGCTTGATAAGCATGTTATAGTATGTGTATACAGACCTCCAAGTTACCAGAATCTATCCATGTTTGATTCTGTAATGGAAGATGTATTAAAGAAACTTAGTACTAGTAGTAAGTCAATAATCATATGTGGAGATTTTAATATTAACTTATTAGAAAATAACTCGAATACTGTCAGACTATTAAGCCTTTTTAAGTCATTTGATTTGTCAAATGTTTTTATTGAACCAACCCGAGTAACAGCTTCCTCTGCCACCTGTATAGATAATATTTTTTGTAATTGTGATTACTTGCACAAACAAATTGTAAACAAGTTGCCATCAGATCACAGTGGACAAATAATACCATTTTGCTCCTACATACCTTTACAAAAATTTCAAATAAGGTTTAGGTCAATTAGATGTAAAAGTTTAGAGAAATTAAATTATTCTTTGGCCAGTAAATTATGTATTCAGAGTTTTAATAATATAGGTGACCCAAATGAGTTCTACGCCGAGTTCTTTTCACTATTAAACACGCAATTTAAGGACACTTTTCCACTAAAGACTAAAAGTATTTACACAAAGTTCTTATTTAGTGATTGGGCGACTCCAGGTATTCGTAAAAGCAGGGAAAAGCTATTTGAACTTTATGACCTAAAGCAACATATGAATAATACAAACTTTCATAAGTATGTTGCAAAATATTCAAAAACTTTTAAAAGTGTGTGCAAAATAGCCAAAGCGCTTTATATTAGCAATAAAATAAAATCAGCTGATGATAAAATAAAAACTACCTGGCAAATAATAAATAATGAAACAGGTAGGAAAAAACAGCGAAATACAGAATTTAATTTAGAGACTGCACATAGCCCTATCAACTCAGATGTAGAAATAGCTCAGGAATTCGAAAACTTTTTTGCTAATATTCCCATTAAAACTACTGAAGCTTTAAATTCCTCTTCCGCGCTTTCTGCTGCCTTACTTAGACAGAATGTGAAGGCATGCTCTTTGGAGTTAAGGTGTCAGCATACAAACCCACAGGCTGTTATAAAAGCTTTTAAAGATCTTAAAATTAAATCAACAGAAGATCTCTGGGGAATGTCTGTAAAAGTCTGTAGAACTATTATCGAAACCATTGCGCCCTATTTAGCTTTCATATTTAACACCAGTATAGACCAAGGAGTCTTTCCGGATCTCATGAAACACAGTAAAGTAGTTCCATTGTTCAAATCCGGTGATAGTAAAGAACCTAACAATTATAGGCCCGTGTCAATTCTACCAGTTCTCAGTAAGGTGTTTGAAAAGTTGATGCTCAATCAAATGTTACGTCACTTTAATAAAAATTCCATCTTTCATGAACAACAGTACGGTTTCACCAAAGGGCGTTGTACCACTGACGCTGGTGTCACCCTAATAAAGAACATTTTTAATGCCTGGGAAGAAGCACAAGATGCCATTGGAATCTTTTGCACCCTCTCGAAGGCGTTTGATTGCGTAGACCATGAGACACTTCTGCTGAAACTGGAGCACTATGGGATTAGAAATACAGCTCTTGATTTACTAAGATCATACCTTAAAGATAGAAAGGTTAAAGTAGTAAACGGCGTAAACTCATTAGGGTCTGAAATGGCATTGGGCGTTCCTCAAGGTTCGATATTGGGTCCATTCCTCTTTTTAGTTTACATTAATGATTTACCCCAATTACTTCAAAATCAACCGAAGATGGTGTTATTTGCAGATGACATATCATTGATCTTTAAAATCAACCGACGGTCACAAAATCTTGACGACGTGAATAGCTCTATACTTCAGGTCCAAGATTGGTTTACGGTAAATAATTTGGAACTAAATAAAAAAAAAACCCTATGCATTAGATTTAAATTACCTAATGTTAGAAGTAGCGAATGTGACATCAAATTGAATGGAGAAAAATTGGAATTTATTAATCAAACGGTTTTCCTAGGAATCACGCTAGACGAGAAATTACAATGGGGACCTCATATAACATCTCTTGCGGGGCGGCTAAGCTCGGCCGCTTATGCGGTTAGAAAGACAATTAACAGACGTTGAAACCGCGCGTTTGGTCTATTTTAGCTACTTCCATAGTATTATGTCTATGTATACAAATAGATCTAGTAGAATACAATTAGTCACTATGTAGACAAGCATATTATAAGTTGGATGATTATATCATAGATAAAAATGCTTGGCTTAATGCTGGTCCTGCTCCACAGCCACTTGGGCTCACTAGTTAAAAAAAAAAATATGTTTGGAAGAGTTGCTTCCCCTTTTTATTTCTCTGACATTACAAACTTAATGTTTATTTAAAACAAGTTTTAATTGTTGAATACTCCAATGGATAATGATTTTCTTTCTTTTTGGTAGTAACATTCTATTAATCTCTCAAATACATTGCAAATTTGTTTTGTATAATTTAGAAGCATTTTTTCAATTTTTGTAAATGTGAGTACCATGGAGCCGTTTTAATGTTATTAAGATGTATGTTGACTTGAAAGAGCATGGCAGTTGAGAGTATGTCATGCTCACTTAAATGTCTCGCTGATGGTGGCGAGTGTGTTAGATCATTCGGTTCCCTACAAAATGGTTGAGCTGGATGGTGCTGATCCATGCGTCATGTTCGTGAACGGGCGCCGTCAGTTGTGACTGGTCATCTCTTATCTGCCATGGCTTATTTTTAATCTTATATTTTGAATTGTTTTGATTACTTTTTGTACATTGTTCTCACATATAGAAGCAACAAGAATAATGTACCCAGGATTTTGTAATTTTCTATATTTAAAAGAGTGTCCTTGGAGTTTCTTGCCCGTTCTTCTCCATAAAGATCTACGTTTTGGAATGGGCAAGTAGCTTCAACTATCTGACTAACTGACGCGACTATTTGACAATTCAAAAGTGCCTGTAAATGGTTTAATTGAAATAAATGCTTTGAGTTTGAGTTTGAGTTTTATGTCGTATGGAATTTTACTGTGGGGTCGGGCTGCTGACATTGAATCCATCTTTATCTTACAAAAGAGAGCTGTCAGAGCCATTTATGATTTACATCGTCGCGAATCTCTCAGGGAACTATTTGGAAAGATTAATATTATGACGGTACCTTGCCAATTCATATATGAAAATATTATGTATGTAAGAAAAAATCTACATATTTTTAATAAAATAAGTGATACACATAATTTTAATACTAGAAATAAAGATAAAATAGATCAACCATTTTTCAGATTATCTAAAGTACATACATCTTTTATGGGGTACTGTGTTAAATGTTACAACAAAATACCTTGTGATATTTTACAATTAAATGAAAGAAAATTTAAAACTCGTATTAAAAGTACACTTTGTAAACAAGCATATTACAAATTAGAGGATTATATCCAAAATAAAAATGCTTGGAAACATGCTGGTCCAGCTCCATAGGATAATCTAGAATCTAGACAAAATCAAGCTGGTTGCGAATTTAAGTTGTATAAATTATTATATTTTATTATATGACATTGATTTTACATTCTGTGATGACTTCCTCACTCACTGACTTATTAATTGTAACTTTTTTTTATTTTTTTTTGGAAAATCGTCTTCTTTTACAATGTTTGTAAATATGTGAGAACCATGTATCTATCACATAGGTAATTAATTTATCTGTTGTTGCTCTTTTTTTTAATTTATTTTTACCTATTGTGGTATGGTAAATTTTATTTTTTTATTTTTAGATGCATCGTCTTCACATATAATTATATAACTAATGTACCTACATATATACAAAATATTGTAAAACATTTTAAAAGAGTAACGGTGGAGTTTCTTGCCCATTCTTCTCCATACGAAAACTACCTTTTGGAAGGGGCGACTAGAATCAATTAATTTTTTTTGTAATTTTCGACGTTCAAAAGTGCCTTGCAAGGGCCTATTTGAAATAAATGATTTGACTTTGACTTTGACTTTGACTTTGACCTACAATACAGTCAACCTCAAACGGTTGTTGTGGAAGGTGGAGACATTGATCACCGATCAGAATTTTGTTCGAATACGCTAAGAACTTTTTTATTAATCCACAACCGAGAAGCTCTTGGCCTGCATCTCACTTGATGGTAAGTGATGATCAGGCCGAAGGTGAACCTACCACCAACCAAACCGAGCAGAAAATTTTGCCCCCCCCCTGGGAATCGAACCCAAAACCTCTGGTTCTGAGACAGGTGGTCTAACCACCAGACCACAGAGGCGGTTAACCCCTTCAACTTCTCTGCAACCACCGTTTTCAGGTACACCTTCTCTCGGAAAAAAGTCGTTGGAGACCACAGAAAAACGGCCTACCCCAAGGTAGTGGCACCGCTTCTCGATAATATCTATACCAATGACCAACCATCCAACACAAATACGTCCCGCTTTCTCTATGCAGATAATCTAGTCCTCTCCTCTCAAGCCACCACCTTTGAAATCAACTTGTCAGACGCTCTTGATGACTTAACTACGGACAACCTCGCTAACACACTCACACCCAATCGAAGCAAAACGCAGTCTTACTTACATATTCCATCTCCGAAATAAAGAAGCGGGTCAAATACTTAACATCGTTTGGGGTAGGGTGCCCATTGAGCACAGCGACTTCCTGAAATATGTTGTTGTTACTCGGAACAGGTCTTTTCCAATCACCAAAAACTGTAAGAACATCAAGCAGAAGGTGCACGCTCGTAACAGTCACCTACAACGACTAGTCTCATCAAAGTGATGCTTCACCTGACGCTATACAGACTACTGAGCTGGCGCTATCTTTTTCTGCAGGTGAATTCGCGTGCCAAGTTAGTGGATACAGCACTGAATGAAACGTGCTGGATCATCACTGGTTGCCTCAAACCGATCCAGGTGCAAATGGTATATTTGTTAATTCACGCCGCTTGTGGCACCCCGACCAAAAATGGGTTAGGTTAGGTTAGAACTGTGACCTACCGATACTTCGAAGTTGATCGCAATTACTTGGCATTTTTAACCGACTTCCAAAAAGGATAGGTTATATCTTATCTTATCTTATCGTCGCGTGTGTATGTGTTTATGTATGTCAGCCAATTTCTCCGTCAATTGTGGATCGATTTCGAAAATGATTTTTTTGTATGAAAGGGTATGCTCCCAAATTGGTTCCATATAAATTTTATTAACTTTGCTTGGATAGTTTTTGAGTAAGCTTCAATAATACGTATTTCTCCCACTAAGTATATGTAAATGATATGCTGATAACTTCCTGTGACTGTTATTTACATAGCAGATACTGGTATTCGAATTTGTGTGGGGTAGGTTAAATAAAAACTCTCTCTGGTCTCGTCTTTGGTTTAGAATTTTCGTTTTTTGCCACCGACTTTCGAAATGAAAGTTATTTTTCACTTTGTAGTGTTTTTTTGGAAGTCGGTTGTTTTTTTTTAATAAAATGTTTTTATTTACTAAATTTTAAACCATGGATACCATAAATATTAATGACATGGCCAAACGTTGACAGACATATCATTAAACATTGACGTTTAACGATATGGTCAATTTTAGCTGGCCATTTCATGAAATGGTTGTACATTTCATGACATGGTTGAACACTTCATGAAGTGATCCATTCTAACATCGGGCCATATTCACTAGCTGGAATAGCGCCACCGGAAGTTTGTAAAGCAGAGTTTGAGTGGCAGGGTCAATAGTGAAAAAGCCAATATGGTTTCTGCACACCACGCCCTTTGCACAACGACATATCCTCGTGTCACAAAGGCAAAAAGTCGCATCAGCTTTTTGAAGTATGTCCTCCCACTCACTGGCGAACGGTCTAAGGAAAGTCTAAAGCTGTGGCGAGATAGTGCTTCCCTACCTAACCCATTCGTTCCACCTGCTGAAAATCTCCCACCTGGACATGAGTAGCCTTGACTTACCTGTAAATCTGGTGCTGTCCCTTAAACAATGGGGCAATTAATATCGTGTCCTGCTGTCTGCACGCTACAGGAGCTGATGGGCGATATAGAAGATACCAAGATCATAGCCAAATTCTGGGCTGACTCTACGTATATATAGACTGCCATCGACACGCTACGAAGAAGAAAAAGAACTGCGGTCTTTCATCCCATTCTTCCAGCTTTCATAACAACCGAAAATCATACTCCTATGTTTAATAACCGCCGAATACTTACAAAACAGATAAAGCTATACAAATACAATTCGGTTTCACAATCACTTGTAACGCAATACTGAGATCACGAGGAAGCATCTTTATTTTAAATTTGCTAAGTTTTGATAACGTTTCGAGTTTCTGGATAAGACGCTCCACTCGTGTTTGTGGTAGGTACTTAAATACAAAAGTTAAGGAATCCTTAATGTTCTTCTACGATTCAAACTTCATTTACTAAGAAAACTCTCTGCGCGGCCGTTATCAGGAAAAAACGGCAATTGGCAGCCTTGTTTTTTCACAATTTCGTGGAACAGTTATGAAAATCGAGTCTAGAAAACAGCAAAATGTTTTTATCGGCTTCAATGATTTAGATAAATTATATATTGGTGACATAAGTTTGAGTCTTGTTGGCCTATAAAGCTAAGCGGTAACCGAATAGGGTAGAAACTCCACCGTTACTCTTTTAAAAAGGTTTTACAATATTTTGTATACCTTAATTATATAATTATATGTGAAGACGATGCAGCTAGAATAAGATTACTATACCACGATAGGTAAAATAAATGAAAAATGAAGCAATGACAGATAAATTAATTATGATACATGGTGCTCACATAATTACAAACATTGTAAAGTTATACGATATTCCTAACATTTTAACAAATAATACTAATAAGTCAGTGTGTGAGTCCAAGAAATCACAGAATGTAAAATCAGTGTTCAATCAAAAATGTTTAATCACACATTGTAATCGGGGGTGCTCCGATCGCTGTCGAGTCTACCATGAAGTACTTTGGATTGGTGCTCGACAGGCGGTGGGACTTCGGGCCCCACTTCTGACGGCTGGCACCCAAGTTGCTGCTTCCCAAAGCGCCGCTTGTAGGCTGCTCTACGTGGGGATGGTACGGTCGATGAATATTTACGAGGCCCCGATCTGAGTGGCTGACCTGACAGCCGGTAGCATCGCAGTATTGCGTAAACTCTCTGGAACTAATGATCCAATTCTAAAAAAAAAATCACTGGTCAAAAATCAATAGTCTTGTAATAATGCTGATATAACGCAATTAGTTACAGTTATTCAGCTAACAGCTGTTTAATTTGTGCCCAAATCAGAGTCATATCAGCTGAGAAAGCGCCTCTAATGCTGTTATTCAGCAGGCTTGTACAGCTTAGGATTCTATTGTGGACAGTGATTCAGATAATATACAGCGTTTCTGTGTTACTTGGGCGTGTACGTGGGTAGGTAGTGTAGATAGGTAGGGCAGATAGCTAGGTAGGTAGGTGCGCTGTAGATAAGTACTTTTGAGGGCAACGGCTGTATTAGATGGATACAATGAGCAGATATCATATTTTAGTTACCATAAGCCGATTGTCACACGACACGACACGACGACACGGACGACACGGTTGGCGGTTTGGCTGAGCGATCGACTGCTGCGCAACTCGAAATTCAAAAGTCATTTATTCAAACTAGGCTGAGAATCAGCACTTTTCGAACATCAAAATTACATAAGACAGTCCCCCAAAACGCCCACCCTTCACCACTTCCTAGTGCATTAGCTGGGAAGAAGAAGTAGCGCAACAAACTCCCCAGCAGCACAGCTGTCTGTTCAGTTAGACGAACAAAAAAAAAAAATTCTATATAATAGTATTCAAAATAATTTACATTACGCAACACAAAACATAATTCAAATTATTAACCATATGTTAGCTAGCACACGCCAATATACCAAACAAAATCATCGAGAACTCAACCAATCAATCATCGATACTCAGGCCGAAATAAAAAAAACTAAACGTAAACAGAATTTAATATCTAAATAAAAAAGCCTCCAGGCATAAAGGGCGTGCCCGCTTACATATAGTTGTAACTGGAAGTTATAAATGATAAACTAGGACCATCGATGTAAAATAAATAAACAAAGAGTTAATTACTAATAACAGAAAATAATATGATCAATTGTCGAGGTCACTAGCTAACCACATATTGCAATACAACTCATAAAAAAACAGTGTGATGAGTAGATTTTGTCAAAAATAAATTAAAGTTATATTAAAATAACTTGACTTAAAAAGTCAAATAAAATAAACAATTATATAAACTCATATAACTTGTCAGTACGTAAACTGGAGAAAGAACATAAACATTGTCTTGAGTTAATCACAGCGACCAACTATTCTTATCATTTAAGTAGTCGTTGATAGAATAGTATGCCTTTGAACAAAGATTGAATTTTACTTTCGTTTTAAACGCATTAAAAGGCAAATCTAGCAAAGAAGAGGGTAGCTTGTTATAAAAGGTTATACCAAGCCCAACAAATGAGTTATGAACCTTATGAAGCCGGTGAAAGGGAGCTCGTAGTTTGTCCTTATTTCTAGTGTTAACATTGTGAAAATCACTGTTTTTAGTGTATAAGTGTATATTTTGCCTAATATATAAGATATTGGCGAAGATGAATTGAGATGCCACCGTGAGGATACCAATATCTTTGAAAAAATCTCTCAGAGAAACTCTGGCACCAAGCTGGTAAATAGCGCGAACAGCTCGTTTTTGAAGAACAAATATATTTAGAATATCAGCAGCTTTGCCCCACAGCAGAAGACCGTAGGACATAACGCTATGAAAATAACTAAAATAGACTAACCGAGCTGTATCGACGTCAGTGTATTGTCTTACTTTCCTGACGGCGTAGGCGGCTGAACTGAGCTTTCCCGCTAGGCTCGATATATGTGCGCCCCACTGAAGTTTGGCATCTACTGTTATGCCCAGAAAAACCGCCGAGTTTACAGATTCAAGCACCTCTTTATCTAAGACGATGTT
Source organism: Agrochola macilenta (assembly GCA_916701695.1). Classification (NCBI taxonomy): domain Eukaryota; kingdom Metazoa; phylum Arthropoda; class Insecta; order Lepidoptera; family Noctuidae; genus Agrochola; species Agrochola macilenta. The sequence continues at coordinate 23,402,969 of OU753560.1, read as the reverse complement.
GGGACCTAGATTTCTAACATTTGGTAGGGCAAACTTTACACATTTCGTTTTCTTAGTATTTAGAACTAGGTTATTTGTCGTAAACCAATCCGTAACCATTGAGAGTGCACTGTTTACATCGTCAAAATCTTGTCTATTCCTGTCTACTTTAAAAATAAGAGAGGTATCATCTGCGAACAGTACAACTTCACAGATACCCTCTAAATAGAATGGTAAGTCATTGATATACACTAAGAACAAGAATGGACCCAGTATTGAGCCTTGAGGTACACCTAACTGAACTGGTAGCCCAGAAGATTTCACACCATCAACATCTACACATTGGGACCTATTATGTAAATACGAATTTAAAACGTTGAGAGCTTCGTTTTGCACACCGTAATGACGCAGTTTACGCAAAAGCGTGTCATGGTGCACGCAATCAAAGGCTTTGGAGAGATCACAGAAAACCCCAATAGCATTTTGCGAGTTCTCCCATGCGTTAAATATGTTTCAGCAAAGCAACACCCGCATCTGTAGTCGAACGACCTTTTGTAAAGCCATATTGTTCATTATGAAGGAGGCTATTTAAATTAAAATGTCTAAGCAACTGCTTGAGTATTAACTTTTCAAATATTTTACTAAATGCTGGTAAGATAGAAATAGGCCTGAAATTGCCAACGTCACTTTTATTACCTGATTTAAATAATGGTATGACTTTACTATTCTTCATGAGGTCAGGAAAAGTTCCTAAATCAACACATTTATTAAAAGTAACAGCCAGATAGGGGGCTACGATGTCTATTATATTACTTAAAAGTTTAATGGAGATGCCCCAGTAATCACCAGTGTTTTTAGACTTGAGTGTGTTAAAAACATTAACTACATCACGAGGTGTTACATGTTCGAAGCTAAATAAGGGACTATTTTTAGACACTAAGCAAAAGGTTTTCAGTTTTAGATGGGGATGAATTTAAGGAGCGAGTGGTAGTTACAGGTATGTTGGCAAAAAACTCATTAAACGCCTCAGCTACGTCAGCTGCTTTAATAACTACTTTATTGTCGACCATAATCTGAAGTTGTTTATCTTGTTTAATCGACTTACCCGTTTCATTGTTAATAATTTTCCAAGTGGTTTTTACTTTATTATTGGATTTTTTTATTGTATCGCTTAAAAATTTAGATTTAGCAAAAACACACACCTTTTTAAATAATTTTGAATAATTTTTGACATAGTCTAGGAAAGGAGTATCAAACCTGTATTTTTTCAAACCATATAACTCGTATAGTCTCGCTCTACTTTTATAAATTCCTGGAGTGGCCCATTGGTTAAAGCCAACAGAGGTGCCATTAATTTGAATAGTTTTGGACTTGAAAGTAGATTGGTACTCTTTTTGCACAACATCAAAAAGGGCTCCATAGATTTCATTGGGATTCTCGTGTTCTACTATAGATGGTGTACTTCTGTGAGCTATATTATTTTTAAACTTATTGCAACGACTAGCTGTATAAGGCCTGCATTCTATTTTATGTGGCTTTTTATGTAATGGCATGGGGAAGCTAGCTAATAAACCACAGTGGTCAGACGTTAAGTCACTTAACACTATTTTATTTTTGGCATCACAATCACTAAATATATTATCTAGACAAGTTGAAGATGATGCCGTGATCCTAGTAGGTTCCAAAAACAAGTTTATTAAATTATAAGACCTAAACAGATTAAGAAGTCTAATACTTAATGGAGTAACATCTAAAATATTAATATTAAAATCTCCACATAAAATTATACTTTTATTACTTGATTTTAACCTATTGAGTGAATCCTCCATTACCGATTCGAAACTAATAAAATCACCAGAGGGGGGTCGATAAACGCAAATAATAACGTATCGCTCGAGTTCAACACAAGACAACTCAATAGTGCGCTCGATGGAAAGATTAACTAAATATAAACGTTGTTTACATTTCAACTTGTTTTCAACGTGTCGCGGGTTCGATCCCCGCACGGAACAAATATTTGTATGATCTGCAAGTAGTTGTTCCGGGTCTGGGTGTTAGTGTATGTGAGTTTCTATGTTTGTAAACGCACCCACGATACAGGAAGAAATTCTTAGCGTGGGGACAAAGTTTAAAAAAAAAAAAAAAACAATTGATTATAACGCAGGTGAGCCGAATGAAGATTGATGACGAAAGATGTGCATTTTTTAATGTTCCTTTGATAAGTTTAGAGTAGACTATCGATGTCTTTTTTGGTTCCGGATTGAATTCAGTTTTTTGTTTGATAAAATAAAATATATTTAAATGAAAAATGCATTTATTAAAATGTACCTAACCTAACCAAATCATAATTTGCAGTAAACCTGCGAAAAAAAAATGTGTGCTGGGCTGGGACACATAGTAGAAGTGCACACATTTTTTTTTGTATGAAAGAACGCATACAAGTTTTTCCGTCATAGTTAGGTTTATTTGGTACGAGACTAGTGCATGTAACGGTTATGTTAGTGTTTGTAGCAGCAATTATTGTGTCAGTGCGTTGTGAGCTATCAGAAATAAACTTACATAGGTTCTAGTTTGGTAAATTGTGAATCTAGTATGTTATATTTTGCTTCAAGTTTTTGTTTTAACAATATGTTCTCCGGGTTGGTTGGTTTCATGCGTGTAATTTACACCAGAAAATACATAGTAAATCATAAATTTAACACTACAAAACATACAATGGGCGGCCTTATCGCTTTCTGCGATCTCTTCCAGGCAACCTTGGAATGGACAGTGACTGCGTGGACATAAAAGTGTAAGTCGATATCTGATATGATCGTTGTTAGAGTTTCAAGACAACAAACTTCCCATTGACATTCGAAACTTACCCATTAAACGATTTTTTATTTTTATTAAAACTAAACTTTGTAAAAAAGGGTACTATAAAATTTCTGATTATTTAGAAGATAAAAAAGCTTGGGATTGAGCTGCTCGCTCTGCTAAACCTTGTGATACGAGTAAAACCAAAAAACTTGACATTAGAATTATTTAGTAAAATCATCAAAACATACCAGTTTTATTTAAACATTCAAATTATTGAATATTACACTCAAATTGACATGATTACATTGTAAAGTATTATATTTTTTAATTACCTATTGTGAATGTGAGGACTATGTGGATATTGATTTTTTTTGTTTTTTGTTTTCTCTACAATTTTTTTTTATTTCCTTTCTCAGATAGTTTTAATAATGGTCTGGCGGTTTGAGTAGTTTATGCGGCTTACCCAAATGTCTTTCTTTGGTATTGTTCGTCGAGTTGAGCTCCTTATGTTCTGAGTTGAGCTCTACGATTACTGACAAATGCTTGCACTGACTGTACAGGTCTACTCAAATCTGTGTGGTTCGTTTCTCAAAAGACCATTTCAGACACTAATCTACATGGTCCTCATATGGCTTGACCAAGATTATATCTGGACTTTAAAAGAGACTGTCATCTCTGAGTTTGTTTCGGCCTTTCTTCTCAGAGTAGTCGGATAGGAAACGCCGAACTCATCTAGCAAATTTTAATATTTATTATTTTAATATGACGTGTAAAAGTGATTCCTAAATCCTATTTACAGAATAAACTATTTGATTTAATTGCATTTGTAAAAAGAGCAAGCGTGCAGGGTTCAGTCCAGAACAGTGTGACAAAGATAGTATTATTAACCCTGGGCGCCACTGTAACGGCTAGGGCTTTGCAAAAATTCAAAAAAATTCAAAAATTCAAAATCATTTATTTGCTAATATGGGTAATTACATAAAGTTGTTAAAATAAAAAGGGCATAGTTCAACCATATTACGCCTTGAGGCATGCAAATCTCAAGCGTTGACTGTATCACAACAATATTATACAGTTACTTGCAACAATAATTTATAATAAAATTAATAACACAATTATGGGTAATTTCACATGGCAAATAATAATGAAACATAAGTGAATAATAATGTCACTAGAAATTAAAATTTAAATGTCATGTATTAAATGAGAATGTCAAGATATATTTGTAAATAAATGTTAAAGTAATAATAATAGATAATTAATTAGTGCTTAATCACATGTCATATCAACAACAATATTTCTGAGTACAATATGTCCTTAAATCCTCTATCAAATAATCCTGAATACTATAATAACATTTAAATAGCAAGAATTTTTTTAATTTATTTTTAAATTCATCGATGGATGGCGTTTCTAGTATAGACTTTGGTAAGTGATTGTACACACGCGGCGCCATACTGAAAATGCTTTTGGTATATAAGGCTGTCTTGCTAGATTTGCAACAAATTTTATCACTATGCCGCTTACTTCTGTACTTATCAAAAAGATGTTTGTTCGTTCTTGCAAAGCTAGCAATCCCATAAATGTAGACACACGGCAATGTCAATAAATTATATTTGATAAAATGTGGCCTACAGCTATCAGTCTGGTTGATATTAAACATACCCCTAATACACCGCTTTTGCGCCTTGAATGCAATGTCCTTATTTGTGGAATTACCCCAGAATATAATACCATACTTTATCAAGGATCCCACGTAGCCATGGTATGCTGCAAGTACAGCAGAAGTGTCTACCGTTTTTGCGAGCATATGTAGGGCATATGATTGCTTATTTAATTTTTGATTTAAAGTATCAACATGTATCTTCCAATTCAGATTATAATCAATTGTCATGCCTAAGAATTTTGTAGTTGCTATCTCATTTATTTTGTTTCCTGTATAATCTATATTAATGTCAGTAAATCGGACTTTACGATTGCGAAATATCATAATTTTAGTTTTGTCAAAGTTCATTTTTAAATTGTTATTAGTTAGCCATTTCATAATTACACTTAGAGTGCTGTTTATATCTTGTTCTAGGGATAACTTGTCCTTACTTGTAAAAACAGGCAGGCAGGCTGCGCAGGCCGCTTACGGATAGGTAGGTAGATAACCATCATTCTTTCTTTGTAAGATTGAATGATGGTTAAGACTTTGATTGGCGTTTGTTTTATTAATGTGATATCATTGTTATATTGGTTCTTCTTGAGATTCTCCTTGAGAAGGTTTTAATGAACATTTTGTTTAAAGTGCACGTTCACAGAATAATGCCGTTTGAACAAGTGAAAAAATATGGAATAATATATGTATGTAGCGTAGGTACCTAATTATACTATGCCTAAGCGATAGAACTTGCACGGTCATTCAGTCAACCTTTTGTATCACGTTTTCTGTTGTAGTATTTGTAGTACAGACATTCAATTGTGTTTTTGTAATATAACTGCATACTCATTATTCAGTGATTTTTACTCCGTACGCGAATTTTACTTACAAAAGAATAATAACGACTTAATGAAAAGTTTCCTTCTCTGAAACAAGATATTAATGTCGGAATAATAAATATTGCTGTGTTAATTATCATAACTCTTCATCTGAAACTTAATTAAATATAATGTAACATCGGATCTTGTTATCATTTTAATTAATATATTTTCTGTAGAACTTTAGTATTAGACGCATCGGCTGAGTACTATTCAGGCCGCTAGTTGAACGGCGCAGTTTAGTGAAAAGACTAGGCTGTTAACTGAAAGGCTAATGAAGCTAGTTGGCGGCGTTATATATACCATGTATCATACCTACTTGTCATGTAACAACGTGGTTTCACTAGTAGACACAAACAACATGTAAAATACATGCTTTGTACCTTGGTGTAGACGCGGGGTAATGTGCTACTGTGTCTTTATCTACGTAACTACTGTAGATTCATTCACTTAAAACATTAAGAACGGTGTTGCATAGGAGTGAGTATTTCATAAAACAACCGACGGCTCATTCGTGAAGCCGTTCGATGCGAGCGCGATTAGCTGCGATAACGTGGGGAAGCGGATGCCGCCGGCGCGCGCGGGCGCCCGCAGCGACCGGCCTCGATCGTACGGAGCCGTGCAAGTTCGCGCGATATCGCACAACACTGTGGAGAACTGCAGAAGCACAACTAACCAAGGATGAGCGACTGAAATTATGGAAGGCATTATATACCAGAAGCTGTTATTCCCCAGTTATTATATTAGGTCAGGTGGGTTAGGGGGCCTTTTGCCATGAACCGGGCACAAATTTACATTCTACATTGGACTAGACCCCACGCTGCACGCCAAAAGCAACAAACATAATAAAATAAGCAGTGCTCTTCTATATTTAAATCTTCTAAATAAATAAAATCCGTCTTACATACACTATATATTTAAACCTAATTCAACCTAATCCGTGATTAGCTGTAAATGCAACATTAATAACAAAAGTAGTGTAATATCATGAGTGCTTATCCTGAGGAGTAAAGAGTTACGAACGATACGTTTCATCTTCACTTTCTTCTCGAACAAGATACCTCTAAGTTAGTTCTCCATATGGCATATAAGTGGGTCTTCTCCCCCTGGCTACGCGTTGGTGCCGCGCCCCCGCGCGGCGTGTTACCGCTCGCGTATTCGCTTCCTGCCGCGGAGTAGTTTTTAACACACTTCCGTAGCAATACGAAAGCTATTTACTGTTAATGTACATGTTTTCATTCCGAAGTGGGGTAACGGGTTATTACGTTATCGCAGGTGTAGGCATGGGAACGTTACATTCCAGATTTGGGGAACAATTTTAATAAGGCGAAATATTTCCAAGTTTTGAGCTCATGTTTTAATGCTTGTCGTAGCATTCATAATGAGGCATATGGGCCGTTTGTGATATCAGGAAATTCTCTTCTTTACAAAATAAACTTTTTACTAAACCTAAACAGAAAATACTTTTATAGAACCTAAAGCTAAATAGAAAAGAAAAATCTTTTCGTAAAACCTAGCTTTGTTTTTGCGTGAAGTTAAGTCGTTTTTAATATTTTCTGTGGCTGATTTTATTTTTATTCTCTCTAGTTTGGTTGCAGCAACTTCTATTAATATTATATTTTATTATAATTTTATTATTATTATATTTATTTATGTATTTAGAGCTTACTAACACTCTTCCTGTCCACATTCTTACCTCATTATAGCCTCGTTGGTCATACAGCTAAGCCGGCACAAATATCCCGGCCACAGAATGGGCTATCTTTCTGTAAACATAGCCGTCGTCGGCTATAACGAACGTTGGCTCCATAATTCTTGGAATGCATTCCGAGCTGAATGATTTAGATGTTGCTATGTTTGGTTTTTGTTTCGTATTTTCGTTTCGGGGACACGCGTGTATTGCAGAATCCGGTCAAGCGTTCTTATAGTAGTTTTCACTTAATTCACTAGACGTAAACAATATAATGTAGACTTACTATGCTTATTATTAAAGAGGTCGGTATATTTGTAAATAGCTAAGAACAGTCACAGACATGATTGCTAACAGAATTACTTCTGAATCTTTTTACAATCACAAGGAGATCAATGAATGTCGTCAAACGAAGTATGTTGGAATCCTCTTACCGCCGAACTGCGCTATCTATTGAACTCGGTAAGTGCTCGGTGATGTGTGACCATGAGAACCCCACCGCTATGTGAATACCTCATTACAGTATCACACTATCCTGCAGTTCGACTTCCATTAAGCACGCGACAGCATGACCCACACGTCATGATGTCACAGCCAACGGAGCGCCATCTACATCATAATAGGAACTATTTAATGGACAATTACTGAAGCCACCGAGCTAGCAGTTAACCAGTAGATTTAACTTGCAACCAAAGCTTGCAACTATTATCGGAATTAAACTTTGTTTCAAGGGTTTTGCTGTTGAAGTAAACTAATTACGTTGAAGTAAAGTATCTTTAAGTATTAAGTATCTTAATATTTTATTTTGATATTGTGAGGCTAAATCGATAAGTAGTAATTAGTTTTGATGTCATGCAAATGTTATCTGTAGACCGCTATACAATGTCTTGTAAATTTTGAATAACAATATTATGATCTTTTTTTTAATATTTGTTCAATAATTTCTTAGTTTCTATGTCAACTTCTGTATAAGTACCTCATTCCACGTGCTCACTATCTCCGTTCCCGGATCTCTTGGTGGGTCTCGAGTTCGCGACCATAGAAATTTTCTTACATTTTTTATTTATGGTCGCGGTAGTGGCGATGCCGGATCCGCTCCGCTTTGCCGTCGCCCCAAGCTGGTGTGGCGACTGACGGGTTACTGCACGCGATTTACACCACAACAGCAACCATCTCACGGGTAATTACCGGGTAACAGGCCTGACGGAACTACCGGCCATTTGTCAACTGATTTAAATTGTTTTAGGAAAACAGAGTCAGTTTTCTTTATAAACCGATACAATAAGAGCTTTCACATTTTGACTCGAAATCAACTTTAAAACGTCAAGAATCTTCTTGAACATTAATAAAGGATTATTTCATCGTAACTATATTGCTAAACTGTAATCAAATCCAAGTAATTTGGTAGTTCTGAGGGGATCAGCTCCCAATAAACTGTTTTATCGGATAATCGTATAATCTGTATTAATAATAATCCCTTGACAACGCTGAGGCGATAACCGGATTAAAGCACTTCGATCACGAAAGGGTTTCAGGTAAACATAAATATAATTAAATATTATTTAAATAACTTTACTACAGTTTATGGATATGTATTTAACTTTAACGCAATTAATTTAATAGTAAGATTATTACATTATTCATCAAAGTTTTAAAACCCTTTTGATCTAGAGATTCTGCACTCTTAATATGTACCTATAAGCAAAGTTTAGCATTGTTTCCTTTTCATAATATGATTTTATTCGTATATTTCACGATTTTCGAACTAATAAATACCTACCACTGTAACCAAAACTAAATGATCGAACATGACGCAGTTTATTAACTAGTTTGCGTTTGATCGCTCTCTATTCAAACAAAACTATTCAGTCGGCTTTGTTTGGCGTTCACTATTTATATCCATTTCCATGTAAATTAAAATTGTGTTCCAATCCATTTACATGGAAGTATTAACGTGCTAGCCACGGGTGGAAGCGCTAACTCAATGGCTTGTAACATGTTCGAAAAATATTAAATTCTACCAACATGTTGTCCTATTCAAAGGTGCTCTAGTATTATTAGAAATCAGGCTTTTATAGTTATTGCTACAAAAGACTAGAAGTTGTTCTTTATCGCAAAACTATTACTTGAGTGATCAATCATACTCGTATTACTACATTGATTGGTTAGCCAGATAAGATGGTTGAAATCTGTATTTACTTTGGCTCTGTGTAAATAGAATCAATCTTAGCCAATCTTTGAGTATTGAAGAATGAGTTTCTTATTTTAACATCTTTCAGACTGTTCGTAACTTAATCCATATTCAACAGTCGACTTTTGCGTACTGTTGATTTATGATAACTAGGCTATAGGCATTTGTATGTTTGTTTCCTAGTAGCCACTCATTACGTCTGTGGAAAGAAAAATTGATGTTTGACATAATGTGTCACACATGACGATCGTAAGTATAGTATATATTAGTCATGTTCTTGAAACTAGTAAAACTAATCTCATTTAATTTCTCTTTCTTCTATCTATTATCTTTAACTGCGTCGGTTCATTGCACACAACACAACAACTATATACAATAAATCACAACCACGCCCTTCAGTCCCTTCACATTATGAAACGATGATTAAAAATAGTTTCAAACAAACAAGGGCTTGTGCATTTAATATGAAGACTCGTCGTGATACATTATGAGCCGTCGTGCCTCAACATAAAGTTGAACATCGCTTAAAATGTTTTCGGAAACGATAGCAATTTAACAGTGATATCACGCACATCGAATAGTGCCTTAACAGCAGTTTAATGAACAATCTTCTTCGTAATACAGTCTCGTTGATGTTTCTTCAAGGAGCTGCAAATTTCATTATACGTTCATAATAGTCTGCTCGGAGAATTTAAAAAAAATCTTTCCTTTACAGTAAAAGCTTCTTCGGATGATGTTGTTGGTTTTACCGTACGTTGTTTGGTTTAGCCTTATTATCAACAATTTCGTGCTCCACTGAGTACACTAATATCTGTTTATCATTGTATAATGTTGGCAGTTCAAGGTCTGTTTATTTTATATCTTAATCTTCGTAATGAGTTTCTATTAAACGCTGAAAGCAAATAATAATAATGAATTACGCGTATTTACACGTAATTCATTATTATTATTTGCTTATTACTTGCGTATGGTTTGCATTTTGACAAAGTCCGTTTATTCTTTATTTACCTTAGGCATTTTGCTTAAATTCCTGTGTGATGATTGTTTTGTGATTTTGTGAAAATCAAGAATGCGATATTTCGATTGTTGCTCCTATCAGTAAATTGCCTTTCTGGTGCTAGATAGAATCATCTAGTGGGAAAAAAACTTTAAATTATGACTAAAGACGTTAAATTATGAACCATTATCATTTGCTGTGGTCGATATAAACATGGCTGATTCAAAAATCGCAATCCTTGCAACAAGGGATTCATCATACAAATAATATTGTTTTTAATATCCACCCATAATTGAATAGGCATGGAAGTAAATTTTATGCAGTATGTACGTACGCAGACCCATACAGTCAGTTTGTACCTACCTACTGTAGCAAAACGATAGCCACATCCACTTCGAATGTCGTCCCAGAATCGAACCTTGGATGATAGGTTATTTAATAAAATGAAGTCAATCAATCTGCCTAGCCTTTTTCCCAACTATGTTGGGGTCAGCTTCCAGTTAAACCGGATGCAGCTGAATACCAGTATTTTACATGGAGCGACTGCCTGTCTGATCTCCACAAGCCAGTAACTGGGTAATACGATACCCGTTGGTAAGACTGGTTGTCAGACTTTCGGGCTTCTGACGACCCGGAACGACTGTAAAGATTCACGAAAGACAGCCGGGACCAACGGCTTAACGTGCTTTCCGACCAACCCCGGCAAGCGTAGCTTTACCTGATGGATCGACCCGTGCGGCTGTTATTACTAAGTCACGAGCTCCTCCGAATAAAACGAAGTATCGAGGTAAAATCATAAAGTATATTGAAGAAAAAAACAAGTAAAGACAAATATTGTGAATTGATTATTAAAAAATGAGTGCGTAGTCGCGAGTCTTTGTATAAAAAAAAAAACTTATGTTTAAAACGTTAGATGAATATTGACCCATCATCATCCCCTAGGTCCATCGGCATACGTGAATGAACTCGGTTCTTTTTGAACGACTCGGAGGAACGTACGATGGCCACCGCCCCGTTCATATCCGCGTTCAACGCCGTAATTGAAATTCGACGCGATAAACTCTAACTAATAAGCTGCGATGGCTGGAACGTGCCTGTTCACAAGAAAAAAATAACAGTAGCAAAATTTTAGATCTTGCTCGAAAGGTGACTCATGACTCACTTCGAACAAAACTGAATCTTTTTTATTTCTCCTACCGAATTCAAAAATCTGTCAATAGTGACAAAACAACAATGACAATTTTATAAATAAAACATGTTCGGCCTTTTTCCATGTGGAGAGGTTTAGTTAGCAGCGTATTGCTGCACTACGTACGCAGACGCATACAGTCAACTTAACAATTTAATTTACCTATCGCAGGCAGGATCCTAATTCCATGAAATTAAAGTTCAGTGACCTGCAATAATTCGTCCTCACTCCGACCCCCACGTAATAGTTCGTTCAGCACTTCAACATAATTCATAATTGAAATAGTTTTCATAGCACTAACGAGTTTTTTTAAATCTCATTGTAGACTCATTAAGCACGTCACCAGCACTCGGTGCGACGGCGGCATAAAAAACCAATCTATTGTTTAATGCAAAGGTAATAGAAAAATTACTCTCTGATAGTTTTCGTGTTAGAAATTGCGAAGATTATCAATTTAGTCATTAACTTGATTGGCAGGATCAAACTTGTCTGGATTAGTTAATCGCTTTATATTCATATTTGTGACTTAATTCGCTTGAAGTTGTCCATTAAAGTAAGTAGCTAATATTTCGAGCTCCACCTGCCTTCACAGACGGTCATCAATCATTCACTTAATGACTCAGGCAGAACTGACGCAACTGACGTCATACATCGTGCGATGTAAACGAAAGTTACGTTTGTTTACTACACACACTTACCTATATTGCTAGGTTTTTAATATTGATCCGATGTCAAAACATTAATGACTTTTTTACTTTCATCGACCTCTAGTCATCAGCGTCAGCCTAAAGCTATTGGACATAGGCTTCTCCTATTGCACGTCATTCACTTGATTTTCAGCAACTCTCATCCAGGTACCACCTTGCGAAGATCGTTCCTCCACCTAACCTGAGGGCGACGTACCTACCTTACGTTTGCTGAATCTTGTTCTCCACTCAAGAACACATCCATGATCATCGGTTCTACAGCTAATATGGCCGGCTCATTGCCACTTCAGCTTGCTTATTCTATGAGCTATGTCGATAACTTTGGTTACCTGCCGGATCACCTCGTTGCGGATTAGATCCCTCAGAGAGACTCCATGCATAATACCCCGTTCCATAGCTCGCTGAGTGACCTTGAATTTATAGACCAGCCGTACCGTGAGTGTCCACGTTTCTGCTCCGTAAGTTATAACAGGCAGGACGCACTGATTGAAGACCTTCGTCTTTAGGCTCTGTGGACTACGCGACGAGAAGACTTGTTATGAAAGATACACTAATCAAATCATTCGAATAAACAATAAATTAAAATTCATCACTGTATCACGTAGGTATTTAATACAAGCCTCCTTACATCCGAATATTAATAACTCTGAACACTCGCTCCTCAAGTAACGTAGCATATTATTACAACTCAATCAAGTAAAACCGAAATCCTTCTTCGCTATTGGCCCACTTCGTATACGCAACGAGTCTGATTCAATTACGTCATGATTTGCTAATACCAGCCGTGATTGATCGCCGATAATTAATTGGACTCCGCCGGGGAACCGGCCGGAGTTTGGAAGCCTTAGGGAGTATAGTGCTGTAGTGCTGCTAATACGAGTAGGTTCGATCTGGTCATTGTAGCGTCCGTATAGAAGGTCATTATTGCCTTAGTATTTATCAGTGAAGTCGCTAAAGATATGTGACCTTTATAAAGAGTAACTCTTAACTTAATCGGAACTTCTTATATTACCTATTAAGGCTTGTGCAGACCAGCGCGACTTGTCGCGCGACGCGACACGAACAATACAATTTCTAAGAAAACTTCACAGTATAACAATAACCGGTGTCGCGTCGCGCGACAAGTCGCGCTGGTCTGCACAAGCCTTTAAACGTAAATCGCCTTTGATGTCAAAAAATTCCATTTGATACTGTTGAGACTCTCCTTTATAGTTAAACTCTTTAACCGAATTAAACTTTAATCTAGAAATTGTGCACATTTGAAATCTAACAAATGGTTATAAAACCCGCCTGGTGGACCATTTGTATCCGGTTACCCGTGCCAATACAGTACAAAATGGTAATACATGCCGTATTTGGTCCCATTACATCATCTGAAAGTCCCAGACTGTCCCAGACCGCGACCCTTCGGGTTCGTGTATTATTTTTCTATTAAACTTAGTGTTTGTAGAACATTGGCACGTAGGTCGCCACAGTTGGCCCATTGTTCCCAACTGCTCCATATCTGCGGGACGTTCCGAAATTCCAACGGATTTAGAAACGAAAGGAAAACTTGTAACAGCTGCTTATCTTGCCGTTCAATTCCGAAGAGGGTCTTTACATAAAGAGAATAAAGACAGAAGGTCTACATGTGAGCAATTCTGTGAAGTACAATGTTAGTCAACAAACTTTGGAAACATTATGATCTCCAAATCTGTCACAATTTTCAACTCAAACTCAAACTCAAAGCATTTATTTCAATTAAAACATTTACAGGCACTTTTAAATTGTCAAGGAATCGGTCAGTCATAAATATGAAGCTAGTTGCCCATTCCAAAGCGTAGTAGGTACCTATGGAGAAGAACGGACACGGACACTCAAACATAAATTGTTACATCATTCATGTTGAAATTATACATGTGAGAACGATGTAGAAAGAAGTGCACGTTAGAAGCGTCCGTAATAAAAAGATAAAACAAAGAACAATTCAAAAATTAAAATCAGCCATGGCAGCTAGAGTTGACCAGTCCCAACTGACGGCGCCCGTTCACGAACATGACGCATGGACTGTAATCGGACAAGCATGTTTACTTTCATCAGTGGCATGATGACTTACGTGTATAAGACTGGGACTTCTGCTCATTCATACGTATTTCTCCTAAATTCAGTTCGGAATGGTTCTCAAAAACTTGTTACTATTTAGGGCACTATCTCAATCTTTAAACCAAAGACGTGTTTGGTTGGAGGCCGAAAATACCTCGTTATAGTCACTCGGGGCTCTGCTTAGACTATGGAGAGTATTCGCTTGAGCGATAGACACATCGGAAGGGTTTTATGTCTCGTCCCAAACGATTTGGAAGTTCAAAATGATCTACAAGATCCTTGATGTATCTCTATGTTGAAACTAAATATCTTGCCCAAGGGCGATTTGAAATTTGTGATTCCATAAAAAGGAGATTTATGGAGTAACTCAATAAAGTTAAACGGCAAACAGAGGTTGTTGAACTTGCACAGCAGCATGACGTCACGGACGGGAATCAGCTACATTTTCATACATCTGTTGCGATGCTGACATATAAATAGAAAGAAATCTTCCTCAAGGTAAACTGGTAATGTCAACACGCCACAGAAACGGTTTGGATGATTGTGACAAATGGACGGAAAATAAACAAGTCATGTTACACCTTTGTCAAAAATAAACCTCACTCACACATCTGTACTGTATCAGCTGGTTTGAGTACATAATGAACAGAATCTACGTTATTAATAATTTGAAACAGCCATTACTACTCTGCAGTGCTTATTTTAACAATGCTTGGGACCGCTGACTAGTTTAGTATTAGTTGTGGTCGAATAGTAGCGGCCTGCGCGGGACGGCACAGCGGGCGTGTGTATCAGGGATCCTTGATTGATTGAACGTAATGCTACTAACTCCGACAGGGGCGCACGTTGCGGCGGCTCACCGCACCTAATTATCGACATTCAATTAACTTTTGCGTGATCCAATCAGCTGATTCAATCACGTGATTTAATTAGGCATTCCGAGTAGAATCCAAAGTAGAATTGAAAATACCTGCTGAACTTTCGTTGAAGTTTTGAGGTCGACGAAGCCGTAGACTGGTTTTTAACAATAATATTTTTAGGTATTATGATTAGATTTCGAAGGTTATTTCCGACAAGTACCTACTGTGAACAACGTTGGTCCGGTTTCACAAGAGGGATGTTAGGTTATGTTGCTCTTTCATTCCCGAATGAACATGAGTGTTTGAATCACTTGTGAATGGGGTATTTTTGGATATAGCGCTCTAGTTTCTAATCCACTCAGGAGATTAAAAGAAAATCTATGTATGTCTGTGCTTCTACCCGAGATTTTATTCGTTGCCGAGTTAAGGCTTGTGCAGACCAGCGCGACTTGTCGCGCGACGCGACATCGGTTATTGTTATACTGTGAAGTTTTCTTAGAAATTGTATTGTTCGTGTAGCGTCGCGCGACAAGTCGCGCTGGTCTGCAAAAGCCTTTAGGCGTGCTATAAAAATAGTCTAAATGGCTCAGAGGCGCGGGCGGTACTGCCAGTCTTCTGGGGCTCTTGATCTGAAAAAACGGGGTGTTGTAAGCACAAATAAAACATGTAATTACCATGTGAAAAATAATAGTGACGTTTTAGATAAATCGGAACTACTGTCACAGCAAACATTTGCACTCACTTCTGTAATCATTTTGTTAAGTGTATCGTGGTTATTACTACAACAACTTTGTACAACGTGGTCCTTTCTGAAATAGGGACCGGATTTCACGACCGAGGACAACGTTTGTGTCGTTAACATTACATTTAAACAGTTATTATTAAAGCCTTCGTTTATTAAGAGTTGTGACAGATATTTTGAACTGATAATGCTCAATTTTTTCTACTTTCATAACACAAAAAAATTCAAACCTCAGAAAAAGTCGATTTTTCACAAACAAAAGAAAAGCTACACGTTTGGCTAAAACAAGAAAAAAAACATAATATATTATACAGAGCAAATGTTAATACAGTAATATCTTTCGTAAGGCAGAGGGTATAATACTTGCATGTAAAATTAGGCGCTTTGGTGCCGCGCCGCGTGTCGTACGTGCTCATAGTCGCTGACCGCGCTCGGCATGTGTGATGAGACCACAGAACAGATAAAAGAGGTGTTCTGTGGATGAGACGATAGCGACCAGACGGATTCCAGCCACGGAACATTGTGAAAGGGACAGCAAACTTAGAAATGGATTCACAGACCATACTTTGACTTTACTTTGCCAGATAAATTAACCGTCTCATCAGTGGTAGCCCAGTGGTAACGGCCCCGACTTAGGAGTAGGTAGGTCGTGGGTTCGAACCCAGGCAGGCGCTTTACTTTGTGTAAATAATTTCATCACCACTGCTCTCAAAACGATGAAGGAAAACATCGTGAGGAAACCGGTATGTCCTAGAACCAAAAATTCTAAGACGTGTGACATCTACCAACCCGAACTGGGCCCGCTTGGTAGATTACAGCCCACTCCCACTCAAAGACAGGAGGATTTGCAAACATGATCTCCCATACATTTCGTATAGGAGAACATGTTTTTCACAATTTATGTTAATTTATTTACAATGTTAAGTTTGTTCTTGGGATAAATTCATCCCAACTAGGGAACCCTTCATTGTGCGTGGTCCGACACGCACTTGGCTGATTTTTCTTTGTAAAGGTGAGTCATTATCGTTGTATGCGACTTCAGATAACATAGGTATTTACTTTTCGTCTGCATAATTTATAAAAACTCTTCAGAAACCTACTTGACATGATTTATGAATATTACTTACTTATATAAAAGGAAACTTCTTCAATTTGAGTTACTCTGAAGCATTTTATTTCAAGAAGTAATCCTGGACATAAAATTCATTACTTTTCAAATAAAATAAATTCAAACTCGCGTATCGTTCATAACGATGTACATTGAAATACGAATATCTAAGAAAAATCCGAAGCTTCCAATAAAGTGGAGAGGTGCTCCAATCACAAAAGTTAAATTGACTACGCAACGACAATACCAATAAGAACAACCGACCTGCTCCGATCACAATACAATCATACGATTGATATCCACTCGGTAACATGAGGGAGATAGAAACAGAAGAACACATAGGTGACAAGAAAGACACACTTTTGGACAAAATAGCCTTCAAGAGTTGCAATACTTAAACAGGTATAATTATGTCCAGTGTACCTTGGATACTCGTAGTCATCCACGCTGCCACCTTTCTGTCTTGCTAATATTTTTATCACAGCCAGACCTATTGTTCTGAAGTTTAATCAAAGAATAGAATTAAAAACACAGGATCGAAAGGTATGGAACACTTGCGCTTGCTCATTTACCGCTTTGGCTGGAAAAACATGGGTTCCGATTGCCAACGCCATGCCTAGCGATGCATACCGTTTGCAAATGGCCGCCATCGCTGCATTGCATAGCTATGAAACTATGGTGTACCTATCTATGTAGATTTGGTATTAGAGTAGGTATTATTAGTATATCAAAATAATATTTAAATTACATATAGATATGATTATGAAAACACAGAAAAATTAAAATAAAAAACTCTCTAGAAGTTGTGTACAGAGTGTGGTCTCTGTACACAACTTTTCGAGAGATTTTTTTTAATTTATAAATATTGCTTTGTCTATGTATTGTTTACTTTAAATGTTTTTGTATTTTTATGTACATAAATTATGTTCAGCTAGCTCGTGGCTAAGTAAAAACAGCCGCACGGGTCGATCCATCAGGTTAAGCTACGCTTGCCGGGGTTGTTCCGTGGATGGGTGACCATCTTTACATACCGAGACTCCTCCGTGCCTCGGAAAGCACGTTAAACCGTTGGTCCCGGCTGTCATACGTGGATCTTTGATAGTCGTTACGGGTCGTCAGAAACCCGAAAGTCTGACAACCAGCCTTACCAAGGGGTATCGTATTACCCAGTTACTGGGTTGTGGGGGTCAGATAGGCAGTCACTCCATGTAAATTACTGGTATTCAGCTGCATCCAGTTAGACTGGAAGCCGACCTCAACATAGTTGGGAACAGGCTAGGCAGATTGATTATGTTCAGCTAGACGTATACATACTTATTTCTGTAGAATATTTTACTTACACGATTAATTATTGTCACACGAGGGGACGTCATTACGCCACTCCTGAGGTGGATGCTGAAAATCTGCGCTGTTGACGATAGGTTTCTTTCGAAGTCACAGCATTTTTGCTGAGCATCAACCTGTTCTTGCACAGATGCGACGCATGGCTCAATAATTATTTGTTTGTTACAAAAAAAATTACAAAAAAAAAACAACCGACTTCCGAAAAATAAACACTACAAAGAGAAAAATAACTTTAATTTGGGAAGTCGGTGTCTTTGGTTTTGAATTTTCGTTTTTTGCCACCGACTTCCAAAATTAAAGTTATTTTTCTCTTTGTAGTGTTTTTTTTCGGAAGTCGGTTGTTTTTTTTTTTTGTAAAACAAAATATTTTTCACTTTTTAGTTGTGGTGCCTACCCCACAGTCACAGGAAGTTATAATCATATCATCCACATAAACTAAGTGCGAAAAAATACGTATTATTGAAGCTTACTCAAAAACTATCCCAGCAAAGTTAATAAAATTGATATGGGACCAATCCGGGAGCATCGCCTTTCAAACAAAAAAAGAATTTTCAAAATCGGTCACCAATTCACGGAGAAATCAACGGACATATATAAAAAAAAAAAAAAAACTTACGCGTCGTACATATAACCTCCTCCTTTTTGGAAGTCGGTTAAAAATATATAACTGTACACTTTGTAATCGGTATTTTTGTTTGTTTGCTGTCAATTTCCAGTGTCGAAACACAGATAATCTTCGATAAGATTAGCAATATACAAAATTGACAGACTAATATTGCTTGAATATGAGGCTTTTGGCTCCTCTGTATGTGTGTATTTTATGTCATTTGTTTTTGTAATGTGCGTTTTGTTTTTGCAGAAAAATTGTTTATTGAAAAAGTAATCAATCTGAATTTAGGTCACAATGACAATATCCGTATGTTTTTTAAGTTCCCTTTTCTCAAGATTTTAAAATTGTTTTTATCAAGGTTTGGGTGCAAAAAACAGGTTCAGGATTGGTTGCTTGGGCCTATGTAAGTATGCTGAAACGGAAAATGTTTCATATTTCAAATATTAAAGTATGCATCATCTCATACTCACTAACACTCATCACAATATGCATACATACACTCATCATCACGTTCTCACTCACACTCATCACTTATATTTATACTCAGCACATACACACATACATTTGGTCACCTTTAAGTCCTAAGTTTGTTTTATTATCTTACTGAAACCGTTGCATTTGTTAACTTATCTTTAAAATTCTTATTATCTGTCAAAAGAGACTGGATCCTGCGACACAGGGTATCCTAGTGCGGGATCCAGTGTCATACCGCAATTATAATAGCACATCCTGAGACTTGTTACAAAACTATTTTTTACACAACGCGCACTCATTTTATAATCCCGAAAACTACATTTCAAATCCATACGTACGGAACGTACGGAAACTCTTAAAAATCTAATTTCACGTATTTATTTCCTAAGAAGATGTGGAAACAAAATGCATTTAAGAGATATAACCGAGACGGGCACGACTGGTGGTTCTGTACCGCCCCCGCGGTCCCGCCTAAACTTGCAATCTTTTATTTAAATAAACTCGAGACGTCACACTGCCTCGCATTTTTCACGTGTCCTTTGTAAAAGATAAGGATTATACTAATAATAATATATGTTTTTATGAGAGGCTTCTTGTGTTATAGGTGCATAAAACCTTGAATAGTAAGTAAACTCTCTGTTTGTCTGTCCAAATAAAAAAAACTGTAAAAGAAATTACAGGCTACGTTGTGATTGTAACGATGACGTCGCGAGAGCCTCTGACACTTAACGACAAAATATCGCGAGTGTGACACAAAACGGCAATATTTTCGGCAAGAGACGGCACTTGCCGAGAATATTGCCGTGTTGTGTTCCACTGCAGGACAAGCTCTTACCTTCCCTCCTAACACTAATGCCAAAGAGTTGCCTTCTCAAAACCAAATACTTCAAAGACAGCTCAGACATTTTAGGGACTTTAAGTATTAAGTAATAAAGGATCCTTTCACGGAACTGAAAGGCATCTCAATAAGTCGTACTTCAGTTTGTTAGCTAATACACTCAGCACAGAAATGTTTCGCCCCCAGATTCCAAACGTTGTCTGTCTGTATGTGTGCAGCAACCTACATAGTAACAGCGAGTAACATTTCAATGGCCAGCTTAACGCGACACACACATTCATCCTCTTTGTTTTCTTTGTCTTTCTTATGCCGTACCTACTTCGGGATTCGCCCGAAATGTAATAAAGAACGTACATATTTGCGATTTTGATTGCTCTTCAGGATTTGAATTGAGAAATAAATAATGATTCTTAAACAAACAAGTGAATTTTCAGGATGTGCTACGTATTTCAATTTAAAAAATTATTTCAATATATACTCGTATATAGCTATAAAGCTTTCTGAAGTTCTCACATGCAAGAATTTTATAGTGAAGTATTTTCCCGATAGTGTTGGTAAGGATCATAATAAGAGTTCCGTTTCTTTTCAGGGCCTCTAAAGGTAATCAAAAAGTTTCAGACCTACACAAAAGATGTAATATTTTGCTGAAAAAGCAGCGCCTAATGGTAATGTGGATATATTATAAGACTCGCCACCGTTTCCAAGATGAAAGCAAAAAATAGTCTTTATATTTTAACGAATTGGAGAGAGTTTACCTATATAAAAGGGATCCAATTTTAGTTTACTTTAGGATTTTGATTGAAGTAGTTACTGGGAATCGAAAAAGGTTTCAAAAGTTTTTTTTAGATTTACGATTTTGTTTTATAAAGCTAGACTCAAAGTACATAAAATCATATTTTATTATATAATTGTTTTATTAGTTCTAGATATATTCTTTACGTCTGCACGTCTGATATAATTCTAATAAAACTAATTTAATATGAGCAATTCTGTTTCGAGAAAAGCTTTCCACTTTCCATGGATTAAGTTTTCATCTACATAAATCTACTTAAACATAAAGTAAATTAGTAACGAATTCAAAATTGTACATTGAATTGAAAATTGAATATTTTTGAAAATAAAAATAAAGCTACAAGGTGTGGAAACGAGTTCGATCTCGAAACTATAGTACTTTATAATGTTTGTCCGCTTGTTTGTTTGTCTGGATGTATGTTCCGGATTGATTGGGGTAAAAACGGCTGAACAGATTTAATGTAATTTGGCACACACCTATTTTATAGCTTAATGGATACTTTCAATCCTGGTAGTACGTTCCCGTGGGATATTTTCCGACATCCATGCGGGCGAAACCGCGTTCAAAAGCTAGTGTAAAATACCTTTGCCGATGATTATTTAAAATATTATTGGGTCGTACAGGTGGCCAAAAGTAAATACCATTTAGTTATTTACTCACTGTCACGGGTAGCACTCACAATTACGAGTGTATCAAAACGTGACGTTTGTGGAGACTCGTTATTCTCGGCCGACAATTATCACGATTACCAATCCTCAGTTTTACATTCAAAGCCGGCCCAACTATGACCAATTACCAACTTATCCCTTAAACTTTAGCACAACCTTAAGTTTATAGTATTTCGGTTGATTTTTGTTTGAAACGGTGGTTGGTAGTGGTAAGTGTAACTATTTGTTTTTGCAGGGCCGACCACGAACAAAGGTCCGTGCTAATGAACAGCCGGCCGACGCCCGAGCGCTATTTACGACGCCCTCAATGCCGGCCCCATTCACTGTTGTCTACAACCTAAGTGTTGCTTTTAAAGAGGCTGCATTCTCTTCCATTTATCAAAGCCAGTGTCGAAGGGTTCATGAAAATTAGCTGGGCTTAGCGCTTTTGTGTTATGTTAGGAACGAGTACAATGCTGCCTTGAGGATTTGATGTTAAATTAGTATAGTCTGTTCCAAAAGTACCTGATGAAAGTGTAAACAAACCCTGTTGAAATTAAATTATTACGCGATGACTCACCAAAGGGAATTAGTAACACATTATTACAATGATTGTTTGAATTAAATTATGGAAAACTCAGTAGCAGCCCGCAGTCTGGATTTGTGCCCGGTTGATGACAATAGGCTTACCCTATTACATGGGACTTAAGAGCGTTTATCCTAAAGTTGGCAACGTCGCAAATAGCTGTCAAGCATTTACCTGTTTTGATTATTTTGGTAATATTACTGTATGGAAATATGAAATATGGCTAACTAGCGAACTAAAAATAATATGGATAATAAAATGCAACAATTAATATCGTAACACCGAATATTTAGCTTTAGATGTAAAAAAAGTATTTGGAAATTTTCCAAATGCCTTTTTTTACACCTAAAACGCTTACAACATCAAATTCTGTGTTATAATTGCAATGCATTATTAATATTCTAGTTCACTAATTAGCCACATACCATATTTCTATACAATAGTATTGCCAAATTAATCAAAACAGCGAAATATTTAACATCTATTTGCGACGTTGCCAACTTTCAGAATAAACGCTTTTAAACATAACTAGCAAAATGTGGGTGTACTGTAAGTGCAATTCTGCCTAAACCTTCGGTTAATACAGGCATGATGTTATGCTATGTGCAAAGTTACGAATTGAAACATCATCCAGGAAAAATTTACCTCAATGTCAATGAAAAATATCTTTAAGAGCGTTTATTCTGAAGGTGGGCAACGTCGCAAATAGATGTCAAATATTTCCCTGTTTTGATTAATTTAGCAATATTACTGTATGGAAATAAAAAATGTGGCTAACTAGCGAACAGCTTATCGGGCTCTTGGATTTATACTGCGATCTTCTAAAAAATTCTAAAAACCATCCACTACAATTTTGTTATACAATAGATAAAGAGAAGTCAGTTGGAATACTGCAGTAGGGTCTGGAATCCAACATACCAGATTCACACAAATCGAATAGAAAGAGTCCAGAAGAAACTTGTTCGTCACTTAGCTTTTCGGTTTAGAGTTAGGAATCTGAGATCATAGGCAGACAAGCTGAATTATTTTAAAATCATTCCTCTCAGGTCTCGCCATAGAGTCTCTGATTTAACATTCCTGTTCAAGTTGCGTTTATCGTTTGTATTGACTGTCCAGATCTTCTTAGCAGAATAAATCTTAATGTCCCGGCCAGAATGCCGCGATGTCGGCCCATTACTCAAAGCCCCACGATACCGAACAAATCTGGGTAAACATTCACCGGTTTCCAGGATGACCCAGCAGTACAATGCCTTATCATGTTCATTAGAAGACATAGACATCTTTTCTAATAATCTGGGTAAATATAAGTCACTAATCCGTACGCAATTAAATGATAATTATGTAAGTGTTGAACTGCGTGCCTAGTAATGCATTGTTCATTATTTGTATTTCCCTGCAAGTACAATTTTTTCTAATATGTATTCGTTGCTTTTTAATCTTTATTTGTATTCAATTTAAATTCAGATCACCAAATTTAATAATGTACTAGTATAACCTTAATAATACTATATAATTTTAACTTCCAGGGCTGCTTCTATCTATTATACTGTTTGCTTGTTTTTATTGCATGATGTGGTGTCCTATAATTGAGGGAGCACATAGATTGTTGTTCTTGTCTTTGTATTATAGCATGTAAGGTGTATTCTTTGTTGGAGATCCTAATAAAATAAAATAAAATAAAATAAACTAGAATATTGATTATGAAATGCAATAATTAATATCGTAACACCGAATGTTTAGTTTTAGATGGAAATTTTCCAAATTTTAATACGTTTTTTACACCTAAAATGGGTACAACATCAAATTCAATGTTATAATTGCAAATCATTTCTAGTTCTCTAGTTAGCCACATTTCTTATTTCTATTCAGTAATATTACTAGTGGAAATTCGCGGTATGTATACCCAGTATGGTACACGAGAGTTATAATAACAAATATACAAATTAAAGCCAGACTTCACAAAAAATTCAAAAAAACTAAGTTGGATAATGATTATCACAAATTTGCGGAATGTAGAACTCGTATAAAAAAGTTAATAGAAACTGCGCATAAACAACATAAAAATAAAATTCAGTACCAATTGGTAAAGGATCCAAAATCGTTTTGGCAGTATATAAGGTCGAAAAGAAAAACACTAAATAAGCAGAGTATCATAAAAGAAGGTCAACATCTGACAGATGATGAGTGTGCTGTGCAGTTCGCTGACTCTTTTGAGTCTGTGTACAGCAAGGAGCCACCCAAACTGGACGCGTGCGCGGCGGCGGTGGAGGTCGGCGCGACCAGTGCACGGGTACACATTGAGACGCTGAGTCTAGCGGAAGTTCGGCAGGCGCTGGGGAGTCTCAAGCCAAAACGTTCGTCTGGCCCAGACGGGATACCAGCGTTTCTGTTCCGAGACTGCGGGAGGGTACTGGCGGAGCCATTACTTCACATTTTTAATGCATGTTTACATCAAGCCACGTTCCCTCAAAGGTGGAAGATCACGCGCGTTGTTCCGGTCCCTAAAGGAAAACCAAGTTCAGATACCTGTAATTATAGACCGGTGGCTGTACTCTCCACGCCTGCTAAAGTACTCGAGTCGGCTATTCAGCGCTCCGTTCAGGAACAAATGCGTGCGCGTCTGTCAGATGCGCAACATGGGTTCCGACCTGGACGCAGCACTGCTACAAACCTTATTAACTTTATGGTACAGGTGGTGCCGGTAGTAGACTCGGGGGTACAGGTAGATGCTGCGTACTTCGATTTTAAATAGGCGTTCGATACGGTGGATAATGACATCTTGTTAAGGAAGCTCGCGAAAATTGGATGTACACTACCTCTGCTACAGTTCTTCGCTAGCTATATGAAGGATCGCCAGCAATATGTCGACTACAATGGCTGTGTATATCAACCGTATTACACGAGATCGGGCGTGAGCCAGGGCAGCAATGTAGGGCCTCTCGAGTTTATTGTAATGATAAATGACTTGCCGGAAGTCGTCAGACATGGGACTTGTTTATTGTTTGCGGATGACCTGAAATTGCTGCTCGAGGTTCGGGATCACTCGGATTGTGAACGCCTACAGCAAGACATTGACAGTGTGGTGGAATGGAGCAATGACAACAAACTGCATTTTAATGTTGCTAAATGTTCGGTGATGTCGTTCACTCGCGCGCGAACTCCCTTGAGTTATCAGTACAAGGTTGAGGATGTGCCGATGCAACGAGTGTCTCAGGTACGAAACTTAGGGGTAGTCTTCTCTCAGGAACTAACTTTCCGTGAGCATATCAACAAGATATGTAAGAAGGCATACAGAAACCTAGGTTTCGTACTCAGGCAGTCCCAAGGATTCACCAACATCACGACACTAAGGGTACTATATGACGCATTAGTCAGAAGTCACCTCGAACATAGCGCATTCATTTGGGCTCCTCATGAGGCGAAATATAGTGTTATGTTGGAACGTATCCAAAATAAGTTCACGCGACACTTGTATTACAAGTTGTATGGGGTATATCCATTATACCCATTGATGTACCCTACACTATTTGTTCTGGGTATGGTAGGGTATAACACTCTAAGAGTACGACGGGAGTTTTCGCTCGTAGCGTGTGTAGTGAAACTACTACGTGGCGTGGCGCATACCCCGGGAGTGCTGCGACACCTACAGCTGTACGTGCCCGACCGGTACGTGTGGAGGCGGCAACGCCCGCCCCTGCTCGCTGTACCTGCAGCCAGGACCAACCTACTGGCGAGAACTCCTCTCACTAGAGCCATACGCGTGGTGAATGAGGTTCACGGGAGGGTTGATGTATTGTGGTGCAACTTGAGTGAATTCGCAAAAGTTACACTATATGTAATAAGTTATTTAGATTAAGATATTTTTTAACTAGGTATAAGGTGTAGATTTAGGATTTAGTTAGTAAGACCACTCTGTCGCATTGGATCATAGATCTGTAATGATAGTGTAGGTAAGATTGTTATAAATAAATAAATAAATAAAACTATAAGAATCAAAACAGTTAAATATTTGACAGTTATTTGCGACGTTACCAATTTTTAGGATAAAATATTTAAAATTTAAATCACCTTAAGAGGGTGATTTAAATTTACAATTTCCGATTTCAGTATTAAAATGATCAAATAAAAGCACTTAATTTGTAGTGTGTTAATAAATGTTTCAGTTTCATCAGATACTTTTGAAACAGACTATAGGCACCAACGCTTTATTGTAACGGCTAAATGACTTTTGAATTTTGAATGTTTTATTCGGGAATTGCGGAGACTAGACGGTCTTCATTTCATGGAAAACAAAATTTCACCGACAGGGCTGTACAGTTTTAGCCTCATATATCCAGGATCCATCATAGCATTGACAGACACGAAGGAACGGTGAGTGCGATGCTTTCGCCTTGACATCTCCACGTCTCAATCATTCATGTTACCTTTTATGGAAACGCGTTGAAACTTTTATATTTACAGTAACAGAGACATAAACAGACTAGATAGGTAGCCTTAAGCCATGGATAAAAATGTAGTGATATTTCTACCCAAGGATACGAACAAGTTTTGCCTTTGTTGTAATCAGGTCCAAATAATATGTAACATTCCGATTATTTCCGAGTATTTCCAACTTTCTGTTCTAACTGTAATAAGTTAGTAATGACTATTTTGGTTTCAAACCTTTCGGTAGCCTTCACGTGCCTTCTAATCGGAACTAGCTGTTATCAACAGTTTGGCTGTTCCAATTGTGGCCATAAATAAATACTAGCTCTGATGTGGGTACTCAATCATTTTCTATATTTATGGTGGAAATGCGAACGGTTTTTCTGTAACGTTGATAGTATTTCGTTTCTTAGCGACCGTAAAAATAGAATGAATTGATGTTTCATTGGATTAAAGTATGATAGAATTCTCATGTTTTATAAAATATAGTTTTAGGAGTTTTTACAATACCCAAATTCAGAGTTTCGTTAATTAAACAAAAAATCGGCGATCGATTTCGGCGTGTATTCCCGTTGTCCCCGTAGGCCAGGTCCCCATTAAAGGGGACAAAGGGAATTTAATAAAATAATTAAAATTACTTCCCGTTGTCCCCGTACAGTGTCCCCGTTTATTTATTGTAAATGATTTACTTTTCAAATTATGCCCGTTGTCCCCGTTGCGTTAAAATTAGAAGTGCCTTTATCCTAAAAGTTGGCAACGTCGCAAATAGCTGTCAACAATTTAACTGTTTTGATTAATTTTATGGAAATAAGAAATGTGGCTAATTAGCGAACTAGAATATTAATAATGAATTGCAATCATAACATTGAATTTGATGTTGTACCCGTTTTAGGTGTAAGAAAGGTATTTGGAAAGTTTCCAAATACTTTTTAAAAATAAATAAATATTTAAAGTGGATAGCGATACGTGAAATCTTAACTGTCCGTTGTCTCCGTTGCCCGTATGTACTATCGAAGAACTTCATATCTCAGCACCGTAAAGACTATTTCTGCTTGCGGCGCTCGGCCGCTTTGGTATTGTCATCAACCAATATATACATTACAATCAAACTCAAACTCAAAGCATTTATTTCAAACCAATTAGAGATACTTTTGCATTGTCAAGAGGTCGGTCAGACAGAAAGTTGAAGCTAGTTGCCCATTCCAAAGCGTAGTATGTTCCTATGGAGAAGAACGGGCAAGAAACTCCACGGACACTCTTTTAAATCAGAATATTGTTACAAAATATTCGTTACATCATTCATATTAAAATTATACATGTGAGAACAATGTAGAAAGACGTGCACGTTAAAAGCGTCCGTAATAAAAATAAAAACAATTAAAAAATTATAATAAAAAACATTCTCATCATTATTTCTTTTGTTCTGTTCCTAGTGGCCGAAAAAAAGTCATATATCATCATTGTAACAGAGCCTACAAAACACATGAAAAATATTACAATGTATTTTTTTGTTTCATTGGTTGACGCAAATAGCGCCCCTAAACAGAGTGGTAATCGTGTTCACGAGATCTTGTTTTCAAACTTCTTAGATATGAAGTTCTTCGATAGTACATAAGACGGACAACGGTAAGGAAATTTGATGACGTTCTGTTGTCCCTGTGACGGGGACACAGATTACGGGGAGAACGGGAATACAGGGATTTCGGGACTAAATCTCAATCTTCACAGTACGGTATCTGGGCGCTTCAATATAATAAGATAAGATAAGATTTATTTCTCACCACAATTTTACAAATGTTATATTTTCATATGCATAATAGTTTTATTTATACTGTGGGAGACTGGTGCCTAAGCTAGGCGTAAGGCCTGTATTTCAGGACACCAGAATAATAGGCCAGCACCCTAATTTTGTGTAACACAGTTCAAAAAGAGAAGAGAAGAGTCGGCAAGAAACTCCACGGTTACTCTACTAAAAATAAATGTTTTTTACAATATTTTTTAATAACAGTAGGTATTAATAGGTATGGGAGGACAGTGTAGGTCTTTTAACAAGTACCAGGTACTTAACAAGATAGAAGATGGTCAATAAATCTACAGTCCACTAAACCTACAGTGTTCTCACATTCACAAAATAGAAAAAAATAATCTAAGTATATAAAATATGAATAAATTAATAAAAATAAAAACCTATTTTAAACGAAATGACATGATTGCTTACAACTGTAACAAATCTGAATAATTATCATGTTCACAAAAGCCACTAATAAAGTGTTGAAATTAAATTATAGGTGTGTAATGTCAAATATTAGGATGATTATGTCAAGGAAGAATGTAAAAAAAATAAAGATGGTAACTTGGGAGCAGTTAATAGACTCTTACATAATGTGCAGAAGGAACTATTGCCAAACTTCCTTGTCTTCAACGTAGTCTTTAATTTTATAATAATGATTTAATAATGAATAATTTTATTTATAATGTTTCAATTAGGGATGTACGATACATAATTTTACGATACCGATTATTTGAGTAATTAATCGGCGGTACCGATATCGATGGCTTAATATAATAAATAATGAAGTATGTACCTCATGCGTTTGTATGTCTTTTGTATTTTGTTTTTCGGGCACAACTGTTTAATAGTCGTCACTTCACTGTGTGAATAAACAGAATCACGAATAGCGGTGACGTGCCACAGACACAAAACAATACATCGCTCAGACAACGCTCAGCAAACTGCAACCACTGCCGCTTGCCGTGTTGGGTCGGTCATATATAATTGGCGATGCCGATATATCGGCCGAAATATCGGCATCGGAATGGGAGTCGTTACATCCCTAGTTTGAATCACAATCCGAGAGTTTTTAAGGATATTAATTCTAATCCATTGCTTCATAGGCTTAATAAATTTATCTGCTTAGCAGCGTAAATAATATAATGAACGTGGTTGAACAGTCAAAATGAAAGAAAATGCGATCAATTGTCATTTTATGTATGTTACGCAATTACCCCGCTGGGCCCACTCACGTACGGCGTACCATACATATCTCCGCTTATGTTTCTTGAGACACTGCGTTGAGCCATTTTGCGGTGAGCCTTGCATCACATCAATATTGGCTCTCGTTACGCAGGGAGAGTCAAAGTGAGAGAGAGTACACAAAGTGAGAGGGTGCACAAAGCCTTCTACAAACTGCAGCCAAACGTCTTTGCGACTCACGTATACCTACACAACACCGAGGTTTACTATTCAATAATATTTGAATTTCCTTGAACGAGAAAATGTTTTGAGATTTGGTTTACTGAAGCTGCGATTAGTTTACTATCTATACGTGCCCTAACGACTTATAAGAAATATTTACGTCTAATTCAATTATGTAGATGTATGTCACTGTGTACCTATCAGTATAGTACCTGTCTATATGGAGTTGTCATAACTTCTATACAGATATCATCGTCAGCCTACAGCACCCCACTGCTGGACATAGGCCTCTCCTTGCACGCCATTCAGCTCGTTTCTCGCAACTCTCATCCAGCTGCTACAAGCTATCCTGCGAATATAGTCGCTCCACCTAGCCTGAGGGCGTCCTACCTTACGTTTGCCGAATCGCGGTCTCCACTCGAGAACACGTCTACCCCAACGGTCACGGACGGTTCTGTGGCTAATAAATGGCCGTCCCATTATCACTTCAGCTTGCTAATTCTGTGAGCTTTGTGGACAACTTTAGTACTTTGCCGGATCACCTCGTTCCGCATTGTAGGTATCCCTCAGAGAGATTTCAAGCATAGCTCGATCCATAGCTCGCTGAGCGACATTGAATTTATGGACAAGCCGTACCGTGAGTGTCCATGTTTCGGTTCCGTAAGTCATAACAGGCAGGATGCACTGATTGAAGACTGTAGTCTTTAGGGTCTGTGGAATACGGAATGCTGGTCCTGAACTTGAATGGTCATCGTCGCGTTTTCATAAAGACATCTCAGCACTTAGACCGCCAGTCGATTTGGCATCGCTGCACAGACTCAAAAACAGAACAGATCTCAATAGAGTCAAAAGTCTTCTAGGTCCACAAACGCAATATATAGGGGCAAATTATACTCATCCGACTTCTGTATAATTTGCCGCACTGTGAAGATCTGGTCTATGGTGCTGTATCTTCCTCGAAACTCGGCCTGCAGCACTGGCTGAAATTCGTCGAGTCTTCGCGCTAGACGATTCGTGATAACTCTTGAAAGCAACTTATATAACGTGGCTTAGGAGCAAAATGGGTCTGTAATTCTTTAAAATAGTCTAATCAAAGACAACCACGCTTCTTCGCCACGTTTCTGGAGTTCTCGCTGAGAATAGGACAGAGTTGAAGAGCTCCCGAAGCTCTTTCAAGACAGGATTTCCTCCCGCTTTCAGGAGTTCGGTCGTAATACTTTTCTCACCAAGGGCCTTTCCATTTTTAAGCCACTATGATGACTTCGTCAGGTAGCTCCTCCTAAGTAACAGACGAACAGTTTTAACCCCCGGATTTTCTGGATCGCTTTCTCTATAGAGCGTGTATTGGCGCGTCGAATGTCTCGTCGTACCAGTGTTTTAATATTTTTGTTGAATGCTCGACAGATATAAAGCTTTTCAATCAACATTTTTCATATTTATATACGAGTATTTCTCCTGTAGATCAGTTGAAACTGAAACGTTTGTAAGCACTTCCACATCCCACACACCAAAAAAAGTTACTGAAACTACAATTTCATTTTAGCTTCCCTGGCTTCGTGTGTGACCTACACAAGTAAAATATGAGTGACATGTATACGCACAACACACAATTTATCCTGAGGCTGTACAAAAAATCCAATTTATATTTGCAAAACTGGCTTGTAGGAACGGTAAGGTTACACGGGCAACTCGTTTCTCAATTCTAGAAAAATTGGTCATATAGTTACGACAGTATGACAACAAAAATTGTTGGTAGAGATATTACGCTAATATTGAGCGCTATATATGGAGCAATTTAATTAACTAGATTACTCTGCTACCTCCAGCTACAAATATTGCTTTTAATTACATTACATTCGTAATTCTTGGAGATTTCTATACATTCTTTAATTGCCGTAAATTACTCGGTGTACATCGGTGAGACATCAATTGACCACCATTGCTAACAATGGCGCAATGAATTGCACGTGTAATCGCATATTTTCTGTTGATTGCAATAATTTCTGAAATAAATTGCTCGTGTAAGCGTCGCTCTACGTTGAGTACCGTCACGCGCGTCGTTTGAATCAGCTCGGCAGGCGACTGGCAGCGGCAGAGCGCGGAGCGGCGCACGATGGATCGAAAATCGGCTGTAGAAGACATAGGATCTCGATTTCTTAAATGTTATTTTTTTTGCTGGAAATGACTTCTGCTGATCATTACTGTTCTATAAAATGTCATATGAAGTAAATGTGTGCACAAATGGAAGAGTTATAATTTTTATAAGAAAAAAATGTATGGAGCTAGTATGAAAAATCGAATTATCTCCTAAACGGCATGTTTAACCGTAATATCCTTGGAGGTGGTCATAGTGCTAATTATTTATAATTTTTTGGTTGCGGATTTGACGAAAAATTTCATGCCGTTTTTTTTTTAAAAATCGTCAAAATATTTTCATTTGTTTTTTCATATGAAACGATTCCTTTTAGTGTTTATGTTGAAGAACACGGACTTTTAACTACACGTAACATAAAATAGCATCACTCCTATATTTCCGAAGGAGTTGGCAGAGGTTTATAGTACACCCACACGTAGACAACTATGCTTGAGCTAGATATTTATCAACACATCATGAGTTTTAAAACTTTTCATACAACCAAATTACCAATTGTTTACTCTTCTAATGAGTCCGAAAAGAAGTGATTAAGTAACTACACTGATTAGGTCTTCTAATGAGTCTTTATAGGTGATTTAATGATTTTCAATATCTCACGACAATGCCAGCTATGGATTACATTCAACTTTTCCTGATAAGTAAGCTAATTTGTTAATTAGCAGTGCTATGAGTTCTAAGAATAGTTAGTGACAATTATAAATTTTCATTAGCTAATGAGAACATAACTAATGTGGGTAGTTACCTAATTATTGGCGTTTTGCAATAAAAG
The DNA here is from genome assembly GCA_916701695.1 of Agrochola macilenta. Lineage (NCBI taxonomy): Eukaryota > Metazoa > Arthropoda > Insecta > Lepidoptera > Noctuidae > Agrochola > Agrochola macilenta. The sequence continues at coordinate 23,370,268 of OU753560.1, read as the reverse complement.
GGCTAAAGTTTAGTTTTATAATTTAGTTTGTTCACAACTGTGTAACTGCTAACACTAAATCTGCGACTATAAAATCTTAGAATGGAAAGTTTAATCACGAATTTAGACTTGTTTGTTCTTCTACGAAGTGAGAGTACTTCATTTGATCATGAAGTATTGTTCAGTGCAGTTGTATCCCGCATAGGCGATTGCCTGTCTGACGAAGATCGTGTTGTTCTCAAAGAATTTTGTCGGAGATTTACGCGAGCCGCTTTACAAAGGTGGCAGACACCCAACCGATTCCTTGATAATTTCAGGAGAAAGTACGAGAATTGGTTGGGAGAAAATATTGATTGGCCGAGTTTTGTGCAAACTTTAGTTAATCAAGAACCAAGTGTTGATGAGATACCAAGAGCGCCCTCAGTCTCTCCAGAACCGTCGACATCAACGTCCATTGGAACAATGACGAAAAGATCCCGTAAACCATTCGAAGATCTGGGAAGTAAACAAAAAAAGAGAAGATCTGATGAACACACAGGCGAAGATTCCAGTGAATTGGCATATGCAGCTGCAGCACGTTTAAAAGAAGAAGGGCATGGAGATATCGCTTCTGTCATCGAATACATGATGAAAAATCCTGAAGCAGCCGCTAAATTAAATGAAACGCTTAAGAAACCAGCGAAAACAATCATATTTACGTCAGAAAAGGCGCTTGGATTGCTTCTTTCGCTAATACTCTCAAAGTGGCAATATATTACGTTGCGAGAGGCTGCCATTCGGGAAGGTGCTAAGGATATTTATCCATTTTACTATAAAGTGCAACAAACTAAGCTTGATTGCTACCCTCCGAAGCAATCAGTGACAGTTACTGATTCATCGGCTAGGATTACACTTCAAGCTTTACTTGATATCACAGTTACAAGAATCCTTCAAAGCCTTTCTAAGGAAGAGCATAACAAGCAGTTGAAGCTGATATCCAAGTGGGGATTTGATGGTGCTTCTAACCAAAGCCGATACAAGCAGAAAATGGAGGGTGAGGAAGATGACTCGAGCATTTTCATGACCTCCTTGGTGCCACTTAAACTGACAGATGGAGACAACATCTTATGGACGAACCCAAAACCATGCTCAGTTTTGTATTGTCGTCCAGTTCAGTTTACTTTTGTAAAAGAGAGTGAAGCAGTTGTCCTTGAGCTGAAAAAACAAATGGATGAAGAAATTGAGGCCCTTATCCCCACAGAGTGCAATAATAATAATAGGGTGACTCATGAACTAATGATGACGATGATCGACGCTAAAGTTTGCACTTACCTTTCTGAAGCTAGATCAAATGCATCGTGCTACCTGTGCTTAGCAAAGCTTACAGAAATGAACCGCTTAGATACTGTAACATCAAAAATTGTGTGTTCTGACCTGTATGAATTTGGCTTGTCATCCCTACACGCCCGTATAAATTGTATGGAATGTCTGTTACACATTGCATACAGGCTCGACTTCAAACGGTGGGCAGCGAGAAGTGATGAGCACAAAGAAATGCTACAGACAAGGAAGAAAATAATTCAAAATAAATTCAAAGATGAGCTCAATCTGTTGATTGATATAGTAAAACAAGGCTCGGGAACCACCAATGACGGGAATACTGCAAGAAAATTCTTTGAGTTTCCTAATAAAACCGCAGCTATAACCGGTTTGGATGAAGACCTCATCAAAAGATTTGCTGTAATTTTACAAGCAATTACGTCTGGAGAGCAGGTCGATATAATAAAATTTAGAGATTATGCCCGCAAAATAGCAGAAAAGTACGTATTATTATACGACTGGTACTACATGTCGTCAACCGTTCATAAATTATTAATCCATGGGGCTGACATAATTGAGAAAAATAATATTGTGCCGATTGGGACTCTCTCGGAAGAAGCCTCAGAGTCTCGAAACAAAGATTTTAGGAGGTTTCGAGAACATCATTCGCGGAAAAGAAGCAGGCAGGATTCCAATCAAGACATTTTAAATATGCTTGTTGTTTCTTCGGATCCTTTGCTAAGTGCACAAAGGCCTAAGTTAGATGCCAAGAAAAAGCAGAGCTTTTTTGCTGAAACTCTCGACTTAATTCAATTTCAGGAAACTGAGTTCGAGTTTTTGGATATATCCAATCTGGATGCTGACTCAGAATTGGAGTCTGACAACGAGAGTGATAAGGAAAATTTGTAAAAAAATTATATAATAATATGTACTTATTTGTAAATTTGTATTTGAGTCTGTTTGGGTTTTTTTTTTTTTGTAATATTTAATGATATTTTGTCTTTTTTTTTATTTATTTTACTTTATTTTACAAATGCGTAAAGTATTAATTCCTTAAATTAAATTATTTTGTATATAATATAACTTTATATGTTACTTAAATAAGAGTTTGATAATTTTATTTAAATTAATTTTTATAAAAAAAACGGCATTAAATTTTTCGTCAAATCGGCAACCAAAAAATCATAAATAATTAGCACTATGATCACCTCCAAGGATATTACGGTTAAACATGCCGTTTAGGAGATAATTCGATTTTTCATACTAGCTTCATACAAATTTTTCGTAAAAAAAATATATTTCCTTCGTTTTTGGGCAGAATTAACTCGGGTGTCATTTTTGTACATAGTAATGATCAGCAGAAGTCATTTCCAGCAAAAAAAATAACATTTAAGAAATCGAGATCCTATGTCTTCTACAGCCGATTTTCGATCCACCGTGGCGGCGCGGCGGTGCGGTGTACGAGGCCGATCCGGGCGGCCGACGGGTTAATTGAAGATGTAACGGGCCCGCGCTATGAATAATTCACAGGAGCGAGCTCTGGCGGATCGCCAGCCGCGTTTAAGGGTTGAGAGCGGCGCGGAATGTTAAGGTAATATGGGGCAGGTTAGGCTCTTGTATTGGTACTAAAAATGAATGAACGTCAAAGATTTGTAAGATTTGTGAGGATGCCGTGATACTAGAGCGAGATGATGATAACGTAAGAAGATGTAATCAGATAATAACTGCTAAAATAACTTTAAAGATATTTAGATTGAGATAAGTAGATCTTTTAAGTTTTTAAATTTATTTCATTTCGTAATCGGTTTTAACAAATACAATTTAGAAGCCTTCTTTTAAGTATGGAGATACCTGTAACAGAAGGCCTCCCTCTTCCATGTATGTGTACACATACAGAGCCTGTTAATGATAATAATATAACAAATAACAAAAAAGGATCTTACTTGTATGTTTTTAAATATTTTGAATTGTGTCTGCATTAAATCTTCGTAATAATATTATGATTTCATTAGCAAATGCATAATTATTTAGATTGCTTGCAAGTTTGAGAATCGCTTCACAGAAAAAATAAAAAGCTTTTAAATTGAACGTGTTTTAATATGCATTAGAAAAATATGAATCATATTTTCCATATTATTAGTGTAAACTAACTAGCGCTTGATGTCCTAACTCACAGAATAAAGAGGAGCAAGTATTTTTCAGGCAAACAGGTACTCGTGTTTTTGTAACCGTCGCAACGCTTCGTAATAAGATCTGCATTTTTCACCGAGATAACTGAATGTAGATTGTGTCCCACTGTGTGTGTGTCTGTGTGTTTGTGCGTGTGTGTGTCTGTAGCAAACAGCGATATTATGTTAGGGATGTGATAGTGTTGTAATCAAGTTAAAAGGATTTATACGATACATGTAAATAATCTGATGTTGAGTTGCGTGTGCTCATTTTGAAAGGAAGCACTTCGTTAGTATTTATAATATTTAAGTTTTGGTAAGGTACAGGTAGGTAGTTCAGTATGTATATACAGCCAGAGACGATTCTGTTTACCGTGCACTGAAATAAATTTAAAAGTCACGAACGATTGAACTTCCTTCCGTCTTTAATTATGGCTTTGATCTTGAGGTTACTTTATGCAAACTTTTCTGTTAAGTCGCACTCAAACTAGATTTAATTAGACTTAATGGATAATGAAGGTTTATTGACTGAAGATCACATTTAATTTTAAGATCTGTGCTTCAAATTTAAGTGCCGGTGTGCAATCAGCGTAACTGCAGGATCAGACTCTGATTGAGACGCCGCGATAATCCGTTCAAAAGAGACGCTGCCATACATTAAGAGCACTTTGTGTTCAGATGGGAAGCTGTTATTAAAGAAAGAGTTATTAAGTTATTTTCACACCACCCGCTCCCTAATGTCAATAATATCATTCATACAAACCTAACCTTTTTTTTTCCGTTGGGAAATCCTCATGACTCTCATGATACCCTTCGTCTTGGGAGAAAGGAGGGTTATGTCGGACTCCTACCGACTAAATACCCCCCTGTTCCTACTGCTACCATGAGTCGGGGGTCCGGGAGATACTTGTACATTCGTCGCACCCCCGAGTGGTATCAGCCTGCCATGCTCAGCAAAACCCTTTGACCAAGTGCGGCTGATCCCACGACCGCACGTCCTCCTATAAAGGAGCGCATGGAATACTGCGTGCCACCTCTATGGACCTCACTGTTCGGGCGACGACACAGCCCCAATTTCGCCGCCTGCATGCCCCTCCTTATGGTGGCCGGAGATCGTATGCAAACCTAACCTAAAGCAAGTCATTAAAGGCTAGGCTCTAGCCAGGCAATAATATTGTACTGAATTTCATTATGACCCACTGGGTGTAATTTTAATTTGGAATCTATACAATTACCAAAAAATACATTGTTTTTTCGTTTATAGTACAGCTCGACCAAAAAATTCTCACTTCATAGGTTGAAGTTGCCGTCGCCGATCAAAATAATTAAATTGCGCAATTTAATAGAGATACTAGTGCCGATTTTCTTGTACACTGAACTAAACTAACTAAACTTTCACTAAAATTCCTTACTTTAGGCTATGAGAATCTTAGAGCTATTCTGCAAATAAAATAAAAACCACCCAACCACCCAAATACAATAAAATAAAATAAAATAAAATAAAATTCTCTAAACTAAAAAAATAATTTTGACACAACTAAAATAGAATTTGAGAATCTCGAAACCACGTGGTACCCGTGGTTTGTCCTCACCCGTGATTTTTTTTAGAGCCGGAGGCGCGCAGGGGGTGGCGCCTCGACGTGTTTTATATGGAATTTTTCACTTTTTGTATGGAAAACATGAAAAAATATTAGCTACATGTTCAGGTATAGGGGTTTAACGGTTTCATAAAGGGGTCGAAATTTTCATTATTTTTGCGATAGGACGCACCATTTTCGAGATATAAGCAAAATAAAAAATAAATACAGTACTGTTTTTGGACATGAAGTCGAGATGTTGGTATGAATTTTAGTTCATGAGAACTTATTTTAACCCACACCTTTTTAATCGCGATTAAACATTGTCAGAATTAGTCTGGTTTGGTATTTTACAATCAAAATTTTAGGTGAAAAATGTCAAATTCAGAATAGCAAAATTGCCATTTTCACTAAACTAAAAACTCAGTATATCTTAGTGCTGTCAAACTAAAATATAGTTAAATTGTGTCACTTTAGTCTTTTTCAGAATGGGAAATCGTCGTTTGACAGGATTAAACTTAATTTTAGTGATTTTTAGTATAGTTTAGACGCATTTGTGACAAGAGAATCGGCACCACTGTAGTAGAATATTAAGTAATAATAGTGTAATATTTATTAAATAGATAAAATCATAATAATCACAACAATAATAACAATTGTTTTGTGTGTTCGGTCAAGTCAAAAATGATTGAATAATGTGCAAATTAGCCTCGCTAACCGCTGATTCTACATAATGTGTGGCGGTAATGGCGGCATCTCATCGCAACAGCAGATCGGTTGATGTGGCGCATACCGCGTTAAAATGTTGGAATTGGGTGTCTTATTTACGATATTATTTATAGACGTTTTGATGACATTGCGTGTGTATTGATTGAGTTTAGGTACCATGTTTGAAATTGCACATATTCCCGTATTCCCGGGCTATTTAACAGTTTCATAAACTATTCATAAATTCGTAAATCGAAATAGTTTTCATTACGTCGCTGTAAGTGCGAAAAGGAGAGTATTTTCCTCGGGGATAAAGGTGTCTTCATCTTGGGCGAGTTTGAATCCATCGTTACACTCAGGATTCAACTCTTAACTCCCTCGCTTAGCTCAGGAGTTAGAATCCTTCGTTACGTTTGGGATTCAAAATAGCGTCCGGGACTTAAGACATTGCTTTATCCCCCTAGTGAATAATCTACTATTAAGGAATAGGGGTGAGAAGGAGTAATTGCAGTAATTATAGTCATTTTTGAAAAAGCAGAACAAAGTAGATGTAAAGGTTTAGAATAACGAGCAATATATGTATACAAAATTCACAAAATTCGACACTTAGATAATTTAATGTATGATTTGATGAGCGGCTGTCGGCTATTGATTACCAGTTATTATGATAGTGAACCTCCTGACAGTATTAACAACACTGTTATATTTTCAAAGCTGCGTAATGTCCATGAAATAAATTCAACACACAACAAGACAACCGTTAAACAAGACATCGCTCTTCAGCGTCCAGTAGCTAAACTGACAAAAATTCAACTTAAAACTCAATTAGCCCAATTTGTAATTGCGAACAATAAGTCTCCTCAAACATGAATACATTGGATGTGTACTAACGAATAACGAATTGTAACTACTGTTTAAGTTAATCTGTTGTTCTCGAATAAGCGAATTTGTATTCTTTATTGAGAATAAATTCTTTAAACCTAAACCTAAAAGCGTCTGTCGCAGGTGATCGCGCAGCTCCGTCCATCTGTGGCTGGAGCAGCCGGTATCAATCAACTTAGTCCAGACTACCATGCAGTAAGCAAGGTCAGAAGGCGTAAACGCGGTAATGACTAAGACTATAGAAGTAGAATGTACAGTGAGTAAAAAGGAACTGTCTAAATTAATAAATCTGTGGTAGATAATTGACACTGCCTACTTCATTAGTTACTTTTTGTCTCCTACTAAGTTGGCATGATCTGTATGAGATGGTTAACAAAGTGTAAAGTTTGTGGCGATTTCTGACTTTTCTTTTAATCAAAGCTCAGTTGGTCCACTAGAGATTTTTGATCCTTTTAAGAAACAGGATTGATTTGCATCAAAAAAAGTTTTTGTGAAAACTGGCAATTTTTTTTCTGACTGTAATTTTTTTTGACAAAATCTGTGAACGCAGATCAAAATGTCTCAAAAAGTTAAGGACAGTCTCTTAAAAACGTTTTCTTGTACTAAGAACGTTTTCTTGTAGCGGCAACGGTTAAGGTAGCTGTCCTTACTGCCCCGTCTCAAAATTCATTTTTACCATAAATAATATGGTAAAATACACTTTTGTTGCACCGGTAACTTCATTTTCATTCAGTTAATAAATTTTAACAGTGCACCCAAGTTCATTGCGTTATTAACGTTGTTGAACAGACGAATTTTTCAGACACATGATGATGTCAGAATGCAATTCATTGCGATCGATTGCCATTAAATGTGTGTTACGCAATAATAATTAATCACTCCGCCGCGCGCCGGTCTCTAATCAACTAATTCTGATTGTCCAAAATCAAGATGTCTATCAAATGCAAGTTAAAGAAAGGTGGAAATGCTGATTATTCTAACTTCAAAAAGTTAGAATAATCAGCATTTACACCTTTCCTTTAAGCATGTACATAGTACATTGTATAAACCTTCTCTCTGCATCTAGTTCCTTAGCGATAGCACAGTGTTGGCGACTTGTTGTAATGACTGAACTTGCTCCGTCTAGTTCGCAACTCCGATAATTGGATTAATAGTCCTCCTTATAGATTTGGGGCTGTAATGAACCGTTGAGACCGTATTAGTGAAGGGCAAGTTTAAGACGCCCGCCGTGTAGTTTAATGAATAGAAGTGAAGACAATGACCAAACTTGTCGTGGAATTTTGACAAGATGGGCAGCATTTTATGTGATAAAAAATACAAGCAAGTAGGTTGTTTTTTTTTTGTAAAAAGTTTTTATTTTTCAGTTTTCGGTTGTCGTACCAACCCCATACAAATTCGAATACCGCTACTTGCTATGTAAATATAACAGTGACAGGAACTTATTATAACATCATCCATATAGACTACGTGGGATAAACACGTAATAAAAAAGTTAACTCAAAAACTACTCAAGCAAAGTTAATGAAATTGATTTTGAAGTATGACCTACCAAACAATAAAAAAATAATTAATATCAATTCCTAATTGGCGAAGTAATCGTGTTAAATACATACAACAACAAAAAACTACTTTCGAATTAAGAACCTCCTCCTTTTTGAAGTCGGTTAAAAACAGGCAAGGGTTTGTATCATAAGCATTTCGGCGTTGTCTCTGCGATGCTTCTGGGATTGCAGATGTCATCTCATCTAATACCATGAAAAACTATTTTCAAGTGTGTTAACGGCTAATATAGCTAGTATTGGGTCACATCCCTATTATAGTCCCATTATTATGACTATGCATTTCGAAGACAGACAATTGGCTCTCATATGCAACAGAACATCCGCCTCATTACAACCAGCCATCAATCAAAAACAAAAATACCATCGTGTAGGAATTTCACTCCCAAAAAAAAATTATGAGCCACTTCCTCTCTTTTCCATGGGCAACCCGTAAATTAGCGTCAGGGGTCAATCAGTGACCCCGGCGTGACCCAGTGCGTGTTCTGACACTCAAACACGCATTAATATTAATGCCATAACCGACTAGTCACACTACTATTAACATGCCGGATGTAAGGGGGAGGGGGGGTGAAGAGCGAACGGAAACAAGTGCTCTTGTTTTGGTACTGAGGTTGTGTGAATAAGGAAGACTAGGTTCTTACTTGTATGTTGCAGTTAACAGTTGATACTTAAAATGCAGCATCTAGAATAAAGTGGAAGGATGAATGGATTCTTACATGCATTTGGTTTGCTGGTGATTCTTAACTGGAAAGTCACTTTTAGAAACTTTGTATACGACTTTTTGTGGAACGACGTGCTACATTAGACTGAGGTGAAGATGACAACCTTGACTCTTACCGAAAGGACTGGCCCTCATTAGCAGAGAACTGAAGTGTGTAGCAAAGGCCTCCCTTTGCCCTAGGATTGAAAAATTCATGCTAAATCATAGATAGACGGGCTGCATCTAACTTTGTAGGTACAAAATAGATCTGCACTTACAGCCGGTCATTGCCCAACTGCTGGAAAGCACAATGTTGAGCTGTAGACGACAAAGATCCGACACACAGAATTAGGACAGCTCACTAATTTCATGTAGTTGTAGTTGAATACTTCAGGGAGACAGATTTAGGACCATTCCGTCCGATTGTCCGATTCAGTTCATTTTAACATGTGCCCCATACGTTAGTGTTATGTGCACGTTTGTAACACTTACAGGCTGCACGAGTGCACGTATAGGGACACGGGATATCACTCGAGTTTTGACATCTTTATGTCTATTAGTCGCAATCAGGGGTAGCGATGTGTTTACAATTCAGGTGAGGTGTAGCATGGTGTCAGTTAATGTTGTAGACCCCTGAGTTTTCAAGACAATATTTTGTGTAGCGTGTCTAGAACTCTGGACGGACATTATAATGGTCGATATAAAGCATAAAAGAATAACTCCTTGTATTTTATTTATTTTTCTATTGTATAACATACGTAGATAAAGGCTTATCTAAAAAATATTAAAAATAAATGTAGGCACATTTCTTTATAGTATGTATAATCACCTGAGTTGTTGTTTCATGAGGAACTTCTTCTTTCTCCTGGCTATTATCCCAATTTATTTGGGGTCAGCCTTCCTAGTACTTGTGCGCCACACCGTGCGGTTATGAGTTGTTTCTTTTGTTGTGTTGCTCGTCATCATATCGTTTTTTATTGTTCGTAGCTAAGTCATTAGTATATCATTTGTAGTTTTTAGTAGTCATATCCTTTTTTTGTTGTTTTATTTCGAAGTTTAGCTTATTTAAATATTTCCGCGTATGTTTTTGCGTTCTCTAATTCTTTATGAAGGTGATCCTTGGACAGTGCTCTTGTTACTGCAACACATTTCTTAGCTCTCTTCTTCATTATGTTGTATTCCAGGCAATCGGTGTCCATTTTTGATTCCTGCCATTTCTTGAAATACACTTTCTTTTCCGTTCAGAGATTAACATTTTCGTCCCACCAAGTAGGATCCGCCTTAGTTTTTCTTTTGTGACACCTAAGGTTGTTTTGGCGGTTTTCAGACAAAACTGGTGGAAGTCGTTCCAGAGAGTGTTGCTATCTTTTGGGTCTGGTAGCGTGTCTTTCCAGTATGCATCAACCTTTACAATGAACGAAGTGCCTTCTGACTTTTGTATGTTATACCATTTTATGCGGGCTTCATTATGTTTGATATTTCTGTGTTTGGTTCCAATTTGGCGTATCCTGGTATTAATTTTCTCTCATCTAAGGGTATGGTTGATATTTTTTACGTTGCCGCATCCCACTTAAGGGGCATATACTGACACAAAATTTTAAGTTGGTTGGTAATCTAGAGCGAATTTTACATAGGTACATAATTCTATCGCTTATCCCTTCTACTTTAATCATTGAACTTGAGGCTTATCTTTTAGTTTAGTATAAGAAGGACATTTACGCCTTGAGCTTTTAAGAAAATATTAAAGTTCTATGTTTACGTAAGTTTTATTCAGCAAACATCTCTCGTAACCTTTAACCCTGTGAATATTGAAGGCGTGTATAGTTGGATCCATACGCCGGGGCAGCGGGCGGTGGTTGCGCGAATCAATCAGTCAATGTTTGCACGAGAGTGTCCGTCTACGAATCGCAATCCCTCTGTTTATAAAAGTTATTTCTTCTAACCCGAATTGTAAGCAAACCCTCGTTCATATTAACATTATTTATATTTATTTACGTTATTTAGGTACGTATTTTTTTTCTTTTTGTTGTGCGTTTTTAGAATCGCAGCATTTATGTTTTTCGGGAAAGCCAAAATGATTGCGCTGTAAGATTTATGTTATTCTGAGAAACGTATTACATCGAATTATTTTGAATTGGTTTGTTTAGTGGAAAAAGAAAATCCGTAGGGCTCTTATAAATGTTCATTTAATTAAATCTTACAACTTTACCAATATAAATAGCAATTTTTATTTATTTATGTAATATCACATTATACAGTCTATTTTAGAAGAGCGTTGTCTCCTCAGTAATAATTAAAAACCAACCAAGTGCGTGTCGGACCACGCACAATGAAGGGTTCCGTAGTTGGGATGAATTTGTCCCAAAAAAAAACTTTAAATTGGAAAAACTTTTAAACCTATGGGGATTTGTGAACTTTTTGTCTACAAGTTCACAAATCCCCATTGATGGGGATTGCCAATGGGGATTAGTGAAATAACTCTAAAATTGTAGTTGAAAAACATGTTCTCCCATACCTCGATTTAAGTCACGATCAATTCTCCAAATGCAAATGTAAGTTTGTAATAGCAAAAATATTTTTTAGGGTGATTAAACTACTAATTAACGATTTTCTAACTTTTTTCTTTACTTGTGCTGTGAGACCTTACTTCCTGCCAAATTTCATGATTCTAAGTCAACGGGAAGTACCCTGTAGGTTTTGATTTATTTGCTAGTATCAAAATAATATTTTAATACTCAAAATAATATTTTGATACTCAAAATAATATTTGATACGCGCAAATAAATCAAAACCGGGCCCGAATTGCTGTCGAGTCCATCATGAACTATCTGGGACTGGTGCTCGACAGCCAGTGGGACTTCGGCCCCCACTTTCGGCAGCTGACACCCAAGTTGATGGGCACCGCGAGTGCATTGTCAACGCTGCTTCCCAACCTGGGGGGCCCGAGCACCATCTGTAGGCGGTAGTACTTGGGGATCTGACCTGACGGTAATAAAGAAATACGGCCATTTACGCGACATATTATGTCACGTAAATGGCAGTATTTCTTTATTGCGTTGATTGTCCTAGAAGTTTACAGCTCCAAGACACCGTAGAATTACGTATTTTATATTAATTTTAACTTTAGGCAATGTATTTATTTTTTATTTTTTTATAATGTAATTGGTAATTTTATTATGTATAAATATTGTAATGATTTACAAAATGTATGTTCTAATTTAATAGTTATTCATCCTATAGTAAGAATGTTGTGCATGCCTAAAAGTGATGTATTTATACAGTACTGAAGACTTGTGATTACCTATTGTTTATTCTTGCAAATATGTCGTTGGTGTGCCTTGCTTAATAAATTAATAAATGAATAAACTTGATACCTTCATGCGTTCCTGAGAAAAAGGGTCTTGACAGACTGACAGACGGACAACGCCTATAAGAGTTCCTTTTTCCTTTTTATGTACGGAACCCTAAAAAGAACGAAGAAAAACATTATCTATTTCAAACATTTTTCATAACAAAAAACACACAAAACTTCAAGAAACTGACAGGTGGGTGTACCTCGCTGCCTCCCTATTATGCCCGACAATGGTGGCTACACAAAGAGCGCAAATTGCCCGCTCAAATTATACGCACTCGTTTAGCTAGCGATTTGGCACGTGCAGTACTAGCCGGCGATTCTTCACATTGTCCGCAATATGAACGTCATGGCCCTTGGTAATGGCGTCGCTTTACTGTATTGATTTTTGTGTTAACAGATTACGGTAGAAACGTGTCTGCATGGAGAGGCACATCGAATGATGAGCACCTTCTTTTGTTTTGGATGTATACAAGATGTGATGGTAAGCAATAACATTGAACTAGCTGAGAATAGAACGCAATATGCGTATCGCTGATTAATGACGCGTCTTATAGCACACTCATATTATCACAATCTCTTTTTCATGCTGTGGATCGCCAGAAACCTATTAAATATATTCATCATTAATAGAACAAATCTAGGACGATTTTATTATTCATACAAAACTTCATACGTCAAAACCGTTTCTAACGACTTCAAAGGGACCGTCGGATTATGATTGTTATAATCGATATTCGTTATAACCAAACACTAAGTTCAAAGTAAACAGAAATGAAAACCTCAAAATTTCGTCGTTATACACGGTAGGTACTAATATAGAGTAAATTTTTCACAGTAAAATAATAAAAAAAGGGGTTTAATTTGAATCTACCCTATGTGCGGAAATAATATACTACCCTTGAACTTAAAATTCATGCTATAGCTTGTCCACTCTGAAATGACGCGCCCCACTACCGCATTACCGTGTGCGTAAAATGCGGTAGTGGGGCGCGTCATTTCAGAGTGGACAAGCTTTACCGCATCACTAAACCATGGACAATTTCGAGCGGCCATTGCTATTTATATTTTTGGCAAATTGAGAAACTGGGTTTACCTATCTGAGGAGCCACGTTTCTTCCTCCTCTGATTAATCCACGACAGACTGTCGTGGATTAATTTGATGTATTGCGTAAGTGAGGCAATTACAATACCCGGAGGTGCCGTATCATAAAATATAGTTACGATTGTGGGGCAATGTAAAAAACTCGGCATCAAACTGTTGTTGATCTAACTTTTGCCTCTCTATAAAATAACGACATAATCCAGTTTGGCAATCATGTAATAAAAATAACTGAACCATTTCTGGAATTACGGTTCCCAAATTAATTGTCCAATTTGGGAAAAACATGAAAATATGTCATTGATTTAAACTTACGATATGACCGCAAACTACCGATCCGATATCGTTATGGCCAGACAGAATCCGGAATGAATGTGGTTGAGTTGAAATTGAGTTTTTGAACACAAATACGAGTATTATAAAATTAAATTAGGGTATAGTATACCTACAAAAAATATATTTTTATTCATCCTATGTTCACCCACATCGATAATTGATTAAACGTCGTGTTCTCTTTCTATCCACAACCACCATTTATATGAATACCTACTTCAGTATCTAACATCTCATCACCCACTGCAAAATGTAAATTAATCTGTATGTGTGTGTTAGTGCCTAAATACCGCAAGCCTCAAGGATGCAATAAGGCAGTTACGTCACCGTCTAAGTGGGGCATTAGAGTGGCGACACGTCGTTAATATGCAGCTCCTGGGTGAGGGCCTGAAGTGAGGGGCGGCTGGGGGGGTACAGTGATGCTGGGATAATGCGAACAGGTGGGTAATAGTGCTAATGTCAGAACACCGGCTACTAATGTGGTGCCATGCTGTTAGAGAGAGCGGTGATGCGATCCTGATGAACATATTAACTTTGAATCTGAAATGTAGTAATTCAAATCAAAACACATACAAATTACAACCTTTGATATTTCACATTTCCTTATTCGATCATAATCATAACATTCATTACATATATCATATGAATGCGCACTACTAATTGTTTTCAAAACAGATATCTAAACGTCATACAAATAGTTTTCTGTCAGCTGCGCGCACAGATTGCTCTAAGCTAGCGGCGCGCGAGTCGATGCCGACTGAACGGAATGTTGCCATTTTAAATATTATATTTTATATATTTAAGTAGAATTAATTATTGTATTTTTTTTTATATATCATAATTATATCTCATTGTATGCTGCATCGGTCGACGTCATAACGTCAACGCCGGCTGTCGTTGAAAACCAGCGCTGGGGCTCTGTCTCGCATAGGGTCGCAGCATTATGCTGAGCGATGGCCCTTTTGCGTGGATGTGACACATAGTTTCCTTCAACTTGTTTCTGTTTTTATTTTGTGTACTTTCTTTGCGTCATCTTTACCGCAAATAAACCTATTTTCTTTCTTTTATTTTTCTTCTTTCAAAAGCTTTTAGTTACAGAGCTTACCGATTGATGAAATGGATAACGACAGTAAAATATATTGTGGATATTCCTGATCGTAGAAGCCAATTTTTTATCATACTTGCTTGGCTTTAAGTGCCATTACAGCTCTAAATGCCTATAAGATCCATGACCAGTTTTTCATGAATAAAAGTAGCGACATGGCTAACAAAATCCTTGACCAAGTCCAGTACCAAAATTACCCACATATTGATACTTAGCCTGTCGCATTTAATAACTGAGCTCATAATGAACAAGTAATTGCTCTCTAAATTGGGCTATAAACGGTGATGCCGTCCTCACAGGAGACCCAAAAGGTCCATTTTATACGTTGCTCAGGAATAGAAGTGGAAGCAAAGTAACACGAGAAGCAGAAGACAACAAGAGACGGTATTCTTCGGAAATATTCTAATGCTGTGAAATAAATAGCCATGCTGTGAAAAAAAAATGTAAGAACAAGCTGGCAGCCAGTGATATTCGTGGCATATTCATGACTGCGGCTGAGAATAGTAATAATATTCTCTCTCTGTAGCAGTTCATGTCCGCGGTTCGTTTGATAGGATCTCTTGTGCGTGATTGAACATTGTATAGAGTGATGCTTCGGTGTCATCTCTATAATATGGTCGGACCGATGAACGACGGTCATTACACATACCTAATAACCGAGGAGTTGCGGAACTTGCGATACCGGGGCTCGTTTGACCCGCTCGTAAGTTCCTTTCCATACAAAAATACGAATTGTTCTCGTGGAACATTGTTAAAGCAACTGATAGGTTGATATTTGATGCCAGATATTGACAACTGCCAGTCTATTAGAAGAGTCGTTCATTGATATTACTTAGCACAGACTAAAAGGCACCCAACATAAAAATAAAACAAATCAAAAGTGTAAATTGCGTAATATATATATGATAGAATGTCTATTAAAATCGAGGTTTAAGCAACATTTTTCACAGTATGGTTTGCGTTTGATGTCACCAGGAAGCATTCAAACACATGTTGCTATGACGCTGATTATAAACCTACTGAGAAATAATCATTTTAAAAGCTGTTACTAGCACTGGCACACCTAGGCTGGACATCTCAAAAAGGTCAGAAATACGTCATAAATCACACAGAACAAAATTCGTACCCGGTGACGTCACACGATCTAAAACAGGGTCTCATCCTGACTAGTGGCCGGTCCATTCGTCAACGCAGCGGTTAAAATCTGGGCCGCGCCGCGAGCGCATGACGAATGGTAGCCTGCGACTAATTAATGTGCTAATAATCTTCGGAGACCAGCTCGGAAATATTCCGTCATCAATCTACATTATGGTCTAGTTCGCGTGACTGAATTAGAGATGAGGGATTTTTCTTTGTAAGTGAATAAGTGAAGCGGTTTTCTTTGAAGCAGGCAATTGATTGTTTGATGGACGTGAGGAGTTAATAATAAATGGGATTAACGAGGGCTTAGTAGGAAGTCAAACACATGTAGTTTTAAATTAAATGTCAGCAACAAACCTATCTAAATACAGTAGGTTTACAACAACAGGGCAAGTTAGGCGCCTATAATGCCAACACGAAACATAATTCCCTCGTCATTCAACTTCCCCGCTGTCTATCCGTACTGCAGTCAGTTCGGGGTTCATACTAAACGCGTCTACAACGGAGTGAGCATTAATAGGAAGCTACATGCGATGCATTACCGTTTCTAGCAAATTCGGGAAAATAACCTAATTGTTCATTAATTTTGAAGGATATTGGAACATGTTTCTTACAAAAAAACCGAAACCATATTCACATCAAATTCAATCTGAAAACGTCCGTACGTACGCCATCTGTTTGAAGACGTACATATATTTGGAACCATATGCAGAATTGAAACTACCTTTAAGTCGGATGAATGAGGTCAGTTATATTATAATAATAATAATAATAATAAAAAATAACATAATAATAATAATAGCAGCCCTAACCACCGGTAGCTTGGACCCTGCTCCCGACACCGGCGGACATAGAATCTATTTTTTATATTTTTAAATGTTTTTTTTTTTTTATATATAGTTTTTTAAGAAATATTTAAAAATGTAAATAAATAAGAAGACAAAACGAATAAACGAAATAATAATAATAACCAACGTGTCAAAACGTCTTAAAACTTTATTTTTCTGATTTTTCATCATATATATTAGTATTCATTTTTGACGCAGTTTTATTGTTTTTATATGGTAAAAACAATCCGAAGACAAACCTGAAACCCCATTTATTCCAAAAAAGAGCATAATACACCAATAGACAAATCAAAAACTGCCGAACAGGAGGTGACATCAGCTGTCATGTCACCTCCGAGAACACCAAAGAAAATAATGAAATAATGAGATGTTGACACGATCAGCCGCACGTAGAGCACGCCCACCACCTCCGGACTCGTCGCTCAGCTCCGCCTCGCCGCTACCGGTACCCAGCCCCACTGTGAGCGCTGTGACGACACCGGCCGCGGTAGTTGCGTCGAGCTCGAGCGACGAGTATTTCTCGCCGCCCACGACGCCACCACCTGCTCGTCGATGGGGAGGACGCCGGCCGCCGGACGGTTTAGGACCTCGAGGCCCACCGGCCTCTGATAGGGTCCCAGCTCCCGGCGGAAGTGTGCAGCGCATGAGATGGACACGCTCCATCAATGAAAACGTCATGCGCTCATACTACGGGGCTACAGATGGGGGAAACAATCTGACCGCGTACCGTGTTCGGATGCTCTCTCTTTTCCAGGTGCTTGAGCCAACTGTCAACGTTTCGGCACAACGACTGTCGGATCAGGTGCGGGTCATCCAGCGTAATCATATGTTGGATGACACTGTACTTGATCGCCTGCGAAATGGAATGCAGATTAGCCATGTCATCGCTCCCCCGCCGCAGAGTGATATAGTGCCACCACAAGACACAACACATCAAGCTGACGAGAGGAATGATGACAGGGCTACAAACGTAAGTACCCAATGCAATGAGGAATTGAGGAGTGCTTTGGAGGGTGCGATTCGGGAATATCGAACCATGTCGCCCGAACTTAGACCACGTTTACCTCGTTTGCCCATGCATAACAAAAACAGGGCGCTGGTGGCGGTTCTGGATTCGCAACTATCAAACTATATTGATAACTGCGAAGACCTCACCGATACACATTCGATTCTATACTGCGCGGCTGTAGCGGCATGTCGTGTAGCTCACGTCAAATTTGCAAATGACTCCAGAGCTACACGACCGAAACCAGCCGTACCAGCTTGGCAGTGCAGGATTGAGCGCCGTATTGGTGGGGCCAGAGCCCTCATCGGCAAACTAATCTGCTTCAAGGAGGGCAATACTCGCCCTAGAGTGATGCGCTTTGTGAGGCGGGCGTTTTTAGGGACTGATATCAGCCCCCAGGACTATATGGCCCGTGTCACAGAGCGCATCGACTTCCTGAAGCAGAAAGTGTATGCATGGGCGAACCGTATTCGTAGGTATAAGCGGCGAGTGGAACGATACACTCAGAATCGCACCTTCCAGAGCGATGAAAGGTGGGTTTATAGGGCTTGGGAGCGACCTTACCAAGGTGTGGCTGACACGCGTCTGCCGGATGATGTTGCCATGTGCTCTTTCTGGCGCAGCATCTGGTCGGTGCCTGTCAGTCACACCGAAGGTGATTGGACTCGGGAAGTCGAGCGAGCCTGCGATCTAATACCAGAAATGGGGGCTATAACCATCTGCCCCCAAGATGTAACACGTGCAGTCCGTCCGTTGCCGAACTGGAAATCCCCAGGGCCGGACGGGCTGCACAACTTCTGGATTAAATGGTTCACAAGATCGCACGCTCGCTTGGCGGCTCAGTACCAGACTGCTTTGGAGTCTGGTTCGCTACCCCAGTTTTTAACGACAGGAGTTACCCACCTGCTCCATAAATCAGGTAGCACCGCGAAACCCAAAAATTATAGGCCGATCACGTGTTTACCGACGGTCTATAAAGTTCTTACATCCATTTTGAGAGCTAAAATTAACAAACTAATAGACACCAACGTCATCATGTCTGCCTCTCAAAATGGATGTAGGAACGGGTCCCGCGGTACTAAGGAGCTACTCCTCATTGATATGGCCATTAGCCAGCAGGTTCGCCGTTCCCGAAAGAATCTGTCGACATGCTGGATAGATTATAAGAAGGCCTATGACTCGGTGCCACATACATGGCTCATGAGGGTGCTGGAGTTGTATAAAGTAGATGCAACTCTGCGCACCTTCCTGATGTCATGTATGGGGCAATGGAGGACGGTCCTTCGCTATCCAGGATGTCGAAATATCCAGAGGAATAGTGAGCCGATAAGGATCGAGAGAGGCATATTTCAGGGCGATAGTTTGAGTCCGCTCTGGTTCTGTTTAGCCCTGAATCCTCTAAGCACACTGCTGGAGGATTCAGGTCTAGGCTATCGGCTGGGGAGAGGTGGTCAGGTTATATCTCACCTCCTCTACATGGATGACCTTAAACTCTTTGCCCCCAACAATTTGCAACTGATGGAGCTACTGAAAGTAACTGAAACTTTCAGTAGCGCCATCAGGATGGAATTTGGTGTGGACAAATGTGCGGTCATGCATGTAAAGCGAGGGGAGATTGTGGAATCCGTGGGAACGGAACTCTCGGATTCCATAAATCTTAGAGCCCTCTCCGCATCCGAAACCTATAAGTATTTGGGTATGTCGGAAGCGTTGGGCATCAATGTTACTGACATGAAGCAATCATTGAAGGAGCGCTTCTTTGGCCGCCTGAAGAAAGTATTCAATAGTTTTCTATCAGGCGGAAATAAGGTGCGCGCCTTCAATGGTTGGGTCATGCCGGTTTTGATGTACTCTTTCGGCATACTCAAATGGACTCAGACCGAACTCGACGCCTTGGATAGGAGGGTCCGTAGGCTGCTGACTGTATATCGAATGCACCACCCACGGTCATCGGTAATGAGACTGTATATCCCGCGAAAGTGTGGAGGTCGAGGTTTTTTAAACGCTAAGACCCTCCACAATCGCGAGATATGCAGTCTCAGGGAATATTTCCTGAAAGCCGACGTGGGGATGCATCGAGATGTGGCCGCAGTGGACAAGAACCTCACCCCGCTCTCCATGGCTAAAGAGAACTGGCGCAACCCTGTAGTGCTTGACACTAACGATCGCAAGGAGGTACGGCAAAGTAAGGAGGTTCACGGACGCTTTTTCCGGGCCCTACATGGACCCGATGTAGATTTTCTAGCGTCCGTAGCCTGGCTGCGTTTTGGTGACCTCTTTGGGGAAACCGAAGGTTTTTTCTGTGCAATTATGGATGAAGTTATCATGACGAACAACTACCGTAGATTTATTGTAAAAGACGGCACGGTTGACATCTGTCGGGCATGCCACCGTCCGGGAGAATCAATTCGACACATTATCTCCGGCTGTTCTCGTCTAGCTAACGAAGAGTACTTGCATAGACACAACCTTGTAGCCAGGATTATCCATCAGCAACTTGCTCTGAAATACAATCTTGTGGAATCGGAAGTGCCGTACTACAGGTATGTGCCCGACCCAGTTCTCGAAAATGGAAATATCACATTGTACTGGGATCGATCCATCATCACTGACAGGACTATTGTTGCCAATAAACCTGATATAGTGGTGGTGGATCGAGTAGAGCGGCGCCCAATGATAATTGACATAACGGTCCCGCATGACGGGAACCTCGTGAAAGCTGAGAAAGATAAACAAATCAAGTATCTTGACTTGGCTCACGAGGTTGTCGACATGTGGGATGTGGACTCAGCGATCATTGTGCCGATAGTCGTATCAGCCAATGGCTTAGTTGCCAAGAGCCTCGACCAACACCTAAGGAGGCTCTCGTTGGGCAGCTGGATCAAGGGCTTGATTCAGAAAGTGGTACTTCTGGATACGGCTCGCATTGTCAGGAGGTTCCTCTCTCTGGAGCCCTGACCGCCGGTAGCTTGGACCCTGTTCCCGATACCGGTGGGCTACTATTTTTTATATTTTTAAATATTTTAATATTTTTTATATTGTAATATTTAAAAATATAATTTGTAAGTATTAAAATGAAATAAAGGAAATAATAATAACGTGTCAAAACGTCTTGAAACTTTATTTTTCTGATTTTTCATCATATTTAATACACACATCAACACGGTCTAGGGATATTTAAAAAAAAGCGAATTACTATCAATGTGTTAATTATTTATATGACATGTATATATTTAAAAGATACGTTATTTAATATTCTACCATTTTTTAATAATGGTTAAGATACTTCGATTTAAATTTCAGGATATTATGGAAAAAAAATGAAGCATACACGGAAACCGTATATGAATTAACTTTTAATTTATGAGTAAAAACTGAAAAAAATAGAAAAATCATTTAATTTGTGTTTATAAACTTGAAGTTAGTAGTCTGAGAAAGCGCCCATGATGTTCATAACACATCGGCAACGATTCGGCATGCTCAGAACAAGGTTGTCAATGTCTTGCTGCGGAATATTGTCCCATGTTCTTCTGAGGTGCGCAAAAAGTTGATCTTCTGTAGCCAGATTTTCAGGAACTTCCTTCAGAGCTCTTCTTTGCAGCATATCACACGCATGCTCAATGGGATTTAGATCTGGCGATTGAGCAGGCCAGTCTAAGGCCCTAACATTGTGTGTATGTAACCAAGCTGCTACCGTTCTCGCCGTGTGTGCCCGGGCATTGTCGTGCATGAGCAGGAAATCTTGCCCCATTTGTGTTCTGTGGGGCAAGATTACGGGCCCCAGCACCTGTTGGACGTATCGTTCTGCCGTCATATTGCCCCGCACCCAAACGAGATCCGTCCGTCCTCCAAGACGAATTTCTGCCCAAACCATAATTGTTCCTCCTTGGTATGGGTGAACTTCCTGAGGGTTCTGAAGACGGCTCCATCGTCCAGGAACTCGCCAAACACGCGTCCTTCGTGAATCTGGATGGAAGCCGAACCTGGATTCATCCGTGAACAGCACATTGGACCATTGCTCACGGCCCCAGTCCACGTGGTTCCGAACCCATTCTAATCGTCGTCCACGATTGCCTCTCCGTAAAGGTGGGACCCGGAGTGGTCTACGAGAGCGTAGATTGCTTTCATGCAGTCGCCTTCTTACAGTTTGGTCACTCACAAGCACTTGGTGTTCCACTCGCAGCCTTTGGACCAATTGAGTCGCCGTTGCATTTGGTTGAGCTCGCGCAGTAATTTGCAAAAATCGGTCTTGTCTGGGGGTAGTGATGCGACTTGGCCCCCGGTGCCTCTCCGCTACTTCACCTGTGGCACGATAGCGTGCCCACAATTTTAAAATTACATTTTGGTGGGTCCCTATGGCCTCAGCAACATTACGCTGAACAGACCCAGCTTCCAGCATTCCCACAGCTCGTAACATCTCCGCCCTCGTCAAATGTTGGCGTTGCATGGCTACAATACCTCAATTTTAACTTTATCTTTCGTTTAAAAATGAAAAAAAACTGTAACTAAACGTAATTCGTATTGTTTTCTAAATATCGCACAAATGAAAATTCCCTCTCCTACACATCAAGACATTTTTATGCCACCGAAACAAAAGAATTTTCAAAAATTTGAATTTGGAATTAGTCTGAGATAAATTACAAACAAATCGGTGTATAAAAGATTCCAATGCGGCCAGTACTTTTCGAGTTATTTAATTGAGTATGAAATATCCCTAGACCGTGTTGATGTGTGTAGTATTCATTTTTGACGCAGTTTTATTGTTTTTATTGTTAAAAACAATCCGAAAACAAACCTGAAACCCCATTTATTCCAAAAAAGAGCAAAATACACCAATAGACATAAATCAAAAACTGCCGAGCAGGAGGTGACATCAGCTATCATGTCACCTCCGAAAACACCAAAGAAAATAACGAAATAATGAGATGTTGACACGATCGGCTTATCGTGTCAACATCTCATTATTTCATTATTTTGTTTTGATTTCATAGCACGTAGAGCACGCCCACCACCTCCGGACTCGTCGCTCAGCTCCGCCTCGCCGCTACCGGTACCCAGCCCCACTGTGAGCGCTGTGACGACACCGGCCGCGGTAGTTGCGTCGAGCTCGACCGACGAGTATTTCTCTCCGCCCACGACGCCACCACCTGCTCGTCGACGGGGAGGACGCCGGCCGCCGGACGGTTTAGGACCTCGAGGCCCACCGGCCTCTGATAGGGTCCCAGCTCCCGGCGGAAGTGTGCAGCGCATGAGATGGACACGCTCCATCAATGAAAACGTTATGCGCTCATACTACGGGGCTACAGATGGGGGAAACAATCTGACCGCGTACCGTGTTCGGATGCTCTCTATTTTTCAGGTGCTTGAGCCAACTGTCAACGTTTCGGCACAACGACTGTCGGATCAGGTGCGGGTCATCCAGCGTAATCATATGTTGGATGACACTGTACTTGATCACCTGCGAAATGGAATGCAGAGTAGCCATGTCATCGCTCCCCCGCCGCAGAGTGATATAGTGACACCACAAGACACAACATATCAAGCTGACGAGAGGAATGATGACAGGGCTAAAAACGTAAGTACCCAATGCAATGAGGAATTGAGAAGTGCTTTGGAGGGTGCGATTCGGGAATATCGAACCATGTCGCCCGAACTTAGACCACGCTTACCTCGTTTGCCCATGCATAACAAAAACAGGGCGCTGGTGGCGGTTCTGGATTCGCAACTATCAAACTATATTGATAACTGCGAAGACCTCACCGATACACATTTGATTCTGTACTGCGCGGTTGTAGCAGCATGTCGTGTAGCTCACGTCAAATTTGCAAATGACTTCAGAGCTACACGACGATATTTTTCCGTGTACATATAAAACATTGATCAGGCAGGGGCCATAGTCCTTCCATAGTTCCAGGTCACCAGTCAACTTTAGCCACCCAAACTCATAGACAAATTTATTTTGTTTCCATGTTCTGCAATAGTTCTGCACCAACCGGGGGTTGTCCTTGGGTGCACTTGCGTAGTGCATACTGGTATAACCGTGGTTGGTGCCTCAATACACAAAAATGTCGAAGGGCCCTCTGCGAGTTGGCTTCGGCCCCTCGTACGCCTTCCAAAGGTCCGGGACCCTAGGGTTCCGAGATATGTCAAAGACATTTAAAATAATAATAATAATTGCTAACGGCGAGTACTTGCATAGACACAATCTAGTGGCTAGGATTATCCACCAGCGACTTGCCTTGCAATACAACCTTGTTGAGTCAGAAGTACCATACTACAGGTATATGCCCGACCCAGTTCTCGAGAATGGTCAGGCCACATTGTATTGGGATCGATCTATCATCACTGACAGGACTATTGTAGCTAATAAGCCTGATATTGTGGTGATAGATCGACGAGAGCGCCGTGCAATGATTGTTGATATCGCTGTCCCTCATGACGAGAATCTCGTGAAAGCTGAGAAAGATAAAAAAATCAAGTATCTCGACTTAGCACACGAGGTTGTCGACATGTGGGACGTGGACTCTGCAATCATTGTACCGATAATCGTAACAGTTAATGGCCTAATAGCGGAGAGCCTCGACCAACACCTCCGGAGGCTCTCATTGCGCGGCTGGGTCAAGGGCTTGATTCAGAAAGCAGTACTCCTAGACACGGCACGCATCGTGAGGAGGTTCCTCTCTCTAGAGCCTTGACCACCGGCACCTTGGACCCTGTTCCTGATGTCGATGGACCACTACTTTTTATATTTTTAAATGATTTTTTAATTTTATTTCTTTTTCATGAAAATATTTAAAAATGTAATAAAGAAATAATAATAACATTTATTCAAAAATAAAAATTGGTAAAATACAGTATAAATCTTAGAAATAATGTTGGTATTACAAAGTATGATGCCTGTACTAGGATAAACCTGTATCACAGGCGGCATGAGTTCTTACAATTTATTACTATTTGGACAAATGATTTCTTAAACAATATTTAACATAAGTGTTAAGAATAGTGATATAGTTAGTTAATTTATTATGTTATAATATACTTAAATACTAATAATTAAGGGATATAATATAAATTATTTACGGAAAATACATAGTAGTTAGCACTTAGTTACACGATTATGATTGTGTTTGCAATATTATTAACTAGGTTAAGACAAATAATGCATAAATCACCTTCAAGGCTACGTTAGATTTTTGAAGTAGGTAGTCGGCTAATGTGCTTAGACAGCGACAAATCGAAGGTAAGTAGGACAGTGCAGTGGCCAGGGAGATTGTGTGAGTCAGCAACAAGCGATATGATGCACTAGGTGCCCTCATAATCGATGGAGTTAATGTATCTGTATTCTGCTATTTTCCTAGCGGGACATTCAGCGTCTCCCGTTTTGTGATCACTGGGCTTTTTAAAGCGTGAGCAAGTTGCACATTTCGGAATGTCGGCTTTCTTCGCACATTCGGACATCGAATGGCCTGCATCACCACAGTGACCACACGTAGTAACGATCTCTCGGGAAGTTTTTGCTGCATGGCCATATTGTTGGCATTTATAACACCTTGTTACCAAGGTGTAAAGTCCCTGACAGGACAGGATGTCCAATTTATAAAATGCTTTGATTGAAGGATTAGGGCTTTACGTATATCGGCTGAAACTTCAACAACATAGTTACAGGTCGTAGCATCTCTCTTCCCCGATTTATGGCTTAATTTGATCAAGGTCAAGAAGGATTCCAAGGACAGTGCTGGTAACTTGTCGGCCAGGTTTTGTTCGAAAATGCACCTGAACACCTTATTTTCAGCCAAGGAAGTCGGCACTCGTACAACCACAATCCGAGGTTTGCGCTTGCTGGGCTCGTCGGCGGTAAGTCCAGATGTAGAGAGCTGGACTGCGTGCTTTAGTTTATCAGCGTCATGTTTCGTCTCGGTACTGATAATTACGCCTCTATTTTTTGTTCTCCGGACACCACGAACATGCAGCTTCATTTGCTCGGGCCGTATGATTTTTTGCACGAATTCTTTCGTTTCGTCGCTTGATTTAAATTTATCATTGGGATAAATGGCAACAGAACTTAGATTGTTGGGTCGAACGAAATCATTTGATCCCTTTTTCACCATATCGGCAAAAGAAGCATTTCCCGCAGAGCCAGAGTCTTTTATCGTCTGCTTGAGCTCCGAAATAATATGTTCCATCAGGTTGCGCTTTTCTTGAAGGGCATCAACCATATCATACGCGAGAATGGCTTTCTGCTTGAGTGACTGAAAGAGGACTGCCATTTGTGAGGTGCCAGAACCTACTTTACGGCATAGGGTAGAAATTTTCATTTTCTGCTCCGAATTCAGTTTTCCATCTGCAGCAATACAGCAAACTTCATTTAGGTGCTGCTCAATCGCTGACATCCATTTTTGAAGCTC
This sequence comes from Agrochola macilenta, assembly GCA_916701695.1. Classification (NCBI taxonomy): domain Eukaryota; kingdom Metazoa; phylum Arthropoda; class Insecta; order Lepidoptera; family Noctuidae; genus Agrochola; species Agrochola macilenta. The sequence goes on along the minus strand of OU753560.1, from coordinate 23,344,102 downwards.
GGGAGTTGAAACAATGTCAGCCGTGGCCGACTCGAGAGCTGGATTTTGCGTCGTCGTCTTCGAAGGTGAGGCGGAGGGTTGCACTAGGCCCCTTGGATTAAAGGGGCTGTTATTCATTCTGTTTTCACAAGTTCACTATTTTGTGTTCATTATTTACCAAACTACACACTAAGCAAAATTTTGCAGATGCATTACGACAGTAATGCGCTAAATGAGGTCACTATTATTAAATAAATTATTGATTAAATATTGCTAACGAGTACGTCTATGCACTGCAAGTGTCGAATCAGAACTCTTATATTGTTAGTATATTGGCACAACCTGAGACAGGCATATCACTAGCAGTAGACGAAAGTTGGCTTATTCATTTCGTCAGTACTTATGTAATATTGTGCTGATATGCTTGTTCTGGCTTTTTTTTTCTTTCGTCCTTGCTACTGGATTAAAGCTAATCAATGTTGCCTTGCAATACATCCTTGACCCTGAACGCACAAACTACATAATATTATTCCTATTTTGAACTACGAACGCAATATTGATACTATAAGCACATAGGTAATATATCCAAACTCACATCCAAGCACCGAAGCGTAGCTAAGGTTTATCCCAAGGCAATTTATTATCCTCTATAACAGTTGAGTTCGAAAGGTATGACGAATCGCATCCCATCTCCCCCATCTTGCAGTAATTAATGCCACTGCGGTCTGAAAGCTGAAACATTGGCTCATTTATCAGCGCTGAGACTTCATAATTGCCTATGAAGTTCCCTAGATCGGCCTTGAAATGGTATTAGTGGTGCGGAAGCTGTTACAAGTTTTCCGTTTAAAATTAATGGTTGAAAAGTTTAGAGCAATAGCAGTATGTTTCATGTAATCACTTCGAAATACTGTAAGTGTGACGAAATTAACCATTTAGTAACTTAGTAAACCGTGACATTTGTACTAGAGGGTGCAATTTGTGAGAGATCCACCCAAAATGAAGGGAAAAGTCGGCTTGGACATTCCAGTGCTTACGATGCAATCCATTGAATTGGAAACAAATCAGAGAATCGTGTATCACCTTCAAGGCGCATTAATCAAGTTCCTGTTGACAAGGAGCTCAGATCAGTTGTAATCTTAGTAGAACTCGGTAATCAAAGGTTACAATATGGCAATTAACCAGTCGGCCACAGCAGCCTCTGATTAATCGGCGCTAAATATCCGTGGACTAGGCCAGCTGTTGCACCGATGCAACTTAATTACGAACTTCTTTCATTCATCAAAGCAGTTCGAGTTTTATTACCTAATTGAACTTCAAAGTCATTAACGGGGGTAAGTTCTTGTTTAAATACAAGCGTGTTTATTTTAACAGGCTGATATTGTGATGAAATCCGACATAACATAACATCACACCTGTATTCTCCGAAGGATTAGGTAGAGGTGTTCCTATAGTACATCCATATATCCCTCTTTATTAAACCACATGTAGTGCAGTGGAGGGTGAGTCTATTGCCATCAACCGCGCACAAATCCAAGCTCCGGGCTGAGAAACTCTAGATAAACTCAATAACGGTTCTCTATTTAATTGTGTTCCCTAACTTTTTTATCCATAATCTAAAGTGCCATAATTTTTTTTCTCCTAATCATCATTTGTCCGAATGGTAACTTGCCCGAACTTAATGTCACATAATATCACATGCCATAAAATTGAAATCCCTAAATACAATATTCCCTAAATTTGTTTGTCATAAATATTACAAATATACAAAAGACATAAAACGGTTTACAATAAAAGTTTAAAATTCTAAATTCAAATTATTTGTGTATGTTTATATATCCTAATAATATTTAAAAAATATTATTACATTACTTTGTAGTTCATTAAACAATATTAACATTAGTATTTTTTATTTCCCTGTAAGCATGCACACATGCATACACCATGCATGCAAGTGAGCATGCAAGCAAGCGTGCAGCATGCAAGCGAGCATGCAACATGCAGCAGGCATGGTTTCTGTCACGGCTCCGGCGGTCCCACGCGAGCTTATCGTCGCAGATGGTTTATCGCTCACCACCACAGCTTCGTCTTGCTGGCCGGCTCCGCCGGCCAGCCTCAGCCGCGGCGCGCGGCGAGCATTACCACCACCTGCTCCTCAACTCGCGGGCCGCCTAGTCCCTCCGCGCCTACGCGATTTTACATTACACTCTAGGGGTAGGGCAGACAAGACTGCGTGGAGTCGGATTTACAGCGATTCGTTTCTGTCACTAAAACCTATTTTTTTTTAGGACTAACAATTTTATTATAAATGAACATTCGGATACACATTATATAATACAATACTTAGGACATTTATGACTTTATGTCATGCAAAATTAGGAGATTCAATTATTATAGTACTCGCTATTAGGACAGAATAGTTTTAGAAGTAAAGATAATTATGTAAAACAAAATTTCGAATGTTTGAACATTATGGTTACTGAAGTTTATAGCAAACGTGTTATGGATAATGATTTTCGGACAACCAATTTTAGGAGAAGAAAGGGAGTACCCTCAATAACACTTTGCCCGACCCGGGAATCGAACCCAGGACCTCATGTTCAGCAGCAGCACTTGCAACCATTAGACCAACGAGGTAGTTATGTAAGATGAAACCATCTCAGCAATAATTACACTCATCTGAAAAATTTAGTTTACCTGGCTTTTTATTTAATTTTGTTGTCTCGTGCGAGAATGATATGATATGAATGCATACTTCATTCGTGTTACTCGGTTTTCCACTCCTTCATCATATTTCGCCTGGCCTTCATTCATTCTTCATCCATCAGTAAGTATTAAATATTCTGTCTTCTGTCCGTCCTCCATCTATTTTCCATACATACAGACGTAAATAACGATTTTTAAAATACGTAAACAAATGACCAAATCTTTTGAATACTCCAAACATTTTGTGCTACTCTTCCTCGTTCCAATGAGGCTGGTTGTACATTGAGTATGACATTAACCAGCGCTTTGTTGTCACATCAGTGTCAGGACGCGGATGTCTGGAACGCACAAAAGAGACAAGTGTCACACGCTTTCTTTTGTTTGTAGAGACACCCGGATCTGGACCTGACATATAAACAACGCATTTAAAAGATAAGCAAGTATTGCGTACTCATTCAAGACGTGTATATCGTAGTCTGCTAGTGCGTAATTTTAATAGGATTTTCTTTTTAATTATTCATATTGAATAATAACCACCCTGATCAGATACTGCTGTTTTGGTCCAAATTTTATATATTTTCTACGCTCTTTCCCTTTATGCTAGCAGCCACACCTCTTGGACAAAATTGACCAAATTATTAGCTTACCCGCGTTCCTGTCCTCTGTCCACAGCACTGAAAAGTTGACCGGGAAAATTTTAGCCCCCTGCCTGGTCTACTCTGAATTGCCGTGCTTGACCAATGCGGAGAACGCCTGGAAAGCAGCTTGCCCGAATACAGATCGGCCCGTGAACCTATCCTCCCAGAGGCAGTGGGATGAGCCGCTCTGCAGGTTGGTACGGAACAATCTTATTAATTCGTCCACCGATACTGCTGAGCGTGCCCGCCTGCTGGTAGTGGGTGAGTGGGAGTCGGGCCTTTGGCTTCAGGCGCTACCGTCTCCCAACATAAGCTAGTGCCTATGTTGCGAGCCGGTGGTCCGCGACCACCACTCGCTACCTGTCTGCGTCTGGGCCCTCCTTGTATGGCTCCGCATCACTGCCAATGCGGTGAAGCAGCCGACTGTCTCGGACACCATGGTCTATCCTGCAGTAAGAGCGCAGGCCGGAGAGCACGGCACGCCAGCAGTAATGACATCATCCGTTGTGCTCTTGTCCCCGCCGGAGTGCCAGCTGTTCTAGAACCCAACGGCTTGGCACGCGACGATGGGAAGAGACCAGACGGAAATACCATAATGCCTTGGAAGGTAGGTAGGCCTTTGGTGTGGGATGCAACGTGTGTCGACACCCTTGCGCCATCCAATCTTCCAAGTACTGGGGGCTGTGCTGGGGCTGCTGCTGCAGGTGCGGAAAACATCAAACGATTTTTAGACATTGCAAAGCGGTTGGTCGACTCTTCATGTGACCAGTAAGCTGGCCTATTCTTCGGCCAGAGAATCAGCATTGCCATACAACGTGGCAATTCAAAATTTTTAAAATTTTATTTATTTGTTTATTTATTTTACATCGATGGTCCTAGTTTATCATTTATAACTTCCAGTTACAACTATATGTAAGCGGGCACGCCCTTTATGCCTGGAGGCTTTTTTATTTAGATATTAATTCTGTTTACGTTTAGTTTTTTTTATTTCGGCCTGAGTATCGATGATTGATTGGTTGAGTTCTCGATGATTTTGTTTGGTATATTGGCGTGTGCTAGCTAAAATATGGCTAATAATTTGAATTATGTTTTGTGTTGCGTAATGTAAATTATTTTGAATACTATTATATTGAATCTTTTTTTTTTGTTCTTCTAACTGAACAGACAGCTGTGCTGCTGGGGAGTTTGTTGCGCCACTTCTTCTTCCCAGCTAATGCACTAGGAAGTGGTGAAGGGTGGGCGTTTTGGGGGACTGTCTTATGTAATTTTAACGTTCGAAAAGTGATGATTCTCAGCCTAGTTTGAATAAATGACTTTTGAATTTTGAATTTTGAATTTTGAATGCTGCCAGCCTTTTGGGCACTTTTCCTGTTGACAGCGATGCGGACGAATTTTATGATGCCCTATGATTGTTCCCTATTTTATTATTGTTATTTTATTTCTATTAGTTTTAAATTGTTTCTTGTTGATAAATAATGAGAAATTAATAAAATTAAAATTCATATTAAAACCAAAAGTGTGACATTTCAATTTTGGTCAAACAAATTTTGAGTCTATTGAAACTATCAAAATCATCATTGGGTTTTCCTAATATGAATTTCTCACTAGCAGCAAGGAGTTTAGTTTTGTGCCCTTTTTTTTCAATTGCCTTACGGGAACACAGACGTGACAAAATAATGTTAATTATGTTATTTGTCCATTTTTCTTATTAATAAAGTTTAACTGACTGCTTTCCATAGATCAAATAAAATCACCAGACCAACAATTGTGACCACCTTAAAGTTCACCATACCTACAACCTAAGTTAATAGTTTGCAACCCTTAGTTGCAAACTATTAACCACTCAAGCTGGAGTGTGGCTGGCGTGTGGCCGTAACGTGGCTGTAAGTTAATTCCAGCTTAATGTGTGAAGTAAATACACGTCGGAGGCAGCCCTGACTCAACGACCGAGTGTCGCCGTCGCACGGCATGGGAAGGTGCGCTTTGTGGGATAGCTAATGCAGTGAGTTAAGGCGAAACCGGAAATAGAAAATAAACCTTTAAAAGTTAAACTGTGAATATTTTTAGATGTAATTGAAGCCTTTTCTATGGGGACGGGAGAAAAATTATGTGTTTTGAACATATTTTTTGCTCCATACTTGTTTTTGTTGTTTTGAGGGCTGTGAATGTGGGCTTAAATTAGTGAGCATCAGCGTACCGCCCAGACCAACTCCGGTTTTCAGAAGCCTGTTAATATCTCTGATGCTTAACTCATCAGAGATATTAACAGGCTTCTCTCTTCACTATCGAATCTCATGTTATTGCATATGATGGTTATCTGACCGAAGAACGATAATCAATGACAGAATTTGACATGAAAGACCAGAAATAAAATACATAGTCAGACATTTAACAAACTTCGCAAAAAGTTTTTTTGTTAAATTTTCGATGGTCTTTTTGAGATTTGTGTTGTCCATATTTTGGGATTTAACTTCACGGTGTGCAGGCTCTAGTTGCATTGTCAATTGTTTTATTATGTTTCTAGTTGAAGAATTTCTTCGGAGTCCTCGTCTGATAATAATAATTATGTTCGGTATACTGTTACTAGTAGTGCCATCTAGTTCACTATTTGTCAAATTTAAATCTTCATTTTTTGTTTCGGAGACTCTTCGATTACGACGTTGTGTGATGTTTCCAATGAAGCTTATGTTGATTTAAATTAGAGATTATATGAAACACAAAAAGTTCCACAGTTCGTGAGATCCAAACCGGCACTCAGTGTCACAGCAATCCAACATAAATTACTTCGGCTATTTGAACATTGCTTGGGTTGTTAAAATTTGCAAGTGTTTGTGGGAATATAATTCAAATAGTTAAGAAGTCGCAGCGCCATCTAGCGACTTCTTTTTTCCCAGTTATCAAGGTAGTGTTGGTACCTAACAATGTAGTTCCGTGTCTATGATGCATGATAATGTTCTTCATTTGGAATCCCCCGCGTCCGATCCACAAAGCCAGGCATAATGTAATCTGCGCCACACCTGTCCAGCCAGTCCTCTGGGATGCCTTACATTGTACATATATACGATTATTTGGTCTACCCACACAATATATCTCTGTTAATAGTTAGGGCAACATGTTATCAAGCAAGCTACAAACCATCGTGTAACATAGTTTTACGAATTTGGTGAATAATACCGAGATTATTCATGATAGAGAGAGAATTGCTTGTTTAGAAAACAGAATATTGTCGTGTTTGTTACCTACTACGAGTAATATACACACAAAATTGGCGTATTTCTGGTGCGTGTTACCATGTGGGCTGGAGACTAATCCATTATTCACGCAATTTGCTTTGATTGTTAGTATGCAGTGGCATTATCTGTCAACATTGATGAGGTATTCTGGGAATTCACATTCAATGTCTAATAGAATCTGCTTTAGTATAATTCAGTCGTCACAGTGAATGGCATTGAGATGCATTCAGTCTACAGATATAATACAAATAATCTGTAACTCCGAGTGTAAGCCGGTGTCAAAGCTGCGACGTTGAGCCAGAGTTTGGACTGGATGTAGTGAATATGTAACGGGTAAGTCTGCAGCTAACTGAAGCACCGGCTTGCTGAACTTTACAGACGTGTATTATTCCAGATCGATTTAGTCATAGCGAAGTCGACACTTTTTTAGTTGTCGAGGAACTAAGTTTATCTTTGAATTCGACTACCTACTAAATGAAGGTAGCTTTCCCGTTTAATGTATTGGCAGTTTTTTTATAAATTCTTGTCTTTTAGAAATTCATAAATTTTCAGCATTTCTTTTCCAACAATCACGACACAACGAATAATTCCTATCATTGCTTTAAATTAGAATCTGACATATTTTTCATGTAACAGAGAGAATAAATTACATTTTTACAAAAGAAATGAATAGCTAACAAAGAACACAAAACCGCGTCGTTCTAGATTGTGCTAGTCCGTGCCATTCCATAAAAAAACGAGCCTGTATGCGAGCCCAGAAATTCATTGATCCAATATGCCTGTTATCTTTGTTGTAACTGACGCTTGTTACAGACATCGCCGTCGTGTACTTTCACTTTGTTCTGCTCCTGTGAACATGTACTCTATCAATAAATCCTTACTGTGACGGTCGTCGATTATTGCATTAGGTTATACTTAAATTCCTGTGTATACCACTGCTCAACCGTCACAGGAATGAAGGTGTTTGCGTATACTATAAAATAACTAAGTTTACGTGTTTTCCTATTTCCAAAAGCCGAACTTATCTGTGTCATAGTTTTCAGCATATTGCAGAAGATAGGTACAGTAACCTTTTGACATAATCTCGGAACTTGCTGAATTTAAGTAATTTGCATATCTAGTTTTAACACTTTTAGTAAATGAGGTGTCCATTGTCATTTATTTCATAAAATTCCTTTACAAATGTTGCCATTTGATTGTGTTTTATAAGTTACGTGTAAAATAATGTTTTCACAAGATGAACTCCAAAACGATTCCATTTCCCTATGAAATCTGCGCGTGATACATAGAAACGCATTTCATTGAAATTCGGCAGCGATTCATTTACATTTCAAGTGTAGTAGTTGGCTGTTTCTGCGAAGTAATTACCCTTTTTACCGCGTATTCGCGCTCGTGGTCGATTAATTTAGTTCTAATTCGGTTTTTAATCACATTTGCATTTGAAAGCACTAGTATTTAAATTATTTTTTTAATGCAAGATGCTAAATAATTTACTGAAATTCCATTCATAATTTTTATAAAACATTGGACATTTTAGTCTACTGAACGAGTTCACGGGAATGTTTTCCAGTGACAACGATAGAATAGTGTCAGATGGACTCCAGATATCGTGACTAATGAAACTATTTGCCTGAAATTAATTAATTTGACGCAGCCGTTATCATTTCACGCTAGTTTTAACTGTGCCAAATAGACATTTTTCATTCTCTCTTTCCAAAATGTTTGGTCTGCAATGCACTTCATAACTCTTGTTCATCTTCTCGTGTCAGCGCGAACTATGAATAATATTTGGTCTCCTCCAACATACTTACAATCTAATAGACCCCACATTTTCTCATCAGCTCGTCCGGCACGTGCCAGCGCCGGGCCGGCACGGCACGGCTGCGGCTCCTCCACTTTATTACACTGTCACAATGTATTAAATCTCGCGTCTCTAACTAATTTATGACGGGACCGGCTCGTAATGTTAGCAAATTAAACGGGTTTCTTACTTGCTAGTAAGGACGTGAGGACTTTGTTCTTATTCAGATGTACTTACATTACACGTTATGGGTATTTTAGTATTAAAGTTGGCTTAATACTTAATTACCCATTATAATATGACATTTCAGAGAGTCTCAGGTCAAATCAAATCAAATCCTTCTGCACATGTGGCTTCCCTGGTACATCATTAACGGCACATTATGTAAGAGTCTATTAACTACTCCCAAATTACCATCTTTATTTTTTTTACATTCTTCCTTGACATAATCATCCTAATATTTGACATTATATACCTACAATTTAATTTCAACACTTTATTAGTGGCTTTTGTGAACATGATAATTATTCAGATTTGTTACAGTTGTAATAGCAATCATGTCATTTCGTTTAAATAGGTTTTTATTTTTATTAATTTATTCATATTTTGTAGACTTAGATATTTTTTTTCTATTTTGTGAATGTGAGAACACTGTAGGTTTAGTGGACTGTAGATTTATTGACCATCTTCTATCTTGTTAAGTACCTGGTACTTGTTGAAAGACCTACACTGTCCTCCCATACCTATTAATACCTACTGTTATTTAAAAATATTGTAAAAAACAATTATTTTTAAAAGAGTAACCGTGGAGTTTCTTGCCGGCTCTTCTCCATAGGAAACGACCAATTGGAACCGTGCACCTAGCTTCTAACGTTTCATAAGTGCCCATGTAGGTTTATGTGAAATAAAATATTTTGATTTTGATTTTGATTTTTAAATATAGTATTTCACTCAAGTACTATTTTGCTAATTTAACTTTAATGTCCAAGGTGTTGACTCTTGCTTTTAAGTTTTATTGCACAACAAGGCGATTCGATTTCTTTCTATTTCACTTTAACCATAGTTTATGTGTGTGAGAGCAGATTCATTTGTTTTCCTGCAAGAATTGAACTTAGCTGTGGCCGGTGCCACGACAATATGCATTGTGGTGCTTGAATCCACGGACACTAGCAGTTTGTTGGATGGAAGGACCACAACCGGAATATTTATTTGCATCAGCTTTTTCACAAATTCACAATGCTGATAGAAATTCACAAAATAAATTTATGATACCCAGTCGTTAACGTATATTATTATGTTCATGTTTTTGATATTCTGTTTGACAACAACATGTATAAAGTATATCACGATATTATTATTTTCCAGTATGTGAATTTGATTGTCACGTATTTTCAGACAGCTAATCCTGCTATTTGAACACGTTGTCCAAATAAAATTGTTAATTAATTCCAACGGACCTACATATCGCTACCGAAATTTATAATTATGAGTAACAGCTTTAATAACTATATGTAAACTGGCACGACCTATATGCCTGGAGGCTTTCATTCGGGTATTAAGTTCTGTTTACTTTTTAGTTTCTTTTTCGCTTGAGTATAGATTTCGACGATTTTTGTTGGCATATTGTCGTGTGCTAACTGACATATAGCGTTTTTTTTTTGTGTTGCGTAATGTAAATTATTTTGCATAATGCGTCCTAGTTTATCATGTGACTTCGAGTTACAGTTTTATTAGCTATATGTAAGCGGGCACGCCCTTTATGCCTGGAAGCTTTTATTCCGGTATTAAGTTCTGTTTATGTTTTGAGTTTTTATTGTCGCTCGAGTATAGATTTCGATTGTTTTGTTGGTATATTGGCGTGTGCTAGCTGTCAATAAGGCAAATAAATTTATTTACTGTTTTGTGTTGAGTAATGTAAATTATTTTGCATACTATTGTATAGAATCGAGTTTTTTTTCTTCTAACTGAACAGACAGCTGTGCTTCTGGGGAGTTTGTTGCGCCACTTCTTCTTCTTCCCAGCTTCTTGGTGAAGTGGGATCGTTTTTGGGGGACTGTCTTATCGTCGTAATGTTAAAGTTCGAAAAGAGCTGATTCTCAGCCTAGTTTGAATAAATGACTTTTGAATTTTGTAGAATTTGGTTTAGTATTTTTTCCGTTGATCCTATTCAACGGCATTTGATTCAAAAATTATCTTGTTTTTTTTTAAGTGGTCAGCCGCGCTATGCCCTGTGAGTTTGCTTGATAGATTAGGTTTTTTTATTTAGACATTTCCCAATGTGTTACAGCGCCTAAACTTTTCGAGAATTTGCAACCTGACTGCATCAAGTTATTAAAATTCCCCGTCAGCCCCGTACGGCCTTAGCGTGTTTACCGACACGCGACTAATGCCGCTATTTCAAAGGAATTTTGCCAATAAAGCTTTTCAGTGGAGCACGCACTCTATAAATTTAACCCTTTTGTTCGTTTTCAAATTATCTTTAGAGTATGAGTTACTGTGAGCTACCTTTTTGATATATAGCGAGTTGATACCGATCGCCCGTATTTTAAGAGCTATTGTATGAGTAGGTGCAGTCGAGCTATTTGATATATTTTCACGTAACTAGCAGCAATCTTCTTCTTAGCTCGTCGATGGTAATCTGAACAGAGTCAGCCCAAAATATGGCACTTTCAGCAACGTCCATCAGTTTCTGAAACGTGCAGGCAACAGGACACGCTGGACACCGATATTAAGTGCGAATTGTTTGTGGAACAGCATCTCACTCCAGGGTGGAGTCATTTGTGAATCTTGCAACAGTTGCAACTACTTTTCAACCAAATCAAATCATTTATTTCCCTGCAAACACTACTGTGGGTGTACTGAATAGTCAGTTATCATCACTCTCATAAGTATGCCATACGATTAAAAAGTTATGATGCATACAATAAAAATGAATTTTGGCAGTGGTAGTGGAAACATATATATTTTAGAAGTACGAGTATACGAAATAGCTCGTTCGTCTGTACATACCTATATACTATGTGCGTTACCTATAGCCTGTATGTAATAGGAGCTCGTAAGAGATGTGTAGGCTTTGTTAGAAGTTGTACCAACGGTATTGTTTGTGGTACACATGGCAGTAGGAACTGGAAGGGCCTGTGTGGTGTTGTGTGAGCAATTATTGATAACATCTCGCGTGTGTTTAATCAGCTACAAATTATACCTTATCGTAGCGTGTGTCTTTCTTATAACTGTAATTTTCATGATAACTGGTTACGGTTGTAAGTCGATTACCTACTCAAATAAATAGATTCAATCAAAATACTTTTTTCTGACCTAAATCTGTTCTTGTCATATCAAATACAAAACCCGTGACACAATTATTAATATTTTCATATTTATTCTTGGTATTGCTTGTCACAGTTCCTGAAAATAAAAAGCAATGAAATGATATTTCGTCGTTTCTAGATCAAAGCATCATGTTTTAATTAGCTAGCCGTCATATCTCGACACGTTTGGAATAGAATTCAATCTACGAAACAACTTGTACTTTCTTATGTGACAGTTTAATCAACGCTATGACTCTAATACACCCTTTATAGAATCTTAGCGTTGATTAAACTTTTTTTATCTAATTATTATTATTACCATTTAGGTGAAAATATCTTAATACACGTTTAATCTTATTAGATGAAACCTACCCCTTCCGTTATAATTTAAATGGATATTTGCGAAGGTTACTACTGTTCGAGTGTTCGTACCTATAATAGGTACCTACAGTAGTAACCTTTGTGAATATCCTTTATTTGATTAATATAAAAGAGTAATATAATAAATTCGTTAGGAATTTCGATTCAATTCAATTCTGAGTACCTACAAACGAAGGTCATAACTGAATAATCTCATAGTCGTGGGAATACTAATCTGGGGGTTCTCTCATAATAGGAATTCCTGAACATTTATCTCCCAAAATTATACAGGTACATATTATACAGGTACATCTTCTAGTCCTGGACAGCCCCTGAAAGTGAAGTAACAACACTGTAACTAGTCTTTTAGGATATTTAAAGCCGTCACCTTTTTTGTCGGTGACCAGCAAATTTTACTCTAAAAGGGTCGAATCGAAATCACTACTTTAGAATTTTCGTTTCAAAGCAACCTGTATAAACAAAGGCAGGTAATATTTGGTCGTAAATAGGCGCTCTACCCTCCGGGAGGTGATAACCAACTAAAACCTATTACGTCACGAACTAATAAAGGGATTATCTGAAGTCGCGGGGGTATTACCCGACTGCGGCGGTATTACCCGGTCTAAGTGAGTGCGATAATGTTGCTTGTGATGGAGGACGGGCAGGTTCAGATGGTGATACTAAGATTCGAATGTTTCGAGTTGTTTGTGGTAAATCGGTGTGTTCCGTTTTTGTCTTAGTCCGAATTTTATTTTTTGAGATAAATAAAGGCCATTAAAGTTGAATACTCGTAACAGCATCGACGTTAATAATCAGCGTTTTCTAAATTAAAATGATATTAACACCAATTTACACAAAATCACGAAGAGTACAAAATTATATACAGTCGACCAAAAACAAATAAATTGACTTTACCACTAGCTCAAGTACGCTAAATAGATCTCACGAAAATACTCAGCGAGACAGATCCCAACAGAAGCCGAATCAGCTCCAAATAACACACGTTACAGAACATTAAGTAAATAAATCGATTCAGTCCCGATCACATTAGGAACATTGTTTACCTCACGAATTGAATACAAAACCTTTTGTACGCGGTCATTAGGACCGAAGGACCTAATTATTTGCTACAACGGCTATATACCAAATTTATTTGTATTTTCACGTCAAAATAATGTTGTTTAGTACTAAAACTACTAATCCAATCTACTCGCTTGTTTACAAACAACGATCCTAACGGTTCCACGTCCATTGCTCGTCGGTGACCACCGATCTGTTTACACGTCCTCATTGCGCAGACAATGGAGGTAATAATTGCGTGTTTGTTTAATCAATATCTTCCGGGCGTGTTTACATCCTAGGCGTGGCGGACATTATCGTATATTGTTTATTTGCTGATCCAAACATGGTAGCAGTAATAGGCACAACACTACTAGCTCAGCCCAATTTGTGGAAGAAAGAAAAAATCTTAGTTCATATTTTACTTTTATTACTAGTACAATGTACTATTAAGGCTTTAGATCTTTCACATTATACTTGGCTCTAAATGGCGACTATACGCCTTTATGAAAGATGATATTATGGGCATTCAGTAACTCAGCTAACTTTTTGTGCTGCTTTTTTCAGCAAAAATTTGGTGGATCTTTTGTGAAAAATATGAATATTAGAGCATGTTTCCGGATGACAGCGATGCGGACTAGTACTTCGACGCATAAGTGTCTTTTTATGTTTGTAATTATTTGTACAGTTAATAAGTTAGTTGGTCATTTAGTACCTAGTGTAAATAGTTCGTTCTTTATCTATTAATCTGTCTGTGTTCTTAAAGTGTCATAGCAACGCAGAGGATTTCGTGTGGTAGACAAGATAATAAAAAGTAACACCCGTGCAACTTGACAAAAACACAACACCTTCGTTATTTTTCGGAAACGGTCTTGTCCCAATCACGACGAAAACAACCGTGCGCTAGAGTCGAGATTATCATGTTCTACACAAACAACCCTCAGTTTATTGTTTATATAGAGATGGAACCAACTGGGTCGGTATGGGACCGCTTATTGTTATGGGGCGCCGAAAGTAGTGTGTTTCCTGTTATGCCCCGTGTGGTAAGTACTTAAACCGTTTGCAGATATGTAGTTGGTAATTTACTTTCTATTTAGTGTTGGGAATAGCGTTGGTATCTGTAATCGTCTGTTGTGAGTATTAATTAAAACAACTGTTACATGAACCTTTGTACTTGTGCATTCTTGAAAACTGTTGTTTTCCTCTATATGTTAACGGTTACGTTTTATTTTTAAGCCAGTCGCCCGCGTCCTTCGCAGTGACTCTTGCTACGTGTCATCCAATCGTATCACACATTTGCGGGGTGCCGCATGACCTTCATTAATAAAACAACAACAACCAAATCTTCCTTATTCCGAGAGTGCTCACGGAACCCAGGTGCTGAATAGTTGAAGACAACAGCTCCCCAGGACGTGATGCGAGTGAAAAAATCATCGATAAGAATGGAAACTTTACATTTTTTATCACGGAAATGTAGGGTAGAAAAACCCGCTTATTTTTATTAAATAAATATATATCGATATATCTCCGAACCCAAATTGTTCTCGACTTTGACGCCGTAGTAAAAAATATTGAGTTTTATGTGTACTTTGAAAATATGTAATTATTAAAGAAGGCCGCCAAAAAAATATGTATCCCAGAATGCGAGATCTGCTTTTCACTTGAGCTGGAACGTGATTGATGATTTTTTAAGGGAATCATTTTAAATTGACATGCTCTTTTATATTAATTAATCTGAAGTTTATGTAATTTATTAATGATTTTGATAATGATGTTTTTATTAAATATTTTGGACCTACGTTGACATTATTTTTATTTTTGTTTTTTTATTATGTTTTTTTTATTTTTGTTAATAGATATTTGACAATTGTGGATGTAACTCCTATCTATTTTGTATATGAATTAATTATGTCATCAATCAATTTAATTTAATTTATTTACTTAAATCAGCATTGTCAATGTTAATGAATGCTGTTATTATTTTGTTTAAATTCAATTTTTTATTAATTATTGCACACCATGACAATGTAGCGCAACTCCATGTATTTTTATAACACCTTGCATGCACTGTATTGTATGTACACACATGTTTGAGCAAATAAAGATATCTGAATCTGAAGATTTTTTTTACAAAATATGAGTAAAATAATTTTATGGAACTTTTCGATGTTAAATATTTCAGTTATTTTAGTAAATTATACCAAGATAATTTTTGGCATTGTTAATATACTTCAAATCTTACTTAGCAACATTAATTTACATGACAATTTATGTTGTACCGCAAATTCCGCTATCCGAAATGAAGCAATCTAATTCAAATTGAAGGTGAACCCGACTATTGGCGAGCAATATCGATATTAATACTTGTCCGAAATAATTAGTTGAGAGGATGCCTACCTCAACGTCAGTACATTCCCTGGATACCACGAGAGAGAAACTACATCGGTATTTATTTGAGATACCACAGAAACCTTACTTCGTAACTATTTATTACGAGGTATATAAAATATTGTTCTCAACCAAGTTTGTGATAGGAAAAGGGAGAAAGAATTTGATGAAAAATCGTGAACGGGAAAGTGTAGTGCCTATGGGACTGAAAATAATGGGCTAGTGAAACCGTCACTTTGGGGCCCCTCAGGACACCTCTCAAACTCATCAATTGTTCGTTTGCGAGGGTTCTCTTACAAAGGGATACGTTTCCGTCCGTAAAGAGATTCCTTCTCGTCGCAAAAACAAGTGAACCCTGAACAGACCGCTCATAGTCTACTGTATGAAATAATTTTCTGTAACTTCAGTAGACATTGGTCGACACCAATGTCTACTGAAGTTACAGAAAATTATTTATTTATTTACATTCTCTTGTCACAAATGCCTCTAAACTAGACTAAAAATCACTAAAATTAAGTTTAATCCTGTCAAATGACGATTTCCCATTCTGAAATAGACTAAAGTGACACAATTTAACTATATTTTAGTTTGACAGCACTAAAATAGTACTGAGTTTTTAGTTTAGTGAAAATGGCAATTTTGCTATTCTGAATATGACATTTTTCACCTAAAATTTTGATTGTAAAATACCAAACCAGACTAATTCTGTTTTTTTTTTATCGCGATTGAAAAGGTGTGGGATAAAATAAGTTGTCATGAACTTATAATTCATAACAACATATCACGTGCAAAAACAGTACTGTATTAATTTTTTCTTTTGCTTATATCTCGAAAATGGTGCGTCCTATCGCAAAAATAATGAAAATTTCGACCCCCTTTATGAAACCCTTAAACCTGAACATGTAATATTTTTTCATGTTTTCCATACAAAAAGTGAAAAATTCCATATAAAACACGTCGAGGCAAAACTCCTGCGCGCCTCCGGCTCTAAAAAACACGGGTGAGGGCAAACAACGGGTACCACGTGGATTCGCGATTGTCAAATTCTATTTTAGTTGTGTCAAAATTATTTTTTAGTTTAGAGAATTTTATTTGCAGAATAATCTAAGATTCTCATAGCCTAAAGTAAGGAATTTTAGTGATAGTTTAGTTCAGTGTACAAGAGAATCGGCACCATTGACAAGAAGATCTCCAATTTTCTGAATTGTTGTCTGCCCAGGCGCTGAATTTAAATATTTATCTACAGAACAATCTAGTCATCTAAAATAATCTTAATAGGTATAATTTTTTTTTTTAACAGCAGCCCTATAAGCCGTTTAAATAATAGACCATGGCGTGAGGAGTCAACAAAAGAATGGCGCCATGTTTTTATAAACAACTTGGTCACCGCGCACCGGTGCAAGCAGACCGGTGCTTGCTCTGGTGGATGCTCACCATGTATATTTTATGAGCATTCGTCGTGTTCGTCAACAGCAAGGTATCCTTTTGTAATGTTTTTATTCATGACCCTGAACTAGATTAACCACGACGGGTAATAATCTGTGAGTCTAATAGAATGTTCTAGGCTGATTTAAAAAAATTGGCCAAATGCGAATCGGACTCGCACACGAAGGGTTCCGTACCACCGTACACTACGGAACACTAGTAAACACGTTTCTTGTATGGGGAGTGCCTTAAATTTTTTACTATATTTAATTTGTTGTTATAGCTGCAACAGAAATACACAATCTGTGAACATTTCAACTGTCTACCTATTTTACGGTTCATGAGATACAGCCCGCTGACAGACAGACGGACGGACAGCGGAGACTTAGTAATAGGGTTCCGTTTGGCACCCTTCGGGTACGGAGGCCTTTTTTTTTTTGAGGGTGGGAAATTATCATATAACTTCTCCCACTCTGGGCGGAGCGGGAGAGCATGTCAAACTATTACTGACTAAAACCCACCCGTGTTCTTTCAGTTGCCTGTACGTTGCCAGGGGCCACGGTATCCCTTTCGGACTTTTCCGCGACCCCGGCAGGCATCGGTCCTAGCGGACCCCTTCCGTTGTGCTGACATCTCTTTGAGGCGCGCTTGGACCACAACGCGCCGTCGACCCGGGCCTGGTCCTTATCGGACGGTGAGCTACCCATTGCTCACCGTCCGCAAGCCCGCGCCTACGGTAGCCGGGAATCAGTCTGCAAAAAAAAATTCAAAATTCAAAAGTCATTTATTCAAACTAGGCTGAGAATCAGCACCTTTCGAACGTCAAAATTACATAAGACAGTCCCCCAAAACCAGCGATTTTCAACGCCCAGTTCGTCTCCTGCGGCAGCTAGAGGCGTGAGGGCGCGACATATGCGCCCTCACGCGCGCCGTCTCCTCCTTCGCGAGCATTACTGCTTCGCAGAAGGAGGTGACGGCTTCCCACGCCCTCTCGCTCCGTACCATGACCTGAAGTGTAAAAAGGACATGACTAGTGGGGCTATGGTGCCTGCCTAAGTATCAAAATCAAGGTGCAGCAAATATTGTTTTATTTTTGCTATTGTTAAAGGTCGGGATACTTAGAAATAGAAAAATACGTTTTCACTAAATAACTCGGCTTTTCGACATGAGATGGCGCTAGGCGTTGTGGTTATCCAGTTTAAGAATAATTTTCTACTATTTGACACACCATCGAAGCGCTAGATTTTTTTTTATACCATCAATGGGGCCTATCCTATGCAGTCATGTGTAGCAATAAACGGGGTCATGTAAACCACCAAATAAACACTGCTTTGTTAAATTTTGCTGGCTCACATGTAATCGAACCGCTGTGTCAAATTTTATAGCTGTCTTGTTGTTAAATAGTATTATTTCATATAGGTACATACCTGATTGTTCAACCATCGGGCAAGTCTCGCTTGCAGGGGTAAGGTTAGCATTGACATAATACGAGTATATAAAAGATTGCTACCCCTCTGGTCCCTACACAGGTGTCACAAATAACACTCCTATAAATGAGAATTTAAAAAAATATGGTATTCGAGGTTCGCACCTGTCAACAAAAACCTAATCTAGGCGTCTCTTTGAATAAAATTAATTATAAACAAAACATTCATATTCCATATCATTAAAATTCACTTGATCGAAAATAACTCGTTCTTAATATATTTTTCCCTCACTATGTATAGCGTTATTATGGTTACCGGGTGATTATGGCTACAATGGTACGTCACAATATTATGGCTACAACGGTACGTCAACATCAGGAAGTGCATAGAAGAGAGAAGAAGGGAAGCAAATAATGTACTGTTTTTCAGACTGACATTTTAACCTGGGCTTTACTCGGAATAACATTATCATGGTTTAGATCTTTATTTTTAAATTTTACTGTAAACATTTTAATCCTGCACATGTTCCCGAATTCGAAGGCAAGAACTGGTCATGTCCTTTATTAATTTTGTTTTTGCTGCGAGTTTAGCACCTATAAAATCTAACAAGAGTGCTCTCGCAATCTGTGTCTGTGTATTAGCTACTTTCAAATGGAGTGGGATAGGTTCGCTTTCGATTAACTACACGTAAGAGTGAAGCTTTATCGCTTTGGTACCGTATATACCGATGGAGCCTTATGATACCACTCTTAAAGGCGCAGTAGCCTAGTAAGCCACTCGCACCCGTTATAGCGTAGGTACTTTATTTTACCTGAGGAAATAAAAACGTTACCAATGTGAGTATGATGAGCCAATCACAAACATTGGCTATAAAAAAAAATAACAGATAGGCTACTACTAATTTTTACTTTCGCAGTAATTATGAGTTAAGATGCTTAGTACCAGGGCCAGTGAAAAAACGAGGAGCCTAAACAAGACTAAGAGTGTCAGGTTTTTTTAAGAGCTAACTTCAGAAAGTAGAGCTCACAGTTAACACTTCGAATTGCAAATACAAGCTAACTCGTTTCCACACTTTAATGTTACAGTATTATAAACCTGCGGGCATGCTGAATCCCTATGCATATAGAGCGGGAATAAAAGGGGTTACGAATAAAACCAAGTGGTCTACAAAAACGAAACGTAGTGTTTTGTGCGTTGTTTTTAGTGGAATGTGCGCGCTTTTACCGGCAACTGCGTGTTTTTACCCATGATAGTGGAATGGCGACACGTTTGTAAATTGCACTTTATTAGAAATGATAGATTGTGTTTGGTTTTGGAAGCTCTTTGCTGCGAGTTTCAGAGTGGGAGGGTTACTAAAGTCACGAGTTGCCAGGATGCGCGATGTTACTATGTATGTATTAATTAATTAATTAATTTATTTAACACTTTAAGCACACAAATGTACAGAGGCGGACTTAATGCCATAGGCATTTTCTACCAGTCAACCTTTGGGTGATACCGAGATAAAACAGTGGTAGGTGCAATATCGAAAATTGTGGAATAAATATTTATTTAAATATAAGGATATAATTACATATACCTACCTATATATATAACACAATATAAGTAAATACAAGAACAGATAAATACACATAACTACACGAATAGCTCGGTGGTACTCGTAGTAACGTATAGTTGTTATTTTTTAATATGTCTTGGAATAAGAATATGTAAGAGGATACCTAATTTAAAATCAAAGTAACGTGCGTGTACCTACCTAAACATTATTATCTAAGGTCTTGACTTTCCGACTTTTGGATAGTTCCTCGCTGCTCAAGAAAATTGGTAATTAAATCATTATAACCTAAATACATAATTATTATGTCTACGAAGACATATCATGATAATTATTTAAACAAGAAAACCGTAAGTAAACCTAGCCCTAGTTGCATCTTGTTGCATCTCGACTGGTAGTATAGTGGTAACTATACTACCAGTCGTATCGAGATACGCCAGACATATCAGTTCCCAACACCATAACAACACAGGAATAATAAAATTCCAGTGACTGACTGTTGTATCCGATTCTCAGTGAACCGGAAAAAGGCAAAAAAAGTAAAAACCACGTTTGCAATTTTTGCGAATGAAAAATTGCGATACGACGCGGGGCGTACGATACGATACGCCTCGCCCCGCGCGGCTGAGTTATTGAGCTTTCATCTAAATTATTATAGCTACGTACTGTCGCTGGAGACATGATACTCGTAGGTGCATGGGAAATCTGGGCTGAAATCACGTTATGTCAATCAATTTGCACGTGTTTATAGTTTGATGTTGTCTGCTGAGGTTTTTCTCTGCTGGGGATTGGTTACCAATGTGTCCAGAATATGTGAATATTAATATCATAAAAGTGTCTTTATTATTCTTTATCAGCTTATTATGCTTACACACAGCGTTGATAGTAAACGCAATACTTTATTAATTTTGTCTCATTGGATGATAACATAATCAGTTCTGTGAATCTACCTAATACTTCCAGAGTTACAACGCAGATTAATGTATCCAGTTAGCAGACGGTTTTTAGTACCTGCCTACCAAGCACGGCAGCCTAAAATTCCAGCGACTTTAATTTCTCTGTGTTTGCAAATACAGCTGCTGCTAGCTTTTAGTTGGTCCTTACATGCTCTTTGGTGCAGTAATTCTATTCTGTCCTTGTTCCGAGATAGCATGCGACTATTTGGTTGGAAAATTCGCTATTCCTACTTAAACCAGGCATACCTATTAGCAAAAAATCAATCGCGTTATTCAAATAAACAAGTATTCTGTTACATTCCCACCTAATTTCGATGCGAGAACTGATAGCTACCAATAGTAATTTCGAACGAGCCCAAAATAAAATATCTATTTAACGGTATAATAAAAATAACAACATTTATAGCGACAACGTGACTAACACTAAAATGATAAAAATAACGCCAACAATTCACTCACGCCTCAGAAACTGCTGAACAAATGGCGCGTTAATGCCTTATTACACGGCGACACGGGTTCACGGCACGGGACGTGACCGTGACGACGACGACGACGACGCCGAGACGGGGTCGACTCGAAGACCAGTTATTAAATTTTCCATACGTAAATCTTATGTGACAGAAAGACGCCGCTTTTGTGAGCGCAGAATATTAAACATTCTAGACTTTAAGTTCAGTCTCGCACAATGAAGGACCATTTTAAAAAGGGTTTTATCTTTGTTGTTGAGCGCACAAATTGTGAAGGCAGGTAAACCGCTTCTAACTTTCGCGTTACCCTTTTACGCGTCACAGTTTATCAAATTATACGTTTTTTATTTACATACAGGGGTACAATAATTGCGACCTTTGCGTACTCGTCAGGTACACGTATTTTTTTATTGTCTAACGTACTCTCAGAGTTTGTTCCGTGAAAATTAAAATTTGGCCCTTCGCTCCGCGCACCGTTACTTTAAATTAATTGTAAACTTTATTTCGTTAACTATTAACATTTAACGTGACGAGGGAGTTACAGAAAATGTGTTTGTTTGAACCGTTTAATATTCTGCGCAAGTCGTAAAAGTCAACAAAATGGAAGTAGATTATTACAGTAGCCTTTTAACTATTTGTTAGAAAATGTATTAGTTCATACTGCGTACCTTTTGATACATTAGTTATACATTTTATGTTAGGTGCTTGATAGAATTTAATTGTGATACAGTACAGTCGTGGCTTTCCATATAATTATATGTTACTCTGGTCCTATCAGGTGAATCATGGGTAATTAAGGATTAATAAAGTCTGCCTGCAGTCTAGCATATTTTAGATATTATTTGAATACGGTCGCAGCAATTCGGTTATAAAAGATGACTTTACCGTTGTTGGTACAAAATAGAACTAAATTTATAGATATGTCATGTTTTCTGAATTAAAAACATCCATCCAACAACAAGAAAAAATATAATGCACTAAAAATAAATACAAAAATCTATCCCGAGCAAAATATAATTTTAATTTCTCCAGTTTAATAAGAGCTGGGTCCTACGTTACACGGGCAGCCTGCTACCTGAGTAATTTAATTAGCTCGCACACAACGTTGCTCTGACATAGTTTCGTAGTTCCAAATATTTCGTTATTGTTTGGTAATTATAACAATAAGTTGGTTTCGAATGTTTCAGGAAAAGGAAGACACTCAAACGATTATTATGATTATCATTATTGAAGGTACAGTTGGGAGATGTATTGCTTAGCAAATTGACTATCAACTTAAATTAACGTCATTCTTAGTCAGTCGTATAAAACGGCTGTAATACGGCAAACTGACGTAGTATCTCAACCTGCAAAACAATTAATGTCCCATATTCTACATACATAAGTACACAAATAAACGTGAGTCGTTATTAGGTACCTAATATTGTAAAATTTATTGTTGGTGCAAAAATAAGTGTTATATAAAAACTAGCTGCCCCGCCCCGGCTTCGCACGGGTAGCACTAAGTACTTATCTACGGCGCACCTACCTACCTATCTACCTAACCTACCTACCCTACCTACCCTGCCCACCCTGCCCTATCTACCCTACCTACATACCTACCTACCTACCCTGCCATACCTACCTACCTACAATACTAATATCGCTATTAAAAAATAGGGGTTGGTGGTAGAAGAGTGAAAATTTTGGGTTGTGTGTATTTTTTTATGCCGAACCACAAAAAAATTCAAAAGATGTATTGTCCACCCTTATCACTTAAGTGTATGAAAAATAGTTTACGTCCTATTCTCAGACCTACTGAATATACACTCAAAATTTTTGTTTCGGAGGAGTTTTGTTACAGACACTGTGACACGAGAATTCAATATATTAGAAAGAAGAAGATATTAAAACAAAATCCCGACTATAAAGGAAGTAAAACATTCAAAGAGCGGCTACGGTGGACAAACGGAGTACAACCGGGGGAGAAGCGGGCCAATCCGGGAAATCTTTGAAGTAGGCCGCGGTTTGTTCCTTTGTTTATGGATTGTGGAAAATTAACGAGATGTATTGTGGCTATGGCTTTAAAAGAATATAAATGATAATGACGTAATTGTACAACCACGATCAACTAGGGAGGACGCCTAGTAGTTTAACGTTGTAATGTGTATTATACTAGAATGAGAACACCGATAGCACGGTTTTACATAACATAAACTCATGCCTTTTTCCATGGGGGTAGGCAGAAGGCAGAAACTACAGAACGATTTTATCATTTTTTTTTAATAAATATGAAATATTTTATTTTACGCCCTTGTGTGTTTTTTTGTATTTGCCATGATTCTATAGAATAAGTGAGGGGTAAAATATTGGGATCCCGAGCATAATAAGTTTTTAAGTCGAGGCCTACCTTCTACACCAAAACAAACTGCTTAACGTGATAAATGTAAGTTAACCTATAAACATAACCGTATAGTATCAATACCGATCGTTACGGGCTCCTAACAAGTAGAGCGAACTTAGTCTGTTTCCCAATAAATTGTACTCAATTTGACACGAAACAGACGTTTATGAACGAACAACAACTTTTATTCCCCAATACACGTAACGATTGTCGCTATAATATCATACAATGTGTCGACGTGCACGGCAAGGATTCACTGATACTTGAAAACAAACCTTATTACCCAGTTATAAGTTTCGGAATCACATGTGATTTTTGATAGGTTGACATTTTACAGGTTGATCGCCGCGACAAGGTGAAGGCGTTTCTTAGTAAAATGGCGCTCAAATATAACTCTCTCGTCTCTTCGACGATTTGATGACGAGAATGGCTCCCGATGCGTACAAAGAGGCTATGCTTTACGCTTATAATACTGTTTCGTGGTCGCTTTGAGAGTGAACGGCAGGACAGTTACCGGCAGTTAACGTTAATGGCTCTATTATTGCGCAAATAACTTGGTTACTTCTATCGGATATGGTGGTACTATGACATGACAGTATTAGAGATAGCCGTACTTTTGGTAACTATCGCTAGGAAGGCTGATTCAGTATTTGGTGGGTGTAGGGCCCTCTTCTGGTGAGAATGGTGACGGTCTGCCCGCGTGAGGCTGGCCAAGTGACTATCTACCGCCGCTCAAAGTCGATTTATTGTTACCAAAAATGAACAATAACTAGGAAGGCTGATACTAGTACTGCATTATGATATGAGTAGTACCTGTGAGAACCGGCCGGTTCACTTTCATATTTGTATTTATGATATTTTGTTTGAACATTCTAACAACAACAACTTTCAGCCTTCATAGCGGCCCGCCTAGTGATCGTTCATTTTTTGTAACCATAACACGTCTTTGAGCGGCCATATCTAGTGAACCGGCCGATGAATATCGTCAGTTCTTATACTGTTCACACAAGGAGCCTACCACCACCTCTAAAGCTGTATTATTTTAATCTTTTTCAGTAGGGGAAATGCAGATGGAGCTATACGTCCTGTAAAGCTTCATCTCTTTCCCACACTAAAGTAATAATACTGCTTTAGGGGTGGTGGCAGGTCCTAGGTACTACTCATATCGTTGGATGATTATATCGTAGATATTAAAAAAATGCTTGGCTTAATGCTGGTCCTGCGCCACAGCCACTTGGGCTCACGAGTTTAAAAAAATATGTTTGGAAGCAAAATCAACGAAATAGTACAAACGCAAAATCATTACGTGACACAAAACCCTCATAAGAAAACATACGCGCATATTGCAGCCAAAACTGTCAACCTTGCGAATGTTCGTGAGAATGTTATGTTATGTAAAGGTATGGAAGGAAAGTTGGAGCGGGTGCTCATTTAGCGCTGGTTTGGATAGACTACAAAATAGCGCTACTAATGCTATTTCCAGACCGAAAAAATGAACCGATTAAAAATAATGGCATGGAACTCAAACGAACTAAAACATCAACAAGAATTAGAAGTAGTCCTGATCACAGAAAACATCAATATATGCCTTATATCTGAAACTCACTTTACTAAGCAATCATACATTAAGTACCGAGGATATAAAGTGTACCGTACACTGCACCCTGGTAGTAGCGCTGTTATAGTCAAAGACAATCTCTGTCATCATGAATAAATTAAGTATAAATGCCATGAAATACAAGCTGTGATTTGTATTCAATCTCAGTTGTATCCAGTCACCATAGCGGCCAGCTACTCGCCCCCGAGATATAACATAAAAAAGACCATTATGTGAGGTTCTTACAGAAACTCGGACAAAGATTCATCTTAGGTGGCGACTTCAACGCCAAAAATACGCATTGGGGTTCAAGACTAACCACCACTAAAGGAAAGGAACTCATGAATGCCATGAAACAGCTAAAATGTGAAGCTATATCTACCGGAAAACCAACTTATTGGCCAAGCGATCGACGCAAAGTACCAGACCTAATAGACTTTTTTATTACTAAAAATATACGAGTATATTAGAATATTATACCGTCAAAGCATCGTCGATGCTCAAATAATTACTAGAATTATTTGAGCATCGACGAATGCTTTGACGGTATAATATTCTGGGGCAACTCAGTAAACAAGGAATTTTTATTCAAAGCCCAAAAGATGTGCATCCCGCACGCACCTCTGACTTTTCTTTTTCATTCCCTTAGGTATTCTTGAGGGCAAATATTTATAATACAGAGCAGGCCATAAAAACGCAATAGGTCAATGCCTTCTGACAACTGGCTAATATCTGTTTTTATGTGTTTTCCTACATTAACGATCTTGTGAATCGCAATTAACAAACGATGATTACATGCTGACAGCTGACTTACCAAGGGCCAGTCAACCCTGACTCACACGCGTAGTTTTATAACACGCAAAAACGAACCGTTTATAAGCCATCGACAATTTTATTTTATTTTATCAGATTGGCACAAAATCGATTTACCTTCAAATTACCGCGTTCATTGCCATTTACGAGGTTTCTGTTTAAATTTCCTGATCCAACACTGTGTTTTAAAGTTTCATCATTATTATTTGAACTAGAAGATATCATAGGCAAAATCCTCGTTTATAAGTTTTACAACGATCTAGTAGGTTCTTCAATCTTGAAGGGTGATTACATTATAATATTCCTACATTTTATTAAACCCATCTAAGTATTTGAGACTCGCACAGACCAGACAAGTATGGCACAAAAGGGTCCTCCCTTTTGTGCCATACTTGTCTGGTCACAACGTACCCACTGCTGAGTATAGATTTCCTAATCTATACTTAGCAGTGGGTGGCACAAGACTGTCAATGATGATGATGAAGTTTACGGCAATAAGGATATGCAAATTCTCACTATATGGCTCAATAACAGATAGAAATACAACAAAAAAACCAATGCATTATTAACTCACATAGCACAAATATTGCAGCAAAACAGTGAACATTACAAAATAAATAATTAAATTACGTTCACATTTCAGTGAGTTCAACAAATCGTTAATTGATAGTGATACGGCTGCAAATAAATTATTTATTTGCTCATATAATTACATGAGGCAAATAGGTAATCCAAACAAACTGTTCGGAACAAATACAGTGCTCGCGTGATGTTTGATGTATCTCTGTCAATACGGGAGGTAACAGCGCCTGTGATGTGGTATGTGAACCGGGGCATACATACATACTCGATCATGTATCAATATGATCAGCCTGTAATTGGCTCGCTTGAAGGTTTCTATACCATTCTTCTTCTTCTTGTACGGAAAAGGTTGAGTTTTAATACAATAAGTATGATGTAGAATACTTATGTTAAGGTATAAAGGTACCTAAATAAGCATCACGAGGGGCTTGTGGCTAAGTAATAACAGCCGCACATGTTGGTCCGTGCGTCGGTGACCATCTGTACATACCAAGACCCCTCCGTGCCTCGGAAAGAATGTTAAGCCGTTGTCCCCGGTTGTTATTCGTGGATCTTTGACAGTCGTTACGGGCGTCAGAATCATGAAAGTCTGACAACCAGTCTTACCAAAGAGGTATCGTATTACGTAACTGGGTTGTGGAGGTCAGATAGGCAGTCAATCCACGTAAAATACTGGTATTCCGCTGCATCCGGTTAGACTAGAAGCTGACCCCAACTTACTGGGAAAATGGCTAGGCAGATGATAACCTACATATAAGCATCCATTCTTGCAAAAAAAGTCATCCCTATAAAAAGACCAGTCATACAGGAAAACGTGGCGAAAAGTCTACTCGCCTCTACAAGGCACAAAAACTCGGAAACAGCGCGTAACGTTGTTCAACGTATTTGCTTTTATAACCAGAGCCCATTGCTTCTGTGCCGAGTTTAACAAACACACGTGAGTATCGTTTGCAATAACAACGGTCATCTGCGATGTGTTTCGGTTGAAAATGGTTTTGTTCATCAATACGAGGAATAATAGGCATGTTGAAATAGGATAGTAGCAAAATAACGTGTTGGTTATTCATTCGAAGTTTCGTTAAGAGGCGGTGCACGAAATCGACTGAATTTGAACAATTTGGTTCAGTCGTTGCACGTTGTGAGAAAGGGAAAAAGAATTAAAACAAAACTATTTGTGACTTGAAAAGTCGAGTTCTTTGTTTTGCATGTGGCTGATTTTTTTAATAAATTAAATATTCATGGAAAATCATAAAAATTCGCAACAAGTTTTCCGAAAAATTACGCGAGAGTGACGTTTGTTATTTTTTTTACAAGAAACTACTTTTGTTTTTGAACATTTAAATATATCATCAACATTGCTTTATAGTCTACTTGTATGTGGCTGAACCACTTTTTTCAACTTCAAATATAGCAGAAAAATTATGTTGAAACAAAAATATAGCCGAAAAATTTAAACACTGTCAGTAGTGTATTTTTTTCTATTAAGTATTTCAAACTCAAACTCAAAGCATTTATTTCAATTAAACCATATACAGGCACTTTTGAATTGTCAAATAGTCGCGTCAGTTAGCCAGAAAGTTGAAGCTGCCCATTCCAAAACGTAGATCTTTATGGAGAAGAACGGGCAAGAAACTCCAAATTTATTTTCTATTTAATTTATTTTCCTCAAAATTTAGAAACCATATCAAGCTTTGTTTTGATTAATTATGATTGATTATGTTTTTTTTAAGTTATTGACCAAAAAGTGTTTTTTTCGTTCACGGACCCTTAAGACCAGGCACTCTAAAGACAATTTCCACATAAGCTCTCATGCACCCCACCACTCCACTATGTGCTATACGCTAACACATCAGTAATAACGTTGAAAATCGCGTGTGCTCTTTGATCGTGTTCGAGCACGAAACTAAATGGCGTAAGTCTCAATTCTTATTCCGTATATAACTAAAGTAATAATTGATCTAGAGAAAAATATCTTGTGGCTGGATAATAAACTATATTTCCTTACTGTGAGTACTTATTTTAGACATAAAAGCGAGTAATCTTGAATTTCTTTAAATAATCTTTAAAATAAAGACATGATTTTCGAATAAAAAATGAATCGAGCAAAAATGTTACAATTACGTAACTGTCTTGTACATGGAAAGAAAAACATCCAATAAATCATAATTATAGGTCTGTACTAAATCATACCTAGTATACTAAAGTTCCATTTTGATTGTATGCGTGACTGTTTCAGAATATTAATGCAAATTAATATAGGGAGCAATTTAGAGGGATACAATTTAGGGAGCATCCTCTTAAAAAGTGTTGGTTTTATTTCTGAATTGTATTTAATGTTTTAATCAAACAAGAGATGTTTTCAGTGTGTTCATCACACCACACCGCACCACACCACACCACACTACACCATACCACACGACACTACGCTACACCACACCACACTAGCAGTTGACAATATCTACTCATCACACTGTTTTTTTATGAGTTGTATTGCAATATGTGGTTAGCTAGTGACCTCGACAATTGATCATATTATTTACTGTTATTAGTAATTAACTCTTTGTTTATTTATTTTACATCGATGGTCCTAGTTTATCATTTATAACTTCCAGTTACAACTATATGTAAGCGGGCACGCCCTTTATGCCTGGAGGCTTTTTTATTTAGATATTAATTCTGTTTACGTTTAGTTTTTTTTATTTCGGCCTGAGTATCGATGATTGATTGGTTGAGTTCTCGATGATTTTGTTTGGTATATTGGCGTGTGCTAGCTAACATATGGCTAATAATTTGAATTATGTTTTGTGTTGCGTAATGTAAATTATTTTGAATACTATTATATAGAATCTTTTTTTTTGTTCTTCTAACTGAACAGACAGCTGTGCTGCTGGGGAGTTTGTTGCGCCACTTCTTCTTCCCAGCTAATGCACTAGGAAGTGGTGAAGGGTGGGCGTTTTGGGGGACTGTCTTATGTAATTTTGACGTTCGAAAAGTGCTGATTCTCAGCCTAGTTTGAATAAATGACTTTTGAATTTTGAATTTTGAATTTTTGAATTTTGAACTACACCATCCTTCACCTCTCTTCAATAATAACTTTTAATTTTGTGTCTTGTTTTCTTCTTTTATTTTTGTTTACTGTGTTCTCCTATCAAAAGTAAAAATAATACGTTAATATTATCTTTATAATGTAATACTCAAACACTGTTTTTGAGGGGGCCTGGTAGTCTGTGTGTCAGGTTTTCCAAGTGCAGATACCCAAAGAATTTATCAGATATTGTAATCTTTATATTTGGTGCCTTTATGGAAGAGAAATAAAATGTTTAATTATTATTATCACGCTTTTTTTTTGGGAAATCATCAAATGACTCCTCCCGCTCTGGGCGGAGCGAGAGGGTGTGTCAGACTTTTACCGACTAAAACCCACCCATGTTCCTTCCGTTGCCTGTGTGCCGGGGCCGCGATATCCCTTTCAGACAAACCCCCAACCTCAGCAGGCATTGGTCCCCGTCAATTGGTGCTGACATCCCTTTGAAGCGCGTGGAACACAACGCGCCGTCGACCCGGGCCTGGTCCTTATCGGACGGCGAGCTACCCATTGCTCACCGTCCGCAAGCCCGCGCCTGCGGTGGACGGAAGTCAGCTCGTGACTCCCGACGCCCGGGGCGTCTCCTGCGGCGACTAGGGGTGCGAGGGCGTACAGCTTGAATCTCCCTCGCGCGCTCCGCCTCCTCCTTCGCGAGCATAACTGCTTCGCAGAATGAGGTGACGGCCTCCCATGCACTCTCGCTCCGGACCATGGCCTGAACCAGGGCCGGACGCGAGAGATCGCCGCCGCCGATCGCCTCCGTGAGGACACGGCGGTGCTCCGCCCAAGCCGGGAAGACCTCCACCGTATGCTCCACCGTGTTCTCCGGGCGATCCACACAATGGTGACACCCGGGCGTTTCCTCCCGCTTTATCCTGAACAGGAACCTCCCGAAACAACCGTGTCCGGTGAGGACCTGCGTCAGGCGGAAGGTGAGGACGCCGTGGCGCCTCTCTATCCACTCCTCAAAGAGGGGACTTATCGCCACAATTGTGGCGTGCCCAGCGCTGGGTTGCGACAAATCGCACTCTCCATGCCGCCATGAGATCCCGCCGGAGCTCTGTCCGCTGTGCCGTGATTTCTCGCGGCAGCGGAGTTACACCCCGGCGTTTCGCCTCCTCGCGCAACTCCCAGATATGCGCGAGGACCTTCGCCTCCAGATCCCATGGCGATCACGCTTTTTTTCTCCGATGGGTTAGGCAGAGATGGTATCGAAAGTACACCCAGATTTCACCAGTGTTATCGTTACACCAATTTACGAGTAATGACGATAGGTATAGGTACAATAATTACTTTCATAATTCTCTGAAGTATTTTATTTCTCACTTAGGTACTTATTTCCGTCAAATAATATGTAGGTATCGTCGACCGGGCCACATAATATACCTGTATATCAGATTATATCTTCGTGATTGAATGACACAGAGGAGGGAAGGAGGGATCTGTTGAACCGAGAAAAATAAGATAAATGTCGGCAGCGTAGCTTTGAATAAATTTAGGAGGAAATACTCTTACAAATAGGTTGGCTCATTACGTTATTATGTGATGCTGATGAAATGACCTGAGGGTCTCCTCGTAATTGAAATAAAGGTACATTCGCTATATCCTGATGCCAAAGGTCTAAAGATGCGTTTGGCAGGGTCTTTAAATATCATAGGTTCGTAGGAAATGAAAGAGACGTTTTGTTGAACAATTTTTTTTACAAAAATCTGTCATAGATTATTTTGTTGTACCTAAAATCTAAAATAAAGGTACCTTTCCATACCCGGCCGCAGGGGGCAACTGCAGGCGACGTGTCGCGGCGTTATGTCGCGGCGACACGTCGCAGCAGCCCGTATTCCTGTCGGTAGATAGAAGATAGAAAAACGTGTTGTCGCTCGAGCGTTGGCGGCCCTACTCGTCTGCGGTCGGGCTACACGTGTCGCCTGCCACTCGCCCGAAGCTGCCAACGACAGGTCGCTAGCTACGGACGGTATTTCATAGAAATTCATAGAAACCAGTTGTGTCGCGGCGACACGTCGACTGCAGTTGCCTCCTGCGGTCGGGTACTGTATGGTACCTTAAAACTCGTTTATTAAACGTGTGTGAAAAAATAATATATTTGCTAGCTTTTGGTTGGTCGTTCTTCCTTTAGGAATATTTTCCTATTACATAAGAAAAAATAGGAATACATAAGAAAAAAGTTTTTTCACTGGCAATGTTATCAGGGGTTACTTGGACTTAGGTCCAAGTTGTAGTCTTTGTCCTTGTCCTTTGGCTTTGTGTCTAGACGAAAGCGTTGTTTTTTTATTTTTTTGGTAAATTTTTTGGTTCTTTTAGTCATCTCTTAGCCATTTTATTCTGTTAACAAACGTTTAAAACAATATGGTCGAACGTTTATCGAATGATTAAGTTAGAAATAAAAGTTTGACGGCCTAACAACTTAGCATGTGAGGCGAGTAGGTCAGTAAGTTATGACAGTGCACTGGAGCAAGTTTGAAAGGTCAGTGGGTTAGTGCATAGGGCATAAATAGTTAGTCACCTTAAGGTATCATGTTATGTAACGCATTATGAACTTTCTGAAGAAGGATGGATTGGTCATAGTCTAGGTAAAAGACGTAATCTGAAAGCTAGTCTTAACTTTAGTCAGTTCATTACCCATTAGATAGGTTCCTTGTTTTTCCTCTTAGCAATCTCACCTGTAACTGTGCCTGCTATCAAAGAAAATGTCGTATTACAAGCCACTCTTTCCAAAAGCCCCATAAAACAAAATGAAATAAAACGTCATAAACTAAATCCTATAAACTCAGATTCTATGGCCAATGTATTATTCATTGCAGGTCATCATACGGAAATAGCTCAATAAAATATCTTGTAAGACACTACACTTTCACAATATTTTTAAATTCAATTCTTATATCAATTTATCGGGTGTCGACTGGGGTCCCACTGGATAGTTGCATCAGGATCGCCATCATGTGCGACATCTACAAACCTTGTTCCGTTGCAAAAAAGCTCATATTCGCTCGTGATGGGTTTAACGTAAGTGTGCTGAGTGGGCTATGCAGTTACTTGTCAGTTGATATCTCTATCCCGCTGAAGTATAGCCCCCAAGGGGAAGAAGGGAAAATGGGACATTGAATACTTCTCAGTTATCAGCTAGTGAGTAAGCGCCGAGCTTGTGGATATACGGGGCCGTTATAGACCGAGCTACTTATTATTATGTATGTACCTATGTATGTGGTAGAATTGTATAGTAGCGTCGAAATCACGGAAAATCGATGGAAGGTATTGAATACTATAATTATATTTAAGATAAATGAAAACAAAGAAACAGAAACACAATTTAAGCCAAAACTTAGCAAATAAAAAAATGAATTATAAACGAAACGAACGAAACGAATGATTATTGGGAACGTAGGGCATTGGCAGTGAGATGCAATATGCTGGCTCGCAGGTTTGCACGGTGTACAAAAGAGGTCAAATTTGCTCTTTTTAAGGCATACTGCCAGACATTTTATACCTGCAGCCTGTGGGTCCGTTATACGCGTAGATCTTTCAATGCCCTACGGGTCCTGTACAATAATGGTTTTAGGATGCTGTTGGGGTTGCCCCGCTTTTGCAGTGCATCAGGTATGTTTGCTAAGGCCAGCACGGACTGCTTTAGGGCAATAGTAAGAAAAAGAGTGGCCTCCCTGATGCGCCGCGTGCGGGGCAGCTCCAGCAGCCTTCTGAATACCATATTGGGAAGGGTTGATTGCCCGGTTGTGAGGCACTGGAACACCGTTCACGGATCTAAAGGTATATAATATAAAATAGCGGAATTGTAAATAATAAACATATATATAATTAGTTATTACTAACATAGTTATAAGTACTTTTTACTGACAATTTATGGAATGTTTTTTATTCTGAAATAAATGATTAATAATAATAAACCGTCAGACGAAGTTAGTGATTTTAGATTAAGATAACCTGCGAATCTAAATACCATTGCTTCTAATTTTGCGAGGAAAATACTTGTTTATGTAGATAAATGTGTAGTTTTAAGATAACCATGCGTGGCATGCTTAGTTATGTCGGTAGACTGCGGAGGAGTTCAGATAAAGAAAGAAGGATGGAACCAGTTGCTTCTAACTTCAACACCGTAGGAACTAAGACCAGAACTAAGTGGAACCAAGTAGGTATTATAATTTGTATATTTATTTCGATGATATAATCCAGAGAAATCTTTTCTTTTCACCGCTAAACCGACCATTATCAACTAAACATTAATTTGGTTTTGGAACGAATTGTTATAAAAATAAAGAGGAATCAACGGCCATTAAACCATTGTAGTGAACCGATAGCGACCGAATTATATCTCGCTGAGAAAGCAGCATTGTGCTCCGTAATAGTTCTTATTGTACGAATGTTTTTAATTAATTTGAATAATAGTGCTGCAGAATTCATTTTATAATATTTCTATTTGTCAGGATCATTCCTTACAAACCGAACTATTATAGAATTTATTCTTGGTAAAATGGAAAAAAAAGAAGCTGAAATAAATAATATAAGATAAGATAAGATAAATTTATTTAAACATTGTTACAATTGTTACCTTAAAATTAGTACCTACATGATAGTTCTATCTGTAACTGTTGGTGACATTTATCATGTTAAAGCGGTGGTCCCCAAACTAGGCAGTGCCTGTATCTTGGGGACCTGAGTTGTGATACATATTTTTTTTGTTTGTGTGGCATTTGGTAATTAATTGCAAATAATAAAAAAAAAAAATTTGAATGAGATCAAAAACAAAGCATAAACTAGCATAATACGACGCTGTTTAAAAAAAAAAAACTTTTACTGCAACTTTTTTCGACAATCCCGCCCATTGTTTATTTGCCATTTGTTAATTAGAGAAATTATGTACAGATCTTATAACTATGTAGTGTTTTTAGTCCTTGCTTACATTACTTGATTATAATCAAAATAAACATAACTATGACGGAATACTTCAGAGATAACCTTTCGTAGGAACCTTAACAGAAACGTTGCAATCGCTAACTAAATATAAAAGCAACTCTAAACATTATTCCGCAGCTATTGACTCCATACAAGTCTGAAGCATTTCAGAAAGATTCAGAACTCAGCGGCTAAACATTTCTAAGCCACTTTGTACGGCGCGTATAATATTGGCAGTCACAGTCTGCGACCCGAGCGACCTCTATTTCCGCGGCTGCAAAGATTTTCTAAAACGCCATTTAAGTTGAATAGAGCGGCCCCACTTACGCGTGTCGAACGAACAGCTCCGTTGTGCGCGCGAGAAATATTTTACTATTATTGTGCGATGCAATCCCCTCAACGAATTCGAGCGGGATTTTCTCGTGATTTTTAATGGCACCACTACTTTCAGTAAGTATGTAAACGGTTCATTTTTAAAGGCAAAATGTAACCAAAGTTTCGAGTGCAAAATAGAAGAAATTTTCTTTAGATGCTTTTATCGCTTGTAAGTTTAGCGTAATATCTGCTTGTCGCTCATATTTCTCGCTTTTGGGGCGTATCTTCAGAAAGTCTTAGCGCTTGTTTTTGCGGGTATGATTAATATGAAGGATTAAGGAGCGGCTTCTATCTGCCGTCCGCTGCGAGAGATGTATGAGGCGGGTAATAACGTACGAGTAAAATATAAGTACCTACCCACTGATATCCGCAGTAGTGAATCGGTAATTCTGGTTGTTTGTAGAAAAAAGAAAACTACGATAGATATACG
Organism: Agrochola macilenta; assembly: GCA_916701695.1. Taxonomy (NCBI): domain Eukaryota; kingdom Metazoa; phylum Arthropoda; class Insecta; order Lepidoptera; family Noctuidae; genus Agrochola; species Agrochola macilenta. Next base: position 23,308,615 of record OU753560.1, on the reverse strand, counting down.
TCGTAATAACATGTCGATATACGTTATCTTTTCAAGAAACTACTACCAGCACCAAACCGTTTATCGATAGTCATGATGAATGGCACTTAATTCTGCTGTTTAGCAATGGACTATTAATTTCTCAATTGTAGCCAAATTGTTCACAAAAACAAGCTTATTGCTAGTAATTTATACAGCAGTGTGATTGCCTAAATTTTTACCGTCTATAGCATTAACATGAATGTTTTAGTCATTCACAAATGGTCCTTAACAAAAATTAAGCAATTTATATTCAGAGTTTAGTTCGTTTTATGTGAAATGCGCGAACAGCAAATTGTGTGTGGAATTTTTACATTACGAGTAATACTTTTTTAGGTACTTACTTTTATTTTCGATTTTGTTGAGATTTTAGTACATACACGGTGATAATGATTAGTACATACACGGTGATAATGATTAGTACATACACGGTGATAATGATTAGTACATACACGGTGATAATGATTAGTACATACACGGTGATAATGATTAGTACATACACGGTGATAATGATTAGTACATACACGGTGATAATGATTAGTACATACACGGTGATAATGATTAGTACATACACGGTGATAATGATTAGTACATACACGGTGATAATGATTAGTACATACACGGTGATAATGATTAGTACATACACGGTGATAATGATTAGTACATACACGGTGATAATGATTAGTACATACACGGTGATAATGATTAGTACATACACGGTGATAATGATTAGTACATACACGGTGATAATGATTAGTACATACACGGTGATAATGATTAGTACATACACGGTGATAATGATTAGTACATACACGGTGATAATGATTAGTACATACACGGTGATAATGCCAAATGCATACTTGTATCTGCACAAGGTATGTGTTAAACATACCTACTACAAGTACCTTTGGTACCTACCGTGTGTGTTTTATCTCAGTATGATATTTTGTTTGTCTAACAGATTATTTGTGTTGTGAACTTATGCTATTATTACTGTTAATTTATATTATCCTAAAAGCGGATATATTTTAACAAAAGCGAACCTTAAAATACTCAATGGAGTTTTGGTTGTTCAGTGGAACAATTAAATAGTTCATTATCACCGCATTCTGTATTCGTAAATCCCTTTCGTAGTACTGTTTTTACATTGCTTTACTGCTAGTTACGCAATCTCATAAGACTATTTTCCAGAAATTGCCCGTGTTTATCCCGCAACAGTTCTGCGAAGGCGCGGGCGATGTCGTAGAGGCATCGAGTTGGCGGCACAATTAAACTCAGTCGCAGCGATCGGCAAGCAATTTGCTTATTCCGGCCATCGCCTCCCAACCGATATTAACACAACAATTGAATACAGAAGGTTTAATTAAACGAATTCCGAAAAAATAACTCTTAGCGGTTGTGATTTTTATGAACAGTTGAAATCGCAGTAATATAAGGTCTAATATAAATCCTCATACGAAAAATTGCTAGCTATAAATATTGTCTAATCATGAAAATTAACTGTTCAGCAGATTGTCGCATTACGTCAATTTGCATTTTCGTTCGATTGTCAAAGAATGACAATTGAGATTTGATGTACGGACTATTTTAGTTGATAATATATATATATATTTTTTTAAATTCTTTATTAGTTTATAGAGGGTTTGATCAGTATGACCACGCCACCCTCATAGGGGTATTCTATATCTATCTACGCTTAATACCTAAGTTTACAATTTTGTATAATTTTTTGGCTGTCCTGGACAAGGGAGCAGCTAAGATACTGTTATACATGCCAACATTAATAGAATTTAAACCGTTTTCTATGAAATAGTTACTCCTCTCAACCTCGTTCCGGACACATTCCGCTAAAATATGAGTGGTATCCTCTACCTTATCACACTCAGAACAATTGGGTAAATCACTCTTTCTCATTAAAAAGGCGAAGCTATGCAACGGAACATGTCCCGAACGTAGTCTGAAAGCAGTAACAATTTTATTTCGATGCATATCTGTACCCATAAACTAAGGAAGGACAGACTGTGCTGAATCGTTCTATACCAAATTCCCTTACTTAGTGACCTCTCATCAAAGTATTCTTTCCATAATTCTAAACATTGGTCGCGAACTCGATACAAGAGGTCACTAAATAAGGGAACACATTCAACCGATATTCCATCTGTGATAGCCTCTTTTACTAAACGATCTACTTCCTCATTTCCATACAATCCAATATGGGATGGTACCCATTGAAGAACAATTCTTTTGTCTTGGACCTTACCAATAGAGTCCAGAATTTCATAGGCTATCGGTGCACCTCGACAATACGAAGTGCATCAAGCCAGGTGTTGCAGAGTACTCCTAGAATCAGTAAATATTACATAAGATAATCAATTTGATAAACAATCATTTTTCCTGACCTTATTACAAACCACTCAGATTTGGAACAAACTTTTGCGTAAGCTTTTAGGTCATCGCACGAATTAAGGTCGTCTGTGCATTTATTTTCGTAAGGACATCTTTTTCGTGCATCATTACGAGTAGGCCTGCTGCTCTATTGTCTCCTGGATTGCCCCGGCCACAACGTCTTCAGCACTTGATTAAAATGTTCCCAACACTTCTTTTTATAATACTTTTACAGGTTTTTGTGTGAGATCGACTCATTTTATGCGCTTTTTCAGTATGCAGGGAGCAGTAGCGTTTTATCACCAGATCTGCATGGAAAAATAAATCTTTATTATTGGGTTCCTGAATAGGATTACAATTTCCCTTCATGATTTTTTCGTAATAGAGCAAGTAGTGCACTTATAGAATTATGAACAATTTTGTATTAGAATTCTGAAAGTTTGATCACCAATCATAGGTTTCCAAATAAGGGCATTTTAAGGATTATAATTATATTGGTTAGTACGGTAGGTATGTGTGGTATGCGTTTAACTTAGTAACAATAAAATACAATTTGATTAACCTAAATGTTAATTAAACTAAGTTCCATTGCTTATGGACCTAATTACCTATCAATCGGTCGTGGAGTATCGAGTATTGAAATCCTCCAATTGTTATTACGAGTACTATCATAACTTAATTAGTCGATAAAGACTGTCAACGTAATTATAGGCCGTTTAATTATTCAATTAATACGTAGAATTGGGTATTTCAATATGTAGATACGGGTCCCGGTCCCGACTGCTAGTAAGTGTATGTTTTGCAGAACCGCAATCAACTTATTAAGTCAAAACATCACACCAGCGTTCAAGATGTTGGCAAGAATGACATAGAAGTTTCATTCCATAACATGCGGGAACAAGCTTGCAAAGAGTTTCAACCAAATGATGTTAACTAATGGAGAATTGAATGATGGTAATTTTTTAGAACTGTAAGATAACTACCTATTAAAATGCAAAACAGTTTTTACTTTCATTGTACTTTTTTTCTGTTGTTTTCCCAAACAGACTAGGCAGGCCAGACTAAATCTGACCAACGGGAAAAAAAAATCCCATTAGAAAGACTAGTCTGACTGTCAATCTGACCACTGGGAAAAACCCGAATATTACATGGTACTGAGTCTCATTACGGAGAAAAACCCTCATATGCTATTATTGTCTTTGAATAAGAAACTATTGAAGCAAGATGGCTAAATCATGACGGTTTGGCTTATATTGGTCAATTTATTTGTAGGGAGACTTAATCACTGACTTTATAACAATATGTCAGTAGGTACCTAAATTCACTAATTAATCATCTAGAATGATTTACAAAAACATAATCTAAGCGTACATTTGTAGCACATTGTTCTACGGAAATAATATTATGTAGTTGCATTATACTCGTACATTTTTCCAGTGCTAATTAACTGGCACACACAGCGGCATTAGCATATGAATGACTTAAGACCGACAAACTTGGGCCGCATTAGCCGAGCCGCAGCTAAAGTACTAATTACCCCACACAATACATGAACTGCACTAACTCACTTGCCTCTAACGATGCTAACAATTTAATGCACGTGAGCTACTAGAGAATGATATCAAGGAAAGTGGAGTTTTAATTTCATGCATATTATTTTCTTACAGGCTTTGAAAATGACACTGCTCACTTCAAGTCGTCAATAATGTCGATGGATCATAATTACTCATTTTGGGGCAGTAATTTTAGTGTACAGAACTTCACAGAAGTCTTCATGAAAACTTTTGGTGGTCGGACTTTGTTCGCTAAGAAATGTAAAGATTTGGAAAAAGTTTGGGCTATAAGTTTTGTAGTAAAATTATAACAGAATAATTAGTTTGGGCGTTCTACGAAACTGAATATTAAAACATAGGTGCATCGAATTTATTCAACTTAAAATAATAATTTAAATAAAACGAGGCAAAAGCTTTTCAAAGCGAATTGAAACCCTTCCTAAGTACGTACTTAGTTACATCATGTACAGATATTGTTCGAGTTTTACTTGGTTTTACCTCTAACAAAGGGAAAAGGTTTCACTTAAGAATATTTACCTGTTGCAGACGATATGTGGAACACATTATTTTGTTGAAAAATGAACAAATAATAAAGAAGCAGGTGTGTTCTACGACACTGAGGGGATCAAGCACCCGGGAAGGTCAACCCAAGGTCATGGCATTTGCAGATACATGTTTATAGGGATAAGGAAGTGTTTCGTATTTACCCAGTGCATTAACGAAAAATGTTCATGTTGTCGAACTTGTGATGCCTAAACTGGTTACCAAAATATTAATCTATTTTAGACATAAATGTTTTTATGATTAATTGATAAATACCTACATCTTTATAAATAAAATATTATTCAAGTATCTCCTTTATTTAATTTAAAGCACATAAAAATTACATTTTTAAATACTTATTAGAATAAAAATTATATTTTTTTTTTTAAAGTAGCCCACTGGTATCGGGAACAGGCTCCAAGCTACTGAGAGAGGAACCTCCTGACAATGCGAGCCGTGTCTAGGAGAGTCTTTCTGAATCAAGCCCTTGATCCAGCTGCCCAACGAGAGCCTTCTTAGGTGTTGATCGAGGCTCTTGGCAATTAAGCCATTGGCTGATACGACTATCGGCACAATGATCGCTGAGTCCACATCCCACATGTCGACAACTTCGCGAGCCAAGTCAAGATAAGTCTTGATTTGTTTATCTTTCTCGGCTTTCACGAGGTTCCCGTCATGCGGGACCGTTATGTCAATAATCATTGTGCGCCGCTCTACTCGATCCACCACCACTATATCAGGTTTATTGGCAACAATAGTCCTGTCAGTGATGATGGAGCGATCCCACTACAATGTGATATTTCCATTTTCGAGAACTGGGTCGGGCACATACCTGTAGTACGGCACTTCAGATTTCACAAGACTGTATTTCAGAGCAAGTTGCTGATGGATAATCCTGGCTACAAGGTTGTGTCTATGCAAGTACTCTTCGTTAGCTAAACGAGAACACCCGGAGATAATGTGTCGGATTGATTCTCCCGGACGGTGGCATGCCCGACACATGTCAACCGTCCCGTCCTTTCTATTCAAGTATTATTATTAGAATTCCTAATAGAAATGCCAAGATAATAGCTCTAATACAGTGAAAACAAAAGATACTTAGCAGACAACATTGCAAGTCGCGACGCGTGAAGTTTTTTTGACTTGCGTTGGTAGACCCAGATTGGATGACCCCTCTATAATTGATAATGTTGATATCAAATAATACCTACATTGTTCAGAAGTGTAGGTAGGCTAATATATGTGTACAGACCTTTTGGTCTGTTTATTTTGAGCTGGATCGGGCCGAGTCATTATAGCCGGGCACAAAAATAGCCGACTCTAGTGTGACCTGTTTATTTTTACCTCCACACACCCTAACAATGACGTCATACGCTTTTGCTTCGCATAAGTACTAGGTAAACATAAAGCATGCAGAGTGTGTGTTTCACTAATAAAGTTAAGAGTATTTTCGCACAAATACTGTTACTTATTACTGTTTTTGAGATTAGCGTAATCTTACTCCCACCCATGGTTTTGGTTTAAGCGTAATCCGCTTAGTTGGTTGTCCTATATTCAGTTTCTTCTACATTATTCGTTTATTTCATTTCTATATTAGGTATCTACTAGGCTTATGAATTACTTTTTATTCCACAATATTAGGTAAAGGTTTACCGTATCATAATTTAGCGTTGAGATGTGCAATGTTGCTCAGTGCGTTGTTAGTTACGCAACTGCTCACTGGCAACGTTCTTTAAAATTTATATTTTTACCAAATGAGGGTTTTGTTGTTTCCAATCATTAATTACCTTTCTACACTAAACCATGTTGTTTCTTAACTTTCATAATCTTTTTAAGTGGTAGAGTTTTGGAATTTGGAAAAAACTATTCGTAAAAACGCTACTGAACAATAAATTGAATATTATTGAAACATGTTTGGTTTGTGTCACCAACAGTGACTGATCCGAAACAAGTGTTAAGGCCACAAAATGAGCGACAAAATGCAGGTTTATTTACACGTGCGACCGCCTGCTTAGTTAGTGGTTAATAATATATAAATCTGCTGGAGAGTTACAGACGCGTGACGCGGCCGGACGTGACCACCGCTTGCTGTAGTTGCAGTGGTGGTAGGCAAATATTGTGAATTAGGTTGGATTCAATAATGTGTTACTAGTACAAGGTTAGGTTTGAAAGATAATATTATGTGTATGTATGCAATCAAAATGACTGGTTGTAGAATGACTTCAACGGCGCCATATAAAAAATGAAGAAAAGAAATGACTGAAGAGATTATGTATACGTATATTCTTCGTAAAGGTTAAGGTGCTCCCTCACCGGAAGCATTCGCCTGTAATCTTACAGTTCAGATTCGAGCATCAGTGAGAGAGGAGAACCGAGCATTACTGTGCGTAACCTGTAATGATACATTACAGTAGTGATTGTAAGCACCCGTGATACAAACCTAACCTAACTTTGTAACATAAATGCGCAACACTTTGAGACCGTGTTGCGGTGGAGGCTCAGTAACCTAGACGGCAGTGACAAATGCTCGTCAGTCAGTGAGGCAGTATTGTAACGTAATGCTCAAATCTAGTCTAGGATTGACATTACAGGCGAATGCTCTCGGTGAGGAAGCACCTTAAAATAACTGATCCTACTACGCGTTCGGAATGGCCAAACCTGAAAAAAAAAAAGTAAAAAAATCGTTTAGAGTCGCTCTTTTTCACAGTCGCTAGCGTTTAAATGGAGATCTGGCGAAGACCAGACATATTGTAAATAAAGATCTGGCGAAGAGCAGACATATTTTCAAAGTTATTTTGTAGCGTCAAATACATTGCCCTTGCACCAAAAACGTTTATTAGTACTTTCAACAGAATCAATGTGGCAATAAAATCAGTGAACAGACAGCTGTTAATAATAGCCAACATTATTAATTAACGTAACTGTAGTACAATAACACAACGATGTGTCCGTACGTCACGAGGTGTCGTCGTAGTGACGTCAGCAACGTCATGACGTCATCGATGATAGTCAGCGAGTGAGTTACTAGGGTGCGAAGAGTTATAGGAACAAACAATCGATAAGTGTTGGAATGAAATAGACAGCAGATAATAAAATAATGGCTACAAAATCAAACTACGTCATAAAGTTTTATAGTGAGTAACTAAAGTTATATCAAACTTTAAATAGACGAAAACAATTAATTAGCAATTCACGAAAACTTCCAATTAATGGTCTAATTTTAGTTCTTATTTATGATTTTCACATAACACAAAAGTATTCTGTGATGATTATATCTACTCGCAAAGGTTTCGATACTGGTATTTTCTGGAATTTACATACAACTTCCACTTTCCATTTAATTTAAACATTCAAATTCATAACTTTGAATTCCAAATGTAGTTCTCGGAATCCCACTTAGAACACACACAAACACACGCATATATTATACAATATATGCGTGTGTATAAACAGGTATACACGTTACATTTGCGTATATGTTTCAGATTGTATATAACGATAGTGGAGGGCAGGCTCTCATTTACATAATAGAGGCATACAAGGCGAATTGCTGCCGTCCTCAGCCAAAAGGCTGTATTACTTTGATGTAGCTAGCGAGGTAATCGCAGTTTTATACTTTAGGTTGCCGTAATATAAAACTATGTCATGCATATTTTATAAACACTGGTTTACCTGGCTTTAGATATTATTTGTTTATAAGTACCTAAACAAAATGTATCGATGTAAGATCCATAATCCATACTAATATTATAAATGTCAGTAACTCTGTCTGTCAGTTACTATTTCAAGCCTTAAAGGCTAAACGGATTTCGATTAAATTTTGCGCACAATTAATTATCCCGGTAGTGCGTTTCCGTGGCATAATTCCGATCTCTACTCGAGCGAAGCCAGTCTAGGTATTAGTATTTTTTATAAAAAATTATGAAAATGTTATACGTATATATATACCTACAGTTGAGACTTTTTAACTTAACCCTACAGATAGTTTAGATTGTCCAGTTTGCGGTTTCTTATCATTGTAGGAAGCGCTGCTACGCTGCCATGTCGCTACGCTGCTACTTCGTAGCACAAGTAGCGCGATAATGCACCCCTCATTAAGGCAACTGCATCTTCTGGTTAAATGTGCTTAAAATGGTTTTGATAAAATAATGAGAACGTGTTACTGCGAAACTTAAGCTAACTACATATTGAAGAATTAAATTCGCTCTTATATACGTAGCGTTTTTATGTAGCCTAGCTTTCAGTTCATACTAAAAGACTGGGCTAATATTTATCTGACTAACTGAATATTGTATTTTAAACTCAACCGGTAAATAAATCCGACTTTTAGGCCTTCACACGTTTTGTCATCTGCCAAAGATCATCATAGGTCCGACAATGCTTTGACAAGCATCTTGATGAACAGGGGTATCGTTAAAAATACAGAATATTTGATCGAACCAAAAATATATTTTCCAATTAAACCTTCCAATTCAAAACAATAAAACTATTCCATCCCCCAGGTGGCCACTATTCCATACGATTGACATAAAAATCTGTTCCTTGAAGTAAAACAACAGTAAAAGAGAGAGATGGATCGCAATGAGCTATCAATTTTATATCCGATCGACAAAGATGGCCGGTCAAATGGCACGCGTTCGTTTTATTGAAGAACATCAAATATAATAGCCATGTAGAATAAGTAGCATATTTGCAGGGAATGTTCTGCAATACGCTGGAATGAATTACTTCGAAGATTAAGGACATCTCAATTATTTTTGTGGGTAAAAAAAACACATACTGGACTATGTGTGATCGCAATGGAATGCAAATAAATATAGTGAATATAGATCTCTTATCTTAAGTACCAATATGTGTCTGCAGGTACGTGCAGAGGTATTCTGAGGATTACCACATTATTCTTGAAAGCTCTATCCATCCCAGTGAAATAGTGTGGCAACAGTAGGCATTTTATGAGGGATCTATTTTGTTCTACCATATTTAACAAAGCAATGATCGATGACGCCAGCATAGATATTAGATATAGAAAAAAAACGAAAATTCCAACGCAAGGACGGTCCATAAAACGTGTATAATCCTTAGAAGAGGCGAACATCTTTCATACACCACCTTCAGATGTGTTGAGCTTGTCTGACATGAAAGCAAGTATATCAAAATAGCGGAACATATGAGTTTCAGCTGAACTCGGAATTTGTACTGAATAGCTGACATTTTTATAGAGATGGATTAGAAATCCGTCGGGAGGTTCCATGCTTATGAAAGAGTCAAAGGAAAATTAAAAAGCACTGCCAAATAGTTTATTGCTTTTCGCGATACGATTACAAGAGTCAGTAAAACGATTTCCGTTTCATTTGCTATCTACAGCTGGAAAAAGTTTTCTTTCATCTCGGGACCTATTTTTAAAATGTTTTTCTGCAGTAAATCCATTCCGATAATATCAAGTAAACTAGGTTGTCGAATCAGACAGATTTACTCAATTTCTAGCAGAATTTTAGCAATTTCTGAATTGTGCATTTATCAAATGAAAATGTATGTAAGTTTACTTTGTAAAACGTTCAACTATTCGATTAAAACAATATATATCAAAACTCATACTTGTGCCCAATTTACCTTTAATTTTAATTAACCTTGATATCGTATTTTTAAAGTGGGTCCTATCACCAATCCCTTCGGGGAATACAGGTGCGACGTGTGTTTATTATTTTGATAGGATCGAGATACATACTATTATTATACTACTGTTATGGTTACATTCAACGTTCTGACAATATATTGTTCCCAGAGGTGCTTTAATACTAGAAGAAACATAACTACCTACGTAATGAGCCTGCAAACTGACAATGAATCCAACAAACTGTTCATGTAACCTGAGGAGGTACTCACTACGTACGAGTATATTGAACAGTTTGCACGTAACTTGCTGCCATTTCCAGCGGGGTTGGGTTCCGAGGCTAAGTGCGTTCGATGGGCGTATCGGGTGACTTGAGAGCTCATATTAATAGTGTAAATGAAGGAGGCTTGTTTACGTTACTATCAATAGAGCTTAATGTACAAATATAGTGTAAGATCCCTAAAGGTTGAGAGGTTTTTGCGTCTACACAGGTTGTGGGCGATCGAGCCCCACTTAGACTATAAATACCTACCTTATGATTTATTTAATCACACCTTTTTGAGTTTATTTACGTACCACTACCGTTTTTTGCACAAATGTGTTATCTCACATCCATTACAAGACGTTAGACATCTCAAAAACAAAACAGATGTTATTATTAATATAATCATGTGATCTAAAAGTAATTACAATACTAAGAATAAGGACAAAATGATTATATTATTCCAAGCTGTATAAAGTCGTGCAAGCGTGCCTTACCGACGTAATGATCATCTCCAGGCTGTGATGCTGTAATAAGTACGTTAATTACCAGAATGTCGTGTCGTCGTAATTAAGTACCTTCGTACACATCACCCAGTATCTAGATTGTGAGTCACAAGTGTGTTCTACGCTTATTTTATTTTATTAACGTTATTACGACACGCTCTACATTTTCATTTCATATATTATGGTTTCTGTTATAAAAATGTATCTCTGTGTGTGCTCATTAGGTAGATCGTCTTTTTAGTCTTACAATAATAATGTTGTGCTAATTGTAGGAGGCTCTTTGCTTGCCAGCCAAAAGCGCCCCACCATCATTACTTACCTACGCTTAATATAGTATCACACCGACGTCAGAGTTGAACGTCGGTCCCGCTTGGTTGTAGGTAGGTCATTAATTGTACAATATCAAACAAATAAAGCGCTCATCATAAAATTACTATAGATACATAACCTCACGCCTTCTTCCCATGGGGGTAGGCAGCAACTACAGAACGTCACCTGCGACACCTGCTGAACGATCCTTACATACTCCTTGTGCCTCGTTTACTTTCATACCTGTGGTCATACACGCACGCCGGTTGCGAGTACAACGCAGCTGATCTTTCTGAAGAACATCACCAATAAAGTCACCATAGTTCCTTCTAGGGCGTCCTCTCCCAGCGTTTCCATCCTCTCAACAGGACCAAACAATCTAAGTGTATTCTTAAAAAAATTGTCACAACCTATCATTCATAATTACATCACACATGCTTCGCAAGGAATTGATATTAAAGGTAAGGTTATTTTAAAGCAGTTTCTCCAGTAGTAGGGTAGGTTTTCATCTGACTACCCATTTCAAGCATATCAAGTTATCTGGCTGACGTCACATAAATCATTCATAGTGCGCAGTGGGCACCCGTGGTCTTATGGTAATAATAAAAAGCTGAACTATGGAGCCGATCGTGACGAGGGTGCAAGTGCGCCGGTGTTTTACACGCAGGGTCGCTGCCCAGCTGAATTTGTAATACATATACATTGGAAATTTAAGCACGGTACCGAATGTTTATCGCATTGAATTGGCGTTTTTGCGGAAATTTTACGACCGAAACTACGACAAAAAGTTTCCTAAAAAGTTATAAACAAGACATCACAGACAGACAAATAAAAAATCCCGTAGTCACAAGTAATCTATTCGGTTTATACGGGCACATATACACGTGTGACTCCAGATTTTCAATTTGTCTGTGTGTGACGTCACATAGCCACCAGCAGACGATCAAGGCGCTTCCAACGATGTGATCATGTCAAATTATGATGAGTAGTTCAGCAGTTATAAGGAACATACATACATACTTAACGGTCAAAATCATAACCCTGCTTTTTGCTTCGCCGTAGTCGGGCAAAAATAAGTTACATTGGAGGCACAAACTCTGTGTTTAGAATATGAGCTGTCTTTGACTCCTGGCTAGAACTAGAACACAGCACTTGTTATAAACTGTGCAAGTATACACTTACCTTTTAAATACTTTTTATCGATCCTAGTACATACTCGTAATTATGTTATTTCTAATCCAGCAGAAATTCAGTTAGAAGAAGCAGAAGTTTAGTACATACAAATAAATGCACAAAACTCTGTTGTAGTTACCGATTCCCCAAAACGAGCCGAAAAATACCTGTAAAAACCAATAATTATTTAAAAACACATTCATTGAACCACACTAGGATTAGCGGCCATCGGCTCACAGCACTAATGGCTATTAAAAAACGCAAGCGACCGCTCGCGACACCGCAATACGAGCAAAACACTGTTGACATTCAGGCGAGCGATTAAAGCGGAGACAAAGCCTCGCGGAGCGACGGACGGGCTTTGAGGCTTACAATTACACGTTTTACGAATGACACACGAAGCGACGTTTTACACAAAATATGTTGAGGAAGCACGGCTTTAATTTTGTGGTCGGTAATATGGGCTTTTAATTTATGTTGTTTACGACCTGTTCGACTTTTTGTAATGAATAGAGGTTTTCGGCTGAAAATACCTGTTCTACGGTTACTATGTGTGGGGAAAAAGAAATTATTAATAGTATTCGCTTGCAGGGATTAGAAATAATAGCAACCTTTATACGTATAGATATCGAAATTACATTTATAACCGACTTTTAAAAGGGTAGTTTTATCGATTCGGATGTTTTTTTTTTTTTTATGTAGGTTCGGGCATAACTCCGTGATATATAAACGGATTTGCAAATTATAATTTTTTGTTTGAAAGAGTGTACTTCCGAGGTGGTCCCATTGTCATCAGGTCAGGATCTGATGATGGGATCCTGGAGAAATCGAAGGAAATCTTTAAATATTGTAGGCACACTTATTTATATAAAATTTGGGTTTTTTTTTTTTATAGTAACTCGTGCATTTGCTCTCGGAAAGCACCATTTGGTGAAGTGGAACTGATGTTGAAGACCACAGAGCCACTGGAACTACTCAATAATAAGTGTTTTACGGGTTGCGATTCGATTACTTTAATATGTTGCCAAGCAATTTATGCTCGTCACAATGCATTTGGAGAAGTGGAGCTGATGGTGAAGTACCAGAAGAACTCCTCAACGGTTAATGACACTGCATCGAAAAAAGCAATATTTTGTAACAAGTTATGGGCAGTTGACATTCATCATCATCCACATTTCAGCCAAAAGACGTCCACTGCTGAACATAGGCCTCCCCCAAGCACCGCCACTTCGACCGGTTCTGTGCTTCCCGTATCCAGCGGATTCCTGCGGCCTTCACAAGGTCATCGGTCCATCTTGTGGGAGGCCTTCCAACGCTTCGTCTTCCGGTACGCGGTCACCACTCCAGAACCTTTCGGCCCCATCGGCCATCTGTTCTACAAGCAATGTGCCCTGCCCATTGCCACTTAAGTTTAGCAATTCTTCGGGTTATGTCGGTTGTTGTTGTTTTTTTGTTGTGTGTTGTGTGTGATGAGTTACAATATTACATTTCTTGTACCTCGAAACGTCTCGAAAACGGTATCTTTAGAAATAATTTCTACTAATAAGCTACCGATTTAACTTTGAAGTCAGAATTTTAGTCAATGTGTCGTAAATAGTAAGAAAAACATGAGACTCTTAACGTTCACCACAAGGTGATTATTTTGTCTAAAAGAGATTCTTCGAAGAAAAAGGAATAAGTAGTAAAAGTACGCTCACAAAACGTTCTTAGCAACGCTAAGCTCACGACACCAAGAATAATATTCCACGAAGTGTTTTCGTAAGGGATATGAGTAAGTGTCATGACAAGGGAGCCGTTTTTGTAAGAAATTGAAAATTATTTAGAAGCCCTTTTGGGTGAGATCGATGGCTCGTCCTTTAGGATTATGTTATATCGATGAGGCATATTTTTCCTTGAACGTTGCTTGGAGGAAGGTTTTTCATTGAGTCACATAACTTTTTAGATAAACAATCTGTTGCAGCCAGTAGCTCAGAGGTAAGATAACAAGCTGTTGCAGCCAGTAGCTTAGAGGTAAGATGCTGTTCTGAGAAAATAATGAGACAAACTATCTAGAGACTTTAGTGGGTACAATTTTACGACTATTTGACCACACTTATGAGGGTCTTTCATCTAAATGTCTTTTCACGAATGTAGGTAATTTGTTCCTGAAACAAACCCTAAATTATTAACACATTTGTGATTTTAATCCTATAAATAAACAGCAACTCAGACTGAAAAAAATCTTTAAAAAATATAACGGGTTTTTAGGTTCAAATAAAAAACCACTGACACGATAACCTAATTTTATCCAATAAAAACTTTGTATGTCACATATCTACAATAGAACCAGTAAGTAATTTACCAGTCAGTAGTACCCCGCAGCGCGATATACAATGAAGTGTGCGGTAGAATGGAGTCGGATCGACGCGGTACACGGCGCGCATTCGTGCGCAAACATTGCGTAACTGACCATAAAAAGATTCGCGCTCGGAGTGAGCGCACACGCACGATAGTGTGCAGATATGTCGCGTGATACGTCTAGTTGAGCTTCAGTGGATCATGGGATACGAACGTAATGGAGCTGGCTTAATTTGATTATTCTTCCATGTAAATATTTAAAAGGTTTGCTATTCGACTTTTCAAGGTTTGCTAAATAGGTAGTAGGACTGGATTATTCAACCCAGTGGCCTAGTTCTAGGTCAAGGTCTATTAGCTCAAAATTCCTTGGTTCCAAATCTGATATTTTACCTTTTGCTTACATTTGACTAGAGTCACCTTTTTTGAAAGAAAATATCATGTTAATTTGGCACATAGATACACTAAACAAAAAGTCTTAATTCACTGCACCTCTCTAGCTCTGTTTGACGGAACATCCAATTTGTTTAGAACTGTCATTCCTACATGATAGACATAACAACACATAAGCTTCATGACAGCCAACAGCCAATACATCACAGTATTAGGTGCTATCGCATCCAATTTAATAGAACATGCTCATAAAGAGACTTTATGTGATGGACGATACCACCGCAGTCGCGTGCTGTATGTGTACAGTACACAATGTGGTGTGTACTGCTCACTTTAACACACTAGCTATCCATTTATTTTCTAATGGCGTCATTCGGTGGTATAAGCTTTGAATAGAAACATTGCCACCTAAATAAGAATTACATTAAAGTGTTTTCTTACTTTTCTTTAACGTTGCCACACTGGTGTGTACTAGGTAGTTGTACTTTTTGGGACGTTTGCTAAGTTATTATTTCACATGTAGGTTTAAATACAAATAGCCAACCGAGGTTGTATCTGTAGACCAAACTTGCGACTTAACGTGTCGTCACATTATCTCATGGTGAAATAGAAAGAATCATAGAATGATGGTCATAGAATGATGGAACAAAACTTTTTCAGTATGAGATACGCAACATTGCCATCGCACTATTTGTGCCAAATCTTCCTGCTATATTAATAAAACTAGCTTCTACAATATCTTGGTCCTTCGCATCGCGCGCCTGCGCTGTTACTTCGTTTTCACTTCACGCATCCTAAGGGTCATAGCGTGATGATAATCAACCTTTTTTTTTTTTTGGTTTGGAATTTATCAAATAACTTCTTCCGAGGGCGTGTCACACAGTAGTCGTTAGTCTTAGTAGTTAGACATATTTATGGCCTCGCGGATTTTTTGTGGGTACCTATTGATGAGTACTATAAACATGTAGTACATTAATTTTTATGTTTCATCAATAGTTTTCGCAGCGCACGCCAAATAATGACTTTTATGCAAGAATTTTTGATATCTTGGGTTACATTATTGCAGTTTTCGCAGGGATCTCAATTTTATAAAATATTTTTTTTTATAAATGAAATATAAAATACATCAATGTACTCGCTGATAATGTAGCTTTAAAAAAAAAAATTGGTTACGTATTTTTTTTGTTTATCCATTACAAACAAATATTCAAATCTTTTCTCTTTATAAGATTAGTTTATAGTTTACTAGCTGCCCGCCCCGACTTCGCACAGATAGCACTATGTACTTATTTACGGTGCACCTACCTACCCTACCCTGCCTCTACCCTGCCTACCCTACCTACTTAACCTACCTACATACCTACGTATCTACATACCTACATACGTACCTACCTACATACCCTATCTACACCTACCTACCCTACCTACCTATCCTACCTACCTACCTACCTACATACCTACCTACCTATCAATCCTACCTACCTACCTACCCTACCTATCTATCTATCCTAACTACCTACATACCTACCAACCTATCCTACTCTGGTTAATTCACATTCATCAAACGCACCAACTGTCCAATGCGCGAAGTTAAAATCATCGTTAAATTTTCTGAAATTATCCAATTTTCTTAATTTTTCTTTTCGTAAAAACCTTCTCCTCGCAATAATAAACACAACAAAAAAAGAATTAGCGAAATTGGTCACGCCTTTCACGCGTGATGCCGTGACCTAGGGAAATAGGGATTAATTTATATTTATACGAGTATAATGTATATAAATATAAGGTGTATCTATTCATACACGAAATATTTTAAGAGATATACCTCATATACAGCTGGTAAAGAAACTAGAACACGAAAAAAAAAATATCTCGATGTTTTTTATTTTACGTAATTATTATAATTTTAAAACTGCTCGAGACATTTTGCCTAAAACCTTTACTCCATATTCTATGAATGACCCGCCCGCCGCGGTGAGAGAGGTGACCGCCTCGAGGCGGCACGCGGCGCGGCGGTGCCGCACAGATACTCGTCTCTCGTACTCCGCAGTCTTGTGCTGCCAGACGCAAACACCTGCTCGCACCTCATGTTATATGGGACCTATCACTGGTGAACTGTAGTGGACATACGAAAATACACCTCTGCCTATCTCTACGGAGAATGCAGGCGTGATGATGTTAAAAATAAACCAACGTAGGTAGACTTCGTAACTCGATCTAGTGTTATTTTAATAGCGTATCGCTTACATTGATAATAAATGTGAATTTAAAATACAATACCACCTAAACCTATGTAGGTACCTAAATGATTAATTTCCCTACTTTAAAATTTTACGAAAAGAAAGCTAGATGCGATTAAAACAAATTTTAATCCTAATCTATAATACCCACACATTTGTAAACTAGGTAAATACAAATAAACAGCTGATAGGTGCAACTCGAATTCGCATGTTAATGACCTCTGTGAAGTTATTAACATGCATCGAGTACTATCCGTCAGCTGATTGTTAGTTGCCTACCTGTCTATTCATACAGATGTGAACGTTAAAAAGTCTAAGTGCGTAGCGCGGATTTATTTGATCAAAAAATCGTACCAGAGATTAGCAGACGTTGTCGCCCCGCAGTGGTCAAAAGATAAACGGGATAAATGTCTTGTCATTGCGGAATAACATACGGTATGATTCATCAAAACCTATTTGACGATTAAATTACTACGTTACGGCTAGATTATAAGTTTTATTGACTAGTCTTTTTGTGGGCAAACAACATTGTTATTGTTAGTAGATCCGTAGTTGAACACACACACACCACCATGTTCTGGTACTCCTGGTTGGAATACCTGTAGTTAGGCATTGCAAGTATCTTGCCCGAGCGAGCCCGACGCGTGTTAGCTAAGGCGCGCGCGAGCGTTACAACACGCGGATTTTGTGGGACTGGCGAGGCGCGGGCGCCGGGCGGGGGAGGCAGGCGCCCGCGCACCGCGCTCACGTGTTTCTCTTTGATCATTCATAAAAGCCACGTGTCATCTCAAATACTGCCGCTCGCGTACAAACTAGCGTAATGGATGTTAAAAATTAAGAAGGAACCAGTATTTATTATGTATAAGAAAGAAAGAAAGAAAGAAAAAGTATTTATTGAGACTCGCACAGGAAATCACAAAACTAAAAACACATTAAACATAAATAAAAAATAATCAAAAACAAAGTTACATTAAAATTTAAAGAAGGAAGTCCTGTACGAGGCCAAAAGGCTCCTATCTCAGCATAATGCCGCGATATTTAAAAATAAATAAAAATATCGCAGCGCTGGTATTCTGATAGGGCCCATGTATGTCAAGTAATATTTTTTTTTTTCTAAGGTACTTACCCAGAATGTTTTTTTTTGTTGCTATGGTTTCTTTACCAGCTATAGGTATATCTCTTAAAATATTTCGTGTATGAATAGATACACCTTATATATATAATATAAAGATAAGTCTAGATTAAACATTTGTGTCACAAACCATTGTCCTTGCCCCAGTTCTCAATTCCACATGAGATTCCCTTAATGATTGTAACTAGGGTTCCATGCAAATCTCTACGTATGTAACTACAAATAATATGTACGCAACTCAAACACAAATATAGTTGCCAAACAATAATTTATTTACATTTGCCTCGCATCAGAACACAGTAACTGACTACATTATAAACTCCCCTGTCGTGTATTCATCAAGTTTATGTGTTAGAGACCCATCACATAAAATAATGTCTAGTTATATATGCAATGATGACAGTCATTATAACTATACGTATACCTAATCCATTGAAAAATTAATGGTCAGTTTAATCAATCGTGTTTTGTTGTCATAGGTTGAGAGAGATTTGTGGTTGAACGACCTCTTTCTAGAAGTCAGGAATCCCATAGGCATGAAACTAGGTAAGTGACTTGGTGACCGTAAAGCCAGCTCTTTCGGCATGGTAACATCGTTGCACAAACCCGGATAGGATTATTTAGAATAGAGAATAACACGTCGTACGGTTATCCTGTTATCGTTGTCTGCCAATTTTACGTGAAGGTAACGTTTCGGCTCAATGTTTAGTTTCAAAATAGTTTGCGTAAACATTACTATACAAAAATTTGTTCTGTATACGTTACAGCGAGATACACGTCATGGCAGAAACGTCGGTTCCTTTTAGTGAACGTTCCATAACATTCGTATAATAGAGCTGTTCCCATTCTGTTTACGTCCGTAGACTTAGTAATTTAACTTTTCACCGAAATGAAATGTCCGGTTTGCGATGACCGGTGTGTTTTATCGCCGTCGGCCACAGTCCGGGCCACTCGGACAACCGGACAAGTGGCTGCGTCCCCGCAGATAAAACGTTAAAACCACATTCCGGGTTTCCCTTTCACAATAAATAAAAGACCTTCGGCACCAAGTGTATGTTACGACTTAATAAATCAAATTAATGATTAAATATTGTGATTTTTTACGTGAGACTCTACAGCAGGCAGTACATAAATGAATGTCAGAAGCTACGTGGTTAGTCAGCGACGCAGCCACCTTACTGGCTGGCTAATATATTATCTATGATAAAGGTCTATTTTAACTCCGTTTCGTGCAGTTTTGAGGGAACAAGACTTATGATGAAACAACGGAAGAAAATATTTTGTGCACCGTGTTTCTGGCAAAAAATTACTTTAACATTGACTTTGATTATGGAAAAATTATAAATGTAACATTAACATAACACACAATAAATCATGCCTGTATTTCCCGAACATTATAAATGTCCGTGCTATAAGTTCGGCACTAGATATTTTACCTAGCACTGATTATTGTTTCAAATTATTACTGCTCGTGTAACGATTCTGAACCCACGCAGTAAGTTAGTTAATTAAGTTTATTAATCCAGTGTTCTGCGAATGATAACCTATTATTGTGTTAAACGGATGGATTGTGAAGACACTTGTATGGATTTGTTTACTTGTAATTAATTAAACATTTCATCGTAGGTTCCCAATAATATAAGGCCATATTGAGATTACTTTTCACAATGATTGAGCGCCATAAGGGTTCTATTATAAAGCTGTAAAATAATCTAATCAACAACTACAAAAAAAAATATACTAAAGATGTTTTCTACATCATCGTTTCTTTCAATACTGGTAGCAGTATCAAACATGCACAAAACACTCATCTTTATACAGTGGGTTGCCAAATTAATAGGGACAGTCACATTTTTTATCAATTTCTTACTTTGGGCGCACTTGACTGCAGTTTTAAGTGGTACAAGCGTTCCAGAAATGTATTATTTATATTCGTTGTGTCTCTGTAACTCAAATTTTAAATGGTTGTTGATATTTAAAGTGTATATTTATTTACTACAATTTTTTAAGTTACGTGAGAGCCGTAGTGAACTTTATAAGCTAATCAGTGAAAGATGAATTTGAATATTATAACAAAGTTAATTTTATATTTATGCTAGAAAATTTTGATAAAATGTAAGTATTGTCATTATGTTATTATAAAATTTAATGATTTATTAAATGATGGTAAAAATAATATTTTTTTTTTTTTTTTTTGCTTTCAGTATGAATCGGGTGCGAAAAGATAAAAAAATATTTAAAAAAATGCAATAAAATCCTATTCCAGCATACCAATCATTACCAAACGGAAATAGCAGACATTGCTAGTGTTTCTAATTCGGCAGACAATAAAATAAAAATTAAATTGGACTTAAATCTGCCAATTTCGCCTAAGAAAAAAGGCAATGGCGGCCGAAAACGCAGCCATACCCCACGTTCAGATTGGATAATTAGAGATATCTGTTTTCAAAGCAGAAATAAAAGTGCTTTACTGTTAACTCAGTTAGTCCAGGTGTCTGGAATACTAGTGTCCAAGAGAACTATGCAGCGCAGATTGGCAGAAGAAGGCTTGACAGGTCATCGTCCTGTGAAAAAACCATGGTTGACTGATGCAATAAAGAAGAAACGCCTAGCATGGGCTCGGGAACACCGACAAAAGACGGTTGAGGATTGGAATAAGGTCAGTTTGCATTATTACTGGTATTTTACACCTCTTAAAATAA
The DNA here is from genome assembly GCA_916701695.1 of Agrochola macilenta. NCBI lineage: Eukaryota > Metazoa > Arthropoda > Insecta > Lepidoptera > Noctuidae > Agrochola > Agrochola macilenta. The sequence continues at coordinate 23,287,454 of OU753560.1, read as the reverse complement.
TAATTTTCAAAATAATAAACAAAAATATTTTTTTTTCAGGTATTTGTCTCGGATGAGTTAAAGTTTGACATTCTAGCCGACAAGTGCAGCTTTGTCAGGGGACGTCCAGGAGAAAAATACCATCCCAACTGAATCGTGAAGAGGGTAAAACACCCTGTTGAAATAATGGTGTGGTCTGTGATAAGAGCCAAGGGGGTTGAGCGCCTGTACATTGTCCAGGGAACCATGAAACAAGACCAGTACAGACAAGTTTTACAAACTCGCCTGGTACCGACACTTGAAGAATGGCTCCCTGATGGTGAGGAATTTATGTTTATGCATGGTTCAGCACCATGCCATAAAGTCAGAAGCATTACCAAGTTCCTGGCAGACCACAACATTCCAGTTTTTACATTGACCTTGTAATTCTCCTGACATGAACCCCATAGAAAATGTATGGGAGATTACCAAGGCCGAAATGATAACCACCAAGGTCAGGCTGATAGAAAAGCTCATTAATGTTTGGCATCACAACCCTAAGATAAAAGAAAGTGCCAAACAGTTCATAGAAAGCATGCCCAGGGGTAGAGAAGCACTAATTGAGGCGAAAGTAAATGTCACTAAGTACTGATCACTACTAAGTAACATTTATTTTCGCCTATTTATGTACTTAATTATTATTATTTATTTTTATTTTGTTATTATTTTACTTCCGTATTAACTGTTGTGTATAATTAAAGCTTTTATCATTCAAAAAATGTGTTTTCCTAATTAATTTAAGACTCATACTTCACAAATACAAAAAAATTGTGACTGTCCCTAATAATATGGCAACCCAGTGGTATTAAAAAAAACAACTTCTCTCATCTATACATATATGTACATAATATAAATTAAAGTCGGTCACAAAGACAGACACGAACAGTGTCTGTCTGTGTGACCGACTTGTTCTTGTAAACTAAGCAATGGATTTTGACGCGGTTTTTGCCATAACTTAGAGAATTTATTTCGAAAGGTTTATGTGTATAATACATTCTTAATAAACTGATAAATATTATTATTTAAAAAAGAAATCTGGATGTTTTTTAAGTCGTAAAAATCGTGAGTACTAGCGACCCGCCCTTGCTGGCCGCTTCATAAATTGACTATAATATTTGCTGAAGATCTTACTCATCTTCGTAGCTCAGAACCGATACCAAGTGAAGGTCGTCAAGTCTCGGCGGACAGTGAATATTATATCAGAGGTGTCCCTAATGTGTCCTCGATAAACCTATTTAAACATTTACATACAAAAGAGGCTATCTAATGGGCTGAGGCAGGGATGACAAACTTTTAGCTGAGTGGTTTATTTATTTTGAAGTTTTAAAAGGGTTTTAAATTGTAAGTAGTAAATAGAAACGCTGAATTATTATCATACTCATAACGAATACTTGCCTCACTAGGTACTTATACTCAGCTGTGTAATGTTTTTGAGAAACCAGATGAAATATCACACTTACAAATTGATACGATATTAGATAAAAATCTGATTTTGTTTCTGAACCTTAAATTACCTAAAACGAATAATTATGTAGTTATTTTCTGGCATGACAATGGATGGGTGTGTAATCGCTTAAAAGTTCTGAAGTTACGTCTACACAAAATAAAATAATGTTTTAACTAAGCAACTTCCCTAATATCTTCCTAAACGAATTATAGCGAGTAAAACCTTAACTGACAGCCCTGCTTACCCCAGGGGACTGAAGAAGGGAACGTAATTTATTCGCGGCTCGCAAGACAGACGTAGGTATGTAGTTACCGTAATAAAAGATGTACGCCGTATTATATTACTTACTGTCTTTACGTTGACAGAATAAAAGAAGAATGGCAGCAGAATTGTTCATAGAAATATTGAGCGTCTACCTATGTCACCGTGATAGACACCGACGAAATAATTTACAAATCAAGCATAAGCCTAGTATTGATGCTTTAGTTATTACTCTGAGTATTTAATTGAAGTATGGCAAAAAAATCGCCGTAATTGAAATCTGGATTGACTAGTATAATAATGAAACCGATATTGTTTCGGCTATAGGATCACTTAAAAATACAAGTACTGTAGGATTCGACGGTATGTCAACAAAGGTGATAAAATTTGTAAATGAACTTATAGCACCCGTATTAGCGCATATTATGAACCTTAGCATTGCTGACGGAGTTTATCCTGAAGACTTAAAAAAAGTTATTATTAAACCACTTCATAAAAAAGATGACAAAACCGATATGAAGAACTATAGGCCCATAGCAAAAATTTCTGTTTTTTCCAAAATTTTCGAAAAAATCATTTATAAGTCTCTGTATTGCTATCTCAATAAATTTAACTTATTATGCAAGGAACAAAATGGCTTTAGAAAGAATACCACGATCAACATGGCTATTTTTGATTTTTTACGTAGCATTTTGTTAGCAGTAGACCAAAAAGATCCAATTTGTGCAATTTACACAGATATGACCAAAGCCTTCGATTACGTAAAGCACGACGTCTTATTAGATAAACTGAGTAGCTATGGTATCAGAGGTAACATTTTAAAACTACTCGAATCCTATCTCTCCAACAGAATGCAATGTACGGAGATTACAAGAGTATGTGAAACAAAGTTTGAAGAGAGTTTTTTATCTCATTCGAGATTGATAAAGTTTGGTGTCCCACAGGGTAGCGTCCTTGGGCCACCACTTTTTTTAATCTATATAAATGATCTCCCAAAGGCGACTCAACATCAAATGGTGATGTTTGCAGATGACAGTACTGCCGTAGTGAAATGTATTGATCGCAATATTTATCAAGATGACATAAATAATACACTATCGGACATAATTAATTGGCTTAACAAAAATAATTTAGTTATAAACTTAAAGAAAACCAAAATAATGCACTTCCACCAAAGAACTGAAGTACCAAAAGTAAATATTAGACATAGTAACTGTGACATTGAAGACGTTAAAGTAGCAAAATTCCTAGGTTTATTCCTTGATAACCAACTTAACTGGAAGGCCCACATAGATGACATAAGTAAAAAAATAAATAAATCAGCATACGCACTTTTCCACATTACTAGAAAAATAAATATGGATGCGCTACTAGTTGCATATCACGGCTTGGTAGCCTCAATTTTGCGATATGGTATCGTTTTTTGGGGCAATTCTACCGATAAAGATATAGTTTTTAAGGCACAAAAAAGGTGCATAAGATCAATGTGTGGTCTGAAAGTTGATGATAGCTGTGTACCATTCTTTAAATCGCTGAAAATACTTACCCTATCCTCATTATATATTTTTGAAATTTGTGTTTTCGTCAAGACAAACATGAGATTGTTTGAAAAGGTATCAACGTTACGAGATGTTGCGATTCGTAGCCAATACGCAAACTCTTTAAGCAATCAGCGTTGTAAGACTGCCTTAGTGAGAAAGAGCGTTTTAGGCATGGCACCGCGCATTTACAATAAATTACCAAATGTCATAAAAAATTTGAATATAACACAATTCAAAAAAAAATTAAAATGTTTATTAATTGAAAAATGTTATTATACGACTGATGAATTTCTAAATGATAAATCAATGTAGACTTGATTATTTATTTGACTGGAGAAATAATTTTTAATGGAACATTGTGACTAATTGTAATTTATGATAATTTATTTAGGCATTGACTGGAGAAATAATTTTTAATTGAATATTGTGACTAATTGTAATTTATGATTATTTATTTAGGCATTGACTGTAGAAATTTTTTATTGTTCGTATTTCGCATGCCACTATATTTGTACGCCTCTTGGCATAACATAGCGACACATATCTTTAATTTAAGAACTGTATTCACTACCTATGTTACACAAATAAAGAAATGATTATGATTATGATGATTATGATTATGATAAAAAATAATCATGGCGTTTTTTTATTTTTCTGGCTTTACTTCATGACTTTTGGCTAACCTGAATTTTTTATGTTACCATTTTATAAAAATCTTGGTCAAGTTATATAATATATAATGCTTTGCTTTACGTATTGCATTAATATACTAAGGAAATACAATCTGCATTAATCATCATCATCAAAAATAAATGTAAAAATAAATATTGCGATCATAATTTTTAATGGAAAAATGAAATCGCAGTACAATTCGAGTACGTATGGCAACATCGCCAACAAAACAAAAAAATTGACATTTCTTCTGCCAATCGGCTAACTGACAAAGTGACAAGTACTGACAACTTGTAGTCCTCTTCTTGAGTATTAATGTTCTGTGCTTGTAGTTCGTTGCTTTTTCTTTGATTTTCTGCATTATCGACTGATTCTGCTTATGAACTCTGAGACTTACTGTTCCCTGTGGGACTGTGCTTGCCTAAGGATTCTGATTATTTGCCTATACGACGACATCTTTCTGTGACTCTGGATTATGATTCTATCTGATACCTTGGATTTTGTTGTGTGTGCATCGATTTGTTTATCACGATGGGAAGCCGTGAAGGCCTACACACATCATGTGTGTCAACTGTAACTTAAGTCTCAATAAATTATGCTGATAACCGGCATTTTTTCTTGACTCAAGAGACACTCCTTTAATCTGAAGCTGGAAATACCCTCAAATTGTAAGTATTTCTGGCGACTTACCAGATAGTGATTATCTTCATCGCATAAGGCCGCGCGCACTTTGGACACGAATTTGTATCGTACGTAAACGTACGACTGTGTTCGTCTATAACTAATTTATACAAAACATTTTATAAGAGTAACGGTGGAGTTTCTTGTTCATTCTTCTCCATACGAAAACTACCAATTGGAAGCGGCGACTAGAATCAATTAATTTTTTAAATAAACTTTGACGTATGTACAAAAGTGCCTTACAAGGTCCTATTTGAAATAAATGATTTAAGTTTGACGTACAAATTGAGTGCGCACACTGAATACGATTTTCTTCGTCAAATAGGTAGTGTTCCGATGATATCTCATTAAACGCACGAAAAATCCCAACAAGTTCGGATTATTTTCGGACGTCGGAACTATACGTACGTATACGTACGACTAAGTCGCACCCAGTCTGTGCGCTCCGTATGTACTTGTAAGTTCGGGATCGTTCGTACGTGTACGCATGAATGAAATTCGTACGAAAATTCGTCCAAAAGGCCTAAAACTGTATAACAAGAAAAAATTGCGTTTGATTTCTGTTATAAAGCTAATTATGTTATTAAAGATCATGATTATGAAATATGTAGCTAAGCTTTATAATAAATAGGTTAAATAATTTTTCTTTTTATACTTTAAATATTAATTCCTCTAATATTACTGGCTTGTGGAGGTCTGATAGGCAGTCGCTTTATGTAAAATACTGGTAGGTACTGCATCCGGTTACACTGGAAGCCGACCCCAACAAAGTTAGGAAAAGGCTAGGCAGTTTGAATTTACTTGCTAAGGTACGTTTCAGGTGGGCCATGTGGCAGACCCACGCACGTCGATGTCAGCTAGACTTATAATTCTGTAGTCCGTAGTATTATGCTGTAAAAATACATGTCTATCAATGATATTCTAAGTGGTAAGTAGGTATTTCTATAGCTATTTCTTTTTCGATTCAGACAGACCCTCCGTTGACAAGACATAACCACTAGAACGAGTGAACTTCAAACTGGAATATCTTTAATTCCTGACTCTCTTAAAAGAATAACTGAAGACTGTTAAGGAATTCAAACCCTATACTTTTAAATATTTATAATCAGTAGACGCAAAAAATAAATGACAACAAGTTCGGGAATCTGCCATTGTCCTTTGATGAAATGTACCGCTGGAAAATATAAGATCATGTACCTCTTCTTTACTCAGTATTTAAGGTTATTGAGTTGTTATATAAGACATACCTACCAGAAAAATTGCTCCCTAATAATATCAGTACAGTTCAAGTGAACGGCACGATTGTAGCACAGCCTTAGCTACGCCGTAACACAGACTGAGCTACGCCGTAGCACAACCACAACTACGCCGTAGATAGCCTCAGCTACACCGTAGCAAACTGCTCTACGTGTGACGTTGGTGGCATATAAATTGGTGGTGGTGAAATTATTACGTTCACTGGCAATATTTTTCGTGGTCAAAATCAAAGTCAAAAACAATTTATTTCAATTATGTACTTAATTAGGCACTTTTGAACGTCATTTAAAAAAAAAAAAAAAAAAAATTCTTGTCGCCCCTTCCAAAAGGTAGTTTTCGTATGGAGAAGAATGGGCAAGCAAAGTCCATCGTTATTCTTTTAAAATGTTTTTACAATATTTTGTATACATAAATTATTCATAATTATATGTGAAGACGATGCATCTAGAATAAGATTACTATACCACGATAGGTAAAAAGAATGAAAAAGGAACCAATGACTAGATTAATTAATTATGTGATAGATGGTGGACATGGTGCTCACATATTTACAAACATTGTAAAATTATACGATATTCCAAAAAAATTAACAAGTAATCAGTGTGTGAGTTCAAGTAATCACAGATTGTAAAATCAGTTTTATAAAAAATTACAAATCATACATATAATTAAATTAGCAACCAGTTTGATTTTGTCTAGACTCTAAATTGTCCTATGGAGCACCAACAACCAGCATGCATCCAAGCATTCTTATCTTGGATATAATCCTCTCATCTGTACGAGTAATATGCTTGTTTACAAAGTGTACTTTTAATATGAATGGATCTTTGACAGTCGTTACGGGTCGGCAGAAGCCCGAAAGTCTGACAACCAGATTTACCAAGGGGTATCGTGTTCCCCAGTAACTGGGTTGTGGAAGTCAAATAGGCAGTCGCTCCATGTAAAATACTGGTATTCAGTTGCATCCGATTAGACTGGAAGCCGATCCCAATATAGTTGGGACATTGATTGGTTATAGGCAAAGTTTACTGGGCCTTCCTCTCAACTATAATCAGTCAAGTGCTAAGTTATTCTGAACATTAAAGTTTAATCTATACTATAGGGTGAAAGTGAATTTCATAACACATAACATCACGCTGCGACATTTAGGAGCCGAGAATGTGTATAAAAAACTTTGTACGAAAAAAAATACAACCGACTTCCGAAAAATACACTACAAAGTGAAAAATTACTTTAATTTCGGAAGTCGGTGTCTTTGGTTTTGAATTATCGTTTTATGCCACCGACTTCCGAAATTAAAGTTATTTTTCACTTTGTAGTGTTTTTTTTCGGAAGTCAGTTGTATTTTTTTTGTAAAAAGTTTTTATTTTTCACTTTTTAGTTGTGGTACCTACCACACCCAAATTCGAATACCAGTACCTGCTATGTAAATAACAGTGACAGGAAGTTATCATCATATCATCCACATAAACCAAGTGGGAAAAATACGTATTATTGAAGCTTACTCAAAAACTATCCAAGCAAAATTAATAAAATTTATATGGGACCAATCCGGGAGCATAGCCTTTCAAACAAAAAATAATTTTCAAAATCGGTTCACAATTGAGGGAGATATCGACGGACATACATAAAAAAAATAAAAAAAAACATACATACGCGTCGAACATAAATAACCTCCTCCTTTTTGGAAGTCGGTTAAAAATCAGAAAGAACGCTAAGCGAAAACGAAGTAATAGCGCGGCGGGCGATGGGTCGAGGGAACAAGAAATTTCACTCGGACGTAGTCGCGGACGGAAGCTAGTTTCTTTATATGTATTTTGAATTTCGTTTGCACTATCAATACTAAGTGTTAGCGTCAAAACATCCCACAGTATAACAGGCAGCATATTACGATAAATAAATAAAATAAAATGGCTCGACCTACATCCACCACACTCGACCGGTGTCCGCGACAGGGTTCGTTTACTACTGCTGTTTGTAGATCTACGTATTGTAATCGAAATAAGTTGGTTTCACGAAATATCTTTAAAAATAGACGGAGGGAGACGGAGAGGGCTTGTTTTACTATCTGCAAAATAACTACCCGTTAAAGTACTTGGCAGATAATCCATACAATATATAAATATTATAAATACGAAAGTAAGTCTGTATGTCTGCTTCCTTTTCACGCTTCAACAGCCACACGGATTTCGATAAGGCACACAGTAGACCATGACCTGGATAAGGACAGAACCTACTTTTATATTACGTTCCCGTGGGATATCTTCAGGGCTCCACGCGGGTGAAGCCGCGGGAAAAAGCTCGTTTTTTATCAATTTTGTCCCATTTTTTATGTTTATGTCAATTTTAAACCTGCCTAATACTTACTGTTCGGACATTGTGTAACAGACATTAGAGTGATAAGTACATCTTTAGGTATCTATATAACGGTTGGTTTTACGATAGAAATTATTCTGTCTCGACATCTGGCTGAGATACGGGAATGTTCAAGAAATTTGAAGTTAAATGCGATTATAAGTAGATAGTTTCATGAACTTACATTACCTCATTGGTGTAGTGGTCACTACTGCGGAGCGATTCCTGGGTTCGATTCCCAGGTCGAGCAAAGTGTTTTTGTGTTTTCCATCAGGAATTTCTTAGTAGCAGCCCGGAATCTAGATTTTTGCCCGGTTGATGGCAATAGAATCGCCCCCAATTACATGGGACTTAAACATGACCGGCGATATGTGAGTGAACACCTCTGCCTAGCCCAAGGAGAAAACAAGTGTGATGTCATGTGAGGAACTTAGCGGGGATATCTTCCTATAGCCTCGTCAGCTATTGCTTGTTGCTCGTCTATTGGTGTCGATACAACTTCCTGTGCTGTTTTATAAATAAATTCAAAGAAAATAAAGAAAGTAAAATTGTTTATTCTGCACAAATAAGACGCGCGTTATAAAATACACACAGTAATACATACAAAGCAGCTAAAAACCTCGTATTCGGCAAATAAAAAAGTCAAAAACAAAAACAGAATTTTTAATTATTTAATTTTAAAAGTTTTACAATATGTATTGCCTAAAAAGCTTCCTCTATTTCAAAACTACCTCCATATCAACGGTATAAACGGTATTTCCCTTCACACCGCTCTACCCATCCTACCTGTAAACAAACACAATCCACAGTTAGTAAATAATTACCGCGAGTAGATTGCAGCGAACTGTTGACGGCGGCGCGCGGCGTCGTGTCCGCAAATACGGGCGCGCACACTCGCTGATTGATGATCTGATCAGTCTGATCACACAGGCGCGATCGATTGCGCGCCTGATCGCTGCTGATAACTGTACTGTGGTGTGTGGCTGAGATGTTTCGATGTAATTTTTTTCTTTTTTTGATCGGTTTTAAGTTGGTTTTTACACTACACTGTCGTGGTTGGACTTGTAAATATACTCGTATAGTTGGGAAACAGATAGGCAGTAGCTACCTACAATAGAAAACCAGAAGCTTAGCTCAAAAAAATCTTCCATTGACACTATCCGTAAACATTGATTAGTAACCGGGTTACTCCTCGAAATAAACCTTTATACATAAAAATCCACATCTTACCTACATGTTTTTAAAAGTAGGTTCCTATATTGTTAAGATAGTGTGTTTAAGGAAAACACCAAGCTTCTACAAATACTCAATTCTCTCTAGTTAAGTATAGTAACACCCACAAAACATTGTTAAAAACGTCCGTAATAATATCTCATCAATAATCGTGTTGGTAGGAAGTACAGCGAGCGATCAATTAGTGCAATTTATTGCCGTCTCCGGCGTTTCCTTATTTATCCATCGTTTGTCAACGTCCACGGACGGCTGTAATGGCTAATGTTGCTACATTCGTTCTGCAATGAACGTGATTGTTCCTGATAGGGAATGTATTACGGTTTCATTTTCAGTAAGACTCTGTTTATCGTCCCATTGTGGTTTAAACTTCGTAGAGACAACTTTAAGCTGTCTTTAAAGTTCTTTCTTTAATAGCTTAATATAACTACAGCTACATACAGTCATCTGTTATCTATTGCGAAATTATATAAAAATGGCATTTGCCTGCGGCTTCGCCCGCGTAGAGGTCTGGAATTAACCTACGGGAAAGTACTACCGGGATACAAATCCTATGTCCAATCCCAGTTCGTGGTGTGTCATTCAGATTTCATCAAAATCTGTTCACTTTCAAGACAGATAGAGCAACTTTAATATTAGCAAAGATAGCAAGGATAGTATAGTGATTTATATAGATAATTGGTTTTCAGAGAATATTTCACATTTCAATACGAGCTTTGACGAAATTACCGTTCGAGTTGAAACACTGTATGCGGGTTTGCCCCTCAAAAGGTAAAAAAACAGTCCACACGTTGTTTTCCTTCTATTCCTGAACAAGAATATAAAATATGTGCCTCCCAATATGTTCTACGTACGCATCAAACATAGCGGGATAGCGGTCCAATATTATTTTTATCAATATTTTCGTTCCCACTTCCTGCAAACTGTATGCGAAGAATATTTTTTTGATCTTTCTGGCATGGCGTTGCTGAAAATGTTAGTTTTGCTAAACTGCCAGAGAATCAATATTGAGGTTATATGAAAATTTGTTGAACTATAATGTATGTACACACGGCTACATATCAAGCTATACATTTCCACTATAAACTTATCGCGCATTGTATAGGATTTCCGTACAATAACAGGTCGGCTTATACTGGAAAATTATAGCTTGATATGTGGGGTCCAAAAGCAAATCTGCCAATGTTGGTCTAAGTTTAGACCAACATTGGCATGTAGCCGTGTACCCAGTGTGTATTACCCAGTTACTGGGTTGTGGAGGTCAGATAGGCAGTCGCTCCATGTAAAATACTGGTATTCAGCTGCATCCGGTTAGACTGGAAGCCGACCCCAACGTAGTTGGGAAAAGGCTAGGCAGATTGATATGTAGCCGTGTGTTGTACAATCACTTACTTACATCTTTACACTGCAATAATATTTCAATGCAAAAATACATCTTTTTAAAAATAAACAACGTAAATACGCAAATCTAATGGTTAGAATGATTGCAGCCACCGTCACGGGCTATTAGATTTTAATAAACGGCGGCAACAAATTATTTCACGCTTATAAACGTGAAACGTCTATAATCAGTTTTAATGTAAATGTCAAATGCTCTGTGAACTTTATTAGTGAAATCATTTCATTTCCACTTTGTTAGAATTAGAATTTTATTTATTTGTGAGAATGTAGTTTTACATAGTTTAGTTTTCCAAATATACATAATTGGGATGTAACACAGAGCATGTTAAGATAAATGATCCATGATGTTTAGGTTTAAGTCTCAAATACAGTTTGCTTGGCAACAAAATAAAATGCTTGTCATAAAAATCTAGATAGTTTATTCTGATGAGCAACGCAATAAAAAATTATTACGAAAATTGACGTTTGTACAGTCAGCGACAAAAGTCAATTAACACTTAAGTTTTTTTAATCTTAATTATTGAGCAAAATATTTCATTGTAATCAGAAGAAAAAGAATAATAACTCGTACCTATTAAAAAGTAAAGTTTATCGAATCATTTGCGTCAATTTTGATGATGTGTACAAGTGACAGTGTTAATGGACATTTATGTAGCTGACAGTACCTTGACAAAAAACCGGCCAAGTACGTGTCGGACCACGCACAATGTAGGATTCAGTAGTTGAGATGAATTTATCCCAAATACAAACTTAACATTCTAGTTGAAAAACATCTTCTCCCATACATTCCAACTGTAAATGTTGTAAGTTTGTATGCACAGTATTGACAGATTTGCCACGTTATTTTAAAACCATAGTCTTCTTATTTAGGCTCAGTAGTTTCAAATATAAAGGTGATAAATTTTCATCTATTTTCTTAAATAACTATAAAAAAATAAAAAATAAATATGTTTGAGTAAGTACACGGTACAGTTTTGCAAAACATTTACATTTTATTTCCGTTACACGTCCGTGTTTGGGTCTCAGAAATACGTATTTAATACAACTTAATCGGTCCATTAGATTCGGAGCAAATGGGTTGTGACAGACGGACAGATAGACCCACGATTGATCCATTAAGGGTTCCGTTTTTTCATTTGGACGTACAGAACCCTAAAAAGGTAGTACCTAAAGTCGCAGGGTTTATTACATGTTTATTAGACAGTTTTTTCAAATATTCCATGTAACTCTATAAAATATTCTCATGTATCTATGTAACTAGCTATAAAATATCCCAGTCCTATTACAGAAAAAAACATATTCTTCCTCAATTTATCTTGATACGACAAAAATAAAAGACAGGGTCTCAAAATACAGCTTTATTTCTGATGTATTGACCACAAAAACGTGCCCTCACCCCGATAACCCGCCATGATGCATCGGCGTGGTGACAGTTATTGCTGCCACAGATTATATTTCAAGATGGCGGCCATATTTCACTGCAACACTAGCTCCGTTGTCTGATACATTGATACAATGATGTGATAAAATAATTAATACAAAACAATAATGAGTGGTTTTTTTTTTTTATATTGAACTTTTAAAGATAACCAAATGACACAATCCTTTTTTTTTAAAGGCAGTCATCTATTTGGTTAAAGTTGACTATTATTCAGTAATTGAGTTTTCCATTAGCCTTGGTGCCTGTGTACCAAAGTAAACATTAAAACGGCTTTTAAACAAAAAACATGAGTCATATTATATTGAACTTTTAAAGATAACCAAATGACACAATCCTTTTTTTTTAAAGGCAGACATCTATTTGGTTAAAGTTGACTATTATTCAGTAATTGAGTTTTCCATTAGCCTTGGTGCCTGTGTACCAAAGTAAACATTAAAACGGCTTTTAAACAAAACACATCTAATTGAAAATACATCATACTTTCCAAAGTTAGTTAAATTATTAAAATTTGTTTTTAATAATTTAAGTTATAAATCCAATGTCATAACAAAGCGGTTGGTGTTAGTTATTGTCCGCATCACCCGTTGTTAGTCAAAAGCCGCACTCATTAAAGTTATTTCGCGTAATGGCCGGCGATTGTGAGTTGATCACTACACCAGTCCACAACATTTGTTTTAAAAGCAAGATTAATATACATCGTAACACTGGTTTTAGTCTACACGAGGGAAAGAGGTAGAAACGTTTTCATGATAGAGTGAAAGGGATGAAGTTATACAAAGGCATTGTCTCGCATTATTTCATAAGAACGGACAACAAAATATAACTTTTAATGTGCCCCTGTCTCCGCAGTTTTAATTTAGTGATGTACTAAGTGTTAGTGTTAGCAGTTAGCTATAAAGTAGTGCTGTTCATGCATTTATTACTTGCAGTTTTATTTTTTGAAAATTAAAAGGTTTCACATTTTACAAGTGTTTGCTAATAAGACAATTTTCAGGCAAATTCCAAAAACAAATGAAAGACGAATAATAGGATTTTATAGACAAACGGAAGGGACTGATTGACTCATGTCAATCAGTCCCTTCCGTTTGTCTATCAAAACATTAGTATTAGTTTTGTCATCAAAACTAAGGATTTTAGCAGGAAACCCTAAAATATTTGCGAAATCTCTACGCATGATAGTAATCTCATCAAAAAACAGAATAGGTCGTCCCATTTCAGTAATCAGTAATGTTCTATGGGTGGATTTAGCTTATACTGAGGGGTAGACAGCCATGATCACTGTGCCCAGCAGGAGGTCTGCGATCGAAATGTGATTACTAGTCGTTATTGAGCCGTGTGTACACAATGCCTGTTGTAATGACTTGTCGTCACTGCTACACCCACGGGGATTGTAGTGAGTGGTAATCTTATAGCGGGATTGTGACGTATTGGTGTTGATATTCGAGGTATTGGTATTGTTTGTAGTGGTTATTCGTGGTAGAAACACTACAATGTTTCTCTTTACCTACACGAACAGCCGAATTATTTCCATACTTTGGTAACATTATACAGTTTCACGCTATTACCATGTGGTTCTGTTTTAATCATGCATACATAATGAGCACACAATGCACGCATGCATAAAACCCCTTTGATTTAATGGAAGCCTCTGAAAAACGCATTCACAAAGCCCATGAAAATCTTTAACAAAAAGTTGATGACAATCGTTATTATCGCGCTGCAAACAGAAATATTTAATCGAGCGGTCATAACGGAATACAGGCGCCTCTCTGTATGTTCTGCGGCCATAAAAATAACAGCTTTTGCGAAAGTACACACCATTCCATTTAAAACGGCCGATTCGTATCACAGTTAAATTTAAAGCGTTTGAAACTATCGCCGGATTGCTGAATAGTACTGATTTTAGTGCCTTTTTATTAAAGCTTGATGGTGTGATGCAGCGAAACGGTGATTGGGTCCATTAAAGTAATAACCTGACCCGAGTTTAAAACGATTTTATTTTATTAGCTGAATTTCATAAAATTAAAAATATCTTCTTTCAATCCGTTTTCACTGTAGTTTCAGTATCTTTTTATGAAACGTGTATTGGTATGCTTCATACAATTTCGGATCATTAGTTCGCTCAAGTGTGAGGGCTGATTTTTCAATAGTTAGACAGCTTTTATCTGAACAATAAATATGATACAGAAGCTGTAAAACCACCATGCGCTGCAGTGCGGGTGCTGGCGACGCGCTCCGCAATTATTTGAGCAGCCTCCATCGTGCGGCGAGAGATGTCGTAAGATTGCCACTACTACGAGTGGGAAGAAAAATTTACTCGTTCACTTAGAACTGAATTAGTTGCTTAGTCGTTTGAAGGTCAGAAAAATACGGATGATTGTGACTTAACCTAAAAAAGGAATGATGGACCAATTCCTTGCAAATTGGATAGAGGTGTCATTCGTGTGTAATTACTGATTAGGTTCTTTTTTTCGCTGTTAAATGTGACAAAATATGTAGGGTCAAATTAAATTAACTAGCCAAACTCCGCAGATGTCATATTTTTTATTTTTTCATTTATCGTCATTTTATATACCCGACATCGAATGACGAAAAATAAAAAATATGATTTACAAAATCAAAAGACTAGTGTTTTTTTTGTTTAATTTAATTTGACCCCGTACGGGTGCTCAAACTATTATTTCGTGGTAATAACAAATAGTAATAACTTAATTATTTTCAGGTTTATTCATGCGCGGGTTCGTTGACCAACATTCGTCTATATCACAACGCGACGGCGACAGCTCACTGAAACGGTTTTTCTGGAGTATATAGAGAATACTGAAAGTTACGAGTATGTTGAACGAGAAAGTTTAGTCGTCGTGATCGTGATACGAAGCTTGTTGGTATTTCAAAGATTTAATTAAACTATGAGTATACGTATAGTCTGATGTAGGTATGTACCTGGGCTTTGCTAGATTGGTACGTTTTGAACTCTTCTTACTGAACTAGTACGAATAAGTTAAGAAGGTGCATTCTAAGAGTTGTCAACGTCGCAAATAGCTCACAAATATTTTTCTGTTTTGATTATTTGGTTAATATGATTAAATGGCATTATGAAATATCGCTTCGTAGTGCACAAAATGTACTCCCTTTCTTCTCCGAAAATTGTTTGTCCGAAAATCATTATCCATAAAGGCTTGTGCAGACCAGCGCGACTTGTCGCGCGACGCGACACGAACAATACAATTTCTAAGAAAACTTCACAGTATAACAATAACCGGTGTCGCGTCGCGCGACAAGTCGCGCTGGTCTGCACAAGCTTTAACACGTTTGCTATAAACTTCAGTAACCATAATGTTCAAAAATACGAAATTTTGTTTTACATAATTATCTTTACTTCTAAAACTATTCTGTCATAATATCGAGTAAGTACTATAATAATTGAATCTCCTAATTTTGCATGAAATAAAGTTTTATGTCCTAAGTACCTATTGAATTATATAATGTGTATTATTCCGAATGTTCATTTAAAATAAATGTTAGTCCTCACACAATTGCACAAAAATTGGTTTTAGTGACAGAAACGAATCGCTGTCAATCCGACTCCACGCAGTCTTGTCTGCCCTACCCCTTTTTTTTTTTTTTGTGTGGGAAGTCATCAAATGACTCCTCCCGCTCTGAGTGGAGCGAGAGGGAGTGTCAGACTTTTACTGACTAAAACCCACCCGTGTTCCTTCCGTTGCCTGTGTGCCAGGGCCGCGATATCCCTTCTACCCCTAGAGTGTAATTTAAAATTGCGTAGGCGCGCGCATGGGACCGCCGGAGCCCCGCAGCACCGGAGCCGTGACAGAAACTATGCCTGTTGCATGTTGCATGCCCGCTTGCATGCTACATGCTTGTTTGCATGCTACATGATGCATGCTCGCTTGCATGCTGCATGCTTGCTTGCTTGCATGCTACATGTTGCATGTTCGCTTGCATGCTGCATGCTTGCTTGCATGCTTCATGTTTTCATGCTTCTTACAGGGAAATAAAAACAAAAACGTATTTAACCTGCTACTTCAAACAAAACTACACAACAAATGAACTGTCTCAAAACAAGTCGGTAGAAGAAAAAATATTGTCCTCTGTCTTATCTACGTAACGCCTGAGAGAAGTTCATAGCAAAAGCTTTGTAATACAAAGTTTATTTTATTTTATTATATGGATAAATAAACATTAAATCATTTGAATTTAGAACTTATAACTTTTATTGAAAACGGTTTTAGGTCTTTTGTATATTATTGATTGTAATATTTATGACAAACAAATTTAGTGCATATTGTATTTAGGGATTTCAATTTTATGGCATGTGATATTATGTGACATTAAGTTCGGACAAGTTATCATTCGAACAAATGATGATTAGGACAAAAAAAAAAAAGGCACTTTAGATTATGGATAAAAAAGTTAGGGAACACAATAGAGAACCGCACAAAAATATTGATTACTAGCTTCCCCCCACGGCTTCGCCCGCATGGAGGTCGGAAATTATCCCATGGGAACGTACTACCAGGATAAAAGTGTGCTATGTGTTAATCTAGATTATAAACTGTCTGTGTGCCAAATTTCATCCAAATCCGTTCAGCCGTTTTTGCATGATTGAGTAACAAACATCCAAACACACAAACATACAAACTTTCATATTTATATTTACTTATATTTATACTTTATTGTACACCAGAAAATACATAGTAAATAATAAATTGAACACTACAAAACATACAATGGGCGGCCTTATCGCTTTCTGCGATAATACTATACAGCTTAAATATGACTTGAATCGATTATAATGAATGAGTGTCAACAGTTTTGCCTGCGGGGTAATTGTAGTATATAACACACATAAAATGACGATTGATCGTAATGGGTTTCATTTTGACAGTTCACCCACGTTTATTGCATTATTTACGTTGATGAGCAACGAATTTTTCAAACCTATGAAACAACGGATTAGCAGTCTCCTTCAAGACTCCCGCATCGTGATTGAAAGTGCGTTACGCAATTAGGGTGCAGGTTTCAATAAAGTTACGTCGGTGCCTGCCTGTTGTACCTACCTACGAGTACTTTATTTTACTTATTCATATTAATTATCCTTACAGAGAGACAGCAATAAAGATTAGCTATACTTTCTCGTCCTACTAACACTTACCAGAACATAATTTTCAATGCTACTAACCCATTCTATCTCTACGTAAGGAACTATTTACATAATAATCAAAGGAGCTGCCCTGACACCGTCCAACCCGGAATTATGTTAAACCAGTGTGACAGTAGTTTGCAGATGTCTTCAAATGTGAGTTATTTGCTAAGTAAACTGCGCTCCGGAGATATCTTAGCTGGCTGTGGCCTGATTTGTGTTGCACATGTGGACTTAACAAGTGTGGCTACGAGAGCGTGCGGACGGTCGACGAATACTTCGTTTATTCGTTCTGCCTGAAGACAGTTCGTTACTCGCCCAACTTCGGTAGGCTAGAGTTGAACTGAGTTAGTGCTCGCACTAGTGGTTAGGATTGGAATTGTGTTAGAGTTCAACGCTCGAGCGAGTAAGTTGGGTTAGTGAAAACGTGATAGTCGAATGTTTAAACAGATGTTTTTGTTACATTTAGCCACAGATAATATAATACTACGTAATTTAGCATAGCATTCTCTGTCTGTTTTCTCCGAATATTGCTTTAGATCTAAACTCAATGTGTGACTAAGTATTAAAACAATGTATCATTATACACTAGTGTAATGACTAATGACAATAATTGAATCAGACAAAATGAATACTATATTTTTACTTATTTGGGCCTAGAAACAGTAATAAGATTACCAAGATACACAATTTCTCAAAGTAGATAGATAGATAGAATATTCTTTATTATGCACACCATACAAATTACAGAAATAAATTTAGAAATGTTACAAAGGGTGACACAAAGGGCGGTCTTATCGTTAAAAGCGATTAAAAAAAAATGCTAAAAGTCAACATAAACTAACAGAAAATTCCAGAAAGTTTCAGAGTTCGGCAATTCCAAAACATCTAGTCATTAACAAACAAACACCACTAAATCCCCATACAGAACTCAATTTAAACTTAAACCATGAGCAACTGCGTTAACAATTAATTTAGTGAGCGCGCTTATCGGCTCGACTAAGTGACATTTTAATTTGTGTAATTTAGTCGCTCCTCGGTAAACAAAGCTAAGTTCCGCGCCGCCGGTTTTTGTTCGCGTGTGTTTTGCGCGCAAGATAAACGCGTCAAGTTTAGCATGCCGACCAAGTTACGAGAGATCGTATCTGTGTTGCCATGGGAATAAATAAAAACTTGTCCCCGTGGATATTGCCGAAAATGTGGGTGTTGAATTTTTTCTTGGTTACTTGTTAAGTTATGATTATTTTCTTTTAGATCTATTCTCTTAACTTTGGGTTAAGCTCGCTTTGTACAGTAGGCCACACATCAGTGGTACCTAAACCTTTGACTTTGAGGTGGCCTAGCAACCCACCGTTCATGAACTCTACTTAACAATAAAAAAGTAATTTAAAAAAATTAAACCGACTTCTAAAGAAATGAACTCAAAATGATGAAATAATATTTTTATATCTACACGAAATTAACCAACAAAATAGAAATCAAAAGTAGGTACGAAACAAATTAGGGGCCTACAATTTTTACTTACTGACATATATCGACGTAAGGCAAACCTACTGGGACTAGGAACGTGAAATTTTGCACTTGTATTCTTGTGTACCTTCCTTCTTTTTTAAGTCGGTAAAAATAAACAATAAATATTAATAAAACATAAATAATAAAGAAATTCTTTATTGCCATAAACAGGTTATAAACAATTTGACCCTGGCTCCTATCTAGATAGGAGCCAGGGTCTCAATCTCAGGGTCAAATCTCTTGTTAATTTTTTTTCACGCTCTAAATACAGGTACTCTAATCTAGGTTAGAGTACCTGTATTTAGAAGCTACAACAATAAACAATATTTATTTGTTCAAGACTTAAACCTATTTACAATTTTACCTTAGATCAAACTTTATAACTTAGTGGTAAGATACAAGACATGTACAAACTAGGAGGACTCCTGTTCTATAAGCGCCAGTTACTTTCGTCACCACCGTGACCGAGTTGCCATTACAAGTGTGGTGCGGTTCAAATGTAAGTATGCAATAATATTAATTTATTAGTTACTATCATGCATGTGTCTTGAACATGTGTGTGTGCATGTGTGAGTATGTTGTGTGCTGTAATTATGAGTGTGTGCGTGTGTATATTTTTGCGTGTGTGTGTGGGGCTAAGTGGCTATAATTTATTTTATACTTTTTAATATATTTTCAGTATTTTCATAATTTTGAGATAGAAGGAAGTTATCTATGGTAAGTTTAAGTTTATTATTATGGTATTTATGGTAAGTTATGTAACTGTGTATTCTTACTTATTTTATTATGAAGGTATGGGCCCGTGTAACACGATTTTAGTAAGTCTGTTTTACACGGTTTCAGGTCAAAAACCAGGTTCTTCCTACGTTTGTTTTTTAGCCTTTCCGGAGCGTACGTTGAGCCTTTATGGCTTATAAGCAGAACCCTCCTGATATAAAATTGTCGAACCGTTAAAACCATACAATCTCTTTAGAACTGCTCCGTTGGATACCGGAAGATTTTTTTGTGTATTACTTTGTGAACTGCTCGCTGGGCTCTTTCTAGGTTTAATATAAGGGTTTTGTGTGTACTCCCCCAGATAGAGATACAGTATTTCAGTACTGACTGGCACAGGGATAGATAGATTGTTTTGATTGTTAACACAGTGTAATAAATTATAGTTGGTGCACAATAAATAATTAGAAATAAGTAAAATATATAAATTTTCGTTCAACTTCACAATACTTTTACTATCTCAGTAGAAACACCATGATCCCTGAAGTTTATTTAAGACCTAAACTTAAAAGTGAAACAACCTCTCCGTTTCATTCACAAACTTTATCCCAAACATACAGTGCCACCTAACCACGGGATAAACTCTTATATCCCAAGTTCGCAACTTGTGTTCCTACCTGTATGTGTTGCAAGTTTTAGTTTATGTGCGGCCAACTAGGCGTGTTATTTATTTAGCAACAGTAGACGTAACGTGAGGCCTGCTCTGAGGTACGGACCTAATGTCGCGCTCGTAAACAACCGTCAGCCGCTCGCTTTTTGTTTATACTCGCAAATTTTCTCGTGGTCCGTAACACGAGGTTAGTTTCTCGCCACGATTAGGCCATTATCGAACTGAGATAAAGTTGTGGAATCGTAAAGCAGGCAAATACACTGAACAACACTTTGCCTTTGGAGATTTCAAATCCCAGTTCGAGAACATCACCAGGCGAGTCTCGTATAGCGTAGGCGTCTGCTAATCGTAGGTATTAGAATTTGTGTTACTCGCTTGAGTGTAAACACATTAGTGCGATAATCGCTTGGCGAGTCTCGCATAAATCTCGCCACTCGACAGTCGACTAAACTGTTTTCATATGTAAATGGCGCTTCAGGTTTCCGAAGCTTTATTCTTAGAAAGTTGTCTACCGTTACTTTTGATTTGGGATCTACATACTTACCTACTTCGTTTAGTTTGTCTTCAACTTTATCATATAATCGAGCTTAGGTTCTTTAAAAGTTCACGTTTTGTGTCTTACTTATTTCTCTAAGTAAACAAGTTTTTATGAGCTTTCTGCGGAAGCTAGAATTTAATTTCACCAAGTGAAGAAGTTATTTTATTCGTTGGTAATATCCCGTGTATGCTAAGAAGGCAGTGGATGAGACCGGTTTATGACCGGAGATGTGCCAAGCAGAGGCGGGTGGAAATGAAAGTAGATATACTTAGATACTTGTAGGTACGTAGGTTTATGAAGAGTGACTGGATTGGGGTGACTAAAATAAATAGATAAAACAATTTTTTTTCTTTATTTTTATTGTCAGATTTTACGGAATAACCTGGCAGAGGAAAGGCGAAATAGATCCAAAATACAATACTAAAATAAACCACATACAAAGCAGAGGTGTGGGGGCACACCGAGTTTCTAGCGCTAATCGATTTTAGGTATTCTATGCGCTCCGTGTATGTGTGCGTGAGGCACACCGGCAAGAGAGCGAACGGCTAGACAGATAAGAGCACTGCGCCGATCGCGCGCCGAGCCGTGCGCCGATCGACTAGCGCGGTGATCTATGATCAATGAAAAATGAATATTAGGCCTATAATTTACTTAGTCGATTATTACTCAATTAGTTACCTTTTATGATAATATTCTAAGTACAACAGAAACAAGTGATTTCAAAAACGTAAAATAACATAACGGCTAAATAAGTAGGGTAAACATCCCAGTAGTCGACCCTTTATTTTCAATTTCAAATTATTTATTCTTCAAAGCAGATTCAGTAAAATACTTTTGTTAGTACGTAGTAAATTTTTGCAGACAGATTCTACTGAATTTCTAATAATGAAGTTACATGGTAAGTAGATTGTTCGATATGGCAAGAAGTCACATAGCCACACAAAATATGCATTCCCTATGAAAACTAATGTGAGAGCGCCGATTTCTGGATAACATGTTTCAGGTAGAATGAACCCAGCAAAATTGCTATTTACGATACCATCGGTTAGTATATACACTCGCGAGCAATAACCTGGAATCACTTCATCGCGCGTTGCCCAAGACAATTTTTTACAATTTCTATGCAATGAGCTGTGGATTGTGGTATATCACCTGAAAGTTTTGTTAGCTTTCAAATGATATCAAAAATAGTTAAAATTAATTAAATTTTCTACCTAAATTTAGAGAATTATTGCAATAGGTCGAAGTTGTGGGTGGACGTCTAAATGAATAGGAAGTAATATGAAAAGATAATATTTTTATTTACAATTTTATGTTATTTACCCCTTAATATTTTGTGTTACGCCCCCTGGTCCTAATGACTGCCTGTAAACGGTATTTCATTGACTGAATTAGTTTCCTGATGGAATCCTGTGGGATTTCCTGCCACTCTTCGACTAAAGCAGTTTTCAGGTCTTCTATTGACGCCGGAGCTGGACATCTTCCTCGTATCCGCCTTTACAGCTCGTCCCATATATGTTCAATCGGATTCAAGTCAGGGCTGAGGCCAGTCTAGTGTGGGAATCCCGACTTCTACAAGGTACTGTAGAAGAAGCTGGCTGGCTGTGTAGTGTATTCTATATATATATCTATCTATCTATCTATCTGTCTAGTCACTGCAGCGGTGTGGCAGCGGGCATTATCGTGCATTAGCAGGAAATCTTCGCCAATAAACCCGGGGAGCACATGGCCTAGCAGAATGTCGTTGATGTATCTTTCTGCGGTTAGCCCCTCTCCCCGACCACCACCAGGTACGAATATCAACTCCGTTTTTGCTCAATAGATATCCCCGCCCACATCATACATGACCCACCCCCGTATGCCACTGTTTCCGCAAAACAGAATTGTGCGAATCGCTCCCCCGGTCTTCTATAGACTCTCTGTCGACGGTCGCTACCATGCAGGCACATTCTGGATTCGTCCGAGAACAAGACTCGCCTCCATTGCTTGATATTCCAATCTAAGTGATCGCGAGCAAACTGAAGCCTGGCCTGTCGGTGGGCTGGAGACAATTTAGGACCCGTTGCTGGCCTTTTCGGGGTCAAGTTCTCTTCTTTGAGTCTTCGCTTCACTATCCACTCGCTGACAGTCATCCCTCGAACTTCTCTGAGCTGCTGCTGGACGTCCACACCGGTCAGATATCGATTTCGGAGAGAAGAGGTGACAATAAATCGGTCATCTCTCACCGAAGTGCATCGCTGTCGTCCAGATCCTGGTCTCCGGACTAAGTTTCTAGTCTCCCTGAACCTCTTGTATACCTTCGAGACACAAGACTGGCTCAAATGAAGCTGTCGAGCGATAGTACGCTGAGACAATCCTTGCTAGATTAGGATGACGATTTGAGCGGCTACTATAGGTGTGGTTTCCATTTTCTTTTAGCTTTAGTATTCCCAGTGACGTGAAATATTGGAGTGATGATCAATTTTCATAAAGGCCCCCTTTTTATAGGGTTTTAGGACTACCAAAAAATATGGTGTTTTGTTTTAAAAATTGATATTTTTTGTTTTACGTTCCATGACATAGTGAATAATCTTTGCTTATGATATTAAAAGAGGTTGAAAGCTAACAAAATTGCCTTTCAAATGATATGCCACAATCCATAGTTCATTGCATAGAAGTTGTACAAATTTGTTTCGAGCAGCGGACGATGAAGTGATTCTAGTTGGACTTACTTCATGGCAATATGTTCTCTGTGTGAGTAAGTCATATCACTGTCTATTTCTCCTTCCACTGGAAGACAAGAATTTTGTTCCGGTGTAATTGGCATCCTGTAACAAAACTGTTTTTGGACGAAAGTAAGACATAATTCATAAGAATAATTAGTTTCTGAACTTACAATTCCAGAGTTTGATAAATTTTGGAATCGGTGTCATTCATGCAATTTACCCTGGAAATTGAAAGATAAAAAGATAATGTGGTACTTAATTTATAAATACTTAATTTATTATAATGTTTTCCTGTCATCCTATTATTTTTACGCTTACCTCACCAGTTCATCAGATCACTCTTTGTTTTGTAGTGAGGTGCCAACTGGTACATTTACCCTATAAATTGAAAAAATATATACTTACAGATTGATTCAAATCATAGTAGATTTAATTTAGCGAATTTTAAACTGTATAATATGTTTCACGGATCGACAACATATTTTCCAAATTTAGAAATTAATAAAATAAAAAAACGAAATTCACAAAGACGGTCATCGAACCTTGATAATGAGCACTTACCGAGTCTTCAGTATGAATTTGGCTGCATGAATTAGTTTCACCAGATACTAGAAAGTAGGTAGGTAGGTACTGTACTGAGTATACTTACGAAGCAACAGGAGTATTCTCTTTGTCTTCAACATTCTCAGCCTGTAGTTTTCTTGGTTTAAAAGATAAATTAAATTGTTTTAAAAAACACCACATTAAAAAAAAAAAAACCACCTGGCTAGTAAGGCAAGTAGTAAATAAGTAGGTAAGTATACGAGTTTTACTTACTTCATTTCTTCATGCAAGCGTTTAGCATTGGTTTTTCGCCAACCCCTTCTCTGTCTTGATTTCTTTACTTTGTTCCCCTTTTCAAATACGCTACAATGAATTTTCACTCAATTTTCTTCGTTACGTTATTAAATCCGTGCGTCAGCGCAAGCGACACAAGCTCCCCGTCCGATGGCCGACGCAGGACTAAAGCGGACAGGAGGGCTGCGCGGCGGCTCTGGATAAGATGGGCGAAACTCGCGCGAATTTAGGTATTTCCCTCTTATTGTTAAAAA
Source organism: Agrochola macilenta (assembly GCA_916701695.1). Taxonomy (NCBI): domain Eukaryota; kingdom Metazoa; phylum Arthropoda; class Insecta; order Lepidoptera; family Noctuidae; genus Agrochola; species Agrochola macilenta. Next base: position 23,262,759 of record OU753560.1, on the reverse strand, counting down.
AATCACACATTTTGAAAATGTAAAGTGTATACGTTCTATAAAACATGTACTTTTGTTATTATAAAAAAACTGATGACCTTCCGCCAAGTATTAACGCCGTACTAAGCGTTTGTTGTGTTTTTTAGAGATAACTTTGTGAATTTATTCTATCGAGCCAACTTTATCAAATCGTGTTTCCATCGTATATACTGCCTAGTATATATGCCCAATAATACCAATTTAATTCCTTAGATTTTAATTTAATTGTTTACTACTTCAAACAACCGTTATAAAAACGCTTTTTTGTGTATAAAAAGCTCGGTGCCCCGTTAAATCACGGATCTAATAGAGCATTCCAAGAAGCCACTTCACCCATTTATAAAAGTAAACTGTCTTATTCCCCCTTTCACTAAAGAATATAAGCTGTAGACACACTTCATAAATCAATGTCACGTAATAAACGTCACGATAAATGTATATTTGTCGCCCGTCAAATGTGGGATATCACGAGGAAATGCGTGAAAAACCCATACTGTACAGAAATAATACCTATAGCCAACCAAAAACATACCCTAAACTTAAAATATAGAGTGCTATATCCAGTAGAGGTGGTCATAGAAATACGTTAGTGAATATCGAATAAGGTCGGATCAGTGATTGATATCACTTTTCATGCCACATACTCGTATATAGTAATATTGGGGATTTACGTATACCGTATACCTATATAATATACGTATACCGTATACCTATATAATATACGGTCTAGTAAACATAAATAAAAAGGAGATTGAGATCTTAAGCCAAGCGCGGACGTCGAGTGGATATATGGTGAAGTATATGAGAACACTGATAGGCGATATTTGTCTGGGGATACGAGACACCATCCTTATTCCATAATAATAATAATAATGAATGAGCTAGTCACTAGTAGATAAAACTTACCAGATAATTATTAGCACTAGGAAGTGATGAAGGGTGGTCGTTTTGGGGGACTGTCTTAAGTAATTTTTGACTTTCAAAACGTGCTGATTGTCAGTTTGAATAAATTACTTTTGATTATGTACCTTTAAATATCTGTCTCAGTATAAATAAATGTTATAATTAACTTAATTAATGTTATATCTATTAATATCTAAAAGTTGTCAATAGATTCCTAATGTAAAAAAAAAAAATGATGTGCTCTACAGCCGTGTATACACACACACACACACAGTAAAAAGTTTTTTTGTATCTTAGCTTTAAACAATTGTGAGATCTTGTTAAAATTATGGAACGCAAATAAGAATATGAATATTATGAGTATAGATTATTTTATAATACGAGTACCTGCGTTTGTCCATTTATTACTCACCAGAAAATTGAGAAAATATATTTTTTGAATGCCGACGGACGTTCATGTTTATGTCACTTAGTAAGCCTGAAAAACAGGGACGCTAAAGCACACGGATATACTCGTAAATACTGCTATAAAAATGAAATCATTTTTGTAATTCGACGCCAATCAGAAACTCCATAGCGATCTATCTTGGCTGCATAATCAGGGATCAATGCAGAACTGCATCAGCCGGTACCGCAGCCGTTGCGACCAACAGCGACGTCTTGGCGCCACAACTACCTTGCCTCCAGCCACAGGCAATTTGAAACTTAACTTGTACAGCTTACAGCTGAGACGGTCTGCAAATGTAGTTGGTCTCGGGTAATATGGACGTAATTGTGTGTCACAGCCACACATATCCATTACTGATCCACGTTAACTCCACGGATTAGTTTTTGATATAGACACGATAGTAAATTGAGGCCAGTATAGTTAGATGAGACTCTTCACAATGTTATTGAAGGTTCACGAGATATAACAATTGCTATTGGAAATGAAATACTTGTCTCTTGTCAGATTTTGTAAGGTTACTTGATTTTTCTTTATTATTTGGAGAATTGTTCTGCTTTATATAAAAATAACTAGATGCGCCCCGCGGTTTCACCCGCATAAGTCTCGATCCCGTGGGAATATCGGGATATAAGGTATCCTATGTATGTCCTTTTCCAGGTCATGTTAGAACATGACCTGGAAAAGTACATTGGATACCTACCTTTAAATGAATTTGGTTTTTTTTCAAAATCAGTTGTCGTGTACCTACTAAAATATGTATAACAAGAAATATTTTTTCTTTTATTTTATTTCTGAAACCATGTTAACGTTAATTGAACCTGGGAGAATTAACGGAAAGTTAGAAGCGAATCAGTTATACACATCGGATTTTATGCTGCGCTAGTCCAAAAATATCGATCACGACACTGGACACGATATCTTGGCCTGTATATTGGTATGGTAGTGGTAATCTGCGGAAAACTACAGGAGTTACACCTGCACCCGCAGTGCCCTTGTCAGATTCAGACACATGGTCCACAAGTACATTACCGGACCAGTTACACCTGCACCCGCAGTGCCCTTGTCAGATTCAGACACATGGTCCACAAGTACATTACCGGACCAGTTACACCTGCACCCGCAGTGCCCTTGTCAGATTCAGACACATGGTCCACAAGTACATTACCGGACCAGTTACACCTGCACCCGCAGTGCCCTTGTCAGATTCAGACACATGGTCCACAAGTACATTACCGGACCAGTTACACCTGCACCCGCAGTGCCCTTGTCAGATTCAGACACATGGTCCACAAGTACATTACCGGACCAGTTACACCTGCACCCGCAGTGCCCTTGTCAGATTCAGACACATGGTCCACAAGTACATTACCGGACCAGTTACACCTGCACCCGCAGTGCCCTTGTCAGATTCAGACACATGGTCCACAAGTACATTACCGGACCAGTTAATTACTGTGTCATGGTATGAAGTGACTCAGTGCCAAAATATAGTGACGTACGATTTAATAAGTTAGGCATTAAAAGCATAAAAGATCTCAAAGTCTTTTCAAAAGAAAGGTTAGGGTCCAAAATGATTCGATAAACCGTACCCTCATAAACAATCTCCATTGCCAACTACGTACCTATACGTACCTACGTAAGCTAAAAAAGAGTGAAGAGTGAGTGAGTGTCATGCCAAAACACATAAAGTACTTGGGCATGTCATGGCGTTGACAAGGCATCTCAATCACGTGTTGGACCCAACCCTTCGCCGGAAACCTAGTGATAAATTATTCAGGCTTATAGGTCTCGAGACCTAACTCCCTAGGTACCTTTTTGACCTCACGAGGGCTGGTTCTCGCCGTAAATTAAATATGCCACGCCATTACTCAATTTTGCCAGAAACTGAGACTTAGAGAGCCAGAGGGCCCCTTATTAAACTTTTTACGAGTCAAGTTGGCTCGAACATTAAATATATTGGCTTCGCTTGGCCGGAAGGACGCCTCCTGTTATGAAACTCAGTCTATTTGAAGAGTTGTGCGGAATGCTAGGTTTAAGCTCTTCTGGAACAAATATTGAGTCTTATCATACTGTTATGAGAACAAGTAAATATTTGTTTTGTATTCACTGTCAGCGGATCTTAAAGTGCGGATTTATACATCGCAATAATATTAATAAGAATGATCTCACGTTCTCTAAATATACATATAATCACTATATTTGGTGTGTCAGCCTTCAAAGTGTATCTATTTCTGATATGTTAACCTTTACGTAAATCTCATGTAAAGCTTTCCCATTAAGACATTAGCATATTATTTTGTAATGCCTTTATTATCAGAGTATGATATAATAATAAATCTATGTATGTTATCGTGTCAAGCTGAAATTTTGAAAATAACTTACTCCAATTTGGTAACTACTAATAAGCCAAACGAAGAAAGGAAACGTTACAGCCTACGATTGTTATAAATAAAACAATATTATTGGCGAGGATAATAAAAGTGTACAAAACAAAGTGGGGGTTGGTAACAAAGGCTGGCATCCATTGGTCTGTCACAAGCAGACAGCGAGGTTGTTACTGCTGTCCCAGGGATGCCAAACGACTTTGTTTTTCACAAACGTTTTTTTTGTGGAGCAGCTAGTTTTTTATTCCGTTGGGACTGACGTATTTTTTAGTTTATACAGAGAGTATGTTTTTGAATGCGAGAGATATCAAACGGGTTGTTTGTTTGAGCGATGCCGAAAGCTGGAGCTGGAGGACTGGGAAACGATATGTTTTTACTTGTGTTGCGCGGTTGAGATTTGACAAAAAATAGTTATTTGTTATACAAAGTTGTTTTTTGGCGCGAGTACTTGTATTGAATCCTGAGCATAGGGAGGGTTTCAAAGGTACGAGATGCAGAATAACTTTGCTGCTGAGCGCAACACACAACTTTTTACCTTACCACAGCGACGAAAATGCTAGGTGCAAGAAAAACAGCTTATAAGTTAGTGTTCATTTATTTTAAAAATTTAAAGTAAAATTGCTACAATATTGATAACATTGAAAGGAAAACGATAAAGCTTCCGAAAAACAAATTAACTTCCAACGATCTGTGGTTGACTGTAATAATAACAAGCTGTGTTAAAATTAATTACCGAAAAATTAATACAAAATTATCCGACAAAAAGTTGTGTATTTAACAAACAAGCTTGTTCAAATTACAATTCTACGAAAAATAATGGATTAAAATAAATAAAACGTAGTTATTGCCAAACAAATTATTTTATTAATAAAATAATTAAAAAAATAACTGTCTTCTAGAGACACCAAAATATTGTTCAAAAATTACGCTTGTGATATCAGGTTATCTTGACGCCTTGCCCAGCCAAGATACCATACTAGCCTCATGACATGACAGCAACAACCGGTGTTGGTTGTAGAGTGGTGGCGGCGGTGTTGATGATCCATGTTCAACGGATGCATTAATTGTTGCCATTGCCTGAAAATATTACTAAAATACATTTTATTAGAAATGACATAACATCTTTTACATGGTATAAATGAAGTCGCTTCCGCTGTCTGTTCACTTATATATTTTAAACTACTCAACGGATTTTAATGCAGTCTTCAGCAATAGGTACATAGAGTGATTCAAGAGGAAGGTATACATATATATAATATTTACCCGTGCAAAGCCGGGGCGGGTCACTAGTAACTATAATTATGTATATGCCTACGCATGGCTACGTTACGGAATCATCCTGTGGGGGCACAGTGTAGATGCTAAATACCTATTTATTTCCCAAAAGAAATGACTACGAATAATTTATGAATAATATTAATGAATAATCAAGGGAAAAATCCTTACATTACCCTCAATTTATATTTTTGAAATAGCCATATTTGTTAAAAAGAATATACAACTCTTTAATTTTGATATGAACGAGCGCAGCAAAACTAAATTAATTCTACCAGCACCTAGACTAGAGATGTATAAAAATAGCCCAGAATACCGAAGCATCCAAATATATAATAAGTTACCTGAACATATAAGATCCACAAAAACATTGTGCTTATTTAAATTTAGACTTAAGTCATTACTTTTAGGAAAAAGTTATTATAGTATTAACGAGTTTATGGAAGATAAGAAGCTAAAATAAAGCACAAATGTTATTTATGTATGTATAAAATGATTTTATTAATGTTACTATATATTTCAAATGTATAAATTAATATAAATTAAATTAAATATGTTTACAAAGAGATTATACATTAGTAGTAATACTCGTAATAATGAATGTTGTTGTGTTTGTTGGTATTTAGTAAGTAGTTGTGCAATATAATGTTAACTTCCAAATATGTACTCGTATCTAACCTAGATGTAAGTTAAATGTAATAATACTTGCTGCGCCCTAACAGGGTCATGTACTCATACGTTTTAGCCTAACCTGTAACTGAGTGTATATTATGCAATAATAATAAATTAATAAATAACTACATAACTGGTGAAATGTGCTGCACAATAGGTTCACCACAACCAAATCATATATCAAGATATTATGTTTATGTTGAGTTTTTACAGGAAGAACACTCCGTCCATCTTTCGTGATCGACGTTTCCAATTTTGAGGAAGCAGTCCCATTTATTTTTCCAGTTTCTTTCAAAGACTTTACCTACTTATAATAAAAACGTAGTCGGGTAATAAATAATTTACCTGATAATTATTTTCATTGGAAATAAAGGGTACTAAAAGGCTGTCCACTGCAACAGTATAGAAACGTCGGCCTCCTGGATATCTGAGCCCGACTGAGATACCACATCCACAACAGACCATTGTATGACCTAACAATCTCTTCATCGGTCAGCAGCTTTGGTATTTAATTAATTATAACAGTCGTGACAAGCATATCCATCTACTAGCTGGGATGCTGCTTGCTAGCTTGGGAGCTGGAACAATAGCATATAATTATCATTGTATTTTTCAAATTATAACACAATTAATTAATTTATTGCTTTCACTGTATGATTTACGTGACTGCCGTAGTAGGCGTACCGGATTTGCTAACCATCGAGCGAATCTCACTTGCAAGGCTAACGACAGTCTTGACACGATATGTCTGCGAATCCGCTGCACAGCGATGCCACAATTGAAGCACCTCATCATAATATCCAAATCGAAAAGTAAAACAGAATCATAATTATATGAACAACAATATCACTATGGTGTTAGAAACGGGTCCACCCTTTATAGCAGAACTTTTTATGTCATAATATTATTTTGCATAACAGCGGATAGCATAAACTTCATTTCGCAGAAAATCGTTTGGCATATATTATGGCTTATCATTCATTCAAAATTCATAATTTTGTAAGTCAAAATCATCTTTTAGCATAAATTTCATAACCTTAATTATTAAAAAGTTGCATCGTCCATATTATGGCCCAGAAAGTGTAGTGTAAATAAAATAAATAAATAATTTATTATATAAGGTACTACTTAATTTATTTAATTTGCCAGTTGTTATTGGTCCAAATTGTATTTGCACTTTCTGCAAAGGTGTTTTACGAGTAAACTTAAAAGTTACTGTTTGTCCACTATGATCAGACGGAAAATAATTTACAATGGCTTTAGCTAAATAATCACAATCGCAGAAGACATTATCGATACAAGTTGCACAAGTTGGAGTTATTCTAGTCGGTTCTGTAAAAATACTTGATAAATTGAAAGATTTAAAAAGGTTTAGTAATCTACTGCTATTTAAATTATTTTCCAAAATATGAATATTAAAATCACCACAAATAATTGCGGCTTTGTTACTGGATGCAAGTTTTGCTAGGACATCTTCCATTACTGACTCAAATAAAGAGAAGTTCTGATAATTAGGGGGTCTGTACACGCACACTACAACATGCTTATCCAGCTCAATACAGGACAGTTCGATGCAATGTTCAACTGATAAACCAACTATGTCATTACGTTGCTTAGATTTTAAATAAATTTTATCAAGATTAGAGAACCTCCACGCAGCATAGATTTACGGCTGAAACAACTGCCCATACTATAGTTCTCATAATTAATTAGCATTTGGTAATCGTTTAACCAATGTTCAGTAAAACAAACAATGTCAAACTTTGTTTTTTCTTAACACATTTCAATTTCTAATAATTTTTGAAGAAATACCTTGAATATTTTGATGAAATAATTTCAAGGCATTCTGTTCATCTCCTTTTTGGTAATAACTTATTTTAGAGCCAGAAGACGTCTTGTTAGTTGTTGTTAGTTATAAGAATATTCTTACTGGTACCTTCTATTGTCTTACAAACTAGTTTAAATCCGGAGTTGACCCCAAGACTTCAATTTCATCACAAGGCAGTGAGCTCATAGTGAGTGAAGTACATGGAGCCTCCTTCGTACAATTAGTATAAATATTTATAGCCTTTGAGCTACCTTTATTCAGGCTCACCACCTTATTATTAGTACTATTACTAATCATTATGGTGTTAATAACACAAGACTTGGACATACTACCTATGGCTGAGTTTATATAAAAAGCTAATAGCCTTGCTATTATGTGTCTAAAACTAACAGGCAGATACCGACACAGTAACCTTAGTCGATTTTAGCGTTTCCACAAAAATGTTGGTGTCAAGAAATGAAAAGCTTGTCACTATAATGACTAAAAAGTGCATATTATGCTTATTAAGCATATAAATATAATTGTTTTGTCTATTTGTCAATCTTTCAAAATATGGGAAAGCACACAATATTATTTTACTGCAATTTAACTTTAACAACTCAGTTACACAGTAATTTCTTCTTTTTTTACATTAGAACTATTACCTACAAATACAGTAATGTTGGTTTTAGGATTATTTACATTTCCTGTCACTGATGCCATTATTTGTTTATAGTTAGACCCTGGCATACAATAATTTTGAGTAGAATAATGCAGGTTATTACTAATTAAATCCAACCTTTGTTCAAAGGCATACTATTCTATCAACGACTACTTAAACGATAAGAATAGTTGGTCGCTGTGATTAACTCAAGACAATGCTTATGTTATTTTTTCATAATTTGCTTACCTACTGACAGGTTATATGAGTTTATATGATTGTTTCTTTTATTTGACTTTATAAGTCAAGTTATTTTTAGTTTATTTTAATTTATTGTTGACATAATCTACTCATTGCAATGTTTTTTTTATGAGTTGTATTGCAAATTTGTGGTTAGCTAGTGACCTTGACAATTGATCATATTATTTTTTACCTGAGCGACCGGCAGCAAGTTCGTCATGCTCCCTTAGATATCACTGCGTGCGTCGGGGGTCGGGTTGCCTCCTTCCTTCAAATATGGCGAGGGGAGTAATTGCTGATCTTTGCGTTATGCTCGTTAACGGGTGCTGCTTGTGGTGACTGGTCGTGTTGCTGATCATGGTTTTGTTATTAATAATTAACTGTTTATTTATTTTGACTCGATAGTTCTAGTTTATCATTTATAACTTCCTGTTACAGGTTTAAATAGCTTTATGTAAGCGGGCACACCCTTTATACCTGGAGGTTTTCATTTCCATATTAAGTTCTGTTTACGTTTAGTTTTTATTTCTGCCTGAGTGAATGACTATTGGACTGAGTATATTCTCGATGATTTTGGTTGGTATATTGGCGTGTGCTAGCTGACAAATATGGCTAATAATTTAAATTATGTTTTGTGTTGCGTAATGTAAATTATTTTGCATACTATTATAATATATACGTAGATACATTTTTACCAATTTAATAAACTTTTATAACTGAACAGACAGCTGTGCTGCTGGGGAGTTTGTTGCGCCACTTCTTCTTCCCAGCTAACGCACTAGGAAGTGGTGAATGGTGGGCGTTTTGGGGGACTGTTTTATGTAATTTTGACGTTCGAAAAGTGCTGATTCTCAGTCTAGTTTTCTCAGTTTAATTTGTTTTGTTTTATAACTACTATGGGTTAATCTTACGTTCATGTTGAGAACACTTGGTCAACAAGAACGTAGGATTAGAATACTTGGTCACACAGGCGTGATTCGGGGAGATGCTAATATTATGAAAGTGTTCAATTAGGTATTGCAGCCAGTTCTAAAGCACAGTAACATACAGAAAAGGAAAGAATACTTTCTTCCCTTATCTGTATGTTACTGTAGTTGTAGTTCTCTTCAATCTTACTTACTTACTAGTAAGTTAGATTGAAGAGCAGATCGGCAAACCTAACTATGCTTAATAACATAAAACAACTCTTGTCTTCTTTAACTCACTATAACATTTCTCAAAAATCCAGCCTGGAATTCAATAAGCATGTTACTTTAAAATAAGTTTGTTGGCATGTGACACCAACAGCCGACAAGCACGCTCATCTCTCATACATTTTACATGGACAAACGGCTTAACTCGCACATCTCAGCCACTACATACGCTCTCAACAATGAATATCACCAACACTGGTCTAACTTTGCAACGCCTCGGGCGAACTCCACAAAGGTGCAATACCTACCCGAAACCGTGTGCATAACATCCTAACTTTTTACTATAACCCATTCGAAAACCAACCTTACCACTTCTTCACAAGGTCGTTAATTCAGTGGGGTGGTATTAAAACTGGAATGTTCTAGAATGTTTCCAAAAGGTTTTGAAAGCGCGGTCTCCTGGCAGGCAGGCATGTTTACTCTGGCTCGCTGCGGCTGATGTAAGAATGACCTCAATAGCCAACGGATTTACTTCTTGCTGCACTTTGCATTAAAATGCATTAACACCTGATTCATGACGTCACACTAATTAGTTATTCTTACATCTGATAAGCTTAGGACGGACGCTGTGGCGGAGAATTTTAGTGCTCTATAACTGTAAATATTTGTGCACTAACTGCAAATGTTAGTGTTTGGATGCATAATGGTTATGTTCACGTTTGGCTAGCTGTTCTGCCTCGATAAGTTTTAATTATTCAAGCTTGTTATTTAGTCCTTAGTGAGCTCAGCCGTTTAGATTTTAGACCGTGCAGGATTAGTTTACGTTGATTTGGTCTGCTCAGTGGCGCACTAAGCACGCGAGGGCCTGGGGCGGCAAAACTAACTGGGCCCAGGCATAAACGTAATATTAAGCACGCTGCCTCGAAAAGTAGTATTATATAAGTCGTACGCGCGGTAAACTCTAATTGCGCGATGCAGGATTTGTGTGACGTCAGGATTTTGTGTGAACTCAGGTCTTTAATGCGTAGTTCACATGGCGATGTAGCTGCCGCCACAGACTCTCAAAGGGCGTTCTCCAAATGAATGAATTATTTCTACATTTCATTTTGGAACATGGAACAATCTGTGTGATTAATAATAATTATAAGAGTAGGGAAAGATCAAAAAACGATGGATTGCCAAAAATTATATGGCAAAAAATTTAAGAAATAAAATGATTGCTGATAGAGATGCACGGAAGAAGACATAATAATGCTTCGCTAAACACAAATTAATTGGAACAGGTAAGGGAGGATGATGATCTGAACGGTAATAGAAATCAAAGTCATCATCATCATTTGCCTAGACTTTTCCCAACTATGTTGTGGTCAGCTTCCAGTCTAGCCAGATGATACCGATACCGATATTTTGATTTCGACGATATTTATTTGCCGATACACCGATACCTCAAATTACATGCGTTTCAAAAACCTAAGTAAACGCGTGCTTATAAGTTGATTGGCGCAAAAATAAGTATTTTTGTTATTTTTGTATAAAATAGTCTCAGATAGTCATCCGAGACTATTTTCTACAGCAGGCCTCATTCGAACGGACTTGCGAAATGTTCTTTCTCCGCATAATTAGCGAATGAATACAGTAATAAAAAACTTTTTAAATTTAATTATTAACTGAGATTTTTTTGTGATTGTAAGTTTATTAAGTATTATTTATTCATTTGGTTTTTTAATAGTCAGTCCTTTTAATTTAATATGCGTATCGGTATCGTGTAACGTAACGTTTTCCTCCGTGGAGGGAAACGAGAGTCACAAATTAAATTAAAATAAAAAGGTATTAAAATTAAAAGTTAAAATTAGTAAAAGTAAAGTTAAGTTTAGGACACAGGACAGGCTCGGGTTAGGCAGGAACAGGCACAAGACAGGCTCAGGTTAGGCAGGAACAGGCAGGCAGGGAGTGGAACAGGTGGGCAGGCAGGCAGGCCGCAGGCAGCGTGTAGGAGGCTGGGCTGAGGATTATCCCCCCTGGAGGTACACTCCAGCACAGTATTAGAATGTTTATTGACATAATCCACTCAGTATCGATAGTTTAAATTACACAATAAAATTAGGACACTCGCGCACGCTAGTTATGCTAGTTTTAAGAGACTAATATTCGAGTAGCTAACTGTTCAACAAATAAGACTTAAGGGCATAAAAACAGTGACTCCGTCTCAAGTTAAAAATACGACTCTCCGAGGGCTCAGACAAGACTAGACTCCCTAAAATATGAAGACCGTTTTTATCGTTCTATGTCATATTTTTAAACGTTTTAAAAACGTATTCAAGTTAATTCTTAATTTAGATATGACCAGCACTAATAAAAACGGCTTACAGAGTAGAAATCTTAGATCTACGCTTATTGCAAAGGTTCAGTGTACACCCACTTTATGAAAGAAGATAGAGTGTACTTATCTATGATGTGTTCTGTCTATGTTTTAGAAAAGTAAATTACGACAGATGACAGTTTAAGATGAAAACGTCAGAATATAAATATTCTAAAGTTTTTACAAAAAGGGAAAATTAAATACTATAAAATCGATTTGGATGCTAAAACAATCAAGAGATAATTAAAAGTATGCTTTACAGGGGTAAACAGTGCTACAGAATATAAAAGTGAGTTAAGTACATGTGTCATAGAATATCAATAGGTAAATAAATCAAAAGGTGGTTTGTTTAATATAATAATATAAAGAAAGGCTAACGTAAACAAACTAAAAGATGTGGTTCCAAATAATGGAATACCACAATCGGTATCGGTATCGGTATCGGAATCGGTATCGTTTCGCCCAAGATGCTTATCGATGTAACCCTACCGATTTAGGGCACACGCCAAAAGTCCCTCGTACCTTTATGAGTAGGTAGGTTTAAACGACAAATTAAACTCTACTGGTGAAATCAATCTCCGCGCGTTCAATCGCTATCAACTTGCCTCTATATCAAAAGCTTTTATTTAACTTGCAATGTATGTATGTATGTTTGTTCGCGTGAAATCTTGCTACTCAATTTTAAAGCAGATATCTTCAACCGATTGAGCTGAAATTTTGTATTTACGTTTAGTTTGGATGACAATACACGATAAGCTATGTGACGTCATTCTAAATCCAATATGGTGGATCATCCAAGATGGCGGAATAGTTATTTTTAATGCATTTCTACAATATGGGTATCAAATGAAAGGGCTTGTTGAGAGTAACTCGAAAAATAATGTGACGTCATTCTAAATCTAATATGGTGGAACATCCAAGATGGCGGAATAGTTATTTTTTATGCACTTCTGCAATATGGGTATCAAATGAAAGGGCTTGTTGAGAGTAATTTGAAAAATAATGTGACGTCATTCTAAATCCGATATGGCGGAACATTCAAGATGGCGGAATAGTTATTTTTTATGCACTTCTGCAATATGGGTATCAAATGAAAGGGCTTGTTGAGAGTAACTCGAATAATAATGTGACGTGATTCTAAATCTAATATGGCGGAACATCCAAGATGGCGGAATAGTTATTTTTTATGCACTTCTGCAATATGGGTATCAAATGAAAGGGCTTGTTGAGAGTAATTTGAAAAATAATGTGACGTCATTCTAAATCCAATATGGCGGAACATTCAAGATGGTGGAATAGTTATTTTTTATGCACTTCTGCAATATGGGTATCAAATGAAAGGGCTTGTTGTTGAGAATAATTAGAAATAACTAAAAAGTAAAAAATAAATCAATCTGCCTAGCCTTTTCCCAACTATGTTGGGGTCGGCTTCCAGTCTAACCGGATGCAGCTGAATACCAGTATTTTACATGGAGCAACTGCCTATCTGACCTCCACAACCCAGTAACTGGGTAATACAATACCCCTTGGTAAGACTGGTGTCAGACTTTCGGGCTTCTGACGACTCGTAACGACTGTCACACTGTCCACGAATGACAGCCGGGACCAACGGCTTAACGTGCTTTCCGAGGCACGGAGGATTCTCGGTATGGAAAGATGGTCACCCATCCACTGACCAACCCCGGCAAGCGTAGCTTAGCCTGATGGATCGACCAGTGCGGCTGTTGTTACTTAGCCGCAAGCTTTTATGATCATAAATAAATAGTGTATAATGAGGTTATAAGTTGATAGTTAAAATTTTAAAAGAAAATTTTATTTTCTTCTTTTTAGAATATTTAGATAAAAGCTTTTTTTAAAAAGGTTTTTTTGCTTTTAATTTTTTATAATTCAAATTGGCGATAATCCCAGTGACCTCACGCTGATCAGTGATCACCGATGCAATGGCGACGATGTTTGTACTTCTGAACGGACCATAAAACGTGCTACGAGATAAATGATGAGTTTATTACACGTGCCCTGAATTAATGAGTTGCTGAGTGAAATATCATGTGTTTAAATATTTATGTTTGGTTTAATTAGGCTCAATTGTGTCTTATTCAGAGGAGCTCGTGGCTAAGTATTAACAGCCGGCCGGGTCGATCCATCATGTTAAGCTACGCTTGCCGGGGTTGGTCTGTGGATGGGTGAACATCTTAACATACCGAAACTCCTCCATGCTTCGGAAAGCACGTTAGATTTTATTTTGACTTTTAATAGTCAAAATAAAATCTAATCTTTTCGAGATACAGAAATAGGAGATCAAAACTATTTTGTCAACAACAGAAAAGCTAGAGCATCAGACTAACAAAAGCTGATGGAGCGAGTGGAGCGAGCTCGGAAATTGCACCCCGCATAGTTAAAATTTTCTTTTGAACATTTATAAAGAAAATAGGAATTACTTTGTCAGCATATACAGAAAAGTTTGAAAATGTGGGTTGCAAGAGCGAGCGAAGCAAGCTCTAGGTATTAAGCATGCATAAAATAAAATACACACGACACATTTGGCCCATAATATCATAAGCTAAGCACAGGGAGCCCCCAACTACAAACTGCCCTTACTTACAGAACATATTTTTGTCTTTTTTGGGATTTGATAAAAAAATATTTCTCGAGTTTTGGGGCCCCGCCCTGGACCGGAAGCCCGGGGCGGTAGATCCATTCTCATTGTACATTCATTCAGAAAGCTTATAAAAAATGCGACATTTCAACATTAAATTCACCCAAAGCATTCACTAAACAATTACTAAAATTAAATCAATTCTAAACATGAATTACGATACCAATATGTATGGTTTGAGACATTAATTTTGTCCGTAAGTGTGTCGAGATGTAAATCGGGCTTATATAATCAAGGGATTACCTAAGCCCGATTTACATCTCGTAGGTGTCTGCTCAATTTATAAAAAATCGGTCCAGTTCACTCTTGTCTTGTAGGATGTACCTACAGGGTTGAACTGGGCCGATTTTTTATAAGTTGCTGCGAGGTTACGCCTAAAACAGATTTTCCGGTTCATCCCGATTGATAGGAGAACAAACAAACAGATCCGCGCCCTGATTGATCGGTGAGCAAATACTATGACAAATATATTGGTGCCTCGCAGGCGGTTACGGGAATTTATTGTGTTTTAGCAAACGTCAGTGAAATGAAAGCGCTGCCTTTTTTACCGACTTCAAAAACAGGAAGGTTATTTGTTTTTGTGTAGACCGTAGAGTTAACAATTCTTTTTTGTGGATTTGATTCGTTAAAAAATCAGCAAAATTAAGAAGTTTTTAAATATTTCAAAAGTAAACTTTAGCGTATTCAAGACGTTTATATAAGTAACAGGAAAGGCAAGAGCCCTTAGCGTTAGTAGCTTAAAGAAACGTAGCCATAAGAAATCAGACTGCTTAACACGTTAACAAAATCTTTAATCTAAAAATAAGTAAGCAATGAACTTCATAAATATTCTATGCGGTTACCTATCACAAGCTCGAAAAATATTTGACTGAATTTCATTTCACCTAAAACTTTTCAACTATTATCGTTTCGTTTTTTTTTACTTCATCGAAGTCACGTATGCCACTGTATCAGTTGACCTATTATGAATTCGATTTTTTTCGTTACTCCGACGTTTCATTTGGTCGAAAACCTTTTTGCCCAAGTTACACTTAACGGAAATAACATTTGTTTGAAGTATTATGTTTCCAAACATTCATTATACAACCAAGCATGCAAATAAGGATGCTTGCTTCAAGCATGCAGCATTCAAACAGGCATGGAGCGTGCAAGCAGGCATGCAGCATGCAAGCAGGCATGCAGCATGCAAGCAAGCATGCAGCGTGCAAACAAGCATGCAACATGTAAGCAGGCATGCAACATGCAGCAAGCATTGTTTCTGTCACGGCTCCGGCGCTGCGGGGTTTGGGCGGCCCCACGCGAGCTTATCGTCGCAGATAGACGCTCACCACCACACGGCGGGCCTTCGAACCACCTGCTCCTCAGCACGCGGGCCACCCCACCCCTCCGCGCCTACGCGGGCTTAAATTACACTCTAGGGGTAGGGCATACAAGACTACGTGGAGGCAGTTTTGCAGCGATTCGTTTCTGTCACGAAATTTTGTAGCACAACATATTGACTTTTTATGACACTATTTTAATTTAATATTGCAAAATATTGTTTCGGTGTGGTGAAAATCTGGTAAATAAATCATTTGGCAAATGAAAAAAGTTGAAAAGAGGCTTCGGCCAATAGCAAAAAGTTATTTTGTAAATCGGCGAAATATACTTCGGTAATATAATACCTATAATGATACTTCGATGATCTAAAAATATGTCAATTAATGATTATAGCAAAAAAGACGTCGGTCAATAGTTTTCGGTAAAATAAAATTCGAACAAAAACAATTCGGAAAAGTAATCGGTTCCCATTCTATGCAAACACTAACGTAAAAAAAAATTGCCGTATTTTGACATCAAGCTCGGCTCGGTAAATAAGTATAGTAGGTATGTACTACGTGAAGTATGCAGGCACTAGATCACTGGCTCATTTCCCCCGGCGCGGGTTACGACTCCCCGGGAACATAACTACGTGATAAACTGAGATTAGCATGCGAATAACAAATTTATATTCATAGATTTAACAAATGAATGAGGACTTCAACTATTCAGCCTGATCTAAGAGTAAAAGGAAAACAAAATACACTTCATGTAAAACAAGTTGTTAAAGGGAAAAGCAAAAAGGTTAAGTTTGTTTTGCTAGTCAATTTTCCGGGAACTAATGAGGAACGTCTTCATTGTTCGATGTTTTGTTGAGCTAAAACATCTTTCTTTAAAGGTTTTGAGATAAAAAGCGTTTCTGCTAGCGGGGAACCTGATGTTATTCCAGTAGTGAACATTGAAACATAGCTCAGCTATAGAATCAACTAAAACATAGTGAAAACCCAAATTATTTAATGAGACTTAAAAAGGTAGAAGTACAAAGAATCCTCAGACATCAATACAAATGTAAGTAATCGAGAGAACCTGAACGGCTTCCTATAATAAAACTTTGTAAATCAAATTGTTTACGACGAAAATAAACGTGACACTCACAAGTTTACGTACAAACAGCCACCTGTCCCGCCGCCGGCTATTAGCGAGAGAGCTAGCAACTAAAAACGAGTTGGCGAGCAACGAGCAGCGAGTGCGCGTCGGCGACGAGCGATACTCGCTGGTATGTGTACGTACCAAGTGTGAGTCTCTCAGCGAGTGTTTGGTCCGCCAAGCGAGACAACGAAAACTCGGTTAGGATTTTATTTTAAACTCAAGGTTAGGATTTTATTTTAAACAGTCGGTGTTTTTTGCTTGAAATGGCTTCTAATAGACTATCTAATGATTTTTTGACATACGCCCATATAATGAGGATCGCAGCAGGTGGCGTTCTGTAGTTTCTGCCTACCCCCATGGGAAGAAGGCGTGAGGTTATGTATGTGTTCATATAACGAGATTTTGTGCGGTTTTTTCATTATAAAAACCGCACCTGAAAAAATCAATTATGTAAGAAAATCATAAATAAATAGTTACATCGCCGTGTGCAAGGATATTATGGTTAGTCTCTAGGTTCCAGAGATATAAGCATTCGCTCCATACATATGTACATACAAAATGACATGATTACTTTGTAAAGTATTATATTGTTTTAATTACCTATTGTGAATGTGAGGACTATGTGGATATTTTTTTAATTACATATTTTTTTCCTTGCTCAGTTAGTTTTAACGATGGTCTGGCAGTTTAAGTAGTTTATGCGGCCAACTCCAAATGTCTTTTCTTGGGTATTGTTCGTCGAGTTGAACTCCTTATGTTCTGAGTTGAGCTCCACGATTACTGAAAAATGCTTGCACTGACTGGACAGGTCCACCCAAATCTGTGTGGTTCTTTTCTCAAAAGACCATTTCAGACACTAATCTACATGGTCCTCATATGGCTTGTACCAAGATTATGTCTGGACTTTAAAAGAGACTGTGACCTTGAGTTTGTTTCGGCCTTTCTTCTCAGAGTAATCGGATAGGAAACGCCGAACTCATCTAACAAATTTTAATATTTTTTTAATATGGCATGTAAAAGTGATTCCAATATCCTATTTACAGAATAAACAATTTCATTTCATTGACTATTAGAAGCCATTTCCAGCAAAAAGCCGACACTTTAAAAGTTAAGCTCTTACGAGTATATGTCTTTAAGAGCTTTTTTTCGATCCTCTGTGCGGTGGTTGAACAGACAGTGATCAACTATTAACTATAAGTATTTCTTTCACTTACACGGGCCCTACTATTTTTTGTATCTTTCTTGAGCGAGACAATCGTTTATAGCTAATCGCTTCCTCGTTGGTGGTAGGACAGGTGCCCTACGTATCGTAGTTCCCACAAATGATTCGGAAAGTGTATCTAAATGTCATTTCCTCACAAGTAGGCATCGTGAAGAGAAAATCTATCATCAGCGACCCTCTTCAACGACGCTTAGCTGAAAGAGTTCAGCAGTCTTATGGCGCTCCATTGCTGCCCACGGCTACACTGCGCACGTGTACTTAGCTTCGCATTGTATGAAAATGCAGGGATTATCCACTGCAACCCAAGCCCACGCTAAGTACGGATGGGTGGTTGGTAAACAGATATACCAGCGCGAAGATATAACATGCGTAACCTCTTGTTTCTTCGCAGCAGTGGAAATGCGTCTTCACCCATTTTAGCGTGAGAGGATAAGTAACGGGTACTTGACAACGTCGCAAATAGCTTTCAAATCTTTCAGTGTTTTGATGAATTTTGAAATATTACGGAAATAAGAAATATGGCTAACTAGTGAACTAGAATATTAATAATTAATAAACCAACGAGTTCGAGTCGTCGACGAGTGCACGGTGCACTAGTCGACGGCGAAGGTTAATTTGGGAAAGACTTCAACTACCTAACTATCAATATCGGTTAGGTTAGGTTAGCGGAGACGAGCAGTTGGTCGCACTTTTGAGATTTTATACATAGGTACTTATTATACTCGTATGTACCTACCCTATTTAAAACGAAACGATACTTTGGTGATATGACTAACCAAATAAACTACTTTCAGGCGCTGAGCAGACTATAGCCGATTTTCCCTTGGACTATTTGTCTTTGATTATAGAACGTATGAAAAATCTCGGCCATACGTTCTATAATCGCGGACAAATTGTCTGTGGTTAAATGGTTGATCGTCTGCTCAGCGCCTAAAATGACGTAATGTCATTCCTCTTATTCCTAACCCAAGTACTGATAATACAAATTCTAGTATTAAAATACGATGCTGCCTTACCTTGTATTCTAAGATAATGTTCTAAGGAAGGGTGGAGGTAGGTAACTCTCTTCTAAACTATTCTTATAATACTGTCACTTGCACCTGCAACTGAAGCCATCCTATAGAGAAACCTGGACACCTTATTTAATTATGTAATAATAGATGCTGCCCGACAGTTCCTTGATGAAGCAAATGCTTTTGCCTTATATTAACTCCTATTCTAGCAAAAAAAAATAATCTTCACTGCCAAATGTGTTTGTAGACCCTTAAACGTGGATACGTGCTAAGTGCAATGCATAGATAGTTCTTCCACCAATTTTGAATGACCTACCTAATACCTTCTGTTTAAATTCTTCCATAGAAGTGGAGAATAGAGAGGCGCACACATACTGCAGTGGATAGGTACCTTAACCTTTATATCTCTGTTGTAAAAAAAATAACAAATTACAATTAATACGGCAGAATATCACACATGTAATTTTCCGTGCACGTGCAAAAATCTAGCAATAAGTCATAATGTACGGAATCACTGAACATTACATCTCTAGTTGTTATTCGCGTCAGGAGGCGGGCATTAGAGCTATAGGCTCGGCCGAGATCAAAATATTTCGGGTAAACTCGGAGTAACTTCGGAAAAGTTCGTCGTAGCTCAGGCTTAGTTCACCTATTCGCACGGCTTAACGTTTATCATGCTGGTCTAGGAAGGTGTCCCTTCGTTTCTCGTGTCTTTGGCTTGAAGTCAGTCCAGTGCATTAGCTGTTAATACCGGTTGTAAATTAGCTGTTAATATTTGGTTTCTGGGGATTAATTTCTGTAAACACTCGGTTACGTTTAGAAGTACGAAGTATAATAGTGGGATTCAAATGTCTTAGCTTGTTTTACTATAATACCTGTGTCTAAAAATAGTCACATATGCGGAATTATAATACTAATAATAATTAATGAATCATTCTAAAACTAAAAACTTTACCAACAACCTAATTTTCTGTCGTCAATATATATTTAGTTTATCAAAAACAAATCGGGATTCCATTTATGTATTAGGATGTACATTACCTTTGATTTGCAGTTTTCAGAGGAGAATCGGAATTGATTCAAGTTCCATAAAAGGGTTGGCCCGACAGAAGCAGCGTTAGATTATCTACTGATTGGATAAGAAATGCTTATCTGCGTCCTTTTCATACCTGCACAGGAGTTCACAACCATTCAATACGCTCCCGAATCCATACTTAAAGGTGCAGATAACGGAAAAGCTACAACAAGGTAGTTTATACTACTTCGTTCCCCCTAAATGAACCTTACAAATCCGATTGTGATTTGCTTTGCTGGAATAGAAATCATACCTTAGAGCTTCTAAGATATACGAGTACATAGTCATTTATATTCTTGAAAATGACAGAGAATATTTTGTTGACACGAAATTTATTATTTTAGGTTTTTTCAGCAAAGTATTTCAATCGCAAGTGTGTGGTGTACGCAGCAGACCTATCTCTCAGAACTACTTCAGTCAAATAAAAATTATACCTCAGCATGATTAATTTATTTATAATTATGTACAAACAAAAAACAGCAAATTCTTCAATGAGTGTTCGGTAATCGGTTGCTGCAGGGATAAGTGGTCGATTTTTTTTATTGCCTAATGATCCTGCTCTTGATCTCGCCTGATGGTACATCGAGCGGCCTTACAAGAAGCCGTTGATCCATCGCAGGTGTGAGGTGATGCGGGTGAAGCCTGTAGGGTAGCCTGCGTTACAGCCGGCGGCAGCCGTGAACGACACCAGACCCACCTGTAGTTGGGAACAAATATTAGTACTCATAGGTTTGCTTTACGGCAAAAAATTGCATTAAAATTCTCATATTTCAACCACAAAGCGAGGTTCAATAGACGCCAAAACGAGGGATACGTGAGTGGTGAAGATGTACGAATAGAACTCTGCAGAGTATTATTGTCTCTTCCACGTTTAAGTACTTACTTACCGTTTCTTTACACACCTTACTCGCTTCAACACATCGCTTAAGTTTGACCATGACCACTGTTGCGACCTTTTTATATATATTTATGGTTTTTTACTCTTTAAACATTTTGTTTTATATTGTGTCAAAAATTAAAGTCAGTTGTGTCAGCGACTCGTAATTTTATTAACTATAAAAAATACAGTCCACATTTTGCCTACAACCACTATTCGAAACTCATCAAAACAGTTTACCAAAACAAAATAATGTTCAAACATAAATTACTTTTTCAGTTTCAGATGTAAGGCAACACTCTAAAACCTTCATCAGTCACTCTTCAAGCAATAAAAAGACTTACCAGCATATCTTCTCCGGAGGCCCCGTGGTATCGACGCAGGATCAAAGGTCCTCCGTAGTCCCCTCCACAAGCACCCTTGCCGTTGTCCCCGCTGGTGCACAAGACATCGAGGGTCACACTGGATCCATAAACCTTGCTGCACTCAGCGTTACTCAAGACTGTAACGTACACATCACGAAGGCTCGAAGACCCGTCTAATGCACCAGCTGAAGGTTAACACAATTTTATTAAAATAATACATTTCTATAATTATGATATTTAAACAACACATTTTGTATAATTTTGAAGTATTTTTCAAATTTAGAAAATGGTTTAATCAAGGAGCCGTTTATTATGTAACTAGCTGCACCCGGTAGTTTCAACGTATAAGTCTCGATCCCGTGGAAATATCGGGATAAAAGGTATCCAAAGTGCCAAATTTCATATAAAACTGTTCAGCCGTTTTAGTGTAAAAGCTTAACAAACGAACAAACAAATTCACTGTCGCATTTATAATATCCCTAGCTTCCACTAGCGTGTTCACCCTCGTGATATCTTTATAAATTATAGCCTGTTACTCTGTGATAATAAAGTATTCTACTGGCGAAAGAATTTTAAAAATCGGTTCAGTAGTTTTTGAGTTTATTCATTACAAATGAACAAACAAACATACAAAATAAAAGCTTTAAAAAAATCTAATAGTTAATTGATTCAGGCGTGACTTTGCGGAAATCCATTATAAAATACAATAGACGACGTATATTTAGTAACCTAATCCGCTATCTAATTACGCAACACATTTTCGATTTACAATTGAGTCAAATTTGTTTCGATTTGAATACAATTGCATTCAATTTATAATTTTCGAATTACGTAACTCTAAAATCTGCGTTGTCAACTGCACTCTGTTTCAAACGCTAAAGAGTGAACGATACTCGTCTAAAAAGGCTATTATTGGAATTACGTAATCATTTTGACAGTTGAAAATTTGTTTCAAATCAACGAGAAATTGCTTTCAGCTATCAATCTAAAGAGAAGGCACCCTACTGGTCGCATTCGATTTTCTTTGCAATATTTTTGGGATTTACTCGTATAATCTCCTTACTTATTACAAAATTATGTAAGTGAACGTCGTCTTCATAAATTGTGAATGTGTTTTTGTGTAAAACCTCAATGATAGATCAGTATTAGGGTCTGTAAAATACCGAAGCAACGAGGTCGGTTTTTAATAATAATTGTGAAAGTTTTCTTCTGTTACAAGTGCTTACAACCTAAACTACAGATATATATTATGATATTTCAGAAACGAGGTATTTTGGTGGCATTTTAAAGGAAAGACAAATTCGTACCTCGTACCGTATCAAACTTATCATAAGCCACAAGCTTAGCAACCCAGTCGGGCTTGTACTTCATTGGAAAAGCAAATTTATTACAGGAAGAACAAATATTATAATATAGTTTGAAGCATTTTATGTCAATGGATTCTGTAAGGACATCGGTGAACATACTCACCACACCATAAATAGATCTATTTCCACATCATTGTCTGTATAAGGTACCTACTTAATATCAATATTATTTTCTTTCTTAGTGTTGAACATTGATTGTGTGTTTAGCATAGCAACAATTTTACACACAATCTTATTGTTTGTTGGTAAATACGAAATGCACCATCAAACGTAAACTTACCATACATTTAAATAAAGTCAATTGTAGGCACCTAATTGTTGTTTATAGCAGAATATTGCTGTTCTATAAAGTAGATAGATTGTGCATGTAAGTGTTTAAGGGAGAGGCCTATTAGACTTTGTGGATGGATGTAATGGTTCATGGAATATCAATCTAATGAGGATTTACTTAATTTTTTTTTTTTATGTTTCAGGTGTCAGGCTTAACTATATTATTCAGGAAAAAATTTAACTCTCATGAGCGCTTACAGCAAGAATTAGCAAGCAGTACATACTTATTCCATGATGACTGCCACAGGACATTAGATTCCAAATTCCACTAATCCTTACAGTAGTGTCCAAATATTTCATAATAATGTGAAGATATAATAAAAGTCGTTTTTGATTACCATAATTTATTTCTCTCTATTTACTGTTACCTAATAAATGACAGTTAATTTAGGCAAATAGGTACCTACCTCTAAATAGTATCAATAAAATAATCAATTGGCTGTGTTTATAAAAGGCATAGTATTCAATTCTTAAATATTTCATTGTAAGTTATTTTAAAATTACAAGTACAGGTTCAAAATAAAAACACTTTATTAAAGTTTACACTGTTATCAATTAACAAAATAGTAACACATATTTATATTGCTGTTGTACAAGACAGAACAGTAAAAAAAAAGAAGATTATCTTTCATTAACAATCTTCAGTTTTTACTTTAGTTCTTGAGAAGCTTGAAAACTGAAGTAGCAGAGCAACGGGGCAACGCAGCATGGGCGACATCCTTCATGCTGCCCTCATGTCTTCATAGGTGAAACGCCCCAGGAACTCTATAGTTTTAAAACAAAATATTATTATTTTTTGCTCAAATAAAGTACCTACTTAGAAATTATGTGGCAAAGTAAAGTAGGCTCAACTAGGTTTTCATTAGCCCATGGCTGGACAAAACCCATCAGCCTAGTCATTGGTGCTGGTTGTATAATTTCATCTTTATTTAGGGCTGATATTTCAGTCTCCAGATATTTTATAATACTGAATTATAATATTAAACATTAGTTAGGTACACACAAAATATATGTTGTGTCTATGTACTAAGTTCAGCCAAGGAAATATATTCAAAGTTTTATTTATTATGTGACTTGCTACGCTTTATTCTTAACTATGTGTCAAAAAGCTTACCTTCAATGATTAATACAGAAGATTGGATATTCAATCCATGTTTGAACAACAAGATTGATGTTGGGTTGCATTCCCTTCTTGTATTTTCAGCTCTAGCACGGTCTGTGAAAATATTATAAATATGTTTTGTAGTTAGTTGTTATTTGGCTAGTGTAGTTAGTTATTATTTGGCTAGTTGTAATTGTTTATTTCAGCATCTACTTATGTACATAAATATCAATTAACAATTTCAATTAAGACTGAGGTTGACGGACATAGTAACTATATTTAACCACAATAAAAAGTTAGATGCTTGTGTCTACACAACAAAAGAATGATTGTCCATAGGTAGATTGACCAATAATGTACCTACAGCTACAATAATGTAATGAGATACAAAGGTACTCTCTTACACACGTTATTCCTATTTATATTGGCTTACTTACTTGTAGTGATAATATCGACTTAGTTACTTTTCGCTATTGAGCAAAACAGCCTAAGTAAGTCTTAGTGCAGCCAGTAGAAAACGAAAACAGAGCACGCAGTGTCTTCAGTGTCTTGAACGAGAGAATTTTCCAAAGTTTTTCCGACTTCCACAAGCCACAAGAAAAATGTTCCAAAACTGCTTAGCATAGGCCCATGTTTCTGTAAGAGAATAGTAAATATAATCTTGTATGTTGAAAAATATAAAACATTAAAGGCAAAACAATGCTTATCAAAAATATTACCGAAAACTAAAATGTAAACAAAGTCATCGCCAATTCGCCATGTTAGATATCGTATTCTCCACAGACTTCAAAGAATGATCATTCCAGCTTCCAGCGCAGATTATTTTCGATGTTTAATATGTGTTATATGCCTTTCTTGTTCTTTTCTCTACAAACTGATAAAGTTAGAGCAGTAAAGACAGGCAATATTCTGCAATAAATTCGACTCTGAACACCTCACAATAAGTCGGCAGATCGTTCAAGAGGTTATTCAACTTTTACTCAGTGCTGCCAATTTTTTTCCCTGAGTCCGGTATAGACATGCGTCAGATACATCAAAACGAATTTAAAATCAGATTTAAGTCAGAAATCGAATCGTATCGATTATCCGAACTAGACAAACCAATTTCACAAAACCAACCACGGCAATAGTAGCTTTGCGTAAGTACGTATTTGTTTATGTTTGAATAGTTTTTAATGATGCACTTACAACCGAATAATATTACTAAAGACGATTGAAACTGCGAGCTGGAGCCACTCCTGAAACCGATTTCTAAAAACGGATTTTGAAAGCGATTTCAAAATCTGAAATAGGATATTTAACCGTTTGGTTAAAAACTTTATTCGATTAATAAAATAAGATTTGACATTTGAATAAACCTTTTTTAAAGTCCGTTCAACCGATTTTAACTTCTATTGATTTGGTGGCATGACAAACGGCAACCGCAGTATAATTATTGAAATTTTAGTGAAGATGTTTGTTTTCAAACGGCTTAACGGCAGATTTTTTTATCCCGTAAGTACGTTCCCGTCTGCCGTGAGATATGTTTTTTGAAATGACGTTGTTTTTCGATCTCTACTCGGGCGGAGCCTTTTTTTTTTTTTTTTTTTTTTTTTTTTTGGGTGGGAAATCATCAAATGACTCCTCCCGCTCTGGGCGGAGCGAGAGGGAGTGTCAGACTTTTACTGACTAAAACCCACCCGTGTTCCTTCCGTTGCCTGTGTGCCGGGGCCGCGATATCCCTTTCGGACCAACTCGCAACCCTGGCAGGCATTGGCCCTTACGGATCCCGTCAGTTGGTGCTGACATCTCTTTGAGGCGCGCGTGGAACACAACGCGCCGTCGACCCGGGCCTGGTCCTAATCGGACGGCGAGCTACCCATTGCCCACCGTCCGCAAGCCCGCGCCTACGGTGGCCGGAAGTCGGCTCGCGACTCCCGACGCCCGGGGCGTCTCCTGCGGCGACTAGGGGCGCGAGG
Organism: Agrochola macilenta; assembly: GCA_916701695.1. Taxonomy (NCBI): domain Eukaryota; kingdom Metazoa; phylum Arthropoda; class Insecta; order Lepidoptera; family Noctuidae; genus Agrochola; species Agrochola macilenta. The sequence goes on along the minus strand of OU753560.1, from coordinate 23,236,446 downwards.
GCGCGCATCTTGCATTTCCCTCGCGCGCTCCGCCTCCTCCTTCGCGAGCATTACTGCTTCGCAGAAGGAAGTGACGGCTTCCCATGCACTCTCGCTCCGGACCATGGCCTGAACCAGGGCCGGACGCGAGAGATCGCCGCTGCCGATCGCCTCCGTGAGGACACGGCGGTGCCCCGCCCAAGCCGGGCAGACCTCCACCGTATGCTCCACCGTGTCCTCCGGGCGATCCACACAATGGTAACACCCGGGCGTTTCCTCCCGCTTTATCCTGAACAGGAACCTCCCGAAACAACCGTGTCCGGTGAGGACCTGCGTCAGGCGGAAGGTGAGGACGCCGTGGCGCCTCTCTAGCCACTCCTCAAAGAGGGGCCTTACCGCCGCAATTGTGGCGTGCCCAGCGCTGGGTTGCGACAATCGCACTCTCCATGCCGCCATGAGATCCCGCCGGAGCTCTGTCCGCTGTGCCGTGATTTCTCGCGGCAGCGGAGTTACACCCCGGCGTTTCGCCTCCTCGCGCAACTCCCAGATATGCGCGAGGACCTTCGCCTCCAGATCCCATGGCGATCACGCTTTTTTTCTCCGATGGGTTAGGCAGAGATGGTATCGAAAGTACACCCAGATTTCACCAGTGTTATCGTTACACCAATTTACGAGTAATGACGATAGGTATAGGTACAATAATTACTTTCATAATTCTCTGAAGTATTTTATTTCTCACTTAGGTACTTATTTCCGTCAAATAATATGTAGGTATCGTCGACCGGGCCACATAATATACCTGTATATCAGATTATATCTTCGTGATTGAATGACACAGAGGAGGGAAGGAGGGCGGAGCCTCTGTGTGACTTCAATATATTCGTCATGCTGTGTCAGTCTTTCCAAATCAGCGTTCGAATCCGCAGTGGTTTCGGCATTTGAAAGAAATAAATCGAAAAATCACTGACACAGGTTTTAAACAAACAATAAAATATGCCATTATCGTGTTATTTAAATATTTTCTCGAGTCAAAGTTTTAGTTTGATTGTATTGTTTTCTACAAATTGAATTAAACTAACCATTAGACACAACCACCGGCCACTGAAAGCAAAATTTCTCCGCCAGTAGGGGTGTCCAAATCCCCAGGTTTAGTGGAAATCCCACTAAGTTGACAACACTGCTTTTCTACGATTTTGTCATTGGCTACAGATAACAAAAACGTGAAAAGAAAAACGTTTTGTTACGTATTTCAATTATGGTAGTTTTTGGTAGAAAGTGTTTTAAAAATTGGTTTTTAATTTTTCGGCAATCATTGTACATTTTCATTTATAAGCACTAGTAGAGTATCAGTTGTAATAAAAAAAATAAAAAATATAGCACAATAATTTGGAAATTAATCATTCCTACATGGTGTAACAAAACACATCATCAAAATAAATTATAGCCAATTGATTAGAACATCCCTATCCAATTACGGTCGACTGATATAAAATGTGTAGCGTAATTCGAATTTGGGCAGGCGTTTAAAACTGGACTTGCTTTCGATTCAGAATTGTAAACAGAAATAAAATGTGTTGCGTAATTAGACTGCCGCTTAACAAAGTCAAATCATTTATTTCAAATAGGCCCTTGCAAGGCACTTTTGAACGTCAAAAATTACAAAAAAAAATAATTGATTCTAGTCGCCCCTTCCAAAAGGTAGTTTTCGTATGGAGAAGAATGGGCAAGAAACTCCACCGTTACTCTTTTAAAATGTTTTACAATATTTTGTATATATGTAGGTACATTAATTATATAATTATATGTGAAGACGATGCATCTAAAAATAAAAATGAAAAAAATTACTATACCACAATAGGTAAAAAGAAATTTAAAAAGAGAGCAACAACAGATAAATAATTACCTATGTAATAGGTACATCATACAGCCGATTTTCCAAAAAAAAAAAAAAAATTACAATTAATAAGTCAGTGTTTGAGTAACCGTTCTTTAAGGAGTCATAAAGAACCCTGTATGAAATCGACACTTGTTTCACCTCTCACTCACTCTCTCTGAGGATGCCTCGTTGAGAGGTGAAACACGTGTCCATTTCTTACAGGGTTCTTTATGACTCCTTAAAGAACGGTTAAGCGGATTAGGTTACTAAATATACGTCGTCGTACGTATCGTACGTTAAAAAAATCTAATCTTTTATCTTTATAATATTAGTTTAGATATTAATAATATATTATAAATACCGTACCGGGGTAAAAGTATTCTTTATGTTAATCCAGGTTATAAACTCTGTGTGCCAAATTTTATTTACGTTAGCCGTTTTTGCGTGATTTACTCAATCACGCAAAAACGGCTGAACAGATGTAAATAAAATTTCAAACATCCAATTACTCAAACATACAAACTTTGACATTAATAATATTAGTAGGACAAGACTTCTCCCGGGAGATATTTAAACATATACGAGTATAGTTAGGAATAAGATGTGTTTTGACTTGAAAGAGCAAAGAGCATGGCAGTTGACAGTATGTCAAGCTCACTCAAGTGTCTCGCTGATGGTGGCACACGTGTTGGATAATTCGGATGCCTTCAAAACGGTTGAGCTAAATGGTGCTGATCCACGCGTCATGTTCTCGAACGGGCGCCTTCAGTTGAGACTAGTCATCTTTTAACTGCCAGGGCTTATCTTTAATAATTGATTTATATTGTTTTTTTAACATTGTTCTCACTTATAGAAAATAACAAGAATAATGTACCCAGGATTTTGTAATATCTTGCCTTAAAAGAGTGCCCTGGGTCTTTCTTGCCCGTTCTTCTACTACATATAGATCTGCGTTTTGGAATTGGCAACTAGCTTCAATTTTCTGACTAACTAACCGACTCCTTGACAGTCCAAAAGTGCCTGTGGTTTAATTGAAATAAATGCTTTCAGTTTCAGTTTTAGTTTATGCTCTAATAAATTAAACCTGATTCTAAAATTCTAGTGGATGTTTTTACTACTAACAAAAGACAACTTACTCGGAGAAGTTCTTCCAAATCCAATAATTTCAGCCCTATAGCCTTCAAGTGAACTGAAATATTCAACCGGCAGAATAATTGAACTGATATAACCTGAAAAAAAAAAAAACATAAATTTGACGAAGACTGTTTGTAAAGTAGTATCCATCTATCCAAATTATATATTTAAAGTAAAAAATCAATTATTTTATGTCGTTAACAAATTCTAATTACAAAATTATAATATACGTAGTACTCGCGGTATTTCTCATAGATGCCCATATGAACAGCGCCTTTCTTTCTTTAAAATGACTTGTCTTCGTGACCGTCATGTAATGCTTAGTATTTAATTTTTGTATAAAATTGTTAACGGAAAAATTTATTGTAGTCTCCTAGCAGAGGTTCCAATCACAGTTCCACGTAAGAGACCCCGCGCTGTCCTAACTAACACATTTTGTCCTCCATTCTGTCGTACTAATATCGGTTCGCTATTAAGAACCAATAACCATTACAATATGCTCAACAAAAACTTAGATTCAAACCTGGACATATTTCATGACTCCTTGAGTGGTATTCGGAAAAAAATACTTGATCATTATCAATTAGCTTCTTATTTTATCCTTAAGTAGAATTATGTATTTGAATTCAAATTATGTGTGTTATGTCGTGTTCATCCCCTTAATTAATTTGTATTCAGTCGTATTTTATTTGTTAAAGCTTTGTTTAAATATTCAAATTTTACTTTTAGATTATATTTATGTAGTTTCTGTCCAATGTTTTTATTCCTTAAATGTTATGTACACCTATAATTTATGTATAAATTAGCAGTAATACCTTTCCTAATTATTAGTACTCCAATTGTTGAATGTATATGCTGTTGATGTTCTTTAATAAATTAATTAATACGTAAGTGTATTGTAAATTCATCGAGTACCAAAAATGTAGTATTGATATTAAAACAATTATGAAAAAAAAAATGTCCGGTAGCTGGCTTATACTCGTAAATGGAATAATACTTACTGTTCATTGAAATATAAGGAACATAGATCATCGCGATGTCGTTAGCCAAAGTATTGGGGTCGTATTCGGGATGCAGAGTGACTGAGTTCGCATACTTTCGGGTCCCTCCAGAAAACAATGTCACCGTGCCTAATACAACCTAACATAAAGAAACATTGAAATTAATTAGTTAAACATCGTTTCATGATGACACGTCTGAGACACGACACAGTTTTACGATACCCGTATATTTCGAAAGTCGAGATTCTTTCAAATCGTCTTTCAATTGAAAGGTCACTCGGGCCGCCATGACAGTAGGTATGCCTCGTTTTGATTATCAAAATTAAATTACGTTATAAAATTTAGGCCTGTTAATATTTATATTACGCTGAAATATTCGCATTTTAAGGTAAATAAACTACTAATTGGTTTCTCTAAAACTGTCAACTAGCCTGTTGTATTCGACTTTCGAGTAGTGAGATTTTTTGACAGATTGCCACATTCAGAACGAGGAGGATGCCATTTTAGCGATAAAGTAATACCACTTACCTGCATTTGTCTGCCCTCGGATTCACCGTCGTACCAGCATTGCCCAATAGTCACAACATAGTATCTGTTTAGAAGAGCCCCCCCACAGACTGAAGTCTCGCCTGACTTCAGTGCAACTATCAGCCCCGCCTGGAAAACAAAATACGAGTAATTTATGAAAAAACACTTCTTATTAAAATATCTTTTAAAAGATGGATTCGATGGATGAACAGTGTGAAAGATGAAATGGCTAGAAAAGACTAATATAGAGAAGTATGGAAGAAGATGACACTGTGCGCCGACATCAAATAAATTGGTATAAGAGCAAGAGAATGATGATGATGTATATGCCTAATATCTATTGAATTGAATACATTGTTTTTGTGCTAGGTGGAGCGACGATCTTCGCCGCAGGATGGTTTTTACCAGCTGGATGAGAGGAACCAAAGATTGATCGATCGGTCGATAAAATAAAACATGCAGTTAGCAAGTGAATAAACCCATTATAACGGGCCCTGTAGTGAAACGACACACATTCATTAGTGAATTGATAGACGAAAGAATACCCACAAAAAATGGATGTTCTCCTTTATATGAACTTAGACCTCCAGCTATTTTCATAGATTCCTGTAGCCTGATCTTTGTAGCCGTGGGGATCCCCACACGCTTGTGGTATTTCTCCACGGCGGCGGCGGCCCCAGCCATCAGCAGTGCCAGGACACAAACAAACAGGGCAGCGGCCTTCATAGTGACAGAGTCGGATTGAGAGTGGTGCCGATCCAACCGCGGAACCAATTTTATATTGCGATGGAATTCATGCCAATTTGACGTAGTCTACAGATAAGTTTGAGTGTCACTTGAGAATAGGGACTTTACTATTGTATTAGCGTCATTTGTTTTCAGCTTCGAAACAATAGATATTTACTAGCTTTTGCCCGCGGCTTCGCCAGCGTGGATGTCGGGAAAGGACATTGTTCGGCGTCCATACATCGTTCGCCTAAGAACCAACAGACACGGGAATTTACTTTCTGTATTCTAAATAATGCATATATTCGACTGAACCTAAATTAAAATCACGGACACTGCTGAGAATTGTAAAAAATCTAAAATACTTTCGGATTTTGGGGTTAAAATTAGGTCAATAGAAACATACTAACTTAACGTTTATTAGTGAAAATACATTGGATTTTACCTTCAAACGTTATTAGGTAGTCAGAACCATTATTTCTTTAAAAGTAGTTACTAATTTATTTGTAGTTATGACTAGTTTAGGGCCATGAAATCCCAGCCAGAGGTCGATGTTTCAAGAGGAAATCACAGTCCTTTGTTCACGCCAAGTTGTTAGTTAAAATAGGTAAAAAAACAGATAATGCAATAACACAAACGAATACACACAAGCTACGCAAGATGCAAGCGCAGGAGTTAGGATGCGATCATGCGAGTGACAAAATAACAACGCTGTCATTACTATGAAATGTCAAACTGTCATCTGTCAATTCATCGACAGTCAGTGTCGCGGTTGCTCGTTTCACACAGCGCTTTTAATCACTTTATTCTGTTTGTAACTAAATCACCTTATTCATAGATCAAGCGCTGAGAGTGCTGAGCGTTGTAATTACGGGGCACACTATACCGCTGCGCAAAAAGACTTGGCTGTATGAGCTATTGCCCTTTGCCTACACCAAAACGTCAATTTGGAACAAAAATAATAGCGCCGGGGAATAAGACCGAAGTGAATTACTTTTTAAAATGTTTTCGAAATTAAGAAGTGTCCGTTCTATTGTAATAATTGTAATGTAAATTATAAAACAAACTAGTAATTACTGTAAAGGTTTCATACGTGTTGATTCATAGGCCATTTTTAACAATGTCCTTTGCAAGGGAACGAACTACCGGGATTAAAAGTAACCTATCTAATCCAAGTTATAAACTATCAGTTTGCCAAATTTCATCCAAATCCGTTCAGCTGTTTTCGTGCCAATCCGAAACAGACATTCAGACAAACGGACAATAATGCTAAATAACTATATTTTCGGCATCAGACTCTTTCTTACACCTCTTGGCAAGTATTTTCTTCAAAAATATTCAATGTACAGTTTTGAATTCGTTACTATTTTATTATAAGTATATAGATAGATATGGAAGATTGACATGAATATTCTAATTTACTCTACATACGTTCATAAATCCTGTACAAGACTAGTCTTTGGTAAGGTATTTGCCACAGCGTGGTGCATATGAAGTGCTGCCTATCTTTATCTACAAGTCTTCTTAGGGTATCACTGATTTAGACTGGATCTGCGAACTTCTTACAAAACAGAATAGGTTCGGAAGCACTGCATCACAAGTCGTTGAGAACTACTTTAGTCACAGGTAATTATGATAGCAATATGCTCCAACTGGAGTGTTACCGGTTAGTACTTGGAATAATGTTATAAGTAGTGAATGTCACGTCGTATTGAATAAGGAGATACTAGAATTCGTCGAAAATACCGTTTTTCTGGGGATCACGCTTGATTCAAAATTACAGTGGGTCCTCACTTAACATCACTTGCAGGGCGGCTAAGTTCAGCCACTTACGCTGTTTGGAAAATCCGCCAACTAACAGACGTGGATACGCGAGACTGGTCTATTTTAGTTACTTTCATAGCATCAAGTCTTACGGTATTTTGCTGTGAGGACGGGCTGCAGATATATCAATATCTGCAGCCCATCCTGTCGGTCTTTATTCTACAAAAGAGGTGTCAGAGCCATCTACAACCTCCGCAAACGTGACTCTCTAAGGGAAGGGAACTGTTTAAAAACTATAACATCATGACGGTACCTTGTCAGTATACAATACAATGAAAACATTAAGTATGTTCGAAAAAATCTACATCTTATTAGTAAGATTAGTGACAGGCATAATTTTAACACTAGAAATAGGAACAAATTAGATCAGCCACTTTTCAGATTGTCCAAAGTACACACTTCTTTTATAGGGCACTGTGTAAAATTTATATGGGTATATAAAAGGAGAAACTGACTGTCTGTCATATCAACGCAGAGCCGAAACTACTGGAACTAGAAAAATGGAATTTTGCACACAGCTTCCTTTTAAAATGTAGGGGAGCACTAACAAGGGGTTATTGAAAATTTTACCTTTAAGGGAGTCAAAAGAGAGGATTTCCTTTGTATGAAAAATCTTATTTCTTGAGTTAATTAACTTGAAACTTGGCACAAAAAGTACTAGGCTTGCAGGAATTCAAGATAGTATTTCAATCATTAGACGTTGTGCACAATTTCTGAGCAGTAACTAAACAAAAAGTATAAGTTAAAATATGATGTGTATGACTAATGACATTGATGTAATTTCATAAGCATGTACTAGAAATATTTTCACGGCTGATAAGTCGAATATAGTGAGACTAAAATTATTTTACCATGCTATTATGTAAGTAGGTACCTATATCCGGCAAATAAAATAAATAAATTTTAATTTCATTTCATAAAACAAGCATTAAACTCAAACTAGACAAGCATAATAAAAGTTGTTTTTTTTATTTATTAAAAGAGTGTCCGTGGAGTTTCTTGCCCGTTCTTCTGCATAGGAACTTACTACGCCTTGGAATGGGCAACTAGCTTCAACTTTCTGACTAACTGATCGACTATTAGATAATTCAAAAGTCTCTGTAAATGGTTTAATTCAAATAAATGCTTTGAGTTTGAATGATAGATTATCTTTTGATACATAAATATAAAGTAAAATGTTTGAAAAAATTATGCACTATCGACTGATGTGCTCGATGTAGGTATACTCGTATCATCTTTTTTAAATTAAAGTACTGGGACATAACTTTGATTCCTGATATTATTGCAGCAATTGAGTGAAACCAACACCATTGTTATAATTGTCGATAGTTCATTTAAAAGTTATAAAAACCAATGTAGGTCAAACGTAGCGTGTCACGTTAAAGTATCGGTTTTCAAAGCACAGTATACGAGTGATGAAACAAAACGATTCATCGGCTTTTATAGAGTTCTGAACCGATACTTTGTTACGTTGAACTAAAACTGTTCTTTCTGTTACTATAGTCTTTTTATTTACTCTTCAATCTGCCTAACCTTTTCCCAACTATGTTGGGGTCGGCTTCCAGTCTATCCGGATGCAGCTGAATATCAGTATTTTACATGGAGCAACTACCTATCTGACCTCCACAACCCAGTTACTGGGTAACACGATACCCCTTGGTAAGATTGGTTGTCAGACTTTCGGGCTTCTGACGACCCGTAACGACTGTCAAAGATCCACGAATGACAGTCGGGACCAACTGCTTGACGTGCTTTCCGAGGCACGGAGGAGTCTCGGTATGTAAAGATGGTCACCCATCCACGGACCAACCCCAGTAAGCGTAGCTTAACTTGGATTACTTAGCCACGAGCAAACAAAAATAGTTATTAAGGCCCGCTTGCACCACACAACACAAAATGCGTTTAGCGCTGAACATGTTTAAAACATCATTCTGTCATCTTCAAACGGTTGGCGGAAATAGAACGATGATTTAAATTCTTTTAGCGTTAAACGTGTTGATTTGTTGTGCGAACGGGCCTAAGAGTGTCCTTAATTTTTAAGAAATTGTTTTATTTTTAGGTACGAATGATACGGTTAGAATAAAATGTGTTTTCCTCCGTAGTAGAAAAATGAAAATTGCTTGTTTACCTGTTTTGATGACTGTACCATCATCGTATCCGTATATCTGATTAGTAAAACAGTTTAAACCGCCCTCTTTACGGCATCATTAGGCGCTGCTCGTTTACGACACAGTTTGATATGAAGGCGATAAGGTTTATGGTTCTGGATATTGTATTAAATTTCGATAGATCGTAAAAGGTTTTAATGTGCAGATAGTTAAATGGTGTATTAAAATGTATACGACTCATGTTGTGAATTGTTTTGATAAAACTACCTATACAACTGTTTTCTACTATCACAATTCATAGACCGCTCAACTGTCGATCGGCCATTGACACTTGGACACTGGACATTGTTATAAGACCAAGATAAAAAAAATGGTCGAAATAATTTGAAAAAAAAAAACCAATCAATGACAAGACTCTACTTTAGCGTCAATTTAACCAGCTTCAAATAAAAACCCGTCAATATACCGTGGTACCTTCAGATGTTTACGAAGCAGCCTAAAGAAATGTATTATTGGCATGTTTGTACGTAATTCTTATTTCCTTTGTAATACACGAAAGGAACTTTGAAAAAACCTTCGTCAGTAATTAGCGTAATGATTATATTTTGATACAATGTTACACAAGCTTTGATGAGGGGTGAAGAACACCTACTATAAATAAGTCGGTCTCGTCATGAAAGGTTGTATTAGCTTTTAAAAAAAACAACAAAATGACAGTACATACAACAAATTATAATAACCAGGGAAACGGGCTTAATATAGGTAATACATTGAATAGTAATATAATAGGAACTACTTCAACGGGCAATATAGTTTTTGTTTTGAAACCAATGTACTACGCTGATCAGCAAGATTTTCACAAGTTTTCACTACACTTATAAAATTTGTGTGTTGAAAAGTCTTGAAGATGTATGAAAGGGGTTCTTTGGAACGTTCAACCAAAGATTTCTTAAATATTTGAATTCTACAATTTACCAATCCAAAAAGTCAAATTTTCTCTGTAATGATAAAGCTTTTACGTTACTTATTAAGTTGGATGCCCATTCGTGCGGCAGACCTACTCACCAACATGATTGTTAAAGTTGAAGCACTAATGTGGTAATAAAACACACCCACACGACCCAATGAACATTATATACTCGTTAATGTCAAAAAGCTTCCCTCACGAACCTAATAAGTACACAATCATTCTCAACAGTAGATACGGGAGGCAAACTTATGAATATTTAAAAGTTTATAAACCGGTGTTTCTATACTTTATTGGAAAAGGTAAATTAGGTATCTCAAGAAAATTATGTTATTCCGGTAGGTGTAAGGTCAAGGAGCAAAAATGTTTAGCAATTGTCTAATACAAAAATGTTTAGCAATTGTCTAATACATTATTTTCTAGTACATTATTGTCTAATACATTATTTTCTAATACATTATTGTCTAATACATTATTTTCTAATACATTATTGTCTAATACATTATTTTCTAATACATTATTGTCTAATACATTATTTTCTAATACATTATTGTCTAATACATTATTTTCTAATACATTATTTTCCAACAAAGCGAGTGCATGCCACCTATTCTAAATGTCAATTTTATTTAAAAAATTGGCAATAGGTAGTGAGAAGAACAATGAGATGCAAGTAACGTTATGATCCTCAAGGTGCTCTAGATTTTCATTCCTTGACTGGACATACTCGTACCAATAGGATCTTGTAATGGCATCGTCTACAAATGATGTAACTAATATTATGCAGTTTAAAATGTTATAACTAAAACAACATAGTAGAGGACTTATCGTTGTTGAGAAAATCTGTACTTTTTAATAATTCGTTACTGATATAAAGTTTTTTAAAGTCAGAACTGGCTCATAATTTATATCCTACAGTCGTCTGGTATTTGGTATACGGCAGCTAACTTGCAAACTACTTTAACAATGTTGTGAGCATTTCAAGTCTATTGCATCGCTCTCTTAATATGATATAAGATAAAGATATAACGCACACAATAAAAACGAATATTGATAGTGAAGTTGAAAGCCGAATATTTTAACCTGTTGACCAAATACTTAGCTTGTGATAGCGCGGGCGCGCCCTAACTGGGTGAATGCACAGCATGCACCACAACTAAGTATCTGCCAACTTTGCTTACAAGACAAGTTTTTCACCACAACTATTCAGCTATTCTCGCTTGTCGTGACAATCCTGACACGAGAAATCAAAGAATTTATGTGTGTAATGTATGTAAGTGTACATTTTAATAATAAATCGATCAAAATTGAGGTTGCAAAATTGTAAAATTGCCAAATGAAAAATATTTTTAAGGTGATTTAAGATTAGAAATCACTCAATTTGTAAGTGGCACTAGAAATTAGCAACTATTGGTATTTTTTTTTCTTTTGGTTTACATTTTCATCAGATACTTTGGAACAGATTATACGCCTAAACATACGAGTACATCACATGTTGCTACACGATACAGAAAAGTCCATCCTATATTAATTTTTAACCGACTTCCAAAAAGGAGGAGGTTATATGTCCGACGCGTATGTACCTATGTTTTTTTTATTTTTTATGTATGTCCGTCGAATTCTCCGTCAATTGTGGACCGATTTTGAAAATTATTTTTTTGTATGAAAGGGTATGCTCCCGGATTGGTCCCATAAAAATGTTATTAATTTTGCTTTGATAGTTTTTGAGTAAGCATCAATAATACGTATTTTTCCGGCTTAGTATACTTGGATGATATGATGATGACTTCCTGTGACTTTAAACTTTAACTTAAAGTTATTTTTCACTTTGTATTGTTTTTTTTCGGAAGTCGGTTGTTTTTTTTTGTAAAAAGTTTTATAAAGTTCCCTTTTTCAATAATACTCACTCATACGATAAGATAAATAACAAAACGCGTTATTGTATTCCTAGAATATTGTAATTGCATCACTAATCACTAGACGAATGTCACTCGAACAATCCACTAAACAATTCAACCTTTCAAAAGGACGCAACACTATGGCCGGTACAATCGACCACGTAATAACTTAATAATGAACCGAAATGAAGTAATCGCGATGTGGTGAGCCGCACTGCACGTGGATGTACCTCCGATGATTGTAGGTTAATATTAAATTTTATTAAAAAGGCCCCTTGCGGATTGCAATGCAGTCGGAAATTCGAAAATGTGATCTGTATCAGTTTTCTGCGCTCGGTCCGAAGTTATCTAATTGCTCTGACTGAAACTATCTCAATGTTCTGGAGCAATAACAAGAAAAATAATTAATGGAACAGTGTTTTTATTTGGAAACTCTAAGGGTAATATCGCTTCCTCAAAATTTGTAACAGCGCGCAGTATGTCGCTATTACATTAAAGAATACATTTTGGAAATCCAGTTCGCCGCACGCAACAGAAAAGCGTTCTAAAAGTGATTTTAAATAACCTTTTCTCTTAAAAGGTTATTTAAAATCACTTTTAGAACTGCTGAGAGTTTTCAAATAACACTCTTGTTGTATTATTATAAAAAAAACAATAATGGATATACATCTGCCGTCCTATTGAATACTGGACATCAAACTAAACCCCAGTTCCTCACTGAAATAAAAGCCCCTCAACACAGGTATTCAATTCATTCCATTATACGGCACTAGCGTTCATTAACACCAGCGATGCTCAATGGGTCGGACAGTCCCCCCCCCCGCTCCCCACACGATCCCGCACGCCTCGTTAACGACAACCTTTCATCTGATTAACTGCTAGCCTTTTAAATACCCCTCTGTTTCCCAGTTTTATTGGCCGGGTTCCGAGCGCGACGTGTCACGTCATGTGAGAGATGCAATGAAACAGCTTTATTGCATCCAGATTCCCAGCTCTGAATAATTATTCCAATAAAAATCAATGTAAATATGAATAATTATCACTCCAAATTGAGTTTCTGTTTCGGTAATGCGTGCCCATTGTTGAAATATATAATGGTTGTTGGTGGCTAATTGGATTTGCGGTCATTACTAAATTAAAACATTCAAAACAAATCTGTTGTAATGTCTGTAATGCTTTTCGACCGATTTTATCACTGAAAATAAAATCATATAAAACACACAAAATATATTGGTGCCTAGTACATGCAAACAAAACTAAATGGTGTACATAAAACAAACTGGCTTATTTTTAATAAAAGCAAATATATTTTCAAGAATTTATTGCTTTGAATACAGAAACAATTTTACGAATGAAAAAGTGATGTTTATTCGCCGAGGTATCCTTTATACCCATTACTTTCTTAAGGGTTATATCGCATTTTTATGATCGACAATTTTCTTATCTAAAAAGCGTAGACATAAGAAAGTGTATCGTAACAACGTGCAATAAAATTGTCTGTCTCTGAAACTTGTAATTTCAGCAAAAAGACATGTTAAACATTTAGCGGACGAGCAACTTTCGCAAGAACGGAAGGAGAGATTTTTGCTACTAATGTCGCTATTATCACGCACGATCTAATGAACATATAAAAGACCTTAAAAAACTTGAACAACCCAAGCTACCATGTGACCTAAACTCAAAAACATAGAGTTTAATTTACTTTGACGACATTATTCGGTTATTGAATTTCTTGCGCCCACTGGGTCTGCTCACGTAGTTCGTTTTCACAGTTTGTGAGATGTTTCCACGGTTATTTATCTAATGTACACTGGTGGACGCGATCTAATTACGTCGTGAACACAGGTCATTACCATCGACACGAAATACTTTTATGAACTGACTTCTTATCAAATCTTCTGCCTACGTTATCTCGGTACAAAAAGCGTTTTTCTTTTCAGTTTTCTTTAGAGAAAACAAAACAAACTTGCTTTTATGCTTGTTTTGGTAAAAAAAACAAACGTAGGTACTATAATGTTTGTATTTTTTGCCCCAAAAGTTTTTCTTAAATCCTAAGTTTAACTATGGAATCAATTCAAGTAGTATTTTTCTAATAAGTTATTGGCTGACTTCTAACTAAATAAAATTTAATGAAAAAAACTACAAGTAAACTACTGAAAATTAATTAAAACACTAAACCCTAGACACGATTTCCTTAAGTTTATTCCCAAACACAAAAGCGTACTTAATCGTAATACCTTTGGAATTACAACTAATGAGAGATAGGATCAGGAATAAAACAAAATTAGTCACGTACATTTTATGTCAGTTGTCACAGATTAAGGACGTATAGAATCGACACACACGCTCCTAACGCATTACCAAAGCCTGTTGTTTCAGGGAAAAGGTACGTTCAACTAAGAGTCAGAATTGTATTGTTGCTCGCGGTCCATGTTTGTGTCATATCGATTTAACGAACCAGACACTGAACTCGTGACACACCGCGATCCATCTCATAGCCTCACGGGATAACACATAGAAAATGCGCGACATCCGTCCACATTAACGTGACGTGAGCGTGAAGCGGTGTTTTGTCCGTTGGAATGTCACAGCTTGTGCCAGCGTTGGTCTTTGAAGGGTAATGAGGAGCGTTATTTGATTAGGTATTTCGGTGGCATTGATGCTTGATATTGCACAATTGAGTTTCACTTCTACAGTATTATTCTTATTCTATGCAGTTGTAGTAGTACCGTCGGCACACGCCACCTTCGTTTATCAATCTAAGATCGTATCGTTTTGATTGCTGTTCAAACTAATAGCGCTTTTCAAACTGCTGTTTGTTGCTGTATTATATCATACAATAGTGTTGTTATGTACTGGAATTTGGTTATGAATTAGTCTCTGCTTTGCATCAAATTCGTTTTTAAACTTTTGTGTAAAAACATTAATTTCCTTGTAGATAAACAAATATAACCAAAACTCTGAATGAAAGACTATACAACCATCATGCTTCTCAGATTGGTGATCATTCATTCTTGTGAAAGAGGTTCAATCCGTCTCTCTTCATTGCACACAATAGAAAATACCGTTGACTTTGCGTAAACAGAAATAAAATTAATTCATCCTTGTGCTAATTTCGTAGAATGTACGAAAATAAAGTTTTGTAAGAACAGTGCTATAGATAATTGTTATTATAACTGCCACGTGAAACTTAAAGTAAGATAAATTATTTTACTGTAGGTACACGTGCTGTTTTTACACGCATTTCTAAGAGACCTTGTCGCCAATGATACCGCTGATAAACGTATGATGGACTTTGTGAATAATTATAAAGGCAGTACTTACATTCCTCACACCCACGGAGTACAAAAATAAGTTCTTATTTCACACACCTTTGTACATGTGTGCGCGAATGTGATTTGATTTTTTTAACAAAAGTGGTTAGATTAAGCATCGAATTATTTGTACATTGAAAAAGGAGACATATAATCAGATTCGTAATATGTAAACAGCGAACGACAGAAAACTTAATTGTTTTGTATACTTTGTTTGACTGTCCAGAAATCGCATAGGGTCCATAGGTATACAATTTCCTATCATTCGAATTCAAATGACAAAATACCCACCTAACAAACAAATCTCATTAATCAGTTTAGCGACCTAACATTTTAAGTAATGACGGAAAGGTTATTTTTCTCCGAATAGTACCCGCGGCGCAAATCGAATTCAAATTCAGGTAATTTTTTAAAACCCTCATCAATGGAGTCCATTTGATCGGCATGAGAACATCCTTAAAAAGTGCGTAGTATAAGGAATTGTAGGCTAAGTAAGTAATGGATTATATTGATGAAATTATGTGGAGAGGGATTTGGAAGACTGGGTCGGGTCTGGTCGGGTTGCTTCGGGTAGGGCTTTCGGGATTGAGCTAAATTGTTTAGGGTAATTCTCAGTCTTGTTCATTTGGAAAGGCTTTGATCGTTGTGTTCGTTATTTAAGTGCTCTACTGGTTTAGGGATTTGCTGTCTATGATATTTGAATTCAGTAGCGTATCTATTAGTTTGAATGCAAATAAAAAAGTCTTTTTAAATTTATTGCTACCTACTCTATGATAAGAACGGAGTGTTTTATCTCAGAAAATAATACTTTTTGTGCACACTATATAAATTACAGATATACGTGCACGGTAAGCACGGAGCCTGCAGGTCATTATTTAAGTATGTGCTTTCGAATTAACTCCTTTGGAGATTTGTAGATATCTTAACTATTAAACGACACCAAGATGGAGGAAATTACTACAAAGTGAAACCAAAATTATTAGAACAATAGTCAAGTACCAAATCATGCCAGAAACCGGAAAAGCCAAATAGAATGTGTTTATAAAATGCAAACCGTCGGATGAGGGATGTCCGTCCGTCACATCCGTTCGCAATAAATCGGGTTCCGTCGCATCCGTCACCGTGCCGGATCGTGTCGTGACGGACCGCTTCGCCGGCGAGCTTCAATTATTTATGTGAAACAACCTGCTGCTAATTGTGTTATGGACATACACTCGTGTTACTGTTGACAACTTCATATAAATGAACATGTTTTTCGCTCCGAACATCGTAACTCAATGGCTGATGGAAAGAGAAAAAAATTGAGCATGATGGCTCACGTAATTCATTCCAGTCTATATTGTAACATTTATTACATGTTCCTGTTAAACCCATAAGCATGGAAAATGGTTAATGACACGCGACCCAAACAATGCCTTTATAATGTATTGACAAAGGTAATGTCGTATTAATTTTATTATTCACATTATTTCAATTGAACACAAAACCAAATTATAGTATTTTAATCCGGAACGGAAAGCTCTGACACAAAATATTCCGCTTTTTAACGTCAAAAGCGTTTTATTAAAATGCAAAATAAAATAACGTAAATAATTAATACGATGTAAATAGACGTCTAATTATTTATATCCGTTGTCTGACGTCACAGTGGCGGATTAATTTACTTTGAAAGGTTTTGATTTTAAATGTCGCTAGCATAATTAAATCAAGTGTCACACACTACATTAGTCTACACGGCCACTGCAGGTTCACGAAGCGCTCGTTATAGTATTTTAAACTCAATTAGCTAGCTTTGTGAGTAACACATAATTATAAGGAAGTTGAGTGTACCGGTAGTCGGCAACATGAAAACACAAAGTTTAAAGGAAACATTAGGACATTAGGATATTTTTGACTCAGGGAATGTTCAATGAGCGGCTCTCCACGTGTCAATGTTGCAAAATACCTAATAATTGGGGTCCTCCCGGCCTAGCCCAGCCTCCCATGCCCTCTCGCTTCGTATCATGGCCTGGACCAGTGCCGGACGCGAGAGGTTCTGTTTTTTTTACACCTAAGGAGAATAAGAACAAATATAGGGTTTAAACGAAAACACAAGCGCACCCGGTTCATTCCGAAGTTAGTCGGACGTCACCTGATATTGACGTGGTTTACGAAATAGGCCGAATGCCGCGCGACAATTCACAAACTTCTAATTTTCGCTCATTAACCAGCCGGAGCTTCGAAAACAAAAATGACGCTTTGGTCGGTCACTACTATTAATTATAATTATAGAGACACGAGTTGTTTTAGGAAAAGGTTGGAACTGTAGATAACAGAGGTTTATTAATATGGTTCAGAAATGTTTCACCAAAACTCCATTGTCAAATTTTTTGTTTACAACCAACTTATTTCGCAAATATTTTATTATAGAAACACTCGTTTTACAAACATTTATTTAGAAAATGCTTCTCTTTACAAATGTTTCGCATGATATTTAATCATTTATACATTTTCCATTTAATATTGTGATTCTTTTGGAAAAATTACGTTTATACTAAATATAATTTTATAATAAATTTTCTAAACCAGTCACAAAGGGATCATGGTTGAAATTTCCATTTCTTTAAACCTACAAAAAAAAAAACTATTTATTCTAGTCGTTTTTGCGTAGGGGTCACAGTTTTAACCTAACCTTTTTCGAGAAGAAAGATATTTAACCTAATCTAACTACATACTTTGGTTCCGCGAAGCCTAGAAAAAAAAAAAAAAAAAAAAAATCTGTTAGCATTTTTTTAGTTTTTATGGTTTATATATTAAAATTACCCTTTTGCTTATTTAATGAGTTTAATTTTTAGGAAATTGCGTAATTCAATATGTAAAACGTTTTTATTCCAAACGTTGTTTTATGAGATAACATCAATCAAAAAAGAATAATTTGTTAAATAATACGTTATTAAAAAAAAGTTTATCGGATGATGATTTTCTTAATTGAATTATTTGGCAAAGTTGTTATTGTGTAATGATGAAATAACAAATCATATTTTTGTCAATCGTTACTTGTCAAACGAAAATTTGTAAATTAAGTTTTGGTGAAATGGCTGGTCACCATTTGCTCAATTTGCATACACTCGACAAAACTTAATACAATATACAATTTTAATCACTAAAATATATATAATTATTTATAAGTATTTAAAGGAAAAAAAAGGAAGAGATCATTGGGCATCCAAAAATTCGTCCACATGACTGTTTTCATGAAATATGGAAACAAGCAATTATTTCACGTCAAAACTCATGAACTCTGAGCAGATTCATGAACAGTTTTGACGTGAAATAATTGCTAGTTCATTTACATATTAATTCCCAGTTCGTTAACACTTTGAATAGACTGTGACAACACACAGTCTATTCGAAGAAAAGAGCTCAGTAGTCCCCACATGACCTGAACTCCGGAACATAATAACAGATTTTGGTCTAAATTACTAGATGAAAGCTTCACTATTCAGCGACAATAAGGCCTCCACGACTTGTGCTAACCAACTTAATTCTACCACCGAGTCAACATAAAATAACCCTTAAATCGGTGCTTATAAAGTTGCAACGGGTTGAACGCGTTACTTGGCGGGTCATTAGTTCCAGGATAGTGATATTTCGCCGGCCATGCATCATACTGATATATGACATAATGAGGATAGGAATTTAGTGTCATAAAAGAGCTTACACGGACATTATTACACAGACTTTCGAGCCCTGTTTTGTTCCGAGCTATTTTAATATTGTATGTTCATACTTCTAACAAAGAATAATTAAAATGTTGGAGTTTTACAGAATTTAATCGCATTTTAAGCGTGTTCTTTGTGTTGAAACGAGAATTTATTAATTATTTTATTTCATACTGTTATGATGATTAGAAAATGGATGTGTTTTTTAGAATTTGTTCATAAAACTTGTGCTTCTTTAAAAGATTGTGTGAACG
This sequence comes from Agrochola macilenta, assembly GCA_916701695.1. Taxonomy (NCBI): domain Eukaryota; kingdom Metazoa; phylum Arthropoda; class Insecta; order Lepidoptera; family Noctuidae; genus Agrochola; species Agrochola macilenta. The sequence continues at coordinate 23,217,136 of OU753560.1, read as the reverse complement.
TTTTTAAAACTGAATTCCACTTTTGCTCGCTCATGACTTTTCCTTACCTACTTCTTGAACTTACAATATCGCCTGACGTCACAGTCAGCAAAACGTGTAGAATTTTAAATTGCCGTGTGGTTCCGCGCACGGGTGGGATTGGGTCAACTGTGTTCCCACGGGTGACGTGAAAGGAGTATGTGATTCTATCAAGTTGGCTGCTAACAATAGCTGCATTCAGTCCGATACCGATAGATATTCAATTCTGATAGGGAGTTGATGTAGGAAAACAAAATTATTATCGTGTGAAAGGAAGGACACTTAGCGACAAGCCATAATAAAAATATCAAATTTTCAGAATTCGATATTTTTATATATTCACTAAACTCGTAGCACACCATTACATGTGGAGTAGTTTGTGGTCCCACATCAATGTTTTCGAAATAAACACCGTAAAACTTCTGGATAAATTGAAAATAATAATAATGATAACAAGAAAAATGCCCATAAAATTTAATACTCAAGTGCCATACCACATATTAGTGAACATCCCATGCACATTAGAGGTGACGTAAAGCCGCCCAACATTACCATTCACGCGGCGCCTTGTGCCTGAGCGTTGTGAATGCGAGGAGTTTTTAATAAAGAGCTAGCAGACGATATGCATGCCATGCGAGCTTGTGTAGACGCGGGCCATTTATAAAGACAAATGGCACTGCCAATAATAAAATGGAATGAGTTAATCTATACGAACAAGGAACTAGAAATATGTCTGGAAAGATAGGCTATTAGAAGGATTTGAAAAGATTCGGACTACAGATTACGTAATAATAATAATAATAACTAGAGCCAACCGTCAACGTCTCGGCACAATGGCTCTCGGATCAGGTGCGGGTCATCCAACGCAATCATAGGTTGGACGACATAGCACTTGATAGGCTGCGCTCAGAGGTACTGAGCAACCATATCATCTCAACTCCGGCACAAACCGCGGCACAAGCGACACCTATTGATGTAATCCCGCCGCGGTCCAATCGTGATGTTGAAGAGGAGGATGATAGGGCGCACTGGAGGATGCGCTTCGCGAGTATAGGTACACTCCGACCGATCTTAGGCCCCGACTTTCACGCTTACCCATGCACAAAAAAAATAGGGCGCTGGTGTGTGCCTTGGACTCGCAGCTTAAGAATTTCTTCGAGAGCAGCGAGGATCTCATTGATACACACTCGATCCTGTAATGTGCGGCTGTTGCGGCATGTCGTTTAGCTAACGTCAAGTTCCCAAACTGTGACGGAGCTACTCGACCAAAACCAGCCGTACCAGCCTGGCAGTGCAGGATCGAGCGACGTATCGATGGGGCCAGGGTACTCATCGGCAAACTATCCTGCTTCAGGGAGGGCAATACGAGACCGCGAGTGATGCGCTTTGTGAGGCAGGCATTCTCGGGGACTGGAATCAGCCCTCGAGAATACATGCCCCGTGTCACAGAGCGTATGGGCATGGGCGAGCCGTATTCGGCGGTATAAGCGGCGGGTTGATCGATACACGCAGAATCGTATGTTCCAGAGCGATGAGAGGTGGGTATATAGAGCTTGGGAGCGACCTGAACAAAATGTGACGGACGTGGGCCGCCCGGATGATGCCGCCACGAGTGCATTCTGGCGCAGCATCTGGTCGGTACCCGTCTGTCACGCTGAGGCTGGCTGGATGCAGGATGTCGAGCGAGTGTGTGAAACTATTCCAGAAATGGAAGCTGTAGTAATCACGCCATTAGACGTAGCTATAGCAGTCCGTCCGTTACCGAACTGGAAATCACCGGGACCGGACGGACTCCACAACTTTTGGTTAAAATGGCTGATTAGTTCACACACTCGCCTAGCATCCCAATTCCAGTCATCACTGGAGTCTGGGTCGCTACCACAGTTTCTAACAACAGGCGTTACCCACCTGCTCCATAAGTCAGGTAGTCCTGGAGAACCCAAGAATTATAGACCAATCACATGTTTGTCAACGGTCTATAAACTTCTAACATCCATTTTGAGAGTGTAAATTAACACACACATTGACAGTAATTCAATTATGTTTGCCTCTCAAAATGGATGTAGGAATGGGTCCCGCGGTACTAAGGAGCTACTCCTCATCGACATGGCCATAAGCCAACAAGTTCGTCGATCCCGCAAGGATCTGTCGACATGCTGGATAGACTATAAGAAGGCCTACGACTTGGTGCCACATACATGGCTCATGAGGGTGTTGGAGTTATACAAGATAGATGCAACTCTGCGCACCTTCCGGATGTCGTGTATGGGGCAATGGAGGACGGTCCTTCGCTACCCAGCTTTCTGCTACGGAGATAATTATCCGGTGTGTGGAGTCGAATCAGCTCATTATGGATGTCAGGAGCATCCGTTATCCCTCTGCAAATTTTAAGCATTACGCCTACCTGGTCGCATGCCCTTCTGGTCTCGAGCATATGATATCCCAGACATCCTAGGAGGAACTTGGAAGGATATAGATAGGGATAATAACCGCGAGTTCTCCTGTAGAGAAACCGCATGAATGCTTTTTGCACTTTCTCAAGAAGAAGTGCATACTTTGCTTCATGCGGATTCCATACAGAAGAACCAGCTTCTAGCTTGGTTCGGACAAGTGTGCTGTACAAAAGCCTTATTACTTGCTCGTTGCGAAAGTCACGAGCATTGCGGAGAACAAATCCTAGTCTTTTAAATGATTCTTTGGCGACAGCAGAGACGTGATCATGAAAAGTAAGCTTCTGGTCAAATGTGACACCCAAGTCCTTCATATTGGTTGATCTAGTTATTTTAGTACCATTTAATTTGTATTCGATATCAATTGGGTGTCGCATTCGACCAAAAGTCATTACATAGCATTTGGACGCATTGAATTCCATTTTATTCTGAACTCCCCATTCATATACGGCATTTATATCATTTTGTATAGCTTCGCAATCCGATACGGTGGGGTCATATCTCACCTCCTCTACATGGATGACTTGAAACTCTTTGCCCCCAACAAATTGCGACTGATGGAGCTACTGAAGGTAACTGAAACATTCAGTAGCGCCATGAGGATGGAATTTGGTGTGGACAAATGTGCAGTCATGCATGTAAAGCGAGGGGAGATTATGGAATCCGAGGGAACTCAACTCTCGGACTCCATACACCTTAGATCCCTCTCCTCAGCCGAAAGCTATAAGTATTTGGGTATGTCGGAAACGTTAGGCATCAACGTTGCTCACATGAAGCAATCGTTGAAGGAGCGCTTCTTTGGTCGCCTGAAGAAGGTTTTAATTAACCTTCTTTCGGGAGGAAACAAGGTGCGCACCTACAACGGTTGGGTCATGCCGGTTCTGATGTACTCTTTCGGCATACTCAAATGAACTCAGACCGAACTCGACGCCCTGGACAGAAGGGTCCGTAACTCCTGACCGCAAACCGGATGCATCACCCACGTTCATCGGTGATGAGACTGTACATCCCGCGGAAGTGCGGGGGTCGAGGCTTTTTAAACGCTAAGACCCTCCACAACCGCGAGGTGTGCAGCCTCAGGGATAATTTTTTTAAAGCCGAAGTGGGAATGCACCGGGATGTGGTCGCAGTGGACAAGGGACTCACCCCGCTCTCCATGGCTAAAGAGAACTGGCGCAAACCTGTAAAGAGCAAGGAGCTTCACGGGCGCTACTATCGGGCTCTTCATGAGTCTGGTGTAGATTTCTTAGCGTCCGTATGCTGGCTACGTTTCGGTGACCTTTTCGGGGAAACTATAGGTTTTGACTGTGCAAGTATGAACGAAGTTATCTTGACGAATAACTACCGGAGACATATTATGAAGGACGGGACGGTTGACGTGTGTCGGGCATGCCATCGTCAGGGTAAGTCCATCAGACATATTATCTCTGGTTGTTCGCGTCTGGCTAACGGCGAGTACTTACACAGGCATAACCAAGTGGCCAGGATTATTCACCAGCAACTTGCTTTGAAATATAAACTTGTTGACTCTGAGGTACCGTATTACAAGTATGTGCCCGACCCAGTTCTCGAAAATGACCATGTCACGTTATACTGGGATCGGTCTATCATTACTGACAGGACTATTATAGCCAATAAGCCTGATTTAGTGGTGATAGACCGATTAGCGCGCCGCGCAATGATAGTCGATGTTACCATCCCACATGACGGGAACCTCGTGAAAGCTGAGAAATTTGTATGTTCAAATATTTAAAAATATAATTTGGTGTGGTGTTTAAAATGGAATAAAGAAAAAATAATAATAATAATAAATTCTTTATTGACACAAAATACAGGTGTAACATACTGCAACCTGTGTTACAGGAGCCAGTGTCTTCCTCCGTTTGTGGTACATTTAATAATACATAAGCTGTGCAATAAATTAATTAAAAACATGGTATAATAAAATAAATTAAAGATGCACGCTAGCTCTTTTGGTATGCAATAAATGTGCATAAATGGGTATGTGTATGTGTGTGCGTGTGTGTGGGATGGTGTGAAGGTGTGTGTGCGTGAATGTGCGCGTGTGTGTGATGGTGTATGTTTAAGTGGGTGATGGTGTGAAGGTGTGTGTGCGTGAATGTGCGCGTGTGTGTGATGGTGTATGTTTAAGTGGGTGATGGTGTGAAGGTGTGTGTGCGTGAATGTGCGCGTGTGTGTGATGGTGTATGTTTAAGTGGGTGATAGTGTGTGGTTTTGTGTCTTATGAGTACTGCTGTTGTATTAGGTCTTCCGTCCGGTGATAATTCAGTGTTTGAAGCCATGTGGAGATTTTCTTTTTACTCTCTCTTGTTGTTAAAGGGTTTATGTTCAGGATATGATTTATTTTATTGTAAATGTACGTAGCCATGTAAAAGTGTTGTCGTCTAGCTGACGCGGTTTTACAAATTACTGGTCTACATACGTCTGTACGGGTAATCGTTCTCTTTAATTTTGTGGTGTGACTTACCGGTGTAATTTGATGATGTCTCATTGTGAGGTTATGAAGGTACAACTGTCTCACGGTAAGTAGTTTACAGTTTTCGTACAGATCTTTCGTTGGAAACCGGTATGGTTTGAATGTCATGACATTTAGCAGGGATCTTTGGGCTCTTTCGAGGTTAATCATAAAGGTTTTGCAAGCGCCTCCCCAGGCCGTGATACCGTAGCTTATGATTGACTGCGCCAGCGCAAGATACACCGTTCGTAGTAGTTCAAACTGAGCCACGTGTCGAAGCTTCTTAAATGCCCATATTAGTTTCCTTACACGGGAAGTGATCAATTCAATGTGAGGACGACAGCTTAGTCGTTCATCCAGAACTACTCCTAGGTACTTCACTGACTTTTTTTGTGCGATTGGAAGACATTGGCATTGGTGACCGTTACAATCATTACAGGAGTGTGCTTTGAGACTTATTTCCAAGGGTCTAGTATTGGCGAAAGTAAATTGCAGATATGTGGTCTTTGAAATATTCAGGGTTAGTAAGTCACTTTCCAGCCAACAGATTATTTCGCGTAGGCCTATCTCTGCCGCTTGTTGCGCTGCTTTCCAATTCTCACCGTGAAATATTAATACGGTATCGTCTGCGTAACTAAATATTTTACCGTTTTTAAGATAAAAAATAAGATAAGTCATTAAAATAGACCAGGAAATGTTGCTGAAGGCTTGGAGATAAGCAGCTACCTTGTGGTACACCATAGTCAATTTTAACTTAATTGCTAATCTTTACACCACCTTTACTTTTTGTGTTCGGTAAGACAGAAAGTCAGTAAATATACTCAGAGGCTTTCCCCTGATTCCGACATGTTCCATCTTCCTTACAAGGGTTGAAGTACATACCGTGTCAAACGCCTTGGCCAGGTCCAGAAAAACACCCAGACATTTCTGTTTTGAATCAACTTTCCCAGTAACGTAATCAACCAGTTGATTAACTGCGTCTATGGTGCTTTTCCCAGACCTGAAACCAAATAAAATTGTGAGTCCGATAATATATTGAAACGTTCCAGGTATGTTATGAGTCTATGGTTCAGTAGCTTTTCCAAGATCTTTGCCAGTGCTGAAAGTACTGAGATAGGTCTGTAATTTTTAACCTCATCTTGACCCCCTCCCTTGTGAACAGGCGTTATTAGAGATTTTTTGAAGATTCGGGGGAAGGTTCCTTGTTCAAAACATATCTCAATGAGTTTTGTAAGAGGTGGGACTAGTATATGTTTACCCAGTTTGAGTAGTTGGCCGGAATTGAGTCCCATCCCGTGGCACAATCATTTCTCAGATTATCAATCACTGACTCAATTTCAGCCTCGTCCGGGGATATCAAAACCATAGACTCATTGGCCGAGGATGTCTCAAATTTATATGGGGCACTTGGGGAATTTTGATTTTGAATAATAGAGTCAGCTAATTGCTTACCAATATTTGAAAAATAATGATTTATTTCCTCAATGGAATTGGGCGTGCCATTTGCAGTTAAGAGGTTGTCCGCTATAATTTTTTGTCCAGATTAGTTAGTAATAGTTTAAATAATTTTCCATGTATCTTTACTGTTTTTCGAAGATTCTAAAGCGGATCTGTCATGATTTAATTTAATTTTCCTAAGTAACAGATTGCAAAAATTACGATACCGCTTATACGACAACTCAATAATTCCGTCTTTTGGGTTAGCTAGAAATGTTTTATGGAGATTATCCCGGTGTCGAATACAACGTGTAGGTGGCCAGGTGTAATCCAGGGCTTGAGTACTGTTTTACGGTTAGGAAGTTTATTTACTTGGGAGTGCTGAGATATTATGGACATCAAACATTCGACAAACCCAGTTGCAGCTTCATTTGCATCGCATTTGTCAGATATAAATGAGAAATCGGTATTCTTAAGCTGCTCTACAGCGGCCTCATAATTCACTTTCGTGACGTATTTACTCGTGTGTAGTTTGGTTTTACCGCCCTTATTTAAGCATTTCAATACTGAGGCATGGTCGGTGACTGTTGAATCAATTACTATGACCGTTGCACAACTTGATTTATTAATCATTGCGTGATCGAGGCAGTTCTGTAATCTTGTCGGATGCGTGTGTCCCAGGCGGTCAGATTAAGATAAGACGAACTATTCCTGTCAGTGTTACTAGGTTTTATGTCAATATTAATATCTCCTGTTAAAATTATGTTCTTCGCTTTTTGTGTACTTAATATGTTTCCTAGGGTATTTAAGAAGCTGTCAGTACTACATATCGGTGGGGATCTATAGCATGCTAGAATACACGTATCTGAATCAATGTTTAGCAAAAGAAAGTTGGCACCTATCGAATCTGGTTGTTCCACTGTATACTGAATACTGCTTTTAACATATATTGTAATGCCATCGTTTTGATTTAAGCATTTCTTACTGGAGTATGTCACATAATTATCAATAGGAGGAATCGGTTTGTCCTCATTAAGCCAACACTCAGTCAGTATTATAACATCCATTTCACAACACAACCTAGCTAATTGAGCCTGAAACCCGTCTAAGTTTTTATATATGCTTCGAATGTTCTGATTAATTATTTTTAGTGAATCCTTCGAGGTTTTTATGATATTGTTACAGATATTAGTATCACAGTGATGTGAAGACGCAACCGCAAAACTATCTATTTGTGACGCTATACTAGTGTTTATATTAGCCATTGGGTATCGTTATATTTCCAATGTTGCGTTTTAATGCGCGGGAACTTATCTTAGGCGTGGTATAATCTAGTAGTAAGGCAGTGTAAGTGGATCCGCTCAGAGAGGGAGATGTATGTATGCTGACAACAATATGTTTGTGGCGTATTTGTGTTTTGTGTAACGAGTTGTTGTTAGAGTGTTTGAATGTTTTATACGAGTATTTATGTGATAAACAATAACAGAGCAGGTGTAAATAACAAAATAGTAAACCAATCATACAATAACAGAGCCGGTGCAGATAAAAAAATAGTAAAACAATTATAACCAAATAAATAGAACATGCAATTTCATGGGCCAGTCATTGCACTAAGCTTGGGTTAAGGTCATCCTCGCTTTTTATATGTATGTGTTGAAAACCTTCTTTTTGTCTCAGAAAAACCTTTCCAAGTGAAGTCCAGCAAAACTTGTAATTATTCTCAAAGGTGCTGCGCCTTCATAGTCAGGCTCTCCGACAGATAGATAGGTTTTCTGTCACCTGGTATATTGATATGGGAGGTGTTAAACTTGGCCTGGGCATTCTTGCGATTGTAATTGCGCACTTTCTGCAGAATATTTTCTCTTTCTGTAACCGAGACGAAATCGACTATGATAGATGATCCGCCACCCCTTTTACTCAAGCGAAAAATATCCTTCACTTCATGACATTCAAGTGGAATATCCAGAACTTTGGCTGTTTCCGATACTGTATTACGCAGATCCTCTCTATTTTCACCTTCCCCTTTTGGCACATTTCTAATTTCCATTTTTGTTAGACACATAATTCTTTCTAAATTTTCCACTTTGTCTTCCAGCTGATTTATATAGGCTCAATCGACTTTCCGGTCTCTTTCAGTATCATCCAACCTTATTTTCATGTCGTCGTATTGCTTATTGACAAATTCTATGGATTTCTTCAATTCTGCATTCTGCCCTATAATCTCGGTCATAGATTGTTGAAGCGATGTAAATTTGTTTTCGGATTGAACATTAGACGCTTTTAACAAATCACGGATGTCCTGCATACAAGCGACCAATTCTGGATCGCATTTCCGTTTTGGTTTGTGACGTGACGTAACGTTTGTATCATTTATGCTGCTTACATTTGGGACAGATACGGATGGATTAATAGTTGTATTAGTCGCCTCAATAGTTCCAGTGTCATTTGCTTCAAACGCTGCCGGCGACATCGGTGGAGGTGGCGTAAGTCTCATCGGACTCATATTGTTATAGTATTAAGTACCTTATTTGTGTACGGCGTACGCGCTGGTATCGTGTAGACCTCCGCAAGCAGCAAATCGGAGTTGTAGACGAGTCACAGCAGTGCGCGCAGTCGTTGTGCAAGCGAGACAGCAATTATGGGTAATTGTAATTGTAAAGATGCGAATTTATTGTAAAAACATAATTACAAAACAAAAAACATTGTTACGGGTAATTTTGTATTATGCTCACATGACTTGTATACGTGGGCAGATAAGTAGAAAAGTTAAATACCTAATAAGAGGATAAAGCGTCGTGCAGACCCGCGCGAGGCGACTCTAACAAAACAATTTCTAAGAAAACTTTACAGCAGAACAATTACCTGTGTCGCGTCGCGCGAAAAGTCGCGCTAGTCTCCACGAGCCTTAAGGCTACGGACACGACATAAACGGGCGCAGGACGGCGGCGGCGCGGGGAGCGGTGCGTTTCAATGCATACAATTATATGGACCTGGCCTCGAATGTAGCGGCGCGGGAAGCGGAAGCTTTGCCGCGGCTCTGCCCGCGCCGCCGCCGCCCCCGCCCCGCAATCGCTGGCTTCGAGACCGAGGCCTGAAGGTATCGATGAGGATTTCGGGTCTTTTCATGTTTTTTCAAGTTTCTGAAGTTTTACAATTGTATTGTTTTGAAAAAACCACCATCGTTAATTTAAAAACTGAAATATTTTATTCTAGTGAAATTAAGATACCATGACCTATTTGAACGTGTTGTTTAAACATTGTCTAAACACACAACTAATGAAATACCAGTATCTAAGCAAAGGAATAAGAGAGGAACCCCATTCGTTAATAATAGTCGGTAAACGTATGATTCCCCTGGAGGCGTGTTATGTAGACATTTGTTCCGGCAAGAGATACCGCCACAGAGTTACAGAGTAGATATGTACAGAAAGCCGACACACAACGAGCTAAAATAGACATATGCACACATAGACGCCTACGTACGACAATCTCAAACAAAATGCCGATCGCGACTTCGCAAGTGTGCTTACTTGACGCGATGGCTATGTGTGCGTGCGTTTTCGCTCCTTGTATGAAGCAGGCCTTCTGTAGCTATGTTGTGACAGAGTACAATACAATAGTACGTAAGGAGCCTACTATACATCACTATGAGCGACACTCGATTATCTCTGGTAGCCTCGGGGGAAATTATCGTCATTATACTTTACTTATTAGGTGATACCTACTGTGTTGTACTGCAATGTTCGGGGATAGTTCAATTTCATATGTTACGCATTGTGGATTGAAATTTTACGTAGTTATTTATTGGTAGTATATTTTTCCCTAGAGTTATGGTGAGTAAATCGACTAAAATGGACCAGCTTTAACAACAAGCTAAAGCTAGTCTATCGACTTCGATTTAGTCTTAAAATGTTGTATTTTCAGAGCTCAGACCAAATAAAAAACCAAGACAGAGCGCTGTCAACAGTGTCGTTGTGTGGTGTAGTTTGATTGTAATAGGTTGTAAATGTGTGCGTGTGAGCACACGCTCACACTTCCCTTCACTTCCGCTCTGTGCATACACATGCACAGAGCGGAAGTGTAGTTTTGGCATGCTTCACTATATTGTTCGCAGCTCTCTGTCTTGTTTTTTATTTGGTCTGAGTTTCAGAGCTCTCTTAACTTTCAGTTGTTTGTTTATTGTATCAATTTTAATGAGAATATAAATACTAAATACCCTTAAAACCGATGAATTTACTTATTGTTCCCTGACATAAAGGCACTGAAAGAAGAAGACGATTATAATTATCCGTTCGCCTTTCCTTATTGAGCTAGGAAGTCTTAGAAAATTATTTTTCATTTTGTAGATACAAACATGAAAAACATCAGTAGAAGCACACGTGAAAAATATTTAGAAGAAAGCCATAAAACTAGAAAAACACAATGTTGACCAACGAACCCGTGGTGAAGAGTCCTCTCCTATATAATGTCCCTCAAATATTGACGCAGGGACCCTTGGCTCAAACATTATTCTTTCATCGAGCCAATATTTGTTCACTTTCCTAGGTAAACAAGCTCGCCAACGTTTTTCAATGTCCCCTACAAAATCTGGTGACATATGATGCGTGAAATTGTAGGTAAAAATGAACAGGTTCTGGTAAAAGGTAAACGTAAGCATTATGGTCTGTTGGATATTTTCTGTATGTTGCTCCTTTATATTTGTAGCAAAGGTAGCTATGAGAACGAAGACGAATTTTGATTTATTTGTGATTTCTGTAACGTGTTTAAACGATGCCGATGGAGCGTTTCGAAAGAAAAAGAAAACGTGATTTTCACAAAAATCCTAATAAGTACATACTTACAAATATTTCAAAAACAACGTCGATGTAGAACGAACGGCGGAAAAGATAAATGTCAAAGAATTCACGTCTGTCGGTGGTTTCAAATAACGGCACGTTTGACGGCGGGCTATCAAATGTCGGCGCGCGATTGACGTACCGTACGCGTTCGGGCCGAGTCTTCGCACCCCTTTGATCTCACTTCCTGGGGAAATGTAGAACAAATTCAATAACGTTCGGAAATTTCGATTAAATTAAATGTTAATTTTGTTAGGAAATAGGGTTTTATTTAAATCAAATTAACCAATTTTATTTGTTTGTAACATACGTATCTGTTATATTTATAGCTTTGTTATGTAAGTTTATGACATGTTCAGTATGATCTTTCGTTTTACGAGTTTATGCTTCCATTTTCAGTTCCACATCAAGCCCGCATTTCCCACGCACGCAGCCTGTCAAACAAGGCCGTGGCACGTGGTTCGAGTCTCGTGGCTCGTGGGCGTCTTTTGTGCCGCCAATAAATTCGTAAAGCGTTATGTTTGGCGACGATCAATCACGGAGGCATTAACACGGACCGGGCTTGCCTTTTATTTCATCGATGTCCTATAGAAACTGCAAAATATTGGGCCTCTCCTCTCCATACGAATTTAATTCAAATTCAAATTCAAATTCAAATCTTTATTGCATAACACATGTGTTTACAAGGTCTTAATAATTATAATAAAGTTCACATGGACCCTGTCGGGCACAACAATTTCATAAAAATATGAGTAGCAACATTATCCTTAAAAAAATGTAATACAATTTTATTATCTCATTTAAATACGTGATATACGTCTTTGCAAATTCTCACTAGCTCTAGAAGTCATGAAAAATAATTAATTAATTTCAAATAAAATCACACAAATTAAATTATTCAACGATTAATTCATTAGATTAAAATTAATGTCACAGATTAAATTAGGTAATATAAACAGTCAAATCAAAAAGTCAAATAAAACTGTAATAAAAAAATAAACAAATAAAGAATACATTAAAAAAAAAAAAAAAAAAAAATGTCACAGATTAATATAATAGTATTACAGAATCAATAATAGTCAAATAAAAATAAATGTCTAAAACTGAATTAATGGTGGAGGTCATTCCATTTAAATGTCATCATTAAAAAATTCATTAAGTGAATAGTAGCATTTCTCCACCAGTAATTTTCTGAGCCGTTTAATAAATATATTTTCATTTTGTTCCATTTTAATGTCGTTTGGTATTTTATTATATATTTTAATTGATGTTACGTGGGGGCTCGTGCTGTGTAATTTTAGCTTAGATTGCGGTATTACTAGCATATTTTCAAACCGTGAACGTGGTGCATATCGGCGAGGTTGGTCTGCAATTTTAAGGTAGAAGTGTGGATATTGTCTAACGAATTTACATAATTCTAGAATATAAATAGATGTCAAAGTTAGTATGTCTAGTTTCCTAAAATGCGGTCTACAACTTACGTCATTGTCAATATAAACCATTATCCTGATACACTTTTTCTGTGGGATAAACAAGTCATTGCTATCTACACTATTTCCCCAAAGAACAATACCGTACTTAAGCCATGCGTATGCATATGCATAGTATGTGGATAGGGCAGTTTTGAAATCTGTAGTTTTTTTGAGCTCGCTATTAAACTCTTTAGCTATTTAAACTCTTTACTTTGAGGTTTAAGTTTGAAATTAGGTTGGAGTTTTGGTATATTTTGAGAGTTGACTGTATCAGAAGTTTCAACGTACGACTCGAAGTTTGTGCCCAAAAGAGATAAACTGCTATTGGGTCCGGGAATTGTTCCACTGCGGTTGAAACACATATTATGAGCAACAAGTTACTTGTACACAATTACAAAGTTTACCCGAGTCCTGAACATATTGGAATATAAATACCGGTCAGTAGAAAGAAACACAAGTCAGTATACGTAACTTGCTCCTTGGCTGCGCCAGAGACCGGATATAGGTATCGTTTTGACCTAACTTTGATCGATCAAAGAAACTTTATACGATTGTCTAGCCTTTGTTAATGTTAATTGAAAACTAAAGTAAACGAACTGGCTTACAAAAGGGCTACCTTTTGTTAGCCAGTTCGTATGAATATTGCGAACATTTATATTGAAGCTTCTATTCTTAAATAGGAGAATATTTTCTGCACACCTAGCAGTGATTTGCAGCAGGGAGGTATTCAGTTTCACAGAGAAGCGCTGAACATTGTTACGTTAGAAAACTTATTCGAATAATTATATTTAAAAAAGCCGGCCAAGTGCGTGTCGGACCACATACAATGAAGGGTTCCGTAGTTGGGATGAATTTATCCCAAGAACAAACTTAACTTAATAGTTGAAAAACATGTACTCCAATACATACATCACGGTTTATTCTCCAACTGAAAATGTAAGTTTGTAATCGTATTTTTTTTTAATAGGTATTATAAAAAAAAATAAAAAAATAAAATTCATTTATTTTCAGGTAAATAACACCCATAGCCAAACATAAATTAATAAAATAAATTAAAATACAATAAAATCAAACATCAAATAAAATAAAATTAAATTACGTTAAATCGAGAGCAAAATATAAATCAAATAAAATAAAATTAAATCCAAATAAAATTAAATTTAAATTAAATTAAAACTAAATAAATAATCAAAAACAATAAAATTAATACCCTCTCTCCGACATTGGTACAGCAACATGTCTGCTGGAACAATGCGGAACGAAGGGGCAGTCCAGCCTTCCCGCAATCATCGCCAGTACGATGTTGGGGCTAACCCGTACCCTGCGCACCAAGGACGCGGCGCGCTTGCGCATAGTCGCATGAAAGCAATCGGTGCGCGCCTCTGCGAACATACCCGAGGCGCTGCAGTATCGGGGTAGCCCCATCACCGCCCTGAACGCGTTATTGTACTGGACGCGGATGGCGCTGTAACTTCTATTAGAGTAGTGAGCCCACAGACTGCATGAGTACAGCGATGTACAGTACGCTCTAAAGAGCGTAGCCTTAACCTCATAAGAGCACCGCGCAAATCTGCGGGCGATCATGTTAGCTCTAACAGATAACGCCCTCCGCTCCCGTTCCATGTCTGCGTGATCTCTAAGGTCGACAGTTAAAACATGCCCCAAGTATGTAAACTGGCTAACCCTTTTCAAAGAAACCCCATTGAGTCTGACCGGAGGTATGGTTCCCGGACATTTTGCACTGGCGGTCTCAAAGATCATACACTGGCTCTTCTTTACATTATACAACAAACCGTGACCACAAGCATATTCCTCGCATATATTTACCAGCTTTCTCAAGCCGCAGACCGAAGCGCTCATCAGCACCATGTCGTCAGCATAACTTAAATTATTGACACATGTACCGTCAATGTGACAGCCGACATGCTGACTGCTGAGCGCCACGATCAGCCCGTTAACATACAAATTAAACAGGGTAGGAGATGTTAAGCCACCCTGCCTGACTCCGCACTCGAGCTGATACGCATCCGACATTGCCCCCGCCCATCTAACACTATTAGACTGGTGCGCCAGTACTGGAACATGCTGATGAGTTCCGGTGGCAAATCTATGCTCCTCAGCTTGTTCCACAACAGATCATACGCTACAAGGTCGAAAGCCTTTGACAGATCAAGGAAGCACGCATACACGGGTGTTTTACGGTCTGTGTAGTATTTGACGGTATGCTTAAGACACAGTATAGCACTTTCAGTGGACAGCCGGGGACGAAACCCGAACTGATTATCGTGCAGTGTTACCGATCGATTTAACTGTGCGTAAGCAAACCGTCAAACACTTTAGCAGTTACAGTGGCAAGAGAAATAGGCCTGTAGTTACACTTATCAGTAAGGTCACCAGTTTTATTCTTCACTACAGGCACTACCACCGTTTTCATAAAGTCCGCTGGCAAGTAGGAATGACTCACGCACAGCGAGTAAAACATAGCCAATACCCTAGTAATGTGTGGTCCCGCGTGTTGTAGGTGCTCAATGCTGAGCCCATCATGACCAGGGGACTTACCTCTCGAGATAAGCCTTATAGCTTTAGCTACGTCCCTAGCCAGGAAGGCAGCCCCCGCATCCCGACTGTTTACGCCAGCATTGAGCACCTCCGTCGCTGTACCCAACGGAGATTATGAAACTACAAATTATCCGTTTTCGGAATTTTTTCCTTTATTTGTGCTGTAAAATTCAAAATTCAAAATTTAAAAGTCATTTATTCAAATTAGGCTGAGAAATCAGCACTTTTCGAACGTCAAAATTACATAAGACAGTCCCCCAAAAACGCCCACCCTTCACCACTTCCTAGTGCATAAGCTGGGAAGAAGAAGTGGAGCAACAAACTCCCCAGCAGCACAGCTGTCTGTTCAGTTGAAAAAACTTGATTCTATATAATAGTGCATATTATTATGCTAAAATAATTTACATCACCACAAATTGCAATACAACTCATAAAATAAAAACATTTTAAAGAGTAGATTATGTCAACAATAAATGAAAACATAATTAAAATAAATTGACTTACAGTCAAATAAAATAATCCAACAATTATATGCTCATATAGTATCGTGTAGTCTAAAATAGTCTAAAATAATTGTTTGTTCCTTGGGGTACATTGGAGTAGCTTAATTAGTCCCAAGCCTTTTTGTCGTCTAAGTAATCTTTAACTTAATAGAAACCTTTTTGACATAGTTTCTGTTTAATAAATGATTTAAATTTATTGAGGCTCAGTTCTTTGACATGGCTTGGGAGTTTGTTGTAAAAACGTATACTTTGGCACTTAAATGAATTACTAATTTTTTGGAGCCTAGTCCTCGGCACAATAAATAAATCTTTGTTTCTAGTATTTAAGCTATGAATGTCGCTGTGTTTAGAATATAGATTTATATTCTTTTTCACATAAATCAGGTTCTCATAAACATATTGAGACGCGACTGTCATTATGTTTATTTCCTTAAATTTATCCCTCAGTGAATGCCTACAACTTAGGTTATAAATTGCTCGAATGGCACGTTTCTGCAGCACAAATATAGCCTGAAAGTCGGCTGCATTTCCCCACAACAAAATGCCATACGACATTACACTATGGAAATAACTAAAGTATACTAATCGAGCTGTTTCTACATCAGTCAAATGACAGATTTTATACACCGCGTAGGCTGCAGAATTTAGCCGCTTCGACAATTTGGTTATATGTGGGCCCCACTGAAGCTGTAGACCTTACTTTCTGCCAAATTTCATGATTATAGGTCAACAGGAAGTACCCTGTAGGTTTTTATTTATTTGGGACTAGCAACCCGCTCCTGCTTCGCACGGACTTGACAACACATCGAGAGTTCCTACGTAAACGTAACTTTAATATGAACGTATTTTAACATTAACCTTCCAGAATAAATTCTCTAAACGATGTTGAAAACCTCATCAAAATCTGTTGCGTGGTTTAGAAGAACAACGCGGACATACAGACAAACGTGAAAAGCGATTTTGTTATTTTATAATATGTATATAGATTATCAAAATATGTCACTTAAATGGCCGCATTTTTTTATTGCGTTAACTTAGAAGCTTGATTTTTTTTAGAGTTCCAAGGGACTATTGATTTTTGTACTTGATATTAATTTCAACTTGATATGTCCATGCATTCCTGAGAAAATGGGTCTTAACAGACTGACGGACGGACAACAAAGTGATAAAAAAATAAAATAAAATGCAGGTGTAATGTTTTTATTATTTAATTAGTGTCATATCATATCATAAAATATGTTAAATAAATAGGTAGTGATATACCTACTGCAGAACACCTTTGTGAATTAATATTCTGGTTATAGAACTCAAAACCTAGGCTATCGGTCACGTTTGCGACTTCCAACAAAACATAATAAAAACAAAATAAATTTACAACATGTTCAGCTCTCAGAATACGTGGAAACAATAAAAGTAGGTACACGATCATTACACGAACACTAAGTATTTGATCCCAAACTGCTGACCTGTCGTTAAGCCGGGGCTGAGCGACGCTCGTTAAAACATGACTGTTGACCTACACTCCAAGACTACAACGAAATATTACCAAATATTCCGCTTTGACGTTTTTGGTACTCTGAGTTTTAAGTTCATATTCCTTTTTACCAGCTTTTTATTAACTTGCTTCGTTACAAACGCAGCAGGTTTTTGATTATTCAGATTATGACAGACTGGATTAGAAAATGTGTTTCTTTTGTTTTTATTTACTTTTATCATAAGAACGCTGCTTATGATACAATTAGGTACAGTCAGCCTCAAAAAGATGGTAGTCGACTAGTATTTATTTGATTGTCTACACACAGAAAAAACACACGAATTAACAAAAACAGTTGATCTATTGTGAAAATAGCTCATGAGCGAATAACACAACCAAAGTTGGTTTAAACGCAAGCTAACTGCTTCAGTTACATCGTGTAAAACGAGTTTTTTTGTCGTTGAATCTTTTTACAAAACTTTATGATACTGATTGTCAAATTACTATTTATGTAGAGGTATAACTCAACTAGAGCAAGTTAAATTAAACAAACTCTTGTTAATTATTTACACGACAGTTTTTTTTACAAGCGACCAATTTTTTTACCAATGTTTCTGTTTATGTTATTAGCAGTCTTACAAGTTTAATTATAATGATACAGCTTTGTAGTTTATAGCTGTACTTGAAGTTATTACATACATAATATAGTTAGTTATTACGAACAAATTCTACAATGCCGAATATATCAAACTTTTAGACAGTCATAAACACAACCTTGTTTACGTGCAACGAAACGTTTTTGCTGTCACTCAATCGCGCCGCTCTGCGCCGCCGCCGCGCCGCCGCCGCCCGCGTCGCGCGCACAGTTCATGTTCATTGTAAATGCACCATGTTTGTTTTGGCTAGTCGTTTTATATTTTTAATTCTTGCCAGCAGTGGCTAGACTGACTAGTAATAGTATTCTTTGGCAGTGGGTTGGTGGTTGGCATGTCAAATTGTGCAGTAGGTACGACCCTAAACAATAACTCTGATTAGAAAATAGTTATACATTTAAATTAATTTCATTTTCAAATATCTTTATTTAACATCTGTACAATGAACAAAAATGCACTTTACCACATTAAATCACTATAAATAAGATACTTTGTGAGGCTAGCGATTCACCTTTCAAAGCTTATTTTGAATTTATTTATTTTCAGTAACTAAATTAATCACTTAGAAAATTAACATTTTTACACAAGTCACAGTTTTTGCAACATTAAATAATATGTACAAGTATATAAGAAAGGGGTTGGGGGGGAACAATCATAGGGCATCAAAAAATTCGTCCGCATCGTTGTCAACAGGAAAAGTGCCCAAAAGGCTGGCAGCATTGCCACGTTGTATGGCAATGCTGATTCTCTGGCCGAAGAATAGGCCAGCCTTCTGGTCACATGAAGAGTCGACCAACCGCTTTGCGATGTCTTGAAAGACTAAGTGGGCACTCGGACCCCATGGCCCTAGTGTTTCAACCCCAAACGGCTCAAACATATATATATTTTGAATTTGAATTTAATGTTGACAGTAACGCAAATTATTTAGCTAGATATACATAATTTACTGATTGCATGTAGGTATGACAAGAAAAAATATTTTTAAGTAATACATTTATATTATGAACTGGTGAATTCAATACGGAATGTAGGTGCCTATTAATAGTCATGTTAAAATTAATGAATTTATGTAAAAGCATCTACATATCTGCACTGCCACTCGCATGAAGTTCAAGTTGGCCAAGATCCATGGACCGTACTCTACCAATTGCAGCATTCCGCTGCCAAGTAGACCTCCTTACACACGAAAAAGGCTGAACATGTTTTTTTCTTAAATGATGTTATGCTTGACACATTTTTGAATTCGGTTTGTTCGAAGCAAAACTCAGGTTTTCTTTTTGAGGGAGCCGTCATTCAGGAGTCAAGCTCTGATGGTGTCCAGCTAATATAAATTTTATCATAAAAAGTTGTGTTATCGAACGGATACGTAGTCCCCGGACGTCTGGTCGCCTTGCCATATAATACGTACTAGCCAGTTCGTACTTATAGTTTATCTAGGTTCATCCAGGGACCGAGACACTCATCCTGGAAAACATACAATCTGTACTAACATGTGAAAATTCCAGTTGTCTATCACTCGGCCCCCCTACGTAATTTCGCCTTTCTATCGGGTCTAAAATAGTGTGATCCGTACAGAAAAGCAACTATTTGATTAACATTTGAAAATACTGTGGCAATGATGAGGAGAGTTTCGCTTTTATGTTTACAACATGTAAGTTACTTCATTCGCATCGTAATTCTTCTAATGATACAATAACTTTTCTTTTAGATTCGGGCGCAACTGACCACATTGTAAATACAAAGGAATTTTTATCTTCATACTCAGAGTTACCCACTCCGCTAAAAATTGGGGTAGCTAAGAACAGTACTAACATTCCCGCATTTGGTAAAGGACAAATAAATGTTAATAGTAATCTAGGTTTTCAAGGATCAATCGATAATATTCTATATTCACCAGATGTGCCATATAATTTACTATCGGTAAATCGTATTCAAGAAGCAGGTATGTCAGTTATTTTTAACAATAATAAAGTTCATATTTACAAAAACAACAAATACTTAATGTCCGGTATATGTAGTAATAACCTTTTTAAGATACATTTTAAAGTACGGTCGAATCTGCGATCTCAATGTAATATCTGAGACTTCTAAAACTTATGATTTATGGCACAAACGTCTCGGTCATTTGAATAAACAAAAATTTAATATTTTATAAAACCTAATTGAGGATCATCAGATTATCAATGATGTAATTCCTAGTGATGAGTTATGTGAGTCTTGTATACTTGGTAAATAATCACGACTACCCTTTGCTAAGTCAAAAGTGAAATCCAATAACAACAGACCACTTTTTATTGTTCATTCTGTCATGATTTCTTTGATTAAATTTAAAAAAAAATATTACTTAAATATTGAATTATAATATCCACTGTGGCAACACTGTCAAAGTACAAATTATTATTATTATAACAATGTTTTAAATGTATTTTCATTATTGCAACTCAATGTATTATTTTACTTTGGCAACACTCAGAAATAACGGTTATGATAATATCGTTATTTCTGGGTGGGGCAAAAGTCATGCTAAATTGTAAAATGTAATGCAGAGTCAGTCGTCTTTGGATTGTGAAATAGTACAGTTGTGCTGATTAAAAGTATTACCAAGAAAATAGTGTTCTTTTTCTTTAACAAGTCAGAAGTGGCATGGAATCACGAGCCATATTATGCCGGCAAAATTGTAAGTAGTCTTATGAATTCTTTACTTTACTGCTTTTGTACGAGATAAGTTCAGTGAGCGATGAGTATGGTTATTATGTAGTCTCATGATTCGGTAGCAATCATTGTAGCGTATTTCCCATAAGGCTAATATTTAAATCATAGTTAATAGTAATTGGGCCGATGCACGTGCTACCTTTGGTCGAGGCAACTCCTCGATAAGGTTATCGTTGCGTTGGACTAATTATAATAATATATAGTAAGTTAATAGTTGGGCTGATGCACGTGCTATCTTTGGTCGAGGCAACTCCTCGATAGGGTTATCGTTGCGTTGGACTAATTATAAACAATTAGTAAATAGTTGGGCCAGTGCATGTGGTACTCTTGGTCGAGGCAACTCCTCGATAGAGTTATCATTGCATTGGACAACTTGGAAAATAAATAAATTACAAATTATGAGATGGAATGTTGGGAATTTCTCTACGAGATTTTACTTCGAATAATTTGAATAGTATGTCAGTCTGTTCCGTTCACTGAAATTTCTGTGCAGCTATATAGTTTGATAGTTAAGCAGTAGCTTAGCCTTTGTTGTTTGCTGCAATGATTAATGACTATGCGAGCTATCATATAATAAAATGTGTATTGTGAACTCCTATACGGCGTGCACTGCTTATTATTGTTTAGCCGTGTGGGCGACCTGTGATGTACGAGTATAGTGTAGACTCCTATGCGGCGTGCACTCGGGTTCAGCCATGTAGGTGAGCTGTTCAGAGATGTACGAGTATAGTGTAGATTCCTATGCGGCGTGCACTCGGGTTCAGCCATGTAGGTGAGCTGTTCAGAGATGTACGAGTATAGTGTAGATTCCTATGCGGCGTGCACTCGGGTTCAGCCATGTAGGTGAGCTGTTCAGAGATGTACGAGTATAGTGTAGACCCCTATGCGGCGTGCACTCGGGTTCAGCCATGTAGGTGAGCTGTTCAGAGATGTACGAGTATAGTGTAGACCCCTATGCGGCGTGCACTCGGGTTCAGCCGTGTAGGTGAGCTGTTCAGAGATGTACGAGTATAGTGTAGATTCCTATGCGGCGTGCACTCGGGTTCAGCCATGTAGGTGAGCTGTTCAGAGATGTACGAGTATAGTGTAGATTCCTATGCGGCGTGCACTCGGGTTCAGCCATGTAGGTGAGCTGTTCAGAGATGTACGAGTATAGTGTAGATTCCTATGCGGCGTGCACTCGGGTTCAGCCATGTAGGTGAGCTGTTCAGAGATGTACGAGTATAGTGTAGATTCCTATGCGGCGTGCACTCGGGTTCAGCCATGTAGGTGAGCTGTTCAGAGATGTACGAGTATAGTGTAGATTCCTATGCGGCGTGCACTCGGGTTCAGCCATGTAGGTGAGCTGTTCAGAGATGTACGAGTATAGTGTAGACCCCTATACGGCGTGCACTCGGGTTCAGCCATGTAGGTGAGCTGTTCAGAGATGTACGAGTATAGTGTAGACCCCTATGCGGCGTGCACTCGGGTTCAGCCGTGTAGGTGAGCTGTTCAGAGATGTACGAGTATAGTGTAGATTCCTATGCGGCGTGCACTCGGGTTCAGCCATGTAGGTGAGCTGTTCAGAGATGTACGAGTATAGTGTAGACCCCTATGCGGCGTGCACTCGGGTTCAGCCGTGTAGGTGAGCTGTTCAGAGATGTACGAGTATAGTGTAGATTCCTATGCGGCGTGCACTCGGGTTCAGCCATGTAGGTGAGCTGTTCAGAGATGTACGAGTATAGTGTAGATTCCTATGCGGCGTGCACTCGGGTTCAGCCATGTAGGTGAGCTGTTCAGAGATGTACGAGTATAGTGTAGATTCCTATGCGGCGTGCACTCGGGTTCAGCCATGTAGGTGAGCTGTTCAGAGATGTACGGGTATAGTGTAGATAGACCCCTATGCAGCGTGCACTTGGGCTTAGCCGTGTGGGCGACCTGTGATGTACGAGTATAGTGTAGACTCCTATGCGGCGTGCACTCTAGTTTAACCATGTAGGTGAGCTATATGGAGATGTATGCGTATAGTTTATAGCAGCCACATAGGTGAGCTGTAGTTCAGAGTTTAAAATTAAAGATGAACATGTACCTACTACAAGTATAGTTTAGAGTTCTATGCGGCTTACACTCCAGTTTAACCATGTAGGTGAGCTATATGGAGATGTATGCGTATGGTTTATAGCAGCCACGTAGGTGAGCTGTAGTCCAGATTTTAAAAATAAAGATGTAAGAGTATAGGTTAGAGTTCCATACGGCTTACACTCTAGTTCAACCAAGTTGATGGCTATAAAGAGATGTATGCGTATAGTTTATAATAGCCGCATAGGCGAGCTGTAGTTTAGATTTTAAAATTAAAGAGGAACATGTACCTACGAGTACAGTTTAGAGTTCTATGCGGCTTACACTCCAGTTTAATCATGTAGGTGAGCTATATGGAGATGTATGCGTATAGTTTATAGCAGCCACATAGGTGAGCTGTAGTTCAGAGTTTAAAATTAAAGATGAACATGTACCTACAAGTATAGGTTAGAGTTCTATGCGGCTTACACTCCAGTTTAACCATGTAGGTGAGCTTCATGGAGATATATGCGTATAGTTTATAGCAGCCACGTAGGTGAGCTGTAGTTCAGAGTTTCACGTAGGCACGTAATGTGATCTTATGCAGCCATGTAGGTGAGCTGTAGTGCAAAGCTTAACGTAGACACTTATGTGATTTACATAGCCATATGAGTGAGCTGTACATAGTTTTGTTTTAACGTTGATACTTATTTGATCTTATACAGCTATGCAAGTGAGCTGTACTTTAGAATTTAACGTAGGCAGTTATGTGATATTATGGAGCTATGTAGGTGACTACTAGTTCAGGAGTTTAACATAGGTACTTATGTGATCTTATGCAGCCATAAAGGTGAGCTGTAGTTCAGAGTTTAGATAAATAGATTCATTTATTTGCCTGAAATATGGTATTTTACAGATTTTATAACAAATACACAATAGTGCCAACTAAATTCGGCATGCAAATTTTGTGACATTAACAATGATTCTAATTTAACAAAATAATTAAATTCCAATGTCAAAAAAAAAATAAAAAAAATAGGTACTAAATCAAGAATTGCCTAAATTATCAAATTACAAATGTCAAATAAAAATAATTCAATTACAAATTTTCTAAAAATCAAGTTGCAAATTATAACCAAAGTAATAACGTCGAAGTAACGTTGTAACGTTAACGTTGGCACTTACGTGATCTTTTGGGGCCATGAGTTTAGCGTAGGCACTTATGTAATCCTATGCAGCCATGTACATGTGCTGTTAATAAGTCATGTAAATATGGTGTTAGTGAGCCATGTATGTGTGCTGTTAGTAAGCCACGTAGGTATGCTGCTATGAAAGCCATGTAGGTGCGCTGTTAGTAAGCCATGTAGGTATGCTGCAATGAAAGTCAAGTAGCAGTGCTGTTAGAAAGCCATGTAGGTGTGCTGTTGGAAAGCCGTAAGGTGTGCTGTGAAGGCCAACGAAGTGACAACTCCACTCCAGATCTACGCTCCAGAGCGGATCGTAAGTTTCTCTCCAGAGGCTCCTAGAAGATATGTATAGCAGGAAATGTTTATCTAGTGATTCTGAAGAGATACCTGTGAAGTGGAAGCTAGTTTTGGAAGGACTGACTGCAGATGATCTGCTGAAAATCATCTCGGCGATTCAACAAGGCACAAGTAAGAATGTTCCAACCACTAATGTAGTATTTTATTCGGATTTTAACCCTGATATTAAATCCCAAGATATTGAGTGATGGCTAAAAAGATAAAACTAATACGCCAATATTTATAATTGGAATGAAAAACAAACAGTTCAATATACCCAATCGTTAGGAATTGACAAATCCTCTGGGTCGGTCCATCTGATTCGTCCCACTTTAATAATTATAATTTAGAATTGGACAAATAACTGTAAACACGAGTGGTATTCATATATTTAGGAAACATTTAACATATTAAACATTAGTTTAACCCCGTTTGTCTCGTGGTCGCAAGCGCGGCTACTGAGCTTGGGTTCCTGGGTTCGATTCCCAGGTCGGGTAGGGTGTCGTTTGATTTTTCTATCACGAGTTTTTCAGTAGCAGCTAGATCGGAAGCTTGAAGTGTGACACCCCGTGTCTCGGAAGCACGGGAAGCAGTTGGTTCTGCGCCTGATCTCTACCCGGTCGTGTCAGGTTGCAGTCCCGTCGGGACTGTGGAGTAGGAGAGCAGTGAGGCACCAGTTTGCCGCACACACTTGTGCACTTTGTCTCCTGCGTGCTTGGCTGGTCTCTGTTGAGGTTGGCCGCCCCATGGCCGGGATTCGGTCGGGAGGATTTATGAAGTGAAGTGAAGTGCAGTGTATACTCTTTTCTCTTTTCATCGGGTACTTATTAGGTGCATTGCCTGTCATATAAATAATGATATGATACAGTGTCTTGAGTGTGTAATTGTTTTTTTTGTTACTCATTTTTCCTATTTGATGTATTGCCTCAGTGTGCGTGATTATTGCGTGCTTCGGAGTTAGCGCGCTGTAGGATGGCCGAATGTCATGATTTCTTTGATTAAATTTAAAAAAATGTATTACTTAAATATTGAATTATAATATCCACTGTGGCAACACTGTCAAAGTACAAATTATTATTATTATAACAATGTTTTAAATGTATTTTCATTATTGCAACTCAATGTATTATTTTACTTTGGCAACACTCAGAAATAACGGTTATGATAATATCGTTATTTCTAGGTGGGGCAAAAGTCATGCTAAATTGTAAAATGTAATGCAGAGTCAGTCGTCTTTGGATTGTGAAATAGTACAGTTGTGCTGATTAAAAGTATTACCAAGAAAATAGTGTTCTTTTTCTTTAACAATTCTGATGTCTGCGGTCCTATAACACCACCTACATTTAATGATAAAACAATTTATTTAAAAGAGTGTCCGTGGAGTTTCTTGCCCGTTCTTCTCCATAGGTACCTACTACGCTTTGGAATGGGCAACTAGCTTCATATTTCTGACTGACCGATTCCTTGACAATTCAAAAGTACCTGTAAATGGTAAAATGTTTTTTTTTTTTTTTTTTGTACGTTGCCCCACACTAAGAACTTCTTCTTGTATCGTGGGTGCGTTTACAAACATAGAAACTCACATACACCCAGACCCGGAACAACTACTTGCAGATCATACAAATATTTTGTTCCGTGCGGGGATCGAACCCGCGACACGTTGCGCAGCAGTCGATCCCTCAGCCACTGCGCCAACCGTGTCGTCGAAATAAATGCTTTGAGTTGAGTTTGAAAAAGGACTCGTTGAGCACGCACTACCCGAGTCCACACCGGCTGAGGCAATATCGCTCGGGCTACCGCGGTGCCCCCTACCCGTGCGGGTCCCAATCCCGCGCCTCCGCGTGGCATAGCAGCCAGGCTCCAGAGGTGGCAGCGGCGCCAACCAGCCGTGCGTCGTCTCCTCACCTACTGCAAGCAAGCGCCAACGTCACTAAGATACAGGCAACACTAAGGATTAACGGCATTAATTGCCATCGTAATTTTTTACTTCATTTCTAGGGTATCGCGTTGTATTTTACCACTTGTCGCCGTTTAGTTTTGGAACGAAGTTCCTTATCGCGCGTTGCGAAAGGGGGCTAGACGGAAAAAATTTGGACCAAAAGTTGTAACGACACTTTTTGCTATAGTTGTAAGCCGAGCGGCGTGCGTGTGTTTCTCTGTCTGTCTCTCTCTCAAAGTCAAAGTCAAAGTCAAAGTCGAAGTCGAAGTCGGAGTCGAAGTCAAAATCGGAGTCGGAGTCGAAGTCGAAGTCGAAGTCGAAGTCGCAGTCGGAGTCGGAGTCGAAGTCGAAGTTGAAGTCGAAGTCGGAGTCGGAGTCGGAGTCGGAGTCGGAGTCGAAGTCGAAGTCGGAGTCGGAGTCGGAGTCGGAGTCGGAGTCGAAGTCGGAGTCGGAGTCGGAGTCGAAGTCGAAGTCGAAGTCGAAGTCGGAGTCGAAGTCGAAGTCGGAGTCAAAGT
Source organism: Agrochola macilenta (assembly GCA_916701695.1). Lineage (NCBI taxonomy): Eukaryota > Metazoa > Arthropoda > Insecta > Lepidoptera > Noctuidae > Agrochola > Agrochola macilenta. Next base: position 23,190,533 of record OU753560.1, on the reverse strand, counting down.
CGCGACATCTTGACGATACTTCGAGACCAAAAGTTGTAACGACACTTTTTGCTATAGTTGTAAGCCGAGCGGCGTGCGTGTGTTTCTCTGTCTGTCTGTCTGTCTCTCTCTCTCTCATAGAAAGACGAACTTCGTTCCATCCGGGTGTCCCTTGACACCTCTCAAGTTTTTTTTATTGTGTGGCCGTAATTGGCAAATAGGGTCAGGTTACCTTGCCTCAAGGCAAGGTAACAGTTTGACAGAACATAATGATTAGTGGTTCGTCGTGGCTAATATATAATTCGGTTTTGAACACGGATTTTCACGTGAGCTTTACCAGCGTTGGCCAGCGCTACGTTCCCTCGCGTCGCGAAACTAAACCAGGGATAACTAATGCTTCCCGATGGGCCCGTCGTACTTCGTCGACACGGGTACCTGCTATCATTAATATTCGTGCGGTTAACCGGTTCGTGGCTTAACGCGGCGACACTGTCGATTTTTTATTTTTATTTTTTTTGTGCGTATAAGTAATTTTTTTTTAACCCTTATTTTTTAATAAACTTTGTGTTCTCAACCTGAATAATGCGTTTCATTATTCGGCCTGCGTCGTACCGGGTTTGAATCCCGGCGACTTTTAACCTGAAGGTGGCAAATAATGCCACCCTGTAATAACTTATAAGCAGGTTGCAAATAACAAAATAAATCATGTTATAAATAACATCTCAGTGAGGTTGCGCTTAAAACGAATAATTGGTATAATTGGTAATTGGTTAGTAATTAGAATTACTGAAGAAGTTGGGTTAATACTAAGTAAAAAATATCTGATAGCAACAAAACCATTCCATAAATTAACCAAACTGTTCTACAGTTAATAACAAAAGAGGTAGCCTATCAGGGACAATACATTTGCTTTCCATAAACTTAAATGTTAATAAATGGTTTTGAAAAATGCTACATGTGGTTGGTTAATATTTAATCAAATAGTTTTGTTATACTGTAACATAACCGGGTTTGACTACCAATAGCAGTAGTTATGTTGTCACTATTTTTAGGTAACTCGTAGTCTAATATTTTGTTATAAATTACAAAAAAAAAAAAACAGTGCAGATTGTGTTTCATAATCAATGTGTAGTTGCAATTAAGTACCTAATGTGTAATACATTTTGTGAAGTAGCTCGTTGCTAAGTAATAACAGCCGCACAGGTTGACCGAAGCTTAAGCTACGCTTACCGAGTTGAGTCCGTTGATGCGTCCATTCTTAACATACTGAGACTCTTCCGTGCGTCGGAAAGCACGTTAAGCTGTTGGGGCCCAACAGCTTATTATAGCAACGGCTGTAATGAAATGAAATGAAATGAAATGAAATTGTTTATTCTGTAAATAGGATATCGGAATCACTTTTACACGTCATATAAAAAAATATTAAAAATAAGCTAGGTGAGGTCGGTGTTTCCTATCTGACTACTCTGAGAAGAAAGGCCGAAACAAACTCAGAGGTCACAGTCTCTTTTAAAGTCCAGACATAATCTTGGTCAAGCCATGTGAGGACCATGTAGATTAGTGTCTGAAATGGTCTTTTGAGGAAAGAACCACACAGATTTGAGTGGACCTTTCCAGTCAGTGCAAGCATTTGTCAGTAATCGTGGAGCTCAACTCAGAACTTAAGGAGCTCAATTCGACGAACAATACCAAGGAAAGGATATTTGGGTAGGCCGCATCAACTACTCAAACTGCCAGACCATCATTAAAACTGAGAAAGAATGTCAATGTGTATATAAAACTGGTTTATTGTGATGAATCATTAAAATGTCAAGTTTTATGGTTTTCACAAGGCTTAGCAGAGCGAGCAGCTCAATCCCAAGCTTTTTTATCTTCTAAATAATCTGAAATTTTATAGTACCCTTTTTTACAAAGTTTGGTTTTAATACAGCTTTTAAATCGTTTAATGGGTAAGTTTCGAATGTCAATGGGAAGTTTGTTGTAAAAGCGTATACATTGACCCATTAACGAGTTGCTTACTCTGTGGAGACGTGTGCGATGTACAGCAAGGTTGTGTTTATTTTTGGTATTTAAACTATGAATATCGGACATTTTCTTAAAATTTGATATATTTTTGTGTACATACAATAGGTTTTCAAAAATATATTGTGAGGCTACAGTCAGAATATTTATTTCTCTGAATTTCTCTCGAAGGGAATCTCTTGGACCTAGGTTGTAAATGGCTCGAACAGCCCTTTTCTGTAGAACAAAGATAGTATTAATGTCCGCACCGGTTCCCCAAAGAAGAATTCCATATGACATAAGACTATGAAAGTAACTAAAATAAACAATTCTGGCTGTATCTACGTCAGTTATCTGTCTAATTTTTTTAACAGCATAGGCGGCGGAACTAAGCCTTCCTGACAATTTTTCTATGTGTGGGCCCCATTGTAATTTACCGTCAATAGTTATTCCAAGAAAAACTGTTGACTCAACAGGATCCAACTCTATTCCATTAACTTGAACATTGGTAGTTAGCTGCCTGACATTTGGCGTTGAAAATTTAATGAGTTTAGTCTTTTTTTCGTTTAGGAGAAGATTATTTACATTAAACCAATGCACAACTTTAGAAAGTGCATCGTTGACTTGTTCAAAGTTGACTAACTGACGTTTGATTTTAAAAATTAGGGAAGTGTCATTTCCGAATAATACGATCTTGTGATTATCCCTTATGTAGTAAGGTAAGTCATTTATGTAAATTAGAAATAAGAAAGGACCTAGAATTGAACCCTGCGGAACGCCTATGGTGACCGCAGATCCTGCAGATCTCTTGCCATTAACATCGACCCTCTGAATTCTGTTATACATAAATTATGTGCATTGAAATGTCCTAACATTTGTTTTAAAATTAATTTTTCAAAGATTTTACTCAATGTAGGTAATATCGAAATAGGCCGAAAATTTGTGGGATCAGTTGTGCTGCCAGATTTGAACAGTGGAATCACTTTGCTAAGTTTCATCAAATCAGGAAATACACCAGATGCAATACAAGAGTTAAAAACTATTGCTAAAAAGGGTGAAATAACATCAATTATTGAAGACATGGTATGTACTGATAATCCCCAAAGGTCAGCAGTTTTTTTTACATCAAGATTATTAAAAGATTCTATAATGTCTTTAGCAGTAATAATTGTAAATTCAAAAAGTTTGTCACATTCTGGTACACATTCTTTAAGTATTGAGTAAGCAGAAGTGGAGGACGACAATGACAGAGTTTTGGTTGTTAAAATGGGAATATTAGTGAAGAAATTTTCAAACTCAGTTGCCACCTCCACGTCTGCCTTAATATCTACATTATTGATTTTTAGATGGAAGTCACGATTCCGTACTGTCGTTCTTCCCGTTTCTGAATTAATAATATTCCAAGTTGTTTTAATTTTATTTCCAGAAGATTTCTTTTGCTGAGGAACAAGCTCTTTTAAAAATTTTAGAATATTTCTTAACAAATTCATTAAAAGTTTCATCATGGTTATATGTTTTTTCATGATACAATTCAAATAACCTCTGCCTACTTTTGTAAATACCTGGAGTTGCCCAATCACTAAATATAACGCGGTCAAAAACAGGCAATGTTTTTGCGGTGAAAACCTTCCTATACTCACAATTGATTAGGTTAAATAATGAAGCATACGCTTGGTCCGGGTCGTTATGATAAGGCAAACCCGGTAGCTTTTCCATTAAATTATTTTTAAAATGTCCTAAGCGACTTTTATTTACAGGAATAAAACTCACAAGTTTTCTTTGAGCTCTGACTGTTTTCTGAGGGAAAGTGACTAACTGACCACAGTGATCAGAGTCCAACTCATTTATAATTAAATGGCTAGAAGGTCTTAAGTTTGTAAAAATATTGTCAATACAGGTAGCACTAGTGGCAGTTATTCTAGTCGGCTCAAAGAATGTATTATACAAATTATATGACTTTAATAAAGCTACAAATTTATTTACTACAGCAGATTTTTCCAGTATATTAATGTTGAAATCTCCACAGACTACAACTGTTTTATTACTGTTAGAAGTCTTTAATAATACTTCTTCCATATATTTCTCAAAAATATCATATGAAGCACATGGGGGCCTGTACACGCTCATTACAATGAACTGCTCAAGCTCAATGCAAGCTATTTCAATAACTCGCTCAACAGAGAGGCTCACAATATCCTTACGTTCTTTAAATTTCATATTATTACGAATAATTATTAGAGAGCCACCACGTATCATATTAACTCTGCTGAATGAGCTGGCAACCTGGTGGTTGTTAAAGCTGAACATGAACTGGTGGACTTTCAACCAATGTTCAGTTACACATAGGATATCAATATAACTACAGTTCATGAACAGCTCCAATTATAATTCCTTACCTGTCACACCCTGTATATTTTGATGAACAATTTTTAGAGTATTATTATTACATTTATTTAGATTACAACAATTTGATGGGTGAGATATTAAAAAAGAACTTTTTGTAACATTTTGATGATATAAACCAGTATTTAAATTTTCTTCGTTGATTAAGCAAGAGGTTTCCTCTATTGTCCTAATTTCTAATTTAAATGATAATTAATGTCAATACTTGTTGCCAAATTATTGGCAGAATTATTTAAAAAGTCATTGCATTGCTCAAAAGAAGCAAGTTGTTTAGCCAAATTTTTGGCTGAAATAGAAAAAAAATATGATAGCGACACATCTGTCTTTTGTAATAGGTAGAAAGATAGTACATAACAACATTATATCTATCTCTTGTCAAATGCAAATTATTACCAACATAATTGTTAGTATCAACTAGATGGAACAGATTATTATTTAATGTCCAATTATGCAATGCCATATTTATTTCAAATCTTAAGCTATTTTCTTCCTGTGGCAAACTGTTACTATAAGGGAATGTAAACAACACAATTTTTCTTAAAGTAAGATTACACAAGGTTCTATAATATTGGAGCAATTCTCCTTTGTTCACATTTCCCCTATTACCCATAAAAATTAATAATGTAGTGTTCTGGTTAAAATTACATTTAATAATTTCTTTCATAATGTCAAATAAAGAACAACCAGGCATACAGTAATTTATTATGGAGTGTCCTGGATATTCATCTGTCAACAAAGGGCCTAAGTCCTTTCCAATCTCATCGCAAAATAATACTAAATCATTTTTTACAATTTGTTTGGATTTTGTATTTAAACTATTGATAGCAGGAAATATCAAATCAACACATGACTGCGGTAAGGTGGTATCGCATGTTGTCAATGAATGGTCCGGTGTAAGTACATTGGATGTTGTTTGATGTCATTGCTGACATGCTGTCATTCATAGATCTTTAACAGTCGTTACGGGAAGTCAGAACCCCGAAAGTATGACAACCAGTCTTATCAATGGGTACCTATCGTGTTACCTAGTAACTGGATTGTGGAGGTCAGATAGGCAGTCGCTCCATGGAAAATAGTGGTATTCAGCTGCATCTGGTTAGTCTGGAAGTAGATGATGATGATGACTACACATTGATATAATATTATGGAATTTATTGATTGTAGACAATTAAATGAATTATTGTCGATACGTACCTATACATCTTTTGAGGCCGACTGTACATATTGTACCTACCAGGGATGTTACGGAAGTCCTTTTGCCGGAACCGGAACCGGAATCAGAGGTTTTAAATATGATTGATTTGAATCGGAACCGGAACCGGAGTCGGAGGTGGAAGTAGAAGAAAGATGTGTTAAGGGAAGGCTTGATAAAACAATAGAAATATAATTATCTTTAATCAGCTAAATATTAGCATCCACAAACAAGACAATAAACTGACTTCGAGCGCGAGCGTGTATAAAATAAACAAGGATTACCTAGGCGACGAGTTAAAACTTGTTTGTATGCGCTCTAGTCACGTGAATCGCTGCGTTTCGAACTTCGGTATATCTTTCGGTTATCTCTGATTCAAAATTATCGGAACTGGAGTCGGAATCGGAGTTGTAAAATTAATCGGAAGTTCCGACCTTTCGGAATCGTAATCGAAGCTCCGTAACATCTCTGGCCGGCCGTTATATGGCACATTGAGTTTAAGTAAAAGTTCAGCTTTCCAGAGCCTCGTGTCGTTTCTGCCACTTTACCTGTGCCTGTGTGTATGAGACTGATTCATCTCAAACAGAATGTGCCATATTAACGACCGGGTAGGACGGAGCTTATCATTCTGAAACGGATTTAAATATTAACTAGGAAAAACATAGATAATTTTGTTTTATTCTTATATACGTAGGATTGCATGTTTTTAACTAAACACAAGAACTGTTTACGACCGATATTTATATTTTTATAAACACTAACTTTGCTAGGAATTCCTTTCTGCCAGTGGAAAGTAAGTAGTTTCCCGATTATTGCATGTTACCACAAAGCAGACACGTTTTCAAAAAACATTGAAAAGTACTCACTATTTTGAGTTGTAGCATTTTAAAATGCATAGTGTAGCAAAAAAGAATGGTTTGCCACATTTGTGTCGAATGACGCCAGGGTATCGAACCCCGGACTTCGTAAGATAGAGAATAAAACGAAATATTGCTGTAAATTCACATGATTATATTTTATTGATTAAATAGGCGTAATACGAATACAATACGTAATACATTATTCTTGCAAAAAAAAAAATAAGTTGCCAAAATTTGCCTACCAGATTGTATCCTATGATAATACTCGTATTTATGAATAATATTAGCTATTACAAGCCATTTCAAGCACAAAACCGACACATTAAAATTTTAACTCCAATTTCTTCGAGAGCCTTTTTTCGATCCACAGTGCGCCGGGACGCGGCACTCAATTCAGCACAGCCCGCGATAGACAGGGTCAGCGATGCGCAAGGCTCAGTAGATCAGCTGTGGCCCAAAGGGTACGGCCGAAATCGGTCTTTTCTATCTCAATCCTAGATAAACACCATTTTAGACCAGAGAGAAAGGCAAAATTATAGATAGAGATAGAGGATGACTTGGTATACTCACGTGTTAATATGAATACCTTTTAAAGGAAAATATCCCGGGTCGCTCCTTGAAAAATGGACCTCACTAATGTTGTGAAAGGTGCCTGTTCATCTCGACATCAACGTAAAATAGCTAACAGGGTTATTTTTATTTCATTTGCGAATATATCTAGGGAGACGACAGATTACTTACGTGATCAAAAACGAAATGAATCTGTAAATTAAAATTTGTAATTCTGTCAAAAAAATGTTTTAGAAAAAAAAACATGCTTGACCTTTTTTGCATGTAAAGAGGTTTAATGACAATTAAACCTCTTTAAATGCAAAAAAGGTCACAGCAATACAGGGGGATCACTGCAATACGCAATAATAAGTTTGCTGAGATATACGAGTACGTCATGGTCCATGAACAGTTTCTTGTTACCTTCATAAACGTTATATTTAAACTTCCATTTTATTTCACAGTAATATTCTTTCTGTGAAGTTAAAACGGCTTTAATTTGGGTTTTATTTTATGGGTCGTATTTTCCCCGGAGTTGAGCACTGGCAAACCTTTTCGACTTTCTAAAATACAGTCGCTTTAAAAACGTTATAGGTACACCATTTTGGGAAAAATGTGCTCCTAGTTGCTTAAATTAAACATTTTCATGAATTACCATAAGCTTCACGGTATACCATAAGCATACCTAACAACTTTGCGCTTGCAATTCAACTATGCTTAAATCCGAATTAACTGTACACTACTCATTACGTTATGAGTTAAGTAAAGTATTTTCTGCAAGCACAAACATCGACCAGCAAAAGCAGCCAATCTCTGAAGTAGTTTAGAATTCAGACTACTGATGTTAAATAACGGATTTCACAAGAAAAATGTGATGAAAAACGCACCAGAAAACTTGTTCTCTGTACAGAAATCTCGCAATATCTCATGCATTTTTAACTCTGCCAGTTTAATGCTTCTCTTCATCACAGTCTGTGAATCTTTAATGCAGACAGATAATTTAATTCCTCGTTGTTGCGAATTATTCAAGGTAACGCCTGAAAAGATTGTTGCGTTGCTGGTGTTGCTTGTGTTGCTCGGATTATTGTCTTAATCCGGATGTTCAGTCCGTGTACTGTGGATAATGCTGTGTTTCGGGAGGCGGTTCTGTTTGGAGTTCAAAAGGTAGGCATAGACGAGCATGTTTTATTTTGGTCCTTTTATGAAATGCTTCGGTACAATATTGGTACTTTTTGGACACAGTTATTCTGGAAACTAATTATTTTCTTACCGGCCTCGTGCATGTCGGACTACGCATAATGAAGGGTTCCACAGTTGAGATGAATTTATTCCAAAAACAAACTTAACATTGTACTTGAAAAAATATGTTTTCTCCCATACATCCATATACGTCACGGTCAATTCTTTAACTGCAAATATAAGTTTCCAATCGCAAAAAAGGGGGATAAAGCTAAAAATGAACTATTTTCGGACTTTTTCCTTTACATGTGCTGTGAGACCTTGCTTCCTGTCAAATTTCATGATTCAAGGTCAACGGGAAGTACCCTGTAGGTTTTGATTTATTTGTATCAAAATATGTCGCTTATTTTTTTAATTGGTTAATTTTTTAGAGTTCCAAAGGACTATACCCTACGTATTTAATATTAATTTCAACTTGATACCTCCACGCGTTCCTGAGAAAAAGGGTCTTGACAGACTGATAGACGGACGGACAACGAAGTGATCCTATAAAGGTTCCGTTTTTTTCTTTTGAGTTACGGAACCCTAATGATTCAGATTTATCTGGTGAAAATTATTTACTATTCTATAATATTTTACAATAAAATACCTTTGTGGTATTCCGATTTTAGGTATTATTAATATTGACTGCTTGCAGATCACACATGCATACACACATCTCCGAGTTTCTTATCTGACGTATGACTATTATGATCACTGCAGCTCTAGACAACAATATTCATCCATTAAAATCTATTAGATACGTAATTTTCGCAACACTGACAAGAAAATCAAATTAGTAATACTTTACTTGTAGTGCTTCCGCGCGTGCGACGATGGCAGTGCAACGGAAATCGGAATGCTGCCATTTTAAATTTTTGTTTGCAACTTCATATTGTTGTCTAATTTAATTTAATTTTAAACTAGTTTTTACGGAGGTATATGCTGCACCTGTCGATGCCATCAAGTCATCGTCGGCATTACGAGTACCAGTCGCAGGTTTATCTACCTATTCTAACTGATGGCTGGTTTGCCTGGATTTAACGTATATTTTGCCGATGTGTGTTTTGTTTTTTACTTTATTTTTACCTATATGCGTCGTGTTCGGTGCCAAACAAACTTGCTTTCTTTTTGTTTATAGATCACGAGCGTAAAGGTAGACGTGCTGCAGACGATACCTTTTGTACTCTAAATGATAAATGATTTATTTTTGTAAGTAGTTTTGTACAAACACTTTTACAGGTCAAACATATTTAAAAAACTAGATGAGGTCAGCGTTTCCTATCTGACTATGCTGACAAGAAAGGCCGACTCAAACTCAGAGGTCACAACACATTCACTGAGTAAATTGATTGGAGCAGCTCAATCACAAGCCTTTTTGTCCTCAATATAGTCTTAGACAATATAAAAGGCTTTCCGGCAGAGTTTCCGTTTTATAAAAGATTTGAATTTATTAAGGCTTAGTTCTTGAAAGTGGCTAGGAAGTTTATTATAAAATATATACATTGGTATTTAATCCAGCCACCTTCTCGAGCCTGGATGTAGGAACAACTTTGTTCCTAGTATTTATAATATGGATATCATTGTATTTTTAAACAAATTAATGTTTTTATGTGCGTACAAAATATTTTTATAAATATACTGCGAAGGCACAGCCATTGTATTAATCTGAGGGAGTGTGGGACTTAATTTATAAATTGAACGAGCTGTCTTTTTTATAAAACACAAATTGTCTGAATATCGGCGTAATTTCTCCACAACAGAATACCGTAGGCTTTGAGTATACATATAAACTGGAGAAGCCATAAGCACAAAATTCCGAACAAAACAGTCCGTCACTTTTTGCGGGGGACGCGGTAGCGGAAAGAGATGTCCGTATCATTAATTTTTATTTTATCGATATCGATATTCATTCATTTTGCTTGAATCCATGAAATAAAACAGCTGTTGCATAAAATAGTTACATTGTAATAAGAAGATTAAATAACTTCAATTAAATAAAAGTAACTAAATTAGTAATAAGTAAGTAATCTCAATAAAAAGTTAGGTCAAGTTCAATTTTTTTTTTTTATATACAACCACTTCAATGGACTTAAACAAATTATAAAACATAGCACAAAAATTTTTTTTTTTTTGCTAAGCTTTGTTGTCCCACTGCTGGGCAAAGGTCTCCCCCATACTTTTCCAGACTTCTTTGTGTTGTGCCTTCTCCGGCCAATTGGTCAGGAACGAGTCCAAATCGTCGCGCCAGCGCTTTTTAGGCCTGCCCCGGTGGCGACGTCCGTCAACAGGCACCTACTGTGTAGCGATGATGGCCCATCTATCTTGATGCATCCTATAGGTGTGACCTGCCCAGTCCCATTTGAGCCTTTGGACTTCTGAGCCTTGGTCAAAGACCAAGTCTGAGCACCGTAGGTTAGGATAGGCAGAATACACACACACACACAACAAAAAAAAATTACAAAATTAATTACCAAGTAATTTTTACTAGGAAATTATCGACATGTCAATTTTGGTTTCAAACATGACCTCAACACTACGGTAGTCTCGTTAAAATTTTTACTAGAGGACATAATCGCATGTCAAGTGCGTGTAAGTTTTGCTGATTTGATGTATATTTTCGTAATGCAAAAGAAAAGTATTTTGATCTTTACGAACATAAAAACGAGATGTAGCGAGACTCGGTGACGTCACTGTAGCAACGTGAGGAAAATACTCGATTCATGCTACGTTTTATATTGAATCATGGTTGAATCGAATGAAAAATCGAATTGTATTATGAGGTTAGGATTTTAAATTTCAATAAAAACATGACTAAATCTTAGAAAAAAAAAATTGCTTAAGGAAAGTTATTCAGTTCTATAAGTAAATTTGACGTATTTGAACGCTTTTTACACCATTTAACAGCACAATTAGGCATTTTCACGGAGCTCCGCGCGCCTTTAAAACGATTTACGAAGTGCGTTCGAATCGATTTGAAAGTAGTTTTTATGAACGTACTAGAACATTTGTTCTTGTACTTTTACAGAAGGGAAGTGTTCGTAAGGCTTCTCCAGTGTTATATACTCTTAAGACTGTAGGGCATCACACTATGAAAATAACGAAAGTATACTAAACGGACTGTCTCTAAATTAGTAAAATTTCGCATTTTTCTAACGGCGTATGCTGCAGAGCTAAGCTATTTCGACAATTTATCTATCCCACATGATTCAACACATCTTTCTTTTCGCCATTTGCAGTTTTTTTTCAGCCCCTCCTTTCTGTAAGATACTTTGAAAACTTTAACAGGGAGAAGGCGTGTTCCCAGTCAGTTGTCATCATATTCGTTTTCAGACCCTCCGTTCAAAAACTTCGCCATTAAGGTCAGAACAAAGGCAGGAAGAACAATAACAATTATAACTCTTAATCCATTTTAAGAAGGTGCATTTTCTTTTACACAGATAAACCTCCGTAAAGCAATCATCATTTAATTTGTTCTGTAACTTGTTTGAAACTGTACAATGGATGAATCGAATTTATTCGAAGAGTTTCAATTAAAAACAAGAGAACTTCTGAAGCTGAATCAGAGTAACCATTCAAGTTAGCTTCAGTCAATGTGCTAAAATGTCAGCCGAACGATATTCAGTACCTACCGAAACAAATTGAGTCCTTCCGTGGGAATTATATCGTCGGTGCGCGATGTTGATCATTTCTATTTCGCCTGTCGTACCTTTGATGCAGCAAAAGCTTTCCGTTTTCCTCTTTATATTTTTCCTCAAACAATTTTTATTAAAGATCGAAGATTGTCCTTATCGGGTTTGGGATACAATGCTGTACACATACATACACATTTCATTACATATATAGAAACTTCCTTGCTAGCTACAATATGATTTAAATATTGCAATAGTGCACAAGTAAAAGCTTGCCGTCCAACTTTACGAGCACAGTGACCCACTTTCCTTTTCCGCGGGAACAAACAGCTGACAGACTATTTTTTCCTTCCGAAAACCAACAAGAATACAAACAAATACGTGTAATGTTAGACCATAGTCTTTATTATCAAAACTACTTAATACTTTATACGTCAAGTTTGTAGGAAGTAATAAAACGAAGTTGCCTAGTTTAGTGCCGTCTTCAATAATTCTCACAAATAAGCAACTTGAGGAGAAACTTTTCGGACCCAAAGTTTGTTCTGGAATATTTGATGTGTTTTGATTACGTGGGACACAGCTAATGACCTGAGTTTTTCGTCTCCTTCGTAGTTGTTGCTGTGATTAATTTGTAAAGAAAGAAAAAACTTTATGTGGGTTCGGACCACTAATTTGTTTTCCTTAGAATCCTGACTTACCCGCCTCATTTACTCGTAATTTATCAGATCCACCCTGTAGATTATGTGTAATTACGACCTTCTCCTAAAAAACATTTTCTAAAAGGACTTCACAGTAACTTTTTATTAAATTCTGAGAATGAAACAACACACAAGTCTGTATCAACAAGCCTAGAACAAGTGAACAATAGTCTCAGTCAAACAAGTTAACAACAAAGGCTAAAAGTCTCCAAGTTGCCTCGCTGTGATATGAACAACCTTTGCTCTGTGCTGTCACAAAATAGATAGGTACAGAAGGCCGGCTCCAAACAACGAGCGAAAACGCACGCACACGTAGATCGAGCGCCTCTACGTACAGTGAGTGAGCATACTCTCGGCTGTGCTCACAGCTTTTTTTTTTTGGGTGGGAAATTATCAAATAACGCTCTGGTCGGAGCGGGAGGGTGTGTCAGACTTTTAATGACTAAAACCCACCCGTGTTCCTTCCGTTGCCTGTGTGCCAGGGCCGCGATATCCCTTTCGGACAAACTCGCAACCCTGGCAGGTATTGGCCCTTACGGACCCCGTCAGTTGGTACTGACATCTCTTTGAGGCGCGCGTGAAACATAACGCGCCGTCGACCCGGGCCTGGTCCTTATCGGGCGCGGGCTTGCGAACGGTGAGCAATGGGTAGCTCGCCGTCCGCAATCCCGCGGCTACGGTGGCCGGAAGTCGGCTCGCGACTCCCGACACCCGGGGCGTCTCCTGCGGCGACTAGGGGCGCGAGGGCACGCATCTTGCCTCACCCTCGCGCGCTTCGCCTCCTCCTTCGCAAGCATTACTGCTTCGCAGAAGGAATTGACGGCCTCCCATGCACTCTCGCTCCGGACCATGGCCTAAACCAGGGCCAGACGCGAGAGATCGCCGCCGCCGATCGCCTCCGTGAGGACATGGCGGTGCTCCACCTAAGCCGGCAGACCTTCACCGTATGCTCCACCGTGTCCTCCGGGCGATTCACACAGTGCTGACACCCGGGCGTTTCCTCCCGCCTTATGCGGAACAGGAACCTCCCGAAACAACCGTGTCCGGTGAGGACCTGCGTCAGGCGGAAGGTGAGGACGCCGTGGCGCCTCTCTAGCCACTCCTCAAAGAGGGGCCTTACCGCCGCAATTGTGGCGTGCCCAGCGCTGGGTTGCGACAATCGCACTCTCCATGCCGCCATGAGATCCCGCCGGAGCTCTGTCCGCTGTGCCGTGATTTCTCGCGGCAGCGGAGTTACACCCCGGCGTTTCGCCTCCTCGCGCAACTCCCACATGTGCGCGAGGACTTTTGCCTCCAGATCCCATGGCGGTAGTCCAGCAAGGAGGCTCGCCTTCTCACGGGAGACCGTGCGGTATCCTCGGACCAGCCTTATAGCCATGACCCTTTGGGACGCGTTCAACCGCTGGGCCGGTCGCAGCCTTAATGAACGCGCCCACACCGGTAAAGGGCCATGGACCGCACGATCCCCTCGTAGAGCCTCCGGCAGGAGGCGTTTGGACCCCCTAGATTGGGCAGAAGCCGCTTCAAAGCAGCCCCAGCCCTCTCTAGTTTGGGAGCCAAATGTCGGGAGTGCTCCACGAAGTTCCACCGGCTGTCGAGGACGAGTCCCAAGTACTTCATCGTCGACTCGACACCGATGTGAACCCCGCCTGCCGTTATCCGGGAACTCGACAGTGGCGCGTTCCGAGGACCATAAAAACACATGGCGTCGGACTTGTGCAAGGCCACCTCGAGTCCCGATTGCCGGATCCTATCAACGATTATCGCAATCCAGCGTGTCACCAGTTCGGCCTCCGCCTCATGCGACCTCCCCTGCGCCAGGACCAGCGTGTCGTCCCCGTAGCACCCAGTCGTAGCCGATCTCCCACAGATGCGGCCCCAGGACCGAATATCCCTGTGGGACACCGCACGACATCTCTCGCTAGTTCCACTCTCCGTGGTGACCGGGGTAGATGACGGCCCTGTCCGTCAAATAGGCCTCGACCACTCGACAGAGGTAGGTTGGTATCCGGTGATACCCGAGTGCCTCCCTAATGCAACTCCAGGACAGGGTATTGAACGCATTGGCGACCCCACGGGTCTCTGTTCAGAGTCTCCAGTGACTCCTCGCGGGCCAGTCCTCTGGCCTGCTCGATCCCCGCACGGAGGGCGGTCTTCGCCGCTCTGTACCCGTCGTACAGCTCCGCCTCAATGGCTTTCGTATCCGGAGGGCGTAGTAACGGTGGCGCGCAGCAACGCACGCCGCGCGTAAAGCGGTCAGCTCACGCGACCACCAGCACACCTGGCGCCGAGCACATCCGGGCTGGACCCGGGGCATTGCCACGTCACATATTTCGGACATGGCCTCCTGGAACCACTCCCCCTCGGCTGTGCTCACAGCTGGCATTTGTTTCATCGTCACGTCGTACGTACTCGTCTATGTGTGCGTGGGGCTGTTTTCACGCCAGCCTTCAAGCCAGCCTTCTGTACCGATCTATTCTGTGGTACTTTATCGCTTAACATCCGAACTATGTAGTTCCGAGCTCCGTATGAACAGTTACAAGCGAACTAATTAATAAAGGAGACAATCACAACTTCTGAACTCATGTCACTGTTGTTTAGTATTTGATACGGGCATAGAGGGCTACGCATATGTGGGAAGTTCAGGAATTGTTATGAATTTGTGGATGTAATAACTTCTGGTAGTTTTAAATACAATATTTTATAATACGTTATGATATACAACAACAAAGCCTTCTACATAGATAGTGTCGTTACGACTTCAAAACTGTCCAAAAAATTACAAACACCATAAATAATGTTTCTTTTTTCAATTCAGAAGTTTATTTTTGTTGCCTGTTGGCGGGGAAAAGAGCAGAGCAATATTTAAAAAGAAACGCATAACATCTAACTAATTACCAGCACTGAAAAATAATTTCCGCCCCAATAATACAATAGCTTACAAGTTCTCATTCGGCAGTAGGTACATAGGTAGAAGTCAGCCGGGGTGCTCAAAGCCGTAGTAGTTGTACAACGATGCATTTATGCAAATAGCCGCCGCAAATCTGATGAGCCGCGCTTACACCGACGGGTAATCGCTTTCGACGCCACTGTACGGAAAATTTGCAATTTCATTAAATAATCTGAAAAGTCTTTAAAAATGTTTGGCTTGTTCGAGAGTTCTGAGTTGACGGGGAACAGGATTATGGTTATTCCAAATAAGCTAGTGGCTGGTCGTGTAAAATTGGCACAAAATTTTGCGTTAAAAGTGCTTCTAAGAGGACTTGCATATAATTAGTAGAAATAAAATAGAACAGAGGTACTATCGAAGAACTTCATATCTAAGCACCGTAAAGACTATTTCTGCTTGCAGCGCTCGGCCGCTTTAGAAATCTCATCAACCAATAGTATCACCGCATCAGATTGTTGATGTGTCCTTTGTTATTGTAAATTAAAAAAAAAAACAGAAAACTTATAAATTTAAAACTTTCTCATATTTGTTGCTATTCTTCTGTTCCTAGTGGTCGAAAAAAGGTCAGACATCTGTGATTATTGTAACAGAGCATACAAAACACACGAACAACAATAAAAAAAAAACGACAACATATTACTATGTATTTTTTTGTTTCATTGGTCAACGCAAATAAAGGTGTTAAATAGAATAATGTGGTCATCGTACTATGGTTTGTCTAAAACATGCTAGCTGGATAAATCTCTTTTCTGCGATTTTTGGTTCGAAGGGCCTTATGACTCCTCCCGCTCTGGGCGGAGCGAGAGGGAGTGTCAGACTTTTACTGACTAAAACCCACCCGTGTTCCTTCCGTTGCCTGTGTGCTGGGGCCGCGATATCCCTTTCGGACAAACTCGCAACCCTGGCAGGCATTGGCCCTTACGGACCCCGTCAGTTGGTGCTGACATCTCTTTGAGGCGCGTGTGGAACACAACGCGCCGTCGACCCGGACCTGGTCCTAATCGGACGGCGAGCTACCCATTGCCCACCATCCGCAAGCCCGCGCCTACGGTGGCCGGAAGTCGGCTCGCGACTCCCGACGCCCGGGGCGTCTCCTGCGGCGACTAGGGGCGCGAGGGCGCGCATTTTGCATTTCCCTCGCGCGCTCCGCCTCCTCCTTCGCGAGCATTACTGCTTCACAGAAGGAAGTGACGGCTTCCCATGCACTCTCGCTCCGGACCATGGCCTGAACCAGGGCCGGACGCGAGAGATCGCCGCTGCCGATCGCCTCCGTGAGGACACGTCGGTGCCCCGCCCAAGCCGGGCAGACCTCCACCGTGTCCTCCGGGCGATCCACACAATGGTAACACCCGGGCGTTTCCTCCCGCTTTATCCTGAACAGGAACCTCCCGAAACAGTCGTATAACCTGTTATGACTACCTATTTTCGTTTTCATTGAGGGGAGCCGTTTGGGGGGTGGAGGGGGGGAAGTAGTCGTGGTTATAAACTATGTAAAAATTGTATATTAATTATGCAATTAGTGAATAATGGACGGATTTAAAACGAGGGCCATAGATGAATCACGAGCAAGTGAAGGATTCTAACGACTGAATCACGACCGTAGGGAGTGATTCATGATGATTGAATCAAGAGCGTAGCGAGTGGTTCAAGTGTTAGAATCCTGAGCGACGCGAGTGATTCGTGGCCCTCGATTTAAATCCGTTTTATTCAAGAGTTGCATACTCGTACTTTATACCATGACCACGTGAAAAAGAAAGATTTAAGCGAAAATAGACATTTAATGAAGACAAAAGGAAGGTCAAATTAATTAAAGTGCACATTAAAATTAGTACAATTGCTAAAATTAAGAGTAATTTTCTTATTATTTCCATTATTTCATTTTTAAACATATAATTTACATTTTTAAATATTTTTATAAAAAATAAAAGAGAAAAGGATGGTCAACTTGTGAAGTGATATTCATGTCCTGTGTATCGAGTATTTTTTCACAAGGAGGTTGTATAACATTGAGATGGAGGTCCAATATATTGGTGTGTTCCAAATTCAAACACCAAAACAGTGATTAAAAGACCTTTTTATTCACTGTTTTCAGTGAATTAAATAAGCTTTTTGGAGGGGGAATGGTATAAAAACCTTTTTGTACTTAAAAAATCTATATATTTTGATAATAAAACAAGAAAACAAACAACCACTAGCAATCTACACGTTTACAGAAAATGGGTCACATAGCAGGTAGTCACAAAAAAGGTCTAGCAGGTTGAAATTTGTAAATAATGATTATTTTTTTTTCATTCCAATAACTCACAATTTTTTTTAAATTACCAAATCATATTTGTACATAGTAAATAAATAAATATAATTATACTCTCTAATTCTCGTCATTGTTTATTTCATCCCCTTCTGATGAATCATCAGCAGTATAGTTCTGCAGCTGCATGTTAATATTGGGTCTATATGGAATTTGAACAGTTTAACGGTTTTATTTAAAACAGCTTGAAGTTTTCTGCACGAGTCTCATCCACAAATAAATCTTCCTCGGGACAAAAACTTTCTCTCTTAGCTTTCCTAAGACTATAAATAAATTGATGGAAATACATTATTTCAGTGGCTTGTTGATTTTTAGTACACATAATATGCCAAAGCCTCTTCCTTCGTTAAACCCCTTTGACTGCTGCTTTCACTCACTGACACTATTTTCCATGATTTTGCACTTTTTGGGACTGGTGCCCAGACAATCGCGCTGAGTATTATGCTGCAGCCAATAACTGATTTGTGCCACGTTTACATAGTAGATCGTTAACTTTTTTCCTTTTCGTTTTATCACTGGACTGTTCAAACTTTTAGCTTATACGACCAGCAGTTGAAGGTGCAGTGGAAGGAGATAGTTGTGCGTGGCGAAGGAACATCTTAAACACGAAGTCTTTTGACGTCCAGTCTTTCTTTTTTGACGAATTTGATGTTAAAAAATTTAAAAAAAGTTGTAACTTGCTATTTTTTTTTAAATAAAATATGATAATACTTAATACCTTTAACTTCAATATCCATCACTAAATTAAACCAAAACTACTTAAAAAGTTACTTTTATAAGTATTCCCGTCGAATTCAAAATTGCTAATGATAATCAGTTTACTTACTCCTTCTACGAGTATTGTATGCTTACCTGCGACCCTTATCGCAACCCCAGGCGCATTAAAATTCTCGGAATTGGAGGTTCGTGGGTATTGTCTATAATACTAGGAAATAATTTTCGGCATATTCGATATTGTATTTTGTCCAGCTAGCATGTTCTAGACGAATCATAGTGCATCGTGTTCACAGGATTTGGTTTTCAAACTGCTTAGATATGAATTTCTTCGATAGTACATAGTTCGATTGTTTCTGATAACCCTATGCAACTCTAGTCTAGGACTTATGTAAATCCCCTGCTTTCACTTTTGGCTACAATAGTACTAAATTTAACAGGCAAGATTCGAATCTACATAGTCATAAATATCTAATGTTGATTGTAAAAAGAGTCGGCTTTAAAGCTGACTTCCATACTGAAATATTGATAGGTACAACATTAAAGATATTGCAATATCTATTCATGCAGTAGACATCATTTGGCAAAGGTAGTTCACCTGAATCTGAATCTGAGTTTGCAAAATCTTTCACCCTCTAAACCTAAACTAAGAGCAGATGTATTGAAAGGAATATGAATAAGAAATGGTTTTCCAATAATGTGTTATTTGGGAGCTGGATTATGTAAATGGTGTTAGTATTTAATAAATTATGATCTGCTCTAAAAGGCTTTCTGAAATAGATTGTATCCGTTCTATTAACTGTTACGTTTCTGGCTTACAAAATTTGTGTTATTTGTATTGTTGGACTATCTAAAATATTAAAGCTGATGAACAGAAAAATATTTTTAACTAGGAACAGACTTACCTAATTTAGTACTTATTCTATTCTTTCGGTTTTTGTAATATCTCCAATATCAGTCAGCAGAAACGTTAGAATACAGCAATAAGACAAAGTAAAGGAGACGGGGATTTCTGGGCCTGATTGTAATAAGTTGACGTATTGTTAAAAAAAAAAAGGTTATATTTTTCAATTACAAAATGTGAAATATCAGCCCATTTTACAATCTGGAAATTGAGAAATCCAAAAATTAAGTTATGGCTACGAACAAAATGGAATATCGATTAAATTATAATCGACTATCGTGACAGAGTTCATACTATTTAAAAGATGCTTTTACCAGATGATTAATTCAAATACATTAATTATTAGAATTAACGTATTAAACAGTTTAAACAAATTAAATATCTATAAAGATAAATGTTAAAATCGATTCACGTTTGCTAATCGATTATTGTATTTTTAGTCTATGGTGACATGTCAGTCAGTCACTCGTTTCGTATCGTTTAGTGTTAGTGCGTGTGCGTTTTGAGTGTTTCCTCCCATAGTTTTATTGATATTTTCTTTCTACGGACTTCTGATCTTGCTTCTTGTACGACCCTTGCTGCCATACCGGACACGGAGAGCCTCGCTTTTACGTTGGACTTGGACTTGTTTTTTTGGATTCTACGACCAGCCTACCGATTGGATATTATCACAATGGATCGTTGTGTAAATTGTGGCATAGCGACTAGTCGCTGTAATACACTGGGTCATCGAGCTTTAAATTACGAAATGATATTAGCAGTGATTCGTCAATGGCGTGCACCACAATCTGTAAGTACTTACTCACCTCCTGTTTATTAGCTCACCAGGGTCTACCACGCTGGCTTGCAATCTTCACGATGTTTTCCTTCACGATTACATTTACAAAATAATAAAGTATGAATAGGTAAACATTTAAAAATCATATGAAGATTTACGTTACATTGAACTAAGATATATAATTTTTTATTGTAATAGATATTTGCACACCTAATCAGGTAGGATATGGTTTAAAGATCTTCTGTTCTATGTATCACCTCATGTACCCATATTCAACCAAATAAATTATTTGAATTTGAATTAAATAATTATCGGATAGAGTCGGTTGGTTTAAAAAAAAGTAATCATGTTAACTGATATTAAAAACTTTTTCCATTTTTCAGGTAAACAGCAGTGACCATGTTTGCCAAGCTTGCTGGGACTTGGCTAAAAGACCACCTCATGGTGAACCTAGACATCTTGGCCACCGTAGTGTTTGTCTCCGATGTGGACGTTCACTTGCATCTAGAGTCAGCCATTTACTTCACACCACCTCACCTCGCGAATTGAGAATTTATAATGTTATTCAAGAGTGGATTATACCTAGAGCTGTAAGTTGAATCAGTTTACATTTGTATTATGTGCTTTTGTTGTAAGTCAAATTGAGTTTTTTAATACTTCAATGATTATGTATTGTTTGTTGCAGATAGAAGTACCTAGTCGCATATGCCATACTTGTTGGGTTGCTGCAGACAGAGCTGCTGTCCATATGGTCTCTGGCCCATCAACTTCTTCCCAAGCAAGCCCAATTGAAGAAATACAGCCACAGGTACAAGTTCTTCCTGCTGAACCTCCAGTTGAAGAAGTTAGAAGTATTCAGCCTGAACCTACTATTGTATTACCAGATTACATGAGGGCTGTTGAAACAGAAAGTAGGTGCTTTATTGAAGGATGCCTGAGAACAGAGAGGTACAGAGTTCCACTTTCTACTAGAAAGATGTTGCTCAGTCGGTATAAATATTATGTACCTGAGAATAATCGTCTATGTGATAGACATTTAGTTATAGAAGCATGGGATTTTCTTACCAGTTTGAGAAATAATTATGTACAGACTTTTACAGCAAAACATATCCAGGACAAGATGTCCTTAAAAGAAGTTGTAGAATCAGGATTACTTCATTTTGAGAGTATAGATGATATGGAAGACCATGTTGTGCATACGTGGATAGGGTTAAACAAAGCGCAGTTCCATCAAATGTTTAATGAGGTTCCTCAGTTATTAGAAATTCCTAGGGGGTCCCTAGCTTTAGCAGCATATTTAATTAAGCTTAGAACTGGGGATTCTGATGAGAGGTTGTCAACTTTATTAAAAGTGTCTAGGCAAACTCTAGAAAAGCGGTAACACCAAGTGAGAGATGAGTATTTTGTACCTAGACACCTAGGTTTAAATCATATAAATAGGCAAAACATAGTGCAAAGAAATCTGTTAATACCTAACACATTGTTTGGTAACTTTGAGGGAGTAGATAGGCCCATTGTAATATTTGATGGAACATATTGTTACATTGAAAAGAGTTCGAATTATTTATATAAAAAAAGAACATATAGCATGCACAAATATCGCAATCTTATGAAACCGTTTTTAATGGTATGTACCGCTTGGCATATAATTGATGTGCTGGGCCCCTATCCAGCCACCACTTCAGACGCTGATATAATGAAAAAGGAATTTTCAAATGAAAGACCATTACGGGAATACTTCCTTCAAGGTGATGCTTTTATACTGGATAGGGGCTTTCGTGATTCATTGCCCTTGTTGCACCAATGTGGATATAGGACATATGTGCCTGCATCATTAGAAGAGGGTGAGACACAGCTTTCCACTAGTGAAGCAAATAAATCGAGAGCAGTCACCATATGTCGTTGGGTAGTGGAGGTAGTAAACGGCAGATTCAAAAGAGATTTTAAATTATTACGGCAAAATTATTTTAACGTAGCTAGTAAAAGTTTCATGAAAGATTTTGAGGTGGCTGCTGCTCTTTTAAACAATTTTCACCCTCCTATTATTGATCGTGTAGATGCTGGGGAAATATTAGTACAAATAAATATGAATATGAATACAGAAAATGAATTAGCAGAATTGATTGTAAGAAACCATTATAATAGGCGTAGGGCTGATTTTCAAACAATAACTGTACAAAATGATAACCTATATGATTTTCCCCAGCTTACCGATACTGAGCTAATACTAATATCACTAGGCACATATCAAATAAAGCAGGCACGTTCCTATTTTGGTGAACATGTAAGGGGCAATGATGGCTATGTGATAGAAGTGTGCAGGGAGGTCAGCAGCAGCCTACTTCGAGAGCTGTCAGCTACAAATACCTCATGGCTACTTAGGGGCCGCATTCATTCGAGACATATAAGTCGAAAAACGTATTTTGTTTACATTTTAGTCGACAGCTCTCGCAGAGGTAGGGAAGCAATAATAAAATATTATTGTAACTGCATCGTAGGCAAACGGACTGTAGGCTGCTGCGCCCATGTAATGTCAATAATATGGTACCTTAGTTGGGCTAAGTACCAAGATAATATTGTACCACCTGCACAATTTCTAGATGACATTCTAATTATAATTGAAGATGAATAAAATATACTAATTAAAAACGATTTTTAATTATCATCTCCTTACCCATGATTTTTAATAGGTATTTGTGTTTCCTAATTTCCATCCACTCTACAAATATAATTAAGGCAAGTCAAAGTGCCGCTAGTGGCACTCTATCCCTATCGGATTAAGTGCCAGGGTCCGTTTAGGCACAAGAGAATGTAATGTTTTCGGAATTTGGTGTTTTACAGCGAACTAACCGTGTATACAGTGCCGCTCCGCTAGCGGCTGTATACACTGTATACACCTTCTATAATTGTAACATCATCCTATCTTTAAAAAAAACAACTACCTATCGCACAATGAGGTTATACATCGCACTTCAAAAATCAGCTGTTTTGTTACGTAACCTCACTTTAACAAAATCTCTTTTAACTCGGCTCTCAGATTGCTAAAATCCGCAAAATTTTCAGTGATGGTTTGATAATATAGTAGCTATTAATTGACACCAATTTCATCTCTTTACATCCAGGCCCAAGATTGTATGAAAGCGTATCCGTCTCCTTTAGGTAGGTCGGTTTTTCTTTAGTGACCCTTTCATTTCCGTACAAAAAATCCTTTTGAAATACAATGACAGGATAAATCCTTTTAATCAAGCAATATGTAAAGCAATACTTTTATTTGAACATTTTGATTGCTAGTATTTTAAGTTGATGAAACATTTTACAACCAGCTATTTGATTTCGTTTTCTGATACCATAGTTGAAATGTTTGATATAAATACAAAACATAAAGAGCTCCAAGCTTCACCCTTAGAACAGAGAACATAAAAGTGCAGGAAATCGGATTGCGGTCACTTGCGGTTGGTGCCGGAAATAAACAGGGGAGCGATACCGACGGGCGCGTTTCAAAATAAATTGTGTTTTACTTTGTACATATTTTACGATGTTGTTATTGATTTTTATCTAGATAATAATGTTTGCAGTCAAAGGATTGTTTAGTAAATTGACTAGCTTAAATTGTCCATATATTCAAACTACAACAGATTTTTTTTGTATTACATATTATATTATATTGTATGGAATGCCTATAAAACTACAGTTGACATAGTGTGTCTGCTAAACAATATATTTCCCTGAGTGTACATGCCGATAGCAAAATATGATAGTATTTGTGTAAGCTCTTATATTATATCCTTTATATAATATGTCTTCAGTACGTATGTTTGTCACCTAGCTCCTCCTAAACGGCTGGACCGATTTGGATGAAATTGTGTGTGTATATTTGAGTGGGTACTTGGATGGTTTGCAAATACAATTGGCGCTGTTTGGACAGGACAACGTCGACAACGTTTAAATTCATTTTCTCATACCTACATGATATCCCGGTATGTACCATCGAAGTAGTTCATATCTAACCACCGTAACGACTATTCTTGCTTGCAGCGCTCGGCGGCTATAGCACCGGGCCGGTAACAGATGTGGTCATCGTTTTCACGGGATTTTGTTTTGAAACTAGTTAGATATGAACTTCTTTGATGGTATGTATGAAGGTAGGTAGGGTAGGTAGAAGGTAGGTAGGGTACTAGGCTTGCATGAGTTCACGTTTAGTTTGAAAATGTCAGAAATACGTCACTGATTTGACTTATCGGGGTGCCAGCGCCGCTTAGCGGCGCTCGACAGAGTTTACAACATAAAGCGGCAGACCTGCGCGACGCGACAGCGCGACGCGAATCTAACAAAACAATTTCTAAGAAAACTTCACGGTTGAACAATTACCGGTGTCGCGTCGCGCGACAAGTCGCGCTAGTCTGTTCGTAGCCTTAACGATCGACGGGAGTTAAGCAAAGTTGTTCGGTGGCGGTCAAGCAGTGACCACGTTTAGAAACTGTGCGCTCCGAATAGTGTGTGTGTGTATTGCTAGTGCGATTAATGTGATCGAAAATTATAATTTGATCTGAACTGCAAACGAATTTTCATCAACACTTCCCATACACACTACACACTTCGCATAGTACGCCCATACATACTATGCAAAGTGTTGGTTATTGCGGAATAAGAAACAGTAGTTAAAATATGGCTGATAATACCGAAAGAGACGTACCTTCTCCGTCATAAGAAAAAAAAGAAGAAGAATTAAAAGTAGAAGACACATAGAAAAAATGGGTGTTTTCTCGTGGACCTGTTTTTAGTCCTACCAGTAGGTCCACGAGGGTATGTTATTTCCGTTGGTCCTACTGAAATGTTGAAACAAGCATGAATCTCCTGTATATAGAAATTAGACTAGGTTTGAGGGTTTAAATGAAATTACTCATTATAACAGCACCGCTCCGACACAGTATATTAATTTGTCATTCAAGCTACGATTTTAAATAAAATGCATTAAAATATATTTTGCGATGACAACTCAGAATTGTTGACATCTTTCGGGCAGCGCGCTGCTCATGAGTGATGACCTTTAAACCCCCAAACCTAGTCTAATTTCTTTATACAGGAGGTTCATGTTTGTTTCAACACTTCAGTAGGACCAACAGATATAACATATCCTCGTGAACCTACTGGTAGGACAAAAAAGTAGGTCCACGAGAAAACACCCGAACAAATATATTTGGGTTTGGTAGAAGTTTGTGTAAGGTTGCTGGAATTCAACAAACAAGACACATCCAACAAATAAGAAGTTATTTTTGTATGTTTTTCAAAATTCATTGCTTGAATGGAACACAAGGAAGCAAGCGAGCAAACATGGAAGAAATACAAAACGTTAACACACAAAGACGTCGCCAGTTAAGTTTAGATTTCCAAGACAGCGAGTACGAACTGGACATTTCGTATCAGAGTCTACCAAACAGTATGAACAGAGATGAAATAACTGCAATCAAGGAACAACTTACAAAATTAAATCTCGAATTACAAATAGCAAACACAGAGATAGACAATCTGAACATTGAGAATAGCGCCTTAAAGAACAAGTTATCAACATACCAGCACAAAATTAATATGTATAAATCAGTAGGCGCTTTTGAACTAAATAGGACTAACAAATCAATTGCTTCCCCACTAAAATTTTATTCACCACAGTATCAAAAACGACATAGGTCGTGTGGTATGAGAATCGGCTTGGCAAGGACTTCTTCTAAAGAACAAGAAATAGATGCAGTAAGAGATAGCCCAGAGCATGACGATAAAAACAGTTTAAGTTATTTTTTCGAGCAACCCATATCAGCTGACAAGGGCTTACAGGATATTATGTTAAACCATCAGCCATCTTATCGACCAATCTCCGAGAAAGGTAGCATCGATATGGGTACAATAGTAAACTCTGAAACAACGGAGACTTTAACCATAAACGCAAAAGTGGATTTGGAGCACAAACAATTAAGTTTAAATAATAATAATAATATTTCATCGAACTCAAAACCTTATGATTTCACGACAAGAAAACATCAAGTCAAAATATTTGCTGACCAAGTAGGGCTTGATATGAGAAGTCTGCTTCAAGATCTACTGGGAAATTCTTTCAAAGTGACATCACTAGTAAAGCCAGGAGCTCCTATGGCTGAAGTTTTGACTACATGTGTTTCCGAATGTAAAGATTTTACCAACTCAGACTACATATTAGTACTTGGGGGTTCCAATGATTCAAATCCTTTGAATTTACAGTCAATCTTGTATCATACTCTGGCACAAGTTGGGAACAGTAATATCTTAGTTGGAAAAATCTATAAAAACAATTATCTTGGTGTTAATGTGCTGAATAACTCTTTGAGATTGGTATGTAGTAATTTTGAAAATTCAATATTTTTGCCACTAGACCTGGATGATTTTCGCATGAAATTAATTCCAAAATATATAAATACAATACAAGCAAGTTAATTCATAAGGAAATACTTCATTTAAAGTACAGACATGACTTTGTAAACTATATTAAAATTAAAAGTAATGACCAGTACGGGCTAAGTGGCAAGGTACAAAAGTGTTACGTTAATAATTATACACAGACAGACATTGAAACTTCATCAAGGCGTTCTTTAGTAGTTACAAATACCATAGGCACTCAGACTGACCAGTCTGACTTGACAGATGACCAGGGAAACAGTGATGACCTTTTTCGTGCCTAAATCACTCAACAACTCTCGTGGTAAGCTACCCATGCCTGGAACCCCTAATAACTACACCCCTCTTAATACTTATCTTCAGAATTTATGTGGTGTAACTAACAAAAAAGAGGAATTAGAAGTTTATTTGCAAGACATTCATCTAGACAATCTATATGTTTGCATAACAGAACATTTCCTGACCATGGAGTCAGCTCCTCTATTCAACTTAAACAATTATAAAATGGTGTCGTTTAATGCAAGAAAAAACAAAAAAGGAGGTGGTAGCCTCATTATGACGAGGAACGATATTGCTTGTGAATTCAAATTCAAATTCAAATTAATTTATTGTAGAACATAGGTAAAGTAAGATGTTACAATACAGTTATACATATAAGTCTGCTATGTCTCGCCATTGAGGCATACAAAATTCATAATAGGTACGTTACAGAAGAACAATATAATTTAAAATATACATAACATTTTTAAAATATACAGTTATTTGAAAAATTGTGGTTTGTTCTTATTATTTACAAATTATTCATTAGGTATTATATATGTCAGATTACATGTCGCATTGTATGTTAAATTAAAAGTCAATTATATGTCAGTTTCAAAATTATTCTACAAATCACTGCGTGAGTTTATCAGTAGTTTACATTTAATTTTATTACTGGTTTGTCATAATAAATGTCGACTGGTTCTGTGTTTTATCATTTATAAATTCTTTAATAGTATAATAACATTTAGCTATTAGGAATTGATGTAACTTTTTTTTAAAGTATTTATATCACTCATATTTCTGAAAAAAGGTGGAAGGTTATTAAATATATGTGGACCCATACAAAAGATGCTTTGATGCAAAAGTTTTGTTTTGCTAGGTACTATGCGCAACTTGTCTTTGTGTCTGGTCCTAGTATAAAATTCAAATAAATTTGGATTTGATTTTATGAACATTATTGTTTCATATATGTATACACAAGGGAGAGTTAATATTTTTAAATTTATGAAATATGGCTTACATGAATCCATCCGTTGTAGATTGCACATTGATCTAATACAACGTTTTTGTGCTTTAAATGCACGGTCTTTTTCTACAGAGTTACCCCAATAAATGATACCGTAGCGTATGATCGAAGCCACATATCCATGATAGGCAGTTAGTAATGCGTGTTGATTGACATTTTTCTTTAATCTGTAGAGGGCATAAGAGCTCTGACTAAGTCTCTTGCACACTTGCTCAATATGTGTTTTCCAGTTTACTTTATTGTCTATATGAAGACCCAAAAATTTGGTAACTTCTATTTCCTCAATGTTAGTTTGATCGTAACGTATGTTTAGGTTACAATCTGATTTTACTCGCTGTTTAAAATTCATGATTTTTGTCTTCTCTAAATTAATTTTCAGGTCATTTTCATCAAGCCATTTTATAATTGTTGTCAGAGTATTAAGTAGGTCAAATTTTAAAACAGTCCTGTCATTACCAGTAAGCAGTATCGTACTATCGTCAGCAAATAGGGTCATATGATGCATTGTAACTGTCGACATGTCATTTATATAGATTATAAAGAACAGTGGGCCTAGGATGCTGCCCTGTGGGACTCCAGAGTTTATATTTCTAACCTCAGAGGTAAAGGTCTCTTCAGTTCTGGTAATTTGGGAGATTCTTTTTAATTCTACTACCTGTTTTCTGTTACTAAGATAGGATTCAATTAGTTTATGCACGTTACCTCTTATACCAAACGCATATAATTTGTGCAAGAGTATTTTGTGATTTACGCGGTCAAATGCTTTTGACATATCCATGTATAGCGCTATGGCTGGGGACCTAGTATCCATATTCAATAAGACTTTGTGTAAGAAATTATACATCGCCAAATTTATTGATCTATTTTTTCGAAACCCATATTGACATGGAGTAAATACTTTATTGTTTTCAAAAAATGGGTAGAAACAGTTATATATGTATTTCTCAAATATTTTAGAAAAGATAGTTATTAACGCAATAGGTCTATAGTTACCAATAGAGGTTTTGTCGTCTTTTTTATGTACCGGTTTTACTACTGTCAATTTTAATTTCTCAGGAAACGTACCATGTTCTATGCACAGGTTGATAATATGGCTTACAGGGGCAGCAATGAAAGCTGCTGCGTCCTTAACAATCTGAGTTGTAATTTCGTCATAACCTGTGCTATTTGTATTACGTAAAGAAGTGATAATTTTAAGAATGTCAGGAGAAATTGTTGGGGGCATAAATATAGATTTGGCGTTGAATGTCAAGTGGGAATATTTACTACTTGTTGAGTCAGTGGAAATTGTATTATCAGTATTTTTAATAATGTCAGCATAATAATCATTAAAGGTATTTGTAATAGTCTTAGGATCAGTAAGGACCTCGTCGTTGATAATTAATTTTTCAATACCCCGATTTGGGTAGTTATATTTAGCATTATTAATCACTTTCCAAGTTGCTTTAGATTTATTAATAGCAGTATTTATAAAATAATTGTTTTGGGACTTTTTGTCAGTGATATTATTGTTTTATATTTTTTGGCATACGCTTTAAAATTAATTTTATTTTCTTTATTAGACTTTTTTCTGTAGTTCCAGAGAAGTTCACGTTTACGTTTACTGCACATTCTTATTCCTTTTGAAATCCATTTAGGTCTCAAAATATTACTAACGCGATTTTTTTTCATAGGAAAGCATAAGTTATATATCAAGCTGAATATCTCATGGAATGAATTGTAGGCACAGTTAGGGTCTGTGGATTCATATACACTGTTAAACGAGATTTGTTTTAGATATTTAGTAAAGATACATCTATTTTCTTTAGAGATACTACGTCTGTTTATGTACCAATGTTTGATTAAACTAAACTTTTTTACTGGACACTTAATTATTTGTGCAGTGTGATCAGAGAGTGCAAAATCTCTTATTTCACCTTTACAACCCTTAATGTCATGAGCTATGTTGTCAATACAAGTATTACTAACGCTACGCGTAACCTGGTTAAACTGAAGCGTTAAATTAAAGCTTAACCGTAGTTCTACAAAGTCGTTAGTTATTTTAGAATAGTTTGCAACATCAATATTAAAATCGCCACAGATAATGATATTTTTACTGTTAGTGCGTAGTTTGCCCAAGATTTTATATAAACTACAAAAAAAGAATTTATCGATCCAATTAGCTTGTTCGGAGGCCTGTAAATACACAATATATATTTTTTATGGTCTGTTAACTCGATTGCAGAGCATTCTACTAAATTTATGATAGATATTTGGTTAATATGATCTAGGTTTTTGAACCGCAAGCCATTCTTGGTTAAGATACAAGAACCTCCATGTCTATTAGTCCTCATGCAATATGATGCCAGATTAAAGTTTGGTATCTGTAAATAAACCTCGTCACCTTTTTTCATATTATGCTCTGTGATACATAGTATGTCTATTTTCATATTTTCTGTCGCCAATTCATCTAAACAAACTGATAGCATATCCGATTTATTAACCAAACCATTAATGTTTTGATGCATGACAGTCATAATATTATTAACGAAATAAATTATCAGAATCTACGCCATTGTTTGCATAATTATTTACAGAATTTAGGTAATTGGCTTCATATGCTACTGAGTCGCCTTTTTGTGTTCTACAGGCGTTGTATTGTATTATATTCTCGATTTCAATATTAATATCCTTAAAAACTGTGTACATGCCCAAGTCATTAATTGAACCTGATAATTTTGAAAACATTGAGTAATCATACGATAACTTTTTGTTTGAGTCAAGAGTGTAACAATGTTCGTGAGTCATAACATCGAGATACAGGAAGTTATTGAAATTTTCGATTCTCCAATTATACATATTCGCATAGCTTTTGCACTTAAATGTAGGGACACATAGTATAACATTTGTATGCTGTAGTTTTTGCAGTGTTTCTCTTATAGTTAGTATTAAGTTGATGAAGTCATTTGTTGTATTAAAGTCAGTTTCGCCAATTAAAATTATACAGAAGTCATCCAGTGTAAAATTGCGCAGTTTGTGTTCCATTTCCATCATCATTTCTTTAAGGCCGCAATTTGTCTTCAAGTAATGACATATTTGCGCCTAAGGCCTAAGGTGTTATTAGCAATTGTTAGGATTCTATTAGTCGCAATCTGTCAAAAATACGATCGATTTACCAACATTTTTGACAAGTTTGACAGATTGCGACTAGAATGTGAACGTTTTTTAGGTACTAGAATTGGCCTTCTGGTTCTGGAAGGTTTGCGATGAGTAATGTTGGAGTTAGAATCCATTTTTTGCAACTTTGGCGCCCTCTTTAGATTCTGGCGGTAAGTTTTGCAATTTTATAGAAATAATAGTTTTTGTGATGTTTGAATTGCAGTTCTTTACAAAAAGTATCGATTGTAAATGGTGGGATTTGAACTTGCGTCCAACTGCCTACACAGGAGTCGGTCACTACGTTTACCGTCAAGCCACTGAGACTTAATGTTATGCAGTCAAATAGGGGATAGTACTGTACATAAGCAATTTTTAAACTGAGCGAAACGGTTAGATATGACTCATGTACTTGGAATTTTTTCCACTGTCAAGCACTTAGTCACTTTGTTTTTATTTAAAATTTATAGAAGTTCATCACTTTTGTGTTATAAAATAGTGTTTTTATTTAAAGAGTTTTTGGGTTTATTTACACTTACACTTTCACAACTTTAAGGGCTTATATAATGTATTTTATATGTTTAATTGTCGATATTTCTTTGGTTTATTTTAATTATTTTGTATGAATTTTCACTATAACACTTATTTGAAGTTCACTGTGAGTTTATTTACCGTAAATATAATTGTTTTTTTATAATATTCACTGGCTGATACATTCTCTACGATTTGTGATAGTTCTAATAGGTTTTCTTTTTAGATAACACTGTCACTTGTACATTGTCTTGTGTTTTATCAATTTTATTAAAAAAAAGTAACAAAAAGCGTAGATTTAATATTTTTTACAAATTTTGAGCACGGACTGGATTCGATCGTGGTTGTCGCGCGCGCGTCGTCTCATGGTCGGTGAAGAGGTGTCTTTTTGTCAAAAATTATACAAAATCGAAAGCTTCGAACTATGTGGTGTTGAAGATGTTAGCACTAATATTTATATCCTCTGCTGTTACAGAAATCCTAGCGATCAGAACTATGAAACATTTATAGCTAAGTTGGAACAATTACTAGAATACTTCTTCAGTAAGAAATGTATCATCTGTGGAGATTTCAACATTGACTTGCTTAAAAGCGACAAAAAACAAATTCATTTTTTTTTACATTATTGACATCTTACAATTTTAGACCAATTACCTACCTATAAACGGAATAATACGCAATCATGTTTGGATAATTTTTTGACGAATTTACCAGATGATTTTATCAATGAGCAATTTGTTGATCACAATTGCTTGGCTGATGGATACGCAGCGTTATGTTGTCGCTTAAAAACTGAGAAAGTACAGCCCGATAGCTTTTTAAATATAGAGTTAAGACAGTTTAGTGACAAAAATTCAAATAGCTTTGGACAACGTATTCTGAATATAAATTGGTTGAAAGAAGGTATACTCGTAAATGGCTTTCTAAAGAAAATTGGACAAATATTCCGCGCAAGTTTCAAAAAGAAGAAAAAACAGGTGAATTCTAAGAAATGTCAAAAATCGTCCTGGGTAACGAAAGGAATTAGAGTCTCTAGTAAAAAAGCGAGTTTTGCTTCAAAATATAAACATTGTGACCTGTACAGAGAAAATAAGGGCATATACAAAATCATACATTAGAATATACAGACTAGTCTTAAAAAAAGCTAGACGCATTGCAGTCAATAAAGAACTAGCCAAAGCAAATGAATCTTCTAAAGCTATATGGCAGGTTGTAAATAGGCACAGGAACACAAAATCAAAACGTGCAAATAGTAAAATCATACTCCTTTTTTTTTTTTTTTTTTTTTTGGGTGGGAAATCATCAAATGACTCCTCCCGCTCTGGCCTAAACTGAAAAAAAAGCCTAAACCTAAACTGCCGCTGCCGTGCTGCTGTAAAAAGCCTAAACTGGAAAAAAGAATTGACAGCCATAGAAAGTTCAATTAGCTCAGCTTGCTATGCACTAAGAAGTCTTCGAGATGTGATCGCAATCAAGCAATTCAAAGTGGTATATTACTCGCTTGTAGAGTCAAAGCTTAGGTACAGCATCACTCTATGGGAAGGTAGCTACGCGTACAATATAAATACAGATTTCATTATACAAAAAAGGGCAATAAGAACCATGGTGAGAATTCCGCAGTGGGTATCGTGTAAGGAGTACTTTAAAGAGCTTCAGATACTAACGGTCCCTTGTTTGTATATTTTAGTTCTTCTCATGGACCTTATGAAACAGCTGCAGAATTTCGAAACACCAGAAGAAAGAGGTAAGCGGGAAGCTACTAGGCGTAGGGACTTACAAAATAAGATACAACCTCATTTAAAAGTCGTGAGTCATGCTGCAGGTTATCAATCAATTAAACTATTTAATAAACTACCTGTACACTTCAAGTCATTATACAACTTAAATCAGTATATGCAGCAGTTAAAATCATTTCTGATAGAAAAGTGCTATTACACCCTTGATGAGTTTCTCTGTGACACATACAACTAGACTTTAATTGTTATTATACTATTTTTATTGACATGATAGATTTCATTTTTTATTTTTGACTTTGTGTAATAGATGAATCTTATTTAATTTGTTTTTATATTCTTTATTTGACATATCATTTATAACATTTTTTATTGACATTAGAGTATATTTTTGTCGTAATAGTGACATTTTTAGTTTATTTGTTTTGGTATTATTCTTATTTTTTTATTTTTTTTGACATTTGTCATAATATCAGGGAATCGCAAATGTTTTTGTTTTTAATTTCTTATTTGGTTAATGTTATGATAATGATTTATATTGTAATTCTTTTAATTTGTAATTGACATAAAATGTTATGTAAAATTTCGATACAATGTTAATTGTTGTAGAAATAA
Organism: Agrochola macilenta; assembly: GCA_916701695.1. Lineage (NCBI taxonomy): Eukaryota > Metazoa > Arthropoda > Insecta > Lepidoptera > Noctuidae > Agrochola > Agrochola macilenta. The sequence goes on along the minus strand of OU753560.1, from coordinate 23,156,622 downwards.
AAAAATAAACAATAAACGGTCCAGTCCTTTACTTTAGTCCACAAAAAAGTGTTATCTCCGACTTAAGCAAACAAAATCACACACTGATGAACTCGGAAGTGACGTCTCGTTAAAGTGTGACATAACTTGTATCATATCTTAATAACGTACTAACTCCTGTTCATAAACTGTGCTAGTAGTAAAGTTTTACGTCGAGCCGTAAGCAACAGTGTTGCTAGTACATTACTGTTACTATAAAAACGAACTGCAAGTCGGTTCACTGCCAGTAACATTATATTTAATACGTGTCTGTTTGGTCCAGACTGCGGGCAGACCATCACGTTATTTCCCCTGGGTGGTGTTAAACAAGAAATTATTACCAGGACAGGATTAGCGACTAGAACCGATGTATGACGATAGCAAATGTAACCACTTTAACATTACTTCACTTCTATATTTCCCAGAAGGGGTAGGGCAGGCACCCATAATATTATTAAAGGCATAGACGAATTATAGTCTGATCCAAATTATCTAATGAAAGTGTGAACAAACCCTGTTCAGGTTAAATTCTTTCGCAATCACTCACTTAAGGGAATTAGTAATCATTTCATCTGTATTTAGAAGGTTTCAACTTTATATTTCGCCACTTTTTCGACCGATTTTGTTTACAATTTTGGGTCACAAGTATTCAAATTAAAAAATCATATTTTATTCAAACTAGGCTGAGATTCATTACTTTTCGTACGTCAAAATTACTTAAGACAGTCCACCATAAACGCCCGCCCTTCACCACTTCAAAGTCAAAGTCAAAACGTTTATTGCGAACTGTTATGTTAGTACTTATGACTTAGCAGCCTTTTACAAGCATTGCAATTATCATTCGCCAGCCCTTATCATTCTAAATTTGCATGCGTTCAATCTGCCTAGCCTTTTCCCAACTATGTTGGGGTCAGCTTCCAGTCTAACCGGATGCAGCTGAATAACAGTATTTTACATGGAGCGACTGCCTATCTGACCTCCACAACCCAGTAACTAAATTTGCATGCGTTAAACATTGTTATTACTTTACTATTTTCTTTTATATTATACAATTATATTGAGAAATTATAGTTGTAAATGTCAATAATAATGAATTTAATACAATTACAAGTGCTTCACCGAGGCTATGGATGCCTGGAGACTCGCTTGCCCGAACTCAGATCTATTCGATTATTCATCTTCCCAAAGACGGTGGGATGAGCCGCTCTGCAGAGTAGTCAGAATAATTTACTTAACACGTCTGCTAGCACTGCCAAGCGTGCGCGCCTTCTGGCTGTGGGTAAGTGGGTCTTTGGCTTCATGCACTACCGTCGTCAAAAATAGGCACTTTGTTCGACGACACTATCTTCCGCCTCGCTACTTCCCTACGACTAGAAGCTCCTTGTTGTTCTCCTCATTGCTGTCACTGTGGCGAAGTTGTCAATAGTCTCGGACATCACGGCCTGTCTTGCAGCCGAAGTGCGGGTCGCTTTGCGCAGCACGCGACCATTAACGACATCATCCGACGAGCTCTTGTCACCACCGGCGTTCCAGCTATATTAGAACCCAATTACTTGGCACGCGACGATGGCAAGAGACCGGACGGAATGCGTGTAGTGTGATGCAATATGTGTCGACACTCTTTCGCCATGCCATCTTCCTAGCTCGACGTGCAGTGCTGGTGCTGATGCTGCGGCTGCAGAAAACTTCAAGTGGCGTAAGTATAAAAACCTCACTGGTAATTATATTTTCAAGCTGTTTGGGGTTGAAACCCTTGGGCCGTGGGGTCCGAGTGCTCACGGCCTCTTTAAAAAAATCTCCAAACGGATACTTGACCTTGGGCAGAGGCTAAGCATTGCCATACAACGTGGCAATGTGGCCAGTCTCTTGGGTACATTACCAGTCGACAGCGATGCGGATGAAATTTTCGATACTATATTTTAGTTTTTGAATAGTTTTAGTTAAGTTAGTTGATAATTTTGCTATTTTTATTAATTAATTAGCTATAAGTTGTTATGTATCCACTTGTAAATATTAAAATATGTAAATCTTAATTAAGATTATTCAGTAATATTAATGTCATCCCTTCTTATTGTGCTTTAGCTGGTGTGACTGTGTGCCATTTACTCTAATTTAATAACAATATATTAATATATTTATTTTAAAACCGTCACTTAAGGGCCGATACGAGGTTCTTAAGAACACATTAAATCTCAATTTTATGGGTTGACAGCTCGACACGTTACCCTAATTAATAACAAAATATCCTATTTCTTTAAAATGTTAAAACAATATTGAACCTCTTACAAACCCATTCCATTTATATTTTATGGGCTGCGACCCGTGGCCACTTTGTACAAATATTCTGAGAAAGCAGGGGTGTCAACATGCGGTTCTTTCAATGTAAACTTCCAGCTCTCGATTTTCATGCTTGAAACTTTAAACAACAAGTTATGAAGATGGATCTAAACAAACTTTCAAAAGTCATGCAAAGCCGATGCTTCCATCGATGTAACTATCAATTATCCAATAACTGCAGTTTTATTATTGGATTAATTATTTTATTATTCAAGCTAGCACTTAGCTAGAATGCTTTAACCGCTCTCGTACTGTTAACGTACCCGGGCCGACCGAAACTTAATATATTCTGTGCTAAAATATTTGTATGGTTTATAATAAAATGTATATAAATAATAACTCGTCGTCGATCTCAAAAGATTCACCATCCCTGAGAATGCAGCGAACATCTGTTAAAGATCTAGTAAGGCAATTCATACCGACCCTTTTAAAACAATTAAGAAGTTGTGCACAAAAAGAGTCATAAACCTATTCTGCGAAACGACCAAACCGTCAACGTGGTATTTTTTAGGAATTTAGGAGACTGAGGAATGAAGTCCGAGGGTTGGTGCGAGATCACGAAAGACTACGGACGCGAGAGTCCAAGCTGGTGAAGAGGGGAAGTTGGTTTTAGACCACGGTAGGGTGTGGACGTAATATTAAGCTAGTTATATTAGCAGACTTGTCGAATACCAGAGGCCATGATTGTCCAAGTGGGCTGTCGCAAGATAGCGAGTATTATTTATTAAGTTAAATATAGTTGGGTTGAAGCCCAGATTAGACTAATGTAGTATTTAACGAAGTACGAGTATATGTGTGTGCGTGTTCGTGCGATTGGGTGAGTGTATGCTTGTTGGTGTGACTGAGTGAGTATTTCATTATAATAATTATCCTAGGCTGGTAATATAATTCACGTATCATAAGTTCTTGTAACTCAACACTTATTTAGTATCGTGTTTTATAACTAATGTTACATTCTCGTGTATTACGTGTCCTTATCCTAATCCGTATCTTGGCAGATTATTGTCACTAGCAGTTGGCTATAGGGAAATGGCGAAGGCCTTCCACCATACTTGACTGGGCAGTAATGCTCCGACTGTTGACTTTGAGATGACGCACCAAATTTGGAAGGCAGAGCCATAAATGCTCTCAGGTCATTTGGAATTGATCTAGGCTATAAAGCCAATCTGTAATTGCATTACAAAACAACCAAACGTTAGTGACGATTTCTGTTTCCGAAAAGGTTTTGCCACAGAATACCTTGCGTGAGGCGTGTTGACACATATTTTCAGGGAGTTGGGGTAGGCTTTACTAAGTACCCTAAACTGAATTGGTAGACGTTCGATGAACGCTAGGGAACGTATCTCGATAAAAATACCCCGTCCGTTCTGTAGGACTATTACTAAATCGACACTGTTTATCGAGACACGCTATTGGGACGCAATGCCGCTAACAGCCGCACCGCATCCTCTTAATGGGGCAGATTAAGGAAATATGAAGTGACGAGCTACCACTTCGGTGTTCACCAGGTACGATCGTAGTGTATTCTGCTAGAGACTGAGTCTACGGTGCGCTTGTGCTACTTTTGTGTTAACTTTGTATAAATGGGCTAAGCTGTCGTAAGGGTCTTTCATATTAGTACGCGATTAGAACTATTCAATATTAAACTTGTTTTCCTCAATGACAGTTGGACTTCGCAGTACTCTGTCTTAGGATTGAGTAAAACATTTATTTAGTGCTTAGGGAGCGTGTTCCGTTAGAATCGTATTAGTTCCTCAGAGGTTCTATGCGTTAGGTCTAGCAGGACACGTACAAGGAGGCAAACGTTGTTATACGGTTCCCGGTCTCACTGAAGGGGGTATATTGTAAACAGACAAATTAACGTAGTATTACGTAATCGTATTTGAAGTACAAGCGTAACGATCCCTTTACCCCTTCTACCTTACCAAGTCTGTATTGCAGATATTGGTGCTCAACTGCGAGAGGAGGAGACGTTGGCGTTCCAAAATTTATAATACTAAAACATAATATTATATTATATACTTTTGCATACCCTCTTGTCTTCTTAGCTTCATATTCCCCCCGTCCCGATCGTCGCGGCGTGCAGTCGTGTTTTTGAGTGCTCGCTAAGTTTTTATTTAAAAATCAAGTTAAAAACGAGTTCACCAACTTCAAAAACATAACATCAAATGAACATTAGTATCAACAGTAAATCAGTAAAACCAGATTTGTATGTGAAGATTTAATGTGTTATTAAAGAAGAAACAATTTTAAAAAAAAACAAAAGTGTTGTGTGACTTGCAAAAAAAGTGAAAGGATCGACAACCGCTAGTTCATACCAAGGTCACACACCTCGCGTCTCGACAATTGATATTGAGCAACAAATTACCTATTTCAATACATCTCGTTGAGTGTGTTTGGTCTAGCGGCAGAAGCTTCCGTTGTGCATTAGCTACTCGAGAGTACGCAAGTTCGAATCCAACAAATACAAAAAGTTTTTATTTTTTGTTTTGTTCTGCGTGCAGCGTAGATTGTTAATCATGCCGATTAATCGATCACCCCCACCTACACCTATTATTGTTACCACTGCGCTCACAACGCCGACAATTTCACTTCACCATAGCTCATCGGAACCGGATATGACCAAAAAAGGCCAACCTATCGCTGACGATTGTAATTTCCCTAATATTACTCGCCGGAATAAACGAAAATGCACTGAATCGGGATTGGATTCGGATAACCAGGTTTCGGTTTTTATAGCAGAAATAAAGGCTATGTTCCAGGATTTCAAAGACGAACAAAATAAAAAAATTGAAAAGATATATGAAGGCATGGAAGAGATTAAACTCCAAAATTCACAAATTCAATCATCGGTAACATTCCTGTCCCAAGATTATGATAGTTTAAAATCTAAAATTGAATTACTTGAAAATCAGTTGGATGAGGAACGAAAATCGAATGCGTTATGTCTACAAAATTTTGAAGAAAAGATAGAAAGACTGGAGTGTGGTGCTAGATCGTCCTGTGTGGAATTAAAGAATATCCCTGTAAATAAACCAGAGTCTAAAGAGAATCTATTAAACTCTGTTGTCAAGGTCGCCTCCGTCATGGATTTTTCCCTACAACCACACGAGGTAAAAGACATCTTCCGCATAGGGACTAAAGACAAAGAGAACAGAACTATCATCGTAGACTTCTCCACCAATCTACTGAAAGAAAAATTTATTGAAAAGTATAAAAAATTCAACAAAGGCAATAATAAACTGTCAACTGAACATCTAAAAATTGGCGGACCTGTGAAGCCTATATTTATTTCAGAAAACCTCAGTCCCAAAATGAAAAGGCTTTTTTTCCTTGCCAGAGATTTTGCGAGCACCAACAATTTCAGGTACTGCTGGATAAAAAATGGAAAAGTTTATCTTCGTGAGAAGGATGGTGCACCTCATATTTTGATTAAAACTGAAACTGACTTCCCGAGAAAACCCGACTCAGAGTGACTAGTGAACTTTGATCATATGACTGTTAAATACGCAAAGGAATTAATATGTTGTAATCATACCAACCAGCTAATCACACTGAATATTATTAAAAACATGTACCTAAGTATCACTAATTGTAAGCCTTGTTATCACAATGTAAATCGCATGCAAATTTCAAAATTATTACTGCTCTGTACACAGAGTGCCATAACCATGCAAACCACAAAAAAGTTATACACAAATTATGTTGACACATCACACCACACTTACTCTAACACATACAAACATACGCGCATCATTATCATATTTAAATTCTCTCATCTAATCACTCTCGCTCTCATCCACACCAGGTCTTATCGTACAACCTTTTTCACCTCCCACCATACCCTTAACTTAAAACTAACGTGCTGCAACCCGTACCGAATACGTTGGCTTGCTTCAAGCCCTCACTGGATTGATACTATGACTAATTTGTTACCCCTTAGAATCACAAAATGAATGAAAATACCCAAATTACACACGAACTAGAACAACTATCAGTCTCGTCATCCTATCAGTGTTCCCCAGAACAATGCAATACTTATTTAAATAATGTTGTAAACGGTCTTAATATATTTCACTTGAATATTAGAAGTATAGGCAATAGTACTAATTTTAATAATCTCTTAATCCTACTAAACAGAATTAAGGTGCATTTTGATGCAATCGTTTTATCGGAGTGTTGGTTAAGCAAATGTCCTTACCTTCCTACTATACCGGGATTCGAAGCATTCCAGTCCGATCACGCGAACCAAAATGACGGTATTGTTGTGTATGTTAGGCAAAACCTGCGTTTCATTGTTGAAGTACCGAATTTTACGGATGCAAATTGCTTGATATTAAAATTCGGCACAGAAATAGCCCTTGTGGCAATATATCGATCTCCGTCGTCCCGGAATACTAAGAACTTTATTGAATGTCTGGATGTAACTCTGCACTCGTTAATGTCGTTTAAGTCTATTGTTTTAATTGGAGATATCAATATAAATATCTCCCAAAATAATAATGATATAAATTCTGACACGTATCTTAACACAGTAGCATCCCATGCAATGCTTCCTGCTCACTTGTTTCCCACTCGTAACAACGCCTGTCTAGACCACGTAGTTATCAAATCAAACAAACCTGCTATAACCTTAGTCCTTGATTCTAGTATAACTGACCATGCTCCAGTGATTGTGTTTTGCAAATTAATATTTGATATAAATAAAGCCCCTTCATCATCGCGCCGAGTAGACGTGGATGCATGCGTTGCAATTATAAAAACTGTAGATTTTTCTTCAGTGATGAATTGTGATGATGGAACTACGGCTGCAACTGAATTGGTTAATATTGTTTCTACAGTGGTTAATAACAACTCTGTTACTGGCACTACACCAAGTAAAAAAAGGATTACAAAACCCTGGATCACACCGGGGCTTTTGAGGTGCATACGAAACAGGGATAAACTTTGCCTTAAATCTAAACGAGACCCTAATAATAGTATACTACAAGTGACATTCAAGCGGTACAGAAACTTCTGCAATAATTTACTTAAAAAAATTAAACGGGAATATGAACGAACTGAGTTTGAGAGACATCGTAAGAATCCTAAGGCTACATGGAATCTTATTAAATCAATTTCTAATCTTCAAAGCAACAAATCTTCTGCTACTGAACTTTTATCCATTACTCCCGATCCTTCAGATTCAGTGGATAATGTAAATGACTTCTTTGCAAATGTGGGGAAGACCCTTGCGTCAAAAATAAAAAAATCACAATGTACACGCTCCTCTGACAACAATGCCTATCCTAACTCCATGGCCATTGTCTCAACGGACTGTGAAGAGATTGAACGCATCATCCTCGGCCTCAGGGTCAATTGCGCCGTGGGTTGGGATGGCATTTCTGCTGCCTTGATCAGGGCTGCTCGCGACACACTAATCCCTGTTATTTCACATATATTTAACCTTGTACTCACATCAGGAGTATTCCCGGCTGTCTTTAAAAGAGCACTCGTACATCCCATCTACAAGAGTGGGGACAGGGGCAGTGTCAATAACTACAGACCTATCTCTGTTCTTACAATTTTGTCCAAAATATTAGAAAAAATCATAAATAGTCGACTACTTAATTACCTTAACTCACACAATATAATTTCAGCGAACCAATACGGTTTTCGATCAGGTAAAAGCACAGAAGATGCAGTCTTAGAAGTAACTGGAACTATAGCGAAAAATATAAATAATAAACTCAAAACAATAGCAATTTTCCTAGACCTTTCAAAAGCTTTTGACACTGTCTCTGTTCCCCTCTTGCTTGAAAAGTTGGAACGAATTGGTGTTAGAGGAGTGTGTCTAGACATTTTTAGGAGTTACCTGAGTGAGCGTTCTCAAACCGTAAAGATAGCAAATCACGTAAGCAAACAGCAATTTGTAACCTACGGAGTCCCGCAGGGTAGTGTCCTTGGACCTACCCTGTTTCTTATTTACATAAATGACCTATGTAATCTGGCTCTAACTAACGCTAAAATTATAACCTACGCGGACGATACCGTCATGCTCATTCAGGGTAAGGATTGGTTGGAAACCCGCTCATATGCAGAGTCCACTCTGCTTGTTGCAATGAAATGGCTGAATAAAAACCTGCTAACCCTCAATGTAGAAAAAACCAAGTTCATTACATTTGCTCCAAGTAAAGCCTCTCAACCTCCGTATCCCTATACTCTGACGGCGCATAAATGCGGGTTAATATCGACTGATTGCAGCGGTTGTGCTCAGATTACGCGCACCCACAGTATTAAATATTTGGGTGTTTTAATAAATAGTACGCTGACATGGAAGGAGCAAATTGAGGCTCTGGTTTCCAGGGTCAGAAAACTAATATTTGTTTTTAAAAACCTGCGAACATCTGCTGATTTTGCCACACTACGAACAGTATACTTCGCTCTGGCGCATTCTATCCTAAACTATTGTGTTGCCGCTTGGGGTGGAGCTGGGAAGTGCTTAATGCTCCGTCTGGAAAGGGCACAGAGGGCAGTGCTAAAAGTCATGACTTACAAACCTGTTCGATTTCCAACTGCTGAACTGTACGCTCTTTGCGAGTTACAAACAGTCAGACACGCATTTCTTCTTGCTGTAGTGCTGCGTAAACACTCAGACCTTCCATTCGATCCTGTTGTCGGTACCCAAAAACGCAGATCTGATAGAGTCTGCCAGGTGGAATCTGCCAGAGTTCAAGTTGTTCGAAGGCAATATCACTTTCTTGGCTCCATTTTGTATAATCGAGTTAACAAACAGCTTAATGTATATCCATTGACCTTGCGAGAATGTCGAAGCATCACAGATAAATGGCTTCATACACTCAATTATGAAGAATTAGAAACATTTGTAAAAACTTAACCTCACTTTCCAATTGCCTTTTAGATGTATAATATGCGCAAACACCCCCCCCCCCCCCACCAAAAACGGACACCTCTATCGGACACACACGTACACACACACACACACATATATACACTCCACAAACAAAACATACACAATCCTTCCATACAAACACACAATCTCACATAAATTACCTACTCATTGAAAATATTGTTTCAATTTAATTTTAAGTTTTAATTTAGTTTTAATTTTATTTTTTGCTTTTTGTCTCGACTTTTTGGAGGTGGGCGTTAATGACTGCGACACAGTATTTACTAATGCAGTTGTTATCGAACACAGAGTTTCTGTAAATTGTGTTTTTTTGGTTTCAATAAAAATTTATTATTATTATTATTATTTATTATATTATAATACTTGTGTTTACTAACTGTGAATTCCCAATATTAACTTCATTGTCCTTTCCTTGTTCCCTAATCTTCCGAGACGGAACAAGGTAGTTTAGTTTATGGGAATGCTTCTCTTTCTTATATCGGTGGAAGGGTGACCAGTCTGGGACGAGCCCTACAGAACTGTGCGGAAAGGAGGGGCACAGTTCTTCCCCCTACGGGGAACCGATCTAAATACAAATATTAACACAATTAGGAAAAACGAAAATTTTATCAGCCTAGGGTATTTCAGGTACTGTCACACTGGGAAGAAGTGGCACAACAAACACTCCGCAGCTAAAATAATCTAGAGTATTCAAATAATCATATCAAAGTTTGTAAATCACTCAATCACTCAATTTGGAAGTGACACTAAAAATTAAGGGGAGGACAGTGTAGGCCTTTCATCAAGTACCAGGTACTTAACAAAAATGAAAATGGTCAACAAATCTACAGTCTACTAAGCCTACAACGTACTCACGTCATACACAGATACACGGTACGTCACTCGGTTACGTGTGTGTTGTCGCACACAGAGTCACGGGAGTGACAAATATAATGCTCAACAATAACAGAGGCGACATCCATCACATCCTTATTGAGTGGAAACGTGGTGGTAGTAGGAGTGTAACAAACAAGTTAATAGTAGTTTACTGAACAAAGTAGAAGTTAAATGTCCATATAATTGGATCAAGAAGACTACTTACTGATTTCAATGTCGTGCAGTTTCTGTGATCAGTAGGTATCAAAAATGTTTTGTTTATGAGTATAAAAGCTATTTTCATTTACAAATAAAATTGTGCTGGTTTCTGTCATTTCAAAGACGTCACACCTGCCATAGGTACCTCATAAGTTCGGGAGATGAATGTGAACATTGTTGCTGCTCTTATTTCCTCCTGTTCGGGTGTATGCTGAGCAAATTATGTATGTACATTTGTTCAACTAGGTGAGGCTCTTCTTTCCTTATATGTTGTGTGTTGCTGAAATAAAGTAAATCTATGATGCAGCACTAATAAACTATCAACGTCTATTCTATTGGTGGTATGAAATCCGGACCCTTTTTAAACAGTTGATACAAGGAAATATTGAGGGAAATTACCTTAAACTTTTATTTTCTTTGAAAATAAAGCGTTGTTAAGAAATATGAAGGACGCTAGCAACGTAAAATCACCCCAGTTCCGTTAAATTTAAAATATTTTGCGGCATCATTAGGGTATCGAACACAAAACCATTGTCAGGACCTCAAGCGAGAAATAAAGGGAACTCAACCTAAAAAATGTAAAAATATATTTTCCGCTAAGTCACCGCTGAGCGGGGTTGCTAACAGAAATTCTATTAAAGAGCTTAGAATAATTTCATTAAAAGAGCCCTCACAATAGAAATATCACGGTTGGTGGGTGCAACCTCGAAAAAACTATTGCGTCACCGTGTACGGAACCGAATCATTTCAAGAAAGAAGGAAGGAAGAATTTTGGAGGGTAAGAGAGAAAAGAAAGCCATAAGCTATTAATACAGAAGATGTTAGAATGTCTGGGCAATTGTGCAGATAAACTGTTGAAGTGCAGGGGTGGGCAGCGACGCGTGCCTCAGAGCCAATTAAAAATAAATTAAAAGTCACCCAAAACTCGGAGACCTTTCCGCCTCTCTCGAATAAATTGCTATAACATTGAAGAGGCTTATTTGCATAACGAATGGTGTTTTCTTTCCAATTATGAGAAGTAAAGTGACTAACTTAGAATGTCTGTGACTTGTATCTAAGAATTTTAGGCAGAGCCAAATCACAAATCACCTGCAGATGTGATATCTGTTACTTGTCAAGTTTGAACAGTTATCATAATACCCTTTTTAGCATTCCTAATTGTTGCGAGTCTAAGGACCAGTTCATTCTGCCTTTCTGAACTGAGCCCGTCCCCAAGGATCGTCACTATGAATAGCCACTTTTATCGTCTCAGATTCAATAAAACCTTAGCTTCTTGCTGGGTCATGGACTCATACAGTTCAAGGCAAGAATGGAACACGTCGACCTTCACACACGCTCGCACCCTTCTGATGCTATCACACTGACTGTGATAGATCGAGCCTCACAAGTCCTCGTCATCCATTCAATCTGAATACTGATGAGGCACATAATATACGTCGATTGATCAATGGTAATGCAATTACATATCAGTACCTAGTTTGAATAAATTCCTTTGAGAGAGCAAGATTTGAAATGCGTTGTTCAAAATTATTCTGTTAATACAAATATTTATAAATGCAGACATTAAGCAACATGAATCCATATCCATACTTCCATACTAATATTAATATTAATAAATCCGAAAGTAACTCTGTCTGTCTGACTGTCGGGTACAATTTCACGCCTTATCGTGGAAGGATTTGTTTGAAATTTGGCAGACCGGATAAACCATGATCTTTGTTAGGACTTAGGGCAATTTAATCGTGGTAGTTAATTAAAGTTAATTAAGATAGTACGTCCCCGCAGGATAATTTCCGATCTACACGTGGGAGAAACCGCGGGCAAAAACTTCTGTATGATATTTATGTAACTGACTGTACACATTAACACACATACTTAAACACATTATCAGAATGATTTAAAAGCCTTGCGGTACCAAAGTTAAAGTCTTACACAATATTTCAGTGCTGCACTGAATTGATTAAATACAGTTTTGATGAAATCCTCGAACCGATAATTTATTTTTCCTCAACTCCGAAAGATCGTCATCGTACCGACTCTGTTTAATATTAAATGTACACAGCGCTCTTGGAACGTATTAATATTTCCCGATTCAGAATTAACGGAGGCTTCTGTACAATTATGTCGAAAATTTGCATGTTCGTGTTGTTGAATTAAATTAAATAAATCCTCGTACACATAGACTGGGGATGTTTTGAAGTTCATCGTGAGTTGTGTTTGTTTAATAATCTGAAATTGAAAATTAAATTACTTTTTCGTAGGTACCAATTATTCTCGTTTCATTCCGTCCGTGACCGCAAGTGCTGAAAAGTGCGTAAAACGTGAGAAAATGCTAAAGGTTAAATACAACGTGCTATAATTTACAAAAACATGGTAAATTTAATGTTTCATTTATTGTATTGTGTTAAAAGAGAACTTTTACTTTATGTTAAAGCTACTAGATTCTGGTCTTTAAACCCCTAATAGAATCTGACATTATTATCGTAAGTTCAATCATATACCTACACGATAAAGTCGTCTCTAAATTATCACTTAGTTACCTACCTATCATAAATTAGTTCTGTGACCAAACAAAAATATGAAATATTCATTCATAATTCATACATAGCTCGTGTGCGGTACGGCTTTCAAATCATTGGTTAGAAGCTTCGAGTTAATTCTACAGACCTTCAATAAAAGCTTCGTTAAATCGTTGCAAAAATCCTGCGTATTAGCCAGAGTATTAAATTGGGATTCATAGCTTTCTAGCCAATTTGTCAAATTAAATCGTACATTTTGTTAAATGTCTACGAGGATTTGCCAACACTTAGCACTGAAACCATGAATGTTAATCGTAGAAGACAATTTATTACAAACGTAATTTTTGTAAAATATTATTATGGATAATTTTCATCCGATCGTTTTACCATTTTAATATTATTTGAATCACTATTTTCTTATTCAATTCTGAATTTTGAACATTTTATTTTCAATGACCATTAACTCTGGCACTTGATCTTATAAAACTCAATTTCGATTCACCCAATTCACATCAATTTCACACTTAAAAGCTTCAATATTTTTAACTTCAGCGCTGACAATATCTAAAACTTTTTATTCAACATCGAACACATGATTATAAATATAATACTAATATGTACATTTACATTATAGATCGCTTATAACTCGGAATCTTCCTAAAATGGATTCTGAGACTCCTACGCAGTCTGGTTTTTGTAGGTTATTTGAAGTACGTGACATCAGTTATCTAAAATATGGAGATAGTTTTGGGTTTCTGAGAAATTATCAAATATCAAAGTAAAATGAAATGAAGAGAGCACACGTAGGCGGTTTAGAGAAGAAAAAAAATTGCTTGAAGGGTTATTTACCCTGTATAATATCATAATAGTAGCTTATATTGGTTCTTTAAGCTTCACTTTTAACTTCACAGACATTTTATCATTAAATTGTTTTTATTTTCATCTTATCTCTTCACCACCCTTGGTTGACTGGTAGAGAATGCCTTTTTTTTTTTTTTGGGTGGGAAATCATCAAATGACTCCTCCCGCTCTGGGCAGAGCGAGAGGGAGTGTCAGACTTTTACTGACTAAAACCCACCCGTGTTCCTTCCGTTGCCTATGTGCTGGGGCCGCGATATCCCTTTCGGACAGACCCGCAACCCCAGCAGGCATTGGTCCTTCCGGACCCCGTCAGTTGGTGCTGACATCCCTTTGAGGCGCGCGTGGAACACAACGCGCCGTCGACCCGGGCCTGGTCCTTATCGGACGGCGAGCTGCCCATAGCTCACCGTCCGCAGGCCCGCGCCTACGGTGGCCGGAAGTCAGCTTGTGACTCCCGACGCCCGGGGCGTCTCCTGCGGCGACTAGGGGCGCGAGGGCGTGCAGCTTCAATCTCCCTCGCGCGCTCCGCCTCCTCCTTCGCGAGCATAACTGCTTCGCAGAAGGAGGTGACGGCCTTGGTAGAGAATGCCTAAGGCATTAAGTCCGCCTTTGTACCTTATTGTGTGCGAGAAGTTTAAATAAATAAATAAAATTTATTTTGATTGAATTGCGTTTTTTAAAAGATCATTAAATAGACATAGAGGAACACTAAAGTTACTATTTTAACAATCCCTAATTTAAATAAGTTTATCTGCATAAAGGCATATAATAAAATAGTAACGAAGTCAAACTGTGCATTGAATATTTTTGAAAAAAGTAATAAAAGTAATTGCTACGAGTAATAAAAGTGATTGCTTTTTAGAATTTTTTAAGAGGAGATGAGCGGCATTAAAACCCCGACAGGTTGGTCATTTTAACTTCTGTAAGGCAAACCGGGATAAGTTAACCTACGCGTCATAGAACCTACACCTTCCAATTACGAACAGTTTGTTGAAACCATTTGGACTGTGTCGCGTCAATGTATACCCAGAGGCTGTCGTACATTATGATGTATACCCTGGCCGGGTATTATATATGCATACCCGGCCTTGCTCCGGACTCCTTAGAGCTTCAGTTTGGGTAAGCGCAGGAAATGACCCGGGGTCTGATCGGTTAAAACCTACGAAGACCTGCATGAAAATGTTATGTCAACCAAGGTTATGTCAAAGCCAATCAAATAGCGCAATAACTGCTTCTCATTGACAAACTTCCACATAAAATACCAAGAGCCAAGAGACCTGCTGATACTCCTGCAAATTCCACCGAGATTAGCAAGCCTTTCACTCTCACAGACATCGTTAAGGTTGGGTAGGGTGGTTGGTAGGGTTGTTTAGGGTAAGGTGGCTGGTGTCGATGATCTAACGGTGGAGCAAATCAAGAACTTGAGGCCTTTCGCTGTATTGTAGCTCTTGGCATTTTTGAATAAAGTTCATGATTACCGCAAACATTTCCAAACTTTGAAGAAAAACCAAAATCTTTGCACTGCGGAAACCAAGTAAACCCCCCCAACGACCCTAAAACCTACCGGCCTATATACCTATGCCACACCTATAAACTGTAAGCCGCCTCACAACAGCTATATATCCAGCACTAATACCTGAGCAGGCTGGCTTTAGGCCTAGAAAGTGTTGCTCCAGCCAGGTCTTCCGACTAACAGAGTTTATTAGAGTGACTTCGTTGGCATCATACCCATAAGAGGCTAACGAAGTCACTGGTGTCGTATATTTTTACCTCTCGGCAGTCTACGACACCATAAATATCAAGAGATTACTTGGCAAAAGTGAACACCCTAATTAACGACCAGGGTTTAGTGCGCATACTAAGTGAACTCCTGTACAATCGCCGCTTCCAGGTGTGCTTCCAGTCTGGTAAGAGTAGATAACGACGGTAATCCTCCCTGAAGGCAGTGTGTTGGCGTCAAAGTTAATACATATACCATCGATCAGCCTATCACCCAACACACTGAGCGCTTTCTGGACGCGGATGTCTTGGCCCTAGCGAGACAACCAGCAACTTTCGTAGATGTAGGGCACAAATTGACATTGGCATCTGACTTACTAGGTAAATATTATGACAGTAATGTCGGCTCAACCAGACCAAGAGATGTCGTGATCATTTCATCTCATAAACTGTCTAATCGGTCACTTAACATCACGTGGCGAGGAACTGAGGTCAAACACTGCTCGAATCCCAAATATCTTGGTGTGATGTTGAATAGGGCCTTAACGTATAAGTCACACTGCCACACAACAAAGCAGAAGGTCGGGACCCGCAATCATTTTCTACGTCGCCTAATATCCACTAACTAGAGAGTAGTACCCGATGTTCTTCGCACAACTGGCATGTCTCTATGCTTTTCTGCTGGCAAATTTGCGTGCCCAGTGTGGCACTGCCCACGCCAAGTAGGTAGACATTGGCCAAAATGAGACTTGTCGAATAATATCGGGCTACTTAAAACCGATTCCACTCTGTAAGCTCTACCCGATAGCCGTAGGAAGGAATATCGCATGCACGATGAAGCAAAGAACGAAATATCCGATTCCCGGCATCCTCTCTACGACTACATGACTACTCCGGATAGACTCGTAGGAGCTTGTTATGGTCCACACAGGCGATCCAAGATAGGCCACCCAAAAAGCGAAGTAAATTGTGGGAAGTTAGGTATCTACGACCACAAGACTTTGTAAATTCCCAAGAACACTTGCCTCCCGGTCGCGAACGGCGATGGCATATTTGGAAACTAATGAATCGATTGTGTAGGTACCCAAGTAGGCCGCTGCAAACATAATCTGGTGAAGTGAAGCATTATCGATTCTCTCAACATTCAGTGCTAGTGCGGTGCTCCTGAACAGACTATGTCCCATCTGCTAGAGTATCCCAATTATCAGTTCACCTGCACCCTTGACGATCTGAACAACGCCTCTGACTACGAAACAAATGTTGGTCACATTTATTGCGGCCTCAGAGACGTTGTTATTGACTATACTGTTTGGGCCTAGTATAGATTTACCGCCGAAACAAAAAGAAGAAGAAGATTTTTTGTCCGTTTGTCTGTTAGTTGGAATGTATGTTCCACCAGCACGTAAATACTACTGGAAATATACCGTCCAAATTTTGCATAGATATACCTTATAAATCTGGTCACGGATTGGAAGAAATTTGGCACACCATAAGTTTATAACCTGGATTCACAGCGGAACATCCAAGCGGACATCCAAGCGTACAAGAGTATGGCCGCCAAAAATTGTACAATAACAGTCGTGAATTGGTAACACACGGTAACGTTCGTGAATGAAGGTAACACACCTATTTAAAGGATATCTGTGAAGTTGTACTGTTTGCAGATGATACCTCTCTTATTTTTAAAGTAGACAGGAATAGACAAGATTTTCTACGATGTAAACAGTGCACTCTCAATGGTTACAGATTGGTTTACGACAATTAACCTAGTTCTCAATGCTAAGAAAACGAAATGTGTAAAGTTCACCCTACCTAATGTTAGAAATCTGGTTCCCAACATCGTCTTAGATAAAGAGGTGCTTGAATCCGTAAATTCGGCAGTTTTTCTGGGCATAACAGTAGATTCCAAACTTCAGTGGGGCCCACATATATCGAGCCTAGCGGGAAGGCTCAGTTCGGCCGCCTACGCCGTCAGGAAAGTAAGACAATACACTGACGTCGATACAGCTCGTTTAGTCTATTTTAGTTATTTTCATAGCGTTATGTCCTACGGTCTTCTGCTGTGGGGCAAAGCTGCTGATATTCAAAATATATTTGTCCTTCAAAAACGATCTGTTCGAGCTATTTACCAGCTAGGTGCCAGAGTTTGTCTGAGAGATTTTTTCAAAGATTTTGGTATCCTCACGGTGGCATCCATTCATCATCATTCATCTTCGCCAATATCTTATATATTAGGCAAAATATACACTTATACACTAAAAACAGTGATTTTCACAATGTTAACACTAGAAATAAGGACAAACTACGAGCTCCCTTTCACCGGCTTCATAAGGTTCATAACTCATTTGTTGGGCTTGGTATAACTTTTTATAACAAACTACCCTCTTCTTTGGTAGATTTGCCTTTTAATGCGTTTAAAACGAAAGTAAAATCCAAGCTTTGTTCAAAGGCATACTATTCTATCAACGACTACTTAAATGATAAGAATAGTTGGTCGCTGTAATTAACTTAAGACAATGTTTATGTTCTTTCTCCAGCTTACCTACTGACAAGTTATATGAGTTTATATAAGTAATTGTTTATTTCATTTGACTATAAAAGTCAAATTATTTAAATTTAATTTATTGTTGACATAATCTATTCATCACAATGTTTTTTTATGAGTTGTATTGCAATATGTGGTTAGCTAGTGAGCTCGACAATTGATCATATTATTTATTGTTATTAGTAATTAACTGTTTGTTTATTTATTTTACCTCGATGGTCCTAGTTTATCATTTATAACTTCCAGTTACAACTATATGTAAGCGGGCACGGCCTTTATGCCTGGAGGCTTTTATTAAGATATTAAGTTCTGTTTACGTTTTGTTTTTTATTTCTGCCTGAGTATAGTTCTCGATGATTTTGTTTGGTATATTGGCGTGTGCTAGCTTATATACGGCTAATAATTTAAATTATGTTTTGTGTTGCTTAATGTAAATTATTTTGAATTCTATTATATAGAATCTTTTTTTTTGTTCTTCTAACTGAACAGACAGCTGTGCTGCTGGGGAGTTTGTTGCGCCACTTCTTCTTCCCAGCTAACGCACTAGGCAGTGGTGAAGGGTGGGCGTTTTGGGGGACTGTCTTATGTAATTTTGACGTTCGAAAAGTGCTGATTCTCAGCCTAGTTTGAATAAATGACTTTTGATTTGATTTTGATTTGATTTGACACGTGAAGTTTGTAAAGCCATGTAAGATATCATGTAAGAGAAATTCCTAATTATTCTGCAATGACTGTTATTTTGACAATTCGAAAACATACTTTATATCAAATTTTGAAAATAATGCGTTATGGTAAGGTATTATTTATATTTTGTGCATAAAACAATTTAATTTCATTAGGAAGTCGTTATTTTTTAATTATCATAAAATTATATGAAACTACAAAATAAATCTTATTGGTAATTACTTAATTCGAAAATGAATTAATCATATTCATACATGAATTTTGAGTTTGATATAAATAAGCAAATCACTAAGTTTCTATAGTATACACTCAGCTTAACGACAGATCACGAATATTACGTCACATAATAGTAACACACGGTATCATCCGTGAATCAAAAATACTATGGACAGCCAAAAAAATATGTATTGATGTGAGTTTTGAAGCTAAAAGGCACTGTACAGCGCTATTTGGTAATCAAATAGTCTAGCAATACGTACTATTTGAAATAATATAGTAAACTTGCGATCATACCTTAATTATCAGCTCTTAAAAGTACGAAAATCTCTCGAGACAAATTTTTCGACCGACTTGATGTTCACTTGTAGTGAAAAATAAATGGTGCCTTTTTTCCGGCGGTTGGCCAACCTGTAGTATGGTGTTGCCTTGACCCAAGAATAGTTTTAACTCGCTTGGATTCTCATTAGTTTCACAGATAAATAGTAACATACGTGAAGTAACATACGGGAATGAAAAGTGAGACACATTTTTAAAATTGGTTTCTTATACTTTAAAAACGTTATCTGAATTAGACAAATAAAAAAAAAACTTGAACATTTATAGGAAAAATTAACCATTTCAAAATGTAAGTGGTTACTTATCAATTAGGTACATATTTTCGACTTCAATGTGCGACATGTCGCACACGAATTTTGTATGGAAGTAGAAAGAAGCCAATTTAAAAAAAATCTCCGAAAATTCCTAAGAGCGAAATATACTTCGACTAAAAATTATATATGATTCTCCATAATTCTGTTAACCAGATCAACTTAAAACAGATCATAAAAATTTAAAATAAGCCTGTTTTTTTTTACATAACTGAGAAGGACACAAATATTTCCCCAAATGTACAATTTTTGGCGGCCACACTCACAAAGTCACGGGCAAAAGCTAGTATTACAATAATAACACTTTCCTTTTAAATATTTAATCAACACTCCCAATATCCGAAGATAACCTACAAAACAGTCGACTCTGCTTTTATTCCAAAGCCACCATACATTTCCTACAAACGGATAACATTCCCCAAAATACCTCAAGACAGTTCACCCAGCAATAAAACATTGTCTAATGTAGGATAACCACACAAGGAAAACGCTGAAGCACAAAATGTTGGCAAACAAACGTACATGTGGGAGACGCCATACTTAAAATACTTTTATTCTTTCTCCTTTTTGGAGCTCGTCAATTACCTTTATATGGAAAATTACAGTGCACAGACCGAGTTCGGAAAGTTGTGGTCTTTCGGTACACTTATAATAGATCTTGTTATCCTCTCTGAATAATGTCGCTGGATGGTGTAATGTGCAGGGTCGGGGAAGCCATTTGTTTCATGTGATAAAGAGCGGGTGAATTCGAATTTTCTTTCGTCTCAACATGGTCATTACGTCGGCTTTCATTTCCTTTGATTATAATATGATGAATATTAATTTGAATAAATTCTGACAGAACACAAATAAAATCAACTTGGTTTTATACTCATTTCATTTATAATGTAACTAAAAGTGAATACTTAAACTATTTCCTGCTTTTATGTGATAAAGAAGAAATTTGAATTACTCTAATTTTAAGCAAGAATTTGAAATATATTTTAGCAATCCATCTCGTTAGTTAATTTGATTTGATTGAATTTGGATGAAATTGTATGTAGCGGCAGTCCCGACAGCACACGTACTTACGAAGTAATCAGAAATCGAAATAAAATCGATTTGAGGAGTTTCCGGTTATTAACATAAACATAACACAAATAATTAAGTAGAAATTACTCATTTCACATTTGATTAAAAGTTAATTGAGGAAATAGACCACTAGGTAATTTAAGTTTGAAATTGAAAAACAAAATGAGGTACGACTTTGCTTTACTACAAATATCGTCAAATCGTCAAACAAATCCTCAAACAGTACAAGTTCGTATTCCACAAACCAATTGTATCACCAAAATCAAAAGGAAATCGCTTCTTCCCAAACCAGTAGGAAAGTGGGTCACTGACACACAAAATGGAAAACATTGTCATTATATCGTCGTATCCACACGTTACCCCATCGTATCCTCACATTTCCCCACCGTACTTTCATATTGGATCTTTGACCTGACGCTCCGCGGATGTAATAATGAATGCCAAATATTTGAGCGATATCTTCGATAGTATAATATTATCTATGTATACTTACATGGGTACATAATTTCCGTAATACGTGGGAGATTCGACGACCGTTCTTGTGAATAAATACTATTTAATTATGAATAAACTATCAACAAACTTTTCAAAGATTACCAAGTAGCAGGAAAATTAATATTGACCAGGTAAACGTTATAATCCAGTAAATAAAAATATTAAAAAACGGCCGCAGAGGTAAAAATAGCAGATTTTTTTAATATCGCAAAAATAAACAAAAGGACCAAGTTATTTCTTAAGAAAAGCGTTCGTTTGCAAAATAATATAATGCCTATTGAGATGAAAAACAATATCTGCTTTCCTTACTAACTAACCCTACTGTGACTCATTATTTTAAAACCTGACATAAACCGGTTAAAGGCTCAGTTTACAAGACACAAAGCGGGCTCAAAAAGTAAGTGGCCATGTTTTGCCGTAGCGAGAATAATATCTAAATAGCATATTTTACAATACACACTTCGGCCAAAATTGCGAAGGCCTCATTTTTGGCCATGATTTATGTCCAGGCCGGGTCGGCCTCCTATCCAGATTTATCGCCGCTCTACGAACACTTTATTTCTCCACATTATGTATAACCAACAGTCTGTTTTGTACATATTATCAAACATTACAATTTCTTTTGACTTCATAGGCATGACTATATATTCTTGCATAAGTCTACCTGTTGCTAGAATAAGAGGAGGTAAAATAGTAGTTTAAATAATCTTCCAATTATCTAGTGTGACATCAAAATACCAAAACAGAACCTATTTTTCCGTCTTGTATAATTGTCCGTAAATTACCAAACAAATAAATAAACAGTAATAATAGAATGAAAAGTCCTTAAAATTTATTACGTTTTCAAACTAAAAATAATTGTATCAATTTTCAGGTATTAATTACATTGTTCTCATTTCATCATTGGAGATTATCTTTATCGTGAAAGATTCTATAGCAATGTTGCCGGAAGCATTACTTGGAATCACGGTTTTTGTGTGTACCGCATTGTATTCGAAGGAATATAATATTTTTTTTACAACCTCCTCTCCATTTTATAGTAGGTAATTATATTGTGGCAAACTTCTGTCAATACACAGTAAGTACGTTTTATAAAGAATTGAAGATCTTTAGATAATTATTCAAATGAAAAAAATACTAGGTAATATACCTACTACTTTCAAAGATGGAACTTGATTGTGAATATACCTACTTATTTTTATTAAAGATACAATTAGTTTTACAATATTTAACACAACTAGGTCACACGAGGTATTAAATTAAATGATAAACTGTACAAATAAATACAAAAACAAAAGGACACTTAGGCGTCGAAGTACTCGTCCGCATCGCTGTCATCCGGAAACGTGCCCAGAAGTCTGGCAGCATTGCCACGTTGAATGGCAATGCTAATTCTTTGGGCAAAGAACGAGCCAGACTTCTGGTCACATGATGTACCAGTCGGCAAGAAATTTCTTTAAAAAAAGACGCGCACTTTGGCCCCAAGACCGAGTATTTTGACCCCAAACTGCTCAAAACTGTAGTAATGGTAACAGTATTTGCGCCGCTTGAGGGTTCCAGCAGCCGCAGCAGCGGAGCCAGTACAGCCCGCCGCCACCGTCCTAGGAACGTGAAATGGCGCAAAGGTTTCGACACAGGTTGCGTCCCACACCAGAAAATACCCACCTGTCAAGGCAATAACGTCATGCCGTCTGATCTCTTCCCATCGTCACGTATCAATCCGTTAGGTTCTAATACCGCTAGTACGCCGGCGGTGACAAGCGCTCGACGAATAATATAATTGATGCTGGCGTGCCATGTAATGTGACCTGCGGTACAAGACGGTCCATGGTGCCCGAGACCGTCGACGGCTTCACCACAGTAACACCGTGCTACACAAGGTGCGCAAGGTGCCAAGCGGGAAAGACGTAGCGAGCCGAAACGATGAGTCATCCATCATAGTGCCTATGGTGGATTTCCAGGGTATTCTATATAATACTGCAGAACAACACGTCCCACCGTCTCTGGGAGGATGGGTTGTCAGGCAAATCCGTACTGCAACAAGCCATTTTCCAAGCGTTCAACGCATGGGCCAAACACGGTACCTCAACATCGACCAGTAAGGAAGATAAAATGTTCCTGGTTAATTTATTGGTACTGTGGATCAAAGAGAGGAAGGCCGGTAAACTTTGACACTAATATTTTTGTGATTTATTCAGACATTTTTATACAGTTAAAGTCAAAGTCAAATCATTTATTTCAAATAGGCCCTTGCAAGGCAATTTTGAACGTCACAAATTACAAAAAAAAAATTGATTCTAGTTCAAACGTATATCGTGACATTAACTTAGCGCGCTCATGCGCTTTCATTCACATCACCGAATTTTTCATTCTCACTCCATCAAATTCCATATTTAAACTTCATAAAAAAACCACCGTAAAAATGTCCATCTATCAAACTGAAAGATAAAGTGGTTCACAAGTTTGGACAGTTTAACGAGCACATTGGATGAGCTCAGATGATGAGCCGCGTTATTCAGCCGTCAACGAAACAACTTCACTGACAGTTAGACGAGACTAATTCCCGTTTTCACTAATACTAGGCGACACATAAATGAAAGGACTAAATAAAAGCGCGATGATTGATTTTCATCTCTCGGTTTAGCGTGGAAAGTTGAAAATCCAACAAGGCGCTTATTTTTCTTTCGGCGCTGTGTCAGTGTAAACGGGTATAAGCTTTATGTATCAGACAGTTTCATTATAATATGATTCAGGCAATCAGGCCCTCTCAACTGATCTTTTGATATCCAAGATTCGTAAATGTTCAACTAACTCTTTGATTCGAAAACACTGAAGAAATTATGAAGTTAACATAAACGGAAAGTTAAATTATCTTTACAATCCAATTATTCATTAATTTTCAAAAGCAATCAAAGTTTAGAAAACTACATTCTAAAACTTAGTTTTAATTTCAATTAGGTTGGTAGTTGATTAAAACGTAATTGGTAAAATGATTGATGATGGAATTAACTTAATGAAATCACAAAAGATTTATGAAAAAACCAGAAGTTTTTTTGAGAAAGAAAGAAACAGAATACAAAAATCCTTATTCTTTCCAAAATGATCGCTTGCATACCCTTTTTGGTGCCTATTATCGTTTTGCCAGGTATAAGTAGGTGAGTTAGGTTAGGAAAAAGGTAGACAACCTATCTGAACCTATCTGACCAACCTATCCGAAGCAATATGATCAATTTTACCGAAAAATCCACCATAATAAGACATTGCACCAGACCAGACACATTGTTTAAATTGAAATAAAAAATAACTCGTTTGGTAAACAAGACAGTAAAAATAATATTTTTTTAAATACTTTCTTTGGGTATTTTATATTAATTATAGCCATGAATGAACTTATTTATGTATGCAACCCATTTGCAATATATTTGTAAACACATTTGATAATACTTTTAATTCGGTGAACAGATGGGTGAAGGTTGATCTTCTTCTTTCTTTTCGTGTGGTTAGTGACTAACCTGGTGTCAGAGTTTAAAGCCACCCACGAGCCTCTGACTTGGCTTCGAGAAATCGGTTTCCTTAAGATGTTCCTGATGTTTGTTGTCCTTCACCGTTTTTAAAGCAAGTGATAATTATACAATACGCTCATGAATCCGAAAAGTCAGAGGTGCGTGCCTTGGGTTCGAACTGGAGACCTATGACTTGGCAGTCCGACGGTCACACCTGAAGGCTATCACTGCTATAAGGTTGATCTTACTTCGGATCTTAGACTATACCAAATGATATCAGACATTGTCATAATGAATAATGCTTAACAGTGAAAAATTCTCCACGGCATTAGAAATATTATTTTTCTACGTCCTTCTCCATAATATCTCCTCTTAATTCCCTCTCTATTTCATCTACAGTCTTGCCCTTTGTTTCAGGCAGTACTAGCAGGGTCACAGCAGCTCCAAATACGTTGATAATGACAAATACGAAGAAACCGACGTGAACTCCAAAGTTGCTGGTGAGAGCACTGAAGGCGATGAGTTGGATGAAACTCATGAACCACGCCAGCATCACCAAATATCCCATCAATTTTGCTCGAATCTGGAATAAAAACAGATTATTCAGTTACAGGAAGCTAAAATGCACCATTTGGCAAAATCGGTGTTTATAGATTCGTCCAACATTCAGTGCGAGCGCTGTGCTCCTGACCAAACCATGGCTGGAGTGGTCGAAGATCTACACATTTGAGGAACTAATGAGAAACTGCCAAAGCTGATACTGCGATGAACGAACATGGCTCTCATGGAACATGGATCTACTCTAAAAGAAAAAGAAAAAGAATCAGCAATCCCGTATTTTATCAACTCGAAAGCGTGAGAAACAATACTCGTAGTAACAGTAGACGTAACGTAGGCACAACTCGAACCACATGCACCGTCCGTCGCCCACGCGTTGTCGACAAACTGGAGAGCTATTCATAATAATTAATGTCCAGAGCAAAATAAGCTCATACGATATAACGATAATTGCAATTTTGGACTATGCCGTTATAGTGCACCTATACGCTAGGTCTTTATTATGACTCCCATGCTGCCCAGTGGCTTTACGCGGAGCCGCAACTACTTACCTGGAAATTGAATATTTCAGGCATCAAAACGAATGGAATGGGGGAGACGCCTCCACCATAGCAGCATACTGCTACCATCATCATGATCACGTTGATCCAGCCGTAACTGGCCCATCCATACTGCTTCAGTATAGTTGAGGTCGCTAGGCAAGCGAAAACGATGGCTGTGGCTCCAAAGGCTGTTCCCAGGATCGGCTGTGTATACAGAAGAACTTTAAGTTTTAAGATAGAAGGTCGTAGAGAGAAGAAAAAAATATTTCTATTATACAAGGCCAGGACGCAAGGGTGTGAAGCTAATCGCGAATACATTGGAAATCACTTTTTTACTAAGGTCTTCCAATCTATACAAGAGTAAAACGCAAATACTCGCGTATACTTCGTAGTGACCTAATTAACTACCTTATTCCTAAATATACAGCGCCAGTATCAGCATCCGGACTAATGGTGTATAGATTGCGACCAATTGTGAACGGGTATTCAACTTGTTTGCGACGTAATGCACCTTGCGCTAAATAGCCTGTCTGGCTAGGAGCAACTTGGAAGTAGCGCTCCCGGCCGCTGCCGCGGCACCGCTCACTACGTTCGCTTGGCTCGCGCGCGGTTGGTCACAGTTCTAACCTAACCTAACCCATTTCATATTCAGTTCATTTTATTTTTATTTTTTAATCCTATTATTCAAACTCATGTCAAGCGTAAGTGATGTATTATAGTTTGAAACCGGGGCGCGCGTCCACGTCACCAACTATACACGAGCAGTACGCAATTCGTGTATACATTGTAATCACAGATAAAAAAAATTGCATTACAATGTATACGCGAGCAGTTTCCTATGGCTGCGTTCTGGCCTTGTATAGATTGGAAATACGCTGTTTCGCCACTTCTAGATAAGATTCTGCCCAATTTATCTGACTGATTATTCCATACAAGTTTCATTACATATTCCATATTTTTATTTATCGGATCTCTCTGGGACTGAGAAAAAGGCACAAAGATGCACTCATGTTCAAGTTCAAGACTGACTATAGTTTTTTTCCCGCATACTTTGATATTATTTTTGCTCACCTTCCTCCCCAACTTGTCTATACAAGCCATTGTGATCAACGAGCCCACAGCCATGCAAATAGGAATGCTAAGGGCCTGTAAATCCGGACTGATTTTTACTCCCGAGTCGGACAGCAGAGTTGCAGCATAATTTAGTAGAGAGAAACTTCCGTTTGTGGCGTGGGTGAATACCACCAAGATCATGATGAGGAACGCCTTCCGCCATGGTTTTGTTTTGACTGTGAAATTGAAAAACTTTGTTTAGATTTGTGGTTCGATTTCTTTTTGTATGTATCAATATTTTTTTTAATGGACTCATATATCAATAATATCTATGAAAAAATTTGTTAAATACTCACAAACAGTTACCATGGAAATATTGGGTATGGATTTATAATATTCATCATCTTTCTTGATCACAGCAACTTCTTGTTGAATGTCTTTGTCATCGACATCCAATCCTCTCAATAATGCTAGAGTTGCTGCCGCTTCCTACAAATTAGAGAATACTCACAATGTGCACAACAATTAACCTGTAAACAACAATAAAGAAAAAAAATATTTGAGAATGTGGAATTTAAACCAATATTTCTAAATCTAATAAAATAAAGAAATGAATACTTACATTTGTCTTTCCCATCTTTACTAAGAACGATGGTGACTCAGGAGCTTTAAAGAAGATTCCAAAAGTCAAGATTGGGATTCCAACAACGACCCATAGCACCGAGTGATAATCCAAGAATCCTCCCAGTGCATACATAAGAAAAATTCCAGTACTTTGAGCCAAGGCAAACATGGATGATAAGGTGCCCCTGATGCTGTCCTGGGCGATCTCTTTGACATACATCGGAACGACGTGGAAGCAGCCACCGCCGGCAATGCCACAAAATACTCTAGCTATGATGAGGCTTGTTTTACTAGCAGGTAGCATTGTAACTATCCAAGACATCTAGAAGATTGAAACATTTACAATTAATAAACGAAGTTTTGGGATGCAAGAATTATTGTAATATTCTCGAATAATTAAATTAAAAGGGATGATATGAATGAAGTAGAGCAAACGGTCTGAAAAGGCGGAATGGGAGAAATAACATATTGAACCGAACCAAAGTAACAAGGGACAATCACGGGCAGATAAAAGTAAAACGAAGATTTTCAGGACTTACCGCTTGGATGACAGTAATCACTATAATACTTATTTTCCTTCCATACCTATCTACGATTTGTAGAAACATGAGGACTCCAAGTACACCCGCTAGTGATGGAGCACTGGCTATCCAGGATATTTCACTGTCAGTCAGGCGTCTCCCAGTGGGAGAATTTTCCGACTGCAATAATTTTGTCACGGGTGACATCCAGCCGCATTGGAGACCATACGTGAGAATTGACATGTTGCCTGAAAAAAATACAAAATCTTGAAATCTAATTTTGAACGTTGAACTGTGTGGCGGACATCAAAGAATCAAGAATCTTGACGACCAAATAGTTTTAAACTCAAAAGCAGTC
Source organism: Agrochola macilenta (assembly GCA_916701695.1). Classification (NCBI taxonomy): domain Eukaryota; kingdom Metazoa; phylum Arthropoda; class Insecta; order Lepidoptera; family Noctuidae; genus Agrochola; species Agrochola macilenta. The sequence goes on along the minus strand of OU753560.1, from coordinate 23,128,364 downwards.
GATTCATCATTATCTAAGTATTATCCTGAAATGTTCTTGATATCCAAGCTAGGTGAACATGACGACCGATAACGTTGACGGCGTTAATTACGGCAAAACCGGTAATTATTATTGCGCAATCGAAGGACCAAGATAACGGGTATTAATAATCACATATCCATCAGTACACAGTCTTGCCTAAAAGTACACAATCGTTATAATTGTGGTAATGCACATTCTTCTACTTCGTTTAACACTAGAACACTAAACTTACATAGAATTGTGACCAACCATTGCACTTTTGTGTGTCCTTTAGACTGTGAGATTCCACTGAAAGTCATTTTGGAGTATTTAATATAATTATTAGAATAATGCGTATTTATAGCAAAGTCAGAAATGCTACATACTCGCGTACGACTCATACGAATCGAAATGAAAATGGTACAGATAAATTTGCGAAAGTGCTCTTATTACAAACAGAAATTTACTTTTAAGGTATGATCCACAATTCCGGCGACTATTGTTTGCTGATTGGTGATACCCACATGAAATGTTTGATTTAAATTTCAAATCAAACAATTTCGTGATCTGCGTGATATGTTGCTTGAAAAGATAATTTATGACGTTATACGTTGTTGATTTTATTTTATTAGCTGTTACACTAGCTGATGATCAAGATTATGCATTGTAAAGAAGTAAATATCATGTTTGTATCTGCTGGGTTGCCGAACATTTCAGCTTCACGGCTGCAATTGCATGTTAACAGAAAGCTGCACTAATAAATATTTCATTTATTCTATAAATAAATATTTGAAACGATCGCGAATCATATTTAGATCAACATACAACGTCATACTGACCTACAAATTGCAAAAAAACTTAAGAAAATTTCAATTACGCGGGTTACCCTGACGCTTTCGGTTTTTTTTTTGGTTTTGATATTGTCAAATTTCTCCCACTCTGAGCGGAGCGGGAGGGCGTGTTGGACTCTTACTGACTAAAATCCACCCGTTTTCCTTCAGTTGCCTGTATGTTGCCAGGGGCCACGGTATCCCTTTCGGACTCTCCCGCGACCCCAGCAGGCATCGGCCCTAGCGGACCTCGTTAGTTGTGCTGGCATCTCTTTGAGGCGCGCGTGGAACACAACTCGCCGTCGTCCCGGGCCAGGTCCATATCGGGAGGCGAGCTATCCATTGCTCACCGTCCGCAGGGCCGCGAATATGGTGGCCGGGAAACGGCCCGGGATTTCCGTCGCCCAGGGCGTCTTCTGCGTTGGTGCGAAATTTGCCTCTCCCTCACGCGTTCCGCGCTCCTCCTTCGCGAGCATTACTGTTTCGAAGAAGGAGGTAACGGCTTCCCATGCCCTCTCACTCCATACCATAGCCTGGACCAGGGCCGGATGTGACAGGTCAGCGCCGCCGATCACCTGCACGAGGACATGGCGATGCTCCGCCTAAGCCGGGCAGACCTCCACCGTATACTCCACCGTGCAATTCGGGCGATCCACACAAAGGTTATACCCGGGCGTTTCCGGCCTTATCCGGAACAAGAACCTCCCGAAACAACCGTGTCCGGTGAGGACCTGCGTCAGGCAAAGGTGAGGATGTTGTGGCGCCTCTCTAGCCACTCCTCAAAAAGGGGAATTATTGCGTGCCCAGTAAAAGGTTACGACAATCGCACTCTCCATCCCGCCGGAGCTCTGTCCACTGTGCCATGATTTGTCGTGGCAGCAGAGTTACGCCCCGGCGTTTTGCCTCTTCACGCTATTCCCAAATGTGCTCGAGGACTTTTGCCTCCAGATCCCATGGCGGCAATCCAGCAAGGAGGCTCGCCCCCTCACCGAAGACCGTGCGGTATCCCAGGACAGCCGAATGGTCATGACCCTTCGGGACATGTTCAATCGGCGGGCTTACCGCCGCCGCCTCAAGGAACGCGCCCACACCGGTGCCCCGTAAAGGGCCATGAACCGCACAACCCCCGCGTAGAGCCTCCGGCAGGAGGCATTTGGACCCCATAGATTGGCCAAGAGCTGCTTTAAGGCAGCCCCGGCCTGCTACAGTCTGGGAGCCAAACATCGGAAATGCTCCACAAAGTTCCACTGGCTGTCGAGGACGAGTCCCAAATACTTAATCGTTGACTCGACACCGATGTGAACCTCGCCTACTTTCATCTGGGAACCCGACGTTGGCGCGTTCCGAGAACCATGAAAACACATGGCCTTGGACTTGTGCAGTTCCACCTAGAGTCCTGTCGACGACTGTCGCAACCCCGCGTGTCACTAGTTCGGCCGCCTCCTGGTGCGAGCTCCCCTGCACCAGGACCATCGTGTTGTCATCGAATCAAACCGCGTTGACGCCGCTAGGTAGGTCGGCGCGCAGCACCCAGTCGTATCCAATATCCCACAGATGCGGCCCCAGGACCGATCCCTGTGGGATACCGCACCACATCTCTCGCCAGTTCCATTCTTGCTGGCGACTAGAAGACGCCTTGTCCACACGACAGAGGTAGGTCAGCATCCGGTGATACCAGAGTGCCTCCCTAATGCAACTCTAGGGCAGGGTGTTGAAGGCATTGGCCACGTCTAGAGACACCGCCAAGACGACCACCCCGGGCCACAGCATTCTTCGTCGACCCGATGATGGCGCCCACCGTAGAGCGCCCTCAGCGGAAGCTAAACTAGCGCTCCGCCAAATCCGGCCCCACCCGCACCAGCCACCCGACAAGCATGCTCTTAGGAGCCCCCTTAGTCAAGACTCGAGAGCCTCCAAGGCTGAGACCCAGGCTTTCCCAGGTAAGCCGTTGGGTCCTGGGGCAGTATTTTTGGCATTCAGCCTACGTACCGCCACTCTCATCTCTACCACGGTCACCTCACCAGTACACCTGGCGCGAGGCACGTCCGTGCTGGATCCGGGGCATTGGCACATCACATATTTCGGAGATGGCCTCCCGGAACCACTGACGCTTTCGCCTTGACTTGTGATTTAGTTTTAGCCAAGCTTATTGTATCAATAATTAGTATTTCAAATAATCTGATTTTTCTGAACCAATTCATTCATTTGAATTCCTTTCGATAGCTGCCAACAACAAAATAGGTATTTTTAAATAAAATTAGCCAAATATTGATTCAACGTAGCTGACACAATCTTAAAAAAACATTATGGCTGTTGTTTACATTTGCATAATAGATGATTTTATTACCTTATCTTGTTTGCGCTTGGCCAATAAATCATCTTTTAGAAACTATGTACATACATATTATGTCATACGACGCCATTTTAAATATCACAGTCTTTAAAAAATTAACAAACTACTATGCAACAACACCACAGTTCAGTGTAATCCGTCGAATTGGTTGTGCAACTGATGGTGCCGAAAGTACCTATACTTCGTTTACTTATGTTTCTTTTTGTTTAAGCGTTTAGTTTATAATATAAATTCTCGCAATTACTAACAAATCGATCGACCAAGTTAAATAAAGTATCGTGGGTGATGTTGATTAAGACTCAAAGCAAACGAAACGTAGGAGGAGATTACTGAATAGTCCATCGTTAGATAGTTACGAAAATAAATGGTCGGAGAACAGGCGAGAGGATTCGAACTGACTGCAAAAACGAATTGTTCGCTAAGTGCTCCTGCCGAAAACTTTCTTGTACAGGAGTGCATTAGTATTGATCTTCACTTCACATCCCTTTGACTTGCTACAAGCTCAGTGTTCATTTGTTCCAGAGAATCTCGACGGGCTTTTTTTTTTTTTTTAGGATGGGAAATTATCAAATAACTTCTCGCGCTCTAGGCGGAGCGGGAGAGTGTGTCAGACTTTTACTGACTAAAACCCACCCGTGTTCGTTCCGTTGCCTGTGTGCCGGGGCCGCGATATCCTTTTCGGACAAACCCGCAACCCGAAACGGTGCGAAACGGTAAACAAATACGGATCAAGTACAAAAATTGTTATTGCCGGTGATCTCAATTATAAATACTTTTAAACAAGGCAAAGTCACTTAAAGGATCTATGCAATAACTATAACTTGCAGATTCTACTCCCTCACTAACAAACATCCTCAATTCGCACAGTCATGCATACACCTCATACGCACACATATAATTTTAATCAATACACTTGGATATTTCTGTTTATCTCTGCTCATTGTACTATTTTTAATTTAGTAGATGTCTTTGTTCTTTGTACTTTTCCGTTTTATCTGATATTGTTATCTCCTGGTCATTTCTACAAATATCTTACCGAAGTGAGGGTCCTGGTGACCTGTAACTCAGATTTTATTTCTAAAACCTACCTCAGGCACCAGTCTCTCACAAAGGTGGGAAAAGTTTTACAGTATTAAGTTTGCACTATTTTTAAGACCACTTATCAAATAACTTCTCCCGCTCTAGGTAGAGCCGGAGGGCGTGTCAGACTTTTACTGACTAAAACCCACCCGTGTTCCTTCCGTTGCCTGAGTACCTTGGCCGCGATATCCCTTTCGGACAAACTCGCAACCCTGGCAGGCATTGGCCCTTACGGACCCCGTCACTTGGTGCTGACATGTCTCATCTCTTTGAGGCGCGCGTGGAACACAACGCGCCGTCGACCCGGGCCTGGTCCTTATCGGACGGCGAGCTACCCATTGCTCACCGTCCGCAAGCCCGCGCCTACGGTGGCCGGAAGTCGGCTCGCGACTCTCGACGCCTGAGGCATCTCCTGCGGCGACTAGGGGCGCGAGGGCGTGAATCTTGCCTCTCCCTCGCGCGCTCCGCCTCCTCCTTCGCGAGCATTACTACTTCGCAGAAGGTGAAAGTGACGGCCTCCCATGAACTCTCGCTCCGGATCATGGCCTGAACCAGGGCCGGACGCGAGATCGCCGCCGCCAATCGCCTCCGTGAGGACACGGTGGTGCTCCGCCCAAGCAGGGCAGTCCTCCACCGTATGCTCTACAGTGTCCTCCGGGCAATCCACACAGTGGTGACACCCGGGCGTTTCCTCCCGCCTTATACGGAATAGGAACCTCCCGAAACAGCCATGTCCGGTGAGGACTTGCGTCAGGCGGAAGGTAAGGACGCCGTGGCGCCTCTCGAGCCACTCCTCAAAGAGGAGACTTATCGCCACAATTGTGGCGTGCCCATTCTACTGAGGTCTTACCCCTATATTTATCAGACCACGACACAGCGTAACTCTTAGATTTCCCAGTAAAAAAGCAAAGTTTAAAGTCCAAATCATATTAATTTATGTATAAAAAAGACTATTGTAGTGAAAATATTAGTAAATTCAAAAAATGCCTTGCAAATTTAACGTGGTCAGAGGTACATATTCCCAAAGATTAAGTTTAAAATAAACAATTCTAATGCAAGTAAACAAATATGGATAAGCAAGGGTCTCAGAAATAGTTGCAAAACTAAACGATGCTTACGGTATCTCTGTTATAAAAATAAAACCCTAACGTACAAACTTAGATATAAAAAATATTCATCAATACTGAAAAAATGTATCTTTAAATCCAAAATAAATTCAAACAGTAAGTACCCTTTTATTTAGTATCCTTGTATTTAAATCAATATTTATTCCACACTTTTCGATATTGCACCTACCACTGTTTATCTCTGCATCACTCAAAGGTTGACTGGTAGAAAATGCCTATGGCATTAAGTCCGCCTCTGTAAATTTGTGTGCTTAAAGTGTTAAATAAATAGGTACATAAATAACAGTCAAAACAAATGCAGAGCAACGTGGTCAGTCCTTAACCGTGAAATTAGAAATACAAAATGTGACAATGATATTTCTCAACTAGAATTAGATAAGAGAATACTGACTAATCCCTCTGACATAGCAAATGCTTTTAATGATTATTTTATTGATTCGACTAGAACTGTGACATTTAATAATTTACATGATAATGACGTGCCTAATAAAACCATGACTATACCTAACTCCATGTTTCTCAGTCCAATGACTGAAGACGAGATTAAAAAGGAAATAGTAGCTTTAAATAACACTAACTCAGAAGGTTACGATAGAATAAGTACAAAAATAATTAAAACTTGCAGTACAGAATTAATTCCTATTTTGACTTATTTAATTAATCTTTCATTTTCTTCTGGAACTTTTCCTGATGCGCTATAATTATCAGTCGTTAAACCTCTGTACAAAAAAAAAACGACAAAAATGATGTAAAAAACTATCGTCCGATAACTCATAAATTATTTGAAAAATTTATGCAAAAGAGACTTTCCGACTACTGTAGCAAATACAATATCATAACAAAAGCACACTATGGATTTCAAAAGCACAAGTCAACAACATTAGCAATTGCTAATCTTTTTGGGCATATTCATAATTCCCAAAATAAAAATTATTTAACGACAGGACTATTCTTCGACCTGTCACAAGCCTTCGACTTTGTGGCACATGACATCTTGTTGAAAAAGTTAGAAAAAAGTGGAATAAGAGGTTTAGTACTGCAGTGGATCGCGTCTTATCTAAGCAACAGAAAGCAATACGTTGTAATTAATAAAGTTAATGAAAATTTATTAACGTCGTATTCATCTGACTATAGAGTTAATAATTGCGGCGTCCCCCAAGGGAGTGTATTGGGACCCTTATTGTTTCTATTATTCATAAATGACTTACCGCTAGTGACGAATCATAAATGTGTATTATTTGCAGACGACATTTCAATTATTGTGACATCTGACAAAAAGTGTAGAACTAAATCTGATCATAACTGCTTGTTACCTTTTCATGCCGGCTGAACGGATTTAGATGAAACGCAGACCTGGGTTGGGTTAGGACATAGGATACCTACTCTGAATTCCGGTAGCATGTTCCTGTGGGATATTTTCCGACATCCATGCGGGCGAAGCCGCGGGCAAAAGCTAGTAAATTATAAATTTCTGGACTTCTGTAATTGCAGATAATGCTGAGCGAAAGCTATTATTATTGTATTGACTTTGTATCTGTGACATTGAACTTTTAAATTTACTAATAATTATTATTTTGCATGCAATTGATACATATCCTGTATAGCTGAACATGCGGACTTTAGATTAATATCTGACTGTAACAACTTTATACCATGTTTTAGGCAAGACTTATCTTATCTCCAGTATTTCTTAATACTTTTATGAAGGTAGCTTTATATTACGTACAGATCTACATCATCGTGATTTGTTATGATATTGTTAGATGACAACACTGGACACTCCCCTCCAGCGCGGCCACGCGTTTAAAAGGAAGAACCCTGCGTGGACTCGGCCATTTTGCCATCGGTCATAGACATCATTGTTCCTCTGCCCATTTTGTGTTCTATTTTAATTTCTTATTTTTACTTCCATGTAATTTTTGCAGTTTAAAAATATTTTTTTAATGTTTTAATGTTTTATTTATAAGATCAGAAGTGGGATATGAAGGCCTTATCCGCTTGAAAACCATCTCTGATTCTATAAATTTGAAGTAGTTTTGTTTAACGTTTTCCATAGCAGTAATTTTGAGGTTAATTTGGGCAGAGACACAATGCCTTCTGATAACAAGAGGAAAGGGAGACGTCGTGTACGAACTCCCTCGCCTCCTAAAAATTTAGATGAGATTTTGAAGAGACTTCAAGATCTGGAGGAGCGGACGCGTGGGAACGAGTCGCGACCTTCGTTGGCGAGCTCGGGGTCCTGCCACGCTCTGGCCATGCCGAGCACGCCGCTGCCAGACGTGGAGCCCGCCACAACACCGCCTGCGCACCCCCAGCGTCTACCGCCCCGACGCAAGAGTTTCCTGCCACACCGTTGCCGACGGAGACCGATGCCAAAACCATGGCTGAACTCTTTCTGGAAGCCATGATGACATTCCCGGTGAGATCAAACCAACATTTTGTCTCTGATTTTGATCCGAGTGTTCATGATGTCGACACGTGGTGCGATGAAGTTGATAAAGCTCGATCGCTTAATCGTTGGGAGGATAGTGAATGTCTTGCTCGCATAGGTCGTTGCCTTAAGGGGGAAGCCCGTAACTGGCTTGGTGAGTGGACTAGCACCATGCGTACATGGTCTAATTTCAAATTAGAGTTAAAATCGTTGTGCCCACGGTCTGTCGATATCGCGAACATTCTGTACAATGTTATGTGTACTGAGTCGGACAAGTATTCTACCTATGCTGAGTATGCGCGTAAATCTTTATTGAAATTGCGTATCGTTAAAGGGTTAAGCAGTGAATTACTAACGGCAATTATTATACGCGGTATTACCGACCCACAGGTTCGTGCATTCGCGAGGAATGCTAAATTAACTCCCGAAAGCATAGTGGATTACTTGTCGAGCTTTGTAAAATGTAGTGAGCCTAATTCTTATAAGAAACCCAGAGCTCATAGTGCTTCCAATCGTAACGGTAATAGCCAGTTCAAACGTAAACATTTCGATATTTCTAAGGTGCGTTGTTTTCAGTGTAACGAAGTAGGTCATAAACGCGAATGTTGTCCCAAACGACCTAAATCAGATTCACAAAGCCATAATTCTGAAATTAATACGAATAGCTCTTCAACAAAACCCAGTCCAGACAAATGCGGTTTTTGCAAAAAAATCGGTCATACGGAAAGTCGGTGTTTTGCTAAGGAACGAGTCAGAAATAATAATTCCGTAAATTTTTGTCGCGAAAATGAGGGTGAACGTAAAAATTCCGATGTCATCGCGGCCGTTATATCGAATATACCCGTCGATGTACTTATTGACAGCGGTTCAGGCGTTTCTTTAATAATTTCAGACTTAGTTAAGCACTTTTCATGTCGAATAAAACCGGCTCACCAATTATTACGAGGTTTAGGTGGAATGGAAGTTATAGCAAAGTCTATGATTACATTACCGATACAATTAAATAATATCACGTTAGAAGGTGATTTTTATATTGTGGATAAAAGCCATTTAAACGTGCCCGTAATTATTGGTACCGATGTTTTAAATAGGAAAGGTGTTGCATACATTCGTACCGGTGATTCGCAATATATCGTTCATAGTAGTGTTTTCGTGAATAATATTACGCAGATAGATCCATCATTGGTCTTCGAAAATATATCGACGCATGTTACTGGCCCAGATAGGGAACAGTTGTTAAACGTGTTGAACAAATATTCTGGTTACTTTTTAACTGGTACAGCTACCACCACAGTTAAGGATAGTGAAATGCAGATTAAGTTGACTAGTGGTATTCCGATTTATACCGACCATACAATTTGTCTTATGACGAGAAAATACGCGTTCGTGCTATTGTTGCAGATTTATTAGAGAAAGGTATAATCCGGGAATCAGAGTCGGAATATGCTAGCCCGATCTTGCTCGTGAAAAAGGAAGACGGTTCAGATAGGATGGTAGTTGATTATAGAGCCCTAAATCAAATTACAGTTAAAATTAGACACCCGCTTCCGTTGATTAGTGATCATGTAGATATGCTAGGCAAAGCTAAATGGTTCAGTGCACTTGATATGGTCTCAGGCTTTCACCAATTGAGAGTCAGTGAGGATTCCATAAACAAGACTGCCTTTATCACACCTGAAGGCCATTACGAATACTGTAAAATGCCTTATGGTCTTGCCAATGCTCCCGTTATTTACCAAAAAACCATCAGTAAAACCTTGAAATCTTTTATTGAATCGGGTAAAATACTAGTGTATGTCGACGATGTGTTGTTACTCTCTGATACAATCAGTGAGAACCTTATTTTGCTAGACGCAGTCCTGGAAACTTTAACCGAAGCAGGTTTTTCAATAAACTTAAAGAAGTGTAGTTTCCTAACTAGCGAAATAGAGTACTTAGGTAGAATAATCAGTCAGGGTCAGGTTAGACCGAGCACACATAAAGTTGAAGCCTTGATTAGGTCACCAAGACCGAGTAACGTTAAGCAAGTTCGCAAATTCCTGGGCCTGGCTGGCTATTTTCAGCGGTATATTCCTAATTACGCAATTAAGACTGCCTGCATGGCTGCTTTAACTAGAAAGGGTGTTGTTTTCAATTGGAGTGATGTACAAGAAAAAGCTAGACAAGAAATTATTTCGTATTTAACTAGTGAGCCTCTGTTAGCGATATTCGATCCCGATTTACCTACGCAGTTACATACTGACGCGAGCGCGATAGGTTACGGTGGTATTTTGCTGCAAATAGACAAAGACGGTCATAAGCGCGTCGTCGCTTATTTTAGTAAGCTAACGGTAGGTGCGGAATCGAAGTACCATAGTTATGAGCTCGAGACACTAGCCGTTGTAAAATCATTGCAGCATTTTCGTCAATATCTTGCCGGTCAACATTTTACGATAATAACCGACTGTAACGCGTTAAAAATGACCAAACGCAAGAAAGATCTTCAGCCGAGAGTAGCACGTTGGTGGATCTATATGCAGGACTTTGATTTTACCTTAGAATACCGTAAGGGTTGTTTAATGTCTCACGTTGATTACTTGAGTCGAAATCCGGTTAATGTCATCAATGCCGTTCAGAAACCTCTTAATTGGGCACAGGTAGCTCAGGCGGGTGACGAAGAAACTTTGTCACTATTAGATAAGTTAAATAACGGTGTGTTAGATTCAAATCGCTATGTAAAACGAAACGATCTTTTATATTATAAGTACTGTGTTGAGGGCGAGCAAGAGCGTTACTTATGTTATGTCCCTAAACCGTTTCGTTTAAGCTTGTTACGTGTATTCCACGACGAACATGAACACTTGGGTATAGACAAAACTATTGATTTGATTCTCAAACACTTTTGGTTCCCGGGTTTGAGACGATTTGTTACTAAGTACATAACGCATTGCGTCGTGTGCATATCGCACAAACAAGTACCCCGTGCCCCCTTGCAGCCGATATCCTCTTGGCAAAAGAACCCAATACCGTTTGATACAGTACATGCTGATGTACTCGGTCCATTTAGAGAATGTAACGGATTTAAGTACGTACGTGTGACGAGCTAAAGCGAGTGATAACTCAAACTATATCTTTGTTTGGTACTTTTAAACGCTTTGTGTGCGACCGCAGTCGGATGTTTGATAACCACAATTTCGTACACTGGTTAACTGACTCTGGTACTAAAGTACATTTCATTACGCCTGAGATGCATCAGGACAACGGACAAGTTGAACGATATTGCCGTACTGTGCTGAATATGGTCAGGATAGAAGTTAATAATAACGAAAACGAATGGTCGAACGTTTTGTGGAAATTACAGCTCGTATTAAACATTACCAAACATAAGACTACACAATATTCCGCGTTAAATCTATTAGTCGGCACGGAATCCACTACGCCAGTAATTAACTCTTTAATAAGGGATGTTACATTTGAAGGCTCAAATCCCAACCGCGAAGCGATCCGCAAACTACGTAGGCAACGCGCAGATGAATTAATAAACAAAAACAAATCTAAACAAGACGCGTATGTCAATAAAAATAGGAGCCCTCCTAAGAAGTTCAATGTTAATGACCGAGTTTTTGTCATTAAGAGGTCACAAAGTACTGGCAAGTTAGATTGTGGCATGCGAGGCCCTTATAGGGTTGTGAGTGTTCTACCTAACGATAGGTATGAACTAAAATTGATAGCTGGTTCGTATGGTAAACCCAGTCAAGCAGCTGCTGGGTTCATGGTATTGTGGCGTGGTGAGTGGACTCCCGACACATGCGCTGGTTTCTTTGAAAGTTAGTTGAGAACTTTCATTGGTTTTATTTTTGTTGTATGCACCCAGCTTTTGCTTACACTTTGTAGACTGTATGTACCAAACAATCACTGGTTGCATTTGTTTTGTTGTTGGGTGCCGAGGCTCATGTAAATCCTTAGTGCACATGGTTTTGGGTGGCACAGACTGTGGACTGTACTATTGAGAGTGCAGCTCATGGTGAAGGTATCGAGGTTGATGTCGGTGGGGCCCATGCTGACTATAGACTGAGTGTAAATCCTGAAGTAGGTCTCGTGGTTGACCTGCTGTAACCGATGTAAATCCTGATGCGCGCATGGTATTTGGTGTGGGAATATGACCTGAGTAAATCCTACTTGCGATATGAAAAGTCGTTGAGTACGACTGTGTTTTTGTGCAAACTGTATTGTGTTGTTCGGTACATAAAGTCACTGCTATTTGAATTACAACTCTTTTGCTATCTTGTGTAATAACTTAAATTATGTGATCTTAACGTATGTGCATTGTGGTTACAGGTTCCGATGAAGACCAAGTATTCGACCATGAGAGCGATGGTGCTGGTCCATCATCGAGAGCTGACGAAGACTGCGAGGACGCTGCCGTGTCAGGAGAGGCCGTGTTAGATGACAACACTGGACACTCCCCTCCAGCGCGGCCACGCGTTTAAAAGGAAGAACCCTGCGTGGACTCGTCCATTTTGCCATCGGTCATAGACCTATCTTCATTGTTCCTCTGCCCATTTTGTGTTCTATTTTAATTTCTTATTTTTACTTCCATGTAATTTTTGCAGTTTAATATTAAAATTATTTTTTTAATGTTTTAATGTTTTATTTATAAGAATATTATTATCAAGTAGTAAACACTTACCCTACGGGTTTTCCTTGATTCGTTATCATATTTCTGAGAATCAGGTTAATTATTTATGAAATTGGTGTTAGACACACAATTCTAAGGAATAGATTATGATTATATTTTTGGGATTGTTATTTTTTCTTTAAAGTATTATTAATAGATTTGTCGTTATTTTTCTACTACACGGAACCGTAATCCGTAGTAGTTAGTTTGTTCGTATTATAAAAATAATGTAGTAGTAGTTGTATGTTTAGTATTATTTATTAATAATACTAGGGATCTGCAATTGTATACCTAATATTATGTAGATTTTATTTTGTGAACATTTCTGTTGTTGCAACACTTCCAATGGTATCATCTAAATAAACGTGACTATGAACGACTTTTTGTTCTTTCTTATATCATGCTAGTATTAATTCAATGTTCGACTACTTCGCAAATGTCTAATGGTCGCAAATGCCAGTCAGTCACCATTAGGTGAATCGTGAATCAAAAAGCGGTTTGGATCAGATGACCAGCTATCTACATAATTACGCAACACATTTTAATAAATGATTACGACTAATCTGTTTCATTTTGACAGTTCAAAAACATTCGTTGCGTAATTGCGTTATTTACATTGTTGAGCAGAATTTTTTTCGAACTTAAGAAGCAACGAATGAGCAATCTGTTTCAAAACAATTCACATTCTGATTAGTCATGTATTTGTTGAATAAATACATTAAAAGGTGTCCTTATGAATGAACACAGCGTATAAATATTAAGATATATATTTTGTAAACGCATGTTTAAGTTTCGTTTTCTGGCCGTGTGTGGCGTTATTGTGTTCTCTATATATGTCAATGTAAAACATGAAATATTATGTTCTAAAGTAAAAAAAGTTTATTTTTCATTTTCAAGAATTCTTACGTCTTTTTACTGAAATATCGCCGAATCGCAATAGTATTACGCAATTAGGGTACAGGTGGTTGTGGTCTATTTTGATTTACTGCCACAATGATCAACCTACCTATGGCATGGCAACAGGTCCAAATTATTTGTCAATGACTACAAGTGCATTAATTGTTCTCTGATTGTATTGTTGACATAATCTACTCATTACAATGTTTTTTTTTTAATGAGTTGTTTTGCAATATTATGTGGTTAGCTAGTGACCTCGACAATTGATCATATTATTTATTGTTATTAGTAATTAACTGTTTGTTTATTTATTTTACCTCCATGGTCCTAGTTTATCATTTATAACTTCCAGTTACAACTATATGGCACGCCCTTTATGCCTGGAGGCTTTTATTTAGATATTAAGTTCTGTTTACGTTTAGTTTTTTATTTCTGCCTGAGTATAGTTCTCGATGATTTTGTACGGTATATTGGCGTGTGCTAGCTAACATATGGCTAATAATTTAAATTATGTTTTGTATTGCGTAATGTAAATTATTTTGACTCAAAACTCAAACTCAAAGCATTTATTTCAAATAAACCAATTACAGGCACTTTTGAATTGTCAAGGGGTCGGTCAGTCAGAAATATGAAGCTAGTTGCCCATTCCAACGCGTAGTAGGTTCCTATGGAGAAGAACGGGCAAGAAACTCCACGGACACTCTTTTAAATCAGAATATTGTTACAAAATATTGGTTACATCATTCATGTTGTAATTATACATGTGAGAACAATGTAGAGAGACGTGCACGTTAAAAGCGTCCGTAATAAAGAAAAAAACAATTCAAAAATTAAAATAAATTCAAAATAAGCCTTGGCAGCTAAGAGATGACCAGTCCCCACTGACGGCGCCCGTTCACGAACATGACGCATGGATCAGCACCATTTAGCTCAACCATTTTGAAGGGAACTTTATGATCCAACACACACGCCACCACCAGCGAGACATTTGAGTGAGCATGACATACTCTCAGCCGCAAGGGCACATTTAGGTCAATGAAAGACGTAGGTACCCAGTAAATGGTAGCTTTAAAGTAGGTACATAGTGCTCACACATGTGCTATGCAATTATATAATACTATGAAATTGAATTTATACAATCTAAAGATAGTCCTACAATCTTCAGCAGCTCCAACAATATTTCGAATGCCAATCAATTAGTTTATGCGCCTTGTGGAGGTGGACCAGCGTTGAGCCAAGCATTTTTGTCAACGATGTAATCCCCCAACTTATAATATGCTTGGCAGCATAGTGTGCGTTTTATACAAGATTTAAAATTCCTTTCATTAAATTGGAGTATGTGGGGAGGTATTTTATTGTAACATTTTAAACAGTACCCCATGAAGGTTGAGTCAACTTTAGCCAGTCTGAAACCCGGTTGAACTAATTGTTCCCTATTTCTAGTGCTATAATTGTGTCTATCACCTCTTTTACTGAAAAGACTTAGATTTTTCCTAACGTACATGATGTTTTCATAGATATATTGACAAGGTACCGTCATGATGTTAATATCTTTAAACAGTTCCCTTAGAGAATCGCGTCTGCGGAGACCATATATTGCTCTGATGGCTCTTTTCTGCAGAATAAAAATAGACTCGATATCTGCTCGATATTTGAATACTATTATATAGTTTTTTTTTTTTCTTCTAACTAAACAGACAGCTGTGCTGCTGGGGAGTTTGTTGCGCCACTTCTTCTTCCCAGCTAATGCACTAGGAAGTGGTGAAGGCTGGGCGTTTTGGGAGACAGTCTTATGTAATGTTGACGTTCGAAAAGTGTTGATTCTCAGCCTAGTTTGAATAAATGACTTTTGAATGTTGTTTTATTTTAATGTTTATGCAATTATGCCAAATATTTGAACGATTTCTTCGATAGTATAATATTATCTATGTATATGTAGGTAAATAATTTCCGTAATACATGGCAGATTCGACAATCGTTCTTGTGAAATAACATTACTTAATTACGGATAATCTGTCAAAAAAGTTTTTAAAGTTTACCAAGTAGCAGGAAAATAAATATTGACCAGGTAAACGCTTGATAAATATTGACCAGGTAAACGCTTGATAAATATTGACCAGGTAAACGCTTGATAAATCCAGTTAATAAAAATAACAAAGATAAGAAACAAAGATGAGTCAGAAGTAAAAATTATAGATTTTTTAACTGTCGCAAAAATAAATAAGAGGAAAAAGTGAGTTCTTAAGAAAATCGTTCATGTTTGTAAAATCACAAAAAAAAGGGCTATTGAGACGAAAAGCAATGTTTGGTTCCCTTCTTAACAACTACCCCTATCCTTTTTTTTTGGGTGGGAAATCATCAAATGACTCCTCCCGCTCTGGGCGGAGCGAGAGGGAGTGTCAGACTTTTTCTGACTAAAACCCACCCATGTTCCTTCCGTTGCCTGTGTGCCGGGGCCGCGATATCCCTTTCGGACAAACTCGCAACCCTGGCAAACTACCCCTATCCTGCGACTCATTATTTTAAAACCTGACATAAACAGGTTATAAAAGGCTCAGTTTACAAGACCCAAGGTGGGCTCAAAAATAAACCATGTTGTGCCGTAACGAGAATAATAAATAGCATATTTTGGCAATACACACTTGGGCCAAAATTGCCAAGGCCTCATTTTTAGGCCGTGATTTATGTCCAAGCCGGGACGGCTTCCCGGTCAGATTTATCGCCACTCTACGAACACTTTATTTCTCCGCATTATGACCAACAGTCTGTTTTGTACAGATTATCATACATTATAATTTTTTGTGACTTGTGGCATGACTATAAATTCTTGTTTGCTGACGGGAATTATTAGACAGTAATTTATATAGATTAAAAGATTTGTGTAATTATTAATCTAAAATACCGTTTCGCTGCATACAAATTAAGTCTCGTATTCATAAGCAATATCTCTATCATATAAAGTATTCGTTAAATCAACAAAGAAGGTGAAGGGTCGGGAAAACCCGGGAGCGGTGGCGGACGCGCAGGGGCGCGTGAGTGTGGCTTATTCCTAGTGAGACATGATAATTGGCTCCTAATTATTAGAACATACAATAAAAATAAAACTAAAGGGCAATTTTAGAAACGTTGAAAACTCCACTAATCATGCCAAGGATACTTTCTAACACTCGATGGCGCATCGTAGTTATAGATATGTATAAGTTAACGTGCTGGCCACTGTACATGAAAATTAATATTTATGCTTTTGGTAGGAAATAAGTAATTACGTCATAAAACGTTTTTGTAAAATCATGTAAAATAGGGGCATAGCCATATTTCTAATACCTTAAAACCCTTCTGTAAAGGGTTTTAAGGTATTAGAAATATGGCCATACTCCGTAATTTGACTCTTTATTTCATTAAAATCGGTTTCTTTGTTCAAAAGTTACTGCAATTCAAAGGCATAAAAATAATTTGGCTAACACGTAGGGTACTGTTTGTACGACAGGAGCGTGACCAGAATAATTACTCGTAAAGTTTTCGACACCTTTTTACGCCTAAACCGCTACATAGATTTCGATATTTTACAAGGAGATCGATGGTAGCCTAGGGAAGGACATAGGTTATTTTTTGTCTTATGCGGGTGATAGAGGGGTTGAAAGTACGAGTAGATAGAAAACCAAATATTTCATAAGTTAGGTAAGGTATGTGAATATTCAAAATGTGCTTGGTAAGAAATAAAATTACGTGATACAACGTTTTTGTAAAATCATCCCCAACCTTTATTTTTTGTATGGTACCTTTTAAGGATTTAAGTGATTGGAAATATCGTCATAGTCCGTATCTTAAGATAACATTTAATGTTTATTTCATTACAATCGGTCCCCTGGGTCAATAGTTATTACAATTTATTATCTGTCTATCTGCTACCTTTTACTCCTTAAGGAGCCGTTAACGGCTGAATGGATTTGGATGGATAGGCCATGATTTGGGTAAGACCATAGGATACTTTTATCCCGGTAGTACATTCCCTGAGATGATATCCGACATCCACGCGGGCGAAGCGGCGGGAAAAAGTTAGTATTGTCATAAATAATGCTTTAAGGTAAAAAAACGTCTATTACAACAAACATCTTATTTTTCTACGTCTTTCTCTGTATGTCCTCTTAGTTCCCTCTCTATTTCATCCACAGTCTTGCCCTTTGTTTCAGGCAGTACTAGCAGGGTCACAGCAGCTCCAAATACGTTGATAATGACAAATACGAAGAAGCCGACGTGAACTCCAAAGTTGCTGGTGAGAGCACTGAAGGCGATGAGTTGGATGAAGCTCATGAACCACGCCATCATCACCAAATATCCCATCAATTTTCCTCGAATCTGGAAGAAAAAAAGATTATTTAGCTGCAAGAAGATTAACTGCACAGTTTAGCAAAATCGGTATTTATAGATCCGTCCATCACCTGATACTATGACCCTCTTGCTGGGGTGTCACAAGTGTTTGTGCATCCACACTTTTAATGAACTGATAAATGCCACTGATGCTGAGATGAATGTGACCACCTACAGTGGGCCCAAGTAACTTAAGAAAGAACCATCGATCCCGAAAGGAGCAGAAGAAGACCACATTTTATGGTTTTGGTAAGAATATAATTATAGAGCACACATTTAATATAATATATCATCAACAGAACTGCTTACCTGGAAATTGAATATTTCAGGCATCAAAACGAATGGTATGGGGGACACACCTACACCATAGCAGCATACTACCACCATCATCATGGTCACGTTGATCCAGCCAGGAGTGGCCCATCCGTACTGCTTCAGCAGAGTTGAGGTCGCCAGGCAAGTGAAAGCAATGGCTGTGACTCCAAAAGCTGTTCCCAGAATCGGCTGTGTATTACAAACGAACGTTTAGTTTTAGAATTGAAGGTCGTAGAGAGTAGACGACATTTTATGACTTGTTTCGCCAACTCTGGATAAGATCCGACCCAACTTATCCGACTGATTATTTCTTACAAATTCTGTCCCATTGTTAGGGTTCCGTATGTCCGAATGAAAAAACGGAACCCTTATAGGATCACTTGTGTCTGTCTGTCTGTCCGTCTGTCACAGCCAATTTGCTCCAAATCTATTGACCCGATTAAGTTGTTTGTTACACATATCAATTTCTGTGACCCAAACACGGACGTAAATAAAGTAGTGTTACGTAGGTAAATAAAGTAATTTTGAATGTGGGGGTGTCATTTTCGGGACACAAAAAAAAAATGTTTTGTACTCTGTACCGTGTGAATGTGCTTACTGTGAGAGTCTCTTATTTTTTTTTTTTTATTCGTTTTAAAGTTCTTTAACAAAATTGATGAAAATTTACCATTCCCCCTTATCTCCGAAACTACTGAAAAACTACCAAAAATACCGGAAATATTTCTATACTTATAGATTACAGGAAAACCTCTATGAAGTATTAAAATAACATAGTAAATACCCATTATTGTGCGTACAAACTTACATTTGCAGTTGGAATGTATACGAGAACATGTTTTTCAACTACAATGTTTGTTCTTGCGATAAATTCATCCCAACTACGGAACCCTTCATTGTGCGTGATCCGACTCGCAATTGGCCGGTTTTTTACGGTAATTTACTGATCTTTCTTGAGACTGAGAATTTGGCACAAAAATCTCTTTTATGACTGATTTTATTGTTTACTTTTGTATTATTGTTTTGTATTATATTTGATATTATTTTGCTCACCTTTCTACCCAACTTGTCTATACAAGCCATTGTGATCAACGAGCCCACAGCCATGCAAATAGGAATGCTGAGGGCCTGCACATCCGGACTGATCTCGACTCCCGAGTCGGACAGCAGAGTTGCAGCATAATTTAGTATAGTGAAGCCACCATTTGTGGCTCGGGTAAACACCACCAAAATCAACATGATGAGGAACGCCTTCCGCCATGCTTTTGTTTTGACTGTGAAGTTGAAAAACGATTTTTTAGATTCGTGGTCTGATTTTTGGTTATCATCTGCTCTACATGAGTTGACGAATGTTGCTCTACCTAAAATGTATGTACATCAATTAAATATTACGATCTATGTACAATATAGGGTGTTATACTCACAAACAGTTACGATGGAAATATTGGGTATGGATTTATAATATTCATCATCTTTCTTGATCACAGTAACTTCTTGTTGAATGTCTTTGTCATCGACATCCAATCCTCTCAATAATGCTAGAGTTTCTGCTGCTTCCTACAATTTAGAGAAAACTCACAATATGCATAATATACTCATATTAACCTGTAAAAAATAATCGAGAAAAACAGGTTTTGAGAATGTGCAAATAAAATACCAAAAATTTAATCTAATAAAATAAAAAATGCTACGAAGTAAATAAGCAACAAAATGAATATAAACTTGCATTTATCTTTCCCATTTTTACTAAGAAAGATGGCGACTCAGGAGCTTTAAAGAAGATTCCAAAAGTCAGGATTGGGATTCCAACAACGACCCATAACGCCGAGTGATAATCCAAAAATCCTCCCAGTGCATACATAAGAAGGATTCCAGCACTTTGAGAAAACGAAAACATAGATGATAAGGTGCCCCTGATGCTGTCCTGGGCGATCTCTTTGACATACATTGGAACAACGTGGAAGCAGCCACCGCTGGCAATGCCCGAGAATACTCTGGCTATGATGAGGCTTGTTGTACTAGCAGGTAGCATTGTAACTATCCAACACATCTGAAAGATTGAAATATTAGCAATTAATAAACGAAGTTTTGGGATGCAAATTTTTTAATATTAGCGAAGAATTAAACTAAAAGGGATAATATGAATGAAGTAGAGGAAACGGGCTTACAAGGCAGAATGGGAGGGCAAACATAATATTGTACAGACCCAAAGTAACAAGAGACAAGCAGAAGAAAAGACAAGAGCAGGCAGGAAAAAAGACTTACCGCTTGGAAGATGATCATCGCCATAATACTAATTTTCCTCCCATACCTATCTACGATTTGTAGGAACATGAGGACTCCAAGTACAGCCGCCAGTGATGGTACACTGGCTATCCAGGATATTTCACTGTCAGTCAGGCGTCTCCCAGTGGGAGATTCTTCCGACTGTAGTACTTTTATCATGGGTGACATCCAACCGCATTGAAGACCGTACGTGAGAATTGACATGTTGCCTGAAGAAAAAACAAAATATTGAATTCTAATTTGACAGTGAACTGCGTTGCGGACATTAAGGCTAAACATATGCTGAGACGCAGGTGACGCAGCACAGCAGACTACAAATTTAGCTGGGTAGGGCAGGCGAGGCAGAAATAGGCCGCGAGCGTATGCTGCGAGACAGCTACATAGACGCGTCTTATCTAGTACAAACAACAGACGGCTGTGCTGCGTTACCTGCGTCTCAGCAAAAAACAAGTGAAGACCTGCACGTGTCGCACAGAAATCTGTGCCGGCTCTACGCACAGCAGTACAGACATGTCTGCGTTGCACGTGCCTACGCTGCAGCGCGAGCGTACGCAACTGTCAGTACATTCATTCATAACAAAAACTGCTCTACCCTGCGCTGCATGAACCTGCGTCACCTGCGTCTCAGCATACGCTTAGCCTAAAACCTTGACGAATCTTGACGACCAACTGAACCAAGTTCTAAACTCAAAATCAGTCGATTCATCATTGACTAAGTATTACCCTGAAATATTCTTGATATTCCCTTTGCCTAAAAGTACACAATTTATTGTGGAAATGCACATTCTTTTTTTTTCGTTTAACACTAGAACACTAAACTTACATAAAATGGTGAGCGCCCATTGCACTTTTGTGTGTCCTTTAGACTCTGAGATTCCACTGGAAGTCATTTTGACTATTTCAATTACAAACTATGGAGTATTAATATAATTATTTGAAAAGTGCGTATTTATGAGCAAAGCCAACATACTCGCGTACGACTCATACGAAACTAAACGAGAATGGTACAGATAAATTTGCGAAATTGCTTTTATTACATACGATTATTGTTTGCTGATGGGTGATACAAATATTAGGATGAAGTGTTTGATTTAGGTTTCAAATCAAACACTTTCGCATACTGCGTGATATGATTTGCTTGGAAAGATCATTTATGATGATAAACGTTTGTTGATTTTATTTTAAAGCGTTTACACTAGCTGATGATCCAGATTATGCATTGTAAAGGAGTAAAATATCGTGTTTTTTTGCTGGGTTGTTGAACATTTCAGCTTCAGGGCTGCAATTGCGTGTTAACAGAAGGCTGTACTTGCACCGCTTTAAGAAATGCATTACGTCAACGAGATGTTTTGTTTTAAATCGCGCAGTTTTCATTTCGGGTACTAAAATAATAAATGAATAATCACACTGGGAAAAACTGCCATATCTGAATAACTGATTGCATACAATGTTTGGCTTTGCTATCTCAGGTCGACTTGTAATTTAGTTTAAGCCAAGCTTGTTGTATGAATCATTAGTGTTTCTAGAATATTTGTGCGCCGTTGACGCCGAGATAATAAATATACCGTTCATATTTTTTTTTTGTTTACCTATGTCCTACAAAAAAAAAAAAATGTATTTGAAGATTTTTCCGTACACAAATCAATTAGAATTTTAATAATTGTCAACCATGCCAACAAAATAGATATTTCCAACTAAAATTGTTTAAATATTGATTCAACATAGCTGACACAATCTATCTATAACACAATAATTTTATTACAGTCTCTTGTTTGTGTTTGTCAATAATTGTGGCATATCACGCAGTGAACTATTACTATTTCACCTTTTGGTAACTATGTATCAATATAATATAACAATGTAGCTTGTTAGCTTTAGACTGTGACATATTATATACATATATATGAGTATGTATATAATATGTCACAGTCTAAAGCTAACAAGCTACTTCAGAACAACTTCACAGTTCAGTGTAATCGGTCGAATTGGTTGTGCAACTGATTGTGCCGGAAGTACCTATACTTGGGCTACTTATGTTTTTTTTTATTTAAGCGTTTAGTTTATACTTATGAATTCTCGTAATTACTAACAAATCGATCGACCAAGTTAAATAAAGTAATGACCAAGTGAAATAAAATAAAGTAATGGGTGATGTTGATTAAGACTAAAAGCATAACAAACGTAGGAGGAGATTACTGAATAGTCCATCGTTATGAAAATAAATGGTCGGAGAACAGGCGAGGATTCGAACTGACTGCAAGGAATTAAATGTTCGCTGAGTGCTCCTGCCGAGAGCTTTCTTGTACAGGAGTAATTAAAATTGATCTTCGCTTTACATCCGTTTGACTTGCTAAGTTCAGGGTTCATATCCAGATAATCTTGACGGGTTTACAATTAATTGCTTACAAGTATAATAAGCTGGGCTAGCAAAGTACTAGTTTTAAGAAATTGTTTTGTTGTAAAACGAACAAACTCATTGAATGATTTGAACAAGAAAAGAGTTAGGTAATAAGAAATGTTATAAATACTGGAAAGAAATTTAATTGAAATGAAAAGAAAAAAAAATTCAGCAGGAAGTGTTGGTATTGATGTTAGAATAATAAATTCATGCTTATTCTTATTGCACAAAACAATGAAACTAATACACGTTTGTTTAAATCCAATGAAATGAAATGAAATTGTTTATTCTGTCAACAAGATGTCGGAATTTATTTCATAGCTTTTACACGTCATATAAAAAAAAAAATAGCCAGATGGAGTCAACATTCCCTACATTCTACAGTCACAACATTTCCTATCTTACTCTTGAGAAAAAATAGTGAAACTTACTTAGGAATCAACGATTATTTAGTAGAGACATTTTCTTAACTTTGCAATCATCTAAAACAATAGATAAGATGATAGAAAATTTAATAGAAAGCTAGCTTAGATCTATAGGCTACTTGTTACTGTTTAAAACATTAAAGTATTTTTCTGAACATTTGTACATTGGTTGGTAACATTAACAAATGTTACCCACCAATGTACAAATGTTCAAATTAGAATATTTTAACAAACAATCGTTTTTTTTTTAAATAAAGAGAACTGTCTTTATTCAGTATTTCTTACAACAGTATCGTTTGTAATATTATCAATTTAATAACACTCCTCACTTTACGGCTTTTCCACAATTCGTTACCATATTTCTGAGAATGAGCTTCATTATTGACGAGATTGGTTTTAGACGCAAAATTCAAAGAAAAGGTTATGATTATATTTTTGGGATTGTTACTTTTTACTTAATGTTATTAAATAACACTGTTGCTATTATTAAATAACACTGTTGCTATTATTAAATAACACTGTTGCTATTATTTTTCTGTTTCATAGAAACGTAGCTAACCACAACGTTTCTACGTATTATTTATATAATAATATAGACATTCATTAATAATCCCAGGTATCTGAGATTGCAAAATACACTTTATTTTATGAACATTTTTGTAGTGTTATTTTATTGATCAAAGGTGAATTCTATTGCATTTCATTACAGTGTCATGGAATATCCATGTACTGTACGTATATATCAACTGCGAGGCATTAGGAGATGACAATAGACGACGGGGGCATTGTTCTCTGATTGTATGCAATTAGGTATGATAATAATCTGACTTACTTGGTATTGAATATCAGTCATCTTTATGCTATTTTAGTTGCATTAATCCGTAGAAACACCTGGCAAAACAATGTACTTTTATCTGACTTGAGGATGTATATGTATCTCTTAATTATAGCTTCCGCCTCGCCATTTTTAATTACCTTTAAAGAGTATGAATAATAACTATAACCAGCTTATTTTAAAACAAAGGAATGTATGTAATTGTTGTAATGTAATTGCGTATAAAATACGACAATATTACTAACATATTTTTGTGTAAACATCTAAAGTGTTTTTATTTTGAATACCCACTTTTTAAAATGAAGGTAAGTATTTGAAGGCGCAAGAGGGCCTTCATCAGAACTCATTTCGCAGGGCGTGGATATAAGACGGTGAATAAAACCGAATACCCTCGAAAATCAACTGTTATAATGCTTTTCTTCAATAATCACAATATCACTCAAATTAAAGTTCTAATAATAAAACAATAGTCTCTAGTCGTTAAATCTACACAAAACTTATAAAAAATCACTTTGATTGAGGCAATGGAAAGCGATTCGTCGCAGACATGGTGCGCTGGCGCCGTTTCGTTCAACAATCCCTTTTTGAAAGATGGCCGCCCCGCTACCAACGACACGACGCTCCGCTAGAGTGACTTTGACAGCGATCATAAAGCCACTCTTGACGTTGACATTTTGATTTCGACGGCGATGCGCCGTCACGGCCGGACTGACCTACGACCGTCCTCGGGCGTTGATATGTATCTAGAACAATCAATTTTCTAATCACAAGGACATCCGCTCGATCATCCTGCTTATAACATGTCTTCTTTGAATGGATTATCGTCATCGACATCAACGCAATGACTTGGACCGGACGAGTGCATCCCTTCAACCAACCCACATTGGTATGGCCCGGACGACACTGTCCCTTCGACCAGTCAAAAAAAACGCAATACATCTGGACCGAGCGAGTGCATCCCTTCAACCGAACCCCTCAGGTACGGCCCGGACGACACACCTCGACCAGGATAGACAACCTTCATTACTTCTGGCCCGGAACACACACCGAGACCAGGATAGACTGACTACCTTACATCTGGGCTGGACTAGTGAATCCTTCCTCGTTCAGCAAACCCGGATGTCACTTTCCACCAGGATCGACAGCTTAAGCAAATACATACATAACAATACATAAAGACGTAAAGACATACCTATAACTGCAGGTTATCTTGTTCAGCATAAATTTCTATTTCATTTTGTATATCCCATGTCTCTGGATCAGAGTGTACACTGAGAGTATCTGAACCGGCTGTGTTTGTCCGGGAGTCAGCGGAAACAGTGTCCGAGCATACGGTCAAAGTATCACAGTTGTTTGAAAGTAATACGTCATCTTGATCATTTAAAGTTATATCTTCTAGCGCCGTCTCGGGCTCATCATAATTCAAAAGGTTAGTCGTGATTTCAAGCAATCCGTCATGTCCTTGGGGTACTGAGCGCAAATTCTCATGGGCATACTTGTACATTCGATGAGAACTACCACCTAAACTTTTTAATTCATACCGATCATTGTCTAGTACCGTAGTTATGACAAATGGACCCCTAAACTTCCTATCCAACTTGGTTTGACTCCGTTCGCTATTTTTAAGGAACACAAATTCACCTTTTGTAAACGGTTTTATTTTTGCGCGGCCTCGATTAAATCGAACTACCTCAGATTTAGCCGCTTTTTCAATATTAGCTGACGCATCTTCCCGTATAGTATCGAGATCTAAACGATCTTGTTGACCATTGACCTCCAAGTTTAACTTAGACATGCCTAACGATTGTGCACGAATCCCTAACATAAGTTCTGTGGGTGAGTATTTTGTAACGGCAGATTTGGTGCTATTGAGTGCAAGTTGAATGTTTCCTAGTTCATCGCGCCACGTTTTATTGGGATCGTTTTCAACAATGGTTAACAAGCTTTTGAGAGTACGCATAACCCTCTCAACTTGTCCATTTGCTCTGCTAGAGCCCGTCGCAATAAAATGAAGTTGTATCTTATGCTCAGCGCAAAAGTTCTTGAAATCAGAGCTAATATAACAACGACCTTGGTCAGCAATTATTCGTTTAGGCGCTCCAAACAGGCATACTGCTTTGTGTAGTGCACGTATCGCACTCTCGGCGTCGAGAGAAGAAGTATGTTCAAGCAAAACATATTTGGTAAAAGCATCGATTATTACGGAGCAGTATTCTTTTCGATCACTCTTCCCGCTAAGCTTCCCCGTAAAATCGATGTGTATGGTATGCCATGGCACAGAAACTTTTGGGATTGGGTGGAGCTGAATGGGCTGAGCTCCCGATGGGCCCTTCGATGCTTTGCATATAATACACGAGTCGATAAACTTACGCACGCATTTCGACATCTCGGGAAACCAATACTGCTCATAAAGTTTATCTAACGTTTTATCCTTGCCTAAATGCTGTATCTCATTATGGGTGTGGTTAATTAGCGTCCAGATTAAAGACCGCGGAACTACTGGCAACCAAGAAACAGTTTTGTTTCGGTTGATTTTTCTGTATAAAATGCCTTCCCTAATATCATAGGTGTCAGCTATCGAATCGGGAAAGCCATTATCACTATGTTTCGCGATAAGATCTTGTATCTCGCTATCACGCTTTTGTTCGACGGAAAGCCAGTCTTGATGAAGCTCAATATACTGAACCTGCTTTGCCTGTGAACTCTCGGAAGATGTGCTGGCAGCATCGATATTAGGTAGGGGATTTTGGAGAAGTAGTCCGCGTGTTCCATTCCTCGTCCTTCACGATACACAATATCAAAATCGTAGGCTTGTAAGAAAGCCCACCATCGATGCACGCGAGGAGTGAGGTCTTTTTTAGACTTTGAAGCCTTTAGGGAATTGCAGTCCGTAAAAACTACAAACCGTCGACCATAAAGGTAATGCCGGAAGTGTTCTACCGCTCGTACAACTGCTAACGTCTCTAATTCATACGAGTGATAGCGCGATTCTACTTCCGAAGTCCGTCGGCTAAAATACTCCACGACATGTGGTAAATCATTCTTTTTCTGAATGAGAATCGCACCATACCCTTCTGAGCTTGCATCGGTGTGCAACTCTACTGGTAGTTCCGGGTCAAAGATAGTTAGTACCGGTTCAGATGTTAGTATACGTATTATAGCGTTACGTATTTCCTCGTGCTTCTGAGTCCAATTAATGGGACCTTTTAATTTCGTAAGAGGATACAACGGTCCCACGATGCGTGTAAAATCGGGAATAAATTTACGAAAGTAGGAGGCAAGTCCAAGAAATTGCCGGACCTGAGTAGCTGTTTTTGGTTGAGGAGAATCTACCAACGCTTGTATTTTCCGAGAGTTAGGCCTTACTTCACCAGATTGAAGCGAATATCCCAGATACTCTATTTTACGCTTCATAAACTTACATTTCTTGAGATTTAATGTAAATCCAGCATGTGCTAAGGCACCCAAAACCTTCTTTAAACGCTGCAGACCTTCAGTTACGTCAACAGAGTAGCACAAAACGTCATCCATATAAATCAGTGGCTTAGCTGTTAGATGATTCAGAGCTTTAGTGATGCACCTCTGATAGACTGATGGAGCATTTCGCAGCCCGAAGGGCATGGCAAGGTACTCATATTGCCCCTCGGGTGTAACGAACGCTGTTTTCCTCACAGAATCAGGGTGCATTTTAATTTGGTGGAACCCTGATGCCATATCTAATGTTGAGAAATGATTAGCCCCGGCAAGCTGATCTA
This sequence comes from Agrochola macilenta, assembly GCA_916701695.1. NCBI lineage: Eukaryota > Metazoa > Arthropoda > Insecta > Lepidoptera > Noctuidae > Agrochola > Agrochola macilenta. Next base: position 23,100,610 of record OU753560.1, on the reverse strand, counting down.
TTTGCTCTTCAATACGTGGCAGTGGATAGTGCTCGGGCTGTGTATTAGAATTTAATTCCCGGTAATCCACGCACATTCTGTATGAGTTATCCCTTTTATTGATTAAAAGTATTGGGCTGGCAAAGGGGGAGGAGCTTTCCTGTATCACACCAGCATCTAGCAATTGCTGAACCTTATCTCTGACTATCTGTTTTTCTGCCGGTGCTAACCTATAAGGACACCGCTGTACCGTTTTATGTGGATCTACCAATTTAATTTCACATTCTCCTGTTTTAACTCGGCGGGAAGGAATGCCTTCGGTGAAACAGTCGGAATATTTGCTTAATAATGATATTAGTGATTTCCTATCCTGGCCTTGTAAATCCGTGTCAATTTTTGTAAGATCGAATCTGTTTGAGTTTGAGTCACAAAAATTAGTTTGTTCCTTAGAATAAAATATAAGATTGTCATTGTCAATTTTGACGCATAGCCTTTGCTCAAAAATGTCTCTTCCGATTATAATAGGATCAGAAATAAGACTATCTGGGACCACATGAAAAAGTAAATTTACTGTGAGTTCGTCAACTGTCACATCGCTTTGAATTTGGGTTGTACATTGTACATCATCGCCACCTATGCCACTAAGATAAACGAGACTCTTACGCACAGTACCCAAAAGTTTGTCACAGAAGCTTTCTTTTAAAAGAGAACAAGATGACCCGCTATCAAATAAAAAAGGGACCAGCTCACCGGAAGATGTCTTTAAAGTACCCCTGGAAGGGCGGTGCTCGCATTGATGTACTTCCTTGACCGCAGCTCCGCCACCATTCTTCCTGTCCGGACAAACAGTCGCCACGTGCCCAGGTTGGCCACACGTGTAGCAGGTCACAGCAGCCTTCTTCTCCACAGTATGTGATGAACTTGAAGTATCTCGTGACTTTGATCCAATATCGTCACGTCGCTTCCTACAATCGGCTATACGATGACCAGCCAATCCACAGAAGTGGCACCTGCCACTGAATCTCTCCGTCATACGAGCTCGCTTGGCTTCAGGTTCCTGGGCTTCAGTATCCAAACGTCGCTTAAGTGATATTCCGCCAAGGATTCGGAATAATTGAGCTCGACTCGTAACTGTTTGTGCATTTAATTCACGACGTATTAAGCTATCCTTCTGGCATAGCACCGATATAACAAATCCAGTTATGACTTCTTCAGGCATCGTAGATTTAGGAATTCGTTCGATGAGGTTCCATAGCCGAAGAGCAGATTCAGACGCCGTCTCTTTAACGCCTATTTGGAATCGCAAAACATCGTCGAAAAAGTCTTGAACAAGTCTCGGTTTAGCAAACCTTGCAATTAAAATCTCTTTAACTGAACTCCATGTAATTTCATTTAAATTTAGCTTAGTAAGGCATGCAGCTGCACGGCCTTTCAGCGCACCTGTCAGAGCCACGAGTAGGTTAATTCCTTCCAGGCGTTTATGTTGCACGATTGCTTCTGTTAGTTTACACCAACCATCGATATCTGAGTCTGACTCATCCGGGTCAAACTTTAAAAATGGCGTTTGATTAGTACTCACTGTTGGTGTCTGCTGCGCTGCTAAAACTCGGGTAAGTAATGCTTCCATGTTACACAATAGTTGCTCAGCGGTTGTTTTATCCGGTGGCTTTGCTTCACTTGGCAGTCCGTTCGATCCCACTTCTGATGAAGGCGCAAGAGGGCCTTCATCAGAACTCATTTCGCAGGGCGTGGATATAAGACGGTGAATAAAACCGAATACCCTCGAAAATCAACTGTTATAATGCTTTTCTTCAATAATCACAATATCACTCAAATTAAAGTTCTAATAATAAAACAATAGTCTCTAGTCGTTAAATCTACACAAAACTTATAAAAAATCACTTTGATTGAGGCAATGGAAAGCGATTCGTCGCAGACATGGTGCGCTGGCGCCGTTTCGTTCAACAATCCCTTTTTGAAAGATGGCCGCCCCGCTACCAACGACACGACGCTCCGCTAGAGTGACTTTGACAGCGATCATAAAGCCACTCTTGACGTTGACATTTTGATTTCGACGGCGATGCGCCGTCAATTTATTATTTCTTTGACATGACATTGACATATAATTATTATTTTCTGCTTGCTTTGCCTTCTTGAGTATTAATGTTCTGTGCTTTGCTTGCATTGCAGTTCCAAGTTGCATATTTATGCGTTCCTTGCTAACTGTGCGATTATTTTGTAATATTAATATTTTCTTATAGCGACCTACCTTACACGGACTGCCATCATATATCAGTTCGTATAGGATTCTGTTTTACTCATTGATGTAATTTTACTTTTTGATATGGATATTATGATGAGGTGCATCAATTGTGGCATCGCTGTGCAGGGGATTCGCAGACATATCGTGGGAAGGCTGTGTTTACCCTTGCAAGTGAGATTCGCTCGATGGTTAGCAAATCAGGTAAGCCCAGGGTACGCCTACGGCAGTCACGTAAACCACGCAGTGAAGGCAATATATTGACCAATTGTGTTATAATTTGAAAAATACAATGATATTTGCTATTGTTCCAGCTCCCATTAGATCGATGCTTGGCACGACTGTTATAATTAATTAAATACCGAAGCTGCTGACAATAAGAGAGGTCATACAATTGTCTGCCGTGGATGTAATATCTCAATCGGGCGCAGAAATCCAAGAGGCCGACGTTTCTATACTGTTGCAGTGGACAACCTCGGGGTACTAAAGTACCCCGGGGTTATTTCCAATGATAATAATTATCAGGTAAATTATTTATTACCCGACTACGTTTTTATTATAAGTAGGTAAAGTCTGAAAGAATATGGCAATACGAATGGGACAGATCCCTCAAAACTGGATAGACGAGCGATGGAAACGACGATCGCGGAAGATGGAAGGAGTGTTCTTCATGTAAAAACTCAACAAAAATATTACATTACGCCAGCGATTCCTGAAGGATTTGGGCGTGGTGAACCTATTGTGCAGCACATTTCACCAGTTATGTCATGAAATTTGTAATAAAATGTATTTTAATAATATTTTCAGGATATGACATGTATGCATGTGATGGCTTTGGGTTCGAGCGAATCGATGCCAGATTCATGACTCATCCAGGGACTTACAAGAGGATGTTGTTACATCCATTGAACATGGATCATCAACACCGCCGCCACCACTTCTCCCCAACCAACACCGGTTGTTGCTGTCATGTCATGACGCTAGGTATCTTGGCTAGGCAAGGCATCAATATAACCTGCTAGCACCAGCGTCATTTTTGGACAATGTTTTGGTGTTTCTCGAAGACAGTTATTTTCTTTTTAATCATTTTATTTAAGTATGTACCTACAATAAAGGAATTTGTCTGGCTATAAAGTTGTTTAATTCATTTTAATTCCAATTCAATACCAACAAGTATGTAAATATAAATAATATTATGGGTATTGAAGATAAAAACCAAAATACGGGATTAAGATGATAAAAATATCATTTTATGTGTACATTTTAGAATAAGAACACTTTGTGATTCAATAAAAACAATGTTAAGCACTTATTTAATAGATATTGAAATAGGTGCTTTACATTTTTGTTACACAAATAGAAATATTAAAAAAAAACTGCAGAATCTGATCTCAGACCAACAAAATATTAAATCTTTCACTAAGCTTACAAAGGCATACCACCAATTAGTACCTGTTGTTTCTCACAGATGGCGTTATAATAAAAAAAACTTAACCTTATTTTGACCTGTTTCTGACTCCCACGCAAGTTCCTAACTCCTTAAACTTATTAATTGATAAACTATAAAATATGACGAATATAATAATATAACAATCATTACTGAACATTGGTTTTGACTACCTAGGCAATCGTCCATTGCTCCACCAGACATCTCCTTTCCCAATAATTTTTCCCAGGTTTTCATTCGCAAATCACCCCGACAATAATTATAATTTCATAATCCATCGCCGTACGCGCAAGCTCTGCGTGCGTGTCGTTGCGCCGCCACCAATATCCCGCTTTCCCCCGATTTCCCTCATAATTTCCGGAGCTCCGGAGTCGCATATTGCAGACGTGAGCCGGATATCATGAGCACGTCGCATCACGTTGGCAGGAGCCACTTTTCATGTAAACTATTTGGAGTTGCTCTTAAAAGGTCAGGGGTGAACTTCGAGTGTTGAGGAAGGGTTGGTCAGTTAGGAAGAGATGTTTTTTCCTTATACGTACATACGTACTGTGTGAACGGCCTGTTGAGAAACAAAAACTCAATTAATAGAAAATATTATATTCCTTTTTCCAATGGTGAAAAGTTATTTTAAAATGTTTATCGGGTTCGTGTTCGTGTTTATTCGGGTAGCAAAGTGATTTTCATGTAACATTTTTCAGTATAACAAATTACAACTAACGTGGTAAAATATTGATTAGCTTTTAAAATAACAGTCTTGTTTTTTCTGTAGTATAATACTATCGAACTCCCCGAAGCAGGGAGTTCTGAAATAGACTAAATTAATAAGGATTATGTTCCCGGGCTTCTGCCTGCTGGAACTGCATTGCGACAATATTCCGAGATATCGGAACGACAATGACTGGTCCAATTTATAGTAAAGTTTTAATGAATTTATAGCCGAATTAACATAGGTTTTAGGGTTATTAAAAAAATATAGGGTTAATAGCTTTAGAAGCTCGAGTATAATATCTTATTTTGATATTGTTTCTCTTATTATATTATAGTGCCCTCCAAAACTTAGTTGAAACTCTTCCACCTTCAGCTGTAATACCACAATATGATTTAAAATTCTAGTTTTATATATTTGAATGGTACCAACTTTACTGACTAATTCAACTACCAATGATAAGGGATTGCCAGATTAATTTTGTTTGATAACCGGCTTTTAAACTCGAAGTCATAATTTTTTCAGAATAATGTCCAAAGACCTTGCAATGACAACATACTCGTATATTATTGTAAATCCACAGAAATTATAAACTAATCAATCAAAATAATATTTACATAATATACATATACCTAAGCTAACAGACTTAAACTAACTATATAATGTAAAAAAGACGGGAATGGTAGAAATAGTAGAATACTCTGTATTCTGTACACCTAATCAATACCTATCGGACATACATTTTACATAGAGTGACACAATGGGCGGAACTTTTACAGACAACCTATGGATAGATAAAAGGGAGAAAGATGGAGAGACGATACTGCAGGTGGTCCATTGTCCACACAACTGACTACCATTTATATAATATTAAATCAATACATATATATATATATATTATAAATATTTAACAAGAGCAACTTTTAAAAAACTAATTTTAAAATTGGACAATGATTGAGCAGGGCCTTATCGACATAGGCAAGGTCTTCCATAGCCATACTGCTTGATCTTTAAAAAACTTCAAAGCATTTCCAAACGCCAAATAGTCTTCAAAAAATTATCATTAAAATCGTGAAATAAAATCAATTAAAATCGTAATCGTAGGTTAAAATATTCAATTTACAGCGATGACGACACGACGCCTGCAGCCAGGGCAACGGTTGCGAAGGCTGCGCTCTACATGTGCGGCCGCGACGCCGAAACTGTGCTAGTCACCTGTCACATCGCTCGATGTCCAGCTGGTGAGATACCCGAATTGCACACAGGCAATCAATCTGCCTAACCTTTTCCCAAATATGTCGGGGTCGGCTTCCAGTCTAACTGGATGCAGCTGAATACCAGTATTTTACATGGAGCAACTGCCTATCTGACCTCCGCAACCCAGTAACTGGATATTACGATACCCCTTGGTAAGACTGGTTGTCAAACTTTCGGGCTTCTGACGAACCGTAACGACTGTCAAAGATCCACAAATGACAGCTGGGACCAACGACTTAACGTGCTTTTCGAGGCACGGAGGAGTCTTGGTATGTAAAGATGGTCACCCATCCACGTACCAACCCCAGCAAGCGTAGCATAACCTGATGGATCGACTCGTGCGGCTGTTATTTATTAGCCACGAGCTCCTCCGAATTGCACACAAGCACGCTTTTTTAAAAGCGAACGGGGGCTGAGGATACATACAGGCAAGATCCACAAATCACAACCACGTCAGCATTCATGACATCATCTGTCGTGCTCTTATCACCACCGGGGTGCCAGCTGTTTTAGAACCCGACGTTGACACGCGACCATGGGAAGCGACTAGACGGAATGAGCATAATGCCTTGGAAGTTTATAGGCAGGCCTTTGGTGTGGGATGCAACATGTGTCGACACCCTTGCGCAATCCCATCTTCCTAAGTGGCTGTGCTGGGGCGGCTGCTGCAGGTGCGGAAAACCTCAAACGGCGACAATATTCCAATCTTATTGGGAGTTATATGTTCGAGCCGTTTGGGATTGAAACACTAGGGCCATTGGGGTTCGAGTGCCCACTTTGTTTTTCGAGACATCGCCAAGCGAGACTAGAGGGCTGGCCTATTTTTTGGCCAAAAGATCAGCATCGCCATACATCGTGACTATGCTGCTATCTTTTTGGACACTTTTCCTGTTAACAGTTATTATAAGCTCCAACTAACTTTTGAAGTTAACTGTAGGTACATACATATAGGTTTAGTCCACCCTTAGAAGATTTTCTTGACTTTAACTTCCATTCCGATAACACTTCTAGAATTAATAAAAATTAAGTTATTCTTCAATTTGTTTAAGTTGCCCCCACTACATTCCCGAAGAGGTGGGCAAAAGTATTCAGTAGGTACCAACGTCCAAATTGCTTTGTATACTCGTAATAATACTAGCTTTTGCCCGCGGCTTCGCTCGCGTGAATGTCGGAATTTATCACGCTGTCAGAAAAGTAAGACAATACACTGACGTTGATACAGCTCGGTTAGTCTATTTTAGTTATTTCCGTAGCTTTATGTCCTATAGTATTCTGCTGTGGGGCAAAGCCGCTGATATTCAAAATATATTTGTTCTTCAAAAACGAGCTGTTCGAGCAATTCACCAGCTAGGTGCCAGAGTTTCTCTAAGAGATCTTTTTAAAGATATTGGTATGCTCACGGTGGCCTCACAATTCATCTTCGCCAACATCTTATATACGAGTACGTATATTAGGTAAAATATACAATAATACACTAAAAACGGTGATATTCACAATATTAACACCAGAAATAAGGACAAATACCGAGCTCCATTTCACCATCTTCATAACTCATTTGTTGGACTTGGTATAACCTTTTATAACAAGCTACCCTCTTCTTTGCTGGATTTGCCTTTTAATGCGTTTAAAGCCAAAATAAAATCCAACCTTTGTTCAAAGGCATACTATTCTATCAACGACTACTTAAACGATAGGAATAGTTGGTCGCTGTTTCAAGACAATGTTCATGTTCTTTCTCCAGAATTAGCTTACCTACTGACAGGATATATTAGTTATATAATTGTTTATTTTTATTTGACTGTAGGTATAAGTCAATTTATTTTAATTTAATTTTCATTAATTTGTTATTGCCATAATCTACTCATGACATTTTTTTTTTATAGAATAGAATAGAATAACTTTATTTCGGACACAAATATCCATATAGTGTTAGTAACATACAAAAAATTACTTATTGCCTAGTGTTAGTAAAAATCAACCTCCGCACAAACTGCTGTACAATCGGAGAGCCGAAGCTCTCGGCTACAGTTTTCAGAATGCTGTTTCGACTGCCCCTCACTCTCCTCAGTAGCGACGCAGTTTTTTTGCGTATAATTGCATTAATAATTATTTATTAATTATTTTTTTTTTTTTTATTATTTATAATTGTATTTATTGTTGTGTTATTTTATGAGTTGTTTTGCAATATAAGGTTAGCTAGCGACCTCGACAATTGATCATATATTATAATTATTATTGGCTTACTGTTTATTTATTTTTACTTAGATGGTCCTAGTTTATCATATGTGACTTCGAGTTCCAGTTTTATTTGCTAAATGTAAGCGGGCACGCCCTATATGCCTCGAAGCTTTTATTCCGGTACTAAGTTCTGTTTAAGACAGTGAGGCGGGGTCGCGGCAGACCGCGTAGGAGATGGCGGGACGAGCTGGATAGGTTCCGTCAAAACTGGAAGGAGGATGCGCGGGCTCGCGAACGATGAAAGGAGTGGAGGGAGGCCTTTGCCCAGGAGTGGGACAGAGTAGGCTAGTAAAAAAAAAAAAGTTCTGTTTATGTTTTGAGTTTTTATTTTCGCTCGAGTATAAGTTTCGATTCTCTTGTTGGCAGTTGCGCCACTTCTTCTTCCCAGCTAAAGCACTAGGAAGTGGTGAAGGGTGGGCGATTTGGGGGACTATCTTATGTAATTTTGACGTTCGAAAAGTGCTGATTTTCAGCCTAGTTTGAATAAATTTCTTTTGATAATCCCTAGGGAATGTACTACCGGGATAAAAAGTATCCTATGTGTTAATCCAGGTTATAAACTATCTGTCTGCCGCATCCAAATCCTATTAGTAGCATTACATAATTATTGAATACTATCGTGAATTCATGCTAGCCTAGTAGTTTTTGTTAAGTTACTGCTCAGAACAACGTCTAATGATTGAAATACTATCTTGAATTCAACCCTATACTTTTTGTGCCAGGTTTTAAGTTTATTAACTCAAGGAATCACGGTGTCCCATACAAACATTGCCCCTCTTTTTTACCCCTTTAGGGGTAGAATTTCGGAAAATACTTTCTTATCGGATGCCTACGTTATATACGAGTACAAAGCTCCCTCTAAATTTCAGGTCTCTACGATCTGCAGTTTAGGCTGTGCATTGATCCGTCAGTCAGTCAGTCAGTCATTCAGGACAAAGTATTTTATATGTATAGAAGATCTAACAATCTATTCGTAACTTGTCCCTTAGTATAATTTATTCTCATAATATGGAATATAAATTAATCTATCCGTACACCGTAATTACATTTAATAAAATTGTATGATTGAAGACTGTATAAGTGCAATTTCAGTTCTTCTGAATAAATTGACTACTTTAGAAGTGTTTGTTTTGAGACGGTGAAGAAATATCAATTAAAACTTTATACTTTTAGCGAGCTAATTAATATTCATTTTGAAGTCGTAATTGTAAGGTATAATTTATTAAAACTTATGCATAATTGATTTTGAGGACAAAGGTAGATGTTGAATTCTTAGAAGAAAATTAACAAAACTAATCAAAAATCGAATCGGTAACAAAGACAGACTGTATTCTTTGCTTTCATAGCTAGCGGTTCTACCTAGTTCCAACCCAGATACAAAACAAAACATCCTCCCATGTGTTCCCCCATATCGCAGTGTGTTTCCCTATACGTTGATAGAAACAGCCGGTGGCAAAGGTTTCCAATACCGTACTGTAACTCCGCTCCGTTAAATCACGCGTACAATCGCAGCCAGTCCGCATTGTTATCAAATATCATACATAGTAACAATCTGTTTGATTTTATTAACGCTTTGCACGGAACTGTAAGCGTATCGCGCTAATCAGTGCTTAATTCTGAAACAATTTTGAACACGATATTAATTTAAAAAAATTGTCTCGGTAAAATTGTGGGCTTTGGAAATTATTGTTATATTATTTCTGTAAATTTTAAGGTATAGGTGTTGAATTGTTTTGAGCGAGGTAATTTACTCCAGAATCCAGAATATGAAAACCACCATCCATCATCATCGTCATTCCTGCTCTGACAGTCTGCTGAAAAGACATCGATGCGGCCAGTCGGAACTCTTTGTGAAGAGACGATCGCTGAAGAATAACTTACTGTACAATCTCTGTACATAGACAAGGTTCTATGAGCAAGCTTTATTTCCAAAGGAAGCTATTCTTCTTAGAAAGTTATCTACTCTGTAAATAATAGTTCTAGAAAACCTAGATCCCCATGTGATGGGCCTCTTATATGCGTCATTAAAACATCAATCAAATAATTTGCAGACGATTAAGTCAATGCACAGTCAAAAGAACTGTGGAAACACGGTAGCATCAAAATTCATCTTCGCCAACATCTTATATATTAGGCAAAATATACACTTAAACACTAAAAACAGTGATGTTCACAATATTAGCACCAGATTAATATTAACATAAGGACAAACTACGAGCTCCCTTTCGCCGGCTTCATAAGGTTCATAACTCATTTCTTGTGCTTGGTATAACCTTTTATAATAAGCTACCCTCTTCTTTGCTAGATTTGCCTCTTTTAATGCGTTTAAAACGAAAGTAAAATCCAACCGTAGGGGAAAATGATTATAATTTAAGGCAAGTTCTGTCACCATTAGAAACTTTATTGGACACATTTTATAATAATAGGATTATTGTACTAAATGTTAGTAATAGCCACTTCTTAAATGTCACAAAATTGAATGATGGTATAGAAAACTTATGTAAGATGTTTAAAAAATGTCATTATCTTGATTGTGGAAATTTTAAATTATCAGAGGCTTGCAAGTCTATAAATTATGTGATAGATTGTAACGACTACAATGAAAACTACTTGTGCCCAAGGAATATTAGGAAATTTGTAATGCGTAATCAACCAAGCAGCAATGTAGCCATTAGTAACAATACGCCTAAAAAGGGAACGATCCCCTATTATTTTAATAAACAATATTGTAATAAAATTATACAACCAGTAAACCCAGCCGTATCTATCGGGAATGTAAGCAGAGGTACAATACCTTTTTACTTCCCTGTATTAGGAAATAAAGATGACTTTTTTCGTGCCTAAAGCCCATATGTTCAATATTCTGCATCAAAACATTGCAAGTATTCTATCAAAACGGGAACTGTTAGAAATAACAATCCAGGAGTTACGAGTAGCACAAAAAGAGCCTGACGTAATTTGCTTGTCGGAAACTTTTGTAAAGAAAGGCTATGAGAGCTATATCAAAATATGTAACTATCAATTAGCTTCAAGTTTTTGTAGAGAAAAACAAAGAGGAGGAACCTGTATCTTAGTAAAAAAAGGCATTCCTTTCAAAGATTTATCTTACATACAAAATCATGCTACCCAACACACATTTGAAGCTTGTGGCATAGAGCTTGAGTGTTATAAGTTGCTTGTTATTTGCGTCTATAGAACTCCAAACTCAGATCCTACTCAGTTCTTATGTAAATTAAATAATCTTTTGAACTACCTCACTAATAAATACAAGTCCAAATTGCGTCTAGTAATAACCGGTGACTTGAATATAAATACGTTGAAAAAAGGTAACGTTACTAATCACCTACGAGACATATCCTACAACTATAACTTTAGAATTCACATTGATGTGCCTACGCGCAAGTCATCTTGCATAGACCATATTCTAAGCAATATTCCAAATGCTTCCGCTTCAGTTTTGCCTCTCTATCTCTCTGACCATGACACAGCCCAAATGTTGAGTTTTCCTATAAATGATAAGATTCAAAAATGCTCATCTTATCATATATATAAAAGAGATTACAGTTTGGACAATGTTCGTAAGTTCAAGGAATGTTTAAATAATTTATCGTGGTCACACATATACATCGAAAATGATGCAAATATATTTAGTGAGTTTCATGAACTGCTATGCTTATTTTACAATCTTTGCTTCCCAAAAGTAAAAGTAAAAATAAATAACAATAATAAAATTAAAAAAAATTGGATAAGTAAAGGCTTAAAGAAATCTTGTCAAAAAAAACGTGTACTAAGATATAAAATTGCATAGGAAACATGGAGAAAATCACAGTTAACAATACAACACTAACAAATCCTATTGAAATTGCCACTGCCTTTAATAATAACTATATTAATTTGTCACATACGAGCACTCAGAAAAGCATAAAACCTCGTATTACTGCATCCGTTAACTCGATGTTTTTAAAACCTATGGAGGAAAGCGAGGTTGGACGAGAAATACAGTTATTGTCTAATTCCAATTCTGTGGGCTATGATGAAATCAACACTAAAATTATTAAAGAGTGTTCCAATCAACAAACCGCTGTTCTGACATATTTAATTAATTTATCGTTTGCATCGGGAACCTTTCCTGATGCCCTGAAATACTCGATAGTCAAGCCTTTATATAAAAAAGGAGAAAAATCTGATATTAATAACTATCGTCCTATAACGTTAATACCCATACTGTCCAAAATATATGAAAAGTGCATGTATAGAAGAATAATTGACTATTGTGATAAATTTCATATAATTAGCAAAGAACAATATGGCTTTCAGAAAAATAAGTCACTACCTTGGCAGTATTCTCTCTGGTAAAGGCTGTAGTTACTAACATCAATAATAAAAATCTGACCACTGGGCTATTTTTTGATGTCTCAAAAGCCTTCGATTTAGTTTCTCATAATCTGTTGCTCAAAAAACTTGAACTTGTAGGTATCGGGGGTCCTACACTTCAGTGGATAAAATCATATCTCAGTAACCGACAACAACGAGTCATTATAGATAAAATTGATGAAAATCAGGTTAAGGTGCCTTTTTCGTCAGAATACAAGCACAATACATGTGGTGTACCACAAGGATGTGTACTGGGGCCTGTCCTGTTCTTACTGTACATAAATGATATTATTAATATAACTGTCCACCGGTGTATATTATTTGCTGATGACATAACTATTATTATAGCGACAGAAAAATGTAATAATTTTAGAAATAACGCTGCAAAGAGAATAAATCAATTTGTATATGCTGTTAAACAAATCAAAAATATTACAAACTTAAAAACAGCTCTCATGACCTATCATGCATATGTAGAATCGGTACTACGTTACGGGCTTATATTATGGGGAAATAGTACAGATATAAACCGAGCATTTGTTGCTCAAAAAAAGTGCATTAGGGCAATTTACGGGATGCACTCGGAGGAATCTTGTCAACCCATATTTAAGAAACTAGGCTTGTTACCGCTGCCGTCCCTTTATATATTTGAAATATGTATATTCGTTAATAAACATAAAGACCTGTTTATATCAGCCAATGATATTAATCCACGGAGCCGACGTGATCCACAGAGACTCGTTCTGTATGATCTTCCCAGGCTTGCTAAATATAATAAAAGCTGCTTATATAAATGTGTTAGTATATATAATAACATACCGAGTAGCATAAAAAACTTAAACTCCAGATTATTTAAGAAAAAATTGTTTGACTGGTTAATCTCGGAAAATTTCTATAGTCTTAAAGAATTTATGGATAAAAAATTCTCATGTTAGTATTAAGTGAACATATGCATGCTAAGTACAATTCTGGCAAAACATGTAAGATCTTTATTGTAAATTATTGTAACACCATTATATTGTAACACCATAGTAGTATACCATGTTTTATGCAAATAAATACTTACTTACTTACTTACTTAACCTTTGTTCAAAGGCATACTATTCTATCAACGACTACTTGAATCATAAGAACGGTTGGTCGCTGTGATTAACTCAAGACAATGTTTATGTTCTTTCTCCAGAATTAGCTTACCTTCTGACAGGATAAACAAGTTTATATAATTGATTATTTTATTTGACTTTAAAAGTCAAGTAATTTAAATTTTATTTAAATTATTGTTGACATCATCTACTCATTACAATGTTTTTTTTAATGAATTGTATTGCATTAAGTGGGTAACTAAGTGACCTCGACAATTTAATGATCTAATTATTTTTTGCCTGAGCAACCGGCAGCAAGTTCGTCATGCTCCCTTAGATGTCACTGCGTGCGGTAGCTTCGGGGGTCGGGTTACCTCCTTCCCTCTAATATGGCGAGGGGGGTAATGGCTGATCTTTACGTTAGCTCGTGAACGGGTCCTGCTTGTGGTGACTGATCGTCTTGCTGTCATGATTTTATAATTGTTATTAGTAATAACTGGACTGGGGGACTGTCTTATGTAATTTTGACGTTGAATAAATGACTTTAGAATTTGTTAATTATGAATTAATAAAAAAAAATCGCTAATGTTCCAATTATCTAAAATCTCCAGATTTTACTAAATTATTCGTACGTTAGCCAGTAAGGATTAAAACCGGAAGTATGTAATATTTTTTATTGATTTTTGGCGATAATTTGAGATATTTATTTTTGCTGGCAGACGTGGGGTTTTTTTGAGCCTTCTCCTTTATAATTAATTTACATAGTTTAAATTTCCGCGCATTATTTGAGAAAAGTACTATACAAGCTTTGGCCGCAACCACAAAAATTGATGGACTCACGTATAGTGTGCCTCGGCCCACATTTTCATGATTGTCCATCAATTCCCTTGTTGCAGGCCGCGACAGTAATGTACTATTCCAATAATGATTTCACAAACCAATTAAAATCATTTATTTTGTTTAGAAATGTTAATTCACTCACAGCAACATAACCTTAAAACGAAAACAATATAAAATAACTTGATAGGTATAGAAATTCTTTCAAAATATCTTTCAAAACAAAAACCAATAAAACAGTGAACCAATAATTTTGTCGGAATAACGTAACGAGCGGTATATAAAAGTCGGCAATTACCTACAACAACATCAACGGCCGGAAGGGTCAACAACTCGCGTTGGAGCCGCAGAGCCCTCGATTAGTGTGTCCTCACTGTAGGGGCGGCATTCCAGTTCAAACTATACTTTACTTTGTGAGGTATAGTTTTATTCACTGTTGGAATGAATTAACAATGTTAGAAATAGATAAAGTTTGAGATATTTTTAGACAGGTTAAAATGTAACTTTTTAGTTTTGGCAAAAGTACATAGCTATACCTAATATTATTATTACATTGTTTATCAATGCAAAAATAACATCAAGTACAATAAATTATTCTTTGGTTTTCGACGTGTTAGTGACTAACCTGGCGTCAGAGTTGAGTTTTTATGCCTCACGAAGCAAGTAATAATTATACGTAACGCAGATGAATCCGAAAAGTCAGACTCGAGGCGTGCATTTGTTTCGAACTCAAGACCTATGTCTTGGCAGTCCGACGGTCACACACCTACGCCATCCCTGCTACTAAATAACAACCTGATTTAAATCTTGGTAATCTTAGTTTTCTTGGTTTTCAAGGCATCACAATAATGTCAAGCAAAATTTGAAAAAAGGACAATGCCGGAAAGGTCAACCACAACCACCAACTACATTTAAATCTAGAACTCTGTCTTGACCTTCTTAATAGACTTTAAGTTTACGCAACAAGTTGCTACCCCAAGTTCTGCACTACAAGTATGTTTTGGGGGACTGTCTTATGTAATTTTGACGTTCGAAAAGTGCTGATTCTCAGCCTAGTTTGAATAAATGACTTTTGAATTTGAATTTTGAATTTGAATTTGAATTTGAATTATAGTACGTTATTTCTCTTGAAAATTGACACTTTGCTCGACGGCACGCAACTGACAGGCAATAGCGGTTTGCTCGCAAATTTCAAAGAGAACATTTGAGATTTTGACAATCCATGCTTACGATTTATATCTTGAACATTGTTCCAATAAATTATGTTTGCTTTATTCACAAGCTTTCTTGTGCCCATTGAGTATCCACAGGATTTAAATACCTTCCATTCATGTGTAATGCAAGTGCAAGGCTTTGAAAATGTTCCAATTTTATGGAAAATTTTCAACGTCTTGCACTTTCATTCGTAGATTAAAATGGTTTGTCTTTTTACTATGGAAAATATTAATATTACATGAAAGGTTTATGTCTTCCATCACTTTCTTCTCTGCTATATTTCTGCCCTCGCTTCCACTACTGTACGGCCTTAACAACGCAGTATCAAAACAATAGGTCAGTAATGTCGGCGGCACTCCCGACTGGAATCCTTTGCGGTAACGACCCCCTGCTGGGATGGACACTTCAGCGGCCTATAAACGTTATCCAGGCTATTGGATCTCTTAGAGCATAGTTTTCTTCAGCAAATATTTAGAAGTGTTCCCCAAATTGAGTGAGAAAATGTGAAGCATCATAAAAATAAAGTGCTACTATTCAAGTCTATAAAGATCAAAAGACCGTAAAGCTCCAGACGGAGGCGTAAAATGAAAATAGTCGTAGGAAAGCTCTGTTGACAGCTCGATGCACTTAAATAAAAATAACGTTAATGAAAAGGAACGGGTAAGGTTATTTCCTTCCTAGAATCCTAATAAGATTCTGCAGTACAATAGAAATGACAAAGCTTAAGGTTTTGTAAATTGAGAAAATTAAACGAATCGGATAGATCATTCTCAAAAATGGGGCAAATATAAAGAGTATTAGCGCCGATACATTTAATTTTTAATTATATTACCAACAGAACGAACCGCGATACCAAAATAAAT
This sequence comes from Agrochola macilenta, assembly GCA_916701695.1. NCBI lineage: Eukaryota > Metazoa > Arthropoda > Insecta > Lepidoptera > Noctuidae > Agrochola > Agrochola macilenta. The sequence continues at coordinate 23,084,352 of OU753560.1, read as the reverse complement.
CGTTTAACGATTATTCACCAAATTACATTACACATAGGGGAATTAATTCCGCGTTTATTCGATGGAATTTAGCGTACAAAAAGTGAGATTAAAAGAATTCTCATAGAAATCGGGTTAATGGGAAAAAGTAGACATAATTGAAGTAAACACAAACGGAGGCAAGAGGGATTGCGACACTTAATCCTTTTACATCTTTAGAATAGGATTTCCCCTTATAAACATCTTTAGGGAATAAAACAGCTTTGCTTTTGATTGAATTTTAGAGAAAGGAGTTGTTTTCGAGGCAGAGTGTATCAATCTTGGAGTATGAATTGGAAAAGCTTAGTATACATAAAGCATTATACAATTAAAGCAAAATTTACAAAAACAAATTCAAGAAGCTCACTATTCACGTTAAATAGTAAACTGTTAACAATAACAGGTATTCACTTCACTATCTATAAATACAAGGTGCGGCCAAACTAATCACCCGATGTTGTTTTGCAGTCTTTTCATAATAAAATTTGATTAGATTATAAAATAAAATTATACATTTCCTCACATTGCGTGAGAGCAATACAACCATACAAAATCACAAAAATATTCGCACTTAAGGTCACAAAACTAATTAAATGGAATAAAATAAAGGTAACTATTTAAATGACGTGATAAAAGTTAAAAAGAAAAACAAATTACGTTAAATTAACATTATTAAAGTTAAAATCCAACACAAATAAATTAAAATTTCAACATAATTCAATTAAAATTACATTACTATCAAATTAGAACAAGTCAGTATAGGTATAAGAATATGTAGGCAGCTGATTAAAGATCAATTTTAATAATTTTTGTTTTAAATATTGGCAGACTATCAAAGAAAATATCGATATTGCTGTCAACTGAACAGGCACTGTTGTAGAAAGTCAACATTCTGTTTAGGGGAGCATGCTGGCCCAGGTTTGTGCGACACGGTTTAGTGGCAAACTTCCTAGTGGTACGCTTGGACCGGAGGTGAGAATGACGGGTTACGGGTCTAGGTTATAGGCGGGTTGATATGGAGATCTGGAGTTGATGTTATTCCGTTTACTATTTTATAAAAAGTTGTCAGGTCATTTAGAACCTTTCATCGCTTCAATGAGTCTAATTTGAAGTAGCTCAGCCGTTCTGCGTAATGGGCTCTGTACAGACATTTATGGTCCTTAAACCGCAAGCACCTCGTCATTTTTGTTTTACTCGCTCAATTCGCTCTATATGAATAATAATAGATTCTCCGCATTCCTGTCGGATATTCTCTTACATAAAACCGAGACTTCAAATAACCCCACAAAAAAAACTCCGGAGCGGTCAAACTGGGTGATCTGGCCAGCCAGTGCAAATCGCCCAAGCGAGAACTTAGACGACGCGGAAAATTAATTGCTTCCTGAAACAATTATTCCGCTTTCTTGATGAGTATAGCGTTCCATGGCTTATTGACGTGTATTCTGCATCTGTTTACTTCACAAATGTCAAAACAGAATTGACATTTGCCGCCATTTAATATTTGATAAAGCGTCTTTCATTATGGTGATTACTTTTTCCCCACCTCTTATTTTGACTGTAAGCTGTCAGAAACATTTACTCTACTTACTGAATTAGTGTTTAGTTAGACTCTGCTTGACATTATTATTACTCCAAGGCTTAAAAGTCTAGGAGCGACTTTGTATAGAGCTAAGGGACTCGTAAGTTTTATCTGTTCGTCGGCGTCAAATGATCGTCCTTGTGACGTCACTACAGCTTCTATTTTGGAGACACTCTCAGACTATATTAGATTTGTGAGTGTTGTGATGTTTGTTATTATTTTCTCTTTTTCTTTATTGGGTAAGTAGAGGGTAGATGTAGATGGATTGTAATATTGCTGCGTAAATCTTTCAACGATAGTGACGATCTTTTTTGCTACCAGCTAAAGTAGACTGACAGGGTATGTCGTTGCGATTAGGCCCACCTTTAAAACATCACTCTCTTGCCCAATTTGTTTGTGGCTCTTCTGTCATGTCTTAGTCATTCATAATATATCTGTAGGATAGATATTATGGTCAGATAAAAAACGCCTCATCTAGCTTATTTTTAATATTTTTTAATAATATGACTTTTAAAAGTGATTCCCCTATGCCATTTACAGAATAAACAATTTCATTTATATTAGCCGTCATTTTAGTAACTCCCTGTAAAGCCGTATCATCTTTAACACAACTTGTCCATCTTTTCTTTCGTCTTCCTCTACTTTAGCCATGCACATTCATACTCCGTCTATCTATAAGTGTTGAAACATAATTCTTTTAACACGTGTTACCACACACCACTTACTTCCTATCACGTGTAACGGAAGCCAGAAACCTCAAACTTACACCACAAAAAGAGCAATCTAAATCACTCCTACCTGATTCTTCAGGAACTCATATAAAAACCGGTTTTACCGTCGGACGTGATAAAACGTTAATTGCGTCTATTGTTGGAGGTGGCTCGTAAAAATTTGTGGAGCCCTTTGTACGGGTTCCGTTCAAAACCGTTTGATGTGGAACCCTGTTGATACAAGTATCGGGTTCTGTATGAGTTCCTGTTTGGATGAAATATTTTTTTATCGAGAACAGATTTATCGGGTGGGATGTTGTTATTGTTTGTTTGTTATGATGGCCTGAATTTAGTATTTGTTCTACGAGTGAATATTTTTTATTTTTTGTATTAAATCCTTTGTGTCTGGATTTTCCAGTATCTTACTCACTTCTTGTTTTACTGAAACTTTTAATTTTTTTTTGTTTTATGTACGTAAATTACCATATTAGTAGATATTATAATTAATTCTTAATTTTCTTTCTAACAGGAACTAAACTTTAACTTTATTCAGAAAACCTTCAATATTAATTAAAAGCGAGCCTTTGTCAGTTGGCTTCGGCCTCTCGTATCCCTTCCAAAGGTCCGGGACCTCAGGGTCTCTAAGACTACCGTGCAGTATTTAGCTGCGGACGTTTAATCTTGTACGTTTGGAACTGTATCATTTTGGTTTCGCTAATATTCAAGTGGAGATTACTTTGTTTGAGCCATAATTTCGGTCTGGTACTCACCAACGTCATATCATAATTATCCTTTAGTATACTGAAGATCGTAACGTCAGCCTATAGTATGCAGTTGTGGGAGGTTACGCTAGCTAAGTCATTAGCATACAGCAACAACAAAAGTGGTCCTAATATGGTTCATTGGTTCGTTTAGGCTAGTACTTTCAACAAACTAGATGATGACTGAGTTTATTCCAAACCAAATCATCACTAATTTTTATGACACTATTTGCTCAGTTACCCTCTACAAACATTCCTCTAGGCCACAACCGAACTGGGCAATCCCAACACTCACACAATTGAACTCTACGAAACAGATACGAACACCGCTCACGTCCGCTCAATCGCGACCCTCCTCACCAGACAACTCGACATTGAATTATTTAGACAGATACCTCCACAAAGACCCTCAAATATACATACAAAAGGTCAGAGCAACAAAGAGGCGATTGTGCCCCCTGATTACGTCACGACATGGCCCAACAATAGCCGTCAAAAGAGTGCTCGATAAGGACCCAGATAGAAGTGAAATGAATTGAAGGGGGGTCCGGGAAATGGTCCGGTGAAATGGATTGTGATAATTAACACCTACTTTTTATTGGGGATACTAAAACCCTGTTTTTTTATCTTTATTGTAGGTTTTGGGGTTTATTGTATTGTGGCAGCGATGACGGCAAATGGCTGTCCAAGTCAGGTTGTCAGCTCTTTCAGTCATCAAAGCTGCTGTCAGTTTACTGTTGCGGCTACAAATCCTTTTGCCAGAAATGTTGTTTGTGCCATTATTGCATATTTGATAGTTGATCGTACAAATAATGTTTTTAGGAATTATTAGCTCAAAAAAGTATAAGGTTGTATCATATACAAGGCCTGGTAAACGCTTCAATTTTTTTAATTTTCTTTAGATTAAATGAATATGTTTCATGTTAACTATGTACTCGTAGTACAATAATTGAAGATTCATTATAATCAGCCAAATGTTATAAAACATTTTGGTTTTGTTGTAAAACGTTACAAAGGAAACAAATTTAATGGACCCTTCATAAGTTTTCCGTGTTCATAGTTCATCATAATTACGTCAGGAGTCGCGACCGCACGAAATGTCACGAAACCAAAATTAAGCTAATGAATTGATTTGAAGATTGCTTTAATTGAATATGGCTTTCGTGTTTTATGAAAATATTGCCCGTAACAATTTTTTTTACAAAATATTGCAGAAAATTAAATGTTTTTTTTTCTCTCCGTGGTTAACACAAGTACTTGCTAACTGCTAAACTTGTAGAACATTATTGACTTTATGGTTTTATCAGTAACATACGCGCCTGCAATCCCCGAAGGGTAAGGTTTTTTTTGCTCGTGTATGGGGCTGACTGTACCTATATTATAGTACACCCACATTTTGCCAGTTGTGCTTTAGCCCCATGTTATAAGGGGCGAGCCTATTGCCATCAACCGGGCATAAATCCAGACTCGAAGCTGCTGCTACTGAGAAATTCCTGATGGAAAAACCCAATAACACTTGGTCTAACCTGAATCCAACCCATAGCCTCATACTAACCATATCAGTCACTTTCAAACTCCTCGCCAACTCAGTTGCAACTTCTTGAAACTTGAAACCCTTTTAATACCATTAAACTGAATAAAGAGGTGATAAAGAAACCACGACAAGTGTATTACGTAGAACTACATGACGGATTTATTCAATAAACAGCTTTATCACACTCGGGGGATGTGGCCCTAGTAAAGTTCAGCCGAACTGTCTCTTACGAAACTGATGTAACTACGTTTATAAGTTTCTATTGGGTATGCGTTACTTCAGTAAAATTATAAATAATACAGAGTGAGTATACTAACGTAAGTAACTTATTTTTATTAGTTTTTATTAGCCTTACTAATAAAAATAAGTTAAACATCTGTTTAACGGTTGTATTGTTATACAATGTTTAAGCTGTGAATAGGCGTTACACACTACCCTTTTTTTTTTTCTTTTTTTTTTTGGGTGGGAAATCATCAAATGACTTCTCCCGCTCTGGGCAGAGCGAGAGGGCGTGTCAGACTTTTACTGACTAAAACCCACCCGTGTTCCTTCCGTTGCCTGTGTGCCGGGGCCGCGATATCCCTTTCGGACAAACCCACAACCCCAGAAGGCATTGGTCCTTACGGACCCCGTCAGTTGGTGCTGATACTCTTTGAGGCGCGCGTGGAACACAACGCGCCGTCGACCCGGGCCTGGTCCCTATCGGACGGCGAGCTGCCCATTGTTCACCGTCCGCAAGCCCGCGCCCACGGTGGCCGTAAGTCGGCTCGTGACTCCCGACGCCCGGGGCGTCTCCTGCGGCGACTAGGGGCGTGAGGGCGTGCAGCTTGCATCTCCCTCGCGCGCTCCGCCTCCTCCTTCGCGAGCATAACTGCTTCGCAGAAAGAAGTGACGGCCTCCCATGCACTCTCGCTCCGGACCATGGCCTGAACCAGGGCCGGACGCGAGAGATCACCGCCGCCGATCGCCTCCGTGAGGACACGGCGGTGCCCCGCCCAAGCCGGGCAGACCTCCGCCGTATGCTCCGACGTGTCCTCCGGGCGATCCACACAATGGTGACACCCGGGCGTTTCCTCCCGTTTTATCCTGAATTACACACTACCCTTACTACTATTCAGTGTATAAACAATTAGTGCCCAACCCACTGCTTAAGACAAAAACCACTGGCAGCATTAGAAGGTGCGTTCTGAAATTGGTACTGCGTAATATCAGTGACATTATTTCATTTGGGAAAAGATTCATAACATAGTTAAAAAAAAAAAAAAAATTGGTTTGAAAAATGTAAATTTAAATAAATACGTTAATTTTATTTCCAAAACTACTGATTTTGCATTATTTTACGAACAAAAAAAAAAGGTTAAGAACGCAACCGTAAAAGCTGATAAAGTCAATCTTGAACGTCAAAATATCTCAAAACCTATTCAGTACGATTGAAATGATAAAATAAAGAAGATATTTTTTTTCTACAATATTAAATGGCTCAATATCAATTTGCCTAGCCTTTTCCCAACTTTGTTGGGGTCGGCTTCCAGTCTAACCGGATGCAGCTGAATACCAGTATTTTACATGGAGCGACTGCCTATCTCACCTCCACAACCCAGTAACTGGGTAATACGATACCCCTTGGTAAGACTGGTGTCTGACTTTCGGGCTTCTGACGACTCGTAACGACTGTCAAAGATCCATGAATGACAGCTGGGACGAACGGCTTAACGTGCTTTCCGAGGCACGGAGGATTCTTGGTATGTAAAGGTGGTCACCCATCCACTGACCAACCCCGGCAAGCGTAGCTTAACCTGATGGATCGACCAGTGCGGCTGTTGTTACTTAGCCACGAGCTCCTCTCACAATATTAAATGGCTCAAACGAATGATATTTAATTAATTCAACAATTTTTCTTGCATATACTTTGCTGGACCTATATTTCAACTGAAACTCATTTTCTTGCTAACAGAAAGGATCATAACGATTTTTGTAACATTTTCTTTTTCTTGGTGGTTCTTCATTGTCAATTTCATCTAAAATATCGAAATATTGTAAATAATCCATGGTTTCAAACTCAATACGACAAAGGCAACCAGTTATTTTAGGTTATACGATCGCTACACAAGGTCCGAGGGCTGAATAACGGTTGTACAAAATCTCATTGTTTAAATTTTTTGTTTTTTTTTCTCATTGTTTCTCTGTTACACCAGATTTTCACAACTGAAACGTCAAATATCGTTTATTGGTAACGTTGATGTTATAACGCTTTTCATATCTTTTGAGGGTATCAAATAACTTCTCCTCTTCTTCTCTGGGCGGAGCGGGAGGGCGTGTCAGACTTTTACTGAAAAAACCCACCCGTGTTTTTTCCGTTGCCTGTGTGCCGGGGCCACGATATCCCTTTCGGACAACTCGCACCACCCGGCTGGTGATGTTATAAGCCTGGTATACGTCGTGCGTAAAAGTTTATTAGTAAGGCTGTTAATGTTCTACTACTTTAAGGCCTGATTTTTAATAGTCAAACAATTTTTTTCTGAGGAATAAACATTGCAATTTGACAGCTTTTGTATAGAAAATAAATATCAAACATCCATATTTTTTAGATAAAATTTATCTGACTACTCATAAATCAGCCCTAAATCAATATAATAGCAAGTGGGTAACTAGTAGTATTTCTGCTCCCTCAATACACTTTTTTTGTTTCGCTATAGCTATGCTTTTCCAAAATGTTAAGAATAAAATCAAAATGTCTTTGTTCCCATCACGTATACCCGTCAGCCTTCAAAGCAAGAGTAATCAGGCATCTTCTGGGCTTGCTCGTTCCATCGTAGACTTCATCCATCGCTTTCCACCAGGCGAGGTCGACGTCAAGAGCAGGCCCATTTCGCAGTAAAAAAAAGATACCAACGATTTATGAGTGGTCTAGGTCAAACGCACGGTGAAAGGTAGGCATCAATAAAATGCCAAGCTCAATGGCAACTCATATATTTCAACGGGGAATCAATGGGATCGGAGCTGACCTATGACTTCTCTCAAAATGTATTCTTTTTCTAAATTGAATATCCGTGTTTCCACGGAATTTTTTGATCATTTGTCCTTTTGGAGGAGAAAAAGAAAAGTGGGTTAAATAATGATTTGCTTCTGTGTGATTTCTGAAACGCAGAATTTATGATTTATTTATAGCTGAAACTATTTTTATCAAACGTACAATTATAAAAATGTTAATCAACCTAGATTGTACTACTAAAATAATGAAATCCTTACATAAAATAATAACTATCCATTATCCCAATTAAATCATAAATGAAATAATTGTATTTTTGTCTGATTTTGATTTTAATATTATTATTATTTATTAAAATTAAATTCATTTATTTTCAGGCAAATAACACCCATAGCCAAACATAAATTAACAAAGTAATCAAATAAATTAAAATACAATAAATTCTTTTATTAATTTTAATTCATTTTAATTTTTAACTTTATCTTTTCTATGTACTTTTATTTTTAGTAAATTTAAATTAAATAATATTATTATTAACACTATCTCAATAACTATAAAAACTACGAGTATTAATACGTAATTTATAAGTTCACATAAATTTATAAGAATTGTTATTTTCTAAATGTTATCTTTGAATTTTAATTTTAATCTTCTTCTTTTCGTGTGGTTAGTAACTAACCTGGTGTCAGAGTTTGAATTTTAATTGTAAGTTAATACTTATGTTGCTGTGCTCTATACGGTCCATAACTGTACTTAAGCTTTAAGCCTCATGTAACATTTATACACATTATGGTATGCAAATTAATGAAATGAACTATCGGGTAGTCATCTAGTATGGGTGTTCGGACTTATATCATTCAGTCTTTCGTCATTTGGTGTAACATATGGAGCCCGCACTGACGTACCTATAGAGCAACTATTTAGTTCTATTACAAGAAGAATGCGAATCGTAAATTCATCCCATCGGAACATCAAACATTCACACTGCACACTTTCATTCTTTCACAAAAGCCTACTTTCACACTTCCCGACCATTACAGTGCAATAATGATAGCCTAGCAGACTGCAGCCCTACATGAATAATGCCCCATAAAGCCTTAGAGAGCCTAGAGCCTTTCCGCTCGTATTTGCACTGTCTCCCCAGTCTAGACGACTCACGAGGCTCTTCACTTTACCAAGAACCTGATATTAATTTCTCGCTAGAGCTGCAAAAGGGAAATTATTTTCCCCTCTTTTGAAAGTTTAGAGTTTATAGTAAAATGTTGGCTGAATATGTTTTTGAAGCGTGTTAGTGAGGTTGTAAAGCAGAAAGTTTTGTTTGTTAGGTATAATGTAGATATTATGAAAACTGTTGTGTGGCTCAAGCCGTTGTATGAGGTTAAATATGCATACACTATCGTATTAAGAAGTTACTGCACGCTCTGAAGTTTAAAACCTTATGATCTCTAACTTTTTCGTATCGTTGCATGTTACCTACAAAAATCTGCACATTAATATTAACATAGTCTTGTTTTATAATAGTCATCCAAGACATTATTTCATCACCTACATGAGGTAATCAAAACTAAACCTCACTGACTCATTGGAATTCTCCGTTTCATTAAATTGCCCAATATGTGTACAGTCCCATAGATAAGTGTAATTTCATTTATTTATTTATCAATTTATTTTATTTATACAATTTGTTTATTTATATTATTTATGACGTGAATTAAACAAAAGAAAAATGGTAAAATATTGTGATAAAGCAAATAAGCAAATAAGTATAGTCTATGTATCCAATCTATGTCTGTTTATCTAAATATTTGATGAAAGAAGAAAGACATTTGCGTATCTTGGCCAAGAATTTAAAATTATGACTGATAAGGAATAGGAAGGACGTATTTGATGCTCCGATAAAATATTTGCTTTATTCGCTATCTGTTCTATGTACAAAGGTTTGAACTATGGACCTGAATTATTTTTTGTTTAGTTTTCATTTGAATTTTGCTAAAAAGGTAACTTTTATCTCAGAATGTGTGTTCTTAATTACTTAACGGTAAATATTTTGAAACCTTGCGTAAACGGTACCTACACATAAAAGTAAAAGGGTAGGTCCTTTTACTTGACTGTTACATATCAACGTACAGCCCTTGAATTCTTTATTATTTTCCACGTCACTACTTTTTTCCATATAACTTTATTGATATCAGTTTTCGAACTCGTCCACTTTACCGGTTGTGAACGATCCATAACAACCACTCGTACATTTTTTAACAACTCTCGATCCTCTATCTCAATGTCGGGATTGAATCGAAACTCAAATAATAAAACTTTTTATTGATGGCTGAGTAGTTGGACCTTTAGAGGTCCAACAAAGGTCCAGGTCTAGCAAAGGTCTGAATACTTGAAATCTTTTCTTTGTGGTAACTTTCATAACATTGAGTCGGTTCTTTGAAATGCTTTTTGATTTAGATTGGATGGGTTTTGATCTATGAACTTGTTATTCTTTTATATCAAACAGCCGGTAGGGTTGTTGGTCAATTTAGTTTTTGTAGCATAAATATGAAATGGAAAAATATTTCATTTTGTGTTCATATGGATTGAGGAGCCATATCTCTTATTTAACCGCGGGTACTACCAATATTTACTAGTAAATTAGCCGAATTTGTAAGCCCGATCCTGGATTTTGTAGTTAAATCCTTAAAACGTTACAGGACGTTTTACGTGGTTCCTCAATCCTGACGGTCTATAAAAATATATTTACGTAGCTACTAAAGTAGATTATCAAATCGGATAACAATAGCACCAATATTTAGTAGAATTTTCTACCTAATATTGGCGTAATCTAACATCTTACACATTCAGTATTCTAAAAGATATCAATAAAATACACATTTCTTATCAAATTAGTGTATAGGGACCACAAATAATTCAAACTATGATCATAATTAATTTTATTTGCATATAAATCATTCTACAAGTACCTACGTGTAACATAGTTGTGGTAAGATTATGAGATATGTAATGTACTTGTATTACGTACCTACAACCTATCGCATGGGGTTTCAAAATGAAGGGTTTTAATAGGTGATTACAAACATAAACAAATTATATGATTAAATTAATGTAATTTGGAATGAGAAAAAATATCTAAAAAGTGTAAAACCTAAAAATAAATAAAACAAGATGGAAACAAGATGACAAATCATCCAATCCCACTTAATGTGGACCCACAGTAGTAGCCTGCGAAATTCAAATTTTCTTATGTCTATTGCAATTTTCAGGTCAGTGTCTATCACTGTATAACTAAAAACACACCAAAAAACCAAAATCAAAATCGGCTAATTTACTACAAAAAATTGTTAGTACCCGCGCTTAAAATAAATATGAGACATGGCTCCTCAATCCATACGGACACTTCATTTTCAAAAATATCTTTTCTCACCAGCAAAGAAACATAAGTGAATATTATTTCCTTTATCTCTTCTTAAAACATATTGTTTACATTTCTACATTTTTCATTTTTTTTTTTTTTAAAGATCGTCAAGACTCCTGAGAGAGAAATCTCCTAACGATACGCGCCGTGTCCAGAAGTACCGCTTTCTGGATCAAGTCTTGGATCCAGAAAGCTGCCTCAGGTATTGGTCGAGGATCTCGGCTATTACGCCATTGGCCGTCACGACTATCGGCACAATGATTGCTGTATCTACATCCCACCCGTCGACAACCTCGCGAGGCAGGTCAAGATACCTAAACTGCTTATCTTTTTCAGCTTTCAAGAGGTTCTCGTCATGTGGGACCACTATATCAATAATAATTGTGCGACGCTCTACTCGATCTATCACCAATATGTCTGGCTTATTGGCAACAAGGTCTGCCAGTAATGATAGATCGATCCCAATACCCCAATACATCGTGATATTGTCATTTTTAAGAACTGGCTCAGGGTACATACCTATAGTGCGGTACCTACTTCCGATTCCACAAGACTGTATTTCAGAGCAAGGTGAGATAATCCTGGCTACAAGGTTGTGCCCATGCAAGTGTCTCTTAGTGATTATTCTTATGATTGTCGCTCTCTCTCTTAGTGATTATTATTTTTACGAACATTAAAATATCATTTTCAATTTCTATGTGTAAAAAATTTAAGATAAATAGTTTCTCACGGAGTAAGTACCTAAAATTCAAACCTATAAATGGAATTATTTTCTGAGAAGCCAATACTCTCGCTAATCCAAATACGCTTTAGCACTAAAATTACTGAAAAACAAATCTCTCTGTAATTCCTGGGATTCTGGATCCTGCTTCAAAGTAAAGCAACGATCGGCTGTCCAAACATGGCTCACATAAGGATAGTTCCAAATTCAAACAGGTCGGGATGTGTGCCGAAGTTAGCCGAAGCTTCCCGAGTAAACCTCGTGGAGCACCTTGCTGCTAAACGGGATTTCGGGAACTAAAAACTCAATTTGTGTTGCAGGTGTAGCGGGGAATGTATTAATTTGTATTTGAAGTTTGTTTGTGTATTTTACTTAATTCTTACCTTAGCCAATTCAAACTTTCCAATAATATGAACGCTACATTGAACGGTTAAAGTAGAAATTGCTATTTATAACGTTTCGCAGACTAAGTAAATAAAAATAAAAATGGAATTAAGTTGATTTTTTTATGAAAATCCATTCGAAAGTGGCAATTGACACGTTTGAAAATTTTGCACCTTTATAAAAAAAAATGTTACAGTCGTAGTTGCTATCCAACTTGAATCTACTTATCTAAACAGTTACCAAACCTTTGAACCATTTAACCTAGGTCTTCGTCTTAGTACTCATCGTTTAGTACTACTCTAGTACTACCAGTAGGTTAGCCTCTAAGCGTTACTCAACTAAATACCTAATGCGATTACTAAACCGCTTAGTGAGCCATTTTGGTTGTTAAAGAAAAATAAGTTTTGTATTAAAGATCAAAGAAATCTCTCGGGAAATAATAGTCGGTAAGCTGGGTTCAAAAGTGATAGCAGTCGTAGGCCTCCTATCCTTTGGAGGATTATATATCAACAGTGGGCCGATTCGGAATGAAGATGATGACGAATGATTGTAGGCGTATATATTCCGTATTGTTAACTATGTAGGTAGTACACACATACATATATAAAAATGAGGTTCCTATGCCACTATCAGATCCTGTACTTAGATACATTGTAGAGGATTGAGATGGGCCGGTTTGATGACATATAACCACATAAGCAGAAACAATATTGATCGAATCATCACCTTATCATAATAAGTCTCCAGAAATCTACACCTCTTACTTTAGACCTTTCATATTAGCGCCACGCTTAATAACTAGTTTAATATTCATCCTATTTAAGTTCCACGAAGTTTAACTCAACGTGCATTTCAAACGTTCGTTCGAAAAGTGCTGATTCTCAGCCTATTTGAACAAATGACTTTTGAATTTGAATTTTGAACCTCTTCACTTTGTCCAAGTTTATACGGAACTATAATATGACTCAACTCAAGCATTCAATCTTAGAGTTTAAAACATATATTTCAAAGTATACTTAATTTAGCCTACAATAGGGTGCTTCCAAAAATAGCTGATGCTTAATAATATTGTGAGAAAATATAATCAATCAAATAAATTGCTAAGTGCCGCCACCCTGTTAATGGGTTCCATTAAAAAGCTTCGGATTATCACGGCGACACCTGCGAGTAATGGAGGTAATGACACCCAGAGTTTGGGGTAAATTAGTAAGAAAACTGGTACTTGGACTACTTGGACTGAAATATTTTACAAATCAACAGACCAGTCTTTTCAAATACTGCCTATATTTTTGTAGAAAGAGTTGTCGCCTATGCCTCCGCAATAAATCGTACCTCTGCATACACATCCACCTCTGCAAGGTTTTAATGGACTTATAACGGAAGTCTAATAAAGAAAATCGGAAAATTCTAAACTAAGCGAAGTCCCAAGTTATGTGTGTACTAGATGTTTTAAGTTTTTGCTCTCCTGTCACCTTCACCTCCAGGTCCAGTACCACACAAGTAAGCAATGCGCCACAAAACTGTTTCCGGTCAAATATGTGTTTGCCTCCACAAAATTTTGATTACCATCCCTAATTGCAACGCTCCTAACTAAGTACCTAAAATCTACATGGTACTCACATGATCAGGCCAAGATTATGTCTGAACTTTAAAAGAGACTGACCTCTGAGTTTATTCCGGTATTTCGTCTAGAGTAGTCGGATAGGAAACACCGACCTAATCTAGTTTTTAAAATATTATTGACGTGTAAAGTGTTTGTAAGTATACACTACTACTTACAGAAATAAAATCATTTATCATTATCTAGTTAACGACGTTGCTACCCTTCCTATTGACATAATCCCTTAGATGAAAAGGTAAGCACCTACCAATCATTATTAAGGACTACAAACCTGTGCCAAACTGTGTTTGTGAAATCTTCTGATCACAGTTTAGTATAACATGGGGATATTAGTATTCTATAAAGGCATATAGATACTTTATCCGGCGGAGCGCCAATTCTTCACGTAAGCGTTGTTTTTATTACTCATATTTATGTTTGTCGTAAAAGAAATAAGATATATTTCAGACTACGCTTCGGAACATAAATGGGTATTTATAAAACACTTCTAGGCTTCTCACATCGCCATGGGAATTCTTCGAGGAATTGTTAATCAGGATGAATGCCTGATTGAAATGGGAAATGCCTCTTTTCGTTTCCGGACCAATACCTATGAGCTTCTACATCGACGCGGTTTGAAAGTTTCAGTTCCCTACTCTGAACTTACCTACCTAATCATAGTTTTATTTAAGTAGGATCTGTGTGACATTAGTGACCCAACACCCGTATTCAAATATACGTATTTTAAAGAATCTTCGAAAAATACGTACTCAAGCCTCTTCAACCAAGAAAAGAGAAACAGCTTTAGTTATTAATTTCCCATTTTTCACCCACTTTGTCAACCAATTTCCCACAAACATACCTACCTAATCTTTTTTCAATACCAATCAAAATAAATAGATACAACGAAAATAACCACATCACATCCGAAAATCCATTTTGATCCAGAAAACACGACACAAATACATTGGCTACTCATACTTAATACCCATCCACACGATCCATCGGGATTACAATTTTGTCCCCGTTCCTTCATGAAAAAAATATATAAGGCCAATGTATGGAGCGAGCGGGAATTTCATAATAGGGTTATCATTCCATTTTTATTGTATCTGTAATGGAATGGCGTAATCTTAATTGAAATCTGACGCAAGGAATGGGATGTTGACGGCTGGACCAGAGTAGTGATGTGTGAGGCGGTTGTGAGAGCGTTTGTTTTATGTTTTTTGTTTTTTGTTTTACAAGAAGAACACAAGATTATGACGGAACTTAAATAGTGCTGTTCACTAAAAAGTGACATTCGATTCTTCTCGATTACACTTAATTCGATTAGAACTAAAGTTAAAAAAATACCAAAAACTTCGGAACACGTGTAAACTCTTTTTTTTATCTATTCAAATGATCTAATAACCATCACAATATAAGTACCTAACTGTTTTATCGACAAGTACAATAATTGTATTTTCAATTATTTAATCGATTCTGCTACATTATAAGAAGTTCGATCCCATCTCTATTAAAAATCAAACGTCAGTCAGGCCAGACGTGTGTTAGACGTCTTTCGATCCCTTTGCCGTTTTTGGATATTTACTTTTGACTTATTTACATATATTGATATATATATGATTATGTACATATATTTAATAATATAACTAACAATACTTTTTATCTGTTTGTTTCAGTGTACAATTTGACGAAGCCCGTTTCAGGCCGCGACATGGACGGGGGGCTAGTGTGTGTGTTCCGCGCCACGTCTTTTCTATACATTTTGTATGAAATATGAAACGGGCGCCGCAACGCCGACGCCACACCGTCACCACGTCCGCGACACACCATCACCACGAACGCGCTACTTGCCATTTGTGTATGTCCCGCGCCTTATATTTTCTAACTACGGTACGCCCACTGAATTGGCCCGACAAGTCGAGCCCGCCGCGTACTTGTAGCTTCATACCTAAAATACGGAGTGCGCCTGGCCTGTCACTGCATATAATATGTATGCGTTGGGTGACCAACACTGGACCAATACTTATTGCAAATAAATGATTGATTGATTGATCGAGTTCTTGAGTTAGCTTCAATAATTGTATTTTTCCCACTTAGCCTATGTGGATGACGTTGTAATAAATTCCTGTCTCTGTTATTTACATAGCAGTTAGTATTAAATGAATTTGTGTGGGGTAGGTACCACAACTAAAGTGAAAAATAAAAATAAAAATAAATTAAAATCGAAAGAAAACATTTTTTAGGTTGTGGCGTTTGGTAGAGCCTATTACCAGACAGGTTATCAATATAGACCGAGCTTGAAAACACAACGTGAACATCTAAACCTTTCATTGGTCCCTTTTAAAACACCACATAGCGCCAGTCAACCGTAAACAGCCTATTATCGAACATAATAAGCCGTTTACGCAGTCGACTCGTAATGATGTTACAGCAATAAGCATTCATTGAGGAAAATTGCTCGTTATATGTCGCGATGGCAACCTGTCTGTATGGGGCCTAATTACTGACATTAGTTCATGTGTTATTGTCGCACTTGGCTTCAAAATATGGTAACCTAAATATCCTTTATTGAATGATTTCCTTTCCCTATCCATGCTTTGTTTTGTGGAAATGTCTAGAGTATTAGCAGCATTTTGTTTTTGTCCGCCAATAAGCACAAATAACTATTAAATCATGGACATAGAAATAATTACATAGTTTTGCTGACTACCTACAATTTCTGATTCGAATTCGATTATTGTATTTCAATAAAAACCAATTACGTCTGACAGTTCATAGTTCGAATGATATGAATAGTTTTCTTTGTTACACAGTAAACATCAATTTTATACCTTCTGTGTAGATTCTTAACATTCAACCTACAACGACTATGTCCTTAATCAAATCACGAACAAGTAATCAGTAGCAAGCATGCGACTGCCGTCAGATCCGTGCGATTAGACGCAGAACCGGGCGACTGACACCGGACGGGGAACGGCATATTTTAGTGGCACCGGAATCACCGTGCACAGTTGAGTACCCTTGCAGTTTTGATTGCACGAAATATAAATGAGGTATGAACGAAATGGCCAATAGGCACGAAACAATGAATTAATTGACTGTGATTATTCATACGATGTTGAATAATGCTTTATTTATGCATTTCCTACTTTAGAAGGAAAACTTGCCAATTTCAGCTTTTTGGTTCTGTTAAATTGAGTTTGTTAACTTACCTTTTTTTAAGGGATTATTAAACTGAAATTTAATCATAAACAGGCTTTCCTCCTTTCCACCCTCGTTCGAGAAAAGATTAATAAGTTCCCTTTACCAGTATATTATTATATTTTGTTGAGAGTGGCACACGGAAGGTTGAGGAGGGTAAATACCTCCTAATGAAGAATTCACCTTTTTACCTGGTTACTCTTTTAACTCATTATTTTAGGTATGCGAGGACAAGGATAAATAAAGAAACATTCTTTTAAGAGTTCTTCGTTATCGAATGGGTTTGGAATTCGTTTTGTGCAGAAATGTTTTTTGTTATTTAACGAAGGGACTACTACGGGAAAATACTTTTGTTTTATTATGTCCTAAATTCCTATTATGTTATCGATAGAAAATAATCTGCGTTCATGTACCTATGCAATAGGTAACTCAAACTCAAAGCATTTATTTCAATTAAACCATTTACAGGCACTTTTGAATTGTCAAATAGTAGCGTCAATTAGTCAGAAAGTTGAAGCTAGTTGCCCATTCCAAAACGTAGATCTTTATGGAGAAGAACGGGCAAGAAACTCCAAGGACACTCTTTTAAATATAGAAAAATTACAAAATCCTGGGTACATTATTCTTGTTGCTTCTATATGTGGGAACAATGTACAAAAAATAATCAAAACAATTCAAAATAAGCCATGGCAGATAAGAGATGACCAGTCACAACTGACGGCGCCCGTTCACGAACATGACGCGTGGATCAGCACCATCCAGCTCAACCATTTTGTAGGGAACCGAATGATCCAACACACTCGCCACCATCAGCGAGACATTTAAATGAGCATAACATACTCTCAACTGCCATGCTCTTTCAAGTCAACCAACATACATCTTAATAACATAAAAAAATATATAAAACGGCTCCATGGTACTCACATTTACAAAAATAGAAAAAAATGCTTCTAAATTATACAACACTAATTTGCAATGTATTTGAGAGATTAATAGAATGTTACTACCAAAAAGAAAGAAAATAATTATCCATTGGAGTATTCAACAATATTAAAACTTGTTTAAAAAAAATAAATAATAAACATAAAGTTTGTAATGTCAGAAAAAATAAAAAGGGGAAGCAACTCTTCCAAACATATTTTTTTTTAACTAGTGTGCCCAAGTGGCTGTGGAGCAGGACCAGCATTAAGCCAAGCATTTTTATCTATGATATAATCATCCAACTTGTAATATGCTTGTCTGCATAGTGTGTGTTTAATGCATGTTTAAAATTTCTTCTCATTCAATTTGAAGAATATCGTATTTTATTATAACATTTTACGCAGTACCCCATAAAAGTAGTGTGACAATATGAAACGTGGTTGATCTAATTTGTTCCTATTTCTAGTGTTAAAATTATGCCTGTCACTTATCTTACTAAAAAGATGTAGATTTTCCGAACATACATAATGTTTTCATATATATAGACAAGGTACCGTCATGATGTTAATTTTCTTAAACAGTTCCCTTAAGCCGCGTCCCCACTAGGGCCGCGCGGCCCGTGTGGCCAAGCCGCGCGGCCGAGCCTCTTGAGTGTGTACGTTTACAAACTAACGAGGCGCGGCCGCGCGGCTGCGCATCTGCGGAGGTTATATATGGCTCTGATAGCCCTCTTTTGCAGAATAAAGATAGAATGCATATCTGCAGCCCGTCCCCACAGCAAAATACCGTAAGACATGATGCTATGAAAGTAACTAAAATAGACCAGTCTCGCGGTATCCACGTCTGTTAGTTGGCGGAGTTTCCAAACAGCGTAAGCGGCTGAACTTAGCCGCCCTGCAAGTGATGTTAAGTGAGGACCCCACTGTAGTTTTGAGTCAAGCGTAATCCCCAGGAAAACCGTTTTTTCGACGAATTCTAGTGTCTCCCTTTTCAGTACAACATGATATTCATTACTTCTAACGCGAATCTTATGCATTTAGTTTTCTTCTCATTTAATACCATTATTTACAGTAAACCAATTATGGACCTCAAGCATAGCGTTATTTACTTCGTCAAGCTCCTGTGCATGTCTATTTATCTTAAAAATCTGTGATGTGTCATCAGCAAATAACACCATTTGTGGTCGGTTTTTCAGTAAATGAGGTAAATCATTTATATATACTAAAAAGAGGAAGGGACCCAAAATCGAGCCCTGTGGTACACCCATTTTGACTTTTAAACCCAATGAATTTACACCATTTATTTGAAATTGCTGCAATCTATCATTCAAATTAGATTTTACTAAGCTAAGCGCAAGTTTATCCAGTCCGTAATGCTCCAGTTTCAAGAACAGTGTTTCCTGATTCACGCAATCAAATGCCTTGGATAGGTCGCAGAAGATGCCTATTGCATCTTGTGTCTCTTCCCATGCGTTAAAGATGTGTTTTAATAAGGTGACACCGGCGTCAGTTGTGCAACGTCCTTTGGTGAAACCATACTGTTGATCGTGTAGGATATTATTACGATTAAAATGATGGAGCATTTGATTTAACATTACTTTTTCAAACACCTTGCTGAAAACCGGCAAAACCGATACGGGTCTATAATTATTAGTATCTTTGCTGTCCCCAGATTTGAATAGTGGAATAACTTTACTGTACTTCATTAGATCCGGGAATACCCCTTGATCTACACACAAATTAAATATTAAAGCTAAATAGGGTGCAATTGTCTCAATAATTGATTGACAAACTTTAGTAGATATACCCCACAGATCTTCGGTAATTTTGATCTTGAGTTGCTTAAAAGCCTTTACAACGACCACAGGGTTTACATGTATAAATTTAAATTCCACGGGAAAGGCTGAAACATTCGCTCTTAATAAATCAATAGCAAGTAAGGGGGAGGAATTTAAAGTTTTTGTAGTTTTAATTGGAATATTGGTAAAGAAATTTGCAAATTCCTGAGCAACATCAATGTTGTCGCTAATGAGACCGCGGGAAGTGTCAAGTGTGTAATCAGTAATCAGTAAATAACTGTCTAAGACACAAAAGCATACTCACATAATTATGTATTGTGTGGTTCTTTCCACAAAAAAATATAATCTCAGACACTAATCTGCATGGTCTTCATATGATCTGACCAAAATAATGTCTGGATTTTGAAAGAGATTGTGACCTCTTACTTTGTTTCGATATTACTTCTTGAGTAGTCGGATTATTGACGTGTAAAAGTGTTTATATAAACCTACTTACGGAAATAAATATAATTAATTGATTAGAAAATAATAAGATGATTAGAACAAAAAAAAAGAGAAAAGAAAAACGAGTTTTCTATTCTTATGTATCATCATTTATAGGCTTTACTTCACAGTTCTCCTTTTCAGGCCATGAGCGCGACCGTTAAACACAAGAGATCAACAGCATTCCATCCGGACTTTCAAAGGACCGCTACAATTTTTCACAAACACCGCCTGACAACAAAGAAACAAATCCTTTCTGCAAAGCAAGTCCTGTACCGTAACAAGGTTTTTTTTATACGCAATAGTAGTAAAAGTTAGGGTTCATTTGCGACACTCGCATAATACGTAGATTACTGCAGGCGGCTGCTGACGGGACACGGCGCGCGTTTTCATTAGGACGCGACTTTCAGAGGATTACCGAACAGTGCATTGTTCGCCGCACAAAGACGGTTCCAAGATGGCCACAGTGAATATCTAAGGAGTAGGGCAGGTTTGATTTCTCAGTTGGAGAGATTTTTGGAAAGTACCTAGTAGGTATGTGTTTTTTCAGTGCCGGCTTTAATTATGTTAGTTTCGATGGTTGGTTTATAAGTTGAATTTAATACAACAAAGTAGGTACAGCATTATCTTTTTTTTTTTCAGAATATCCAGTAGCGTGATGAAAATATACTAAAAATAATCTTCCTAGAAAAACAATTAGAACAACAGGCAGAGATTTAATGTTCGTATTTTTTTATATTATTTAAATATTTAATTATAGCTTCATTATAAGTATTTAATGAGCACACTCCTGCTGTAACTCTTATAAACCAGGATTCACAGTAATTAACAACAGGAGTTCCAACCCAGCCCAAGGGTTTGCTAACTGTTTGGGCATCCCGAACAAATCCCAAGTATTTTGTAATGAAGTATACCTATGCGTTGTTTGTTGTTAGCAATGTAACCATGTAAATCATAGTAAGAAAGAAAGAAAGAAAATTCATTTATTTAGCAGTGACTAAAAGGCACACAACACAACATATTTTTACTACAAGTAAAAAATAAATTAAAGAAATAAAAACTGTAAAGTGTACCTATAGATATTAGCAGGAATGTGTGCCTCGCAGCTGCGCCATATAGGCCCAGTTCAGCAAAAATGCCAGACAAGCTAGTGCCTGACGCTCTGGTTCTCAACTGAACCTGGACTGCACCATAGCGAAATTATAACTATTTTTTTATTTTTTTATTACTTACTTTCGAATAAAGTCATAGCAACTATCAATGTTACCACGTAAATGATATTCATTATTTCCAAAAAATATACAAGAAGAAAAGACTCTTTTCAATTTCTATACCATACCTGGTCTACAACGTACGTCAAACTGATGCTGAGATCTTCGATGACATAAGACACGGAACCATGGCAACGGTTAACATTACGAGAGAACATCGAGTATCGTGACAAGGAGCTTAACGGGACGGTTAACATGTAATTTATATTTAAGTAGCAGGCTGTGCTTTCCCATCGCTGTAAAAGAGCTTTATATTTCGTATCGATTAATTATAAACGTTATTATGGAATAAGAGAAAAATAGGCTAGCTATGTAGTTGTTAGTTAATCTAGCCATAAAATTAATTGAACTCTGTTTTAAAACATGATAAAAACAAAATAACAAATGTCACTAAACAATTTTCTACCTGTCATAAAAAATCAATCTGCCTAGCCTTTTCCCAACTATGTTGGGGTCGGCTTCCAGTCTTACCGGATGCAGCTGAATACCAGTATTTTACATGGAGCGACTGCCTATCTGACCTCCACAACCCAGTAACTGGGTAATACGATATCCCTTGGTAAGACTGTTGTCAGACTTTCCGGCTTCTGACGACTCGTAACGACTGTCAAAGATCCATGAATGACAGCCGGGACCAACGGCTTAACGTGCTTTCCGACGCACGGAGGATTCTCGGTATGGAAAGATGGTCACCCATCCACTGACCAACCCCGGCAAGCGTAGCTTAACCTGATGGACCGACCAGTGCGGCTGTTGTTACTTAGCACGAGCTCCTACTACTTCTATCTGTCATAAGAAAGGTGGAAAATTGCTGAAATTTTAATATAATTTCAGTTGTTATGAATTAAGATTTATAAAAATGTAAATTCATAACAAGTAAAATTATATTAAAATTTTAAAAACCTCCGACACAAACTTTTCCTCATTTCAAAATTCAAAAGTCATTTATCAAACTAGGCTGGGAATCAGCACTCGAACGTCAATTGTTATTTATGCTACAAGTGCGGAAAGTAGGTGATTTCCGACGAGTGGCATTTTTATTCACGAGCGAACGAAGCGAGCGAGTGTATAAGCCGACACGATTTGGAATTCATCTTACGCACGTGTATCACATACAACGTTTTACTACGCATTGTGCGAGGAAATTAAAAAAGAAACGAGCGAGCCTTACGGTAGTCGCCTATGATGTGTAACATCTAACATATGACGACGTATATAAATGATAAAAACAACATTCATGAATTTGAATTTCGACTTACATTTTTTACTTCGACTTCGACTTCCGACTTTGACTTCGACTTTGAGTTTGACTATGAATTTGACTTTGACTACGACTTCGCCATCGCGCCATCGCCATCGCCACCATCATCGTTATCATTGAAGCTAGTTGCCCATTCCAAAACGTAGATCTTTATGGAGAAGAACGGGCAAGAAACTCCAAGGACACTCTTTTAAATATAGAAAATTACAAAATCCTGGGTACATTATTCTTGTTGCTTCTATATGTGAGAACAATGTACAAAAAATAATCAAAATAATTCAAAACATAAGATTAAAAATAAGCCATGGCAGATAAGAGATGACCAGTCACAACTGACGGCGCCTGTTCACGAACTTAACGCGTGGACCAGCACCATCCAGCTCAACCATTTTGTAGGGAACCGAATGATCCAACACACTCGCCACCATCAGCAAGACATTTAAGTGAGCATGACATACTCTCAACTGCCATGCTCTTTCAAGTCAACATACATCTTAATAACATTTAAAAAAAATGAAACGGCTCCATGGTACTCACATTTACAAAAATTGAAACAATGCTTCTAAATTATACAAAACTAATTTGAAATGTATTTGAGAGATTAATAGAATGTTACTACCAAAAAGAAACAAAATCATTATCCATTGGAGTATTCAACAATTAAAACTTGTTTAAATAAAAAATTAACATTAAGTTTGCAATGTCACAAAAAATAAAAAGGGGAAGCAATTCTTCCAAACATTAAAATGTTTAACTAGTGAGCCCAAGTGGCTGTGGAGCAGGACCAGCATTAAGCCAAGCATTTTTATCTATGATATAATCATCCAACTTATAATATGCTTGTCTACATAGTGTGCGTTTAATGCATGTTTTAAGTTTCTTCTCATTAAGTTGCAGAATATCGAGTGGCATTTTATTAAAACATTTTACGCAGTACCCCATATAAGTAGTATGCACTTTAGACAATCAGAAACGTGGTTGATCTAATTTGTTCCTATTTCTAGTGTTAAAATTATGCCTGTCACTTATCTTACCAAAAAGATGTAGATTTTTCCGAACATACATAATGTTTTCATATATATACTGACAAGGTACCGTCATGATGTTAAATTTCTTAAACAGTTCTTTTAGAGATTCGCGTCTGCGGAGGTTATATATAGCTCTAACAGCCCTCTTTTGCAGAATAAAGATAGAATTAAAATCTGCAGCCCGTCCCCACAGCAAAATACGAAAGACATGATGCTATGAAAGTAACTAAAATAGACCAGTCTCGTGGTATCCACGTCTGTTAGTTGGCGGATTTTCCAAACAGCGTAAGCGGCTGAACTTAGCCGCCCTGCAAGTGATGTTAAGTGAGGACCCCACTATAGTTTTAAGTCAAGCGTGATCTCCAGGCAAAAAAACGCGATCTCCGTTTTTTCGACGAATTCTAGTGTCTCATTTATTTATTTAATAAATTTCCAAAGCAAAGTAATTTACATTACTCAACACAAAACATAATTTAAATTATTAGCCATAATGTCAGCTAGCACCCACCAATAAACGAGTAAACGTAAACAGAACTTAATTTATCTAAATAAAAGCCTCCAGGCATAAAAGGTGTGCCCACTTATATATAGCTATATAAAGCTGTAACTGAAAGTTATATATGAACTTGGACCATCGACGTTAAATAAATAAATAAATAGTTAATTACTAATAACAATAACATAACCATGATCAGCAGGATGACCAGTCACTACAAGCAGCACCCGTTCACGAGCATAACGCAAAGATCAGCCATTACCCCTCCCTCCTCGCCATATTTGAGGGAACGAGGTTTCTCTTTCCTACTCGATCACCAGACCCTGTTCATCATCTATCTATAACCTATTCATTGAGACCATTCCAATGAGCCCAAAGACGATACCTGGGCTATAAGTTGGTAAATGAGTTAGGTATCCTGTAAATTCCAGGTGAACTGATGCTATAGCATCAGTTCAAGGTTATTACGTATGTTCTTTTAATATCATTGAAGTAAGATAATACCAAATTTCATATCCCGTCTAAGAGTTACAGACCCACAGACAGACACACAGACACACACACACATAGCGGTCAAACTTCCGGTTCCATACCACCGCACAATACGAACACAAGGATTTTTTTTTATAATTTCGTAAAAAACACACGTTTCTTGTATCGTTTAATTTTTGGCTTGAGTTTGTTTTTATTATTTGTTGGTTTCTGGAAAAGCAAAAACAAAGCAAACGTTAGGCCGGGTCTACCCGTGAGCATCGATGGCGTAAATGACATTACTGATGTCTTTATGTACACTTTTTCTATACAATCCCCTCTGGAGCCTGCAGGTGGAGTCAACAATGTTGAGTTGCCGAACGATGCAGTCGGGGTAAGGTTCATTGCTAAAAACGTGTTTTTTTTTTTGTTGCGAAAATGATGAGCGGCAATCCTAAAATTAAAATCAAATCCCCGGGTCACGACGACCTCAGCATTGAACACCTGCAAAATGCTGGTCCGCATATCTCTGGAGTATTAGCAATGTTCTTCTCACTGTGCGTCAGCCACTCTTACCTGCCGACGGATCTTAGGAGTCTGTGGTGGTGCCTGTTGGGAAAAATAAAACCGGTTACCTCGCCGATAAAACTAACTACAGGTCTATTTCCCTAGCCACTATCATAGCCAAAGTGTTTGGCGGTTTGCATAACAGACAGTTGGATGTATATGTAAGCTTGCACGATAACCAGGTTTTAGACCTCAACTGTCTACAGAAAGTGCTATACTGTGTATTAAGCATACCGTGAGATTATATGAGTGCTTCCTCGACTTGTCTAGGCCCTTCGACCTAGTTGCGTATACTATTCTTTGGGATAAACTGAACAGTATTAACCTGCCGCGTTAACTTGTGACGATCTTCAAGTATTGGTATACGCATCAGGTCAACAGCGTCAGATGGGCGGGAGCAATGTCGTAGTGGATTGACCTCGCCAACCCTTTTCAACAGAGGTTGAAAAGGGTTGGCGAGGTCAGCAGCACCATGTCGTCAGCATAACTAAGATTATTGACGCAGACACTATCAACGTGGCACCCAACGCGACGACCAGTGCATCCGTGTAGAGACATGGATGCGCTGGTCGTCGCGTTCAGCAGTCGTCAGGTAGGGTTGAGCGCGTCGATCTGTGGCCTAAGGAAGCTGGTGCGAGTCTGTGAGGAGTACACGCGTGGGCATGGGCTCAAATATAATGTTGACAAGAGCCAATGCATGGTCTTTGGAGCCTGCGGTGCTAAATGGCTGGAAAATGTACCATTAGTCTTTCTCAATGGTGTTACCCTAGACAGGGTGGACCATTTTAAATACTTAGGGCGTCACGGCTGACTTAAAGGACCATACTGACATCGAACGGGAGCGGAGGGCTTTGTCGAAAAGTACGAATATGCTAGCTCGCAGGTTTGCACGTTACTCGGATCAAGTTAACATCACCCTTTTCAAGGCATAGGTGGGCACTTCACTGTACACGTGCATCCTGTGGGCTTGCTACACACAAGCGTGCTACCTCCGCGTTCATTATAACAACGCGTTCAGGGCAGTGATGAGGCTCCCCAGGCATGTTTGCGGAAGCACGCGCCGATTGTTTTCTCGCCACCATGCTCAAGCGGTGCGCGTCCTTATTGCGCAGGGTGCGGGCCAGCTCCAATACTGTCCTGAAAATGATTGTTGAGTGATTTGACTGACCCTACATACGACATTACTGTAACAGACATGTATAGCCAGGGCACTTAATCTGATTGACACTGACCTATAATTATAATGAATTGTTTTTTTTTTTTTTTTTTACTAAATTTTAATTTTGTGACCCTTATTTGGGCATATAATTTTCATTTCGATTCTGTGATACTTATAATTCGTATTACTCATTCGTTTATTTTAATTGCATTTGAATTTTTTTTTTTTTTTTTTTTTTTTTTTTTTTATTCTGTGACCTTAATAATTTGTACCTACAAAATATACAGCCACAACATGACACGGACGGATGGACAGCGGAGCCTTCGTAAAGGGTTCCGTTGGCACCCTTTGGATACGGAACCCGAACAGACCAAGACGATAATTATTACAATTTCAAAGACGACATGCAGTAACCTTACTATGTAGCACTCGACTGTGGTATGCGTTTACAGCTAGTTGCAATTACATCTTGTGTCGGTTGACTGCCCCGCTGAATCAGCTCGAGTTAAAACTTTAATTTTATGACTCGATCGATCAGAAGGTTCGAGTTCGACGTGTTACGAACTTCGCCACTAATTGAAATTACTTTGTTTGTCTGTAGTTAGTTACCTCGATGTAGGTGGGAATGTACCAGCTTGGCTTGAGGTATTTTAGTTTGTGTTTTGAAGTGTTCTATATTGTGTACTTGATTTTTGAAATACAGAGTGGCAGGGACTTCGACGTGAAAACGGATACCATGGATTCAGTACATGAATATGAACCCCCCTGTGTTGAAATTTTTCGTCGGTTATTTTTTTTTAAACAGCTGTTCCATACATTTTGACCGTGTAGGTATTGTACTTTTCTATGAAACAGTAGTTTTTTTTTGTTCAGAATCATATACCTACAGAATCCATGGTATCAGTTTTCACGTCGATGTGCATGCCAACCTGTATATTTTCTGGAGGTCAAACCACAACCAGGACTGCAATTATACAAACCCATTGGAGTCCTGAGGGCATAGACAAAGTGACATTATAACAGCCGTAACATAAGCTAATGAAAAGCTTATGTCAATCCTGTTGAAAGTAGAAATATAAAACTCGTTGTAAGAATGATTCTTGGCTAAATGGAGCGAAACCTTGGACCCTGGTAGGGGTAGACTCATAGAAATATAAATTTCTTATATCTATGGGTAGACTGCATGCGGTAGGTAAGCGTAGAAAGAGGCCGTGATATGCTAAAGCGTTTGACAGGCCTATGTCCGGCAGTGGAGTACGATAAGACCACTCTAGATACCATCATACCCACGTTTATTTTTAAATTAGGTAATATACTCGTATAATTGATTTTGGTTTTTGGAATTCTGGCTTAGTTTAATTTAGGTTTGTTATATCAGAGAATTAAATTATCGCCATAGCGTCAAGACAGAGCTATAATTTCAGAAACAACCTCCATTTTCTTACAGAAGAATCTAGATCAATTTTCAATCTGCCATCCACTTCAATTTGGTAACCACAGTC
The DNA here is from genome assembly GCA_916701695.1 of Agrochola macilenta. Classification (NCBI taxonomy): domain Eukaryota; kingdom Metazoa; phylum Arthropoda; class Insecta; order Lepidoptera; family Noctuidae; genus Agrochola; species Agrochola macilenta. The sequence goes on along the minus strand of OU753560.1, from coordinate 23,056,474 downwards.
TAAAAATTCTCCTTAGTAATATAAAACGTACTGCTTTAATAAAGTGTTCTATTCTATAGCATTTTACCGATTGCTGCACTAATGAGCGCGTATTATTCACGTCCATTGTGGTCCGAGTCGGCAATTAGGACATTATCGACGTTCGCTCGGCTACGTATTATGGAAATCAACGATTTTATTCCATGCTAATATTTCAATATCGAACGTGAACAATGGAGCTTTATTTATTTAAGATCAATTAGTATAAGATGATTTTTTAAATACTCATAGAAGAGTCATGTTTGTTTTACATCAAACTCAAAGCATTTATTTCAATTAAACCAATGGGTACTTCTGAATAATTATCAAGGGGTCGTTCAGTCAGAAAGATGAAGCTAGTTACCCATTCGAAAGCGTAGTAGGTACAGAAGAATGGGCAAGAAACTCCACGGACACTCTTTTAAATCAAAATATGGTTTCAAAATATTGGTTACATCATTCATGTTGAAATTATACAATGTGAAAGCGATGCAGAACGTTAAAAGCGTTCGTAATAAAAAGTAAAATAAAAACAATTCAACAATTAAATTAAATTCAAATACCTAAGCCTTGGCAGGCCTAAGAGATGACCAGTCCCTACTGACGGCGCCCGTTCACGAACCTGACGCCTTTACAAGCACCATTTAGCTCAACTATTTTGAAGGGAGCTAAATGATCCAAAACACGCGCTACCATCAGCGAGATATTAAACTAAGCATGACTCACTCTCCGCCGCCAGGGCACATTCAAGTCAATGAAAGACGTACCCAGTAAAAGGTAGCTTTATAGTACCTAAGTCAAATTTAAAGTCATAGTCAAACAATTTATTTCAATTAGGCACATAAAAGGCACTTATGAACGTCAATTTTACAAAAAATAGAATTGATTCTAGTCGCCCCTTCCAAAAGGTAGTTTTCGTATGGAGAAGAATGGGCAAGAAACTCCACCGTTACTCTTTTTAAATATTTTTACAATATTTTGTATACATTAATTATAGTATAATTATATGTGCAGACGATGCATCTAGAATAAGATTACTATACCACGATAGGTAAAAGAGAATGAAAAATGAAGCACTGACAGATAAATTAATTATGTGTATATCCATTATTATCTTGGATATAATCCTCTAATTTGTAATATGCTTTTTTACAGAGTATACTTTTAATATGAGTTTTAAATTTTCTTTCATTTAATTGTAATATATCACAAGGTATTTTGTTGTAAAAAGTAAAAATGGGTGTGCCACAAGGCTCGATATTGGGTCCATTCCTCTTTTTAGTTTATATCAATGATCTACTCCATCTACTAAAAATCAACCACAAATGGTGTTATTTCCTGACGATACTTCCTTATTTTTTAAGGTATACAAATAGGTAGGACACAAGTAGGTAGGTGTAGTGTAGGTGCTACAAATTTTGACGACGTAAATAACGCCCTACTGCAGGTCCAAAGTTGGTTCACTGCTAATAATTTAGAATTAAATGGAAAAAAACTAAGTGCATAAAATTTTATTTACCAAATGTCAAAAGTAGTAATTGTGAAATAGTATTGAATCAAGAGAAACTAGAATTCGTCGATAAAACTGTTTTCCTAGGTTCCCATTGTAGCTTTGAGTCGAGCGTGATCGCTCGACTCAAAGCTACAATGGGGTCCTCATTTAACGTCTCTTGCAGTATGGCTAAGTTCAGCAGCATATGCTGTCAGAAAAATCCGTCAATTTACTGATGTAGATACCGCGAGGCTGGTCTATTTTAGTTACTTTCATAGTATCATGTCTTACGGTATTTTACTATGGGGACGGGCTGCAGATATCGAGTCTATTTTTATTCTGCAGAAAAGAGTGATCAGAGCCATATATTATCTCCGCAGGCGTGACTCTCTAAGGGAACTGTTTAAGGATATTAACATCATGACGGTACCTTGTCAATATATCTATGAAAACATCATGCACGTAAGAAAAAATGTACATCTTTTTAGTAAAAGAGGTGATAGACATAATTATAGTACAAGAAATAGGGACCTATTAGTTCAACCAGGTTTCAGACTGGCTAAAGTGGACTCATCTTTTATGGGATACTGTTTAAAATGTTATAACAAAATTCCTCCCCACATACTTCAACTGAATGAGACGAAATTCAAATCTTGTATAAAACGCACACAATGCAGGCAGGCATATTATAAGTTGGGGGACTACATCGCTGATAAAAATGCTTGGCTCAATGCTGGTCCGGCTCCACAACCACAACTATTTGATTAACATTTGAAAATACTGTTGGAGCAGCTGAAGATTTTAAGACCATCTTTGCATTGTATAAAATCAATTTCCTTTGTATTATATAATTTCAGAGCACAGGTGTGAGTACTATGTACTAAAGAGCTAACATTTTTAGCTTTTATTGACTTGAATGTGCCCTGGCGGCTGTGAGTATGTCATGCTCACTCAGATGTCTCGCTGATGGTGGCGCGTGTGTTGGATCATTTAGCTCCCTTCAAAATGGTTGAGCTAAATGGTGCTAATCCATGCATCATGTTCGTGAACGGGCGCCGGCAGTTGGGACTGGTCAACTCTTAGCTGCCTTGGCTGATTTAAATTTTTGAATTGTTATTTGTTTTATCTTTTTATTACAGACGCTTCTTACGTGCACGTCTTTCTACATTGTTCTCACATGTTTAATTTCAACATGGAAAGATGTAACCGATATTTTTGTAACATTTATTTAAAATAAAATTTATTTAAAAGAGTGTCCGTGGAGTTTCTTGCCCGTTCTTCTCCATAGGTACCTACTACGCTTTGAAATGGGCAACTAGCTTCATATTTCTGACTGACCGATTCCTTGACAATTCAAAAGTGCCTGTAAATGGTTTAATTGAAATAAATGCTTTGAGTTTGAGTTTGTAACACAGTTCCCTTATAAAAGATGTATGTACTTCTTATGAATCATTGAGATACTCTTAAAAATTGTTGATTTATTTTATCTTTATTTCTAGTATTAAAATTATATCTATCACTTATTTTATTGAAACTATGTAGATTTTTTCTTACATACGAGTACATAATAATTTCATGAATTGGCAAGGTACCGTCATAATCTTAATCTTTTTAAATAGTTCCCTGAGAGATTCGCGACGATGTAGATTATAAATGGCTCTGACTAGATAAACTTGAGCGACTTCAAAACTTTTGCATAAGATTTATATTTGGTCTGCGCAAATATGATCACATTTCTGAATTTCGTACTAAACTCAAGTGGCTTCCCATACGTCTTCGCCGGAATACTCATATCTTATTTCAGCTCTACAGTATTTTGTTCAATCCTACAACCCCCTCTTATCTTAAAAAACGTTTCAAGTTCCTTCATGACACACATAATAGATATCTGAGGTCATCGGAAAACTTGAGACTAGAGATGCCGGCATGCATTCCACCGGCTTTTATGACAAGTCTTTTACAGTTCAAGCAGTACGGTTATGGAATGCCTTACCCGTGTCGATAAGGCGTGCTCAATCTTTGTCCACTTTTAAAATTCTGGTAAGAAAACACTTCCTCTCTCCTTAAACATCATCATTACATATAGTTCCTTGATCTTGTTTCATGTTTATTATTGTATATATATATATATATATATAGATAAGTGTATGCTTTATGAATGTATGTATTTATTGTGTATGTAAATGGTACACCACTGACTACCTGCAGTATTTGTCTCTCCTTCTCCCTTTAATCCATCGAAAGGTTGTCTGTAAAAGATCGCTTTTAGCGATAAGACCGCCAATTGTGTCACCCTATGTAAAATGACTACATTTTTATCTGTATTTTTTATGGTGTACATAATAAAGAATATTCTATTCTATTCTATTCTGACAGCTCTCTTTTGTAAAATAAAGATGGATTCAATATCAGCATCCCGACCCCACAGTAAAATGCTATACGACATAATACTGTGGAAGTAGCTAAAATAGACCAAACGCGCGATTTCTACATCTGTTAACTGTCTTATATTTCTAACAACATAAGCGGCAGAGCTTAGCCGCCCCGCAACAGATGTTATATGAGGTTCCCCTTGTAATTTCTCGTCTAGCGTGAAGTAAGTACATAGTACTCACACATGTGTGCTATGCAATTATACAATTATACGTCAAGTATGCGAATCATAGGACAAACCATAATCAATATAATAGATGTCCTCAAACATCGTGCGGTACCTAAGCGCGAATTTGCAATGGAAGAAAGTGAAAATTGGCAACCACACCACTCTTCTAACCGGCTCTATCCGTCTACTTATACCAGTAATGGTTTTAGTAGTTCTATTTTTACCTTTTGTTTTAAAAGTCACACAGAAGGGAAAGTAAAATAAAAGCCTTGTGGTAACTTTGTGTAGCGCTGTTTACTTTGGGTTTGTCCTAATGTTGTACTTACAAGTTTGTTTCTTACTCCAACTTTATTCTCTGGGTGTAAAATTTGGGTCAACGGAACAAATATTTATTTTTAGTTTTGTTAGATTACTTACCCAGAAGTTTGTGGACTCATTTCTTAAGCAGGTTGTGAATTTGGTCTACAATAATATTGATAACACGAAGACAGCAAGAGTGATGATCAATACTCGTTCCTTCTCTGTATGACATGACAAGAGGCCTTAGCCCTGCAGTATTGGGACAGTAATAGGCTGATAATAATTATCGTTACTATACCACTGTTACATTAAAGTAACAGTGGTATAGTAACTGCTTCTACTACTTGACCGTTCTCTTCTACACTAATACGCTTCGATCAATAATGATCGAAGCTAATACGAGTATTATAAAGAAAAACGATTTGTATTTTTGTTTGTAATGAATAAACTCAAAAACTACTGTGTGATTTAAAAAATTCGTTCACTAGTAAAATGCTATATTACTACTGAGTGACATCTATACCTACTAATATTATAAAGTGGTAAAAGGAGGCTGTTCAAATTTGTATGGGAAGTAGTCTATGAACCATTAGCGATACGGTTTTGATATTTGTGTAGGGATACTTCATCTATACCCTTGTGCAAAATGGGATCAAAATTTGACCCGGCAATTTCGAGAAAAATACACCGTTCGAATTTACAGGATTTTCAAGTAAGTAATCGTTTATTTGCTTAGAAAGTAGGTACATGGAATAAAGGTCTTTATATATTTTTTCAGATTCCCTGTACAATCTACCATTAGGCATGCAAACAATGAAAGTAATTACAAAAAAAAAACACGTCAGTCAATTTAAAATTTTCACACAAATAATAAAATAAAATAAATAATTATAACATTTCTGGCGGCATCTACACCGCCACATGCGAACTACGCATCAAAGACCTGACATCACATAACATCCTGACGTCACACCAGTTATCGCGCAATTAGAGTTTACCGCGCGATGGACATATATACAAGCTCCCGACTTAAACCTCTGGGCAGTTGCCCGCCAGACACGACACCCGTCTGATCGGAGGATCCTCCCTTTTCTATGGTGGATGAGTGAACTTTACACCCTGTTCCTCATAAACATTGAAAACGTACATAGTAATAATAATAAGGAAATAATTACAGCTGGGACCAACGGCTGAACGTGCTTTCTGAGGCACGGAGGAATCTCGGTATGTAAAGATGGTCACCCATCCACGGACCAACCGCGACAAACGTAGCTTAATCTGATGGATCGACCCACGCGGCTGTTATTAATTACCCACGAGCTCTGGGCCATGAATTTATATACCATTGTATAGATAATTTAATGGAGATTCATTCTGTACTTTTCAAAAATTTATTGAATGCAGCAGAAACGAACAAAAATTATCCAAATATTTAAAAAAAACATCGCGTAAGTGTGAAACCTGAAAACATTGCCGCGAAAAAATCAATTAACTCAGTCTATTTTTTTTAAAGGTCGAAGGGAATATACGTTTCCGCCGAGGAACCCTATTGAAAATGGCTCTTTCATTCAAAGTAGTTTAATTATAAATAATAAAAAACTATCTAATATAGTTATATATATCTGTGTCTGTGCTGATTTTCTTGCTTTCTTCATGTACCGACAGATAGACATAAAAAAGTATAGGTAGATATTTATTACAAAAAATACATCGCTGTTACATAATAATTATTATCGTGTTCAACTAAGAAAGAATCTTGAAAACTAGCTGATTGTTGCATAGTGTCTCTTTGCCTAGTATAGGTGAGATAAACCCAACCCATGAACCCAACGTACGACTGCAGAAGTTTTTTTATTTTTATCATTTTTATTAATGAGGGCTGCCGCGATTCTAAAGTCAGTAATTGGATTCGTCTCTGTTTTGTCTAAATAAGTGTTATTAGCACTCTCAGTGCGTTACGTTGTTTGATGGTGAAATATGTGATGCCGAACCGCATGCTACCTATCTTACAAGCTACAATGCTGCCGCTTTGTGAACATTATTGTGATTATTTTGAGTAAAACTAATTTCACATTTGATATCTACCATGTACGCCTACTATCGTACATACGTTTTTTTATCGCCGCTGGGTTTTTGAGCATTCTCCTTTAGTATCTACGCAGTTAGTTTATAACCTAGATTAACACATAGAACTTCTTATTCCGGTAGTACCTACATTCCCGTGGCCCTTCACGCGGGTGTACCGCGGGCAAAATGTAATTACGTATTAAAAATACAGCATCATTATAATGAGATGTCGTTATAATTAGCACTTACAAAGAAGGTAAATATTATCTTTTCATATAAAAATCTGCAAAAAAATCCAGTTCAACGAACATTTCTATACCTACGAGTACCTACACCAAAGAAATTAATATAAATTTTATTACTCCCGAAATTCGTTAAAGACATAAAGTAATTCGTTTACTTTGTGTGCTTAATTAAGGAACATAGAGATAAGTTTCATATCGCCTTTATATTTGTGAGCATGACAACAAGAGGTTTCAGAAATCTCGGAATTTTGCTCCAAACCAAAAGATTAATTAGTGAATATTACGCAATTAATAGAACAAGTAACAGTTATAGCTTTGTTAAACCAATATTGTTACTTTATTACCTGATGAAGATATAAAGCCTATTAGTATTGGGTTTGGGTGAAAATTGTTTCAGAAACTTGACTTTAATTAACCCTACGCAATATTGTTATAACTAACTCGAGTAACTTAGATTTGGTTAAACCGCACCGCTACACTACTTGTAGCGGTGAGGTAGTAGGTAATCTTTAGTATTATTATGTTAGATCTTACTGTTTCTATTGAAAATGCCACATTTCGAGAATCTACACTCATGACATAATGAATGCTATTAAACTTTATGTCAAACAGAGCTGCACCCCCGCGATCTCCACAATCCCTTAGGTTACAGCCACTCATCTCAACTCGTAGTGTCGTAAAAAGCAAATAACAGATAACTTAAACAGAGAGAACAGCTTGCCTTTGACATTAAACTTGAAACATCTAGAAGCATGCTCTTGTACCTTAGTAAAGTATCGTAGCTAAAATTCGTCAAGTACCTATATGCCATGAACCGCTAACACTTTTACTCGTCCTTTATTATGAGTATACAGTGGAATGCGTTTATAATGACATCGAATGGAATTGACAAACACGTCATACTAAGCGGAGGTCATACAGAGCGCTTTTGTGAAAAAAAAACACCTTCCTTTTTTTAGGTCTGCGTGTCACTGATTAAATACGCACTAAATAGGATACACGTATTATTATCACACTCACTTTTACATCCTGTGTGTGTTTGCTAAACTTTTAAATACACTATTATATCTATCAATAAAAGCGAAAACTGGGATGGATTTTGAAAATTTTCAAACTTCAAACGGACGTGTTCCTTTTTTTCGTCGTCTAAGTTTATCTTGTCATTGAAATGCTAGTGATTGATATAATAAATATCGACTATTTGTGCAAGGAGTATTTAATACTTTTCGGCTAGGACCTTCAAGATGCTATTGGAACTAGCCCGCGTTCTACTTAATAAATACGCTGTCTTTTTTTCCATAATATATAATGTCATAGGTTTATCATCGACATTATATCAACACTGACAGAAAATTATTATAACATCATCCACATAGAATATTGTGGTCATGCTAAGCGTGCAGGAGCAGTGCAGGCAAGACTATCTTCTCCGAAGTTGTAAAAAAAGCAGCGAGCGCTACTTAAAGTTCAAACGGCACTTATACCGGTTCTCGACTGGCTCACTTTCACGCCAGCTTTAAATTCTGTCTACTTCTATCAAAACACACAAAATTGAAAGAAAAAAAACTGATTTCCCTTTAAATATTTAAGGGTTAATAGTAAGTATCCCAACACCAGACAACACTTCATTGCTAGCATATAGCCGGACCATTTAGGCTTGCGCGAGCTTCCGCTTTGCCGACGGAGAAGACCAGTTTGGAGCTCACAGGCAATAATAGTTAATTAAATAATAGGTAATAAAAATATGATTGTATATTTATTATATTTATTATATTTGACAATATCTACTCATCACACTGTTTTTTTATGAGTTGTATTGCAATATGTGGTTAGCTAGTGACCTCGACAATTGATCATATTATTTACTGTTATTAGTAATTAACTCTTTGTTTATTTATTTTACATCGATGGTCCTAGTTTATCATTTATAACTTCCAGTTACAACTATATGTAAGCGGGCACGCCCTTTATGCCTGGAGGCTTTTTTATTTAGATATTAATTCTGTTTACGTTTAGTTTTTTTTATTTCGGCCTGAGTATCGATGATTGATTGGTTGAGTTCTCGATGATTTTGTTTGGTATATTGGCGTGTGCTAGCTAACATATGGCTAATAATTTGAATTATGTTTTGTGTTGCGTAATGTAAATTATTTTGAATACTATTATATAGAATCTTTTTTTTTTGTTCTTCTAACTGAACAGACAGCTGTGCTGCTGGGGAGTTTGTTGCGCCACTTCTTCTTCCCAGCTAATGCACTAGGAAGTGGTGAAGGGTGGGCGTTTTGGGGGACTGTCTTATGTAATTTTGACGTTCGAAAAGTGCTGATTCTCAGCCTAGTTTGAATAAATGACTTTTGAATTGAATTTGAATAACTTTGTTCGTTTTCACGGCTTAAATTATGAACATAATATTTCAAAGGGAATAAAAATTAAAATTATTTTTGATTTAAAGTAACTCAATATAAAAAAATATTTTTACAAAATAAAACACTACAAAGTGAAAAATAACTTTAATTTCGGAAGTCGGTGTCTTTGGTTTTGAATTTTCGTTATTTGCCACCGACTAGTATTATGTATATTTTTCATTTTTTACTTATGAAATCTGTCAAAAACGTTAAAACTTCGTTGTGTTAATACGTCATAAATAGGCGGTTGGTCAATATAGGCGGAGTCATAATAAACGGATTATACTGTACTACCAAATAGCTTTACGTTATATGATTTAGTACTTCATATCAGCTCTAGTTTCTCAAGTTCTTACATGACAAAAAACACACTTTATGTTTTTCTTCCATTCTGCTAATACTGTGTGTGTCATCTCGGTTTTTTTAATACGTATCACAGATAGCGTATGTAAGACAGCCGGCCTGTTAAATTAGCCTGGTATAAAGTAAATTAGCCTGGTATAAAGTAAATTAGCCTGGTATAAAGTAAATTAGCCTGGTATAAAGTAAATTAGCCTGGTATAAAGTAAATTAGCCTGGTATAAAGTAAATTAGCCTGGTATAAAGTACTCGTATTATTATTACACAATATTCTTAAAATATTTGAATAAAATGGCTAGCTAGCAAATATAATGCTGTCCTTAATTGATGAGTAAAGTGCAAATCAAGTGAAATTAGTAAGACCCTTGGTAAGACTGGTTGTCAGATTTTCGGGCTTCTGACCAACCGTTTTCTGACTGTCAAAAATCTACAAATGACAGCAGGGACCAACGGTTTAATGTGATTTCTGGGTCACAGAGGGGAGATACTCGTATTACAATGTAGTGAAGTGAGTGGCAGCAGAGCTTTACCTTTGGCTGACCCATGCGACTGTTATTACTCAGCCACGAGCCACACCCGCTTTTTTACAGTCCTACTCTGTAATCTGACGACTGGCTGACCAGGTTCAAACTTTACTTTTTCCAGTTCTCTAAGCCCTATGTGTATACTTTTCTTTCATTCTGTTTATGCATGGACTGTTCGCTCCGAGACTGAGAGGATTATGAATCAAACTCGTGTGACATAGTAATGGCGGACGTTTAATTAAGCAAACTGTGTGGCGTCTGGTGGCACAAGATTTACTCTTGTATGCAAGTGTTTGTGTTTATTACGCGTAGTGGAGTGGGAATATTTCTTGTAGTTATACGTCTTAGTTTGATTAAGATTGGTTAAAGATGCAAAGTATAACTTTACATATTACTTTAAAAAGTCTAATTATGAAAAGATTAATAAACTTTTTTGTTTGAAAATAAAAAGAGGAGCTCGTGGCTAAGTAACAACAGCCGCATTCAGCATCAGATCAGCATCAGGTTAAGCTACGCTTGCCGGGGTTGGTCAGTGGATGGGTGACCATCTTTACATACCGAGAGTCCTCCGTGCCTCGGAAAGCACGTTAAGCCGTTGGTCCCGGCTGTCATTCGTGGATCTTTGACAGTCGTTACGAGTCGTCAGAAGCCCGAAAGTCTGACACCAGTCTTACCAAGGGGTATCGTATTACCCAGTTACTGGGTTGTGGAGGTCAGATAGGCAGTCGCTCCATGTAAAATACTGGTATACAGCTGCATCCGGTTAGACTGGAAGCCGACCCCAACATAGTTGGGAAAAGGCTAGGCAGATTGATTGTTTGAAAATAAATCTTTGCCACGAGAACGGTTTTTCTCAGTCATTCCTTAAAAATCGATGTACCTAATTACAATAAAAAATGTGTCGATTAATCATTAAAATCCCAAAATCTTAAAAACAAAACACTTAAATATCTTGCACAATAAATCAGCAGTAGGATTTATATTTTATCTCTCTTCTGTGGTCCTTATCGACTAGATTTATTGTGGCTCAGGGCTATCAGCCCAGCTTCCCGCCTAAACTTTTATTTTGGCGCATCAAAATTAAACGCTTAGATATAATCTATAAATCTTGAAAAATCTACTTAATTATTTATACTAATAATAATGTTTTATTAGCTCTCTCTAGATTCTGGGATTATTTTTTAGGAATTTCATAAAATATTGCATGAAACGTTCACATAACACAGTAGCAAAATTACTTCCAGAAAACAAATGGACACGAACGAATATAAAAAAAAACAAACACGAATGTTGTCAATTATAGAACTGTCAAAATTGTTAAGCCAATGCCTGACAAAATTGTCGCGACAGAGTAATTAAAAATAATCAAAAATCACACAAAGTAACGTTTACTGCAGGTATTAATTACATGTTGTGTACTCAGCTGCTGTTTACGCTACGAATACACATAAATTCAATAAATAAATCACACTTGGGCTATCACAGAGTGAAAGTAAATAATGTTTAAAATAAAATTATTTACATAAACATCACAGGCAGATACCGTGTGATGTTTATTTACATAACGTTTCATAGAATCATGATCTAGTATAACTTATTATGAGTTTCACGCATGACGTATTGTCGCGTGAACTTTCAGTGATATAAAATGATTAAATCTGTGACATTTAGTCACAGATTTAATCGGTGGCCTCGTAAGCAAAGGACTCTTTATGAAACAAATATTTACATTTAAAGGGGTCTAAAGATTCTACTTTCGCCTTTCAACGTTGACACAGGATTACAAAGAGTCTATTTTAATTGTGAAATCAGTAGGAAATCCAAATCCTAACTTACATTATATTCACTTAACTTACTTAATTGAGGATTGTAATTTCTTCACAAAATTAAAACAGACGAAAATACTTAAACAATACATGCTCGCCTTTATTAATGCTGATTGAGGAAATAAAGAAATTATGATTGAGGTAGTATTTGCTATTGCGATAGTAATGGAGATGGGGTGTACCGGCGCCGTTATCCAATTATGAAAAAATATCTTAACGTTTTGTTAAGAACCCTTCCTACTATCTAACAATTCTTAAAATCGCAGAATTCTTACTTCATTCAACGTCCTATATAATGGGGTTCCCTTTTTTTTTTTTTTTTTTTTTTTTTTTTTTTTGGGTGGGAAATCATCAAATGACTCCTCCCGCTCTGGGCGGAGCGAGAGGGAGTGTCAGACTTTTACTGACTAAAACCCACCCGTGTTCCTTCCGTTGCCTGTGTGCCGGGGCCGCGATATCCCTTTCGGACCAACTCGCAACCCTGGCAGGCATTGGCCCTTACGGACCCCGTCAGTTGGTGCTGACATCTCTTTGAGGCGCGCGTGGAACACAACGCGCCGTCGACCCGGGCCTGGTCCTTATCGGACGGCGAGCTACCCATTGCCCACCGTCCGCAAGCCCGCGCCTACGGTGGCCGGAAGTCGGCTCGCGACTCCCAATGGGGTTCCCTTAAGTTTAAAATTAATAAATGGATTTTTCATCACGTCTTTCGATGGTAACACATAGTGACAGAGGATGGAAGCTGAATACTCGTAACACCGCTCTACCATTGTGACCCAATTGATTATGTGCCTACGGCACAACGCCGCTACGGAGCTACGCCGCTACGCTGTTACGATGCCTAAAACGCTACGGCCACACCTGACAAATTAATTAGAATTAAAACTTTATTTACATGGTAATAAAGTATACTTTTTATTTTCCTCTTACGTAAAACAGGGTTCTGCAAAAGGTAGACCCTTGTAACGACGCTTGAATGATTCCATTTATCTTTCTTGTGTTATTATTTTAACATGATACCAGCGATAATGGCGCTTATATGTTATACTTTAGAGACTAAATTAATGTGTAACCTGATTTACCCGAGTAATGGTGTTCCAGGATGTAGGTTGCAGAAAATTAAGCAAATAATTGCGTAACATTTTGGAGTTTAAATAAAAATATCGCATGTTTGTTGGGACGAACTGTCGTTGTTTTGTTTTGATGTTAATAGTATACGTTTTCTTTGTTTATTGTTTATTTAGAAATTAAGTTTATTAAAATAATATCATCGTTACTTTTCTTCTAAGTTATCTGCGTAAATCAAGATCTTTGAATAAGTTTCTTACCTTTTTACGTCGATTACCCCATAATTTTATCATTTTACTTTGAATATGACAAAAAAGAAAGTCTTTTTTGCTTATACATTTCTATACAATAATACATAAAGCCGAAAATCTATTTACTACCGCAAAAAGAGGATCATTGCAAAACTTGCGGCATCTACTTTTGAAGCATAGGGACATGACATGTGCCGCAACACAACCTCATTAAGTTTACAACCTCAATAAGTTAAACATAAATAATTAGAAGAGTGTATTGTCAGTGTATGCCTTTAGAATAACACAATGGCAAGTGGAAGAGTTTGTACATGTTTCAACTTATCAAAATATTGCGTCTCTTTGTTCATTTTCAAAATATACTGAAAATTTCACAAAAACATTAAAATTGTAATGATTTTAACCAGAATGTGCTGCACACTGCCAGAAGGTGTTGCTGTCGACGTAGAAGATGGTGGGACGAGTTAGTCCCAACAATCGATGGTCATATTATCCCTATATCGACATAGCTGTAAGTCATGGTGAAAGGCGTTTGCCCAGCAGTGGGATGATGCAAGCTGATGGGGATCAGTAAATATGGGAGTAGAATTCTACAAGTCTCTATAAAATACAGTTATACAAAAATATTCTGCCACACTGAAATGAAACGAAAATTATGATTATTTCTGTAATTTGATCTTATATGACACGTCAATTTTGTGGTAAATATTTTAAAACTAGATGGCGCCGCCGGTGTTTCCTAGCTGACGAAGAAATGTTGAAACAGACTCAGAGGTCATGGTCTCTTTTTAAAGTCCAAACGTTATATTATTAATAATAATAGATGTGAGATTATCAGTCCTTGCCATGTCTGGAAGGGCCTTTTGTAAAAAGAGCCATTAATACAGCTTCGAGTTGACTTACTACTTCCTAACACGTCTTGTTTGCTATACAATGAACTTGCATGACGGGCGTGTCTACTGTCTACTGTTACTGGCCGATAATTGCCTGTTGATTCAATTAATTGCTGGCTTACAAACGTGTTCAGCTCAAAGGGTATTGTTATCATCGTAGACAACTAGCCATAAAGTACGTCCTGTTGTTCGTAGCAATTAGCAACTGTTCACATTAATTGGAAGATCATAATCTACTATCTACTAATTATGGTGTCTGTTTTACTTATAGATAACACAAATTCGACTAAGTAGCTCCTTTCATATCATCTTAAATATGGCATGTAGTTTACCAAGGAACCATATTCGGCTAATTGGTAACACATTGGTGTTGCTAAATCTTCACTTAGTATTGAAGATGCGAGCAGCAGTGAGTCAGCTGTCATATAATTATAGTTACGAATATCATACCAGGCGCTTGGTATCCATTGGGAAGGTTAAATATTGCATAAAAAAATACATTTTCATTTACAAAACTTAGAGTCGTTTTTTATTATAAACAATAAGAGTTTGTAAAAACTTTTTACAAAAAAAAACAACCGACTTCCGAAAAAAACACTACAAAGTGAAAATTAGAGAGCAAAAAACGAAAATTGATAACCACAGACACCGACTTCCGAAACTAAAGTAATTTTTCACTTTGTAGTGTTTTTTTCGGAAGTCAGTTGTTTTTTTTTGTAAAAAGTTTTTATTTTTCACTTTTTAGTTGTGGTATGGCCCCACACAAAGTCGAATACCAGTATCTGCTATGTAAATAACAGTCACAGGAAGTTATCATCATATCATCCACATATCCTAAGTGGGAAAAATACGTATTATTGAAGCTTACTCAAAAACCAATCCAGGAGCATACCCTTTCAAACAAAAAAATAATTTTCAAAATCGGTTCACAATTGACGGAGAAATCGACGGACATACATAAAAAAAAAAAAAACATACATACGCGTCGAACATATAACCTCCTCCTTTTTGGAAGTCGGTTAAAAATACGTAATTAGGTGTACGATTGGCATCAGGTAACAGTGTATAATAAGCAATTTTCATTAGCAAAGAGATTTAAGAAGTAGATTTAAATCTTTCTTATTATTTTTGTGTTTTTTATCTTTATCTACTTATTAAATCTCATGTAATAACTTACTACTTTTTAGATACGTAATTAGGTCAGCAAAAGGACAATATCGTAATATCGCAGCATTTTCTCCAAAAGATGAATAACTGCAAACGTTTCCATTGCACGATGCCCTAAAGCAATTTGCATGAAAAATAAGCCACCCTTTACACGAGATGAGTTTTGGTGGATGCTGCAGAATTCTTATTTGTCTGCGTTTCCCGCGAACTCCGTGTCAATATTTTGAAAGCTGGTTGAGGTTTCACTTGTGGAGTTAATCCTTTTTGGAGAGACTTTTTCAGGTTTTTGTGTTAATGTGACTTTGGCTTCGCTTTCAGTTTTGTTTACTTTGTTAGGGAAAATACCATGATGCTGCTTTTTTGCTTCTCGCGTTTTGGTGGACGGTCATTTCTCGGGTAGCATGTGTTGCTATACGGCGCTCACGTTTTACTTTCGGCTGTTTACCTGGTCAAAGGTAAGGAAGGGATTTAGTTTTGGCCATGACATACTTCTAGTTTGTCTTACATCAGCAATTTAATAAATTATGCTCTTTTTTAAATTCAACTATTTTCGTTTTAATTATTATCATGATATGTTAATGTTTCAATAGACCCGATTAAAATGTTTACCTCGATGAGGGAATACTTTCACAGTTCGAATTTAAATAGCGCACGCTAATCCATGTAAAATACTGGTATTCAGCTGCATCCGGTTAGACTGGAAGCCGACCCCAACATAGTTGGGAAAAGGCTAGGCAGATTGATTGATTGACGCTAATTCATTAGCTCTGTACGTGTGATTAGCAACAAGCCCGAGCAAAATTACCGAACGAGTATTTTTTTTTTTATTGCTTACAAATACAGTTGTTCCAGGGATTGAAATTTTGTTTTTGAAAACATAGTCCTAGAGCAGGGGTTCCCAACCTTTTAACAATTTCGAATTCATTACATTTTCCTTTTGACCATTCATTCATACAAAAAAAAAGAGTTATTTTGTCGACTTATTGATAAAAGTTGAAGAATCAAGAGAACATACATAGAATGGAAGAGCAAACGAAGTGAGCTCGAAAATTGTAGCAAGCCACCTCGGATAGGTTCGGTTTTCTTTAGTCCATTCATATAGAGCTTCATTCTAATACCGAGAACATAACATTTAATAAATTTATACTTTATTATTGGAGCCACCGCGCCCCCCCATTGGTCACTTTACGCCCCCCGACGGGGGCGCGCCCCACCGGTTAGAAATCCCTGTAGAGAAAAGCAAAGAAAGAATTAAATACTACATTATTCAGAACTCTCTCTGTCATGTATCATATATTTGTTTACAATCAACGCTGCCGAGTAACAACCTTTTAAAAATGCATCAGAAAACGGACAAAAGCACACTCAAACAAAACGTATATTTCACGTTGATCCGTAAGTCTGATGTCCGAAAGCCGAATAAAAATCAAGCAGTCGCCGAACAACTGGCAGGACTCCGATCAATGGCCGGTCAGTTCATATAGTTGGGATTCTGTCGGCCATTCAGCTTTGTTTATAGGGGTGGTACGTAATATAAATTAATTATCTACGACGGCACTTTGCTGATAACCCTCCCGAAAATATCTCGCCGTGAATAAAGAGCCGGGTATTAATTTGGGATATCGTTAAAAGCAGAATAAAACGTTAATTGCATATACGTTTTGTGGTTTTTGTTAATGTTCTGTAAGGCGTGTTAGTGAGGATAAGCAGATTTGTTTGGGCTTGTTTACTTATTAGGATGAATAGAATTTGAGGAGCGTTTGGCTACTCGTATTTGTTATTGTTATCTTCATTTTACCATTTTTCTGGTACCTATATTCTCATGTATTGTAAGCCTTGTTAACATCATAGGCGACTACCTACCATCCACATATTACGACGTATAAATGATAAAAACAACATTCATGACTTCGACTTCGACATCGACATCGACATCGAGATCGACATCGACTTCGACTTCGACTTTGACTTCGACTTCGACTTCGACTTCGACTTCGACTTCGACTTCGATTTTGACTTTGACTCCGCCATTGCCATCGTCATTGCCATCTTCATCGCCATCGCCATCGTCATAGTTATCATCATCATCTGATTTGTAAAACTTTTCTCAAATAATAAAAGCTCTTTGCAACGGACTGACGACGGCCACAAAATTTTTAAAAAAACAGAAAAGTAAAAAGCACTAGTGAAAAAAAGTGACACTTTCCGCACTAATTTACTGCTTGGAAAAGGCTCTTTTCGAGCAAATGCATTGTAAAATGAGTTTTCATACAACCAAAAGCTAGCTAAGTATAATTCCACTAACGAGCTTCCCCCAGTCTTATCAAGTCCCAGCAAGCGATTCAACAATATTGTTTCAAACAAACAAAAAATAAACTCTCAATTTCCAATGGATGTTTTTCTTTTGTTTTGAAACTCGCTGTAAAGTTTTATTATTTCATCATTAACTTCGCGTTTGAGTTGTGTTCGTTAATCATTTATTTGGCCCTGTTGATGCTGAGGCCGCCTTTGTTTTTGTTATAAGTAGCGTTATAAAAACATATTTCAATTATTATTAATGTTGAATAAGTTTATTATGGCATCTACACAATATGCCGGCGGCACGGCCGCTGGCTTTTGCCGCGCGGCACGTACCCCCGGCTATTGCGCCCTCATTTCCTTTGCGATCCTTTGTGCGGCTTTGTGCGGCAAGGCCGGGCGCGCCGCGGCTTGCCCGGCGGCAGGGACGGCGGCAGTGCCGGCGGCCATGCTGCCGGCATAGTGTTTAGGAGCTATTAGGTTACACGTACTTTGAGTGGTGTGTTATTATCTTAGTTATCTACATGTTACCAATTCGTAACACGTTTTATCGTGGCAGTTGTAAAAGGTTACCTAAACCTTCTGTAAACTTTGGCTTTAAATTATGCGAACTCGAACATAAACAATCATCTGCTAAACGTCAATTTTCCTATAGTAATCACCACAGTAAAAGATCAAAGAGGTCATCGCCATTATCACACCCACTTGGAACGGACAGACAGATTGTCTATCGCAATAAGTTATCAATCGCAGACAGTGTTGCTCAATTTCTCAGAATTCCTTAGTAGCATTTTACGACACCCAGTAAAAGTTTGGACTATTTTCCACCTAAGCCCGACATTTGTCATTTCTTTTATTCTAGACGAATTGGGTGAGAATTTGTAGCATATTCTTCACTTCTTTGAGCTCAGCTTTTTCTTCAAACATAATTACAATGTCACTGCTACCCTTTGAAGTGGAACACGAACGAACTGCTTCACAAAGAGTTCTACAATGACTAATTTTTTACTCTAACGTTCGCCATTTACTCTCGCTCGTTCGTAGCTCCTATTTTAAATACATACTTGATCATCATTCAGCGGCAAACAATCACAAAAGACTTTCCGTAATCGAATGACAATGAGCGTTATTCCTCGCAATAGTCGGCAAACATTGGA
Source organism: Agrochola macilenta (assembly GCA_916701695.1). Classification (NCBI taxonomy): domain Eukaryota; kingdom Metazoa; phylum Arthropoda; class Insecta; order Lepidoptera; family Noctuidae; genus Agrochola; species Agrochola macilenta. Next base: position 23,037,801 of record OU753560.1, on the reverse strand, counting down.
GCCAACAACTTTCTGTTTTACTTACAAAGTAAAAGTAAGTAAAAGTGTTTGTGACTAACATTTGGGTCAAACATCACCCTTTGTCGGTCGGTTTTACTACCAGTAACGCTTTTGTGGGAGTTTATTGATGCTGTGTGAGATAGAAACTTGAATGTTTTAGTATTGATTGCTACGTTTCAGAGTTCAAGGTCGTATTTGTAATGTGCGAATGAACAACCTGTTGTTTCCCATTTCAAACTTTCATTCAGCGAAAAGACGAAATTGATGACAACAATTAATTGTGTTTCGAGACCAAGTTTCGTAAATATGCTTTCCTCGTCTATTTGACATGTTTTATATCCATTACCTTGTGTTTATAAAGTTGTTAAACTTTCGTACCCAGACTTTCCTGAATGATTTGATATTAATGAAAACCAATGGTTTTTGTTTTATCAAAATATCTGCGATTCATTCATTTGTTTCTGTGACGATGCCTTTAATATTGCTCGTCGTGGTGGATTAAATCCAGCGGAAGCCTAAGTTTTACCAAAATTCTATTCTGGGAAGGTTTGAAGGGAAACAAGTTAATCCTAAGCTCTTGAAGTTTATTACAAGTCTTGGAACTTAAGTCAAGGAATCCCGGTGTAAAACATAAGATTTGGTTTTGTCATCTACAATCATTTTAAACAGTCAAGGAAGTTAATTGTTGAGTAAATTGGCATTTACATCAATTTATTTACCGTATTATACCCAATTCATACAACTATCAAAGAATGACTGTTATGATTTGTTTATACGGACAATTTAGGTTGGTTGACAATTTGCTTAACAGTTATTATCCCTAACTTGACATAGATTTACTCAGGGTATTTTATGAATTTATATATGTAGATACAACGTAACTACTCCGCTGGTCTTGTGATCGCAAGCGACTGCTGAGCGAGGGGTATTGGTTCGATTCCCAGGTTGGGAAAATTGTTATTGGGTTTTTCCATTAAGAATTTCTTAGTGCAGCCCAGAGTTTGGAAGTTGACGGTATGACACCCCGTGCCTCGCAAAGTAATCGCCGTTGGTCTGGCACCTGATCTCTCCGGTCGTGGGGAATTGCCGTCCCGTCGTACTATGAGAGTGAGGCACGAGAGAGTGATCTGTGTCTGCGCACACACTTGTGCACTATAATATCTCCCGCGCCGAAGGCTAGTCTGTGCTGAGATTGATCACCATGGCCGAAAATTGGTCAGAAGCCATAAAATGCAACGTAATAGAGAGCTACACTCAGCAGTTGACTGCAATAGAGTGAGTTGATTGATTGAACCCGATATAACTCACAGTCACCATAAAAGGTCTAGTAGTGTGCGAGTTTTAAATAAAACATGAAAAGGCTCTTAAAAAAGCATTAAAGTTATTTCATTTTTATAGTCTTTTTAAACCAGTCCCGCAAAGCCAGTACTATAAAATTACTAACTTTTCTGATTTTATTCAGAAGAAAAGCCTAAACGTTTACCACTTGGGTATAGTTTCTCAAAGAGACATCAAAACTTGTGACCAGTTGATACAGTTTTCGTATGAAAGCTAACTAAATCATGACGTGACATGGAAGTTCGAAGCCGTGGGTAACGACTTCGGAAGTTTTCTCATTTTGGTAATGAACACTCGTGCTGCCACCGACTTCCACAGACTTCACCTCAAGGGTTTATTTATTTACTGATCTGCTTTTAGAATTTGCTTAAGTGCAATGTTTTCAAGGATTGTCTCACTGTAAAAAATGAAAAGGAAACTTAGATTTCGTGGGTTATAATAATAATAATATCAGCCTGTTACTGTCCCACTGCAGGGCAAAGGCCTCTTCTCATACAGAGAAGGCACGAGCATTGATCACCACGCTTGCTCAAGACGGGTTGGTGATTTCAGACTTATATTAACTATATGTCCAGGTTTCCTCACAGTGTTTTCCTTCACCGATGTCAATAATGTCCAAGATAAACTCAGAAAGTACATATGAATTGAAAAAGTCACATTGGTACTTGCCCGGATTTGAACCCACAACCTCGTGCATGAGAGGCGAGGCCTCAACCACTGGGCCATCACGACACACACACACACGGTTATAATAATAATAAACCTTTATTTCAGACCACAGAGAATCTATGAAGTATACTAGTGATGGTAAAGAAAACTTAAAGCTAATGTTAGTATCCAGACAATTACATATATTAATGCTAGGTAAAGTCTGCAGCCGAACTACACGTTTTTGCGCACTATCCACGAAGTACGTACTCGTTGACGTATGAAGACCGACCCAAAAGAAAACAAATTGGAAAATCATAAGTTTATGACTGTTAATTCTTCGCATGTACAGCAGATTTTTTTTTTTTTTTGAACGGCAATATGGATTTAGACCTAAGTCCAATGCGCTGGCTGCTGCGACGGATTTGGTCACGAAACTTAGGACTAAAATTGATCAGAGGCAAATTGCTCTGGGAGTCTTTATTGATTTAAAAAAGGCTTTCGATACCGTAAGTCATAATGTACTCCTGCAAAAATTAGCGTCTATAAAAATAACAGGACCTTTTTTCAGAATGTTCGAGTCTTACCTAGAAAATCGTTTGCAGGTCGTTAAAATAGGAAACAACACCAGTAGCTCCAAGTTGATAAGGTGTGGTGTGCCTCAAGGATCAATTTTGGGTCCCCTTTTGTTCCTTATCTATATCAACAACATACACGAGTTGGGGTTAAAAGGTCATATAACACTTTATGCTGATGACACTTGTCTGTTTTACTTCGGTAACTCCATTGAAATAATTACACAAGACGCACAGGATGACCTAGTTATTTTGGAAAGGTGGTTCTTGGACAACTTATTGACAATTAATACATCCAAAACGAACTACATAATCTTCTCGGCCAAGAACAAAAAAATTCACAATCACAGGCCTCTGTCGATAAATGGAGATGTCCTTAATAAGGTAAACACGGAGAAGTATTTGGGTCTTACACTTGACAGTCACTTGACGTGGCAGCCACACATTAAAAGGATTTGTTCTAAGTTGTCAAGTCTTACGGGTGCGTTACGTGGTATAGCTAGATGTCTACCACCAAAAATTCGGTATACTGTGTACAATTCATTAGCAAAGCCACACATTGAATATCTAATTGAGGTTTGGGGATCTACAACAAAAACAAACATACACAAACTTCAAATCGCCCAAAATAAAATTATTAAAGCCATCTTTCAATATCCCTACTTGACATCCACAAATAAAATCTACAACGACACTAAGCTCTTCAACATCACGAAAACTCATCAATATAATACCTGTATATTAATAAGAAAAATCCTAACAAAAGAAATACACACAGAAATTACATATAAAAAGAATAATGAAGTGCAAACACGATCATCACGTCGGGAAAATGACCTAGTACTATTACATAGACCTAGAACAAATCACGGAAAGAAAAATATTAAATATGAAGGAGTACAACTATACAATTCACTACCGAAAAACATTAAAGAAACTAAAACTAATATATATTTTAAAAAAATGCTAAAGAAACACATCTTCGACGGCTCCAACATAAATAAATAAATAAATGAACTATAATATTATTATTCTCTAGTATTGTATAGTGTGCACGGTGCTTTATAACAGTGCTGATAAGAAGAACAGCGCGCTCGATTTGTACAACGACGCGCGCGTTCTGAGTGATTTACTGCGATATACCCACTTACTAGACTTATTACGACTCGTACCTACAACAACTAATTTTATTACTAGCTAACTGCGCGACAAGCGCTCTGGACTAGCATTATTACCAACATGTTATTATTGAAACTTTGTTTCTCATTAAGTGATTATGTAAATCTTAGAGAAATAAATGATAATTTAACCGTAGATATTTGTCGGTGGTGTGATGTTAACTATTTCATCTCTTTGCATAAGCACCATAGTACTCGTAACATTGGAAACAGGTAATTTTACTAGCCAAATACTAACCGATTAGAAATTTGTTAAGTAGAGCACTTGTTTCTCGATATTTTATGTGTTAAATGCATAGCTCAAAACTAAATACATTTTCGCCAAAAAATATGTCCCCATAAACCACAATGAGCCAGACAAACGACTCGCCATAAGCCACACATTGTTAGAGATTAGTGATCATAACAAGTTTGTCGCCGCTTGTCTCGTAAACCGCTCAGCAACCCGCTACTTGTTGACTCCAGGGAATTACTGCGTACTATTGTTTTGACCTCATTCTGTCAGTACACTATTTCCTTTGGTTTGATTAAGACTACTAAATATCTAGCTTACCTTCTTGGTCCGTCCATCAAACTGATTGATACATTTTGAGGCAATTTCCATACCTATGTAAGAACAGTATTCTAGTCTTATCGGATGCAGTTCAATACGAGTATTTTACATGGAGTGACTAATAACCAAGAACAAATAACGAAATATTCCACAGGCAAAAACCAAAGCCAGCCAAAGCCTGACTAAAATCCAAAAAAATATTTTTCATTATGAAGAAAATCTAACAAAGACTGATAAATTTCACGATTAATTGGAAACAAATCAATCATAATCTACCTAAAGCAAATTTCTATGTGGCCATAGCCGACGAGTTTTCCTATCTATTTATCTTTTTTTACCTACCTATACTTTGCTATAACAAAATACTTAGAGAGAATACTAGGACTATAAGTCTAGTACTAGGCTCGTATAAGTGAGCTAAGCTTGTAAGCCCTAACAAGGCTGCTCAGGTCCAGGGGCTAACAAAACTACGCCGGGTCAAAACTTTCCTTACGCCGCGGCCCGCACGGATATTATGTGCTTTTTCTATTTGTTACATTAGTATCGGATTCTGAAGGTATGATTTGCCAGAAAGTTGGGTAATCAATAGATGGTTGTTTTGTTTTTGGATTTGATATGAGCACAAGTGCGAAAAAAAATTGAGTGGCGGTGGTTTTCTAGACTGATAGGTAGATGGAATTAGGCATACCTACATTCCACTGAATGTATGCTGTAGTCTGATTATGTATGTTATGTAATGCCACTGCATTATGTGTGTTATGTAATGCCATTGCATTATGTGTGTTATGTAATGCCACTGCATTATGTATGTTATGTAATGCCACTGCATTATGTGTGTTATGTAATGCCACTGCATTATGTGTGTTATGTAATGCCACTGCATTATGTATGTTATGTAATGCCACTGCATTATGTATGTTATGTAATGCCACTGCATTATGTATGTTATGTAATGCCACTGCATTATGTGTGTTATGTAATGCCACTGCATTATGTATGTTATGTAATGCCACTGCATTATGTGTGTTATGTAATGCCACTGCATTATGTGTGTTATGTAATGCCACTGCATTATGTGTGTTATATAATGCCACTGCATTATGTATGTTATGTAATGCCACTGCATTATGTATGTTATGTAATGCCACTGCATTATGTATGTTATGTAATGCCACTGCATTATGTGTGTTATGTAATGCCACTGCATTATGTATGTTATGTAATGCCACTGCATTATGTGTGTTATGTAATGCCACTGCATTATGTGTGTTATGTAATGCCACTGCATTATGTGTGTTATGTAATGCCACTGCATTATGTATGTTATGTAATGCCACTGCATTATGTATGTTATGTAATGCCACTGCATTATGTGTGTTATGTAATGCCACTGCATTATGTATGTTATGTAATGCCACTGCATTATGTATGTTATGTAATGCCACTGCATTACATACATAATCAGACTATAATGATCCCATACTAGGACACAGGCCTTATCTCTATGAGAGGGTGTGGACCGTAATCCACCACACGAGCAATGCAGGTTGGTAGATGTCACGTGTCTACGAATTTTTGTTTCATGCCGGTGTCCTTACAATGTTTCCTTCACCCTTTTGAGAGCAGTGATATTTGCGGCATTATTCTGTATTATCTAGGTCCCAGGGGTGGCGAACCGATGGCACGTGTACCATTGGTGGCACGTAACAAAATAATTTGGGCACAGCATCATTTCAGAAACATAAGTCATTTAGTTGGCAGTCAGACTAATTTGTTCTTTAATTTAAATAAATATAAAACTGCTGATTTTGAGAAAAAAAAAATTCCAGGAGTCTCTATGTCAAGATTGTTTGTTGACAGGTCATGGCAAAATTCAATATTTATTTGGAAAATATGGTACGTAGATGTAGAAAGGTTCGACAAATCTTATAAACAATCTAACACTAAATGAAATGACTAACTAACTATACAAATAAATACAAAAACAAAAGGAGGCGTCGAAATACTCGTCCACATCGCTGTCATCCGGATACGTGCCCAGAAGACTGGCAGCATTGCCACGTTAAATGGCAATACTAATCAAACTAATGCAGTTTAAGATTGTATTAGATTATAGTTTGATAAATGTTCTTGTTGTTCTCTAAACCTTGTCAAAATTCAAAAGAAGGACTACATAATTGATAAATTAGCAATTTTATACGAGTTTTCAGGGATTATTATGATTTTTTTTCCTCAAATCGTCTTTTCGCTCGGAGTAAGTACATACTCGTATTTCTGACCGTCAAAAACATGTAAGATTTCAATCGCTAATAACTACAAGGCTTTTAATGCTAGAAAAAAGGTTGAGCACGTAAAAGATAGGTGATATTTATAACAATTTTGAGGCAGTATATTATTTGCTTATGATTACGTATATTATTTGCTTATCGTGAATGCAGGCGCATGTGCGCAATCCTCTATGTTTTACTATATGTGGAAATTCTAATTACCGTAGTGCAAACGCGTGTTCAGCTAGAATGGTGATTCTGATGTCATTCCCAAGAGTTGACAAAGGACTAACAGGACCTAAAGAGATATAATAAAACTATTTCATGAAATATCGGTAAAAATGCATATGAAATTGACAATAGCAAAATTATTTCATTTATAGACTCATATCGGCCGGAAATCTGTTCAGAAATTTATAAAATCCCAATCAAAGAAAGCTTGCATCATAAGGAATGCAATGACCCTAAAAAATCTAGTGCAGAGCAAATACAACAGCAACGGCAGTAGGTATCAGAAGATAAGAAAATGTGTTGCAAATTGAAGATGTCGTCTCATAACGACCGTAAATCTGCTCAGAACTGAAAAAATTTCCCAATCGATGAAAGCTTGCATCATTAGAAATGCAATGAACATATTTTTTTTGTAATTCATTGTAAATATTAAATAATATCTTTAAAGAAATTTGTTTTTATTTCACCACACGGTTTCACAAAACTCTCTGGCGCGGGCTCGAACTGCGCCTAACTTAATTTCTCTGTTATTTAAAGCTCTGTTTTCACAAAAAAAAAATCTTCAGCGCTAACGAAATACCCTCCTCATATTGTTATTCATAATCGCACTTCTTCCAGGAAAATCTAAGAAAAAACCTTCGCAAAAAGAAACATTATTTTCAAACAGTGATTCCCACACTTGTTTGTATGCGACACTCGTTGCCGACTCAAACAAAAGTGAAGTTCTGCTGAGAATCCTAAAGAGCTCGTGTTTGGGATGTGAGTCTAATTATCTGCTGACCTTGTTACCTTTGACGGGCGTTATGAGATTTGATATTTATGAGGAAGAGGGGGCAAAAGTGATTTAATTTAGAGGTCAATGTTCTCTTGTTTATTTCTTGTCGGTTTAAAAGTGGAATATATCAATATTTTTTTGGTTGATTAATCTATCTAGCATTCATTTTCTGACAGACAACGCACAGCCTGAACCGATGGGTGAAGGTTATAACGAAGGTACGCAGTATGGAAGGGTTTTGGAAATTCATCCTTTGAAGGGGTTATCTAGGGGATGAAAGTTTGTATGAAAGTTCGTAATTTTTGACGATCGATCCCATCGGGCACACGGCTTGTTATTTTATAAAACAAGATGTCAATAGCAACATAACGATGGATGTCTATGACTGCGTGTAAAATTTTCCTAAAGATGTATTAGGTAACATAAAAAGTAGGTACACGATTTCTTGTATCTATAGTTTGTAACATACGTATCAATACTAAGAATAATTTAGGAATTTAGGTTATCAATCAATCAAAGAACAAGAAGGGGCTATCAATTAGGGAAGTCCACAATTTTGTTACTTCAATGATTATTACATTATAAATAAAATATAGTACGTACATTCTTGTACACAAACTAAAATAAGCAGTCTCTATTATTAACTCAACAATGTGTCACCTACTAATACTAGCCAGTTCTTTTTATTAGCAACTCTTGTAAAAAAGATCTTATTATTGAGGAAATCCAAGTACATACAAGCTCATTTTAGAATGCCCCTTTAAAAAAATTATGATTGATTTAACGAATACCATGCATTTACAGACCCCCAAATTATCAAAACTACTCTTTATTTGAGTCGGTAATGGAAGATGTTTTGGCAAAAATTGCAACTGGTAATAAATCAGTAATTATCTGTGGTGACTTTAATGTGAATATTTTAGAAAATAATTCAAATACCAGTAGACTTTTAAATTTGTTCAAATCATTCAATTTGGCAAATGTGTTTGAAGAACCAACCCGAGTAACTACGACTACTGCTACATGTATTGATAATGTGTTTTGTTGTTGTGACTATTTAGATAAAGCCATAGTTAATTATCTCCCTTCTGATCACAGTGGTCAATCCGTAACTTTTGAGTCCAACATACCAATAACAAAAGTCCAGATACAATTCAGACCAATAACAGCAGTTAATTTAAATAAATTTAATAGCACTTTAGTTTGTAAGTTAAATAATCAAGACCTTACAATGAACAATGCTAATATTTTGTATGAAGAATTATTTTCGTTAGTCCAGACCGAGTTCAATAATTCTTTTAAGAAGAACACAAAAACTATCAGCCCTAAGTTTTTATTTAGTGATTGGGCAACTAAAGGACTCAGGAAAAGTAGGGATAGACTGTTCGAGCTGTATGGCCTTAAGCCTTATATTAACACGGAAACTTTTAATAAGTATGTTGCTACTTACTCTAGAACTTTTAAGAACACTTGTAAGACAGCTTAAGCCTTATACATTAGCAACAAGGTTAAGTCAGCAGACAATAAAATACAGACGGTTTGGAAAATTATCAATAATGAAACGAACCGGAACAAAAAGCATAATTCTGACTACACACTGAAGACGTCATGTGGTGGTCTCGTTTGCGATAGCAAAGAAGTTGCTCAAGAATTTGTTAATTTCTTCACCAGTATCCCACTGAAAACTACTGAAACCTTAAATTCCTCGCCCTCGTTCTCTTTTGATTTAGTAAGGGCGAATGTTTCAGCTTGCCCGATTGAATTTAACTTTAAGCATATTAACCCTTTAACAGTAATAAAAGCTTTTAAGCAAATTAAGATCAAATTAACCGAAGATCTTTGGGGAATGTCCATTAAAGTATGTACTTCCATAATTGAGACCATAGCGCCTTACTTAGCATTAATATTTAATTTTGTGTGGACCAAGGAGTCTTCCCGGATTTAATGAAATACAGTAAGGTAATACCACTTTTCAAATCCGGGGATAGTTAAGACACCAATAATTATAGACCCGTGTCCGTGTTGCCGGTTTTCAGCAAGGTGTTTGAAAAAGTAATGCTTAATCAAATGCTCAATCATTTTAACACAAATAAAATCCTTCATGATCAACAGTATGGTTTCACCAAAGGACGTTGTACGACCGACGCCGGCGTAACCTTATTAAGACACATTTTTAGCGCGTGGGAAGAGGCCCAAGACGCCATAGGAATCTTTTGTGACCTCTCCAAGGCATTTGATTGCGTCGATCACGAAACCTTGCTCTTGAAACTTGCGCATTACGGATTTGGAAAACTTGCGCTCAATTTAGTAAAATCGTATTTAAATGATAGACAACAGAAAGTCCAAATAAACGGTGTCAATTCACTAGGTTTAAAAGTAAAAATGGGCGTGCCACAAGGCTCGATATTGGGCCTATTCCTCTTTTTAGTTTATGTCAATGATCTACTCCATTTATTAAAAAATCAACCACAAATGGTGTTATTTGCTGACGATACTTCCTTAATTTTTAAGGTAGATAGACGTGCCACAAATTTTGACGACGTAAATAACGCCCTAATGCAGGTCCAAAGTTGGTTCACTGCTAATAATTTAGTATTAAATGGAAAAAAAACGAAGTGCATAAAATTTTCTTTACCAAATGTCAAAAGTACTGATTGTGAGATAGTATTGAATCAAGAGAAACTAGAATTCGTCGATAAAACTGTTTTCCTGGGGATCACGCTCGACTCAAGGTTACAATGGGGTCCTCATTTAACATCTATTGCAGGACGGCTAAGTTCAGCAGCATATGCTGTCAGAAAAATCCGTCAATTTACTGATGTAGATACCGCGAGGCTGGTCTATTTTAGTTACTTTCATAGTATCATGTCTTACGGTATTTTACTATGGGGACGGGCTGCAGACATCGAGTCTATTTTTATTCTGCAGAAAAGAGCGATTAGAGCCATATATTATCTCCGCAGGCGTGACTCTCTAAAGGAACTGTTTAAGGATATTAACATCATGACGGTACCTTGTCAATATATCTATGAAAACATCATGCACGTAAGAAAAAATGTACATCTTTTTAGTAAAAGAGGTGATAGACATAATTATAGTACAAGAAATAGGGACTTATTAGTTCAACCAGGTTTCAGACTGGCTAAAGTGGACTCATCTTTCATGGGATACTGTTTAAAATGTTATAACAAAATTCCTCCCCACATACTTCAACTGAATGAGACGAAATTCAAATCTTGTATAAAACGCACACTATGCAGGCAGGCATATTATAAGTTGGGGGATTACATCGCTGATAAAAATGCTTGGCTCAATGCTGGTCCTGCTCCACAACTACAACTATTTGATTAATATTTGAAAACACTGTTGGAGCTGCTGAAGAGTTTAAGACTATTTTTGCATTGTATAAAATCAATTTCCTTTGTATTATATAATTTCAGAGCACAGGTGTGAGTACTATGTACTAAAGAGCTAACATTTACCGGGTAATACGTATTTTATTGACTTGAATGTGCCCTGGCGGCTGTGAGTATGTCATGCTCACTCAGATGTCTCGCTGATGGTGGCGCGTGTGTTGGATCATTTAGCTCCCTTCAAAATGGTTGAGCTGAATGGTGCTAATCCATGCGTCATGTTCGTGAACGGGCGCCGTCAGTTGGGACAGGTCAACTCTTAGCTGCCTTGGCTGATTAAAATTTTTGAATTGTTCTTTGTTTTATATTTTTGTTACGGACGCTTCTAACTTGCACGTCTTTCTACATTGTTCTCACATGTTTAATTTCAACATGAATGATGTAACAAATACTTTGTAACAATTTATTTAAAAGAGTGTCCGTGGAGTTTCTTGCCCGTTCTTCTCCATAGGTACCTACCTACTACGCTTTGGAATGGGCAACTAGCTTCATATTTCTGACTGACCGATTCCTTGACAATTCAAAAGTGCCTGTAAATGTTTTAATTGAAACAAATGCTTTGAGTTTGAGTTTGAGTTTGCAAGTAGAAAAACAGAAAATTTAAACATTTAAATAGAATCGTAGCAGATGACCATCTGTAGTTCCTACCTACCGCGCAGGTCACCTAAATAGCGTGAGTTTATGTATATACCTTACACCATAAGCTATGTCATAGTAAACTCAACCACATATACTATATCAAACAACAAAAACAACTTTCTTTAACATGTCAATCTCGAAAAGCAAACAGTTCGCGCTTGACCAGTTTATCTACAAATGCGAATCACGACATTGTTACAGAAAAAATATATCAGCACTCTGTAACATTTTATCAGACGAAATGGAATTCAGTAAAAGCTTAAAAGATTGGGCAGTATTTCACTATAACATCAATCTTTTCGGCTAAATTGAGCAAAGAAATGGTTTAAAAAGTCATGAGACCTTGTATTTGGAGGAAAGCTGTGGAAACCGCTGAAGACATTTTATAGTTATTTCCTCAGGGGAAAACCGGTAGAAACAAATGTGCTATCGTACAATTTTATTATGATAATGCTATCATTGCGAATACCTACGCTTTGGCTAATATTCGTCAGCAATAAGTGACGCGCAGTCCATTGTGCTGTAGGTGAATACGTTCTTCTTTACCATTTTGCTGAGGCCCACATAGTTTCTTACAATTCTTATATGTAATACGAATAGACGACTTTATTATTTTATTAAAATATGTTCTATTCTAATTCAAAGAAATAAAATTAAAATAAAAGATAGCCAATTCGTCAAAATTACAGTTTTCGCCGACTTATCTCATTTGACACAAAAAATCAAGCGCAGTTTTTGGCAAAAATAAATGTTGCTCTAGAAAGTTCTCTCGTTAGCCGAATTGTTCTTGAAAGGAGAAATTATTACTAAATGTTTGTGCCGACGTCGTTCATGACTTTTCTTTTTTAATTAAATTAAAAGGTTGAATTGGAGAAACTTTGTAGAACAAATATTCAATTATTCATTGAATTACTTTGAGCGATGTTGTAATTTGCTTTAGAATTGTTAGTAATGAAATAAACGAATATAATACAAGTAACAAGATTTATTATCTAAAGCAGTTTCTGTTTGAATTTTTAAAACATTTTTTATGAAATACTGGAAGGATATTATTATTTTTTCTAAAACAGTGCTTTTGATTTTATTAGGAACTTAACTAGTTTATAATTCCGAATGAAAAGTAAATCTTATTAAGTACACTAGCTTCTGCCTGCGACTTCGTTCACGTGGAAGTCGTAACACACCACAATTTACTACAGTAACAGCCACATTTTATAAAACTTCCCTGTATACTATGTACGTTTGTAGTTTTGTACTCGACAGCCAAAATATACAGAGAGTCAGACTGGTGAGGCGGGAGCAAGCGATGTACAGTTGTCCGTGGGAGAAACAGCTTGTCCTGAGGTCAACACCCGCAGTCTTTAGTGTCTGCCCCTGTGAGTTGTTGATGTCATCGCAAAGCAATACTCACAGGGAACTGCACAAACTGGAAGACGTAACTGTGGCGAATTAGTGGTATACGCGTGTATAAACACTGTCTCGTCAACGCTACAACCTGTTAGAATTTTCGCCGATGGCGTTTCTTTGCAAAGACACGACTTTGAGCTGGGTTCCGTTACACAGCTTCGGTGGAGTTAAGATCCAAAAAATCATAATCGAGACACCGACCACTTGCCGTTAGCGAATTCAGAAATTCTACGGGGTAATGTATGGCATCATCTTACTCCACAACAGTGTTAACCGATGGAGGTGTATATCACTTCGATCCATTCAATTTGCAAGAGAATACTGTGGTTGATCGCTGCAGCTTCATCATTTTTAGGCGTTAAAATGGCCCGTTCACGCACCCATGAATTCTCTTGGTACCTAAAGTATGCGACTGATATCCCCGTACACCAGACAAATCAGATTTTCTAAAGTGGGAACTACTCTACCAAGAGTCTCTGGTAGAGCCATCTGGCCACTCTTCTCTGGTAGAGTGCCTTCACCAAGTTCTAGAAGAACATCGGAGATATTTTAAGTCAAGTCGAGCTCGCATGTTGATGGTCAAGCGCAGTCTATGAACTCGCAACCATAGAGTCGACCTTTTCAACGAAGCATTCACCTCGTCAGCCCTTGTTCCACGCATCACCACATTATTTTCATTCTTGTTAATAATGTTAAAATAATACCAAAAGATTAAATTAACTACCTATTTTATGCATATATTTGTTTTTGTGATATTGAACTACCTTACAATATACTTTTTAAAGTAAATAGCACTAATAATATTGTTTTTTCATTAGGTCTATTGTATAACCTGTAAAATGCTATGCTTGAATGTTTTGTGACTGTGACGTGTCTTAGCAATTTCCCATTGCTTGCAAAGTTTTCCTTTTTTATTGAATTAATACGTTCTACGAACTTTTATGTATATACATATTAGTATTACAAAATGTTACAAACTTACAAAAACGGGTTTGCAAAGCAAATAGTCCACCCGCTTACTTTTTTGCTGTTGTTGAAAGTTAGCTAAAATAGTCGTTCTTATAATATTTCATGATTGACTACTTAGCTCAATAAAAATATAGCGTGATGAAAATCATTTACAAAAGTTAAATCGATAACTATTTGCAATATCCTAACTTCGCGTCGCTACAGGTAGTATTTGCCGGAAATCACTACTAAACAGAACTGTGACACCACCCATCATGTCTTGGTTCCTGCGGAAGTCCTGCAGGTTTTTTTTTTTACAGCTACCACTGCTTTCCTATTTGCCATAATCAATCCATCCCATACGATGAAAGCGCAACACCTCACAAACAGGGGTGTCGTTGCACTCTAACTCGATGGGAATTTTAAACATGGTGTGCGCTGTTTTGCCACCAGGAAGCAGTTTGGCAACGATTCTGTAAGACGCTACCGCGATTGCAATTTTGGTATTAAATGTTTTTCCTGTTCCACCAGGAGTATCCAAGAAAAACATTTTACCCTGACTAAGCCCAACACTTTGGAGAACGGCGTTAAAAAGGTCCCTTTACTCTGAGGTGAACATAGATACGTGGTTATCGTAGAAGATGGTACTCATGGCGCCTGGATAATAATTAGTTTCGGCGGCGTTTTCCCAATTCTCGATTCCCGATGAACGAGCGCCGCAAAACTAAATTAATTCTACCAGCACCTAGACTAGAGATGTATAAAAATAGCCCAGAATACCGAAGCATCCAAATATATAATAAGTAACCTGAACATATAAGATCCACAAAAACACTGTGCTTATTTAAATTTAGACTTAAGTTATTACTTTTAGGAAAAAAATATTATTGTATTAACGAGTTTATGGAAGATAAGAAGCTAAAATAAAGCACAAATGTTATTTATCTATGTATATAATGATTTTATTAATGTTACTATATATTTCAAATGTATAAATTAATATAAATTAAATTAAATATGTTAAAAATAGATTATACATTAGTAGTAATAATAATGAATGTTGTTGTGTTTGTTGGTATTTAGTAGATATGCAATATAATGTTAACTTCCAAATATGATTGTATCTAACCTAGATGTGAGTTAAATGTAATAATACTTGCTGCGCCCTAACAGGGTCATGTACTCATAAGTTTTAGCCTAGCCTGTAACTGAGTCTATATTATGCAATAATAATAAATAAATAAAACGTCTTGTTATGTGAATTAAGACAGCTGTTAAAAGTCAAAGTCAAATCATTTATTTCAAATAGGCCCTTGCAAGGCACTTTTGAACGTCAAAAATTACAAAAAAATTGAATTGATTCTAGTCGCCCCTTCCAAAAGGTAGTTTTCGTATGGAGAAGAATGGGCAAGAAACTGCACCGTTACTCTTTTAAAATGTTTTACAATATTTTGTATATATTTAGGTACATTAGTTATTTGTATAATTATATGTGAAGACGATGCATCTAAAAATAAAAATAAATTTTTTACTATACCACAATAGGTAAAAAGAAATTTAAAAAGAGAGCAACAACAGATAAATTAATTACCTATGTGATAGATACATGGTTCTCACATATTTACAAAGATTGTAAAAGTAGACGATTTTCCAAAAAAAAATAAAAAAAGTTACAATTAATAAGTCGGAGTGTGAGGAAGTAATCACAGAATGTAAAATCAATGTCATATAATAAAATATAATAATTTATACAACTTAAATTCGCAACCAGTTTGATTTAGTGCTTTATTTGTTAGTTAATAACGCGTTCATCATTTTGTCCAATGTCACCTTCAGTAATACGCCACAGAGTTCGTAAAAAGTCTTCGGATAGATGATGCTGATATTTCTCCCATAACAAAACTGGGTTTGCGGTTTTCCACAAAACACTAAAATGATGGCAAACAAATGCCGCAGACTACTGGGATTTTCGCTGACGCTGGCCTACTCCCGGTGTTGGTTACCGCCGAAAAGGTGACGTGCTACGCAAGCTGCACGGAATTTGGGATACTCTGCATCATCAACTGTCCTCAGGAACGCAAATGACACTGGGCCGTGTACTGTGAGAAGTAATAACCGCAAATAATAAATTACTATTATATACATATAAGTATAAAAAAATGTAAAAAAAAATGTAAAAAAAATATATAAAAAAATAAAAATACTAATAGTTGATGTAAAAAAAAAGAATCACGGAAATACTGCCGTAGCCGTTCGTATATTTCATAATTGACTGCTTAGCTCTATAAAGGTATAGCGTGATGATAATCATTTAGAATGTTAAATCGGTAAATATCTGCAATATCCTAACATTTTGGCGCGTCCTTTTAAGATTTGCGGAGAAAAATACGAACATAATCTAATATTACTATCCCCCATAGCAAATAGCGTGATAGTTTATACCCTACAGCTTGACCAGACTTATAGGAAATATCTATGACAAATTTCAACAGAATCTGTCCAGTAGAATTTGCGTGATGCTGGAACATATATACAGACAAACAGACAAAAATTCTAAAAACTATATTTTCGGTATTAGAATCGATCCAGGACCTCGTAGCAATAATTTTTTTTCAAAAATATTCAATGTACAGTTTTGACTTCGCTATGATTTTATTTTACGTATACAGATAGTGCAATCCACGAAGACGCGCCCCACTCCGCTCCGCTCCGTACTAAATAAATTACAGCTTACAGTACAGTTATCGCGGAGTGGGGCGTGTCTTCGTGAATTGCACTATCTGTAGATGATAATATGTTGCTGGCTTTGAAAAACTCCTTTCTAATGCCAAAGAATAGCTATTGACGTCATCGCGCCATTCATCACAAGATTTACATACTCCGCACATGCAATCATTTTTCATCGTCATCCTTCCTTACTTCCATCCTTTTCTACCGTCATACGTTAGATAGATACAATACGTTAGAATAAGTATTTTCTATGTTCGCAAAAACTTAGGAGTTTTCAAAATAAGAAGTGATTTCCATAATATAAATACACGTAGTAGACATGAAATTGTGATACCCATTAACTAAAACAAACAAGTCATTTCATAAAAACAGTATCCGATTATAACAAGTTGCCAAAGTCGGTTACAGAACTTAGCGATAGAAAATTCAAAACCCACATCAAACGTGTCCTTATACAAAAAAGCGTACTATATAATTAAAAACTACGTTGAAGACAAGGAAGTTTGGCTATCATTCCTTCTACACGTGTGACTTCCCCCCATAACGGCATAATTATGTAAGAGTCTATTAATTGCTCCCAAATTAACATAATCTACGTGTTGACATAATCTACTCATTACAATGTTGTTTTAATGAGTTTTATTGCAATATGTGGTTAGCTAGTGACCTTGACAATTGATCATATAATTTTTTGCCTGAGCGACCGGCAGCAAGTTCGTCATGTTCCCTTAGATGTCACTGCGTGCGGTAACGTCGGGGTGACTGGTCGTCTTGCTGATCATGGTTTTGTTATTGTTACTAGTAATTAACTGTTTATTTATTTTACCTCGATGGCCCTAGTTTATCATTTATAACTTCCAGTTACAGCTATATATATCTATATGTAAGCGGGTACGCCCTTTACGCCTGGAGGCTTTTATTTACATACTAGCTGACCCGGCGAACTTTGTTCCGCAATAAATCAAATATAAAAAACCCTACCTACTTACCCTACCCTACCAACCCTACCTACCCTACCAACCTTACCTACCCTACCTACCCTACCTACCCTACCTACCCTACCTACCCTACCTACCCTACCTACCCTACCTACCCTACCTACCCTACCTACCCTACTAAAAAGTATCATATGTTAGACTCCTGGTTCTAAGCTACCTCTCCACCAATTTTTAGCTAAATCGGTTCAGCCGTTCTTGAGTTATAAGTGGTGTAACTAACACGACTTTCTTTTACGAGTATACGAATATATAATAATAATAATAATAACCCCACCGCCGTATCTCTACGTTGACGTCGTGGTGGGGCTTGCGCGCTCCAAACTCTGGGTCTGTGCCGGTAGAGTTTACTTTGCCGGAACAGGTCTAGGATGAGGGGCCAGACCAAGAGAGATACAGAAACCCGCAGGGCAGCATGTGGCGAGCTGTTGGGCAGTAGCGACCCCACGGACCCTATATCCCGGGAGAAATCTTGTTCCTCATCTCTGGCTTGCCTTTATTGGCCGGCTGGAGTGAACACTGACGAGGAACAGAGCTCCCACCTCATTCTTGCCTTAATTGGCCGGCGTGAGTGGAGATTCGCAAGAGCAAACGTGCTCGGAGGAAGGAAGTATTCCAGTAAGTGCTCGTAGGGATCTTGACTATCTTCCGGGCTCTGGGATTGTTCTGAAAGCCGTGGAATACCTCTCCACTCCTCAAGCACCTCAGGACATGTTGCCCCCTTGTCGCTACGTCACTATGTGCTAGCAACAGTTTCCGGGGGCCCATTATTGAGTGTGCAAGTCACCCCCTGCCATTTTATCCGTGTATATGTATAACATTGATCAGGCAGGGGCCATAGTCCTTCCATAGTTCCAAGTCACCAGTCAACTTAAGCCACCCAAACCCATAGTCTAATATCTTTGTTTCCATATCCTGCAATAGTCCTACACCAACCGGGGGTTGTCCTTGAGTGCACTTGCATAGTGCACACAGGGGTAATCGTCGGTTGGTGCCTCATTTAATTAAAACACCAAACGGGCCTCTGCGAGTTGGCTTCGGCCCCTCGTACGCCTTCCAAAGGTCCGGGACCCCAGGGTCCCGAGAAATGTCAAAGACCAATAAAAATAATAATAATAAGTTAGGCAACACTGATACGTCAACAATGTCAAGTTTTTTCTTATCACATAATTTACATATTTAAATAATTCCGTACATCGTAAAAATACCAAAAGCGCCAAATAGAATAAACAAGAAATAAATATCTTGAATAAACAAGAAATTATACAATAAACATAACTAAAATGAAAAAACGAAAGAAATATAGAAACATCAAAATGACGCTGTCAAACTCGGACTCCCTAAAAACAAATTATGTAAGATTTGAAAACTAAATAAGTATGTTGACGAGATCAGCAGCTCGCCGTGCACGCCTTCTACCCCCGGACTCGCCGCTCAGCTCCGCCTCGCCGCCGCCGGTACCCAGCCCCATCGTGAGCGCTGTGTCGACACCGGCCGTGGTAGTTGCGTCGAGCTCGAGCGACGAGTATTTCTCCCCTCCGACGTCGCCAACACCTATACGTCGGCAAGGGAGAGGCCGGCCACCGAGAAGCTTGGGACTTAGGGGCCAACCGGCCCCGAGCCGGGTCCCCGCTGCCGGTGGTTGTGTGCAGCGCATGAGATGGACTCAGTCTATGAACGAGAACGTCATGCGCGCATATTACGGGTCTACAGAGGGAGGAACTAACCTCACTGCGTACCGTGTTAGGATGCTGTCTCTGTTTCAGGAACTAGAGCCAACCGTCAACGTCTCGGCCCAACGACTGTCGGATCAGGTGCGTGTCATCCAACGCAATCATAGGTTGGACGATGCCGCACTTGATAGGCTGCGCTCAGAGGTACTGAGCAACCATATCGTATCAACTCCAGCACAAACCGCGGCACAAACGTCAAATACTGATGCAATCCCGCCGCGGTTCAATCATGGTGTTGCAGAGGAGGATGATAGGGTTGACACAGTAAGTAGCCAGTGCAACGTCCGACTGAGGAGCGCACTGGAGGATGCGTTTCGCGAGTATAGGCACACTCCGACCGAACTTAGACCCCGACTTCCACGCTTACCCATGCACAAAAAAAATAGGGCGCTGGTGTGTGCCTTGGACTCGCAGCTTAAGAATTTCTTCGAGAGCAGCGAGGATCTCATTGATACACACTCGATCCTGTATTGTGCGGCTGTTGCGGCATGTCGTTTAGCTAACGTCAAGTTCCCAAACTGTGACGGAGCTACTCGACCAAAACCAGCCGTACCAGCCTGGCAGTGCAGGATCGAGCGACGTATTGATGGGACCAGGGTACTCATCGGCAAACTATACTGCTTCAGGGAGGGCAATACACGACCACGAGTGATGCGCTTTGTAAGGCAGGCATTCTCGGGGACTGGAATCAGTCCTCAAGAATACATGTCCCGTGTTACAGAGCGCATCGACTTCCTGAAGCAGAAAGTTTGTGCATGGGCGAGCCGAATTCGGCGGTATAAGCGGCGGGTTGACCGATACACGCAAAATCGCATGTTCCAGAGCGATGAGAGGTGGGTATATAGAGCTTGGGAGCGGCCTGAACAAAATGTGACAGACGTGTGCCGCCCAGATGATGCCGCCACGAGTGCATTCTGGCGCAGCATATGGTCGGTACCCGTCTGTCACGCTGAGGCTGGCTGGATGCAGGATGTCGAGCGAGTGTGTGAAACTATACCAGAAATGGATAAGGTGGAAATCACGCCATTAGATATAGCCAGTGCAGCCCGTCCGTTACCGAACTGGAAATCACCGGGACCGGACGGACTGCACAACTTTTGGCTAAAATGGCTAATTAGTTCACACACTTGCCTGGCATCTCAATTCCAGTCATCCTTAGAGACTGGGTCGCTACCACAGTTCCTTACAACAGGCGTTACCCACCTGCTCCATAAGTCAGGTAGTCCCGCGGAATCCAAGAATTATAGACCGATCACATGTTTGTCGACGGTTTATAAACTTCTTACATCCATTTTGAGAGCGAAAATTAACACACACATTGACAATAACTCGGTTATGTCTGCCTCTCAAAATGGATGTAGGAATGGGTCCCGCGGAACTAAGGAGCTACTCCTCATTGACATGGCCATAAGCCAACAGGTTCGCCGATCCCGCAAGGATCTGTCGATATGCTGGATAGACTATAAGAAGGCCTACGACTCGGTGCCACATACATGGCTCATGAGGGTGCTGGAGTTGTACAAGATAGATGCAACTCTGCGCACCTTCCTGATGTCGTGTATGGGGCAATGGAGGACGGTCCTTCGCTACCCAGGATGTCAACAGATCCAGGGGAATGATGAGCCTGTATGGATTAAACGGGGAATATTTCAGGGCGACAGTTTGAGTCCACTTTGGTTCTGCTTAGCCCTGAATCCTCTAAGCACACTGCTGGAGGATTCAGGTCTGGGCTATCGGTTGAGGAGAGGTGGTCAGGTCATATCTCACCTCCTCTACATGGATGACTTGAAACTCTTTGCCCCCAACAAATCGCGACTGATGGAGCTACTGAAGGTAACTGAAACATTCAGTAGCGCCATCAGGATGGAATTTGGTGTGGACAAATGTGCAGTCATGCATGTAAAGCGAGGGGAGATTATGGAATCCGAGGGAACTGAACTCTCGGACTCCATACACCTTAGATCCCTCTCCTCAGCCGAAAGCTATAAGTACTTGGGTATGTCGGAAGCGTTAGGCATCAACGTTGCTGACATGAAGCAATCGTTGAAGGAGCTCTTCTTTGGTCGCCTGAAGAAGGTTTTAATTAGTCTTCTTTCGGGCGGAAACAAGGTGCGCGCCTACAACGGTTGGGTCATGCCGGTTTTGATGTACTCTTTCGGCATACTCAAATGGACTCAGACCGAACTCGACGCCCTGGACAGAAGGGTCCGTACACTCTTGACCGCAAACCGGATGCATCACCCACGTTCATCGGTGATGAGACTGTACATCCCGCGGAAGTGCGGGGGTCGAGGCTTTTTAAACGCTAAGACCCTCCACAACCGCGAGGTGTACAGCCTCAGGGATTATTTTTTTAAAGCCGAAGTGGGTATGCACCGGGATGTGGTCGCAGTAGACAAGGGACTCACCCCGCTCTCCATGGCTAATGAGAACTGGCGCAAACCTGTAATACTTACTACAGATGACCGCAAGGAGGTATGGCAGAGCAAGGAGCTTCACGGGCGCTACTATCGGGCTCTTCATGAGCCTGGTGTAGATTTCTTAGCGTCCGTATCCTGGCTACGTTTCGGTGACCTTTTCGGGGAAACTGAAGGTTTTGTCTGTGCAATTATGGATGAAGTAATCTTGACGAATAACTACCGGAGACATATTATGAAGGACGGGACGGTTGACGTGTGTCGGGCATGCCATCGTCCGGGTGAGTCCATCAGACATATTATCTCTGGTTGTTCGCGTCTGGCTAACGGCGAGTACTTACACAGGCATAACCAAGTGGCCAGGATTATTCACCAGCAACTTGCTTTGAAATATAAACTTGTTGACTCTGAGGTACCGTATTACAAGTATGTGCCCGACCCAGTTCTCGAAAATGACCATATCACGTTGTACTGGGATCGGTCTATCATTACTGACAGGACTATTGTTGCCAATAAGCCTGATATAGTGGTGATAGACCGATTAGCGCGCCGCGCAATGATAGTCGATGTTACCATCCCACATGACGGGAACCTCGTGAAAGCTGAGAAAGAGAAACAAATAAAATATCTCGACTTAGCACACGAGGTTGTTGACATGTGGAATGTGAGCTCGGCTATCATTGTACCGATTGTCGTAACGGCCAATGGCCTGATGGCCGAAAGCCTCGACCAACATCTTTCGAGGCTCTCGTTAGGCGGTTGGATCAAGCGCCTGATTCAGAAGGCAGTACTCCTCGATACGGCTCGCATTGTGAGGAGGTTCCTGTCTCTGCAGCCCTAACCACCGGTAGCTTGGACCTTGCTCCCGACACCGGCGGAATACTATTTTTTATATTTTTAAATGTTTTTTATATAGTTTTTAAGAAATATTTAAAAATGTATTTTATATGTTAAAATGTTAATAAAGATAATAATAATAATAAATACTTTATTTCAGACCATGGTGTCCATTTTGTTAGTAACAATGTTCTTATAGACTAGTGTTAGTAATACGCAAATCAATCACAATAAAATAAAGTAAATTCAACAATCACTACTGCGCCATTCCATGACAAATGACGCAGCAATGATTGATGAAACTACAGTCAAGCCGACTAGCGATCATGCTAAGGATGCTGTTGGCGCTGCTACGTACTCCATGCACCAAGGATGCGCACCTTTTACGCATCGTAGCATAAAAGCAGTCTACGCGATGTTCAGCAAACATCCCTGATGCACTACAGAATCGCCGCAGCCCCATCAGCACCCTGAACTCATTATTGAATTGGACTCGGAGAGCACTGTAAGACTTTTGAGTATAGTCGGCCCACAGGCTGCACGTGTAGAGTGATGTACAATAAGACCTAAAAAGTGTAATTTTGACTTCTGTCGAACAACGTGCAAACCTGCGAGCTATCATGTTCGCCCTCACTGCCAGCGCCCTCCGTTCCCTCTCTATGTCATCATTGTCCCTGAGGTCAGAGGTCAGCATATGTCCTATGTACTTAAATTTTGACACTCTACGCAAAGCTGTACCATTTAGCGTAATACTGGGAAACACGATACCTGTACTGTTTCCTCTGCCCTCAAAGACCATGACTTCACTTTTGAGTGGATTATACTTTAATCCGTGTTCCTCGGCATATGCTTCACAGATGATAAGCAGTTTTTTAATACGACATACCGATGCACTAAGTAGCACCATGTCATCAGCATAACTTATGTTGTTTACATTGATTCCGTCTATGTGACAACCTACCCGGGTGCTACTGAGTGCCAAAATCAGATCATTCATATACAGGTTAAATAGGGTTGGCGAGGACAACCCCCCCTGCCTCACCCCGCACTCCAACCTGTACGACTGCGACATGGTTCCCGACCATCGCACGCCATTGACCTGGTTTCCGTACCAGTACTTGCAGATGTTGATGAGTTCTATTGGTAGATTTGTGTTTTCTAACTTTTCCCATAGAATATCATAGGACACCAGGTCAAAAGCTTTCAAAAGATCAAGAAAGCATGCGTGAACCGATGTTTGACGCCTTGTGTAGTATTTGACAGCATGCTTAACACACAAAACTGCACTTTCAGTGGATAGTCCGCCCCGGAAGCCGAACTGATTGTCATGAAGTTCAATGCGTTTCGTCAGCTGTGAGTTCAACATGCTGTCAAATACCTTCGATACCACTGTGGCAAGAGAGATAGGCCTGTAGTTGTTCCTATCAGATAGATCAGCTGTCTTATTTTTAACGATAGGTATAACAATGGTCTTAATCATCTCATCAGGCAGATATGAGTGGCTCAGACAAAGGTTAAACAGCATAGCCAACAATCTCGGCAAGTGGGGTCCAGCATGCTGTAGATGTTCAATGCTCAACCCGTCATGGCCGGGAGATTTACCTCTAGTCATTGATTTGATTATCAACTTCACTTCTCTAGTTGTACATACAAAACCTATCTTTTCACCGTTCTTAACATTGATCACCGACTGTGAGGACCCCAACGGCGATTTGACACTAAAATGTTGTCGAAACAGATCTGCTATTTCACCGGCATCACTTACGCCGTCGATACACACAGGAGTAACCGGTTTGTTATTAAGTTTGTTCGTAGCTTTCCAAAATGATCGAAAATCGTTTTTTGAGTGATGAGAGGCCAAAATATCAATTTTTACCTGATCTTCATGGTTCTGACACCATCTCAGTCGGTTCTTAAAGATTTTCCTGGCCTCACACATCTCGTTATAACTTGCACCTGAATTTGGTTTGCCATACCAACACCACAAATAAAATTTCTGCTTAGCTTCTCTGTGTGCCTCGGCAACATGTAAGTTCCACCCTGCCACAGGTTTCTTTTTCTTACGTATATGTTTACGATGTTTGCCACACAATGCTGCCTCTTTTAATATTTTTACAATATTGTTATACAAACTATCAATGGTGTGTAAGGGGGAGCGCACAACAACCAGACTCCCAAACGTCAACCTCACCTGCGCGTGGTGCACCCTGCTGTTTACCAACGAGGCTCTGACGACCGACCAATGGCGGGATATCCATTTAATAAACAAAACTAGAAAGCTCAAGAACGTGGACGTTCATAGGAGGTTTTTAGTAGGTTAGTTGGCATCAGCGCAGGATGTTGACTCAGGATGGCGGCGGATGAGTACTTCATGAATCAACGGCGGCACCCACAAGCCAAGTTAGTAGGCTTACTGCACGCTCACCAACCCACATTAGACAAGCGTGGTGGGCTTTCTTGTCTAAACCCCTTTCTTCATGAACTACACAACAAACGATCCCCAAGTGCCCGGCGGCTCCCGGGGGGAAGCTATTGACAGTATGCCAGAACCTCCTGGAGTCAGGGGTGATAATCTCCGGGTGAGTGCCTTTAACTGTCAAACGAACAAGGCTGGCCAAAATGACTCCGATAAACAAAATATATTAACATACAATGTCCGTACTTTAAGAACCGAGGAGCGGTTAATCGAACTCGAGAATGCCCTAAACTATATTAACTGGGATATCATGGGCCTATCAGAGGTAAGAAGAGAAGGCGAAGACACCCTAGAACGTAATGATAACATTTTTTACTATAACGGTAGTAGTGGAGGTCAGTCGGGGGTGGGATTTTTGGTAGCCAAGCGTTGGAAATATAATATCATAGAATTCGTTGCATATTCCGATAGAATAGCCCTATTGAAGTTCCGGATCGTGGGCAAGAAAACTCTGACCATTGTACAAGTTTATGCTCCTACGTCAGCCCACCCAGACGAGGAAGTGGAAGAGTTTTATGATCTCCTGAATAAAGCGTGTGAGGACCATCGAGGAACTTGGACCATGATCCTCGGAGACTTTAATGCCAAACTGGGTAGTGGAGATTATAGCGATAACAAAAGCATTTTAGGGCCTCACGGTTTGGGAACAAGGAATAAACGCGGCGAGCGTCTACTGCAATTTGCTTTCGGGCAAAATTTCAGCATTAGTAATAGCTTCTTTTACAAAAAACCCCAGCGCCGCTGGACCTGGTTCTCTTCCGATAGGTTAACGAAGAATGAAATCGATTTTTGTCTATCCTCCAATAAACAATTTATAACTAAATTCCAAATTTTGAACAGAATTCGTTATACTTCTGACCACCGTCCACTACGGGTGGTGGCAAACTTTGATCACAAAATTCATAGAATACAAACAATTAAAAATAGCATCAAAAAACTAGATAAAACCTCATTAATAATTAACAGTGAAAAATTCAATTTGGAACTTAAAAACAGCTTAATTTACTCAAAATAACAAATGTAGATGACATTGAACAGCAGTACAGAAATATCAAAACAAGTATCAAAAATGCAAGTTCAAAAGTTAAACCTATAAAGAAAAAGTTTCTCAAACTAAGCGAAAAAACACTAAAATTAATAGAAGACAGACAAAATCTTGTTTTTAGTACCCCAGAGTTCAGACAAATGGATAGACAGGTTAAAAGGTGCATTCGAACAGACGTGCGAAAATTCAACAACAAACTGGTGCAAGTTGCTCTAGAAACCAACAGCTCTTTGAAATTGGCTCTAAGAGGTACAGAGAAAGGTCGATCCACCATCACCAAAGTCAAAGACCATGCAGGTATCATACATACCGAAAAAGACAAAGTTCTAAGTATCTGCACAGATTTCTATAAAACTCTATATTCTGAAGAAGCAGTTCCTCCGTCTCCCCAACCACACAATGACATTACCCTTTTACAAGAATCACCTCAGATTATACCTCACGTTTCAGGTTATGAAGTCCATTGCGCTTTGCGCAGCCTAAAATATTGTAGAAGCCCTGGAGAAGATTGTATTTCCACTGAAGCTCTTAAAATCGGAGAGCCCGTATTACTTCCGCACATCACAAATTTATTCAACTCAATTCTACAAACTGGTTCATTTCCTTCTCAATTTTGCCATTCCACAATAATACTGCTACACAAAAAAGGTTCTAAATCTGAAATTGGCAACTATCGCCCCATTAGTTTGGTGTCACATTTGTATAAAACGTTTATTAAAGTTATTGAAAACCGTATATCAAATCAACTTGATTCCCAACAGCCACCTGAACAAGCAGGATTCCGACGAGGTCTCTCGACTACTGACCACTTACAATCCCTCAACCAAATAATAGAGAAGTGCACAGAATTCAAAATCCCTCTGTATCTAGCATTCGTTGACTACGCCAAAGCGTTTGACAGCATTCACCATGATTCGTTATTTAAGGCACTTCTGAATCAAAATATACAAACCTCATATGTAAATCTTATAAAAACCATATACCGCAATAGTACAGCAGCTTTAAAAATTAACACCACAGGACCATCCTTCTCTATTGAAAGAGGTGTCAAGCAAGGAGACCCGCTGTCCCCTAAGCTATTCACTGCCACCCTTGAAGAGGTTTTTAAAAGTCTTTCTAACACCTGGGCAGATAAAGGCATAGGCGTCGGCGAAAAAAGGTTGACAAACCTGCGTTTCGCCGACGATATCGTTCTTTTTTCATCTTGACCTAAATAAGGCGAGCCTCGAGATTGGACTTCGTATGAACATGTCAAAGACCAAACTCATGACAAACAGCGTCCAACATAAACTGTATGTAGAAGGTGTGGAGGTTGCATATGTTCCAGAATACATCTACCTCGGCCAAATAGTCTCATTCCAGGCGAGACAAGAAAAAGAAGTTGCTAGACGCACCGAAAACGCCTGGAAGAGCTATTGGTCGATGAAAAACCTCATGAAAGGCGACCTACCAATTTGCCACAAACGCAAATTAATGGACATGTGTATACTCCCTATCCTCACATACGGCGCTCAAACCTGGTCTTTGACGGTTCAGCAGAGGTCCAAGCTTGAGATTTGCCAGCGAGCAATGGAGCGCAGCATTCTTGGAGTCAGACTAACGGACCGTGTTAGGAACACAGTGCTGCGCTCCAAAACACAAATCGCCGACGTCACCTATAAAGCAGCCAAGCTTAAGTGGGACTGGGCCGGACACGTCTGCCGCATGTCGAATGAGTCATGGGCCAAAACTACCACGATGTGGGTCCCAAAAAACGTCCGTCGACATCGAGGTAGACCCAAGAGAAGATGGCGAGACGAGCTTGACGCCTACAAACAGGATTGGTCCACACTAGCTCAAGACAGAGAAGAGTGGAAAGGAGAAAGGGAGGCCTTTGCCCTGCAGTGGGACAACACAGGCTAAAAATAAATAAAATAAATAATAAACTATAAGAATAAGAATAATTTAAGAATAAGAATAATTTATTGGTCCATTGTTACAAAATAAATTTCAATAAGTAATGACATTGTATGCTTACCACTGTAACTAGAATATTTAACAAAGTATTGAAACAGTGGTCCCCAAACTAGGCAGCGCCTGTATCTTGGGGGCCTGAGTTGCGTGATCTTAAATTTTAATTCGAAACATTTTTGCGTTAGCTTAAATTTTATATCAGGATGTTTGAAAATGGACAGGGTAGTTAATTAAATAAGGATAGCGAATTACCAAATAAAAATAAATTGAACAAAATAAAATTATTCTAAATAATATTATAGTGTGCGTGTGTGAGAGTGTGTGTGTGTGTGTGTGTTAGTGTGTGTGTGAGTGTGGGTGTGGTGGTGAGTTGCAGGTGTGAGTTTTGAGTGAATGACTTGCTTGTATATTTTGGTGTTAACTCACTATAACCTCTGTGTCGTTGTATGACAGGGAGAGAAGCCAACTTTTTATCATTCTTTTATACGAGTGGGTGTTAAGACCTTTAGTATTACAGCGCTTGCTTATTTTATTGTAGATATGAGTGTGTGAGTATGACGGGCACCGTCGGGCCAGAAGACTGTTTGCATTAGGAAGAGGGACGTGTAAGATACGTTTTGAAAGCAGGCTTTGGTAGTCAGGTCTGTTTTTAGTAGATTTGTGTGCATGCAGTGCGGCACTGAGTATGTATAGTTGACGTACTCGAAGAACCGGAAATTGGTTGTATAGCAGATCTGTCGGGAACCTAAAAGGCTTTCTAAGCATCACTTTAATTACGGCTCTTTGAGCTCTTTCTATTTCAATAAATATGCTTTTCCCGGCTCCACCCCAGACGGAGATTCCATACTGGAGTACTGACTGACAAAGACCTAGGTATATTGCTCGGAGAATTTTGATAGGTGTGCAGTCTCGTAGTTTTTTCATGACGTAGATTAGTTTTCTGACGCGGCCCGCTAGCAAGTGTATGTGAGGTTGAAATGATAAATTTTCGTCTATTGTAATACCTAGATATCTAAGGGAGGAAATGCGATCTATAGGAGTACAGATACAGTTTGTGAGTGGAGAATTGTGATCGTTGCGGCATGTGTGTATTTTGAGTGTCAATTGGCGCGGAGGACTGGAAGCTATGGTTTTGAAGAAAGTGATCAGCTTAGTTTTTTTTACGTTAAGTGTGAGTAAATTTCTACTCAGAGTCTCGAAGATTATAAGCAGACCATTTTCGGCAAGACGATACACCTGTTCCCAAGTTTTGGCATGGAATATGATTGCCGTGTCGTCTGCATAAGAAATTATTTCAGCGTTTTGAAGCGGTGCATTAAGGATGTCATTCATATAGAAAGCAAAAAGAGTCGGACCGAGAGTACTACCTTGAGGAATTCCAAAGTTGATTGGTAGTAATCCACTAGAGTAGTCACCTACTTTTACTAGTTGCCGGCGATTTGTTAAATAGCTTCGAAACCAATCTAGCGCGTTTCCTCGTATTCCAATACCTTCTAGTTTTGACAGGAGTAGATCTACCGATATTGTGTCAAACGCCTTGGCTAGGTCAAGGAAAACTGCCAAGACGTGTTCGCCCTTTTCAATACAAGAAGCTATGGAGTTGGTCAATAATATACCAGCGTCCTCGGTCGACTTACCTCTTCTAAAGCCAAACTGTCTTTCAGATATTAGATTGTAACGTTCTAAAAAATTAACTAGTCGCTTATTTACAACTTTTTCGAGAAGTTTTGATAGAATGCACAGGAGTGCGATAGGACGGTAATTTTCCGGTAGTTCTTTAAGACCGCTTTTATGAATGGGTCGGACACAGGCAACCTTCCAGCAGTCTGGGAAAATACCGTTTTCCAAACTTAAGTTAAAAATGTGAGTGAGTGGTTTTAACAGTGTTTTTTTAAGAAGTAAAATTTGTCTGACACTTATTTCATCCAGTCCGCCAGCGCTGTCAATTTTAAGTTGATCTATAAGTTTTTCTATTTCATCCTCATCCGTTGGGTGGAAGAAAAAAGAGTGTGGTGGAGTTTCACGTGGTTTATATTTGCCCGCAAGGGATGCTTGGGTTTCGGACAGTCGCGTAAGTATGAGATCAGAAAGATTGTTGCCTAGGGAAGTGAAATAAGCATTACAACTATTTAAAGAATCGACGGGGTCCTGAGAGTTAGATAATAACTGGGAAGAATCACATTTTTCGGTATTTGGGTTGTAAATAGATTTGATGGTGTTCCAAAGCTTTTTTGGGTTGTCTTGGTTTTTGATTATGAGTTGACTGTTATTACTATCAATGACTTGTCTATGCTGCAAAATATTACAAGTGTAATCTGCACATTTTGTAAACTCCTCCGGAAAGTCAAGAAGTCTTAAGAATCTATATATATATATAGATTAAGTTATGTTTACGTTTAGTTTTTATTTCTGCCTGAGTATAGTTCCCGATGATTTTGGTTGGTATATTGGCGTGTGCTAGCTGACATATGGCTAATAATTTAAATTATGTTTTGTGTTGCGTAATGTAATTTATTTTGCATACATATAGATTTTATTTTTTTTCTAACTGAACAGACAGCTGTGTGTGCTGGGGAGTTTGTTGCGCCACTTCTTCGTCCCAGCTAACGCACTAGGAAGTGGTGAAGTGTGGGCGTTTTGGGGGACTGTCGTATGTAATTTTGACATTCGAAAAGTGCTGATTCTCAGCCTAATGTGAATAAATGACTTTTGAATTTTGAATTACTGTTTATTTTTTGCATTCTTCATTGACATAATCATCCTATTATTTGACATTATCAATACAATACCACAATACCTACAATTTAATTTCAACTCTTTATTAGTGGCTTTTGTGGACATGATAATTATTCAGATTTGTCACAGTTGTAATATCATGTCATTTATTTTAAAATAGGTTATTATTTTTATTAATTTATTTAATTATATACTTAGATTATTTTCTATTTTGTGAATGTGAGAACGTTGTAGGCTTAGTGGACTGTAGATTTGTTGACCATTTTCAGGTTTATTAAGATGGTACTTTTTGAAAGGCCTATACTGTCTTCCCATACCTATTCACACTGTTATTTGAAAATATTGTAAAAGCCAATTATTTTTAAAAGAGTAACCGTGGAGTTTCTTGCTGTTCTCCATAGGAAGCGAACAATTGGAACCGTACACCTAGCTTCTGACCTTTCATAAGTGCCCATGTAGGTATTATGTGAAATATAAAATATTTTGAATTGAAAGATATGTCTTCAATATGCAGTTGAAGGGTCTATAGCAACACGTGTATGGACTTAACGAGCTCGAACGTAGGATGGTATAAAACTTCCTGATATACTGTTAATTATCCGATATAAGGATTATTTTCGCATCTTTTTGACAGTACTAGATGACACACGATTTGATTGAAAA
This sequence comes from Agrochola macilenta, assembly GCA_916701695.1. Classification (NCBI taxonomy): domain Eukaryota; kingdom Metazoa; phylum Arthropoda; class Insecta; order Lepidoptera; family Noctuidae; genus Agrochola; species Agrochola macilenta. Next base: position 23,006,244 of record OU753560.1, on the reverse strand, counting down.
CATTGCTTATGCTTATGAAAAGAGCCGGAGTTACCGACATAGCTTGCAGAGTAAGCAAGCCATAATGGTAGTGGGCAGGCTATGTTTGTCGAAGGACTGATGGTCGGTGTATGGACGAGTTCTGGAGTGGAGACCGCGTATATTTATGTAAATTATTTTAGCATAATAATATTATATAGAATCAAGTTTTTTCAACTGAACAGACAGCTGTGCTGCTGGGGAGTTTGTTGCGCCACTTCTTCTTCCCAGCTTATGCACTAGGAAGTGGTGAAGGGTGGGCGTTTTTGGGGGACTGTCTTATGTAATTTTGACGTTCGAAAAGTGCTGATTTCTCAGCCTAGTTTGAATAAATGACTTTTGAATTTGAATTGAATTTGAATTATCGGCAAGCGTAGTGTGGGACGCCCCCAGCTAGATGGTCCGACGACCTTTAGAAGGTGGCCGGGACAGACTGGTTGTTGAGGGCAGGGTGTTGCGGACAATCCTGACAGAGCCCTATGTCCAGTAGTAGACTGCGATGGGCTGAATTGATTAGTTATAAATAATTAATTCTTCTTCTTATTAATAGTTAATTCTTCTCTGAACGAGTTGTGCAACAATAACGAAAGTGATAGTGATTTAAATAAATTATCACCACAATATAGAGAAATTATGCGGGTAGAAGAAAATCAAAATAATCGCAAGTCATGTACGCAGCAACGGTTATCAGCGAACAGTGCCGGAGCCGCGATGACTCACGCGCAGGTAACGAGTGTATGTTCGACCGGTGGTGTTGTGGCTAGTGTAGCGGTGACGCCGCCGTCGTCATCGACGACGACTGAGCGCTCGAGAAACACCACTGTGTTTGGAACGCGAGCGAGTCAGCTGATTTTGCCTGTAACAATCGCAGGTGCTGTTACCGACAACGATGTAAAGGACCAGTGTGATGCGCCGTGCAATGTAAACAATAACGGTGACGGGTGGAAAAAAGTGTCATATAAGAAGAAGCCGTCTAAATACCGTTATGTGGGCAAAACGGGCGTAGCGAGAGATGTGGAGTGCCAATTTAGAGCAGCAGATAGGAAAGTTCCCATATTTATCACAAATATTCATAGTGAAACGCCCGAAATCGAGATAGTGAATTACATCCGCTCCAAGACACAGGACTCGGTTTCTCTGGAGAAAATACTGATGAAGAAAATAAGGGATCATATTGCCTACAAGTTCTTAGTTTCCGAATCCAAATTACCATTGTATTTGGATGAAAATTTGTGGCCACAGGGCATCATATTCAGACGATTTGTCCATTTTAATCGCCAAAAATCGAACAGATCTCTATTTGTTGACGACTTACGTACAAATAAATAATGGATAAGTTACGGCCCACTTCTAATAAAATTGTGAATCACGAAACTTATACTTTGACAAGTTTTAATTGCAAGAGTGTTAAACGTACTGTTGACAGTGTCAGAGAATTATGTCGGACATCGGATATAATAGCACTGCAGGAGACGTGGCTAATGCCGGATGAATTACCCTTTCTGGGCACTATAGACCCCGAGTTTAGCACTACTGGTACATCTGCAGTGGACACGTCGATGGGGATGCTGCGCGGTCGACCGTACGGCGGCGTAGCTCTGATGTGGAGACACAGCGTATGCCAGAATGTGAGTGTTGTTTCGTGCGATAATCCGCGTGTGTGTGCAGTTAAAATAGTGACGGCCGATAGGCCGATTATCGTGCTAAGTGTATACATGCCTACGGACGCGCTTAGTAATTTGCCTGAGTTTACGGATTGCCTTGGCAGGGTGAGTGCAATTATAGATGAATATGGGATAGATTCTGTTTACTTATTAGGTGACTTTAATGCACATCCTAGTGAATTATTTTATAATGAACTTACTAACTTCTGTCATGATCAAGACTGGGTGTGTGTTGATGTTAATATGTTAGGTGTTCAGTCGGGCACTTATACCTTTGTTAGTGAGGCTCATGGCTCGAAAAGGTGGCTTGACCACTGTGTGGTGACGCGATCCGCACTGTGTTCCGTTTTCAGTGTTTATGTTAATTATAATATTACGTGGTCTGACCATTACCCTCTCGTACTTGAATGTAAACTTAATTTATTAACGCCAAAAGTAAATGTCATAAATAATATTAATACGGGTGTGTTATGGGGAGAAAGAACTCGTGAACAGATTAAATTGTACCAAATAGAATGCAACAGTAAATTAAAATTAATTGATTTTCCATCAGAATTTATTCATTGTGCAGATAATTATTGTAATGAGCCTAATCATAGATCGGTTATAGAGAAATTGTATGGAGATATTGTGACCGCACTCAGTGAGTCTGCGGCTGTAGGTCGTGGAAGTGCGCGACGCAGGGGTAATTCGCGATGCATTGTGGGGTGGAATAGGCACGTAAGTGAGGCGTACGGGGTGGCCAGGTTGCAGTTTCGTGTTTGGCAACGATGCGGGGGGCCTTCAACTGGGCCTGCTTTCAATGAGATGTGTCAGAGCAGAAGGATTTTTAAGTCCAGGCTTAAATGGTGCCAAGACCATCAGCACCAGATTAAAATGGATATCCTTGCTTCACATCATTTAAAAAAGGATTTCCGTAACTTTTGGAAAGGCACGAATAAAATGGCACATCGGCCTGGCCTCCCCGTAGGCGTCAATGGGTTGAGTGACCCCAAGGACATTGCCTCTTTAGAGAACATTTTCATGTGAAATCGCCTCTCGGGCCGCCTTCGCTGGGAATGTTTAATGTTGAGACATGTTGTGGTCAGGTGGGTACGAGAATTAGCTCTAAAAATGTAGCGTGTGCTGTTAATTCAATGTCCAGAGGCAAGTCCCCTGGCCATGACGGCCTCAGTGTTGAACATCTTCAGCAGGGTGGACATCACCTACCTAGAGTGTTGGCAATGCTTTTTAGTTTTTGTATTAGTCATGCATACTTACCCTCTGAACTCATTAAGACAATCGTAGTGCCTATAGTGAAAAATAAAACAGGGGACCTGTCAGATAAGGGTAATTACAGGCCTATTTCATTGGCGACTATTATTGCGAGAGTGCTTGACGGCTTGCTTGACACACAGTTAAATGAATATTTGCATCTGCACGATAATCAGTTTGGTTTTCGCCCAGGATTGTCCACAGAGACTGCTATACTGTGTCTTAAGCATGCCGTCAGGTATTATACGGACAGACATACTCCAGTGTACGCGTGCTTTCTCGACTTATCCAGGGCTTTTGATCTGGTCTCTTATGACATTCTATGGAAGAAGTTGGAGAACATAGATTTCCCCACAGAACTGATTAACTTGTTTAAATGTTGGTATGGAGGCCAGATCAATAGCGTGAAATGGGCGGGTTCTCTGTCGGAACCATATGGGTTGGAGTGTGGGGTGAGGCAGGGAGGGTTGAGCTCCCCCGCACTCTTTAACTTATATGTTGATGCACTGATTGTTGCTCTCAGCAGTCATCATGTCGGTTGTCATATTGATGGAGTGTGCCTGAATAATATCAGCTATGCGGACGACATGGTGCTGCTGAGCGCATCGGTTTGTGGCATAAGAACATTGTTGGAGATATGTGAGGCATATGCTGAAGAACACGGTCTGAAATACAATGTCACGAAAAGTCAGTTTATGGTGTTTGAGGCCGGCTCAAAATGTCCTATAACAGTACCGCCCATCAAACTGTACGGGGTTCCCTTGCTAAAAGTGAACCACTTCAAATACCTAGGGCATTTGGTTACTGTCGGTCTCAGAGACGATACTGATATCGAGAGGGAGCGGAGGGCATTGTCAATTAGAGCTAATATGATAGCCCGCAGGTTTGCACGTTGTTCCAAGTCGGTCAAGCAAACACTTTTTAGAGCTTATTGTACCTCATTTTACACGTGCAGCCTGTGGGTGAATCACACCCAAAAAGCATACGAAGCCCTCCGCGTCCAATATAACAACGCTTTCAGAGCGCTGATGGGGCTGCCGCGACACTGTAGTGCCTCAGGCATGTTTGCCGAAGCTAGCGTCGACTGCTTCTATGCAACGATGCGTAAGAGGTGCGCGTCTCTGGTGCGCAGGGTGCGCGGCAGCCCCAACAGCGTGCTGATGATGATAGCTGACAGGCTCGACTGTCCTTACTTACGACGCTGCAGTGACTTGCACGTCACCTACAGTCGTCGGCCATTAATGTGTTAGTGTACTGTGTTTTTGTTTTTGTATTGTATTGTAACGTATTGTTTGGTGTATGTGTGTTGTATTCAATATTGTATGAGTCATTGTAACTCGAATTAATAAATGAATAATAATAATAATAATAAACATTAAATACTGTGTTTTTAGATACTAAAATGGCTGAAGTCAAGGATAGTAAAAAAACGTTATTCACGTCTGTGTAATCAGAAAAATCTTGAAAACTTTTTTTAAACCGTTAATTGGCGTAGGTATCAACTTTACACAGTTTGCAAATAAATTGTTTGGAAGCTCATCTACACGATTTTCCTGATGTTTTAAGATACGCCTCATTGCAACCGCAGCGAGAAAAGCGAACTCTTCGTTCAATATTTGTTATAAATATCAGCCTCTCATACTAAACCTCGTCGCTCATAATATGATACGGTACGAATTCCTTTCAATACGGAATCTTATGGTCCTTTTCATTCCTCTGATCGAGATATTTCTTTGTATTCGAGTTTTGTGTATAATTATTATATTCTTAATCTTGAAATGAAAAACTTATTTTGTCTTATTACTATGTATTAAATAGCATTGATAATTATTATTTTAAAAGGGAAAATGTTGTGACTCTTATTCAAAGCTTGGATTTTCCATTAGGGTTTTTTCAGATAATGGACTTTATAAAATAATATTACCTTACTAGCTGCGCCCCGCTGTTTCACCCGCATAAGTCTCGATCCCGTGGGAATATCAGGATAAAAAGTATCCTATGTCCTAATCCAGGTCATACCCTTAAGATGTGCTACCGATTTGCCAAATTTAATCCAAATCTGTTCAGCCATTTTAGCGTGAAAGCGTTACAAACAAACTGACTGTCGCATTTATTAAATTAGTTAGGATACCCAACATAGCCTAAAGAAACTCGACTAGGTACCATCAGTACAAGTCAGTAAATTGCAAAGCTGTGCTTGGCACAAAATATATATGCCAACGATACTATAATTACGAGCATAGCCAGACTAGCAACAAGCTATTACAATAAATAAAACTCTTTCCTAAAACCGATTTTAATTCTAATGAAATTCGTGTTTACTTTGTGTGATTTCCTTGCTCGACTCAGTTTGGCATTAGGAATATAGTAATTGGTCCAATTATAGGCCTAATAACAGTGTATAACTGCAGTAACTTACTTCTTTGGAAATAGTTAATTTGTCTTGCAATGCGGTACCTTAAATATTACAATTGAAATGTATTCCGAACATATTCGTGGTAGAAATAGTAAGAAAAGCTGATTGAATTTCATAAAAGTTAATTTATAAAACCATTTGGGTTCATTTGGAGTTTTTCCCACGGTCATCATACTTCATCGTAAGTCAGTAATAAATCAAAGAGTGGTGTCCACTCTCCAACTCTGAATCTTATGAAAACCTTATTAAAGTCCATTTCTTTCCCCAAACAATTACGTACAACTTTTTAACACTCAAGTCTAACATTTCCGACGATACTTCCCTCTGATGTCCACTATTCCGGCTTGTGTTGAATAAACCTCACGACGCGCGACGGAGAAATAAATTATACGATGTCCGGGGACACCTAACTCGTCTCAACAACTACAAAAACTCTAATACTTCCAACTCACTCATTTTTTATTTTGTTAGAAAATGTTGTATTCTGAAAAGTAAAAGTTTTCAAGGTATGACTTTTAAAGCAGGTTTTTAAAGTTGGAAGAAGTTAGTCTATTGCACGAAGCTAGAAGTTAGCTGTGGCTCATTAGGGAATATAAAAGAAAAGGTAAATTCATTATACATACTAACTCATAACTGCCCGAATTCCTCACTAGCAGCCCGGAGACTTGAATTTGTACCCGATGGTGGCAAAGGGCTCGTGTTATGTAAACTCATAACATTTTACCCATAACATAACATCACGCCTTGTTTCCCCGAAGAGTTAGGCAGAGGTGTACCCATCGTAAACCCACATTTCGCTAGTTATGATTATGTCCGATGTACAGCTTGGCAAAAAAGAGTAAAATGAAAATGAGCGCGCAACTATCGCACTTAGGTCACTTTCCTAAATAGAATCCTAACTTCCTAACTACATATTTAAATAATATTACAAATTCGAAAGTGAGTTGGTTTTTGGGGTTCCGTAGTAAACAAGGAACCCTTAGTTTCACCACGTCCGTCTGTCTGTCTGTCTGTCCGCGGCTTAGCTCAGAGACGGTGAGTAATAGAAAGCTGTAATTTGGCATGGGTATATATTAATTATGCCGACAAAGTGGTAAAATAAAATCAATTTTTTTTTTTGGATGTTCCTCTCCTACTCGTAAAGTGGGGATTTTTTTTAAATCTTGTCTATCCCATAGTGCGGGGTATAATTGGAAAGGTCGTTCAAAAATATTGTGAATATTTAAAACCATTTTTGGATTCAGGGATTCGTTCGCGAAATAAAAAGCTTAATAGCTTTAAAGTGCTAAGTTTTGATAGAGTCAAGTGTGTCCTCCCCCTTGCCAGCTAAAAATGGTTGGTTTTGGATATGTGAAAAAATTCACGGCAGTAGTATATATAACGAAATTAAAAGGAAAACTATCACAGCTAAGAATGCTTTACAAGTTAACGAGTAATAATTAACCAACTTAAATTTGCGGTTGCAAAAACAACTATAAAGTTAACTATAAAGTTGGTTGTTAACTATAAAGTTAAGTATGTTCTAGCGATAAATTCATCCCAACTACGGAACCCTTCATTGTGTACGCACAATGAAGGGTTCCGTAGTTGGGATGAATTTATCGCTCCGACACGCACTTGGCCGGTTTTTTATATATTTTTTATAAAAAGAAAGGATACGGCGTAGCTCGTAGGAACAATATTCTTGTTTAAATCAACCATTTTATTTTTAACAAGCTATTTTAAATTTCGCATTATTTTACAAACGATACATTTTAGGACACCGGTATTCGGTCCAAAAAAACTTTTTCATCCCTAAATCGTGCCGATAATATACTTCCGTAACTTATCATCTTTTTTCCCCCAATTTTTCTTCGTTGTTCAGATTAGGAATTTTCCAAGTCGTTAATATTTTATTTCGTCAGAGCCATTTGGCATAAATTTAAGTAATGAATCGTCCGCGGATACGGCTCTTAGCCGACGATAGATCAACTCGAAAGGATTTATTGTACAGATTGTACTGTTTATACCGAAAATTTGGCTATAAAAGCACATTTTGCAGTTGTAATTTGGGGCGCGACTATTTCAATCTTATTTTGGTATTGTTTTTTTATATTATTGGTTTTTCATACACATACATACATAAATTCACACCATTGTACCTTGGGAGGGTAGGCAGAAACTACAGAACGCCACCTGCTACGATCCTGGTTGATTTTTTTTATTTATAGTATTCGTATTTACATAATAATATACCATCTGACGGCCAAACGAGCCAATGACCAATGAGCTATGAATTGACAAATAAGCGCACGCGGTGCTAGACACCGGGCGCGCTCATTGGTCAAATCAAATAGCGCGCACTCAAATAGAGCCCACTCCACAGATTGCAGGAAAACGAGAGGAAAGATTTTCAGGAAAACTAAGAAGAAATTAGTTCATGTTCGCAAAAATACAAGTCCAGACTGGAGAGACACCCCAACCAATTGGCCGCCCAACTCACAATACCAGATTGTGTCAGCAGACTCAAAAGACGCAACATTCTACAATTGGATTAATTGTAGATAGCTGCTGGACTAATAAGAGAGTTGCTCCTGATGAGGAATAGCTCTCCCCTGCCAGATCATCCTACAAATCATCTGCTCATAGTTTTGTAAACTGATTGCAGGTTAAGCAAGGAAAAAAAAAAAAAAAACTTAAGGAAACATGTTACACATCAACAAATGCATGTTCATGCTATTATTGATTTAATTAAGTTACAACTTCTTTTAATTCACAAAGTAATAAAGAATTTTTGATTGAATTTTAATTTGATTTGTTTGCAAAAACTAGTCGCTTATCGTAAAGCATGTTTTCGACCTTAAGTTATAGAAGGTTGAACAAGTGTCTACTACATCTAAGACAAAATCCTTTTATCCTTTCAAATAGACCTTTTAAATAAAATCGCTCAATTTATTTAATAAAGCCACTTCGACCTCAATCTAAACTCCTACTCAACGACACAAAGTCAAACACTTTTAAAATACTGAATAACTATTCAAACCATTTATTCAAAAGTAGTTTTTACTGAATTATAAAGTTTCTGTACACCGCATAATTTTACTTGAACAAGAATAAATAGGACTTAGCAGTAATGTGGGCTAATTAGCATACCTAGGCTATACAGTTATTTATACAACGATAAAGAAATTTAGAGCTCTGAATAACTAAGTTATGGAGGCTTGAACCGGCATAGTTTATTTATTACGACACTGAGAATTTGAATGAATTAAGTTTGTTTTAATTTCCGCAGAACAAGGAATATTTAATATTATTTATCATAGTGCTATGGTTGTCGGCACGCTATTGCTTATCATAGTTACTGTTATAACCTATTTGTAATTCTTGGTTGATTCCTTTAATCAAAAAAACTTCGAAACTTAATTTGGTGCTGCGTGACTCACGCAGCACCAAATTAAGTTTTGAAGTTTTTTTTTATCCCCTACGTTGCAGCTCTTGGCCTGCATCTCTCCTGATGGTAAGTGATGATCAGGCTTAAGGTGGAAGTGAGCTTCACCTAGAATCCTCAACCAAAGAGGTACTGGATATCTTACCTTTAACTTCTGAAACACAACAATGCTGTTTGCTGTTATGGCGACAGACTAAGATAAGATGGTGGTAGCTAGCCAGGCGGACTTGCAACAAGCCCTACCGCCAACCAAACCGAGCTCCAAGAAAATTTAGCCCCCACTGGAAATCGAACCCGGGTCTTCTGGGTCTGAGACAGGTGGTCTAACCACTAGACCACAAAGGGTTAAACTAGAAACTATAGCTAACATAACAAGAGACACACGAGGACGGCGGTAAAACATGATTATTTAATGCTCGCGGTACTTAAGGTGTAAGGAATTTCCTAGTAGACCGCACATTTGAGAACCCTGTTTATTAAGTAGGTAGGTACAGGCTTGCGGTTTTAGCCAATGAAATACTGACATACATATCATACCTGTATTGTTTTAAGGGGTACTCAGAGATGTCGAGCTGTGTATGTCTTTAACTAATGTAACGGGACTTCGCCCCTGTTATTTTAAAGTAAATTAAATATTACGTGGGGACGGTCTATTGCCACACAAAACATAATAATTCTTCCAGATGGAGTTTCGGCCACTGCGGCCAATTTCAACGGAGACTAGCTACGCCAGAGATATTATAGTGCACAAGTGTGTGCGCAGACACAACTGCACTCTCTCTTCACTCACTCTCATAGTCCGATGGGATGGTCATTCGACAAGACCAGAGAGAAATCAGACGCGCAATGACTTAACGTGTTTTTCGAGGCATGTGGGTATCATACCGCTAACTTCTAAACTCCGGGCTGTTAATTTGTCACACAAAACATACATTTAATTCAATAAATCATGTTATAAATCCTTTAATCGAACAAGCAGCCATTCCCAATGAATATCCCGACAAAAATCGATTTGTCAGAATCTGATTTGAACCCTTCTATGGACAGGCTTATAAAGGACAAGATCATCATAATTGATGAACATCTAATGTACTTGTTGCTTGTCCATGCGGTGTCGTTAATCGCCTGATCCCTAATACAATCAATAATATTGCGTAATGTACTCCACGTGGCTAGGCTAAGTTCTGTAGTGTTGGTCATTAGGTTGTGTTTTGTATACTAGAACTTTACTTCTTATCCTGTAGATAATAATAAGGAATATGCATGTGATTCAAATGAGGGTTCATATTTTTTTTATAATCTATATTACTTCAGCATTATGCCTTCATCAATATTTGTAAAGACCCACCATCTACTAGTATGGATTGTTATTGGAAAAAATCAAACTTGTTTTCAGAGGGCACAACTCTCAAATTTATTAAAGCAAGAACAAGCAAGAGATTTGCAATACAGATGCATCTCTCCAACAAAACGAAGGCACTCTGTGTAACTCACAGCGATTTTGAGGAATAGAAAACACTTTAGAATAACAGCAGAGCACAATACACAGACTACAATTATTGGCAAAATACTTCTTCAACCTCATCTCACCACTTGACACTTTATGTTTGTTTGTTGTGATAGACTGTGACGTCACCGCACCAAGCGCCCCTAAATAGAGGACGCATAGCCCAGGTCGGTCGGCAATTTTTTTTTTTTTTTTTTGAAGTATTATAATTATTTGACGATGTAAACTATCGAACAGAAAAATAGAAAAATACATGCATATTCCTTTTTAAAATTAGATACTGTTTAGGGACATTAAAACTGGGTAAAAATGATTGAAAATAACCTGTCAATTCGTGTTGAATTGACAGGTTATTTTCAGTAATTTTTACCCAGTTTTAATGTCCCGTTTAAAGCAATACAATAAACACAATCCTGGACGATCCCAAAACGATTTAAAAAAAAAGTTGCGGTATCATACGTAAATTTAGTATAAACGTTTTAAAAAAAGAACTTAATTTTTCAACGATTAGGTATTTTATCACTGCCAATCATAGATTTTATGAGTAATTCAGATTGTGATTTTAAAAGTGAACATAAAAAGTTTATAGAATTGCGAGACGATTTATATTTTTAATAAAGCTTTTTATTAAAAAAGTTATTTTACAATTTGATTGGTAGTTAAAAAAACTTGAATACTGATCGAATTCACGATTCTAAAGAGATCACTGTATGTACTTATTTATTTATAGGCTTAATAGCAATTCAATAGAATCGCTTATTCTTAGATTTTATTCCAAGCCATATTGTAATCGTTATTCTACTAATTCACGAATAGCATCGTTGTTTTTTATAGAGATAAATTATCTTTATTCTCTATATATTTTATAATGATTGATTTCACACACATACCTACAAAATATTACCTTTTACATTTTCAATAACTTTATAGCGAAAACACTTTAAATAATCAATAATGAAATTGCCAACCCGCACTGAGCCCGCGTGGTAGATTACAGCCCAATCCCTCTCGACAAGAGGAGGCCTGTATCCAAGCAGTGAGAATATTATAGGCTGATTATGATTGTGAATGTAATAGGCTTTTCATTGACATAACGCTATAGATTTAAAAAATATATAAACGATTATTTAATCTTTCGCGTGGACGCGCGTGGTCCTTCCAGTTTTGATGTCTATGTTCTGCCCAGCCCCATTTGAGCTAGGCTGCCTGTTGAGCCACGTCAACTATATCAATTTCGGAAGGAGAGGAGGTCATCCTTTGCCCCGGAGTGGGATAGAGAAGGCTACGGAAAAAAAGAGTATTAGAAGGGTCATTCAAAACAAACTATAGTTGTAGATTTTTCCAACCCTTTATAAAAAACGGCCTCCTTTCCTGCGAGCTCAGACTCGAACCCCGACACAATACCACGGCGCCGTCACGTCCGTCCACGGCGCCTCTCAACTAATGTCACTTTATGAAAAAGTTCCTCACATTCTTCAGGAAATTGTATCATAGAGTCGCGTGGCGGCATCCTTGGCACGGTAGCACACTGTGGACTGTGCGTTTTAAATGATGGTAGCTCCATGATGGTTCTGTCTTATTAAAAAATAAATGGAATATTATTTACTGAAGAAATTAAACTTTTTAGTTATAAAATAAGTTTTTTTTTTTTTTTTACCTAGATAACTAGATAGATTTATTGCAATAATGGGTACAAACAATTTATAACTAATTAATTAATAAAAGTAGCAAAATTATATACTAACTTAAATAACTGTGGACTGCATGTTTTAAATTTTGGACCTAGTTATGTCGAATAAATGAGTTATCTATTTTGAACTGAAGAAATAATGCTTGGTTGGATATAGCAAAATTGGTTCTTGTCAAATGGACTGAAGAACTTTTTAAGTATTATGCATTTTAGTTAATGTGGAAAGTAAAGTACATAATGATAATGCTAATATTCTTAGGTAGGTATGGAAGTTGTCCTCTCCCAGGCCTGCGGGGTCAAAAATCTAAATATTTTATTAACACATAAACCTACATGGGAACTTATGACACGTAACAAGCTAGGTGCATGATCCCAATTGTTTGTTTTATTTGGAGAAGAGCCATCAAGAAACTCCACGTTTACTGTTTAAAACAATATTGGCTTATACAATTCTTTCAAATTAAAGTGTTAATATAGGTATGGGAGGACAGTGTAGGCCTGTGTACAAGTACCAGGTACTTAACCAATTAGAAAATGGTCAACAAATCTAAAGTCTACAGGCTCTACAACGTTCTCACATTCACAAAATATAAAATAAAAAGTTAAATAAAATAATAAAAAGAAAAACCTGTTAAACCAAATGACATGATTGCCATTATAACCTTAACAAAACTGGATTAATATCCTGTTCACAAAAGCCACTAATATAGAGTTGAATTTAGAATTGAAGATGTGGTGGATTGACTCCTCACAGAGAGAAGGCCTGAGTCCCAGGCATCAATGTTAATCGTTTAGTAAAGTTAAAGTTATCATCTCCACTACGGATCTTCATTATTTATTAGTAATAAACCTACTTTTCTTTCTTTTTTACAAAACATAAAATTCTGGAATTTTAAGTTAAGTTTTGAACTGAGGAGTTAAACATTTATTCATAACAGCATACTATGAGCAATGAGCATACATTTTGTTACTCATTAAACAAAATTAACATAATTCCTTTATCTAGAACACGTTTTAGTTTTTATAATATTATTACATATACCTACATAATTACAGCAATTCCACGTGCCAGCTTATCACTATGTTATAAAACATTAGTATGGATTCAAATATTATGAGCTTAAAAAATAACAATATAACTACATTAGTATTATTGTTTTATGTAATACAAATAGTGGTTCATAACTAAATTGTTACCTTGTGTTAGTTCAGTCATGTTCATTAAAATAGTTGACTTTACTTTGTAATAAATATTATCTGATCAAAACTAGTCATATTATGCAGGTTTGAAATAATTAATTGAAAAACAACAATTGTAATGTCTTTCAATGACTAAGACACAAGAGTGAGACCAATGCAGCAATACCTAAGTATTCTTTAATACATGATTTTCTTAAACACATACCGCTTAGAAAAGAGCACATTCTGTATCAAATACACGAGAGCAAATAACTGAGCCAGTTGGCTATACAAATCCTAGCCGGAATTTGGTCTCATTGGGCCAATGTGTGCTGAACAAACGTAGACCGACTGTAAAGCGTGGTTTTATCAATTTACATTCACCAATATTTACTCAAATGTTGGATGTTTGGATCAAGACCACTGCGTCTTGGATTTTGTAAAAAAGGTGTATTTTGAATACTGTGTGAAACATTGGAAATGGTTGAGAGAGCAAGAATATGCATTAAATCAATAATTTCATGTAAAACTCGTAGTTACAAAGCACCATGCATCGATGTTTTACTTTACTAAAACAACATGAACGAAAGTACAAGAAATTGACCATAAAAAAATATTTAAAGAGCGCCATTCAGAATAACTTCCTAGATACCGTACATTTAAGCCTCAGACCATTGGAATTCTAGAAACGTGCAACATTTTAACGCGCCATTTGAATCTCCTTGCAACCTGCCTGCAAGCAAACCTGCTTAGAGCTACGACGATTTATATTGGAATTGTGCAAGTATTTCCTTCTGAACTAATTCACAAATAAAAGTCAACTGTTTGAGATATAAAAAGCTGCTGCTATCCACTTGCTAAATTCTAAGTGTTTTATGAGTTTTTCTAAGTGGAAATTCTCAAGATACGCACAATGTTGTATGCAATGTGCACTTTGTATTTATCGTGGTTTTAATTTTTTGTGATTACATACATAACACTTATGCCCTTTCCCATGATTGTAGACAGAAATTACAGAGCGCCACCTGCCTGCCTACCTTGCTATTGGTTCTGAATTATTTAGTACTAGCTGTGACCGCGGCTTTACTCACGTGGCTGTGTATTCTATTAGCATTATTGGTTAATGGGAACATGAAGTCATAGTATACTTATTCGCTCGATACTGTAGCCTCTATCCGAGCGTAGTCTGTAACATCATCATTATCATCCTGTTGTCCTCAATCAAATGAATTAGGAGTCGGCACAGGATTTCTTCTTCCTACAGATTTATTATCCGTCTTCTCAGTAGGCTGGCTTCTAGCCATATCATCCTTCATAGAATACAATCCATACATCGTTCCTTTGACCTTTCTCGACTCGTACAACCATCCACATTCACACTCGAAACCTAAGACCGTGCACAATAAACGTAAAAACCAACATAGAGAACAGATCTAAACAATAACCGCGGAACCAGCGCGCGGAAGTTGGTTTCATTTGAAAGTTTTCCGTTTTTCAAGCTTACAGCATACAGCCCCAAGTGGGGTGACCTACTCTCTTGAATTCGCGATACGGAACTTTTTTCATCAATAGGTTCGCGACGAGAACGAATATATGTAGTTGAGTTGAGGCACTATGTACAATATTTTCGCTTAAATGGTTATGTTCTTTGGTTACTTCGCGTGGGTTTGTAGATCAGCATGTTTCTGTTATGTTTTTGCTTTACTTGTTTGTGTGTAATAATATAATCGTGATGAAGGTCGGGTCAAAATATTTTTTAAGATCAAGGACTTCACTTTTCTTTGCTTTATAAACACCAGTACTTTCCGGGAAAAATGAACCACATCCTTTCTTTTCCCTCGGGTAAAAACAGAACATAGGTACTTACATTTGCTGCAATCGGAATTAAACATGAAATTCAAGTATCTACCTATGCCAATCCGTACGTATTCCAAACGTAATTTTGATATTCTTGTACAGGCAGTTAAATTAATTGTTTATCAAATTGACACACTACGGCTATTGACTATTTATTTGTTTCTGTTCTATGCTTTTATTCGAGTTAACTGATCTTTTTTGAATGCACTGTGACAAATAAACCAATTTTTCTTTCTTTCTTCATATTTGCCGTGCGGTACTTGCCGTGCGGAATTTCACACAACTATTAAAGTCTGATAGTTGCGATTTGACTATACGGACAGTTTAAGTTGGTAGGCAGTGAATTAGCTGAACAATTAATTTCCCTGATTTTACATAAAAAAGTGTTTTGGTGCACCTGTACGCAAGTTTATAATGAGATCAAGTACTGTACACAGGGTGATGTTAGCATTTTCTTGAAGAGTCGTTGAAAAAGGCCCACCTTACGTAATCTTTAGTCAAATATTGATGATATTACTTAAGATATCCGGCCAAAAAATAGGAAAAATGTAAAAGAAAAAAATACCTTTTCTACCTTTCTGAGGTTATAAGTGCCCCTAGCCAAAGTAAAAAGTGTGATCCTTACCTTTTGAAGTTTTCTCTTGGTCGTTATGTTTTCGAAAGATAAGTCGGGGATATTAATAATAACTTTGGCAGAAGATGGCATGAATTATCCGGATAAAAATGATGCTCGTTATCGACTGAAAAATAAGGTATTCAAAAAAATATCTCCAAGGCCAATGGTGCCTGGAAGAGATCGCAGAAAGCGATGAGGCCGCCCATTGTATGTTTTGTAGTGTTAAATTTACTATTTACTATGTATTTTCTGGTGTACAATAAAGTATATATAAATAAGTTTATGTATACGCATGTTTGACAAATAAATTATCTTTCTTTCTATCTTTCTTTCTTTCTATAAATAACTCGAAAATTCAATGGGTTTTGCTGGTTTTCCACAGGTGTCAATTTTTTTTGACAAATTTTTACCTATTTCTAGTAACGAAATTTACTAGAAATGAGTAAATCTTTGTCAATTTGTTTGCCAACCGTTGACCTTCGAAACAATACAGATCCAAACTTCGGAAACTCGTAACAGAATGATGATGTTATTCTAATAGACTGTTAATTTAATAGTTGTATAAGATACCTACTATAAACACTGGATTCCTAGATAAACACCTAAACTTGAGAAACCGTGTGAAAACAATAGATTTCCGTTCATGGAAATGTTTCAGAATCTAGTCACGTAATTCAGATATTTAAACAGGCCTGTATTAATATAACCTTTCAGCTTTCAGTCACCAAACATTATCTAATTAATTGTCTACTTGGCTGCATCACGACTATGCCGGGTAATCAGCACTTAATTACGGGTTCCGTACCACCGTACGATATTTAGTAAAAAACGACGAAAAAAACATGTCTTTTATTGTCTCTTTAATTTTTAACTTTATTTTATTTTGGAAACCCAAAAAATATGATAATGTTCGGTAGTACGGAACCCTTCGAATGCGAGCTCGACTCACACTTGGCCGGTTTTTTAGTTTAGTTAAAAGAAAATACTAAACAAAGTATATTTTTCATCTCAAACAAATAAATCGCAAAGATAAATTTGTATTTCATAATGATACTGTGAATTACAAAGTTATGTTTTGCAGTTGCAGAAAATCGCCCATATTAAACTAAAATACCTTATGTACAGGCGGCATTTATAATATTTAATTTTGTGGATTATATACAGTACGGTATAAATGTATAAGGTACGTGTTATACGGAAGTTTTAAATCCCTAACTTGTTTAGTTGTTGCGACAGAGCTCTTACAAAAATGGTCTAAAACTGACAACTTTTACAGCCATTTCTTCATTTTTGAAGAAAAAAAAAATAATATTACGTTTACATTCTACTCGATTGTTTCTAGACAATGATGCCACGGCAAGGTTTTTTTTTTAATTCTAAAGTTTAATGTATGCGGCAATAGAAATACATAATCTGTGAAAATTTCAACTGTCTACCTAATACGGTTCATGAGATAAAGCCTGATAGACGGATAGACGGACGGACAGCGGAGGCATATTAATAGGGCTCCGTTAGGTACCCTTCGGGTACGGAACCCTAGCAAAAATTATCCCAAACCTCCCCAACTTGAAGCTCAACTAAAATTATTTTAAAAAACAACCCCTGGGGTCGCACGTGAAAATAAAATAATTGTATCATACCCGTATAATAGAGGAGACGCGGCGTAAATTAATGGGGCTTGTAATATAAATTGATATAAATTGTGTCTCGACGGACTCTGGCTGCTACTACGATACGAATACGAAATTATTTTGGTTTAAAGTGAAAGCTGAACGAGATAACAGGAGGTGACGCGTTTTATGGCTACAGTAAATAATGGCCAATGCAGGACGGAATTAAATGTTTATCCACGAGTTTCGTATACCTTTTTAATATTCAAGTGTCGTTGGAGTGACCAATAAATTTTAATAAAGTATTTATTGCACTTGGTTTTTTACTGTTCCACTGCTGAACACGATGTTCCGCACTGCTCAATCTGAAAAACAAAAAGGTGAAAGTCAAAATAGTTTCAGAGGGAAATCCTATAAGTATAAAAGATATTTATACAATCTTTTAACACTATTTCCTGGGAAGATGGCACCAGCAGAAGAACACACATTTATGTATTATTTTTTTTATGTACAAGTAGAAATACCTTAGGCAGAGACAAAACATGGCAGGTGTAATATAATAGAAAGACAACATACATGTTATATAAACTAACACAACAAGTCATCGTTGCGGTTTAAAAGAAGATGTAGTGACAAAAATTTAAAAGAGTAGGTACCTATGCTTAAATGGTTTGGTCATGTTGACAGGATGAATAGTGGATGAATGAAAGGCGACTGACAAAAGGTATTTATTTACAAGGCAGATGTGAGTGGAAACGCCGGGAGGGGACGTCCTCGGGAATTATATAGTGACCTTATTGGTGATGTTCTTCAGAAAGGTCAGGGGCGTGTATGATCAGATGTATGAACGTAAACGAAGCAACACGAGTATGTAAGGATGGTAGAAGGAGGCGTTCTGTAGGGTCTGTCTACCCCCATAAAAAGAAGGCGTGGGGTTATGTGTGTATTTGTGTTAAGAGCGTTTATTCTGAAAGTGGGCAACGTCGCAAATAGATGTCAAATATTTCGTTGTTTTGATTAATTTGGCAATACTACTGTATGGAAATATGAAATTTGGCTAACTAGCGAACTAGAATATTGAATAAGAAATGCAATAATTAATATCGTAACATCGTACGTAGTATCGTATCGAATATTTAGTTTTATTTGTAAAAAAAGGATTTGGAAACATTTCAAATGCCTTTTTTACACCTAAAACGGGTACAACAACAAATTCAATGTTATAATTGCAATTCAATAATAATATTCTAGTTCCCTAGTTAGCCACATTTCTTGTTTCCATACAGTAGTATTGCCAAATTAATCAAAACAACGAAATATTTGACGTCTATTTGCGACGTTGCCCACTTTTAGAATAAACGCTCTTAACACAAATAAACATTGTCTTGAGAAATTACTCACAATGTAATGAAAACAATAGTCTATTTCGAAAACCGATAGTGATACATTTATCATGATAATTGCTAAGCAACAATTAATTTATTCATTAAGACACGCCAGAGCTTCATTCTATTAATTCAAGAGCCTCGTTCGATCTAGTTCGGAGCTCTTTGTTTCTATTGCGGCTCTGTTGAGTCTATTAGAGGTTTAAAGGAGGTTCTACTAGAACAGTGATTAATAGATAGAGGAAGAATGCTAGTGAAATGATTTATGGAAGGTGGAAAACCGGGTTGTAAATAATGATAGTTTTGTCAGGTATCTCTGGTTTAAGTTCAGTTTTTATACCATGTATTACATAATTATAGTGTTTAAAGTAAGCAAAAATCTTTCTTGTGTCACAAAATGCAATTATTCAAAAAAATCTGCGAGTCACACAAATATCTGTCCGACGGGAATCGAATTTGCGACCGATTTAGCTCAGCTACTTCGTCAAACCATTCTACGTAATTTACAAATAAATAGAAACACAATCTACCAACCATACATAACTAAAATTCACTGTTTCTAATTATAAAAAAACGTTTAATTTTATTCAGACTAAATGTTCATATTTTGTTAATATCTATTACATTATCTTAAAACTATGTTAGTAATGAGGATTATGACCTGACCTTATCATAAGTACTATAATCTGTATATTAATATTATACAAGTTGCTACTAACAGAACACGACCTCAGACTAATACTTTGATACTAATTGGATGAATTATCGTGAGTCATAATATATATATGGACAAGCCTATGTAACTTGTACCTATATTAATTAGCATTAGTTATGGTTGAGGTTTAGTGTTACCAGATAAATAACTTGGAGCTGTTTACAATAATTTATTAATCAGAATTGTTAGATACACAGTAGCTCTTACTTTTACTCATATAACCGTAAAACTTTTTCATAATATGGTACCAGGATATAAGTTTATAACTATAAAAAGTTTCCCGGTAAAATCAGAACCCAAAATCTGAAATATGACTACCAGAGAAAAATTGTGATTTTATCTAACATGTGAGATACTAGTACCTACTACCCATCACAAGCTCACGAGTGAACATAAACCTTAACTTTTAGGATCCAGCATCCATCTCAGTTACGTAACTATGACACTAAACAGAGTGGCAACATAAAATTCGTAGCTGCCACGTGACGTCATAGTGGCCTGTTAATAATTCAGGCAAACGTCGGAGGACTCATCAGCCCTTAGATTACCTGTGCGAAGGAATAGTTTCAGCTTTTTGGCAGGGACCGAGATATTCATTTAGGTACGTTGATATAAGGAATAAGAAAAACGTATAGAACGGTCTGTAGCAAAACCTAATTAATGACTACAAACCACAAAGTTTTCTGGTAGGGATAAGGGTGTTAAGATTCCCAAACCAATCTTACTGATTCTCTCCTTCCGAATTATAAAAATTCGAATCTCGCCTTTCTGGCTGTGCGATAGTCAAATGCAAAACTGGTTTTATTAATTTAATCATTAGAATTTATTGCATTTATTGTTTAAGACCGGTGGCAGCTGTCAAGCGGCTGATAAGTCAACTGTACCAAGTTTATTTTCCCAAAGAAATAGTCTGAAATTGGACCACTGCGTTGTTACTGCTTATTACTCGGGATTTGGCACTGGTGCGCCAAATGTTACGCCAAATACGGTTTAAAGGACGCATAACGTTCTCGTTTGTCATGTTATTATCAGTTGAATGTCCACTGGACGGGTGTTGCTATGCAGAGCTACGCTCACCGATAATTGGGGACATTGTCGTAATCATCAG
Organism: Agrochola macilenta; assembly: GCA_916701695.1. Classification (NCBI taxonomy): domain Eukaryota; kingdom Metazoa; phylum Arthropoda; class Insecta; order Lepidoptera; family Noctuidae; genus Agrochola; species Agrochola macilenta. Next base: position 22,985,798 of record OU753560.1, on the reverse strand, counting down.
GGTATATTCGTTATGGTAGCTTGTGTTCATTATGGTTTGTTTTTATTATTTTTGGGGTGACTAGTGCAGGTAACTTTATATCAGAACAGAATCATTGGACGATATTCACAATAAACTGTGCAGCTTTAATAATCATTTTTGAAGTCTTCTCCTTTTTTTCGTTGCGACGGTACATATTTTTGAAGTCTTGTACTTACTAACGTGCATCATTTAAAAACTTAAATAAAATTACCAGCCGCCTATTTTCCGAATAATTTGCCACAATAAAACGCATAAAAACGGTGTCCGAAAATTCCCCGCTTTTTCCAAGACATTTCTCGAACATAAAGGTAGACAAAACGTCAATAGATCCATTATCAGAACCCCTGTTCACCGAGGAAGAATTCATAAAACTTCCTCTAAATTCCGCCCAATTGTTCGTGCCGTGACCTCATTCTGGGACACAATAAATAGCCTCAGTACCCGGCTCCTGTCAGCGATATTTTCTTCTAAATCTTCAATGTTTTGTGAACGTTCCTCGACCCGCGATTTGTACACTTAGGGAATAAATGGAGCGTCAAATACTCGTGCATCGCCCGAAAAAAGATGCACTGCGTTACGGAATAAATCGAGCTTGAAACACTCTTGCGTTAGTGAACGATGGACGAGTGCGCTAATATAGAACATGGGAACCAGTGATTCAGCTGTTACTGTAATGTTTAAGTGTTCCAATGTGCATTAATATATATTTATTAATTGTATATTTTAACAAAAATATATTTAATTGTATATTTTAACAAAAATATATTGAATTGTATATTTTAACAAAAATATATTGAATTGTATATTTTAACAAAAATATATTTAATTGTATATTTTAACAAAAATATAATTATTTAATTTTATATTTTTCGTTATCGTTTTACCTATTTCAAAACCCTACTCATTACAGCAAATAATTATTAAAAAAGTATATCATATATTATTTAGGAACTTAAACAAACAAAACCAAGTCAGCGAATCCCCTTAAGTCTGCATCCAAAGTTACTCAAATCAATCCTAACAATGCGTATTTATTTACTTATCTTATCTTACTTATTACAATAAGGCTGCAATCCTTTCTACTTCCTGTTTCCCTGTCGACGATATTTCCTCTATATTGCCGACCACTGCTGTGCTAGCATGACTATTTATTGCAGTTACGTTAAGGAAACAAAATTACATGGTGGATTTTGTCAGAGAGTAACGCATTCCAATAACAAAAAAATATGTTTGGATATTGAGACAGAACGAAAATAATGAATTCATTGCAATGCCAGCTCGTTTCGTTGTAAATATTTTTGAAGACAGATAAAGAAGATAGTAGTAGTAGTAGTTTTTGAAGATAGTTTCCGGAAGTTTTGTGAGATTTATAACTAAACGCATTCACAATACAGCAGTAATACATTTTCATGCTAAACCATTTAAGTCTGGTTCCAATATTTATTTAAAATATTACAGTTCAACGAAATTCATTCCTTTTACAGATATTACAGCTATATCTCATCAGTTTTATTTACATTTCCTCCGGCCAAACATCTCAATACAGTCCGTGTTTTAGTTTCCACAAAGTTTCATTTGATTTGTGACCGCCAAACCTCGCGCCTCGCGCCTCGTGCCAAGCTAGAGATCTGTTTTGGCAGTTACCAACAAAACTTGCTTCATATTTGGAGTACGAGCAACTCTCGGCCAGGAAAATACTTTCAGAACTTTGCAGGTGGATTTTGCCCCCGAGAGCCCAGATCCGAAGTTTTTGCGCTAATCGAAATCTAGCTATTGCTTGTTCTAAAAAAGTTCTACAAAAAATCCAACCTTCTGTTGAACATGTGACAAATAAAAAAGTAATAAACGAGTAATTTAGAATCATTTGCTTCAGAACTTTTTGGATCAAGGGGATAAAATATCAAATCATTTGAGTGAGAGAGAAGATATATTTGCTAAATAGTTTCAAAACCAAAATTACCAGCAAAGAAAAATACCAAAAGTCAGCACCAAAAAACTTTGCCAAGATTCTGCTCTTAGAATAAGAGCGAACATTGTAAAACAGGACATTTCAGTGAGGCGTTACTTATTCACACCGTTTGTCGGCGACGTAGTGCTGCTCAGATATTCAATGCCGCCATCTTGTTCTTGTGTTAAGCTTAGCTTAACTATAGCCGCAAATGACGTGAGCAGAATGGAAAATGGTAAGAAAGTGTGTCTATATGGCGAACACGAGGCTTGCTCTTCACACAATATAAAATCTTAGATAGAACGCTCACACATAATAGGTAAATAAGTTATAGGCATAAATGTCTAAGAGGTAAGTCTTTGCTGTGTCTTTTAGTGGCGTATTTTCGTGAATATGTACAAAATTTTTAGCGTATATAAAATGAGACTAAAGGTGAATGAAAAGCATACTGAAATCTTCAGATTACATCCGGTGATCATGTGGCACAAGTATTATTTCATCCAAAGATAGGTAACAGCGTCGATTCAATTTTATTTTACAACACTCTATTCCCATATTTTATTTCGATACACACTCGAAAGAAAAAAAAATACCCTCCTTATAGGGAAGTCGGGTAAAAGTAAATGAAAGATTTTACGACAAATATAAAACGGAGCGAACTTTAGATAAGAAAGTGGAGTGTCGTATTTTGATCGTTAAACCTCGCCGGTAATGTATTCGATACAGCTCGCTATGTTCGATGTATTGAATCGAGACTCGACTAGCAAGTTTCCGCGAACTTCTACTGACTTTATATTAACACTCGAATTAATCCTGTAAAGGCCCGTGCAGACTGGCGCGACTTGTCGCGCGACCACGACGGCGGTAATTGTTCTACCGTGAAGTTTTTTTAGAAATTGTTTTATTAGAGTCGCGTCGCGCCTGTTAGCTAGGGCCTTAATGCAGTTTTATTCACACCTGTTTCTGTTTCAAGATTATTTACTGGAATTAAATAAAAGAGAATTTAAGTTAAAAAAAATATTGCTCGTTCATCCTCGTTAAGTTTGGCCAGGGTTGTCCGAAGCTGTACAGACGAAGTTTTAAAATTAAAATATGAGTTTTTATTATTGATCTCATGTCATTAATTAATTTTACTATGCTTCATTTACCTTGAAATTAATACACACAAATAATTTAATTTTAACCTGTAGATGTTTTTTTTTGTTAATGTTTTCCCAAATTATTCTTGAAGAAATTAGTATATAAATCATTTAAAGATTTATTCCTACCATCAACTAGACAAATCGGTGAAGCAATTGAAAAAATTGTTAAACAAAATCAAAAAAGAAATTAACATTGTTCAAATTTGATTTAGGAATGTCCGGTCAAGTATTGTTTAAAAAAATGGTGGCATGATGATTGACATAATAAGAAATAACTTAGAGCTTTCTGAAGGCCTTGTAATATATTTAAATTATTTTCTTTTTACTTTCAATAATGTTGAACAGTTTTAAATAAGAATCATATTGTTTCTGATGAATATTTTGATTGACCTTATCTCTTTATAATCTGTATTAGTTGTTTCCCTGTTTTTTTGTGGTCCTAAATTTTATCCAAACTGTTTTAAATGTTTAATTTACTATCATCTTCGTCACTCAGTCAGTGATATTTTGCTCACCAAACTAGGACAAAATCTATGTAGTTCTAACATTATGTTTAGCCATTCAACTTATATATTGGCGCAGCCATAAAAAATTGACGTGGCATTGTGCCGCATAATCGCAGGCCGGGCTTTCGATATAAAACGGCGCTTTGTGAGAATTCTCTGGCATTCGCTCGTCGCTCCAAGCTGCGATATGAATATTATTACATTCTTCTGTCCTATATTTATTATTTATTGTGAATTTGTCAATAGTCTGCGTTGTTTGTAGGTTTCTTTGTTGTTCTATTTTTAGAATAGTCAGAAGTCACGCGAGGACTTTTATTACTACTGAAGTCTCTGAGCCTAGACGTTATTCTGTTTTATTTTTAGTTACAATAAATGTTATCTTTGTCGTAAACTATTTTATTATGACAAATACACAAACACCACTTCATGTCTTTGACAAAACTAAGAGATACCTACATACTCACTACTCTCAATGCAAACCAAAAATATACCTTATAATTTATTAATACGAGTACATTACTAATCTTACCAAAAAGGTAATCAATTATTTCAACATAGCCTTTAGCATCCATCCATTCATAACCACTGACAGCACAAAATACGAAACTAATCTGATACATTACCGCCAATCCTCGCAACATCAGTGATCTTTACCATACACCAGTCTATTGTTCTCATAATCACCAGCGCGTCGGTGATAAACACAAGGCATCTCTGATTTACGTCCGAAGCCACGCCATTAACGGCATTACTCTAACACCGGGGACTTAGCTCAGGAGTTATCTCAGGAGTTAGCTCAGGAGTTAGCTCAGGAGTTACTGCTGATTTGCAACTTGTGCTCCTATGTCTTGAGATATGCTGGTTTGTGATAACTCGGTGCTGGGTAAAGTAAAATAGGAGATAAGAGAAAAAAAGTGCCCATAGTAGTTTAAAAAAATGTAAAACTTAAGACCATCGTCCATACAGAATCTTTCTGTTTATTGAATCATCATTTGTCATGATCTGCCTAGCTTTTTCCTACCTATGTTGGGGTCGGCTTTCAGACTAACCGGATGCAGCTGAATACACTGGTATTTAGCTGCATCCGGTTAGACTGGATACTGATTAATTATCTTTCTGTTTATTCAATATGGGGTGGCAAAAAATTACGTTCATAAGTAAACTAAAACTAAACTAGACTCGAAATTGATGTTGAATTCGTTTGTTCTAACAATAACTATTGGAGACATACGATACATCCAATTATAGTTACCAGAAAACAATTTGATTAAAAGCAAAAACGTGATCTAATAAAAAACTTACTAACCCCAGGGCATTTCTCCCCATGCTGACTCTCATAAATGTCGTCAAAATCACATAACCAAGCAAACACAACAACAAGTAATCTCATAAATTGAATTCCAACAATACACACCACTTAGATATCCTCAAAAAATAATCCGCGTACTCTCAAAGGCGGAGTACTAATAAATAATACATGGCAAAAGTTCCCGGCTGGGTTCATACAGAAGATTGATCCGCGCATTCCGAATACATTTACATGTGGGAATAAATCATAACACAGGGGCTCAGGGCTCGTGTCGATAGCTACAAGAGTACAACATGAGGTGTTATTTATATTGTTTGGAGTTTCGTATGTCGGTAAAAGTGATGTTACGAATTTTGAAATTGAACTATGATACTGATGTTTTTTTAAATGTTTCAAATCGAGTTTAAGAACAAAATGTAAAGAAAAACTTTGGTATTCCTAGAAAGAACGAACTTGTAAAGGAATCAGTAGCATGGCCTAGTTTTACTTTTTTCGAAGAACCTAGACCATTCTGATTTCAATCAGGTGCGTAACCTTTCCTCAACCTACTTCTAAAGAAAATTAGGCCTAACCTACCTACGCAAAAACGGTCATCCATAATAATATAGTGTTTCATTCTCAAGCCGGGTCATTGTAGTGAAAATCATAAATCACGCCTTCCTTGCTGTACTTTTTACAACATACTAGAATAACAATATGTAGCGGTACTCCTAAACCTAAAGCTTAGAGTAATAAAATCCTTACAGGAAAGTACTTCAAGAAGAATGATTTGGCATATTTTTTTACCAGCAAAGTGAAGGGGGCGGTATATTGCTCCTAACTTTTTGCTATTACCGGGGAAAACTTGTTGTTACCCGACGAGAGCTGGCTGATTGAAACAATACATTCAAAGGAATACTTCAAGACTTCGAAAACATCGATGATAGGATTAGGAGCGATAAAGTTTTTTAGGTATCGTTTAACGAAAGAAAATAGCGATGTTATTTTGGCTTTTTGAGAAAGAATAGATGAATACCTTAAAAAAAAATGTAAGAACACTCATGTGTTCTTACATTTTTCTTTTTGTCTTTATCTCGGTACCGGAATAGACCGCTTGGATTAAATGATTCGCTTTGCAGCCTTTAGATGAATACCCATTGATAATCGTGAAAGAGGTATTTATTCACTGAACTTTTAATTATCCAGAATGTTCAGCATATGATTTCATTATTTGTGCATGGTCGCAAATTAATAAAGAAGAGGTTCATATAACAGCAGCTTCAAGCTTGTTATGCTTAAAATATCTAGATCCTAGATATAGCCAAGACGCTAGCGCTGGTAGATATTGCATAAACTATGTACTGATACAGTTTGAGTATTTCTTTAAAATCGTATGGAATTTAATAGATATCAAACGCCCATTAGATTGGTTGGAATTTCCAGAAATTGTTGTTGGATGAAGACTCTTGGATTAAGGCTTTCTGAGAATTTCCCAGGACAAAGAGGTTTCAAGCTAACCACCAATTTCACCCAAAATAATTTAACATAATTGTCTCCTAAGTCGAAAACTATTATAGTCTCGGCAGTTAGTGTTTAAACATTTTGTTTAATCACTGCTGTGACTAATTCCCGTCGATTCGTAAAAGTAGTGGGCGTGGTCTGTAAGCATAGAATGAAGTAAAATTGTAGAATCCATTAACGCGGCCCGCTCTGTTAAACCGGTATTCATCAAGTCACACTCTTGGAAATATACTTTACTAAAGTTGGTGCAGGCACATCAGAATCTAATACCTTGCAATTTCTCGCATTGGTATTTAATATGCTGAGCTATTTATTCACCCGTATGCCGAAAAAGAGAAGCATATTCCTAACAGTCTAGTTTAGTCAATACCGTTTCCAATTTTAGAATCCGAAATAAGTCCACACGTCACAGTCGTTCGGGGCCGTCCTACTTTATTCGCAGTACGTTTGCATGGTAAAACATTTATTTAACGCGACTCTTCTTACATTTTTCCGTCTTTATCTCGGCGCCGGAATAAACCGCTCGGATTAGATGATTCGCTTTGCAGCCTTTAGACGAATCTCCCGGTGATTTGTTCACAGAGTTTACAGTTTTTGGATGTTTAAGTATTGTCAATTTTGTTTATTATGAAGTCAATTATTTTTAACAAATTTGATTTCAAGTAGAAATTGGGTTTAGTAAGGTTCAATCATTTGTGTTAAAATGTTAATCTGGGTAAACCGTAAGTCACAGTTAACAATAACTGTGTTTAAAATTATCACTTGCTTCAAAAACGGTGAAGGAAAACATCGTGAGGAAACCGGCATGCCTGAGAGATATTTTTCGACGGCATGTGAGGGCAAGTCAGATGCCTTTGGGCGGCATTAAAAACAAAATCTGACAACAGGTTAGTCACTAACCACACGAAAAAGAAAGAAAGTAACTATACCTAATAGATCTACATAGCTAACCTTTTCGTTTATCTGAAAATACAATATACTGCACGAAAAAAAACTTGTGAAGCTAAATTACAATGAAACTGAAAACAAACATAAAATTCCACATACTTGCAAAACACTCTAGTAACTTGACAAACAATTCCTAGTAAAAACACGACTAATAAAATTCACCTTGACTAAACACTTTCAACTAACAGAAACAAATACACAGGACGAACCACCAACCAACCCTATTACAAGAAACAGTACAAACGCAGTCCATTTTCTAATTTTCCAGGCAAAAAACAAGGTTAGACGAACAGTAATCCTATGCGTGTCTTCATTACCAGCATTAAGGCGATGACTCGACTTGATGAGCTCCTTTGTACCCCTCCCCCCGGGATCCCCTCCACCCGTTCTACCCGTGTGACGCCACTCCGCGAAACATTTTAGGCAAATTGTAAAGATGTTGTTCTTTAATTTTGTTTGTACGTGTAGAAGGTAATTTTGTGAGGTAGATTAGGATCTTGAAGAGAAATAAAATGTTTGTAGGTAAGCACACTATGTGTAATTTCGTGCTCACTTTGAAGAAGTAAAACTGTTTTTAGACAAGTGTGGAGGCTAATAGATCCGAATTTTGAACGAGAAGTTATGAGTTCGAATCATTTCCAAAAGAACCGAATTGTAAGTTATTATTGCTGCCTGTGAACCAGAGAAGAGAGACTATGAATAAAATAAAGATCGCATAGAAAAAATAAGGGGTTCTCGAGTTAGAACACTAACGGGCAGGTAGAGATAAGTTGCGTTTTATGTCATGTAAGAAAAGGATGGATGACCTGCTTGTCTTCCAAATAATAATATATATAAAATATAATATGTAATAATATGGATAAAACAAGCAGTAAAAGCAGTTAAAGCCATAGCGTTATTGTTTGTTGAATAAGTGTCTGATGAAAGAATAAACAAACCCTGTTCAGATAACACATTAAACTGTATTTAGAAGGTTTCAACTTTTCCAATAATTATTGTTTAAATATCATTATTAAATTGTAATTAAATTATACATTATACGAGTAATTATCCTCAATTGTAATACTCGTACATCTTTAAGGAGATTTACAAACAAATTTTCAGGTTCATGTATTCAAATAATCAAAGCACTTAAGCGGCACTACAAATTGGCATCCACGTGCATTTTCTGATCCATTTGTAAAAAAATTATTAGATACTTTTTCCTCAGATACTTTTGGATGAGAGTATACGTTAAAACATCTAACAGAATTTAATAAAACAGACAGATACTTCACTAATCAAGTAACAAACCCCATCAATCTCATCGCTTTGTATCCACGATGCGTGCGCACAAACTAGGCAACAGGATTAAGAGCTCAGTCGGCTTACACAAGTTGTAATCGTCGCTGCTCGTCCGAGAGTTATTTGTAGGTAATAGTTGAAACTTCCAGCGTTTGGGGATGTTGATATATTGGGAATGGGGTTTGTATGGGATGATATTTCTGTGAATGGAACTCCCTTCAATGTTCTTTCAGAGATCTATGAATTCTGTGTAGTTAGATTTGTCTTTTGGGAAACACTTGCGGGGTTACAGTGAATGTTCCGACTTCCGACGATCGTAATCAGTCAATAGTTTTGCAAATTCAAATTATTTTATTTCACATAAACCTACGTGGGCACTTATGAAACACCAGAAGCTAGGTGCAAGGTTCCAATTGGTCGTTTCCCATGGAGAACCGCCTAGAGCAGCTTATATTCAACCAGATACAATGACAAAACAACCAATTACAATAACTACAACAACATCAATAAAAAGCTCAACAGTTTCGCATTGCAGTAGCAGGCTAGCAGCAGAAAGTCGCGGACACAATTATGTACAACGTCGTCGCGTGTCAGAGCTCAAATACAAATAGTTTATTATGCTAATGGACGTTTTTCAATTTGAATGCAAATCCGACACGAGACTAACGAGGAATGAAGACGTTTACGCTCGAATTGGAACGTTTAGAATATTATGTTTATTCTATTTAGTTATTGGGTAAGAAGAGATATCATTTATCCCTCTATAATCTTGTGGGCTATGACCACAAGATAATTGGCAACTAGCTTCATCTTTTTGACTGATTGTCTCCTTGTCGATTCAAAAGTGCCTTTATAATTGGTTTAATTGAAACAAAATAATGCTTTCATTTTGAGATTGAGTTGACCCAAGGTGAGATTCCAGGTTCCATTCCATTCCAGGTTCTAGATTTGTGTGTGTGTGTGTGTGATTGTGTAGCTATTGGTGTGATTTTTGTATGTTATTGATGGCATCCAATCAAACGAGGGACGGCTCTCCGATGGTCAGTGGTTGCCGCCTATGAACACGTGCAAAAGCATTGCATATTATGCGTCCAATTGGCGTCCCAGAGACACCCATACCCTTAACCTTCAAACCGGAACAATGCTGCTTGGCACCAAAAATTAAGTGCATACAGAACATCACGCCAGTTATGTTACATGCTATTCAGCTGTTACTTGAATAGTTTAAGATAATAATCTATCTTCAATAAACCAATATCTGCAATCTGGTCCATTGGAATGCTATAACAAATACGGGTCGTGTTCCGATTAATATTGCATTTATACCGACACCGTGACCGCAGGGATTCGAATTAAAATCAAAACGGATCCGATACTTTTGGCGCACTCCAATTATTTCGGTAATTGGACTACTGGTAGTCTCGTTAATTGTTGTTGTAAAGAATCCTTTTTGGTGTAAGGCCGCTGGACCGTGAATATTGGGCTTAATTACGTGATGTTTATTTATTAACATAATAGCATACTGAGTCACTGAAAGGTTAGGACTGCGATTTACTAAAACCGCATAGAGGCTGAAAAATAAAAAATAAACTGTGAAAGGATTTGTTGTGATTTTTGTAAGAAGGTAAGTTGAGAGAAAATATTGCTGTCGTAAATGTGAGTCAACGAAAACGCTATGAACAAATCCTAGCATATTTTTCCATTTTATAGTCAAGCACAAATAAATGATTCGGTGATCAGTAGTTAAAGAAAACAATTTCAGAATATGTTTCATAACCTTAAAGCAATACAGATTGCATTCTTGAATGAAATGAATATCTCAATAAAAATCTTTCCAGCAAATGAAACGCAAAAATTTCAATTTTTCATTGCATCCGAAATGAGCTAGGTACTGCATTCAATAACGTATTTTCTTTGAAAGCAAAAAAAATATATCATATCCATATTTTATAATAATAAATACCGGTATTTATTATTATGTCAGAATTCTACATTTACAACTTCCAACAATGATATATTCGTATTTTATATCAATTTCTTGACATTTTTGGGTCAGCGCGTGCCAAACACACTGTACATGTATTTAATATTTTTGTTTTATTCATGAGCTTCAATAAAAATATACCAATGGGAAAATAAATCACTGTCGTTTCTATGATAAAAAATTATATAATTTCTTTGGAGTATTCATCACTGGTATAATTTTTAACCTGGACTATAGGACCCAGCATTCTTTAGCTTGGATTTCTGCAGCGTACAAAATTATACAGGCTTTCTGTCCGGAAATCTACAGCTACCTACAGCCTGAAGATTAAAATTGCACTGGATTTGTGTCAATAGACTTATTGCCTTGAACGTTAATAGTACAACGGAACACGTGGCTTCTTCTTCTGAAAATGCAGGAGTATTCTGATTACAACCTGTTTAATTTTTATCATGCATGGTAGTGTAGCTAACTGTCTGTAATTCGACACTGAGACACTATTGTAATCTATTGATACAATAAATAATTAACAATATTTAGTTAAACCGTTTATTTGCATACTACAGTAGCTAGTATTGTGAGAATAATTGATGAGTATTATGTACGTCAATAAGGGCCTCCACACATCCGTGACTAGGAAGTGATTTACATACGTAATTACTTGGTGGTGACCCTTGAGGGATTAGCAGTCATTAGTACAAGCAACACTTGTTTTTATTTAGCATAAATTATACTATAAGGGGATTAAACTTGATGGTTGTCAGCAACTTGTATTGTCGTTGATGGTTGTCGAGGAATCATTATTTGTGTTTCTTTTAGACCAGAGCAGACCTTGCTATGAGTGAGCAGATCATGATATGCACTCATAGCAATGTTTTTAATTTTTTGAAAACATTACTATGAGTGCATATGATCTGATCAGTATGCAAGTTTTTTTTAGCAGTGCCAACTTAAAAGCTTGTTAAATATTTTAAAGGTTTATAAAATCAATTATTATACTTTTCTACTTACTCATTTGGAAATACTCTCAAAATTAAGATAGATTATAATATTATGATTAAATTGAGTAATTACTTCATCTATTTACAAATTTGGCGGCTATTTTATCATTAGCGCTTTTAAAGTTCTTCGAACAAAACTACATAAAAACAAGCTATGAAAATAAACACTTCGATACTAGCAAAGATAATGACGAGAATTTCAGTGAAGCTGTAGGAAGCTCTTAGAACCTTTAGTTGACGACCTACTTATACACCAAGCACCAACCTACGACAACCTACCTATACTGCAAGTAGTAAAGTCGGTGTAGAAGCACAAAGCAAGTGGTTAGAGTTTACTGACTTAAGAGCGTTAACTCTGAAAGTGGGCAACGTCGCAAATAGATGTCAAATATTTCGCTGATTTGATTAATTGGGCAATATAGCATGGAAATAAGAAATGTGGCTAACTAGCGAACTAGAATATTGATTATGAAATGCAATAATTTATGTCGTAACACCAAATATTTAGTTTTAGATGTCAAAAAAGTATTTGGAAACTTTTCAAACGCCTTTTTTACTCCTAAAACGGGTACAACATCAAATTCAATGTTATAATTGCTATTCATTATTAATATTCTAGTTAGCTAGTTAGTCACATTTCTTATTTACATACAGTAATATTGCCAATTTAATTAAAACAGGTAAATTTTTGACAGCTATTTGCGACGTTGCCAACTTTTAGGATAAACGCTCTTAAATATGTAGCAATTCTCTATTCGCACGATAATGGTGTTGTTCTTGAAGCAACCACAAAGGCTTCTTCATTCATATTAGATGTCTAGGGTGATCGGAGCGAGAGGAACTTTCTAGACGACCGTAGGTAGTTAGTCTACAAAGTTTTTTGCAACTCTCAACGTGGGTAGGTAGGGTACTCAGAGTGTGTTAAAAGTTGGAGTACTTTTATTACTACTGCTATAAAAGTGGCTGTTACATGTACTTAGTTATTTTTTAGTGTGGTGGATGAGAAATTTAAGTGGTAGAAGATATGAAACGTTTTAGTATTCATGATGTGATCGAGCATGAAATTTATGCAATGAGTAAGGAAATGCATTCTACATTGAGGGTCGGAAGGTGCTTTAAAGATGGTAGAGTACTGTCAGCATAGTCCTATGCAATAGCTTGTTTTTTTATGGACTCTAGAACTACCGCGCTAATACGGTAACGAAAAAGCACACCTGATAGATTGAAAAACAACGGTTAAAGTTTAGAAACTTGCGTCGCTAGAGAAGGAATGTTAGGTTATTTGGGGGTTTTAGAGGGTTTCCTAAATCCTCTACAACAATTTTATTTTACCTGTGGTTTTTTTTTATAATTAAAATTCTTTTAAAGAAAATTTACAAAAAAATCTACTTATTTACGGATGCAAGAGCGAGCGAAGAGAGCTCTGAACTTGGGACACAGGACACACATTTTTAAGGTCAATGTCAAACGTTTCTCAGGTAAGGCAAAAAAAAAAAATATGAAGTAAGACGTAGTCGACGGAGCTCACAATTTCTGTGTAGTTTAAAAAAAACAATAACCACGAAGGGGATCTGTTTAAACCTTATCTATCCGAGTCGGGTGCCCCAAGTCCCGAGCTCGCTTCGCTCGCTCTTGCATTCGTAAATAAGTCGTTTTTTTTTAAACTTACAACGAAAAAAAATAATTAAAAAAGAAAAACATCTCTAGCAAAAAATATTGTTGTGGAGGGTTTAGGAGACCCTTTAGAACCCTAAATAACCTTCACATCCCACCCCAATACAACTTGCACCGTTGCATTATAATAAACAGAAAAACCAGCTCAACCGTATAATGAAAAGAGCAAAAAAAACTTCGCATAAACTATACACAAATGTAAAAACTTAAACATTTTCCAGAGAACCGTAAACCACGGCCGAGTATTTCGATTGATTTTAAAATACGAGCGTTCGTACCGAAATCCAATAGTACAACTCGATTTAAAAATCGAGTATTTCTCACATCAGTGGCCAGCACTGGTTCACTTTGTTCGAAAAATGTTCGATGTAAAGGTTATTGAATAAATTAATACTACCTACAGTTTTTTGTGGAAATGTAGATTAATAATGGGTATATTGCTAAAGTTGGGAGTTCTGCAGTACCCAGATCAGTTTTATTAAGAGGACGGTGGGAATTGGAAATCTCTAGTCGGAATTATTCATAGTTATGCTTTGTACCGGTATGTGTCATGAATTTGTTATTTTGCTTCCGGGTGATGGCAATTTGCCGGTTTTGTTTTGTTTTTGGCAGTCATTAGGATTCTTTAAAGCAAAGACACAGCATTTTGCAAACTTCCATACCTAGCAATCTTGCGACAACTTTCTGCAATATTAGAAAAAGTTTTGTGTCCTTCGTGTACGTGGAACAATAAGAAACTTAATGCAAACCAATAATTACGTTTAGGTATAAGCGCGGCTATCTTGCTTACAATACAAGTTCAAACAGTATTCAGGAGCAGTTTTTCCCCGTTGTATGTAAGTTTTAGTACCTGGCGTGTTCTGCCAAGCTTCGAATTACACTGCTCACGAGTTTTGGCACGATCTGTTTTGGCAACCATTTTCATACGTTAATCCAAAACACTGGATACTTAATAGTGAATTTTGTATCTTTTCTTTTGTTAGTGTAAAAGACAAAGAAGAGTAGGTATTGCTTTTGGGATTGAAGGAAACGAAAATAATTTAGGTAGTAGTCACAAGCTTAAATACAATGCAAGAGTCAAAAGCGATTTTCTCCTAAAGTATTGATATATATTTTATGGTGTAACGAATATAGTAGGTATAATCGAAACTATATCATCATGAAATTATTGGTCTTTTCTCGGATTACAATTTTGAACGCTTTTGAATTTTGCGTAACTGTAAGGTATTTATGCTCGTGACTGTACCTGTGCTGGATCAGAGGAGAACTTCAGAAATAGTTTGACCCAGTCTGAGTCTTCTATAAAGAATTCCACGATCAGCGAAAAGGTTCGTTCTGAATGTTCAAATCACTTTGGAGGAAAGTTCATTTCAATAAATCTATGTCGTGTCATAAAACTGGAGTTGATTCTGAAGTAAGGTTCGATTGCACCAGAACTCATTAAATGTGTTTAGCGCTAACTATTACATTATTAAGTTATTTTTAAACGATTGGCAGAAACGGAACGATAGATAAATACGTTTAGCGCTAAACGTATTTAGTCATTATTGGTTTACTTCCTTATCTTCCATACGGTTGTGGGACCAATTTTTTTTTTTTTTTTGTGTTTGTGAAATCATCATATGACTTTTCCCGGTCTGGGCAGAGCGAGAGGGCGTGTCAGACTTTTACTGACTAAAACCCACCCGTGTTCCTTCCGTTGCCTGTGTGCCGGGGCCGCGATATCCCTTTCAGACAAACCCGCAACCCCAGCAGGCGTTGGTCCTTACGGGCCCCGTCAGTTGGTGCTGATATCCCTTTGAGGCGCGCGTGGAACACAACGCGCCGTCGACCCGGGTCTGGTCCTTATCGGACGGCGAGCTGCCCATTGCTCACCGTCCGCAAGCCTGCGCCTACGGTGGCCGGAAGTCGGCTCGCGACTCCCGACGCCCGGGGCGTCTCCTGCAGCGACTAGGGACGCGAGGGCGCGAACCTTCCCTCTCCCTCGCGCGCTCCGCCTCCTCCTTCGCGAGCATTACTGCTTCGCAGAAGGAAGTGACGGCCTTCCATGCACTCTCGCTCCGGACCATGGCCTGAACCAGGGCCGGACGCGAGAGATCGCCGCCGCCGATCGCCTCCGTGAGGACACGGCGGTGCTCCGCCCAAGCAGGGCAGACCTCCACCGTATGCTCCACCGTGTCCTCCGGGCGATCCACACAGTGGTGACACCCGGGCGTTTCCTCCCGCCTTATTCGGAAAAGGAACCTCCCGAAACAGCCGTGTCCGGTGAGGACCTGCGTCAGGCGGAAGGTGAGGACGCCGTGGCGCCTCTCTACCCACTCCTCAAAGAGGGGACTTATCGCCACAACTGTGGCGTGCCCAACGGTTATTAGATCTGTGTTATAACATAAGAAAAAAATACTTATAGGATAAACAAACAAGTAGAATTACACAAGCTAAGCCAAAACTCGAAATCACCGTCATATTTTCAGCATAATTATAAAAAACATTTTACGCGTAAAATATGGGTCGACAAAAATGGGGATGCAAATGAAAATGAAGAGAGTTGTCACGTGACGCCGGCCATGTTTACGTCATAACTGTTGGATGCTGTTGTCATTTTAGTTGCCACGTAGGAGATGTAAACAGGCAGTGACGCAAGTGAGGCGGTGCTTGTCTAGATTATAAGTTACCTTGGGCTGTTGTGAAAGTTATTAAGAAAGAGTTTCGAAAAATATGTAGTAAAAAAATATTGTAAACTTTAAAGTTTCTATCAAGCGTAAATGAAGTACGTAATATTATTAGATGTCTGAGAAAGAAAGACCTTGATCAACATTTTATTCTGTATCTAGTAAGTTACATAATTAATCTCTTTCCGGTGTTTAATTATCGCTGTTTACTTCTTCATTATGTGTATTCAATAAATAATTGATACTGCTGTTGTTTTTAATATATAATATAATACATAAATAAATAAAAAGATAAGAATTTATTTACTTTCACTTTAAATGACAGCTAGGTACTCGTACCTATGTCTATGATCAAAATGATTCACATTACAATGAAAAATTCTAATCGACTGATAACTATTCTGCCTCACAATATTATAAACCCACAGAATTCTTCATCTGTGAGGTCACTAGGTCACTGATTGAGGGCGCAAATGATTCCGAACTGTTGTTTACAAAACTTGACAAAATTCCTTTATTTTTATTTTTGTCGCAAGTACCTCCACAACTTTCCTTCTCGCTGTCAACTTCAGTGATAAATTCTTTTTTATCTGTTCTTAATATTGTACTTTTATTTTTCGCCTGTTTAAACTGAAAATAGATAACGAAGTTAACTTTCTCTTTTGAAACTTTCCAACAGTATTTTGATGTTGTTAATTTTGTTCGTTCTTTTGGTCATTAAAAGATAGAATAATTATTTTCTTAAGCCTAACTAATTGAAGCGGGCTTATGTTAATGTAACTTTAAAGAATGGGCAGACTTTTAAATGCTATCGTCTTGTCTAGTGTCTTTATAATTCAAGTAAGTCTATAAGTCAATGTAATTACTTTACAAACTTTTATTTAATTATATCGGAACGATTTAATTAAATTACGAGATTATCGTCAGCTGATTTTGTGAATGATGTTCAACCTGATACTTTTATGTAAATCTGAACAAACAAAATGAATGTTAATATATAATTTTCTAACTACCTATTAAATAAATCTTGTCACCAATACTTACATACAGATGCACAGAAACGGAACATCAAAAGAAGGCAGAAAGCATAATAATCATATTATATAGTTTTTATGTTTGTATGTTTATATTTTTATAGTTTTTACGTACTTTGTTTCTCTTCTACTGTTACACACGTTATCTACATCTCTTTTTTACCCACTTTCCTATCCTAGGTATGCTGGAAGAGATTTCTTTAGAAATAAGCATCTGTTTATATGTGTGTGCATAAATGGTTAAAAAAATAATTAAGTCAGCTATAGGCAACTGAATGTCTTCATAACCCGTCATTCAAACTTCGAAGAGACAGATTGAATATTTTACCAACATTTGATTAAGAGCATTCGTCGCTCGCTAGACACTCACATACGGAACACTCGTTTACTAAGATTTCAACGGGAAATTAAGGGGATTCTTACGTAATCAATAAATCTCTTTCATCATCATTAGCCTACAGCAGTCTACTGCTGAACATGGGCCTCTTCTATTGCACGCCACATCAACATCTTCCTTGAAATCCATGAAAAATGAGTTATCCGTGTGTGTGCGAGAAATAAATGTTAAATATTCATTACCATTAAAATCGTAAATGAAAAAAAAATTAATGAAAAAAATGAAAAATGTTTTATTAATTATACAAGTAAAATTTAACAACTAGTGATTGGAGTCTCCTTTTAAGCAAAAAAGCCTGTGTTAGGAGACTCCGCTCTTCCAAAACTTAAAATATTAACATAAAATTACTTGTTTTAAGTGTTATAAAAACAGGCGATTTAAAATAAAAAGAGAAAATTAAAACTAGACAAGAAGCATGCAAATGTGTGAGTGAGAGTAGGGGTGTGTGAATGTGACTATGAGGGTGTGTGAATGTGAAAATGGGGGTGTGTGAGTGTGAATACTAAGGAGTGTTACTGTGAGTATAAAGGTGTGTAAATGTGAATTTGAATGTTGAATGTGAGCATCGGTGTGTATGAAAGTTAAGTGATAGTGTGAGGGTTTGTTAAATTTAATGTAAAATACAGAGTGAGTGTAAGTGGCAATTAATGAATCAGACTGTATACGACAAGTACGTAAGATGAGAGCATTAAGTGTAAGGTTTTATTTTATTCCAGTAGCTTCTCCGTGTCATCATAAGTAAGTGGTTTTATCCAATTAGTTACTATTTTTTTACTGTCAGTTAATTGTTTATTGTATATGTAGATCTCTTTGTTAACTCGATTGTAAAGCTGAGCTGAGCGTTTGTCGTATTGAATACGGGCGAGCTTGGTTTTAGTTTTAGGAACTTCAACTATTATATCCTTTCTTCTTTTCAAGGTTAAGCTGGGATCAAATTTAAGAGTTTTATGTTTCCTGAGAATAGTTTTAATTATATATAGTTTGCGAACAGAGTGTAAATTACTTATTTGATAAAGACTTTGTGTAGAGTACCTTAGGTTTTTGAAGTACATTAATTTTATTAGAGCCCGTTGTCCCCGCTCCAGGTCTATGAATTTAGTCTTAGCCGCCCCACCCCAAATGGGGATGCAATATACTAAGACAGACTGGACTATAGCTATGTATATTTCATTGCGTAGATTTCTGGGTTTATTTGTGTTAGCGGTTATTTTATTTGGCACGATATGCCTTAAATTTTTGAAAATCCAACTCAGTTTTCTAATTCTGTTGGTAACTTGTTCCAGATGGGAGTACCAAGATAATCTTTGGTCAACAACAATACCAAGATATTTGGTTTGAGAAACTTTGACTAATGTTGGACATAAGCAGTTAATTGGATTTTCACACTCGTGTACCTTTATAATAAAGTCGGGGTTTGGTTGTGTCCTGTGTGATATGCTAAAACATATGTGTTGTTTTAGCTGTGTTAAGTGTAAGTAAGTTATTTGAGAGCCATTTAGCAATTTGAGTCATACCAGCTTCAGCACTTCTAGCAACATCGTCCCAAGACTTCCCAGAAAACACCACTGCAGTATCGTCAGCGTAGGAAAAAACTCTAGCGTTATTTATTTTAAGGTTGCAGAGGTCATTAATATAAAGCAGGAATAATGTAGGGCCAAGCACACTTCCCTGAGGCACACCGAAAGTGACTTTTGCATCGTTACTAACGTATTCTCTTACCTTAACTCTTTGTTTCCGGTTCGAGAGGTAGTCGGTAAACATTTTCAGTGGAATTCCTCTTATACCTGACGCTTCTAATTTGTTCAAGAGGACAGGAACAGAGACGGTGTCAAACGCTTTTTTTAGGTCCAGAAAAACCGTCAGACATTTGTTACCACTATCCAGATTACCAGTCACTAGGGAGCTAAGAGCAGTAACCGCATCCTCGGTTGATAATCCCGGCCTGAATCCAAATTGCGAGCTGCTTAAGATGTTAAATTTGTGTAGAAATTTTAAGAGCCTCTTGTTTATAAGCTTTTCAATAATTTTCGATATGGCTGGCAAGATGGATATAGGTCTGTAATTGTTGACATCGTCTCTGTCCCCACCCTTGTGAACAGGAGTGATTATAGATTGCTTAAGTGGTGCAGGGAAGCTGCCCTTTGCAAAGCAAAGATTGGCCAAGTGGGTTTTATGGGAAACATTCTTGTCTAATATGTTTTAAAAATCTTGTGGACACGTTGTCCCAGCCGGGTGCACTGTCAGAATTTAGGCTCATCAAGACCCCATCGACTTCTTCGGTATCCGTATCCAAAAGGACAAACGAGTTTATCTGTGTAGACAGTGTTTCAGAATTAAAAGAATTTATGTTGTGTGCTGAAGGTTGAACTTTTTGGGCTAGCTCTTTGCCAATATTTGCAAAGTAGTTATTAATTAAATTAACAGACTCAGTTGAATTTGATCTCATTTGTAATAATTCAGTGTTATGACTTTTTGTATTATTTGTGTAAGTTAAGGTTTTAATAAAATAAAATAAATAAGTAAATATTAAACTATAAAAGAGCATTGGGGCAAAAACTAAAAACACGGAGGTACTCATGGTGGTCCGCGCACGGGATTTATGTTTCCGACTTAAAATAACCGTGTTCCGGAATAGTTGTTGTTTACCTTTGAAAGAGTCTGACTTCGACTAGAGTGAGATGAATAAGATTTCGTGAGATTTCAGAATTATAACAATATACAATACTCACCAAATACAAACCTTACTCGATGACTTCATAAAACATACAATAAATCGAAGTAGGTACCTATAATGCACCTACTTTATAGCCACCTCCTTGAAAACTAGAACCTCATAAAGGCTAGGCTCGGAACTGTTTCTCCTTAACACAGGTTATTTTGTAACCTATCTAGGTGAACAGTACGGCACCCACTAACTAGATTTAAGAAACTTTATGCTTGTGCTTTATTTAATACCTTACCATGTAATCTAGTCTTAGTTAAACAATAAACAATATTATTATTATTTCGTTTATTTGCTTTGATTCTTATTCATTTACATTTTTAAATATTTCTTAAAAAACTATATAAAAAAAAACATTTAAAAATATAAAAAAAATAATGTCCGCCGGTGTCGGGAGCAGGGTCCAAGCTACCGGTGGTTAGGGCGGCAGAGACAGGAACCTCCTGACAATGCGAGCCGTATTGAGAAGTACTGCCTTCTGAATCAGGCCCTTCACCCAACCGCCTAACGACAGCCTCGAGAGATGTTGGTGGAGGCTTTCGGCCATCAAGCCATTGGCCGTTACGACAATCGGCACAATGATAGCCGAGCTCACATTCCAAATGTCAACAACCTCGTGTGCTAAGTCGAGATATTTTATTTGTTTCTCTTTCTCAGCTTTCACGAGATTCCCGTCATGCGAAATGGTAACATCGACTATCATTGCGCGGCGCACTGATCGGTCTATCACTACTATATCAGGCTTATTAGCTACAATAGTCCTGTCAGTAATGATAGACCGATCCCAGTACAACGTGACATGGATATTTTCGAGAACTGGGTCGGGCACATACTTGTAATACGGTACCTCAGAGTCAACAAGTTTATATTTCAAAGCAAGTTGCTGGTGAATAATCCTGGCCACTTGGTTTACCTGTGTAAGTACTCGCCGTTAGCCAGACGCGAACAAATGCCCAATGCCAAATGTCGAATGGCATGCCCGACACACGTCAACCGTCCCGTCCTTCATAATATGTCTCCGGTAGTTATTCGTCAAGATAACTTCGTCCATAATTGCACAGACAAAACCTTCAGTTTCGCCGAAAAGGTCACCGAAACGTAGCCAGGATACGGACGCTAAGAAATCTACACCAGGCTCATGAAGAGCCCGATAGTAGCGCCCGTGAAGCTCCTTGCTCTGCCATACCTCCTTGCGGTCATCTGTAGTAAGTATTACAGGTTTGCGCCAGTTCTCTTTAGCCATGGAGAGCGGGATGAGTCCCTTGTCCACTGCGACCACATCCCGGTGCATACCCACTTCAGCTTTAAAAAAATAATCCCTGAGGCTGCACACCTCGCGGTTGTGGAGGGTCTTAGCGTTTAAAAAGCCTCGACCCCCGCACTTCCCCACGATGTACAGTCTCATCACCGATGAACGTGGGTGATGCATCCGGTTTGCGGTCAGGAGTGTACGGACCCTTCTGTCCGGGGCGTCGAGTTCGGTCTGAGTCCATTTGAGTATGCCGAAAGAGTACATCAAAACCGGCATGACCCAACCGTTGTAGGCGCACACCTTGTTTCCGCTCGAAAGAAGACTAATTAAAACCTTCTTCAGGCGACCAAAGAACCGCTCCTTCAACGATTGCTTCATGTCAGCAACGTTGATTCCTAACGCTTCCGACATACCCAAATACTTATAGCTTTCGGCTGAGGAGAGGGATCTAAGGTGTATGGAGTCCGAAAGTTGAGTTCCCTCGGATTCCATAATCTCCCCTCGCTTTACATGCATGACTGCACATTTGTCCACACCAAATTCCATCCTGATGACGCTACTGAATGTTTCAGTTACCTTCAGTAGCTCCATCAGTCACAATTTGTTGGGGGCAAAGAGTTTCAGTCATCCATGTATTATTATTATTATATACATATATGTATCTACATATCTCGGGACCACAGGGTCCCGGTCTTTTGAAAGGCGTACGAGGGGCCGAAGCCAACTCGCAGAGGCCTCTTGGACAATTTCAAATGAAATGAGGCACCAACCGACGATTATCCCTGTATGTACTATGCAAGTGCACCCAAGGACAACCCCCGGTCGGTGCAGGACTATTGCAGAACATGGTAACAAAAAAATTATAATATTATTATTATTCTTTTTTCTTTTCCGTTTCTCGAGACCCTGGGGTCCCGGACCTTTGGAAGGCCTACGAGGGGCCGAAGCCAACTCGCAGAGGCCCGTTAGGCGTTTTAACCGAGAATAAAGCCAGGCACAGATATGAATCTTGCTGATGACAGGAATAAGCCATCAATTCAAAACTCTTAAATTGCCCCATGTTCTAATTGCTTTATACGTTTTGATTGCCCTTCCAAATTCTAACAATCCAAGACTAAGCACGAAAAGATAAAATACATACCTACAACATTTACCTTCTATGGTCAGTCATAATATTAGATTAGTTTCGAAACTAATTTGTAAGGATAAATTAACTTGGTTTATGCCAGACATCAAAAGGAAGCGCTGATTTTGGGTCCGAAATATTATCACGTTGGTAGTTAGTATAGTGTTACACTGTAATTAAAATGTTGTAGGATTAGTGATAACTAAGTTAAAATAGTTCAAAATATTATGTATTAAGAGATTTTATTATAGCGGCATTTACAACGCCACATGCGACCTACCGTCACATCTCACTGACGTCACGCAAAATCCTGCATCGCGCAAGTAGAACTTATCGGTCGACGAGTATATATACAACGTCCCGACATCAATCGTCGGGCAGTTGCCCACTAGGCACAACACCCGTTTGCTCTTTACTCCCTATTCCAAATACCTCTAAAATATAATTGATTGCTGAAACTGGTTGCCTATTACAGCAACGAAACCAAAATCTGATTTTCTAACCTCGAAGTCTACGGAAGAAACATTATGAAAATGTGTTTACTCCTTTTGTTGTCCTTAAGCTAGCATGTAATTTTGTGTCGACATAAATATGGCTAAGTATATATAACTTGTGTTTGCCACTAAAGGTACCCTAACCGCTCAGATTTATAGCTTTGCCACATTTAAAGCACTAAGTTACTCATACATTAGCCATTCACTGCTAATCTACCGTATAGTTCAAAATAATCACTTCAATGAGAATGCTAATACTCCCTCCCGAAGGGTTCAACCTCCCAAATGACACTTCTAATTTCTCAACCCTTTGTGGTCCAAGATTAGTTCGCCACATAAACTTTACAGCTGCCATAACAGATAGATACGGTATAACGTTTTGATTAATACAATTTGTGGATACAAATTGATGATACCCGTCTCTAAAGTCTAAAGCAATTAGCAATTTGTTTGTATCTCCATCCATTTCGATTACTAAATTATTACTTTTGGTAAAGTTTTTGTTTTTGTCGGCTGTCTTCTGTTTGTCTTTGGAATTAGGCTTCGGTATTAACTTACTTATAATTATGTTTATTGCTTTTATAGCCAAAGTTTTATTTGTTTCAATTATCTAAGGTTTAAAAAAATAAGTGTACAATTATCTACGTGATTACAGACTAAATTAAGCTTATAACTTCAGCAACAAAATCTTCGTCAAACATTTCCTCAACTACCATCGTCTCACGTTCCTCCACATGATTTACTCCCTCACCAAAATTATCTTCTATCTTCGCAAATGTGAGGCCGGTGAGTCAATTATGTTATTATGAAGCTCGATGGTGGCTACCCATAATTATGGCCTAACTTGTTCTAGGAGAATTTCACTGGTAAACGTCGAAGTTGGAAAATTCCCCGGCATAGTTAGACGTATAGTTATTTGAGCTAGATCTGGCCTGTATTACACTACGGGTTGGAATTATTCATTAAAGATGTTCGTGAGAACAGGCGAAAGGGAATACTGTAGTACTCATTTGAATAAGATAATCTAGAAATATTTAGGGCGCAGATTTAGTGATGTCGCTTACATATTTTAGGTTTGTTGCGTGTGTAGCTTTGAATACTTTCATGTGAAACCTTATGAACCTAACGTTATTATAAATTATAATAGTAAGCTTTATTATGGTGGTTTTCTTGGCTAGAATAGTAACATCTTACCTTTCGAATGTTATTACCTGGTACCTATTGTGAAAAATTAAAAATAAATAATACGGCCTGGTTGTACTTCTGTTTCTTGCGCTGTTTCCGCAATTTTACTAAAAACCAATAATAATTTGAATTCAGAAAATGTTCATCTTCGTAATACAACATAATTATATTATTATTACTTATTATTAATAATAAGAGTCATTTAAAATCATAACTTCAAATGCTGCGAATACTTATCTGTGTCAGAGAAATAATTCGTTATTTTCATAAATATGGCGGCTTATCGAACGATCGTCAATAAATTGGAAACCAGTGAAATAAATATAGAATTACAGTTTTAATCTTACAGGGAGAGGCCGCAAAATATTCTTTGATGTCGAAAGTTTTAAAGGGAGCGGTCGGAGCCTCACAACGAAGTTAATTTATAATATTCTAGTATAACTTTATTCTCTTTGCAAAATCTAATAGACGCCAAAGTTTAAAGATAGTTTGCTTTTCATTTGGAAATGAACGAAAATCTGGAACAGCTGTGTAAAAACTATGTATTGAATATAATTATATACTATAGAAAGTAAGTCAGTGGTTCAAGCACGAACGTGGAAATTAAACGTTATGTAAATTCGAAGGATTTTAAAATTGAAAATACCCGTTCGCACATAATATTTATGAAGGCAGTGACAGTTCATCAGTGTCATCTAGTCTAACGACTTTTCATTCGTGATAGGTATATTATTAACTATGGGTGATACTAAGTGTGCTTGTCATTGTTTTTTTTTCAACATTGTATAGATACTCGTATAATAGTTGTATGATCGGTTCAAAAAACATTCGAATTTACGTAACGTTTACGTCGCGCGTTCGTGCTGGGGCCTCAGTACGTATATCTATTTAATTACAACTAAACCCAGTCCGACTTCCAACAAAACAACGCAAATTTTTACCTACTTTGCAAGGAAAAAATATTCATGAAGATCTAGATATCCAGTGAATCTATAGTACGAATTAACCTTAATCGTTCCTAGGGTCTACAGACAATAGACTCTGAGGTACTACAACTTAGGTGCGATAAGATTCTATCGCTACCGAGGTGCCTAATAAAGGCGGCAAACGTAGCGGAAGAATCTATGTGATGTATAAAATAAAGGTTGGGTTAGCACTAGAGATTAACACTGATACAAAACTAAGTAGTGAGCCTAATTAAAATGCTGATTAACAAGATTACAAATGGTAATGAAGTGTTGCTGGAATGGAGGAAATGTAACGGAACTAGGGCATTTTGTTATTTCGCTACTTTTAAAGGAAAAAGTTTAAAGTGGATTATCTAATTTCATGAATAGTCAATCAAATTATTATTCGATTTTGACGAGGGTTGAGGTGCCGTCTCTTAAAATACTTACGGTAATACTTTATTATCGATGTGAAAGTGAGGTCTCGTCTCTGTGAAATGGTTTTATAAATGTATTCAAACTGAAAACAGGTCATTGTAGACAGTCTTGCAAACATTCGTAATGAAGCACGGATTTAGATAGTAAAATAACATTCTAGATTAACAATCGAAGCGACAACAATAAACAAGCGGCCGCTTTGTGGGTCAAATTCGATTTAAATACGTCTTAAGGCTTGTGCAGACCAGCGCGACTTGTCGCGCGACGCTACACGGACAATACAATTTCTAAGAAAACTTCACAGTATAACAATAACCGGTGTCGCGTCGCGCGGCAAGTCGCGCATGTCTGCACAAGCCTTTATCCTTCAGTTTTATTTACCTAGAGATATAACGTTTTAGAATCTAATGGTTTATTTATCAAAAAAGTTCGTTCACACCGTAGCAAGGAGAATCATAGTGCAAAGTTATAATTGTAACCTCTTCAAGCGTTTTATTACCTCCAAAATATTTTCGCTTCCCAAAGGATTCCAGCGAAATGTTTAATTAAAACTTTGTTTTGTCTAATAAAAGCTGTAGGTATTAAGGTACAATCTGTCAAAGTTGCTACTCATTAGCCGCGAGTTCCTTGGCTATCAGTTTGAAGTTTAACACGTGAAAATTCGAGAATTCTTGAAAGATGATTTGCTGCTTGGATTATGAAAGCAAAGATACTTACTTGATTATGGTTCTTCTTTCGTTTTACTTTTGCACCAATTTATCTGCATTTTTGTACCTATAGTGTTCAATTAGACAATGGAAAATGCAAGTTGTTAGACTCAAACGAGTCTAAAAACTTGCATTTTTAATTCGATTTAGACCCTTTGAACTTTCACTGACAGTCCTTGCATTCTAGTGTCATTAGTTGCATGCGCAACTAACAGATATTATTAATATTGATTAGTTAGTTACTATAATATACACGGAATGTTTTTTTTTTGTCCTGCGAGCCGGATAGTTTAGCATAAGCACATTGAACTGCAATATTCCTGTCTATCAAAACATAAGTACCTTGTAGGTCACATTCACCTAAATTGTGTCCTATGTGTCATTACGTTTCGCCCGTCAGCCAGAGCCTAAGCCAAAAACTTCTCATGTCTGTAATCTCATGTTCTTGTGCGCTTATCCATGTCGTGGTGTTCTCAGCCTAAGTTTTAATCCGTTTATCTACAAAGTAAAATTCATATTAGGCTTCTTCTTCTATTCGTGTGGTTAGTGGCTAAATTGTTAATTCATTAGTTTTTACTTATGTAATTACAAAATTCTTAGTAGATACATAGACTGACCCCAAATTAAATTGATCGTATTGATCAAATGAGTTATTAGTAGATAGTTTTTTTAATCTGTCGATTAGGTTGGATATACTAACAGAATTTCAAATAATAATATATTAAAAAAAAAAGGCTGTGTAAGTATCCTGGTTACTGTTTTTGTTGTTGTACTCGTAATCTCTTTATGCCTATTGTCAATGATTAACGCTTGCCTTTTCAGCATACAAAGTAAATAGACCTTTCACCTACCGTTTCCAGCTGAAGCTTCAAATGTTAACACCCTATTGTTTGAATAAGAGGTTATTTGCAAAATTAATTCATATCGTTCTCATATAAATATTCATTGGGACCGCAAGTAAATTTTATTCAAAGTCAATCCACCCTTTTGGATTATAATAGACGATTCGGTAGCAAAAACTGGGTATTGTTGGAGCTGAAACCTAAACAAATGAATTTGCTATGAGGTCTGACTGGTATTGAGGTACTTAATTTTGTGGTCGTCTTATCACACTAGTTCAGCTGGCTCTCTCTTCTCTGTTGTGAAAGATTTACTGTCTGTTTTAAGTTTTAGTCAGCGAGAATAATCATTTGCGTGACGTAAGTATTTGTTTTTAAGTTAAACTTTTCTCTCTTCATTTTAAGGATAAGCATAAGATCAACTTTTTATAACATGATTTGTGTCGGACGCAAGATATCCATACATTTTGATTCGCTTCCATCAGATTGATTTACGCTTAACACCCATATAATGGCAACTGGTAGCTGTCATTTTGACAGGTCGTAGGTCATTGCGTTATTTACCTTGTTGAGCAGACGAATGTTTCAAACCTATGAACCAATGGGTTATGAATTTCCTTCAAAACGTTTGGATTGTGATTAAAACTGTGTTACGTAATTAGAGAGCTTGTTAATCTTACGCCAGATTGATCGTTTCCCAAATTATTTTTCTTTTGCGAAACTTTTTAGCTTCCACTTATCGTAAATTATGTGAATCATAAATATCTGCTCTTAATGAAAAATAATTAACCTCCCATCCTTCCCGCCTAACTATTCTCCTAAGCCCATAACTCGTTCCTCCGTCACCGCAGGCAATAACTGTGTAATCCTGTTGTCACCAGGGTCAACATATAAATTGTGCCAATCCTTCCGTTCCCTGTAATATCACAGCACCTGGACTGGGTAATTTATTCCATAAATTAATAAGGCCCTGTTCCTCGGTGCGTCGCGTCAGTGCGTCGTCGGCGCCGCATGCAAACAATTGATAGTTACTCAGTTATTACGCTGAGATGGACTGGATTAAAATTGCGTTATCGTGGATTGCTATGTTGAAATGGAATTCTAGGTTCGGCTTTATGGGTGATGGATGTGGAATGAAATTAATGTTACGGAACGTACCGTATTTAAAATAGGCAAGTTTTATTTTGGTTTGGATCTAGGTAGGTTGGTTCTTAGTATATTGCCCTTCACTGTTGTAGAAAGATCACAAGTTCCGGCAATTTATAATTTCTGCTATGGTGCCCAGTCAATATCGAGACACAAAAATGCAAACGTCGCAAACGCGCACATAACTATGATTATTTTATATGTTGTTAGGTCTACTGAGAGTAATTACCCAAGTTTGCAACCCTGAAAACCTTGTGCTACTCCCATGATACTCGAAAAACTGCGAAATTCTGGTACTTGATTCAGTTTTTTTGACAAATATACCTTTTTCATATTGTATCAAATTTAGCTTACTTCACAAAAATAACGAACAAAGATACCTAAAAACGCGTCCTTAAGGTATTTTTTTTTAAACTGACACTTGCCACAATTGCGCAGTTTTTAGGGTTGCAAACTTGGGTATAAACTACTCTCAGGGGACTTAACAACATAAAAGAATCGTAGTCACATGTGCGTTTGCGATGTTTGATGTTGTTATTGACTGGGCTAATTTAATTCCAAAACCAAAATAATAGTATAATTACGCTGGTTACTTTTCTGGAATTAGTTGGTAATAGAATGATTTTATAGTGTTTTAAGTTTATTATCTGTATGTACCTACGTACTACTTACGTATTATAAAATGTATTTATATACAGTGTGAAAGCTGCGCAATTATAAAACAGTAAATAGCTAATAAACGTACAGCAAATAATGCTTCCAACAAACAGTTCCTCAGTAAGCAAAAAACCCGTAATAAAATAAAAACATAACATAAAAGTAACATTTCTCTACGTTAACATTAGCATAGTAACTGAAATAAATAACACTTTCCTCACGAGAAAACGAGTTTAAGGAAAAGTAACCACTTATTACCACTCAAGTAGTATGTTAATGCCGTAACGTCCTCGGCCGTATGAAAACGTTTACCGTGGAAATTATTTATCGCCGGTCCCCTCGTGGGCCGTCGTGGGCCGTCGCGGCCCGTCGCCATTTTTTATGGCGGCCATTTTTGTCCCGGACATTTGCGGACTAATTTGCCTTGGCCCTTTTGTCCTATTGTGTTGTTGAATTAAATTATTATTTTCTATATTAAGGATGATGTTTGGGTAAATTATTTTGTTTTTTTTTAGTTGTTTTCGGAATTTTGAAAGGGATATTTTTTTTACTAATGATTTTTATTGTTGAGAGTACCTAATGCTTACTGATTGAATAGCATAGTAAATCTGAATGATTAGTGTATTTTTTTGGAAAACAGAAGACTTTTGGGAACGTTCATCGTAGCGGTAGCCCGTGATTTAGCTTTATCTAGCTTCCGAGGCTTCACCCGCGTGGACGTTGGAAATTATCCCACGGGAACGTACTACCGGGATAAAAGTTAAATATGTTCAGCCGTTTTTGCGCGATTGAGTAACAAACATCCAAACACACAAACATTCAAACTTTCACATTTATGAGATTAGTAGGATTGTTATGTCAATTTATTTT
The DNA here is from genome assembly GCA_916701695.1 of Agrochola macilenta. Lineage (NCBI taxonomy): Eukaryota > Metazoa > Arthropoda > Insecta > Lepidoptera > Noctuidae > Agrochola > Agrochola macilenta. The sequence continues at coordinate 22,955,998 of OU753560.1, read as the reverse complement.
AACGTCGTTTAACTGGTTTTACAACGTTAAAATTCGTTGATATAACGTTCCGTTTTCTAAGAATCATTTATTAGTTAAGTTGAAAATCACGAAAAAAAATTGCGAGCATTGTTTTTCAAATTCTACTCAGAAGCTCAGGACAAAATCCAAAAAGAATTCTCGGTACAAACATCGTCCGCAGATAAAAATAAGCACGAACAACCCACGCTAACGAAATAGAGGACAGTATAGTATTGTATTCTGCGATGTTTTTGACAAAAAGATAATATTGTTGCATGTGACATCCCTTCACGAAAACGTTAAAAAAATCTCGTAACCGTACGTTGGCAAACTTTTATGTTAAATTGAACAAATATTTATTTATACAAAATATATGTATATAGCAACACCCGATGTATTTGTCGTATCTGTGTGGTTCTCAATATTGCGCATTTTATTACTCGACATTATTGTTCTATGCCCGAATTTCTGTGCCATTGAGCCAGCCATACTGGTAGTTCTTTTTAAACCTCAGTCCTCTAATACAAAAATATTAGAATAAGTTTCATAAAATTCTCGGCAATCATTCTAATTTATACTTTTAACAATGTTATATGAGTTACATTACAAAGACTTGACTTTAGACAAATAAATATCGTGAATGCTTTCCTTTAGTCAGATTCGTAATCATTTTAGGGTAAAAAGTTTACATTTTCGTATTTTTATTCTATATTAACAATATTTTTATTCTTTAATTTCTGCGGGGCATCGTAATATTTTTTTAAATTAAAAATAATTAACAATTTTCCGTATTTAAAATTCACCTCCCATACAAAACTCGTAAGCAGTTGAAAGTAGGCGGTTTCCTTATAATTATGGGCTAAGATGAGCAGAGTTCCAAGACATAATGCCGTAATGACTGGAACTCTGCTAAGCCCTTAATGTAAGGGACAGAACGTGAGCGAAATGTTACATACAGTTATCGTCCTGGTTTTAAAACAAAAGACATCGGTGTACTGTTTGAATACGGAAAACATTATTATAATGGTGTTCAGAAAACTTATTTTGGGGCTTCGGCACACTCATTGGTGACAATTATATGATACAGTAGCGAAACATAATTATGACATAACATATTATTATCAAGATTTATTGTCCAAACTAGAACCAGATTACATGGCAATATGATTGAAAAGTGCAAGAATGTGAGGTGAAAGAAAGCCATTGTTGCCTTAGTATTTATTACTTATTATAAATGTTATTCTTTCTTTCTATTAGCGGATAGTCAGACGCAAAATCAGTAATGTGTCTTTGCACCATCAGTACCTACAATTACAAATAAATAATCGAATTGATATGAAACAGACATTAAAAACATGGAAAACGACACATTTATTATGTGTCACATTTCTTCTACTTATTACTAGTCTTTGAAAATTACAAGAACTTCTCAGAAATCACTAAAACCAATTTAAAAAGTTTCAGAAACGCTTTCAGTCTACTTGAAATAGTATAAACCAGGTTAAAAAACGTGTTGACAGCTTCACATTTGCATACCGGCGGGCTTCGCAAATGTTGGACTATGTTTTACCTATGAGCTCGCCAGAATACTGTAGGTAACAGAATACGTGAGAGTAATTTACGACAAAGATTTTAACAGAATTTTAGGTACACAAAAGTTCAGTTTGTAAATAAATGTATTAAATGAAGTGCACTACGTTGACTACGTCTTTTAGAACGATCTTACGGTGCGTCGATTAATAAAGTTGACGGAATAACCGATTAATATAAAAATAACCTTAACCTTTATTGTATTAATAAATAATTACAACTTAATAATTGAAATAAAATCTTTATTGCAGACCAGGTGGTCTGCAAAAAAGATTTTATTTTTATTTTCCTTACAAAAAACACAATTTAAAATAATTATTTACAATAAAGGTTAAGGTTTTTTTTATATTATTCGGTTATTCCGTATTAACAAGATTTACTTCCGCTTTCGGACGAGACCAAGCTCAATCTAAGGCACGCGATTAAACAAGACGCGTTGGGACGTCATTATATAATTCATGTTACCGATCGCATAATCGCATATTTGCGCGACAATCGCTTTCCAAAAGCAAGGAAATCGTATCAGTGACCGATGGTTGAATTTAGGTTCAAATTCAATTAAAAAAAAAAAAAATGTTGTGGACAAGAATTAATAAGTCGTATTTTTTTTTTTTATGTTATCTCAAAATTGCAGTAATGCCTAATATTGTCATTTTTGACTATCAAACACTGTAAATTTATTTATCGTAGTTGTCTAGTTAAGATCGCCTTTCCACTTGTGATCCGAATTTATTTCCCAATTGGCTCTCCAACATGCGCTAAAGTAAGCCAGTCCACATTAGGATATATCTTTTGCTCGCCATTTGCCAAAAAAGCGCAATAAGGGGAAGTCAGTGCCAAAAGTACCTCCTGATAGAGATCTCATTACCCGACGAAAAAGTCGGCTTAACATAATCTTTGGGCTTATTTTCTGGCGAGATAAGACCGGATACTTAATGCTGAGGTTACTTTTAACACCTTTTTTAAATAATAAGGCTCGGAAGTTTTATGTGACGTCATTATTTACAGTTGGGTTTTGAAGCGAAGATTCTTTATTGGTGTTGATAATAAATTCATTTTATTATGGTTTATAATTTGACAGCTTTGCTTTGGTTACTTGTTTTTATTTACCAGTTGTTAACCATCTGTGAATAATGTTTCACGGTTTAAATATGTATATAAAAAGGATTTCCTAGTATCCCTTGAACAGTTTTTTCCTGAGAGTAACTTAATGTAACTTTTTCTTGTCTTTTCGATCAAGTATTCATTTATTGTAAGCACAAGTATTGAAAATCTGTTTTCATTATTAAACAATCCTTAATTTTTTACCATTTTATATTTAGCATGGTACCCAAATAAGAGCTGACCCAGGCCGCTGGTTTTACCATTTTCCCCCTTTTCATTAAAAGATTTACATAATGTAATAAAAACCTTTCAGATTTTTTATTTAAATAATCTGTTCTTCAAATAGCCTACGGGGTCCTTTAAATTATTAAAAATGATTTAGAAAAATGTTTTCAAAATAAAAAATGTGCTTTTGTCCGAAGGCTTTGGAGTTGAGGTGGGTGAAAAGTTATTTATCTAGATATGGTTTGCCGATAATAGAATATGAGCAGAACAGTCGCTCAAGCGACATGCTGGAGCGTGTATTGCGACAGCGATTGCGGAGAAAACAAAAATGGTAGAAGTTGTGTAGAACATGCCACGAGTCATTGACGCGTTTTGCAGAGTGATGGACGGAAAAAGGTGACGTGCGCGCGTGTCGTTTGACGCAAGTCGCGGCGCACAACGCATCGCTCGAGGCGGTGAACGTGGCTTTAGGCAGCTGCCGCTGGGGAGCGAACACGTGAACCTTTTTGCTATGATTTTCCGGGATATGCGATGTTGTGGAATGAAGCGTACATTGTTGAATATTGACTTCAATTCTAGGAAAACTGAATTAAATAGAGTGTTATGTAAATATAACTATAACTGGTTAGGTTTATGTACAGGGTACAAAAAAAACTATCACATTACCATTTTCTTTACGCATTCTGTACATAAAACTAAGTAACATTGAGCAAACATTTTTGCTGGGATATGACTTATTTTTGGTGTAAAAAATAGCTGTTTACCGCAATTTAACGCTAGCAAAACATTGTGTTTATGGGTGTATGCAATGGTACAGGAGTTGTGGGGCTATAAGTTTAAAACTATTTAAAACTTATTTTAGTGAAACTAAGTTGGAACTTTGACCTTCAATATCTACAGCTATGGTCCCATACAAAAAAAAACCACAATAACGTATAAGTGACTCTTGGCTTCGATAAGTGTCTTTTTACATCCGTGATTATAGCTTGTCCTAGAACCAATGCTACAAAATTGCCTAGTATGAATATACTTACACATAGTTCACAAACATACAAGTATCATGCATGACATTCTCACTAACAGAAAACTTAAACAGATTTATTTTTGCCTATTATTATTCATGCCATGTTATGTTGGGAGACAGGGAGACAATATCAGCAGTATAGTGTAACATGGGCATAGGTCTATCTGGGTCAATGGGTTGAACATAGGGCAAGTCTAATAAGGGCAAGTCTGGAAGCTTTTCCTCTTTCTTCTTACACATAGGATAGCGTTTGGAATTAATGTTGAGATGCACTGATATGATGTCTGATATGGTTGGATTGCTGGGAGAATGTGGTCGGGCAGTTTTCACATATGAAAGGCCTTTATTATTCACCTTAGGGCCCAAACTACACACAGCCTGTATCTTGGTGACCCAACATACAGGCTAAAATTTAATCAAACCAGCCTCTAGGCATCACAGCAAAGTTCCAAGCCCGCGTACAATCAGAATTCGTTTCTAATCATTTCATAAACTGTCTAGTGAACATGGTTTGGATATCTTCAACACCAGTGTTTCTCGGCTTAACCATTCGTTGGTGAAACATTTTTTCATGGAAAAGTAACTGTTTGCGTGTAAATGATATTCGTTTTTACGATCGTGTACTTTTTATTTTCTAATTTATGTTAAAGGTATTTTGTCGACCTTTTTCGTTTTATTATACACATTCATAGACATACGAATAGGTTCTAGGTTAACTAAATGTATCTCAGAGATGTTAATACGGTTTAGGCGCAGAATGCCCAATTCTCATAATGGCATCTGAGTCTCTAATGGACTAATTCTCATAATGGCATCTGAGTCTCTAATGGACTAATTCTCATAATGGCTAAGTCTATAAATGGCTAATTCTCAAAATGCCAAATTCTATAAATACCTAATTCGCAAAATGGCCAATTATTGGGGAAAATAATAAAACGAGAATTTCATCGTTAATAATATATTATGTATAAAAATTACAAATCAAATAAATCAACAAGAATAACAACATAGTACACACAACAGTGTAGCACAACTTGCACAAATTGTCCCAGTTTATTACGTTAAGGTTACCTTTATTAAATAAAATGCGATTACATAAATATAAAATCAAACGAGAAGTTAATGCCAGGTACAGATTGGTGAAATATAAATAACATGTTGAAACAAATTCACCTCTTGTGTTACATTTCATGTTACGATAATCTGTACTCACCCGGCAAAAAACTAAAAGCTAACAATTCTGTGTACAAACAAACAAACACACTTTCGCATTTATAATATTACTATATAGCTGCGCCCGCGGTTTGACTCGCATATGTCTCGATCACGTATGGTCTGTTCGAAATGTATTTGATGAAACTGTAAACAAACCCTGTTCAAGCTAAATTCTTGCGCAATCTGCTCACTAAGGGAATAAGTAACACATTTATCTATACTTAATAAGAAGTTTTCAACTTTATATTTCACCACTTTATGCAACAATTATTGTTTGAAAACATGATCAATTGTGACTCAATTGTCAAATGAAAAACATCTGTAAGGTAATTTAAAATTAGAATTTCGGGTTTAAGTATTAAAATAAACAAATCAAAGCCATGCACAATACTTCAAAAATCTGATGCATTTGTTAATATTTTCATCAGATACTTTTGCAACAACGTATACGAATATTATTAATACCTTCAGACGAAGTGTAGTTTCTTGAAACATAGCATACATTATCTACGTAAATATTACATGACGCGACATTAGCGCAGAAAACGTGGGATTAGGTAATAAGACTTCTCAATCAAAGCGCTCGTAAGTGTACACACCCTGTGATTCTTAACCCCCCCCCTTATACTTGTACATACTATTATTATTATTTTAAGTATTTAGCTTTTAAATTATGTAAATATTATCTTCCATGTTTGTTACTAAAGGGTTGGGTATGTGGATTTGAACGACATGGACTTTGTTCTCGTATGTTTAATTAAAATCATTAAAATAGAAAATTACAAAAAAAAAAAATTGGACCGTGCTTGGAATAAAACTGATAATTATTTAATAAGAATCTGCGACACATTTACTTCAGTATTGTAGGTAAAACACTTTACCAACTCTATATTATTTTTTAAATTACAAACTTGCAATCTATTTTTCCATTTCCCCCGTTTGGAATAGCTAAATACCTCTTTTGTTTAAAACAATCTTGATAGTATCAACAAGCTTACGTCTGTGTCTACGTAAACAGACATACATTCGTTTCAACAAAATCTGTCACTCTGTGTATCATTATAAGTTCTCTTTGATGTTATGTATATTGAAAGGATATTCTGACGTCTGATACCTACTTTATAGCTGTTTGAGGTCTTGTTACCTGGGCTTGTTATTTCTTAAGTCTTTGGAGAAACTTTTCTACGACTGAAATATAATACTTACTATCAAAAAACGTTGATTTTGTGGTCACAAAGAGGTTTAGTAACATTAAATGTACATTTGGTTTGACACCTTCTCGCATAAGTCTACATAATTACTAGGTACCCAATCTTTGTAAGATGTTAACATTAACAGTTTGTAAGTGGTCTGCAGGCTGAAAAGCAAGAAAAGAAAGGTTAACCTAATAAAGGTAAAAACTCTCTTAATTTTTACCCATGGGCGACGATGAAACAGAAACAAAATAATGTGCATTATTTGCAATCTACTTTATTAATCTCACTCGACGTGTTATCAGGGCCCATTTCCCTTAAAAAACAATTGCCAATCGTTCCCGATTTCCTCACATTACAAATAACGAGAAACTTCATCCCACAGCTGTGAGGCTGCAGCATCAGATCCCGTTCATCCGGCGCTGAGCAGACGAGTCAATATCCGCGGTGGTCGAGACCTACTCATTTCCGTGCTGACTGGTATGTAATAGATAAAATTGCAGAAGGTTCACTCCATACAAATTTTTTGATATTTTTGATGCCCAATTTTACATAGGTACATTTTTAGATAATATTATATATTTAAGTGTCAGCTTGTATAATGCATTAGATTTTAATATCCATTATAATTGCACTGGTGAGTTGAAGGTATTTTTTATCAAACTTTTCAGTTTTACTTGATATCAGTCATCACTAAATACTGGGAAAGTACCACTAATGCAAGATAGATAGTGTTTCCGTCATCTTTCACTTTTCAGCCTCACTGGTCAGCGGAGTCTGACGTTTAAAACCGGTATTTTTTTTTAAATTGTAATCTCTGATTACCTACTAAAAGAATAAATCTCTTTACATACTTTACAGTGATAGTGACACTAGCTTTTGCCCGCGGCTTCGCTCGCATGGATGTCGGAAAATATCCCACGGGAACGTACTAGATACCAGGATTAAAAGTACCCTATGTGTTAATTTCAGGTTTAAACTATCTGTGTGCCAAATTTCATCCATTTTTGGACAAATCCTGGAAATACGTACAGAAAAACAGAAAAAAAAAAAAAAAACCTACTTTCGGCATCAGACTCGTTCCCACGCCTCGTAGCAATTTTTTATTTATTTTTATATTCAATGTACAGTTTTGACTTCGTTACAAATTTATTTATTATATGTATTTGTATTTTATAATGTTTTATACACGACATGTTCATGAAAAATCTTTTACATGACTTGACGAAAACCAGTATCACAACTTGTATAAATATAAACGCACGCAGGGCTTGCAATCGCGAGGTCACTAAACGTGTCCAACTCTAATGTGTTAGCGTTGTATTTAGTAAGCCTTCTTTACGTTCTTTGTGGTACTACAAGAGCGGCTCAGAGCTCCTTGCACAGGTGGCATGAAAATAGAGGAAGTCTTTTGTTGTACAAATGTTGAATAGAAATCACGGAAACGGTATGACTCTTGTTTTGACATGCAATTTATGTTGTTTCATAATATTGTGAAGGAAGTAAGCAGAAAGCTGAACAAAAAAAAATTTGGTAAATGTTTTTTAAGAGTTACCTACTATAAGTTTTCAATTTCATGGAAAATCTTGAAGTACCCTGGTCGAGAATATTCTGCTAAATTAAACGGAAACTTGATTCATTATACATACCAGAAACCTAGTAATCTTGTAAGACTTCTCGAATAGCAAGGGTTACAACTTGCAAAGATATAATATTAAGAGATAGCACACTAGAAATATAAAACGTATAGCACTGCGTAGGCGTTCCGCTGAACCTAATATAAAGGTTAGAACTTAGTGCTGCTAACAGCGAAAGAATTACGTGGCTTATTCTACGTTTGACGTCAAACAAAACAACCTTGCCAGCCATAGATATTGAGGGAAACCGTGACTTTACAATCGTTACGATATTTTAATTGTTGCTGAACCTTGATACAATGATAATAAAATGCCTATACCTTAGTCTTAGTACGATAGACGTTAATGTTTCTATTCACGAAAGGCAAGTTGTACATTGCTTAAAACTAACTTCAAAGAGAAATTTCGTCCCACCGCTCCCAAAGGTCTCTTCCATACTTTTCCATTCTTTGTCTGCTGCATTTCCCGGCTAATCAGTCTAGAACGAGTTCAGGTCGTCGCGCCAGCATTCTTAGGCTTGCTTCAGTGACGACGCCCGTCTTCAGGCATCCGTGACGACGGCTCATCCGCCCTAATGCATTCTGTCGGTGTGGCCCGCCCAGTCCCATTTCAGCCTCGCGGTCTTATCGCCAACATCGGTGATACCTGTCTTCGACCGTATTTTTGTAAAAAGTATTTACAGCTCACTTTAAGATACTGGTAAAATATTTTCTAAGCTGCTTTGAAAATAATTTACAAGACTAACCTTTCTTTTGAGAGTTTCGCTGACGGGAGATCAGCTTTAACAGAAATTAAATTAAATGTCTTTCAGAAACAGGTTACATTGTCTGAACTCGCTTCTTCGCTCACCGCGGTCAGACCTCTACAAATATAATATCATTAATATTCATTAGGCGTTGGCTGAAGTCGAAGGCAGAACAGGTCTGACACGACTGCTGATTATTGTTGTGTTCGCCCACTTGTTCGCTCTAACCCCATGGTAATCTATGGGGGAGCAATATTTCAACCTGACTGGGTGTTTTGTTTTACAATGTAGAGAGGAAATTATATGAAATGAGTACCTATTCGCCGATGGCTTTAGCTTCGAATTAGAGATGTAACGACTAGTCTCTGTCTGTTCTGGAAAGCCGACTATACGACCATATTTGTAGTCGGCGACTAGTCGGCAACTAGATGGAGAAAAGAGAAATCCGCGTTACTTTATTCATTCAACATAATATCACGCTTGTAATCCGCGAAGGGTTAGCCAGAGATAGTACACCCACATTTCGCCAGTTATGTTTAAAAGTTGTAATAAGGAGCGATCCTATTGCCATCAACCGAAAGTAAAATCCAATAACACTTTCCCCGACCTGGGAATGGAACTGAGATCTTCATGCTCAGCAGTAACACTTGCGAACACTACTCCAACGAGGCTGTCACTATAGTTATTCATATTTCTGTGCTCATATGCGGGTGATTGAAATTACATCGCAACTTTTATTTGTTCATAATTTTTATTTCAGAATCAGCCCAACTCTTCCTTTAGTTGTCAATAGTCGAACTTAAATCAAGAAAGATATAATTTTAACAAAAAAGAAAAATCTAAACGAGAGCTTCTACAACTCTGAATAAAGAAAGTACGTAACGTACGTGCGTTCATTATTTATTTTAGAATCATGTATACGTACATGTACAATTTAAATTTTGAATCCAATTCGTACTCGAACCCCACCGAAAGCAATGATCGGCTTGACCGACTAGTTGATCTTTTTGCAACCGACTAGTCCGCCAGTCGACTAGTCGGCCTAAATCACAGTTGGCCCATCACTACTATATAAAGAAATAAGGCAGCACTACCGATGATATCCTTATATGGACAAATAAATTATCTTGCACCCTGTCTGAAGCTGATTATGAAATTTTACATAGTAGCTAAAGCTAGGATTACTTAAAATAATAAAATATCGAACGAGTATCTAATATTAGTTTTTGCATAATAAATCTTTGTGATATGTGTATCATTTTGAGTCATAAAATTCCACCACAGACAATGACTCAGCTTTTTCGTGGATATATTACCGAATATATATCAAACTCAGACAAAACCTACCTGAGTCCTGACGTATATGAAGGGTATAAAAAATATACGATGTAACAGGCTGCTAACAAAAACTCTGTCGACCTACATCACAATAAAAATGTAGTAATTTTTGTTTCAAATTAAAAACTGAAACAATTTCGTTGTGAGCTCTTTCGTAATTACTAGGCTTTTGACAAAATACTGGGCGGTCCGGTAGACGTGAGAAACGTTATTTTTTTAATAGCATGGCCTCGTCGGCAGTCAAAAATAAAGTTGGAACTGACTGTGTTGTGGCTATAAATAAATAGGAGCACTTTATAAAAGTGTGAAACTTCGTAATATTAGTATGACATGAGAAAAAATTATAGGCTGGTGTTACTTTTACACCGATATTAACCTTATAAAACTTTCAGCTACATAATATAGATTATGTTGTTTTAAGTTAGTTTTTAAGCAGCCATTTGCCAAAATAAATTATTTGGCCCTATGGCCAAATAATTTATTTTGGCAAATGGCTGCTACATGAAGCTCTACGTTTTATAAGATTGCACGACCCGTTTGTGTAGTAAAATTGAACAAAAATACAGAAGAAAAATAACACACAAAACAGTGTGTTTCTTACAACTTGAGTGGGATCATTAACAACTCCACAACCCCATTCCTTGACATTCCGTAATTAGCTTAGAAACTGGACATTATATATACCTTGAGCTCAATAATAGGGGGAGCAAAGTAAAATACGGTGAGACATTAAATTAATGTTTGAAATGAAAGACCTTTTAAGAAGTCGTCACTTTGACTGACAGTTGACGACAGCCTAACAATTTCGTCACTGTGAGAACATAAAAAACTTATAAATCTCGGTTCAGAGAACATAAAAGCCCCTACAGACAAGCCCTTTTATCACAAGCCCCTACTCCACCAAACAAAACCTATATTTATTCAGTTTAAACGTTAAAAAGTAATCCAGTTTTCACATTTTCTCTTTAAAGCTGTTAAAATTCAGTCTTTTGATAGACATAAAACGTACAGGATCCATCTTCATTCTCATTCTGAGTACATTCAAGGTTTTATTATGAATCCGTGCTGTACCCACTGTAGGCTTTTTACGATGCCAATTCGCCAAGACATATGTAAACGGTACTGCTCGTAAAAAAATTGCAAACCTACTTTGCTACTCCGAATACGTATTCTTCCTTACTGCTTTGTAATACGGGTGGATGGAAGTGTAAAACTAAGTTTGTATACCAAAGAATATTATTCTCGTTAGCTAAAGGAAGGATTACCGATGGTAGAAGATCGTTAATATCTCGGGCACGGCTTTCTTTGAATAAAATTTGGGAGTTGTGTTAGTTTTGCGACTTATGTGTCGGTGTACGTTTATGTGGGTAGTTGAATATGCGTGAGTAACGACTTTTATTATGCTAAAGTGCTGGAATAAACGCTGTTTATGCGGGAATAGCTCTTTTGTATGTTGCGTGAGTTATGTCTTGAATGGATTATAATTTAGAGGTATGAGGAACAGGGTGTATAGTTCACTCATCCTCTATTGAAAAGGGAGGATCCTCTGACCAGACGAGTGTCGTGTCTGGTGGGCAACTGCCCAATCGCTGAAGTCGGGAACTTGTATATATTTCGATCGGCCGGGTAACTCTAATTGCGCGATGCAGAATTCGTGTGACGTCAGGATTTTTGAGTGATGTCAGGTCTTTGATGCGTAGTTCGCTTGTGGCGATGTAGATGCCGCCACATTAATATGTTTTAGTCATAATTATATTAGATTGAAATATTGGTTTAAACCTTGCTATATAAATATAGTTGGCAAGTTTAGTTCTACCTTAGTTTAAACAACAGACCTGCAACGTATATCAAAAGGAAAATATTTTATAAACTTACCCGGGGTTTGCAATTTTGTTCGTTGAGTAACACGTAATACCCTTTTTTGCGACTTGAAAAACACAACGCTATCACTCATACACTGCAACGATACATAATACTATAACTGTGGTGTATACATGATAAGTCTAAAAATCTGATTCTAAACAGTATGAGCATTTGAAACTTAAAAAAACTGGCCAAGTGCATGTCGGACCACGCACAAAGAAGGGTTCCGTAGTTGGGATGAATTTATCCCAAGAACAAACTTAACATTGTAGTTGAAAAACAAAAAAAATCAGTTAAAAGCTTAATATTTCGCAAACGGATCCCTGAATCCAAAAATGGTTTTAACAAACTCACAATATTTTTGAACGACCTTTCTAACAATGTTGTGGGGCAACATGGAGTAGACGAGAAAAAAAAAACATCCCTACTTTACGTGTAGGGGAGGTACCCTAAATTTTTATTTTTTCTTGATTTTATTTCAGACCGACGGACAGACAGACAGATGTACATGGCGAAACTATAAGGGTTCTATTAAATACACATTTTGAAAAACAATCATCTTTATTTCAAATTAATTAATGAATGATAGACAGACGTCACCAACCGTCAGCGCGACAGACGTTGTAACCTTGTGGCCAGTATGTATCAGTCCTCCGCCGCCATTCCTGGTTGTACCACGCCGGGGGCTGAAAGCTACTGTTCCAAGTGTCTACGCCACACGACGCCACCATCTGTCTTACTTCATAATGAAGCCTGCTTATGCGACGCACTATCGTGCCGAACTCCCATCTTCGTCTCTGGTCGGAGTAGGCTCTAGCCTGGACTCGATCACCTACGGAGTAAGCCTTGATGGGAGGCGGTGTATGCTTTGGGTTGAACGCTTTCGGCGCAGATGATTCTCTAAACATCACATGCAACCTTTTTCTCACATCCCGGTTGAACATCAATTATTAGGGGTCTGTCCGTTCAGGTTCGGTGTGCGTCTGAGCCGGGTTTTAAGGACAAGGAGCTTATCCGTAAGATCGCCCCTTTTTACCAAGTCTGATCTAAAAACAGTGGTTGCAAATTCTTCTAATAATTTATCAAGTTTGTTATAATTTCCCGTTGAAGGTCTGGTCTTTATAAGTGCCTTTTACGTATGTCACTCCTGCAGGCTTGATAATTTCTCCAGTGTAGGTTCTCAATTTCATTTGCGTTTTAAAATTTTGTTTGTTAATTTTAGGCTTTTGTATTGTTTGAGTGACATTGGGGACAAGGTCGCTCCTGTATCGAATTCCATGCCAACCTGTTTGTTCTCTATTTTTACTGTGATCATATATTTTTCAGATATCTCACTTTTAATTAGGTTGATATCTCCCATGCTTTCGTTAGTCGTGTTACTTGTATTGTCGTCTAGTTGATTGGTACTTAAGTTCCGCTGTAAACAGACTCGTGCCAGATGTCCAGTCTTCTTGCATTTCAGGCAGGTATATTTGATGGCGCCGCACTCATTAGATCGGAAGCATTTTCCCTTTAAATCTCTTATCGTTATCGGAGATGAAGACGATGGAGAAGTTGACAGTCCGTTCGGTGGTGAGTTTGAGGGTCGTGGATACTTATGTCTTTTTATCGAGTACGTGATCCTGTTTACTGTGTCCGAATGTTTGAACATGTCTGCGGATATTCTTAGGTTCTGCGATTTTCCCATTTCTATGGATGTGGCCATATGTGCCAGTTTCGTAAAAGGTGTAGGTCTTGAATAGTTTTTGTTCGTATATCACTCTCTTTCAATCCCCGAATAAATTGTAGTGCTAGAAAGCTTTCTAATGTAGGTTTTCGACAATTTTGACATTTAAATTCGCAGTTCAAGGATCTTTTTTTGAATTCAGAGGCATATGTTGCCACTGTTTCCTCTTCGCGTTGTGTGCGCGCAATAAATTTGTGTTGTAAAGCCCATATGCTTGGTTTAGGGTCAACGTATTCGTCTAGTATCTGTGTTAGCTCCTTAAAACTCATGTCAATTGGATCATCCGGGGAGCATTAATCGTGTAATTTTTTATGTAATTCTGGTGATAGAGCTGCAAGTAAGGTGTAAACTTTCATTTTACCGTCTTCGATCTTGTTAAGTAAGAAAACTACAAGTCTAGTCTTTTAGTAAAGTTTGCAAAAGTTTCTTTTTCTTGAAAAGGCTGGAAATTAATTTTTGGGCCTCGTTCTTGTTGCGTATTTGTACTTAGCTGTGATGTTGATGTATGTAGCGGTAAAACGCGTCGATTTTCTCTATTTTGATATATTAGACATTTGTCTTTATGATAATACATTTCTCTTCGAAATCGTACCTGGTTTCTATCTCTTGGTCTAGTTGTTCGCCTGGAGTTTAATAATTCTATGTTATGCTGTATTTCTTGTAATTTCTGTAATGTTTCTTGAAGTGATTGAAGTCTTGACTCAGTTTCTTCAAATGGTAGCGTTTCTTGGCTGTTCACGTAGTTTTTTAGTTTTGTGATTATACCACGCAATGACGCGCGGGTTTTCTTCAGTTTTTTTATATCATTAGTCGACATCCTCGTCGCCAATTTATTAATTTAATTGATTATGGGTGATGTAAAAACAGAAAATGATCAATTTTGAACGCACGACTACATCGCGGCAGACCGAGACGAAGATGGCGGGACGAGCTTAACTCCTACTGAAAGGGCTGGCCGACACTAGCAATAGACAGATTTTTGTGGAAAAGGGAGAGGGAGGTTGCCCTGCAGTGGGACAATACAGATTAGTTAGATTAGATAGACAGTCAAAGCTGTGAACTCGTCGATGAAAATACCGTCCAACTGTTGGCCACACTAGAAAAACACAACGACAGCACAATGACGTGGCGCGAGTGTAAGACGTAGCTGTCAAGCACACCAGCATAACAAAGTATGCTTGTTTGTTGGAATTATTTTGCAGGGCGACACTCTATCTAGACATAAATAATCAAAAAGTCTGTCATTATGTAACTATTTTTGATTTCATAATAAGAACTTTACGATACGAGTGTAGTTGGATAAACACATTAAAAGAACAAAATAAAAGTGAAATAAAACTTGGAAAAAAGCTGCTCCAAAGTTCCACCACGAGCGTTTTTCATATGCAATTTTAACGGTGCGTATTACAAAAAAAATTGCAAAATTTATTAGTTTACAAAGTCTGAAATTTGCCATAATTGCGTGTCCGAAGGCGTTCGGTAGTTGTATTTCAGCGCAGTTATGTAACAGAGGTGCGCGGTGGCAGCGTGACGGCAGAACGTATCGTTGGACGCGCACTGACCGGTAGTACGCGACCTGTGGCATGAGCTGAAGCGGGAAGATGTACTGAGTTATATAGAAAAAAAGAGAAGAAAGAAAAATAGTTTATTCTGCACAAACAAAACACACATATAAAGACAAAAACACATAAAATACACACTTACAAAAGTAGCCAAAAGCCTCGTGTCCAACCAATAAATAAAAATATAAAAAGTAAAACAATGCTTTTCATTGGTTGCTGTCAAGGCCACGGACCAAAGATATTATAAAGGAAGTGATAGGAATTTATTTATTGCATGGAACCTTAGAGTAATAACTAGCACATGGAACTAGTAAATGCTTTGAGTTTGAGTTTGAGTTTGAACATATTCAGTGTGAATTCAAAAAAGTCCTTTGTTTAAGCTGTGGAAATGTCTTTTGTAGACCAGTTTTTGGTATCTATAGGCGCATCATGTTGATCGGCCATCAGTCTACATAACTAAGCTTCATAAAGAAGATTTTTCAATCTTCATGAAGAATCTGAATACTTGCAACTATATTTCGCTGAACAGCAGCATAAAACACATTCTAAATGAAGTAACGGCAAATCTGATAGAACATCTCTTAGCCAAATAGAGTTTAAAACCATCGCATAATTAGACAGCAACTACAATATTTGTGTGCCATCATCAAATCGCTGTCGTTCATGACTCAGTATAGTATACAGCCTTAATTTTATAGCTAGTTTAGGCAAGCGAGTTCCGGTGATGCATAGTCGACAGGCAATTTTGTAAAATAGTGCGCCTAACTTTTAGCAAAGCCAACGTTTTACTGAGGCTCCAGTAATTTCATAGCGAGTAGCCCATGCATAACTCTGCATATACTTTGGCAAACAACCGTCGTAATTATAGGCTATTCAGTGTTTTCGAATGTAATACATTTTTGGAACATGTAAGTGTTTTATTATTTTGGTTGTTTTGCTGTTATACGAGAAAATTACAGCAACTTTGTTGGTGGTAAACGTAGAATAGTATTCGTGGAAAATAGCATCATATCATGAATTCAAAATTCTCAACATAACTAAACTAGTACATAAGTATGGGAACCTAGTTAAAACAGTAGTATAGTCCACTACTGTGTAGGCTTATTTATTCATTTTCCTAAAACGAAGCAATCCCGCTCTCTTCAGGAAATATTGCTTGAATCACCTCCCTTGGCAAATGTATTGGTGATCATAAAGATATTATACGAACTGTCTAATCATTTTTTACTAAAACCATATTATAATATTTATGCAGAACACACAACTCTGGGACGATACTCTTTAACTTTAACACCATTAAAAGAAAACTTATAAAGCACGTACCTGAGTATAATTAACTCCAGGTAAAGTTATGAATGCGGAGCGCTGAGCCGCAGTGGTCGACACGACGGACGGAGAACGTCTCCTTAATTACGAGGTGCTCTTCAAGAGACTGGTGTTTGAGTTAACTTGCAGACGAATATGAAAATGAAAAGTTTAATTTAAATTTTATAATTTAGTTTCTAATTTGTGAATGTAAGGGGAATTTATATGATTGAGGTGTTGATGAAAATTATAGTAAACAACAGCTAAACCGTGTAAAAGAAAGGCAACCAGAGGATGTTATTCTCACGATAAGTAGCTTATTCTTTACTGATAACTGATCAAGCAAAAACATATACTAAAAGAAAAAAACAAGTATCTGCAACTAAGTGTTTTAAAACTTCCTATTTACTTCCGTCTTTCTCCATATTATGTTAAAAACTTATTTCCATAATACTTGAAACTAGCCAGAAAGATCTAGTTATGAATGAAAACATAAAAGTTATACTTTTACGATATAACTTTACCTGTTCCGTATTAAGAAGAAATCTTTGTTTCATATTCTCCCATGTTTAGCTAATAAATAGTCATAACTTTGCAGTTCTTAACTCCGAGGAACACAGATCCTAAGGTGTGGGTAAAACATAATGCATGTAGTGGAGTTGTGTCTGGGTTTGTGTTATGTATGAAACTAAGATACTTTTATGATGATATACTTGTGGAAAGGCATGATAACCCGGAGCAATATTTTAATTCAGATGTTTTTGGATATTTTTCGAAGTTTTTCGTAATAAGAAAACTACTGGAATGCAAAATGTGTATGGACAACACCACTTTAAATTAGGGCCTAGACAAAGTGGGAAAAATCTAAAATGTACCTATGGAATTGACATACATATTTAACTACCGAAAAGCTTATGTTAATCTGTCAAAAGTCGTTGTAGAAAATATATAAAACGTTTGAAAACGAGTTTCACTTGTCTAGACCCTCTTGTCTTCAAATTTCAAAAGTGTGGTATTATTTTGAAAACATACTGTCAACTGAACACTTTTACATATATATATAGGTCATTGATAGCCATATATTAGGATAAGACGTTGGATTAACACGTATCATGGTTTATGAAGAAGTTATTAAATAATATATCACATGTATTCTATATTAAACAGGAAAAGTAATTATCATCCAGCAACAATCAAGCTGTGTATATTGCAATATTTTTTGCCCGGATGGCAAGGGTGGGTCTTGATTTATTAATCTGACGCAAAACAAAAGCTATCAGGCTTAATGGGCGCCACGGAACCCCGCTGTGTATTATCAACGTTTATAAACGTTTAATATCCTGTGATTGTGCGTAAATCTTAGAATACCATTAATATCAATAAAGGCGATGTTATTAAATTTTCTAAAGTTTAATATAAACATGTTGAGGTAGGTTAGTTTGTATTGTGGGTTTAGGTACATACTACAGTGTTATTAAGGATTGTTTATTTCATTGACTGTATTTGCACAGTAACTTCAAGATTTCAAACAGGCTCACGTTGGTTCAGTTTTAGCGCGACTTTCGTCTAGGTTTTATCTGAACGCTCTAACGTTCATTGCATTGAAGTGCATTGAAGCAACGGGATCAGGTTTTTTAGTAGTAATCCTGTAATGTCTATTTTTTTATATTGCCTCTGTAGAGTTTTTAAGTCTCCTCTTTGAGATAATTTTTGGGGTTCTTTACTGAAGTAAACATTTTAAAACAAAAAAGCTGCATTTTTACTCTAGCATTTCATTACGTATCTCGTTGCTAGTATGCCAGTCTCCATATAATGATTTCGTGCACATAATAGTGCGTATTTACATAATTTTTTGAACACACCTAATAAATAACCATAAAATCCCCGAAAAAAGATTGACATTCATTATAAGACTTGAAAACATTTTGTATTAAATTTAAACCTATAATAAATTCCGTGCGCCTCAACTCCGGAACTCCGTAAATCCGTCATTTGGTACAAATCCTGCTAATGATGCTGTTAGCGGCCGCGGACGTGACGGGATTAGACGCTATTCTTAAATCACGCCTAATACCGGGAAATTAAAATGTTTATGTTTTGTAATCTGCTTCTATTATGGGGGATTCTGGTTTTGAAGTCAATTCGAACAGAAAAACATTTATTATGCTTGACGTTCCACCAGGTTAATTTAATATTTACCTATTTGATTTTTACACACACATAACATAACACCACGAATATATTCCGTGTAGAGTTAAGCTGACGTGTACCACAGAACAACAACCAGGTGTTAAATTCATCCGAAGTAGAAACCGTAAATCTTCATAGACACCGACACTGAAATAATAACTTGCAAACACACACACCAATTAACAGGCTCTATTTATGTCTGTCTAAATGCATGAAATATGCACAGCGCACACGCAAAAACTGTGTATGTGTGCAGTACACGTTTTAATGTGATTACGGCTTCAGACGTATGCACAAACATTCGCAGTTCGAGTTAGTTTCACGCTAAAAGCATCGTCGGGAAGTCTTATGCAAATGGACTGCGCGGTCTAAGTCATAGATGTAGTTTGAACTTTCTTTTCAAACTTATGTATTAAAGGCATGTATTTACATAATCGAATACCAAATACTGTAGTGTAGTGTAGGTAACACAATAATGCAGGTATGCTGGAAGAGATTTCTTTAGAAATAAGCAAACGTATTTATCTGTTCCTTTCTTCTTGTCTATTTATATGTGTGGGCATAAACTGAATAAACAAATAATTTCTTCCCTGACCGACTTCGTCGGGGTGCACAAGATTAGTTACTGTGATCAACTCTGAAAAAAGGCCATAAAATTAAAAAGAGGCTCATTGAAGCTCATTTGACAGAAAAAAACGGTCATCCTTAGAAGATCAATTTGATTCGTTTTTAAAGATAAATTATTTCCCGTAATATACCCTCCACGAGTAGTAAAGGCCGCTGGAGAGTCAGTCTCAATGTAATACTGCTTGCCTATTAAGTAATATTGGCCTAATACTGTAACCAAGACATGAGCTCAACTTAAAGTAATGTTTTGTGACTACCTCGTAGGTGGGTCTAGTGGTCGCAAGCGCTAGCGCTGCTGAGCATTAGGTCCTGGGTTCGATTCACAGGTCAGGCAAAATGTAAGTGAGCTTGGATTTGTGATCAATTGATGGCAATAGGCTCGCCCCTTACTACATCGGACATATACATAACTGGCGAAATATGGGTGTGCTATGGATAGAATGTGTAAACCTATGGCCAACCATTTGGCGATACAGGCGTGATATTATTAAAGTTATGTAATAGTTCGTGCCGAGCGACTTACGAGTAATAAGCGTAAAGTACCAAGGTTTTTCTCGGAGAGGTGCTACGCGGATTGACTTCGTAGAGCGGCTACGATGCTACGAAATCACTACGACATGAGAATACCCGTGCAAACATTATCAACTTTCAGAGTAGATTAAAATTTAATTCCTTCTATTAATGACATAAGTGACGTCATATGACCTTGAACTACGCAAAACAGTAGCTATGTTACCATTTCTGTGAAATCTGTCTAGACAAGGAGTCACCAAATGTCGGATCGCAGTCCAGGTGTCAACCGTCACGTTAACATACTGCACCCGTATTAAATTTGTTTAAAAATTGTTAATTACCTGTATCTACTGAAATCTTATTATAAAAGTAAAGAAAATAGTTCAATTCGTGAGTGGAAGTGTTATCTAAATAATTTATTCAATATAAACAAAATAAACTCAACTTTAGTGAGTGATCAAAACATTGTGACTATTTTACCTTTGTGAGTGATAAAAACTACTTATTTTTGCATTAAACGGCAAGTTACATGGCTAATATTACTGTGAGTTTTATAATCATTAAAAACAAAACGATATAAAGCTTAAAAACTCAATTTTATAAAAGTGTCGCTTTGATAGTGGGTAAAAGCTAACATTCAAATTGTTTTCAAAATTGACGGGTATTTAACGAACTTTCTATTCCAAAGAGTCTACTGATCAACAATTTCAACACTTTCACTAACAGTCGCGCTGGTCTAGTGTCCCAACAACCAACCTTGTATGCTTGAGTGGTCTGAGTTCGATCCTCGCATACGGCTTGTCTTTTTGTGAATGTTTAAGAATAATATTATAAAAATTCAATAATGAATTTCTTCGAGAACATCACGCTCAGAAAATCGAATACAAAACGTCGTTCATTGACCCAGACCAATTCGGTAGAAACTAGTCCCAACAGTTCTAAGATAGATGGCAGTACCTGTAGCTTACCAAATATATCCACTGATGAAAATGATGTGCAGGCGCAACAACTTCAAATACAACAGCTCAATTTACAACTAAATTCGGCACACGAGGAGATTCAGAACCTAAATCTCGAAAATACTTCACTAAAGAAGTCCGTCCTTGAACTGACTTCTAAATATGATATTTTAAAAAAAGCTACCAAAACATTAACTAGTGAAAGAGGAACTCCTGGAAAAAGCAAGAATACACCTACCTCATCAACTCCACGTATTAATTCTCAAAAGAAAAACAAGAAGAAGCATAGTAACAAACTCAATGAGAACCTGTCCAGCAAGACGTCTGTTATTATACCCAGAAACCATGATAGCCAAATAATAAAAGATGTAAACATACCAGTGAAGAATAAATTATGTGTTGTTAGTGCTAACAAAGTTAATAGCATTACATCAATAGCTGAAGAATCATTTAAAAACTCTCAAATATGTCACTATATTTTGCCAAACTGTGGTATATTACAACTTATTAATAATTTAGATAAGAAAATAGCGGACTTTACAATGTCCGACCATTGTGTCATCTTGATTGGTGAAAAAGACTTTCAGCAAACAAAAAACTATGTTAATATAATTATAGAATTAAGAGAATCCTTGCTTAAAATTCAGCATACAAATGTAATTTTATGTGTTCCTACCTTTAAATTAAGTAACTTCTCAACTATGTTTAATTGGCGAATTGAGACTTTCAACAATTTACTACATCTTGATCTTCAAACTTATGGTTATGCAACTGCATTTGACACTAACTTAGATCTATTGTATGATTTCTCTATGTTTTCAAGAATAAATAGAAAGATAAACGACCGCGGAATGAGCAATATTTTTAATAACTTATTGCAAACTATACCTGAAAGTTCGATAGAACGTGATGCCTTTATTCACGAGATTGATAATAACGTCGTTGCATCCTCAAGTCGTGAGTTTTTTCTTTGATTCTATGTATATTCTTCACCAAAATATTGCCGGACTTATAAATAAATCAGACCTTTTAAATATTTACATTCAGGAATTGTTGAGTCAACAAAAAGTAGTTGACGTAATGTGTATAACCGAGCATTTTATAATGTCAGGCCAAGAAAAGTTATTATATATTCCTAATTATAAGCTGGCGGCATGCTTTGCTAGACAGAATAAAAAACGTGGCGGTGCCTGTATCTTAGCAAGAGTTGGACACGAGTATAAAGAACGACCTGACGTAATGAAATACTCGGTATCAGGAATTATAGAATGTTGTGCTGTAGAATTTCCTTCTCAAAAAATTATTATTATATGTGTATATAGGCCTCCTAAATTATGTAATCTAAGTAAGTTTTATGAAAATTTAGATCTCGTTTTAAAAAATGTCTGTAAAAAACCCTTTCAAAAAGTAATTTTATGTGGAGACTTTAATATAGATGTTTTGAACAGGAATAGAATCACCTCTGAATTTGAATGGTTTCTCAGGAGCTTCAACCTTAAACTAGAAATTAATCAGCCAACTAGATTTATCAGTAATACCTGTTTAGACAATTTTGCACACAATCTTAAGCAGAAGTGCCAACATGAAGTCACTGACTTTGGATTATCTGACCACACTGCTCAAATAATTAAGATAAAAGTTAATAAAACGAATCAAATAAAAACATGGAGAACATTAATACGAGATATAACTCAAGAAAACCTTATTAAATTTCGATCGCACCTCGAAAGTCTATCATTTTCTAATGTATATAATACAGAGGATGCTAACAAAGCCTGTGATAACTTTCTTGATATTTTCCTACTGTTACACGATCTCTGTTTCCCGAGCAAATTAGTTACTATAAAATCTGAGAAAAAAATAAAATGGGTCTCTCGCGGGATACGAATATGTAGCAAAAAACAACGGCAACTATTATGGCAGCAGAGACTAAAACCAACGTCTGAAAACAAAAATAAATTTAAGATTTACTCAAGGAGGTTTAAGAAAATTATTAAACTTACACAAAAAGCGCAGAATAACCACTTAATAAATAACTCAAAAAACAAATCCAAAACGGCCTGGCAAATTATTAATAACAACAAAATTGTAAGAGAACCCATTTCTCAAATAAAAAAAGGAGATGAAATAATATCAAACCCTAATTTAATAGCTGAATCTTTTAATAACTTTTTCACTGAACAAACCTCTGGCATACCTAAACATACGTTATGCGATACCATTAGCATAAATACAAACCCGCATACAATATTTATGGCCCCTGTTATACCTCAAGATGTAATGCGTATAATTAGAAACCTGAAAAATAAAAAGAGCTCTGGCCTCGATGGCATTTCAACAACAGTTATCAAATTTGTTGCACATTGTATAGCTGATCCCCTTGCTCATATTATTAATGTAAGCATACAGTCTGGCGTATTTCCAGAAAGTCTCAAGAGCGTAATAGTCATACCAGTATATAAAAAAAACGATAAAGAAGAAATGGTAAATTATAGGCCAATTGCTCTTATCTCTATATTCTCCAAGATCATAGAGAAAGTTATCTATGAATCTCTTGACAACTTCCTAACTAAATACCACATACTATGTGACGAACAAATGGGCTTCAGGAAAAATAAAAATATTAACATGGCCATCTTTGTTTTTCTCCATGAAATAATGCCTAAAGTAGATTCCAAAATACCGGTATGTGCAATATATGCCGATATGTCGAAAGCCTTTGACTGCGTGGACCACGATATTCTCTTAACCAAACTTGATGCGTACGGTATTCGTGGCAATGCTCTTAACTTAATAAAAACTTATCTCAAAGGCCGTAGACAATGCACAGAGATATCACGCTTATGTTTAAAATCTAGGAAGGAACAAAAAACTTTATCGTCATTTAAAGAAATAAAATATGGAGTTCCGCAGGGAAGTGTCCTCGGACCTTTACTATTCCTACTTTATATTAATGACCTGCCACGCCATATATCTAATCCAATGATTTTATTTGCAGACGACAGTACTTCAATTGTTTCATGTACCAATAAAGACTCATACGTAAATGACATCAATAACTCGATCAGCAGTTTAATAAAATGGCTTGACAATAATAACCTAGTTATTAATCTACAAAAAACTAAAACTATGCATTTTCACCAACGTATATCTACAGGTGACATGGATATCAACTACAATGGCCAAACTATCGATAAAGTGAATAACACAAAATTTCTAGGAATCTTAATTGATAGCCAGTTAACATGGAAGCCGCAATCAGAAGATATCTGTAAACGTCTGAGCACAGCCGCGTTTATGTTATACAACCTATCCAAAAAATTAAATCGGTCAACAATACTAGTGGCCTACCATGGTCTTGTAATTTCTATTTTAAGATTTGGTGTTATATTTTGGGGTTATTGTAGTGAACGAGAAAGCATTTTTAAAGCTCAAAAGCGCTGCCTGAGAGCTATATTTGGCCTCAAAGTTACTGACAGTTGTGTGCCTATATTTAAGTCTCAGAAACTATTAACTTTCCCATGCCTCTATATCCTCGAATTAGCAATATTTGTTAAAATAAACCGTAATTTATTTGCCTCATTAACAGAAACCAGAAAACGGAGTACATCATTAAGATCACAATATCAGAATTTACTTCACACAGGCACATTTAAAACGAGCTTATTAAAAAAAAATGTAATTTGTATGGCTCCTGTTGTCTTTAATAAAATTCCCGATCATATAAAAACCTTGCCCTTGATGAAATTTAAAAAATGTTTTACTGAATTACTTGTAGATAAATGTTATTATTCTGTTCAGGATTTCCTAAATGATACATCTTAATAACCTATTTTGATAACTTGTATAATAATTATTGTGTTTGCATGCCAACAAGGCAGAATGTACACGGTTCTTTATTATGTTATTTACGATCCTATTTGTATGTACCTGCATTCAAAGCAAATAAAGTATATTCTATTCTATTCTATTCTATTCCAGATTCGGACCGCGGTCCGGATCCGAAGCAACGGGATTTCACGTGCTTTCCGAGGCATGGAGAAGTCTCGGTATGTAAAGATGGTCACCCATCCACGGACCAACCCCGGTAAACGTAGCTTGATAAATCAACTGGTACGGCTGTTATTACTTAGCCACGAGTTCCTTGTGTTGCGAACCTTATGTAAACAGCCAAATGTAAAAAACACAAAAACAAAAAAAAATGCCTAAAATTTAATGTAAAAATATTTAAATAATAACTTTGGGTAATTTAGTTATGCCCGCTTGGTCTTTTCTGCTTGCTTGGACTTTAATATCAATTACCTTCTTAGTAATTATTGTTCATAACATAATATTTCATTAAATAAAGAAAAACATGTTAGTAATCGTCTGCCTAACGGCCCGTGACGGTCATAATATTTTTAAAAGCGGACCTCCAATGAAACTAATTGGTGATCCCTGGTCTAGACTATTTGCAAACAAATATAATTAATAATATGCCAAAAAAAGCTAATTGAAAATCGTTTTTGATAAAAATCAACACTAAGACCCGCTTACACCACAAATTCTAAACATATTTAACGCTAAACGAATTTAAGACATCGTTATGTTTCTGCCAATCATTTAAAGATGATAGAGACAGAATCTAATACTATTAAACGACCAATATTTGTATACATATTTGTAATCACGTTCTCGAAAACGGCTCTAACGATTTCGATGAAAATTACGATTTAAGGGTTTACGGAGGCGAAAACTTGATCTAGGTAGGTCTCATATCTGGGAAAATTCGTTTTCTCCGTATTTTGAACCCGAGCAGAGCTCGGTCGCCAAAAGTTGAGAACAAGATGACTACCTTATAATAATGACATGGCAGCATGGAATTAGTAAGTACCTACTATCATGGCAGCATGGAATTAGTATGAACTATCCAGTGCTATTAAATGAGCGTTTTCTATTTTCACCAGAGCAGAGCTCTGTCGCCCAGGTACTTATATTTTAAACACATTTAGCGCAAAATGTATGCCTTTCGTATGCCGTAATTACAAAAACAATTATAAAGCCATTATGTCTCGCGTGGATCTACGGGTGGTGCAAATGGGCCTCAATTCAAATGTTTTGCTTCCTTGCTGTCCGCTGCCTGCCATGAATTGCATCGCAGGATCTAGTTCAGTAGTAGCTCGCAAGAGAGCCACCAAGAAGTTTTATTTACAATATTATCATGATCTCATTCACAGCTACAGATCTCGGAAACTTTCACACCTTTTGATCTTGTAGCTTCTTTTAGTATTCTGCTGGTGTTTGGTTTGTGGAAACTACATTAACAAATGTTAATGTATGAGATAAATATTATGAGATTTTGTATTTTACCCAGTGGTCTCACGCATAATTATTGTTTCAAGGCAACGAACGTAGACCATTGACACTGACACTAGTCTAATAAAACCTCTAGATGAATGGCGTGGTATTGTAAACATGGTTAGGGCGTTTATCCACCGCCACCGTCAACAGGACGTCAACGAGAACGAAATGACGGCGAAAAAGTAGCGATACATACATTTGCTATGGCCGCGTGTCCACCGCACACCGTCAGCTCACGTCAAGTTCGGTTCGAATAATCTCGTTTCTCGTTGACGTCCCGTTGACGGTGACGGTGGAAAAAAGGTGTTATCTTGTCAACAAACATTATGTTTGCATGCATGAATATAAAGAAATTTAAAGACATCAGTCAAAAGGAAGCAATAACTGATACTTCTCGAATGTTATAAGTAACAATTCTTTCTTTTCAGTTATTCTGCATAAAGCTGCAAATTTTTCGTATTATTATTATCACTTACTAATGAATGAGCACACAATCAGTCAGTTTAAATAATTCAAACCCTGGCAAGGAGCCAAGATTCACAAGGATTAAGAAGAAATCCCGGGGTATTTACAATCTACTTGGGGATTACACGATTCATAATTTGTTTTGTTCCGTAGAATTAACAAAAACGTGTGACGAACAAAAAATTATTCCAGACGAATACAGGAACAATGTTTTATGAGAATAATATTGTTATCGTTGCTAGAATCATATTATTATTATCGGTTCAGTTGGTGTTCAGGGCCCAATAATCCGCTTCATTGAATGGTCGGAAACATTTTATCACCACGTTTTGATAATCAAATTATTGGTTACCTACCGTTATAGTTTGGCACAGAGATAAATAGTTGCTGTTATTCGCAACAAGAATTTATTACATTGAAATGTTTTGCTTCTGTCTCACACTGTGGAATTTAATTATATTATTAAATAACTAGCAACCCGGCCCTGCTTCGTGCGGTTATTACGACGTGACAAAACATCAAGATTTCTTGATTAAATTGTAATGCACATATATTATACACATACAATTTCCAAACGGAGATTAAAAGAACAACACATAGACAGACATGAAAAACGACTTTAATTTATATTATTTTATGTCTAGATATAGATTAATTCAGTAGGTATGTCATTTTGCCCATTGCAAACATTATTTACAATGTTACAATTATTCGAGTATTTCTGTTCAACCCTCCTACCTATAACTAAGCTATAATTACCATGTAATTAGCTAGAAGTCAGTTCTTGGTAAAAGAGCTCACCACCTCTCACTTAGTCCATTATACTTTTGCCTTTTTCTGAAAATAAATTGCAACAAAAGCTAGCTAAATACACATTTTCTTTTACCCTTTTATCACACAGAAATAATGTTCCAAATCACTTTGAAAATAAAACTACGCGTTAAATTAAACTCCTCTAACTGAATCCGGAGTTTCCAACAAAAAAGGAATTACAGAATATAAAGCTTTAAGTGTACTTCTAGTTTATACGAAAGCACCTCATTAGGACTATACTGCACGAATGCAAGCACCCACTGCTGTTTAATAAACAACCCTATTTAGATAGGTTTAGAGTTGAAATTGCATTGGTAAAGCTGGAGTATCATTGCCAAGTTTGTGACTAAAGGAAGTTATTTAATATCGATATGTTTTGTAGTTTCAAGGAGGCTCCGGTTTTTAAAATGACTTTGTAAATATGAATGTTTTAATAATTTTTTTAGGGGCATTATATTCATCGATAACAGTGAATAAAACTCTCTTTTACTCACAAGAGAATAAAAACATTTTGAATTTGGAACAAGCACGAACTATACAAACTATGTACAAAAAATAAATGAAACGTACTTGTTACATACTGGCCACCAGGTTACAACGTCTGTCGTGCTGACGTGTCGAGTTCTCGATGATTTTGTTTGGTATTGGCGTGTGCTAGCTAACATATGGCTAATAATTTGAATTATGTTTTGTGTTGCGTAATGTAAATGATTTTGAATACTATTATATAGAATCTTTTTTTTTTGTTCTTCTAACTGAACAGACAGCTGTGCTGCTGGGGAGTTTGTTGCGCCACTTCATCTTCCCAGCTAATGCACTAGGAAGTGGTGAAGGGTGGGCGTTTTGGGGGACTGTCTTATGTAATTTTGACGTTCGAAAAGTGCTGATTCTCAGCCTAGTTTGAATAAATGACTTTTGAATTTTGAATTTTGAATTTTGACGGTTAGTGACGTCTGGCTATCATTCATTAATTAATTCGAAATACAAGATGATTGTTTTACAAAATGTGTATTTAATAAATTGGCGACGAGGATGTCGACTAATGATATAAAAAAACTGAAGAAAACCCGCGCGTCATTGCGTGGTATAATCACAAAACTAGAAAACTACGTGAACAGCCAAGAAACGCTACCATTTGAAGAAACAGAGTCAAGACTTCAATCACTTCAAGAAACATTACAGAAATTACAATAAATACAGCATAACATAGAATTAGAAACTCCAGATGAACAAGAGATAGAAACCAGGTACGATTTCGAAGAGAAATGTATTATCATAAAGACAAAACTTCTAATATATCAAAATAGAGAAAATCGACGCGTTTTACCGCTACAAACATCAACATCACAGCTAAGTACAAATACGCAACAAGAACGAGGACCAAAAATTAATTTCCAGCCTTTTCAAGAAAAAGAGACCTTTGCAAACTTTACTAAAAGACTAACTGTATTTTTCTTACTTAACAAGATCGAAGACGCTAAAATGAAAGTTTACACCTTACTTGCTGCTCTATCACCAGAATTACGTGAAAAATTACACGATTTATGCTCTCCGGATGATCCAATTGACATGTGTTTTAAGGAACTCACACAGATACTAGACGAATACGTTGACCCTAAACCTAGCATATGGGCTTAACAACACAAATTTATTACGCGCACACAACGCGAAGAGGAAACAGTGGTAACATATGCCTCTGAATTCAAAAAAAGATCCTTGAACTGCGTATTTAAATGTCAAAATTGTCAAAAACCTACATTAGAAAGATGCGACTGGAAAACCACGAATGGCGCAAATTCCTTCTCAGAGTCAATATTTCATAACTATTAAGAAGCCGTCGACACTTTGGAGCGTATTATTCTATGCTAAAAGTCACAGTGAGAATCAAACACGACATTGATATTTCAAACTATTCAAAGTTAGTGACATACCTAAAACGGCTATCCGAGGGTAATAAGCCAAAGAAATCTAGAGTGCTAACCTCCCAAAACATTGAACGTTTTCTAAGTGATGCACCTGATCACAGTTTTCTGGCCGTAAAAGTAAGTACTTAGTACCTATTTATCTACAAACCTATTGTTATTTTAAAAGTATTCCTGTAAATACATATTTTTTAAATTATTGTTCACAGGTTGTGCTAATCCGGACTTTTACGCCATCATGAGGTCGACGGTCTTTTTGGCAGTTTGAGACGTTCCAGTAACAACATTTTGAGGGTTGTCTCGTGCAACCTAACAAGTCACATATTTAAAATCTAGTTTATTATATTTTTTGTATGGGTATTTTGCCTGAAATAAAACACTAAATATTTATTTTATTTTGATACCTATCGGGAACCAAGTAGGCAATCATACTAGGGGACAAGGACCTTACTGGCATATCGGTCAACATAACGGAAATCGACGTAGAGGGAATGATTAATCTAATCACCCCATCGTATAAACAAATAGCCGGTCTATTCTGTAAATATCCCACCGTGAAAACATAAGTGAGCTTGTGAAGTGAGCTGTCATTACACCTGATGTTTGACATTGACACTATTGACAGCTCACTTCACTTAAGTTTTCACGGTGAGATTTGTGCAGAACAGATTGGCTGATAATAAGAAAGAAAAATATTGTCACTCATGGGGACTGCCGATAGAAGTGAAAAAAAAACTGGTATTAGCGCCATCAATATTCTATAGTAAAGCACATGGTCAAACTACGGCGGTGTGGTTTGGTAGAGGCTAAACTTATAGATTCGGTGACGCGAATCCATAAGTTTACCCCCTACCTAAAATTACTGAACGCGCCTAAAGAAGTTTTCACTTCAAATATCAAAATATCTAAGTATTTTTTTTTCTTGTGTGATAGTACTTACAGCCTGCGCTCGCAAATGCGAAAGAACTAAAAAATAAAGTTATCTCCACACAATAAGGTCAGTGTGTCTATTACTTTACAGCAACCAGTTTATATATATAAAAAAAAAAAATACTTATATTGTAGCTAAAAATAAACTTCTCCTTAGAACTTACTGATCTTAAAGAACTCTTTCATAGATAATAAAGCATAATAAAGCATAAAATAAAACCTTCTCATTCTTTCACACCTTTGCATTCTCCATTGTTAGTAACAACAAAGCTGAAAAGAAATAAAAAATAAAATCCTAGTTTTTCCTTTACTACACGTTGTTCCTACATTTCTAAGGAACTTTCTCATTAGATCCATCACTCTTTTAAAAAAGGAACACTTGTGGTCTGGGTGAAAAATTAAGAGTAGAACAGGGTGAGATTTTACTAGCGTTAGAAAGAGATGAAAGATGCAGGTGACAACTGGTATAAATGTGCAAGCTTGGTGGAAAGAATGTTGTGTCAGAACTGATGCCGTTGCAGATTGTTTTGAGAAAAGTGCTGAGGTTAAGATTGCCTGTTTACTATGTTTTCACTTGATGATATTTTAGTTGAGGAATGATTTTTTAGTTTAGTATTTACTCATTTGCATTTTCTCGAAATTGGCAGAGAGAGATTTTTGAATTCTACAAAATGGCTCAAACAAATAAATATTGAGATGTGTAAAAAGAACTCTCAAAAAATGAAGCAAACCCTAACAAAGTCTACGCACGAAACCACACTACTTTTTTATTAATATGTCTCCAAGACAATGTATTAGGCTATGCCCAGATATTTTTGGAAGAAAACTCAACCTATGTCAGCTTAAACCCTCTAAAACTTCGACACAACATTCAGACATCTCCCGTTCTTTAGGTACTCTCCCTCCTTTTTATTAACATGTCCACCAACACAAAGTGTGCTTTATGTAGTCAGATATTTTCGGGACAGGACTCATTCTATCTTAGCATAAACACACTAAAACTGCGCACACTTAGGCCGAGATCCATAAACGTTTCTAGGCGCGTGCTCTTGTCTGTGTCTTGCACTTGTAGTTTGACAGTTGTGCGATACTTAACAGTAACAGGAATAACACATAAACAAAGTTCATGCTCAATAACGTTTGTAGATCACAACCTTATTTAAACCTCTACTGCTCCTCAAGTTGTCTGATAGACTAAGACTATCCCACACTACATTTACAAATGCCAACCACGATCACAAAGCAATACCAAAGAAACAAAACTCTATCTTTATTCAGAGGCGTGTACTTCGACCCTAATGAATGAGCATGAATATTTAACTCCTTGTAAATGTATTGAGGTTTGTCACCGTCTTGTATTCTAACTAGTAAATACTAAGATATCTACTGAATAACTATTGTCACACTGAGCTTTTGATACTCTTTGTTAGGATATTTCATTTCTTTAGACCTATCGTTCATGATCATCGTTCGAACGTGTTTCAAACTCAAATCACCAATGAGTAGCCAGCACGTCCTTAGTACACTACGCGACTTACTAATGCGTTATTATTAACTTATTTGTGACTAGCTTTCGCCCGCGTGGAGGTCGGATATTTATTATCCCTTAATAAAAGAATAAGAATGTCAATCATTTGTCAAATTATAATAGTAAAATGTCAGTGTGAATCTTTAAAGTTTAGGTACTCAGTCACAGAATAAAAGGATTTTTCTATAAGTCATTTGAATAACACTGTTTTAAAACGGTTGATTGGCAGTTCCCTGTTTGATTTTGGTAATTTATTATAATTATATCCTTATAACCATTGGAAAGCAACTTCTGTGATATTTTCGGGGAGGAATAATTAGTCTATTAGTATATCTTGTGTTAAACGGAACAGTGTCTCCAAGACGTTGAAATAATTCGGAGTGCATTTTAAACAATTTACAGGATTCAAATATGTACATAACAGGAACGGTTAATATTTATAATCTTTAAAAAGAAGTTTACATAAAAATAGAGAAAACGAATTTTCTCAGATATGAGACCTAGCTAAATAGAAAGAAAGAAACGAAAGAAAATACGTTTATTTGCGGTAAACATGACGCAAAGAAAGAACACAAAACAAAAAAAGAACAATTTGACAGTGTGAGTGTGAGTGACTGTGACCAGCGAGTAGACCGTGTACATGTTAAAAACTCAAAAGCCGCTCCCCGACTTGTGAGCTGGTCTTGACGACCTGGGTGACGTCATGAGCTGAGGAGCGTGTGATAGATTGCTGGGAGGTAAGAAAGTAGTGGGACGGCATAAGACAAGTTTATTAATGCGATTATCACCAAAAAAAAAAACTTCCAACAATTTTCAAATTCTACCTTTGGCAAATACACACATCAACACGGTCTAGGGATATTTTTTAAAAAGCGAATTACTATCAATGTGTTAATTATTTATATGACATGTATATATTTAAAAGATACGTTATTTAATATTCTACCATTTTTTAATAATGGTTAAGGTACTTCGATTAAAATTTCAGGATTTTATGGAAAAAAAATGAAGCAAAGACGGAAACCGTATATGAATTAACTTTTAATTTATGAGTAAAAACTGAAAAAAATAGAAAAATCATTTAATTTGTGTTTATAAACTTGAAGTTAGTAGTCTGAGAAAGCGCCCATGATGTTCATAACACATCTGCAACGATTCGGCATGCTCAGAACAAGGTTGTCAATGTCTTGCTGCGGAATATTGTCCCATGTCCTTCTGGGGTGCGCAAAAAGTTGATCTTCTGTAGCCAGATTTTCAGGAACTTCCTTCAGAGCTCTTCTTGGCAGCATATTCCACGCATGCTCAATGAGATTTAGATCTGGCGATTGAGCAGGCCAGTCTAAGGACCTAACATTGTGTGTATGTAACCAAGCTGCTACCGTTCTCGCCGTGTGTGCCCGGGCTTTGTCGTACATGAGCAGGAAATCTTGCCCCATTTGTGTTCTGTGGGGCAAGATTACGGGCCTCAGCACCTGTTGGACGTATCGTTCTGCCGTCATATTGCCCCGCACCCAAACGAGATCCGTCCGTCCTCCAAGACGAATTCCTGCCCAAACCATAATTGTTCCTCCTTGGTATGGGTGAACTTCCTGAGGGTTCTGAAGACGGCTCCATCGTCCAAGAACTCGCCTAACACGCGTCCTTCGTGAATCTGGATGGAAGCCGAACCTGGATTCATCCGTGAACAGCACATTGGACCATTGCTCACGGCCCCAGTCCACGTGGTTCCGAACTCATTCTAATCGTCGTCCACGATTGCCTCTCCGTAAAGGTGGGACCCGGAGTGGTCTACGAGAGCGTAGATTGCTTTCATGCAGTCGCCTTCTTACAGTTTGGTCACTCACAAGCACTTGGTGTTCCACTCGCAGCCTTTGGACCAATTGAGTCGCCGTTGCATTTGGTTGAGCTCGCGCAGTAATTTGCAAAAATCGGTCTTGTCTGGGGGTAGTGATGCGACTTGGCCCCCGGTGCCTCTCCGCTACTTCACCTGTGGCACGATAGCGTGTCCACAATCTTGAAATTACATTTTGGTGGGTCCCTATGGCCTCAGCAACATTACGCTGAACAGACCCAGCTTCCAGCATTCCCACAGCTCGTAACATCTCCGCCCTCGTCAAATGTTGGCGTTGCATGGCTACAATACCTCAATTTTAACTTTATCTTTCGTTTAAAAATGAAAAAAAACTGTAACTAAACGTAATTCGTATTGTTTTCTAAATTTCGCACAAATGAAAATTCCCTCTCCTGCACATCAAGACATTTTTATGCCACCGAAACAAAAGAATTTTCAAAAATTTGAATTTGGAATTAGTCTGAGATAAATTACAAACAAATCGGTGTATAAAAGATTCCAATGCGGCCAGTACTTTTCGAGTTATTTAATTGAGTATGAAATATCCCTAGACCGTGTTGATGTGTGTATTTCATCGCAAAATATATTTTTTTACTTTTGTACCTCATTAGATAGCTGATTAAATGAAAATTCTTCCCCGTAATTTGGACACTTAATGCCATAGTAAAATTTTGTGATTCAGATATCATTTTTGAATATGGTTAATAAACTTCTTCCTTTATTTTTTTACTGTTTGAGGTTTTAGAAAATGTTGTTACGTCGAAAGATTTATTAAAGTATTAGCTTCGTCCGCGCGGCCTCGTCCGCGCTGCCTCGTCCGCGAGGCCGGAAGTTATCCCACGGGAACGTACTACCGGGATAAATAGTACCCTATGTGTTAATCCAGGTTATAAAATACCTGTGTGCCAAAAAATCAAAATTTCATCCAAATCCGTTCTGCCGTTTTTGCGTGATTGAGTAACAAACATTGACATTATGGACATAATGGATATAATATTAATTAGAATATAGTAGTATAGTAGGATTAGGACAACGGTAATGTTTTCCCATTGTTTGTATTATTTGTTTTAGTATATTCGTGTATTTAGGTATATTTATCTGTTTTTTTTCATTAATATCTGTTTTTATTTCAATTTACTTAAGTTATAATACAATTTATTTTACAACTAACTATTATATATATTATGTACAAGAATGTAAAGAAAAAAAATAAAGGGAAGAGCTCATTGGGCATCAAAAAATTCGTCCGCATCGCTGTCAGCGGGAAAAGTTCCCAAAAGGCTGGCACCATTGCC
This sequence comes from Agrochola macilenta, assembly GCA_916701695.1. NCBI lineage: Eukaryota > Metazoa > Arthropoda > Insecta > Lepidoptera > Noctuidae > Agrochola > Agrochola macilenta. Next base: position 22,921,037 of record OU753560.1, on the reverse strand, counting down.
ACGTTGGATGACAATGCTGATTCTTTGGCCTAAGAATTGGCCAGCCCTCTGGTCACGTGAAGAGTCGACCAACCGCTTGGCGATGTCCCGAAATATTCGATGAGCACTCGGACCCTGTTACCACCCCAACCTTTATCTGTTCTTGTATTCTACGCCTTGTAGTTTAAACTATTAGGTGCGACAACGGATAAGCCGCATATGTTCAATGTTGTACATCAAAATATGCAGGGTCTGTCTGGCAAAGAACTAGAGTTAAGTTTATTTATGGAAAACTATGATGTTCAGGTGTTATGTTTGACTGAACACTGGTTGAAAGAACATGAAGTAGTGTTTATCAATGATGATTTGTTTACTGTACAAAGTGCATTTGTAAGAAAAAATGCTATTCGCGGTGGGTCTTTAGTTCTTGTTTCAAACAAGTTGAAATGTAAACAACGTTTAGATTGAGTTAATCTTTCTATTGACTCCTTTCCTAGAGTATGTCAAAAAGTATTCAAAATTATTCAAAAATATTTGTGCTTTTGCTAAATCAAAAATTTTAAGCGATACAATTAAAAAATCTAATAATAAAGTAAAAACTACTTGGAAAATTATTAACAATGAAACGGGTAAGTCCGTTAGACATGAAAAACAACTTGAGATTATGGTAGACGATAAATTAGTTAACAGCAGCCGACGTAGCCGCGGCATTTAATGAGTTTTTTGCCAATATACCTATAACTACGACTCGCTCCTTGAATTCGTCCCCGTCTAAAGCTGAAAACCTTTTGCATAGTGCCTAAATGTAGTACCTTATTTAGCTTCGAACATGTAACGCCTCGTGATGTAGTTAATGTTTTTAACACACTCAAGTCTAAAAACACGGGTGATTACTGGGGCAACCAACCTTAAGTAATATAATAGACATCGTAGCCTCCTATCTAGCTGTTACTTTTAATAAATGTGTTGATTTAGGAACTTTTCCTGACCTCATGAAAAATAGTAAAATCATACCATTATTTAAATCAGGTAATAGAAATGACGTTGGCAATTTCAGGCCTATTTCTATCTTACCAGCATTTAGCAAAATATTTGAAAAGTTAATTCTCAAGCAGTTGCTAAAACATTTTAATTTAAATAGCCTCCTTCATAATGAACAATATGGCTTTACAAAAGGTCGTTCGACTACAGATGCGGGTGTTGCTCTGCTGAAACACATATTTAACGCATGGGAGAACTCGCAAAATGCTATTGGGGTTTTCTGTGATTTCTCCAAAGCCTTTGATTGCGTGCACCATGACACGCTTTTGCGTAAACTGCGTCATTATGGTGTGCAAAACGAAGCTCTCAACGTTATAAATTCGTATTTACATAATAGGTCCCAATGTGTAGATGTTGATGGTGTGAAATCTTCCGGGCTACCAGTTCAGTTAAGTGTACCTCAAGGCTCAATACTGGGTCCATTCTTGTTCTTAGTGTATATCAATGACTTACCATTCTATTTAAAGGATATCTGTGAAGTTGTACTGTTTGCAGATGATACCTCTCTTATTTTTAAAGTAGACAGGAATAGACAAGATTTTGACGATGTAAACAGTGCACTCTCAATGGTTACAGATTGGTTTACGACAAATAACCTAGTTCTCAATGCTAAGAAAACGAAATGTGTAAAGTTCGCCCTACCTAATGTTAGAAATCTAGGTCCCAACATCGTCTTAGATAAAGAGGTTCTTGAATCTGTAAATTCGGCAGTTTTTCTGGGCATAATAGTAGATGCCAAACTTCAGTGGGGCCCACATATATCGAGCCTAGCGGGAAGGCTCAGTTCCGCCGCCTACGCCGCCAGGAAAGTAAGACAATACACTGACGTCGATACAGCTCGTTTAGTCTATTTTAGTTATTTTCATAGCGTTATGTCCTACGGTCTTCTGCTGTGAGGCAAAGCTGCTGATATTCAAAATATATTTGTCCTTCAAAAACGAGCTGTTCGAGATATTTACCAGCTAGGTGCCAGAGTTTCTCTAAGAGATTTTTTCAAAGATATTGGTATCCTCACGGTGGCATCTCAATTCATCTTCGCCACAATATCTTATATATTAGACAAAATATATACTTATACACTAAAAACAGTGATTTTCACAATGTTAACACTAGAAATAAGGACAAACTACGAGCTCCCTTTCACCGGCTTCATAAGGTTCATAACTCATTTGTTGGGCTTGGTATAACTTTTTATAACAAGCTACCCTCTTCTTTGGTAGATTTGCCTTTTAATGCGTTTAAAACGAAAGTAAAATCCAAGCTTTGTTCAAAGGCATACTATTCTATCAACGACTACTTAAATGATAAGATTAGTTGGTCGCTGTAATTAACTCAAGACAATGTTTATGTTCTTTCTCCAGCTTACCCACTGACAAGTTATATGAGTTTATGTAAGTAATTGTTTAATTTATTTGACTATAAAAGTCAAATTATTTAAATTTAATTTATTGTTGACATAATCTACTCATCACAATGTTTTTTTTATGAGTTGTATTGCAATATGTGGTTAGGCTAGTGACCTCGACAATTGATCATATTATTTATTGCTATTAGTAATTAACTGTTGGTTTATTTATTTTACCTCGATGGTCCTAGTTTATCATTTATAACTTTCAGTTACAACTATATGTAAGCGGGCACGCCCTTTATGCCTGGAGGCTTTTATTAAGATATTAAGTTCTGTTTACGTTTTGTTTTTTATTTCTGCCTGAGTATAGTTCTCGATGATTTTGTTTGGTATATTGGCGTGTGCTAGCTTATATATGGCTAATAATTTAAATTATGTTTTGGGTTGCTTAATGTAAATTATTTTGAATACTATTATATAGAATCTTTTTTTTTGTTCTTCTAACTGAACAGACAGCTGTGCAGCTGGGGAGTTTGTTGCGCCACTTCTTCTTCCCAGCTAACGCACTAGGAAGTGGTGAAGGGTGGGCGTTTTGGGGGACTGTCTTATGTAATTTTGACGTTCGAAAAGTGCTGATTCTCAGCCTAGTTTGAATAAATGACTTTTGATTTGATTTGATTTGATTTATTTATTTATATTGTATTATATATATAGGTTAATAGGTATAAGTATATCCTTGTATTTAAATAAATATTTGTTCCACAATTTTTGATATTGCACCTACCACGGTTTATCGCTGCATCACCTAAAGGTTGACTGGTAGAAAATGCCTATGGCATTAAGTCCGCCTCTGTACATTTGTGTGCTTAAAGTGTTAAATAAATAAATTAGGTACCCAATGGAATCGCAATGAAGGCCATGAGAGAAAAGTTATATTTAGTGACGATTTCTGGGAAATTTTAAAAAATACACAAAAATTGGGTTTTCTCGAATTCCATCAATATTTGCCTAGGGTTTATGGGGTGCTTTTGTTGCAAATGGGTCACACTATCACGTCCTAGAAGGAATACGTCAAATGACAAGTCACCCTGTATATACTTATTATGAATACAGGTATCTGTATTCATAACAAGTAATCAAGCTTCAGGTATAGGTAAGTAATTTAAAAATAATGATGATTTCCTTTTAAAAATAGGACGATAATAGATATAGAAACTTGAGAAAAGAAATGTAACAGAAAACTTAAAATCAGTTTTTTTTTATTCACGCTGCTTGTGGCACTCCGATCAAATGGGTTAGGTTAGGTTAGAACTGTAATCAACCGCGCGCAAGCCTAAGGAGTGAAGCTAGCAGTGACGCGGCAGCGGCCGGCGAGCGTTACTTCCAAGTTGTTCGCAATTATTTTGCAATTTTTACTACTTCTTAAACCATGGATACCCTTAATTAATTATATGGTCAAACGTCGACTGACATTTCAATAAACGTTGACGTTTAAACGATAATGGTCAATTTTAGCCATTTCATGAAACAGCCATTTTATGATCTGGCTACGATATTATAAATAACCAACACAATTGGTTAACGATATTATGCAGGTAAAAAATCTAAAATAAAAGATTCGACTGTTACTTGGAAGGATTTGAGCACCAAACAAACTATTACTTCAGCTATATTTCTTTCTCATCCAAACACAGGTAAAGTCCACTCAATAAAACCGTTCCGTTTAAGTTGTGAGACTCAAGATTTACACTGACGTAAACCGTTTTACAGGTAATAACCTCTTCGTATGGATTCATTCTACGAACATATTTTAGTGGCGCGTAAATTTTTATCACTTGCTATACGCTGGTTGTTAAACGAACAAAGCGTCGAGCCTAGAGCGTGTTACTGTATGGAACTTTGAATTTATGTCTGTTAGCATGAGTTGGAAGATATTAATTAAAATTGTTCAAATAATCTCCTAGTGAGCATGGTTTCACATTATCCGCCAAAGAATTATAGTCAAAGAGGAATTTGCTATTATAAAAAAATTGCATTCCTGTGAGCGTATCATTTATGGTGTTTAATATCTGACCTCTGCTGCTCGTAGCTAAGTAATAACTGCCGCACGGATCGATCCATCAGGTTAAGCCTCGCTTGCCAGAGTTGGTCTGTGGATGGGTGACCATCTTTATATACCGAGACTTCTCCGTGCCTCGAAAAGCACGTTAAGCCGTTGGTCCCGGTTGTCATTCGTGGATCTTTGACAGTCGTTACGGGTCGTCAGAGGCCCAAAAGTCTCACAACCAGTCTTGCGAAGGGGTATCGTATTACCCAGTTACTGGGTTGTGGAGGTCAGATAGGCAGTCACTCTATGTAAAATACTAGTATTTAGCTGCATCCGTTTAGGCTGGAAGCCGACCCCAATATAGTGGGAAAAGGCTAGGCAGATTGATTGAATAAATGACCTCTGAGTTTTTTTCGGTGTTTCTACCCAGAGTAGTCGGATAGGAACTTCCGACCTCATCTAGTTTTTAAAGTATTATAGGCGTGTACATGTGTTTTTAGGCACTACTTGCAGAAATAAACAACAATTATTATTTACATCTTTTACACCGTTTTGAAAATACGAGTAAAATACGAAAAACAATACTGGCAGCAACTAACATTTTTATTAAAAATAAAACGAGAACTTCGAATCATTACAAAAATAACTCAAACTCTTTCATGGAACTCATAGTTGGACAGGACAAGGCAAGGCGCGGTGATGACAGATGGAGTGACCGAGTGGCGTCCAAGGACTGGAAATCGAAGTGTCGGTCGTCCGGCGGCGAGATGGGCGGACAACATCGTTACTTTAGAGGCATGAGGAACAGAGAGGTGTAAAGTTCACTCAGCCTCTTTACAAAAGAGAGGATCCTCCGACCAGGCGGGTGTTGTGTCTGGTTGGCAACTGCCCAACGATTGATGTTGGATAGTGTTATAAATGTTGTTCGCGCGGTAAACTCTAATTGCGCGATGCAGGATTTGTGTGACGTCAGGTCTTTGATGTTGTATGTTGTATCTAGTTTGCATGTGGTATGTAGATGCCGCCACTTTACCATCGCGGGTAGAACCTGGATGAGGCTGGCACAGAAGCGTGGGGATTGCACAAGAACAAAGAGAGGCCTGGGCTGAGCAGTGGGTGAAGTCGAAGATGAGACTTAAATGAAAACAATAACATTACTAATATTTTATCATTATGTAGGTTAGTATAGGTTCTGTGCGGCTGCCTTGGACAATCGAATAAAACCTCACGTTCCATTTTCACGAATATTTTATATAACATGCCATCAACGAATGCTTGATGAGATACACACTATTCATATTTAGAAGATAAGAACAAGAATATAGAGACTCAGCTGGGAGATCCGACAGAGTGCATCTCATGATAAAAAATATGTAGATTGAACTATAGAAAATAGGAGCTTTCCTATCTGTTTGTTTGTTTGTTACGATGTCACGCTAAAACGGCTGAGCGGATTATCGGGCGCAGCTACTTTATTATAAACTAGCTGCGCCCTGCGGTTTCACTCGCATAAGTTTTGATTCCGTGAGAATATCGGGATAAAAAGTATTCTTTGTCCTAACCTAGGTTATGGTCTACCCATATGCCAAATTTCATCGAAATTTGTTCAGCCATTTTAGCGTGAAAGCGTAACAAACAAACAAACTCACTTTTGCATTTATAATATTTGTTAGGATAGTTAGGATTAGGATATGCCTTTCACTTCGTTGATAATCCCGGTAGGTAATTTATGAGCACGGAGCCTTTATATACCAATTGTTGCTGAACGTGTCCTTAAACCAAAAATCTTTATTTTAAGCCGCTGTTACTTACACTGGCTTTCACAAACCAATTAGAGGATTAAACGTGAAGTTCCCATTACGGCCCAGAGAGAGAGTAAAAAGAAATTGATAATACTCGCCTTCATCCATCTCTGAAAAGGATTCATTTCAAAGATTTTAATGAGAGTTCTTAGTTCAGATAATTTTTTTATTGAAATAAAATCTATTACTTACTGGTATTAACGTGATTTCTCCTTTCTTCTAATATAAAAGCTTTTTCTTAATTTAGATCGAAGAATATCAATTTCATATTATAAGTTTTTTTAATGATTTTGTAAAGGAAACTTGATAGGTATCTAATGATTACTTTATGAAAGATAATATATTTTCTTCTCTTTATTTTTGGTTTAAAACATTTCAATAACAAAATAAATTATTTGCCGTCTACCCTCGTTTTAGGTATGAAAGTTGAAACAATTTGCTAACCTTTCACCAAAGCGATTGTAATTCCGAAAGCTTAAAAAGAAAATTAATGAAAAGTTAAAACAGTCCCGAACTGCCGCCATATTGGTCTGTAACGTCCAATATTTGGTTACAGCTCCGCCATTGCTCGCCGATGCTGATTAATTCATTCGCCATTGATTTCTCTCCATCAATATGTATGGCGTTCTGATTTCCCATTGAAACACCCTTTATCGTTATTTACAATTTATCGACGACGTTATGGTGTGATAAATAAATTATTATTGTATCGAGGGATGATGTTATTTTTTACAAAAGCGTGTCATTTTGTCCGAAGTTCCTCCGGATTTTAGTACTTTGTTTTCGGCCCTATTAATGCGCTAAAACATTTTGACATCAAACTCTTTTGAACAAATTATGTCTTTGTGACAAGTTAAATACTTTCTTAGCTTTTTTAACTCTTTTACAATTCATGTGCTCAGAGAATCCATATAAAGTTACGTAAATTAAATAAAACAATTTCTAAACTTTAACTTAAAACGCCTATAAATAAACAATTGTAGAAATTCTCCAAGTTTTAAGTACCCATGCGTCTGGTTGCTTGCAAATTGAATTACCTACATTTTGCGAATGCCTTACAATTTGCATTAAGATATTGCCATCGGGATGATGCGACGTCACAAGGATGAGAGGCAAAAGTTACGGGAGCTGGTTTATCTTCTTTTTTGGCATAATTTAATACAGGAACCTGCCAGGACATTTGTGAAATGAATACACGGAAATTTTATAAAAAATTACTGAACATCGTGAATTACAAGCGAACAATTTCTATGCTGATTTATGACTTGATAAAACTGCAATCTTACTTTTAATTTTTGTGGGATAAGATGGTTTAGAATGTGATGAGGCTAGACATCTGTCTAATGAAATAGTGTAGAAGCATTTTGAAACGAACTCTTAATAAGAACTACTTAATTCATTACCTATCAACCGAAAGATAATAACGTAAAACCAACAATCGAATTACAACGCCAAAAACCCACAACACTGAATATGTAACCTCTATCGTACGTCAACACGTCCTACGTTCATTATAATATCCCTCGTGATCGTATTAATAAAGTGAATTTCGAACGCGTTACGCCGAATATCTCTTTATAAATTAATTTGCACGTTAATGCACGTGTGGGTGTTTTATATTCAGTGTTCATACTCTCTCTGTGGAGATCAGAGGCACTACAGCTGCTGGTAAATATTCGCCTGCCATGTGTTAAACGGTAACTCGTGAGGATCAGATCAGGTTTATGTGCCTAAAAAGAATAGAGGCTACACATTTTTTTAAATTTCCAGTAAATCAGGAATCTTTTTCCTTATACCTCCTGTTAGTCAACTACATAGCCATCAAGATCGGTATATTATAGTTTCTTGACGCGAAAGACGCACATTCACATTGTAGCGTTGTGAGGGAACTTAGGTGCAAGTAGTCGAGTGATAAAATATCAAAATTAGTAAGTTCCTAGTCACATCACTAAAAACGGGGAACAACACTATCCTTCCGGAGACGCTCGGTCATTTCGTTTCCGCTGGCAAGGACGACAACAGTTGTTCCCTGACCCTCAGAATCCTATGTGCCCCGACCTAGGGTGAGTTCCACATTAGCTTGGTAATTATACCTGATCCTCTGCGCTGGATAATCTATATTGATTTTATAACCTATTAAGTATCTAATTCCGTGTGTCAATGTCGGACACGCGGCTACGATTCATCCAGCGCACTGGAGATTGTAATATGTATGTATTGCTACTGCATCAAGATGGTGTAGTGCCTCACTGTGTTATTCTAAGTAATTACTGAACCATCATACTTTGTGTTTATGCACGCGTGTTCACATACTTAACCTAAGATAGCATCTGCTTATGTGCCACGCTATGCCCATACTCTCTCTGCCTGTAAACCGCTGCGATGTGCTGAGCTTTCACCTACCCTACTCCCCATACCGTTCCTTGGTCGCTGAATGGGGAAGAAGCAGGCACATCGCATGCGGCCTGCCGCTATCCGCACCGCATCTAACATGCGCTCTCTAACGCGCCTTCCAGGGTTCTTCGTACGGGCTACGGCAGGTGCCTAATGGTATTCTCACTACTGATGGTAGCGGTGCTGCACATTGCTTGCGCACGCTGCCAAGGTCTCGATGGCCTAACAACTTGCGGCCTACCGCCGCAGCTACCTGCGCGAGGCTGTGCCTACCGCACACTGCTTGCGCACGCTGCCCAGGTCTCGAAGGCCTGACAACCCGCGGCCTACTCCGCGAGCCTGTGCTGACAGGCCTACACGCGCTACCGATACCTGTCGGTCTCACGAGGGCCGTCCGGCCTGCCGCCGGGCCTGCGCTGAGCAGGTCCCCCCACGTCTGCTACGTGTTGCCAAGGACGGTACCCTTCTTGAACTTATTGTGATAGTGTGCGAGTGCTCAAGATCAGTGTTTAGGACCTTACCCACGACCTAGCCGTGTTACTACTACCTACCTATCTAAATTATATATATTGAATCTATCAGCTGTTTTAATTCTACTCCTAATCTACCTATCTAACCGTTAACGGCCTGCGCAGCCTACCCTGCGCAGCCCTAGCCGTTACAACATTTTTATTTTTATTATAACTAACTTAGGATTTTATTGAAGAAAAAGAATTAGGGTCTGTCGAAAATTAACTGTATAAGATATCTTTATTCTATTTATCTATCTATCTTTAATATTTTTCATGTTATTATTTTATTTTGTTTTTTGAGTAGCGTTTGCTTTAGGTAGGTACTCAGTTGTTATTAGCTCGATTTGAATTCTGTTTATTATTTCTAAAAGCTTATTAGTTATTTTATCGGATTAACTAACATGTTTTGTTAATATTTGTCGACTGTGGAAAAAAAACGGAGAAGACAATAAAAAAAAAAAACAGTATTTATTTTAAAAACACAAGTATAAGTCCATACAATCCTATCTGGGGATTTTGAAAAAAAAAAGTTAAGGTAAAGTTTACCAACCCTTTTAGAGTTTATTTTAGATAATTTTTCATGAATAAACAGAAAACTACGGTACGGTAAAAAATACGGTCACACGCCCATGGGCGGCATTGTATAGCTGCTGCCCGCGGCTTCGCCCCCGTGGACCCTAATTATTTTTCTTTTCTTAAGAGGGTTTATCCTAAAAGTTGCCAACGTCGCAAATAACTGTCAAATATTGACCTGTGTTGATTCTTATAGCAATTACTGAATAGAAATAAGAAATGTGGCTAACTAGCGAACTAGAATATTAAAAATTAATTGCAATTATAACAATTGAATTTGATGTTGTACATTTTAGGTGTAAAAACGCATTCGGAAACTTTCCAAATAGATTTTTTACATCTACAACTAAACATTCGGTGTTACGATATTAATTTTTGCATTTCATAATCAATATTCTAGTTAGCCACATTTCTTATTTCCACACAGTAATATTGCCAAATTTATCAAAACACCGAAATATTTGACATCTATTTGCGACGTTGCTCACTTTCAGAATAAACGCTCATAATTAAAATCCTAAGTTACTCTATATAGCATTCGCTATCTGCCAGTGAAAGTCCCGTCAAAATCGGTCCAGCCGTTTAAAAGATTAGCGGGAACAAACAAACAGACAGACAGACAAAAAAATTAAAAATTGTTTGTTGTTAAAAGTACGTTATGTGTCTCTTTCGTTACTATCAGCCATATTTTAACTACTACACTACTACTTACTACTTTATTTTTTCTACTACTAGTGTTGTTATTGCGCAAAAGAAAAACCGTTTTGAGTTCAGATCAAAAATTAATCACACTAGCAATACACACACTGTAGGTACACGACAGAACTATTCGGAACGCACGACAGTTTCTAAACGTGTTCACTGCTTGACCGCCATCGATGGACTTTACTTAGCTCCATCCGGTCCGAGCGTTATGTTGTAGGATCTGTCGAGCCCCGCTAGGCGGCGCTGGTGTCCCGGTTAGTCAACTAAGTAAAGTATTTTCGACATAAAGATATCTAGATTTATAGATAAAATAAAGATTAAGGATCGCCGTGTAATATTATTGGAAGGTTGATAGACAGATACTTATATCCATAGTCAATCCAATCAATATGTCTTTTCCAAAGATATAAGAACCTCAATAACTTGAAATACAAGAGCACAATAGGACCAATACATTTTCAGATCAAAAAAAGAAATACAATCAGTCCTTTCAATACACACGGAGAGTTTTGATACTTTAATTTCAGGTTCGTTTTTTATCCGGAGATTTATATGGTTGTACTTGAGCTACGTTTTAATCTCGAAGTGACAGTTCGGCTCGGATCGATCTGACAGCGGCCCGGGCCCTTATCAAACGAAACATCGCCAAACATTTATTGTACGTACTTGATACTTGGGACTTTATTTGACGGATAATGTGAGTTTGTAATTTAAAGTGTCAAAGAGTTGAGAATTTTAATGCGATTTGTTAAGTACTCGTTGAAAATTCTGTCGTTCTGTTTTAGAAATAAACTTTTATTTCAGAGACTAACTTCGTGAATTGCTGTCAGATATTTTCCCTTTCATACTTACCGTGTAGGTGTTACAAAAACAGCTAAGTGACGTTAATGAAAAACTGAATATTAAAGTTAAAATTTGACACTGAACGAGCCACAATAGAAGTTTTATTGTTATTACGTCAAGGGGCGTTTAGTGTCCCACAAAGTGTTAAGTTAGAAAGCTCACTCAAGCAATAAATCAAAAAAGCTATTGCGGAACCCATCGATTTTTAGGCCTATAATAAGGATTACAGTACCCACGAAAAGAACACGGTTAAGTACCAGTTCATTTATAGATTTCTTTATTAACAGAAATATTAATACAAGTTAACAAAAACATCTTATTCTAAATAGTAAACTAACATACTCCGAGCAATGTTAAATAGGTGATAAAACTTCTCATAACATACAACATCTTAGAGTATATAACACTGGAGAAGCCATAAGCACAATATTCCGAACAAAACAGTCTGTCACTTTTTGCGGGGGACGCGGTAGCGGAAAGAGAAATCCGTATCATTCATTTTTATTTTATCAATATCGATATTCATTCGGAATTTTGCTTGAATCCATGAAAACAGCTGTTGCATAAAATAATTACATTTTAATAAGAAGATAAAATAACATCAATTAAATAAAAGTAACTAAATTTGTACCTAATAAGTAAAATCTCAATAAAAAATTAGGTCAAGTTCAATTTTTTTTTATATACAACTTCACTGGACCACCACTTCAATGGACATAAACAAATTATAAAACATTGAACATTAAAAAAAAAAAAATACTAAGTAATTTTTACTAGGAAATTATCGACATGTCAATTTTGGTTTCAAACATGACCTCAACACTACGGTAGTCTCGTTAACATTTTTACAGAGGACATAATCGCATGTCAAGTGCGTGTAAGTTTTGCTGATTTGACGTATATTTTCGTAATGCAAAAGAAAAGTATTTTGATCTTTACGAACATAAAAACGAGATGTAGCGAGACTCGGTGACGTCACAGAAGCAACGTGAGTAAAATACTCGATTCATGCTACGTTTTATATTGAATCATGGTTGAATCGAATGAAAAATCGAATTGTATTATGAGGTTAGGATTTTAAATTTCAATAAAAACATGACTAAATCTTAGAAAAAAAAAATTGTATAAGGAAAGTTATTCAGTTCTCTACGTAAATTTGACGTATTTGAACGCTTTCTACACCATTTAACAGCACAAAGAGGCATTTTCACGGAGCTCCGCGCGCCTTTAAAACGATTTACGAAGTGCGTTAGAATCGATTTGAAAGTAGTTTTTATGAACGTACTAGAACATTTGTTCTTGTACTTTTACAGAGGGGAAGTGTTCGTAAGGCTTCTCCAGTGTTATATACTCTAAGTACAACATGTATGATTGTTAGTGTGACTAAAAATTTAATAGATACATAAAATAAGATTGTGCTGTTATGTAGGGTTTACAGACCCACATTTTTAAATTTAGATTAAGTACCGGTTTAGACGCACATATATGCCAGTGACCTTGAGTGGTTAGCTTGCGTGTTCTGTACTGAGCTCACGCATCGCGTCGTACGTCCAGCCAGTAATAGGACTCGCCCATCAAGGAGCGCAGTCCCAAATTAGAAGCATTCTTTATACATAAAAAAGGTACTTGAATAAAACACGTAAGTATATTAAAAGATAAAAAAAAAATCACATATAATTTTGGAATAATTATGTTTTTTAATAACTAAGCCCACGTTTTGCAACGATGTCTTTAAAAACAGATAAAACCCACAATTTTATAACTAAATACATAATATATCCAGATTTATATTTAAACCAAGGCTTTCTAAACACAGGGAGGCTATTATTGTACCCGGCTGTGTTGAACACCTTCTATGTAAAGACTGTGAGGCCGTTCTTGTAAAGAATTTATTTGGAGTCACAGTACTTTATAAAAAAAAACAATTTATTTACAAAAAGTTTTTATTTTTCACTTTTTAGTTGTGGTACCAACTCCACTCAAAATTTGAATACCACTACCTGCTATGTAAATAATAGTGACAGGAACTTATAATTATAACATCATCCACATAGACTAAGTGGGAAAAATACGTGTTATTGAAGACAACTGAAAATCTACCCAAGCTAAGTTAATAAAATTTATACATACAGGACCGCCAAAGCTTACTCTAGAAAAAGAAAAAAAACATTTCAAAATCGGTCTAAAACTGACGAAAATATCGAATAAAAAAAACATAAGAAGTTAGATGTAAGATCTTATAAATAAATAAATAAATAAACTGGAACATAATAATGATGACAAAATAACATAAAACAAAAGATAGAAGGAGGAGGTTCTAAGTTTGACTTTATGTATAAAGTCAAACTTAGAACCTCCTCCTTTTTGGAAGTCGGTTAAAACTTGTTCCCAGTAACAATTAATCTTTTGTTTTATGTTTTTTTGTCATCATTATTATGTTCCAGTTTATTTATTTATAAGATCTTACATCTAACTTTACAGGTTACCCTAATGCCTAGTTACATGACTATTGTTTTTGAAGACTAGTTGAATAATGTTTGATAAACTCGAAAATACGCTGCCTTCTTTTAATACGTATGGTTGTATTTCATCAATTCATTCATGAATTAAAATGAATATGTATGAGTTCCAAATAAATTAAAAAGTAAAACAATAGGCATCCCTATTCCATTATATAATTACCGAACGATTTGTATCTCTTTCAAATACATTTATTTTAAATCCAGCGCTCAGAATTGAACTCGCGAGCTAAACAATACAAATTGTAGAAGTACTCTCAAATGACGCATAATTCTCACAAACAAACGCTTAGGAGGTGAAACAGTTTAAGATAACGAAATTAATCGCGTCGTATTGTGAACGTATAATTAGTTTTCAGAGAACAAGTTTCTAAATTAAATTCTCAGACGTTTTGTGAGATATTTCGGCGCAGAGCGGCTTGCTTGTGGAACATTCGGATGGCTATTTTTGGCGCCGAAACGTTATACTGGCTGGAGATTTCCAAACACTATCATAGTAGGTCAATATTAGACCAAAAGTATGGTATAATGAGAAGTGTTATGCGATTTTGCCTAGTCGACCTCGTAATTGCTTAAAAACGATTCCTACTAAATTTTAACTTCATTAAGGTTAAACTAACTGTCACGTAGAAAAATATACCTTGTTGTTTTACGACGAGCAAGTGACATTCAATTTTAGGGTGATTAATAGCAATTACGAGGTCAACTGTACCACGAGCGTTGCAACCAGTTCCTGTTACATCGACTTGCCCAACTTAATCTGCCCTGCAAATGATGGTAGTGCCCAATTCTATGACGGTGACTTGCTGGTATGAAAGTTGAAGTTGAAGAAGACGTCTCGAGTGGCATATGATCGAGTAATCCTGAACCATGCATAATATGTGTCGCTCGTAAGTAAAGCTTATACCAGTACACTTCTGGCGAAAATATCTAGTTCACTCACTACACTACATTAACTAATTTGCTGATAATGATCGAGCTTTCTTCTAAAAATATTCTAAATTGTCGATGAATGACAGTGCAATCATTATGAGAAAGCCATAAGCTTTATTGAAACCATGATTGACGCTAATACTCCGGAAGGTGGCGGAAACTCTCTAAGGTCAGCGTTTGAAAAAAATAATATTATTTAAGGAAATTTGCACCTATTATTGCAGAACATAATTTGACAGGTGATAATTATGATATATCGAAAAGTAGTTACAATCATTTTGACGTTAGTTTTATTTGATAATGTTTTTTTTATTATTGTGAAGCTATTTTTAGGCATAACCTTACTACCGCAAAGTAGTCTGATATCTCAGGATGGTCAGACAGTAAAACAATAGACAGATCTCTTTGATTTTTCCAAGTTCTTGCAATAATATTAATTATCTGTACATATGTCGCAGGTTTTTCATAAATGTGTCATCTTCCGGTTTTTCTTAAAAAACCTAGGTTTTTGATCAAAAACCAAATTTTATGAAAAACCTGCGACATACATACATCTACACAAATAAATAAAATTGAAGAGTCTGTTTGTAATGTCAAAATAATAGCTTTATATTAAGCATACGAAATTATATACGGTACATTAACAAAAAAACTATTTTTAAAATGTTTGTCGGTCTGTCTGTTTGTTCCGGCTAATCTCCGAAACGGCTGGAGGGATTTCGACGGGACTTTCACTGGATAGCTAGATAGCTGATGTTATAAGGAGTAACATACTTTTATTTTATAAAAATGAATTAGGGTCCAGGCACGCGAAGCCGCGGGCAGCAGCTAGGTATTACATGTATTATATAATAACAAACAATAAAATAAGTTTTTTTTAAAATATTTATTATTTATTTATTTTTTAAAGTTTTTTGAAAAACTACAAAATAAATGTGGGAATTGGTTTGATAAAAGGTATATAATATAAGTTATAACAAAGTGTGTAGTCTGTAAATACACAACACAGAACATTTTATGTCGCGTGTCTTTACCTATTTCATTCCTGTATATTCTCAATCTCACAACTCGGCCAATTGGACGTATATTAATTAGTGTACAATTTGCAAAATCTAACTTTCAAAGTTGATCAGTTTTCTTCGTAACTGCCTTACCAGCGTCAATTATTTAAGTCTGAAGCTTAAGTTTGATAGTGCAGCCTACTTTGTTATAGATCTTAGTTTTATTTATAGTGAGTAAAAAAATCGTTGGAATTTAGTAATAAACATTAGGTACTCATTGAAACGATGGTAGTTGTCGGTTGTTGTTGTGTGCTCTAGTGGAAAACAATCTAAAACAACAAAATTTAATATCAACAATTCATAACAAGATATAGGGATCCGTTTATAGTGCAAGTTTCAATTAGGAAAATAATATTATGATTTTAATGGCGTGAACACTCATAAAAAATTTAAATATTGTCAGTCATTCAGATCAAATTAGTCGGTTGAACAATTTTGAAGCCCCCAAGATTATCAATTAATGTCTAAAATAATATCATAACTAAGAATACACCTCGAGCTTAAATAACAAAAGCAGAAAAAAGGTATTTAGTACCAAGTGCTTGTCGTCCTAGGCAATTAGTTAGTGTCAGCTTATTAATTGTTCTACGTTGCAGAAAAATTGACGCTGCGGGAGGTTGCAGGCAATCTATTAGCAATTTTAATCTTACTTCAATATCGACGGACGTACTCCATAATAAAAAAGAAAGAAAAATTCTATCATAATTTGCCTAGCTTTTTCCCAACTATGTTGGGGTCGGCTTCCAGTCTAACCGGATGCAGCTGAATACCAGTATTTTACATGGAGCGCCTGCCTGTCTGACCTCCACAACCCAGTTACTGAGTGATACGATACCCCTTGGTAAGACTGGTTGTCAGAATTGCGGGCTTATGACGACCCCTAATGACTGTCAAAGAAATTAGCATGACAGCCTTGACCAACGGCTTAGCGTGCTTTCCGACGCACGGAGGGGTCTTGGTATGAAAAGATGGTCACCCATCCACGAACCAACCGTGGCAAGCGTAGCTTAACCTGATTGATCAACCCGTGCGGCTGTTAACTCTTTAATCTGCTCGAATAAAACGCACATGAAAAAAATGTATAAGTCAAAATTCAGAAAGCCAATCACCAATTTAAGTAGCCAAAGTCATCTTTTTCGGCATTATGAGACATTACAAAAAGTTGAAGTTTTTAGTTGTTATTTTTGCTCATTCACAATATCTGAGGATAAACCATAGGACAAAACTTGTCAGACGAAATAATTATTTTGATTCGATTTTTTTTTAAATTATGATTTTGCATTTTGTTGTAATCATAATACAATGTAAAATAGATGCGCATCAAAAACTTCCTCCATAAAATACAAAAATATTCTTTATTAAAGTGAATAAATCACAATTAAACAAGATTGTCTGTACACCGTAGCATCGAGCTCTGTTTTATTCCTGTCGTGATAAAAAACCTGTCTACGTAGAATATTCCTTGTAAATTGAAAAGTTTCTTCGAAACAGGACGAGGTCTGTCCATTGTCTGTTCGTATTGAGCCACGAAGATGGCGGGAACGGGCGGTATTTTTTATCAAAGTCAAGTAACACAGCGCAAGTCTTGGATACCCTGCGTAGGATTTAGGCGTCAACATGACGCTACGTCAACACGATTTTTATTTTGAAATAATCATGTCTACGCGACGCTAACTCAGTGACATGATTATTCCATTGCCTTTACATTTAGCGCTGGTCTACGTTGCGTGCAGACCGTAACTCAGCGTGTACGCAACGTAGACTAACGCTAAATGTGAAGGCACCTTAAGAGGGTTTATCCTAAAAGTTGGCAACGTCGCAAATAACTGTCAAATATTTACCTGTTTTGATTCTTGTAGCAATATTACTGAATAGAAATAAGAAATGTGGCTAACTAGCGAACTAGAATATTAATAATGAATTGCAATTATAACATTGAATTTGATGTTGTACCCATGTTAGATGTAAAAAACGCATTTGGAAAGTTTCCAAATATTTTTTTTACATCTACAACTAAACATTCGGTGTTACGATATTAATTATTGCATTTCATAATCAATATTCTAGTTCGCTAGTTAGCCACATTTTTTATTTTCACACAGTTACTGTGTAATGCTAAATTAATCAAACTGAAATATTTAACATCTATTTGCGATGTTGACGACGACGACGACGTTTCAATACATACTCTTATACGTAACAGGTAAAGATCTACTTTTGTTGCTCCATGCACGATTGAATTTGACTGCTTTACCGACTCGTTAGAGTCATGTCAATGTAACAGAATGATACTCAGCTGACGATTAAAAATGTGACAGTTTTTTTTTTTTGCAATACTCGCCTGCATTTCCTATTCACTTAGATATTGGCAGACTGGTCGACATCGGCTTTTTTTGTCAATACAAAAAATATTACTCTGAGAAAAAATTGAATAGAAAAATGTGACAGTGACAATCAATTAAATTTTGATTTGATTTATATTTTAAGTACCTATAATAAAAACTACCCTAGACCTAAAACAACTAATAGGTACCTCAAAATAGTTACTAATATAATATTTACTTATTTACGATATTTCAGGGATAAAGAAAATACTTAATAAGAAACACCAAGATACTTTGTCATTCATTTATATTTCTTTGCCAACATCAAATCCAATATTCTACACCATACCATCACATCTCTTATTACCAACATAATATCTCTATTTATTTAATATTCGAATATTTACAATAAAATTAATAGGTTACCTTAATTTACAGTAGATCTTCAACAAATCTATGCCAATCTATCTTTTAACCGACACAGCCACTAGAAACATTGTATCGCCGCGCACGCCCGAACCAGAAGGCCGTTGGTGCGCCATTTTGGCATATCGAATCTTTCGGTGTTGCCAATACAATACCCAACAATTATGTATAAATAAATTGAAACCTAACATTAGAATAGCCAGTGCATTAAAAATGTTTTAGGCAGATGTCAACTAGACACGACAAGTTTTATGCTATTTTGACCTTTATTTTCAAGTGATTAAATATAGTTTGAGCAGTAGTCTTGAGCTCAGTGCCGTAGCTTCAAAAGGAAAGAATCTAATATGTGTCCTGACTTGATAAAGGAAAGAATTTGGAATCCGACGAAGATTTAAGCAACTCGACTGTATTTTATTTTTAATTTTATGCGTATTTTTAATTCAGGCGCAAATATGGTACATTACTGTCGCTGCCTGCAATAATCATAATATGTGAGTCCATCAATGCCTGGTTGCAGTCAAGGCTTGTATAGTACTTTTCTCAAATAATGCACAGACATTCAAACTAAGTAAAATTGTAAATTCCAGAATCAATGACCATCAACGATAACTTTTCACGCGCTATTAAGTTTATGTGTTTCTTCTTTACTTTAAACAGCTCTATTTGACGATCTCTATAGACGACCTTACCGGTACCCCACAAATACACTCTATACTGAAGTGGGAGTTCTTAGGGTTAGACAACTTTACATACTCTCTGTCACCCTACGATTTCATAAAACTGCCTTAAGCACTTGTGTCATTTCAAGTCGACGGGTAAATTGGGATTAAGTGCAATGCCGTAAAACAATCGGCAGAAGGTCTTATGGTTATATGGGACCACACATATACGCGAAATTCAATAGTCTACATAAAATACTAAGACTAACATAAAAAAAATGCAGACTGACGATAACAAACTGGCTTCTTACACTGGACTACGACATGACAGAAAGTTTCTTAGCTTAAGTAAAAATTCACAGTAATACACATTGACAATTCACAAATACACGTACACTCACTATAATTATATCTATAACATACAGTCACTCTTACAACATCAACAATACTAACACAAACCACAGCACCAAGCATATGCATACACTCTTTTTTTAATGTATCTATTATTTAAGTTTTTTAAATGTACCTACCTTTTATGTAAAATTGTTAACGGAACGAAGGAGCCTGGATCTCACAACACAGGGAATCCTAGTGTGAGGTCTAGGATTTCAATCCACTTGAATGTATACTTTGCAAAATAAATTTATTCTTATTCTTCTTATTTGCAAACCAATTCGAAATTTAAATAAAATCTTTGGTTGCCATGTATTGAAGTTAAGTTCGTTCCATTTTTAAATAACACGACTGATATGAGTTTTCATAGAAATTTATTCGGCCGCTATACACTACAGATATGGGTTTTCATACAAACATTACCAGCCGCCTACTCGCATGTATTCGACAAGTACAGCAATTTCGATTTATCTCGAAGATGGTTGTCAAAATAATGCTCTAATTCGAGGAAAACGTATTTTCTGTTTTTTATGTCAGCAAATGCCTACACAAAGGAAACAATAATGGAGATTGACAGAATGAGAGACAATATAAAGAAACAAGAAATCGCTGCTTTCCAAGCCCTCCAAAAGGTAAGCCGATAGATTCAACTAGGCTATACAATTGTTACGCGAACTTTCTGAAACTTGTTCTTACAATAATTGCGTGCGATTTACATTCCCGGCCGATACGCTCGCCTGAACTTAATAATAGTATTTAAGACTCAGAGTGTGAAAATAAGAAACTAATATTTGTGCTTGTGATTGTCGTTATAATATGACCAAAATAAGTGAAAACTTGCCATAATTCTAGTTTTGGGCCGCATCTTCCGTTGTTGTTCGATTCTGGGCCGTACAAAGTGGCACGCCGTAATCCGTGTCCTAACCAAAGCGATCGGTCACATCTTGCTACTTTTTTTACTCAAAACCATGAAGGTTTACAATGACATTAAATATAAAGTGATACTATAAACAACAATGGTGTGCATCGTAGTTAGAAATCAACAGTTTGTCCATTAATTGTGATAAATGCAACGAATTACAACTTTTGTTTTGGAAAAGCTAAGTCTTTTTTTGTGACAATATCCCTTTTTCTTTATTCTATATTTCAACCTATTGAAAAACTATCTGCAGAAGTTTCCGGATCGTTTGAGGGTAATGAGAGTTGAGAATACAAATTAATCTTGCGTTTAAGAACGTCTGGCTTTAATTGGTTAAGTTGGGTCGTTCAAGTGGCATTGAAAAATTGTGTCGGCTTCTCTTTTACAAAACGAATGGATATAGAAAAGGATAGAAAATGCTTGAAGATTATCTTTAGGTATACAAGTGAAGCGGTTTATTTGTTAATTTTGTTTGAAAGAAAGAAAGAAATCATTTATTAGCTGATAATGTAGGTATAGGTACATATAAGTTGGAATAATTATTAAGTGTCCCGATACATTTTACCTTACGGCATGCAAAATATTTGGTTTGTATTAAATAGTAATATAGATACAGCTATTACGATCATTATTTGCCCTAGTCAAATTTAATAGGCTGTTACAGATCAGACAACAAAATAAAAACAAAATATTTAATGAATTACATATAAATCTCTCGCAAATCATTCAATGAAGGAATATAAATGTGTTGTACGTATATATAGGTTAAAGATAAAACAAACAGATTGTTCAACTTCTCTTTCTGGTCTTTTAAAATGTTGATGGATTTTGTTACATCTTACGTATATAATTAAGTATTATTTTTAACCTGTGTTGTCCCAATGCTGGAAACAGGTCTCACCCATACTTTACGTAGTATATACGAGTATAGTAAATATTATACCCGTGACTGATAGTATTATTGTTTAACACTGGCTTCTGCCCGCAACTTCGTTCGCGAACCGTCGTCAAGAATTAGGCTATCCAATGCAAAAAGATTTTTTGAAATCCGACTGTTAGTTCCAGAGATTACCCTCGGCACACAAACTTCCACACAAACAAATTTTACCTCTATATAATATTAGTATAGAAAAATTCTACATAATTATTGGGCAGTGTCTAGAGTGCCGATAGCGGCAAAATAGTTCAGCTGCCTCGGCCCGCCTAAAGTGCCGTAAGCATTGCATTGTCATTGTCACTGTCACTGAGTCACTGTCACTTGTTATTTTGTTTGATTGATGAGGTTAGTTCGCTGTAAAACACCTTTTTTTTTTTTTTTTTTTTTTTTTTTTTTATGTAGGGCATCTCGTAGCTGACCACTGAGGTCATGACTACTCAACCGGACAATCCTGTGGCTGCCTTAAGCTTCTACACTCAAAGCCTCCAGCCAGGGGCAAAAACTATGCTAATTAAAACTAGGCGAACGCTCGCTAAGGGCACCCCCTGTGGGGTACGAACCTCGGCTTAGGGCGTTCGCTGGGGGGAGGACAGCAAGAGGGACAGGCTGGATCAATGATATATTATTATTATTAATCGGGGAATTTAAAGCTACAGGCTCAGCATCATCGACGCGGGCTGGCGCATCGTCGAGCAAGGGTCGGGGGGGAGTATCATTTACTCGGGAGGGTCGCGATCGCGGACCTCGGCGGCGAGGTCGGAAAGTGTGTCGGTGTGTGTGTTTTCTCACTGTACTGGTTTCCCTATTGCTCTCCTGGAGGAGGGTTATGGGGTCGTCTGGGTCGGAAAGGATTTGCCTCGGGCGGCGGACTGTACTGATTTGACTCGGGAGATAATTGGCGGCCGCGACAACCAGAGGGTTGCGATGGGTGGCGGCGGAATCAAAGAAACGCTTGGAATTGCGTTTTAGAAACTGGTGGATTGTGGGGAGTCTAAGGTCGAGGTGGAGGGTCTCGTTCCTACAGAACCAAGGGGCTCCCGTGGCCTTACGAAGGAATCTGTTCTGTATTACCTGCAATCTATGGATTTGACGGGGTTTAGCTTGGGCGAATACGACGCCCGCATAGGTCAGGATGGGGCGAATGCACGTTGTGTAGATTCGCAATTTGCACCTAAGTGACATTTTGCTACGTGCATTTAACATGGAGTGGAGTCTTCCGAGAGCGAAAGCGGCCCGCGCGCGGGCCTGCTTTATGTGGTCTGCGAAAGTGAGGTGTTGGTCGAGGACCACACCTAGATACTTGGCTCGCTTCTCCCAAGGGATCGGCTTGCCGAGCATGGTGATGGGTCGGGGCATTGGGGGTCTGTATCGAGCCAGCAGTTTTGAAAACATGACCGCTTGGCTCTTGTCGGGGTTGACTTCGATCCTCCATTTCCTAAACCAGGCGCCAAGGTTATTGACTGCGGTTTGGAGAATGCGGGCTATCGAGTCGGGTCCAGCGCCCTTGTAGTAAATGGCCGTATCGTCTGCGAACAGAGCCAACTGTGCCTTTTTACTCTTCGGGATGTCGCTGGTGAATAGAGTGAATATGAGGGGGGCAAGCACAGAGCCCTGAGGGACGCCTGCGCGGATGGGACGGGGAGAGGATATTGCGCCTTCGATGCGATAGCGGAATGTGCGATTCAACAAAAAGTCTCGTAAGATGAGCACGAGACGATCTGGCACACCGAGTTGGTACAGCTTGTATATTAAGCCGTTGTGCCAGACTTTGTCAAACGCTTTCGCTATATCGAAGAATACTGCACCGGTATACAAACCACGCTGGAAGCCAGCGCTTGTGTGTTCGATTATCCGGTGGGCCTGATGCACGCTAGAGTGCTGGGTGCGGAACCCAAACTGTTCGTTGGGGATGAGGCCCTTTGTCTCGGCGTAGTCTCTGAGACGCTTATAAATAAGCCTCTCGTAGACCTTGCCGAGGACTTTGAGCAGACTGATGGGGCGGTAACTCGAAGGCTCGGTTTTGGGTTTGCCGGGCTTCGGGATACCGATGACGGTGGCGTCTTTCCACACTTGTGGGAAGAAATTGTTGCTTAGGGCACCATTGAAGATGGTGGTCAGTAGCATTATCAGGTGGGCAGGGAATAGCTGAATCACCCTATTAGTGATTCCATCAGAGCCGGGGGCTTTACGGACTTTAAGACCCTTGATGATGTCGTGCACTTCGTCCGGTGTGACGGGGGGCAGAGGACTTTCAGGGTCTTCGACGGGAGGGAGAGAGGCTCTACGTTCGACTTCGGCGTCTACCTCTAGGAGGTGAGCTTGGTCTACTGGTAGGGTGCTGGGTGAGCATTGCGCTTCTAGACTATCGGCTAGGCATTCAGCCTTGTCGATGTCGTCGAAGGCTACGGTCTTGTCGGGGCGGACTAGGGGTGGTGTGGAAGCGACTTGCTGGGACTTGAGTTTCCTCTGAAGTTCCCAGAAGGCTAGGTGGTTCGGCTCTAGTTCGCTCAGCATCTTGTCCCAGCTCGCGTCACGCAGCTCCTGTATGCGTGTCTTTACAGATCTCTGTAAATAGCGCATATGGACTTTGTTAGCGTGGCAGGGAAAGTTACTGTATGCACGAATGGCTGCGTTCTTCTCAGTCAATAGGTCACGCACATCGTCAGGTAGTTTCCAGCGGGGGTCTTCCCCCACTGGGACTTCCTTCGAGCAGTCGCTCACGACGGATTGTACGTGATCAGTGAGTGAGTCGATCGCGGCCGTTGTTGCTGCGATAGAGTCGAATTGGTCGGGGATAGAGTCCAATTGGGGGGACGTGTTGGATTTCAGCTGGGTGCTTACTTTCCTCCAGTCCGTTACCCTTTTGGTGGTCGGGGGGCGGTTGGGGTCGGGGAGACCTATGCGGGGGTCTAGTTTTAGTATTACTGGACGGTGATCGGAGCGGAGCGGTGCTAAAGGAGCAGGTGCTGGTTTGTTTTGGGGCGCGGGGGCGTGCATAAGGGACATTAGGGGCACGGGGGCGCGAGTACGGGGGTCCATTTGACGGGGGGTGGTGGTGGGTGGGGGAGGGGGGGGGGGGGGTTGGAAGTAACCCAGGGCAGGAAAAGCCTGCTGGTGATGGAGGTAGTTCCAGGGGCTAGGCCTCTGGGGGCTTAGTCTCTGGGGCATCTGGGACGATGGGATCTTATATGAGATCGGGGCTTCCCTCTGCTGGCGGGCGTCGAAGCGCTTGGCCAGTTTGGGAGAAGAAGATTTAGGGGCTTTCGGGCAACCTCGGTAGTTAGCCGGGTGTCCTTGTTGCCCGCATAGTACGCAACTAGGTGGGTCGGGGCATAGGCTACGGTCCTTGGGACGGGTGCAGTCGGATGTGCCGTGCTCACCCAGGCACTTGACGCACCTGGGCTTTGCGTGGCAGTTCCGCTGCGAGTGCCCGTATAACTGGCAGTTATGGCATTGCCCTACGGCGCCAGTTTTCCACGGCTTTTCTATAGAAAAGCCTGTTAGGGAGCAGAGGGACTTTAATTGGAAAATCGGGTGATGCCCCTCGACGGGGGTGCATACGACTAGTATCATGTCGTATGCTTCCCCGCGTTTTGCGCGGTGCATACGGTGGACCTCGTCTACCGGGACGTTTTGCGACTGAAGGTCGGCTAGTATGTCGGAGGGGGCAATTTCCTTTGGGATCCGTTTGATCACCACTCGGATTTGACGTTCCTCTGAGAGAGTGTACGTGTGGAATGACACTCGTCGCTCTCTCAGAAGCTTAACTAAGTCCCTATAATCGCGGGAGGTTGAGGTCTGGACTTTAATACCCTGTTGGGTACTACGGGCGCTAGTGTATGCGATCCTTTGATCGCAACACCATTTCGAGATATCCGTCCACTTAGCCTTGTCCTGAATGAACACGGGTGGCGGCGGAGAGACCTTCTTAGGGTCAGAAGTAGGTGGGGTGGGGGCAACCTGCGAGGAGGGTGACGCGGTCGGGCGGGGGGTGAGAGAGAGGGAAAGGGAAACCTGCGAAGAGGTTGACGCGATCGGGCGGGGGGCGGGGGAGGGGGTAGCTACGGGGGTGCAAGTATCGGGTGGGTCTGGGGATGACGGGGAGAGCGCGAAGGTGTCCTTATCCTCGAAGGCTACGACCTTATTGGCCTGGGTGGAGGATTGCTTCCTGTTCTTCCGTTTCTTCCCTTTTCCGTTGACGGAGACTACAGTGGTGTAGTCATCGTCTTCGGAGTGGGACGGAACGGAAGGACCGGAGAGGATTTCCTCTAAGTCGGACGAGGTGTAGGGGGATTGGGGGCGCTTTGAGGAAGCGGCTGTCGGGGCGCTAGTGTCCATATACTCAGGCGGACTGAGCGGACTATCTAGATCTACTGCTGGGAGCGAGCTCTCCAGCGCGTCACTGAATTCAGTGACGCTGGGGACTGAGGGTCCCAGAAGGGTTTGTCGTAAAGCGACAAACCGGGGTTGCCATTTGGCTCTACGGGCGGGGACGACATCGTTGATGATGTCTTCGAAGAAATCGAGGAGCGTCGTGAGGCGAGCGTCCTCCATTATCGGGGGGGATTTAAAAAATATGAGAGGGAATTTTCCCTATTTCTCCTAACAATCCTAGCACTAACTCCCCGGGCGGATTTGCCGGGGATGTGTAAAACCCTCCCTGTCGGGTATAGACAGGGAGGTTGAGTACCTAGGGTGAGCCCTAAGCTTGCTTTTGCCCGTTGCCTATCTTAATGTGCAACGGGGTCCTAACCAGTCTAGTGTGCCGGGTGTAGACACACCCGATCGACACTAGGTGTGTCGCTGTGAAGGGAAAACTGTCACCAATGTCGACTAGGAGATCCCCCAAGGCCGAACACTGGGACCCGTCCAACTGACTGCCTAGCCCTGATGGGGTTCGGCGGGTGTAGTCGGGGCAACACCCTCTCGGTTTCGTTGGCACCGTATAGGTTTCCACCGAGAACCACGAAACTGTGGATTTTCCCAGAAGGGGTCAAAAAGTCGCGACGAATACGTTTTGAAACAACTCTGATATAGAAATATTTATTAATTGTGTCTTGAAAAAGACAGCAATTAATAGGTCGGAGGTAGTCGGGTGACTACGGAGCTCGTCGCAGGGGGCGACGAATCTTGGCAGGTAGGCTGGTTCCACGAACAACACAGTAGCGCACGACCGTCCGCAATCGATGCCGGGCGTAGAATGTAAAACACCACATTCCCAAAACATTATATTCTCTTGTGCCTAAACCGACCCTGGCACTCGCCAGCACCGCTCGCTTCGCTCACTCGGCTCGTGTGTTGTGTGGTCACAGTTCTACCCTAACCTAACCTACCTTTCAGCCATTTTCATTTGCTACTTAATTTTTCGTAGTCTTTGTAGTGACGTTTGATATAATTATCTAAAACAAATACGATCAATCAATACAAAGGGCAGCGAACTAACCTCAACAATCAAATAAAATAACAAGATACAGTGACTCAGTCACAATGACAATGCAATGCTTACGGCACTTTAGCCGGGCCGACGCAGCGCCACTATTATGCCGCAAATAGCGGCACTTTATCCGATAGGGATAGAACGCCGGTAGCGGCAGTCTATACACTTCCTTATTATTGATAAAATAACTTCTATTAGGTCTGAGACAATGAAACAATAAATCCTGACAACTCGGTTTCTTCTTTACATTATGACGTTCAATATTTACCAAGGAGTTTATATGTATTAAATTACTACATTCTCCTGGGCTTTATTTATTATGTCACGTAGTCAGTAACTGTGCGTTTGCACAGGCGAAACATCGCAACAAAACATGTTGAAAACTCTAGTTCCTGTCAAAAATTGTAAGGAACATTGACAGAAAATAGAGATTCCAACATGTTATGTTGTGAATGTTTCGCCAGTGCAAACGCATAGTTAGATGAGCAGGCGGACGTCGAACTCTTTCAGAACGATACAGCCTCTGTCGTGATCTTCTGTGGCTGGAAATAATAATAATAAAAACTAAATACTATCAATTACAGGCATTGATGTTTGATTTGAATGATTACGGGTATATTTTTACTACAATTTATATAACAAAATGGAAACCTATCTACGAGTTTCGACGGAGTCTTAGTGGACACATTCGAAAAGCACTTTCGAAAATGTTATATTACTACACGGTGTAGTAATACATATGTGAATGTGCTTACCGAATGTGGTTGTATAATCCCCAAAGGGTTAGGCAGAGGTGTACCTATAGTACACCCACATTTCGCCAGTTATGTTTAAGTCCCATGTAATAGGGGCGACCCTATTGCCATTAACCGGGCACAAATCCAGATTCCGGGCTGCTACTGAGAAACACGGTGCAATACCTACGTGTAGTCTACACGTAGATATATAAGACAACCTCAAAATAGAAAGATGCTAAAATTCAAAATATTAGGAAAACTCAAAGTCAAATATAATTTATTTCAATTAAGCACATAAAAGGCACTTTTGAACATCAAAATGTACAAAAAGTTATAATTGATTCTATCGCCCCTTCCAAGAGGTGGTTTCGTATGGAGAAGAATGGGCAAGAAGTTCACCTTTACTCTTTTAAAAATGTTTTACAATATTTTGTATAAGTACCTACACTAATTATATAAAAGCTTACCTGGAATAAAATTACTACATCGCAGTAGGTAAAAATAAAAAAATGAGGCAATGACAGATTTGATTAATTATGTCATAGGTCATACACGGTGCTCACTATTACAAACATTGTAAAAGTAGATCTTCTTCTTTTCGTGTGGTTAGTGACTAACCTGGTGTCAGAGTTTTAAAGCCGCCCATGGGCCTCTGACTTGGCTTCACATGCCGACGAGAAATATCTCTCAGGCATTCAGGTTCCTCATCAGGTTTCCTCACCGTTATTGAAGCAAGTGATAATTATACAACACAAAAAAAAGTAGATAACGATAACGTAAAAGTAGATGATTTTCCTGAAAAAAAATACTATTAATAAGTCAGTGTGTGAGATAAAGTAATCACAGAACGTAAAATCAATGTCATAAAAATAATAAATTATACAATTAAATTAGCAACCCGTTTGATTTTGTCTAGACTCTAGATTGTCTTGGAGCAGGACCAGCTGTTTCCAAGCATTTTTATCTTGGATAATTATAATCTCTCTTATTATAATATGCTTGTTTACAAAGTGTACTTTTAATTATGAATTTTAAATTTTCTTTCAATTAATTGCAATTAAAGAAAAAGAGAAAAGAAGAGGTAAATATAATAAATTAATATACCTACGAGTATTTAATCGATGTTTAGATTTGTTTTGTTCAGTTCATACCAACCTGTATAAACCGAGACTGTTTATGTAGTAGTGCATTTTATGACTTCCTACTTGACGTATAAACCTTTTGTCACAAAATATCTACCACCTGTCGATACGCGATTCACCTGGTGCCGTCAAATTCGTGCCGCACCACGTCGGCTGCGTTTTTACTGCGCTGATTGTCCATTGTTCGAGTGATATGAGTCAGCCTGGAGTCCTGTGGGACAATGTATGTGTGTATTTATAAATGTTTCGCGGTTCATTTGTGAGAATGGAATACTGTCTTGTTTTGAGTGGACCACCTAAGAGGATCTTAAGACCTAACAGGTATCTCGTAGGTTCCAAACAATTTTGATCGGGCTTTACGAAATACGTATTTGGTATGTCAAGACAATAGTATCAAATCAAAACACCAATGCGATGTAGAAACTTTGATCTTTGAAAAACTGTTGTTTTAGATTAGAATATATATATTCATATAAACAAGCAAGAAGGTAGCTTTGATGTCATTAGAGTATAATCTCACGCAGATATCCTTCACTCATGTCTAAACTCGTGCATACTCATAAACACTCATGTATCTATATTTTCTCAAGAGATGTATGAGAAACACTTCGTGCCCATTTCGTCTTCCCCTTTTGCTCGCTGACAAAATTCAGCATCCGTGTCCCGACCGTCAAAGTAATAACATTTCGCTTCTTTGAATAGTACAGCAATGTTAACATTGTGCGCCACTGTACCGACACTGTTGACTGTCTGATCTCTTTAAACTTAAGAATCTCGACATGTTTCTGTTTCCGCAAACTCAAAGTTTAGATAGGATAGCGAGAAGGAAAATTTGTTTTTTTACAAACGAAATACAGACTCTGTTTGTTCTCAGAACCTTTGAAAGCTTTTCATTCTGGAATGAAGTTGGATTAAATGGTATAAAATGTCTCTCAAATTCTGTGGGATTTTGTTCAGATTAAAATTTCAAGTTCTTCAAAGGAGAACTTTACGAGATTGAGAAATGTGAAGGAATGTTTGCCAAATAAAAAGTGCGTCTGACATATTTTTAAAGAAAGCTTTGAAGAGAATTTCATTCATCAAAGTCTGTTTTGCATTCGTGGCGTAGTAAAAAAGCATTTCTAGATAGTTAATACCAGAGCCAGCAGATCGCGCGAAGCGGGCTGGCCATAAGTATTTCAGTGCCAAAGGACCAACAGCCAATGGTTCGAGTCTTTGACAGGGTAGTGAGAAACCTAAATTCACAAACCTAACCGCTTGCGCTAACTAGTGAATGAAAACTGATGACTAGACTAAGTCACTTAACTTAGACTAAGTACAATTTTGCAAAGACGTAAATTCATGGGCTCTCCTCAAAATCTCATTAATTTTATTTGGGTACCTTCTCTACATTTGTTAGCATTTACTTTACGTATGGTAGAGAGATCTTCACAAATCTTTTTAAATCAACCATCCCACCACACAGGCAGTTTTACACCAGAGAAAGTGGGTCTTAGTTTTACGGCTATGCTCTAATGCCTCACTCAGATTTATGCACCATTTGCATCACTTTATGGGCCCTGCACCGCCTCTGTCCGAACACTTGAGGATGCACTGGTAATAGGCCTCATACATTGTGGAGCGATCTGGAGGATTCGTTTGTCTGAATATTTAAAAGGTATAAGTTGGAGAGGTGGAGAAATGTAGCCGTTGGTTGTTCGGTAACTATTTTTAGGCGAGTCCAGTAACGTAGTCAGCAAAATATAATGATTGGAATTCCAATAAAGAAGTCAAAAAAATACCGATGAGCTTTTTGTGAAAGGCTTGATTTAAGTGTAAGAGGCTTCTCAAAAGTATTAGAAAATTAAATCTATTAAAAGGGTCCTGCTGACATTTTTTAAGTATAATCAGAGCCGTTTGACGTCAAGGATCGGCTAAAAGACACCAGCAACAAAACAAACTCTTTTTATTGCGATAACATTTAAAAATAACGGCCAAATAATTTATCGTTTGCTCAAGTCTTTACCGGGAATTTCGTAGAATTTACGACCCAAATATTTACTTCGTATAATGTAAAGACTAAATTCCGTCAGGTAACAAAATCCCATATATTTTAATTAGCAAAGTTTAATCATTAAAGCTGTAATCAATATCGGGTAACCTCAGGTGCAGAAGATTTCAGCTTTTGGTCAAGTTAGAGTTGTTTACGTGCTATTTTACTAGCTAGGAATGATTAAAAGTTTTGATAGAAAATGTCAGATCGTTTATTTATTGCTAAGTGGAATAAATTATCTTCGTGCTCGTTTGTGCATCGACGTTTTAAGTGCGGTAAATGATGCTAGAAATGACTACGAATTTAAATGATAAAACCAAAGTTTTCTTTGAAAGTTCCTAGTTGCTGACATTCGCCATGTACATACATTAGGTGGTATTACATTATGTGGTAAGAGATTCTTTATTTATTCTAAACTAGCTGAAGCCCACGGCTTCGCCCGCGTGGATTCTTATTATTTTTCTAAAATGAAAGTCTAGCTATCTGCTAGTGAAAGTCCAGTCAAAATCGAATCGACCGTTTTGGGAATTAGCCGGAACAAAAAGACAAACAGTTTTCTTTTTTTTCTTTTTGTTATAAGTACCATATAGGTATACTTCATATGCATTTAGTAAAAAGCTGTTATTTTGACATTACACACAGATACTTCAATTTTATTTATTTATTTATTTATATATGTATAGAAGAACATAGGTACATAGCTCACTTACGAATAAATACATAACTATTATGGTGTAAAGTGTAGTCCAGTAAAATAAGTATGCTTTCAGTATTCTATATCTTAGTTTCGGTAAACGGTTAATACCTACATAATCTTTCTTTGTAGTTGGATAAAAACAGCTCCGACACATCAAATATCTACACTTCGTCTTGTCTATTATCACTAAAGACAAAAGTAAAGAACATCTTGAAAGATTTAAAACACTCACTTCACTACCTACCGACACTCATACACACGGCAGCTCTATTCCTACTCGTGTGAGGGAACTTAGCCCGAACTAAAAGCAAGTAAGATGAATGACGTCACAGATACAACACCCAGAACATATAAATTGTCTTTCGGTGTAGTGAGTTATGGCTCTTGTTTACAATTTATGAATGTTTGTCTAACAGTCGAACTTCGGTTTTTCTAGGTAAGTGGTTATGAAAATTGGGACACAAGTTTCTTTTGAGGTGACATTGATTTTTTAGAGTCATGACTTTCAAAGGATAGAGTTGTTAGAAGGGCAAAATAAGTACTTAAGTAGCAATTTTACATTAGCTATGTGTTCAAGAAGTAAAAACGCAAAAGTGTTTTAAGTGTGCTCTAAATTTTCGGTTGAGAAATTCAGCCCTGGGTCCCGGCATTACTTCCGTTTATTTAAGTTGAAACTGACACCAATGAGGCTTAAATGTGCAATGGACACCTCTGCGGCTTTCTGTTTTAAAGTACGAGACTAGCAATTTATTGACCATGTCTATCTCCCAAAAAGGATATTCAGTCCATTACCGCAATGGCCGGTGATATACTCGTAAAATATCCAGCTATCTTTGGTGACATAAGACTCAGGACACTGCCACGTATGTCACTGCTACCCATTACCCGTTCTCGTGTATTCTGGCCATAAAATTGTTCTCTCTATCTTCGTGACGGCGTCGTTTCGTCGATTAGTCGCAGAGTGCACTCCGACCAACTTGGATGTCCCTAAACGTTGAGCGCACTACCCTTTTGTCCCATTTTCCCGAGTAAAAAAATGTTCTGATTTAAAAGAGTGTCCATGGAATTATATGCTGGTTCTTCTCCTAGGAACCTACTATGCTTTGGAATGGGCAACTAGCTTTATCTTTCTGATTGACCGACTCCTTCACAATTCAAAAGCGCCTGTTATTGGTTCAATTGAAATAAAAGCATTGAGTTTATAACTAAAAACTTGACCTGTGGAGACATGGAGAACTGATTTCCTGGTTATTTTGATGTGACACTGTTTCACTGCTTAGACCAGAATGTTCAAAAACTTTGTGACACGAAAATTGCCTAATATATCATCGACTATTCGTGGATATAAACAGTGTTACATGCAATATCTTTAACTTTTTACCTTAGCTAAAAGGATAAATAAAAATAGAACATTGTTAAATTATTGTTATACTTTCTTTTATCAACACGATACATTAATGGTGTTTTATAAAATCCAAACCAGCACGTTTAACTACAGCTATTCGTAACCGTTAAAGTGGAAAAGTTAGGCGATACACCAAACAAGGAACAAGGAACAAGTAAAACAATACAGTTACAAATAAAAAAGGGGCAGTATCAAACGAACCGGGGCGGCCATTGTGGCACCAACGTAACATAGGTAGGTACAAAAGGCCGGCTCCATACAACAAGCGAAATCGTATGCACACATGGATCAGAAATCGTACCTGTGATGCGAATTTGTAGTGCGTCTTACAAATTTAATTGAGTGTCTTGTTTTGATTAATAGGTATTTAAACCCGAAATTCTTTTTTTTTTACAAGCTTCCTTATCGATACTAAGGAGTTTCTTGCTTATTCTTCTCCATACGAAACTACCTTTTGGAAGGGCAACTAGTATTAGCTTGCTTCGTTTGTATGTGTTTCCAGTTACTCCAATATATTTTTATTTAATTACAAATTAATAACGTTATACAATTAGTAACGTTATGCAAACAATAAATTTATAGGATTTTTCCTATAAATTTATTGTTGTGATGTAAAGTTGAAACCTTATATAGTACAAGACTGTCGCGGCCTGCAACAGGAGCATTGATAGACGAAGCCGAGGCACACATACGTGAGTCCATCAATGCCTGATGGTAGCGGCCAAGACTTGTATAGTACTTTTCTCAAATAATGCGCAAAAATTCAAATTAAGTCTATTAATTATAAATTTTAGAATCAATGACGAACAACGATATTTTTTCACGCGCTATAAATTTATTTGTTTCTTCTTTACTTTAAACAGCTATATTTGCAAGTCAAATCAAAATTTAAATAAAATCTTTGATAAGTAAGTAACTTATCAAAGATTTTATTTAAATTTTCTTCGTTGCCATGAGTTGAAGTAAAAAGTTCGTTTTATTTTGAAATAACTGGACAGATATGAGTTTTCATAGTAATTTATTCGGCCGCTAAACACGCATGTATTCGACCAGTACAGCATTTTTGATTTATCTCGAAGAAGGTTGTCAAAATAATGCTCGAATTTCCAAGAATGTTTGAGAAATATACAGATGAATGTGTTACTTGTTCCCTTTAGTGAGTGATTGCGTAAGAATTTAACCTGAAAACTGAACAGGGTTTGTTTTCTCTTCCATCAGATACTTTTGAAACAGACTACAGACACGTGTCAAGCACGCGCACTGACTGGGACTGGGATTTGTTTCAGATTGCTTTACGTACGGGTCTATATATCCGTGCGCCTATTTGCGCTAGTTATATGAACCTGGCCCTCTGTACCTATCTTGTTTGTGGTTCCACAGTTCTCACAACATAGGGACACCTTCATAAATTTGTAGTCTGTGTTACGACTATGTTCCTCTAAATTGAACAAGTGGTTTGGTAGTTTCGTATTAATTTAATTGAAGATTCGATGAAGATTGGGGTGGAATATAGCGTGTCTGTTAAATTCAGGGAATTGGAGACGAAAATCAAGGGGTTTTGTTAGATGTCTTATATCCCACACTGTACTATGTCTAAGTCATTCATGCTAATTAATTATATCCACCCTTAAAAAAATATACTCTTTTAATCTTAACTTACTCCTTAATTTATTAGTAAGTAGATTTGAGATCTACTTAAGTTCTCCACTCTAGTAAACTCTAGCACTGTCGCAATCGAATAAATAAATAACTTTAGTTAACTATCCGATTGTATTCAATTTTGACATTGCTTGAGGGTTAGGACCCTTACTAACGTCTACATCTTTTTCAAACTCGACATAAAAAATCTTCAGTTATCATTCTAACCATTCCTCCACTTAAAACTTGTGACGTAGATACAACAAGAAAAGAGCTTTTAAGAAGGCTAGCCCTTAATCTGGTATAAAGCGCTCGTTAACCTTTTTCGTGGACATAAAGAGAATTTATGATTTTAATATTAGTTGAACAGATTCCCGTGATGACTTCATAATGGTGGATAAGTTGGGGTGGGGGTGTTGGTCCACTTTTAAACTGTGATTTTAAAAATAAACTTACATAATACTCGGATTTTTTCGTTATTTTGAATTGCCTCGTTGACCTAGTAGTTGCAAGCACTACTGCTGAGCATCAGATTCTGCGTTTCCTGGGTCAGGCAAAATGTTATTGGGGTGATGGAATGTCTTGTTTATACCTTTTTCAGTTAGCGTTTTTGTCGTAGTTGGGTTTTAGTTTTTATAACTTTTATATTTTGTGATTGTGAGAGCGTTGTAAGCTTAGTGGACTGTAGATTTGTTGCCCATTTTCTGTTTTTTTAAGTACCTGGTACTTGTTGAAAGGCCTAAACTGGCCTCCAATACCTATTCACACTGTTATTTGAAAATATTGTAAAAGCCAATTATTTTTAAAAGTGTAACCGTGGAGTTTCTTGCCAGCCCTGGTCCATAGGAAACGACCAATTGGAACCGTGCAACTAGCTTCTGACGTTTCATAAGTGCTTATAATGTGTAGGTTTATGTGAAATAAAATATTTTGATTTTATCATTTTCCAACTGGAATTTCTCAGTAGCAGCCCGGAGTCTGGATCTGGCGAACTGTGGTGTACTATAGGTATATCTCTGCCTCACCCCTAAGGGAATACAGGCGTGGTGTTATATAATATAAGTATGTTGTTAGATAAATTAGTATTTAGAATTAATATCCACATAGGTCCTATGTGGATATTATATCTTAATGTTCGTTCATCTCACAATCGTCTTCTTCAATGTCCCACTCACCGCACAGACTTCATTCACTCTTCCTTCTTCATTCAGTCTATCTCGCTGTGGAATGCGCTCCCCCAGGAAATCAGAATGGCGACCAACCGATTATCGTTTAAAGTTAAAGTTCGCGAGCACATTGAAATGAAATGAAATGAAATGAAATTGTTTATTCTGTAAATAGGATATCGGAATCACTTTTACACGTCATATAAAAAAATATTAAAAATAAGCTTGGTGAGGTCGGTGTTTCCTATCTGACTACTCTGAGAAGAAAGGCCGAAACAAACTCAGAGGTCACAGTCTCTTTTAAAGTCCAGACATAATCTTGGTCAAGTCATGTGAGGACCATGTAGATTAGTGTCTGAAATGGTCTTTTGAGGAAAGAACCACACAGATTTGAGTGGACCTGTCCAGTCAGTGCAAGCATTTGTCAGTAATCGTGGAGCTCAACTCAGAACTTAAGGAGCTCAACTCGACGAACAATACCAAGGAAAGGATATTTGGGTAGGCCGCATCAACTACTCAAACTGCCAGACCATCATTAAAACTGAGAAAGAAACAAAGAAATGAAAAGGGAAAATAAAAATATCCACATAGTCCTCACATTCACAATAATTAAAATAATATAATACTTTACAAAGTAATCGTGTCATTTTGAACATAATTTTCAACAATGTCAATGTGTATATAAAACTGGTTTATTGTGATGAATAATTAAAATGTCAAGTTTTATGGTTTTCACAAGGCTTAGCAGAGCGAGCAGCTCAATCCCAAGCTTTTTTATCTTCTAAATAATCTGAAATTTTATAGTACCCTTTTTTACAAAGTTTGGTTTTAATACAGTTTTTAAATCGTTTAATGGGTAAGTTTCGAATGTCAATGGGAAGTTTGTTGTAAAAGCGTATACATTGACCCATGAACGAGTTGCTTACTCTGTGGAGACGTGTGCGATGTACAGCAAGGTTGTGTTTATTCCTGGTATTTAAACTATGAATATCGGACATTTTCTTAAAATTTGATATATTTTTGTGTACATACAATAGGTTTTCAAAAATATATTGTGAGGCTACAGTCAGAATATTTATTTCTCTGAATTTCTCTCGAAGGGAATCTCTTGGACCTAGGTTGTAAATGGCTCGAACAGCCCTTTTCTGTAGAACAAAGATAGTATTAATGTCCGCACCGGTTCCCCAAAGAAGAATTCCATATGACATAAGACTATGAAAGTAACTAAAATAAACAATTCTGGCTGTATCTACGTCAGTTATCTGTCTAATTTTTTTAACAGCATAGGCGGCCGAACTAAGCCTTCCCGACAATTTTTCTATGTGTGGGCCCCATTGTAATTTACCGTCAATAGTTATTCCAAGAAAAACTGTTGACTCAACAGGGTCCAACTCTATTCCATTAACTTGAACATTGGTAGTTAGCTGCCTGACATTTGGCGTTGAAAATTTAATGAGTTTAGTCTTTTTTTCGTTCAAGAGAAGATTATTTACATTAAACCAATGCACAACTTTAGAGAGTGCATCGTTGACTTGTTCAAAGTTAACTAACTGACGTTTGATTTTAAAAATGAGGGAAGTGTCATCTGCGAATAATACGATCTTGTGATTATCCCTTATGTAGTAAGGTAAGTCATTTATGTAAATTAGAAATAAGAAAGGACCTAGAATTGAACCCTGCGGAACGCCTATGGTGACCGCAGATCCTGCAGATCTCTTGCCATTAACATCGACCCTCTGAATTCTGTTATTCAGATAAGAAGTCAGAAGGTCAAGAGCCTTGTCCCTCATGCCATAATGGTACAGTTTCCTGATAAGAGTATCATGATGTACGCAATCGAAGGCCTTGGACAAGTCGCAGAAAATGCCAAGAGCATCTTGCGAATTCTCCCAGGCCTCGAATATGCTCTTCAGTAATTCCACGCCCGCGTCTGTAGTTGAACGACCCTTTGTAAAACCAAACTGTTTCAAATGAAGTAAATTATGTGCATTAAAATGTCCTAACATTTGTTTTAAAATTAATTTTTCAAAGATTTTACTCAATGTAGGTAATATAGAAATAGGCCGAAAATTTGTGGGATCAGTTGTGCTGCCAGATTTGAACAGTGGAATCACTTTGCTAAGTTTCATCAAATCAGGAAATACACCAGATGCAATACAAGAGTTAAAAACGATTGCTAAAAAGGGTGAAATAACATCAATTATTGAAGACATGGTATGTACTGATAATCCCCAAAGGTCAGCAGTTTTTTTTACATCAAGTTTATTAAAAGATTCTATAATGTCTTTAGCAGTAATAATTGTAAATTCAAAAAGTTTGTCACATTCTGGTACACATTCTTTAAGTATTGAGTAAGCAGAAGTGGAGGACGACAATGACAGAGTTTTGGTTGTTAAAATGGGAATATTAGTGAAGAAATTTTCAAACTCAGTTGCCACCTCCACGTCTGCCTTAATATCTACATTATTGATTTTTAGATGGAAGTCACGATTCCGTACTGTCGTTCTTCCCGTTTCTGAATTAATAATATTCCAAGTTGTTTTAATTTTATTTCCAGAAGATTTTATTTTATTTTTAATGTGTATGGCTTTTGCTGAGGAACAAGCTCTTTTAAAAGTTTTAGAATATTTCTTAACAAATTCTTTAAAAGTTTCATCATGGTTATATGTTTTTTCATGATACAATTCAAATAACCTCTGCCTACTTTTGTAAATACCTGGTGTTGCCCAATCACTAAATATAACGCGGTCAAAAACAGGCAATGTTTTTGCGGTGAAAACCTTCCTAAACTCACAATTGATGAGGTTAAATAATGAAGCATACGCTTGGTCCGGGTCGTTATGATAAGGCAAACCCGGTAGCTTTTCCATTAAATTATTTTTAAAATGTCCTAAGCGACTTTTATTTACAGGAACAAAACTCACAAGTTTTCTTTGAGCTCTGACTGTTTTCTGAGGGAAAGTGACTAACTGGCCACAGTGATCAGAGTCCAACTCATTTATAATTAAATGGCTAGAAGGTCTTAAGTTTGTAAAAATATTGTCAATACAGGTAGCACTAGTGGCAGTTATTCTAGTCGGCTCAAAGAATGTATTATACAAATTATATGACTTTAATAAAGTTACAAATTTATTTACTACAGCAGATTTTTCCAGTATATTAATGTTGAAATCTCCACAGACTACAACTGTTTTATTACTGTTAGAAGTCTTTAATAATACTTCTTCCATATATTTCTCAAAAATATCATATGAAGCACATGGGGGCCTGTACACGCTCATTACAATGAACTGCTCAAGCTCAATGCAAGCTATTTCAATAACTCGCTCAACAGAGAGGCTCACAATATCCTTACGTTCTTTAAATTTCATATTATTACGAATAATTATTAGAGAGCCACCACGTATCAAATTAACTCTGCTGAATGAGCTGGCAACCTGGTGGTTGTTAAAGCTGAACATGAACTGGTGGACTTTCAACCAATGTTCAGTTACACATAGGATATCAATATAACTACAGTTCATGAACAGCTCCAATTCTAATTCCTTACCTATCACACCCTGTATATTTTGATGAACAATTTTTAGAGTATTATTATTACATTTATTTAGATTACAACAATTTGATGGGTGAGATATTAAAGAAGAACTTTTTGTAACATTTTGATGATATAAACCAGTATTTAAATTTTCTTCATTGATTAAGCAAGAGGTTTCCTCTATTGTCCTAATTTCTAATTTAAATGATAATTAATGTCAATACTTGTTGCCAAATTTTTGGCAGAATTATTTAAAAAGTCATTGCATTGCTCAAAAGAAGCAAGTTGTTTAGCCAAATTTTTGGCTGAAATAGAAAAAAAATATGATAGCGACACAGCTATCTGTCTTTTATAATAGGTAGAAAGATAGTACATAACAACATTATATCTATCTCTTGTCAAATGCAAATTATTACCAACATAATTGTTAGTATCAACTAGATGGAACAGATTATTATTTAATGTCCAATTATGCAATGCCATATTTATTTCAAATCTTAAGCTATTTTCTTCCTGTGGCAAACTGTTACTGTAAGGGAATGTAAACAACACAATTTTTCTTAAAGTAAGATTACACATGGTTCTATAATATTGGAGCAATTCTCCTTTGTTCACATTTCCCCTATTACCCATAAAAATTAATAATGTAGTGTTCTGGTTAAAATTACATTTAATAATTTCTTTCATAATGTCAAATAAAGAACAACCAGGCATACAGTAATTTATTATGGAGTGTCCTGGATATTCATCTGTCAACAAGGGGCCTAAGTCCTTTCCAATCTCATCGCAAAATAATACTAAATCATTTTTTACAATTTGTTTGGATTTTGTATTTAAACTATTGATAGCAGGAAATATCATATTAACACATGACTGCGGTAAGGTGGTATCGCATGTTGTCAATGAATGGTCCGGTGTAAGTACATTGGATGTTGTTTGACACTGCTCACAGTTGTTTGTTTGTGAGTTTACCAGCTCATTCATTGCCAAAACATATTCCCTCATTAGATGTTCAGAGGTATTATATTTATTAGTCATTGAACTAAGTTTCTCCTGTAAATGGTTAAGTTCTGATTGCAAGTACTCTGTGTCAATGTTGTATTTCCTAGTACTTTGTTCCAAATTAAAAGAATACCTATCTAATTGTTTTAGTAAATTTAGCCTTTCTCTATTAAGTTTAACATTTTTAATAAAGAACTTTTGTCTTTTTACCATTTTTTGTGTTTTAACAATGTATTTATTAATTTTAATGTATTTTTTAAGTTTGTTTTTACTGGTGACTACCCTCACTGAATGACATGACTTTGAATCCTCATTACCTGTTAAATCTTTAGTGTAAGAGGGGTTTATGGCAGAAACCATTGACGGGGCGATAGGCATCAACTCATTGAACAGACTTTGATTCAGCGAGGTGGTGATGTTATGGTTTGTAGTCTGAAGTTCTGTTATTTGACTTTGAGCCTCATGTAGCTGCTGTTGTAATAAATATTTGTGACTAAGAGCTTGTTCATACTCTATGCTACACTGGCTGAACCCGTCCACAACAAGTTGAAGTCCATCCCGTTCTTCTATGGCATCAGTGTATCGAGTATATATCTGAGCCATTTCAATTTTCAACTTCCTATTCTTTTCATGGGCATCAAATAGCACCCTTTCATTGTCATCTATTTCCTTATTTAGTTGGTCACAGGACTCCTTTGAAGCCTTTAATTCGCTCAAAGCCTGATTGAGTTTGGACTCTTCGAGGCGAGCACGGGCGCTGCGAGTCATAATCATGATTATAACTTAATAAGTATAATAAGGAAGCGACAAGAAATTGGAAGAGAGAATATAGTTGTGGCAGTAGTTTAAGAGATTATTAGTTTAAAAGGAAATAATGAAATTTAGATGTAAATAAAGAAGTTCTGTCACCAAACCAAACTAAGGTTATGTTTACGTTTAAAGGTCATTGGCATCAATAATTAGCCTTATTAAAAGTGAACTATGTAACTGCTGGTGAAATTATAGTACGTAAACAAACGAACAGCAAGTAAAATATAAAGAATTGTACCTGTTATCAAGATGACAATGCAAAATTCACTTGTGCCGGTAACTGTCACCGATTCAATTGAAATATTTACACTTAATTTACACTCGGTATGTGAATCTAATATAACAAACACAATATTATCCTATTTACTAGATGAGTAATTGGAAATAGGCTATAAAAACAAAGAAATTTAATATTTAAGATTAAAATTACAAGAGCAAATACAAATCAGCTGTTAGCTGTAGTGTTGCCACAGGAAAAAACATTCGCAAGAAACTGGCAGTATCATCACTACGGTAATGTTTTCTCATTGATTGTCTTAGTATATTTATGTGTATTTATTTGTATATAATTAGGTGTATATACATGTGTATTATTTTTATAGTTTTTGATAGATATATGAATATATTTATATTTAAATAAATATTTATTCCTGAACTCTCGCTATTGCACCTGCCACTGTTTGTCTCTGCATCACCCAAAGGTTGACTGGTAGAAAATGCCTATGGCATTAAGTCCGCCTCTGTAGATTTGTGTGCTTGAAGTATTAAATAAATAAATAATAAATAAATATTTCTAGGAATACAAATACTTGCTAAATTAAAAAAGTCTCACACTTGTACATAAGTGAGAACTGGCTTCAGGTGTTTTAAAACGCGGTTAATGAATGTCCGAACTAAGATAAAACAAGCTTCAAAAAACTTTTTGCCACAGAGATTTTATATGACGCTCAAAGGGAGAAGCCTATTATATTCAAAATGCTGGTCAGACCTATGTCTGTAACAACGAAAAACTGCAAGTAGTTTAAATAATTAAAAATACAAGCATAATTCGCCTTTGACACCGTTCAAACTAGAAAAAACAAAATCTTAAAAAATA
The DNA here is from genome assembly GCA_916701695.1 of Agrochola macilenta. Classification (NCBI taxonomy): domain Eukaryota; kingdom Metazoa; phylum Arthropoda; class Insecta; order Lepidoptera; family Noctuidae; genus Agrochola; species Agrochola macilenta. The sequence goes on along the minus strand of OU753560.1, from coordinate 22,878,922 downwards.
TACAGGAACAAAACACCGCTCCATTTTCCTTTACTTTATGGGGCGGAAGAATCACACGTTACGAACATAAAGTGGCTAGATCGCACAGTTCCGCACCGCCCCGCATCGTCCCGCACCGACCCGCAACGACCCGCAACGCCCCGCACCAAATTGCACCTATTATGAAAATGCAACGTTCACTTTGCGAAACACCCTCAACTTTGATAACGATACTTTATTAGGCATATTATGTTACGATATTTTGTAACAACATTTTGTAAATTTTTGGCAGTAACACCCATAATGGTGTATTTGCATTTAAAGAACAATTTTGCTTGTGCAAATATGAGGGCTATGAACTCCAATTAGGCACATTTTTACTTTAATAACCACTGAAGGGTGGGCGTTTTGGGGGACTGTCTTATGTAATTTTGACGTTCGAAAAGTGCTGATTCTCAGCCTAGTTTGAATAAATGACTTTTGAATTTGAATTTGAACTATTGTACAGGAAATTGTGAAATTGAAAAGCTGGTTCTAGTCTGACCTACCTTTTTTTTTTGAGGGTGGGAAATTATCAAATAACTTCTCCCGCTCTGGGTAGAGCGGGAGGGCGTGTCAGACTTTTACTGACTAAAACCCACCCGTGTTCCTTCCGTTGCCTGAGTGCCGGGGCCGCGATATCACTTTCGGACAAACTCGCAACCCTGGCAGGCATTGGCCCTTACGGACCCCTCAGTTGGTGCTGACATCTCTTTGAGGCGCGCGTGGAACACAACGCGTCGTCGACCCGGGCCTGGTCCTTATCGGACGGCGAGCTACCCATTGCTCACCGTCCGCAAGCCCGTGCCTACGGTGGCCGGAAGTCGGTTCGCGACTCCAGACACCCGGGGCGTCTCCTGCGACGACTAGGGGCGCGAGGGCACGAATCTTGCCTCTCCCTTGCGCGCTCCGCCTCCTCCTTCGCGAGCATTACTGCTTCGCAGAAGGAAGTGACGGCCTCCCATGCACTCTCGCTCCGGACCATGGCCTGAACCAGGGCCGGAAGCGAGAGATCGCTGCCGCCGATCGCCTCCGAGAGGACACGGTGGTGCTCTGCCGAAGCAGGGCAGACCTCCACCGTATGCTCCACCGTGTCCTCCGGGCGATTCACACAGTGGTGACACCCGGGCGTTTCCTCCCGCCTTATTCCGAACAGGAACCTCCTGAAACAGCCGTGTCCGGTAAGGACCTGCGTCAGGCGGTAGGTGAGGACGCCGTGGCGCCTCTCTAGACACTCCTCAAAGAGGGGACTTAGTGCCACAATTGTGGCGTGCCCAGTCTGACCTACCTTTGTTGCGGTTGTAATGGGTAGCTAGGTAACTGATAACAATCAGGATTAGTATCAACCAGTGGGTTTCTTTTTATCGTTAATCTTTTTTAGCTGAATTTTGTCTTGAAATTCTGTTAGAAAAGAGATTTCATGTGTTGACTTATTGCAAGCAAAGTGGTTTGATGCCGTATGGACAAAATTAAATTAAACGAATCATGAAAAATACAGTCAAGCCCCTAGTTTGTGAGCCCTTTAGTTTTCCTTATACAATTATTTATTACATTGGGAAGTTATATTCTCCGACAAAAATGATATATTTCGAATGCTTTCATTATATTTTTTGTATTTTGTTTTTGGGAAGGAAGGAAGAATTATGAGGATGTACCCTTGTTGGGTGTGTGAGATACAGATAGATAAATAATAAGGGTAGATATATTATAATATAAAGAAGAGGAAGAGAGAGATTTACGCTTGTTACCGGCAATAAATCTAGCTAACTCTGTAATAAGTCCAATTTATAATGAAATAAAATTATACACCAGAAAATATAAATATGTTAGAGCTTATCTTATATAATATGTTCTCTTATATGTTATGTGAATAGCCTGAGTGGCCAGCTCAGTAGCATGCATGTAGGTTGTCATATTGATGGAGTCGCTGTCAATAATATAAGTTATGCCGACGACATGGTGCTGCTGGCCCCGTCAATTAGGGCCCTTCGTCTTCTGCTTAAAGTTTGTGAGCGCTATGCCGAGAGTCATGGTCTCAAGTATAATGCTGCTAAGAGCGAGTGTATGTTTTTGGTCTTGGTGATAAAACCCCTCATGAACCTCCACCTATTTTGCTGAACTCCTCTCGCTAGAGTGAAGAGGTTTAAATATCTAGGTCACATTATCACCGATGATCTGAGGGACAATGAGGACATTGAACGAGAATGCAGGGCGCTGACGGTCCGGGGTAATATGTTGGCTCGCAGGTTTGCTTGTTGCTCATCTAAAGTCAAAAATCTAAAAAAATCTAAATCTAAAGTTAGCGCTATTCAAAGCATATTGCCAAACTTTATACACAAGCAGCCTGTGGGCACAGATAATATAATACTACGTACTGTGGGTTAATTATACTCAAAGGGCATACAGCGCTCTGCGGGTACAATACATTTAACGTCTTCAGGATGTTGTTGCGGTTGCCGCGGTTCTGCAGTGCGTCCGCTATGTTTGCGGAAGCGTGTGGCGTCACTGATGGGCAGAGTACGCGGCAGCAGCAATGGCATTCTGAGGATAGTTGCAAGTAAATATCAGCGTCCGATACCTCGCTCTGGGTGAGCATTGAGGTTGGGACATAAAAATAAAATGATTTTGTTTTAATTGTTATTTATATTTAAATTCTTTACCAACTAACATAGTTTATAAGCTCCTGTTATTACTAACCATAATGGATCATTTTATCTGACAAATAAAATAAATAATAATTATTATTATCACATAGCAAAATGTGCGTGTGTTTCTGCCTATCCGGGGGATACAAAAATGATGTTGTGTAATTTTAAATATGAAAGTGTAGACCACGGCTATTGATCAAAAATATTGCAGTTTTACTTATTACTGGGTAGATACTATACGCTTCACAAAGTGTAATTGCCATTCGGTTTCATACAACGTTGCATAATGATTACATTTTGCGCCATATTGCAAAAAAAAAAAAGATTCTATAGAATATTATTCAAAATAATTTACATTACGCAACACAAAACATAATTTAAATTATTAGTCTTACACTCGTATAAGCTAGCACACGCCAATATACCAAACAAAATCATCGAGAACTATACTCAGGCAGAAATTAAACAAAACGTAAACAGACCTTAATATCTAAATAAAAGCCTCCAGGCATAAAGGGCGTGCCCGCTTACATATACCTAGTTGTAACTGAAAGTTATAAATGATAAACTAGGACCATCGAGGTAAAAATGCTGCTTTGTTGACCAATCGCGTAATGATAGGCTACACTATGCACTTGGCATTCTTTAACTTTAGCTATCATTAAAATATTTTGAGCATAAAGTATGAAAACAATTCAGTTGCCTTTAGGAAAAATAAGCCTTTTCCTGCTGCAGGAGGCATACACACTTCAGAGCCAGGGTTTCCCACAACATACGTATTTTACACATAACCTGCCTTTAAAGCAGTTTGTAGAAAACGCTGTGATTATAATAAAGTTTTAATTTAATTTATAACAACGCGTTATAACGGGAAGCTTGCGTTAGAAGGCTACACTTTGTGCACAAGATGGACGCGTACAAAGCAAACTTAGTTTAGAACGATAACCCTGTTATTAGTAGTTTAATAATCCGTTCGTTTTACCCTGGGTTGTTAGTTTGTGAGCTATTATTTTTAAGTTTTGTGTATGGAAACTTGGAAGATGTAATTGTTTATATAACAAGATAGCTGAACAATATTACAGCTCAGCTTTTCGTTTCATTGGGTCCAATTCTGTTATGAACCGTTATCTTTAAACATCTACCGTAATATTTTACTCGCAGATAAAACACGAAAGAAAGGTTATTATTCCGACTACAAGAAATTCTGCTAAAAGAAATATTAAATAGCTTTTTAAAATCTCGTTTGAGTCGAGTCAAGTTCTTTTCTCAGTCGACTTACAGATCGTCTGGATAATAAGTACCTTCATTTCCACGTTTTTCTTTGACGTAAGTCACAGTGAAAGAAAAAAAAACTAAGAAAAATCTACTTCCATTAACGCGGCTATAAAAATTCAACTAGAGTTCTTCGGTCCTTACCTTTCTACGATCCAACTTAAAGCTGTAAAAAATAATAAAAAATAACAAAATGAGGGTAGTATTGAAACAAGTGCTCAGGAACACTTTTTCCCTTGGTTCGTGATTTTCCCCTGGCCGTCCGGCTCTCTTTGTTATCATTTTCCCCTGGCCGTCCGGCTCTCTTTGTTATCATTTTCCCCTGGCCGTCCGGCTCTCTTTGTTATCATTTTCCCCTGGCCGTCCGGCTCTCTTTGTTATCATTTTTGCACCTCTTTTGGATGTTATTTTTTCCTTGAATTGCATGTTGATTTATAATTCTGCTATTTTAAGGTGGAATTTGCTGGTATCTTGGTCGATACTTATACAAAGACATAGTTACGATTGTAATTTGATAATAAGATATTTGCTAAAGTGTCGTTTTGATTATAGGTCGTTTTACTACATGTTAGGACCATTTGCTTGTAGGGCTCTTCGATACGGAGGGGTTGGAAGTACCGCATCAGTCAGTTCAGAGAAAATACTTTTGGAAGAAATAAAGAAAAATTGGTTTATTTGTCACTGAAACACGTGCCCACTAAAGATACACTCGTAAATTAACTTGTAATGGATAAAAAATGCTGGTTGTGTAATTTTTATTTATTAAATCTTGATCAGATTTCACAATAACACCATACGGGCTTGACCGGACTGTTTATTTGCCAAAAAAGAAGGGTTTATATAAAAATGTACTTACACAAAATATAATAAAACTTCTACTTACTCACTTCTACATTAATTAGGAAGTGTAAAGAGTGCCGCCAGCGGCATTCTATGATTATCGGATAAAGAGCCGCAATCTGCGGCATAATAGTGGCGCCTGCTTAGAACCGTTTAAAGTGCCGTAAGGATTTGCATTGTCACTGTTACTTGTTATTTTTCTTGAGTGTTGAGGTTAATTCGCTGCTTTTTATTTGTATTTGTTTTACTAGTAGTATATTAAAAGTCACTACAATTACTTTAAAAGTCACTGAATTTACGTCGTTAAAAGATTTAGTGTCAAATATTGAACTTTTTGTATATATATATATGTACAAAAGGCAATGTTATTACTACTATTACTGGGAGAACTTCGGGTGCAAGAGCGAGCGAAGCGAGCTCGGGACTTGGGGCACCCGTCGTGGATATTTTTTTAACCATCGAGGCTCCGTCGCCTACGCCGTATTATTGCTTGGAAACAGACCCGCTACGTGATCTTTCCCAACCTTTAATACTCCCAATATCCCACAAATGTCGAAAGAAACTTAAGCAATGATTTTCTCGGCACCTATTGTTTTTCGAACTTTGGGTTTTTCAAATATACACCAAAAAAAAACTACCTATTCTATCCCAAAAAAAAACTGCTATAAAAAAGTAGTATAAAAAAGCATTAAGGTTATAAAGTGCAGTGGCTCCGGCGAATGCCCGTTGCGGCACTTTATCCGATAGCGATAGAATGCCACTACCGGCACTCTATACACACCCGTGATATAATGCCGCTTGCGGTACTTTATCTGATAGTGATAGAATGCCGCTAGCGGCACTCTATACTTTGCCAATTAATTATGCTAAAAACTAAATCTAGGCAAACTTACTTTCAGTCTAATAAAGCAAAATATTATAACGAAGCAGGAAAAGTGAAATAAAACACAGTTTCAGTTTTATTTTTCAATGTTCGCTGATGTATGCTGTGACCTACTTCTGTAAGTCCCCTGGTACTAGAGTCAGGGCACAACAAAATTCTAAAATTTTGAGGAATTATGGAGATAAAAATTGCTACATAAAATATTTACAGTTCTATTGATATTTGTTTTTCTTAAGGCAAGATTCTAGATTTCTACATATACACATACGTAAACACACGCCTTTTTCCCATGGGGGTAAGCAGAACCTACAGAACGCCATCTGCTACGATCCTTAAATACTCCTTTTGCCTCGTTTACGTTCATACATCTGGTGATACTCGCGCGCTGGTTGCGAGCACTATGCTTCACCTTTCTGAATCACCTTCACCAACAAGGTGACTTATGTCCTCCTAGGGCGTCCCGTCCCGGCGTTTATAATCACATCTGCATCCAAATTTTGTATTCACTTTATAAACTTTAGACACGGTTAGATTGTCGTTAATTTTAGTCATTTTTAAAGACCTAAGCAGATTTGAAAAATCTAAAACTTGCTACAATCCGAAGTAATAAATAATTTGCATGTGAAGATTAAAAGTAATAATTTTACTGTCATTATAAAACACTATCACAAATAATAACGGTCTAGAATACAAAACACAATGAAAAAGCTCTCACCTACTTGCAACGCAGACAGTAAATGGAAAAAAATCGTTACAAAAATAATTTCTTCAACGTTGGCGGTACGTTTGGCCGAGTATTTTTTTCATTTACTCGCCACTTTTGCTGATAAAATGTAGTCAAGGCTTTGAATACACTTAGCTATTTCTGGAGAGCTGAAGTCTTGTAATATGTCACTGTCATTAGTAGGTAGATAGAAAGACGGAAAGATAGAATACTCTTTATAATGTAAACCATATAAATTACGGATATTAAATTAATGTAGAAAAAGTTTATCGCTAGAAGCAATCTTTTAAAAACAACCTTTGGATTATTACATTCAAATAACATCAGTTCCACTTTTCATGTGACATACTCGTAAATGTCACGTGTTTACCACATGAATGATGAAACAGTTTTTATAAAAGCGAAACATTACGTAGGTAGGTACTCTCTTTCAGATTTACTTTTAGCAAAAGAACTCATGTGTATTACTCAGTGATCAGTAATTTTTTTATGAAATACGAATTGCTCGAACGAAGTTGTTGCTAAAAATAACTAAGTTGCTAAAAATGTGTTTTATCATTTCCATCATGAAAGAAAAATGTTTTGTAATAGTTTTTAAATTGCGGGTGAGTGAGTCACCTTATATGAATGGCGCAAAATGAAGAATCATTTACAAATACAAAAATAACAATAATTGGTTTAGTCTCTCACTTTTAGGAATTCAAACATTGACTCTCTAACTAATTACTTTATAAACAAAAAAGTAAATAAAATATAAATAAACTGAAATATTAATTCTCTATTTTATTTACGTTAACTGTTATTTTGATAAGCAAATAAATATTGCTATGAAACAGTTTTTGCTCGAAACGCTATTTGAATAATAATGAGCTGTATAATATAAGCTCTAACACTTTATCAAATACTTAAATATTAATATAAACATTTATGCAGAGGCCGTTTTGTTTAGATGTTTTTAAGGTCTTCATTATTTATGTAGTAGGTACCTATTATTTATTAACATAACAATACGTCGAAAAAAATAAATTGGGTTAAGAAGAAGAGAATATAGTTTCATATTCAGTTGATCTTTACATAATATCGTCCTTTTTTTTGGTCAATTTTGTGATTCTCGTGATCTTATATTTTATTCGGTACAAAACAAAACTTCCTAAATCAATTAACACCTACATTTATCTCGATATCTAGATGGCCGTGTTTTTAAACGTTTACGGCTCGATATCCCGATGTTTATTCAACCGTTTCATCTTTCATCCCTATTCACAAGAACCACCAACTCGATTCAACAAACACAATACAACCAAAGTTAGCATTGAAAGTCTGCCAATGTTGCCGCTCAGAATGCACCTGCTTAGTAACCACAACAGTAACTCGATCAGGCGACAAACGAAGCCAATCATAAGCTGCACAACCAGGCGCCTGCTCTCATTGCAGGTACAAGTTTCTGCACAAAGCACGCTGAACAATGAGTGCAGAACAAACGCCTGCTACTATGCTCCAGGATACGCTCTGGTCTGCCTTTAACTAGCCCTTGTGGGGACAGGCTAAGGTAGAAGCGGTAGCGGTTTGAAAAATCGAGGCGGCAAAGAAAGAATGAGTAGTTATAGAAATAAAAAACTTTAAAAAAATCATTAATTTAGTTCGACTATGCGCTTACAGAGACAAATCTCAAATTCACAAGCTACAGTAATGGTGTCGGTACTAATTATTGCAATCAGCAGGGAAATGTCAGATGTCGGAAAGGTAGCACAATACTTGACCAATTTGACTAGGTAGGTAATACGGTCTTTATATGGGTTGAAATGGCTCATTCAGAGTCAGGGTGTTGAAGTGACTTAGATGTGACTTGTGATGACTCATTTCTTATTCGTAATTAAGAACAATTTCATATTTCTTGTGATAGTGAATCAGGCGATTGATACATTCCGCATCTTAGACCACATACAAACTGTGAATAGTCGCGCGGCTGTCGCGGCGTTTCCGTCGCTCTGCACAGCGGTCTGCGCGCAAACAAACACTAGCTCATTGAACAACTGTCGCTAACTCGCACATACAGGACAGAATAACTGAGGATATTCCCATACAAGGTAGATAAACTCACTACTTCGCTTTGCAAAGCATTCAATAGTAGTTTAGTTCCTGGCGATGAACAGTATTACTCTGACCTGGTTTTATGTGCTATGGCACTTAGGATTTCATAGATAGATAGGTAGAATACTCTGTACACCATAAATATTATTCTATTATTATCGTCTGTCTATTATTGTTGTCTGTGCAATCATACAGACAAAATAAGGTTGTTTTAAACAGAGACAGACACAAGAGAAATAAATGTGGGGCGAACTTTGCGAGGCAAATGCGAAAACCTTGCAGTTCCAAGTGTCTGCAGGCAGTGCTAATAAGTTTACGAACATCTTTGGCTCGTATGGGGATGGATGCAAAAATGCTATATATTTTTCCTTCCTTGGGCTTACAAATTATAATTATATTAAGCATAGATGATTTGTTTACAAAAATTATAATTCCGTTATATAATAGCGTAAAGCAGTCCTTTCATGGGCAGTTAAGTTAAATTATCGTATGCTACTTATTTTATTCAATTTTGATTTCTGGAAATATCTCCAAGACATGCCCCATTTCCCATCATCTACATTATACATTCATCATCAAAGGCACATGCAACCCCCTCGTGCGGTGCGGCTACAAAATTGACCATTTCACGCCTCCGTGCCAATTGATACCAGTCGACTGAGTAACAACTAACCCCGCATGCTTTCAAATAAAATCCTAGTAAATCCGATATTGGACAGTAAATCGTCGCTGAAATTGCGATTGGTTTTTTACGTAAGATTGTTTACGATTGTGTTTTGTTGTTAAGTAAGCGGAATACCCATATTGTTTGTGGATTTTATAGCTAGGCTCCAAAAGGTAGGGACGCAATCTGGTAGACTTGATGAAATTACATACTTATTGCTCTTCGAAGTATTCAATAGAAAATAACAGTAGCTGGAATTGTTATTGTTATACTAAACATTATAATAGCAATGTTGCGTGGAAAGTAACGTTCGAAAAATACTGCATTCTGCGAAATAACAACAACACAAAGCCGCAATTGTGTTTAGATAGAACGTTGTCTTACAATAAAATCTAAGAAAATGTTTCACAAACAAGCCACAAGTCATCCTCATAATGAACCCTGCATTCACAGTGCTAAGATACGCGTGGTTCGCCTTCGCTCAGCTATAATACGCTGAGTGGGCCTGTGGGACCCACTTGTATTGCTATTGTTAACCCACGAAGACGCGAATGCGCGGGTCTTTACGCAAATAGTAAATTGATTGTTTTAGAACAGCTTCATCATCAATATTCCTGTGGATTTTGAACCATTAACCATAGCACGGTAATGATAGATTACTACTACCTGCACACAACGCAACAGCAATTTTAAGAGCTCTTGTAATATCATCTTCTAGAAAACAATTACTTCTGAAGGCTGTAATGAAGACTTCTGAATCATCATATGGAAAAGTGCTGTCATCAGGCTAGCCAACTGAAGAGTGTCTATTTAGTGCATATCGATCTTAACATCTGCGTACCGAGGTCGAATCCAGGTCGTGGACAAATAATAATATAATCAAAGAATTGTTTTATGTACTTAGGTTATTTGGAATCGATTTATTTTGATATTTCTAACTAGCCTTAAAGGTGTATATAAAACACTAAAGACTCGTTTCAAATACAATGAGTAAAATAAAACTTTAGTTGTAATTAAAACGTGTCCGGATAAATAAATACCGGGATTCATTTTAACTAAGGATTCTGTATTGTGGACAAACCTCCTGCCTTCCGAGGACTGTCCTATTTGTTTATTCTTCTACTTCTCTCTGAAAATAATAATTTTGTTGGTTGAGTAACATTCATACAAAATGTCTTTCCTCACGAGGTTTTCTTATTGGCTGTCCATTTCATTAAGGCGTTCGCAGCATTTGTTGCTCTTGATTGGATTCCACCTCTTCAAAAGCAAAGCTTTTCCTTTCCAATTGTACGAAGTGTTTCATCTTCCTCATTTCCAAAAAAACAACTACTCAAACGGATACTTTTCTATTTTTTTATCGTCACAATTATTCCATCAATGGTCCTGATGGACAAAGCCGCATTTTACGTCGAGATTATGACCAATAATTACAATATATTTTTAAGAATGAGATCTAGTCTCATCCTTAAACATGTTTTGTCGAACCACGTTTAATATTCATAATAGTTAATAGATTCAAAAGCTCACACCTCACAAAGACGACCTTGATCCAATCCAGAAATGATACTTCATCTCAGATCTTATGACACCCACGGGACTAATCTATTCGCAGAAGCCTGTCCAGCTTTTAAAATGAACCGTTGGACGTACGAGGCGTCCTCCATCCCACTAATTGTTACTGCGAGGCCCGCGGGAGCTCAAGTTTTAATTAATATCGTATCCCTTTCATACGCGTCCTTTGGTCCACGCTTTCGGCACTTGTGAAGCCATTATAATTCAGAAAGGATTAATTTGTAGCTGTGATTGTTCGTGTCTTTGTAAGTTTTGTATTGTACGCTTTATTTCTGGTAATTGGATATCGATTTCGTTAGTTATTTTTTGTGCTCCCCGTATAAGGTTAGAAAGTGATGGTTTACAAAGATAGCCTTTAACAAAAAGAGACCTTGTAAAATATAAAGAAAGTATGCTTTTACGAATAAAACTAGAGCTATTCGTTTAGTAATTTTCCTATGTTCACGTTGTACAAAGTTAGGAATTTTATACGCATCGATCCAAAAAAGCCGATATGATGGCTACACATAAAAAAAACAATAAAAAATACATCATAAAATCTACTATAATTTTAAAGAGAATGGTAGAATATAATGTACCTACTGTCGAAAAACAAAGTACTGACAGCTGTCAACCTCTATTTAAAAGCCTCAAAATCTTAACCTTAACTTCATTGTATATTTATGAAGTAAATATATTTGTTAAAACAAACATCTCCCTATATGAAATAGCTTTTAAAAGCCAATATAGAAAACTACGTGATACAAATAAGTTAGAGCTTATAGTACCATATGCACGTACGGCTTTAATGAGGAAAAGCTTTTTTTGTATGGCCCAAAGAATATTTAATAAGTTACCTTGCTCAATAAAAAGTTTAAATTTTGTAAATTTCAAGTGTAAACGTAACATATTAATACAGAAATGTTACTACTGTCTCAGTGACTATTTTGATGCCAGTTCTTTGACATAATAATATTTGTATACCTACTCTTAGCATGACTATGTAAGCATGATGACTTTATTATTAAGTAATAATTCTGTGGACAATGTCAATTTTATTTTTTCTTATCTAACTTATTGACATTATTACATTTCGTTAAATATTTTCATTAATTATCTAACATTACCTATTACATTTTATTAAATTACATCAAAAAAATTGACATTGATACTACTGAATTATTTTATTTTATATTAATTTACTTAATTGGCGAAAGCCTCCCATAAATGTATATTTGTACGCCAAATGGCAAAACATGGAGAAACTAATATAACAATTGTAACATCTCGCACACTGTTGTAACCTATGTTTACAAATAAAGAATATTGATTGATTGATTGATTGATTGAAAAAAGAAGAAAAGCAGTCTAGAATTACAACTAGTATCATAAGGCTTATCCAGAGATAAGCCTTATGATACTAGTTGTAATTCCATTCCATATCATTCCAAGCCATTTTTTAAACGCCTAGGCAGTAGACAAAAAATTTAAGAAAAAAAAAGAAAATTAATTAATTAAGAAGAAATTTCTAACGCTATCAATAAATTAAAAATGGCTATCAAACAAAGCCATAAAAACCTGATCTGATAGATTTGGCTTAGCAGTAAACCCTAATAAGTGTGAGGCGATCATCATTGGAAGTTCTCGAAGTATGAGTAAGGTGGATGGTTCAACCTTGCCACCAGTTGTCTTCAATGATACGGTCGTCCCATATAGTACTGATGTGAAGAACAAGCCTGCAAACAAGTGCAAGCCTGCACATAGATAGTACTCTGAACTGGCGTACTCAAGTCGCGAGGTTCTGCCAGAAAGTAACTGGAACTCTGCGGGCTTTGTACGGACTGAAAATTTACTACCAACAAGTACGAAGACAATGCTTGTGCACGCCTTTAATTTTCCCTAGTTCCGATTATTTTGATGTGTGTTACTATGACCTGAATGCAGATCTCCTCGACAAACTTGACCGTCTTCTCAATAACTGCATTCGATTCGTTTTCAATCTGTGTAAATATGATCATGTTTCTGCGCATTGGTCGCTTCTTAAGTGGCTGCCCATACGCCAGCGCAGAGAGCGAAGGGCGCTGACCACCTTGTTTTAATTTCTTGTCTTTCCCAATTTCCCTAGTTATCTAGCCCCCACTTTCAGTACATTTGTGACAACCACAGTAGAAATCTACGGTCATCAAATAAACGCATTCTTCAATGTTCCTCTCACCGCACAGACTTCATTCACTCTTCCTTCTTCATTCAGTCTATCTCCCTGTGGAATGCGCTCCCCCAGGAAATCAGGATGGTAACCAACCGATTATCTTTTAAAGTTAAAGTTCGCGAGCACATTCGTAAGAAGCTGGCAGAATCATCACAACGTTAATGTTTTCCCATTGTTTGTCTTATTTGTTTTAGTATATTCGTGTATTTATGTATATTTATTCGTGCTTATATTTATATATAATTAAGCATATATAATATATTTATAGTTTGTAATAGGTATATGTGTATCTTTATTTATTTTTATTTTTTATTACTCCATTTTTCGTAATGCACCTACCACTGTTTGTCTCTGCATCACCCAAAGGTTGACTGGTAGAAAATGCCAATGGCTTTAAGTCCGCCTCTGTACATTCTGTGCTTGAAGTATTAAATAAATAAATAGGCAGTAGCCTGTAATGCTAAAGTATTACAGGCTACTGCCTAGACGTGTAAAAAATGCCTATTAGCTTCTTTACAACAGACAAGAATAATATACTTTTAAAACCTGATAAGAAGAACCAAAAGGCTCCAGTTGTGTAATCTAGACTCATAAATAAAAGCTATTATCTATAAAACATTTTATACACTTTAAAGAGGTACCGAGACCCGTTTTTTCATTATCTCGTCTCCGATAAATAATAATATAATAATTGTATTCCTACAATAGCTTCGTAATTATTACTGCTGGCTGAACGATAATAAATTATCTAGTCTACCAGATAATTTATTTATCGTCGTCTTATTACGAAAATTATGAGTTAACTGCTTGAAGGATATTTTAGAATTAGGGAATATTATTCAAGTTAAAATCTCTGATTCATTGGCAAGCGAATTTTTTTGTTACCTTATCTTTCAGATTACACAAATTAGACAGATTTGACAGACTAATGTATACATAGCTACATGTAAATAAAATAAATCTGTAACTCAATTCTTTTTTCCGTGACCAATGAGCATCTGCATTACTACTTTGGATCGTACTTCCTCGAGTAAATCTCAAGGAATAAAACGTCAGCTTCACACGCATTCGAACTCATTTAAGTCCAGATAAGTCTACCTTGTTTCTCGTTAATCCCTTGTTACTTGTAAAAACTTGTAAGTTATTCTTTTTAGAGATTCGTACGTCCGAATGAAAAAATAGAACCCATATATGATCACTGTCGCGTGTCTGTCTGTCTGTCCCTCTGTCACAGCCAATTTGCTCCGAATCTAACGGACCGATTAAGTTGAAATTTGACATATGAATTTCTGTAGCCCAAACACGGACACGTAACGTAAATAAATGAATTTTGAATATGGGGGTCACTTTTGGGAGGTACCTAAGAAAAAAATTAAAGAAAAGTTTTGCAACCTGTACCGTATAACATGTCAAATGAAAGTGCTTACTGTGAAGGTTTCCAATGTATTTTTTTATAAGTAATAGTTTAAAGTTATTTAAGAAAATAGATGAAAATTACTTCCTCCTTATCTCCGAAACTATACTCGTAGATTACAGGAAACCCTATAAGACGTCTATTCTTATAGGTTTTCCTGTAATCTATAAGTAAAGTAATATTTTGTATTTTCTCCAAAAGTTTAGGCCCTTAAATTTTAGGGTCTTAAAATAACATGGTAAATCTCTCAATATTGTGGGTACAAACTTACATTTGCAGTCGGAATGTATGCATGTTACTACAATGTCCAACAGCACATGGCCAGTTCTTTTGAAAGAAGATCAGTTAAATAAAGAATCTAAAATAAAATAACAGATTTTCATAAGAGATGGCGCTAGTAGTAATATATTTTGACATGTATAACAGAATCCCACATACATAGATATGCGTGAAAAACATAAAACTGTCTTAGCCGTAGCGCCATCGGGTGATTACCAAACTAATACCTTTCCGTAGTCCACGTAGTTCACTCGGATACCTACGACATAAAAAACAACAAATCCATCAAGCAATAAAAGAGAACTGCAAGTCATCAAGAAAAAATCGTCATTTTCATTTACGACACATTCTGTCAAATAACGCGGAAAATTGGCACCAAAAAATTATGCACCGAAAGCGTTCCTCATTTGTACAAATCACAATTCTACGCTCTCTCCCTACATTTAACAAACTGTCACCCTTAGGGGTAAAAACAAACTCGCATCGCTGTCATTACCGAAACAAACAAACGTTTGGCGTGACAAAGTATGCAGTTTCCTACAGGGCGTGTCATTAGCCTTGAGGTTGTGTGGGGATTGATGGAACAAGGGTGGTATGATGGTACTGCAATGGTCGATAAACTGTATTATCATTGTGTTAAATTTCACATCTCGAAAATTGCTAAACGAATTCAGAAAACCACCTTGAATGCCAAACAAATATTTTTTCATAGCTATGCAATACTGAGGATACAGACACTACTACCTTACCATAACACATACATGCCATAATATTACTATTTGAAGAATAGATTATTAGTCTATTCAAATAGCCAGTATTATTAGAGAACTAAGTGCGGATTTCACCAATGAAATTGAACGCGTTCAGCACATCTAAACGCGTTCAAGACCTGTCAGTGTACAATATTCCATAACAATTTTGGCACTGACAGCTCTTGAACGCGTTTTAGAAATGCTGATTGCGTTCAGTTCATTGGTGAAATCAGCCCTAAATCATCAAAGAGACTAAGTTTTTGCCTACGATAACCACGTAGCACTGCTACGCCGTAGCCGTAGCAGCGCCGTAGCAGATATGAAGACACTGATTCAAAGAAGACGTTTCCATTTTGGGCATACCAAAGCGAAAATGTTTTCAGGAATATTTTCTATACTCCGAACAATAATATATCTCCCTTCCACTTATCATCCCCACTTAAGTGAAAGCGTGAACGTGACCTAGAGGGATTGATCTTGTGACGCACTTTGATACAAGTGCCTTAGTTAGGAGAAGTGGACTGAGTGACGCCAATCTGTCTGTATGACACTTTAACATAGATAATTAAGAATACATTGAATTAAAACTCAATTTGTAAGTAGTTTGCGAAATATTCAGCTATTATATTCTTACACTAAGTATTACAGTAATCACTAAAATAAAAGTTTCCTGATAAGGTTTTTGAATGTCTAACCATAACAGTAGTCATTACCTTTAAAAAGTCGTGACTTGAACCACTAAAATAATAATAAATTCAAGAAGAAAACTATTGGAAAAATTCTCACATTCAGAAAATGAGTTTACAGATAAGGAAAAACCACATTACAGAATTCTAAACCGAATAAATAAACCTGTTTTCTACTAGAACAGTTTTATTTACTGTAAACTATACTTTCTTTCTGTTTTCCTACTCCAGTGATAAATGTTAAGAGTGGTTAAAAGAATTAATGATAGGCTCGACTTAGAGCGAGCTTTTAGGTCCAGAAGGTTTAAGGTTTTAGGTCGTACACGTGATGTATTGTGGGTTTAGCGTAAAATGCGTTGAGGGCAGTAAGCAGTTTGTGCGATTAGAATGTAGGGATTTAGTATTAGTGTGTAGGCCGCAGGAGTTTGTTGAGAGTTTTTGAACGGGATGAGTTTGTTTATGTGGTTTGTTTTGACTTGAGTTAAAGATTAAGATATAACCTAACATTGGTGGGTGGTTTAAATTCATATTGTATTCACAGGCATTTATAAACAGCACTGGGACTGAAAATGTTGATAAAATTCGTACATTTGTTTTTTTAAGAAAAAAGAGACAGCATTTTTCTACTTATGTATTGTTTGCATGTAATGCCTCAAAGAATTTACCAAAAGGAAATATTATATGATTTTGCCCTCGTTCTTGATTTAGTTCTCGAGTCAAGATACAAATTGTTGGACAGAACGACCCAACGAAATATGACCCAAGAGGCTATTCCACTCTGTACATACGGGCATGGCAAATGTAAACAAAGGGTTGGCTTGTTTGCGCTATTTCGGTAGGCTTTAGTTATCCTGGTACAGTGATGACCCGGTTCCCAAGGACGAGATTACGGGTTTGAACCAGTAGCAATGTGATGCTCATTATTAATGTACCTTCTTTCCAAGCTCATCTTGAACATCACTGACTTGCCATTGCAAGTCAACACCAAACTAAAGACAATTTTATAGAAGATAACGATGTTCTACATCATTATGTAGAACATCGTTATCTTCTATAAAATTGTCTCCACCTGTTCTATGTGAGAAGAGGCTATATTTGTCACTAATAAAGAAAAACGTACTAGTTCACAAATATAGTCTGCTAAGAAAATCTCCGTTTTGAACAATATTAAAGCTGCGCTGAGTAGTGGTGGCCTAGTAATAACGGCTCCGACTTCGAGTTGTAGGTCATGGGTCCGGACCCAGGCAGGCGGTTTACTTTGAGTAAATAATTTTCATCACCACTGCTCTCAAAACGATAAAGGAAAACATCGTGAGGAAACCAGCAACCTTTAGAACCAAAAAAAAAATCGAAGGCATAATTATGATATCTCTCAACCCGCACTGAGCCCGCACCCACTCACTCCCTCTCGAAAAGAGGAGGCCTGTATCCCAGCAGTGGGAACATTAAAGGCTGATTATGTCATGCTAAAGCTAATCCAATAAAATACTGAGAATACAAACTAGAAACCTTATTTAATTCTATCCTATAAATAGAGATAACTAGATTTTATTTAAAAAAAAACAGACTTTCTTTCAACAAGTTAGTTCATT
This sequence comes from Agrochola macilenta, assembly GCA_916701695.1. Classification (NCBI taxonomy): domain Eukaryota; kingdom Metazoa; phylum Arthropoda; class Insecta; order Lepidoptera; family Noctuidae; genus Agrochola; species Agrochola macilenta. Next base: position 22,861,299 of record OU753560.1, on the reverse strand, counting down.
GAGCAAACAAATTGCTCATTCGTTTTCCTATAGTTCTCTTTTGCATGTTTCAACATCTTAAATTATTTATTTGCAAACCTGTTTGTTGTCCTAAAGGCTTCGTATTAACGACGTTATTCTAAATTGAAAAAGCGACCCTTTATTCATTTAGCTTTCAGGTCAAGGTGACTTTTCTTTTGAAAGTAAATTAGATATGTTTTTTTTTTTGCAAGGTAGAAAAAAACATTTCTTCTTTAAAATCTTAGTCAAAACGGATCCTTAAAAAAACATTATTTTTTATGTTATGTTCATTTAAAAGTAATGGGTGCTGTTTGTTTCAAAACACTCTACGAAAAACATTTTGTTTTAAAATTAGGTGCTTTCTTAATTAAAAAGGTTTAAGCAAAATAAAAAAAAATTGTTTAAAAAACTGTAATCCAAACAAGGAAAAATAAAAGTGATCTAAAAAGTAGGAAACAAGAAAATATTTCAAACATGAATGAATGAGGCATCAATTGATTTGTAATGGACCGGGTGACATAGGCTATATCAATTCTCCCTAAATTTATTATGGTGAAAATATTTCGATCAGAAATCATCAAAAAGACATGGGTACAAAGATGGTCAAGGTAAAGCCGTAGTCGCATGCCCGTACACCATGTGGGTGCCAGGAATAACTACAAAATAATGGCGACGACGGGTTTACCTTGACCATTTTTGTTTTTTGTCTTGACTTCTGATTGAAATATATTCACCATAATAAATTTAGGGAGAATTTATATAATAGCCTATGTCACTCGGTCCATTATTACAAATCGATTGATACGTCATTCATCAAAATTGGTGCAGTAGTTTAGGCGCTACGGTGGAACAAACGTCAATACATACATACATTATCTGCTAAAATCATAATCCTTCCTTTTTTGCTTTGCCATAATCTGGTAAAAATAGCTACCACACATTTCGTTTCTAATTAATCTGTGAGAAAAATTATTAGCTTCATTTTTGCTTTATTTTAACGCTTTGAGCCCAGGACGCACAATAAAACAAACACTTTTTCACAATAAAGGAGAACAGATAGATTTATGTTCTCTCCAAAGAATTTCCCTTCACCCTACAATACCATGATGAGAGTGTTTGCCATGTCATCGTCGTGTTTGTTCAATGTCGTTGGTTTTTTAGCATAGGACAATGTGTGCACACCATGGGACCCTGTTTGCTTTGCGTATGGAGAGCGGGAGGTACAAGGATGTGGGTTAGCAATGGTTTTGTTAACAAAACGCGTGTCTGTGTAAGGATTATTGAACGCATTGCGCTGAAAGTAATCTTGGGTGCAACTTGTGAAAATCATATTGTTGATTGATGTGAAAAAGAGTTTTATATAAATAGAGAAACAATTTAATATCGTCTTCATTTAGAAGAATTAACTTCATTTTGGTTTAGACGAAAAAATTACTATGTTTGAAAATGTGTCTTAAACACCTTAAATTATATTCACATAATATGTTTCTAGTTGATAACCACGACCCCACCAACATAATTCTACACGATATCACTTTAAAAGCCAACAATTACCCTCACAGCACTATACCTACTTAACAAACAATAAACAATTTACTGAACTGGGCCTGTTTTATTTCACAATAACATTACGCCACCCACCGGGTCCCTCGTTAATTTTATTTTGACGTTATCACAAGAAACAATAACCACCGATTGGACCCCTGACGTGCTAAAATTAAATGACGGACGCTTACGCCCCCAGAGAAAACAGCCCAGCTTAATTTCATTTTGGAAAATCACAAGTAAAATAGGTATTTTAGGCGTTGGAATGTAATTTGATAATTTATGTAGCAGTTTGAATACTTATTGTCGTTATTATAAAATAAATTTAAAAAAGCCAAAATAATAAATATAAAGCATTTTCAATTGGCTCGCCCCCTATCACATGGGGCTTGAACATAGTCGTAAAAGGTAACCGTAACCTGGGGTGTAGTGGATACATCTCTGTTTAACCCATCGGAGAATATTAAGACATGATGCCTCAGGCATGATTTTATGTTATGTTAAGGCACTTTCCGTTCTTTAGATACGCATTTTAGTCTCATTTGAGTCTTAGGTACGCATTTTGTGTCTTCTATGTCGTAACGGCTGGACACAAACCTTACCTATATTGAATCATAGTTCGTTCAACATTTGTTAGAAACAGCGACCCACGCAACAATTTCAATCGTTAACATTTTGTTTATTCATTTCTCTGTATTAACGACGACTGTAACTGACTTCCTTCATACAAAACAAGGTTACGTTAACGCAGGTTCGTACCGAATTGTCTTATGCCAACATCCCAAGTAAAGCCTTACCTATTAAACGAAAGGAGTTCGCCCTAGATGACGTCCCTTTGACGACGTTATTCGGAGGATGCGTCATAAGATGGTCGTTGCTCATCAATATTTGCATAACAATTGAAAGGGGTGTTTAGAATGGAGATATGAATATTTATGGCGAGGTTATTACCTGTTATGGTGGCTTTTATGGTGATTTTTGTAATGTTAAGCTTGGTTAGAGATGATATTGTTCTTATAGAGATGCTGTAAATGATTGTTAATCTCTAGAATTGTTAAATCCCACGTGAAATGTGCTAATCAAGATGCAGATTCTATTAATTAAGTTGCCAAAATATGTATGAAAGGACGATGGGAAAAAGCGTCCCCCCAAACCTTATACCGACCAACAGATTTAAAATGTATCTCAGTCAAACCATCTTGGTAAGGTGATCAATTTTTACTATGGCGACATCTCTCAAAATATGGGATATTCCTAGAAAAACATGTTAAAATGTCGCAAAGGTTATGTTAGGTTAGGTTAGGTTTCTGGAGGTAGACGAGAGAACGCCGCGGAGACGAGAGAACGCCGCGGCCTTGCGGGCACCTCAAAGGGCCATAGCCCAGCGGGCGGCGCGGGCCTACCGCACCGTGGGCTATGCGGCAGCATGCGCTCTGGCCAGCACCCCTCCTTGGGAACTCGAGGCGTGGGTGCTCGCCAGAGTGTATGAATGGACGGCGGAGCGGAAAGCGAGGGGCGTTCGCTCAGCCCCGGAAGAGCGGGAGGCCGTCCGGCGGGAGGCGAGGGACGCCATCGTCGTCCATTGGACGGGGGACCTCGCCACCGCAGCCTTCGGCCGCCGAACCCTCGACGCGATTGGGCCAGTGCTGCGAGACTGGCTCGAGCGTCCGCACGGGTTCCTCTCCTTCCGTCTCGTGCAGGTGCTGTCCGGACACGGTTGCTTCGGATCGTACCTGCACCGAATCGGACGGGAGGAGACGCCGTCGTGCCGCGACTGTGGCGCGGCGGAGGACGTGGCACAACACACACTCGAGGTGTGCCCGTCGTGGTCAGAGCCGCGCCGCAGTCTCGTCGCGGCGATCGGACCGGACCTCTCGCTCCCCGGCCTGGTTAACGCCATGCTGAGAGACGAGGGGTCCTGGGCGGCAGTCGCCTCCTTCTGTGAACACGTCATGTCCCAGAAGGAGGCGGCGGAGCGCGCTCGGGAGGACGACCCTGCCGAGGCGCCGCTCCGAAGGCGGAGGAGGGGTCGAAGAAGACGTCAGTACGATAGTCATCTTCGACTCCTCTCAGGTGGAGGCCAGCAGGCAACGGGTGCGGGGGCACCCTTGCCTGTATCGCACAGGCCTCCACCAGTGCCGGACGGGAATGGCCAGGTGTTCCCGGCCATTCCCGTAGCCCCCCAACCCGGGGGGCATGCGGGGCCCGCCAGCTAGGCGGGCATGCGCCGGGAGGGTCGTGGATGTAAAGGCTGAGCCGGTTTCCCATGACCCTCCCATCACGGCGATGCGGGAACACCGCTGAGTTTTAGTGGGTATACTGTCACTAGGACAGGGAGTCCCACATACCCCGACTCGTCCCCCACGAGCCGGGGATGCATAAAGCATTTCTCAGCGAAAAAAAAAAAAAAAAAAAAAAAAAAAAGGTTTCTGGAGGTGGCCCTCAGCAAGTCGGAGGCCATGGTGTTTCATGGCCCCCGGCGGGCGCCGTCACCCGGCTCACACATCGTGGTCGGGGGGGCTCGGATCGCTGTCGAGTCCACCATGAAGTACCTAGGATTGGTGCTCGACAGCCGGTGGGACTTCGGGCCCCACTTCCGACGGCTGGCGCCCAAGTTGCTGGGCGCCGCTGGGGCGCTGTCAACGCTGCTTCCCAATTTGGGGGGCCCGAGCGCCGCTTGTAGGCGGCTCTACGTGGGGATCGTGCGATCGATGGCCCTTTACGGGGCCCCGATCTGGGCTGCTGACCTGACGGCCGGTAGCATCGCCGTAATGCGCAAGCCGCAGAGGGCGATGGCCGTCAGAGTCATCAGAGGGTATCGCACGGTCTCCTACGAGGCGGCTTGTGCACTGGCCGGATCCCCGCCCTGGGACCTAGAGGCGAAAGTACTCGCGTCATCGTATCGGTGGCGCGAGGAAGCGAGGGCGCGGGGCGAGCGACCGATGCAGCGACACATGGAGCTGCATCGGTCTCAGCTTCGCGAGGTCCTGGTGGCGGAATGGCGGGACAGGCTTTCACGCCCTACCGCCGGCCTCGACATCGTCGAGGCGGTCCGGCCGGTGCTCGACCGCTGGCTCGGGAGGAGGCACGGCTCCCTGTCGTTTCGGGTGACGCAGGTGCTCTCGGGGCATGGTTGCTTCGGGAAGTACCTGTGTCGCATAAACAGGGAGCCGGACGCCCGGTGTCACCACTGCGTCGACTGCCGGGAGGACACGGCGCGGCATACGCTGGCAGAGTGTGCCGCTTGGGAGGAGCCGCGCCGTGCCCTCATCTCAGAAGTAGGCAGTGACTTGTCGCTGCCGGCCGTAGTGAATGCGATGGTCGGCGGCGGGGAGTCCTGGGACGCGGTGGTTTCCTACTGTGAGACAGTCGTCTCGCAGAAGGAGGCTGCGGAAAGGGAGAGGGAGATCTCGTCCACTCACCCGGCCCGCAGCAGGCGCACCGGGCGTCGGCGGAGGGCGGATAACGCCCTCTTCCAGCCCCCCTAAATGGGTCCAGGGGTGACGGACTCGGGGACGTCCGTCGCCCCCCACACATCAGGACCCGAGGTGGCGGCGCGTAGTGTTCCACGCGCGCCCCTCTGAGACGTCGCGGGGGGAGTCAAACACCTCACTCCCCCCCCTGACCCGCGAGGAGGCCCGCAGTGGCGGGCCGGCACCAGCCGGGGGTTGCGGAAGATTTCAAGTTCCCGCGACCCCCGGCGTAGGTGTGAGTTGGAACACCGGGGTGGTTTTTAGTCAGTAAGAGTCTGACAGACCCCTCCGCCCGCCCCAGGGCGGAGGACATCCATGAGGAATTTCCACCCCGGAAAAAAAAAAAAAAAAAAGGTAAAGTTAGGTTAGGTTACGTTAGCCGAACCGAAAAGGTTTTTGTTATTACAAAAATTGGTGCTCAACAGCTAGTGGGACTTCGGGCCCCATTTCCGACGGCTGGCGCCCAAGTTGCTGGGCGCTGCTGGGGTGCTGTCAACGCTGCTTCCCAATCTGGGGGGCCCAAGCGCCACTTATAGGCGGCTCTACGTGGGGATCGTGCGGACGATGGCCCTTTACGGGGCCCCGATCTGGGAGGCTGACCTGACGGCCGGTAGCATCGCCGTAATGCGCAAGCCGCAGAGGGCGATGGCCGTCAGAGTCATCAGAGGGTATCGCACGGTCTCCTACGAGGCGGCTTGTGCACTGGCCGGATCCCCGCCCTGGGACCTCGACGCGAAAGTACTCGCGTTATTGTATCGGTGGCGCGAGAAATCTAGGGCGCGGGGCGAGCGACTGATGCAGCGACACATGGAGCTGCATCGGTCTCAGCTTCGCGAGGTCCTGGTGGCGGAATGGCGGGACAGGTTTTCACGCCCTACCGCCGGCCTCGACATCATCGAGGCGGTCCAGCCGGCGCTCGAGCGCTGGCTCAGGAGGAGGCACGGCTCCCTGTCGTTTCGGGTGACGCAGGTGCTCTCGGGGCATGGTTGCTTCGGGAAGTACCTGTGTCGCATAAACAGGGAGCCGGACGCCCGGTGAAACCACTGCGTCGACTGCCGGGAGGACACGGCGCGGCATACGCTAGCAGAGTGTGCCGCTTGGGTCCTCCCAAGCGGCACACTCTGCTAGCGTATGCCGCGCCGTGCCCTCATCTCAGAAGTAAGCAGTGACCTGTCACTGCCGGCCGAGGAGGCCCGTGGTCGCGGGCGCCAGCCGGGGGTTACGGAAGATTTTTAAGTTCCCGTGACTCTCAGCGTAGGTGTGAGTTGGAACACCGGGGTGGGTTTTAGTCAGTAACAGATATTACACCCCAGAAGTAAAAAAAAAAGTTAGGTTAGCTTCGGCAAACCTAATTTTTTTTTGTTTTTTTGTTATTACAGAAAAATTCCATCGATTTTGCAATTGAACAAGACAGTAGGTCTTTTTCAGGATCCTTATAAACATATTGACATGTGTCATATGACTGTTGGAGGGGGGGTATACAAAATTGCCCGTGGTCGCGTTAGGTTAGCTTCGGCTAACCTAACTTTTTTAATTTTTTTGTAATTGCAGAAAAATCCCATCGATTTTGCAATTGAACAAGACAGTAGGTCTTTTTCAGGATCCTTATAAACATATTGACATGTGTCATATGACTTTTGGAGGGGGGGGGCATACAGAATTGCCCATGGTCCTTTAAAATAAAAGAAGTTAATATATATTTATTCATAGTGTTCCACGCGCTCCCTTCTAAGACGTCTTGGGGGGAGTCAAACACCTCACTCCCCCCTGACCTGAGGAGGCCAGCGGTCGCGGGCCGGCACCAGCCGGGGGTTGCGGATGACCCCCAGCGTAGGTGTGAGTTGGAACACCGGGGTGGGTTTTAGTCAGTAACAGATATTACACCCCGGAAGTAAAAAAAAAAGTTAGGTTAGCCTCGGCTAACCTAACCTTTTTTTGTTTTTTTGTTAATACAGAAAAATACCATCGATTTTGCAATTGAACAAGACAGTAGGTCTTTTTCAGGATTCTTATAAACATATTGATATGTTTCATTATGACTGTTGGACGGGGGGGCATACAAAATTGCCCATGGTCATGTTGGATGGGGGGTGGTGGACGTCCCCGACTCCGCCGTCCCTCCGAGCCTGTTTACGGGGGCTGGAAGTGGGCGAGGTTAGGTTAGCCTAACATAACTAGCTGTTTTCTTTTATTTTTTTGCACAATTACTCAATCACAAGAATACACAAATGCTGTTCATCACTGAGGAGTTCCATGTGACCTTCAAAATCCAAGATCAGTTTACCACTGTTAGGTTAGGTTATGTTAGGTTAGGTTAGGTATCTATGAGGTGTACTTGGAGGCGAAAATGGTCCTCGACCGAGCCATCGCCGCCGCCAGAGACTCGGGGAGAGCGGAGATGCTGGAGGGTCTCGACAACGACCCCTTCGGGAGACCGTACAAGGCGGCGCGCAACAAATTGCGCCCCTTTGGTCCCCCCGTTGCCGAGACCCTCGAGCCCTCGTTTCTGGATGGGGTGGTTCGGTCCCTGTTTCCGTGCAGGGACAACTTCACCCCACCAGTGATGGACCCCCCGCTTGGGACAGCTCCGCCAGCTGAGGAGGAAGAGGAGGCCCCTCCTGTCACGGAGTCGGAACTTGGCGCGGCGATTCTCCGTATCCGCGCCAAGAAGACAGCTCCAGGCCCCGACGGTGTTCCGGCGAGAGTGGTGGCGATCGCTGCCACTCAAATGGAGGAGAGGTTTCGGGACCTCTTCAGCGCATGCCTTGCGTCTGGGAGGTTCCCGAAACCGTGGAAGGAGGGGCAGCTGTGCCTCCTTCGCAAGGAGGGCCGCCCGGCGGACTCCCCCTCGGCATACCGGCCCATCGTTCTGCTCGATGAGGTCGGTAAAATGTTCGAGGGGATAATCGCTGCCCGCCTAAAGGGCCATCTGCGGCGTATCGGGCCGGACTTGTCGGACGCTCAGTTCGGTTTTCGGGCTGAGCGGTCCACGGTGGACGCGCTGGCCTGCCTTAAGGGGCAGGTGAAGGAGGCGATGGATGCGGGGGACGGATTGTTGGCTGTGTCATTCGACATTGCCAACGCCTTCAACTCCGTTCCCCACTGCACCATCCTCGAGGCGCTCCGATTCCACGGAGTGCCTCGGTACATGCGCAGTCTGCTGGCCAGCTACCTGGAGGATCGGGCGATCCTCCTGGTAAACAAGACTGGCCGAGTCCGGCGGTACGCCGTTGAAGCCGGCGTTCCACAGGGGTCAGTCTTAGGACCTCTCCTCTGGAACGTCGGCTATGATTGGCTCCTGCGGGGAACTCTCCTCCGAGGCACGAGTGTCGTCTGCTACGCGGATGACACTCTCCTCACCGCCCGGGGGAAGAGTTTCAGAGAGGCGGCCAACCTGGCCTCGGCGGGCGGATCCTTGGTCGCGGGGCGGATCCGCCGCCTTGGTTTAACGGTGGCGCTGCACAAGACCGAGGCCGTGTTCTTCCACGGCCCTCGGCAGCGCCACCCACCACCTGACGCCCACATCTTCGTGGAGGGCGTCAGGATTGAGGTGAAGGCCCAGATGAAATATCTGGGCCTTGTACTCGACAGCAGGTGGCGCTTCGGCCCGCATTTCAGCGGGCTGTCGTCGCGCCTGCTGAAGGCCGCGGGCGCTCTCTCGTGGCTGCTTCCCAACTTGGGGGGGCCCAGCGCGCGATGCCGGCAGCTTTACGCCGGCATCTTGAGGAGCATGGCCCTCTATGGGGCTCCTATCTGGGAGGAGTCCCTCCACAGACGAGAGAACGCCGCGGCCTTGCGGGCACCTCAAAGGGCCATAGCCCAGCGGGCGGCGCGGGCCTACCGCACGGTGGGCTATGCGGCAGCATGCGCTCTGGCCAGCACCCCTCCTTGGGAACTCGAGGCGTGGGTGCTCGCCAGAGTGTATGAGTGGACGGCGGAGCGGAAAGCGAGGGGCGTTCGCTCAGCCCCGGAAGAGCGGGAGGCCGTCCGGCGGGAGGCGAGGGACGCCATCGTCGTCCATTGGACGGGGGACCTCGCCACCGCAGCCTTCGGCCGCCGAACCCTCGACGCGATTGGGCCAGTGCTGCGAGACTGGCTCGAGCGTCCGCACGGGTTCCTCTCCTTCCGTCTCGTGCAGGTGCTGTCCGGACACGGTTGCTTCGGATCGTACCTGCACCGAATCGGACGGGAGGAGACGCCGTCGTGCCGCGACTGTGGCGCGGCGGAGGACGTGGCACAGCACACACTCGAGGTGTGCCCGTCGTGGTCAGAGCCGCGCCGCAGTCTCGTCGCGGCGATCGGACCGGACCTCTCGCTCCCCGGCCTGGTTAACGCCATGCTGAGAGACGAGGGGCCCTGGGCGGCAGTCGCCTCCTTCTGTGAACACGTCATGTCCCAGAAGGAGGCGGCGGAGCGCGCTCGGGAGGACGACCCTGCCGAGGCGCCGTTCCGAAGGCGGAGGAGGGGTCGAAGAAGACGTCAGTACGATAGTCATCTTCGACTCCTCCCAGGTGGAGGCCAGCAGGCAACGGGTGCGGGGGCACCCTTGCCTGTATCGCACAGGCCTCCACCAGTGCCGGACGGGAATGGCCAGGTGTTCCCGGCCATTCCCGTAGCCCCCCAACCCGGGGGGCATGCGGGGCCCGCCAGCTAGGCGGGCATGCGCCGGGAGGGTCGTGGATGTAAAGGCTGAGCCGGTTTCCCATGACCCTCCCATCACGGCGATGCGGGAACACCGCTGAGTTTTAGTGGGTATACTGTCACTAGGACAGGGAGTCCCACATACCCCGACTCGTCCCCCACGAGCCGGGGATGCATAAAGCATTTCTCAGCGACAAAAAAAAAAAAAAAGGTTAGGTTAGGTAAGGATAGGTTTGGATAGGTTTGGATAGGTAAGGTTAGGTTAGCCGAACCAAAAAGTTTTTTATTATTACAAAAATTTCCCATCGATTTTGCAATTGTTCAAGACAGTAGGTCTTTTTCAGGATCCTTATAAACATATTGACATGTGTCATATGACTGTTGGAGGGGGGGGGGACGGGGCCCATACAAAATTGCCCATTGTCCTAAATTGAGAACAATTTATTATAACATGCACCTTTGAAATTACGAATACCTACCACAAGTGTAGTAATTTATTAGGATGATGTCAGAGACTTATATCTCTTCAATGATTGTATCTGTCGCTGTATTTTAAGAAGGGGTTTTGTCACTGACTGATTGAAAGACAACAGCCTCAGGCACTGTAGACTGAAACATGAAAGGAAGATATATTACTGAAAGGGAGGAGTGTGGAATGGTACTCCACAAACATTCTCCAAAATAAACCCTTTATAATTTGAATGTGTTTCCAAACGCGAACATCATCGTAGTCAAAACTATGCACCTAAAAAATATTTATTATTCTGAATGCCTAATCAAAAAATACAATAGACGACGTATATTTAGTAACCTAATCCGTTAACTGTTCTTAAAAAGTCATAAACAATACTGTAAGAAATCGACACGTGTTTCACCTCTCAACGAGGCATCCTCGAGCCGTGTTGCTCACTCTGCATTCACCGCTTAGCGTGGCAACACGTCGTGTCCGGGTTCGCAACAAGTCAATCGTCATCCTGATGATGCCTCGTTGAGAGGTGAAACACGTCGATTTCTTACAGGGTTCTTTATGACTCTATAAGAACAGTTAAGCGGATTAGGTTACTAAATGTACGTCGTCTATTGTATTTTATAATGGATTTCCGCAAAGTCACGACTGACTCAATTAACTATGCCAAATCATGTTGCACCTATGAGTACCATTTAAGTATACTTTGCTAAACACGACTCCGAAAAAAGTAAGCCAAATTAGTAATAGCAAGCGTGACAAAGTCTCGTAAAGTCCTGAACGGGCAGCACATTAGAAAACCTTACATTAACTAATGAAGCCTGATAGCCCTTAACGAAGTACAGAGCACATTCGTTACCAGATTCCGATCTACACGAGCAACTACACGAAGATCTGTTGATAATGAAAGTAGGACTAAGGTATAACTAACTAGAAAGTGTGTCGATTTGATAGTGGTCGAATAAAGGAATATAATATAAGCTTATGTAAGTCTAGAAGTTTTAAGCAAATTCATGGATGTATTTAAGATTTTTCAAGCATTTAAGTTTTTAAGTTTATAATAGATTTAAGGGTATATAACATAGGAACATACGAAAAAACTGATTGACTACGTGGGTGCTACGGAGGGCGTAGCACCGCTGTGCCAGCTAACTATTGTAGCTAAAAACCAATTTGCTACGCATCGACTGCGATAAAGAATCGCATCGATTTGTAATTCTATTGAACTAAATTAATGTAGGTATCGTTATTAGAAAACACAACCTGTCCAAATAGAAGATAAATCAATAAACCGAAAGTCATTAAAGTAACATAAACAAAGTGTCTGTCGAACAGACGTGACCATAGCTTCGACAATAAATAAATAGCGCTATATTTTAACTTTATAACTCCATTAGTAGTTCGTAGTGCCGGTGAGGAAATTGGCATGCTCTCCGAACACCTTTAGACTGTGGCTCTCAAAGTGGAGCGTCTGATTTTATGAATGTTAAATTATATATTTTTCTTGAATGATATTAATTTAAGAGCAGTGGTAGCCCAGCGGTAACGGCCGCAACTCACGAATAGGTCGGTAGGTATAGGTCGTAGGTTCGATACCAGGCAGGAGGTTTACTGTGTTTAATTATTTCATCACCACTGCTCTCAAAACGGTGCAGGAAAACATCGTGAGGAAACCGGCATGTCCTGTAACCAAAAATTCGATCACATGTGACATCCACTAGCCCGCACTGGGCCCGCAGAGAGGAGGCCTGGGTCCCAGTAGTGGGAACATTAAGGGCTAATTATAACATCAATTTCTCCGTTTGATTTACTTCTCGGTTTGACTGCTCATGAAGTTCCACTACATGCTAATACCTACCAAACAAGTATTTTACTATATATTTTTCTGTTCCAACAAAAAATACTTACCTGCAGATTTTCAAACACCTGTAAAGTATATTAGCTACTCCAATGTTTTTCCGTGTTGGAATCGAACTTTTGACCTGCAACACAACAATGAACCGAACTGGTTTTGCTATACTTTCCAATGGTTCATAAGCCTTACGTCATTTATTTACTTACATAAGTACAATAATCATGTTCATGTTAATTTTGTATGTAAATGACAGCAAAAATCAATAATGTGCCACCTTATTTCTTTCTACCAAGTACCCGAATATTCCAGACCAAAATAATTATACCGCGTGGGAATCGGAACCGTGACGGATAGTTAATAAGAACAATTCCTCAGTTATTGAGTCTTATCTCCTAGTAACGGTAAATAACAATTTCCAAATGTCAAGTAAAAATCCAATTGTGTTGGAAATCAAAATGCTGGTACTTATTATTCAGTAGCATTCGGTTACCACAACATAGTTGGAAAAAGATGTAGATGATAAAGTAAAAATCTACTTGAGTACCAAACTTTGACAGTCACTGAGCTGTAAGTGAAGGCGCTGCAGCTATTAAGAAGCTAATGAGTGTAGCTTGTGAGCCCAGGATTGTCACTTGTGTTCACTCGTGTCTTGTGTTGTCTTTGCCAAGAAATTGTTTTTTATTTTATTTGGTGCAACACTCTTCTAAATATTGTCACGTTAAGTGTGAATGTACACTTTACGAATAATAAATCACGCTGAATTTGATTCACTAGCTAGGTTTTTAATAAAAAAAAGGAAACAGTTCTTGGGTATCTGAAGTACTGGTATGTTTTTTCCTCATTAAAACTACTTTGATGGGATTACTATTATTGCTTGGCAGATTTTTTGAGTTTGGTAAAAAAAACTGCCCTAATAGTGTAAGGACAAAATATTTTTTTATTTTATTCTGCCTGACCATTCCACCAACAGAAGACAGCCATAGCTTCTTCCTGATCAACACTAGGCCGTAATGTGATCACAGCCTCACGAGCCCAGAAGCGCGGCTTGCGACTGCGCCTGACCTCCTTTATGAGCACGTAAAACGTTTTTACAATAATTTTGCACTTCTCTGATGCAAGTTTATTAGAGTTGATATAGCGGCAATTTTTTTTTCTGGAATGAAAGACTTCGTAATAAAATTTATTTGATTTAGTTTTTCAATTTCTAAGCAAGTGTGGTTATAGTATTAAGATAGTAAATAGAAAAGAAAAATTTTATCAGAAGTTTGTGTTTTGTTGTATAAAGTATTTGTTAAAGTCAAGAGATGAAATGAAAATAAACATTCGGCAAGTAAACATTATCATTAAAATATAAGCGATACTTTTTTAGACCAAGACAAACTACTGAAATAACTTTAACCCTTCCGCTCGATTACACAACTACCCGACAGTAAATATTTGGCCTATGTGTAAAGAATTGAATCCTGAAAGATCTTTTTTATCCCCAAACTTTCGCCATTCCCTTACCTCAAGCGTTTCGGAAATATGTCCCCACTCTCCATCGATACCACGCGTTTCCTTTTTAATACAATTCAATAAAGTATGCGTCCCAACAAAAGCTCTCAATATAAACATTCTTCGCAAAGAGAATATAGATGTTGGATCCCAAGGTGACGTGGAAAGGGTATCTGCGTATATGAAGGGCCTACAAAGGGCACATAAACAAATATTTACGTCAAAGCCCTAAAATATCCCTAAATTCAATTCCAGTTTTGATAAGTGATCCCTTAGTCCCCGTGGGTGAACCGCATCCTCAATTTGAATAATCAATGGCGCTTTCTATGTGGGACTATGAAATGGAGTGGGATGTATGTGCCTAGTTCATAACTTAGTTTTAAAATAGTGGACAGATTAAATATCTCCAAGCTATTTGAAACACACGCATCAGCTAACTAGCTGCTAGTGTCTTCTATTTACACATATTATAAAACAAAGTCGTTTTTCGCGTTTGTCTGTATGTCCGCGTTGTTCTTCTAAACCACGCAACAGATTTTGATGAGGTTTTCACCATAGTTTAGAGAATATATTCCGGAAGGTTTATGTGTATAATAGGTAAATATTAAAGTTACGTTTACCTAAGAAATCTCAATGTTTTGTCATGTAAAAACCGTGCGAAGCAGGAGCAGGCCGCTAGTATCAAATAATATTTTAAATTAATAAAAATAAGATGCTATTCGTTGGTAACCGCATTACACGAGACTGGACCGATTTGGCTATTTTTGTTTTAAAATCTTTGTGATAGTACGAGTTAGATTTGAATGGAGAGCAAACCGTAATTTCAAACCGTATTGAAATTTTGAGAGGACAAATCTATCGGGACAGCAAGTAATAAAATACCTTTAAAAAATGGACTGTCATTGACATTCATCAGGCAAAATAGAATAAATATTACTCTTGGTACCCGACTGCGTGACAGCAAAGATTGGGTTATGTTTTTCACGCTTCTTGTTTTTATGTCTAACAGATGATTTTAATTAATGAGGTGTTTATCGTCACGTCTAGGTAGCGCCATCGTTAAAGTTGTATAAAATCAAAATGGCGGATTCTAGACGTCACTAAGTAATGTTCTACTTTTGTATCAAATCTGAGATTGAACCAAAATAACTGCCACCAACTGCATCAGACTGCTTGAAAAGTGGGCTTTTTAGTTGTAGTCGGGTTTTTATTTCAATTTGCATCTTGAAAAACATTACCTTCTTTTTGGGCCAGTCGGGTAAAAACAAAACGTATGTGGATACATGTTTTAGTCAAGTGTTAATGAACTTATGTAACTACTGTACCTCACCCGTTGACATAAGCAGCGCACACGTCATTACCAATGCTAAGCCAATTAGTCGCTTGATTTCTAATCACGATTTCATTACCTTGCGTTTCATTGGATTTCAGTGCAACGCACGTGTTACTAGAATAATTTATGACGTATTACACACCAAGTAGTTACTTTGTACGTGATTATATAGATGGCGGTATAATCAAATTGATTACTTAAAGTGCTAAGGTTGTGTTGGGATCAGTGATATAAAAAATATTTAGAATCATTGGCATACTAAACAATTAAATTCGATTCTTGTTTAAATAAAAAATCTCACAAGATGTCGTCATTCGTAAACTAGTTTTTAGTTCTTGCATAACTTGCTTAATCTAAACCATAAAACCAACAAGTCTCCCTACCTATCACTGTCAAACGAGCCATAGGTACATTAGGAACTCCAAAACACTAAACTACGTGCGTTAAACCTTCAGCCATAAATTCCTCTAATACACATTCCACATTCGGCCTACAGAATATGTATTTTTTGCTTTTTGTTCAGGAAACATAACAAACTAGTGCGTGGCACGCGAGATTGTGTTCAGCACTCGCATAATATACTGACGTTAATCACCAGAGTAATGTATCAAATTGTGATTTCTTAGGTAAAGGTAATGCTAAGATAGGTGGGATTGAGCTGTAGTCTGTCTTATGCGTTTGAGGAAATGGGTGAGAGTATGTAGTTTATGTTTATCTGGTACCTACCTATTATAAATATTTTTCACAGGTTTTAACTGCCATAGTAACTCGTGTCTGTTAAGTCTGGTATTTTTTCACGCCTAAACCTGAAGCAGTGATAGCTTAGTGGTGTCACCGTCAGACTGCCAAGTCATAGGTCTCGAGTTCGAATCCAAGACACGCACCTCTGACATTTCGGATTCATGTGCGTATTGTATTTATAATTATCACTTGCTCAAAAACGTTGAAGGAAACCATGGTGAGGAAACCGGCGTGCCTGAGAGATATTTCTCGACGGCATGTGAAGCCTAGTCAGACCCCCATGAGCGGCTTAAAAAACTCTGACACCAGGTTAGTCATTAACCACTCGAAAAGAAAAAGAAGTCGCCTAAACTACTGAATGGATTGTTATGCAATTAGACAAATAGGTTACCTGAGACCTGGCGAACAACATAGGCGATTTTTCATCCTAGATCTTTTGCATCGAAAATGATGAAATACAAAATACAGCTAGATGTTGCCCGTAATTTCATCTGCTGTATTTTGTATTTCATCATTTAGTAAGTTTATGATTGTATTCCTCTGCGAGAGATAAAGCTTGTGTTTTACGTGTGACTTAATAAGTTAGGATTCTTTTTACAAGCTTTATATTAGCTTGCTCTGTTCGTATGTGTTTCCGGTTACTCCATTGTCATCCATTTTTCAAACACTTCCTGGCAGCTTATTGAGCTGAAACTTGGCATACTTATATAACTACCGAGACATTTTGAAAAAATTATACAATGGAGCTGGTCTGATGATGGAGCCAGAAGTTGGCCATAGGAACTCCTCAATCAAACAACATAGCACCATCGTGTTTGAACTCATTGGCTATGTATTAACAAGTGCTTTGACACTAGGTGGTGTTCAGGGTCTGATGATGGAGCTGGAAGGTGGCCATGGGAAAACCTCAATTAAACAAGATAGCAACATTGTGTTTGGACTCATTGGTTATGTATTGACAAGTGCCTTGACACTAGATGGTGTTCAGGGTCTGATGATGGAGCCGGAAGGTGGCCATCGGAACTCCCCAACCAAACAAGACAGCAACATCGTGTTTGGACTAATTGGTTATATATTAACAAGTGCTTTGACACTAGGTAGTGTTCAGAGTCTGATGATTGAGCCGGAAGGTGGCCATAGGAACTCCTCAATCAAACAAGATAGCACCATCGTGTTTGGACTCATTGGTTATGTATTAACAAGTACTTTGACACTAGCTGGTGTTTAGGGTCTGATGATGGAGCTGGAAGTTGGCAATGGGAACTCCTTCATCAAACAAGATAGACGAATCGTGTTTGAACTCATTGGTTATGTATTGACAAGTGCTTTCACACTTGGTGATGTTCAGGGTCTGATGATGTAGCTGGAAGATGGCCTTAGGAAGTCCTCAATCAAACAAGATAGCACCACCGTGTTTGGACTAATTGGTTATGTATTGACAAGTGCTTTGATACTAGGTGGTGTTCAGGGTCTGATGATGGAGCCGGAAGATGGCCATTGGAACTCCTCAATCAAACAAGATAGCACCGTCGTGTTTGGACTCATTGCTTATGTATTAACAAGTGCTTTGACACTAAGTGGTATTCAGGGTATAATGATGGATCCGGAAAGTAATCACGAGCACTCCTCAACCTAACAAGATAGCACCATCCTGTTTGGTCTCCTGGGATATGTATTGACAAGTGCTATTACACTAGATGGTGTTCAGGGTCTGATGATGGAGCTGGAAGGTGGCCATAGGAACTCCTCAATCAAACAAGGCAGCACCATCGTGTTTGGATTCATTGGATATGTATTGACAAGTGTTATTACACTTGGAACTGTCCAGGGTCTGTTGATGGAGCCGGAAGGTAGTCACGAGCACATCTCAAGTAATCGAGATAGCACCATCGAGTTTGGTCTCATTGGATATGTATTGACAAGTGCTATTACCCTTGCTGGTGTTTAGGGTCAGATGATGGAGCCGTTCAGATGCATGCGACGGACATTTCATCAGTAGGTACGTATTGATTTTTCCAGAGATGGTGTACAATCATGTTACAAACCAATCTCTGTACAATTTCCAGCTAAGTACAGCTATGGCACTATTGAACGACATATATTACCCTTGATAATATCATGGGCATCGACTGTCCACAAAATGTAAAGTAACAGAGTCGACTAGACCATAGTGTACTTAAGGCCGAAACTCTTTGCCGCTGGGCAAGCTTATGTTTCGCTTAGTAGACTTCGCTCATTAGACGGTCTTATGATTAAAGAGATAGATTGCTCAAAACTATCAGGGAAGAAACCATGCAACAACGATGCTCTAGAGGAAATGAATAGGATGATAAATGTTACCGAACATGGTGTATACACCATGTTCGGTAACATTTATCATTATCAACTAAGTGAATAAATTATTAAACAGACTAATGCTCAAAATGTTTTAAGTATACGTATAAAATATAAGAACTTAAAAATACGTTACGTACGTTTTTTTAAGTTTATTGTATTTTGTTGGATATCTGGTGATAGAACAGATATTTAAACAAATCATAATGCTAAAAAGTACAAAATAAAATAAAAGTAAAAATCTTTTTAAAAACAAGCTTTTAATGACTAAACCTTCTTTCACTAAACTTGAAGATAAGCCTCAAGGTTTTAAGAAAATATTAAAGTTCTATGTTAACGTAAGATTTATTTAGTACTTTTTAGTTAATTAAAAGCTTGTTTTTGAAAAGATTTTTACTTTTATTTTATTGTTTAACCGATTGCTTTTGCTAAGAATACGTCTATGTCCAAATTGTCCAAGTTTTTGTGTTTTCTTGCACTGATAAAATCAGAAACCAACCACTTATTAAATAACGCCCTATCGAGTTTACTAAACTAATATCAGATTAAACTTAAACCCTTTAAATCATAATTAAGAGATAGAATGAAGTAAAAATGTGGACCTCCACATCGTAAAAATGATTTCAACATAAATCAAAGTAAAATATGAATCTGCTAGATTGTATATTACTTAGTTTGGTATTTCTTTCTATATTAACAGGAGTACGAAGTTAAGAAAACTAATTTTGAAGCCACAGGGAGCTATAAAGTGCTGGATGTTTAATATTACCAAAGTTTATGTAGTTATATTACCAGCTGGTATCATTGGGATAGCTACTCATTATGCTCAAGCAGTTATTTCATGTTTTTTCTTTCTTTCTGGATAAAGTCAAAGGTAGTTTGACTTTTTGTTCGTTAATTTAATTTTTATCTTTTACAAACATAATTTGTTTGTAAAAGGTAAAAAATATATCAAATTAATTCCGTGGTTGGAGGCCCTGTTAATTCAAAAATTCAAAAGTAATTTATTCAAACTAGGCTGAGAATCAGCACTTTTCGAACGTCAAAATTACATAAGACAGTCCCCCAAAACGCCCACCCTTCACCACTTCCTAGTGCGTTAGCTGGGAAGAAGAAGTGGCGCAACAAACTCCCCAGCAGCACTGCTGTCTGTTCAGTTAGAGAAAAAATTACTGATTTAAAATGTCGTCTAACAGAATCAGATGGAGAAAGGTTGTTAATCAAGCAACGACTACACCTGCGATTGGACACAGTTCTTTGCGACCTCAACCAATCTGTCAAGAGCGAAGAAGAAGAGCTATCTAATTTCTAGAAGTACTGATCCGATTACGGAAACTATTTCACTTAAAGAAAGCTACACTATCGCTGAGTGTCGTAGGTACCTAGACACAAATAAAAAAACGTAAACATTACACGTAACATAAATCAACGTCATTCTAGTTTCAAATAATGTTGGGACCACCTTCAAAATCATGCAAATACGACTGATTGACAGTTTTTTACCCCTGAACATCAGAATCACATCCCATATATTTACATCATAAAGGTAATCGTTCGGGTGAGAAATTGACAAGGGTTGATTCTGCGGCGCGAAACGTCAACCCAACATTATTCAATATGACAGCAGTGATACTAGGGGGTCGCCATACCATAAGGCACCTATCGTATCTCTCGCGGCGACGAGGAAGCCACTAGCTATCGACTATTTTCTCGGTCAAGAAATGAACAATAGAGAGAGTTCTCGCGGGCAGTGTGAATATTCAGTTAAAATATCTCTTTTACCGACTCGGGATCTAGATCTATTGTCGATACGTTTCTTGAGGGAGAAAATAGTCGATAGATTGTCGCTTTCTCGTCGGTGGCGGTGGCAAAGGTGCCATAGGCAGGTCAATGTAAGACAAAAAGTGAAGTGACATGCGATTTCGTGCTGTATCCCTGTTCTGTCTTGAACTGTCTGAACTCTCTTGCCCTGCAAAGATTATGGTAAGACCCCAGAATTATTTGTTATCATTTGAAAATCCTGCCGTAATGAATTTAAAAGTTAACAGAGAAGTTTTTTATTCCATTTTTTTCTTGAAACTTTCTCCCTTTGATTTGCATTAATAAAGTACCTACGTTGTGCCTCTAGAATTCAATTTTGAATTTCGCGAATATTTTAACAATAAACTGAGGCCGTTGAAACTTTTTAGGCCTTTTTTGCTTCCTCGAATCATGGAATGGTGCTCTATGCATATTATATTAGACTATGTTTTTAACTGCTTGTCTTTGTAATAAAATTAAAATAGAACAAATCAGGGCCAAATGAAAGTTCATACATACCTACTTAATTAATTTTTTATAAATCTTAGACTTGCGACTTTTTTATACTAAGAATTACCGCTTTTAAACAGTTCTTAGTATTTAAAAGTAGGCATAATTAATTTTATTCCAGAAATGACGAAAAAAAAATCAAAGTAAATAGGTAATTATTACTTTTCTACGAATAAGTAAAATCAATCACAAGTTACTCGAAACAGTCTGACATTGACAGGAGGCCGTAAAAGTTACGTAAATTCATCAGATTTTTGATTCGAAAGGTTTTATCCCGTAAATTATTTAAGTAAGGGCGGTATTCATAATTCATGTGTTACACTGCTACAGGAGACATTTTGCGCTCGAATGACGTTGACAGAGGGGCGCTGTTGGTTAACATTTGTGAAATTGTTTTGAAAAAACAAGATGGCGGCGTTAGTTCCGATTTTGGCCACGCGCCAAAGAACCTTGTAGCGCTATACTATTGGCGTGTGGTAGACTACGATGTTCAAAACTTTAATGGCTTTCGGGCATCTAGTTTCCAACTTTTTCAGTTCAGTATTGTTATTGTTTTCAGCATAATTCAACACCACTTAAGCCATAAGACACTTACTTAATTTGAGGTCCCTTGCACACAGTTTTCCACCATATTTCTTCCACTTTACCCATGCCGAAGTACCCACACAATAATCTCCTTTACTGCTTTCGATATAAGAGTTAGTAATGTATGTAAGTAAGTTAGCAGGTATTGACCCGTCGTAAATCGGTGCAGATGGGCCATATGTTCGGTGATAACCTTCGTAACTCTTCACAGGACGTATGAGGCGGTGCGATCCGATCGACCTGAAATACTGCTTAATTTATGTGTATCTTGATGTGGGTAGGAGGCTGAGAAAGTTTCGTGTTGTATAAGATGGAGAAGGTAAGCCAGCTTTTTTGAGGAACCATATAATTATATTATTAATGATGTCTTAACACAGTTATCACAGAATTTATCTACCGCCCTTTCAGGTATGATAAATCTGAATGATCGCCAATTCACACCAGCTTGGCGAATACTGGCTTCCCTCGAGGCGACTGATCCCCTATATATAGGTAGAGGTTTATCAGTCTTAGTTTTGTACAGGAATTTAAGTCGAGAATCTTAAAAGTAAGGAGGAGTAAGGAGCGTAGGAGGTGGCGTTGTATAGTTCCTGTCAACCACATCCCACTGTACCCATGGTTTATGAATGTGTATGTATTTGTCTCTTAAAATTAACATGACTACGAGTATGTTATGCAAATAAAAATTAATTAATTCATTTATTAGAACGACCGTCTAGTGACGTAAATCGAATGACTAAATTTTAGTCTAGTGAATATGCGAAAATGTAAGGCTGAAAAAGAAATATCCGAAGTCAACGATTATAGAACTATCTCGTAACAGATCGCTCAAGGGACATCCAGTAGTTATTCAGTTAATCCTCCCAAACATCTGCACCCCAATTACTTTCAATCACAATTCGAAGGATTTTTATGAAAATTTACAATCCATTGCTTCTTATAATTGAAAATGTCATCTGCTCAATAACGTAATAACGCAATGGATTTTGTTGAATTGTCAAAATGAATGCCACTGCTATTTTAAGTGTATTACGCAATTACCCCACTGGCGCTGAGCCACTGAACTTCCACTGAACCCAAATGAGTAAATATTAGCTCTAGAACTCTGAACTCACACGGTCTAAATCTATGACGAACAATAGGTAGGTACCTACCTACAGCCGTGTGAGAATCTAAGCAAATGTTTCAGTTTATGTTCCACCTATTATAATATTCATCCAGTTTATTTAA
This sequence comes from Agrochola macilenta, assembly GCA_916701695.1. Lineage (NCBI taxonomy): Eukaryota > Metazoa > Arthropoda > Insecta > Lepidoptera > Noctuidae > Agrochola > Agrochola macilenta. Next base: position 22,839,292 of record OU753560.1, on the reverse strand, counting down.
TTCTGTTACGACGGAAGGATAACAGGAGTTTCTGTATACAACAACGTGGTTTAATTTAAATTGAGTTACAAACTCCTTTCATTACCATCAATTATATATTTTCTGTTGTTGATAGTGTTTTAATGCCTTTTGTGCTAGTGTTTCATGTTTTGAGCTAATTATCCCAAGAATTGATTTATTTGACTAAATTATAAGTTTTCTGTTTTTATTTAAATGCCATTGGTTCACAATATTTCTGTAACACACATATAAAGCCTATAAATTAAAATTAAATTAAATTAAACTTAATTTCAGACTAAATTCCATAATGTTGTTAGTACTTTGGCGTTAGTAACAATGGTGCTTAAATAAGTAGGTTAGTATTGTTAATTTTCACAAATTAGCTATTTATGTAAACCTTTGACTGTCCCCACCCAGTGTGCCTGAACGGGGCAGTCCGGTCCGGCAGCGATCATTTTTAGAATGCTGTTGTCACTACCATGCACACACTTATCACATACACGTGCAGGTGACATTCAAACTTAGGATGATCAAGCAATTATGGGTTCGATTCCACATTATTATTAACATCAACAGCTGTATTAGCGTATGTGGCTATTGGTCGGTACGGCCATTGCTCATTCATGCATTCCAGGCACAATTTCAGCTCAAGAAACTAAGCAACACAAATAGGCTAGATTAGCAACGCTGCTTATGCCAAGAATACACAATTGGACGGCAAGGTAACAGGAGAGTGGCAACTCGCCAGCTCGTTGTAAAGTTGGCGATAAATTTCGGAGCAGGTGGCTAGTACCCAGATTGGACCAGTTACTGCCCTGTTCCAGTCGCTATGCCAAAAATTATGGACATCCCCAGGTATGTTTAAATTTTGGTGTTTTATTTTCGGACCTGGAAGCAGCCGGAAGTGGTTCAGTGGCCAGTGGTCAGTGTTGGCGAGGAATAATATTACAAGCAAGCTAAACAACACTACGTACAAACGGCTGCATTCACTGGATACACCTCACGGAGTTCAATATTTTCAATAAAGAGGGAACGGAACCGAATCAATTAGATGCAGCTGTTAATACATTTTTACATATACAATATATGATATAATTTTAATTATACAGATTTTAATACATTTTTGGCAATATTTACACAAATAACTGTAAACTTGTCGAAAGAAAACAAGTACACAAGTAAAAAAAAAATACATCATGTTCCACATAACAGTCTCTAAAAATTTCTACCCACCTTCACAACACAAATTTACTTGCACCTCGTGGACCATGAACGAAAAAACACGACAACAGAACAGCACTCTTAAGTTCGCCATCAACACCTCACCCCGCGCCATGCCAAATTCAGACGACCAAAGAAACACACTTTGCCAAGAATTACGTCCGAACTTAGCGGATAAATGGCGTCCGCAATAAACTCGTGTTGAACAAAATGCTTGGAGCATTGTTTGTGTACCAACTTCGCTTGTTTAAGCCAGTTTAGAGGTGAATAAAGTTATGCAAGTTAGAGAGTTGGCTGACTGAAAACGAATTGTCGGCGTATTCGGCTTGTCTGAGCACGGCTTTATGCGTTTTTGGCTTGGAAAAGGATTTTGGAGTCACTTTCAGACCTCGGGTTGGGTAAAGTTGTTTCGTTATTTAGAAAGTTCTGGATAATGTATTTGGCAGCGACGTTTAAAGCAAAGCAGATGAGTGAATTAGTTTGTTGCCTTCCTTAGCAAGACTATGGTAATAGTTGTTGATTTAACTAAAACATCACAATAATATCAACGGCATGGCACAGGAACCGAATTTGTCAGCAGATTATTTGTCAAAGCTTTGTCATCAAACAAACAATCATCTGAAGAGAAAGCAATGATGTTGTAATCGGCCTTTGTTTGACGCACACAATAACATTGTGATAGTATCGAAACCTAAACACATACCGAATGAAACCAGAACCAATAACCTCATCCGATCCGACATCCGTTATTATACAGCCTGTATTCCTATTTAATCATTCAAATACTCTCGTACATTTGAAAGCAGCCGCATTCAAAATACATATTCATTTTCCCCGTTTACACAGTCGAAGGGGTAGAGTTGACGTATTTAATCCGAAGTATTTGAAGCGAGGGGACGCGGGACGTCAAGACCTGTTGCCGTTTTGGGGAGAGTAGAAGAGATGTCAACGGAACCATTAAACCCGCCCCTACTCAATAGTTAGGGGCACTTTGAACTATTTATGTGATTCGTTTGTTTGGTTGATAATTGGCGTGATTTGAAGAGGCCGCTGTGAACCAGCACTTTTCGTTTTTCGACAAAAGTAAGCTGATATCCAACTTTAGTTCGGTTAGGTTCGATCCAGTCTCCTGAGCACACGAACATTACAAGACGTAAATACTTTGTCGTCATCTATGTAAGATATTACCTGTCTTTCATGCAAAATCTGCAAACCTTGTTACGTATAAGGCTTATAATATAATATACTAAATATAAAACTAAACCACATTCAGGTAGTAATACTTGGTAACAAACTCGACTCCTTGTAATCCCTGTCAGTACATAGACAAGAACGTAAGTACATAGAAGCTAATCAATCATTTTTAATATGTTCCCCACAATATCCTTCAACCCTTACCTCGCCTAATCCGCAATTACTTATACATCAATTCCCTCTGCCTAATATAAACCGAAGTCTTCCATTCAGAGAGATAACATATGCAAATCTCTAATATCCAATATGTGGGTAGGGACCTAATCCTTCCTTTGGAAGCCAATACGTTGCGACCACGTGGCCACAGCCTACGCAAGTACGCACAGATCCATTATATGCGACCACAGACTGTTGCATAGTCGACCTCGTAAATGCCTTATCACCATGAGGTTGAATGTCTTTTGCGCGTCATAAAAAGACTGAAGATGATAAATGATTTTATTTCTGTAAGTGGGTTTGGACAAAACACTTTTACACGTCAATCATATTTTTTAAACTAGATGAGGTCGGCGTTTCCTATCTGACTACTCCGAGAAGAAAGGCCGAAACAAACTCAGAGTACACAGTCTCTTTTAAAGTCCACATATAATCTTGGTCAGATCATGTGAAGATCACGTAGATTGGTGTCTGAGATGGTCTTTTGAGGAAAGAACCACACAGATTGAGAGGACCTGTCCAGTCAGTGCACGCATTTGTCAGTGACCGTGCAGTTCAACTCAGGGTTTAAAGAGCTCAACAATTCGACGAAAAATACCAAAGAAAGGACGTTTGGGTAGGCCGCATAAATTACTCAAGCTGCCAGACCGTGATAAAAACTAAATAATAAAATTAACCTGAATATTGATAATATGATAGGCCCTAAAAGATCACATACTTCTGTAGCACTTTTAAGGAAATCTGTAGAAACGATTGCACGAAATTATGACGGATTCTATCAGATTTACAGTGATGGGTCTAAGGACGGTATCGGAACAGGAGCAGCCTTTTTTGATCCTCAATCTAACACGGGAGCTAGTTTCATATTGAACAGCAAGGTATCCATAATGGCGGCGGAATTGTATGCTATTTCGGAATGTCTGTCGTACTTGATGTCATGCAGTTGTACTGAGGTAGTGATACTTTGTGATTCAAAAAGCGCTTTGCAGCATATAGCTCGGTGCACCTCGGGCATACGAGGTCTGCCCGTAGCTTATTCCATACTAGATTCTTATTTAAGATTGAGAGAAAGTGGCAAATGTGTTAAATTCCAATGGATTCCATCACATGTTAGTTTGTTGGGAAACGATCAAGTAGATAAGTTGGCAAAAACAGGAACCTATGAAGGAATATCTGTCGGTTATCTACCCTTCTTCACAGATATATTAAGTGATGTTAAAATAATTTGCAGTAACATGTGGAAAGTATACTTTGATAAAAGATGTGAAGAAAAGGGTATATGGTACAAGACAATCCAGTCTGAACCACCAAGGATTCCTTGGTTCTCAGAAGTACAGATGAATAGACGATTGTTAGTAACAAGCATGCGTTTGCGATCCGGGCACATTCCATTGAATGCGTTCGGACATCTTATGAAGGTGGTTGATACTCCAAACTGTCTGATTTGTAACATGAGGGAGGACACCTACCACGCTTTGGTGGAGTGTGCTCGGGTTGGGGCAGAACGGAGAGTTTTAGAATCAGAAGCAAGACTTAGATTAAGGGATGTTGGCATGTGTAATTTGATTTTGTCTAAACCAACATCCAAACTAGCTATTAAGTTGTATTACTTGGTTGTTAAATTAATTAAGTTAAGATCTTAGTTATAACCTACCTTCTATTTATTTTGTAAAACTACGAGGCTGGCATAATTGCTTCGCGATTAAAGCCTTTTTTCTAAATAAAGATTAAAAAAAATAAAATAAAAATAAAAGGAATGACCCACATAGTCTTCACATTCACAATTATTAAAACAATATAATACTTTAAAAAGTAAATATTCATGTCATTGTATATATAAAATTCATTAATGTCAATGTGTATATAAAACCCAGAAATAGTCTTGGTCAGATCATTTAAGGACCATGCAGATTTGTGTCTCGAATGGTCTTTTGAGGAAAGTATTATACAGATTTGAGTGGACCTGTCCAGTCAGTGCACGCATTTGTCAGTAATCGTGTAGCTCAACTCAGAACTTAAGGAGTTCAACGACTCGACGAACAATACCAAAGAAAGGACATTTGGGTAGGCCACATAAAGTACTCAAACTGCCAGATTATCATTAACAATAAGTGAGAAAAAAAAAAAAAATATGATCCACATAGTCCTCACGTTCACAATAATATAAAAAAAATATGTGTATTTATTATACTACTATATATATTATATATGTGATATATACATGATTTCAACCTTAGTGAGGTTCTAATTTACTGGGAAATGTTGTCAAAATTGTGTGTGTGCCGTGATGTCCCAGTGGTTAAGGCCTCACCTCTCATGCGCGAGGTCGTGGGTTCAAATACGGGTAAATATAATATGACTTTTTCAATTCATATATTATGTACTTTCTGAGTTTATCTTGGACCTTATTGAAATCGGTGAACGAAAAACATCGTGAGCACCAAAAACATTTCATGTAAAGTAGGTTGCTAATAGATTTACAGAATGCTTTCACTGTTAAAAAGTTATCAGCTCTAATGTAGAACGAAGCCCCTAACTCTACAAATCTTACAACTTGGTCAAAATGTACGTCTTGGCTTTTTCGCGGCCGTCGCTCAGACAATCCTAAATTAAGTCACTGGTCGTTAATGTTGTGTCATACATAATTCAATGGAACGGCCAAGCCATACATTTTGACCAAGGTGTAAGGTTGGAGAGTTAGCCTTGTGGAGTATGGGGCTTGGCTCTACATTAGATAACTTTTTAACATTAAAAGCGTTATGTAAGTCTAGGCAACTTACTTTACATGAAATGTTTTTGATGGGAACTATGATGTTTTTCGTTCACCGATTTCAATAAGGTCCAAGATAAACTCAGAAAATACATATGAATTGAAAAAGTCATATTATATTTACCCGGATTGAACCCACGACCTCGTGCGATTTCTTTTTGTAGGGTGCTCTATTTTATTTTTACACACATTAGCCTTTTCCCAACTATGTTGGGGTCGGATTCCAGTCTAACCGGATGCAGCTGAATACCAGTATTTTACATGGAGTGACTGCCTAGCTGACCTCCACAACCTAGTAACAGGCAGACACATACATGCTAAAATAACCCTAACTTCTAGCATAGTCGAGTAAAAAAGGCATTTCTTGCACGCGCTCAGTTACTTTCTTCATAGCCAACGAAAAAGAGTTTCTTCTTCGTTGTTTAAGTACGTACATACTCTAGGTTTGCCTACCTGCATACCAAATTTTATGTTTCTAGGATTTCGGAAAATACCCCAGAGGATTTATTTTATACAAACCCCATTACAAAATTGACGTAAAAAAAATAAAATCCAAAGTATAAAAGCTGGACAAATGAAACTTAAGTGTATTTTATAAGTCTGCTAACTGCATCTTATCCTGAGAATTTGAGCTCTCTAGCATTATCCAGGCCGAAGCAATGCCGGGTTTGAAAATACGACGAAACGCTTCGAGAAAAGGTAGGGTGGCATCCCTGCTTTTTGTTTGTCAGGTAATAAGTCTGACCTCACCAAATTCACCAACTCGTCTTGAGCAAGCGTGGTGATCAATGCTCGTGCCTTCTCTTTAGGAGAAGAGGCCTTTGCCCTCTAGTGGGACAATAAGAGGCTGGTATTATTATATTATTTTGTTGTCAAAAGTGGTGCAGCAGTTAAGAGGTCGACTATACTAATTCATAAACAGTTAGTTCGAAACGCTCGCTTTGTGCATTTCGTATCAATTCGTTAGTGAAGGATGAATATGTATGTTCTAGATTTAGCGAGGTTCAGGCTGTTTCTATGCCTAGAATTGTATTGTAGAATCGCAAAATCGAATTATGTAGGTATTCAGACTACAATAGGTATACATATGCCTGAATATTTAATTTACAGATAATGTTCTATTTACACAACGATTAAGAACGCATTTACTGGTGAACATTGGAGACCTATTTTTGAAAGGCTTTATATAACAAAGACATGTCCATTTATCGCGTCCTTATTTCTCATCCATTTCCATAACCAAGTTCAGAAGCACAACTACCAAGGCAGCATGGTTTGTTAGGAACTACAAACGAATAAATACTCAAGTCGAGCAGTCCATAAACGTAACAACGAAGTCAGGGTAGCTCTCAACTAACCAGTTAACTAGATTTCAACTTTAATTACTTTCTTACTGATTACTGTTTCTCATTACTGCAACTCCTCGATGTCTTATTTAGTTTTAAATTAAGATTTTCATTAAGAATACTAACTTTATGGATGGACTTCGAAAGCAGGTAGTTTTGTGTTTGCTTTAGTTTGTTTCATCGGACTTGATGTTGTAGAATTTTTTGCTAAGAACTTTTGAAAAAGTGCAGCGAAGTAGATTCCTAAAGAGAATTAATAGCAGTAGTGAAGGTGGTTCTGTAGGTGAACGACTAAACTTAATTAAAAATGTTGCTAAACTTTCTCTTACATACAAACAAGACAATTTTTTTTTTCTTGTTAGAACTCACTGAAGACATGAAAGTTCGGTAGAAGCTGAATTCCCTTTACTATATTTTTCCTTTTTTAGTGAAGTTTACTTGGGAAGGGGCTTATAGCTTGATCGATTGAAGGTTAAGCTACGCTTGCCGCGGTCGGCTCATAGATGGGTAACCATCCATTACATATCCAGAGCCCTCCGTGCATCGGAAAGCACGTTAAGCCGTTGGTCGCGACTGTCATTTATAGATCCTTGACAGTCGTTACGGGTAGTCAGAAGCCCAAAAGTCTGACAATGAGTCTTACCAGGGGGTATCGTGTTACGCAGTAACTGGATTTTAGAGGTCAGATAGGTAATAGTCGCTCAATGTAAAATCGCCAGTATGTTACCTCTCATGGTTAATTAGGTGATCAATACCCGTGCATTATCTGTATGAGAAGAGTCCTTTGCCCTGCAGTGGGACAGTAATAAGCTGGTATTATAAACATGGACTTTCATTGACCCCAATGAATCTAAACTAACATATTATACGCAAGTTAATTTCTTTTATCACCCAGTGTATTAAGTTTCCAAGATATAATTAAGCTAAGAATGAACTCGACACTACGCTGAAAACTAGTTCACTCTACTTAGACAAGGTCTCATATCAAATCAGTAAATCCAACTACAAACAAATCATCTAACTCCTAAACAAACAATAATTTCTTCAGTATTGTTAGCTATCTGTAAATACAGCCTGATTCATCACTCGATGTAATGCGTTGTAAACAGCGCGGCTCACGCCCGCACCACCCCGCACCGACCCCCGCACCACCCCGCACCGACCCCCGCACCACCCCGCACCAACCCCCGTACCGTACGTGACTGCAATGGAACTGCTATTACTACATAAATGGCAGGATATCGAATAGGATAGGATTACTGGCAAGACACATAGTGACTGCAAAAGAACTGCTCTTAAATATCTATACTTACTTGAAAGTTTATTTTCGTGTCTGTCTATGTAACTGCGTTGTTCTTCTAATCAACGCAATTTTGAAGTAGTTTTACGCCATAATGTAGAGAATTTGTTCCGGAAGGTTTATTTATTTACTTATTTAACAGTTTATGCACACACATTTATACAGACAGGAAGAAAGTAACAGAAAAATACGTACAAAGGTTATGCTTATTTCTAAAGAAATCTCTTCCAGCATACCTGCGATAGGAAAGTAGTTAAAGAGATGTAGACAACGTGATGTATAATAAATTAATATTAAACTTATGTGATACAACGTGATGTATAATATCTAGACAAAACATCGATTTTTCTATATTTTATTTAAAAAAAAAGACTCTTTAACTTTGTCGTGTCTGCAATAGCACTGATACTACTTGATACACTGCAGGATATCGAATGACAAACACATGAAACTTTTTAACTTTATGTCTACGTGGCAGATGCAATGATATCTAGACCACGTTCGAGGTAACCGACTAAGCTTAATAAGCAGAGTTGTGTCATTACTAGAACTTTATCAAGTGTTAAGCTAGCTTCATTTATGTGGCAGGCTGTTTTGATAATGGCAGTATTTTCTTATTATCATTCTTTCGCAGCAACAGACGCTCTGACGAAGATTACCATGATAAAACACTGAAATTGATTTATGCAGAAACCTTTTTGTATAGCTGCATTTACAATTCATGAAATCAAAACTATTAATACGATACGATCTCGTAATGTAAACAGAACAATCGGACGGCTCATAAAAGCTCCATAAAATATAGAAACAGCAATGTTAATTTAGCTCATTTACCAATTATACAGTCAACTTAAAGTCTCATTAAAATGAGCACAATAATAGAGTGGATTCGCATAAATTTTATGAATTGCATAAATTTTAATGTTGGCATAATAATGACACTGCAATGCGCCTGAATTTTCGGAGCTATTTCTTTATAGCCTCTAACATGGAGTAACAGTAACCCTTACAATGCAACTTATGGTGTTTTAAGCATATTTTTGCTAACGTGATATCCGCTTGTAATTTGTGTAAGTCTATTGTATTAAAGTAATGTATAAATATGTATAAAACATATTTCTATTGTAGTAATGCTCATTCCGGCGCTCAAAAAGAGAGGCATAACCCTGTCTTGAGTGCCAGAATGAGCATTATTCTCTAACTTTGCTTGCTTTGAATTGGTAATTTAAGATAAAAGGTTGCTACCTACGGCTATTGCCCATTGCCTTTCTGTGTAAATTCGAGCGACAAGAAGAAGAAAGTCGGTTTGCAATATTTTAAACGTCGATCAGTGCATGGTGTCGTACGTTCATTTTAAAACGCAAAGAGAAATGTTTTATCAGTGAATATTCTTAAGGACCATGTTACATCCTGTTCCCAACATCCAGACAAGATCCAAATGTTCTAACTTTTGTAACCAATCAAGTTTTATTAAGATCTAAGTCTACTGTAACAAAGAACAGAGCTAAACTTCAAAGTTTCAGAGCAAACTGTTCAGTTTAGACTGAACTTGGATCTTAAAATATTTGTTTTTTGGAAAATATCTTTGAATTTGTTAATTATTATCGGTCGAGGTTGAGTTATTGTAACATTTTGAAGATAAGCAAAAATAGTTTTGTTATTATTTACCGGGTAGTTGAGTAAAAACAAGTTGAGACAAACCATTACTAACAGATGACTAAATTAAAAATTATTTTTGTTATCAATTTTGAGACGTTCATTCAATAAATCTGAACTTTTAATAGAGTAAGAGACTTTGATAAGAAAGCCCCGGTTTGAAGTATTATTCTTCGCTTCAAAACCAGAAACATCAACTCAAACACAAGTTCAGAATTTCATTCCCTCGCTTTTATGGAAGTGCAAAAACAAAAAAAGAAACCAGCATCACGTCTCCGAGTATTCTATTTTAATCCCGTAAGTGGTTCATCTTAGTGATAGTTTCATTTGAATTGAGTTGCAGCTCGGCAGCTCTACAGCTCTGCAGCCTCGAACTTGCGCTGCTATCAACTTGTTGATAATCCTCCCCCATTAATGTTATTAGGTAAGACAGACGACTGTCTTGAATTTGTTTTAGTTATAAAGTTGGAGTTACTTGAAGACAGTCCTTGCAATAGAGTTTTGAATCACGGTGACGGTCAGATATTATTTTTATGTGGAATTTTACTTGGTGGCATAATACCGGCTGATGGTAGAAGATCAGTCTATATGGAGCATGCATGCATGTTTGCGCAAGCCCGCACCGACGGCTTCCATGCAATTATACGCAAAAAAACTGCGTCGTTGCTGAGGAGAGTGAGGGGCAGTCGAAACAGCATTCTAAAAACTGTAGCCGAGAGCTTCGGCTCTCCGATTGTACAGCAGTTTGTGCGGAGGTTGATTTTTACTAACACTAGGCAATAAGTTATTTTTTGTATGTTACTAACACTATATGGATATTTGTGTCCGAAATAAAGTTATTCTATTCTATTCTATTCTATAGGTAGCGTGGGAGCATGCTTGCTTACAATATTAGGTACCTAGATAAGGTTAGGGAAAAACTTATAACACTAGACAAAATCCTTCCTAGAATTGACTTCCTTTAAGATATGCCTAGAGGAATTTAATTCTAGGAAGGTTTGTAATGGGAACTCAATAATAAAATATTTTTAATAATTTTACTGGATTATGAGTTCTGTGGCGTTACATATGTCCAAATTTCGAAACCATAGATAGCTATTCATTCATTAAGCTGCGGTAGACTTTGTCTACCATAGATATATTATTTAAATTGTCTACAATGCTTTGCAACAAATTACCATCAAAACATATCCCGAAAACGTTTACACATCTGAACCGCAATATTTCCGCCATAACAATCAAGAGCATCCTCAAGGTGGAAGATTGCGGCATGCGCCATAACTCGATAGCTGACAAATAGAACTATTTTCGTGCTCATCGGTTTGCACTCGTACCGGTACGAGCACGAAATAGACGGCACCTGGGCCCTGGGCACGAGTTTGTCGCAAATATTGTGCTATTGAGTTGATATTGAAAGTAAAAAGTTGCAATTTTCGGAATGGATAGTTTGCGTTATGGACTCCTTTTAAAAAGGGTTGGTTGTTTTATGAGACTTTTGAGCTGGTTGTTTTTGTGACCTTTCAAAAGGGCACGAATTAAATTGCGCTAATTAATGACCATTGTTAAAAATAATTATATTTAGCTAGACGATGAATGAACCAATAATGAGGGTACTTTAACGACTAGTTTTTAAGAAACACAAAGTATCAACTGTAAGGAAAAGAAACAGATTTTATGAATAGGCACTTATATTTTTAATGTTCCTATGCCTAAACTGAAAGGGGTCTGGAAGATCTATTTTGTTCAATATTCCCTTATTCTTCGTTATCAAGCTCTTTTTATTTTAACCGTAAAATGCCTTTATTTTCAGAAGAGGGTCTACTATATTTTTCGCACTCTCTGAGGGCCGATACCTTATCTCACGCTGTAGAGACTGTAAAATGTCTTCGAAGCTTATAAAAATAACCGTATATTTTGGTCTTACGTAAACTTTTACAACACGTTTTAAGGGTAATTGTTTGTCATAAGTCATTCAATAGACTTGGTACTTAACTAGTACTTATAGTAATGCAAATCATGATAACAAAGACATCTTTATTGCCTTTAGGATTTTTTCAGATTCCAAAGTTTTATTCTAATATTAGGAATGCAACGTCTTTTAATCGCTACGACGACTAAACACCGTATTCACCGTAATTCGATATTATTCCAGCTTAACTCAAAAACTAGTTTGAAAGAGCCACATCTTACTTACCAAGTTAAAAGTAAAGTAAAAAAAAATCAGCCAAGTACAAGTCGTACCACGCACAATGAAGGGTTCCGTAGTTGGGATGAATTTATCCCAAGAACAAACATATAATTTAGTTGAAAAACATGTTCCTCATACGAGTACATCCCAGTTTCGGATACAATTTTCATCTATTTTCTTTAATATCTTTAAAACTATTAATTTTAATTGAAATTTTCTTAACCAGCCCTTTCATTTGATATGTCACATAGTACAGTTCTCATTTTTTTTTTTTTTTTAATATTTTCCCCCAAAAGCGAACTCCATATTCGAAATTCATTTATTTACGTTACACGTTCATAAAACTCATATGTGTACCAAATTTCAACTTAATCGGTCCAGTAGATTTGGAGCAATTCGGCTGTGACAGCCGGACAGACAGACAGACAGACACGCAGACAGACAGACTGATAGACACACGAGTGATCCTGTTTGGGGCCGTTTTTTATTTGGACGTACGGAACCATAAAAAACCAGTCTTTTACCGTCGGGAACCTTATGTACGAAAAAAATATTTGAAATGTAATGTTGTTTCTAAAGTTCATTGACATATTTTACAGAAACTTACGTGCCAAACTACAAAGCTTTCAACACTCAACATTCACCCACCGTATCCCTTCATTTTCAAACACAACACATCATTTAATCGCGGGGACGTGTTCCTCAATGTTTCACGACACGTTCATTTACTCCAGTGGCCACCATGTTTTATTCAGAGGGCAAACTGACCAGACGATTTTAAGTGATTGAGTTTCTTCATTCTTTACTGATTTTTGTGGTATGTGGTCACGACGGGACTTATCGTTTGACAGTTGCCGATAAGTTATGATTAGTTTTATAAAGTTTTTAATAACTTCACATAATAATCACACCTGATTTCCCTAAGGGGTTAGGCAGAGATGTACAGTAGCGTTCATAAGTCCATTAGCAATTTCACAAAGCAATAAACTGACGCTTCGGTTTGACTTACGACCTTCTTCTATAAGTTGTTACAATAAGGTTACAATACTATAGACACGCACACACACACATACTTTGTCTGCAACTCATAGTAGTTCATAATTTCTACCAACAAAGTATATGGCATGCTAGCTCAGTGTTTAACGAGCTTTGGTAACTGATTCTGGCGAGCCGAGGGTTGGAATCTCACCTGCGGTTTGTAAAATATTCGGAACAAAATATTAATTTTATCCTAGTTCTGATCGGATCCCGCGATGTGGGATCTGATGATCGGAATAACCCTGTTCTTCCTACTTTGCAGTTGGAGCAATGCTGCTTGGTTGAATTCCATCCCTAACTGTTATTTTAATTTTCAAGTAATATGTTGACACGTTTCAAGAAAAAATCTAAATAAGTTCCTTTACAAAATATTATATTATTGTAAACATAGTTCATTTTAAATTTAAATAAAAAACGCCGCGAATCACACATCGTCAACAAAATTACAAATTGAATAGACGTAGGTACATAATTATTGTTAGGAATAAAAATTCAACAACCCCTAAATACCATAAGTAGTCCACTAACCGCCAACCTTTCAAATAGAAAGGTCGGATTGTTTCATGATGTCGACTGTCATAATATTGTTACCATAGCGATACCACAACATTTTGATCATAATTATGAGCCGTGGTCTCTTCTTATTACTGAGAAAGAAAGAAACAAAACATAAGAGTGAAGATTTACAATTTCGGCTATTTTGAGAATATAATATTTAGCGCATCTAATATTTTGAGAATCTGATATTATGCAAATAAAGGGACACGATCTATCGAGCTTACCTTAGCGCCTGCGTAGGACTCCGTAAAACTCATGCTGCGAGCATTATCGAAATCTATTTGATCCACGTTAACCCATCCAACTGCACCCACTTTTCAAAGAGCTCCTACGCCATGCTGCCATACATATTGGAAGTGAACTCTCCGGGATTACCGGCATTACGTTTGCGCTAAAGTTAACCACCGCGGACGGTAAAAAATCTTGATAAAATATACACCAGATTTTATTTTCACATTACATTGCTGTATTCGATAAGAAAAACCTACATTTAAAATGAGCCCTCCGCGAGGGCTCCTGGCATCCCATCTCATGCGATTAGGTGAACCCTCAGGAGGGCTCCTCTGAATGTGTTAATACGCTAGCGCTAGCGAGTAAGTTTTCGATGACAGCTCATAGTAGATTGATATTATTAAGTTTGACAGCTACATGTTGTGTGGAAAATGTGTCAAATTAGTCGAAATCTTTAGTGTTGCTGGCGGTTTTACTGCGAAGTTAGTTATAAATTAATATTAGGTAAGGTACGGAGCATATTTCAGATAAAAGCTCTTCTACTAAAAAACGAATATTTCAGTAGGATTCCGGATAAATAAAAAAACACTTCCAAAACCAAACCAAACTCAAAACCTAATAAAACCTTACACCATCTCATAACCTTGTTCTACAACGGTTGCATTATAAATTCTACACGAGTGCAGATCGTGGCGCCGCTACATCACACACCTCGAGAGTACCTACGTACGATGCTGTAAAACGTATGGCACTTCAGAGGACATTTACTGCCCTCATAAGTCACCCATTTGAGGGGATTGAGTAATCTGCTTGTACTTTATAATGTAGTGTGTCGTTATGTTTCGGGTTTGACCGAGTGTGGTTAATTTTTTACATTTTATTGACTTTCAAGCCGTAAGGGACAGGATCTATTGGAGCATTGTAATCATTACATTATTATGTATGTACGGTTATCCAAAATAGATGTAGGTAATTATGAATTTCAATGAATAATGTCGAATATTAATTAATATAAGCGAAAACCGTGCGTGCAGATGACGGCTGTATTTACACACTATTACAATTACAAAGCTAAAACAGTCAGTTTACCAATTGCAGCTTATATCAGAACCAATTCGGCTCGCTGCCTTTTACATAGAACCAAATACGATCCACGCAATACAAATTAATTAAAGATGTAAGTACTTACTACCCACCTATTCTAGGAATGCATGAACAAAATGGTCGTTCCGTCTCCAAGGACCAAGCTGGTTAATAGCCTTTCAACACACAGTCAAAACAAAACCACACACGTATATTCCCCGAAGGGTTAGGCAGAAGTGTACCCCCACATTTCGCCAGTTATGTTTAAATCAGTGTGGTATGTAACGCTTTATCATACCGGATCTCAGTCATCTTCGCTGCTGTAAAACGTATGTCAGTAGAACGAGCACATTATATTTACAAGGATCTTTATGACCGCGCCGTAAATCAGGCATTTGGGGATCAGGTAATTTTGGTTGTACTTATCAAGGGGTGGCTTTTTATTACAATAATTGTACCTACGGTAAAAAAGAGGACAATTTTCTTTTTAGGGGTTTTAACATTTTGACTGACTTGTATTGCTTACGATGTTTTTTCTTGTTCTTCATTATCTCAGTGCAGTGCGATCCGCCCCGTTGCAATCGGAAGCGCATACACTGTAAACGGAAATTAGTTTGCGCTGAGCGCGGCAAGCCAGCATGCGTTTGGAAGAACTTGTGGCGAACGAGGTCCAGGCATTCCTGTAGTACCAGCTGGATGTCATGGGTGAGGTTAGTGTGATCCAGATCTGCACATGCAACTTCAATTAATAGGAGATACGTAGAGCTAAAACACTGCTGTACGAGTCGCTAGAAATGGCCGACCGAATGCCGTCCCGCAGGAGGGATGAAAAGGGAGAGAGCGACGCACAACCGCACCCCGTCCTCCCCGCATCCCTCATCGTTGGGACGCCGACGAATATTAGCACGTCCACACCTAGGCGAGCTTACTCGGCTGCCGTTATTGCAACTCCAGCAAAACATCAGCGGCAACTTAAGCATACGCGGGGTGCCCAGCGGCCCCCGGAACTAATTCGAAGGTCGTTACCGCAGGTAACAATCCAAGGACATGCCAATGAAGAAGGCTTCATACGTGTGGAGAAGAAGAAGAAGAAGCCCGCTTGTCGCAATCAATGCGGTAGCGCATTGACTGGTCTGAACATGTTGCTGCGCCCCGCTATTCCATCGACGCAGCTGTACGTGTTGCGTTTACATCACTCCACGAAGGTAGACGAGATCGTGGAGTACTTAAAGATAATAACCAACTTCACTTTACTGCTCTTAAAGTTAACTTTAAATCTTTTGTAGTGCGCATTCCGACTCATCACCTGGAGACCTTCATGAAGGAAGAATTTTAGCCGAAGGGTGTCGTGTATCGGCGTTTTCGCGGAAGGCTACATGACACCTCGACTCAGCGCAATAAATCGCTGATTCAACGTACTACTTAGTTATTAATAGATTATTGTTTTTAATAATTATGTATTAGTTTATTATTTTGTAAGAATAGTTTGTGTATACGTATAGTTGCCTGACAATAAATAAACTATTATATTATTATTATCTACTATAATACGCGTCGGCTATCATAGTAATTATCATTACCATAATTACTGCACTTGGCATTTGATTGGTAATGACAATGTCAAAGTGCTTTTTTAAACAAAGCCTCCGAGTCTCGAAGAACATTGTACTTAATGAAAGAAAGAAAAGTTGTTTATTATTTAAGTAAAGCGTCTTCTTCTCTTCATCATCATTATCATACAAATAACGTGTCAAATGAATACGCGATATGTTTGTGTGTCCGTACTGTTCTAAATCCAGCATTATAACTTCCTGTTCCAAAGGATCACACACAAGCATTACGTAATATTTTTCAAGCAAAGCTAGATTTCATAACATAAATCCTGGCTGAAATGGAAAACAAAACACGACACAATTTTACCTTCACCGAGTTTTAAATTTAAAAATAATACAAAGGAGCAACAAAACAATAACGCTTTATTTAAATCCTGGGTTCCAAACACGTATATATAATATATAGGATGTTCCAATACAGGTATATCAGAAAACATTCATCATTACATTCGATCCCTCGCCAGCTTTATTAATTTATGAAAATAAAATATGTATGGAGTGGTTTGTTATTTCAAAAGTCGGAAAAAGCAGCTTTTGTACTGTCCATTGTTTCAGCTGTTTTCATGACCGGCGTAAATTGAATTGTATATTATTAGTATTCATTGTATTCATCAAAATAACCTTTTTTGCTGTTGCATTTTATTGTTAAATAACACGATGAAATTTAACCTCTATAGGGTGGCCAACTCAGAAGTACACTTCAAATTAAGATTTTTGACGAAAATTACTAAATATTTTTCCATAATTATTATTCAGGTCAAACTTTGCAGTGGTTATGGTTTTTTAGACTGCATGACGAATTTTCCACATTTTAATTAAATAATAGGTATTAAACCAATGCAAAATTTGGCACCGAATCAGAATGGTGGCTATACAAAGTTGTACCTATAAGTACATCCGAGCTGGCCACCCTGTATTTACCGTGAAATATTTGATTGAATGAACACATATTTGAACATGTCACAATCCGTCGATATGAACTAACAAACCAATCAATCTAACTCGGTGCAGTTTACACAACAATATTGACAAATATTCAAATTTATTGTCCGCCATAGCCATTTAAACTGGGCCCATTTACACCATCCGATGGACGAGTAATTTATGTAAAAAATATTTTGATATAAGTATTAACTAGAAATAAAGAATAAACATTCGAAAATAAAAGCGAACTATTCTTTTCTTTGACTATACTCAATCTTTTCAAAAGAAATCGTGTATTTCGAGCCATTCTGTGACTTTCAATGTCCGCATTCAGACAATCTTTGAACGGATCTTGAACGACAAAGGACTTTCTTCCTTAGATTCCTCTTATTTGTATTGAGCGTTGTGAATTTATTGTAGCTTTCCTATTGTGCATTTCTCTTAAAACAAATAATAAAAATTATATTATGAAGCTTTGAAATGATCCCACGGGAACGTACTACCGGAATAAATGTATCCTAAGTCCTAGCCCAGGTCAGGTCTACCCGTATGCCAAGCATTATCGAAATCCGTTTAGCCGGTAAGAAAACGTAACAGACAGAGTTACTTTCGTATTAATAATATTAGTATCTAATAGAATGTATTCAAGAATATTTTTTCTGTGTACGCTAGAACAAAATTTAAATCTTTTCATCATGTTATTTATGACACATTCGAATCACTGACAAAATAAAACCGAACCGTATCCATTCCGCTCCGATGCTCGTTATAATATCAATCATATTTTGTCAACCCGGCTTTACCGAATTTACAACGAACGGTTTTTTTTATAGAGAATCAACAACATAATCGTTCATACAAGACGTTGTAGACTGTGTCGTAAAGTAATTTGTTCTTACATTTATTATTGTTTATGTGCTTTAATAACAAATATTACATATAATATTACTGCTAAAGTAACTAGTAATAAAGTTATGTTATTCGGGCTAACGAATGTATGGAACCTAAGGATTAAAACATAAACTTGTATTGCCTTGATTGAAGTTTTAAGTACACTTCCGTTTAAGGCATTAACGAACTCAATTCACAAGCATATAAACCCACATAAACATCAATCTTCCATCCGCATCGAGGCTCAAAACTACAGCTAAATGTGCCCATACAAGGCCATAACAATCCGAAACACACGTAACCGCCTCAGCAATATTTATAGGACATTCGTACCGCAAACCTGACGTGTTTATGAATGGTCCTAGCTCCAGCGGTCCTGCTATCCGCTAGAACGATATATTATAGTACTTAGAGCCGTTTCCTTGAAAACAATGGATTCAATAATAAAGTGAGTCCAATGGCTTATGTTGCAAACTTCCGGCTGTTTAATAAATATTTATGCGACGTGAAAACTTATGACCCTCAATAGATTTACAAAATATTAATAGGGCAATGTTAAATATCCTGAAAATTGCTTACAGCAAAATTTACTTGAAGGAAACTTGACTGCGAGTAGGTAAAACCATGGTAGATTAATTAGAAATTGTGGAATTCTCTTGCAGTGATATTTTATTTTTGGATGTCCGACTAAGTTACTTGCCTTTTACTATGTGAATAGTGCTAACGGTTGGAATCACAGTCGCGATAACTCGCTCGCCAACCCAATTTAATATTATCCTACTGTTTTTTTTATAACAAATCCAAACTAAATATTTCAATAATGTTCAGCTGCAGTGGCTAGCACTATTTACCTGCCGTGTCTCTGCTAGCAACATTTCCAAACAGACAGTCACAAGAGGCCAGTGATCAGGTAACTCCATTGTGACGTAATCAAAGGGTGGCTCGTCTCTCGAGCCGTCGCTAGTCGTTCGGCGACATCCAACTTTCACGGCTCAAGTCCTTCACACTTCGAATAGAATAGGCTCAGAACATAGTGAGAGTGACCCGCTAAGATATTTTTATAGCTTTGTTGATTGATTAATTGTTAATTCAATCAATTTTCCGAACAGTAACTACGCAATACGATTTTTTTTGTGCGCCTTGCCCTGCTATCTCTCCACCACCGTTAGTTGACTGGTAGAGAATGCCTAAGCCTTAGGCCGTAAGGCATTAAGTTCGCCTTTGTACCTTTATAGTGCACAATCTTTAATAAATATAATACTACAATTTACTGCAATTTATGACTTAAAATAATAATAATAATAGGAAAGAAAAAAGATAACAATTATATGCCAAAATTCTAAGCGAATGAATATTGAATGAAAAAACGTGTTTGCATATATTTTGATAAAAGTCTGTATTTTTTATTAATTGAAGAGGAGTGAGCCCAAAAAAATACCGGGTTCAAAATAATGAAAACATCAGTCTGTTGTTTTAATAACAATGCACTTCCTTTTCTTTTCTAAAACAAAATAAAACCAAGTCACTAATAAACAAAGCAACCTCTCTCTTAAGAACCACAATACAGCGCCACACCAAAATTCAATTTCTTCACAAGAAAGTGCTTGCAGCGTTAATCGCTTTCGCTGTAGCGCGTGCAGAAAATTCTTATAACGCTTGTAGGATCCAGTGCTAAATCAAGTTAGCGGTGCAGCGCTGGAAGATTTATTCGTTCCCCCCACCTCCATTCCTTTGTGAACTTTAAAAATGCTTAAGATTTTATATTTTAGCTTTTTAGAGCGCGTGTTATTTAGTCATGTGATGTTTTTGCGTGATTGCGTTCGTGTTATTTTTGGAACTCCGAGTTTAAAAAACGTGAAATACTGGTTTTGTTACTGCAAACCTGCTTATTTATAGACAGGTTTTCATTTTGTTTCTTTCTGCTTTTCTCACTTGTTTCGTTAGGTTAATCGGGCTCACGAAGTCTTTGACAAGATGGTCACTATCAAAGGATGAGACATCGCCAAATGTTTATAATCTACACTTGCTAACTGATCTTCAAGCTATGCTCGTATTCTACTTGAAGAAATGCTTTGAGTTTGAGTTTTGAGTTGCTAGATTCCTTCCTAATTTTTGAAAATTTGTCCCTTAAATAGGGGATGAAATTTTGTATGGGAGTTCAATATTTTTGCCGGCGGGAAATCCCATGGGAAAACCCAAGAATGGCAAGTTTTCCATTCTTATCATCCACACAGCGTATAAACATTTAATCAAATAACACCAGAACAATAAAAACGAAACATATAACATTCCATAAAACGGTTAGAAAGCGTAATAAAGTTCTCCTCACGCTCGGCAGCCGAGGGTCTCCTTAAATATTTTATAAGATCTCCTCCTTCGAGCGAATTCTCTACTTATGCCCTTACTGTGTGGATTTATGATATTGATTCTAAGTATTAACCTTGTTTAGTGTTGCGATTTTTTCGTGGCCTTGGAACGTGTTTCTTTTTTGTTGTGTTTTGATGGCCTTGGCAATCGAAATGAAGCTTTGAATTCTGTATTTTTACAGAAATATTTAAGCACAATATGTAGGCTGAGTTCCAGTAATAACATGAAGGCTGCCAATCCTCGGATAGAATCATTGTGATAAATATGCCGATATTACGGAAGGTGAAGGCCTATGACTTATGAAGAAAGAAATGAAGTGTCGGATAGGTGGCTGTCGTTTATTTTACAAGCACATAATTACAGATTATCAAGAGGACTACCCTAGATAATTAATAAACTCCCCCCGCCAAAGTCCTCCGGTTTTCAGAGGGCCATGTTCAAGTCTAAACAGTCGTTTCGGATTCCGACAACAATCTCACAGCGTACACGGTAGTTAGTCTCTTGCATCGACTCAAATGCATCCGTTATTAATGAAGTCGGTTTTTTGCACCGCTGTTTGTCTTAGGTATCCCTAAAATCAAGAAATACTTACTGGATTTACATAGTCTGTTTTGTATTGTTTTCTATGGACACTTTATGTCTAATTTTATCATTGGAATACGCTGATTTATTATGTAAAAGAAGAATCTGCTATCTCTTATCAATATCCATATAAAAATATACAATTCGCCCCTAAATAATCAGTGCGTAGTGTTATAAATTCTTCGCTCGGTCTGGAATATCTAGGAAACGATCTGGATGGTTCCCAAGACCTCAGTAAACGGCCGACTTATGGGGAATCAATAGGATGATAGCACCGAACTGTTCCACTTTTACGTAATATAAGGCTTTTCGGAGCGTAATGTAAGAGAGAGATGGTTATTAGTTTATTTGGTCGATATTTTTTTTTTGGGAAGTGCGTACCCTTTTTTATTGCAGTTTTAAGATGGTGGTTTTTGTTTTTTATTATGGATTTCACAGTTTAACTACTACTACTATTTACTAGAGTTACTAAAACCCAGTTGTACAAATCGTCACAATATCCAGTCTTCCTCAGAAACTTTTGAGGTGTCGATCTAGCGCTTAGCTCACAGCAAAATAACTACAACACGAGAAAATGATGTCATCCTACATAATAATCTGTTATGAAAAACTCTAGGAAAGATTCCAAGAACATAAAACAGGAGAAAACTGCAAAATAAAACAAGGAAACTATAAAAATGCACTAACTACTTAAACGTTTGAAAATAATAGAAATCTAGAATAAACTGTTACCGGATGATAGATATCAACTATTTCATGTTCCTCTAGAAATATAATTTCTTATCTTTTTATCATTTTACAATGCTCCGCTATCTTTGCTGCGATTTTAATAAGAATTTGTATTAAAATGGCTTTATCTATATATTTTAATGGAATTTAATTGAAGCACTTAACTCATTTAATTTTATGTTCGTTCGTGAAAATTGAAATGAGCGATGAAAATCTATTTTCATAATTTTATAAATAATCAATCAATCTGCCTAGCCTTTTCCCAACTATGTTGGGGTCGGCTTCCAGTCTAACCGGATGCAGCTGAGTACCAGTATTTTACATGGAGCGACTGCCTATCTGACCTCCACAACCCAATTTCTGGGTAACACGATACCCCTTGGTAAGACTGGTTGTCAGACTTTCGGGCTTCTGACGACCCATAACGACTGTCAAAGATCCACGAACGACAGCCGGGACCAACGGCTTAAGCTTTTAGAGGCACGGAGGAGTCTCGGTATGTAAAGATGGTCACCCATCCACGAACCAACCCTGCCAAGCGTAGTTTAACCTGATGGATCAAGCCGTGCGGCTGTTATTACTTAGCCACGAGCAGAATTTTATAAATAATCGTTTTCATTAAAATCTGACTTGAAACACTTCATTTATTATTTACTTTTCTTGATAACAGCGTGAATTGAGTGCATATCATTACTAAATTAGCTATTGAACTCCATTTCAGACACACTCTCTTGCCTTTGACCTCACGCCAATAAATAATGTACAAAAAAGTAAATCCTCCTTACAATCTTCGACATCATCAAAACCTTTGACTTTCAACTGAAAAGGAAAAACCCTATAGGTACTATAACGGTCCAATTGAATTCGGTCGTAATTGTGCTATATGCGGTTGATACAATTACGCGATAGGCCGCAGACGGTGTGTTGTGGTGTCTCCTGATTTAGATGCCTGAACTAAATTAAAATGAATCTAGTTTGCCTGTTCTCCCGTTTTAATTAAGGGCCACTGTTTAGTTGATACGTCCTTGTGGTTGACAGTTTATTGGTGGTAACGTGATGCTATTGAACTGGAATGGTGTGCTGCTTGCTCCATTAAGTTGGGATGGTGTATTGGTTTCCGAACATTTATCTGGAGAATGTCTCTTTATTGGGGTGGCATAATAAAGCCTTAGGGGTGTCAACAGACATCAGTTAATTAAAAACCGTTTGTAGCTGTAAAAGTATTTTTTGTAAACTAAATCCTTGAAGAACCTTGCTATGTCCTTGTTGTAAACTTACAATTTGTACATGTACAAATGGCAATACCCAACCGATGAGCTCGTTGTCGTGGCTGTGTTCAATATTCGATCCCTGTTTAGTTAGTTGCATTATTGACGTCACCTCCTATATTTATTTATTTATTTACAAATGTTTACCAACAGCTTCCGTATACAATAATTATATTATAAGTAGAGGTAATATTATAAGTATATGTAACCTTAGGTTGATGTTGATGAGTAAAATAATCATTAGAAGAGATCTGTATTGCTAAAAAACTTATAAAGATTTTTGTAATAATAAAGAACTACCGAACATGTTCCGCATCTTCCATTGATTATTATGTTCCTACATAACTTATCTCTAGAAGCGCCAAATAGAAATATATCCTAAATAATCTGATCCAAATAGCAAGAAAAATGATGATATCCGTTCAGAGGGCTTTCCAACAAAACGCTTGTAATCTGTAGAGGCTCGGTTCTAATCTTTGCGTGAAGTGATCCGTGAAATGGGACACTAGCCGCTAAATATAGAAGGAATGAGGATCTTTTGTCTATAAACCTATCGGTTGATCCCGTGTTTACACTGCGTTTGAAAACGGGATTATATTATTGTGATATGTAAAGTTTAACCTTAAAGGTTGCCTTTGGAAACTGTTATAAAAGCTCATTCTTGAAAAATATGTTTAATCTTTAACTGTAAATAAATGTTTCCGAATAAACCTTAACTTTTGACTCTGTTGCGTATACATACCTACATACTTATGTAAATGGAATACTTTTTACAGTCATTAGTAGATAGTGTACGTGGTAAAAATAACTTGACAAGACACTTGCGCGTCCCACGCACGGTTAGACAAAATTTATCATTTTCGTCTAATGATGTGTGGGCCGCTTGTCGGGTTTTTTCTTGCTGAACAGCACTGTCTACACCTGAAACTTAAAATAATAATATAGTAACATACTCGTATAATACCGACCCTTACCCGAAATAACAAGGTGAACTTACAGAATTAGGCACAGTTCAGACCAACTTTGCATCGAATTTCATTGAATAGCCTGAAAAGTGTCAAAGCATCACCCCGCTTTGAGTGATCATGACAAAATGCCCTAAATCCGTGATATATATTTATTATAATTGGATTTTTTTAAGATCAAACTATGTATAATTTAGCTGACATAATTATGGCAAATAATAGCTCAGACCACAGACCGCTACGCGCAAAAATCAAATTTGATTTTAAAATCCATCGCGCAAAAACTATTAACATTCCTATCAAAAAACTAAACAAAGAAACCCTTATTAACAATTATGAATCCTTCAATTTAGAACTATCGAATCATTTTAAAAGTTAAGAGAGAAGAGATGATGATTTTATAGACAAATGTTGAACTCCTTGACGATTGATTTACGTTTACTAAATTATCAAAACTTATTTTCATTAAAAGTAATTTTATTTAAATGATAAAATAAAGTGTGTCTTCGAATATAGTCAGGAAAGATAGTAATGTAAGGCGCTGGGTACTCGAACTCCCGGAGTGTCAGATTAGAGGTAGCGGTGGAGGTAGGAAGGACGAGAGCACTACAAGACATCTCCGCTGGGATTTTTGTAAGAGACATTGGGCCGTGTTATATTGGCGCTTTGGTTTTTTCTTAAACCCGGTTAACTATTTTTCAAACGACTACCTACCACAAAAAAAATACATTTCCAAGTGGGCGTACTTCAAACGCTTACAAAAATCTGATATTATATTTAATTATTTAGAAAACATCTCTCAACCGTAAATTCAGGAGAAAGATTTTTTTTATAATTAAAATATAAAATAAACAAATAACAAATTCATGGCGTTTTTGAAGAAGATACACATTTTTTTTTATTAATTGGTTAGTTTACTCAAGTCTAAATCACAAATCATTCTTAGCCCAACCACAGGAATTAAGTTAAAAACACACTTCTTCGTAATGAAACTTGATTAAACAAAACTAAAGATTTTTCTCCAAAAATATATATTCTGCTGTACAACTGAAACAAGTCCCTAGCTCGGAGGGACCCCGTCACGCGTCGGAGGACGTTCGAGAGTTCACTAAGCACGCTACACGCTCCACTGATCTCAGCGTGACATACGGACTTTTCAATTTAGACTAAAATAGAGCTGTAAGAGACACTGGCACTGCTGTTCCTTCGAAAAATAACGTTTAAATTGTGTCTAGAAAGAAAAGATACGAAAGTAAAAGTTAAAGTCAAATCATTTATTTCAAATAGGCCCTTGCAAGGCTATTTTTGTAATTTTTGACGTTCAAAAGTGAACGTCAAAAAATTTAATTGATTCTAGTCGCCCCTTCCAAAAGGTAGTTTTCGTATGGAGAAGAATGGGCAAGAAACTCCACCGTTACTCTTTTAAAATGTTTTACAATATTTTGTAAATATTTAGGTACATTAGTTATATAATTATATGTGAAGACGATGCATCTAAAAATAAAAAAATAAAATTTACTATACCACAATAGGTAAAAATAAATTTAAAAAGAGAGCAACAACAGATAAATTAATTACCTATGTAATAGATACATGGTTCTCACATATTTACAAACATTGTAAAAGTAGACGATTTTCCAAAAAAAAAGTTACAATTAGTAAGTGTTATAACCGAAGGGGGCGGGTGGAGATGAAATAACGCAACCGATACGAACAAGCTCATATATTGGACTGACGCAGCAGTCGTTAACCTTAAACTAAGAACCTAGCCTACCCTACTTATTATGTATATAATATGTAGGTACCCACATAACAGTAAGTCAGTGTGTGAGGAAGTAATCACAGAATGTAAAATCAATGTTATATAATAATTTATACAACTTAAATTCGCTACCAGTTTGATTTTGTCTAGATTCTAGATTCTCCTATGGAGCAGGACCAGCATGTTTCCAAGCATTCTTATCTTGGATATAATCCTCTAATTTATAATATGCTTGTTTATAAAGTGTACTTTTAATATGAGTTTTCAATTTTCTTTCATTTAATTGTAAAATATCACAAGGTATTTTGTTGTAACATTTAACACAGTACCCCATAAAAGATGT
The DNA here is from genome assembly GCA_916701695.1 of Agrochola macilenta. NCBI lineage: Eukaryota > Metazoa > Arthropoda > Insecta > Lepidoptera > Noctuidae > Agrochola > Agrochola macilenta. Next base: position 22,813,047 of record OU753560.1, on the reverse strand, counting down.
ATGTACTTTAGATAATCTGAAAAATGGTTGATCTATTTTATCTTTATTTCTAGTATTAAAATTATGTCTATCACTTATTTTATTAAAAATATGTAGACTTTTTCTTACATACATAATATTTTCATATTTGGAGGAGCTCGTGGCTAAGTAACAACAGCCGCACTGGTCGATCCATCAAGTTAAGCTACGCTTGCCGGGGTTGGTCACTGGATGGGTGACCATCTTTACATACGGAGAATCCTCCGTGCCTCGGAAAGCACGTTAAGCCGCTGGTCCCGGCTGTCAGTCGTGGATCTTTGACAGTCGTTATGAGTCGTCAGAAGCCCGAAAGTCTGACACCAGTCTTACCAACGGGTATCGTATTACCCAGTTACTGGGTTGTGGAGGTCAGATAGGCAGTCGCTCCATGTAAAATATTGGTATTCAGCTGCATCCGGTTAGACTGGAAGCCGACCCCAACATAGTTGGGAAAAGGCTAGGCAGATTGATTGACATAATATTTTCATATATGATTTGGCAAGGTACCGTCATAATATTAATCTTTCCAAATAGTTCCCTGAGAGATTCGCGACGATGTAAATCATAAATGGCTCTGACAGCTCTCTTTTATAAGATAAAGATGGATTCAATGTCAGCAGCCCGACCCCACAGTAAAATGCCATACGACATAATACTATGGAAGTAGCTAAAATAGACCAAACGCGCGGTTTCAACGTCTGTTAACTGTCTTATCTTTCTAACCGCATAAGCGGCCGAGCTTAGCCGCCCCGCAAGAGATGTTATATGAGGTCCCCATTGTAATTTCTCGTCTAGCGTGATTCCTAGGAAAACCGTTTGATTAAAAAATTCCAGTTTTTCTCCATTCAATATGATGTCACATTCGCTACTTCTAACATTAGGTAATTTAAATCTAATGTATTTGTTTTTTTTTTTTATTTAGTAAGTACCAAATTATTTACCGTAAACCAATCTTGGACCTGAAGTATAGAGCTATTCACGTCGTCAATCAAGATTTTGTGACCGTCGGTTGATTTTAAAGATCAATGATGTGTCATCTGCAAATAACACCATCTTCGGTTGATTTTGAAGTAACGATTTTAGGTGAACAACATTTTTGACCAACAAAGTCTACGCGTAGCAGTTGTGCCACGATTTCGTAGCTGGCGTAGCCACAGAACAGAAAAAACAGGGCGTAGCACTATCGTAGGCATTGCGTAGCCTGAACATTGATAGTCATTTTCAATCTGATTTGATTGAGCAATTTTGGCATATTCCCAATCACAGGTGTTCAAAAATACACGCCAGATTAAATGAATGTCGGGGAATCCTTTGGTGCAGATGGATAGGTTCTGCGGTCACCATTAGGGTATCCGTTCCGGCGTCCGATTTGGCAAAAGTCTTTGTGCAGGGACCCGTAATTTACACTACCATTCAGTGTTAGTAGAGCATTGATCAAACAACGAGTTACTTAATTAATGGACCGATCATTTAATGAATTTAATCCCTTGACCTCTTAGTTATTTCAACAAAAACAATTTTATCCTTTTACCAATAAACTGACGTCCAATGTTTAAAAACTAATAAACGCCACTCCATCTCACAATTTCATCAAACCTATTTAGCTTGTTTTCCAGTGTAAAACGTTTTGCTATATAATGTGAGAAAAACAAAATGCTAATCGGTTATTTCGCGATGAAAAATAGATTGCGCAGTGTTATTACTTTGTATGCAGTAAATAGAACGGAGTGGGGGGGAGGGGGGAAGGTAAAGTGAATGTTAAGATAGTTACTAAATAGGGCTGCGACGACAAAAATAAAATTGTACCCTAAATATTGGACTTTTAATGTTTTTTGGACCAGGCTATTTATTTACTTCATTTGGTTTTCATTTTTGGGTTAACAAGGTTTCAATGTGTTTTTCATTTAAGAATGTGTGGTTAAGGGCTATTTATTATGTTTTCAGGTAAAACGAAAAATTATTGTCTGCATGATGCAACGAAGAAGCCTTTTGACACCTTAGAATTTCACAAATGCCATAGCAATGTGTTCTCATAAGAACACATTGCTATGCAGTGATCAATTTCCAATCTGTTCAGACTTATTTACTTAGTTGGTGTATGAAAAGGGCTGTTTAAGGACATACATACATACATGGCTAACTAGATCAACTACTTACGAGTAGGTACCAGCAGAACAGACTATCATATTCGAAATAGTGCTAGTCATAGAATAAAATATGAATTTATTTGGTACACTAACAGCAGTACACACAAGGAAATAATAGCAAACAAAATAAAATAAAAGTGCTGGTATACACAGCATTCACAACAAACACAACAACGGTGTTGTCTAATACGCGAGAAGAGACGTGAGATCGCGTTAATACATTTTGTATGAATAATAATGAAGATACGTGAAAAGGACGCCGCGTCTGCGTCCCTTCCTCGTGTAAGACGAGTCTCTTCTTTGTGGCCCGCGCCTAAGAAAACATAATGAAAATACAAAAAACAATTAGAATACAAAATAAAGTAGAAATTTGCAATCTATACCTAAAGTATAATCGTAACGAACTCAAAACTGTACATTGAATATTTTTGAAAAAGTTAATTGCTACTAGGTGTGAGAACAAGTCTGAAGCCGAAAATTATAGTTTTTGAATTTTTGTCCGTTTGTCTGTCTGGATGTATGTTCCAGATTGGCGCAAAAACGGTTGAACGGATTTGAATGAAATGTGGCACGCAGATAGTTTATAACCTGGATTAACACATAGGGTACTTTAAATGTGGCACGCAGATAGTTTATAACCTGGATTAACACATAGGGTACTTTAAATCCTGGTAGTACGTTCCCGTGGGATATTTTCTGACATCCACGCGGGAGAAGCCGCGGAAAAAAGCTAGTAAACTTAATAAAATAATTATTATGACGATAAGTGTGTTATGATTTATGAATAGACTAAACCACAATATCCGTATTTTAAACACAAAAGCTTTTGTAAATTTGTCCTGAATATTTTCTCCTATTCTCGGATATTTCATATCTACGCTGGCAACACCACCACTAACGCAGTTTGCCGGGCGCCGGCAACCATTATTAACACGAAGTCGACTTGTTTGCCTCACGATGCTACGATGGCTCTGCTATGGCAACACTGTTGTTCTACGTTGTTACTTGCTCATAAGGACTGTTATTAATATTTAGGTCCTACAAAGGAAATAGTCTTCAAACCACGCCTAAGGATATGCTATTTAAGATGTTAAAGTTAGTTTAAAGTTAGTAAAAATCAATTCGGTACCGATCGATGGGGTGAAATAGTCCCGTACTTATGCGCTCACATACGAAGAAACAGCTAAAACAGTGCCGGCTGTGGGGCTCGAAAAACCGCTTCTTCATGCAAGCACCCTATGTGTAAATGAAAATTATTAAGAATGCCAGAGGTCAGAAAGGCGTTCTACAATAACAATTTGTACTTTATGAGTCTTGGTTGTCTTTAACAAACTTCATTACTAAATTAATTACGTTTAGTAGAGTCAAAGATTGTGTTGAATGAAAAAATATTTCGTTGCATTTTTTTGCTTTCAACAATTTTAATACTTTCAAACTACTTTCTACCTTAGACTAGCCCGATTTTGAATTATGTAAAATCAGGGAAATAATTTTTTTATCAAATTGACTCAACCAAAACTACCCAACTTATGCCTATTGTCCATAATAATAATATTAAATCATAATATTGCCATACTTTGACAGTTGTATGAAATGGCTATAACACGGCAAATATTGACGCAGTGTGTCAATTTGATGAATCCCTTTTTTTTTTTTTTTTGGGTGGCAAATCATCAAATGACTCGACTTTACAAGTAAATCTCCTCGCGTGTAATTTCAGCATTGCTGCCTTTCTTAACAAGTTTCCACTCCATAGTTTTCTTTCCTATCTTCCATTAAGCCCAATCACCTCACTTAATAGCTGTGTTGTCTGCAATTAGCTGGTGTGTTAGTGTTTAGTTCAGACGGTGCGAGGTACTCGGTAACAGTCGGTAGTCGGTGGCATGCCCCGAGTACTGACCTCGAGATCGCGTGAGGTGCCAAGTACAGTGAGCCGCGGGAATCACTGTCGAAAGAATTTAATGTTTATGAATAGTTTCTTTTTGTACCTAAGACAGTTGAGAAAATAACGAAGTTTAACTTATCATCTTGAAACTTAATTTCTTGTTCGTATTTGAACATAACCACTGAGTTCAAACTTACCTCTCAGTTGCTATATGTAACAATTTGTTTTCATCCCAGACTACAACTCTATGAGCGAACTGTCAATTTGTTTTATTGAATTATCTCCACTTCCATGTGAGTGCATTGAGTTCTATTCGAAATAATAATTATTTGAGAACAATATCAAATTCTATGCAGTTCCGGAATTTATTTAATCAAATTTCACATCGATTTCAGTTGGAATTTAGATTGCATCGAAGAATGACAACGTGATGACTGCAACAACAATAATAATTTAACAATGGTATCAAAACCAATAAATTGACCAAAATTGCTTGTCATTCGTTCACGTATTACATTATCTCATAACAAGCGGTGATAAAGTGAAACATGCATATATTTTAATTAACAATCCTGACTAATTAACGATAACTGAATAACTGTATATATGTACATTGATATTTGTCGAAGCACTCCGATGGTTCTCTAATTGGCTGCCGTCGATGTATTTATTCAATACGTACATTATTAATTGTATAATACTGATTAAATAACGCACGTTCAAATTGTGTAATGATTTTTCGTAGGTAGAATTTATACACGCTACAATAGTAAAAACTACAGTAAACAGTACGTTTCATTTTTAACTTTTTTTTAATCCTTCGTTGTGTCCCACTGCTGGGCAAAGGCGTCCCCTTTTTCCTTCTAAGCCTCCCGTCTTGTGTGATAGGTGGCTATGTTGGCCCTGTAAACATTATCAGATCGTCACAATACTTTCGCTGCGGTCTACCTCGATGGCGATGTCGTCCACCCACAGGCGTCCAGTGAGTGACTATCTTTACCTACCTTTTTTTTCTTTACCTTACTTTAATATTCTATAATGTCACATACACCAATTCCCAGAAAATTATGTGTAGGTAGGCCTAAGTAAAATTATGTGTAGGTAGGCCTAAGTAAAATTATGTGTAGGTAGGCCTAAGTAAAATTATGTGTAGGTAGGCCTAAGTAAAATTATGTGTAGGTAGGCCTAAGTAAAATTATGTGTAGGTAGGCCTAAGTAAAATTATGTGTAGGTAGGCCTAAGTAAAATTATGTGTAGGTAGGCCTAAGTAAAATTATGTGTAGGTAGGCCTAAGTAAAATTATGTGTAGGTAGGCCTAAGTAAAATTATGTGTAGGTAGGCCTAAGTAAAATTATGTGTAGGTAGGCCTAAGTAAAATTATGTGTAGGTAGGCCTAAGTAAAATTATGTGTAAATTATGAAATTAAATGAAATTAAATTTATTCGCAAGAATTGTAGTACATTACAGTTGGTGGGGTCGTTTAACAGTTTCTAAAACAATTCGCTAAAACTAGCATGCAAATTAGATGAATTAAATAATTGTAATAATGTTAATTAAATTGGAACATACATTAAAGTTATTATATTTAAGGTTATTATATTTAAGATTATTAATGTCAATCATTTGTCAAATTATCATAGTAGAATGTCAGTGCGAGTCCTTAAAATTTAGGTACTCATTCACAGAATAGAATGATTTTTCTATAAGCCATTTGAATAATATTGTTTTGAAACGATTGATTGGCAGTTCTCTATATAATTTTGGTAATTTATTATATATCCTTATAACCATTGGAAAGCAACTTCTGTGATATAAGTGGCTTTTCATTGGAGGAATAATCAGTCTATCAGGATATCTTGTGTTAAACTTAACAGTGTCTCCAAGACGTTGAAATAATTCGGAGTGCATTTTTACAAATTTACAGCATTCAAATATGTACATACCGGGAACAGTTAATATTTTTAAATCTTTAAAAAGAGGTTTACATGAAGTCAATGGTGGCACATCACAAAGAGCACGGATACATTGTTTTTGGGCTATAAATACCCTATTTATAAGAACAGAGTTCCCCCATAGAACAATACCGTATCTTATAGTAGAAGCTACATAACCATGATACGCTAAGAGGGCTGTTTTTTGGTTAGCTATTTTACAAAGTCTCCACAAGGCAAAAGCGAAACGATTAATCTTTTTTGTAACATTTAAGCAGTGAGGTTTCCATGTGCAGCCACTGTCCACTGTTATACCAAGAAAAACAGCTTCTTGTGCTTCGTTAATTCTCTGATCAGAATAAGTAATTGTAAGGTCAGATTTAAATTTTCTATTGTAGAACTGAACGAAGGAGGTTTTATCGATGTTCACTTTTAAATTATTATTATTAAGCCATGTTATGATAGCATTAACCGCTTCATTAATTTCTGTATTATAATTAAGCATTTTATTCTCTGTGATAACCACCGCAATATCATCAGCAAAAAGTGAGTAGAAATGCTTCGTCACATTTGGTAGATCGTTAATATATAACAGAAAGAATAACGACCCTGTAACACTACCTTGGGGCACTCCTGTATTGTTGCTTCTAATGTTAGACTTGCATAATATCTCTTCCTTATTTGAGTTTATTTCGGAAATCGCTGTATATTGAGTCCTATTTGAGAGATAGCTTTCCAGCCACTTCAACGCTAGGCCGCGAAAACCGTACAGTTCACATTTAGCTAGTAGAATATTGTGGTCAACAAAATCGAAAGCCTTGCTCATGTCGAAAAACACAGTGCAGGTATGTGTATGTTTATCTACATTTTCAGTGATTTTTGACAGTAATTTAAAAGCTGCCAAAGTTGTCGATTTGCCTTTTTGGAATCCATTTTGTTCGGTTTTTAGTATTTTATGTTTAGTCAAGAATTGGGTCATACGTGAATGCATTATCTTCTCAAATACCTTAGATAAAACTGGTATCAAGGCGATTGGCCTATAATTGTTTATACCCGTTACGTCACCTTTTTTAAAAATAGGTTTAATTACGGAGGTTTTCAGTTTATCCGGGAAGGTGCCCTGGGAGAATGACATATTAATAAGGTACGTTAATATTGGTGTAATCAAACCTGCAGTGTGCTTTAAGACATGTGTCGGGATCTCATCATATCCCACAGAAGAAGTATTGTTTAATGATTGTATCGTTTTAAAAGTTTCATCATCACTAGCTGGATAAATGAAAAAACTGGCGTTGAGTGGTGAAATTAAATGGCGACCTCCCATCGTAGATACTGTTCCATTTTTACCGGCGGTCATATCGATGAAATAATTATTAAACGCGTTGGAAATGTCACTAGGCTTCGTCAAAATCGTATTATTACATTTTATTTTTGTGATCAATTTTTTATCATTATTTGTATATGTCATTGTATTAGTTTTTATTAATGTCCAAGATGCTTTACAAATGTTCTTTGATTTTTTAATATATTTTACATTGAACAGTTTTTGTGCTGCAAAGATAATTTTTTTAAATTGTTTATTGTATTTTCTGTAATTAATTTTATAACCTGATGTTTTGAATTTATAATACATAAACCGCAATGTTCGCTTTGTTGCGCATGATTTCCTTATACCTTTAGTAATCCAACCAGAGTTTTTATTTTGTTTGTTTGTAATTTTCCTTTTACATACCGGAAAACATAAATTGAAGAAGAGTTTAAATGCATCATAAAAGGTGTTAAATGCCGTGTTAAAGTCCTCTTCCGAATATACATCCGACCATGACATATTAGAGAGACAATCACAAAACTTTTTTAAATTTATGGAACAGTAGTCGCGTTTAAATACAAACCATTCCATGAGAGGTTTTGTATTTTTGGAAGAAGGGATGTATAATACTTGTGCAGTTTCATGGTCAGATAAACCAAGTTTGAGAACCTCACTCGAAGCTTCCGGAATATTACTAATGAATTGATCGAGGCAGGCATTCGCGCGAGTAGGTTGATTAATATGTATATTGTAGTTGTAATTGTGCACTATTTTCTGAAATTCAGTTAACGTTTTACTCTCTTTAAGTGAATCGATATTGAAATCCCCAGTTATGATGATTTTCATTTTTAGTCTGCGTCTTAGTGTTGTAATTAGGTACTCCAAGTTACGAAGAAAAATTTCTGGATTTGATCTTGGAATTCGATATATACATACAATTATACATTTATAAAGTGGAATTTCAATTCCACAGCATTCGAACGATCGTTCAATACACAATTCGCTCAGTAATGGCACTTTTTTTGTTTCCATATAATGTTTACACAATATACCAACCCCGCCTCGTCTTTGGTTTGGTCTGGAGTAGAAATCCACTAGCTTAAATCCTTTCAAAGATAAGTTAGATTCCTCCCCTGATCTGAGAAAAGTTTCAGATAGGCATATTATGTCTACGTAAATTTTCTTATTTAAAAGTTCGCTAAGAGAAATTTGAAGAATGTCTAGTTTACTAAGTGCTCCTGCTATATTTTGATGCAATATAGTTAAGTAGGAGGTTTCTGATTGGCTTTGACTAATAAAAAACTACCCTTTATTCCTGAGTTTGTTGATATATTTGCGTCGGGAGGCGACTGATACATATGCCTATCCTTAGATAGTAATGGTTTTGGCTTCTTTATCCGAGAAAAATAGTTAAGAATCGATTGCTGGGTGCATTTTTTTGAAGAAGTACTCGTACATCTGTTTACGCCGTTGTGCCGTGCCACCTTTTTGACGCCGCCATATTTAATAGATAGAGGATTAGCATGTAAATTATTATAACTAAGGAATTTCTCATCATAGTCCAGACAGTCAATTATATAATTCAATGTACCACAGGCCTCCTGTAAGAAGTCTCCTGCGGTACCTGTAACATTGATGAAATGACAGTTCGGAAAACTGTTACATATTAATTTAAATTGTTGATTTAACATACGTTCATTCAGGAAACGGTTCTTTACTATGTTCAACAAGAAAACAGTATTTTTTTGTAGTTTCTTTAACACATAAAATAATTCGCACAAGCTGTCTGAAGGATTTGTGTCATTTTCACCGACACATAGTATTATTTTGTCTTTTTCAGACACTAGGGTGCTATCACAACCTTTCAAAACCTCATCCGATTTGGCGTAATGCTTCGTGATGCTTGACACAGAGTATTTTTCATGCTTGGTGCCATCTCTTGAGTTTATGAGTTCAGAGGCGAGTCCACTACATTGTTGGGTACCATAAATCATTATTCTTCTGTTTGAGGAGTACTTATTAATTGTCATGTTCAAGGTCGACGATTTCTTATCACTAGTTTGCGCAGACACTGAGAGGATCGGTTGAATGTAGTTTTTTACTTGAGATTCCATTGTTTCTGTTTCAAAAGGTTTATCTAATTCTAATACGCTTTCCGAGATCACTTGATGATTGCATCGCGAAGTGGAAGGAGGTGGTGTCGAGTTCCTGTCTTCCATAAAATTATTAGGCGGAAAGGAAGGGGATTGATTTGTGGTATTATTCAAAGTCAATGAGTTATCTAGACCATTCGTAGTGAAGTTAATTTTTCTTTTCATCAGCTTTTTTTTACTACTTTTGATCGAGTTAGTTTTTGAAGTAGACGAGCAGATTTTGATTAGCTCTTTAATTTTTATATCTTGATCGATAGTAATTTGTTTTAGTGATTTATTTTCTAATATCAATTTATCAATCTCATTATCCGCACATTCCATTTTCAAGTTCAAATTGTCAATAGTGTTCCTTAATTCGGTAATAATTTCATCATTTTGCACTGTGGATAAGTCCGGTAAGCTTCTCATAATATTCGAATCCTCAGATAGCAGTGAGCTATTGTTTTCGCATGGTAGTGATTCCCATGACGTTTCCTTACGGAAGATTTTCTTGCGAATAGTTATGTTAGAATCCATCGTGTTAAGAGTTAGTAACGCCCTCTATGTCAAAGAATATCAAACCACTACCAAATATAGACCAACAGATGTCGCTGTGTCCAAGAAATTACTCTTTGTGGCAATAACAATAATATCGTGCAACACTGATGAGATTTGGCAACACAGTGTGATCGGTACCTTGAATTTGAATATTGCATGTCATCTGTCAGCTAAGAAATTTTATGAATGCAATGTAAACAAATAATTTTGTTTAACATTATATTGTGTACTATGTTTTCGTTATATGTTATTTAGGTTATATTTAAGGTCATACCCCAGTTCTTTCTATCACTGCACCAAAGTTGTTTAAGTTATTGGTAAGTTTTCTTATAAATGTTTTTGCACTTTTGTGTCTTCGTTCACTGTAATTTTAATTGCACTATATTTTAATATCGGCTTCGTCTCAGGTATCACAATCATTTGTTCACATGGTTTGCATTATTGACAGAACTTTTATTAACTTATTTACACTAAATAGTCAATGTTTATATGTTTTTACTAAATAAATATACGGAGCTATCTTTAAGTGTCGGATCGGCTCAATGACACAGTATTGTTAGTGACACAGTATTGTTAGTGTAGGTAGGCCTAAGTAAAATTAGGCACGTGCCGTAATCTTATACGTAGCGCAGAGGTCAATAGCTTAACCATTGCGCCAATGGAATTATCTATACAAAATTAAATTAAAATGCTGTTCGTTGGTAAGCGCATCACTTCAGAATGGCTGGACCGAATGACATATTTTTTTTTAATGTTTTGTAGTTGTCCGAATCAGGTTTTAACGGAAACAATAATCGGAAAATTCGGGTTTCTATGGGTATTTTTTTAAACTATTGAAATTTGGAAAGGACAACGTCTGTCGGGTCAGCTAGTTATTGTAAATTTGGAAACTATAAATCCTTTTGTTGTATCGCCCGCCACAAGTACGTTGTTATATAAAAAGGCAACCCATTTGTGCGGCCGACTGTAGCGGAAACAATCTCGTACTTCCGCAGCGTAATGTAGGTGCTTGCTGAATTATCGACAACCTTGCTGTGCAGGGCTGCGGTTAGACTGGGAGCTAGACTACCTGCATGTTAAAACATAAAAGTTGAAACATGTTTATTTTGCATAGGTAATAATGTGATTGGATGCCTCAGCGAATGTTCTTATTTCTATTGAGAATAACCACCAAGAAAGTGCACCAAGAATAATGACCAAGAAAGGTTGACAACTATTATAATACCTATATACACTTAAAAGGTCATCGACGGAATTCTATCTATTGTATAAAATATCTATAAATATAACATGTCTAGAAAAAACCAGCTGCTTCATTCAAAACCTAGACGGCCAAAATGCATGGAACAGCAGTTTTTTTTTAATAACCTGAATTCATGGTAACAGTTTGCGCGTCGATGTCGAGATCACACTCTGTATTTTCTTGCAAAACTGCAAAAGTTTCAAGTTCATTATGAAAATCGTAGGTACATCTTTCATAACTTAAAACGAAATCTTAAAAAAATCTTTTACTTAATGAAACTGAAATAATATCTTCAGGCCGTTGTTTTTTATTAGTTTTTCATCAGTATTTATATGACCTTACATTAACACGCCTGAGGACTAAATTATAAAAAAAAATGTTATTTCAAGACACCTTACGATAAAACTAATTACTTTTTAATGTTTAAATTAATTGCAAAATTATAAGTCGCTGCTGTAATGTAAATCAGGTTTCCACGGTAATACCTTTTATTCTTATAAACGACCTTTTATGAATTTAATATCTACAATTTAAACAGAAACGTCGTTAGTTATGGAGATTTAAATGGCCGCTCTCACTTTATTATAATAACAGAATTAGAAATATGAATATTAATCTTAGTTTGAAATAAATTAGTTAAATTGTAGCCGATGAATGCTGGGGTATTAGTCTCATTTTTATTATTATTAAAGTTACAATGAGTTTAGGGTAATATTTCTCAAAGACGCCAAAGATAAATATGTATTATATAGTTGAAGTAACCCTAAGGCGTTATTAAACCCATACTCGTACATGATCTTATTTACATTTATTTAAGTCTGATTTTCTTCAGTAGAAAATCAAATTGAAATCCCAAACTTGCTTGTAAATTTATTTTTGTACATACATACACAAAAAGCTTTTTCCCATGGAGGTTGACAGATACTACAGAACGCCACCTGCTACGATCCTTACGTTATCGCTTTGTTTACGATCATACATCTGGTCATACTCGGTTGTCAGTTTTGTATTATGAATAAAATTAAATGAATTGAGAATATACTCGTATTTAGGAAAAAAGAAAGTAATGTTTTTTTGCCGTATAACCTACAGCAGCTGTTGTTGGTTAGATTCGCTATTCAAATCCTTGTTATACTTCCCTTTCTTGCATTAAGTTGATTTTAGAATGATCATAATTATTGAAAATATAATAAACATATTGAAATTGCAGCGGTGTGTTTTAACTGTGGGTATGTGAAATTATTTTACCAAAATTACATAAATTGAAACCAAAATTGTGAAGCAGCTTAACAGAAGCCGAGCTCCCGGTCTAAGTACAGTAAGCATGCTATTGTTTAATGATTGCGGAACTGGTTCGGACAGGGTAAGCTCTCGTCAATGTTTCCACGTAAAACATCCACTAACATTCATTACGATGCCTTCCTTCTCGGAAACTGTATTTATTTCATATTTAAATTCATCACTTTTTACGTCAAATAAGTTGATTTGTTTAGGCAGAAAATAATTTATTTTAAGATAAATTCACTTTTAGTCGTTGGATGATGATGGTGTTTGGATGTACCTATATAATATTATATTTTCTTTGTTGTTATCAAAAATAAAATGATAAAATAAAGATTTTTCGTCACATATTACATATTTCAATTATTATATATAATAATTAAAACTCATTCGAATGAGCAATCGATTAATAAATATACGATGAATCGATCAGTCGAAGTAGCGTTTGGCGATAAAAGGTTGTTTCGCAATAAATTCCATTCGAACTATCGTTCAGTCGACTTTCCATTAATCGAACATAATATGACTCTCGAAGTTAAGTTACGGACCCCTTCTGAATTTTTGAAGATTTATTTATTCTACCTACATACAATATAAAAGTGTCGTTTAACCAAGTAACCTTGTTTTTTCACAATAAGTAAAATTGTAATAATGGTCACGAACACGCTATTATTTTTCAATTACCTACCCAACAACGGTTTTCTAGTTAATTAAAAAACCATCAAGTATGTGTCGGACCACGCACAATGAATGGTTCCGTAGTTGGGATATTATTCAATAGAACACGACCAGTTAGAAGGCAGTATACAAACGTGCTGCGAGTTAGTGTTATACATATGTATGTGCCCGGTTATCTTTGACAAAATACCTGATGGAAAAAAAACGAGTACATTCCACTGTTTAAAAAAAAATTAGTCTTATTAATTTGATAAATGTTATTACTCCGCTTGTGAATTTCTAAATGATACTCTAATGATAATGTACTTTATAGTTAGGTACACAGTTAATCCTGACATTTTTAAACCTTTAATTCTTTATTTTATTTTATTGACTTTATTATGAGAATTTTGAAATTGACAGTATTTTTAGAATATTGAGCACACTAAATAATGTGTGCATGCCTTATTTATGGTAGAATGTATAAGGATCTCTAATTATAAAACGTCTGCATTTTTTTTGTACTTACTTTCTATGCAAATAAATAATGATTCTATTCTTTTCTGTCCCAAGAACACTTAACATTCTAGTTGAAAAACATGTTCTCCCATACGGCATGTATGGGAAAACATGTTTTTGAAACTGCAAATGTAAGTTGGTCGATTATTACTCGTTAACTTGTAGAACCTACTTAAGTGTGATAGTTTTCCTTTCAATATCGTAACTTTTTGTTTCGACTCCAAAAAAAAAATTGCACTTTACAGCTTAATATTTCGCAAGCGGATCCCTGAATCCAAAAATGTTTTTGACACACTCACAATAATTTAACGACTTTGGGATGGGAGGGACATGAAAATAAAAAAATTTCCTCACTTTACGTGTAGGGGAGTTAGTACCCTAAAACCTTTTTTCATGGTTTTATTATACCACTTGGTCGACATGATTAATATGCCAAATTACAACTTTCTAGTACTAAGAGGCCCTGAGCTAAGCCATGGATAGACAGACAGACAGACGGACACACGGCGAAACTATAAGGGTTCCTTGTTGACTACGGAACCCTAAAAATGAAGAAATTACTGTTATTAAAAAATTATAATAGCACTAGCCTGCATAACAAGTTTAGCACCATTTTAGTCGTATGAATAGATAAGAATGAAATGATCTATTTCATTATCAATAGCTTCTAAGAATACTGCTTATTGTAAGAAGGTACTAATCAATAGAAGCAACACGTGGTAATTAGAGAATTCAAATATTATTTTCGTTGATCAGTCCTCACTCATCCACTGGATATAAACCTCAGCAAATGGAAGTACAAATAAACTTAATGAAACATTAGTAGTAAATTTTGTCAGAGTAACTACCCAACTGACTAACACCGCAGTACAAACTAATGACGTCACATAAGTCGGCGACCACATTGCGAGCTAGTTTGAAAACAGTTCATGCTTAGAGCGCGGTATCCGTTAGGAGGCGTGCTCGTACTGAAAAAGTAACAGATAGACAGACTGACATACAGACAAACAGATATGATTTTTTTCGTTTAGGATACTGTTTGAATCTTTTACTGAAATAAAAACATCCTATAACATGTACAGGTTGTAACGGTATCATAAACGAAAGATGGTTTAAAAAAAATATCACTCAGCCCTGTTTATATCTAACCACCCATTTTAGCGAGTTTTCTCATCAAGCTATAAATCTTATTAAGTTTTTCTTTTTAACATAATATACTAATATAACATTATAATTATGGAAAAGTTACTTTCTCTGTATGTCAGTCTGTCTGTGTGCTACTTTTACACTCCTTAATTTTTGTTTGTTTGTGTGACGTTAAAATATAACTTCATTATAATATTATAAGACACTAATCGGTCACTGTTGGTTTATGTGTACATATTTAATACATATTTATTCCTCAATTCTTAATGATTGTACCTACCACTGTTTGTCTCTGTATCACCCAAAGGTTGACTGGTAAAATATACCTTTGGCATAAAGTCCACGTCTGTACCTACATTTTTGTGCGCTTAAAATGTTAAATATTCGTCAATAAAACAGGAACGCAGTTACTAACTATTTAACAGCAAAGCAAATAAATAAGTCGTTTATAAAACTTCTATTAGTTTTTCCCCACACTTTATTTAGTTCAAAACTATCCCGTCTCACCTTTTTTCTATTCTTTTCTTAGACTAACCTTACCTACATCCAATTTTGCGAATATATCATTATTTATTAAATCCAACTTTTCCCGAGTTTCAAACTACGACATTCTGTTGGAGTTCTTACTAACGAATCTTCAAAAATAAAACTTATCTAAAAGAGCCAAACTATAGACAGCAAACTACGTAATACAAAATATTTTTTCCTTGACTTCTTTTAAGACAGTAGGTAACAAAACTATTGAAGCAAATAACCTAAAAACAAATGGTATTTATAGCTGTAATTTTTTTTGGATCTATTGGCGCTTGGGCAAAATTGGAAGTAACGCCGCCATCTTGTTTTTTCAAAACATTTTACAAAAAAATATTGCACAACCGTTTAACAGCGCCCTCCTGTCAACGTCATTCGAGCGACAAAAGATCCTTGTAGCTTATTCATCGAAGCTTGTAGCAGTATACTTTCCATTCAAAAAGTCTTCTCTTCCAAAACGCTAATCGCTAACCTATCATTACTATGATGTCCTCTCCAGTAAGTTGTGGTCAAGTGGCTACAGCGAGGAATCTTCTCAAGTACGTACGTCGATCGTATCTTGGACCAACTTGTCCTTCTAATGTACAACTTAGTTATCAGTTTGAGATGAGTTATTTCAGAAATACCCTCGTATAAGAAAATTAGAAGGTCCACTTTTATCATCAATAGCTTACTGTCAGAGTGTAATAACAGCCGCTTGCTGAGTTTGGTTGATGAACGAATCTTGGATACCCGGATTTGGATACTTAATTCGCCATCTTCCTATTATGGCAATAGGTACCCACTGTTATTGCCAAAATAGATGACGTCTGAACTGTTTCTGCCTTTCAGTTTTGATGAAATTAAATCGTGGATACATAAAAGTGAAGCCCGATGTAACTCTTTTAACGATGTTTATAAATTAGCTGGGCCCACGTATTACCGACATTTACAAATTTATTGTATAATAGTTTATAGTTTTTTGCAAGTAGGCCTTCTTAAGTTTTTGTTTAGTGATAATAGTATCCATGAGCAGTAGTTTAAATTGAATCGTCACTGCTCCGACTGAATTAGAGCTCAAAATGTTTTCTTGTCAATTTTATTTTAGAATTAATTCTCGCTGACCTACCTTATGTTAAATATGTAGAAAGTACCTATGTTTTCTGAGATAAATTATGTGTTCAGTTAAAAAGATCGTGTGGAAACCGGCAAATTACCTAGAACCAAAAAATTGGTTAACCTGACG
Organism: Agrochola macilenta; assembly: GCA_916701695.1. Taxonomy (NCBI): domain Eukaryota; kingdom Metazoa; phylum Arthropoda; class Insecta; order Lepidoptera; family Noctuidae; genus Agrochola; species Agrochola macilenta. The sequence continues at coordinate 22,796,465 of OU753560.1, read as the reverse complement.
TCTATACTCGTAAACCCGCACTGGGCCCGCGTAGTGGATGACCCACTTCCTCTCACAGAGAGGAGATATCTGTGAGAGTGACTGCTGTGTCCCAGCAGTGAGATCAAAAATGTTTGGGGAAAGTTTATCATTAAGGATACACCTAAAAGTTTAAATGGCTAACGCAGACACGAAAGGATAACGACTGGTAAGACATAGAAAATCAGGCATTCGTTTTTCTTTAATAACACTATTAAAATCATTACAATAGACTATTAAATACTCCTTTGTTCCTTCGCATTATTAAGTACACAGACTCATAAATTTTTTAGAACCAAACCATTTTATGATGAAGACGACAGCGTTAATCTGAGCGTTTAAACTGCTAGCAAAATTGAAATTTTACGACAAAAACATTGTATTTGTCATAATAACGGCGGTGATAATAAAAGATGGCGGCAGTAAAACTCAGCCGATATTAACCGAGCTTTAATCGTACGTCGACGACCGATGTGACGCCAGTTAAGGTTGGAATGATTCAATTTTATACGTTTCGAAATTGTAATTGAATATCATTTGAGTGATTATCGAGTTTTGTTTAATTTCCGTGTTTCGGGATCGAGATTTTCCAACTCATTTAATTTTTCACATAGGTGATAACGTTAATTTATTTTCGTCAGAAGGGCCGGGTTTCGTGAGTTTGCGTCGGTGTAACTCCAATGATTCCAAAGTGAAAATAATGATAAATGATTTTATTTCTGTAAGCAGGTTTGCACCAATACATTTACACAATAATATTTTTTGAAAGATGATAAGTCTATAATATATACACTGCATTTTTCAGTATTTCAACATTCAGACGGTAAAAGCAATAGCCGCCGATAATGACCTCATTATTTATACCTATTTTCCAATTCGCCTATGTAACAGGATCCCTAGCCATTATCCAAAAACGCCTTTTAAGAAAACTCGTTAGACGCATTTATTTGCCCTATTAATAATGAGTTTAAAGTGAGAATTGCGGCGCCAATGTGGGAACTATCGCACAATTTGTGACGATGCGACTTTTATTGCAACGTCGGCTGGACCTAAGTGTGGTCAGCCGAGGGGTCGACGGGGCCAATGGATGGCTGTTCCGGCTCTCGACAACTATTCAAATGGTGGAAAAAATATGTTTAGAATAGAAGCTTGGGTTTCATTTTTACTTGGTAGGAGGTATGGATTGAAGTCATGATAATGCGGAAAAGAAAATACGTCCGTTTCTTTTTTTAAGAGATCTTAGGGCCAATTCCCGTAATTTTTAAGAACGTTCGCATTCGCATCTCATTCGCAATCTGTCAAAAATACAATCAATTTACCAACATTTTTGACAAGCTTGACAGATTGCGACTAGAATGTGAACGTTTTATAAGTACGAGAATTGGCCATCAGGTTTTGTGTGAATGTCATCTAAATCAATAAATAAATGCTAAGCAGAATGTTAATCAAATAAGTTGAAGAAAATATTTATTTGTCAACTAGATTTCGGTGTCAATTCATGTTTTTAAGGCATTTAAATTATTTTAATTGTATTATTAAAAAAAATCACTAAGTCCATAAACATCAGCACTGAGTCCTAGCTATACCAAAACCTAGTTTTATTCTGATAAGCCTATATTGATCTAGAAATATCTAACCTACAAATTTTTTATTCTTTTAGTACGTTATAACTGTCTGATCGGGAATGCATTTCAGACACCTGCTCTAGCCAGACGTAGCAGGCGTAGCCAGATTTAATGTATTCTGATCCGCCAGAATACTTGGTACGAAATCGCCAGGTGGTCACTGTATAGGGCGACTACCGTCAGTGGCGACAACTACGGGACTAACTTGACGGGTGTGCCACCGGAGGAAGCCGTAAAAGTCCGGGCCCGGGAGCAACGTAAATCATACCTACTCGGGTTGGTATACGTACGGTTCTGGCCCACGATCGAACCCTCTGACGTCCAGACCGACCGCGATACTAAGACTGCACAACCGATGCTGACAGCGACAAACGACCCAGACATAGACCAACTGGAGGAGGTCATGGCCCGGCGGGAATGGCTGATCACGCCGACACCAATCCATCAATTCACCTGGCTGCAGCGAGCGACAGATACAGCATAGACTCGACCCTGAGTGGCAGGATCACCAACATGCTCAAACTGAGGGCTGTACAAGTCATAGTAAATGTCACTACGAGAGCCATCGTTGTGAAGGGCTGCCCGCAAGGGGGAGTTCTCTCGCCGCTTCTATGGAAACTGGTAGTAGACAGCCTCATCAAAACACTCAATGACAAAAGCTATTTCACCGTAGGCTACGCCGATGACATAACCATAATAATTAACGGGACCCCACAAAAACACTCTATAGCAAACTCATGCGTCAAGCCCTGAACATAGTAGAGGAATGGTGCAACAAGCACCAACTCTCAGTGAACCCTACAAAAACCGAGCTACTCTCTTCACTAAGAAGTGAAAACTGACGTTACCTACTACAATTACCGCGATTCTTTGGATCAACCCTATAAGCCTCTCAACTTAAACCAAATACCTGGGCATCTTTTTGACAAACAACTGAACTGGGCAAAACACACAGTGTGCAAACAAACAGGCAGTGCAAGTTACTGCTTGGCAGGAATTGGGGGATCACTACAGGGGGTTATACACCACAGTCATCCGATCAATGATCACATATGTCTTACTGGTCTGGTGGCCCAGGACAGACTTGAGCGCACCCCAAAAAGATCTCGAAAAACTGTAGCGGTTTAATTGTGTCGCAATCACTAGCAGTATGAGAACTGCACCCACCGCCGCCCTACAGGCAATGCTGGGACTACCGCCTCTGCACCTCATCGTGCGAGAGGAGGTGGCTCTAGCCGCCTTTAGGCTCCATTTATCGGAAACCCTAAGCAATGACTCCATGGTTAAGCACACACGTATAAAAGAAGATGCGATCAAACGAAAACCAATGATGGCATCACCCTGTGACAAAGCTCCGAAAAAACACCACTTTCAAAGGCCCTACAACATAATACTTACAGAAAAACAGTGTGACTACTCAGGCCCGAAAGAGATGAGAGTATACGAGTACACCGACGGATCGAAGACCGACTCCGGTACCGGACTCGGAGTCTTCTCACACGACCTCAACATAAATATATCCAGACTTCTGGGAATGTACAACACCGTCTATCAGGCGGATTGTGTGGGCATCATACAAATGGTCCACGCCCTAGAAGCCAGGGTTACGGACACCCACATACGTATACTCTCCGACAGCGCCTCAGTTCTCCAATCCTTACGGAAAATATATACACCTTGAAACTAACACTAGAATGTCACAATGCACTAGAATGCAGCTGACAAACCAGGATCCAGCACGGCAGTCTGTGGACCCGAGCCTATCGTACCCATTCCCTTCAACCAAATACGCAAGTGGCTACAGGAGTTCACCCACACACAAGCGGAGTACTGGTGGACCTCGCCACCGGGCTGCAGGCAGTCAAAGGAAGCTATAAAGGAAGGTGATGGGGATCAACACGGAACACTGCTCGCTAAACAAACACTTCCACACAATAGGCATAACGGACAGTCCCCTGTGCAGGGCGTGTATGCAGGCTGGGGAGACCGTTGCGCACGTGCTCTTTGAATGCACGGGCGTCACCCAGATCCTATATAGATGTTCTGAACAGGAGTTTTAATTATCTTCTGGAGGGAGTGGGCTGGTTGGAATAACCACCAAACGGCCGCTATGGCCCACGCACAACGGTCCACCTGACGGACTAAGTGCGGAAACCAAACCCTTTAACATAAAGAAAGAAAGAAAGAAAGAAAAATGCGTTTATTGGCAAACAGCAGAAAAATACACCTTATAACTAAAAAAAAAAACATACAACACCTGCTCTGGCTACGCCGCTGCACGTCGTGCACTTACATTATGACTACGGCGTAGGCACGTCGTAGTCATAATGTAAGTAAGACAATTTAAAAAGACTAGGTACAGCATAGCAGATTCTCGGATTTTTTTAGTAAAATACAATAATCTACCTGACGAACAGATTTTTTTTTTGTCGTCATCTCTATTCATAAACTCAAATTGCTTTAATACTATTACATAACTCAAATTGTTTCTACGATCGTATTGTTTTTCATACCGTGACTCACAATGCATGCGATAAATCCAATTAATTTTGGAAAAAATGGAAGGAAAATAGATAAAATTTGCCAATAAAAATTAACCGATGTGAAACAAAACTGGACCTCTAATTAACATTCTTCGGGACAGTGCTATGAAATATGTTAAGCATGGCATCTCGTCGCACACCATAAAACGGGGCTAGGCCATGACTTTTTATTTTTTTTCAGTCTTCGTTGATATATTATTGTTTGATGTTGAAGAGTGTAACTATTAATTGAATTTAGTAGTGAAAAATTACAGTTGTTCGATATTTTTTGAGTGTTTATTGGAGTTCCATTTTAATTAACTTTTTAAACTAACTTAATTAATATTTCGTTGTTACACGCTAACCTTTTCAAACAACTGAGTACCTACTGCAAAAGTTCCTTTCACTTCTTTACCCGACATTCTTTAAATAAAATAGAGAGCCTATTTGCCCTCAAAATATCTAATAGGCAATTATCTTTGACAAGTGTGAGAAGGGTTTAACGCTGGAAGTACGTTACATTTTATGTAATAATAATAATAATAATAACCCACCACCGTATCTTTACGCTGACTTCGTGATGGGGTTTGCGCGATCCTGAACTCCTGTGCCGTTAGAGTTTACTTTGCCAAAACAGGTCAGGTGAGAAGCCAGACCAAGAGAGATACATAATCCCGCAGGGCAGCATGTGTCGAGCTGTTGGGCAGTAGCGATGACATGGACCCTATCTCCCGGGAGAAGTCTTGCTCCACACCTCTGGCTTGCTTTTATTGACCGGCTGGAGTGAACACTGACGAGGAACAGAGCTCCCACCTCTTTCTTGCCTTTATTGGCAGACTTGAGTGAAAATTCGTAAGAACAAACTTGATCGGAGGAAGGAAGTATTCCAGTAAGATGCTGGTAGGGATCTTGACCATACTTCCAAGATTGTCCTGATATCCGTGGAATACCTCTCCACTCCTCATAAGCAGCTCGGAACATGTTGCCGTGACCGTTTTCGGGGGCCCATCATTGAGTGTACAAGTCACCCCCTGCCATTTTACCTGTGTATTTTATATAAAAATTGGTCAGGCAGGGGCCTGTCCATACGTAATAATACGGTATTTCCATAGTTATAGATAATCAGTTCAGTTAGCCACCCAGTGCCAAGCCCATAATCCAATATCTTTGTTTCCATATCCTGCAATAGTCCTGCACCAACTGGGGTTAGTCCTTGGGGGCACTAGCATAATACGAACAGCGATTTAAATCGTTGGTTGGTGCCTCATTTCATTAAAAACGTCTTACGGGCCTCTGCGAGTTGGCTTCGGCCTCTCATACACCTTCCGTGTACCTACAGTGTTTTTTTTTTTTTTTTTTTGGTTGGGAAATCATTAAATGACTCCTCCCGCTCTGGGCGGAGCGAGAGGGAGTGTCAGACTTTTACTGACTAAAACCCACACGTGTTCCTTCCGTTGCTGTGTGCCGGGGCCGCGATATCCCTTTCGGACAAACTCGCAAGTGTACCTACAGTGTGTGAAATGCTAGTGTGAATAATGTGATCGTAAATTATAATTTCACACATTCACACAAACCAAACCTTCTCCGTTATATGAATATTCACTTTTAATTAAGCGCTGTTTACACTTTTACACGATTCTATCGGAATGTTTTTCTTTGCCGTTGTTCGTGTTATTTACTAACTCTACTTTCTTGGATAGGAACCCCTATTTGAGTATACGCCTCCTCCAGTTTGATCCGGTTTTCTTTGTCTTTAACTCGTTCAATCAATGAGTCAAGAAAAAGAGTGGATTGAACGACCTAAATTGAATGTACCTACTGACCCAACTCTCGCGTATTAGTTCTTATACATGCCAACATTCTTAGTGCGTTTAGTTTGCAGGAAAATTATAAAAATATAGAAAAAAAAAAAACTTATTCTTTTATCTTATCTTATTCTTGCCCTAAGTTAGCATAAGTTAAGTTAGTTACTCAGTTCTCCTAAATCTCCAAACTTGTATCACTCCCTCAGTGCCATTAATACATCCCATCCGTTATCAACACACGAGGGCCGAACTGACCCAACTATTGCATTAACCCATTAGCTGTACGTTCGTCATAATTACATTGTATCCAGCTCAATTATACTGTTACTCCAATTGAATGAAAGGAATTTTAAATCTTGTATAAAACGCACACTATGCTGCCAAGCATATTATAAGTTGGGGGATTACATCGTTGACAAAAATGCTTGGCTCAACGCTGGTCCAGCTCCACAAGGCGCATAAACTAATTGATTGGCATTCGAAAATATTGTTGGAGCTACTGAAGATCGTAGGACTATCTTTAGATTGTATAAATTCAATTTCATAGTATTATATAATTGCATAGCACATGTGTGAGCACTATGTACTTTAAAGCTACCATTTACTGGGTACGTCTTTCATTGACTTGAATGTGCCCTTACGGCTGAGAGTATGTCATGCTCACTCAAATGTCTCGCTGGTGGTGGCGTGTGTGTTGGATCATTAAGTTCCCTTCAAAATGGTTGAGCTAAATGGTGCTGATCCATGCGTCATGTTCGTGAACGGGCGCCGTCAGTGGGGACTGGTCATCTCTTAGCTGCCAAGGCTTATTTTGAAATTATTTTAATTTTTGAATTGTTTTTGCTTTATTACGGACGCTTTTAACGTGCACGTCTCTCTACATTGTTCTCACATGTATAATTACAACATGAATGATGTAACCAATATTTTGTAACAATATTCTGATTTAAAAGAGTGTCCGTGGAGTTTCTTGCCCGTTCTTCTCCATAGGAACCTACTACGCGTTGGAATGGGCAACTAGCTTCATATTTCTGACTGACCGACCCCTTGACAATTCAAAAGTGCCTGTAATTGGTTTATTTGAAATAAATGCTTTGAGTTTGAGTTTGAGTTACTTGACGCGTGACTTCATAAGATTGGCCAGATACATGGTAAGATACAGTGCCTTGAGGAACACTTTGTTTAACGTCTAGCTCTTTGCTCAAAATGACCGGTTATGGCACTTGATGGCTCTATGGGGAACCCTCTTCATAGAACACTTTTACGGATATGGTAAACAAATTGTGTTGCTTATGGAAGCCCGTGCTTATAACATAGTGCTTTAGTCTATCATTTCAGTAGGTAAGTTATTTAACAATATCTGGCGGTCCGCCTGTTGCTGACCTTTGGTCTAGACGAATCTACCTAAGTACTTTTGAAATGTTTTTTTTTTTTATTGCCTTATCCTCATGAAAGCCATTATAGTCTAAGAGCCGACCTAGATTTTTTTTATGCCATCTGTTTAATGGCTGAAAAGTATTTTTATCACATCTATTCAAAAAGAGCTATAAACTAGCTCTTTTTGAATAGATTTTCTTCGTAAACAGGGACTTAAATCCCTAGGGATTAAAAGTGATTTGAATTTGTAATGTGGATTATCAACATCATAATTTCAGCCAAAGGACGTCCACTGCTGAACATAGGCCTCCCGTAAGCACCGCCACTTCGACCGATTCTGTGCTTCCTGCATCCAGCGAATTCCTGCGGCCTTCCCAAGGTCATCGGCCCATCTTGTGGGAGGCTTTACAACGCTTCGTCTTCCAGTACGCGGTCGCCACTACAGAACCTTTCGGCCCCATCGGCCATCTGTTCTACGAGCAATGTGCCCTGCTCATTGCCACTTAAGTTTGGCAATTCTTCGGGCTATGTCGGTTACCTTGGTTCGGATCTCTTCATTTCTGATGCGATCACGTAGGGAAACTCCAAGCATAGCCCTTACCATTGCCCTTTGGGTGACTTTTAGCCTTCTGATAAGGCCCATTGTGAGTGACCACGTTTCTGTGCCAAAAGTCATTACTGGCAACACGCACTGGTTCGTCTTGAGACACTGCGGTATAATATGTGGGACGAGAAGTTTAGTAGTCGTTATTTATTCGCCCAAACTCCTGCGGAACTGCAGAAAGTTCACAAACACTGATTTTCTAAATAAAATAATTATGATTATATATCCGGAAAGTAAATAAAAATAAGCAAACAGCAAAAAAAAAAATTATAAAAGAACCACATAAACGTATAACCTATTTGGTTTTTTCAAAAAAATCAGACAATACGGATATTGTGCGCCAAAAAAAGTAATAAAGTATAACATAAATACAAAAATATATTAATAAAAAAGTTTTATATTTAATATTCCGTATCAGATTCAGAGTTTAAAAAATCGGAATTTTGATCTTCGAATTTGGAAGATTCGGCATCATTTTCCGTCAATTAGATATATAGATATATCGTTTATTTGGTGCACACAAAAGACATAGCACAAAATACAGAAACATGATTAAAACTATAAGGTGCCAATATTCAAAAATCTAAAATAAAGAAGAAAACAAGACATTGTGATGACTATTGGCTAAGACACTATAAAATAATGAAACAAACAAAGTGCGGTGTGCGTCGCAAGGTTGCACCAAACAAGGGTCCAACTCAGCATGTGTCAGGCAAATATACCTGACGCTGATATTCTGCTGGATCCCTGCAGTGACATACGGACGTCGAGCAGATGAGATAATAAATATGCGAATTATTGGTGTTGTGAAAAGTGAAATGTGCGGAATGAAATTATGTAAACATACCCGCAAGTTAAATAATGGTAGAATTTTTGAATGATAATAGTAAAGTTTACATAGCATTTGGAAACGTTTTTGTTCGATGGTGATTGTGTATAGGATTGTAGTGATAGGTACTTGATTATTTAAATAGATAAATGTATAATGTATAAATGAGTAATGATAAAAATTATAGTGGCGTGTGATAAAATAATCGATTTGCCTGGATTAAAAAGTGGTTTCAATAAATAAAGGTAGGTAAATAAGCATATGTAAACTATCGTCTAACAATGGATCCACAAATTAGTGAATTAATAATATTCTCTTTGTTCACAGGTTTGTGACCTCGAGTTGCACTACGGCAATGTCTTGTCAGTTAAGGTTCATATGCACACACGTCCTGTATCATAATCAGTCACGTCAAAAAATATTGTTATAAAGATAAGATATGTTACACGGTAGAAGTTGTACGACGTTGGCTACCACATCCACATCCCCTCGTCTGTGTAGAGGCCCATAATGGGCCTCTGTTAAAACTGATATAAAATAATTTTCACCCATTAAACAGATGGGTGAAGACAATTCAAAAGTGCCTGTAAATGGTTTAATTGAAATAAATGCTTTGAGTTTGAGTTTTAGTTTGACAGTCAATTTTTTTTTATAAAAGCAAATCTACAAACAAATCAAATACAAATAAACGTTTGTTCTTTTATGAGAAATATTCAAGTTTATACAAACATAATTAAATTAAAGACTGCTTAATTAAAATCTTATTTCGTTTATACTTAACCATTCAACTCGTAAATAACTCCCAAGAAGTTTCACAACAATTAAAACTCTTATAAGTAAGAACGAAAGCAATTAAACTGATACACGCAACGAAAGAAATTAAAAGGGAATTAAACACAAAGAAAGTAAATACTCGTAAATTACGTGCTCTAAGAGGTACTAAATACCTACTATTGTTTATTTATACGATAAATTGATTTATCTTCTGTGTTTAAATTAGAAGATTCAGGAAACCTTCGTCTAGGTTTGTATGGCCACCAGTCCAGGAAATCTCTGCTCTAACGTACTCGTATCTTCTGCAGTTTTGGTTCCAATAAATAGGCAGGATTGTCAGGGACTAGATCCGTACTGCACACTTAAGTATCTTTATTAGAAAATTCAACCTCAAGTCATAGACATAATTATCCAAACGCATTATTAATTAATTAAATAAATAATTATATAAATTTAAATAATTATATAAATTAATTAATTATCAAATTATTCATACGCTCGAATCTGAGTAAACGTATTTCTTTTTGCTCCGTAGTAAAAAATATTTTCTAGTAGTAATTAGTGAAGTCTGGACTTTGGAAAGTGATATTTGCGGTGATTGTGACCATAACTTTAAGTATTTCAAATAAAACAATCTGTAAATTATCAAAATATAATGAGAATAAATTAAAAAGTATCAGTACAGTGCAAGGTGTTTGTGTATTTGAACTAGAAAACATATCATCACACCCTCACTAATTCTGGAATTGGCATCCGTCTGCTATAAGGTCAATTAATTTCACTTCTCTACTAAGCGTCCAAGTAGCGAGAGCAGACCTTAGCCTAAGCAGCCGCGAAGTGTGGGTTCAAATCCACGCCGAGCTATTGATTTTAAAAATCGAGAATGCCGAAGTGCGGAGCTTGCGGAAAATTTTTGGCAGTGAATGACGGCACAAAATGCTCGAAATGTCCGGGATTTTATCACAGGGTCTGCGTAAACCTTGCCCCCACAGCAACCTTCTCCGCAAACTGGATGTGCCCTGGATGTAAGGCAAAGGTGCCTCGGGTAGATAACTCCCAAACTCCTGTGAAGGGAACAGAGGAGACTAGTTCATCCACCAGCCCAGCATCGGTCAGCCCCACTGATAAGGCTGTCATCACAGTTGCAATAAAAAAGAACTCACCGGATACTCAAGAGATTAGCCTAGCTATGGAAATCCGTGGTCTCCGCAGTGAGGTTAACGCCTTGCGTGATGAAATTCGGCAGTTTCGCGATGAGTTCTCAGGCCTTGATGATAAGGTGACTAAGTGCTATAACCGCATGGATACCCTGGAAGGTCGTGTCAAAGAACTCGAAGACAATACCGAGCAAACGAATTCCCCTCGTTTAACTCAACTGGAGGAAACAATTGGGGAACTCCAGCAGCGGCTGAATGAACGTGACCAAGAGTCACTCCTACACGATGTTCAACTGTCTGGCGTTACTGAGTCTATTGGGGAAAACCCGACTCTGCTGATTAACACCCTTGCACTTAAACTAGCGATTAGGCTCGAGGAACAGGACATCGTTTTCGCTAAACGTGTTGGGAACGTTCGGCGTGACCACACCGTAGGCGAAGTGTCTCGCCCTCGAATCATCGTAGTCCGACTAGCAAGACGCGCGACGCGTGATAATTTGCTGAATGCCGCTCGCGTCCGCCGTAACCTCACTACTACAGACATCGAAGTGCCGGGAGCGCCACACCGCATTTACCTCAACGAGCGCCTGACTAAATCTAACAGGCAATTTTTCTACGACACTCGCCAAGCTGCTAGTCGCCTGGAATGGAAATACACCTGGACTAGAGATGGTCGCATACTTGCGCGTAAAGAATAGGGAAAGTCGGTTGTGCACATCCGAACGGAAAAGGACATCTCTCGTTTTTTCATCTCTCAGTAGGTTTGTTCGTGCATAAAGTAGAAATTGCTATATATGTTTTTTATGTCTTATTGTCGGATTACATGGTGTCGCTTGAGAATTTTCAAACTTGCCCATTGTTTTGTTTACTGTCTAGCTTTTTCACATTTCATTATTGCATGTCGTTGTTAGATACATCCGTTCGGTTTTTTACTTTTATTGTGATACATTTTTATAAAGTGTTATACATGTTTCTGTCAGTGTCATCCTTTTAGAATCTTTAGTTTTTTAATTTGCCATGTTTTACTTATAATTTGTCTGTATAAGGTATTATTTATGCTTATAATCTACGCTGTCCTCGGTGCCGTATCATATTTACACATTTTTTCTATGCTGTTTGCAATATTTCACTACACTTTATTTATTTACCACAACAAACTTGTTCACATGCATCTTATATCAATCTGTAAGTTCTTTTATTACCGACTTCACAAAAACGAAGGTTATTTAGTATATTCTTTGATATTTTTATTTATCTGTTGTAAATTATCTACTCGATGATGTCTACTACATACCTTAAGGTTGGTTTTTGGAACGCGGGTTCTTTGGGCACGAAGCACGACGATTTTATAACAGCATTACTGGATTTGGACGTCGATATTATGGCCATTAATGAGACGTGGCTGCGAACAGGTGAAGAAGGGCGCGCGCCTTCCGTGCCTGGATATAGGCTACGACATATACCGCGACCATTGTCTGTCAAGAAGGGCCGTGGTGGCGGTGTTGGTTTTTATGTCAAGCACGGTATAAATGTTCGAAGCCACTCGTACTCTGCTAGCCCTTTGCACACCATGGTCGAGCAGATGTGGGTCACAATAAGTGTTCGCGGGGTTAAGCTAGCAATAGGTACTGCCTACCGCCCGCCCTGGCAAGATGTTGATCTTTTCCTAGACGCTGTATCTGGTTCTTTAAACTCCTTAACGCAGTGTCAGTACACGATATTGATGGGTGATTTTAACATAAACATGCTTAGTGACGCGGACTCAAAGACAGACAAGTTAGTCTCATTTTTGAACTGCCTAGGTCTTAAACAACTGGTACGGTCACCCAAGCACTTTACAGTGCATGGTAACTCTTTGATAGACATCATCTGTACTAATGTTAAACCACTCTCTGTATCAGTTGATGTGATACCGGATCTAGGTGATGATCGCGTTGATTTCCGGCGAATTTAGTTTTAAACGCCTGAAAATTCCATCGCGGACCATTACGTATCAACCGCTAAAGGACATTATTATGCAATGTTTTGATCAAGATCTCGAGTTACTTAACTGGAAGGCGTTAACCGAGCTGCAAGATGTTAATTCAATGGTCAGTGATTTTAACTGGAACTTACTTACACTATTTGATATTCACGCACCTCTAAAAACTAGTGTTATTAAGGAGTATTGTTACCCTTGGATTACTGACAATGTAAAATTTATGATGCATTTGAGGAACAAAGCACATGTAGAATATTTAAAAAACAAAAAATCTGATTCAAAAAAGATTTATTACAAAGAATTTAAGTCACTTGTTTCTAGGTCTCTATTTTACGAAAAATCTGCTTACTATAAACATAAGATCAACAGTCAAATAAATGACCCCAAAGCCCTTTGGAAAAACCTAAAGTCTAACCTGCTTCCATCTAAACATAAAGAATTACCTCTGCACTTTGACGATCCCGACAAAATTTGTGACCATTTTCTGAATGTGCCGGGCGCGGATGCGGATACTCATTGCTTGCATATTTTGAATCTGCGCGAAATAACAGTACCACGTTTAGTTTGAGAACTACAACACGCAAGAAAATCGCGAACATACTGACTACTATTAAATCGAATGCTGAAGGTTGCGATGGCTTTACCATAAATATGATATTACTGACACTCCCTGTGACTTTGGACACCATAACTGCTTTAGTAAATACATCTGTCACATCTTCATCTTTCCCTGAGTTATGGAGAATTGCTAAGGTGCACCCATTGCCGAAGACTCTTAATGCATTGGACATGAAGGATCTTAGACCTATTAGCATACTGCCAGTACTTTCTAAAGTTTTAGAGAAAGTAGTATGTGCGCAATTGGTTGAATTTTTAGAGACCAATAAGATTCTTCCAGATGTTCAATCAGGGTTTAGGAAGGGCCGTAGTACAGCCACGGCTTTGTTGGATGTGACAGACAATATCTTGTCAGCTCGAGGTAATGGAATGTGCACTCTTTTGGTGTTGCTTGATTTTTCGCGCGCTTTTGACTGTATTAACGTATCCATAAAAAGCCATCTTTGACAATAATAGAGGAATCTATTATTGTCAAAGATGGCTTTTTATGGATTTGACGAGGACACAATAAAGTGATTTGATAGCTATTTAGGCGATCGTACACAATTTGTTGAAATACGGCGGGCGGACGGCTCAACTGTTGTCTCTAGACATCGCACAGTAGGAAGGGGGGTTCCGCAGGGCTCGATTCTTGGGCCAGTATTGTTTATATTGTATTGTGCCGATATAATTAAACATATAAATAAATATAAATATCATATTTATGCCGATGACACACAATTATATATATCATTTAAGCCGGAAGACTATGAACAAGCATTAAACGATCTTAATACAGATCTTGAAAACATAGTGCAATGGTCCAATGCTAACACGCTTGCCTTGAACCCTACCAAAACCAAGTATATGCTTTTTGGAACCGAAAACCAGTTAGGTAAAATTAAACCCTGTGCCGGCTGTGTGACTGTTATGGGAGAGCCTATCGAACGGGTTTACGAAGCGCGTAATTTAGGTCTCATCATGGACACGGAACTTCGTTTTCACAAACACGTATCTGAGTCTATTCGAAATTGCTATTACAGACTTAAGATTTTATACAAAGCCCGACCCTATCTTAGTGAAGAATTGCGAGTCTTGCTTGTGGAGTCTTTGGTTTTATCAAAGTTAAATTATGCGGACACCGTGTATGGCCAACGGCTACTGTCAAAAACTGAAAGGATGATCCAAAGACTTCAAAACGCCTGTGCGCGCTTCTGTTTTAAAGTTCCCTTTAGGGGTCATGTTACACCTTTCTTCAATGAGCACAACATTTTAAAAATGAAAGCTTGACGTAAACTCCACTTGGCGAGTCTACTCTTTCGTGTTATTAAGTCTCATTCCCCTTCTTATTTATATGACAGACTTTCATGGACAAGAAGACACAGAATTGGTGAGGGCAGAAAATGTTCTCAACAGCTTTCCACCCCACGGCACAAGTCGGCGGCTTTTAGAGGCAGTTTTCGTTATGCGGCTACCAAATGTTGGAATAATATACCTCCTCCAATAAAGTACGTTAAAAGTTGCTCAACTTTCAAATTTAAATTGAAAGAATTTTTATTGAACCATCAAAAGGATGCTGAAAATGTTCGAGCCGACATATCTGCCATTTAATTAATTTTTAATTAAATAAATCATCTACTAATTCATTTTTATAATTCAATTCTTTATCTTTTTTATTATTTATTATTTGAATATTTCATTTTATGTTGCACCGGTCGACGAGTTTTTATTCTAAGGGTCGACGTCAGCTTAGCGCTTTACGCGCGGCGTGCGTCGATGCGCGCCACCGGTACTCCAGGCACCGCAGGCTTCGTATCCGCCCTCCGGATACGGAAGCCATTGAGGCGGAGCTGTACGAAGGGTACAGAGCGGCGAAGACCGCCCTCCGAGCGGAGATCGAGCGGGTCAGAGGAGAGGGCCGTAAGGAGTCGCTGGAGACTCTGAACAGAGACCCGTGGGGGCGCCCATACAAATGGGTGAGAGATCAACTCCGCCCATGGGCTCCCCCGCTGACGCAGAGTCTCCGGCCCCAGCTCGTGGAGGACGTGGTAAGCGCTCTGTTCCCTTCGCGAGGGGAACATACTCCCCCGCCCATGGCTCCGCCTCCTGCGGTGCCCGATGTAGACCACACCAGTGATGACGACGACGAATCTACGGAGGTGACCGAGGTAGATTTGAGAGTGGCGGTACGTAGGCTGAGTGCCAAAAATACCGCCCCAGGACCCGACGGCTTACCTGGAAAAGCCTGGGTCCTGGCCTTAGAGGCTCTCGGGCCTCGACTTAGGGGGCTCCTAAGCGCATGCTTGGAGAGGGGCCAGTTCCCACTTCGTTGGAAGACGGGGAAACTGGTCCTCATTAAGAAACCGGGGCGCCCAGCGGACTCTCCGTCCGCTTACCGGACATCGTGCTGCTCGACGAGGTGGACAAGCTCTTCGAAAGAGTTATTGCGGACCGCCTTGTCGGGCGGCTGGTGCGAGTGGGGCCGGATTTGGCGGACAGCCAGTTTGGTTTCCGCAAAGGGCGCTCCACGGTGGATGCCATCATGCGCGTTCGAGCCCTCACGACGGGGGATGCTGTTGCCCGGGGTGGGGTAGTCGTGGCGGTGTCTCTGGACATCGCCAATGCGTTCAATACCCTGCCCTGGAGTTGCATTAGGGAGGCACTCCGGTATCACCGGATGCCGACCTACCTCTGTCGAGTGGTCGAGGCCTATTTGACGGACAGGGCCGTCATCTACCCCGGTCACCACGGAGAGTGGAACCAGCGAGAGATGTCGTGCGGTGTCCCACAGGGATCGGTTCTGGGGCCGCATCTTTGGGACATCGGCTACGACTGGATGCTGCGCGCTGACCTCCTTAGCGGCGTCAGCGTAGTCTGCTACGCTGACGACACGCTGGTCCTGGTACAGGGGAGGTCGCATGAGGCGGCGGCCGAACTGGCGACACGTTGGGTTGGGACAATCGTCGATAGGATCCGGCAACTGGGACTCGAGGTGGCCTTGCACAAGTCCGAGGCCATGTGTTTCTATGGTCCTCGGAACGCGCCACTGTCGGGTTCCCAGATAACGGCAGGAGGGGTTCACATCGGTGTCGAGTCTACGATGAAGTACCTGGGACTCGTCCTCGACACCCGGTGGAACTTCGTGGAGCACTTCCGACGTTTGGCTCCCAAACTGGATAGGGCTGAGGCTGCTTTGAAGCGGCTTCTGCCCAACCTAGGGGGTCCAAACGCCTCCTGCCGGAGGCTCTACGCGGGGATCGCGCGAGGAGGCGAAACGCCGGGGTATAACTCCGCTGCCGCAACAAATCGCGGCACAGCGGACAGAGCTCCGGCGGGATCTCATGGCGGCATGGAGTGTGCGATTGTCGCAACCCAGCGCTGGGCACGCCACAATTGCGGCGGTAAGTCCCCTCTTTGAGGAGTGGCTGGAGAGGCGCCACGGCGTCCTCACCTTCCGCCTGACGCAGGTCCTCACCGGACACGGTTGCTTCGGGAGGTTCCTGTTCAGGATCAAGCGGGAGGAAACGCCCGGGTGTCACCATTGTGTGGATCGCCCGGAGGACACGGTGGAGCATACGGTGGAGGTCTGCCCGGCTTGGGTGGAGCACCGCCGTGTCCTCACGGAGGCGATCGGCGGCGGCGATCTCTCGCGTCCGGCCCTGGTTCAGGCCATGGTCCGGAGCGAGAGTGCATGGGAGGCCGTCACCTCCTTCTGCGAAGCAGTTATGCTCGCGAAGGAGGAGGCGGAGCGCGCGAGGGAGATTGAAGCTGCACGCCCTCGCGCCCCTAGTCGCCGCAGGAGACGCCCCGGGCGTCGGGAGTCATAAGCTGACTTCCGGCCACCGTAGGCGCGGGCCTTGGCGGTTGTTGTCATGATTTTAAGAACTCCATCAAAATCCGTTCCGTTTCGTAGTTTAGAAGAACAACGCAGTCAGACGATTTTTTGCATTGAGGTGTCCTCAATGCAAAAAATTAAAATTTTATTAACTACTTTCTATTTATAGAAGTTAGATTTTTTATTTATTTATTATTTTTATTTTAATGTGGCTACTAAGACACAGATATTAGGTATTTATTTATTTTAGTTTCTCTTTCACAACACACCACACACACTGATCTAAGTCACAACATTTATTTGATTTTGTGAGCTTTTTACTACTTATTTTTAATTTAATTTATTACAACGGACACACACTTCCCTGTCTTTATTATTCTAGCGTATGGCACTCGTGGGTTGCAGCTGAAAATCAGCGTCAGCTGGTACACTTTGTGTTGCCATCTGACATTTATGCTGAGCTGAGGCCCTATTGGCATTATAATCATTGTTTTTTGTATTTTTTTTAGTTATAAGGTGTATTGTTCTGGTGTTTGCCAATAAACGCATTCTTTCTTTCTTTTTTTCAAACAGGTTATATAGTAGAGTAGGTAGTTGTTCTTACCTGTTCATATAATTATCTAGTGTTTTCGATACATAATAACAAAAAAACGTTAATGTTTTGAGTTTCGGAGTAGAAATTTCTTTAGTTAAGAAATATTTGTTGCGGCGTGGTGACAAACAATGGTGCCGATTCTCTTGTATATCGAACTAAACTAAATAAACTATCACTTTCATTCCTTACTTTTGGCTATTCTGCAAAAACTTTTGCTTGCCCTACCCCGAGATTCTTTTTTAGAGCCGGAGGCACGCAGGGGGGGCAACCTCGACATGTTTTATATGGAATTTTTCATTTTTTGTCAGGAAAATTATTACCTACATGTTGAGTTTTAGGTGTTTATAGGTTTTTAGGGGTCGAAATTTTCATTATTTTTGCGATAGGACACACCGTTTTCGAGATATAAGCAAAAGAAAAGATACAGTACTGTTTTTGCACCTGAAGTCGAGGTGTTGGTGTGAATTTTAGTTCATGACAACTAATTGTATTCCACATCATTTTACTCGCGATAAAAAATAGTTAGATGTAGTTAGACAATCAAAATTTTATGTAAAACGTCAAATTCAGAATAGCAAAATTGCTATTTTCACTAAAATAATAACTCAGTGCCATCTTAGTGCTGTCAAACTAAAATATAGTTAAGTTGTGACACTTTAGTCTTTTTCGGAATGGGAAATCGTCGTTTGACAGGAATAAACTAAATTTTGGTGATTTTTTGTCTAGTTTAGAGGCATTTGTGGCAAGAGCATCGGCATCATTATATTGAACAACAGAATTAGGAGCAATCGACCTGAAAATTTTGATAGCTCCAGCAACTTCTGCTTTGTGGTACGCTTTTTTTTCCACATTTTCAACCATACATACGAAAGAGCAGGCAAAATTTGTCTAATTGGTCACAATTGGAAAATTATAAACAAACCAAAATCATTAAACAAATAGTCCGAAGAACCAAATCCAAGTACCTCTGCCACAAGAGAAAGAGAAGAGCCTATAATCAATTAAGACAACGAATCTGAAGTTATCAATGGACGAATAGCATTAGCAATTAGATTTGTTTTAATTAATAACACCATAAACCTTTCTTATAATGTGTTTTTTATTTTATTTATTAAAACTGTTTATTTGTAACTCATAAAGTTTGTTTTAATACTTGAAAATATTCTCGAGAATGTTCTCGCTCAGGAGAACTTACTGAAAATTTAAGTTGTGTAGTAGTTTATTATGACGTAAACTTCGTAAAACGTTATTATTATTTGTATATTATTGTTATATTATTAAAAAACCTTTTTCCAAAAAAAATACAACCAACTTTCGAAAAAAAACACTACAAAGTGAAAAATCGTGGGTGTCTTTGGTTTTGAATTTTCGTTTTTTTTCACCGACTTCCGAAATTAAAGTTATTTTTCACTTTGTAGTGTTTTTTTTTCGGAAGTTTGTTGTTTTTTTTTTTGGAAAAAGGTTTTATTTTTCAATTTTTAGTTGTGGTATCTACACCACACAAATTCGAATACCAATATCTGCTATGTAAATAACAGTCACAGGAAGTTATCATCATATCATCCACATATACTAAGTGGGAAAAATACGTACTATTGAAGCTTACTCAAAAACTATCCCAGCAAAGTTAATAAAATTTATATGGGACCAATCCGGGAGCATATCCTTTCAAACAAAAAAATAATTGTCAAAATCGGTCCACAATTGACAGAGAAATCGACGGAAATACATTAAAAAAAAAAAAAACATAATCGTCGAACAATAGTCATCCATTTTTTAAATTCTCCTTCCAAAAGAATATTCTCGAGAACATATTTTATTTCACATAAACCTAGATGTTTTGAATTTATCTGGAATTTCTCAGTAGTAGCTAGTGATGGTAAAATTCCCGAGAATATTCTCCTTGCGAGAACTTTGTTATAACAAACTACTGAGAAATTCCAGATAAATTCAAAACATCTAGGTTTATGTGAAATAAAATATTTTGAATTACTTAGCACGTATCCAACTTCAGAAGCTAGGTGCACGGTTCCAATTGGTTGTTTCCTATGGAGAAGAGCCGGCAAAAAACTCCATGGTTACTCAATTGGCTTTTACAATATTTTAAAATAACAGTGTGTATGGGAGGACAGTGTAGGTCTTTTAACAAGTACCAGGTACTTAACAACATAGAAAGTGGTCAACAAATCTACAGTCCACTAAGCCTACAGAGTTCTCACATTCACAAATTAGAAAAGATTCTTCCTACATAAAAGAAAAATAAATTAATAAAAACCTATGTTAAACGAAACTACATGATTGCTATTACAACTGTAACAAATCTAAATAATTATTGTGTTCACAAAAGCCATTAATAAATAGTTGAAATTAAATTGTAGGTACATACATAATGACAAATAATAGGATAATTATGACAAGGAAAAATGTAAAATATAAACATGGTAATTTGGGAGCATAATTTGCCGTTAATGAGGTATCAGGGAAGTCACATGTGCAGAAGAAATTATTGCCAAACTTCCTTGTCTGCAAAGTAGTATTTAATTGTATAATATGCTTTCTTGACACGTTTAACGTGGGTTTTGAACTTCCCATCGCTAAGTTCTGTAAACGACTTTGGCAACTTGTTATAAAAGCAGATACTATTTATAAGAAATTACCTTATGGAAATCGCTTCTTATTTTGAAAAGTCCAACGTTTTTGCGAACGTACAAAATACTGCTTAAGATATAAAGAGAGAGAGTCAGTATATCAATTTGTTAGTATTTTTTTTTGAAAAATCCAAGAACACTGCCCAACCTCATGCTTAGCAGTAACATTTGCAACCATTAGAATAACAACGCAGTCCAAATAATCTAGGATAATATGGGCCAACGGTCTAACCGCAACACTCTTCTCGTTCGCGTCCAGTCTATTATGATTAATCTAGGATAATATGGCCCAACAGTCTAATCGCAACACTCTTCTCCTTCGCGTCCAGTCTATTATGATTAATCTAGGATAATATGGCCCAACAGTCTAACCACAACACTCTTCTCCTTCGCGTCCAGTCTATTATGATTAAATCTATACGCTAGAATAAAGGAGAGTATCCAAAAACATCAATCTAGTCTTTATTACCAAAATTCACTTGTGTGGCCCGATTAATGGCGGTTCCGCTAGCATAGGTATAGTTCCGCTAGCATATAGTTCCCCGAGGGAATGTGAGTAACGTCGCCGATCCCGACTAATAGTTTAATAACACTATCCATGAAAGTTCACAAAGATTACCCTTCGATTTTATGGCGGTCTGAGATCGAAAATTCAAGGATCAAAGGAAGTTTTTATGGCGTGTTTATTTATGGGTTATTTTGGAAGCGTTATGGGGATTCTTTTTTTTATTGTATTGTGTAGGTAGTTGGTAGTAAAAGTAAGTATTCTGTGAGGGAATATTGGTTTATGGAGTTAGAGGAATGGGTTAGTGTAGTCATTTAGGCATTCTGGAGCATATTCGGTTTTTTTTCGGTCAGTTCAATTTCCTCGTTTTAAGCCCTACTTTCACTTTTTCTTCTGAGACTACCCTAACCTAATTCTTGTTTGTTATTAACTGCTTAAACATTCCATATCATAATAATTTCACAAAATGAGTTCTTATCAAAAAATATAGTAAATACTTTAAAACGCATGAAAGTATATAATTTAATTAAAACCGTATTGGAATTACTTATCTAAAAAAACTTGTTTCTGAACCAGTTTACCATATTGATTCTTCAATTGTCTTCGAGGAAAATATTCTGCGGTATAGCAATTATACGAACGATTGCCCTTTTCTCGAACATGCTTGGAGATTCGAGCATTATTTTAACAACCTTCTTGCTGTATTGGCCGAATACATGCGAGCGCCCCGCCGCGCCGGCAATGTTTGTATGAAAATCCAAATCTGCCGTGTTAAGCGGCCAAATAAATTACTATGAAACCTCATATCAGTCATGTTAATTAAAAATACATGGCAACCAAGGAGGCCACTTAACAAAGATTTTATTTAAATTTCGATTTGATTTGCAAATAGAACTGTTTAAGGTAAAGAAGAAACAAATGAATACAATGGCGGGTGATAAACAATATTTTCACGGTCGTCCTTCAATGCCCTTGCTGCCGGCCGCGACAGTACAGAGTCGGCAAAGCAGATTCTATCACGCAATAAGTAGACAAATAAATTTATTTTGCTTAAGATTTAATAGTTAAAAACTTCCTTGCCCCAGAATGATTCTACCTTCGCGGGAGGAACACGTTGTTTTCCTTAGTTTATTTTCACGTTTTACAAATCAAAGTTATTGATCTATTAAGTTGGGTGTTTACAAATCCTTTTAGGGTAAGTTTTGAACATAAATGCACAAAGCGAAGCAATGTACGACTCCAAGGAGTCGCGCAAGAACAAATAATTAATTGTCTTATTTTATCTACTTTCTTGCAATTGTTTTTGGTTTTGTCTTTTTGCCGTTTGCTTTTTAAGTGGTATTTTATATATTTAGGTCTTACTACTTCTTTATCGGTATACTTGTAGTATAAAACAAAGTCGCTTTGCGAGTACAGTTGTGTTACCGCTTAGTTTTTCTAAACTCAATGGATTTTGATGCAGATTTCCGTGTATTCCCGTTCGTCCCACTTCCGTCGTCCCACTGGTGGGACGAACGGGAATTTAATAAATAATATTAAATTTATTCCCGTTCGTCCCACTGATATTGTTAGTGGGACGAACGGGAATAATTTAGTAATTTTATTTTTAATTCCCATTGGTCCCACTAAATAATTAGTCTGGTTGTTCAATGGTAAAAAGTCTTGTGTGTATCTTCTATCTATTTTTTATAAATAAAAGGAAACCGTGACTGACTGAGATGTATCAAAGTACAGCCGAAAACTACTGGGATTAGGAAAGTGAAATTTTGCACACGGCTTCCTTTTAAAATGTAGAGAAGCACTAAGAAGGGATTTTTAGAAATTCGACATTTATGGGGATGAAATGGTATTTTGTTTATATGAAAAATCTTATTCCTTGAGTTAATAAACTTGAAACTTAGCACAAAAGTACTAGGCTTGCATGAATTCACAAGACGGTATTGTTTTCATGACACTTTGTGCACAATTTCTGAGTAGTAACCTACTAATCCTATTAGTAGGATAATACTAATGAAAATAAAAATAAAACGAAGGCGGTTAGGTTTTGCATTACGTATGTCGGGATGTCGTACTCCTTCGTAGATCAATGTATCCATGTCATCCCACTAAAATAATATCAAAGTATCCATAAATAACACTATCAAACTGTACCTTTTAGCTTATTTACCGATTTGACCGAAAAAGCTTGGTTGTTTTCTGCCAACCCCATGCCTCGATGCCTACCGTTATGCAAATGGCCGCCACGCCATCGAGACGGAAACAAATCGCAATTCCCATGGTGCATCTAGGAAACTATGGTGTATCAATATAGACATTTATTATATTAAGGATTATTTGTGTATTATCGAAATTATTATAATTACTCAAATAACAAAAAGAAAACACACCACACTATACACCACAGAATACTTTATTTATGACACTGAAACTGCACACATTTATAGTACTTAATTACTTAGGTACTTACTTGTTTTATTCTCATTGTATTATGGTCTTAGTTTATGTATTATTATTATTTCTTAAATTTATGATATGCTCAAATACAGATATATATTTTTATTACTTATTGTATAATCTCACTTAATTCAGTGAAAAATAATACTAACCCGATTTAATAGGTCGCGCAGGGGCGCGACCTATTAAATCGGGTTAGTATTATTTTTCGGACGTCAATATGTCATTCCATAGGTAATTGCTGAAAACCAGCGCTGTTGACATTGGGTTCATCCGAATTTCACAGCAATTCGCTGAGCAATGACCTGTTCTTGCACAGATGCGACGCACAGCGTTATTTTTCTTATTATTTGTTACAAAAGTAGATATCTCTGCAATTAGCATTTTGCTTTTGTTATGTTTATGTTGTCTTTTGCAAATGTCACAAGAGTGCTAAGAGTACGTATTAGTCTTTGGTCCGTGGCCTTGACATCAACCAATGAACAACATTATTTTTGTTTTTAAATTTTATTAAATGTTTGAATACAGGGCCTTTGGCTGCTTTTGTATGTGTGTATTTTGGATTTTTGCTTTTTTAATGTGCGTTTTTTTTGTGCAGGATAAACAATTTTTCTTTCTTTCTTTCTTCTAATGATTGAAATACTATCGTGAGTTCATGCAAGCCTAGTACTTTTTGTCCTAGAAGGAATACGTCAAATTACAAGTCAACCTGAATATAAAAAATAGATAGACGATACATATGTAGCTTAGAAATAAGTGTTTTTTACCATTGAACAACCACCAACTAGACTCAAATTATTTAGTGGGACCAATGGGAATTAAAAATAAAATTACTAAAATATTCCCGTTCGTCCCACTAACAGAATTAGAGGGACGAACGGGAATAAATTTAATATTGTTGATTAAATTCCCGTTCGTCCCACCAGTGGGACGGCGGTAGTGAGACAAACGGGAATACACGGATTTCCACCAACATTTTGAGAATTTACTCCAAAATGTTTATGTGTTTAATACATTTCATATTAAACTTAAACGTACTTTTATAATAAAGAAATCTCGATGTTTTGTCAAATCGTAAGAACCGTGCCAAGTACGGGCGGGTCGCCAGCCTTTTATATATCCAATTTGTTTACGGTATCATATTTAATATTTATTCACCTTATCTAATAGGTACATTAGCATATTCCGTTCCAACAGACTACCTCACAATACTCATGAGAAGGTTTTTTGTAACACAAACAAAGCGTGATCCCATGACATACATAGATTATTCTATGGTTGATTATAGGTTAATGCCACAGTAACCTACCAAAACAGTTGGAAGTGAACAGTTGGAGTGATTGTGTTGAAAATACAAAATTTTCAGTCAAAAAAGAAGTCTTAAACTTCGAGTCCTCGCCACATCTCCGAGACTCCTACATTAGTACTAAAACAAGTTAGTCTGGTATTTCCGATAAGTATACGATCCAACAGATATGCAAATTGAACCTATACTACCTACCTATACGGAGGTACATACCTACGTAAGTGCTTACTTTAATAGACATTCAACAACTATTATAATTTTAGAATCGCGGAAGACACACGTTTGCTTTACTTTTACTTTTTGAAATTGTAGTTTCTCAAATTACTTTTTATTTTACTATTCTCAATACCCATACTTTTGCAACTGGCGAACTGTGATTGTTGGTAGATCTGTGCCTAACCCTTAACCTAACGGGGAATACAGGTATGATGTTATGTTATTTTTTTGTGTCAGTGTGTAATTTAATTCTGTGATAGCAAATTCACATAGATATTGTGTGAGTGTTAAATTTTCTTCTTTGTTATTAGAAATATGCCATAACGAAATTCGTTTTGGTTCAGCGCCACGTTTCTTTTCATCTATTGGCTTGTTTCTATTTAGGGTATAAAATGAAAGGGCTCAGTTCAAATATGTATTTAATACCTATAACCCCAAAATAAATTTATAAAAATAAAGGTTATAAAACTAAAACCCAACTAACGTTTTAGGGCATAAACCCAACAGATTACGTGTGACTTCGGATTTTTTATTCGTCTGTCTGTGATGTCTTGTTTTTACCTTTTTATCGTAGTTGGGTTTTAGTTTTATAACTTTTATTTTTTCACGTAAGAGGTGAAATTAAATGAAATGAAATTGTTTATTCTGTAAATGGGATATCGGAATCACTTTTACACGTCATATAAAAAAATATTAAAAATAAGCTTGGTGAGGTCGGTGTTTCCTATCTGACTACTCTGAGAAGAAAGGCCGAAACAAACTCAGAGGTCACAGTCTCTTTTAAAGTCCAGACATAATCTTGGTCAAGTCATGTGAGGACCATGTAGATTAGTGTCTGAAATGGTATTTTGAGGAAAGAACCACATAGATTTGAGTGGACCTGTCCAGTCAGTGCAAGCATTTGTCAGTAATCGTGGAGCTCAACTCAGAACTTAAGGAGCTCAACTCGACGAACAATACCAAGGAAAGGATATTTGGGTAGGCCGCATCAACTACTCAAACTGCCAGACCATCATTAAAACTGAGAAAGAAACAAAGAAATGAAAAGGGAAAATAAAAATATCCACATAGTCCTCACATTCACAATAATTAAAATAATATAATACTTTACAAAGTAATCGTGTCATTTTGAACATAATTTTCAACAATGTCAATGTGTATATAAAACTGGTTTATTGTGATGAATAATTAAAATGTCAAGTTTTATGGTTTTCACAAGGCTTAGCAGAGCGAGCAGCTCAATCCCAAGCTTTTTTATCTTCTAAATAATCTGAAATTTTATAGTACCCTTTTTTACAAGGTTTGGTTTTAATACAGCTTTTAAATCGTTTAATGGGTAAGTTTCGAATGTCAATGGGAAGTTTGTTGTAAAAGCGTATACATTGACCCATGAACGAGTTGCTTACTCTGTGGAGACGTGTGCGATGTACAGCAAGGTTGTGTTTATTCCTGGTATTTAAACTATGAATATCGAACATTTTCTTAAAATTTGATATATTTTTGTGTACATACAATAGGTTTTCAAAAATATATTGTGAGGCTACAGTCAGAATATTTATTTCTCTGAATTTATCTCGAAGGGAATCTCTTGGACCTAGGTTGTAAATGGCTCGAACAGCCCTTTTCTGTAGAACAAAGATAGTATTAATGTCCGCACCGGTTCCCCAAAGAAGAATTCCATATGACATAAGACTATGAAAGTAACTAAAATAAACAATTCTGGCTGTATCTACGTCAGTTATCTGTCTAATTTTTTTAACAGCATAGGCGGCCGAACTAAGCCTTCCTGACAATTTTTCTATGTGTGGGCCCCATTGTAATTTACCGTCAATAGTTATTCCAAGAAAAACTGTTGACAGGTAATACATAATCTAAAATTTAAGATTTTTTTACAAAACAAGCAACAGATTTAAAAAGCGACTAAATATAAAGTGGAAAACAATATTAGTTTCGGTTTCCTCTCAACAATCGCCTCAGTTTCAGCACTTAAACGGATTCTTTCAAAAGCCCTTAGATTGATTTATGCATTGTTTTTCAAGTAGTTTATGACAAAGTTTATCGAGTCATAGTTTTATAAATATCTATTCTTACAGATGATGCGGCGACTTAACGTTTACACAATATGTCTAGTATTTGGTCTCACTATTCTTATTATTATTAATATTGGGAGTCAGCATACTGATATGGCATATTATCTCACATCCATCAAGAGCCGTAGAAATGTCAAGATTATCATAAAAGTCGAGGATGGAGAGGAAACCTACACGCAACAGATACCCATTGTACTGAATGATGGAACTCATGGCTCAACTGACATGGATTATATACCCGTAATGACGAATGAAAACCATTCCTATGGAGGACACGACAAAAAGAACATAGTCACGAACACGCAAAATGAAACACACAGATCCACAAAAATTAAAAAGCTATTAGAAAAAGCAAGAACAAAAATAAAAGATGAACTCTCCAACTATATTTTTTCACAATCCGATGTTAATGGTTTAGAAGATTTAGTTATGGAATCCGGGGGACAGCCCTTACGAAGCTTAATAATATCATCATGGAGGTCAGGTTCTACATTCCTTGGAGACCTGGTGAATGCAATTCCAAGTTCATACTATCATTATGAACCCCTTCTCATGTACGGTACTAAACAAATCAGGGAGCAAGTAGAAGCAAGCGAAGCCCTGAGCATTGTTAAACGAATGTTCAAATGTAATTTTCACGGTTTACAAGATTACTTTGAGTTTGAAAGTAAAGACTTGAATCTATTCAGCCATAGCACCAGATTATTTGACAATTGTATAGATGAGAATAAAAACGAGCTATGTTTTAATGCAGAGTTCATTTCTCAATTATGTAAGCTGTTCCCGTTCCAAAGTATGAAACTTGTGCGACTCAGGTTACGGCTGGTTGAGGAAATATTGAACGATAAAGAGTGAGTTATTATGTGGTACCTTCAGAATTCCATTGTGGCACTTTCTTATCGCCGCGCAGAAAAAAAAGGACTGTTTCGAACACGTTTATAATAAGCTAACGTGTCCATTCCGAGTCAATCTGCCTTTTTAGCGTAGGTAACTCGTGGTTAAAAACCAGTGAACAAAGGATATACTTATTAATTCAATCATCTGTGGATCTTTTGTTAGATACATATAATTATAATTTAAATTGCGGCTATGCTTACACAATTTAACTCTGCACGTAACACTTCTCCACAACACCAATTCGCGTATTTATCTCGACTGCTCGATGTCCTTATCTCACTGCAGGGATCCAGTAGAACATCAGCAGCAGGTATATTTGCCGGACACATGCTGCGCATGCTGAGCTGGACCCCCATTTTGTGCCAACTTGAGATAATCACCGCACTTTGTATGTTCGTTATTTGATTTAATGTGTCATAGTGGTTCGTTATCGTGTGAGCACTAAATAAATGGTTTATCTATTTATCCTATCCTACTCTACTATCCTACGAGTACTAATACTAATTACTAATACAATATTATAAACGTGGAAGTTTCTGAGGATGGATGTTTGTTATTCTTCCCGCCAAAACTACTCAACGGATTTAGATTAAATTTGCCACATAGATAGTTTATATCCTGGATTAACACATAGAAAACTTTTTAACCCGATATTTCCACGGAATCGAGACTTATGCGGGTGAAACTGCGGGGTGCTGCTAGTCTAAATCTAAGTTTCAAATCAGTTTCATGTTGATCCTTTTATAGCAATATTTCTATTTTGAAGAACTGAATGATTTACAGGCTCAATGTGAAGGTGTTACTGTTGGTCCGTGACCCCCGCGGCCTGATGCAGTCGAGGCGACACCGGCGCTTCTGCGAGCTCTCGTCAGATTGCTGGGAGCCCTCACTGGTCTGTGCCGACTTGGTCAGCGACTATGTGGCAGCAGGTCAGATACTGCAGCAGTACCCGGACAGACTTATGTAGGTTTTAATCCCATGGATTAAGTATGAGTGGAATTTTGAATTTCAGTTGGGACCTTGGAGAATTAGTGAATTTATTCCTCGAGGTATACCATTTAATTGCTTTTGGTTATTTTATTTCCTGTTGTAGTTTTCGTTAACCAATCCTTTACATTGGTTAACTGAAACTACAATAAAATGGAAATGTTTTTTAATACATTTCAAGAGACATTTCACAAAACAATTTGATTGCATAAATAAAATAATACTTAACAACGCCCCTCTGTCAATGTCATGCGAGCGCCAAAAGAAACGTGTTGAAGACAGGTTGAAGGTATATTCTTCGTATAGTAGACAGAAAGCGATCACGCCTTCAGGCCAGTAGAAAATGAGTTCCACAAAAATAGCATCATTATTGTTTGAAACTGCTAAATCGTAAAATTTTACGTTACAGGGTGATACGTTTTGAAGAATTAGCCCTGAAGCCTAGTATTACTACAGACCGAATTCTAAAATTCCTAAAGGTGGATGGTAGGCAGGCGTTTGACGAGTTTCTGCAGGCGCATACTACAGTTGAAGTAGCTGGTGTCCACTCCACCTTCAAAGTCACCCGCAACGTTCCTTTCAAATGGAAGACTGCTCTAGACTTTAATTACGTTAATGACCTACAGGTGCGTAACAACTTCGACGTATTAAGCTTTTTGTAAATCTACGAGTATGTCGCTTACATGTTTAACATTGGTTAAATCAAAAGTAATGTATATTTGGCCGGTTCTCCTCCTCTTGTCGAAAATACGAATTTATAGTGGGTTTATGCACGATTTTCGCTCATCTGTAAGGCATGATATTTATGTTTGATCAAAAAGAAAATACAAGCTTGCCTTAATTTTGCCACAATCTCTTTCGTCATTTTGATGCCAATATTTTTATTCATAACATTGCAGATAGCGTGCAGCGAAGCTATGCATCTATGGGGTTACCAGATGGCGCACAACGAGACCCATATGACAAGCAAGGACTTCAACCCCATTGAGGATTATACAATCTGATAGTAAACGAATTGTTCGTTCGACAGTGTATGTTTAGACACCTAATTCTGATAATGCTGACTGAACTACCTGTGGTACTGTCGTTTTGGCCAAATTGGTACCAAAGGGTCATTACGGTCATTAGTCCGTCCGTCTATTTCGTCCATAAATATGCCGTTGAAATCGTACAATAACCAACAATTTTTGAAGAATTATTTTGCTATCACAGGAGGAACTAGTTTACTATAGTTTTATAATTACATCATTGTTTTTGCTTCATTGACCAGTTATAATTCTATTTTTTTGTGAGTATTGCCTTGTATCTTTCATTATTTTAATTGCAGGTCAGAAATAAATACTTGTCGCAGATTATAAAAGTTGAGCGATTATAGTCTCTAAATTGATTATTATAGTACCAAGGTAAAGGCCGCGTCGCGCTGCATTAATTATTCTGAAGATGAATTACTAACTGATTCGCTGCATTATAGTGTTTTTAACCGACTTCCAAAAGGAGGAGGTTATCAATTCTATTGTTTATACATTTTTTTTGTAAACCTGTATTACTGTAGATTCCGTACCGAATCAAGATGATGACGGATAGCTCAGCGATTGCTGATGCCGTTTACATTTTTTTGCTTTTTATTGGTGTATAGAAACCCGTTACAATTTCTTTAGTGTAGTCGACGACATGGTTCCTTTGAATAAATTCTGCCTCTGATAGTTCGAAGTACTGACCTATCCTATAAGTATACCTATAAGTAATCCTGTATCTTATAAAGGTTGTTTAGGAGCCAATTGTGAGACGACCGTGGCAATATTTATAAGATAATTTAACAACTTATTCTCGTTTTAAACTTCTCTTCTTTTCGTGTGGTTAGTGACTAACCTGGTGTCAGAGTTTTAAAGCCGCCCGCAGGCCTCTGACTTGGCTTCACATGCCGTCGAGAAATATCTCTCTGGCACAAAATAAAATAAATCAAAATAAATATATCTCTCTCACGATGTTTTTCTTCACCGTTTTTGAAGCAAGTGATAATTATACAATACGCACATGAATCCGAAAAGTCAGAGGGGAGCCTTGGGTTCGAACTCGAGACCTATGATTTGGCAGTCTGACGGTCACACCACTAGGGTATCACTGCTTTAAACAGATTTTATACTTAATCCATCCCGTACTCCCAACAACTACAAAGTGGTCATTCGAGCCGGATTACAGACAATATGATCAGGAACTCGAAAAGTAGTATTGCGAGTACGAGGAACGCCAAGAAGAGCGCAGAACTTTCTAGATTAACGAATTCTATGTCTACCTACATACTAACTCCATGCTGCCGTTATAGTAGGTATTTACTAATTCCATGCTGCCATGTCTGTCAATTATTGTCAATTGTCAAATGTAAATTATTCTAAGGTTTCATCATCTTGTTCTAAACTTTGGGCGACCGAGCTCTACTCGCGTAAAAATACTGAGAAAACGAATTTTCCCAGATATGAGACCTAGCTACGAGTAGATCGATTTTTCGCCGCCGTAAACCTTTTTTGCAACTTTCATCGAAATCGTTAGACCGTTTTCGAGAACGTGATTACAAATATACATAAATATATATAAACAAATATTGCTCATTTAATAGTATAGGATATTTATTCACCTAATTTAATAGGTACATGTGCATATTCCGTGCCATGAAGTCCCATCAGACTACCTCACTAGAAGGGTTTTTGTAACACAAACAAAGCGTGATCATAAATAAATTATTCTATGGGTGATTGTGATTATAGATCAATGTCACAGTTACCTACCAAAACAGTTGAGTGTTTGTGTTGGAAACAACACAGAATTTTTAATTAATTAAAAAGTCTTAAACTTCAAGGCCGTCTCCGAGACTGCTACGTTAGTTTAGTACTAAAACAAGTTAGTCTGGTATTCCCGATGAGTATACCAACTACAATCTAACAACTATGCAAATTTATCTACATATTGATATTATGTGTCAAAGTTCAATAAGTAACATTCAACAACTATTATAATTTTAGAATCACGGAAGACACATGCTTCCTTTACTTCTACTTTTTAGGGTTCCGTAGTAAACAAGGAACCCCTATAGTTTCGCCATGTCCGTCTGTCTGTTTGTCCGCGGCTTGGCTCAGAGACGGATACTACTAGAAACCTGTAATTTGGCATGGGTATACATTTTAATCACGCCAACAAAGTGGTAAAATAAAATAAAGAAAAATAAAAAAAATTAGGGTACGGAAATACCCTAAAAAAAAAAATTTTTTTTCATTTTCCTACACGTGAAGTGGGGATGTCTTTTTTTCTCGTCTCTCCCGTGGTGTGGGGTATCGTTGGAAAGGTCTTACAAAAATATTGTGGGTGTGAAAATCATTTTTCAATTCAGGGATCCGTTTGCGAAATATTAACCTTTAAAATGCTCATTTTTGTTAGAGTCAAGTGTGTGTGTCCTACCAACTAAATGATTGTACTTGGATTTGTGAAAAAAATCACAGCAGTAGTATATATAACGAAGTTAAAAGTAAATATATCATAACTATCTAGGCTTTACAGGTTAATGAGTAATTATCAACTAACTTAAATTAATTTGCAGTTTGGAAAACATAATCTCCCATACATTCCTTATGGGAGAACATGTTTTTCAAGTACAGTGTTAAGTTTGTTTTTGGGATAAATTCATCCCAACTACGGAACCCTTCATTGTGCGTGGTCCGACACGCACTTGTCCGGTTTTTGTACCTATGTCTTGATTTATGTCTGAAATATTTTCTTGTTTCATACTTTTTAGACCGTCAGTTTTAGGTAATCGAGTTTTAGTTTTCAAACTTACTTTTTATTTTAATTATTTTGGGGTTATAATTTCGTGATTAAGTATTTTTTAAGCACAGCCGCTTAAATTTTTATTTGCTTAGGTTTTTTTGTATAATAGGTATTAATTGTACAGCCGCTCTGTAGGAAGCAGTCTCAATTTTGCTTGTTTTTAACAATTTAAACATATTTATTCACAATATGATACAATATGATATATGTACATATTTGTAATTTACTCGTCAAGCCCTTTCATTTGATACCCAAAATAGCATAATTATAATTTTTTAATTGATTATTTCATGACTTAATAACCTCTAGAGAGCGCCATATTGGATTTAGCCTATAAGTAGCAGACGATCAAGACCCTTCCAACGATACCTCATTTGTCAAATCATGATTAGTAGTTTAAAAGTTATGAGGTAACAGATGAACATACATACCGGTCAAAATCATAATCCTTTTTTTTGCTTCGCCGTAGTCGGGTAAAAACTGAATGACTTGCAGGCTCAACGTGAAGGTGATACTGCTGGTGCGTGAACCCCGTGGAGTGATGCAGTCGAGTCTGCACCGTCCCATGTGCATGCACTCCATAGATTGTAATGATCCGTATCTGCTCTGTGCCGATATAGTCAGTGACTATGTGGCAGCTGGAAAATTACTGCAGCAGTATCGGACAAACTGATGTATCATATATCTGATGATCAATAAAATAAAAACCTAGCCTCAGCTCAGCAGAGGACTGACGCTAACATGGGCTAAGTTATCAGAATGACAAAAATAACACAAAATTTCAAAACTACTTATAAATTTTCGATTAAGTTTAAGAAACAGGGTCTTGTACTCGTATGCCTGATAACTATTTACATTTTGCTTGACTCATAATGCGAAGCATTAGCTCTCTAAAGCATAATGATAATAATTTAAATCTTAGCATTTAAATTATTATTATTATGCACACACACAATCGCGAGTTATGCAGTCGCAGGGAATATTTCCTAGAAGCTGACGTGAGGATGCACCGAGATGTGGTCGCGGTGGACAAGGGCCTCACCCTGCTCTCCTTGGTTAAAGAGAACTGGTGCAAGCCTGTAGTGCTTGAAACTAACGATCGCAAGTAGGTATGGCAGAGTAAGGAGCTTCGGACGCTATTTCCGGGCCCAACATGAACCCGATGTAGATTTGCGAGCGTCCGTAGCCTGGCTGCGTTTTGGTGACCTCTTTGGGGAAACCCGAAACCGAAGGTTTTGTCTGTGCATTTATGGACGAAGTTATCATGACGAACAATTACCGCAGGTTTATTGTGAAGGACAGCACGGTTGACATCTGTCGGGCATGCCACCGTCCGGGAGAATCCATCCGACACATTATCTCCGGGTGTTCTCGTCTAGCTAGTTAAGAGTACTTGCATAGACACAATCTGTAAACAGGATTATCCATCAGCAACTTGCTCTAAAATACAGCCTTGTGGAATCGGAAGGACCTTACTACAAGTATGTGCCCGACCCAGTTCTCGAAAATGGAACTGGAAATGGAGCGCACAATGATTATTGATATAACAGTCCCGCATGACGGGAACCTCGTGAAAGCCGAGAAAGATAAACAAATCAAGTATCTTGACTTGGCTCGCGAGGTTGTCGACATGTGGGATGTGGACTCGGCGATTATTGTGCCGATAGTCGTGACAGCCAATGGCCTAATAGCCAAGAGCCTCGACCAACACCTGAGGAGGCTCTCGTCGGGCAGCTGGATCAAAGGATTGATTCAGAAAGTGGTACTTCTAGACACGGCTCGCATTGTTAGGGGGTTCCTCTCTCTGGAGCCCTGACCGCTTGATCCTGTTCCCGATACCGGTGGGCTACAATTATTTATAGTTTTAAATGTTTTTTTATGATTTTTATAAAAATATTTAAAAATGTATTTAATAAGTTTATAAATGAATAAACGAAATAATAATAATAATTATTCATATTTCTGACTGACCGACCCCTTGACAATTCAAAAGTACCTGTAATTGGTTTATTTGAAATAAATGCTTTGAGTTTTGAATGATTTTTTCATGATTTCACTACACCTTTATTTAACGGTGCATCAGAATACACCTTCTTTATTTGTATCTCCATAATGCTAAAAGTTTCCGAGTAAAATGGCTGTCACCACACAGACTGACAGATTGACCTGACAAAATCATATGAATTCCGTTTTTCCCATACTACGGAACTGATAAAAAGATACCGCTGAATTGCGAACCTCCTCCTTTTTAGACGTCAGTTAAAAAACGAGTTTTCATATAATTATCGTGCACAGCGATTTGTAATAAAGAGCATTTGTGCAGTTGTCAAAGTTGTGAATGTTGTGACTTGTGGGATACAAAATAAAAAAAACTAGGTATGTGTTCAAGTTTTATTGGTTGGCAATGTGGTGTTACTATAATTTAAACTGTTACTTTATGTATAATTCTACGACATAATAATTGTATATTTGCATGGAGTAAGTGTATAAACTCTGTGAGGTATAGTATGGTTTTGGTTAAATATCGCGCCTCTTGATATAAGCATAATTTGCAGTTTTGTATTATTATATTTTTTTGTATAAAATCAAGTGTAACTACTTAGAAAGAACCATTTACATACCTACTTGTTTATTTATTTGATAAAGTTGAAAAACTCAAACTCAAAGAATTTATTTCAAATAAACCAATTACAATTAACTTTTGAATTGTCAAGAGGTCGGTCAGTCAGAAGATAAAGGAAGCTAGTTGCCCATTCCAACGCGTAGTAGGTTCCTATGGGATGAACGAGGAAGAAACTCCACGGATACTCTTTTAAATCAGAATATTTTTACAAAATATTGGTTACATCATTCATGTTGTAATTATACATGTGAGAAAAATTTAGAAAGACGTGCACATTAAAAGCGTCCGTAATAAAAAACAAAAACAATTCAAAAATTAAAATAAGCCGTGGCAGCAAAGAGATGACCAGTCCTCACTGACGGCGCCCATTCACGAACCTGACGCATGGATTAGCACCATTTAGCTCAACATTTTGAAGGGAACTAAATGATCCCACACACACGCCACCACCAGCGAGACATACTCTCAGCCGCCAGGGCACATTCAAGTCAATCAAAGACGTACCCAGTAAATGGTAGCTGTAAAGTAGGTACATAGTGCTCACACATGTGCTATGCAATTATATAATACTAAAAGACTGAATTTATACAATCTAATGATAGTTTTACAATCTTCAGCAGCTCCAACAATATTTTTGAATGCTAATCAATTAGTTTATGCGCCCTTGTGGAGCTGGACCAGCGTTGAGCCAAGCATTTTTGTCATCGATGTAATCCCCCAACTTATATTATGCTTGGCTGCATAGTGTGCGTTTTATACAAGTTTTTTTTTTTTTTTCATTCAGTTGGAGTATGTGGGGAGGTTTTTAGGTTAGAGTGAGGGTGTAACATTTCAAACAGACAGAAATGTAGTATACTTACGAATTTGTTAAATCCACTTTAAGTAAATTTAAATGTCGTAATATTAAAAGAAGCATTGTTTTGTTTAATTTGCAAATGGCTTGGAATCATGGGTATCACGACAGTTCGGCCTAGAGATAACTCGACCCCTACAATTCGAGCCCATGGCAACTGACTGGTCAGGATCCAGTCTTGAACTAATTAGACCAAGAACGAGCGAAGCTAGCTCAGAAACATAGAGCCCCCGTAATTCTTTCCGTGTCACCCAGACACGGAAAGAATTACGGGGGCTCATCCTTCGTGTCAAGTTCCTTTAATAAACCCTGCGGACGGAAATAGGAGCGTCTAGCACAACAACAGTGTTGATTTTGGTAATTTGAACTAAAACTTATTAGTATTCATCGTTGGTTTAAGTATATGAACGAAAAACAATAGATGTATTAATGATCTTTCCTCGGTCCTGAGAGTTTAAATTATTAAAATTCCAGAAAACTTTATTTGTTATTTCTTCCACTTATTTGAGATCTTGATCAGCCGATTGAAAACTAAATGTTAGGTATAATTGAAGAATACATGTTTAATTAATGGGTATATAGGTCTTCTTTGTATCTTTGGTGAAATGCTACACAACCGACGTTTCATAGTTCATTTAAATTCTGATAAAAACAGATGGCGCATCTTGAAGAACGGCCTACCACGGCCTACCGGCCTACCACGGCCTACCGGCCTACCACGGCCTACCGGCCTACCACGGCCTACCGGCCTACCACGGCCTACCGGCCTAACGGCAGTGTCCTAGCTCCCGTTATATTTAATATATACACGGACAACAAGTTCTCCGGCCATCTGGCATGGCTCTCTGCTTTTCGACTGGTGAATTTGCATGCCCTATCGACCGCCTAAGCCGAAAAAGTAGATGCAGCCTAAAATGAAACATGCCGAATAATTACAGGGTGCCTCAAACCGTGTCCGTATGGATTGAGGAGCCATGTCTCATATTTAAACGCGGTTAAGCAGTTCTAAGGTGCACCTTAAACGTCCTGTAACTGTTTAAGGGTTTTACTACAAATTCCAGGATTGGGCCTACAAAATCCTAGGCCTACCTGGAACTCCCTTAAACGACTAAGAAGCCAGGTGGGCCGGTACAGGTACAACTTAGTCAGGTGGAGGTACTCCAATGAGTCACAGCGCGGCTGTGGAGGCTCATCGCAAGCGATGCCTCAGCTCTTGTCGTGCTCTTTTTGTGCAAAAAATCTTGCACTATGAAAGACCATAACGAGGCCAACGATAACGCTGTTGAAGTGGCCGAATTTTGGTAGAAGCTTATTTTGAGCCGATAATTGGAATAAACGATACGACGAAGAAGATCTATGTATGCATAAGACTACTGTCTTAAATAGTTTAGGAAATCTTATAGCATTCAATGTTAAAATCAATCACACTAAAACTCAACATTTTGTTGGGGATGGAACTTACGATAAATTACTAACAGAAAGCGTCTGTGGAAGATTTTTTCTATTTTATTCGCTGACAATTCGACTCAAATACCCGTTCATAATCATTTGAAGATTGTTTTGATCAGGTTATGATATCATTTAAGAGGTTAAGTCTATCTGCAAAATCATAAAATTATGATTTGTCGCCTATTTTCAATCTCGAGTCGGGCATCAAAATTCTGTCACTAAATATTGGTGGCACAATGAACCTGGTATAAGCGTTTATCACCCAATATAATATGGAGCAACAGTGTCCGCTCATAAATTCGCTTTATTATGTCACGCGCGTTATTTATGAGGCCATTTTAACAAACACAAATCATCCAACTTATATTCTAAACAGTGAATTCTAAAAATCTAATCACTTTGCCAAATAAGGTTTTACGCTTTGAGAAAATGTAAAGTAACAACAACTCATTACTTTCATACTCAGACTCTGACTCTGAACTCATTTTGCTTGGGAACTCAACAATTACTGTCCGTCCTTAGCATCAGCTAGGACGTGAATGCGTGTATCTGTGTCAATTAGCTGGGTTGCAGCATACGCTCGTGATGTCTGAGTCAACTGACATGCCATGCTCTGCTGAATCTGTTCTATGCTGTGCTGCGTCACCTGCGTTTCAGAAAATACATAGCCCTTTGCCAGTACTTTAATTGTTTATATTTGACTTCATTTTAGTATCTAACAATCATTTTAATTGATAAACGTTTTTTAATGTCTTTACAGATAATGCGGCGACTTAGCACTTTCAAAATATGTTTCACATTAATTGGTCTTAGTGTTATTGTTATTCTTATTATTGGGACTCAATATGCTGACAAAACATACTATCTGACATCTATCAAGCACCGAAAGACTATTGTAAAACTCAAGAATGGACAGGGGACCTACACAAAACCAAATATACCTATTATACTGAACGATGATGGCCATATTTCAATAGAAATGGAAATTATGCCTAAAATCTCGAATGTAAACCATCACTACGGTTCGCCAGATATCGAGGGTATGCCTACAATCCTGCAAGATAAGACATATAGTTTCACAAACATTACACACAACATATTAGAAAAAGCACGATTAAAAATAAAAACTAACACGTACACATACAATTTTTCACAATCTGGAGTTAATGTTTTAGAAGATTTAGTTATGGAATCTGGAGGACAGCCCCTGAGAAGTTTAATTGTATCAACATGGAGATCAGGATCCACATTTCTTGGAGACCTGGTAAATAATGCAGCTCCAAGCACTTACTATAATTGTGAACCCCTTCTTATGTATGGAACTAAACAATTTAGGACTCCAAAGGAAGCGACCGAAGCACTGACCATTATTAAACGAATGTTGAAATGCAATTATGAAGGTTTGGAAGATTACTTTGAGTTACAAAGAAAAAAAATCCATGGATTTAGCCACATTTCCCGACAATGGGAGTATTGTAAGAACGAGAATGCAATTTATCTATGTTTTAACGTAGAGGTCACTTCACGATTATGTCAGCTGTTTCCTTTCCTAAATATAAAGCTTGTACGACTAAGATTAAGGCTCGTTGAGGAAATATTGGATGATAAAACGTGAGTTATTTGTAATGTTAATACACAAAATGGAATGAATGAAATGAGGCACAACACATGAATGGAAATGAATTAAAAGAAAAGTTGAGGAGTGACCGATTGCCATAGTAAGTAAATGTGGTGCGACGGAACGAGAAGCCTGCAACAAGAAAAGTGTTTAGTATGAATGTGGATACCAATAAAAAAGAAGCAGACCAAAAAAATAATTCTGAGATGACAGAGTTGAAGAAAAATAATAATAATAATTTATTTATTAACAATAATGTTGGTACAACTCATCTATCCTATCCAAAAATACAAAGTACAGCATTTTGAGCATATTGAAGATACAGTTAACGACGATGTCTGTGCTAGTATGAACTGTATTACAGACACCGGCGCCTTTCTCCTACAACCATGTAGTAGACGTGCTGCGCCTACTCCCATTAAATTGGGATAAAGGCAGAAGGAGTTTAGGATAATATTCAGTATTGTTGTTAGATTACGCTGCTAATTACTTACAGACTCAACGTGAAGGTGATACTTTTGGTCCGTGAGTCGAGGCGAGACCGTCCATTTTGCAGGCTCTCCCCAGATTGCTGGGACCCTTCCATGCTCTGTGCCGACATGGTCAGCGACAATATGGCAGCCGGAAGATTACTTCAGCAGTATCGGAACAGACTGATGTAACGTGACAAATTACTTATTGAACATTTTGCTCAACCAATTAGCTAACATAACATTCAAGAAATAATGGTACATTTTAGGATTTAGTTTTAAATTGGTAACTGCTTTAATTTAATATTAAAATTACAGGGTGATGCGGTTTGAAGAATTAGCTCTACAATCTAATATCACGACTCATAGAATTCTAAGGTTCCTGAAAATTCAAGGAACTCAGGCGTTTGATGACTTTTTGCAGTCGCATACCAATGTAGAGGTGACTGGCCCTTACTCTACCTCAACAGTCTCTCGCAATGTGCCTTACAAATGGAGGACTGCACTGGACTTTAATGAAGTTAGTGAGATACAGGTACGGTGTCTTAATTTTCCAGTAACTCCATGTGGTGAATAGAGATGTTGGCTGGAAAAAAAATACTATTTAGTCCGTCAGTCAGATAATAAAAAAATATTAAACACGTATTTTTTGCTTTATCAAATTAATAATAAATGGTTTAGATAAAACGCATTAAAGTTGGGGAGTGGGGGCTCGCTATGTCACGAGTCAGTATAAAATCTACCGGCCAGTGACGTCTGGCCATATTTTAACGTATTGCCTACTCAATGTATCGCCGTTATCTTTTCATTACGTAAAAAAAGGAAAAATATGTGCGTGTTTTAATATTCTACCTGACTGTCAATTTTTTTTTTTTAACAACATTCCTTTTATCATCCACACACCCCTTATTTATTATCTCCATTTATCAAAATTTATGTTCATCACTCTTTTAGTTACCTGAGGAGCTCGTGGCTAAGTAATGATTGCCGCACAGGTCGATCCATCAGGTTAAGCTACGCTTGCCGGGGTTGGTCTGTGGATGGGTGACTATCTTTACATATCGACACTCCTTCGTGCCTCGGAAAGCATGTTAAGCCGTTGGTTCCGGCTGTCATTCGTGGGTCTTTGACAGTCGTTACGGGTCTTCAGAAGGCCGAAAGTCTGACAACCAGTCTTACCAAGAGTTATCGTATTACCCAGTTACTGGGTTTTGGAGGTAAGATAGGTAGTCACTAAACAAATACTGGTATTCAGCTGCATCCGGTTATACTGGAAGCCGACCCCAACATAGTTAGCTAGGCTGATTGATTGACTCTTTTAGTTACTTGCATTTCATCCTTTCTCATCCCATATAACAATAAAATGACTACTATTCAACTTTTATGTCGCCGGTGCCATTTTCTCTAATATTACTTTATCCATTCTTGCCTCTTGCACATCCATCTCAACATTCTCATTTCCGGTATAAGCTATCTTTTTGCACCCATCTTCTGTATATTCATTTAGCACAACAAAATTGACAATACTACTATTAATTATCTTTCATTTCAGATGGCGTGCAGCTACGCTATGAATTTATGGGGTTACAAGATGGCGCTCAACGAGACCCACATGACAAGCAAGGACTTCAACCCCATTGAAGATTACACACTTCAATAGCGATCATACTTCATTAACCAGAGTCATGGGTAAGTTCTGCTAAGTTTTTAGTACCGAACTTTACATATTATTTTACCTCAGTTTGTAAGAATTATGTTTTCAAGTCAATTTGTAAAAAGGATAAAGTAACAATAAACCTCAATGCCGATGTTTGAGTCTCACTTCAGGGCAAAAGCCACTTCTCATACAGGGAAGCCATGAGCAGTGATCACCACGCTTTCTCAAGACTGGTGAGGATTTCAGACTTATTTTATTTTACTTTTTATTTTTATTATTTCAAAAGGAACAACAAACAGCTCTAATATAAAATATTGAAACAAGAAATACATAAAAAATATTAACTATAAGTCCAGATATCAGGAATTTCAAATATCCACTCAGAAAGTACATATGAATTGAACAAGTCACATTGGAACTTTGAACCTCGTGCAAGAGAGGCGGAGGCCACATGGGCCATCACTGGTTTATACATTTATATAATTAAAAAATTATACACATAGCCGTTTGGTTTTTTTTAAATTATATTTCTCGTCCATCACGAAGTGTGATTATAGTTCCATTTCGGTTTGTGAAAACCGAAATGGAACTATAATCACACTTCGTCGATATTAAAGTTGAGTATTGCATTGGAAAAGAAACCATTTTATTCTATACATACGTAGTTCTACGTCCCCGCTCAAATTGTGTTCCCAATGAAATGTATTACCGCACATAATTGGCTCCCTCTCCCAAATCACTAGTTAAACCCAATAAACTAGTCCCGAATCACATGTGGCTAAAGTTTTCTGTTTCATCACGACTTTTAGTTTAAAATATTATGTTATCTGGCGATCGTAGTTTTATAGTTTGATTAATTACTATGCATCCATATTTAATACAGACCGCTGAAGAGATCGACCACATCCAAAACATCCGCTCGTAAGTCGATCATGAAAGTTAAACAGCAGCATTTTCGATATTTTTTAAATCGGCCCTCAAAATATAATTGCCATTTTTTTGCTTTCCTAAAAATATTATTGAACACTCTAATAAAATGATTGCGCCTCTTTTTGTGAACCTCAAACAATTCCAATTTTGAGGTTCGAAAAAAACTAAATAGCCAAGTAACTGCGACTAACTTGTATGTAGCGCTCGCTCAGGTTGCGTGTGGTTGGTCACAGTTCTGACCTAATCTAACCCATTTAGTCGAGATACCCTTGCTTAGTTTCTACGACTAATTCAGATAGCGCGAGGTTGGTCAAAGTTCTAATCTAACCTAACCCATTTTGTTGGGGTACGGCAGCGAACTGTGAGAAAAGGCCAGAAAGTTAAAAAGCGGCTCATTTATTAAAAAACGTACATCAAGCTCAAGCGTACTTAAGTTTTAAGAAGGCCAGTTAAATATTTCCCTTTTCCAATACCTACCTAAACATAAACAACCAATTTTTTCCCCTATCATATGCAAGCAACAGAATGAAAACACTATCAGCAA
Organism: Agrochola macilenta; assembly: GCA_916701695.1. Taxonomy (NCBI): domain Eukaryota; kingdom Metazoa; phylum Arthropoda; class Insecta; order Lepidoptera; family Noctuidae; genus Agrochola; species Agrochola macilenta. Next base: position 22,753,683 of record OU753560.1, on the reverse strand, counting down.
TTCCATTCATTTAAAAATACTATTAAGTAGGTATAGACATTAGGCTTTTCTAGATCTTGAGCCCTGTAATCTAGATCCTCTCCCGCCTCATCCATTAGTATCCATGTAATTTCACATCCGACTATCACGTGCTAAACGAACGTGCTTGTCGTAAAATCGCCGCTTTGGAACCAGCCTAACTGGACTTTATATCGTTGACAATTTGTTGCTATTGAAATGCTAAAGCGATGTCGGGACGTTTTGGCGACTGCACTAGAATATTAAACAGAATTAAACTTTATTATTTGAATAACTAGTACAGATGTATGTAATTATGTTAGTTATCCTCCCGATGTTTTGACAACATTTGCCTCTTGAGGGTCGAGTTCCGATCAATCTTTTGTAAAAAGAAAACTCTATTGAATAACAATAATTCATTTTCTCAAAAATGTTTGGAAATTTGAGCATTATTTTGACAACCTTCGTCGAGATAAATCGAAAATGTTGTACTGGTTAAATACAATACATGCGAGCAGGCGGCCGGCAATGTTTGTATGAAAATCCATAATTATCTGTCGTATTTAGCGGCCGAAAAAATTACTATGAAAACTCGTATCTGTCGTGTTATTTAAAGATGAAAGACAAATGGCAACTAAGACGGTAACTTACCAAAGATTTTATTTAAATTTCGATTAAACGAAGCGAAACAAATGAACATATTGGCACGTGAAAATTTTTCTTTGATCGTCACTAGTTCTGGAATTTAAAGTTAATATTTAGTTAGTTTGAATTTCTGCGCATTATTTGAGAAAAGTACTATACAAGCCTTGGCTGCAACCAGGCATTGATGGACTCACACGTTCTACCATCTATGCCCCTTTTGCTGACCGCGGCAGTAATGTACTATATTATAGATAGAGTCTTAATTCATTCTAAGGTAAGCCTAAGGTAGGCCCGGTACGGTACGGCTGGTTAGGCCTCAGCCACGGAGGCGAGCCTTAAAACCACCTGGTCATCAGCTCGCGGGCCGCCTCGCACCTACACCGCGTAGGCAGACAAGACTACGTGTGCGGCAGTGTCGGTTTTGCAGCGATTTGTTTCTGTCACAAACTTTATCACAACATATTATTGACTTATTAAGACAATATTAAAAATTTAATGTAAGGTTAAAAACGTTATTTTATAGAAATTATTCCAAATAAAAATCTGCCATCTTAAAAGTATGAACATTCGGCCTAACAATAATTATATTAAATATTTTTTATCCCTTTAAGAATAAGAATAATTTATTTGTGAAACATAGCTTATTGGTAAAAAGATATTAAAAAATTAGGTAGTGCGCTATGTTTTGCCAATAGTGAAACACAAATGATCAATATTATTAACAATTATAATGATAAATTGATTACAATATACATATATCTTATTGTATTAAACATGCATGCAAATCAAATTTTATTATAATTCAAAGTTAATTCACTTCATTATAAATTTCAATTGAATTCAAAAGGTTAGTGTAAAATGTACGAGTATAATGTCAGGATTATTGCATGCAATTTAAATTTTATTACATGTCAGAGCCAATTTCATTTCATGTCAAAATTTTAAGTCCATTAAATTCAAAAGATTAATATAAAATGTATGTCAGGATTATATAATTACAGGAAACTCATCTAGAGAGTAATAGCATTTTTCAAGCAGTAACCCGTTGAGTGTTTTTTAAACTTTTGCAATGGCATACCTACATTTTATTTTGTCGGGTATTTTATTATATACTAGAAGAGCAACACTAAAAAAGCTTTTCTTCATTAGAAAAGTTTTACTTTTCACAAGGCATAATTCATTTTTATATTGTGCACGTATCGGTGTTCTCTTTACAGCACATAGTTTTGTTAAATAAATGTGGATTTGTTGATTTGTAAATATTCGTTTAAAGAAAATGATGCCATGTGTGTTATGCCAAATAAATTTCGGAGCATCAAGATTCTGACAGATAGAAAAAAAACAAACAAATTATAGGAACCCAATAACAACAGTTAACGTGAACTTTGATGACAAAACTAATTTTTGTTCGAACGCGCTTATCTCTGGAACTACCAGTAGAATTTGAAAAATCCTTTTTGTATTTGATACTCCTGAAGTCATAGGCTACTTAACACTATTTAACACTACGCTACCACCCCTAGGAGCCGAGCAGAAGTAAAAACTCAGTAAGAACGCAACGCGCAAATGAAGTAATAGCGCGGGCGGGCGACGCGATACGGGTGAAGTTGTGGATAGAAGCTAGTAATTTAAATAAAATAGGTAAAGTCTATAATTTATTATTACAGTAACATTCAAGTATATAGCAGAATCAATACCAGCCATGAATAAGCGGCGTGTGTAACCGTAGATTCTGATTAATGAATATGGAACGCTCCTGCTTGATTCAAATTCCTTGAATGATCCCCACGCCTCTCTAATGACTAACCAAATTAATATCTAGTTAGCTTACTCAGCGTTTGAACTTGGCTCATTTCTAAGTATATTTTATTCAGACGGTATACACTCTGCGCTTTTTATATCTTCTGAAATTCTCAATTTTTTGCGTTCTATGCTCCTGAATAGAAATAATAAAATAAAGCTCCTGCCACTTAACTAACATCCAATCATTATTTTGTAACAATGATGTTTGTTCGGACATACATAAATATTAGCATTACCAATATCTATAACACAAACCAATACTGCTTTTCAGTCTCTCTCATCTACCCTCTGAATAAAACAAAGTGAGGTTCTAAAAAAACATTCCCAAAATCATGAAAATCTTTCCAATCCAAACACACGGTAGTCGTCCTTCAAATATACGAGTATAGCAGCATTGAAGCTTTCTTGTAACATAACAAATTTTGCCACAGTTTAAATAATAAAGCGTTTATATTGACGACGGCAATGTAAAGTGTTATTCAAATTGTTTCCTGTCTTTATGCGAGGGTTTTGATGAAGATTATTTGCATGAGTATTTGCATGTTTCACTCGACAGGTATTAAGTATATTTGGCTTAATTTAAAAATAAACTTTATCTTGGAATGGTTTTAAGAAATAACTTATCAGTCGCTGCTTACCTAAAGTACTGCGCTACTGCGGCTAGGCTGAATCTAAATAGTATTAGGCAAGAGCAAAACAGGGTATTTTTCTCAACCCAATTTACTGTTAGAGCGCAGGCCGGATAGTATGACACGCCATCCGTCGTGCTCTTGTCAGCGCAGGGATGCCAGCTGTAGCCAGTTAGAACCCAACGGCTTGGCACGCGACGATCGGAAGAGACCAATAAACATAATAAGATAATGGAAGTTAGGCAGTCATTTGGTGTGGTATGCAACATGTGTTGACACCCTTGCACCATCCCATCTTTCTTGCACGGCGGGCTGTGCGGGGGCGGCTACTGCAGTTGTGGAAAACCTCAAAGGGCGAAAATATTCCAGGCTAACTGGGAGTTATAATTCCAACCCTTTGGGGTTGAAACACCGGGGCCATCGGGTCCGAGTGCCTACTTTGTTTTTCGATACATCGCCAAGCCATTGGTTGACTCTTCACGTGACCAAAGGGCTGGCCTATTTTTTGGAAAAAGAATCAGCATTGCTATTCAACGTGGCAATGCTGCCAGGCTTTAGGTCAGACTTCCCATTGCACTATGATTCTTTCCCCTCTTTTTAGGGTTTTGTTGTCAACAAGGAATCCTTATAGTTCCACACCTTGGGCCGGTCGCTCCCATGGCCTATAAACCCAACTTTCATCACTCTGGAAGGTGCGATTCTGAGAGTATCGCTCCACCCGTCGCTTATACCTACGAATACGGTTTGCCCATACATACAGTTTCTGCTTCAGGAAGTCGATGCACTCTGGGACATATAGACCTGAAGGCAGATATCATCATCATCATTTCAGCCAAAAGACGTCCATTGCTGGACATAGGCCTCCCCCAAATGGGGGGGTTTGCCATAATCGCCACGCTTGGCAGGTGGGTTGGCGATCGAAGTATGGTGTTAAAATGCATAGAGAATGCTGTTGCCGATTCTCTAGTAAGACCCTTAGTCTCTTTTTACGACACCCAAGGGGAGAAATGGGATGGTACTATTCTTTACATCCGGCATCACACGGAACGAAGGCTGATATCAGTCCGTGAGAAAGACCGCCTCACAAAGTGCATTACTTTAGGGCGATTATTGCCCTCCCTGAAGCGGATTACTTTGCCTATGAGCGGTCTGGCCCTACCAATCCAATCTGATTCGGCTGGTTTCGGTCGTGTAGCTCTGGAGTCATTAGCAAATTTGACGTGGGCTACACGACATGCCGCTAGAGCCGCTCAGAATAGAATTGAATGAGTATCGGTGAGGTCTGCGCAGCTATCAAAATTATTATTATTATTTTAAGTCGGATAACTTAATGTATTATGTAAATATTACCCAATATGAGGAGGCTCCCTAAATTGTATGTTGATATGCATTATTCTGCAACAGTCACGCATACTATCAAAATGGAACTTTAGTACAGACCTATATGATTTATTGGATGTATTTCTTTTCATGTACAAGACAGTTACGTAATTGTAACATTTTCGCTCGATTAATGTTTTATTCGAAATATTTTAAAGATTAGTACTTGGTCGATCGACCTCAGTTCGGGTGAAAATAGATAATCATATCGTCCAGGTATACCACCGTTGTATCACATTCCCGAGGCTCTGAAAATAGAGAAAATAAACTTTCCCAGATATGAGACCTAGCTAGATCGAATTTTTACCCCCGTAAGTGTAGTACCCCGTAGTGCTTTTCCATATTTTGAGAGGTTATCAAATAGGAAAAACAATTATATATATATGTTTAATAAGCATATCCAGTTCCTAGTAAGTCACTACAGTGACCAACTTATATTTTTTGACACCAACAATTTTGTTGATAGATTGAAATCGACAAGGAATACAGTGTATCTGTCCATTAGGTTTAGACTTAAAATAGCTAGGCTATTAGCTTATATTAACTCAGACATAAGTAGTATGTCGAAGTGTAGTACTATAATTAACACCTCAATTATTAGTAATAATTCTAATGTACAGGTGGCCACCAGTAACTGTAGCACAAGTGCTATACACGTTTACAGTAATTGTACGAAGGAGGATCCATGTGTCACTATGGCAAATTCCTGTCATAATGTGGGGTCCACAAGTAGTAGGATCTCATTGCCTGGTGATGGCATGGGAATCTCGGGACTCACTCTGGATGTTAATTTAAACTAGATAGTAAGACAACAGAAGATACCAGTAACACTATAGTTATACCTACCAAGAACGAGGTGTCTTCTTGCTCTCAAATAGTTAATTGTAAAAAAAAAGTCTAAGCAGAATCCCTTGAAATTATTTCATCAAAATATTCAAGGTTTTTCTTCAAAACAATTAGAAATTGAATTATTTTTAGAAAAAACCATGTTTGAAATTATTTGTTTAATTGAACATTGGTTGAAAGATTATGAGATGCTAATTAATTATAAAAATTATAGTGTGGGCAGTTGTTTCAACCGAAAGTCTATGCAACGTGGGGGTTCACTAATCTTAGTTAAAAATTCGATTAAATCTAAGACTCGTAAAGACATAGTTGATCTGTCGGTTGAACATAACATTGAATTGTCCTGTGTTGAGCTAGATAAGTATGTTATAGTGTGCGTTTACAGACCCTTATCTAAACTACTCCACATTTGAGTCAGTGATGGAAGATGTTCTAGCAAAACTTGCAACGGATAAAAAATCACTGATTATCTGTGGTGACTTTAATATTAATATCTTAGAAAATAGTTCAAATAGCAGTCGATTATTAAGTCTCTTTAAATCATTCAATTTGTCAAATGTGTTTTCAGAATCAACCCGTATAACTATAAATACTTCTACATGTATTGATAATGTTTTTTGTTGCTGCAACTACTTAGACAAAGCCATTGTAAATTATCTCCCTTCTGATCACAGCGGTCAAACCGTTGCTTTCAAGTCCAACACACCATTACAAAGAATTCAGATACAATCTAGACAAATAACAACTAGCAATTTAAGTAGATTTAATAATAACTTAATTAGTAAATTAAGTATACCGGGTCATAATATAAAAAATGTAAATGAATTATATGAGGAATTCTTTTCGGTAGTACGCACCGAGTTCAATAATACTTTAAAAAAGAAAACAAACGATTTGCCCAAATATTTTGTTCAGTGACTGGGCAACTAAGGGTATTAAGGAAAAGTAGGGAAAAATTGTTTGAGCTTTATGGCCTTAAGCCTTATATTAACTCTGAAACTGTTAATAAATACGTTGCTACTTACTCTTAAACTTTTAAAAATACCTGCAAGGTAGCTAAAGCCTTGTATATTAGCAACAAGATCAAATCAGCCGATAATAAAATAAAGACGGTTTGGAAAATTATCAATGACGAAACAAACAGAAATAAAAGACATACATAATAATGATTTCACACTAGAAACTTCACGGGGTCTCATAAGCACTAACAAAGAAGTTGCTCAAGAATTTGTAAATTTCTTTACCAGTATCCTACTTAAAACTACTGAAACCTTACATTCCTCTCCCTCGCGTTCAATTGATTTATTAAGAGCAAACGTTTCATCCTGCCCGGTTGAATTTAAATTCAAGCATATAAACCCCTTAACAGTAATAAAAGCTTTTAGGCAAATCAAGATCAAATTAACCGAAGATCTATGGGGAATGTCAATCAAAGTTTGTACCTCCATTATTGAGACTATAGCACCGTAGTTAGCCTTAATATTTAATTTGTGTGTGGATCAAGGAGTCTTCCCTGATCTAATGAAATATAGTAAGGTACTCGTAATACCACTTTTCAAATCCGGGGACAGTAAAGACACAAATAATTATAGACCCGTATCCGTGTTGCCAGTTTTAAGCAAGGTGTTTGAAAAGGTAATGCTTAATCAAATGCTCAATCATTTTAACACCAATAAAATCTTACACGATCAACAGTATGGTTTCACCAAGGGACGTTGTACGACCGACGCCGGTGTCACCTTATTAAAGCACATATTTACGGCGTGGGAAGAGGCCCAAGACGCCATAGGAATTTTTTGTGACCTCTCGAAGGCATTTGACTGCGTCGACCACGAAACCTTAATCTTGAAACTTGAGCATTACGGACTTGGAAAACTTGCGCTCAGTTTAGTAAAATCTTATTTAAATGATAGACAACAGCAAGTTCAAATAAATGGTGTCAATTCAATCGGTTTAAAAGTAAAAATGGGTGTACCACAAGGATCAATATTGGGTCCTTTTCTCTTTTTAGTTTATATTAATGATCTACCCCATTTGTTAAAAACTCAACCACAAATGGTGTTATTTGCTGACGATACTTCCTTAATTTTTTAAATTAATAGACGTGCATCAAATTTTGACGACATAAATAACGCCCTACAGCAGGTCCAAAATTGGTTCACTGCTAATAATTTAGTATTAAATGGGAAAAAAACGAAGTGCATACGATTTTCTTTACCAAATGTAAAAAGTAGTAGTTGTGAGATAGTATTGAATCAAGAGAAACTAGAATTCGTCAATAAAACAGTTTTCCTAGGGATCACGCTCGACTCAAGGCTTCAATGGGGTCCTCATTTAACATCTCTTTCAGGACGGTTAAGTTCAGCAGCATATGCTGTGAGAAAAATCCGTCAATTTACTGACGTGGGTACCGCGAGGCTAGTCTATTTTAGTTACTTTCATAGTATTATGTCGTACGGTATTCTACTATGGGGACGGGCTGCAGACATCGAGTCTATTTTTATTCTGCAGAAAAGAGCCATCAGAGCCATATATGGCCTCCGCAGGCGCGACTCTCCAAGGGAACTGTTTAAAGATATTAACATCATGACGGTACCTTGTCAATATATCTATGAAAACATTATGTACGTAAGGAAAAATCTGCATCTTTTTAGTAAAAGAGATGCAAGACACAATTACATCACTAGGAATAGGGACCAATTAGTTCAACCGGGTTTCAGGCTGGCTAAAGTGGACTCATCTTTCATGGGGTACTGTTTAAAATGTTACAATAAAATACCTCCCAACATACTTCAATTAATGAAACGAAATTTAAATCTTATATTAAACGCACACTATGCAGCCAGGTATATTATAAGTTGGGAGATTATATCGCTGATAAAAATGCTTGGCTCAACGCTGATCTTGCTCCACAAGGGCGCATACACGAATAGATTAGCATTTGAAAATACTGTTGGAGCTGCTGAAGATTTAAAAAACTATCTTTGCATTGTATACTCGTAAATTCAATCTCATAACATTGTATAATTGCATAGCACATGTTGAGTACTATGTACCGACTATAAAGCTACCATTTAGGTACTGGATATGTCTTTCATTGACTTGAATGTGCCTTGGCGGCTGGGAGTATGTCATGCTCACTCTAATGTCTCGCTGACGGTGGCGCGTGTGTTGGATCATTTAGCTCCCTTCAAAATGGTTGAGCTGAATGGTGCTAATCCATGCGTCATGTTCGTGAACGGGCGCCGTCAGTGGGGACTGGTCATCTCTTAGCTACCACGGCTTATTTTAATTTAATTTAATTTTTGAATTTTTATTTTTGTTACGGACGCTTTTAACGTTTTGCATCGTTCTCACATGTATAACATCAACATGAATGATGTAACCAATTTTTTGTAACCATATTATGATTTAAAAGAGTGTCCGTGGAGTTTCTTGCCCGTTCTTCTCCATAGGTACCTACTACGCTTTGGAATGGGCATCTAGCTTCATCTTTCTGACTGACGGACCCCTTGACAATTCAAAAGTGCCTGTAATTGGTTTATTTGAAATAAATGCTTTGAGTTTGAGTTGAGTAAACCCCTATGTTGCAACTTTCATCGAATTCATTAAATAATAAATAATAAAAAGTTTATTGATTCATAAACAAACGTTACAATATTTAGGTATGACACTGGATCCCACACTAGGTCACCCTGTGTCAAAGGATCCAGTCTCTTTCGACAAATAATAAGGATTTTATATATAGATTAACAAATGCACCGGTTTCAGTAAGATAATAAATCAAACATAGGACTTAAAGGTGACCAAATGTATGTGTGTATGTGAATGTAATGAGTGTAAGTATGTAAGTGATGAGTGTGAGTATGAATGTGATGAGTGTTAAATATTAAAGTATTCATCATCTCAAACTCGCTAGAGTATGAGATGACTAATACTTTAATATTTGAAAGATAAAAGATTTTCCGTTTCAGCATAATTAAGCCCAAGCAGCCAATCCTGCACCTGTTTTTGGACCCAAACCTTGTCAAAGGGAAGGTTTTAAGCTTTTTGTTCACTTTTTCATGCAGGTTTGGTCCAATAAGAGAGAAAGCCTTGTTGCCAAATTTAAGTTTGCAGCAAACTGTGATATATTCAAATATTGCTCATTTTTTAATATCGCGACAATCTAAGAACCCCGATTTGACGTTTCTCATTATACGAGTACTCTTACATGCCGCGATAACTTTGTATGAACGTCTACGTAATAAATCTAAAAATCAAATTCATAATCCTAATTTATTACAACAATGGGTATCATTCGTAAGCACCAAGTTTCACTTTATATTGGAAAAATCCACTCAAAAAGACGAGTTAATCGTTGATTAATATTCCGACTGGACGTCATTAAAATGGCATGTCTTTGGGTTCGTTACCGTAGTGCTGTGACCGTTTTAAGCCGAATAAAATCGATGTTTTCGAAAATTCTTTTACAAACTAGAGAGAGAACCCATTTAGAAAAGAGAAAAACGTATAATTACTGTACGTATTATAAAATGTTAAAACATATAAAAATAAAATATGATCACATATAGTTTTAGCTTTATTTTGATATTTAATATGTTTTTTATTGTATTTTTTATTTATGTTTAGTGTGTTTTTAGTTTAATTTGTGATTTCCTGTGCGAGTCTAAAATTCTTCTTCTTTCTTTCTTTCTTTCTTTCTTTCTTTCTTTCTTCTTTCTTTCTAATAGGTCAATATAATAGCTTGTCCACTCTGATATGACGCACCCCACTACCGCATTAACGTTTGCGTAAATGCGATAGTGGGGCGCGTCACTTTAGCAGCTGGATGAGAGTTCCCTAGAATCGAGCTGAAAGGCGTGCAATTGGAGAGGCCTATGTCCAGCAGTGGACTGCTGAAGGCTGATCATGATGACGTGTAATAAAACGATATGCCTTGAGAATCCATTTCAAGCAATGTAAACAAATTGTCGATTACAAACTCTAAGTATGATAAATCGATATGTCTCGAGAATCGGTTTTTAAAGCAACTGATTTTTTTACCCCATCTCTACACAAATTATTTTGATAGGTGTCAAATCGGGCTTCTTAGATTGTCAGTATAGAACTTAAATAAAATCAAGATTTCTTGGCTTTTATGACTAAGTATTCACAGTAAGAAAATATTGATTTTTATTCAGCTACATGTTTTTTTGTTTTCTAGATCAATTATTACTTTCGATAAACGAAATAAGAATGAATACTTACGTCATTTAGTTTCGTGCTCGAACACGACCCAAGAGCGCACGCGATATTCAACTTTATTATTTACCTATGTGTTAGCATTTAGCACATATTGGAGTGGCAGGGTGCATGGGGGCGGACCTTGCGTGGAAATTTTCTTTAGAGTGCCTAGTCATAATGAATGACAAATCAAATACCTAAATGCTGTAAGAATATTTTTACATTCCATAAATTGTAACCTATTCCGCTAAATATTTCTACGTCTATTGTATTTTATAATGGATTTCCACAAGGTCACGCCTGAATCAATTAACTATTCCACTTAGGTATTTATAAAGAACTCAAAACAATTTCTCATCCCGAAATAATCAAAGAAGACCATAAATCCACCGTTTTCCTCATTCCGCCATAACATTAACACAAACATTTACAAGCCTCATAGCATTTAAAATGATTCTAAACAATACAAGCTGACGAGGAAGAAGAGCGTCCCAAATTACAGCACAGACAATTTTTCTTGTAACAGCTGCACAGGCAATCCGAGCCTCATCTCGTTCCGATCCTATTTTATTTACAGCAAACAATTATTTTGATAAATCGTTTTTAATCCGAACAAAAAGCAGGATTATTCCAATTTGACGAAGAAAAAGATTTTCATAATGGAATTAGTTCATTTAGAGTCCTCGTGAGAAACGAAGGCGGACATTGGAAATCTCTCGCGATCTCGTTAGCATTGGAATATTCTATGAAGATTAAACGTTATTCAGTTTGATTTGAATGCGAACGTACCTTTTGTTATACCATTGCACTGAATGGCATCGTCTAATGGTCGGCAAATGAGTGCTTTTGAAGGTTCCATGAATATGGAAGTTTCGCTCATTTTGGATTCGGCATCAAGTGCACGGATCTTTTTATTGTTCTTTGAGCATTATCTGTTATTTGGATTAGTCTCCAATTTAAGCTATGCTAGGAAAATTCATCTTGAGGGGTTTTTTTTTTTTTTTTTGATGGTGGGAAATCATCAAATGACTTCTCCCGCTCTGGGCGGAGCGAGAGGGCGTGTCAGACTTTTACTGACTAAAACCCACTCGTGTTCCTTTCGTTGCCTGTGTGCTGGGGCCGCGGTATCCCTTTCGGACAAACTCGCAACCCTGGCAGGCATTGGCCCTTACGGACCCCGTCAGTTGGTGCTGAGATCTCTTTGAGGCGCACGTGGAACACAACGCGCCGTCGACCCGGGCCTGGTACTAATCGGACGGCGAGCTACCCATAGCCCACCGTCCGCAAGCCAGCGCTTACGGTGGCCGGAAGTCGGCTCGCGACTCCCGACGCCCGGGGCGTCTCCTGCGCCGACTAGGGGCGTGGGCGCGAGGTTGCGCATCTTGCATTTCCCTCGCACGCTCCGCCTCCTCCTTCGCGAGCATTACTGCTTCACAGAAGGAAGTGACGGCTTCCCATGCACTCTCGCTCCGGACCATGGCCTGAACCAGGGCCGGACGCGAGAGATCGCCGCTGCCGATCGCCTCCGTGAGGACACGGCGGTGCTCCGCCCAAGCAGGGCAGACCTCCACCGTATCCTCCATCGTGTCCTCCGGGCGATCCACACGGTGGAGACACCCGGACGTTTCCTCCCGCCTTATTCGGAACAGGAACCTACCGAAACAGCCGTGTCCGGTGAGGACCTGCGTCAGGCAGAAGGTGAGGACGCCGTGGCGCCTCTCTAGCCACTCCTCAAAGAGGGGACTTATCGCCGCAATTGTGGCGTGCCCATGTAAATGCAAATGTGGCGTGGGGACGCATTCTCATTACTCTCATTTTGTTATATTGTCTCTAATATTGGATTCAGCTGTAATGGAATGTTAAACACAGCGTTTCACAGTCAGTGGATTTGGATAAGTTATTTTAAAGATTTTCCTGACTGTGGACTGGAAGCAGACCCCAACATAGTTGAGAAAGGGCTAGGCATATTAATTTTAATTTCAAAGCTTTTCCTATCCCTGCCAACGGGGTCCGGAAAATGCTTAATGTTGGACATTGATCAGTTCCTTCATTTACTCAGAAAAGGATTTTATTTTTTTGCAAAACCTGCTCGCATACAAAAAGTAAACATATTCCAAACCCGACAATTCGCAACACAACCGAGTGCAATCCCCGTTCAAATAAACGCCACAGCCTAAATAAAAGCAGTATGACAAATCTGTGGTATCTCCGATACCACAGATTTGCACGTTATCGCACCGAATTACTCGAGTAATCCGTAATCAAGCGGCCGTCAATCCGTTGGACGATGTGATTTATGCATTTCTAGAGCTCCATTACGTCAGCATTGATGTATGGGGAAACTAAATAGAATTGGGATGATGACTAAAAATTTTTTTTAGTCTAAAGATTACGGCGATACATTGAGGTAAAATGTGCCATGACGTCACGAGTATGTAGATTTTATACATACTAGTGACGTAGCGACCCCCACTCCCCAACTTAAAATGCGTTTTATCTAAGTATTTTTTAATTAACATGACAAAGCAAAAAATACGTGTGTAATATTTTTTTATTATCTGACTGACGGACTAATTAAAATTTCATTTTTTTTACCCAGGCATCATCCCTATTGGTAGGCTGACCTGATTGGATGAGTGATTTTCCAGATTTTTGCTCAGATGTTAGTATCAAATATGTTTCTAAAGATGCGGTGATTTTTAAATCAGTTAAAAGATCTATTTGTCACCACGCTATGAACTCGTCCTGAAAATCATATGTGTATCATCATAATAGTTGAACATTATTACCATAGACCACGTACCTACTACGATCCATTACAATAATTTGATGCTCAACATCGCGCGTGGAATCAGACTCGACCGTAAGGTAGACAAACCATTATCTGCAATATAATTTTGTGTGTTTATTTATAATCGACCTCAAGTATACTAACTATACTAACTGACTTTATTAGTTCGATAACATTATTCTTTACAAAAGGCTTCTAAAAGCAATTTTAGTCGGAAAAATAGAAAAAAACCTAAAAGTAGTAATGATGATAATAACCTCAAGAAATAAAGGCAATATTTACAAGAAATGATACCGTGTTATAGTAAGCAAGGCATTTTACATAGAACAAGTAATTATACAAATACCTCAATCGCCAACTGTTGTTTCGAAAAATAAACAGTAAAAAAATACAATGTTGCCCATGGGCATGTGCCCGTATTTTTCGGAATAGTCATGAAAAATTATCGAAAATTAACTTTAAAAGGGGGGTCTATCTTTAATATGTTTCTTGTTATTCAATTATTTATTTTTTTAGCGTTTGCCATATCTCCTATGTTATTGGCTCGATTTGGCTTCTGTTTATTATTTCTAAAAGCTTATGACTTATTTTATCAGATTATCTAATATTTTTTATTAAAATTTGTCAACAATGAAAAAAAAACGAAGGTAAAGACATAAAAAAGAAAAAACGTATTTATAAAAAAAAAACACAAGTGTTGTCCAAAAAATTATAGCAGGATATTGAAAAAAAATTATAAGAAAAAATTAAAAACAATAAAAAAAAATAAGATAGACCCCCCCTTTTTAAGTTTATTTTGGATAATTTGTCATGAATATTCAGAAAAATAAGGGCGGTCACATGCCCATGGGCGACATTGTATATATAAATTTAGTCGGTTTCGCAAGAAGTTCAGCTTTAACCAGTAAAGCTGAACTTCTTGCGAAACCGACTAAGTTGGAATTTATTCAGAGTGTGTCCTAATTAAAGCGAGAGAGCGACATGTTAGGACGAAATAGGATTGACACAACATGTTGCATGCTAATGCCACGACTGTAACTCGTGTGTTATTATATTATGCAGATGAAGATGAGAATATTTTTTGCAGATGTCCACACGTCACCACTCACACGTCTAACGATAGAATACTATCCAAAAAAAAAAAACGAGTCTTACGTCCTGGATGGTACACTATCCAAAGCGATGAGTCATCTTTATTTCCATCTAGTGATAATATGCGGTATAATTTCGACAGTTTGACAGATAATATTGGTAGCTGATGAAATAGTTCGACTAAAAAACACGAGATGGCAATGTAACAAGTTTTGACAATCGGGTGAGATTTTTTTTCTGCAGTTTATATAAGTGACGCGTTTGTCGTGTAGTGGGTTGGGGAGTATCTGCGAATATGTCGTAAGTACTGTTGTTTGTTTTATTTATCTTACGAGTGTTACACATCCAAATAAACTAGAAGATTTGTGCTTTACAATGATGATTACATAATATGTAATCATCATTGTAAAGCACAAATCTTCTAGACTAGATTTATCAGATAAAACTGTGATATTATCACAGTTTTATCTGATAAATCTAGTCTAATTCTAACTTCAAAGTATGGTTGTTCCGAAAACAAATGGCAATTTTAGTTTTGTTTACATATATTTTACATTCTTTTCATTAAACTAGTAGGTATAGAAATAATGAAAGTCAGTAATAAGCATAATAATGTAATTTTCAAAGAGAAATACATTAAATTCATTGAAGATTCCGTGCTAATGTCAATGTGTTCCTCAGGTTTTTTGTTCTGTCACGTATGGTATCCACTGTCGGCGCGTTGTGTTCCACGCGCGCCTCAAAGAGATGTCAGCACCAACTGACGGTGTCCGTAAGGGCCCATGCCTGCCAGGCTTGCGAGTTTGTCCGAAAGGGATATCGTGGCCCCGGCACACAGGCAACAGAAGGAACACGGGTGGGTTTTAGTCAGTAAAAGTCTGACACTCCCTCTCGCTCCACCCAGAGCGGGAGGAGTCATTTGATGATTTCCAACCAAAAAAAAAAAAATTGTATCCACGGACCTACAATGGTAACAAATAAGGTTCGCTACAAACAGCAAATTATATATATTATGTATGCAAAAAGAGATTGACCATTTCTGGTATCGCTATTTGTTCTGTGGTGACTTAAGTTTATAATGTTGATAAATCTTGTTTTTAAATATAATAATTTTATCTAGTAATGCGATTCCTTAAATTCTCCGTATAAAAAACTCCATAAAAGTATCAGTTTTTATTTCGATTTCCTATTTTACCTCTAAATTGTTTTTTTCACCCGCGTAATGTCACATGCCATTGGCTTCAAAGAGTATGTAAACAATAAAACCTTCTTGACTTACGCAAAATAATTAATTTACGCATCCAATTATTAAAATTATAGTTGAATAATTAGTAACAACAGATATTAATAACAACTAATTATCATATTACATTGTAATGATAATCTGTTAAGATGTTAAAAGTACACAAGCAAATCTTTTGGTTATGTGAAAGGCAGAAGGTTTCAGAGACCTTTTTCATTGCCTGTTTGATTCATCAAAAGAAACTCTTTGAAAACAGAACAAACATGTGCTAAGATTCTATGCGCGCGCATCCTGATAAGAATATGCTGGCGACAGAACGGCGGGATTTCTGGCGACAGAACGGCGGGATTTCTCTTTCTAGTATATATGCACGTCCCATTCGTTTAGTTTTAAGTAAAGTCTCGACCGATAGGTATTTACTTTTAAAATTGTTTATTATTGTTGTATAATTAATTGAATGATTTCATTTATATGTTTTGTTTTAATCTCTACTACTAGGCCATTATTATTTTGCAATTTGGATTTAATTTAATTAGCTATGTTTATAAGTTTATGTCACATAGATTACTGAAAAATGTTCAGCACTTTGATCTTATGGTTTTAACCATGGTGTAACGTATAGGTCCCATTAACGTGAACGTTTTATGATTATATAAACATTGTCGGAAATGAATGTCGGAATTGACGAGTATTGAAAATTCTTAAACCTTTGACGTTTGAATTTTGACTAATTCGTATTTTGAATTTAACAGACATACATTGTTACAAAAAATCGAGAGATTCGATTCTAAACCTAGATTTTGAGACCTAATTACCGTGTAATGCCGAGAATTATGGTAAATTGGTAAATTACATCTGAAAGCCCTAAAATTATCCTTTACTTGTGGTGAAGGTCATATTGAAAAAAGAATGCGCTTTTGGGTTTTTGCACTAACTTTTTCTATTATATTTTTATATCTGTGTGTGTGGGATGTAAACCAAATAGGTTTGTAGGTGGTGTGTTCATAAATTAATTATAGCTAGGATTTGAATTTTCTTTATTTAAATCTATATCAACATTCAATGAGGACACGATACATTATTTTTGTATGAACATTATGAGATGGTATATTCATCGATGGGGTTGAAATCCGTGCTTGTCATATGGGTCTCGTTGTGCGCCATCTTGTATCCCCATAAATTCATTGCCAATCTGCACTCCTTCTGAAAAGTAAGATAACTTGCTAGTAATTATGACAAGTAGATTTATATTAGGTAATGTGGCGACAGGTCACAGGAACTACCGCACGACCCGCGGATGCCCCTCAAGTTGAAGGGGATAATCTACAAGTCCGTGATAAGATCTGTTGTACTTGAGCATCGGAATGCTGGACCGTGAAGAAGGCAGATGAAATGACATTCCTTTTTTTGTAGTCGGTAAAAAGATTGCATGCAGTGGACATGAGAATGTTGAGATGGATGTGTGGATTGACGAGAATGGATAAAGTACGAGTACGAATTGAGTATTACTCATTTAAGAGGAAGTTTGAAAGTGGCGCAAGTGTTGCATGTGATGAGGAGGCATAAAACCCATGTGAATAAAAAGTGATGAGTGTAGTCATTTCTTAAACATTAGATGCTTATAACAAGTTGCCAAAGCTGGTTACAGAACTTACCGACGGAAAGTTCAAAACCCACATCAAACGTGTCCGTATCAGAAAAGCATTTATTACAAAAAGTTTTTATTTTTCACTTTTTAGTTGTGGTACCTACCCCACACAAATTCGAATACCAGTACCTGCTATGTAAATAACAATGACAGGAAGTTATCATCATATCATCCACAAATACTAAGTGGAAAGAATACGTATTATACGAAGCTTACTCAAAAACTATCCAAGCAAAGTTAATACAATTTTAAAGAGTAACCGTGGAGTTTCTTGCAGGCTGCTCCATAGGAAACGACCAATTGGAACCATGCACCTAGCTTCTGACGTTTCACAAGTGCCCATGTAGGTTTTAGTGAAACAAAATATTTTGATCTCTCAATTTGAATTTGGATACACCAAATTCAAATTTTTTAGTCAGAATATTTTGTTTGATAATGAAATGAAAATAACTAAAAAGAGTGTTAAACACTTTGATGTTGATGGATGACAACTTGGGTAAGTCATTACATTGATTTGCTTTGTTATTAAAATACACCACACCTGTATATCATTAACATAAGTAAAGTCCAGTGCAGTCCTCCATTTGTAAGGAACATTGCGTGAGATTCTTGAGATAGAATGAGCACCAGCCGCGTCCATATTTGTATGTGACTGCAGAAAGTCGTCAAACCCCTTTGTTCTTTGAGTTTTTAGAAATTTTAGAATTCTATGAGAAGTTATATTTAGCTGTAGAGCTAATTCTTCAAACCGCATCACCCTGTATTTAAAAAAAAGAATATTTAATAAAAGAATATGTTCGCTTTTAACAAGCATAATAACATATATTTGGGTTGGCCAAAAACTATTAATACCATTATTAAGTTTCAAAACTGGTTCGAGAAATTGAGTAAGTAGTTTTTAAATGATAAATTACCCGCTAATTGGGTAGGCCATAACAACAAGAGTCAAACAAATAAGCCTATTGGAGATGAGCCTGTCGGTACCCTTCGGTATTACAAGTGTCCTGAGACGTGAACTTTTCATCCAACCTCTAGTAGAACTATTGCATTGACATTTAATTTAAATTTGAATTCTGTGACCTTTTTCATTCGTATCATTAATTTATTGGAATTGCCTTGACATTTGATTCTGATAAATTCTGTTGTAGTCTTGTGAAAGGAGATTGACTAGACTTGGTATCGGTATTTATTCTGTGGTGACTTAATTATATTATTGATAATTCCTGTTTTTTATTATAATGATTTTATCTAATGATGTAAAATATTAAATTCCCTGTATGAAAAAAACATAACAAAATGTTAGTCTTTATTTCGATTTCTTATTTCCACTTCGGTTTCAATTTCATTAGCTTTCATTTATTTAATTTTGCATGCTAGTTTGAGCGAATAGTTTTAGAAACTGTTAAAAAATCCGACCATGAATATAATGTACTACAATTCTTACAAATGAATTTAATTTAATTTAATTTATTTTAGCCATATGTGCGTCCAAACCTTTAAATCATTAGATTATCCCGACTGCGTCAGCAAAATGGTCACGTTTCTGTTTTGTAGAATCAAATCTGAGTTTGATGTTATAACCGTTTTAAATAAGGCATTTGGAAAGTTTCCATATACTTTTTTACATCTAATACTAAATATTCGGTGTTACGGTATTAAATAATGCATTTCATTATCAATATTTTAATCAAAACAGCGAAATATTTCACATCTATTTGCGACGTTGCCCACTTTCAGAATGAAGATATCATAAAGTAGTTATTGCAGAACTGCGGGCCTACCACCACCTCTAAAGCAGTATTATACTCAGCTTCGTCCTCGAGATTAGCATAAACACAATGTAGTAACACGTACGGTGTTGCCTTTGCGCACTGAAAGTAAAAAGCCCTATACCTAAAACTAAAAAAAAAAGCATTTTTTTTAAAACATTTTTAGGTGAGGGTAGACATATTTCCTTTTTTCGATACCTACCGTGTTCAATTACTCATTTCACAGTTCAGTGCTCTGCCGGAGCGTACATAATTTTCTTAAATAATTATATTTAGTGTTATATTAGTTTAAAAAGTGTCATGGGGAAACGAAAAAGTAAACACGATTACGAATATATTACAAAAAAGTTAAAGAAATGGGAGAAGAAACTTCAGCGAGAGACAAGATCGACGTCGCATTCCAGAGGTTAGTCGAGTGTCAATCATACGAGTTTATTGCGTAAAATCGTTGTATTAATAACGTTGCATAATCACATCAACGTTTAAACGTTGTCATAAGTCGTTGCGGTTAACTTTTGGGGTTAACACTTCGAACTAGTAAACCATAAGTACTTACTTAACTCTTGTTTTATATCACGTGCAAGGCTAATATTGCGATCAGTTATAAGAACTGTTACCTTGTTAGTATACGTGAAGCTATACGGGCGATGCGGGCAGTCTTTGGGATTGTCACTTCACCGTAGATACTAAGCCGCACGCGGTACATATCTATATCCATAGATACACCTGCCCACCTGCGTGCGCTCATCTTATTGTTGTAAATTCATTATCCATTCATCCGTTTCATTTCAATAACAATGAGGATTGATTATCTTCTTAAATAACTAAAGAAATATACACATTACAGAGGATACACCCTCTCCCCGATGTCGATATTACGACGAAGAGTATTTTGAGGAAGTAGTGGAATTGGAACCAGAATATCATGATGAGCCACCCATGAGCGCTGGGGATCACATTCCTTCGAACAGTGCCTTGGACCCAGTTCCCTCAACTAGCGCTGCAGATCCAATTCCATCCACAAGTACTTCGCAGCAGCAGGTCACACCTTCGAGCATCGAGCTGGACTCGAAAATTTTAGAGATATTTGGAGAGGATCCGTCTGTGGAAAAGATCTACGGCCAAGAAATTCAGACCGACCTGGCTGTTCGGCTACAACATCTGGCTACTAAGGGCTTGTCTAGCGAACTTCGTAAGGAGTTGATAGAAAGATACTTACCTCCTAATAATTGCAAGCTAATTGACTCGCCGGAACTTAATTTAGAAATAAAAGCAGCCATATCAGAAGTAGTCTTAAAAAGAGATAAGGGTATTGAGATGAAACAAAAACAGTTAGGTTGTGCCATTTCATGCTTAAGTAAGGCTATTACCCTTATGATTGCTAAAGAGGACAAGGACACAGAATTAATACAAATGATGATGGACAGTGTACGCCTTCTTTGTGACAGTCAACACTCGGACTCAACACTCCGCCGGAACTTTATTTTACACAACTTAAAAAAGGAGATGAAAGAACAACTACAGAAAACAATAATTGACAAACACCTTTTCGGATCAGACTTAGTTGAAACATTAAAAATTGCAAAGACTATAACAAAAACAGGAGCAGAATTAAAATCAACCTTAACTCGGCCACCCATCAACAGAACGAAGACAGCGCCGCCTCCGCCTCAATCGACGTTCCAACAACGGAACAATTTAAACTGGCGGGCTCCTCCCCCGAGTCGCAGGCAAACGGGGACTCGGAGGACGAGGGAGCCTGCACAGAGATATCCGCCCGTGAACACCTCGCGCGGGTCTTATCGAGGTCGGCAGCAGACAACGCCCGCAACACGGGCGAGCTACCGCAGTCGTCGCTAGCTGTTACCGGGGTAAGCAATTATGCTGGTAGACTGGCACTTTTTTATGACACCTGGTCAGAACTAACTTCTGATCTGACTGTCCTATCATGGATTTCTGGATATAAAATACCTCTTTCAGCTCGTGTTATACAGTATACCACCCCCAATAAAATAATTCACTCAACATCAGAAAAGCTACATTTTAAGAAATGTATTGATGAATTGTTATGCACTGGTGCTATCTCTCATTGCAACCCTTGTGAAGGGCAATTTCTATCAAGCATATTCTTAATACCTAAGCCCAACGGTAAACATAGATTCATACTTAACTTAAAAAATCTTAATCAATTTATAGAAACCCAACATTTTAAACTCGAAGATTTACGAACAGCAATTAAACTTGTATCGGAAAATAATTTCATGGGAACGGTAGATTTAAAAGACGCATATTTTTTAATAAAAATTCATGACGATTGTAAAAAATACCTTAGATTCGAATTTGACAATGTTTTGTATGAATTTAATGTGTTACCGTTCGGCCTAAACACGGCACCTTTTGTATTTACTAAGATAATGAAACCGGTTGTCGGGCTGCTCAGATCCTGTGGTTATATGTCTAGTATATATTTAGATGATTTGTTGCTTATTGGTAATTCTTACGATGTTTGCTTAGAAAACATAACGGTAACTCAGCGACTATTGTCAGCTTTAGGGTTTATTATAAATAAAGATAAATGCAACTTATCGCCTACGACATCATGTAAATATCTTGGTTACATAATTGATACTAAAAAATTTCAAATCAGTTTACCTACAGAAAAATCGAATAAAATTAAAAATAAATTACAAACCTTTCGAAACATGTCACGATGTAAAATAAGAGATTTTGCAAGTTTAGTGGGTCTCTTGTGTTCTGCTTGCCCTGCCGTCAAATACGGATGGCTATACACAAAAGAATTTGAAAGATGCAAATTTTTAAACTTAAAAAAAGACCCATTAAACTACGACAATTTTATGAACATACCATCATACTTATCGTCAGATATTGATTGGTGGTTTAATGCATTAGATAACCCTATTAGTAAAATTAAATATGATGAATACTGCTTGGAAATTTTTAGTGATGCTTCGACTACGGGGTGGGGCGCGGCGTGTGGGAAAGAGACAGCTAGTGGGGCATGGACAGTTGAAGAACGATCACATCATATAAATTATTTAGAAATCGTTGCTGCCTTTTTTGGCTTAAAAGTTTTTGCTGTAACAATGAAAAGTTGTCAAATATTACTTCGCATTGACAACACTACGGCCATATCCTACATAAATCGGATGGGAGGCATACAATATCCCCATCTTACACGCATAACAAAAGACTTATGGGAATGGTGTCAGTCTAGGAATATTATTGTGTATGCATCATACATTCGTTCAGCAGATAATACAATAGCCGACGCGGAATCACGTAGAATTCATCCAGATGTTGAGTGGGAATTGAGCGACTCAGTTTTTTACAATATAACAAACAAGTTTGGTTTCCCTGATGTAGACATTTTTGCAAGTCGTGTTAACAAAAAATGTCGTAACTATATATCCTGGTTCAGAGATCCTGACGCTATGGCCATAAATGCATTTACCATATCATGGTCACAAATTTACTTTTACGCATTCCCTCCTTTTTCAATGGTCTTAAAAACGCTACGAAAAATTGTTAAAGATAAAGCTACAGGTGTTGTAGTGGTCCCCTTATGGCCCACTCAACCTTGGTACCCTCTATTCAGGAAACTTCTCGTATCATCTGTTTTGTATTTTAATCCAAATAAACAAACAATTTTATCACCTTCCAGCAACAACAATGCACACCCTCGGTTTACCCTGGCTGCCGGTCTCTTGTCCGGGACTCGTGGCTAAGAAGAAATGTTCCATCATCTGCAATCGACATAATGTTGGCTTCCCTCTCCGGTACATCCATAAAACAATACGACACCTGTCTTAAAAAATGGTATAATTTTTGTTTATCTAAAGATATCGACATTTTCGGGGCATCAATCAATGATGCGATCCTATTTCTAACAACATTGTTTGATTCAGGAGCACAATATGGGACTTTAAACAGTTGTCGATCGGCTTTAGCCTTAATTCTGATTGAAAAAATCAGCGATAGTGAAGTTGTAAAACGCTTCTTTAAAGGTGTCTTTAGACTTCGGCCACCGTTACCGAAGTATAACACAACTTGGGATACGTCTAAAGTTCTAAACATTTTGTCCTCTTGGTATCCTAACGATAGCTTGGGTTTAGATAAACTTTCACGTAAATTAGCCACTTTATTATCTTTGGTTACTGCACACCGAATGCAAACTTTAGCCAAAATTAATATAAATAACATACTTATTCATGCTGATAAGATCACTATTAAGATACCTGATATTATTAAAACATCAAAGATAGGAACCGTGCAACCAAATCTAATTCTACCATTTTTTCGCGAAAAACCGGAAATCTGTCCAGTCCTGAACCTTTTAGCTTATCTAGATTCGACTAGTTCACTTCGTGGTAATGTAAATAATCTATTTATCGGTGTGAGGAAACCACATAAATTAGTTTCGGCACAAACGTTGAGTCGGTGGGTTAAAACTACGCTAGGAGAGTGTGGTATAGATATATCTATCTTTACAGCTCACAGTACCCGACATGCTGCCACATCTAAAGCCCACAAATTAGGAATTAACTTGGAAACTATTAGAAAAACCGCGGGATGGAGCGGTTCGTCTCAGGTTTTTATGAAATTTTATAATAGAAATGTACATATTACAGAAGAAGATGATTTATTTGCAAGATCAATACTAAACAATTAAATAAAAATTAAATGATTATTATTCAGTTCATGATAATTTGGTATTTATGTTAGATACTCATCATTTCAGCCGAAAGACGTCCACTGCTGGACATAGGCTTTTATGTTAATTAAGTTAATCTCAACTTAAAATTCTATTGTAAGCAGAACTATTAATTTATTTAATTACTGTCTTAAACGAATATGTGTTACTTTATTTAAATACCCATCATTTATGTTTTTAAACTCATACCAACTGATTAAAATTGAATGCCTTGTTACACAAAAGTGTTTAATTGATATTTCAGTAGCTCTCAAATTCTACATTGTGTTTATGCTAATCTCGAGGACGAAGCTGAGTATAATTTATGATTAAACGAACTTACCTGTACGTGAAGTTCGATCATAATTATACGATGGCTTCGTCCGAAGAGATTAGCAACCCACCCTCCCATATTTATTTATTTTTTCCCCAAAAAGAAATATTCCCTGCCTGTTCCTGAAATATCAAAAACAGGAATCGTGGATTTAGGCTCTGAACTAAATGAGTAATAGAACACGGTAGGTATCGAAAAAAGGAAATATGTCTACCCTCACCTAAAAATGTTTTAAAAAAAATGCTTTTTTTTTTAGTTTTAGGTATAGGGCTTTTTACTTTCAGTGCGCAAAGGCAACACCGTACGTGTTACTACATTGTGTTTATGCTAATCTCTTCGGACGAAGCCATCGTATAATTATGATCGAACTTCACGTACAGGTAAGTTCGTTTAATCATAAATTATTTTAATATAACTTTAGTGTGGGAAAGAGACGGAGCTCTACAGGACATCTGTTTCCCCCACGGAAGTAAGATTAAAATAATAGTGCTTTAGAGGTGGAGGTAGGCTGCGGTGCCCGATGCGGACCACACAGGAAACGACGACGACGACGAATCTCCGGAGGTGACCGGGGTAGATTTGAGAGTGGCGGTACGTAGGCTGAATGCCAAAAATACCGCCCCAGGACCCGACGGCTTACCTGGAAAAGCCTGGGTTCTGGCCTTAGAGGCTCTCGGGCCTCGACTTCGAGGGCTCTTTAGCGCATGCTTGGAGAGGGGCCAGTTCCCACTTCGTTGGAAGACGGGGAAACTGGTCCTCATCAAGAAGCCAGGGCGCCCGGCGGACTCTCCGTCCGCTTACCGGCCCACAAGGCGGTCTGCAATTACTCTTTCAAAGAGCTTGCCCACCTCGTCGAGCAGCTGGTGCGAGTGGGGCCGGATTTGGCGGACAGCCAGTTTGGTTTCCGCAAGGGGCGCTCTACGGTGGATGCCATCATGCGCGTTCGAGCCCTCACGACGGGGGATGCTGTTGCCCGGGGTGGGGTGGTCTTGGCGGTGTCTCTTGACATCGCCAATGCGTTCAATACCCTGCCCTGGAGTTGCATTAGGGAGGCACTCCGGTATCACCGGATGCCGACCTACCTCTGTCGAGTGGTCGAGGCCTACTTGACGGACAGGGCCGTCATCTACCCCGGTCACCACGGAGAGTGGAACCGGCGAGAGATGTCGTGCGGTGTCCCGCAGGGATCGGTCCTGGGGCCGCATCTGTGGGACATCGGCTACGACTGGGTGCTGCGCGCCGACCTCCCTAGCGGCGTCAGCGTGGTCTGCTACGCTGACGACACGCTGGTCCTGGTGCAGGGGAGGTCGCATGAGGCGGCGGCCGAACTAGCGACACGTTGGGTTGCGACAATCGTCGATAGGATCCGGCAACTGGGACTCGAGGTGGCCTTGCACAAGTCCGAGGCCATGTGTTTCTATGGTCCTCGGAACGCGCCACTGTCGGGTTCCTAGATAACGGCGGGAGGGGTTCACATCGGTGTCGAGTCGACGATGAAGTACCTGGGACTCGTCCTCGACAGCCGGTGGAACTTCGTGGAGCACTTCCGACGTTTGGCTCCCAAACTGCAGAGGGCTGGGGCTGCTTTGAAGCGGCTTCCCAATCTAGGGGGTCCAAACGCCTCCTGCCGGAGGCTCTACGCGGGGATCGTGCGGTCCATGGCCCTTTACGGGGCACCGGTGTGGGCGCGTTCATTAAGGCTGCGACCAGCCCAGCGATTGAACGCGTCCCAAAGGGTCATGGCCATTAGGCTGGTCAGAGGATACCGCACGGTCTCCCGTGAGGCGGCGAGCCTCCTTGCCGGACTTCCGCCATGGGATCTGGAGGCAAAAGTCCTCGCGCACATGTGGGAGTTGCGCGAGGAGGCGAAACGCCGGCGTGGAACTCCGCTGCCGCGAGAAATCACGGCACAGCGGACCGAGCTCCGGCGGGATCTCATGGCGGAATGGAGAGTGCGATTGTCGCAACCCAGCGCTGGGCACGCCACAATTGCGGCGGTAAGGCCCCTCTTTGAGGAGTGGCTAGAGAGGCGCCACGGCGTCCTCACCTTTCGCCTGACGCAGGTCCTCACCGGACACGGTTGTTTCGGGAGGTTCCTGTTCAGGATAAAGCGGGAGGAAACGCCCGGGTGTTACCATTGTGTGGATCGCCCGGAGGACACGGTGGAGCATACGGTGGAGGTCTGCCCGGCTTGGGCGGGGCACCGCCGTGTCCTCACGGAGGCGATCGGCAGCGGCGATCTCTCGCGTCCGGCCCTGGTTCAGGCCATGGTCCGGAGCGAGAGTGCATGGGAAGCCGTCACTTCCTTCTGCGAAGCAGTAATGCTCGCGAAGGAGGAGGCGAAGCGCGCGAGGGAAATGCAAGATGCGCGCCCTCGCGCCCCTAGCCGCCGCAGGAGACGCCCCGGGCGTCGGGAGTCGCGAGCCGACTTCCGGCCACCGTAGGCGCGGGCTTGCGGACGGTGGGCAATGGGTAGCTCGCCGTCCGATTAGGACCAGGCCCGGGTCGACGGCGCGTTGTGTTCCACGCGCGCCTCAAAGAGATGTCAGCACCAACTGACGGGGTCCGTAAGGGCCAATGCCTGCCAGGGTTGCGAGTTTGTCCGAAAGGGATATCGCGACCCCGGCACACAGGCAACGGAAGGAACACGGGTGGGTTTTAGTCAGTAAGTCTGACACTCCCTCTCGCTCCGCCCAGAGCGCGAGGAGTCATTTGATGATTTCACACCCAAAAAAAAAAAAAAAAAAAAGAGGTGGAGGTAGGCGCCCTGTTATTAGGTATAATAACATGAACATCCGAAACCTCCAGTGTATTTTGTAACTTTTTTAAGTAATAATTTCAACCATATTAATATAAAAGAATATTGAGAACACAGTATTTTATTATGTTTCTTACATAAGAAATTACTGTGTTCTCAATATTCTTAAAGTGCGCTGTTGGATTTTTAACACTAGGCTTAGCGCTGAGAGTTGAAAATCCAACAGTGGACTTTTATTTAGGGATTCATTTAAGTGTAACTTAGTGAAGGTGAAAACGGGCTTATAACATTATATCTTTCACTCGGTCAGTTGTTAAAGCAAAAAGTCGTAATGCCACATGTCAATGTTCACTGACAATGCATTATTTTAGCTAGCCGTTTAATATAGAATCGCGTTTTGTGTAGTAAAGTTTGAGTGTGTTCTTGCAACATAATTATCATTTTGACTTTAACATAGAATTATACAAAACTTTATTTGAAAAGTTTCATATATCTATGGTCGGTACATATATTATTTGATTAGTAATTTTCTGATTTTATTTATTATCGTTTTGTGGTGTTGGTGGTGTATTTCTATTGTAAGAATAATAATGTCTATCACTAAGAAAATGCGTGAACGTATCCCTAATTTCTCATCGAATGAGAAATAAATTTTAATTAGCTTGTTGAAAAATTTCTAATACATTTTGATCCTTGAAAATAAGGATAGACGCTGATTCCATTTCGATGATTTTGACAACTGACTAAATATCGGTTAGGAAGTTCGAACCTCTAGGGCAGCAATTAAATTTAACGTCTGATGATGAATTAGCGCATGGTGAAACACTTGCTACTCTTAAATGTCCCGTTAACATTTTAACTGTAGATTAAACTAACTAACATGGTATGGTGAAACTAGGTATAAACCTAGATTTTGAGAACTAATAATTACAGTCTAATGCTGAGAAATATGATGAAATTGTAAATCACATTTGAAAGCCCTAAAGCCATGCTTTAAATTAAACCATAAATCTTTGAGTCACCACGTGTTTCATACCGATACAAAGTTTCTTAATCAATCTCCTTTTATTTTATTTTAAAAAGACTCGATTTTTCGGAAAAACCGAGCAAATATTACAAATATAATATCCTCTGTAGTTCGACAGCGGACCTGAATATACACTGGACAGAAAATGTAAGCAGACATAATAATGCGTTAGTCATGAATCACGTACATCAGTCTGTCCGGATACTGCTGGAGTAATCTTTCAGCTGCTACATAGTCGCTGACCATGTCGGTACAAAGCATAAAATGGTCTCGGCAATCTGGGGAGAGCTGGCAGGAGCGATGGTGTAGCCTTGACTGCATTACCCCACGAGGGTCACGGACCAAAAAGATCACCTTCACGTTGAGCCTGTGAGTAATTCAGGAAATTATTACACCACGGAGACCACGAGGACGCCTCGGCAGTTGTTGCTAAAGTCAATATTGTCACTTTCCATACAAATCAAACATGTCAGTGGACGTCACAGTTTACTCATAGAAACTGACGGTCCGTGACATTTTTTGCCGTGATAAGTTTGCGCCGACCCCAAATAAAATGGAATAAGTAACAAATCAGGAGAATGATGATGAATACTGGTCAGCTGAGCGAGCTGACAGACGGTGTCATGATGTAAAAACGTAAAGCCTTATTATTTAAATTCTAAAGCTATCTTGCATTTAGTCCCGGAGTTGTTGAGACGAACGATACCTATGATAAATTTATAATATAATTTATATTAGTATTGTCTCGGAAACATTGTGCTTCCACAAAATAATTTGCTATCATTCGGATGTATTTTATTTTAAAATGTATAGTGATTTAAGTATTACTAAAAACTATTACTATTACTGACTTAATCAAACTGGGAATAAACTGATTTGGTGTTATTTATTTCTAAAGTTGCATCGAAAAAATAACAAGTTAATCTAAAATGACTTACGCTTTATCATTCAGTATTTCCTCAACGAGCCGTAATCTCAAGCGAACAAGCTTCATAGTTTGAAAGGGAAACAGCCTGCATAATTGTGATACGAAATCTGCATTAAAACATAGATCATCGTTATTCTCGTACTTGCAATACTCCCACATTCTTGTGCTGGGCTTACCCTCACGGAAGTGTTTTCTTTCGCACTCAAAGTAATCTCCAAAACCTTGATAATTACACTTTAACATTTGTTTAACAGAGTTCAGGGCTTCGGTCGCTTCCATTGAAGTCCTAAATTGTTTAGCTCCATTCCTAAAAAGGGGCTCGTACTGATAATAAGTGCTAGGACGTGCATTTTTTATCAGTTCTCCAGTGAATGAAGATCCTGATCTCCATGTTGATACAACTAAACTTCTCAAGGGCTGTCCCCCGGATACCATTACAAAATCTTCTAAGCCATGACCGCCAGATTGAGAAAAGTTATAGTTGGAGGTGTCATATTTGATTTTTGATCGTGCTTTATCTAATAATACGTTTGTGATGTATGTTAAACTATAAGTTTCATTATGCGTGTTTGTGAGTATGTTCTTTTTGTCTTTTCCATGGGATTGGTTTCCATTCGTCGTTACAGGCATATTATCCATGTCAGTTGAGCCATGAGTTCCATCATTCAGTACTATGGGTATCTGTTGCATGTATGTCTCCTCTCCATCTTCGACTTTTATGATAATCTTGATATTTCTACGGCTCTTGATGGATGTGACACAACTATCAGTATACCGAGTCCCAATATTAATAAAAAGAAGAACACTAAGACAAAACACCAGAAATATTGTGTAAGCGTTAAGTCGCCGCATCATCTGTAATAAGAATAGGCATTTATGAAACAATGATCTAAAAATATACTTGTCTTTAAAAATCTGAAAATAATGGAAATTAATGCGTTTGATGAAGGTTCAAACGCATTAATTCCCATTACGTTCTTATGTTCTTACACTATAACAGGGGTACGCGGGAATCTTTGTATTCGCGAAATATCACCTGTCATTGTCACTAACAGAAGTCTTCAAAAATCACCAGCAAGTACATTGTCATTGGAAAAGTGGCAACACTGCCCGAGTGACATGTCAAATTTCTGTTCCGTATTTTAAATTATTTTAAATTAGTAATTAAGTAAAATTAAGGTGTAATTTTATGTGTAAACGTAATATAATTGCATAAATACTCAGGATTATTGTTTTCCTGTAAATATACGAAGTTAAACATAGTGTTTGGTTACACACCGGTAACCTAAAATCAACAGCTGACGATCGGACTACGGATTTAAACGGGGAGTATTGCTTTACTTTTTACTTTATAATAGCACATAATCGTAACTTTAACTGTTTTACACGTCCTCGTTAAGTCTTAACATATAGTAGTAGTGTAATAGTTCGCTGATTTAGCATTCTGCATTCGGTGTAAATCGCATTGTTTACATAGCAGAAAACGTAACTTAGCGTAGATTCTGTTAATCACAATCTGATGTAATATACAATATTAAAAACGTTCATGTTCCTTATCCTTGCATTGTCGTTATACTTTAATATATAATATTAACTATAAATCTAGGCAACCTACCCACATATGGAAAAGTAAAATCATATAAGGCAATTAAAGCATCATAAATCTACTTTCAATTTGATAATATAGCTTTGATAAATATAAATATCGAATAGTTCTTTAAGTCAATTCAGTAGCTTACCTCATTTCTCCACTAAATAACACTAACTTCTCCCATTTTTCCCTTTCATCTCCATCTTTACTAATTTATTTGTCTGTCCTACTTGTTCTCACCGTTTCTTTATTCTAATTTCAGTAACAAATCCTGAAACCATGCCTGTGATGACCCGAAAGGCTACTGCCCAGGATATGGAGCTCAAATTGAGAACGGCCCTCCAAAACCTTGAAGCATCTAAATTACAATGTACTCAATTGTTACAAGAGAATGACGAGAGTGAGGAGGAAATCAAAAAGATAGTTAACAAAAACTCAAGCCTTAAACGGGAGCTAGTAGACCTACATCAGCAATATCTGCATGTTGTTGATGAACGCGATCAATTGAAGGTGGTCACAGATGGTTTCAGAAACTGTAGTAATTTGTATGAGGAGGCTTTAAGCAAAGTTAGGGACCTAGAAGATGAATTAATTCACGCTAATAGTCTTATTATCCGGTTAGAGAAAGAAAAAGAATGTACACAGGTTAAAGAAACTAACCACTTATACAATGAATTATTAAATACCAATTGTAACCCTCTTTCCATAATAACTATAGACCTTACTGAAGATTCCTTACTGAAACAAAATTATAGTTCTAAAGTTAGTCATAAGAAAATGAAAAAATTTGCAAAACTGAATAGAATAAT
The DNA here is from genome assembly GCA_916701695.1 of Agrochola macilenta. Lineage (NCBI taxonomy): Eukaryota > Metazoa > Arthropoda > Insecta > Lepidoptera > Noctuidae > Agrochola > Agrochola macilenta. Next base: position 22,722,456 of record OU753560.1, on the reverse strand, counting down.
TAAAAAATGTAATCTAATTAGGAAACAACAAAAACTCTTTTCCAAAAATATTCCACGGAGAAAAGAACGTGTTGATCTACTCAATAAATTAAACAATTATCAAATAAAATTAGAAGACAGCAAAAAAATCTATGAAATTGATACACAGCGCTTACAGTGTGACATACAAGTACTTGAGGGCAGACTTAGTTCCCTTTACATTAAATATGTGGGCTCTCAGAACCAAATTAAAGAACATATTCTAGCTGCTAATGAGTTAGTTATGTGTCAGTGTACTTGCCAGAAGGTTTCAAACCCTGATGCTGTCCAGCCTGAGGCAACGGAGGACCCGTCCCAGACTGAGAGTTTGTCTCAAGACTGTATCCTCAACCAAGATGTATCTGGTTTAGTACAAGATTTATCTCAAGTGATACAGCCTGAGATTGCTAGTTGTCCATCTTTTAGTAGTCATGATTGTTATCATTCAGTTATGTTCTCAGATAGTATGGGAAGAGGATTAGGTAAATTAATTAGTAACAACCTGCATTATTCTACTCTAAATTATTGTATGCCAGGGTCTAACTATAAACAAATAATGGCATCAGTAACAGGAAATGTATATAATCCTAAAACCAACATTACTGTATTTGTAGGTAATAGCTCTAATGTAAAAAAAGAAGAAATTACTGACTGTGTAACTGAGTTGTTAAAGTTAAATTGCAGTAAAATAATATTGTGTGCTTTCCCATATTTTGAAAGATTGACAAATAGACAAAACAATTATATTCATATGCTTAATAAGCATATGCACTTTTTAGTTAGTCATTATAGTGACAAGTTTGTATTTCTTGACACCAACATTTTTGTTGAAACGCTGAAATCGACTAGGGGTACTGTGTATCTGCCTGTTAGTTTTAGACACATAATAGCACGGCTATTAGCTTTTTATATAAACTCAGACATAGGTAGTATGTCGAAGTCTTGTGTTATTAACACCATCATGATTAGTAATAGTACTAATAATAAGGTAGTGAGCCTGAATAAATGTAGCTCAAATGCTATAAATATTTATACAAATTGTACGAAGGAGGCTCCATGTACCTCACTCACTATGAGCTCACTGCCTTGTGATGACATTGAAGTCTTGGGGTCAACTCCGGATTTAAACTAGTTTGTAAGACAACAGAAGGTACCACTAAGAATATTCTTATAACTAACAACAACAAGGTGTCTTCTGGCTCTAAAATAAGTTTTTACCGAAAAGGAGATGAGCAGAATACCTTGAAATTATTTCATCAAAATATTCAAGGTATTTCTTCAAAATTATTAGAAATTGAAATGTTTTTAGAAAAAACAAAGTTTGATATTGTTTGTTTTACTGAACATTGGTTAAAGGATTACCAAATGCTAATTAATTATGTCAACTATAGTATGGGCAGTTCTTTTAACCGTAAATCTATGCTGCGTGGAGGATCTCTAATCATGATAAAAAATTGTTTAAAATTTAAGCAACGTAATGACATAGTTGGTTTATCAGTTGAACATTGCATCGAACTGTCCTGTGTTGAGCTGGATAAGCATGTTGTAGTGTGCGTGTACAGACCCCCTAATTATCAGAACTTTTCTTTATTTGAGTCAATAATGGAAGATGTCCTAGCGAAACTTGCATCCAGTAACAAAGCTGCAATTATTTGTGGTGATTTTAATATTAATATTTTGGAAGATAATTTAAATAGCAGTAGATTACTAAGCCTTTTTAAATCGTTCAATTTATTTAGTATTTTTACAGAACCGACTAGAATAACTCCAACTTCTGCTACTTGTATCGACAATGTCTTCTGCGATTGTGATTATTTAGCTAAAGCCATTGTAAATTATTTGCCGTCTGATCATAGTGGACAAACGGTAACTTTTAAGTTCAAAACACCTTTGCAAAAAGTACAAATACAATTTCGACCAATAACAACTGGCAAATTAAATAGATTCAATAGTACCCTAAATAATAAATTAAACATTCTGGGCCATAATATGGTCAATGCAAATCAATTGTATGAGGATTTCTTTTCAGTAGTCGACACTGAATTCAATAAAACTTTTGAAAAGAAAACAAAAAATATTAGCCCTCATTTTATATTTAGTGACTGGGCAACTAGAGGTATTAGGATAAGTAGGGAAAGACTGTTCGAACTGTATGGCCTTAAGCCTTACATTAAAACTGAAACTTTCAACAAGTATGTTGCTACATATTCCAAAATTTTTAGAAATACCTGCAAGATAGCTAAAGCCCTGTATATTAGCAACAAGATCAAATCAGCAGAAAATAAAATAAAAACAGTTTGGAAAGTTATAAATAATGAAACGAATAGGAAAAAAATACGAAACACTGAGTACACTTTGGAGACTTCACATGGTGCCATATGCTCTAACTTAGAAGTAGCTCAAGAATTTGTACGTTTCTTTACTGATATTCCATCTAAAACGACGGAAGCTTTGAATTCTTCACCCGATGTCTCACTTTATTTATTAAGAGCGAACGTTGCAGGCTGCCCGGTTGAATTTGAATTTAAACATATAAACCCTATGATAGTTATAAAAGCATTTCGGCAAATTAAAATAAAATTGACCGAAGATCTATGGGGATTATCTATCAAAGTTTGTACATCCATAATTGAAACTATAGCACCATATTTGGCTTTAATATTTAATTTGTGTGTGGACCAAGGAGTCTTCCCGGATTTAATGAAATACAGTAAGGTGATTCCACTTTTTAAATCTGGGGACAGTAAAGATACCAACAATTATAGACCAGTGTCCGTGCTGCCGGTATTCAGCAAGGTGTTCGAAAAGGTAATGCTCAATCAAATGCTTAATCATTTTAACACCAACCATATCTTACACGATCAGCAATATGGGTTCACCAAAGGACGTTGTACGACTGACGCCGGTGTCACCTTATTAAAACACATATTCACAGCGTGGGAGGAGGCCCAAGATGCCATAGGAATTTTTTGTGATCTGTCCAAAGCATTTGACTGCGTAAATCATGAAACCTTACTCTTGAAACTTGAGCATTACGGACTAGGTAAACTTGCGCTTAGTTTGGTAAAATCTTATTTAAATGATAGACAACAGCAAGTACAAATTAATGGAATCAATTCACTCGGTTTAAAAGTAAAAATGGGTGTTCCACAAGGCTCAATATTGGGTCCTTTCCTCTTTTTAGTATATATTAATGATCTACCCCATTTATTAAAAAACCAACCACAAATGGTGTTATTTGCTGACGATACTTCTCTAATTTTTAAGATAAATAGACGTGCATCAAATCTTGACGACGTAAATAACGCCCTACTACAAGTCCAAAATTGGTTCACTGCTAATAATTTAGTATTAAATGGGAAAAAAACTAAATGCATAAGATTTGCTTTACCGAATGTTAAAAGTAGTGATTGTGACATAGTATTGAATAGGGAGAAATTAGAATTCATCGATAAAACTGTTTTCTTGGGGATTACGCTCGACTCAAGGCTGCAATGGGGTCCTCATTTAACATCTCTTGCAGGACGCCTAAGTTCAGCAGCATATGCTGTGAGAAAAATCCGTCAATTTACTGACGTAGATACCGCGAGGCTAGTCTATTTCAGTTACTTTCATAGTATCATGTCTTACGGTATTCTACTATGGGGACGGGCTGCAGATATCGAGTCTATTTTTATTCTGCAGAAAAGAGCCATCAGAGCAATATATGGTCTCCGCAGACGCGATTCTCTAAGGGAACTGTTTAAAGATATTAACATCATGACGGTACCTTGTCAATATATCTATGAAAACATCATGTACGTTAGGAAAAATCTAAGTCTTTTCAGTAAAAGAGGTGATAGACACAATTATAGCACTAGAAATAGGGAACAATTAGTTCAACCGGGTTTCAGACTGGCTAAAGTTGACTCAACCTTCATGGGGTACTGTTTAAAATGTTACAATAAAATACCTCCCCACATACTCCAATTGAATGAAAGGAATTTTAAATCTTGTATAAAACGCACACTATGCAGCCAAGCATATTACAAGTTGGGGGATTACATCGATGACAAAAATGCTTGGCTCAACGCTGGTCCAGCTCCACAAGGCGCATAAACTAATTGATTGGCATTCGAAAATATTGTTGGAGCTGCTGAAGATTGTAGGACTATCTTTAGATTGTATAAATTCAATTTCATAGTATTATATAATTGCATAGCACATGTGTGAGCACTATGTACCTACTTTAAAGCTACCATTTACTGGGTACCTACGTCTTTCATTGACCTAAATGTGCCCTTGCGGCTGAGAGTATGTCATGCTCACTCAAATGTCTCGCTGGTGGTGGCGTGTGTGTTGGATCATAAAGTTCCCTTCAAAATGGTTGAGCTAAATGGTGCTGATCCATGCGTCATGTTCGTGAACGGGCGCCGTCAGTGGGGACTGGTCATCTCTTAGCTGCCAAGGCTTATTTTGAATTTATTTTAATTTTTGAATTGTTTTTTTTCTTTATTACGGACGCTTTTAACGTGCACGTCTCTCTACATTGTTCTCACATGTATAATTACAACATGAATGATGTAACCAATATTTTGTAACAATATTCTGATTTAAAAGAGTGTCCGTGGAGTTTCTTGCCCGTTCTTCTCCATAGGAACCTACTACGCGTTGGAATGGGCAACTAGCTTCATATTTCTGACTGACCGACCCCTTGACAATTCAAAAGTGCCTGTAATTGGTTTATTTGAAATAAATGCTTTGAGTTTGAGTTTGAGTTTGAGTTTGAGTTTGAATTGTGACATTATACTGTTAAGCACTTCTACTTTTTTTTTAAATTAAACACTGTTCTTTCTTTGTATAAAATAAGTTTATAAAACACACGGAATCGTGACTACAATGTCAACCGACTTGCTTCATAGCTCGATGATCACTGGCACTGCACAACCTTTTACACTTTTAAAATGACTTTTGCCCCACCCAAAAATAACGAGAATGTCATAACCGTCATTTCTAAGTGTTGCCAAAGTAAAAATAATACATTCAGCCTACCATAATGAAAATACATTTAAAAGTTTCTTAGATTGATAATCATTTTGTTTTTGACAGTGTTGCCATAGAGGATATTATACTTCGGTATTAAAATAATACATTTAAATAATTAACTCCAAACTTCCGTAATAATCGATAAGTTTTAGTAAAATTCACAACTTATTTTCAATGAATGAGCCAAATGTATTTAGAAAATGCGCAATAATCATTTGAAATTAAAACATGAATTTGAAACAAGCTAACAATTCGTCCATCCTGATAAGATTCGCGTCCCCGCGAACGACAAAATTTTGCAAAAAGTTAGTATTAGAATAATATTTACTTTTCTAGATTTACATAATATGCAATATTTTCAGCTATTATATAAGCCGCTATGACTGAACATTACTTTTCGAGTGTAAAGTGCTCTTACACTCCAAAAGTTATGTTCAGTCATAGCGGATTATAACGTTATGTGCACATTGCCCTTCAAAGGAATTCTCTCTACACTTCCGCTCATAACAGTGTTTAGATTAACAACTACGTACACATAGCACTTCAAGTAGTTTTGTCTCTACAGTCACGCACATAGCAGTGTATAAATTAACATGACTACGTGCACAAAGCACTTCTGTCTTTACACTCACGCACATAGCAGTGTATAGATTAACATGACTACGTGCACATAGCACTTCTGTCTTTACACTCACGCACATAGCAGTGTATAAATTAACATGACTACGTGCACATAGCACTTCAAATAGTCCTCTCTCTATATTCACGCACATAGCAGTGTATAAATTAACATAACTACGTGCACATAGCACTTCATGTAGTTCTGTCTCTACACATACATAGTAGTGTCGGTGTACAATGTGCATACTTCACACTTTTAATTCAGGAAAAGAAACTCAATCATTATTCTAAACAAAAATATATCTTATAAACACAAATCATTTCTTATAGGTACATTGTTTCATTAGTTTATCAGTTAACTTTATTTTTTTTTCATAACAAGGAACTTCATTATTATACTATTGACTAATTACTAAACACAATAAATAATCATACTTAAATATACTCACGCACATAGCAGAGTAAATGTACAATTTACAACTTCGCACTTTTAATTTAGAAAAAGAATATAAACTCAATCATTGTTCTTAACAAAATATATCCAATAAACTCAAATCATTTCTCATACATTGTTTGATTACATTTTTGCTTAAAAGTAAGTTCGATCCTTCATATCAAGGAAATTCATTAACTATTTACTACACACAATACATATTTATAGTACTAAATATCAACTTAGATAATATTTGATTAACCATCTGTATTCTCACTAGTAGATGATTCACTATCATTATTCTTAAAACAAAGTCAAGGCTGTATTTTATCGATAGCGAATATACCCTTATACTTTGACGCCCCTTTTTTTTTTGTAATAGGAGTATCTTCTACCTCGTACCTATCGTGATCTAAAATTTTTGTTACTTTGTATGGCCCTGAACATTTCGATAATAATTTTCTACTTTTACCTACAGTATGTGCTGCTCTTTCCACTCTAACTAAGTCCCAAATTTTGAACTCTAATGGCTTTTTTCTTTTTTTATCGTATCTATTTTTCTGTTTTTCTTGTGACTTTTTCGTATGTTCATCTACTTCATCCCTAATCTTACGTAATCTTTCATAACCGGTGCTAATTTCATTTTCCTTAGGTGTGTTTACAACTATCGTGCCCAAAGCTCCAAAATATACAATAAAATCAACAAGGACCTATCAATTTATAAACTTACCCTGCATAAGGTCAAGGAGTGTCTTAAGCCATGGGTACTGTCCCTCAGTTACGAAGAAACAGAGCATATTCTCATAACTCTTTCGTAACACCAATGCTACACTATAAGGCATTCAAGTTACCTTTACTCGAGACCCCAATCAATCTTTCCTGAACATTCAACTCAATTTACAGACATACACGCATACACACACACACACACACACACACTCACACTACGAGCATACACACAATCACCAATACAGGCTATTTCTAACCATTTTTTTTTATTTTATTGTTTTGTATTATTTTAGTCTTTTTATTTTTTATTTCTTATTGCATACGTTTTCAATTGTATTTACTCCCGGGAGAGGGCACTGGCTCTTGTAACACAGGTTAACCACCTAGCACAAGTGTCAGGGACTTCACACAATTTGTAAGCACTTCATATGTAATAAAGATTATTATTATTATTATTATTTTCGTATTTTCGTTATGTTTCTCGGGACCCTGGGGTCCCGGATCTTTGGAAGGCGTACGAGGAGCCGAAGCCAACTCGCAGAGGCCCGTTAGGCGGTTTAATGAAATGAGGCACCAACCGACGGTTATCCCTGTATGCACTACGCAAGTGCACCCAAGGACAACCCCCGGTTGGTGCAGAACTATTGCAGAACATGGAAACAAAGATATTGGACTATGTGTTTGGGTTGCTTAAGTTGACTGGTGACCTGGAACTATGGAAGGACTATGGCCCCTGCCTGATCAATGTTTCATATGTACACGGATAAAATGGCAGGGGGTGACTTGCACACTCAATAATGGGCCCCTGGAAACTGTCGGCTAGCACATAGTGACGTAGCGACAAGGGGGCAACATGTCCTGAGGTGCTTGAGGAGTGAAGAGGTATTCCAAGGCTTTCAGAACAATCCCAGAGCCCGGAAGATGGTCAAGATCCCTACGAGCACTTACTGGAATACTTCCTTCCTCCGAGCACGTTTGCTCTTGCGAATCTCCACTCAAGCCGGCCACTTAAGGCAAGAATGAGGTGGGAGCTCTGTTCCTCGTCAGTGTTCACTTCAGCCGGCCAATAAAGGCAAGCCAGAGATGAGGAACAAGATTTCTCCCTGGAGATAGGGTCCGTGGGGTCGCTACTGCCCAACAGCTCGCCACATGCTGCCCTGCGGGTTTTTGTATCTCTCTTGGTCTGGCTCCTCATCCTAGACCTGTTCCGGCAGAGTAAACTCTACCGGCACAGACCTAGAGTTTGGAGCGTGCAAGCCCCACCACGACGTCAACGTAGAGATACGGCGGTGGGGTTATTATTATTATTATTAACTATATCATCATCTATTTCTGAAACTAGATAAGATAAGATAAGATAAGTCTTTATTTGCTTTAAACATGAGTAGGATATTATTGGGCATTCTACCCCACCTTCCGTTCCATCGGCTCACTCCGTTCGCCTCGTCACTCTCGGTGGAGTAGAATGCCCAATAATATAAACGAAATCCTATAAAGTGTAGTAAAATATAGGTTCGGCGCCTATTCCACCCGATGAACGGAATGTGGAGTATGAATTTCTACATAGTACAGGAAAATACTGGTTCGGCGCCTATTCCAGTTCGACGTTATTCCACCCGATGGAACGAGTTATAAATGTCAATGTAATACATTAATTCACTCATTATTAATATAACCGTTTCAAGCAGTCGTCATGAAATTTGTAAAACAACCACAATCGTTACATGTAAACAAACTTTGTGTTCATTCTCAAGAGACTGGTTTTCGTCATGGAGAATTATTACCTAAATCGGTACGATGCATCATTTGCGGGCCGTCAAATTGCGGAAAAACAAATTTATTAATTGGTCTTCTTATACACGAGAATGGTTTAAGATTTCAAAATATTTATGTTTATTCGAAAACCTTGCAACAACCCAAGTACGTTTTTTTTGAAAAAGTCTTGCAACGAGTACCAGGTATTTCATTTCAGAAATATCATGAAAATGAGCAAGTACTGAGTGTTCAGACCGCAAAACCGAATTCTGTAATTGCATTTGATGATGTTGCTTGTGAAAATCAAAGTAATATGCGTGATTATTTTGCTATGGGGAGGCACAAGTCCATCGATTGTTTTTATCTAAATCAGACGTATAGTAAAATCCCTAAGCAGTTAGTAAGAGACAACGCAAACCTAATCGTACTTTTTAAACAAGATGAAAGAAATATGAGACATGTTTATGAAGAACATGTCAACACTGACATGACATGGATTGAATTTCGTGAAATGTGTTCAAAAATATGGAGTATACCTTTCAATTATGTTGTAATTAATAAAGATTGTTCCAAAAACAAAGGATGTTATAGAAGTAAATTTGACACGTTTGTAGTCTTTGACTAAGAACATGAATACATATATAAGGCGATTACATGCCTGACATTATTATTCACCTTACGACGCTAAATCAACTACGACCTATTTTACCAATATGAACAAATCATTGAAACGACAAATTGTTGATGCGGCAGAATCTATAAAGATAAAACTACGAAAAATGAGAGATGCTGAGATTAACAATAAACAAGCACTGGAATCTGTTTTCAAACCTGTAACAGAACCTCTCAACCTAATTGCTAATGCTAGTAAGCAAACTCCTCTTCTGTGTGCTAGTGATGATTTTGCTGATATTCCGTTTACTAACGCAAATTTGCAAAAAGAAGGAATTGATAGCGCCAGAAGTAATGATAATAGCGATGAAGACAAATATGAATCCGATATCAACAGTAACTCTTCTTATGAATCAGTAGTTGAAAGGAATCAAGATTGTGATACGTCGTCCTGGTCAGTATGTTCAGAAGCGTTGGTAGATATTCCATTTGGGGTTAGAACAGACCGCGGGAAACTGATGTTAGGTTCTGCTTGCATAACGATCAACGATCAATACATTACATTCGTTGGACATAAATATCGAAATACACCTGGTTTAAAACAGTTGTTGCTTAAGAAAGATGTAGACTTAAGCTTGGTTACAGATAGTGATATGCAAAATTATAAGTCGATGCTACTTGATACAAATGCGCATCGTCGAGACTATGAATCAAGTAAGCCAATTAAAAGTAATAAAGGACAAAAATATTTGCAAGTTATTAAACCTCTTTTTCAACTGAAGAATGCAGTTCAGGGAAAGGGTCTACCGTTAATGAAAAAGTGGAGAAAAAACATAGATTTAGTGTACTGGGATAATCCGAATGAATTAGTGGAAAGATTGAAATTATTAATTGCGTCTAGAGATGCTGGCAACACAGGATTAGATAATGAAATTATATCTATCATTGAAGAATTGCGTGAAAGTAAAGTTATAAATAAATAAATATTTAAAAATGTGTCTATTTTACTATCAACCTCTCGATATAATACACCTTAAACATGAACGTAGACAAATTCGGACACTACATTCACAAAAGAATGCGTTTATCAGAGTTATTTGAGTTTAATGAGAATGCATTGTTAAAATCAGAAAACGGAGATTTTGATTTAAAAACATCAAGACTGAGAGGAATTAGATCTCCAGTAGAAGCAGACGATGTTGTGAACAAGGATTATGTAGATCGATTGAATGCTGACACGTTAAAAGAATTAAATAATCTGATTGGTACCTTGCGTTCTCAAATCATAAAAGATGCAAAGGGTACAAGCTGGTTCAAGCTGCTTTAAAAGCACGGATACCTGAGGTTTCAACTCATTTGCAAGATAAGTTTTATACTAAAGCAGAGGTAGATAAATTACTTCAAAAAACTCCGTAATGGTAAAACAACAAATTGTAAATGAAATACACAAAGCGGCACGAAGAAATTTCCTTCGACGTTCTGTTATTCTGAAAGGAATCCACGACTTATGGCAAGCAGACTTGATGGACATGCAAAACCTGAAAAAGTATAACAAAGGTTATAATTTCATCTTAGTAGTGATTGACTGCTTCTCAAAGTATGCTTGGGCTGAACCGTTAAAATCGAAAAATAAATTTGATGTTACTCGTACATTTGAACATATACTGCTTAGTAGTCGTAATAATCCTGTTAACTTACAAACTGATATGGGGAAAGAATTTTATAACATCACTTTTCAAACGCTTATGAAAAAGCACAACATTAACCATTACTCATCGTTTTCTACTAAAAAAGCATCAATTGTAGAGAGACTGATTAGAACTGTAAAAAATAAATTATATAAATATTTTAGTCTCAATGGAAACTATAAGTGGTTAGGTCTACCATTGGAAGATAATTGAATAGATATAACAACACAAAACATCGCACTATTCAATTTAAACCGGTTGATGTGAATAAATTTAATGAACAAATAATCAAAGAAAATATAAAAAAAATAAACAAACATGATTTACTTCAGTGGAAGCCTAAATTCAAAGTTGGTGATTGTGTTCGTATAAGTAAATACAAACATAATTTCGAGAAAGGCTACACTCCTAATTGGTCAACTGAATTATTTATTATAAAAAAGGTAAATAAAACCTTTCCAGTTACTTATCACCTAGAAGATCAACGAAAACAAAACATATTAGGAGCTTTTTACGAACAAGAACTGCAAAGATCTAATTATCCTGATGTTTATTTGATAGAAAAGGTATTGAAAAAGAAAGGAAATAAATTGTATGTCAAATGGTTAGGTCTAAACAGTGCAGAAAACAGTTGGATTGAAAAAGCTGCAATAATGGACTAAGATATTATATAAACATTTTTCATTTAATATCATATCATTGTAATTGGAGTAATGCAAGGGGGCGGACTAGTTAACAGCATAATTAATAATCTACCATTCGAAGTTCATTTGCCAGGATACAATTATTGCGGACCAGGAACCAAACTACACAAACGCTTAGCGCGAGGTGACCGAGGTATAAATAAGCTAGACGAAGCTTGCATGCAGCACGACATTGCATATACAAACCATACAGACTTACCAAATCGTCACAAAGCCGATTTACAACTACTTAACATGGCTAAACAAAGACTTAAATCAAAAGATGCAAGGAAAGGTGAAAAACTAAGCTCTTGGCTGGTGAACAAAGTTATGAAAGCGAAGCTAAATTCGGGATCCGGCATTAAAACATTTAAAAGCTTAGTTTCGAATATAAAATCAAAAATTAAGAAACTCAAATGCAAAGATAATAAGACTTTAATAAAAGCAGCTTACTTAACCGCAAAAAAGTTATTTCCAAACATTCATCATCGAATTCGAGTACCCCGAGTAATACTTCGCGTCAGTCTTCGCGCGTGCGCACTCCCGAGCGGTCGCTGCGAAATAAAGTTATGACTATGTCTGAGAATAGTGTAAATACACTCAAGTGTGTTAACTGTAATGTAGTAATATGTGAGGTGCTAGCGTTTATTCGGAATAAACTCGATGTAATGGACAATGAAAGTTTAATAAGAGTTTGTGTATCGGCATTCTCTGAAGAGGACATTGACAATGCCAAAAAGTTACTGTTTTCATCGGTTAAAACAAAACATAAGCTTGTATCGAGACGTAAACAGAAAAAAGAAAAGGATCTTGAAGATATGCTGATGGTGTTAAAAACAGCTGAGCCTGATCAATTACCGATTTTTGTGGCCTACAACTTAGAGAAACCACCTCCCGTTTGTTTTGATCATATCGACGTAACGAAGTTATTGAAAGATCTAGTGCTATTGCGTGAAGAAATAAATCAGATAAAAGTAAATTATGTGAAGAAAGATGAACTAGAAAGTCAACAAAAGAGGGATAAACTTTCCTTAATAAATAGCCCGGCGTCATATTCGAACATTAATATGCGTCATAGAGGAGGGTATCTGTTAGACAGTGGGCCGTTTGGATTGTCTCATGTTTCTGAGTCATCGCCGCCGCCACCGCCGCCGCTGTGTGATATAAACACCGTACCTCTGCTGTCGTCTCCGTCAAGCACTTGCGGCGCTCGCGCTGATAACAGCTTGCCGGACGTAAACAATATGGTTCAATATCGTTCTCTTTGTCACTCGAACAAGGCGGCGGATAGCTCTGTTTCACATGCTCCCGTAAACTCAACTTTGCTGGACAGGAATGACAAGATTGTTACCGATATTTCGAGTAAACAATTGACTATGGCTGAAGTAGCAAGCAAAGGTGAATGGAAAGAAAGGGGTCATGATGTCCAATGGACAATTGTTCAGAATAAAAAGTTAAGGAATCGATTCAGTGAGAAGACCGGCAAGGCTCAGTCTGTTCCTGCGGCAAACTTTAAGGCCGCGGAATCGTTTTTACCGCTGTTTGTTTCGAATGTTGATAAGCAAACAACAGAAACGGACATTTGTGATTATATTAAAACTAAGACTGGGGTAACCGTAAAGCTGGAGAAAATAAACATGAAGACTGAAAGGACATATAATGCATTTAAGGTGTTTGTCTCCAAAAATAAACTGAGCATCTTTTTAGACGACAGTCTTTGGCCTGAAGGAATACGCTTCAGACGATTTGTGTTTCTTAAAAAGAATAAGGATTCCGATAAGTCTCAGTTCCCATCTACAAACAAGACACCTACAATCAATGGCTGTGAACGACAAAAGTAAAATAACAATATCCACTTTTAATTGTAAAGGTGTGAACAGATCAGTGGATTGTGTGCGCACCCTTTGCAAGAGTGCCGACATCATTGCACTCCAAGAGACCTGGATCTGGCCACATGATATAGGATTCCTAGGAAATCTAGACGACAACTTCGCGTACAACGGCAAGTCGGCCATCGACACAACTGTCAAAATGATAACAGGCAGACCGTACGGCGGAGTGGCACTGTTATGGAGAAAATCAGTGTTTACATCAGTAACGACAGTGAAGTGTTTAAGTGATCGATTAGTGGCGATAAAAGTTGAATACGAGAACCGTGCTATGTTGATATTTTCGGTATACATGCCCTACGATAACGGTAAGAGTGATCATTTAACTTTATTCACACAAACACTTAGTGAGATTATAGCTATTATTGAAAGTAGTGGTATTGAGTGTGTAGTTATGTTGGGAGATTTTAATGCTAACCCAGGCTCACGGTTTTTTAATGAACTTATCTCTGTGTGTAATGAACAGACATGGTTTTGCGCCGACTATGAGCTTCTACCTAAGAATACGCATACGTTTGTTTGTCAGGCTAGCGGCTCGCGGCGTTGGCTAGATCATTGTTTGATAACAAGCGCAGCCAAAGACTTAGTGACTCATGCGTCAGTCTCATATGGGGTGTACCAGTCGGATCATTATCCTGTTTTGTTTAAATGTAACTTAAATAAGGTTAATCAGAAGTTATCAGCCCAAAATTCTGTTAGTAATAAAGTACGTTGGGGTGAAAGAAGTAGTGAACAAATTAATAATTATTACGAGTACTGTAATGATAAATTAAAATTAATAGAATTTCCCAGTGAATGTATAGAGTGTTCTCATAAAATATGTAACAATGTAGACCATTTTAAATTAATAGATAATTTGTATTTTAACATTGTATCAACCCTCCAAGATGGTGCCGTGTACACATATGTTGGTAGTGATTGCATTAGGCGACACAAATATGTCACAGGTTGGAACAAACATGTCAGCGGCGCTCATAGGGAGGCTCGTACACATTATCAGACTTGGCTTTTGCATGGTTCACCTACTCAGGGGACTATATATCAGAAAATGCGTGATACAAGAAGGATATTTAAGACTAAATTAAAATTTGTTCAAAACAATCAACAACAGATTAAATTAGATATTTTGGCAAAAAGTCATACTAAAAAAGATTTTTCTAAATTTTGGAAAACAACGAATAAATTAAAGGCCAAGCCGAGTCTCCCTGCGAGTGTGGCGGGTCTGAGTGAACCTAAAGATATCGCCAACCTTTTTAAAAATAATTTCAGTGTTCGGTCTCTCTTAAAAACAGGGCGGCGGGTGTCCGATGAAGGGGGGTTTTCGGGTTCTGGTGAGCTTGCCATAATGTTTACAGCTAAACAGGTCGGCGCTGTTATAAAAAGAATGACAAGAGGTAAGTCGCCAGGTCACGACGGCCTCAGCGTCGAGCACCTAAAGCATGCTGGGCTACATCTGCATAGGGTTCTTGCTTTACTTTTTAATTTGTGCATTAGCCATAATTATCTACCGCAGGACCTTATGCACACAGTGGTAGTGCCGATAATTAAGGATAGGACGGGAGACGCCTCTGATGTGTCCAATTATAGGCCTATTTCGTTGGCCACTATAGTCGCCAAGATCTTGGACAGTTTGCTTGATCAACAGTTGGCTAAACACATTGAACTCCATGATGCGCAATTTGGCTTCAAACCTGGTCTATCTACGGAGAGTGCCATTCTGTGCCTTAAGCAAACTGTCCAATACTATACCTCCCGAAAAACACCTGTTTTTGCTTGTTTTTTGGACCTGTCAAGGGCATTTGACCTAGTGTCTTATGATGTACTGTGGGAGAAATTGCAGAGCGATACAACGTTACCGAATGAAATAACATCCTTGTTTCGTTACTGGTACAATAACCAGAGGAATAGTGTTAGGTGGGCGGAGGCTCATTCGGATGTGTACCGGCTGGAGTGCGGGGTGAGGCAGGGGGGGTTGAGCTCGCCCCGCCTCTTCAACTTGTACATAAACCGGCTGATCGGTGAGCTCAGCAGCGCCAGAGTTGGATGTCATATAGATAGTATTTGTATGAATAATATTAGCTATGCCGATGACATGGCCCTTCTGAGCCCATCGATCGGCGCTTTAAGGACACTTGTGGCGATTTGTGAGTCCTATGCAGTGGCCCATGGGCTCAAGTACAATGTCAAGAAGAGCGAACTTATTATGTTTAAAGCGAGTGCCATAAATTATTCTGATGTCCCCGGTGTCTCGCTTTGTGGTACTCCTTTAGCTTGGGTAAAGAAAATCAAGTACTTGGGTCATTGGGTCACTGATGATCTCAAGGATACTACTGATATAGAGAGGGAACGCAGGTCGCTGGCTGTTCGATGTAATATGCTGGTTCGAAGATTTGCACGTTGTACTGACGAAGTAAAAATAACTCTTTTTAAAGCCTTTTGCCAGTCTTTTTACACGTGCAGTCTTTGGACCAGTTTTACGCAGAGGACATACAGTGATCTGCGTGTCCAATATAATAATGCGTTCAGGATACTGTTGGGGCGGGCGTGGCGATGTAGTGCGTCCGGTATGTTTGCGGAGGCGCATACTGATGACTTTTACGCCATAATACGCAAGAGGACCGCCTCCATGAATGGCCGGCTGCGCACCGCCACCAACAGTCTCCTGAGCGTTTTTTCAGATCGGTGGGACTCCCCTCTGCTTCGCCACTGGGTGAGAATCCACACCAATTAGCGTTTTTGATTAATTTTTATTATTACTAACAAGTGTTAGTAATAATAAAAATTACTTAAACATGCAAAATGACTTAAAGACTAAGTAGTCTTTAAGTCATTTTGTGTACTAACTTAATTCATTTTCATGTTTACTAACAATAGTCTTTAAGTTATCTTGTATACTAACACTATGGACGCATGTCTGAAATAAATTATTTGAATTTGAATTTGAATACCCATACCGAAGACTGGAGGAATTCTACCTTTAATTCCAATTTTCGCTGGTTTATCAGCTTTAGGAACTTTAGCTGGTGGTGCAGCTGGAATTGCAAAAACCGTCAATGATTACAAAGCAAACAAACAAAATTTGCATGAAACAGAACGACATAATAAAGCAATGGAGGCTTTAGTGTTGGGCAAGGGTTTATACATTAAACCGTATAAAAGTGGTAAAGGATTGTTTATAACATCTTCAAAAAACTGAAAAATATGCTACCCAATCGCCCTCTAACTAACGTAGACATCCGCAAGTATTCAAGAGATATCCCTTATTTTCGTGGGGTCTACATGAAGGATCAACTACCTCGGAAGTCGAAACGCATTGAATGTGGTATCGTTAACTTAGACGATTCTAAGAACGAAGGAACGCATTGGGTAGCTTATGCTAAAGTATACAATCACTGTGAGTACTTTGATAGTTATGGAAATTTAAAACCTCCAATGGAATTAATGCAATATTTTAAAAATTGTAATGTGTTTTATAACTACACAAGATATCAAAAATTTAACGCAGTCAATTGTGGTCATTTATGTTTAAATTATTTGTGGACTTTTTGAAATAAAAATGTATTATAAAATATATGCTTTTCTTTCATTTCAATCATTTGCAAGATGTCGCTCACTTTGTCGATAACTGGAGACTCGTCAGTGTTAACTACATACTATCCTAATACGTTGCAACTAGATGGAGAGTATGAGTGTGCTTTATTACACTTTTCAACATTTAATTCTATTCCAAACATTGATAAAAGTAATAGTAAGTTCTATTATGGCTCTAATGAAATTATTGAAATACCGGAAGGTACTTATGAATTGCAAGATATCAGCGATTATTTAAAATCCGAAATAAAAGATGCAGCGATTAAACTACATTGCAATAATAATACTTTAAAAACTACAATATTCTGTACAAAAGATATTAATTTTATCAAAGACGACTCTTTTAGAAGACTATTAGGATTTTACAAACAAATCTTGAAAGCAAATAAATGGCATGTGTCACAGTCTCCAGTCAACATTCTACCTACGACCGTAGTCAGGATTGAATGTGATATTGTAAGCGGTTCATATGTAAACGGTGAACCAAGTCATATTATTCACGAATTTGCACTTAATGTGCCACCTGGATACAGGATCATAGAAATCCCAAAGAACGCAATATTATTATTATTATTATTATTATTATCGTTTATTTTCAGGTATTTACCCATAGCAAAATTACAATGTATTGTTATTAATATATTACATCATAATAAATTAAATTAAAATTAAATTACATACACAATACACAATTACATATACTTTCCAATCAATCAAAATAACATAAGCTGCATTCATATCAGATTGTTAGATATAAACAATCGATTAATCAATTTACGTGGTGAAGAAGTGCAGGTATATCTGCATCTTAGAAGAAAAAAATGATTGACTACAATAAAAATGTGTCTCAACAAGTAAAGAATATCAGTTCTGTTCGAGCTACCTATCAAATAAGACCTCTCTTTAAGAAGAAAATAAAATTAACTAAAGACAATAAAATATTCCTAAGAGCGATCGGATTGTTAAAATGAATATCTTAGACGTTTTATCCGCTCCGACTTACGATAATACTATAGAAGGCATCGAATTTCATTCCTACAAGCCCTATGTAACGAGTTTCAACAGGAACGATGAAATCCGCATACCTATCAACCAACAGGACTTGTATATATTACCGTCAGCTAGCACCCTATATTTAGAAGGAACTGTTATCGTTAGCAAAAAAGATACGAAGGACAAAGCTAATAGTGTCAATTTCACGAACAATGGTCTACTCTACTTGTTCCAAGACATTAGGTATGACCTAAATGGAGTGGAGATTGATAAGATAAAAAATGCAGGTATAACAACAACCATGAAATCACTCATTTCAATGAACGAAAGTGAATCAAAAATGTCTAATGCCTGGGGCTGGAATATTGATGGCATAAAAAATATTAATGGAGGAAGATTTTCTGTTTCTATACCACTTCGTAACCTCCTCGGTTTTGCTGAGGATTTAAAAAAAGTTGTGATAAATAGTAGACATGAACTGATATTGTTACGAAGTAACACTAATTTGAACGCAGTAAAACTTAATACTGGTGAAGTTGTGGATGATGTTCAAATCAACAAAATCGTATGGCGCGTACCGCATGTTAAAGTATCAGACAAAGAAAAAATTGGTTTGTTAAAAGTATTAGAAAAAGATCGCCCACTTCAAATGGTATACAGAAATTGGGATCTGTACGAATATCCAGCTTTGCCTAAAACTACAAAACATACCTGGTCTATCAAAACCTCATCTCAAATAGAAAAACCAAGATACATTATTATTGGTCTACAGACGAATCGAAAAAACAATGCAAGTTCTGACATGTCTCACTTCGATCACTGTCATATTCGAGACGTCAGAGTGTATCTCAATTCAACATATTTTCCATATGAAAACTTAAATGTGAGTTTTGCTAATAACAGAATTGCTTTATTATATGAGCAATACACCAGATTTCAACACTCGTATTACGGGCGTCGCTCGGAGCCCATACTAAGCGAGAAACAATTTAGAGATTTAGCACCGCTGTTTGTAGTCGATTGCTCTAGACAAGCTGATAATCTAAAGACTGGACCTGTTGTGGATGTGAGGGTAGAATTTGAGAGTGATTCGGAAATACCAGATCAAACTTCAGCATACTGTCTCATTCTCAACGATTGTATTGTTGAATACAAACCATTAAGCAACATTGTGAAAAAGATATCATGAACGCGGACATCATCATTGTAGAACTCCAAGGATTTAAAGATTTATTTAATAATTTTATTGTGAAAGAAGTAGCCATCGTCAGTCAGAATCATACACAAACGTTCTTGGTTAAGCCGCCGTATTCGTTTTATTACTTAACAAAAGAAGAAAAGAAGCAAGTGCGATGGTTAGAAAGAAATCGAGGAATTTTCTGGAGTGAAGGCTTCGTAGACTACAGAGAGTTTCAACACGTTATCGTACCATATTTAGAAAATAAAAAAAATATCACAAAGGGTTTGGAAAAGATTAAATGGATTAAAGAGTTATGTGCAAGTTGTGAAGTGATCGACATAGGTGAGAAGGGATGCCCTAATTTACTAACATTAAAAAAAAAGTACTGTAAAAATAAAACTGATTATAATTGTGTGAACCATAAAATGCATTGTGTATTAAATAATGCGGTGTGTATTAGAAAATGGTATGTGGACAATAATATTACTAATAATAGGGCTTTGGCATGTCTTTTGGAACACATACAAACACCTCCACGAATACCTTGTTGTATCATTCTAAAAATTTCTACATCGCTAATTAATTCTAATTGAACTCCTGTTTTTAAAAGCATTGCATCAAAAGATAGACTTGGTGCTGTAAGATAGAACGCAGGATCGAGATTGTAATGTCGTTTACAAGTTTTTCGAAAATTTTCAAATACATCTGTTAGCAACAGAACGTCTGTTTTAAGATATAAATCGGTGTACATACCCATGTTTCGAATATTAAATACTGACCAAACGGAACGAGCGTGTTCATAGTCTTCGTCAGTAATTGACTCATTAATCAATGAGTTAAAAAAAAAATGTTTTGAAGGCAAACATTTTTCTTCATATCGATCCCATTGAGACATATAATCATAGGGATACACTCCTTTACGGGTGAGTAGGTTAAATTGTGTTTTATTAGGAAAATAAGATTTTAATTGCTTGAAGTCTTGTTTTTTCATGGTACTAACTAACTTTTCTAAACTAGTGCCTAAAAACTTGAAAGAATCTACAAACCGAACCTGAATGCTTTCCTCAGATGAAATCGGAATAAACTTTGTGAATGAAATATAGTTTTCTTTTGTTTTCGGTATCACTTTAATAGATCCAGGAGCTTCACCTAATTCTTTTATAAAAAGGTGACAATCGTATCCAGACAAATTATGAAAGAATACTGGTAAAAATGTTGGTAATCTGCATTGTAGGTTACAGTAACTATGAGCTGCGCCGCGATACTTTCCAGTCAAGTGACAGTGATCGCGAACCCTGTCGCCGAACAAGAAGTGATCACAAATATGACATGTCATCGCGTTTTCAAAGTTGCGAGCATTATCATCTGAGTATATCATAAGCACATTATTTTTTTAAATAGTATAAATTTTTTGTGCATCTTTATAAATAGACTTCACAAAATTAGATACACAATCCGAACCGCGATAAGAAACGTAGCGATTGTGGCTTTCGTCTAGCGCACACGTAATATGGTAAGCGTAAGCTATAGGCACGTGTCGCTGTCGCGTTACAGTGCTCGCCTTAGTGGGATCAATGTCACAGGACTCATACCGTTCTAGCATTGTTTCAAAATCTGCGTATATAACAAATGGTACAGTCTGCTTTCTGTAATAATTTTCAAACTGTATGAAAGAACCTTTTGGAGGCAGTTCCGTGGCGACACCTCCACAATTATGTGAACTAAGATCATCGCATGAATTAAAAAACATTAAACAAACATCACAAAAGTACAGTTTACTGTGGTGTTTTGTTATTTGATTCTTAACAAGTCGTGGCAAGTCTTTAATAAGACAGTAATGTGATAAATCATCACTTTCTAAATAAAGTAAATGAATCACCTTGCCGTTTAAGGATTTTGGTTTGTAAAGAGGTCCTACGATGGTATTATTTTTTAAACCATAAATATAAATACAAATTTCAGGGTTATTCCCTTCAAATCGCGTAACATCTGAGAAATTAATTGGGAATGACATATCCTTTACATTTAATACGTTACGAAAATCAGGGTAAGACAATACTCTTTCAGGATGACTTTTAGCTGGATATAAAGCAGCAACAACGGACCATAAAAAACAATAATCATCATTATTACGGATATTAATACATGCTTTTTTAGATTTTAATGATACAGGCAATTCGACAAAACTTGAACCGCGCAAAGGTTGATATTTGTTAACATTGATTTCCAAATGGGAATTGTTTAAGAACGTCCATCCACTATCCCGGTCCTGAAATTCTTCTATCTTTTTTGTAACAGTGTTTTTGACTTGAGCCATTAATGAATCCAACTCATAATTCTGATGCAAAGTAAAGTTTTTTGTAGCAAATGATTTCATCTCCTGAGAATCATTTTTAACCATTAAAAACAAAGCGAAATATTCGAAGTTAACTTTTAGACAAGTGTGTTCTTTAAGAGACATATCAATTAACGTTTTAATTTTGTTCTCAGTATTATTAAAAAACGATTCTATTGAACAATTCTCAGATGGATCGACAATTCTATAAGAAGCTATACGATTACGAAATGCAGAATGGATTATTTCAACACCTTCGCAAAAATGCGAAATATTTTTGTTTTTATGATTAGTACTACGTAGATGACCTGTCCAGTGACTACGCTCAACAGAGGTGTTACAAACGGTACAGAAAGGCATTTTAGATAATTATTTCGTCAGTCAATTTTTTATGTTAAAATAGGATTAGATTTACATACATACATTAGATTCTGCAATAATCGATACAATTAATTTGGTGTCCCCATCAATTTAAAACTACATTATTTTATACTATCGCTGTAAAAGACAGCCTCGGAATTGTCAAACAATTCGTGAGTTGATCTCATAAACATTTGCAGCCCGTCCCACTGGGGAGTGTTACGATCTAACTGTGCTTTTAAAGCGACCTGTGCTTTTTTCCACCGTTCTTCCTTGGGGGTGGAGGCAACTTCGTCTATCAAATAAACCTTGACTTCCACGTAGAAGTCCCCCCTAAGGTCTGCCGCTCGCCGTACTTTACCGTTGGCGACACGGGTGATGAGCGATGAACCGAAGTCCCCGCTTGAGGTCGTCGTCTTCTGTACGTCCTCCAGACCAAAGAGGTCCGAGCTCAAGCTACGTCTTTTACTGTAAACAATTACAGATATTTTCATTTATAATAATTTACATTTATTTCATAACTAACGAAATTAAGGTGTATTATACACCTCTGTTGAATCCTATGGGGAATACAAAGCGTGATAAACGCAATAAACGTGGTATATATTTGGTTATAATAATTTCAATAATAATACCTAATGAAGTAACTGTCAACATTCCTGCATTGAATATAATCGGAAATTGATTTTACCGTTGTCTGCGTTTCAGTTCCAAGTTCCCTAACCATAATGTACCAGTGCACATAATATTTTAATTGAGTTATCATACGCAACAAACACTAAACATACAAGCAGTAATATAAATTACCTTGACTTAGAGTTTGACGGGTGGGCGATGCTTTCAGATGTTTGGCGCTTCACCGTCTTTTTCTTAGGCTGCTTTTTTGTCACCTCGGCTACTGCAGCTGTGGACCGTGGTGATTGGTATTCCGATTCCAAGTCAGACCTGAAATAGAACACACTAAGATTAATTTTGTAACTATAAGCAACCTCAATAATTATGGAGAGGAAAGTTTCAATGGAATATAGCTCGCAAGAAGATGACATAGATGGTATGAAGGTGATAGGTACACCAGCCGGCAGGCAGAAACCAGGTCCGTAGCTGAGTACCGATTAGACATTAAAATATTCAGTAAACTTAGTAGTACTTACTCACATTTTATAGTTGTAGGATGACGTACTATGTAACGAAAACGGTAAGTAGATCACTGGAAGATACTGGAGCGAATGTAATTATATGATCGAAATTGATTGGTTATATACATAAAAAAATACCATTTCAGCAATATTTACCTCATAACAAAATTAAACCTTAACTACATGTACTCACAGGTGTATGACTAATTTATGTTACTTACGACAAATTAAACCGTATTGATTGAAAACCCCTTCTGTCAAATTGCAATTTTATCCTGAGAAACGAAATATAAAACCAGCTTTAACGCTCGCCGACAAAGACGAAGCCGATACCAGGCTGTTACTTATAATAAATACAATAGGTATTATAATAAGCTATGTATGTTTGTTTAATAAACCGTATTATAAAACTCTGCATGACAACATAAATCTATCTGAAATTAAAAAAATAAATCTGCAAGTTAAGATGAGCCGAAAGTAAGATATCCTGAAAACTTTGTTTTATTATGTGTAGAACAATACATGTAAACGAACCCGTATCAAAAAGTAAGTTCACAGGTATGTTGCAGTAAACTTTAAATTGTTATAAAATCATCCAACGGCTAAAACGAACTTTTTATAATCATTTCATGCAAAGGTTCAGTACTGATATTAAGAATCATCTTTCAAAGAATCCTAGATTGATAAAACTAACACCCTATTATAATACATGAAAATAATAAACAAAAGAGAGAGAAATAGGAAATCCTATAAAAATCTAATTTTAATCAAAGACTGCAACATGCGCGGCAATCATCTTACAATATAATTGTTGAATGCATAAAAAATATTCACACATACACCTCACGTAACAACGATAAAGTTCGAATTCAGCAAATTTACATAATGCAATTTTGCAGTCTTTGAGATTTTAAAGACTCACTTACACCTATACCGTGAAAAATTAATACGATCGTTTCCGACGCCGTCGTCAGGCGGCTTACAAAGAGTATAGCACAATAAATATCCACGGGACGGCGCATGAACCGTTTCGAAGGCGAATGTATGAGTGTGAAAGCATCTTAATTAATCAAGCGCAACGCGGAGTAACAGCAGAGCAACCAGTAGTTGATTGTTAACGTGTAAGGTAGTGTTAGCTCATTAGCTGTATGTATGTATGAATAAATTAAATTAACATTTGGATGTCCTTGGTGCCCAATCTGGGGTCATGGAAATAGAATGAGCGTGTGCCTGTAGGTGCATGCTATTTCTTGCTCTGTGAAGAGACATGAGTCAATCTGACCCAAATTTTAGTTTAATGTTTACGATATCCTAAAGTTCAGATGTCCTTGGTGCCCAATCTGGAGTCACAGAAATAGAATGTGTGTGTGCCTGTAGGTGCATGCTATTTCTTGCTTTGTGAAGAGACATGAGACAAACTTGTCCTGAATTTTAGGATAACGGTTCAAACAGCGAGCGTCCCGTCCTTGTTTGTTAACGTGTAAGGTATTGTATGAACAAATTAAATTAAAATTTGGATGTCCTTGGTGCCCAATCTGGGGTCATGGAAATAGAATGAGCGTGTGCCTATAGGTGCATGCTATTTCTTGCTCTGTGAAGAGACATGAGTCAATCTGACCCAAATTTTAGTTTAATGTTTATGGAATCCTAAAGTTCAGATGTCCTTGGTGCCCAATCTGGGGCCACAGAAATAGAATGGGCATGTGCCTGTAGGTGCAGCCTATTTCTTGCTTTGTGAAGAGACATGAGACAATCTGTCCTGAATTTTAGCTTACTATGTTCATATAGTTCAATTAGTAAACGAGTTATGTGTGAAACTTGTTGTTATAAAACTTGCCAACTAAAGTCGTGGTTATGTGTGAAACTTTTTGATATAAATCTAGTCAAGTAAAGTAGTGGATATGTCTGAAACTTGTTGTTATAAAACTTGTTAACTAAAGTCGTGGTTTAGTGTTCAATCCGAGAATCTGCAGCAGTTGATCGAGGTAAACCATCGGTAATAATTTTATACGGTAACGGTAAGGTAATATTGCGGTTTAGAACTAAAATAGTGGAATAGGCGCCGAACCAGTATTTTACTCCACTATGTAAGATTTCTACTCCACCTTCCGTTCCATCGGGTGGAATAGGCGCCGAACCAGTATTTTACTGTACTATGTAGGATTTCATTTATATTATTGGGCATTCTACTCCACCGAGAGTGACGAGGCGAACGGAGTGAGCCGATGGAACGGAAGGTGGGGTAGAATGCCCAATAATATCCTACTAACATGGTATAAAGTTGATGTCTGGTTTTGATATACATAATGTCCACATTTTTAGCTATACAGAATATTGTATCAATTTCATGCAAAATAATTAATAACGAGTTAAAAGGTGAGAGAGAGCTATAGAATGTCACAAATTAATTGGAAATACAATAATAGTCATTCATTCATTAATACCTGTAGATACACATTTTATATTTTCAAGTTAAAAAAATCATTAATGTCATAAAAATTATGTCCATTCAGCCATTTGTATAGTTTGTTTTTAAATGAGTTATGATTATTTAATAATTTTATTTCTTTTGGAATTTTATTGTATATACGTACACACATCACAAGGCAGCTTTTTGCATACTTGGCTGACTTAGGATTATCCTTTAATACAAGTCTGTGTGGATCCCTTGTTGGTCGAGAGATGAATTCGTACGCTTTTTTAAACAATCCCTTATTTTTGTGCTAATTCCATCATAACCTTCGGAGTTAGTATTATTTAAAGCCATTATCTCCTTTTTAACTTCATCTTGAGTCATTAAACTAAGAAACATGGAATTAAGAATTGACACCTTATTAGAGTCATTATGTAAATTATTAAATGTTAAAGTGTGAGTCGAGTCAACAAAATAATTATTAAAAGCGCTATGTCAGTGGGATTTGTCAGTATCTGCTTATTTAATTGTAATTCAGAAATATTATTGTCACATTTTATATTCCCAATTTCGTGATTAATGACTGACCACGTTGCTCTACATTTATTTTGATTTTTTTTAATGAAATTAATATTAGAATTCATTTTTGATTTAATAATGCACTTTTTCAGCATATTTGAATAGTTTTTATATTTTGTTTTGTACAATAAAGTTTTGTTCTTGTAGTAAAGATATCGTAAAGATCGTTTAGTATTGCAACTATTTCTTAGACCCTTACTTATCCATTTTTGTTTGTATGTATTAGAATGATTAATCATTATTTTTATTTTTGGGAAGCATAACTTATATAACAGACATAATAAGTCATGAAATTTATTAAAAGCCTTATTTGTGTCAGTTTCTAGGTGTACCTCTGACCACGATAAACTTGAGAGACATTCTTTGAATTTTTTAATATTTTCGGTACCGTAGTCTTTCTTAAAAGTGTAGTAAGATGTGGACTTCAAATTTTGCCCTTTTACTGGAAAGCCTAATAATTGGGCAGTCTCATGATCAGATAGATAAAGAGGCAAAACATCTGTTGATGCTGTCTTTATGTTACTAAGTATGTGGTCTATACAAGCGTCTTTACGAGTGGGAATATTAATGTGCATTTGCAAATTGTAGGTATTACATAAGTCTTTTAAATAGGTGGTCACTTTTCCTAATTTTATGGTGTCTATATTAAAATCACCAGCTATAACTATTTTTGTGCTTGGTCCATATTTTTTGTGTGTTTCACACATAAGTTGGTCGAGCTTATTCAAAAATACATTAGGGTCAGAGTTTGGCGTTCTATATAGACATACTATTAATAAATTGTGCAATGGGATTTCAACGCCACAGGCTTCAAATGATTTTTGTGTTGAATATTTTTTTATGTAAGAAAGCTCATTGTATATAATACCCTGTCTCGCGAGAATACAGGTTCCCCCTCTCTGTTTGTCTCTACTAAACACAGTTGCTAAAATATAGTTATTTAATTTTAAATAATTTTCATTACCGGCACGCATAAAAGTTTCAGAGAAACATAAAATGTCAGGTTCTTTATTGGCGTCCCGTAATTCTAATAATGTTAGTTCTAGTATTTCCTGTTTTGATAAAATACTAGCGATATTTTGGTGTAATATTTTAAAACTTTTGCATTTACTAGCAGTTTTCACGAAAAAGCTGTTTCCTGTCTACAACCTTAAAATAGTGTGGTATTGTACCAATTTTTGTAGAAGTGGGTTTTTTTACATCAAGTTTATTTATTGTACCGCATTCTGGCTGTTTTCGTGCAAAGTAATATGGGATTGTTCCCTTAGGGTCTTTTTTACATTTGATCACAGTTTTCGTAACATTTGGTTGACGACGCAGTATTAATTTCTTTAGTTCTTTGACATTTAAGTATTTTTTTTCATAATCATCATAGTCAATAGTATAATTAATTAATTTACAAGTATTATTTAAACATAAGATTAGAGTCAATAAAGTTAGAATTTTTGTATTCATTGCAAATATTGCGTATCGTTTGGTTCAAGTCATTTACATTTAAATACATATTCTTAAGTAAACTTAGAACAATGACATTATTATTGCCGAATACATCTAGAAGTTGACGAAGTTGTGAAGACAAAATTTTACTATCATAGTCATTTTCACCCACACAAATAATGAGTTTGTCATTTGGCGATAGCTGAATATTATGGCAGTTCTTAATGACGTCACTAGTTAGTGCGTATGGCTTAGTTAGAGACGTGACGACATATTTTTCATATGATGTATCCTGTCGTGATCGCATCAATACAGATGATAGTCCAACACATTGTTGAGTGCCAAAAATATATATTTTGTTCGTACGTTCCACTTTTAAAGCATCCAGTGGAGTAATTTCTTCTTTTGGACATTCACCTTTTGTTTCCAATATCTTCTGAAGCGTCATTAATTGATCCTTGAGGTTTAATATTTCGTTTCCGGCTTATAAAAAAAAAAATGTTTATTTCAATTTCAAAGGGCATTACGATACATTATTATTGGAGATCACCTTTTAAGCAAGGGGTTGCTTGTGCTAGGAGACTCCGCACTTCCACTTATCATTATCTTATGCAATTGAAAAGTAGACAATGTAACATGCAAAACTAAACATAAATGGGTAACTTAAAATTATACAAAATTAAATGAATGGCCAAATGATTTGGAAATGCATGAGTATTATGCATAGAAAAAGGGCCAGATCGCGCGTGTAAGTGTGATATGTGTAAGTATGGGTGACGATGTGAAGAGTGAGTGTGTAGTGTGTGTGTTATAATAAGCATATTTAGTTCTCCTATCCTAATTAAGATCCTGTACAATATTAGATATAAATACGAATGTGTGTTTGTTTATTTATTTGTCTTCTTGCTTGTTACGCTTTCACGCAAAAATGGCTGAACAATATCTGGATGAGATTTGGCACTTTGATAGACCATGTCCTGGGTTAGGACACAGGATACCTCCAACCCGACGCTCCCACGGGGTCGAGACCTATGCGGGTAAGAACGGAAGTCGCAGCTAGCATAAGTTTAGGTGTAAGTGCAAGTTCAAGTGTAGGCGTAGGTGTAGGCTAGCCCTGCGACAATGTCTTGGTTATTGAAGTGTAGATATGATAGATTCAACATCGTCGTAGGTTTTAGTCTTAAGCCAGTCGGTTACAACTTTTTTGCAGTCTCGGAGCTTCATGGAGTATATACGTAGTTCTTTATTCATCAGGTTGTATAAGTAAGAAGATTGCCTTGGGTACTGTCTTTTAGCGAAAGTTGATCTAACCTTGACAGTTGGAGCGACTAAGTAGCTCCTTCTGTTTCTCGGCTTACAGGGATCATACGGGAGGGATGTGTGTTTTTTTAGAATGAGTTGAAGCAAATAAAGTTTCCTTACAGATAAAAGGTCAGATATTAGGTAGAGGCTTTGGGTAGGGAATCTATAGGGTTTAAAGAACATGACCTTAAGCAAAGTTCTCTGCGCCCTCTCTAATTCTAAAAAAAATATTTTTGTTGTCCCACCCCAGCAAGACAAACAGTATGTGAGAATTGATTGGGCCAATGATATGTATACTTGCTTCAGAAGTTGCTTTGAAGCCGCATGACGCAATGTTTTAAAAGTCCATATCATTTTCCTTACTCTTTTCATAATAAGCTCAGTGTGCATGTGCCAGGACAGGCGCTGGTCAATCACAACCCCAAGATATTTAGTATGCTGTAACCTGTCAATTTTTACACATGTGCAGTCGGGGGTTGGGGGGTTGGGACAGTTGTGGATTTTTATTTGGAATTCTTGTGACGGTTGCGAATTATTATACTTTGTAAAGCAGATGTAATTGGATTTGGAGGCATTTAGCGTGAGGAGACTATAATTAAGCCAAGCAGCTATCTTCGCCAGGCCACGTTCAGCCAAACTTCTAGCATTAGCCCAAGTCTTAGCAGCGAAGACAATGGCAGTATCGTCGGCGTATGAGAATATGAGCCCGCCATCAATGTTTATGTTGCATAGATTATTAATGTAGATAAGGAACAAGGTCGGCCCGAGGACACTTCCCTGACCGACTCCGAAAGTAACGGTTGACTCGGAGCTAGTGTACTTCGCAATTTTAACCGTTTGCTTGCGATTGCTCAGGTAAGATTTTAAAAGTTCAAGAGAGGGTCCCCTTATGCCGATGCTTTCTAGTCTATGCAAAAGTATGGGGACAGACACTGTGTCAAAGGCCTTTTTGAGGTCAAGAAAGATAGCCAGACACTTGTTTCCACTATCCACACCGTCAACCAGAGCAGAAGTTAGTGACAGAACTGCATCCTCAGTTGACTTTCCCTGCCTAAACCCAAACTGAGAAGGCGACAGTATTTTATATTTAGAGAGGAATTTAATTAGACGTGTGTTTATAAGTCTCTCGAGGATTTTTGAAATGGACGGTAGGACTGAAATCGGCCTATAGTTTGACGGGTCAGTCCTGTCCCCAGACTTGTACACAGGCGTTATTAGGGCTACCTTCAAAGCGTCCGGGAAGAGTCCCTGCTGGAAGCATAAATTAATTAAGTGGGTTATGATTGGTACAATTTGTTCGTGTGCGGCTTTTAGAAAGTTGACTTGTATTTTGTCCCAACCGGGAGCACTATCTGCTTTCAAACTCATTAGAGTGGCTCGAACTTCGTCGGGGTCTGTGTCGAGAATAACAAAAGATGAGGCCAGAGGAGTGTCTGTCGAGAATGAGGCAGGATTGGGATTTCCTACTGGGGACTGAGAAGTTGTGATATTATCTGCAAGATGTTTGCCTATGTTAGAGAAGTAATCATTAACCTTGTCAACAGAGTTCTGATGGGTAGCGGATAGCTCTAGCAGTTCCAGATTATTTGTTTTTTTAGGTTTGCGTTGTGTGATGTTGTTAATGATATCCCATGTTTTTTTAGGATTTTTTTGCGCATTTGAAAGTTGAACTCTGTTATGTTTTCGTTTTTGTTTCCTGATAATGGTGTTACAGTAATTACGATACCTTTTGTAGGTGATTTTTAGTACCTCATTGAATGGGTCAAGCCTCAGGCTCTTTTGCATACAATTTCTATTCAAGATACAGCGCAACAAGCCAATAGTCATCCATGGTTTTAAGATTCTATTTTTCAACGGTATATTCAAAGTAATTGTACTGAGTGCGACACAATTTTGTAGTATTTGAATTAGATTATTGGTAAGCGTATTAGGGTTATCTAGATTTAATAGGTCTGACAGGTTACTAGCTTTGAGAAGGTCAAGCCCCTTTTCCACATTAAATACTGTTTTTGTTTTTGAACATCTTGCTAAGTTTGTGTGGTTTGTGATTTTTAAGAAAGTCATGAAGTGGTCAGTAATAGTTGAGTGTATAATTGCGATGGTTGCGGTTTGGCGGCCAGGTTTGAGCTTTATAATGAAATGGTCAAGACAGGTTTTGTCTCTCGTAGGGAGTGAGTGACCAGGGAGTAGACCATGCATGGCTAACATATTGAGATAGTTAAGTCTATTTGTACGTTCGTGTGATTGCTCATTTTGATTGTATATCAGATTAATATTTATATCTCCAGTGATGATAACGTTTTTAATTGATGCAATGGTAGTAAGGTGATTGTTTAAGGAGTGAATAAATTGGTCCGCGTTCGAAGTTGAGGGGGACCGATAAATTGCAATAACTATGAGGTCAGGCGCAATATGAATTTCTAAGCAAGACGCGTGAGCTAACTTTATTTCTCTTGTTCTATTTTTATGTGTGTTTTTAATATAGGCGACCACTCCGTCAGCTTTATTCAGATGATTTGTAGTTTGGAACGAATTATAGTTAGATATTTCAGGTATTGGTTTATTTGAGTTCAACATACATTCGGTAAGGATTAACAGATCAATATCTGTTTTAAGAATTACTAGGTTTAATTGAAGATCATCAAAGTTAGAGTAAATAGATCTAATATTCTGCGAAACAATGGCAAAGTCGGAAGAGTTAGGTGCTAATTGCTTAGCGAAGTCGTCAATGTTACAATCAAACACTTGGGCTATTTCGGAATTGTCTATGTCATTCAAAATTCGTAAAGTATTATCCATATTTATATGTTTTGTAGGTGCAGAATAATGTAATTATATTCGTATTATTATATCGTGTGTGGATGTGGGTGGGTGTATGTACCAGTGAGTGTGTAGAGGTATGTGTGGTTTGAAAGTTTGTGAATGTAGGTTTGAGTGATGAAGAATGAGTGTAGCTGCGCGATTGGTTAATAAAATATAACTTAGTATTTAACTTAATTCTAATTAATTTTGAGAGTTTAACAAACCGATGAAAGTTTACCAAATAGGTGAAGTAGAGTAAGACAATAAAATTACGACAGGTCGCTTGCAAGATGACATCTAGTCATTTCAGTTGTAAAAGATTATGTACCTGCGACTCACTATTTATAACAATAGTAGGAGAATCATCATCCTTCTTGATATGTACTTTCCCGTAGGCTGTCCAACAGTATTTATATTCCTTCGATTTTGCCAGGTCACGTGCAAGAAAGTGTAGTCGAGCTCCTTTTGCAGTTAACTGTTCCGAGACATATATTGGTGTATTCTCCTCTGTCTTAAATCCGAGATGCTTCGCACATAATTTACCGTTATGTTTCCTATTAAAGGCTTTAGTCGACTTCAAGAAGTCAGTCTTGAGAATAGTCGACTTTAGCTCAACTATAATAGGGCTATTTTTTGTGTTACTTCGTTTGTTTTTCACTCGAAATATGTCACTAATATCCGGTTTTGTGACATTACAGCCTACTTCATTGGATAAGCATATGGTCATTCTTATTAGGTCTTCTTTGGATTCCTTAGCTATTTTTGGTACATTTTTGATCTCAAAATTCGCCTTTCGGCTACCTCTTTGCAAGTCTTCTATTTTGTCTTCTAATATTGTGATGCAGCTTCTATCTTTCATTGATTGAATTTCGAGATGCTCAATTTTGGACTTTAGTTCTTCATTTTGAGCCGCCAGAAAAGCCATGGAGGATTCTATGTTGCTATTAGTGGTTTTGATTTCCATTAGAGTCGGGTAAATCCTCTTAATCTCTTCTTGTTGTGGTGACATTAAAGATGATATTAGTGCTTTGACTTCCTCTTTGAAAGCGCGGAAATCG
Source organism: Agrochola macilenta (assembly GCA_916701695.1). NCBI lineage: Eukaryota > Metazoa > Arthropoda > Insecta > Lepidoptera > Noctuidae > Agrochola > Agrochola macilenta. The sequence goes on along the minus strand of OU753560.1, from coordinate 22,689,817 downwards.
GAGTCGTAGTCATGGTAATCCTCTCGTGGCCTCTTGTAACAACGTTGGGATACGAAGTTAGGAGGGGTGTTTTGTTCGAGTTGCTCGGAAATGTTCGATTCAGAAAGGGATTTGCCACTCGTTTCATCCATTTCGAGTACCAGGAGATAATAAAACTGTATAGATATACCTCAACTGGTTAGCAAATTGTATGTTGACTTGCCGGCTGGCTCAGTTATCTGAACGACAACGAACTACGCAGCTTTGGTTGAGTAAAATCGGTCCAAGTACCAGGAGAAAATAAATGCAAGGAGGTCCTGCGCGGGCTGGCGCGCGCAGAGATAAGGTTTTGCAGCAGTGTGATGTGCAGATCTGTGAACGCACACAGCGGTGGTCCACACCACACGGTAGGTTGTCCTTGACGGTCCAATGACGCGTGGGTATGCGGGCTTTGTACTTCTCAGAGGCGTTGCCGTGCGCGTGGGCAGGTAATTGAAAAAATCGTAACTTATGAGTGGCCGACTTACTTCAATGTACCAGGGTACTAGAAGGAACGAAGAGGTCGGTGAGTGTTGCAACTCGTAGGTCGGACTGTGGCTCCTTCGCTTTATGCACTCCTATTTTTATGTGCGATTTAACTGAGTTGAATTTTGAATTAATTAATTATCAAATAATGAAATACGGGTTGTAAACACGTCTACACCAGTTGGCGGTCCAAGGGGAAGGGAAGGGGCTTGTTCCAACTGACGCTCCAGATCTGTGATGTTTTTTTGTAGGCTCAAGATATTACTTGTACCTAAATTTCTAGGTGGCGTAAAGAAGGCTTGCACATCTTGGTGTAACATAGAATATGTATTTTTTTCTGGTCTATCATTTTCTCTTTGCGGTGGTTGGTTTAAGAACTTTTTAAGTGTATTATTATCTTTTAATAATTTGTCATTATGATTCCGAAGCTCATTATTTTCGAGTATGATATTCTCAAGTTCATTCTGAGAACTACTTAGTTGCATTTGGAGAAGTTCAATCGTATCCTTCAGTTCCTGGGCGTGGATTGAATCAGTTACCGTACAGTCCATACTCCTTGACAATGTTTTGTCGGTTATGGCAGTTGGCTCATCGTATGTATGATTCAATGTAAGTATGTGTGAGTCATATATTTCGGAGGTTGTGCTCTTTGGAGTCGACCAAGGCGTAGTCTCCTCTGATACGTTAGGTGAATCTGGTGTCTCATCTATGTATGATTTAGGAGACGAGCGTTTTTTTGTTCTCATTGTCACATTGGATACAACAGAGTTGGGTGTAATTTGTTCTTTTGCTCTCTGGGTGCACGCTTTGCATTCCTATCTGAATTTTTTTCTTTCTTCTAGATTCTTTAAGCGGTATACTTTTTCTGGATAACCAGCACAATCAAATTCGTAATGGTTTTTACATAAAGTGCATAAGGTGCTTCGGTGATCAACTTGTTTTTTGCATTTGTAACAAGTGACTTATACGGGGTCCTTACGTCCGCTATTGTTAACAATGCTTTTAATTTTCGATGCCATTGTCTCGTTCGTTGTTGATAATTGATTATTTTATTAAATTAAAAGGTACAGCTAGTCGACGCTAGAAAGCGCTTCACGGTTGGTACAACTTGACGATAGATGGAGCACTTTGCAGTTGATAAAGAACACACTGATATAGTATCGCTTTTTGATGCGTTATGGTATCACTGTACACCTCTGTTTTTTCTGTTCTGTGGTACACCTATTATGTAATCAATACTCTGTGGTGCCCTCTCTTTGGAATATTCGAATCTCAATTCGAATTGATAAATTAATGAAGAAAATGAATATCTCGTGGCTGGATACGAACTCACTACCCCGAGTAACCGCGCTCGGAAATGGTGCCGACAGTAGCCACTGGACCACACGTTCATTGATTTTTTATTTAAAATTGGTCTTAGCTTTTTGGAAATTTTCTGTCACGATTTTGATAATTATGAATTGACGGTTTATTCAAAATTGATAGGAATTTTACAACTTTTGGAATATCACTGTTTTTTATTGTTATTTAGTTTGAGTTATGCTACAGTCATGTTATATAATGAGTTTTGAGTAGGAATTGTAAAAAACACTGTAATAGCACTGATTAGTCCTTTATCGAGATGATCTTACACTTGTTATTTTAAATGTTTATAACTTTTTAGTTTGTGGAAAAAATCACTGAATAACAATGTCACTTGCTTATTGTGGGTCACTTTCACTATTTAATTTATTTAGAACTGTGGATTACGAAATAGACTATTTTTAAATATAAAATATTACGGAGCTGATTTGTACTGTGGGCGACAGCGCCATCTCTAGACTACCTTCATTGACCCCAGTAAGCCATTAACCCAAACAAATTCTCAGCGGGGGCTTTACCCGTGCCTTTGTTTACAGTATTGTTTAAACCCCATTGTACCTGTAATAGTCGGTCATCCCAAAGTCTTTCGTCTTTACCATGATTTTGCGAAGCTAAAGAGTCTAAAATTGTTCTATTATATCGCTCCACCTGGCCATTCGCTCTAGGTGAAGCAATTGCATTATTTATGTGATGAACTCCTACTTCAGTAAGAAAACTTTTAAATTTAGAACTCGTAAATGACGTTCCTCTATCACTAATTAGTCGTTTTGGCAAACCAAACGTCCCAAAATAGTCCCTAAGAACCGTGATGGTGGAAGTGGATTTTGTATTTTTAACCGCTTTCAAAACAATAAATTTTGTGAACGATTCTACAATGACCAAAATGTAACAATTTTTCCTTTTTGACTTTACAAATGGGCCAACATGATCAATATGAATGGTTTGAAAGGGCTCAATTTCCTTTGGTATAGGATGCAAGAAACCCTGCTTTTTTCCCGCCGGCAATTTATTATGAGCACACTCTAAACAGGCATTCACATACTTTTTAATTAACTTATGCATACGAGGAAACCAATAATGTTGTTTTATTTTATACAATGTCTTAACAAACGCAAAGTGGCCTATTTCATCGTGGTTTTTCTGGAGTATTTGCCACCTACAGCCCTTCGGCACCACCCATCTTAATCCGTCCTCAGTTACTTTATATACTCTCTCGCGCTTAAGGACAAAATTCTTACGTATTTCTACCAAGTCATCAAATTCTTTATCAGAAAGGATTTTCTTAATGCGTTGTATTTTAGAATCCTCTAACTGTACTGTCGTTGACCAATCATCGGTTACCGTCATAATGTCGAAAGTGTCAATAGCCTGAATTATTCCTGCATTTTCTGTCGTTGGATTCCTACTCAATGCGTCAACGTGAATCATGCCTTTGCCTGATTTATAATACTACGTTACAGTCATACTCCTGAATCAAACTCCACCATCGCGCAACTCTTGGTATCATGTCTCGTTTTAAAAACGTTGCCCTAAGCGAGTTACAGTCTGTCACAATAGTGAAGCTTAGCCCAAGTACGTACGTTCTGAACTTTACTAGTGCTGTAATGACTGCAAGAGTCTCTAACTCATACGATGAAAAATGGGACTCCTCAGGGGAAGTCTGTCTACTATAATAAGCTACCGGTTTGAAAACTCCATCGAATTGTTTTTGTAGTAAAACACTTCCTATACCGTGTTTGCTTGCATCTGTGTGTATTTGTCTTTCAAGTTTGGGGCTATATAACGCTAGTACGGATCTTGAAACAAGTGCACTTTTCAATTTATCAAAAGCGTCTTCTTGAGCTTGTGACCAAACAGTGTTTTTCTTTAGTAATTTCGTAAGAGGACGAGCTATCTCACCGAAACCTCTGATAAAACGTCGGAAAAAACTAGCTAGGCCAATAAACTGTCGGACATTGTGTACGTGTTTAGGCTTAGGAAAGTTTTTGACACAATCAATTTTCTTATTACCCTTACACCTTCGATGGAAATTTCAAAACCTAGGTAGTCAACATGATTTTGAAAGAAGTAACATTTTTGTGGTTTTAACGTTAATCCTGCTTCCCTAAATCTTTGAAGTACGATTTCTAATCTTTTGATACCTTCTTCAAATGAACTACTGGGTACCAAGACATCATCCATGTAAGCTAATGCAATATTATAGCGTAAATTGCCTAAGACCAAATTGATAGTTCGCTGGAAAACAGCCGGTGCGTTAGCCAGCCCGAAGGGCATTCTATTAAATTCAAATTGTCCGCCGGGTGCTACAAACGAGCTTTTACTCCTACTCTCTTCAGTTAATGGAATCTGATAGTAACCAGAGGCCAAGTCTAAAGCACAAAAATACTTATTCCCTGCCAAACGATCAATCTGGTCCTCAATACGAGGCAACGGGTAATGTTGCTTAATCGTTTTCCTATTCAGGGCGCGATAGTCCACGCAGAGCCGTTTATCACCAGTTTTCTTCTTCACTAACAAAACAGGACTCGCGTATGGAGATTGGGACTCTCTTATGATGTCATATTTTAAGAGTTCTTCAACCATAATTCTAACTTCTTCCCGTTCTGAATGACTCAACTTGTATGGTCGATAAACGAGTGGCTCTGTATCTCCTAACACAATATCCATTTCTGCAACCGTGGTCTGACCTAGTTCAGACAAGTCTTTGGAAAAACAATCGAGGTATTGGTTCAAAGTATGGAATAATTGAAGTTTCTGATTGCTGTCTAAATTTTCATCAATATTGAGATCATCCAATGTAAATGGAGGTTTACCACCGTGATTTTGAACCTTTTGTATCCTATTAATGCCTTTAATGTTATTATTAATTTGAATAGCACGAGCCAAGACTTGGCCCTCTTTAAATTGGATTAACCTATTGTCATAGTTTAGAACAGTTAGATGGCCACTACCGTTTTTTATATTATGTGTTCCAATTTCTATACGGTAGTTTAAACGTAATTTTCAACGAAAACTATTCCACTAAAATTTCGATCCGTTAACACTTTTACAGAAATACAACCTTCAGCCCTGACAGTTTTAACAGATTTTAAAGTCAGTCGTGTATATTTTTTTTTATCAGTAATCATCAATTCTTTATCAGACTTAAATACCCATATGGGGTGAGGTTGCTCCGTAGCAATCTGTCCAATAAGTAGATCATAGTTTAAATAACTATCAGGAACGACAACTGCCTCAACATACATTTTAGCATTATCAATAATTAATGAAATCTTAGTTTTACCTAAAGCACTCACGTATGTATTACCAAAACCTTTTAGAGATGGCAAATTAATCACTTGCCATTTTTCACGTGGTATAATTAATTCCATGACGGATTCTTTTATCAAAGTACACCGACTACCAAAATCTACGTATCCTGTCAAATGTACATTATTAACTTCAACATCCTTAATAAATTTTTTGTCCACTCCTAAGTCAATACTATTATCTAGTCATAATGTCTTAACTTCGGCTCTATCTACCCAAATGCTCCTATTGCATTTAGAATCATCATGACCAATGCGTTTACACTTTTGGCACTTAACTATAGGTTTTTTACATCCCGATATGTAATGGCCCGATTCATGACAGTTATAACATGTCAAGACTCTAGTCAAATTATGTTTTACAGGTTTACGTGTTTCGTTTACAGAACGTACTGATTTCTTATTGAACCTATCTAATCGCTCATGTTTAATACCCCTCAGATAGCCCAGTAGTTTATCACTATCCCTAAAACCTACTGCCTCTGCTCCGAATCGAACCGATCTATCATCGATTCCGTAAACAATGCAGTCAACAGCATTCTTACCTACTATATTACACCGATTTAAGGCTATTAACTTTTCATAATAGTACCCTTCTAAATCATCTCCAAAGTTTGCCCTTATAGCTAACATTTCCGTAAGCAAGTTGCCATAATTTTCATGTGACGGAAAAGCAGATTTAAGTTTTTCGACCCATTCATCCCATGAAAGCAATACTGATGACTGTCCTTCGTACCACTTTTTTGCAGTACCGACTAACTTTGGAAGAGCATAGTGGGCGGTCTGTTGACTATCCCAGCCATAGATCTCAGAGCATTCTTTGACTTTATTCAACCAAGTAATAATTGTTTGGTTTTTCGATTTAGGATCGAATTCTGGAACTACGTTATTATTAGCAAATCTTTCTTTACTCTGTGGATTTACGGCTAAGATGGATTGTAAGGACTCTTTGATACATTTTAATAATTCATTATTAACATCGACAGATGGAGGCTGCGGCGTAACAGATGTAAATCTTTCATTTATACCAGAGAGGACTGGACTTCGTGATCTATTAACACTTCCTCTATGAGGAGTTTGCAATTTGTGACGCCTCTGCCTACTACGACTACGATCCTTAAATCTATTTGTTGTTTCATATATCTGCATGTCCGTTGATGGCGTACGCGATGTGCTACGCTGCATTACGACTGACCTGCTTCGACTTCTTGCCTGCGCCTCAGATCTTCTGGATCTGCGCCGCTCGAAGTTACGGTTAACGGTGCGGGGCGATGCTGGTGAGCGACGATTTCGCCTGGGCACTGCTGACGAGCGCCGACTTTGCATCAAGTCTCCAGCCCGTGTCCAAGATCCGCTGCGTCTCGCGGGCCCTCCCAACACAATGCTGTGATGACTCCCATTCGACTTCTCTGACCGGTCACTGGACATCTTCACTCAATTGTACAATTTTAAACTGTCCAATGATCTTACTGTGGACGTATGATCACACCAGGGTGGTAGCAATATCTACACCAGAATTCCCTGGTGTTATCCCTGCTTCTGAATTGTTAAACACTTCTACTTTTTTTTAAATTAAACACTGTTCTTTCTTTGTATAAAATAACTTTATTAAACACACGGAATCGTGACTACAATGTCAACCGACTTGCTTCATAGCTCGATGATCACTGGCACTGCACAACCTTTTACACTTTTAAAATGACTTTTGCCCCACCCAAAAATAACGAGAATGTCATAACTGTCATTTCTAAGTGTTGCCAAAGTAAAAATAATACATTCAGCCTACCATAATGAAAATACATTTAAAAGTTTCTTAGATTGATAATCATTTGTTTTTGACAGTGTTGCCATAGAGGATATTATACTTCGGTATTAAAATAATACATTTAAATAATTAACTCCAAACTTCCGTAATAATCGATAAGTTTTAGTAAAATTCACAACTTATTTTCAATGAATGAGCCAAATGTATTTAGAAAATGCGCAATAATCATTTGAAATTAAAACATGAATTTGAAACAAGCTAACAATACCCTAATTTTTTGTGTTGCGCTTTTAAAAACATGAAAGAATTGTAAATTGTAACTCATACATATTTGTAGAATAGAATAGAATAGAATAGATTTTATTTTGCAAATATGGGTAGTACATAATAGTTCTTAAGATTACATTTAGCTCAGCCACATTTTACCAATCGGCATGCAAACATTTGAAATTATTTATATCACTATTATTACACATATTTAGATCTATTTATAAATTACTATTCTAACATTTTAAATCATCAACTTAATTAAAATTATATGTTTGTATTAAACAGAAAATATAAATTAATATCATTAGATTATATATCATGTCACTATTACAAATATCATACCAATGTCATTACATCATTTAAAAATGTCAGAGATCAAAATGTCAAAAATCTAAAATGTCATACTTACATCAAAACTTCAAAAATCAAGATGTCACTAATTAACAAATATTTTTCTCCGATAGGAACTCAGTTACACTGTAGTATGTTTTATCTACCAAAAAGTTCCGTAATCTACTCTTAAATTGTGCTGTATTTAAAGCTTTCCAACTACTCGGTAATTTATTGTAAATAATTGGGGCCATGCAATAAACGCTCTTACGCATTAAAGTGGTTCGACATGATACTTGACATAATTTGCTGTTGTCACGTCTATTCCTTGGGAATACAACAGCCAGGCGTTCAAAACGAGATGGATTTTGCTTGACAAACATAGCTACTTCGAAAATATAGATACAGGGTAGTGTCAAGATTTTATGTAACTTAAAATAAGGCGCGCAACTGTCTGTCGATTTAAGTTTTAACAATGATCGGAGACATCTTTTCTGGGCCTTAAAAGCTATATCTCGATCAGTTGAGTTCCCCCAGAAAATGATACCGTAGCGCAAGTGCGATTCAACTATTCCGTAGTAAGCCGTAAGAAGTGTTTTGGCATCTACTACGGAGGATAATCTATATAACACGTATACGGATGAACTCAATTTTTTACACAAACTGTCTATATGGGCTCTCCAATTTAAGTTGCAATCTATTTGCAACCCTAAAAATTTGGTATCCTCTGCTTCCTCAATTTTGTCATTTTTGTAATGAATGTTGAGATTAGTTCCGCCGGGAGTACGTTGTCTGAAGTGCATTATCTTTGTCTTACCCAAATTAATATTTAAATTATTTTCGTCTAGCCATTTAATTAGTGCGTCAAGAAGAACAAGAATCAAGGTCAAGAATTATTTATGTCATTTTCATATGTATTTATACTTTTACATGGGATTGTTACAGTGCTATGGTCTGCAAACATAGTTATAGGATATTCAAGGGACTGGGGCATATCATTAACATAAGTTATAAATAAAAACGGGCCTATCACGGTTCCTTGTGGTACTCCGTATGAGATTTTACGTTCTCGAGACCTTATAATGTCTTCGTGTTTGGTAACTATGTTAATGTTGCTAACTTCGGTTATTTGTGTTCTGTTTTCCAGATAAGATTTTATAAGTTCGAGCACGTTTCCTCTAATGCCTGACTTCTAATTTATTAAGTAATATATTATAATGGACATAATCGAACGCCTGAGTCATATCGCAGAATATAGCGTATATGGGGGATCGTTTATCTATGCTACTCATAATAGGATTAAAAAAGTCATAAATTGCCATATTGATGGTTCTGTGCTGTCTGAATCCTTTTTGTTCTTCGCAAAGTATATTATATTTTTCCATATAATTATATAATTCCCTGCAAATGTATTTCTCAAAAATCTTCGAAATAACCGGTATGAGCGAAATTGGTCTATAATATTCCATCAAGTCCTTATTTTCTTTCTTAAATAAGGGTTTTATTATAGATGTTTTTAAAGCATCTGGATATTTACCAGTACAAATAATAAGGTTCAGTATGTGGCTTAAATGTTCGCATATCGCGGTTGAGACAGACTTAAGTTTAAACATTGAGTTATGTTTCATGGACGAGATGCATGTTTTCGGCTTACAGTCAACATCTATTTTCGGACGTATTTTGTCAACGAAAAAGTCATTAAAAGCACTAGCGATATCATATGGTTTGTATAAAATTTGATTACCAACTTTAAGTTTCTCAATTCGTTGTTTAGGGATATTGTACTTTGTCTGATTAATTACCTGCCATGTAGTCTTTGATTTATTTTTAGATTGCTGTATTTTGTGGTTATTTTGAGCTTTTTGTGTCAAGTTAATTATTTCATTATATAGTCCAGAATAGGTAGTGAATTTATTTTTGTTTTCATGGTTGGGTTGCAACCTGGATCGCCACAAAAGTTCTCATTTTTTCCTACTGCATAATTTAACACCACGTGAAAGCCATTTTGGTTTATTGATTAGGTTTATTTTTATTTCTTTATACGGAAAACATAACTCGTAAAATGACTTGAATATGCCGATATATTCATCTACGTTGGGATCGTCAGTAAGATAATATCTCCGAAAATTTGAGACTGTTTATGCTATTTTTAAATTTCTCTATATTATCGTTACTGTAATCTCTTCTAGTTATATACCAGGACTTGATATTATATAAATTTGGAGCTGGACATTGCAGTAGCTGTGCTGTATGGTCTGATAAAGCAAACTCAAGTACATCTGTCTTACAACTCTTCTTAAAATTATTCGCAAAATTATCTATACATGTCCCACTAGCCATTCGCGTTGGCTGTTTAAGAGAAAGTTTGAAATTGTAACCTAGTAGTAGATACTCAAGTGCAACTGAATTGTTACTCGGTTTTAAGACATCAATATTAAAATCACCTGCAATTACAACATTCTTTGAACGCCTGTTAGATATCTCTTTAAGCAAAGTTTCAAGTTTATCAAAACAGTAATTTAAGTAATCTCTGTGTTATGCAATTTTTTCTACAATTTAACTATTTTGTAGACTTGTAAAGTTTTGTATTAGAGGTAACTGAATTCCAGCAGATGGAACAATTGGTAAAAAAAAAATTGAATTCTCTGATGTTACAGAGCTCTTTCAAAATGTTGCATTGAATTCTCTACTTTTGTGTCAAAATTGTTATTGTAAGGGCTAATGATACAAAATGGTACATCTGCCGGCTATATTTATAAAATAAATGTTCCACACAACTTACCCTAGCTGTAATGGGACTTTCTTTGAAATCTAAAACGTATTAAACGCACAAAAGTTACGAGAACAAGGTAACACGTGACACCGCGATATTAACGCACCTTCATCTAGTTATTTTTCTCAAATATTGTTGACGTGCAAAAGTGTTTGTATCTACTTAGCGAAATAAATACCCATTTTAAGTCACACTCACATCTAAACTGAGCCATTAGTAAAATTCTTAGCCAAAAATAAGTAGTTTGGTTTACATAACTAGTTGCTTGGATCGTTGTGAATAATTATGATAGGAGTTTGTTGCAATGCAGCCCGGCCACAGTCGATTTCGTAATTTATAGACGTATCAATTAAATGTTCTTGTATTGTTCTTGCAGTACCAATGAATAGATTAAATGTACCACAAATATATCTTGTTAAAAAAGCACTTGTTTGTGGCCGGGCAGTACCGTATACGGTGCAGCCCGGCCACGTGTATATTTTCTGGTGGGATGCTCAGAATGTTCTAAAATATAAACCAAATAAATGTTATTTTTGTGTTCTTTATTTTTTCCAATGAAATATACCAAGAGAAACGCTCACATAAACAAAAAATGATTTCAAATAAAAGTTTGCACTAAGCGCCTGTAGGACTAAATTAGCACATAGCCGACGTGCTCTGCATCTATGATTTGTTTTCTACCCTCACTTGTCACAATTTATTTATTTATATCGGTAAATAGCACGTGGGCTTATTTGTACAAAGTTGCTAACGCATATCTTTAGGAGCAATTCTCTAGGAAAAACACAATATTGTGTAATGAAAATAACATTTTGTTTGTAAAACGATTGTGTATAATTTTTAACCGACTTTCAAAAAGGAGGAGCTTATATGTTCGTCGCGTATGTAAGTTTTTTTAATTTTTTTATGTATGTCCGCCAATTTCTCCGTCAATTTATTGTAGACCGATTTAAAAAAATCTTTTTTTGTATGAAAGGGTATGCTCCCCAATTGGTCCCATATAAATTTTATTAACTTTGCTTGTATAGTTTTTGAGTAAGCTACTGTGACTTACTGTGACTGTTATTTATAGAGCAGGTAGTGGTATTCGAATTTGTGTGGGGTAGATATCACAACTAAAAAGTGAAAAATACAAACTTTTTACAAAAAAAAAAACAACCGGCTTCCGAAAAAAAACACTACAAAGTGAAAAATTTCGGAAGTCGGTGGCAAAAAACGAAAATTCAAAACCAAAGACACCGACTTCCGAAATTAATTAAAGTTATTTTTCGCTTCGTAGTGTTTTTTTCGGAAGTTTTTTTAGTATTTTTATTAAATTCAACCACTAAAATAGCACAGAGACAACTATTAATTTAGTCCACAATTCTCGATATAAATAAAAATTTGTGCCATGTGAGGGTAGACATACATAGATACAGAGCACGTCGGCTAAGTGCTATTTTAGTCCTACAGGCGCTTAGTGCAAACTTTTATTTGAAATCATTTTTTGTTTATGTAAGCGTTTCTCTTGGTTTATTTCATTGAAAAAAATAAAGAACACAAAAATAACATTTATTTGGTTTATATTTTAGAACATTCTGAGCATCCCACCAGAAATATACACGTGGCCGGGCTGCACCGTATACGGTACTGCCCGGCCACAAACAAGTGCTTTTTTAACAAGATATATTTGTGGTACATTTAATCTATTCATTGGTACTGCAAGAACGATAAAAGAACATTTAATTGAAACGTCTATAAATTACGAAATCGACTGTGGCCGGGCTGCAACGCAACACACCGTTATAAAGCCCATTAAAATTTTGTGGTGGTAAATTTAATATTGATACAATACAAGTATATTACTGATTTTCTGTACGGCACTTCCTCGAGCAAATAACCTTGAACTTTCCGTCCTTTTATGCCCATTCAGTCTTCCACTACTCAATGCTAGTTACAGTAGAAAATACGCAAAATTCGTAGATTAGGATTTTCTTTATTAAATCTATATCTCAACATTCAATGACGACACGATAAATTATTTCTAATTAGTACGATCTAAAAGATGGTATAATCACTGACGGAGTTCAAGTCTGTGCTCGTCATATGGGTCTCGTTGTGCGCCATCTTGTATCCCCATAAATGCATAGCTAATCTGCACTCCTCCTGAAATGTAAGATAACTTGCTAATAATTATGAATAGGTAGGTGTAATATTAGGTATTATGGCGACAGGTCACAGGAACTACCTCGCGACCCACGGATTCCCCTCAAGTTGAAGGGGAAAAATCTACAAGTCCTTTCGTACTGTACTTATGCATCGGAATGCTGGGACATGAAGAAAACGGATGACAAAAGATTGCATGCAGTGGTGGTCAGAATTTTGAAATGGATAGGTATCCACATATCCATTTCAAAATTCTGACCACCACTGCATGCAATCTTTTTTTTTCAACTTCTTTCCATTCTCGACACTCCACAGTGTCGAGAATGGAAAAAGTAAGAAGTTAGTATACAGAGTTTAGAGAAAAGTGATATTTTGTGACGAATTATGGGAAAATTTAAAAAATACACAAAGGTGAAACCCGGTTCTGGGCCTAACCATTACACGAATCAGATATGTACTAAAAAAATTGTCTATTTTGCTTAATCAACCCATTTAAATCTTAGCCTTAACAGCAATGGCCAAGTGTAGAAAATAAGTAGATTCCTATTTTATTTTTTTAAACAACCTTTGTAAACCGTTACAACACTTATTTCATTATACGTCTCTAACTTCACAAACGCTGGCATTATATCAATAGAGCGTACCTTAACAATGTGATCGATTTAATGGAAATCGATACTGTCACAAATAATTAAATAATACTCCATTGTTAAAGTATAATTGTTTTTTTAGGTACTAATAATATCAATGTAAAATAAAAAAATCTGGAATCTAATTGATTTTTAACGTAACCACCATTAAAAAATCATTAAAAGCTACAAATAATCGTTATAATCGATTGCACCATGGATTGCACTAGTAAACGGTAAATGTCAATGTCAACGTCTGTCAATTGTCATGTCATGTCATTGTTGATGTTGTCTTGTCATTCGCTTGTGTGTGTAGTGTACTTTTGCTAATTTGATTATTGTTTGTCCGTATTTCTCCGGATTTAATTATTTGACCTCTGCTCGAATACTGGACTCCGAAATTGTTTGCCTTCTGATTCAAATCAAAATCAAATCAAAAGTCATTTATTCAAACTAGGCTGAGAATCAGCACTTTTTGAACGTCATAAGACAGTCCCCCAAAACGCCCACACTTCACCACTTCCTAGTGCGTTAGCTGGGAAGAAGAAGTGGCACAACAAACTCCCCAGCAGCACAGCTGTCTGTTCAGTTAGAAGAACAAAAAAAAAGATTTTATATAATAGTATTCAAAATAATTTACATTAAGCAACACAAAACATAATTTAAATAATTAGCCATATATAAGATAGCACACGCCAATATACTAAACAAAATCATCGAGAACTATACTCAGGCAGAAAAAAAAAAAAATACTTAAACAGAACTTAATATCTTAATAAAAGCCTCCAGGCATAAAGGGCGTGCCCGCTTACATATAGTTGTAACTGGAAGTTATAAATGATAAACTAGGACCACCGAGGTAAAATAAATAAACAAACAGTTAATTACTAATAACAATAATTAATATGCTCAATTGTCGAGGTCACTAGCTAACCACATATTGCAATGCAACTCATAAAAAAACATTGTGATGAGTTAATTACAGCGACCAACTATTCTTATCATTTAAGTAGTCGTTGATAGAATAGTATGCCTTTGAACAAAGCTTGGATTTTACTTTCGTTTTAAACGCATTAAAAGGCAAATCTACTAAAGAAGAGGGTAGCTTGTTATAAAAAGTTATACCAAGCCCAACAAATGAGTTATGAACCTTATGAAGCCGGTGAAAGGGAGCTCGTAGTTTGTCCTTATTGCTAGTGTTAACATTGTGAAAATCACTGTTTTTAGTGTATAAGTGTATATTTTGCCTAATATATAAGATATTGGCGAAGATGAATTGAGATGCCACCGTGAGGATACCAATATATTTGAAAAAATCTCTCAGAGAAACTCTGGCACCTAGCTGGTAAATAGCTCGAACAGCTCGTTTTTGAAGGACAAATATATTTTGAATATCAGCAGCTTTACCCCACAGCAGAAGACCGTAGGACATAATGCTATGAAAATAACTAAAATAGACTAAACGAGCTGTATCGACGTCAGTGTATTGTCTTACTTTCCTGACGGCGTAGGCGGCCGAACTGAGCCTTCCCACTAGGCTCGATATATGTGGGCCCCACTGAAGTTTGGCATCTACTGTCATGCCCAGAAAAACTGCCGAATTTACGGATTCAAGCACCTCTTTATCTAAGACGATGTTGGGACCTAGATTTCTAACATTAGGTAGGGCGAACTTTACACATTTCGTTTTCTTAGCATTGAGAACTAGGTTATTTGTCGTTAACCAATCTGTAACCATTGAGAGTGCACTGTTTACATCGTCAAAATCTTGTCTATTCCTGTCTACTTTAAAAATAAGAGAGGTACCATCTGCAAACAGTACAACTTCACAGATACCCTTTAAATAGAATGGTAAGTCATTGATATACACTAAGAACAAGAATGGACCCAGTATTGAGCCTTGAGGTACACCTAACTGAACTGGTAGCCCGGAAGATTTCACACCATCAACATCTACACATTGGGACCTATTATGTAAATACGAATTTATAACGTTGAGAGCTTCGTTTTGCACACCATAATGACGCAGTTTACGCAAAAGTGTGTCATGGTGCACGCAATCAAAGGGTTTGGAGAGATCACAGAAAACCCCAATAGCATTTTGCGAGTTCTCCCATGCGTTAAATATGTGTTTCAGCAGAGCAACACCCGCATCTGTAGTCGAACGACCTTTTGTAAAGCCATATTGTTCATTATGAAGGAGGCTATTTAAATTAAAATGTTTTAGCAACTGCTTGAGTATTAACTTTTCAAATATTTTGCTAAATGCTGGTAAGATAGAAATAGGCCTGAAATTGCCAACGTCATTTTTATTAGCTGATTTAAATAATGGTATGATTTTACTATTTTTCATGAGGTCAGGAAAAGTTCCTAAATCAACACATTTATTAAAAGTAACAGCTAGATAGGGGGCTACGATGTCTATTATATTACTTAAAAGTTTAATGGAGATGCCCCAGTAATCACCCGTGTTTTTAGACTTGAGTGTGTTAAAAACATTAACTACATCACGAGGCGTTACGTGATTGCCCTCGCTTGAACATTGGACACCGTACCCTGCCAATCTTGCTGACCTTTGCTGGAAAACTGGATCTGTTTATTGCTCTTTTGACGACTGGATATAACGACATAATGAGCCTGTGCATTAATTGCGGAATAGCAACGGATACAATAACCAGACCCGCTCTCGCACCAGACCGCTGCAATACAATAGGAAGGCGAAGATTGGAAGATGAAATGATTATTTCAATTGTACAGGAATGGGTCGCGTCTCAAATGGTTAGTATCCGATATTTCTGTATTGTAACATTTTTGTACTATGTAATGACCAAAATGTGCAACAAATTCATATTCGAAGACATGACCAATCCTGACTGAACCTGCATGGTTAATTACAGCCTATTCCGGTCAGTGGATCGTCTTGACAGAGAGACAGATCAGTCAGAGAGGAGGCCTGTGTCCCTGCAGTGGAAATGTAATAAGGCTTATGTTTACCCAAATGTGCCACTCAGATGTTTATTGCTAAATGCTAGTGCTAGACCTAATACTCAAATGATAAATGTTTGTTTCAGGTACTTAAATGAAAAAGACTTTAGCTGCCAAGCTTCCTGAAATCATGCCAATGCTGTATCTCTTCATGATAATAGACCAGAAGAGAGGGAACAGACACCTATAGGACACCGACGAATAGAAGTGTGTAGAGAGGTGGACGATGACCACCAGAACCACCTAAAGCAAGAGCTGTCAACATCGGTCTCAACCTGGATGTTAAGAGGATGAATATAATCCAGGCATATAAGTAATAGATTATACAGGGTGCAATTGAAGTCATGGGCAATATTTTAGACTAAGACACTACACATGATACTATTTGCATTAGGGCTACTATTACGCAAATCAAAAATTTTATTAATACAAATACAGAAAACCTTTAAAAGTCGTAAAGTATCAAAATCGCGCATCGCGGTAGCGAATGCTGCTGTAGGTAGACTACGCCGCACGCCGTACGGGCAGTACGTGTCATTGCGCGTGACCCCGCCCGACTCACGTGGCTTAGGTAAGTTGCTAACAATTTGATTCCTAATTCATTCCAACTTTCCGTTAACAATTAATGTGTTAGTTGTCGTAGTTAAAATAAAATAAATGTGTAGGTAAAATTAATTTCCTGTAGTTTTGACGTATTTACAAAGTTGGAATCACCGTATTTACAATAATTGTTCAGGAATCACAGTATTTACATTAATTGTTCAGGAATCACAATATGTATTTACAATAATTTTAACTAACTTACTAACTAGCACTTACCTTCACATATTTTAAAAGATGTTCAAAATGTCCACCACCTTTTTCAATACACAACTGAGCCCGACGACGTCTGTGATTGTCTTTCACTCGGGTCGTTACGGTTACGCTTGTACGTGTGTACCTTACCTAAAACCTCATCGTGATATGCTGCAGGCGCTGAAACCAGTACATCCCACGTGCGTTCCCAATTTACGTAGGAAACAAAGCCTAAAAATACCACTTTTTATTGAAATAACTCAAATAATAAAATAACCTAAAAATATGCTGTAATTCGCAAAAAAGTCGCATCACTGATGCGTGGAGCGCGGGTCAGTGACAATAGCATCCTGAAAACAGTGGTTGAGAGCCCTTACTCCCCTTTTCTGAGGCACTATGTGGGGAGAATGGTCAGGTAGCATATATATATTCCTTGCTTTATCGTTCTCTGCACATCCTGCCGCAGTCACCAGCTATTGTTGTATTTTTTTGTTTTATGTACTACTAACACTAGTGATAAGGTATTTTACTAACAAATTGGACCATATTGTTGTCTGAAATTAATAAATAAATAAAAAGTAAACATTGTCTGATTTTACCAATTTGGCTATTGCTGGTAGACGTGAAAATTGGGGTCGTGAATCTTTCTTAAATGTTCCAATTTATGGCCAAATTCCAGCCCTGTAACGCCAGGCCCAAGTTTCTATGGAGTTTGGGTTTCTCCTACTAAATTTTCCCCTGTGTGTTTTCTTTTGTGAACAGGCACGTTGCAGTATCTTTTGTTTTGTCATTGCCTTTTCTTTTTACGGTAGCGTAGTAAACAACAAACCCTTATAGTTTCGCCATGTCCGTCTGTCTGTCTGTCTGTCTGTTCGCGGCTTAGCTCAGAGACGGTTAGTACTATAGAGCTGTAATTTGACAAGGATATACTAGTACATATTAATCACGCCGACAAAGTATTAATATAAAATATTAAAAAAATATTTATGTTAGGGTACCTCCCCAACATGTAAAGTGGACATGTTTTTGTTTTTCTCGTCTATCCCATGGTGTGGGGTATCGTTGGAAAGGTCGTTCAAATATATTGAGGGTGTGTGAAAATCATTTATCAATTCAGGGATCCGTTTGCGAAATATTAAGCTTTAAAGTGCTAATTTTTGTTAGAGTCAAGTGTCCCCCCCCCCCCTCCTGCCAGCTTAATGGTTGAACTTGGATTTGTGAAAAAATTCACAGCAGTAGTATATATAACGAAATCAAAAGGAAAACTATCACAGCTAAGTAGGCTTTACAGGTTAACGAGTAATGATCGACCAACTTAAATTAGCAGTTTTATAAACATGATCTCCCATACATTCTGTATGACAGAAAATGTATTTCAACTACAATTTTAAGTTTTTTCTTGTGATAAATTCATCCCAAGTACGGAACCCTTCATCGTGCGTGGTCGGACACGCACTTGGCCGGTTTTTTGGATCTTCGAATAATTTTACTTTAGTTTTCCTTAATCTTATATTACCTCATGTATTACCGCCAGTAAATTTTTTTGGGGACATAGTTTTTAACTAAAGTCAGGTTACTTTGCCTTGTGTGCGTGGGTTCATCGCGGCTAATTTAAATTACGATCTTATGCACGGATGTTCACGGGAGCTGTACGCGCGTTGGCCATCGTACGTTCACACGTGTCACGCAACTAACAACTTGAGATAACTAACGCATCCCGATGGGCCTGTCGTACTTTGCCGACAAAAATAACCACTTATATTCCTCTAACAAATAACCATCTTAGCCTACGCTGGCGGAAAATTTCTTAATTGTTTTAAATTTTTCTACTTGTTGTTTTACATATATAACTACTTACTACTATATACATTGTGTTCATCACTTAGATACTACGTTTAATTTATGACCTATGTCGTGCCGGGTTCGACTCCCGGGCGACCTTTCACTCAAGCGTAGCAGAAATATTTTTTTTGCTACAATGTGTACTACCCATACATCCATCTTCTCTTTGGTTTTTCCCTGATATATAATTAAAGTTAATAAAAATGAAATATACCTACAAAGTATAGTGGTTAAGTCAATTTGCATTAGATTAGTATTTGCAAATAACGCAAACCACCATATAAATATTAATAACTAATGTTGATTGTTATTCAGAAACATTGTTTAGTTATACGAGTGACAACCGTATTAAATGAAATTGCAATCAGTTTGAAATTATGGTTTGAAGCTTTATTGGAAATAAAAAGTTGTGTTGTGTTCAGCAAAGTACACAAAGGACCTTGTATTGGAAACATGATTAATATGAATATCATAAAATAATCTGTAATAATATCTTAATTGTTGATGAATCCTCTGCGAACACAGTTTAAGATCCTAAAATTAATATACCTATCCAACATTCAAAAAAACCCGACTGCGGCTGTAAGAAGTCTAAGAAAGTTTAAAGCTGGCGAGCGGGACGAAGTCGGTTGGCAGGGTAACAGCAGTACCACCTATTTTATGAATTCCAGAGGTTACAGCAGATCGTTTTTTTTGTTCAGCGATTTGGCCCACTAAAAATTTTGGCGTCTATTGGCGTCATCCATATTATAATATAGTGCACTGTTTATGCACATGAAAAAAAAAAGAATCCGACGAATAAAAAAATAAAATCGAAAAAAAATATTCTTTAATTAAGTACCGGAGTACGTGTGTACGTGTACGTACGTGTGAGTACGCCATATCAAAGACGCACAAGGACGACCCGGTTGCATATTCCACACAATACTTAAGAAGACGCCCAACTTCCGGGCCATATTCGATACCACCGTATTTATGTACATGCGTGGTATAAAGATAGAAGCCTGACGGAGCAAACTTGGGCCCGCTCAATGCCACCGGTGCCAACGCTTTTGGCACAGTTCACACCAGTGCCACCGTCCGCTCGCTTGTGTGCGGTGTGGAGGGGAGCCCCCGGCACGTGAATGCCCGCGCCCGCGGGAGTTGCAGGCCACCTGCTTCAATTGCGGTAGCCCGCACCCCGCAAGCAACATCAAGTGCCCTGTGTTCCAAAATGAAATCAGGAACACGCGAGCGGACACGGTCGCTGCCATGTCCACTCGCCATCCACAGCCGGCTCAGACAGGGCAAAAAGTAGTGCAGAGGCACAGGGCGCAACGCTGATGGCGCCGGCCACCGAGCCCGCTGACAAGGCTCAAGCCTCCTCTTCTGGGTGGAGGAAGAAGAAGAGACGCGTGCCAGAGAAAGAGGAAACATTCAACCCACGCGGCACCCAGGAAATCACCCCTAAGGCGGACTTTGCCCTAAACTTTGTGCACGCGGCGGCTGAGGAGTGGGAACCTACAACTAACGACCAACCCACAACCAACAGCGGCCATGCCGCCGGCATAGTGTGAAGAAGCCATTATGTTAATAACGTTCTGCCGTCCTTACGGAATAATCATAGCAACCAGTCACACGGACGCGCTTATCCGCGTTCACTACCACTAGCCGCTGTAGGCGCTCAAAATGAGGGGTCCGCATTGGCAGGCCACCGTGTTACCATCACGGGCGAGGGGCGAAGCCCCGACCTCGCTGGCCGCGCCCCTTGACGGGGGCGTAGCAACATATTCTTTACGAGTCAGTCGTTCTTCGGATTCAACTCAATAAAGAGTCCCTGCTTCCGACAAAACTATCGGCTCACCTGGTACAGCGCTGCTGTATAAGTTTTTCTAACTGAACAGACAGCTGTGCTGCTTAGGAGTTTGTTGCGCCACTTCTTCTTCCCAGCTAAGCACTAGGAAGTGGTGAAGGGTGGGCGTTCGCGACTGTCTTATATAATTTTGACTATTTCTATGGCCTATTTTGAATAAATTACTTTTGAATTTGAATATATTCACATAGCTGTATTGGCTTGCTGATAGCGAGCGATAAACTTTGTCATTGGGTGGCTTGGCCACTATATGAACTGAGACCTTAAAAGTCTGTTCGATTAACTGTATTGTTACTCCATTTGTATTATGTTTTATTTTATAAAGTGTAACTGGTACCTACTATAAATAAAAACACTGTAACTGTTTATACAGTCTTGTTTATCCACACACACAGTTATACCAAAAAAGCAACAATATTGACAACAAAAAACAAAAGGCATACGATACATAAATACATAACCGTATTTGCTCGCATGATCTCGCTGATCGAAAACGTACGGCTTGCGGATACAGCGCGGATACTAGCGGATACGGTGGATGTTACACGGAAATTGTGCCGCCTCGAGCCTCAGTCTAAGGTTTGTAATTAACTGTCACAGCACTCATTCAGGCATTAACATTTGCTATTTCTTTCGAAGGTTATAATTTATTGACTTTTCTAGGCACCTGCACTTGTAGGTACTTTATTACTACTTTATTACTACAGTCCGGCTACAGTACTAACAAATATGTGTTTTGTGAATTTAATTCTTATTACTACTACAAATTGTCTAACTGATAGGTGTCAGTAACGCATCCTTCCGAACGGCCGCACTATAATCTTAAATTTATTTTGAAGCTAATCGTTTTTTCGACCGGAAGCTACACAATTCTCGCTACGTATTTTTTTGCTAAGTAAGTATGTAATTTTGATGCGAAGCGTCAACGAAATCGAATTTCCGCATATTATTCTGTTTATGTACTTTTCTTTTTTATACATACCTATTGTTAGCAAAAACGGGAGTAAAATCTTGTTTGTTTTTGCGAAGAAAAAATAATATTTTTACGGACAAAGTTAAGGTACTTATTGCTAATTAAAATATTATTCAAAGCCCATAACAGTACATTGAGAACTCAGTTTTTACGCAAAATAACATTTAAACTTTATTAAAATATTATCTATTGTATAATCAAGATGTCTACTTAAAACAAACACACATTAATTGCGGATACTTAATTCAATATAAATTCTTAATACGTGACTTATTTTAAAGCGTTCCCATTAGTATTACAAAACAATTATTTTCTAACACAACAGATGTCGTTTTCGTAAACAATTAAACAAACTGCTTCCAGCGAGTCTAAAACATTTCAACTGTTACCAAAGTTGTTTATCATTACTTTTAAAAGTTGCACAGCGTGTAAGCATGACTTTGACGAGTAGGTCCTATAAAGTCACACACAGCGAAGATAATAGACAGGGTGGCAGGGACATCGACGCGAAAACTGTTACCATGGATTCAGTAAAAAACTGCTGTTCCATACATTTTGACCGCGTAGGTATTGAAGTTGTCTATGAAACAGCTGTTTTTTTTTAATAACTGACGAAAAATTTCAACGCAGGGTTCAGAATCATTTACTGAATTCATAGTAACAGTTTTCGCGTCGATGTCCCCGCCACCCTGTACGTATATTATCTATACCGTCCTCTGCGATAATAATATTATATCGCGAGAGCGTCATACTACCAGCCGCCGCGCGCCGTCATAATCTTCCAAGAGATAGCCGTACTTTTGCTAACTATCGCTAGGAAGGCTGATTTGGTATTTGGTGGGTGTAGGGCCCTCCTCTGGTGAGAATGGTGACGGTCCGCCTGCATGCGGCTGGCCTAGTGACTATCTATCGCCGCTCTAAGACTTATAGTCATTGTTACAAGACTGGCCAAGTGTAGTGTCGGACCACGCACAATGAAGGGTCCCTAATTGGGATGAATTATTTATCCCAAGAACAAACTTATCATTGTAGTTGAAAAACATGTTGTCACATACGGAATGAAGGGAGAACATGTTTTTTCAACTGCAAATGTAAGTCGGTCGATTATTATTCGTTAGCTTGTAGAACATACTCAGCTGTGATAGATTTCTTTAGGTGAGCGATATGTCGAAGATAATACATATTTTAAGTATATTATATTCATAGTATGTGACACGCTTTAGTAGGTACTGCATATATATTTTATTTACATTTTATGTTTATTTCCGTTATTGATGCTTAATATAAATTGTATTGTACTATAATAGAATGTAAACTGTGTTTTACATTCTATTATAGTACAATACAATTTATGTTCACAGTCAGTGCATTTGGATAAGTTATTTTAAAGATTTTCCTGGCTGTGGACTGGAAACAGACCCCAACATAGTTGGGAAAAAGGCTAGGCATAATGATTTTGATTTCAAAGCTTTTCCTATCCCTGCCAACGGGGCAGGTGCCTTCATTTGCTCAGAAAACGAAAATATTTTTGCCAATCCTGCACACATACAAAAGTAAACATATCCCAAGCCCGGCAATTCTCAACACACACGAGAGCAATCCCCGTTCAAATAAACACCACTGCCTAAAAAAAAACAGTATGACAAATCTGTGGTATCGGAGCGGGATCGCACCGCATTACTCGGGTAATCCGTAATCAAGCGACCGTCAATCCACTGGACAATGTGATTTATGCATTTCTAGAGCTCCATTACGTCAGCATTTATGAACGGGGAAACTAAATAGAATTGGTAGGCTGACCTGATTGGATGAGTGATTTGGCAGATAATTGCTCAGATGTTTTTATCAAATATGTTTCTAAAGATGTGATGATTTTTAAATCAGTTATAAGACAGTCCATTGCTAACAAAGACATTTATCTATATTGTCAGCACGCTGTGAACTCGTCCTGAAACTATTATCATCATAATAGCTAAACATTATGACCATAGACCACGTACCTACTACAATCCCATATATCACTTATTTGATACCCCAATCAATCATCTTGTTCATGTCAGACATTGTTTCAATCAAGTTAGTGCTTTGTTAGTGATAGTAACTCAACATCGCGCATGGAATCAGACTCGACTTTAAGGTAAACAAACCATTATCTGCCATATAATTTTGTATGTTTATTTATAATCGACCTCAAGTATAATTACTAAATGACTTTAATAGTTCCAAAAAAAAACCTAAAAGTAGTAATGATGATAATAACCTCAAGAAATAAAGGGAATATTTACAAGAAAATGATACCGTGTTGTAGTAACCAAGGCATTTTACACAGAACAATTAATTATACAAATACCTCAATCGCCAACTGTTGTTTCGAAAAATAAACAGTAACTGGTTAAAGCTGCTTGCGAAACCGACTAAATTGGAATTTATTCAGAGTGTGTCCTAATTAAAGCGAGAGAGCGACATGTTGGGACGAAATAGGATTGACACAACATGTTGCATGCTTATGCCACGACTGTAACTCGTGTGTTATTATATTATGCAGATGAAGATAAGAATATTTTTTGCAGATGTCCGCACGTCACCACTCACACGTCTAAAAAAAAAGTCGAGTCTTACGTCCTGGATGGTACACTATCCAAAGTGATGACTCGTCTTTAATTCCATGTAGTGATAAAATGCGGTATAATTTCGACAGTTTGACAGATTATATTGGTAGCTGATGAAATAGTTCGACTAAAAAACACGAGATGGCAATGTAACAAGTTTTGACAATCGGGTGAGATTTTTTTTTCTGCAGTTGATATGAGGCGTCTAATTTCAAAAGCCGCTAAAACGATTTTTTTTTAAACCCGTAAACAATAAAAAAACTTGTGACGCATTTCTGACTAAACAAACGCATTCATATCAGGTATTAAAATCATCGTTAAAGGATAGGAAAACAGAATGGAACATATCTATAGACAATACTATCTTGAATAAAAAGTTATAGACTAAAATAAAATCATTATAGAGTGATTTGAAACCAACACGTAGTTTTAGAGGGTTATGATTCTGACAAGTGACTTTTTTGCGGGTTTTGCAATGAACATTATTGAAACCAACTTTGAAGTGTGGATGGTGTTATGCAACTACATCTTGTTTTTGTTTCTTTGAAATTATGATTTAGTACATGAAATAAAAAATAAATGTATTGATGAGATAAGTAATTTATTTCAAAAAGAAAGCCTAAATGCAATTAACTTCTAGAATTTAACGTCGTATCATTACTACAGACTATTTACACTTGCAAACTTAATTCTTCAAATCCGTCCTCACACAGATCACATGCATCTTCAGAATCTCCATCATCGTCATACAAATTGTAAATGTCCTGAGTCTGCGCTCTTTCTTGAATTTCTTTATAAAATTCTAAAATTTCAATGTCCTTCCAGTTGTTGCCAAAGTGGGTCGTCAAAAGCCTGACAACATCTTGTAGTTTTGTCCGTTTTGGTATAATTGTGTTGGGTTGAATCAGCCCAGGTAATTTTTTTATTCGTCTTCGTAATAATTCTTTTTACGTTTAATTCACTATTATAATGTGTCTCACCTTGC
The DNA here is from genome assembly GCA_916701695.1 of Agrochola macilenta. Lineage (NCBI taxonomy): Eukaryota > Metazoa > Arthropoda > Insecta > Lepidoptera > Noctuidae > Agrochola > Agrochola macilenta. The sequence continues at coordinate 22,664,690 of OU753560.1, read as the reverse complement.
ACTAAAATATTATTTGTCTTTGTCCGGGTCATAAAAAAACGTTTGATTTTCATGAATGGAAAATGCCAACTGGTTGTTGGTTTTATTATTGTTTCGTAGCTTTTTTTCCAGTCGTATACTGGAATTGATGCCAGACTTCTGCATGTCGCGTTTTCTTCCAATACAGATACATAATCTAAAGGCGATGTAATAACCTCCTTAGTCTTAAGAGTTTTCTTAATTTTCGCAAATACCCGATCAGGAGGAATAAACGAGTGGCTGACGACAGGGAATATTAATTCCACTTTTTTTACATTTCTTGGAGCCTCCGTATAAAGCCACTTTCCGAGCATAGCAACCATCCCAGTGTTTTTATTCTGACCTGAACACCCATCAGATATTATTCTCAAAATTTTAACTTCATCACTTACTTTCAGTTGCTGTAAAAAGTTATAGACTGCGCTTATTATTTCATTACTTCCCTTAGCATGCGTTGTTTCATCCCAGTAGTATGAGTGAACGTTTTGTTTTGTAAGTTTTGCTTTCGAATTCCCCAATACTATAGCAAAATGATAAAAGCTGAATTGCCGGCTATAATATGCCGATTGGTCAGGTAATTTCGGCAAAGCCTGGTTTTTTTGACAGTCAAATGTGATGATTTGAATGTGTTCGCTGTCATCCTGGAGAAGTTTGTAAAATGATTTGTACTTTAGGCGATGAATTCTTTTCTCAATCATCAACTCACTTCTTTTAGATGTGTCAGACTCAGATTTTAAACGCTCATCTATTGCTATGCACGTCGAGCACACATCGTCTCTCGCGCCCTCTAAGTAATCGGTCCGTTATTATTTGCTCCCAAGGCAATAATCAAAAAACATAGTTTAAAGTACATTTTGAAAGTTAATTTTGTTCAATATCCTCATTCAGAACTCCAATTGACTCAGTGATAAAATCTCAAGTGCCAGTTCACCCAATTAACAATATAAATCAACAATAAACAAAACAATCTCGTTAAAACCGAACACGTTTCGCGAGCTGTGAAGTGATTTGACTCGTACGCGTAAGCGACGCGAAATACCCGGCGCTTAAGACGTTCTTTCCGCGTGCGTTCTATGCGGCCGCTGCGTCGCTGCTAAGTGTATCTATCGCTGCCCGCCTACTGCACGACTAGACGCCTACCGCTGTACTCACTGCTTGAATCGCTTTACTTACATTGTGCTAAATTTGAATTTTTGCTGTGAAACGTTCGTTGTGTGATTGCGATGTCAACCAATCACTGTGCGGGATGTTTGAACGCTTTAGAAGGTGAAGACGGCGTACAATGCTTTACTTGCTTCAAATTATACGATCCCATTTGTGCTAATATAAGTAAAAATAGGCTGATGAACGCTGATAGCCGGGGTAATTTGAAATGCCCTGAATGCATGTTTAAACAACCGAAACTTGATAATACTAATACGCCAGTCCGATCAACCCGGCTAGAAAGTCCTTCAAATAATCAACTGAGTTTTTCTTCGCCCGTTATTGCCAGTGTAGCCGCTTCTAAGAAGACCCATGTAACGAACATAAATTGTGCCGCCTGTCGAGCCTTTATAGTTGATGGGGAAGAATTTCTCAGATGTGCGTCGGATAAGTGTAAACTAAAATATCACATTCAATGTTCAGGCGAAGTTATCCCGACTGAAGGGCACCTAACCACCTGGATTTGCCCGGAATGTGTCTGTCCTGCCGGAAAGAAAGGGGTTGACGACTACAGCATTGCTTTAACTCAAGATAGCGATCCGAATATTACGTTTAGGAACAAAGTCCCAGAGATGCAAAATGCACAAAACCAGGTTGAATTTCAGGAAATCTCATTTGAAATGAGTAAATTACGGCTTGAGATGGAAATATTAAAAGAACAACTTAGCAAAGCGGTATCTCTTGTTACGAATTACGAACGTAAGTTAACCGGATATGTTTCCCAAATTGATCTCCTTAATACCCAGTTAAAGCAAAACAATGGGGTGCAAGCAGAAAACCTCCCAGTGTGCCTGATGGCTGCTGGTCCCTTATGGATACGTCCGAGGGGAAGAGCAGTCGTTGGGCCGGTGCACTCTGGGCATGGACGATACTCTCTTCGAAAAAGGCAGCGGAGTTTTTCGGAGAGGGTATTGTTTATGGCGAATTTCTGCAAGGGGGAGAGCGTTATGCTCCTCCTGGGTGGATGGTGGCCTACTCCCCCCTCTGCTGCTTGCAGAGGGTCGGTCGAGTGAGCGCAGGTTAGGACCTGAAGGTCCGTGGGAGAGGAGGGGCCCTATATGGGCCAAGAAGGAGGGTTCTCCATGATGGAGAAGCAGGGGCGGGGCTCGTTGTGCACTCACCCTGCCAACGAGCTGGCAGCGGGAGAACTTGTTTTCCTGACTGCACCCGTCGAAATCGTAATCCGGAAAGAGATCACGGTCATGTTTTGTGACTCGGAACGGGACGAGGATCTTGGCTTAAACGCCCGGATCGCGAGGACGTAAACCTCTATAAAAAATTCCTCTAATACCAAGTTTTGGTGCGTGGCGAGGGTATGGATGGCTGAGGAGTAGTGCCATCGGTAACTTTAGTTGCAGGTGGTGCATCAGTCGTTAGCGCACCCCCAGCCGGGGACCAGTGGAATCCTTGGGTTGGGTCAAAAATGTACACTTACCTAGGGACAGGGGGTAACCCTAGGAATGACGATTTAAATCCCCCACACTCGTGGGATCTATTATGACAAAGCTGAAAAATAAAACAAAAATAAAAAGTGTAGAGGTGGTGAGCGATACGGGGTCGGAGTCCGACGCCGCATCTGGCGCGAGTGGCTCTTTTAAGAGCCTGGAGCGCGTGGAAATGAGGGCCGCAAAAAAGAAGATCGAATTCTTCAAGCGGTCCAAACTAGGGGACGGCCAGGGGTCGTCCTCTGATGGCGGTAACAATGCCCGCAAAAAATTAAAGAAGCGGGGCGGGGTTCGGGATCGGGGTGTGGCCAGAGGGCTCTCCACCCCGGAGGACGGCGAGCCGAACAGAGGCCCAGGAGAGTCCAGCCGCACCGCGGCCCTCTCTGAGTCCTCGGGCGGCGAGCCGGACGTCCTTGGCAGCTCCGAGTTGCAGGAAGCGGCCAGCAGCTTCGAGGAGGTCGTGGCAACAGCGGTCAAGGCTGTGGGCATGATGAGGATTCAGTCCTCAAGGGACAAGGCCATGCCCGCTGCCACGGCCTCCATAATGGCGGCAGCGAGGGCCTATCAGGTGGAGCCTCCGTCGGACGCAATGTCCGAGATGCGGGCGGAGGTCAGCCGATTGACGGCCGCTATGGAGCTTCTCCGAAAGGAGAACGAGGAGCTCCGAGCGGATCTTGTCCGGCTTCAAGGAGCTGGCCCCCGGGAGGTGCCCCAGGGGGGAGCGGTGCATGGGCAGGGCCTGCCCTTGCAGGCGGAGGACCGGGTTCTGACCCTGGTGCAGCAGCAGCTGGCAGCATTTAATAGCCGGTTCGCTGTATTGGAGGGCATTGTCCTGCGCCCTCCGCTAGCGGCGAACAAGCCGGCAACTTTTGCCGCCACCGTGGCTGCTTCGGCCACGCCCGCGGCCAAGCTTGCGGCCAAGTCTGCGGCCAAGCCAGCGGCCAAGCCCGCGGCTAACCCAGCGTCCAAGTCCGCGGCCAAGCCAGCGACTCTGGCGAAAGTAGCGCCGTCCAAGCCCAAAAAGGGCGGGACGGCTGCGCAGGCAGCAGCGCAGAAGGCGACGGCCCCAGCTACGGCGGCAGGACAGTCGCCCCCGGCCCCGCCTCCTAATCCCTCTCTGGCCGACGCCGAATGGCAACTAGCCGGGGAGAAAAAGCAGGCGGGTAAGGCAAAAAGGGCGGCCAATAGGAAGGAGAGGCGGCAACAGCGCAAGAAGCGAAGCGCCGCGGCTAGGCTCCGCGCCCCGAAGTCCGCAGCTGTAGTGATCACGCTACAGCCGGAAGCAGAGAAGAAGGGCGTGACCTACCGTGAGGTGCTCGCCAAGGCGTGGGCGGCGGTGAACCTGCAGGAGATCGGCGTTACCGATGGCTTCCGCATGAAGGTCACCGCGACGGGGGCTCGGATGCTGGAGATCCCCGGTGTGGCCAGCGGCCCGACCGCTGACGCCCTGGCTGAAAGGCTCAGGGCGACCTTCAATGCGGAGGAAGCCCGAGTCTCCAGGCCCACCAAGTGCGCTGAAATGCGCATCCTGGGCCTGGACGACTGCGTGACGGCGGAAGACGTCGTGGCCGCCGTGGCTAAGACTGGAGGGTGCTCTGCCGAGCAGGTGAGGGCAGGCACCATCCGTCCGGACGCTACGGGCATGCAAACCGTCACGGTGAGCTGCCCCGTGTCGGTGGCCCAAAAGATAGCCGGGGAGGGCCAAAGGCTCCGGGTGGGCTGGGTATCCGCGCAGGTGAAACTGCTGGAACCCAGACCACTGAGGTGCTTCCGCTGCCGGGTGGGGCACCACGTGGGAGCACAGTGCACCTCGGAGGTGGACCGCAGCGAGGAATGCTTCCGCTGTGGTCGGCCCGGTCACAAGGCCGGCTCGTGCAATGCCACGCCGCACTGTTATGCATGTGCGGCGGCTGGCAAGCCGGCCGATCACCGGGCTGGGAGCAAGGCCTGCGCTCCACCTGCCAAATCCAGGGGCAGGGGCAAGCCTTCCGCCACCGCCGTCACCGCCGCAGCCGCCACCATTGCCGCCGCCGTTGCCGCCTCTACCGGCGTCGTCGCCGCTAACACCGCGGCAGGGCCATCAAAGGGCGCCCAGGAGGAGGCTCAAATGGACTGCCATTGATGGCCCCATTACGCCTCCTCCAGGCGAACATCAACCACTGCGCCGCCGCTCAGGATCTGTTGCTCCAGAGCATGGCGCAGTGGTCGATTAACATCGCCGTGGTCGCTGAGCCGTACTTTGTCCCGCCCAGGGATCACTGGGTGGAGGACCTGAGCGGCTCAGTGACCATAATTTCGTCAGCCGCCGCCGGTACCCCGTCCCTCGAGGCCGTCAAGAGGGGACCGGGTTGCGTGGCAGCACGGTTCGGGGAGATTGTCGTAGTAGGAGCGTACTTCTCCCCGAGCCGAACTCTCGCCGAGTTCCACAACTCCCTTGGGGAGTTGAGAGTCGTCGTCGTCGGGTACCATCCCCTCCCCGTGATCGTCCTCGGGGACTTCAATGCCAAGAACGTGGCTTGGGGTTCCCGGTATACGGACACACGGGGCAGGATGGTGGAGGACTGGGCTCTGGAGACGGGCCTGGTCGTCCTAAACCGGGGTTCTGTCCCCACGTGTGTGCGGATGCGGGGTGAATCAGTGGTGGACATCTCGTTCGCCAGCCCCGCTCTGTCGCCGCGTGTCATCGACTGGCGCGTCATGGAGGGGGTGGAGACCTTTTCCGATCACCGGTATATCCGGTTTGACGTCTCCGCCCAGACCTCGGGCACGCCGGTCAGACAGACCCCGAGTGGTCCGCGGTGGGCGTTGAAGCAGCTGGACCGGGAGCTTCTCCTGGAAGCCTCGATCGTGCAGGCCTGGGTGTCATCACCGAACAGGCCTGCCGACATCAATGACGAGGCGGAGTGGTTCCGGGAGGCCATGTCCGAAATTTGTGACGTGGCTATGCCCCGGGTCCAGCCCGGACGTGCTCGGCGCCAGGTGTACTGGTGGTCGCGTGAGCTTAGCGCTTTACGCGCGGCGTGCGTCGATGCGCGCCACCGGTACTCCAGGCACCGCAGGCTTCGTATCCGCCCTCCGGATACGGAAGCCATTGAGGCGGAGCTGTACGAAGGGTACAGAGCGGCGAAGACCGCCCTCCGAGCGGAGATCGAGCGGGCCAGAGGAGAGGGCCGTAAGGAGTCGCTGGAGACTCTGAACAGAGACCCGTGGGGGCGCCCATACAAATGGGTGAGAGATCAACTCCGCCCATGGGCTCCCCCGCTGACGCAGAGTCTCCGGCCCCAGCTCGTGGAGGACGTGGTGAGCGCTCTGTTCCCTTCGCGAGGGGAACATACACCCCCGCCCATGGCTCCGCCTCCTGCGGTGCCCGATGCGGACCACACCAGTGACGACGACGACGAATCTACGGAGGTGACCGAGGTAGATTTGAGAGTGGCGGTACGTAGGCTGAGTGCCAAAAATACCGCCCCAGGACCCGACGGCTTACCTGGAAAAGCCTGGGTCCTGGCCTTAGAGGCTCTCGGGCCTCGACTTAGGGGGCTCCTAAGCGCATGTTTGGAGAGGGGCCAGTTCCCACTTCGCTGGAAGACGGGGAAACTTGTCCTCATTAAGAAGCCGGGGCGCCCAGCGGACTCTCCGTCCGCTTACCGGCCCATCGTGCTGCTCGACGAGGTGGGCAAGCTCTTCGAAAGAGTTATTGCGGACCGCCTTGTCGGGCGGCTGGTGCGAGTTGGGCCGGATTTGGCGGACAGCCAGTTTGGTTTCCGCAAGGGGCGCTCCACGGTGGATGCCATCATGCGCGTTTGAGCCCTCACGACGGGGGATGCTCTTGCCCGGGGTGGGGTAGTCTTGGCGGTGTCTCTTGACATCGCCAACGCGTTCAATACCCTGCCCTGGAGTTGCATTAGGGAGGCACTCCGGTATCACCGGATGCCGACCTACCTCTGTCGAGTGGTCGAGGCCTATCTGACGGACAGGGCCGTCATCTACCCCGGTCACCACGGAGAGTGGAACCGGCGAGAAATGTCGTACGGTGTCCCACAGGGATCGGTTCTGGGGCCGTATCTGTGGGACATCGGCTACGACTGGGTGCTGCGCGCCGACCTCCCTGAAGGCGTCAGCGTAGTCTGCTACGCTGACGACACGCTGGTCCTGGTACAGGGGAGGTCGCATGAGGCGGCGGCCGAACTTGCGACACGTTGGGTTGGGACAATCGTAGATAGGATCCGGCAACTGGGACTCGAGGTGGCCTTGCACAAGTCCGAGGCCATGTGTTTCTATGGTCCTCGGAACGCGCCACTGTCGGGTTCCCAGATAACGGCAGGAGGGGTTCACATCGGTGTCGAGTCGACGATGAAGTACCTGGGACTCGTCCTCGACACCCGGTGGAACTTCGTGGAGCACTTCCGACGTTTGGCTCCCAAACTGGATAGGGCTGGGGCTGCTTTGAAGCGGCTTCTGCCCAACCTAGGGGGTCCAAACGCCTCCTGCCGGAGGCTCTACGCGGGGATCGTGCGGTCCATGGCCCTTTACGGGGCACCGGTGTGGGCGCGTTCACTGAGGCTGCGACCGGCCCAGCGGTTGAACGCGTCCCAAAGGGTCATGGCCATCAGGCTGGTCCGGGGATACCGCACGGTCTCCCGCGAGGCGGCGAGCCTCCTTGCCGGACTACCGCCATGGGATCTGGAGGCGAAGGTCCTCGCGCACATGTGGGAGTTGCGCGAGGAGGCGAAACGCCGGGGTATAACTCCGCTGCCGCAACAAATCGCGGCACAGCGGACAGAGCTCCGGCGGGATCTCATGGCGGCATGGAGTGTGCGATTGTCGCAACCCAGCGCTGGGCACGCCACAATTGCGGCGGTAAGTCCCCTCTTTGAGGAGTGGCTGGAGAGGCGCCACGGCGTCCTCACCTTCCGCCTGACGCAGGTCCTCACCGGACACGGTTGCTTCGGGAGGTTCCTGTTCAGGATCAAGCGGGAGGAAACGCCCGGGTGTCACCATTGTGTGGATCGCCCGGAGGACACGGTGGAGCATACGGTGGAGGTCTGCCCGGCTTGGGCGGAGCACCGCCGTGTCCTCACGGAGGCGATCGGCGGCGGCGATCTCTCGCGTCCGGCCCTGGTTCAGGCCATGGTCCGGAGCGAGAGTGCATGGGAGGCCGTCACCTCCTTCTGCGAAGCAGTTATGCTCGCGAAGGAGGAGGCGGAGCGCGCGAGGGAGATTGAAGCTGCACGCCCTCGCGCCCCTAGTCGCCGCAGGAGACGCCCCGGGCGTCGGGAGTCACAAGCTGACTTCCGGCCACCGTAGGCGCGGGCCTGCGGACGGTGAGCGATGGGCAGCTCGCCGTCCGATAAGGACCAGGCCCGGGTCGACGGCGCGTTGTGTTCCACGCGCGCCTCAAAGGGATGTCAGCACCAACTGACGGGGTCCGGAAGGACCAATGCCTGCTGGGGTTGCGGGTCTGTCCGAAAGGGATATCGCGGCCCCAGCACATAGGCAACGGAAGGAACACGGGTGGGTTTTAGTCAGTAAAAGTCTGACACTCCCTCTCGCTCTGCCCAGAGCGGCAGGAGTCATTTGATGATTTCCCACCCAAAAAAAAAAAAAAAAAAAAAAAAAAAAAAAGAAGCAAAACAATGCTCTACTGGCAACTTGTATAAATGTTGGCCAGCAGCAACCCCTCTGTGTTACCACTAAGCAGCCGCAAATTGTTACCAGTCAGCAACAGCAACAGCAGCTCACACCCCTTGCGCTGGATACTCCTACACCGGTACAAATTACGCAACGTGCAAAAAAACAGAAAAAGCCCAAAACAAAAAATGCTGTTTCTAATGTACCCGTCCCTACCGGCTCTAACCAGCCTGTCGTCATTAAAGGTAACGCAACCAATCTCCAAGTGCACACGACTAAAACCTTGGAACTAATTAGTGGGGATGTGGGCGCAACTCCGGCTGAAGACCACACTTCTGCAGTTAATGACCATACTTCTCCTGCCGACGACCACGCCTCCCCTTCTGATGACCTCACCGCTTGTGCTGACGGCCAAACTCCTACCGACGGATGTACTTGTTCTACTTTTTCTGTTGGCGATCTAAGCTGGACGGAAGTAAGGAAAAATAAATTCCGGAAACCCACGTCACTGTGTGGTATTGCCGGGCCCAACATCACTACCTTAAGAGCAGTTGAACCACGTAAATATCTGCACTTGTGGAATATGGAGTCCAGTGCAGACGAGATTCGTGACTATCTGCGACAGCTGTGCCCTACTGCCATATGCACGGTCGACGAGCTCCGGGCTAGGGGAAGTTATAAGTCGTTCAAGATTGGTGTCCCCATTATTTATTATGGAAAATGCTTTTCTGTAGACGTGTGGCCAATGAACGCGAGATTAAGCGCATGGATTGCTTATGATAACTCGAGACATACCAGAAACCATAAGGCATCTGATAAGGCCCAACCAGCGCAGCAGACATTTCCTGCCTAAACAGCCTCTTAACAAAATTAAGAACATTGATGTGCTGTATCAAAATGTCCGTGGTCTTAAAACCAAATTGTCGACGTGGAGAATGAACTTGTTACAGCTGGAACATAATCTGATCGCAGCAACAGAGACCTTTCTTGATGCCTCTATCGAAGATGGGGAGCTTGCTGCCGGCGATTGGAATGTGATGCGACGTGATCGGGGAACACCGTGCGGTGGAGTGATACTCGCCGCGCGCGCGCCCGTCGTGCTGTGCCGCTGCCGTGATCTCGAAACGGACGGTGGTGAGGACTTATGGGCTGACTTTACATGGTGCGGACGTAGTGTTCACGTATGTGTTGTATATATAAAACCTAGTGCAAGCGATGATGAGTACATGAGATGGTTTTGTAAAGTAGAAGAGTTTATAAATAATTTAAAGGGCCTTGTTATAATTTTAGGTGACTTAAATTTAAATAGCGTATCGTTAAATATTAAGAATTATTATTGTTACTTTGTGTCATTTTGTAGTCTGAATGAGATGAATGTTGTGAAGAATTCGCATGGAGGTATGTTAGATGTTGTTTTGGTTCAAGAGAGCATTTGGGCACCAGAAGCATTCGTCTCTGCTACCGAGGGTATAGTGCCACTGGATGCATATCACCCGGCTCTACACATTGAGGTAAGATTAGATGTAGGTCATTGCTCGGAGTCAATTGAGCCCAGCAATATAGACAGTGCCAAGGATTGGAACTTTGGCAAATGCGATTTCGAAAAACTGTATTCATTATTCGCTGCCGAAAATATCTGGGAGGAGGTTTTGGAATCTAAAGATGTAAAAGGGGCAACTCTCAAGTTTTACAGCATTATCTTTAATCACTTTGATATGTGCATGCCTAAAAAACGCAGAGGGAAATCGGCAAACAGGCGATATCCTATATGGTTTACAAGCGATATCATCCAGGATCTAAGGCTCAAGTTAAAACTCCATAAAAATTGGAAACTGACTGAGTGCGATAGCGCGTATTTGCTATTTTCTGACCTCAGGTCAAGTCTTAAAACCCGTATTGCAGACGCGTATTCCTTATACATGAGAAATATAGAGAATAAAATTAAACATAACCCTCGTCAATTCTGGTCACACATTTCCAGCCTGCGATCCAAAGGTGGGTTTGAACCGAATATAACATACAAGGGTTTAAATTTTTCAGGTACTAAGGCGGCAGGGGCTTTTGCTGAATATTTCTCATCTGTTTTTCTGCCTGACGTTCCGCAGCTTAATGCTGATCATGTCGGTGCGTCCGACCATTCTAGTAACAGTAATTGCATAAATATACCCCCCTTGAGGCATGTAGACATTGTTAAAGGCATAAACAAACTTAAACCGACCAGTTCTATTGGCCCCGATAATATCCCCCCCTTCATAGTTAAAGACTTAAGAAACATTTTCATTTATCCTCTTTGCCACATTTTTAATTTAGCCTTGCAGACTGGTACATATCCCTCTGAGTGGAAAGTTTCAAGAGTTACACCTATCCCCAAAACCAAAACCAAAAGTTCCGTTGAAGAATACCGCCCTATCGCAATCTTATCTTCCCCGGCGAAGGTCTTCGAGAACATCCTCCATAGTGCTATCTATGAGCAAATAAACAAGTATCTTTGCAATGAGCAGCACGGTTTTAGAAGCAAAAGGTCAGTTGACACAAATCTCCTGACACTTGTGGATTATATCTCGTGTAGTTTGGACCGTGGGCGTCAGGTAGACGTACTTTACTTCGACTTCCGGAAGGCGTTTGACAGGGTTAACAATGACGCGCTGTTAATGAAGCTTAGCGAAATAGGGTTCTCACCATCCCTCCTCCGTTTCTTTGCAGACTACCTACGTGATCGACAGCAGTTTGTTAGGCTTGGTATGTACGTGTCGGGTACCTATCACACACGTTCCGGCGTGAGTCAAGGCTCAATTTTGGGGCCTTTACTATTTCTTATCATGGTCAACGATCTTCCTCAAGTTCTGCTTCATGCAAGATGTCTTTTGTATGCTGATGACTTGAAACTGTACCTGGAAATAAACTCCGAGCGTGATAGTTTGGCACTGCAGCAAGACATTGATGCGATATACAAGTGGAGCGTGGACAACAAGATGGAGTTTAATTCCTCCAAATGCTTCGCTATGACATTCGGTCGAATGCGCCACCCAGTTAATTTTGAATATAATTTAAATAACACTATCATCACAAAGTCAACAGCCATAAAAGACCTGGGAGTCACATTCGATCGAAAGCTCACCTTCCACGACCACATGGCCATGTTAGCTAAACAATCGTACCAAAGGTTAGGTTTTGTTCTTCGTAATTGCCGCGATTTTCGCACCGCTCATGCCATTAAAATCGTATTTAATGCGCTCGTACGAAGCAAGCTGGAAACCAGTTCTTGCGTGTGGAATCCCCATGAGAGTACCTATGCACTCTTATTAGAAAAAATTCAGAAAGCTTTCCTTAGGTACTTATACAAGCAGAAACATGGTTACTATCCTTACCTCTATCCGACAAAATTCTTATTGGGTTGCCTCGGATACAACTCGCTAGAGGTAAGGCGAGCTCGAGATCAGCTCACAATAGCCTGTAAGACGCTCCGTGGCGCTATTGACGCTCCTGATCTGCTTGATGTGCTGGCGCGCATTTTTGTCCCAGACAATTACTGCCGGGGCAGAAGGCACAGGCTGTTTGCCGTGCCTCCATGTCGTACTGTTGCACGTGCTAAGTAGCCAATTCCTCGCACCCTGGCCGCGCTTAATGATCTCTTGGATTCCAACCCAACAGGCGACCTGTTTGCGGATGGATGGGCGAAGATTTTATTGGTATGTCAGAAGTACTGTGAGAGGAATTTATGAAAGTGTGGTCATCCTTCTTTTTTTTTTTTTTTATAAATGTATGTTTTCATGTTTTTATTTTGTATATTTTGAGTTATAATTGTCTCCATAAGTTTTTTAATTTTAGTTATTGTAATTGGCTGTAGCACAGCCGTTATAGCTAAATAAATAAATAAATAAATAAATCAGTTCTAGGTGACCCAAAACCTATATTATAATGTGTGTTGAAGATTTTTCTAAAGAAACTTTGCTTCACATGAAGGTCGGGCTCGCGAGCCTGGGTGTACAGGCGCCACATCTTACGGATGTTCAATTCCGGAGAAAGATACAATCTTTGAATATTTTTCGCTCTACAATAGTGGCTTTCCTGACCTTTGAATGATTCTATAAACCATTGTACTGAAAGTTTTTTGGCTTCAAATTTTTCACTCTTTCGGTCACCTCCTCTATTTTCTGCTGGCATTACACCACCGCTACTGTAGAATCTACTCAAGACACCTTGAATATGGTCTTTTTTAATTAAAAGTGCTCCAGTAAAGGTTTTTTGACACACAGGAACATTTTTTCCGTCTTTTCCGAGAATGCTGTATTTTATTGATTTTTGTCTTTTGCTGTTAGTTTTGGCTGATTTAGCCTTAGTTACAGAGCAGTATTTCAATAGAAAATTGTCTTACGTCAATTTGCTCAAGCATAGGTAAAAAAAATTGTGGAACTTTCGGATATCTTGACATGACAGTGTACTACATCGGAATGCCTTTTGGTCATGATTGCACTTTGGAAATGCAGGTAATCCGGAAGGCTTGTACCTAGAAAAAATACAGAGATTAGAAAAATTGATTCACGACTGTATCTATGCACGGTAGACATCCTGTCAGATCCTAGTACTCAGGTGCTTACAGATATCTAAATGAAGTAGTCAGATATCCTGAATGTTAATTGTCTGAACACGAATTGTTTCAGTATAATAATACACTATCTCAACAAGAAAAACGAAGAAAACAATAATTACCTACAAAAATAAAATATCCAATGTGAGTTTAAAAAAATAATTATCTTAAAAAAATAATTATCTTAGTCAAACAGCTTCTAAAAAAGTTGAGCCATCAAAGAAAACAAAAATAGTTTTAAGCGTTTGACTTTCATCCCATTTTATTTCTTCTTGCAGCATGTTGCATAAAACTTATTTCAACGGTTTTTATACTAAGATTAGGTTAACTATTTACTCACCGTTTCTCACGAGCCACTTCACGTTTCCACAAAGCTTTATTAACTGTTAGTTTTCTCGAGTGTTTAGGATCACATTTTGTTACAAACTGCATCAATTCATCCATTATTATTTTATTAAATCAATAAAACATAATCACACTCCTTCACTGCAAAACACAAGACGCCATAAGTCCGCCATACTGTTTGACAGGTAGCGTCGTGTGAACCAAGCGCTGTGATTGGTCAATTCCGTTATAGAGGAATTTGAATTTCACCCATACCATTTTAGCGGGTTTTGTTTCCAAGCATAGGTTGAAGGCTCAATTTAATACTGTTATAGAGGTTTATGGTCGGAAATGAGTTGCTCACTTTGTAGAGAATTGAAAGAGCTTTCAGAAGACAACAAAAAGACATTTTTTTTTAAATATTGTTATAGCGGGTTTTGAAATTAGACGCCTCATATAATTGACGCGTTTGTCGTGTAGTGGGTTGGAGAGTATCTGCGAATATGTCTTAAGTACTGGGCATGCCACAATTGCGGCGATAAGTCCCCTCTTTGAGGACTGGCTAGAGAGGCGCCACGGCGTCCTCAACTTCCGCCTAACGTAGGTCCTCACCGGACACGGTTGTTTCGGGAGGTTCCTGTTCAGGATAAAGCGGGAGGAAACGCCCGGGTGTCACCATTGTGTGAATCGCCCGGAAGACACGGTGGAGCATACGGTGGAGGTCTGCCCGGCTTGGACGGAGCACCGCCGTGTCCTCACGGAGTCGATCGGCGGCGTCGATCTCTCGCGTCCGGCCTTGGTTCAGGCCATGGTCCGGAGCGAGAGTGCATGGGAGGCCGTCACCTCCTTCTACAAAGCAGTTATGCTCGCGAAGGAGGAGGCGGAGCGCGCGAGGGAGATTCAAGCTGCACGCCCTCGCGCCCCTAGTCGCCGCAGGAGACGCCCCGGGCGTCGGGAGTCACGAGCTGTCTGCCGGCCATCGTAGGCGCGGGCCTGCGGACGGTGAGCGATGAGCAGCTCGCCGTCCGATAAGGACCACGCCCGGGTCGACGGCGCGTTGTGTTTCACGCGCGCCTCAAAGGGATGTCAGCACCAACTGACGGGGTCCGGAAGGACCAATGCCTGCTGAGGTTGCGGGTTTTTCTGAAAGGGATATCGCGGCCCCGGCACACAAAGTACTGTTGTTTTTTTTATTTATCTTACGAGTGTTACACATCCAAATAAACTAGAAGATTTTTTGCTTTACAATGATGATTACATATCACAGTTTTATCTGATAAATCGAGTCTAATTCTAACTTCAAAGTATGGTTGTTCCGAAAACAAATGGCAATTTTAGTTTTGTTTACATATATTTTACATTCTTTTCATTAAACTAGTAGGTATAGAAATAATGAAAGTCAGTAATAAGCTTAATAATGTACTTTTCAAAGAGAAATACATTAAATTCATTGAAGATTCCGTGCTAATGTCAATGTGTTCCTCAGGTTTTTTGTTCTGTCATGTATGGTATCCACGGACGTACCTACACTCGTAACAAATAAGGTTCGCTACAAACAGCAAATTATATATATTACGAGTATTTATGCAAAATTTACTTGTGGTGAAGGTCATATTGAAAAAAGAATGCGCTTTTGGGTTTTTGCACTAACTTTTTCTATTATATTTTTATATCCGTGTGTGTGGGATGTAAACCAAATAGGTTTGGAGGTAGTGTGTTCATAAATTATAGCTAGGATCAGAATTTTCTTTATTTAAATCTATATCAACATTAAATGACGACACGATAAATTATTTTTGTATGAACACTATGAGATGGTATATTCATCGATGGGGTTGAAATCCGTGCTTGTCATATGGGTCTCGTTGTGCGCCATCTTGTATCCCCATAAATTCATTGCCAATCTGCAATCCTTCTGAAAAGTAAGATAACTTGCTAGTAATACTAGTAGCTTGCTAGTAGTAGTAGTGTTGCGAAGTTTTGACTTTAATTATGACAAGTAGATTTATATTAGGTAATGTGGCGACAGGTCACAGGAACGAAGAAATAAGAAATTTTGAAGTCGGTAAAAAGATTGCATGCAGCGGAGATGAGAATGTTGAGATGGATGTGTGGAGTGACGAGAATGGATAAAGTACGAGTACTAATTGAGTATTAATCATTTAAGAGGAAGTTTGAAAGTGGCGCAAGTGTTGCATGTGATGAGGAGGCATAAAACCCATGTGAATAAAAAGTGATGAGTGTAGTCATTTCTTAAACATTAGATGCTTATAACAAGTTGCCAAAGCTGGTTACAGAACTTACCAATGGAAAGTTCAAAACCCACATCAAACGTGTCCGTATCAGAAAAGCATTTATTACAAAAAGTTTTTATTTTTCACTTTTTAGTTGTGGTACCTACCCCACACAAATTCGAATACCAGTACCTGCTATGTAATTAAAAATGACAGGAAGTTATCATCATATCATCCACAAATACTAAGTGGAAAAAATACGTATTATACGAAGCTTACTCAAAAACTATCCAAGCAAAGTTAATACAATTTTAAAGAGTAACCGTGGAGTTTCTTCTGCTCTTCTGCTCCATAGGAAACGACCAATTGGAACCGTGCACCTAGCTTCTGACGTTTCACAAGTGCCCATGTAGGTTTTAGTGAAACAAAATATTTTGAACTCTCAATTTGAATTTGGATACACCAAATTCAATTTTTTTATTCAGAATATTTTGTTTGGAATGAGAAAAGATGAAATGAAAATAACAAAAAAGAGTGTTAAACACTTTGAGGTTGATGGATGACAACTTGGATAAGTCATTACATTGATTTGTTTTGTTATTATAAAACACCACACCTGTATCTCATTAACATAAGTAAAGTCCAGTGCAGTCCTCCATTTGTAAGGAACATTGCGTGAGACTCTTGAGATAGAATAAGCACCAGCCGCGTCCATATTCGTATGTGACTGCAGAAAGTCGTCAAACCCCTTTGTTCTTTGAGTTTTTAGAAATTTTAGAATTCTATGAGAAGTTATATTAAGCTGTAGAGCTAATTCTTCAAACCGCATCACCCTGTAATTGAAAAAAAGAAGATATAGAAAATAATGTTCGAAAATCGAAAATAAAGTATAATTACATACATTTGGGTTGGCCAGAAACTATTAATACCATTATTAAGTATCAAAACTGGTTCGAGAAATTGATGAGTAGTTTTTAAATGATAAATTACCCGCTAATTGGGTAGGCCATAACAACAAGAGTCAAACAAATAAGCCTATTGGAGATGAGCCTGTCGGTACCCTTCGGTATTACAAGTGTCCTGAGACGTGAACTTTTCATCCAACCTCTAGTAGAACTATTGCATTGACATTTAATTTAAATTTGAATTCTGTGACCTTTTTCATTCGTATCATTAATTTATTGGAATTGCCTTGACATTTGATTCTGATAAATTCTGTTGTAGTCTTATGAAAGGAGATTGACTAGACTTGGTATCGGTATTTATTCTGTGGTGACTTAATTATAATATTGATAATTCCTGTTTTTAATTATAATGATTTTATCTAATGATGCAAAATATTAAATTCCCTGTATGAAAAAAACATAACCAATTGTTAGTCTTTATTTCGATTTCTTATTCCACTTCGGTTTCAATTTTATTAGCTTTCATTTATTTAATTTTGCATGCTAGTTTAAGCGAATAGTTTTAAAAACTGTTAAAAAATCCAACCATAAATAATGTACTACAATTCTTGCAAATAAATTTCATTTAATTTAATTTATTTTTGCCGTTTTGTGCGTCCAAACCTTTAAATCATTAGATTATCCCGACCGCGTCAACAAAATGGTCACGTTTCTGTTTTGTAGAATCAAATTTGAATTTGATGTTGTAACCGTTTTAGCTGTAAATAAGGCATTTGGAAAGTTTCCATATACTTTTTTTACATCTAATACTAAATATTCGGTGTTACGATATTAATTATTTCATTTCATTATCAATATTTTAATCAGAACAGCGAAATATTTCACATCTTTGTGCGACGTTGCCCACTTTCAGAATGCAGATATCATAAAGTAGTTATTGCAGAAATGCGGGCCTACCACCACCTCTAAAGCAGTATTATTTTAATATAACTTTAGTGTGGGAAAGAGATGGAGCTCTACAGGACGTATAGCTTCATCTCTTTCCCCCACGGAAGTAAGATTAAAATAATACTGCTTTAGAGGTGGAGGTAGGCGCCCTGATTAGGTATAATATTAGAAACATCCGAAACCTCCAGTGTATTTTGTAACTTTTTTAAGTAATAATTTAAACCTTATTATGAAACAAGAATATTGAGAACACAGTATTTTATTATGTTTCTTACATAAGAAATTACTGTGTTCTCAATATTCTTAAAGTGCGCTGTTGGATTTTTAACACTAGGCTTAGCGCTGAGAGTTGAAAATCCAACAGTGGACTTTTATTTAGGGATTCATTTAAGTGTAACTTAGTGAAGGTGAAAACGGGCTTATAACATTATATCTTTCACTCGGTCAGTTGTTAAAGCAAAAAGTCGTAATGCCACATGTCAATGTTCACTGACAATGCATTATTTTAGCTAGCCGTTTAATATAGAATCGCGTTTTGTGTAGTAAAGTTTGAGTGTGTTCTTGCAACATAATTATCATTTTGACTATACCATAGAAATATACAAAACCTTATTTAAAAAGTTTCATATATCTATGGTCGGTACATATATTATTTGATTAGAAATGTTCTAATTTTGTTTATTATCGTTTTATGGTGTTCGTGGTGTATTTATATTGTAAGAATAATAATGTCTAACAAGAAAATGCGTGAACGTAGCCCTAATTTCTCATCGAATGAGAAATACATTTTAATTACCTTGTTGAAAAATGTCTAATATATTTTGATCTTTGAAAATAAGGATAGACGCTGATTCTATTTCGATGATTTTGACAACTGACTAAATGTCGGTTAGGAAGTTAACGAACCTCTAGGGAAGCAATTAAATTTAACGTCTGATGATGAATTAGCGCATGGTGAAACACTCGCTACTCTTAAATGTCCCGTTAACATTTTAACCGTAGATTAAACTAACTAACATGGTATGGTGAAACTAGGTATAAACCTAGATTTTGAGAACTAATAATTACAGTCTAATGCTGAGAAATATGATGAAATGGTAAATCACATTTGAACGCCCTAAAGCCATGCTTTAAATTAAACCATAAATCTTTGAGTCACCACGAGTTTCATACCGATACAAAGTTTCTTATTCAATCTCCTTTTATTTTATTTTAAAAAGACTCGATTTTTCGGACAAACCGAGCAAATATTACAAATATAATATCCTCTGTAGTTCGACAGCGGACCTGAATATGCACTGGACAGAAAATGTAAGCAGACATAATAATGCGTTAGTCATGAATCACGTACATCAGTCTGTCCGGATACTGCTGGAGTAATCTTTCAGCTGCTACATAGTCGCTGACCATGTCGGTACAAAGCATGAAATGGTCTCGGCAATCTGGAGAGAGCTGGCAGGAGCGATGGTGTAGCCTTGACTGCATTACCCCACGAGGGTCACGGACCAAAAAGATCACCTTCACGTTGAGCCTGTGAGTAATTCCGGAAATTATTACACCACGGAGACCACGGGGACGCCTCGGCAGTTGTTGCTAAAGTCAATATTGTCACTTTCCATACAAATCAAACATGTCAGTGGACGTCACAGTTTACTCATAGAAACTGACGGTCCGTGACATTTTTTGCCGTAATAAGTTTGCGCCGACCCCAAATAAAATGGAATAAGTAATAAATCAGGAGAATGATGATGAATACTGGTCAGCTGAGCGAGCTGACAGACGGTGTCATGATGTAAAAACGTAAAGCCTTATTATTTAAATTCTAAAGCTATCTTACATTTAGTCCCGGAGTTGTTGAGACAAACGATACCTATGATAAATTTATAATATAATTTATATTAGTATTGTCTCGGAAACATTGTGCTTCCACAAAATAATTTGCTATCATTCGGATGTATTTTATTTTAAAATGTGTAGTGATTTTAGTATTACCAATCAAACTGGGAATAAACTGATAAGGTGTTATTGAATTCTAAAGTTACATCAAAAAAAACTTTATACAAAACAAAACCGACTTCCGAAAGAAACACTACAAAGTGAATAATAACTTTAATTTCGGAAGTCGGTGTCTTGGGTTTTGAATTTTCCTTTTTTGCCACCGACTTCCGAAATTAAAGTTATTTTTCACTTTGTAGTGTTTTTTTCGGAAGTCGGTTGTTTTTTTTTTTGTAAAACGTTTTTATTTTTCACTTTTTAGTTGTGGTACCTACCCCACACAAATTCGAATACCACTACCTGCTATGTAAATAACAGTCACAGGAAGTTATCATCATATCATCCACATAAACTAAGCGGAAAATATACGTATTATTGAAGCTTACTCAAAAACTATCGAAGCAAAGTTAATAAAATTAATATGGTACCAATCCGGGAGCATACCCTTTCAAACAAAAAAAGAATTTTCAAAATTGGTTCATAATTGACGGAGAAATCGACGGACATACATAAAAAAAAAAAAAAACATACATACGCGTCGAACATATAACCCCTCCTCCACCTCCACCTCCTCCTTTTTGGAAGTCGGTTAAAAAATAACAAGTTAATCTAAAATTACTTACGCTTTATCATTCAGTATTTCCTCAACGAGCCGTAATCTCAAGCGAACAAGCTTCATAGTTTGAAAGGGAAACAGCCTGCATAATTGTGATACGAAATCTACATTAAAACATAGATCGTCGTTATTTTCGTACTTGCAATACTCCCACATTTTTGTGCTGGGTTTACCCTCACGGAAGTGTTTTCTTTCGCACTCAAAGAAATCTCCAAAACCTTGATAATTACACTTTAACATTTGTTTAACAGTGTTCAGGGCTTCGGTCGCTTCCATTGAAGTCCTAAATTGTTTATCTTCATTCCTAAAAAGGGGCTCGTACTCATAATAAGTGCTTGGACGTGCATTTTTTATCAGTTGTCCAGTGAATGAAGATCCTGACCTCCATGTTGATACAACTAAACTTCTCAAGGGCTGTCCCCCGGATTCCATTACAAAATCTTCTAAGCCATGACCACCAGATTGAGAAAAGTTATAGTTGGAGGTGTCATATTTGATTTTTGATCGTGCTTTATCTAATAATACGTTTGTGATGTATGTTAAACTATAAGTTTCATTATGGGTGTTTGTGAGTAGGTTCTTTTTGTCTTTTCCATGGGATTGGTTTCCATTTGTCGTTCCAGGCATATTATCCATGTCAGTTGAGCCATGAGCTCCATCATTCAGTACTATGGGTATCTGTTGCGTGTATGTCTCCTCTCCATCTTCGACTTTTATGATAATCTTGATATTTCTACGGCTCTTGATGGATGTGACACAATATGCCTTATCAGTATGCCGAGTCCCAATATTAATAATAAGAAGAACACTAAGACAAAACACCAGCAATATTGTGTAAACGTTAAGTCGCCGCATCATCTGTAATAAGAATAGGCATTTATGAAACAATGATATAATAAAATTTTAGTTTAAAAAAAAACAAAAAAGCACGCTTTTTACACGAACTTAAAATGCCAAAATAATTAAATTGACTTGTACTAGTTACAATATAAGTACCAATCCAGCTTGTTACTTCTTTTATATCCAATGATTAAATCAAAAAGCTCGGCTGTTTAGCTATGTATACTTAATCAATTTAAACAAAGCGCTCCTTCTCGAGGGGTTTACTAGCAGCCACTAAACAGTTCCACGATCCACCTCCTGCCTCCATCATCAGACCATCGACACCAAATCCATCATATTGAACTCGTCAAACCGAGTCATATGAGCCCAAACTCGAAGGGTTTACTAGTAGCCACTGAAGAGTTTCACTATCCACCTCCTGGTTTCATCATCAGACCTTCGACAACAAGTGCAATATATTGGACTCGTCAAACCGAATCATATGAGCTCAAACTCGAGGGGTTTACTAATAGCTACTGACGAGTTCCAGTATCCACCTCCTGGCTCCATCATCAGACTTTCGACTCCAAGTCCAATATATTGGACTCGTCAAACCGAATCATATGAGCTCAAACTCGAGGGGGTTACTAATATCTACTGACGAGTTCCAGTATCCACCTCCTGGCTCCATCATCAGACCTTCGACTCTAAGTGCAATATATTGGACTCGTCAAACCGAATCATATGAGCTTAAACTCGAGGGGGTTACTAATAGCTACTGACGAGTTCCAGTATCCACCTCCTGGCTCCATCATCAGACCTTCGACTCTAAGTGCAATATATTGGACTAGTCAAAACGAATCATATGAGCCCAAATTCGAGAGGTTTACTAGAAGTTGCTGAAGAGTTCCACTATCCACCTCCTGGCTCCATCATCGAATCAGCTCCAAGATACTAAATTATTGTATTGTCACCGGTCTTTGATACGTGTGCAAATTTTCAAGTTAATCGTCTTGAAGTTGGTGAAAATTACGTTGAAAGATTCCGTTACATAGATAGATAGATAGATACAGGTCAAGCTAATATATACGTAAAGCTTGTAATAAAAAATGTCTTTAAAAATCTGAAAATTATGGAAATTAATGCATTTGAAGACGGTTCAAAATGAAGTAAATCGCGCGCAGTGCTGGGACGTGACTGCGTGCGTCGAGTGTTTTTACCCGATTGCGCGACGCAAAGGAGGGTAATGTGTTTATCAGCATAAATATGTTTGAATGTATGTTTGTTCCTTTGTGGCGCTCTAGAGACCAAACGCGTGGGCCGATTTTGATGATTCTAACACCGAACGATTTGTCTTAATCTTGTGAGTGTCACTAAAGACATGACAGTAACCAAAATTTAATATGGCGACAACCAGATGCCATATTACCTTGAAAAAGAAAAAAAATTAAGTCGACGAACTAAGTATGTCAAGTGGGGTATCATTGAATAGATCTTTGAAAACTATTAGGTTTTCTTAACCGGTATACAATTTGAATGACCATTTAGGATCTATAACGATTTAAAGTTGGTTAGGAACTATTCTCACCTTTTTTTTAAACTTATAGCTGTGATAAAGTTCTTATATTATCGTATAACAGGTCTTATACTCGTAAACCTAAAAAAGTGTAAAACAAAAAAGTTTGTATTACAAAACCCGATTGCGAGTGAACTTTAAAAATATAGATAGAAACAAGATAATTATATAACTTAAATAATAAACAATCTCATGCAGTCGGAGGCATCTTAACAATAAAGACCTAGTGACTGGGTCTCCCTTGTTTCATCGAAAAGAAATTGCCAAATTATCACTTCCCAAACAATTTTCCGCATAATTCCATTTGCCAAATTATTACTTAGCAAAAAATCTCTTCCCAAATAATTGTAACGCAAACCTAATGTTTTGCAAGTGAACGTTTAAACAATAACTTGTTTACCAACTAGTACTTTTACCAATTTTTATTTAATCAAATATTTCAGTTGGAATAACTCATTTTACGCAAAATAAAGACGTTTTATTACAATGGTGTTTTTTCCACTTGGGACAAATTCTAAACAGGTATATTAATTTATTTTAAATTACAATTTTTTTGTTTTAGTTAGTAGCATTTTTTTAAATAATTAATCAAGTCTAACTGGTTCAGTTTCGGGTAGCCTGTTTTTTTTCATTTTTTTTTTTCTATTTAATCTAGTCGTTTCTATTAGGTCACAATTTTAACCTAACCTAACCTATCCATTTTTTTACAATAATTAACCTACTCTAACTAGTTCCATAGGTAACTGACCAAACGTTTATTGTCTAAAGATTGTTTGTTGTAATAAATCATTTGATTAAACACCAAATGGCTAAATGACATTATCCTTGATAATATTCTGCCAAGTAAAAATTTTACCAAATGAAAATGTGCGTACTAAAATCATTCCAAACATTGCATTGGTATAAAAAAAGGTTGCTAAAATTTGTTTGGGTAGTGAAATTTGGGCAAAGTCTTTTCGGTAAAACGGCAGGATCCCCCTCTGTCTGCATGAATTTGTTTATAGTATTAAGTTATACATATAATAACTTGTTCCCATTGTGACTGTTCCTAAATTACCATGGGCTGATAAAATTTAGTTTTTTTTTTTTTTTTCTAACAATTTGACTGATTATGAGGTATTAAATTAGATCTAAAAATTTCATTTTGCTCATAGTTTAGTAATGTCAACTATTTAAAACAAATGAAAAACTAGCAAGTTTGATTAAGTAGTTATTAGATATTTATAAAAAATTGTCATGTGCTACATGAGTAAGTAATTAAACTTAGCCATTCAAAATTTTATTAGTGTCAGTATAAAATAACATTTTGCGAAATACTGCTATTATATTCCAGTTACCATCTACTGCCTATTTTTTTTAAAGTATAGAATTTTTTGATATAGAATTACGGCGAAAAAGAAAGTACATTCCAGAGACAGAAATTGAAACTCAATGCGACGACGATGACGACATTTTTGCGCAGAATTCGCAAACGTATTCACAAGACTGGGAACACACAGAAAACTGGGAATCTACACAAAAAAGAAAAACATTGGATACTTCAACGTGCACAGAAAAAATGATAGTGGACAGTGCAATGTGCACAGACAAAATAATGGTGGACAGTGCAATGTGCACAGACAAAATAATGGTGGACAGTGCAATGTGCACAGACAAAATAATGGTGGACAGCGCAAAGAGCATAGAAAAAAATAATGAAGATGGTGTCACAATGCAAAATCAGAGTCCAGAACACAGGCCACAGTCATCACAAATGTAAAATAAGAGTCCAGTAACACACCACAGTTGTCCCAAATGTAAAACACGGAGTCGAGATTTACAAGCGTAGGTACAGCAAATAGAGCACGCACGTCTAATCGCTAAGGATAACAAAACAAAAGTAATCCGCAAAACGAAAGAAAAAAACAAGATGCGCCCACGACTTTTTTAGGGTATATCGTATCCTTCCAAGGAAAAATAAACCGTGTATACAAGGCGTAGCCTATATTTTACTACGTAGGCTTACGCGACTTGCCATTTCTCCGACCGGGATCGTCTATTGTTTGGTTATCAAGTGGATTTTTTCCGTTTTTTTATGCAAGCCCGTACTATTTTATGCAAAATAAACCTTAAACACATAGTAATACAGTCCTTGTGGGCCAACGATAAACGTCGTCAACGAAACAGCCCTTTTCGAAGAAACCAAAGCGCTTATAGCAAATTCAACTATCAGTCGTAGCATTAGGGTTGAATCTAGCTATATTGACCCGCGCAGGTTGAAACAGCGTTCGTATTCGTTCGTTGAAGAAATTTTTAAGTAGGTACGTTGTGTGTGTAGGATGTAATTTATTATTATTTGGTGGTTTATAATACCAACCCAACTTACAAAAAGGTTGGTTACCCCTATTTAACACGTTCGCTGCCAACCTACGAGCATACTCGTAGTACAAGATCTGGGCCTCACTGGCAACTACGATTATGCTCGTAGTTGATCGTATGCGATTTCTAACAAATTCTAGTGGAATGGCAGTGAAAGGAGGGCGGGGATAAATTCTTTGGCATTTGAAGTAAAACATTATTTAATCAGAAAAAGAAGTTTAATAGATTTTTTTTTTGGTACATCACTGTGAAATCTAGAAGTAGTGATACATTTTAAAACAATTTTCAACGCATAAGGCAGATATTTCACCATTTTTGTCGGATAAAATATCACTGTTTTCAATCTCTAAGAGCGCAGTAAATAATTGTGAACCACGACGTCGTTGGCGGTATGAGTCTTCTTCTTCAACTTCACTCGATGACTCTTCATTTGAGCCCTCGTCCGCTGTAGGATGATAGTCATAATCATCGTCATCAGGAGAGAAATCTCCGTTACGACTGTCTTCCGACTCACTTAGTTCACACCCCTTGCGTTTACGAGACATCGTAAACGAAAACAACAATATTAATTTGATACTTCTTTAAGTGAACGCAATTGTAATCAAACTGCCCTACAAACTCTCTTGATTCACGCGGCGCATCTCGCGCCACCGTACCCGAAGTGCCGCCAGCGCTGGAGGCCGCTGTTGCAGGTTGACAGAGCAAGGGAGCGCACTTTTTGCGCCAAATTATCTACGACTATATTCGTAGATTGGCAATAGCGAATAAAAATCCTATCTCAATCCATTTTAACACAGCACTCTGTTTACATTGACTAAAACACCGATTCCATGATTCAAGTGTTAAAAACTATATTCTCATTCATAATAAGAAATTACTAGTCATTTATGCTAACGACATACTAAAAATATTAATACTATCTATAGAAAAGCCAATGACTGTAAGGTGCCCGTTTTTTTTGCAAAGGAGTGTAGAATTGTAAAAATTCTAGAGAATGATAGGTTTTTGATTGAAGACACTCCCCTAACTATAAGAGGCAATAAAAGGTATAAAAATGTAGTAGCAGCGGATAAGATACATCTTTGGTTAAATTATAAAAATATTTCCAGTGACAGTACTGAAAACGAAAATAGTGGTGACGAAGAAAATTTATTAGTTCGAACTCGGATCAAAGTTTAGTATGATATTGTGATTTAAGAATTATTGTGATTAAAAGGATTTGAAATTTTAATAGATAAAAATAAATATTGGCTATTACAGTAACATGTTTTAGAGAATTATATTAGAATTACTGTGAATGATTGGCTACTAAGGGACGATTAGATTTACTTAGTTGTATACCTAAATGGACTTGACGACAGAAGACTTGACGATGCTATGCATAGGCTATGAGCAATCAGTGCAGAAATTATTGATATCGAAGAAATGGCGATATTGCACAGATGATTGTAGATTATAGCAGACTATGCATAGCATGATCGTAAGATGTAGGCATAGGCTATGAGCGTCCAGTGCAGAATGCGAAAGGTGATGCTAATCATCGCACAGATGGTCGCAGATCATAGCAGACTATGCAACTGGATGATGTAGAGCATGGGTTGTGAGCGGTCAGTGCAGATAGAGAATGGTGTCAAGCAATTGACATCGCACAGATGATCGTAGATCACAACAGACTGTGCAAATTGACAATGATTATGACCTGAAACGAATCAAAATTAGCAAAGTATGTTTATAGCAAGTATATTTTAATGTTGCCTCAGGTTATTGATTAAGTATCTGTTATTTTGTTTAATTTTACTTGAGTTGTTAATGTATTTTTTTTCTTATGTTATTGTTTTGTTGCTTATCAAGTGAGTCCTCTGACTCACTCATTTGAGGATGGCCGAGTTGTTAGCCTAATAACATTTAGTCGAGTAATTTCTCATGTCAGTATCACATTTTACTATCTGTATTCAACTGACATGACGTGATAGTTGTCATTGTACTATGACAACTGTCTATTTCATTTCAAAGTAACGCACTTGATATTCAGCAGTCGAACTGAGCGGATTTAATCCGAATATTTCTACTCAATCTGTTTTTTTATTCAAGTAAACCTGCACTGTTCCAACAATAGGAACCTACTACGCGTTGGAATGGGCAACTAGCTTCATATTTCTGACTGACCAACCCCTTGACAATTCAAAAGTGCCTATAATTGGTTTATTTGAAATAAATGCTTTGAGTTTGAGTTTGATATACCTCAAAAATATACCGGTACCGGTTTAAAATAATGGTTGAGTTATACCGATACCTTTTTAAACCGTTATTTAACCTTTACACGATTTCAGTACCGAAAAACAAGACTGCGCGGCGCCGCGGCGCCGCCCGGTGCGCGGTGGGTTGAATACCTTAGAACTTGTGTATTTTAGGCCGAAAGCCGCACGGCTTTCACGGCCGGGTTGCGACCCGGCCGTGAAAGCCGTGCGGCACGTGGGGTAACTTGTTGTCATTTGTTAACTACCTGTCCCCCGGTCATTGCATAATTCACGCCGGAGGACAGATGGTGGCGTACTTTGACTCCCGGAAAGCTTTTGACACCGTGGATGACGATGTACTTTTTTGCAAACTCTCTGCTATGGGACACAGCAAGTTACCTTGGCGAGTGCTGACAGTATGTCGAGTTTGCGGGACATGAATCCATATCTTATTACACGTACTCGGAGGTAAGTTATGGAAGTAATAATTATTGGACTTTTGGAATTAATTTTAATAAAAAATTATCTGCGAACAGTCGTGAAAGAGGTGAAGTATCTACTGTTTACAGATGATTTAAAATTATTTTTAATGTTCCGGACACTGCAGACTATAATCGGCTCCAGTCTGACATTGATAATGTAGTCCAATGTAGTAAATTCGACAAGCTGCATTTTTAACCTACGAAAAAGAAAAGGAGGAGGTTCTCAAGTCGACGCGTATTTTATTTTTCTTTTTATGTATGACCACTCATATCATTTGACGGAGTAGTCCGACTTAAACGATTCTTGGTTTATTGTGGAGGATATACCTCGAAGTTGGTCTCATGTAAAATTAAAAACTAAAATCCACCCCAAACGGAAAAGAAATGAGGTTGATTGATTTTTCATTTTTCAACTGTGAATTCGGTTGTAATTTCGCACACTTATGTAGTCCTGATGAAACAACCACAAAATAAAGACCTGGAATTGATCTCATGATGGAGACGGAAGACACTCGCGAGAGCTCCTCGGCATTTTACAGCAGTTTCATCGTGTTTGGGCTTATTTCATTCACCTTGATGAGAACTTTAGACCTAGCTGGATATGACTGTAATTGAGTGTCTGACTATGAAGACGGAAAGATAAATGGTAACTCAAAAGCGAAAAATAAAATACTTTTTTACAATAAACTAAACCGAAGAAAAAAAAATATGCGAAAAATAATAAGCTCCTAAACTAATTGAAGTACCAAATTTTGAGGTGGCGCCAAACACTCATTCAAACAACACTAAAGGTTATTTTTAATTTTTGGCTATTCAGTTCTATTTTCGTCGGTATTTTTTTTTTGTAATTTTTTTTTTTTTTTGTAGGTATTAAAAACTGTTGTGTGATGAGCACACATGCAACCGCACGCTTGCTCTATTACGTCAATGCGAGATGGACAGCGAAATCAAACCTCGCGTCTCCCGTGTACGAGACCTGGGCGCACAGATGGTATCTGAGCTGACGTTCCGCTAACATGTAATTGTGATGTGCAGCAGGGCTTTCAGAAATCTTGGTTTCATCTTGAGACAATGTAAGGATTTTACCGATACTCCAGCTGTTAAGGTTTTGTATAATGCACTTGAGAAGAAGTCATCTAGAAACAAGTGCAATCATTTGGAATCCGCATGAAAAGAAATACAACCTCATGTTCGAAAAAAAATAAAAACATTTATCCCCTGATGTACCCGAGTCTGTTCGCCCTGGCCATGGTCGAGTACACCAGGCTGACAGTAATAAGAGATGTCGCGCTGGTCAAATACATGACTCACGTACTGCAAGGGCTGCTGCAGCACCCGGAGGTATGCTGGCAGCGCTGCGGCTGCGCATGCCGGACGGGTGCGTAGGTGTGCGCGCCGCTGCGCCGCTGCCACCGGCGCACAGTGGTCTGAAAATCGAGCTCCATACTCATATAAGAAAACCTCTTTCCCTTAGTTGTAACGCTGCATAGTGTTTTAGATAAGTGTTTTTTGTACAACTGAAGGTAACAATTTATTTTTATTTTTATTACCTTAAAGTCAGGAATTTAAAAAAGATATGTCTCTGGTAAACCTCCTTTTACGTCATATTAACCTATGGATGGTACCAATAGCTCCACGCGTGAGAAAAAAAGATTTGTATTTTTTTGTATGGGAGAAAACAGCAAACGTCCTTTTTTTTAAATTGAATGGAACTGGAGGGCTGGTGCTCACACGAGATATTGTACCATACACGGCGATCAAGATGACATCCAATATTAAAAAAAAAACACCTGTGCTAAACCCTCGTGGTCCACTTATAGTTTTCATGCCACTATGCGGAAGCGCGTCTCTTGTGCGCAGAGTGCGGGCCAGCTCCAATATCATTCTGAATATGATAGCAAATAGGTTGGATTGTCCTTGTGTGACACTGCTGTGACAGACAGACAAGTTACATATAGTGTCGCACGTAAGAGACTACTGTTATTAATGAATATGAGCTAATTATGATGATTGATTGAATATGAATTTGAATTATTAAGTTTTTGTTGATGTTGTATTTATTCGTGAATTTATTTGTATGTGATATAAAGATTTATAATATGGGTTATGTGGTACCTGAAATAAATTAATTTTATTATTAATTTAATAGTTATACTAAGCCCTCTTGGTCACTGAAAATTCAGGCTTCTAGCTTTATCCACAACGAAGTTACAGGGAGTCGAAAATGTCCTGTGTGGCTTCGAGAAAAGATGTGCCTTTGTGTTTATTTTGCTCGACTTGGCGGGGACGGTAGTGCGTTCCCAGATTGACACAATCGGCCCAAGCGAATTTTGTCCCACGTCATGCGCGGGATTCACCAGTATTTCATTAATTTGTCATAATAATAATAATTCAATTTCAGAGAAAACTTCATATAAATAGGAAGGTAACATAATCACATCAATAACTTATTTTTTTATTTTTTGAGGGTGGGATATTATCATATAACTTCTTCCGCTCTCGTGTCAGATTCTTACTGACTAAAACCCGTGTTCCTTCAGTTACCTGTACATTGCCAGGGGACACGGTATCCCTTTCGGATTTTCCCGCGAACAACGATTAAAATCACAAAATGTTAGTTCGCAGTCCCAATATCGATTATATTTTCCGATGGGGTTGGTAGATTTTTTTATTGTACACCATCAATTTGACAGACATTCAGTGCCATGTGGTGGCGAATGTATTGCCATCAACACGGCTCAAATTTAGGCTCCGAGCTGCCTCTGACTTTTTTTTAGAGAAGTATTTGATGATAAAATCCGCACACCGCTTCTAATTGTTACAGAAAATACAGTCGATCCAATAGGTACTATAATGCAAGGTAGTATTAATCCTACAGCTTTTCTGTACGAACTCCTTACACGTGAAAAAGGCCGAACATGTTTTATTTGTAAAATATAAACCCAAAACCGAATTCAAAAATGTGTCAGTCGTGACACGACTGACACATTTTTGAATTCGGTTTTGTCGAAGCAGAAATAAAATAAATTTTTTGTTTAAAAAAAATTTTTTTTAGTCTAGTATGTTTTCATTTAGTTATTAATTCTAAAGTCAACGAAGTTATGACTTGACCGGTTTACTAGTTAAGTAGCCACTAAAGAAATCCACTATCCACCTCCTGGCTCCAACATCAGACCCTCAACACCAAGTGCAATCGTTTGAGTCGTCAAACTGAATCATATGAGCTAAAACTCGAGGGGTTTATTGGTAGCCACTGAAGAGTTCCACTTTAGACATCCTGGCTCCATCATCAGATCCTTGCCACCAAATGCGAAATATTGAAATCGTCAAACCGAGTCATATGAGCCCAAACTCGAAGGGTTTATTAGCAGCCACTAAACGGTTCCACTATCCACCTCCTGGCTCCATCATCAGACCTTCGACACCAAGTGCAATATAATAGACTCGTCAAACCGAAACATATGAGCCCAAACTCGAGTGGTTTACTAGTAGCCACTGATAAGTTCCACTACCCACCTCCTGGCTCCATCATCAGACCATCGACACCAAATACAACATATTGAAATCGTCAAACCGAGTTATATGAGCCCCAACTCGAGGGGTTTACTAGCAGCCACTAAACAGTTCCACAATCCACCTCGTGGCTCCATCATCAGACCCTCGACACCAAATACAACATATTGAAATCGTCAAACCGAGTTATATGAGCCCAAACTCGAGGGGTTTACTAGCAGCCACTAAACAGTTCCACGATCCACCTCCTGCCTCCATCATCAGACCCTCGACAACAAATCCATCATATTGAACTCGTCAAACCAAGTCATATGAGCCCAAACTCGAGGGGTTTACTAGTGGCCACTGAAGAGTTCCAGGATCCACCTCCTGGCTCCGTCATCAGACCCTCGACACCAAGTGCAAAATATTGGACTCGTCGAACCGAAACATATAAGTCCGAACTCGAGGGGTTTACTAGTAGCCACTGAAGAGTTCTACTATGTACCTCCTAACTCCATCATCAGACCTTCGACAACAAGTGCAATATATTGGACTCATCAAACCGGAACATATGAGCCCAAACTCGAGGGGTTTACTAGAAGTCGCTGAAGAGTTCCACTATCCACCTCCTGGCTCCATCATCAGACCCTCGGCACCAAATGCAATATATTGGACTCGTCAAACCGAGTCATATGAGCCCAAACTCGAGGGGTTTACTAGCGGCCACTAAAGAGTTCCAGGATCCACCTCCTGGCTCCATCATCAGACCCTCGACACCAAGTGCAATATATTGGACTCGTCAAACCGAATTATATGAGCCCAAACTCGAGGGGTTTACTAGTAGCCTCTGAAGAGTTCTACTATGCGCCTCCTAGCTCCATCGTCAGACCTTCGACACCTAGTTCACAAAGTCAAAGTCAAAGTCAAACAATTTATTTCAATTAGGCACATAAAAGGCACTTATGAACGTCAATTTTACAAAAAAATAGAATTGATTCTAGTCGCCCCTCAATACTCAATTATTTATTGCATTCCACAATGTATGTGCTTAGGTGGTAAACATTTGCTTGAGGAACAATCGTGGACCCTGTCGGGCACAGCAAAAGAAAGATAGTAGAAGGGTAGAGATGAGGACTTATCGCTTAACTTATAATCTAAGATATTCTAAAAACAAAAACTTTTTTTGTGTATTTTATATGAGTTTCAGAGATTGATCATTTAAATATTCGTTTACACTGTAATAACATTTACTTAATAATATTTTTTTTAATTTATTCGTGAATAGATGGATCTTTTTTACATTTCTAATTGATTCGGGTAATTTATTATATATTTTTATTGACATAACTAGAGGGCTTGTTGAATGTATTTTTAGGCGGGATTTTGGTAAGTTCAGTCGCGTTTTATATCGGAGTGTGTATCTTGTTTGTATGTCTTCTCGTTTAGTGTAAAAGTGTTGGTGTTTATGAGCGAATTTGCATATTTCGAGTATATATAAACATGGCAGAGTTAAAATGTTCAGGTTTATAAAATGGGGTTTGCAGCTATCTATCTGTTGTATATTTACTAAGATACGGACAAATTTCTTTTGCACTGTAAACAGTGTAGGTGCATCTGTACTGCTTCCCCACATAATTATGCCGTAACTAAGCCATGCATAAGCATAGGCGTAGTATGTTACCAGGGCAGTCTGTAAGTTTGTGGTTTTTTTTACTTCTCGAAAAGCATACAGGAATTTTGAAAGTTTCGATTTTATTTTTTGTACGTGTGACTTCCAATTTACATTTTTGTCTATGGTTATGCCTAGTAATGTGAATTCGTTGACTGTTTCTATTTTATGATTTTGATATGTAAAAGCTACATTTAGAGGATGTTTTTGGTGGGGATGGAAAGTTATGAGTTTAGTCTTTGTAAAATTAATTTCGAGATTGTGTTCGTTCATCCAAGTTATTATTTTGTTAAGTATATCTTTAAGGGTACTGTTTAGGTTCAGGTTGTCATGACACGAGGTGAGAATGGAAATGTCGTCCGCAAACAAAACGCATTGTCCAGATTCTGCTATGAATTTTGGTAGATCGTTTATATAGACGAGAAATAAAAGACATCCAATAACGCTTCCCTGTGGTATTGATGCGTTTATTGCCTTCCTGTCAGAACGAAACTTTTGAAGTTCGTTTATTTTGTTATTGTAGTATTCTATTTCTACTAACTGTGTTCTATTTTCTAGATAAGATTTGAACCATTCTTGTGATTTACCGCGGATCCCTATTCTACATAGCTTGTTTAGTAAAATACCATACTGTACTTTGTCATAGGCCTTGGTCATGTCAAGCATTATACCTACTGCGTATTTTTTATTGTTTATTATGTTTAAGGCTTCCTGTATAAATTTATAGACGGCTAAAGCTGTTGATCGATTTTTTCGAAAGCCATTTTGGCATTCGTCAAATATTTTATATTTCTCGCAGAAACTGTACACGCGATTACACATTGCTTTCTCAAAAATCTTTGAAGCTGTAGGCAGTAGAGCTATTGGGCGGTAATTACTCACCCCTTCCAAAAGGTAGTTTTCGTATGGAGAAGAATGGGCAAGAAACTCCACCGTTACTCTTTTAAAATGTTTTTACAATATTTTGTATACATTCATTATATAATTATATGTGTAGACGATGCATCTAGAATAAGATTACTATACCACGATAGGTAAAAAAAAAAAAGAAAAAAAAAAAGCAATTGCAGATAAATTAATTATGATAGATAGATACATGGTGCTCACATATTTCAAACATTGCAAAATTATACGATATTCCTAACATTTTAACAAGTTATACTAATAAGTCAGTGTGTGAGTTCAAGAAATCACAGAATGTAAAATCAGAGTTATTTATATTAGGTATTAAAATAACAAACTATATAATTAAATAAGCAACCAGTTTGATTTTGTCTAGACTCTAAATTGTCCTATGGAGCAGGACCAGCATGTTTCCAAGCATTCTTATCTTGGATATAATCCTCTAATTTGTAATATGCTTGTTTACAGAGTGTAAAGTTAAAGTTTTAAATTTTCTTTCATTTAATTGTAATATATCACAAGGTATTTTGTTGTAACATTTAACACAGTACCCCATAAAAGATTTATGTACTTTAGATAATCTGAAAAATGGTTGATCTATTTTATCTTTATTTCTAGTATTAAAATTATGTCTATCACTTATTTTATTAAAAATATGAAGATTTTTTCTTACATACATAATATTTTCATATATGAATTGGCAAGGTACCGTCATATTAATCCTTTTAAATAGTTCCCTGAGAGATTCGCGACGATGTAGATTATAAATGGCTCTGACAGCTCTTTTTTGTAAAATAAATATGGATTCAATGTCAGCAGCCCGACCCCACAGTAAAATGCCATACGACATAATACTGTGGAAGTAACTAAAATAGACCAAACGCGCGGTTTCTACATCTGTTAACTGTCTTATCTTTCTAACAGCATAAGCGGCCGAGCTAAGGCGCCCCGCAAGAGATGTTATATGAGGTCCCCATTGTAATTTCTCGTCTAGCGTGATTCCTAGGAAAACCGTTTGATTAATAAATTCTAGTTTTTCTACATTCAATATGATGTCACATTCGCTACTTCTAACATTAGGTAATTTAAATCGAATTATTATTATTATTATTATTCATTTATTTCAGACAAATTCAAGTCCATAATTTTACACACACACATTTAAATTATTCATATCTATTTTAAATTAAACTGCCCAAAAACCCAAATAAAATTGTGATTAATTAAATTTAAATATTTAACAATTCATAAAAATTATAATTAATATTGTCAAAAAAATATTATAAAAATGTCAGAACCGTATATCAAATTAAATGTCAAATTGTAAAATGATAAAAAATGCAAAATATAATAAATTACAAAAAATCTATGGTAGGTACCTATATCTTTACCTACCCCAAGCCTGATATACGGGTGCATGTAAGGCCTGCCAGTGCTGCATGAAAGGCCCATCCAACCTGTTGGCGACAACGGTAAGAAGACTGTTGCCGCTGCCCCGCACTCTACACGCTATCGAGGTCGCCCTCTTGCGCAAGCTGGCATAAAAACAGTCAATGCGGACGCTCGCGAACATTCCCGATGCGCTGCAGAAGCGAGGCAGCCGCAGCAGCGCCCTTAGAGCCCTTAGACCGTACTTTAGAGCTGTAATTTGACAAGGATATACATATTAATCACGCCGACAAAGTGGTAATATAAAATCAAGAAAAATAATTTATCTTAGGGTACCTCCCCAACATGTAAAGTGGACATGTTTTTGTTTTTCTCGTCTATCCCATGGTGTGGGGTATCGTTGGAAAGGTCGTTCAAATATATTGAGGGTGTGTGAAAATCATTTTTCAATTCAGGGATCCGTTTGCGAAATATTAAGCTTTAAAGTGATAATTTTTGTTACAGTAAAGTGTCCCCCCCTCCCTCCTGCCAGCTAAATGGTTGAACTTGGATTCGTGAAAAAAATCACAGCAGTAGTATATATAACGAAATTAAAAGGAAAACTATCACAGCTAAGTAGGCTTTACAGGTTAACGAGTAATGATCGACCAACTTAAATTAGCAGTTTGATAAACATGATCTCCCATACATTCTGTATGACAGAAAATGTTTTTCAACTACAATTTTAAGTTTTTTCTTGTGATAAATTCATCCCAAGTACGGAACCCTTCATCGTGCGTGGTCAGAGACGCACTTGACCGGTTTTTTAGATCTTCGAATAATTTTACTTTAGTTTTCCTTAATCTCATATTACCTCATGTATTAACGCCAATTAAATTTTTTGGGGACATAGTTTTTAACTAAAGTTAGGTTACTTTGCCTTGTGTGCGTGGGTTCATCGCGGCTTATTTAAATTACGATCTTATGCACGGATGTTCACGGGAGCTGTACGCGCGTTGGCCATCGTACGTTCACACGTGTCACGCAACTAACAACTTGAGATAACTAACGCATCCCGATGGGCCTGTCGTACTTTGCCGACAAAAATAACCACTTATATTCCTCTAACAAATAACCATCTTAGCCTACGCTGGCGGAAAATTTCTTAATCGTTTTAAATTTTTCTACTTGTTGTTTTTTATAACTACTTACTACGATATACATTGTGTTCATCACTTAGATACTACGTTTAATTTATGACCTATGTCGTGCCGGGTTCGACTCCCGGGCGACCTTTCACTCAAGCGTAGCAGAAATATGTTTTTTGCTACAATGTGTACTACCCATACATCCATCTTCTCGAAGATCTTCTCTTTGGTTTTTCCCTGATATATAATTAAAGTTAATAAAAATGAAATGTACCTACAAAGTATAGTGGTTAAGTCAATTTGCATTAAATTAGTATTTGCAAATAACGCAAACCACCATTTAAATAGTACTATCTAATGTTGATTGTTATTCAGAAACATTGTTTAGTTATATGTTATCTACATTTACATGACAACCGTATTAAATGTAAAAATAATGTTTTTAACACACTCAAGTCTAAAAACACTGGTGATTACTGGGGCATCTCCATTAAACTTTTAAGTAATATAATAGACATCGTAGCCCCCTATCTAGCTGTTACTTTTAATAAATGTGTTGATTTAGGAACTTTTCCTGACCTCATGAAGAATAGTAAAGTCATACCATTATTTAAATCAGGTAATAAAAGTGACGTTGGCAATTTCAGGCCTATTTCTATCTTACCAGCATTTAGCAAAATATTTGAAAAGTTAATACTCAAGCAGTTGCTTAGATATTTGAATTTAAATAGCCTCCTTCATAATGAACAATATGGCTTTACAAAAGGTCGTTCGACTACAGATGCGGGTGTTGCTTTGCTGAAACACATATTTAACGCATGGGAGAACTCGCAAAATGCTATTGGGGTCTTTTGTGATCTCTCCAAAGCCTTTGATTGCGTGCACCATGACACGCTTTTGCGTAAACTGCGTCATTACGGTGTGCAAAACGAAGCTCTCAACGTTTTAAATTCGTATTTACATAATAGGTCCCAATGTGTAGATGTTGATGGTGTGAAATCTTCTGGGCTACCAGTTCAGTTATGTGTACCTCAAGGCTCAATACTGGGTCCATTCTTGTTCTTAGTGTATATCAATGACTTTCCATTCTATTTAAAGGGTATCTGTGAAGTTGTACTGTTCGCAGATGATACCTCTCTTATTTTTAAAGTAGACAGGAATAGACGTAGATTTTGACGATGTAAACAGTGCACTCTCAAAGGTTACGGATTGGTTTACGACAAATAACCTAGTTCTCAATGCTAATAAAACGAAATGTGTAAAGTTTGCCCTACCAAATGTTAGAAATCTAGGTCCCAACATCGTCTTAGATAAAGAGGTGCTTGAATATGTAAAATCGGTTTTTCTGGGCATAACAGTAGATGCCAAACTTCAGTGGGGCCCACATATATCGAGCCTAGCGGGAAAGCTCAGTTCAGCCGCCTACGCCGTCAGGAAAGTAAGACAATACACTGACGTCGATACAGCTCGGTTAGTCTATTTTAGTTATTTTCATAGCGTTATGGCCTACGGTCTTCTGCTGTGGGGCAAAGCTGCTGATATTCAAAATATATTTGTTCTTCAAAAACGAGCTGTTCGCGCTATTTACCAGCTTGGTGCCAGAGTTTCTCTGAGAGATTTTTTCAAAGATATTGGTATCCTCACGGTGGCATCTCAATTCATCTTCACCAATATCTTATACATTAGGCAAAATATACACTTATACACTAAAAACAGTGATTTTCACAATGTTAACACTAGAAATAAGGACAAACTACGAGCTCCCTTTCACCGGCTTCATAAGGTTCATAACTCATTAGTTGGGCTTGGTATAACCTTTTATAACAAGCTACCCTCTTCTTTGCTAGATTTGCCTTTTAATGCGTTTAAAACGAAAGTAAAATCCTATCTTTGTTCAAAGGCATACTATTCTATCAACGACTACTTAAATGATAAGAATAGTTGGTCGCTGTGATTAACTCAAGACAATGTTTATGTTCTTTCTCCAGCTTACGTACTGACAAGTTATATGAGTTTATATAATTGTTTATTTTATTTGACTTTTTAATTAAGTCAAGTTATTTTAATTTAACTTTAATTTATTTTTGACAAAATCCACTCATCACACTGTTTTTTTATGAGTTGTATTGCAATATGTGGTTAGCTAGTGACCTTGACAATTGATCATATTATTTACTGTTATTAGTAATTAACTCTTTGTTTATTTATTTTACATCGATGGTCCTAGTTTATCATTTATAACTTCCAGTTACAACTATATGTAAGCGGGCACGCCCTTTATGCCTGGAGGCTTTTTTATTTAGATATTAAATTCTGTTTACGTTTAGTTTTTTTTATTTCGGCCTGAGTATCGATGATTGATTGGTTGAGTTCTCGATGATTTTGTTTGGTATATTGGCGTGTGCTAGCTAACATATGGCTAATAATTTGAATTATGTTTTGTGTTGCGTAATGTAAATTATTTTGAATACTATTATATAGAATCTTTTTTTTTGTTGTATTTTTCGCAAAAAGAATAAACACTTCTTCCCAGCTAAAGCACTAGGAAGTGGTGAAAGGCGGGCGTTTTGGAGGACTGTCTTATGTAATTTTGACGTTCGAAAAGTGCTGATTCTCAGCCTAGTTTGAATAAATGACTTTTGAATTTTGAATTTTTTTTTTGAAAATGAAATTGCAATCAGTTTGAAATTATGGTTTGAAGCTTTATTGGAAATTTATGTTCAGCAAAGTACACAAAGGACCTTGTATTGGAAACATGATTAATATGATAAAATAATCTGTAATAATATCTTAATTGTTGATGAATCCTCTGCGAACACAGTTTAAAATCCTAAAATTAATATACCTATCCAACATTTAAAAAAACCCGACTGCGGCTGTAAGAAGTCTAAGAAAGTTTAAAGCTGGCGGGCGGGACGAAGTCGGTTGGCAGGGTAACAGCAGTACCACCTATTTTATGAATTCCAGAGGTTACAGCAGATAGTTTTTTTGTTCGGCATTAGGCCCACTAAAATTTGTGGCGTCTATTGGCCTCATCCTTATTATAATATAGTAAAATAGTGCACTGTTTGTGCACATGAAAAAAAAAAAGAATCAGACGAATACAAAAATAAAAGCGAAAAAAAATATCCTTTAACTAAGTACCGGAGTACGTGTACGTACGTGTGAGTACGCCATATCAAAGACGCACAAGGACGACCCGGTTGCATATTCCACACAATACTTAAGAAGACGCCCAACTTCCGGGCCATATTCGATACCACCGTATTTATGTACATGCGTGGTGTAAAGATAGAGGCCTGACGGAGCAAACTTGGGCCCGCTTAATACCACCGGTGCCAACGCTTTTGGCACAGCTCACACCAGTGCCACACCTCACACCAGTGCCACACAACAACACACACACACACACACACACAGTAGTACACACACACAGTCACACACACACACACACACAGGTCACACAGTCAGTAGTCAGTTTTGTAGGCTAGTTTGGTAGGCTAGAGATAAGAGTTGGGCGCCACTGTAAAGGCTAGGGCTGCGCAGGGTAGGCTGCGCAGGCCGTTAACGGATAGATAGGTAGATAGTAGAATAATTAAAACAGCTGATAGATTCAATATATATAATTTAGATAGGTAGGTAGAAGCATAAGATGACTAGGTCGTGGGTAAGGTCCTTAACACTGAGTCTTGAGCACTCGCACACTTAATACAGGAAGGGTACCGTCCTTGGTAGCATGTGGCAGACGTGGAGGCCTATCAGCACAGGCTTAGTGGTAGGCCGGACGGCCTTCCCAAGACCGACAGGTAGTGTGCGTCGGTAGCACGCGGTTGTCTGTCAGCACAGTAGTTTCAGGCGGTAGGGAGGAAGAAGAAAAGACGCGTGGAAGAGAAAGAGGAAACATTCAACCCACGCGGCACCCAGGAAATCACCCCTATGGCGGACTTTGCCCTAAACTTTGTGCACGCGGCGGCTGAGGAGTGGGAACCTACAACTAACAACCAACAGCGGCCATGCCGCCGGCATAGTGTGAAGAAACCATTATGTTAATAACGTCCTGCCGTCCTTACGGAATAATCATAGCAACCAGTCACACGGACGCACTTATCCGCGTTCACTACCACTAGCCGCTGTAGGCGCTCAAAATGAGGGGTCCGCATTGGCAGGCCACCGTGTTGCCTTCACGGGCGAGGGGCGAAGCCGCGACCTCGCTGGCCGCGCCCCTTGACGGGGGCGTAGCGACATCCTCTTTACGCGTCAGTCGTTCTTCGGATTCAACTCAATAAAGAGCCCCTGCTCCCGACAAAACTATCGGTTTACCTGGTACAGCGCTGCTGTATAAGTTTTTCTAACTGAACAGACAGGTGAAGGGTGGGCGTTCGCGACTGTCTTATATAATTTTGACTATTTCTATGGCTGATTCTCAGCCTATTTTGAATAAATTACTTTTGAATTTGAATATATTCACATAGCTGTATTGGCTTGCTGATAGCGAGCGATAAACTTTGTCATTGGGTGGCTTGGCCACTATATGAACTGAGACCTTAAAAGTCTGTTCGATTAACTGTATTGTTACTCCATTTGTATTATGTTTTATTTTATAAAGTGTAACTGGTACCTACTATAAATAAAAACACTGTAACTGTTTATACGGTCTTGTTTATCCACACACACAGTTATACCAAAAAAACAACAATAATGACAACAAAAAACAAAAGGCATACGATACTGATTAATGGAATCAATTCACTCGGTTTAAAAGTAAAAATGGGTGTTCCACAAGGCTCGATATTGGGTCCTTTCTTCTTTTTAGTATATATTAATGAACTACCCCATTTATTAAAAAAGTAACCACAAATGGTGTTATTTGCTGACGATACTTCTCTAATTTTTATATTTATTGATTTTCATATAAGACCCCACGCCGGTATGGAAATTTTATGAGGAGTGAAATTTATACAAGCATATATACGGGGGTGGAGAGGGGGGAGGGTGTTTTTTAAGAGATGCGTTTATTTACCTTTTTTTAAGATAAATAGACGTGCATCAAATCTTGACAACGTAAATAACGCCCTACTACAAGTCCAAAATTGGTTCACTGCTAATAATTTAGTATTAAATGGGAAAAAAACTAAATGCATAAGATTTGCTTTACCGAATGTTAAAAGTAGATTTTGTGACATAGTATTGAATAGGGAGAAATTAGAATTCGTCGATAAAACTGTTTTCTTGGGGATTACGCTCGACTCAAGGCTGCAATGGGGTCCTCATTTAACATCTCTTGCAGGACGCCTAAGTTCAGCAGCATATGCAGTGAGAAAAATCCGTCAATTTACTGACGTAGATACCGCGGGGCTAGTCTATTTCAGTTACTTTCATAATATCATGTCTTACGGTATTCTACTATGGGGACGGGCTGCAGAAAGAGCCATCAGAGCAATATATGGTCTCCGCAGACGCGATTCTCTAAGGGAACTGTTTAAAGATATTAACATCATGACGGTACCTTGTCAATATATCTATGAAAACATCATGTACGTTAGGAAAAATCTAAGTCTTTTTAGTAAAAGGGGTGATAGACACAATTATAGCACTAGAAATAGGGACCAATTAGTTCAACCGGGTTTCAGACTGGCTAAAGTAGACTCAACCTTCATGGGGTACTGTTTAAAATGTTACAATAAAATACCTCCCCACATACTCCAATTGAATGAAAGGAATTTTAAATCTTGTATAAAACGCACACTATGCTGCCAAGCATAATAAAAGTTGGGGGATTACATTGTTGACAAAAATGCTTGGCTCAACGCTGGTCCAGCTCCACAAGGCGCATAAACTAATTGATTGACATTCGAAAATATTGTTGGAGCTGTTGAAGATTGTAGGACTATCTTTAGATTGTATAAATTCAATTTCATAGTATTATATAATTGCATAGCACATGTGTGAGCACTATGTACCTACTTTAAAGCTACCATTTACTGGGTACGTCTTTCATTGACCTGAATATGCCCTTGCGGCTGAGAGTATGTCATGCTCACTCAAATGTCTCGCTGGTGGTGGCGTGTGTGTTGGATCATAAAGTTCCCTTCAAAATGATTGAGCTAAATGGTGCTGATCCATGCGTCATGTTCGTGAACGGGCGCCGTCAGTGGGGACTGGTCATCTCTTAGCTGCAAAGGCTTATTTTGAATTTATTTTAATTTTTGAATTGTTTTTTTTCTTTATTACGGACGCTTTTAACGTGCACGTCTCTCTACATTGTTCTCACATGTATAATTACAACATGAATGATGTAACCAATATTTTTTTACAATA
Organism: Agrochola macilenta; assembly: GCA_916701695.1. Taxonomy (NCBI): domain Eukaryota; kingdom Metazoa; phylum Arthropoda; class Insecta; order Lepidoptera; family Noctuidae; genus Agrochola; species Agrochola macilenta. Next base: position 22,622,407 of record OU753560.1, on the reverse strand, counting down.
TTCTGATTTAAAAGAGTGTCCGTGGAGTTTCTTGCCCGTTCTTCTCCATAGGAACCTACTACGCGTTGGAATGGGCAACTAGCTTCATATTTCTGGCTGACCGACCCCTTGACAATTCAAAAGTGCGTGTAATTGGTTTATTTGAAATAAATGCTTTGAGTTTGAGTTTTTGTGTTTGATTCATAAATACATAACCGTATGTGCTCGCATGATCTCGCTGATCGAAAACGTACGGCTTGCGGATACAGCGCGGATACTAGCGGATACGGCGGATATTACACGGAAATTGTGCCGCCTCGAGCCTCAGTCTAAGGTGTAGCTTTGTAATTAACTGTCACAGCAAGGTCACAGCACTCATTCAGGCATAAACATTTGCTATTTCTTTCGTAGGTTATAATTTATTGACTTTTCTAGGCACCTGCACTTGTAGGTAACTACAGTCCGGCTACAGTACTAACAAATATGTGTTTTGTGAATTTAATTCTTATTACTACTACAAATTATATATAGGTGATAGGTGTCAGTAACGCAATCTTAAATTTATTTTGAAGCTAATCGTTTTTCGACCGGAAGCTACACAATTCTCGCTACGTATTTTTTTGCTAAGTAAGTATGTAATTTTGGTCTCTCAATTTACATAGGTATGCGAAGCATCAACGAAATCGAATTTCCGCATATTATTCTGTTTAGGTACTTTTCTTTTTTATACATTCCTATTGTTAGCAAAAACGGGAGTAAAATCTAAAATTAACAATAATTGTTTGTTTTTGCGAAGAAAAAATAATATTTTTTCGGACAAAGTTAAGGTACTTATTGCTAATTAAAATATTATTCAAGGCCCATAACAGTACATTAAGAACTCAGTTTTTACGCAAAATAACTTTTAAACTTTATTAAAATATTATCTATTGTATAATCAAGATGTCTACTTAAAACAAACACACATTAATTGCGGATACTTAATTCAATATAAATTCTTCATACGTGACTTATTTTAAAGCGTTCCCATTAGTATTACAAAACAATTATTTTCTAACACAACAGATGTCGTTTTCGTAAACAATTAAACAAACTGCTTCCAGCGAGTCTAAAACATTTCAACTGTTACCAAAGTTGTTTATCATTACTTTTAAAAGTTGCACAACGTGTAAGCATGACTTTGACGAGTAGGTCCTATAATGTGAATCACACACAGCGAAGATAACAGACAGGGTGGCAGGGACATCGACGCGAAAACTGTCAACTGAAAAATTTCAACGCAGGAGGGTTCAGAATCATGTACTGAATTCATGGTAACAGTTTTCGCGTCGATGTCCCCGCCACCCTGTACGTATATTATCTATACCGTCCTCTGCGATAATAATATTATATCGCGAGAGCGTCATACCACCAGCCGCCGCGCGCCGTCATAATCTTCCAAGAGATAGCCGTACTTTTGCTAACTATCGCTAGGAAGGCTGATTCGGTATTTGGTGGGTGTAGGGCCCTCCTCTGGTGAGAATGGTGACGGACCGCCCGCATGCGGCTGGCCTAGTGACTATCTATCGCCGTCCAAAGACTTATAGTCATTGTTACAAAACTGGCCAAGTGGACCACGCACAATGAAGGGATGAATGTTGACGTATGTAGTTGCGATGAATTATTTATCCCAAGAACAAACTTATCATAGTAGTTGAAAAACATGATGTCCCATACGGAATGATGGGAGAACATGTTTTTCCAACTGCAAATGTAAGTCGGTCGATTATTATTCGTTAGCTTGTAGAACATACTCAGCTGTGATAGATTTCTTTTTAATTTCGATTGCACTTCAAAGCTTAATATTTCGCAAACGGACCCTTGAATAGGATACTTTAATGTAGGTAAAATATTTATTATATTCACTGTGTGTGGTGGTCCATTACATTATATATTAGGTGAGCGATATGTCGAAGATAATACATATTTTAAGTATATTATATTCATAGTATGTGACACGCTTTAGTAGGTACTGCGTATATATTTTATTTACATTTTATGTTTATTTCCGTTATTGATGCTTAATATAAATTATATTGTACTATAATAGAATGTAAAACACAGCGTTTCACAGTCAGTGGATTTGGATAAGTTATTTTAAAGATTTTCCTGGCTGTGGACTGGAAACAGACCCCAACATAGTTGAGAAAAAGGCTAGGCATAATGATTTTGATTTCAAAGCTTTCCTATCCCTGCCAACGGGGCAGGTGCCTTCATTTGCTTAGAAAACGAAAATATTTTTGCAAATCCTGCTCACATACAAAAGTAAACATATCCCAAGCCCGACAATTCTCAACACACACGATAGCAATCCCGTTCAAATAAACACCAGAGCCTAAAAAAAAGCAGTATGACAAATCTGTGGTATCGGAGCGGTATCGCACCGGATTACTCGGGTAATCCGTAATCAAGCGGCCGTCAATCCACTGGACAATGTGATTTATGCATTTCTAGAGCTCCATTACGTCAGCATTGATGAACGGGGAAACTAAATAGAATTGGTAGGCTAACCTGATTGGATGAGTGATTTGGCAGATAATTGCTCAGTTGTTATTATCAAATAAGTTTCTAAAGATGTGATGATTGTTTAATCTGTTAAACGACCTATTTGACAGTCCATTGCTAACAAAGACATTTATCTAAATTGTCACCACGCTATGAACTCGTCCAATGAAACTATTATCATCATAATAAACATTATGACCTACTACAATCCCATATATCACTAATTTGATACCCCAATCAATCATCTTGTTCATGTCAGACATTGTTTCAATCAAGTTAGTGCTTTGTTAGTGATAGTAACTCAACATCGTGCGTGGAATCAGACTCGACGTTAAGGTAAACAAACCATTGTCTGCCATATAATTTTGTATGTTTATTTATATTTGACCTCAAGTATAATTACTAACTGACTTTATTAGTTCCGATAACATTCATCTTTAAAAAAGGCTTCTAAAAGCTATTTTAGTCCGAAACATAGAAATAAACCTAAAAGTAGTAATGATGATAATAACGTCAAGAAATCATTTGGGAATATTTACAAGAAAATGATACCGTGTTATAAATAGTACCGTGTTATGACGCGCCCACGCTATTTACCCTACAAAATAAACTAATTAGAATCTTAGTAAATAGAGGAGCCACTTATAGCTGTAAACCTCCCTTTCAAGAACCTAAGATTTTACCCAGAATAAAATTCTTCACAAAAAGATAGGACATACAAACGAAAATTATTTTAAGACAAAAATAGACTAAACTTACCAGTATAATAAATGGTTTTTACAAAGTTACTAAATAAATAAACGTATATAAGTAATGTATAAAACAATAATTATAATTCTTAAATGGGTTTTATTTTATTAATTTCTCAATATTTACATTAACAAGAAACAATTTAAAAACTAAGAGACTTAAAATAATAATAATAATATGTACAAGTATATAAGAGGTGGGGGGGGAACAATCATAGGGCATCAAAAAATTCGTCCGCATCGTTGTCAACAGGAAAAGTGCCCAAAAGGCTGGCAGCATTGCCACGTTGTATGGCAATGCTGATTCTCTGGCCGAAGAATAGGCCAGCCTTCTGGTCACATGAAGAGTCGACCAACCGCTTTGCGATGTCTTGAAAGACTAAGTGGGCACTCGGACCCCATGGCCCTAGTGTTTCAACCCCAAACGGCTCAAACATATAAGTCCCAATAAGATTGGAGTATTTGCGCCGTTTGAGGTTTTCCGCACCTGCAGCAGCAGCCCCAGCACAGCCCACCGTGATCGGAAGATGGGATGGCGCAAGGGTGTCGACAGTGAAATTAAATTAAATTCTGTTTTAATAAAAGAATATAACTTACTAACTATTTAACTAATAATAAAATGTATCTCATTAAACACCCAGTGCTCTTCTTCCTCTCTCCTACTTGATCTATGCTGTGCCCGACAGGGTCCATAATTGTGACTAATTTATCTATTTACCTACTAACTTTATACATTATGGTACGCAATAAAGAATTGAGAATTGAGTAGGCAAGGCGGTTTTACACAGAACAAATTATCCAAATACCTCATTCGCCAACTGTTGTTTTGAAAAAGAAACAGTAACTGGTTAAAACTGAACTTCTTGCGAAACCGACGAAATTGAAATTTCTTGCTTAGAGTTTGTAATCGATAATTTACCTACATTGCTTAAAACTGATTCTCGAGGCATATCTTTTTATTACACGTCATCATCATGATCACGACGTGTAAATAAATAAATTCACTTTTGTAAAAAAAAAATCACTTTCGCCACTTCGGATGATCCAGCAAAATTATATATCATCAGTTGAACTGTGTTCGTCGGTTACCATAATAATTCATTCATTTTCCATCACATTGTCAGAATGTACAGTCAGCATCAAAAGTTAATGAACACATTTAGATTTTCAAAATCGCTGTACACCACACCGTATTCACTATTAGCACTTCACTATACAGCGATTTTGAAAATCTAAATGTGTTCATTGACTTTTGATGCTGACTGTACATCTCTTCTAAAGTTTTCCGTTATAATTATCTTTCGATCGATTTTGTTTTTATATGTTTTTACATTTAATCATACGTTTTTCTCTTTTCATAATGTAATGTTTGTAAAAGTACCTATCGATTTTTCAGTATATCGATTTCATTCGGTCAAAAAACGACTTAAAACGGTCACAACACTACAGCAACGAACCCAAAGACATGACATTGTAATAACGTTTTGTCGGAATATGAATCAACGAATAATCCGTGTTTTTGAGTGCGTTTTTCCAATATAAAGTGAAACTTGGTGCTTACGAATGATACTCATTGTTATAGTGTATGGATAACATAGTGATTCATTAGGATAATTAATTTGATATTTCAATTTCTTACGTAGACGTTAATACAAAGCTATCGCGGCTTGTATAATGAGAAACGTCAAATCGGGCTTCTTAGATTGTCGTCGGTATAGGGTAATATTTTTTGCAGATGTTTAAGTTACTGATTTCTCGAAATAGATTTTGAAATGAGCTTTCTTGTTTCTTTATTTTATTGAATCTTCAATGTTATCTCTCCCTTTGCCCACGTACCTTAAGGCTTCTTCTTTGATAAACCAGTCCAAACAGTCTTATGCTCTACCCATTAACTGTTTACCCAGAGCCTCCAAATGAGCTGCCGGGGTTGCGAGTTGTCCGAAAAGGATATCGTGGCCCCGGCACACAGGCAACGGAAGGAACACGGGTGGGTTTTAATCAGTAAAAGTCTGACACGCCCTCCCGCTGCGCCCAGAGCGAGAGAAGTTATTTGATAATTTCCCAAAAAAAAAGGGCCTCCAAATGTGATAGCTGATCAGACAGTACTTAGGTAACAATTAAGTTGTCTACATGGTGGTCTCTTAGTCTCGGCCAATATTACTTGATCAATAATGTGAATATGACACGCTCTTCTCAAGTATCTCACAGTTTAGCTTAAACAACTTTTTATAAATATACACTACAGTAGTTCCCCAGTTAGTAGCAAACCTCGGGAGCCGAGTTCTACCCGAACTTTAATTTAAATCTTGAACACACGAACTCAGCTCGAGACTTATTAAAATTGTTTTCTGTTACAACAACTTGCATCACAAGTGAAATGACGTCATACGGTTCTTATTTTTATTATTTATTTTATTTGTATACACGTATTGTACACATAAAACACAAATTCATCGTTCTATTGTACGATTGTGGAAATTTTTGTTTGTTGGTATAGTTGCTTTAAAGCTTGTGCAGACCAGCGCGATTTGTCGCGCGACGCGACACCGGTTATTGTTATACTGTGAAGTTTTCTTAGAAATTGTATTGTTCGTGTCGCGTCGCGCGACAAGTCGCGCTGGTCTGCACAAGCCTTTAATCTTCAAAGGTTTATAATTTTGAGATGTGATGCATTGTCGTGTAGCCACTGGCTACTATGGATTATTATGGATTGGATGGTATAACAGAAGTAATAAAAAGTAGGGTAAATTCGTTAGAGATGGCCATAGTTTTTTTTAAGTTAAATAAAACTGAAACTATTGACAGCATAAACTGTTATTTTTAAGAAAATCAACAACAATCAGTCTTTAGAAAATCAGCATAAAGATATTTTTATAATGCAAGGAATATACATAAAAAAAAAATACATAACTGGCCGTCTTACCCGGTATATAGGTACGGGAGTGATGGCCGTAGTAGTACGGGACAGATGGCCGGCACTGGATTTGCCTCTGCCTTTCCCTTTTTCTTTAATTTCTGCTTGCTGAAGTTCCTTTTTCTTCTTCTGTCCATATTTAGAGCGCATGTCATCAAAAGTTGTACAATTCTCATGTGGGGTACAGATTACTGATCAAACATTGAAGCCAATCTTCTTGAGGATGGGTTTTATAGTATTTTTCGCTACGACTAGCACAATTATCAGCTTCATCTTCTGCGTCTTCTTCACCAGATGTATCACATAATATTGGTTTATCCTTACTAATATTACTTTCAGACCTTCTTCCTATCTGTTTGACAGCCATCACACGGCCATCTCTCTTTTTTGTCCGGGTAAGATGGCCACCTTAATTTTTAAACTTACGAATTACAATTTTTTTCCCATTTTGAGGTTACAATGAAGAAAAATATACACCAACACAATACACTCACAAAAACACAAATAAGTAATAAAAATATTAGTATTTCCGGATGGTATACGAACCTACTATAAATTTTCGCAACTACTAAATTCAATTATGGCCAATTTACTTATTTTTGCGCAAAGTTTTGTTCAGATATTGTTCGTGGCGGTGTACTAAGTATTCTAATTTAAATACAGCGCCACCTTGTGAATAAATGAGCTAATCATATTGATTGGCCAACTCTCCCGTACGGCCATCTCTAACGAATTTACCCTATAGCAAAGGAAGATGGAAGATTTTAGATAAACCTAGATGTCTTAACATATACAATGCCGATATGACAACATATTTTAGGACATTATGCATATAGCATAATCAGCCGATAATGTTCCCAATTTTGGGGCACAGGCCTTCTCTCTTGGAGAGGGATTGGGCTATAATCTACCGCGCAGCCCCAGTGCGGGTTGGTAGATGTCACATGTCTAGAATTTTTGGTTCTAGGACATGCCGGTTTCCTCACGATGTTTTCCTTCACCGTTTTGAGAGCAGTGGTGATGAAATTATTTACACAAAGTAAAACGCCTGCCTGGTTTGAACCCGACCTACAACTCATAAGTCAGGGCCGTTACCACTGGGCGTCCACTGCTCCCTTATTCACTATGAGATGGTATAATCACCGACGGGGTTGAAGTCCTTGCTCGTCATATGGGTCTCGTTGCGCGCCATATTGTATCCCCATAGACGCATAGCTTCTTTGCAGCCCATCTGAAATGTTAGTTAATATTTCTTTTATAAATTGGGAATGGAAAATAAGACAAACGCAATAATTAATCTGCGAAATAAATCGTAGTGAAAATAAGACAAACGCAATAATTAATCTGCGAAATAAATCCTAGTGAATATTTCTCACCGGAATTATCTTTATTTCATTAGCAGAATAAAATTGTGTGAATTATTGCCGCCAGGGTTCGTGACAATAAATGCTATTATTTTGCAAAGGTTTACTTTTACTTCAATGCATTTTACGACAACTTTATTCCTCACCTAATTTTGCAGAAAATGGTTTACCTATAAATTATTTGCGCAGGCTCAATACTTCTGGAGCAAGCGCTGTCATACATACATTCATTACTCATGGATTAGACCTGTGATAAAAAGTAAAGAAAAACGCGCCTTGCACTATAACCTAAAGGTGACGCGAAAAATAGATGTATCGTTCTCCTAAAATTTTCCAAACCTAATATAATAACCTAATACTCGTATATCCCAAGAACTAAGTCCTACGTAAATGTTATGAACTATTTACTGCGTCAGAATTAACTTGCGATACATAAATTGATGTTTAACCCAATACCTATTTTACGGATTTTTGCAACGTTTGACATTTATTTTTTTCCGCACTCGATTTCGTTATGGACTTCACACTTCACAACAATATCGGGTGAGAAATATTCAGTTGGATTTATTTCGCAGAAAAGTTTTATTTTACTGCGTTAGCCCAGTATTATCATTTCGAACGTTGGGAAGCTGTGTGAAGTCATAAATTAGCGTAGATATTCAGAAAGATAATAAAAATGACAACTTACCTGTATCTCATTAACGTTATTAAAGTCCAGCGCAGTCTTCCATTTGTAAGGAATGTTGCGAGAGACTCTGGAGGTAGCGTATATACCAGCCACCTCCAAATTGGTATGCGAGAGCAGGAACTCGTCGAAAGCCTGTTTTCTTGGAACTTTTAGGAAGTTGAGAATTCGGCCAGAAGTAATATTAGGCTGCAGAGCTAATTCTTCAAACCGCAGCACCCTGTAATTTAAATAAAACAAGTAAGCAGTTAAGTAGCGCATTTTAAATCAAATAATGACATTAAACCATTAGTAAGTCATTGCAATGTAACTCTTATCTCATTGCTATGAAATATAAATTAGAATGATTGTCGTGAGTTTAATAAATAAGCGTTTCCGTCCACGATAACGTTATAACATAGCAAAGAAAGCTGGTCGGGTATAAAAAATGCAACAACGTTTAAAATATTTGAGCTATCGCAATATTTGAGTGGAGCATGAGGTCCTAGGTTCAATTCCCGAGTCGGACAAAGTGTTATTGGGTTTTTCCATCTGGAATTTGTCAGTAGCAGCCCGGAGACTGGTTTTTTATCCGGTTGATGGCAAACATAACTGGCGAAATGTAGGTGTACTATAGGTACACCTGTGCCTAAGCCTTCGGGGAATACAGGCGTGATGTTATTTATGTGAGTATTTGAGCAATCCTTTAAAATAAAAGCTAAATTAAAGTTTATTTCATTACAAATATAAGAAGAAGTAAAACCTTTTTATTTCTTCTTGGTGATTAAAAACCATAAATACGAGAGAGGATTTTTGAGATGGGGCCGTAACGACAGGTACCTTAACCGTAGTCGTAACAAGAAAACGGTCTTAGGAGACTGTCCTTAACTTTTTGAAACATTTAGATCTGTATTCATAGATTTTGATAAAAAAATATACGAGTAGTCAGAAAGAAAATGGGCAGTTTTCACAAAACCTTTTTTTGACCCCAATCGATTCTGTTTCTTATAAGGATCGATTGATTGAGGACTGTCCACGGATTAAACAAATAAGTGAAAAACGGAAGCTCATTTTAAGAATATTGTTCTAAGTTATATGAATCAAGTGCTAATTTAAAGTTTTGATGCTAATGAAGTTATAGCGAGAGTTTTGATTTTTTTATTAGAGAAAAAGAAAGTGTTAAGGTTAAACCGGTTAAGGTAGCTGTCCTTACTGCCCCATCTCAAAATTCATCCTGTATATGTTATGACTGTCTGCTTAGCTCTATAAAGATATGGCGTGATGATAATCTTTTAAAAGGTTAAATCAGTAACTATCAGCAATATTCTAACCTTTTAGCTCGTCTTTTTATCCGACTACGGCAAAGCCAAAAAGGAAGGGTTATGATTTGCGGTGAACTATAGAACAATGCGAACATATATTTTTTATTAATATAGATTTAGATAGGGATTCGGGCCAAGTTTTAAGTTTTTAAACTGCCCGCTTTTACAACTGGAAAATGTAAGTTGATCGATTATTACTCGTTAACTTGTAAATTACTGTGATACTACTTAACTGTGATAGTTTTCTTTTTAATTTCGTTATATTTACTACTACCGTGTATTTTTTCACGTATCCAAAACCAACCATTTAGCTGACAGTGGGGGACACTTGACTCTAACAAAATTTTGCACTTAGCTTAATATTTCGCAAACGGATCCCTGAATCCAAAAATGGTTTTCACAAACTCACACCTCATTCACACGGGACCCATCATCAAATCACGTATCGTCTTTTAAAATTCACATTAAAAGACGATACGTGATTTATGACGTGTCCGTACACGTCCGACGCGGTGTAAAAGCAATGCCGCCGTCAATAAAAAAGACGATTCGTCAAAAAACTCGAATCGACCTCTTGTGAACGAGCCCTTACTCTATTTTTGAACGACCTTTCCAACGACACCCCACACCATGGGTTAGACGAGGTGAGATATAAGAAAAATTAAAACCCGACTACTGAAACATCGCGCTCTAAAAAGTATGAAACAATAAAATATTTCGGACAGAAATCAAGATATATGTAGGTACAAAAATGGTCAAGGTAAAGCCGTGGTAGCATGCCTGTACACCTACAAAATTATAATGACAGCAGTTCAGGGACAGGAGGGTTCTCCTTTTTTCTTAAAACTCATTCGCGAAATTGATCAGAAGTTCTTAATTAATCCAGCTTTTGATGATGAACCTGCCTTTACTTTTACAGTTGACTGTAAGCCCTAAGAAGCGCAATCACAATAAATAAATAAAAAACTATTAACTCAATAAACTCGATATATAACGATTCCGGATTGAAGGACAAACTTAACTTTGCAGTTGAAGGGAAAGAAACCTCAAAAGGTAAACTTCATAGTTTACTCACATCAGTCTGTCCGGATACTGCTGCAGTAATTTTCCAGCTGCCATATAGTCGCTGACCATGTCGGCACAGAGCATAGAAGGGTCCCAGCAATCTGAAGATTGCTTGCAGAAGTCTTCATCTCGCCTCGACTGCATGACTCCGCGGGGGTCCCGTATCAATAGTATCACCTTCACGTTGAGCCTGTAAATGATTCAGTTGCTGGCTTAAACATACTGGTGGATACATTACCTAGCAATATAATCTGAAGCTTTTGTGTAAAGGTTTATAAATGAACAACTTACTCTTTATCATCCAATATTTCCTCAACGAGCCTTAATCTTAGTCGTACAAGCTTTATATTTAGGAAAGGAAACAGCTGACATAATCGTGAAGTAACCTCTGTATTATAACACATATCAACTTCATTCTCGTCCTTACAATACTCCCACTGTTTGTCTTTGTGGCTAAATCCATAAAGGTTACTTCTTTCAAACTCAAAGTAATCTTCTAAATCATCATAATTGCATTTCAACATTCGTTTAACAATGCTCAGAACTTCGGTCGCTTCCTTTGGAGTCCTAAATTGTTTAGCTCCATACATAAGAAGGGGTTCACAATTATAGAAAGTACTTGGAGCTGCATTATTTACCAGGTCTCCAAGAAAATTTGATCCTGATCGCCATGTTGATATAATTAAACTTCTCAGGGGCTGTCCCCCAGATTCCATAACGAAATCTTTTAAATCATGGTCACCAGAAAGTGAAAAGTTATAGTTGGAGTTATATTTGATTTTTGATCGTGTTTTATCTAATATGTTTGTGATGTCTGTAGAGCTGTTGGTGTCATCTTGCAAGATTGTGGCTTTAGTTTTGATGTCTGGTGAACTATAGGAATAGTTTTTATCTTTTGTAATAGATCTATTTTCCGTTTTTATTAAAATATTATGACCATTATTACTCAGTATAATAGATTTCTGTTGCCTGAAGGTCTCGTCTCCGTTTATGATAATCTTATCATTTTTCTGGCTCTTGATGGTTATGAGAAATGTGTTATCAGTACGTCGAATCTTAATATCAATAATAAGTAGAATGCTGACACCAAATAGGAGACATATTTTATAAATGTTGAGCGGCCGCATCATCTGTAAAGATGGCCATAATAGAACTGTTTTGGATTTTCACAAAAACATAATTATATGAAAAACACAGCGTTGGTTTAGATTTTACTTTAAATTAGTAAATAATATTATACAATATGAGTATGTCCATTTTACCAGATTCCTCTCCTTTTACCTTATGTACGTTCTTACACTATAACAGGGGTACGCGGGAATCTTTGTATACGCGAAATATCACCTGTCATTGTCACCAACAGAAGTCTTCAAAAATCACCACAAGTACATTGTGACATTAAACCCTCATGTTTTGTGTTGCGCTTTTAAAAACATGAAAGAATTGTAAATTGTAACTCATACATATTTGTAATCTCTGTGTTATGCAATTTTTTCTACAATTTAACTATTTTGTAGACTTATAAAGTTTTGTATTAGAGGGCCCTGAATTCCAGCAGAAGGAACAATTGGTAAAAAAAATGTTCAAATCTCTGATGATACAGAGCTCCTTCTAAATGTTGCATTGAATTCTCTACTTTTGTGTCAAAATCGTTATTGTAAGGGCTAATGATACAAAATGGTACATCTTATCGGGTATACTTATAAAATAAATGTTCCACACAACTTACCCTAGCTGTAATGGGACTTTCTTTGAAATCTAAAACGTATTAAACGCACAAAAGTTACGAGAACAAGGTAACACGTGACACCGCGATATTAACGCACCTTCATCTAGTTATTTTTCTCAAATATTGTTGACGTGCAAAAGTGTTTGTATCTACTTAGCGAAATAAATACCCATTTTAAGTCACACACACAACTAAACTGACGCATTAGTAAAATTCTTAGCCAAAAATAAGTAGTTTGGTTTACATAACTAGTTGCTTGGATCGTTGTGAATAATTATGGTAGGCCGAAATAACTCGTTATAAAGCCCATTAATTATGGGCCCATTAAATTTTGTGGTGGTAAATTTAATATTGATACAATACAAGTATATTACTGATTTTCTGTACGGCACTTCCTCGTGCAAATAACCTTGAGCTTTCCGTCCTTTTATGCTCATTCAGTCTTACACTACTCAATGCTAGTTACAGTAGAAAATACGCAAAATTCGTAGATTAGGATTTTCTTTATTAAATCTATATCTCAACATTCAATGACGACATGATAAATGATTTCTAATTAGTATGATCTAAAAGATGGTATAATCATCGACGGGGTTGAAGTCTGTGCTCGTCATATGGGTCTCGTTGTGCGCCATCTTGTATCCCCATAAATGCATAGCTAATCTGCACTCCTTCTGAAATGTAAGATAACTTGCTAATAATAGGTAGGTGTAATATTAGGTATTATGGCGACAGGTCACAGGAACTACCTCGCGACCCACGGATTCCCCTCAAGTTGAAGGGAAAAATCTACAAGTCCTTTCGTACTGTACTTATGCATCGGAATGCTGGGACATGAAGAAAACGGATGAAAAAAGATTGCATGCAGTGGTGGTCAGAATTTTGAAATGGATATGTGGAGTGTCGAGAATGGAAAAAGTAAGAAGTTAGTATACAGAGTTTAGAGAAAAGTGATATTTTGTGACGAATACTGGGAAAATTTTAAAAATACACAAAATTTGGGTTTTCTCGAATCCCATGAATTCACTTAAGCTTTATGGGGCGCTCCATTGTTGATAATGGGTCACACTACCACGACCTGGAAGGATACGTCAAATTACAAGTCATTCTGTATAAATGGAAGTTTGGAAGTGGCGCCAGTGACAGAAAAGCTGAAAGGAAATCGTTTGGCTTGGGAGGGGCATGTTATCAGCAGGAATGATAAGCATGTGACTTAAATAGTGATGAATGGAGAGGGAGAGAAAGGCCAAAGAAAAGATGAATGGCTTGAGTGACGAATGATATGAAAGAAAAGGGAGTGTATTTGTGACTGACTGGCTGGCTGTGGTTAACTGGGTAGAATGGAAGAAGAAAACTTGTTACGCGACCCCAATTATTAGCATAGGACAAGTTCAGGGAAGATGATGAAGTTATTCAATTCAGATGATCTGCATTATGAACTGCATCAAAACCTGCTAATAAGAAAATAAAGCAAGCTGTGTGAACTCACTTTGGGAAGCTTAAGTAATTTTATAAAAATTTCAACATACTTGTAACATGGTAACATAATCAAAGTCCAATGCAGTCTTCCATTTGAAAGGAATGTTGCGGGAGACTTTAGAGGTAGAGTAAGCTCCACACAACTCCACATTGGTATGCGACTGCAGAAAGTCATCAAACGCCTGTGTTCTTTGAGCTTTTAAGAAGTTTAAAATACGATCAGTTATAATATTAGGTTGTAGAGCTAATTCTTCGAACCGCACCACCCTGGAATTTAAACATGATATTATAAAACTGGTTCAACGCTGAGTAATTAAGTTTCCATAATATTGATAAAATGGCCAAAATAACAACTGCTAAAAATCAACACAGTGATGATGAACCTACTGGTAGATACTCCTTGGTGTGGAAAGTGTCTTGAGGCTTACATTTCACAACCAATAGACAGACTCAAGCAGTTCTTAAATTAAAAAAAAAACTGATATTAATTCAACCCGGACATTTACGATGATAATGTGGAGGTAGTGGACTTAATAAATGTACATACATAATTTTGTCTGGATATTGCTGCAGTATTTTTCGAGCTGCCATATAGTCACTGACCATGTCGGCACAGAGCATAGAAGGCTCCCAACAATCAGAGGAAAGCCTGCAGAAGGTGCGTTTTTTCCTCGACTGCATGACTCCGCGGGGGTCCCGTATCAACAGGATCACCTTCGCGTTGAACCTGTTAACGATTCAGTTTTACTTAATGTAATCTGAACATGGAGAATAGTTGCATAACACATATCAACATCATATCTTGTCTGTTTTCACCGGAGGGTAAGGCGAATGCCACGTTTCGCCAATAAAAGAAGGCTAGTTAAAAAGTTCAACAGACTGAATTTACTGATAGCCTGATAGCCTATCTATCAATCTATATTATAGTTCTACAAAACCAATTATTATAATTCAAATGCCTTGAAAAAAATGTAGTGACAAAAAACAATTTAATTGCCAGGAAACAAGCTAGTTGTTACACCTGTGTTACGGTTCACTAATGTTTCACCAAAACTCCCTTGTCAAATGTCAAATTTTTTGTTTATAACCAACGTTTCGTATACTATTATTATTTTACAAACAAGTTATTTCGCAAATATTTTATTTTATAGACACTCGTTTTACAAACATTTATTTAGCAAATGTTTCTCTTTACAAATGTTTCGCATGATATTTAATAATTTCTACATTTTTCATTTAATATTGTGAT
Source organism: Agrochola macilenta (assembly GCA_916701695.1). Lineage (NCBI taxonomy): Eukaryota > Metazoa > Arthropoda > Insecta > Lepidoptera > Noctuidae > Agrochola > Agrochola macilenta. The sequence goes on along the minus strand of OU753560.1, from coordinate 22,607,349 downwards.
TCTTTTGGAAAAATCACGTTTATACTAAATATCATTATATAAAAAAAATTCTAAACCAGACACAAAGGGATCATGGTTGAAATTTTCAGTTGGGTCTGAAGTTCCTAAACCTACAAAAAAAAAAAACTATATATTCTAGTCATTTTTGGGAGAATAAAAATATCTAATCTAATCTAACTAGTTTGGTTCCGCGTAGCCTACTAAAATTATATTTTTTTTTCTGTTAGCATAATTATATCGATTCTGGCATTATTTAAATTTTTATGGTTTATATATTAAAATTACCCTTTTGCTTATTTAATGAGTTTCATTTTTAGGAAATTGCGTAATTCAATATGTAAAACGTTTTAATTCCAAACGTTGTTTTATGAGATAACATGAATAAATAATGAATAATTTGTTAAATAATACGTTATTAAAAAAAAGTTTATCGGATAATGATTTTCTTAATTGAATGATTTGGCAAAGTTGTTATTGTGTAATGATGAAATTACAAACCATATTTTTGTCAATCGTTACTTGTCACATGAACATTTGTAAATTAAGTTTTGGTGAAATGACTGGTCACCCTGTGTTACACCTGTGAAAACTCAAAAATATTAAAAATTACTCACGCTTTATCGTTCAATATTGCCTCAACGAGCCGTAATCTTAATCGTTCAAGTTTCACATTTTGGAAAGGAAACAGCTTACATAACCTTGTAGTGACCTCTGCGTTAAAACATAGGTCATCGTTGTTATCGTACTTGCAATACTTCCACAGTCTGGTGCTTGGACTACCCTCACGAAAATGTTTTCTTTCAATCTCAAAGTAATTTTCCAAACCTTTATAGTTGCATTTTAACATTCGTTTAACAACGCTCAGGGGTTCGCGGCCTTCTTTTGGTGTCCTAAATTGTTTAGTTCCGTACATAAACAACGGCTCATTATGAAAGTATGTACTTGGACGCGCATTATTTATTAGATCTGCTGTGAATGTAGATCCTGATCTCCATGTTGATACAACTAAAGTTATCAAGGGTTGTCCTCCGGATTCCATAACTAAATCTTCTAAATCATGAACACCAGATTGTGAAAAATTATAGTTGTAAGTGTCATGTTTGATTTTTAATCGTGATTTTTCTAATATTATGTTTGTGATGTTTGAGAAACTTTGGGTCTCATCTTGCTGGTTTGTGGGTTTATTTGTGATATCTGGGGAACTAAAGAAATGGCTTTTATTCGGCATTTCAGGTAAATTTTCCATTTCTATTGAAACATGGGTATCATCGTTCAGCATAATAGGTATTTGTTGCATTAAGATATCCTCTCCATTTTTTACTTTTACAATAATCTTAGCATTTTTCTGGCTTTCATAGGATATGAGACATGTGTTATTAGTATATCGAATATTAATATCAATAATAAGTAGTACACTGATACCAAATAAGATATATGTTGCGTAAATGTTAAGTCCCCGCATCATCTGTAAGGAAAGTTATTTTATTTTTCATACTTTAGACTGCACACTGAATTCTAGAAAAAAATTAATGACATATTATGCTCATCGTCTCCATCAGTGATTGAATCAGAAATGAGGGGCCAAAAAGTCCCAATCCAAGTACCTAAATGTGCAGCGTGGGTAGGCCCCTCACAAGGCCGACAACCTAGTGCTGGTCTCGGGATTACACCAAATGCGTGCAGTGCAGGTGGCATTCCTTGATGGCTGATGTGAAATGATGATGAAATGATAATTATTTATTTCTATGAGTACAGTTTTCACCAGTTACATGATCTATTAAAATAGTATTAGATACTGATTCAAAACTTACCTTTGTTAGGTATACGTGTATTGTTGTGCTACAGACAGAAACAACACTAAAAGATGGTCAACACTACCCAATACGGAAACATAACACAAAATAATAATTTATCACAAAATTTAATTATAAAAAATACACGATGGACCGCGAATCGCGATATTAAAAAAGTTACACTAACTCAAACGTGTTTCGAGCAGTGATGTATAAATAAAAATCTGTTTACAATAAAGAGGCCGTGCTCGAAATCGACTGATTTAGTTTTTTTTTTCATTCGTTGTGGGAAAGGGAAACAGGATTTAAACAAAATTATTTATGATTTTAAAAGTCGAGTTCTTTGTCTTGCATGCGGCTGAAAGGGTTTTTTCAAATAAATTAAGTATTCATGGAAAATCACTAATATTCGCAACAAGTTTTTCAAAAAATTACGCGAGACTGACGTTTGATCGTTTGGTTACACGAAACTACTTTTGATTTTGAAAACTAAAAAATCATATCGATATCATTATATGGTCTACTTGCATTAGGCTGAACCACTTATTCAACTTTCATGCAAAATATAGCAGAAAAAATAATTAAATTTTGACAAATTTCTTTTAAATTTAAATAATTACATATATATCTTAAGATAACCATTTAATACTTACTTCATCTCGTAAATAAATGACAAAGTGAACTATATTATCGACCGCGGAAAACCCAGCACGTCCGTCAGTAGCGACCGGGCTTTTCAAGCGTGAGGACGTATGACTTTGCGTCGCAGGCGCGCACGTGTTAAATGTAAACATATTCCAGAAATTGTACGCCGACTACCACATTTTGACCCGCATTTTATTATATGTACTTTACTTGTTTTGGAAGAATATTACAATTTTGCATACCTGGCAATAAACAAAATACCGGTGTGCATGTGCTCGTAATTATTCTTGTCTTAAACGGTTTGGCTGATTTAGTTTTTTTTTAAATTCTTGTGTCACTTGGATGGTTCTTAGCAATAGTTGGAACCGGGTGGCGCTGTTCTCGCAGGACAACGTCTGTCTACCGGGTCCGTTAGTTATATTTTGTCTGTAGGTTTCATAGTTTTCATTATTTAAGTGAAAACTTCTGAGTGATTTTTGGTAGGGGATAAAATTATGGGTTCGCGTCACAAACATTGTTATGAATTATGATGATATGGTGTCGCAGATCCATATATGGATCCTATTCCAATGCCAAAAAAGGTGACGAATAAAATTTGTTGTCATGAACTAAAATTCACACCAACACCCCCGACTTCAGGTGTAAAAATAGTACTGTAGCTTTTTTGGTGATGGTGTGTCCTATCACAAAAATAATGAAAATTTTGACACCCGTTATAAGACATGTCATGTCATGTAGGTAGTATATTTCTTATTATTTTCCGTACAAAACATGAAAAATTACATATAAAATACGTGGACGCTGCCCCAAGTACGCACCTCCGGCTCTAAAAAACTCATAGGGTAGGAAAAAACAAGTATAACCATTTTTTTATTTTTTGAGAGGGCAAATTATCAAATAACTTCTACCGCTCTGGGCGGAGCGGGAGGGTGTGTCAGACTTTTACTGACTAACACCCACCCATGTTCTTTCCGTTGCCTGTGTGCCGGGGCCGCGATATCCCTTTCGGACAAACCCGCAACCCCGGCCACCGGTCACCTTGGAGTCGCGATTGTCAAATTCAATTTTAGTTTTGTCCGTTTTTTTATTACCTTTGCGTTTTTTTTTCCCGAATAGTTTTAAGATTCTCATAGCCAAAAGTAAGGAATTTTAGTTAAAGTTTAATTCTGTCTATAAGAGAATCGGCACCACTACTCGTATAAATGTACCTAAATGAATCTAACACCAAATTGTAGCATTTTTATGTTGATTGTTATAAATATACTACACGAATTTACACAAACATTCCAGACTTATTTCTTAACCGTACCTACGAAAATATCGTCTATAGGAGCAAAATTGTTTAAGCGATCACTACGCTCGATCTTTAGGCGTGTGTGCGTGAACGGTGCACACAAACATAGGATCGCAATGAATGTGCCTAAACTCTGTCGAGTGAATTTTGTGCACGGACTCTTAATCGGTTGAAGGACACTGAATACGAAGGGGATCCAATAGAATTTTTATAGTTATTACCTCTGGGGGAGTTTAGTGTCCTGCAACGTGATAAAAATTCACCTTAGTTTTCGAAAATAACTTATTTTGTTATCCTTTAAGTTTAAAATACTGAGGTAGGTGTCATCGCGATTGTCAGCGTTCGAAGGCTCTTCGGTAACAACACATCAAAGAAGTATCTTCGAGTGAAAGACAACAAGGGCATTTTATGTCCAGAAAATCACTGTCGATTCCAAGGTTGCCTGGAAGAGATCGCAGTAAGTGATAAGGCCTCCCATTGTATATTTTGTAGTGTATTACTTTTTCTTTATGTAATGTATAATCTGGTGTACAATAAAGTATATATAAATAAATAAATAAATAAATAAACAAGGTATAAATTATTGGGGAAAATTCCTCAATAATGAATACCTTGATGTGTTTCAAAGTCAAAGCCAATCTCAGCCCAACCCAAGCCGTCTTGGTCTATTGGTTGCGAAGATACAGCGAATATCTATAGTCAAAGATGGGCATTTTTATCCAAAAAGTGAAAAATTATCGATTTAGGGCCATTTGCCAAGACACGTATCGGCTGAACTAACTGTCCTAGAGAAAGTGTTGTAGTACTTGTAGTATTGTAGTTGAGTAGAAAGGTATATTTCGAACGAATTTTTGAACAAATATTTGAACTTTCTTGTTAAACACTTTCTCTAAAAGTTCAGCCGGTATTCTTTGAATAGCTGTATCTTCGCAACCAATAGGCCTAGAGTGCTTGAGTTGGGCTTAAATTGTAGCAGCTTACTTCCCTGCTCTCTTAAAATATAGAACAAAGATACCTCAAAACGTGTCCATAAGGAATATAAAAAAAAAACTGAAACAGTTTTTCAAGCACCATGGAAGTAGCACAAAGTTTTCATTGTTGCAAACTTGCGTATAAACTTCACCGTCAGTAGGGGCTGGTCATCTCTAGCACTGCTTATTTTAATTTAATTTTTGAATTGTAATTTTTTTTATTTCTGTTACGGATGCTTTTAACGTTTTGCATCGTTCTCACATGTATAAATAACTTCAACATGAATGACGTAACCAATATTTTGTAACCATATCATTATTTTAAAGAGTGTCCGTGGAGTTTCTTGCCCGTTCTTCTCAATAGGTACTACTACGCTTTGGAATGGGTATCTAGCTTCATCTTTCTGACTGACCGACCCCTTGACAATTCAAAAGTGCCTGTAATTGGTTTATTTGAAATAAATGCTTTGAGTTTGAGTTTTGAGTTTGAATAAAATAAAATATACGTGTCTGTCGAGTTCCGTTTCTGACAAGTTGCGAGTCTATCCTGAGAGATGACGAAATGCGTATTTGACCGCTTGCATTTCTGACGACATGCTAGTGATCCTAAATAAATTATTGATGAATGCTCTTAATCAAAGTTATTTGTCTCCAACATAATGCATTACTTTTGCTGGATGAAGATATAATTAGTTAAAAAAAATAACAAAGCTCTAAATGGCAGAATATAAAAAACTGTGCCACTTTTGACAACAATTTTAAACTTAACTAAGGTTGAAACTATCTAACGGTGACATAGACACTTAAACCTCGTTGTTTTATGACGTCCAGCATCCTAATTGTGTAACACTCTCAATCATAATCTGCAGGATATTGCTACTTAATGCATTGTTTCATAAAATTAAATGTTCGAAAAATTTGTCCGCTCAACAATGTAAACAACGCAATGAATGTTATTGAACTGTCAAAATGAAATCCGTAAGTGTGTTACGTAATTACCCCGCAGATGACATTCAACCTCAGGATGATAAGGTATTACATGGTAGACTATACCTATCTAAAATTACGAAATATTTTTGATGTGTAACATCTTTCCACTCGCTTTCCTGCAATCAAAATCTAAATCTAAAAAAATCTAAGTAATCAAATCTGTGGGAGTGATTTTGTGAAGTGTATATCAGCACGCGTAGCATGACAACCATAGAAACGGGTTTTCTACGCGTTTTGTCGACGGAAGAATAGATAAAATGACAGATTGTGATTGTCTATCTGTCATTTTGTGTATTCTTCCGTCGACAAAGCCCGTTTCTATCCGATCATGCTACGCGTGCTGGAAGCCGGGGAAGCGCGCGCTATTTCATTTGACCAGTGAGCGCGGTTGGAGCTAGAGTTTATCGTCTGAAACGATCTTGACGAGGCCCCGCCCCTATAATATTGCTTTTGCTAGGTGAAATGTCAGATATTACACATCATTAATGCGACTAATACTCTAAGGCCCGCCCGTTGTTTTTATTTTCCATTTCGATGATATAACTAAGACAAAACAAGGGTCCTTACTCATCCATTTTTCCAACGAGAGTCAAAGAAATAAATCATAAACTATCATAGCATCAGAGGACAAAGCGTAATAAACGTTACAATGGGCTCAAAATAATATTTTTCATTAGAAAAGCGTCGTAAATAACGAGCGTGACATTATTATAGAGAGCGAATTTATGAGCGGACACTGTTGCTCCATATATTGGGTGCTAAACGCTAATACCAGGTTCATTGTTCCACCAATATTTAGTGCGAGAATTTTTAGTGCCCGTAATATAAATTATCCGTATCGGAAATGTGCGTATAATTTATTTATGAGCTTGGCTTACAAGCGTTAGAAGTCAGCTAAATCTAACCCCTTTAGAATAAAACAGACTAAAGCAAAAGGTATTAAAATAAGGAAGTGGAGTAGCTGCACTGCTACGCTGTTCATAAGTGATCAGGCAGTGGATTTCACAAGAGGCAAAGTAAAATACCAGCGAAACACGCCATTTTTTTAAATGGCATGTTAACCTTTGTGGTCGGCTGCTTAACCGGGCTTTCATGTGGCTGCTTCAATCAATTAAAGCCTCCAGCCAGGGCATAAAACGTAGAAACTAAGCGACTACACGCTAAGGGCACCCCCTGTGGGGTACGGTGGACCTTGGCTTAGGGCTTCGCTGGGGGAGGCCAGCAAGGGACAGGATCTGGATTGGATTAAACCGAAACACGTCCTATGATACAGCGATGATATTATTTTATATCGAAGAATTTTTTAAGAGTCAAAGCTTTACACGTTAACTGTATACAAGAACCAGAAGGTCTAGTCCTTGATCAAAATCCGTAGTTTCGGGCGCTTCGCTCTCCGGACGGGGCAGGAAGTGCCCGTAACTTCAGCCGAAACTACGAATTTCGCATAGATAGTAGACGGTAAGAGATCAGCGGCGATCTCTCGCGTCCGGCCCTGGTTCAGGCCATGGTCCGGAGCGAGAGTGCATGGGAAGCCGTCACTTCCTTCTGCGAAGCAGTAATGCTCGCGAAGGAGGAGGCGGAGCGCGCGAGGGAAATGCAAGATGCGCGCCCTCGCGCCCCTAGTCGCCGCAGGAGACGCCCCGGGCGTCGGGAGTCGCGAGCCGACTTCCGGCCACCGTAGGCGCGGGCTTGCGGACGGTGGGCAATGGGTAGCTCGCCGTCCGATTAGGACCAGGCCCGGGTCGACGGCGCGTTGTGTTCCACGCGCGCCTCAAAGAGATGTCAGCACCAACTGACGGGGTCCGTAAGGGCCAATGCCTGCCAGGGTTGCGAGTTGGTCCGAAAGGGATATCGCGGCCCCGGCACACAGGCAACGGAAGGAACACGGGTGGGTTTTAGTCAGTAAAAGTCTGACACTCCCTCTCGCTCCGCCCAGAGCGGGAGGAGTCATTTGATGATTTCCCACCCAAAAAAAAAAAAAAAAAAAACGGTAAGAGATAAAGAGATCATTTATTTGTTCAAAACATGAGTATACACGCACACGGTATGCAAGATGTCACAATTAAATTATGTTACAGTCATGTTTTGCCTTAACGGCGTACAAATAGGTATAAGTAGACACAGACACAGTCGTTAACCAATTACCATGACACAGTAACACATTTACATATATTTAAAATTGAATCATGAAAAAGAGAAAGAGTAATGATGCAGTCCTAATATAACCAAAAAAAACAACCGACTTAATATTTAACGATAAAATATTTTCGTTTTTGCCACCGACTTCCGAAATTAAAGTTATTTTTCACTTTTAAGCGTATTTTTGTGGAATTCGGTGGTTTTTGTTTTGTAAGAAAGTTATTTTAGTGTTTTCTTTGAAAGTCGGTTGTTTTTTTTGTAAAAAAGTTTTTATTTTTCACTTTTTAGTTGTGGTACCTACCCCATACAAATTAGTATACCATTCGAATAATGGAAACAAATTAAAAGATTTTTCAAAAATTACACCTAGTGGGGTAAGTAATCCATCAAGATTTTAGACTAGTGAAATCTGCCATACTAAATCGAACTAGTGGGGCAGATTCCACTGAAAATTTTAGGCATTCCACTTTGGACCAGTCGACTTGGTTGGGCAAAGTGGAATGATTTAAATTAACCGCTTTATGGGTGAACAGGGGGATACATTTTGTATGAAAGATCTTATTAATTTGGTTTAGAAAACGTGGTATAAACTTATTTAATAAAGATTAATCATACATTTTTCAAAACTGGCTTGAAGGTGTAGAAAGGGCGTAAAATTATTTTTTTTCTCTCAATGACATCTATTGGCCCAAAATGGTACGAATGAATGCATTTTTCTACATACAATTTGGAAGATATAACATTTTTGAAATTTAATTACAGCCCTATTAAAATTGTAAATAGAATAAAATCACGATGTAACATTTAGTTTTTGTTTCATTGCAATCGTCTCATCTAATAAAAAGATATGCTAATTTATAGTTTTCAAAGTGATACCCATATCTACCACCAACAAGCATTACGTTCCGGGCGGCAAGGGGTGACGGAGATGTGGAGCATCGTATGCTGCCTCTAATATTAAGCTGGGCGGTCACAGTCCATAAATTACAGGGTACCATCCTCGAAAGATCTGTGATCTACCTTGGTAAAAAAAATTGCAAACGGGCAAATATACGTCGTACTTAGTCGTGTCAGAAGTTTGGAAGGCATAGTTTTATCACATTTGGACGCGAACAAATTATTAAAGCGACCACACGATGACAGGATCATTGACGGAAATAACGAGGTTACGAAATCTGTCTTCTGACAATCAAGGCCACACATAGCAGACGACTCAAGTAGCGCAATTTGATGCCAGGATATTACCATTAATCATTTATAGGCCGAGTGCACCTCATGGCAATTCCAATAAGCCCAAACACGGCTAGGATATATTGTTTTATGACGGAGTTCCGGTGCCTTCCTTCCGGCTTCATCTTCAGATCAGTTCAATGGTACTATTTTTATCAGAATGTGCTTCATAGTCGCTTAACTATTTTAATCGAGATATCGCCACCCGTAAAATATTTATCATTGATTAGTTCCGGTGGCCATCTGTGGTCTTCCTCATCAGTTCCACTTCACCAAATCATACTTTCTGAAAGCAAATGCTTAACTCGTTGCTGAAAATACCAAAATCGCTATGTGTATGCCTATAATATTTGAGGAGTTCCCTCAATTCCTCATAGATTCCATCATCAGAACTGAATGTTGATAAAAATGGGACCAATCTGGAAGTATATCGTTTCAAATAACAAAATATTTTTCCAAATCGGTTCATAAATGGCGCCACCCGTGAAATACTTTTCATTGAGGAATTGTGGTGGCCGTCTGTGGTATTCTTCATCAGTTCCACTTCACCAAATTATACTTTCTGAATGCATATGCTTAACTTATTGCTGAAAATACCAAAATCGCTATGTGTTTGCCTATAATATTTGAGGAGTTCCCTCAATTCCTCATAGATTCCATCATCAGAACTGAATGTTGATAAAAATGGGACCAATCTGGAAGTATATCGTTTCAAATAACAAAATATTTTTCCAAATCGGTTCATAAATGGCGCCACCCGTGAAATACTTTTCATTGAGGAATTGTGGTGGCCGTCTGTGGTATTCTTCATCAGTTCCACTTCACCAAATGATACTTTCTGAATGCATATGCTTAACTTATTGCTGAAAATACCAAAATCGCTATGTGTTTGCCTATAATATTTGAGGAGTTCCATCATCAGAACTGAATTTTGATAAAAATGGGACCAATCGGAAAGTATATCCTTTCAAATAAAAAAAGAATTTTTCAAATCGGTTCATAAATGACGGAGTTATGAGGTAACAAACATTAAAAAAAAACATACAACCGAATTGATAACCTCCTCCTTTTTGGAAAGTCGGTTAAAAAATAAAAAGCGTTGTATCTGCTTTATATTTAGTTCAGTTATTATGCAAAGTTTCATGATCTAATTTGTAGTATTTTTTTTATTCTAGCGGTTTATTGTTCAGTTTGGAGATAAGTTTTTATTTTTTTTCAATTGAGAAAATTTTATGGAATCGTATTTTCGTCAAACAAAGTACTTAACTTTAATCCTCAACTTCATATAATGTATTTCGATATAAAAGCTGCAGTATTTTCGATTTAACGTGGATCATGCTAAGCAACGTTCTAATTCCATCATTTATTAACTAGATTCAAATGATTATGAATAGAATAAAGAAATGAATTGAGTCTCAATAAACAGTGGAAAACACGTTTTGGATAAACAAATGTGGAAACTGGTCATAAAGTGAACCACAATAACAATTTTCCTCCAAAACGCTATGCAAAAAATGGAAAATTGGCAATTATAAAATCCATTTTTAAATTCATTTTCAGATTTCGGTCCATCCATTTTAGGTGAAATTCAATTCGTTCTATGATGGAGACCGAATGCAAAATTCTTTAATACGATTGGCAAAATAGGCTGGGAAATGCAGCATACGCTTGAACTATGAACGACTGATAAAAGCGTATTCAATTTTATAACAAATTCGCGCCAAACGTGCATTTTAACAAAACTTTTTTACTTGAAAATCCGTTAATGCCTTTTTTTAGAGATACTATTAGGTAAATAAAACAATTTTGGGTAAAAAAATAATATAAAAATATCCAATCTGTGCGGATAAAGTAGCGTTCTGCTTAGATCCAAGTCAATTACTAATTTAAAAACAGAGCATTACTTTTAACTTCAAGAATTTTGTTATTGGAATTGTTTGAAATTCGTAAGACTCGTTAATTCAATCAATCATTTGAAAAATACAAAAATAATGCCAAAAATAACAACGAATGTTCCCGAAAACTAAGTAGGTTATTGACAGTACATTATTTTCAACAAAAAAAAAATTGGCTCAGTAGTTAAAAAAAAAAGCATTCTGAATCACAAAAACTCATCGAATTGGAGTTACTCCTAACCCGTTGGCCTCGGGCCCCCAGGCCGTGTCGCTTGAACCAAAACGCGCTCTAAAAATAATGCAATAAAAGGTATCATACAGCCGCACTGCGCACACCGCACAAATGTATTTTAATAGAATAGTAGCACCGCACTATGTATTTAATAATGAATAGTAAAAAGAAGTTTATTTTTATTTTTTAGAACAAAATGAACGCTGTTGCTGTTTGGTTTTTGTTCTGGCTAGAAGCATTTTTGATGAGTATGAATTATAAACTTTCCAATGTTAGTTATTTACAATATTGTTTATGGAGAAATAGTTATTCACAATATTCTGAAATGTAAATATAATAATTATACAAAACAAGTCACTCAAGCATTGTGCAATTGTGCATCTTTACTCCAAATAACTTGCCAACTTCAAACAAGGAAAAATTCAAACAGTACTTTAAAAAAAAACAAACACGTTAAATTTTCCCCGACCATAGCGTGTTTGAAAATCCGGACCTCCCAAACACCGTGATCTTCGGTGGGACGTCCAATTTACATTTAAATTACGGCCTTTAGCCACGACTAAACTTTCTTTTTGCCTCGAATTTACTGGCAGGTTACATCAACGTTGATATTTTTTCTAACCAACTTTGGTGGTCTTCGCAAAGTATGTTTTATGGCCAAAGTGGTTAAGTTGGCTTCTTCAGACTTATTATACTGTCGGGCCTCAAGCCCGTCAAAGATTGGCTCCAAGTATTGGTAACTTAGTTTTAAATCGAGTTTGTGAGTAGCCGAAATGTTGGATCGGTGATTTTGGAAAAAACAAAGGATGCTTGGATGGGAGCTGTTTTTTATGTTTAGTTTTAAAAAGCAATGTAGGTACTCGTATAAGTTAAGCCATAATGTTACAAGTTTAACTAAATTTTCTCAAGCAGATATATTTTGAAGTTTTCTTTCAAAATAACAGCATCTGCTTCAGATAATGTAGATAGCAAAAATAATCTGAATAAATTACTCAAAACTTCCTTTCCTTGTAACATCAGGTAGAAAAAAATCATCCACAACCTTTTAACATAAAAAACCATATTTTGCTAAAAACAAAAGTGCCTACAGACACAAATCCAAAATAAAACTGGACTCAAAACTTTTATATTGGTGATGCAAGTTCTTCCATATGAGGTCATAAATCGCGGGATACAGTGTGCTTCAGAAACTTGGCACTCTTTCGGGTCACGCTGGAATATAACTTGGGTCCGAATAAAGATCAAGTTTCTCGGACTTTAGAACATTGTGTTATTTCAATGGAATGTTTTCAACAGTTGAGTTTTGGTTGTAATTTTGAAGCGATATTATCAAAGTGTTTCCTATTTTGAATCCCCAAAATAATTTATTTTACATTTTAAGTATGTTTAAAGAAGTGTTGGTTGTCCGGCGGCGGCGAGATGGGCAGCCTACATTATTGCCATCGTGGGAAAAATTTGAAGGAGGCTGGCACAGGAGCGTGGGGATTGGCACAAACAAAGAGAGGCCTGTGCTCGGCAGTGGGTGTAGTCGGGCTATGGATGATATAAAAAATTCTTTGCAAAAGCAGAGTAGATAGATAACATTGTTATCTTTATTTCTGATGCAGCCATTTGCTCTCAATCAGTAAGGATTTGAAAATTACTTTATACTTTAAAATTAGCATAAATAACCATTCTCGTCAAAACCAATAAATCGTATCAAACCGTACGGAAACCAAGTTGATAATAACGTCGCGCCAATCGAACAATATTTGCCATTCCGTGTTTGCCCTCGACCCAATAACTTGCCGCGCCGATGTTAATAGCCAATTTACTATATTCCAGCTATAGGCAAGCACACACGTATTGCCCATTCGAATACCGACTTTATAATAACTTTATTATGGACGCTTTATGGTAACAGGCAAAAATAAATGGTAGTTTCGTTTTGTCAAGGCAGAGGTACCGATAACTTTATTAGCTAAAAACATAGTTCCTTTCCTTTTGGATACTGTATCGTATTAGCCCGTCAAACGCTCGTTACTACACAAGGGTTCCGCAGTATGTGACGATGGGGATCTATTAAAACAGCTTCCTTCTATGACAACCTATGAACACCGAAGTCCTCTGTAACACTTCCGGGAATGTAAGCTCGGTCATCACAGAGGTGGAACTACGTTTGCAAATTCTTGGCACTCGCCTGAATTTTCCAAAATTCAATTTTGAATGTCATGGTAGGACTTCAACGTTACTGACCGGGTCCATAAATAAACGTTAATTTCCGACTACGGGCTAGCGTAGTGGATTACTTTTTATTTTAAAATGCAACTTATATGCAAAAGGAAATCGTATAAAAGAACCATGCACTCAGTGAGCACTAATTATTACTTCTGCAAACAAAGAACCGTTGGGAAACGTTAACTGAAAAATAAAATTTTAATGATAGCACGATAGAAGCCCAGCTTTATTTGCCATATATCATACTATACTTTTATTTTAGTTTATAATTTTTATTTCCTTTTTTATGAAAGCAGTTCACGCTACGCCGGACATGAACTCAGATCAATCTGCCTAGCCTTTTCCCAACTATGTTGGGGTCAGCTTCCAGTCTAACCGGATGCAGCTGAATACCAGTATTTTACATGGAGCGACTGCCTATCTGACCTCCACAACCCAGTAACTGGGTAATACGATACCCTTTGGTAAGACTGGTGTCAGACTCACATGAACTCAGATCCTGATTATCTATTAAGTGGACCAAACGATATCGTAAATCTTTTCTTAAAAATTTAATCTCAGAGTAACACATCTTATTTTCGTCGAGTGAAAATAAAATAATCATTCATAAAATAAAATAATGAAGACACCAAAGTATCCTAACTTGTACTCCAATCCAATATGGCCCCCTAACCCAATGGTAATCGAGACATTACATTTGAAATTGCAAATGGCCGCCGGCCATCGGACACGCTAATCAGAACAACTGGATCGCAGCGCGCTAACCTGAAATTTAGTGCTGCTAGTTAAACCTCTACTGGTGGATGTCGATTGAGAGATTAGGAGTAGACATATAAAAGGTAGTCAATCGGTATTGGGAAGCGCAACACATGAAATGTTTCTAGTAGGTACCAGTTTCTGTTAAGACTTTAAAGTAGAGCATGCAAAATTGTCAAATGATTCGATATCAAGAAATATTGTGGAGCGATACTGCTCGCTTCACAATAGTTATTTGAAGAAAAGAATGTAAATAGATAGATAAGGGCAGATATTTCTCGATGTGAAGCCAAGTCAGAGGCCCATGGGCGGCTTTAAAAATCTGACACCAGGTTAGTCACACTAACCACAAGAAAAGAAGAAGAAGAATACGTATTTACTGATTTTTGCAAGCAAGATGAATTTTCTTTTCTAAAGTAACAAGATTTCAAAAAAAGATAATTCTAAAATGGGTTTCATAGTACCTACTTAAGTACCCGTACATCGATCAATTGGACAAATTGCACGGAAGTCGAATCTGTCTCGGTATTGTTATATTGAAACCGCTATTACTGCCCTCTGCCAATTGAGGGGGAGTGAATAGGAGGATGATTAGGCTTGGGACGGAAACAAATGTCAGGGTTCAAAAGTCCATTATCTAATATTGTATATTTACATGAAACCACACATTTTCATGTAACATTAAGGCAAGGCCTACACACTTTACACGATAAAGAAAAATATACGATAAGATTTAAATAGGCAGTCGAAAGCCGCAATATTTCTTAAATCTTTGTGCCAATTTCTTTCAGTTTATTTATAAATACGTAGATACACAATGGAGAATAATTTGATGCAAGAACTGTGAAGCAATGTTAGCAATAAAACCTCAAACGTGAAAACATTCAAAATAAAATTTTAAAGAAACATCCTACTAATATTATAAACGCGAAAGTTTGTGAGTATGTATGGATGTATGGACGTTTGTTAGTCTTTCACGCAAAAACTACTAAACTGATTTGGATGAAATTTGGCACACAGATAGTTTAAAACCTGGATTAATATATAGGATACTTTTTATCCCGATATTCCCACGGGATCGAGATTTATGCGGGTGAAACCGCGGAGCGCTGCTATACATTCTGAAACATTTCATCTAATCTGCGTTTGCAATTTATTTGCCAAAAGTGTAAACAAACACGAGTTTAGGAAAAAAATACTGTAATGCCTACACATAAGGTTCAGTTTGCGCTACAACTTCATGTGTTTTATGACTTTTTCAACAGTACCTACCCAGTCAGTCTGTAATCAACTTTATTTACACTAGCATAAAGTTGATGTTAGTTTAAGTGGAAATATCATCAATTGGAAACAAGGATTTGAATAGATCTTAAATCTAAATGCAGTAGAGACACTTGTTAAGGCTTGTGCAGACCAGCGCGACTTGTCGCGCGACGCGACACGAACAATACAATTTCTAAGAAAACTTCACAGTATAACAATAACCGGTGTCGCGTCGCGCGACAAGTCGCGCTGGTATGCACAAGCCTTTAAACACAACGACACGCAACAAGACATGCTCAAACATGTCATGAATCAGAGAACAGCGATTGAGAATCTAGTGAACATTTGAGAATATACCTACTCCATTTCAGTTTGACTTCAATTGGATACGAAGACAGCATGTTTTATTCGGATTCTGAAGAGATTTGAATATTATAATGTCCCGTGTATTTTGAAATTCTGATCCTGGAGCGAATATAAATTTTGAACGCAGCATTCAATGCGCTGAAGATTTTGTAGTAACGTTCTTCTATTTGGTTAATATCGACAGGTTGAATCCTGTATTTATTTTAATTTTATTATAATCTCTGACAGCTGCGTTTACTTTAAATTAACTTCGATGTGGTCGGATGAATCATGGCCTCCATTGTTATAGCGACGGATGAGACCCAAAATGTATAAATAGATTTCAATTAAGTCATACGTTACAGTATTTTTACCGGACCAACATTTTTTAATTAAATTTCGTCATGTCCACCCAGCACCTAAACAATGTCACGATAAAACTAAACGCATTCTAAAACTAACAAACCTTTACAAGCCTAAATCCTCATCTTTTATTCAAACAGTTATAAAAATCCCATCCAATACCATCCGGGTAAACAGAGGCCACTGGCACTTCCCATATGTCACTAAAAATGTTAGTGCCACTAAAACTAAGGCCAGTGAAATTACGGTATTAGTGCGACTTGATCCCACATGATTATTGCTCGACCTAAAAGATTGTTGTTATAGCAATAAAGTAGGATTGATGTGATCGCTTTCAAATTGGATTTGTGGAACGGGGAAGGATGCGGTCGACAAAGTTTTTTTGTGAGGGTTAAGCGATGCTAGATTTTTGATGTATTGGAATACTGATTAACTATCAATATAATAATATATCTAGCAGACAATAATGATTAACATGTGTGAGAAATTAGACATTTCTCACATGTTAATCAATGTCAATAAGACTACCAATATAGCTCAAAATTCCTTATAACCTAGTTACAAAATAATTTCAAACGTATTCCGTAGAACCCCGACTTAAGTCCGAAATATTCCATCCATAAATAACTCCAATCACTTATCCATCGCTCGCTTGCAAGTCCAGATACAGCCAATCCTGCAATAGAAAATAGCCAGAATAACACAGTAACCTACATAGAAAGCAGTAATCCTTCGAAAAGGAATTCTTCTGAGCTTAATGCTCGAGTGCATTCAAATATTTGCTGAAGAGGCGTGGAGTGGAACGGAGTTGAAGTGAGGAGTCAAATGCAGGTGTGGAGGAAGCCGGTCGTTATCGAGGTCTCACGCCAGACGGGGGTGGCTTATGTGGGGTGTGTAGCACACCGGAGTGTAACAAATAAGCTGAAGTGACACGTGTTCGTTATCAGGTGGTGATATGGTATGCAATTTTACGAAAACAATGCTAATTCTAACTTGTGTCTACTACTATGGCCCATGAGGGTAATAATAACAGCATAATCTGACCGAAATTATCTTTTTGTTGATGAAGATACACCGAAAATAAATTTAGAAAATGTTTTTTTTGCAGTGTCACAATCAATCAAATTACGTTGTCTTCAATCTTCGTACTAAAATTCTACTGAAATCCAAACTCGGTTTTTTTTCACAGAATCTCAATATGCCTCTAAAAATTATCACCAAATCATAAATAATTTAGTACCTACTGTTTTAATCAAAATCAATATCATGAACTATCAAGCCTCATTAATTGCAATTCGTGTTTGATTTGGCATGTAACGATCGTAACATATCGCCGGCATCTAATAAAGATAAATTGACGTAATTATGATCTTATCATGTACATCCATAACATTTAGTTTGGAACTAATAGTAGTCGAGAGGCCATATTTTGGAACATTTTCATCGGAATATTGTTAATTTGTTTGATTGAATTTGTCTGTGCATTTATTGTGTCATTAAGGTTATTTACTAGCATTTTTTATAACCCGTGGTCTGGGCCAGAGCCTAGGTTTACCAAACGCGCTAAACGAAAACAAATCTTAATTACTTTTTGATTTTTGGGTAGGCCTTCGGAAAATCGAATTCGTCAATACACAGCCATGTATTATACCTTCCTGGCTTCTTTATGAGTTACCCTAATTACTGAACATATTTAAAATAAATAACATACTGACCTTATCTTGCAGGGATGAGTTAGGTTTTCATTTTGATAATTTTCACTCACATAACCTTGAAACTTTATCACAATATTTCGAATTCACACACTTTCACCAAACAAACACTTGATTACGATAACACAATATGTATAGGCCACAAACACTTGATTACGATAACACAATATGTATAGGCCACAAACACTTGATTACGATAACACAATATGTATAGGCCACAAACACTTGATTACGATAACACAATATGTATAGGCCACAAACAAACCCGTTATTACTATGACTATGACTATTAATGCAAAGTTAGTTCCTGTGTGCCTACAGTACACCCACTTGTCGCCAGTTAAGTTTAAGTCCCATGGAATAGTGACCTAAAGGGGACCTATTGGCATCAACCGGGCACAAATCCAGACTCCGGGCTGCTACTGAGAAATTCCCGATGGATATATGTATATAGAATATTTGTACGCCGTTGACGGCAAGACATAGCGTTCACTTTCTTTTTGTACACCTACATATGTTGTACAAATAACACTTTGTCCAACCCGGGATTCGAACCCAGCACCTCATGCTCAGCAGTAGCGCTTGCGACCACTAGAACAACGAGATCGAGGCGGTCCTCCAGTTTCTTGATTAGTTAGTAAGCCCAGATACGCACGAGTGATTTTTTTTCGTGGCGTTTTTTTTTTCGCGGCCTGGGTTTTGAACGCTTTGCTTAACGCCGATAGTAGAAAATCCAGCAGTGTGTTCTTTCGAAGCGCTGGGCTGCACTCTGTTGGATTCTCAATGCTCGGCTCAACACACCGAGAGTTGAAAATTCAGTGCGCGATAAAATCCCGCGATGTTTTTATATTAAGTGCGAACATGTGCTAAAAGAGCAATCAGCCTATACCTCCATCCTAACTAATATTATAAATACAAAAGTGAGTTTGTTTGCTTCTTCCGCTTTTACGCTGAAACGGCTGAACAGATTTAGATGAAATTTGGCACATAGGTAGACCATGAACTGGGTTAGGACATAGGATACTTCGTATCCCGATATTCCCACGGGATCGAGACGAATGCGGGCGAAACCGGGGGGCGCAGTTAGTAGAGAATATTAGAGAACCTTAATCTAGTTGTTGTTAAACGAAATTAGAAAAATATTCATGAAATATATTTTTTGATAGTTACGCTGCGGTGTGCCAGGCACGCTAGTTGCGTGCATAGGATTTCCTTATGTATATCGTAAGGTGGTTCAGGAACACATTCGGTTGATAGTAAATTCCTAAGTAAAGCCTTTTTATGCGGTTGTAAAATAAAAGCTCCTGCATGATGAGCCTTCCGTGTTCGTTCTAACTTCCTCATAATAATAACTAGGGTTTTGTGGACTCTTTATTGTGCCTTTTCTTTATTTTTAACTTCAGGTTGTTTCTCTTTTTGGATGAGGATTGTTTTAAACGTAGAGTAGCTTGCAATCTTTACGGGAGTCTCATATTCTACAAACACAGTGGGAGCGGCGCGGGTAGCGGGAGCGGATGCGGAAAGGGCGGAAATCGCATATTCCTACTCGTGAACACAGTACTTCGCGGTGCGATTCAGCGTAAACGCGTAGTAGCATCATCACGTCTGAGTTTTTAAAAACAAATTCTTTCGTTTTTTGTTTTTTTCTAAAGCAGTCGTCATGACTTAAATAAATATAAATTCTAAAAAAGTCCAATTTTATACGTTATATGCAAGATTAGAAAATAATGAAAAAAAAAATTGTCGCAAACTTTTGCACTTTCGCTTGTACCTAACAAGCGAATGTGCATAAGTTTACGACTACATAATGGAAAATATACGAGGATAATTATTGACAACTTCAACTTCCGAGTGATTATACATTACATTATTTTTATTAGTGATTATTAGGTTGACTGGTAGAAAATGCCTATGGCATTAAGTCCGCCTCTGTACATTTAGTGCTTGAAGTATTAAATAAATAAATAAATAAATTATAGCTCCTAAGCGGAAAACGTAAACTAGTTTGCGTCTTCCCACTCCGCCGGGCGGCGCCGCCCGCTGCTCCGCGGCGGATCACGCTGCCCGCTCCGCTGGCACCTTGTTCATAGACAAAAGGAATGATGTGTTTACGACACCCGCTTGCGGATTCCGCCACCCGCGCCGCTACCACTGTGTTTGTACACTTAAGTACATTAGTGTTTTGTTTATCACAGCACTTTACTTCGTTTGGCCAATTGTGTCTTTTTCCTGACTACGACTAGCCTTCGACGCGGAAGATATTATCTATACATATAAAATGCTTTGTCCTGAATGACTGACTGATGGATCAACGCACAGCCTAAACCGCTGATCGTAGAGACTTGAAACTTGGAGGGTGTGTTCTTTGTATGACGTTGGCATCCGATAAGAAAGTATTTTCCAAAATTCTTCCCCTAAGAGGGTGAAAAAGGGGGGCAAAGTTTGTATGGGACAACGTGATTCCTTGGTCCAATCTACTTCAAATTTTGCATAAACATTCTTTAACAGAATTGATGGAAGACGTATTTCGTATTTTATTTAAATTCATCCCCTAAAGGGTTAAATAGGGGTAGAAAGTTATTTTGGTAGTGATTTGCTTCGAAGTTGATATCGATACTCCTTAGTGCTTTTGATTTAAATGTACATTTTATTTTGACACATGTTTGATAACTCAATCCGATTTTATTCAAAAAAGGTTGAACTCACTTATTAGCTTGGTGCAATGCAAATACTCTTTAAAATTGGAATGTTTCGAAAGTCACCGTACTATTTTAGCTTTAGGCTGCCTGTCCACTGGAGTGGAGACGAGAGGAGAGGAGCGGAGATGTGCCAATATTAACGAATATAATCTAAGCTCTGGACCGGAGTTTAGATTCAATTGGTTAATATTGGCGCATCTCCGCTCTTCTCCTCTCTTCTCCGCTCCAGTGGACAGTCAGCCTCACAGAGGTCTGTATTTATTTCTAGGATTCCCCTTACTCCACCAAATTACCCCTTCGAATTCTAGAGAGTGCTAGAGACGAGCTACAAAGCTCAAGGTCATACTCTTAAGGTAGCGGGAGTAGACTTGAGGGAAAGCTGCTTCTCCCACGGCAAGTTGTATGTGGTATGCTCCAGAGTAAGCGCACAGAGTAGCCTGGTGATACTAGCACCCGAAGGAAAAACAAAAAATATTGTTTTTTATATGTTATAACAAAATTAATAACGTAAAAAACCAATAAAAAATCCGATTAGAACCATTTTCGACTTCTGCGCGGACGAAGTCGCGGGCAAAAGCTAGTCGTGTACCAATGTGCGCGTAGACACAGGTGCACTCTCTCTTCCCTCACTCTCATAGTCCGATGGGGCGGCATTCCGACTCGACCAGAGAGAGATGAAAGAATAATATAATAATAATATCAGCCTATTATCGGCCCACTGCAGAACAAAGGCCTCTTATCATAATTATAGAAAAGGCACGCTTGCTCAAGATGGGTTGGCGATTTCAGACTTTATGTTTTCCTTCCTTAAGTCTAGATGTCCAAAAAAGAAAAGAATTTCAAAGTAAACTCAATAATAGTTATTTGGTTGAAGAGATCGTGAAAAGCGCCGCCCATTGTCTATTTTGTAGTGTCTAATTATTATTTTTTTGTTATGCATTTTTGTGGTGTGCAATAAAGTATTTATACATAAATTATTATAGTTTAGGTAGAACAAAATAAATCACAAAACAACTCTTCAAAGAATAATAAAATTGTGTAAATAAGAAACGTCTCAGATACAACAACTGCATAACGGCATTCAGAAATTAAAACACTAAACTAAACTAACTTTCTGTTAGTGCAACAATAAAAGTGGAAATCTTGGATTAGGGGGGATAAGACATGCATCTTGGTGTTAATAATTTTATTATGGTAAACGATATTAATAATCCAATGTTTTATTTAACCTGCTAAGTATTTGCTTGTAGCATTCTGCATCCCCAATTTGTGTTTAGATCATTTGAACGTAGGTCGAGTGCTTGGACTTGAGTTACTTTATATAATTAACAAATGCTTCCTCTCTCCTAACACACTATTTCGCTGTGCCCGACAGGGTCCATAAGATCTAATTATAAGTTTACCACCCAAGAACACCTACATGTGGAATGCAATAAAAGCATTGAGTAGTGAGTAATTTCAAGAGTGGAAGGGCAAACAATTTTAACATTTTCATGGTTTAGAAAAACTCTGAATAACGATTTTATCAGAATACAGCATACCTACGACATACACTTACCCATCACAGCTAAAACAAAAGGGTTCATTGTAAGACTGGGTTCATCAAAAATGTATAAAGAAAATTTTCTGATCATCACCAAGAAGAGATGGAAAAATCCTTTTATGGCATATACTCTTATTTCTTTAATCCACGTCAAGAACAAACTCCTAGTCAAGTTCTCGTTAAACAGGATTGCAACACGCTGACTGGCCGAGGTAAGTGAAATTACTTTCTTCCCTACTTTTTGAAAGCACTGCAGACTTGTCTTGTAGCGTTGAAACTTGGCTGCTAGTTCGAATTAAAAGGGTATCAGATGTTTTACTTGACTGAGCTGTACTGAAGTGGATTAGCTACTTGCAACTCATTTTAAGTTGAGTTGGGTGGAAATCCTAGACTTAGTGAGACGTGGTGGCCCTGTTTAAAGTTAAGTAGAGCGGAACGACATTAAATCATCGCCTGTAGAGTCGAAGTGGCAACGAATTTATAATCCAAAAGTTACATTTGTAGTAAAAAGAAGCATTTGCTGTTTTTTGAAGCAATCATTCAATCAACTCAGCCCATCACGGTCCACTGCTGCATATAGGCCTCTCCCAGGCTGCGCCAAAATACTAGATTTTTTTCGAGAATTTTCCGACGTTTTAATAGTTATTCTGCTATTCGGGGCGGAGACAAATCCAACAAATCAAAGATCATGAAAATCGGTCCAGTCGTTCTTGAGTTATAAATGGTGTAACTAACCCGACTTTGTTTTATATTGTTTATAGATTGAGAAAAGTATTGGCATACACGATTGAAATCCTTTTGCAATTTTAAAACACTTCCCGCGATATTGCAGAGGAGACGTATCGTTTTACTTCAGTGTTCGATAAACAGGCGGTGGACACAGCACGATTTATTGGCGCCACCTCGTAACGGAGCCGGCCAACGAATGCTGCTGTATTTTATTTTATTCCACAGATTTACTTCGAAGCACTTATTCAAGAGGGAAATAATAGCTCGTGTTGGTTTTCAAAGAGTTTGTACTGTTGAATCTTTGAAATTGATCTTGCTTATTCTTCTGACTATGTAAAATGATACGAGTGATTCTCGATTAACCAGAGTAAAGGCAAGGCAAGATCTGAAGAGATCTATAAACATTACTTAGCACGTACTTTGCGTTATTCCCCTGACACTGTCGCACAATTTCCCAACATCCAAGAGAACTTTGCAACCGTTGCAGAGATTAGAAGGAGCTCGAGAAAAAACGTAAATTACTAGGAGAACTTCTCAAGTGAAATCTTTCAAAATGATTGTAGCTTTTCAGCCCGCGACTGTTAAACAATTATTTTGACTGAGATACCCGAAAGCACTATGGCACCAGAACTATCACAAATCAGTGCCAATCTGCCTGCCGCTATGGTCCACCTAGAATGCCCTCTTCGAATGACCGATTTGAGCCCTGACCTTTGTCAGGGCTCAACAAAAAGGACAAACAGCTCAAACTGGTCCACTGTTCAAACGACCAGAAGTGCGACCCAAGAGAAGGTAGAGTGAATGATTAATTCTGCCTGTATTGATAATTGATGGTTCTTTTATTGTTGCATTTCGGTCTGTGAATTCCATTTTTTTGCCGTTGCCGTTCGCATCGCTAACGAAGTGGTTTTTTAGTCATAGCCACCAAACATATAATAAATGTGTACGGGATGAGAGTTGCAGATTATTTAGTACCTTTTCTTCTTAATAAACTTCCAGAGGACTTGCAAACGTTATACAAAACGAGTTCGAAAAGTTATAAGTACAAATCAAGGCGTTTCCTTACACAAAAAATCTCCTAATGTATGTATGTAGTAGTGTACGTTTGAACTATTTTCATCATTAAGAACATTTAAAATAATAAGTTAAACTTTAAAAGAGCGGCTCGCCGGCACGCAGATCAACCCTGTGAGGTTTTCGTTTTGTGGCTAAAACCAAAATGTAAAATAGGCTAAGTGTTTTAGAAATAAATAAATAAAATAATAATAAATAATAGTGATTTTAGCTGAATCAGATAGCAACCGTCGTCGCCTTTTAAGTTTTATTAAACTTGTTTGAATAATTTGGAATAGTTTGATAAAATTCTATACTTTTATTATAATTTCCTTCTTCATACAGTTGAAAGAGTTTGATTCTACTCTTAAATATCCTAAATAAAACTGCATTTTTATTACGACGGTCAAGATTTTCTGAAATAAACAACTTTATCAACACTTTAGTCGTAAAAAAACAAGACCGAAACTGTTTTTATCTCATCATTATTCTGACTGCCGATACGAGAGAAAGTTATCATTGAATTCAAGCCTATGTCACAAACAACATCTGAGAATAGCATGGGCGTAGGTTATGACTTACTTTACAATTACATATTATGCATTAATTTTAGAAAAACCCGCGCTGCGCGGCCGGTCATGTTGTATCACGCAAAATACGCGAACGCAGCTAGCAAGCACTTGGGCTCGGTCACCACCCGACGATTTTGAAGGAGCCAAACATGGGTAACGAAAAATATTCATGCTATAACCATAACAAACTATGTTTAACATGTGCGGGAGACCCGGTTTAAGAAATTTCTGTACGCCCATGGAGAACAGTTTCTTTGTAATTTTTGATGGTTTACCTAGAATTTTGTATATTTCCTTACAAGTGCATACATATATTAGAGAGAGACTGAGGAAACCGTCGCGCACGTGCTCTTTGAATGTACAGGCGTCACCCAGAGTAGAACAGAAACCCTCGGGTCACCCAGATCTTTCACAGACGTTCTAACCAGACCAGGCGCTTTAATTAGCTTCTGGAGGGAGGTGGGCTGGTTGGAACAACCACCAAACGGCCGCCATGGCCCACGCACAATGGTCCACCTGATGAACTAAGTGCGGAAACCAACCCTATAACATAGAACATATATCAGAGATCGTGGCTCATTCCGACAAACACATATTATTATATTACTCTAGTAGCTTGTCGATGCTAAAGCAGTTAGTAAAAATAAGTAAAAAGTGACGATTTGTCGCTCCCTTTGTTAACCACCTGATCGTAAAATTATTTTAGATAATACGAGTGAGTTAGCACCTTACTGTGCAATAGATGGCGAGGCTCAATGGTCGTAGATGAAACTAAAAGAAAATTTGTATCGGAAGGAAAGCTTAACGAAGAGGACCTCTAGAAGTCTATAGGTATAGACATTTACTCTAAGATCTGGGTTGGAGTCTATTCAGAAGATTTGTTCCTTTCCTACTTTCTTCTCTTTGTGATCTTATCCAACGTTAGCCTGTTGCTCAAATAAAGGTTACAGATTTAGTAAATTGAAGCACTTCAGGAAGAGCTAATATTTTAGTCTGATGTTTTCAGATGGACCACAATGCGGAGTTGCTGCTATCATGTAGTAAAATTCTTGGTAGCACCGAACTCATAATATAATAAAAATAATATTTAATTAATTACTATTATTTATATATAATTCATAGAAATTATTGTGTGCCGCGGCATGGTGGATACTATGGCAAGATGAAAATAGTTCGAAAGCTATTAGATATTTTGGAAGGTTGTGGCTTATGGCCCGGTGGAGATAAGATATAGCGCAGGTAAGTTCTGTGATTAAAAAATATTTTATTCGTACCCTACAGAAGCCAAATCTTTGCAACGACTTATTATTTATCTTGAAAGTCGTACGAATTTCGGCCGCGATCGGGCGGAATAGTAATTGAAAATATTAATAGTAATAAAGTCGCCAGAAGCAATCAGATTTGTGGTAGCTTTGGGTTTTCTAAGAGTTAACATGAAATTATCTATGCAGATCATTATAACAGCGTAATCGTTGTGTTAACGAACGCGAAGATAGCGTGTTCGGAATGTGAGTGACGCGGGTGCAAAGATTATCCTGCGAGATTTCCCACTTTCTTAAAAATTTAATAACCGTAGTCTACGACTCCGGAATCTAAAGCCTTGGAGGATTCACGAATCGCAAACCCATTGGAACACTTCCGTGAGTCCTGCTAGATAATACGCAGTTTGTATGAAATGTTGTCTGGTCCTAGCAGCTCAATACGGTGACTTTGATTTTGAACCTGCGCTCGTCAGAAGTTCTAAATATTTGACTAGTGCGTATTAATAAAAACTCATTTGTTTAAGTACTTTCATATTTTGTATAATAATTGCAGATGTATTTGTTTTTATTAAATTGTGCTCAAACAATAACAAAACCCGGGGATCAATGAAAAAATTCCAGCAACTGGGGCTGATAATAACTTTAATTGATGTTGGGTCACGTCTCCGATCATATGACTCGTTCTACTTTTCATTGGAGATAAACAAGTCCCAGTTAAATAATATTTAGAAATCTTATAAATCTTCTCGTAGCTGACCTCTGAGGTCATGACTACTTAACAGGACTTTCCTGGCCTCCAGCCAGGGCAAAACTATGCTAATTAAAACTAGGCGCACGCTCGCTAAGGGCACCCCCTGTGGGGTACGAACTTCGGCTTCGGGCGTCGCTGGGGGTAGGACAGGACAGCAAGATGGGATCGGCTAAATCAAGGATATATCATTATTATTAATCGGGGAACTTAAAGCTACAGGCTCAGCATCGGCGCGGGCTGGCGCATCGTCGAGCAAGGGTCGGGGGGAGTATAATTTACTCGGGAGGGTCGCGATCGCGACCTCGGCGGCGAGGTCGGAAAGTGTGTCGGTGTGTGTGTTTTCTCACTGTACTGGTTTCCCTATTGCTCTCCTGGAGGAGGGTCGTCAGGGTCGGAAAGGTGGGTGGCGGCGGAATCGAAGAAATGCTTGGAATTGCGTTTGAGAAACTGGTGGATCGTGGGTAGTCCAAGGTCGAGATGGAGTGTCTCGTTCCTACAGAACCAAGGGGCTCCCGAGGCTTTACGGAGGAATCTATTTTGGATGATCTGTGTAGATTCGCAATTTGCACTTGAGTGACAATTTGCTGCGTGCATTTAGAACGGAGTGGAGTCTTCCGAGAGTGAAAGCGGCCCGCGCGCGGGCCTGTTTTATGTGCTCAGTGAAGGTGAGATGTTGGTCGAAGCACACACCTAGATACTTGGCTCGCTTCTCCCAAGGGATCGGCTTGCCGAGCATGGTGATGGGTCGGGGCAGGGGGGTTTATTACGTGTTCGCGGTTTTGAGAATAAAACCGCTTGACTTTTGCCGGGATGCTCCATTTTCTAAACCAGGCGCCGAGCTTGTTGACTGCGGTTTGTAGAATGAGGGCTATCGAATCAGGACAAGCGCCTTTGTAGTAAATGGCCGTATCGTCTGGCTTTGTTTGCGGCGCAGGGAAAGTTAGTGTATGCACGAACTGCACGGCTGCGTTCTTCTAAGTCAATAGGTCACGCACTTCGCCAGGTAGTTCTTTCCTTGAGCAGTCGCTCACGATGGATTGTACGTGATCAGTAAGTGAGTCGATCGCAGCCGTTGTCGCAGCGATAGAGTCAAATTGGTCGGTGATGGAGTCCAAATGGGAGGACGTGTTGGATTTCAGCTAAGTGCTTACTTTCCTCCAGTCCGTTACCCTTTTGGTGGTTGGGAGGCGATTCGGGTCGGGAAGACCTATGCGGGGTCTAGTTTTAAGATTACTGGACGGTGGTCAGAGTGAAGCTCATCCACCGTCTCTATAGAATCCAGTCGTAGATTGACGTTCTTAAGGAGCGCCAAGTCTAGTACATCGGGGGTATGGCCAACGGTATGGGGATAGTGAGTGGGATTTATCGGGGCGATGATGTCAATATTAAGGGTATTTGAACCTGCTGGGGTTGCGAGTTTGTCTGTTTGCCAGCACATAGGCAACGGAAGGAACACGGGTGGGTTTTAGTCAGTAAAAGTCTGACACTCCCTCTCGCTCCGCCCAGAGCGGGAGGAGTCATTTGATGATTTCCCACCCAAAAAAAAAAAGAAAAAAAAAGGGTATTTGAAAGGTGGAACAAATTTCGCCCTCTCATAGAGGTAACAATGGTACTATTCCAGGAGGGATGTTTGGCGTTGAGGTCGCCCCTATAATAACGGAATCACTCAAGCTTAATAGGGATGTGAGATCGGCAGTGAAGGGTTGGAAGTCCTCCGAACCTATGGAGGGAAGGACGTAGGCAGATACTAAAGTGATCGGCTGATGGCCTGTCATACCTATGCGGCAGACTGAGACTTCTAGTCGTGAAGGAGGGTCTATAGGGATGCAGTACAGATCCTTTTTATAATAAATTAGGGTGCCACCCTTGTGACAATGAACCCTGTCATTACGAACTATGCGGTAGTTGGCAATGCCAGGGTTATGGTTACAGGGTTTTAGGAATGACTTTGAGCGGGAAGCCCGCATGGGCTTCCCGTTGCTGGCGGGCGTCGAAACGCTTGGCCAGTTTGGGAGAAGATGACTAGCCGGGTGTCCTACTTGCCCGCACAGTACGCAACTAGGTAGGTTGAGACTTGGGACATAGGTTACAGTCCTTGGGACGGGTGCATTCGGAAGTGCCATGCTTGCGCAGGCACTTGACGCACCTGGGTTTCGCGTGACAGTCCCGTTGCAAGTGTTCGTATAACTGGCAATTGTGTGACATTGCCCTATGACGCCACTTTTCCATGGCTTCTCTATACTAAAGCCTGTGAGAGAGCAGAGGGATTTGAGTTGGAAGATGGGGTGATTCCCCTCTACTGGGGAGCATACGACGTGGACCATGTCGTGGACTTTGTCAACCGGGACGTTTTGCTACTGAGGGTCGGCCAGAATGTCAGAGGGGGCTATTTCCTTGGGGATTCGATTGATCACCACTCGGATTTGAAGTTCCTCTGGGAGAGTGTACGTGTGGAATGACACACGTCGCTCTCTCAGAAGTTTGGTTAGTTCCCTATAATCGGGGAATTTGGGGTCTGGACTTTTAAACACGTTGGGTATTACTAGCGCTTGTGTATGCGATCTTTTGATCGCAACACCATTTGGATATATCCGTCCACTTTCCCTTGTCCTGAATGAACATGGGTGGCGGCGGAGAGACCTTCTTAGGGTCAGAAGTAGGTGGGGTGGGGGCAACCTGCGAGGAGGGTGACGCGGTCGGGCGGGGGGTGAGAGAGAGGGAAAGGGAAACCTGCGAAGAGGTGGCGGAGTGACCTTCTTATGGCCAGAAATAAGTGGCGATATCCTCTTCGCAGGTTAACCCCAACCTGCGAAGAGGATGTCGCGATCGGGCGGGGGACGGGGCAGGGGTAAGCTACGGGGGTGCAAGTAGCGGGTGGGGCTAGGGATAGCGGGGAAGGCGAGAGCAAGTCAAGCTCTTCCACCGCGACGACCTTGTTGGCCTGAGTGGAAGATTGTTTCTTGTTCTTCCGCTTTTTCCCTTTTCCTTGGACGCGGATAAATCCATCGTCTTCTGAATGGGACGAAGCGGAAGAACTAGAGAGTATTGACTCTAGGTCGGATTGAGAGTAAGGGGATGTGAGGCGCTTTGAAGAAGCGTCTATCAGAGCGCTAGTGTCCATGAGTTCAGGTGGACTGAGCGGACTTACTATCTCTATTGCTGGAAGCGAGCTTTTCAGCGCGTCGCTGAATGCAGCAACGCTGGCGTCGGAAGGATCTAATAGGGCTCGTTGTAGGGCAACGAACCGGCCTTGCCATTTGGCTTTAAGCCGAGGTTCGTCGTCCATGACGCCCTGGAAGAATTCGAGGAACTTCGTGAGGCGAAGGTCCTCCATTATCGGGGGGGACTAAAAAAGTG
Source organism: Agrochola macilenta (assembly GCA_916701695.1). NCBI lineage: Eukaryota > Metazoa > Arthropoda > Insecta > Lepidoptera > Noctuidae > Agrochola > Agrochola macilenta. Next base: position 22,577,538 of record OU753560.1, on the reverse strand, counting down.
AGAAGGGAATGGTTCCTAATTCTCCTATTAAATCCTAACTCTAACTCCCCGGGCGGATTGGTCGGGGATGTGTAAAACCCTCCCTGTCAGGTATAGGTTGAGTACCTAGGGTGAGCCCTAAGCTTAATTTAGCGCGTTGCCTATCTTATTGTGCAACGGGGTCTACTAGGTGTGTGTTGCTGTCGAAGGAAAACTATCACCAATGCCGACTAGGAGACCCCCCAAGGCCGGACACTGGGACCCGTCCAATTGACTGCCTAGCCCTGAAGGGGTTCGGCGGGTGTGATTGGGTCAACACACCCTCGGTTTTGTTGGCACCGTATGGTTTCCACCGAGGACCACGAAACTGTTGATTTACCCAGAAGGGGCCAAAATATGCGACGATACGTTTTTTGACTGAATCTGATATTAAAATATCTATTAATTGTGTCTTGAAAAAGACAGGCAATTAATAAGTCGGTGTTTCATCTTACGTAACTACTTCAGGTTTAATGAACCAGAAGTCGATGAAAAAACTTAGCCTAAAGCTAGCCTTAGCTAAAATATTGCAAGATAAGAGTATCTTATCTCAATTGCATGAGAAGTTGAGCGAAAAATAATCAAAACCACTTTTTGATAAGGGGTCCAGACACTATCAGTAATAATGACATTATATTTAAGTAATTTCATTACTACTGACAGTGTGGTGGTTGTAATAATGATGTGATCTAATTAATTTAATTGTTTTACGTCATGGAAGGAATGACAGTAATGTCATTATTACTGATAGGGTCTGGACCCCTATTGACCTTCGATTCTAACACAATAAGGACGATATAGTTTCAATTTCGAAATTATCTTCACAGAATTGAATATGCCACTTACGAGTACTATCTATTGAACTTTTGAGCGATTCTACGCTCACTTCGAAGTTACCTTCGACTAGATCATGCGCATTTTATACAACCATACAAAGATTGATAACCGAAAAAAAAATTGCTTTCTGCACTCTGACTTTCCTAGTACTCAAACCTCAGTTGGTCCAGTAGAGTTTTTTGATCCTTATAAGAAACAGGATCGATTGGCATCAAAAAAAGTTTTTGTGACAACTGCCAATTTTCTTGCTGACTGTATTTTTTTTTCAAAATCTGTGAATGCAGCTCGAAATCTTTCAAAAAGTTAAGGACAGTCTTTAAAGACCGTTTTCCTGTACCTACAACGTTCAAGCTGTCCTTTGTCCTTACTACCCCATCTCAAAAATCCACCCTGTGTAGATAAATAATATTCTATCATTTAATTGCAATTGTGAAAATTGCTGAAATTATGCATATATTAGCGATTGCATACAATTCCGGAGTTTGCAAAATTTTATTTTTACTTTTGCAAACTCGCGAAAAATAATGTGGTGTTCCCTACACTTAGACGAGTTATGCGAACATAATGTAGGGAACAGCAGATTTTTTTTTGCGATGTCAGGTTTGGTCCCATAGTAAAAGTTGTTCATAATGATAAGTACACACGGCTACACATCAAGCTATACATTTCCAGTTTACGCTGATCTCGTATTGTATAGAATTTCCGTACAATGCGAGGTTAGCTTATACTGGAAATGTATAGCTTGATGTGTACCCTTTATATCAGAAATTTTTATGTCATAATATTATTTTGCTGAACAGCGGAAAGCATAAACTTCATTTCGTAGAAAATCATTTGGCATACACTCATTTATCATACATTCAAAACCCATAATTTTGTAATTCAGAATCATCTGTAGGTATAAATTTCGTATCCATAATAATTAAAAAGAAGAATCATCATATCGCAGAAAGTTCACACAAACATGCGAACATGCAATCAAGCATACACCATGCATGCAGCAAGCATGCAGCATGCAAGCGAGCATGCAACATGCAGCAGGCATGGTTTCTGTGACGGATCCGGCGCTGCGGGGCTCCAGCGGTCCCAAGCGAGCTTATCGTCGCAGATGGTTTTAATGCTCGCTGCCGCGGCTGAGGCTGGCTGACTCGCCGGCCAACAAGCCGAAGCTGAAGACCACCTGCTTCTCCTCCGGCCGCCTCGCCCCTATGTGGGCTTAAATTACACTCTAGGGGCCGACCCCTACCCCGACAAAACTACGTGGCGACGGTTTTGCAGCGATTCGTTTCTGCCACTAACTTTTGTAGCACAATATATAGACTATTTAAGACAATATTTTAATTTTAATTTAAGGCAAAAAATGGTATTTTATAGAAATGGCATTATGCCTTATAAAATTATTCCAAATAAAATTCTGCCATCTTAAAAGTATGCCATTGTAAATTCGGACATAAAAATATTCGACCAAACAATAACTTGTGTTATGTCAAATAAATTTCGGAGCATCAAGATTCTGCACGATAGAGGGAACCCCTTAAGAGGTTGTTAGTGTTTTACCAATAACCCTGCAGCGGTTACACCGCCACATACCAACTATGCATTAAAGACATGACGTCACACAAATCCTGCATCGCGCAATTAGAGTTTACCGCGCGAACGACATATATAAGACTATCCGACATCAACTTTCGGGCAGATGTCGGCTAGTCTTATATTATGTCGTTTTGTCGATTTTTTGCGGTGAACTGATGGTGACCAGAATTAAGCCTGTTACTGTCCCACTGCAGATCAAAGGCCTCTTCTCATACAGAGAAGGCATTGATCACCACGCTTGCTTAAGACGGGTTAGTGCTAGAATAGTGAACAAAAATAATAAACAGATGGCCAGTAATTAATATTTATTAATAATAATAAAAACCTTTATTGCAGACCACATGATCCATAAAAACACGATAAAAAAAATGAAAAAAATCAACAATAATTCAATTCTACTTCACCAAAAAATTCAAATTCAAATCAAAATTCAAAATCAAATTCAAATCAAAATCCAAATTAAAATCAAAAACAAAATCAAAAGCAAGAACTTAATCAAATTATTAAGTTCTTGCTAATACGTTGCTATACATACTCATTAAAATGCTCACCTTTTTTACAACCTCCCAAAGTTTCGAGATGTAGGTTACTCTTATTAATCTGCTTTCTACAATATTCCATTCAATAATTTACTGTCATAAAGGTAGGTACGAGTATATCATGCACACAAAGGATATTGCGTCAAAAAATACATCACAGTGTCAGGATAGGAGCTAAACTTAGTTACATTTTATCTCTTTGAGCGAACATCAATAAAAAATAGCTGTACGGCGTACGGCTAGTAATGGGAATTTCACACAAAGGAGGTCGGTAACAGAATAGGTTATAAATCTAAAAGAGACGGGATATTAAGCATTTTTTTTCCAATCACGGTGCTCGGGATGGTACGAGCAAAAACGTTGTTTTAATACTAATTTTAGGGTGAAAGATGAATAGCGAATAGCGAGTTTCCGCTTCGTTTTTGTTGTAGCTAATCGATTTAAAGTTTACCGACTGTTTGATGAGTTCAATGTTTCGTTGTTTGTGTTGATTAGAGGCACACAACTAAGTTAATTTTAAACACAAATATTAGGATTGCAAACAAATCCTAAACTGAGCCATTAGCTTAAAGCCTTATTTCTTGTAAAATGGGTACCATATTAAACCAGTTACAGTTCAGTTATTTACTGAGTAATGATATTCAAATGTGTACCTTTTACTTTTTTCCTATAAAACAATGCTTTTGCTATAAAACATCTTCACAATCAGACACGAAATTATTATGAAGTAATAAAAATACCCTTACGTTGTCAACCTTAGCATCAATCGCTCATTACAATTCTTGAATAATGTAAGCAGTAATTGAATGACAAGTCTCGTTGCCGATTGGTGCATAAACATGGAGTTTACGAGGCTGTAAACATTTTACAGGTAATGACTACCTTCGGTGCGGGTGGAGCGCTCCATCAAACTGTAGACGATATTAAATGCTTTGTGGAGTGGTTAAAACTCTAGGTTCTGTGCTTACTGAGTTTTAAACGTAAACTCTTTTTATTGGTTGGTTTATTGTAGTTATTTTATTCTTAGTGAGTGATGAAGAATTTTGAAATACCATTCATGTTATTATCCGAGTTAAAAAGTGTGTGTCATTAGCATACATTAGTAACCAAACTAAAGGATTATGTATAGTCTGAGGCACATTTGGACCCCAAAAACCGCTTATTGGTTCTTATCGATCCTGTAGATAAAAATAAAGCAAGCCGTCCACCGCGAGCTAAACTAAGTTAAGGTACCATGCCGTACCCCACCGCAGGAGGCAACTGCAGGCGACGTGTTGCCACGACACGATTGGTTTCTATGAAATTCTATGAAATACCTTCCGTAGCTAGCGACACGTCGTTGGCAGCTACGGGTGACCGACAGGCGACACTTGTATCCCGACCGCAGGTGCCGCCAACGCTCGAGCGATAACATTTTTCCATCTTCTATCTACCGACCGGAATACAGTCTGCTGCCGTCCGCAGGCACGATTCTGAACCCGACCGGTTCGGAATCATGCCTGCAGCGTAATGACACGGCGACGTGTCGCCTACAGTTGCCGCCTGCGGTCGGGTAGGGAATGGTACCTTTAGTTTGCAGTTAGTTTAATTTAGCTCGCCAGTTTCTCATACATGTGGGTGGACGCACATGTATGAAAAACTGGCGAGCTAAACTAAGCTAACTTAGTTTAGTTCTGGCGGTGGACGGCTCGTTTAATGCTCTTTCAATAAAATAAAAGATACCACCCAACCACCTACCCATTCAATACTGAACTCACTAGAATAACTAATTCAATCTACAAGCTGCGAATAGAGAAAGCCAAAAACAACTTTCAGATTGAAATAGAAGCAACTTGCAAGCGTTCATTAAACTAGTTCATCGGCTGAAACTCCGGCTGGTTTCTATAGCAACACAATGGACATTGAAGCGCTTTCTATCTGCTATCTTGCGAGCCTCTTTTGAGAGCGTTAGGAACGTTATGGAATACGTATCGATAGTCTATTTTACTAGTTCAATATTTGGATATACGAGCCACGGCCACGAGGTACGGTGCGGTGAAATGTGATCTTACATTTGTGCTCGCTTGAAGTAGTGTGTGGCAGCTACGACGTAGCTGAAGTCATGCCTCCGCACTACGCCGTAGCAAATCTCAGGAAAAAATATTTGAATATTTTTTCTGAATCTCTCTGAATCGCGTCTAAGCATCAATGTGTTTTATTGGTTGTAAAGTGTCTATAAATGAATAAATTACACGAATATCAGTAGAAGTTGACTTATTCGTCAACTATCAGTTTGACCCGTTGTTAAAAACTTATAGCTAATGAAGTCTCAAATCACTTTAGCCCATGCCTAGCCCTAAAATAATATGCTGGTATTGTTTATCGACAAACGTACCATCCCTACCAGCCGGGACTATTGTCCGAACATTACAATGAGTCACGAGCATGTGTAGCGCGCCTTATTTATAATTAAATACCGTTTGTCTGACAACATGTCGGCCATCTTGAATACTATAGATGGAACTGAATAGAACTGCCTACTTTGTTTTATGAATGGAAGACCTCTGGGATTCTAATTTGAAGGGTTTTATGGGCTCGAAATGTAGGCCATCCAATAGAAAGGATTTCGTATCAGTCTGATTATCTTTTTTAGATGAGCGTCTATAGAAACAAAAGTCTAATAAAAACCTCTCAATATGAAAGGTAGTAGTAACTTTTGTTCTTTCCCAATATTTAATGTTTCTTTTTCTGGTTTATCAGTAATAAACTTAAGTAAACTACCTGTATAATTTATTTTACCAAATATTGCCTGATGCCAACTTTCACCCAACCTTCTTTTTTAAATTTTTTGACTCACTCAAAATAAAATTGAGCAATATGATTACAATAGGCTGGTTTACCCTGAGACTAAGGTTTACCCGTCAATCTTCATGATTACTTAGGCACTTACTTTTCTCTTCTGGACCGACGTGTTGCAGTCAATTTATGTAGATGATGCTCTGAGGAAGTTGTTAAGAACACGACTGGTGGGAATGGGGAGGTGACTTTTTATAAGTGGCCTTATTTGTTAATGTGATGTGTTTTTGTTTTGTTTTGTTTTGTGAATAAGAGTTTTAAGATTGAAGGCTGCTTGCACCACAAATCACTGAAGAAGAAATAAGCAATATACATAATCTAAAAGAATAGTTTGTCACCGTCATAATCATAACCTATAACGTTCCCACAGCTGGCACACCGGCCTCCTCTCTGTGAGAGGGAGTGGGCCGTAATTCACCACGCGGGCCCAGTGCGGGTTGAAAGATGTAACATGACTTCGAATTTTTGGTTCCAGGACATGCCGGTTTCCTCACGATGTTTTCCTTCACCGTTTTGAGAGGCCGTTACCACTGGTTCACCACTGCTCTCTGTTTCCGTCAATTACCTACTAACGATTTGTGATGCAAACTCAGTATTTATGTAAATAATGAAGTATTAAAACCAGATAATATGACTTACCTCAAAATGTCTTTGGCTTCATGACACATTTACATCCTGCACAAAAATACGTACACCTTAGTGTTTTTCTGCACTTTCTTCTCTCTTGCTGTAAACATTACTTTTGAGCACCTCTTTACGATTTTAATTAGCAAAAACAAGAGATGTGAAAGCAGTTGTGACTAAAACGCTATAACGCTAGTTGTGCTATAGTAGTGTTGTAAGTCAGCTGGGAGTGGCTGTTACCAATGGCTGTTAATGAATATTAATGTCTGGGATGCTGTCTTGGTTGTAGTAGAACAGCGTTTTGGTTGCGACCTTGGAAAAGCTATAATCAGCATAATTATTTCTTATTTATATTCAGATAGCATGGTCGTTTCACGTGGATGCTGTCATAGTTTTAATCATAATGTAGGTCAGCAATATTCAATTTTACAGATGCTTCGAAACACCACACTCTCGAAAGTCGGTTATAGACAAATTACGCAGGATATCTGCGCTGACCCTTCGTCGAAAACAAGCTTCGTATAATAACGTTGAAGAACGTAGACATACAAGGTGTAAACTGCCAACTTATTAAGTACGCTTTTCGCTCCGCTTTACACCAAATCTCACCCCTTACTGTTTCTGTTATCTTACGGAAGCGTAACGCCACTTTCCTCTGTGAGTATCCAAATGTTAATCGCAATGGAATGGCCCTATGCCTCCAGAAATGCTAAACATAACGGCTAGAACAATCGTATTTACATCCATAATGAACGAGGAACGAATCATAAATATTGTCAAAATGATATGTAGGTCAAGATCGACGATCGGTTATGAAAAGAGTTCGTTGAAGATTTCATTGGAAGACAGAACTCCACTGATTGATCGCCAAATTTGTAATCTGCACTGTCCATCTTTATTCTAAACAGCCGCGTTGTCAAAACTACGCACTGATATTAAAACATATATATTTTTACAGCTTCTTCGTAAATAAATGCCGTTGGTAACGATGTATGGACCACAAGGATGGACTGTGTAAAAAATGATAGGGCTAGGAAAGGGAAACTACTGAGATGACGACTAATAGAGAAGTATATATGGCAGAAGAAAATATACTGCACCGACCCCAAATAATCCCCCCTGCAATTATCTACGTTACCTACAACTACAGTCTTAGTTCCATAGATTTCACCGAGGTTTTTATTTACCTACACCGTCATTATCATTCAATGGTTTTCATACTCATGCCAGCCTATTTTTACCTCATATACAAATACATCTTGTACCGTCAGCCCTTACAAAGTCGCCCCAAGTCATTACAGAATTCAATTTGTATTGAGCCCAGCTTTGTGAAGACCGTTCTGTTCAGTCGAATGACTTGCGCTTTGCACTTTTTAAACACATTGTCGGTACGAAAATGGATCCTTTTTACGAGTTCTGAATAGAAATGAACAGTGATACTTGAAGGCAAATGGAATGATAATATTTAAAGATAAATGCTGGTGTACTTTGCCAATACCAATCATTCTAGAAGTCGTTTTGAACAAGTGTTTTATCAGAACTATAAGTATTCTAAATCCGTAAGAACGTAGACTTTCGTTCTAAATAACTTGAAACGACAGTGTATGCATGTACCAATACTATTTCATTGCAGTACTACTATAAAAGCACCTCAATGTTAAACTGTCACCACACTACCTACTTAACCTTGTCCATGAACTGTGAGGTCTTTATTCCATAAAAAAACGAAGCCTTAAAATATGATTAATGGCTTTACTCAGTGACTCAGCCGAGCCACTTTCGTACATTACTTTAATGTACCAAATACACAAGTAATTTAATTTCAATACTCGTTCATGCCCAACGTCGTTACCGAAGCATCCCTAACAGCATAAGTACTAAAACCTAAAAACAGAATTTTATTTGGGGAACTAGGCCAAGTACCTCGAAGCTATTAATTCGGAGGGTGCACCTAAATATTAAGTACATGGACTATAAATATTAAATGGTCTATCTGTGAAAAAGTCTAGTGGCGTTCGGTCAGTAAATTGGCTTTATTGGACGAAATACGTAAAAGGAAATAGCGGTGTTGGAAGCGCAGCGCTGTGGCACACTGAATGCTATAAGCCGCGTTGGGAAATATTATTTTCCAGAAACGTATCAAAAATAAGTAATTCCACATAAACTTTTATAATTCTAAAGTTTTTTATTTTCGCTGAGTGGCTAGGTTTAGTGAATTCATTGCTATGTTTAAAAATGCTAACAGTTTAAAGTTATGCAATAGGCATAAAGTAGGTATTTACAAGTATTTCTACTTCTTCTACGTTTAAATTAAAATAATGTATTGTTTCTTTATAAATGCTATCTCAACTTTTTATTAGTGAAAATGCCAATGGATCCTACACACAATGCGGGTGTGGCCCGGCCGGCCTTGCCACTGGCCAACCCGTGGCGCGCCCGCCCCTGCCGCACATAGCCGCACAAAGGATCGCAAACTTTTATTTATATTTCTATGATCGCAAAGGCTTTAAGGAAAAGGAGGCGCAAATGCAAAGGCAATGCCGCCGGCACTGTGTGTAGGTGCTTCAACAGATAGGATAATAATTTTGCGCCTATATATTCGTAATAATAAACTCGGCTACCTTCCAAAAGTTTAAACATAATTATACGTGCTATGCCTTTTCTTTAATAAATAAAATGTAATTTGGGTATTGCGGTGTAGGTACACACGGCTACACATCAAGCTATACATTTCCAGTTTATGCTGATCTCGCATTGTATAGGATTTCGGTACAATGTGAGGTCAGCTTATACTGGAAATGTATAGCTTGATGTGTAGCCGTGCGTACGATAATTCGTGCGAAGCGGTGACACTCTGCTCCGAATGTATTAAATGAGGCGCAAAATCATTTAATTACTGTCGCCTCTCACAGATCACTACCCTGTTTAGTTCTGTCCGTGACTTCGCCCACGTGCTATTATCAACAACTAGCTGCGCCCCGCGGTTTCACCCGCATAAGTCTCGATCCGTGAGAATATTGGGATAAAAAGTATTCTATGTCCTAACTTAATTGAAATGCAAATATTTTATACTGTGGCATGGATTTTCCGCGAAATGGTCGACGGCGTATCGTAAATAAATACGTCGCTCTGCATTTTGGGGAGGTGTAGGTAACGTTTCAAAGGCCTACAGGCCCGGAAAAAATAATAATATTGTAAGAATGTATTAAATAGGATGTTTGTTGGTTTGTTTGTTTGTTACGCTTTCACGCTAAAACGGCGAAACGGATTTAGATGAAATTTGGCACATGGGTAGACCATGACCTAGGTTAGGACAAAGGATACTTTTTAACCCAATATTCTCCCGGGATCGAGATGTATGCGGGTGAAACCACGGGGCGCAGCTAGTTGTTGATGATGAAGTCACGGACAGGAACAAGGTAGTGATTTGTGAGATGCGACAGTAATGAAATGATTTCGCGCCCTCATTTAATACATTCGAATCGGAGTGTCACCGCTCCGCACGAATTATCGTACCTACACCGCAATACCGAAATTATTTTTATTTATTAAAGAAAAGGTATACTCGTAGCACGTATATGTTTAAACTTTTGTATGGTAGCCGAGTTTATTATTACGAATATGTAGGCGCAAAATGATTATCTTAAATTTAATATTTCGCATATCGCTAAGTAAAAATATAATAACTCGTGCAGCATATTACTTACTTGTTAGAACTTTTGTTGTAAGGTATAACTAATCCCTATAAGCATATAGAAAATTATTTGAAAAACTTAAATTTTTATAGAAAGAGTTACGGGACATTTTCAGATTTCCATTGTTCCACAGTACCTATCTGTTAGCATTTTCACTAATAAAAAGTTTAGAAAGATGTAAAGTATTTAAATTGTATATTATTGTTATAACACGAAATATTAGGAAATACCTACTTTTATACCTATTGCATAACTCTAATTTTTGTTCATAGCAATGAATTCACTAAAGTTATCCACTCAGCGAAAATTTTTTTTTTTTTAAATTATCGAAGGGCATATTCTTCTGGGTACGTTTAAATGATATCACTCATAGCTAACTTCTTGATCGTAAAACAGCACACTATGCGGATAGCCTATTGAAACTTCTTTCAACTTATAACAAGCTAACAAACTGATAGTTGTAACTTCAACATAGTTGTTATCTTCAAGAACTTTATCACAATTGCGAAGTAGTTTCTCATCAATAACAGCTTCTATGATCGCATACTCTTTCTAGATCAGTAGGACTAAATCCAAAAGTACTTTTCTCAATTCTAGAATAGGTAAATTACTAAAGACTTCTCTGATAAAATGAAGTGCTTCCGAAATTCTTCAAACGCTCTTCAAAATCGAGTAGTCCCGATTCTATGGCCACTATTTTCAATCGCCATCGACAAATCCTACGAAAAGATAAAAAATGATCTAAAAAACTGTAAAGGCGACAATATCGATTAATGGAAGGAAGTCAAGACGTTCAACTCAGTTCGATAATGAATTCAGGAGCCATTTCACGCTCTCCAAAACTTTTTATCACGCCGTTCCTTTTTACTGTCACAGAAGGAATGGCCGATTCCGATCCTCTTATTGACAACGTTTACTCTGCGGGTAATTTATGTATTGTTATTGGAGGGGTAGAGCTGTCAATGATTATGCGCAATTTGTAACCGTTTGAGACTCGCTGCTTTGGCTCCTTCCAGTTCAGATTCAATTGAATATGTATTTCCAATTCGCTATAGTGAGGATAATGGATGCTGTAGAGTAGATAGTGCTGTTAACTCTTCTGTTAAGCATACATTTATTTGTGGGCTTACTTCTGTTTTTGTCAATTTGATCTTAATTGATTTGGGGTTTGAGTTCTCAACAGCAGGACATGGGTCTCTAAATCTACTCTCTCTCTACACTGCTTTTAGTTTTTTTCCATAAGCCTTCCCTTATCTTTCTGCTTCCTTAAATTTTTATATCATTACATTATTCACTTTAAATAGCTCCATGAAAAGCGCAGACTTTCAAATGCAGGAAGTTTATTTAACCAAAAGTAGGTAAATAAACTCCAAGATTCAAACCAAAATAGCAACAAAAATCCTATCTCCCAGTACCGCGCAAAGTTTACCTAGCTCGGATGATCCAGTTATGCCGTCCAATTATTTTAAAATCGGCCCAAAAGCGGTGCGCACGGCCCGCACCGACCACCTCTAATGGAATAACCTGACCAGCCCGAGGCCACTTTAGTGCCGACGATGTGCTTAGCCAGTTAAGATTTAAGTAAGAAGGTCGAATGATACTGCTGAATATTTTAAAGGGAATTAAGAGATATTTTAAGAAAGGAATGTCGAGAAAGAAACTGACTATAATTAGCTAAGAGCGCATTTATAAAAGATCGCATTTTCCTATGAATAAGGCGCTTTACTCTAAAAAGAATGTGATAAAAATTACATTTTTGTAAAAGTTTTGAGAAGGAATCATTTCACCAGGAGGGTGTTCAAATCTAGGCTTAAGTGGTGCCAAGATCACCAGGACCAATTGAAAATGGATACCCTTGCTGTGAAGCACTCGAACGGTCACTTTCGTGATTTTTGGAACGGTACCAAAAAGGCAGATTTAAAACCTGGCCTACCGGTGAGCGTTAACGGGGTCAGTGAATCAGGGGATATAGCTAGTCTATTTAAGGCCTGCTTTTCTGTAAAGCCTCAGTTAGAAAGGCAGATTGCGGATGTCAATGCTGAAGAGCCGATGGGAGTAATTGAGACGAGTATTTTGGCCAGTGAGGTGCGTAAAATCATAAAATATATGACCAGAGGCAAATCTCCTGGCCATGATGGCCTAAGTATTGAACACCTGCAGTGTGCCGGCCCGCATGTGTTTGATTTTGGCTTTGTTCTACTCTCTATGTCTGAGCCATTCATACCTGCCGTACGACTTCATGAGAACGGTAGTAGTGCCTGTGGTGAAGAATAAAACTGGTGACCTAGCCGATAAAACGAACTACAGGCCTATCTCTCTTGCTACCGTTATAGCGAAGGTGTTTGACGGTTTGCTTGACACACGGTTGAATAAACACGTGTCACTGCATGACAATCAGTTTGAGTTTAGACCCAAATTATCTACAGATAGTGCAATACTGTGTCTCAAGCATACCGTCAGATATTACACGGATCGTAAAACACCAGTGTACGCGTGTTTCCTCGACCTGTCCAAGGCCTTTGACCTGGTATCGTATGATGTGTTGTGGCATAAACTTGAGGGCATAAACATGCCACACGAACTTATTAATATCTTCAAGTATTGGTACGAACACCAGGTTAACAATGTCAGATGGGCGGGTACATTATCTAAGCCTTACAGGCTTGAATGTGGGGTGAGACAAGGTGGGTTAACTTCACCCACACTTTTCAATCTCTATATGAATGCACTCATCGTCGCGCTCAGTAGTCAGCATGTTGGTTGCCATATTGATGATGTATGTGTAAACAATCTGAGCTATGCAGATGACATGGTGTTGCTGAGCGCCTCGGTTTGTGGATTACGCAAGCTATTGAGAATCTGTGAGGAGTACGCGGGCAGCCATGGCCTTATGTATAATGTCGCGAAAAGCCAATACATGGTATTTCAGGGAGGCGCCAAATGCCCACAGCAAGTACCTCCAATTCGCTTGAATGGTGTAACGATAGAACGGGTGAACCAATTTAAATACTTGGGGCACTGGGTAACAGCCGATCTGAAAGACCATGTCGACATTGAGCGGGAGCGGAGGGCACTGTCTAAGAGAGCAAATATGATGGCCAGGAGGTTTGTACGTTGTTCAAGTCAAGTTAAAATAACACTTTTCAAAACTTTCTGCACCTCCCTATACCCGTGCAGCCTATGGGCATCATACTCACAAGTTGCTTACAGTGCCCTTCGTGTTCAATACAACAACGCGTTCAGGGCAGTGTTGGGGCTGCCCCGCTTCTGCAGCGCCTCGGGCATGCGGAAGCGCGCACCGACTGTTTCCACGCCACCATGCGCAAGCGGTGCGCGTCCTTGGTGCGCAGGGTGCGGGCTAGCTCCAACACTGTCCTGGCGATGATTGCTCAGCGACTGGATTGCCCCTACGTTGCGCATTGTTGTAGCAGGCATATTACTGGTGCTTGATTTGTAATTTTATGTAAGTGATAACTATGTGTGTATTGTTTGTACTTAATATGGGCCAAGGACCTGAAATAAATGAATTTTATTTTATTTATTTATTTATTATTGAAGCTAAAGTATGCCAGATCTGATTAGTGGCAATGGCAAACTTCAAAACATTCCAACGAAAATAAAAACCGGCCAAATGCGAGTCGGACGAGCACGAAGGATTCCGTAGGAACCGTATTAAGATCGAGCAAAAAACATGTTGTATACAAAAATTAGCTATTTAATTTTTATTGCTATAGCGTTATTTATTGTCACAGCGGCAATAGAAATACATAATCTGTGAAAATTTCAACTGTCTACCTATTACGGTTCATGAGATACAGCACGCTGACAGACACACGGACGAACAGCGACGGTAGGCTTAGTAATAGGGTTCCGCTTGGCACACTTCGGGTCGGAGCGGAACCATAAAAACTACATAGTTTTCAACAAACCCATTTTAAGTAGTAAGCCTAGTCATCATGACAGGCTAGAAAAGTCGTATAGTGTAAACGTTTTATAGGGTCAGCACCGAAATGGTGCCATGAAATGCGAAATTAATATTGTGGATGGAGAACCGATAAGAATTCATTTCGTTTCGGTTTTACTTCTAGAGAAAATCAAGCAAGAATGAATACAGTAGGTACCTAACCTAGACAGTTTTAACGATACTAGAAAAAAGTACGAAAGTCTTCGCCTCCCAGCTGAAAGTAAGTAGGTACACACGAAAAAGCTAGGCGTTTACGGAGAGCTACAAATCCAAATTATCGTTAAGTGGAATCTTTTATCCTTTATCTTCCTTTAACCTTTACGAAAGCTGTTCCAAAATGTATCCTCTTGTGCTGCAAGACGTATTTTGTCTAAACACTTACAAAGTGCTGATAAAGTGTTCTAAAGTAAACATAAATATTTTATGGCTTGATTTTGTTCTATTTTCATGAGAGTAATTTATGGGCACGGACTTTTGAACCAATAAAGAGTAAAAATAATTCAATAATTTACTATAATAGGTACCAACTTAACTTTATGCATCGAGAAATCTTACGACAGATAGTTACTTACTGAATCAAAACAATTATTGGAAACGCGCAACATCTTAAAAACTGGCCGAGTCGGACTCGCACGTGAAGGATTCCGTACCGTATTAAGATCGAGCAAAAACGTCGCAATAATTTTCGGCGTTTTTTGCTCGATCCTAATACGATCGATCGATCAACTCGATTTTATAACCTAGATTTGTTACTATAGCGCCACAGATACAGCCCCCTGACAGACAGACGGATTGACAGCGGAGGCTTAGTAATAGGGTTACGTTTGGCACCCTTCGGGTACGGAACCCTAAAAAGTAAGCAAGAAAGGTAATGAAAAGTTTTTACAAAAGATTAATTAATATAAACCTTTTTTAAATATGAACCAAAAGCCATCAAAGTGTTTTTCATATTCAAAGTTCGTTTTTATGGGAGCCGTCTTGAATTATTTTATTAAAATTCGGCTTTGGCTTGGTTCATAAAAGTGCCACTTCGTAGGCCTCTCGGACCGAGGTACTTTGGCAAAATTTACATTTATATTGCAAAGGTATCTTATGTTTAAGCTTGTTAAAACTTAAGGGTGCGTTCAGAGTTTTCTTGACGACATTGGTGATCTATGACTGTATCCTGATTTAACGTTATAGCCATATTTCAACTCTTTCAAAATAATGTACCTAACATCCTACTAAAAATTTAAATATGTACCTACCTACCGATATTCCATTTGAAATAAGATTACATTTAACTAAACCTTTTTTTTACAGTTCGTTCAACCTAATCTTGCCAAGTTCACCCATTATGACACTCAAAGGAAAATTGATTAAGTAATCACCAAAATATTCCGAATTATAAACTTCGCTAACTTCCTAATTATAGCTACTTACATAATACATATAAAAAAAAAACAGTTTAATATAAATTGAATTGAAGACGGGCCGATGTTTTTGGACCGATATTAATGGTATTAGAATACCAATTCCTCCCTACCTACTTAAATATTCATCAATCAATAGTCTGTACACGGCCAGCTCTTAGCAAAGGAGAGTGGCAACAGGCAAATAGGCCAAGCAAACGCGAGGACGGAAGATTATTACTTCAAAAAAGTATAGGTACGTATCGCTGGGATAGAAAAGATTTCGACGAAAAGCATTTTTTTCTGACTGCCGTCTAGGTAATCGCATAGGGAATCTTCTGAATGCCTGTTTTTGAAGGCGATAAGTCTGTTGAAATGGATTTGCTTCGCAATTATTGTAAACCCCGAGTGTCCTTCACGTCCCGAGGGCCTACTAATAACATAAGTATTATGTAGGTAATAAAAACTACGGTACCAGGTCTATCTAAACACAGTTAGGTTAGGTAAAGAGATGACAAGATTAAAGGCGTTAGTAGACTTGCCTTGAAAACTAAGGTGAAAAAAGGTCCGAGTGAGCTGTCCATCCATCTACCTAATGCTTTTTTGTTTCTTTGTTTAACCCAGGCCAACTGCTGGGCAAAGCTTCCCCCAGGTCTTTCCAGGGTGTGGGTTTATCTGGCAGGCCCCAACGAGATTAATCAACAGGTGATAGGTTTACATAAGGAAATTATTTTCTACCTATAGAAAATAAATAAGATACTTATATTTTGTACCTCGACAGTTTTTGATTAGGTAAATGATCTTTCTATGAAGTGTCTTTCTAGCGGGGGCCCCATAAGATTATTTTTATTGTTATTATACTTTCAGATCGCCCAGTAGTGCTCGGAGTTAGAAACTATTATGTACCTTACAAATCCAAAATTTCGACTTTCTGTGAGCTATACTTTGTCCATAATTATGTAAACCTATCATTTGTTGATAAATCTCGTTGGGGTCTGCCAGATAGACCCACATCTTTACAGGATGTCTTTTCTCAAAGTCAAATAATTTATTTGAATTAGGCACAAAGGCAATTTGAACGACAAACTTTACAAAAAAAAAAAAGTTCTGGTTTGGCACTTCAAACTCCTCCAGGACAGACCAGCCGGGGCCAGATATATTTACTTCGTGCTAAAGACTATGGTACCATCTGAGATGGGGGAAGATTAACGGGCAGACCAGCAGCCGGAATGGATAGACGATAATTTTAAAGGTTAGCATGGTAGGTATATGTAGGTACAATACGCTTGACATAATATTTAAATTTTTACTTTTTTTTCTTCTTTGGTAACTGAGCCGATGTCGACTATTCTGCCAGCATGGCGCACCATGCTGGCAATGCAGACATAAATATTATATTTGGAGTGGTGAAGTAGGGGTGGCGAAATCATCTGTAGGTAATAGGTAGGTTCACAAAAATGATGATTGGTTGTCCGACAGGCTGTACTTCTGTGAACGCCTAGTGTCGGTAAACCTGCTGTTCATGAATAATCATAGGTTCATCTTGATCACTCAGAACAACAAACAAAATGAACAGGACCTACTCACGAACCAGCTCAAAATTGCCAAGAAGCGCCATCTGTACCATATACTATGAACTATCAAGTGTCACTGGGTTCCAACAACACGTTTTCGCTAAGGTTCATTTATAATATTTTTGTGTTTATTAATAATAATTAGTAATTTTATAATAATTGTTGTTTTCTAATAATTCTAATAACATTAATAAATTGTTACCAGAGTTTCGTTTTTGAACGGATACTCAATAAAACACTGACATTGACTAACATACATAATTATTTGACGTTTTTCAAGTGATAAACTTCCACCACCAGGCACCAGTGTGTAAACGGAAAGTGTAATGTATAAAATTCGTGTTTTTTAGTATTTCAGAGTCAAAATGAGTGAAACCGATGAATATAAATGTGTGAACTGTGGCACAGCAGCCGCTGCACTATACCGGACGTACGGACCATCGGTATTGAAGCTGACTAAGTGTGTAAGTCTTAAATATTTTCAAGTGCCTACGTACCTCGTTTAATAACATAATGCTAAACGCTTGAAGAGTACTGAATCAGTATTTAAGGACATAAAAATTGGTACCATACTGTTACTGGAAGATGGGAGTCAATTGAACACCATAATATAAATAATTTGCATTATTCCAAACCAGGCGGAAAATTGCTTCTAAAAAGCATAACAAAGCATACAAAATCGTCAAAACGTAGGGGATGCGTTTTGACGATTTTGTATTTCCCTTTTGATTAATATGCCAACAATTTGTTACTTATAAAGTAGCACAAGCAACTGAAGAGATACAATATTTAGTTATTTTTTATCAGTTGACTATGTTTCATTTCAGGAGAAATGTAAAGAGATTGTGGATAAATACATAGAATATGATCCAGTGATAGTGATGATTGACCTGGTACTGATGTCTAGAGAAGCACAGAGGCATATCCTTTACAATACAGAGTTCAAGGTATGTAGAAACTTAATAGCGGTCAATATTTTTACTACAGTTTCTTTTAATGTTATCCCATGCTAGTAATTGCTCACAAATATCACATAAAAACAAATACTCATTCTGTTATAAGTACCTAGGTTTATGCAATTCAAATAATATACCTCCCATTTGGAAAATGAACTCAGAAATAATATCTCAAATCCAAAACTAATTAGGTTTTTTTTTCCAGTCATTTTGGAAGCTAGCTATTATACTGATAATGCTAGAAGCATACGGAGTGTGGCGAAGTGATAGTTTGTTCAGTTTAGGTGTGAATTCCATTTGCGGTTTTGAGAACAATTCTACTAATCTGTAAGGATGTGGTAACATTATATTGTATTTTGTACTAGTGGTTTAAGGTCATCTAGTGCACAAAGCACGCAGTTAGAATAATTAAATAAGTTATGATTTATTATTATAGCTAGTATTGTGTGGAACCTGGCATTGTTTGCTTCTGGCGTAGGCAATTGTGGCAAGCATTCACAATGCATGTCTCATGCTGCCTGGATGTCTTGCTAAGTTATAATCACATGAACTTGATTTTTTTTTGCCCAATACTCATCATTGTGATTATGTGCATAACCTCATTGACAAATAAACAAAGTAATACTTAAAAAAAAGCACTTCAAATTACAGAACAATACCAATCAACTTATCCCAGTCGGTCCCTGACTCCTGGAAGGTCAGTTGTTGGGCTTGGTCCCATGTGGAGAAGAATGAAGAAGACAATGATCTGTTTATATGGGAGAAGGACTTCTATGTGCAGTTCTCTTCTATAACTTGTGGTAAGTTAAACTCCCTGTACATAACTACAAAAAAGGAGCAGAATTCTAGCTGCGCAAGTCCTAAAGTTCCGGGGAGTATGATACGCCTAGTTTTGCTTCTTTATGAATTATTCCTTCTTTTTCTTTTGAGATTTTTTAATGAAGTTGTTATTTAACATGAGCTAAGCAAATATTTTTACTTGGAGTGCTAGTTTATAAATATTTTATTATTATTTTGTTTCAGGTATATTAATATTTATAGCGACTGCACATCTTTTAACGACGATGGTAACAGTAGTCTCAACACGAAATAAAGGTAATTAATTCATAAATTTTTTTTTTACCTCTTTTATCTCTCTAAGTTAAAGTAGACAATAAGATACTTATGTTGCGCTACACCTGGCAAGATCGCGCGGTGTTGACAGACATGTTGAGCATAATGTTATGAGAGATAATTTATTATTCCCGCCCCTGCTTCGCATGGTTTTTCCGACTTGACAAAACATCGAGATTTCTTTATTCTAATGGTAGTTAAATAATAATTTATTATTTTTAATGTCATGTACTTACCATGTGCGGAAAGTGATAACTAACCACCATAAGGACTATTCTTGCTTGCAGCGCTCGACCGCGATAGAACCGAGGCGGTAACAGATGTGGTCATCGTGTTCACGGGATTTTGTTTTCAAACTGGCGAGATATGATGATATCTTTGATAGTTCACTCTCGTAGCACATACATTTTATGTATCACACGCACACAGCACACGCCATATAAGCGTCATTTTTACGACTTGACAAAACGTCAAGACGTAATACGTTTACATTTGATGTAAATTTTGTATATGTATGTATTAATAAACCTTCCGGAATTAATTCTCTAAATGATCGTGAAAACCGCATAAAAACCGTTTTAGAAGAACCGGCACATAGACACATAAAACGGCATAGTTTTATAACAATATAATTATAGATGTTCATACATATAATAGGTAATAGGTAATACGGGCTGGTATCCGCAACTCCACGACTAAGCGCGTATTTTGCGTACGGGTGGGAAAATTGGTTATTCGATCCACCCCAGCTCCACAAAGAAGGCCAGCAACGCCTTGGTGTCGCTGACAATCTCACGTAGGGTACCTGGGTTACCGAAGTACTTTGCCCTGTATGTGGCGACCACCGGGCAGTATAACAGCACATGGGCTGCTGTCTCGTCGTCCTCCATGCAGGCTCTGCACAGCGGACTGTCTGTGACTCCTATGACAAAGAGGTGTTTATTAAATGACCCATGGCCAGTTACAGCTGCTGTAACTGTACGTAGCTGTTGTTTCGATAGTCGAAGAAACTGTTTCGTGAGGCGGCCATCAATTGTAGGTAGTGCCTCCTTGGCCTGCCTACACTCACCGTGGTCCGACCATAGTTTGTGATGTTGGTCCCTGGTTCGTTTCCTTACCAGAGTGCGTAGGTACCCGAAGGGGAGTGGCGCAATGGGTTCAGGCCCCACTGGTGCCATGCTCGATCCCCTTCTGGCAAGTTCGTCGGCAGCGTCATTACCCCGCGAACCGCTGTGTCCTTTGATCCATTGAATGGTAATATTATTGAGGCTACCCACCTGGTTAAGGCGCTGGTGGCACTCGTATATCAGCCCAGAGTCAACAGTGTAGCTGTTTAGCGCTTGCAGAACAGCCATGCTGTCTGAGAGTATACGTATCGAGTAGTCCTTAACTTTCCTGGCCATGATGGCTAAAGCGGCAAGGGATATACCCATGCATTCGGCCTGGAATACTGTATTGTGGACTCCCTCAGAGAAGATCCCAGCACCTGTGCCACTACCTGTTTTGGATCCATCAGTGAAGATTCGCAGTTCTGCGGGGCGCAGCCCCTCGCATTTGCGATCCTCATGAAGTTGGATTCTGTATTTTTTATCGAAGATAAATTGTTTGGGTATCCGATCATTAATGGCTTTCGTGATAGGGAACTCATTATTGAGTCCCTCAAGCAGCACGGTGTGTTGTGTGTCTCTCTTACCCCAGAGATTGATTGCATTAAGACGTACCGCTGCCATTGTCGCTTCCTGCTGTATAAACAGGTGGAGCGGGGGCAGTCCCAGCATGGCTTCGATTGCTGCAGTCGGAGTAGTCCTCATGCAGCCCGTGGTCGCCACGCGAGCTAGTCTTTGCATGCGTTGTAGTTTGTTAGAAGCTGTAACCAGCTGAGTTCGGGGCCACCAGACCACGGCCCCGTAAGCGATCATGGGGCGGATCACTGCTGTATAAAGCCACAGTATGATTTTGGGGGATAGGCCCCACTTCTTACCTATCATTTTCCTGCACTGCCAGAAGGTGATGCAGGCCCTGTTTAGCTTGTTGTCTACATGACTGCTCCAGTTTAACTTACTGTCTAGAATGACCCCGAGGTACTTGACCTCACTGGCCAACTGGAGTTCTGTATCGAACAGTTTGGGTAGGCGGAAGGGGCCTAATGCTCGTTTTTGGGTGAACATGACTAGTTCAGTTTTAGTGGGGTTCACTGATAGTTCAAATTCCCTGCACCATGTTCATACGTATAACAAACTATAAACATTTCTATGTTCTGTATTTTCAGTGCCCATAATGCGAGTCCTGAAAGCGTTCACCCTGGCTGATGTGAGCATACTCTTCACCTTACCTATGTTAGTATGGGGCTCCGACACGTCTGCGGACACAAGGACCATTCACTTCGTTCTAGTCTATCTGTACAGCTTCGTTGTGTTCCTCAATGTTTTTAGTGGTGAGTTTACTTATTTTATAATAGACCTAAAGTACCTGTCCCACCAACGAACAAGTGTAGCTACCGACTGTTTTCTCACTCAAGAAACGTAGGTACAATAAATGTAGATCCTGTGTCAGTAACGACTTCGAAGCGACCGTCGGTTTACGGTTGTTATAATCGATAGTCGTTATAACCAAACACTATGAACAGTTATGCTGGGACCTCAAAATTTCGTCGTTATAACCGGTACGTCGTTTTAAGCGAAGTCTTTATAAACAGTTTTAACTGTATTATTAATTGTTGATCGCTGCAGGCGAGAACTCTCTCTATTGTAAATTTCTTGATCGAAAAACTAATCCATAGCTAGTCGCTTCATCGTCGACGGTGGGACAGCTGCCTAAAGTTTGCACAAAGGCCATTGCCTCTGTCCCAAAACGAGATCATAGATATAGTTAGTCTAAATTACAATATCAATTAATTGTACAAAACACGAGTAGGTACCTATATGTACATATACACACATATTATGCAAGATTTTACATTAGAAATTCAATATCAGTCATGTTTTGCCTTACAAAACCGCGTACAGGAAAATATAAGTACGTGGGTAATTAACTGCTTAGGTATACAAAAATAAACTCTAAATATTTATTTAAAGTCAGGGTTATATTCATTTATCAGTCAATTCGTTGAATAAATGTGTGTATGTTGCTCCTTGTTTTTTTCGTAATGATTGCAAGTGCCAGTGTGTAGCGTGAGGTCGTGTGTCGATCATCAGCTGGGGCTGGCTATTGAGCTTTTCCAACTAGAATGTCCCGCAGGGAAGTGTTTTGGGACCTTCCCTGTTTACATTATATATTAATGACTTGCCTAAATCCACGAAACAACCTATGAGCCTCTTTGCCGATGACAGTGTAGTGACAATTGCGTGTAAAAATCGTGACTCATACATCGACATTAATAACTCGCTAATTGCAATTAGAATGGTTAAATAATAACAATTTAAAAATAAATTTAAATAAGACTAAAATCATGCACTTCAGGCAACGCTCCTTGACATTAATTAAAAATCTAGACATAAACTATAATAATAATAACATTGACGAAGTTTTCAACAAAATTTTTAGAACTTACTATTGACAATAAATTAAATTGGAAGGCACATATAGAGACTATCAGTAAGAAAATAAGTACCTCAGCATATGCTCTGTACAAACTGACAGCAGTAATTAGTGTAGATGCTTTGCTCACCGCATACTACGGCCTGGTGGAGTCCATTTTAAGATACGGTGTTATATTTTGGGGTAACTCGACTGACCGGGAACTCATATTCAAAACTCAAAAGCGTTGCATTAGGTCGATGTTCAACCTTAAAACCATTCAGAGTTGCAAGCCTCATTTTCTAAAAATACAAAATCTTGACATTACCTTCGCTTTATATATTAGAAAATGCAACGTTCTTGAGATCAAATCCTCATCTCTTTTCTCGCATGGCAGATCGATTTCCTCGTAATAGACGTGACAATAGCCAAATTTGCCAACAACAATTTAGAACGGCACTTATGCGGAAAAGTGTCTTTTGCATGGCTCCAAAAATCTATAATAAACTACCTAAAAGCTGGAAGCAGTTAAGTGACGCAGCTTTCAAGAAAAAAGTTATAAATTTTCTAGCAGATAGATCTTATTATAATTTAGATGAGTTTTTTGATGAGAGATTTTGATCATGTTTTACTAATTTATTATTTTAATGATCTATTTTATCATGACATGTTTAAATAATTTGACTCGGTTTGACATATTTTATTAATATTACTTTATTTTATTAATATTTGCATGCCATTGTTTACGGCAAACGTGATGATCTGTTTTTATCACTACTTTTAACATCTCTTGCATGCTGACAATTTGTGTTGTATGTATTGTACTCATGTTTGAGCAAATAAATGATTATCTTATCTTATCTTATCTAATGTCATATTAGCGACCCGACGTCTGGATCTTTGACAGTTTTTACGGGTCGTCAGAAGGCCAAAAGTCGAAAAAAAAAAACGACAAGGACTATTTGCCTGTGAAGACTAGCTAGCTAGTTTCAATCTTAGTAAAATTTAAATTTACTGGGAATTGGTGACGGCCTATTGATGGCTTAGTTTTATATCAATTGCCGTGCCCCCAACGCCCAGCTCATAAATTGACAAAATATCTACGACGAAAGGGGCGTGCATTAAAATAAAAACAAAGAGCTAACATTTACCGGGTAATACGTCTTTTATTGACTTGAATGTACCTTGGCGGCTGTGAGTATGTCATGCTCACTCAGATGTCTCGCTGATGGTGGCGCATGTGTTGGATCATTTAGCGTCTTCAAAATGGTTGCACTGAATGATGCTGATCCATGCGTCATGTTCGTGAACGGGCGCTGTCAGTTGGGACTGGTCAACTCTTAGCTGCCATGGCTGATTTTAATTTTTGAATTGTTCTTTGATTTATCTTTTTATTGCGGACGCTTCTAACGTGCACGTCTTTCTACATTGTTCTCACATGTTTAATTTCAACATGAATGATGTAACCAATATTTTGTAACAATTTATTTAAAAGAGTGTCCGTGGAATGGGCAATTAGCTTCATATTTCTGACTGACCCATTCCTTGACAATTCAAAAGTGCCTGTAAATAGTTTAATTGAAATAAATGCTTTGAGTTTGACAAAAAAGACGAACCCTATGTATTTGACTGTGTGTACATAAATAATAAAATAAATAAATCCTGCCAGCCAGTTCCTCTGTGGTTGAGGATTCCGGGTGAAGCTCGCTTCCACCTTTAGCCTGATCATCACATGCCATCAGGTGAGGAGCAACCAGGTTGTGGTAAAAATAAATAAAAAATATAAGTAGGTATAAATACGAATGAGGCGGCACGGGCATGAAAATATTATTGTCATATTATTGTTTGACCGAAACAGCGGTACCGCGCCTGAGTAATGTGCGCAGCGAGACGGGGGGCAGTGAAGGCCGCTCATTTGTCAACGCTTACGGCGGCGGCGTCCCGCCGCACATTCGTCAACGCTACCCCCCTCCTCGCCGCGCATTCCTAAAGCGCGTTACACCGGTCTCGGTCAAATTATAATCCGACTGGTCCGATCAATAGGTTAAAAGTGGTTTACCACTTTTAACCTATCCACGATGCCGACTATACATCTATACCTCACCCTTTGGAGGGAAAATAAATATTGTCAATAACTTTTTTTTTTTTTTTTATTATTCTCAAACATCGGTACATTATTTGTTGCTTTTACAGTTTTACTCGCCAAACTATCCAGTTTGATGGCGAGAAGCGCTTGCTATTCGTTATACACAA
Source organism: Agrochola macilenta (assembly GCA_916701695.1). Taxonomy (NCBI): domain Eukaryota; kingdom Metazoa; phylum Arthropoda; class Insecta; order Lepidoptera; family Noctuidae; genus Agrochola; species Agrochola macilenta. Next base: position 22,552,630 of record OU753560.1, on the reverse strand, counting down.
ACAATGTACCTAATTAATTAAATTAAATTTTGTTATCGAGAAACACACTCCTTAATTTTGACTTTAACATACCTTCACTTACTTTAGGGTTTTGTCTTAACAGATCTATTTTATTAAATACTCTTGGGACTAGATATCTTGTAGTTCTTTCCCCATAATAATTTATTACTTTCGGTTCAACTAGTTTATTTTCTCTTACTCTTCTTGTGTTATATTTATTATCAACAGGTACTTTATACTCGTCACTAAAATAGTGTTCTAGGCTTATCAAATAATCGACTTTCTTAGAATTTCTTAGAATTTTACAAATGGGGAATAATTTTTCATATTCTTTGTTACATTTTTTCTTAACCTTTTTGTTGACTAAGAACTTGATTAGTCTTATCTGTATTTTTTTAATGTCTTGTAAGTATGTTTTAAAAGTTCGCCCATACACAACAAGTCCATAACTGATTAGTGAGTCAGCAAGTGCATAATATACAATCAATAGCGTCTGTTTATTCACCACATTGTTTAGCTGATAGAACTTCCCCAATACCGATCTCAACTTGTTACACACATCAGTTACATGCGTTTTCCAATTAAAATTAGTATCAATATTAAGGCCTAAATATTTAAATGTGCTAACATATTCCAATTTCATACATACGCAATTAACCTTATCATTATGCAGGCATTCGTAAGTATGTCCTATTACATCAAGATCCCGGTTGAGTACAGTTTTAGCTCGTAGATTGTGTGGCGAGTGTATATGCATGCATTTCGTCTTAGTCAGATTTAAAATAATTCCGTTATCATGTGCCCATTTGGTGATACGTTCAAAGTCCTCCTGTACGTTCTGTTGTACCTCCGATATATCCTTTGAGGCAAAAGCTACGCACATGTCGTCTGCATACATAAACACTCGACACCTTTTAACAACATTCGACACTCTGTTCACGTGCATTATATAACCTACTGGCCCAAACACTGATCCGGTCGGCACACCGAGATCCACACTCGCCTCCTCACCTGTCACGCCAGCTATGATCGTGCGTATTTTTCTATTAGCCAGATAGTTTTTGAACCACTTATTCGTGGGACCACGTATTCCGCATTCATCCATTGCCTGTAGTAGTATGTCATGATCCAATGTGTCAAATGCCTTCTTATAATCAATAAAAAGTGCTATCAGCTGTTTACCAGAGTCAAGGCACTCATTAACATAGTCACCTGGTTATATAGTAAGGTGATTTGCAGCTTGAAAAAGTTATTAATATGCAATTCTTTTCTTTTTGCAGTGATATACGAATGCCCAGTTCTAATAACATCATTCATTCTAATATTGAGTAACGTGACGAAAAACATCACATGCTACCATGCGACGCCGATCCTTAGACGAATATTTGGATATTGAAGGCTTAAGAGACCAGCAGATTAACCAAAGATAGCATTCGAGAGGTTGTAAGTCTGGACACCCTTTTAGAACAAAAATATTTAACTTTCTGAGTTAACATGAATAAGTATCTAAGTAAGCAAATATAATATTTATTATTATTTATGTTTTAACAAAAAATAATAAACACTTTCACAGTATCACAGAGTATTTATTTCAAAAATATAACCTCATTATTTTGAGTTATTATATAGTTTATTTTTATGAGTTTACTTAGCTAAATACACGATAATATACATTGGAGTAGTTTACATTATGTATATTTTACACTTATTAAGCAGAAATACACAGAAAAAAGATAATAAAAGTATCTAAGTAAATTATATTAATAAGAAAACATATAAAAAATAACAATAGTCCCAGTTGTAACGGGTTCTAAGGTAAAACTATACATAATTCAAAATTCCAATTGTATCCAAAAATAATGAAACATCTAAAAGTTACACATATTTTTAACATAACGCGCCAATATGTGAGAACAGTATAAAAAAAGACTCATCCACATGCCTAAAGAGTGATTTAAAAAGGACATAACAGCAAATCCCTATAAAATGTTTCTGTAGAAAAATATATATCTAGGAATGTAATGTCTATCTATGTACGAGTAGTATCTGATTTTTATACAATTCATATATTTGAAGGCTTCCATAAACTTCTGGGAATATACCTACCTTATATTAACAGAACTACATTTTGTATTCATTTAAATATTTATAAAACATTTCGTAAAAACTTACTGCTAAATGCAATACTAAATTCGCGAAATATTCACTAAAGATAAAACTAAATGATGAAGCTGTGGTAATTAGCTGCTTTACCCACGATGGTATTTTTTTTTTTTTTTGTAAAAATAAGCTTCTTGAAGAAATGTATAGCAACTTTAAATGAAAAAGCTATTGAGCTACGAGTAGCTAACTTTGATGTTATTTTGAATCTAAAATGAAAAGGTTCTAGGTATTAAGGCTTGAATATTTTTGTCACTTCATTCTAAGCTGTAACAAAATTGCAAAAAAATGTTGTTTTGTTGTAATCAAATTTATAAAGACTAAATTTGTGCCAAATTCGTTACAATAATTCAATGCCGGGTAGAATTTTACTGTATAGGTACCATTCCATAGCCGACCGCAGGCGGCAACTGCAGGCGACGTGTCGCTAGCTACGGAAGATATTTCATAGAAACCAGTCGTGCCGCGGAGACACGTCGCCTGCTGTTGCCGCTTGCGGTCGGCTACAGAATGGTTCCAATATATATCTGTTTCATATAAATTTATTAGTTTGATTAACAATAAATAAATAACTCAAATAAACATATTTTATACAAACCCATTAACCCTTTGGTAATGACATAGTTAAGATTATGCTTAGAAAATAATTTGACATATAAAATTGAAAAATACATGCAATTACAGTATTATTTTAATCTTGATCCAATAAAATTTATAGAGTAAAAACTAGCCTGTATCATTGTACATTTTATTACAAACTACTGCAAAATATACAAATAATAAATTGTGAAATATTATATTCTTTATAACTGGCAACACCATTCAGTCTTTGGCTAAATTGAGCAGAAGCAAAATCTAAACTTGATCTAAACTAAAATAGAATACAATGATGGACAGTAAAAAATAAATAAGTATTGCAACTTATAATGGCTAATGACAAGCTTAAACGAAATAAAATAAAAAAGTTAATACAAAATAGATATTAATTATTTTATAACAATAATAATGAGAATTTTCCGTCATATAATTATGCTCTAACAATTACCTATCACGCTCTGAAGGCCCATTTTATAATAATTCATAGTATTATAAATTCACAATTTATATTTTTCATTCAATTATAATAAAATAAACATATTTTTAATTAAAATATAATAAGATATACTTGTGCTACGCGTTATTACTAGATTACGGATTGTTTGTTATCAAGTAATGATGATTGATTAGCAAATTACGATGTTTAGAGTTGTTTAAGGTGAATGTTTTTTTTTTCGCTCCATATAAATTACTTTTAGGAGGACTTGTAAGCCCATCACTCAACTATTCTATACTGATCTCCGATCACCATGATATGAATCAAAATTCAATCTTATGTTTAGAATGATTTGGTTGTATTTATTTTGCAACTGTGACAACTAATATGACCTTTAGTTTCTTCGTGAAATATGTACAGTGCTATTGAAACATTATCTTACATTTCAAGCAATAGACATTTACAATAAAAGGTTAAAGATACATTTTGGCACGTTCAGACGAGGAGTAATAAGGAGTCTTCTGAAGTTATGTAAATGTAGAATAATATCTGTAGGAGATAAAGAAAACTCTCGCTAGTTTGAATTCATTATCTAATAAATTGTGTTAATTCCAATGTTTAAAACAACACAATGCCATCTTTTCATTTTGGTGGTCCTAATTTTCGACTAACTTTTAACACTGTCCCCATCTGAACACGCACTTTTAACAAGTTATCAGAGAATAACATAGTTTTGATTATAAAGAACTATCCTAAACATTATCATAATTTATAGGCTGTTCACCTATACATAAGCAGTGATTCATTGCACATAAATGGTGAATTTCGTACGCACACATACAAAGGCCACACACATAACAGCATGCTGTCATTATGACCTCACAAATATTGTATTATCAGTTGTTATTTTCATGTACATTCCTAATGAACAAAATATCCTTTTGTTTTTGTTTGTGATAAAGAAGAAAGTCTTTATTTGATTAAGATGGTAATTGAATAATGACTGTGGTCTAATGAACTTTAATCTATAAGGCTACTAGTATTTTTTTTCCATCACTGTTTAGCTCAAATCAAAAAGGTAAACAAAATAGTGACATACAAAGCAAAAACAATAGACAATAGAGAATTATTATGTACATAATACCAATACTTTGTCCATACTATGTTTGTATCAAAACATTTGTCTGTGTGCAGTAGAATCTTGAATCACCCATAGTGTATTTTTCTTTCATTGTCTTATGGTAAACAAACAAAATACCTAAAAAATCACACACTTTTAAGTTAGGTATGGGTATGAATGTCTTTGTAAGAAACATATAGTATGGATTACATCAACAACTGTTTCTAATTCACTACACATCAATTTTCTCAACATCAAAATCTCAGTCCGTCCACATTTGTTTACCAAATAAGAAAAGTAAACAGAAATACACTTTACACATAGCTAACGACAACATAGAAAATATTTATTTTTAATACATTTTAACATTTTAGTGCTTGGATGTGTTTTCTTTGACCTTTCTTGTTCATAAAATATATACGGCAGATATAATTTGGGCCAATGCCAATTTCACTTTTTGTGAGAGAAACATTGTACCTAGTGTTCAATGAATATAGAAAATTAAAGTACATTGAGAAATATAGTCTGGTCTAAATAAAAACTAATTAACTCCAATTTATAATTTAAACTTGATTACCTATAAGCTTTTGAACCAGAAATGCTTTACAGTCAAAAAGTTCTCATATGTTACTTTCTAAAACACTTTCTATTTTAATCTAGAATGTTTTTGTTTTAAAGCCACTAACAAAAAAAGTTGGCAATGTTTAGGTGTGGCACTAATGGCAGATCATTTGACCGCAATGCCTATATTTGTATCTGCGGCTAATGCATTTAGTACTTAAAACATGATTTAGGTACTTAAAGTAAAGTAAATATGTTTTTTTTTCCTGTTCACCTATAAGGAAAACATAAAACAGAAATGTTTTTTCAAAGAGGAAAAGTAACATTCAATATGTTTTGAAATTGCTATCAAAGCATGTTACTATACTGAGAAGCCTATAACATATATTTATGGAACAGACCTTTTATCATAAATACTCTAATATCTTAGTTAAACACTAGTATCATCAAAACACATCCAATAACCATTCCTTTAAATATAACAATTAAAAGCTACAAAAATAAATTACAAACGGCAAGGCAACTAGGGACTGAGTGGTGGGTCATCATTACCGATCATAACATCTTCGTACATGACATCATGTGTCCGTCTTGCCTCAATCTTCTGACGGACGTAATCAACTAAATTGTACTTCCTAACTACTAGCACGACGCCTGTTATGAGCAGAGCAAGCGTGAATATCGTTACTATAGCTACCGTCGCGCCATTGTGTGACCCTGCCGCGTCGGCCGGCGTCTCGCAGTCATCCCCGACGCGCACAAACCCTCTCAGGCACATACACTCATGCAAACTAGCATTACACGTCTGGTGCACAGGACACGGATTCAGAACCGTTTCATTGCAGTACAGGATGCGCTCTGTTAAAAAGAATAAACTCCGTAATACAGAATAAATTGATTCAATTAAATAATCGTTGGCTATTTACAACTCACCCGAGTAACCGTATTGTATCAGATTTAGGAGCAACGTTGCCAAAATGTCGATTGTTTTCAGCCCCATGATGTTGTAACACCGTGCCAGGGTATATTCACATCACAAATACTGCTAAATAATTATGCTTGAGTTTTTCGTCTGTTTGAAAAAGCGAACAATACCTTTCTACGAGTAGCGCAAGCAAAACAAACGTCAAAAATATTGTGCTGTCATACTTCAAATACGTTTAGTAGCTATGTTAAATGAACAAGTACACAATACAATATTTGTGACAATCTTAATGATTTTCTATTCATAAACAATAACCGATAAAAAGGAAGCATTAAATAATTCTAACGTAACGTAATTACGTTAAATTCTGTTCCATAATTTTCCCATTATAGAATTTATGAAGAATACTTGATAAAATAACAAAACGTGACAGTAACGTTCCGTTTAGCGCATGTGAAAGACTCTGACGATAAAAGTTTCGGAAAGAAATAAAACATTGATATTTAATTGTTTTTTTATTCACTTCTATTTAAAAATATATAATTATGTAATGTATGCATTTAATACCTAACTAAATAAAAAAATTGCATAAACAAACGCCCTAAAAGTGCTAATACCCGCTAACAGATGGCGTACTGTCATAGAATTCAAAAAGTAAAAACAACCCTGCTCTTGGGGTTCGCCCCATTATGGTATTATTTTTTCTACAATCTATCAGTCTAGAATTAATATCACAAGGAGTGAGTTTTCTCATTCCGCATCAGCTTCGCCCCACGTGTATTTTTCGGGTAGGACATAGTCACTGGCATCGTGTCCATAGGCTTCGACACCACCGTTGCCATCGTCAACACCCTCTCTGAAAAATTAGATAACACGTTAATAATGACTGCGTCGTTGATCTAGTGATCTCAAGCACGACTGCTGTTTTCCATTACGAATTTCTCACACACGGGGGTGTCTCGGAAATCTCGTAAATCTGTTTGTGCTACGGCGACTATTTTAATAAACTTACCTAGGTCATCGTTATTACACAACCGTACCTATCTTTAATTCCATAAATATTATTGTCAACGCTTACCTCAGTTCTGAGTGAGTTTCCTCTTTGCGTTGTTTCTGCTTCCTTCTGGGACGCTCTTCCTCCTCATCTTCAATCTCTTCGGGGTCTCGTTCCTTTTCGGCTGTAAAGACATAACGTGTTGTAACTAACATAAAAACAAAAGTTGGAAAAGAAAAAAAGAGTTCTCTATTATGGCTTTTATTAATAATTACTCATTCAGATTATTTTTAAAGTAATACATATGTGGGGTTCAATGTGGATTATTTTAAATTCAGTGGGGTTAGGTAATTCAATATTTTTTCGGTGAATTGGTTGCCTTTAATCAAGCTCGAATTATTATAACAGCCATTTGAAAATCCTTCTCAAAATCTTCCGAGGTCTAATAAGCTTTTCATATTCACCTAGCTTCTCATAATTGTTGCTGTAGGCTCCGTCCTGGCCCTTCTCTTCTTGTCCGTAGGAGTCTTGCTTTTCAAACTCGTAATTGTCTCCAGCCTTCTTGTGATATGAGTCAAAGTGCTGGTAGCCTTTCTTTCCGCCACCTGTCTTCTTACGAGAGTATCCGATCTCGCCGTCACCTTCGTTTTGCACTGATTTGTGCCAGTCATCCGGCTGTGAATGATAAGGAAATCAAATTGATTAATAAAACACAGACTATCTATCATTACATTGCCACACACACGCAGAATGCAGTATGAGTATGAGCACGTAAAAAGATCAGCACAATAATGTAAGGTAGTACCGAAGTAGTGAGGTGAAACTCAGTAAATTCAATTTGGCAGAATGTTCCGGGGACTTTCATCGAAAAAACTACCGCGCGTTAAGTAGTGTAGCTACTTGTGGGGAAAAACTATAGCGCGTTATCTAATGGGCAATCAAAACTGCTGTTGTATATTGTTGAAAAAGTTCTAAAGCAATTTTCTCCGAATTTTTATTACCTACTCATGAGAAAATTATCGTCTCTCAACTTACCGCAGCGGCCCTGGTTTCTCTGACGTATGATCCAACCGATACAGTGTCATCAACCATCAGGAGGTCTTCAAGAATGTTGACAGGGTTGGTCGGCAGAGCCGTGGCCAGCTGGAGCAGGCCCAAAGCAATCGTCGCGAATTTTAACGCCATTTGTAAATGTCTGAAAATGTTGTTGGTTTTCATTTGAATGTTGCAGAATATCGATAGGTTGGCTTGTTAAGAGCGTTTATTCTGAAAGTTGGCAACGTCGCGTCGCAAATAGCTGACAAAAATTTACCTGTTTTGAATAATTTGCCAATATTACTGTTTGGAAATAAGAAATGTGGCTAACTAGGGAACTAGAATATTAATAATGCATTGCAATTATAACATTGAATTTGATGTTGTACCCGTTTTAGGTGTAAAAAAGGCATTTGGAAAGTTTCCAAATCCTTTTTTTACATCTAAATATTCGGTGTTACGATATTAATTATTGCATTTCATAATCAATATTCTAGTTCGCTAGTTAGCCACATTTCTTATTTCCATACAGTAATATTGCCAAATTAATCAAAACAACGAAATATTTGACATCTATTTGCGACGTTGCCCACTTTCAGAATAAACGCTCATAACTCGTCGTACCATTTACAAAATTAATGGTGCCTAGAATTCATCTTGGGATTTTGGTTCTATTTTTTACTTTTGCAAAGTTTACGGTTATTCTGTGGTAGTGGTTTATTAGGTGAACTAATGGGCTCAATTCGGGATTGATCTTTTATTACCTATTAGAGTCTTTTAGAAGGACCAAATTCATCGACAACCTTCAAACAATTAATTTAAACAAGATCACCATCTTTAATTACCTACCACAAAAACCCAATCATCTTCAACAAATAGAACAGTACTCGTATCGTTACTTAATGTATTTTACCTTACCTTACACAAAAAGAACAGTTGCTTTGACGCGTTTAGTTCAACACCAACTCAACACAATCATTCAAATCTTGTCTATTTTATATAACACGATATTGCAGTCACCTGGGCCTTTCACAACGGCTAGCTGACCTATGTTCAGTTCTTCTCGAGTACCTTCGAGCAGGTTCGCAGTTTTTGTGGCCATTTCATCAATGGTTTCTTTAAATTCTCTTTTGTGGTTGACGGCGTATGTGACGACCCGTGACTACAAACATTCCTTTGGAAAGTTTTCTTCTAGCAGCTCAGAAAAACGGCTCATTCATCATTGACGACTTTCTTTAAATGTCCAAATTCAACGTAGTCCTTCTATTTATCACCATTTCGTTAACCAATGTAATTATCAGCATCTTTATTAATTAATTTTACAAAGTTTCTATGACCTTCAAAGATTTAGTAACGTTGGTAACTTGGCAGAAAATTAAATGTTTCATTACTTTAAATGCTACGAGAATTTCAATAGTTCATGATAAGTCAACACAGCATGAAATTGAGAAAATACCGCAGGCTTGTAATCAACTCGACATTGTATTCCGATATGTCGCCGATTGAAATTGATTTGATTATGAAACGATTGATTGTATGAATTGAGAGTAATTGCCGATAGGTTTATTAGCTAACATCCTTTGTGATTGTGATTAGGTAATCACTTTTGTGGTTGAAGTTATAGCTAAAGTCGGCAAGCAAGTAAATGAAGTCTCTATTTAACGCGGTAATCTCTAGACCTAATCTCTATTTGCTTTAGGACCTACGTTATGAAAGAAAACTTTGATGAATTATTTAACTTTATAGATATTTCTTCTAATATTTATTTATTTATTTCCAACTTACATCTATCATTACAGGGTAACCTATTGCGATAGCGTACATATCTAAGTCTTATCCTAAATTATTATTAACAATTTTTTATTTTTTTATAAATGTATAGCTATCACAAATAGTGTTTACCTAATTACGCTTTTGTGATAAAGATTGCTGGCTAGTGCTGCTCAATGTTCTCATCCTTGTTAGTCTGATACGATACTTACCTATTCAATTAGTTTTTAGCATTGGAAAATATATGAGACGAGCTTTTTGTGCGTTACCTACATAAATAAAATCTCTATACCTCTGGCATTTACTGACATGCTTTATGCAACTAGAAACGGGTACCCTCTCAGAGTAATAACTCTGAGGGTACCCTAGAAACGGGGACCTGGGAAAATTCAGACACGTTTTTAGTCTGTGGTTTTTCGATTAGGATTTACCCTTGACTTCACTTTCCCTTTATTTTTGTTCAATCGGATTGTAAATATTTAGACAAAGTATTTGGTCCGTGGCCCGTGCCTTGACCACGATTTTATTTGGATACTAAGCCGGCGGGCGGCTCAAAAATTTTCAACAATTACTTTAGTTTTGTTTATGGCGCCATCATCATCATCCTACTTGCAAGTGTGGAGGGCTCATGAAAACTGATCCTTAGCTGCCATAGTGCTAAGATAATGAAGGGAACTTGTTAGAATTCGTAGCATTGGAAACTGCCGTCCAACGAACTATTTTACTGTCTCTAAAGTTACGGTTTTCTGGAAAAGCGGCGGCTACCGGCGAATGACGTCATTGAAACATTAAAGAAAGTAAGTTGGTGTGTTTTCCTAGATAGTGTTTTAGACATCGTAAAAACAAACCCCGCTGCCATAATTTTCATGACACCACCGTTCTTCTAAGAAACCGTAGCATATCCGGAAATTTGGTGATCGACAACTTACTAATGAAACTAAAACACAATCTTTAACAACCTGTTTACTTTACAACTGTCAATAAGCCACCATCGTAGGTAGTTAGGTACCTATATCTTATTCTTCGTTTCAAGAGGCAATTTTTTTTCTGGTTCTTTTTCTGCAACGGACGTGTATACGGCTATGAAGTTGGGGCCCACTGCCTCTGTATCTGCTTTCGATTCGACTGTGCCTGTTGAAGTCTCTGCGACGCGTTTTTCTTTTAGTGACTCAGGAAGAACATCGTACATGAGTTGCCATTCTTTTTTCAGTTTCAGTTGCTCCATAACTTTTCCACTGGAAAGTAAAAATAAATATGAATACGAAAAAAAAAAACTTCACAATCTTGTTGACCGCATGCTGGTGCTGACAGTCGTTTTTCAAGTGATGTAACCTAATCATTTCCAATGAATAGGGTCTCAATTCATTGTCCACAAATTCTAATGGCTCCTACGCACAATGCCGCCGGCACGGCCGCCGGCTTTTGCCGCGCGGCACGTAACCCCGGCTTTTGCGCCTTCATTTCCTTGGCGATCCTTTGTGCGGCAGGGCCCGCGCGCCGCGGCTTGCCCGGCGGCAGGGCCGCGGCCGGCGGCAGTGCCATGCCGCCATCATAGTGTGTAGGAGCTATATCAGTCACCATCATTTTTTATTTCTTTTTTCTGGCAAATAAAAACGCTAGGTAGGTATGCTTCTTTTTCAGTTTCACTGACATTGACAGAAACTATTTTCTTGGATTGTTTGGGTACCGATCCAATGTCTGCCACCTTATTTTCAGGGACCAAAAAAGGAAAAAACGGAACCCTTAAGAGCGTTTATTCTGAAAGTTGGCAACGTTGCAAATAACTGTCAAATATTTACCTGTTTTGATTCATATAGCAATATTACTGAATAGAAATAAGAAATGTGGCTAACTAGCGAACTAGAATATTAATAATGAATTGCAATTATAACATTGAATTTGATGTTGCACCCATTTTAGGTGTAAAAAACGCATTTGGAATGTTTCCAAATAGTTTTTTTACATCTAAAACTAAACATTCGGTGTTACGATATTAATTATTGCATTTCATAATCAATATTCTAGTTCGCTAGTTAGTCACATTTTTTATTTCCACACACAGTAATATTGCTAAATTAATTAAAACAGTGAAATATTTGACATCTGTTTGCGACGTTGGGCAACCTTCAGAATAAACGCTCCTAAAGGATCACTGCGTTGTCCGTTTGTCTGTCTCTGTCTGTCTGTCAGGCAATCTGTCAAGACCTTTTTCTCAGGAATGCGTACAGGTAAGTTCAGATTAATATCAAATACGTAGGTATACAAACCTTGGAGCTTTAAAAAAAAAATACTTTAAGTCAACACAATAAAAAAATACGGCCATTTATGAGACATATTTTGATACACGCAAATAAATCAAAACCTATAGGGACCCGTGGGCCTAGAATCATGAAATTTAGCAAGAAGCAACAACGCATTAAATTTGAGACTTTAGAGAAAAGTGATATTTAGTGACGAATTCTGGGAAATTTTCAAACATAGGTACATAAGTATTGCGTTTTCTCGAATCCCATGAATTTTCGCCTAGGCTTTATGGGGTGTTTAATTGTTGCAAATGGGTCACACTCTCAAGTCCTAGAAGGAATACGTCAAATTACAAGTCATCCTGTAAGTATATAGGTAATTTACCTACTTTTAGTGCAAATTTCACCAATGAAACTGAAAACAATCAGCACATCTAAACCGACTTCAAGAGATGTCAGTGTCAACATTCCAAAGAAAGTAATGACACTGACAGCTCTTAAACGTGGTATGTGTGCTGATCGCGTTCAGTTTTATTGGTGAAATTCGCCCTTTAATGTTTAATAGTAGCTACCGATGGGTTGCAGAAGGCACAGCTTAAGTAAATTCGAAAAATATGGACGACACCTTTGCCCAGCAGTGGGAAAACATAGGTTAACTGAAAAAAGTAGGTAACTAAATAACCTAATAATAATATTATCCTATTATTAACTTCCGCAAGTTCAATTTAACGGAACTGCCATTCCAATAAGCGAAAAGGTTAAGAACCTTGGAGTTTGGATCGACAAACATCTTTCTTGGGGTCCCCAGCTACAGGACATAAGCCGCAAATTTTTTGCATCTGGTAAGTCCCTGAGACGATTGCGGAACTTTCTTCCAACCGCCACTAAAACTGCGCTTGCACAATCCCTTTTACGTCCCATCCTTGACTACGCTGATGTCAGTTATCTCGATCTCACTGAGGTACAACTAGATAAACTTGAGCGACTTCAAAACTTTTGCAAAAGATTTATATTTGGTCTGCGCAAATATGATCACATTTCTGAATTTCGTACTAAACTCAAGTGGCTTCCCATACGTCTTCGCCGGAATACTCATATTTTATTTCAGCTCTACAGTATTTTGTTAAATCCTACAACCCCCTCTTATCTTAAAAAACGTTTCAAGTTCCTTCATGACACACATAATAGATATCTGAGGTCATCGGAAAACTTGAGACTAGAGATGCCGATGCATTCCACCAGCTTTTATGACAAGTCTTTTACAGTTCAAGCAGTACGGTTATGGAATGCCTTACCCGTGTCGATAAGGCGTGCTCAATCTTTGTCCACTTTTAAAATTCTGGTAAAAAAACAATTCCTCTCTCCTACATCATCATTACATATAGTTCCTTGATCTTGTTTCATGTTTATTATTGTATATTTATATATATATATATATATAGATAAGGGTATGCTTTATGAATGTATGTATTTATTGTGTATGTAAATGGTACACCACTGACTACCTGCAGTATTTGTCTCTCCTTCTGCCTTTAATCCATCCAAAGGTTGTCTGTAAAAGATCGCTTTTAGCGATAAGACCGCCCATTGTGTCACCCTATGTAAAATGACTAAATTTTTATTTGTATTTTTTATGGTGTATATAATAAAGAATATTCTATTCTATATTCTATTATTACTTATAATGATATGATATGGTTAGAAAGGGAATGACAACCGAGATGACGAATAGGTAATAGAGAAGTATGGAAGACAAAGGCACGTTGCGCCGACCACTAATACATTACGATAAGGGCAGGAGAGTGATGGTGAGTAGCAGCTTAATAAACTCACACAGCATCGTCAGTGACATCGAAACGAAGAACTGGGAAGCCGACGTCGCGACCTCTCTGTATCGCATTTTTAACCAGCATTTGAACTATCTCGGGGTTTTTGGGACAGTTTTGAGGTACAAACAGAATTATCTGAGAAAAAAAAAACGTTATTATGTACTTTCGTTAAAGTTACGACTGTTATTGTGTTTTCCCTTCTGGAGTTTTTCAGTATTTGTCCGCCTCTTGTAACTAGGTAATATACCTACTTAGGTATCTACATACTACGCATCACACTGAGGTCACGCCAAATCCTGAATCGCGCTCCCTTTTCTATAGAATAGAGGATGAGTGAACTTTACACTCATTCCTCATACTTGTACCTCTATTAGGTACATCTCTGACAACCATCTCGGGAATACAGTGTTATGTTATGGCGGAGTTTTTTTTGAACTTCAATGATAAAAAAATCTGAATTTCACATCCAAATGTACGTAATTCTAAATAGGCTAAAATTTGAGCTTTCTGGACATCGAATAGCAAAAGATAGTGGATCCTGGTTGTCGGTTAGTGGTCACCAATGAATTAATTTCCCTATTATCACGCAAGAACGCACAAGGAAATCGGTAGAGAAAAATAAAATTATATTAGTTTTAGAATTATTAATTGGTGACTTGGTGCGTTAGGTGCCTTTGTTATTATTATACTCTGGCAATACTACTTGCCAGGACACATCGAGTTAATGGATACAGGATTATGTAAAATATCAAATCATCATCAACATCACTGGCACCCTTGTGCCACCCACTGCTAAGTTTAGGCCTCCTCCCTTTTCTGGCTTGCTTCCCTGGTCTGTGCGAGTCTCAACCAGGTCTTACCCGCGATCGTCTGAAATAGCAAATAAAGGGTTCAAAACACCTGCAATATGTTGTGCACACTATATTTATGGTGCAGGGCTGGTGCGCGAAGGCAATGGGCTGTGAAATGCATCAGTCTCCGGGAGCGAGTGCACCGCACGCATCGAGCCCACTTCTCGAGCATGGTCGCGTCCCATGGGCACACTGACAAGCCGAGAGCCAAACCTCGTATGTGAGTCCATCCTCGTCGCGATTCTTGTTGTTCTGCTAGCATGGAGTGACCTGGATAAGGAGTTACGAATATTTTTTTCAATCTTTTCAATTCGTACTTTGTGTTTGAAGAATATAATTCAAACTCAAAGCATTTATTTCAAATAAACCAATTACAGGCACTTTTGACTGACCGACCCGGTCAGTCAGAAATATGAAGCTAGATGCCCATTCCAAAGCGTAGTAGGTACCTATGTAGAAGAACAGGCAAGAAACTCCACGGACACTCTTTTAAATCAAAATATTCTTACAAAATATTGGTGACATCACTCATGTTGAAGTTATACATGTGAGAATGATGCAAAACGTTAAAAGCGTCCGTAACAAAAAAAATTTTTTTTTTATTAAATTAAAATAAGCCGTGGTAGCTAAGAGATGACCAGTCCCTACTGACGGCGCCCCATACTACTGGCTACTGGCGCGCCATATCAAGGGTGCCACTTAATCAATGCCTCCTTCTACCGTAAGTAAACAAGGACATCTTGGATCAGTGTTTATTGTACGACCACCTCAACCAGTATTTAGGTATCCATCCACAAGCAGCACATTGAAAACATTTTCTTTTGCCATCGATCGCATCACTTTTTTATCAGACATAAAATATTAAATCTCTAAGTTAGAATGGGCGTAATTTTTTCATGAAATAGTCATTCAAATGTACAGGACTTACAAGAATTCTACTGATGATTCTAATTATTATAATTCTGTTTAAACATATCTATTTTTTAAGGTTGCGAATCATAGTTTATTTTGATCAACATACAACCTGAAACTTACTAGCAAATTTCAAAAATCTCATTTAGCGGGCTACCCTGACGCTTTTGCGGAGTATCCATACCTTGTGCCAATGCCCTAGCGACATAATCGCATAGGACTAGGTGTGTAGCAGAAGGGGGCGCGACGATGCCGGGCCAGGCGGCCCTGGCGTGCTCGCGCACGAAGCGCAACACGCGCGGCACATCGGCGGACCGCGCTCGGCGCACACGCACGCGCTCCTCATTCTCGGTCCCCTGCACCTACCATAATTAATAACACTTACAAACACCTATTAAAACGAACAATCTTAACAATCATTATAATCATTCTCTTGCCGTGAGAACCCAATGCACTTGGGGTGGGCGCAACTAGTTTTCTTCTTCCATAGTCGTCATCTCGGTAGTCATCCCCTTTCCAGTCGTATCATCTTCCACACAGTCCATCCCTCGCTTCTTTGTTCTTCCCCTAGTCTTATAGCCATCCACATTTATACACAAAACTTTCCTCACGACATTTTCCTCATTCCTGCCCATCACATGCTCATACCATGACAACTGATCTCCACTGCCTTAACCAAATGCAAAAAATTCAAAACGGTGGTAATTTATATGTATTTTTGCAGTTGGTTGACTTTTAATATCTTTTTCTTTCATTTCCATTTGACGAAATCGTTCGGAGCAATGAAGCTGCCCATTGTAGTCTGTGGCCCCGCGGTTTCACCCGCATAAGTCTCCATCCCGTGGGAATATCGGGCTAGAAAGTATCCTGTTTCCTAACCCAGATCATGGTCTACCCATATGCGTAATTACATCCAAATCCGTTCAGCCGTTTTAGCGTGAAAGCGAAACAAACAAACATACAAAAATTTAAGTCTTTTCTTTTTATAATTTAAGTTTAGACACAAGGTGCCGAAATCCAGCACAAACAAATTGAATTAGTAACAGTATTTCTATCACATAACTATGGCTTTTGAATAACCAAACTTTGTACCACATCCTTTACTGCTACAGATCAACCTTATTGTTTGTGACACTCTTAAAAAAATGCTCCTCTAATAGATTTACAAGCAAATTAATGTTTATGTACTGTACTGTAATACACGACATCTACAGGCACGGCTTACCTACACCAATAGCAGCAACCAAGTAAGTACCTATACAATTTCACAATTTCTATCTATCTAAATATAATACTCCTATGTAACAGTAAGTGTCGTGTAGAACCTGTGAGTTAACTACGACGCGGTTCGTGATATCTGGTTTGTCGGAGTAACTCCTCCTGGGATGCCCACTGAGGCAGCTAACCGCGACTTGAGGTTTCCTTACGATCTGTCTCGCCGTAAATAGCTTGAGAAAACTTGACAACGCGGACATAGTGAGGCATCCGAGAATGATTACTTGAGTTTCATGTGATTTCTGAAATCTATTTACGTCTGTTAACCATGCTTAGGTTTGTTTTATTTAACTTTTATAATTTAATTAAAATAACCAAAAATATAAGATGATGGCATAGTGACGGTTGCTGTGACAGCTTGCTAGTTCACGTCACGGTTTCTGAATTTGAAACGTTTTTCCAGTAGCCTGGGAAAAGTTGAAAAAGTTTTTAATAATGTCGGTTTTTTTTTTATAACTCTATGCGTAAATATGGTTGTATTCTCGGATTGAAGCAAAGGCACTTTTTATTAATTCTTATTGAAGTAATATAATGTCTTTTTAATAATAATAATAATTGAAGTAACTATATACATGCGTAACTATAATGAAAATCTTGGAAGATTTAAAACTTCTTTTAAACAAATCTTCGGTGACTGTTATTACTCTGAGGTGACTATTTTAGGCATAGATGATTTTAGGAATTTATGAAACAATGAAATATGTCATCTGTCACAATTCTGGAATTCAGTAATTCAATGGTAATTCAGTAATTTCAATCTATCTCCTGAAACCAAACCATGTAATTACAATAGTAAAATAATTATTCCCCAAAATCAAAACATGTAATCACAGAAGCAACGTTTCGGGAATCATGAAATAGGAACAGTGTAAGGGTCAAAATGCAGTGTTTGAACACATTTAGGGTCAATGCACTGAAGTTGTCTAGTACGGGTCCCGTCAAACCATACATCAAAGTTCTCGAGAACAGGTTCAATCGGAAGTCTACATACCGTTATATAGCAAAGGACAAGAAACCGGTTAGTATCACTAGCTTACTGAAGTTACCAGCCTGCTCATCACTGTTGCTCTGCTGCCTAGTCGATTTTCACAGGGTACTTACCTACTCTCTTGCATGCTGACTATTTATTTTGTATTTATTGTACTCATGTTTGAGTAAATGAATGATTATCTTATCTTACCTGCATTCTAATATATTATAATAATCTATCGATCAATATAAATTAAAGTTTACTTTAATTTCAACTCCAATTTTTTACAGGTAAGATAAGATAATCATTAATTAACTCAACCATGAGTAAGGGGCTAGGGGTAGTTCGGCCCACTATGGAACTGGGACCGCGGTACAGTACCCCTTTTAAAAATTGATAATGGTTAACTAGGCCCACATCTGTTTTACTTTCAATCAATCGAAGGGTGGCTTAGAATGGTTTATATACTCGTATTATACAATAGATGTTGTATGTACATGTATAAGCATTTATATATGTCGTGGCAGTGGCACACATGGTCAGTTAAATACATCCGTCTCAACTGATCTTAACTATTTTACGATATAATCAGTAATGTTTGGTAATTTATTACATCTCTGGTATGAATTTCCTTCTCATCTTCATTTATTTCCCTTATCTCTCCCCCTAACTCAAAACTCTGTTCAGAAGCATAACTCCTAGCGTCATCAAAATCATACAAATCTTCAATTAGAGCGTCTTCTCTACCAATGAACTCAGTGTCCCCAATTTTAGTACCAACACCTTCATTGACATTTCCATTATTGTTGAGAATTCTATCATTGCCTGAATTTTACAGACAGATAGAAATGTTTTACACTAAGGGCTGATTTCACCAATGAAACTGAACGCGATCAGCATTTCTAAAACGCGTTCAAGAGCTGTCAGTGTCAAAATTGTTATGGAATATTGTACACTGACAGCTCTTGAACGCGTTTAGATGTGCTGAACGCGTTCAATTTCATTGGTGAAATTCGCACTAAGGCTATTAATTTAGCCATTACAGTCATTTGTTTGATTATAAAAATAATCAATGAGTTCTGCCCTCCGTAAGAAATAAAGACTTATACTATGTTTTTTTGTATATTTATTTATAAACCGATGGAGATTTGTGAACTCTTGTCCTCAAACCCCCATCGATGGGGATTTGTGGACTAGAAAGTTCAGAAATCCCCATTGATGGGGATTGTTAATGGGGATTAGTGGAATAAGCCGAATCCGACTCGGCTGGACGGCGTTCGGGAAGCTGCGTACTATCTTCTCGTCTCATATATCACAGTGGCTCAAGACAAAACTTTTCGACCAGTAGTGCGTGTTGTCAGTGATGACCTATGGCACTGAAACATGGTCGCTCACAATGGGCCTCATTAGAAGGCTGAAAGTTACTACTACGACTATGCTTGGAGTTTCCCTACGTGATCGAATCAGAAATGAAGAGATCCGTAAGAGAACCAAGTTATTCGTCATAATTTTAATTACCAAACTTAAGTGGCAGTAGGCTGGGCACATTGTTGGCGAAACAGATGGCCGATGGGGCCGAAAGGTTCTAGAGTGGCAACCGCGTACAGGAAGACGTAGCGTTGGAAGGCCCCCACAAGGTGTAGCGATGACCTGGTGAAGGTCGCAGGCATCCGCTGGATGCGAGAAGCATGAAACCGGACGAAGTGGCGCTGCTTGGCCTATGACCAGCAGTGGAAGTCTTTTGGCTGAAATGATCAGGATGATGACTTATACATGTAAAACATCTATTGTATAATAATAAATAAACCATTTTAAGCCACCGTTCGCTTGATTGAAAGTAAACAGAGTGCCTCGTTAACCATTATAATTTTTTTAAAGGGGAAACAGGTCTGCGGTCTCATTTCCACTGTGCACCGAACTATCCCTAACCCATTCTAAGATTCCCTTCAGATTCTCTAGGTACTCTTTTATTTGACACCTACGTTTTTAGTGTTTCGACATGCGCAACGTTTCCATCGTGCGAGGGAATGACAGCCACGCACGGATGATTACTTCGTTTTTGAACATGCACTACTGGCCCCGCGAACCCAGTGTCATAGGGTTATGGATGCCCCTCGATAGCCCATATTTGGAATTTCTTACCGACAAATTTTCTTATATAGGTTAGTATACAATTAAAATACCTTATTTAGATCGGCCATCATCAGCTTTAGTTGAATGATTGTTTGGACATTATAGCCACGTATTTGTCGCAGGCAGATTGTATGTTATATTGTATAACTTTACTACCTTCCTAATTTTATACTCTGTTACATTAGGTACCTAATAATACAGATGAACTATTAAATCTAGCGTATTTATCCTTCAATCATGGTTATCCTAGCATTGACTTGAATGTGCCTTGGCGGCTGAGAGTATGTCATGCTCACTCTAATGTCTCGCTGACGGTGGCGCGTGTGTTGGATCATTTAGCTCCCTTCAAAATGGTTGAGCTGAATGGTGCTAATCCATGCGTCATGTTCGTGAACGGGCGCCGTCAGTAGGGACTGGTCATCTCTTAGCTACCACGGTTTATATTAATTTAATAAAAATTTTGAATTTTTATTTTTGTTACGGACGCTTTTTTAACGTTTTGCATCGTTCTCACATGTATAACTTTAACATGAATGATGTAACCAATATTTTGTAACCTTATTATGATTTAAAAGAGTGTCCGTGGAGTTTCTTGCCCGTTCTTCTCCATAGGTACCTACTACGCTTTGGAATGGGCATATAGCTTCATCTTTCTGACTGACCGACCCCTTGACAATTCAAAAGTGCCTGTAATTGATTTATTTGAAATAAATGCTTTGAGTTTGAGTTTGATATGACACTTGACAAAATGGATGCAATTAGAAGCGTCATCAATTTGCCTTAGGCATTATACATAACGGCAACAGTATGCAAACGGACGGCGCCGTATGTATTATTACTAATTATACAATTTACCTGCGACATATTCACTGACAAATGTCCTGCAAACGTGTCTATAGATACATTGCGCCAAGTCACGCCACGTCGGCGTCGTCCAACGTCGTCAGCCATCTTGTCTCCCGACTTTTTCACAGTTTTTTATGTTGTCAGGCGGATCGTGCGAAGTCGAGCGATGTCGCGTGTTCCGGGACATTTATGCCTGATGAATACATGACGTAATTTTTCATTGTCATCATTTTCGTTATTTAGGGGAGCGTCTAATGGCTATGGAGTACCAGCCGCGCATACGCGAAAACAGGATGATCGGTCTCTCCGTTGCGAACAGGGTGTATCCCTGGATGATCAGCGAGCTCGAACAATGGGGTCATGTCACGGACACAGTGCCCGAACGAAACCGGATGTATTTCTGCGCCCACTGCCTCAAGAGTCCCAATCTGTTTGCAAAGTACAAAGTTGATTATATTTACGACGTGAGTATTTGGACGAACTATACGAGAAAAGGTAGTCCTAAAAACGTAATTATGTCTTACCGCTGTTAAATATAGTTTTTGAATTGAGTCTAGCCAGTCATGGAAAATATTTTAGTAGGTGCAACAGTCTACGAAATTGTAAGCAAGTACGTAAATACGGTAGAAGATGCCGGCAATATAACACAGGGGCTTGACTCTCTATGCACGTATTTGAAGGTAAAGCAGGCGTTAGAAGATAATGCATTGATTGTTTAACGTAGTTATTCATAATAAAAGCAGCTACCTTCTTTCCTACATTATATCTGGGAGATATCATACCTCATCTCAGCCACTAAAACCGAAACGGTTCGATTTTTATATTGTATGTCGCGAAATTAATTAATTTAAATACTAATTATCTAAATACCTTTTTCTATGTTATCATCACAGATTGAAGTACTGGGCACAGTAGCAGAAGTAACAGGGCAGGGTGTGGGCACACTTTTGCTAAAAACGGCGTTAGATAGCGCGGAGGAAATGCGACATCCACTCGTCCAGGTTGTCGCAGTCAGTAAATATGCGTAAGTTAATCATTCTAAACCAAAATTTTTTTTTAAAAATTTATTTAATTATAGTTTTTCTTACATTCTATAATAAGATAAACCAGGTAATTTTGACAAATAACATTATGTCCATTTTCAGTTCAAGAATTTGTGAAAAGTGCGGAATGAAACAGGCTTGGACAATGCCATACAAAGACTTTGTTGATAAATGTGGTCAAAGCGTTTTCTTCCCACGAACTCCTCACCTAACAGTTTCCATTTACGTCAAATACTTTGAACCAATTAAAGGAGGAGAGTTCCCATGCAAGCCAAACTTCTAACACTGCTCACAACCAAAGATCAAATTTTCCTGTCATCCAATAGCACGCACGACATGAACCGTTCAATTCTTGTACAAACTCCGTTTCAGAATGAACTAGTTGTAGGTATTGAAAATAGTCATAAATTAAAACAAACCACAAAATATATGTTTCTTTTAATAAAAACATTAGAAAATATAATATAAAAAGTACAAAAACGCTTACAATAATAAATAATACGATAACTGCTCTTAACTAACTATAGTTGAACCTAGCAACTACAGTTGTTTAATTTTGGTATAATTATGTTCTACGTCTAATGCGGTAACATAATACCTTAAATTAAACTGGAATCTTTACAAATACACTCATAGATGAGCTCAACGTTGGGCACAAAGGGTCCATGGATCACGACGATCTCGAGCAAACGGCACATCATAGGCAACTTGTTTTGGGGTTTGGGGAGACGTCAACGTGGTCTGCTCAAATATACTTATACACTCCAATATTATTATGTATTTACATTCGGTAACAGGAGAACAATTAGTCTTCTATGGAATTAATCCTATATCCACGACAAAGAAACCAATTATATAACGAAGTCTCAATGTTTCTGTCACAAGCGAAATAGGTATCCCTGAATAAGAAAACTTCATCAAAAAGCATGTATAATGCCCGGCACGAGTTGTGAGCACAGATTGACAGTAGTGGCGGCAAGCACGCGCATGTACACTTTTGGCCAAATTTATTGAGTACCGTTTTTTACAAAAAATTATTGATAGGTACACAAATTATAATTAACATATTAGTGGTACTTGAAAATCAAACTATTTATTTTTTATTATTAATATATAATTAAAAAATAAATAAAATCGCCTCAATCTGGAGGAATTGGTAATATGCCTTCCATAAAACTAGAGTCTGCGTTGGTGCTGGTAGAGGCAACTTGATCATTAATCTCCTCACTGTCCTCATCCTCCGAATTGGTCTCGGAGTCATCGTCACCAACGTGAATTATCAATGTTTCTGTCATTGCATCCACTATGTGATCGTTTTTTATATATTCTTTCTCAACTTCCTTTACTTTTTGACATAATTTTGTCCATTCATTAGATCCCATTAAATTTACTTTTTCCTTAACAAGATCTGTGACGCGGCTTACGTTCCAGGTCACGTTCTTACTGCCGACATAGCCTTTTATTGCAGCCCATGCCATCTCAATGGGATTGAGGTCTGGGTGGTATGGAGGTAATCGTATGACATCGTGGCCATGTTCAGCCATAATCTTATCTATATTAAATTTCTTGTATTGATCTTTATTTATTTTTACTAAATGATATAATTGGGGCTTCAGCATTGTTTCTTCGTGTTGAATACCTTTTTCTCTTAACCATCCCAGCATCTCCGACTTCCTGGCATTTGAACTTGGTGCAGGGTCATACTGTTTGTTGTGGTAGGATGCATTATCTACTACCAAAACAGATTTAGGAGGAATGTTGGGAATTAACTGCGTGCGAAGCCATTTTTCATAATTTTCGTAGTTCATATTGTCGTGGTAGTCCCCCGACTTAGTACCTGCTTTAAATGTGAGTAGGGCATTTGGCACAAAACCTGTCTCAGTTCCTGCGTGGACTATTACTATTCGTTGCCCTTTTGATATAGGCTTTTTTAGGCCTTTTGTTGTGTCATCTGACCACGCCCGAGACGATGAATGGGACGAATCTACATATGATTCGTCCGTATAAATAATTGTTCTTCCCTCTTCTCGGAATTTTTGCATTTTTTGCAAATACATTATTCGCTGGAACAAAATAAATTTCCTTGCAAGACCTAAGATTTGTAACTATTAAAGCTTTAACAGCAACACTACGTGACTTGAAAAATTAAGGTGAACATTATTTAAATTTATATGTATGTACCTGAAAGCGAATATTGGATTGTTCAATCAAAATTTTCCGGTTGTTCTCAGTCTTCCTCCACTTGAAACCCAACATTTTGATTATACGGCGAAGACTGCGCTCAGATCCATGAAAATTTATATCTTCCCGTAACTTCTGTCGTAGTTTTCCAATGGTGGGCATTTCTTTATTGGTGAGGTGGAAGTTATGAATACACCTTTTAATAACCCCCTGGTCAAAACTATCCACATCTGTGACAGGATGTTCTCTTGGTCTTTTTTTTCCTGGTGTTCTGAATACGATCAGAAATTCTGAACCATTGGCTTCTTTAACGATCCGCCGTACAGTTGCTACTGAGGTGTTAGTCGCCTCCGCTGTGTCTTTATAAATTTCCAGCATACTTTTGTCACTACCTAACTCGTTGTTAAAAGCGCTGTTCTTTAAAAAACAGTACACTGAATACATCATTTCCCTTGCTTGTCTATTTAAAACTGTATTTTTTCTCCTCGGCATTTTTGAAGAGTTCGTGGCTTTACGATTTTAAAACCAAAAGTAAAAAAAAAACAATTGTCTAAGACGAGATAACAAAAATAAACTATATTAAAACAAACACTTAACAAATTCGAAATAACAAAAAAAAACTATTTTAAAATCGAAAACGTAAGTCACTAAAATTGCACGTAAGTGTACAGTAGCCGAATGACACGCGAGTATCCAATAGACGATGAGCATCGACTGATGAACCAATCGCGTGCAGCTCGGCGCCCCCCCGGCTTCTTCATTCCACCAAAGAGATCGAAAAATTAACTACTGCGCAGGTGTCAGTTTGTGCTCACGACTCGTGCCTACAGTTATACCTATATTTTGCATGATAATGTTAAAACATCACTTAAAGATGATTTTTTTTAATGACATACTCGTATTGCAAACACGTATTACTATCGTACTCGTATTATGGGATATATCTTGTGAAACCAGATTTTAATAAAAACAAATTGATCAAGACCTCGCAAATGACGAAGCGATAAAGTAACCTACTGAAATAGTTTACCAAATGAATGAATTCACAAAAAATGAGTGCAGACTAACAAAAAGTGTTGCACTATTCATGGGACATGTTTGATTCGATACGCTCAGTTACGCAAATTAATATTTGTGTTACGTTCAATGTTTTGCTTCAAGTGAATATTAAAGTTATCTAACTTAGAAAGGCGATTGGAATTTATAATGTTGGTTGTTGGTTTTAAAATGATCAAGTGGAGAAATTAAAGAATGTAGGTATTTTGCGACAAGAAATTAAAAATAAAACACGAAAACAAAAAATTCTGAAGAAGAATTAGGAAATAAACAAAGAAATTCATTTATATAGTTAGTAGGTAACTCATTCCGAATTTAAATAACATAAAAGAAAAATAAACTGCAGAAAGCAAGAAAGAAACTCACTTAATCTGATGTTAACGCAAGTCACGTCTTAAACGTTATGGCAAAAATCTCTATAGAACTTACGAAATAATCAATTTTATAGAACGAAAGCTTCGATAGTGTAATAGAAGAAATTATACACACTTCATCAAAGCATTTTCCTTTCACTGTTGTGTAAAGCCCTTGGAATATTGAAGAGTGGAACCCCATATTTAAGTTAGGTATGGAATGCTCCAGATGTTATTGCTTTGTTCTGGAAACATACATTTACTGCAACTTGTGACACCACTTGTTTTGGGTCAATTCAAATTGCCGTTTAATTGCGACTATTATGCGATCGTTAAGAAGCCATGAAAATAATTAGCTCTAAGATTACACCATCAAGTCAAATAAAACTAAATAATAACGATTACGATAGATTTGATTTACATACAGATTGTGTACTTATTGGATTGTAAGATGGGTCTTGAACAGTCGCCAATGACCCAGAAGAATGTGTAAGTATGTAACTTGTATGTTGTACAACATTATCGTACGGATAATTTAATTACACTCATATCATATAACCAACTTGCACAAACCTAGACATAACTTGGAAAAAAAGATGAACCAAAACCCAGAAATTGTATTGACAGCGAACCTTTGATCCTTACACCAAACTATAAAGCAACATCCCTAAATGGCATAACGCAACAGAATCCCAGAGGAGACTGACTCTTAAAACCTAAGACGTACAACTTAATTTTTCTTGTAGCTCCATTGGGATGCACCTTCCTTGCCACCTTTCCTACCGTGGTCTGCGTGATTCTCGTGGTGATGTTCGTGGCCGTGCTTTCCGTGGTAACCTTTGTGATCGGCGTCCACGTGGCCCTTGTTACTGGAAAATAAAAAGATTTTGTTAATAAAGAAAAATAATTAGAAATCAATAGAAGTCATGATGATACAAAGAACTGTAAAAATAACAAATGTAATAAACGTGACATTTAAGTATGAAAATGCATCATTAAAGATTTTTGTAAATCAGGGACAACTTGACACGCTTTCATCAGTCTTTCTACGCTTGTGTCAGATTATCAGTAACGTTATCTTTGCAGTAAACAATCGTTACTAGTTAAAGAACAATCTCCGCTGATTGAATGATAAGGAAGCCACCTATACGATAAGATGCAACATCCTGTAGTGAGTTCTAAAAATATCTTTCAGCTGTGCACTTCTGCTAATTCACATACCTATCAAGCTTGTTCGCCAACGGTCAATAAAGGAATTTATGTTCACGATACCTTGAAAAGTGCCTGTAAATCGCCTTATGAAATAAATTGTCTGAATTTGATTCAAGAGTATCTAAATAGACTTAAGTTTGCTTTGCTTGACATTGGCGTCCCAATACATTTCTTGTAACCAACAATTTTTACTGTTTCCTTAGGTTCTATGTTCGGCTGTTTTTTTTTTTTTTTCAATGTTCATCCATATTTTCATTGTGGACCAATTTTGAACAGTATTTTTACATTTGAAAGACGACTTTTGGCCTTAGACCAAGGCCGCTCTCTTCATCTGTCGTCCATAATACATGTTTTTTTGGCACTCTGGTTCATTATCACTTTTATATAGTTACAGAAGAGAATTTAAAACTTACGTGTATCCCTTCTTCCCTTTCTCAATGAAGTCGTGTCCTGCGTTGACGCGATGAGCCTTTTTCTTCCCGCTCTCGTTGCTGGCATGCTTGGCATTGAACTTGCCGTACCGATGGTGTTCACCACCCTTGTGGAAGTCATCGTAGAATTTATGTTCTTTGTGGAATTCGTCCTTGTGGTACTTATTGTGGTAGCCTGGAATATTAGAAATATTGGATGAATCTTATTAGCTATCAAGTCCGTTTAGTTCTCGTCTGTTTAGTTTTCTTCTAACTAAACAGACAGCTGTGCTGCTGGGGAGTTTGTTGCGCCACTTCTTTTTCCCAGCTAACGCACTAGGAAGTGGTGAAGGGTGGGCGTTTTGGGGGACTGTCTTATGTAATTTTGACGTTCGAAAAGTGCTGATTCTCAGCCTAGTTTGAATAAATGACTTGAATGTTTTTTTTTTAATTTGAATTTGAATTTGAGTCCCGATCTCCATAGAGTTTAGTGTTGGATATTGGGATGATTGGTGAAAAAGAAGGTATATTAATTTTTTGCTGAAACCTAATTGTGCTATGCGTATAACAGCTGAATTTATTCAGAAGAGCACCGCGAAGACACTGCAACCTTACTAAATTGTGGTTAATACTAATATAAGTTCGGAAGGTCTGCTTGCGGCTAGTGCTTAGAAAACTCTAGTTAAGTACTGACTAAGTGATTGCAACTAAGGTTAATTCTAATGTTAGTGTAGTATACGTCAAACGACGTAATATTTACTTAATGAGGGCAACAGGTAAGGTTACGACAAACTGTAACGACTAAGGTTACAACAATGAATAGCTTTTATAAAAGATTACATTCAAAGTCGTGACGCTCCACATTTTGGACACATTTTTTGTCATACAATATTTCCGAAATGAGCGTGAAGGCAAATTAAATAGAACTTTAGTCACGTACACTTGCAACGAATTTCAGGCTTGTTCCCAATTTAGATTATGACAGTGAAAAGGATTTTGAAGTGCAAACTCGCGAGTGCTTTGTAAATGAATCAGTGGAAAATTGTAGTATTGCGGTTGAGGTCAATTCAAATTGAATTCGAATAGCAAATAACTTTACGTAACTTGGCTTTCACTTGCCGCAAGTTGTTATATTTTCTATTATAGCAGGTGTAGTTGGGTCTTTGCTTATGCCCAAATAACTGTTTCGTTGTATTCTAAATCGATTTGTGTAATCAGTAATGCAACTTTACATAATACATGTTTGATTGTGTCATTTTATTTAGCCTTTCCTTCTTATTCAAATATTGTCTATGTATTATTTTCTTATTATTCTGATTGGTTTGTTTTTGCACCCAGGCTTGTTGAGAAGTAAAAAAAGTTGCTCTTTTGTAGGAAGTTATGTAAATTATGTAACTGCTTTACTATTGTGACTAACAAGCATTTAGAATTGATTATCGTAATGTAGTAAAGCTGCACAATGTTTTATTGCATTGGTATTTCGATTGGTTTGATGGTTGTTTCTTTTCAAATAAAATTACTATAAGATCGTCAGTTCATCTGTGAATCGTAAAGGTTGAAGGAAATTAAAATGTATACTATATCGCCCACGGGCCCGTGACCGTCCGTATATATTAATGAATATTCATGTTTTTTTTTTTTTCTTATTATTATTTTACCTCTTTTGACATTTTTCGTGACTCTGGGGTCCTGGACCTTTAAAAGGCAGACGAGGGCCGAAGCTAACTTATTTTTTTTTTTTTTTTTTCGGTATCCCGCAATGATTTTATGGTCTTACACTTGTTTTTTAAAATAAATAGGTTTTTTTTTTTTTTTAAGTGTCTTCAGCTCCGTTTGGTTTTCATAGTCGACAGATTTTATTAAAAAGTATTAGTTAATCCGATAAACTCATAAGCTTTTAGAAATAATAAACAGAATCCAAATCGAGCCAATAACGTAGGACATAAGGCAAACGCTCCAAAAAAAAAAAAATTTTTCATGAAAAATATTAAAGATAGACCCCCTTTTAAAGTTAATTTTCGATATTTTTTCATGAATATTCACAAAAATACGGGCGCACATCCATAGGTGACATTGTATACAATCACATGACGTACACACAGGCCTAGACTAGAAAGAACAATTCAAGGGCATGTGACATCCACCAACATGCACTGGACTGGGCCTGTGCGCAGAATTCCGGGCCACTCTTTCTAACAGAAATATGTACTGAGTCCTAGCAGTTACACGTTACTACACGTAGTCGTGTGTAGGTATATAATTATGTATAAGGAAGGTGTTAATAGCGTGATAGCCTAGTGGTGTGACCCGTTGGACTGCCAAGTCATAGATCTCGAGTTCGAACCCAAGGCATGCGTGCCTTGGGTATACGCATGGGGCATACGCACATGAATCCGAAAAATCAGAGGTGCGCCTCTGACTTTTCGGATTCATGTGCGTATTATAATATAATTATCACTTGCTTAAAAAACGGTGAAGGAAAACATCGTGAGGAAACCGGCATGCCTGAGAGATATTTCTCGACGGCATGTGAAGCCAAGTCAGAGGCCCATGGGCGGCTTTAAAACTCTGACACCAGGTTAGTCACTAACCACACGAAAAGAAGAAGTAAGGTGTTCTAGTTAAACTTACCCTTAGTCTTATGTCCCTTCTTGTGTCCCTTCTTCTCGTCGAATTTGGCTCCTCTATTTCCAAAGGCCTCTTCTTCATGACTGCCCTTATGTCCTGCATTGTCGTGGTGTTTCTTCTTCTTCCCAGCAGCTTCCTCGTACTCCTTCTTATGATGCTCATCGGTCTTAAAGCCTTTGCCTCCCTTGTCTACGTGATGGTCGTGGTGGTAGCCTTTGGAGGTCTGTAATCCGTGAAGTTAATGTTGTTTATATGTAAAATATTCAGGATCGATTTGTGATCTCAATAGGTAAATGATTTGGGTTCTAACTTTGTATTTTTTTATATTATTGTTAAATATAGGCGCGTCTTAATATTGACTTAATATACAAATCTAACTACTACATTACCTATAATCAGGAAAACACAAGGTTTCTAAAAGATACATTTAGAAAATGTGACTGCTTTAAAAATTTAATGTTTAATAATTAATTTTATTAACTTTTTGTTTTTCCTAAAGTACCTAATAAAAATGGTAATTATATTTTATTGGTAATTGTCTTCTGTCTTTAAGAATCTTCCGCCAGACTTATAAACCTTGAAATATTAATTTCCTAACTGAAGTTTAGAGACAACAAACAAATGCTAAAATTGAATACTCAAAATTATTCTCAAACTCAATGTGTTATTTAGAACATAATCTAAGATTGTTAGTCGTAGATTTTACCATCCATTTTGATTTCAGAAAAGTTCCCACGACCTACATTAATTATTATCAAGCTTCTTATTTCAGCAAAATATCGCCATAATCACAACGTATTGTTGCATAATTATTATTATCTTTTAGTAACTGATGGAAGAACACTGAACCTTTTTTCATTATCCGGACATAATCGAATAGCTTGGTTTCTTAACGAAAATATCTCCCTATAAAAACAACTGCTTATGCAAAGAAAACTAAAACGAACAGAAGGTACCTATCTACTCATAAAATATAATATCTTTATTTGTTTTATAGCCTTAACTAATGTACCAAGCCTAGGTATAGTTGCAATATCGGTTACACACAATATCCAATATGCTGTTGTGGTTGGAATTCTCTAACTTAACATTTAAAGGTCAGCAACCTATTTACGCTATATTATTTGCCTTATTGGCATTTCCTCAACAAATAAAGTGTTAAATCTTTTCATTAATTAGCAAATCAAACTTTCATCTTACAAGGACGTCTGATTTCCAATTCAGGAAATAGGTTCTCAAATTAGAACAGAAAATAAAAACACTTCCATTTGATGAATCCACGCAATTACTTGACAATAATCGAGAAGTATTATCCTTTAAGGAAGTCTAAATCATTCACTGGGGAACCCTTTGCACAACCATAAACGGTAAAAAAAAAGTAAATAAAAAAAAACTGAAACCCGACTGCGCTAAAAGTGAACTTTAAGAAGGATCGGAAAAAAGATGAATGAAACAGATTTCCAATCTTTTTCTTGTGTAATTATTTATTTTGAGATTGTTTATAGTTATAACAGCCAGTTGCAGAAACGAAATTTAACTTTTGAAGCTGTCATTAAGTACTACTTAATTCATTCCATTAACCTCTCATCCAAATTATATTTTAATTTCTATATATTTTTGTAATCATCTTTTGACACTCGCGCAATAACGACGAATGTTACGATATGTCATTCATCAAAATCGGTTCAGCCGTTTAGTAATTATGAGGGAATATAGGGACGGACATATATATGTCCGTCCCTATGTTTGATCTATATGTAGGTATATACCTACATATAGATCAAACACATAACCCTCTTCCTTTGGCTTCGCCGCAGTCGGGTAAAAATGAAGCTGCTGCCTATCTTCTTTACGACATTCATTCGGTTCCTTTAAACCTGTGGTTGGTAGAACCTTATTTTTACCACACAATAATTAACATTGTTTGTGTAAGCTTTATCCCCTCTTTCGTAAATAGGCCGTACTTAGGTAGGTATAGGTAACACTGCATTTAATGAGTTTTAAGATTTTTTTGAAATGGCGCATGTGAACAGGATTTCCTGTAAGCCGTCTTAATTACATTATCTTATTATATATTATCATAACAAACGATCTTGTTGTTAACACTTCCATATTATTGCTCAATTGTCACGCGTCGTGATTTCCTTGGATTAACTTAGTAGATAAATATAGACATACTTACCTCACTACCCTATATGTATCACTTCCATCTGTATGACCCCTTTAGTGTTTAGGTACTGAATAATTCGTTTAATTTTACGGAAGGGAACTGCCAACAATAAATACATACACATATTTGATATAAGTTGTTACTCTAAAAATAAACTGACAGTCCTTCAGAAAATAAAACAATTATAGCACTTATACCGATGAGTGTCGTTAAAAGCCTCATATTATGAGGCTGTACAGCTAAATGACAAGCTGCTAGCATCAAAACATTGCGAGCTATAACGATTATACGATACCCCTGATGGTTTTGTAGCGGTCATTCATATTTAGCTGTAGAACCGATGCTCAGAAATATTATAAATAGCTGTAAAGTCCCTTACCTTCCCACCATGCTCTACACTATGTCCTCCATGCTTCGTATGACCTCCACCTTGAGAATGTCCGTGAGCATGCTTCGAATGATGTCCAGTCGAAGCGCCGTACAAGTCCCCTGAAGCCAACTGTTTCGGAGCCTGGATAAGCGGCTCAGCAGCCACTGGGATGGGGTTCTCAACAGGAATAGGGTTCGAAGCCAAAGGAACAGCCACCGGCGGACTGGCTATAAACTGAACTGGTTGCACAACAGCATCCACTGGAGCAAGCTTCGCCGCTTCAGCAATGTTAGCACTGTTCACATCAGGTTTCAAGTATCGAGGGGCCGGGGCGTACACTCTGTGGTAGTGGTTCGCGCTCGCTGCAAGCATTTCCTCATAAGGCGGGGATTCCATCTCCCCATCATCAGTCAACTCGTGGACTTCGTACTGGTGCAGCTGACGAGGCACGCGCACGTATTCCGCCGCTCTCCGTGCTCTCGGCTCACAGCACCGCTTGACACGAACATGCTCCTCAAAGGGTCCTGCATCACGTATGTCGCGCCTACTCCTGGACTGCTCGTAGTCATCATACGAGTCGTCTACATCTTCCTCTTCCACCCACGGCTCCTCCACCACTTCAGCTGCAGCGATCGCTAGCAACAGCAGGATGACCACTGGTCGCATTTCGTTCTTTAAATGATCTAAAACTGTTCTATTTTTTTGTTTTATACTTCTGAACCTTTCACCGTTGACTAACAAAAGGATCTTGCTAAATGCAGTTGCGTTGATATCAGCGTTTTTATATGAGCCGGTGGGTAAATGTTTGTCGTGTGGCGGCCGGGCGGTCGCGCGCGCTGTACGGTCAGCACTGATGGCAGACGTAGCTCACCACCTAGAAAGCGTATAACGACACGGAGCAAATTCGTTTTCCCGGTGCATTATTTTCGCGATTTTTCGACCGCAGTGAAAACAGCGGCCGTGAATTGAATTAAACTTTTTCTAGAAGACTGGCCGTGAGATCCGGTTGCGTAAGCAGTTACGAGGGGAACCAAACGATTTGTGTGCGTGAACTTTGACAGAAGATGTAACTTATTGTACGCAGGTAGTAGTCGGTAAAAAGTTTCCGATCTACCCGATATTATTTTACAAACAGTGGATATTCAGTTGAACACCACTGATAATGATGAAATTAATATACTTATTTTAGGTGATTTTTCTTTTCTAGGTATCCGTTTAGTTTTATTTTAGCAGTTCCTTCAAACTGCGGGTGGTCACTTCAGTAAAAAGCGAGCGGTAAACGTTACGATTAAAATTGGTCATTACTCTTAATTTGTCGAACTATTTAGTTCCGATAATGCTATCAATATTGGAAAGCCTATTTTGCGTACCTACATAAAAAAATAAACAGAAGAGATGCGTAGATGATGTTTGT
Organism: Agrochola macilenta; assembly: GCA_916701695.1. Lineage (NCBI taxonomy): Eukaryota > Metazoa > Arthropoda > Insecta > Lepidoptera > Noctuidae > Agrochola > Agrochola macilenta. The sequence goes on along the minus strand of OU753560.1, from coordinate 22,519,136 downwards.
ATGAATCACAGTTGATGGAACACAGTGAGTGTTATCTTATCAAAATATTGTCCACGCGAAAGACGTCAATGGCGGTAAATACGGATTCACTTTCAGTCAATGAACTTTATTTTAATTGCAACATTTAAAAACAACTAAGATAACTTTATTTAATTCTACCTACATCTAATTTGTCATATAAAAGAAAATTTACATTTCAAAAGGTTTTACTAGGTATTTCTTTTAAAAGTTAAGTAAGTACTTCTTCGTTTATCAATATTTATCTCGGCAATCTGGGTAAAAAGAATAATGACTGGTAGGGGTAGACCAATTACGGTACTGTGTAAAAAGCAGCAGACGTACCTATCAACTATGACCTCAACATACTAAGCTGAGATTTGATTCAGCGTGGGGTTCCGTAACTCAGCCTCTCCTTGACCAAGATGCTGGCTGCTGCAATGAGTTTTTATTCACAACGATTAACGCCGCTACTTCTGATTGGCACGTATTCCTTAGCACAAGTAAATTGAATTCGGACAGCAGATTCATTAAAAAAAAACTGCTGGTCCATAATTTTTATAGAAATTATCTGCGTTCGCATATCTCGAGAAAATGAGAGGAACAGCTGTTTTTCTTTTCACGATTTAAGGGTGCGTCCAATAGTAATTTTGTTCATAATGATGAGTACAAAGGCCCCTTTTCAGGTTTTCAGTTATTTCAATTACACCATGTATCAAATCAAATCAAAAGTCATTTATTCAAACTAGGCTGAGAATCAGCACTTTTCGAACGTCAAAATTACATAAGACAGTCCCCCAAAACGCCCACCCTTCACCACTTCCTAGTGCGTTAGCTGGGAAGAAGAAGTGGCGCAACAAACTCCCCAGCTGCACAGCTGTCTGTTCAGTTAAAAGAACAAAAAGAAGATTCTATATAATAGTATTCAAAATAATTTACATTAAGCAACACAAAACATAATTTAAATTATTAGCCATATATAAGCTAGCACACGCCAATATACCAAACAAAATCATCGAGAACTATACTCAGGCAGAAATAAAAAATAAAACGTAAACATAACTTAATATCTTAATAAAAGCCACCAGGCATAAAGGGCGTGCCCGCTTACATATAGTTGTAACTGGAAGTTATAAATGATAAACTAGGACCATCGAGGTAAAATAAATAAACAAACAGTTAATTACTAATAGTAATAAATAATATGATCAATTGTCGAGGTCACTAGCTAACCACATATTGCAATACAACTCATAAAAAAACAGTGTGATGAGTAGATTTCGTCAAAAATAAATTAAAATAACTTGACTTAAAATGTCAACAATAATTAAATTTAAATAATTTGACTTTTATAGTCAAATAAATTAAACAATTACTTATATAAACTCATATAACTTGTCAGTGGGTAAGCTGGAGAAAGAACATAAACATTGTCTTGAGTTAACTACAGCGACCAACTATTCTTATCATAATCTCAGAATCGTAAATTCATCATAACATTATCGAGTTTTGTCACTTTTTAGTTATTAGGTACCTATCCACCTTACAGAATAGGTCTACGCAGCCGCCGTCTCGCACGATCGCTCGCAACAGTTAAGTCAATAGGATGAATACATCTGTGATCTTTGATTGCAATGGTTAAGGAAATGTCGGTTACGTCGGTCACGATGATAATAACAAACCGACATCTTTTTTTTTTTTGAGGATGTGAAATCATCAAATGACTTCTCCCGCTCTGGGTGGAGCGAGAGGGTGTGTCAGACTTTTACTGACTAAAACCCACTCGTGTTCCTTCCGTTGCCTGTGTGCCGGGGCCGCGAAATCCCTTTCGGACAAACCCGCAACCCCAGCAGAACAAACTGACACCTGGGTTCTAAATTATTGCAGTTGAAAATAGATCAGAATTCATCTACCGTGCAAAGATTAACGTGTGCGTTACGATTGCTCCGCCAAGTTATCCAAACAGAAAAAAACTTCATATAAAATATATATATTTACGTGGGCCACACATATCTACATTTGATTTGTGAGGGAATCGGCACCGGCATCATTATCTGGCGGTACCTACAGGGCTTGTGGATAATTGATAAAAGCGGTACGGGTCAATCGAAGGTTAAGCTACGCTTGCCGAAGTCGGTTTATAGATAAGTGACCATTCATTACCATCGAGACCCACCCGTGCCTCGGAAAGCACGCCAAGCCGTTGGTCCCTGCTGTCATTCGTAAATCTTTGAAAGTCATAATGGGTAATCAGTAGCCCACAAGTCTAACAACCAGATTTACGAAAAGGTATCGTGTTACCCAGTAAATGGGTTGTAGAGGTCAGATAGGCAGCTCCATGTAAAATACTGGTATTCAGCTGCATCCGGTTAGACTGGAAGCCGGCCCCAACATAGTTGGGAAAAGGCTAGGCAGAGCGACCTACAGATTTGCTCTAGTTGCTCTTTAATTATGCTTAGGTACTTACTTGTGTTTGCAATATCAAATCGTCAGCAAACGTCAGTATCAGTCATTGAATCCTGAAAATACAACACAGATATATCATCCCCACAATAATGTAAGTAGTGAGGCAGTAGCGGGTTACCCTTCGGAGACCACCCACTCGTTACCACGCGTCCCTTCTCGTAGTGTCAATGTCTTTTCTAAGCTGGTCTTCTGAGATACCTACTTAGGTACTAAGATGAAATGTTCCTACTATTTCTAACTAGGCACAGCGCAGTCGTCTAAACTACGCACGAATAACGATGGCGCAACTTAGGACAGTTTTTATTTTACATTTCGAAAACTAATTACCTTTCTCAAGAAGCTAGTTTTATTTAATTGAAAGTTTATTAGAATAGCCAATTATTATTTCTGCAGCATTTCGAATTTACTATTACAATGAAGACCAGTTAACTTTTTTGCAAAACATGAACCAATCAACTCCTGCGGCGTTGATGTTGTAAAAGGCAACCAAAGGATAAACGTGAAGAAGAAATGACTGACCGCATCAGCATATGCGTTGACTGGTGCTCATAATAATCAATATTCGATGATTTTTTATGTACCTACTTTATTTGACAGAACAACTATTCTAGAAAAAATCATAAAGACTCTGTATTTGTCCCCAGTTGATGGCAATAGGCTCGCCCCCTATTACATGGGTTTTATTTGTCCCCAGTTGATGGCAATAGGCTCGCCCCCGTTTACATGGGACTTCAAAACATAACTTGCGAAATGTGGGTGTACTATTAAGGACACCTCTGCCAAACCTTTCGGGGAGGACAAGCGGTCTGGTATGTACTCGTATGTTAGGTATTTTTATAGAAGTACATGTAATAATGTGGACGTTGCACTTTCTTTTTGAACTGAAAAGTATAAAAGCAACGGCAGTTTATTGTCTCGTCTGATCTGAACATACGAGTAGCTTGGGGATGCCGAACGAAGGAAGCGGGAAAGCGAAGAGTTTCTTGGAGGAAAAGCAGATGCACCTTCGTTTATATTATTACCAGCTGTTGCCCGCGACTTCGTCTGCCATCCAGGAGGAAAAGTAGCCTATGCTCATTTCCAGATCATGGTCTATCCATATGCTAAATTTCATGCACATCCGTTCAGCCGTTTTAGCGTGAAAGCGTAACAAACAAAGTCACTTTCGCATTTATAATATTAGTTAGGATTGTTTTGGTTTAGGGATGATGAATTAAACGGTCACGGTTAATAATAAGGTAGGACTAGGTTCTTACCTACTCGAAGGTTGATATTGTTACATTGATACAGTTTTAATGTTTCAATTAAAATTGATAAACAGTCACAATAAATAAATCACGAGAAATACAGCGTAAGAAAGACATTCCAACGTCTTACAAAAAAAAATAAGGCAAGTGTTACATCAGTCTTAATAATTATTACACAAAATGATCTTGTCCGAAATCCAAATTTTTTAATTCATTTTCTATTATATTTTCATTGTCAAGTTGCTCAATCGAAATCTTATTAGCAAACAATGGAAGTAGGTAGTAGTTAGTACCAATCTAATAGATCTTGAGTTTCACTGATCATGGTTTGTGTGGAAATCGGATCGGAAGTAACAATTATTTGTTGATGGCGACGGAACAAAATCATCAGGTTTGATGGATAGGTTTTTGCTGCGCGTTTTTTGCGCCGCGCTAAATTAGACATTGTTATGAAACTTCAGAATAGATACCTAAGCATTATCAACGCCGCTCGGTTTGAGTTATTTTTTTAACTCGTTCTTTAATTTACAATAAATTTAATTAAACCTTTCTTTATCAAACCACAGTGAATTGATACAGTAGTGTTAGTAAAGAAAACTTAAGGGGCCGTGCAGGAAACCGACTGATTTTCATCAATTTTGTTAATTGGTTGTGAGAAAGGGAAAAAGGAGGACCTCGTGGCTAAATAATAACAGCTGCACTGGTCGATCCATCAGGTTAAGCTACGCTTGCCGGGGTTGGTCAGTAGATGGGTGACCATCTTTACATACCGAGGCTCCTCCGTGCCTCGGAAAGCATGTTAAGCCGTTGGTCCCGGCTGTCATTTGTGGATCTTTGACAGTCGTTACGAGTCGTCAGAAGCCCGAAAGTCTGACACCAGTCTTACCAACGGGTATCGTATTACCCAGTTACTGGGTTGTGGAGGTCAGACAGGCAGTCGCTCCATGTAAAATACTGGTATTCAGCTGCATTCGGTTAGACTGGAAGCCGACCCCAACATAGTTGGGAAAAGGCTAGGCAGATAGATTGGTTGTGAGAAAGGGAAAAATAATTTAAACAAAACTATTTGTGATTTGAAAAGTCGAGTTCTTCGTTTTGCATGTGGCTGAAAGAGATTTATGGAGGATATTAATGGAGTAGTAGAGTGGAGTCGTAGCAATAGGATGTACTTTAATGTGGCCAAATGTTCGGTGTTATCATTTACCCGTGCGCGCGACCCAAGTCATTATCATTATTGCATGGATGGAATCCGACTGCAACGTGGCTCAGAGGTTAAAGACTTAGGCGTGCGCTTTACAACTGATTTAAAGTGTGGGTTTTAGTAAGTAAGAGTCTGACACAAGGAGCGGGAGAAGTTATCTGATAATTACCCATCCAAAAAAAAAGACTGATGTTTGATCATTTTGTTACAAAAAACTACTTATGATTTTGAAAATTAAAAAATATCATCAACATTATAATATAGTCTCCTTGCCTGTGGCTGAACCACTTTTTTCATTTTCCATACAGAATATAGCAGAAAAATAATGTTGATAAAACCATTTTTTTTTTAAACCAGTCAGAAATGAATTTTTTCCTATTATTTAGCAAACCATATCAAGAAATTTAAAAATCAGACATTAGACTTCAGCTATCCTTGAGATAAAATCAATTTTTTTTTTGTTTTTTTTTTTTGTTTATTGTTTTTTATCTTCATTAAGTAAATAAAAGGCGAAATATACCATATTTTTGAGAGAGCAAAAGTGATACGACTTTTAACAGGTGCTGTGACTGACACGATAGGTTTAGCACCACGAAAACTGTACTTTTATAGTCAGACAGACTTAATCTTTTAATTATTACTGACAAGCTTTCTCATAATTAGATTAGTAATTGACAAAAGAGGGTTTTTTTCGTGAACGGACCCTTAAAATGAATGTTAGTACCTATTCAAATAATAATCCTATGCTAGGTAAAGCCTGAGCCGAACTTCACACTATCCACGTAGTATGTAGTAGGTACGTAGGTACAATAAATGGTTGTGATGGTGGTGTTGGTATGGTGTGCATAAAAAAGAATATTCTATTTATCTAGGTACTTGTACTCCGCGTCCTATTTAAAGCGAACTTTTTGTTTGGTGCACCTGAAAGTGTGGTCGCGCCGGCAGAGGGCGCTTCCCGGTGTTGCCGTAGACGTGTGAAGTTCGTCCTAGTGACGCACTAGGATTGGACACATCCACCTACAGCACAACGTACTCAGGATGCTGGGGGAACGTGCACGCATTCTGCGGAGGATCGACGCACACCGCTTCAATACACAACGCAACGTTTACACACACAATGCTTAACAGTATTGCTAAACTGTATCAAATTTCAATTTGTTAAAACCTACATGTATGTAGGTACAAGTACCTAAAGTAAAGAACTAAAGAAAAATCCAAAAATATTTGTCCATAATTATATTTCACCGTGTTAGTAAACAAATCGATACATCTAAAGCAACAGAGTGCGATATTTATTTTAATCGTAATACCGTCCAACTTACTAAGTATGTACTTATTTTGATTATTATTTACAATAACATTACACTTAGGTAGATACACTTACTTTTTATAAAAAAATGAGCAAGAAAAAACAATTTGCCTTTTGTTAATGGAACTTACTAATCGTTATTACAAAACAGTTTATGATTTTCGTTGAAAAATATTACATTCTAATGGGAATAACGAAAATTAAAAACAGTTTTTTTTTTATTGTAACCAAAACTTAGTTCAAAATCTTACACTATTAAATATGGCACAAATATTATCGACTAGTTATTAGATAGTCAATAACTTTCAAAAGTCTTTTATTTTTCGTTAAAAAATAGTATGGAGGTATGCATTTTTTTGTGTTACTTATATAATTTAAGAAAAAAACGTTATTTACAAACTAGTCTCAAATTAATATATGTATATAAAGAAAGTAAAAATAAGTGTAAGTATCTACCGAAAGAAAACTTTTTGCGTAACACAAAAATCGTTACCACCAATAAAAATCTAACTTACAAAACTAATTAATAAGTCTTTATCAAATGGTCTGACACAAAAGGCGTGAACTCTGGATCTTTAATTTTCTTCTTCTTGTGTAAAGGACAACTTTTCTGCCTTTGTCCCGTTTCTGATTTATTATGCGTCAATTTAAAATGTCCGGATAACGAAACACTTTTTTTTCTATGTTCAATTTTTTGGCAATTGTTTTTATCTACAATTTTGTTCGCGCCGTTCGCGGCTGAACCACTGTGCAATGTGTTTTGTCCTATTATTCTAGAGTCTACTTGGTTTTGTTTTAATTTGTTCGTGTAGTCTGCTGACACTTCCAGCTGACTGTGATGCAAACACGTTGATGTGATCTGAAATTAAATTGATGAAATGAATTACGCCGATTTTAAATTAAACAAAATAAAATAAATCGAACAATAAGTACATGAGGACTAAAAAGGGTAAATGAATATCTTTTGATTTTGTTAATAGAGAGAAATATGGAAGAAAAGATATCTTGTGCAGACCCCAAATAAATTGGTATATGAAAAACGTGTTTCATTTCAGTAGCTGCTGCATGCTCTAGCATGACGATCCCAAGGAGACTCCGCTAGTGTCCAACAGTACTCACAGGCGTGGGTTGATGTCTCGGCCTCGCGTACAGCGCGGCGCGCCCCGCCAGCTCGCGGCGCAGGCGCCACGCGCGCGCCGCCAGACGGCGCCGGCTGGCGGGCTGGCCGTCGCCCCGGACGCCGTGCCATCTGCAATGCACAATAGAATGTTCATTAAGCTTCGTGCAGACCAGCGCGACGCGACACCGGTGATTTTTATACCGTGAAGTTTTATTAGAAATTGTATTGTACGAGTCGCGTCGCGCCGTCTCGTTGCGCTGACCCATAATATCATTAACGATGTGTAGTGTTACGAGGATAGATTGAATTTTAAATGAGTATCTAAGTAAGAGGAAGTCATTGGGATGCAGAGGAATGAGAATCAAGTCGTAAGGAAAGTGTCGATTAGGAATGCGAATGGTTTTAGGAGAAGGTGAAAACAAAATAAACAACACATAGATGGACACTTTAAAGCTGATATGGATGAAAAGGGGGTGACTACTGAGATGACAGCTACCAGGAGGATGAATGTGTTGATCGATCTTCTGCGGTCTGTAGTGTTACCTGACGAGCAGCTGCAGCAGGCGCGAGTACTGGCCGGCGGAGCGCAGCGCCAGGCAGGCGGCGCGCAGCGACACGCCCTCGCCGCGCGCGCTGCCGTGCGACGCGCTGAACGACAGTCGCATGGCGAGCGTGTAGTACTGAAGCGCTAGAGGGAGGAGACCTGGAACGTAGAATAAGACTATGTTAGTAACTATTTTCTAACGACCCGCATGGATAAAAAAGAGAGAAAGAAAATATAGTTTTTTTAGAAAGTCTGATGCACAGTCTAAGGCATGCGCCACGTGCGTGGCTTACAATTCGAAGCCCATGCCTCGCACCGTCTAAACGTACCTTAATGGAATTTGACTCACCTCTGTCCTTAAACCAATTGCCGTAAAGTAAGTAATGTTCCCAATTCCTTGGCTCCAATTCCAGCAGTTTATCTAGAACTCCTCTCTTCTCGTCTTCTGGTTTAAGCAGCAGCAGCTCAAGATACGCCTGAACAAACCTCGGCTCCAAAGATATGCAGCGTTCTAACATTTTCAGAGATTCTGGTATTCGATTTTTCTTTCTGGAAAATAATTGAACGATGGTTATTGGAATATTGGTGGAAAATTTGATTTTTAACATCCTGGGCAACATCGCTCGGAAAAATAACATTATATATCCATCACCTCATTGACATGACACCAGTGTTTTCTTCTTCAGCAGCAGTTTGTTCTAACTGGTGAGTTTCAGAAGATATTCACTTTCCCTAGGCATATAAAGTATTATTTCAAATATGCGAACCTGTATAATTTAGCCAGATTATAATGCGCATTGACATGGTCCCTGTTGTACTTGAGAGCTTGTAAGAAGTGGTGCTCAGCTCTTCCTGATGCTAGCACCAACGTACCCAGGTTGTTGTGAGCACTCGCGTAACTGGGCCAGAGTCTGGAGAAAGACAATTATATGTAAATTACTTATTAGCTGCAAGTAAAGCTTACTTTTTAATTGTATATTGTAACAGTGTTACAGATGAAAGCAGCAATACATAAAAACGATTATAATAATAAAGTAAGAATATTTAGGGGTTGCTACCGAATGTGGAAGTTTAATAATAAGACGATGCCAACCTCAAATGGATATTGATAAGGGCAGAAAAATTTGAAAGGTAATGAAAGAATTCCGTCCTTAAGAAAATATATTAATAACGTTTGCAGACCAATAATTCTTACTTCAAGGCCTCCTTGTAGTGTTTGATGGCGTTCTCTTGTTGCTCAATATCTTTCAGGAAGTTCGCGAAATTGTAGTGCAACTTGGCGTTGTGTGGCAACACAGACAGGTCCGCTCTGAAAAACAAACAAATAACAACTTCAATTGAAAGTCTACATTGCAAGGTACAAAACGAGGATTATGAACGAAGCTTTGTATGCGAATATATTTATTTATTGATTGAAAACCATCATCATCTTTTATTTTTATCAGGCTGGCCTTATCACATCTCGATGTTGGACGTGTATGAATGTCAGTATTTTAGGAGCGATTATAATTTTCCCATTTAATCAAGTGACTTCATCATTAGAACCAATATTGATAGAATTATAGATGACACAGTTAGCCTCAACCAGATTCTTATTTCTTAACAGTCTGTACCTTAGCAGCGTCTCCCTGGTCCTCCAGTCTCTATTCCTGAGGTGTGTCCTGGCAACGCCACCAGCCACCAGCACTGCTACTCCGAGAACTAACAGTCTACTACCAGAGCTGCGACGCCACATCATCTGGACGCCGTACACGGTGATTATTACTGAGCCCACACTGAAATAAAAACAGGAAATATTTAAATTCAAAAATATGATCGACAGATATGCTGATAGGTTTCACAATATTAGTTGACGGAGTGCCCCAAACAAGACAAACAGTCTGTATCTTGGTACTCAGCAAGTGATTTTAGAAGCACTTAGAAAGTGAACAAAGTAGTAAAGGTTATGTTTTGTGCGTATCTTCCCCCAATTTCATGCTAATTAGTATCAGTATTATAATTTCGGTACACTTTTTGCAACACTAAATAAAGAGTATTGTTCTTTTGTTTTTTTATAAATATCCTACGAGAATATGTAGTTGATGCTTGATAATTGCTAAGAGAAAGTGTGTGTATGTATTTACCTGGGTATATACAGCACCCTCTCGGCCACAACGAAGCCCACAGTGACGAGCAGGTTGGATGCTGGGAGGTATGGTATCACCAGCAGCATCAATCCCACCACTGCGGGTGTGTGGCGTTGGAGCTGAAAATAATAAATGCATTTTCTTCTTAAATACATAGGTACTCATCATTCACAGTCAGTACTAAGTATATTTCTACTGTCTGATGTAGGTACCCTTAAAGAACCGTGGAGACGACGAGATTCAAAGAACGCTACTGCTAAGGTGATTTTATCAGGCATACTGATGCCCGTGGTCATTCATGTCATTAGTAGATCTTTGACAGTCAGAAGTCCAAAAAGTCTGAAAACCAGTTTTACCAAGGGGTATCATGTAACCCTGTTGTGGAGGTCAGATAGGCAGTCGCTCTATGTAAAATATAAACAGGTATTCAGCTGCAGCCGAGACTGGAAGGCGGCCCCAAAATAGTTGGGAAATGCTAGGCAAATATATTGATCGACTGATGCCCATGGTCTTGAATTTTTCTAAGCTTGGTCGTCTATTTAATCATAATATTGAATTTTATCCGACTTTTTACACGAGTTAATAAGATTTATGTATTCCTACCTACTTACTGTACATTTAGCAAATAATACCTGTTAGGGTCTTTGTATGTAGCATGTAAACCAGTTTATCGCTATGATTGTGAATAAAGGCCTATTCAGATATAAGCGATCTCGCTGTCGCGCTCGGTAGCGATACTGGTCCGCCTTCTAGTTAATCACATTGGATCAGTATTGCTACCGAGCGTGACATTGATATCGCGGTGATATAAAGAAAGAAAGAAAGAAAATACATTTATTTAGCACAGACTAAAACACACATAATATAATTACACAGCAGATAAAAAAAAAAATATCAGATAAAAAGTGTAAAGTGCGACGTAAGCAGAACATTGATGGGGAGTTTGCTTCAGGGCTGCGCCAAAAAGGCCCAGTTCAGCAAAAATGCCAGACAACTAAAAGTGCCTGACGCTGGTTTTCAATTGGACCTGAGAGTGTGATGTGACGGATGTTAATCAGTTTTATAATGTAACGTGTATGCATACTTAAATAAAATAACTTTGTGTCAGATAAAAAAATAAAAACAAATGAATAAAGAATATGTAAGTACAGATATAGTAGTAGATATACGCTGCAAGCAGCTGAGCGCGGCGGACTGTTCACGAACAGTTTGCAACTTATTTGTGTGTGTTGGTGTAACAAGTTTATATATAGGTACATGGTTTGCAGATTGATCCAATATGATGGTCATAACGTACATAAATAAGAAAGTCAGTTAAAACATTGTTGGCGAAAGTGGAAAAGCATAGTGGATATCGCTTATATCTGAATAGGCCTTAAATATCAACGAATTAAATCCACTTTGTACCTCTAAATCCACCAAACACCGATACGACAGCGCCAACAACGCAATGAAAGCGGCACAAGTGAGCAGATTCCTGGGATCCCACCCACTCGTGATGAGAGGCACCGAGCCCATCTGCCAGTCGTGACTGAGCGTCCACGGACACAGGAGTAACCACCAGTTGAATGCTGCTAGGTAGCAGAAGGTCATCAATCTGGAAAAAATCGAAATAGATTAAGATTATCATTTGGAAGTGAATAAAGCTATAACTAATAAACTGTCAATCATTAAAAATAAAGATTCATGTTTGTTTTAGGTATAACTATCAATCGCAAGATGATCTGAGGGGTTGGAAATGGCTATGTAAAATGTTTGCTTGTATAATAAGTACTTACTTCAGAATGCTGGTTTACGGTTGGCTAAGGCGATTATGATAAATCTACAACAAAAAACCCTATGGAAGAGTCTGGCAAATGGTTGCTGATGGTAATGGTGTTTGCTGGTAACAATTTTGCAGAATGTCGAAGTCAAAGTCAAAGTCAAAATAATTTATTTGCTTTAAATGCGGTTACAAAGGTGTTAAATAAGTATTCTTGTGCGATGACACATTTCGCCATATTTTGGCATGTAAATATTAATAGTAAGGCTTATTTAAATAAGCAATTATCTATAACTCAAGTTGAAAATATTTACTAAACCTGAAATTATTTAAAGTAAATCAATCTTCAAGTTACACAACAGAAATATAATAGTAATAAAAAAGTATATAATATATACAATATATAATATATATAATACATTTGGCACGACATAAAAAAATAAAAATCGATCAAAATTTCTACAATCGCAGATTTAATAATATATTCTAAGTAGGTATAGTCTACAATGCATTCCTGAAATGATAGGACCGACAAGAAGTTTTTTTAGAAATTCACCTATTGAATAATAACTATGTGAAATGAGCCATTTTTTTAGGACTACGCAGAATTTTCTTTAAGGAAGATCAGTTACAAAATTTGGAATTGAATTATAAATAAATGGCGCCATATACACGCAACTGCGTCGGAATAGTTCAATCCTAGGTACAGGCAAAAAAAAAAGCGAATAAGCGGGACTTACTCTCAAATTGTTTATAAACTTACCTGACGCTAAACGATGGATGAAAAGCAGGTGGGTTATCCTGTGGCGAGAATGCAGGCAGGGAGCCTTGCAGTAAGGCCAGCCTGGCTCCAGCTAGCAGGACCAGTGCAGCTAACGCCCTTAGAACCCGCCCGTAGGAACTTTCACTTCGCCATCGCCATTTAATTGAAGGTGAGAATCTGAAAAAGTTGGAACATGCTGCTTTTCAAAAATCAAAAACATTGTTTTAATCGTTTATGCACACAAATGTACCGAAATTATGAAATAAAATAAATAGGTTACATTAGGCATTTTCTATTGGTCTAACTTTGTGTTATGTTATGTAACAAAATATGGTACATTGTTTCTTTATTTGTAATAAAATATTTGAGTTTCTTCTTTTGATAATAATATCAATGAGTAAGATTTGTTTATAAAACTGGCAAATACTAGTGTGTCTTGTGTTTTTCCGTTGTAGCAATGCATAATTTTTCGTTGAAATCCAGTTTTTTCCAAAAACATGAGGTGGAGATGGTTCATTTTCAGTACGAGAATTATCATTACTCGAGTCTTTATATGTTGTATACAATAATAATATGTGAACAAGGAGGTACAACTAAATTCTTATGCAAAATGCTGCTATAAAAGTTACCTGTTAGAAGTCCAACACCGGTACAGATCGAAGGCTACGTTGAACAGTAGCGCGGTGAGCCCGGTCTCCTTGGCGAGCATGCTGAGCCCAGCCAACGCCACGCTCGACCACACGCGGTGACGACCTGATGACCTGGAACGTGAGGATGGCTTTTAGTAGATGGACCTTGAGTTTTAGGTATTTTTTACGCGAGTTCAAGAACTGTTAAAACCAAATCTTCAAGATTTTAAGACCTTAAAAAGCATATATTTTGCACTTGCTCAGTCAGTGTTGGGTTATTCCCTGACGGTCTGGGTGGTGTGCACAAAATGTTGACAGTTGAAAAACAATGTTGCGGATTGACAGAGCTCAGAGAGCAGTTTTGAAAGTCCTTGCGAGGAAGCCAATCGGCTTTCCTACAACATCACTTTACTCTTTCTGCCATGTCCTGATGGTCAGACAGTTGTTTATTTCTCAGGCAGTACTCCGTAAGCATACCCAGCTGAATTATGTACCAGTTAGATTTGGCAGCAGACGCCGTTCTGATAGAGGCTGTGATGTAAAGCCTCGTACAACTGTAGCAGCACGTCGCCATTTTACCTACATGAGCTCAAAAATAGATAACGGAATAAATAAAAATATCTCCATCTTTTCTGTTACCAGAAATTAATGCAAGAAAAAACTCGTCATTTTATTAAAATCACTTAATTATGATGCAACAGAAAAACTTGTGGAAATTTAACATCTTGGAAAACACACACACACACGACACACAACTCACCACACCTTCACCCTCTCTTACTCAACATTAGGTAAAAATACATTTTTCAAAATGTTTTTTTTTTTCTTTACTTTAAATATTTGTTAAAATACCTTTGATAAGTATTCGTCTCGGAACAAGCTACTCCCTCACTAGGAGTCGGGCGTGTTGGTAGCTGCGCCACAGTTTTAATTATTGCAGCTATCATCGTTTAACATTATTGTCTTGTATGTATTTGTTTTTTGTTGATTTAAATTTAATTTAAAAATCAAATACGTTTATTTGTACATACGTTGATGTGTGTTGAAAAAAAGACATTTAACAGTAAAGGCCTATTCAGATATAAGCGATAAAGCTGTCGCGCTCGGTAGCGATACTGGAACTGGTGCAAATTGACTAACTAGAAGGCGGACCAGTATCGAGTGCGACAGCGATATCGGTTGTATCTGAATAGGCCTTATTAGTGAACAGTAGTAGGTAGGTAACTACAGTAATTTACGAAACGATCAATTAGAACCGTGTGCGCTTCTGACGTTTCTTTTAGGTTTATGTGAAATAATAGTAGGTAGTTCATGAAACTGTTGCTTGTATCGTAATAGAAAAAAAATGTTTAGAGAAAAAGTGTTATAATATGATTATAATAGAATACGATACAAGGCAAATCCAAGGAGTTTCCATCAACTTTTGTAATGGAACGTTAGCGGGGGACAGCAGCACCGCTCTAGCGCATGCGCAGTGGTGTGCTGGGTGCAGGCGCCATACATACGTGAAGTTGACTTTGATCTTTTAGTAGGTTCAATCCCAATGCATGAGAGTAGATAAAGTAGTGGATGCACATAACTAGGTATTAAAACACTCGTGTGATACTATTAACACACACTCGTATTTTAATCTCTTTATGCAACAGTTTCATAAACTACTATTGATTGATTTTTGATTTCCAATAAAAACCGAACTAATATCCCAATATTTTATACTTTCATACACTTTGAGATAAAAATGAAATCTAGGTTCTTACCTTCATTATTTTTGTCCCCTTTGATTTAGGAACTTAGCGTCTTATGATTTCAAGTTTGGTTTAACATATTTCGGGTGAAGCTGTTATTTATAACGTGTCCTCTACAAAATTCTTATTTCAGTACATTTGGATTAAGTACTTACTTTAATGTATTTTTCATTTAACTAACACCTTTGCCATTTTGTAGGTACATCATACTTAACTCGTGTAATTCTGTTTTTATCTATGTTTGCATTAGTTAAGTTGGAAGTTAAGCTCTATGTCCACTCGTGACATTTCGCAATAAAAACTGACACTTTCGGATTGACGTTTGGACACTTATTTTGCGGCTTGAACTAAACTCGCTCCATTAATATAATACGGTAAATACACGGTAAGCCCATGCTTACCGTGTATTTACCGTATTATATTAATGGAGGCCTGTGTGCCCCATGGCACAAAGGCGTGATGTTGTGTTATGTAATTAATTTAACGTACGTATAACCTATTTGATTTGATATGAATCCCAATCCTTCTTCATAATCTTGATACATGAAAATGACGGCTCCAATGTAATCTCCATCCCTTATTGATTACATTCCCATATTTACGGCAGAGGGCGCCACTCTCGTTAGCAATCTCACCGATAATCATTATCGACAACGATCGGATTCCGTATCGAAGGTATTTCATATTTCACAATCTGATTCTCAACGAAACTCATTTATTTCAGTTTTTATTTTGTATCTTCGGAATTGAATGTAATTAAATATTTATGGCGTTCAAATGAGAAAACATAAACGGATTTTTGCTTTACAGTCGAAGCCCAAAACCAAACCGAAGTAGATAAAGTGAATACTTTATGTGGGTACTTATTTACATAATTTACCTAAGTGTGTTAAGGACTACTGACACGTGGGCAGTAGAGTCAACAAATTGAGAGGAATCTCAGTCTCAATCTGTCAAAAATACCTACCTCTGATTTATTTACATTTTTGACATTGATTGCCGCTGAGATGAGATTGCGACTTTATAGAATGGCAGTAACATCGATGCAGGATTCAGTACATATATCTGAACCCCGCAGCGTAGAAATTTTTCGTAGGCTATTTAAAAAAAAAACTGCGTTTCCATACATTTTGACCGCGTAGGTATTGCACTTTTCTATGAAACATTGTTTTTAATAACCGTCAAAAAATTTCAACGCAGGGGGTTTCAGCATCATGTACTGAATCCATGGTAAACGTTTTCGCTTCGATGTGGGATGCCACCCTGTATAATATATTATTGTGTATGTTTTAATTACGAAAACTGGCCTTCTGCGGCCTTATATGAATAATAATAAAAAAGCTGAAGAGTTTGATTGAACTTGCTAATCTCTGGAACTACCAGTCGGATTTTTATATGAAAAATTATTTTTGTATATGATATGCCCAATTCTTGAGGAAGGTTATAGGCTATTTAAGATCAACTACGACCCTTAGGAGCCCAAAAAAAGAAAAAAAAAATAGAAAGAACGTTAACCAAAAACGAAGTACTTAATGGTGCGGGCGGGCGATGTGATGCAACGCCGAAGCCTCCATTTCGCGCGGAGGAAGTAGCGGGCTAAAATAGTGAAAGCTAAGCTAGTGAAAATATGTTCAAAGCAGATATCATTTTAAATAGGGAACCCAAGGGCTTTAAATAACTGAGTTACAACACAACCATTCAGTTAAGTGTTCAACACTGTCATCGTCATCGAGTAATATACGTCAATCACCTACATTCTTGAAATTGATAGAAGATTGATATTTATGTAAAACTAACGAACATAATTATTATCCTCAAAACTAGAGAAGATGAACCGAAGCGAAGCCTCAACGTATCCTCCAATAACCTCAAAATATCAACAACTCATCTGCAATAACTTGGTGAGGTCTAACTTATAATAAGAAGTCATAAATGCTAAGTGGCTTTATAAGGAACATAATTAGTTTTTGAATAATCTTTTTTTTTATGAAATTGTTTATTAGGTAAATAAATAATACGTTTATTTATGGTAAAAGATAACGCAAAGATAAAACACAAACACAAAAAATAAGTAAAAAAATTAAATTGCTGAAATTAGTAAAAAAACGTAACTACAAGTGCACGCCGCACTCGTAGTTACGTTTTTTTTTTTACGAGAAACCGATTAAAATAGATAAAAAAAGGATTAAACGATATTAGGTAATTAGCAGTTACAGGGAGTTGGCCCTTCAGCCCCGTCATAATACATTTATGGAAAGAAGGCAGTAGAAGAAGAGAAATAAATCGATGGAACAAACTTACCCATGATATAGCAGAACAGAAGAGAGGAAGAAAAGGCACGCCAGCACGTCAGCTCTGCCGACTACTCCTGCCACCTGGAACAAAGGAAACACCCTTAAAATATTTATCACCTAGCTATAATAATTTATTTATTTTTATACAATTAACAAGTTTAGTAACAACGGCCTCAATATATACGTATTAGTAACAATAATAATATTTCTTAACAACTACGTTAGTTAACTTAACCTAACACTGCCCTATAGTTATGAGAATACCTGCTACAGCAGCTCAACACCGAACGCCATACAACCGACGTTTGATACACCATAAAAGGAAACCAGATTAAAATACAGTTGTTATAGTAAAGTGAGGGAAGGGAAATTAATGGTTTATCAAATTGATTACCAACTTAAATTGTGCGTATATTAAAACCACAACTATAATTCTTTAACAGTTGAAAATTGGTTTGGAAATGACACGGCAACTTGACATAGCATGTCAATTTGATTATTAATTCATTTTTTGAACCGAATACGAGCAACAGTGACAATTTTCCCATTTCCTTCCTTGCAAAAACCTAATCTCGCCCTTTAAATATCTGAAGATCTAATCTTTGTCACATTAGGTCTGTATCGAGTAATTAAGGGGCTTCTAACTTCATTAGGAGTCCATTTATTCGTTTTAAACGAGAGTGCTTCCCCTTAAGTGTCCATTACGTGTATAATCGAAATGGTGCACGTCTTAAGTGCGTGGTCCAAGTGACACGACTGGAGCGAGCTGATCAAGTGGTCGAGGTTAAGAGCATTTATTTATCTGACTATTGGTGTAATGTAAGTTGGAGGTAGATAGCAAAGTAGGTAGGTATTGATTTTTATTCTATGAAGTAAAATAGGTATAATTATAAATGTATGTTTCTAGATCTATGAATCAATCAATCTGCCTAGCCTTTTCCCAACTATATTGGGGTTGGCTTCCAGTCTAACCGGATGCAGCTGGATACTAGTATTTTACATGGAGCGACTGCCTATCTGACCTCCACAACCCAGTAACTGGGTAATACGATACCTCTACGACTGTCAAAGATCCACGAACGACAGCCGGGACCAACGGCTTAACGTGCTTTCCGAGGCACGGAGAAGTCTGTGTGTGTATGTAAAGATGGTCACCCATCCACAGACCAACCCCGGCAAGCGTAGCTTAACCTAATGGATCGAACCGTGCGGCTGTTCTTACTTACCCACAAACTCCTCTATATAGATCTATGAATCAAAATAATAAAAAATGTGCTGTATTTGTGCGTACGAAATAAGAGAAATAATACATATACATCGCTACATGCGAACTACGTATCAAAGACCTGACGTCACATAACATCCTGACGTCACACAAATCCTGCATCGCGCAAACATATATAGAATCTCCCACAGAAATATAATATATCTATGGAATCTCCCAACTTCAAACCTCTGGGCAGTTGCCCGCCAGACATCACAGACTCTGGTCGGAGGATCCACCCTTTTCTATGGGGGATGAGTGAACTTTACACCCTGTTCCTCATACCCCTGAAATAACAAACATAATTTTAAAAGCATTTAAAGCAATAGCTACAATTACCATTCCTTTAAAACTTCAATTATTTTAAAACCCAGAATCTTTGAATTTATTCTACTAACAAGAAACTGAATTCTATTTGTAAATAAATGAAAGAGCGAACTACATTACTAAGTAGATATCATAAAATAATACTTTTTAAGACTTTAATGATTTTCTAATAGTAAGCAAAGCAATAGTATGTAGTTTCAAATAAATTTATTTTCATTAAAAATTCGGTGAGCTGTTCTGTTATTAGCATTAGTTCGTCTCCAAGGACCTTAGTGACTGAATTTTCGAAAAAACATTGGCCTCTGAAGTTCTAAACCATTATTAATTTTAAATAAGAGATAATTGGTTTCGTAATACCAGCCTTATATGCAAAGACTGAAAGTTTCATCTGCCTATTTTGATAGCCTGCTCCTGGACGTGGATGGGGAAGATACGAGTCTGGGTTGATAGGGATGGTCCTTGGATTACTCACAAATCCATAACCATACTCATAATAGTCTATCGGTCTGTCAGTCTGTTACCTTTTTTGAACGTATATCGATTAAATTGGCACACAGGTAGACCATGACCTGGGTTAAGATATAAAAGGATACTTTTCCACCCAATAGTACGATCCCGTGGGATAATTTCCGACCTCTCCGCCCGTCGCCCGCGTCGTAAAAGCTAGAAAGGTATATTGTTTTAGTAACCCATCGACTATCCGATACCTTATCACTTACACCACACGTAGTAACAATATAAAAGACCAATTTTTGAAGTAGAAAGTGCGCACCAGATTGGCCTTCGCTTTAATATTTAATTAATTGACAATTAGACCCTTATCCATGAGAATTGTTATTGGAAAAGTCACGGCTTACGGGTCTGCTGTGGTCCAATGGTTATGTACCCATTATAAGGCCATTGTCCTGATTTAGGGGGCGCCAGACGCCCAAACACATATTAGGTAAAAGTAATTGGTCGTTGAAGATTTTATTACATTTAGTTTTTGAATTGAAAAAGATGCTTAAAGACGCTTAATGAAAATCTTAGGCAACCCGTTATCTATCTTGAATGAATATTATGACATTGCAAGAATCTAATATTTATTTGTAGATGTTTTAAAGTTAGTTGGTTGCAGAAGCTTACCAAGAATGGTCTTAAGATGAATAATGACGGTTAGTATAATTGTGGCACATGGCGTTTCCTATCGTCTTTTTTCAAGTCATGGATTTTTCTAAACGTTACAATTAACGCGTGGGTGTTGGTTTTGCAGCATTTAGGAAAAAGTGCCGCAACCCAATGTTGGCTTATCTAGTCTCACAGTTTTATTTATGTAACAGCTGCGCCCCGTAGTTTCACCGGCGTAAGTCTCGATCCCGGTTTTGGTCTACCCATGTGCCAAAATTTCATCCAAATTTGTTAAGCCGTTTTAGCGTGAAAACATAACAAGCAATCAAACAAACTCTCTTTCGCATTCATAATATTAGTTAGGATAATGCAGGCAGCAGCCAAAGTCCAAGTCCAAGTTCTGTGCGTGTCCACGAAATGAAAAATGCGGTAGTCTACTCCAAGATAACGCATTATATAAGATAACAATGCACCGACCATATCCTTTTACATATAAACTCATTTACATATAATTAGTCACACACCAACTCCCCACAACCCATTAGCATTAAATTTGCAAAAAAACACACAAACAAACAGAATGCTTGACGCTCAAATGAATTTATTCGGCCGACTGTACTAATTAATTCAGCAGCCAACTGTACCAGGGGCGACACCAATTATTTTCGCACCGACAACTCTCACAGCAATTTGTACATAATTAATTAATATCCACCCCTTTTGTCCGGGCATTCTATCTGTTTCGCTATAATAGGACTGAGCGTATAGCCTATTGAAAATATTTTTGGGGGAAGCAATTATGTGCCGTGTGGTCTCGACTATGAATAGATCACTTCCCGTGTTTTCGACTATGAATAGTTGCTGTATATGGGAGATGGCACCTCTGTGCACAGTTTTATTGTTGGTAGTTTGAGGCGGGAGAGACAAAAAATTGTTGGTCACTTTCAAGTAAATCGCGGCATTTCACGTACCTACTGCAAAGGTAAGGGGTAACATCCGGTGAGATAGTGGTCTAAAGCAAGTTATTATCTAAGTAATAAAGCAAAGGGTTTTTCTCACCCCTAAGTGGTACCTCAACTAACAAGCGGTTTTGCTTAGTTACCACCTCTATAGCTACAGGTTACTTGAAGTTTAAATAACTACGAGTAACAACTTGGATAGAACTTACTGTTAATGATAGAACTTAGACTTGTGGTCTTACCGAAAGGCAAGCGCCTGACCGATATAACTTAGCTATATGATGACCATCTAAAATAAACCTATAAATAAAACAAAATAACGTTATTAGAAGGTACTACTACTAACACATTATTGTTTTGCTAATTGAAAATGTTGAAGCAGAACCCGTGTAAAATATTACAAAATCATACCTATTGTTTTAATTGAGTTAGCAGTAGTTTTAAACGAAACTCAAATAATAATTAATTTAAGTACTTAATTAGGTATTTTCATTTCATAATAAATATATGAACGAATTAATTTAGTTGTACGTACCTACACATACTTATCGGCTATTCAAAGCGGCTTTTAACTTTCCATCAATAGTTAATTTGTAATTATTATTTATCATTGTAAAATATGATGTTTATAAATGCGTTAAGTATGTACCTTTGGATGCATCACAACAAAATAATGATGAAGTTGTTCAAGTGAAATCCAGTCTACTTGTTTATTTATTACCTACATGACGACTGACAACTCTTCATATTATTGGCACCTTCAACTGCAGTTTCTTCAGAAATCAGATCTTTTACAAACACTTGTAAGATTACCTACAAAAGCGTTAACATTCCCTTTGACAAAATTGCCTAGTAGGAACAGTCCTGTCGTACTGTTGTTTTGCCGACGCTACTCGTACATCTAAGTTGTGTCCAACTTAGATTTAGCATCTGCAAAATTCGTAAAAACCGATCACCATCCGATCTGAGTGCGCCTTCAAAATCACCAATCTTTATTACTGCTTCAGGTGAAAATGATCTTTACGAAAACGCAATAACTTGTAAAGTCATATATCCAAATACATTCGTAAAATTGAAATGAATGAATGAAATTTTTCAAATCTATGCTACATCTAAGTTGTCGTACTATACGTACTTATTCCTTACTATGCCCACAGGAAACCCATGATCCCATCCATATACCAACAACCATAAAATGAAATGAACAGCAAGAACAAAAAGAGCATGAAATAAATTACATAGAACAACTTTTCGAATTAAAAGGCTCGCTCCTCGGCGAGCAATCAGAGATGTAATAAGAAAAGTTGCCCAGATTATTGCCTTCCAATAACTTATGTTACGTGGTTACTTTAGTACTACCTTTGTTTGTGGATCTACAGGTTGGACGACGTCATGACGTACCTCACAAAACAAATTGTGGGAACCTTCTAATGTGTTGTTTCTAGGAAAAAAGATCCTTCCAACAAGTCGGCCTCGTAAAAAGCAATTTAGGGATTATGTAAGTAAAGCGGCCATGTTTATGTTTATCAGTGCCCAACACCTGTTTCATATGTTGTATTTAAAAGACTGAAGTGATATTTAATAACTGTTTTATCTTCTCGACATCGAAATCAGATGATTTCGATGTCGAGAAGATAAAACATTTGTTTCATTATGATAGCCAATAATTCTAGGATCACGTGGCAATGTGATAAAAAAAACCCAAGTGTCCACTAATTGTTTTGGCAGGTGCCCAAAGTTAAGCAGTTTAATAAAATGCATTTATTAAACCTAAAGTACGAGTAGTTTCTGCTGCTGCCAATCAAAAATCAATCTGCCTAGCCTTTTCCCAACTATGTTGGGGTCAGCTTTCAGTCTGACTGGATGCAGCTGAATACCAGTGTTTTACATGAAGCGACTGTCTATCTGACCTCCACAACCCAGTAACTGGGTAATACTATACCCCTTGGTAAGACTGGTTGTCAGACTTTCGGGCTTCTGACGACCTGTAACGTCTGTCGAAGATCTACTAATGACGGCCGGGACCAACGGCTTAACGTGTTTTCTTGTGTTTTTTTGTTAGATTACTATCAATTTTACTTTGTTTGTATTTTGTGTTTCACGAACTGTGTCCAAATAAACGTTTTCTTTCATTCTTTTCTTTTTTCCGAGGCACGGAGGAGTCTCAGTATGTAAAGAAGTTCAACCATCCACGGACCAACCTCGGCAAGCGTAGCTTTTAACCCGATGGATCGACCCGTGCGGCTGTTATTACCACAAGCTCCTCCCGCAGCCCTGTGCCCCTTCTGCTGCTGCCAATAATGAAACGAAATCAGTCCATTCTCAACGAAACCCCGTCACTTCCCGACTCTGTCCTATTAGCAGTATCGCATTTGGATCAAGTCATCGCCTGTCGTTTGCCGTAGGGACGGGCACATGAACCGACAAGCAATGACGCGTAAATTTATCACTGCAAGGGATTGAAACGGACGACATCAGATGTCCGTACGATATCGCCCGAACGCACACGGATATGGACGTTATTTCGGATAGATTTCTGACCTGAGATTATAGACCGGAGGATGCCAGTAATCTGCTTCTAGTTAATTGATTTACGAAATCAGTTTATTAGATAGACGCTTTGTAAATAATTAATTTGATTTTGATGAAGAATTGTTTGGCATGAATTTTGAAATACTTCAGTTTTAATGTTTCGAATAAGAATGCGCAAGTCATTACAGTAATTCATCACAAATTACAAAGGTATGAAACTCGAAATTTATGACGGAGTTAATTCAAATTCAATTTTTTTATTGCGAGCTACGAGTAAGTGTACAGAATTTTGAAGATGTTAACAATAGGTAGGTTCTTAGAACTTAGTTGCCTGTTAAGGCATTGCAATTTAAATGGTTAAAACAAAAAAAAACAAAAAAATATATACCTATAGGTTGTAACGCAACGTTCTCCTCCGTGGAGGGAAACGTAAGTCACAAATTAAAATAAAAAGGTATTAAAATTAAAAGTTAAAATTAGTAAAAGTAAAGTTAAGTTTAGGACACAGGACAGGCTCGGGTTAGGCAGGAACAGGCACAAGACAGGCTCAGGTTAGGCAGGAACAGGCAGGCAGGGAGTGGAACAGGTGGGCAGGCAGGCAGGCCGCAGGCAGCGTGCAGGAGGCTGGGCTGAGGATCCCCCCTGGAGGTACACTCCAGCCTGTGGAACGGAGTAGAGGTTGTGAGACTTTGTAGATGGAGGCGCTTTGAGGCGCCTCACCTAGCGGGAGGACCGCGCTAGCGTCACAGGTGACGGCGGAGGTCTCTCTCGGAGAGTAACGACGTCTAGTGTCGGAGGCCTTCGTGTGCGTGTGCTCGCGGCGTTTTACGCCGCGTGGTTAAGAGTTCGTTAGAAGTGAGCACCTCCTACAGGGCTAGGCAGGAGGGCCGAGCGAATTAAACACAGTATTACACAGTATTAGAATGTTTATTGACATAATCCACTCAGTATCGATAGTTTAAATTACACAATAAAATTAGGACACTCGCGCACGCTAGTTATGCTAGTTTTAAGAGACTAATATTCGAGTAGCTAACTGTTCAACAAATAAGACTTAAGGGCATAAAATCAGTGACTCCGTCTCAAGTTAAAAATACGACTCTCCGAGGGCTCAGACAAGACTCGACTCTGAAAATATGAAGACCGTTTTTATCGTTCTGTGTCATATTTTAAACGTTTTAAAAACATATTCAAGTTAATTCTTAATTTAGATATGACCAGCACTAATAAAAACGGCTTACAGAGGAGAAATCTTAGATCTACGCTTATTTCGAAGGTTCAGTGTGTACACCCACTTTATGAGAGAAGATAGAGTGTACTTATCTATGATGTGTTCTGTCTATGTTTTAGAAGAGTAAATTACGACAGATGACAGTTTAAGATGAAAACGTCAGAATATAAATATTCTAAAGTTTTTACAAAAGGGAAAATTAAATACTATAAAATCGATTTGGATGTTAAAACAATCAAGAGATAATTAAGAGTATGCTTTACAGGGGTAAACAAAAAAAAAATGTGAAAATGTGTAAAATATATGTGTCATAGAATATCAATAGGTAAATATATCAAAAGGTGGTTTGTTTAATATAATAACATAAAGAAAGTAACGTGTTTATACGTAAATAAACTAAAAGATGTGGTTCCAAATAATGGAATACCACAAGGTACATACTCAATATTGCAGTTTACATTATATTATATTAATTATTATTATTCATACATTTTATATTAAATCATACTATTCTTATAATTTATATCACATTATATGTATTTAAGTATCACAATCATTTTAATATTAGATAATTATTTTTATTCAAGGAATTCTTTTACAGAGTAATATGCCTTTTTAATCAGAAAGTCTATTAGCTTTCTTTTAAAAATATCAATTGAATGTATGTAGGTTCTTATTGTCTATGGGTAACTGGTATTATATATTTTTAATTGAGGAGAGTACTTTCAAACTAAAACAGATAGTTCCAATGAAAATTATTTTCAACCACAAAGTCGAATGCCTCTTCAGCTCTCTTCAGCTTAAAACTTTCAGACTCGAAGGACCAAAAATAAATTTAATCTAAGTTTCCATCGCATAAAACAATAAATAAGAAATTTTCACACGGTATAAATTTTCTGCCGAAAAACACAGCAGTAACTTTAACTTAGCGAACTCTTGTCCAATAAATTGTGTTAATAAATTAATTTATAACCGATCTGAGGGTAGATCGTTAATCAAAGGAGTGGAGTTTATCGAGCCTCCCCCCGTTTTCATCAAGAGTTTGACTCACGGAGCGGAAACTGTAAATGTAGGGAATTATTATTATTTATACGTGTGCGTGTGTTGTGATGTAATCTATTGTGTTGAGAGAAATGTGAAGGGTTTATTAAAATAGTTGCGAGTTTATTATTAAGTGAGTTAATTTTAAAGTAGCTAACGAATGTATTTTCTTGCGTGCGGTTCGGAAAGTTTTGAATTGTATCTCGAAGGTATTTTGGTATTCACATTGAAAGCTTATTTATTTATTTAAACTTTGCCAAGTTAGTACATAAGCGGACGTTATGACATGCCATTATTAACCAAGTAACATATTAAGATACATTCTAATTTCTGAGTTCATTTTATGGGCGTTGTTCAAATAAAAAATTATGTATAAATGAGCTAATGAACAGAAAAAGAAAAGAAAGAAGTGCCTACTATTAATTGGAATTTATAAGGCAGATTTTATTCTTTAATCTTTGCCACGATAATGGCCGTTATAAGTTTAAATAGGTAATGTTTTCTGCTGATATAGATAGTGCCATCCACGCACTCCACCCTTCTTCCCAATCGCTTACAGATTGTGATTGTCTATTTGTCATTTTGTCTATTCTTCCGTCGACAAAACCCGTTTCTACGGTGGTCATGCAACGCGTGCAGTACAGTAATCGCGTTTAGGAAGATGAGTGGGCGCGTCTTCCTGGATGGCACATCTTTATCTATCAATATATCTTCAAAGTTATGTGAGTTTGCCGCTGATATTGAAAGCCCCCAGTGTTTCTGGCCAAGATCTTCAGGGTCGCTTGCCAAGTCAGCCAATTTCATGTAAGTACAACACCCTCATCTTCAATAAAATATCAGCCAACGAAATTAAAAGCCGTAGCCACATACAGCACATAAACTATTTACCTCTGTGCTCGCATTTTATTGGTTTTTATATTACCCGGTGCACGGCATCGTAAAACTTGATGGCTTCTATCTCCTTACATCGTTCTTATTATATAGGATCGATATAGATAGATGGATACAGGTTTATTGTTCAAAGGAAATTTTGGCGGTTTTGTAAGTGTTTTTGGTCCTTACGACTTTTTCTTGCATCAGGTTTTCTGTTCTAATCGATGTCTATCAAAACCTACTACAACACTGCAACATTACAACTACTAGACTTAGATAAGTTTAGTTGTAATGTTGTCACATTCAACTGAAATTACTGTAAACTAAAATCAAAACTGTTAGTTAAGCTTGATAATCATAGGCCTTCTGAAAGGTCATAGGAGTTCCTAAACAACTAGAGTTATCCAGCTACCTAGTCAATCTAGCTATCTGTCAGAATCGTGATGATGTGGTGGGAGGACTAACCTACTCAAGTCCTCAAGTTTAGCCCTCACGAGCCGCACGTATTATTAATGTTATTTTGGTATCGGAGGATATATTTGGGCAAAACTTGCCGAAATTCATTCATATGGCACAAATAATTAATTAAAAGAGATTTGATAATATAAAAGTCATGTTTATAATAACTGTTATATTACTTAGATTATAATTCTTTGTAATTCTGCTTACATTTTTTTTTTTTTGTATAGTGTAGACATTGTGACTATAACATCGTCTTGGATGAGTCTGTAAAGGTGTTATAATTATGATTTAAATAAATAATAAGTTAAAAGCTATTATGGCGTATTATCGTTCATTTCAACTTTAACAACATCCATGTCTGGTAAGTAGAGCTGGTCTATCTTTTGGTTTATTTATTGTCATCAGAAGCGAAAGCATGGGGCAGCTTAAACCTGTATTTAAACACATCACTACGAAACTTAAAAAAGAACAAAACCTACCCACATAGAAAACCATAAAAAATATTTCATCTTTCACAAAAAAATAACTCCTAAGAAAAATTAAAAGATTTTTTCCGATTTCGTTTCAATGATTTCCGAAGCCTTCGGCAAGCTTGTAATTACATTTTTTGAGTCAACCCAATTACTTGGCTGAAGCCTCTGACATACCTTTCCTGGGAATAGCTGAAAGTTTCAGGAAGCGCGTGTCAATCTGCCTGTCACAGTTTATATACTTTTGATTAGTTTGACTCTGGGGTCCTGGTTCATGTCTTTACGAAGTTTCTGCTTTAGTTAAATTGAATAGAGTTCCTACTTATATGCCGTAGTGCGGTCTTCGAAAAGTAGGCCATATTATTTTTGAGAACGATTGATTGCAGATAGAGTCATGAGGACATTGTGATTATAGACGAACTTAACGTATGACTTTGAGCAAAAAAAACGGACAAATCTGAAACAAAAACACCAAAACACATAATTTAATAGATACGTTAAACAAATGTACCTATTTGGTTACTATCATTATCAATGTATGTTTTGACATGGTATTTGTTGGAATATACGAGTATCATCCGCGAGAATATATAATTCTCTTTCTTCGTAAGAAAAATCACAATTCCCGTTTCTTTACGATAAAATCACAAAAACATAAACTCAAATATGTTGCAAAACAACAGAATAATATACTGTTAACGTCAATTATTCATGTTTATTTCCACGCTTGTCCCGAATTCC
Organism: Agrochola macilenta; assembly: GCA_916701695.1. Classification (NCBI taxonomy): domain Eukaryota; kingdom Metazoa; phylum Arthropoda; class Insecta; order Lepidoptera; family Noctuidae; genus Agrochola; species Agrochola macilenta. The sequence continues at coordinate 22,490,926 of OU753560.1, read as the reverse complement.
TAGATTTTTAGATTTCTACGAGATAGTTACGTATTCATTTACCTGTTTTAGTAGTCGTAAATATTTAAAGCAGCCGTTCGGAAAGCTCGTATGCACCGAATAACCTGTTAGTAAACGTATTATCGGAATCGTTGAGTTCACGTTTTATCTCTATTAGATCACTCTAATTTATTGATATTTGATGTGTAATGTTAAATGGTCCGGATGCGTCGTAGACGAGATTCTTATTTACTTTATCTCAATTCAATGAGGATTTTCAAATTTAAATGGTAAAGAAATGAAATGAAATGAGCAGAATGTTTGAGCCGTCAAAAGCATCACCGGAAATTCCTGATAATTAAAAAAATAATTGAAACGTTTTCTTAACTTTTATAATTATTTACTGCCAAAAACATTTAATGACTTCAAAATATGGTGACACCAAATATTATTTAATTTAGTTACACGCTGGGTTATTTGAAAAAAATTAACATGCTAAGTAATTTCATATACAGGTGACTAATGTTACCACGTCCTTAGGTATACACAAACCTGCCGCAAACAATACAAATAAACAACCCATAATAATTATAACCATATAAAACTAGAAAATCAACAGCCCAGATTTGATAGCAGCAAAAGTTAGCTCAACAACCAAATCTGATCCCCAACAGAAACAACGCTTGTGCTGGTTGAATTTCAAATTCAATAAGTCAGACAGTAACAATAACCGTTCGTTCTTCGTTAATTATACGAGCCGCTCCTAGTTCCCAGCTACAATGAACTGGGTAATCTTGTTTACTAGAATTTTGCCAGCGCACAACTTTGCCTGATGCAAATCTGGTGGCTATGAGTTATGAGCAGTTTGCAACCTTGTTTGAGTTGAAGATTGGTGTGCAAAGAGTTGTATCGGCTGATTGGCGTTATAGACAAAATGTTGAAGGTTTTAAGATTATGTAAAACTACCAGCTGCTTCTGCACAGTTAGTACGTGTTAAAGTTTAAAAGGATACTCATTACGAGCTTCTAAATATCCACATGATGATGAAAAAAAAATATGTACATGATAACTGAGGGTAAACTCAGTTGATTTATAAACGAAGTGATACACTCAATATGGAAATCACAGTTGTCTCCTTATCCCACATTCGGACACGAACATATCCATGCTTTTGAAAATAAATCAATGTTATTTTTCACCTCCCTCAAATATTAGTGCACCCGCTGTCAGTTCACATTTGACGCCCGACCGCAGCTTGGCGCACGGTGTCAATACGATTTTCCGCTACCTTCTAACTATTTTATACGTTGTGGCAACACCGCTGATTTTCTGAACTAAAATCTGTTTGGCACAACTTTATCTAAGTTGAAATTAGACAGTGTCGGCCCACTGAATAATTTGAGGGTTAAACGGGGTATTTTTGCATTTAAACTCGAGCTTTTTAGTATTAAGCAGAGCTGTGGTTTAACGGGTCATTTTGTGTTTAAGTACATGTGTTAAATCGGGTTTTATGAGCTTTGAAGTATTAAATAGAGTCACAGAAGATACTCGAGGCAAATGTCTTGCTTGAAAACGTTAACTTGAAACGTATTAGCTAGGTGTACCAAAAAAGACAAAATAATTTTCTTTTCTATTTCTTTTCTATGGTGTACCTTATGTATAGAAAAGAAAAATATTTTTTCTTTTTTTCTGTTAATCGATGAGCAATACTTTTTTCCTATTCTATCCTAATCTAGAACGATAATAATCTAGATTTAAGTCTTTACAGTAAGTATATTATTTTTGAGGATAGCTTGGTATGAACTGATAATTACCGAAATTCATGGCGGAGTATTGTTCAAGAATAGGGCCCAAAAATAATTGATGACTGAGCTTTCATAAATAAATCCTAATATCTCAAGACGAATAAAAACAAGCGTACGCGTCACAATCTCATCTCCGCTTACGGTACCAATAATCTATCTAAACAAAACACTAAAGTCCTTTACGATTCTCGGAGGCCGCAGTGTCATAAAGTTTTGATAGGCGGCCATTATGAAATATAGCCGATGACCTTCCTCTGCCAATCCAGATAATGGCGCACAATAATAATATTACTCTCAAGTTAATGATTAAATACACAAGTTTAGAAGTAATTTGTTTGAGAGTTTCCATGATGTTATGGTCACTGTGGATGATGAGCTTAGAGTTTGAAAGCAGTATGGATGACAAAATTGAACGGGGTAATGAAGGCGATTATAGAAGAAGACAAAATTTCATGATGAAATATTCACATTTTAATTTCAATTAAGTTTTTACTGTGATATTAATTGTGTTTAATATTCATTGCTTATTAAGGAATTATAACCTCGCCTCCCAATCACTACGTTGCAAATTCGGGCAAGTACCAATGTGACTTTTTCAATTCATTTATGTACTTTCTGAGTTTATCTTGGACTTTGCTGGCATCGGTGAAGAAAAGCATCGTAAGGAAACCTGGACTTAGGTACAGTTAAAATTTAAGTCTGAAATCGCCAACCAGTCTTGAGCAAGCGTGGTAATCATGCTCATGCCTTATCTGTATGAGAAGAGGTCATTGCCCAGCAGTGGGACGCTAGTAGGCTGGTATTATTATTAATACGGAATGAGCAAAATATTAGAGATGCAAGTTGTTTTACGTAGAAAACACTTAGATCATTTTACTATCTAATCTTGTTCACATCGCTAAAAATGTTTCTTATTATGTGTAACACCTTTCCTCTCACATTCCTGCAATCTGAGGGAGTGATTTCGTGAAAAGCGACGGAAGTGTGTAACAGGAAGCCGGGGAAACGCGCCCTATTTTATTTGACCAATAAGCGCACGTGGTGCTAGAGTGGGCTGTCAGATGGTACATACCCATTTTCCGAACGGCTGTAAGAAGGATGATGATTACGATGACGGTGACAATGACGATGAGGATGATGATGACGATGACTATGATGGTGATGGTGACGGTGACGGTGATGGTGATGGCTGACGTATACATATGTATACGTCAGCCAAGATGTCAGATGTTACACATCTTATGCGACTACTGTAAGGACCGCTCGTTTTTTTAAATTTTAATTTGGGTTTAGTATTTAACACAACCCAAATGAATAAAAAACCATTTATAGAGGCCCCGCCATCTTACTATCCTTTGCCAACAAACTAGCCTGAACAAGCCTCAGCACTTCACTTCACAATCACACTACGATATCTGCCCGTGTCCACTAAATAGTAGGTACCACAAAACTCTAGAAACAGCACTTGTTGCCTCGGCTCAACTGCGTCAAGGGTTATTTACTAGGATTTTCATAAAGATTGCCTTGTTTATTACTTTCAAGTTGTTTTAAAGCATTCTGAGTAGTCCTTTGAGTTCCCAATGCTTTTGTTCGACTATTTACTAGCTAGGTACTATATTTACCACTAGGTACTATTTTGTTTCGTTGTGAGCATTTTTAATGGTTCGTAATTGCGGCTATTTAATTGTTTGAGCTGGGTTTTTGCTTCGGTTGTGGTGAGATGTGGCTGTGGGCTCCTGTTCAGGCAACTGCACAGGCACAGGCAACTGTGTGAATGACTGATATTTCGAAATAAAGCTAGAATTGGTGCTGGTACATCTGTAAACTGCAATTGTCTTAACTAGTCCAAACTAGCCCTTATTTTGTCTAATTTTCTTTATCTGAAAAAGTTAAAAGTTGTAACTATTAAGTCTAATCATTCTAGAATGATTAGCGTAAAAATAACAACAACAACAATGTTGAAATAGCGTTTTATTAAGACCAAATGCATTAACAATAGTCCCACTTAAAATTCAAGGCTCCAAAATGTCATTACCATCATCACCAATTAAAATAGCCTAATCTGCTCTGAACAACAATCATCACTACTAAATTGCCATAGTGCAAGTTCGCTCGTTAGGGCTAAAACCAGGCCAAGTTAAATTGCTGGGGGCCCAAAGTCTGAGGAGCGAGCCATTGATTGCAACCTGTTACAATTCGCAGCCAAGGTGGTCCAACACTTGATCAAACTTCCTGATTGGGTCTAAAATAAAGTGGGGTTGAGAGGGATCGAAAATACTTTGAAGCTTAGTTTTTAATATCCGGGAAACTGAGCTAGTTTTTGATTGAACTTCAGTTTACTTCATGGTTTTTAAAAGCTGGTTGGTGTTTTAGTTTTAGAATTTCTGTTTAAGTTATAATTAAGCAAACTCTGGTGTTACTACAAACTTTAATTTATTGTCATCTTAAGTAAAGTCGATTTAAAAATGCAAACTTGTATTTTCTCTATACAATACATAAAGCTGTTACAGTCTGTTTTTACTTTTGCGGAACGTTTTATGGCAACAAATCTATAACTTTATCTTATGGGTTTATGAATTGATTTATTATTTGAAGTGTTCTTGTAGTAAAGTTTAAAATGATAATCACCATCAAAGCATTGAAATATTATAGAACGATACTTTGCAGCACGTCTTCCACACAATGCTCAACTGATACACACATATCCGTCTATCCATCCCCTCAACGTATTTACTTCTACAAATAGCCCTGTTGTGACCGAGACCCTTTCTAACAGTTTGCTCAGACGGCCAGACATCCGTTACCGCATCTCCTTCGACACAACCACAGAATAAATAGGTACAGAAACCCAGCTACATACAACGGGCGCAAACGCACGCATACATACACACGCATCTACGCACAGAGAGGTAGCGTGCTCGCGATTGGCATTTGTTTGAGATCACCTTACTAAGTGTCTATTGTATGTGCGTGAGCCTGTTTTTGCTTGTTGTATGGAACCGGCCTTCTGTAACTACCTGTTTTGTGACACGGCTCCTGATCACTGCCACTTTGAGTGTCTAATCTTTAGAGCTGTGTTGAACTTGCTCTGATGTAGGCGTTCAAATGTAGTTTAGATGGAATTCTGGGGTCCTTTGAAAGGTCTTGTGACTCCAATTTCAGTAGTATAAGTTATGTAGTTTTATATATTGTGAATTATTATTTATTTATTCAGTATTTGTATTAACAATAACAAACAATAGGTACTGATAAACTGCATAACACTTTGTCGTCAGTTGTTCACTTTTGTTATTTTTACATTTGCAATTGTAGTAACATTGTCAATTCCTTCATTTGCATTTGGTAGACGATCAATAATTTGCGCATCAATCTGTATCAATCACGTAAAAAAATACAATTGCAATTGATCGTTTCGGGGACCCTTTATAGATGTGCTATAAACTACCTTAGTATAATAAATAAACAGTCGGCATAAAAAATCTCACATTTTAAACCCATGAACAATTGCCGTTTTCCATAGATGCAGAATGCTAGGCTTATTACAAAAACCGCTGTGGACACAATGAGAATTATTTTTTCTTTAGAGCTCTTTTGAAGTTAGGTTCAAATCCAGCCAAATCAATAAGGCTGCCTGTCCACTGGAGCGAAGACGAAAGGAGAGGAGCGGTACTGTGCCAATATTAACCAATAGAATCGGCTCCATTGGACAGGTAGCCTAAATTGTAGTTAATGAGACAATATTATCTCGTCAGTCCAGATGAAATTACCGAAGACATGATTATTATCTAGTATTTTAATCAAACCAACGTGCTCATAAACTTTTATTTTCAGTTTCTACAAACATAGAGCGATGTGCCGCCTCTTTATTTTGATTCTGACAAAAGAGGACAACGAGTCTCAGTAGCACGAGCACGTCTTCGCAGTACGATATTATCTGTGCACGGATGAACGCTGCTTATTCATCCGATATAATTACTCATTTCTTACAGAAACCATGACAGGAGGTGGCTCTTTTGTGAGCTCAGCGGAAATAAAATAAAGCCCTTTACAATAATAAGTTCGCAGAGGCGAGATTAGATGGCTTTCACGCCATCATGCGCAAGCGTTGCACTTCCATTATGCACAGGGTATGCGCCAGTCCCAACAGCATCCTGAAAACTATAGCTGATAGGTGGGACAGCCCCAAGCTGGGACATTGGAAGCCTTACAAACCACTGTGGCGTAGTAATTAATAGTTTGTGTGGTTTTCTGGTGAATGTAAGTACTAACACTAGTTTCTTAGTCGTGTGTATACCAACCAAATGGACTTTAAATTTTAATATGGTCCCAAAATATATGTTTTTTTATTTTATTTTAATCTTGCACTTCTTAGATTGACCCTCTCATTAAAACCGGTTCCGTAGTTGGGATGAACATCCCAGGAACAAACTTAACTTAGTAGTTGAGAACCATGCCATGTTCTCCCATACATCGATATACGTCAATCAACGGTCAATTCTCGAACTGCAAATGGAAGTAAGGAATCGCAAAAAAAAAAAAAAATTACATAACTACAAATTATCAATTTTCGGACTTTCTCCTTTACTTGTGCTATGAGACCTTGCTTCCTGCCAAATTTCATGATTAGGACAACGGGCACTACCCCACTAGTACATAGTTTTTTATTTATTTGCGAGTATCAAAATATGTCACATAAATGGCCGTATTTTTTTAATGGATTTACTTAGAAACTTGATTTTTTTAGAGCTCGAAGGGAACATAGATCTACGTGTTTGATATTAATTTCAATTTGATACTTCCAGAGTTCCACAGACTGCCGGACGGACAACGAAGTGATCCTATAAGGGCTCCGTTTTTTTCTTTTGAGGTACGAAACCGAAAAATAAAAGTTATCAGATACTTCTTGAACAGTTTACTAGCCAACAACTCTAACGCCTTTATCCAAGTAATTAACGCGCAAAGTACAGACTATCGACAGTTTTCAACAGCCATCAGCCGGCACACTAGTCGGGGCGACTTCATTAAATTAACGCCCGCGGGTACCCACGCTTAATGAGCCCCATAACACTGATAGTCCAACTTGGCCGACTAACTGAGGGGTAATCACACTTTATGTTTCGCGATACCATCGGAGGAACTTCCTAACACCTATAAAACTGTGGACCAAGTTTAGCACAAAAATATCTCGGAATTAACAAGTCTTTATATTTAATAGAGGGATGTTCCAGAGTTTTTACGACCTGGTAATTCAAGAGAAATTGTGTAACGGCTGCTTGTCTCAATTTAAAAGTTTTAAGAGAGTTTGTTGGTAGAGACGCCTCTACTTTGTCTCTGGAGTAGTCTTATGTACGCGAAATAAATACTTTATAAATGTCCTGAAGAGTACTTCTACTAGTAATAAAAGCTAAATTGAAAACGGTACTTACTTTTAGAAGAATGAGTCGAGTAACTAATAACTAAATTAACTATGATGATAAATATAGGTACCTACTATATTATTTCTTTTATACTTTCAGCGCAACGCAATCCAAATGAATAAAAATTTATTTGGTTGCCTCTAGCGTCGAATTAATAAGGGTAAACATTGGCTCCGTATTAAAAGCATTATTTTCAAATAAAAACAAGGTTATAACCACAGAACAGACAATATCAGTATTATTTCGTATAAACTATAAATACGCCCATTTTGACATCCCTTACAAAACATTTTGACTCCCAACAAGATGGTTCATCTTCATCACCCAACCTAATAAAACTTTAACCATTTATTGCTTGCCCAACCCCGCTTCACTTTGAAGAGCGTGTCCGTCACGCTTCAGTGGAACACAAACATAATTAACAGTTAATTTCACACACTAATTATCCCTGGACTTTTATTCTGGACATGTGGACGGACCCTCGTCTTGTCGAGGCTTGTTTAAACAGAGATAAGTGGCCCCGCAGAAGTATGTAATAATTTTAATTAGGTAAGGATGCCTTGGAGGTTTGTGACACAGAAAAGATAGGTACAGAAGCTCCATACAACGAGCCAAAATAGACGCACGCACTCATAGACGCGTATACACGGCAATCCCAACCAAATGCCAGTCACAAGTGCGCATGCACTCGCTGTACGTAGACGCGTGTCTTTGTGTGCGTGCGTGTCCGCTCGTTGTATGAAGCCAACCTTCTGTACCCAATTATTTTGTGTTTGTGAGTTGTCTGTAGAACGTAGATATGTCTGAGTTTGTTGCGTAAGTTTAATTGGAGCTGTTTGTCGTTGAGTACGGGTGGGAGGGGATTTAGGCGATTATGTTAAGCTGCGTAGGAGAGGCAGAAAAGTTAGGTAGCAATAGAATACACCTACAGTCCGACAAGGCTCTAAATGATCGTGGATGGTGGCACTGCTTGTGAAGAAAGACGTAAAAAACCTGTAAAAACCAGTACATTTCAGATAGTTTTTTCTATTTCCACTTTCATTTAGATCCAAGTCGGACTGTACCGTAAAAGGTGTTTCTGAAAATAATATGAAAACTTGAAACAGACAGCTGTGATATTGTGACTACTATATAACGATTGCAGTCCTAACTAATATTATAAATGCGAAAGTGAATTTGTTTGTTTTTTACGTATTCACGCTAAAACGGCTGAACGGATTGGGATGCAATTTGGCACATGGGTAGACCATGACCTGGGTTAGAACATAGGGTAGGCACTTTTTATTCCGGTAGTAGGTTCTCGTGGAATATTTCCCGACTTCCACGTGGGCGAATCCGTGGGCAAAAGCTAAAATTTATTTATTTATTTTATTTAGCTTTTGTTTTCATATATATTTTATTTTTGTAATTTATATTTGATTTCTAGTTTATTTATTTAGTTATAAGTATACAAATTATGTATTAGGTATGTTGAAACTGTTTTGTACTCGCCGTCACTTGTCCCTACATAAAGGTTCATTAGAAAACCAGCGTCAGACAGCATCTGTCTGGCATTAATGCTGAAATGAACCTTTTTGGCGCAGCCGTGAGGCACACACTACTCGTATTATTGTCACTTTTTTATTTTGTATTTTGTGTTTCACGAACTGTGTCCAAATAAACATTATTTTTTCTTTCTTTCTCTTTCTTTATGGGTGCTAATTAAGGCAGCTTCTTTAAAATGTCATTTTCGTCTTCAAATATATTTAGTTGTCTTAGAATTAATAGGTCAGCGACGAACTTTTAGCGTCTAATAAATGGTTTTTAAGCGACCATATATTGTAAAATAAGCTACTGTTAATATGACGCAGCATGGTGATAATTCTTAAGCAACTAAATTTGTGATATGTCTACTCATTGCCAGCTTCTAATAAGTGTATCAACTTCATCTATAAAATAATATCAACGTACTCTAATTTCATAGAGTCACCTTTATTTTTATACTTTAGCATAAGTAATTGATGAGTGAATCTACTATATTTGAACATAAAATTTCCTTATTATTGTCATCAAATAATGGTCAATGAAAGCTCTAATTTCATGTATTCACCTATCTATTTATAATGTTACCATAAGTAATTGATGACTTGACTATTATACCTACCCAATTGAACATACAAAAAATATTGTAATCAAAAACAAATGCGACGTAATGCACCTTGCGCTAATTAGCCTGCCTGGCTGCGAGCAACTCGGAAGTAGCGCGGTTGACACAGTTATAACCTAACCTAACCTAACCCATTTCATATTCCGTTATCTGTTCCATTTCGCCCAGTTCACATTTTTCGTCGCGCCCCTCTCATTGCCAACGAGCGTCAGGTACAGTCCCGCGCTTGTGTTGCTAATTTTCACGAAAAATGAATATGATTTATTAATTTACTTGTTGAATAAAAAACTGTGATTGCTAATTTTGAGGCTGGAATTTGATTTTATTAGCAGATAGATGTTGAATCTCTAAAATATATAAAGTAGCTCACTTACAACATTAGTCGCTGAGTTATCAAATCAGAAGTAAATATATTTATCGGTAGCTCGGAGTCATATTAATTTACGCTCGTAAATTGACGCTGGTTTTTTGATATTCTGTTGGAATAGTAAAGATGATGAATTAATATAATTAAAGCTGTTCTATTAACTCGTCGCCTACATATAAAAAAAGACGCTAGGTTGCAGGTGCTAACAAAAACTTTTGTTCCCGCACATATAATTTCCCTTTCTTTATTTGGTCTCAAACGATTACATTTTCGGAATTTTAAATTAAAAAAAAGCTGGTAGTCTATATTCAGAAGCTTTAAAAGGCTATCAACGCTGTAAAAGATGATGATACAATTAATATTGGCGTTTACACCAGAATCCAATCAGTGACGTGGCACAAAATGGACAGCCCTATTCTACTCCTAGATAAAGCCAGTGACTCAATTTCGGAAATTACCGTCCCATCATTAATCCTTCAAAATTGAATCGCTTAAATGACATGAATAGGGTTTTAGGCCTCCATTGTTTAGTGCGTTGAAATGCACCGAGGCTTTATCGAGGGCCTTTGTGAGACCTGATATTGTCATAGCGGCTCGAGATATAGCGGCCCACCGTCCTTTTGTATGAGCCTATAATGAAAGTGTACCTACCCACCTATATATTAGACTATGGAGAGTATCGTTTTCTGTTGTCTTTCTCTTTTAGTTTTGCTGGCCAATTTTTAGGTCAAAGAATCGGCATTGCCATTCAACGTGGCAACGCTGCCAGCCTTTTGGGCAGTTTTGCCTCCGATAGTGATGCGGACGAATTTTTTGATAATGAGCTTATTCCTTTTATTTTCTTTAATTATTTATTTTAATTTTCGATTGTAAATTGTAGTTAAGATTTGTCAAGAGTGCTACGTAGTCATTTTTGTCACGCTTTTATGGGTATGTTTGGATCTTGAATCTACTCACCGTGTAAAAATTAAACTATAATCGCATTTGGTGTAAATGGGTCTTTTTATCCGCATTTGAAAATATATTGTAGGCCATGTAAATCAAATTTGTTTTTCTAGCTACCTGTTTGTGGTACGCGTTCATAGATGAATAAAATAGTCAGTTGAATGAATACAAGTTGAATTATATTCCATAGCTAAGTATTTTATTTTAAAACTAGCTTTTGCCCGCGGTTTCACCCGCATGGATATCAAAAAATATCGCACGGAAACTTACCTACTACCGGGATTAAAAGTACCTTATGTGTTCATCCAAGTTATAAACTATCTGTTTGTCAAAATTCATCTAAATCCGTTTAGTCGTTTTTGCGCCAACCTGGAACATACATCTAGACAAACAGACAAATGGAAAAAAAAACTATTGGACTATTAAATTATATGTATAGATAATTATAGATAAGATGAAAACCGATTGATTATTTCACTGAGGATTATCTAGTATAATTTCTTACTTATTAAATTCGAAATGATATTTATCAATAATTTATACAAATGAGTATTTTAAATCCACACGTCACACTACGTCACGTCGTATTTCAGAATTAATATCAAATTAATTTATTATCAATTCGGAAATTAAACAGGAATGTGGTGTATAAACAAGTTTAATAACTGATTTAATATTTATTAACCAGTTTTTTTAGTTTGACGTTTTTCCAAATTGCTTTACGTGACCGTGATCTTCAACACTTTGGACTGGGTGCTAGGTATTTTGTTCATCTATGACATGACATTCCGAACTGAAGAAGTAGGGCGGCTGATGTGTAATAATAATCGCCGATGTTTACATTCATACATAGACCTTAATAGGTTCCTACTTAATATATAAAGAAAATCAACGATTTTGTAAAATTTGGTTTACTGCCACCAACATATTTTTGGTCTAGGTACTCGTTACACTTCATGACTGGAACGGCCATTATAGAATGTAATAAATGGATGATAACGTACCTATCTGGTTTGCCACATCAAGGAAAAAAAAGTTTACAATATTAACGGCCTCCTAGATATTACAAAATCCAATTTACAATAACCTTTCAACAAAACAGTAATAAAGATAGCTCGCAGCATCCCGTGATATAGTGGTGTTGTTCATCCCGCATCCCGCTACTGACACTACAAAATTTATGTTCCAATTAAAATTTAAACGCGATATTATTATCCGGCAAATTAAAAAAGCAACGAGCTGCTCACGAATCAATTAATAAATAAAACGCTGACATAAATCAGATGGGTTGTATGATGTAATTTTTACCGTGGAATATGTCGTTTTAATGAAGTATTACTTTCGACACAATGAAGTGTTAAATTCAGAGAAGTTTAATTAATGTTAATAATAAGTTTGGAACTCACTTTGGTGTTACTAATGTACCTATTTACGTAATGTATTGAGTGATGCAAAAGTTTTTTAATAACTTAAATCTTTCAAGTGTCAGACATACTTTATACATTGTAAAAAAAACAAATAAATTCAAACAAAAAATATCTACCCAACAACAATATATATTTTTTTAAATTCTGTATTTAAAACATTTACTGCCCTGATTTTGTTGGTAATGTTAGACAGACGCATGGTCGGATCATGGCTCAAAGGACCAAAAGTTTTAGTTATCATCTTTGGTCCTAAAATTCAAGTAAAAACTTGAAAATAAGTTGAGTGGAGTATAACCATAAGGCACTAACAATAAACAGAAGGCAAGTGATATCACAGAGTTAGAATAGTGAAAGCCATAAGTAGCAATAACACATCATTATAATGGCAGTAATAACATAAAAATAGCTCGCTGAGTCAGACCGGTATGAATGTTAGCCGTAACTATTACAATAACAATAAAGCTTGGAACTGCTAGGAAAACAGATTACATAAGTTATGATTAACAAAAAAACCGTCTAGTGTCTGGTGTTAGGCTTGAAAAAGATAGAAACTTCACGAGCGTTCATTTTAAAAGATGCAACGTCGCAAATAGCTGTCAAATATTTACTGTAGCGGCATCTACATCGCTACATGCGAACTACGCATCAAAGACCTGACGTCACACAACATCCTGACGTCACACAAATCCTGCATCGCGCAATTAGAGTTTACCGCGCGATAAACATATATAGAAACTTCAAACCTCTGGGCAGTTGCCCGCCAGACACGACACCCGTCTGGTTGGAGGATCCTCCCTTTTCTATGGGGGATGAGTGAACTTTACACCCTGTTCCTCATACCCCTAAATGGAAATATGAAATATCGCTAACTGCCTGAAACCTAACCACCTAAAATATTAATAATGAATTGCAATTATAATACTATTTTGATGTAAACGGCATTTGGAAAGTTTTAAATTTCTTTTTTTACATCTAAAACCAAATATTCGGTGTAAAGATATGAATAATTATTCAAATGAGCCCTGACCGCCAGTAGATTGGACCGTGCTCCCGATACCGGTGGGCTACTATTTTATTTTATTTTTAAATCTTTTTTTTTTTTGTAATACGTATTTAAAAATGTAATTAATAAATAAGTAAAATAAAGGATTCAAATGAAATTAAATTGTTTATTCTGTAAATAGGATATCGGAATCACTTTTACACGTCATATAAAAAATATAAAAAATGAGCTATATGAGTTCGGGGTTTCCTATCTGACAGCATGCTTTTTTTTTTTTGAACTAGGGCATCTTGCAGGTGACCACTAAGGTCGTAGCTGCTTAACCGGGCTTTCCTGTGGCTGCCTTAAGCTTCTACACTCAAAGCCTCCAGCCAGGGGCATAAACTAATCTAAATAAAGCTAGGCGAATGCTCGCTAAGGGCACCCCCTGTGGGGTACGAACCTCGGCTTAGGGCATTCGCTGGGGGGAGGACAGCAAGAGGGACAGGCTGGATCAAAAGTATATCATGATTATTGATCGGGGAATTTAAAGCTACAGGCTCAGCAAAGACGCGGGCTGGCGCATCGTCGAGCAAGGGTCGGGGACGACGACAGCATGCATGCATGATGTTTCTTATATAGGTATTTAGTTATAGAAATTCAGACACGATGTAAAAATTGTTATTGAATAAATGAATTGAATTGAACTACTCTGAGAAGAAAGGCCGAAACAAACTCAGAGGCCGCAGTCTCTTTTAAAGTCCATTGTATTTCATTATCAATATTTTAGTTCACTAGTTAGCGATATTTCATATTTTAATACAGTAAATATTGCCAAATGAATCTGTACAGCGAAAAATTTGACAACTCTTTGCGACGTTACCCACTTTCAGAATGCACGCTCAACTATATCTACACCTCCACATAATTAAAAAAAAACTCGCTTTTTGTTTTTGTCTAAGTGACCATTTATTCTGGGACTACATAACTAGATATGGTTTGCGCTTTACAAAGCTCAATATAATTATTATATTCGTCGATTTAGGAAATTATTTTCAATAAGTACCTACCTATTAAATCAGAGTAAAGCTATGCCCACCTGAGTCATCAAAAGGGTCACACAGTGTGACACGCAAAATCGCAACAAAATAGTCATATGACACAACACAAAATTGTTTTGAGTCTGGTGTGCGCACTGTATTGATACTACTAATCTATCAACAGATCTGAACCGCCAACACGAGCCAAAAATTTTCAAACCCTCATAGCTTGGGCCTGTATAATGCTAGAGAGCTCAAATTCTCAGGGTAAAATGAAGTTAGGAGGCTTATAAAAAAAAAAAAATTACGACGTATTTTAGGTATTAATTAATTAATACCTAAAAAACGTCGATTTCGCCACTAGGTTAATCTTCTTTTTAAAGGCTTTATGCCTTTAAAAAGAAGATTAACCTTAAAACTATTAAACTTTAAAAATATTTAAAATAGGTAATTATTGTTTGGCCGAATGTTTATTTGTCCGAATTTACAATGGCATACTTTTAAAATGGCAGAATTTTGTTTGGAATGATGTTATTAGGCATATTGCCATTTCTATAATAAATCCATTCATTAAATCCTTTAAATAGCATTTTTAACCTTAAATTAAAATTATAAATTGTCTTAAAAAGTCAATATGCTGCAAAACCGACTCCACGTGATCTTGTCTGCCCTACCCCTAGAGTATCATTTAAAGCCGCGTAGGCGCGGAGGGGCGAGGCGGCCCGCGAGCTCTGGAGCAGGTGGTTTTAACGCTCGCCGCCGCTGCTGAGGGCCAAGCTGCGATGGATGGTTATAACCATCTGCGACGATAAGCTCACGTGGGACCGCCGCCGCCGGAGCCCCGCAGCGCCGGAGCCGTGGCAGAAACCATGCCTGCTGCATGCTCGCTTCCTGCATGGAAGCGAGCATGCAGCAGGCATGGTTTCTGATGGTTCATGGTTTTTGTTTGCATGTTTTTGTGAACTTTCTGCGTTATGATGGTTCTACGTTTTAATTATTATGTATATGTTACCGGCCAAACCCGATTTTCGGATAAACTAGTTTCGCCTAGGCCAAACCAGTTCTCTCTACACACGATAGGACAAACCAGTATCGCCTAGGCCAAACTCGTTCATCCTGTTACCGATAGGATAAATCTGTTTAGCCTAGGTCAAATCGGTTTATCCTAGTTAGAATTTACATGCTTAAGGATAAACTGGCACGTCCTAGTCTGAACTTATTTTACCTAGTCGGAACGCATGTCGTTGGCTGTATGAACGGGGAATCCCCGAATCATCTCTGGGTCACCCCTCGCGCCCCTCAACCCCTCTTCGCCCGCCCTGTTCGTTGATTTGAACGGTATTTTGCATCGACGAGTGCGCGTGTTAAGTTGCTGGTTGCGTTTAAAACATTTTATTATAATCCTAGTATAATTATTGTCAGGCGTTTTATCATGGATGAGCCTTCGTGTAGTAGACAAGCCAATCAAAAACTGTGGAGAGAAAAAAAATTGTAGGAAATTTTGCAGAGTGAAAACAAAAAGTCTTCTCATTATAACGTGTCAATTTAGTTTGAAAAGCTTATAGAAGACACAAACTAAGTAAAATTTGTTCAGACTAGGACGTACCAGTTTATCCGAAAGCATGTTTATTCTAACTAGGATAAACCGATTCGACCTAGGCTAAACTGGTTTATCCTATCGGTAACAGGATGAAAGAGTTTGGCCTAGGCTATACTGGTTTGTCCTATCGCGTGTAGGGAGAACTGGTTTGGCCTAGGCGAAACTAGTTCATCCTTAAATCGGGTTTGGCCGGTAACATATAGGTATATGAAATACATGCCTAACGATTTTCTGCGAAATGAAAAAAAAAACTATCCGTTGATAAGCAAAATAATATTATGACGTAAAAAGTTCTGCTATAAAAGGTAGATCCCATTTTTATTTCAACTTCTGCACCACTACAGCTAATCAATTCTTTCCGCCAATAACACCATGAGCCTTAACCCCCTATCGCGGAACGCATAGTTTAAATTGAAGCCTTTTGTGTGATGGCCAGTATTCCCTTTTAAATGAATCCCCATCGATTCACAACGATACAAAGGACAGCAATTTCGAGCCATCGAAACGGTTTTCCAATCGTAACTAAAAAGAAAAATATATCGCACCCAGTTTTCAATCTAACCCTTTGAATTCTGAATAGTTTTCAATGTAGCGAGTTTAGAGGGTTGAACGTAGGGGGCGTCTTGAATTCACGCAGAAGTGAGGTTTTGTATCAATGTCGGAATAAAAGGAAGCTGGGAATGTATTGTGACGTGGCTTCTGATACAATACATATTTTTGGTACAATTTCTGAACATTTATGTGAAGATCTGATGCTGACATGAGATTGGTACCTACAGCAACTACAGTCTTTTTAATGTTTATTTCTTTTCTTAATTTTTAGGGGTATGAGGAACAGGGTGTAAAGTTCACTCATCCACCATAGAAAAGGAAGGATCCTTCGACCAGACGGGTGTAGTGTCTGGCGGGCAACTGCCCAGAAGTTGAAGTCAGGAGCTTGTACATATGTCCATCGCGCGGTAAACTCTAATTGCGCGATGCAGGATTGTGTGACTACTGTGTATACGCCTTGTATACAATACAATAATATTGCCCAAATAAAACACTTTTCTTTCAAAGTATAGTTTTAATGAAACGTTCTAGTGAAGCGGACGGAAAATGGAATGCTACTGGGTTGCTAGCCCTACATTTCTTTTATTTCTAAATGGTGTTACCAGTAAATACACTACAAAATATACTACAATACTCCCCCTTTACAAATTCAAACGTTGAGGTGCTTTCCTCTGTCTATCAGAACGCCTCAAAGTTTGATTCTCATTATTACAAGAAACAACGGGTTGATTACCAGGTAAGTGTTTGTATGTACTGTTACAAGTTTTTGCATCCTGGTAAGTATTTGAAGTGTGTGGGCTAACTTCAGAGACTTTATTGAAACCTTCTGGTATAATATTAACATTATCATTTACTTCTTGCAATATCTCTGAAATTGGCTCATTTACAATAACCTGAGATTCATCATTAAGAACTATTTGCTTATCATAATTATTATCTCTTAAATCCTTAGAATTTTGCAATAAACTATCATCTACTACAAAACTGGTTTCATTTAAATCTTCCTTTTGGTCTTGAGGCCAAGAACTTATAATCTGGTCTAAATGACGTTTCCAAATTAAGTTCTCTTCTAAAACTCTACATAAATAAGTTCTTTGTCCCAATACCTCATCAATTACACATTTAACAAATTTCTTTTTATTAGGATTCCTATAATCTCTACAGTAAGCATACTCTCCCTCTTTAAACTTTTCTTCTCTTTTTCCTACATTACACTGTTTTCTATCTTTCTTAGTAGACAACAAATCTAGTCTAGATCTAAGTTTTCTATTAAACATAGCTTCCGATGGTGAAATATTTGTAATGCAATGAATTGAATTTCTGTAATGAAATAAATATCTGTTCATTAAAGTTACAAATGACACATTTCTATTTCTAACATAATTTAAAGACTTGTACATAGCATTTTTAAAACTTTTTACATTTACTTTTGTTATCTGGAATAACTGATGGTAATGGCAATCTTGACATACAATCTGCTTAAACATTTTCTATGCCTTTTACATGTTTAAATATATAATCAAAACTTGACAAATATAATGACCATCATTGCAGACGACCTGCTGCCATTTGTGGTAAACTCTTGTGCTCACCAAATAATGCCAATAACGGTTTGTGATCAGATAATAACTCAAACTTTCTGCCAATTAAGTATTGATAGAATTTTTGCACTGCCCAATAAATTGCAAGCGCTTCTTTATGAATCATTGAATAATTCTACTCAGCCTTTGAGAAAACTCTAGAAATGAAACTAATTGGTCTGTCTGACCCATCTGGCATAATGTGGCTTAAAATTGCCCCGTTTCCATTTTGTGAAGCATCACAAGCTAAACGTAAAGGCATATCTCTACTGTAATGAATTAAAATATTGTCAGAAATAATATCCTTTTTAATTGTATCGAAACTCTTTTGACATTCCTTATTCCAATTAAATTTGTAATTTTTTTGTAATAAATTATATAAAGGCTTTAGTTTTATAGATAAATTGTTAATGAATTTACCATAATAATTTACCATTCCTAGCCATGAACGAACTTCTGAAACATTCTTGGGCGCAGGTGCATTAACAACAGAGTCAACTTTTGACATATCTTTGGATAATCCATTCTTTGAAATAATATGTCCTAAATATTTTATTTTAGGTTGCATAAATTCACATTTACTTTTATTTAAACGAATACCTGCCTCCTTGAATCTTCTTAAAACTTCCTTTAAATTTTCTAAATGTTCAACATCATTAGTACCTGTGACTAGGACGTCATCAATAAAATTTACAACACCCCGAGCCCCTAACAATACTTTCTCAAGTTTGTTTTGAAAAATAGCACTAGCTGGCTTTGTACCATATGGCAATCTGTTTACTCGGTATATTCCTTTTGGTGTTGACCAAGCTAAGAGTTCACTACTCTCCTTACTTAAACATAAATGATTAAATGCATTTCTTAAATCTAATTTTGAAAATGATATACCACCCTGCAATGCAGTAAAAATGTCCTCAATTCTAGGTAAAGGATGGTTAACATCTTTAATGTGTTTATTCACAGTAATTTTGTAATTTGCACATAACCTTATTTTATTATTCTCCTTCAAAACTGGAACTAAAGGTGTCCCCCATTGGGATGTTTCTGCTTTTGTAATAACACCTTCTTTCTCTAATCTAGTTAATTCGGATTCAACCTGTTCTTTAAAAGCATGAGGTACTGGCCTCGGTTTGTGAAAAATAGGCTTTACATCTTTATCAATTAATTCTAATGTAATTTCCTCACCTTTAATAATACCTAACTCACTTTTAAATAATGTTTCAAATTCCTGTAACAATAATTGCAATTTCTCTTCTGTACTTTGCACATAGTTAATTTGTAAAAGTTTTGAAATATCTACATTAAATTTCTGAATTAAATCTCTACCAAATAAAATTTTACAACCATTTTTAACAATAACCATACTACAATCCACCTCTTTTTCTTTTACCTTAATTCTACAGTTTATTTCTCCAACTGGTTTCAAAATATTACCATTATATGTTTTTAATTCAATATCTGAATTTTGTAATTTAATGTGAGAAAATTTAGATAAATAAATGTTTTCAGGTAAACATGAAATTGCAGCACCGGTGTCCAGTTCCATTTGGACCGGTTTGTTGTCAATACAACATTTAATTGATATTGGTAAAACATAGTTAACATTTTTCTCTATTGCAAAGATATCAATAGAATTATTGAAAGTGTCTTCATTTACCTCTACATTATTAGTTTGACCCTTACTCTTACATACAATAGCTAGGTGTCCAATTTTGTTACATATTTTACATTTAAATGACTTAAATTTACATTTTGAAAAATTATGGTTCGGTTTACCGCAATGAATGCATTTTAATAATGATGACTCACCGTCCTGTTTCTTCTCAATCTTTTTAAATGTGTTGTGGGAACTTCTATTCGTCTTAGCATGTCCGTATTGAGCTACTTGATGTAGTTCCTGCACCTCCTTCAAAGCCATTTCCTTATTCAGTGCTGTATCTACTAAGAATGTCACCGACTTGGAGACATCTTGTTCACACAATTTTTCTTGGATTGGTCCTGGACGCAGACTCGTAACGAATTTATCCTTAACACGTTCTTCTAATGTATTCGCAAAATTGCATCCCGCAGCAAATTCTCTAACACGAGCATACCATTTGGCTATACTCTCCCCTTCCAATTGTTGTAATTTTTCGAATTGAATCCTTTTTCTAAAATGCGAAATTCTTTTCTTGAACCTTAGTTTTAACAAATTCTGCAGCTCCATATATGACAACTCTTTGGGCATCTTTGGATGACACATATTCTTTAGAATTTTATATACATCTTCGTGAAGACTTATTAATAATATTGAGCATCTTTTTTCAGTTTTAGTCTCATTCGCTTCAAAATATTGCTCTATTCTTTCCAAAAAACACAAGATATCGCCATCTTGTTTGAAAGCATCTATACGAAAATCGTTGGCCATGTTTCAGCCGTAAAAATGTACCTTTTATGCTTCGAAATTCTTGTTTATCCTCGTCGCCATTTACTGTGTATACGCCTTGTATACAATACAATAATATTGCCCAAATAAAACACTTTTCTTTCAAAGTATAGTTTTAATGAAACGTTCTAGTGAAGCGGACGGAAAATGGAATTCTACTGGGTTGCTAGCCCTACATTTCTTTTATTTCTAAATGGTGTTACCAGTAAATACACTACAAAATATACTACAGTGACGTCAGGATGTTATGTGACGTCAGGTCTTTGATGCGTAGTTCGCATGTGGTGATGTAGATGCCGCCACACATTAATGTTTATTTTTGTTATTTCATAATAAAATTGTAATATCTGTCATTCACGTAGAATTCATTGAATTTCATTGTTCACATAGCTGATGTTTGTTAATATTCGTCTGCTTAGTTTGAAATTTCAAGGTCCGAACCGATTTATCGATTTCACATTTCAAGGGAATCGAAACTTCAGTTGTACATTTGTATATATCAAGGTAGTATGTAGGCTAAGCCTCCGGGTTTCGGAGCAAACAGAACTTTGCCTAAAGCAACGCAGAGCTGCTGTGATCTGGTATTTGCATAAAACCAGACATGCGAGGCATATTGGTAACTAGGAATATTTTCTGTCCCTATGATTGGATTTATAGTTTACGATGTTTGATATTAAGTCTTCTTACTTCGATATTGGCCGTATCTATAACTTAAGTCTGAGATAAATACATATACTCAAATGTTAAAATGAATGAAATATAAGCTCAATACACTACTAACAACGTCCTAGTATTTAATCTGTGACGAATAAACGTCTTATCAAACTTCTCTGAAACACTTCTCTAGTAATAATATAACATAACATCGCGCCTTGTTTCCCGAGGGCTTAGGCAGAGGTGCACATTTCGCCAGTTATGTTTAAGACCCTTGTAATAGGCGGCAAGCCTATTGCCACTATTAGGTACAAATTCCAGACTCCAGGCTGCTACTGAGAAATTCCAGATGGAAAAGCTTAATAACACTTTTCCAACCTGAGAATCGAACCCAGAACCTCATGCCCAGCAGTAGCGCTTGCGACCACTGTATCAATGGGGCAGTCTTCAGCTTCTCTAGTAATAATCACTTCAAAACCAATCAACTCGACAACCGAGATGATTATGTTAATACCAAAACCTCTTGTATTTTTAGGGCACCCTTCAGAACTTACTTCATCCATTACCACTAAGCGTCCATCAGAAAAACATAAGCCGACGCCAATATTGATGCTCACAGCCCATCTATAAAGTGTACGAGAAATTCAACTCTTAAATTGAGATTCTTGAAAAAAATAGCAAGCAACCGATGAATATTCATAGGCAACACGGCGACGAAAATGCGGAACCTATTATTGGATCAGGGAGGATCGTGCCTCTCGCGAAGAGAGGAGGCTATACTTTTTAAAATTTCTCGCGTAAAAGAGGGAAAAGATTTAAAAGAAGGGCATGAATATAAGGCAGGCGACAAGGATGAAGGAATTTAGTTACACAAGAAGTGCTGTGAGCTAGTTTAAGAGCTAGGTTGTGGATCTGTAGTCTGCGTTGATTGTGAATAGTTCGTTCTTCACTGTCAAACTATTCTTATGACTATTGTCTATTGTCATTTTAATTTACCATTTAGCGTTAGGTAACGCAACTAACTTAAATTAAATTGTAATCTTTTGAAGGTTAGAGAAGCACATCATATCATTATATCTTATAATTTTTTGACAAAATGGTATTTATGTCAATTGTAAAAGTTTATTTTTTACCCGACTACGGTAAAGCCACAGGAGGGTTATGATTTTAACAGGCTATGTATGTGATTAGAAATGACGTATTTCTGTATATTATAATACGTATACGGATTTTTAATTTGTTTGTTTGTGATGTTTTGTTAATACCTTTTCAGTTGGCGTTTTTGTCGTAGTTGGATTTTAGTTTTTACCTTTCATTTTTTTATAATGGTAATTGATGAGCAGTTGTCTAATAATGCTATTCGGCCTTAGGGACGAATTAAGGCTTATTCAGATATAAGCGATATAGTTGTCACGCTCGGTAGAGATACTGGTCCAAAGTGACTAACCAGAAGGCGGACCCGCTACCGAGCGCGACAACGATATCGCTTATAACTGAATGGGACTTTATAGTGTATTTTCGTACACTTTGAGATAAAAATGACACAACACACTATGCGGATCAAAAGCCCATTCAAAATGAGGGCCACAAAAACAAATAAATTATTTTTGATCATAAGACCGTAATTTGAAATAAAATAATACAGTGCCTATAGTGGGTATCTACTGCATCATTATTTTACATTTTATATCCCTTTTCAGCAGCTTGTGTTTTCAGTGAACTAACGAGCGACGGCGACGTAAAAATCGTTATTTCCCGCAATTGACTTTTATAACCATTGCATGCAACACATTTATGTAGTATTTAAAAATCCAAGAGTCGCATAACTTTTTGTGTAAACGTGTTCGTATTTCTGTACACGTCACGTATTCGCGTGATTTCTGAGTCTTTAAGCAGTTATTGGCTAAAACAACATCCGTTTGAAATGTTTATTGGTGAGCTTTTCCATGGCATTTCCAAAGAACAAGTTGGAAGGTCAGTACAAAGATTTTTACTCATCACAGAGTACAAACCGCCTCGCTATACTAATAAAATTCGTGGCGTTGAGCGCACAATTTCTGTCATGGACGACATTCAATGCCGTCAGTTTATAAACGTCATTTGTGTCGTAGTGTTAATAGTGTAAGCGTGGCTGGGGTTGCGGGTCTGTCCGAAAGGGATATCGTGGCCCCAGCACATAGGCAACGGAAGGAACACGGGTGGGTTTTAGTCAGTAAAAGTCTGACACTCCCTCTCGCTCTGCCCGGGAGGCGGTCGGAGAGCGGGAGGAGTCATTTGATGACTTCCCACCCAAAAAAAAAAAAAAAAAAAAGCGTGTCACCACGCTTTATTTGAATGGAAAGTGCTGCCGATACGTCTTTGAGGTCTGCGGTACTCATATTCCTACTTACCTACTGACTTACCAATCTTATTAAACCTACTGAAATATAAGGCTAGGAAATAACCCGACAATAATTTTATTAAAACCGTTGATAAATACCAGCGAAGGAGGCAGGTATCTTAACCCTATTCTGCAGCCATTAAAATCATCGGTAATACAACGACCGGCCAAAGGGTAACTGGGGGCTAATTGCACCATTCTCATTTACCGACAAATTAAATTTGAATGCAATAAAAGTTAACTGGTCGTTGTGTAGAAATAACTGGGAAATTCGCGAAGTAACGTACAACGGGCGCTGGTAGCCACTGTTATTAGAATAAGCTATTGCGATTTATGTTATTTCGTTTATTTTTACATGTTTTGGGTTGGCTTTTGTAATTACTATTAGGTTATGGATAAAATTACAATAGTCAAACTGTTTTATAGTTCGTAGCTACATTAAAAACATGTTATTTCTTCAATTTACATGGTTTTAAATAAATTCCTTATAGTAATTTTGATTTGCTCTTAGCCCTACACTGGGAAAATTACAAGCTGATATTATTTTTTGATGGTAGCATTTCATAAGAAGTTGCCAATAAAATAAGCTGAAAATAAAAATAATTACCAGGCATTTTTTTTATTAAATAACAATGGCTGTTAACATAATTTGTTATTGCTTTCATCATACTGCTTTCACAATTGTATTTAATAAATTCTGTGTGCGACTCGCATATTATTTAGAGCTTGTTACTTGAAACAGACCTAACGAGGTTTGCTTTTATTATGGAACCTGATTTAATATCGTATGTTTCGTTCACAATTTGTTTAACATTCACGTTTCGTACAAACACGCACCATACAATTGTTTTAACCACCTAATCACCGTCTCTCTTCAATTGTGTTAGAATGTTTGCTCCAAATTTTAGTTCGCAAGCTATGTTTGGGTTGTTAATTGGTAACTCGACAATTTTGTTTAGTTTATTTATTCATGAATATTCTGAATCGGGCTTAATAGGTAATTTGAGGTGTTGCTGTATTGGCTTTAATAAATTGAAGCGACCTAGATCATTAGGTCTTTGTGGTGTTTTTATAACACTTTAAAGGCTATGAAATATGATTTTAAAGGAGTTAGATCGTATTTCATAACCTTTCAGACTTTCCAACATAAATACGAAATAAAAATACTGTTTTGTATAATTGTAGTATTGTATAATATTAATAAAACCATTCATATTTATATGATTTGGAATATTTACTTATTTAAAACAATATTATTTTATCGCTAACGTTCTAAATCCACCAATCACTCCAAGAGTACCTAGCTATGAAGTTAATTTTATACTTCATAAAGCGCTTGCTCTCTGACATTTGCTAATTAGTGTTAGTTCTCCCGGCAGAGGTCGCTACTGCGGCAATATCAGTATACGATTGATAATATTCGTACAGGATATCTGTGCGTTATTATTAATTGTTAATTTTAGTTTATTATTAATTTATGTGGTATGTAGTACAAACATTATGTACTTGTACGGGATACAGCATAGTTCTACTATTGTCAAAGTTACCTCCCCCAAGTCATGAAAATAGAGCTATTATTCTCTGCGGTGTGTTAAATTAATACATAATTTTATTATTATTATTTGTGGACATTTCTTATGAAAACAGACAATTATTATGAAAACAGTAAGTATTAATCGTACATGATTAAATTACCCATATGGATTGTTTTTGTAAAATCTAATTATAACCGTAAACCAAAAAATGGTCTCCAAAATATGGTCTCCTATTACGTAAAATGGAACATTTCTGTTCGCAATTTCACATGAAAAACTCCCATAATCACAAGCAATTGCACGGCCCAATTCAATTTGCAAGGGACCTGATTTCCCAAAATCGTTCCAAGAAATTGAAATAGCGAACTGTCCGAAATCCTCTATTACGTTTTTTTTGTACCAGGAACGGCACACAATTAGTTGTCCGTATTCGCTCGGTCTCCTCGACAAATGAAAAAATAAGGTGCACCGTAAGTTTTTGCCAGAATTTTGTACTAAGGTTACTTTATTGAATAAAATATCATGTTACCAATGGTCTATGTGGAAGGCAACACCTGATACTAAAAGTTTATTCATCAATAGTGATGCTCAAGTCTCAGCAGTGCATTAAAATAGCGTCCTCGAGTGAGTAGTGATAGCGTTATGTACATAACAAATGAATAAAATAAACAAGCCTTTAAATATCTTAACCGTACAAATATTTACATTTTAATTTTAATATAATTAGCACTTATTTACACACATAAATAAAAAAATAAAAAAAATCGGTTGTGTTGTTTCTGTTTTTTCAAATCTAGATATAATGGATAGGATACCTTTCTCGGGTTTAAACCTCCTTTTATAATACCCTTTTCCTAGCTGTTTGTGTAGTTGTTTAAAAAAACATAATTTTGGGCAAAAATAAAAAGGATAAACTAAAACCACTTAGTCTGAATTAAAAATTATTTCTCTATTTAGCACAAGCACTTCAGGTACTCATTTTTATTCAAAATGGCTGTCTTTTTTCCCAAAGGATGAGAGAAAGTCTTCGCTACATCATTAATCAAAATTAGCATTAAGTTCTGAGAGGCTCTCTCTCCCGACGCCGCTGAATCTAGAATTAGGACATTAATAATACTTGTTTTATGATTATGCAATGATTCTTGATTACGCTTTGTTTCGTTTTCATAAATTAATTATCTTATGAAATTGAAATATTTCTGAGCGTTGTTTATTTTAAGATTATAATATTGATCCTGTTAAGGGTTCCGTACCCGAAGGGTGCCAAACGGAACCCTATTACTAAGCCTCCGCTGTCCGTCTGTCTGTCTGTCAGCGAGCTGTATCTTACAAGCCGTAACAGGTAGACAGTTGAAAATCTCACAGATAATGCATTCTATTGCCGCTTTAACAACAAATAATAAAATAAAAAAATCTAACCCGCATGTGGGGTGTCATTGTCATAGCTCATCGAGTAGGGAACAATTTTTTTGTTTTATCTTCAAAAATGATGAAATTGGGGTCGTATAAGTTGTCACTTTTAGACCATTTTTGTACGAGCTCTATCTCAACACCTAAACAAGTAAGGAATTTGAAACTTCTGTATATAATGTACCATATAATTGTATATAATCAACAAATACTAAAAACGCCGATTCATAAGGTTTTTATTTAAATATGGGTGGTTTTCTGCAACCGCAAAAATGTCTTTGTAATTCCTAGTATCATTATGTAATTCCTAGTATCATTATGAAATTCATTTTCATTAAGTTGAAAAATTATAATATTCTTCGTTTAGTATTTTCATTTATTTGCTAAATAATGTACGGTGGTACGAAACCCTTGGTGTGCGAGTCCAACTCGCACTTGGCCGGTTTCATTTTACCTTTTAGTACGCTATTATAAATTGATTATCTACTAAATATAAATTAAGTGCTCATTATTAATCTCACAAAAGGTTTGGGAACAAACTTTATTTCGGATCATGGTATTATTAATGCAACGGTTACGCTAACGTTCTTTCATAGCTTTATTAACTTAGAACTAAGAATACAGTGTCTATATAATTTGTTACTTTGCAGTGTATTCATAGCAAGCAAGTCGAATACATCAACTCCAAAACATTATGCGTATATACAGACCATTTTTTATCTTGCTTCTCTTCATCGAATCACCCACCCGTGTATGTCGTAGCAACCCAATCACGTGTCGTACAATCTCTTACCTATATCTGTTGAACGTGGAGCCACGTCGCACCCTGCTCAGCGATCCCGGGTGATAGCAGTGACGGCTTCGATCCTTGATCCGGCTTGCCTTTAATTTGCCAATATTTATGCGAGTCAAAGGGTGACGTGTTTTCATAAGAGTTTTGTATGTTCGACGTATGTATTGGACGAGTTCGGGCATGTGTTCTTTTTCAATTTGGTTGGTTTTTAATTGTATTAAAAGCTTGTTGTTATTCGGTTTCCTTTCAAGCCAAGTAATGCTTACTTTGTTTTATTAGTTAAAGTTTATGAGAGCATTTCCAGGTATTTGGTCTATTTCATCAAGTTTCAACATTCTCTTAAGTTCTCAGAATCGTTACCTACTATTACAAATTTACAAACAGTTGAAAGTTTATCTTTGACAAATCAGAAGAAAAATGACTTAAAACACTCTAAAATTATAGACTAAGTTGAGAGAACACACTAAGTTAGGTAATTAAATACGAGATATTTCTTAAAATAGATTGTCACTTGTCTATGAATGTCAGAGAACCTTTCGAAAAATACACAGACTTTACTCAACCATCAACGTCCGCCCAAACTTTAATAGGACGTCCAGCTAAAGTAATGACGAAAATTGGACATGCCTTGTCACATGTCAATCAAGAACATTGAAAAGCAATTATAATAGGAGAAGCTGGCAGTGTGAAAGACATCTGACAATCAAGCTAGTTCAAAGAGAATTTATGTTGTGTGATGTGCACCAGTAGGCCCATACAAATTGCGTTAACAACAGAACCGCAGAGCACACTGCAACGCCACAGAGTCACAGTTCTTCAACAGTAAACATGAATGTGGATCGAACTGAAACGCTTTTTTATACCATATTACCGATGTTATCTGATGATATATCATATTAAAGAAACGTTTTTGAGTCACAATTGAATTTATGATTAGCATTATCTGAACGAATTTGGCTTATGCACTTCTAACATTAGTATTATGATTTCTAAATATATGTTACAAAAAAAAAACATCAAATTTCAACATTCTCATAGGTTTATTATTATTAATATTGATTTATCTATATTCACTTAAGGTAAGTATAACTAATAAACTAAGCTTCATAAAACCGTAGTAATGGTTTGACTGTGGGTTCTCAGAATCGTTACCTACTATTACAAATGTACAAAAAGTTGAAAGTTTATCTTTGACAAATTAGAAGAAAAACCACTTAAACACAATTAAATGATAGACTAAGTTGAGAGAACACACTAAGTTAATTAAATACAAGATATTTCTTAAAATAGATTGTCACTGCCTGTGGACATATTTTATTGGCCTAGGTCATAAGGAGGAGGCGTGAGAATTGATTCGCTGTTACAATGTATTATATGCCTGAACTAGGTTGAACCTGCTCTTCAGACTAGACAGTGCTTAAATCTACAATAAATTAACAAAAGTGATAAATAAAATAAAAGTATAAATAACAGCTTACGTAGCGTTTTTATTGCAAACAACAAGTTGGTAAGTCTTCTGTTTGTGTGTAAGAGATGCTGATTTTACAGCTTTAATAATTTAATTTATAGATAGGTACTTAGTTTTTTTTGTAATCTATTGTCTAAAGTATATTTATAGATACAATAATATACCTTCTGTCAACCACGAACATTCTGCTACGGAATCAAGGCTCTGTCAAAAATAAATTGATACTTAAGACATGAGATAATTCTGCCACAAATTAGTTCCTAAAATTATTTCTGGTCCTTCTATACATTGTGCTTTCCTAAAAATAAACAAGCACGGATGTCAGCAACCAAAATTTGTGTACATGCCGATACCCGGTATCTATGCCGTGTCCGGTGTTCGCCCGATTTATGAGCGTGTGCCACCGCGACGTGCGCGATAACACGATACGTGCACGCTAAACACTTTGTAATGAACTGTTAAGTGACATTCCTTATAATGTTTTAGTACTATGTAGTCACTATATTGTTATATTGCACGCAACTATTTATGTTATTGAAATACTTCGTAATAACGGTTGGAACAAAGTTTTGGAGGCATCGTTAATTTTCGCAAAGTTGATAAAGATTATGTAGCATTACTAGAAAGGGGGTCATTACCGACATGACCTAATAAAGAAGTATGGAAGAAGACGACATATTGCACCGACCACTAATAAATTACGATAAGGACAAGAGAATGATAGTAATAGGGATGATGACAAAAATTTTTTTTAGTCCCTCTTTGAGATTTAAAAAAAATATTGGACACGTATTTTTTCTTTTTTTACAAATTCTAAAGATTACGGCGATACATTGAGGTAAAATGTGCCATGACGTCACGAGTATGTAGATTTTATACATACTGGTGACGTAGCGACCCCCACTCCCCAACTTAAAATGCGGTAAATCTAAGTAATTTTTTATTAATATGATAAAGCAAAAAATACGTGTCCAATATTTTTTTATTATCTGACTGACGGACTAATTAGTTTTTTTTTTTTTTTACCCAAGCAATATTACTATTCTGTTTGTGATGTACATTACATTTTATAAGATTTTATAAGATTACAGGAACTAAACGCAATTTTTATAATGCCTAAAAGAAGTAGTGCCCAGAATATATGATATTCTTCAGGCTATATGCTAGTTAGATAGTGTGTTGAAAACGTACCACTAATTTGATACGATAGAAAAAAATCACGAAGATACCTCTAAAACATTATTTTAACGATTAAAAACAATATTAATAAACATGCAATCATTCTAATTTTGTGTCAGATTATTCTACAAGCAATATATTAACGTAATAGTGTTTTAATTTTTAGTCCAATCAATAGATTTTGAGTAAATACATAGATAATTGGTTTATATTTTGCAATAAAATAAAATACCAACGTTGTGTTATCGCGCTTTTCTTTCTTTTGTATGCAGTCCGACAGTGACCACGCTTTAGCTGTTGTAGCCTCTTCCTGCACTGGTAATTATGTTATAAATAAGAGCAACCTGAGTATGTAAATTACGGATCTTCCTTTAGAGTGTTCCTTATTACCAGCTTAAAATACCAACTGTTGGCTGTAAGGCTTCCCAGCCTAATTAGTAACTAGCTAATTAGAAACGTGAGTAGGATACATAGCTTGCTCTTTTCAAGATGTGAGAACATTATGTTTTGCATAAATAAGTTTGTCAGTAACACATTATAGAAATACGAGTAATTGAGGCAGAATCGTTGTTTGAAGGAAATCAGAAGAATTAAATTGTAAAAAATTGTAAAAGCGTGGAGCGCTTTGTTTAAATAAATTTAAAGTATACACCACTAAAAAGCACTCCACGGTTTTTGATTTAATCATTGGATACAAGTCAATTTAATTATTTTATCATTTTCATTGTTCATGTAAAAAGCGTGTTGTTAAGTTTTTTTTAAACTACTTTAGTTTTTACTTTTTAGTCTAGTATATTCTTCATTTAGTTAATAACTCTAAAGTCAACGAAGTTATGACTTGACCGGTTTACTAGTTAAGTAGCCACTAAAGAAATCTACTAAGCACCTCCTGGCTCCATCAACAGACCTTCGACACCAAGTGCAATATATTAGAATTGTCAAATCGAATCATATGAGCCCAAACTCGAGGGGTTAACTAGTTGCCACTGCAGAGTTCCAGGATCCACCTCCTGGCTCCATCATCAGACCCTCGACATCAAATGCAATATATTGGACTGGTCAAACCAAATCATAAGAGCCCAAACTCAAAGGGTTTACTAGTAGCCACTGAAGAGTTCCAATATGCACCTCCTAGCTCCATCATCAGACCTTCGACACTGTTGTAAATAAAAGACGGGTTGACCAAGACTGACTTTATTATGTACAGATAAACTAATATTCCAATGACAAGAGCTGTCAGAACCTATTTACTTAATATACGACATGTTAATAATTTCTTTTTTTTTTTTTTTTTAACTTTAACATTACTTAACACACACAACATAACATAACACATCATAACATAGCATATCTAATATATATTACTGCAAATTGAGGTGTACATAGGTAGGTAAGTACTTTATTATTATTGTTGTAGGTATAGTGATCCCTAAATTATTTATTTTTTTTGAAAATAGTTTTCAATTTTTTCTCGTGCTAGTATTGCCGCCGGTCTGCGAATCCGCTGAATTGGCGAGCCTTGTGGTGGAATGGGAGTGACAACGTCATCGCTTGTCCCAGGGCTGTCATCGCTACCGCTTTTGGGACTACTCCAAATCTCATCATCGCTCATCTGTTCATGAGATGAGCTGGGGGTTACATTGCCATCGGTTGGCAGCTTAACAAGATGCCGTCGGTTTCGCCTGAATCGCCTACCCGTATTGTCTACGACAAAATAAGAACGAGGCTGAACCGCGCGGCCTACAATTCGTGCAGATTTGCGTTTGCCGTCGTCAGTAACAAGTACCGTTTGACCGGTCGATAATATTGGTAGCGGTTTCGTTCGCCTATCATAATATGTCTTATCGGCCTGCTGTTTACGTAACATCTCTTTGTAATCAGTCTCATTATCTCGACTTGGCTTTAACTTTTCAGCGTGCGACGGTAACCTAGTATTGAGTCGCCGCCCTATTAACAGTTCCGACGGTGAACTGATTCCATTACGTGGCGTAGCTCGATAGTTTAATAGCCCTAAGTAGAAATCTGTCGAATTTTATGATGGAAAACCTCTGAAGCGCAGTTGATTCCATACGGTAAACGCAAAAATTGGTATCTACCGAACGGCGTCCCGAAGGTACAAAGGTCAGCACTGGCATCGTCAATTTCTACCATCCAGAACCCACAACGAGCATCTAACTTACTGAAATATTGGGCCCCCTGGAGCTTGGTTGCGATCTCCGTCAGCGTCGGCAGTGGGTAGAGCACGCGCCGCACGACGCGGTTCAGCGGCCGCGGGTCGAGGCACACGCGGATGGTGCCGTCCTTCTTAGCCGCTACTACGATACCGTTCACCCATTGTGTTGGGTGAGCCACCTTACGGATCACTCCCATTTTCTCCATGCGCACCAATTCTTGCGGTAACTTGTCACGAATACCTATGGGTATTTTTCTAACTGGACAGACTGATGGCTGGGCGCATTGATCTATTACAATGGTATATTTACCGGGTAATTTACCTAAACCTTGAAACAAGTCTGCATAGGGATCTAGGTTGAGGGACAATATACGTTTCACCATTCCCAGCTCTTCACAAGCATATCTACCTAACACACTTTGGCAATCGAAGTCGGCAATAATGAAACGTAATGTATACTCAATGTTTTTATAAGTACATTTTAGATAACAATAACCAGCTATCGGTATATAATTGCCACAAAATGATTGTGTCCTCGTGTTATCTGAACTTATAATTTCATTTGGCAGCTCTAGTCCCTGAAATGTTCTAAGTGAAATTACATTTAAATCTGATCCAGAATCTAACTTAAAACTTTCAGTTGCCCCGGTACATTTAAAAATCAAAGTTTCATACCATTTAGAGTCCTTACGATCCATCTTCCCCGATAGCAAAGAAATATAGTACAACCCGTCGTCATCCTCACTGCCAATCACGTCGGCGTCGCGCTCGACACCGGCGTTGATTTGTAACACTCGCCTACGCAATTTCGGACACATGTTCTTAAAGTGTCCTCTTTCATTGCACCAGAAGCACATTGCATTTTTAGCCGCACATTTATAGCTAATACAACTACCTATACCGCACGCAGCACACAACACTTTTCCAGGCACACTTTGCTGAGCGGGCGCGCCACCCATTCTGGCCGCCGCACCACGCTGCGGCTGGCGCGCACCGGCCCCGCCGCCGCGTCCTCGCCAGATCGTTACCGCCGCGTCGGCTCGCGCTGCCGAGTTTATATACACCAAGTCCAATATATTAGACTCGTCAAATCGAATCATATGAGCCAGAACTCGAGGGGTTTACTAGTAGCCACTGAAGAGTTCCAGGATCCACCTCCTGGCTCCATCATCAGACCCTCGACACCAAGCGCAATATATTGGACTCGTCAAACCAAATTATATGAGCCCAAACTCGAGGGGTTTACTAGTAGCCACTGAAGAGTTCTACTATGCACCTCCTAGTTCCATCATCAGACCCTCGACACCAAATGCAATATTTATTTATTTATTTTTATTTATTTAAATAACATGGCAGACTTACAGCGAAAACAAACAGATCAACGACAGTATGTTAGTCAGATAGCCAATTACAGGTCTCCACTTATAAAATACAGAGAAAAAAGTAAATTCAAAGAACATTCACACTTAATTACTATAAACTACAGCATAATTACTAAGTTGCTCGCACTGCATATACTGCACTGCAAATATATTGGACTTGTCAAATCGAATCATATTCATGAGCCCAAACTCGAAGGGTTTACTAGTGGCCACTAAAGAATTTCAGGATCCACCTCCTGGCTTCATCATCAGACCCTCGACACCAAATGCAATATATTGGACTCATCAAAACGAGTCATATAAGCCCAAACTCAAGGGGTTTACTAGTAGCCACTGAAGAGTTCCACTATCCACCTCCTGGCTCCATCATCAGATCCTTGACACTAATTGCAACATATTGGACTCGTCAAACCGAATCATATGAGCCCAAACTCAAGGGGTTTACTAGAAGTCGCTGAAGAGTTCCACTATCCAGTTCCTGGCTCCATCATCAGATCAATTCCAAAATACAAAATTACGTGTGCAAATTTTCAAGTAGTTCGAAGGTCTTGAAGTTGGTGAAAATTACGTTGAAAGATTCCGTTACATAGATAGATAGATAGATAGATAGATAGATAGATAGATAGATACAGGTCAAGCTAATAAAAGCGTATTAAAAATGATGAAAATCCACGTAAAAAAAAAGTTGGACATTTGCGACACTTGAAATCTAAATAAATAAATATTAAATAGATTAATAAATGACTTGTCACGAAAGACCGCATTGTTATTAATATTATATTCCAGGAAATTCACGTAACAGCCGTCCCCTTATTTCCTCCATTTTTAAATATTCCACGCTCAAAAACCTCTTCAAAGGCACCGCAGAAACGAAGGACGTAACATTTCTAGCAACCTTCTACTGAATATTATATTATTGAATCAAAGAACATTACGTATTAACACAAGAGCATAGTTGCAATAGAATTTTGTATGAAAGAATTTTTATGCGAGGTCCGATTAACTCGATACTCAGTATTTATACCTAAAACTGAAATTAACGAATAACGTGTATCAAGATTTTCCGGAAATAACAGGATGAAAAGTGGTAAAATATTTTAATTGCATCGCACTGACCTATCAAGATACACGCGACGACATCTATTTTTTGGAATTTACTATTCACAATTGGACCCGGTAGGTAGCGCTGCAATCGAGGTTTTTTTTTTGAGGGTGGGAAATTATCAAATAACTTCTCCCGCTCTGGCGGAACGGGAGGGCGTCTCAGACTTTTGCGGACTAAAACCCACCCATGTTCCTTCCGTTGCCTATGTGCCGGGGCCGCGATATACCTTTCGGACAAACTCGCAACCCTGGCAGGCATTGGCCCTAACGGACCCCGTCAGTTGGTGCTGACATCTCTTTTAGGCGCGCGTGGAGCACAACACGCCGTCGACCCGGGCCTGGTCCTTATCGAACGGCAAGCTACCCATCGCTCATCGTCCGCAAGCCCGCGCCTACGGTGGCTGGAAATCGGCTTGCGCCTACGGTGGCCGGAAGTCGGCTTGCGACTCCCGATGCCCGGGGCGTCTCTTGCGGCGACTAGGGGCGCGAGGGCGCCAATCTTGCCTCTCCCTCACGCGTTCCGCCTTCACCTTCGCGAGCATTACTGCTTCGCAGAAGGAAGTGACGGCCTCCCATGCACTTTCGCTCCGAACCATGGCTTGAACCAGGGCCGGCCGCGAGAGATCGCCGCCGCTGATCGCCTCCATGAGGACACGGCGGTGCTCCGCCCAAGCCGGGCAGAACTCCACCGTATGCTCCACCGTGTCCTCCGGGGATCCACACAGTGGCGACACCCGGGCGTTCCACACAGTGGTGACACCCGGGCGTTTCCTCCCGCCTTATGCGGAACAGGAACCTCTCGAAACAACCGTGTCCGGTGAGGACCTACGTCAGGCGGAAGGTGAGGACGCCGTGGCGCCTCTCTAGCCACTCCTCAAACCCTCTTTGAGGAGTTATCTTTGAGCGACTTATCGCCACAATTGAGGCGTGCCCAGCAATCGAGGTTTAAGACGGTATTCTTGTTCACGACACGTGCACAATTTCTGAGCAGTACCTAACTAAAAGTACTAGGCTTGCATGAATTCACGATAGTTCACGATAGTCATTATGTTATGCTGCTCATAGGATTTGGATAAGGCAGACAGATAGTTTATAACCTGGAGTAACACCTAGGATACTATTTATCCCGGTAGTACGTTCTCATGGGATAATTTCCGACTTCCACGCGAGCGAAGCTGCGGGAAAAAGCTAGTAATATTATATACATATACGTTAGGATTTAGAATCTTTATTGTTATTTAAAACAAGATAATGTTCATAACCCTCTTCAATCATTAGGTATGGTTTTTGAGATGACTTGGTATTAATGAATGATACTTCTAATTTAACAAAAAACTTTTGGTAAGTATCATTATCTGCCTGCATTTTCCCATCTATGTATTACCAGTATTTTACAGGGAGCGATTGCCTATAATTTTATTTTATTTATTTCAGACATAATCCTAGTCCATAGATTTACACACATTTAAATTATAAACTATTTTAAATTCTAAACAGATTAAAACCTATAATAAAATTGTGATTAAATAAAACAACTCACAAAAAAAAAAAAAATTGTCAAGAAATTATAAAAAAATTCAGATATGTATAAAAAATAAAATGTTATAAAAATGTCAGAATCGTATAAAAAATAAAATGTTATAAAAATGTCAGAATCGTATAAAAAATAAAATGTTATAAAAATTACAGAATTTGAAAGCCTATATCTGACCTCCACAACCCAACAAATGGTTAACCCGATACCCCTTGATAAGACTGGTTGTCAAACTTACGGGTGTGGTAAGTATCATAATCATCAAAATTATAAACGTATCCATACAAATGAATGAAAGTATTAATTACACGCAAAAAGCTTTATTGAAGTATCCGTAGTACGAATTCCTAATATAATATTTCTACAAAAAACTAAAACTTCATACCTAGTTGATCCCTGCGAATCAAAAGACCACATCTAACATAATAACAAAGCGACCTTTCCCGAACTCTCACTGGATCCCCACTCATGACGGATTGTCGTTTCATAACGCCACAGAATTAGGCACCGTTAGAACTGACGTACCTTACGACGCCTGTGTGGATATACGTATATTAGTTTTATAGTGACATTCAACTGCCTTATCTAGTTGTAGGAGTCGATGATTTAAGTTCGGGTGGGAACAGGTTTAGATGGATTTTGTTACTAGCGAAAATACCCAGATGCCTACAGAATCTTTTATTATCGTTAGATGGCAAGGTACTCATGAATAATTCCTATTTGCTGAATAGTCAATGCAATTAATGCTTAGTTAATCATCCAACCATTTTATTATACGAGACGCACCAATGTTTCTCTTGTTGTTTTCAGCAACTTTCTATAGTAATTATTTTGTATTCATTATCTCGTACATACAATAAATTATGAAAAAGGTAAGCATTATAGACAAAATGCATAAAAAATGGTATGGACCATTTGAGAGCTTTCAACTCTCAAGCTCGATATCGCCTTTACGAATATTTTATTGAACATCAGCATCGATACAAAAACGACAAAAACGTTTCAGGATATAGTCTTAATATTTAACAACAAGGCCCAACTTATAGCAGTATCTCCCATCAAAATGGAACTACGCCAAATAATTGAGCACAATTTCGTCCAAATTCACACAATCCCGGAGTTTTCGTCCGCACGTTAGAGTGCGAAAAATCCTGTGAGAAATTCTACAATTTCGCAGTTTCCCAGTGTGAGAGCTAAAACTGTAAAGTTTTGCTCCACTTGCCTAGATTGTTCGCTGCTAAGTTCCGAAACTGGCCTTAGTGTTATATAAGAGACTGGATTCACTATCTCGCCTTGAATAAATACTGTCAGATGGCTAATGTGCGCAACTGTTTATTATAAGCAAAACTTTTTGTAAAAGTACAGAAGTGGTATTGCTGCCACCGACGAGGTAATCAGCACAGTGGCTTACGTCTTGTTATCTGAACTCAAGGTGGTGCATTTGATCCCAGTCTAGTGTAGTTTGAGAATTTTATATTGTTGAGACCAGAGGGTTACCGTCTAGCTGATTCGTTTCTGCCATTCGATAATTTTGGAAGCATATCTACATACTTAACTCAAATGTAGGTAATGAGGATCATTCGAACATCATTTGTCTATCGGATATCAGACTTGTACATCAAGAAATTTGCAAACTAGGCCACATGTTTAACATTCAGGGCTAAGGTCATTCAACTCATAATATCAACTATCCTACAAGTACATCATACAATATAATGATACATTACTATAACAGACCGTCAAAACATGACCCTAACATTTGAGGCTAGGGTCGTCCCGAATTAATTGCCCTAAAGTGAATTTAACTGATAAAATCTGCGAGGAACAACCCTGATTTATCGTCAGGTCGAAGATTAACTAGATGTGTTTCATTTACGATTTACGATATCGACGGAGACGTGTGACTAACGAGCGTAGTAGGAGCCATGGCTGTACATTGTTTTTGTGGGTATTTTATTGGGAGAAAGGAAATATTTGTGTAGAGACAAAATTTATGATGATGTTTTGGTCGAAATTTCAAAATTCTTTGTCTAAATTAAATAGTTACTGATTTATACAATTCAATTTAAGTCATAAAGAACTAATTAATACTGTGACTTCAATTGAATAGGTTACTATAGCTTTGAAGAACTGTATCGTGCGGATTATAAAATTCAGTCGACGAAAATAATAATAGATTTAAAAAAAAAAAAAAAAAATGTCTGCCAGCAACTCTAAAACTTAACTTTCAAAGCAAACAAAACTACAATAAAATCACTTCTAAACCACTCCGATAAATCTGGACACACGAAGAAACTTCTATTGAATCGAAGTAAAAGCGGCTCCATAATAAAACATTACAAATTGGCTTACAGCAGGGCCGGCTAAGTGCTTCCTTAAAATATTTATTTGTACTTCGCTTTTAGCGTCCGACGTCCACTCAGGTCCGGAAATACATTTGAAGTGAAAACGCGAAACTGTTTCTTGTTCGTCGTAGCAACTCGTAGTTTGAAGGTAGTTGTTGTTTTCCTATTTGGGAGCTTCGCGTGAGAATTACGTTTAATGCTTTTTAAGGGAATATTTTTTTGGTCCTTGTGTACGTATTTAAAATTTCACATTTTATTATCACAAAATTTTTAATAATATTTCAGGTTAACATGAGTGTGTCCAAAAGGTATTGTGTTACCTAGTAACTGGGTCGTGGAGGTCAAATAGGCAGCGGACTGGAAGCAGACCACAACATTGATGAGAAAAGGCTAGACAGATGATGACAAAATCTGTAAATCCAAAATCTTAAAATATCGAATGCATATTATGGTAATTAAGTATAATTATAGTGACCGACATGATACAATAAAAGTAAAAATAATATGATAGGTGTGTTGGAACTTTCTTCTTTTCACATTTTGCTCTTACCAAGGTAAAGAGCTAACTGCCTCGGTGTACCGAAAGTACATTACGTATCGTCGAGGCACTTATAATGCGCCCCCACTTTTCTTGGCCTCAATACAAAGGACAGCTCTTTACAAAACTCTACTGAACATTTTACATTCATCCAAGTATGGTATTTATCAAGTTGGTATAATAATAATTAAACTATGACAACAAAGAGTCGGTGAGGCTGACATTGTTAAAACTTGAACCTTCTACTTAGATCTCTAGTTTATCTCATGCAAATGTTTAGGTCCTACTGAACTAGTGAAGTTGACTGCATGATATAATAAGTGCAATTTCCTGGTTTCATTCTTTGACAAGCGTAAAAAAAAAAGTGTCAGCTTTATACCTACATAAACGTGATTGCGGAAAAGAGGACCAAAATCAATGAAGGAATAACAAACTTAACTTAAAATTGTAGATTGAAAATCCTTACTAATATTATAAATGCGAAAGTGACTTTGTTTGTTTGTTACGCTTTCATGCTAAAACGGCTGAACGGATTTGGATGAAATTTTACATATGTGTAGACCATGACCTGGATTAGGACATAGGATTGTTTTATCCCGATATTCCCAAGGAAGACTTATGCGGGTGAAACCGCGGGGCGCAGATAGTACTTAAATAAACAAACATAATCATATCTACTCTAAAGAAGACAAATTTATGTTCTCTATAAATGAGACCAATTATGAGAAAGACACATTCTTATAATGATCTCAATCATTAGAGATCCCTCAAAGCATACATCAGTAGCAAAAACCACAGATACTTGAGCAGGAAAATACGGAGACCTTCCGCAACCGTTGTTACTTTCCTAATGACCTTGACCTTGGCCGAGTAATTATGCGCAAAAACGAAATTATAAAAGAGTTTCTAAGAGGAAGTGGCCATTAATTTTGTCAGCTTTAATTTAGAGACTTATTATTAATTACTTTACTGCTAACATTCATTTTCGTGTTTCTTTTTTTCCGTTTTTGCAAAGTTATGTATCTGGAAATAGGTTAAAAAGAGTAGGACAGGACTCGATGAATTTATATTTGGTTTTTCGTATACTTTCAGAAGTTTTAAATAGCAAGCAATGTCTTACAGTTGGCAAGCATTTAATTAATCTAACGCGGTCTTCAAAATGAGCCCGTCACGAGCTATGGTAAACATTGCTAGGGCAATACCTACTACTGGGACAATAACTAGGGCTATTATCTTTATAAGACCCAGTACCAAAGTGACAAGATCCCTAATCACGTTTAAAAGCCCTGCTCAAATGCTATGGCTACATTGTCGCGATAAAGCGAACTAGATTTCGGGCGCTCTCTGTTTCACAGCGAGACGTCGAGCAGTTTACGGGAGACACAATGTGGCCGCAGCATAAAGCTGTAGGTAGCACCTTGTCATGTCCTCGAGATCATGTCCCATTTTACAGACAGAGCTACTCGAAACGCATTTGAACGCAAATACCCTTAAAGAAAACGGGAATTCGACACAGAGAGTCCTAATATGGCATCACTGACAATATGTAGAGACAGTTGCTTCCACTAACATTTTCTTACCGACGCGTCTGTTGATAGCTGTAACTGTTTGTTCTGCTGTAGTAGAAGAATGACAATATTTGTGATTGCGCAACAACAGTACCCTAATTTTGTAATACACGATCAATCAGAATCTGAATCGTTTTGAAACATATTGCTAATATGGATTGCTTCAAGAGTTCGAAAAAAAAATCTGTTCAACAACGTAAATAACGCAATGAAGGTTGTTAAACTGTCAAAATGAAACAGTTGAAACGTTTACGAAAATATGTTACGTTATTAGATAGCCTAAAGGTAGAAAGCTAGAGTAGGTAACCAACAAACTTCTTAACCGACTTCCAAACTTAAAGTTATTTTTCACTGTCACAAGTCGGTTGTTTTTTTTTGTAAAAACTTTTTATTTTTCACTTTTTAGTTGTGGTACCTACCCCACACAAATTCGAATACCACTACCTGCTATGTAAATAACAGTCACAGGAAGTTCATCATATCATCCACATATTATACTAAGTGGGAAAAATACGTATTATTGAAGCTTACTCAAAAACTATTCAAGCAAAGTTAATAAAATTTATATGGGGCCAATCCGGGAGCATACCCTTTCATACAAAAAAAGAATTTTCAAAATCGGTCCACAATTGACGGAGAAATCGGCGGACATACATAAAAAATAAATAAAAAAAACATACATACGCGTCGAACATATAACCTCCTCCTTTTTGGAAGTCGGTTAAAAAATAGTTTTTATAACTATCATTTGCTCCCGGGGCCGACAGGTTCTGGAGTGATGACCAAGAGAAGCACAGAACCGGTGGTGGAAGTGGTGATTAGTGAGTCCAACAGTGGACGTCTTTCGGATAAAATGATGATTATATAATTTGCTTACGTACCTTTAAATGCAAAATTTTCAGATTTTCTTGCTGTAGCGAGCAAGTAGTGCAGTTTTTATTGAAGAAGATGTTATTATTTGTAAATACTAATAGTGTAATGTAGCCATTGTCAGTTCTTAAGCCATCAAGCAGTATTTTATTTTGTAAATACGAGGCATACGGCATAAAAAATGGAAACGCTATCGGTAAATATATAAAAAAAAAACTTCCACGATAACATATGTACCTACCAGAATGAACTAGTGAGTGTCAATATGATGTTTGCGTATAGGCTTCAGGTATATTACGTACTAAAATAAGCCCCAAGTGTCTGAACAAATAAGCAGTAAAAACACATTCAGTTACGAGTATAACGTAACGGTATTCGCTTATGTAATAGAAAATAATAACTGTTTGCTTCAGCCTATAAAGTTTTCCGAGTAGGCCTTTGGTACATTTTGTGGAAATTAAGAGCTTCTGTACGCGTAGGCTTGTTTTTATACGGAGAATATTGTTGGTTGTAAATACTGTTGATCTAGACAGGGCTTGGTAATATTTGGTAGCTTAGATAAAATGCGTATTTTTACTTAAGAAATTCACAATATGAAGTTACTATTCTGACGTACTTAAACTTATTTCCACATAACTGTCGAAAGTATCTAGCCAACCATTTTAACAAAATGAGTAAGCAATTTATTTTGTTTATATGACAGCCATTAATTACGACTAATGACAAGTTGAATTGGCATAATTACTGTAGGAAAACCCACATGGATATTTTTACTAACATACTAAAGTTTTTGACGATTTATCTACGAAAAATGTAATAAATAAGTAAGTATTCACAATGAGACCCTCAGCTCTGGACACATCGAAATTCCGGAAAGTACTCTAACGAAAAATCGATACTTACCGAGCAATTCCGATGATCACAGATAAACAGAACACATTTGCCACGCAAGCTATTTTCGGTAACGCATGCTCCCGAAAATGAAACGTCGACCTTACACATCAAGTGGTTTTTTCACATCGCCGTTTTTTCTATCAGATTGGAGTGTTCGGAAATTGGAGATATGTTACAGACAGTTCGCACGATATTTACTTGTTGGTGCTCAGAAAATATTTGTCTTCATTTTTTCTGATCTGTATAGAAAGAATTGTGTCTAGTGTCACAATTCTTTCGCTGAAAATATTTTTGTGTTTAATAATCTTGTATGATTCCATGTGCAACACTTGACTCATCAACTAATCAAGTAACTTGAGAGTTGCTTGATTGGATGATCCAACAATAATCCAATCTTCATCAAATAATCAATACCAGCCAACCTTTGAAGTTCGTTACTTCCACTATTGAGTGACTGTTTTAAAAGGAGTGAGTGTGTGTGTGCAAAAAACAACACGCCTTTATTCAAAGTATATGTAAATCATGTGTTTATTGTGTCAAAAGTAACGTGAGAAATACGACGATTTCCTCGCAGATAGGTGCCCATCCAATTATATTTTAAGCGTTATGAACACATTTCGTGTTTCGGGGACTCGGAAACACATGTCGTAATTTAGAATGGGAAATGGGACTCGAGAGTAAAAAGCTTTAGGCATACTAACTCTTAATTACTTTTGCTTTGTTTAGGTTCGCGTTGTTCGTATTTTTTGTATGCATTAAAATGATTAAAACGGCTGACACTGAATTGGCTAGACGGGAAAATTCTTTGGCCAGAAAGTGGATCAAAACATTAGAAATAGGTATCATTATACCCAGCAATACAGCTCCTTAAGTTATAATTGACCTCAAATGTCATGATTTCATGAAATAGTCATTCAATAAGGTAATATGAACTTAGAGAGTTGTATTGATGTTTTTTATGGTTATAATTCTATAAACAAATATTTGATACGGCTGCAAATCATATTTAGACCTGCAAATTGCAAAAAACGTAAGAAATTTGAATTTCGCGGGCTACCCTGACGCTTTCGCCGCTATTACGTAAATCTTATAATTTATTTTATATATATACTTACAATTACTTATAAATTACTATAACTTACTAACTATTTACATTATTACGTAAATAGATTCTAAATTAATTATGACGCCGACCGCAATACATGTTTCGTAAAAGAATAACCTGAACTTTGAAACCCTAATTCCAAATTATGTTCGCATAATACTCGTAATGCCAACTGTTATCCGTACAATCACAACTCGCGTAAGCATAATATTTTACAACAAATAAACACGACGAAACGGCATTTCATTTCCGAAAAGGCAACATTTCCTTAACATTGTTGTGTGTCTCAAGAAAAACGCAAACGATAATTACCAGTTATCTGGTAAAATATTTCCATGTTAATTTACCGTTACTGCGCGGTATGGCTTCAATTTTCCGCCGATTTATTTGAGAACAAAGCGGCCCCCAGCGACGGAACGTTATCGGTCGTTATTTATCGGTCCTGGGCCGAGCTAAACTCGTTAACACGGTTTACCTGTCCCTCTATAATTCACCCGTTTTTACTTAACGAGCGGTTTGTTGGCCGCGAATTAATGTTTTAACTCAGTGGCTTTTAAACTTGTTTAAATCATCCCTCTGTCTTATCTAGC
Source organism: Agrochola macilenta (assembly GCA_916701695.1). Lineage (NCBI taxonomy): Eukaryota > Metazoa > Arthropoda > Insecta > Lepidoptera > Noctuidae > Agrochola > Agrochola macilenta. Next base: position 22,447,139 of record OU753560.1, on the reverse strand, counting down.
TTGGTGTAAAATGTGAGGGTTAGTTTTTGGTGATTGAATTTTAATTATTTTTTGTTTAAAAAAAATAATTTATTAATTTTAATTATTATAATAGTTTGGAAGTCGTTACGCAATAAATTAAATTGAAAAAAGTATGAGTTAATGGCATCTGTTTCATTTGGCAATTATTATTATAATAGATCTATAAATGAATAAACCTGTTGAATCAAATCAAAACACGACAACTATTTTATTAATTATATACCTTTTTTCATTAGCATATTATTTGTCGTTCAACATGGGATCCTTTAATTCGTAAACATACTCAAATGTACGCGGAGTTTCTAACATTGAGAGCCACTGTTAAAAACGGTTGTAATGTAAAAATAAACAAATGTACCGTTTAGATGAGGACGGGAATTTAAATGGGTGTAAAGCTTTGTTCATGTGGAAAATGGACGAGTTAAAATAAGCAATGGTCCTTTCGGAATAAATTGTACATGATAAACTTTTAAACATGTTTTGTTAGACTATTATTAAACCAAAAAGTAGGTAGGAATTTTTTGTACCTTTTTCCTTAATAAACTTCCAGAAGACTTAAAAACGTTTTATAAAGCACATTCGAAAAGTTATAAGTACAAATCAAAACGTTTCCTTACACGAAATTTCTCCTAATGCATGTATGTATTAATGTACCTAAGAATTATTATCACCATTTGAAAAGTACTTACTACTTATATGTATCAATGTATGTAGAATATTTAATTAACATTTTTTCTAAAATGTAAATGAACGGCTCGCCAGCACACAGATATACCCTGAGAGGTTTTCGTTGTGTGGCTAAAACCAAAATATAATATGGGCTAACAGGTATTGCTGTATTTTCATCAAAAGAAGATATATGTATAATATAAGTATGGGATCCGCATGAGCAAAAATATAAGCTCATGATACTCGTAGAACGGGTCCAACGAAAATTTGCTCGATAACTATATAAAAAAAATATATGGGTATTATCCCTATTTATATCCGTCTTTGTTTGATGCGGGAATGGTAGGTATCAACGCGTTGGAACTGAGACGCAAGTGTGCGGTTTTGATGCACTACTACTTTTTGCTCAATAATAAGAACGATGACGCGACTACTCTAGCTCGCTGTTCATTGTTTGCTCCGGACCGGCTGCGGCGGTCGCGCGCCTGTGCCTCGCGGTGCCTGTTCGCGGCTCCGCCAGTGCGTAGGTACCCATACTGCTCGATATACTCCCACAACCTTGGTGATCAATCTGCTGAACGCCCTGATTGCTCAGGAGCCCGAGGTTGACATATTTATGTATAGCAGTAAATGTATGTTAAATGTTTGCATGGAGTTTTTTACCTAAATGTTGTTGTTAGCTTGCTGCGCGCTTTTGGTGTTGACTGTCAGTACAGCAAGCAATTTCTATATATGTATACAGTATACAGCGATAAATGTGTTATCTCTGGACATAAGGACCGATATTTTTCAACAACATTTCAATTCAAGCGCTATCCTAATTCGAATTTCATAAATTTAGTTGGATACCGAGGAATATATTTGCTATATTACCTTGGCAGCCGTATTTATAACGTTATCTATTCAGGCAAGCTGTTATGAATCCTTTACATAATTATAAACCTCTAATCGCTCCCATCCACACATAGAGAAGGATCAACTCCTCAAATAGCTAATTAATACATATACTCAAAGGAGCACGCATATTTAATTGAATAAATTCTCCATTTCAAAGAAAATCTCCTTCTAAACGGGTCTTAAACTGTCAAATGATTTAAACTGGCTTTATTTTAATACAGTTAAATCTGTCGACAATAGAAGCAACGAAACATTTAAGTTAACTGCGACTTGATAACTTTAGTCCCCCGTCAATAATTACCGAATGTGTAGTGGGTGGCTTCCCGTCGTGTGGGGGGTTCACTTTGAGGAGAATGTAGAACAACCCTGATTTTCAATTGGCTTATTCATTAAAGTGGCTGCAATTGATCTTAGTCAATAAATGTTAATTTAAGTAAGTTTAGGAAATACGTAGTGTTTTTTAAAATTTACTTTTAGGTTGTCTGTGTCGTTGGTATCGCATACATTAAGTGAATGAATACAAAAGTTATAATGTAACTAAAAGAAAAATAAAACACTAAATTGCCTAGCTATATTTTTAAGAAGTCGTCCCCTAATTCACAAACACGAAATTCATCCCTCCAACCGTCCTGTTTTCCCCTTAAAGTACACCTTTCCTACAGGTAATTACGAACACATATGAAAGTAACGTTCAAACCTTTAAACATTCACGTCACGTTCCCGAGCGAGAACTTTCGCTCGGAGAATTTTAAATATTTACTGATCGCTCCGCTCTTTGCGCTTTTGCTGAATAATCACATACGACGACGGAGGAATTTCTTTGAGATTACTTCGATACAGTGTGGAGTTCCTTGGTGATTACGTTGTATTATTTAGAAAATGGCGCTGATTGCGTTTGTGAGTTTTGGTAGAAGTTATTGTACCCATTTGGGGACGAACCGGTGACTTTCTTATGGTTATTTTATAGTATCGTCAAAATGTTGTTGAAACGTTTCGATTGTGAAGAATAGGTATATTTTCCTTCAACCTAAAGTGTATTTTTCTTGGAAGAAACTCCCATAAATATTAAAAAGAAATCGGTTCCTTCCTCATCATAATCCCAAATACCAAATTATTCTCAGAGTACATGTAATTGTAAAAATTACAATAATTTCCAAATTTACCGAATATTGAACAGAAATACCATTTACAAAATAATCCGTAGGTAATGTGAAATTTTTCTCCGACAATTTTCCGGGTCAGGTGGTAAAGTGGGGATTTTTATGTGTGAATACATTTCGCGTGAACCGAGAGAGCGCAACGGTTGCCACGTTTCCAGCGATGTATGGATCTGTGATCACGCGATTGCGTCGCATCGTGTCCAAGCGTACGTGGGAAGTGAGCTGCTTGGCACAATCTTTTTGAAGTAAGATAATAATACATCCTGGTGGTGCATTTTATGAGGTCACGTATTCTATTTGAGAACATTTAATGCAGGTACCGACTAGAGATCTGGATGCTATCCACACATGTAAGTATGGATGGGCACAAAGCATAGCTAGTTTATCATTAGAAGTCGGTTGAGCTAGGATTAATGATGAAATGCAGTAATACGCGAGCCAGTTATAGATTAGTTAAATGTGCACTTATAACAGACGACTGCGTATCTAAAGACCAAATTAACAACCGCTTACGTGCTTGGACTACGTTACAACACACCCAAAATCAATGTTTATTTATTTATCTATTTAATACTTTAAGCACATAAATCTTAATGCCATAGGCATTTTCTACCTCAACCAACAGTCAACCTTTGGGTGATGAGTGCAGAGATAAACAGTGGTAGGTGCAATATCGAAAATTGTGGAATAAATATTTATTTAAATATAAGGATATACTTATTAACCTATATAGGTATATAATACAATATAAGTAAATACAAGAACAGATAAATACACATAAATACACGAATATACTAAAACAAATAAGACAAACAATGGGAAAACATTACCGTTGTTATGATACTGCCAGCTTCTTACGAATGTGCTCGCGAACTTTAACTTTAAAGGATAATCGGTTTATTATCTCGATGCCGAACAGAGACCGGACTGCGCTCCATATTAGCCCGCAAACGTTTCCTGCTAAACAGGGATTTCCTTCACCATCCATTAATTAAAGCACCACGCTACGCAAACTGATTAATAATGTGAAAGGAGGATTCTAACGACTATTCTTGAAACACAATAGTCGTTTTTTCACTGACCTACACGAAAACAATTCAGTAAACAGGAGCCAATGACGACGCGCCAGGCTCAGGAGGAGATTGCAAGACGAACTTGACTCTTTTCTCAAAGATTGGCCACATTCAGCTAAAGATACGGATTAGTTTAAGGTGAAAAGGCAGGCTTTTGCCTTGCAGACAGAAAAGGCAGGCTTTTGCCTTGCAGACAGAAAATGTTAATAATAATAATGAAAACACGAAAAGAATAGAGACTCTTCTTTGGCGAAATTCAATCTGAGCGTTCATTAAAAACTTTTAACTCACAAATGACCCCGTTTTCCTCTTGCAAAACACCCGCTTAATACATTCCCACTGACAGAACAATACATCCTTTCATTCTCCCACGACCTACCCCACATCTCCCTTCCAATATACCATCAAAAGCACACACGTTCACTAATTAAAACCCAATTAGTAGTACAAAAACATGGCGCTTTGTATCGGACAACAGTCTGCTTAGCTCACAAAGCCTCGTGATTCCTTTATCATGTAAAGCTTGTGAGCGAATTAAAGAGAGCCAATTTCCAGCTCCAATATCTTATGAACAGAGATAGGTAGAGAGGAAAAGAATGGACGCTGTAGAATCTTTTGAAAAGTCCGGTAAATTATGCTTGCATTTAAATTTTTTGTGAACGTAAGTGATGGGTGTGAATCTTATGTGATAGAAATATAATAATAAAAATGGTTCAAAAGGTAGCACGCTGACTTGGCGGCTCACTATCAGACTGCTTTGGAGTCTGGTTCGCTACCCCAGTTCCTAACATCAGGAGTTACCCACCTGCTCCATAAATCTGGTAGCACCATGGACCCCAAAAATGTTAGGCCGATCACATGTTTAAGGCAGAGTAAGGAGCTTCACGGACGCTTTTTCCGGGCCCTACATAGCCCCGAAGTATTTTTTTTTTTAGATTTACTAGCGTCCGTAGCCTGACTGCGTTTTAATGACGTCTTTGGGGAAACCGAAGGTTTTGTCTGTGCAATTATGGACGAAGTTATCCTGCCGAACAATTACCGTAGATTTATTGTGAAGCGTACGGCACGGTTGACATCTGTCGGGCATGCCACCGTCCGGGAGAATCAATCCAACAAGTTATCTCCGGCTGTTCTCGTCTATCTAACGAAGAGAACTTGCATAGACACAATCTTGTAGCCAGGATTATCCATCAGCAACTTGCTCTGAAATACAGTCTTGTGAATCGGAAGTGCCGTACTACAGGTATGTGCCTAAGCCAGTTCTCGAAAATGGAAATATCACATTGTACTGGGATCGATCCATCATCACTGACAGGACTATTGTTGCCAATAAACCTGATATAGAGGTGTAACGAGTAGAGCGGCGCACGATAATTGACATACGGTCCGGCATGACGGGAACCTCGTGAAAGCTGAGAAAGATAAACAAATCAAGTATTTTGACTTGGCTCACGAGGTTGTCGACATGTGGGATGTGGACTCAGCGATCATTGTGTCGATAGTGGTATCAGCCAATGGCTTAATTGCCAAGAGCCTAAGGAGGCTCTCATTGGGCAGCTGGATTAACGGCTTGATTCAGAAAGCGGTACTCCCAGACACGGCTCGCAATGTCAGGACGTTCTTCTCTCTGGAGCCCTGACCACCGGTAGCTTGGACCCTGTTCCCGATACCGGTGGGCTACTATTTTTTATATTTTTAAATCTTTAAATATATTTTTATATTCTAATCTTGAAATCTTGTTTTAAATGAAAAAAAGAATAATAATTAAGAAAAGCAGAATTTTCATAACATAAGGTGTTAAAGAAACTACGTACTATGTATTCCATAAAATGTTTTGTGCTTATAAACGTAGAATTGTTTTGCCGCTTGCTCTAAACCAGTCAAACTAATGCAACCTCTTTTCTGCAAAAACGTGAAATACGTAAGAGCCAAAAATTATACGAAAATTCCCTAAATTTTCAAAACTTAACTGGCATTGTTTTCTATATTTTCCTACAATTTCAACAGCTGTGCTCGTAAAGATGCAGTGCGCTGCGGTTTGTGGCGTATGAATGGAAATTATTTCGCCAGGCAACCACGGCCGGCGTTTGTGCGCCTAATTTGAAGACAGCCTTAGCATCTGGCGCTCACTTTAATGTGCTGCATGTGTTGGTATTAGATATAAATATGAGATTCTCTGAATCCCACTTCACTTCTCTTTGTCTAAATCTTGCTCCTTCTTCCGTTTGGTCCTGTGTCGGGTTTTTAATCGATAGATGTGCAGACTGCGGTATGGTAATGCAGTTGAATTTGATTAATTGTAAGAAAAAAGGTGTTTATTACAATACAACATACAATGTTGGGTATGTACTTACTACCTGGATAAGTTTAATAAATAATCAGTTTCATTGCAGTTACTTATATTATGTTTCGTTACTGAAAAGGTCTACAATTTCATTCCCAACTCTTCGGAAGTAATAAATAATTAAATGAATAAATCACCAACAAAGAGACATACAGATAATCAATTACCAGACTCTATAAATAAGATTATTTATTAAAATTGAATACTTAACGCCACTTTAATTACGTATCACTCGGAAACAATTATCGACGATGCAAAACCGTTATATTTTTAATCACCACTCGCGATTGGTTCATTTAATAATTCGGGAGCCAATCGGAAGCGTTCCTCGTCCACCATTTTAATTATGTTTTGTTTTAATTCAGAATGGATTGCAAGCGTTGATCAAGGTCGGCATTTTATTAATGAGTATACTTTGGTAGGGAAGATTAATTATGTAAATTGGTTGACATATTCGGATGGGCTGTGGTTGTAACCATGTCGACGGATGTCGGTAATGGTTTTTGAATTATTCATTCCTTTATTAATTACTGAAGTGGGGTTAATAATTTATTTTTCGTGTTTTAGCCGCTCGAAAGTGGTGTTTGTTGATCGGATGAAAAGTAAATTTTCATAACATGTTGTATTTGTATGGGGATATACTGAGGCTACTTGGATATTGATGAAGTTTTTGAAGCGTGTTTATTGTTTTGGTCCATGGGTACCCGACGGGTAATAAATTCGAAAGTACTAATACTAAAAGAGTCTTATATTCTGCACACTGCACAGCATATTGCTAAATATGTTCATAACATTCCTGGTATCCGTTATCATCGATTATAAATTACAAGTAAGAATAGTCTATCATTTATGTAGCCAAACTTTTCTATACATGGCACTGAAACTTTGCCTAATAGGTACAGACAATGTGAACCCTAAGTTATTCATTATACTGGAGTGAATGTGTTAGTGCTAAGTTTCATTAGTTCGTATAAAATAGTGGAACTAGGTCTGTACGTTGAATATATTATGTGGGGCCAATTTTCTAGTAATAGTGGCCTTGTACTGTAATTGCATATGCAAAGTGAGTTGAAAATGCAATCTAATAAAGAAATTATGTGACCATAATGAAGAAACAGGTATAAATTAAGGCAAGGTTTTTTTTTGCGGCTTTGCTCCAAGTTTAGGATTTTATTCCTTGATTTCTTTTCATGAAATAAGTTGTTTTAAAATGAATACAAGTAAACCTAGAGCTACCAGAATACCAGCTTTTTTTAAAACTGAAAAAAAAAACAGGAGTTTAGATAATGGCTCTTAGGACATCACTGGATGGTATAATCACTCCTATGCAATCAAGCTCATACTTCAAACAACTAATTTCCACAAGTAAATCCTTTCCAAAGCCCTAGCGTAAAACAATATTAAGTCAAGCAGGCAAAAGTTTAATATTCAGTCTTCAAAGTTACGCCAACTTCGAAGACATTATAATATAATACCTAATCTTACATATTAGATTCAGATACGGAAGTAGATTGCGATCAGGATGGAGAGAGTCTTAGATTATACCTGAAGATTATATACCGTTTTATTATCGTAAAATGGAATCTAGGAACACTGTTAAAGTATCTGAATGATCTTAGAAGTTAATCGGCGATGGATTATTACAAATTATTTGATACCGTCATTATAATTTGGTAAACTTGAAGGAGCTATCCAAAGAGATGAGATGACCTGCGAATATATTAATTTGGTCCTAGCACTCAAAATACAAAAGTTTTGCAAAACAAAAATTTAATTTGTTATAAATAACACATCGAGCTCAAACTTAGTAGTCTAGTCTAGCTTGTGACCTCTAGTAAAATAATATTTTTACTAGGAAAACTATTCGTAATATAAATCTATCTAACAAACGCTAACTATTTGATCCCACAATCTACCGAGACTAATATTCTAGGAGCCAATTCTGATTGAAAAACTGAACACCCAGATAAAACCATTGGGTTGCACGCTTTGCACAGATGGGTTGTAACTTGTACTATAAAATACTTCAATATTGCGACCGCGAGAGCTATAAATCTTCGAAGATCTAATCTAGAGACAGACGATATCTGATTACGTCAGAAAACGGCGCCACTTACTGCTGTCTTTATTCAGTTTATTCTAGACTTTAACTGTGAGGACTAGATGATAATATCAGCCTGGAATTATCCCACTTTAGAGCAAGTCTCTGTTTACTTAGAGAAAGCTCAGGCATTGATCACTACAGTTTCTCATGGATTACTACGGTTTCTCACTGCCTGTTTACGACTTTTTTTAAAGTTTTCTCCACGCTGATGACATCACCAGAGTGTTGCGTAATTACTAAATTGTTCAGTGAAATCACGTAATAGGGTTCTCTACATGTTATTTCCAGTTTTCGCGGAACTCCTCGCGATTTTCCGTAAATATAGAATACGCGCTCACTGTGACACAATTATACACAAATCTAAATATACTGTTTAAATATAACTTCCCTCATTAAGACGAGGGGAGGGTGACGCACAAATGACTTTCAAACCTGTTTGCAATCATCGCGATAACACAGAATTTATTATTTGCCATGTTCTCTGCCTCTGCCTTACAAAATTAATTTTCCTTTCAGAATAGTAAAGTACTAAACTTATTCGGAATATTCTTCATCCAAAATATTTTCTGAATAGTCGTAGCAGTCTCAATGGTGATATTATTTACGAGCGCTGTAATTCCTACAAGGTTGGAATAAATCAGACATTTTCTCAGTTCTTATTCGATAAAATGTTTCATACATTTCTAGTGTTCCGTGCGGATGTTGGAAATCCGGTACATTTGAATCAATGGGGTTTTCTTTCTGGTTCGGAATTTTATATCTTACTTTGTGGTCTAAAGGATGAATTGATACGAATTAAGAGTTCAACAGTTTTCTCGGTCTATTGCCGAAGCAGTCGCGGGTCCCGTTTACATAGAATATTAAAATGTATACCATAAAGTAAACTGAGAAGATACTTCATTAAATAACTTAATTTTCCCAAAATTACTCGTATAATTATGTTACCTTAACATAATCCTTAACCCTTCGACGACACCACAGTAAGTCACTGAATAATCTATTTATTATTAACCCGATGTTTTGCTGGTGGAGACATTTCTTACTACGGAACACTTTTATCACAATTTTGGCGGACCCGTCCAGTTTAGTAATTGTGTTATTGGAAGTTCGCCGAATGATGCTGGAATATAAATTGTGGGAACTGGGTCGATAGTTGTTTTTTTTAAGAATTACTAACAATTTTTTTCAGGCTTTTTTAGTTAATAATAATTAACTAAACGAGCCTGAAAAAAATGGTGTTGTTACGCTCTGTTAGAATTTGGTCCTTTGACTTTGAGTCGCGGGGCTTTGTGAATAGTTTCGAATACTATGTACGAGGGGTGTTCAATAAATAGTGAGAATGAGTAAGACGCAATTATCTTTTATTATATGTTATTTTCTTTTTCGACGTAGTCACCTTTCAGGTTTATACACTTTGTATATCTTTTCTCTAATCCTAAAATTCCCTTTCTAAAAAAATCTTCTTCATGATCCCTTAAAAAATCATTTACGGCGGCGACTACTCCGTCATAATCTTCGAATTTCTGGCCCCTGAGATGTTCCTTTAAGCGCGGAAATAGATAGAAATCACTAGAAGCAAGGTCCGGTGAATATGGAGGATGTTCCATCAATTCGAAGCCAGCTTCTTGAATGGCAGCCATCGCAACTCTGGTGAAACAAAACAACTTTAGCGAGTTTGCCACGCCGTTTCTTGCGTATTTCCTCACGCAACTTTGTTACTTGTCCTGCGTACATAGTCCCTGTAATAGTGGCTCCATGATTAAGATATTCGATCATTACCACCCCTTGGCTGTCCCAGAAAAGAGAGCCCATGATCTTTTCGGCGGATGGAATCGCCTTAAATTTCTTTGGAGTTGGAGATGACGGTCACTTCCAAGTCATGGACTGTTCTTTCGTTTCCGGGTCATAATGGTGAAGCCATGTTTCGTCCATAGTTATGAATCGAGCCAAAAGTCGGTCAGGATCTTGTTGTAACAAATCCAAACACCTTTGTGAAATTCTCAGTCGAGTTTGTTTCTGCGCGTCAGAAAGCATTCTGGGCACCCAGCGCGCTGACACTTTTTTCATACCCAAATGGTCGTTTATAATATTATGGACACTTCCTATCGAAATCTTTACTTATTCAGCTATAAAACGAACAGTAACACGACGATCCGCCAAGACAATATTTTCAACTTTTTTAATCATTTGTTCAGTCACTGCCGATATGGGGCGTCCCGTTCGTGGGTCGTCGTTAGTGGAAGTTCTTCCTCGCTTGAACTCAGCACACCAACGTGCAACCGTAGAATATGGAGGAGCATGAACCCCTAATGTTGCTCTCAAGTCTTGATTTACCTGCTCCGTAGTAAAATTTTTCAAGCAGAGATATTTTATTACCGCGCGAACTTCAATTTTATCCATTTTTAAGAACACGTTCCGAAACGACGCAAACAATAGACTTCTACTTTTAAAAAACAAAAGAGAATTAATTGCTTTTTTATATTATCATCTTAACTAATGTCTGGGCTATGCCTGCCAGTATTTTTTTTTTTTCTTTCCAAGGAGAATGTATCGCATTCTCACTATTTATTGAACACCCCTCGTATCATCTTTTCGTGTCGGCGGTAGGTACTTTGGTTAATTATTATTATATTGTTTGAGCCTAGTAAACAAGTGGCCACGTTGATTGCGGCATCAGTGGCATGCTATAAGTCTTCAAATGTGCAAGTGAACTGCGGAACTGGGACATGGTGGGTCATGGGCATGATGATGTCGGCGCTATAATAACTATTAAGATATTTGTAATTAGAGGTTTCCTATTTTAATATTGATTACTAAATAATTTAACTAAAGTATTGTTCTACTGTGTGTGGTCTTTAACCTGTAACCATTATTTTTATGTATTCTCACGAGCTGTAAAAACTCTGCTGAAGGGGCTCCTCATATATCACTCGTGAAATATATTGAGGTACCACAGTGGAAATACCTTTCTTAGTATAGTAACATTCTTTTTACGTTATTTCCCTATAATTTTAGATTTCTTTAACAGTCGCTACACATCCATCTTAAACTGTTTTCATCACATGCCACTCCATCATAAATGAAGAGTATGCGAGGACCATAATCATTACACACTAGCTGCGCCCCGCGGTTTCACCCGCATGTCTTGATCCCGTAGGAATATCGAGATAAAAAGTAACCTATGTCCTAACCTAGGTCATGGTCTACTCACGTGCCAAATTTCATCCAAATCCGCTCAGCCGTTTTAGCGTGAAAGCGTAACAAACAAACACACAAACTCACTTTCGCACTTATTAGTTAATATTCTTACTATACCAAAATAAATAAAATAACTTTTGCTTTTTCTTAATAAAAAACCTATATAAGTATTATTTTTGCAATATAATGAACTTAAATTTCACGTTCATTGTTAAAAAAATATTTTCCAATGTTTGAAGCAGGCACTTCGGTTGTAATCTCGCGAAGACCAAGTTTGGAGAGTGCTGGTGGTCGAAATATTGAAGCTAGGAAGCAACGGAGGCAAAATAAACTGAAAACTTGGCTATATTCCAATTAATTTTTGTTATAACAACAATAGTTCTTATCTGGATTTGGAAGCACTACAAGATTTCAGATATTGTTTTAAGTGGTTCTAAAAGATAGTTAATTGGATAAGTTATTTATTAGGCGATTTTGTTTTAGGAGGTTCTTGAAAATAAGAGAAAATCAAGGATGGTAAATGCAAATATACTATGGGAACATGTATAACTCTATGTTCAAACATTACAATGGAGAATCCAGACAGGATAAATCGACATCATTACTTTTACGTCATGATGAAGTAGTTACATACGTAAGTACCTAACTTAATAGTCGCTAGCTACTGCCCACGACTACGACCAGGTGGAAGTCATATCATAAAACATAGTGTAGATTTCTGTCAGTGAAATAATTTTTGTAATTGGATTATGAATTCTAGAGATTACGTCTTACAAACAACTTGACATCTTTATAATATTAATTTAGGTTTAAGTATGTACTAGCCAACGAGTTCTGTAAATAAGCAGGCATGACCTTACCTTTAGTATAAAGCACATAAAAGTTATGATGACGCATTTTTCATCAAGGTAAGACAAGCATTATTAGTGCATGCTTCCCACAAATGTCTAGGCAAACTAAGGAAAAGCTTTTTCATTGCATTCCTTCGTAAACGTCAATCCAACAGTTTATCACTACTAATGCACAATCGTAATCCTTAACCCCTTCAGCGTCGTGAATTCAAACACTTAAACAATCCTAATGTTGATACCTTGGATTTCATTCAACCCTTAAACAGAAAAGGTTAGCAATGTCCTCCTAAATCGAACTTTAACTTTATTAAGTTAGAGTTGATAATTTAGAAGCAATTTTATTAGAAATAGCAATAGCATTTACATTTCAATTATTTGATGTTTTTCTAATTGAACGAGGGTTAGTGAGGTACAAATGGATAGTTTATCGCGACAGTGAGCTGTTTATCTTGTTGTTAAAGCTGTCATGATTGGTTTATGATAGTAGCATTTATTTCTTTGTGGTGTTTAACACTTTCGCCTCCAGCCATTTTCATAGAGCTCATACGCCATGCCGCCATACATATTGCAAGTTGACTTCAGGGGCACCGGCATTACGTTTGCGCTAAAGTTAACCCTCGAGGAGTGTCACCGGCATTAGGATTGAAATCTTGTTAGAATATACAACTAGTTTTAGTTTCACAGTTTATAATGACAAATTCACTATAAAAAACCTACATTTAAAATGAGCCCTCCGCGAGGGCTCCCGGTATCCCATATAATTTTAAGTTTAAGTGAACCCTCCAGGAGGGTTGCCCAGGAGCAGGAGCAGGAGGTCACTGAACGTGGTAATGAAGTAGATATATTCTAGGAATAATAATAAAATATTATTGTGTAAATTAAAGTTCTACACCCATCTTCGAATATAAATTACAAACGCTTTTCAGAGACAGCCAAAAAGCTATATATTTTGAAATAATTAACTTTCGTATTTAAATTAATAAGAAGCTTATATAAATAGCTTCTTATTAATTTAGCGGATGCTAGACAGCAGTAGCCTACGGCGCGTAGAAGACTATCAGCGAGTTCAGTTCAATATTCCTAGTTACACATTATCGTATTGTCCTGCTGCCTGAGCCGGACGGAGCCCGGACGCAAATCGTTTACGATTCAATTCAGTCGGTGTCGTTTATACAAGGCGTGGTTATGGAGAGCCAGTCATAGATACGGAGAATGATATTGATGTAAAGAGGAAATAATAGTCGTTGAGAAAAATAATGGGTTGGGATTTCAATAAACTGTTTCAAGCACTATTGAAGGGATACATTAGAAGAGCCTCCATGAGTAATGAACGAAGATGTACCTAACGTTTTGCACCCCCTGGAAGTTTGTAGGCAGGAAAATAATCTGCCCAATATAGCAGCTGAAGTTGAAAGGCCTTATTGCACCCGATACCTAGAATACATACAAAATTATTATCCCTCAATTTCCCACCTTGTGTCCGCGGCTTTGCCCGTTTGGAGGTATATAATTATCCTACGAGAACGTAGTACCGGGATAAAAAGTATACTTTGTCTTTACACAGGTCATCTACCTGTGTGCCAAAGTAAAGGCGACAAAAAGTAAGACAGACAAATCGAGTTATTTTCGCATTTATAGTATAAGCAGCATAGTTTATAGTATAAGTATAAGCAGTATAAGTGTTTTACTAGCTGCGCCTGCGGTTTCACCCGCATAAGTCTCGATCCCGTAGGAATGTCGGGATAAAAAGTCCTATAATAATAATAATAATAAACCCGCAGGGCAGCATGTGGCGAGCTGTTGGGCAGTAGCGACCCCACGGACCCTATCTCCCGGGAGAAATCTTGTTCCTCATCTCTGGCTTGCCTTTATTGGCCGGCTGGAGTGAACACTGACGAGGAACAGAGCTCCCACCACATTCTTGCCTTAATTGGCCGGCTTGAGTGGAGATTCGCAAGAGCAAACGTGCTCGGAGGAAGGAAGTATTCCAGTAAGTGCTCGTAGGGATCTTGACCATCTTCCGGGCTCTGGGATTGTTCTGAAAGCCGTGGAATACCTCTCCACTCCTCAAGCACCTCAGGACATGTTGCCCCCTTGTCGCTACGTCACTATGTGCTAGCGACAGTTTTCGGCGGCCCATTATTGAGTGTACAAGTCACCCCCTGCCATTTTTCCGTGTACATATAAAACATTGATCAGGCAGGGGCCATAGTTCTTCCATAGTACCAGGTCACCAGTCAACTTTAGCCACCCAAACCCATAGCCCAATTTATTTTGTTTCCATGTTCTGCAATAGTTCTGCACCAACTGGGGGTTGTCCTTGTGTGCACTTGCGTAGTGCATACAGGGATAACCGTCGGTTGGTGCCTCAATACATAAAAATGTCTAAGGGGCCTCTGCTAGTTGGCTTCGGCCCCTCGTACGCCTTCCAAAGGTCCGGGACCCTAGGGTCCCGAGATATGTCAAAGACATTTAAAATAATAATAATAATAATAATAATAAAATAATCACTGGCAACACAAAAACGTCAACACGTCAGAAAAATAGTTCCCTGAATTTTCATAGTTTTATTCACGACGCAGTATTTTTTTTGTTATATCAGAACCCGAAAACAAGCTTAAAACCTTTAAATCAAAATAAAACATAAAAAATAACAAAATGCACCACATAAATAGACCTAATGAAAAAATATCATAACGGAGGTGAAGTGACAGATGTCACCTCCAATAAAAGCTATGAAAACAGAATGAAAACTAAATGTTGACGAGATCTGCTGCACGAGCACGCCCACCACCTCCGGACTCGTCGCTCAGCTCCGCCTCGCCGCCGCCGGTATCCAGCCCCATCGTGAGCGCTGTGACGACAACGGCCGCGGTAGTTGTGTCGAGCTCGAGTGACGAGTATTTTTCCCCGCCGACGTCGCCAACACCTGTACGTCGGCAGGGGAGAGGCCGGCCACCGAGAAGCTTGGGACTTAGGGGCCAACCGGCCTCGAGCCGGGTCCCCGCTGCCGGTGGTTGTGTGCAGCGCATGAGATGGACTCAGTCTATGAACGAGAACGTCATGCGCGCATATTACGGGTCTACAGAGGGAGGAACTAACCTCACTGCGTACCGTGTTAGGATGCTGTCTCTATTTCAGGAACTAGAGCCAACCGTCAACGTCTCGGCCCAACGACTGTCGGATCAGGTGCGTGTCATCCAACGCAATCATAGGTTGGACGATGCCGCACTTGATAGGCTGCGCTCAGAGGTACTGAGCAACCATATCGTATCAACTCCGGCACAAACCGCGGCACAAACGTCAAATACTGATGCAATCCCGCCGCGGTTCAATCATGGTGTTGCAGAAGAGGATGATAGGGTTGACACAGTAAGTAGCCAGTGCAACGTCCGACTGAGGAGCGCACTGGAGGATGCGTTGCGCGAGTATAGGCACACCCCGACCGAACTTAGACCCCGACTTCCACGCTTACCCATGCACAAAAAAAATAGGGCGCTGGTGTGTGCCTTGGACTCGCAGCTTAAGAATTTCTTCGAGAGCAGCGAGGATCTCATTGATACACACTCGATCCTGTATTGTGCGGCTGTTGCGGCATGTCGTTTAGCTAACGTCAAGTTCCCAAACTGTGACGGAGCTACTCGACCAAAACCAGCCGTACCAGCCTGGCAGTGCAGGATCGAGCGACGTATTGATGGGACCAGGGTCCTCATTGGCAAACTATACTGCTTCAGGGAGGGCAATACACGACCACGAGTGATGCGCTTTGTAAGGCAGGCATTCTCGGGGACTGGAATCAGTCCTCAAGAATACATGTCCCGTGTTACAGAGCGCATCGACTTCCTGAAGCAGAAAGTTTGTGCATGGGCGAGCCGAATTCGACGGTATAAGCGGCGGGTTGACCGATACACGCAGAATCGCATGTTCCAGAGCGATGAGAGGTGGGTATATAGAGCTTGGGAGCGGCCTGAACAAAATGTGACAGACGTGTGCCGCCCAGATGATGCCGCCACGAGTGCATTCTGGCGCAGCATATGGTCGGTACCCGTCTGTCACGCTGAGGCTGGCTGGATGCAGGATGTCGAGCGAGTGTGTGAAACTATACCAGAAATGGATAAGGTGCAAATCACGCCATTAGATATAGCCAGTGCAGTCCGTCCGTTACCGAACTGGAAATCACCGGGACCGGACGGACTGCACAACTTTTGGCTAAAATGGCTAATTAGTTCACACACTTGCCTGGCATCTCAATTCCAGTCATCCTTAGAGACTGGGTCGCTACCACAGTTCCTTACAACAGGCGTTACCCACCTGCTCCATAAGTCAGGTAGTCCCGCGGAACCCAAGAATTATAGACCGATCACATGTTTGTCGACAGTTTATAAACTTCTTACATCCATTTTGAGAGCGAAAATTAACACACACATTGACAATAACTCGGTTATGTCTGCCTCTCAAAATGGATGTAGGAATGGGTCCCGCGGAACTAAGGAGCTACTCCTCATCGACATGGCCATAAGCCAACAGGTTCGTCGATCCTGCAAGGATCTGTCGATATGCTGGATAGACTATAAGAAGGCCTACGACTCGGTGCCACATACATGGCTCATGAGGATGCTGGAGTTGTACAAGATAAATGCAACTCTGCGCACCTTCCTGATGTCGTGTATGGGGCAATGGAGGACGGTCCTTCGCTACCCAGGATGTCGACAGATCCAGGGGAATGATGAGCCTGTATGGATTAAACGGGGAATATTTCAGGGCGACAGTTTGAGTCCACTTTGGTTCTGCTTAGCCCTGAATCCTCTAAGCACACTGCTAGAGGATTCAGGTCTAGGCTATCGGTTAAGGAGAGGTGGTCAGGTCATATCTCACCTCCTCTACATGGATGACTTGAAACTCTTTGCCCCCAACAAATTGCGACTGATGGAGCTACTGAAGGTAACTGAAACATTCAGTAGCGCCATCAGGATGGAATTTGGTGTGGACAAATGTGCAGTCATGCATGTAAAGCGAGGGGAGATTATGGAATCCGAGGGAACTCAACTCTCGGACTCCATACACCTTAGATCCCTCTCCTCAGCCGAAAGCTATAAATATTTGGGTATGTCGGAAGCGTTAGGCATCAACGTTGCTGACATGAAGCAATCGTTGAAGGAGCGCTTCTTTGGTCGCCTGAAGAAGGTTTTAATTAGCCTTCTTTCGGGCGGAAACAAGGTGCGCGCCTACAACGGTTGGGTCATGCCGGTTTTGATGTACTCATTCGGCATACTCAAATGGACTCAGACCGAACTCGACGCCCTGGACAGAAGGGTCCGTACACTCCTGACCGCAAACCGGATGCATCACCCACGTTCATCGGTGATGAGACTGTACATCCCGCGGAAGTGCGGGGGTCGAGGCTTTTTAAACGCTAAGACCCTCCACAACCGCGAGGTATGCAGCCTCAGGGATTATTTTTTTAAAGCCGAAGTGGGTATGCACCGGGATGTGGTCGCAGTGGACAAGGGACTCACCCCGCTCTCCATGGCTAAAGAGAACTGGCGCAAACCTGTAATACTTACTACAGATGACCGCAAGGAGGTATGGCAGAGCAAGGAGCTTCACGGGCGCTACTATCGGGCTCTTCATGAGCCTGGTGTAGATTTCTTAGCGTCCGTATCCTGGCTACGTTTCGGTGACCTTTTCGGGGAAACTGAAGGTTTTGTCTGTGCAATTATGGACGAAGTTATCTTGACGAATAACTATCGGAGACATATTATGAAGGACGGGACGGTTGACGTGTGTCGGGCATGCCATCGTCCGGGTGAGTCCATCAGACATATTATCTCTGGTTGTTCGCGTCTAGCTAACGGCGAGTACTTACACAGGCATAACCAAGTGGCCAGGATTATTCACCAGCAACTTGCTTTGAAATATAAACTTGTTGACTCTGAGGTACCGTATTACAAGTATGTGCCCGACCCAGTTCTCGAAAATGACCATGTCACGTTGTACTGGGATCGGTCTATCATTACTGACAGGACTATTGTAGCCAATAAGCCTGATATAGTGGTGATAGACCGATTAGCGCGCCGCGCAATGATAGTCGATGTTACCATCCCGCATGACGGGAACCTCGTGAAAGCTGAGAAAGAGAAACAAATTAAATATCTCGACTTAGCACACGAGGTTGTCGACATGTGGGATGTGACCTCGGCTATCATTGTGCCGATTGTCGTAACGGCCAATGGCCTGATTGCGGAAAGCCTCGACCAACATCTCTCGAGGCTGTCGTTAGGCGGTTGGATCAAGGGCCTGATTCAGAAGGCAGTACTACTCGATACGGCTCGCATTGTGAGGAGGTTCCTGTCTCTGCAGCCCTAACCACCGGTAGCTTGGACCCTGCTCCCGACACCGGCGGACATCTATTTTTTATATTTTTAAATGTTTTTTTTTTTATATCGTTTTTTAAGAAATATTTAAAAATGTAAATAAATAAGAAGACAAAACAAATAAACGAAATAATAATAATACCATTTATTTCAGGCGACCCAGGCCCATAGAAAAACACCTTAACCTAAAAATACATATTTTAATATAAAATTTGTGTTAATGAATAAAGCTTAGACTATGTTAGTAGCACTTCACTTTGCACTAGCTTTAATTAGTGCTGTCGTGTGGAACTTGTCCGCGGAAGCGACGGAACACCACGTCCTGCGGCCAAAAGTCTTCTTCCATGACGAGGGGCAGATAACAGTTCGGTACACGCACGACGAACACCTTGAAGTTGACGTTCCGGTGCGACTCTAATATCTGCACCCTCGGCAGACTTGTCTGTCTCCTATGTATCCTATGTCCTAATCCAGGTCATGGTGTACCCATGTGCCAAATTTCATCCAGATCTGTTGAGCCGTTTTAGCATGAAAGCAAACAAACTCACTTTTGCATTTATAATATCGGTTAGAATAATAACATATTATATACCTAGTACGGATGGTATCCACATAAAAAAATTTAACCGGGCACAACTCTAGACTATTCACAGACAGCTACTGAGAAAGTTTAATGGGAAACCCAATAATACTGCTCAGATTCTGGTTTCGATCTCTGGGTCTTCAGAGATTGAAATCAGAATCAGACGGCAATAAACGCACTTGTGAACACAAGACTGTCGAGCTACTCTTTACACCTTTTTTGCCACCTCGACATACCTAAAGCTACAAAAAAGTACCAAAATAACAGAAAAAGATTAACTAAAACCCTGTGAATCGCACAAAAATGTAACGCCACCTTTTTACCTCGGCACTCAATAACTAAAATGTCCTATAACTTTCTAGCTACACGTAACATACCTTAAATACCTCTGTACGATCCAATATGGCGGTTTTATTGGTCGTTCTGTCCCGATAGAAATCTATAAATGTGTTTTATTGTCTTGCGAGCTGACACGGTGTATTGCACGGGTATTCGTAGTAATATTCTTGGTTAAAACACCTTTGAACTAGTGTTTAATGTTTTGGTGTGATATTTCTGTTTGATTAAGGAGACACCCTTTTTTATCCGACTTCAAGGAGGAGGCCCGCCAAATTGATATTTAGTAATTCAAACTTCAGAGGTGGTTTCATATAAATTTTATTAACTTTCCTTTCCTTGGGTAATTTTTGAGTTAGCTTCAATAATACGTATTTTGCCAACTTAGTCTATATAGATGATTTTAGAATAAGTTCCTGTCACTGTTATTTATATAGCAGGTAGTCAATCTGCCTAGCCGTTTCCCAACTATGTTGGGGTCAGCTTCCAGTCTAACCGGATGCAGCTGAATACCAGTATTTGACATGGAGCGACTACCTATCTGACCTCCACAACCCAGTAACTGGGTAATACGATATCCCTTGGAAGACTGGTTGTCAGACTTTCGGGCTTCTGACGATCCGTAACGACTGTCAAAGATCCACGAATGACAGCCGGGACCAACGGCTTAACGTGCTTTACGAGGCACGGAGTATCGGTATGTAAAGATGGTCACCCATCCACGGACCATCCCCGGCAAGCGTAGCTTAACCTGATGGATTGACCCGTGCGGCTGTTATTACTTAGCCCCGAGCTCGCAGGTAGTGGTATTCGAATTTGTGTGGGGTAGGTACCTACCACAACTAAAAAGTGAAAATTAAAAACATTAAAAAAAAAACACTACAAAATGAAAAATAATTTTAATTTTATCGGTGGCACAAAACGAAAATTCAAAACCAAAGACACCGACTCGGTTGTCAGAAATCAGTTTTTTAAATTATTTTGTAATTAATAAATGTTGTTGTATTTATACCCTTGCCCCATGTTACCTGTAGCGGTGCGGCACGTCTTCTATTTCCACTCTTAATCTCCCCTGTCAATAATATCTAAGTATGTTGAACGTAAAGCAAGTACAGTACGCTACTTAGATGTAGCATAAATTTGAAAATTTGCATTCATTCATTTCAATTTTACGAATGTGTGGCGGCATCTACAATCGCCACAAGCGAACTACGCATCAAAGACCTGACTCAAACTCAAACTCAAAAACTCAAAGCATTTATTTCAATTAAACCATTTACAGGCACTTTTGAATTGTCAAGGAATCGGTCAGTCAGAAATATGAAGCTAGTTGCCCATTCCAAAGCGTAGTAGGTAGGTACCTATGGAGAAGAACGGGCAAGAAACTCCACGGACACTCTTTTAAATAAATTGTTACAAAGTATTTGTTACATCATTCATGTTGAAATTAAACATGTGAGAACAATGTAGAAAGACGTGCACGTTAGAAGCGTCCGTGATAAAAATATAAAACAAAGAACAATTCAAAAATTTAAATCAGCCAAGGCAGCTAAGAGTTGACCTGTCCCAACTGACGGCGCCCGTTCACGAACATGACGCATGGATTAGCACCATTCAGCTCAACCATTTTGAAGGGAGCTAAATGATCCAACTCACGCGCCACCATCAGCGAGACATCTGAGTGAGCATGACATACTCACAGCCGCCAGGGCACATTCAAGTCAGTAAAATACGTATTACCCGGTAAATGTTAGCTCTTTAGTACATAGTACTCACACCTGTGCTCTGAAATTATATAATACAAAGGAAATTGATTTTATACAATGCAAAAATTGTCTTAAACTCTTCAGCAGCTCCAACAGTGTTTTCAAATGTTAATCAAATAGTTGTGGTTGTGGAGCAGGACCAGCATTGAGCCAAGCATTTTTATCAGCGATGTAATCCCCCGACTTATAATATGCCTGCCTGCATAGTGTGCGTTTGACGTTACACAACATCCTGACGTCACACAAATCCTGCATCTCGTAATTAGAGTTTACCGCGCGATGGACATACCCATATACAATCCAACTTCAACCTCTGGGCAGTTGCCCGCCAGACACGACACCCGTCTCGGAGGATCCTTTCTTTTCTATGGTGGATGAGAACTATATACCCTGTTCCTCATACACCTAAAAATTTAATTGGTTATATGACTTAAAAAGTTATTGCGTTTGCGTAAAGATAATTTTCACCTGAAGCAGTAATAAAGATTGGTGATTTTGAAGGCGCACTCAGTTCGGATGGTGATCGGTTTTGCGAATTCTGCCGATGCTACATCTAAGTTGTGTCGTACTGTAATTGTATAGTTTAACAAGGGTAATTGGAAGTGTTTCTTTGTACCATAGCGTGGTGGTAAGGCCTGAAAAACGTTAACTGAAAATAGCGAACCCTTTTTTGAACACCTCATTAGTTTTGTAAATAAAAAATTAAGTGCTTATTGACTTTTTGACCTTACTAGAATGAACAAAGCTGTTGCTAAATAAAGCACTGTTAACGAAGTCGATTAATCTTCATCCATTCTTGATTAGCAACCAACCCATAATCACTTATTAACCGCAATTCATATTTTATTTCCAACCATAATTTCATTTGCATTATATCCTCAAACTGTCAGCTTATGTCAATAGACGGGTGTAACTAATCGATAGGTAGGGCGGAGACGCAAAATAGATAAATTCAGAAGGTCGGCTCCATAAAACGAGCGACAACGCACGCACACATGAACGCGTCTATTGTCTATTTCAAAATTATCTAATTAAAATGTGAACAAATTGATCAGAAAACGTAACTGCCAACAAGTAAACGTAAGCGGACGCCAATTCTTAATGCTGTTTATAAATTGAATGCAAGATTTGATTATTTGAATATTTAATCCCGAAATTCTAATTTTAAATCGCGCTAAAGATGTTTTCCATTTAACAATTGAACTTAATTTCATAACCTGAACTCTCGTCGATGATTTTTCAATTTAATTATGATAGTCAAACAATAATTGTTGGAAAAAATGGTGAGACATAAAGTTTAAAGAACGAGAAGAACGAGTTTTAGTTTTAAGAACACTATCTGTCCACTTCGTCATAGTTGCATATTTTGTATTTATTATTGTATACTACATTATAATTATATTATATTTATTTATATTTAGTATTATAGTATTAGTATATTTATTTTAGTGATATTTATTTTAGAAGTATGTATGTAAGTTTATTCTCATATTGTATGTTTATAGTTAAAATAATGAATAATTAAGTGTTTTTATTTTATGTATATTATTTTCTCTTCTACTCTTCCACATGTTGTCTACATATCTTTAACTACTTTCCTATCGCAGGTATGCTGGAAGAGATTTCTTTAGAAATAAGCATCACCTTTGTACGTATTTTTCTGTTCCTTTCTTCTTGTCTATTTATATGTGTGTACATAAACTGTTAAATAAATAAAATTTCGAATACAGATGAATGTGTTACGTATCCCTTTTAGTGAGTGATTGCATAAAAAATCAACGTAAACAGGGTTTGTTTACACTTTCATCAAATACTTTGGAATAGACTATAGTTTGACATCGCCGTGCGTATGCGTCTATGTGTGCATGCGCCTGCTCGCTCGTTGAACGAAGCCGGCCTTCTGCACCTATTTATTCTGTGTCGACAGGCAGAACGGACTGATGTCCAACCGGTCATTATAACCCGTCGAATCGGTCGTATTGTGGGCAAAAGAAGATTATTTTTAGTTGTCAGGAATGTTTGAGTAAATGTTTTCGTTCCCAGTGAGGTAAAGGTAGGTATTTATTGAGAGTTGGGGCTGTAAATGTTTGCAATGGTATGCGAGATATTTTGAAAATGTTAAGAATGAATTTTTTGTTAGTTTGGATTTGGTATCTAAAGCCTCTTCGAGAAATTCAATTGGAATCAAAGGCTACATTTAATGTCGGCTGATGAATTGAATCGGCTATTATTCCTTCATGAATTTGTTTCTAACTTTATTGACCATAGCTGTCTTTGCGGTGGTTAGAGAGGATTTTATTTTATTCAAAATGTACTACTTATTCACAGTCAACATCTCCGAATAAAGTTTGTACATATTCATTGTTGTTCAATGTCGATCGATTATGTCTACTTCAGTTTGCGCCGCCTAGCACCAAGACGTGCAACCTTTTAAATTCATTCCACCAAAGACTACCCAATTACTGTTTCCATGCACGTACAAAAAGCAGCAAAATTTTATAATTTCCTGAAAATATTTGCCATATAACATGCTCCCCACATCTTTATAACTTCCTTGGGTTTAAAGTGCCGCCTCGCAAGACCTCACGCACATAGAATCACTCGTAAAAGCCGAAAAGCCGCGACAGTTCAACGTACTTGCAAACTGAACGTTGAAGACACACAGTAGTTTAATACAAAAGCTTAAGATACTATGTGTAAGTCCATCCGTGAACCGGACTTTAACCTTTTTTTTTTTAATATGAATGAAATGTTTTTTGTTTAATTAATTTATTTATTACGACTGTAATAACTTAAACACAATGTAGATATTTTGTTACGAAATAAATGACTTATGACTTAGTAGGTAGGTACTTTTTTGTCACTTTTATAAGCACACACGGGGTACAATAAAATACTCTTTACAAGTGACGATACTTCAATGTACCATCACGGACACTGGCGGTGAACCACTTTTCAACCTTATTACTAAGGGCATAAGGGTGAAAAGTAATTCGCCGCAAATGTCCGCGGGTCTACGTCCGTCGCACCTTGGCCGTCAGTCCGGGTACCACCATGCGGACTTGCTAATATTTCCACACGGCATAAGATATATTTTCATAAAACTATAACAAGGGTGCTGATTCGAGAGTCAGTTAAGACTTTTAATTTGTATGTGTTTTGTATCACTCCAGTATTGCGAGGAGTGAGGCTTCTGGATTTTCTACAGACTGGTCTGCAGTTAGATAGTCACGTTTGCCAAGACTTTGCTTTGCGAATATTCACAGCACATCTCATAAATAAGGTATCACGTTCAATAAATGTTATGGATGAGCAGAGTTCGTTTTATATTATAATTTTATGCAAGTTTGTAAGTACGTCTAGGGGCACTGCTTAAAAAAAATATAGAGAAAAATAATAGTATTTTTCTCTAGGTAAATATAGTTTTTTTTTTTTCTTAATGCCCTTTAATACATACATTAATGTCAGACGTCCCAGATGCATTCTCGTTACTGAGAAATACTGAGAATCCAATCGCTTAATTTACTTCTTGAAAGAACACAAGGCAAATAATTTCGTTTATTTTATTTTAATATAGGTATTTCAGCACACAGGGTAATAAAAGGTAAGATTGTAATTTTTTTTCAGAAACATTTTCTATGTAACTAGAAAATACAACTTTAAATTTCTATTTCCAGGTAAGTAAAGCAACGTCAAATCAAAGAAAAATATGGTTGGTAGCAAGCGATGTATTTATTATTGTCGCATCGCATAATATCGAGTACCTACATTGAATTATTCATACGCTTGTCGCTGGCCCGTCGAGAATCGTCTCCTACTTCAAGAGTAATGGAAGACCGACATGTGAAAATAACGTACGTTATGTCGTGATTCAGTTATTCATAAGACTACGACCAAGACTGATTTGTTTGTCCTTGGTTTTTTCAGAATGTTCTATGTCCTTGTTTTAGCTTTTGGTAACTTTGGAGAACAGATATAGTTTCTACGTCAATGATATTGCCTAAAGCTATTTTACTCGGTTTGATTTCTTATTTCTGAATATTGTGGGTATTACAAAAAACAGAGAAAATAGATAAATATAAAGCCTTCTTTAATGTAACTACGTTCTTGTAATACCTGTCTAAGATTACAGTAATAAAATATTCAGAAGAACTAGTATTAAAAGTAGAACTCTTCGTAAACATCAAATTATTTGCTTTGCCCAACGTTGCGTGCGCAAGCTTCTCTAAATCGAATTGAGAACTGACAAGATAGTGCTTTCAGACATTTTAAGGGTAATTCTACGAAGAAACCGACTGTAAATCGTTTTCTTTGGAACGTCCATTAGAAGAAACTTGGTCTTATGAGAAAGGTTTGTGGCAGTTTATCTATTAATGGAAATTGAGTTTATTTTATTGATAAATAATATAGTTGCAAGAAGTAAGTATGACTTTATTTAAGTGTCGGTATGTCGAATGCATTCTGGTGTATGGTGATTCCTCCAACTTCCAGTACTAGAGTCAGTCAACACACACAAATTTTCAGAAAGAAAACTGTGCCGCAACAATCATGAATGTTTTAAAGACAAATAATGTACAAAGTTAATTCACAAAAGGCTTACCGGAAAAATATTCTAGGTATAGATTTTTACGTTTTTATTCAAAGAACACGTTTCCAAGAAAAGTTCACTTAAATATGGTTCAGTAAGTAATATGGTTCTCGTGTTACGCAGAATGTGCTGACAGGATCCGGTGTTCGGAGGAAATGTCTGAAATTGATGCGGTTTCAGAGTAGCTCATTCTTATTCATAGCTTTTAACGAACTACCCTCGCATGCGCACCGTATAAAACTAAATTTAATTAACTTGTTGAGTGTCTTGCACTTTATGCAGCCGTTTACTGTTGTTTTACTTTCAGAGTTTTAATGGTAAATAGAAACAATATTCAACTGCCGTAAAAAAATATTGCTGCTTGTTAAAGAAGCCGGTATTTTAGGACTTGTTTGTATTTTGGTTTATTTTTAACGACTTCCAAAAAGGATGAGGTTCTATGTTCGACTTTGTTTTTTTGAAAATGTATTTTCATCGTTTTTTTCGTCAATTATGGACCGATTTTGAAAATTATTTTCCCATTTGTTAGGGAAGTTTGCACGATGGACCCATATAAATTTTAATAACTTTGCTTGGCTAGTTTTTTAATTAACTTCAATAATACGTATTTTTCCCACTTAGTCTATGTGGATGATGTTGTAATAATTTCCTGTCACTGTTATTTACATAGCATAGGGTGCGAGCCAGTTCAACAGCATCCTGGGAGTTATTGCTGACAGGCTGGACTGCTGTATTGTGAGTCGATAATAATAATAAATAATAATAAATCATTTATTTGCATAAAACATGGTATAAAATGGTGTTAAAATATAATTGTGTTAAGGTGTAATTATACCACTAGCATAGTTGTAAGTAATATAATAAAAATCAACCATATTGGGATTTGTGTATTGTATTATTAATGTAAGTATTGTTTGTTGTATGTGTAATGTATTGAATGTCATCTATGAGTCATTGTAACTTGTTTAATAAATGAATAATAATAATAGTGCCTCATTTCATTAAAAACGTCTAAAGGGCCTCTGCAAGTTGGCCCTCGTACGCCTTCCAAAGATCCGGGTCCCGAGAATAAATAAAAACTAAAAATAATAATAATAATAGCAGGTCGCATCGATTTTGTGTGAGGTAGGTACCACAACTAAAAAGGGCAACTGACTTCAAAACCAAAGACACCGACTTCCGAAATTAAAGTTATTTTTCATTTAGTAGTGTTTTTCTTGGAAGTATTTTTTTTTTTTTTTTTAAATCAATATTGCCTTGCCGCCTTGGTTACGAAATTAAACTTTGTAATTTTTTTATCCTTAAAATCGTTATTTAGTATTTGAATACCTTTTCGTTTACTTTGTAATTTTATACGCATACTACCTACGTAAAAATATTTTTTTTTGCATTGCACGTATACTTGTGCATACCAAACTGAATTTTATTATCATACTTAATGATTATTCTTACATATGTATCAAACTTACCGCCTCAGTATGTACAGGATGAACAGCGAACAACAGTGCTGCAAGTGCGGCGAACGGTCGCTGCAACCGCGCAACCACCGCGCCTGTCCGTGCAACGAGCGCGCAACACGCAGCGTGTAACGCAACGTTGCAGACGTGCCACCACCATGGCGAGAAGCCGCACAGTTTGTAGTTTAGTCTGTAACAAGGAAAGATAAAAATTATATTTTTTTTATTACATTACATTACGTCTATATTTCCTGAAGGGATAAGACTAGGTGTGAAGTAGGTACTGTGACTGTGTGCCATTTACTCTAATTTAATAACAATATATTATTATATTTATTTTAAAACCGTCACTTAAGGGCCGATTCGAGGTTCTTAAGAACACATTAAATCTCAATTTTATGGGTTGACAGCTCGACACGTTACCCTAATTAATAACAAAATATCCTATTTCTTTAAAATGTTAAAACAATATTGAACCTCTTACAAACCCATTCCATTTATATTTTATGGGCAGCGACCCGTAGCCACTTCCTACAAATATTCTGAGAAAGCAGGGGTGTCAACATGCGGTTATTTCAATGTAAACTTACAGCTCTCGATTTTCATGCTTGAAACTTTAAACAACAAGTTATGAAGATGGATCTAACCAAACTTTCAAAAGTCATGCAAAGCCGATGCTTCCATCGATGTAACTATCAATTATCCAATAACTGCACTTATATTATTGGATTAATTATTTTATTATTCTAGCTAGCACCTAGCTAGAATGCTTTAACCGCTCTCGTACTGTTAACGTACCCGGACCGACCGAAACTTAATATGTTCTGTGCTAAAATATTTGTATGGTTTATAATAAAATGTATATAAATAATAACTCGTCGACGGTCTCAAAAGATTCACCATCCCTGAGAATGCAGCGAACATCTGTTAAAGATCTAGTAAGGCAATTCATACCGACCCTTTTAAAACAATTAAGAAGTTGTGCACAAAAAGAGTCATAAAGCTATTCTGCGAAACAACCAAACCGTCAACGTGGTATTTTTTAGGAATTTAGGGGACTGAGGAATGAAGTCCGGGGGTTGGTGCGAGATCACGAAAGACTACGGACGCGAGAGTCCAGGCTGGTGAAGAAGGAAGTTGGTTTTAGACCACGGTAGGGTGTGGACGTAATATTAGGCTAGTTATATTAGCAGACTTGTTGAATACCAGAGGCCATGATTGTCCAAGTGGGCTGTCGCAAGATAGCGAGTATTATTTATTAAGTTAAATATAGTTGGGTTGAAGCCCAGATTAGACTAATGTAGTATTTAACGAAGTACGAGTATACGTGTGTGTGTGTTCGTGCGATTGGGTGAGTGTGTGCTTGTTGGTGTGACTGAGTGAGTATTTCATTATAATAATTATCCTAGGCTGGTAATATAATTCAGGTATCATAAGTTCTTGTAACTCCACACTTATTTAGTATCGGGTTTTATAACTAATGTTACATTCTCGTGTATTACGTGTCCTTATCCTAATCCGTACCTTGGCAGATTATTGTCACTAGCAGTTGGCTATAGGGAAATGGCGAAGGCCTTCCACCATACTTGACTGGGCAGTAATGCTCCGACTGTTGACTTTGAGATGACGCATCACATTTGGAAGGCAGAGCCATAAATACTCTCAGGTCATTTGGAATTGATCTAGGCTATAAAGCCAATCCGTAATTGCATTACAAAACAACCAAACGTTAGTGACGATTTCTGTTTCCGAAAAGGTTTTGCCACAGAATACCTTGCGTGAGGCGTGTTGACACATATTTCCAGGGAGTTGGGTTAGGCTTTACTAAGTATCTCATACTGAATCGATAGTTCGTTCTAAGGAACGCTAGAAATCGTGTCTCGTTAAACCTCTACAACCGGCTTTCGGGCCTCTCACAAATTATATTAGCGAGACACGTCATTTGGATGCCTAGATCGAAACGCCCCGTTGTCGATAAGGACGATCCACACGGCTGCCGATTACATTGAAAGCATCCTCTAAATGGGACAGATTAAGGAAATATGAAGTGACGAGCTACCACTTCGGCGTTCACCAGGTACGATCGTAATGTATTCTGCTAGAGACTGAGTCTACGGTGCGCTTGCGCTAGTTTTGTGTTAACTTTGTAAAAATGGGCTAGGCTGTCGTAAGGGTCTTTCATATTAGTACGCGATTAGGACTATTCAATATTAAACTTGTTTTCCTCAATGACAGTTGGACTTCGCAGTACTCTGTCTTAGGATTGAGTAAAACATTTATTTAGTGCTTAGGGAGCGTGTTCCGTTAGAATCGTATTAGTTCCTCAGAGGTTCTATGCGTTAGGTCTAGCAGGACACGTACAATGAGGCAAACGTTGTTATACGGTTCCCGGTCTCACTGAAATGGGTATATTGTAATCAGACAAATTAACGTAGTATTACGTAATCGTATTTGAAGTACAAGCGTAACGATCCCTTTACCCCTTCTACCTTACCAAGTCTGTATTGCAGATATTGGTGCTCAACTGCGAGAGGAGGAGACGTTGGCGTTCCAACATTTATAATACTAAAACATAATATTATATTATATACTTTTGCATACCCTCTTGTCTTCTTAGCTTCATATTATAATACTTGTGTTTACTGTGCATTCCCAATATTAACTTCCTGGTCCAATCATTGTTCCTTAATCTTCCGAGACGGAACATGGTAGTTTAGTTTATGGGAATGCTTCTCTTTCTTATATCGGTGGGAGGGTGACCAGTCCGGGACGAGCCCTACAGAACTGTGCGGAAAGGAGGGGCACAGTTCTTCCCCCTACGGGGAACCGATCCAAACACTAATATTAACACAATTAGGAAAAACGAAAATTTTATCAGCCTAGGGTATTTCAGGTACTGTCACAGTACCTACACCCTTATTTCGCCAGTTATGTTTATGTTTCATGTAATAGCCAAGGCAATTAGGGCAAGCCAATTTTCATTAACTACGCAACATGCACTTCTTTTTCATGTGTTTTATAGGCTGCTTCTGAAAAGTTCCTGATGGAGAAACTCACACATTTCGTGCAACATGGGACCATTCAGCAGTCGCGCTAGAGCAACGAGACTCTCTGTATTGTAACTTACAGGGAAACTAAAATATTGTGCCTTTATGTGTCAGGTTGTGTGTTAGATTCAGATAAAAAATCCAATAAAACTACTAAAAGCTGACACAAACTGCGAACATTGATGTCACTATAACCCATTTTATTGAGTACTTTCATAGTTACGAACTATTCATAGAATGTTTTGAATAAAACGGCAGAACTTTTTAAATACCTAGAGTTTTAGAAACGTGAAAATGAAATCAATAGTTGATAGCAGTATACAGTATGAACTAATTGGACCCAACGCAAAATGATCGCGCTTACAGTCAAGGTAGTTTTTATACTTCAGTAGATATGCCACAGAATTCGAAAAACTATTCTATAAACAAACAGACACAGTTCCCAACTGACAAGTATAACAAATTCCTTCAAAACTACTTTAAGACAAATACGCACAGAATAAAGCCAGGGCACACTGGCTGTAAGACAAATACGCACAGAATAAAGCCAGGGCTCACTGGCTGTGGACAAAGTTATGTCACGACTATGACGGAGGGTTCATGCACAATGGGGCTAATTGTTTCCTAGTGTACTGCCTTCAGGCTAAGTCTAGTCTTAGACTTGTCTACACTAAAACTAGACGAAGTACTTTGACTAAAAACTTTAGATGAGAATGTAGGTTTTGTTTAATGATTTTAAAAACATAAAGGTTTTACTAATAAATTAAGTTAAATTATAAACTAAAGTTTTTGATTGCTATTCGAAGGCTCCACTTTCAACCTATTAAATATTTTCGCAGTAAAAGCGACATTAATAATATCTGTAATTGATTGACATTAGTCTAAGTTTATTGTAGTAAATCTTGAACTAAATAGTGTAAGTATATTTTTTAGATTGACCGCGTAGGTATTATCGTCCACTGATGAAAATGAGGCATGAAGGATCATTTTACTGACCGTTATTTTCACGTCACGGGTAAAAATCACATAAAACTTTATTGTCTCATGTTCCCTTAGCTTTAGAGATGGGCTGTTTCAAACCACAGAATATTTGGCAAATACAATGCGAGATACTTGGCATGTAATATTACAAGTCACAACAGGCAATATACGTAGAGTTATGGACATAAGCGTGACTGTAAGGCAAGCACACAAAAGATAATTGTTTCCTCATGTTGTGCCCGCCGGCGATGTATGCATGTACTTACTATAGTTGACCATGTTGACAGATTCGGTGTATTATCACGTGCTTGAATTACACAGGGAACATGCTTTAATGCTATACCAGATTGTAAGCGAGAAATTCTTGGTATGAAGTTAATAATTTACATTTCCTTCTAATTAACTGAAATATTTCCATTATTACCTAGCCGTGCTATAATAAAAAAAACAGCTGTTCTACTTAATGATTTTGATAAACGTTAACAAAAGGAAGAAAGAGAGGGAAATATAGGTAAAGGGTTTTCAAAAACATTTTAACACCACCAACGTTACTAAGCAGACAACCTTTCAAAACAAGACCTGTAGTTACGACTTGTTTATTAAAAAAAAACTGCATTATAGATAAAGCTTAGTCTTTAACAGAAAACATTAAGTTTTATAATAATAAGAATCGTAAAACTATAATAAAACAGAGTAGTTAATTGTTTAAACAAGGTTTAATAACCCTCCAGCAATTTTCTAGTTTGCGTCCAAACTAAAACTGCAAGCGAAGCAACCCTGTTTTCGCATTAATTTCAGGTTTTGGTACAAAATGTACCCCTAGGAGGTGAATGTTCTGTGAACCAGATTGCCTTACTGTACTGTGTTTTACAATGATTTTACTTGAAATAAAACAATCCTAACGGTATCAGACAAAGATCAGGAAAAGCATCATAAAAACAAGTACCAATACGTCTGCTAAACAATAACGGTCATTCCCAGTAGGATATACGGTTTGATGGTTTTCCTATAAAACAAGTTACAGTTAATAATGTTTTGTTTGGATACGATGTTGGAAAGTTCGACAATTCCTCGCCTGTAACAGAACAAAAATCAAGAAAAAGGAATATTTATAGACGAAAAAAATACTCAGTCGGTTCATCGTCCTAACAAAACGTAACACGTTTAGTCACGTGAATTCTCAGAAAGCGTTTGAGGCTATGTGGAGAACGTTAAAGAGAGCTTCTGTATAGCCCATATATAGCTCTTATAGAGCCGTATAGCCTTGTAGGGCTTATGTGGAGACATTGTCGTAAAGCGAGATGGTTTGACAAGCAATTTGAGGAACTGCCGGATTTTGTAAGTGCGGGTTTTTGGTCGCGAGACCGGTCTGAACAGATTTTACGTGTTCGTGCACTGAAAAAGAAGATAATGAGATTTTGTTTGTTATTTTGTTGTTGGTGAGTATTATTATGTTTTACATAAGGTCAATACTTATGTTATTGTTTATTTCTATAACTTCTTTCTTTATCCGCTTCCTTGCTTACAGATACTCTACTTATTTGTTTCTTATAGAGTTCTATAAATGTTAATATTAAGTAAATGTAAAGATTAAAGTTAAAATGTACTTGGTACCTGTACTTGGGCGGTTATTAACACCAGCCACTAACTAATCCTATATCTACGCTAACGACCGAATCCGGCTCGACGGACCAAAAATATTCGGGAACTTTGGGGAGACTCTTCAATAAAGCTCCAAAAAAGACTAGGTACACTTTATAAAAATGCCTCGACGCTGAAGACAACTGGAATTTGCCATTAATAAAAAAATAAAAAAACTATTCCTACTATAAAAGTACCCAATACAAACATACCCACAATAATTACCAGACTTTTGTACTAATCTGCATACTTAGCGACATAATAGACGTGGCATTAGCAACCTATCAGTAACTGCATACAATTGGTTATTGCGGTGACACTAATGGATTATTGTTGTGTCTCTAGTGTACCCACAGTCACTACAATAAACCGCTAAACTGGGCTACAACAAACTGTATAGACTTGGATTGAAATGATTTTGAAATCGTGAAATAAATTGCAAAAGATTTAATTTACTTGAATGACAATTTTGGTACAATAAAATTAATTATATCTATCTATCTATTAATAGACTAAAAAGGATTGTTTAAATATCGGACCAAGTCAAAACGCTTCATAGTTGTATCCTATGTAATTGTCAGCGACATTTCATAAATCGATATGAAATTCTTTAAGAACTTAAAAGGAAGAGATTCTCCCGCTACGTTCTAGCTACAGAAAGTTCAATCCAATCGCGCAAAGTTTAATTCGGATCACTTTTAGAAGATTTCTTTGTTGTAACCAGGATTAGGTCTAGCCAATAAAACTAAGTCGAGTTCGAGATATCGAATTCAATCACAATCGCTTCTTGAAAAATTAACAAAGTTAATGTACCTGTACATTAACTCTGTTCATTTTGAACATAAAAAAATAAAAATAAAGTGATAAGCAACTCTATGAAGACTAGTACACTC
Organism: Agrochola macilenta; assembly: GCA_916701695.1. Lineage (NCBI taxonomy): Eukaryota > Metazoa > Arthropoda > Insecta > Lepidoptera > Noctuidae > Agrochola > Agrochola macilenta. Next base: position 22,413,156 of record OU753560.1, on the reverse strand, counting down.
CAAAAAAAACAATAAAATCGGGTAATAGACATCTAGAATCAGGTGACTGTCAAAAAACTGGATTTTACTGGTGCTGATATAATTAGTTAGTGTTAGCTATACATAAATAAAACAAAGTCCCTTCTCTGTTAGAGAATGCAGCACAGAGTTCTGAGTTCTGCATAAATCTCCAAAATTATCACATTTTCTCTTCACATTTCACAGAAATACAAATATTCTCACAGTAGTAATAACACCGTTATGTTCAATGCCGATGTTTGGCCGCCACGCTATCTGGGCTTACCATATAATATATGGCGCCGAGCAAGCCAGGCTAGGCGATGTAATAAGATGCCGCTGTAGCTCGTGTGGGACAGTTTTACTATTATTTGGATGCCTATTCGACTTTGTGTTGTTCTGTATGTGGGGACAGTCGAAAACATTGCTTAACATCTTAGTTGAATATCATTCTAAGTTATTTGCCAAGGTTCTAAGTGATTTGGAGAAAGGTTAAGTTAGCTGTCTATAGGTAGAAAAAACAAAATAGTTATTATTCTATATTCCAAAAGTTAGCAAAGATTAAAAATAGTAGACCAAAGCACATATTAATAATAAAAATGCCTGAATGAACAAATTCCACTGTCAAACCTATATTACAAACAACATTGTTTTCAGCAAATAATAATAATATTTATTATGATTTTTCATTGTTTAGTGAATAGTCTGAACATATAAAAGAAATAACATCCTCATTTTACAGGCTTTAGACAAAAGGAATCCATATTGAGAATAATACAGTTTTTTCAGAATAAAGCTCCGATAAATAAGGAACCCGAACAATACCTCTGGAGGATAAAAAACAAAATCCGAAAAACACCTTTTGTAACTATCCCAAGAACATTATACGCAAAATTCTATCAAATTTATTATTCCAAAGATGTTTTCCAGTGAGATATCAAAAGATTATCTCATGACGGCTTGGGAGCATCTTTCGTTCATATTTTCGAAGCGTTTAACTCGACGTGTCTTCTGAGACCGTCTACAAACGCGTACGGGGATGACAACGCTTTGTAGTCAATGCCGGAGGCATCTCATGCAGTATCTCTCACATCTAAAGAAACACATTTTTTGGCATGTTCTTGTTTATGCACTGTTTTGGGTTCTTGTGATTCTTTTGTCGTGTTTCATGGTTCTCAGATAAAAATATTCCATCACATCTTGTCGTCCTCATGTCACGTCACTCAGTGTTTATTTCAACAGTTACTGCACAATAAATCGAAGAGACATCTAATACGGTCTATCCATTATGATAACAATACGTGCAAAGTGTATGTAACTTCGATGTTAATTACATATTAATTGGGTGACAAATCTAGTTTGGTCTAAATCGGATGAATTGAGTGGGATATAATCCCATCATGAAATGGATATCCTGGATAAACCTGTAATGATTGTACTTTACAGTGATAAATAGGAAACAGATACGAGTCAAGTAAATTATCCGAATGATTATTAAATTAATTATTAATGATTATTAATTATCATTAATTAATGATTATGACACGTCGAGGTTTACAGACTGTCACGCTGATATACTTCTTTCTAAGCTGTCTCTGAATGTTCCACCTCGACATTCTCGTTTGAGAAATCTCCTTCATGCTCCTTACGCTCGCACAGTTTACGGTACTAATTCTTATATAATTCGCTCAGTCAAAGTATTTAACGAAATTGTTAAAAATAAACACCCCTCAATCGATTTGTTTGCTTAGCTTAGCTTAGCATCCATTTCTACTGTTTTATCTAAACACTATGTTGCTGATGTATTGTAATAGCGGTTGCGCATCTTTGCCTATCCAGGTACTTACTTAATTTCATAGTTAATTTAAAAATATACTTAGTGTTAAAGTTTATGAATTATTATTCAATTGGAACATTTGTACAACAATATCTCTATTGCTAACTGTGGAGGCTTGTAAATGGCTTGTCGTCAATTACCTCACTGTTACTTCTGTATTGATAGCTGTAAGTCACCCAAATACAAAAAAAAAAAAAAAATAAGTGGCAGAGATGATGCTACACAAAATCTAATTTAATGTGTAATATAAACAGGCGGGCACACTGCCAATGTTTTGTTTGCGACCATATTCTTGCCGACAATACAAATCCTAATTTTCCAAAGATAGCATTAATTAAAATTTAAAACAAAATGTCTCGGTAAATGTACGAATAGGTACAAGTCTTTGTTACTTGTGTGTATCGCCGGCAGCGTTTCGTGCACTTTGACGTCACATGTCTGAAGAAACTGTTTGGAGTTAAAAGCTATGTTTTGCGACCAGTGAAGTGAAATAATTCTTGTGATCGTTTTGATATTAAAGGAGTATAGTCTGCTGGACTTGTGTCTGTATGTTACATTGTAGAAGTTATTTCTTTGTTTGGACATCTTTAGAAAGTTATTGAAGTGAAAACTTATTCTTTTAAGGAAATGATTTGAATTGACACTCGTGTGTATTGAACTGTAAATATAAAGATGTGACAAGTGACAACTACTTGACGTTATTGAGATGTTTGAATTGAATTTGATACTTTGTAACAAAAGTGCAAAACATTTTTTTGCACTTGTTAAAATCCATCACATTAGCCAACCTAACTGTCGATATAGCTACATAGTAAAACAATATTGTGTATAGCTGCTGAAATCCATGAAAAGCAAACACAGTTGGCAGCAGTACCTACAGAAAATTAAGGTAAATACCAATTTGATATTGTTTGCTCTTCGTAGCTAAAGCTTGTTGTTGTATTGTTAACATTAATTAGCAATTTCAGGTCGCTACACAGTAATTCAATGAATTTCAATCAAATTAATGATGATTATGAACAATTTTGTTTCAATAAAACAATAATGTCAAGTAATTTGTACTACAAGGCACTAACACATTTCGATTTCTAGAAACTCATTACGATTTTCATCATTTATAAGGAAGCTGTTTTAGTGACTTATTTAATACCTACTTACAGTCTACGAGTATACCTGCTTATAGGTACCACTAGGCCAAAGGACATGTCCAAAAATGGGTTTTATTATTCAATCATTCTAATCAAGATAAGTCAAATATATTTGGATAGACATCCCAAAAACTAGTGTTTGTAACTATATCATAAATTTTTAAAAACATCCAATTTTGGGATTTTTTTAATATTTTATTTTAGTGTGTTTTTACTCCTAAAACGAACAAGCCTTTCTAATTATCTAGGTCATTAGAGTGAACACACCCCAAAAAAATAGTAAACTTGTCAAAATTGACACATGGTACTGTCATTACTGTCAATTGATTGACTAATGTCAGTACCATGTGTCAATTTAAGTCATAATTGACAGATGAATAGAATCATCTGCCAATTTTATTAAGACATTGTCAAAGTGTGTAGGAGGAGTGAGAGGAGGAGTTCTTAGAGGAGGAGTTATTTGGGATGCCATCAACAAAAAAAAAATGCACTAACATTAAATAGTTTATAATTTTTCTCTTAAATGAGGTATATAAAAATATTATATCAGTTGTTCCTAGTTCCATATTTTTGTCGCTTTTATTTAGGTGTAGTTTGATGCTGCTTTAGATTTTTCTCGAAATATAAAACCATAAACGAGTACCTAAGTAAGAATATAGATCAACAAACTTAATAAACTGCGCCATTATGAAGGAAACCGACACATGTCAGGCGGAAACGCTAACATCTGACAGACATGCGGTGGTACCCGACATCACCTTAGGCTTGTTACTTTTCATACGGTGGAGGTCTGCCCGGCTTGGGCGGAGCACCGCCGTGTCCTCACGGAGGCGATCGGCGGCGGCGATCCATCACCTCTTTCTGCGAAGCAGTTATGCTCGCGAAGGAGGAGGCGGAGCGCGCGAGGGAGATTCAAGCTGCACGCCCTCGCGCCCCTAGTCGCCGCAGGAGACCCCGGGGCGTCTGGAGTAACAAGCTGACTTCCGGCCACCGTAGGCGCGGGCCTGCGGACGCTGAGCGATGGGCAGCTCGCCGTCCGATAAGGACCAGGCCCGGGTCGACAGCGCGTCTTCCACGCGCGCCTCAAAGGGATGTCAGCACCAACTGACGGGGTCCGGAAGGACCAATGCCTGCTGGGGTTGCGGGTTTGTCTGAAAGGGATATCGCGGCCCCAGCACACAGGCAACGGAAGGAACACGGGTGGGTTTTAGTCAGTAAAAGTCTGATACTCCCTCTCGCTCCGCCCAGAGCGGGAGGAGTCATTTGATGATATCCCACCCAAAAAAAAAAAAAAAACGGCTTGCTACTTTTAATTAATTGTTATTTTATAAGCGTTTTCTTTGTTGGCTTGTTACTTTTAATTAATTGTTATTTTATAAGATGTCAGATGTAATTATTCTGAGCATACGAAATACTTAATACATCGGATGAGTTGATAATAATGTTTTGTGTAATCTTGGGAATCATTTTGTTAGAGAAATCGTCGTGATTAACAGAGTTAATTAATTAAATCTGATATTATAAGTCTCTCTCTCTTTTCTTCAACCCCCGTTTCCAAAATCCATTGCACGCCATTTTTTCGGTCTTGGGCCTCCCCTTAGAGTAATAACTAATTACTCTGAGGGCCTCCCTGTATTGTAAAGAAAGAAAAGAAAAGAAGATAAATTGTTTATTCTGCACAAACAAAACGCACTTTACAAAAGAAATACATAAAAACTCTTACTGTACTCTTATTATTGTAACCAGTACGTGGTCGGACGAGCTCTGCGCGGATGAAAATAGAGAATGCTCATTTAATCGTATATGATAGTACATACTAATCCCGTACTGCCATGATAGTAGGTACTTACTAATTCCATGCTATTACTTATTCTATGCTGACATGACGTGTTATTATTGTCTAGTTCTAAACTTTGGGCGACCGAGCTCTGCTCGGATGAAAATACGAAGAAAACGAATTTTCCCAGATATGAGCCTATATTGCAACTTTCATCGAAATCGTTAGAGCCGTTTTCGTGAACGTGATTACAAATATACAAATATTGCTCATTTAATAGTATAGGATAAACTCCTCTTAAATTGTATTTAATTAAGATTGGTGGCAAAACACACCTATGCACACCACATCAGCAAATCTACAAACTACATTCCATTCTCACAAAATTCTCACCATAGTCTCAGCATTTCCATCTTCTGATAAAACTTTCCTACAAAGTTTATCTCGTGTTTCTATTCGCCCACGCAGAATATTCTAACTTTTCTTTACGGGCAATTAATACGAACAATCTTGCATCCATTCATTATGCAATTTCCTAGAATCCTAGGTACGGCAGCCCACTATCTCCACATTAAGCTGAGCAGGATTTATCTGAAGAACGGCGAGACCATTCTTTACTATTACCAACTAGAAACGGCTGGGTTCTACGTGTGCTGCGAGTTATTGACTTTTGCGGTGGGAGATAAGCCGGAATTCTACCAGGTGCTAGCTAGCCACACAAAATAGTGAAAGACTGAAAATACCTACATATCATATACAAAGATTTATATTATAAATCTTTGTAATAAATTATACAGGATAACAATAATTGTGATCAACAATCAATTTATTTCGGTAAGACATTGACTAGGGAACGAAATGCTGCACCGTTATATTATGTAAGTAAGCAAGGAAAAAAAAACATTGTATGGAGCACAAAGACACAGAAAATGCAAAGGTTGACGAAATTATCATTCAAATGCAATGCGTTAATTTATAGCAATCTAAAATAATAACATAACACTCGAACTTCATAAAAAAGTTAAGACGAACAATTCAGCAAAAGCCTGTTTAGGCCGCTGCCGCTGGCACCACAGTCAGTCGTGTCGGCCTTGTACCAAACAAAAAAAAACTTAAAAGAACTACAAAATTTTCCAGACCATGAAGCATTCGCAAAACTACCTCAAAAAATCCGGAACTTAGCAACATTACGGACGGAGTCACGTACTGAAACTCATTTGACTTCATTGTTATTGGATAAGTAAGGCAATCGGCAATAAGGCGCCTTAAGCCAGATATAAGGGCCGTGGTTAATTTTCAAGTAAATTACTAAACGACTTTAATACGCCGAGTAATACAGTTAAATGTTGAGTTTTGTCTAAATTAGCAGTCAAATCTTGCCGCTCTGCACATACAAATGAACTAGGTACGCTCTTATTGCCTTGATATTGCATTTAGGAAAGGGATTTCGTCTTTAAATGCAAATGTGATGGAAATAGCGGAGATGGGTATGGTCGGAAAAAAGAGGCTGCAATAGGCAATCTATACATAATTATAATAAAATCGTAGCAAAGTCAAAACTGTACAATGAATATTTTTGAAAAAAGTAATTGTTACGAGGTCTGGGATCGATGCCAATGCCGAAAATAAAGTTTTTTGAATTTTTGTCTGTTTGTCTGAATGTATGTCAGCATCACGCAAAATCTACTGGACAGATTATGTTAAAATTTTGCATAGATATTTCCTATAAGTCTGGTCAAATTATACGAGTAAGGTATAAACTACCACGCTATTTGCTATGGGGGATGAAAAATATTACATTGTGTTCGTATTTTTCTCCGCAAATAGTAAAAGGACGCGCCAAAAGGTTAGGAAAGTGTAGATAGTTACCGATTTAAGTTTTTAAATGATCATCATCACGCTATACCTTTATGGAACTAAGCAGTCAATCATGAAATATATAGGAACGGCTATTTAAGCTATCTTTCAACAAAGCAAAGTACTAAGCGGTTACTTTTACTAGCGGTTGCTTTACAAACCTGAGGTTGAAAGTTCGATTCCCAGGTATTGTTTTTTTTATGTGATTCTTTTTTTTACATAATGTAAGTAATAGGTTTTTTTAATTTTTTTATTTTGTTTAGGTATATATTTCATAGAATGTATTAATTTACTAAAAAAGGAAAACTTCGTAATCTATGGGAAACTGGTTCGTCACAAGCACTTTACAGCCACATCAGGTGGTGTCCGTCGTCTGGTTCGTCAGTTCTGATAATTTTATAATAAAGCTAAAAAAAAAGGCTCTATGAATAAAAAGTTTTTTTACACAATATATAAAGTGCTATTTACTTTTAAAAGCATATTGTTATGTAGTTCAATATCAAAAAAACAAAATGATTCAAATACTAAATACTTCTAAGCATGTTTTAAATCTTTTGGTATCAAGGATCAAATTAAGCCGAACATATGGAAAAACGCCAGAAAACATTGCCACTCGCGTTTTACAGTTTGCCTAAACTATTACAAGACAGGACTTCGCGGAATAAATTAACTATTCCTGGTGTTTATATAGTTCATAGCTATTAATTCCTTACTTGGTCTGCTGTCTCAGCGTTGCGTAAGATTTTCTGTTGAGACGGCCCACGTGAAAAGAGTACCTGGACAGACTTCGAGGAGGCCTTGACCAGCACAAAAAAACTAGCTTAATTTTAGACTTTAAACACAGATTTTGACAGCAGATTTGTCCAAGCGATTTTAAAATCTATGTGTGGATCTTCTAAAATTGCTGCCATACTGCTTGCTGGTGACAAAAAAACGCACGCCATCCAGATTCCCATCAATACTCGTATAGAGAGCAACGAATCGGTGTTTGTAGGGTGTCACGCACCAGTAGCAAGGGATGCGTGCTTAGGGTTTGCGCTTCATCGTATGGGATGAATGCATTATGGCAAATAGGAAAGCAGTGGAAGCTGTAAGCAGAACTCTGCAGGACATCCGCAGCAACCAAGACATGATGGATGGTGTCACAATTCTGTCTGGTGAGGTGAATGCTTCGTTGATAAGGTCGACTCGATGATCGAGGGTTCATACACTGCGCTTGACCATCAACATGCGAACTCGGCTTGGCGGGAATTCACATGCTCAAGAATTCTCCGATGTTCTTCTAAAAGTTGGTGAAGGCACTCTTCCAGAGGAAAGCGGGCAGTTGGCCCTACCAGAGGCTCTTGATAGAGTAGTTCCCACTTTAGAAGATCTGATTCGTCGGTGTAAGGGGACATCAGTCGAATACCGTACCAAGAGAATTCTTGTGCGTGCTTCCATTTTAACGCCGATATAATACGAGTATCAAGCTGCAGCGGTCAACCACTGGGCACGCCACAATTGCGGCGATAAGTCCCCTCTTTGAGGAGTGGATAGAGAGGCGTCACGGCGTCCTCACCTTCCGCCTGACGCAGGTCGTCACCGGACACGGTTGTTTCGGGAGGTTCCTGTTCAGGATAAAGCGGGAGGAAACGCCCGGGTGTCACCATTGTGTGGATCGCCCGGAGGACACGGTGGAGCATACGGTGGAGGTCTGCCCGGCTTGGGCGGGGCACCGCCGTGTCCTCACGGAGGCGATCGGCGGCGGCGATCTCTTGCGTCCGGCCCTGGTTCAGGCCATGGTCCGGAGCGAGAGTGCATGGGAGGCCGTCACCTCCTTCTGCGAAGCAGTTATGCTTGCGAAGAAGGAGGCGGAGCGCGCGAGGGAGATGCAAGCTGTACGCCCTCGCGCCCCTAGTCGCCGCAGGAGACACCCCAGGCGTCGGGAGTCACGAGCCGACTTTCGGCCACCGTTGGCGCGGGCTAGCGGACGGTGAGCAATGGGCAGTTCGCCGTCCGATAAGGACCAGGCCCGGGTCGACGGCGCGTTGAGTTCCACGCGCGCCTCAAAGAGATGTGAGCACCAACTGACGGGGTCCGTAAGGACCAATGCCTGCTGGGGTTGCGGGTTTGTCCGAAAGGGATATCGCGGCCCCGGCACACAGGCAACGGAAGAAACACGGGTGGGTTTTAGTCAGTAAAAATCTGACACTCCCTCTCGCTCTGCCCCAGCGGGAGAAGTCATTTGATGACTTCCCACCCTCAAAAAAAAGCGGTCAACCACAGTAGTCTCTCGCAAAGTGAAGGGAGCGAAGTGATATACACCTCCATTAATATTGATGTGGAGGAAGATGATGATGATGAGGTAGAATTTCTGAATTCGCTAATGGCAAGTGGACTTCCGGCGCACATCATTCAGCTGAAGACCGGTGTCCTGATTATGCTCCTTCGGAACTTAACTCCGCCAAAGCTGTGTAACGGAATCTAGCTCAAAGTCGTGTCTTTGCAGAGAAACTTCTTCGAGGCGGAAATTCTAACAGATTGTGGCATTGGCGAGACAGTATTTATACCGCGTATACCACTAATTCCCCACAATTACCAGTTTAAGCGCGTACGCCTCTGAGCGTATGCGTTGCGATGATTATCAACATGTCACAGGGGCCGATACTGAAGGCTGGAGGCTGCGGGTGCAGAGAAGCAGCTTGTCCTGAGATCGACCTCAGGACAAGCTGCTTCTCACACGGACAACTGTACGTCAGTTGCTACCGAGTCACCAGTCCTGACTCTCTGTATATTTTGCCTGCTGAGAACAAAACTACAAAAGCTTATAGGGAAGTTTTATAAAAATGTGGCTGTTATTGTAGTATATTGTGGTGATTAACGACTTCCACGCGAACGAAGTTGCGGGCAGAAGTTAGTCTGTAATAAAATCAAAGATTTCATGTCACTATCACAACTTATTATGAAACAAAGTCTTACCACCGCGTCTATCTGTCTGTCTGTCTGAACGCGATAAACCGAAAAACTACGGAACAGATTTTAATGCGGTTTTCACCAATGATGGAGTGATTCATGAGGAAGGTTTAGGTGTATATTTTCCATTAAGGTTTTGTGCAAATTGACTGAAATATGACGATGATTGTTGAAGATGACGGAAAACATCTTGCCGACTAGGAGCTTTGGGCGTACGCGTTACGGTAATACGTTTCGGTGGTATAATTTCCGTCCTCCACGCGGGCGAACCCGAGCGTAAAAGCCAGTTACTATACAATTTACTATATATGTATATATGTCTTCAGACTACCAGTTTAATAAGTTAGTTTCACCAATTCATTTCCCAATTACTTTGAGAACCACTTAAACACTGGAAGCCTTCCAACGTGAGACATACATGGTCTACATAAACGATGTGATATTGATCGGTTGCTTCATGCAAAACACAAAAATCGACGGCGGACAAAACGCTTGCATAATGCAGTAGACAATGGTACGTAATGTAAAGACTTCTAGTACCACTTACGGGTAAACTGCAATTTACATTCCCTTTTATGTTACGAAATTACAGGGGGCTTTGATTTTAAGTGGAAGAATGAAAAAAGATCATTAATTTGTTGGTGAGTAAATTCAAGTTACTAGAAAATCTAAATACCTTAATGTATTTAAACTTAGAAGTAGTATTAATGGAATATCTAAAACTTCTATAATCTACCGGCTAGTCTCACGGGTGGAGTGAGCAAGAATCTAAGTTACAACGAATCTTTGTTGTTACTTTAAAACTTCTTCATTATATCATAGCGTATACCCGTGGGAAACCAGGGCAATATAATTTCGAAGTAGGTGAACGTTTCTGCCCAGCTCCTGGATATAATCCCTTAGTCACCTTTTACTGCTCCGATGGGAGATGGAGGGTTGGCCTGTTTTAAGCTCTGTAGGTAGAAATAAATGTTTATCAGTGTCACTTCTATATTACAAAGTTGATATATTTTAGGGTAAGCTTTGCTAAAACTAAACTAATGATTCTGGATATTTATAAACGTATTGCCAAGGTTTCTCTCAAAAATAAGCATGAAAGGCATAAGAAATATCGTTTCCCTTCCAAAAATACAAAAATATATTTTTCCTGTACCTATACAATATTAATGCACACCTATCACGTAACAGGAAGGAACCTCCTTAATCTGATTCCCAACATCTAGCGACATCTCATGATTGGCACAAGGACAGACGAGTATGTTACGCAGTGTATACTCAGTTGGCGCGCGAACGCTACAAATTTTGATACCAAAGGAAACTCAGACGTAAAATGTATTTTTAGTGGAAACACGAACGAGAATTCTGGCAATAAAATTTTATTCGCCAGCGCTCCGGGTGTAGGCATATTCTGAACGCTGTACGTGGAGCGACGGCGTTAATCTAAAGTAGGCCCTAAAATTGGAATGTAAATGAATTTAGGCATTTTGTTAAGAAAAAAAAGCGATCCGTTTTTGTCTGAATAGATGGGATTCAGATGGACGAATTGGAAGGTTTTTTATGTTGTCTGCCAGTGTGTTTGGATTCTAAATTGATTTTTTGAGCTAATTGATTGTTTCAGTTTACTTGCCAGCGTTTTGTTTTAAAAAGCTATTGTTTCAAAAATGTATTTCATTGTTAAAGACAACGCCAGCATTGTACAAGTTAAGTTCTTTGTAGTAAACGTTTTCATTGCAGGAAATGTTTTCATTGTAAATTAACAGGCCATGGAATTTCCTTTCACTGTTCCAACTATTGTGAATTCAATTATTTTAAAGAAGACTAAAGGCATTTCATTTCATAATCTAGATACTTTCACCTCTGTCTGAATGAATATTAACAGTTGTTCGACGTATGAGACTGCATCGTTTAATTTCAGTCAGTGATTTATTTTATTTTATTTTATTAATTTTAAGAAAACTTACAGTTAATACATTCGAGTAGTCAGTAGTAATATGTAGAAAAAAGCCAATTACAAGTTTCCACTTATATAAAACACACGATTACACGAGTTTCTTATTTAAAAGGTATAATATTATCTATAAAAACAAATTTCATAGAATATTTTTAAACACAGCCCCAGCTTGTGGAATACGTCTCCAGAGATTAACATACAACAACAGTGTTGCAGCCTGGATATTCGTGACACGATCTGATTTTGTTCCCCGTATCGCTGTTTTGAAATACATTTATGGAACCTTACGGGGGGAATGGCGGTACCAAAATGGCAGGTGACTGGATAACGCGAATCAAAATAAAAGTTACCTATACCTACTTTTATTTTGGTTTTCACAGTAATGTCGTGTGTGTGTGCTGTAGGTAGATGATAATTATGATGAACACACTATTGAAAAGGCAGACGTTATCACATTTGAGCAAAATATGCCTGTAAGTTTGCCAGAAGTAACGTTTTCTTTTCAGTAAGTAGAATAATTATAAAGAACAGCGATGAGATAATATTAGCTACGGAATATTATTAAAAGTTGAAAATCTTAGCTTATTATAAACTAATGTACTTCTTAATATTATTACGGAGCAATTACTAACTAATAACAATTGCTAATTAATTAAACACATCAAGGGAAATTGTATAATTTTCACGTTAGTATGTAGTACATTCCGCCTTACACAGTACCGAAACCCAAAACGGAAAACAAGTTTCCAACTCCGTCGAACCATTTTCTAGGCCACTGGAGGCTATTTTCTAATAGGCTGAAGTTAATTTAGATGTGCTGTAATTTCAGTCACATTTAGAATACACCTGGATTAGATTTCGATCGACATTAATGTTTTTGTCAAAATAACTATGTATATTATGTGTGTGGCATAATAGTGTGTGGTCTTGGTCAACCAGTTCGGCACATTTAGGCCTCCTAAAAATTTTGGCTTATCAATGATAGGGTAATATTTTAAGGAGATAATGTCGTTGATTTATTTGAAATTCATTAGTAAAACAGATATAATATTGACCTTTTGGAAAAGTGTTATAATGAATAAAATGATGCCTGGACCTTTCGCATACATTTTTTTTTGGGTTTTCTTAACGGTGAAACTTTTACCTGCATCTCACTTGATAAATAGTAAGTGATGATCGGGCCGAAGGTGGAAGCGAGTTTCACCCAGAATACTCAACCACAGAGGAACTGACTATCTTACCTCTTAACTGCCGAAACACTACAGTGCTGTTAACATTGTTGTTATGGCGACAGACTTAGATAAGGGTAACTATTTAATTACAGTAGAAAATCCATTTACCATGTAGAAAGTTAACGAAACAAGTGTCTATTAAATTCCTTCCCAATTCCCTAATCCATAGTACCAATGAATCACCCAATAAAGCTGAACACCGACATAATTTCCTCGCACATCACACAAATGAAGGCTCAACTTTATAGCATCATATGCATAATAAGGTAACCGTTAAACCTCTTCGCAACGGGACCACAAACTATCCACCGAAGGGATTTCGGTGAAATCTTTCACAAACCCCATAATATTCCGTGGGGAGTATTAAACAGGCCGTATGGCAGTGCATGGATAAACAATGTTTGGAATTGTTTTCGTCGGACCCTCGAATAGTTGGGGCTGTTGGGGCTGCTGAGGGTTGTTGAGGGTCGGGATAACAAGTGTGTCTTGTCCGGGCTTTAAGGAACTTTAAGTGATGAGTTCTTGCATGAATTTGTGTTGTATTTCTAGAGTATGTTTGATAAGAACAAGTACACGTTGTGATAGCCTGCGGTTACAAGCGTGTTATTGTAGTGGCCTTCTTGTGTTATCTGTATGCTCTTGCTGCAGAGATTTATTAACATTTTCATCAAGTTTTCCGAGTTGTCAATGAAAGTAGAATGTTACTTGAAAACATTATTTTCTACTAAAACGCATTATTAGAATAAGTACTACACCAGTCTTCTAGCAAAATATTTTGCTTAAAAAATAAATAATTATTCCATTGAGATGAAATGTTTTTATTTACAGTTAAGTTCTTATTAACATCACACATCTTTATAAGCTTCCGCTTAATACCACCTATTTATTATGTGAGAATCGTTCGTCATTAGCTTTCCTTTGAAGAAAAATCATGAATTCTGTTTCCATATGTACGATTATGGTTACACGTGGAATAACATTAATAAATTTATGAATGCACAATTTATCAAAGCAAGTAACACTAAAAACTTTCCGGTAATAGCAATATAGGTAAATGAGAAAAAATGTGGAAAATATTATAACTATCCATTTATTTTTTACTCGAACATGATTATTATTATTGGTATTATCAAGAATGGAAGTTTTTTTTCATCACATTATTCAAATACAGACTACCTACTTGTTATTTAAATCAACACAATCCTGCTTTTATCTATTCCTTCAGGACAATATTTTGACGATCTCTCTAGGATTTTTATTAGTTTTCAGTATCACTACAACGTATATTATGTATTTAACTGATTACCTAGAATTTGTCTTCTTGGAAGTCGATTATCAGTAAATTATATTATAATCTACAACATTTTATGAATAAAAAATAAGTAAAGATAAATAAATTAGTCTAAGTATTATGAACAACAACATTATATTACAATCCTTTGCATTTTCTCTGCCCAACTCTATTCAGTTCCGTTCCACGAAATCTTCAAAATAAAAGAATATAATACAGGCAACTTATTAAAAGGTTCAATGGGAAGTAATATTATGTTTCGTAATTTCACGAATCAACATTTCTAATGCGGACGGAGCGGCATTGTCAGCGTATATTGAGGAAAATATCTTCGGAAACCTTTATTTTTTTGTTTGCATAGAATATCATAATAATGTTCATAGTTATGGAGGAGGATCAATATTAAAGCATGGGGTTTGTGCGATATTAGTTTAATGTAAAATTGTTTAATTTTTCTTTAGTCTAAATTACGATTTATAACATTGTGCAAATGAGTGGACCTTGGACTTACCTTAGTAATTTGTACTTATGTGTACGTAACTGAATTAAGTGTATCTTGATCAGTTCCTTTTGTGTTTTTGTTACGATAAATTGTGAAAAAAGCCCTAAATCCCTTCCCATCAATCACATAGACAGCCAAAAATAGCTTATGGGCTCTGTGTACCTATAAAGTGATTAGCGTGACGTCATCTTCTAACTACACAACAACAATACGAAACCTAACTCAAATATTGATTGCTACTTAGTTGATTCTTGGAAATCCAGACTCATAATTCAAAACAAAACTCCATCTTACTTTAATTTTGGAATAAACATAGACATCCAAAATCCACATTCACTTAAATTATAATACCCTCTACACCACCACTTTGGAAGCCGTATATTATTACCATAAAACAACCTACCCCACATTCCACCGACTTAAAGGATTACAGTCGCAAATCCACGAAACTAGAGAAAATAATGCGTAAATTAATAAATAAACAAGTTTACTCGTGGCGGGGGTTCCTGCCAGAATAATTGCTGGGAAAATAATCTTTCCGCTGGTTATTGGGCTAAATGAGCATTCGTAGGAACCGCCATTAACTTTCATGAGAGCACCGGTACCAAGATGTCTGTTGATTAAATTAGACCCTCACATTAACGCGCATATGGCCCCACTATTTGTTACCTAGTTGTAGTTGCTAAATTAAATCCGTTGGATAATAATTTGTGTTGTAAATCAAATAGTTTTGACGTTTGTTGGGTACTAATGAGAAGGTGTGTGTTTATTTAAAACTTGGAATAGAATAATTGTGATAACAATTGTTACGTTAAATAAAATAACAATATTGTTGTGTGTGTATGTATTTGCTTTTAGTTCCATATCTAACAGCCCTAATAATATTATGTTCCTACTAAAAGAAAATAAAAAGCTAAACAGACCAATATCATGGCGGAAATTCTAGTAACAAGTAAATAAATAGGTATTTTTCGTCAAACACGAGCTTTTCCTTGCCTGCTCATGCTGGTCTTACATTGAAAAAGAAAATAAACCGTTATAAGTAGAAAATGTTAATCCTTTCCCCAAGGCTTTACCTACGCGTCACTCTCTATCGAGTACATCTCTAGTGAATACAAAAAAATTACAGAAATGGAGAGATTAAATATTTTCTTTAGTGCTCGATGTAATCTACCTACAGGGAAGAACGTTTCTTTAGCAAGAAATGAGAAACTTTTTACTAGTCTGAAACATTAATAACATCACAGGAAAAAAAGCTGCCTCTAAATTAATTGAAAACCAAGGTACAGTATCTGGGAATCATAGCAGCTAAAACAAATAGAGTAAAAGATAGAATCTTTATGAAAGTTCATCAGGACATTCTGCAATTACCCACCTCGCCTTTCAGTCTGCAGGAAGGCAATGGGCGACGAACTCATCTAACTTTGGACTGCTCTCACAATCCTCTTTGGAAGAACTTAAATTAATTTCTCAGATACAAAAATAGTTCCGGCAATATTCAATTCAAGTGCTGTTAATACATTGGTGGAGGGATTCTGATCTTTAAAAGCTGAAATTGTTTTCAGGCTGTGTGAGGCGTAATTATTAGCTGGCAAATCCTTAATTATAACAGTTATGATAAATATTTAAATTAATAAATATCATGAGATTACCCTGAGTTTGAAAAAATATGAATTCCATAAAACCAGAATTCTTTCCAGCGTTTCTTGATGTTATCAAGAAACAAAAATAAAATAAACATTCATACCGTATCTTTTGAACATGCAAACCCAAAGGAATCATGGGAACCATCAGCTGTTTATCTTATAAAGCAAACCTTATCTCAGAAACACGGCTTTAGTGATAGCAAAGGCCGTAACTTATCATTTAAACTAAGGGATTTGTAGCATCATAAATCAAATTGTTTCAAAAACTTGTTTTAAAATTCAAATATCTGTTTTGGGAGCCACAGTACAATTTAAACTGTGAAATAACTTTACACTACTGCGAGGAGCAAAACTTTTAAAAGACAATCAAGACTTAAATGGAACTATCTAAGTTCTATCTTCAATTGTATGATTATATTTTATGTAATCTCAACTTTTGGAATACGTTTGTATATTTTGATGATATGGATGTATGGATGTCTGGACTCTATTATCTAAGAATTTTGATTTTATAGGAAAATCACAAAAACTATGACACTATCACTTTAACTATAACTATAAACACTAACTCACACCTATTATTGTGATAACAATCGTTTATTTGAGACCTGAGGGAAGGAATATTTTCATGGAAAAATGTAGCTGATGCAAGTAGGGTTAATTTCCTTTTTGCTTAGTATATTACTATCAACATGATGTAATTAACAAGAACTTAAATTTGCAAAACCTTCAGTTCTTTACAGATTTCCTCCGTTTACGTTATTTTTCCATTAAATTCGTTAGAACAGTAAGCGGATTTCAAGTTCTTGGTAATCTTTATAATATGCTTACACATAGTCGTGTGGTGAAGCAACGGCAAGGCTTCTACTGCCAATACGGGTTTGTGTCGACCCTAATGTGATTGCGAACTTCCCGGTTTTCGAGAGCCAGAGAAAATAATATTGATATAAGCACGGGAGCTGAAGTGCGAAATTGGATTTCAAATCTTTTCAAGAACTTTTATGGATGAAAGGACCTAGAAACTGGAAAGATAGGCTTTGTATTAGTTAAGCGTAACCTTTACAGATTGTATAGAACTCTAAATCTAATACCGAAACTCCTTTTCGTACTTTCAAAATTCGTCGAAACATGGCGCTCCGAGACACTCTGACGTAAAATGGGAATCATTCAAAGAAGGGCTTTTTATGGCAATTTATCTTACAGTACTATCGCTTGCAGAGATAATTGCTTCAAGTATGGGGACAACTAACGTTAAGGATGAAGAAAATAGCATTAGCGATGTAAGGAAAACTTAAAAGGTTTGAAAAACAACTGAACAGAGTTAGTTCTCCAAGAAATAGATAAAAATGGCATTTCAAAATGTTCTTATAAAATGTAGGACATTGTATTATTACGCGAAACTAAGTAAGCAAGAGAGGCAGCTGTGCTGTAGGCGACACCTGCCGGCACCGGTTGAATATCAAACGAGCCGTGTCCGGGCGTCGTGCCGGCCATCCGGTCCGTAAAAACGGACGCAAATGAACTCAGCCCGCGTAACGATCAATCTGCGCAGTTGAACTACTTTATCGTCATTATTTAATTTGGATCCGGAAATGAATTGTGTTAGCGTTATCAGTGTTATTCTGCACTTTTAGCAATCAATTTCTGTTCTTATCCTATGGTATGAGACTTGAGATGATTATAAAGAAAATCATGTTTTCCGTTACATTAGCAAAATAATTTAGAAAATCATGACATTTTGCAAAAGTGGAATAGGCATAGGTTCTGTGTTTTCTTTTTATGGATTCAAATTCAAATTCAAAGGTCATTTATTCAAAATAGGCTGAGAATCAGCACTTTTCGAACGTCAAAATTACATGAAACAGTCCTCCAAAAACGATTACAATTAATCACGTCATCACAGGATTACCATAATCATGAAAAATAAAATCATTATCCCTCCTACAAGCGTCCAAGTATGCCACAAGGAACTATCTTGGGCCCATTCTATATAAATTTTACAATCCTGTCAAAATATCCGCCTGACTACCAGTTCCCTGTACATGACACCTGTGCTGTGCAGCCCACAGTGAATAGCAAACGAATCGAGACCCGTCGCCGTTCGTTCGGACGATCTGACGCTACGCAACTTAATTGTATGTGGCGACGACGGATTGGGGCGAAAAGATTTTATCCAGTATAAAATCTTTTCGCCGAAACGATGAAGTACAAATGTATTTGACATAGTTGATGATGTATAATAAAATGGTGTCAAAAATTAAGAGAATGATGCGAAAGACCTTATTAACACAGCAGGAATAGCTAAGGAAGAGACAGAAGATACGAGAAGAGTATTAGATACATTTAAGATTAACAATTATAATGTTAAGAGCGATAGATTACAGTTTGAAATAATGATAGCCCTATGAGATCTAATAATGTCTTTATTTAGAAATAAAGCGAAAGATAAAAGCTTTTCATAATGCAAAACTCAGGATTCATTATGATGTTAGGTTAAAAACAAAGCACTCAAATAAAACAATTTCCCCATTTTTCACAAAACCTGACCTTACTTACGCATCACATTGTGTCTGTTACATACAGTCCTTTACGAGAAAAATAACATTTTGAATTATTCATACTCACAGTATCTATTCACTTTCTTGTTTTGTTTTCTGAACAAATTATAATAGTTATACTAGCTAGCTTTTGTCCGCAGCTTAGCCCGCGTGGATGTTGGAAATTATGCCACGGGCACGTACTACTGGGTTCAAAAATTTTCCTACAACCTATCCAGGTCATGGTCAATCCATGTGCCCTTATCCAAATCCGTTAAAGCGTGAAAAGGTTACAGACAGACTTTTGAATCATTCCACTGTGCCTCACCAAGCCGCCATTGTTCTAACTACTAAAATCACAGACATCATTTGGCATGGCAAAATACAGCATTCCAATATTTCAAATCAATTTTGTACTTTCTCTTCAGGGTTTGTTAAAGTTATATTTACTAAGTATTTATTTTAAACAAATAAAATTAAATCGTGTAATTAGTCTGTGATTTACAACCCGATTCCTTCCAGAAACAAGTAGTAAATAAAAATTACCAAACAATTATGTTTGTACTTTTATTTAAAAATACTACCTAGGTAGCTGACCTCTCATTGTACGGAAATCCTATATAATGCGAGATCAGCATAAACTGGAAATATATACCTTGGTGAGCACCCGTGTGTACTAAGTCTAACGTTACCAGTCCTGTTACATTTAACTTAGATATACATTTCTTTCTTTTCCAAACAAATATAAAATACGAGCCCTAGTGGGGCAGAATCCATCAAGATTTTAGACTAGTGGAATCTGCCCCACCAAATCGAACTAGTGGAGCAGATTCCAGGAATAATTTTAGGCATTCCACTTTGCCCCACCAGGTTTGCTTGCTTGGGGGGCAAAGTGGAATGATTCGGACTTTTGCATTTATAATAATAATGTGAGTATGGAATACTAGCTGTTTGTTTGCTTATTTTGTATTTCATATTTTTTTTATACAAACACTCGAGATAAAAAGTAGCCTTCTCCGATTCCCAGGGTACCGTCTGTCAAATTTCATAACCATTTGCTTTGTTACGAGTATCACAATAATAGTATTATGATAGTGATTATTCATCAAATTAGATTTTGCGATTAGGTACAGTTCCTTTAAGACCTCATTTTCTTCCAGCCCTATCCAGATTTCTGGTCTAAAATCTAAAAAAAGGACGAGTTTATAAGCCAAATTCTGATTTCATTTCCACTCGGCAATTTGTTCCATCAAGACAACATCTTTCTTTAATGTTGTTTTAATGGTAACTGTCATTTTACCATTTAAGGTTAAGGTAATATTATCCATTAAGCAGACGGCTTGTGTTTTCTTTATAATTCGCCAATTCGGTACTTATAACATTTACAAGAATAAGTACGTTTTTTTTAAGTGAAAAAAATTCAGAACCACTTGTGATGTGATGTGATGATATGACGAAAATCTTTAATGCATTTCAAGAAATTATTTCTATAAACGTAAGCTGGCTGAAATAAATAAGTAATGTAGTTTTCAAAGAAAGATAATTTTAAAATATAAATGAAAGTGTTGAGCGAGCTTCCATGAATGCAAAAACGGGTTCTTCTGCGTGCTTTTTCCAAGTATTTTGGTGTTGACGTAAAATGCGAATTTCTGAATAATTGTTCACTGAATATAGGTCGGGTCTCTTAAGGATTAAGGATTTTCAAATTACACGGTATGACACGCTGTTTCAACATACATGTGGAGTTACTTTATTATATTAAAACAGAGAAGACAAAAATTGTGAGATTATAATACCGTTTCTTCTGCTAAACAGAGGCTTTCAACATAACTTTGTAGGAAAGACAGTATATAAAAAGATGGCTTGGTTTTTTAGGGTTCTGTACCCGAAGGGTTACCAAACGGAACCCTATTAATAATCCTCCGCTGTCCATCTGTCTGTCAGCGGGCTGTATCACATTCATCGTAATATGTAGACAGTTGAAATTATCACAGACCGCAGATTGTGTATTTCTATAACAATAAATAATAAAAATAAAATATCGTTAAAAATTTAAGGGGGTTCCCATACAAGAAACGTATTGTTTTCGGCGTTTATTGCAAAATATTTTACGGTGGTGCGGAACTCTTCGTATGCGAGTTCGACCCGCACTTGGCTGTTTTTATTTTTGTATCACTACCAAATCAATGGATTCTACTCCAATTAAATCTCAAAAAAAGGGCCAAAGATGTATTATAATGGAAGGAGAACCACCCGATGTAAAGTGATGATAAAATAAAAGTAACAAAAACATACCTGATGTAATAAAATCCACGTAAAGGAACGATGCGATCCCCCCTATGCAGAAAGCATACAAAATTCTGCTATCATAATAACAGGAAAGTGAGGACAAAATAAAGCACTCAAGATAAAAGCCATATACGGCACATAACACATAACTCAAGTTATTTTTCAACTAACTCTCCATAATCAGGATGAAGCATCGTTCCGGTCCTAAATAATGATTCGGTCCAGTCGGCCATTAATCCTTTCTGTTGAAATTTTCATGCTCTATTTGAAGGGTTGGAATGGTTTGGACCCTTTATTATAACAAGTGTTTTTGAGACCTTTTACGTATGGGCATTTTGGCATACCTACTGCTTTGTGTTGAGCCATTTTTCTTTATCAAAGAATGTTGGATGCATGATGTTTGTTGCCTGAATTACTTTCGTTTTTAAGTGTATTGCTTTTATTTTTGTTTGTTTACAATTAGACACAACACACGTTTTAATTAAACCAAAATTATATAACCTCTAATAATCCTCCCTCTCAGATTTAACTTTCAGATATATTATTTTTTTACCTTAATAACTGAAATTTTCGCAGACTCAGCTATTACTTTGAACCCTGTGCCCTCAAAGCAAGAGAAGCTTGAGCGATAAACACATACTTTGACGTGTAATCCGAAGCCAATCAAGCGGCACTCGCCAAAAGTCACGTTCCCGTTGAAGTGGCTCAAAATAAGCACGCTTGACGGTTTTGATTGGAGTTGAATTGACATTACCGTCTCAACTTTATCAGTCGTAGTTATATCCTGATTTCAAAATACTCTTCTTTACTTGCAAAGAGTATAAAGCTTGCAAAGAGTTGCTGATCAAGATATTAGGCGTCATACACATTTGGGCGGGGCACCGCCGTGTCCTCACGGAGGCGATCGGCAGCGGCGATCTGAGCGTCCGGCCCTGGTTCAGGCCATGGTCCGGAGCGAGAGTGCACGGGAAGCCGTCACTTCCTTCTGCGAAGCAGTAATGCTCGCGAAGGAGGAGGCGGAGCGCGTGAGGGAGATTCAAGCTGCACGCCCTCGCGCCCCTAGTCGAGACCCCGGGGCGTCGGGAGTCGCGAGCCGACTTCCGGCCACCGTAGGCGCGGGCTTGCGGACGGTGGGCAATGGGTAGCTGGCCGTCCGATTAGGACCAGGCCCGGGTCGACGGCGCGTTGTGTTCCACGCGCGCCTCAAAGAGATGTCAGCACCAACTGATCAGCGCCAGGGTTGCGAGTTTGTCCGAAAGAGATATCGCGGCCCCGGCACACAGGCAACGGAAGGAACACGGGTGGGTTTTAGTCAGTAAAAGTCTGACACTCCCTCTCGCTCCGCCCAGAGCGGGAGGAGTCATTTGATGATTTCCCACCCAAAAAAAAAAAAAAAAAAAGATGTCATACACATTAGAAAATACCTCTTAAAACACAAAAGCCAGATATAAAATGACGGTTGATTGGTAAATTGTAAGTTGCTATTTCCAACGTTATAGGATTAGTCGATTATAACTTTAAATACATAAAGTTGAAACTCCCGGTCATAATATGATATTCATTTCCTATCCACAATCAATACCAGTAGGGTATCTTCTACCTTTATCTATACAAAGTATAAAACAGAGTCGCTATTAGTGTACTGTGTGACCGGTTAGATTTTCCAAACTATGGTGGTGGGTGGTATGGTGGTGAAAACCGCATCAGAATCCATTATTTCTGATACGGTTTTCACCATCGTTTAGAAGTTGTATGTGTACATTCATTTTGATTAATGATATTTATTTCCCACCAGTCATTTCACCAAATATTCATTTACAAATTTTTACTTGACAAGTAACGATTGGCAAAAACATGATTTGTTATTTGTTCATTATACAACAACAAGTTTGCCAAATAATTAACTTAAGAAAATAATTATCCAATAAACTTTTTTTTATTAACGTATTATTTGACAAACAATTCATTATTTATTCACGTTATCTCATAAAACAATGTTTGGAATAAAAACGTTTGACATATTGCATTACGCAATTTCCTAAAAATGAAACTCATTAAATAGGCAAAAGGGTAATCTATTATAAAAGAAAGTCGTGTTAGTTACACTATTTATAACTCAAGAACGGCTGAACCGATTTAGCTGAAAATTGGTGGAGAGGTAGCTTAAAACCAGGAGTCTAACATAGGATACTTTT
This sequence comes from Agrochola macilenta, assembly GCA_916701695.1. NCBI lineage: Eukaryota > Metazoa > Arthropoda > Insecta > Lepidoptera > Noctuidae > Agrochola > Agrochola macilenta. The sequence goes on along the minus strand of OU753560.1, from coordinate 22,389,945 downwards.
TTTATCCCGGAAACCACCCTCTAAAGGGGTGAAAAGGGGGGAGAAAGTTTGTATGGGAAATTAAAAACTGATGACTGGATTTGGATGAAAATTTTCAAATAGATAGGTGAGATACTGAGATAAAGGATAGGATACTTTTTATTAACAGGGGCATGAAAAGGGGTGGGATAGGGATAAAAAATGACGAGTATCGATATTGGTATCATTTCCGAGGTTTTGGGTCACTTATTTTAAAAATGATATATATTTTTAAATCCGAAATGTTAGAAGTAAAATATTATCATCCCTTAATGGAGCGGAAAGGGGTCGAAATGTCTAAAAATCAACATTGATGTCGTTTTCATGGTTTTTCCCATACATTGTCTAAGTTCTCAAAAAACGAAATAAATGAATAGGTTTATGTTTCCTGCTTTCTAAGATATTACCCTCAGGGGGATGAAAAAGGGGTGTGCTAGGGAAAAAATGTAAAAAATCGATATGGGTATCATTTTCGAGAAATTTGGGGCCGTTGATTTCGAAAATGACATCTATTTTAAAGAGGGTTGAAAAATGGATGTGATAGGGGTAATAAAGGACGGCCTCAGCCGATATTGTATACTTGCTATAGTCAAAACATCAGTCTAGCCGTTCATTTGTTATAAATGGTAAAACAAAACGTAAGGTAGGTAGGTAGGTAGGTAGGTAGGTAGGGTAGGTAGGTAGGTAGGTAGGTAGGTAAGGTATATAGGTAGGGTAGTTAGGGTAGGTAGGGTATGTAGGTAGGGTAAGTAGGCTAAGTAGGGTAGGTAGGTAGGGTAGATAGGTAGGGTAGGTAGTGTGAATAGGTAGGGTAGGTAGGTGCGCCATCGATAAGAACTTAATGCTACCCGTGCGAAGCCGGGGCGGGCAGCTAGTAATTTATAAATTTATAAAAAATATTTAAATTAAAATTAAAAGCCAGTTCACGACTTGTGCTAACAGAACTAAAAATAATATTTAAGTAGGCTAACCGGAACCGAACTAGTTAGATTAGGTTAATTATTTTAACTCGCGAAAAGGGTTAGGTTAGGTTAGAACCGCGACCACCTACGAACGACCAAAAACGACTATAATATATATAAAAAAAAACTTTAATAGGCTTAAAGAACTTCAGTACTTGCTTGTAAATTATTCAACGACCCAAATGGAAATTGCAATCATGATCACTTTGTGACTGGTGTAGAAAAATTATTATAAAATGATATTTAGTAAACGAGATTTTTCCAAAAGAATCTAAATATTAAATGAAAAATGTTTAAATGATTAAATATCATGCGAAACATTTGTAAAGAGAAGCATTTGCTAAATAAATGTTTGTAAAGCGAGTGTTTATAAAAAAAATTGCGGAATAAGTTGTTTGTGAAATAAATAGTATACGAAACGTTTGTTGTAAAGTAAAAATATTTCAATGGTGTTTTGGTGAAACATTAGTGAACCTTATTTCCCTACATTGCAGCATTGGTTCAAAAAACACTTTTACACATCAAAATAGCTAGAATATATATAAGGATTTTCTGTGGTCTGAAACAAAGTTTTATTATTATAGCACAAAACTCTCGATGTTGTGTCATGTCGTCATTGTGTGTGCGAACCAGGCCATGGGTCACTAGAGTGTTACATTATGCAGCTAGCGTTAATTCAGAAATCGTTTTCAGTTGTTTCATCTAAAACAATAGAACGTTAAAACTGAAAACAGAATACAAAACTAGCCTGCATACTACACAGGTGAATACAATAATACGAACTAGCTAGGAATTAGTTCGGTATTCGCGGCGCTCGCTACATTATACAACAGTTTAGACTTGGAGACGGTGAGCCAGGCTATTGCTGACGTCAGCGCATAGATTTAGTTTTACTTTGGAACACACGTTTATTAAAACCATAATATTGCGCCTGTATTCCTAGAAAGGGTAGACAGAAGTGCAATATACCTACATTTCGTCAGTTCTGTTAAAGGATCATGTAAGTAATAAAGGGTGACCCTATTGACATTAACAGGATACAATTAATACAGACTGGGCTGCAGAGAGAATTGTTTATTCTTCACAAATTAGACCCAGTCTACTTTTGTAAGTATAATATGTAGATAAACGTTGATTATGGAATTAAAAACAGAACTAAATCTTTCATAATTCACGATAAGATAAGCTAGACACTACAAAACTTTAAAGGAAACTAAGCATGATGACACACTTTACCGCATAACTGAATGCTGCCGCCTTTTATCAAGAAATACAATAAAATTCCTAACGTTTCCCAGCACACGTGGGAGCGTCCCCATTCCCAGTCGGACCCATGCCTCGCTAACATATTCAGGTAAACCAGACAAATGTCGAGAAACAAGGGATGTTCTAGTTACTCGTAGCGCGCCGTTCCACTTAAATTATGCAACGTTTTAGACTCGCAGCCGTGTGGGTTTCTCAGACATTTATTTACATCCTAAAGTCAACTTCACGTTTAACTCCTGCGAGCTGAGGGCTGCCCTTCAGGAAGAATTAACTACTTTGATTTGTGAGGGATTAATTATTCGATTGTAGCTGCATGCAGTGTGTGGTTAGTGCCTGTTACCTTGTAGGCATTGCAAACATTGGCTTATGTTAAAGTTAGAATTTGTTCTGCATGCCTATTCTTGACATTCCTAAATTAGAATCTGTTATTTAAATTCATTAATAAACCATTTACAATTTTGTTGCGTATGATATAGTTTGCTTCTTTTTTTCTTCTGTATACTAATATACTTTGTGTTCTCCACCTGGATACTGCGTTTCATTATACGACCTGTGTCGTACCGGGTTTAACCCCGGGGCGACTTTTAACTCAAAGGTAGCATAAACATATGTTTTTGCTACACTATGAACAAACCAGAATAAAACAATGAATCTCTCTACTAATATTATAAAAGCGAAAGTGAGTTTGTTTATTTGTTTGCTAGTTTTTTAGTTACGCTTTCACGCTTAAAGGGCTAAACGGATTTGAATGAAAGGCACATGGGTAGACCATAGCCTGGGTTAGGACACAGGATACTTTTCATCCCGATATTCCCACGGGATCGAGACTCATGCGGGTGATACCGCGGGGCGCAGCTAATATACATTAAAACAAAAGCCAGTAACTGTGTTTTCTTTTAAACATTTCTTTATTTCAGTGTACCTTTTATTTTGATTGGTTCAAGCTACCAATCTTCCTACCAGTGTAGAAAGTTATTTGAACGTCCAAATTATTAAACCATGTACCCGCAAACTGCACCCGCAAATATTCTACCTAACAATGACGAAGCCGAATAAAAACATTCCCTGATAGACATGCACATATTAATTAAAAAACACACTCACAACCCGCCACGTCATATGAGTGACGAGCCCGCGCCGCAAACTCGCAAAGTGGTTTGATTTATTCATTTAATTAAAACCTTATGGGATCGAGGTAACCATCACGTGGGGTTCGATGTATTTAGAAAAATGGTCTCCTGAAATATTCTGCTGCGGTTTGCGATAGTTAATGAGGTGCAGGTGGTGGTGATATTTTGTAATTAATTTAGTTATTTAAGTAACTACTTATGATGGCTAACGCCTGTGGTACGCGCGGGTTCAAATCCGGGCAAGTACCAATGTGACTTATTCAATTCATATGTACTTTCTGAGTTTATCTTGACATTACTGACATCGGTGAAGGAAAACAATATGAGGAAACCTGGGCTTAAAGTCAATATACATAAGTATGAAATCGCCAACCCGTCTTGAGCAAGCGTGGGGATCAATGCTCGTGCCTTCTGTGTATGAGAAGAGGCCTTTGCCCTGCAGTGGGACAATAATAGGTTGGTATTATAAGTAACTATTTGATGGTACCGTCATTTTGTGTTCACCCTATTGAAAGTAGGACGTAGGACATTAGATACAAAATATTTAAATTCAAGCTAGTTGTGCTTTATCTGGTGGCAATTTTAGGTATTCTAGAAGCTAACCCAAGTTAAAAGCAGGTTCTTTTTACAAAATGCGATATTAAGAAAGTAAACTCTGGAAAAGAACAGGCCATTTCCAAAGTAACAGTGGGAGATACCTACCGACTTGAACCGACTCTTTTAACACAGCAGACGGCACCAATATTTACACAGTAAACGGAACAAGTATCAATCTGCCTAGCCTTTTCCCAACTATATTGGGTTCAGCTGAATACCAGTATTTTACATGGAGTGACAGCCTATCTGACCTCCACATTTCCACTACCCAATTACTGGGTAACATGATACACCTTGGTTGTAATGGTTGTCTTTTAGATTTCTGACTACCCAACGACTGTCAAAGATCTACGAATGACACCCAGGACCAACGGCTTAACTTGCTGTCCGAGACACGACGGTGTCTCGATATGTAATGGATGGTCACCCATCCACGAACCGACCGTGGCAAGCGTAGCTTGACCTTCGATCAACCCGTGAGGCTGTTAGGATTAGGCAAGAGGCTTTCGGAAGACGGAACAAGTATAGCACCTCTTAATTCAATATGCAGGAGGCAAAGGTTACCGAACAATCCTTAATTGATAAAATAAACAGAACTTTGTGTAGACCTTGGAACGGTATCGGTCAGAATAAATAAGACCAAGGTTGAAAGTTTGCGAGTTGAGGACTTATTTCGCGAAAGCCGGTCCATTTTGTGAAAAGTTTACTGCAGTGTAAGTGTCTACTTATTCTGGTGTTTTGGTACATACCAAATATTTGAGAGAGACGAACTTCTTTTATGTAGACTGGTGGCTTTCCGTTACCATAATTTTGGAAAATTGGTATTGCGACAGGATGAAAAAGGATTGATTTGGATACCCGAAAAATTATGACACTGAATAAACCACCCAATTATCTTACGTTTCATTGTTAAAAATTCATAATACAAAAGTTACTTAGAAGAAAGTGGACTCATGCAAAACCAAGGGGTTAGCTGATGCATTCCCAACCTATTGAAATGGCTCAGAAGTTATGTATCTGCATTGTAAATCGCAATCCCGAACTCAGCAATCCGCAGGGAAGTATAGGTGCCTTTCTTTGCCTGCCCATTTTGCACCTGATATTCCAGGATTTAACCGAAGCCGATGATAGAGCTGTCCAGGTGGGTACAAACGGTCAAAATATTAGTCAAATCGACTCGTAAAAAAGAAAAATTAAGGGAAGTAGGTGAGATAGTTAGTAGTCAATAAGATATGTTATAGATACTAATATTATTTTCCTTAGGTATAAAGATAAACAAGAACTTGATTCTTCCCCATCGTTCGACCGTGCAATCTGCCACAACTATCCTTGCCACAATCACGACGGTGCGCAGGGAGAGGCAGGGTAGAAAGGACTTCGTAACGACGCATCGATAGGCAATGAAGCGGACTGTAATACTGCAGATAAAGATTATTGTTTAACGCGGCTCACAATAGCACGAGTTATGGATACTCACAATGGATTACAACTTAATTGGAGGTTTAGAGACCCAGTACGGGTATATGGGGTATATTTAGAACGTTATCAGCAAGGTTTAGTGAAATACTAAATTGAGTTTCTATCTTGAACAGTTGCAAAGGGATATTTATGGTATTATCAGGAATAATATTATCGTATATGTTAATCTTTGTCGTGTTTCTCATCTGCATTGTTAGTAGAAGATTGAGATCATATTATTCTTGACTATATTTATAAAATATTATGTGCTTAATTATTCAATTCTATTTTCTTGTAACTTTTGACGTTCAAAAGTGATGTACTTAAAATAAGTGAGTTAACTTTGACTTTGGATCAAACGAATATTGTTACTTCATCTAGTAACATTTTTCAAATTGTTACAATATACATAAGTCTCCATGAACTTCACTCGAAGCTGACATTAAAAGCTATTTCGGAAATCAACCGTTCATATTCAGTAACATAAATCAAAAGCTGTTTTAAACGAATGTTGTTCAATAATGTATGAAAGGCTGTACAAACATTCCGTGATTTCCGATTCCGTATATATTTTATTATTGACAGCCTTGAATTATGAATTATTTTTGTTATTTGGTGTTCAAAACTGGTTTGGTTATTTGCTGGTTTTAATAAGTAAGTAAAGGATGTCCACCGGAAAATTTCCATGTTCAATAGTAAATAAAAGAAAAACAACAATGTTATTCTCTTATTTTATTTAAACAAAATGGAGTTTCATAATGCGGATTTTATGTCTTAAAAACAATATCGTCTAAATGCCGTCCATTTCTCTCAAGACACTCTTGCAATCGGACTCTTAAATTTGCGAACACGCGAGATCAAAGTGTTGGTTCAACAGCAGCAACATTCACAGCGGATAATTGTAGGGCTTGAATTATTCGAGGATTGTTACTGTAAACCCTCGACCTAAGGTATCCTCACAAAAAAAAGTTGCAAGGTGTAAGATCCAGCGATTGACATGCCCAGGGTATGTCTCCGTACTTGCTGATCAATTTACCTCAGCTTCTCCATAGAAACTCCAGCTGTGTGTGAAGTGGCACCGTTTTGCTGAAATTGTGCTTTGTTGTTGAACCCGGGGACCAACTGCAGTTGCAGTACCAAAAACTCGTCGATCAACCGGCTGCAATCTTCCTTATCGATTTACGTGGGTTGCGCATAATTTCACGTCGAACTTGAGCCACATGTTCTGTTGTCGCTGCTAACGTTGATGGTCCCAGAGAAGTTTGGTTAATCATTGTCCCTTCTTGTCTGAACTTTTGGACCCACGACCAGATAAGTTGCGTGCTCGGTCCATCATTTACTCGTCGAATATTATAGTGAGTACAAAAAGCGCGACGCGCACGGACCAAAGAATCACCGCCTTTAAATATCCCTTAACCGCGAACGCGCATTGCGCTCCCAAACAGTGACTCATTGCGATAAGTAAATCCGCAAATCACGCGCGTCCAACGATACCCCCCCTCCCACTTACCTCACCCCACTAGATATGGAATAATTACAATATAAACTTGAAATTTTTCCACAGGACACCCTATAGTTGTGCACCAGAAACAGTTTAAACTGTGGCGATTTAAGTTTCGGATTTTTCCAATCTTTTATATTATCATCATCTTGCATCACATAAATACTTTTATAACTACAATACAAATTATGTACGTGAAATAAATGTCACACCACACCTCCCACATATTCCCTACCGTGAACATACCCCATCTTTGCTGCAACGCCAAACAATTCTAATAATGACATGTCAGTACAATGACATGTGTCAACACGTGTCATTTGTCACATGTTCGAGTGACGGCGCGCGGGATTTGAGCGAGTGAGTTGTGAGCAATCACGAATTGAAAGACAGAAAATCCAGTTCTTAAAAATCGGGAGAAAATACAAAAGTCATAAATGTGGTACTGAGACAAGAGAATTGATAATTTAAGCTTATGCAACTTTGACTTCAGCGTCATCTACTACATGACGCTGGAATCAAAGTTTATAGCTATGAGCGAATCGTGAGATAAGAGACCAGAAACGAAGTGGAATACATAGATACTAACAACATAGCTTGGACGTTCAAAAACAAATGAGATGAGATGGCAAGAAAGGATTTAAATCTCTCCACATGTATCTAGCTTATTCAAGGGGACACGGTATCAAATAAACCTAAAATTTAATATTCAAAGCCTTTTGTCAGTAACTAAATAATTCAGTGCCTGGTTTATTTTGTTAGTGTCCAGTTTTGCTTAATTTCTAAGGATAGGTACTTATATATTGATGAGCATTACAAGCAACACTAAGTTGCTCTATTGATTAACTTTCATTGCGTCAAGTAAACCTTCTGATTCCATCAATATTATGATGATAGCTGAGTGAGCTGCGGTACAATCGAGCGCGTCTTCAGCTGGTCGCGTGATAGATGAGCGTTGTCAGCGTTATGTTCCACTTTATTTCCCGATTTAACTACTTTTACGACTTCTTTAGTATTCGAAATGATAATGGCTTTATTTTCGTGAATGATCGCATTTATTATAACGAGTTTATCGATATAACAGTTTCTAGTTTTCATAAGGAACTCGGAATGGTATTTAAATAGCTAGTAAATAGTACCACCAAAAAAAAACATGTCAAGTAGATTGCCAAGACACTGCTACAACAGATCAAGTAGAAGTACAAGGTATTAAAATTAAGCAATGACAATTAACTAAAACAGATACTTACATGGTGCTCACGTATTTACGAATATTTTAACCGTAAACGATTTTACTAACATTTTAGCAAATAATAATTCAGTGTTTGAGTTAAGGTTCTCACAGAATTTAGAATCCATTCATTCTATAAAATAACTCTCGAAAAACATAGTGGCCACCCTATTTCTTAAAAATACCGTTTTTACATTTCCAAGAATTAAACAAGTATTTATTAAATGACCTTTTGTTTCTCAGAAAACTTTTGAATAGAGATTAAAGTAAATACTACGAAACCGAAATTCAACGAAAGAGGGTCGAATTACTATAAAAATTAACCTCCACACCACATTTTCAAATAAATTGTGAATTTTCAATTTTGATTGAACGCATATAATGTAAAATATAATAATTGGGGCTCTTTTTATGAACCGTAAATAATTTATATTTAGGGGTCCTATAAATACTAAATAGCCAAGTAACTGCGACCAACTTTAATGTAATCAACGCGGTTGGTCACAGTTCTAACCTAACCCATTTGTCGGGATGCTCTAGCATAGTTACTGCAAACAACTGTGAGAAAAGGTCTGTGTAAAAAAAGGGTCAATTATTTTAAAAAGTGTGCATCTTTAGAAGTTCAATAAGTTTTTAGAGGGTCAGTTAAATATTTCCCATTTTAAAATTAACAAAGACTAATGCGTATGAGTTTCCCGTAATAACATAACTTTTCAACGACATTCGCCAAACAACTGTTTGTAACAAGATACAATTCGAACCGGAAGGCATATCTACAGAAAAAAAAGAAAAATGTGGAGAAACAACAGTTGAAATATGGTTCGTCGTAAGGAATACCAACCGATCATATTTTATACGATATAATTGTGGAAAGAGCCTTCTTCTTCTACTTTGTTTACTTATTTGGGCCGCCATTTGCTTCAGATAAGCAGAGCTTGGATACCTACTCGTTTGAGTTGCTTTGAAGCACGTGTGCTTGTATTTCTATTTCTGGGAATCTATTTGCACCCAGTGTTAGCAAGAAGAATCGGAATACTATTTCCTAAATTTCTTATGTAAAAACCACAATAACATCAATAATAATAATAATAATGTTTAGATCCAAGGATGCAAGTAGAGGACACCAAAAAATCTGCTGTGTTCTTACTAGCGTTCGAATAAAGGTTCCGTTACTTAACAGTTTTCTATCCCCAACCAACTCTTACCTAAATAATGTACATCTAATTCACCTCTCTTTCACCCATAACCAAACAAATTACAATATTAAAAATCTAGCTCCGTACGGGCCCCATGTTTGCACAGCGAACCTCGGATCGGGCTGCCAACTTAAATTATTCACCAGCGGATATTGCAGTGCAGTAATAAGCCCGTATCACGCGAACGGTTTCCTTATTTCATTTCCCGGCTAATAGTCTGCGATACACTTTCATTTTGTATCGTAATTATGAGGAGTTCTATTTGAGATGCTTTGTTTTGTCAACGGGGTGTTTGTCGTGCAGGAATGCAGGGATTTGTGCTGCATTTCTTGTGTTACTTGGAATGGATAGGTGGTATAGCGGTGGTGGTTAGCTTAAACTGTTTTATTTTGTGAATACAATTTCTTTTCCAGATTTTTGGTATTTGAAGTTACTTACTTTAAGAATATCATGAAGAGGTTTTTATGTGAAACGACCGTAATAGATTAAGTGTCACGGCGAAATGTTTGATAAATGCGGTTGAAGATCACGTCAATAGTATTAAAATGGAATGGCAAAATTCTCGTTTGAAATCGGTGTTGAAAGTGAGGCAAAATGTGAATGCATTTGGCAACCACTGATTTTAGCTTTACATATGTCGACACTCATTTCCATGAATTTAAACTAGCCACTGAATTTATTTGGCTGAAGGCCTATAGAACATTCAACATAATGACAATTACTTACCCGAGCAGCTTCAAACAGAAAGACAATAGACGCAACACAAACACTTTAGACCCTTCAATCCGAGTTTAAAGCCCGAAAACTGGACCTCTCCAAACATAATTTGCCAAACGCAATTAAAAATGTAAGAACTGAGGCGCTCCTAATCTGTGTTTTATTTAATTTTCTGATTACAAAGGCAGTACTTTTCTGAAAATAACGCAAACGTTATGTTTTTTTTACTCAGATAATCTGATAATGTCGGCAAACCTCCGGAGAGGTCTCTTTGTCTCGTACTTTGAAGAGTTCAATTAGAGAGCAAAACGCGAAACCAAGGAACACAAAAACACTAACGAAATTATGCCATTATATCTTATTTATTAACTTCTAATGGGCAGTAATTGTCTATAATCTTCTCCAACTTCAGTTGAATTTTGGCAAATACCTATTTTGCTCATTTTCGTGCTCACAGGCATTAAGCTGACAATACAGCATAATCGCAGCATTCACACACGCGATGATTTTTTGCAGAGAAACAGCGCAGTGCTCACGAAAGCGCGGATGCATCGCGGCACGAAATGAATTGACAAAAGAGTTAAAAGTTTAAAACTCGTGAGCTAGTGAGTCGATTTGGAATTCCATCTCTTTTCATTTTTCATTACAAAGCAAAATATTACCCGTCCGTGAGAGATTTTTTTAGTGCAAAGTGATGATCAAAATATGTGTCGTGGTGTGACTATTAAGTAACTATCGAAAGCGATTTAACCACCATCTTCAGTCATTGTGTAGTCCACAAACTGCCCATTACCATCAACTATCAAAAGAATGACGTCAATTAACTATACAGCTGGTAAAGTGACAAAGTTGAACGTCCCTCTCAAATAGTTGAGCACGTCTCTTCTATCATTACCAAGTTTGATAGCAGCCATCAATCTGGACCCGCGGTCGCGCGCAATATAACTTAATTACTTTCATCTGTTTCAGTGCGGAATTTCACCATGTCCCATCATCATGTTTTGTCATGCGCCTGGAGTTGGTTGGGAATTCCTTTTAGCTGTTGAATTCCTAGATGCAAAACCATCCAACCAACTCCAATAGCAGTACTAGAACAACGAAATGACCTTAACATACAAGCCTTCTTCCAAACATTCCTACGAAATAACTTATCCTAAGATTAACTTACTAACATTAAGCCACTAAACAAAAAAAAATGCCGAATATATTTGACAAAAATTGTTGTACTCGTAATCCAGTAGATAATATGTTTTCATTTATATATGTCTATGCAATTAACAGACTACTCTATCTTTATTGTCCTCATTGCATTAAGCTTAAGATACATCATATTTTATAAAATACAGAGCAACATTGGCGTCCATTAAGTCACTTTACGCCAAGACTCAAGGCACTAATGAGTATCCATTATGCTTTCTTTCATCCATGAAAAGGAACATGACATGACTTTCACGTCTAATTTGAGAAAATTTTATAAAATTACACGAAGATGTCACATCAGTTCCGTACTGATTTGCAAGTGACAGGTAAATAGAATTTATCAACTGGCTTTTATTTTCTTCGTTCGTACTTAGCGGCGAAATAAGGAAATTAAGTTTCTTCAATGCTCCAAAACGACGGGATGATGAATAAGAACGAAAATATATTTTCAAATGAAATGCTGGTACTTAGCTCGTGGATTTAGGCTTGAGTAAAATTGATGCTTGACAATACGCTTGGAACGAAACATAAACGACGAATGAATACATTACACACACATACTAACACTTCACACACTTAGTAAGTAAATATAAGTTAGCACACGTTTGCACCTTAGCAGCACCTAGTCCTAAGTCAGTAAATTGAAAAATTATTCTTATTGTAACAGACTGTACCACACTTTTTTGAAATAAATAAATACAATAATAAATTTAAATAAAAAAAGTTCAATCTCATAACTCAATCATACCAATATCTTAGTTCCCTATAACATTAATCAAACTTAAACAAAACATCATCATTCATCTCAAGAATAACATCAACCAAATCCCATAGTAATACCCTTGAACAAGAAACCATAATAAATACTCATTCAATTCACGAAATTATATTTTTCTCTCAGAAATCCTGAGTGGGGTCGTCATCAATCATTCCGGTCCCCTTTTAATTTACACCGAAGCATTTTTCAGCTACTCATCTCTGTGTCGTTTATCACATTTGCCGGCCTCTGTTTCCGCCAGCTATTGTCTTTAGATTCAGCACTGTGACCTGGTTTTGCCGTGTTCTGTACGTGTCCCAAGTTTGCGAGAGACAGAACAAGTTTTTAGGTTTATGGAGGATTTGAGGCTGAATTGGGTGCTTAAAGCTTGAATGGCTGCGGGTTTTGTGTATTTAGACTTGTGATTGTTTTTAGTTTTGAATAAATAATAAAATGGAGATTTAATATTCGGTACTCCCTTTTGTTCTTCTCCTAAAATTGTTTGTCCGAAAATCATTATCCATAACACGTTTGCTATAAACTTCAGTAACCATAATGCTCAAAAATTCGAAATTTTGTTTTACATAATTATCTTTACTTCTAAAACTATTCTGTCCTAATATCGAGTACTATATTAATTGAATCTCCTAATTTTGCATGAAATAAAGTCATTATGTCCTAAGTATTGTATTATATAATGTGTATCCGAATGTTCATTTATAATAAAATTGTTAGTCCTAAAAAAATATTGGTTTTAGTGATAGGAACGAATCGCTGTAAATCCGACTCCACGCAGTCTTGTCTGCCCTACCCCTAGAGTGTAATTTAAAATCACGTAGGCGCGGAGGGGCTAGGCGGCCCGCGAGTTGAGGAGCAAGTGGTTGTAACGCTCGCCGTCGCGGCTGAGGCTGGCCGGCTGAGCCGGCCAGCAAGACGAAACTGCGGTGGTGAGCGTTAAACCATCTGCGACGATAAGCTCGCGTGGGACCGCCGGAGCCCTGCAGCGCCGGAGCCGTGACAGAAACCATGCCTGCTACATGTTGCATGCTCGCTTGGAGGATATATAAACATTAAATAATTTGAATTTAGAACTTTAAACTTTTATTGTAAACCGTTTTATGTCTTTTGTATATTATTGATGACAAACAAATTTAGGGCATATTGTATTTAGGGATTTCAATTTTATGGCATGTGATATTATGTGACATTAAGTTCGGGCAAGTTATCATTCGGACAAATGATAATGAAAATTATGGCACTTTAGATTATGGATAAATAAGTTAGGGAACACAATAGAGAACCTTAATATTCAAATCTACTGGATTACTATAATACTAATAAAGCACAACTGTTCTTAGCCGTTGAAAATGCCTGTAAGTGGTCTAAATAAGTGGTGGAAAATAAGCACTGTAAATCTCGATTCAGCATTTTCAGTGAACTTATTGTTTTGTGACTGTTCTGATTTGTAAAAATAAATTTGATTTTAAACCATCTCCTTTTATTAAACAATATGAACCATCAACTAGCTCGCAAAACCAACACACTAGTTACTTCACCAAAAATGAATACCAAACATCCCAAATTCAGGCACCTCCCATTGAAGAGCAAAGTCGTTATATTCGTCATTAAATTACACAACAGTCGTAAATTCCTTTGTGTCTAATGTGAGCCCACCGCAAAACTTCTTTGAGCTCCATAATGGTGGGAAAGGTGAGGGCGTCTTGTATACATAACGTTAATGCGCAATTTTGAAGTGGTTCCCTGCAAGGAGCTTTTGGGATATCATAAGGTACAGAACCAAGTATGCTCCCATGGGGTACACCTTGTTGACAATTATAGATACACTTAAGACTTCATTGAGTTTTGATGGAGTAATTGCTAAGCTCGTTGCGAATAGCCCATTAGATGGTCTAATGCGAGAAGATAACGTCCTAAAGAGGCTGTTACTTTTTATTTTATTTCCTGATAGGCTTTAAAATTATAGTAATGTTGTCAATTGCCGATAGGTAATTACGGACTAATGCTGCCAACCTAATGTCTCTCAACAAGCTAAAAAAATGGTTATTGTAATACCTACACATAGAGTGCAGGTAAAGGATAACATTATAACCCTCTCATCTTGATGAGATCGAAAAAAAGATCACACAAAACCCACAGTACATTTATGTACAATATATTAACCCTTGAAAATTGAGAGATAGACGAATCGATTTTGCTCCATTAAAGGCACAATGCGGAAACCTTCACAATAATAAGTGTAACACAACAAATCTACATATCACACGTTCCATTACCCTCTCATCCCGTAGCAACTTTGATGTATCTAACAACTCCCTGTCGTATAACAACCAACCTTACGACCAAGACACAAAGTTTCGAATTGAATGTGACATGGTTTTGATGTGTTAAATTATTTTTCTGTTACAATATGCCTTTTTCGTATGATAGCGAAAAGGCCTGTACGAACACACTGTGGGAAAAAGAGTTCATATTGATATTCGATACAGCTCAAGTGATTCTTCTACTTTATGGGTTTGATATAGACTGATCTTTCTATATGGGATAAGTGGAAATCCAGGCCGTATCAATGCTATTCATACCACACGTTACGTCCTTCATAGATCGAACATACTCGTAATATGTATTTGTGGAGACAATCGTAGTTGGCGAGATCCCGTTCGCAAAGGCTTGAATAAAGAAAATGGTCAAAGGTTTCCCATAGAAATAAAAATATATGAAATATGAATGGAGAAAATTTGTATTATTAATATAATATTCAGTCGTAAAAAGTCGTGACAATCTTTTATTTTGTGTACCTCAACATTAAAGCGTGTGTTTCTTAATCAATAACACTTACTAAGTCTTTAATATTGTCATATTCTGTACCCATTCCTCCAAAGATAGTACGATCAATACCTCTAATTACGACGGTTAATAGGCACGTTCATCGAAAATCAATGATACTTAGATATTCTGGTGCCACCGGATTTACACCTTCAGTTACAATAGTTTGTGTGTCTGAAAGACACTAACAGAGTAGTTTTTTGTTAGGGCTACACGGTTTATTTTGAAGGTTCAAGCTTTCTTGAATAGCATCACAATCATCACGAATGACACGATAAAGGAAGATCTCGATTACGATCCGTCGTATTAGTAAAGTTCAACCATAAAGGAATTCCTAAACATGTTTTCGTTCTTATAAACATACCTTCTTTGGCGACTTATGTGCTGTCACCGACGACACCATGGTAGTGACGAAGCAGTATTGGGCCAATCAAATTTAACAGGACCATCGAAACAAAAATGAAGAACACCCGCTTTAACTTTTACAAAATAATTTGCTACAACCAAAAATGTTCCGAAAGCAACAAAAAATATATTTGAAGCGATTCAAATTCGCGTGTCTATCCTTCATTACCTTGTCAGTCTAAATGGTATTCGCATCGCAAGCCGGAGAGGCTTTCGATGCGAATATAGTAACGTCGGAGGTATGACGGCGCTTTTAAGGCGAGACGTGATTTATTTACAGGATTCCACTGTTACACAATGTTTTATTTAGACTTTAATGTTAGTCTGTTGGAGCTGTTGGACGAATTGGCAATAATTTGATGGGATTTTGTGTTGTATTGATTTATTTTTTGATGCTTCATGGAGGAATTTCTACCAAATTATCGGCAGAAATACTCATAATCTCCATGTCGATCTTAGTTAATCTTCATGAGCAGACCAAAAACGTTTGTATCTCTAAGAGAATCTATGACAAGAATATCTAGGGTTATTTGGTAGAGTTTTCTTTTAAATGAGACCTTGACTTTATCGTCTACCTGAATTTATCTCAATGAGGAATTAAGAAAGCCGTCAGAAGTCTTTATGCTCACCAACTCTACCCAAGGTGCACGTTTACACAAATGACGTCTTTATACTGACAATTACAATTCATCAACTCGATGATGATTACGAACGTACTAGTATGTATGTAACCACCTAAGACTGGCCTAAAGACAGCCTACACCCAAACTATCTCCGACCTTTATATACCGTTACATAAAATAGCCGTTCCCAATACCATTATTTAGCGAGCATTCGAACCGTTTCCCATCTAAGAGAAAAGAAGTAAGTACATAGGCGAAACGTAGATACATTGGGTGCCGACTCAATAAGATAAATTACTTTGTTATCTAGTTATTTACGGATCTTATTTTCTAGTTTAGCTCTTGGCTTTGGACATGTAGATGTTCTTATAGTGATTGATTTTACGTATGTACTCGTATTTAGGCTAAATAAATTAAAGAATTATTGAAGCATTTTTTTTTAATTTTTAATACTGAATCATGCTCACCATGGGAAAGCCAATGCTAACGTTTAGGAAAAACGAAAATGTTGTCAGTCTACGGTAATTTAAGAACACTCACATGAGGGTTTTTGATAAAATAAATAATAATAAATTTGCTGTACTTACGAAATAAGCTCAATTCAAATTATTCCAGATGTGAGGCATACGTCTAAATTGTAACACGTCGGGTTTTAAATCACTCCATATCCACCTCTAGTCACAAAGAGAGACTGCCTAAAACTGAAGTTACTCCACTACACTACCACTTGGTACTTCAGGTTATCCTATAAATCTTCTTTGAACTGAACTACCCAGATGACCAATGACTTCAAAGTAGAAATAATAATTTGACCGCATCTTTTCAGTACAATATTTGACAACAAAATGCCGTCCTTATCATGAGGGTCGCTTTGCCTTTGTATGTACAACAAACGTTCCGCCTGTGGAAAAATGTGGGTAGCATGGAAATTCCTCTGATAAAGATATTTTGGTGTGTGTTAGAATAATACCGTTCGGTTTTTGCGTTTTTCTAAGAGCATTCTTTGACATAGAGTTTTTGGGTAAAGTGATGTTTTTTTTTTGCTAGGATAAATAAGTTGGGATGAGTTATCACAAAAAAGTAACTTGAAATAAGGAAAACTGGAATTAATAATAAATGTTTCTGTAAGAGCATGTTTTCCGCTTTTACCAAAATAACAATACAAATAATTTTAATAAAACATATTTTGTTATAATTTGCCCAACGGTAAACAGTGACTAACTAGAAACAATAATTAATATCCGAAGGCAAAAACTGGGGCTTCACGAGCATTCGCCAAATGATGCTATGATAGATGACCGACGCGTCAAAACAGTGGGGACTGGGAACGAAACGCCATTTTTGTTGAGGCTGATTTGACGTAAATGAATGTAATAATTTACAAAGGGCTCCAAAACATAAAATACTCGTAATATCTTTGCAGTTATTTAATTAAAACTAATTTGATGAAATTGTTCCATAAAATTATAATTATGTGTTGAAAATATATAAACACAATTATAAATATTTTTTCACATACATAGAACAAAACCGAATACGAAAAAAAAAAAACACGTTTGCCCCAAAATATCAAGAAGTAAAAACATAAATCCAACCGCTACGAAACGACTGCTACGAAATGCCACGTGTCTACGAATGCTACGACAGTAGCTACGCGGCTACGTGCTACGAGAGTAACCAACCCTTTCGCCTCTACGCTCGTAAATCTTTCCTTACTTACGTATACGCCGTACCTGGCCTTTTTTGAGCCATCACGGCTATATGCCTAAAAGAGATTGGCAAAGGTGTCCTGTTAAATAGCCAATTATTAGAGTTCAAAAAACCGGGAGACACATAAACTCACTCTTATTCTCATGGGGATAAGCAGAAACTACAGAACACCGACGATCCTTACATACTTATTTGCTTCATTTACGTTTATACATCTGCTCACACACACACGCCGGTCGCGAGTACCTGATCTTTCTGAAGAACCTCACCAATAAGGTCACCATTTCTATTCAATTTGGGACCTGACTTTATTTATTTATTTGCTAACATGTAAAACACTGGTAAGTAGGCATGCATTCAAATTTCATGACACAGTATTAAGACATGCACCCTGTAAGGGCACTGCAAATTTTTCATATCAAATGATTAAATTACATAATATAATATTGATTCTAATTATTACAATACACTCAATTTTAATAAACTTTTTAGTCTAACGTCTAACTAATTAGTTATTTAATTATAACATTTTATTTCAAATAAGTCATTATTATTAAATCACTGTACCAATAAGCACCCAGTAAATTACGTACAAATCATACACAAGCATTAAGCAACTTGGTTTTTCCATTCTCCTACACACCCAGACTACCTAATAAGCTTTTATTCAAAATGCATCGTAATATACGAGACATTTAAACTTTTTCTTTATTACACAATAAAGCGCTTAATCCTGCAATCAATATTGAATTTCGAGTATCGGTTGGTGACAAATTAGGCGTGAAATGGCTAAATAGAGTGTGCTACCTAGCTATCATGTAGGTTTAGTTACTGTAGAATGGTAAATGAGTAGTAAAAGTTAGTAAAGTGTAAACACGATGTAATGTAGATCTTCTTCTCCGTATCGACATGAGAATAGCTAATGTCGTTGTGCAATACTAAGGTCAGACCAATCGTGCATGACCAACTATCCCCAAATCCCCAAATTATTTTAATATTATCATGGACAGCATTCTTTCGTTGGCCAATCCCTACTAAAATTTCAAGAAAAGAATGCTCAGAGGGCAGACAAAGTGATATTGTATCAGCTATTATGATTATCGAATATTCAATAATGTATTAGACTTACATAAGCTATTGAATAGCTACAGAGCTAGTTATGTCAATCCTGTTGAAATTCGTTGTAGAAATACGAAACGTTCCATCGACAACGTGGTAGCAGGATGGGTGTTAAGGTCAAAGTCAAATCATTTATTTCAATTAGGCGCTTTTAAACGTCAAAATTAACGAAAAAAATAGAATTGATAATTGTGAATTGGATTGGTGTTTGGATATACAGTAATGTATCGCTTGGCGGTAGTTATTTTTTGAAAATTTACTGTTAATAATTTAAAATCTACATTTACTAGTCCAAGGTTTGTACGCGCAAAAATTAAGTAGCGAAACTGTAATTAGTCTCGAACATCACTTACAGAGACTCTTTGTTACGTAGTTGGGTCAAACACATGATCTCAAAAAAAGTTACTTCGAGACTACTAAGGTACTCTTTTGTTCGAAGATTTGCTCTTTAGAGCATTGACTGTGGGTTGGAACCTTTATGGTAGTCTAAGATAGTAGTGTAGTATTCAAAATTTTAATAATGTAATGCACATTATTAAAATGTTATATGCAAATAAGTGAAAGACAAAAACGAAATACCAAAATCACTAGCATACAACAAACTGTAGCCTAGCGTGCAACCGACTAACCGCGGGCGGTCGTCACGGCCGGGTTAAACAGCGGGTTAACTGGTGGGTGGGTTAACTGTGCAAGTAACCGACGCGGGCCTTGATGACACCACAACGATTTTGCTCGCACACAAATAAAGGGATAAATTGTCGAAAAACTCTCCTAGGAGGAAAAACTTAACTGAAGATTGAATTTCAATGGAAAAAGATTCGAGTTTAATGACGGTTTGACTTTTCATAAGATGATTCTCAGTCATTGTGAGCAATTCGTTGAAAGTAATAACTGAATAAAAATCTTTATATTCCATTAATTGCAATCATGGAGTTGAACTGGAATTTCTGCGTTCACAATTACTTTCATATCAGTTATTTGAATGTTACTGAATAAAAATTCGTCGAAGAATTTCAATATTAAAAAATATATAACTGACATGAAGAGAAAAGTGGAAACTAGTGGTAAGCGGGCACAATAAATCATTGATGTGAAAATATTGATCGGCAAACAAACACATGTTTAATACTGTAGGTCATCGTTTTAGCCTAGAAAGTAAATATAAAGTAAAAGCTATAGATACTCACCGAAAAGACAGCGTCGTCAGCGGTCGATACGACTTGTGACTATTATGATCCGACATCGGGGTTCCCCAGAAATCGTTCCTGAATACTTGTAGCACATAGCTACCACCATTCACGTCACTATTGGACACGATCGCAGGGATGTCGTCATGCACGAACTCGCCATTCAAACTATTCGCGTACGTCAGAGCCCCAACTGACGCAACGAGCGTGTACACCGCCCACTCACTTTCGCATAATGTCCGCCATGACTTCGAGTTTGACACTTCTTCGCGAACCGGCGGTAACGGGCGTCGACGCATTTTCACACACTGTTTTTCACTTTTTTGCTGCTTTTATTTTTCGAGTTTTAGTTTACATTCCGAGAGCCCTTTATATTATGTTTGAATATTTGATGGCAATTTTTTTTTTGAAATTGAGTTGAAATGAAATTCTGGTTGTTTTTTTATTTAAATTGGATATATAGTTCTAACAAAGTAGTTATGTTCCAAATCGAATAGCAGACAGATATCTAACACTTAAAGAACTCTTTGGAATCCATAAACCCACTTTACTAACAAAACCGTAATAAAACTCAAACAAACTAAGTCTCAGCCGACAGAAAATCTCATCGATTCAATAAATCGGTGGAAACTTCATGCATACTCAATTGGCAAACAATCTCAGTTCGATGCACAAAAGGTTGTTACGGACCGTCGTTTCGAGCAAAAGTGTGCCCTGTCTGTTTGTACGTTCAGTTATCCGTAGCCCGTGTGATGGATCACCGACGCCGCATAAATCAACATCGTGGGTCAGCTACGACCGCTGATGTCATATTCATGAGTGCTCCGGATAGCTGGGTAAACGATAGTCCGCGCAAGAACGATGAGCGTCCGTCCTTGTTCCTTCCCTATTTCGTTTTTTAATTCTTGGCTCACTTTGGGATGAATGCGTTCGTTTTTTATTTTAAATGCTCGTGATTTATGTGGCAGCGGCTGCAGTGTAACCTGGAACAAAGGATGGATGTTATTTTTATTGATGAGATTGCTCTTAGGAGTAATGAGTAAAATAAAGGGAATGTGTTATTTCATGGAGCTCGTGGGGACTCGTAGTTTTATACCTAACAAGTGTGTCGAACGCTGTTCTTATTGATTTAGTGAAATTTTCGGGATACATAACTTGTATGTATTAATGATGCGACATTTGTATATTAGTTAAACCGGATTTCAATCTTAAACAATGCCATAAAAGCCTATAACTCTACGGAAGAAAATGACTTCTCCTTTTGTAAACAACAACCACCCCATCCATAACTTCGAGGCCGACACACGTAAGCCGGGACCACATCGCTCAAAATTCTGTTAACTACCCCAAAATCCGTATGGGCCCGAATATTCTAAACTTACAACAACTTAGTTTGAGAAAACAAACGGAACTAACGCGTCATAACTTGGCTAAGAATGTTCGCGTATGTACCGTCTCTAATCTGAATTGCTAATGCCTTCCTTAATTCAGTTGTGGGGCGAATTAAAAGCTCTATGAGTTAATCACATTATCTGTCTGTTTGTGTTTCCTCTTTATCTGGCTGGTGATTGTTTTGGATAACTTTTTGTAAGTAAGGCTATTTCCTTATTACGGGTTTTCGGTTTGGCTGGTTGTGTTAAACCAAATAAATGAAGCTAGAGGTTTTTAAAGCCCAGAGTTCTAGGTTAAATCTTAAACAATTTTAGTTTTATCAATACTTATTTTAACGAAATCATAAGTCAACGATTGAGAGGAATTTGACATACAATATAAAATAAAAAACCGGCCAAGTGCGTGTCGGACTATGCACAATGAAGGATTCCGTAGTTGGGATGAATTTATCCCAAGAACAAACTTAACATTGTAGTTGAAAAACATGTCCGGCAATACATTCCAACTCCAAATTTAAGTTTCGACGCACAATATTGGGAGATTTACCATGTTATTTTAAGACCATAGACTTCTTAAAGGTTTTCCTGTAATCTATGAGTAAAGAATCATTCATACAGAGAAAAGTCCATCTTCATAAATTTTCTTAAATACCTTTAAAAAAATATTTGCGATCCTCGCAATAAGCCTTTTCATTTGATTTGTCGCACAGTACATTTTGCAAAACTTTTTTTTTAATGTTCTTATTTGCCCCCCAAAAGTGTCCCCAATATTAAAAATTCATTTATTTACGATACACGTCCGTGTTTGGGTCACAGAAATACCTATTTGTACCTTCTACTTAATCGGTCGATTAGATTCGGAGCAAATTGGCTGTGACAGATGGACAGACAGACACACGAGTGGGAATAGGGGCTCCGGTTTTTATCTTTTGAGGTACGGAACCCAAAAAAATGGATACCTTCGTTTTTAATTTAGATACATATTGACAAAATAAAATGATAAGTTCCAAAGTCCAAATAGTTCAACTAAACCAACATCAAATCATTGAATTCAATCAACAGTTCCCTCCGTCGTACTTTTACTAATAACAACTAAGCACAAATATGCCAAACATTTGCACAAACAAGTGACGACAAACGGCGAACATGGGTCATTAATCACGCCACAATTAGGGGCTCACCACGTCGAACACGTTGGACAAATATTGGATTATGTATGATTGATTGGTCCCAAGTTTTGTGGCCACCCAACTAATAGAAGAACCAATCGATATGAATTGGAGTTTGGCGGACTGTCATAGATTAATGACGTGACATGTGGGTTGTAGGGGATTGGGCACAAGTACCTATTGCTGTTTACTTTGTTAGGTAGATTCTGGAAAAAACAATAAATAATAATCTATTGATTTCCTGTACATTATAGTTATTTGAACATAACAAAAAAGTACAAACATTCAAAAAAGCAAGCAGAAAAATACATTTATCAAAAACCCATCATAAATTATCTAAGAACCAAAATACTTTTAACTTCACATTATGTTGAACATGAGGCACTAAATAGCCTCGTCCCATATTTCACGTGCGCAAAACCTCGACTTACTGAACCAAAAAACTTAAAGAATATTAATAGCTGATAGCGAAATTTTTACCCCGTCCAAGCTAACAAAAACCCTCGCACATATTTCGCTCAAAAAGTTCGTTAATTTATTATTCCGGGAAAGTTTGCCTTGTATCTGTTCAGTATTACACTCGCAAATTGTTTTTAAAATATCGCATATCAAGATAACGTTCAAGTTTTCGGTATTTTCAATAGCGGCAAAAAAAACTTTCGTCCCCAAAGATTTGGGTTGGAACATACCGACACCGTGTACTGTGCCGACACGAAGTGACTCAATCGACAACACTAGATGTCGATTAACGAATTTGAGTCACTTTGTGTATAATCAACCTCGTTAATTGATTTACCACTTTTGACTTCAATACCAAATATTAAAAGTTTAATAAGGTTGAAATTATCTAACTGTAAGAATGGGCTGAGCATTCTCAAATTAATCTCTTCATCACTCTCGAGAAAATTGTAGAGCTAATCGATCTCAAGGATAATCATTTTTTCCAAATGAGCGGAGATTGTTAGCCTATTGAAAGCATTAAAGAAGATTATTTTACATCTAACGCAAACAATTTATTCCGTTGTGTAAAAGATAAATCTTGATCTTATGTACCTAAACTCAAGTAAAGTAAAATTGTTTGTACCTACCATTAATTTGATGGAAGTAAATTGAACCACTACACAATATAGAATTAAGATCCAATAAATAAATATTTACGTAAAGTAAAGTACCATAGTTAACTCGATATGATTTGTTGACGAAAACTAATTGTTCGGAAATTAAATGGAAACTAAACAAAATGATACAGGTTAATCATCATCTGAATAGCCAGCTCCCAACTCGGCTTCCAGTCGACCCGGATGTAGCTGAAATCCTTAATTTTAATCTGGACAACACGATACCGCTAAATAAATTGATACTGCATATAGAATAATAAAAGAACACAATCATTCAAAAATCATTTCCCACGCCGTCGACCCGGGCCTGGTCCTTATCGGAAGGCGAGCTGCCCATTGCTCACCGTCCGCAAGCCCGCGCCTACGGTGGCCGGAAGTCGGCTCGCGACTCCCGACGCCCGGGGCGTCTCCTGCGGCGACTAGGGGCGCGAGGGCGCGCATCTTGCCTCTCCCTCGCCCGCTCCGCCTCCTCCTTCGCGAGCATTACTGCTTCGCAGAAGGAAGTGACGGCTTCCCATGCACTCTCGCTCCGGACCATGGCCTGAACCAGGGCCGGACGCGAGAGATCGCCGCTGCCGATCGCCTCCGTGAGGACACGGCGGTGCCCCGCCCAAGCCGGGCAGACCTCCACCGTATGCTCCACCGTGTCCTCCGGGCGATCCACACAATGGTAACACCCGGGCGTTTCCTCCCGCTTTATCCTGAACAGGAACCTCCCAAAACAACCGTGTCCGGTGAGGACCTGCGTCAGGCGGAAGGTGAGGACGCCGTGGTGCCTCTCTAGCCACTCCTCAAAGAGGGGCCTTACCGCCGCAATTGTGGCGTGCCCAGCGCTGGGTTGCGACAATCGCACTCTCCATGCCGCCATGAGATCCCGCCGGAGCTCTGTCCGCTGTGCCGTGATTTCTCGCGGCAGCGGAGTTACACCCCGGCGTTTCGCCTCCTCGCGCAACTCCCACATGTGCGCGAGGACTTTTGCCTCCAGATCCCATGGCGGAAGTCCGGCAAGGAGGCTCGCCGCCTCACGGGAGACCGTGCGGTATCCTCTGACCAGCCTAATGGCCATGACCCTTTGGGACGCGTTCAATCGCTGGGCTGGTCGCAGCCTTAATGAACGCGCCCACACCGGTGCCCCGTAAAGGGCCATGGACCGCACGATCCCCGCGTAGAGCCTCCGGCAGGAGGCGTTTGGACCCCCTAGATTGGGCAGAAGCCGCTTCAAAGCAGCCCCAGCCCTCTGCAGTTTGGGAGCCAAACGTCGGAAGTGCTCCACGAAGTTCCACCGGCTGTCGAGGACGAGTCCCAGGTACTTCATCGTCGACTCGACACCGATGTGAACCCCTCCCGCCGTTATCTGGGAACCCGACAGTGGCGCGTTCCGAGGACCATAGAAACACGTGGCCTCGGACTTGTACAAGGCCACCTCGAGTCCCAGTTGCCGGATCCTATCGACGATAAGTCTCAGACATACCTGATTCTGCATTGGGTATTAACCGTGACCCACTAAGGAATACCTAAAAACATTTAATACCCATACCTACTAAATTATACTCATCATCATACATTTCTAATGTCCCACCTGATGGATACCACTCAGCGGTGTTAGTGAAACACTTGTAGGATGTCACTCCAAATGAACTAGGATGTACAAACTAATGCCCTTCATGTGACCTCGAGAGGTTACTAACATTTGGTTGTTTTCCTCTTTCCATAAGCACGTCGCTGTTCATTTATATGTACTTCTACCTCTTTAATTATGTATGGAGTATTGAAGGTTTTACTTTATGGTAAAAATCCTCTACAAAATCTGTATTTTTATGATTATGTAAACAAGATTGCACCAAAGTTATAACAAGTTCTGGACATACTCATTATTTCAGCCGAATAACGTCCACTGCTGAACATAGGCCTCCCCCAAGCACCGCCACATCGACCGGTTCTGTGCTCCCACACCCAGCGGATTCCTACGGCTTTCACAAGATCATTAGGGGCCATTGTTGGTGCTTGTAATTTTAATGCCTTATTCGCTACGCTTGGCAGGCGGGTTAGCGATCGCAGTATGGTGTTAAAAATATATACAGAACGCTGCTGCCCATTCTCTAGTGAGTCCCTTAGCCGCCTTTTACGACACCCAGGGGAAGAAATAAGGTAATGCTATTCTTTAGTCATATACTAATAGCAATTATAGCAAACAAGCGTATTAGAAATTCCTACGTTAGTTAAACCCATAAAATAAAACTGTAAGTAATGCAATTTTTTTTCTATAAAATTGTAGTATAAAATTTGAAACAAAACTCATCACAAAATCACTTCTTTGGTACCGAGTTGTTCGCCCCGTTACCGGCTGTAGTACTGTAGTAGCACAAAACCGCAAGAGGCGAGTTAATCTTCCGGCGGGTGGTTCGTAATTCGATTAAAGTTGCCAACTCTTGGCCGACTCTTAATTATGTTTTCGGTGAATTCTCTCGCGGGACTACGTCACGCGAACCTTTCTGGCCTATCGAATTTGTTTGAGTAATGTGGCAGTAATAGATTTGTTCAAGCAGTTTGCTATTTATTTTGTTTTAAGGATTCGAGTGGTTTTGGTTTTGATGTAGGCATTATATTTATTTACATTTTTTTTTAAAGATTATTGTGAAAAAAACATATTTGGGAATGTTGATGGTTCGACAGTTTTCTTTCAGTATTTTACTTCTTCCAAAATTTCAATTTCTAATTTATACTAATAGTAATAAAAATAGCAAGAAGAAAAACGCTTTAGATTCTGCCATGGTTTCTTTTTTTCAAGCACTAAAAGGTGTTTTTAACAAATAACTAAAAATTCAACTGAGAGCGAGAATATGAATGCACAAACTTATAATGAGTCCATTCCTGAATCCCAAGGTCTTCGCCGAAAATCCCGAAACTCAGAAAGCCTTCTCCCTTTATTTATTCACAATGCAGGCCATTGTCGACGGCGAGCCTGTTACAGCCACTGTTACTATTAACTAAAAGAGTCTTAGCTTCGTAATCTCGAATGGAATTTGCGAGACTACATTAGCATTTCAAATCAACCTCTCGCCGTCTTTCAGAAGCCTATCTTTTCAACCTTACGGATTGTGTTACTGCAGAATTTACTTAACTTTCCAACTTGTGTATTCCTCGATGCTAGCCAGCTAAGAGGCGGTTCGTGTACGCTTTTTAGAATGTGGATTATAAAAGTTAATGAAGCGTCTAGAGGTTGCTAAATTCCGCATACTTACTGTCTGTTTATATAATCGTGTTTACGAATTGAGAGACTTTAAAGTATTGTTTGGTAAATTTCTCTCGCCAGTATTACTTAGAAATCTTTAGAGCAATAGAAACTAGGGATAAAGAGTATCTTTCAAGATTATTCCAAAGCTTCAACGGTCCAATGATTAGGGATCTCGACTCGAGAGCGGCACTCGTTCCGAAGGCGAGAATTGTAAAAACATTTTTTCAGGCTTTTCTAATCTACTTTCTCGCAATTTATTTTCTTATGAAAGTAAAATATATTTGCATAATTTGACCTTACTTAGACATGACTATGAAAGGCATTATGAGGTTCTTGTCGTCATGGAAACAAAAGGAGGATACGGCTTACCCCGGCCTACGTAAAGAGCAAAGGGTAAATGGATGCCATCTAATTACCTCATGTCTTCATTACTCTACCGCCTTATCCGCCTTCAATTCAAACGATCTGTCGTCAGCTATAAATGGTTCTGATAACACGGGCTCCTTTCAAATCCAGCTCCTATTCATCACTCTGTTCTCTCGCGATATAAATAATTTAAAACAAAGACTGGCGACATTGATCGTTGTTTACGGCAAAGATCCTGATCTTAATGCGAATAAATTACTTGTTACAAGGATTTGTTTGAACCCCCCCCCTCCTGCTGCCCTCGTAATGGTATCTGGAACGCTGATCAATCAAGTGTTCAACTTAATAAGTTTATTAACGCCAAAAATTTGAACGAGATTCTCTTCGTTAATTTAATATCAAATATTTGTTCTGAGTGAAAAATGTGAGTAATCCCGTAGATGGAATGTGTTAATAGATTTTTGATAGAATGTTATGGTTATTTGGCTTGCTCGAGTACGTTTATATTGTTTATGTAATAATATCTAATAAATAATTTATTAAGTTTTGCCCCAATTTATTCTATATCGCTGGCTGTCACGTAGTGAAATAAATATGACAGGTCCAAATTGATATTCCAGCCTGTCTACTGAAGGTTGTGAAGTTTTTCGTATATTTTGTTCTTGGCGAGACACGTATAATCAGAAAGCGATGTCAACGTCAAAATTTCCTGACAGCGAGGAACAGGACAGGTTATTTACGTAACGCCAAAACAATTATATTAGGTACTCAATACTACTTATATTATATGAAATAGTTATATTATTTATGATAGGTACGTTCTTGAATTCCGAAGAAAATAGGGATGGATGTACCTAGTTCATCTAAAATTAAAATCTTTTTCAGGCAAAATTTTATTCGAATAATATGTTTTTTTATTAAAAACATTTTGCTTTTATAATATTATTTCTTATGATATTATCATATTACTGAAAAATATTACTAAGTTCAAATACTAAATAATTACTATTTTCAAAATTCGTTCCACCAACTTTCAGTAACTGGCTGTCAACAACACAACAACACATTACCAATATTCCATGTTATAAAGTTCAAAATCTTTGACATGCTCTTTTAGCATAATCGTCATTTCAAAAACAATCTTATTACTTAGTTCATAGGGTTCTATTTCCTTTGTTTATGTGTGGCCTGTGTGGGTATCGAAGGGCCTCGAGCAAACATCTCAGCAAGCGTGATTGATTATGGGCCAAGTTGCTTCGACACTTGTAATTTCCGAACTATTATATGTGGCGTTATTGTGTTTGTTAGTTTTGTCAGCATTAGTAATGTGATCATAGTTTTGTTCGCTTATTGGAAGGGTAAAGTGGTTGCGTCAGGGATTTCATAGCTTAGGAGGAATTCAGGCCTAATCATGTAAAGTTTCTAATGGTGGAGAATAACATCGAAGTTTCCAAAACTTAATGGCATTATACTGAATAAACTAGAGCTGTTTCATAATTATTATATTATATCATTGGTTAGTCAAGTTACACAATATTTTAGAAGTACAGAAATACAAATTGCTACAGTTTTTTATCGACAAAAAATATCAACTGATAATAATCCTGGGAACAATAAACAATAGTTGCAGGAGAAGTCAGCAAGACATAAATCGTATAGGATTTTCCTCGTTCTTTAAATTTTGCCTTCCAAATAAAAGTACCGTTATCATCCGAAGGGTTTGATACGTTTTACTTATACAAGTACTCGTAAAACAAGGTCAAAGAAAATCCTGTTTATTGGATTAATAATTAGATTAAAACATTTCAATGTAAGTAACATTTTATTTCAACTTTTTCAAATAAATATTTACTTTACACAAACAGAATATGCATTAAAAAATATAACAAACTGCTATAGCATTATAATTATATTATTATTTGTAAATTAACATGTCCTATCTAATAGAGTCGGGTGGTCTGTAACTCAGGTCCTACCTCAAACAATTTTCTCTATTTAAGATGCCTTGTAAATAATATGATGTTGAGATAAATAAAGATCAACTAGACTATAACGATGACTATTTGAGAA
Organism: Agrochola macilenta; assembly: GCA_916701695.1. NCBI lineage: Eukaryota > Metazoa > Arthropoda > Insecta > Lepidoptera > Noctuidae > Agrochola > Agrochola macilenta. Next base: position 22,360,675 of record OU753560.1, on the reverse strand, counting down.
GCTAGTGGCTAAGTAATAATAGCCACAAGGGTCGATTTATCAGGTTAAACTAAGCTTGCTGGGGTTGGTCCGTGGATGGATGACCATCTTTACATACCGATACACCTCCGTGCCTCGAAAAGCATGTTAAGCCGTATGCCCTGGCAGTCATTCGTAGATCTTTGACAGTCATTACCAGTCGTCAGAAGCCCGAAATTGTGACAACTTGTCTAATTATGAGAAAAAAACTGTGTCCACATAAATTATTATAATTACTAGTGGTCGCCCAGAGGTCGAAATACACAGTGGTCGACCATAATTCATTTAAATGTGTGATCTAAGGTAGTCATCCAGCCAATGTTTTTTTTTTTCTATTGTATTTTATATAAAAATATTAGCTTTCTGCACTCTTCTCCATATTTATTTATTTATTTATTTATTTATTGGTAAGGCACCTCAACGACTTACTCACTAAAACATACACATACAAAAATCACATAGAGTTTTAGGTATTGTGAATTCGTCACTTACAGAAGTGCACAGCACTAGCAGAGAAATTAATGATTAAAGGACGTTATAGTCATCGTTAGTTGATTAAGTTACAAATTAAAAAGAAAAATTAAATAATTATGTTCACAAATATGATGGAAAGTACAGAAATATTTAATTAAATAACAAAAAAGACCTAAAAAGAAAGAAATGGAAGTGTATACAATTTTATTAATAGGCGGCTTATAAACCATATATAGGCCATATAAACTTTAACTGTGCCAAATTTTATACTCCTCCGTTCGCGTAATTTTCGTAAAAAGAGGTACAATGTTTTTGCTTCGCGTATTAATATAATACGAGTAATAATAATTATAGTTCGCATGTACAAAATGGACAAAATGTATGGAACAGCAGATTTTTTTTTCACGATTTTAGAGTTGTTCCCACAGTAAAAATTGTGCATAAAGATGAGCACTATGCACAATGACTGCTTTGCAGGTTTTCAGTTATTTCAGTTATTATATACCTTTTATAATTATATAGATAATAAAAAAAATAAAAATAAATGTATTTGTATCCCTAGCGATTATTTTCACTGATAAGCTACAGCTAATCGTGGTGGGCTGCAATATTGTCTATAAGTTTTGTGTACTTCTTGTTTCAATATTTTATATTGTAACTGTTTGTACCTTTTGAATAAACTAAAAATAAAATAAAATAATCATTTCTTACCCCTATAAATCACTTTGATAATGTTTAAAATGAACGTTAACATTTCAATAGAGTTTTCGTTTATCCGACTGAACCGATTAAAATTGTAAATGAGCTTCTTAGCAGCTTTTGTTCGAATAAACAATACGATGTAGCTGTTATTTCGGATGTTATTTTCCTTTAATTGTGTCGTTAGATTAAAAGCTTTGGATGTAGATTAGGGCAGTCCCAGTTAGTAATAATTATTATCAAAGACGTTTGAAGAAATAATATTTAGTTTAGAGCTTGGATTGTCTCATAATTATTAAACAATAATAATACCAGCGTATTAATGTCCCTATCAGCGTATCCTTGTCCGTGTGGTGACGGACGTATAGAATAGTACCAACCCATTTCTTCCCGTGGGTGTCTTAAAAGGCGACTAAGGGACTTACTAGAGAATGGGCAGCAGCGTTCTCTATTTATTTTAACTCCATACTGCGATCGCCAACCCGCCTGCCAAGCGATTATGGCAAACCCCCCATCTGGGGGGGGCTATGTCCAGCAGTGGACATCTTTCGGCTGTTATGATTACTGTCCTACTGCAGGGCAAAGGCCTCTTATACAGAGAAGGCATGAGCACTTATATTGACTACAAGTCCAGGTTTTCTCACGATATTTTTCCTTCATTTATGTCGGTATAATTCCCAATATAAACTCAGAAAGTAAATATATGTGAATTGAAAAAGTCACATTGGTACTTGAACCCACAACCACGTGCATGAGAGGTGGGGCCTTTTCAACTGAACCATCACGACATTCATGAAACAATACATAATGCATTTTTGCCTCCTGCAATACATGTACCCTAACCTAGCTCTGGGGCCAGGGTCAAAAAATATTTGGCCTAGGTCTTAAGGGGGAGGCGTAAAAATTGATTCGCTGTTACAATGTATAATAAAAATATCGTCTATCATCAGTTCGACGGAAAATAGAAGCAGCCTGTCTTTTCCCGTTGACTGCACAAATCATAAATAAACATCGCGTTTGAAGGCAGCTATTCTCTAGATCTGAGATCGCGATAGTCGAACTTACAAACAAAACAATAGGAGTTGCTACCCGGGTACCCGGTGTATTGACGTTCGGTGGCCGCATAAAATGCAGCGTTCGTGGCTCGCTTAGTTTTGCAATTCAAACTTCGTCTCATATCGGTTTACGGACGAATGGTTTGGCTACTGCACTGTGAGGGGTGTATAAGCGGAGCGGAAAGCGATTTAGTTAAAGTATTTAAACAAGGAATGAAGACAAGTTCATATAAATATGCGGCCAGCCCGGCTGAAGAAGCTTTTGAATTGAAATCTCTGAATGAGAGACCGTCCTTAGTTTGAATAAGTATGACTCATTCTAAAGTTCATACATTTATTAATAAAATAATTCATTAATGTACTTTTATTCAGCTTTTATAGTAACAAACTTTAGACTTTAGACTGAAGGGTCTTGCTCGAAGAAATATTTGATACATTCTGAAAAACTTTTGGTTCACAGATTCACAAACAAAAATAATAATTTATTCAAAGCCGCTTCCGCTCATACACCGAACAACCTAACGTATGACTTTCTGATACAGTGGGCACGGAACGTGAATATTTGTGTAACCGCGGTGTAAAACACGACCGCTGACCGACTACTGTTGTTTGAGTTATTTTTCATAGCTCAACCAGCTCACCGGACTGTGGTAGATAATGCACGGTGGAATCGCTTTCAAAGCAAACATCAATTTATTGTATGTTGGGACAAGTTAGCTTGGATACGTTGAATGGGTTACTATGAACAATGGGCTTTCAAACGTTTTTCTGTTATGGGTTTAAATGCATCAATGTTTACTTTAGTTCGGTTTCGACAAGGCTTGCTTGCTTGCTTAGCACTGAATTGTTTAATGAGATATTAAGAGGGTTTTTTATCCTAAACGTTGTCAACGTCGCAAATAACTGTCAAATATTTACCTGTTTTGATTCTTATAGCAATATTACTGAATAGAAATAAGAAATGAGGCTAACTAGCGAACTAGAATATTAATAATGAATTGCAATTATAACATAGAATTTGATGTTGTACCCATTTTAGGTGTAAAAAACGCATTTGGAAAGTTTCCAAATAGTTTTTTTTACATCTAAAACTAAACATTCGGTGTTACGATAATAATTATTGCATTTCATAATCAATATTCTAGTTCGCTAGTTAGCCACATTTTTTTATTTCCACTCAGTAATATTGCTAAATTAATCAAAACAGTGAGATATTTAACATCTATTTGCGACGTTGCCCACCTTCAGAATAAACGCTCTTAAAAAGTCTCAAACGTTACTTCGGCTTATTATATTTAATACGATCTGTTCATTGTTTGGCTTCAATTGTAATTTATTGACGATATAATATTTGTGTTTTTCAAAAAGAGTAGATCAGCATCCGCCTGCATTCCCCGTAAGGTGAGGCAGAGGTGTACTTATAGTACACCGACATTTCACCAGTTATGTTTAAGTCCCATGTAATAGGAGCGAGACTATTGCCATCAACCGAGCATTAAAGCCAGACTTCAGGCAGCTACTGAGAAATTTCAGATGGGAAAACCTAATAACACTTTTCCCTACCTGGGAATCGAACCCTCGACCTCATGCTAAGCAGTGGGGCTTGCGACCACTAGACCAACGCGGAAATCTAGGTGCAATAGATTATCAAGAACAAGCACAATAATTACACAAATAAATTAAATAGACTACCAACAGAATAAAAAAATACCTCTAGTGATTGTAAGATGAATGTCCTGATCCTCCTCAAAGGAAGTCTAAAAGCGGACTTCGTTGCAAAAGGACGAAGCTAAAGCTAAACACTACATATTCGTCAAAGCGGCGCCCGCGGCTGACCTAATTTTCTACGTGACGTTACTTCGTTACCGACAGAACGGAGCATTGCCGTCTAGGGACCAGCGTGATTGTGATATACATACTACGTCAACGTGTAACGTACGTGTTTTATTAGAACTGGAGAAAGAATAACATATTGCAGATGTTGGTGATTGGATGGTGTCTTTGTTGAGCACAACTTTTGTTGTATAGTCGACCTCGTTACTGCTTATCACTTTTGACAAAGGTCGAAACTATCTACCTGTCTCATTGACAAATATACCTTGTCGTTTTATAATGTGCGAGTGACATCCAACTTAGGGTGATAAAGCACGAGGTCATCTTACAGTAACTATGCATGTTCTGTCACGTTTTTAATGTAGTTGACAATAATAAGAACGACCGACTCCCAAAAAATAGGCAGTCGTTTTTATTTGTACAAAAAGTTTTTTTTATTTTTCACTTTTTGGTTATGGTACTTACCCTACACCAATTCGTATACCACTACTTACTATGTAAACAACAGTGACATGAATTATGTATATGACATCATCAAGATACACAAAGTGGATTAAATACGTATTATCGAAGCTAACTCAAAAACTACCCAAGGAAATATGAGACCACCGCGCAACCTACCAATCAAAAGAAAAAAGAATTTTCAAAAAACATCGATATTTGTTTTTTTTTTAAGTTGGCTTATAAATGTGTATTAATTTAGTTTTAACATAAACATAATAAAATCCTTTGTTATCTTGAGTTTCAATATGTTGCTCAACAACACTTTGTCATGATTTGTTGTGCGTCTTCGATTTGGTCAGAGGTCAAACACAAGTCAGCTGCACTTTAATCTAAAAAAACAATTTAACGAAAGAATAGAGACCTACTTGATTAAGGTAACGAGGGAATAACGTTCGTGTTATAATTAAAAGATGATGTCCCAAACATAGACATAGCTGCAACTCATACTCAGCACATAATTGCGTTGCCACTCAAATCTGCGGGTACTTACACCGAATAAATCTGTTGTTCGTGGATGCGACGAGCTCAAATGAAATGCTTTGCTTCAGACTAATTCTTGAAATTAAGTGGCATACGCAACGTCAACAGTAATTTCTAGGAAATCCTTAATACTAATGGGAATTTAGATTTCTAAGCAATGTATGATTTTCTAAAGTAAACAGGGTCAAATGAAATTACCTAGCAAAACTCTACAGACTTGATGAGTATTTATCTAAACATGATACAACAAAAATGTACATCTAGTGTCTACAAAATATTTTGTTTTAGTATTTTGGCACCTTGTAGGTATTTTCTTAATAGTCATGTAATTTGTATTGTGTGTCTTTTTAGTGTTGTGTTATTTCTTTGTGTGCAAAAAAGAAACGATTTATCTCTCTATATTTTTTTTTTTAGAAATTGTAGAATTGCGGTTTTAGTCAGGTTGAAAAAGACCTGAGTATCGTAATATAATACCAACTTGGGCGGCACCATTCAGGTCTGACCCAGTCCCGGATTTCAGAACAAAACCCGGCTAACCTTTTGAACGATAAATGTTTCATTTATTTTGCATAAAAACCGGTTTCATTCTTCTATCTTTGACCATTGCATTATGGGCTGTCTGAATACATTATAGGACAAACATTCTAGACCAAATGCAGTTGAGCGATACTTTGAGTATTCACTCAAAGTATCGCTCAACTGCATCATTATTAAATATCAATTTATCCATATCTTATTAATATCTTTATTTGCATTCCATAATGTAGGTTTAAAGGTGTAACAATGGCTTAAAGCTAAGGTACAATCACGCACCCTGTAGGGCACAGGGAAAAGTATAAAATTAATTCTTAAAATAAAAGTTTAATTAAAAAACAAATTAAGTAACATTCCAAAATTTTTTAATTATGGCCTTCCATCATTGCATCACTATTTTTACATCATTATTTTTTTTACATCGTGACGAAATCAATCATCCAAGAAACGCGGACCGAAAGATCTTCTATATCTATATTCATACATATTGTAAATTAAAGTCACTTGTCGTATCTGTCCATGTGACCTCGTTGTTTTTCTAAACTACGCAACGGATTTTGATGTGGTTTTCATCATCATTTAGAGAATTTAATAGAAGTTTAATGTGTTTATTACAATAATTATATTATTACACAAATATTATATTATTACATTATTATAAACTTACATAACAATAAGAAAGGGGGGGGGGGGGGGAAGACGGGCTTGTGGCTAAGTAATAACAGCCGCACGGGTCGATCTTAAGTTAAGTAACTTAAGTAAGCTACGCTTGCCTGGGTTGGTCCGTGGATGGGTGATCATCTTTACATATCAAGACCCCTTCGTGCCTCGGAAAGCACGTTAAGACGTTGATCCCAGCTGTCATTAGTAGACCTTTGGCAGTCGTTACGGGTAGTTAGAAGCCCAAAAGTCTGACAACCAGTCTTACCAAGAGGTATCGTGTTACCTAGTATAGTTACTATTAGTTACAATTTTACACGGAGCGACTGTCACTGACTGACTGACTGTGACTGTGTGGAGGTCACATAGGCAGTCGCTCCGTGTAAAATACTGGTATTCAGCTGCATCCGGTTAGACTGGAAGCCGACCCCAGGCAGATGATGACATAATAATAAGAAAATATCGATACTTTGTCAAGTCGTAAAAACCGTGCGAAGCAGGAGCGCATCGCTAGTATAAAAAAATACAAATACTAAGAAACAAAATCCATATCTCAAGTAACATAAAACAAAAAAAACTATTAACACCACTCCTACTACATACCCAAAGACAAACAACAGATTACATTATCATAGAGTCTGTAATACGACAAATTAGTTTTGTAGAGACGGATCGCGGTGGCGCCGCCGCCGTCCTGTGGGATAACGCAATAAGAGCCGGTGCTCTGCTGCTAATTGATCGAGCTCTCTGCGACTTTACAGCTCTATCGATCTGTACATATATAGTAGTAGAGCTAATGGAGCGAGTATTAACAGTGTTAGAATTTGTAGATGATTAGCAAGAGAATTTTATATTGAAATCAAAATAGTAATTTTAATTACACTTTCGTTTGGTTGGGAACTTGAATTGCCCCTTTGGGTACTATGATTGAAATTGGCTTACTTTAAATTGAGTGGGGTTATATAATATGTAGCTTACTTCAACATCAAAATTCACAAAATATTTTTATTTGTTTAATAAAAGTCAACTGGACATGGTCTTCATAGTGACCACTCTTTCATGGGTAGTTTGTTTATCTTGTTTCAAAACAAATAACACAATACAACAGTATTTGCCAAATCGCACATCAGTTTGTCGGCAATGAAAGTGGCCAATCAAAAATGATAAACAGGGTAGGTATATAAAATAGGGAATGCCCCTCTTGGCATACAATTTTTAAGGCATAATATTGTCTGGTATATCGTTTTCACATAACTTTTATTAGCATAATAATACTGTGGCATAATAATACTGTGGCATAATAATACTTTGGCATAAGCAATACCTTTCTCTCTTTTTGTGTTCATGATTCACATTTCACTTTCAAGTTCAATCATCGAAATGGAAAGCAGATCACTCAGTCTCTGGTCGCCATGGCAGGAAATCTGCCTTTATAATACTCGTTATTAGAAGAATATCCGACCAGAGCTGGCTGTTACAATTAATATTATCGAAAGGCGAACGATACTCGGAATATAAATCTGTATTCATGCCTTTTATGCGGAAATTCTCATAAAATATTATCAAATGATTTCAGTTAAATAAACTCGACGATGAACTAGGAAAGCCGTGCGAAAAAGAAGCTTTATACAATAATCTAAGTACCTAGGTTGATTAAAATCAAAATCAATCTGCCTAGCCTTTTCCTAACTATATTGGGGTCGGCTTGTTTAAAAATAAACTCTAATATTACGAGCGCAGCTTACAGCATATTTGGACTAACTTGTGTTTAGTGCTTCAAAGTTTGTTAAAAACACAAGAAATAATTAACACTATGAATATAATACAAATCCCTGTGAGGTAGTTTAATGTAAATAAAATTAAAATGGCAAATAGACCTTAAGCACAACTAACTTTGTCTGAAAAACTGATAAAGAAACACGAATAAACCAGAAATAATAACTCGCCACACGCACGTGACAACGACAAAGGAATCCCACAAAAGGATGAACAATCCATCGTTTTCATTTAACTTCGCGACTTCATCGTGCACGTCATAAGCACAAAGAATCACTTAATTTGCCGCTCCGTGCACTGGCGTTATCGCTGATTTTCCGCCAAACCCGACCCCGGGCTTCGGTTCCCGGACATCGGGATTGTGGGGATTCGGGAATCACTCTCGCGGGATTCACACCCCGTTTGAGACGGGAAGTATCGGCTAATACTCAGCGGTGGGCGGTCGTTAGTAGACTGTAATAAAATTTAACTCTTCGCCAATCTGCGGATTTGAGCATCTTAGGACCAGATACAATGATGGCGATTTGGAATATATAGTGATGGTATCGCTTACGCTTCCACTTAACGATGTAAATAGCGAGCGAAGATGCGATGAGTTTTATGTTACTCCCACCATTATTCTTGCTTTAAAACCCCAATGGTGTAGAAATAGTAGCCGTTTTTGTTAGCGTGTAATGTTTTTTATGCGTTCAGTTTAAATTACCAGAGTTAGAGATTTCACGGAACAACCACAAAACCACCAAACACAAACGCATAGTTTGAAGCCGTAAATACAATGAAATGCATTCATTGCATGATTCAAAAACATGTCCAAATTAATTATTAAAGTCCCATCCTTACAAATAGTTTGGAACAGAATTAATCCATCAAACTATCAATACAACTAAAACTACAAACGCAAGTGATCAAGCAGGACCATCATTTAGGAAACTGTGGCCCATTAAACTAGATTACAGCACCAAGGTCCTGTTCCAGCGACCGAAGGATCCAGAAACTTGGACAATTAAATCCATCTATTTATAATCGACATGCCCCAGAGAACCTTTGCGAGGATTATCAATAAAGGAACATTTAACCATCGTGCAAGTTACAACTTGTCCAATTTTGGTCAGTTTATTGGAGCACCGAATGTTACGTATACTTTGCGGTCTTATTCTGGGTTGTTGGGCAGGTTTTCTTTGGTGTTTTAAAAAGTGTAGCAATCCAACATAATAAATATTGAGAGGATTATATTATCCGGTATCTGGTTGTGGTCTATGACTAGCAAAATAGAGAGATATTTCTCGGCGGCATGTGAAGCCGAGTCAGAGGCCCATGGGCGGCTTTAAAACTCTGACACCAGGTTAGTCACTAACCACACGAAAAAGAAAGAAAGAAGCAATACAAACATTCTATCTGGATCCAAAATAACATTTTCTTACAATTTCATATTCTGTCTTACAATAAAATTGTCGCCCCTGATCCCTATAATTCAGTAAACCGCCTTCCAATATCATAGCATCACGGCATGAAGCCCAGAATACCCCTTCATGTCCGAAACCTCGTCACAGGCGCCCTTTATTGGCCACATTTGGTCGCAATTTGACAAATTGATTCGCTCGTGTTCCCCACTCGTACAATTATGGGATCGGATCGGGCCCTTCGATAGACATGGTCGATATTACTGTTTAGCAACGCTGTGTAATTGATGCTGTTATTGAGTTTAATATAATTTATTAAGAGTCTAAGCCTCTCTAGTTGAATGTTTTGGGTAAATAAATGACACTGAGTAATTATTATTATAATTATTGGTGGAGATTCTACACCGTAAGGATCAAAATTACAACACTTGCCTTTACAAAAAAAAGCCAGAGATGGAATCTGTGCATACGTTCATGCACAGACTCCGTCTCCGGCTTTTTTTTTCGTTAAATCATTTAGAACTAACAATAAGAAACTTCAATATTAAACCAAGGACTACGAGTATAAACCACATACAAGCAACATACACAAGGGGGCTGAAGCAGTGTCAAACTTATCGGCAGCAAGTTCAGAAGGAGCAGATCATAATGAAGTAGCCTGCAGCGTTGCCCCAGATCCAAGGACCCTCTCGACAGTTCCGTAAAAATTAGTATTATTGACACTTGACCCTATTGTAGAACATTCTCGAGTGCACTCGACATATTGTGGGGTCGTATGAAAATCTGTTGTATGAAGAGTCTCCACAAAGTTTTGATGTCCACTCTGCTACCTTGTTTCGTTTCTGCAATATTTTCAACTGCTTTTGTAACTTTGTTTAAGTCTGAGTAGGGAATGAATCATGTCAAAATGTTTGTAAGTACTGAGGTTTTTGGCTTTCTATACTACGTATAATTATTGTAAAGGTCGCCAAGTAAATCAACGACTGAAAATTATAGTAAAAGAACTACCTACTTACACTAAATAAAAACTTAGATTTTTAAAATAAAGTTTCATATTATCAGAACCTAACACACAGTAACCCATTAGTTTTTTATTTCTTTGTAACGAAAGATAATTAATCTTTTGTTTCATAGAAATAAAAAACGAATGTCTCTAATTTAATTAAACTGTTATTTTATGAAATTACGAGTATATCAAAGATCCAGCTAAAAGAAATATTGTTCTAATACTTGTAATAATGTTGAACTTGAAGATATTTGAGATTAGTAAGCAGACACTAATTTATAAAATAAAATAAATCAAGTTACGTAACTGAAATTGTAATGGATTTATTACAATGAAAATGAAGTGGATTTTCTTTTTAATTTTAAATCACAAAGATACTCAACTTGACTTTATTGAATTACGTTGCTTTTTCAATTATTTTTGCACTTTATCAAAATTAAAAAGTAGATTTCTTTTTGAAAAATGTCTTAATACGATTGAGTTTTTTTTTCTTGCAGAGAGACCGTCTAATAAATTCAACTTAAAGAAGTGGCTTCTCATTCAAACTATTAAAAAGGGGGCTGAATGTAAATCGTATTATTTAAAAATGGGACACATGAGACTTAAACATTACTGGCGAAATGTTGGTGTACCGTGTACTATAGATACACCTATGCCTTGGGGAGTACAGGCGTAATGTTAAGTTTTTCAATAAAGATAGTTATTTGACTCAGACTTGCGGAAATCCATTATAAAATACAATAGACGACGTATATTTAATTACCTACTCCACTTAACTGTTTTTAAAGAGTCACAAAGAACCCTGTAAAAAAAGACACGTGTTTCACCTCTTAACGAGGCATCCTCAGGATGACGATTGACTTGTTGCGAACCAGGACCCAACGTGTCAACACGTCAAGCTTCGAGATCAGAGGGTCTGCTCTCGACGGGTTCGCAACAAGTCAATCGGCATCCTGAGGATGTCTCGTTGAGAGGTGAAACACGTGTCGTTTTCTTACAGGGTTCTTTATGACCCTTGAAGAACAGTTAAGCGGATTAGGTTACTAAATATACGTCGTCTATTGTATTTTTTGTTCAATAAAATCCGCAACGGCATTCATACAAGACCACCTCTGTACATTTGTGTGCTTAAAGTATTTAATAAATATACCATGTGTATCGTGCCCCATCAGATTTCACCCCAATCCACTAAATCATAAAAAGAAAACGCTAGCTACATTTCAATACATTTTTGTATGAAATTTTATAAGGTCGTCAAAAAGCATTGTGCGTAGCTCAGTATACCGCTCCGAGAGTGCTGACAGTAAAATTGTAGTACCAGCTTAGGGGACTCCACATATGACGGTGTCAGAGCGACTTTATGACGTGTAATCGTATAGACAGTGTCTCTCAGTTAGAAGTGTGGAGTTACTTTACATTTTTATAGTGTGACTGCTTATTTTTGTTGAGTTAGGCGTTTATTTCATATCCAGTGATGGTTGGTTTTTAAGTTAGTGCAATAATGTACCAAAGTGTCTCAAGACGAAAGTTTTTGTTGACAGTGATGACATACGGCACTGAAACGTGGTCGCTCACAATGGGCCTCATTAGAAGGCTAAAAGATAACCAAAGGGCAATGGAGAAATGGATTCCCTACGCGATCCAATCAGAAATGAAGACATCCGTAAGAGAACCTAGATAACCGACATAGTCCGATGAATGGCCAAACTTAAGTGGCAGTGGGCAGGGCACATTGCTCGCAGAACAGATGGCCGATGGGGCTGAAAGGTTCTGGAGTGGTGACCGCGTACCGGAAGCAGAGTGTTGGAAGGCCCCCCACAAGATAGAACGATGACCTGGTGATGGCCGCACGAATCCGCTGGAAGCGAGAAGCACAGAACCGGTGGTCGTGGCGGTACTTGGAGAGGCCTATGTCCAGCAGTGGACGACCTTCGGCTGAAATAATGATGATGATGAATAATGTTGTTAAGAAAAATATTTCATTCCACGCAAAAAATATAGCATGCAAGAAACCATTAATAAGTTTATATCGAATTAGTGCTCGTAAGATTATAGAAATTTTTGCTACGCATACTAACAGTTGTATGGCGGTATTGTGAACCAAATGTAAGCCAGTGGAAACGCAGCTCTAACCGCACGACGTCAGTATGACGAGATCGTAACTGAGAGCCTCATGGAATATAACACTGTTGTAGCATTAGTATAAGTATTATAATAAAACGCTTGTGGAATAACAGTTATAACAGTACATTTTGTGGATGCAATAAACAATGGAGCAGTTTCTCAACAATGTAATTCCAATACAAAGTCCCTTGCTTTTTATGATATCTAAATAATCCAGGTACTACTTACCGTATTTCCTTGCTATAGTCGAATTTATTACTGCACATAAAATGTACGTCAAAATAATATGATCACAAACATTTATTTTACCGAATAATGTTTTAAGAGAAACCCACACAACTCACCTTGCGCAATTCCAGATCCTCAAAGAAAAATGCCAACTCGAACGCTTTCTAAAACCCGTTATAGTACACATCACGAGGTATTACGGCATTTTGGTCGAAAGTTTAACCCGAAAATGCCCGTGCCTGCACTAAAATCCTGTCACATTTACCGGTCACTAATTCCGCTAAAATAACCCAGAGTGGGTACAAAATACCGCCCGACTAGGGCTGGTTGCGGTCGGTATTCGACTTATTTCGGCCATTTTGGGAAAGAGAAGAGGGCCTGAGGATTTCGATCTTACTAATTAGATGTTTGTGTTGTTTTCTTTGCGTTGTTTGTTGGTCAAGTGGGTTTTGTGAGTTAAATATTTAGGGACGCTTTGTATTTTTACCGACATGAAATTTATTTGAGCATAGCGCACGTCAAATATCAATCTGTCTGGGTTGAAAAACTTTTCCCATACATTTCGTACGAAATGTGATTCCAACTTACTATTTTACGATGATAGACTGGCCGAAACTAAACTAAAACAAATTGTACTTCAACTTCAACAATCTTCGAACGAATAGAGAACAAAATTTATAAACTTTGTTGCTTTTGAAAATTTTTTTTACTTAAGTAGTTTTAGTTTTTTTGTAATTTCTGTCTTTTGTAGAGGACAGTATTTTTTTACGTTTTCCAAACAAGTCAGAAAGTTCTAAATAATTTGAGGTCATTTTTAGAGTTCCGTACCTCAAAAGGTAAAAACGGAACCCGGAGTCCGTCCGTCAGTCTGTCACGATCCTTTTTCTTAGGAACGCGTGGAGGTATGAAGTTGAAATAACATCAAATACGTAGGTCTGTGGTCCCTAGAAAGCTCTAAAAAATCAAACTTCTAAGTCAACGCAATAAAAGATACGGTCATTTATACGACATAATTATTTTGATACTCGCAAATAAAAGGTACTTCCCGTTAATCTAGAATGATCAAATTAGGCAAGAAGTAAGGTCTCATAACACAAGTAAAGGGAAAGTTCGAAAATCGGTAATTTTTAGTTTTACCACACAAAAAAAAAATCGTTTACAAACTTACACTTGCAGAGAATTGACCGTGACGTATATCGATGTATGGGAGATCATGTTTTTCAACTAAAATGTTACACGTTTGTTTTTGCGATAAATTCATCCCAACTACGGAACCCTTCATTGTGCGTGGTCCGACACGCACTTGGCTGGTTTTTTTCTCAGAACATCGAACATCACAAGCAACAAACTAACTTGTTTTTATAGTAAATAAAATTATAACGCGTATATAATCGTTCGAAGTTTAAATTTTTCGTTTCTGTTTGGCCAGTCTGTTTATCATACGAGTAGTAAAGTATGTTGGAGTTTCTTTCTTACGAAATGTATGGGAATTTTTTTTTGCGATTTCTGACTTTTCTAGTACTCAAACCTCAGTTGGTCTAGTAGAGTTTTTTGATCCTTATAAGAAACAGGATCGATTGGCATCAAAAAAAGTTTTTGTGAAAACTGTCCATTATCTTGCTGACTGTAATTTTTTTTTCAAAATCTGTAAATGCAGGTCAAAATGTCTCAAAAAGTTAAGGACAGTCTCCTAAAACCGTTTTCTTCTTGCGACAACGGTTAAGGTAGCTGTCCTTACTGCCCCATCTCAAAAATCCACCCTGTATACAGGTTTTACTTTATAGTTTTTTTTTGGCGTCGGGGTTTTTTTTCGGAGGTTTTTTTCTTCCTCGAAAAAGGGAAAAATAGGAGGCTATAGAGGATATATCCGCTCTAGAGATTCGATTTCGATGGTTCTTCTTTTATTTTTGAAAGGTAGAAACTTCAATTTAGTCTCATAAATATTTAGTGACGATCTGATGAGGATCATCGGTGTGATTCAAAATTCAATATTCAAAATTCAAAATGCAAATTCAAAATATTTTATTTCACATAAACCTACAAGGGCACTTATGAAACGTCAGAAGCTAGGTGCATGGTTCCAATTGGTCGATTCCTATGGAGAAGAGCCGGCAAGAAACTCCACGGTTACTATTTTAATTTTGATGAGCAGAAAATTGCTCCTCAAAATGCAGTAAATTTCTCACTTTTAGATTTCTACCACTTAACCACTAGGTTGAGATTGATGGAGCACCTGGGACCACCTTCTCATCAGAAAACTAGAGAATTCTGAAAATAATTTTCAGAATTTACTGTAGTGGTAGGTATATTACATGTCGCAAAAAGTTTGTACTCGCGAGGTTTACTGTTTGCAGATCTACTAGTAATATATTTTTCAACACACTTGCTCGTAAAGTAGCTCTTATTGAACCGTTTTTAGGGTCATAATTCAGTGTTTTAAAAATGCGTGCTTTTAACTTTATATTATCGGACTAGTGCTGTAATGCCACAGATAACTAATCAGGGTTTGGTTGCGACTCGCTAAAAACAATAACATTGGACTTGCCTGGGAATTGAAAGCGATACCTACGTGACACTGATTAAATACGCACTAATTAGGATACACGTATTATCACACTCACTTTAACATCCTATGTGTTTTTCTTATCTTTTAATTAAACTATAAACTATTTTAATTATCAATAAAAGCGAAAACTGGAAAAAAAATACAATTTTTACAAAAGTCAAACAACCGACCATAGGCAACCGACATCTTTTTTATCCCGCCTAAATTTATCTTGTCATTGAAATGCTAGTGATTGACGTAATAAATATCGACTATTTGTTCAAGGTGTATTTTATTAATCCTTTATTTAAAAAACAATTTTAATGTATTTATCATTATTATACTGCCAACAATCGTGTTTTAGGCTAGGATTTTCAAGATGCTGTCCTATTTCCTTATTAAATAATGTCGTAGGTCTATATGTATTATGGAGACCCCTCAAGTTTTAGAATATTATACTGCTTCAACACTGAATTTATTTATCTTTTACATACCAAACGTACGTAAGTACCCGTGCTATCTTGTTCGTTTTCACGGTTTTAACTTCGAACATATTTCAATGGATTTGTTTTTTATGTGAAAGTTCCTCAATATAAAAAATACTGATGAAACACTACATACAAAAAAAAACGTAACATCGAAAGTACGAAAACGAAAAGATCATACTACCACATCACTAAAACCATAGACAACCAATCTAGCGGCCATTGTTGTTTGACAAATTTTGAAACGCGACATGGCAGTATGGAATTAGTAAGTACTATCATTGCAGCATAGAATTTGTATAAAGAAATTGACTTTGAATACATGGAACTAGTATGAACCTATGGGTACTATTATATGAGCATTCTCTATTTTAACCCGAGCAGAGATTTGTGCTTTGTTTAATCTCTTCAAAGAGACTTCTTGCCTTCTATGTGAAGGGGTTTGGTTCTTTCCTTCATGTGGACCATTGTGCGTGGGTACTTCTTGCTTTTTTTATGCCTACTGTGTAAATAAATAAAATATGATACATTTACATAATATTTCATCAAATTATATATTTTTCACTACATATTATCTTAATTTGCGTATTCAAATTATTATTTTGTGTTTATTATATTTTTATATAGGCTGTACAAATGGAAAAAAAAAACCAGCGCGCCATTTTCCGTAAATATTTGTTATCGTTTTTGTTTTGTTGTTTTATAAAATACGAAAATCTAAACTATTGACACCAACCGACGTACAACAGTTTTTAAAAGAAGCTCCGATTGACAGTACCTGGCAACAAAGGTCAGTTGAACTTTATAAATCTAAATTATCATCTCTGTAGTTACGTTATTCCAGCATAAGTTCTAACAACAAGTCTGTTTTTTTCCTCGCAAGTTTGTTGAAAAACGTCGTAAGAAACGCGTGTGCATTGATCATTACCCACTCGGCTAAATTATCGCGCTCGCCTATGGCTCGCGCGCCAATGCCGCCTTTTGGGTAATGACCAATACAGCACACTCGTATCATAATGTACTATAAACATAGGTTAAAATATATATACATAATATATTATATAAATACGAGTACGGTAATACGAGTTCGAACCCAAGGCACGCACCTCTGACTTTTCGGATTCATGTGCGTATTGTATAATTATCACTTGCTTGCGTGAGGAAACCGGCATGTCTGAGAGGTATTTCTCGACGGCATGTGAAGCCAAGTCAGAGGCCTATGGGCGGCTTTAAAACTCTGACGCCAGGTTAGTCACTAACCACACGAAAAGAAGATTATATAAATGTGTGGTTGTTGTTTATGGAACGCAAATAAAATCAATGTGTCTTCACTGTTGATTAAAATAGCAAGTCGATTACCTACCACATTTTTATTTAAATACAAATAGGTATAGTCAGGTTTTCATTATTATTTCACTAACACACCAAACCGACTTTTTTCTAACAATATTAGCATAAAACCCACCCTAATGTGAGTACTAAAAATGTCTTTTATTTTTATTAGCAGTAACGTGGGCTGCATTACAATTTTTCTCATTAGTCGACTGTACACGAGCTTCAGGTAAAATGTGACTACTAATGACACGTTCATAATAATTATATACTAACTTGTAAGTATGAATAACAAAGTACGTAAAGTCAGGTGAATTAATTGTTTATCAAATAAACTACCAACTCAAACTGCCCGTTTAATTAAATCACAACTGTCGTTCTTTGACAGTTGACAGAACACGCAAATTGACGTAGAGTGTCAACTTTACAAATAAATAATTTCCCTGATTGTACTTACGGCTCATACGTCATAATTAACAAAACGACTGTATACTATAGAGGAGTGGACAAAAGTAGAGAGAAGATAGTATAGTAATATTATAGGTATCAGTGATGTAGTATGTATTTAAGTAATCCATGTGGTGCCGGATGTAAAGAACCATCCCATTTCTTCCCGTGGGTGTCGTAAAAGGCGACTAAGGAACTCACTAGAAAATGGGCAGCAGCGTTCTCTACGCATTTTAACGCCATACTGCGATCGCCAACCCGCCTGCCATGCGTGGCGATTTTGGCAAACCCCACTATTTGGGGGAGGCCTATGTCCAGCAGGGACGTCTTTCGGCTGATATGATATACCTACCTACGCACATTTTCACAGAAATTATAATTATACAGCCCCAAAAATACCGAAAACCCGCTGCAACATCAGTTGGAGCCATCCATATTCATTCCAAAAATATTTGCAAGTTGATGAATGCAATACAACAATGCGAAATACTCGGCGCATATCAAAACTGCTAGGCATCCCACCGGTAACCTTGCCACGCAATTTAACCCGTTCACTGACCATTGAAATGCGGATATTACCGCACATAACGACATCCTCTGAAATTGTAGCACTAATAGTGTTAAGAGCTTGTTGTCAATTGTTGTTGTTCGGTGGACCACGATGACTTCATTTTAGGATGTTGGGGATGAAGCTTTGAATTTTCAGAGGATGAGAGTAAAATTTTATGTAAAAATAATTAGTTTTAATTCCGCAATAACTAGATCCAGGCTTGGATGCAGAATGCAACAGAGTATAGGTTTGGGTTGCATGTTGCGTCACAATAACCGCATCTTCTGCATGTACATGTTTTTTGCGGCGGGTGCTCCTTTTTGCATCTAAGCCTGGATCTAGTTAATATGGAATGCCGCAAAGTAACGCTTGATTCTATAACTTAGAAGATGACAGAACAACATTTTTACACGCAACGGATGTGGTGTCATACCTATCAGTAATTCCTGGAAGTCAGTCAGTTTGGATAGGTATGCTGTACCATACTTTACTACCGCAAAATTTTGCGTATCTGTTACCTAAGCTAAAAAAACTGTTAGGTAAACACAATATTTATGTAAGGAGTTTTATGTTAGACTAACATTAGATACGCGTCTGAGATTTATTTGAGTTTCACTACTTCCATATTTTCTTTCATAAAAGCTTCTCCTTACCCAAACTACTCGTATAATACAAAGTTTATTACAACGTTCCTTGCACCATTTCTACAGTACAGTAAACAAGAACTATAACTTCAAGTCGAGTCAGAGACGGGTTGACTCTTTAAATCACGCTGATGCTGAGAAGATTACATACTAAATTATTTGCATCAAGGAAGTCGTGGGGTCTCTGGTTAATCCTAATGAGATACTGCTATAGGTAATAAGAATAATTCTTGAATCTCTCTAGAATCAATCAGAAGAGTTTAATTAAAAATTATTATTATGGTTCTATTTATTGATATTATAGACTATGTTGTCAATTTACATGACAGTTCTCAATGTTCTCAACAGTCCTCTATCCAAAAGCATTATTTTGGGTAAGTTAGAGAGATCCTACAGACTAACACATTGACAGCCCAATACGCCGGCGGTACTGGGGACAGTTTTATACAAAAAAGGTTTTTCAATAGCTTGACAAAGGAAAATTTCATTATAATTAAATTGTTTTTTTTTTAAGTACAAGAAGTAGACAGTTAAGTACTCGACTGATATAAGTTTTTCACTCATTGAGACGAAAAAGTCTCTACGTTATTACACGAACTGCGTCTTAGACAATAAGAACGTTAGAAACTAAATTACTGTACTAGTAACTAGCAAGTGACCACATAAGTAGTGGGCAAGAAGTGGTTAGATCCATATAAGGAAACATGGATCTTGCTTAGATCCATCTAACGAAACATGGATCTTGCTTAGAACACGAATTTAATAAAAATTATTACTAACGACACCATACCCTTAAAATTTAGAAGCTCAAGTGCAAAAATGCATTAAAAAAAATATGGGCGTAACATTCTCAAAACTCAGCTCCAAAAAACTAAACCGTTGTCTTAGTAAAGAACTAATTTATGACCAATTGTAATGGTATAAAGAAAAAATATTATTCAACTAAACTAGTACCACTTTTATTTGCGAAATAAACAGTTTATAACGTATTTGGAAAACCACTATAGTCAGTCATAATCTAAACGGTTATAACTCATGCACAAATCAATTTCACACACTCCACTTCACGCAGTCACCGAACAAACACTTAAGTCAACACAATTTTTCTTTCCTCCCCCCCCCGCACACTCCCCTCTATTCCCGAAATGAACAGCAGAACTAAAGTGAGGTGAATTAATCTGAAAGGGAGGCCGGATCCGGCCCGTTACCAGAGATTGACAAATGATGCGGGCATACGTTCCCGTTTACCTACACCACTGTTTTTGCAGGGTTGCTAAGACGAAATGTATGCGAAATATACGCCAAGGGATTTCATACTTAATTTGTGGAAGGGGAAGGGCTAATTTTGAGTGTGGTTAATTGGAGCAGGTTTTATGTGGAGGCTTGAATGGCAGTGAGGTGATATGATTACCGTGTTATGTCGTTACCTTGAGATACTTTATGTCTTGGAATTTGATGCGCAAATAGTGGATTAAGGGGCTGTTTTACCAACTCGGTCTATGTTCTAGTTACCTAGCCTGGAAAAAAACATTGCGATTTATTTTGTAGTTTCCGAATATGGATGATTTCAAACAGTTTTTTATTCAAGGAACATGTCAAAAACATTGAAACGAAGAATAAAAAATGCTTTCTATTTTCAAACTATTTCTCCTATCAGATTAAACAATGCCGATTTTAGTTGCTTTTTTGTTTGAATTGTAACTACTGTTAGTGTGCTAATTATAAATAAATAAAGTGCTGTAATGGCCGACGGAATTGACTGGCAAAAACAATAATTGTACAAAGACCTCCGTTATAAGCAATAAATCATTTTTAACTTAGGCGAAGATCACAATAACCAAACGCGCAACTTTAAAACATTATAATAATTCAAAACAAAATAAAACAAAACCTTTTCTATCTTGCCAACCCTCACTGTCCGTTTCTCGTTGCTAATGTCCAAACAAATAGAATTCATGCTCCACGAAATGGATACGGGACGAAACAGATAAATTTCCAATTGATTACATTTCGCAATTAGACAAACTAGCTCCCAGCAATCGCGAAACAATTGTGATGATGGCAAACTATTGATTTGTGTTCCAGCCCTAATTGCTTGATTAATTGTTTGTTGCTGATTTGCAATAATTTATTGGAACAATAAAACAGCCTATGCCTAATGTCAAATATTCAAAATGCAGTTATATAAATTTTAGTGAAGATTTAATATAGTCGGTAAGCCATTGGTCCCACCTGTCATTCGTAGATCTTTGACAGTCGTTACGGATCGTCAGAATCCAAAAGTCTGACAACCAGGTTTAGCTAGGGTTATTGTGAGGTCAGATAGGCAGTCGGTCCATGTAAAATAATGGTATTCAGCTACATCCAGTTAGACTGGATCCCGATTCCAACATAGTTGGGAAAAGGCTAGGCTGATTTTTATTGCATGAATTATCTGATTCTTTTTTCGACTTTTTTATTATCAAACCAGGCCTGTTATTAGTCTAGAAATATCATTTAAATACCGTGCCACAAATGAAATAAAAACAGGTATTAAATGCTTTCAGAGAACGAATTAAACGTAGAAATTCTCAGGGTGTTTCAAACGTTCACTGAGCGTTATAAAATGAACCACAGAGTAAATAGATGCAGAAGTATCCCATTAGAACTTATAACTGTGAGACCTCAAAAGGATAAAGGAAAGGAAGACAAATTAATTATACTTTGGCTTGGTTTTTCTTTTATAGTGTAACAAGCCGTGTACCCGATAGTATTTCGTTGTCTGCAAACATGACGAAATATCATACAAACTTAAGCCCACCTCCTTTAGGGTGTGAATAAAAAAAAATCCTTGTCCAATTTTTCAAAAATTTCTATGCCAATGAAAATGTTTTTTTAAGGTTTTACATTTCTCATATACATACCTAAGCTAATTATATTTGTTATGAGAGAAGAACCCCAATTGAAAACTAAGTTTACTGTTTTGGCGATTTCGATTCTGTCAATGAGTAAAAAAGATTTCGTAAGTCTTGGTATCAGATTAACACAAAAAGACTGAACATAATACTCGTACTTCCCATTTTTGCTCGGTACTAGCGTTTGGGAAACAGGTTTTTCGTCAAGCCGCTAAAACATTTCACTAAGTAACCGTTCAAGGAGCGATAATGTAATTTTCCCACAAAGCGGCGCATGGCACCTTTTTGAACTGTCATTTTCATTCAAAATTACGCAATGACGTAGTCGGAAAAATACAGTGCAAGTTAAAATTAATTGTAAGGTACCTAAGAGCGTTTATTCTGAAAGTGGGCAACGTCGCAAATATAATGATGTCAAATATTTCGCTGTTTTGATTAATATAGCAATATTACTGTATGGAAAAAAAATATGTGGCTAAATAGAACTAGAATATTACTAATGAATTGCAATTATAACATGGAATTTGATGTTGTACCCGTTTTAGGTGTAAAAACCGACCAAGTGCGAGTTAGACTCGCACACGAAGGGTTCCGTACCACCGTACAATATTTAGTAAATATGACGTATTAAAAAAAAGCTACTTACTAGATCTCGTTCAAACCAATTTTCGGTGGAAGTTTACATGGAAAACATCAACATGGTACATGGTATGGTGGTGTACATCATATTTTTTTTTAGTTTTATCATTCTCTTATTTACACACATTTTACCACTTTGGAAGTGTCTCTCGCGCAAACTATTCAGTTTAGAAAAAAATTATATTAGAAACCTCAATATCATTTTTAAATACCTATCGATAGATATTATTTTTTTGAGTTTCAGTTCTAAGTATTTTGTACCACCAAAATGTATTGTTTTTTTTTCTATTCTTGTGTGTAAATCTTAATGCGGTTCACATCTACTTACAAAGTTTCAACAGTATAGTTTTTATAGTTTCGGAAAAAAGTGGCGGTGACATACGGACGGAAAGACATGACGAATCCATAAGGGTTCCGTTTATTGCCATTTGGCTACGGAACCCTAAAAAGGCATTTGGAAAGTTTCCAAATACTTTTTTTTATACGATATTAATTATTGCATTTCATAATCAATATCCTAGTTCGCTAGTTAGCCACATTTCTTATTTCCATACAGTAATATTGTCAAATTAATCAAAACAGCGAAATATTTGACATAATTATATTTGCGACGTTGCTCACTTTCAGAATAAACGCTCATAAGATACTTATTTATTCCTTGACTTTACCTACGCTTGTAATTTCAAATTTCGTGTGTGAGTTCTAGAATCTTACATTTGCAAGAACTTAAACTTCTGGAACTTCTTATTTGATAAACAAACTCGGAGAAATAGGTTACTGCAGTGCTCGTTAACAGTGCAGGCACGGTTTTTGCAGTATTGCCATTTTAACCCAATATGGAGTGCGCGTAGGTATGCGTCTGTAGTTTTGAATGTATCTTGAAACTACTTCGAAATGTCTGGCTAATTATTTATTCTGCCATTAATTAAAGGGCAGAGGAAATATTTTTATTTACTTCTCCGGTTTTGGTTAGTACAATTGGACTTGAAAATATTTTTTTATAAAGATTTTTATTTTTAATACCAACAAGCAAATTAGTTCAACTGGTCTTTTGTCTTTTTGGCATCCTTCCAATAGACAGACATGTTTGTGGAATTAATCTTTATGATAATAATTTAATTTAATATTTTAAGTTTCTTTAATTATAACTACATAACTATTGCAATTGGATAGAGTACTATATTGTACTCTTTAATTGTTTGTTTGTTTTTTTTCTATTTTATGTTTATAATAACTTGGTTTTCAATGTAGAAAACTGTCTCTTTCTATGTAACTATGATTATGACTGACCTCGCAAACAGTAGCAAGGACTTAGAAATGTCATATTCAACACCATTGCGCCATTTTCGTTATTCATTATCTCTTTTACAATGCTAAGATCGTGATACTGATTCTGCCACGCTGTCTAGTCACATCATGAAAAATTTATATTAGTAAGTTCAAACCCCACCCTCACTTCTGACCCCTTTCATCCTAATTCCCACCATAATCTGCATTACACGATCATTATTTAAAGCCATAGCCTAGCTAAATAACCGCGGTACAATAATGGTGTCCTTATTATTATGGTCATAGTATTGTCGCACACAATGGCTTGACAGGCTTAATTTTGTAGGCTGTATTTACGGACGCCTTTTCTTGGGCTTAATAACTTTGGTTCCCCGGGGAAGAATGAGTGATGTCTGGTATTGTGAACAAAGTGGCAGTAATATCAGTTTGTTTTGTGTTTAAAAATATTTGATGAAATGTTTTTTCTTGACATCTTGTCACGTAAAAGTTACGAGTAATATACACCAAATAGGTAGGTACACTATTTCTGTTCAGTGCTCATAGATCTCTTTTGTTTTTCTTTGTTATACTCAGATTTGAATTACAGTCTACAACATGTACGACGATCGTATTACAATACTATAAAGTTCGAATAGGCAAATTAATGTATGATGCAATTTTGCTGTCTTTGTTTTTGTAAATGATCATTTATACATACACGACGGCTGCCTGATACGTTTCCAAACGCTTGTCGTCAGGCGCTTCACGAATGAGTACGGCGCAGCGGCTAATCGAGTAAACTTATTTCTTTGTATGCACTAGTTTCTGTGACAATTTTTTTTTTCTTATTTATTTATTTAACAGTTTACAGATATAAACAGACAAGAAGAAAGGAATAGAAAAATACGTACAAAGGTGATGCTTATTTCTAAAGAAATCTCTTCCAGCATACCTTACCTTAAGGTATTTTTCTATGGGCCTGTGTCGCCTGAAATAAATGGTATTATTATTATTATTATACCTGCGATAGGAAAGTAGTTAAAGAGATGTAGACAACGTGTGTTAGAGTAGAAGAGAAAATAAAATAAAAACACTTAACTTTCTTCTTTGTTTTCTATCAAATGTTAGTTATCCTACTGGTTTCTGTTACTGTTCTTGGTTTGACAATGTAAAATGTTTTGTTTAATATTGCTTATTCAGCCGAGTCTAAGAAAATCATTCAAGGGGGATGCGCTAAGGTAGCCAGCGAAATTAAAATTTTCTTAAGTTTTTGCAATTTGCAGGTCAGTGTCAGGTTGTATGTTAATTAAAATATGATTCGCGACCGTAACAAACATGGCTTTAGATAATTATAATCATTACAATCAGGAATACAACTCCATAAGTAAGCACAAACGTCAAATGTCATGATTTCATGAAATAGTCATTCAATGGAATTAGATAGGATAGATACAATTAGCGTAGACAATTTTGTACTTACTTGTTTTTTTACTCCTTGAGGAACCAAAGCCGTGAAGTTTAATTCATGACGTTAGTTGTCTTACAAAAGTTCTCACCAGTGTACATACTTTATTTGCCTCTCGGTCATTCACTCCCACACTTCATTCTTTCATGTTTTCTCAAGATCTTAATACCTTCTATCCATCTAATTAATCAGTTTATTTTGTTTCTCAGTTCCTTTGGAACTTAATACTTTCAAGATAATTGAAAGTCTGGAAACAAGAAATAGATCAAAGGAAGTAAGATTATGAGATGCCTAAATCTTAGGAAGTTTTGTGCGAACTTAACAGTTTTGTTTTTCTTGTTGTTAGTAACTGGTCGGTTTTAAAATATGTTGCCTGTTTCACTGGACTTATTTTTTTAAAATTTTGCGTTAGTTTACATGAACATACATAACATCACGCCTGTTTTACCTGAAGAGTCACGCAGAACTGTATTATAGGTACCCACATTTCGCTTTTTATTATTCCAATTTATGTGATTATTTATATACGAAACTGTTTAATTATCTGTTACTGCCTCAGAGTGCGGTTACTACATTACCACTCTAAAGACGACCCGGTTGGCGCAGTGGCTGAGCGATCGACTGCTGCGCAACGTGTCGCGGGTTCGATCCCCGCACGGAACAAATATTTGTATGATCTGCAAGTAGTTGTTCCGGGTCTGGGTGTTAGTGTATGTGAGTTTCTATGTTTGTAAACGCACCCACGATACAAGAAGAAATTCTCAGTGTGGGGCAACGTTATAAAAAAAATAAAAAAAGGACATCGTATTTACAAGTGAATTATTTTACAAGATGTTCGTAAAGACATTATTCGAATCAGTTTTCAGTATCAAACTCAAACTCAAACTCAAAGCATTTATTTCAAATAAACCAATTACAGGCACTTTTGAATTGTCAAGGTTGATTGTCAATTGTTTGTATATTTCTGCCATACATTATTTTTATCCCTTGATAGTGTTTAGAAAATTACTTTTCATCATAGACGCAAAATATGAAAAACATTTTCAATATATTTTCAGTTTTTTTTTTTTGGGTTAAACTTTTTACTGCTGAAATATAAAAAATAAAAAATCAACAATAAAATATTGTAAAAAGAATATTTCGAAAGCAATCAATATTAAAAGATTTTATCGTACCTATACTTGAGTATTTATAAAACAGAGCCTGCTCCCTCTCTGAACGCACAATTAAACAAAAAGAAAAATATTAATTAAAACAAACTGAATTCTGAAAAAGATATCGATACGAGAAACATTGAGAGTATTGACACTGGTTGATATTTATTTTTTGTGCAAAAATTCAGTGTGAATTCTGATATAATGAAAATCTCTCTTTTTTTGCCAGCACTGTCAAATTGTTGGCGACGGAATGTGGAAAGATCCAGTTTTTTTTTACAAAATAATAGCAGGTAATATCAAGTAATCCCTAATGACTTTCTTCCAATTCTGTAGGTAGGTACAAACATTCAAATTTTTAACACATTGAAAGACATGCTCCCGTAAACACAGCAAATCGAGTTCTTTTTTAGGTTTGGTAGCTCTCTGGCAATCAAACATGTCTGGCAATCTCTTTCTAACACTTGATATGCCATAATAACAACCAGCACCACAATCTTGGTAATCCGAAGGATTTTGAAGGAAATTTGGAATTTATTTTAATAATAGTTTAAAATACCTTTGTTAAGTATTAGTCCAGACTAATGTATAGTCTGGTCGGCCGTGACTTACCAGTCGTCGAAGTCATGGGTTCAACCCAAGCAGGCACTTTACTTTGTGTAAATTATTTCATCACCACTATTCTCAAAACGGTGAAGGAAAACATCGTGAGGAAACCGGCGTGTCCCAGAACAAAAAATTTGAAGACACGTGTCATCCACCAACCCGCACGGTCTGTCGATTACGGTCCGCTCCCTCTCACAAGAGGGGCCTGTGTCCCGTCCTGTGTATAGGCTGATTATGCTAGTCTGGACCAACTACCCTGTCACTAGGAGTCGGGCGTGGTTAGTGGCGCTACAGTTTTATCTTTTACAGATATCATCGTTAACCATTGTTTTTTCTTTCACGGTATTTGTTTTTGTTTCCAATAGACCATTATTATTATTTCCATAACTTCATATAAGTTTGAAAAAAATGTCTGCTCAACAACGGAAATGACGCGATTAATGTTATTGAATTGTCCAAATGAAAAACAGTAAGTGTTACTAAATTGTCCTGCAGGTACTGTGCGTTTTGAAAGTATTTATAGAAACAAAGCAGTAACGTTGAACGTTCAAAACGGACGTTAAATTAAACATTTTCTGTTTCAAACTATTGCTGCAATGCCAGAACCTTTCCTAGGTTGAAAGTTATTGAAATATCGTTAATTAAACACATCAATTGAAAAGTCTGTTATAAATTAAAAAAATTAACAGTTTTTTCATTGGCAATCACAATCGTTTTTTTGAATAATGTAACTCAGAAAAAGTGGTTGCTTCATGTAGGTACCTAATATGATATTTTAATTAGGCTTTCGACAGGCACTTTTGAACTGTCTTAGAGTACTATGCGGAAGGAAGCAAAACTCTACAGTTTGTACAAAATTAACGCAACTTATGTATCAGCAAATAAACTATTACTTCGTGAGAAATTATGAAGAGTCAAAAACAGATTTTTTGTCAAATAAAGTTGGCCATGTTTAAAAACCTGAACCTACCCCAAAGCCGTGGAAGGAAGGTGGCAAAATACAAATTATTACAACAACTGTGAGCAGTCAGTTTCTGAGAATTGTTTCATGAAGATGTTTTATATCAAATGTAATTCCTCTGAGTACATCGACCAGGTACAGTCCAAAGTACACAAACTGTTTACGGTTTGTGAAGTGTTTATCACACAATCCGTTCCAGTTTCTGGGGAACATACTATCCTATCTTCAAGAATATTAAGTAGTGGGAAGCTTAACCCTTGCTTATGAGAAATATATTATACCTAAACATTTCATTTGATTGTGTCATATAGGCTAGTAATGTTTGAATCTATTGTACGCATTACAAACCTCCTTAAACCTCAGAAGAAGGATATTAGACCCTGTTTATTGTATCTAGACCAATATAAATGTCGTAAATAAAAACAAGTAGTTTATAAGTAAACATGCAACTATTGAATTCTCGATTCATCTTTCTTTGACGTCAGTCACAGGATACATGAAGTACAGTAAGCTGCACGTCAGTACTAACACTTTGACTTTGAGTTGGCCTGAATAAGAAGCCAGCTAATACAGATTGTTTACCACTGACGTGGGGTCTACTGTAGGTGCCTTTATACAGTTTTTCAAATCGGACTTCGGACAATATCAAAGAATTGCAATCTAAACACCTTCCAATTCTTTTTAACCGACTTCAAAAAAAGGTGGTTGTCAATTCGATACGTATGTACCTATGTAATATTATTGGAACGGCAATATATTCACTTATGATAATTTATTAGGGCTTCCAAAGAAATACGAGTATACAAAATTTTGTAGGTCGGTTAATAAAAAACTTTTTTACAAAAAAAATACACTTAAATATGAAAATTTACTTTAATTTCGGAAGTCAGTGGCAAAAAACGAAATTACAGAACCTAAAACACCGACTTCCGAAATTTAAGTTGTTACTGATATTTTTTTGGAAGTCGCTTGTTTTATTTTTTTGTAAAAAGTGTTCACAACGTCATTCATCCAAATAGCACGAGGCTATACAAATTCCCGACACACCTTCACCGTCAGTAAACTGTATAATTCGTAACATAGCAAAGCATGTTTAGACGTTTCCAGAAAACACAGACACACCAGTTGAAATAAGACTTTAATATCTAAACAGAAGTGTCCCGGTAGCCGACGTAACCGGCGTAGTGGCGTGTTCAGATGCACGCAAACGACTCGCACGCCTCGCCGGGCTGTTGGGGATTAACTGTTTATTTACAAGCCCCATGCCATGGGAACGAATAAACATAATAATATGGAGTTTATTCATATAGGGATGTTGGACGTAGATAAAGGCTACGCATGCTTTTAAATTTTCATGCGTGTGTTTTAGAATTTGATAAGCCGTGCGCCCGATGTGATTTGCCATCCGTATAAATGATGAAATTCTATACAAACTGTCATGCCATATTTAACCCTCTTAAATGAACTTTCAAAAATCCTTCCTTATTGCTCTTTGTTGTAAAAGGAATTCTTGTACAAAAGTTTCTAGACCAGGTGGTTTAGGATGAGCGTTGTCTGTCAGTGAATAAATAAATTTAGGATTTTTATTAAGTAGAAGGATGAGTGATGGTAGAGCAGTGGTGGCCCAGTGGTAACGGCCCCGACTTACGATTTGTAGGTTGTGGGTTCAAACCCTGGCATACGCTTTACTTTGTGTAAATAATTTCACCACCACTGCTCTCAAAACGGTGACGGAAAACATCTTGAGTAAACCGGCATGTCCTAGAAAAATTCGAAGACATGTGACCTCTGCCAACCCGCACAGGGCCCGCGTGATAGATCGCAGCCCATTCTCTCTCAAAACGAGAAGGCCTGTGTCCCAACATTAAAGGCTGATTATGCTATGCTTATGCTAGATGGATGAAAGGAAGGAGTTTCTCATAAAATATCGAAGAGCTTAAAGATTTTGAGGGAAAGCATTGGTATAATATATACTACAGTTCCTTTGACTGAAGTTCCAAAGGTCGTGAGAGTTCAATCAAACGTAAGTAACACGAATTCATAGTAAGGACTTAATCCAATTATATTTGTCGGATCCCCAATCAAGCATTTGATTGTACATTACAACTGAGTTTTGTCACCAATGTTATTTCTAGTTGGTATATAAATAAACATTAATCCAATTAAACAGATTTGGAAATTATGCGATAACTTACATAACTATTTTGATTTTACAATGTTTACCGGGAATTCTAAATAGGTAATTATATTTTCCGAAAGGATCAACAACCTCGTTAGTCTATAGTGGTAAAAAACGTGACAGGTCACACGGGGCGGGCAATGCGTCATTAAATTTTTCCATTATGAATTTTTCAGTAGCAGCTCGGAGTCTCAATTTGAGCCCGGTTCACCAATAGGCTTGCCCCTTTTACATGGGACGCAGGCAAAATATAAGTTTACTATTTATACACCTCTGCTTTCCTCTTCAGGGAATACAAGCGTGATGTTATTTTCCGTATAACACTGCTACCAACAATTCTCGCAGCCTTCACCCGTGTTAAATTGAGAATAGGCTTCCCTTGGGACACAGATTCGATTGCCGAATAAAAAGTATCTTGCGTGTCAGTTCAGGTTGTTTTCTTCCTTTGCAATAATTGAGTTCGAAGCTTACCTACGTATTTAGCATAAACATATCTACCTACTTTTTTGTAGGGAATAGAAATTATTTTTTTAAACCACTCGAAATCTCGCGAAATCGTGCGAAATTTTCATCATTGTAATTCTTCTTCAAAATTGCCACTCAAAATATCCTTCTTTCTTTTTATATACAGGGTGTTAAAGAAATGGTGTGCCATAGCTTAGGGGTAGGTTCAGTATCGATAAAGGAACCCAAGAAAAAAAGGAAATTAAAACATTAAAAAAATATTGCAAGATCAACCTAATTTAGTACCTACTAACTTAAAATAGCGATTAGAATTAAAATTATTTTATTTGTTTAAATGCTTTAATTACTTACCTACTATCGAACGCGTTGTCAGGTAGGTACTCGTAACTCTAGGAAATTATGAATTAGATTTTAAACAAAATAAAAACGCTTGCTATTTAATTAGTAGGTACTACATCTTAACATAATTTTCGTTTTATTTTTTATTTTTCTTAAGGTTTTTTTTTACGGGTTTCTTTATCGACTCTGAACTCACCCTGAAGCTATGGCACACAATTTCTTTAACACCCTGTATAAACACAAAATGACGTCGTCCTCCCAATAAGCGAACAATACACAAACGTCAAAAATAAATCAAAGAAAAGCAAGAAACTTAGTACAATCAATTAAATAAACACAATTGCGGCAATTAATTCCTACCGTCCTAACATAATGGGAAATATTCCCTAAAGCGTCTCCTTTGCCCATAACTCAAGAGGGATCAATGAGTTATTAACTGAGTAATGGCTGCTCCCTAAAACCGGGTAACCGGGTAACCGGGCATAACAGGCCTGAACAAGGCCGGAGATAAAGAAACCTATTGAAAAGGGCAGGTACGTAATAGCTTTAGGCAACGTTATGGGTTATAGAAGCATAGGGGCAGGTCAAACGGGATCCGCTTAGATTAAAATTATTTGGGGAATTTTAAGGCTGGAGGGATAAAGATTTACTAGGTATTTTGGGACTAGGAAATTGAACAATTTCAGAAGGTCAATGACAAGTACATGACTATTGGCTAGGTACCGATGGTACAAAAATATACCACGCCGTGTACCCGATGGGATAACCCATGGCAAAAATTACATACATTCCTTACGAACTTTCATCCCGTATATAACACCTTCAAACAATGTATTTTCAAAAATCCTTCCTTGATGCTCACCTTAGTTATTATGTATAGAAATCTTGCCAAATTGTTGTGCAAAATTTCATTGTTTTACACCTACAGTCTTATTTGCTGTGCGTTGTCTGTCAGTGAATTAATTTTTGATTTTAATGAAGTAGGCATGAGAAATCCTTAACATAGACCACTTGCCTAAATCCAAATGAAAAAAAAAAAAAAAAAAAAAAAACATCACAAATCATGGTACGCACACAGTACTTCGTGGAAATCAAATTCCATTCACATAAACTTTCGACCAGTATATAAAAGAACAGTAAAAACCGCATACGTAATAAATCCGTATTCGAAACACCACATTGCGCTCCAAAACAAACACAAAATACTGACGTGGATCGAAAATGCTGAAGAGGTGAAGTAGCCATGTTGGCTATGAACTGTGAGCCAACATTTCCGCTAAGTGGAGGTCTGACACAGACAGTCGAGACGTCGCGACAGGTTACGAAGACCATCACGCCTTTTCCTCGATGGAGAAGGCAGAGGTGTGAGTCAACCTACATTTTGCAATGTTATCGCTATTAAATCCCATGTGAAAGGGGATGAGCCTTCATGCCATTAATAGGGCACAATCCACACTCCGGGCTACTAGTAAGAAACTTTAAAAAAAAACAGCTCAGAACAAGAAGACGAATGATGACGAGGAAGAAGATGGCGGTAATAATGTTTTTTTAACTCTAGAAGCAAGTTCTGCAACAGCAATGAGGAATCTTTGGCCACCATTCGGATCAAACAACCAAGAAGCAAGTAATAGTTAAATAGTAGAACCATATAAATTAATACTTAAAGGAACTGAATAAATAAAACAGCAATACATAACATCGCGAACAACACAACTCTCCAATTACAGATTCTCAGTACATTTCACATTTATCACGGAGTATTCAATGCTATTATTCGAGGACCCAACAATGGTCTAGATTTAGCGAATATAACGTTTCATTGGGCAGGAATCAATTCTATCCGTATTGCAACTAACTGGTCCGCTTGGGTAGCTGCAAATGAAGACAACTGGGACTATTGGATGTGTGTGGTGTATAATTATGTGAGTGTTTCAATTTAGGTTCTGACTATCTTTAATCATGTGGAATCTTTGGATTTGCTTAATTATTTGAAGTTTGCCAAATACATTCAACTTTGATATTATAAAAGTTGCCATGTTTGTAGTAATTGTCATATTGTTAGTATGTTTGAAATTCTTTGGCTTACAGGTCATTCAATTTTATATTTTCTCTTTTGTAAATTTGTGAAGACATTGTAACTTATAACATCGCCTTGGATGAGTCTGTAAAGGTGTTATAATTGTAATTTGAATAAATAAATAAATAAATAATAAATAACTTCGTCATTCCATTTGTGTTTCACGGAGAGATAAATATTATTTCCAATGAATAAAATCAAAAATATAATTTGTTTATGATTCCAAATTTCATAAAATTCAAATGTTATAATTTTTACAAGTACCAACACAATAAAAAATAGACTTCTAGTATGAGTGCATACCTATTAAAATATATGCTTGAAAATATAACTTCATACTGACTATTAAACCTATAAATATGGAAAGGCTGGTGAGCTTCAAAAACCAAACCTAAAATATAAAGAGAGGACAACCGCTATACAAATATCAAAAGACTCATGCATAGATTATTTTGTTCATCGATAGAGTCGACTTTTTATAGCACAATTTTTGCATGGAAACCAGGTAGCTATTTAATTTATATGCTGATTTTGAGAGCAATAATAATCGATGTCCAACTTGCTATACTACCAAAAAGAATTAAAATGTTAATAATGTATGCACTAAAGACAGGAAATGATAAATTCTCTTCAAGGTTTAAGTCAAAAAGGTTTTAACAGACACTATATGCAAAATTCGTTGACCCGATTTGTAGACAGCTCTACATATCAACGAATCTTTAAAAATATAAAAGGTTCATTAGAAATTTAAAATTAGCTTAGACATCATTTTGATTTTAGAGATACAAACTACCTAAATGCCGCAAGCTAACAACATTGTTTTGCTACAACAATTTACGAGTTTGGCCAACCTCTAATAGCCTGAAGATAAAATATTACGGTAGTTTGCGTTCTTTTTTCTGACATCGATTATTTTAAATTGCCGCGTCACGAGTCAAATCGATTGACGACTCGTCTTGAAATCGCATTACGTGAGGCATTGTCAGTCAACCTTCGACAAATTCGCTGACGTCACTTAATCTCGCGGATGAGGAGAATAATGTTACTATGAATTATTTAAAAAAGAATCTTTCTCCCAAATGAAAATTATATATCTCATATTGGACCGAGCGTCTCTTTCGCTGTAAACTATACATATATACATATTAAAACGGTATTTCAATTAAGTTGATACTCTATACTGATTTAATCCCGAGTCCATGTTTAACTAACCGAATCAGAACTTACTGGTTCCGGAGAATTTAGAAACTTAAACACTGTAAGCAGAACTAACTAAAACAATGGTAGAAATGTTACCCAAAATAAAACAAAACACCTGTCAACTGTTTAAAACAAAACAAAGCCACGCACAATGTAAACCGATGATCGTTCAAAAAGTTCGCCAAACTATTCCCAATTTGAGTCACCTTCTTGGAATAGTGAGAGCCAAAAAACTTCGTACGTCATCGTTTAGTGGCCGATCAGGGAGTGCGGTTCACGCGTCATTTGGCTCGCTCCCCCTACTTTAGGGGGGAAACTTTTGCTTTTCATCGTTTTTGCGGCTCAATATTGTGTTTTACGAACGCTTGGTTAAATTTCTGAGGATCACCCTGGAACGATTTGATTTGGAGATGGATTGAATGGTATTCTTGAAAGGCCCTTTTTGGGAAGGGATACAAAGGTCGTTATTGTTAGAGCCATGGCAAATACTTGAATGGTTATCCTATGAGTAGCTTATTCAATGCAAATTTAATGTACAAAGAAATTATATTTTGGTAAGTCGACATAAGGTTTGCACTAGAATTTATGAAACTGTTGTGTAATATTGAAGCCTTTTCTTCAATTTCTTCTTTGCCGCCTGCATAATAAACGAAATTATCCATTACTCGTGGATCAATATTTCAAACACTGCTCGTTTCATTCATATTATTACTTCCTCCAAACAGAAATATCTGAAAAGGCACAACCAAAACGAAATCCTTCAACAACCTTCCAAAACAAATCTCTAACCGAATTAAGATGGGGATTATCTCCTTCTATAGAGTCACCTTCTTCCTTGTTTATTATTAATCGTATCAGATCAATAGTAACGCATTGGGCAAACATATCGAGTGTCCCATTAGCGTTAGGATCACAAACAATGGAATCTGAGGGTCGGCTGTCGGGACCAATATTGTATGATGAGGATTACTAAATAGGATACGTTCTTGTCCGGATAAGTGAATTTCTATTTTCTTATCTGTGCTTTTGTTACCGTGGCTTGTTAGTTGTTTGCTTTTGGTTCTCATTTTAAATGGTTTGTTTAGAATTTTCATTTATTAGGACCAAATCACAGGTTTTGTTTTAAAGATAAAATATAGTTCCCTAAATTTTAGAGCAACTTGACACTCTCCGAATTTTATTATAGAAAAGAGCTTGAATAAAAAATAAAAAAACTTCCAATACAAACAACTTTTACAAGCAACCAACATTCGTAAACACAACACACATACCAAACTTTACGACTACATCTTTTTTACTTTGAGTATTTTTCAATTAAAGTGAAATCAAGCGTGAAATCAAAAGCAAAGGATTTTGCTAAGCTCGAAGAACACTTACTTGGAGTTCCTCTGATAATTCACTTTGCGATAAAAACAAGGAACTAACGGAACCAAGTGAATTCCTTCCTTCCCAGTGGTCTGCTATTGATGGGAACTTTTCGTGTATTTAAGTTGGTTAACGGCGACCCCTTTATATTCTGTGACTTGGGTAAAAACATGGAGCTGTTCTTTTGGCTTCTTTCTTTACTTTAAAGTTGTGTTAACTTCTGTGTGTGTTGAGAAAACGAGACGTTAGTGGGTAAAATAGCCGTTTATCATTGTTACTTTTCAGTTACTGAAATAGATCAGGAACCGTGCTGGATTCTTTCAATGTGATAACTCACCATAAGACAATTTAGATTACATTGTTGTTCCACATGATTTTAAGAATAAAATCTAGAATATAAATTATCTAATTTATATAAACGAT
The DNA here is from genome assembly GCA_916701695.1 of Agrochola macilenta. Classification (NCBI taxonomy): domain Eukaryota; kingdom Metazoa; phylum Arthropoda; class Insecta; order Lepidoptera; family Noctuidae; genus Agrochola; species Agrochola macilenta. The sequence goes on along the minus strand of OU753560.1, from coordinate 22,324,845 downwards.
TCATAGAGCAAGACTTTCATTTGGCCAGATACCTATAACATTACTTGTAACTTGGCAACAACAATAAGGTGTGTAAATCAGATATAACACACGTACCTACATTTACAAAGTTTTCATATAAAAACTTGTTAGAAACCACAGATAGATTACAATATTCCCCAAACTTGAGTCTTCTAATCAAACTTTGATGGAACGTCCAAAAATGATGAACAATTTCAAGAATCTTTTCGGTCGTAAGGTCGGGACACAACACCTAGAGCTAGCAAACAAAATCTAATTTACAGACAAACCGTTTGTTGCCCCGAGGGACCACAAGCCAGCAAACAGGCTATCATTTATTCAGCCCCTATTTCTACTAGATATAAATCTTACCTGCTTTCATAAGTCACTCACGCTACTTGGAAATATCTTTATTAAGTTATGGAGGGTGCATATGGTTGTTAACATAATAATTAAGTAAGTTAAATATGCTAATCGCAGTATGATTTACAATCATTATCATAATTTCAACCTAAATTGTTTTACAATAACTTGAACTATTTTACGAGAATCAAATAAAAACCTGACCTGGCTAAATATGTTCAATTTATTTCACGAACATATTTATCTGAAACCGGTTTCAGTCTAAAATAAAGCCACTGGAGTATAATTAGGGATTGACAATGACAGCTTAATTACACTCTACTTACTGCTATGTAGATAGACTATATGCTTATAGATCCAATTAATGCTTTATATTTAATAGCATTTTCTTCAAATTGTAGGCTTCTATTCATAGTCATGCCTTTTTATGTCTCATCTCTGAAGAAAATAAAACGTGACTATCCATAAATACACACCGATCCCCGAGCGAACATTACATAACATGTGCTCACACAAGACACTCGACACGGCTCATAGAATCAATGCGAGAGAGAGAATCAATCCATTTGGCTACTACGTCCATAAAGTACCTATAAACCGCTCTCTTACAAAACAGACGATTCATCCAGTGTAGATGTGTGGATGTCGGGTTTATTCTGGCTTAGATTGATTGTAGCTAACATATTCGTCCGCCAATGGATGAAACGTCTTGTGGTTCTTGAATAAGAATAATGACCTTAAATCATAAACATTATTTGCTTAAGTGAAAACATGAGAGATAAATATCAAAGCCAGCTTCGCCTATGAGTAGTTTTACAGACATAATTAGCAGAACTTGCGAACTGTAACACACTGCAAATGCACACACACATTAATTCCACAAAGTAGAAGTGTGGCTCCAGAACTGCAAACACTTTTGAATTACCCGACTTCACTTTGGAGCCAAATCAAAACACCACCCTGCAGAGCACTTGTAACGTCATACATTTAAAACTACCCTCAAACACCCAGAATTTAAGACACTAGATCAGATTAAGCTGAAGCAACACGTTGAAAATAGGGTTGTAAGGGAACCTCGCCTCCGCCTCCGCAAATGCGAAACTTCCGCAAAAATCCTACGCCCGCGGAGGTCTTTAACGGAGGTCTAATAAAAACAATTGACTCCAACTAAGTGAACCCCTCGAAGTTCCAAATTTTTGCTTCCATGTCACCGTCGCCGCCAGGTTCAGTACCAAGTGAGCAACTGTTCAGTGGAGCCGATTTAATTTATAACGACTAGACATCGCCAAAAAGATGACAAAGCCGCAAAACTGTTTTTTTTTTTGTGAAATATAGTTTGCCTTTGCCCCCTTATAAATTATCGATTCTCCTTAAAATTGTTTTTTCTTTCGGCTTGTGGCTAAATAATAACAGCCGCACCTTGGTTCCAGCTGTCATTTGTAGATCTTTCAGTCGTTACGCGTAATACGAGTAAGAAGCCCGAAAGTCTGACAATCAGTCATCTGACCTCCACAACCCTATTGGTTGTTTTTAGTTGGTTAGGTCCGACAAGCATTCGCTTCATGTAAAATACTGATATGTAGCTGCAACCGATTAGACTGCAAACCGACCCCAACATAGTTGGAAAAAGGCTAGACAGATGATGAGGTCGATTTTTTCTTTGTTATACGTTTCATTAATCTGTTTTTTTATTCTTTTATTCCACCTCCGCCTCCGCTAAGATGGTCTCCGTTACATCCCTAGTTGAAAAGAACGACGAATTTTAGTGGCAGTGACAAACTTGCAGGTTTTACTACTTTTTAATGTATCTCAGTGGCCGGGGTAATGGTTAGTGCGCCATAATGTGGGTAGATTCAATTTGGGTATAAGTTATTTTGCGGAATGCGAGTTTTAAGTGGACTTTGTGCGGAGTGAATAGTTTTGAGGTTTGAAGAGGCGATAAAGTAAGTTTGAATTCGGATGTGTTTCATTGTCTTTCAACTTCTTCCCAAGACTTCCATATCCTGCTTCATTTTAAGGATTAATAGCTGAACAAAGTATATAATTCGCCAACATCAGAAAATGCACGAGCAATCTTAGCAAACTATCTAGGAACTAAATTCTAAATAGACTAGTGTTACTCGTACAGAGAAACCTACATACATAAAATGATTTAGTTTTAGAGAAAAAAGGTGAGTAAAATAAATAAGATTATCCTTGGTACCAAGATCTCGAAGATAAATACCCCACATCTCATCTTTACGTACTTGAAAGGCACTTACAACGAAGTTTCTTAAGAATTCTAGTGGCATCTCTTGAAAACTAGCATGTGTTGAAAATAACTATATTTCTTCCGTAAACGAAGGAATCTTTGAAGAGCTTTCAAACCGCTAAGCGTCTCTCTGTTACCTACATACTGGATGCGGGTGGTGCCTCGTTTAGTATATCCGTGCCGTGACTTGGTGATATAAGACAAGTTTACTGAACTTGAGAACTGTTTTCGTTAAATTCATCACGAATTTATTTCGAGAACGATTAAAATTATTTTAATGGCAAAGGTTTGTATTATATTTACAACGGCACTCAGTAGATACTTAAATAGAAAGTCTATAATCAACAAGAAAAAAATGACAAGTTTCAGTAAAAAAAAAAAATTTTTTTTTTATTTGAATAACAGGTACCTAGCTCTTATCTGTGTGGTATTCCCACATGTAGATAGTATTATTATATTTACAGATCTTCACATCTCCGAGTTTGTCATGTGCACATTCTTTTTTCTTCTAACACATAATTCACAAACACTGATCAGAATAACAACCATCCATTAATTATCACATACTGGAAATATATGCGTAATATGCGTAACACTGACAATAATAGGTTCTAGCAAGTTATTTAGGTATTACTGAATAAATGTCGAAAACAAAAAGTTCTCTGCGACACTGCACTTTGTGATTTTGACACAGAAAACACAAGTATTTTAGTGTTGCGCCTCTGCGCGTGCGTCGATGGCCGATGGTGGCGCAACGGAAAGTTGTTATTTTAAATATTATATGTTCTATATTTAACATTATTGGTCTCTTATTCATTGATTTTGTTTTTTTTTTCAAATACCAGCACTGTGGCTCTATTTCGCTTATGAGTCGCAGCATTTTTGCAGCGATGGCAGTTTTCTTCGGATGTAACGCATATTTTGTTAACTTTATTTTTAATTTTATGCGTCATATTTGTCGGAAATAAACTGGACTATTTTCTTTTTTAAGCAGCAAAAGTAGATATGACGTTTTACTAACTACTGTCTTGCATGTCCATTAAATTGAAATCCAGATACAAGTTATGCCTCAAAACGTCATAAACTATATCAACAAAAACGCTCGCCTATAAAAATATCACAAAATAATTTTAGTCCAGTGCTATAATGAAGTGGAATAGCCCATCCAAACGCTCCACATACTCGTAGCAACAATAAACTCGACACTTTATTTGTGCTAGCCAGCCGGCGCGGCGCGGGCGGCGGCCCGCATACCTCTTATAAACTTCGTTCGCAAAATCTACATACATTGCAGACAGAGAGTAATCAAGAATACTTTCAGGCACTTATGTAACTTGTAAATAAATGTTAAATGAGTTTTACTTTATATTCGTTTCCAACGGATGTATTCCGGAACCGGAAATCTGATATTTTATTTAAGGGAAATGACTGAGGAAATGGAGGCGGAAAAGTGAATTTAAGTAGCTAAATTCTGTAATTTGTTCTGTTGTGTTTACACGGTATCAAGGTATCCTATTAAATTTTTTGTTGACTTCCAGGAAACAATTTCATAGATATTGTGGTTTTAATGGTTCTGTTAAAAGTGAGTATTTCTTAAGGTGTGCTGTGTAAAATACTTGCCCTTCACAACCTTTAATTAAATAACAGTTTACTTTGTAATAATTGCATTTTTATGGGAAAAATTATACTACTTCTTATTCTTCTTCATTCCTATTCTAGCAATCCTTTTAAAAACTAAAACCGGAGCAATCCTAGCCTCTATCTCAATTAATATCTCCAAACAATTCGGACTTTGTCCGAAAAGAATGAAAACCATTAGAATATCATCAACTTTATCAACTTTTACGGTCTGTAAACATTAGTTAGCAGGCGGGGGCAATCAGCCACACAATAACGAAGCAACAACAAAAAACACAGATCTAATACATACACCAATAAATCTACCTCCAATTCATACTAAACTTAATCATAAACTGCCTCACACCAAACAATAGGTAATTATAACAAAATTAATAAGCTCAACTGACGCGAGCGCACCGCGTCATCGTGTCACTTCGGAATTTCATTACGTGACGTCCCAAGAACTAATCCGAGTAATAAACTGCCAGATCTTCTATGATTTATACGCGATTTCTATTGTTATTAAATTCGCGGTGTAATTGCGATGTTATGGTAAGCTGTTGGATCGTTTTGAGACTATAGATTATGATAGAGGGATTTGAATTGTCTGGGAAATTCATCTTCTCGTGAATAGGTAGCAGGTATGAGTGATCATGTCATAATGATAAGAGTAGGCAGTGAGCAAGTTTAGTGTTATCGTGGGGAAACTTGTACTTTATATTCTGAAATTGCCAACGCACTGTCAGCAAGCGTGGTGATGAATGCTCAGTTCAGTCATATATTAATTTAGTAATAAATTGCCAACGCACTGTCAGCAAGCGTGGTGATGAATGCTCAGTTCTTCTCTGAATGAGACAATGCCATTGGATTTGCAGTGACAAAATTGATTTCTGTTTACTAAGTGCTTTTATGTCATAATTAATTAATTTATTTGTTTAACATAGGTACAGGAAAATCCAGGAAAATTCAAAAGGCTCCATCAGATTCCAGGCACAATACTTACTCGTACCTGTTCGAATTCCATACCGTTTCTTGATAGATTTTTCGCTAAAACCAGTTTATGTCTTCTCATTACCGGTCTAACCTACCTTCGTAAAAACAAAAGGTTCAAAGGAGATTAGATGTCAATTACATCAGTATTAACTGTCGACGATTATGTTCGCATTGGCTTGCTCAGCTGTCGTCGCAAACGACTTCCATTATGACTGACAGATGCTGATTAAAACGTTTGGTAATTGACTAACGGAATGATGATGGTAACGATGATTTTGACATCCTACGTACGTTCGGGATTTAAAAGTACTTGGGAATCTGCCGCTTCTAATAGTGATCTCAAATTGGTGGGGATTTGAGAATCTCATAAAGCAAGAACTTTGGTTCGTTAGAACTGTTTGGTAGAAGTTGCATACCTTTCAAACATTTAATAGTTTTAACCTGTCTGAACATGAAGTGTGTTCTTATCTTCGTTATTATGTTATTCTTTTTAAGGTCGGTTTTGACGAAACGAGCGAATACACATTCAATTCCCACCCTATCAAATAATTCTTTCGTTGTTCCATACTAGTCAAGAATATCGAAAATAGAATGCTCTTGTTCTGATTCTATGTTCGTTTGATCTAAACCTATCTTTGCAGAATAAAGGCAATCGTCTTGAATCAATTAAAAAAATAATTATATTAACCGTCACACTTAATTCATCATCATCACCATCACCTTAAACACGTATAACTAACCCAACCTTCCCATAAAATTACCACTAATGTGATTAAAATGAAAATCTACATGCTTCAATAACGGAACGGATTGCAAATCCAAGGTATAATCACTATTTTACGCCACCCATTAGTTTACACATTCACCCTTTAGTGTGCACCACGCTACACTCCATTAAGACATTCCAATTGACTTCCAAACCCAATATACACTTAAACTAAACGATGCCCCAAACAGTTTGCTCGGTATCAGTGTCCGAATCGATACCGATACCGAGTGGGGCAGTAATTAACGCGGGCCAGTGTGTGGTCGCGGACAGAATGTAATCACAACACGGCCGATAACTGTCAGTGTGCTGTGTATGAGGACAGGCTGGTCAGATAGTGGGGAAATATTATGAGATGAGGAATTGAGGATGGGATTAAAAATGAAATGAAGTTGAATAGCCCATTATACCTGTTCTGGCGCGCGCTGAGTATTTGTTCCTCATGGAACATTTTGATAACAGTGATATCCAAATTCCAGTTAAATATGACGTGAATACACGACAAGCCAAATCAAAATCATTTCAAGTGCCACGCAAAAATAACTTTTATGGCAGGCGTACCGCTTCTTTCACAATACCCAATTTACTAAACCAAATACCTGTAGACATTAGAGACTCAATGAGTCTTATAATGAGTAAGTCTTATAAGAGTAGTAAGAACATAAAGCGTAAGCTGAAGGAACATTACATCAACTCGATAACAACTTAACTGTTGATAGCGCGTTGATAAAATCTTAAGGCCATGGCATGCTAAGATAGACCCCAGAGGTCTGATTGTGTGCTTTGTTTAAATATAAGAAAAATTGTAATTTATAAAATAAATAAATAAAATAAAATATTTTGTAGTGTATTACTTTTTCTTTATGTAATGTATAATCTTGTGTACAAAGTATATATAAATATAAATAAATAGTGACCGGCTTTCCCATGGAGAGGATGGGTACACAATGTACTATGTTTAGCAAATAAATAATCATTCATTCATTAATTATTTCATACATACATTAATTCATACACAAGTGTAATCCTTATCCGAAAATTGACCCATGCTCAGAATCAAATCCCATTTTTTTTTTTTTGCAAGAATGCATGTGGTTTGCAGATTTAACAAAAATAAATTACGCAATATTCAGGATAGCTAGATTTATTTGACTATAACAAACAATTTTCTATCTTCTACTACTAATATTATAGTGTCACAAACATTCGCCATGTCAGTTTAATTAAACATTTTTCATTTTTAAATACAACTGATAGGTACTTAAGTAAACTAGAAATAAATCAATGGAGTGCAATAATTTGACTGAGTAGACTCAATCGTTACACGCCGCCGTTGTAACATTATCCAAAAGTGGCTCCCTGTCTTTATTATCAGCAATCCCAATTTCAGCTGATCACAATTTCAACCGCCACACTAGAATGTGACACATCCAAGCAAATCAAGATCAACGGTGAACCAGTAATGAACGCCGTCGTTTCGGGCGCTGTTACAGGAATTTAATCACAACTACAAGCAATAACTGTCAGGCTGATATATGGCAGCTGAATGTGACAGTTTATGGAGTAAGGAGATGTTACTTAAATGGTGGGTACTGGCTGGGTTAATTCTGTGTGCGTTTTTTGTTCAGAAATTATCGTTGTTATTGAGGTCCGTTGTGTGTGTGAGTATTTTTTTTCTTTCATAATTATCTTATCTTGCTTGTGCTTCAATGGATTATAAACCTAAAAATTTGCAAAAAATTACCGTTCTCCTTATCTCCTAGAATTCTAAGGCTTAAATTGTTATTACGGCTATAATTTTCCTGTCAAACATAGCTCAATATCTAGGTTTATGAAATGAATATTGAGGATACAATTGGTTTGGATCCTGAGCTATTGGTTGTTTGCGCCAAGTCCTGGGTCTTTATATGTCTGATCCGTATCTAATATTTGCGTCGGTAACCAAACCAACAATACAGCTGATTCCAGAGATGGGCAACATAAGAACAAATAAAGAAAGGTTTTGATTTAAAAAAATAATTAAGTGTAACTGTGAAAAGTACTTGTTTCTTCATAAAACATCCTGGAAATTCTAGTGTCATGTGAGTTACTTTGATTAATGAGTCTCCTCAAGATACACATCGAGTCACTCCACTATGTGGTTGTGTTACACGAATGTAATCACAACTACAAGTAATAACTGCCGCGGTGACAAGCTCGAGTTACTGCACTGATTAACTGTTTGTCTTATATTAAATAGCATTGCCACGCGCCTCGTTTGTTGTAGGGTTGATGCTGAATAGTGCATAGAAAAAAAAGGAAACAAAACACATTTGCACTAAACGTGACGCATTCTAGAGAAAAAGGAATCCTAGTAATCGTTCTTTTTCGTGTTTTCTTTAATGTTACTATTGCAATGTAATTTGATGAGTAAAATCTGAACTTTTATTAAGTACCTGGTACTTGTTGACAGGCCTACAGTGTCCTATCATATCTATTAAAACTGTTATTTATTAGTAGTTTATGAAACTGTTGCATAAAGAGGGGAATTATACCTAGTTATGTGCAGTTTCATACACTACATTTATCTACTCTCATACATTGGGATTGAGTCTACTGAATAAAAGATCAAAGTTAAAGATCAAGAATAAAAAAATCCCACGAAATTCAGTTCAACAAAACGTCTGAATGGCGCCTGCACTCACCACGCATGCGCTAGAGCGGTGCTGATGTCCCCCGCTAACGTTCCATTGCAAAAATAGATGGAAGCTCCTTGGTGATATTAACTTCTTGGATTTACCCTGTATCGTCATAGAAAAAAATTGTTTTACAATGCATTTGCTCGAAAAGAGCCTTTTCCAAGCAGTAAATTAGTGCGGAAAGTGTCACTTTTTTCACTAGTGCTTTTTACTTTTCTGTTTTTTTTTTAATTTTGGTGGCCGTCGTCGTCAGCCCGTTGCAAAGAGTTTTTATTATTTGAGAAAAGTTTTACAAATCAGATGATGATGATAACGATGACGATGACGATGGCGATGGCGTTGGCGATGGCGATGACGATATCGATGACGATGGCGATGGCAATGGCGGAGTCAAAGACAAAGTGGAAGTGGAAGTCGAAGTGGAAGTCGAAGTGGAAGTCGAAGTGGAAGTCGAAGTGGAAGTCGAAGTCGAAGTCGAAGTGGAAGTCGAAGTGGAAGTCGAAGTCGAAGTCAAAGTCGAAGTCGAAAGTCAAAGTCATGAATGTTGTTTTTATCATTTATATACGTCGTCATTATGCTAGATGTTGCATCACACACACACACACACACTCACTCGATTTTTTTTTTTTTCTCACAATGTATAGTAAAACGTTGTATGATACATCGCGGGTCTCAAACCAAAGGGGCGTATATGCAAAAATGCGATTTTTCGTTTTTGTTGCCATTGGATTCTACGATAAGCAATACATCGCCTCAATTTTTCATATAATTTAATATTAATTACTTTTTGAATAAATTGCAAAATATTATTTTTCGTAGGCAAGACAGCCTGCAATTATTTTTAGGCCATATAGCCGTATAGTAGACGTAAGAGCAATATTATTGCTTATTGGGGCAATTTTGACGTGCCATAAAGACGTATGCACGTACGACTTTCAATTATATTATGATCTATGGGAATTGTGTCGGGCCATAGAGACGTATGCACATACGGCTGTGTATTTTATTTTAATCTAAAGTTATTTTGTCGAGCCCTATAGACGTATGCGCATACGACCGTCAATGTCAACTTGATCATGAGGATATTTAGTCATCACTGCAGACATTTGTACATACGTCTGCATATTTTAGTATTGCTGTCTCAAGATTTCGTCAAATTGTGGACGTATAGTCATATCAACAACACCTTGTCATGCAACAACAGCTGCCGTATCAAGTGGATGTTAATTTTAATGTATCGAATATCTTTCGTGAATTTACTGTGAATAATAATAATTCATTATTCACAGTAAATTCACGACCAAAATTTATTAATATTTTTTTTTAGGGTACCTCCCTTACACGTAAAGTGGGGATGTTTTTTTTTTGTGAAATATTTAGCTTTTTCATTTAAAAGCTTAATATTTCGCAAACGGATCCCTGAATCCAAAAATGGTTTTCACAAACTCTCAACATTTTTGAACGACCTTTCTAACGATATCCCACAAAATGGGGTAGACGAGAAAAAAAAACATCCCCATTTTACGTGTACGGGAGGTACACTAAAAAAAAATATTTTTCTTGTTTTATTTTACCACTTTGTCGGCATGATGAACATGTATACATATTATGCCAAATTACAGCTTTCTAGTACTAACCGTCTCAGAGCTAAGCCGCGGACAGACAGACAGACAGACAGACGGACATGGCGAAACTATAAGGGTTCCTTGTTTACTACGGAACCCTAAAAACTACCCATTAAACAATATAAGAATTTAAAATCGATATTACATACAAATTAACAAAATTTCCAATATTTAGAATACCTACAATCAATTTTTATAATTAGCATTTAGAATACAATTAATTATTATAAATATTCAGAACACAATTAATAAGTTAAGTTTACGCAGCCCGAACTATCGCGACGATAACCGATAATGGTTGGTCACATCTGCGTGTATCGTAGTTATTAAGATAATTTCTAGCTTATGTTTAATGTATGTGATGTGGCTGTGCGTTTTATAAATCTATATCGAGTCACTGTCACGATATACGCAGATGCGGCCGCAGCATTATGCATATTTTAGCTTGAATTATTAATAATTTGGCTGATAAATAAATAATATAATAAAAAATAATGTCCTATTTTTGCGGAAGTTAGAAGGCTACTAGTAAATTATTATTGAGAGGGGAGAGCAGTGGTGGCAGAGTCGTAACTACTTACGAGTTGTAGATCGCGGATTCGAACCCAGGCAGGCACTTTACTTTGTGTAAATTATTTCATCACCACTGCTTTCAAAACGGTGAAGGAAAACATCGTGAGGAAACCGGCATGTCCTAGAACCAAAAATTCAAAAACATGACGTGACATCTACCAACCCGCACTGGGCCCGCGGGCAGCGTGGTAGTTTACACACCACTTTTTATCGAAGAGAGGAGGCCCGTGTCCCAGCAGTGGGAACATTATAGGATTGGCAACAGATTGCCTTATTATTCTGTCTATTAAATCTGTACTCCGAACCTCTTCCATTAAAACAAGTTAAATATAAAGACCTGATGGCTATATGTAACGATGGAACTATTCCAAAGAGTTACCACAGCTATTACAAAAATTTGCCTGTAGTAGAAAACGAAAATTTAGAGACAGGAGCTACAAATGACGACGACGAGCTAACCCTTGCTGCTACAAGAGCATCTTATATACGACGTCGACCTAGGAACAAATTTTTAAGAAGATTCTTTTAAGATTTCATTTCATTTTGTTTCACGTAATGTGCCTTGAGCTCAATTTTGATTGGGCACGCCACAATTGTGGCGATAAGTCCCCACTTTGAGAAGTGGCTAGAGGGGCGTCCTCACCTTCCGCCTGACGCAGGTCCTCACCGGACACGGCTGTTTCGGGAGGTTCCTGTTCCGCATAAGGCGGGAGGAAACGCCCGGGTATCACCACTGTGTGGATCGCCCGGAAGATACGGTGGAGCATACGGTGGAGGTCTGCCCTGCTTGGGCACTCAGGCAACGGAAGGAACATGGGTGGGTTTTATAATTTCCCACCCTCAAAAAAAAAAGCTCAATTTTGATGTTTGTGATTTTATGTGAATTAAAGTACTTTTATGTTCAGATTTATGAATAAATTTTAATTTTCTAAGCACCATTTTGTTCTTATGTTTTATTCGAATAGAAAACATTGTGTAATTACTACCATTTGTTTATTTTTCCAGATTGTAGACCAAAAATAGTCTATACTTCTACTTTGAATTCAAACACTTCTCAATATTAATAACAAGCTATACAGGCGTATGAATTTTGTAAATCACGGAATTAACGTTAATTTTGATGGGATCTCATTCCTAAATTGCAATATTTTAAATCACCAATTAGGTTAAAATGATTATTGGTACAATTATTAATAATTTAAGGGAAAAGGTTTTACGTCCACAAATTCCAAGCATTTTTGGGGGTATTTTGGCGGCGTTTTACCGTATAGTCGTCATGCCAAATAGACGTAACGACCAAAAACTTGTCTTACAGAGGGAATATCTTAAAATCAAGTATTCCATATTAACTGAGGTAAAAATATATGGCCACATGCAAAAACACAGCAAGCTGGCTCAATTAGAAGAAAAGTTATTAAGTTTTTTGTCTCTCCTGAAAAGTAGGGATTTTGTGGATACGCCCCTATGGTTTGAGACCCGCGACATGTGAGTAAGATGATTTCCGCACTTATAGCATAAATAACTATTATAGCATTATTTAGTTGGAGAAAAAGTGTTATAATATGATTCTATTTTTAAATTTCGGTATTGTGTTTACGTCAATATAAACTCGTTTTGAAGTTTATAATTCGAATATTACGATATGAGAGAAGATAAAAACATTAAAAAAGCCAATTGTTTTTAAAAGATTATATCGTGGATTTTTGGCCGGCTCTCCTCCATAGAAAACGACGAATTGACACCGTGCACTTAGCGTCTGACGTTTCATAAATGCCCACGTAGCCAATTTCATTTTTAATTTGAATTTTGTAGGCAAATCTTGACCAACATAGTAGGTACATAATTAAGATACAAAATTACTGAAAAAGGGAAGAAATTAAAAACATCTCAAAACCTTGAGATAGGTACCTACACTCTAGAATCTACATTGAAGTGATAAAAACTTTAAATAAGTTATCTTCGCTGTTTCTAATTATATAAGCATATCTCATAAAGTTTTTCTTTCTAATATTTCGTCCTAGTGACGGGACTTTTCAGACTAAGTTTTATCTAGTTTGCAAGGTCTTATAATGTTTACTCGTGTATGAAAAGTCTACCCAGATTTATAATATAATATTTCTTATTTTATTTTAAACTAGCTGCGCCCTCGGTTTCACCTTCATAAGTCTCGATCCCGTGGGAATATCGTGATAAAAAGTCCAGTCAGAATTCTATGTCCTGACCTAGGTCTGGGTCTACCCATGTGCCTTTCATCCAAATCCGTTCAGCGTGTAACAAACAAACATAAAAAATATATATTTTTTTCTCTTTATATTATAATAGTTTAGATATTTCTTTGACAGGAAAGGACATCACTCTTAAAGACTTCTATGCGCTATTTACTGTTTTCCGTTGTTAATTTTGGTTGCATCTGACTTTGATCTCCAATGCAGCTACAGGCCCTTTCAACAATTTTTATTATTGGCCAACGAAAAAAATTTGCAAGCAATAATTCGCTAATTTTTTCATTCCATCCCTATAAAAGAAGAGGTCATTCGCCTCAGTCAGACAAAATAAAACCAGTGTCAATATTCTAAAAATAGATCAAAAGTTTGTCGTCAAAGCCGATATAAGCGAAAAGCATAGGCGAAACTTTTCACCGAAGCAGGTAACTATATTAAAACTTCATCGTTGACATTACGTTTCATAAAATGCTCAACGTCTCAGTACCTTATTTACTGAGCATAAAAAATAAGACCTCTTTACTACTCTTTGAGTGAATCGTAAGTTGAAAGTTAATTGGCATTTCAGTCAAAGTAAAAGAATTACCTTGAAGACGCTTCAGAAAGTGGAACCTTTTTAGGAGATGCGAACTGTTTTTTTTCAGTCTAGACGAATTTATAAGTTCGGGACCCTAATTTAAGTACCTAACTTTTTCTTTTCTTTTCAGCCTTTTCGTTTGATGAAGACACATTTTCAATTTGAAAAATTTCTAATAATTTATTTAAGAGTTAATTTCATCGAATATTGCTTTCAGGTTTCATTAAAGTGGACACGGTAGAGGAAGCTGTCATACTTTTATCACGGTATTCCAATAACCGAACTTATACTATACTACTATGCGAGGCCATCTCTAATAACAGGTAAATTATAATGACTACTTACCTGATATCCTACATATGAAATCCGTAGAAACCCGATCAGACCTCGATGTATAAAACACAAAACCGGAAGCATATCACTCAGATCACAAAAACAGAACACGATCCTACTCTTAACTAAGAGAGGTACCTAGCATACGCCACCAAAATCCCCGTCTCTAAACCAAACCACAGTGCACCGACACAATAAGAAGAAGTGGTCAGCTGTAAAAACTCCCGAGTCCATTTAATTGAGTATGTAAAGCGGCTAGCGGATTCAGCGCCTTTGAAGTGCCCTCCCTTTATCTGACGTCAGTCTACCGTGCAGCGTATGCTATGTGTGTCATTGCTTTTTTATACGCATTGGGAAGGATATATGCATTGAGAGGGATTATTATTGAACAAGTTATGTAATGGTACCTAGGTAAAATGCAGTCGTGAATGTGAAAAAAATAATGCTTCCCATAATCAGTATTTAATAATAAGTTGATTTTATTCCTTTACTCAAAGTTCATTTTATTTTGATAGGGTTGAATAAATCATTATTTTTTTGTCAATCTAAGGCCTGCTTGCACCACAAATCACTAAATATTTTACAGAACTAAAATTAACTTTAATTAATTTAGCGATTCTTAATTAATTAAATTTAAATTTATTTCTGTCAATCGTTTGAAAATGTCAGAGACAAAATTTTGTTTAAGTTATGTTTAGCATTACACGCATTTAGTTATTTGTAGTGCAAGTGGGCCCTAATCCAAGTTTGGCCATAACGCATTTCTAAGATGATAATTACGATCGCCTCAATATCATAAAAGGCATTTTCAGTTTCATTTCAGTCTGACATGTCTCATTTTATTTTCTCCAATCTATTATTAACCAGTAGTGCTCATATTACCGAAGTAATCTACCAATAAATTGAAACAAACCAAGATACATGTGGAAGGATATGACAAAATTATTAGGGTCCCTAATAGTTGGGCCCTAAAAGAATAAAGCTCGTTTTACTGCGCAACTCGTAAAGTGGGAGAGAATAGTGGATAGGCTGGACAGATGCTCATCCCTATTTTATGCACCATTGCAGTCTTTATGTCTCACCACGAAATTGAGAGGAGCAAAAGGTTTAATCTTGTGGAAGAGATAAAAACATCGTAAGCAGTCACACTCATATTTAAATCTTATCGCAACAGTCCTGCCGTGTGATTATTTGAATCCGTAGTGGATTTTTTATTTCATATCTGCTAGTATTTTGGTCTTTTGCTGGGTATCGATCATCTAATTTTGCAATAAGTAAAAACATAATATCCAAAGCTGAGTCCATTTATTAAATCCCTTTGTTTCATTTTGTTAGGATATTGATAGAAGAAAAAGAAAAGAAAAATAAGTTTATTTGTCACAGAAACACGATAGGAATTCAGGATGTCTCTTATGTTGCATAATTCTCATAAACTTACTGAAGTTTGTATTTCTCCAGCGCTGCTACCACATCGCTCCTAAAATAGTGTCACAAGCACAACAAAAAAATAATTAAAAACTGTTTTATCTACTGTCATATTTGAATTATACATTTCACGACTTCTTATTGATTATACTTTAAAAACACAATACCGAAATTTAAAAATAGAATCTTAATACAACACTTTTTCTCTAACAAAACAATGCTATAAAAAATTTTTTTTTTCTATTACGATACTGGTCTAATCCAAGAAGTTAATATCACCAAGGAGTTTCCATCAACTTTTGTAATAAGGAGTTTCCATCCACTTTTGTAATGGAACGATTTGTTTCAGAAAACTTCAAAATCATAATATCTCAGATAGTGTCAGACATAATAAAACTGTCACAATAATTACTTATTAAATGCGTGCTGATGCTGATAATCCTTTTTTTTAAGAAGTGGTCCTTTTGCTTTTCCTTTTGCTACATCCTTCACTGACGCTGCAAGTGTAACATATGGCGCCGTTTGGGGCTGGTTACGAACCAAGTTAAACTTGTGAAAAAATAAAGTCGTCAGCTCGCAAGAATACAGAAATAGGAAACATTTCAGTTTTACGTGTCATTTATGTTTTACATACTTCTAGTTTAAAATTTTCTGGGATGTAGTATTTTTCGCTCTGTTTCTGATATTATTATTATCAGGCTTCTTATTTTTGAATTTAATACTTTTGTCTTCAAAAAGCATCAAATCTGATTAAAATCACTATCACGATTAGAAATGGTGTGAAACAAACACAAGAAATAATTAATGCTATCTGCTATCTCATTATTTTCAGATCACCACGAAATTATTCACACAGCAAAAATATCTCGAATTAATCGTTGGCAGAACATCACTAACTTCATACATATTTCATTAGACCTTTTTGTGGAGCAAGAATAAAGGGAAACATAATTATCTCGAATAAAAAAAAAGAATTATTTTCATTACTGGCAACCGCAATGTTTTTTTTACAACTGCGTCACCCCTGCAAATTACAAACGCCATAATGAAGATGTAAGGCTGGTTGTATACTTGCGACTATGCGACCAAGCGTATGACATAATGGGAGGTTTGGATTTTCACGCTAAGAGATAGAGCTCCAAATGGACCAATTGGAACCTTGCACCTAGCTTCTGACGTTTCTTACGTAATGTAGGTTTATGTAAAATATAATGTTTTGATTTTGAATAATGTAAAAACAAAAACATATTTGGTTTTAAGAGCGTTTATTCTGAAAGTGGGCAACGTCGCAAATAGATGTCAAATATTTCACTGTTTTGATTAATTTGGCAAGATAACTGTATGGAAATAAGAAATGTGGCTAACTAGCGAATTTTTAAATTAATATTTACCAGTTTTGAATAATTTGGCAATACAACTCCCGACAGAATAGGAGGAGTGTTATAATTTTAACGTGTGTATCTGTGTGTCTTTCTGCGGCATCGTAGCTTCCAAACGGCTGAAACGATTATTTTTTTTGTCGTGTTTGAAAGTTGATGAGTAAAGACAGGGATTGTGAATGTAATCAAAACCTAAACATAAATTAAAAGCTAAACAAACAATGCTCATCCCCAACTTTTAGGGTAGGTAACTAACTTTGAGTAAGTTATTACACATTTTGTAAGATTACAACAAAATAAGTTGATAACTTTCAAACGAAATCGCCCACGTTTCCATTTTTGCTACTAAATCGCCGCTGTACAGCCAGCCTACGCAATATTTCAACGCAGACTCTGTGAGATACTTAGTTATAATATTTAAGCATCGATGGTGTAATTAAACACGCAAAGTAAAGGCTTTATGGGTGCTCTCTAATTATTTATGTTGTGCAAATAATAGGGCTGTAAAGTTGTGTTTTACTAGCACGAGTTAAGGTTGACTCTTTTGTCAAACTCCCGATGAACTGCAAAGATTGTGTTTCATTATTAGTCGTGGCAGGTCACAGTTCAAACTTTGAAGTTCTTTGTTAGTTTGGTTCAAATAGAACTCTAACTAGGTTCCCTAATTAAGATAAATAATTGTTTTAGAGGTAGGTTCTGATTTTTTTTTCAATAAATGTTATGCATCTATTAGGTACATATTAATGGTAACACATTTATTAGTACATATATATTTATTTCGTCCGCGTGAAATTTCTTGCTCTGCCGTCACATCGCGTCGCCCGCCCGCCCGCACTATTACTTATTTTTCCCTTAGCGTTCTTCCCGACCTTTTTTCCTTTTGCTCGGCTCCTAGTAAAATTTTAAACCTATACCTTTCCCAAGAATTGGGTTATCAACTGCACTTTTTTTTTAAACTTCTGATCGGCAGTTTCAGAGATTAGCGCGTTCAAACAAACAGACTCTTCACCTTTATTATTAATACAATGTTATATTATATAGGTGGATGTAGGTTATAAAATAAAACATTGTAATTCTAAGGAAATTGCCAATGCATTGCCGATCTTGGAAATCAAAAGACTTTAGCCGTGTCCTAATAGAAAGCTATGGTCGCGAGAATACGCGGTCGTAGCGTTCATATGTCCCTTTTTGTTCGAAAACCCGGAAGGCGCCCTCCGGCCGGCGCGACCACGCGTTCCAGTTCATCGAACAAAAAGTGACATATGAACGCGAAGACCGCTTTCTATTAGGACGCGGGGTTCGTCTCATTGTCATGTCCCTTCCATAGCATAGGTGGGCCTAAAAACCGTAACACAACGATGATGTTTCTTACCAGAACCAAGAATAAAAATACTCTGACGTATTTTCTTAGGTAAAGTAGGTATTTTTCAGTGAAAAGTAGATAAATAAATACCTCTAAATTACGATGTAGGATAATAATAAAGCGTAGTGAAAAATTACTTGGCTTGTTATCGGTGAAAATGTTTCAGGTATGTAAGCCTGTAAGGGTAATTGGGATAATTCTTGGAATTTCCTTCAGAACTTCTAGTTAATTTCATGCTTATTTTATTAGGTAACTTTTAATTGAAGTTTAATGAAAAGAAAACGGCGGGGCTTGTTTTTGGTCGTTACTGAGTTATAAATCTAATCTTGTCTGTGATTTTTAGAGTCCTGCGTAGCCGCGGGGACGCCCACGTCTAATGCCACCACGTTTAATTTTCCTAAATAGACCTGAAAATGGTGATCAACGGTCTTCAAAAAAGTAGTCAAGGAGCCCGACTACAAAAGAACACTTGAACCGCCTTTTGATTTTAGGTCATCTAGGATCAATAGAGGTGTTAGGTACTGACATATTATTGACTTAAAATATTTGGCACATAAATAAGCATTAGACGACTTTTTAAACTCCGGAGAGTAACCTCATCACGATACCCTTTTCCCTTTCTCCTGTCTATGTTCTCCTGTGTATGTATTTTTCGAGTAAAATGTGACCACCTTTTAATGCATGGTTTAACTGTATAGTCACTATGTTAGTTATTTAAAGTATCTCATTTCAATGCTTTGAACCCCCTAACCTCACCCCCTGAACCCCCCCTTTGCCTTTGGTTTTAAGTAATTATGTTGGGATTCTACGGAATTCCCTGAAACCTTTCTAAATAAGTGCCTAATACTAAATTATAGGAATGAAATACTAGCTACTAAGGACTTTACACTAAAGATTTTAGCGTACCCAGAACTGGCTTCAGACGAATGTAAGTGGAAATCATGGAAATTAGAACCAAAATGAATTTTTAGAAGTTATGTAAAGTAGAGACACCTTCAAACTCGTCATTATTTATTTATTTAGTTATTATATTGTATTTATTTGAAGTTAGAGGAACCAGCTTGAAATAATCACCACTTGACATGTCATGATGAAAAGTCGTGAGTTTATGTATGTATACTAGCTTCTGCTTGCGACTTCGTCCGCGTAAAAAATCTTATTTTAACAGAAAATATGTCCCCAACCCACCGCGTCGCATCGGATCGCCCGTACGCACTATTACTTCGTTACCGCTTAGCGTTCTTTCTGACTTTTTACTTTTTGTTCAGCTCCTGAGGATCGTAGCCTGTTCAATAGTCTATATAACAGCCTTCCTCAAGAATTACATGCTCACTCAGATGTCTCGCTAATGGTGGTGTGTGTGTTGGATCCTTTAGCTCACTTCAAAATGGTTGAGCTGAATGGTGCTAATCCATGCGTCATGTTCGTGAACGGGCGCCGTCCATTGGGACTGGTCAACTCTTAGCTGCCATGGCTGATTAAATTTTTTGAATTGTTCTTTGTTTTATCTTTTTATTACGGACGCTTCTAACGTGTACGTCTTTCTACATTGTTCTCATATGTTTAATTTCAACATGAATGATGTAACCAATATTTGTAACAATTTATTTAAAAGAGTGTCCGTGGAGTTTCTTGCCCGTTCTTCTCCATAGGTACCTACTACGCTTTGGCATGGGCAACTAGCTTCATATTTCTGACTGACCGATTCCACCGATTGACAATTCAAAAGTGCCTGTAAATGGTTTAATTTAAAAAAATGCTTTGAGTTTGAGTTTGAATTAGGCTATTAATTGCTAAAAGAATTTTTCAATTCCGACTGGTTGTTCCAGAGATTGGCGCGTTCAAACAAACTCTTTTTTATTAGTATAGATGTGTG
This sequence comes from Agrochola macilenta, assembly GCA_916701695.1. NCBI lineage: Eukaryota > Metazoa > Arthropoda > Insecta > Lepidoptera > Noctuidae > Agrochola > Agrochola macilenta. Next base: position 22,304,801 of record OU753560.1, on the reverse strand, counting down.
TCATGATCGTAAATGTTCTTAAAAAAAAAACATCTTCATCTAAAACATCGTGGTTTCATATAAATACATACGCAGATCAAATCCTTTGGGACTAGTCTCATAAGCTTCGTTGAATAATAATATTCTGACATTTGACAAATTGTCTGACTGTCAAGGCGGAGGTCTTGGAGGTTCTCGTGAAAGGAAACAAATTAGATAGAAAGAAATAATCTAACATAACATTAGGTACGTAATTACGCTTTTTGATTATTTTGATTTATACATTCTCGTACAAGTATCAGTAGTTATGTTGGGAGATTAATATTATTCTTGCAAATAAATGGTTCAAATTTATTATAAGCCGCTTCACGTACATCCGTGGTACCTACTTCTCTTGGCATTATTTAAATTACATCACATGTACACAACACACATAATAGAGAAAAATACATAAAGTTAGAAGACCACAAAGGTAAAATCATACCTTTTACAGGTGAAAGGACTATCTATTTATTGTACGGGAAATGGAATAGGTAAGGAGAGATCCCATGCTCTTACTAAAGCCACCATTAGATACCCAACTATCCATCTTTTAAAACCAATCCCATAAACTAACGACACCTACGGGAACAGATAGAACAATCCTATCTCCCATCTACCGAAAACCACAGAATCGCGCGATTCGATTCACCCGTAACTGAAACGTTCGCGTTCCCGTCCCGACTCTCAGAGGTAACGCGCGTTAATCGAATCCGTATCGTTGACCGAGCGCCGCGCCGCCCTGACCCACGGAAAGGCCAAGACTTTTTGTTTGTGACATTTTGCGAGCAAATCATTATGTTTATGTTGAAATAAAAAAATAAGTTATATGTTTGTATTTTGATAATCTATTTCCCCTGACTTGAAGTGAGTTAAATAAGCTTTAATAAGATAGGGTTTCTGCCAAGAGGTACTCGTAGGTATAGTGAAAGATTTCGCAATACTATTATTTTCTTGATAACTTCAATGATTAGTCTTGAAGAATATATTTTTAAGCTTAAGCTTTTGGAGAACAAAACGATGTCATAATAATATTAGCCTTTATTACCAATCTTACAATCTTATTACATATATTATTTAGTTAAATTTTCAGACATCGGTTTCAGAAGATTGTTTTGATTAGCATAGGCCTCCTCCATATTCTTCCGAAGTTTCCGGTCATGGGTTTTCGTGTTCCACGATGACATAATTATGTTATAAATACTTATGAAAAAAAAACCTACATCCTCATTTGACTCACAAATCTCGAGAAATACATAAAATAGGAATTAAGTACAAAGTTTTCATTTGTTTTTCTTATGAACACATAGCATTATGGTAGTTACACAATACAACAATATTTAGCATTTTACTTTAGAAATAGTTCACCTGACTTTTGAATAACGACGTCTCACAAAACAATGAGCAATCAATTCGTCTTACGACTGCAATTCTTTCAGAAGTTCAATAAAATACCATTCATTTTATAAATTGGTAGCAGTCTCATTTAAATAATAAGAATTATTAAAACAATCTAATAGAAGAGCATTTAGATTATTTCTTAAATTAACGAGCTGGAATTTTGTAGAATTTTGTTGAATTTCAACCTACTTGTACACACGGCTACATATTAAGCTATTAATTTCTAGTATAAGCTGACCTCTCATTGTACGGAAATCATATACATTGCCTGATCAGCTTATACTGGAATTGTATAGCTCGATATTTATTTAAGACAATCATGCAATTTTAACTTTATAAAATCAATCTGCCTAGCCTTTTCCCAACTATGTTGGGGTCGGCTTCCAGTCTATCCGGATCCAGCTGAATACCAGTATTTTACATGGAGCGACTGCCTATCTGACCTCCACAACGCAGTAACTGGGTAATACGATACCCCTTGGTAAGACTGGTGTCAGACTTTTGGGCTTCTGACGACTCGTAACGACTGTCAAAGATCCACGAATGATAGCCGGGACCAACGGCTTAACGTGCTTTCCGAGTCACGGAGGATTCTCGGTATGTAAAGATGGTCACCAATCCACTGACCAACCCCGGCAAGCGTGGCTTAACCTGATGGATCGACCAGTGCGGCTGTTGTTACTTAGCCACGAGCTCCCCCCAGCAATTTTAACTTTATACCTAGTCATTAATGCCTGTCTGTAACCAGAAAACAGAAATACAAGTGTTCACGTAAAGAACGGACAAAACGTGTAGAAATTAAATTCTGAGCATTATGAGAAACGTGTGACTAACGAATACCCTTGTCTTAAAACATAGTAGAAAAATAAAACTACATAGACTCAATTTAAACAAATAACCATATAAAAATTAAACTAAATCGAATGTTCGAAATAACCACAGTCTGACAACAAGCAGTACATCGAAAACAAAACTCCAAACTAAAAGCATTACGTACAAATCACCTGTTTATTGGTTCGAAAAGATTCGATGCAAATGTACACACGGCAAAGTTTCCGAATAAAGTGGGGTCTCTAAGTCCCCCATAAGTCCCCGACGATAGATACGCAAATATTGTAATCAGATTGTGCATGTCATCTGAACATGTTGAGGGCTTGGGGGAGTCACTTGAGATTGATGCGGCTCGTAAACGATGGGAATCTTGTAAGGACGTTTTAATTTTGAAGTTTTTGGGTGAAGGTCGATATCGATAATGTCTTTATAATGGGTATATTTTTGGCGTAAAGGGTGCTGTTTCATCAGTTATGTATTATGCTTCTGCTGTTTTTGATTTACAATGACGACTGACTGACATAAATACCTTAATAATGTAACTGTTATTACTTATTACAGAAATTAGGAACCCAACACAGTATAAAATCCAGTTTAAACTCTAATTTCAAATCCAACTTGTAACTCAGTACCCCTCACGTACAAATTAAATGTCAAGCAATTCCTAAATTATTTAACGGGACCAGTCGTTCAGAGTAATGTCCGGTTGTTATTGTTTGACTGCCACTTTCGTTGTTCGCAAGGCCGCTTCAAGTGTGCCTTTGAGATTGTACGAAATTGTATAGGCCTTGTATTCTTGAGAGGAATAATTCACAGAGCCTAGAGGGGGAGGGACGTCATTCACGACCATTTCATAAATGAATCTTCACAAACTTGGGACGAGTTTATAAAGGGATACGGAATATGATTGTTTTTTTTTTCTCTCGTGATCCTATTTCCTTTTCGACGATCTGTTGGGCTTGCAAATTGTAAATTTCGTTTAATGCTTGTTGGGGTAGTAAGTTTAGGACGCGGTGTTTCTGCCTGTAATGGGGGAGAATTTCTCGTAAAGCGGAGTCTTTAAATGATGATAGCGCTCGACCATAAAATAATGTAAAGAGTTTTGGATGAAATTCTAACAGCAATATGAATATTGTGTGTATATTCATGCATAGATGTGTAGTATGTACCACTCATACGTCATTTATTTTAGATTATTTTTGGTTCCATGGTCTGTACATATAACATTTTATTAACCATACATACGTAGGTTAAGTAATTTGTTCGTAATTGACGTTAATTATTGTATTTTATTTATTTTTATTTATTAGGGAAAACAAACAGTGACACATTACATATTTTAGGAAGTAATACAAAAAAGATACGGGCACATGTGTAACCAACAACATTTTCCACGGAATACACATGAAAAATAATCTTTACAAACTATGCTATTTAGGTAAACTAAAACCTACAAACTACAATAATTTAAGAAAACATTTTTTGTGCTAAATAGTAAAACAAAAGTAAAGAAAAACTCATTATGCAAATCTTAATTAAAATTACTAGTGACTAAGTGTTTTGAATATAATATTTTTGAATCTACAAGCAGAAAGAGCAAACATATCGATATGATGGAATTGCTTGTTGTAGTTATTAGTTAGTCGATGCAGAGGCGCGTATATCATTAGTAGGTACTTATCGCCGCTTTTCCTAAAGACCAAAATAACTTGAAATAATACCGTAGAGAGGAGGTACTTCCAACTAAGACCCTCGTCTCGCTTGTCTTGGACCCCTTAGTTAAACAGGCTGAAAGTCCCAGTTGGATCTAGACTTTGAATAAGGCACCATTGTTGGTTGAAATTATTTAGGTCTGAATTAAAGTAGCCTTTGTAAGTCCAAGTCCTGGTATTATATGCTTTGCAGTAATTACGTATAATGATGCTAGCTCCGGCGTTGCGTCGGCCACTGGTTCGCTTGCGGAGGAGTCAGGATTATTTATACTTATAAAATAACTGAATTTATTATTATTTTCTTTCTGAAGCTAGTATCAAGGTCAGATTAAGTTATTGGAAAGGAAAGAGAAAACTTACTTATGTTATTAAAAAAGTTTGTGATGTGAAGAAGTTTTAGTACATAAAAACCGGTTCATTTGTTATAAAAGTTATGCAATATTTTTCATTTACCGAAAGGGAAACTACAGATCCAGATAACATTCATAACATTACTTGCACAGTTTAACACATGAATTATTAAGACAGCGAACTTTATTTTTTATTAGCAAAGCAGTGCTCGAAATTTATACCCATTAAAATAGGGAAATAATAAAGCTTCCGAAAAACAAATTAACTTCCAGCGATCTGTTGTTGACTGTAATACTATCTAAGCTGTGTTAAAATTAACTACCGTACCGAAAAAAATACAAAGTTTCTGAAAACATATGTTCAGCTCAAATAATCGTTTTCTTAAGCTCTATAGAAACCAGCTTAATTTCTACTATTGGATAAAGAATAACTTTTTAACTCTCAATTTTAATGAAAATAACTACCTACCGGTAGTTGCGTTCGGGTGCAGAGGTGAAAACGTGAGTGAAATAGGTTAGGTTAGGTTAGAACTGTGACGAACCGCGCGCGAGCCGAGCGAGTGACGCGAACGGTGCCGCGGCAGCGACCGGCGAGCGCTACTCCAAGTTGCTCGCAGAATTTTTTTCACCATTTTCTAATCCGGGTTTTGGGATGAAAATGACTAATTACTGTAGTATTAGGTAGGTTAAAACGCAATTTAAGCTGGTGGAAAAATATTACGTCAAAATCGGAGCTTTTTTTACTACCCATTAAAATATGCAATTTTGACTCTCATACTAAGGTAAAAGATGCTGTATTATCTAGATACGAGTATAAACGTTCCAGCTTCGAAACAAAAGGCATTTGCAATATGAGGTATATGTAGCTTTAACAAACACCAGTGCAAGTCTGGTGACAGATGGTTACCCTAGCGCCTAGCACAATTCTCCCCGACTCTAGTCGTGAAACTCACACACATTTTGTACATTCATTTTATTCGAAAAATGGGTGCAATGCCCTTTGCCTAACTGAACAAGAAATATTAGCGAAAAGATAACACTAATATCATTATCAACAAAATTGTCAATACAAGCATTATAATAAGAATCATAGACTGTTCAAATGATAAAGCATGAAGCTATATTGAAAATAAATGTTAACTCGAAGAAAACATGTATCATGAAGATAATAGCTAAGATTATTAGAATTGGCAAGCAGAAAAGCATGTTCCCAATCATAACAAAATGGATTATTATAATGATGGAACCCTTATTTTCCTTGATGATCCATAAGAAACTACTCGATACAATGAAAGACCACATAACCTACATTCTACAAAGCTCTAACATCGAGATAAATATCGCCTATCAAATAAAACTGAAGCTAGTCATGCGTGCAAACAATGTGACGATAAAGTAGAATAGAAACAGAATAGCAAACATATTGTTTACCTTTATACTTCTGGAGTTGCCAAGTTATTTACTTTAGCTACGGGAAACATTCGTGTTATGTAAGTAGTGCTTGTATGTTACCACGTTATTGTCATGTTGGATTTGTTTTGTATGTATTCAAACGACTTTCAAAAAGAAAAATAGTAACTCTTTAATGTCAAGGTAATTTATTAACCAGTAACACGTCCCACATAGGAGTCAGAGCCTCCATGAGCGATGATTTATGAATGATCAACCGGGTTCCCCTAGGCAGTCAGCAATGCTACATGGTCATCTTTATACCACGACTTTTTTTTGTGTACCTCATGCTTACACGAAATAAGAATCTGTTTAATAGACGTTAATCAATTACAATCAGAAACTATAAGTATCTAGATATGAAGCCTGATCAGGCACTTGCTAAAGACCATAAAACAGATAAAAACAACCGACTTCCGAATAAAAACACTACAAAGTGAAAAATAACTTTAATTTCGGAAGTCGGTGTCTTTGGTTTTGAATTTTCGTTTTTTGCCACCGACTTCCGAAATTAAAGTTATTTTTCACTTTGTAGTGTCGGAAGTCGGTTGTTTTTTTTTGTAAAAAGTATTTATTTTTCACTTTTTAGTTGTGGTACCTACCCCACACAAATTCGAATACCACTACCTGCTATGTAAATAACAGTCACAGGAAGTTATCATCATATTATCCACATTATACTAAGTGGAAAAAATACGTATTATTGAAGCTTACTCAAAAACTATCCAAGCAAAGCTAATACAAATTTTATGGGACCAATCCGGGAGCATACCCTTTCATAAAAAAAAAAGAATTTTCCAAATCGGTACACAATTGACGGAGAAATCGGCGGACATACAAAAAAAAACATACAAACGCGTCGAACATAACCTCCTCCTTTTTGGAAGTCGGTTAAAAAGTAGAAGACAAAGCAGAATGACACTATCTCAGAACTATGAAAGAAAAAACTGCAAGTACTAACCACTCAGAAGTCTGTCTCCGTATTAATGAATAGAATCACCATACATAATAAGCAATAGGAACAAGAAACGGACATGCTTATGCAAATTTTAAGGTAACTTTTATTTTGTTGAGAACGGAAAGGAATGTTAATTTTCTTCCGGTGGACTGTATTATCGCAATATGGCGAGTAAGATGTCGGAGATTTTAATTTAATGGACTTTCATGGTTTTTTATTTAGAGCAAAAAGAAAAGCTTGTGGTGTTACAGTATTTATAAGAAGTTTCTAATTTAGAACAGGTTTCTTCTCTTCTTCTTTAGTTGATTCTGAAGTTTATTACATTACTCTTTTGCGATTTCTAACGAACGAAAGTCGCGTAAAAACTTTGAGAATCAATATTACAATATGTAAAACCCGATCTTATTTATCTTAGCATCGATATTTCTATGAGTCATAACATCATTTCTGAGTGCTAACATACCTGATGAAAATATAATGAACTCAAATGGAAAAATCTCATTTTCACAGTCTTCCATGATAAACATCCACACTTACGTCTCATTCCAACCACATCTACATGAAACACATAACTATCCTGTCACTCTCCCCTGCCATTACCTCTCCTGACATTTGCCTCTCCTGTCATTTACCTCCCTTGTCATTTGCCAAGCCGTTATCAGCGAACCACAACCGTATCTCGGCGTCACCAACCCGTGAAGGAGGCGGTCGGCAAAAATTGAGTAATTCACAAGGTCCTGCCGTGTCTCGGAAGACCCCAAATAGGCTTTTAGGAAAAAGGGTGAGCGTTTAATGGCGTGTTAATTTGGGAACCCGAGTGAGTTTCGCCCTGATAAGTATGTGACAGTGGGTTCATTAGACGGTGCTATACGTAGTTACGTACCTATAGGTTTTTGATAAATCTGAAGTCTGTGACGGAATTCCGTAAGAAATGGCTCTCGCCTCGTCTACATTGAGAATAATCTACGTTACATAATGAACTCATTTTAGAGTTGTAAACAGATATTTGACAATTCCACAAAAACCTTGATTTAAATATAATCGTTCAGATGTCTTTCCCGTTTCTTAGAAATTTTATATGATGTGGCTTTTGTTTAAGATAAGAGGACGGGATGGTAATAATCAAAATAGACAAACGTATAACAACACCAAAAATTGTTGTATAAATTGTTCAGTGGTACAAAACCATTCTTGAATTTGAACAGGTCTGAAAACGAAACTGCATGTTTACAGAGGACTGAGCATGAAGAACTTTGACAAGGGATTGATAACTTAATAATAATCACAATACATGAATTTGGATTCAAAGTTCGAAAAGTCGGTTCGGAAAGTCGAATCATAGATACTCTTAATGATTTCAACATGAATCGCTCTTCAGCTTAGAAAACTTAGGGGTTTTACAATGAAATAAGTACCTACGTCAAGTATGTATTGTGAAAAAAACAGTACTTTTGACACTAAGTAGTTAGTACACTACATAAGTAGTTGATGCTATTACAAGACCTTCGACCTTTCAAGTTATATAGAAGTTTTCCTGTACAAAGCCACGCTGCTCAACTTTTAAAGTTTTAATGTGACGTGAAATCTGGTGACTAAATACATATTGTGGTGATACAAATTATACCAGCCGATTTCGTTCTAGACTCAGATATAGTTGACAATAGTATTGATTATTCTATTTGGGAAAATGACTCAAATTATTGATTTAAAATGGATTTAATTAATATTTTAGTAGGTAATGAAAATATTTACATCTCGTGTATTACATTGTTCTTATTATTTTAAGTGGGTTATTACAAATTATACATATGTAATGATTGCATATTATACTTTTTAGGTGTAGGTACATAGATGTTCTCTTATGAGACATGATCGCAATAGAAACATTTTATTAAAGACTCTTTGAGAACATATCGTCCACATTAAATATTATTACAAAGGCAACATCTTCCTTTGGAACAATTTTTGTGTGTAGGAAAAAGCGTATTATGTAAGACATATGTCAGAACATTATATTTCTCTTCATTTCCTTTAACATATTTGGGTAATAACATATTCTATGGTACTACCTACATACCAAATATCAGGAATTAAACCATGTGATTAGTAAAATGAATTGAACAAAAGACATTATGAACCTTGGGGAACACCATATAAATTAGCGATACAATAGTGATGTACAAATTAATCTTAAATCAAAACATTTAAATTTTACTTAATTGTGATGAGGTAGACCAATTAATTCATAATAGAAAATATCTAAAGCAGCGAAGAATATTCAGTTTTAAACGATAAATATAACTAATACCTAAGTTTATTGAAAGCTTTTAAAAAATCACTCAGTAAACAAACACTCCTTTGATTGTACTTATAGAACTAATACAGATATAAATATTATGCTCACATTTCATCGAAACGATTTAGTTGGATGAAAGCAAACATCAAACAAAATATTATTTATTCAGTAGCTAGCATCTATCATCTATGCACGAATGGTGAAATAATATTAATTCAGACTGTCACTATTGATAAAATTATTGGTGTATTCATTAATAACTTATTAATAACTGTTGGTTTTGATTAAAAGCTAACGATCCATTCATAAATGGCTATTTTAAAAAGTTTCTCGTCGTCCTTGCCTTTTGTAAGAGGAAAACTAAGGGCTATTTTATTATGACGATAAGAAACGTTTATTAAATTTTCATCCCCTTTCATGATTAGGTGGTTTTGTACTTTAATCTTTGTATTTTCTCTGTTATCCTAGAGATAATTCTCACGTGGAGACCGCTATCTATTCACCTTACACCCTTAGTTGTCTTTAACGATACCTATGGGAGGGAAAGGGTTTGCCTATTCTAGCTACGGGCCTAACCGAAACATAAATTCGAAACCAAACTCATGTCGAGAACAAATTAGAATTAGAAAAGTTATGTGATCTACATATTATATTCTTCCTCAAAAATTAAAAAAAGAAACTGATTAATAAATGAATAATGATAAATTGATAAAGGCGATAATCTCGTGATTATCGCCTTTATCAATTTAGATATTAAATAGCTTCTAATAATCCGTAATAGACTATTAGGTTATATGGAAAAGAAATGACCAAAAATCCATTGATACTAAACTTAAAATCAGTCACAAACTAAGAAGAAAAAAGAAAGTAAGAAAAAAAATACACATATATTTCAGAAGATTTTGTGGCTAACAAATAAAGTTACATGTCCCAAAAAGATCTAAATCAACACAAATATCTCTCATCAATGTATGATTACATTGATATGTAGAAAAGAAAAAGTAATTCTAAGCAACGGTTTTCCCACCACCCAATTAGGTGTGATACACACCTTTTACGTTTACGAAAACCCTCATTCAAAGAAGTCTAACATTACTAATTAAAAGTTAACTCTTCAAGGATGACATGCAGACCTACATACGTGATTTTGTACATAAAGCTATAGAGGTTTTCCCTGTCATGGCTGTTTACGAATAACAACTCGACGTTGGAAAAGGCAAAGGGTTTGAGATCGTATCAGTTAACACGCGTTTGTCTGTCAACCTTATACGTGACAGGCCTGATATGTACGAACGTGTTTATTCAGACACATTTAACGTTTTAGCTAAAATGTTAGAAGAAAATGTTACAGATATATTTGGCATAATTCTTCTCGTAGACATAGCTAATATTAATTGAGAATGAAACCCAAAAACTTACTTTACTAGCATAATAAATTATTGTAAAAAGGTGAATATAATGACGATCATGAATTTAAATTTCAAATCGTTACATTTATTTAAGTACCAATAAAACCCGTAGTAACCGTAGAGCGCTATAAAAATTATAATTTAAAAACGTGTTAATAACTCACCTTTTAATAAATTATTCTGAAAAAAACGAAATAACCAAGTCCACTTTTTGTTCTAAAGTGACATTACCATACACAACACATGGGATCAAGTCAGAAAGTATTCGCACAACCGCATTCGAAATACGAAAACCGGCGAGACGAAGGGACGCAAAACGCCCACCCCTGGTGACATCCAGCGACGTACTGCAGAATAAATAGGGTTGGGAACGTATGTAACATCCCGCATCAGAGATACCGCGCATGCGCGGGACGGACTCCGAAGCGGGATGTCAGCTGACGGGCGGTAACTAAGGTCACTGTGTCACTGTGGGACGGATTCTTTTTTGAAATAGCACTTAAGGATATAAAGAACCCTAGCCGTGGAGGTGAGCGGAAACATATCGACCGTGAAGATAAAATAGACGTATGGGCAAATAAAGTGTCGGGTATGATGGGTTTGTATTGAGTCCTTGTTGATGGGCACAAACAGGAAGTTTGATAACATTTTTAAAAGGTATTTACGTTATAAACGTTAGCAAATAGTACACTTATTGGAAATATAAAGTGATGACCGTTAAATAAAGAGATCTTAAACGAAACTTGACGATGCGTTGTCTAATCTATGGACAATTAAAATGACATAACCTCAAGAATGTACCTTTTTCAATTCATATGTACTTTCTGAGTTATCTTGGACATTACTGAGATCGGTGAACGAAAAACATCGTCAGGAAACCTGGACCTATTAAGTCTGAAATCGCCAACCTGTCTTGAGCAGGCGTGGTGATCAATACATACATTATGTCTGTATGCAGGGCATGAACATAAACTCACGCTTTCTTCTTATGGGGGTAGACAGAAACTACAGAACGCCACCTGCTACGATCTTTACATACTACTTTTGTCTCGTTCACGTTCATACATATGGCCATACACATTCACCGGTTGCGAGTACTACCTACGTACCTGACCTTTCTGATGAACATCACCAATAACGTCACTATATTGCCGTCCTGGCATTTCCACTCACATCTGCCTTGTAAATACAAAATCAAAAGTCATTTATAAAACAACAAACTTGGCTTAAAATCAGCACTTTTCGAACGTCAAAATTACATAAGACAGTCCCCAAAATGCCCACCCTTCACCACTTTCTAGTACTTTAGCTGGGAAGAAGAAGTGGTGCAACAAACTCCCCAGCAGCACAGCTGTCTGTTCAGTTACAAAAACTTTATATTTTGTTAGTCGCCTTTCATTAATCCATTACTCATGACCAAACCATCTAAACATACCATTTAAAAAAATTGTCACTACTTTTAAACCACACCGTTGTCTCATCACCTCATTCCTCAGCCTATCATTCACAATCAAACCACAATTCTACTTTTCAAGCTGTCTGCCATGTAATAGACACTTCAATCCATTCCAAATATCAGTTAACCAACGTCAGAGCTACTTGATATTCGATCTTCGGAGATGGAGTAAATGTGTCTATACTATTAGTTAGTGTGATGGACGATGGCAGCGTTATCAAATTACGGCCAGCCCTGAGGCAATGGTATAGGATTGAGAGGGTAGGTTTAGATCTCATTACGCTAAATATTTGTATTATGTTAGTATAGTGTCGGTGTGCTCTTTCTTGATACATCTTTGTAGTTACTTCAAAAAAACAAAAAGTTGTAAAGAAAGTATTTATTAAATACTTTTTAGTAGTGTAGTGGTACAATACGCTACACAATTATTATTTCGAATACCACTACCTGCTATGTAAATAACCGTCACAGGAAGTTATCATCATATCATCCACATATACTAAGTGGGAAAAATACGTATTATTGAAGCTTACTCAAAAACTATCCAAGCAAAGTTAATAAAATTTATATGGGACCAATTCGGGAGCATACCCTTTCATACAAAAAAAGAATTTTCAAAATCGGTTCACTATTGACGGAGAAATCGGTGGACATACATTAAAAAAAAAAACATACATACGCGATGAACATATAACCTCCTCCTTTTTGGAAGTCGGTTAAAAAGTAAATAGTAATAAAAGCTTATGGTTTTATGAAGAAGTAGGCCACAAACTTCATCTCGTTCGAGATCTAATAATATATTTATTTCGAAATTAAGTATTGTGAGCCGCACGGGTCGATCAATCAGGATGAGCTACGCACGTCGCGGTTGGTCCGTAGATGGGTGACCATCTTTACATACCGAGACCCCTCCGTACCTTGAAAAGCAAGTTAAGCCGTTGGTCCCGGCTGTCATTCAAACTCAAACTCAAATAATTTATTTCAAATAAACCAATTACAAGCACTTTTTAATTGTCAAGGAGTCAGTCTGTCAGAAAGATGAAGCTAGATGCCCATTCCAAAGCGTAGTAGGTACCTATGGAGAAGAACGGACAAGAAACTCCACGGACACTCTTTTAAATCATGATATGGTTACAAAATATTGGTTACATCATTCATGTTGAAGTTATACGTATGAGAACGATGCAAAACGTTAAAAGCATCCGTAACAAAAATAAAATAAAATAACAATTCAAAAATTAAATTAATTAAAATAAGCCTTCGTAGCTAAGAGATGACCAGTCCCCACTGACGGCGCCCGTTCACGAACATGACGCATGAATTATTAGCACCATTCAGCTCAACCATTTTGAAGGGAGCTAAATGATCCAACACACGCGCCACCGTCAGCGAGACATTAGAGTGAGCATGACATACTCTCAGCCGCCAAGACACATTCATGGTAACTTTATAGTCGGTACATAGTACTCACACATGTGCTTTGCAATTATACAATATTAAGAGATTTAATTTTTATAATGCAAAGATAGTTTTTAAAATCTTCAGCAGCTCCAACAGTTTTTTCAAATGATAATCAATTAGTTTATGCGCCCTTGTAGAGCCTTGTTGAGCCAAGCATTTTTATCAGCGATATAATCTCCCAACTTATAATATGCTTGGCTGCATAGTGTGCGTTGATAAAAGATTTAAATTTTGTTTCATTCAGTTGAAGTATGTTGGGAGGTATTTTATTGTAACATTTTAAACAGTACCCCATGAAAGACGAGTCAACTTTAGCCAGCCTGAAACCCGGTTGAACTAATTGGTCCCTATTCCTAGTGATGTAATAAGAAATTCGTGGATCTTTGGTAGTCGTGACGGGTTTAAGAAGCCCGAAAGTCTGACGTCCAGTCTTACCAAGTGGTATCGTATTACCCAGTAACTGGGTTGTGGAAGTCAGATAGGCAGTCGCTCCAAGTAAAATACTGATATTCAGCTGCATCCGGTTAGATGAAAAAACGACCCCAACATAGTTGGGAAAAGGCTAAGCAGATGGTTTGAGTTAAAGATTTTTCAAATTCAAATTAATTTATTGCACAGTATAATAAATATGTTACCGCTAATGTGCGTAAATCGGTTAGAGTGTAGATTTACTCGTTAATCTGCAGATTATCTGGTTGAGTCCATTATAGTGGAATAAATATATAACTATATAATCCGCAGAATTCCTAGGTAATTTGAAGACTAACGACGAAGCATACGGTTAAGTAAATAAAACACGGATAATTAGACAATGGGGAAAAAAATCTGCGAGCAACTTGGAAGTAACGGTTTGTCACAGTTCTAACCTAACCTAACCTATTTCACCCAGTTCAATATAATGAATCATACAATCTGCCTCATCATCATCATTTCAGCCGAAAGACGTCCATTGCTGGACTCGTGGTGCTTCCCGCATCCAGCGGTTTTCAGCAGTTTTTACAAGGTCATCGGTCCATCTTGTGGGAGGCTTTTCAACGCTACGTCTACCGGTACCTGGTCACCACTCCAGAACCTTTCGGCCCCACTGGCCATCTGTTCTGAGACCAATTGCCATGCCCATTGCCTGCGACTAGATAATTCGACCATGATGAAAACATTTCTGCGGCAGATTGTATGATTCGACATTTCGGACTGAGTGAAATAGGTTAGGTTAGGTTAGAACTGTGACAAACCGCGCGCGAGCCGAGCGAGTGAAGCGAGCGGTGCCGCGGGCTGGCCGGCGACCGCTACTTCCAAGTTGGTCGCAGAAATGTTTTCACCGATTGAATTGATTGATCAGTGTCTTCCGCGATTTAACGGTGTGGCATTCGTTATTATGCAGATTAACTAGGTAGCTAGTGCAGATATCTGCTACTTATAGTAAAATTTCGCACTTTAACGGATCCCGGTAATTTGCAGATTACCTAAGTTAATGCGCATATTAACGTATTCCGCAATCTAAATTATTTATGCTGTCATACAAATGTACTTTCATTGAAACATTTAAAATTATCTAACAAATTAAATGCGCATCGATTTGAATATTCATAAATATGGGCATCCACTAGCAAATCCACCAGCGATAGTTCCCAGAATTCTAATCGGATAACATGCGCATCACTTGATACACACTTCATCATAATTTTACCAGTTAATCAATGGTGGTCGAATCAATCAACTCAATGACTATCGTTAAAATACCAAAACGAAAACCTCGTATTTGTGAGAGTCGCGTGAATTTACGCAATCGTGTTTTCATGCATCTATAGACAAAAAAAATGGTTATAGTATTATATAACTTTTTTGTACATGATAGCTGATGCTTTAGGACTAGTATAAGTAAAAACGAGGTTCAGAAAATGTATATTCAAAGTTTTGCGGCCTACAGCAGGTAGAAACAACACAAGTTATCACAGTCAAACACAAAGGGGCTGATAAGTACAAAACTAATAAAAGTATCTTGTACCTAAATTGGTACGCAAATAACATAGTTTCTAATTATCTTAAACAAGAGGTCCACGTTGTAACAGTGCGAATGTGCAAACATATGGGGTAAGAAGTCCCGATGGTACTATAAACTCAGCCCGGTTTACGATCGTCTCGCCGTGCTTAGCTATAATTAGAGTTGGGCCGCTGTCCCGCTATGTATTCAATCACGGGATTTAGTGCCGAGACCTGAGTCTGGGATACCGATGTGGGACTTCTGGCTTAGTCTTTAAAGGGTTTGGGACGTGCATTGAGAGGGGAAGAAGTAATTTGGTCTTTGAAAAATGTGCAACCATTGTAGTGAAATAATATGTTTGGTAGCTACAATCTAATGTATCCTTCAAACGTAGTAATTATGTCAAAGTTCTTCTTTCTTCTTTCACACTTTGTTTCACGTTTACATTTAATCACTACGTTTGAAGGAGACATTGCACAAGTAGTATTGTAGCCTACTTGTTGTTAAAAGCATGTTTAACAGTTGTGGCCGGTTTATGAATCCTGATCGGTTTTATTAATTTAGCTCAACTAGTCTCAAAGTGAAAAAAAATTGGATTACTTTTGCTAAAATTATTTCACATAATTTAACTTTCATCAGTTTTACCACAGCGCTGCGGCGTTCCTACAAAACCTAATATCATCTCGTGAAATTACCTGTGCTAACACCAAAGTCACGTGTGCAGAGTAAAGAATTTTATATACCGAGCAATATGAGCAAAAATAATCTGAAACACTACGGAAGGAACTAAATTGGATGCTCCCGGATGAAAGGACCAAAAAATATTCAGTTTTTTTTTTACTTTCATGTTTGGCGTACTTATCAATCTTTTTTCAAAAGATTTGGCAAAGATTTACGATTGCACCACCTAGGTTTGAACAAAAATAATACAAGGATGTGTTATTGCTATAATTTTGCTGTGGACAATGTTTATCCATGATAATCCAAAGACTTTTAGATCACTTTGTTATATTTTCTGATCCAGCATACTTCATCTAATCCCACATTTAAAACACAAGGATTTTAAACACCCTGCTAAATAAGCGAACAAAAAAGCACGTAGCCGAAACACACGCGGCACGAATTGAATTTCGAATATTCGGCAGCCATCTTTGTTTTGTTTGTGCACAGTCTCTGTCCAGCGGTGGCCGTTATGAAATTTTTCATTAAGCCCAGTGTCAACTAGTGCCGCCTTTACTGTTTCTCCTGCCATCGGGTGTGGCACCAATGTTCGAGGGTAGGATTCCTCCATTCCTCGTATTGAAGAAGATTTTTCAGAACTGGGAGCAAAAATAAGCTTCACGTAAAACATTGTGTATTCTGCCACCGGAAGGTTTCTAGGAAATGTATATTGGATTCAAAAGTCGTATTGTTGTTGTTGCAATGAATGTTGTTGAAAACTCAAGGGTTTTGTTATTAGGTTTCTGTACTGAGGAAAATGAAGTTAATAGTATGAAAGTTTTTGGAGAAACAGGGACGGGAAATGTAACAATAATGAACCCCGAACGTTTCATTAATGATTAAGTAAAATGAGACATGAGAAACAATGAGAAATAAAACGCTATTTTCCATTTTTTGCACTCTAATCATGAACCAACAGACATACAGACAACCCATTTTGGTTGATATCCGAGTTGTCTGCCAAGTCATAGGTCTCGAGTTCGAACCCAAGGCACGCACCTCTGACTTTTCGGATTTATGTGCGTATTGTATAATTATCACTTGCTTGAAAAACGGTGAAGGAAAACATCGTGAGGAAACCGGCATGCCTGAGAGATATTTCTTGACGGCATGTGAAGCCAAGTCAGAGGCCCATGCCATGGGCGGCTTTAAAACTCTGACACCAGGTTAGTTACTAACCACACGAAAAGAAGATATCCGAGTTAACCAAAGACCTCAAATTAACAGCCGTGCTTGACGACTTTCTGAAACATACTATACTATATAAGGGGTGTTTCCTTTGATTCTTGTTTTCCTGTCCCCCTTCCTTGGTCTCTTCGCGTGCAGTGGGGTGCGACCTCTAATATCGTTAGCGCGAGTTTTCATTAGCACGCCGTTGGCGCAGCGTTTAGTGCTCGTTACGCGTCATAGTGGACAACACGCTTTATTGTTATTATTTATACCGTCAAACGAGATTGGATGGTATCCGTAATATTTTGACTCACATTGTTTGGCTGCGTAATTTTCATTGCTACGAATCTCTTGGTAACATTTTTTAAATTTGAGTTTTTTGTGGATTTTTTTCAACCTGAATTTAATAATTCATTTTAATTAAACTATACATACAGGGTGGCAGGGACATCGCATAGGCGAAGCCGGCTACCATGGATGAATCCATGGATGAGTACATGATTCTAAACCCAAATGCGTTGAAATTTTTCGTCGGTTATTTAAAAAAAAACAGCTGTTTCATAGAAAAGTGCAATATACGCGGTCAAAATGTATGGAGCAGCTGTTTTTTTTTAACCGACGAAAAATTTTAACGCAGGGGATTCAGAATCATGTACTGAATCCATGGTAACCGGTTTCGCGTCGATGTCCCTGACACCCCGTATAATTACTTTATTAAAAATCATTTAATCATAATAATATGAACCACGAACGTGCCTGTTCACAACTAGAGCCAATATCCATGGTTACAACAACTAAAAGCATTTAATATCAGATGGATTGATTATTAATAATTATTTCTTTGTGAAAAGTACAAAGTGCTGTGTGCTTTAAGTTTAAAAATTTAAACAGAATAATTAAAAGATTGCACAGCATTTCTTTACTTTAACCAAAGAAAATCCTATTAATTGGAGTTACCAAATACTTTGTCCCACGGAGGCTGCCACCTCTCTCGTGACATATTCGGGTTCATCCGAGGTTCCGACCGAGGTGCGTCAGGCAAAGGCATGCAATCACTTAGCAGCTCATAAAACTTGCTTCATTTCGACCGGCTGAGTGACAAGTTGCTAGTTCCCTTACAATTACATAAGTTGAGCCGTTAACCTAAGTTGTCGCTTACATACTTACAACTAACTTTGAAAGGGCTTTCTAAAGGTTGAGCAAATAAAGATGGAATAGATTTTGTATTATTATTGGAACTTACATCATAGAAAAAGTACCTCTAAACTATAATTTCGTTACTAAAACTTTATTCTGACGTTTTCCCGTTTAATTTTCAGGAAAAGTAGTATAAAAATGGTGCCCGCAACTTATTCTGGTTTCTTACTCATTTTTATGCTAATATAAATAATGCATAAAAACAAATTATTAAACAGAATACAAACAAATCTTTTGAACACAAGAACATTCAAAAAACACAAAACCAGACAATCCTGATTACTTATTCCAAACACTACTCCAGCTAGTCTACACAGAACACAAAAAACTGTCGCCAAAAAAAATAAAAGGGTGCATCCTCACTGCACCACTAAAGCAGCATCACAGTCGAGCACAAATTATACGAATTGGAAAAAGAACCGGTCGGAACTGGTTGATACCGGACAAAGGCGCCAGGCGAGGCTAATCGAACACGAATGGAATGGAAAATTTCTGCATGCCATTGTTGTTCTTCCCTTGCTCGGTGAAACTCGTTTTCTTTCAGCGCATCCGACGCTGTTAGTGTATTTGGGCGATCTATCGGGAAAAACGTAAAAAAACTGCTGAATTTATTAAGGATAGTCTTTTCAGTTCTCTCTTTTTGTTTTTTTTTCTGTTTCTGCTCTCGTGTCGGTTTTTCAGATCTATTATTTTACTCGCGATTTGTTTTAGAGCAATTTTGTAACAAACCGATTCGTGAATAAAAGAAAAAAGTATAATATGTATTTTTGATTCAATTCTTGCTTGCCCTGATTCAATTCTTGCTTGCTAAAGTGGACAGTATTGTACTTGAAGAAAAGTAATGGGCAATTACAATTAATGTTAAGGGTTAGTGTCATAGACTTTAATGTTTTCTAGTATAGTATTTTGGCCGAAATTGCAATTTTATTTAATCCTCGGGAGATCATAAGCGTAATTTTATGTATTTATGTTTATTTTATCGTCCATTTCATGAAATGGGCTATAAGATCCTCCTAGACAATTTTATTGTCTGCGAACAAGAATACATTTTGTAACAGTTATCTTAGTAGGTAATACGGTACATTGTTAAAAGTTTCATGATTTTATCCAATGCTATAAAATATATTTTGTCTATTATAGTCCAGCTGTATTCTCTTTTATTGGAAAGACTATCTTTGTTAATATTCGGTGAAAGTCTGTACGGATAACAATGCTAAGAAACGTATTATACATATAGTAAGTAAACAACATGAAGTAACAATTGCCTCTACAGAAAGGCTTAGCTTTATGAAAAGCTAAAGCAATTGCTATTTAAATTTGTTTGCACTGACGGCCATTAGGCCTTCAGTACAAACAATTTTTTTTTTTTTGGTGTGGCTTTATCTATTTCTTTCTAAGGGTTGATTTCACCAAAGTCTAGTTTAAGTTTATCTCTTATCAGTGGAATAAAAATGACGCCTGAAAGTATTTGTACGGAAAAATAAAATAAAACATATTAACCGGATTAGACTTATACGAGTACCTACTAGACTACGTATAAAAATTTGGTCGAATTAGCTCTAATCTTCTAGAGTACCAACCAGCACTCAAATAGTGCATTTTAATCACAAAATCGAAGATTAACCAAAGCCCCTTGTCTAACACTTGCAAAGGTCTTAAGAAAAATATTCAAGCACGCGTTCACACTATACAAGTCAAAGCGTTCCACTCACCGCACACAAATAACACGTACAGGCTGCAATTCTAACAAGCCGCCGCCGTTACGTTACAGCGCAGTGGGAAGAGGCCCTTATGTGGCAAATCTTCGCCTTACTGTTGAAATCACAAAAGAGATGTGTACAGAAGATCTAAATTACAGTCATCTAGTTACTCACCCAAAGATGCTGTAGAAACACAAATATCACCATCGAATTTTCAATGATGCAAGATCAAGGACGATGCGTGGGCTCGCGAGAGATGGAAGGAGAGAGGCCTCCGCTCAGGAGGGGACAGCGCAGGCTAGTAAGAAAAACAAAAAAGATGAAAAAAATTGGCAGCAGAATCAGTTACAGAAGAATATAATTGTAGATAGCGCTTTAGCACATAGCGATTTCCGCATATCCTTACGAACTTCGGTGATTACGAACATTATTAAAATATTCCGAAGAATCCTAGTCAAATGACGAGAATAACAACTGTGATGAAGTTGTTTCTCCTGATAATTATGAAGAAAGATGAAGAATGTGGAAAACCTTTGCACGGACTGAACCTTTTATAGATCTTTGTATGTAATGTTCGCCGTTGGAAATAATGAGCCGTGCTCCCAACAGTTAATGGCTTGAGTGTCAGTGTGAAGGGCGCACAAACATGTATAGTTTTACATCCACCTGCAATTCACACTCTTTTGCACACTCTTTTCCAACGTCTTGAGTTTCAACACATGCTCGCGTGCTTATTATTTTAATTTGGGGCTATTTTCTTCTCAGACGTAAAGGTCCTGATAAAGAGTAGGTATACTTTAATTTATACGCTTTGGGTGTGCATAGGGTTAGATTACCCACATATTATATTATAAGTTTTTCGGTTACTTTCAGTAAATTAGTTTCGTGCAATCTTGGATGGATTTATTAAATTAGAAGACCACCTACTACTTACGATTCACTGTAATCAATTTTACTTTGTTTTTATTTTGTGTTTCACGAATTGTGTCCAAATAAACGTTTTCTTTCTTTCATTCTTTCTTTAATCAAAAATTATTTTACAGTCTTCAACTTCACAACTAAACAAAAAGTACCTTGCAAATAGTTATAAGCATAACACTAACGAGTCATACACAAACTATAACACATTGTGTGGTTTATCGAACAACATTGTTAACACACTAACAATATTGATGAAATCCTCGTCAAGAATGTTATTCAAAGTTTCAAACATGTCTGATTATGAAATCTGAGCTTCAATATTCGTTTTGTTGAGCTTCACCCAAAGCATAGAACCTTTCCTACTTAGGAGCCTCCCTTCCTCATCCCAATTCTCTCTACAAATTAGTAAGAAAATCAACAATAGTAACTATTAACCCGACAGAGGCGCTGGTGCTATTCACGGGCAGGCTAGTCTGTCGATGGCACTCGTAGCCCAACCTGTACGGAACAAAACGCCTTTGTCACTGACACGACGTCCACTATACGTGGAAGCGTGAATGTGATCGTGTCTTTGAGTAATTGAGGTCAATATGCCATAGCACCCTTTGCTTTTGTAGGTTTAGGTAGAAATGAAGATAATTTTTCGGGAATTTTGTAAAACGCGACAAAGAAGTTGCATAAAGCACCCAACATAACATAAACAGCCCATAATGTTCCCAATGGTTGGACTCGGGCCTCTTCTCTGAGAAAAGAAATGCACTACGGCGGCTCAGTGTGGGTTGATAGATATCATAACCAAACAAACCAATAATTTAAATTACTAAATGGTGTTGTCACACCCCATATTATATTTTGCCTTTGATAAGCTCTATGGATGGCACTAGTTTGAGCGCACCTTTTTCGAACAAAACGCCTTTGTCAGTGGCCACGAACGTCGTCCATTGTAAATGGGGCATGGGCTCTGAAAGTGAGTGGTTCCTATGGCCGACATCTTTGTTTTTTGATTCTGTTTAGTTTTGTTTATGTCTTTTGAACTACTAGTACATATTTTTAGGCACTACTTTGTGATATCTGACTTAATTACTTTGGAATTAATAATAACATCATCGAAGTATACCCCAAAATTGCATATACAAGCCAAACATACATCGTGATCAATCTGGTGTGGAGTGGCGCAATTTACATAGAAATAGGTAGCAGATGTGAGTCCAATGGAGTTAGTGAAGTGCTCTCCAATGCCATGCCGGGGATGCAGCCACCGGCAGCTAACGTCTTCGCAAACTGGTGAAACGTATTCGCTAGATCCAACTAGGTCATAGATGAAGTATCTATGAATATTATTATAACTTACTTGCGGCGAAATTGATTTTGGTTGTGGAAAAAAAAAGTTTTGAAAAGCGATTGAAATGATTTGGTCTTCTTAGTTTTGTAAGTGGGCACGCTAACAATTTTAAGAGAGCTTAAAGCCCGAAAAAAGCAGAGAAAAAATAAAGATGAACCTGATGATGCCCATGTGTCATCTATATAAATATAAAGCAATATGCCCATATATTAGCTAAGATCAATCTATAACATCATTACTGTTGCAGCGGTGAAGAAAAACGATGACGAAAATTGTTTGCTTTTCCTCCACCCGCAGCAGGTGGTAGCAGCTTTTAAATTCGTCTATGATTATGTACAAATTTCTACGATTTACATTTATTTTTACTATGGGCACGCAGAAAAGTCTAAACCTGCTAACAACAAATAAAAAACAGCAGGTCACCGAAGTGAATTCTTGAAGAAACCCGTCCTAAGTACAGCTCCACTGATGTATACCTCCATTACAATGTACATACAAAATGTACCTATTGACCCAGTTAGCGGCAGGGCTGCCATGCACTGCATTACATGTAACTCAGGTTAAGCGCACTTTAATT
The DNA here is from genome assembly GCA_916701695.1 of Agrochola macilenta. Classification (NCBI taxonomy): domain Eukaryota; kingdom Metazoa; phylum Arthropoda; class Insecta; order Lepidoptera; family Noctuidae; genus Agrochola; species Agrochola macilenta. The sequence goes on along the minus strand of OU753560.1, from coordinate 22,281,852 downwards.
AGCTACCAACGTTTTGGCGAAAATATTTTTAAGTGTTGTTGTATGCGCCATTTGCGTAAACGACGGAAATTGCGCAGTTGTGGCCTTTATTACTGTGTTTGGTTACAGTGTGGACACGTAGAACATTGACTGTGTTTTAAATTTTTTGCAAAGAAACATTTGCTTCAATTTATGGTTTTGTATGACCATCATTATGGGCTTATGGAAATTTTAAAACTGGTACTCACTGTGATCGTCTTTGGGTTGAGGTCACATAGGCAATCGCTCCATATAAACTACAGCTACTGGGAAAAGGCTGGGCAGACTCTACGTACCCTCCGTCAGTTCCGTACCTTTAAACACTATTGGAACATTTTTTCTTTCGCAAACTCCTTATTAAACCTTACTTAAACGTCACTGCAAAGTTCATTATTTTTATTTTCAACACCAACCGCTACTAAAGCATTGTCATAATCAAAAAATATTCTTCTCCCTGGTAGCCCTGTGCGCATCACAATTCCGCAGCACTCGTGGCGAGATATCGAGAGGTTCGGCATCGAGTGATCGCCGACCGCTCGAGTTAGTTCGATACTCCTGCTGCTGCAAATTGTTCCCAACTCCTCGATACCTAAGTTTTTGTCGAGAACACTCGAGTGGTCCAGACTATTGGTATTTGAGAATGTGAATAGTCAAATAAGAATGTGGAGTAAAAATTTATATTTGTGGTGTAAAGTTCATGTTTGATGTTTGTGGAAGCAACTGCCTGATTGGTCAAATAGTTAATACTTTGTTAATAGTTTGCGGTCTGCACACAAGTATGAAAAATTACCTCAGCTATGCGAACTAAGCTAAACTAACTTAGCTTAGCTCTTGGTCTGCTACCTGCTTTAGAAGGCAAATTAAGACTAGTGTCATGATGAGTTTTTATTTTATATTGTTGCTGTGCCCTAACACGGTCCATAATTTGTTCTAGCTATAAGCCTTTTGTAACATCAATCATACCTACTTTATTGAACGTTATAAATATTGAATATGATAATATCCTATACTATTAAATGAGCAATATTTATCTATCTAATCTAATATTATAAAGAGAAAAGATTTGTTTTTTTGTGTGTATGTTCGTTTGTAATGAATCAACTCGAAAATTCGTTTTCTTCTTATTTTCACCCGAGGAGAGGTCGGTCGACCAGGTTCTGAGTTATTACTGAAGCAATTCTATCAATTAAGCGCATACGTACTACGAGTACTACATACATTGATTCATCAGAAATCAATCCATTGTAATATTTACACCAATGCAATGCTAGAGTCATTAAGATTATATGATTAATGGAAAACCCAATGTCAATGTTACCCCGGAGCCCTTTGCAGTGTAAGCAGAAATACAAAACCCGGCAAAGCTTCGTCTAAGGCCCTTAACGACATCGCCTGATGAAACTAATTATACTCGTTAATTATCAGCTTTTGTTCCAATTGTTAGGAGTCGTTTTATTTTTATCATTTTATCCTCGTGCTCAGTTGTATCAGCGAGTTCCGATCCATAAAACAATTAAACAACAAATAAAACAAAAATTATGTTTTTAGGAATTTCATTCATTTCAGTTCCGAGAATGGAAGAAAAACTGAGCGAGTTCAATCATTTAAAACTAATTCTAGGAGATAAAATATTATATATTCACAAATACGATTCTTTGGTGTGAATGCTTTGCTCTGAATGAACAGACACCATATACAGTTAGTCTAGATAGGCTAGGTATAGATACAATTCATACATACATAGATAAATATTATATTTTCATATAATTATGTTTAATAAAATTGACCTTAACAAATAATTATTATGCAGCACACTTACACTTAAATCTGATCTCAAATAATGTGAATATATTTTAATTTAATTTAATTTCTTTCAATTTATTTTTTATTTTTATTTTTATTAAGAATTTATTTTATACTTTTTGCTGTGCCCGACAGGGTCCACAATTGTACCTTAGCTCTAAGCCATTAAAACACCTGTATACCTACATTATGGAATGCAAATAAAGATATGAATATGTATGTTGCGTCCAATTCTATTTGTGAGTGAATTCACCAAAATAACTTTAGCCACCGAGTCAACTTAACAATTCAATAAATTACAAGCAAAGTGGAAATACGACAATAAATGCGAAACTAACTTTCATTAACGTTTAGCGCACGTCTATCCTTTGTTCTTACTTGCAAACTATTGCGTTCCATTCACTGCACCAACATGGTGAAATTTTGTTGGAAATAACTGAAAGAGTAAATGAAAAGAGTATGGAAAAACGCGATTGAATTTAGATTTGAATTAACTTTGGCAGAGCCCAGAGCAGAAAGAAAGTCAGAGGTGATAAAAAAAATGGTATTTATTGGTACCAGAAAATCATTCACAATAATATTAATAGTAAGTGAAAGAGTATGGTGAGTGACCATAACTGTCGGTCAAGCCAGTTATTATTTCCCTGTTCGCTAACAATTACCATAAACCATTGTGGCTTACAATACTGAGAATAGATTAAATCTGTCGGTAACATATTTTATGTATTTACTTATTTCCTCATCTGTCAATTCAGTACCAATTTTTCTCCAAAAAACTGCGGCACTTTGCTCTCAAAACATCATAAATTTTGATAGTCCCTTAACAACTCAAATACCCCATTACACGAAAGATCTACGCGAAAAATTCGCCTATTATACACAACGAGTGAATTAAAAATGAATTCAAAATAGTCCGCGTTGTCACATTTAGCGGGAAATTAAATACTTTCAAAGGCCGACCGACTCAACTTTTGATAGAAAAAGTTGGCTGGGGGTGAGAGTGATAAACACAATTAAGGCGCCTTCTCACTCGATCGGGCTAAAACTTTTTAAATTCCCTACACCTAACCTTCAGACCCACCTTTATTAATCAGGAACTCAATTAAATATCTTTTTCACGCCAGTCTAGTACATTTTTGTTTACTTAAAGGGGATGACCGGTATGGAGCGGGATTTGCATATTTTGATGAGGGGCTGAACAAATACAGGCTGAATGAGTTGCTACGCTCAGAGAGAAGTTAAAAAGGAAAGTTTTGAAGGTCTATTTTGTTAAGCATTCGTAACTAAGTGTATCAACATTATTTTTAGCTTCAATTCGTGAATGGAAATAATAATGTTATGGATAAAGCAAAATATTTATGTTTGGAAGTTGTGATTGTTACTTTTAGAAAGACCAGTAATATTCTCAATATTTTTTGCTTGCCCTAAACACGTTATTTATATTATGAATGTAAGTTTAAGTATCGGTCTCGTTACCCAAAAAATAAGGGAGAAATAAGAAGGTCTTACCCAACTTATCTCCATATAAAATGAGGAAAAGTATCCGAGGTTTTCCCAACATTAGGATTATAACACCTTTTCCCGGTAGCACCTGTTAAGAACAAGGGAACGCATGTGGGGTGCAAAAACTGTTACGTGGATCCAAGGACCGTTGAAATTAATCACTGTTTTTAACTCACTTTAAAAAATGGTTACCAGGAGGAGAGCGAGCTTTTAACAAAATATATTTTGTAAACGATGCCAAACGCAGACAGTGTCACCAAGAAAGGTCGTGTAAAGCTCAAAAATAATATTTGATGTCCTTAAAAACATGTGATGAAGTAAGAACTATTTGTTGTATTTCATGTTTAACGTAATGAGAATTTTATGTGATAACCCTTTAACTAATGGCTATGCAATACCGTAGGAACAATTGGTGCCAATTCTTGGAACTACATCAAAATCTGAATTAAAAGTCATTTAATTTAATTTACAACTAACTATTATATATATTATGTACAAGAATGCAAAGAAAAAAAATAAGAAAATAAAATAAAGGGAAGAGCTCATTGGGCATCAAAAGATTCGTCCGCATCGCTGTCAGCGGGAAAAGTGCCCAAAAGGCTGGCCGCATTGCCACGTTGGATAGCAATGCTGATTCTTTGACCTTAGAATTGGCCAGCCCTCTGGTCTCGTGAAGAGTCGACCAACCGCTTGGCGATGTCCCGAAATATTTGATGAGCACTCGGACCACGGTCCTAGTGTTTCAACCCCAAAAGGCTCAAAAATATATGTTAGATTATGTTTATATTATTCGTAAATAGTGAAATTAATTTGTAAACTTACCTCTGTTGTAATTAACTATAATAAGACAAAAATAATGACATTTCACCCACGACAAAAAAAAACCTATACACATAAATTTCAGTTTAAAAAATTACAAATTAGAAATAGTAAATAAATTCACCCTATTAGACATAGACACACACATAGATTGGAAGTCACATATTCAGAAATTGAAAGCAAAATTATCAAAATTTTCATTCGCCCTTCGGGAAATCAAAAAAACTACAGACATAAATACTGCTTTGGTAACATATTACGCATATGCCTATGCATGGCTCAAATACGGTGTCATATTATGGGGTAATAGTGTAGACTCACCCACACTATTCATCCTACAAAAAAAACTTATTAGAATTATTGTCAATATTGAACAAACGGATAGCTGTAAGCCGCCGCCAGCGTGCCTCTACATCTTTGAAATCTGTAAATTTGTACGTAGATACCCGAAATTCTACACAAAAAGGGAAGACATTCATACTAGAATTACTTTAAGACATAAAAATAGATTAAACATACCTTTATCCCGTTTAAAAATGCACTCCTCAAGTACCTATATCATGTCGATAAAAATATATAATAAGTTACCGGATGAAATAAGAAATATAAATAAATACAACACCTTTATTAAAAAATTAAAATTATTTCTATTAAACAAAAGCTATTATAATGTGAACGAATACTTGAATGAAAGACTATAATTACATTCTTAAATATATACATCTATTTACAAAAAGATTATTTAATTAAAAATAGAATGACTACTAAATACACAATGATTAAATTATAAAATGCTTCCCTTTTTTTTTTGGGTGAGAAATCATCAAATGACTCTTCCCGCTCTGGGCGGAGCGAGAGGGAGTGTCAGACTTTTACTGACTAAAACCCACCCGTGTTCCTTCCGTTGCCTGCGTGCCGTGGCCGCAATATCCCTTTAAGACAAACCCGCAACCCCAGCAGGCATTGGTCCTTCCGGACCCCGTCAGTTGGTGCTGACATCCCTTTGAGGCGCGCGTGTTCCGAATCATGTACTGAATCCATGGTAACAGTTTTCGCGTCCCTGTACCCTGTTACCCTGTACTCCTGTTCGCCACCCTGTATACGGACAATTTACGTTGATACTCGATTTGCTTAGTAATTCATTTCCCTGTCTTTATCCCATTTTACCCATGACATTAGACAGACAATCCAATTCCACCTAGCCCGGTCTTGTAGCATTGATCTAAGTGTGTCCGGCGTGCATTAACAAGCTCCATAGAATGGAAAATCGAATCAAATGGAGTGCCTAAAGGCAAATGTGTCAGACATGCAGACTGATCCTTCTGATAGAATTTTGGAGTCAGTGAATTAAATACGACTGTAGTGTCAAAATCTATTAAGTGCGTGCATTCGGAAAGGGGGCAACGTCGCAAATGGATGTCAAATGTTTCGCTGTTTTGATTAATTTGACAATATTACTGTTTGGAATAAAGAAATATGGCTAACAAGTGAACTAAAATATTGATTATGAAATGCAATACTTAATATCGTAACACCGATTATTTAGTTTCATATGTAAAAAAAGTACAGTAAAGTACTTATTTGGATACTTTCCAAATGCATTTTTTACACCTAAAACGGCTACAACATCAAATTCAGTGTTATAATTGCAATTCATTATTATTGTTCTAGTTAACTAGTTAGCGATTTTTCATATTTCCATACAGAAATATTGCCAAATTAATCAAAACAGGTAAATATTTAACAGCTATTTGCGAAGTTGCCAACTTTTAAAATGAACGCACTTAAGCCAGGAATAAACATGCCAGTAATGTGCAACATATGATGCACATGGGTTATGTATTCACCATCATAAGTTGTACACATAACACAACTTTGCGTTGCGTTGTGAACAATGGCATGGAAGCTACTAGCTTCTATTTTGTGAATGTGAGAACGTTGTAGGCCTTGGAGACTCATATATGCTTCGAATTGTTGACTTTTCTATTCTGTTACCTTGTACTTGTTGACAGACCTACACTTCCATACCTATTAACAGTGTAATTTTAAAACATAGTTAAAACCAATTATTTTTAAAAGAGTAACCGCGGATTTTCTTGCCGACTCTTCTCCATAGGTAACGTCCGTCCGTCCGATAACCCGTCGGTCCGTCGACCCGGGCCTGGTCCTTATCGGACGGCAAGCTGCCCATCGCTCATCGTCCGCAAGCCCGCGCCTACGGTGGCCGGAAGTCGGCTCGTGACTCCCGACGCCCGGGGCGTCTCCTGCGGCGACTAGGGGCGCGAGGGCGTGCAGCTTGCATCTCCCTCGCGCGCTCCGCCTCCTCCTCCGCGAGCATAACTGCTTCGCAGAAGGAGGTGACGGCCTCCAATGCACTCTCGCTCCGGACCATGGCCTGAACCAGGGCCGGACGCGAGAGATCGCCGCCGCCGATCGCCTCCGTGAGGACATGGCGGTGCTCCGCCCAAGCCGGGCAGACCTCCACCGTGTCCTAAATGCTTCCCTACTGATTCTATAAATTGTCTCAAACTTTGTAACCATAAAATATGATCTCTCATTAAATATGTGTGGTAAATATTAATACTTAGTTTAAATTTATTTATCTATATGTAATAATAGTATTTTAAGAAAATGGATACCTATGGATATTATTGATAATAGAATTATTTATGTTATTGTTTTTGACTTATAAACGAATGTAATTATTCAGTTTTCATGTATAATTTTATTTTATGTTTATTTTTAACTTTCTACGACTTAGATTTTTAACTAGTAAGTAATGTACCTAAAAATATGTTTTGCTGTGCCCTAACAGGGTCTACAACGGCTCTTATCTAAGCCTTCTGTTAACATCTTGTTTTACCTTGTGGAACGCAAATAAATGAATATGAATATGTAACATTTTATCATGACATTGTAAAGCCAGGAATAGGTACACTTGCCAATAATTTGCACAAAAGTTATCTCACACTAGCTCCCGCTAGCGGCTTTGTCCGCGTGATATCTTTATAAATTATAGCATAAGTTACTCAGTGATAATATACCATTCTCCTGGTGAAATAATTTTTACATCGGTCCAGTAGTTTTTGAGTTTATTCATTACAAACAAAAATAAAAATCTTTTCTACATGAGCACTTATGACACGTCAGAAGCTAGGTGCACGGTTTCACCTGGTCGTTACCTATGGAGAAGAGTCGGCAAGAAAATCCGCGGTTACTCTTTTAAAAATAATTGGCTTTAACTATGTTTTAAAATTACACTGTTAATAGGTATGGAAGTGTAGGTCTGTCAACAAGTACAAGGTAACAGAATAGAAAAGTCAACAATTCGAAGCATATATGAGTCTCCAAGGCCTACAACGTTCTCACATTCACAAAATAGAAGCTAGTAGCTTCCATGCCATTGTCCACAACGCAACGCAAAGTTGTGTTATGTGTACAACTTATGATGGTGAATACATAACCCATGTGCATCATATGTTGCACATTACTGGCATGTTTATTCCTGGCTTAAGTGCGTTCATTTTAAAAGTTGGCAACTTCGCAAATAGCTGTTAAATATTTACCTGTTTTGATTAATTTGGCAATATTTCTGTATGGAAATATGAAAAATCGCTAACTAGTTAACTAGAACAATAATAATGAATTGCAATTATAACACTGAATTTGATGTTGTAGCCGTTTTAGGTGTAAAAAATGCATTTGGAAAGTATCCAAATAAGTACTTTACTGTACTTTTTTTACATATGAAACTAAATAATCGGTGTTACGATATTAAGTATTGCATTTCATAATCAATATTTTAGTTCACTTGTTAGCCATATTTCTTTATTCCAAACAGTAATATTGTCAAATTAATCAAAACAGCGAAACATTTGACATCCATTTGCGACGTTGCCCCCTTTCCGAATGCACGCACTTAATAGATTTTGACACTACAGTCGTATTTAATTCACTGACTCCAAAATTCTATCAGAAGGATCAGTCTGCATGTCTGACACATTTGCCTTTAGGCACTCCATTTGATTCGATTTTCCATTCTATGGAGCTTGTTAATGCACGCCGGACACACTTAGATCAATGCTACAAGACCGGGCTAGGTGGAATTGGATTGTCTGTCTAATGTCATGGGTAAAATGGGATAAAGACAGGGAAATGAATTACTAAGCAAATCGAGTATCAACGTAAATTGTCCGTATACAGGGTGGCGAACAGGAGTACAGGGTAACAGGGTACAGGGACGCGAAAACTGTTACCATGGATTCAGTACATGATTCGGAACTCCTCTGCGTTTAAATATTTAGTCGGTTATTTTTTTTTTATCTACTGTTCCATACATTTTGACCGCAGTGCAGGGGGGTTCAGAATCATGTACTTAATTCATGGTATCAGTTTTCGCGTCGAACTCCCTACCACCCTGTATACAAATCACAACTGACATTCAGCCATCAATAATAGTGTAATAAGTAAAGCATATGAAATGGCTATAACACGGCAAATTGACGTAGGGTGTCAATGTGCTTAAAAATTTCTTCTCTGACTATATTAATGGCTGGTGCGATGGAATGATCCAATTAGATCTCTCGTCTCACTGATGTTAAGATTTAATCATGAGAATCACTGCAGACCCACCGTACCCCTGGCCGCTGATACTACGCGGACAGGAAATTATAAAGAGTTAAGTATCTCGCATTCATTAATTAGGTACTTGGGAAATGCATAATTCCAAATATTGCATAATAATTTTTTTTGGATAATAAATAAATTAAAAATAAAGATCATACATGTGCAGTAGATCCATTGAGTAATGAAATATTGAAGGAAAAGTGTAATTTGCGAAAAATTGTGGTTTCCTCGGTTGAACCTATTGAACAAATATATGACACGAAAAAGAGAGATTTTAAAGACATGGGGATGAATTTTACGATTGGGAAATATCCTCAGTATGAAGGCGTGAAGCACTTTCTTCAGAACGCTAGGAACAAATGTGCACAAGTTTCTAAAAGTGTATCCCACGATTTGAGTAAGTTCCAGTCCAGTATCATAATTTCATAATTTTTGTGACGAGTCAAACAAGCAAACCCGTATTTTGCTCTAAAGAGTCGCGAGAAGCAATTCGTAATATTGTGGAATATTTTGCTGACGGTACTTTTTATAGTTGCTCAGAACCGTTTTCACAATTAAATAATATTCATGGTGATATGGGAAGTGGTGTGGAAACTACTAAAGCGAAGCCCTTAATATTCGCACTTATGTTGGACCGAAAAGAAAAAAGTTACATTATTTTGTTTAACATGATAGTCTCAAATTCCCGAGCGGAACCCACACAAAGTTCACACAGACTACGAAAGAGCAGCAATGAACGCCATATTGAAAGTATTCCCAAATATTACACTCCGAGGGTGCTATTACCATTGGACTCGCAACATTTGGAAGAAAGAGAAGTCTTTTAGATGTACGAAAAATAAACCAGGACGAAGAATGCCCTGACGAGTGCCTTGCCACTTTTTCCTGACTGCGACATTCAACATGGTTTTGAGTACGTGAAATCTGAATCTGATGGTATAGCACAAATGGAAAAATGTATAAAATACTTAGAAACATATTGGTTTAAGACGCATTCATTTACTGTAATAAGTGTATTTGGTGAACGCCATAGAACGACCAAAATTTTAGAGGCGTTTCACTCCAAAATTAATAAACGTGTCAACAAGAATTCTGTGACATTGATGCAATTACTCAAAGTATTTGGAGCATATTCATACATTGGAGATGATTAAAAAAAAAAGGTGAAAAGATCAAATCATCCATGATTTCATTACTGAAGTACAGTACAAATTATAAATAAAGAAATTTCAATTGGTCACGCATTAGAAAAATTGTGCACTTAAAGAAAGAACTAATTACAAATTTATTACTAAATTAATATATGACTAAATTTTTGTTGTCAGTGAAGTGGTTTTAACTAGTGATACAACACTATTACCTGGTGGTATCGTTTAACTTTAAAATACCCACCGTACCACCAGAGGTACGGCCAGGGGTACGGTGGGTCTGCAGTGATGAGAATTATGTTATTTTAAAAAGGTTTTATTTAATTTTTCACTATTTTAATTAAAAAACATCCAGTCAGATACGTGTTTTGGGGCCTTTGTGGGTGTGATGAGAAGTGGGTGTCTTTTGTAACCATGAGGTACTAAAATTCGTTTTGAGTCTGACAGCTTTATCTTGTAATGGAATTTCCACCCACTTGTCATTTACCAAAAGAGTGGAAATTTTGCGCTTTCATAATATTATAATACCAGCCTATGACTGTCCAGGGCAATGACCTCTTCTCATGCAGAGAAGACATGAGCACTGATCACCATGCTTGCTCAAAATGGGTTGGCGGTTTCAGACTTACAACTATAATAAGTCCTGGTTTCTTCGATGTTTTTCCTTCACTGTTGTCAGTAATGTCCAAGATAAACTCAGAAATTACATATGAATTGAAAAAATCAAATTGGTACTTGCCCGGATTTGAACCGACAACCTCGTGTATGAGAGGCGAGGCCTTAACCTGGGCCATCACGACAGTTTATTATAACGGGTGTAAAAAGGCTCTTAGTGTAGACAAGAGTCACGCGTACTCACACTAAAAATAAAGGTCTTTTTCTTGCAATATCTTTTTGCTCAATGTTACTTAGTTTGTAGTGTAGCTTAACTTGTAGAGGAGCTCGTGGCTAAGTAACAACAGCCGCACTGGTCGATACATCAGGTTAAGCTACGCTTGTCGGGGTTGGTCAGTGGATGGGTGACCATCTTTACATACCGAGACTCCTCCGTGCCTCGGAAAGCACGTTAAGCCGTTGGTCCCGGCTGTCATTCATGGATCTTTGACAGTCGTTACGAGTACTCAGAAGCACGAAAGTCTGACACCAGTCTTACCTAGGGGTATCGTAATACCCAGTTACTGGGTTGTGGAGGTCAGATAGGCAGTCGCTCCATGTAAAATACTGGTATTCAGCTGCATCCGGTTAGACTGGAAGCCGACCCCAACATTGTTGGGAAAAGGCTAGGCAGATTGATTGTTACTTAGTTTGTAGTAGGTACAGAATACGTAGATGGGTCTTTTTGCACCCTGTATTTAGTTCCAACGACAATATATAATATTACAGTGACGTGAAACTAGTCATTAGAACTAAACAGCTCACAGCTACTCCATCATGTTTGAAGAAACTTACTCTGCACATGTCTCTTTTGAAATATTTTAAAGTACTAACCCACAAAGTAAGGCTTTTATGGCACAAGTCAGTTAGATGAAATATCGTTTGCCCAGGAAAGGCACGTACCTACCTACGCAATAAGCATAAAATTCAAAAATTCTAAAGTCATTTATTCAAACTAGGCTGAGAATCAGCACTTTTCAAAAGTCAAAAATACATAAGAAAAGGGACACTTTCCGCACAAATTGACTGCTTGGAAAACGCTCTTTTCGAGCAAATGCATTGTAAAATTACATAAGACACTCCCCCAAAACGCCCACCCTTCACCACTTCCTAGTGCATTAGCTGGGAAGAAGAAGTGGCGCAACAAACTCTCAAAGAGCAGCACAGCTGTCTGTTCAGTTAGAAAAACAAAAAATATATTATATAGTATTCAAAATAATTTACATTACGCAAAACAAAACATAATTACATAGGAAACTTGTTGCTAATCAAGAGAACCTAAGTTCATTCTATCTAGATTTTTGGACATATTCTAAAAATACCTTGTTGGGGTTCAAAGCAGGCTTTCATGCCGCAACTCAGTTAGTTGAAATTAAAATCATTTGCTGGGAACGCACGTATCTAACCAACCTACGCATTAAGCTTATGAATCTCGTTGCTTATCATGATTCTACAAGATAACCGCGGTCCATACTATCTTGATCCCGTATTCCTAGCAGACCTGCTCCAGCTTCCTACTCCAGGCAAGGCAATCACTGCTCTTTGCCGAGTTTTAATGAAAGAATCCATTTTGTAGTGACCCGCGCTCCATTTTGTAGCGTTATAAATGCGTGCTATTAGGCGACCAGCCACACAGGCCGCTCCTCGCAAACGTCGGTTACACAGGTTTTTATAAACGAATTTTTTGCTGGCGCTGGAAGGGCTAATGTAACCACGAAATTTTTGTTTTAAAAGGTACGTTAAATGTCGGTTCTTTTGATTGCTGAAAATATGTGGATAAAAAAAATGGTACCTACAGTGTTGTCATGGACTGTTTTGTTTAAAGGCAAAACTTTTATATTTAAATTTTTTGTACCCAATGTTGTCCCACTGCTAGGCAACAGTCTCCCCCATAGTCTTCCATTTTTTTTTTTGTTATTTGTCTTCCGGGCCAATCGTTCAGGAACGAGTCCAAATCTTACGCCAGCGTTTCTTAGGCCTGCCTCGGTGAAGACGCTCGTATTCAGGCGCCCACGGTATGACGATCCTGGCCTAAAACCTTTACGAAATTAAAATATTATAAATGTATGTACAATTTTCGTGGCGGTGTAGAAAATCTGAACGTTAAAAGACGTCAAGAAAAGTCATAGAAGTAGAGACACTTTAGTTTTTACTTTACAAAACCTAAATTGTAAATTAGGATCATTTCTTACGAGTCCTAATTTTTTTAATGCAAATTATTCTTACAGGACTGTTCTAATGAACTAATTTACAATTTAGGTCATCTTAAGTCCTCCTTAATTACACCTAACTATTAAAATAAAGATGAGAAAGGTGATTTTTATAAAAACTTGAGGCCTTCTAATTGAATGTCGGCGAAGGCTCAAACAGTCTAGTCTTCTTCGAAAACCCTACACTACACTCTCACACATACCCACACACACACACACTACACTTCACACACATAATCATATTCATGTCTACACTTCTCAGACATAATTAAAAACTAATCTCTAGGTTCCTGTTAATTATTATGTTGGTTGGTAATCAGTATTTACATTTACCCTTGGTAGAAATTAACGATTTTCGGCCTTTTCCTTTACTCGTTCTGTGAGACCTGGCTTCTTCCCAAATTTCAAAATTCTAGGTCAACGGAAGTACCCAGGTTTTGATCATTTGCGAGTACAAAATATGTCACATAAAATTGCCGTTTTGTTTTTTATTGCGTTCACTTAGCTGATTAATTTTTTTTAGAGCTCCAAGGGACCACAGACCTACATAGGTATATATTTGATATTGATATTAATTTCAATTTGATACCTCCAAGCGTTTCTGAGAAAAATGGTCTTGACAGACTGATATACAGACAGACGGACGGACAACGAAGTGATCCTATAAGGGTTAATTTTTTTCCCCTAAAAAACTATTAGAACCTAAAAAAGTATTAGGTATTTGGTTATTCTAAGATATTACGGTAGGTATCACAATAACATAAAACGGAACTACCGTAACTGAAAATAGAATGGTTTTTATTTTATATTTACGCTTTCAGTTGATAACTGCAGTTCGAAAAGTTCAAAAAAGCTTTTAACTGTAACTTTTTTCCCTTTACGATGCTACTAAATAGATTTTTTCCTGCACGGACCGAAGAGAATGTTCCCCGAACAAGTGTGACAACACGCTTCACATTAACAAATCAAACTTACACGCCTAGTTTATTTTCGTCAACTAATCAATACATATGAAATTGACAGCAAATTTACTGCCCAGAGACTCAAACTCAAACTCAAAGTATTTATTTCAATTAAACTATTTACAGGCACTTTTGAATTGTCAAGGAATCGGTCAGTCAGAAATATGAAGCTAGTTGCCCATTCCAAAGCGTAGTAGGTACCTATGGAGAAGAACGGGCGAGAAACTCCACGGACACTCTTTTAAATAAATTGTTACAAAACATTGGTTACATTTTTCATGTTGAAATTAAACATGTGAGAACAATGTAGAAAGATGTGCACGTTAGAAGCGTCCGTAATAAAAAAAAATAAAAAAATAACAATTCAAAAATTAAAATCAGCCAAGGCAGCTAAGAGTTGACCAGTCCCAACTGACGGCGCCCGTTCACGAACATGACGCATGGATCAGCACCATTCAACTCAATTATGCTTTCAGAGATCGTGAGAAATTCCTTTCAACATCCGGCAATTGTTGTTTGTCAATGTGCCTTGTTTTAAATACTTTGTGAATACGACGTGAATACTGTTACATGTGGGTATTGCCACACATCGATCCGTTATGACGACATCTATAGGTACCCGGTATGTTTTTTTTTATCTTAGCGAGGAACAGAACAAAAGCAGCTTAAAAAACATCCAACACATGACGCTCAGTTGTTTTCAAACCCGGGATTTAAATATATGGGTCCGAGGAATTTTTAATTTCAGTCTCTAGCTGTAGCCCCGGACACAGCCGGACATGTCCGGACACGGCTGCCTGTCCGATGTTTGCGTCGCCTTCTTATATTAGGAACAATTGGATTGTGCCTGATTTGTTTGTATTGAATTTATGTAAAACAGCGTGAAATGTAGGTAGTAATGTAGGATTGATGTAGGTAGGTTTGGGCTAAAATGATAGTTGCTCGTGGATAAGCTAGCAGTTTTAGGGTTTTAAGGGTGCCAATCGGAACCCTATTACTAAGCCTCCGCTGTCCGTCCGTTTACCTGTCAGCGTGCTGTATCTCATGAGCCAAAGAGTAATAGGTGGACAGTTGAAATATTCACAGATTGTGTATTTCTATTGCCGCTGTAACAAATACACAAATATAAAATTAAAATAAAGTGAAATATTTAACGGATCCCCATACAAGAAACGTAGTATTTTCAGCGTTTTTTGCTAAAGATTGTAGGGTGGTACGGAACCCTTCGTGTGCGAGACCGACTCGCAACTTGGCCGGTTTACATTTCATTCATTCGTGTTCCAAGAAAGCTAGGTTGGGCTTCTGACATTTATTGATATAACAAGAAACCTACCTTGGGCTTTTAAAAAACGTTTTTATTTTAATGCAGAAGAATCTCATTAAGGTGAGTCTTAGCAATTGCTTGACTACTAAAATAAACTAAGCTCTAATTTCAAAGTCCTATATAATGAACAAAGACTTCTAAGGTATTATTAAATAATCCTACATTAGAATGAAACTACCTTTATTCAAAATAGACAGATAACATTTTAAATAATGTCTAGTTTTTACTTTAAAAACTAGACATTTTGAATTAATCCCTTTACATTCATGGTCCCAAGATACGTTCCCAAATAACTAACAAAAACACAAGGGATTACAGAAAAATCCACTTTGTATACCTACACCAAAAATAAAACACTCTCGCGCAATTTAGCGTGGCGTGAGGATGTCAAGGGGTGACAGACGTCATGCCCCTAATCCTCTGTCCGTCACGCGGGTTAACGCGCTAGGCACTGGGTAAAAGCTATGTCCGTCTGTACCTTTATGGACACATTAAGTATTCATGATAGACGAGAATAAAAGGAAGGTACACGGAAATTTTACGGGTGAAAATGTCAATCAGAAGGGACCTGGTTATCTTTTTTTGAGTGGTATGTTATTGGTAGGTAAAATACAGATTTTTGCGAAACTACACAAATTACTGGTTTCTGCTTCCTAGTTGCCTTATCACAAGTCTCACGTGTTTGCATACATCGTATCTTAAGTATTTAAAGATACATTATCTTGTTAACTGAAAGCTTCTAAAAACCTCTAAAAATTGAATTCATTATTAAAATAACCTGAATATAAAACTCTGCTTGCGAATCCCAAAAAAATCGAGTTTCGAGATATATTTGCTTTTATATAAGCTTATGTACTCACGAATGTAATTGTATTTCCCCCGAACAAAAGAAACCACTCGAAATTTATAACAATGAGAATATTCAAAATCATTAGGTACCTACAGGAGAGTTCAAGGATCACACTGTATTGTTAAAAGGAAGAATTATCTAATTTGAATACAATGGGCTGGAAAAGGGCCAAGATGTAGAAAGTACCAAGGTAGCTACTTCTTGAATTATGAAGTAGAATGGCAGGGTGCCGTTGTGAAAAGATTTTCTAGATAACACTGTCGAAGAGGGTGTAAGTTTTGACGCCGATAACACATGTTCTAAAATGGTTCACTAAAAACCTAAGAAGATAATTAGGTTTGGCTGGTCCACACAGAATTACAAAAATAGTTAGACAAGATAAATCAAGAAAAACAATGGTACCATGCGCAGACAAAAATGGACCCTATTAACATGAAACGGAAATAATTAAAATCTGCTTACATTTTTATGAAGTGTCAAAACAAATCAGGGTTTTTTGTATCTATTGACAAGATTCAGTGACGCATTACAATACAGGTAGATAAAGCTTTCACAATAATGGACGCCTATAAATTGGTCGACTGATGTTTTAAACGCTGACCATAGAATGGAGAATTACCTTGTTACACGTGCCAAAAAACTGGCAGACGCCGACTGAAAGGGATTAAATTTTCCATATTTTTGTGAAGAAATACGCTTTGGTTTTTCGCTTAAAATAGTGTCTGTTAAAATAAACTAATGGAGCACTGAAAACTTATGCTTATATAACGTTAGAATAAAAAGTCACATGTAATTGAAAACAATGACATCTAGAGAGAAGAGAAGTAACTGACAAACTAGATATACGTTGTTATGAACAATAATAATAATATGCACAATAAATTTTGCTATTTCGCAGTACAGCTGCGTGTTGAGAAAACTCAAGGCAAACAAACAAAATCTTGAAAACGATTAAATCTTCATCAGTTTACGTAAACACGACTTCCCAATACAGTATCTGATTGTACTCACACACAAATAAAACCTTTAAAATTGCTTTAAATAGTAAACACTAGGAGAAAATTGCTTTTTTTTTTTAAACGCTGAATGTTCAAACAGGCTTCGTCAATTTTAATATTATAGGCTGATTGTAAGATTACGTGAACTGGATTCATATTACCTTCCCGTTCAATTAAATTTACAATTCGGAATGAATAGAATTTCTAGCAGTATCGAGGTAAAACTGATATCTATTCAATAGCTGAGGTTAGACTGAAATCTAAAATGGTGATTTTTACTGAAGTTGATTATTGAGAGCAGTTTCAAAGATTTTTTTTTAATGTAATGGAAATATGTAGGTGAGAGTCAAGGACCACAAACTCGTTAATTACTAATTTTGTGTAAACTTTTTTAGTGTCCTCTTTTTGATAAGTTTTTTAGGACGAAATTCCTTAACGCACGTTATACTCTGCACACTTGGCAAATGAGAGCTGTCGTTTTTTTTTAAAATTTTGTGCCAAATGTGTTTAATTTTTGTGTGTAATAAACACACAAAAATTATACACATTTGGCAATATTCAAAACTATTTTGAATATTAAAATTTAGAATATTGGAATTTGGCCTACTTAAAATAAATTATTTGACTTTGACTTTGTCTTTGTTTTCTTTTTGCAGTATCATTACCAACTTATTCGTCCAGGTACACAAAGAACTTTATCCGTGTCTGTAAATATGATAACATTGGTCGACGGCTACAATTGGTGAATATCGAGTGGTTTGCATCTCGCAAAAGAAATTAATCTGAAGACCACTAACTTATATGCAATTATTAAACAAAATCATTTCCCGGCGACCATTTCCAGTTAATGTAGAGTAAGTTTGGGATCAGGTGGCCTGCTCCCACAATATAACTAAAGTAAACCAAAAATGCCGGTGATTAAATTGTCTCAGCAATTAATTACGCGTATAATCTCATGTATATTGGAGATTAGTGACGTCAGCGTCGCCCTTGTCGCGATGCGACAGCTTACAGCGGATTACAGCCAGTTGAGATACAAGCATTAAAACGTACTTTATTATAACGATTTTGGATAGGTTGACAGATCACTCTCGAAACATGCTTGTGAAAATTGGGAAAATGAAAGTTACGTTATACGCAAATTAAAATGTGATCCCATTTATCTATGTTTTTACTTAAAACCGGCTAAAATCGAGTAAAATAATCATAATTATGTAGTTTTCATTCCTTTTAATACTTGCCACGACAGAGATACAAAACATAAGTAAGTATAATTTATTCCATATTCGGAACTTTGCCACTGTGTCCTTGTTATAGCTAGGTTAATTGCACAATAGCAAACATTTGCTTTGGACAGATACGTTAGGACGCTACACACAAACATCACAGAAATTCTAGCCTCACATGAAGCTCTATGAAGCATTTAACTTGTAATTAACAAGGTTAATCCGACATTATCCTCTTATAGCAACTAAATTGAATGTCTTAACCAACAACACCTTAACCACATACCGCAGTGTCTCAAGATGAAAGTCTTTGACCAGTGCGTGATGAGCTATGGCACTGAAACGTGGTCGGGTGACCAACAATGGACCTTACCAGAAGGCAAAAAGTTACCCAAAGGGCAACGGAGAAACCGAAAACGGAAACTCCAAGCATAGCCCATGCTTGGAATTTCCCTACGAATCAGAAATGAAGAGATCCGTAGGAGAACCAAGGTAACCGACATAGCCCGAAGAATTGCCAAACTTAAGTGGTAATGGGCAGGGCACATTGCTCGCAGAACAGATGGCCGATGGGGCCGAAAGGTTCTGGAGTGGCGACCGCGTACCGGAAGACGTAACATTGGAAGGCCTGCCACAAGATGGACCGATGACTTTGTGCAGGCCGCAGGAAACCGCTGGATGCAAGAAGCACAGAATCGGTCGAAGTGGTGGTACTTGGGGGAGGCCTATGTCCTCGTACTACCAGGAGGTAGCCGCAGCAAGATGTAGGAACATCTTTCAGCTGAAATGAAAGATGAATGAACCAACAACAACAACAGTGATGTAGCGACGTCACTAATGATTGCCAAAAGCATTCGAATAATTGCCAAATTGCCAGCAGGCCGAACGACGTGGCCAATAATTATGGCATGACAGTATCAAAGCCTGTAAGGCCAGATGGATTGAATGTACAAACATCGTATTTTTTTTTCTAATCGTGTTCCTGTTTTGATTGGATTTGAAGGTGCTAATGGCAAAAAAGAAATGAAAATGGTCCCGTCATGTTTTTTTTTTATAGGATTGGGATGGAATACGTCACAGCTTCAGTGCAAATAAGATATATCGTATCTCTAAAGAGAGCCTTACCTAACGAGGTTGCGGTTGTTCCAAATAAAGCTAAATATCAGTTTTTGTATGGTGAGACTACCATCTACCGAGCACATGGACGTCTTGTTTCGTCGTTTAATACCTAATGCGAGAACATTGTGCCGTCGGCACCCCGCTATTCTCGACAACCCCGTCACTGGGCAATCCCAAAAAAAAACTAGGGCAACACTATCTGCCGTACGGTAACATGCTAACACAAATCCTCATTTTCCAATCCGTGCATCTAATAGTCCTCCACACTGAATTTCGGCCATGGCGACCAATATCAGCGGGTACCAGCTTTCAGCACGGGATATATATTATAGGGCACAAGTGTGTGCGCAGACACAGGTGTACTCTCTCTTCCCTCACTCTCATAGCCCGATGGGACGGCAATCCGACGCGACTGGAGAGACATCAGGTGCAGACCAAACGGCTTAACGTGCTTTTCGGGGCACGAGGGTATCACAACACCAAACTCCGGGCGGTTACTAAGAAAATCCAACAGCAATAACACTTTGCCCGGGAATCTAACCCAGGACCCCACGCTCAGCAGTCGCGCTTGCGACCACGAGACAAACAGGGCAGCCCGTGCATCTATGACGTCAATGACTCACTGTAATTGGATGGCATCGCCGTCGCTGAATCATGCACACACATAACATCACGCCTGTATTCCCCGAAAGTCTTAGGCAGAGGTGTACGTGTACACCCGCCAGTTATGTTTAAGTCCCATGTAATAGGGAGCGAGTATATTGCCATCAACCGGGCACAAATCCAGATACCCAGGCATTCAGCAAAATCATACAGTCGCGGAATAAAACAAGCCTGCTTGATTGGACGCCGGCGACCGCCCGCTATCGAATATTATATTGCTGACTAGCTTCTGGATACTGATTGCATTGAGATCATTTTCATTATATCAGAGTTTTTGTCTGATTGGATAGACAGTGGGACTTACGAATTATGTTTGTTTATCAATATTGGAACTTGTTTCTAAAAATGATCCAGCTTCCGTATAATTTAATTTTTTCCTTTCCATACTTGTACATAATATAATACTCGTATAATAGTTAGTTGTATACACATAGTTTAGATAGTATTAGACTGTATATTGTGTATACCATTAGTTTTTGTCAATAATTTTTTTTTCATTAGTAATTGAAGTGGTTCTAGAGCAGTTCTATAACGACCAATTCAAAGTACATGTGCAAAACACTTACAATACTAGAAGTGTTAGAGAACGTAAATACGTGCGAGCACCAGTAAAAAATTACTATGGCAAAAGACCCAATAGGTATTTGACCCCTACACTGTTCAATAGTATCGACTGGTTGAGAAAGAAAGAAAGAAAGAAAAAGTATTTATTGAGACTCGCACAGGAAATCACAAAACTAAAAACACATTAAACATAAATAAAAAACAATCAAAAACAAAGTTACATTAAAATGAAGATACAGAAGGAAGAAGAAAAGAAAAAAGAAGAAGGGAGAAGAGATAATGGTGTAATTAGCAGGTGAACACTGGGGAGTAAATTAAAGGTTGAACTGTTGAATGAAATGGTTGCAACATATGACAATAATTAATCGATTGAGCACTGAACTATCGAACAAAATATTCTTACCGTCCATTTGAACTATTTGTATCTACCTACTTAGATGTTTAATTAGATTGTTTATACCAAATGTTTTAAGACGAGCGCTAATCCTGCCGACAAACTGTCACGCAGTTTGGCAGGTTTATAAAATGTATGCAAGTATTTGGTCCAAAATAAATGATTTATTATATATATATTTATACGTAAATAAATACATTTAAATAAAAAAACATAATTGATTTCAGATTGATCTTACTTTTTGTTTATTCATTTCATGTTTCATTTTCTTTTTTTTAAGTTCTACAGAGCTATGAAACGCTGTGATTAGCTGTCAGCTTTTTATCCGACTTCCAGGAGAAGAAAAATTCTCCTGTTTCCGAGACATAACCTAAATACGAGTACTACCTTTTTCACTAGAACAACATTGAGCTAGAGCGAACCCAACCAATACTAAACGCACAAAAATAATTTCCACATCTCAAAAGAAGCCAACATTCACTTAGAAACTGTATCAAAAACTCCACACTAGCAAGTTGTGCTATTGCTGGCAACATTAATAATATCCTCGTTACTGGGGCAAATCGAATCACTGCAAACGAAACTTTTCGCTTAACCTCCTTGTACGATGTACACTAGGTCCAATCTTATTTACATGCATTACGCATGCAGATTAGTTGCCAACTTGCACACGACTCAAAGAAAAACTTGCTGGTAAAGCAATTTTAAAGTTGACTTCGGACAAATTTCTAATGAAGTACTCTGGAGTTTTGTTCCGATTCATACGTAGGGGTGCATTTTATATTAGGCGTGCAACAGCAATACCACTTAATAATGAAGGAGGTAGGAATTGGATAACTTTTGAGGAATTGATTGCGTTTCCTGCAACAAGGTGAAGTTGATATTACGTAAACTATTATGGGTTAATATAAGTCTGAAATCGCCAACCCGTCTTCAGCAAGCGTGGTGATCAATGCTCGTGCCTTCTCTGTATGAGAAGAGGCGTTTGCCCTACAGTGGGACAGTTATAGTCTGGTATTATTTTTATCGATATTCTTAGTTACGTGTAGTTTTTTAAAGGAAATTACTGTAAAAGTTTTACGACCGCATGAGTTTAAAACAAAAGGCAATAATAAATTTCTATTACCTCAAATTGACACATCTTACCATTTGCGGAGTTTGGGAACGCCTAACTGGTCTTTAAAAAAAACTCTA
Organism: Agrochola macilenta; assembly: GCA_916701695.1. Lineage (NCBI taxonomy): Eukaryota > Metazoa > Arthropoda > Insecta > Lepidoptera > Noctuidae > Agrochola > Agrochola macilenta. The sequence continues at coordinate 22,259,777 of OU753560.1, read as the reverse complement.
AAAACCTATCAGAAATTTTTCTTTCTTCAGAATATTTGTTGGCATAAATACTGAGCAATATCTTTAGACTTGTAACTTTTGAATTCCACTTTCATAAACACGATTAGTCACAATCCTCTTGACTGCTACTTTTATTCACAACCCCGGTTAAGAATCCTATTCTTATTTCTTTGGTCAAAAACCAAGACCAACTTATCCATTCTACTAACACAACACTTCAACAAACTTCATGAATACACTGTTGGAATGCTGCCCACCCCCGCTGTGTGAGCGCTGTGAAAGCGACAGTGTGAGCCGAAGGCCGGTCACGGCGCGGTGACGGACGTTTCCATTAGACCCTTTGTTCGGCCGACGTTTATTGTCCGAACCTATCGCATTTTATTGCCATAGATTGGGATTTTTTCAGCCACCATGTTTTGTGGGTACAAGCATGAATATAGCTGTTACGGCCTTGTCAAACTCGATTTGTATGGACTATGTTTTTCGGTTATTTTTGTTAGTTTATTTATTTGTAGGGATTTTTTGTTACTACAGTGTTGGTTGAAATTCGAAGGATATGGGGCTACGCAAATTGAAAAAAGACTAAAATTACCGTGTAGAAGCCGTTTTCACTAATATTCTTATCTCAGGAAGCGACGCGTGCTTTACTTGTGGTTACCAAGTGTACAAAGACGCTGTGAATGTGTGTGTATAAGCGCAGGAGCTCTCGGTACCATCGGAAACAATGGCAAAGTATGTGTATGTGTGCGTATGTATGTTATGTGCTCAAGCTCACGTCTTCACGCACACATTCACAGCGTGTTTGTACACGAAGTTACCACATATAAAGTGCACGCCGCTTAATAAGATAAAAATACTGTAATAAATAAAATTTAAGTAAAAATCTCTTTAAAAACAATCTTTTAATGAACTAAAAAGTACTAAACAAAACTTACGTAACCATAGAACTTTAATATTTTCTTAAAAGCTTGAGGCGTGAACGTCCTTCTTACGCTTAGGATAAGCCTCAAGCTTACAATTTAATTTTTTACTCTTTTCATTAGAATTTGTTTAAATACCTGTTCTATCACCTTTACTTGGCAGGTACTTGTAAAGACAAATCCAAAGCAACCAGATCATGGTGAACTGTAGAATGGGCTATCATAATAGAATGCCTATATAAAATTTTGTGTCTCTGCTAGTGACCGCTGAAAAGTTTACTCTTCTGGAGCCAATCCTGGGTGCAGCAGCCAAGTCATGGTGGACTTTAGAACGGACTATCATAATTAAATGCGTATATCAAATTACGTATCTGTACCGTAGACTGTTGTGGAGTTTCTTCATCTGAAGTCAATTCTGGCTGTAGAATCAGGGTCATGCATCATAAAAATAATGTAATGTCTTCAAAATGTAACCAACATGTAAAATTTGAACTCCGTAGGATAAGAGGAAGTGGTTTTAATTCAGCTTGCAAGATTTGACCAATACATACTAACTAACTAAAATATTATCATATTTTTTTACGTCTTTAACATTTCTCGGGACTCTAGGACAGGATACTCGGAACTTTCGAAAGCGTACGAGAGGCCGAACCCAACTCGCAAAGGCCCGTTGAAAAGAGATACCAACCGACGATTATTCCTGTTCGCACTTGTGCACTCAATGACAACCCCTGGTTGGTGGCCAACTAACCAGTTCACTTAGCCACCCAAACCTATAGGTTTGGGTGGCTAAGTGAACTTGGGTTATGTGGAACTATGGAAAGACTATCGCCCCTGCCTGACCAATATTTTATATAAAATACACAGGTAAAATGGCAGGGGGTGACTTGCACAGTCAATAATGGGCCCCTGAGAACGGTCACTAGCACAAAATATCGTAGCGACAAGGGGGCAATATGTCCTGAGGAGTGGAGAGGTATTCCACGGCTATTAGCACAATCTCGGAAGTACGGTCGACATCCCTACCAGCATCTTACTGGAATATTTCCTTCCTCCGAGCAAATTTGCTCTTGCGAATCTTCACTCAAGCCGGCCAATAATGGCAAGAAAGAGGTGGGAGCTCCATTCCACGTCAGTGTTCACTCCAGCCGGCCAATAAAGACAAGTCAGAGGTGGGGAACAAGACTTCTCCCAGAAGATAGGGTCCGTAGTGTCGTTACTGCCCAACAGCTCGCCACATGCTGCCCTGCGGGTTTATGTATCTCTCTTGGTCTAGCTCCTCACACTAGACTTGTTTCGGCTAAGTAAACTACCAGCACAGACCCAGAGTTCAGGAGTGCGCAAGCCCCACCGCAACATGAACATAGAGATACGGCGGTGGGGCTATTATTTTAAGTCTGTTACTTTTTAAATCATGTAAATACGTGTGTAAATATATTATTATACATGTGAAAAAAATAAAAATAAAACTAACGAACAAGGCATATTATATAAAAGCTTGTTAAAACCACTCCATCAAATAATTTAAAGAATAAACTTCTTTCAACACAATATATAAAGCTAATGAATCGACTCGTAGCAGATTACGCTACGACACCGTAGCTGATTGCATGGCGTAGCGTCCTGTCATAGCCAGCTACGTCGTAGCAATCACATGCTCCACTTTTCTTAACTAACGAATTCATTCTGGTATGGATTTCAAGTACAATTTCAAGCGTTTTGAGAAATAAGACACCATAACAAGCTATTTGCTCGATATTTCTCGACTAAATTAAATTGAAAACAGACGTCTTAAAATGTAGAATGTTTATTAAACATCAAGTTCAATAAAGATAATCTAATCAGTTCACGACGTACGAAACATTACCGGTTACAGCGTGCATCTACAGTGACAATTACTTCTGCTAAGTACCCACTTCTCGACTCAACTCTGTGGTCGATAAACTGTGATAACAGGCAACATTATACCACCACTAGTTCTTTGGTAAGTACTTATAAGTGTTTTTGAAGTCGATTGAAATAGATTCTGTATTTGTGCCAGGTTAATGGCAATACACATATAAGCGACACTTATAACTCAACTGGCGACAAGTACGGAAAATACAGGCATGATGTTTGGTTATCCTTTAGCAAGGCTAGTCAAGGATATGCCAATAATTGAATAGTGCATGCAGGTGAGTGTTAAGGCGGTTATCACACTGCACCGCGCTCCATTGCGTAGCGCGTTGATTTTATTTTCTATACTGACACAAACTAACTGATACAATGTCAAATCTGCCGCCCCGTGCTATGCGACGGATCGCGGTGCAGTGTGGTAATCGCCGAAACGGCTTGTCTCGAACTAGTTAAGAGTTCAACTTGATAAAGCGTAGTATATCATGCAGTAGTTATTTGTGTTCTGCAACTATTAATGCAATAAAGCCGTATTGACGCAGACGGCCGCCGGGCGCCCGCCGGGCGGCTAAACTGTTCTGAAGTTTACGTTGTGTCGGTCTTATGAACAATAAATAAGTGAATCTAATTTATGAGAGAAAATCATAGATATTCATCTATGACAAGCAAATAGATTTGTCATGCGTTAATCTCGACAAAAATCCGCTCTTTGTCACGTCCTTTTGAAGAATTCGTATTGGTTTGTGTAAGTATTTATTGCACTTCGTAAGTTGGGAGGCGTTAAATGTTATTAAGATTTTGATTAGCCTAAAATCTGTATAGTTGAGTTTTAAGCAATTCCGAAAGGTACTTAATTAATAGTTCAGTTTTTACCTTCGAACTACCGATAAGTAGCGACTTTACAAGTTTACCACATTTCAAATTCTAAACACCTCGGCAGACAACCAAGAATAACAATCAATATAACGAAAAGGAAAAATGACAATATTATTTCAGGAGCCATCCGGTTGCCGTCCGTTCGCCGTCCGGCGTCCGGTCGAGGCGCGGTTAATCTCATGAATATTCACCTCACCGCTGATCCCGGTAAACCGGACCGCGCGCCCGGATCATGTATAATAGACCCTAATTGATGCGACCGAGGAATCTTGATACTTGAGTTCTAGGAGAATTTATTTTGCGTGTGTTTTGGTTGTTGCTAAGGAACAAGATAATAAGTAGTTATAATAGGCAATTAATGGCTGAGTGATAATGGGTAATGATATAAAGACATAAAAACAGATTTAGGGAATTTTTGTTGAGCTGATTGTGTACGAGTTGTGATGAAAGTTTTACATTTATAATAATAATATGAGCTCATGTTACATAAGTACATAAAATTTATGAACAAGTTCACAGTGGACTGTAGATAAAAAGTCTTCAAAGTGCGGAGTGTTTTGTGTTATTTCCATATTTACATTTTGCGTCAACGAAGTTCTAGTACTCGTAGATATTTAAAAGGCCCACAGAATACGTCTGGAATTTATGGTTACGTCTGAAACAGTAGAGATCCTAAAGCAAGTAAATAAAATTGTAAAGCAAGGACATTCATAAATCATAATCTCAAGTATCAATATCTCTCAAACGCACTATATTTAAATAACCGCGTCGCTAATGTATACGTGCTATGATGATAATTGATACGCGACAAATTTTCAGCCCCCGCCGAATATAAGCGCCGCCTAGTATAAAGCTGAAATATTTGATGACATTGTTTCATTAGCTACTGCGGTGTACCACGGTCGGTTTATAAATCATTTATACGCAAAACTAGCTGGCTTAGGGATCATGGTATTAGCAAATTATTTTGTGGAGCTGGAAATTGTTAGAGATGTGTAAATAAATCAACAGCTGTTGATAAACAGTACATAATGGTTTAATTTCCCGAAGGGATTGCTAGGTGGTTTACTATTGTAGGTATTATCGCAGATAGCTAGCTAGCAGGGGATTTCACTCCCTATTACCATTAAACCGTCTGCTTCTTACTAGCTCCGTATCGTAACGCAAGATAACAAGAGTGTAATGATTCAAATAAAATCCCGCACTATAGTGATTACTGACTCTTTATGGTGACTACCATTTGTTTGAGTCGGCACATTCGATTCGGAGTTGAACAAAAAAGCTGATCCAGAGCAATTACTTCTTAATATTCAATTTTGCCGCCCGGCTGTGCCGACCGGAAATGTATGCAGTCTACTAATGCAGACAGCCCGTTTGAAATGTCATTTTTTGTAACCACAGCATGAGTTGTTAGTTCGTGCCGATACATGAGCAAAACAAGAATGATTCAAGATCGATTTTTATATTTTTAATCAATTCTCCACCATAGCTCCGTTCCACATTTCAGATTCCCAGTCCACCGTGAAAATTAAACTGATCTTTGACTTTATAGCCTGGTCCTTAACTCCGGCCATTACAAAAGGCATTCTCTAATTCGGCATCAACACCATCTTTACGACTATAGCGCCAATTCCACAATGTTTACTACGGCCATTGACATCACTTCTCCTAATTCCATTAACTATTGCTGAGACCTCTTTTTATTGCTATTGCTATGATAAGTAATTGAGGAGTGAGTTTCTTTGATTGTGTTTTTGATACCTGACGTACTCCATGTGTTACATCATGATCGTTATAAGATGTAGAGGTCGTCTATTGTTTTTTTTTTCCTTGGATAAGATAAGTCAAAGTCAATGACGTTATACTTTTTAAATAAGGCCACGCGGCTTTTTTTAAGCCTTTTGAATATTGGAAATATCTATACAGGGTTTAGATGATTTACTAGGTAACGTTTGATTTAGAAAATCATAGCAAAGATGCTATGATTTTCTAAATCTCACGTTTTCTTACAAACAAACCATCAACAGCAAAGTATTTTCTAAAAGAACTCAGTGATGATAAAACGTATAACTAGACCGGGAACATGACACCACAAAAATACTTATTTTCATCCCTCTTTTCGCTACAACCAACACAAAAACAGAATCTCTTTTTAACCACTTAGTAAACAAACGCGCGTTTCCTTCACAAATCCTCTATTTCCATAATAAGTTTAATGCCCTATTCACTTAATATTCCCGCCAATAGGCGTCCATTGATTTAGCAATTAACGAGTCCATTTGGTATTCATAAAGGATTGCTTTTGAAAGAATATAAAGCTTTGAAAGCGCTTAATGAATCATCTCTCGATACTAATTGGTGGGAATTGGGCGGATACTACGAGTATCATGATGAGAACGTAGGTTGAATGTTTGATCCTTGGGACGTATTTCAATTATTTTGGGAATGCCTTGATAACACTTATATAGAACCATCTATATAAGTGGTACGTCGATGGTATAATAATTTGTTTTCTGTTTTATAGTTTTAAGGAATATTTTTTATAATGCCAATAAACGCATTTTTCTTTCTTTCTGGTAGCAAATTGGTATGATTTTTCTCAGTTGACTCGTGTGAGCAACTTGTTCATTAATCAGAGGTGATTATCGCCACTAAGCTCTATAATGTATACGTAGATCTAGAGAAAAGTTTATCCATGTACAACGACACAACTTAGATGTAGGATAAATTTGAAAATTAGCATTCATTCATTTCAATTTTACGAATGTAATGTACGGTTATATGACTTTACAAGTTATTGCGTTTGCGTAAAGATCATTTTCGCCTAAAGGAGTAATAAAGATTGGTTATTTTGAAAGCGCACTCTGTTCGAATGGTGATCGGTTTTACGAATTTGCCGATGCTAAATCTAAGTTGTGTCGTGCTGTACAGTCGGAGAACTTGATTGTTGAGCGGATTTAGTCCGTCGACTACATACGTCAATTTACCATGTTTTATAACCATGAGAGTCGTGATTTGATTTCGGGCAGTTTAAGTTGATAGCGTTACTTTAAAAAAACTCTATTCGATCACCACCAAAACTCAAGTCATATAAACTCGCCACAAAAACAAACAGCGACGAAAAAACAGGTGTACCAACCAACAAGAAGTAAAAAAATATTTCAAGGAAAACTTTCCGCGTTATCTCTTACATCCTGATCCACCGTTTACCAGATAAACCCTAAGTATTGCCTGAATAAAGAGCCTCTCCCACTAATCTCTTTATCAGCAGGGGGATGCGAGGCGAGTCTTTAGCTGAGCCGTTTAGAGGTTGTTTTTGCTAAAGATAAGGGTGTTTTTTGGTATACGATATTGGACTGGTGGGGTTAAATAAGTGGATCAGCCACTTATTTAACCCCACCAGTCCAATGTGTTGATGTGTTTCTTTAATTTTCATGGGCAAAGCTAATAGTAAAATTGAGTCCTTCAGTTATTGAGAATTTAGAGGCATGAGGAACAGGGTGTTCACTCACCTCCTTTAGAAAAGAGAGGATCCTCCCCGACCAGACGAGTGTCGTATCTGGCGGGCAACTGCCCTACGATTAATGTCGGAAAGTTATATATATGTTGATCACGCCGTGCAGGATTTGTGTGACGTCAGGTCTTTGATGCGTAGTTTGCATGTGGCGATGTAGATGTCGCCACAAGAACTTCAAAAAATAAATATCACTTTTTTCGCATTTTCGTTCTGCAACAGACTTGGCACATCTCGTAAAATATGCGTCTTGATGCGCGGAGTACTTAAGCGTAACGTAAATTCGATTTTAAAATTGAAAACACTCGTTCCGCACATAATATTTGGGTAGGTACCTAATTAGACGAGTTAATTAACATTCATGTTGCTTGTCGTAAAAATTTAAACCAAAATGCTAAAGGAAAGGTATATTGGCGATAAAAAATTATAAAACTAATTATTTAGGAATTCGACAAGTAAACAAAAATTCAGTTTTATTTTATTATGTTACTTATTTATTGAAGTAAATAATAGAAAAGATAAATTGACAAAAAACTAACATAAATGCCAATAAATATCAAATTAGTAATCAAAGTAATCAAAGATAAGTTGGCGACAGAGTCCGGTATTTTGGTGATAGTGGTTGGGAAATTTGGTAATATTATGGAAATTGCCAATATAATCAGGTAAATCAAAATAATAAATAATAATATATTAATGGCGGTTGATATCAATTTTATTTAAAAAAAAACGAACGAAGTGACTAGAAACTAGTCTTTAATCAATTTAAAACAAATACAATTTTAAATACAGTTTTAAACATAAAAATATACTATCTGATTTAAATACCGACTTTACACAATTTACCAAACGATGTTATCACGACGGCTGCTGGAGACGGAGTAAGGGGCGGGCACTGGTCGCACCTTGCTTTTATAGGCACCACCGCACGGTAGTTTTAAAATAACGTTTTTACGCTAATACGGCCTCTCCTGACGTGTGGTTGTCCTCAGCCACATTGTCCAGATGATGGTCCTTGTTCGCTGCAGTCACGATCTTCGGCAAGTGGACTCAGGCGACGCGAAGGGCTCATGTCTTCAATAGCTGCATCAGTAATGGATGGACCCTGGTGTGTGTCTGCATCTCCACGACTTGAATGGTCTTCGTAGCTAGTTGCACTGGTAGATGCGAGACTATCCTCTTCAGCTAAAAATTTGAGAATGGCATCTGTTAGTAACATCCTTATTACTTAATCTAAACAAATGTATGTTGTAATTTAATACAACACATCTAGACGGAGGCACCCAGTTAGCTCGTCTTGGCAGAGACACATCTCAATGCCCTTATAAATAAACTGAGACGGAGGCACCCAGTTCGCACGTCTCTTTCGGCAGAATTACACTAACTCAATGCCCTTATAAACAGACGGAGGCACCCAGTTCGCACGTCTTGGCAGAGACACATCTCAATGCCCTTATAAATAAACTGAGACGGAGGCACCCAGTTCGCACGTCTCTTTCGGCAGAATTACACTAACTCAATGCCCTTATAAACAGACGGAGGCACCCAGTTCGCACGTCTTGGCAGAGACACATCTCAATGCCCTTATAAATAAACTGAGACGGAGGCACCCAGTTAGCACGTCTCGGCAGAGCCATCGCTCAATGCCCTTGTAAGTTAACAGACGGAGGCACCCAGTTAGCACGTCTCGGCAGAGCCATCGCTCGATGCCCTTGTAAGTTAACAGACGGAGGCACCCAGTTAGCACGTCTCGGCAGAGCCATTGCTCAATGCCCTTACAACCATTATGCATGTCATGTACACATGACTCTTTCAGTCCATGTAATCAAACACATTTGATACAATACACGATCATACATCCCTTAGATAGAAAAGTAAATACAAAAATCTACTTACTATCAAAAAACGTGGCACACGACTCGGGGGTCCACTCTCCTCGCCAAGCAACCATGTGCTCAGCGGCAGCCTGAGTGACTTTGCCATACGAACCAGTTAGCAGCTGTAGCTCGTATCGATCGTGGGGAAGGATTTTCGCCACACGATAGGGCCCTCGCATCCCTGAGTCCAGCTTGCCTGTAACTTGAGAAGTTTTTATTACAAATACGTTATCATTTAGATTAAACGTACGCTTGACCTTACGATTCCTATTAACGTACTCATCTTGTTTACGTCTATTCTGGTCAAGCAGTTCGCTAGCGCGCTGTCTTTGTAATTCTCTTAACCCATCGCGATTCGGTCGCACGTCATCAACAGCGACATCGCGGACAAGTGATCTTATGACGGGCGTGACTGCCTCAACACCAATCAGCAATTGCAAAGGTGAGATCTGAGTGGTCTTGTGTTTAGTGCAGTTTATAACAAGCTGCATTTTCCACAAGGAATCGGACCATTTACTCTCTGGCTTAGACGCCTCTATGCGTAACATATTGAGCAAGGTACGACAGTAGCGTTCGACCTGACCGTTTTCACAATGCATTTCAGGTGTTACAAAATGAATCTCGCTACCCATTTCAGTAACCCAGCCCTGAAAACTCGCACTCTCAAACATTCGTCCTCTATCACACACAATAAGTTTAGGAGTACCGAATAGGGAAACTGCGTTTGAAAACATTTGTTTTAATTCGTTGGAATCTTGCCTTTTTATAGCATAGAACAAACAATACTTAGAATAGGCATCTACAATAAGCAGTATATACTTCTTATCATTTGAAATAGGTAGTGGACCTAATACGTCCATGTGGACCGTGTTAAATGGAGTATCTGGCTTATGCCATGATGAAATCGGGTAATGAGGAGCCCTAGGAACTTTCTTGGATGAAAGACAAATCAAACAATGACCTACATATTTCCTTACAAAGGCATAGAGCCCTGGGAACCAAAAATGACGCATAATTAGGTCAATGGTCTTATCTGCACATATGTGTTCATGCTGGTCATGAAAAACTCTAAGGAGACTTAATCGGTGTCCTTTGGGAATGAAACATAGTAGCTTTGGCTCCTGGCCCGTGGGGGTGTATTTATAATACAGCAGATCGTTACGGACAACATACCGGGAAGAGTCTAGCTCGTTATTATTGACTTTATCAATCAGCGTACGAGTTTCCTCATCCGCAGATTGAGCAATCTGTGCCCAGTTTTTCGGCCTAGTTATTTGGAGTACATCAACAGGATTTCGACTTAAATAATCAGCGTGCTGCATCATAACGCCCTTTCTATATTCTATCGTAAAGTTGAAATCCTGCATGTATATCCACCAACGCGCGACACGTGGTAAAAGATCTTTCTTACGTTCTGTTAGTTTAAGCGCATTACAGTCCGTCACAATTTTAAACGAAATACCCAACAGATAGTGGCGAAAGTGTTGTAGAGCTTTAATGATCGCGAGCGTCTCAAGCTCATAAGAATGGTATCGCGGTTCGGCACCTTGCGTAGTTTTACTAAAGTACGCCACTACTCGCCGTTTACCATTCTCATGCACCTGAATAAGAACTGCGCCGTAACCGATAGAACTCGCGTCCGTATGCAACTCGGTTGGTAATAACGGATCGAAAATAGCAAGCACAGGTTCACTTGTAAGACAACGAATTAGGTATTTACGCGAGTTTTCTTGTTCTTCGCCCCAGTGAAATTTAACGTTACCCCGTGTTAAACTAGCAATAGGCGCTGTCTTAGATGCATAGCCGGGTATATAGCGACGAAAATACCCTGCCAAACCGAGTAGCTGTCGAACCTGTTTTACATTTGTGGGCACAGGGGAGTTAATTAAAACCTTAATTTTTTGTTCGCTCGGTCTAACCTGACCCTCAGAGATAGTGCGACCTAGGTACTCAATCTCTGTAGCCACAAATGTACTTTTCTTTATGTTAATAGAAAACCCCGCTGAAGTAAGTGTTTTTAATACCTCGCGTACGTTCTCGATTGCTTCATCGATAGAAGATGCCAATAGTAACACGTCATCGATAAATGTTAGGGCTTTACCAGACTCTATTAGTGATTTAAGCGTATTTGTGATTATTCGTTGATATACGACCGGCGCGTTCGCAAGACCAAACGGCATTTTTAAATATTCATAATGACCTTCTGGGGTCACGAAGGCGGTCTTCGCTACAGAGTCGCTATCCAACTTAATCTGGTGAAAACCTGTCGCCATGTCTAAACAGCTGAAGAACTTGCTCTTACCAAGGCGATCAATATGGTCTTCTATCAGAGGTAATGGATAGCGATCTTTCACGGTAACAGAGTTCAACGCGCGGTAATCAACGCACATGCGATCTTTTCCGTCTTTCTTCTTGACAAGTATAATCGGACTTGCGTATGGAGAGTTGGACTCACGGATTATATTCTTGTCTAGCAAATCTCTTACGATATCACGCACTTTAAGTTTTTCGTCAATTGAAAGTCTATACGGCCTATAACAAATCGGTGTCTCACTCGTCAACTGAATACGCATATTACCAGTTGTGACTGTTGTTAAAGCAGTCCCAATAATAAAGAATTCCTTAAACTGATTCACGACTGACATTAACTTTTCACGATCGCTACCTTCAAGCGGCGTGTTAACTGAAAATTGTTCACTTGAGTTGATAAGCAATACATTTTGACCCACCGAACTAGTAATTCGAGTTATACGTTGCTCATTGTTTGCACGGATGTACGTTACCCCCTCCCGGTTTAAAACATCTGTTCCTATTAATACTGGCACATTAAGGCATTTCAGGGCAACAACAAAAAGATCCACCTCCAATGAAATGTCGCTAAATTCTATAACTAATGTAACGCGACTATTACACTCAATATTTTGATCACCTATGCCACGTAATACCTGATAAGTGGGTAGTCGGGTACACTTAAAATATTTTAGCACCGATTCCGAAATAAGTGAAACGCGTGATCCGCTGTCTATCAACACGTCTGTAGGTATACCCTGTATTACGGCCGTTGTGACGTCACTGTCTGTTGACGCACCTTTCAACTCGAAACAAAAATTAACATTGTTTTTATTACGCGTTTCAGATCGTTGTTTAGCGAAACAGACAGAGGCGTCATGGCCTGGCTTTTTACAGAATGAACACGGCCCATTAGGTTTCTTATTAATTGTTTCGGTCGATTCATCCAATTTAACCGTTTTCGATTGTTTAGGGCACGCGCGCTGTACATGCCCCACACTACCGCAAGAAAAACACGTTATTTCGCGTCTTTTAAAATTAAGTGGACGTTTTCTAGAGTTTCGGTCAAACTGTTTACTTTGGGAAGATTTCACAGAGGTTACAGATGAGTTGGGATTCGGTTTAGTATAAATAGAAAAGAATTCAACAAGATCTTTGGTCGTTAAATGAGCGTTAGTCGCAGCGGCACGTACTTGTGCGTCAGTTATACCGCGTATGACAATTGCGACCGTTAAATCATCGCTTAACCCTCTAACAATATTTAGTCTCAAGACGGAGCGCCTAGCATATTCTGCATACGTGGAATATTTATCGGAATTAGTACTCATGACGTCAAACAAAATATTTGCAACATCGATTCTTCGTGAGCAAAGCGGTTTAAATTCGATCTTAAAGTTAGACCAGGTACGGTCGTTTGTGACCCAGTCGTTCAACCAACTACGAGCATCTCCCTTCAGGCAGTTAGCAATCCGGGATAAACACTCGTTGTCGTCCCATCTATTAAGATCACGTGCCCTCTCAACCTCTTCACACCAAGAATCAATATCATGTATGCTAGGATCAAAGTTTGAAATATAATAATGGTTGGATCTGACCTTAGTTAACGCACTCAACGCTCCAATGAGGCGATCTGTAGCATCCAGTGACGTCGAAGTACTTGCAAGCGATTCTCCAACGATGCTATTGTTCGACTCAGGCACTGCTGGTTGTGGCTCCTGCGGCGAAGACGCGATGATCTGCCCAGGCGCCACAATGGCACGTGCATCCGGAGTCGTTGTCGCCGACACGGTGCTAGTTGCGGGTAGGTTGGTGCTTTCTAGCGCGGTCAGTCGCGCCAGAATAGCTCCAAGGGTTTCTTGGAGTTCAACTGCATCACTATTTTGATCACGCCTATTTCTACCTCTATTACGAGTGGTAGCCCTTTCGGACATGATTCAAAAGCTTTTCGCACAACACAGAGAATAAGATAGGCAATGGAGCCTATCCCACTTCTGATAATGGCGGTTGATATCAATTTTATTTAAAAAAAAACGAACGAAGTGACTAGAAACTAGTCTTTAATCAATTTAAAACAAATACAATTTTAAATACAGTTTTAAACATAAAAATATACTATCTGATTTAAATACCGACTTTACACAATTTACCAAACGATGTTATCACGACGGCTGCTGGAGACGGAGTAAGGGGCGGGCACTGGTCGCACCTTGCTTTTATAGGCACCACCGCACGGTAGTTTTAAAATAACGTTTTTACGCTAATAATATAATAACAAAATAATAAATAATAATAAAATATAATAAATCTCGTGGTATGGCGTCAAACAGTATGAACACTGGATCCATTTAGCTCCATTCCTTTTTATAACATCTCTTGAGTACAAAACTTCACATAAGCCACACTCCCAATCATCTTCAATTTTACTTTTTTTTGTTTTTTGAGTGCCCGAAGTTGAAGGCTGTGGCTGGAGGTCTTCTTGTTTTTTATTATTATTTATAAGTGTCAAACATTTCGCGCTGGAATCTCTTTTTCTTGATCTTACACCAGTTACACCCAAAGCTTTCAAACGCCCAGAGGGGCGTTTGAAAGCTTTGGGTGTAACTAAAACGTTATCAACTGTGTGTTTTGGATTTGTAGTAGAATTTTCAGGTACTGTGTTAGTTGAAGCTGAAGAAGTAGGAGCGGTGTTAGTTGAAGCTGAAGAAGTAGGAGCAGTGTCAGTTAAAGCTGAAGGTCGTAAAGCTTCTTCTGAAATAGCATCTCCGTTAAAAGGACATATGCCTGTTTTACGAAAAGCATTCTCAATATTATTTTTAGTAAAGGCGCTTACAAATGCTGGATTCAAAATGGAGTGGAAGTGGCTGCGATTTGGAGCATCGTTAGGGTTGTTGTTCATATATCGATTCATGCTATCGCGCCAGTAACTCTTAAGTGGCTTGAAAAGACCCACGTCAAGTGGCTGTAATAAATGCGTGCAATGAGCTGGGAAAGTAAATAAATAAATTTGGTTGTCTTTCGCTACTTTTAGAACTTCTGCTCCAATATGTGCGGAATGAGAGTCCATCAACAGGACCACAGGACGTTCAGGCGGTATGGCATTGATAAAAAAAAATAACCATTCTAAAAATAAGTCAGAATTGATCCATCCTTTGGGAGACAATTTAATTAAGGTGTTGGGAAGAGCGTCATTTTTGAGTGTGTCGTTCCACCTGACACCTTTAAATATAATCATAGGAGGAATCCATGTTCCATCTGCACAAATGCATGCCAGTATTGTTTGAGTTTGACCTCGTTCAGCATACGCTCTTTTATAAACATACTTTTTACCAATGCCAGTTATAACTTTGGACGGTTTCACCACATATGACAATCCAGTTTCATCGCAATTCCAAATTAAATTTAGTTTATTTTTAGTCTTAAGTTTCGTAAGAGTTTCGTCTAGTTTTGAAAAGAAATCTTTGATCATTGATTCATTAGCCATTGAAGCTCTGTAGGCCGAAAGATTCTCCGGCACGCGAAGGCATAAGTGGTACCTGCCCTTAAAGCTATTCCATCACCATTTGCTTGCAATGCGATTAGTTGATGGCAAAAAATTCTCGCGACCAGCCACTTCAGCAAGATCATACGCATATTTTCTAATTTGATAAACTGTCAGCCCGAAACCCAATTCTTGCATTTCTATTATATAATTAAAAAGCCTTAACTCTATATCACAAGGCAATGCAAAAGGCCTCCCCATTTTTCTTGCAGAATCCTCTTCATTCCTCAGGTAACGTTTCAAAGTGCTCCAAGGGACTTCTGATTCTTTAGCAGCTTTATATATTGTTTTTCCTTCATCTCTAACTAACCTGACAGCTTTTTGAAGTTGCTGATGACTGTATTTTCTATATTTACTCTCTTTCTCCATTGCTAATTTAAAATAAAATAGGTTATTTGGTGATATCAAAAAACTTGTATAGGTAATTTGGCGATAAAAAAAAAGAAACGAAATTTTGAAAAATAAAATACATTCACGAATACCTCAAAACATAACCTTTTACACACTATTTTTGACTTCTCTAGTTTATTTTAAATATAAGAGCAAATTAGATCTCAAATTAATCAACCGATAAAAAAGCGCCTGTGGGAGACAGGCTTTACGTTTACATCGCGTTTGTGCTAGCGCCTCTGATTCAGACCACCCGCCATTTTGCTTTTAAAACATTTCGAAAATACCTACACAATTTTACACTTCCAAGACACGAATAAAACACGTAGCTCCTAAAATACTGCGTAATGATTAACTCAAAAGTAATAAAAGTGCCGCCATTTTAAAGCGTTGTTTTACGATTCTACCCTCATCTCCTGCGTAAAGTCAGTGCGCTTATAAAAATAAATCGACAGGTCTTTGAGGCTCGCGAAGTGTATCGGTGTAACGGTGTACGTGAGGAGAACGTTGAGCGACTGCGCGCTTGTAAATTACTTTCCAAATGGAGTATAGGCAGTACCCGTGGGTGGACTTGAAAATAATATATGAGAATATTTTTTGTCGTTTGTAAAACAGGAAATGCGTGTCTCAATACCCAACGGTAGGCTCTTAAAAAACTATAGAGTAGAATAGAATACTCTTTATTATGATTTATTATACACCTTCAGAACTATTGTAGGTTCATAAAAGGTTATCCCATCAAAAACATCATGTAAAAAAATGCAAGTCTCGCAACGCAGTTCTAGTACCGCCAAAAGATGTGAGATCTATTGTAAAACCAAGTCTGTTAATTTATTCAGTACCTATCCAACAATAAAACAATACAACAACTTACCTAATTAGTTAACTAACGATATTTTAAACTGACCGTGTCATTACTAGACATCTTTATTTCTTTAACAAATAGAATGACTTGGCATTCGCACACGGCAATAGAATCTACATCCAACAGCATCTAGCTAATATTATCCCCTTGTCTGGGAACATCGCCTAAGCTGTGAGCGATTTATTTAATTAGTACGTACTATTTAAAATAGTAGATGACCTTGTAAAGGCCGCAGGAATCTGTTGGATGCGGAAGGCACAGAACCGGTCGAAGTGGCCGTGCTTGGGGGAGGCCTATGTCCAGCAGTGGACGCCTTTCGGCTGAAATGATGATGATGAAAAAAGTAGATTATTTTTATGTGATTATGTAGAGCAGTACATCGGTAAATCAAAATGTGACAGATAATAATCGAAACGAGCTTGATAATCATAACGTCACAGTATGTAAACATTTACCGTACAGGACTGCCCCGTATGTACAACGCCTCCGAAAAATATTTTAAATATTTAAAAAAAAACTAAAATAACACACCCTTGTCTAACATCCTATAATCTCGGAGACACGCGACATCTAAGCTCTATAACCTAATTCGTAAAGCAAATAGACACACACACACACCCTTCACACACACAAACACACCCTACGTATAAATAATGCACGTACACTAGCGGCACCGCAACATCAGTCACACGTCGACCCGACTCAGCCCTTAAATATCCGCACGCACGCTCATATCCGCAAATATTCGGACATATCCGCGACACACGGACTTTGGAATTAGGTTGCGGTTACGCCTCCGCTGCGTGATTCGTCCTTCATTACTGTCCTTTTGGAACTATGCTAGATATTTGGAGTATTTCCGAAATATGTACATAAATATGATGGTGTAGTAAGTTTATTTTATGGGATGATTTGTCAATTTTGATTACCTACTATGTTTTGATTATGTTCGGGTGAAAGTCGGATATAATACAGGAGGAAGATTTAAAGCGTGCTTCGTGCAGACTGGCGCGACGCGACTCTAACAAAACAATTTCTAAGAAATCTTCACGGTAGAACAATTACCAGTGTCACGTCGTACAGTCGCGTCGCGCCAGTCTGCACGAGGCTTAATGCTCAATCTCCTAAGAACATAGAACCTTACCTACTACAATGTTGATGTTTTTATTTAATTTTAGTATTCACCCAATTAATTTAATTGAATACCCTTGTATAAACGTATATAAACTAATTATCCAATCTAATTCCAATGATAGAAATAATGATTAACTTACTAATCTACGATGTTTTAAAACATATCGGTGGTTCTTACTTTTATGGTACCTATTACCATTTCCCCTTCCCTCCGGACCTCGGTGACGAGTAGACGTATCCTAGCTCCACGCAATTATATTTTAAAATATAAAAATCAATAAACTTCACATCATAATTCCGACAAAAAAAATAGGAGTGCATAAATCACAGAAGTAACCTCATACTCCGAGCACCAAGCCGCTATCTTTGAGACCAGCTGACTCCGCCCTCCTGCGCACGATCACCGGCCAGGATATATTTGTTGCCTCGCTCACGCAACACCGCCCACCAGCTAAAGACAAAAGGTACGCACACCACCATCTTTATTCGCCGATAAAGCTCCACCCCTCGCCGATAAAGCTAATTAATATGCAATAAACCATTCACCACCGCAAACTCCTGTACCTTCTACGTCACTCGTTGCGCCGTTGGCGACTCCGTTGCATCACAGCTCCTCCGTACCAAACATTGCCAACCAGTCGGTCAGTAAGGATAATGAGTTCCCTAATATTACCCAACGCAATAAACGTAAATGCACTGAGTCTGGGATAGATCAAGATGACCAACTGTCTTTATTCATGTTGGAAATCAAAAGCATGTTTCTCGAATTTAAGGAACAACAAAATAAAAAAATCGAGCATATATGTAATTCAGTGGAAGAGATAAAAATTCAAAATTTTAACATACAGACGACTGTAACCTCTCTGTCACAAGACTATGAAGACCTTAAGATTAAATTTCATGAATTAGAAACGCAACTTAACCAGGAACGTAAAAACAATTCAAATTATGTAAAATCCCTGGAAGAAAAATTGGATAACCTGGAACGAAGTGCGCGTTCGTCCTGTGTAGAAATTAGGAATATACCGTTAAAAAAATCTGAATCCAAAGAAGCCTTATTAAATACCGTTGTCAAGATCGGCTCAACCCTAAATGTGCCCATTCAACCCCTAGAGGTAAAGGACATTTACCGAATCGGCGCTAAGGACTCGGATAATAGGACTATCATAGTGGATTTTACTAGCAATCTTTTGAAGGAAAACTTTATTCAGATGTATAAAAAGTACAATAAAGAAAATAGCAAATTATCTACAGAGCATCTGAGTATAAGCGGGCCCGCTAAACCTGTGTTCGTGTCTGAAAATCTCTCACCTAAGATGAAACGCCTGTTTTTCCTAGCCCGAGACTTTGCCAGCTCAAATGAATACCGCTATTGCTGGGTAAAAAATGGCAAAATATTTCTTCGAGAAAAAGATGGAGCTCAACACCTAATGATCAAAGACGAGTCTGACCTACCAAAACCCAAAAATTTTAAATGACTAGGTTCTGGCCCATCAAACAGATTGCGCGTCGTTTTTCTTGTGCCTTGTATTCATGTGAACTTTATATTTCTTAATAATTTTAAACTATCTTATTTTGTATTATGCCATTTTTGTATTCTAAATGTAATTTGTTTTGTCACTGTAACACTCAATACTAAAACTCTGCCTCTGACACACACTTACCTAGAAAGTACACTTCCTTTACACGCACACACACTAACATACATCCTATTTTACACTTCTTATGATGTAGGTTTATTTTGCACGGACCATCGGTCATTTCGGATTGTTTTATCCAACGTTAGAAATAATAATTGCTTTAAAAAAATATTTGTTAATTCTTACTTTCCATTATGAATGATAACGTCGAAATATTGGATGATATTGAACATGTTGCAGCGTCGGCATCATACCAGTGTTCCCCGGAATTAGTTGACTCATTTTTACACAACGTTAATTATGGTCTAAAAATTTTCCACGTAAACATAAGAAGCATCGGCAGCATTGCCAATTTTAACAATCTCCTTCTACTGCTGCATCGAATAAGGGTTCAGTTTGACGTCATAGTCTTGTCGGAGTGCTGGCTACGTAAAAGTCCCCACCTTCCCTCGATTCCGGGCTTCGTATCCGATTTTTCCGATAATTTAAACCAAAATGATGGAGTTGTAGTATACACGAAAGTAGAGTTACAACTCGCTATCGAAAAGTCAGTCCTCACCGACGCAAACTGCCTAGTAATTAAATTACGTAATGATGTGGCTCTTATTGCAGTATATAGATCTCCTTCAACGAAGAACATCCAACAATTTGTCACCAGTCTAGACTTAATACTCAAATCTCTTAGCACTTACAAGACTATTGTTCTGGTTGGAGATGAAAATATTAACATTGCCCGAAACTGTGGTGACTTAAATTCGGACTTCTATTTAAATACTATTGCGTCACACGCTATGCTCCCTGGTCACCTTTTTCCCACCCGCAACGATAGCTGTATTGACCACGTTATTCTTAAATCGAATAAACCAGCCATTACCCTAGTACTTGACACTTTGATCACAGACCATGCTCCTGTTGTAGTTTTTTGTGATCTAAAACTAGACATCCCTAAATCGTCCCTCCGTCAACGTCGAGTGGACATTTCGGCATGCGTTGAGGCACTTAAGATAACCGATTTTTCTGACGTCATGTGCTGTCATGATGCCGATATTGCTGTTTCTACCATGGTTAGTTTGATCTCTTCGGTTGTAAATAATAATTGCAGTAACTCTATCATCCCGAGTAGAAAGCGAATTATTAAGCCATGGATCACACCTGGGCTCCTTAAGTGTATTCGCAACCGGGATAAACTGTACGTTAAAACTAAGAAAGACGCTGATAATCATATTCTTAAGACAACGTATAATAGATATAAAAATTACTGCAATAACCTATTAAAAAAATTAAAAAGAGAATATGAACGTAATGAGTTTGAAAAACATCGTAACAATCCCAAGGCTACCTGGAAACTTATAAAAACTATCTCCAATCTTCAAACGAGTAAGACTTCTGCTAGTGAACTGCTGTCCCTTGCTCCGGAAGTATCTCAATCGCTTGATTTGGTTAACAATTATTTCGCAAATGTGGGGATGGAGCTGGCATCTAATATTAGGAATTCCACAAACTATGTCTCGACAACCACTGACGCTGGTTCACTTAGTGTCCACTCCAGTTCAATGGCCATCCTAAACACAGACAACGAAGAAATCGAGCGACTAATTCTTGGCCTCAAGCTTAATATTGCTGTAGGATGGGATGGTATCCCGGCTACTGTGATACTTGGTGCCAAAAACATTCTTGTCCCAGTCATCTGTCACGTTTTTAACCTTGCTCTTTCGTCTGGAATTTTTCCAGCTGCTTTTAAAAAAGCTGTAGTGCACCCTATTCATAAAAGTGGTGACGGAGGCAGTGTCAACAACTACAGACCCATATCGGTTTTATCTATCCTATCTAAACTCCTAGAAAAAATATTAAATAAACGCCTGCTTGACTATCTCAATTCACAAAATATTCTGGCTGACAACCAATTTGGGTTTAGATCTGGCAAAAAGACGGAAGATGCTATACTAGAATTACTGGGTACAGTAGCCCAAAATACTAATAATAAAGATAAGACCTTAGCTATCTTCCTTGATCTCTCTAAAGCTTTTGACACTGTCTCTGTTCCCCTCTTAATTACTAAAATGGAAGGGGTTGGCATAAGAGGCTTACCGCTGGATATTTTCAAGAGTTACCTTAGTGGTCGTTCTCAGGTAGTAAAAATTTAAAACCATTCCAGCAAAGCAGAATTTCTCTCCTACGGTGTCCCACAGGGTAGTGTTCTAGGACCCACCCTGTTCCTAATATATATTAATGAGCTCTGCAGACTTGCGCTCGTCAACTCCAAAATAATTACGTACGCTGATGATACCGTAATCTTGGTTAATGGCAGTGACTGGACCGAAGCTTGCAGGTTTGCAGAGTCTGCCCTACGTACTATCATGACGTGGTTAAGACAGAACTTGCTCACACTTAACCTGGATAAGACTAGGTTCATCACATTTAGTCCGAGGAAAGCATCACAGCCAGCTCCGACTTTCTGTTTGACAGCTCATGTATGCGATGCCATCAATAATATTGGTTGTAATTGTACCAAACTTATACGCACGGATTCCATAAAATACCTCGGAGTTCTTATTGACAGTGCGCTGACGTGGAGTGGGCAGGTGGATTCGCTGGTCTCTAGGGTAAGAAAGTTAATTTTTGTCTTTAAAAATCTTCGAACCTCCGCAAGTTTTTCTACCCTGAGGACAGTTTACTTTGCGCTTGCTCACTCCATTTTAACGTACTGTATATCTTCATGGGGTGGAGCTGGAAAGTGTTTGCTATTGCGCTTGGAGAGAGCGCAAAGAGCCGTGCTCAAGGTCATGGCATACAAACCCATTCGTTTCCCTACACATGAGTTATATCAGCTATGGAAATTACCCACCGTTAGACACTCTTTCGTCTTGAGCACGGTATTACGGAAACATTCTGACCGGCCGTTTAACCGTAATCTGAGCAAACAACGACGCAGATCTGCCAGAGTCTGCAAAACATTTCCGGCTAGACTTGACATTGTCCGGCGACAATACATTTTCTTTGGTCCTGTGTTATACAATAGAGTAAATAAGCTACTTAATATTTATTCTTCCTCTTCCCGGGATTGCAAGAAACTAACGAATGATTGGCTTTGCACCCTCACCTACGAAGAGTTGGAGACTTTAGTTAGGCCATAAGGATAGACATATACATCATACACACCTCCATACAATCTCACGCTTCATGCACACACACACGCTCACACACACTACACCTAGGTACATACCTTGTACATACCCTCCATCTACACATCATACACGCACTCACACCACTTACACAAACTCTACATACGAACTCTTTAGTTAATTAGTTTTAGTTTTATTTAGCTCATATTTTGTTAGTTAAATTCTAGTATAGCACTAAACACCTGGAACACTGTCATCTTCCTCACGGAGGTGGGCGTTAATAGCTGCGACACAGTTTATAACTATTGTGGCTATTATCGTACGCAATGAAATTGTAAATGTTAGTTTTTGTTCCAATAAAGAATTATTATTATTATTATTATTATTATTTAGTATTCAGCTTGACATGTGGAAGTTCACATTTCCGAGCTTGTCATCTGCACATGTTTCAACATAATAACAATTTTATATTAACAATAATAACATCTATAGATTGCTAATTACAAGCCTCCACACTTAAATACAAAAATATCGATTAAGCTTACTTATCAACTAAAAGTTTAAAGTTAGGTTAAATTAAGTTATGCTACGAATACTATTTACTTTAAACAAGAATTTCGTTTAGAAGAACTTGGACGATCATAAAAATCATGTTTCTTATGACTACACGTCGTTTTATGTGTGTTACGCAATTACTCCGGGGCTGATGATAAGGATGGACACTTTTTGGAACGAACTTCTTTAAAGCGACTTACGTTAAGAGAACTGGCAGAAATCGTCACGTAACGAAAAAGCGTTATACTCGAAACGGACATATGGGAAAGACGGCTCTGTATTCTGCTCTGCTCTGCTCTGACACTTAAAACTTGAGACCATACTAGATGGCTCTGTATTAATCCATAAGATACGGCGAAAGGGACTTTGTTCCAACCGGGTGTCTCAAGACTATTCACGACTTTTTTATTTTTATTTATTTATTCCATAACGTTTTAGAGATTTATTTTTAAATAACACCTGCCAAACTGCAAATCAATTTTTTTGGCAGTAGGCTTTGATTATTTAAATGTCTAGATAGAGTAACGCCCTGCAAAAGAACTAAAACAAACAGGACAAAAAAAAATTGCTGGTGTACGTGACAGCTCCGACACACTCGCGCCATGCGCCATTGTGTTTTCTAGTGTGCGTGCATTAGCGTTTAACAGATAGACGCAATTTTTTATCAACGAGTGCACATCTTTGATTGTATAACTAGATATATTTATATCGTTGGCAGTAGGTTACTATTGACAGGTTACTTCAAGTTCGCTTTTTCTAAGTTTTCATGGTAAGATTTTCACAGGATACAGGCTGGAGTCACAGATAGCTGAAGTCCACCAGTTTTAAACAATGTGCCTAACTGTACCCGGCACAGCCATTAATCTAGTGGAATTGGACTGTCTCAAACACAATTGCCTTTTAAAGTCAAAATATTGAATTTCCAAATAAAAGTCCTTTGTTTGTGTAGGACAGTAATTTGCAGTGATCCAATGCATGTGTTTACATAAATGCTGGAATAGTACTTTATGAAACTGTGACATAACAGGGGTTATTGCGGCTCAGTTTAATCATTATTATACTGTGATAATAATGTCACACGAGTATTTAAATATCTAGTTATTGTGCAGTTTCATTACATCTTAACATGAGTTTGGATTTATCGTAAATATGGCGCCAAAAATCAACATTCCACCATTTTATTTTGAGTAAATAAATCCAGCAGGTTTTTCATAATATCTATACGCCCAAAGGCCTGTTCATGAAATTTCACGCATTCGTTTTCGTTATAAATCATCGTCTATTTCACTAAATAAATAAAAAACAAATAAATAATTACTCAATAAATAAAACTTAAAAATAAATAATTGGACTAATTAGCATACATATTAGTCACGCCCACCAACGAGTTCGAGCCGTCGACTAGTGTACCCTTAATAAAACTTGGGGTTTTCCATTCCAGAAGGTGTGAACAAAATCAGTATAAATTGCAAAATACCAACAAGTACACAAAGACTTTAAAGTTATTTGCTAGCCAGTTCTTTCCTGTGGCCCAGAGCTATCGTGAACTGTTCAAGGTCAAGACAATCTACTTCTTTCTGTTGGCACGAGCTCAAACCATGGTGAAGACATCAGTCAGTCAGTAATTCAATAGTGATACTGACTATCTAGGTTGTAAGTATCGGATATACGTCAGTATCGTCTCTCAAGAAGACTCTTTGAAAATCCGAATATCTGCCACGCGCTGATGACCAGGGGGCCTAAACAAGTGGGAATTGTTTTCAAAGCGTTTCGTATTTCTTACTCCGTGGTATTTCTACAACAAAGTAAAGCTTCTAATATAATGAGGGCCTAGATTCGATTCCCAAGTCGGGCAAAGTGTTATTGAGTTTTTCCATCTGGAATTTCTCAGTAGCAGCCCGGAGTCCGGATTTGTGCCCGGTTGATGGCAATAGGCTCGCCCCCTGTTACATGGGGCATAGACATAACTGGCGAAATGCGTGTGTACTATATAAAGCTATACTTCTGCCTAACCCTTGAAAATAGGCGTGATGTTATGCTAAATGACATAAGCTTTTCGGTAGCTTATATGTCAATCCAATACATTTCTACTCTTCCATCCTCGGTATCGCTAATAGAACGCCACTTTGTCTGTGCCCTCAGATGTATTAACAGCAGGAGCAACAGGAGTATTTAAGAATAATAGCATGGGGTATCCTGCAATGTCTGCCCACCCCCGTGGTAAAAAGGAGTGATGTAAGTGTACATACTTCACAATCCACTCTTATCAATTAAGGACCCCTACATGACAATCTACCCATACGTAATCAATGAAGGGCCAGCTACACTCGTGGTATCGTCTCGTGTCCCACTGCTGTTCGACAAAGTTATTACGCGCATAATTCGCCCAAACAGCCACTAACGGCAGTAATAACTGCGCGTATCCAATAAGTGCCGGCCGAACGTCGGGTCCAATGGTGTGTGGTACTAGTATATGCGGTAGCGATTTTATCAATATTATTATTTGGTCCATCATGAACAGCAAGAGTGCATAATAAAACACTGTCATTGCGCGTGACACATACGAGTATATTATCCTGGTACGAAAAATTAAATGTAAATAAAAATCTTTTTAAAATCAAGCTTTTTTGTGTACTAAAAAGTACTAAATAAAAGTAACGTAAACATAATTATAACTTTAATATTTTCTAAAACCTTGTTTTCAAAAAGATTTTTACCTAGTTTTATTTTGTACTCTATAACATTAGAATAAAAATATCTGTTCTATTACCTTCACTGGTAAGGTACTTGTCAAGATAAATCCAAATGGCCGAAACTCCACAGGACTATATTTTTTAGTTTAGGAGTGCCCGTGACCGACTTCAGGCTTCATCATCAGACCCTGGACACCAACTAGTATATTAGCACTTGTCTATACATATTCAATGAGTCCAAACACGATGGTGCTACCGTGTTTGGTTGAGAAGTTCCTATGGTCACCTTCCGGCGACATCGTCAGACCCTAAACACAACCAAGTGTAAAAGCACTTGTTAAGACAAATGTAATGAAACCACGCACGATGGGGCTATCTGGTTTACTTGAGTGCTCGTGACTACCTTCAGGCTCCATCATCAGCCCCTGGACAGCGTCTGAGGCTTATAGAACTTGTTAAGACAAAACAAACGAGTTCAAACTCAACAACGCTTTCTTACTTAGTTGAGGAGTTCCTATGACTCAATCATCAGGCCAGCTCCATGGTATCATATTTTTGCGTTATCACCGAAGTTATACACTGGTCATCAAAAAAATCGACCCACCCAGTTTTTGTTTATTATTAGTAGATTATTTCACCGATAAGCTGTTTCACATGTTTGTTTTTTTTATTTTGAGGAACGATATGATGATTGGCGTCTTGTTTGTCATAAATCTTATTTCACTTGAAGGTACTTAACAATTTTTTAATACAGAAATACTGTTTTGTGCTGATTTTACGGTTTTACATCGGAACAAAGGGACTCGTTCTTCCAGTCAGAAATAGACTTTTCTAGGGATTTCATGTGCATATCGTTAAGTTTAATTGCTGAGGCTGTAGTTTTGATTAATTCTGTTTAAAAACAATGGACACTACTGAAGCTGAGGCGGGCCAAGGTGTGGCTTTGCTACAACAAGGTTTAAGTCAACGTGTCTTGGTCAGGAGGTTAAATCTCAGCCGTTCTGCAGTTCGGCGAGTTTACCAAAGGTTTCTGGAGACTGGACAGTATCGAAGAAGATCTGGATCTGGAAGACATAGGGTGACAACTCAAAGGGATGACCGTTTCATTGTGGTGTCAGCTTTACGAAATCGACACCTTTCTGGTATTGATCTCCAACGACGCTTACGTGAAGATCGGGGTGTGGCTATAAGTGACAGTACTAATTGACCACAGCTCAGCGACAAGCGAGACTTCAATTTGCGCAGAATCACGTCAATTGGACTATAGGCCAATAGGAGTCAGTTATTTTTAGTGATGAGAGTCGGATGACTTTATACGGTTCTGATGGACGTCGTAATGTCATGCGACGGCCAGGTGAACGCTATGCTCAGTGTTGCATAAGAGAAACAGTCAGTTATGGTGGGGGCTCTGTAATGTTTTGGGCTGGGATATCTTTAACTGGACGCATGGAGCTGATTTTTATAAAAAGTGGTGCTTTAACTGCGGTACGCTACATCACAGAGATCGTGGAAGACCATGTGGTACAACATGCCGGATATATTGGAGAAAATTTTGAACTAATGCATGTTAATGCACGGCCACACGTAGCACGCATTGTCACCGATTACCTTGAAGAGGTCGGCATTCGGGTTATGTCGTGGCCAGCAAGAAGCCCTGATCTTAACCCTATAGAGCACATGTGGGACGCCCTTAAACAAAAGGTTAGAGCCCGCAATCCAGCCCCTACATCCTTAGGAGACCTGGAAACCGCCACTAGGGAAGAATGGAACCGAATCCCTCAAGAGACCATTAAAACCTTGATTAGATCGCAAAAACGGCGAATGCAGGCCGTCATTCGAGCAAGAGGGGGCAATACTCAATATTAAACTGCAACAATTGTGTTCATAACACTTAAGAGTGAAAAATTAGAACGTGTTTAAAATGACTACAAAAAAGAGTAAAATTATTCTTTTTAATTTTATAATCGTAATATTTTTTTTTTTTTATGATTTTTTTTGTTTGTATTGTGCTAAAATTGTTGTAAATAAACAAGTCAAATTAAACATATTAATACTAAATCATTTTGTTTTGTTTCGCTAAAGAAAAAATGTAATTTGCGGTAAAACTGCAGATGGGCCGATTTTTTTGATGACCAGAAGTATGCCAAGTTTCAACTCAATCGGATGTTAGAAAGTCCTTGAAAAATAGATAACAGTGGGAGTAACTATAAACACATACGAACGAAGCAAGCTAATATAAGGCTGCCTGTCCATTGAAGCGGAGCGAGGCAGCGGAGAGGAGTTACGAGTGTGTGGAGCGAGGTAGCTGGGCGGAGTTGCGGACTGTGTCTGTCCATTGATGCGGAGCGAGTCTGCGGAGCGGAGTTACGGACTATGCGTGCGAGGTAGCGGAGTGGAGTTACGGACTGTGTGGAGCGAGGTAGCGGAGCGGAGTTGCGGACTGTGCAAAGTGACAGTGACAAAAAGGATGACATGACATAATGCAAAAAGAAATAATTGTAGGGAGAGAGATCGGGTACAAAAATAACGACGGTCGTTGTCACCTACTGGCCAGTTTTATGGAGAAGGAAGGCCTCTTTATGATGAGCTCCTTCTTTAGAAAGTGAACCTGGCAGAGCCCTGATGGTGCAACTAAAAATGAAATTGACTTCATTATGTTGACAAAGAAGCAAAATATTAAATGACGATACTGTGATCAACGCGTTGAAAACCAGAGTGATCACCGTAGACGTCATCAGTCCTTAAGACCCTTACCATACGGTAAGGGTCTTATACGGTAAGGGACTGATGACGTCTACGCTCCGTCCAGCACCGATCCAAATCCAAAACCCCGAAAGCTTTCAGCTCGAACTTCAGAATCGTTTCGAGTATCTAGGGAGCTCCGTGGGCGATTATAATGAAAACTGTCCATACAAACGGGTCTAAGATCTTTAAGATTTCCGATGCTACTTTACAGTTCATGGAGGAGAGGCCTTTTTTTTATCTCTGTAATTCACAATAAACAGCAAATAATGAGATAAATTTAGATACAAAGTAGAGCATAATCGAAGTTTATATGTGGCTATATTCATATTATCAAAAATGTGATAACTAACTAGAAACCAGTGTCAAAGTACAAAGGTTTACTTTTGTACCCGGTCTCCCCTAAGTCGAAACAAAGAGGCCACATAAATACTCGCCCAGCCGACGCACGCACTGGCCGGTGGCACACTACTCCCCCTCCCCCGGGCCCCGCGGCTGCAATACTCCGCGGCTGGTTTTTTTCTGCATCCTCTCTCCGTTTCTCCGCTCCGCTTCTCCACTACGCTTCCCCGCTCCGTTTCCCCGCTCCGTTTCCCCGCTCCGTTTCCCCGCTCCGCTTCCCGGTTTTGTATGAATTTTTAAACTAGTTCGCAACTCCCTGTCCACAGAAGCAGAGCCGAGGTTTTATGCAATTCCATTGATTAATATTGAAACACCGCTACTCCGCTCCTCTCCTCTCCGCTTCAATGGACAGGCAGCCTAAAGCTTGTAATAATACCTCATTAACAGTTAAATAAAATTTAAATTACAATTAATTTAAATTATCAGTAAAAAGAATTAAACGTATACAGCCTTCAGCAAAGCTAAATATTCTTGTGCATTAATAATCGCCCATAACAGTACTCTAAAGAAAAAGTTTCTCGTTTCGTCTTTTCTATTAAAACGTCCATTTGTACAGTTACTGTTGTTTAATTAATATCAAAAGTCAAAGACGCCTGTTAAGCAACGTTGAACTTGTGACTTGTCCCCCACACATACAAGCAACGCTAAATCATCGAAGACTTAGTGGATCTCCCACTAATTGTTAGGAGCGACGCGGACATATTGAGTGCGCTATAATAACTACTGTATATTGGATTACTGCCCAATATTGTTGCCATGTTCCTACTCTGTGGTCATCGCGGACATAAATGATGACTAGGCGGTGTTGAAAGGGACTCGGACGTGTTGAATGAAATGTAAAGACTTTATTGCGTTACTGTCCAATATTTTTATTATGTTGTTAGGCTGTGGTATTGGATGTTAATGTGGAATTTCAGAACCGTCTTCGAAGTGAATTTTTGTGGTGCTCAGTGAAGCGAAATGCTGCAGTGATTTAACAGTTGGAATAATAATAACATGTTAATTGGGATAGGCATGAATATGCATACCTAATAATGACAAATAAAATTATTTCTAGAACATTTAAAAACAAAATTGTTTCGTCGCTGTATTTTGTTACTTTTCTCTAACATCACTGTAAAGGCACCAATAGTAGTAGCAGTAGAACCAATTCAACGATTTTGTTTAGGGATTTCGTTATGAAGCGGCAGCGCTGGACTAACATTGTAATGCTATGCTAAATTACTGATGTTTCTCAGAAAAAAAATGTCAAAGTTTTGCGTATACGTTTCTTGTCTATGTTGATACCTGTCTGTCCTGTCTGCTCCAGAATTTGCACTAATTGCAACAACGTCACATGTTTCCAACATATATATAATTATAACATTATTGTCCATCAGACTGCTATCTGATATTGTTCCCGTGTCGTCCTTAGTGTCTATAGTGACGTAACAAGGAAGGACAGGTTCTATTTCTATCCCATCGAAGTAAATCTTATGTTCCTTGAGTAGGACTCTCCAGGGTATTGTTGTGTATGTTTTCTTTATTGAGTCGTATTTTTATTTACTCAGTTGCCATCTTATCAACAGGCGTGTTAATTGTAACTATTTTCTTTTTTTTGTAAAAGCGTTCGATTTGAAGTATCTTGTAGAATCGTCATAGATCAGAATGAGCTGTTTGCTTGTTCACGCCATATGGTACCGATCTTTTTCAACACAAAGTCGTAAACGAGAACAAACGAGTAAGACAAACTGTACAATATTAAACACCCTTATCACCGTGACACAGTGATTCATTCACGTCGCACTCCTAAATTATTGTTGTCTGTACCAGTGTTTCAAATAGGCTAATAGTACTCAAGTACCACACAGTTCTAAATTATCGTTGTCTGTTCCAGCATTCTAAACTGCGAATTCTACTGGACTGTGATCGTAAAGTACACAAATACTATTAAAATCATCCCAGCTGCACTAGAAGTCAATACTCGCTTTCACCTCCACTTGACTTCTACTCGCTCAAGATTACGACCAGATATGGCTGCTTGTCCATTAGAGCGAAGAGCGATTTCACAAAATTCGCCCCGCTCCGTTTCAATGGTCATGGGTATAACGGAATTATTTTAATTTATTTTCGAACTCGGTTTACTACCGTGTATCAGAAAGGTCATATTTAAAAAAATACTCAGCTGTCCTTTATAAAACTTCAATACCTACTATTCAACCCAAATATATAGAATAGTAGATTATTTTTTTGCGATTACCATGTTGTTCCCATGGAGAAAGTCGTTCAGTTTAATGGTCTGTACCAAACTCTTAAATATGACCACACCTTTTTGATACATGCTGCATTCGTGTGATGCCATGCAATTTCGATTGCCGTAAAAGACAATTTCACAATTTCATATTTTTGAGCTCAATTTACTGAGCTGCCCACTAACTTCTATGTGAACTATGCTACTCTGCCCATCTCCGCTTACCCGCTCCGCTTAAATAGACAGACAGCCTTAATAGAAGTCCCTAAGGCGATGTTATTTATTGGATTAATACGAGATTGTAACTATATTGTGTGCTGCGCGAGATTTGTATTGACACTCAGTAATATTGACAAGTTACAGTCTCAAGAGCTTAGCAAGTTGTCTCAGATGTTGTTGCAAGGACTCACAGATTTAAGTATTAAATGCATTAGTTTAGTAATTATTTGGCAGACTGTCAGTCTGCCAAATAATTACTAAACTAATGCATCATTGATTTTTATACTAAAATTCGATAACTGCAAGTCACATATGTACAACTAGGTACTTATTTTCACGATGGATGAGCATAAATTCTGATACTATCCAGAATTCGCTAATGAGGGTTTCAGATGCCTTTATATAGAATATTCTATACAGAGTGCATTAATCATTTTATATTCATTACAGTTTCATCAGAATGCTAAAGTTGATCGTCAGTCATGAGTTTCTCGAATAGTTTCTGTTTAGCCACCATATGTGTGTGTAATCACGTTCAAATCAGAGATTTACTCTGAGATTCGGTCCCCATTGTTATCAAGGTCAGTGACAACACAAGTTATATGGAACCTTTGAGCCAGGGCTGACTGTGTCACGCTGCGGCCACGCGATCCATACATTTGTCACGCCTAATGCGCTCTGCACCACTCAGTAGGGTTGGCAAACGTATAGAAAAGTACGTACACAAAGAATTCGAGCTATTTCTCTTTTATCATTCATATCCACTAACAAGCATTTTGAAGTTTTTCGAGAAATCCGAAGAATATAATACTTATTATATAGTAAAAAAAGTAAATACGAGATATTGAGGACAAAGTTTTTGGGAACAATTCATCTTCATGATTTAAGCTGATAATAGACATATGAAGGCCAAAATTATTTTCATGACAAACAACACGCTCTCGTCGCAATATGTAATCAAAATAATAAATCTCTGACGAGATTAGAAAATCCTTTTAAACCAGCATTCTTCAAAAAGTAATTGGTGCTAATCCAACTTCCTTACAAAACCTTACCAAACAGTTTCCCTGAAAGTAAAACCCTTCTTACGACAACCAGGTAAAGAATCTAACTACAAATAGGTACAAGTGTTGGCGCCCCTAACAACGTACAAATCGTCGGTCTGATACGATCGGAGCGGATACAATTAATTACGCGAACAATAGATGCCGCCGTGAAAACTACTGATGACGATCGCGTGAACAATCCCTTGTATGCGGGTGTCGAATAACTTGCTGTTTCACGCTTTCATGTAATTTGGGGGTGGACGTTGACGCAGATTTTAATCAATAAGGTGATTTTTCTGGGTAATATTTAATGTTCAATGTACGTAATATTTTTTTTTTTTTTTTTTTTTGATTAAGATTACGATTGTAATCAACCACCATGAATGGTATTTCCCACTTCGGGGTAGAGGATTCTTTTCAAATAGATGAATTTATCATTGATACTGTTATTCAGAAGTTTAAAAAACAATAGAACATAATAAACGAAAACAAAAAAACAGCAAACAGCTTGGAATGTGGTGTGAGACAAGGGGGGTTAAGCTCACCACTATTGTTTAATTTGTATGTAAATCAGCTGATTGAGCGGCTCCGTAGCACTCATGTCGGCTGTTTCATTGATGACAACAAATGTGTTAACAATATTAGCTATGCAGACGACATGGTGCTGTTGAGCCCCTCAATCAGTGGATTACGGAATCTTGTGTCTCAATGTGAGGCATTTGCTATGTCGCACGGGCTGAAATACAACTCCAAAAAGAGTGAACTACTTGTATTTAGAGCAGGTAAATACTATCCCGCATATGTTCCTCCTGTCATCCTGAACCGTGCAGCCTTAAAAGTAGTGGACAGGTTGAAGTATCTGGGTCACATTGTGACAGGTGACCTTAAACATGACGAGGACATAGAGAGAGAGCGCAGGGCTTTGTTGGTGAGATGCAATATGCTAGCTCGCAGGTTCGCACGTTGCACGAGGTGGAAATAACACTTTTTAAGGCATTCTGCCAGTCGTTCTACTCGAATGGCCTGTGGGTGGAACATACACAGCAAACCTACAAAGCCCTGCGCATCACAGTATAACAACGCTTTTAGGATGCTTTTGCCGTGGCACTGCAGCGCGTCCACCATGTTTGCTGAAGCGCGTACGGATGGCTTTCAAGCCATCATGCGCAAGAAAGCAAACTCCCTGCTGCACCGTTTACGAAGCAGCAGCAACAGCATCCTAAATACTATTGCTGCCCGTTTTGACTATCCTTTCCAAAATCTGTGGATAAGGCAACAACCATAGGCATCAGTTAGTTATAGATACTAACAATACTAACATATTTTTCGGTACAATTCTGTTACTAACACACTAACATATTATGATTTTTCCTTCTTCTTGTTTTGTAATAAGTATGTAACCAATTAAGGAGTTTTTCTCTGAAATAAATAAATAATAATAATGTGTATACATATTAAACATTGATCAGGCAGGGGCCATAGTCCTTCCATAGTTCCAGGTCACCAGTCAACTAAAGCCACCCATACGCATAGCCCAATATCTTTGTTTCCATAGCCTGCAATAGTCCTACGCCAACCGGGGGTTGGTGCACTTGCATAGTGTATACAAGGATAATCGTCGGTTGGTGACTCATTTCATTAAAACGCCTAACAGGCCTCTGCGATTATAATAATAATAAAGAAGCCCCTTGTATAACAGACATAATTATTTTATCCCTATACATATTAAACAAGCATAACAAATACCAAGACACATAATACCTATCACTCATTCACGCGGCTCTCACAACACACCTACATCCCATTCCGGCTACATTCCTCCAACTCGAAGAATACCATTGGCGTTTACGAAGTGCTCAATAAACAGACCATTCCAAAGTATTCCCAGTTATTGTGCTGCCTTTTATCAAGAGATACGGCCGTGTACGGAGCTCGCTTGGGAAATAAAATAAAGAAATACGCGTGCACGCGACAGTACGGGCCCCGACATAAATATTAGAGTCGATACGGACTTTTATGAGACTTAAGCTTATGAAAATATATGTCCTGAGATGTATTGTGATTCTGTTTTTGAATTCTTGGTATTCATTTGCAGGTTTTTGTTGGGATTTTTCTCGGTAGTGGCAGTGAGAGCGGCAGAGTTATTTACTTGTTGCATGTGAGATTCTTGATTTTGGCATTTCGTTGTAAAGTGAAAGCATAGCCCAGTTTTTTCAATAATTGAACCTAATATTTTGAAAGTTCTAGTACCTATCGTCGATTTAAATCTTTGCCTATCGTATATAAAAACTCGTAAAATACAAATACCACTTTCATGCCGCTTAAGAAAACAATTTTGCATATTTTACTACCCCATAAAAATAAACATTTTCCTATCAAACAGGACCCTAACCCAATAAAACAATGAAATCAGCGTTATAAAAGTGAAAGAATCAATAAAAGTATAAAATTGAATTTAATGCCGACGACCGTCACGTTTGAGCGCCTTTATCCAAATGACCTAAAACAATGAAACATGACTTTAAGTGTGCGTGAGAGAGATGGCGTGATTCCTCCTATCTTTTTCGCCAGTTTATCGTTTAATCAGGATTCGGGTTGAGTGCACACATAAATGTTTAGTGCCTGTATGTGTGTCTATTGACGTTTACTTAGTCGTATAATGTCCGATCATTGGCAATACTCATAAAAGGTAATTGGTATTTTTGCTTCCTGATTTCAGCATCATCGTGACATAAAACTGTTTCTTTCTGTGTAAATGTACTATAGTTATGTCACGGCATCTATATTGCCACATGCGAACTACACATCAAAGACCTGATGTCACACAAATCCTGCATCGCGCAATTACAGATTACCACGGAAAAAAACTATTTTACTTCCCCATCATCAATCGTTGGGCAGTTGCCCGCCAGATACGACACCTGTCTGGTCGGAGGATCCTCCCTTTTCTATAGAGGATGAGTGAACTTTACACCCTGTTCCTCATACCTCAAAAAGTTACATAATACACTCTCTCAACTGCCCCGAATAACGGAATATCCAAATATTAACTGTAAATAACAAACAAGTACATATTGGCTTATGTGTCAAATACTCGTATTCCACTCGGATTAATATCCTGTTACGTGCTTCATAAAATATCACATTCATGATATTGCAATGTGTTTCATTTCCTGAACTAGTAGGTGCAATAAAAATATCTTAATTTTCAATTCTGATTATTATCGAGTCTCCCATTAGGAATTCCTTAGTAACAACCCGGAGTCTGGATTTGTGCCCGGTTGATGGCAATATATAGGCTTGCTTATTACTACTAGGACTTAAACTTCACTTAAAGAAATAACTGGGTGTTACTTTATGTACACCGCTGCCCAACCCTTCGGAGATGACATGCGTGATGTTCTGTATAATTCCCAGTTATCTAGTAGGATCAATAACACATTCATGATTTTACAATTGTGATTCCAGTACAAAGGCCTTAGGTTTATTTTTATTTAGATCGGCCTGAAGATTCATCATGGTGCAGTTCAATGTCAAGATTTCAAGCTGAACCAAGCTAACAGAGCGTTTGCCTATCAGGGGTTAAAAACCATTTATATGTTTTTTTAAATTTTATAATCGCGAAGTAACGGATGGCTGAAGATGTAATTTAGTGGCATGCTATTGCAGCAGACTTTTATTTATTAATTTTTATTCATAACTTCGCTCCTGACTGATAATGAAAGCAATGATAACAACAATTAAGCCTCACTTAAACAGTGCTACTTAATTACCTGTGGCATGCCATTGGCTGTAGCAAAAGTAATTTGAAGACTTGCACTGTCTAAACAGTGTTTAGACAGCGCAATTCGTTTGTTGCGTCAATTTTATTGTATGCCACAGGCAAGAAACTTGAATCGTGTTTACAAAAACATAATAAAAGTTAATAATAAACCAAAAAAAAACTTTAACTACAAGATTCATCGTGTTATAAGTCTTTGTTACGGCATCTATTGAATATTTCACTGCGAGAGCTATCACAATAAAAAACTTGACAGTGAAGTGTTCCGTAGTTAGGATGAATATTTAGACAAATGCAAAATCGATAATTTTACTGATAAAAATACTTATATTCACCTGCATCTGGTTAGACTGGAAGCCGACCCCACCCAACGTAGAAGAAAAGGGCAAAAAGGGAAAGACCAGGCAAATTGGGAAAAGGCCAGGCATATTGATTCCACAGTATCGTTTTTATCGACCGCAAAAGCCAAAATAAGTGTATGATATATCATTGTAATTCTCGAAAAAACTACGAAAAACATAGTTATTACTGCCGTTGTAACCGAAAACATCCCATATCTCACAATCTATTGACTTAAATAAAAAAGTAACAAAAGGGTCCCCGAAACGATCAATTGCAATTGTATTAATATTGTCAATCGGTTCAATTGCATTTGGTAGACGATCAATTTGCGCATCAATGTGTATCAATCACGTAAAAATTGACGATTGCAATCGATCGTTCCGGGGATCCTTTAAGAACATCATCATCTTTTAAATTATAGGATCCAACGATACCACGCTTATGTACATGGTATTTTTAGGGTTCCGTACCTCAATAAGAAAAAACGGAACCCTTATAGGATCACTCGTGTGTCTGTCTGTCTGTCCGTCTGTCACAGCCAATTTGCTCCAAATCTGAAATTTGGTACACATATGTATTTATGTGACCCAAACACGGAAGTGTAACGTAAATAAATGAATTTTGAATTTTTGGGTTATTTTGGGGGCCAAATTAGAAAATAAAAAGTTTTGCAAACTGAACCGTGTGACATATCAAGGACTTGTTGCGAGGATCTCAAATATATATTTTTTATAATTTTAATCTAAATACTTTTAAAGATATTTAAGAAAAATTATGAAAATTGAACATTACCCCCCCCCCCCCCCTTTCTCAGGGATTACAGGAAAACCTATAAGAAGTCTATGGTCTTAAAATAACATAGTAAATCTCTCAATATTGTTGTAATGTTAAGTTTGTTCTTGGGATTAAGGACGCGTTTGCAAAATTGATAGGTATTGAATCGAACTACTACGTTACATTGACACGGGCCAGCTGCGGGAATAGTGGTCAAGTGAACTAATTTTGTTACTTATTATTTTTTATTTTTTTCTTATATCTTTATAATACATTGGTACCTCCAAAAAATAGTTCGTACTGTTCTTTAAATTTTTACTAACCTCCGGACTTGATGGAGTGACCTGAAGGTGTACTTCGGTGACTGCCACAGGAACGCCTCGACGAGTAGAACTAGGTGTGCCGAGTTTGGGCTCGTTTTGTTAGTTATGATGAGACCTTACCTCCGGACTTGATGGAGTGACCTGAAGGTGTATTTCGGTGACTGCTACTGAAACTCCTCGACGAGTAGAACTAGGTGTGCCGAGTTTGGACTCGTTTTGTTAGTTATGATAAGACCTTACCTCCGGACTTGATGGAGTGACTTGAAGGTGTGCTTCGCTAAATGCTTCTATTAGTTAGAAGTATGAATACTAGTCGTTTATCTTGTTTATAATAAAGTGCATATTGTGTAACTTTCAAAACTGAATTGTTGTTTTAGATGCCGAGATATAAGGCATTTTGGGAAAAGCTCTCGTAAAATAATTCGTGCCTGTAGACATAACTTTAAGTTAGGTCTAATATTCTCCTCCTAGAATTGATTGACCAGAGAAATATGGAGCTAAGAGCACATTCGTCACATACTCACACAAATATTTTGGTCTCATCATAACCAACAAAACGAGCCCAAACTTGGCACACCTAGTTCTACTCGTCGAGGAGTTCCAGTAGCAGTCACCGAAGTACACCTCCAGGTCACTCCATCAACCAAGTCCCAGTCGAATAGGCATTTATAATCTGTAAAAATCTGTGAGGATAAAGTTATAATGGCAATTAAAATCTGTGAACACAAAATTATCTTACCATAGCAAGTATCAAATTTGGTTTATCAAATATTTAGTATTTGTACAGCGATCTTTTTCCATACGAGTCGCTGCGAATACGCTAAACACACGGTCCACTCAGCGGCCAAGGGCGGACCGAGGTTTCTTTCGAAATATTTTTGAAATGAATCAAAACAGACCAAAAATAAAATAACCCTTAATGCAAT
Source organism: Agrochola macilenta (assembly GCA_916701695.1). Lineage (NCBI taxonomy): Eukaryota > Metazoa > Arthropoda > Insecta > Lepidoptera > Noctuidae > Agrochola > Agrochola macilenta. The sequence continues at coordinate 22,221,686 of OU753560.1, read as the reverse complement.
CCATTAAGATTCATCCGTAATAGCAAAATATTTAAAAAAGTTCGTTTCGGTTTTATTTTGTTTTGCGGCTATTTGTGACATTTTAAAACATTTTTTTCCAAAGTTTTACAATTTAATTCGTCTGCCTACTAACAGTATTTTTAGAAATCTTTAAATCTTTTGATAATAGAACAAAACAGGTACCTAAACTCAACCCGGTATCGTTAATTTTGTGGAAAATGGCAACGGAAGATCTTTTTTACAATATTAAAACTATTATTATAGTTATAGTTATGCCGGGTATTTACAGTAAGACAACTTATTATTTTCCAAATAATCACAAAAACACACGTATCTACCCCATATGATCCAGGTAAACTTCTAAATAGGCGAACAACTCCAAACGTTATTGAATCTGTTAAATGTCGCACGGCTTTTGCAAGACGACAATACGCTTTTCTTTCAGTATATATATACAACAAATTTATAGAATTTTAAATTTTTATCCGCTAACACTACTCGAATGTAAACTTAAAGTAAAGAAGTGGCTCTTTAGTCTTGATTATGAGGATGTAGAGAAAATAATAAATAATTAGTCTCATTCTACAAAGGAACACATACATAGAACATACCTTTCTTTCATACACCTACTCATACACAAACACGGAACTCACCCACACGCACACATACACACCTACTGCACACACACAGCACAATATAATACTCGTAGATTAATGTTACATTATATTTTTGATGTTTTTTTCATGCTTTCACATTTCTGTTATAGTGTTTTATTTTGATTTTATTTTGTGTTTTTCTTTTAAAAATTGTATTTTTAGCTCATAAGATTGTTTATTCCTATGTTGACATTAACAACTTAGCCAAATTAAATGGGAGAGGGCGCTGACTCCTGACATACAGGTACACCTAGTTCAGGAGTCAGAGGATTCAAGCAAATTCTTGTAACATATTATGTCAATAAAGAATTATTTGATTTGATTTGATTATTTTGAACAAAAAAGTTGCAATAATTTGAAGATGAAGAACCAACCTATATGTGGTAGTTATTAGTTATACGAGTATTTGATTTGGTTCAGTTTTGTCACAAAATGTACTGAAATCAGCATAATTTTTTCCGATTTGCAAACGCGCCCTAAATACGAAACCCTTCATTGTGCGTGGTGCGACACGCAATTGGCCAGTTTTTTTTTTCACCCCTGGGTTACATCGTATAAGGAGTGCCACCTCTAATAATTTTTTCCCAAATTTCACTACACCATTGTTTAGCGGTGCACATAATACACCTTCTTTGCAATTTTCATCGATATAGTATTCGAGTAAAATGACTGTTTGGCTTCCGGGCGGACGGATGGACTGACGGACGGATGGAGAGACGACATTATAAAGGTTCCGTTTTTGCCATGTGGCTACGGAACCCTATATAGTGAAGAGTGTCCCGGGGGCGAGCAATTTGCTTACTTAGTTCACACCTAAGGGAAGAAAACGTAACACTGTGTTTAAATAATGTACGGAACGATTCTTTTGGAACGAACAGAGGTTTCGAAGTTTCTTTGTAATCTTTTATCCTTGTTCTTACGGTTATTAGATTCTAGCTTTATACTGGTCTGAAAATGTGTATTTGTAATACACGAATAGTAGGAAACCTATAGTTGATGTAACTTACTTTATAATTTTTTATATGAAAGAATGTCCAAAGATTCAACTCTTCTGAAGATTTTCTTAAATCACAGTGTGACCTGTGTACTATGTAACTGCCTTTTTTTAAATAGCTTTCGCCAAGCAAAGAACTAATAACTGGACAATTTTTTTAAAGATTTTTCGTTTTTCTAAAATGGCGTGTTATATTCGGTCACTTTCTAAATACACTTGCAAACTGTCCATTGAGTACATAACATATTCATGTTTTAACTGAACCCATATTCCATTTGATATTTCCGGCCGCCATCGCCAATAGCAAAAATAGTGGAAACTGTTTAGTCCACTGAAAGCGCTCGAACTGAATAGTAATAGAATATTCTATTCAACTTTAGTTGCTCGGATGCAAACTACTGTATCATGCAGACAGAGATGTGCAACATGTTTTTAGTTACATAATATATTATAATGCAGTAAAAGGAAAATAAGCGTGAATGTGAATGATCTCATAAAAAGAAATGTATGAAAATGTGTATGAAAGTGCTTAGCACCATTACAAAGATTATAAGCACGGGTTTTTACCTGAGTCTCACTATGTTGTTTGTTATCATACACGATAACGTGTCGCTATGAAACAATGTTGTTGTTGTTGTTGTTATAAATCCTAATAGACTCATTCTATGTTCATCGAGTTCTATGTCTTGGCCTTCGAAAATACCATAAGCATATCTGTAAAGATTTCCCAAGTTTCACAAATTGTAAAACAATAGCAAATATTATATTAATACTTATTAAATAATTACTTAAATATTACTCTATAATCTGCAAAAAATATTGAATTAAAATGTATGCAACGCCTGTCCCGGCCAATGTATTACCAGGCTCCAGTGTTTGACAGTTTAAAGGCTCTGAAATCGAGACGATAGATATTTTTATACTCAATACCCCTCCATGACTGTATGCATTCATTTTTCGAGGCACTCTATTATCGCTTGTTACAGCCGTGTTGAATTAGGGCTGTCGAACGACAGTTATAAATATTTAAGTTAATATTTTGCAATTCAGAATAAAAACTGTATTGTTGATGTTTTATTTTTGTTGCCATAACTTATGGCAGAGGTAATAAAGTATGCAAATAGTAAAGTTAAAACTGTGTAACTATTAATTCAGAGCGAATGCAAGGATAAAGAGTTCCTATTTTTTATTTATTTATTTAAGTCAGACACGGTGATCCATAGTTGACATTAATAACTCTCCGAAGCCTCCCGTCGTCGAGCTCGGCAGCACCATATCGTCCGCGTAGCTTACGTTGTTGATATAAACGCCATCTATCGACCAACCGACGCGCTTGCTGAGCTCAACGATGAGGTCATTTACACACAGGTTGAAGAGTTTAGGAGATGTCAATCGTCCCTGTCTCACTCTGCTCTCCAACCTGTACGCTTCAGAAAGTGTATGTATGTATATATGTAATCCATCTCACAAAATTGGTTGTAGACCCCTGTCCCTCAACTTTCTCCAAAAAACATCGTACGACACGAAATTAAAAGCCTTAGAGAGGTCGAGGCAACAGGCATATACCGGCGTCGTATGGTCAGTATAGTACTGGACAGTATGTTTGACAGACTGAAGATCGCGCTTTCAGTTGCTAGAGATATGGGGTGGTAGTTCCCCTTATTCGAGATATCACCAGTCCTGTTCATCGCAATAGGCCCTACGATGGTTTTCATTAAATCGTGTGGTAAATAAAAGTAATTCCTGCACATTGTGAAGAACATAGCCAGGACTCTCGGCAGGTAAACCCCCGCGTGCCGCAAGTACTCAACATAAAACCCATGATGACCGGGGAATATACCGCCTGTCATTTTCTTTAAAACGAATCTTACCTGACTAGCCGTAAAATGTACATACGATTCATCCCCTTCACATTCGGCCTCCAAAAAGCGCAGTATCCTGGGAGTTCGAATTTCGGACCGTATTGAATTACTGCGCGCCAAAACTAAGATCACCGACGTTGCCCAGAAAGCCGTTAAGCTTAAGTTGGACTGGGCTGGACATGTCTGCCGCATGTCAGATGACAAATGGGCTAAGAGAACCACCGATTGGGTCCTACTAAACGCACGACGACAACGCGGCAGGCCGAGACGAAGATGGCGGGAAGACCTTGACTCCTACCGAAAGTACTGACCGACACTAGCAATAGACAGAATTGTGTGGAAAAGGGAGATAGGCTTTGCCTTGCAGTGGGATAATACAGAATAGTTTGATAGATTATACCCGAATGAGTGTCGAAACCTTTGATTATATTCTTATGAATATTCAACCAGAACTGGAGAAAAACGTATGCAGATAGGGTATATGTAGCTATTATTTCGGCAATATAAGTTTCAGTATTCATTATTCGCGGCGAATACAACTAAACTGGTTTGGTTACTTCAGTATTCGCTGCGTATACCGCTCGAAACCGTGGCATGCGCCGTACTGATTCATACATTTGTTTTTGACACTCGTGCGATTCGATCGACAAATTTCGCCGGTCGTCCGCCGTTCGACGCTACGTGTAGCATGATTAGTACATTTGTTTTGTCGCTAGACGCTCCGCCATTCGCACAGTGCGAAGGTTCATTGCAGCGAATATCTCGTGGCCAGGCGGTTAGCCAACTCAGCCGCTGATGAGGAAAAAAGTACAATATCATCGGCGAAGCGGAGGTTTGATAATCTCTTTTCACCGATGACTAATCTGTCTGCCCAGTTTTGTGCCAAAGTTTTGTAAGCTTCTTCAAGAGTGGCAGTAAAAAGCTTAGGGCTCATTCGGGTGTAATCGAAAAAAAATACTGGATATAAGTAGTCTGTAGTCTAAACATTATGTCTTAAACCTAAAACCACTAGTCTCCAAGCAATATCGAGATCACTTTAATATTTATAGACATTTCGCTGTCGGTCTATACTGGTCGCGGCGCCGAACGCTACGTCATTGTTTCTCACTACTTGCCATTCTGAGTCACTGTCCGTCACCACTTGTTTACATTTTCAATTTTCATTCGTATTCAATTCGTCTTCGACCCTTGAAAAAGACGGACACTCTGCCCACTTTTCCGTGTATGATATACGCGGCGTTTCGTCAAAAAACGACTCGAAGTGAGAATTTACGAATCGAACAACCGAATACGGACCTTAGACGCATGAGTTCACAAACGTCCATACAGTAAATAACAAACCGGATCAGATACGAACACGAATCTAATACGAACCAGATACGGATAAGTGCGCCCTTACACTTGGTGATCATACGCGGTACACCACCATCGCGTGTGAAAATTTGGTGAGCAGACGAGTTAGACTTCAGTGTCTCTTTTAAACACGACGATCGATTATTGCCATTAGCAGACCGGTCCGATGTGTCATCGCAGGGAGTCTGCCTCGATACCTCAGGTGATGGCGAAACCACGGTACTTGCCGGGACCTCAACGTGTTACTCACGATGCTCCGTCTCGCTTACTCGTGCACTGAAGCTGTATCTAAGGCTCGCCTGGCAGTTGCTTTCCTTCACCTCTCGAAACCATATTTTTCGTAGGTGCCTCTTCGTGCCCTCACGCATCCGTCGCTTTGTTTTGCATGCCAGCGAAAAATATAGAGGGAGCATCGCTTCCTATCGGTTGTGCTTTTGGTAACGAGTGCCTCGTATGTGAAAGCTGACCGTTAACCTTTCAATCAGCTGAATTTATAGGTAAATTGTGGCACATAAAAAGAACTATATTAGGTCCACTTTCAAACTAAAAACTGTTTCATAGACAAGCACCTCGCTTATTGTTTATATTTGCATTTGATGCAAAATCATCGATGAGCGATGCGTGCTTCATATGCTCAACCTCTAGTTTGAGTAGATTAAACTCATTTGCCGACACTACTCTCTCTTCTAAAGCACACAGTTGATTTTTAAGGCACAGGATATCCCTCAAACGCCGAGTCACATCAACCTGGTCAAATGCGACTGGCGGGAGTTTGTGTAGTTCCTTTGCTACGAACACTGGAAATATCTCAGGATCAGCACTTTACATAAAACAAATATCTCTTGATATTTTCTTCTTTCCCAGCTTTCGACGAGTGGGCATCGTTTTGGCATTAGGCACAGAATCAACGAGCAATGATTTTGCCTTCATAATTTCTTCAACAGAGAAAGAGGTGGTACACAGCTGATGTAAATTTTCCACATCCATAAAGTCCATAACATTAATCAGGAACGCCAAAAGTTCGTTAATTACGAAATTACAATTTACACACTTCACAATATTTGAAGCCATTAAAAAAAAAAGTATTTATAGTTACGATACTAATTAAGTGTTTAGGAAACGAATATAATATCGCATGACAGTGCGAGCAGCCTTATCTTTTACTTGTCATGAAATCTCATATGACGAGCAAAGAACCTTTACTTTGGATAGAACCTTTACTTTGGATGCCCTTAACGTGGACGTTCTTCTACACATTCTCTCTTTATATATAATTTCAACATTCATGATGTAAAACCAACATTTTGTGTGTCCATTGAGTTTCTTGCCCGTTCGTCTCCATAGAAACCTACTACGCTTTGGAATAGGCAACTAGCTTCACCTATCTGACCGACCGACTCTTTGACAATTGAAAAGTGCCTGAAAATTATTTAAATTGAAATAAATGCGTTATGTTTGAGTTTAAAACAAATATTTGCTTTACCAAGCGTCGGGAATGGACGAACTAAGAGAGTAAGGAATTTGTGAAATGACGTACACTCGCCAGATTTTAAACCTAACACCGGAAAGCACGATGACACTATGTAATTTACTTTTACATTTGTATGCAAATAAAGGGAAACCGTTAACGGCCGTGAAACATAAAACAAAATAGGCTATTAACAACCCGTATGGGGTAGAACTGGGTGAAACCATAAAACATAACAACCCAGTAGTTTTTCACGAAGCACTCGTAAATGTCAACGAAGCGCTAAAACCATTGTTAATCATAGTCCGGTGAGTAGTAAAACTTTTCATAACTTAAAACTAGGAAAGTGTTGTCACGGATACTGTTGCTATAGGTACCCTGAATTTACTTACAAGCCTTAATCTTACATGGACATTTAATAAGACTCAGAACTGAAACGCCCCCATGCAAAAAGTATAGTTTTTACTTCGCGTTTCAGTTTCTTCTTGAGTACGACCAATAAGGGAACAGCTCCATTCTAGTTAAAATGTTCAGGATCTAAACAGCCTTATCGAGAGTGGTCTCGCAGCTGAAACTCATCTATTATAATATTAACATAATAGATTCTCCCACAAGATTATTTCATGCTGTGATAAGCAGACCCAATACCTTGCTGACTACTTAGAGACGTAACTTGTGGGAGCTATTTGAATGTTCCATAGCTGAAAATGTGATTTGACTTGCTTATGTGACAGCATTAGGAAAATATTAAAGAAAATTCTGGAATTTTTAAATTGCGGTCGTCCATGTTTTATTCCATCACCAACCTCATAAACTATCCATAAATCACACGAAGCAATAAAAAACTGATTAACAATAAAACGGAGCAGGCGGCTGATAGCATCGCAGTTTATTGTCAAAATGATTGATTCGCTGGGGGAGTAATAAAATTAATTTACCCCTTTTTGATTCGGAACGCAGTTGTCGAGTGGGCTCCGGATTAACGCGATACCGTGGACGCTTTACGTTTATCATCATTACTACTGACATACGTACTTATGTATGTACTACCTTATGTAGGGTAATGATAAAGTTTTGGCTCAAATTCTTCAGGCACTATTTTACAGTATAACTTCCTTTAGAGAAATTTAAGAACAAAAATGAGAACATCTTTACGAAAATAGACCTATTTAAGCAAGGAAAATGACTCCAATGAAACTTCTGGGACACGCTCAATTCCATGGAGCGAACAGGCTGACTGAAAAAACATCCAGGTACCTATCTCTTATTGCTAAGGTAAGATCAGGTGTTTGATGAAGCTTTGACGATATTTGGAGAGGAAGCAGTTCTAATAGTGGTCTAATACAGACTGAAGATGATGGAAAGGCAATAGATAAATGGCCAGTAGTAGAACAATTGCAAGGTCATTACCTAAAAGCTTTACTTCAGAGTTAACAGTAAAGAGCTGACGAAAATTCAAATATGAAATTAGACCTTGAAATAATTTTTTTTAAATATTTGAAGATTATCCTTATTCAAACAGCAGTCTCAACACAAATTAATTTTATCTTTTGTATAAGGACAGTAAAATATCTTTTCTATCATTTTTGTTATTGAAAATTGCGTCGTATTCAGACTTCAAATAAAATAAATTATGTTCCAGATAGTTAGCTCCACAGATGTTCTCAAAAGCTCCGAGATTTATTCTATCTAGATTTTAATGGGTGATGGGCCTATTATAGATTATGATTGCCATTTTCTTGAATTCTTTTGTAACAAAGTGAAATTCTCTGTTATTTTATCGCAATTTTTTAGATCTTTCTTTTTCAAACACAGGGTTTAAAAAGAAATGAATTGAATTAAGTATGGTACAAAAATTAAATTTTTTTGGAGCTACTTATTCAATAATTAAACCCAGACGCTTTAAATCGTCCCGTGAAAAAGTGAAATGAAAAGATAACTTGACAATGGAATTTTAGTAACCATGCTTCAGACCAACTGGTACTTATAAAATCGAAATATTTAGAAAATACTGGTTTTGGGAGAACCCAGACCGTCAGATTATTGTATTTGCTCAAGTTATGCCGAAATCAGATGCCTAACTTTTTCAGGTAAATGTTTGCTTATCATTCTGCATCTTTATCTCGAAGAGAAATGAATCGAAAGTGAAAAATTAATTTATAAGTGAACCGATCCAACGATGTTGAATTTCCTCACTCAGCATCTTTCACTCGTTTACCGAATGATCGAAAAAAAAATTCAATGAAAGGATGAACGTTCATTCCTATATTATTTTGTTAGTGCCATGTGAACGTAGAATGAAACAAAGATGAACTTTCACTCTAGTGAAACATCTGATATCGACTTTAATTCTTATTTTTGCCGTCTTATTGAACATTTATTTGTAAACAAGTTTAGAAGTTTACAACTGGCAAAGTTATAAACAATCAGGTCAAAACGTTCCTGCCAATGCACAATTTTTGATCTGCTTTCATTTTGCCAGATGGTTTTGGGCCCCAGCACTGCTGATGCTACTGGGCCTGGCCATCGTGCTGATGCTGATGACCGTGCAGCGTTTCCAGGAGAACCCCACGTACATGATACATATCGACAAGCTCCTCAAAGTCAGGAAGTTACCTGCAGTGGTGCTGTGTCCTGAGATCAACTTCGTCGAGGAGAAAATGGATGAGTTTATGGCTAAAGTGTATGAGTTTAATTTTTAATTACTTTTTTTTTTCATGGGAAGAGTCGTGAAGTTGGTATACCTGTTAAAGTAGCTTTACTACTTTTATGATAAAGATAAAAGAAAATTTATTTGTAAAAACATGAGTCATCATGATCTGCCTAGCGTATTTAGGGTTCCGTAGTAAACAAGAAACCCTTATAGTTTCGCCATGTCCGTCTGTCTGTCCCTGGCTTAGCTCAGAGACTGTTAGTAGTAGAAAGCTGTAATTTGGCATGGGTATATAGATATGGGCATGTAAATCACGCCGAACAAGTACTCGTAGTAAAATAAAAATTGTCTACCTCCCCTACACGTAAAGTGAGGATGTTTTTTTTTTCTCGTCGATCCTATGGTGTGGGGTGTCGTTGGAAAGGTCGTTCAAAAATATTTTGAGTATGCTAAAGCCATTTTTCTATTTAGGAATTCCTTTGCGAAATATTAAGCTTTAAAGTGCAAATTTTTATTTAAATATAGCCCCCCCCCCCCTGTCAGCTAAATGGTTGTACATGGATTTATGAAAAAATTCAGATCTTTTAAAAAAACAAAAAAAAAATTGCAATATCAACCTAATTTTGTACCTACTAACTTAAAATAGCAATCGTTTAGAATAAAAAATATTTTATTTGTTTAAATGCTTTAATTACTACTACGAGTATCGAACGCGTTGTCATTTTGTCCTTCACTTCTCGCGTCCGAATACTAAGGGCCGGCGCGTGGCGCATTATTTGCTACTGAAAACGGCTCGCGACAAATGGCGCCCCTATCGCTACGACGGTATGTAAATTACAATTCCAATTTTCCCTGCTGCTGAATACCTACTAGTTATACAAGATTTTTTAATTTGTAGGTTTTCATTTTGAAGATGATAAGCACGCTAAAGTAGGAAGAAGAAATACTTGGAATTGTAATTTACGTACTAGTTACCTATCCTTCACCCGGCGTTATCGAAGTCTTCAGGCGTAGGTATTTCATTGCGTTCGATAGTAGGTAGGTAACTCTAGGAAATTATTAATTAGCATTTATACAAAATATAAACTTTTTTTTAAATCAATTCTAAACGATTGCTGTTTAATTAGTAGGTACCACATTAGGTTCATCTTATGATAATTTTCGGTATTTTTTTTACTGTTTTTAAAGGTATTTTATTTAATTTTTTTACGGGTTCCTTTATCGACTATGAACTCACCCTGAAGCTATTGCACGCAATTTCTTTAACACCCTGTATAACGAAGTTAAAAGGAAAACTATCACAGCTAAGTAGGCTTTACAGGTTAACGAGTAATAATTGACCAACTTTGTAGTTTGAAAAACGAGGGAGAACATATTTTTCAACTACAATGTTTCATAGACAAGCACCTCGCTTATTGTTTATATTTGCATTTGATGCAAAATCATCGATGAGCGATGCGTGCTTCATATGCTCAACCTCTAGTTTGAGTAGATTAAACTCATTTGCCGACACTACTCTCTCTTCTAAAGCACACAGTTGATTTTTAAGGCACAGGATATCCCTCAAACGCCGAGTCACATCAACCTGGTCAAATGCGACTGGCGGGAGTTTGTGTAGTTCCTTTGCTACGAACACTGGAAATATCTCAGGATCAGCACTTTACATGAAACAAATATCTCTTGATATTTTCTTCTTTCCCAGCTTTCGACGAGTGGGCATCGTTTTGGCATTAGGCACAGAATCAACGAGCAATGATTTTGCCTTCATAATTTCTTCAACAGAGAAAGAGGTGGTACACAGCTGATGTAAATTTTCCACATCCATAAAGTCCATAACATTAATCAGGAACGCCAAAAGTTCGTTAATTACGAAATTACAATTTACACACTTCACAATATTTGAAGCCATTAAAAAAAAAAAGTATTTATAGTTACGATACTAATTAAGTGTTTAGGAAACGAATATAATATCGCATGACAGTGCGAGCAGCCTAATCTTTTACTTGTCATGAAATCTCATATGACGAGCAAAGAACCTTTACTTTGGATAGAACCTTTACTTTGGATGCCCTTAACGTGGACGTTCTTCTACACATTCTCTCTTTATATATAATTTCAACATTCATGATGTAAAACCAACATTTTGTGTGTCCATTGAGTTTCTTGCCCGTTCGTCTCCATAGAAACCTACTACGCTTTGGAATAGGCAACTAGCTTCACCTATCTGACCGACCGACTCTTTGACAATTGAAAAGTGCCTGAAAATTATTTAAATTGAAATAAATGCGTTATGTTTGAGTTTAAAACAAATATTTGCTTTACCAAGCGTCGGGAATGGACGAACTAAGAGAGTAAGGAATTTGTGAAATGACGTACACTCGCCAGATTTTAAACCTAACACCGGAAAGCACGATGACACTATGTAATTTACTTTTACATTTGTATGCAAATAAAGGGAAACCGTTAACGGCCGTGAAACATAAAACAAAATAGGCTATTAACAACCCGTATGGGGTAGAACTGGGTGAAACCATAAAACATAACAACCCAGTAGTTTTTCACGAAGCACTCGTAAATGTCAACGAAGCGCTAAAACCATTGTTAATCATAGTCCGGTGAGTAGTAAAACTTTTCATAACTTAAAACTAGGAAAGTGTTGTCACGGATACTGTTGCTATAGGTACCCTGAATTTACTTACAAGCCTTAATCTTACATGGACATTTAATAAGACTCAGAACTGAAACGCCCCCATGCAAAAAGTATAGTTTTTACTTCGCGTTTCAGTTTCTTCTTGAGTACGACCAATAAGGGAACAGCTCCATTCTAGTTAAAATGTTCAGGATCTAAACAGCCTTATCGAGAGTGGTCTCGCAGCTGAAACTCATCTATTATAATATTAACATAATAGATTCTCCCACAAGATTATTTCATGCTGTGATAAGCAGACCCAATACCTTGCTGACTACTTAGAGACGTAACTTGTGCGAGCTATTTGAATGTTCCATAGCTGAAAATGTGATTTGACTTGCTTATGTGACAGCATTAGGAAAATATTAAAGAAAATTCTGGAATTTTTAAATTGCGGTCGTCCATGTTTTATTCCATCACCAACCTCATAAACTATCCATAAATCACACGAAGCAATAAAAAACGGTCGGTGACACTAGCCTATAAAGCAAGGAAAAAATATAAACGAACTGCATATTAAGTAACTTTGTAAGCCTATATAAATATTAAGCGTTTACAAAGTTTTGCAGTTCATGCAAGTTTTCGTCACTTACACTACTAGATAGATAGGCAGGTATAGGTTATGTACAATAAGTCACAAACGATGTCTCCTATAGTAAACATAGACTATACCATAGAAATATAAATAACAGGAGAAGTGGTATGGGGGCGTGTCTGTGTCCGCGCGTCTTGATCACAATGCTCATGCCTCAGGCAAATGGCCGTCTCCGCTAACTAGTGCGCTTTCGAGCGCGATCGTGATAACATTTAAGAATACCGTGTTGTTCAGTGGTTTCTTGTAAAAATCGAAGCTAAACTATAAACTTTATAAATCGTAGAACCACTTTTCATAAATCAGCACAAGTATTTTGCTATATTTGTGTTGAAAATCATGAAAAACAACAAATCGTAAAATATTTCTTGCCTTTACTACGTTAGTTTTGTTTTCATATATCACAGCGACTGTACTTTTATTGTAGTAAATACATTGCTTCTTTACCACTACCAAAGTATGTCGCTAAGTAACTGGACAAGCAATGTAAAAATTACAAAACGATATTTACTTTAAACGGTTGCATCGTTAGTACGGCCGCAGCGTCTTGTGACGGATTAGTGATGTGGTTGTGCAGATCCACTAACGTAGGCTATCGACAATAATGTCGATTGTCGTATGAATTTATATTACTATTAAAGTTTATTCTTCAATTTGTCAACAGTTATAGCCTGATTGGAAGACCGATGTGAAATCTTGTTTTATACTCATTTAGATTTTCTCATAATGTTGTTATTTTTTTGGTTTACTTAATATTTCTTTTTTTTACTTACTTATTGTTTATTTATATCATCTTATTATATGTATATCGTTTTTTATTTATAATTTTTTCAGCAACTTCCAAAAATTTTAATACAATAATAAATGGGAGAATCGATAAGTTTCCGATTTAGTCAATCACTAGCGTATATGTAAAATAAATGGCTTTTGCACAGCACAACGATAGCGAACTATGTTTTCGTGTGGGTGAGTTGTACGGTGCATGGTAAATGCACGCTGTGTTTGATGGGATAAGGTTTATAATTGATTATGTAGTACGTTCTGATTTGTAAATTGCAAGTGTGAGCGGGGCCTCGTATTTATTGGGTTTACTGATCGCATGTGTGATCGCAGGCTAGAGAGTAGGGATAGATAGAAGACATTGGGTTTCGATACATTTTCAACTACCGGGCATATCTCCTTCTTTCTTATATCTATGGACTATACTTATGCATACGCAGCGTGTCGAAGGCAAGCGATGAGATTGAGACTTAACGATCTTAAAGCAAGCTAAATTGAGTGAAGAAATTATTTGAATTTCATAGACAAACAGTTTGTTAAATTATTCATTACCTATACCTCCTACATATACCTATTTACATAGATAGGGACTACGTTTCTAGTGTACCATCGAAGAAGTTCATATCTAACCACCGTAAGGACTATTCTTGCTTGCAGCGTTCGGCGGCTATAGCACCGGGCCGGATGACAGATGTGGTCATCGTGTTCACGGGATTTTGTTTTGAAACTGGTTAGATATGAACTTCTTTGATAGTACATATACAATAGGTCCCAATGTGTAGATGTTGATGGTGTGAAATCTTCCGGGCTACCAGTTCAGTTAGGTGTACCTCAAGGCTCAATACTGGGTCCATTCTTGTTCTTAGTGTATATCAATGACTTACCATTCTATTTAAAGGGTATCTGTGAAGTTGTACTGTTTGCAGATGATACCTCTCTTATTTTTAAAGTAGACAGGAATAGACAATATTTTGACGATGTAAACAGTGCACTCTCAATGGTTACAGATTGGTTTACGACAAATAACCTAGTTCTCAATGCTAAGAAAACGAAATGTGTAAAGTTCGCCCTACCTAATGTTAGAAATCTAGGTCCCAACATCGTCTTAGATAAAGAGGTGCTTGAATCCGTAAATTCGGCAGTTTTTCTGGGCATAACAGTAGACGCCAAACTTCAGTGGGGCCCACATATATCGAGCCTAGCGGGAAGGCTCAGTTCCGCCGCCTACGCCGTCAGGAAAGTAAGACAATACACTGACGTCGATACAGCTCGTTTAGTCTATTTTAGTTATTTTCATAGCGTTATGTCCTACGGTCTTCTGCTGTGGGGCAAAGCTGCTGATATTCAAAATATATTTGTCCTTCAAAAACGAGCTGTTCGAGCTATTTACCAGCTAAGTGCCAGAGTTTCTCTGAGAGATTTTTTCAAAGATATTGGTATCCTCACGGTGGCATCTCAATTCATCTTCGCCAATATCTTATATATTAGGCAAAATATACACTTATACACTAAAAACAGTGATTTTCACAATGTTAACACTAGAAATAAGGACAAACTACGAGCTCCCTTTCACCGGCTTCATAAAGTTCATAACTCATTTGTTGGGCTTGGTATAACTTTTTATAACAAGCTACCCTCTTCTTTGGTAGATTTGCCTTTTAATGCGTTTAAAACGAAAGTAAAATCCAAGCTTTGTTCAAAGGCATACTATGCTATCAACGACTACTTAAATGATAAGAATAGTTTGTCGCTGTAATTAACTCAAGACAATGTTTATGTTCTTTCTCCAGCTTACCCACTGACAAGTTATATGAGTTTATATAAGTAATTGTTTAATTTATTTGACTATAAAAGTCAAATTATTTAAATTTAATTTATTGTTGACATAATCTACTCATCACAATGTTTTTTTATGAGTTGTATTGCAATATGTGGTTAGCTAGTGACCTCGACAATTGATCATATTATTTATTGCTATTAGTAATTAACTGTTTGTTTATTTATTTTACCTCGATGGTCCTAGTTTATCATTTATAACTTCCAGTTACAACTATATGTAAGCGGGCACGCCCTTTATGCCTGGTGGCTTTTATTAAGATATTAAGTTCTGTTTACGTTTTGTTTTTTATTTCTGCCTGAGTATAGTTCTCGATGATTTTGTTTGGTTTATTGGCGTGTGCTAGCTTATATATGGCTAATAATTTAAATTATGTTTTGTGTTGCTTAATGTAAATTATTTTGAATACTATTATATAGAATCTTTTTTTGTCCTTCTAACTGAACAGACAGCTGTGCAGCTGGGGAGTTTGTTGCGCCACTTCTTCTTCCCAGCTAACGCACTAGGAACTGGTGAAGGGTGGGCGTTTTGGGGGACTGTCTTATGTAATTTTGACGTTCGAAAAGTGCTGATTCTCAGCCTAGTTTGAATAAATGACTTTTGATTTTTTTGATTTGATTTTTATACCTAATGGAATATGGAATATTTTATAAAGGGAGGTACAGTCAATCTCTTCGAAGATAACTTGTAAAATAAAATGGCTAATGCAATAAATTAAATCAGTTATTAAACTGATGTAGGTTCAGTATCAGTATCGGGGTATCTACCTACAAAAATAAATGAGATCAAAACATAACATGTAAAAAAAATCAAGTCTCGCAACGCAGTTCTTCTATTGCAAAAAGTTGAGAGATCTAATATAACCAAGTCGGTTAATTTATTCAATACCTATTTAAGGGAGCATATAACCAACAAATTTGTCATAACTACCTAACTAGTAAACTAACAACATTTTATAGTGACCGTATCAATATTAGACATCTTTATTTCTTTAATAAATAGAATGACTTGGCAATCGCACATGGCAATAGAATCTACATACAACCAAATCTACCTAATATCAGCGCTCTGAGCGCTTTACTTATGTTTGTGTATGCAAAAATTTGGTCCGCTGGTGCTATGTTCAATTAGTCCTATTTAAAATAGTTGATTATTCTTATGTGATTATGTTAAATGTTATGTTTTTGATGGGATAAAAACTGACACGGAGGATTACTTTCGTCCCACTTTTGCTATCAATCTCGAGTCTTCGATATATCTAACAGCAGCACTTTCAATACGAAACTCAGAAGAATAACCAATGAAACGCACTGATAATGCCCCACTTGTACGACGCCTACGCCTAATGTAGGTTTAGTATCGTAAAATGGGAACTTTGTAAGAACACTCTTGCTATCACGAGCGTCCACTGCTACAGAAAATATACTGAAACTTTATATATTAACTGAAATTTAAACCACAATCACCCAACATGTGTTTTTATATGACTGATGCAAAATTTCCTTTATTTATTTTTAGGCAATATCCTCCGAGCATGAACTCGACCAGAATACGAGAAATCCTGCCACAACTAGCCGCGTTCTATTCTCTCGACGTTGTGTACAACCTGCAAGACCTACTGCAAATCGAACAGCTCCTGGACTACAATGGTATAGACGTGGAGACTGCTGGGGAGTTCCTCACAGCTACGTGTGAAGATACTGCAATCAGGTAAGAATTCATTTCTATTTGATCTGTTTGTTTTGACTACAGTTTGCAAAACAAATCTGTCATGAGACAATCCAGATTAGGGACGTGAAGTTTCCTGGTTTAGTTACCAGGAAACTTGTTGTGTTGATAGTTCGACTTGCATCATCTCACTGCTGAGCTACTACTCGGAGTCCCTGGACGACCAGAAGTTTCCTACTATTCAACAAATAGAGCGTGCTATGAAATTTCCCTGCAAGTACCAATACACTACACAGGACCTGTCCCTGCAACTTCCAATACAGGACCTGTCCCTGCAACTTCCAACACAGGACCTTTGGGCAAGGCCTATGTCTAGCAGTGACGTCTTTCAGCTGATGATAATAATATGACCATAATTATTCGATATTAAACCACAGATGCCGATTGAACGGCGTTATGATAAACTGTTCAGATTTATTCCGAATGGAATTTACTGGGGATGGATTCTGCTGCGTTTTCAACGGAAGATCCTTGAAACGGTAAGTTGGACACAGGTATTCCCAGAAAAGCCTTTTGAACTCTTATCGGGAACTCCTGCACAAAATTAGTTTAATCGGAGAGTTATGGAATAATTTGCATTAGTAATCTTTGAAATTGCATGTATTTATTTTACTGGGCAATTGCTCAAATATTTATTCCGCAGTCGTAATCTATACATAAAACAAAACACCCCTCAATCGATTTGTTTGCAAGCAGCTTTGCATCCATTTCTTCTGTTTTATCTAAACACTATATTATTGTTGCTGATGTATTGTAATAGCGGTTGCGCATGCATCTTTGCCTATCCAGGTACATAATCTAATAGTTCATTTTAAAATATACTTAGTGTTATATACATAGTGTTATAGTTTATGTTTTTTTTCATTTTCCGTTTTTTATTTTAATGTTTATAAAATACAAAACCATTAAAATAAATAATACAATTTATTTTACAACTAACTATTATATATATTATGTACAAGAATGTAAAGAAAAAAATAAAATAAAGGGAAGAGCTTGGGCATCAAAAAATTCGTCCGCATCGCTGTCAGCGGGAAAAGTGCCCAAAAGGCTGGCAGCATTGCCACGTTGGATGGCAATGCTGATTCTTTGGCCTAAGAATTGGCCAGCCCTCTGGTCACGTGAAGAGTCGACCAACCGCTTAGCGATGTCCCGAAATATTCGATGAGCACTCGGACCCCACGGCCCTAGTGTTTCAACCCCAAACGGCTCAAAAATATAGCTACCAATAAGGTTGTTATATTTGCGCCGTTTGAGGTTTTCTGCACCTGCAGCAGCCGCCCCGGCACAGCCCGCCGTGCTAGGAAGATGGGATGGCGCAAGGGTGTCGACACAGGTTGCATCCCACACCAAAGGCCTACCCAACTTCCAAGGCATAATGGTCATTCCGTCTGGCCTCTTCCCATCGTCGCGTGCCAAGCCATTGGGTTCTAAAACAGCTGGCACCCCGGCGGTGACAAGAGCCCGACGGATGATGTCATTAATGCTTGCGTGCCGTGCCAACCGACCAGCGCTCTTGCTGCAGGAAAGGCCATGGTGTGCGAGGCGGTCGACTGCTTCACCGCATTGACAGCGATGCGGAGCCCCGCAAGGACCGCCCAGACGCAGACTTGTAGCGAGCCGAAAAGTGGTGTCACCCAGCATAGTGCCTATGTTGGGTGACGGTAGCGCCCGAAGCCAGAGGCCCGACTCCCATTCTAGTTTATGAATTGTTATTCAATTTGAAAATTTGTACGACAATAGTCTATTGCTAACTATGGAGGGTTGTAAATGGCTTGTCGTCAATTATAGTGATATATGATAGCTGTAAGCCACCCAAATACAATAAAATAAAATAAATAAATAAACTTACGAATAGTACATTAATGTTAAATTTAGTTTCCTCTTGCTTAAATATCAATTTCCCAGAAGTTAAGTTAGTGTAACTCCGCAAAGTAAGTTACTGGTACGTACATGTACAGAAAGTTAAACATTCCTGCTAATTGTGCAGATACGGGGTTCAAGCAAATAGTACCTACTTAGTAAGACGTATTCAGTATCACTTAACAAATTTAGAAGATCAGTCTCTAAGGTACGGGAGTGCATCAACTAACCAATAAATACACGTTCATATTAAATCTTAGATATCACTCACACTCATATCCTTTCACCTTCCACCTTTCGTGTTAACATTTTATATAATTTTAAGGGTTCCGTACCTCAAAAGGGAAAAACGGAACCCTTATAGGATCACTTCGTTGTCCGTCTGTCAGTCTGTCAAGACTCTTTTCCTCGGAACGCATGTAGGTATTAAGTTGAAATTAATATCAAATACGTATAGGTCAACGGTTCCTTGGAGCTCTAAAAAAATCAAGCTTCTAAGTCAAAGCAATAAAAAAATACAGACATTTCTGATTTTGATAGTAATTTTGATACTCGCAAATAAATCAAAACCTATATGGCACTTCCCGTTGTCCTAGATTCATGAAATTTGGTAAGAACCAAGTTTTTTTTTTTTGCCGTAAACTTACATTTGCAGTTGGTGAATTGACCGTGACGTAAACCGATGTATGGGAGAACATGTTTTCAACTACAATGTTAAGTTTATTCATGGGATAAATTCAATTTAACGACAGAACCCTTCATTGTGCGTGGTCTAATATCCACTTACTTTACTGAACTTTGTTTACTAGTTGTATTTTATGTTTTCATAAGTTTTTTCTAGTTTATTACGACGCGATGTTGTTTTGTGGTGAATGCTGTGTATTATCTATAATAGGCACACATGCCAGTACTTTTATTATGGTATTGTAATCTTTTAATTGTTTGTATGTACTGCTGTTGGTGTACCAAATAAATAAAGACATGTTTTCAAATACTTCATAATTGTAGTCACAGATTAATGTAAATGTTACCGGCAAAGCATGTAATTCAGGCATTGTATAGAATACCTAGTGATTCTATATAATGCCGAGCTCGTCTAGGCATTGTCATTTCTATCGTATTGCATTATTTATCGTTTATCATAATATAGGGTTGCCTTTGTTCAATTCAAAATTCAAATTCAAAATTCAAAAGTCATTTATTCAAACTAGGCTGAGAATCAGCTAATGTTGTGTTAATGTATGCAATGCCTTGGTATTGTATAGAATGCCACTAGAAGATTAGGTAAAGTATAAAGTTAAGGACAAATAAAACATCTATTGCTAACTCAAAATAAACTTTACTAAACATTTATGAAAATAATATAAATAATAAAATAAAATTTTTTTTGGAGCTGAATATTTGTAGAATGTTCAATAGGTAATTTATTAACTCCACTTTTATACTAATAATATTGATTTTGTAAGACATTTCTTTTTCTTCTTTTTTGTGTGCTTTTTTTTTAAATCTTCTTTTTTTACATAATTGTATTCTATCCAGAGAAATGGAAACCCAAGGAACAGATATAGAGGCAATCCAACCCAACCAACACAACTACACGAGATTGTTCGGCTACACCAGTGGTCTGATGATAGCTGTCAATCAGAGTCAGACACCCACCGTCGTTGACCTTTCCTATAAATGGGTAAGTATGACATATTTCTATTATTTTTTTCCTTTGGTCTTAGATTCATCTTACTTTGAAGTTCCCCGCGATAGGTTAGGTTCAATGCTACGTCTGAAAAGTGCAAGAACCCTAAAATCAATTTACAAGGAGTGCTTGAACAATCCAAGCTAAATGAAGGAGTTACTCTCATTTTGAAAGTAAATTAGCCGCTGGATAGCAGCAGCTGAGGATCGAGTTAAATGACGTACGATTGGAATGGCCTATGACAAGCAGTGGACTTTTATAGTTAGATGATGATGATGATCATAGTAAATCCTATACTATTGAATGAGCAATCTCGTATATATATAATATTTGTAATCACGTTCTCGAAATCGGCTCTTACGATTTCGATGAAAGTTGCAATAGAGGGGTTTACGGGTGCCAAAAATCGAGGGCTCATATCTGGGAAAAATCGTTTTCTCTCTAGCTCTGCTCAGTTGAACTGAGCAGAGCTCGATCGATCAAGTATGACTACGGAAAGCAAATGCTCATCAAACAGAAGCTGCAGAGGACTGTCAACTATAGTAGAACGTCACTAGAAAGCATCTTTTTATGACCGGCAGGTGGCGACCCTGACAAGCCAGCACTTTGTAGACGTGTCAATGAATGGTACTGCTCTCAACCCTGGTTCCGAACAGTGGATTGCCTTCCACACCATAGCCTACCAAATAGGGGACGGAGCGAGGTCACTCAGATCAGCACTTCGAAAGTGTAACATGTCCACAGATAAGTTACGGTACTTTCCGAAATATAGCAGGTAAGTGTTGTGTCTTAAGTAAATATTGAAAGATGAGAGAACCAGAATTGTAGAAACATGTTGCTTCAGACAATTGTTCTTGTTATGCATGATAGTTTTTAGTATGAATGAGGCCACAATAATAGAGGCAAAATTAAATTAAATGGGATTAATTTATTGTAATAGATGATATGACCAGAAAGGGGCAGGCTTAAGACGACGGATGATAGAGATTTGTATTGTGAGAAGTAAGCTTGCGTCGCCGACCTCGATGGAAATAGGACTAGGGAATGTACACTGTATAGAAACGTTAATAGTGTTATGTATTATATCCTTTCAGAAAATACTGTGCATTAGAACAAGAGATGGCAAACACTTTGGAGAAATGTAAGTGTGTCCGAGCGAATCACCCGAAACCACCTGGTGCCCATCGATGTCGAGCGGCCATGCTACAGTGCTCCGCTCAGGTTTTGGGTAGATATTTACACAAATCTATTACTACAGGCGTAGAGCTCTGGCCCCATTGAGGCGAATCCCACGCGGGATGCGAGACGCGAGTGCCCGCGTCGATTGTTGTATTAATGATTTAGGGCGCAATCACACCTACCACAACCACGCCACTACGCAGCCACAAAATGTGAGCAACCAGTGGTTACGTGTGAATACTGTCGCTGCAGCTTCTTGCAGTTGCGATGTATACAGGATGTTCGGCAGAAGGTTGAACATACGAAAATGGCGGATCCGTGGGGCCGTCTACTACGTGTTTAGGTCCAATAACAAGACCCAGGCCACAAGGGTTTTTTTAATGATTTCTTTAAATTTAAAGGATATGTGGTTGCTCAAATTTCAAACGTCAATAATTTCATTTAAAATAACAAAACTGGCAATTTTTTTTTTTTTTTTTTTTTCTAGAATACTCTTAGAATCTACGTAATATGTAAAAAAAAATTGGTTCGTATATTAATTAATTTCACTTTTCGCAAATTTCCTTCGCAATCCTTTCGGTGAAAAAAGTCCCAGGCAGGTAAAATTGGCGAACTGTTCTAATTGTTTTAAAATAAATTGTGCATATTGCATACCGTTAGATTGGGCATGAATCAAAGATGTTTTTCTAAAATTAAAACCGCTCTATCACTGTAAGTTTTTTTTTAACGCAGTTCAAAGTCGGGTTTTCGGTATTTATTTTTGATTTGTTTGTAGTTTAAGGGCTCGTATTTACTCGTACTTTTCTAGCAATCATCTGCGTCAAATACGAATTTTATAAGATTCTACAGTTACTTTAGATGAAAATAAAAATAAAATGTTGCCAGTTTTGTTGTTTTTAAATGAATTTATTGACGTTTGAAGTTTTGGCAACGACAAATTCCGAAAAAAAATCATTAAAAAAAATCCTTGTGGCCTGGGTCTTGTTATTGGGCCTAAAAACGTAGTAGACGGCCCCATGGATCCGCCATTTTCGTATGTTCAACCTTCTGCCGAATACCCTGTATATTACTTTTTATTGTATTTCACGCACCTATTTATTTATTATTATGTTTATTTAATTCTGTATCTATCTCTCCGTGACATCACTGCGGGCCCTATCAGAATACCAGCGCTACGACCAATTTTTTTTATTTTTATGTTGCAGCATCATGCTGAGATAGGAACCTTTTGGCCTCGTACAGGACTTCCTTCTTTAAATTTGAATGTTACTTTGTTTTTTATTTATGTTTAGTGTGTTTTTAGTTTAAAGTGTGATTTCCTGTGCGAGTCTCAATAAATACTTTTTCTTTCTTTTTGTGGTAACTTCAAATTTCGATGTGGTTGCATTTACGCTAGTAGTTGCGATGTGGTAACGTCGAGTCGATCTTGACGTAACCACATCGCAACTACTAGCGAGATCCTACTCTACTCCGGCTTTCTGTGTTTGCGATGTGGCCGGCCCGCTACTGCGCAGTCTCGCTGGTGGTTGCACTGTGGCTGAGATGTGGCCTTGATGTGGTCGGTATCGCCCACACGGTTGATTTTGACGGCCAAATGTTCATTTTTATACAAATTAGCGCCCGTCCGCGTGTTGTCGTTGTGGTGTGGTTGTGGTGCAGTTGCGGTACGTTTAAACGGGCCCTAAGAAGTCTCGCGACTATTCACGAATTTCACCCCGGATTTGATCGTAATTATTTTAATCTATTTCTAATAGGTGCTTACTTGTTATTTGTACTTGTATTTCCAGTCGCGATAGATGGTTCGAGCACCACCTGCCCTATGACGTGTGACGTAGAGAAGACCTTCGTTGTAGCATCAAGTTTTCAGCTCGATAAGTCCGTTAAGACTGTGGAACCGTTTTAGTGAGTATTTTTAATATGTTCCGATCGATCTGATTCTCTGACTGTGACTGTTGATTCATCCACAGTCGCTCCGCATTTTGTACAGTTCTAAAGGTAGATTAACCGTGTTACTACCGTGGGGCACTTTTACTTTGTTTAAAACCCCAGACTGTTTATTTATTTGAGGTAAATGGAACATTATTTTTTCCCTATTGATAAAACTTGTATTTTAAGGGTTCAATATACGTTATCTCCGAAACTAGATGACGTATATTTTGAAAATTGTTTTTCATTTTTAGATTACAAGAAAACCTATAAGAAGTCTATTGTCTTGAAATAACATGGTAAATCTCTGAATGTTGTCCGTACAAACTTACATTTGTAGTTGGAATGTTTACGAGAACATGTTTCCCAACTACGGAACCCTTCACTATGCGTGGTTCGACACACATAACCGGTTTTTCTAAATACCTACTTATGTGGTAATAATGTTTTTTGTTACCACAGCAGAGATTTGGATTTCAAGAAAGTGAGCGTGTTAAGAATCTTCATTCAGAGTCACAGGCGGCCGACTCTCGAACGATGGTCATTCTTTTCGTATATAGATTTGTTCTGTAAGTTTTAATTTATATCTTATCATAATATTTTGTTAATAGCCGACGATGCTGCTGCCTATTCTCTCGCATAAAAACGTTTAGTAGATCAGCACATGGCAATAAAAATACCATTAAGAACCCCATCCATAGTAGTACGAATTTCTTAGCAAATCTATAGGTACTAATAATATGAAGAGGTAAAGTTTGTTAGTGTGTATGTAAGAGGTAATCTTCAAAACTGCTCATCCGATTTAAAATATCATCACTGCCGATCATTTCCGAGTACCAAAGGTTATATTTTATGTCAAAACACGCGGACATAGTTGCGGGCAGAAACTAGTAACAAATAACGACTGCTTTTACAGTGTCATTATATCAATCTGCCTAGCCTTTTACAGTGTCATTATATCAATCTGCCTAGCCTTTTACAGTGTCATTATATCAATCTGCCTAGCCTTTTCCCAACTATGTTGGGGTCAGCTTCCAGTCTAGTATTTTACAAGGAGCGACTGCTTATCTGACCTCCACAACCCAGTAACTGAGTAATACGATACCCCTTGGTAAGACTGGTTGTCAGATTTTCAGGCTTCTGACGAACCGTAACGACTGTCAAAGATCCACGAATGACAGCCGGGACCAACGGCTTAACGTGCTTTCCGAGACACGGAGGAATCTCGGTATGTAAAGATGGTAACCCATCCACAGACCAACCCCGGCAAGCATAGCTTCACCTGATGGATCGAACCGTGCGGCTGATATTACTTAGACACTATATAATAATGTCAATAATATAATATTATATAATATTGTTTAATATTGACATTAATATAATATTATATAATATTGACATTAATATAATATTATATAATATTGTCATTATATAATATAATAAAATAGTATCAAAGTCAAACTGTACATTGAATGTTTTTGAAAAAAAGTAATTGCTACGAGGTGTGAGAATGAGTCTGATGCCGAAAATATAGATTTTTGAATTTTTGTCTTTTTGTCTGGTTGTATGTTCCGGATTGGCGTAAAAGTGGCTGAACGGATTTGGATTAAATTTGGCAAACAGGTAGTTAATAACCTGGATTAACATACAGCGGACTTTAATCCCAGTAGTTCCCGTAGGATATTTTCCGACATCCACGTGGGCGAAGCCGCGGGCAAAAGCTAGTTGTGTAATAAAGTAATTGTTTTAATTAGATATTCAGTATTAGTAGCCGTGTTTGTTTTCTTTGTATGTTTGACAGTCGCTACGGGTAATCAGAACCCAGTAACTGGATTTTGGGGGTCAGATATGCAGTCGCTCCATTTAAAAACTGTTATTCTGTATCCGGTTAGACTGAAAGCCAACCCCAACATACTTGGGAAAAGGCTAGGTAGGTGATGATGATGGTCACAGTATTGTTTTTGTTGCAGCTCAAATAGGTGGAATGTTCAACGTAGTCTTCGGTTTCAGTGTCCTCACGTTGTTGGGGTTATTGCAACTCGCCTGGCTGGTAACAGCGAAGCAGTGGCAGAAACTACGAAAATAAACAATATCTCACGAATTTTGTAGAAAAATCTTTGAACTTTTGTAACACACGTGTTTACTCGTATATTGAGCACATATGTAATTGAATAAGCTTGATTCTAATGGTTATCTTTAGGGTACACGGCACATACTAACGCTATTGACTGCGATCAAAAACTAATTACCTATTAAACAAGTTTTTATCATGGTTTTATAAGGGTTTTAAGTACAATTTAAAACTACAGCCTCGCATTAACTTATTATAATCTGGAAACGAGTGAACATTGTTAAAAAAACACAAAAAAAGAACATCTATCTTTTTACTTAGGCTATAAAATGTATACAATCTTTTTTTTTTTTTAGGGGCTTTGTCAACAAGACTAAGTCGCTTCGTAAGGCTCTCTTATAATTTAATACACCATTTTATAAAATTTATTATAAATTTATTGTATATTTATATATATTTAGAAGATCACTCATATAAAAGAACTGTACTATATTAAATATAGTACAGTTCTTTTATATGAGTAACTATCTTCTATGAATACCAATCCGCACAAGTATTTATTTTATTTTATTAGGATCTCCAACAAAGAATTCACCTTACATGCTATAATATAAATAATACAAAAACAAGAACAACAATATATGTGCTCCCTCAATTATAGGAGACCACATCATGCAATAAAAACAAGCAAACAGTATATTAAAAACGGAAGTAGCCCTGAAAGTTAAAATTTTATAATACTAGTACATTATTAAGTTTATACAATAGCCTCACTGTTAGTAACGAGGGGAATGCTAGAATATCATTGCATCTTTCCACCTCTCTAACATTGCTAATCTTCTTTTAAAATAAAGCCATAACCATTAATAATGCCCCTCGTGGTCGTATCAGACACGAAATAAATTTATTCTAGAAATAAACGGCCTGTAGTTTATACAGAATGTTCACAGAACTTCATGTGTGGTGACCAGAACATTAATCTTGCGTTATTATGAATTTATATTATTCGCTGTTTCGTATTGTTGTCTCATATATCAGGCTGTATTATATTTTGAGGACTAAATAAATAAATGTTCTCTAAATCCAATTTCATTTCAGTTTAATTTTTCATCATCATCATTACTTCTCGCATGTTATTCCCGAAAGGTTAGACAGAGGTCCTATAGCAGGTACACCTACGTTTCGCCAGTTATGTTTGTGTTACATAATTATCACCACCGTAACCGGACACAAATCCAGACTGCTACTGAGAAGTTCCAGATGGAAAAATCCAATAACACTTTACCCGACCCGGGAATCGAACCCGCTTAACTAGACCAACGGGCCGGTTTTTCATTGATCATCAATTATGTAACAGAATGCCCTACTTGTTCTTAGCATGCTGATTGCAATCTAATAATAATAATAAATAAACAAAAGTTTATTCATGTAAAAGGGTAAAACACTAAATACAAATTTGCTTAAATCTACGAAAAATTCTATTGTGTATCTAAATAGAGTCAACCGAGAATTTAGACGAGCTACGAGTTTGGCGCCGTCAGTAGCGTCCATCAGTTCCTGGAGCATCCATTCATCATTTTATTTTATTCACCACATTAAACCATGAAACTAAGTAGGTATCTGTGTACTGTGTACCTATCTTATTAGCCTATGAAAGTTAAAAAAATATATAAAATATCACCAGCCATAAAGGTAAAACACATAATATAATAACCATAATCAGTCTATAATGTTCCCACTGCTGGGACTGCGGCCTCCTCTCTGTGAGAGGGAGTGAGCCGTAACCCACCACGCGGGCCCAATGGGGATTGGTGGAAGTCACAGGTCTTCGAAGTTTTTGGGTCAGTTTCCTCACGATGTTTTCCTTCACCGTTTTGAGAGCTGCAGTAGTGATCAAATAATTTACACAAAGACAAGCGCTTGTCAGGTTTTGAACCTACGACCTACAACTCGTAATTCGCGGCCGCTACCACGGGGCCACCGCTGCTGCCACAAAAAAGATGAAAAGGAAAAAAACCATTTAAACTTAATATGAAAACTGATCGAAAGTATGTGGGACACGGAAAGTTTCGCGCCGCTCCAAATTGTCAGCGACAACCCTAATGAATAAAGTTAACCATCAGATTGGGAACTCGCACCGTTTAATTAAAATACTCCAGATTATACTCAAACTTAACTATTCCAATGGATTCTGGGTACGTGGAGTTTTTGAGATAGGTAGGTGTCTGTCTACCTAAATGCTATTTTGGTTTTTAATTAGGATTTGAAACACGAAGATGTTTTTGACATGGATCAAACCACTTGTGAATGTCATGATTACGTAAGGGGATATTATCCTTACATATTATTATAAAACAAAGTCCCCCGCCGCGTCTGTCTGTCTGAACGCGATAAACTCAAAAACTACTGAACGGATTTTCAAACTGTTTTCACCAATAGAAGGAGTGATTCATGTGGAAGGTTTTAGTATATAATTAATTAAGGTTTTGTGTAAATTTACCGAAATATGACGATTATTGTTGAAGATGTCGGAATAAATCATGCCGACTGGAGAGCTTTACTTGCGTGCGCCGCGTAAACCGTAAAAGAAAAATTATGTTTTACAGAATAGTTTCATCTTAAAAAGTTCAATAAAAAAGTCCGTGATGGCATATGTTCATCTTCTAAGGATGACCCACTGTAATCATTATCATCTTTCAGAATTTTATAAAAAAAATGTTATTTCCGAAGCTATTTTGACCGGTATTATATTAATCCTTATCCAATAAAATATGTTATTTAAATTGGGCATTTAATTTAGATTCAAAATTACGCGTAACAAAATAATTATGTTTGACGGCTACGCGGGCGCAGCGTTAGGAGTCATTGACCTTTTCCTCGGCTAACTATCCCTCTAAATATCCCACGGAAACGTACTACTACCGGGATTACATACCTAATGTTATCCCGCTAGTACGTTCCCGTCGGATATTTACCGACATCCATGCGGGCGAAGCCGCGGCCAAAAGCTAGTAGTATCATAATCTTGGATCATAATATATGTTAGTCTATACGAAATATAAAAAATATGTAGGGATTATACTGAGCTCACAAGTGATTCATAAATGTAGGTACCTATATATTACATTTTCATAACTATAGCTTTGTCTTATTAGAGATCTATGTTTGTGTAATATTCCATAAGAGATTAACCTACATATCTTTATACCATAGTCACTTATTATGACAGCCAAAGAGTACACGAGACAACCCAACACAATAATTAATTTCTGAAAAAGTCAAGTAAACGAATAGCAGCTAGTAAACAAACAAACGTGTAGACTGTAGAGTTAGTCAAAGTCAAAATCAAATAATTTATTAACATTTTTTTTTTTTAAGGTATATCCATAGGTATTCTTATTGTTGTCATGTATAAAATTTACCAAAGCAAAAGGAGCAACAAAAATACGCCAGTTCATCCACGATTCCTAATCCATTCAACATTATAAAAGTCACTCCGTATCCGGAACCTATTGCTCGCACAAATCGAATTATATTTTAGCTAAATCACGCCGGAGCAATATATTGCGTTCTCCTCGCCTTGCATCTTGTATCGCATCGCCGATTGATACCGATTGTAGCTCGTATCGATTCGAGAGGCAATGTGAGACATGTGAATTATTGTGTAATATTGGCGAATAAAGACTTTAATAATGTGAAGGCTTTGATTTCGATTATTGTTCGCTCTCTGTCGACAAGCTTTTCAAAGTACCAGCTAGAAAAACGAGTACGGTAGATATTAAATTTTCCTTCATCCCGAATAAAAAAAAAATTAGATTGAATTATACAATAATATCGCCAATGTGGATAGACCAGATTTTTTTCATCACTTTTTTTTTTGGAGCTGGCCTTTGTGTTTTAATCTCAGTGCGTAGGCTTTTAAAATAAAGTACCTACCTACATTGAAAAACGTTGTCATATTTTAGTTACGTCCAACAATAAACGTATCCCACTAAAGGTTACTCAAAAACATTAGACGCTCACCGAAACCCACACAAAAAAATATCAGAACAAACAAGACATGCTCAAAGGGCCCGTATTTAATGCCACGCATATTACCCTAAAAAAATAACCGCTGCTTCCGTTTATAAAGATTGCAAGAGCGCGCACGGAAGTGAGGGGCCAAGTTCATGCAAAAATTATACAGTGGCCCCCGTAGCTCGGGGCCCGAGCATAAATTGTTCGTAAGCGAGCCTGCCCTTTTAAAGCTTATTGTTTTTACCTTGCCACGAATGTTTCCCTTATTGGTGTAAAATATTTGCGTGCTTCGCGTTGTGGCCTACCTTTTTGTGCGATGTTTTGTCGTGTGTGCAAAAATCTGGGTCTTGCGTAACGTTGTTTACTTTAGAAATATGATAGGATATAAAAAGATGGCGATGGCACGTGTAATTTTTTGGGGTACTTCGGGTGGAGGAGGCTTTTGATAAAGTAAATGCTGTGGTTTTAGATGGTAGAACTCTTTCTTTTAATGACGCATGCCTGTTTTTTTTTTGAGGGTGGGATATTATCAAATAACTTCTCCCGCTCTGGTCGGAGCGGGAGGGCGTGTCACACTTTTACTGACTAAAACCCACCCGTGTTCCTTGCGTTGCCTGTGTGCCGGGGGCATAACTCGCAACCCCGGCAGGCATTGGCCCTAAAGGACCCCGTTAGTTGGTACTGACATCTCTTTGAGGGGCGTTTGGAACACAACGCGCCGTCGATCCGGGCCTGGTCCTAATCGGTCGGCGAGCTACCCATCGCTCACCGTCCGCAAGCCCGCGCCTACGGTGGCCGGAAATCGGCTTGCGACTCCCGACGCCCGGGGCGTCTCCTGCGGCGACTAGGGGCGCGAGGGTGCCAACCTTGCCTCTTCCTCACGCGTTCCGCCTCCTCATTAGCGACCATTACTGCTTCGCAGAAGGAAGTGACGGCCAAAATCATTTCGTAAGTAAGTACAGTTGATAATTTCTTCGTTAATAAAGTTGTTTACTTGTTTGTTACTCAGCCAAATCCAAGATCATCTACGATCAAATCCTTTCTAAATTGCCAGTAAGTAAGCATATAATATAATAACAAAAAGCAACAAACATATAAAATCTAAGCCCGGAACTTCTTCATCCCGACTTGTCCCATAGTTTCGCAAGGCTTAACTTGAAGAATAATTTGTTTCACAAACTCGCCGACTCAAGAATGACGGCCATGAATTCCGCGGAATATATCGCTGAAGTTATAATATCAACCCGGTTGGACCCGACGAGAATAATAATAATATAGGGATGAGATGAGCGGTGTATGTAGCTGATTCGTATTTAATCAAATGGTTGTTTGATAAAGGGGATGTGTTATTGGTGGTAAAGGGATCCCTTTTTTTCGCATAATGTTCTTTTTTCTAATATACTTTGGCATAACTGTTTTGGCATAATTTGTTTTGCCATAATAATTCGTTGCCATATTTTTTTTTGGCATACAGTTTATGTTGGCATAATTATCTTTAAGGCTAGTTTTGGCATAATTTTAATTCGCATAATGTTACTAGCCCTAATGACTATTAGCATAATAGTATTAAGGTTTCTGTAACAATTAAATAATATTATTGATTAAAAATTAAATTGCTAGAAAAGTTTGTGACAGAAACGAATCGCTGCTAAACCGACTCCACGTAGTCTTGTCTGCCCTACCCCTAAAGTGTTATTTAAAATCGCGTAGGCGCGGAGGGGCGAGGCGGCCCGCGAGCTGAGGAGCAGCAGAGCTGAGGCTGGCCGGTTAAGCCGGCCAGCAAGCCGAAGCTGCGGTGGTGAGCGTTAAACACATCTGCGACGAGTAGCTCGCGTGGGATCGCCGGAGCCCCGCAGCGCCGGAGCCGTGACAGAAACCATGCCTGCTGCATGTTGCATGCTGCATGCTTGCTTGCATGCATGGTGTATGCTTGTTTACATATTTGCATGCTGCATGTTTGCTGCATGCATGGTTACATTTTAGAAGTTAATTATTATGCGTATTTTTTATGCTTCAAAAAATATGTTTAAATATCATTATGCGTAAAGAAATTTATGCTTTAGAATGTTATGCTTAAACATTATTATGATTCGAGAAATTATGCTTAAAAATATGTTATATTAGGTTTCCTATCCATTTGCATAAAATTTTTAGACATAATATAACATGGCATACTTTTGTTTATCCTAATTATATTTACGCATAACATTGTTTTCGCATAATAGCTTACGCATAATTTTTTTTAGCATAATTTCTCTAATCATAATAATGTTTAAGCGTAACATTCTAAAGCATATTTTTTTTTACGCATAATGATATTTAAACATATTTTTTTAAGCATGATAAATACGCATAATAATTAACTTCTAAAATGTAACCATGCATGCAGCAAGCAAGCAGCATGCAAACATGTAAACAAGCATACACCATGCATGCAGCAGGCATGCAGCATGCAAGCAAGCATGCAGCATGCAACATGCAGCAGGCATGGTTTCTGTCACGGCTCCGGCGCTGCGGGGCTCCGGCGATCCCACGCGAGCTGCTCGTCGCAGATGTGTTTAACGCTAACCACCACAGCTTCGGCTTGCTGGCCGGCTTAGCCGGCCAGCCTTAGCCACGGCAGATAGCGTTAAAACCACCTGCTCCTCACCTCACGGGCCGCCTCACCTCTCCGCGCCTACGCGATTTGAAATAACACTCTAGGGACAAGACTACGTGGAGTCGGTTTTGCAGCGATTCGTTTCTGTCACAAACTTTTCTAGCAATTTATATATATATTTAATTTTTTAATCAATAATATTATTTAATTGTTACAGAAACCTTAATACTATTATGCTAGTAGTCATTAGGGCTAGTAACATTATGCGAATTAAAATGATGCCAAAACCAATTAGCCATAAAGATAATTATGCCAACGTAAACTGTATGCCAAAAAAAATATGGCAAAGAATTATTATGGCAAAACATATTATGCCAAAACAGTTATGTCAAAGTATATTAGGAAAAAGAACATTATGCGAAAAAAAGGGATCCCGTTATATTATGTCTAAAATTTTTATACAAATGGATAGGGAACCAGTGGTACTTAAATTGTTTCAACAAAACACTTTTAACGTTAAAATTGTAGGCATATCTCGCCCCGCATCTTTTTAGTCATATAACGGCTGCATTCTTTTGTAGAGCCACATTAATATAATAAATGATTCTGTTATTCTTTAATTCACACATTTAACTCGCATTCTCGAATTTTTACTTTTTGGAACTTAGCTAATCTATTAGGTTTCTACGACTACCGTTGTTGTCAGATATAATACCAAGCAGTGGTAATATCAGCAACATCCTAGAATCTTCAATCCCATCACTAAAGCTACATGGAGTCCCGAATAGACTATACTACAAATCCTGACCTGCCTCACTACCTGGAGTTCACAGAACTTTCAGTACAAAAATGCGCGCATCGTATTCCAACCATAAATAAATGGATCCCACAGTATATCCACCACCTGAATTTATACAGAACGACTTTGGAAAATCGTTTTCCGTCTTGTTACTGAAAGTGGGGAAGTTTTTTAGGCTGCGGCTTCATTAGGGTGTAAATCGACTTTCAAAGAATATTTTTTTCGCCTCGATATGTTTGAACATAGATCTATGAAAGGAGAAACGGTATTTCCGTACTTTGATATTGATTGACTTTGGAACTCGTATGTTAAATACAGTTTGCATGAGACATTTCAAAAGATTAGAAAAGCATGTCTTTACTTACAAGCCCGCTAATATTCTATAATTGAATATGAGTTTGAAGATTAAAACTGCTGTAAAATAAAAATAAATTACATAAACAAGTATGTACAAATGCCGTATCAAAGAAAACTCTTGCGTGGTGACCATTAACGTACACTCTACATGGAACAAAAGTTGTCTACTCACACACATGAAAATGTAATACTTACATTTAAATATTAACAAACAAATAGGCATGAACGCTGAAATTCAGCAAAGATATTTCCGGACGACTAAAACATTTATTTTCAATCGTAAAACCATCCATTTTTCACAAACATTTGCTGTCAGTGAAAATCAAAATCTGAACATAGTTTGGAGCATTTGCATACGCGTCGACTACGCATACATAAATGATGTTACAACACTTGCAACTATATCTGACGAGCTCTCTCGATCGACTAGACGAAGCGTGTGGCTATTTTTGGATCACTCTATTTTTTACATGCTGAGCACAGCCGTGTGAAATATTTTAAAATAAATAGGAATGTATTTTTAAACTAAATCATTCCTGCCAGCCACTAACTGCCTCGCTCAGAGATGCCATGCCAATTAATATTAATCAATCCTTAACTTTATTAAAGCAGCATATGAGAAATGTTGATAGTCAAAAATAAATATAATAAATTTTGTTGACATCAAAACTGCAGACACAGGT
The DNA here is from genome assembly GCA_916701695.1 of Agrochola macilenta. Taxonomy (NCBI): domain Eukaryota; kingdom Metazoa; phylum Arthropoda; class Insecta; order Lepidoptera; family Noctuidae; genus Agrochola; species Agrochola macilenta. Next base: position 22,187,890 of record OU753560.1, on the reverse strand, counting down.
ATGCTTTTCAGTGAAAGTTAATGATTTATTGGAACGAAGTTCCTTATCGCGCGTTACGAAAGGGGACTAGACGGAAAAAATTAAGACCAAAAGTTGAAACGACACTTTTTGCTATAGTTGTAAGCCGTGTGGCGTGCGCGTGTTTCTCTGTCTGTCTCTCTCTCTCTCTCTGAACTTCGTTCCATCCGGGTTTTTATTATTAAGTTTCTTCCCAGAGTTTTTCTGGAACTAGAAGCTGCACCAAACAAACAGCGATCGGCGATATATCTGTTTGTAAGAGTATCGCTGATAACTGTTTGTTTTCAGTAACTCAAAGATGGATGCAGCTTTAAATCATGCCGTTTGTGACAATTTAGTCTTTGAACATGCACTAACCAACCATTCAGTAACAGTCAGTTGAGACTTTCTGCAGGGCCATGGAATGGGGTGTAAAATTCTGTATTCACCCAAATAAACATAATGTTAGTATTATTTAGTAACATTCGGTGTCGGTGACAAGGCGGTGACAGCTACTAGAATATTCTACGAAACACGGAGGCGTATTCAGGACTGCTATAACTGTAATGTAGGAAAATTATATTTGTCAATTATATGAATTTCCATCGGACCAAGTCATGTAACCATCAATGTGGTCCACTGGAGATCCCAGAATCGGCCAGAATTTTTAGCTTTCCCTAGGCTATGAGTTTCCAAGATAATTTCTACACGAAAAATAAGTTATCTACTCTTTTAAGTATAATTTTTACCGAAGAAAAATGTCATCAACTTCCATGATAGAAAAAGCAGAAACTGTTCTTAGACTTTGTCACATGTTTCTTTTTCTTGTTTCCACACAAAATTTCTAGCACACAGATCCCTTACCTTCCGATGTTGCCTTCTATAAGCATTTACATTCACTTCATTAACCAACCAGAAATGCAATCACCAAACAACCATAAACTGATCCCCTAACAGCCTGATCACAGGTAATCCGGCTGAAATCAGGTAGCTCCCATAATCCGGCCTAGGGAATCATCATACAGCCACTGAATATGTTATCAGCAAATATTTATGAGTTCCCTTTGCTTTGTAGGCTGTGGTTAATTATGAACGAGAGTAATTGACGCAAACGTGTGCTCCTGAATTAGTGAAAACTGAGCTGGTTGTAGGTGCTTATAGGAGTGAAAGTAATTTTTCAACACACTAGCTCGTAAAGTGGCTCTTATTTAACCGCTTTTAGGTTCATAATGCAGTGTATTAAACACGCGTGCATTTTACTATATATTACCGCACTAGTGCGGTAACATACGCCACAGCTAACTATTTAGTAGTAGTGCGCTTTTTAAGGTTCCGTAGTAAACGAGGAACCCTTATAGTTCTATGTTATGGGGTTTGGTTTCCGCACTTAGTCCTACAGTGGACCATTGTGCGTGACCCTTATAGTTTCGCCATGTCCGTCTGTCTGTTCGCGACTTAGCTCAGAGATGGTTAGTACTAGAAAGCTGTAATTGGGCATGAGTATACATATTAATAAATAAAATAAAATAAAATGTTTTTATTACAGACACATTTGGCCCATAATATTGTTAGTAGAAATATTATTAGTAGAAAGACTTACAAACTATTTTTATTGGTTTTTAATTAATTTAAGTATTTCCCGGTGTTGGCGCTCCCACGCGTGTGGAACATCAGCGATTAATCACGCCGACAAAATGGTAAAATAAAATCAAGAAAAATAAATTTTTAACGGTACCTCCCCTGCACGTAGAAAGTAGGGCTGCTTTTTCTCGTCTATCGCATAGTGTAGGATATCGTTGGAAAGGTCGTTCAAAAATATTGTGGGTGTGTGATAAACATTTTTCTGTTCAGGAATCCGTTTTCGAAATATTAAGCTTTAAAGTGCAAATTTTTGTTAGAGTCAAGTATCCCCCCCCCCCATGCCAGCTAAATGGTTGTACTTGGATTTGTGAAAAAATTCACAGCAGTAGTATATATAACGAAATTAAAAGGAAACTACCTACTATCACAGTTATGTAGGCTTTACAGGTTAACGAGTAATAATTAACCAACTTAAATTTGCTGTTTGAAAAACATGATCTCCCATACATTCCTTATGGGAGAACATGTTTTTCAACTACAATGTAGATTCATCCCAACTACGGAACCCTTCATTGTGCGTGGTACGACACGTACTTGGCTGGTTTTTTTAACGCTAGTGGCCTGGCGCGGCATTCTCTATAAATATTTGTTAACGTTTTCGTTGTGTGGTTAATTATTATGATTAATACGAAATCTAAAGTATTGTCATCAACCGAAGTTAAAAAGCTCCAGATATGACTAGCTTTTAAAAAAAAAAAAACAACAATGATCAGTTGAACTTATAGATGTAAATGTATCATCTCTATAATTACGTTATTGAACATAAGTTCTTACAAAAAGCCTGTTTTTTCCTCGCAAACGTCGTCGTATGAAAGGCGTGTGCATTGATCATTAGTCGTTAAATACTCCCGTCCCTTATCGCATAAAACTCTCTTTTCGAATAATACCGCCTCGAGTGTAATAACATAACACACTTGTATCATAATGTACTATTAAAGGAGAGGAGAGGAACTATTGTTATCTAAAACTGCTGCAATGATTATAAAATTTACTTTGACTTTGTATTGAAAAAACAAGATGATGACACGGCCACAGAATAAATAAATATTGCAAAGTTTATTACGTCAGCGTCATAGAGTCAGATGTTTATAATCAAGATTTCATTCAGCTCACTGCATTGTTCTATGTTATTATTTTGTATGTGTAATTAAAGGGCTTCTTTAATCTTTCTTATAATATAATGAACTGATATTGTTTTTTTAACAAAGCAACTGTTTCGTATAAAATATTTGAATCATGAAAAATGAAATACATGTTCATGCTCTTTAATAGCATGTGTTTGTAAGCTTCTACCACCTATTTTATTATTTCCTAGTAACCTCAGTACCCTGCGTGTTTCTCCACCTAGCTAAATATTCTTAGTACTTTAAAAAAGTGTATGGTTTATTCTAAATAACTTCAGATTTGTCCATCTTTACAGATCACCCGGTATATTTCGATACATTTTTTATTTCCCCGTCGCCCCTGCAAATGGAAAAAACGCCCATTTTCTAACTGGCCTGTAATACTGCTTACCCTAAAACCCATACCGTTGAAGTTCATATTGTTACTAGTCTAGCGAACTAAGTTATGCAGCTTCGAACCGACTATGTTTTGATTTAATTTGACTACACATACCGTGCTGTTTGTTTAACGCTAGTGGTCTGGGTTCCATATAGCCTGAAATGTACCGCTAGATATACAAAACATCACGCCTGTAATCCGCGAAGAGGAAGTAGGCAGAGGTGCACCCTATTGTAGGTATAGCTAGATAAAGAACCCGGATATTACACATTATTATATTATGGCTCATCCAGTTATAGAACACCACCAGTGAGTCAGTCTGGACGCTGTTACAAAACTGAACATTTCCTCGTTTTTCTTAATGTGCCATATTATTATCGGCCGGGTAGCTACTGCAGCCAGAAACACAAGTAATTTCTGACCTCATCAAAATCCGTACCGTAAGTTGCTTTAAACCTACAACCACAAGAATTACGTGCCTATAGACTTCGGTACGTAATATTCATAAGATACTACATTATTCCTAAGTAGAACCTAACCATTTCAATTAATCACTTAGACAGAAACCTCATTCAGAATTTATTCAAAAGGAATATTTTAGCAAACCTTTTCATAACACTTTAAAAAAAACTCAATTTTACAAAACCCCAATTAGCAAAGACAATAAAGACTGAAGAAAATTCTAGTACTTATGAAAGATAAAGTGGCCTATTTTTTATTCTACTAAGAACTGGGGTTACGTATAAAGGCTTCCGAGTAAATTAATTAGGGGGAATGCTGGAGGGGGGAGGGTGTTAACCCTTAAAAACCCGACACCACCGCTTATGGGTGTAGATAACATGTGGAAGGAGGTATTGTGGGTGAATTCGGTGGGTTAGGCAATTACAAACAGGTTAAAGTGTAATGTTTCCGAACCATCTGATTGGGGGTTTAAGAAATTTAAATGTTACTGTTTAAACGTATATTTGGCGTTTAGCTCATCTTAATATGACTAAACAAATGAAAACGTGCTGTTGAGTAGGTACAGTCACGCGCATGAATACCTTGCACTTACTTCTTCTTAATTTTTTCCTAATGTTTTAACAGATATTTTATGGTGTGGCCTGGTGGTTATGGTGAGGTATTTTCCTTGTGACTGTACAATAATGATATTACCAACAAAATATAGGTAATTCAGTTTCCTCCAAGAAAATACGGTAAAGTATTGGCCACGTAGCTGGGTCTAGTGGTCCATCGCCGCCACCACGCTGACTTCCTAATACTTCGCTGGCCGCCTCAAGTTTGAACGAGCCCGTCCGAACGGCTGTGACCATGTGCTTCATTTTTTTTGTAAATGGCCAAAATGTTCTAGTAAGTATCAGTTGTTTTCTTTCAAAAAGAAAATAACCATACAATTAAAAATAAGGAAATTAAAAACAAAATGATACATCAATCTTTGTGTTAGGAATGAAAACAATAAGTTTGGAAAAGACCTTTAAAAGAGTGAAGAAAATGAGGGCGTGGTGTGACAATTTCTAATAACAAACTGTCATGTGTAGCTCTCATAACAACTGTCAGTAATATTCAGCATATTGTCCAAAGTACCCTTTGCAAAAATCATTGCAGTACTTACCTACTTTCTCATTTACATACTTAAAACACTTACTACAGTTAGTTACATTACAACAGCGTATTTCGGGATACGTTACCCATAGAGCCTAGAGGATCTGTTGGCGCCTAAATGACATTGACAGGGGAGCGTTGTTGGTAAATATTTTTATGTACATACTAATTCCATGCATTTTTGTAAAATTATCACAGAATTAATTATGTATTGACAAAACAAGATGGCGGCGTTAGTTCCAATTTTGGCCACGCACCAAAAAAAACCTTGTAGCGTTGTATGCACGAATAATTTGACCGAATGTGCAGCAGGTTGTTTGGTTTGGCTTGAGGTTATCAGTAAAGAGGTTCTCTCTGGCGTACATATGAGAAAGTTGAAGAGCGTGAGAATTCGTCGCGTAGTTCCATTTCTTCACTAAGAATATCCCTCGACCTCCACACTGTATGGTGACCATCCAGCAGTCCAACATTCTAGTCACGCGCCGCCCCGAATTGAAAGGTGGCGAAGATTGAATAAAGATGGCGTCCGCGCCCTTATCAAATCATCCAGCCTGCGTTTGAAACGAATAAAAACTGATTTCGTTATCACCCTTAATTTTGTGCGTATGTATCACGCTGTCCCAGCGGAATGCTCAGATTGTGAAGGATTTTTAGAAGTTTTTGTAAGGTTTTTGTCAACTATGTTACAATAGGCTTCTGTGTTCAGTTATGTAACTGTCGAAAAATGTGTACAGGAACAAGACACTCTAACTCTCTGAAAACGCTTAATTATATAAGGAGAGATTGTAGAGTGAATTATATTTGCGCGGTTTAAAAGACAAGTAACTTGAATTAATACGTAATAATTGGAAGGTACCGATGTTTATTTGACCATTAATTAATTAACATACGTAAAACATGTTTCCTTTCACAGCATGTAAAATAAAGTAAATTTAAAAAATCTAACAAGTTCAACAATACAACATTATTGATTACACAATCTTCAATATTACAATCTTCTTTTTCGTGTGGTTAGTGACTAACCTGCTGTCAGAATTTTTATGCCGCCCATGCCTATGACTTGGCTTTACATGCCGTCGAGAAATATCTCTCAGACATGCCAGTTTCCTCACGATATTTTCCTTCTCCTTTTTTTTTTTTCACTGCTGTTACAACACTACAGTAATTATCGTCATAATTATTTACAACATTTTGTATAATTATATATATATATATATTATCTTTTCCAACAACAATACGAGCCCTGATGATTGTTTCCTAGAAGCCTAGGTACCAATCAGGGCACGTATTGTTGTTGCAGTAATAAATAATGCATCGTTTGGTATATTATGTGTGTAACAAAGACTTGGTAAATATTAGAAACATATAAAGTGCATACAGAGGGGGGCTCCTCAGTGTCACGTGCAGATTGTAAGACGACATGAAGATCTTAGCAGCTCTAGTTGGTATTCCTTTTTTTTTTTTTCTAGAGTAAAAATAATATGTTTGATTTTTCATGAAAATTGGTCCGTTTTAGTCATTTACTTACAAAAAGTATTAGACTGTCATAGTTTTGTACGAAATATAGGAAGCATGTTTTATTTATAGCACTGCTGATTCTGGCTGCAAGCCTTCAACCATACATTGTCTGGGCTGACTCCGATGCAGATGCAGCCGCAGCCGCCGCCGCAGGCGCATCAGCAGCATCCGTGGCAGATGGCGCTGCCACCGCCACCGCCGTAGCCACCGCTACCGCTGCCACCACTTGCTCCGCACACATTCCTTGCAAATGCGAATGTATATACGAGCCAGTGTGCGGCTGCGATGGTAGGACCTACTCCAACATGTGCGTGCTTAATTGTATAAGTGCGCATAGAGTTGAAAATAGCTTCCCACCAGTCCATTTCAAGACCCTCGGCGAGTGCCCACACAAACCATGCCGATGCCCCCCCGATAGTAAACCTCTCTGCGGGACAGACGGCCAGACCTACGCTAACGACTGCTACTTTGACTGCGAGAATACCAGACGTACGTCCCTTGGCCTGGCCCTCATCAAAGTCGCAAACTATGGCGTCTGCACACTGCCCACTTGCATCTGCTCTGACTGCGTCATCCCAGTTTGCGGCACTGACGGCAGAACCTACAAGAACGTCTGTGTCCTAGAGTGCGTCAGTCGCTACAACCAGGCCAACTGTAGGCCGGCCATCAGAGTGAAATGCGAAGGAGTTTGCGATAAAGAGAACTGCACGTGTCCGCTTAACATCGACCCACTCTGCGCCAACGATAGAAATACGTACAACAATCAGTGCCACCTCCACTGCGAGAACAGAAAACGCAATCAGCTCGGAAAGCACGCGCTCGTTGTTCAATATAAAGGTAAATGTGTAGACTGCTGCTGTCCAAAAATATACGCTCCAGTGTGCGCTAGTAACGCGGTGACTTTCGCTAACCCCTGCACTCTAGGCTGCGAGAACAAGAGGCGTGAGGAGAAGGGGCTACCACTTCTGACCTTCTGCCACGGTGTCTGTCCATGCTACTGCACTCTCAAGTATCGTCCTGTATGTGGTACAGATGATAGAACTTATGGCAATAAGTGTCAACTGAGATGTGAAAATAAGAGACGGTGGGACTTGGGCTTGCCGCTGATAGCTGTCGCGCACCGTAGGCGATGCAGCTGTAACTGCAAGTGCTGCTCGCGGAAGTACAAGCCCGTTTGCGGCAGTGACGGCCACACCTACTGGAACAGGTGCTGGCTCAAATGCAACAGAGGCTGCAGAAACGACATTGGTCGTCGCCTCTTCGTGCTGCACAAAGACCCGTGTTAAATATGCACCTCTTTTATTTAAGACCACATTCGCACGGACGTAAAAATATCGCGGCGGGATTTTCAACTCTCGGTAAGCACTGCGTTCAAAATCCAGTGCGTGAAACAAATCACCGCGGGAAAAAAAAAACCGTGTGAGCCTGAAATACCTATATTTGAAAAAAAATTGTCTTTCTTATTCTTGTTCAATGTCTTTATGAATGTTAACTTATCTAATACTAAAATGTGACTAAAATTCAACTTGGTCTTTCATTCAGAGTCGACTTTCTCTACCTCCGACTTCCAGTCTAAATTAGGATTATTCCTAATACCTATACGAGTATGTTTCTGTGTCGGGACAAGACAACTCTATTCCGCCTTTACCCCCTGGCCACGAGCTACCGGCTCAAGTGGAGCGCGCCTTGCCCAGTGACGGATGAAAAGTCGCGTCCCTGGAGGCCGTGAACGGGGCCTTAAGTTCGACGGCAGGCTTTGTTCCCGAACGCCTCCGATAATCACCGGAACGCGTAATAAACATGGACATCTCTGTTTTTTTTATTTATATTAGGCACCTCTTTGTGCCAACTGTTATTTTGAACTGCACAACTATAAATATAAATTGATGTTATTAGAATAATAACAATAAAACTGAATGAACAGAGCCGCTTCAGGCGCACGATTTAAAATCTGCTTCTCTGACAAAGATTTTGTTGATAAAATTAATAGAAAGTATTCTGGCTTGGATTTTGTGCGTATTATAAAATTATTCTTGTGTGTGAGTGTAACTTATTTAGATCACTGGAAACCAATTAAGAGTCTCCTAACGATTTGTAATCCTGTATTATTGTGTTCCTTTTACCTACATGTTACCGGTAACTGAAGTTCAGGAGATAATCCCCAGCGACGCTAACTTGAAGCCATGTAAGCAATCGCAATAAACTGTAATGTTATAGAATGCGGGGCTCGTAAACGATGTTATACGAACACTGCAAATTCTCCTATGAGCTTAGTTTACGATAACATGCACTATTGAATACTTCTCTGCTTTCTACTCTAACCTATTGTTATGAGACTCTGCTGAAACACACTCCATTTGGTACCGATACAATTTTATCACAATTCAGGAGAGGTCTATAGCCAGCTGTAGACTGCACTATAATATTCTGACTAAATAATAAACTGGCTACTTACATGTATCTATGTATTTCTAGGAATATGATTATTAGGAAGAGCGCGTGGCTAAGTAATAACAGCCACACGGTTCAAACCATCAGGTTAAGCTACGCTTGCCGGGGTTGGTCTGTGGATGGGTGACCATCTTAACATACCGAGATTCCTCCGTGTCTCGGAAAGCACGTTAAGCCGTTGTTCCCGGCTGTCATTCGTGGATCTTTGACAGTCGTTACGGGTCGTCAGAAGCCCGAAAGTCTGACAACCAGTCTTACCAAGGGGTATCGTATTATCCAGTTACTGGATTGTAGAGGTCGTATCGTATTTCACATGGAGCGACTGTCTATCTGAGACAGTCGCTCCATGTGAAATACGATATTCAGCTGCAACCGGTTAAACAGGAAGCCGACCCCAACATAGTTGGGAAAAGGCTAGGCAAATTGATTGTTTGTCATTCAGATTATTACTTTTTTTTTTTTACATATCACAGGAAATTCATCGAATTACTCGTATTTATTTATTTTATTTTACAGTAAGCTTAGATACTAATAACACAATTAAAATCATTCATAGGTAGGAACATTTGCTAATTACAAGCTTCCACATGTATTAAATATGTAAATTAGTATATGTAAACTACGAATTCAAACTATGTAGGTTAACATTAAATTATGAGGGTTTTCTTCACTGTTACTTTGGAGATTTTAGGTGTTTTTAGATTCCTAAGTAGAGGTAAGTTTAGAAGCTTCTATTTTGTCATAGTGCATGCCTCATTCCACTACCAACTAATTCTTTGAAACCTCTTTAACTATAAGAGCTGTAATACACAGCAATGTCTCAACACAATACGTACATACATACATACATAAACTCACACATTTTCCAGGAGGGTAAGCATATTCTACAGAACGCCATCCGCTGCAATCCTAACATAATCATTTGGCTTCATTTACGATAAGATAAGTCTTTATTTGCCTTAAACATGGTATAAAGTTGTTACGATCATACTACTTCATACATCTGGCCATACACGCACTCTTGGCGAGTACTACACACCTGACCTTCCTGAAGAACATCACCAATAAGGTCACTATATGTCCTCCCGGCGTTTTCACTCACATATGCCTCGTTAATAGCTTTTATTTGTCGCTTTACATTCATCCTCTCTCCTTCCCAAGTGGGAAGATGTAACTCCAACCTGATAAAGTGGGGAGCCTACCTCGACGGAACGGCAGCAGGGTGTTAATCTGGAGCTATGTCGCAAACATGCAGACAAAGGACCCTCTGAGCTGCCACCGAGGACGTCGTGGAAGTGGCGAAGTTTTGAGCCAACAACATCAGAAATATAGTCGTGCCAGCGGCACTAAGAAAACAATTCGTCCTCTCAACAGGAACAAACCATGGGAGTATACTCTGATACGTAGATATAGCCACGCTTACACCTTAGCACAGCCTTGTCTAGATAATATACTCTGATACGTAGATATAGCCACGCTTACACTTTAGCACAGCCTTGTCTAGATAATATACTCTGATACGTAGATATAGCCACGCTTACACCTTAGCACAGCCTTGTCTAGATAATATACTCTGATACGTAGATATAGCCACGCTTACACTTTAGCACAGCCTTGTCTAGATAATATACTCTGATACGTAGATATAGCCACGCTTACACCTTAGCACAGCCTTGTCTAGATAATATACTCTGATACGTAGATATAGCCACGCTTACACCTTAGCACAGCCTTGTCTAGATAATATACTCTGATACGTAGATATAGCCACGCTTACACCTTAGCACAGCCTTGTCTAGATAGTATACTCTGATACGTAGATATAGCCACGCTTACACCTTAGCACAGCCTTGTCTAGATAGTATACTCCAGCTTCGTAGTAACACTGCACTAACTAGCCGGGTCACGCAGATAGGTCAAGTCAGGCACTAAGATATTGTACGGGAACCTTGTTACGTAAGTGAAGGTTATATCTTGAGCTGCAAGAGTTTTTAGATAAATAAGATACTGACTGTCAAAATACAACCTTAATGTTAAATACTGGTGGAAATTACAGATTTCCATGGCATCCGTTATAGTATGACGGAACCGCTTTCCTAGGAAACCTAAGCTTTATTTTAACAAATATACATAATCTGTGTTCGCAATTTATTTGCCAAACATGTAAACAAACACAAGGTTTAGGAAAAACAACTGTAACGCCTACACAAAAGGTTCAGTTTGCGCTATAACTTCATATTTTTTATGACTTTTCTAACAGAACTAGTCAGTCTAAAATCAACTTTATTTACATAAACATACGCCTTCTCCCCAGGTGGGTAGGCAGAAACTGCAGAAGGCGACCTGCTACGATCCTTACAAACTCCTTTTGCCTCGCACGCCAGTTGCGCGTACTAAGCATCTGACCTTTCTGAAAAACAACGCCAATAAGGTCACTATAATGTCCTCCTAGGGCGTCCCCTCCCGGCGTTTCCACCCACATCTGCCTTGTACCTTTTGTTAGTTGCCTTTCATTCATCCTTTAGTTAAAATCTAGATACAATCAAAAATGGAACAGAAGCTGTATAGTATCATCAGCCAGATGAAATGCGTCTTTTAAAATGATTTAAATCTGTGCTGAAATAATTCTTAATTATTTAAATAGCTAATCATTATAAAAGCCTAGGCTACAACGTAAATACGACGTAGGTATAATGTAGGTTATCTTATTTTCAGTGGCTTTTCATAGCATCTACCTATATTTTTATCTCGAATTTCTCCGTTCTCTACAAAAATAGATGAGGAAAATAAGGATTTCCTGGTATTTTAATCATTTAGATTCATACTAAACGACATTTAGCTAATTATTTTTGCGAAAAGTGACTTTGATTCATATTAAGGAGCGGACTATCTTACATGATTAGTTTTCCATTAGTTTCACATGATGTCTATAAAAATATAAGAAAGAAATATATGTAAGGAACATACCTAAATACCAAAATAGGTCAGGTAACCTAGTGCAAAATTTAAAAAACATTCCACTACTATGCATCATTTATGATATAAAACTTTTGTAGCAAAATAAAACAACAGCCACAATGGCGACTCAGTGAAAGCCACGGAAAAAAAATCCGCGTAAAAGCTCAATTCTAGCACCACAGCGCAACATTACAGTAGCACAGTAATTTAAAATCCTACTATATATTATATATGTATTTGCCGCGGGCAAAGGCTAGTACTTTATAAGGTAAATAGAACACACACGCGCACGCAATGTTTAATATACTTCAAGTTGCAATGACTCTACCCAATCTAATATTATAATATTACAATCCGGTTTTTTTAATACATTTAATTATCAAGTTGACTATCCTCTTCGACGTTACCCAGTAAAAGTAGTTAAAAAAAAACTGGTTAGCTATTAACTCATCGCGTCACAACAAGCTCTTCTTTGACCTCGCCCTTTCTTACGGAGATACCACGTACCAGTTGTTAGATCTACAATTTCGGGGATACCACACTGTTCCATCTGAAGTTTACCTGCGTTGACCTACTGTAAATGTCGAACTACGTCACTGCACCTAGCACGGCGGGTCGCACGGGATTTGTCCCGGAGGCGAGCCGGACCCGAGCTCATCTGGTACCGGCTCCGGCTACTAAATATTCCGTACAATAATAATAAGCACATAAAATATTACACGATCGCCTCATTGGTTGCCTCGCTTTTTAGTTGGAGTATTGTTTTTATTTTGCTAGTAAAAGTTAGCTTTATTTGAATCACTTGTGTGGCATGATTTTCTTACCAAGGGACTTGTATGGTCGCATGTTTCTGTACCAAAAATACCTAGGGCATTGTCTTGCCGCTGACCTCAAGGACGATGTAGACATTGAGAGGGAGCGCAGGGCTCTAGCGGTCCGGAGCAATATGTTGTCCCGTAGATTTTCGCGGTGTACAAACCAAGTAAAGATAACACTTTTTAAGGCTTATTGCCAAAGTTTGTACACGGGCAATCTATGGGTCAATTGTACTAAGAGATCGTTGGATGTCCTGCGCGTCCAATATTATAATGCTTTCAGGATGTTGTTAAGGCTGCCTCGTTACTGTAGCGCGTCGGAAATGTTTGCGCAAGCCCGCACCGACGGCTTCCATGCAATTATACGCAAAACTGCGTCGCTACTGAGGAGAGTGAGGGGCAGTCGAAACAGCATTCTGAAAACTGTAGCCGAGAGCTTCGGCTCTCCGATTGTACAGCAGTTTGTGCGGAGGTTGATTTTTACTAACACTAGACAATAAGTTATTTTTTGTATGTTACTAACACTATATGGATAAATAATGTGTCCGAAATAAAGTTATTCTATTCTAGTCTATTCTAATTTTATTTTTTCATAGCATTTCTGTTTTTTCACCTATCGCACTCAATTCTTAGTTCCCTGACTGACTGATTGGTGCAGTAATTGAGTGATTAACTGATACCCGGGTTAGATACCCTTTTTGTTATTGGTTTGTAAATTATCAAATAACGTGTCTGACTCTTACTGACTAAAACCCACCCGTGTTCCGTCAGTTGCCTATGTGTTGCCCGGACCCCGTCTGTTGTGCTGACATGTCTTTAAGGCGCGGCTGGAACGCAACGCGCCATCTGTCGACCTGGGCCTGGTAATTATCGGAAGGCAAGCTACCCATTGCTCACTGTCCGCAAGCCCGCGCCTACGGGTGGCTGGGAATCGGCCTGGGATTCCCGATGCCCGGGGCGTCTCCTGTGACGACTAGGGGCGTGAGGGCGCGAAGTTTACCTCTCCCTCACGCGTTCCGGGTTTGATACCCTCATCGCACTAGTTATTTTGTTATGTCGGATGACGTAACAAGATGAATAAAATTTACATAAGAACAACGTAACAAAAAGTCCTAAAAATAGTGACTTTCCACAACTTTTAACTCTACTTTTGACCTATTTTAGGCTCTTTTTAAAGTACTCATCAACTTCAATAGGAAAAAATGTGCGGAGGCTGTGGCTGTTGTGGTGGCTGTTGCGGTGGATGCTGCTGCCCTTGCATCACGATCGACGACACCTGCTGCACGAAGATTTGCTAGTGGCACCGAGTTGCGCCACTTCGGCAGAGTGCCATGGTATCTACGTCGAAGATGGCGCACCGACGTCTCCGATGTGTCTTTGCAAGTATGCACTCCCGTGCCGTTTTGTGGAAATAAACTACTACTATAAAAACAACGTAGCGGAGAAAGAAAGTTCTTACAGCGCTACAAACTATAAAACCAAAAGCATAAGACTTCTGCTTATCCCCTTCTGTAACATGCAGGATGCACCGGATAGCCGGATAGCTCCGTGTGCGGCCCGGAAGCGAGGCTCATCTGCCGCAGCGAACTAAATTGTTAACTCACAGCCTTTTAAAACATCCCAACTTCTGCCCGGCGGGTACTTGCCGCTATGTGGAAAGGGTGACCGTGGTGTCGTGGACAAGGGTATAAAAATAATACTCTATTTTCGTCCTCTATTTTCATACACCAATCTATAACTTGCCATAGATAATATACTCGTAAAGCAGAAGGGGGCTTAGTAGAGGCATAGAACATAGGACTCAACCGTCAGCAGGTGGTACTGGCTCTCTATGGTGATTGTAGGTACACAATGTATTAAAATGATGCAGGAGGATTTTTTCAATGCGATGCGATGCGACGCGGCCCGCCCAATGTGCACGAGCCTATACTGTGCCTTAAGTGTTCAAAAAAATCTAGTAATCAGCTATTTATTGATAAAATAGAGTTGACATTATTCATTCCTTTTTATAACATCGACATTGCACTGCTTCGCACATTGCACAACTGTCAATAGAAAACTGTCTATTCAGTAGATTAACAAAAGGATTAAGAAACGCGTAGTTTCCAGCATGAACAACACATTTGTATTTACTTACTTTTCTACTTCTAAATAAAGCAATATCTACTTCTATTGTAATAAATTCATTATTTAAAACCAATAAATTTTATCACACAATTATCTGAAGATTATAGTTAAATTAAGATTGTTTGATTTTATACCGACTGTCTTTTTTTTTGGAGGGTTGGAAGTTATCAAATAACTTCTCCCGCTCTGAGCGGAGCGGAAGGGCGTGTCAGATTCTTACTGACTAAAACCCACCCGTGTTCCTTCAGTTGCCTGAACGTTGCCTGGGGCCACGGTATCCCTTTCGGACTTTCCCGCGACCCCGGCAGGCATCGCTCCTAGCGGACCCCGTCAATTATGCTGACATCTCTTTGAGGCGCGCGTGGAATACAACGCGCCGTCGACCCGGGCCTGGTCCTTATCGGACGGCGAGCTACCCATTGCTCACCGTCCGCAAGTCCGATTCTCGACGCCCAGGGCGTCTCCTGCGGCGGCTAGGGGCGTGATGACGCGAAATTTGCCTCACCCTCACGCGTTCCGCCTCCTCCTTCGCGAGCTATACTGCTTCGCAGAAGGAAGTGACGGCTTCCCACATCCTATCGCCCCATACCATGGCCTGGACCAGGGCCGGACGCGAGAGATCGCTGCCGCCGATCGCCTCCATATGGACACAGAGGTGCCCTGCCCCAGCCGGGCAGACCTCCACCGTATGCTCCACCGTGTATACGGAGTGTCTGTTATTCAAAGTCATGGTTTTTTCTATGAATTGAAAGAGTCACATTGGTAGTTCCCCGGATTCGAAACCAACATCATGCATGAGAGGCGAGGCCAAATAAAATAAAATGACCATTACCCTAATTGCGTAATATACGATCAATAAGCATCTGAATCGTTTTGAAACAAATTGTTAATCCATTGCTTCATAAGTTCTAAAAAAAAATCTGCTCAACAACGTAAATAACACAATGAATGTTGTTGAACTATCAAAATGAAACAGATTAGTCGTAAACGTTTACCAAAATATGTTAGGTAATTAATTAGATAGCAGGTCGTGATTTTTACAGTAAATCCTCGCATTTTGGTGCAGTGTCTTCGGTTTGATCCCCGAGTTATTCAGTTTTAATGTTTTCCAGTCGGACTCAGAAAATATCTCGGGCAAAAAAAATATCTCGGGCAAAAAAAAAACAAATTATGAATATCTTCTTTAGTCGCTAACTCATGGTCACCGTAGCTTGAAACTTGTAACAAAGTTACAGTAGCCGAAGTACGAACTATGTATCTAATTAATAGAATGCGCACTCTAAGTGAATTGTTGATTCATTTGCTTGAACTCGCTGTTGCAAATTTCAATTTAAATAACTTGGAAAGTCGGTTTCGATTGTGTGGGGAAAAGACAACGTGGCAACATAAAAAAAAAAAATACGATCCGTTGTTCTAACACGAATGTTAGAACAACTACCGAACGATAAAATTAAAAAAACTCATTTCGCACATAATATTTACTTAGTTATAAGAGTTCATTCTTAGCTATGGGTCCGTCACACTGCCAAGTCATAGGTCTCGAATTCGAACCCAAGGCACGCGGCACCTCTGACTTTTCGGATTCATGTGCGTATTGTATAATCACTTGCTTCAAAAACGGTGAAGGAAAACATCGTAATGAAACCGGCATGCCTGAGAGATATATCTCGACGGCATGTGAAGCCAAGTCAGAGCCCATGGGTGGCTTTCAAACTCTGACACGAGGTTAGTCACTAACCACACTAAAAGATGGTCTATGGGGATCGCAATAAATATAACCAAAATACTATTAATAATTGTATTTTCGGTTCAAAACTCAACTGTGAACTACATAATTGTGTGATAATCTGGTGATAATATTAACGATAAACTATAAAAAAGTGAAAACACTAGTGAGTACAATATTTATCTACCCCATCTCAAGTTGAAATCAAACCTTTTAACATCTGTCACTTCTTAACGTAAACACGTAAACAGAAAAAGCGCCTACTAGTTTTATCATTGCAATAAGTTGTATTCTCTCCAATTTAGTATCAAGGCAAAAACAGGTCGCAAGGGGTCAGAAAATAAAATGCCTCGGGTCCAGAGAGATCACCACCTAAAACTTCGGACTGCAAAATATCACACGGACAGTCCAAACCAGACGTGACAAGTCTATCTGGTCCCAAGAAAATGGAACTTAGTAACGTTTCCAGCAGAACAAGTAAGCGTCCACAGATTTCAGCGCATTCGTTCAGGAGATGGTTGACCTTTTGAATGAATGGAGGTAGGACCAGGATCTGAAACTTACAAAAATTAACCGCGGACAAGTCTAAACTTAAAGAACAAAACGAGGATATTAATCTCCTCGTTTTTTTCTTTAAGTTTAGACGTGTCCAATAAGTTCATTGATTTTCTTAAGAAAATCAATTTCATCTTCACAAATGACGGCATCAACTGCTCCATTATTGAGCCCTGTCTTGATGAAGCAAGTGGTCTACTCTGCACTATTGATAATTTTATAGCAATTCTTGCTGTTTATAGATCCCCGTCATTTACGCCGATAAACAAGTTTATAGCTTGGACAGCTTCTTATCACACCTATACCCTTTCAATGCTTTGATTGGAGATATCAACATTGATATAAAACAAAACAATGTAGATCGTTTTTCTAATTCATATCTTGCCCTCACATCCTCTCATGGTCTACTTCCAGCTCACCTAACACCTACAAGACTTAATAACTGCTTAGACCACGTAATCCTGTAATCTAACCAAATCCCCGAATAATGTTATTTTGCAAGTAACATATAACCGATACCGTAATTTCTGTAATGATTTGTTGCGTAAACTGAGAATTGCGCACGAGAAAGACGACTTCGAAAATTCGAAGAATAATCCGAAGGCGACATGGAACGTCATTAAAACCATAAACCCATACAAATACCACTAAAATACCGTGTACCGATCAAAATTTGTGAGTAGATTCGGTCAACATAGTAAACCGTTTCTTTGAGAAAGTTGGGTCCAAATTAGCGGAAAAAACACTATCGGAATAAATCCAAATCCCAGTCCTGGTCCAAATCTCAATCCAAGTCCAAATCCCAATCCCAGTTCTGGTTTCCAGTGCAATTCTTTCGTCCTCCAAGAGGTGGACGAGACTGAAGTAGAGAAAGTCATCCTGACCCTTCGCACTGACACCGCTGTTGGCTAAGACAATATTTCTACTCGGATGGTTAAAGCCTCACGTAAGTTCCTAGTTCCAGTAATAACACATATTTGTAACCTCTCGATTACTACCGGTGTTTTTCCCAAAGCCTTCAAAAAAGCGCTTATTCACCCAATTTACAAGTTAGGCGACACAGACTGTGTCAACAATTATATGCCTATTTCTGTGCTTTCTACGATGTCTAAGATATTAGAGAGAATCTTAAATAGAGCGTTTATGAAATACTTTGATGCTTATAACATCTTAGCACCCAATCTTCTTCTTCTTTTCGTGTGGTTAGTAGCTAACCTGGTGTCAGAGTTTTAAAGCCGCCCATGGGCCTCTGACTTGGCTTCACATGCCGTCAAGAAATATCTCTTAGGAATGCGGGTTTGCTCACGATGTTTTCCTTCACCGTTTTTGAAACAAGTGATAATTATACAATACGCACATAAATCCGAAAAGTCAGAGGTGCGTGCCTTGGGTTCGAACTCGAGACCTATGACTTGGCAGTCCGACGGTCCCACCACTAGGCTATCACCCAATCAATCAATTCGGGTTCGTATTAGGTAGATCTACAGAGGATGCCGTGGCTGGCTTTAGCGATCTCCTAGCCCGCAATCTGGATCAGGGTGAGAAATACCTTGGCATCTTTCTGGACCTATCTAAGGCATTCGACACAGTCTCTGTCCCTAAACTTCTACTTAAACTTGATAATATCGGTGTGAGAGGAATTCCACTAAATCTATTTAAAAGCTATCTAACAGACAGAACGCAAAGTGTCATTATAAATAATTGTAAAAGCAATGAGCACCCTCTGGGTAATTACAGAGTGCCACAGGGAAGTATCCTGGGACCAACACTTTTTTTAGTCTATGGAAACCAGTTATGCACACTAACGTTTGCACATTGTAATATTTTTACTTATGCAGATGATACAGGGCTTATTTTGCATTGCTCAGATTGGAAATAAACAAAACGACACGCGGAAAACTGTCTTATTATGGTATCAAACTGGCTCGCTATTTAAATCTTCTTACTCTTAATCTCGAAAAAACTAAATTTATACCATTTTCTAAAAGCAAGAAGAGCCAGCCTCCACAGGAATTGAATATACAATTCTACAGTTGCCACTTAAAGCCTGGCTGTACCTGCTACACTTGAGCAAAGTTTCACACATTAAATATCTCGGAGTAGTAATAGACGAGCGTTTAAATTGGCACAACCACATTACATCACTTACATCTAGAGTTCGCAAAGTAATTTATATCTTTAAGCTACTTAGAAACTCAGCGGCCATCGACACGCTCAAAACTGTCTACTACTCTTTGTGCCAGTCACTACTGACATACTGTTTGAGTGCCTGGGAAGGTGCAACAAAAACATCTCAGGACTCAAAGGGTGATGTTACGCAAACCGTTTAGGTACCCGACTGAACAATTAAATCAGGACTGAAAGTTGCTCACTGTCAGACAACTCTATGTTTTCCGCTCGACTCTCCGCAAACATGCCTCCGTCCCACCAAGACAAGAACTCCTTACTCGACGTAGGTCTGCTCGAGTCTGCCAAGTCGTTACAGGACCAAATTGGATGCCCACCAATATTTCATCCTAAGTTCAGTTAAGTCAGTTTAAGTAGGCTATACAAAAAGCTTAAAAAAAAAACAATAGTAATTCTTAACCCATTTGAATTAAAAAGAAAATTGTAAAATTTTCTCTTAAATTTAAACTATTGCGATACAGACGAACTCACTTATTCTACGAATTAACGACTAAAATACCAAATTTTTCACTTTACTGCCTCGTTTTTTACTGAGTATACCTCACTCACACACACACACACAGACACACTAACACTCACTCACTCACCAACAGACGAGTTCAACCCCACAGCAACTCACTCGAACACACAATTATCCATTATGAACCCACTCAATAAAATGTTAACATTATATGATACGAGTATGTGCATGTTATTTTGAATCTTTAAAAGCACTTTCATATTTCTAGTTATTTTGTTTGATGGTGGTTTTAACTTAGATTTATTTAAAATGACATATTTTATGTGTTTCAACATTCTAAGTTCCTAATAGAAAATATAATTATGTTTGTACCAAAGGCAATACAGACGTACTTAGATCGCATTATGCCATGCAATTATTAAAACGAATAAAATAAAACTAGTGGTGTTTTCTTATAAGTCCACTAAAAGCCAATACAGTAGGTATGTATATATCAGTTTTAATGTTTCCATAATATATACCTAAATAAAAAAATATACTATAATTTAGAACTTAATATTTTTACGTGTTAAATTGGCTATAGCTCCTGAACCGGCCGACGAATATCATCAATTTTTAAACTGTTCACATAGGTATTGTGCATACTTTAATACTATATATCGCGGCCCTGGCACACAGGCAACGGAAGGAACACGGGTGGGTTTTAGTCAGTAAAAGTCTGACACTCCCTCTCGCTCCGCCCAGAGCGGGAGGAGTCATTTGACGATTGCTCACCCAAAAAAAAAAAAAAGTTTTCGTACATATTTCGTAAACATAACACGACTTTGAGCGGCCATATCAATATCTAGTAAACTGGCCGATGAATATCGTCAGTTTTTATACTGTTGGCACAGGTACTACTCATATCATAATGCCGTACTAGTATCAATCAGCCTTCCTAGTTATTGTTTATTTTTGGTAACAATAACTTATCTTTGTGCGGCGATAAATAGTCACTTGGCCGACCGCATGCGGGCAGACCGTCACCATTCTCACCAGAGGAGGGCTCTACATCCACCAAATACTGAATCGGCCTTCCTAGCGATAGTTACCAAAGGTACGGCTATCTCTTGGAATATCCCTTTCATGCAGAATGTGTGGGCTTGTTGGTGCTAGTATATCCGACTATCTATTAGTAATTAACTAGTTAGTCACTGTTTGTGCTTCAGGTCACTATAGCTCCTTCCCTCTCTCTCTCTTGCTACTACGTAGACTGCAGAGTGCTGATTCAAGATAACACTTTGCACGTAAAATAAATATCTCACCTTGGTTACAATCATAATACTTGCCTTTATTCCATTTATTAGTTGTCAGCGCAACATGTCCTTTCCTTCCATACTTCTGTATTAGTCGTTATTTCGGTAATAATATAAATCTCCCTTTCTAGCCAAAAATCTTCCCAGCATTTAGTGGCCTTTCTCGCTTTACTACCATGTAACCAAAAACATTCTAGCTTTTGCAAATCCAGTTTAGCAAACTAACTTTATAAATGATAATTCAACATTAAAATTACGAACACAAAAGCCCCATTATAAGTTATTCTAAAGCTATTTATTTCGCAGATTACATATAATTGAAGCGTATTGTCTGCTCCACAAAGGCCCACTTTCAAACTTGTACAGTAATCGTTTTATTCGTGAACACTTGGTGAAGTGCGCACAATGAACGCGCCCGTTTCAGCTTGTAAAAGAATACGCGCCACGGTTATTATCTGTGAAGAAAGTTTGGAAAGCCTGAAAGATGTCCCGGTTGAATAGATGTATTATTCCGTAACTACTTACCTTCATAAGTATCGCATAATTAAAAACCGCATTTGTAGGCAACCTGAAAACGTTTCGATAGAGTACTCAGTTTTTACCGACATGGAGAACATAAGGTATATGTAGGTACCTATGTAAGAAGGTAAATTTTTACAAATCGTTGAAGTTATAATAAACTATCTCATAATATTGTTTGTTCTTTTAACCGTAGCGAAGTATTTTGAATTTTATTGATAGGATCTAAAAGACTTTATTCGGAGTTTTCGTTACGGCGAACGAAAAAGTTTCACAATTTTACTTGTCACTGCCAGTCAAACGAAAAGATTGAGGAAAAAGAGTTTTTTCTTTAAAAATAAGCAATTCTTTTAATCAGCGATAAAACTCCGTACGTACTGTGAAATTTTTCCGGAACTTATCCGGGACAGTTTCGACCCCGAGACCCGGTCCCCCTTAAAACGTGTTTCACAGGATGGGGACACCGCCCTGGGACGTGTTTAGAGCACTTTTAAACTTAGAAATTCCCCCTTTTTTAATTTGTGCTAACGTCCTGCTTCTACCACCTATAGGAAGCGAAGCGATCCTGTTATTGATTTTTACGACTAAGGGATAAGTAATTCTAATAGAATTGCGACAAGCATCTCTATCTGTAATAATGCGGAGGGTTACTTCATCACAACTATTAGTCTACCTATAGTACCATCCTCTATTTATATTTATTACAACGCACCAATCAACTCAACCGGTAAAGAATTGGCAAAGCATTGACAAAGCTAAGTACCCTCTGGGTAAAATGGGAAATTTTTGTTTCTATCGAACGAAGTTGCGGGCAAAAGCTCGTATTAATACAATAAAATACACAATCAGACATATCCAGAAACTCTCGCGGTGAGGCCGGATTAAGGACTTGATGAAAAAGCGGTAGTCCTAGATACGGCACGCTCTGACGTTTCTGAAGTCTCGGAAGGCGAAACATTAGAAAATTGAACTGCGTTTTTTTAAGAAAAATTGTTTTAGATAATGTTATTTAATATGCTCGTCAAAAACTATGACAGAAGTAACAGTAACTAATATGATCGTCTTTTATTTTTCTTGTCATTATTAAAGGCAGTATGTAGTTGGTAGAAGAAATAACGGCACCGAGCAATGTCAGTCTCAGAAAAATCTTATCCTTAGCTTTGAATAAAAACTTCTTACAGAAGCACATTTTCATTCCGTAATTTACTTTAAAAATTGCCCTGTCTCTGCAACAAGAGGACGCAATCATTAACTCCGAAGTATTTGAAGCAGTGAGGAAAAGTTGCTAAACGCCTGCACAAACACAATAGCAACAAGTTTCACCCCGGCGCTCTGTCAACCATTGTCAGCAGGCGTCCGTCTCGTGCCATTGCATAACTTAATGCACCCCATAAAGTTCTTTGATTTCACGGCCATTTGTTTTTATAACTTTCACAATAATTATGTTTGGCTTCTTCTGAATAGAATATATGCCTAGTCGCCGCCAATAAATATTATAAACAAGATGTCGAAAAAGTTGACACAGAAAATAAAATGAAATTAATTTGGCAAACAGTTTATCATTTAATTAAAGTTTTTACTTAACAAAAGAACAATGTTATTTAAAGTGTTATTGTTGGTTATTTTGCATATTTGCTACAGCATTGGCGAAGAAGATGAGAAGCCTATTGGTGCCACGAAGGAAATGGACTACACTGTGTTGGCAGGTGAAGCGGAGATGCATAAAAGTGACATCTTGGAATTTTTAAATCAGTCTCATGTGAGGGAACAATATAAAACGTTATATAACTGCCTGTTGTCGAAGTTAATCGAAGGTAAGCTAACCAAATTATAGATTGTGCCTACAATACGCAACAAGGTTAGTTAAGATTTGAAGAAACAAATTAAAAGTTACGAACATTCGTTCAAGAATCGATCACGATGTCAGTAATGTTTAATTTAACTTTTAGTATTTGTTAGAAGTTCCTTTCTTGTTTTTTAGATTTTCTCATCTCTTTGCTAACGATAGCAAGCGGGATATTGGATTTCAAAATAACTTGGTTTTAGAAATGACGTTTGTTTTATTTATCTGATTATATCGGGTAAATGTGGGCGATATGTGCTTTCTATATGAGGTCAATTACCTTTCATATCAGTTGATACCCACCTATACTTACATGTACAAAATCTCTGCAACGTCATTGAAATCACAAAAGTGAAGCAGCTATATAAACTAAGAAGTGTGACCACCGTGGGCCATTGCGATTCTGAGTAGGGCTCATAATCGTAATGGCCGACGGTGGCCACTCCTCGTTTTACTGCGAGAGACACGGGCCCCAAATGGGCCATTCACGCCAAACACTTTTGAGTTACTGTAATTAGTTCATCCCATCGATCATTGTATAGGTACCTAATGGGGACACAAAGGTAAAAAGATTTGACTAGAGCTAGGTAGAAGCAGATTTATATTTTATCATAAGCAGATATAAACAATGATCACTTACACCTACCTCTTTTTGTGTTTATAACAAGGAAATTAAACAATCATTGCTTTGTTTCAGATGACAGTCACTCAAAACCAGAAAGACGAGGTAACATTTTTGTACTCTTTTATTAGGTATCTTATGTTTGAGTACTAAGGCGCTGAGCAGGATTTCCATAAGATCCAAATTGTCCATCGTCTGCCCACTGCTTAATTAAGTAATGAGTGTAGGTTAGAATATACGGCGAGATCAATTTGAACATGTGAACTCAGTGCAAATAGCATTGACGCGAAGCGTGCACAGCACATAGGTAAAACACTACATCACCTTATCAGCTTTAAATGATTCGCTCCAAGGTGTAGTCGCTCCGGCTTTTGGACGGTTGAACTTGAGGCCGTAACAGTCACACATGGTATGGAATTCGGTCATATGGATCTGAAAACAGAAATGAGAAACCTTCAAAAGAAAGTTCCACTCCTTCATCATCAACATTTGCCTGGTCTATTTCCGGCAATGTTGGTGACGGCTTCTAGTCTAACATAATGCAGCTAGCTGAATACGGCATTTTATAAGGAGCGCCTGCGTTTCTCACCTCCACAACCCAGTAAATCGGTAACAAGACACGCCTTGGTAAGACTGGTTGTCAGTCTTTCGGGTTTCTTACTACCCGTAACGACTGAGTTCGACTCCTTGGCTGTCCTAAATCTCTCTATGTATAGCCTCTCGTATCTCAATGTGTGGTAGCCTTTACAGAAACTAAAGAGCCACTCCATTCTAGCTGCAACGCCAGAACAGATTCTGCCCAGCTCGACGCGCCGCATCGTGTCTGGACGCAACACCTCCATAGCGGCTGTGCCGTGGCAAGTCTCTCTGAGGGAGAAGACCTACCCCATCTGTGGAGGCTCGGTGGTCACCGATGTTTGGCTGCTGACGGCTGCTCATTGTCTTTTAAGGTATTTTTGGAAACTATTAACTTTAATGATGCAAACGTTAGTAACCCCTAGTTTTTAGAAGCCTGGTACAATCGCCTTATCAATTTGTTAGCTGTTGTAATCGGTCAACCAGAATAACAAATACTAAGCATTCAGCATTTTTTAACGCTATCATTGTACATTTAACATTAAACTACGATACTACGACATAACAAATGACAAGTACCTACTAAGGAATAGTTACTAAGTACGCTCGTATAAATTATGCATTTATAGATTTGAACGAAGAAGATTACATGTGCTTTCTGAAATCGAGGTAACCGCAACAAAATGCTGCTTATTTATTTGCCATTGTATTGAAAAGTGATAACGCCTACCATATGTTTCACTTATTGCAAACTAAGAATGAAAACACTGCAATTTCGTTACGCTTATTTTCAAAGTAAAATTGCAAGATACTTACTCACTTTAACTGCAGAATTAATCTACCATCAAGCATACACCTCAAACCCGAAACTAAACACACAAGAGGGAATAAAGGCAAAAACAATAAACAGTCAACAAAAACCAGCCAACTAGAGGACCCGCGAACTACTCGAAATAAATTCAGGCAGTACCGCGCAGTTTTTATGGCCCGCCCCTAGCGAATTGCGTTCCTTTCGCCAATTTCAATTTATACCCCGGCGGGGCTGAGTTTTTTCCGATGCAAAATAGCAATCGCCAGAGGCCATGGAACAAAGCAGCCACAGTTTGTTACTAGGTAGTAGGTCTCCGGCTCTCCGGGGACTTTACGATTGCTCCGGAGAAATTTATTGTCACCCACTTGGAACGCGATACGTTGCCGGCAAAATGTTGGGACATGTTCCAGTTCAATATCCTACGTATTAGGATTGAGATGGTTGTCTCTTGTTATGTCTTTTGCGTAATGGGTTGGTACAACTGGTGATGCTATTATTTACATTGATTGTTTTATAATCTCTAATAGTCTAATAGGTCGTTATAATTGTTACTTTCTTTTGAATTATCTAGCCGGTTTCTTAATTTTGTACTGAATATTTATTTTAGGAGATTGTTTATCTATTATTTTAGACCCAAACAGAAATTCAGCTCTGTTCTTCTTCTTCATGATCATAACTTTTGTCGCGCCTTTCAATTCAATATCATCATTGAATTTCATCATTCTAATGTTCTCAATTATCTAAACTCTCGTTCATTGATAACAAACAAACAAAACAGTACCAATTCCTATTTAGTTCAATATAATTTCTGTTTTTACACAATAACTCGTGCCTAATTACAAATTAAACGGGCACGTGAACGATTTCAATTACATTTTTATCGAAGGTCGCCTTTTTTTACGGCAACAGATATTTTCGCAACACTTTTTTCACGATCGGTGTCGATTATTGCGACAAATATTATATTATTTGCATTGTTATGGGTGGTGACGTCATAGCTGGATCACGCTTCGTTCAAGACCTGTAACTGTAAATTTATCAATGGATGTATAGTCTGATCGGCTATGGGTCCGAAATACAAGTATATTTTTTAAATTATGGTTTTCTCTAAAGTATACTAGGCTACGAATACTAGGCAACATAATATCAACAACATTTGTCAATGTTGCACTTAGCTGCTAAATTAGGAAATAGAATAAAGGTGTTTTTTTGGAATGCTAGATTTGATTTCATTCCGAAAAAACCTCTTATGTCAATCTGCAATCTAAGATAACTTTCTAACACCAGAGCTCGAGCGAGTGAGCTGAGCGTCCGCCTTGGCTCGTCATGGAAGACTCACGGAGGCGAGATGTACGACGTCAAAGAGTGCTACGTCCATCCACGTTACGTCAGCAAGACAAAGACTAATGACGTGGGGCTGGTGCGACTGTACTCGCCGCTGAGGTTCTCTGCCAGGGTCCTGCCCATTAGGCTCGTGGCGAAGGAGGCCAGACTACCCTCGAATGAGCCCGCCATTGTGAGCGGATGGGGCAAGCTTAAGGTACGGATTTTTAGATACAATTACAGAATGGTTTTCTCGGTTTCTAGTACTATGCAGAGTAGACCAGGTTACCAGCGAATGAGCCCGCTATTGTCAGTGGGTGAGGCAAGTGATTTAAATCCTACCACATTGAATATAATTACTTGAATTTCTAACAGTATACAGAGTTAGATACGTGTACCTAAGTGAACCAATTTTTTTTGTAGGCTGTCGTAGTTTTGGGCGGGTCGCTTCGCATTGTAAAAATCCTCCTCCTAGCGTACACTTTGAATGAACCATCGCACACTATACAGGCAGCCCGATGCCGCTGTATGTGCGCTTTACTCATGCAAATAAGTTCCGATCCTTATTACCAGCACTTTCATATAGAAGATGAAGTATACGTAGACATGAAAACAGTAGCCGATCTAAAAGACCGTCACTTACTTGACGATGACACTAACACATTTATAGGGATATAGGTAATTATTCATCTGGGGGCACGGCAGTGCCCCCGCCAAGACAAGCCAAGCGAAGCGCAAGTGCACTACCTACCTTTTCTCAACGCACTTCGTTGCTTTTTTTAACCCTCATAGCTTGGGTTTGGATTATACCAGATAAACAAAATTCTCGGGATACGATGTCAATAGTAGACTTATTAAACATATTAAGTTTCAATTGCATATCTCTTATACTTTAGATTTTATTGATATCTAAAAAAACCCGGACTTCCTCACTGACTCACTCACTGATGATCATCAAAATTCTTAGGGTACTTCTTAAGCAGAAATTTGGTATGTAAGCTAGTATTAGTACACAAACAAAGAAAACTTGTAACTTTCACCCCCCAACTCCTTAAACTAGGGGATGGAAGTTTGTATGAGACTTCTGCAAATTTTCAGGAACTATCATTTTCAGGAACTAACTTTCCGTGAGCATATCAATAAGATATGTAAGAAGGCATACAGAAACCTAGGTTTCGTACTCAGGCAGTCCCAAGGATTCACCAACATCACGACACTAAGGGTACTATATGACGCATTAGTCAGAAGTCACCTCGAACATAGCGCATTCATTTGGGCTCCTCATGAGGCGAAATATAGTGTTATGTTGGAACGTATCCAAAATAAGTTCACGCGACACTTGTATTACAAGCTGTATGGGGTATATCCATTATACCCATTGATGTACCCTACACTATTTGTTCTGGGTATGGTAGGGTATAACACTCTAAGGTCCGTATTACAGAAGGAAACTCAAGCATTGATCTCTGTTTAAAACTAGTTTTGAGTCGAGTTTTAATTTTAGAACGTTCCTCAAGCAAAGATTCATTGATCATAATTCAACTGAGTTTGGCTTTATTTTAGATCGTTACTCAGTTCGCGAATCGAACCCAAGCAGTGATTTGATCTATATTCACCCAAGTGTGGTCGAGACCTCGCTTGAGCATAGATTTTCATGACAAATTGTCCATTTTTGTTCTGTTCATGCGTTGTCAAGTTTTTATATTGTTGTTTTTTTTTATTATTGTTATCAAAATGGATTTAGTTAAAAGGTAGATCATTATAATAATTTATTCAACGATCATTCAAACAGAAGGCTGAACTTTCGTTCCTCTCAGATTTTTAAGAGGACCCACATAAACTTTAAAAAGAGGTGCAGATGTTCACAAGATGTGGTGTAATATTAAATTCTACATATGATGTACCACGATTTAAGACAATTACACAACCGTGGGCATCTCATAGCCCCAGGAGGCAGTCAGCGCAAAAGCGGCCTAACCCACATTCCCTGACCGTCGCCGCGTCGCAAAGATGAAATTTTAAATAAAAAGTGGCCCAACCATGTTTTTTTTTTCATAATAGATGGCGTTACTAACTTTGTTTTTCCATTATAATTTTTTCATCCCCCCAAAATGCAAAACTGGCATAAGGAATGTTTAATATCTCCATTTAATGTCTCATGTTTAAGCCACTTTTGCGCTGAACGGCCTCTTGCAAATTTTTGTGTGTTTTCGTTTTTATGCAACGGCTTCAACAAACCGATGTTTTTACATAATTGACATACTGACATTTTAAATAAAATACCTATTTATGGCCATAGATACAAGTCTTTTTAGTTTGACAATTTTGCTTACAAAATTACAAAACTTTACTTCAAAGAGCTTTACTTCAATAAATGGGGGATTGTACTATTCGGAACCGAAATCGTAACGCTGATTTCCTTAAATAATTGGGCTTAAATGGTCTACTTTAATCAGAACCAAATTGGTAAATAAAATAATTCGTAAACGAAAACAGGCTGATGCACATCTCTGTTTGAGGCTCGATTTGAGTCTCGATTCAGCTGAGTACAGATTGATTACCGTTCTGGAATAAGACCGATGCTCAAGTACTGATTCTATACTTAAACAGTGATCAACTGATTGAAGATCAAACTGGACTTGAGGAACGTTCTGTAATACGGACCTAAGAGTACGACGGGAGTTTTCGCTCGTAGCGTGTGTAGTGAAACTACTACGTGGCGTGGCGCATACCCCGGGAGTGCTGCGACACCTACAGCTGTACGTGCCCGACCGGTACGTGTGGAGGCGGCAACGCCCGCCCCTGCTCGCTGTACCTGCAGCCAGGACCAACCTACTGGCGAGAACTCCTCTCACTAGAGCCGCGTGGTGAATGAGGTTCACGGGAGGGTTGATGTATTGTGGTGCAACTTGAGTGAATTCGCAAAAGTTACACTATATGTAATAAATTATTTAGATTAAGATATTTTTTAACTAGGTATAAGGTGTAGATTTAGGATTTAGTTAGTAAGACCACTCTGTCGCATTGGATCATAGATCTGTAATGATAGTGTAGGTAAGATTGTTATAAATAAATAAATAAATAATCAACTTTCATGCTAGAGGTCTGAAAATTTATTTATGGACTCCTTGGGTTGGGTTTGGGTTTTCCCATACAAACTTAATTTCATGCTAGAGATCTGAAAATTATACAACACATACACTGACTTCCTATTACAAATGAAAAAATTCGTGTTCCAGGTTTGCTTTTAATTCCCCCCTCAGCCCCTTAAATTAGGAAATAAAATAGTATATGGGGCTTTCGTCAGGTTTCAGAATATTAGTACTACACTATTATACTGATATTATACGAATAATATTACTATACTTATGTACCTACTAAGTAAAAAATTAAAATGTGGTGACAAGTATTTACAAAAGAAAACTTCCATAGGGATGGGAAATAACAATGGTGTAAGCCCTGGTTGTTGTAAGTTAAAAATCGTAATATAGCTATACCAGAGGTCGGACTTAAAAATCTGATGACATAGTAAAACCAATAGACTTAAGCGAATATAGTTTTTTTTATAATGAAACGCTTTTTAAACAACAAAAACACAATATTTATTATTTGACCTATACTTCATAAATAGTAGTGCGCGAACGCCTCCTGCCCCCTCGACCCCGCGCTGCGCAGCAAAAAATAATTTTCCTTGACAGCGAGCGCGTCGATTGTTGATTTTCTTGTCGATTGTCTTGTTGAATCAAAAAAAATTAAACCAACAAAAAAAAAGGCAAAGATAGAGAGTGGGGTATGAAAAGAGGCACCTCTGATGTGCAAGAACACCACCCCAAGAAAAGAAAAAAAAACATTAACAAAAAAAATTTAAGCAAAAAAAACCTTTTAAAAAAAAGCTTTTATTTAAATGCTCTAAAAAGAAGAAAATAAAATGTTCTTTTAAAATTTTAACTATCAACTTATAACCTCATTATATACAATTTATATGATCATAAAAGCTTGTCGCGCGATTTACTTGTGTAAATAAACCAGTACCTATTTAATTGAGTACCTTAATCTGCTAAGTTTATTATTTTTTTGCAAACCTCGCGACAAGCATTTATGATCATATAAATTGTGTGTAAAAGCACTAACTTCACAAACTCTACACCTTAGTAGTAAGAATAAGTGGCTTGAGCGTTTCGCTACGTCACATGGGCGTAAGGTGTAAAAATTTACTGTTTATTACTTTTATGTTATACAATAGTTAATTATTCATTCATTTAGTTAATTATCTCTCAGCTTCTAACTCTACACACCCCACCAATACATCAACGGCGATCGGGTCAGAAACGAAAACCTCCATATCAACTTGCTGCTTCTAGGAAGGAGGTCCGTCCGCAACATATCTGCAGTCTTCCACCATCAAGACGATTGCCATGAAGCTGTGCCGTCGCTCCGGACTGGACAGGAAGGCCATCGACCCTACCTCCATGTTCTGTGCCGGTTCCTTCAGCCAGGCGTCTCCTGATGCATGTCAGGTACGAAATAACGAGTCGCGGTGGATCTTTAAACTGAACTAGAACTATGAGCATACAAGTGAGGTACATAAAAGTGAGGTGAATAGGCAGAGCTACAAGAAGCATAATTCGACAGCGAACTTGTTATGAGTAAATCATCGCGTATGACATCTCGATACCGTTTAAGTTTTGAAAGGGATGTTGAGAGATTCATACTACTGTAGTTTGTGGAGACATCAAGCGTAACGCATTTACTGGAATTGTCTACTGGAGATCCCGTAGCCCCTTTCTGCCCCACGCAGTTAGATGGTAATTATTCAAGAGGATCTCCACAATAAAATAGTCATAACTCCTTTACCTATCAACATCGCTTTATTTTTTGATTTTTTGCGTTTCTTCGCCAGGGTCGCGTTTACATGCCCAATAAGACAGCAAGATCTAATTTCAGATTGAGCTTTAACCTGGGAGGTTTCGAAAACTTAGTACGGCATAGCATAACTTAGTATTCTGATTACTCTTCGTATCTTGTAAAAAAACCTTATTTTATAATAAGACCAAGACAGTTTCATTCTATCTCCTCAATTTCAGGGCGATAGCGGCGGCCCCATCGTGTACGAAGGCGTGCTAATCGGCGTGGTGTCCTGGGGCCTGGGTTGCGCCCGAGGCAACTTCCCCGGGGTCTACACGCGCCTCTCCTATCCACTTATCTACGACTGGGTGCACAACCACATCTCTAAGAAGACAGATAATAACACTGCTTTATAAATAAAATAATATATTTACAAATATATTGTGGTAGTTGAACTCTGTGTCGGAGCTCGTCCGTAGAATTAAAAAAAGTAAAATCATTATCACCCTAAGGTTGAATTCCATTTTACTGGTACTTTTTCTAAAAAATGCTAAAGCAAATACGAGGTGGACCATACGTCTTATTTGTGCCGACAAGCTGCGTTGATGTGCCAGTGTAGTTACAGACACATTATGAGACATTACAGCTTTAAATTGTCTCTGGGATGGGGCCGCACCTACACGCCTCTGGTTCTAGAGATACCCAAAGACGGTGGGCCACTTCCTTGTTGCCATATTATCTTGGTTGCGAGTTAATAATACTTTGCAGTACACCTCAAGTAATTTACCTAACTTGGTGGCTGTATTAGAAAATTAAGGGTCCACAGTAAAAATGCAATGATTTCGAGAATTGTTTATTGGAAATTCGTTTCCACGTATTTCTCCTGGATTTGAAATAATGAATGGCTTTACAAAAGATATATACCGCGTTCACATAATTATATTCTCACTCGATTTACATATTATATTAATTGTATTCATTTTAAATATGAACAAATTCGTTAAAATTAGGATCATCGTAGGTAACATGATTTAAAACATTTAAAATCAAGACAACTACACAACTAAAATTTGAGGTACTTAATTAAAAACAATAAAGATTTTCATGTTTCAACAAGACTTAAACAAGTGTATAAAGATGATTCATCTATTCTAATACAACACTACAAAATAATAATACTAAGTACTAACTACATTTCATTGGTTTAGGATCAATATCACACATTCATATGTCGCTAAAATGGAGCTTTGACATTTAAACTAAACAAAAAAAGCTAACAGTGCTCACTTCCACCGTAGGTCCTGTTTCCAGGTGCAGTCATTGACTGGTTCTAGAGAGACAGCACCTAGCTTCATCTATCTAGTCAGAAAGATGAAGCTAATTTAAAAGTGCCAGTGATTGGTTTATTTGAAATAAATACTTTGAGTTTGAGAGAAGCAGGTTGGTACAATTAAAACCATTGAGAGTCCATTCTTAACTATTTTCAGTGTTTCTAACATCAACAAAACAAGAGTAAATTTTTTTATACGTCGGAGATTGAGGATTAAAATATTTTCGCTATAACACCATCTGTGGCACAAAAGTGGAATTTCTTCGTTGCCCGCCATCTATGGGCTATAAGTGGAGATACTTCTTTGTATGCCACTCAGGTGCACAAAAGTATTAATGGAGTCACTGCTTGAGTCGAGTCGGTGTAACGTCGTTCCGTCACAACACTGGTAAGCAGTGCCGGACATGGCTGTCTGAATTGTCAGCGGACGGGCTGTCAGAAGTCGAACGTAACTGTCAGTTCACTCTAATCATCAGTTAATAAAATATTGTGAAAAGTTAATTGAATTAAAACTAATGTAATTGAATACCTTCTTTGTTTGTCCGAGTTACCCAATGTAGACTGAGTAAACATCAACGTTTAAAAAGGAACATGATTTTCAAAACGAGGCAAATAAAAGAGCATACAATCTCTCAATTTGTGGCACCAAAAAGTAACGCTAAAGTTTTGTTAACAATCTACATTCTACGTAAATAACAATATACAAAAGATGTGCGTTATTACTTCGTGCTTAGGCAACTATAACATTTAGCATATTATATATTAAGTTGACTCGAGACAACTCAGCATACTTTTTTTTACTGAGCATAGTCAAGGCCTGTTCCTAAACAAGACTTTTACGAGTAGTTAGACAACGAACTATTTTTTTAAATGAATTATTTATTGCCAAGAAAATATATTTGCTATTTTTAAAAGTAACAAAAAATTATCGTCATCATCTGGGAGACCTCCAAATTAAATCACATAATGATCAATGTAGTGCCTCATTCTCTACAATATAGTCACAACATCGTCATTCATAAACTTTTTATTAAGTTTAGTAAAATATGTATCTTTCGCAAAGTTAGGAGTAGGTCGTGTTCAGAAGGGACGAAAATGAATGTTATTGAGATTAAATGAATTAAGTGCAATAGACCTACTATTTCTTTCGAAAACACACTAATTTGTTTTCAGTAGTTTGTGCCTCGAGCAAAGCAATAAAAATCTAGAAACAGGTTCTGGCACCACATGTTTATATTACAACAACGAGCACAAACACCATTTTGGAGCACAAACACTATTTTGTTGCTCAACTCGAGGCGCGACACTATCAGGCTGTTTACAGCCGGAGTATTAAGCTGGAACTTGTAATTTAAATTCCGTTATAATTATGTAAATCATAAGCTGACAAAATCAGAATGTGTAGTAATTCAGATTATGAATTTAGAGAGAATTTCCGGCTGTATATGATCAGCTAGACAAAATAAGTGGTTTATCCAGCCAACAAATATTGTGGAGTAAGAAAACACAGTATTTTTTTTTTCAATTATATGATCAAGTTGTTAAAATAAGCTTAAGATACATTTTAGGATTCGTTATTTCTTTGCAGAATAAAACACATTATTTGGAATAGATAGATCCACATAACTATAAATGAATTACAACAGAGTGTACAACAGTAATAGATGCATATTATTATTATTATAACTATTGTGATACAAATATATACAAAGATACTATAGATATAACCATATGTATATTGTAAATTATATACAGATTAATAATATAAAAATTTCATACTATCATGATTTCACGTACGTCTGCGTATCTCATAAAGGAACGTGTAACTAAAAAGTTTAAGCTTAAGTACTATAAGTATACATACATCATAAGTTTTATACTATAGATAGACTGAGGAATTTTACAAAATCATGTAGAAACACGACACTTTACAAAATCACACAAACTTTAGTACCAGAAGTTGGAAAACTTCATTCCAAACACACAACACTTTACAACACTGAACATTCTTTCAACATTCACATCTTCTGTTTTTCAGAAGATCCCAGCATTAAACAGACACAATCCTACACAACAGTCAAAATTCATCCCTTCTTCTCTTACGTCAGAAGAGCCAAGAAGATGCTATAACTGTAAAGAATCCGAGGCCGGCGGAGAAGGCACGGCCTCGCGATGCCTAGGTCTTCTTTCCTGGCTGAGGTCTTTTAAGCAAATGCAAAGGATCTTTCCTGTACCTCGCGAAAAGTTCCCTCTTGAATGTTTCGAAATGTTTCCTGTTCTTTTCGTTCTGTTTCTCCCGCCAGAGGGGGCGGTTTCTTCTGGCTTGCAGCCCCCAATGGATGGTGAAGATTGGGGACAGCACCTTGAATTGGTACCCGATTAAGAACATCTCGTATACCTGGAAGCGAAATGTAATGATTTAGAATTTACTTTGTCAAGAACTGAAAATGGCATTAATGTAGCATTTGAGAGGCACTGTTTAAACATACTTATAATTTATTCGTCGAAGTTACTAGTATCATCTCGCGGTCTATGCTCTCATAGAGCATTGTCATGAATGAGTTTTTTTTTCGAAATCAAATGTTCAATCAATGTTCTGGCATTGATTGAACATTTGATTTCGAAAAAAAAACTCAGTGTTTGTAACTCATGTATATTTATTACGTGTTGTAAGTAAAACAACAATTAATACGTCCGAAATACAAATTACAAAGAAAACAACATTATTTATAAAACTTTATTTAAAAACTGTCTTTTACAAAAATAAATTAAACATAACACTTATATACAGTCTAGGCAGAGCTTATGATCGCATGGTCTAAGACGCACAATAAAATATAACTCCCAATTCATTTATTTTGAAGAGGAACTGATACCAATATGCTCCTAATAAAAAATAACGTAATGAAAACTTGGAACAAGAACAAAAAGCCTCAATGTACACTAACTTAATCGACGGTACAAAATGACAAAAACAATATTTCCTAGTAATCGAAAAGCTGGCTCCAAGCCAGGATAACGCAAGCACTAAGTAACCAGGAAAACTTAAGCTCTGCTGGATTCTACATACATTTATCTATCACAGTGTCGCTGAAATTTAAATCTACATGGTTCAGGATAGGGTTGAATTTGGGTTAAACTCCGGTGTTGTCTGTGATCCAATTTCTGAGTGAGGCTATGTTCGTGAAGACGGTCGGTGATAGCGGTAATGCACATCCTCTGGCGAACGATACGACGCCGAATGCTGTGTTGCGGAACACCGCAGGTCCTCCGGAGTCGCCCTGAAATTGTTACAGATAAGTGAGTTCGATGATTTTCTTCAATATTACATTACCTTCTTTGATGGCTTCCGCTGAATGCACGAAAAACATAATAAGGCAATGCTTTGCTGTCTAGCATTACTACTAAAATATAAATAGCTTGAAAATAGATTTCGCACGTGTCGACATTTCCTGTCTTATACTCTTTTTTGCCACTCACCTGACAAGATGACACGCCTCCGATGAGAAAGTGTCCCCCACAGAACATGTGGTTGGTCAGAGAGTCCCCGTACGACAGGCGACAGAGCCAGTGCGGTACTACTGGTACGTTTGCCTCCATCATGATGCGCGGGATTCGACGCCCACCCACCTGTAGGGCAGACAAGCACCAAAAAATATAATCTTGGTGAAGATGGTGGGGTACCGAAAGAACTGGCCCTCATTAGAACTTAATAACAGAGATGTGTGAAAAGGGGAGAAACCATTGCCCTGCAAAGATAAACTACGTTGACAAAGATTTTTCAGAATTAACCCTTCAAAAAAGTTCTTGTCCTTTGTTCAAAAATGTTCTCATTCGGTCCTAACATCCGCGAGTTGTTACATGCAAACGTTTGTGAATAATCACCATCTGACCATGAACCACTACATGAAACGTTTAAATAATAAGGTCACAAAATACAGGTCTCATACTCACAGCAGTAAGACCCCAGCCAGTCACAGTGAGCCTCACGAGCGGGACCGCTTGTCCCCGCTGCGGCAGTCTAATAGCCCGTATATTATCGTTGAAGTTCAGTGGTCTGACCAGCCTCAACGCTGCTATGTCATTGTCGAACTGAGGCCTTCCGTACTGAGGATGTACCGTCACGTTGGAGACTCTCACTATCCTGCCGCCGGAGTCACGACGTGTACTGCCCACGCGTAGGCGGATAGCGCGGGGTGAGGTGCTAAAATAAGGCAGATAAATAAATCACTCGAAATGTATAAGTAGTAAAGCTTCGTGCAGACTGGCGCGACGTGACGGCGCGACGCGACACCGGTAATTGTTCTACCGTGAAGTTTTCTTAGAAATTGTTTTGTTAGAGTCGCGCCAGTCTCCACGAGGCTAAACATGTAATTACTACAGTATGCCCTATTTTTACAGCGCTAAATGCTAGAAATTTACAAGAGTGATTGAGGTTGACAATTCATTAAAAAAACATTGTTTGCCTTGGGCCAGACAAGCTTATCCCTATTACATAATAGATCCCCTAGGTATCATTGGATAGGCTAAGTATGGTAAAACATAATTTTGGTAGAAACCAATAATTAATCTTTTACTGTGTTGCTATTTACATCCGCTGTCTCCACCGTTCGGACGTCCGGAAAAAGTTACGTGCCTACTACACAAATCTATATGCCTACAACAACTACAACATACCACGTTACGTTCAATTGGCTGCTTGTACTGCTACTGACAAGCTGTTAAATGCACGATCTGAACCTGTGTTAACTAACGATAGATCTACCAAAGTTTCAAGTTAATAAATAGTCTTAAAACAGTTGCTATGAAGGTTGCGGTGCGAAAACTCAATAAAAAAGAATTAAAGAAATCTTAATCAGCGCTAATCGACTTGTTTCGAAAACATAATTAAAATCTAACAATCTAGCTTTACTTATTACTATTTGCGAACAATTTCTGGGAAATCTAGAAACAATAACTGCAAGGTTTTGTACCTTTTTTGTCTAACTTCGAAGAAACAGAGCGAACAATCGATCAACAATTACCTAGCTGAGATGTTTCAAAATGTTGTAAGTTATTAAAACAAATACAAGATTTTTTATTCAAATTAAGCTGAAAATCATCACTTCTTAAACGTCAAAATGACATAAGGGAGTGGGAGTGTAAGTAAGTCAGAGACCCCAAAATGCCGCCCCCCCCCCTCACCACTTCCTAATGTTTTAGCATTACTACTTGACTTGGTGAAGTGCAATGCTAAGATGTATGAGTCTCTGACTAATAACCTCTCATGCAACTGTGCCAACCAACCACTACCTCTTCAGCCTTAGCCTAACTTGCCCCCTCCGGTGCAGGTGCTGGCTTTTCCAGCAGAGACCTGTGTTAATTCACAGAAAAATTAATCAATATTTTTTTGTGACGAATTAGGTTCAGGCTTTGGGAAAACTTTACTCAATTACCTTAGCCATAGTTTCACCAATAATACGAGTAGCTACCATAACATAAACTTTAAACAAATGATCAAAAGAAATACAAACACAAACAGTACAGAATCGTATTATATCGAAGAGCTTTACAAACTACTTCAAGCTTACAAACTGATCTGATTGCTCCACAAGACTCATTCAACCACGCTCTCCATCAAACCAAAAATGAACTCTCCAACTACATGAATATCCGATGGACGAGCATTGCATCGTAAACTAGTGAAGAACCACTCGTCCAAAACATTCGCAGTGGAAGCGAAGGGCACTTGAGCCCATGTTACACTGTGCTTCATAAAATATTCAGGCACAGAAAAACCAGCGGGTCACGGCTGTAATGACCACGATTATATACTGACACTATTTACTTGCGACGGTATTGTTAAGGCAGATTAGGTTAGTTTCAAATGATGTTTTAGAGAACAAGTAATTTTTAAGAGATATAATTTGTTTCACAGACAATGAGCTCTATTGCTCTCAAATTCTACTTTAATAAAAGCTGAGCTTTTCATTTGCAAAACTAAGAATCGCCAAAGAGAATATAATAACTGAAGAAGACTGACAAATTAGCTCATTAGAAATAATGAAACCCAAAGATACTGAGAAAATGATGGAAGCCTTGCAAATCAGCATTAATAATTTTAGTACCGCCCTTCGCACTATGGAAATGAAACGTCCTTCCTTCGGCGAAATATTTCTGGGCATAAATAATTTTCCTCGGCCTATATATAACGGAACCCTCGAAGTGATAAGCAACAATGTTAAAGAAGACCATAAACCCTAAGTCCCGCTCCTCTGGTCGCAGTTTTATTATTACTAAAGTCGTAAAGTTAAGAAACGTTACGAGAATGACCTTGACACCGGAGAGCCCAAAATGGTGTAGTCTACGAACAATATCTCCGAATTTACTACGCCTAGTAAAAAGTATAACTATTTTTATGATTACTGATAAAATGGAACGTCAACAAAGCCCCATTTATGGTCGCATTAAATTCGTCTTTGATTTTTCCTGCCCTAATAATTTGGATCCAGAGGCTGACCGTAAAATTTATGGGCTTTTAGATTCAATGTTTGTAGATCTATAGGGCTATTCAATTACGGAAGAGGTAAAATCTTTACAACAGATTTACTTTCTGTTAATATTGGAGTAAGTAGGTACCTACATTTATTTTTATTCTAATGATATACTGTAAGTTTTTGAAGTTAACTTTTCGATGTATCCGAATACAAATCATCATCAACTTACTTCTGTACACAATGCGCGGCAGTCAGCACATAGTCCCTGCTTATGATGAACCCTCCGCAGAAGGAGTTCCCATTCAGCACCATGGACACTTGATAAGGATGCCTGTTCACAGACGTCGGTCTACCTCCAATGATCTGACCGCTCAGTTCTGGACAAGCTTCTTCCAACTCTACGTCTAGTTCTTGTTGAGTATCCTGTGCATCTACGGCATCGTCTGCTGCTGCGTCTGCGCAACATTCTGCGTCTACCGCTTCTTGGAGATCTGCAAATTGCGTACACTTTGAAGCTGCATAAAAGCTTTTCACAAATAGATTTAAAATAAATGGAAGAACATTTAAGTTAATAAAAAAATAAACGAAAAATTATTTACTAAAACCAAATTATATTGTTTTGAATTAAAAAGATTTACGTTTAATTACGTAAATCTTTTTAAGCGTCACAAAACAATAACAATTTAGATGACAACGAACAAGTCATCGAAATTGACCAACAAAAAAATCAAAAAGCTATCTTCACAACACACATAGGCAAGTAACAAGATCATCACTCACCCACAACCCCGACAAGACACAACAACAGCAGCCCAGCTGTCACCGCAACCATAATGCCTGGTAAACTCCACCTGCTTCAAGCACAGACTTAGCCGCCTGCGCCGGTGCAGCTAACTGTTCCAAATTCAAATTATTGCCAAACGTCTGGCGCAGGTAATTTCGCACGGTAAGTCCACGGTCGCGACCTTTTCACTGGCTTCCATAAATCGAGTTAAGTCAAGGTGAAAATTGGTAGGAAAAAATGAAAAATTGACGAGGTGACTTAATATGCGCAACGTGGGTATGACAATAGAACGAGGGCAAGATAAGTAGTGTCGTTTGTTGTATGCTGTCTTCACTCACTACAAGATCCAATCATCTATCCGCAGATTTTATAAAGCAGGTATCTAGTAAAAGCAGTTGGTATTTTTTTTTCATTTCAAAAAGTAGAAACAATTTATACCCATATCTTAATTGTTTCCAAATGAACGAAAATTACGCGACTTTTTTTTTTTGGGTGCTTTATCAAAAGTTTCAAGGTAAAAGTCATGCAATGTTATCAGCAGTTCGATAACATACAGTCAAGTTTCTAAAGACGTTGTTACTCAATATAAATAGATACAATAGAAGTGCATTTAATAATCGAATGTCTACATCCAGAGCATGAAATTAAATTAAATTATATCTAAAAATGTCTAATATGTTTTGGTGAAATTAACTATATTCAAACTGCCAGCAAATAATCTTTTATTCTACAAAAATCTTATTAGAATGATCTAATTATTAAATAAAACGTTAATAAGACACTGCATTGTGTTAATCTGACTTGGGAGTCTTTGGATTACGATTTTGGCACTTTAGACTCTTTATCACTAGAACACAATTTTCGGCACCAAAATGTCTACGCAGAAAAGGAGGAATTTTAACACCATTTTAATCTGAGGGATGTAAGAAATTCGATTTTGAACGCGCAAGTTTGAACGCCAATGCAATGTTGCAGAAAACCAAACCCCCTCACCAGTTCCTTATATTTAAGCTGGGAGGAAGAAGTGCAAAACCTAAGCAGTAAAATACGTCTCCGTCTGTTCCCCGATCCTGCTCAACTTCAATAACATGGTGGATAAGAGAGCAAGCATTTTGTGAACAAACATGACCGTCAGTAGATAATAAAAAATCATCACGCGTTAAAATACGCCCCTACGTCAATCGCAAATTAGCAACAACGGCCATAAATATAATATTGTTGACGAGTTGCTTGTTTTACGAGAAACATTAAAATATTCCCAACTGTCGGCTCTCCCAACCAACGGCTTGTTTATTTTTAAAACACTAACTTTTGCACACGACTTCGTTTGAATGGTTCACAAAAATTGACACGTGTGTTGACAATATCTCACGTTCATGGTTCTGCTGGAAATATTTTATTTTTCTGTTTTCTGTTGACGCTAAATGTTTGTACATGGGTAGTACTTTTTAGTTTGCGGTTTTTATTGTCAGTGAGTTTGCTACCAATGTTATTTAAATATAAACATTGTATACTAAATTCATAGCTCCTGGAAGTAAACTTTATTCACTTGTGGGTAGAGCTGCGTAATCTGATAATCCCGGTCGCTTTGTGGATGGGTGACTGTCCATTACATACATGTGACCCCTCTGTGGCTTGAAAGTCACGTTTAGCCGTTGACTCCGGCTGTCATTTGTAGATCTTTGATAGTCGTTACGGGTAGTCGGAAGCCCAAAAGGTATTGTGTTACCGAGTAACTGGATTGCGGAGGTCAGATAAGCAGTCGCTCTATGTAAAATACTGGTATTCAACTGCATCCGGTTAGACTGGAAGCCCACCCCAACATAGTAGGGAAAAGGCTAGGCAGATGATGATGAGACAACGACAGGATTAGACCGGCTTCTGAACTAAACATCGACCTAAGAAGTAAAATTTGAAAACCCAGCTGCAATACTCGTAAGTCAAAGTCAAATAATTTGTTTCAACTATGCCCTTGCAACTTTTCAAGGCGTCAAAAATTACAAACAAAAAAAGATGATTCTAGTCTAGCCCCTTCCAAAAGGTAGTTTTCGTATGGAGCAGAATGGGCAAGAAACTCCACCGTTACTCTTTTAAAATGTTTTACAATATTTTGTATATGTAGGTACATTAGTTAAATAATATAATACTAAGAAGTCAGCTATCAGGTACATAGCTATAACATAGTACATATGTAGCCTGCTGCTTAAATAGCCAGACAGGTGGAAATCGATTCGATATCTCGCAATATAATTCCGGTAAGAATTGGAAGTGTTTCTGTTTTAATGTTGTAACGCAATATTGATTATTTTTACACTAGCATTTTTGTTAGGCTCTGCTTGTTGTATTAACGAATTTATTGATCATTAAAAATATTTTTAAACAAAAAAATCTGACTAATGTTTGAATTTCAAGTGTGTCTCTTCGCCCTGATATGTTACTCCATTAATATTTTGAATTCAATAAACATAGCCATGAATAATAAAAATATCCTAACATCTGGCTCGAAGGACCAAATATTTTGAAGATATACTTACCTATATTTTTTATCTAATACACCATCATCATTGTATGAGATTGTTTTCTTCAATTACATTTAATTTGAATATCATTTTCTACACAAAATCTAAATATAGTATGCAATAACTTCTAAGTTAGTCTCTAAAATAAAAAAAACTGGCCAAGTGCGTGTCGGACCATGCACAATGAAGAGTTCCGTAGTTGGAATGAATATATCCCAAGAACAAACTTACCATTGTAGTTGAAAAACATGTTGTTCTCCAATACAAGCAGGCACTCTGACAGGGGGATATCTGACTCTGACAAAAATTTGCACTTTAAAGCAAATATTTCGCAAATGGATCCCTCAATCCAAAAATGGTTTTTACAAACTCACAATATTATATATAAATATTGAACGGCCTTTCCAACGATACCCCACACCATAGAAAAGACCAGAAAAAAAAACGCCCCACTTGACGTGTAGGGGAGGTACCCAAAAACAATTTTTTTTCGTTCTCTTTCTTTACCACTTTGTCGGCGTAATTTATACAGGGTGGCAGGGACATCGACGCAGAAACTGTTACATTCTGAATCCATGGTAACAGTTTTCGCGTCGATGTCCATGCCACTCTGTATACCCATGCCAAATTACGACTTTCTAGTACTAACAATCTCTGAGCTAAGCCGTGGACAGACTGTCAGACAGACGGACGTACATGG
The DNA here is from genome assembly GCA_916701695.1 of Agrochola macilenta. Taxonomy (NCBI): domain Eukaryota; kingdom Metazoa; phylum Arthropoda; class Insecta; order Lepidoptera; family Noctuidae; genus Agrochola; species Agrochola macilenta. The sequence continues at coordinate 22,144,707 of OU753560.1, read as the reverse complement.
CGAAACTATAAAGGTTTCTTGTTGACTACGGAGCCCTAAAAATGAAATGCTGTTCGTTGGTAAGCGCGCATCACTTGAGAACCGCTGGTCATTTGGCTATTATTTGTCTTAAAATGTTTTTAATAGTCCGAATCAGGTTCTTACCTAAAGAAACATTTGAAAAGCTTCCCGGAAAATTTAGAAAAAAATTAACGTCCTTTTTTGTATGAATTATTAAAAAGACTGGACGTCTGTCGGGTCAGCTAGTTCTAAATGTATGTTTTTAAACCGACCAGATTAAAACATTCCACATAGACCAACAGACTCACTAACACACATACCTATTTCTACTAATTTTAGCCGGCAGCATCCGGCGACGGCTAAAAATAATTATAAATCTAACGCTTGCAACACCGAGCTTTATGAAATTTAAAAATATCTTGCGCTACGTTGCAACGATCGTGCTGAAAATAATGATTGAATTATTTGTTATTTCATAAAAGTATAAAACTTTTGCGTAAATCAGGTATTTATCTTTTTTCCACAAAAAACTATATTTTTGTAGGTATTGGTTCCAATTTTTTTTTGCCAATGAATACGTGTCTAGACATAGTTTTAGGTACTTCTAATTCATAACCACAATTCGCAACTTCAAAATAAAGCTTAACCTACTTACCTAATTGGCTTTTTATGGAAAGCTACTGAAAATGGGATAGATCAATCAAGTCATGAAACGCTAACTACTTTTCAGAATGTAAGAAGACTGTGGTCAAAACAACAATAATTTTGTATTAGCATATTTTTTTTTTTTAAGCCTCGGTGTTGCAAGCGTTAGATTTATAATTATTTTTCTCTCTTCTTTATCACTACTTAGATGTAGGTACTCAAGCTATTGGGTACCTACATCTACCTAGTGATAAATTCTATAGTTTCAATGCTCCATGACATAGATACCATAATTGTAATTAATCACTATAAGAAGAACTATTTTAATTATATTTCGACACATTGTTCTCAAGGTAAAATTATCTTCCATTTATTTTAATCAAGTTTTTAAGGACACACGAGACCCTGACAACATTATCTAATTTAAAAAAAAATACGGAGCGCGCTGCCTAATTACGAATCTGTTTTTATCCCTACCAATTTCCTACAATGAATGCCAAAACTGAATCAATTAAAATAATTGGCGATCGATTAATTAACAAGCTGATCGCTATTAGAACAATATTTGTAGTCGCGCCGACCAGGCGATGACTCAGTGACCTTCCAGCGGCGGCGGTGGACCGCGAACAACCCAGATGTTACTGGACAAGTTATGAGAGGCAGCGAATAAATCAGTCAATCAATTATCTGCTAAATTGTTTAAAGAAAATTCTATTCTCCTGCTAGCATATTCATGAAAGAAGTCAACAATATTTCCATAACTGTCTACAGCTGTCGATCACATATCTTTCTTCAATTATTAAGAAAAATTCAAACATTTTATGTCCTTATCAATTATCGTTAAGTACGCATTGTTGCCTACAATCGCCATCATATTAGCTGTATGAGGATAAAGTCCCTGAAAATGTAAATTAATTAAATGACTCATCGAATCATCAGCAAACTCTAATAAAAATCATTTCTAATTTAGCTCTAACCTCATTTAAAACCGCGACTAGAATGCGAGCGAACATTCGAAACCATTCGACATTGTCAAGATTCCAAAACTGACGTAGAACGTTTATCCTCTACTACCGATATTTTGGAAACTCGCCATTTGGACAAACACATTAAGAAACAATACCGCTACGAGTTTCTCGTGAATTATGGAACAAACAAGATCCACATAATTTACGGAGCGAGTGGAATTTCACGTACTGAAATCAGGTGGGTATGAGATATCACGTCATACAGTTTTATATCCAAGTTTTTTGCATGACAACCTCGTCTTATTTGGTAATTGGCGGTGACATCAAAAAGACACGGTGTTAATGATGAGTTAATTGTGAAATTGGGTGTATAGAGTTAAAGTTTGTTTTACACGCAGACGATTTCTAACAAAATAATTAATTGATTGAACCGTTACCTTTAAAAAAACGTACGAAATGAACAATATGAAACATAGAAACAATTTCTGAAAAACTCCTGATACAAAAATAAACAAACTGCATGTAAAACATGTAGTATGACTGACGGCTACCGGAATATTTAGAAAATGCATTTTATTTCTAAAATAAATGACATTCAAAAGTTTACAAACTGGTATTTTTAGATTTATTCGAGTACCTCGTCTGTTGCTCTGTTTAAATATTATAATATTTTAGATGCAATTTCAATAATTGCGAGACGAGTCTACTAAGTAAGATTTAGTAAAAACAAAGCTTTTGGACATGCTAAAATAAATATTGCCCCAGTTTTTTTGTAGATCCCTACAACAAGGGTGCACAAAAATACTGCTGGAAAAGCTCCTTGCATTGCAATGTCTTATCATTAGTGACAATGAAGTTACGACACACTATAAGGTTATAATGGCATGGCAATCCAGAATTGTTTTTCAACCACAAGTTGTGTGTTGTGTTTATGGTTTTACGTATTTCAATTTCTCTTCTACTCTTACACACGGTGTCTACATCTCTTTTTGATCAAATCTGCTATCGCATGCTGGTATGCTGGAAGACATTTTTTTTTAAATAAACATATTATTGTACCTATTTTTAACCGATGAAAAAAAGGAGGTGTTTTCAAGCCGACACGTATAATTTTTTCTTATGTACTTTATACCTATTACTCATACATTTTTCCGTTTCTTTCTTCTTGTGGCTTTATAAACTCTTAAATAAATAAATAAAATCTTCCATTTACACTGAAACTATTGCGTCGAATCATTACAGTCCAAACCACTACCACCTTTCAAGTTTCTTCCTAAGTGTAGTGGGCGTTTTATGGCCTTCACGAAGATTTTATTTTTTATTTTTCTCAAGGAAACCCTATTTTTATTGCGGTCCTTAAACCTAACACGTTACGCTGTACAAGGTTCTTCGCTTATAAGGGATGTTGTTATATTTGACATGACTACGACTAAGATGGATATTTGAAAATATCACAATATTTTTTTTTGGAACGGATCGTAAAAAAGGTACAGTAGTTTACTTATGTAGTCTTTATTTTAAACTAAGAGCCTAAACAAACATTTGTACAGACTAATATTGTATACATATGTATAATAGCTACTTGGCTATGGAGAGTTGCATGGCAACAGTGAATGAAAATTCTTAAATTTGAATACGTACGAGAACTAAACAAGCAAGTCTTTATCGTCGAGTAAAATGAGAACTTAAGAGACGGAAAAGCTGTTTGTGTAACACGGAAAAATTTAAGATCATAAAGCTACAAGAACATTCCTTGTTTTACGTATTCCGACGATCTGGTGTGGGCCAAGAGCGTCGGCGTTATATTTACACGACATAAATTACAACAGATATTTAAAAATAGACACTTTCGCAACGCAACAGTAGCAGAAGACATTCAGACGCTTAAGATTAACCGAATTTAAGTGCATCCGGAACCTAGGACCAGAAAGAACCATTGGAAAGATTTATTCATCCAATCTACGTTTCATTGCGTTTTTCCTTTAGAGTACTCGCTCGTAATATTGCAGCTACGGTGCATGCGATTACAAACGATTTCAATTTTAGTGTCGAATAATTTCATAGTACGGTGATTTGCACACAAGTGCAGATTTCGAAGCATTAATTGAAATGTTAACTGTTATTGCGTCGTTCAGAATGCGTCTATAAAAAATGTTGTGCATGCCAAATGGGTCTCATTATTACTAAATGGATTCACTAATTTAATCTCTACTGTTTGTGTTACTGCACGTGCACAATTGGTTTAAATCGAAATGTTTGTGGGATCTGTAAATGAAACAAAAGTTAACGTTAGTAGTGAATCTAAGGAGATACTATTTTGTGTAGTTAGGGACTGCAGCAGACTGAATTAATTTATCGAGTAAATAAACAATACATAACATTACCGATTTACAATAATAATCCCTGCAGCATCATCTAATTTATTATACCAATTGGTAGGAACATTTCAGTAAATAAGTCGGTTGATAATCTTTGCTGAATATTAAGTAGGTATGTCAAACAATTTGCAATTTTGGTTACAAACCATCATTTATATTCAAAAGTAAAGTAAATTAAATTCCATTGCGTACATCAAAACGTAATTCATTTAATTTTAGACGCCCAGATGTAAATAGCTATTAAATATTAAATAATCTGTGTTCCAGAGTGGTGGAAACTTGTCAATGTCATGTTCTCCAGATTCCTGTGCTATAATTTATAGTTTTTACTATAAAACTGTAAACAACAAAAGTCTAAAGAAGATGTTTCAGATCTTTTTCGTTTCGTAAAGAAAGCATTCGATTACTCAGGAATAACAAAGACAGTGCAATAACCTGCCCAGATATTTCGAATTCTAACTAGAATGAGAAATATTCATACGTATATAAGTACTATAATAAAGTAAGTCAGTTTGTCTGTTAAGTTTTCACGCCAAAACCACTAAGCCGATCGTTGTGAAATTTGACAGATAGTTAGTCTGGGACCTGGACAGGCTACTTTTCATCCTGGATATTTGTATTAAAAATTATTCAATACAAAATATATGCAGACCAAGTCACAACAGCTAGTGAAACATATATTTTTGAACGTGTTGAAAGACTTCTAGAATTACACGCTTCTAATTATAATAAGTAAAGATACAGCTAACGAGAGGAGGAGCTCGTGGCTAAGTAACAACAGCCGCACTGGTCGATCCATCAGGTTAAGCTACGCTTGCCGGGGTTGGTCAGTGGATGGGTGACCATCTTTACATACCGAGACTCCTCCGTGCCTCGGAAAGCACGTTAAGCCGTTGGTCCCGGCTGTCATTCGTGGATCTTTGACAGTCGTTACGAGTCGTCAGAAGCCCGAAAGTCTGACACCAGTCTTACCAAGGGGTATCGTATTACCCAGTTACTGGGTTGTGGAGGTCAGATAGGCAGTCGCTCCATGTAAAATACTGGTATTCAGCTGCATCCGGTTAGACTGTAAGCCGACCCCAACATAGTTAGGAAACGGCTAGGCAGATTGAAAGATACAGCTAACGGATGCATACGTACGGCAACATTACGGCTATAAACGTTTACCTCCCATAACGAATCCCTTAAAACAATAGTGAGCGACGAGCAACGTAAATAGCCGGTCGGGTTATGAAAATACGCGCGCGAAATATTTCTGTACCGCGGTGTAATACGATACTTGATATCGTGCGGAATGTGGGGGGGAAGGGGGGAGGTGGTCTTTTGGTACTATGGGTCACAAAAGACCAGGGTTCCATAGGGTACTGCTGGGTTTTACATACGAAATGATGAAATTTGAGCCACAGAGCACATAACATTATTTTTCCTTTGACGCACGACGTCAGGGTTTTTATTAGGTACTCTTTACGCAAATCAACGGTGAATGAAATAACTGTGCTTTAAAATAACACTTTAAACGTAAAGATAGTAGAGCATAAAGGTATCAATTATCTTCGTAACTCTATCCTTCAAAGAAATAGTTGTAAAAGCGCCAACATTCTCAAAAGTCTATAATTTCCTAAGTTTAGTGAGTGAGGCTTTTGGCACATTTGCAACGACACTCTATCAAAGGATTAGCACTGAATTGTTAGCCAAAATTGTATTGTACAACTATGCTACAAAATAGCAGGTGCATGACCCATCCTATTGTTGTTCTCTAGCGCAGCGGTTCCCAAAACTTGGTCTACAGAACACTGGCGTTCCGTGGAAGGGTAACAGAGGTTCTGAATTCCATCCGAGAGTTAAAAATAAACGACTGGGTAATTCGCAAATCATACCAAACCATCGATGTTAACTGTGTCAGAGTATGAGAATTTTGATCGACACTGAGTGTTCATCCCTTCTAAAACAAAAATTCTAATCAGTAAAATTCTAATTTGAATGACTTTGGGATTGGAATCAAATATGAATAACAGAAGAAGAGAAGAGAAGGCTATCATAATTCTACTTCCGTTTGTGATGAATTACCGATGGGGTCTCCCATCGGTAATTCACGGGTTTTCAGCTTACTCTAACACCAAAAACAAGTACAGAAACAGACTGGATGCAGTTCCAGATCTTCGCGATCAATTGTCAGACATTAAGCCTAATTTCAATGCTAAGTATTACGAGTATATGACAAAAAAACATTCAACACATTAAATAGTACGTTGTATTTTTTGTACAATAAATGTTTTATAATACTTATTTTATTATTATTTTTCATTTATAATTTGATCTATCTTTTGAAGTCCAGGATGAAAATATTCCAAATACAAGGTATTATAGGTAGGTATCAGTTTTGTTATTATCAAAATGGGGATACGCAAAAACATAATGATCAATTAGGGTACCGTGGTCAAAAAAAATTGGGAACCGCTGCTCTAGCGGACTTAATGCTATATGCATTTTCTACCAGTCAACATTTGAGTGAATCAGAGCCATTAGTGGTAGGCGCAAATACGAAAATTGAGGAATAATACGTATATAATTATATGGGTTTCAGGGACATCGACGCGAAGCCGGTTACCATGGATTCAGTATATGATCCTGAACCCCCCTGCGTTGAAATTTTTCGTCAGTTATTTAAAAAAAAAAACAGCTGATCCATACATTTTGACCGCGTAGGTATTGCACTTTTCTATGAAACAGCTGTTTCTTTTTTATAACCGACGAAAAATTTCAACGCAGGGGCTTTCAGAATCATGTACCGAATCCATGGTAGCCGGCTTCGCGTCGATGTCCCTGCCACCCTGTATATACTAGCTGCGCCCCGCGGTTTCACCCGCATAAGTCTCGATTCCGTGAGAATATCGGGATAAAAGATGAAAAGATCATGGTCTACCCATGTGCCAAATTTCATCCAAATCCGTTCAGCCGTTTTAGCGTGAAAGCGTAACAAACAAACTCATTTTCGCATTTATAATATTAGTTAGGATAGTATTAAGATTGTTTATCTGTTATTTATATAGGACTAACTTTTGCCCGCGGCTTCACTCGCGTGGAGGTCGGAAATTATCCCCCGGGAACGTACTACCGGAATAAAAAGTATCCTATGTGTTAATTCAGGTTATAAACTATCTGTCTGCCTCATCCAAATCTTATGAGTAGCATAACATAATGATTGAATACTATCGTGAATTCATGCAAGCCTAGTACTTTTTGTTAGGGTACTGCTCAGAAATTGTGCACAACTTCTAATGATTGAAATACTATCTAATTCATGGAAGCCTACTTTTTGTGCCAAGTTGAGAATCACGTTGTCCCATACAAAACTTGCCCCCATTTTTCACCCCCTTAGGGGTAGAATCTCGGAAAATTATATCTTATCGGATGCCTACGTGATACAAAGAACACACCCTCCAAGTTTCAGGTCTCTATGATCAGCGGGTTAGGCTGTGCGTTGATCCGTCAGTCAGTCAGTCATTCAGGACAAAGCATTTTATATCTCGTAGATAGATAGATAGATTGATAGATATGGGTACCTGCATGCTTACTAAAAAATTACAGTAAATATCATAGTATGTTTTTTCTACAAGCGATTTTGTACTCAGTGGTAAGTAGTAATAAGTTATACTGTAAATACTCCGAAATACTCGTAGTCACAGAAACAGCTGTCTGCGATAACAACAACTGAAATATTTGCACGCAGCCAGGCCGAGTGACATGAAAATGGCACTAATTTGTTATTTCTACACAACGAATAGGTAAACGAACGTAGATGTCAAACATTTGCCAGGGTGTTGCTATGTCGGACGTAAATTCATTATTATAGGGACAAAACTGTAAAATATCTAAATTTTTCAACAGTCCTATTAGGTTTTATATCCTGTAAAATATGGATAGTAATTACGTTTAGGTTAAAATCCATCACAGATGGAGATCAATCAATCTGCTCAGCCTTTTCCCAACTATATTAGGGTCAACTTCCAGTCTAACCGCATGCAGCTGAATACCATTATTTTACATGAAGCGACTGACCTCCACAACCCAGTAACTGATTAATACGATACCCCTTGGTAAGACTGGTTGCAGACTTTCGGGCTTCTGACGACCCGTAACGACTGTCAAAGATCCACGAATGGCAGCCGGGACTACGGCTTCACGTGCTTTCCGAAGCACGGAGGAGTCTCGGTATCCACAGACCAACCCCGGCAAATGTCGCTTAACCTGATGGATCGACCCGTGCGGCAGTTATTACTTAGCCACGAACACAGTCGTAGCTATAATGTATATTAATATAATATACCTAAGCACACTACGATATATTTTCAATACTATCCTTGAGTGACAGCACACGCATCTATAATATACTATTATATTTCTATGACGTCACCAACCTACACTGTAATTGATACTATACATAAACTCATAAAGTCACGCCTTCTACGCATGGGAGTAGGCAGAAACTACAGAACGCCACCTACTAGTATCCTTACCTGCTTCCTTTCCTGCTAATATCTTTGAACTTTTTATTTGGTTTTTATTTGTAGTACCTACAATAATTATTTTGTGCTGTGTGCCTCTTAGTCTGTGCAATTTTTTTTTTTTTTTCTTTTCTTCTTTATTCTTCTTCTTTCTTCTTACATACTCCTTTCGCCTCGTTTACGTCCATACATCTGCTCATACACGCACTCCGGTTGCGAGCACCACGCACCTGACCTTCCTGAAGAACGTCACCAATAAGGTCACTATATGTCTGTAAATTAAGAGACGTTTAAGCAACATCTCTTAATTTTAAGAAACGTTTATAAATAAAGGGTTAAATTACCAACCATGACTTCATTGCACCCATTTTGTTGTTTATTTTACACATAATAGTTCAGTGCCAACAGTTTCCACCGCTCGCATGTTTTTCCAGTGTGTACAAAAATCCGAGTAGCGAACAGCATATTCTTTGAGCGAACAACATAATATCCCGAGTGTCGATTATGGAGAGGTGCCAAACGGGACCATTTGGCAGGCGGCGCTACAAATCTATCAGTAGCAGCTCGACGCTATGGGAGTCTGCTACATGCTGATTAACTTGCATCCACGCTGGGGTTTTTGCAGGTTGGCTAATAACAGTACGTATACCAATGAAGCAGAACGAAAATTTATTGACGAGGCCAAGGTCATTGAACTTGAACGGGTAATGAAATAGGATTTTTTTCAAAAAGTTTAATAGTAATAAAAAATCTAGATTCCGAACTTTGCTGATTCAAAAATGGATTCTGTTTCCACCACCTATATATTTATATACTTGTAGACACCACGTGCTGTTCCCAACGGTTATGCCTCAAGGTTTATTTACTGGGGCCTTAAAGTAAGTTACGAAGATGGTAAAATCTATTTTCAACTAGAGATTACTGATGTTTCTTAAAAGAGATAGAAGAAGAAGTTTTTTTGGCAATAATTGACATTTGGTCTCGTATGAATATTATTATTTTGGCTTCTCTTGAAGTACGGATACAATAATTACGGTGCGTTTAGGAATCATCAATTATAGCATTGAGTATTTTTAATTAAACACTTACTACGAATATAATGTATCGGTGACCGTATCGCGTTACAAGAATTAGAATAAAACGTCAGGGTCGCGCGCGGAATTAAAATTTTCTTACGTTTTTTGCAATTTGCTGGTTTTAAACTGATCTAAATATGATTCGCGACCATATCAAATATACGTACATATATTTATAGAATTATCATCATAAAAATCATCAATACAACTCTTCAAGTTCATATAATCGAATTGAATGACTATTTCATGAAATCATACATTTTAGGATTATTCTAACATCCTTAAGGAGTTTTTGATTTGTTTTTTAATTGCTGATTCTAATGATTATAATTCTGTAAAGCCATATTTGTTAAGGTCGCGAATCATATTTTAATCAAGATACAACCTGACCCAGACCTGCAAATTACAAAAAACGTAAGAAAATTTGAATTTCGCGGGCGACCTTAGCGCATCCCCTTAACAGACTCCATAACAACCAAAACTTTGCCAGTAATCGTTCCACAAAATATACATAGGTTAGCAATGATTGCCAAGGTTGTTTCAGTAAATGGACACTAACGATTCAACGCTCGCTGAAGGTACATGTAAATAACAATAACATAATTTATTATGTTTATGAAGCTATTGCCAAAGTGTCGCTATATGTCATTTAAAAGTTAATGGAGCCGATTTTGTCACTAAACTAAACTTAAATTAGAGCAGCCACACTCAAAGTGTGCTCCGCTGAGACCCTGGGATCCGCAAAGCCTCTGAGGGGGCTCCGCGAAAATAGTGGTCACAATGAAATAAAATACTAAAGGGTTAAATAGATAGATTGATAGAAAAGAGTTGAAGTCGCATGTCAGGTTCGGCATCCGGTTTATTGCGGTAGTTTGTTTTTATTAGCTGCATAGGTTGAGTTAAAGGTCCTGTTTCGCACAGTTTGTAACACCGCTCTAAGTTCAAATAGCTTTGCTATAGTTTTTTCCCGAGATAACATCTCACTTCTGTATGGAGCAGTAGTATTTTATGTTTGCTGCCATAATCTTCACACAATATTGAAAACAATAGAGATTGTTGCAGAGGACAAGATTTGACGAAAATAATTATTTTTACCGCTTCGTCAAGAACTAATTTTAGATTTGGCCGCATTTGCTTAATCGCGTGTTTATGCAGGATACAATGGAACTACAATTAGGCGCTTTACTTTTATTAGGACTCCGTCAAATGTCTACACCTTGGGTGCGCCTTGGGTTCGAACTCGAGACCTTTGACTTGGCAGTCCGACGGTCACAACACTAGGCTATCACTGCTCTTAGTACGCATCAATGTAGCTGAACCCAAACGTCTAAACTACATCCGTCAACGGGACGATTCTACACGCCATACTAAAAAACTTTCGCTATTAACTGATTCGTGAAAAAAGAAAACAATTTTCAATTTGCATGCATGTATATTTTTTTTTTACGAACGTAAGTTTATGAGTTTCATAGCGAAAGTTGTTTAGTATGACGGGTAAAATCACCCCCTTGACGGATGCAAGTAAATAAAACGAAATCGCCACCCAGTATAAGTAGCCTAGCTGCTGCCCGCCGCTGCGCCCGAGTGGTGGTCGTAAATAACTACCGGAATAAAAAGTACTTATCCTATGTCCTAACCCAGAACTACCCGTGTACCAAAAAAAAAAGCGGAGAACTTAGCGAGGCACAAATTACTTACCGTAAGCGTAAAAAAAAAGAAATTCAAAAAGTGTCTTCACAAGTTATTAGTTGAGAAATGTTATTATACCCTGGATGACTATTTTAATGATAATACTATTTGATTAAATTCTGTAATTTTATAAATTTATATTATTAATGTTGACTTGGATGACTATTTTAATTTTGGATGACTATTTGATTAAATTCTGTAATTTTATTAATTCATATTATTAATGTAACGAACGAATAATTTCTCGCATATTCTTTTGTCGTGATCTTCTTGTGTGTTTTTTTTTGTTTTTGTTTTTCTTTCTTGTAGTGGACATTATTAAATTGATTATTTTAATGTATTTTGTTAACGTAAAATTTTGTTAACTTTGACGAACCTGACTTTAATATTTGTATGTCAACAATGACAAAGCATAGTGCAACACTTATCTATTTAAGACCTTGACATGTATGATTAATGTATATATGTTCTTCACCTATGTTTAACAAATAAATAATTCTGATTCTGATTCTGATTCTGATTCTGTAAACACCCGCTTGAACGTGAGTGCTTATGCTCGGATGATATAAAACAAATGAGGAATGACCTATCACGCGTCTCATCCCTGTTAGAAAAGTATGTTATTTCGAACACGGAAATGATAAGTCAAATGAATGCGAATATGACCGAGGTCAAAAGTGAGATGGCCAGTTTAAGGGCTTCCCACGAGCAAATCAAAAACCTAATCACCTCAAATGTAGCGGATATTAGTTCACAAATACAAGACATCAAAACCACCGCGTTAAAAAATACTTCAGAACACGGCAATATAAAAAGTCAGTTAAGCCAAGTAGAACTAAAAATATCAAACACTGAAGATAAAATGAAGAAGCTTGAAAACAACCTCAGTGAGTCGAAATTGAGTCCTATATCCACCGAAATCCAAACGAATCAATTATGTGTAAATGAACAAATAATACGCGAAGTTCAAGAGCGCAAAAAGAGAGAAAATAATATCATTATAGCAGGCATACCAGAGCAAAATGCACACAGCAGCCAAGAGAGAATTCTCAAAGATGAATCTGCCGTGTTAGATATTACCTCAAAAATAAGCGACAGCAAACCAATTATAATCTATCGCATCGGCAAGTACAATGCCGGTAAAACACGTAGAATTAAATTTGCTTTAATAAGCCTGAGTCGGCAATGTTACTACTGCGCAATAGAGAAAAAATACCGGATAACATTAAAATCTTCTCTGACCAAACACCGGCCCAGCAAAAGTATTTTCAAGCCGTAAAAAACGAACTGACACAACGAACAAACAAAGGAGAAAGTGATTTAACTATAAAATACATAAATGGAATACCGACTATTGTACAACCACCCTCAAAAAACTACAACGAACAATAATAAACGATACCTTACCTAATACTACAACTTACCAAATAGTGGACGATTATTGACACCTAAATACAAATAAATCACGTCTCTCATTTCTCTACTTGAATGCACGAAGTATACGAAAGAAAGGAAAGCTAGACGAACTCAAATGTATTTTAAAATCAATACCCGCAACTGTGCACATAATTTTGCTAACAGAAACCTGGATACAGAACGAAAATCAAACCTTACAGCTACAGATAGCTAACTATACACACTACTATAATTACAGAACGGACAGTAGAGGAGGAGGAGCATCAGCATACATACACAACGACCTAAAACATAACCTAACCGAATCAACATATCAAGATGGACATAATTACCTTTGGGTACGAATTGAGAAATTTGCTCTGGATGTGGGCGTGGTCTACAACCCTGGTAATACAAACTTTGAAAGATTTTTAGATTTATACGATACACAGCTACAGCAACGAAGGAGAGCAATTGTATTTGGAGATTTTAACATAGACCTTTTGACAAAAAATAAAATTCAAAAAAAATACAAACAAAGAATTAATGAAACCGGATATAAAATACTCAATAAAATCAATAAAACCTACTGTACAAGAGACTCACAAACAAAGCAGTCAATTCTGGATCACGTCTCCACAAATTTAAAAGGAGAACATTATAAAATCGCTATTATCAATTCATCTATGTCGGATCACAAGCAAATTTACTTACAATTAAACAAATGGAAACCTCCTTCCAAAATGCGCTTAAATTATGAAACAATAAATTACGAGAAGCTGTATACGACGATAGAATCACAAGGACTTGAAGACGTGACAAGCAATTATATACAACTAGAATCAAGAATAAAACAGTATGTAGAAGACAGCAAAGTGATGAGAACCAAATTTTTGAACCCACCCCAAGAAGATTGGATTAATAAATCAAGAAAATAAGAAATTAGATGATAACTATAAAGAAATGAGGGATAAAATTGCAAGATTAATCCAAGCTACAAAGAATGCTTACTACTTCAAAATATTTACAAATTGTATAAATAATCCTAAAAAAATGTGGTCGCTCATAAATAACTTAGCTAACAACAAAATCATACAGAGTAGTGCTCCTTCAAAACTCCTAGTTGATGGTACATGTATCTCTAATATAAAAGAAATTTGTGATGTCTTTAATAATTATTTCTCAACAATAGGATCAATACTTGCAGATAAAATACCTAGAGAATACCATAACAGCTCAAATCACCATATTTTTAAGTCAAAGAAAAAATACAATCATGAACTTACGACATTGGATCCATGTAATTCAAATGAAATCATCAAAATTATTAAAGATCTTGACTCGAATACAAGTAGTGGTATAGACAAAATTAGCACAAAAGTGATAAAAAGTTTACAAAATTTAATCTCAGACAGTTTAGCTAAATGTTTTAATAAATTAATGATCGATAGTGAGTTTCCTGACACTCTGAAAGTCGCAAAGGTAACACCGATCTACAAATCGGGACCAAAAACCGATCCAGGGAACTATCGTCCGATTTCTGTGTTACCAATATTGTCAAAAATTTTAGAGAAAATACTGCACAGTCGTCTTCTTAAATATCTTGATTCTTTTAACCTAATATCTGATCGTCAGTATGGATTTAGAGCTAAAAACAACACAACTGCAGCTGCTATTGATTTAACAACAAAAATAAAGCAAAACATCGATAAGAAACACCATGTGCTGGGAGTCTTCATTGATTTGAAAAAAGCCTTTGATACCGTAAGTCACAAACTACTATTAGAAAAACTAGAAAACATAGGTATCAAGGGCAATGCACTTAAAATGCTAAAATCTTATCTAATCAATAGATTTCAGATAGTTAAAATAGATAGTTTTGAGAGTAGTACATTGCCGATCACATACGGCGTCCCGCAAGGGTCTATACTGGGGCCACTATTGTTCTTGATTTACATAAATGGCATCACAGAACTAAATCTACATGGTCACATAACTTTATACGCAGATGATACGTGCCTATTTTATTTCGGACTTAACATGCATGACATTATTGCAAAAGCCCAAGAAGATCTTAACGTGCTATTCGAATGGTTCAAATATAATTTATTAACCATAAATATTTCAAAAACCTGTTGCGTTGTCTTTAAAGCTAAGAATAAAAAAATACCTCAGCACAACACACTAGCTATTGATAATATCCCACTAGATCAAAAAACCTGTGAAAAGTATCTTGGCTTGAGAATAGATCATTACTTAACATGGCATAATCAAATAGACCATAAAAAATAAACTATCAGCACTTACAGGCTCACTTCATAGTATAAACCAGTGCATACCTAAAAAGATGCGTTATACTATTTATAACTCTCTTATTAAGTCGCATCTCATATATCTCATAGAAATTTGGGGAAGTGCCGGAAAAACGAAGTTGCAAGAATTACAAAGAGTACAAAATAAGGTCATAAAGATATTGTTTCGCTATCCATACCTAACACCAACTTGTAAAATTTTTAAAGAAACTAAACTAATGAATATCAAGCAACTCTACACATATAATACTTGTGTTCTGATTAGAAAAATTATAGACAAAACCATCCACACTGATATATCATTTACAAAAAAATCTCAAATTACTAAACGCAGTCTTCGTCGACCAAGTCTACTTGTTTTGCCAAGAATGCGCACTAATTACGCTAGAAAGAGTATTACATATGAAGGAGCACAACTGTTTAATAATCTACCCAGTTATATAAAAAGCGTTAGCTCTCTCAACAGTTTTAAGTCTCGGCTATCCAAACACATCATTGAAAACTGCGTTGACTAGCGACCTCCATTGTACTTTGAGAATTGATCTGTTGAATGAGTATAGAATAATTTTATATAATACTATAAGTACATATACTTTGGTGGCGGTTACCTAAAATAAGTTTACATAATGTTTCTTGTCTGTTCTCATGTAAGTGGCTTTTTTTGTCTTTATGAGAATAAATGATTTAAACCTAAAAATGAGGAACGTACACACAAAGTTACGTTCGCATATAATATTAGCATGGATTTATCTCTATAGAGGGACCTGATATTTTCTAACCGTACCTTAGCTATTAGGTATTGAGTTTACCTTGATTGCCCTCCATAAAAGTGTCAGTAATTGATTTACCTACTTTGTTCGTTTCAGCAGTCTATGGGTGAGGCTTTATTCAGCGGCAGACATTTTTATTCGTTGACCTAATTATATTTCATTCTGTTTTAGGTAGAATTTGCTTAATTAACAGAATTGACTGAAACAACCAATCAATCCAACACGATACCCCTCGGTAACACTGGTTGTCAGAGTTTTGGACTTCTGACTACCCATGACGACTATCAAAGATCTACGAATGACAGCCGGGAGCAACGGTCTAGATATGTAATGGATGGACACCCATCCAAGAACCGACCGCGGCAAGCGTAGCTTGATCTTCAATCGACTCGTGCGACTGTTACCATTTAGTCACGACCCCATTAAACAACCAGTTGTCACAACAACATATAGATCTGAATACATAAGATATGAGTTGTCGTGTTGTAATTAATTTGTAGGCAAGGTTCTTCTTTCTTTGAAGAATTTTATAAAAGTACCGACCTTCTTTGACCTAGATTTAGTATTATTGTATCAATTGGTCATACAGGCATCAATGTTGAAACAACCGGTTGATAATAAAAATAAAAATAAATTCTCAAAACTTAAATTTTACTCGTATTTTTGGTATTGTAGCATCCAAAAGTGGAGGCTTTTGTCCTACAGTGGGACGGTGAGGGTTCAAAATAATATTGATAAGACCATATAACACCAAAGAGACTATGACCACAGAACAGACTGTTCTGTGACTATGACCCAGGAATGAGTGATAGAGGAGACGCTCTGCGAAGTCAAACTTATTCTAAAACTCTAGAGGCCTTAATTATTAGAGAACAAAGTTTATCTTCACTTTCATTCTTTATTCCGACAAAGCTAAAGTTCCAATTACAAAATCTGAAGTTTAAATGGAGTTTAAGTTGTTACAATTTACTTTGTTCGGATCAGAGTTCAAAATACAATAACTGGCTCGATGGTTCAGGCTTGGACCAAAGTTCGAACGCGTTTTGTAATTGAATAAGACGGGAAGCGTGTAAAATTTACACACATGCAGTTTGTCAATTAACATAGATAAGAAAGTACGCCTAAATTACGAATCGAATCACTTGTTTTCCAAAAAGTGGGCGAGGTCGTCGGACACCATCAGTTTATATACGGTGAACAGAAATAGACGCACAGCAGCTGACCGCCGGCGTCGCCTTCATAAATAAAGAAAAGAACATTGCTTGCGATGATTAAGTATTTAGATTACTAATTGGTAACTAAGTATCGGTGTAGGTATTTTAGATGAAATCGTAAAACGGTAGATAAGTATTATTTTACTCCCGGCTTCTTCCTGCCTGGCTAAACGAGTCGATATTGTTCGATTTCCCAATGTGTTATGTATGAGTATTAAACTGACGTCCAACAAGTGAAGTATTTCAGTCGTAGGTACTACTTCCTTTGATTAATTTCTCACGAAGCGATCTACAGTGAGTGATACTGTGATAAAAACTTTCTTTCTTACAAACTTATTAGTTTAGTATTCATGGGAATAGGAGAACAGTGGTGGCCCATGTAACGGCCACAACGGCCTCTGACGGGCATTTTACTTTGTGTAAATTATTTAATTACCACTGCTCTCAAAATGGTGAAGGAAAACATTGTGAGGAAAACCAAAAACATCTACCAACCCGCACTGGGCCCGCGTGGTGGATTACAGCCCACTCCCTCTCACAGAGAGGAGGGCTGAGTCCCAGTAGTGGGAACATTATAGGCTTGTTAGGAATTCAATAGGTATTATTTCACTCCCCGGCCACTCCCCACGCCGTCCACAAATAACGTCATCGCTAAGTTTTGGAATGATTTAACAGCAACTAGTGACGTCAGAGCCAGAGCTAATACTTAAACTGCTCTCCCACCGCTGATGTTAATACAGGATGTACAATGTTGCTGCCTGATGTAACACAGGATGTGTATAGTTATTAATAGACAAAAACATTTAACAATGAAATAAAAACACTTATAGAATCAGCATTGCCATCCAACATGGCACTGCCAGCCTTTTGGGCACTTTTCCCACTGACAGCGATGCGGACGAATTTTTTGACGCCCAATGAACTTGAAACTTTCCTTTGTTTTTTTTTTCCTTTTTATACTTGTACAAAATTTATATGTTTTATTGTTAGATTATATTTAAGATTTGTCAATTGTTCTAAATATATATTCTACTACAGCTTTCCTAAGAGAAGTATGCGGTTCGGGAATCGTCGTCTATCTTCGTAAATAAAAACGCGCGTCGATGAAATCTAAAATAAAGTTGTTACAACCATGGAAGTACTGAACTATTTTGTATTAACATAATGAGAAATTTTCCAAAGTTTGAGTGATATTTGATGATCTGCGACCGAAGTAAGTAAGCGAAGCGACAAAAGTAGCAAAAGTCTCATTGCTTCTGCAGGGGGTTCTCTGTGGCGCGACGTTCGACCTAATTTATTTATTTATTTGATAGGTACACCAACGGCCTATTCACTAGAACATTAACATAATAAAAAATTACATAAGCATTGATTTATGGTGAATTAGTCACTTACAGGCGTACACAGCACTTACATAAAAATAGCTTATAAATACACGTTTTAAAAAGATTTTATACGGATAGAAAAATTGAATTGAAACAATGAACAAAACATTAAGTTAAGTAATTAGAATTTAAAAAAATATCAAGAATTAAAATCAAAATTATCAATAGAACAAAATTAAAACATTGAAATAAAAAATAAAAATGTATGCAGCAAATTCGAAAACACGAACATTATCGAAGCGCAAACCTTTTCTGCTTTACCTGTAAACTTGCCTTTCAAACCACTGCGCTTCATCCACCTCAAGATGCAACAAAACCTTATTTTAAACAAACAGATATTAAACCGTTTTTTTTTTATGTGTAACATCTTTCCGCTCACTTTCCTACAATCTGTGGAGTGGGAAATCTGTGGGAGTGATTTCGTGAAAAGGGACGGAAGTGTATTACAGGAAGCCGGAGAAGCGCGCGAGTTAAGTGTGGTAACCCTACTACAATTAGCTTTGTCAGCAGTACAGCTTCTTCCAAATCTAGTGAGTAAGTTATTATAATGTAGGACATTGTCGTCACGCAACAATTGTCGTCTTAGCATAATTTAGCTATAAGTACCTTGTATCTTTAGGATTAGATTATTATTATCTTCACTGTCACTCTGTCAGTTAAATAAAGTTATTTTTATAAACTCTCCGACTGTCGTTTACTTAATTGGCGCAGCCGGTAGGATCTCTGTAGTCACTCAGTATAGTATAAAATTCTACAAAGCTGCTGTGACGTCTGTTCCAACAGTTTAACAGAGATCGCCGAACAAATAAATTTATTGAGCAACTTCATCGAGAGGCTGACGCCGAGTGTGGTGATAATAGTCCAAGGAGGAGATGGGAGTAACTTCGGGACTGTGAGTAGAACTTTTTCACTATCCTTTCTGTTTTCCTTTACGTGTACCTCTTTGATTAGATATATGTGTTTGTGTTATTAGGGGTCAGACAATACCTGGGTAACATACATATTTTATTGCGATAAAACTTTTGTGATAGAATAAATACGTAGATATAGTTAGTTTAGTACATTTTTATTACGATACAAACCTCGTGGTAAAGCAATTAGGTAGGCATAATTGTTTAGTACCTACAGTCTATTACGATACAATTTTCGTATTAAACTGTGTCACTAAGTAGGTATTTTCCTGGTGTGTAGCGTTTCGGGTTTCAATAACAATGGATCAGATCGTACCAATTCCGTCAGCAATGACTAGCATTATTCCGGAATTTAGTGGCGATGCTAGACAGCTCCCACTATTCATAAAAAAATGCGAATATATATTAAATAAGTTTCGAGGAGGAGATGCTCAGAACGAATACTTATATCACGTCGTAACAAGTAAGCTTTCGGATAAAGCTGCGAACCTAGTAGGAGAGCGGGATCAAATAAATAATTGGGATGAACTAAAAGAGTTGTTAGTGCAACATTTTGGGGATCCTAGGACCGAAGAATGTTTAGTGTTGGAATTGGAATCCTTAAAAATGAACCAAAATGAAAGTTATTTAGATTTTTGCCATAGGATACAAAACATACGTAGTATTCTTATTGCAAAAACCAATGAAACGATAAGCAATGTCAACGTACGTCAAGCCAAACAACATATTTATACTAATTCGTCGCTGAATGTTTTCTTATATAATTTACCAGCGTATTTAGTTAGGCTAGTACGATTGAGAAATGTAACGACTTTGGAGGATGCCTTAAAGGTTGTTCTAGAAGAGCAAAGCTTCCAAACAGTTTATGATCTGAAAAATAGCAGAAATAAGCCGTCAAGGAAATTTACGGAAAACCATAATAACAACTTCCAAAGACTACATAACTCACAAACAAGAGAGGCAAATCCGAATGCATCTAGTAGTTCACAAAATGCCGTAAACCAGTCAGGTTCACAAAACGCATCGTTTCAATCAAGGAATTCGCATTTTGCACAAAATCGAATTCCGTTACAGACTAGGTCAACTGCAGGGACGCCGAGTCAGCATGATCGGCGATGGACGTCGGCACATAATGCACCGTTTGCAGATACAGGTGCAAACACCGATGTTACTATGCGGACTGCGAGTTCTAGACGTGTTAATTACACAAACAATGATTCATACGATAATAATCAGTTTGCGTTTGAAAGGGAACTACAATCAAGTACTTCGGACGAGCCTGTATGTGCGGAAAATTTTCATCTAAGGGCCTCGAACAGAGAGAACATATAGTTTTAAAGTGTACTAGTTTTCGTTCTTTGCCATATATTATAATTCCTGAGTTAGGTAATGCAGTTTTTATGTTAGACTCTGGCAGCACTAGATCTTTTATCGGATCGAGTATAGCGAAGCAATACTTTAGAAATAATATATATAAGGAGCGTTTTAATGTTGTTAGCACACATGGTATTAGCGAACATACACACGTTATTTGTACACAATTGCCTAAAATTTTTAAATGCTCGGAGGATCATAAGTTTTATCTTTACGATGTCGATAGTAACTACGATGGTTTGATAGGAAGTAATCTAATGAAACAATTAGGCGCGAAGATTGACTACGAAATGTCAATGTTGTGCACAAAAACAACGAACATACCTTTTGTCTATTCGTCAACATTTACGTATGTTCTGCCAGCACGTTGTGAAGTAAAAGTTAACCTTCCAGTTGATTTAACTTATGGCGCGGCCATTTTGGATTACAAAGAATTAACCGATGGAATAAGGATGCCTTGTGCTTTAGTAAACTGCGTTAATGGGTTTGCATATACGGTTATTCAAAATTGTAAAGACAAAGAAATGATCCTTAAGGTCACTAGTCCATTTAAGGTAGAACAATGTAATGATAGCGAATTAGCAGTAAATAACCTAAGCGAAAGGGATGGACTGGATGAATTGTTATTAAAAAATCTTAACAAATTACGACTAAACCACATGAATGAGGAAGAAAGAAACATGGTATGGAATATTTGTGAGGAATATAAGGATATTTTTTATTGTGAGGATATACCGTTGTCTTTTACGAATGATGTCAAGCATAAGATTAGAACTACGAACGAAGATCCAATTAATGTCAAAGCATATAGGTTACCGCCAGCCCAAACAGAGGAAATTAGGCGTCAAGTTGATAAGATGTTAAGTGACGATGTAATCCGAGAATCAAACTCTCCTTGGAGTGCACCTGTTCATTTAGTTCCAAAAAAGTTAGACGCGTCGGGCCAACAGAAATGGAGAATGGTAGTGGATTATAGACGATTAAACGATATAACCATAGACGATAAATACCCTTTGCCAAATATCAATGACCTTTTTGATAAGTTGGGAAAGAGTATGTATTTTTCAACTTTGGACCTCGCCTCTGGTTATCATCAATTGCAAATTCAAGAAGAGGATAGGCAGAAAACTGCATTTACAACACCATTTGGGCTGTACGAATTTAACAGAATGCCTTTTGGTTTAAAAACAGCGCCTGCTACTTTCCAACGAGCAATGGACAGTGTACTTAGAGGGTTGCAAGGGTTACATTGCCTTGTTTATTTAGATGACGTAATCATATTTTCGACAAGCCTACAGGAACACGTCGTTAAGCTCAAAGCAATTTTTGAACGATTTAGAAAAACAAATCTAAAAGTTCAACTAGATAAGTCCGAGTTTCTAAGAAAAGAAGTTATATACCTAGGACATACAATTACAAAAGATGGCCTTAAGCCTAATAATGATAAGATAGAAGCTATCCTAAAATATCCAATACCTACCTAAAACAGTCACGGAGATAAAAAGTTTCTTGGGTCTGATAGGATATTATAGAAAATTTATCAAGGATTTCTCTAAAATAACAGGACCTCTTACAGCATGTCTAAAGAAAGGAAAAAGTATAGTAATAGATGACGAATATAGAAAAAGTTTCGAAACATGTAAAGAATTACTAACAAATGCACCTTTACTGCAATTTCCCGACTTCAACAAGCCTTTTATTCTTACAACTGACGCATCGAATTTCGCTGTTGGCGCTGTTTTGTCTCAAGGCAACATAGGCTCAGATAAACCAATCGCGTTTGCTAGCAGGAAACTAAGTGATACAGAGTCTAGATATAGCACAATCGAGAAAGAGTTATTGGCCATAATATGGGCGGTCAAATACTTCAGACCCTATTTATATGGTAGAAAGTTTATTATTTATACCGACCATAGACCATTAGCCTGGCTGAATTCGTTAAAGGAACCAAATAGCAAGTTAACTAGGTGGAGATTACGGTTAGAGGACTACAATTTTGATATCCATTATAAAAAGGGTCAACAAAATACAAATGCGGATGCCTTATCACGCATCAAAATTAATGTTACAAATGATTGTGAGTCGATGATTGTAAATGTCGATGAAAACGAAAGAAACTTGCAGGAGCATTTAGACGAGGTGACTAATGAGATTATAAAACTTGGTAAAAAGGGACCAGAATTAGAGACTATCGAAATATCAGATTCTGAAAGTGACGCTGCTACAGCTAATTCTATATCCAATAGAGAGCATGAAGGTATACCTATCCTCAAAGAAGCGATAGACACTAAGCCTAGACAAATTCACATTTTTACTTGGTTTAAAGATAGCTTGGCTGTAAAAGACATTTCTAATGACAAACAAAAAATTTTGGAAGTTCATTTACCTACGAATAACCAGGATTTAGTAAAGGATTTCCTTAAGGAATATATAGACTACAAGCATAAATATTTCATATATTTTGAGGATCCTGCCCATAGGAAAATTTTTGTCAACGTTATTATTTCACTCTATAAAAAGGGAACCCAACAATTTGTTGAATGTACTGAAAGAGTGGTGAACGTTACAGATGAGGATGAGCAAAAGAATTTAGTTTTAAAATATCACCAAGGTAAAACCTGTCATAGGGGTATTAGGGAGACAGTAATTAAATTAAAAAGATCGTACTGGTGGAGTAAGATGCAGGAAACAGTTACTGCCATCATTAATGCCTGTGAGGAATGTAAAAAAATGAAATATGAAAGGAAACCCCTGAAACCATTTATACAGTTAACACAGACTCCAGATGGGCCATTACAAGAAGTCTTTATTGATCTGTTATACATCGAAAAGAACCAATATCTGACAGTGGTGGACGCATTTAGTAAGTTAGGACAAGCTATTTACATACCTAACAAAAGTACACCAGAGGTAGTAAGAGCCTTAATTAAATACTTTAGTATGTATGGAACACCCAAGAAGATAAGTAGTGATTCAGGCACAGAATTTAATAACGAACTGCTCAAAGAAATGTTGAACCTGCACAAAATAGATCAGCATATTGGAACACCCAATAATCCCAATTCAATGGCGATGGTAGAGCGTTTTCATTCTACAATAATAGAAATATATAGGTTAGCAAAATACGAGCAAAGTAACTTAGATGCTACATCCGTAATGACATACGCGATCATGGGATATAATAACACAATTCATAGTGCCACAAATTTCACACCTTTTGAGGTAGTTTTTGGACAAACAGAGTCAGGGAATATTTTTGATATCGATAGGAATAAAAACTTAATGCAGAAAATTTTACAAGACCATCGTAAAAGACTGAAAATTCTTTACGAACACTTGAGTAGCCAGATGATTGGACATAAAAGTTTAGTTAGGGAAAAGAAAGGAGGAGAAGAGAATATACCAGCATAGCTAACATGACAAGCGCGAGAACGCTCTTTTTCTCGTTTTGTCGAAATTTGTCGACGATTCTGACAACATTCTAATCCCTAACATGACCGTAAACGACGAGTTAACTGGAAAAAGGCACTTTGACACTTCTTTATCTCGCGACGAGAAACCGATGTTGCAAATTATTAAAAACAAATATTTTTTATGATAGCAACATCGGCTTGAGATTCCGTTTCATTCATTCAATGGTGCCGATTCTCTTGTCACAAATGCTTCTAAACTAGACTAAAAATCACCAAAATTTTGTTTATTCCTGTCAAACGACGTTTTGCCACTATTATGGCACTGAACTATTAATTTTGTGAAAACGGAAATTTTGCTATTCTGAATTTGGCGTTTTTCACCTAACATTTTGATTGTTAATCTAAATCTGACTATTTTTAATCGCGATTAAAAAGATGTGGATTAAAATGAGTTGTCATGAACCAAAATGCACACCAACACTTCGACGGTGCAAAAACAGTACTGAATCTTTTCTTTTGCTTATATCTCGAAAATGGAGTGTCCTATCGCAAAAATAATGAAAATTTCGACACCCTATATGAAACCCATAAACCACTAGAGCTCAACATGTAGGTATATTTTTTTTTCATACAAAACGCGAAAAATCTATATATATAAAATGATAAACTGACTGACTGACTGGGTGATATATCAACGCACAGCCCAAACCGCTGGTCCTAGAGACATGAAACTTGGAGGGTGTGTTCTTTGTAAAGAGTAAGTATCCACTAAGAAAGGATTTTTGGGAATTCCACCCCTAAAGGGGTAAAATAGGGGATGGAAGTTTATATGAAAGTCCGTCAGTTTTGAAGTTAGGATCTTCAAATTTTGTGTTTAGGCTGACGATTGAAAATTAATTTATACGTGTCTCAGCGTTTTTGATAATTCCACCCCCGAGGGGTTAAAAAGGGGATAAAGTTGAAAAGTCCTTAATTTTCTAAGAAAAATCACTAAATTTACTATCTAGGCTTATGGTTGGAAGCTAACGCAACGGTGTTGTTGGAATTTCAACCCTTAAGGGGGTGAAAAGGGGGATGTAATTTTGTTTGTAATTAAAGTTCTTTATTTTTTAAGTTAAAATCACTAATATTTCGGCATATTATTCTATTATATTCGCAACCCACTGCTGGGCTCGCCACATTTGAGGCGATAAGTCTTCTCTTTGAGGAGTGACTAGAAAGGCGCCACGGCGTCCTCACCTTCCGCCTGACGCAGGTCCTCACCGGACATGGTTGTTTCGGGAGGTTCCTGTTTCGCATAAGGCGGGAGGAAACGCCCAGGTGTCACCACTGTGTGGATCACCCGGAGGACATCGTGGAGCATACGGTGAAAGTCCGCCCGGCTTGGGCGGGGCACCGCATTGTCCTTGTGGAGGCGATCGGTGACAGTGATCTCTCGCGTCCGGCCCTGGTCCAGGCCATGGTACTGAGGGAGAGGGCGTGGCAAGCCGTCAGCTCCTTCTGCGAAGCAGTAATGCTCGCAAAGGAGAAGACGGAGCGCGTGAGGGAGAGGCAGATGTCGGCACAACGGAAGGGGTCCGCAAGGACCCATGCCTGCCGGGGTCGCGGGAAAGTCCGAAAGGGATACCGTGGCCCCTGGCAACGTACAGGTAATTGAAGACACACGGGTGGGTTTTAGTCAGTAAGAGTCTGTCACGCCCTCCCGCTCCGCCCAGAACGGGAGAAGTTATTTGATCATTTACCACCCTAAAAAAAAAAAGGGTCTGAAAAGGGCCATGAAGTTTTGTATTGAAGTTGCTCATTAGCTGAATTTTGTATTCAAGTAAAAATAATATAAGTGCACGTGTACTGCTTCTAACTTTACAGTATTTTACATAGAGCGACTGCCTATCTAACCTCCACAACGCAGTTACTGGGTAATACGATACCCCTTGGTAAGAATGGTTGTCAGACTTTCGGGCTTCTGACTTCCCGCAACGACTGTCAAAGATCCACGAATGACAGCCGGGACCAACGGCTTAACGTGCTTTTCGAGCAACGGACGGGTCTTTGTATGGTCACCCATCTACAGACTAACTGCGGCAAGTGTAGCTTAACCTGATCGATTGACCTGTGCGGCTGTTATTATTTAGCCACGGGCCCCTCCCCCGGAGAACCCCCCCCCCCTTCCCCTTCTCCGGGAGAATCGATATAGATATAGATTAGGATAGTAAGGATACGAACAGAATGCGATACTGCTCATCCCTCATAGCAAATAGCGTGATAATTTGTACCCTACAGACTGACCACACATATAGGGAACACCTATGCAATGTTATTGAGGCCAAAGTACTAACTGGATCTGCCAGAGGAGAAACAGTCTTCGTGCCGCGTATACCATTGATACCAAATAATGACCTTCCGTTTGAATTTAAAAGATTGTAGTTGACTATTAATAAGTCACAGGGACAAACTCTGAAATTTGCTGGAGTTGATTTGCGGCAAGACTGTTTCTTCGTCGGCCAATTTTATGTGGCTCACTCACGTATTAGCTCTCCAACTAGCCTGGTTGTTTTAGTGCCCGCTTCCGAATTAGTGAAAAACATTGTATATAGAGAAATACTGTAAAGGATTTAGGTAGATACCGGTCCTTTACAGTCTTTTTACAGTAGGTATTTCTTGACAGTGTTCATCAAATATCACAGATAGTGGAGGACAATCAGCCATGAACAAAGCTCTATATTGTAATTGTTATAATCATTCATAAATATCTAGAAAAAAGAATTTATACTCTACGCAGACGAAGTAAAATAAAATAGTAACGAAGTCAAATCTTACATTGAATATTCGAGTCTGATGCCGAAAACATAGTTTTTAGAATTTTGGTCTGTTTGTTTGAATGTACGAGTATGTTCCGGTTTGCACAAAAACGGATGAACGGATTTGGATGATATTTGGCACACAGAGTTTATAACCTGGATTAACCTGTAGGTTATTTTTTAATCCAGGTAGTACGTTCCCGTCGGATATTTTCCGACATCCACGCGGGCGAAGCCGCGGGCAAAAGCTAGTTCCATATAAAACATGTCGTTCCAATATAAATAGTAGTTTAAAACTAAGTGTTTTCATTATTAATATATTGTAAAAAATAAATATTACTAAAATAAGTACAATTGTGAAACTGCCATGCTATTTTGGAGTTATTTTTTTGGATCATTATTTTGTCTACTCTTCTCGTCGTCAAAATCGAGGACGAGTAAATGACAGAAAAATAGCAGATATCTCGTGTTGAATTGTCAAAAATCGAGATAACTAAGGTGTCATGTTAGAGTTTGTCGAAAAAATATCAAGTTTGACAGAACGAGTCGACTATTTTGTATGGCGGCGCTGTCAGAAAACGAGAAAAGTGACAGAAATAGACGACAATTACTCACGCGAGAGTGAGTAGTTGTCGCGGGCGTCAAGTTAGCCCTACAAGTGTAGTAGATGGGGACACAATTTTTATGAAAAATACTAGGACTAGAAAAGCTAAAGAGTTGCCTCGTTTTGAAAAAGCAATCGTCATGGGAAATGTCGACAGGAACATAGTCCCAGTTAAGCTTAAAAATAGACGTACGAGAGTAGCATTAAAAAACGTAAAACGTCCTTCACAGATGGTGGTCGATACTTCTCGCCCTAGTGGATCAAGGGACAACTTTGAACATCCAGAAAATCGATCAGAATCCCGGGATAGTTCCGATCAGGATTGGGACGGCTCTGATGAAGAATAACCACTGGGACATCATAAAAACAATAGATTTAAATTCTCTAGCCCTACAATTAGAGAATAATATGCAAGAATATAATAAGTTAAAAATTATTTGTAATAGTAATAGCGAGATATATAGGGAACTTATAGGATTAACCGTACAGATAGATTCTCTGTTAGAATTAACTAAGGACAGGTTACAGCAGATTTTACCGTCAAGAAGAACAAAAAGAGGTATTTTGAATCCATTGGGTTCTCTTGTTAAAGTAATAACAGGTAATTTAGATAACGAGGACGCTAGGAAGTATGATTTAGAGATAAGTAATCTAGGAAAAAGGGAACATTCCGTTGAACGAAGGGTATCATTAATGCAAAGGGCTTTTGATAAATTGCTTAATGTTTCAGACGATATCAATTTCAATACTAGACATCTAAATCAAAAAATTAAACAATTTCAGTCTCTTGTTCAAAATCAAACTAAGTACTCCAATTTGATTTCAATCATGAATAGTATGCACCAAATATTAAATAATTTTCGTACTATTTATACTATCATTTATGAACTAGAAACAGCCATTGCCTTTAGCAAAATACATATATTACATCAATCTATAATTAACTCTACGGAACTATTTAATATTTTGAAGGTAATCAAAACGCACCATACCTTAGTTTATCCGTTAGATATTCATAACCTAGTTAAGTTAGAGGGAAGTATAAAAATTAAGGGGTTTATAGATAGTAGTAAAATAGTTTTTATTTTGGAAGTCCCACTAGTAGACAGTAACACATATATCTATTATAAAGTTATCCCTGTTCCAATTTTTAACCCTACCACAAAAAAACCCTATGTCATTATTCCGAAATATCCTTACCTACTGGTGAAAAAGTCGAAATACAGGCCCGTAGTCGACAGCTGCGAAGAAATAGATGACCTCACATACCTTTGCTCCGAAGACAACGTTCTTCAGTACACAGAGGAAACATGCGTCGAGCAACTTATGTTACTAAAACATAATTTCACGGATTGTCAGCAACATCAGGTAAAAATAGAAGAAACCAAGATACAACCCATATCCGAAAGTCACTGGTTGGTGTATGCAGAAAAAAGTATCCAGACAACGGAACATTGTGACGACGAAACCAGGAAATACACCTTGCAAGGTACATACATCTTAGTACCAAGTCAGCACTGCACACTGCAGATCGCTGACATCTCCATTACAACGCCAACGAATAGTAGCACAGTCTCCTTCAGCCTGCCAACAGCACAGATGCCCGAACTTCGACGTGACGTCAGCCCACCAGCGAAGCAAATGGATCTTAGAGGGGTGGACTTAGGTGACATCAAGGACTTAGTGAACCGAGCAAAGTACAGTGAAAGTGTTAGTGATTTCGAGTCATATTATGTACGTGTAACAAGTGACAATATCAGTGTATGGACCCTAAGTATTTACGTCATAATCCTAGTTTCTGTTATAGGTTTCATTATATATAGATGGGACTTATTTAAAATTTGTAAAAGAAATTCCCTAAAGACCACACAGTTGCCTTTAGATAATTTCTCTCTTGGGGAGGGAGGAGTTAAGTGTGGTAACCCTACTACAATTAGCTTTGTCAGTAGTACAGCTTCTTCCAAATCTAGTGAGTAAGTTATTATAATGTAGGACATTGTCGTCACGCAACAATTGTCGTCTTAGCATAATTTAGCTATAAGTACCTTGTATCTTTAGGATTAGATTATTATTATCTTCACTGTCACTCTGTCAGTTAAATAAAGTTATTTTTATAAACTCTCCGACTGTCGTTTACTTAATTCGCGCTTTTCCGCGCGCCAAATGAGCGCGCCCGGTGGCTAACACCGCGCGCGCTCATTGGTCAATTAATTGTTCATTGGTCATCACCACGCGCGCTCATTTGTCATTGGCCCATTTGGCCGTCAGATGGTACCAACAACGGAGAATTCGTCAAAATACAAACATTAACACGGTATATATTATACTTTTCGATAAAAATGTTAATGTTGCTTATTACCAAGGTGAGATGTCAGATGTTACACATCTTATGCGACTACTGTGAGGCTCGCTCGTTTTTTTAATGATTAAATACCTCCATCAACATCTGTCCGTCTCACCTGCGTGTTCCTAGTAAACCCGTACCCGAGGAACCTCTCATCATGAGCGGGCACAGTGTCGGCCGCCACGTAAAAAGGCTCGTATAGCAGCTCGAAGTTCGTCACGTTGTGACTGATGTGCGTCTGCACAGACTCGTTGCCGCCGCTCGCTTCCCATCTGCAACATTCATGCTAGTGGACAAAATGTCTCGATGCTTATCCCCTAAGCAAGTCACAGGAATATGATAACCACATAATAATCTATTTTTGAAAGCTGTAGGTAGACAGGTTTTAGTTTAGTAACTCCCACAATCTCTCAAAATCCAATAATATTATATTATCTGCGACTTGCATCTGTCACTGAGTGTACTGGAACGTAAAGGTCACTTCAGCGTCCATTTGAATTCGTTTGGAAAGTCAGATAGGATTGATTAGAACTGTGACCAAACATTTTCACGGCAAACCATACGGTGCGGACCATATAACTTAGAATAAGTAAGTTTTAGCGCGCAGTTCTACATACTGTTTATAACAGAAATGATTTGCATTGTCAACTTACCTAGAAAAATTCGAAGCGTACTGATTATAAATGAACACTTTCCTATGGAATGGTATCGCTAGTTTACTTCTTGAGAGCCGCACCAGCTCCGACTTGTTAGCTGGGAATTTGGCAACCCTTCGATCCAGCTCATAGGTAGGCACCACGTATGCACACAGCGGACATTTGGGCGTACTCGCCAGAAAACTGTCTAAGGCATCCGTCATTCCTCTAGACGGTACTATATCAATATCCACTAAGAAAACAAAAGGTGTGTGGCAATTCTTCCGTGCTAAGTTCCTCATGTGATTCTGAGGGTAGGGATGCCTCGCTCTCCACGCGACGGTGTCCGCTCGTCTCTCCCCGGGCGGCAGGGGGTTGGCTTCACAGTCCCTCCCCCATGTCGGCATCGAACCGTGTAACCCTGGTCTTTCCGCTGGCATAGTTATATGTAAAGCTAATCTTGAATATATTTCTGGTTGGCATTTAAACAACCAAGTAGTGAAAGCTCTTAATAGTCTCAGTTCGTCCCCGGCCACGAAGACAGCTACAGAGATGGGTCCCGTCCAATGGGCCGCTATCCTCAGCAGCTCGTGGAGTCTCTCTATGGAGCTCTGCGTGGCGAGGCACACGCGGCTGTTAGTGGACACTTCGGCGTACAGCTCCCCGACCGCTGCGTAGTCGAACAGTCTGTAGGAGCGGCTGCCGTCCCACCTGCCCAGTCGCAAGTCAACTCTGGATATGGGGTCGTCATCTATGGCGGAGTTGGGCGCTGTGCCGCCCATGCAGGGCTCGCAGGTGGGCGGGTCGGAGGGCGGCGCGGTGGGGTGCAGGGGGCAGGACGCGGGGTGAAGGAGCCACAGGTTGGCGACGGCGTTGTAGGCCACCAGCGCCACTGCTGCGAACATCACCACGCTCCATTGGAACCGCCAGCTCCGCTGTTACAAATAGTTAACAGTATTCAGTAAGGTTCGTAAAAAAAAAGGTGAAGCTTTCAAAAATATACGTACTGTTTGGGTAATAGCGTCTTTACAAGGAACAATCATTGACTGAAATATCAGCTATGCTACTGGCAGCTCGCCGTCTTTTTATTTTAAATCTCACACAATTTTGAGGTATAATTCTTGCGGTATAATACCAACCCGCACTGGGCCCTCGTGGTGGATTACGGCCCACTCCCTCTCACAGAGAGGCCTGGCCAGGTCCCAGCAGTGGGATCATTAAAGGCTGATTATGATATGATTCTTGCTTTTGTATAAACAAATTCCCAGATAACAAAGTCTAATCAGGTCGTAATAATTACCATCTATTCTACTTACTAGCACACGATTTATTTATGTTATTTTAAATTGAATTAATCAAGGTGAGCATATTTTCCTTGATATTGACGTATCTAAGTAATCTATGATATTGACGCATGTCATCATGAAATATAATGTAACAAAAGAGCAGTGGCGGATTCCGTTGGGGGCCCGGGGCGGCAAAAGTAAATGGTTTTCCCCCGCCCTTTGTTTTGCCCGCATAGTAAAATTTTGCTTTGAAAAAATTTATACAGAAATAGGAATTACTTTGTCAACCTAAACAAACAATTTTTTAAATATAGGATGCAAGAGCGAGCGAAGCGAGGTCGAAAATTTTAGCTCCCCAAGTCTTTCTTTTGACAATTCGTACATAAACCGGAGTTACTTTGTCGACTTACGAAGAGAAGTCTGACAAAAAAGAGGATGTAGGAGCGAGCGAAGCAAGCTCGAAAATTTTAGCACTCTACGTTTATACACACATCAACACGGTCTAGGGATATTTCATACTCAATTAAATAACTCGAAAAGTACTGGCCGCATTGGAATCTTTTATACACCGATTTGTTTGTAATTTATCTCAGACTAATTCCAAATTCAAATTTTTGAAAATTCTTTTGTTTCGGTGGCATAAAAATGTCTTGATGTGCAGGAGAGGGAATTTTCATTTGTGCGAAGTTTAGAAAACAATACGAATTACGTTTAGTTACAGTTTTTTTTCATTTTTAAACGAAAGATAAAGTTAAAATTGAGGTATTGTAGCCATGCAACGCCAACATTTGACGAGGGCGGAGATGTTACGAGCTGTGGGAATGCTGGAAGCTGGGTCTGTTCAGCGTAATGTTGCTGAGGCCATAGGGACCCACCAAAATGTAATTTCAAGATTGTGGACACGCTATCGTGCCACAGGTGAAGTAGCGGAGAGGCACCGGGGGCCAAGTCGCATCACTACCCCCAGACAA
The DNA here is from genome assembly GCA_916701695.1 of Agrochola macilenta. Taxonomy (NCBI): domain Eukaryota; kingdom Metazoa; phylum Arthropoda; class Insecta; order Lepidoptera; family Noctuidae; genus Agrochola; species Agrochola macilenta. The sequence goes on along the minus strand of OU753560.1, from coordinate 22,112,034 downwards.
GACCGATTTTTGCAAATTACTGCGCGAGCTCAACCAAATGCAACGGCGACTCAATTGGTCCAAAGGCTGCGAGTGGAACACCAAGTGCTTGTGAGTGACCAAACTGTAAGAAGGCGACTGCATGAAAGCAATCTACGCTCTCGTAGACCACTCCGGGTCCCACCTTTACGGAGAGGCAATCGTGGACGACGATTAGAATGAGTTCGGAACCACGTGGACTGGGGCCGTGAGCAATGGTCCAATGTGCTGTTCACGGATGAATCCAGGTTCGGCTTCCATCCAGATTCACGAAGGACGCGTGTTACGCGAGTTCTTGGACGATGGAGCCGTCTTCAGAACCCTCAGGAAGTTCACCCATACCAAGGAGGAACAATTATGGTTTGGGCAGGAATTCGTCTTGGAGGACGGACGGATCTCGTTTGGGTGCGGGGCAATATGACGGCAGAACGATACGTCCAACAGGTGCTGAGGCCCGTAATCTTGCCCCACAGAACACAAATGGGGCAAGATTTCCTGCTCATGTACGACAAAGCCCGGGCACACACGGCGAGAACGGTAGCAGCTTGGTTACATACACACAATGTTAGGTCCTTAGACTGGCCTGCTCAATCGCCAGATCTAAATCTCATTGAGCATGCGTGGAATATGCTGCCAAGAAGAGCTCTGAAGGAAGTTCCTGAAAATCTGGCTACAGAAGATCAACTTTTTGCGCACCCCAGAAGGACATGGGACAATATTCCGCAGCAAGACATTGACAACCTTGTTCTGAGCATGCCGAATCGTTGCAGATGTGTTATGAACATCATGGGCGCTTTCTCAGACTACTAACTTCAAGTTTATAAACACAAATTAAATGATTTTTCTATTTTTTTCAGTTTTTACTCATAAATTAAAAGTTAATTCATATACGGTTTCCGTCTATGCTTCATTTTTTTTCCATAAAATCTTGAAATTTTAATCGAAGTACCTTAACCATTATTAAAAAATGGTAGAATATTAAATAACGTATCTTTTAAATATATACATGTCATATAAATAATTAACACATTGATAGTAATTCGCTTTTTAAAAAATATCCCTAGACCGTGTTGATGTGTGTATTTAGCATGCGTAGGGGGCCCCCAACTAAAAACTGCCTTTTTAGGGTTCCGTATCCGAAGGGTGCCAAACGGATCCCTATTACTAAGCCTCCGCTGTCCGTCCGTCTGTCTGTCAGCGGGCTCTCTTGAACCGTAATAGGTAGACAGTTGAAATTTTCACAGATTGTGTATTTCGATTGCCGCTAGAACAACAAATAATAAAAAATTAATAAAGTTAAAACTGAAAGGGACTCCCCTTTAATTTTTAACTTTATTTAATTTTTATAAATAAATAAAACCCATACCTACAATAAACTTCTGATACTGAATTTTTTGTTCGTACCCTAGCTTATGGGGTGTCATTGTCTAGAGCTCATCGAGTAGACTACAAATATTATTTTATTTTATTTTTATCTTCAACCATGAAGAAATAGGGGGCCGTAAAATTTGTCAGTTTTAGACCATTTTTGTACGAGCTCTATCGCAACAACTTAACAAGTTAGAAATTTGAAACTTTGGTATATCAGGTACCATATAACTGCTGTATTTAGGTAATCAACAAATATTAAAAACGCCGATTCATAAGATACAAATTATTTAAATATGAGTGATTTTCTGCTACTGCAAGAAATAACTTTGTAATTCACAGTATCATTATAAAATACAAATTTATCATTGCGATTTTTTTAATTTAAGATGGAAGATATTCTTCGTTTAGTATTTTCATTTATTTGCTAAATATTGTACGTGGTACGGAACCCTTCGTGTACGAGCCCGGCTCGCACTTGGCCGGTTTTGATTGATTTAATAATTTTTTTATATTTTTTTTTATCAGCGTATCCAACCATTACAAACATTTTGGCTGTGAATATTTCCTGAAAGACGATGTGCAGATTCAACTGACTCAATGCCAACGATCGTAGGGAGATAAGGCAGAGAAAGGAGGTACACACGGCTACACATCCAGCTATACATTTCCAATGTATGCTGATCCCGTATTGTATAGGATTTCTGTACAATCCGAGGTCAGCTTATACTGGAAATGTATAGCTTGATGTGTAGCCGTGTGTACATGAGTGCTTCTACCGGACGTTTCATGGACCCAATTTGGACATTTTGGCGACGCATACCCTATTTTTTTTTTTTTATTGGAAATTATCAAATAACTTCTCCCGCTCTGGGCGGAGCCTGGAGGGCGTGTCAGACTCTTACTGACTAAAACCCACCCGTGTTCCTTCAGTTGCCTGGTATTCGTATTTTTCAGGATGTCTTCGTGAAAACCGAAGGTTTTATATGTGCAATTATGAAAATACTTTTCAGAATTCAAAGGAAAAATTACATAACATAACATCACGCCAGTTTCCACTGAAGGGTTAGACAGAGGTGTATTAGTACACCCACGGTTCGACAGAGGTGTATTAGTACACCCACGGTTCGACAGAGGTGTATTAGTACACCCACGGTTCGACAGAGGTGTATTAGTACACCCACGGTTCGACAGAGGTGTATTAGTACACCCACGGTTCGACAGAGGTGTATTAGTACACCCACGGTTCGACAGAGGTGTATTAGTACACCCACGGTTCGACAGAGGTGTATTAGTACACCCACGGTTCGACAGAGGTGTATTAGTACACCCACGGTTCGACAGAGGTGTATTAGTACACCCACGGTTCGACAGAGGTGTATTAGTACACCCACGGTTCGACAGAGGTGTATTAGTACACCCACGGCTCGCCAGTTACGTTTAAGACCCATGTAACAGTGGCATAATGAAATAAGAGCCTGAAAACAACATGGGCCAATAATTAATGTATTTGTACAAATAATTAAACTACTTACCACTTTATCTCTTCTTGCTTTGCCCATTTGTCTTCGTTTCAGGTTCTCATGGATGCACAGGGCCGTCAGTCAGACATCATCTGGACATTATCAGCATTTTATTCATTTTCTTCAATACTTCGTCGGTCTGGTAAGAGAACAAATGTCTTTTTCATAATGATTTTCAACCAATCCTAAGAAGCCCAGCAAAATTCTGCTTCAGGATTTAGTCTGTTGCCCTACACTGTTAAATTGGTGTATAAATACAAAATATCGGTTTTATATAGGCTCGTTACACAAAGGAGAACGCCCAAGGAAAATTGGGACAACGAAAATAACTAACAACAGAATGAACAAAACATACTGATCGGTTATCGAACGAAATCGACAAATAATTGGTTTTGATTATGATTTTGCTTTTATGTCCAATATTGAAAGCATTTCTATAGGTATCATAAGTAGACCTAAATACCACTGACTTAATATTGTAACAATAACTTTTTTATGAACCTTATCAACCAATCCTTCATAATACCTACTTAAATATGCGTTCCTATAATTAACCGCTCGATATTAGTTAATTCGACGAAGGACGGCTCGTAAGTCAGCTGGTTATAGTAAGACTGTTACCATGTAGACAATCCCTCGTGTTCATGACAGATTTCGAGAACATATCCTGTACCTCAATATCCTAACGTAGCTTTTCATCCTGGCTATAGAAATTAGCAGTAAGTCATAACCTGCAACGCCAGTTCCACCTTCTTACCAACAATAGTGTTCTTACCAACATTAAGGTTCAGGGCTATTGTTTAATTATTGTTTCTGCTTTACGGCCAGCGAAAGTGTTAAAGGCCTTCTAGGCATACCCGAGGCTGCATGCAAAATAACCGTAAATCACTGTTCTTATAATTAACTAGTTGTTGCCCGCGACTTCGTCTGCGATCCAAAATGAAAAGTAGCCTATGTCCTAACCCAGGTCATGGTCTACCCATGTGCCAAATTTCATCTAAATCCTTTCAGCCGTTTCAGCGTGAAAGCGTAACAAACAAACAAACTCACTTTCGTATTTATAATATTTTTCTTATTATAATGAATTTCTTACAAAAATTAATAAGTGTATGTATAATAATATATATAAAATAATAAATTCACTGACAGACAACGTACAGCCTAAACCGCTAGGTCTACTAGCAGTTTTAAATGCCCATGAGTTCCTTAATTAACGAAGGTGAGCACTTAGGAATGATGTTTGAAAATTCATCCCCTAAAGCGGTTAAAGCGGGGATGAAAGCTTGTACGGATGTTTGTCATTTTTGTAAGAAATCCCATCAGACGCACGGCTTGTAAATTATAAAACACGTATGTTACGTGTGTGAACGTGTGTAACGTGTGTCTCGTATGTGTGTGACGGTAGACGAAGCAGACACTTCGAAAGAGCGTGTCAAACATAGGATCCCATTGAATTGTTTCCTTCATTCATAGGTACTACATCACATCCAGACTATGAACAAACACCTGTTGGCAATATTAACCACTGTCACTGATTCAACGCAGGTTCTTCGCCATTGCGCCAATAGATACATATGCAGCGATTACAAGTTTTTGAGGTGTAATAAATCTGCGTCACCCTCCAGAATAAAACTAGCTGCTTCTTCACCAACTCGATCGTCCCCGATCGACATTTCCAATCGCCGGTCGTTAAAAACTTTTGGACGTTCCATATCTCTCTCGACACAGCTGATTACCCAGACTCATCGACGCCAATCAAGTTGGTGTCGAAACACATTTGTACAGGTTGACTGATTATCCAAGGGACATATTGATGGGCACATTCGAATTTCGAAGAGAGACGGGCAGTCTCTATTAAAACGGGTTGTTTTTGTAAAAAATCGTTATAACTTTACAAATTAAGACATCGATCCTGTCCCTACAATTGCGTTTTATAGGTTCATGGTTTATTTTTAATTGATTGTATTAAATTAAATTAAAAACTTTCATTGGTAATAATTATTGTGAACAGGTGCATACGTAATCATCATGCGCCTGAGTATTTTCCTCGTTTATCGTAATCAATTATACTAAATACCAAAGGAGAGTTCTCAATTATTTTGTTTTTTATTTCAAGAATATGGCACATTTTAATGCAAGTCATTGAAATAGGAACCAGTACCAAGAAGTCTCACATTTTCTAAACGAATTATATTTTCCACTTATTTTAACTAAGTAGGAAAAATGGAAAATAATAAGATCTAGGACCTGCAGAGTCATTTCGTTTTATTATCTACGCTAATACTTTATGTTAGTATTTTTCATTAATTTTCTTCGTTTTTCGTATCGTACCTAATCTGTATACCTACAAGTACCTGAACAGGTCAACAGATCCCTTCTATTAGTGTTATAATTAGGTTCCCTAATCAAAAATATTTTATATTAGCTTTAACACTAAAATACTTACATAGGTATGTTATGTGCAGTTAAATAATAGCACAATTATATTATTATTCCTTAGACATTACAACACTGAAAAGACTCCTTATTTTCATGAATACAAATGACACTTGTAAAAATACACACACGGAATAACTAATAACAACTGCAACATCGTCATTGAGGTTATTGTCTGAAACAACTGTAATGTATTATCCCGGAAACACAACCGCACAGTAAAAAGGATATTTTCCATAAATACAACGTTAATCGTAATAAATGTGATGGAATTCTTTTTAAATTATAGTAAATAACACAAACATAGAGCCCGTGGGTGGTGAAATATGATCACGATTGCGCATGACAGGATTACGGGCATGCGCATTGGGCCCCTCACAAATTTCAGCACTATCTGTACCTACCTAGCTATGCTACAAAACAGACATGCAGGTGGGTAGGTAGATAGATACGTGTAGGTATAATTCTTATGTGAAGTCCGAAACTTAATGAATTCCTATTCTAACGAGCACACGTCAAATTCAGAATGTCAACAATACCTACTTATTCAAATAGTACCTGGTCTACTTAACACGTTCAGTGCCGGGAGCCCTCCTGGAGGGTTCACCTAGTCGCATCCCATAGTCGGGAGGATCGCGGAGGGTTCATTTTTAGGTTTTTCTTTCGTTTTTTTTTGTTCACGGTTCCAAATATCCACAAAAAAAATTAAGGTTGCAAATTACGTATAGCGACTAGACCCCCTGAAAACACAATTTTACTTTGTTTTACAGTGTTTTATAACACGGTTTTAAACCTAATGCCGTTGATCGTCCGTTAGCGCTAACGTAATGCCGGAAACCCTCCCGGAGGGTTCACTTCCAATATTTATGGCGGCATGGCGTATGAGTTCTATGAAAAGTCGGTAGTCGTCTTATCACTAGTAAGATAGAAATTCAATTACCTTAGTACTTACTGTTAATTAACGACAAAACCCGTTATAATCTAATCTGGTGCTGAAAACTGACATGGTAATAAACAAGCCTTTTCGATTATGGTCAAACAGTAGGTAAAAACACCCTTCTCTTGGGCTCCGCCACAGTGGGGTTAAAAGGACCGTGCGTGGTCAAGGGGGCTTCATAATTTCTATATAAATTTTTTCGGCACAACAGTGTTATTTCCAATATTTTCAAAAAATACTTAATGTACCTACCCGTTATCACTCACATTCACATCACACATCTTTTTCGGGAAGTTTCGGTAATAAACTCAGTAGGTACCTACGCATTTAAAGTCGTTTCGATTTTCACCTGCCAGTTTTAATAGAATAGAATATTCTTTATTATGTACACCATAAAAAATACAGATATAAATGAATTAAATAGTATGAATTGATTTTTAATTAGTTTCATGAAAACATTGCACAGAAATTTGTAAAACTAGAAAAGAAAGAAATAAATTATTCTCACTCGAATTAGGTAGGTAGTTGTTTATTGATTCGACACAAAACTAGAAGGTGACAGCAGTAAGCTAGGTACCTTATGAACTGAGACTGAAATACTAAACTGTTTGCTAAGTAACGGTCTTTTATTTGCATAAAACAGTACCACAGCTCTGCAGATACAGTCGTATTGAGTCTAGACAGACTCAATACGGCTGTATCCTGGAGGTTCTAGAAGAATTAAATATAAAACGTGTTCATTTTTATATCCGATAACTCTAGGGTATCAATGAGACCATGTCAAAGAATCAACTAGCATATAATTAAAATGTGAGTTCCACTACACAGCTCAGCCTACCTCTGCCTTAAATGAACATAGGGGTGATGTTGATCTGATTTTAAGAGGTACCTATCCATACGGTGAGATCGGGACTCTATTATTAAAGCTACGCCACAGTATAAATAAGTAACAGTATTACGTCTTCATAGAAAACGGCCGAAACGACGCGCTTCGAAATCTCAGTGTATATATCGCAATAAGATTGTTATAGTCGTGATATAGTTATATACCTACAGATATAGCTTTAGACTGTAATATAGTTATATGAAAGCGGTTCATTACTATTAGGAATATAACTATGATACGAGCACAATCTACTTATATAACTATTAGGGCACTCCGACCAAATAGGTTAGGTTAGATTAGAACTGTGGCAGCGCCCGGCGATCGCTAAGTCGGAATTGGTCGCAGTAACAAAATTAGGACACTCAGAGATCAAAATTAGGAACTTAGGACGTCACGGAAGGTCACTGACGAGACGGTACACTGTTACTTTATTATACTGTGCCTACGCTGCCGTCTGTCTATGGTTCCCTATCCATTTGCATAATTTTTTTAGACATAATATAACATGGCATACTTTTGTTTATCCTAATTATATTTACGCATAACATTATTTTCGCATAACAGCTTACGCATATTTTTTTTTAGCATAATTTCTCTAATCATAATAATGTTTAAGCATAACATTCTAAAGCATAAACTTGTTTACGCATAATGATATTAAAACATTTTTTTTAAGCATACCAAATATGCATAATAATTAACTCCTAAAAATATAACCATGCATGCATCAAGCATGCAGCATGCAAACATGTAAACAAGCATACCTACACCATGCATGGAGCAAGCATGCAGCATGCAAACAAGCATACACCATTCATGCAGCAGGCATGCAGCATGCAAGCAAGCATGCAACATGCAGCAGGCAAAGTTTCTGTCACGGCTCCGGCGCTGCGGGGCTCTGGCGATCCCACGCGAGCTGCTCGTCGCAGATGTGTTTAACGCTCACCACCGCAGCTTCGGCAGCCTCAGCCACAGCGGCGAGCGTTAAAACCACCTGCTCCTCAGCTCGCGGGCCGCCTCGCCACTCCGCGCCTACGCGATTTTAAATAACACTCTAGGGGTAGGGCAGACAAGACTACGAGGAGTCGGTTTTGCAGCGATTCGTTTCTGTTACTAACTTTTGTAGCAATTTAATTTTTAATCAATAATATTATTTAATTGTTACAGAAAATGTTATACTATTAGGAGCTAATAGTCATTAGGGCTAGTAACATTATGCGAATTAAAATTATGCCAAAACAAAATAGCCTTCAAGATAATTATGCCAACATAAACTGTATGCCAAAAAAAAATATGGCAAAGAATTATTATGGCAAAACAAATTATGCCAAAACAGTTATGCCAAAGTATATTAGGAAAAAGAACAATATGCGAAAAAAAGGGATCCCTCTGTCTATCAAGCCTGTAGGTACCTATCTTTTCAAACGAGTTGATATTTTTAGTTTATAGAATACCTATTCTATAAACTAAAAATATCAACTGGATGCACGTATACGAGTACATACCTACATAACTTACGCCTATTCCCTAGAATACTGGAACGCAATGTAAGAGAATTTTTGGAACGAAATTATCCATAATAAAAAAAAACAAACTAAATACGTTATAGCTGCGGAGATTCTCGAGAATGCGCGAGGATTCTCCGGAAGACACACAACATTATTTTCGGTTTGACTCAGTCGTACGTGACTTTGCGGAAATCCATTATAAAATACAATAGACGACGTATTGTATATATAGTTACCTAATCCGCTTAACTGTACTTAAAGCGTCATAAAGAACCCTGTAAGAATTCGACACGTGTTTCACCTCTCAACGAGGCATCCTCAGGATGACGATTGACTTGTTGCGAACCCGGACACGGCGTGTTGCCACGTCAAGCGTCGAGAGCAGTGTGAGCCACATCGCCCGATAACCTCACTTATATAGGAGTACTGCTCTAGAATATGAAAATACCCCCAAAGACTACTTTAAGCTCAGACTCAGACTCAAACTCAAACTCAAAGCATTTATTTCAAATAAACCAATTACAGGCACTTTTGAATTGTCAAGGGGTCGGTCAGTCAGAAATATGAAGCTAGTCGCCCATTCCAACGCGTAGTAGGTTCCTATGGAGAAGAACGGGCAAGAAACTCCACGGAGACTCTTTTAAATCAGAATATTGTTACAAAATATTGGTTACATCATTCATGTTGTAATTATACGTATACATGTGAGAACAATGTAGAGAGACGTGCACGTTAAAAGCGTAACAAAGAAAAACAATTTTCAAAAATTAAAATAAATTCAAAATAAGCCTTGGCAGCTAAGAGTTCACGAACATGTCGCATGGATCAGCACCATTTAGCTCAACCATTTTGAAGGGAACTTAATGATCCAACACACACGCCACCACCAGCGAGACATTATGAGTGAGCATGACATACTCTCAGCCGCAAGGGCACATTCAAGTCAATGAACGTACCCAGTAAATGGTAGCTTTAAAGCAGGTACATACATAGTGCTCACACATGTGCTATGCAATTATATAATAAAATATTAGCAACAAGACCCCCTGAAAACACAAATTTACTTCGTTTTACCTACAGTGTTTTATAACACGGTTTCAATCCTAATGCTATGCCTGTTAGGTAACTTTAGCGCTAACGTAATACCGGTGACTCTCTCTCACGGAGGGTTCACTTCCAATACGTGTGGTGGTATGGCGTATGTATGAGCTCTATGAATAGTGGGTGGAGTTGAAAGTGTTAAGTGGTACCTACTATAATAATAAACCTAGACATACCTAGGTACTTTAATGGATCAAAAGCGGTGTTGAGTGTATGTATGGGAAAGTCCGATTCCGGCGGACGAAATCACAGCCAAAATGTGAATGTTACAATGTGCTGAATAAAAGTGCTAAAGTGTAATAAAAAATGCCATACTAGTGACTAGTGCATGATCATTGTCATGGTCACATTAATGAAATAAAAACCTAATAAGTACCTAGGTAACTTTATAAAATAAAACAGGACCGCCAAAATATTAATTCTAACCGGTAGTCGTGTAGGTACCTATCGATTGCACTAAACTATCCGTGATCCGACCAAGGTAGGTACCTATATACTTACAGTCACATTGGTATGTCACGATTACCATACTAACTATAAAACACTTCACTGAAAAGTATTAAGAATTACGCACTGTTGCTGAAAGAAGTAGTAGGTAGGTTCCTAGTTACCTACCTACGCGTTGTAACTGTAATTGATACCTACTTACTAATAAAATAAATGTCTGCGGCTATTATCAAAACATGAAAGTTAATTTGTTCCATAATTAGGTAAGGTACATAAGGCAGTTTAGGCCATTCACACACGAGGTGCCCGACATCTAACCAGGGGGCGGCCTACTCCATAAGCGAAATCCGTAGTTTCGGCCGTCGTTACGGGCGCTTCGATCTCCTTCTCACTTACGATATATCTGTACGAGTAAGTGAGATGGAGAACGAAGCGCCCGTAACGACGGCCGAAACTACGGATTTCGCTTATGGAGTAGGCCCCCAGTTTTCAACACCGACGACGCAACAAATCGCGTTGGCACATATGTACATTTCTATGGTGGTTCTCAGTGCGCGGACACGAAACGAGCGGCAAGAAGCGATGACCGAGCGGCAGTCTAATTACGCAACACATTTTATTTCTGTTTACAATTCTGAATCGAAAGCAAGTCCAGTTTTAAACGCCTGCCCAAATTCGAATTACGCTACACATTTTATATCAGTCGACCGTAATTGGATAGGGATGTTCTAATCAATTGGCTATAATTTATTTGGATGATGTGTTTTGTTACACCATGTAGGAATGATTAATTTCCAAATTATTGTGCTATATTTTTTATTTTTTTTATTACAACTGATACTCTACTAGTGCTTATAAATGAAAATGTACAATGATTGCCGAAAAATTAAAAACCAATTTTTAAAACACTTTCTACCAAAAACTACCATAATTGAAATACGTAACAAAACGTTTTTCTTTTCACGTTTTTGTTATCTGTAGCCAATGACAAAATCGTAGAAAAGCAGTGTTGTCAACTTAGTGGGATTTCCACTAAACCTGGGGATTTGGACACCCCTACTGGCGGAGAAATTTTGCTTTCAGTGGCCGGTGGTTGTGTCTAATGGTTAGTTTAATTCAATTTGTAGAAAACAATACAATCAAACTAAAACTTTGACTCGAGAAAATATTTAAATAACACGATAATGGCATATTTTATTGTTTGTTTAAAACCTGTGTCAGTGATTTTTCGATTTATTTCTTTCAAATGCCGAAACCACTGCGGATTCGAACGCTGATTTGGAAAGACTGACACAGCATGACGAATATATTGAAGTCACACAGAGGCTCCGCCCGAGTAGAGATCGAAAAACAACGTCATTTCAAAAAACATATCTCACGGCAGACGGGATAAAAAAATCTGCCGTTAAGCCGTTTGAAACATCTTCACTAAAATTTCAATAATTATACTGCGGTTGCCGTTTGTCATGCCACCAAATCAATAGAAGTTAAAATCGGTTGAACGGACTGTAAAAAAGGTTTATTCAAATGTCAAATCTTATTTTATTAATCGAATAAAGTTTTTAACCAAACGGTTAAATATCCTATTTCAGATTTTGAAATCGCTTTCAAAATCCGTTTTTAGAAATCGGTTTCAGGAGTGGCTCCAGCTCGCAGTTTCAATCGTCTTTAGTAATATTATTCGGTTGTAAGTGCATCATTAAAAACTATTCAAACATAAACAAATACGTACTTACGCAAAGCTACTATTGCCGTGGTTGGTTTTGTGAAATTGGTTTGTCTAGTTCGGATAATCGATACGATTCGATTTCTGACTGAAATCTGATTTTAAATTCGTTTTGATGTATCTGACGCATGTCTATACCGGACTCAGGGAAAAAAATTGGCAGCACTGAGTAAAAGTTGAATAACCTCTTGAACGATCTGCCGACTTATTGTGAGGTGTTCAGAGTCGAATTTATTGCAGAATATTGCCTGTCTTTACTGCTCTAACTTTATCAGTTTGTAGAGAAAAGAACAAGAAAGGCATATAACACATCAAAAATAATCTGCGCTGGAAGCTGGAATGATCATTCTTTGAAGTCTGTGGAGAATACGATATCTAACATGGCGAATTGGCGATGACTTTGTTTACATTTTAGTTTTCGGTAATATTTTTGATAAGCATTGTTTTGCCTTTAATGTTTTATATTTTTCAACATACAAGATTATATTTACTATTCTCTTACAGAAACATGGGCCTATGCTAAGCAGTTTTGGAACATTTTTCTTGTGGCTTGTGGAAGTCGGAAAAACTTTGGAAAATTCTCTCGTTCAAGACACTGAAGACACTGCGTGCTCTGTTTTCGTTTTCTACTGGCTGCACTAAGACTTACTTAGGCTGTTTTGCTCAATAGCGAAAAGTAACTAAGTCGATATTATCACTACAAGTAAGTAAGCCAATATAAATAGGAATAACGTGTGTAAGAGAGTACCTTTGTATCTCATTACATTATTGTAGCTGTAGGTACATTATTGGTCAATCTACCTATGGACAATCATTCTTTTGTTGTGTAGACACAAGCATCTAACTTTTTATTGTGGTTAAATATAGTTACTATGTCCGTCAACCTCAGTCTTAACTGAAATTGTTAATTGATATTTATGTACATAAGTAGATGCTGAAATAAACAATTACAACTAGCCAAATAATAACTAACTACACTAGCCAAATAACAACTAACTACAAAACATATTTATAATATTTTCACAGACCGTGCTAGAGCTGAAAATACAAGAAGGGAACGCAACCCAACATCAATCTTGTTGTTCAAACATGGATTGAATATCCAATCTTCTGTATTAATCATTGAAGGTAAGCTTTTTGACACATAGTTAAGAATAAAGCGTAGCAAGTCACATAATAAATAAAACTTTGAATATATTTCCTTGGCTGAACTTAGTACATAGACACAACATATATTTTGTGTGTACCTAACTAATGTTTAATATTATAATTCAGTATTATAAAATATCTGGAGACTGAAATATCAGCCCTAAATAAAGATGAAATTATACAACCAGCACCAATGACTAGGCTGATGGGTTTTGTCCAGCCATGGGCTAATGAAAACCTAGTTCAGCCTACTTTACTTTGCCACATAATTTCTAAGTAGGTACTTTATTTGAGCAAAAAATAATAAGATTTTGTTTTAAAACTATAGAGTTCCTGGGGCGTTTCACCTATGAAGACATGAGGGCAGCATGAAGGATGTCGCCCATGCTGCGTTGCCCCGTTGCTCTGCTACTTCAGTTTTCAAGCTTCTCAAGAACTAAAGTAAAAACTGAAGATTGTTAATGAAAGATAATCTTCTTTTTTTTTACTGTTCTGTCTTGTACAACAGCAATATAAATATGTGTTACTATTTTGTTAATTGATAACAGTGTAAACTTTAATAAAGTGTTTTTATTTTGAACCTGTACTTGTAATTTTTATTTGTACCTATAAAGGTGCAAATAAAAATAACTTATAATGAAATATTTAAGAATTGAATACTATGCCTTTTATAAACACAGCCAATTGATTATTTTATTGATACTATTTAGAGGTAGGTACCTATTTGCCTAAATTAACTGTCATTTATTAGGTAACAGTAAATAGAGAGAAATAAATTATGGTAATCAAAAACGACTTTTATTATATCTTCACATTATTATGAAATATTTGGACACTACTGTAAGGATTAGTGGAATTTGGAATCTAATGTCCTGTGGCAGTCATCATGGAATAAGTATGTACTGCTTGCTAATTCTTGCTGTAAGCGCTCATGAGAGTTAAATTTTTTCCTGAATAATATAGTTGAGCCTGACACCTGAAATATAAAAAAAAAAATTAAGTAAATCCTCATTAGATTGATATTCCATGAACCATTACATCCATCCACAAAGTCTAATAGGCCTCTCCCTTAAACACTTACATGCACAATCTATCTACTTTATAGAACAGCAATATTCTGCTATAAACAACAATTAGGTGCCTACAATTGACTTTATTTAAATGTATGGTAAGTTTACGTTTGATGGTGCATTTCGTATTTACCAACAAACAATAAGATTGTGTGTAAAATTGTTGCTATGCTAAACACACAATCAATGTTCAACACTAAGAAAGAAAATAATATTGATATTAAGTAGGTACCTTATACAGACAATGATGTGGAAATAGATCTATTTATGGTGTGGTGAGTATGTTCACCGATGTCCTTACAGAATCCATTGACATAAAATGCCTCAAACTATATTATAATATTTGTTCTTCCTGTAATAAATTTGCTTTTCCAATGAAGTACAAGCCCGACTGGGTTGCTAAGCTTGTGGCTTATGATAAGTTTGATACGGTACGAGGTACGAATTTGTCTTTCCTTTAAAATGCCACCAAAATACCTCGTTTCTGAAATATCATAATATATATCTTTAGTTTAGGTTGTAAGCACTTGTAACTGAAGAAAACTTTCACAATTATTATTAAAAACCGACCTCGTTGCTTCGGTATTTTACAGACCCTAATACTGATCTATCATTGAGGTTTTACACAAAAACACATTCACAATTTATGAAGACGACGTTCACTTACATAATTTTGTAATAAGTAAGGAGATTATACGAGTAAATCCCAAAAATATTGCAAAGAAAATCGAATGCGACCAGTAGGGTGCCTTCTCTTTAGATTGATAGCTGAAAGCAATTTCTCGTTGATTTGAAACAAATTTTCAACTGTCAAAATGATTACGTAATTCCACTAATAGCCTTTTTAGACGAGTATCGTTCACTCTTTAGCGTTTGAAACAGAGTGCAGTTGACAACGCAGATTTTAGAGTTACGTAATTCGAAAATTATAAATTGAATGCAATTGTATTCAAATCGAAACAAATTTGACTCAATTGTAAATCGAAAATGTGTTGCGTAATTAGATAGCGGCTATCTAATTACGCAACACATTTTCGACTCTAAAATCTGCGTTGTCAACTGCACTCTGTTTCAAACGCTAAAGAGTGAACGATACTCGTCTAAAAAGGCTATTAGTGGAATTACGTAATCATTTTGACAGTTGAAAATTTGTTTCAAATCAACGAGAAATTGCTTTCAGCTATCAATCTAAAGAGAAGGCACCCTACTGGTCGCATTCGATTTTCTTTGCAATATTTTTGGGATTTACTCGTATAATCTCCTTACTTATTACAAAATTATGTAAGTGAACGTCGTCTTCATAAATTGTGAATGTGTTTTTGTGTAAAACCTCAATGATAGATCAGTATTAGGGTCTGTAAAATACCGAAGCAACGAGGTCGGTTTTTAATAATAATTGTGAAAGTTTTCTTCAGTTACAAGTGCTTACAACCTAAACTAAAGATATATATTATGATATTTCAGAAACGAGGTATTTTGGTGGCATTTTAAAGGAAAGACAAATTCGTACCTCGTACCGTATCAAACTTATCATAAGCCACAAGCTTAGCAACCCAGTCGGGCTTGTACTTCATTGGAAAAGCAAATTTATTACAGGAAGAACAAATATTATAATATAGTTTGAGGCATTTTATGTCAATGGATTCTGTAAGGACATCGGTGAACATACTCACCACACCATAAATAGATCTATTTCCACATCATTGTCTGTATAAGGTACCTACTTAATATCAATATTATTTTCTTTCTTAGTGTTGAACATTGATTGTGTGTTTAGCATAGCAACAATTTTACACACAATCTTATTGTTTGTTGGTAAATACGAAATGCACCATCAAACGTAAACTTACCATACATTTAAATAAAGTCAATTGTAGGCACCTAATTGTTGTTTATAGCAGAATATTGCTGTTCTATAAAGTAGATAGATTGTGCATGTAAGTGTTTAAGGGAGAGGCCTATTAGACTTTGTGGATGGATGTAATGGTTCATGGAATATCAATCTAATGAGGATTTACTTAATTTTTTTTTTTATATTTCAGGTGTCAGGCTCAACTATATTATTCAGGAAAAAATTTAACTCTCATGAGCGCTTACAGCAAGAATTAGCAAGCAGTACATACTTATTCCATGATGACTGCCACAGGACATTAGATTCCAAATTCCACTAATCCTTACAGTAGTGTCCAAATATTTCATAATAATGTGAAGATATAATAAAAGTCGTTTTTGATTACCATAATTTATTTCTCTCTATTTACTGTTACCTAATAAATGACAGTTAATTTAGGCAAATAGGTACCTACCTCTAAATAGTATCAATAAAATAATCAATTGGCTGTGTTTATAAAAGGCATAGTATTCAATTCTTAAATATTTCATTATAAGTTATTTTTATTTGCACCTTTATAGGTACAAATAAAAATTACAAGTACAGGTTCAAAATAAAAACACTTTATTAAAGTTTACACTGTTATCAATTAACAAAATAGTAACACATATTTATATTGCTGTTGTACAAGACAGAACAGTAAAAAAAAAGAAGATTATCTTTCATTAACAATCTTCAGTTTTTACTTTAGTTCTTGAGAAGCTTGAAAACTGAAGTAGCAGAGCAACGGGGCAACGCAGCATGGGCGACATCCTTCATGCTGCCCTCATGTCTTCATAGGTGAAACGCCCCAGGAACTCTATAGTTTTAAAACAAAATCTTATTATTTTTTGCTCAAATAAAGTACCTACTTAGAAATTATGTGGCAAAGTAAAGTAGGCTGAACTAGGTTTTCATTAGCCCATGGCTGGACAAAACCCATCAGCCTAGTCATTGGTGCTGGTTGTATAATTTCATCTTTATTTAGGGCTGATATTTCAGTCTCCAGATATTTTATAATACTGAATTATAATATTAAACATTAGTTAGGTACACACAAAATATATGTTGTGTCTATGTACTAAGTTCAGCCAAGGAAATATATTCAAAGTTTTATTTATTATGTGACTTGCTACGCTTTATTCTTAACTATGTGTCAAAAAGCTTACCTTCAATGATTAATACAGAAGATTGGATATTCAATCCATGTTTGAACAACAAGATTGATGTTGGGTTGCGTTCCCTTCTTGTATTTTCAGCTCTAGCACGGTCTGTGAAAATATTATAAATATGTTTTGTAGTTAGTTGTTATTTGGCTAGTGTAGTTAGTTATTATTTGGCTAGTTGTAATTGTTTATTTCAGCATCTACTTATGTACATAAATATCAATTAACAATTTCAGTTAAGACTGAGGTTGACGGACATAGTAACTATATTTAACCACAATAAAAAGTTAGATGCTTGTGTCTACACAACAAAAGAATGATTGTCCATAGGTAGATTGACCAATAATGTACCTACAGCTACAATAATGTAATGAGATACAAAGGTACTCTCTTACACACGTTATTCCTATTTATATTGGCTTACTTACTTGTAGTGATAATATCGACTTAGTTACTTTTCGCTATTGAGCAAAACAGCCTAAGTAAGTCTTAGTGCAGCCAGTAGAAAACGAAAACAGAGCACGCAGTGTCTTCAGTGTCTTGAACGAGAGAATTTTCCAAAGTTTTTCCGACTTCCACAAGCCACAAGAAAAATGTTCCAAAACTGCTTAGCATAGGCCCATGTTTCTGTAAGAGAATAGTAAATATAATCTTGTATGTTGAAAAATATAAAACATTAAAGGCAAAACAATGCTTATCAAAAATATTACCGAAAACTAAAATGTAAACAAAGTCATCGCCAATTCGCCATGTTAGATATCGTATTCTCCACAGACTTCAAAGAATGATCATTCCAGCTTCCAGCGCAGATTATTTTTGATGTGTTATATGCCTTTCTTGTTCTTTTCTCTACAAACTGATAAAGTTAGAGCAGTAAAGACAGGCAATATTCTGCAATAAATTCGACTCTGAACACCTCACAATAAGTCGGCAGATCGTTCAAGAGGTTATTCAACTTTTACTCAGTGCTGCCAATTTTTTTCCCTGAGTCCGGTATAGACATGCGTCAGATACATCAAAACGAATTTAAAATCAGATTTCAGTCAGAAATCGAATCGTATCGATTATCCGAACTAGACAAACCAATTTCACAAAACCAACCACGGCAATAGTAGCTTTGCGTAAGTACGTATTTGTTTATGTTTGAATAGTTTTTAATGATGCACTTACAACCGAATAATATTACTAAAGACGATTGAAACTGCGAGCTGGAGCCACTCCTGAAACCGATTTCTAAAAACGGATTTTGAAAGCGATTTCAAAATCTGAAATAGGATATTTAACCGTTTGGTTAAAAACTTTATTCGATTAATAAAATAAGATTTGACATTTGAATAAACCTTTTTTACAGTCCGTTCAACCGATTTTAACTTCTATTGATTTGGTGGCATGACAAACGGCAACCGCAGTATAATTATTGAAATTTTAGTGAAGATGTTTCAAACGGCTTAACGGCAGATTTTTTTATCCCGTCTGCCGTGAGATATGTTTTTTGAAATGACGTTGTTTTTCGATCTCTACTCGGGCGGAGCCTCTGTGTGACTTCAATATATTCGTCATGCTGTGTCAGTCTTTCCAAATCAGCGTTCGAATCCGCAGTGGTTTCGGCATTTGAAAGAAATAAATCGAAAAATCACTGACACAGGTTTTAAACAAACAATAAAATATGCCATTATCGTGTTATTTAAATATTTTCTCGAGTCAAAGTTTTAGTTTGATTGTATTGTTTTCTACAAATTGAATTAAACTAACCATTAGACACAACCACCGGCCACTGAAAGCAAAATTTCTCCGCCAGTAGGGGTGTCCAAATCCCCAGGTTTAGTGGAAATCCCACTAAGTTGACAACACTGCTTTTCTACGATTTTGTCATTGGCTACAGATAACAAAAACGTGAAAAGAAAAACGTTTTGTTACGTATTTCAATTATGGTAGTTTTTGGTAGAAAGTGTTTTAAAAATTGGTTTTTAATTTTTCGGCAATCATTGTACATTTTCATTTATAAGCACTAGTAGAGTATCAGTTGTAATAAAAAAAATAAAAAATATAGCACAATAATTTGGAAATTAATCATTCCTACATGGTGTAACAAAACACATCATCCAAATAAATTATAGCCAATTGATTAGAACATCCCTATCCAATTACGGTCGACTGATATAAAATGTGTAGCGTAATTCGAATTTGGGCAGGCGTTTAAAACTGGACTTGCTTTCGATTCAGAATTGTAAACAGAAATAAAATGTGTTGCGTAATTAGACTGCCGGTCGGTGATGACTGTACAAAATTGTAACAATTGTGTACCGTCGCCATCACTACTCGCCGCTGGTTTTGTGCCCGCCCGCTTACACGACGCAACCTGTCGACAACTAATTATCAACGGCGACGCAACCAGTCACGCGCAACTGGCAGTGCAGGTCGCCTGGTCGTTGCCAACACAATTTTTCATGAGAGAGATTTTCTCGTGTGGGAATGGCCTTATCGTGTGAAGGGTGTCTGAAACTCTGAATGAATGAATGATGAAATGACTAAAATTGATACAACTTGATTTGCGCCATGAGAAAGTACCAGTTGCATCGCAGTTGGCAACGCCCGTCGCCAACCAGTTCAGATTGGGTTGCCGGCACCCCGTGTGAGAATGGCCTTACAGAAGTTTTTCGTTTTGCTTATCAACACAGAGGACAGGTGAGGTAGGTACCTAACTAATGTTGTTCCTAAAAAATATTCCATTCTCAATTCCATTAATACAGCCTGGACAACATGTTCACACCGCTCTCGTACTGTTAACGTACCCGGGCCGACCGAAACCATACCGGGCCACGGAAACAAAATGTTTAGTAGGTAGGTACAGCAGAAAAAACCAGTCCCCGTGTGTTCTTATTTTATTTCACAAAGAGTTCGTCATTACTCTGAGGGCCTACCCCTTTGTGAAATAAAATAAGAACACCCAACTCCGGACTCCCACTTCCCCATGAAATAGGCGAAGAATTAAGTACTTTTTTTTTATACTTTCCTAGCGGCGCCCCGCGGTTTCACACGCATAAGTCTCGATCCCGTCGGAATATCGAGATAAAAAGTTTTAGATTCTATGTCCTAATCCAGATCCTGGTCTTCCCATGTCCCAAATATCATTCAAATCTGTTCAGCCGTTAGCGTGAAGCGTAACAATTAAGCAAACTCACTTTCGCATTTATAATATTATTAGGATTAGGATAATAAGGACATAGTCGGTCATGTTGATTTGATTTCCACCCGTTGCACCTTGCACCGTTGCCGCGTTGACAAGAACCCACTGGCTACACTTCGGGTCATGTGGCCAATGCGATTTCTACCTCTAATTTATCAATTAAATAGTCAAAACATCGTTGCTGCGGACGGTCGGACCCGAGCCAAACGTGTGGTGGCAAGTGGTTATGTGCATT
Organism: Agrochola macilenta; assembly: GCA_916701695.1. Lineage (NCBI taxonomy): Eukaryota > Metazoa > Arthropoda > Insecta > Lepidoptera > Noctuidae > Agrochola > Agrochola macilenta. The sequence goes on along the minus strand of OU753560.1, from coordinate 22,091,407 downwards.
TTACTCATAGACAGTAGACCACTTTTACCTTTTTTTAACCTTTTTCACTTGGCGTCAAGCGAAGCACGAAAGAGTTTTTATATTTTTGTCTTTTCTGTTATTTTTAATGTACTTAACTTTTTAAACGAAAAACAAAACACTATTATGACATTGTAATACCGTCATGTGTCAAAGCTGTGTCAAGCTGACAGTTGATTTGATGACCCCGTGGATGTGAGCGTTAAAAACTTAACCCTATTTTATATAGATGAAAATTACTTTGTTATACTGTGTTAAATTGGCACTACATCAATAATTATGTTTAAAATACCAGCCTGGGAGGATGAGGGCCCTAAAACCGAATCAACATTTATACAAAAAGTAAAGGTATGTTGGTAAAATTGCTTGTACTGTGTCCAGTTTCACTACGTGGCCCGCGTGTTGTTTTAAAAAATATAAATAATAGTAGTTATTCAAGGTACATATTTTGTAAAATAATCAATCTATTAAGTTATGAAATCATACGTATTATTTTAAGTTTGTCAAAGTTGCTGAATTTTAAGAAACAATCGTCCAAACTTCTGCATTTAATTAAAATTACCAATCCAAGCCCTGAACAAAACACCACCACATCTTAGAAAACATTTCTCAGATTCTTTAGCCTTTCCATATATATATATATTTTTTCAGAAAAAAGAAAAGACTGAGATCAAAACAAAATCACCAAAAGATAATCATATAGAAAATAACAATAATATCAGTGTTAATGGTCTCAACCAGGCAGCACGAAAACGTAAAATAGAAAACAAAGAAATAATAAAATGTAAAAAAGATTCAATATCTAATACAAAGAAAAATAAATTTGAAGAAACAGAAGCCCTTCCAGAAACACAGAATTTTGATGAATTACTACTCAATGCTAAGAAGAAAAAGTTCAATGAGGTAATTGAAAATGATGATAAGGAAGACTTGTTGTTCACTGAAAACAAACAAAAGAAAGGAAAGAAAAAGAAAGCTATAAAAAGTCCAAATAATTTAAGTATAAATAAGAAATCTACAGAAGATGTTAAGAAACTAAATAATAAGAAAAATAGTGAAGTTAATGAAGAAAATGATAAGACAAACACTGAAGTAAATGTAGTTATTGAACCTGTTAATAGAAAGAAGGCCAGACTAAGATCTTTACTAGATAGTAAAAGTAACAGAAGCCCTATCAAAATTAATCAAACCGGTAATAAGCTGCGAGATAGAATGTTGGAGAGGTTAAAAGGTAGGTTTTGTTGTGCTTGGTACTGCCATTAAAATTAAAACTTAGTTCTCTTGCCTATCGCTTTATTCCATGAAAATAACCATATTAATGCCATCAGTTTTTTTTTCTAATGCACTTGCAAACAATATATTTATAATCAGACCAGTCTTGAAACCACACTGCCTGCATATTACATTATACATTATTCTTTTGTGTCAGTTGATGGGAACCAAAGCATTAGTAGCATAGCATAACATTAGTTCAGCCTACTTAGTTATTAATAATATCGACACTATTGAAACAATATATGTATATTATAGTATATAATATGAACTTAATTATTATGTTTGTTGGTTGGTTGACAAAAACACTGATACCAATAGACAAAAAAAATATTTCCTTTATGTTTTCTAATCCTTTTTATTTCTTTCTAGCTGCCCAGTTCAGGTACCTAAATGAAAAGCTGTACACGTCTTCAGGATCTGAAGCCCAGCAGTTGTTCCAAAGTGACCCAACTGCCTTTGAGACATACCACCAAGGGTATCAGCTGCAAGTCAAGAAATGGCCTGTCAATCCTCTGGATGTTATTGTTAAGAAGATTATGAAAATGTAAGTGTCTGATAATAATCACATTGAAGTCTCTTATTTTGGTTGAAATCTCCATCATGCAACTACAAAAACAGCAACATAATTATGTCCGACTGTCTCTCTGTGTCTATAATAAATTCAATTTCTTAAATATGTAAAGGACATATTTAAGAAATTGAAACCTACTTATCTTATTGCATTTACATCATTCCTGTTTCAGTTCATAGATATTTGCTCTGACAAGGTTTATTTATCTATCAGATAAATAAAAAAATTATCATATGGTATGAGTAATTTATGAGTTTGTATCAAATGATCTGCTTATGTCTGGCATAGGATATTTTTTGCCAGAAATGATGATGATCTACCAAATAGTTATCTGGAAATTATCCAGTAACCCATTCCTTTCCTCATCAGGCCCAAAACCCATACAATAGCAGACTTAGGCTGCGGTGAAGCGGCCTTATCCCGCCGTGTGCCTCACAAGGTGCGTTCCTTCGACCTGGTGGCGACCGCTCCAGGAGTGGAGGCCTGCGACATGGCCCGGACACCACTGTTAACTGCGTCCTTGGATGTCACTGTGTACTGTCTGGCACTGATGGGCACAGATCTCACACAGTATCTGGTTGAAGCTAACAGAGTGTTGAAAATGGGGTGAGTTCCATATTCATTAATTTATTTCTTTTGTGTTATACAGTAAATTCACCCTCAAGTACTGAAAAGCAAATATAAAGCAAGCAGAAAATAAAACAGCAAGTCTTGCTGTCACTACATTTATCCTTAAAGTGACAGAGAGAGTGTGAGACTCAAGAGTGAATTAAGGGGGTTGCCCGCAAAATTAAAATTTTCTTACGTTTTTTGCAATTTGCAGGTCAGTGTCGGGTTGTAATATCAGATATTACATAATAATAATAATAATCCCTAATTATAATATTATTATAATTAGGGATATCGCGGCCCCAGCACATAGGCAACGGAAGGAACACGGGTGGGTTTTAGTCAGTAAAAGTCTGACACTCCCTCTCGCTCTGCCCAGAGCGGGAGGAGTCATTTGATGATTTCCCACACAAAAAAAAAAAAGAAAAAGAAAAGTGTCGGTTTGTATCTTGATTAAAATACTATGACTCGCGACCGTAACAAATATGGCTTTACAGAATTATAATCAATTAAAATCAGCAATACAACTCCTTATGGGTTCACTAATGTTTCACCAAAACTAGAAAAATTTTTAGTTTACAACCAACGTTTCGTATACTATTTATTTTACAAACAACTTATTTCGCAAATATTTTATTTTATAAACACTCGTTTTACAAACATTTATTTAGCAAATGCTTCTCTTTACAAATGTTTCGCATGATATTTAATCATTTATAAATTTTTCATTTAATATTGTTATTCTTTTGGAAAAATCACGTTTATACTAAATATAATTTTATAATAAATTTTCTAAACCAGTCACAAAGGGATCATGGTTGAAATTTCCATTTGGGGCTGAAGTTCTTTAGACCCTTTCTATATATTTTAGTCGTTTTTGGCACTCGCCGGCCGCTGCCGCGGCACCGCTCGCTACGCTCGCTCGACTCGTGCGAGGGGTCATGGTTTTAACCTAACCTAACCATTTTTGAGAGTAACAATATTTAACCTAATCTAACTAGTTTGGTTCCGCGTAGCCTACAATTTTTTTTTCGGTTAGCATAAGTCCTTTCTGGCATCTTTTTTATTTTTATGGTTTATATATTAAAATATACCCTTTTGCTTATTTAATGAGTTTAATTTTTAGGAAATTGCGTAGTTCAATATGTAAAACGTTTTTATTCCAAACATTGTTTTATGAGATAACATGAATAAAAAAATTAATAATTTGTCAAATAATACGTTATTAAAAAAAAGTTTATCGGATAATGATTTTCTTAATTGAATTATTTGGCAAAGTTGTTATTGTGTAATGATGAAATTACAAATCATATTTTTGTCAATCGTTACTTGTCAAATGAAAATTTGTAAATTAAGTTTTGGTGAGATGACTGGTCACCCTCCTTATGTTAGAATAATCCTAAACTATCATCAATCCTAAGATTTCATGAAATATTCATTCAATGGGATCATATGAAATGAAATTGTTTATTCTGTAAATAGGATAACGGAATCACTTTTACACGTCATATAAAAAATATTATAAATAAGCTAGATGAGGTTGGTGTTTCCTATCTGACTACTCTGAGAAGAAAGGCCGAAACAAACTCAGAGGTCGCAGTCTCTTTTAAAGTCCAGACATAATCTTGGAACTTAGGGAGTTGTATATTGATGATTAATATGATTATAATTCTATGAATAAATATTTGATACACCCGCGAATCATAATTATTTATATCATAATACAACCTAATCCACCATCTACCTGCAAATTGCAAAAAAAAATTGGACGTCTGTAAAGTCGGTTTACGTACGATACTTTAACGTGACAACGTCATAACAAAACATTCCCTTCCCTCGCTCCGATCGTAACGGGAAACTTTTTCGTGCTTGCAGCGTTCATCGATTTATTAGAAGTTGTCACGTCAAAAATTAAGAAAATTTAAATTTGGGGGCTACCTGGTTTGAGATTTGAGTAATCGTAAAAATTTCCTGCTTCGTATGTTGGTCATAAAATAGTCTTCAAGATCATTCGCTAATTATTCGTTTGAATATTTTTTTGTCCTCAGAGGCCATCTCCTAATAGCCGAAGTAGAAAGCCGATTCGACAATGTGGAAAACTTCGCTAAGGAAGTCGAGAGACTCGGCTTCAAACTGAAACAGCTGGACAAGAGCAACAACGTGTTCTTCTTCATGGAGTTCACGAAGATCAGGGAGCCGCCCGTGAAGAAGGCCAAACTACCCGCGTTGACCCTGAAGCCTTGCTTGTATAAAAGACGATGAATAAAGCTGTGACGGGTCTTTGAGTTGTTTGTTTTTAAAAGCCTCTTATTAATTGTCGCAACTTGTGCTGCTGCCAAAAATCTTTTCAATTAATTTTTTCGTTGTATCCACTTTAACAAAATTCTAAGAAATATCAACTTTAAACTTTTGTATGTTAGGTTCATTTTAGATTGACTAGTACTATTGAAAATTACATAAACATCACCTTTGTACCTACGTATTTTTCTGTTCTTTTTTTTGTTTATATGTGCGTAGGTACATAAACGGTTAAATTAATAAATTATAGATAAGTATTAAATTCAAGATACTGGAACATTAATTGGCTACATGAACATATGCACGCACATGTCTGCTAGCCCAGAGCCTGATAAATGGTCCATCAACCTTGTCCGCCAGTGTAGCTATAATACTGTTAGGGCTACCCCTGAATCGCCGCGACATCGATGCACACTGTTTGCGCATGATGGCATGAAAGTCGACTATTCGCGCTTCCGCAAACATGCCCGATGCACTGCAAAACCAAGGCAGCCCCAGCAATATCCTCAGCGCATTATTATACTGCACGCGCAGCGCGTTGTAAGCCTTCTGCGTATACCTAACCCACAAGCTGCACGAGTAAAACGACTGGCAGTAGGCTCTGAAGAGCGTCAGTTTTACCTCGTCAGTGCACCGCGCAAACATGCGGGCAAGCATATTGCATCGGGCTGCCAACGCCCTGCGCTCCCTATCTATATCCTGGTCATCTGTGAGAGAACCCGTGACCACATTAAACTCGGAAACAAAGCTGTGAACCCAATTTAAATGACTTGACAGATATTTGATACATTTCTTGTTCCTTCGCAAAGCCCGCCTGCGCAGTTACTGGATTCCCTCTATCTGGCAGAATCGTGTTGCTCCGAAATTTATTTGGCATAACACACTTGGCATCTTTGCAATCTTCTGGCAATCTTCTTTAAATTAATATTTTAAAGGCAAAAACATTATTTAGTATAATTACGTTTCGGCCGAATGTTTATATGTTCGAATTTACAATGGCATACTTTGAAAATGGCAGAATTTTATTTGGAATAATTTTATAAGGCATATCTATTGCCAATTCTATAAGATAGCATTTTTACCCTTAAATTAAAATATTGTCTTAAAAAGTCAATATGTTGTGCTACAAAACGTGTCATTGACTCTGGCAGGGCCACCAACAGGGATTTTAATTTTGATTACACAAAAAATTAGTCGCTAATTTGTCGCCAAATATCAGAATTTGTCGGTCACTGGTTCAAAAGATATAAGGGTTTATAGGTGGCCGATCTGGAGATAGTCTCCCCAGCAGGGCCACATTTATATTTCAAAAACTAAGGCACCTAGCGAAGATCTTTTTTCTCCCATATTTCGTCGTTAATTTGTCGAAATTTGTCGCCAAATATCAGAATTTGTCGGTCACTGGTTCAAAAGATATAAGGGTTTATAGGTGGCCGATCTGGAGATAGTCTCCCCAGCAGGGCCACATTTATATATAAAAAACTAAGGCACCTTGCGAAGATCTGTTTTCTCCCATATTTTGTCGTTAATTTGTCGAAATTTGTCGCCAAATATCAGAATTTGTCGGGTCTTAGTTTAGGAGATATAATGAGTTCAATTAGTAAGGTATAGTCCAAGAGCTAGATCGAAGAGTTCACGAAAAATTGGCAAGAAAATATATTTCTATTAATATGTGTAATATACTTCTAGTTTTATCGGTCTACAGTCCTTAGAAATGTCCGAGAGACATAAATTCTCAATTAAATACATGTTTTTAGGTTTTAAATACTAGGTTAGACTGGCTTTAACTTGTTTGAAAACATTAAACCTTGCTCTTGGTCTATTTGGTGTCAAGATGTACAGTCGCATGCAACTGTTTTATGATTGTGTTATTTTTATGTGATGTTATGTTATGTACCTATGTTAATTTCACTACATAGGTACACAAACTTAAAATTACAGATATAATCTTAAAATTCAATAGATACCTATTAATAAGGTACCTACTAAATGGTTCGTCCTAAATGAGCATATCCTCGCGAGGCATATATACAACATGTAACTGGAATAATGCACACCCTGCCCGATACACCTCAATTAGAAAATTAGGTTAGTCATAATTTATGCACTGAAGCACCTAAGTAGTGTTTTTTAGGGTTCCGTACCCAAAGGGTAAAACGGGACCCTATTATTAAGACTCCGCTGTCTGTCTGTCTGTCACCAGGCTATATCACTATTATATTCACTTTAAAAATAAATAATTAAATTAAAATATAACAATTTTTTAAGGGGGGCTGCCATACAACAAACGTGTTTTTTTTTGCCGTTTTTATAGATAATGGTACGGAATCCTTCGTGCGCGAGTCAGACTCGCACTTGGCCGGTTTAAAAAAAAATTCGCTATCCTAATTGTATCCAAATAATATATGGACATCGACGGAATACATTGGTAGGTAGCGCCTCGGTATTTGTATCTAAAGGCACACACACAAACACGCTATTGACGTGAAAAATCAAGGGGGTACATATTAATCTGCAATCATACTGCGCGGCGGCGTCCTCTTTTCAAAACACTCAAATTGTCCACCACCTTGTTCAATGCACTTAAATGCCCGCATTCGTAATTGTTCTTTCAATTTTTTACACAAACAAACCTCGCTGTACCTACTCCCGGTGGAGGAATAAAGAAAAAATCCTTTAGAGCAAGTTTGTTTATTTACCTATTCTTTTTTAAGTACTTTGAGCGGCGCGAACGCCGAAGCGCCGCGCCGATGACGTGCAGCAGGGGAAACCCTCGTTCTATCTCGCACTTTTCCCCGTTTTTGTATTTGCGGAATACCTATAATAGAGATAACAACACCCGAGGTCGTAACTATATTCATAATAAGTTCCACTTTAATTAAACTGGCTGACTTTAACTTACGTGACGGGCAACTCGTTATAAGTAGCTCGTCTGTACACGCGCATCTATCTCTTTCTTACTTACCGTAAATGAAACGGAGCGCCGCGATCTATCTGCCAGCTACTGAGTGGTAAATGCACATTGTGTTAGATAAATAATTACGTATATTTATTGTAGATTTGTTTATAGGTAATGAATACAGCTTTCCTTTGGTGGTTGAAATTATAGAATAAGTTTATATTTATTTAATTCGAAACAAACATTCCTCAATATGACGTCATAGATACTGTCTAGAATCTACTAGTATTTTGTACTTGCTTGTACCACTGGGGAAATTTAATTCTTTAATATCTTTTTAATTACACACCGACAAAATCTGTAACTTGGCAACAAATTTCGACAAATTGGCGACAAAATATTGGAGAAAACAGATCTTCGCTAGGTGCCTTAGTTTTTGAGATATAAATGTGGCCCTGCTGGGGAGACTCTCTATTTCGGCCACCTATAAACTCTGATATCTTTTGAACCAGTGACCGACAAATTCTGATATTTGGCGACAAATTTCGACAAAATATGGGAGAAAACAGATCTTCGCTAGGTGCCTTAGTTTTTGAGATATAAATGTGGCCCTGCTGGGGAGACTCTCTCCAGATCGGCCACCTATAAACCCTTATATCTTTTGAACCAGTGACCGACAAATTCTGATATTTGGCGACAAATTTCGACAAATTAGCGACTAATTTTTTGTGTAATCAAAATTAAAATCCCTGTTGGTGGCCCTGCCAGAGTCAATGACACCTACAAAACTTACAGAAACGAATCGCTGCAAAACCAACTCCACGTAGTCTTGTCTGCCCTACCCCTAGTGTAATTTAAGCCCGCGTAGGCGTGGAGTGGCGAGGCTGTCCGCGAGGTGAGGAGCAGGTGGTTACTGCGGCTGAGGCTGGCCGGTATATATATATATAGATAGTTTTCCTTTTAATTTCGTTATATATACTACTGCTGTGAATTTTTTCACAAGTCCAAGTACAACCATTTAGCTACAAGGGGGGTGGGACACTTGACTCTAACAAAATTCAGTTAAAAGCTTAATATTTCGCAAACAGATCCCTGAATCCAAAAATGGTCTTGACAAACTCACAATATTTATGAAAGACCTTTCTAATGATACCCCACGACATGGGGTAGATGAGGGAAAACAAACATCCCCACTTTACGTGTAGGGCAGGTACCCTAAAAAAATGTTTTTCTTGATTTTATTTTACCACTTTGTCGGCATGATTAATAAGTATACATATGCCAAATTACAGCTTTCTAGTACTAACCGTCTTTGAGCTAAGCCGCGGACAGACAGACGGATAGACAGACAGACGGACATGGCGAAACTGTAAGGGTTCCTTGTTTGTGACTTAACTATAATAGTTAGACATTTTTTTATTTTTTTTTATATTATTTTTGTGGGTAATGATGAGTACTACTAAAAACATGTAGTGGTACATTATTTTATGTATCATCAATAGTTTTCGCCACGCACGCCAAATAATGACATTTATGCGCAAATTTTTGAAACTTTGGGTTATATTATTGCAATTTTCGCAAAGAACTCTATTTTTTTTGAAAAATAATATACGCCTATGGTACTTGCTGCTAATGTAGCTTTCTAAATAGGTAATACGGGCTGGTATCCGCAACTCCACGACTAAGCGCGTATTTTGCGTACGGGTGGGAAAATTGGTTATTCGATCCACCCCAGCTCCGCAAAGAAGGCCAGCAACGCCTTGGTGTCACTGACAATCTCACGTAGGATACCTGGGTTACCGAAGTACTTTGCCATGTATGTGGCGACCACCGGGCAGTATAATTAACAGCACATGGGCTGCTGTCTCGTCGTCCTCCATGCAGGCTCTGCACAGCGGACTGTCTGTGACTCCTATGACAAAGAGGTGTTTATTAAATGACCCATGGCCAGTTACAGCTGCTGTAACTGTACTTAGCTGTTGTTTCGTTAGTCGAAGAATCTGTTTCGTGAGGCGGCCATCAATTGTAGGGAGTGCCTCCTTGGCCTGCCTACACTCACCGTGGTCCGACCACAGTTTGTGATGTTGGTCCCTGGTTCGTTTCCTTACCAGAGTGCGTAGGTACCCGAAGGGGAGTTGCGCAATGGGTTCAGGCCCCACTAGTGCCATGCTCGATCCCCTTCTGGCAAGTTCGTCGGCTGCGTCATTACCCCGCGAACCGCTGTGTCCTTTGATCCATTGAATGGTAATATTATTGAGGCTACCCACCTGGTTAAGGCGCTGGTGGCACTCGTATATCAGCCCAGAGTCAACAGTGTGGCTGTTTAGCGCTTGCAGAACAGTCATGCTGTCTGAGAGTATACGTATCGAGTAGTCCTTAACTTCCCTGGCCATGATGGCTAAAGCGGCAAGGGATATACCCATGCATTCGGCCTGGAATACTGTGTTGTGGACTCCCAACGGTGTGGCTATATGTATGTTGAAGTCCTCAGAGAAGATCCCAGCACCTGTGCTACCTGTTTTGGATCCATCAGTGAAGATTCGCAGTTCTGCGGGGCGCAGACCCTCGCATCTGCGATCCTCATGAAGTTGGATTCTGTATTTTTTATCGAAGATAAATTGTTTGGGTACCCGATCATTAATGGCTTTCGTGATAGGGAACTCATTATTGAGTCCCTCAAGCAGCGGTGTGTTGTGTGTCTCTCTTACCCCAGAGATTGATTGCATTAAGACGTACCGCTGCCATTGTCGCTTCCTGCTGTATAAACGGGTGGAGCGGGGGCAGTCCCAGCATGGTTTCGATTGCTGTAGTCGGAGTAGTCCTCATGCAGCCCGTGGTCGCTACGCAGGCTAGTCTTTGCATGCGTTGTAGTTTGTTAGAAGCTGTAACCAGCTGAGTTCGGGGCCACCAGACCACGGCCTGTATAAAGCCACAGTATTATTTTGGGGGATAGGCCCCACTTCTTACCTATCATTTTCCTGCATTGCCAGAAGGTGATGCAGGCCCTGTTTAGCTTGTTGTCTACATGACTGCTCCAGTTTAACTTACTGTCTAGAATGACCCCGAGGTACTTGACCTCACTGGCCAACTGGAGTTCTGTATCGAACAGTTTGGGTAGGCGGAAGGGGCCTAATGCTCGTTTTTGGGTGAACATGACTAGTTCAGTTTTAGTGGGGTTCACTGTACGTAGTGCTTGCTGAGTGAGGTTACAGATCGTTCCCGTCACCTTCCCCGATACAAGGATTGCGAGGTCATAGGCATACCCTATTGTATAATAGCGGTTTGCGTTGAGTTTAGTGATAAGATCATTAATGACCAGATTCCATAAGAGGGGGGACAGAACCCCTCCCTGGGGGCAGCCTCTGGCTATCATAGCCAACTGCCGCTCATCCTCAAGACGAACCACTCGTTTGCTTAACATGTTTGTAATCCAGTCCGTTAGAACCTGTTCTACTCCATGTCTGGAGAGGGCATGTAGATTTTTTCAAATCGTTTTACTAGTTTTTTACTTTATCCATTACAAACAAACAAACAAATATACAAACTAACTAATAATTAACTGGCTCACAAATAATAACCTGGTCATCAATTTAGAAAAAACTAAATTAGTCACATTCCCGCGAAAGAATAAAAACAACCTTAAAATTCAACATGATGGTAGAGTAATTGAACAAGTTAGTTGCGCAAAATTTTTAGGACTGTGGATAGATAATAATATGTCATGGCAAACACACATTGACACAGTATGCAGTAAACTGAACCAGTACTCATATGCACTACGTAAATTATCTAAAATTGTCGATCTATCAGCTCTATTAACTGCCTATCATGCCTACGTATCATCAACCCTAAAATACGCTATTATATTCTGGGGTAACGCCACAAATAAAGAATCAGTGTTTAAAGCGCAAAAAAGATGCGTTCACGCAATGGCTGGTATCTTTGTTCCTGAATCATGCGAACCATATTTTAAAAAGTTTAAAATTTTGACCTTTCCATCAGTCTATATCTATGAAGTTACACCTAATTGTTGTTCTGTAAGAAATGTTTTATGATACCTTTTGTGATACCTAAGAATTGTTTTGCACTGCATGTTGACATAATTATTGTATGCCTATTAGGCAGGACATATTGGAACTGTAATTTATCTAACATCTGTCTGTATAACCTATGCCCACAATAAAAAGATTTGATTTGATTTGAAACATAATAAATCAAATCTTTTTCTCTTTATAATATTAGTTAGAAGTTTAGTTTTGTCACGGAAAAATCGACGTGAAATAAAACATTTTTTTATAATTTAACTACTTTATTTTATAATTATCAATGATATTGATTGTCATACAGCGTTGCTTATCATTCGCTTATAAATAAATTATCACAATCATTTTATATGCATTATATTATTATTTGTTAATAACATACAATATTTATTCCATTTCGATTTTACAATGTACATTCAAAGTTATTTAATTCTTCTCTCATATTTATAAAACAGTTGTAAAAAGAGGAACTATGACATAAATGTATCAATTATTATCTTAGGTTATAGTGCATTAATAATGTAAAAGATTAATTATTAAAAGTATTGAACATTGAGGTCGAGATCTATAAACGAGAACCACTTAGCGGTACAACGGAAGTGGGACTGTAAATTACGTACTTTTAAGTATTTTTGAGATACAAAATTACCTATATAAAAAAATTGCAGAATTCTATTGAATCGAACAAACTACTTTCTTTTACTTACACATTGTTTAGATGTCGGCTTGAAATCACAGCTGTTGCTATTATCATTATAACTTGCATTAGATTAAATCTTATATTTACTACTCTTTTATTTACAAACATATTATGTTCTGTGTCGCGATTCAGGAACTTAACCCCGTATTTACGGTAGAAACAAATTGTGCAACACTGTTGCAGCATCACGATTTTACATTGCTGGAAACATGTTGCACACACATACTATATGCAGTGTTGCCAGCAGTACAATCACCAGTTAAATCCAAATTGATGTCATACCGTTCGAGGTTCGAAATTGATAAGTTTTATATAGGAAGCATAATGATTGAAACGTAAAAAAAATCAGACATTAAGTTCTTCCATAACATCCTCAGCTTCAGCGCGAAGATTCTCCACTTTTTCAATGAGTGTCATCTATAAATAAGACAGTAATATAAATAAATATTTATAAACATACTAAAATGAGCAGTTCTATTTGCGTTGTCAAATGTTTCAAATTCTGGGGGACTATTATGTTACCTACCAGCGACGGAGATTTTATAAAACAAGATATCTAAGCGGTAACAGCAGTTTGGAGTAAAAAAGACCAGTATCTATAATTTATCGCACACATCATGCAAAACGCCTTTTTTTTTTGGGTGTGAAATTATCAAATTTCTTCTCCCGCTCTGGGCGGAGCGGGAAGGTGTGTCAGACTTTAACTGACTAAAACCCACCCGTGTTCCTTCCGTTGCCTGTGTACCGGGGCCGCGATATCCCTTTCGGACAAACTCGCAACCCTGGCAGGCATTAGCCGTAATGGCAAAGCAAAAGGCCTAGGGAAAATGTCACTCTTCGCGCTATCAGCCTGAATAATAACAATAATTATTATTAGCCTAAGTTGTACCACTACAGGGCAACGGCCACTCTTCCTTTTTTTCACTTTTTCCTGTGGTCTGATGTAATAGTGAGCCAATCTTTTTAAAATAAGTTGAATAAAAATAAGTTTGGTATAGTATTCGCCACTCCACTTTTCGGACGACATAATTATGGTCAGAGGAGATTTTCAAATATAAGGATAGGTACAATTTCAAACGCATCTTACCCTGGCAGCACTGATGAGTTGGTTGGCGGCATTCCGCGACAAATGCGACACGCCCGACATCAGGTCGTCTACGGACGCCTTAGCGAGGTCTTCTACACGCTTGTAGCCCGCACGCAACAGTTGAATTGCACGCGCCTGTTGAATAAACAGTTACATTTCAGTACTATAATTACATTTATGCGCCTGGGCAATCTTTGTGCTTCCGTTATTAGTACGAACAAGCTACCGGCCGTTACACCTCGTCGTCTGACACTTAAAAGTTTAAACACTTTTCACTCTGTGCTCAAAATCCAAATCAAATTTAAAATCTTTTATTTCACATAACCCTACATGGGCATTTACGAAACGCCAGAAGCGAGGAGCACGGTTCTAATTGGTTGTTTCCTATAGCTACGAGCGGCGCAAGAAACTCCACGGTTACTCTTTTAAAAATAATTGGCTTTTAGAATATTTCCAAATAGTGTCAATAGGTATGGAAGGCCAGTGTAAGCTTGTCAACAAGTACCGTACTTAACATAAAAACTTTTTTACAAAAAAAAACGACCGCCTTCCAAAAAAACACTACCAAATATGTGGCAAATAACGAAAATACAAAACCAAAGACACCGACTTCCGAAATTTAAGTTATTTTTCACTATGTAGTGTTTTTTTGGAAGTCGGTTGTTTTTTTTTTGTAAAAAAGTTTTATTTTTCGCTTTTTAGTGGGTCAGTTTGTAATTTATCTAAGTTACAATAGCCTTATGTTGACTACTCATCACATTTTACAAAATATTGCTTTTCCCGAAGCAGGGACGTTGATCGTTGAGGAGTTCTCCTGGTACTTCACCATCAGCTCCACTTGTACATATACATTGTGACGAGCATAAATTGCTTGGTATTCATATTAATGTAATCGAATCGCAACCCGTGAAATACTTATTATTGAGTAGTTCCGGTGGCCATCTGTGGTCTTCATCATCAGTTCCACTTCACCAAATGGTGCTTTCCAAGAGCAACTGCACGTGTTATTATAAAAAATACCCAAATCGCTATAGGTGTGCATATAATATTTGAAGAGTTCCCTCGATTTCTCCAGGATCTCATCATCAGATCCTGACCTAATGACAATGGGACCATCTCGGAAGTATACCCTTTCAAACAAAAAAATAATTTTGCAAACCCGTCTATAAACGACGAAGTTATGCCCGAACATACATAAAAAATAAAAATATAAACAATCGAATTGATAACCTCCTCCTTTTGGAAGTCGGTTAAAAATAGAATAGTCCACTAGTGGACTGTAGATGACCATTTTAAATTTTTAATGTGTGGTTCTTAATACTTAAAAAATTGAAAAGAATCTATTTAAAAGATTAATAAAATAATAATGAGACCCTCACAGTAAGCCCTTTCATTTGAAATATCACACAGTCACACGGTAGGTATTTCAACTTAATCGGTTCATTAGATTCGTAGCTTATTGGCTGTGACAGACAGACACACGAGTGATCTTATAAGGGTTCCATTTTCATTCGGATTTCCGGAACCCTAAAAAGTGATAATCTGAAACATTGAGACACTGACTAAAAAGACACGGGATTTCGAGAGAAATAAAATTATTACTATTTTACCTTCTTAACATTGGGCAGCTCCATCAGCTGCTGCAACTCAGGCGCTGCGCAGTGCTGCAGCCTCCCGGACAGCTCGGTCAGCAGCGCGCAGAAGCTCCACAGTCGCGGCAGCTCCGCGCAGAAACGCGCCGCACACGACGCGAGGGTCGCTGATGATGACATCACCGACTGCACTGTGCCGCGCGCTAGGCTGTACCTAGAATAAGATCATCATTATCATTCTCCTGCTCTCACCGACCCAGATGACCCCATAACCCTGCTCCAGGAGAGCAATCCACTAGTACAGTAAAGAAACACACACACCGACACACGTTCCGACCTCGCCGCCGGGGTCCGCGATCGCGACCCTCCCGAGTAAATGATACTCCCCCCGACCCTTGCTCGACGATGCGCCAGCCCGCGTCGAAGCTGAGCCCGTAGTTTTAAATTCCCCGACTAATAATAATTTATGTTTGATCCAGCCCGTCCCATCTTGCTGTCCTCCCCCCAGCGACGCCCTAAGCCGAGGTCCGTACCCCACAGGGGGTGCCCTTAGCGAGCGCTCGCTTAGTTTATAAGTATATTTTACGCCTTGGCTGGAGGCTTTAAGTTAGTAGCTTAAGGCAGCCACAGGAAAGTCCGGTTAAGCAGCTACGACCTCCTCAGAGGCCAACTGCGAAATGACATAGTTAAAAAAAATAATATATATATTAAGTATTATATTTTATGAATCACTTTTTGATGTGAAACATCTATAGCCGCACGTAAAACCGATTCCTGGCGTGGCGACGCATGCCGTGGCGACGCGTCGCCACGCTATATGATGATATATATATACAGTCTATATGCAGTAGTGTGTACGGTGTGGCGACGCGTCGCCATGCGCAATCGACTGTGCGATTAGTTAATTATTATCGTTATTAACGATTATATATATATATATTATATATATTATATTATATTAATTATTATTAACGATTTTTTTAATGACATATTTAGTTCCTATCACAATATGTTCTTTTCTGCATATTACTTTTACAAAATAATGTCGATGTTTCACATCTGCCAGGCGTCCCGTGACGGCTCACATTTTTTTTATTGTTTTCAGATTGAAATACTTATTATAGCTAAAAACCCAGCCTGAGCTTGTAGGGCCAGTAAGAAGACTATGCTCACAAACTTACTTGTATGCGACTGCAGGGAAAGGCATTTGGTTCCACAAGTCTTGCAGCATCAGAGCCAAGTAGAAGCGACACAAGACTATCTCAGGTACGTTCTGTTAACAAATGATTCAACATTACCAACATTATTAAAAAAGCTTCCCCATGTAAAATGTACCTACTATATCTTACTGTTAAGACTTACTTTGATAGGTTTCCCAGTCATCATCCTGATCGCGTTATGTTCTGTGATTCCTAATATTTTCGCAGTCTGAACACCTTCTTCGTCTAAGCTGCAATACTAAAATCATTCACGGCTTAAAAACAGAATAGATTTATTTGACAATTGAAATTCAACTTTATTCAATTTGACTTAAAACCAGAATTGGTATAGCAAACCTTTGAAATAACAAACAAAATGTTGATTGATTTCAATCGCGGCAACTGTACAAATTTGTGTCTACATCTTTTTGATCGTTATAAACAGAACTGCCATTAAAGAAGACTTACCAAAGAATAATAATGGGAGTAGTCAGGCCTAATACCGGCCGCGTCGTGAGGCGTCACCAAGTACAACAGGTGCAGACTGCCCATGAGGACCAGACTCCTGGACGCTCGCTCCAGGTCTAGGAGGAGTTGCTTTGCCACTGACAGGTCCATGCAACCTAAGCGACGGAAGTTAGCAATATGGTTCTAACTGATCAAAGTTTATTCAGCTCTATGATTATAGGAATAAGACTTATTTATTATTGCACTAGCTTTTGCCCGAGGTTTCGTCCGCGTGTAGGTCGGAAATTATCCCACGAGAACGTACTACCGGGATAAAAAAGTATCCGATGTCCTAACTCAGGTCACGGATTCTGATGAAATTTGGCACATGGGCATGTGCCAAATTTCATCAGAATCCGTTCAGCCGTTTTAGCGTGAAACCGGTACAAACAAACAAACTCACTTTCGCATTTATATGATTAGTTAGAATTTTTGTTAATCGAACTAGGTAATCTAAAATAATTTAAAAAAGTGAGTAAGAGGTTGGACTGGTGAGATGTGCTATACTCTATACAAAATAAAATACACTTCAAATAGCCTCGAAACTGGCGTATCATTGTTTTAAAGCTTATACAGTTAAACAGGGTGGCCCGTGAAACGAGGTCAAAAGGAACATTTTAGAAGGCTCTCTTCAAGGGCTTCCAGAAACACCCCAATGTATACTGAACGGTTTTCATAATTTTTACGTAAATTCTCGATTAACTTCAGACTTTAACTGTCTAAACATCACCCAAAGTGAGTAAAACTAAGCTCAATGGGAAAATTTTTGCTTTGCGTTCTAGATTTTCAGTCTTTGAAAATAAAAAAAATTCAAGGTGGCAATGACACCAAAGCAGTTCCTCGGACCCTCAGCTTCTCCTCAACATCGCGGAGCGGAACAGCGGGGGTGTTTCGGGAAGCTTTTGAAGAGAGGCTTCTAAATTTTTCTTTGGACTTCGTTTCGCGGGAAACCCTGTATTAACGCTTACGGGGCTTTTGTCAATATTGTTACCGAGATAAACTGCCTCTATCAAAGTAACAAACGCCCCGAAACTAGGATAAAAGTGCAATTTGGCACACGCAACAGCACGAAATATCTACCTTTAATAGCTGCATTTCCCAGCGAGCTGACAGTCAGTTCACTGTCATTATAGCCGTCGATGTTTAGTTCGCTAACATTCGACGCACCGTCATTCGCCTGGCCTTTATTCACCACTTCCAATGCGCTGGATTGAAGCAGCGAGAGAATGGAATCGTCGCAGATTGATTTGATGTCCGAGGGGCTGTGAATTGAAGGTTTTTTCTAGATTCCCAATTAAGAATAACTATGCATGTTGGGAAAATATTGGCGAGAATCAGAATCGGAAAAATATAGGGACTCAGAGCTGGATCTGTCTTCATTTATACAAGCTAGCCATTTAATCAACTGTGTACCTACTGAACTACTTTCCCTATGATAAACATATCTGATTCGTTGAAAAATAACAAAATTATAGAAATTTCTCAAAAGCAGCCCGATATCTGTATTTGTACCCTTTTAGGGTCAAATGTTCCGCTCCTACTGGACTTACAACTAGAGGTGGGCAAAGTGTATAATTTTTGCGATTGGAACATTTGCATCTGGATCACTGAAATGATCCGAATCATTGATATGTTTCATTTGGATCATCGACTCAAAGGATATAAAAATGCTTAAAGACAACGAAAAACTGTGAGAGTATGAGTGATACACAGCTCATTTCGTATCTCTTTCTGATAGTTTGTAATGTGTCACCCGCTAACGCGCGACTCGCGAGTCAGTTCGGTAGTATGGTACTGACACTAAAGTAACGTAACTCAGCATCTCAGTCTTTCTCTCTCGCTCACTCGCTCACCGCTGCTCAGTCGCCTCGCAAGCGACGACGGTCACGCGGAAAGACACAGAGACAAAGTAATGATTCAGATTCAAATGATGCGTTTGAAACGTTGTTACTGAACCAATCTTTTGGAACACTTCAATGATCCGGATCAGTGAGTCGGTTTCGTAAAGAGTTACACACGCCTACTTAGAACGTAGCTGACGAACCGTGGCAGTGTTAACCCCTTCTGTCTACTACTTTGGAACATACAAGCGTGATGTCAAGACGATTATTATAATGAATAACTCACTTATCATCTCCCGTAACAGCTAGCAGCGTGCAGTCCAACAAGCTCCTTAGCTTGGAGCGTGTGTTGGCCAGCTTGAGTGCGACTGCACTGAGCAGCAGTGCGCCGGCGCAAGGTCGCAGACAACTGCGCGCGGGCGCTATGCCGCCGCGGAGTACTGTTTGTAATTGCGGCCACTCACGGGAACCACAGATTACTATGCTCTCACCTGGTAGCAGTAATAAAAATAAGTTCACAAGGGATTTATTACTTAAAAAGTAAAGAAGAATGTTTCCCGTTCCAAAGCGAATATTTCTATAGAGATGGTAGAATAACAAAGTTAGCCATGTATTACTGACCGGTGTCACAGACGCCCGCGCGGCCGGCCCTGCCCACCATCTGCCGGTAGGCGCCGAGCGCGAGGAAGGCGCGGCCCACCAGCGGCGCGCGGACGATGACGCGCGCCGCCGGCAGGTTCACGCCGGCCGCTAGCGTGGAGGTGCAGCAGAGCACTGATATTGCACCTGACCTAGGAATCATAACCGAATCATCTACAGTGATACAAGGATCTTTTGGCGCTCGAATGACGTTGACAAACGCTGTTGGTGACAGCGTTTTGTTGACATTTGGGAAATTATTTTGAGAAATGTATTGAAAAACAAAATGGCGGCGTTAGTTCCGAATAATGACCCAAAGATTTACACTGGCCCCTGGAGCTTCATCTTTCATGGAACTACTGAGACCATTGCATATCAAGGAGTAGACCGGGGGGCCGGTAATGGTAGGGAAGACGTGCCCTTAGGATATGAAAGGATTTGTGAGCCGTACGGAATATGCATCCCTGAGAAGGCAATGCAATAGCGGAGAGATCGTTGATATTTATCTATGGGTGGGGCATGTTGTAACGACGTTACCGCCAGGTTGGTTCTGGAACTTTTTTTTCACTGGTGAATATTTTGGCGAGGTTAAACTTCTTTACGGACTCTTGTCTATGTCACTGCTATGCTGTATGACACCTTGCGGTTTCCCAACTCTTCGTCTGAGGCCTCGCTACTACCCGTTTCAGGTTTCTTTTCACGCGCCAAAAAGATTCTTGTACAGCTTTATACACTGTAAAAAACTAGCGTCGGTCCTGCTTCGCGCGGTTTTTTCTACTAGACAAAATATCGTGATATCTTTATTATTTGTAAGTTGAATATTGATTATTTATTATACATATAAATTTTCCGGAATAAATTCTCTAAATGGTGGTGAAAACCGCATTAAAAGAAACGAAAAGCGACTTTGATTTATAATATAGTAGATTTATAATGTAGTAATAGATAAAGTGCCAACATTTGATACTAGTAAAATATTTCATTTTTTATAAGTACTTGTAAATGAACAGCTGGTAAAATAGAACTTGAGGATTAGGGTAAAAATATACAAAATAAATTTACATCAAATACTCTGAAATAAGTAACCTTCCAAATAATATTAAAACTTGGTACTTAAATTCTACAAATTAATTAAAATATTTAAATCGAAATATAAATAAATCGTGTTTCTTGATGTAGTCTTTGCAAATCACGATAGCGGGTGTTTAGACTCTTATTAACATTGACATAAGGCTTAAATTACAAGAGCAATGATCGAAGCGCGCTTGTAAAATGTAACACTACGGTTCCTTTGAGCGCAATCGCCGTAATATCACGAGCTATGATAAAGATACTCCAGGCGTGGCATACGTTTCCTGCGAAGCAGTAATGCTCGCGAAGGAGGAGGCGGACCGCGCGAGTGAAATGTATGACGCGCGCCCTCGCGCCCCTAGTCGCCGCAGGAGACGCCCCGGGCGTCGGGAGTCGCGAGCCGACTTCCGGCCACCGTAGGCGCGGGCTTGCGGACGGTGAGCGATGGGCAGCTCGCCGTCCGATAAGGATGGATATACGAAATATTACAACGTTTAAAATGATAATGAATTACGTACCTATAAGCCTGTTCCAGCAGTGATCGCTCATCGCTTGCTAACCCCGCGTGATGAAAAGCGATGCCGTAGCGCACCGCTAGAGCTAGTTCAGCGTTCGCTCCCTCCGATCTCAAAGCGCTTTCGAGCGCTTGACGCTCAGCCTTCTTGTGGGATATCATCTCCCTAAACGTTTAAGAGATTAAACATGTAAAATAAACTTCAACAATAATAGAACGTTCAAAATTATCGGTTATACTAAAAAAAACAAAATATTAAAACTATCTCAATGACAAAAGGGGTTTTTTTTTATTAACTCAGTAAACGAGAAATGCCATCCTAACAAGAATTATCCGATTGAGAGATTAATTATTATTCAGATCATTTTAAACAGTCTGTTCGCCCCATTATTTTTGACGCTGACTGGATATGAATTGTTAAGCAAATTGACTACCAACTTAAATTGTCCTCCGCAAAACACAACAGTAATTCTTTGACAGTTGTATAAAATGTTTTTTACACGGCCAACTGACATGGCGTGTCAATTTCCTTTACAATTAATTTCCCTGGCTGTACATCCTTATCCACATAATAATTTATAACCAAAAATGTGCATTTATGTTAAATAAATAAATTATTTATTGCCATAAACAGGTTACAGAAAAATTTGAGACCCTGGCCCCAGACCTAGGTTAGAGTACCTGTATTTCAGGAGCCAGATGATATCGGAATTGTAGTTAAATACATTTAAATATAAATAGCCTAGCCTACTAACCGTCTCTGCAACTTGCACAGTAACGCGGCGACGTTCTCACAGTTGCGCTTGGTAGAACAGAACACCAGACAGCTACCTTTTGGCACCACCTCAGAAACCAGACCTCCGAGGAGATCAGGGTCTAGAGTCGTCGCAGCTGCTGAGTACTGCAAATAAAACACTATTTTTAATAACGTTTAACGTTACGGTAAATGGTAAAAAATAAATAAAATTGTTTATTCTGTAAATTCCTATTTAGAGAATTAAAAAAAAAATGGTTCCGTTAATTTAATTTAATTCTTTAATTTCATTAAATTTTCGGAACCATTTTTTAAGGCATATAAAAAATTAAAAAATAAGCTAGATGGAGTCAAAATTTTCTATCTGACTACCCCTGAGACGAAATGGGGAAAAAAACTCAGGGCCTTTTACCTGTTTTGAATCATTTGGCAATAATACTGTATGTATGGAAATATAAAATGTGGCTAACTGTGAACTAAAATATTGATTATCAAATGCAATAATTAAACCGTAACACTGAATATTTCGTTTTAGATGTAAAACAAATATTTGAAAACTTTCCAAATGCCTTTTTTACACCTAGAATGGTTACAACATCAAATTCAGTGTTAGTGTTAGTGTAGTGTTATAATTACAATTCATTATTAATATTCCAGTTTGCTAATTAGCCACATTTCATATTTCCATACAGTTATAATATTGCCAAATTAATCAAAACAGCGAAATTGTTGATATCTATTTGCGTCGTTGACCACTTTTTGAATAAACACTATGCTGTTGCTGAGTTCAAGTAAACACAGATACAACTCCACTATTAAGTTAAAGGGCGTACAATAATAAGCTGGAAAGGGTAGCAAAGCAAATTTTTTAACAAGAAGAATGAGCGAAAGGTTCATAATAAAAATGGTAGGATTATCTAAAAACACTTTTTCGACTTTCAATGTAAATGCTTATGGAAGCTAAAGCCAGATCAATTGGATAAATGTACTTATGTAGCATCACTTACATCATACTTGAGCTCCCTATCCGGAACGATTTCCACCCCCTCCACCCCCCACACAATGCGGTGCAGCACGTCTCCTAACTTGACGTACTCCGTCAGCTCTACCGGACGGAACTGACGCTGGAACACGTCAGCACGCAGGAAGCGTGCGATTTCGTGCAGGTTGCCTATTGTGGCCGACATGCCGACTATCTGGATGTCCTCTGAACGACGAAAGAGTATCGTTAGTTTACTAAAATAACTTGACATGACTTCACTCCTGTATGGGGATACAGGAGTGAAGTCATGTAAAGTTATTTTAGGATTGAAGGAACGGCCAGAGATCTATAGTATGTTCCAAAGGTATCTGCTGAAAAGTAAACAAATGGGTTAGAAAACGTACCTTTTTTTTGGGTGGGAAATTATCAAATAACTTCTCCCGCTCCGCCCGGAGCGGGAGGGCGTGTCAGACTTTTACTGACTAAAATCCACCCGTGTTCCTTATTTATTTATTTATTTATATATACTTTATTGTACACCAGATTATACATAACATAAAAAAAAAAAAAAGTAATACAATACAAAATATACAATGGGCGGCCTTATCGCTTACTGCGATCTCTTCCAGGCAACCTTGGAATGGACAGTGATTTTCTGGACATAAAATGGGGTTGTCTTAGGTGCAAATAAATGGTATATAAGTACAATATACTATAATAGATACACAGATAAATGCTATATAATAGATACATGGATACATACATACTAACTATATAAGCAACGAAAATAAATGACGAATATTATTACAGCTAACGATAAAAACAGAATCATAACGACAAGTAATGTTCTTTCACGAGTCTTTTAAACACTGGCAACGATTGCGCGCGCTTTATTGGAACTGGTAATGCATTCCACAAACGAGCTGCCTGGACAGTAAAGGATTTGTCAAGGAAAGTTGTGGAATGCATTGGCATTTTAAGCTTCAAGTTATCTGATGACCTTAATAATTTCGTGTGAGAGTCACAAAGAAACTGGGCCTTCCTTCCGTTGCCTGTGTGCCGGGGCCACGATATCTCTTTCGGACAAACTCGCAACCCTGGCAGGCATTGGCCCTAACGGACCCCGTCAGTTGGTGCTGACATCCCTTTGAGGCGCGCGTGGAACACAACGCGCCGTCGACCCGGGCCTGGTCCTTATCAGACGGCGAGCTACCCATCGCTCACCGTCCGCAAGCCCGCGCCTACGGTGGCCGGAAGTCGGCTTGCGACTCCCGACGCCCGGGGCGTCTCCTGCGGCGATTAGGGGCGCGAGGGCGCGAATCTTGCCTCTCCCTCATGCGTTCCGCCTCCTCCTTCGCGAGCATTACTGCTTCGCCGAAGGAAGTGACGGCCTCCCATGCACTCTCGCTCCGAACCATGGCCTGAACCAGGTCCGGACGCGAGTGATCGCCGCCGCCGATCGCCTCCGTGAGGACACTGCGGTGCACCGCCCAAGCAGGGCAGACCTCCACCGTATGCTCCACCGTGTCCTCCGGGCAATCCACACAGTGGTGACACCCGGGCGTTTCCTCCCGCTTTATCCTGAACAGGAACCTCCCGAAACAACCATGTCCGGTGAGAACCTGCGTCAGGCGGAAGGTGAGGACGCCGTGGCGCCTCTCTAGCCACTCCTCAAAGAGGTGACTTATCGCCACAATTGTGGCATGCCCAGCGCTGGGTTGCGACAATCGCACTCTCCATGCCGCCATGAGATCCCGCTGGAGCTCTGTCCGCTGTGACGTGATTTCTCGCGGCAGCGGAGTTACGCCCCGGCGCGGCGTTTCGACTCCTCGCGCCACTCCCAGATGTGCGCCAGAAAACGTACCATAGATCACGTACCATCACGTAGATGATTTTCATTTGACACTATTTATTGAGGTTTATTTTCCAACCTCAATGTTTGTTGATCATCATCATTCATCATCCATCATTCTCCTCCTCTATTCCAATTTATTAGGGGTCGGCGCAACATGTCTGTTCCTTCTCTATAATCGTCGTGTCGGTAGTCACCCCCTTTCTAGACTTAAGACGGCCTCGTAACATAGGTTCCAGTTGAAAACCACCAGGCACTAGTTGGCTGGTATTCATGCTGAACTGGGCCTATTTGTCGCAGCCGTGAGGCGCACAATACTATTTAAAGTTTTTTCTGTTCTTTGTTTTTGTGTGAATATTGTGTACTAACCTAACCTAACCTTGGTCAATATTTTTTTTTCTAGCCATATCATCTTTCACAAAGTCTATCTATCCTTTCTTTGCCCTACTATATTAGCCATGATATATAGCCATAGTCAAGTGTTTTACACAAATACAATTTAATAATTTTATACAAACAATATTTTTCGGACAAGGTGGTGACATATAACGCGGAACCTTCGAAATACAGATGGATGTATTACTTATTCATTATAGCGAATGATTGTCTAAGAATTTAACATGAACAGGGTTTGTTTACACGTTCATCAGACGCTTTTGGAACCGATCATAGGTATAGCACACCCACACTTCACCAGTTGTTAGTGGCCCAAACAAACTTAAATAATTTGTTACATAGTGTTTAAGGCTTATAATTACTTATAGAAGAAAGAAAATACGTTTATTTGCGATAGGTACACATGACGGAAAGAAAGAACTTTTATGAAGTCTTTTAAGAAAAAATATGGATGAAGATGATTCAAAATCCTTAGAGATGGGAGTAAAACTTACGATTGGTAAATATAACAGTTGATAATAATGTTTCAAGAGTACCGCCACGACCTTTCTCGCCAATTAAATGCAATTCATCTACCTAAAAAATAATACAAAACTCAATTTCAAAAAATTTAAAAGGCACTATACTTCGTATGTGCGTAGCATGTAAATAAAAATAAAAAAACTCAAATTGATGTCCCACTTTTTAATTAGTCTGAACACTTGCGGCCAGTTATCCTTCAGTTAACTTATTGTGCAAATAATCTCATAAAATATAAATTCTGCTCCATTTTACAATTAATCTTTTGAACAGTGCCTTCAGTGATAGTCCTATTTTCAACAAACAGGCTCTAAGTTAACCATTCCAATGACAACCTTCGTGCCACGGCACGATAGAAGTCATAGTCTACTGATACGTGCTGTGCTACGGACGGTAGATTATGGTCCAAGTTTATTGCGATTATCTATGAAACTAAGCGCCCTATCTCTATCGTTCTTGTGGTATTGTGAGCACAAAAGACAGAGATAGCAATAAAGTATGCCATGCTATCAACATTTAAAATCATCATTATGTACTTAACTAATATCTTACCACAATCAATCCAATCTCATGCAATCTGTCCAGTTCTATCAGACTCCTAACCAAAGCCAGTCCCTTCTCGATGGTGGCTATATAGACACTGTTTTTCCGTCGTCGCTTTTTAGGCGGTATGTGACCTTTTCCTGCTGCATACTCTTCAACTAGAAATTCTAGCTGTACGGCAAATGTTGACAGAGCCCAAATCTGAGATAGAAAATAAATATAACATATACAACATAACATCATCATGCCTGTGATTCCCGAAGAGCTGGGCAAAGGTGTTAAATAAATAAGTTTAATTATACTCAAATAAAATATTTCCAGTTTATAAAAAGTTTTAAAAAAAACACATCCAACTTCCAAAAAAAACATCACAAAGTGAAAAATAATTTTAATTTCGGAAGTTGGTGTACTTATTTGGTTTTGAATTTCCGTTTTTTGCCACTGACTTCCGAAATTAAAGTTATTTTTCACTTTTTAGTTGTGGTAACTACCCCACACAAATTCGAATAATACCACTACCTGCTATGTAAATAACAGTGACAGGAAGTTATCATCATATCGTCCACATATACTTAGTGGGAAAAATACGTATTATTGAAGCTTACTCAAAAACTATCCAAGCAAAGTTAATAAAATTTATATGAGACCAACTTGGGAGCATACCCTTTCATACAAAAAAATAATTTTCAAAATCGCGGAGAAATCTGTGGAAATATATTTAAATAAAAACATACATACGCAATGAACATATAAGCTCCTCTTTTTGGAAGGGAACACAAAGGCTAATGGTGATATATTGGTCATTTAAAAGATTAAGTCAAAGTTGAGATATCTTTTGACTCAGAACAGAACTAAGGTAGCTGGCAGATTTTATTCAGACAATCAATTATGAAGCCATAATAACCTAATATTGTGTGAAATATGCCTTTCGCTGGATAAAGCACAAAACCCTATGGCTAGGCATATGTCCAACAGTGGACATCTTTCGGCTGATATGATGGCCATATTATTGTTACTTAGTTCAACAAACCTTTTCCTGCACAATAGCCACAAACGGCAATATAAACAATGCATTCTTCTTCCTATTAAGCACTTCCCTTAGCATCAGCACCTCAGCCACCAGGGTCTTGCCTCCGCTCGTGGGGAGAGCATAGATTAAGTTCCTTCTCTCACGCACTGATTCCAGACTCAGGCATTCTTCTTGCCATTCTAAAATTAAATTATTTAAAAGTAAAATGTAATCATAGACAAATCATAAATGAGTTAAGGTAGGTCATACTCACCATAAAACTTATCAATGTTCCGATAAGTTTTGAATAACCCTTTAGTTATCATTGGCAGGCCATAGAAAGTATTTATGGGATTTACTACCGCCATCTTCTTTCTACATTCATATATATTTTGGGGATGGGCAAATTTTTCTATAGCATCTTCTTTGATATCAAGAAGAAAAGAATCTCTAGTTTCAAACAAAGAACTCTTATTCTTCATTACCTCATCAAGGTTGGTAATTGACTGATTTATAAAATCAAAGCTCTTTTCTATTTTGTCCTTAAAACTTTTATCGACATGATTAAAGTCAGATTGCTCTAATTTCGAATGAAACATATCTTCTGAAATGTCTTCCATCACTTCTGGTTCAACTTGATTATTTAATTTTGTTGGTTTATTATTTATGTCACAGATTTCGTTTATCTTATTGGTACAAACGTTTAAGGACTCCCATTCGCTTCTAACTGAACTCTGTAGTATATCAGGGGAGCATGGTATATCGCAGGATGAATTTGAATTGTTGTTGTCCGAATCACAGATACTTCGAAATTCTACTTGATTGCATGGTAGAAGCGGAGAATCACACCTATTTATTTCGTTGGGCCCATTGTCGATATACTTAGAAGTGATTGGACTGCAATCTGTAAGTATATCACTATTCTGTGTGGCTTTACTTAAACTTGATCGAAATATTCTTCCAGTACCCAGTCGCCGGCGCTTCGGTGTCGAAGTATCCTTTATTTTACTTAAAGAGTGCATTCTTATAGATTTTATATTTAATTTACGAAGGAATTTATTGATGATTAGATTTTAGTATTGTTATTTACATGATATTTTATTTTAAACAAACACAAAACCAAACGTAAACATAACCAAACATCTTTTGACATTTCAGTGATTGACATTGACTTGACGGTTAGTTGACATTCATGACACTGACAGTCGTGACAGGCAGTTTGTTTTTTTTTTGTCGGAGCTGCCAGCCCTCGCAGTTTACCGAGATACCTTCTCTTACCTTTACTGTGTACCCATCCATAAAACCTTTATCTTTTCTTCTTCGTATCAGTCGTATCCCTCTCTTTACACCTCGGTTCGGATGGATTACTTGTCGCATTAGGAGTCGTTGTTATTTAATTTTAATAATGTTGTTAGTTTGAATTTTTTTCTAATTTGGTTGTAAGTAATATTAGTTTAGGTTATTAGCTGTCGCATTAGGGTAAACCCTGTAATGATAGTTTAAGATGTTATAAATAAATAAATAAAATCTTGTTGAATATTGAATCACTGGTAACACTTCGCATACAAAAATTGTACGTTCAGAAATGAATAAATTTATTCTCAAAAATTCTCGAATCGCTTCTTCCTCAGAAGCACAAGTTAATTTCGCTGTACAGTTCACGTCAATAAATTTGCCGCTCTGTTAGGTTGCGCATGCTCGCTGGCATGCTCGCTACTGTTTTATAGGGAAGATTGACTACTGCGCAGTCATTTGTAGCCTACTTAAAGCTATTTGACGCGAACTGTATCTAGCTAAACCCAGTGCAGTAGCTAAAAGGATAAGCTTATATTTTTTCCCAAACTGTTCCCTACCTTTGTCGCGGCTACTGCCAGTACAGAACTCTTTCAGACCATTCATTTGCGATGTGACAGATCTTCTACCCGTGGCTATTGATAACACTAACAATAAGCATCTCACTATCTGTTAGATCAACGAAGCCGAATGACGAAGCATCAATACAGTTTAATAAATTTGACAATATATTTTATCCGATTTTTTAAATTAGAATATTGGGCCGACGTTAATTTTTTCATAGGACAGAGACTTCTGTCCTATGAAGTATTGTGGTAATATTGTATTGTGATTGTAGCCCGGGGAAGTTACGCCGAATTTTTGGCTAACTTTGCATTAATTTAAAAGGGCGATTTTTTTCATTTAACGTGTAGTGTATGGTCAAGGGAGTATCTTAAACTGTATACCGCAAAAAGTTCAACCCCGCGTGTACGTTTTTTTTAAAAAAAAACATCTTATTTCCATTTTACCTGGAAGAAAAAAAAAATGTGTGCTGGGACACATATTATAAGTGAAACTTCAACAGACAAGTGGAAAAACGAATCGCAACGGACAAGTGGAAAAACGAATGGCAACGGACAAGTGGAAAAATGAATCGCAACGGAGAAGTGGCAAAACGAATCGCAACAAAATTTTAATTTTTTAAGTTTTACGGGCAGATAGTTAATGTACTTGTCCAATTTGAAAACCTGCCCGTAAAACTTCTTTTTTTTTTTTTTGCAGGTTTACTGCAAATTATGATTTGGTTTGGTTAGGTACATTTTAATAAATGCATTTTTTATTTAAACATATTTTATTTTATCAAACAAAAAACTGAATTCCATCCGGAACCAAAAAATACATCCATAGTCTACTCTAAACTTATACACACACAAAGGAACATTAACAAATGCACATCTTTCGTCATCAATCTTCATTCGGCTCAGCTGCGTTATAATCAATGATTGATACAATCGGCTTATGGTAACTAAAATATGATATCTGCTCATTGTATACGTATATCCATCTAATACAGCCGTTGCCCTCAAAAGTACTTATCTACAGCGCACCTACCTACCTAGCTATCTGCCCTACCTATCTACCTACCCTACCTATTTACACTACCTACCCACCTACACTACCTACGCTACATTACCTACCCTACCTACGGCACTTCATTTCTTGACATTGACGGGGTCCCGTATGGCCAGTGCCCCAGTGACGCCTACATTGCATAAGGTGCTGCCTAGCTAGCCGAGGAGGGTGAGCGGCTACCACGCAACTTTTTTCTAATACTTACATTTTTAAACTTTCGTATGGAATGCCCGAATTGAATAATTCAAAAAGTTATATAAAGGTATTGAAGCAGTCTTGAATATGAGCAGTAATTTATTTTGATAAGGATTAATACCAAGATACAAATAAAGAGCCTTTTCTAGCAGCGACATTTCAATTAAATTAAAGAAATAAAAGAACACTTATTGTGGCATAACTATAATAGTTAGACATATGCTGTCGCGACACTTTTTGTAAATAATGATGTGTTCTGCAAAGTCGTAGTACATTATTTTATTCTATCATCAATATTTTTCGCAGCGCACGCGATGTAAAAAATATTTTATCTAATTTTTTACACCTTGCGTTACATTATTGGAGTTTTAATAAGACTCCCTATTTTTTTTTTTTATGTAATATAGCATAAGTCACTCGGGGATAGTGTAGCTTCCCAACAGTAAAATAATTTTTCAAATCGGTTCAATATAAAAACTTGAGATTCCAATCTACGCGGCCGTAACGCTTTTTCGTGACAGAAAAATCCTAATACCCCCCCGTCTATATAGTTTCACTTCAAAAATATTTAACAGATATGTTTGTAAGGAGTGTTTGTCGAAGATATTAGGTATCACAAGTAGGTAAAAAAAAAATACATATTCGTCCATGGAAATTTCCATTAAAACAAAATTACGTTTTTTTTTTTTGTGTACTTCAAGCTAAAATATTAACAGCAGTTTTTTTGCATTACATTATTTAATTAAATATTTTAATATGCTATTCAACAAAATTAAACATATTGTACTAGCTTTACCCGCCCCGACTTTGCACGGGTAGCTTTAAACCCTACCTACCCTACCTACCCTACCCTAATTTTCTCACCGTTTAAACCTTCCCTGGACTATGACAAACATTTCAAAACCAAAATCAGCTAAATCGGCCCAGCCGTTCTTATGTTATAAAATTACAACGAAAAGTGGCATTTATTTTTATAGATATAGACTAGCGCCTGAACCATTTGTGCAAAAAACTTTTATTAATATCTTGCGCTAGTACAATATGTTTAATTTTGTTGAATAGCGTATTAAAATAGGTATTTAATTAAGTAATTTATGCAAAAAAACTGCTGTTAATATTTTTGCTTGAAGTACAATTTAAAAACTTCGTAATTTTTTTTTATCCGTGGAGGTAAATGTTTAATTCTGAAATAATATATTAGTTTTACGAATTGTTTACATAATATAACCAACATTTTCCTGATAACTATTTTGCCTCAATTTTTATTCACAAAAATGTGTTTTTGTTTTTTTTTACCTTGACCGCATCAAGGTAAAAAAAAAAAAAAACACATTTCCTGGACAATGTTTAATGTTTTTATATTATTTGAAGAGATAAGTCCAAAAACACGATTCAGGAAAAAAAACAGCTGTTAGGATTTAGTGCAGGGTTCAAACCTAATTTCCCCGGCCTATTGCAGAAAAATCTTGAGAATGAATAACTCCTTCTAGACAAAAAAAAAACACCGAAATTTAATAAAATTATCTTGTGTTATTTTGCCCTGCATTTATCGTTAATTATAACTCTCACTATGAGGAGCTCGGATCGTGGCCGAGTAATAACAGCCGCACGATTCGATCCATCAGGTTAAGCTACGCTTGCCGGGCTTAGTCTGTGGATGGGTGACCATCTTTACATACCGAGACTCCTCAGTGTCTCGGAAAGCACGATAAGCTGTTGGTCCCGGCTGTAATTCGTGGATCTTTGACAGTCGTTACGGGTCGTCAGAAACCCGAAAGTTTGACAAACAGTCTTACCAAAGGGTATCGTATTACCCAGTTACTGGGTTGTGAGGTCAGATAGGCAGTCGGTCCATGTAAAATACTGTATTCTAGCTGAATACCAGGCGCGGATCCAGACTTCTAAAAAGGTTGTGGTCACAGCCACGCGAAAATCGGCCAAGGGCGAGTAGGACTACGAACTCGCTCATGATCGATATAGTGCATTCCTACAAATGAGATGTTTACAAAATATATGACGCCCTTTCCAAGATTTTGTAAAGTGTACCACGTGGTCGAAGCCGTGGGGCGAACACTAGTAAATTAATAAACCTGTAAAATGTTAGTTTGTTCGCTCACGAAAATGACAAATGTAAATGTGTGTTTGTTTGCACATCACAGTGTCACATTTAGACCATAAACTACTGAACCGAATTTGATGAAATTATTCGATTTCATCAGTCATTGGTGACGTCACAAGTCTATTAGGGTTGGCTGGCATGCCCATCGTGCCCACAACGGTAAATCCGCGCTTGCTGAATACCGTATTTTACATGGAGTGACTGCCTATCTACATCCGGTTAGACGGAAGCCGACCCCAACATAGTTGGGAAAAGGCTAGGCAGATTTATAGCTCACTCACTATACCAGACCCTGTCTTGATAGGAGATGGAGATAACTTGCTGTGAATTTGGTACGTATTTTCAATCTTTATGCAATTCTTGTTGGCAAGCTCCCATTCTTCGTTCCTTCTCCCGATATTATAATTACCTATTCTATTTATTTACTATAGGAACGGCCTTCATATAATAGGGATGATGCCTGGGTAAAAAAAATGAAATTCTAATTAGTCCGTCAGTCAGATAATAAAAAACATTAGACACGTATTTTTTGCTTTATTATACGAGTATTAATAAAAAAATACTTAGGTAAAACGCATTTTAAGTTGGGGAGTGGGGGTCGCTACGTCACTAGTATGTATAAAATCTACATACTAGTGACGTCATGGCACATTTTACCTCAATGTATCGCCTTACCTAATCTTTAGATTACGTAAAAAAAGAAAAAATACGTGTCCAATATTTTTTTATAAGTACCTAATCTCAAAGACGGACATCTCTTCAAGAGGTATATCCCATTTGGTAGAATCTAAGTTAGGGGAAGGTGACATTAGCGGAGCAGCCAGGATTCTTTTTAGTAGTGATGTGGTGGCACCGTGTTCTCCAGAAACGCTCGCAGCTTTGGAGAGCAAACACCCTGCCCCAGCGGATGGCCTTTCTTTTCCCGACCCCCCTGATCCGGATAATCACTCCCTCACAATTACAGGTCGTGAGTTGGTCACAGCCGTTTGTTCCTTCCGGAGTGGCTCCGCTGGTGGTCTCGACGGCCTGAGTCCTCAGCACCTTAAGGACCTTATCTGTTCAGGCGCCGGGGAAGCTGGTGAGTTGCTCTTGAAGGAACTTACGGCTCTGATTAACCTTATGCTCTCCGGCAAGGTGAACGAGGCCGTCATCGACGTTCTGTACGGGGCCAATTTATGCGCCCTGCGCAAGAGGGATGGCGGCATTCGTCCTATTGCCGTGGGAACCACATACCGTCGTATGGCAGCCAAGATTTGTTGCAAATTTTATGGTGAGGTGGTTTCGGATAAATTTCAGCCCCTGCAGCTAGGTTACGGCTCTAAAGGGGGCTGTGAGGCTGCCGTACACGCTTTGTCGACCTACCTAAATTCTGGTAAAGGAGAGGTCATTCTGAAGGTTGACATAAAGAATGCCTTCAATTCAGTTAGTAGGGACACTTTGCTGGCAGAAACTAAAAAAGAAATACCCCAAATCTATAGTTTCCTTTGGCAATGTTACAGACACCCTTCTAAATTACTGTATCGGGACAAGCTTTTGGAATCTGCTGTTGGCTGTCAACAAGGTGACCCCCTCGGGCCAGTGATTTTTAGTTTAGCCATTCATCCAATCATTCGACAGCTAAATTCCAAATTTAATGTTTGGTACCTTGATGATGGAACCTTGGGAGGCGATGTAGAAACTGTTTTAAATGACCTAAAATTCTTAAAAAACGAATTTCATTCCATTGGCCTTGATCTCAACCTTTCGAAATGTGAACTATACTTAGCGGACAGCACTGACAGACAATTGACACTTCCCAAATTTAACGCAATAGCCCCTGAAATCAAAATTATTGATAAAAGCTCTCTTCGTCTCCTTGGGTCTCCAATCTTCGAGAATTCCTTTCCCGTTTTTATTGAGGAAAAAATACAAAATTTCAACGACGTTTCGGAAAGATTGTTACAAATTAATATGCATTCGGCCATCACCCTAATTCGTTACTGCTGTTTCGGCCCTAAATTAACATATTTTCTTCGCGCTTCCCATTTATGGAAACACAATCACCTTTTAGAAAAAATGGACCAAATTATCCGACACACATTAACTTTAATTTTAAATGTGGCCATGGACGACCGAGCTTGGGCGCAAGCTACTCTTCCCATTCGTATGGGAGGCCTCGGCGTCCGCAAAATTTCTAGTATTAGTTTACCGGCTTTTATATCCTCTGTCCACGGCACTGAGAAATTAATCAGGAAAATTCTAGCCTCCACACTGATTAATTTTGATGTTCCGTGCTTCACCGAGGCTATGGATGCCTGGAAACTCGCTTGCCCAAACTCAGCTCTACCCGATTATCCATCTTCCCAAAGACGGTGGGATGAGCCGCTCTGCAGAGTAGTACAGAACAATTTACTTAACACGTCTGCTACCCCTGCGGAGCGTGCGCGCCTGCTGGCTGTGAGTAAGTGGGAATCGGGTCTGTGGCTTCATGCACTACCGTCGTCAAACATAGGTACCTTGTTCGACGACACTACATTCCGCCTCGCTGCTTCCCTACGACTAGGAGCTCCATGCTGTTCTCCTCATCGCTGTCACTGTGGCGAAGTTGTCAATAGTCTCGGACATCACGGCCTGTCTTGCAGCCGAAGTGCGGGTCGCTTAGCGCGGCACGCGAACATTAACGACATCATCCGACGAGCTCTTGTCACCGCCGGCGTTCCAGCTGTATTAGAACCCAATGGCTTGGCACGCGACGATGGCAAGAGACCGGACGGCATGTCTTTATTTCCATGGAAGGTGGGTAGGCCTTTAGTGTGGGATGCAACCTGTGTCGACACTCTTGCGCCATCCCATCTTCCTGGCTCAGCGTGCTGTGCTGGTGCTGCCGCTGCGGCTGCAGAAAACCTCAAGCGGCGTAAGTATAATAACCTTGTTGGTAATTATATTTTCGAGCCGTTTGGGGTTGAAACCCTCGGGCCGTGGGGTCCGAGTGCTCACGGCCTCTTTAAAGAAATCTCCAAACGGCTATTTGACACTTCCCGTGACCCAAGGGCTGGTTTTTACCTTGGGCAGAGGCTAAGCATTGCCATACAACGTGGCAATGCGGCCAGCCTCTTGGGTACATTACCAGTCGACAGCGATGCGGATGAATTCTTCGATGCTATATTTTAGTTTGTAAATAGTTTTAGTTAAGTTAGTATATAATTTTCCTACTTTTATTAATTAATTAGTTATAAATTGTTTGTACCCCATTAAGTGCTTGAAATATTAAATATCCAATATTATGTCTAAAGACGGACTAAACATTTTGTTTTGTCATCATCCCTATTGTCTCCGAGTGCCACGTACCGTGTCGACGGAAGAGTAGACAAAAATGACGTTCCGTGTACGAGTAGACAGTACGACGCCACCAAAGTAGAAAGAGTCAACTGCACTTTTTACGAAATTCACTCTTTTACATAATTGGACTCAAAATTCTTTGTTTTGTCATAGGATTTCTTTTTCTGTTTGATTCTCAATTTTTACTGATATAAATGTCACGTATATAAAGATAACTACAACAATTTTTCTCAAAAGAGTCGACTGACGTAACGCACACGAAGAACCGTATTTTAGAACAAAAAAAATATTTCAGTAGATAACATTGTCATTAAAATATTAGTTAATAGGAAATACATATTACCAAGGAAAGGGTTAACATGCCCTTGGTAATTTTTCCTATTAACTAAATGATGTAAAATAGGAGAAGATAGCTTTGTTCTTCTATTAATTATCACAGGTTTGCGTTCAAAACGCTGTCCTGTAAAATCATGATTTTATAGATATCCGTGTACTTTGTGGCCGTGGAGAAAAAAGGTTTTGTTTTACTATGTAATAACCTGGAAAAAAAGTATATATCTATAAACGTATTCGGTATATTGCTTTTATAAATTAAACGGTATCGATCTAATTTACCACAATATTTCGTTTCATTCTTCATCTCCGGGCGACATTTGAACTATAATACAATTTCTTCTTTTGCTACAGTAGGTACTATGTACGAAGGGTGAGGCATAAGGGAAGAAGTGGGGGAAGGGGAGGGGAGGCGTGATGTTAGGTTATGTTATGTTTTAATGGGATCACTTAGTTATAAAATTCACTGTTCAAGAATAACATACAATGCTTATTTTTATGGAGTGCCACAGGGAGCTTGGTTCGGCCCACTTCTATGTCAGCATAATTCAATTATCAATCATTCCAACTACTTGTCCGGACCAAGCAGAAAGGCTTCACCAACGTTTAACAAAGTTAGTCTGCGTTATTCGCGCTCGTATCTTACCAGGTCGACTGCTGGTCTGCTGGAAGTAGACCACAATCGCCAGTTAACAAAATCACAGCCGATGCAGTGATTTTGTTAACTGGCGATTGTGGTCTACTGCGAAGTATCTACCACTACAAAAAAAAAACATCTTAAAATGACAGAGCCATCCCGTGAAGCATAATCAGCCTATAATTTTCTCACTGCTGGGACACAGGTTTCCACTCGGTGTGAGGGAATGAGCCGTAATCCACCAACCGCTGTCAGTGCGGGTCGGTGGATCCCGTCAAGTGAAGACCAAGATCCTGTCATGAAATTTCTTATTGGTTGTACTCCCTACGTCACCACTGCCGGCGTGGGCTACCCCCGCTTTGCCTAAACGTCTAGTTACGCGGCCGAATAGCAGAGCTCATAATAAATGCATAGGAACAATATGACTCCCCACCAAGTGCCAATCTACCGAAGCTATGCAAAAATATAAAAATGTAGCGATTCTATCGGTAAGCTTTTAGTCAGGCCTGCTCCTCTCCGCCGTCTTTGCCTTGACGACAGACCGGCGTCGGCTCATACTCACACACCCGTAAGTGACGTTTACAGATAAGACTAAGAAATCATACAATTCAGACAGTATGACTTAACATATTTATATAGCGATTAATCAGGAAGTCCAGAGATTACCGTTTTTTCTTCTTACGGCGAAAGTGTATTTCCCATGTTGAAATCTGATTAAGTGACAGTTATGTTTGCGTATCAATCGGATGTGCCATTTTACAAGTTTTATTAACACTAAGTAGGCGCTGATAGGAGTTCCGACCATTGACCTTAAACGAGCCTTGGTTGAGCATGATAACAGTCGTAGTTGGCGCCTGGCCGTAGGAGTGCGGTAGTAGCAGCCCAGCAACTGAGGCAGGTTGACTTCCTCCCCCTGTGGCCGTTGCACCTGCAGGCGTGTACGCGGGCCGGCTTGGCCAGTCAGTTTCCCTTTAGAAACCGGAGCTGGCTCGCAATCGTCGGCTCAAAAATGACCGGCGCTAAATATAGCGGCGGGCGCAGGGGGGGCGAGTGCGCGCGGCAGCTGCGCCGCCCGCCGCCGGCCAGAGCCGCCCCGGTCGCCGCGGACTCCACATTCCAACGTCGCTGTGCTGCCGGTTCAAGAACCAGTGCCGTGACTGAGTGACCGTCTTCCACCCGTGCGACGTAAGTGCCGTGCCGTGAGAGTGCCAGTGACGGGCCCAGCGGGCATATAGTGTGTAGGATAATGGTGTTACGGGAGTCCTTGTGGATGTCGAGTTCGGAAACGTCGAAGATAAAAGACGGCTCGTAAGGAGGCTGGTCTAAAAATACGCGCGCGGTATGTGCCAAATGCGGACGGGCACGGGCGTCGCCACGCTGAAATAGAAGCAGCCGCCTTGTATAGTGCGCCGGATTACGTTACCGCCCGAGACTCGCGCGCAGCGAACGCGTAAAGTTTCAGCGAAAATCTCTACGTGGACGTATGAGAATCGCACTGAACACATAATTTCAATTTTTGAGTGAAAAATATCGCATTTTTTTAAATCATACACACATTTACACTACACACTATTACCTACCCGAAAAAAACATACCTAACTATTTATTAAACTCCAATGTCAGATTATTTCACAAGGCCTCAAAATTACAAAGTTCTGACAGTTTTAGAGGTTGATGTACTACCAGCATCATAAATCGATAAATGCCAAAATCATTAATATAAAAATAATTACCTAACTCTGAAGAAAATCATAACAAATTTCAGGGACAAAAAAATTTAAAAAAAAAAACGGTGGCATATTTTTATCTAACATGTTTCTTGATTTATTTTTTGCGCGATAGTTTATCTGACTTCACTTGCATAAGTTCCATCTAATTGAGGATACTTCTGTTACATAGTTAATAGTTAAATAGTTCGATTCACCGAAGCATTGAAAGTGGCCATTGATTCTAAAGATAGCCGCACATAGAAAGAATTTCAAGATCTATGAAAATAGATCTTTTTTAATAATAACCAGATGACAGACGTTACATTATTAAAGATATTGATAGATAGAAACAATATTTTGGTACACCGGTACACAAAAAATCTTTGCTGTAACTAAGTCGTTTTTTTTTTTTAGAACGTACGTACTTTAAAACTTGGAGGTTTAAAAAGTTCCCAAGAATTTGAACGTAGTTATGAGGTCACGAAATGATTTGATTACTTCCTTTTTTTTTTTTAACTAAACCGTCATACATATTTTTTTAACTTTTAAAAGATTCTGGTACCTGCCGTCAATTTGCTTCTTTTTTTTAACTTAAATCATACTTTAGTGTATAAGTTTAAGTTTTCAAACAGGTATAACAAGAAGGCTTATCAAAGCAACAATGTGACCTTAATTTTGAAGTTTTTCGTTTGACCAAATCGATATACCTACCTACTTAAATAATGAGTATCCGCGCGAGTTTCACTTTCATCAGCAAATATCTCTTAATTTATTGTTGTTTTTTCCTTCGATAGTCGAAACTATTAGAACACTTCATGACCGAAAGCTTTCTTAACCTCATTTTAAACGGAAATCTAGTTTTATGGACTACGTTTATGATTATTTTTCATTTAGTTTAATTATCTGTGTGATAACAATACAAATTGAAAAGCAAACACTTCAAATGAAAGTATCTTTGACAAAACGAAGACAGGAAACAATTGAACACAAAAGGAATCAAGGAAGCTTATTCGCGGAAAGAACGGTAAAAAAATCAAGGCTCATCGAAATCCGAATCCTAGGCAACATTGAGTTGAACGCGAAATCCAATTTTACACTTTCTTTGAACAGTTGCCAGCACGTAGGTGTGCTAGAAGGCAGGAAAGATAAAACCGCTAAAAATAAAATGGACTTCATAAACAAAACGCACGCTTCCCGCGTTCACGTTTCGCGCCCACGCCATTTTTTAAATGTTGGCACAAAATAAAAAGTTCGACGGTATTGATATTGCTATTGTCTATTTCGAGTTTATGTATGAGTTACGTGTTGGCTGACGGCAATTAGCTAAAAGGATGCAGTGATTCATTCAAAATTGTTTGGTAGGTACTTACAAATTAAAATTGTTATCAGCAAATGAAGTACCCACTACCCACCTACAATTTTATAATTCTGGACCTGAAAAAATATAAAGTTGCCATTTCAACAAAAAGAAATAGATTTGCAAACGAAAAAAAAAAAGTAACTTTCTT
The DNA here is from genome assembly GCA_916701695.1 of Agrochola macilenta. Taxonomy (NCBI): domain Eukaryota; kingdom Metazoa; phylum Arthropoda; class Insecta; order Lepidoptera; family Noctuidae; genus Agrochola; species Agrochola macilenta. The sequence continues at coordinate 22,051,763 of OU753560.1, read as the reverse complement.
TCTTTCAAAGATATATACAGGTACATGTATATATACAGGTGGGAATAACCGTATCAGTAACACAACCAGAAACTAAAAAACACATCGTAACAATTTGCACATAAAACTGAAAATAAATGTGTAGGTTTTAAACATTATCTAAACGGTTAAGTGTGAAATGTGAAAAGTCTATTTTGGGAGCCAAATGTAAACACATGTGTATGCACTGATGAGAGATAAATCTATCCGTCGATAAATGTTAATAGATGCATTTATTGACGCGTTGCCAATATCTGCTGCGTTCTGCTATGACGCCATGCGTCATGTAAACAGAACCGATAGTGATCTATCAACATTAGATCGAACAATAGGTATATTGGTTATTTTGATAATTGGATGGGATGAGTTGGCAATCTGATACTACTGCAGTTGTGATCTTGCACTCAGCACGTTACTACTGATTTGCCTCCGAGAGGTGCCAAAAAACTATCAATCGTTCAACGAACCATTGAAAACACTTGGCGTTTTGATCACCCGGAAAGAGATAACACGATGTTAGCAAACCTGTGGAATATTTTGTTACAAACTTAGCACCGGTTGGAAGTGAACTCAGAACGTTTTATTCAACGTAACTTTTTGTTTTTCAGATTACATAAACTACCACCATGTCTGACGAAGAAGAATACTCGTAAGTATTTAACACATAACACATCCACTGACAGGATCTCAGGACGTAAGATGTTTCTTTGCTTACACAACAGAACACAAATACACGATACTTATTGTACCTACACTCTTCCACACCTCATGCAAACTGTCCCCCCTGTCGTCTGTAGTATAACCATGTATATTTATTGTGCTAACTACACAAAGTCTGTGTGTCTGTTAGTCCCCGAATGTGTACGTTAACTCCAACCCTATCTATTCCACAGTGGCTCCGAAGAGGAGGAAGTAGAAGAAGAAGTCCAAGAGACGTAAGTATGACATCTCGGCGGACAGTCTCTCCCGATTCCCGGAATTAGTTCTTTTAGAAACTGTTTGGTTTTGAACACTTCAGCTTCTCTCGGCCTGATTTCTTACTTTGCCTTAGCGATTCTATCATTTTCCAAAACTATTAGAACGGTGAAGTACACGTAGATGTACGTCGACAGTCTTACTTTTTTGGACATAAGCGTGAACTATTTGAGCATGATCGCAAGGTTTGATTCCCAGTTTCTTGGAACCCCCCAGTCTCGGGCTTGTTGCACGCCCTCACCAAACCCTGTTCTCTCTTTTGTTGCAGGAAGTAAGTGGCGTGCCATTTTGGTTGATCCGGCACTCACAAATGCTTTGCTCGTTTTAGGCTAAGTTTAGATGGCGACCCTAACGCTTGTAGCGCTTATCTCATCGCTTTCGTTGCTTCCAGATATACAACTTACGCTAGGTGCTGAAGCGCTGCAAACCGTGCTTTCTAACATTGAAATCTTTCATATAACAAACCTGACCATGAGTTTGATGCTATCGGAAAGATCAGTGTAACGAGGACGAGTAAGTGCCTGATCTTTCCATGACATGTACAGAATGGAACTGTACCTACCAGAGTGTTGTCGAAGTTGTGAGTGAACATCAATTTGGCTTTAACCCCTAAGCTTCTGGTTCTGTAAATCAAATGGAATATATACTTCTTCGCGGCTGCACAGTTTTTAATCGTGTTTTGTTTTTCTTTCCCGTCGCTGCTCCTCTCGTCGTTGCAAACTGAAGACCCGCTCCTAAAGCAGAGTAAGTAAACTCTAGTTACGAACTGTCCTACCGCTTCGCTTCCAGCCACTGAAACTGTTATGGCACTATGATTGATTGGCACAAAATTAACGAATCTTATACCAACTAGAGATTTAGCTTAAGCAAAACAAAGTACGATATTTTGGCAAAATTTTAAAATGTTTATTACAACGGCTAGTGGCTTGTGATGCAGTGTTTGTATCGTGTATGCGCAAAATACACTAATTGTCACCGCTTCTTTGGTTACGAACAATGAATTTTGCAATAAAGAAGTAGAATATTGTAAAAGATAAGTAGAAGGCTGATTGTTGTTTTCTGTTTCTAGGAGTAGACCATCGATCGCGTAAGTTGCACCGCTCTCTGTGGTGTCACTAACTATAATCCTATCATTAACTGGACAAGGCGCGGGCGCATGTTTTTTACGATCGTTTCCCAAATTTATCGTATCCGACCAGATGATCATTCGGCGAATGAACAACCGCACGCCGACGTCGGTCGCTATTTTTATATCGGTTGGTAGGCGTTCTATTTTAGAAATCCGTACTGTGCTGCGCCCGCGCCATTCTGCAAAGAAACAAAATGTCGGTCAACGAGCGACTGCTCGAGTTGCCCTGACTTATTTTTGATTTATTGCATGAAAGTAATAACACGACATCGAAGCATGACTACCTTGTAATACATAATCTATTATTGTTGTAATATGTGTATCTGTCCGTATACCACAGTCATGGTAATTATAAATGTTGTCATAAACCCAAAACAAACAATAATATCATTTACAAATACAAAACTACACAACTATGAATATAAGTTGAGCATAAAGCCAATATTAATTTATCTAAAAAATTATGTTATACGGTTTTATAGAATGAGGGATTATAAATCGTATAACAATAATGTTAACAAATTTATAATGTTATCACGTAGTTGTTCAGTACACAAGTATTAAAACTTTAACAATATGTACAGTACCCGATGTCCCTGCTTACACAACAATATAAAGCGTAACAGCGGAAAACTTAACTTTAACGAGTTATCGTAAAACTCAATCACCGTAACAGAAGTTATATATGTATTGTGACCGTTATAACAACGGTTCCTAACATTAACACGAACTTATTTTATGACACCTTAATTAATATGGGTTTTTTGTATTTTCAGGGGTGAGGGAGACCCAGAATTCATCAAGGTAAGTACAACGAATTCAGCTCTTCCACTAACTGATTTCGCAATGTATAAATTAAAGTAACCAAAACCCATTGAAATCTATCAACAAGATTGCATATTTTCTCTAGACATGGTGCTAAGCTTTCATCAAATAACATGAATATTTGTAAACAGCGTCAAGACCAGAAGCGGTCGGACTTGGACGATCAGTTGAAGGAATACATCAACGAATGGCGCAAACAGCGGGCCAAGGAGGAAGATGAGCTCAAACGCCTCAAGGAGAAGCAGGCTAAGCGCAAGGTGAGGCTCGTTTACATCGACGCTATTATGATAGTTGCAAAATGTTACTGTTTATTTCTTATTATGGCTTAATTGAACGTTTGTATTTAATTGTAGGTATCTCGCGCTGAAGAAGAGAAGCGCCTCGCCCAGAAGAAGAAGGAGGAGGAAGAAAGGAGAGTTCGCGAAGTTGAGGAGAAGAAACAACGCGACATCGAAGAGAAGAGGCAGCGACTCGAGGAGGCCGAGAAGAAACGCCAGGCTATGCTCCAGGCTATGAAAGACTCCAGCAAAGTCGGACCCAACTTCACCATCCAAAAGAAGAGTGATAACGTAAGTCAATCAAAATTACAGTTACACATTCCAACGAATAGGTTCTTCAGTACTTCTTCGAAAACATAAACGTATATTCTTTGATAAACACCCTGCTTATTTAAAGTATAAACACATCTAATGTGTAAACAATTTTAATTTTAATTTGAGCTGTTCTGAGGATAAACATCGTCTGTTTGAATCATCAACCGAAACTAAAACTTTCCGATTGTATATTTACAGTTCGGCCTTAGCAACGCTCAACTGGAACGTAACAAGACCAAGGAGCAGCTGGAAGAGGAGAAGAAGATCTCCCTTTCCATCCGCATCAAGCCCCTGAACATCGAGAACCTCGGCACAGAAAAGCTCAGACTTAAGGCCACAGAACTCTGGGAGTGCATCATCAAACTCGAGACAGAGAAATACGATCTTGAGGAGAGGCAAAAGAGGCAGGACTACGACGTAAGTATTGTGACAATTTGAACTTACTTATAAATAACGAATTTTAGAGATATTATTATAGCACTCATATTTTTAACAAAGAGTTCTGTAGTATTATAGATTTTGTAACATGTAAAGATTGTTAAAGTTGAAATTAGTAAAATGTATTAAAGTTGAAGTTGAGTTGGTATTAAAATGTGTTCAACAACTTTGCTAAATTAGTTTAAAAATATTTTTGTTAACAGTTAAAAGAGCTCAAAGAAAGACAGAAGCAACAGTTGAGGCACAAGGCCTTAAAGAAGGGTCTCGACCCTGAAGCCCTCACAGGCAAGCACCCGGTAAGCCAATTTACTTTCATAATAAAGAATATGACTTAGGTTTGACGTAAGAGAAAGTTTCTAAAGTGATGCTTTATTTTCAGCCCAAAATCCAAGTAGCGTCCAAGTACGAGAGACGTGTCGACACAAGGTCCTACGACGACAAAAAGAAGTTGTTCGAGGGTGTAAGTATTCCTTACAGAAACAACCTTACAGCCATACCTACTACAGAATTATTCGATAGTATGCAACGTCTGGAAATTAAAGACACATACATTTTCGGAACACATTATTATTATCAAATCCTGCCCTACATAATTTGGACTTCTGCCAAGATCTCGATCCAGGTCACTTTCACATCCATTTAATTTCCAGCCGTTACGTAGTAGCGATTTAAATTATAACACACGTTTTCAAGTAAATTTCAACCGACTTAAAAGTAGCACTAACAAACCGAAAATAATTTGGTAACAGTAAAACAAAGACTCCAAGACATCAGTTTTAAAAACAGATACATGAGACATATTTACGAATATGAAAATTTGATATTGATGATGACATTTAAACGCAGGGTTTGGATACTCAATTGGCAGAGTTTATGGATAAAATGTGGAACACGAGGATGGACGAGTTCATGAAACGTACCAAATGTAAGATGCGAACGCAATATTTGGCGATTGTGTTCCCAATGTGACCCCTCGACGCATGTCTTCACGGCATGTCCTGCTCCATTTGTGACCTAAATATACCTATGTGCACTGTTGAAATAATTTGGAAATGTGAAATTTTGCTGCAGAATTTTATTCAATTGGTTTAGAAAATAATTAAACAAGGCTAGTACATGTAGTAAATTTCACCAGCCACATTATTTCGATAGTTCAAAATACATTTTCCAAGTTGGAGAAGCCCGGTCGTGTGTATCTCCTATTGTACCACTGTCATTGTATTTACCCTGTGTTAACGATTCCTATAGGACCTTGAGAAACTGAACAAGGACTTCATCGAGAAGGTGTGGCAAGAGAGGGCCGACCAGTTCGGTGGCAGGCAGAAGAGTAAGTATAATTGACAATTTAATTTTGCAGTTTATAAAACGGTAAACGTATGGACGTTCAGTTTAAATTTTAATTTGTCCGTCTGCAAAGTTATGTTGGTGGAATGTCAGTTCAATTCATCTGTCATTGAAGACTGTGCACAAGTTTTTGAAGATATCTTGTTGCATGTCATTCGTCCTCCTGTGTAAATAACCGTTTGTCTGTAAATGATACGAATTTTCCTGTACACGAATTTTAACTAAGAGCAAAACCTACTACTTGGTTTAGACGAGTATTTGCAGTTTTAGTGATAGCAAGCATGGTCTCTATACATGAGGATTTGGGTTCGACTCCCACTACGACCAAATAGTGAGAACCCAAAAATAGTGAATAGTACGAGTGATTTAGAAAATTATCACTGCTCCTAAAAGAAAAACTTACGACGCCCGTATAACTTAACTTTTAACCGTCATTCCCGCCCGCCATTTGATTTAACTTACCACAATAAGAACAACAACAACAATTTAATCTTGATACTAATATTTCCCTAACAACAGCGAGGCTGCCCAAGTGGTTCGGCGAGAGGCCCGGCAAAAAGGGCGGCGGCGAATCCCCCGAAGGCGAGGAGGACGTGAAGGCCGAAATTGAAGACGAAGAGCCCGTATACGAACCTGAGCCCGAAGAGGAGGAAGAGGTCGTAGAGGAGGAGGAGGAAGAGGAAGAGGAGGAAGAAGAGGAGGAGGAGGAGGAGGAAGAGGAGGAAGAGGAATAAGTAAGTATTTAACCCAATTTGTACGTGATTAGTTTGAATACGCAAGCATGCCTATAGTTCCACAAGATTGTCTGACCACCGAGCTAAAAGCGCCAACTATGAATAGTGGCAAGATTAGAGATAATAGATAAGATAATTTCTTTATTTGGTCAAGGTCTTTATCAAGGTCTGTCGTTTAGTCCTTTCATTTGTTTTACCTCTGACTACAACCTTATAGCAAGGACAGTAAGGATCACTGTGATGCAAAGGTGAAGTAACTGTAAAAGACGTAGGTACTTGTTAGTCTTAAATACTTCTTTTTTTTTTATGAAAACTTCACATTAGCCATTATTTCAACAAGTGCCAGTTTTTTTGTAAAAAGTCTTTTACTTTGTCTTGATAAACGTATTGTAAGCATTTGAAACTTTCTATTTTGAATATTATTTTTATTATTTAATATGTTTGGGTAGTCACAGATTATGCAACTCTGGATTTATAAGATACTTATTTTTATTTTTTTGTTCCAGACGTACGCAGCACGATTGATCAGGGAAGCTAGATCGCCGACACTCACGGGTCGGACAGTACTGTTTTGTAACCAATCCATTAACTTATTACTATTATAAATTATTTTTATTATTTATACTGTTGAATCATTCGTTACGGAACATGGACATTTTTTGCACTTAGAACGTCGTGAACAACTATGGCGTAACAATAAACTAATTTATTTCATAAGGCTGTCGAGTTTTTTATTTTACCTTCAAACAAAGATGAGAGTCATCTTCTCTTCGAGTCGATTGTAAATGTTAATGTAATTATTATTATGTTAGATGAGTTGGGCCCAGACCAGCCTGGCAGCCGACCGCAATATAGTTGGGAAAAGGCTAGGCAGATTGATTAAGTTGGGCCCAGTAGGTGGCCGCGCCAATCGCGGGATCAGTGGCGTTTTATGTCCTCGGAATAGTCATCAGTAAGTATAAAACTGGCAATGAAAATAAAATAACCTTTGTTTAGTCTGGAAGCCAAACCGTGCATACTTGGCTAACACCCAGCTTGGTTATGCTTAGAATCCGAAAAAAATATTGACATCGTAGCTATATTATTTTGCCTTCCTTGGTCCCATGTTTCCGTACCATTCTCCCCAGTTAACCCTTGCCTTATCATAAACTTGATTTCCCTTCTATCAAATTCCCATAAGTACCGAATCGTGATTTCAGAATCATAAACTTAGTATAGTGCATACTCGATACTTTGAAATCGTAATTCAAGAGTATCGATGCTTTAAAAAATACTCGATACTACTAAAGTGTGTCAAGGCTAGAACAGTACAGTACAGAGCTAGATAAAAGTAAGTTTGTGTTGAAAGTTGTGAACTTACTTGACGCTATAATGAATAATATTTTATAGAACTGCATTAATTCTTGATGGGTCTGATAATATCACACAATATGAATCAAGCACTAGCTAATAATTATCGAGTTATAAGAATGAATCTCTACTTGTGCTACATAGTTATACTAGCCACTACATAAATAAGTATTATAATTGTGGACCTGAATAAAAAGTGCTGTTTAGACTCCGTCGATTTTGACTATCGATAATTTCCAAAGAGTACCTATATGTGGCAGTTAAATTATTAGGAAAATATATTAATGACCAATGATCGTCAAAATGTATATAGAAAAACGAAATAGAGCAAACCTTTGAAAAGATCTGAGTTACTTTGAAATGTCAATGTTATTAAATTACCCTCAAGATAGATATGGAAATAAGAGGTTTAAAATTAAATGATAAAATACATAATTGTTAAATGGTATATTCAATACAATAAATCTATAATAATAAATGTTCGTTACAACTAAATAGCGTAATACAAAAGGACTAACTAACAACTACACAATGAGACACTTATTTCATCTACAATGCTTTGCATTCCAATACGTACAAATGTAAATACACAAACAAACAAATAAAATTAAATAATTTAAGGTTGCCTGTACACTTACCCGCTTTTATCGATATCGACATTTCTTGACAGAGGAACATCACTAAAGTAGAAAATTCTGTCGGATTTCACCAATGAACATTCGGATGCAAACGAAATCGGGCAAGTCTATAGGTACCGTTATACAAATAATAGCTTTATTCGAAAGAACAACTAAAGTCAAAATTAAAATGAGGAATCAGGACTTCATTAAAAAAATATTATTGTCTACCCAATGATATGGTCAAAATTAAGCTTAATGATAATTTTGGCAGACTAACACAATTCTGTGACAAGACAAATATCACAAGTTTTGACATGTCTTTCATACAAAATTTCGACAAAAAAAGTGACATGTGTATTGTTAATTGTGAGATAGTCGGCTGGAGGGTTAAGACTCGACATAACCTACAGTAACACAGGTTTAAGTCTTCTTCTTCTGCCTGGCGTTACTAATCCCGGCGTTTGCCAGGCCTCGCCTACATAAAACATAAAAGTTTCAGTAAGTAACATAAATGCAACGGCTTATAAAATAACTCAAACACAAATCGTAGAATTTAATTATATTATCGAACTAATTCAAATTTAATACATGGCAAGGAACTTAATAATACCCGGGAAATCTGAAAGACGAGATTTCAGAATAAAACATATTGATATTCTACAATGATCAGTTGCATGGGACCTTTTATAGCGTTAACGAAATCATTTGTTTACGAGTAATTTGCTTCCAAAGGTAGCTCAAACGAATACAATTCTTAAAATTGTCTCGTTAAGGTCAAATTTAGCAACAGCCTCTACTACAGCGATTCTAATTTTAAACATATTTCGATCCGGGTTATTGGATGCGTAGGATGCAATTTGGAATGACAACTTTAAAAACTACAACACAAGGTCTCATTTCGCGTACGGTCGCAGTCATAAAATGTTTATCAGATCTCAAGATCGATTCCTTCTCACACTGAGCACAGTACTTACCTCTAAGATATCAATTTTAAAAACAAATTATGATGCATATTACTTTTTAAAATGATGAACGTATAATCTTTGTAAAGACCCCTTAATTTTTTTTTTCTTCATAATATTGTGGCATTTTTGGGAAGCATTTGTTTACGCTGCGCTTTGTCATTTCTCTAGCGACCGATCTCATGAAACAAATACATGCAAGCAATAAAAGACCTTAAACATTTTCCGCGACTGAGCACCCTTTAATACTAGTAGCCTTTAATACTAGTAGCCTTTAGGGCTAAATTCGTGTCACACAGTGTAGTTGTTAGATAGTACTATTATGGTGATATCTTACGCGGCGGGAATGGTGCTGGAAGCTGGCTTCTGTTGAGGAGTCTTGTGCATCATGTTGATCTTGTCTCCCAGACTTAGCGCCATGCCCTATAAGGGGAGAAAATGTATTTGTGTGAGATGTATGTAAAAACAACATAACAAACATATTCCTGGGTGTATTTGTGATCTCTGAAGTGTTGGGCAGAGTTGTAAGTAGACCCACATTTCGTCAGTTATGCACTAGTTGTATATAAAAGGGGCTACTCTATTGCCATACACCGGGTTCAATCACGAGCAGAAATACCTTACACTTACGCAACATTCAAAAGCAATTTTCTTGTAAAATAACGAACGCAACTTAGAGAAAAACCACCACCACGTTTGGTTTCGAAAATACTATGTTAGTAACACCATACAATTTCTATCAATGGTGTTATAGAGGGATGTAGGGTGTACAGTTCAGTCATCTTCTGTAGAAAAGGGAGAATCCTCCGACCAGACGGATGTTATGTCTGGTGGGCGACTACCTCACGATAGATGTCGGAACGTTGTGTGTATGCTAGTCGCGCGGTAAACACTGCTTGCGCGATGCAGGATTTGGTGTGACGTCAGTGTGATGCGTAGTTCGCATGTGGCGATGTAGATGCCGCCACAGCGTAAGTGTAAGGTATTTATACTCCTGACTGTACAAATCTAGACTCTTGGCCACTGACTGAGAAATCTTATCGAAAGTTCTATAACAATTTATTAACCCTTCTGCACGCGTAGCATGACCACCGTAGAAACGGGTTTTATCGACAGAAAAATAGACAAAATGACAGATAAAATAGCGCTCATGTTACGCGTGCTGGAATCGACCTCTGTATACGGCATGTTTTTAAATAAAGTTTACATAGCCCCTGATTTCCCTGGATGGGTCGGCAGAGGTGTAAGCTGCATTCGCAATTTAGTTTCCAAACTACATGTTTGGAAACTAAATTGCGAATGCAGCTTGATGCAACAATAATGTGTTTTTGGAAAAACATAAAGTTCCGTTTGAGCTACAACAAAAAAAAAAACTTGTTCAATAGTAGTAGTAATTATAAAATCTAGTTATTTTACACTAGCATAAAGTTGATATTCGTTTAAGTGGGAATAACACCAATTGAAAACAATGATTTACATAGACTTTACGTAGTCCCACGTTACGCCAGTTATGTGTAAGTATCGTTTATGTTATACCAATGTGAAGGAGTACATACCTGGCTCTTGGCCCTTATCCGCACATGGCCGACCACGGGCGAGTTGGGCTTGTGCAGCGGAGTCTCGATGCTCAGGTTGGCGAGCGCGTCTTCTCCGAAGATGGAGCGCGCGTATAGGTTCGCTGCCATGAAGCCGCATTGGCCAGATAGTGCCTGGTTATGAAAAAGTTGGTAAATATCTGGCTTTTTTCGGTTTGTGTGATACCTTAGCTATCCACAGCAATTTTTTTTATTACCTCTAAAATCGCTAAATATCGACTCGATTTACTTCCGCAACTAAGATAAAAGAAAATCATGCGTCCAATTAAAATCTATCTATCCGTTAGGGCTACACGCACCAAAACACTCACATACAAACATACACCGAAAAATCTTTAGATACCCTATTTTGCATTTTAATTTTTTACCCTAATAATAAAAAAATAACTTTGCAAAATGCCAACGTTCGTTGGAAACGTGACGAGCTTCCACGTGTATTACCACTTGACGTTGTTTGAAAGGTCTATGTCTATACTAAAGGTCGTGTCGGATCCGACACGACTTTTAGTATAAACTTTTCACCGATCACTGAGATATTTAACATGTGGGATGTTAAATATCTCAGTGATTGGTGAAAAGTAAGCACGTTTTTTGACTTCCACTGCCACGAGTTTTAATGTTTATAATATAAATATAAGTAAATAGTTAGACAATGTTACCTTTTCAGGAGTGAGACACTTCATGTTGGTTGACGACAGCAGGTGTTGTAAATACTCGCGCAGGTCTGTGATGTTCGTGTTCACCGATACCTGGAGCATACAATCACGTTAATATTCATATACAGACATATTGGATCATGATAAATGCAGTTGAATGATTGCAACCCCATAGGTTGCAAACATTCAACTGCACTTATTGAATGTCGTGTGATACATAAAAAAAACATCGAATGCATAAGGAACTTCAAAAAAATGGAGTACCTTTTTTTGAAGTTGGATAAAAAGCAACGAGGGCTGAGCAGATACAGGAAACTTATATTTCCAGTGTTTTAAATGGCGAATGAGATCCCGCTAGAGGCACGTGGGACCTTTTAATATCTGCGTGGATGTTTGTAATTTGCACTTTATGTCAATACGATAAAGTGCATTGTATGAGGTGCTCGTGGCTAAATAATAACAGCTGCACAGGTCGATCGAAGGTTAAGTTACGCTTGCCGCGGTCGGTTCGTGGATGGGTTCATTACATATCGAGACCTCGTTCTTCGGAAAGCACGTTAATCCGTTGAACCCGGATGTTATTGGTAGATCTTTGACAGTCGTTATGGGTAGATAGAAGCCAGAAAGTCTGACAACCAGTTTTACCAATGAGCATCGTATTACCCAGTAACTGAGTTGTCGAAGTCAGATAGGCAGTCGCTCCACGTAAAATACTGGTATTCAGCTGCATCCAGTTAGGCTGGAAGTCGATCCCAACATATTTGGAAATCATTATTCAATAAATATTAATATTGAGCCTTCCATCCTTGTAAATTTTAAAGACCATAATGTTTGTCAAATCGAACCCACATCTATTCCCCCTATTATTAGATAAAGTAATTCGAAATAGACGCGACAATAGCAAACTTTGCATTCCTAGATCCAGGACAGCACAATAGAGAAAAAAAAAAAAAAAAACTGTACGGCGCCCATTATTTATAATACGTTGCTAAAATATTGGAGGGAATATACAAAAGACAAATTAAGAAGTAGGTTAAATTATTTGATGTTTATTTTTTTATAATAGGGACGATGCCTGGGTAAAAAAAAGAAATTCTAATTAGTTCGTCAGTCAGATAATAGAAAAATATTAGACACGTATTATTTGCTTTATCATATTTATAAAAAAATACTTAGATAATCCGCATTTTAAGTTGGGGAGTGGGGGTCGCTACGTCACAAGTAAGTATAAAATCTACATACTCGTGACGTCATGGACATTTTAACTCAATGCATCACCGTAATCTTTAGATTATGTAAAAAAAGAAAAAAATACGTGTATAATATTTTTTAATAATCTCCAAGAAGGACTGAAAAATATTTTAGTTATCATCCCTATTCTACGCTGTTGAGGCAAAACATGATCGTGATAGAATTTAATGTAAAAACTTGCATGTAATGTGTGTGTATACTCATGTTTTGGACAAATAAATGCTCATTTTATCTTATCTTAAAGACTCGGCAGATGATGATCCACAGTTAATTACCTTGTTCTCCCACTCGAACTCGGCCCACATCTGTCTGAAGTCGGCGTCAGTACAGACTGCCGGTTGAATGTAGTCCACGATATCGATGTGGATATCGTTCAGCACTACCACGCCGCGGTCCATCGAGGCGCCTGATACTTCGTATACTGTGGGCGAAATGTGTGGGAATTTGAGCTTACTGAGCTTTAGTTTAATAATCATTTATTTATTAATCAGAGTTTTAAAAAAATGCTAAGACATTCTCTTCGAGTGTATGTGTTTTGCGCTACGTCCGTAAAACATGTTTGTACATGCATAAGAGGGTGCACATAGAAGTATCCTGTGTGAATTGTGATTCAACGGAGGTTCAACGAATATGTTCAAAAGTTTATTTGAATTATTTTATCTAGTGTAATTTATTCGGTGAAAAACTAGTCGCCCACGAGCCTGGGTTAAAAAAAGTTGGAACCTATTACATGTTAGCTAGATCAGAAGTACTGTTAACTAAAAACCGTCGAAACGCATAGATCCCTCCACCAGGCGCAGGTCGCCCAGCGTGGCCAGCTCCACCGTGCAGTTGTATAGATCGTTGTACACTCACCGATATTCCCAAAGATAATGCCATTCTCAGTAGAGGCCACCTTGACGTGCGCCTTGATGGTGGCGTAGTCGCGCGGCGCCAGCACCACGGCGCCCGGCCGCTCCACCAGGCGCAGGTCGCCCAGCGTGGCCAGCTCCACCGTGCAGTTGTATAGATCGTTGTACACTCACCGATATTCCCAAAGATAATGCCATTCTCAGTAGAGGCCACCTTGACGTGCGCCTTGATGGTGGCGTAGTCGCGCGGCGCCAGCACCACGGCGCCCGGCCGCTCCACCAGGCGCAGGTCGCCCAGCGTGGCCAGCTCCACCGTGCAGTTGTATAGATCGTTGTACACTCACCGATATTCCCAAAGATAATGCCATTCTCAGTAGAGGCCACCTTGACGTGCGCCTTGATGGTGGCGTAGTCGCGCGGCGCCAGCACCACGGCGCCCGGCCGCTCCACCAGGCGCAGGTCGCCCAGCGTGGCCAGCTCCACCGTGCAGTTGTATAGATCGTTGTACACTCACCGATATTCCCAAAGATAATGCCATTCTCAGTAGAGGCCACCTTGACGTGCGCCTTGATGGTGGCGTAGTCGCGCGGCGCCAGCACCACGGCGCCCGGCCGCTCCACCAGGCGCAGGTCGCCCAGCGTGGCCAGCTCCACCGTGCAGTTCTGCAGCGTGTCGTCTGGGGGCATTACATCGACATACATATAGGGTAAGCAGAAACTACAGAACGCCAGCTGCTACGATCCTTAATCTTTACATACTCCTTTTGCTCCGTAAATCAGAAATTATGACGTAAAACGTGTGCGATGGTTCGTTAATCGAATAGCGACCGTACGACGATGTAGCGCAGCAAGATGGACTGATGACCTGATAAAGGTCGCGAGAACACCTGCAAAGCGACAAAGCTTCAGACGTACATTCATTAACCTGTGGGAAGGCATCACGTAATGTATAAGTGCTGCCTCTGATGTTTAGCGTAACAGTAACAGGGGCACCGCTGCGACAAGAGACTTTTAGATTTAGAGGTATGAGGAATAGGGTGTAAAGTTCAGTCATCCTCTATGGAAAAGGGAGGATCCTGCGACCAGACGGGTGTCGTGTGTGGCGGGCAACTGCCAAACGATTGATGTCGGAGCGACCGACTCACAATCGTCATCAGAAGCATAATTATCGATTAAATTGTTAATTTTGTAACTGTCTACTTCGTCGGCAAAGGAAACGCGTATAATCACTCTAACTAGAAAAGTCTACATACAGAGTTGATATGACAGAGGGGCATTAAATAACACTACGTATACTATACGTGTTTAGTATTAATTCGACACGGTATAAAAATAAAAAGCACCAAAAATGAGTATTTTTTTTTCAAACAAACTAAATAGCTTACAAATCAGAGTAAAACGCAACCACCCTTTGAAAATAAATTTAACTGACCTACAGATACCTAGGTAACAGCGGCAACGTCGCGCGCGTCGGCGTGTGTTATCTCGTCAAAGCGGGCGGCCGCCGGCCCGCGCCGTCGGTGGCGCGGGCGGCGGCTTACGCCTCAGCTCGCGGCTTTTGTGTTAGGTATGGTTTTGAAGTACAACAATCACAACAAAAACACAATTTTTTTTAATTCTCGATGTGTCCTCCATTCACAAGAATGCACAAATTATACCGACGGAGAATATTGTTATTTATTTTTCTAATTAAAAATCATGTCAGTGTATTCTAACGCCGTGTAAGTTACACGAGGCTTTGTTGAACACTTTAATTACACACACACACACAAAACCAAAGTTTAATTACGTGTCGTATCACAATAAAAGCAGTCGATCACAAAAAAAACCACTAACACTAAATAATAATAATCCCAAGTTACGTGTCCTGTCACAATAAAAAAAGAAATACTGTCTTAAACTTATTTAGTGTCCTATCACAATAACAAAACAAAATCTCAATTGTCAGCGCGCGATTTCGACAAAACGGAAGCGGAGCAGGTGCTACCGTGTTACGTAACATCTTGTACGTTCCGAAAGAATAGCGTCGGCGCACTGAAAAAAACAGTTTTTAGAAGCCCCACTGCCCCACTTACCGATCGCAACCCCTGCCCCTCGATCGATAGGATGCAATAGCAACACACTGACCTATTTCTATTTCTTTTACGCGCGGGATGTTTTGCAGATGGTTGTCACTCTCGTAATGAAAATGCAAGTGTGTGTGTATTTATTGCTTCCTTGTTTGCATTGTCATCTTTTTAGCGAAAATATTTGGTTGTACTTGTGACTTGCGTCACAGCGGCAACAACGCATAGGTTATACTCAGATTTATCGTTTTAAGGTGCATGACCTATGCGTATAGACATAATCAGCTGTTAGGAAAGATACATCGTGTTCAAACGGGGCAAAAACTTAAAAAATAATTTGCGATAAACTACTGCTCCTATTTAATTGATTTTTGGTACAGAGCTTGAAAATGGTACCTAGTATACTCAGTTTAAAGAAAAGCCCCTCTGTCGTATCAACTTTGTATATAACTTATAATCTACGAAAAGGCGTTCGTTACGAGTCCGCGGATCGCGCTCAGTTGATCTCGTGGTCCGAATGGATCTGACTGCCTGATCCAGGCTACTCTGATGGCTTAACTCTTATCATCTTAAAACGTCCCCACGAGAAAATCAAGCCGACCTCCGGCCACGTTCGACGCAATAAGATTTACGTCGTCGCCTTTCATATCGGAAACAATTCATTATTTAATATTGTGTGACTGCCACCTTTGTCTCACGCTGAGAAGAACTAGACGAGGTGTAAGTTGACACCATCGTCTCGCGCTGACATATATATGTTGATCGCGAGGTAAACCCTGCTTGCGCGATGCAGGATTTATGTGACGTCAGGTCTTTGATGGGTAATTCGCATGTGGCGTTGTAGATACTGCCACAGACTCTAAAGTCCTTTGACAATTATCGAAAACAGCTACCACGGTGGTTTTAGCTGAAATTAATCAAGCCTAACCCTTCGCCTTTCCCTAGAAATGGGCATAGTTATCAATATCCCCATTGCTAGCGAAAGGTTTTTCTCACGTTTTCCACGAAAATATATAGCTCTAACAATGTAACTCACCCGTCTGGTTGACCACGAGTACATCAAGTACGATGTCGTACTGGTTCACTGCGACTATGGCCTCAGCGTACACCGGGTCCGAGAAGCCGGTCAGCTGCGTCACCTTGGACAGCTTGCCGCGCTCTTCACTCACGCCTGTGCTGCGACCTGTGGGGGAAAATACCATTTAATTAGAAATATATTGGCGTGGAGGTCGGAAATTATTCCACGGGAACGTACTACCGGCATAAAAAGTATCCTATTTGTTAATCCAGGTTATAAACTACCTGTGAACCAAATTTAATACAAATCCGTTCCGCCGTTTTTGCGTGATTCAGTAAAAAACATCCAAACATACAAACTTTCACATTTATAATATTAGTAGGATAGGCAGCGGAAATAAAAAAATAGTGAGAGCAGAAATGGTTCCTCGTCATTTGCCTAGCCATTTCCCAACTATGTCGGCTTCCAGTCTAACCGGATGCAGCTGAACATCAGTATTTTACATGGAGCGACTGCTCATCTGACCTCCATAACCGAAACCAAACGGTTCCAAATGCCAAAATGCTGACATTTCAAAACGTATTTCTCATTTATTGGACTCTTATTTTATAAGCTGGGTAATGTTTTCATGATGGCGTAAAAAAACAAGTTTCTCGTTGAGTATAAACAAGAAGTAACCAATTCCCATCACAAAACAATATGAACAAATCAAAGAACAATAATATAAACAAATCAAAGAATAATAATATAAACAAATCAACAATTAACATTATGTACTGTTCAAACGTGAACAAGCAACATCAGCATCGCACCGTCAGCGCTAAGAAGTGACCTACTGAGATCTTCGCTTCATCGGCTCGATACACACACAACACACATACAAAGAGGTATCAATGTGTATTAACCTCAGAATTAGTATATAATTAAGTTAATTATTGGAATAAACTAGTCATCAAGCTGGAGTCGAATGTGATTTATCTCCTGTACATCCTCTTACTGTGGCCAAGACACCTTTAGCCATCATCGATCCTATGAGTCTGTGGGATCGGCAGTGAGAAACCCACTTCCTGTGTACATTGTACGACGTACACAAACCCCTATTCCTTCCCACATTCCGTCTGTTACCGTAGGTCTCCTTGTAACAGACTTCCCGCACGTATAACCAACGTAACTCACGTTTGGTATGGTTGGTAAGGGCGTTAGGATAACTAGGGTGTTAGGTTATTTTACAGGGCTAGGTTTAAAGTCAGTAGGGTTTTAGGTAGCTTTTAGGTACCAGGCTCGATTGTCTTAAACATAGCCACACTGCACGCATTTGGAATAAGGCCGTACTAAGCTGTAATTCCTCGTGCGTACATGTACTATTAAATTAAAAAAACTTGATCAAAAGTCATGCGATTCAAAATAAATAGAATTGATTCAGTCAGTATCTTCAGAGCGATTTATCATTGATAGACATCTAGTGGTGTGACCGTCGGACTGCCAAGTCTCGAGTTCGAACCCAACGCACGCCTCTGACTTTTCGGATTCATATGCGTATTAAACACAGTGACATTTGAATCACAGTTTTGCTAGAACAAACGTTGTTCAGACCATGGTCTATTACCATTCTATAGCATCAAATACAGGAAAAGTTTTTAATCAGTGCGCAAATTTTTTTTGGTGGTTCAAAATCAGTAATAGAACACATTTCCATTATTTATACAATATTTTATTTTTATTTTTTATCCTACTTTAAATCAGCAAAATATGGACACAATCTATTCGTAATAATATCAATGGGCGCGCGCGGCGGCCGGCCCAAGCGGCCGTGTTGCACGGGGACACCTCCCCTCCCCCGGGCGGCAAGGCGACGCCCGCGCGCCGGGCGCTGTGACCCTGGCCGACAGTCCGCTCATCGCACGCGCTGTCGTGTGACGTCGCGTCTAATCGCTTTCCCGCACGTGTGTCGTACTTGTACAGACCTACCGGTCACGATGTCAGACTTCACTAACCGCGAGTTTTATGAGATGGTGCGAGTGTATGTACTGAGTGGTGAAAGTTTGCGAGCAACTCACAGAGCATACCTCGAATGCCCATGGAATCCTTAACCCCGTGAAAGGAAAAGACCATTTTAGCGGCATAAGGTATTAAGTAATGTAAATTAAATTGATAATAATGCTTTATTTTCTGTATTTTGATGGTCCTAAGCCCATTAAAGTATGAAGGAAAAATTGGAATTACTCTTGAAATAACTTCAGGTCACGGCCTAAACATAAAAAAGTAAGTAGGTACTTCGCCGAGTAGCCATACAACCACTTTTAAAGTAAACATCTTTCGTTAACGATAACTTTTTTTTTTGTACTATGACGTATCAAAATAAAAAAAGTATGTTCAATAAAACTCGTTTAAGTTTAATTTGGCAAAATTTGCGCAGTGGATAAAAACTTTTCCTGTATGTTATTAAAACAAACTAAACTTAGTAACTAGTCTTATGTTGCTCAAACGTGTTCAAACGTTAACCGTAACATCAAATTACCCATCGCGGTAGCAATATGGCATTCAAAAGAGTTATGAGGAGTCCACGTGGACTACAAGGATGTCCAGCCAATGCGGGCCGAAATGCATATAAATCAAGCCTGACATGCAACCGCGCGAAGTATCGTTCCGCCCATTTCTTTTGTTGACTGCCGCGGGCCACCCGCGCCGCCTGGGCGGTAGCTAGTCTATCGAAATCTCTCGAGCGGGCGACGCATATGCATCCGATGTACGTACGACACAGGCACGCCTCGCGCGTTTTTTGTGAAAATTCTTTCTCACTATTCGAATGTGATAAATTGGCGTCAATGTTGTCTTGGTGCACACGGAGCTAACCCGGTTTTGTGGTATACGTTTTGTTTTTGTCTTGTTCCATTAATATCCCAATAAACAAATAATAACTAATAATCTCACATTAGATACAATACAATAGGTACCCGTACCTAGTACCTCCCCTAAGAGGACTCACTGACCCCTACAGGAAAGACTTAAAACGATGTCTGATAGAACCTACATTTATAGGTATTTTCTAGAAGACGTACAAAAATAAGTGGGTAATAAATTTCGTTTATCGAGGTATATTTCTGTGCTGCATGCTGTCCCGTGCGTGAGCCGCGCGCCGCGCCGCAACTACTTTCAGACGCGAGCGCCGCAGTGTCTGTGTTGTAGGGAGTAACGATAATCCCCCGACTTTTTAAACTTTATCTTTTTTGTTTTATCAAAACCATATGACGTTTTTTTTTATTGGATGCTATAGATGGGGTAGTAGAATGGTAGTGGTCTGAACAACGTTTGTTCTAGCAAAACTGTGATTCAAATGTCACCGTGTCTAATCATCCCTTGCTTCAAAAACGGTGAAGGAAAACATCGTGAGGAATGCCTGAGAGATATTTCTCGACGGCATGTGAAGCCAAGTCAGAGGCCCATGGGCGGCTTATAAACTCTGACGCCAGGTTAGACACTAACCACACAAAAAGAGAAGAGATTCTCATTGAAATAAAGTACATAATCATGCGTACCTTGCAGACGCTGAAGAGTTTTTTGTTTTGTTTGTTTGAACGCTCTAATCTCTAGAACTACCCGTCAGATTTGATTTAACATTATGATACGACCAAAATTACGTGGCTAAGTAACAACAGCCGCACTGGTCGATTCATCAGGTTAAGCTACGTTGCTGGGGTTGGTCAGTGGATGGGGTGACCATTTTTACATACCGAGAATCCTCCGTGCCTCGGAAAGCACCTTAAGCCGTTGGTCCCGGCTGTCATTCGTGGATCTTTGACAGTCGTTACGATTCGTCAGAAGCCCGAAAGTCTGACACCAGTCTTACCAAGGGGTATCGTATTACCTAGTTACTGGATTGTGGACGTCAGATAGGCAGTCGCTCCATGTAAAATACTGGTATTCAGCTGCATCCGGTTAGACTGGAAGCCGACCGCAACATAGTTGGGAAAAGGCTAGGCAGATTGATTGATACGACCAAAATTACTCTTACCTTGCAGCGCCTTACTGAGTGACAACTCGAACATATCGTGGTGTGTACTAGCGGCAGTGTTGCCAGCTAACTGTGCGAAAATAATGCCAGCCTCCACGTCCACTTTGTTGTCTTGACGCTTTGATTCACGGTCCTGTAGACAAAAAAACGAATGTACTGTGTGTAATTATTTAATTACGTGAAGAGATCTACGTTCAGTAAAAATGTGTTGCCGTGGGTCGAGGTGACAGAGTTTAATTACGGTATTAAAAAAAAAAAACATTTAATTTACGGACACTTTGACAAGTTTTTGATATTGATAGTCGTTAAGGTGAGATTGTCACTTGAATTTGAACGTGTTAAGTTGGAGAATAAGCTTTTAGGTCCTCAGCTGTTAGGCGAATGTGGTGACACTGTCACCTAGCTTTTATGCTCGGTCCCTCTCCGGTCGTGTCGGATTACTGTTCCATCGACTATTAGAGTGAGGGAAAGAGAGTGCATCTGTGTCTGCGCACACACACCTGCGCTATAATATCTTTCGCACCGATGGGTAGTCTCCGCTGAGATTGGCCGCCATGGGCGAAAATGATACATATAAGCTAGGTGACCTTGTCGGACTCGTCCAGCAGGTTGGTGGCGCGGTCCGGTAGCGCCAGCAGTGCGGCCAGGGCGTCGCTGGAGCCGCCCAGCAGGGCGTTGCGCACGATGTCGGGCCGCGAGCTGCCCGCCAGCACGCACATGGCGCCGTGCTCCAGGTCGTCAGCCGTCAGGCCGGACGTGGCGCCGCCGGAGCCTGAGGAGAAAGCAGAAAATAGTGATCTTTTTGTAACGGAACTTTTTATAACGAGTTACGCGAACTTTTGCAAATGCAAGCCAGTCACGCTCCGCGACACCGCATCCCCTTCATAACATCTTAAGAGCCCGGCTATCACAATTTTTCTTGTATTTAAGCGTTTGACTCGAGTTTTGATGTGCGATTATGGTTTAAATAAAGCTACATACTAAAAAAAAATATGCTCGAGAAAGTTTGATTGTTTCTCTTGGGAGTGTTCTAAATAAATATGTCAATTTGTTTACATAAATCAGTAAAACCCTTGTCTCTGCAAAGGATGTTTCATAAAATTTTGCTTTTGGGTATTTTTTGGTGCTTTGTTACATCGAAGATATAATGATTTAATCATTTATAAAAATGTCCATGATACAACTGTATCTTGTACTTTGGAATGCTCAATTCAGTTTATTATGTTTCATACATAATATCATACATAACATAATACACCAAAATAATTCCGTAAAAAAGACGAGTTATTGATAATTTTTCGTCCGAAATGATATTTTTTATCTATGAATATATAATCTAAATTCAAACAAAAAGTATTTTATAACTAATATTACAATGTTACCTTCCTTGAAAAAAAAAATGGTCTATTTAAAAGTAAGATAATATTTTTAAACAATTTTTGTATGCAATGCTATAAATCAATATAAATCTCGGGACGCGCGGTTCTCCCCGTCCCATCCGCGCAGGCGTCCCTCAGGGCTCTGTGCTTGCCCCCCTCATATTCACTCTATTCACCAGCGACATCCCGAAGAGTAAAAAGGCACAGTTGGCTCTGTTCGCAGACGATACGGCCATTTACTACAAGGGCGCTGGACCCGACTCGATAGCCCGCATTCTCCAAACCGCAGTCAATAACCTTGGCGCCTGGTTTAGGAAATGGAGGATCGAAGTCAACCCCGACAAGAGCCAAGCGGTCATGTTTTCAAAACTGCTGGCTCGATACAGACCCCCAATGCCCCGACCCATCACCATGCTCGGCAAGCCGATCCCTTGGGAGAAGCGAGCCAAGTATCTAGGTGTGGTCCTCGACCAACATCTCACTTTCGCAGACCACATAAAGCAGGCCCGCGCGCGGGCCGCTTTCGCTCTCGGAAGACTCCACTCCATGTTAAATGCACGTAGCAAAATGTCACTTAGGTGCAAATTGCGAATCTACACAACGTGCATTCGCCCCATCCTGACCTATGCGGGCGTCGTATTCGCCCAAGCTAAACCCCGTCAAATCCATAGATTGCAGGTAATACAGAACAGATTCCTTCGTAAGGCCACGGGAGCCCCTTGGTTCTGTAGGAACGAGACCCTCCACCTCGACCTTAGACTCCCCACAATCCACCAGTTTCTAAAACGCAATTCCAAGCGTTTCTTTGATTCCGCCGCCACCCATCGCAACCCTCTGGTTGTCGCGGCCGCCAATTATCTCCCGAGTCAAATCAGTACAGTCCGCCGCCCGAGGCAAATCCTTTCCGACCCAGACGACCCCATAACCCTCCTCCAGGAGAGCAATAGGGAAACCAGTACAGTGAGAAAACACACACACCGACACACTTTCCGACCTCGCCGCAGAGGTCCGCGATCGCGACCCTCCCGAGTAAATGATACTCCCCCCCGACCCTTGCTCGACGATGCGCCAGCCCGCGTCGATGATGCTGAGCCTGTAGCTTTAAACTCCCCGATTAATAATAATAATGATATACCTTCTATCCAGCCTGTCCCTCTTGCTGTCCTCCCCCCAGCGAACGCCCTAAGCCGAGGTTCGTACCCCACAGGGGGTGCCCTTAGCGAGCGTTCGCCTAGTTTTAATTAGCATAGTTTTTGCCCCTGGCTGGAGGCTTTGAGTGTAGAAGCTTAAGGCAGCCACAGGATTGTCCGGTTGAGTAGTCATGACCTCAGTGGTCAGCTACGAGATGCCCTACATAAAAAAAAAAAAAAAAAAAAAAAAAAAAAAAGGGACGCGCGGTGTCTGGCTTAGACTGCGCCGAGCGCTTACCGAGGGAGGACGTATCGCTCGCTGTCACCACATTGTGCGCCACGTAATCTCGGCAATACACCAACAATATAGCGCAACCAACACTTCTTGATACAAGTGAGTAATTTTTATGATTTGATTGTAATATAGTATTATTGGTAAGTATTTTCCTGTGATATTATAATGAGTATTATAGAAAATAAACTTACAGGTAAATATTGTTGTTCGTCGCAAGATCGCTTTTAGCGATAAGACCGCCCATTGTGTCACCCTATGTAAAATGACTACATTTTTATCTGTATTTTTTATGGTGTACATAATAAAGAATATTCTATTCTATTCTATTCGTTTTCTTCTTTTTCTGAATTGCTTATTAATGTAATCTCCAACTTAAATTAAATTAAATTAATTATTTTCAGACATAGTTCTTAACAATGGGCAAACGAGAAAAAATAAATCTTTTGGCGCTGTCAAAAAAATAAAACTTTTGGCCGATGGTTTGAAACGCGCAAGACAAGCTTATCGGTAAGAATTTAATTTCTAAAATGTTTGTTTATTTGCAGGGTGGACTGGTACTGCATACCTACTATACTACACGATTACTGACAAATGCGTGCACTGACTGGACAGGTCCACTCAAATCTGTATAATACTTTCCTCAAAAGACCATTCGAGACACAAATCTACATGGTCCTTCAATGATCTGACCAAGACTATTTCTGGGTTTTATATACACATTGACATTAATGAATTTTATATATATTTGGAGGAGTATCGTAGGTTGGTTGAAAGGAAACTCGGACTCCAGATTGTAAAGATTGAAAATAATACTGTATTTTTATTATAAAATGTTCCTACTTAAATACTATTTACAAATACAGGCTAAACAGTACAACTAAGGATACTTCAAGAGTTTGAACCAATCAGATCGCAGCACACTGTTGTCCATTTGTTCCGCACGTTGTCGCTGCAGTCGCGAGCTCGCGCACGGGCGCACCTCGCCGCTCGTGGCGCTGAGGTTATAAATATAGGTGACACAAGCTGGCGCCCGCATTCATCGATGCGGCAGTGTCCAGTGAAGATGTGTGTGTTGTGCTCGTGCGTGCGGCTGAAGATTGGGGCGAAGGCCGACGGCGTGTGGCGTCGGCAGTTCCTGTACAATATTTATTCCTTGTTTCTTGTACAGAATGTCTAAAACGTGCTGTGACCATAGTTCTTTTGAGAACTGTTCTTTTCAATGTTTCTTTTACACGAGGTCAAAACGTGGTGGCTACATATACAATGACATGAATATTTACTTTTTAAAGTATTATATTGTTTTAATAATTGTGAATGTGAAGACTATGTGGGTCATTCCTTTTATTTTATTATTTAGTTTTTATCACGGTCTGGCAGCTTGAGTAATTTATGCGGCCTACCCAAACGTCCTTTCTTTGGTATTGTTCGTCGAATCGTTGAGCTCCTTAAACCCTGAGTTGAGCTGCACGGTCACTGACAAATGCGTGCACTGACTGGACAGGTCCTCTGAATCTGTGTGGTTCTTTCCTCAAAAGACCATCTCAGACACCAATCTACATGATCTTCACATGATCTGGCCAAGATTATGTCTGGACTTTAAAAGAGACTGTGACCTCTGAGTTTGTTTCGGCCTTTCTTCTCGGAGTAGTCAGATAGGAAACGCCGACCTCATCTAGTTTAAAAAATATGATTGACGTGTAAAAGTGTTTTGTCCAAACCCACTTACAGAAATAAAATCATTTATCATTTACTAAAAGCTGTAAAAGTTTACAAAGATGTTGATTTCTGGAACCAAAAAATGTTGCCAAAATTAATCAAGTTTTATGAGGAGTGCGTTCTTCCCGAAATCATAGATTCTAGGAAAGCGCGCTCTATGCCACTTCTAAAACATTATTTTATAAATTATTTTTACGATTATACTTCTTTTTTTGTCTGTTTTTTATTTACCAGTTGTACCAATCAATAAAATAATAAGTTTTCTCGAACGATACACATTTAAGGATTGCATCACTATAAATAGTGATGAAGTCTTTAAATGTGCATATTTGATATAATTTATTATAATACTTACTAACCTACCTTTTTTTTATCACATCGGATGTATTTCATAGATGTATCCAAACTGTATCATAAGTTTCAGCCCCGTGGGAATATCGTGATAAACAGTATCCTATGTCCTAACCCAAGTCATTGTCTACCCATGTGCCAAATTCTTTCCAAATCCGTTCAGCGATTTTAACGTGAACGAGTAACAAACCCACTTTCGCATTTATAATAATAGGCCGTATACGCGGCGGCAGCGGGCAGCGGGCGGCGGGACCGGCGCGGTCGAATGCATATCTACTACATCTACACTAATATTATAAAGAGGAAAAATATTTCACGAACTAAAATAATAGTAATTTAATTCAAAAGTAAAGTGGCAAAGGCTCATGTTGGTTTGATCCTGGCATCTGACGCATAGCGGTTTGCATGTGTGCGTAGCGTACATAGCGAGACGCACACGTGCGCATCCGCTGCCGTGCGCCGTCAAATTTACCTAAAGCTGAGCACTTGGAATTTGTAATAGCCCTCTTAAGTCAATGATTTATACAAGTCGTACAAATCACCTCTCACATCACATCAATGTACCCGCGGCCGCCGCCCCCGCCCGCCCATCAACACCGCAAAGAGAAATCCCCTTTGAAGCTCCGTGGTCAGTCTCTGAGCTTTGGAATCTAAATCTTGTTACAGAATTTAATACTCTGCCCGCCATCCGCCGATGTGCCGTGGCCGTAATAGAGAAGTATGGTAAAAAAAGACCTCAAAATAAATTGGGATAAGGACAACAGAATGATGATAACAATGGGATAGGATACGATGGACAGGATATTTGATAAAATGTCTTTTTCTGTCTAAAAACAAAATCAAAAGCAATCGTCAAAATATAAACTCGGACGAAAAAATTAACAAACACTGTTATTAATTCAAGTACTTACCACTATTCTGCTTATGAAAAGCCAGCAGCGTAGCAGCTAGATGTATGGCAGCAGTAGCGTCACGCTTGTTGTCCAGCTTGAGAGCCAGCTTGCACAGCGCGGAACAGGCGCACGCGGCGGTGAAGGACTCGCCCTCGCCCAGCGCCGCCCACAGGCCCGGCCCGGAGCTGGCGGGACTTGTGTTGCTACTGTAAACATACGAAATTGTCAATTAATCGCAGTAATTAAAGTTAAAAAAATCGTTCAGCGTAAGTACAACAAAAACTATTAAAATAGATTTGAGTACTCTTGAGTGTGTTTTTCATAATTTTCGGAAGCGCTAATACCGAAAGTATTATAATTCTAATTTACTATCTGCGCCCCGTGGTTTCACCCGCATAAGTCTCAATCCCGTGAGAATATCGGGATAAAGAATATCTTATATCCTTTTCCAGGTCAGGGTGTACCCTTATGCCAAATTTCATTCAAATCGGTTCAGCCGTTTAAAACGTGAAAGTGTAACAATCAAATAAACTCACTTTCACATTGATAATATTAGTTAGGCTTTATTTTATAGTTAATTAAAACGTTTGTTGTTAAAATTAAAGATAGTGTCGATATGAGTGTCACTGCCATGGGTACACTTGTTATGTTTTTTTACGAATGAAAATTTTGCGATATTAGAATGATTCTGAATTTGATAATAAAATAAAATAACATGGCCGCCCATTTAAAAGTTTAAGTAGTGTAACTATCAAACAAAACTCATTTTATGCAATATTATTATTAATCGTAATAATCGCAAACAACCTGTATTAAATATGTACTTACACTGGCAAGTTGAACGCGGACTGTGAGGCGTAAGTACCGTCACTGGTGACCAGCTGTCGCGGAGCTGATGTGTCCTGAGCCTTAGCAGCCGAAGCATCTGATTCTTCCTACAAAAAAAATGATTCCATTGTTTTCGCACTAATTTTGTGAATGAATACCGAATAGTTAAATATGGTGATACGGAATTGTTTACGTATGTCTAATATTATACAACGGTATACAATTTTGTGTCACTATTTGCATACCCATATTAGCAAATAAATTATTTATTTCGAATTTCTTTAGTGTTGCTTAGGTTCAACCTCGTTGAACTTACTACTACTTACTTTAACTTTTTCATCGTGATAGTTTTTATTACCTATGACGAAAATATTCATAACGTATAATTGATAATATAAAGACTATTATAATATCCTCACCTTGTCGTCTCCCCCCGCGGCCGACGGTATGACCGACGACAACACGTCTAGCGCCGCCTTAGCCCGCGCCGGCGTGTCGGCGAACTGCGCCAGGAGCCATAACGCGGAGCGAGCTATCTTACCCACTTTGATGCCTGTCACTGATTCTAGAAGTTTCTGGAAAAAGAATAGGTTTTTTTAGGAGAATATAGAAGAGAAACTATTTTGATCTGATACGTATAAGATAATATGGTAATTCGGGACCTAAGCAGTCTTATTACAGTACAATTCCTCTTTCAACCAGGTTTAAAACATCGAGCTAGTTTTTGTATTTCCTACAATTTTAGACCTTATTCCGACCAAGGTAAAGTTCATATACAGAGTCTAATTAGTCAGATTTGTATTAGGAACGTTACGATAGTCCGAATAAAGTTCTAAATACAAAAACTGGTTCGAAGATTTAATTTAGAATTCGTGTTGTAATAAGACGGATAATGTTTCTTTCGGAGCTCAAATAAGCCGCATTTACTAGCTACAATACATACAGTACGCGCACGATTACAATAATATCAAAAGGAATGCGTGGGGTAGTTATTTGCATGCCTTTTGCAGTTTTATCATTAAAGCCAAAATTACATTATAAAATGAAACAACATTCTAGGGCGACTTTTTTGTGGGTGACAGTTCCATGGCACGCGCGGGCGAGCGACTGACGCTCCCGCCGCCCGCACACTTGTGTGAAAAAGTTTCCCCGTAATTTTATGCCACTAATTTCGTAATGTAATTTTTTTTTATTGTTATGTATCTAACTGTAAGCGTACATTATATTCGTTTTTTAGCTTGTTTTTTAAGATGTGGAAAATTTCGCTAGTATTTACTCACTCTGTAGCTCAAATTTTGTGTACTTAACACTCTACTGTGAAACCATTTAAGGTTCTAAATAAATAAAATAAAATATATTGTTTACCTGATAGATATGGTCTCGCAGATCCACGAAGGTATGTAATGCTGATCTGAGGAACAGCATGACGTCTTGCGCGGCCGGCTCGCTGCCGTCGCCCAACAGTTCCAGTAACGCCGGGGCCACACTGCCGGCTACTTCCGGGAACTGGAAATAAGATTGATGTCTAGTTTTTAAATATTATTCATCATCATCATTGACAGCCTCGTTCTAGACACTGCTTAGTATAGTCCTCCTCCCTTTTGTAATTTTGTGCCATATTATTTTACCTATTGTTGTGTAAAAGTTTTTTTTTTACAAAGAATTTACAGAAATAAAATAACATTTACCACATCATTTAAAATACTTAATTTTTTTTTTTGAATACTAGTATAACACAAAATTACGTTTTTTGAAATGAGTTTAATGAGTTGAGTTGAGAGTTTTTTTTATGAGGAATCATGCTGCATCAGAAGTTTTGTATTGCAACACATTCGGTGAACAAGATGGACACATAGCAGAGCGACGAACACATCCACTGCGAAAATCGCCTTTATTGTACAAAATAAAAACTCTGTCATTAAATTGTTATCATGGGTGAGCAGTTGACTTTATACTGAGGAAAATTAAAAAATACCCTTGATAAGCTGGAGGGCATCACATATTGACTGGTAATAATATAACATCATATTACACGCCTGTTTTCTTCGAATGGTTAGGCAGAGATGTACCATCAAAGAAGAACCAGTTTCAAAACAAAATCCCGTGAACACGATGACCACATCTGTTACCGGCCCGGTTTTATAGTCGCCGAGCGCTGCAAGCAAGAATAGCCCATACGGTGGTTAGATATGAACTTCTTCAATGGTATACTGAATGGGTTAAAGTAGGTATGGCAGAGTTAAAGGTTCACGAACAGCTGTAATATTGCAGTAAGTTAGTACATACCTTGAGCGCAGCTCTATGCAGCGCCCTCACAAGTAGCTGTCGGTACTTGGCTGCATCGTCATGGTCAGCTGACGTGGCTCTTGCAGCTTCTTTACGAAGAACTTGGACTAACTCCTCCGCGTGACGGGAGCTCACCAGCTCAAGGGCTGTGGGAAAATTATATATGTTAAAACTACCCTTGAAAATAACACCTGAAAACTCATTTAGATTACGAATGGTTAAGTTATAACTGATTGAGTTAAAAAATCCCGCGCGGGTTTACAAATTCTTCTCCATGCCAACTCTTGTACGTGGCTGTGGTAAAGACGTTTTCGGGGAGATAAATTTTAAATGCGAGCTACGTATTCTTTTTCAAGCCAGCACATGAGCTGTGTTGAGGCGAAGAAGGGAATGCGTTCTGTTTGTAGAATACGCTGAAACTGGCAAAGGCCTCGAGAGTGACGTAGGACACACTGACGTTAGGACGTAAGGATTCTAGACATTTACTTAACGGAATTTCGGTAGCATGAAGTCGTAACGTGTGTATTACAAGAGAAACTGAGCTCGACTAAACATCCCGGAGTCGTTTCTCATGCTATGAACAGTTACCACAGTGATTTCAGCCGGTAAGACAGGTTGTTTTCGCCTTTTCAGACTGATTTATGAAGATTTTCCCTTTCAGATTGATTCATGAAAATTTCCCTTCTACAAAAGGTTTTACACTTTTTCCTTACCCAGCTGTAGCGTGTGCTTCCTAACATCCAGGTCAGAGCTCTGCAACACTCGCAGCACGTCCATGGCGAGGTCGGGCAGGGCGCGCGCGGCGGATTACTTACCCAGCTGTAGCGTGTGCTTCCTAACATCCAGGTCAGAGCTCTGCAACACTCGCAGCACGTCCATGGCGAGGTCGGGCAGGGCGCGCGCGGCGGATTACTTACCCAGCTGTAGCGTGTGCTTCCTAACATCCAGGTCAGAGCTCTGCAACACTCGCAGCACGTCCATGGCGAGGTCGGGCAGGGCGCGCGCGGCGGATTACTTACCCAGCTGTAGCGTGTGCTTCCTAACATCCAGGTCAGAGCTCTGCAACACTCGCAGCACGTCCATGGCGAGGTCGGGCAGGGCGCGCGCGGCGGATTACTTACCCAGCTGTAGCGTGTGCTTCCTAACATCCAGGTCAGAGCTCTGCAACACTCGCAGCACGTCCATGGCGAGGTCGGGCAGGGCGCGCGCGGCGGATTACTTACCCAGCTGTAGCGTGTGCTTCCTAACATCCAGGTCAGAGCTCTGCAACACTCGCAGCACGTCCATGGCGAGGTCGGGCAGGGCGCGCGCGGCGGATTACTTACCCAGCTGTAGCGTGTGCTTCCTAACATCCAGGTCAGAGCTCTGCAACACTCGCAGCACGTCCATGGCGAGGTCGGGCAGGGCGCGCGCGGCGGATTACTTACCCAGCTGTAGCGTGTGCTTCCTAACATCCAGGTCAGAGCTCTGCAACACTCGCAGCACGTCCATGGCGAGGTCGGGCAGGGCGCGCGCGGCGGATTACTTACCCAGCTGTAGCGTGTGCTTCCTAACATCCAGGTCAGAGCTCTGCAACACTCGCAGCACGTCCATGGCGAGGTCGGGCAGGGCGCGCGCGGCGGATTACTTACCCAGCTGTAGCGTGTGCTTCCTAACATCCAGGTCAGAGCTCTGCAACACTCGCAGCACGTCCATGGCGAGGTCGGGCAGGGCGCGCGCGGCGGATTACTTACCCAGCTGTAGCGTGTGCTTCCTAACATCCAGGTCAGAGCTCTGCAACACTCGCAGCACGTCCATGGCGAGGTCGGGCAGGGCGCGCGCGGCGGATTACTTACCCAGCTGTAGCGTGTGCTTCCTAACATCCAGGTCAGAGCTCTGCAACACTCGCAGCACGTCCATGGTGAGGTCGGGCAGGGCGCGCGCGGCGGATTACTTACCCAGCTGTAGCGTGTGCTTCCTAACATCCAGGTCAGAGCTCTGCAACACTCGCAGCACGTCCATGGCGAGGTCGGGCAGGGCGCGCGCGGCGGATTACTTACCCAGCTGTAGCGTGTGCTTCCTAACATCCAGGTCAGAGCTCTGCAACACTCGCAGCACGTCCATGGCGAGGTCGGGCAGGGCGCGCGCGGCGGATTACTTACCCAGCTGTAGCGTGTGCTTCCTAACATCCAGGTCAGAGCTCTGCAACACTCGCAGCACGTCCATGGCGAGGTCGGGCAGGGCGCGCGCGGCGGATTACTTACCCAGCTGTAGCGTGTGCTTCCTAACATCCAGGTCAGAGCTCTGCAACACTCGCAGCACGTCCATGGCGAGGTCGGGCAGGGCGCGCGCGGCGGATTACTTACCCAGCTGTAGCGTGTGCTTCCTAACATCCAGGTCAGAGCTCTGCAACACTCGCAGCACGTCCATGGCGAGGTCGGGCAGGGCGCGCGCGGCGGATTACTTACCCAGCTGTAGCGTGTGCTTCCTAACATCCAGGTCAGAGCTCTGCAACACTCGCAGCACGTCCATGGCGAGGTCGGGCAGGGCGCGCGCGGCGGATTACTTACCCAGCTGTAGCGTGTGCTTCCTAACATCCAGGTCAGAGCTCTGCAACACTCGCAGCACGTCCATGGCGAGGTCGGGCAGGGCGCGCGCGGCGGATTACTTACCCAGCTGTAGCGTGTGCTTCCTAACATCCAGGTCAGAGCTCTGCAACACTCGCAGCACGTCCATGGCGAGGTCGGGCAGGGCGCGCGCGGCGGATTACTTACCCAGCTGTAGCGTGTGCTTCCTAACATCCAGGTCAGAGCTCTGCAACACTCGCAGCACGTCCATGGCGAGGTCGGGCAGGGCGCGCGCGGCGGATTACTTACCCAGCTGTAGCGTGTGCTTCCTAACATCCAGGTCAGAGCTCTGCAACACTCGCAGCACGTCCATGGCGAGGTCGGGCAGGGCGCGCGCGGCGGATTACTTACCCAGCTGTAGCGTGTGCTTCCTAACATCCAGGTCAGAGCTCTGCAACACTCGCAGCACGTCCATGGCGAGGTCGGGCAGGGCGCGCGCGGCGGATTACTTACCCAGCTGTAGCGTGTGCTTCCTAACATCCAGGTCAGAGCTCTGCAACACTCGCAGCACGTCCATGGCGAGGTCGGGCAGGGCGCGCGCGGCGGATTACTTACCCAGCTGTAGCGTGTGCTTCCTAACATCCAGGTCAGAGCTCTGCAACACTCGCAGCACGTCCATGGCGAGGTCGGGCAGGGCGCGCGCGGCGGATTACTTACCCAGCTGTAGCGTGTGCTTCCTAACATCCAGGTCAGAGCTCTGCAACACTCGCAGCACGTCCATGGCGAGGTCGGGCAGGGCGCGCGCGGCGGATTACTTACCCAGCTGTAGCGTGTGCTTCCTAACATCCAGGTCAGAGCTCTGCAACACTCGCAGCACGTCCATGGTGAGGTCGGGCAGGGCGCGCGCGGCGGATTACTTACCCAGCTGTAGCGTGTGCTTCCTAACATCCAGGTCAGAGCTCTGCAACACTCGCAGCACGTCCATGGCGAGGTCGGGCAGGGCGCGCGCGGCGGATTACTTACCCAGCTGTAGCGTGTGCTTCCTAACATCCAGGTCAGAGCTCTGCAACACTCGCAGCACGTCCATGGCGAGGTCGGGCAGGGCGCGCGCGGCGGATTACTTACCCAGCTGTAGCGTGTGCTTCCTAACATCCAGGTCAGAGCTCTGCAACACTCGCAGCACGTCCATGGCGAGGTCGGGCAGGGCGCGCGCGGCGGATTACTTACCCAGCTGTAGCGTGTGCTTCCTAACATCCAGGTCAGAGCTCTGCAACACTCGCAGCACGTCCATGGCGAGGTCGGGCAGGGCGCGCGCGGCGGATTACTTACCCAGCTGTAGCGTGTGCTTCCTAACATCCAGGTCAGAGCTCTGCAACACTCGCAGCACGTCCATGGCGAGGTCGGGCAGGGCGCGCGCGGCGGATTACTTACCCAGCTGTAGCGTGTGCTTCCTAACATCCAGGTCAGAGCTCTGCAACACTCGCAGCACGTCCATGGCGAGGTCGGGCAGGGCGCGCGCGGCGGATTACTTACCCAGCTGTAGCGTGTGCTTCCTAACATCCAGGTCAGAGCTCTGCAACACTCGCAGCACGTCCATGGCGAGGTCGGGCAGGGCGCGCGCGGCGGATTACTTACCCAGCTGTAGCGTGTGCTTCCTAACATCCAGGTCAGAGCTCTGCAACACTCGCAGCACGTCCATGGCGAGGTCGGGCAGGGCGCGCGCGGCGGATTACTTACCCAGCTGTAGCGTGTGCTTCCTAACATCCAGGTCAGAGCTCTGCAACACTCGCAGCACGTCCATGGCGAGGTCGGGCAGGGCGCGCGCGGCGGATTACTTACCCAGCTGTAGCGTGTGCTTCCTAACATCCAGGTCAGAGCTCTGCAACACTCGCAGCACGTCCATGGCGAGGTCGGGCAGGGCGCGCGCGGCGGCCTCGCCCGCGTCCTCTCGCAGCGCGGCAAGGCGCCCCACTACGATCAGCTTCACGTTGTTGTCGCTCTCTTTTACTATGAGGTCGATGTAGCATGCGGCGGCTGCCTGGGATGAAGAAATAGGATGATTAAATGTGTCCGTATCAGTAATGCAATTACAACACTAAACAAAATGACTATCTCGGAAGGTTCCATACGTAAATAAAGACGACATGTGAAACTTTTTTTTATTGCCCAGTAGGATTGAAACTAACCGTTTTTCGTTCCGTTTTTTCCTTTTGACGTACGGAACCCTAAAAAGGTGAAAAATCTCATAAACTTGTAATTTCACTAGTACCCACAACCCTTTAATTTGAACAACAACAATGCTTACATTGACTAATAAAAGACTGAAATAGACTGAGAAGACTTTCGACTTTCTTGACTTTACTTTCTATACTTACTTTGATAGCAGCAGGTGCGTTAGACAACGTGACGAGTGTACCAGCCGCCTCGTATCGCACGGCTGCGCTAGTTGCATTTAGTAGTCCATACACTGTGCGGATGAAACGAGACCGCTCCGAAGGGTTCGCGTGGCACACCTAGACATTAAATGAGATTATAATTTTTGGCTGTGCACTGCATTCGATTCCATTCCGAAAACCACGAATCAATAAGAAAACATTCGATATTTATTTTTTTGATTCAGTCCAAGATCTCTTAGTAATGCGTAAACACTCATACAACTAGTATTGTGACAGAAGTTTGTTTTGTTTTGCCTGTTGGTGATATTCACTGGGAATGTTGCAGTTAGTGTAAAAATATGACTTAGGAAGTCGTTTGATGTATCTCCCCTAAAGTATGTTAGATATAATATCATTCAATGGGGTTGGAAATGGTAAAAAAATATATAATACAACAAAAGCTATTAAAATAAACGCTTTGATTGGCTTGACTACGCTGGACTTTGTGAGACAGAGACCCAGAGAGTTTTACGAATTACAAACTCTCAGATCAATCTCACCTTATAAATCAGCTCCACAATAACCAACTGCAGGATATCGCCGAATCCCTGCACATTATCCAGCCGTGACGCGAGGTAGGACAGCGCCCTCTCCTGGTCAGCATGCAACAGCATGAGGAAGGCGTTCCTCTTGCACGACATGTCCTGTTCCGTTTCCAGGAAGTTGGCGACTAGTTC
The DNA here is from genome assembly GCA_916701695.1 of Agrochola macilenta. NCBI lineage: Eukaryota > Metazoa > Arthropoda > Insecta > Lepidoptera > Noctuidae > Agrochola > Agrochola macilenta. The sequence continues at coordinate 22,016,791 of OU753560.1, read as the reverse complement.
CGGAGCGTCCGGGATTAGGAACTCGAAGTTTCTGGTAGAACGTGTAATGTGAATGTGTCACTAAACTCAACTCAAAGATAGTACTCACACATGTGCTATGCAATTATATAATACTAAGAGATTGAATTTACACAATGCAAAGATAGTCTTATAATCTTCAGCAGCTCCAACAGTATTTTCAAATGCTGATCAATTCGTTTATTAGCCTTTGTGGAGCGGGACCAGCGTTTTGGATACAAAAGCTGTCAAAGTGCGATATTTATTCCACAGATAAAAGCTACCTGACTATTGAAAATCAGCCTTAAGTCTAGCCATACACAGAATATTTCTGATAACGGAATAATAATATGTTTAACGGGAAATGTGGCACTTGTAGATACACTAGAGCATTTTGTTGAGCATTTCCATGTAATTAAAGGTTCTTATGAATAGTACGATACAAGCAAATGCTTTTCCATGTAATGTAACGTTCCTGCGAATGCTCGACGCTGCGTTCGACGTAATGCTCACGGCGAATGAGCATTTACCTGTAATATTTCTTTCTACCTTGCGACCTGCCCTCGGCCCGCGCACCTCACTCCGCGTCGCCCGCGCGCGTGCATTTGCTCGATACAATTTTACACCAATACGCTAGTTAATTTTTAAAATCAGGTTGTAACGAAACATCGGTCGTCGTGTTCGAAGTCCGGTACCCTAATTACGTAATACACGATAAATCAGAATCTGAATCATTTTGAAACAGATTGCTAAGCCATTGCTCCAAAATTTCGAAAAAAAAACTGCTCAACAACGTAAATAACGCAATGAATGTTGTTGAACTGTCAAAATGAAACAGATTAGTTGGAATCGTTTACTAAACTGTGTTGCGTAATTAGATAGCGGTTCAATAAAATTTAAAAACGGCGTATGCTCGATGTTCTATTACAAGTAAATCCTATGATAGTCTATCTCTATGTGTATGTTAGTCTACTCATCTTAATATAACACTGAATAGTTCATGTCAAAAGAACATTGAAATTCCAGGTTTTAAAGTATTCAAGAATTAAATGCAAGTTACACTAGTGCATTTGATAATCAAGAAGTACCAACTAACCTGTAGATAGTAAATATGGCGAGCACAGCATTCCTCCGCACATAAGAGTGACGATGGTCCAGACAAGCCCTAATAGCAGGCATCAGGGGTTCCAGCAGTTCTGGCTCCTTCAGCTTACACAGGAACCGCAGGGTGGAGCCACGGATGAACTCATTGGGGTGTTGCAGATCCTGGGCAATAGAGGATTTATTAAATGCAGAATAATCAAGGTGGTGCAACAAAAAAAGTACATGAAAGGACTTGGGGGACACCCTAAACTAGGTAAATAAAAAATAAGATTATGTTTTTATGTTAGAGACAAGAACATTTTAATCTAGCACCTTGTTAGCGACAGAATACAGAATCTGTATTGGGTCAAAAAAAAAAAACCATTTCGTAGCAATTTCAGGTGTTCCGACTTATCTTACCTAAAAAAAAACTGTAATATCGATGTTATTAAAATAGAGGGTTTCTTATCGGAATACTGCCTTAGATTTATTATTCACCAGACCACCAATCAAATCGCGGCTGCCATTTGTTGTGGCAAGCAACTTTTAGGTGTTGTGTGGGGGGGTGAAAAAGATACATTAAATTGGAATTTCTTCGCAAAGTATGTTTGATCGAAATCTTATCATCCAGAAACTTTTTTATTTGTGGTATTCAGTCACGTATGAGCTGTAAGTACTAGTGTCATTGACTCTGGCAGGGCCACCATCAGGGATTTTAATTTTGATTACACAAAAAAATTGTCGCTAATTAGTCGAAATTTGTCGCTGTTTGTTGTCAAATATTAGAATTTGTCGGTCACTGGTTCAAAAGACATAAGGGTTTATAGGTGGCCGATCTGGAGAGAGTCTCTCCAGCAGGGCTACATTTATATCTCAAAAACTAGGACACCTAGCGAAGATGTGTTTTGTCACATATTTTGTCGCCAATTAGTCGCAATTTGTCGCCAAATATCAGATTTAATCGGGTCTTAGTTTAGGAGATATAATGACTTCAATTAGTAAGGTATAGTCCAAGAGCTAGATCGAAGAGTTCACGAAAAATTGCTAATAAAAAATAAACCCTTATATCTTTTGAACCAGTGACCAACAAATTCTGAATTTTGGCGACAAATTTCGACTAATTAGCGACAATTTTTTTGTGTAATCAAAATTAAAATCCCTGATGGTGGCCCTGCCACAGTCAATGACACTAAGTGCTAAGTGAATATTGTGTCTTTAATTGTAGAAGACGACTTATTAAAATTGACGACTAATAGAGAAGTATGGAAGAAAGGGACATGTTGCGTTGTCCCAAATAAATTAGGATAAGGGCAGGAGAGTGATGAAATGTAGAAGTAACACTCAGAAACATCAATCCATGATTCTTTTAATGCTAACATTTTTATATTAACTTACATAATATTTGCATTAAGGTGTGTTCACAAACACAAACATGTACTTTTTTATTTAAATTCAAAGTCACCCAGTACTGTAAACATTTTAATTAAAAGGAAATTACACGCTTAGACGTGGAGTTGCGGATACCAGTCCAAATTACCTATTACCAATATCGTATTTTTTCTTCTTCTTATCGATAAAAAGTTTTTTCTCGCTAAAATATTGTCATTTTCAATTTTCTGGGTGATCATCTTTTAGGGGTGATTAATCATGATATTTTTTTTATTATTAGTCAAGATCACATAAATCCTCAGTAGAATAACTAATATGCTTTTGACATTATTTTAGTATTTTTAGTTCTTCTTCTGAGTGTCAAAGTAAGAGTTTTGATAAATAAAACTTCCAGATTGTTAAATTTTAATTATGAATAAAAATTATAAAATACTTGACTGTTTTTCTCTTACATTGTGAACATAATCCTTGTTTTTAAGTAACTGACACATAAAAATAATATATATGAAAATGTCCAAAATTTTGGTTTTGACCCCATTGCGATGATTGTTGTTACTGAACATTGTATAGTTGTTTTTTAGCTTAAAAATAAGTTGTTGATAGAGAAATATATCACCAAACAGTAAGTATTCAGTAAAAATGTTATGGAATTTCACCATTCACATTTTCCTTGGTGTTGTCTGTTTGATCTCAATGAGAAACAAATGAAATATTCACATACCTTCCTGTAGGCATCACAGACAAGGATCATCTCCTGCAACAGTTTGCCATCAGGTGTGGTCTTGGGTACAATCTCCCAGAAGATGAGCAGTAACTTCTTGATCATATGGTCCTGCAGCGGCAGCACAAACCTGATGATAATCATCAGAAGACCAGGAATCTTTTCACCAGAGAGTATAATGCCAATTGTCTTCTTTAGCGCTTCTATCTTCTTCTTTATGTCACCTTTTTCTGTTTAGAAATGAGTAGTGGAAGAATTAGAAGTCAAAATATTGAAAATTACAAAAAAAATATAGATGATGTAAAGGTTGCTATGGAACTTTTATTGTAATGTCATATTTTAACATGAATACTAACAGCTATTATAATATAAGAAATATTCTCTACTGAGCCCATATTGTAGTGTTAAAACCATATTTTTCCATTGTAAGACAGGATCTACACATCCTGCAGCATATAATACAAATTATGGCTCTTCCACATCATAATACTACCCAAGACACTTCTACATTCAGTAGATCATATAGGTTTTAAATACAAAATGTAACTTACCAAGGTCCAACTTGAGTTGCATCTCATTGTAGGGCTCCGAATCCGTCGGGAAGTTGATCAGAGTATAACATGGCTGTTCCACACCCGCCATGCTGCAAATGCATCATAAATTCGTTTTTTTTTCTTAAAAATATACCTTTTAGACATTTTTAGTAAAGCAAAATGACAAATTGAGAAATTGTTAGGAGATACAAGCGATATAAATGTAGGTCTTATTGGTACTTCTGATTAGGAAGTTCCGAAGTTGTAAGTTTCCATCATATTTCACAGTGTCTACTCATGACTTCCATCACTTGTTCCACCCATTATCAACAATAGGTACTCAACAAAATATGAAAAGTAATGCGACTTTTGTCTCCAAAAAGGTAAGAGATATAGATTTTTCCTATAACCTGTGTCATAAGCCTGAAATACTGAAGTAATTTGGGATTACAAGCGTCCGGTCGGTCCTTCATAAATCAGTATTTACTTACCTGAATCAATGTTAGTAGTCGGTATTATGTGTGCAATACGATGTGTATTCACTTGTTGTGTTTAGCCACAGGAAAAATCTGTAAATCACAGGGCAAATGAAAATAATTTACAACCCAAAACTAAAATAATACGTGTCCACATCCACAACTTAAAACGTCACCGTGACGTTAATAGTGATGTTCATCATGTCATCATAGTGTAGTGCGCCCTGTACCCAGAAGCAGTAGAAATTATTCACACTAATGAAATCCAAAGGGGTTTGGAGGAGGAGGAACCAGTTGTGAAGTTCCTCCCCTCCATTGTAAAACAGAAGACTGACTCTGATAAGATCATCACCACCAAACTGAAAAGACCAGGGTAATACACCAGTTGTGACCACGCGTTGTGAATGCACCAACTGACTTTCGCATAATTTAGAGATTCACATGTTCTGCGCGTTAACAACTCACCAACATAACTATTCACAACCTTTTAATACGCTTCCATGCCGAATCGAAAATAACTCAATATTATCGAAGGAGTTCTCTAAACGCTCTTCAGAAATCCGAAACCCGAATTTTTTTATAAGAAAGACGACAACTATTCTTCCGACGGCTATTTGCGGTCGGCGACTAGGCAAATCAGTGAAATGTGTAATTTTCGACTAGGAAGCCTGTCAAATAGTTGTATGAATGTAGTTTAAGGAGTTTTCAAACTTTTGAAGCAATGGACAAAATAATTTTCAAAATTCCTCGGATAGTGATTAAAAGTGTGAAGTGCAGGTAGGTTTCAAAATTTTCCAGGATCAGGGACCAATGGTTTCGTTCATATTATGCAAATAAGTCTCTCTAAAACTCTCTAACATGTTCTGACTGTTCTGAGGTTCAAAAATGGAGTTATTTGAAAACCTATTCGCTTGTTGTTTTAGTCGATTTTGAAAGTTCATACCTCTGAATACTAATACGGTTATCAGTGTTCACGGGAAAAATCATAGACTTTTATCAATACTTTAAATGTCAAAATTGTCAAGTCAAAACGACAAAAATATTTGGACGTCGTCGTGATACATAATTTGCATTCGTTTGAGTGTTTTGAAACAAATCAAATTAGAAATCATCAAAGTAATGTTTTAAAACTTTAAATCCACAATGGATGTGTTAGTGACGTTATTTTACCTTCTATTCTCGATATGTGTCGTTTATCCGCCCACCGAGTTCGTGTCAGCCGGTTTCACTATAGCTCAGCTGTTCGAGAGTTTCCTGGGATCGGAAAATATGAATTTTGTCGGATACCATATGAAGAGGACTACGATTACGGCTTTGATTCACTCTGCATTGCCTTTGGGTTACGTTTTCTGCCTGTTTTTAGCGGGAGAACGCAACCCTTGGTTACCTGCAGCGGCGGCAGCGACCGCCATCATTCCATTGCTCATGTGCTATAGACTGCTATGCTGGTGGGAAAACGGTCAAGCGAGACACCCTGTCGTGAAGTCTCTAATAGCTTACGTAACACCAGGCACTGACTGGAGACTAGTGGCTGCCAACCTTAATATTGAATTCAGGAAGTAAGTAAACAACAATTGTTTTACTCATTTGTTGTACTCATTTTTATTCATCATGAATATTTCTTTTATTTCTTATTTCCATAGAATACGTGTATTATACTCTATTGCCAAATACTTGACAGCTATTTGCGACATTGCCCAGTTTCTTTAAAAATGCTCTTACAATAATGGAGGAAACTGTTGACAACCTGTATAAAATAAAAAAATATTACCTTTTGAATGAATATGTTGCTACTGAAATATCTGGTTAAAACCATGGTATAATAATATACTTCGCCAGGTATGGCATTCCGAAACACAGTGGTCACGTGGACAACACAAGTCTACGTCATCACATCTGTGTTACCAGAAGTTGGTAATAATAACTCCCCAACCACCTTTATTACCTGTGCAAATCCGATAAAACAGTGAGGTTTTAATTAACAATTACGTTGGTTTATGTCTAAATAGAATTGTTTCGTTTGATTAGACACACGAAACAACTATTTAAAAGCTTCGGTTTCTGAAAATCTTTCCTTAATCGTGTTTTGTTGCAATAGAGTGGCAACTGGATAGTGACGTAAGCATGTGTTCGTCCCGGAATGCCAAACCTTGTTTTATTAGACCATGGTTAAAGCATACTACCAAATTCAAGAAGTTAACAAGTCATATTGTCACAGTGTAGACAAAGTGTCGATCCAGCTGAATGCGACCAGCAGGTTCGTGGCTACGGAGACATGGCTGATCAAACTGACACAGTACAAACTCAACGTTGTCAAGCAAAGAGACTGCACTCTTGTAGCTACTGCTGTGAGTATTTACATATTTTATTATGTTATATGTTCATGTTTTCATATCAAATATTCTTTGGAATAAACCATGTTCAAGATGTGCAGTTTTAGGCTAAAATTATGCTGTAAGTAATCTTAATCTTAGTGAAGAATCTTCATAATATTAAATAGACAAAGAACATGATAACTATAACCGTGTATCACAATTAATGTATTCTTCTACGAGGGCGACACTGAAAGTGTTTAGAATTTGCCACTTGTAAACAATATCGAAATAATAAAAAAATAAGTTCAAATTTTGAAAATGGAACTCTTTGCCATTATTATTGTGTATGTTTTTTATTCATTTGTCATTTGTTTACGATTTGGTGGCAAATTGAAAATTGTCTTTGTCACGTCCCTATTATTTAAGCTGAGGTCACGTCATCCTCAGCATGAATTTAACGCGAGAAAATTTTCATACAATGATTTTTTATGACTTTCGATGTCATTTAAGTCAACAAGAAAGTTATGATAGACTTCGATTGGCCTATCACGATGAAGCCCCATCTCGTGCCACTGTTTACAACTGGTTTATTGAGTTTATATGTGGTTGCACTCATCTCACCGATTATCTGCATGAGGGACGGCCTTCTACGGCGACGACTGAAGATAACATCAGTGTTGTGCGGCGTATGATAGAGACTATCAAAAGAGTGACTTATCAGCAGATTCGGACAAGCTTAGGCATCGGTATGAATCAAGTGCACAAAATCCTCCATGAACATTTAGCGGTCAGGAAGCTTTGTGCCCGGTGGATACCTCATAATTTGACAGAGGCCCAAAAACTCCGTCGTGTTGATTGGTGTCGTGAAATGGTTCTGATCCTGAAACTAAGAGACAGTCTGCTGTCTGGGTGTTTCCTTCCGACCGAGGAGTTGCCAACTAAAGTGAAGAGAGGTCTAAGCGTGGGAAAAAAGATGGTAGCCTTGTTCTTCGGAAGGACAGGTCATCTCATTACGCAACAATTGTTTTAGAGGATCGAAAAACAGTTAATGTATTACTGTACCACTCTGGGTTTTTTTCCAAGACAAGTGACAAATTGCCACTTGTCTTGGAAAAAGTTCGGGAGAAACGACCTCGCAGTAGGATCCTCCTTCACCGCGACAACGCCTCGTCGCACACCGCCAAGTAAACAATCGACTACTTGTCGACGTCAGACGTGGAATTACTGGGTCACCCGCTCTATAGCCCCGACCTCGCACCTTGCGATTTTTAAGAAAGAAATAAAAACTAAAATAAAAACTTCGAGGGAAACGTTTTATGGACGCCGAGGAGGCAGAGGCTGCGTTTCAAAATGCCGTCGAAGAGACCCCTAGGGACGAGTGGCCAAAGTGCTTTTCTCAGTGGTTCCATCGGATCCAGCCATGTATTGATGTAAATGGACACTATTTTGAAAAGATATAATAAAACTAATAACTTGCTAGTTTGTTCAGTTTTTGATTTTCTAAGAACTTTCAGTGTCACCCTCGTATTCCATTAAATTCTGTGATACTTTACATTACTCTGTATCAAATTCACTTTAATTCATTTAGTTGTGAAGATGGAACCAATAAAAAATCTAGATATTAAATTCATTGTAAGAAAAAAATTGTATAGCTAGAATAATAAAATACTAATGAAGTAACAGCACATTCAATGTGCTTAAATTACTTGGCGATTGTAACACAGTTTGATAACTCTTATCAGCTGATTTTTTTGGTTCAAATGGGAACATCCTTAATCAATCTCACAATGGACTCATTCTTATCTATATTTTACTCAATTGTTTAATAAATTAAATGATAAAAAATCATCCTAGCCTTTTCCCAACTATGGTGGGGTCGGCTTCCAGTCTAACCGGATGCACCGGATTAACTGAATACCAGTATTTTACATGGAGCTGTGTGTGTATTTAATTAAATTATATGATTAGGCTAAATATAGATACTATTATAGTAACAGCAAGTTAAGAAGAAAAATATGCAATAATTATATCTTAAGGAGCAACTTAATATCCTGTTCTTAGTAGCAATAAAAGTACTAAAATATGCTAATATATAAATAATAATAATATCTTTATTTCCAGTTTTACAATTTTGCTTAAGCCACTTGGCATAACATAATAAATTTGTCATAAAAATTGTAATGGGTTAATGCAGAGTTATACACCTCTGACACCCAAGCTAAGATTAAACTTGTGTTATGGGTGTCAGGGGTCTCAAGTTAACATTGGTTAGACACTATAAAAATTCGGAATTTCTCTGTGAAAAATTATCGACAGAAAATAAAGTTTTTTTTTCTTTTTTTCAGAAATTAAAACAAAAAATATAAATAAAGAGAAAACCATTTGTATAGTGTGTGTTGTGAGTGTGTTTTTGTGTTGTGATGTGTAGTGTTTTGTTGTGTTATGTTGTGCTATGTAGTAATAGAATTATGTGATGTGTATGTTGTTGTTTACGTCTAGTTGAACCAGTTGCTCTGCTCTGCCTTTTTTGTTACTGATAGATTCAGATTGGATTGATAAAAAAAGATAACAATTTTCTAACTGGATTACATTTTCAAAACATTCTTTAATATTTTTCTTTTGATCTCACTCCATCTCAATGCACTGTGAGGAAGCCTTATACTACCTACACACTATGCCGGTGGCACGGCCGCCGGCTTTTGCTGCGCGGCACGTACCCCCGGCTTTTGCGCCTTCATAAACTTTGCGATCCTTTGTGCGGCAGGGCCGGGCGCGCCGCGGCTTGCCCGGCGGCAGGGCCGGCGGCCAGGCCGCCGACATAGTGTGTAGGAGCTATAAGGTCCAAAATTGGGAACATTATAAGCTGATTACATTATGTAATGTGACAAATGTGTGTTCTTCTTTTTATGAATAGGATATATTATATTATACAGGGTTACAGGGTAAGTCAAGAGGGGTAGGGTAAGTAAAGATTATTTTTAAAAATCCTTTATTGTTTGGCTTTTAATCGTTTTTATTAATGGACATGTCTTCTTACTAGATACATAAAAAAAACGACTCTAGGAGCTCTAATCCCAAAGAAAACGACTAAAAGCCAAAATGTTAAGTATTTTTTAAAATAATCTTTAAAATTTAATATCTCCATAACGGTTAAGTTTCGGACATTTTATTTCAGAATCAAATTCATCAGAAATGACCTGAATAATAACATCCTTTAATATTCAGTACGACTTACCCTGTAACCCTGTATACATAGATTCTTCTTTACTATTGAAACACGAAATATCAAGGTTTGAATATGCTTTATTTAAATACACCAATAGTACATAAGGATTAAAGAAATTTGAATATCTGGGTCAGTTCTCAAACTTTCTGCATTCATTAGCAATTCACAGACTTTTACTTAAGACCTTATTTTTACTAAAAAGTTTAATCTGCTAATGCCAAGCTATGTTATTAAACATGTTTTGGACTTGTTTCTTTATTACATGAAATATATACAGGTTTTGTTCAGTAACATAGAATAATAGGTAGTAATTATTTTCTTAAAATAATAGGTACTTGATTCAAAATCAAAACTATTAATAATTTTATTGAAGCTTTCATAAAATTATGACAGACCTGCTATCTAATTACGCAACACATTTTTGATTTGCAATTGAGTCAAATTGGTTTCGTTTAGACTAGAATTGCTTTCAATTTACAACTTTTGAAAGCAATTCTAGTCAAAACGAAACCAATTTGACTCAATTGCAAATCGAAAATGTGTTGCGTAATTAGATAGCTGATTTGATGGATTCATTATTGACGTAGTGGCTAAGCGATTCGCGAGTTCGCCGTTCGTTCTCCGAACGGAATATTTTATTTTAGGTTTTAGTTACTTCAGACCAGAGTTCTTTTTTCAGAAATGTAAACATACGAGCTTATGTAAATAAACTATTCCAAACAATTTATTTTTTCTAACTGTCCTTTTTAAAACTGCCTTTCCTCAACAGACCGACAGCCACAACCTAACCCCATCTGGCGAGGACGAAATCCAATACATAAACATAGAGGCCATCCCAACTCGCGACGACTTAGAACGGTTCTCTTTCCGCATCTCCACCACGGCCCTGCGAGATTTGCAGCCCCGACTGTCGCAGGCAGTAAGGGTGCCCGACCACATCTCCCTCATGCCGACCCTTATTGAGAGATTCGTCAATGTCTTCAAGCAGTATGTCGTTCAGAATCCTGTGTATTATGTTGAGCAGGTTAGTTGTATTGAAATATTTTGTGTTTTTTCTTTGGATTCTTTTCTTTTTTAATTTTATATAAGTACTTTAGTTTGTGACCTAGATTTAAAGGGTCCAACTAAAATCTAAATCACGAAGTCATACAAGATTGTGAAAATTTAAAAGTTGTGGTTAAAAGTTAAATGTTACTTAACAAATAATTGTTATTCTTTGATAAGTAACATTTCAGGTTTTAATGTAAAACAAATACTGTTAAACATTTTAAAAGATAAGTAGCTATGGAGTTTCTTGCCCATTCTTCTACATACGAAACTACCCTTTGGAAGGGACAAATAGAATCAGTTCTATTTTCTTGTAAATTTTGACATTCAAAACTGCCATATAATGGCTCATTTGGAATAAATGATTTGACTTTTGACTTATAAGGTTACACTGTGGAAAGAGAGCTTTTTGTTTAATGAGGTCATTACTAGCTGCCAGCTAGTCTTAAAATACGGTATCTTTCTAGGAGCTAGAATTGTGCATCGGCTGCATGCAGTATCCTGCTGACGTAAAGCTGAACAAGCGCTGTGTCGCCCCTCCCCCGCACCTAGAGGGGGGCCCTCCACCGTGCACGCAGTGCAATTGCCGGTAACTTATTCATATTCATTATTTTCGCATGCTTCAGTTCCTTCATATTTTCTGCCAGTTTCATCAGAAGTAGCACTTCTTGCGGTAGCAGAACACATAAAATGATTAATTTTGTGTAGTGTTTCGATCGTCAAGATACAGATTTTGTTTGTTAAATCTGTCTAAGTTTTCTGTTAGTTAGAATTTCATACCATGTTACTTGTATGTTTAAGAACGTGTAAGTTAAATTAGTTCCGTGCGCAGTGTCCTGTGGTGCGGCTCGTGCATGGGCCGCTGGTGGGCGGCGCGCGCGACGGGCCCGCCCGCGGGCTGGCTGTCGGGGCGCGCCACGTGCCCGGTGTGCCGCGCGTCGTTCTGCCTGCTGGACGTGTGCCCGGCGCGCCTGCCCGGCTCCTGATGCCCGCGCCCGCCGCACGTACTGCTCACCGTCATCGCCATCTACCGGCGTTAAGTGAAACGTGCGTGCGCGGCTCCTACGCTACGAGTGTGGAATAGAGGTGCAAGCTTTGTTTCTGATTTTATTTTGCGAAAATCCCATCGGCAAAAATGACAAACTTTCCCCTTGAATTTTCAAAAATCCTTAATTTGCCTTTTGTTTCAATAGGAACTCTTGTGCAAAATTTAATGCTTCTAGACCCAGTGGCTGTGCGTTGTCTGTCAGTGAACGAATGTATTTAATATTTGTATTAGATGTTGACGACTGATAGTGAATGTTTTACTGTTGGTAGAAATTGTTTGTTGATTCTGTTGATATGTTTTGACGTAACCAAATATTTATTATTATCTGGTTTTATAAATGTTGCCGCGAATTTTGAAAGTGTGGCTTATCAGTGATTATCTAATGTGACACATCTTTAATTGATCTTGGTGTTGGATCAATTCAATTATTTTTGTTGATATATGTAGCCTCTTGGTTTCAATCAAATTCTATCAAATTGTGTATTTGCACCTCTATATAATAAAAAAAAATATTTTCTTTTTGCAATACTAATGACAGTGAAAAGTTATTTATTGAATTGTTTACTTTAACATAAATGTTTCATCCAGCACTAATATTATGTATTGTTACTATTGTGTCATTATTGTCCAAAGAGGCTCTGTACTGGATGTTAGGATTGATGTAATCAATCATATACATAATATTATACAATTGATGTATAAATCATTATAATTATATTAATAAAATGTATATAAATCGAAAATAATTATTAAGTGTGGTAGAAAATGTAGGTTATATTTGAAGTAGGCTTGAATGAGATAATATCTGATTCTGAAACTAAGACAATAAAAATGTTTTCTTGGTCAAGTCTCTAAACACGACTAAAGAAATAGTTTAGATTTAAAAGTATGTAATTATCGCGGACAAGCCTGCTTGAAAATATACGCCTTCGATGTATTTTTCATATGATGACATAATAATTTATTATACAATTTTAAACTATGAACTGAATGTGTATACTTTATAACTCTGAGTGTGTAGATATCGCTGTAAGTGGCGTAGATATATTATGGATCAGATAGTGATGTGAAAAATGAACTTCAATCAAATTGAAATTAACTTTGCACATCACTAATTTAGTTAGGTTAATTGCATTAAATTGTAATAAGTATATTAAATTTATTACAGGTATATTTTATCGTAATAAATGCATTTTTGGTAATCAAGGGAATTTATCTAAAACTTTATGTTGCATTATAATCACCTAGTAGAATAAAAACAAAATGTATTGACATAATAACCGTCTATATACACTTGAGAGCAATAAAATCGCACACCCCTTGTAATTTGGTTTATTACTGATTGTTTTCTAAAATCGAAAGATATTGAGTAAAAATCATTAGACAAAATTAAAGCATACAAGCTTAGCTTTACAAAAACATAAAATTAAAATCATTGACCTTCACGTAACTTACAAAAACCGACCGTACACCGAATTCCCCAAATTCACGCGTTTGCGTTGTCACTACTTGCACCCTTAGCCGCAGGTATAAAAAGGTCAGTTTATTGGAATTTTTATTCCGATCGTGTATGGCACGAGGGCCTAATATACAAGTTGGCCACGTCCGACGCGCCCCGTCGCGTTGTAAGGGTGGTCTCCTCTTTTCTGTCCCACAGGACCTTCAAGGTGGTGGTCGACGGGGCGCTATCCGGTGCCCGCCCGGTGATGGCTGGCGTGCCCCAGGGCAGCTGCCTCTCGCCGGCGTGTTACTCACGTTACACCGACGACATCCCCACCACTCCAGAGTCGACGCTCGCGCTGTATGCCGACGACGCCGCGTACATTGTCAACTCGCTTAATGCGAAGTACGCGGCGGTCAAAATGCAGCGCGCCCTCGACCTGCTTCCCGACTGGCTGTCGAAGTGGCGGCTAACGGTTAACGTGAGTAAGACGCAGGCAATGGTCACTGGATCGGCGCCTCTCCCACCACCTCTGAAGCTACATGGTGCCGCCGTCGATTGGTCGCCCCGGGTCAAGTACTTGGGTGTGACCATCGACCGCCGCCTCACGATGGGGCCCCATGTCCGCAAGGTCGCCGCACAGGGTAGGGTCGCCCGCAACCTTCTCAGGCCCGTGCTCTCATCCCGCATCCCGGCGCGCGTCAAGTTGGGCGTGTACAAAACGTACGTACGCCCAATCTTGACGTACGCCGCCCCAGCGTGGTTCGCCCTCACAGGGGAGTCGAGCCTCAAGCTACTCCGCGCGCAACAGAACCTTGCGTTGCGGACCATAGTAGATGCTCCTTACCTTGTGAGGAACGATGTACTCCACCGGGATCTCGGGATTGAGAGCCTGGATGGGTTTGTGAGGCGACTCGCGAAGGTGATGTTCGCGCGTGCCGACGCTTCTGCCTGGCCCCATGTCAGGCAGATAGCGCCACTGCACGCGCGCCCGCCTGACGCGAGACCCCTGCCCCGCGACCTGGTAGCGGACACTTGACTCCATCGCACCGGACTGACGCCTCGAGTAAGCCGCACCCAGGTTACACGCGGCTCACTCGATATAATAAGACTCTACAGATGTACACATACATCTGTTGCGCGGCGTGTTCTAGGTTAATATAGGCACGCCGCGTAACTATATACAGACAACCTATACTACACAGACACCTACATAACACGTGCGAGCGCGACGCGGGCCGCGAAGCACGTTGACACTGAGCGGTGTTATACTACAACACAAGCCGCTCACACAAACACGACTGCTTATCCCTCAATCCGTAAACGGCTAGATCTGTGAGCGGGGCGAGGGAAAGCTACATATCTACCTGTAGGTGCGTCGAGTCGGCATCTCTGTCGCTGGTCGTCTTCGTCGGGCCTCCCCCAGGCAACTGGGGGTCTCACCTGGCGGGGACAGACCGCCGGGATGTCGTGAAGAAGCGACGCTATAGGAATATAGCGTCGCGGCGCGCCTACAGAAATATTCATAGCAACCATTCACACAGACGCACTTTGCCTGCGTCATTTCCACAGGCCGCTCAAGGCAAACACAGCGAAGGGCCCGTATTAGCGGGCCACTGTACTGCTTCCGCGGGAAAAGGGCGAAGCCCTGACCCCGCCCGCCACGCCCCCTGACGGGGGCGTCGCGACATCTCGATGAATTTTTATTCAGTTGCATACCGAAGGTCAACGTGATAACATCTCTACTGGAAGCATACGGATTTACTGGAAAAATATGGATACCACGCCCGCAGAAGCCGCTCAAGTTATTGCCTTGCTCGAAGCAGGCCATAACCAAAGTGAAGTTGCTCGACGGCTAAATTTGAGCCGCTACTCTGTTCGTCGTGTATACCAGAGGTTCCAAGAGACCGGTGGCTACATTCGGCGACCAGGATCTGGCCGGCGACGCACAACATCAGAGCGTGATGACCGCTTTCTTGTGACAAGGTCTTTGAGAAATCGGCAACTGAACGCGGTTCAACTGGGACAACAGCTTCGAGAAGTTCGCAATGTCAGTATAAGTCGGTGGACAGTTCGAAGAAGACTAGGTGAAGCAGGAATGACTTCACATCGCCCAGCAAATGGTCCCAAATTGACCACAGCTCACCGACAAGCCCGGCTACAATTTGCTAGGGAACATTTAAATTGGACGTATGACCAATGGCGGGCTGTTATGTTCTCTGATGAGTGCAGAATGACTTTACATGGTCATGATGGACGCTCTAGGGTCTACAGAAGGTCATCAGAGCGATTTTCACAATGCTGCATAAGCGAACGTGTGGCTTTTGGAGGTGGATCGTGTATGTTTTGGGGTGGCATAATGTTGGACACT
Organism: Agrochola macilenta; assembly: GCA_916701695.1. Classification (NCBI taxonomy): domain Eukaryota; kingdom Metazoa; phylum Arthropoda; class Insecta; order Lepidoptera; family Noctuidae; genus Agrochola; species Agrochola macilenta. The sequence goes on along the minus strand of OU753560.1, from coordinate 22,001,144 downwards.
AAAACTGACATTGTATTCATCACTACGGCGAATACCGGCCCGAGATCGAGAAGTTTGACGGCTGCACGATACGTCGAAGAAGTGCTCGAAGAACATGTGAGGCCGCTTGCGTGGCTTATGGGAGAAGATTTTCTCTTAATGCACGACAACGCCAGACCGCATGTCGCTAGAACAGTTTGCGACTACATGGAAGATGTTGGAATCACCGCGATGGAGTGGCCAGCTCGTAGTCCTGATCTCAATCCGATTGAGCATGTCTGGGATGAGCTAAAAAGAAGAGTTCGAGCAAGAAGCCCTGCTCCTACGCGCCTCCAAGAGCTTCAACTTGCCATTGAAGAGGAGTGGAACGCCATACCACAAGATTTCATGGTGAAATTAATACGGTCCATGAAAAACCGATTAAGAGCTGTAATCAAGGCTAGGGGAGGGAATACACCTTATTAAAAAACAATTTGATCAAGCATTTTGAGTTTTATTTTTATTCTTTGTTAAGCTAAATTGGGTAATTTTATCCGTATGTTGGGTTTTGTGCCCTAAAACTCCCTATGGGTACTTTTTTTACACTGTATTTGATATCATTAGAAAGGTACTGAAGTAAACATTCAAATAGTGTAAGTTTTATTTTAATATGTATTCACATTTATGAAAAAAACTGCTTTAACAACAAAAAGTCAACGTGTGCGATTTTATTGCTCTCAAGTGTATAAATGATCTGTTATGCTAATAAATTAATCAAATACAATTTTAATGGGCATTGTTGTTGTATTAATTGCTGCAGATGCATAAAGTGATAAATGAGATCGGCTTACAATGAGTGGGCTGTTTAGATGGTATCTGTTCGATCGCATGGAGCCCCGGTTAAGCCCTTGACCTTTTGCTGAAGGGCGCGACCTACACTTGGCACGTGGCGGTAAATTACCTGACTGTTAACTTTGTGACATTTGACATCCTTGTTTATTCGTGATGTGAGTGGGTTCTCCACCATTTCAAACGGTAGGTAATGGAAACTTTCCTCTGTCATCTGATTGACAGAGGAAACTTTCCATTACTGTACTGTGTGTTGGGTAGGATTTTAGCGAGATATTTTGTCTCAAAAAAAACCGCTGAACAAATATTGTGCGACTTTTGTTTACAGTTACGATTATTAGTTCCGCCACCGTCATATGTTGTGGTGAAGGGTCCTTTTATTAGATTTTGTAACCGACTTCTAAAAAAGGAGAACGTTATCAAATCGAATGTTATTTTTTTTAATGTATGTTCGGGCATAACTCCGTCATATATAGAAGGAATAGCAACATAATTTTTGGGGTGAGGTGCTGGCCCCATATAAATTTTTATTGACTTTCCTTGGGTACTTTTTCAGTTAGCGTCTATATGTATCATGTTATAGTTCCTGTCACTGTTATTTACATAGCAGGTAGTGGTATTCAAATTTGTGTGGGGTAGGTACTACAACTAAAAACTGAAAAATAATATCGTTTATACAAAAAAAAAACTTGAGAAATAACTTTATTTCGGAAGTTGGTGGCAAAAACGAAAATTCAAAACCAACCACGACTCCCAAAATAAAGTAATTTTTTACTTTGTAGTGTTTTTTTTGGAAGTCGGTTGTTTTTTACTAACGTCTTAGAAACAGCAAATTAAATTCCTACTTTGATCCAATGATTATCATCATCATTTCAGCCGAAAGACGTCCACTGCTGAACATGGGCCTCCCCCAAGCACCGCCACTTCGACCGGTTCTGTGCTTCCCGCATCTAGCGGATTCCTGCGGCTTTCACCAGGTCATCGGTCAATTGTAATATCATTTGATCTAATGACATTTTAAATTATTATGGTTCATAGCTTGTCACGGTAACTTGGTGGGAGCGTAAGGCGTTACTAAAAGTTAAATAAAACGGCTTAGAAAACAAATGCTAATCATGTAATAGTTAAATACAATCCAAATATCCTTGAGCCCGTTCTTGACCATCAAAAAATACTTTTCTGATTAAATCTGAACCCATTAGAATTTGACAAAAATGTGTCGCGACGGGACATAATAATGGGGTCTAAAGGCAGACACAATAATTATCCGTTTGACCCTTAATTGTCGGTTAGTATATCTCCCCGTGATAGGTATTTAATTAATCCGCCTGACAAGGACGCTAAGCACGCTAAATGCCACAGTTACTGTAGTGAACAACTGGTGGTCAAGTGCAATATGTCGAGGTAGAAGAGGTTTCGCTTTTTAATTATGTCAGTATTTATTATAAACATGTCGAACCTTGTTACCTAGTTAAAAAAGAAAACTGTAGGATATCTATGATGCAAAATCAGTGCAAGGAACTATAATTTTAGCCGTGCGTACGGCACATTATTCTGTAAAGTGTTAAAAATATTCCTACTTATTATTTAGTCTAAATATTATGCCAGTTTGTGAGTATATCAATCTTCACGAACTTCCTTAATAGTTACCTACATCTTATTTATTCATAAAACAGTTACACTGGGACTGTTACTTCATTTTTAGAGGAGACTTTGATTAGTCCTTTTACTTTAGTATAATACTAAACTTCTAATCATGAGAACGTCAAAACTGACTCAATTGATCCACCATTATTTCAAAAACACAACATTGCACGGCTTCAAATATTTGTGCTCAGTACACTACATTGATCGGTAAGTACGAGTTTTGTCCCTAATCTGTGTACCTATTTAAGATATTATATACGTAGGCAAGAGGATAGGTATACCTTGCAAACAGTATGTTAATGATCGGTAACTTATTCATAGAGTGGTAGATTACCTTGTTGGGATGCCAAAAAACCAGCTGAAGTAGAAGCAAATTCTGATTAAATATGTAGGTAATTGCAATCTGTTGATTTAAAGTTTGTATAAATTAACAAGGACTTGTGGCAGGTAAAAACGTGTAGCATTCATGTATAAGTATAATCAGACTATAATGTACAGTCACGACCACCAATATGTATACACTTAGCAACTTTAAAAAGTGATTTTCCCCTACTGTGGTGATTGTAATTTTATGTTGTTACGAACATAGTATTTTGGAACCCACACTAATATAAAATAGGTCTTATCTCAAAGTTGCAGTCGTTATTCCATGAGAAAATCGCTTTTGAGCTTTGCTAAGTGGATACATATTGGTGCTCGTGACTGTACCCACTGCTGGCACACAGGCCTCGTCTCTGTGGGAGAGAGTGAGGCGTAATCCGGTATTGTCTTGTTTTCCATAAAATTAATTTTACTATAATTGTTTTCCATAATCGTCCCCCCTCATAATATTTACTTGCACTATTATCATTTATGCTAATAACGCTTGTCATATCAACTTATTAATCATAACTTTTATTTGCCATAAAATAAGTTTCCATAATAACATGTGTTATAATCATTACTTTCTATAAATAACACATTACTTAATTGATACTAGACATAAGCAACATTTAATATAATTTAGAAACGTTTATTGTCTGTAATCAAATGACTTATTACAGCAAACAATCTTTAGATAATAAACAGTTTGTCAAATTCGAAACGGTTAGGTTAGAACTACGACCAAACAACGCGCGAAGGCGAGCCAGTGTAGTGAGCGTGCCGCGGCAGCGGCCGCCGAGTGCTAGATTTCCTCTTTTGCAAAGCAAGCATGCATGGTAGATTAGGTTTATTTTTAGGTTTCCTTGTTAATAATAAAATCTGTATCGTATAATCATATATTAATCAACGGAACTAGCATTGTTGTGCTAGTATGGGCAAATTAATATTATGGTGAATAAATGTTATGGAAAACGAAATTATTGAAAATGAAAAATATAGCAAATAAATTTATGGATTAAAATTATTATGAAACTTGATCGATTATGACCAATTAAATTAGTGAAAATTATTTTATGTAATTTCACGTTTATGGCAATTGAAGTGTTATTTCTAATGAAATTATGGCAAATACAAGTATGGTACCTATATAAAATTATTGCATTTTAAATTATGGCAAACAATAGTAAACCCCGTAATCCACCACGCGGGCCCGTTTATAAAGTTTATTAAAATATACTGCAAAGATTTTTTTTTAATAATATCCGCGGACTTCGTGATAATATTCTACTTAAATAATCATCCCTGCCTTGCCTGCTTTCAGTATCGGCTGGCTAATGTGTTGCTGCGCCAGCGCGTGCTGCGCGGGATTACTATGCGCGGTACTGTGGGCGCGCTTCCTCGAAGTACCTGCGTTACTAGCGCTGAGTGACGACATGCGCACAGCCACGTATGTAGAGGATCGCGTGCCGATTGTAGTGATCTGCCCGCCCCCCGAGAGCGTCGCCGACATCTTTCTAGAGAAATTGTAAGGAAATACAGGGATTCTTCTTAGTCGACTGGTGATTAGAGATGGGGTATTAAGGGTTGTAACTAAGTCGTCAGCTCGTACTACTGCGTATCCATCTGCATGTCCTGTGTACTTCTCATCTGAAATTCTCATACCACCATACTTGTAACCAATTATTAGCTTTTTTGTAAAAGATCTTGTGGTGAAGGTGATTTATATATCATCCGATTTCTTTAGAGGCTATTAAGAGTATGGTATATTGCCAGTATATACCATAGTCCTAATAGTTACACAGAAAGAAGAAAATACATTTAATTAATTAGCACTAGCTACAGCTAGCGGCTTCACCCGCGTGATATCTTCATAAATCATAGCCTCTGTTACTCAGTGATAATTATACTGGTGAAAGAATGATTAAAATCGGTCCAGCAGTTTTTGAGCTTATTCACTACAAACAAAAATACAAACATACAAATCTTTTTTCTTTATAATATTAGTGTAGAAGTGTAGACAGACTGAAAGGAATAGGCTTTTACATCCTACATCTTGTGTTCAGACCCAACTGAACAAACATACTTCACACCTAATCTTTTCTTTTAAATCAAATCATTTATTCATAGTATTCGTTTGAATTAAAGGTAACACATGAAGTGGTACTATCCTATGTAATATCCTACCGTATAGGCTCCCAGACAGACGCGATGCGACTTTAGTGGAATAATTTATATCTAACTTCACGGAAATTGTTCTACCGGCGGTGTCGCGTCGCGCCCCTCTTCGAGTTGTGCAAATCCTACTATATAATATAATCCTACTAATATTATAAATGTGAAAATGTTTGTTACTCAATCACGCAATAACGACTGAACGGATTTGGATGATACTGTTTATCCCGGTGTACGTTCCCGTAGGATTATTTCCGACATCCACGCAGGCGAGACGCTGGCAAAAGCTAGTACAGATAGTGCAATTCACGAAGACGCGCCCCACTCCGCGATAACTGTACTGTAAGCTGTACTTTAGTACGGAGCGGAGCGGGGTGGGGTGCACTATCTTTATCTAATATAATTAAAATATTCCTTACATCCATCTTTAGCTGGTTGCAGATTTGATAAAGGCTACTACAATACTCGTATTTTATCTGTGCGGCGCATACTCAAACTCAAACTCAAACTCAAACTCAAAGCATTTATTTCAAATAAACCAATTACAGGCACTTTTGAATTGTCAAGGGGTCGGTCAGTCAGAAATATGAAGCTAGTTGCCCATTCCAACGCGTAGTAGGTTCCTATGGAGAAGAACGGGCAAGAAACTCCACGGACACTCTTTTAAATCAGAATATTGTTACAAAATATTGGTTACATCATTCATGTTGTAATTATACATGTGAGAACAATGTAGAGAGACGTGCACGTTAAAAGCGTCCGTAATAAAGAAAAAAAACAATTCAAAAATTAAAATAAATTCAAAATAAGCCTTGGCAGCTAAGAGATGACCAGTCCCCACTGACGGCGCCCGTTCACGAACATGACGCATGGATCAGCACCATTTAGCTCAACCATTTTGTAGGGAACTTTATGATCCAACACACACGCCACCACCAGCGAGACATTTGAGTGAGCATGACATACTCTCAGCCGCAAGGGCACATTTAGGCCAATGAAAGACGTAGGTACCCAGTAAATGGTAGCTTTAAAGTAGGTACATAGTGCTCACACATGTGCTATGCAATTATATAATACTATGAAATTGAATTTATACAATCTAAAGATAGTCCTACAATCTTCAGCAGCTCCAACAATATTTTCGAATGCCAATCAATTAGTTTATGCGCCTTGTGGAGCTGGACCAGCGTTGAGCCAAGCATTTTTGTCAACGATGTAATCCCCCAACTTATAATATGCTTGGCAGCATAGTGTGCGTTTTATACAAGATTTAAAATTCTTTTCATTCAATTGGAGTATGTGGGGAGGTATTTTATTGTAACATTTTAAACAGTACCCCATGAAGGTTGAGTCAACTTTAGCCAGTCTGAAACCCGGTTGAACTAATTGTTCCCTATTTCTAGTGCTATAATTGTGTCTATCACCTCTTTTACTGAAAAGACTTAGATTTTTCCTAACGTACATGATGTTTTCATAGATATATTGACAAGGTACCGTCATGATGTTAATATCTTTAAACAGTTCCCTTACAGAATCGCGTCTGCGGAGACCATATATTGCTCTGATGGCTCTTTTCTGCAGAATAAAAATAGACTCGATATCTGCAGCCCGTCCCCATAGTAGAATACCGACCATAGTCCAATACCATAGTAGAATACCATAGTAGAATACCATAGAATTCATTACATTAGATATATGTTTATAAAACATTTTATTTCACTTTTTATGCTGCTAAACTCGCATGTGACAACTAAACTATTAGGCGCACCAGTTTGTCTTCATAGTAAAAAATGTAAGGGATTGTATATTCAATCCACATACAACATTTTTAAACGGCACTTTTGGGTTTTTGGACCAACAATTTATGAATCATGAATCTCTTACAAACACAGGTCCATCAAGTCATCACTAACAAAACGGATACCAATCACTCTCGCGCGTCTTCTAACCGGAAAATCTACAGCAAAAGACCAGCTCGTATTGTTGGACGAACTCCTGGCTTCCCACAACGTGACCCTGCCCCAGGTAATGATGAACTTCACTCCGGGTTGCAATGAGCATACGAAGAGGTGTCGGTACCAGCAGAAAGTGCTGCCCTGCGAACAGCTGTTTGAAAAGGAGTTGACGTACTGGGGAATGTGTTGTGTTATGCGGCCGGAAAAGTAAGTGTTATGCGATAATGTGCCTTGATAAGAAAAGCAACCCTTTTTGAAACTTTTAAATCAAATCGAACGTTAATTTGGTAGAAATACATCCTAACTAATATTATAAATGCGAAAGTGAGTTTGTTTGTCAAATTTCATCCAAATCTGTTCAACCGTTTTAGCGTCAAAGCGTTATTACGCTTTGACGCTAAAGATTTGGATGAAATTTAGCACATGGGTAGACCATAGCCTGGATTAGGACACAGGATACTTTTCATCCCGATATTCCCACGGGATCGAGACTCATGCGGGTGATACCGCGGGGCGCATCTAGTAATTTTCTAAAAGTGAGATCTTCTGTAATTTCTTAAACGGATTAGTGATCACTACACATAAACATACATAAACTCACGCGTTTTTCCCATGGGAGTAGGCAGAAACTGAAGAACGCCATCTGATATGATCTTTACATAGGTAAGTGCTCCTTTTGTGATGATTAATCCGTAAAATATATTATATCGTATTTTTCACTTTTTATTTGTGGTACCTACCACACACAAATTCGAATACCAGTACCTGCTATGTAAATAACAGTGACAGGAAGTTATCATCATATCATCCACATATACTAAGTGGGAAAAATATGTATTATTGAAGCTTACTCAAAAACTATCCCAGCAAAGTTAATAAAATTTATATGGGACCAATCCGGGAGCATTTTCAAAATCGGTCCACAGAATTGATGGAGAAATCGACGGACAAACATAAAAAAAAAAAAAGATACTTACGCGTCGAACATATAACCTCCTCCTTTTTGGAAGTCGGTTAAAAAGAGATGCAGTATGAAACTACCATGTGATCCCAAAATTTAAGTTAAACAATTCAATATCGTACTGATCAATGCCTTGTGAAGGTGAACGTGGGCTTATTGTAACACGTTGTTGTTTCAGATTATTGAACGTGCAAAAGGGCCTGTTGTTTCGGTCTCACACCACGCAGATGATAGACTTAGTGCTGCAGTGCACGCATGGATCTGTGCTGTATGGTTGCCAGGTGACATTCACATTAACAACTAGCAGCCGCCCGCGTGGGCCCTAATTCTTTTTCTAAAATAAAAACCTAAGTTTAAGTTACACATCATAAAATCAGCTATCTGCTAGTGAAAGTCCCGTCAAAATCGGTCTAGCCGTTTCGGAGATTAGCCGGAACAAATATAAAGACAGACAAAAATAAATAAATCAATTTTTGGTTATGAGTTACCGTGTATACTTTCACATGCATTTAGTAAAAAGCTGTTATTTTGAAATTACAAACAGACACTTTAATTTTATTTATTTTAATTTTATTGTATAGACAAAAAGACACTTCAATTTTATTTATTCGCAGAGATAATAAATTGAACCTATTACTCGGCCACCCCAGTTAAAAATAGCGGAAAAGTTAAATGACTATATTTATCGTATCTTGAATCTCATTGATTCTGGCTAACAACGAGTAGAGTCGACGACAAATGAAATGAGATAAGGCGGACAGAGAGAGAGAGAACGTTTGTTCATCTCAATAAAGGCTTCGTTATTCTTATTCTTACAAAAATGCTGACTAGCTGTTGTCTTCGCTCCCAATAGACCTAATCTGCATTCGCAATTAATTTGTTTTAGGAAAAACAACTGTAATGCCTACACATAAGGTTCAGTTTGCGCTACAACTTCATACTTTTTTTATGACTTTTTCAACAATACTAGTCGGTCTAAATTTACACTTGCATAGAGTTGATGTTTGTGTAACTGAAAAACTCGTGTTTGTTTACATGTTTTGCAAATAAATTGCGCACGCAGATTAGAGCGCCTGGGTTGGGCTCAAATTGTAGCAAATTTAGCTTGCTTCCCAAAAATAACTAATAATAAAACAAAGATACATGAAAACGCGTTCATAAGGTATATTTTTCAAAAGAACTGAATTGAACAAGTACCAGAATTTCGCAGTTTACGAGCACCATGGAAGTAGCACAAGGTTTTCAGGGTTGCAAACTTGGGTATAAACTACTCTCAGGGGACCTAACAATCCGGAGGTGACCGAGGTAGATTTGAGAGTGGCGGTACGTAGGCTGATTGCCAAAAATACCGCCCCAGGACCCGACGGCTTACCTAGAAAAGCCTGGGTTCTGGCCTTAGAGGCTCTCGGGCCTCGACTTAGGGGGCTCCTAAGCGCATGCTTGGAGAGGGGCCAGTTCCCACTTTGTTGGAAGACGGGGAAACTGGTCCTCATAAAGAAGCCAGAGCAGCCGGCGGACTCTCCGTCCGCTTACCGGCCCATCGTGCTGCTCGACGAGGTCGGCAAGCTCTTTGAAAGAGTAATTGCAGACCGCCTTGTCGGGCAGCTTGTGCGAGTGGGGCCAGATTTGGCGGAGAGCCAGTTTGGTTTCCGCAAGGGGCGCTCCACGGTGGATGCCATCATGCGCGTTCGAGCCCTCACGACGGGGGATGCTGTTGCCCGGGGTGGGGTCGTCTTGGCGGTGTCTCTTGACATCGCCAATGCGTTCAATACCCTGCCCTGGAGTTGCATTAGGGAGGCACTCGATGCCGAGGTCGGCATCGAGTCGGTCGTCGAACGGGCCTCGACCACTCGACAGAGGTACCTCTGTCGAGTGGTCGAGGCCCGTTCGACGGACAGGGCTGTCATCTACCCCGGTCACCACGGAGAGTGGAACCGGCGAGAGATGTCGTGCGTGTCCTACAGGGATCGGTCCTGGGGCCGCATTTGTGGGACATCGGCTACGACTGGGTGCTGCGCGCCGACCTCCCTAGCGGCGTCAGCGTGGTCTGCTACGCTGACGACACGCTGGTCCTGGTGCAGGGGAGGTCGCATGAGGCGGCGGCCGAATTGACGACACGTTGGGTTGCGACAATTGTCAACTGGGACTAAAGGTGGCCTTGCACAAGTTCGAGGCCATGTGTTTCTATGGTCCTCGGAACGCGCCACTGTCGGGTTCCCGGATAACGGCGGGAGGGGTTCACATCGGTGTCGAGTCGACGATGAAGTACCTGGGACTCGTCCTCGACAGCCGGTGGAACTTCGTGGAGCACTTCCGACGTTTGGCTCCCAAACTGGAGAGGGCTGGGGCTGCTCTGAAGCGGCTTCTGCCCAATCTAGGGGTTCCAAACGCCTCTTGCCGGAGGCTCTACGCAGGAATCGTGCGGTCCTTGGCCCTTTACGGGGCACCGGTGTTGAACGCGTCCCAAAAGGTCATGGCCATTAGGCTGGTCAGAGGATACCGCACGGTCTCCCGTGCGGCGGCGAGCCTCCTTGCCGTACTGCTGCCATAGGATCTGGAGGCAAAAGTCCTCGCGCACATCTGGGAGTATCGCGAGGAGGCAAAACGCCGGGGCGTAACTCCGCTGCCGCGAGAAATCACGGCTCAGCGGACAGAGCTCCGGCGGGATCTCATGGCGGCATGGAGATTACGATTGTCGCAACCCAGCGCTGGGCACGCCACAATTGTGGCGATAAGTCCCCTCTTTGAGGAGTGGCTAGAGAGGCGCCACAGCGTCCTCACCTTCCGCTTGACGCAGGTCCTCACCGGACGCGGTTGTTTCGGGAAGTTCCTGTTCAGGATAAAGCGGGAAGAAACGCCTGGGTGTCACCATTGTGTGGATCGCCCGGAGGACACGGTGGAGCATGCGGTACGGGAGCACCGCCGTGTCCTCACGGAGGCGATCGGCGGCGGCGATCTCTCGCGTCCGGCCCTGGTTCAGGCCATGGTCCGGAGCGAGAGTGCATGGGAGGCCGGCACTTCCTTCTGCGAAGCAGTAATGCTCGCGAAGGAGGAGGCGGAGCGGGTGAGGGAGAGGCAAGATGCGCGCCCTCGTGCCCCTAGTCGCCGCAGGAGACGCCCAGGGCGTCGGGAGTCGCGAGCCGACTTCCGGCCACCGTAGGCGCGGGCTTGCGGACGGTGAGCAATGGGCAGCTCGCCTTCCGATAAGGACCAGGCCCGGGTCGACGGCGTTTTGTGTTCCACGCGAGCCTCAAAGGGATGTCAGCACCAACTGACGGGGTCCGTAAGGACCAACGCCTGCTGGGGTTGCGGGTTTGTCCGAAAGGGATATCGCGGCCCCGGCACACAGGCAACGGAAGGAACACGGGTGGGTTTAGTCAGTAAAAGTCTGACACACCCTCTCGCTCCACCCAGAGCGGGAGAAGGGGACCTAACAACGTATAAAAAAAACTTGAGAGGTGTCAAGGGACACCCGGATGGAACGAAGTTCAGAGAGAGAGAGAGACAAACAGCGAAACACGCGCACGCCGCACGGCTTACAACTATAGCAAAAAGTGTCGTTACAACTTTTGGTCTTAATTTTTTCCGTCTAGCCCCCTTTCGCAACGCGCGATAAGGATCTTTGTTCCAAAAATCGTAGTTATATGCGCGTTTGCAACGATTGCATTTTTTTGTGTCGATATTGACTGGGCTACTATCAGTTCTTATGTGAGTTCTGTTCTTCCAGATCTTAACATACTACGAAGGCGAGGAATGGGTGGAGCCTGAATCCTTGTCGGCCGGCTACTACTACATGGCACAACTCCGGTTCACCGCCATTCCAGAGAATCCCAACACCAACCCCACCAGTCTGATCGAAAGCGCTTGTGTTCATGGTAACAAGTACTCCAGGGCTATTTGTATAGTATGTATGTTTTAATAATGTTTTAGGAATAAAAATTCGATTCGATCAAGACTACGGTCAGAACACTCTCAGGCTTTATGGCCTTCACACATCGAAATATCTCAACGTAAAGTACGAGTAAAAAATTAAAATGTGAGCTTTAATTCGTGTCACGAATGTACAATAGGCATAAAGCTTACGACGACCTGTCGACACTACGTGTATAGATAATCTGCGTTCGCAATTCATTTGCGAAACATGTAAACAAACACGAGTTTTAAGAAAAACAACTGTAATGTCTACACATAAGGTTCAGTTTGCGCTACAACTTATGACTTTTTCAACAGGACTAGTCGGTCTAAAATCAACTTTATTTACACATGCATAAAGTTGATATTTGTCTAAGTGGAAAACTCGTGTTTGTTTACATGTTTGGCAAAGAAAGAAAGAAAGCATTTATTTGTCAGAATATTGTACAAAGTTGTTATGTGCATTATGTATTACGATCATAATATTCTGCCGTTTCCGGCGTACAAATATGGTTTGTAAAATCATGGGTCATCATTACATTAAAATTAAATTATTAATCATACGTATTACAATTACAAATAATTTTAATAAATTAAACAATAGTTGTAGAAGAGATTAATTATATAAGTCGGAATTTAATAAAGTCAAAGAGATAAAATATGATTTATAGGCAATAATGTCAAATATTTAGAGTTTTTCATTCATAAAATCTTCAGTCGAGTAATAAAATTTGCTTAAAAGAAGGTTAAATAATTTACTTTTAAATGTTCTGAGGCTGAGAGTTTTGAAGCCATCAGGTAATTTGTTATAAACGGTAATGGACATGCAGTATACATTATTAGAAAACAATTTAATTCTACGCCTAGGAACATTAAGCATATGCACTTTGCGACTGGGTCTGGATACAACATCATTAAATAAGTCAAATTCATGTCTGTTTTGGTGTACAAAGATAAAAATTTCGTAAGTGGCAGTATTTTAAGTTTTTTAAATAGTGGAACACAACTGTCCAGTGGGTGCGCTCCACAAATTGAGCGCACGCATTTTTTCTGAGCTCGAAACACTCTCTTAAGGTCAACCGAATTACCCCATATTATAATGCCATAGCGCAAAATTGATGAGACTACATGCACATAGTGCCGCATTAACACTAGCCACACGTGTTAGTCTATATAAAACAAATACAAATCTATCTATCTTCTTACATAAGTCATCAATATGAGATTTCCAGTTACAAGGTTTGTCAATTATTATCCCTAAGAATTTTGCACTATCGACCTCTTCTATTGTCTCATTTCCATATTGTATTTTAAGCCGTGGACGCGTACTGTTATATGTTTGGAATTGTATCATTTTTGTTTTGTTAATATTAATATGAAGATTATTTTGTTCAAGCCATGTGATAATTTTATTTAAAGTCATGTTTATTTCATTTTGGTACTCAAGAACGTCGTCATTTTCGTTTATAATACTGAGGCTCGTATCGTCAGCGTATAGTATGCAATTGTGGGAAGTTACACTAGGCAAGGTATTAACGTATAGCAAGAATATAAGCGGCCCCAGTATGGTCCCTTGGGGTACACCACAGTTAAATACATTGCGAACGCAGATTAGTGCCATCCATGAAGTCGCACCTCACTCCACGATTACTGTACTGTAGGCTGTACTTTAGTACGGAGCGGAGTGGAGTGGGCGCGTCTTCGTGGAAGGCACTAACTATACTGAAATAAAATTTCACTGTACGCAACTTTGCTAAGTAAGCGTTTAATAAATATGAACAACAAACTCGACTCAAAGTAGAGCATTGAAATGAGGCTCTCATTTCAATGCTCTACTTTGAGTCGAGTTCGTTTTAAGTGGTCTGCGACGGCCATTGCACTCCTTTGGAATTTTTATTTACATAATATTTTGTTGTCTTGGCAGCGAAGATGTGCAGAGAAAGCATGTGGTTGTAGCGACCCGCTACAGTTCAAATATTACAGCACTAACAGTGACTTGCCGGTGTGTCCCGCCACGCGACTCAGCTGCGTGAGAGCCAATGAGTACAAGAAGTACGGTAAGTACCTCATGACCTTACGCCTGTACGTATTCCCCTAGAAGGGTAAGACAGAGGTGTACACTTGTATAATACACGGCCATGTCTCCAGTTATGTTTAAGTCTTATGTAATAGGGTCATTAACCGGGTAAAAGTACAGACTCCGGTCTGCTAACTGACAAATTTTTGGTGATAAAACACTTTACTTTAGCCGACCTGGGAATTGACTAACAATGGCAGTCAATACTTTCTTAGTTATTTGTTTGTATCCGTCAAAGTTTTAAGGCCACCCTGGACCTCTGACTTGGCTTCAGATGCCGTCGAGAAATATCTCTCAGGCATGCCGGTTTCCTCACGATGTTTTCCTTCACCGTTTTTGAAGCAAGTGATAATTATACAATACGCACAAGAATCCGAAAAGTCAGAGTTGCGTGCCTTGGGTTCGAACTCGAGACCTATGACTTGGCAGTCCGACGGTCACATCACTAGGCTATCACTGCTAGTTTCTAAACATGTGTATCTAAAAAAACTACTTTAAAACCCACAAATAAAGTTCAGTTTGCGCTACAAAAATTAGTTTTAATGACGTTCAATAGTATCTCCTAGTCATTCTGAAATCAACTTAATTCCGACTAGTTTAAAGTTCATATTCGTTTATGTGGAAATAACATCAAACAAAGGTTTGGTTGTTCTTTAAATCATAGTTTCCATTCTAGTCGACAAGATACTCAATGCTCACTAAAAACGTATTTGTTTCAGACAATGTAACCTGCCAGTGCTTGCCGTCTTGTAAAAAGATCACCAGTGATTTGCTCCTAGAACCAAGTCCGATGACCCTCATCAAGCATGCTATTGATCCTTTATAGTAAGTATATCATATTCATAATATACTCTATGTATAATCTTGCGAATGTGAAGACTATGTGGGTCATTGTTTTTTTAAGCTATTGCATAGCTTCTATCGTGGGCCTTGAGCGTAGAGACCGAATCCAGAAATTCCGTAACGAAAATAACCTAACACCCCCCACTCCGACCGGCACAGCGGTGATACTTTTTTTGAAGTTATACTTCTTTAGGCGCGTTATGAAAAAATTATGAGAGTGAAATTTAAGATGCGCGCGCATCACTGTGACACAAATTGCATAAGTTGATAAAAAATGCTATGCAATAGCTTTACCGCGGCAGTCTCCGAGTGCCACACGTCTTTTTATTTTGTTTTTTTTTTTTGCATTTAGTTTTACTCATGGTCTGGCAGTTTGAATAATTTATGCGGCCTACCCAAATGTCCTTTCTTCGGTATTGTTTGTCGAATCGTTGAGCTCGTTAAGTTCTGAGTTGAGCTGCACGGTTACTGATAAATGCGTGCACTGACTGGACAGGTCCACTCAATCTGTGTAGTTCCTTCTTTCAAAAGACCATTTCAGACACCAATCTACATGGTCTGCGTAGGATCTGACCAAGATTATGTCTGGACTTTAAAATAGACTGTGACCTCTGAGTTTGTTTCGGCCTTTCTTCTCAGAGTAGTCAGATAGGAAACACCGACCTCATCTAGTTTAAAAAATATTATTGACGTGTAAAAGTGTTTGTACACACCTATTTACAGAAAATAAAATCATTTCATCTCATCATTTCATTGAAATTGCTTTTTCTCCTTATGCTTGAATGTCCCTTGCATGTCATAAAACTACCTAGTTGCCTAAAGTGATGAAGCAACTACGAGGTCGACTTTACCAATTACATATATATATTTATTTATTTATATATACTTTATTGTACACCAGAAAATACATAGTAAATAATAAATTTAACACTACAAAACATACAATGGGCGGCCTTATCGCTTTCTGCGATCTCTTCCAGGCAACCTTGGCAATATAAGTGTTTTTATAGTTTTATATCTTTTAAATTGCTTGCAGCTCTGGATTAAACGTCACGCCAACCATAGTAGTGAACTTGCGAGTCAACGTGGGCCATTCTCGAGTGTTTCTACTGTACCCGACTGAAACTTGGGTCACTTTGCTGTGTAAGTTTGAACATGAGTAGCCTACCTTACTTTACAGACAATAACAGCTCAGGATAAATCTGCGACATGGCTCCCTATAAAAACGTGGCGAAATGGCTCTCTATGACTTATGTGCGTCCATGGAGAATTATGTCGCTACAGATTCAGGTTTACAAACATTAAAATCTGCTTGTATAATATCTTCCGCTTCCGCTGACGTTTTGCCGGTACAACATGTGTTTGCATTCTATGCCAGATCATGAAATTCACCTTGATTCCCTTTGTTCTAGCGTCCTTAGGCGGAGTTTTCAACATGTTTCTGGGTGTGGGACTATTCAGCGCGTTGGAATTCCTATACTTTTTAATAGTAAAGTTACCGGCAGCTATAAGAAAATCGTCTGAAATAGACCCCACTGCTAGGTATACCACCTCTGGGCCTGTTCGGTAGACTGAAGTCAGTGTTTATCGTGGGTTGGACTCCTGTACATGGATATTTATTTGTATAATTAAAGCCTAGTATACCACGCAAAACAAAGTTGCGCAACATATTTATGTATTAGGGCCGAGTCACACCGGAATGGCAGCGGCCGGCAACGGCTGCCAGCGTACGCCAGCGGCCGCGAGCGGCCTCGCGCGACCTCCAGATCCCACGCGCCTAGTCTCCTCTTGACTAGTTTAGTTTCTACATTACATACGCGCGCCCGCTGCGGTGCCGCGAGCGGCCTCGCGCGACCTCCAGATCCCACGCGCCTAGTCTCCTCTTGACTAGTTTAGTTTCTACATTACATACGCGCGCCCGCTGCGGTGCCGCGAGCGGCCTCGCGCGACCTCCAGATCCCACGCGCCTAGTCTCCTCTTGACTAGTTTAGTTTCTACATTACATACGCGCGCCCGCTGCGGTGCCGCGAGCGGCCTCGCGCGACCTCCAGATCCCACGCGCCTAGTCTCCTCTTGACTAGTTTAGTTTCTACATTACATACGCGCGCCCGCTGCGGTGCCGCGAGCGGCCTCGCGCGACCTCCAGATCCCACGCGCCTAGTCTCCTCTTGACTAGTTTAGTTTCTACATTACATACGCGCGCCCGCTGCGGTGCCGCGAGCGGCCTCGCGCGACCTCCAGATCCCACGCGCCTAGTCTCCTCTTGACTAGTTTAGTTTCTACATTACATACGCGCGCCCGCTGCGGTGCCGCGAGCGGCCTCGCGCGACCTCCAGATCCCACGCGCCTAGTCTCCTCTTGACTAGTTTAGTTTCTACATTACATACGCGCGCCCGCTGCGGTGCCGCGAGCGGCCTCGCGCGACCTCCAGATCCCACGCGCCTAGTCTCCTCTTGACTAGTTTAGTTTCTACATTACATACGCGCGCCCGCTGCGGTGCCGCGAGCGGCCTCGAGACCTTTCAAGCTTTTCAAGCGATACTGGTCTTTTAGTATGTAGATAAAGTTTAAAATTATTTCACACTGAAAGTGCTCGCCGCGTCGCTGCCGGCCGCTGCCATTCCGGTGTGCCCGACGCTTACGCGAAACAGTGTTGCTGACAACATACCAACTTTCGCTATTCATGGTAAACAAAAGAACATCTCGCAACATCAAATGTTTCGGTAACAATATTGCGAAGTTGTTGCTTAACATTGTTTTCGGTGTAGGCGAGGCTTAACATGCGTATCTGTGTGGATAATAAACGTGATTTGTATCTAGTGCCCCCCCACAACCCAGGGGTTTATGTGGCTATTCGTGTCAAGAGTACCTACCTGTGCAATTTCTTCAACTGTAGTACTGCTTTACATAATAAGATGTCTATTGTTCTTAAATAAATTATTATTTTTAACAAAATATGTATTTGTTTTTTTATTCTTATTAATCTACCAACAAAAGTATTTCATTAATTTGAACCTAAAAATTCAAGTAGAAAAACGAGTAATATCGTCCTGATTATTTTTTACTTCGTCCGTCCTGACATCGTGTGCGGACCTGCACACGGCTCCGGTGGAAACCTAACAATGGAGATTGCCCACCAATAACCTTGTGTAAACGAAAGGAGCTAAAATTCTCGAGCTCGGTCCGCTCGCTCTTAAATCCTCTGATTTTAAATTGTTAACACAAATATTAGTCGCTAATTAGTCGAAATCGGTTATTTGTTGTTATAATATTGAACGTTGACTATGCCGATGGAGAAGCATAATGTGACTAGAAATTACACACTGCACAGTATTAAAAAAAAATCGTAAGTATCTTACTAGGTAGGTACTACTTGGGATACCTAAATAATATTTTTTGAATGTTTTAGAACGGGCATAAGGTCTAATATATGCTATTTCAAGGTTATCCATTCTTTACCGGACATTCTGTATTATATTTTTTGCAAAATGTTACTAGAAATACCCACATAATCTCAGAAGACCGGAGCGGAGGGGCCATACGCGCAGGGAGCGGGGCGCACTTGCTTAAAATATAGGTAGGTGTAAAAACATTCAGAACTATGGAAATCTGAAAACGCAAATAATAGAGACTACTATTCGAGGCGAGATCCTAAAATTCGACAAAGTACACAGGTATAAAATACACAGGGTGCTAACATTTTCGAGCTTGTTTCGCTCGTTCTTGCATCCTAATTCCGCTTATGAATTAAGATAGAGTAACTTATTTCTTAAGCTTTTTTGTATAAATCGACACAGTTAGCCCTCTTTCTGTATGAATGGACAAAATTAAACCTATCCCATTCGAGGCGAGATGCAAAAATTATCTAGCTCGCTTCTCTCGCTCTTGCGTATGTACTAAATCTCTTAATTGTTAAGCTTTTCTGTATAAGTCGAGAATGTTACTCCTCGTATGAATGGAAACACGATAACCTAACATATCCGAGGTAAAGTGCAAAAATAATTGAGCTTGTTTCGTGGACCTGAAGATGCACCCCCAAGATAATAAACTTGTTGGCGTCCATGGGAGGGCAGGAGGGCATGGCAAGGGCGCCTCATTTAGTTTTTTGCCCCGGGCCTCCAACAGGCTAAGGCCACCACAACATATTTTTATGATTCAGTATATTCAAAATTTCACTGCTACAAATCATTGATGTAGGTAGGTATTAGGCTGACTGTTCACTGGAGCGGAGAGGGGAGGAGCGGAGTAGCGGTGTGCCAATATTAACCAATGGAATTGCATAAAACCTCCGCTCCGCTTCAGTGGACAGGGATTTGTGAACTAGTTTAAAAACTCATACAAAACCGGGAAGCGGAGCGGAGAAACGGAGCGGGGAAGCGGAGCGGGGAAACAGAGTGGGGAACCAGAGCGGGGAAGCGGAGAGGCGATGCGGAAAAATACGTGAACTCGGTCTAGCTCCGCACAGTCCGCAACACCGCTTCGCTACCTCGTTCCGCACAGTCCGTAACTCCGCTCCGCTACCTCGTTCCGCATCAATGGACAGACACTGTCCGCAACTCCGCTCCACTCCGTTGCCATTCTCTTCTCCGCTGCAATGGACAGGCAGCCTTATTCGTGATTATTCTTTGTATCTCTATTTTTGAAATATTGTAAGCCTTTACTACGCAAAACGAATAGCATTTAAAAAACATCTCTCTATAATGGCTGTCAATGTCAAATTGCTTTCGAGCTTCGAGGATGGTTTTGTCTAATCAGTGAAGTCAGTCCAGGACTGAACTCCGAGCTACGCTATAATCGATTTGAGCGTGCTAACCCCCGTACCGAATAAGCCTGAGCGCGATAACGATGTGTCGTTGAAATGTCATAGATGACGTCATGAAATGCGCCATCTTGCGATAACGCCGCCCATGCCTTTTACTATTATCACCGTGAGCGCTGTCAAAGATGACAGTTGTGCTGTTTTGTTTTAAAAGTCGCATAATAACTTAAGACAAACGTGGCATTTTCGAAATATTGTGCTTCGGGCTACCGTGGCCACCTAACCAATGAAGAAGAAGAAATGTGTAGTTTAAACACAAATAAATATGTTAAGCAAGTTTTGACGTTGAGCGAGCACCGTGAGAGCGTTCACGAGCGTTCCGAATTGTTGACAGCCCTCAGCTGTCATAATCGTGCTATCTAACTCGGAACGCCAATTATTGATGTCAGCGCTGTGATCGATTACGTTGTAATTCGGAAAGCGGCCTCAGTCACTCACTTAACTGTCAGTCTGTCAATGTCAAGCACACGTGGTAAGGTTATGTTGTTCCAGTACTGCACTGTAATTTGTGTTATTTTTGTTCCAACAAATAATTACAGTAGTAAGACATAAATCATAAAACATGTCATCATGGAAGAAGGCCGCAAAGGCCAACCAGAAGACGCACAAAGAGCGTCATCAGCCAGAATCGCGGAAACACCTAGGTTTACTTGAAAAAAAGAAAGATTATAAGAAGCGCGCAGACGACTACCATGAGAAAGGGGAAACTCTGAAGTTGCTGAGGAAACGGACGCTGGACAAGAATCCTGATGAGTTCTACTTTCATATGATCAATTCTAGAGTGAAAGATGGGGTGAGTAAATATTATTGTAATGATTACAATTTCTAAAAGTTTATTTTACTACGAACTGAATTATAAACATATGTTTCAATTTCTTGTGATCGTATTTCGTGTATTGCGTTTAATTACATATTCATTAAAGTAGTAAGAGTTAAATTTTGTTTTGTAAACATAACCTCTAAAAGGTACTAACGTTTTATTTTTATTTGACGTTCGAAAAGTGCTGATCCTCAGCCTAGTTTGAATAAATGACTTTTGAATTTCGTTTTTAATACAATTACTTTATACTGCAGTCAATAATGTACCGGTCATAAATCGGTACATACAGAAAAAAACAATGGAAAAATACAGAAAAGAATAAACTAATGAATTGCAAAAAAGTATACCTACCACATTCTTAAAAGGATTTATGAGATTAACAAGTCTTCTAATAACTTTGTAGGAGCACCATGAAGTTGAGAAGGTGGACGAGCACTCTACAGAGCAGGTAAAGTTGATGCAGACGCAGGACATCAAGTACATCAACATGAAGAGGACCATTGAGAGCAGGAGGATCAATAGGCTGCAAGTATGTTTTGGTTTCTTGATAGTATTTTTTTTTTCCAGTAGTACCACTATAAGCTGGTTTGACGGGTTTCTTCCACCATTTGAAGAAGTAAAGAAAACCTATGTCAAATTAATCTATGCTGATTATAATATGTATTTGTTGTCTTTTGTATTTTTTTGTAAAAGACTGCCTTCTATTGTTTGTTCATTCTGCTTTCACTTTATTGATTAGCAAACATTTTAACCAACCTTCTAAAATCTAACTAATGCAAAAATCCGAGTGTCAAAGTTGCAATCTCAATCGATTGTCTCGATCTTTTAGTTAACCAACCTTCTATTTCAGCAAATTACCTTAAACTAGACAACTACAACTGTTTAATTAAAGGGTTTCATATTTTAAGGTGGGAAAAATAAAATAAACACGTAATAATGCTTTTTTTTCTGAATTCATCAAATTAATATCTTTACAGGCTCAACTCCACATGACAGATGTAGCAGAAACAATACCTAATAATCACACATTCTTCGTAGAAGAGGGAGAAGAGAAAGAGTTTGACCTGGCCAAGAGACTCGACACACACCCAGCGTTGTTGGGCAGGAAGTCCAATAGGCCCAGGATGTCTGATTTGGATAAAATTGTACTGCCTGATGTTAATGATGAGGTTGGTATTTAAATTTGATGACATTTATCATTATCATTGTATTATTAGTTATCAGTACTTTCTTTTAATGATGTAAATATGTTTAGCAATTGCCTGTCAATGACACTGGCAGATTAACAGGTGGTGTTTAAGAGCATCTATCCTAAAAGTTTGCAAGGTCAAGACGTTGCCCACTTTTAGAATAAACACTCTTAAGAACTCATTTAGAATACCAATACTCCCTAATTGCAACATAATCATCCACAGTCTGAATTAACCTAGTGGTGACTATTGGCCTCCCTGTGCTTTTGTACCAGTTTCTGTGCCTCTTATTATAAGGGATTTTTGTACGATTATACTTTTAGATTTCTCTATGAAGATCTCAGCATAAAAACCTGTGCAAAAAAATAATTTAAATTAATACAATTTGGATACACTCTTTCGAATTCCCCTTTCCAGACACTACAATCAATGAAGAAGAAAAAACAGAAGATCTACAATGAGTTATCAAAGAGGATAGAGAGGGAGAAAGAGCTGACTGTCATCCACCAGAAGATGGAGTTGAAACGTCACTTACAAGATGTGAAGATCATGAAACCCAAGAGATTAAAACATGGCACCAAGTGTTCTGCACCTGTATATCAGTTCCAATACATGAGAAAGAAGTAATAATTGCCTTTAATTTATTATTATTTTAAGTAGAAGCAGCGAGTGACGTAAAAGGCGATTAAGAAATAATATCTGAGATTCAAATAAGGAGGATTAAAATCCTTGGATGTTTACTGTATTGTAGACGAGGGATTGTTGCATGTGACCAAAAGCAAGGAGAAAATAAAAATACCTTTTAAATGTTTAAATTTGTTTAAATTTTTCGTAATAAATAATTTTTGTTCATTATATTAAGAGATGCACCCGAGTTATTGCGCGATATAATGATATTGGTTAGAAATTCAAAATGGTCATTGAATTAAATAATATCATTTGGAAATTGAATATAAAGTTGATTTTCAACTTAAAATATGTTTTAACTACAAGTTAATGTAGTTAAAATATGTTTTAAGTTCTTTATAGAATATTATAGAAATATCCCTAAATAATTACTATAGAAATAAAATATTACTTAAACCTAATTATACAATAGCTCAATGAGTAAAACATTGTCAGGTGACAAACAATTCCAAAGTTCAAATTCTTCCCATTGAGGCGTTAACATACACGTAAACCGGCTCCTAATAATTGGAGGGTTATATCACTCATTGTCAGGAACGTTACAACATAAACATAGAAGGCAACCATATAAATTAGAACTGGCATTTGTGACGTCATACACAAATTTTGATGGTACTCAAGAGAGAATTAAAGAAAAAAGTAGTGGATTACACAATTTAAATAAAATCCTTTACAGAAGTAGAAAATGAATGTATCCGAAAGAGTCTCAGAATAATTTCAGATGGCAACACTAGTTATGACGCTACAGAAGAACGCGCGAAAATAGGCCGCATTTCATGCAGTTTTTTAATTCCATGGTCGGCTAGTATTTCAGCATTTCTTCTTATCAAAATGACTACTTAAAAATAATACGTCCATCGCATAATACCTTGAGTGCATCACAGTATAAAAGTTGTACGTATAACCTAAGGCGGTAACTTTCAGTAAGCTAAGGTACAACATTCACGGTCAAATTTGAATGACGTAAAACCATTCGTAAGTCATTACAATATAACTCCTAACGCATTGCAATAAAGTATAAATTGGAATGATTGTAGTGATTTGGATAAAACTGGGCAATAATAATTCTAATTTATAACCTACCTCACTGAGATAAGAATTAAATTACAATGACTTCGTAATGGTTTTTCGAGAGTGAATGTCCTACATAAAGAGTCTTTGGTAGTCCTATACTAAATCACAGTATCACCACAGCACGCACTTATGTTCGGGGTTCATGGGCGACCCCGCGGGGCAGCTCCAGGCTTCCGCGAACTCCGCGGAGTTGCTGAGCGTGCCTATCACACGGATCTTGTTCGGACTGTGCACGCCTTCCACCATTTTGGATTTTAGAGCGCCTACTGTTGAGTTGCCGCACCAAATCTGTTGGAAGAACAATTTTATGAAGATTATAGTGTCGCTATTGGGTTGATGCATTCAAAAATGTATGATAACGTCGTGCCTTTGAAGTTGTGTGTGGTCTTGACTAAAAAAATATCAGACCAGACCATACCAGAGCCTCGACCAGACTACACCAGAGTTCTTTTCTTGTTTTATATGTGTCTAAAGAAAGTTCTTGCGTCTAATCTAATAGCCGTCGGCTCTGCTGCGGCGCGCCCGGCCCTGCCGCACAAAGGATCACAAAGGAAATGGTGGCGCAAAAGTCGGGGGCACGTGCTGCGTGGCAAATGCCGCCAGCATTGTGTGTAGGAGCCATTAGGCACACTTCACGAATGAGCTTGATATGTCTGTGTGGATAAACCCTAAGGCCTGATTTATATAACTTTAAAGCGTATTATCTATTTACAGCAAATATAAATATTATTTTCAAATGATCTAAATATAGTACTAACAATTTCAATAATCTATGTCGAATCTATGAAATAATATCAGCTTCTGGGACGGCCATCCGGGCTCAGTATTTGATCAAGGACGAATAGGTAAGAGTATACTGGGACCAATAAACTCTTTCATATTCATAATCTATAGTAAGTACCTGTGCAAATCCCAGGAAGAACAGCTGATCCGGCGAGTAGTCCGGCAGGCCCGGCAGCGAGGCGCGGCGCTGCGCGGGCGCACGGCGCGCGTGGCGGCGGTACGCGAGCAGCGCCGCGCGCAGGCCGCCGTTGTCTGCGATGTTCTCGCCCTGGGTGTTGAAGCCGTGCACCTGGGACAGGGGGCAGGAAATATAAATGAGTGCTCTGTGAAGGGATGTACTTAGTAGCATTTAGTGTTGGAGTATAGCAAAAACAAATCGATCCTACTTCAACACAGTCTGTCTCTTTCTAAGTCATAAATATTATTTTTTTCACGGTTCAGTTGGTGAGCTCGAAACCACATAATGGAAATACTTCTAGATTTGCTTTTATGTCGGGCAGTGATACAACTGACAGTAATGACGGGCATAACGATACAACTTTTATTTTGGATTATGAAGCATCAGATCATTTGATAAATCGAGAAGATTTGGCTCTAAACTTCACATACGACGAAGAAAGGTAATCTCCCGGTTACTAGTGAGATGGGCGTACCAGGCATACTACAAGATGTACTTTTCTGTTCCAATATATATCCTAGGGGATATAGGAGTAGGCTGAAGGACCTACTATCGGTAAGGAAAGTGCAGCAAGCAGGTATGACGGTCGTTTTTGATAGAAACGGCAATTTGTTGTGTACAATGATGGTAAGCCGGTAATAAAGGGTGAGTCTTTGAACAATCTTATTGGCGTTTACTTTCTGCTTTTTAAACATGCTTTAAATAGCGAATGCTCATTAAATAGAGTCGTAAATAATATTTATGAAAAGTGGCATCAAAGGTTGGGCCTTATTGGCAAATCAAAATGTATGGAAATAGAAACAAACTATTATGTGATATTGATAATATTATCCCAAGCGATAATTATGTGAAGCTTGTATTTTTGGAAAACAAGCACGTTTGCCATTTAACTAATCAAAATATTTGAAACGATCTCTATTTAAAGTGCACACAGATGTTTCCGGACCGGTCACTTCTTCGTCTAATGACGGCAAAAATTATTTTGTGATTTATGTGGATGAATACAGATGTTATAGTAACGTTTCGGGATTATGTCGCAAAAAGCGAAGCTCGTTTTTGTCTGAGAATCGTTAAATTATATTGTGATAATGCAGGGAAATGTGTATCCAATGAAATTAAAGAGTTCTGTGCGCGGATAGGTATTGGCTACCACTTAACAGTGCAACATACTCCGGCTTTGAATGGTATTGCCGAACGTATGGTTAGAACAATAACAAAACGGAGTCGTACAATGGTACAAGGGTCTAAATTAGATCAATCGTTTTGGGGTGAGGCTGTGTGTTATTTAATAAATATCAGTCTCACGGCAGCACTGAGATTGGATAACACACCTTATGAGTTATGGCATAATACTAAGCCACAACTGAAGTATTTAATAGTATTTGGTTCTACTGTTTATTTTGTTAATAAAAGTAATAAAACGAAATTTGACAATAAATTGTCAAAGAGAATTTTCGTTGGTTATGAACCAAATGGTAATAAGGTGTGGTTTGTGGTAGAAGAAACAGTTTGTTGGAGTCAGATATGTGGTAATGGATGAGATTAATTTCCATTGAATTGGCCAGTGAAACCTGAGCCTGAACGGATTATTGCTAGACGTAACAATAACTCTGTTGACAATTCTGACTTTGTACACCCGTTTGAAGAGGTGTGAATCTGGTAAATCATTCAGATTGTATAAGTATACAAACGGAAATAATACCTGCTAATTAATCTGTATATGATACAGGGAGCGCTTGAACTGGTTTTCATATAACAATGGCAATGAGTTAACTTTATCTCAAGACAATGAAACATCCCATAATTTAAGACGAAGTAGTAGGATCCAAAACATGCTTACAGTTTCTTATAATGAGAATTAGAACGAGCAGTATTTTAAATACTGTCCGTATTTAAAATACTGCTCGTTGTGTGCTGAATCTTTAATATTTCAAATTCTTCAATCATATAAAGAAATTAAATCCAGTCATGATAAGCATCTAAAGGAAAATGCTACCAAAGAGGAAATTAATTCCATTATTGGAAATGATACCTGGTGTCTAGTACCAATAGAAATATTATCGATTGTAAGTGGTTATTTACAGTTAAGGTTTGGAAAACCCTTGAAGTATAAAGCGAGATTAGTGACTCGTGGTTTTAGTCAGAAATGTCTGATTGATAATAATGAAACATTATTTACAGATACAAATTATGAGTTTGGAAAACCCTTGAAGTATAAAGCGAAATTAGTGGCTCGTGGTTTTAGTCAGATAAATCTGATTGATTATAATGTAACGTTTGCACCTGTCGCAAGGATTGCAAGTTTTAGACTAATATTAGATTTAGCAAATCAATTTAATTTGTTGTTCACCATATGGATGTAAAAATTGCATTTTTGAATGGGAAACTGAACGAGGAAATCTTTATGACTATTCCCGAGGGTATCCCGGCTGCAAGAAATATGGTTTGCAAATTAAATAAGTCATTATATGGATTAAAACAGTCTGCACGCTGTTGGTTCCAAATGTTCGAGCAAGCTTTGAAATAAAGGGGGTTTTCAATACTCATAATTGGACCGGTGCATTTACATTTCAATGCTGGTCATGTTTTAAAAATTATTTATGTTTTACTTTATGTGGACGATCTTGTGATTATAAATACTATGAATAGTTTTAAAACATACATAATTAACACTTTTGAGATGATAGACTTAAAAGAGATCAAATGTTTTCTGGGAATCAAAATAACCGAGTCTGAAAACAAAGTTACTTTGGATCAAGAAAGAAATGTACATAAAAACAATTCTTGAGAACATGAGTGACTGTAATTCTGTCACTACACCGCTTGAAAGTAAACTAGATTACGAAGCATTAAATTCGTGTGAAATAATAAGTGCCCCTTGTAGAAATCTTATTGGGTCACTCGACCTGAAAGTTTTCTGTTTTTATGTTAACATCTTAAGTCGATATGCAAGCAAAAACAACCACTAATTATGGTCACACTTAAAAAGGGTCTTGCGTTATTTAAAGGGAACCATAAATCTCAATTTAAGTTTTTCACGAAATTATTTCAAAAATATTCTAAGTGGCTTTGTTGATTCTGACTGGGAATATAATAGATAGAAAAAGTACTACGGGTTATTTATTTAAATTATTTGATCAATGCACAATATGCTGGCAAACAAAGAGGCAGCAAACAGTGGCAACTTCATCCACTGAAGCAGAGTACATGGCTCTATATGAAGCAGTAAAAGAAAATCTGTGGTTAAAGTCATTAGTAACAAGTATTGGCATTGCGATTCTATATGTATTTATGAGGATAATAGTGGATGCATAAGCATCGTGAATAATCCTACTAGTCACGAAAGATCTAAACACATTGATATTAAATATAATTTTTCTAGAGAACAGGTTGAGAAAAATGTGATTAAAATGGTTTATGTTTCTACAGATAACCAGCTGGCTGATATCCTGACAAAGTCATTACCCGCAGTGCGTTTCACGGAGATGAGAATGAAACTAGGGGTGACGTTGTCATTATAGACAACGTGGTCAAATAAATGATAAGGATATGATAATTAGAAGAGCTTGGTTATAATAAGTAGATGAATAACATTAATAGTATCCAGTTATAATGGATGAATTGATTGATGATGGTCTGATTAGGTTTTTCTGGGTTTCCCTAATCCTGCGCAACGAATGTTGGACCATGATGATTGTATTCCCAGAGAGAGAGAGGAAGGTATGTGATTTTGTAATTGTATACAAATGTTTGATATACTATATCGTAATTAAAAAGAAAGGGATTTATTTTTGAGGGGGCGTGTTGGAGTAGAGCAAAAACAAATCGATCCTACTTCAACACAGTCTGTCTCTTTCTAAGTCATAAATATTATTTTTTCTATCTGAGCCCGCCCTTAACCACTTGATGAAATGCTTACTTTCTCATAGAGACTGTACTATAGTTTTTGGCCCTGTGTGGGATCACACGTCTCACATATTACTAGTAGAACACACCTTCCAATATATAAAGAAAAGGATAATAAACGTATTATTGAAATCCTTAGAACGGTCTTTCCTTTAGTGTCCAACCTTTAACCCTAACATTTAGTGCCAGGCATAGCTGGGCACCGTTAATCAAATAGTTAACTTCGTTAATCGT
The DNA here is from genome assembly GCA_916701695.1 of Agrochola macilenta. Taxonomy (NCBI): domain Eukaryota; kingdom Metazoa; phylum Arthropoda; class Insecta; order Lepidoptera; family Noctuidae; genus Agrochola; species Agrochola macilenta. The sequence goes on along the minus strand of OU753560.1, from coordinate 21,972,717 downwards.
TATTCCGCTACAAAAAAAGTTAGCTTCGTTAAACGTTAAAGCGTTGCATTTCGGAAGAATTAACGCAAGTTAACGTTCATCGTTAATCCGTTAATATGTGTAAAATTGCATTTTTATATCGTTGCGTTAGTGAACTTATAAAACCTGTTGGTTTAGGTTCTGGAAGTTAAAAGGTTAGGAACAAAACAAAATACTTGTATTTTTTCAAATGTGTAATTTAATCGTCGGTCATAAGGTGCATATTCCCCTTCATGAACATTAACATGTTGAAGTTCTCGTCTGAAAGCGAGACTCGTTTTGGTGTTAAAATGTCTTTACCCGTGGAAAACAGACGTTCAACTGCAGCACTTGAGGGTATAGCAGTATTGTATTTAATGAATAGATTTATGAATATCTGTTCCCCGAGGAATGCAGCATCGTTGAACGAGTCTTTTGATTTCATGTCCAGCCACAATTTGACAAGACTTTGCGCTTTACTCTTTAAAGAGTTGAGCTCTCTGTAGGCATAGGATTAACGATTAACGGAATTCTGCATATTAACGGAAGTTAACGTGTCCGTTAACATTTTTAAAAGTTAACTTAAAAGTTAATCCGTTAATCAAAATGTTAACTTCGTTAATTAACGATTAACGGATTAACGAGTTAATGCCCAGCTATGGTGCCAGGCCACATGAAACACGTAGGTAACCTAAAGTTTTGGATGGACTCCGTAAACCCACGTCGCACACTCGCACGGACATAAAAATATCGCTGCGGGATTTTCAACTTTCGGTGTTGAACTGAGCGTTGAAATCAATCGCACTAGGACGCAGTCTCGTCCCAGTGCGTTGAAAAAACACTGTTGGATTTTCAACTCTCAACGACAAACAGAGCGTTGAAAAACCCATCCTCGAGAAAAAATCGCCTGTGCGTACTTGGGCGTCAAGAGCATGAGGACAGAAGCGGAAGTGGTCTTTTTATGACATCAATATAGCTGGTGATGTTAAACATTCGTAAGATGTTTCTTAAGTATCCCGATTATCCAGCAATAGATTGCAAATAACCAACTTGGTGAAGATTTTTTGCTCACACATCGCGCGTTAATCTGTTTTAGAAATGTTAACAAGTTTGTCCTAACATATAATTTAAAGATTTCATTTGTTCATGGCACTTCGTCAGCACGGCATAGCTTATGGTGGCGCATTGAACGAGCCCAGTGGCTATCCTGCGCAGCCCCGCGGTCAGTGGCGAGTCTCGCAAAGAGTTCCGAGTTCCCCCGGCCCCCGCCCTGGGGTCCCCCAAATCTATAGAAATACTTTTTAATCAAATCCCATACAAGGCCAAAATATGTTCAGTAACAAAGAGGCATCTTGTAGTGGGAGACCCCACTCTAACGTACTAAATATAGACGTAGTCTGCAAAATTTCAAACTTATCTTCAACGATCGACAAAATAACCTATTTCTGTATAAATGTCCAAATTTACTGCTAAAATTCGGCGTGTTATTTTGAGTTCGCTCTTGCATTCTACTTTCTGCATTAGTATTTGCGGCTGGTGTTAGCTATAACATAATTAAGCTAACTTACGGTATAGTCGGGCAGCTGCGGCAGGTGGTACTTGCTGTACTGGTCGATGATGCACTGCACCTTGCTGTGGTAGTGTTCTAGCGTCGCAGCAGACCACCATTGTTTTAAGTTGCCTTCCTCGTCGTAGCGACGACCTGGAGAAGGATTAGCAAAGAGTATTAGTAGAAGATCTCTTTGTGAAGAGTCGTTTGGAGACTAAATACCTTTTAAGTGATAAATGGGTATTTACTTCGATTGTTTATTATTTTCAAATAAAAAGAATAGAGGTAGGGTTGTAACAAATAATAGTCCTCGAGACCGAATTTTAGCCATGGCGACCAGTCTCAGCGGAGATTAGTTTTCGGCGCTGGAGATAATGACGGCCGCGACTTCCGACCTCCGCGCTGCTACTGACACATATCTAATGGAAAAACCCAATAACACTTTTTCCCACCCAGGAATTGAACCTAGGACCCCAAGTTCAGCCAACGTACTTGCGACCACGAGCCCAGCGGAACAGTCAAGGTTCTAACTGACTAGATAGTTAAAAGCAAATATAGATGAAGATACAGTATCTCGTCTAGTCAATGAACTCGTTTAAGAAAAGGAGGTAATTTATGATAGTAGGTACTTTTTAGCAAATAAGTACCTTGATCGTCAAATCCGTGAGTGACTTCATGTCCCATTATGGCACCAATAGATCCGTAGTTGATCGCTCTGAAACAAACATCTCGTGTTATTTCTTCCGTCGAAACGTTTTTCATATGATTTACATTCATACATAACATCACACCTGTATTTCCCGAAGAGTTAAGTACAGGTGTACCTATTGTACACCCACATTTCGCCAGTTATGTTTGAGTCCCAAGTAACAGGGGGCGAGCCTATTGCCATCAACCGGGCACAAATCCAGACTCCGGGCTGCTACTGAGAAATTCCAGATGGAAAAACTCAATATGACTTTGCCCGACCTAGGAATCGAACCCAGGACCTCATGCTTACGACCACTAGACCAACGAAGAAAGACACACAAAACAAAACAGTTGAAATATGAGGGTAGGTAGATACTCACTCAATTCCGTTTCCGTAGAACGGTGGCTGCAATATTCCGGCGGGGAAAGCTGGAATAGTAAGTTCTGGTTAGTTACCAAAACAAAAACTAAAGGTCACTCAGTAGGAATATTACTACGGCAATTTCAGTGATAATATTAGAGACTAGATCCACAGAAAACATTGAACCAAATCAATTTTTTTTTAAAGCGAAAGCGTCAGGGTACTCCGCGAAATTCAAATTTTCGTAATTTTTTTTGCAATTTGTATGTAGGCAATGTCAGGTTGTATGTTGATCTAAATAATTTGCGGCCGTATCAAATATTTATTTATAATTTCTTATATTAACTCTTTTTAAGTTCATATAATCGAATTGTTCATATATTGAATGACTATTTCATGAAATTATGACATTTTAGAATTATTCGAACTTAAGAAGTAGTATTGCTGATGATTCTAATAGATAAAGTTCTGTAAAGCCATATTTGGTACGGTCGCGCATCATGTTATCATAAAATGGACGTGTTACGGGCTAAATTGACATATTACAGGGTTTCATTACCCAGTAACTGGGTTGTGTTCAGATAGGCAGTCGGTCCATGTAAAATAATGGCGTTCAACTGCATCCAGTTAGACTGGAAGCCGATCACAACTTAATTGGGAAAAGACTGGTAGATGACGATGACGGATGATAAATTAGATTATGAATAGTATTACTAAGCCTCCGCTGTCCGTCTGTCTGTAAGCGGGCTGTATCTCATGAACCGTAATAGGTAGATAGTTGAAATGTTCACAGATTGTGTATTTCTATTGCAGCTATAACAACAAATAAAAATCTAATAAAGTTAACAATTAAAGGGGGTCCCCATACAAGAAACTATTTTTTTTCGGCGTTTTAGGCTTGATTTTTACACGATACGGAACCCTTCACGTGCGAGTCCGACTTGCACTTGCCTGGTATTTTTTTTGTGCGAAGACTTATCAGCTAGATTACGGTTTTTGTGTTTAGTAGTTGGGTGGTTTTTGTAAACATTTCTTCCATTTCGCCTGTACATCGCCACATGCGAACTACGCATCAAAGATCTGACGTCACACAGATCCTGCATCGCGCAATCAGAGTTTGCCGCGCCATGGACATATACATATACGTATACAAGCTCCCGAGTTTAACCATTGGGCCTCATACCTCTAAACGCGTTTAGTTTAAGATACTAACAACAACATTATTAATAAAATATGGATCTATTAGTTATCCAAAAAAAAAAAAAATGTTTTTAAGGTGACAAAAGTAGCCATAGTAAAATCCTGCGTCATCAAATGGTATACTTACTGACAGAGTTGAGGGTGGCGGAGTAGAAGGCGTTGACCGTGGTGGCGGTGGCGACCCAGCGGTTCCGGTCGGGCCGCTCGCGCAGGGACTGCAGCGACTTCTTCACGGCCGCCGACGTCAGCTTCAGGTATGTCTCGAATAAACTGCCTTTTACTACTTCCGCCTGAAATGGACAAGAAATTTGTTGAAGTAGGGAGGCAAAACGGGCCTGCTGATGAGCTTAATCTTACATGAAGCTTTAAAAAAATTGAAAACCTATCTAAATTGCAAATGTCTGAAATTGGTGTTTCATCCTATATTATTAATGAACAATATTTGTATATGTCGTCGCAAGCGATTTCAAGACGACAACTTTATCAAAATTACTACCCGTTGATATCATAATATTGGTCAAACTGTAACTTAATTCTTATTGGTTGATCGGTTAGTATTGTGAACGCCGTGAGGTGGCGCTTTAATTTTCCCGCCACAAGCGTGGACAGAGTCGATCGAGAATGCGAGATTCAGATTGCTGTAGCTGACGCCTTATTGTGCAGATCATACGATCGAAACTGTCACGTTCACCGTACAAGCCTTTGTTCCTAGCTACTAATAACGACAACAGTAACTATTGTAAATTGCCGAATAAACGTGACTCTGATTGTGCTACTACCTACGTTTTACTGGTTTGCCCGAGTACCCACCTACAACATGGAACCCGTACCAAGAAACGAAGAAGATGACCCCGTTATCGCAACGCCCACGTTCCCGCCGTCATATATATATTTGTAATCATGTTCTCGAAAACGGCTCTAACGATTTCGATGAAAGTTCCATTGTAGGGTTTTACGGCGGCGAAAAAACGATCTAGATAGGTCTCATATCTGGGAAAATTCGTTTTCTCCGTATTTCCACCCGTGCTCGGTCGTCGAAAGCTTAGAACACAAGATGACTACCTTAGAATAATGAAATGGCAGCATGGAATTAGTTTAAAGTATCTTAAACTATTAAATGAGCATACTCTATTTTCACCAGAGCAAAGCTCGGTCGTCCAGGAACTAACAATTAAGAATAATGAAGAAGTAATTGAAATTTTTATACTGAATATGTAGGTTGGTACATCATCGTTAAATCTACCATATCATTATAGAAGGTATATGCAGCACCATAACTTATGTTACTGTCTAACTTAATTGCTAAGGTTAAAAGTCTAAGAATGAAACGTTTTACAGAATGTTGGAATCAAATCTCGCATTCCAGGCTCAACCTGCGTCAGTAACGATCAGCAGTTACATTTATAAACGATACTCACGTGTTTATAATGCTTATCCAGCTGTTCGTGCGTGAGCAGCCAGGCGGGGAAGCCCACGAAGTTCCGGATGGCCTTCAGCTTGTCCAAGGTCTTGAGGCGCGTGGTGGAGTCCATCCAGTCCAGCTGGCGCACGGCGGCCGCGAAGGCCGCGCGCACGTCCTCCACCATCTCTATCGCCTGCGGGGGGGGGCTTTAGGTCACACTCTTATAACTCATTCAAATTGCTAACTGTTTATTAATACACGATCAATAAGCATCTGAATCGTTTTGAAATAAAGGGTTTTCCATTATGAGGTGTTATTTTTAAAAGCCCGCTATTTCGGTAGATGTCACTATTGAAGCTGTTATTTTTTGACAATTGACAAGTAGAAACTACGCCATTCATAAAAATGGAACGTTAGACGGTTAGACGCTTCAACAACGCATTGAAATAATTAAATGGAACGATACACGCTTCAACAACGCATTGGAATTATTAAAATTCACTATAAAAATGGTGAAAATTTGGCAGAGACGGTTCGTAAAACTTGATTTAACACCTTGCGACTTCTTCCTTTGGGCCACGTGAAAGAGAAGGTCTACGCCAACAGCCCAGCGTCGATTCAAGACCTCAAAGATGGAATTCGTGAGGCTGTCGAGGACATAGGGCAGCCACTTTGCGATTTGATTATGGAAAATTTCATGAAAAGGATATGGTCCTGTAAGCGTGGTCGTGGTGGTCATTTACCTGATGTTATTTTCCACTATTAACGGCATACCTTCCTCTTTTTAATGAAATAAACATCCGATAATTTATATTAAAAAATTTAATTTTTCTTTGAATATCAAAATAACACCTCTTATTGGAAAACTCTTTAGATTGCTAATCCATTACTTCATAAGTTTGAAAAAAAATCTGCTCAACAACGTAAATAACGCAATGAATGTTGTTGAACTGTCAAAATGAAACAGATTAGTCGTAATCATTTACGAAAATATGTTACGTTAGCTGTTTAAAAAGTCCCAAAAAAACAGCGTTCGTAAGCTATAACGTAGTTTAAAAATTTTATATACAATCATATTTTGTTGTATTGTTCTATTGCATATTGTCCTAGAACGCTAATTGATAGTGCCGTCGTGCTTTCCTATAATTTAGATATGCAAGATCTATATTATGACAATTAAGACCCGGGTTTGACGTCAGTTTTTGTAATTAGAACTTAACTTTGTCGAAATAAAGTTCGAAATTCAGAAATGGACAAAGTGTAAATAAAAAAATATTTATTTCTTTGCTAGAAACAGTCAATCCTACTTATTTATTTTGAGTTTATAAATAAAAATTGTCACAGGTATGTCTTAGTGCATAATGTTATACCATTATATTACATATAGGGGTATGCTTCTTCTTTATTTGTGCGAGGGCATCATAAAAACTGCTACGGCGTAGCAAGGGAGTCAGGGCTACGCGTGCTACGACAACCGGTGGTGTAGCAGTCGACCAATCCGCTACGCATTGGACTATTTTCAAAATTTTAAATGAAGTAACATTTTCAGAGTGACTTTTGTTTTTTTAATTTATGTAGATTTAGGTACCATGTCATAAATCTTATCTTTTGATGTGAAACATCTGTCCTCTCACAATCAAAATCCGAATCGAAATCTAAAAATATATAAATAATCAAATCTATGGGTGTTATTTCATTCCGAAGCCGGGGAAGCGCGCCATATGTGCGATGCTAGAGTTGGCCGTCAGAAACAACCTTGACTAGGCCCCCCGCCCCTACTATACAATGTTACTTATTACCTTAATGTTGCTTATTACCAAGGTGAGAAGTCAGATGTTACACATCATATGCTACTGCTGCTACTGTGAGGCTCGCTCGTTTTTTTAATTGAATTATTAGAAAGTTTTGCATACTGTAAGGTAAAATATATCGGGACTATTTATAAAACTTCCATCTTATCTGTATACCTTATTATAAGCAAATAAATGATTTATTCAAAGTAAACATTTTGTAACATAGCAGCTACATACCTAAATTAGCCATGGTCCATACCTTTTGCCTCGACGTGTAGTCGAAGTGCCTCTTCACATACAGGTAGCTCAGCGCAACTCCGAAGTTGGCGTTAACATTGGCCGTGCAGCTCTTCCAGCGCGGAGTGCGCTGCTGCAGCCCGAACACGGCGCGAGAGAACTCGAAGCCGAGCTCACGGAACGCGCTCAGCGTCATCGGGGCCACGGTTGAGAATACACTCCACCACAGGAAACGTTCTGCGGAAGACGATGATGGTTCAAATATTAAAAATAAGCTAGATGAGGTCGGCGTTTCCTATTTACTCTGAAAGGCCGAAACAAACTCAGAGGTCGCAGTCTCGACATAATCTTGGTCAGCCCATATGAGAACCTTGTAGATTAGTGAGAAACAAAGAAAATTGCTGTTTTACCATTGATTCAGATAAAAACGTGATCTCTATACAAAAATTGCCTAACCTGGAACTAAAGTGGTCTATGTAACATTTTTGGCTAAATCCATCTATGAGCATCTTTGAACATAAAAACGATAAATAAATCCAGGCAAAAGTGGCCTATGTGAAAATGTTTTTTTTGTATCATAGACCAATTGTGGTTTCGGAGACATTAAAAATTTTCGAGATATCTATTGAATTGCGCATGCAAAAATAATTGGGGTCTACTTCATAATATGAATTGTTGTTGTCTGAGAATTGTGATTGAGTGTGTGGGATAAAATGTGCTGTGTGATGCTCACACCGCGACAGCATTGTTTCTCTTACTGATTTTAGACAGAAAAAATTCAAGCTGTGAAATATGAATTATCAGTTAGAAAAAACCACCAGGTTCCTAAATAATCTCACCAATAATAACAGGCTTGGTGTCAGCCAGCAACACAGACAGCTTCTGAAGGTAAGGCAGGTCCATGACGATGACCCGGTCCGTGTGCAGCTGCAGCACCACGCTCGTGTTGGCCAGCACCAGCTTCAGGTAGCGCTCCCACTCGTGCTGTGGGGAGGACCAGATGAGGCAACGGAGAGAGATGAAGTAATCGTAGCCTATTGCTGTTGCACTGCTTGACATAGGCCTCTCCAATCATTCGATTCTTGGCTACTCTCGTCCAGCTGCCGCCAGCGACCCAAGAAAGGTCGTCGCTACAACTAGCCTGAGGACGTTCTTCTTTTATGGTCTGTTGCCAGTGATTTTTCTCGAACAGTAACCTAATGTCGACCTACTTCCTCTAAGGATCATCAACACGTACAGAACTATTAAAAAAAAATGATAAAAATAATATATTGACGTTCCATATATTTTGACCGCGTAGGTATTGCACTTTTGTAGGAAACAGCTGTTTTTTTCCTAAATTACCGAGTAAAAATTTAACGCCTGGGCGTCCAGAATCATGTACTGAAGAATCCATGGTAATAGTTTGTGCGTCGATATGGGATGCCACCCTGTATGTTGCTGTGCGTTATCTATCAGTTATTCACGGAACAGAGAGTATTAGAGACTGGTTTAAAAGTGACAGTAAAAGTAAAGTTACCTGTTTCCACTGCGCGGGCCCCCCGCCGGAGCCCTGCAGCAGCTGCTGCACGGACACCTCGTGGAACAGGTGCGTGCCACTGCGCCGCACCTCCACCGGCGTCATTATCTGACGAATGGGTATAAGGTTACACACGGAACACATAACATCACGCGATGTTCCCCCGAAAGGTTGGGCACAAGTGTACCTACAGTACACCCACATTTTGCCAGTTATATTTAAGTCCCATATAATAGGGGGCCAGCCTATTGCCATCAACTCTGGGCACAAATCCAGACTCCTGGCTGCTACCAAGAAATTCTATATATATAGACAAATCCAACAACACTTTGCCCAACCTGGGAATCGACCCCAGGACCTCTAGTTTTATTTAATTAAATAAGAAGAAGAATGATAACTTTCCAAGCGTTTTAAAAGCGAGTTCTTTCGGAAACTACGCGATATGGATTCCGTTTTAACAGAGCTTAGCTTAAATATTTTAAGTATATAAGTAGGTAGTATTTTAAGTAAGTAGCCAATATTTGCCATTAACGGTCACTAATCCAGATAGCAGTCTTAAGGGGCATGCGCTAATGTAGCCCGCGAAATTCAAATTTTCTTTAGTTTTTTTTGCAGGTCAGTGTGAGGTTTTATGTTGATTAAAATATGATTCGCGACCGTAATAACAATATGGCTTTACATAATTATAATCATTACAATCAGCAATACAACTCCATAATTAAACACGATCGCCAAATGCCATGATTTCATGAAATAGTCATTCAATGCGATTATATGAACTTAGAGAGTTGTATTGATCATGATTATAATTCTATAAATAAACATTTGATACGGCCGCAAATCATATTTAGATCAACATACAACATGATACTGACCTGCAAATTGCAAAAAACGTAAGAAAATTTGAATTTCGCGGGCTACCTTGACGCTTTCGCCTTAAAGACTGCTATGCTTCTGAGAATGTCGTATTGAAAAAACATAACACACGTATCCTGAAGAACAAAACTTTAACAACGAGAGTGTAATAAGAGTAGTTTTTCTTGTGGCCTAGTAGATCAGTATTTATTTTAATTTTATTTATTAATTAAATGTACATGTACAACATTGCAGATTTAAGAAACCCAAGTCGTTGTGCAGTGCACAATTTACAAACTAAAATGTACTGGTACATAAGACATGCGTTAAGCTATCCTCGTAATACTCGCTATGAAACTGCAGAAGAATAAGAACCACTAGCTAACCTTTGCCAAGTTCTTGCTGAACGCCACAATATCATCAGCAAACTGTTCAGCATCAGTCTCGTTATCCGCGATACTGATCATAGACTTGATGTACTTGTGGTACTGCTCCAGCTCGTGCGAGAACTGCTCCGGCTGCAGCAGGTAGCGGTCACTGAACCCTGGGGACACCTGCTCAATCTGGAAGGAAAATGTTACTTCAACATTTGGAATATTCAAGACCGAAGAAATAATGTACAATGAAAGACAAAGTTAAATTGCCCTTTCACTATAAAGATTTTGTACGTCCACACAAGCTCATAACTTCTGGATCGAACTTATTATAATACGTAGCCCGGGGAATTCACGCAGTAGTTTCGACTAACTTGGCATTAATTTAAAATATTATTAAGTTATTGCATAGCTTCTATCGCGGGCCTTGAGCGTGGAGACCGAATCCAGAAATTCCGTAACGAAAATAACCTAACACCCCAATAGAGTGAAATTTTAAGATGCGCGATGCGCACTGTGACACAAACTGATAAAAAATGTTATGCAATAGCTTTACCGCGGCAGTCTCCGAGTGCCACACGTCTTTTTTTTTTTTTCGTTTATAGTGTAGGGTAGTGACAGGGGCGTATGTTAAAATGTATACCGCGAAAAGTTCACCCCCGCATGTACGTTTTTTTTTTAAAAACATATTGTTAAAATTTTACTTGGTAGAAAAAAATATTAACGAATATGTTTTGGGTAAAGGTCAGTAAATTAAACATTTTCGTCCAGGGAAATGTTTAATTAACTGACCTAATTTTACACCGAAGGGTTTTAGTTGAAGTCGGATATAACCGTGTAACCGTTTCAATTAGGTACTTTTAAGGCACTTACGAACGTCAATTTTACAAAAAATAGAATTGATTCTAGTCTCCCCTTCCAAAAAGTAGTTTTCGCATGGAGTAGAATGGGCAAGAAACTCCACCGTTACTCTTTTAAATAATTTTTTACAATATTTTGTATACATTAACTATTTATAATTATATGTGAAGACGATGCATCTAGAATAAGATTACCTTTTCCCAGACGGAAAAGTCCATGAGGATCTAAAAGACAGAAGAACAGTATCCTCACCACAACGCGGTTCCTGCTGGTGTTCCTGACGTCCTCGGCCACCTGCACGCTGAGCAGCACGTTGAGGCCCAGCGCGCGCCGCCCGCGCCCCGCCACGCCCTCCCACGAGAAGTTGGCGCTGGCCTGCGCGGGCGGCCTGGGCGGCAGGCCCAGCGTCTGAAGCAGCTTTTGGATCGGCTCGATGCCGTCGGCTTCTAGTTTTTCTGGAATATGGAGAACGGAAAATTATCGCTGTTCTACTAATGTAATACCTAAGGGATATAATAATGTAATCTTTAAAACTCTTATGAATTCTTATTAGAAGTAGATGTTAGGGTTAATGTTAACCCCAAAAACCAAGATATATTTGAAAAGCAGACCGTAGCATTACAATAAAACCAGCCAAGTGCGAGTCGGACTCGCAGACGAAGGGTTCCGTACCACCGTACAATATTTAGCAAATCAATGAAAATACTAAACGAACAATATTATTATTTTTAACCGATTTCCAAAAAGGAGCCTCCTCCTTTTTGGAAATCGGTTTCCAAAAAGAAAAAGAAGAAAATTTCCAAAAAGGAGGATTGGATGTTGGATTCGGTTAATGTACCTTTTTTTTTTAATGTACATTCATCGATATTTTCGTTTGGTAGAGGAAGCTTGCGCGGTGGTCCCATATCAATTTTATTAACTTTGCTGGGGTAGTTTTTGAGTGAGCTTTGATAATACGTATTTTTCCCATTTAGTCTTTAAGGATGATGTTATAATAAGTTCCTGTCACTGTTTTACATAGCACTATAGTGGAATTCGAATTTGTGTGGGGTAGGTACCACAACTAGAAAGTGAAAAATAAAAACTTTTTAGAAAAATAAACAATCGACTTCCAAAAAAAGCACTAAGTACACATTGAAAAATAACTTTAATTTAAGTCAGTGGCAAAAACGAAAATTCAAAGCACAGACTTTCGAAATTAAAGTTATGTTTCCCTTTGTAGTGTTTTTCGGCCGTCGGTAGTTTTTTTTGTAAAAAGTGTTTTTTATATTAAATTTTAAAAATCGCAAATAAAATGTAATTCTCGTTTCATAATGATACTATGATTTTTTTTGCAGGTGCAGAAAATAGCCCATATTTAAATTAAATACTTACCTTATTAATCGGCGTTTTTTGTATTTTTTTATTAGATACAGTTTATGGTACTATGATATTACAGAAGTTTCAAATTCCTAACTTGTTTCGCTGTTGAGATAGAGCTCGTACAAAAATCTATTTCGTTATTTATGAAGAAAAAAATAAATTGTTCTCTACTCAATGAGCTCTAGACAATGACACCCCACATGCCAGAGTAAGTTTTTTTTTTTCAAAATCAAAAGTTTATTGTTTTGAGACCCCACTTTAATTAATAACTTTATTTAATTGTATTATTTGTTGTTATAGCAGCAATAAAAATACACAATCTGTGAAACTTTCAACTGTCTACCAATTTCGGTTCATGAGATACAACCCGCTGACAGACAGACAGACGGACAGCGGAGACTTAGTAATAGGGTTCCGTTTGGCACCCTTCGGGTACGGAACCCTAAAAAGACACTACTGTGAAAAGCTTCATACCTACTGCTAAAATAACTATCAAAAAGTAACACTCACCAGTATTAATACAAGTCCTATACAGACTCTTCGCCTTCACCACGCTCTGAGGTAGTCCCTCGTCATCCTTGGCCTCCAAGAGTTCCCTTAGATCAGTGACCAGCTGTTCCCTAAGCTTCGCTAGCTGGTCCCAGGATGTGGCCCAGTCAGGTACGGGGTTCTGTTTGATCCAACCTCCACACGCAAACTCGTAGAAGTCTGTGCATGGTTCCACGTCTTTGTTTAAGGCTTGTAGGATTCTTGATGCTGTGGATGAGAGATATTTAATATCAGTAAAAGGCAATAACGCAGTGGTCAGACTAGGTACTAAGCACGTCATACAAACGGTCGCAAAGTCGACTCCACGCTCGTATCAGTCAATATTCAATCTCGGCAAAAATATAATAGATTAAAGAATTTCTTTTATTTGAAGAACAGGAGTGAAATCTAAATCAAAAGTAATTTATTCAAACTAGGTTGAGAATCAACAGTTTTCGAACGTCAAAATTACATAAGACAGTCCCCAAAAATGCCCGCCCTTCACCACTTCCTATTGAAATTATAATTCTATCAAAAAGTTTAAACTAATAGTATCAGTAGTTTATGGAATGTAGGTAGTGTGGTCTTTCAAAAAAAAATATCAGCTTAGCAGCCTATAATTCGCGTCGCCTCGAGGAGAGGGGGGAAACAGGAAGCTCTCTAGCTTTCTCTACGAATGCATAAAATATGCGCAATATCTTAATAAACAACGAGCTTATGTAACCCGGCGCCTACCTACCGCAGTAGCACAGGCAGATGATGCAGTAAAAATATGCAATGAATGAGTTTAATAATAATTTTTATTTTATAATATAAGAGGCTCGTTAAAGTTGCTGAATAATTTAAAAATAAAAAAACTATTTAGTTAATCAAATAAAAGCAGAGAACATAAATAAATAAACATCGCTTTTATGAATAGGTACGTATTTTTTACCAATATTTTGTAAAAAGAAAGTTAAATGAAAATGGAAACTTTTAAACTAAATTTAACAAACCTGTCTCCTCAAGGCGAGTAGTTTTTGTAGTAATATCATTATCCTTGTTCACTTCCGAGGCAATTCTGGCATCAACAACTCCAAAGTTAGACAAAACAACAAGAAGCACTGGATACAAAAATACTAACAAAAATATTTTAAAAGTGAAACTAAACGTAAACAAATAATAATGCATTATGTAATCTTCCTTGTTCAAACGACAGCAGAACACAGTCTAACCAAACTATCGAACGGTCTGATGTTTTTATCGATATATGAAAATAATTAAAAATTCAACAACAAATGACACAATTGTTGTCCTAAGTACTAATGATGTCCTATATTATACCAACACGCGTTGTAACTGCGTGCAAACCTAGTATCAATATACAAAACGTGTCTCAACCCCTTAAAGAAAAACATAGCTAAAGTATAGTAGGCTGCAAGTCAGTAGTAACAAGGCCAATATAAACTGGCCTCGCATTCTATTGAAACTCCGTACTACGCTAGGCCATCTTAAGGTCAAAGTGTTACCACTGATGTGAAGTCTACTGTACCTATAGGTACATAGGTGTGACTCAAAATAATTAATATTTTCTCGCTAAAGTGGCGCAGTTATCCCTTGCACAGAAAAAACACGTGGACTACAAAATAAGTGATGTAAGAACTACTTAGGGTTAAATCAGAACATGCGTTTTATTTTGAAATGTATGCGACAATTTGTATTTTAATTGGAGCGATATACCTACGCAGGGGTTAAATGCGCTGTTTCTTTGAAAACTGAGCAATTAGACATGAATGTTACGTAAGTCGAACAAACAATATAAATAGACATAGGAGCCACCCACTGTCGCATCGCTGTCGGCATCGTCGGAATATGTCAAGAAAAACATCAACATCATTTGTATTCAGATTCTACAATAGGTAATTACAAAAATTCTAACATAAAATAATCAGTATTTTTTATTTATTTTATTTACAAGCGCAGTAGAGGTAAATAACGCGGTCTTCATTGGAAAAGCCGTAAACAGTAAGATTAATTTAATATAATTAGTTATGCAACACATACAAAGTAAACTAGTTGTAGAAAGATACGAGATTAACATTGAATAAGTATCTTTGTGGTCATATCAATGAACTAACCAGCCAGCTCGATCGTCGAGATGCTCCTTCCTAACGTAAACAATAGCAATTTTTTGCCTATTGGAACTGTAAAAGTAGTCGTTAATTTTCGTCTTAGTTATGAATTCTCTCATATAAGAACAAGAGTACAAATTAGTAGGTATATTACCTATTCTGCATATCTACAGCCTGACACGGCATTTATAGACAAAGACATGTATATACTAATAACTCGACGATAGAGATCCAATCTAAAAACGATGAGTCTACACTATTTGCATATGCAAATGTTACATTACTCGCATCGCATCGTGATTGAGACGCCTAATTACTCTTACATGGCAATACAATGTATATTCGTAATTAAAACTGTCATAAAAGAACTTTGAAGCATTCTTCCGTGACAGACATTTCCATAGAGATGACATGGTGTTTGTAGTGATATGTTAAATAGCTATTAAACACTCATTACATACCACCGATGAATTACCGACTAATTACGATTGCGCAAATCGACACGTGTCGCAGTAAATGTTATGGCAAACGTATGGTAAAATGTGGTAATCTCCTTATTTTACCATAACGAAGCGGCGTATTTATTTAATTTTACTTATGGCTTTTTTTTACGGTGGGATGTTTGTTTGCTGTTTGTTTGTTGTTATTCAGCATAATGAGCGCACGCTTAAAATTTATTACTGAGATGTTAATTTGTTTATATACCTACGTCATGAAAAACAGGTTCTATTAAATACTTACCTACCCTAAGGTAGAATGAAGTAGAATTCGGTATGTATATTGAGATGCGACTGTTATATTTGAGATGGCTTGACTGAGTGCCTAGTTATTACTAAACAGAGCTGCAGGGCTGTTTTTCCTTATGCCTTGGTATATTCTTGTGCTTGTGCAAGGCTTTTGACACTACTTCTTTCCCTACCTTGCTGTCTTGTCCGGAGTTGATAGGTGTGAAAGGCAAATGCACTGCTATTTTTGAGAGCTACCTCTGGGAGCGTAGGTACCCAAAAAGTCAATACGGGCTCACATGTAAGGGCAGATCATACGCTGCTGTTTGGAGTTCATCAAGGTTCGTTATTGTGACCAACATTACTTCTAGCGAGAAGGCCTCTGCCAGCAGTAGGGACCTGATTCTTAGGCTAATTTTGCTTTGTTATTATTTCTCGCAGATATATAAACACTAACCGGTCCCGACGCACTGTTCGCTGACGCAGGGCCGAGGGCTACGGTACTCGGTGAGCACCAGCACTGCTGTGTACACGGCCAGGGCTATCAATGAGATGCCTAGCGCGCCAATGAGGACTGATGAGCAACGGACTGTGCGTTCTCTGGAAAAGAAAGAAAGTAAGAATTAGTTTTAAACATTAGTATTGTCAATGATTTCGCAAGAAAAGCATGCGTTATTTCTAGTGTTTTGCTGACAGTCTGCCAGTAAATTAAACAGAACCTTTTTTTATCATCATTTATCATAATTATCATACGTACAATCACAAAAATGCTTTTATAAACAATAGGATATAATCGGGTTCAACAGTGAACATCAAACTTTTATCGATAATACTTGTAAGTAAACAATGATTCTGATAAAAAATACACCATACCCTAAAATGCAAAATGACCGTAGATGGAAACACGAATAGGGATTTTATAACATTTACAAAATTCCGCCACAGTGTCAATATTGTATTTTATTGACTAGGTTAGGTAAGTAACATACCTTTCAGGTACAATCTGCGAGAATAGACCTATAAGTTGATTAATGGTCAGTAGTTCAGAAGTACTCTGTTAAGTCTAAAAACTGTATTATGTTGGTACATATTGTGCAGTAAGATCACTTTCTCTACTTGATAGATAGTAAAGTGTTTCCTATATTTTAGATTTGTATCTGACACGCGAAGTGACTTATGTAATTGTGTTCTGAAATATTTTGATTATGACGATGTAGGTACCTATTCAGGGCTTGTAATGGATGCACACGTATCAATAAATTGTGTGAAAATGTACGTTGTCTTGAAGAAAATGACTGTCTTCTCTGCGACCAAACAAATTGTAACTTTAGCCCTAAGTAAATTTTATCTCATCCGAATCGGTGTTTTACTGATAGACTGTGTAGGTATATCAAGATAACATAACATAATATAACGCTTGTAATAGCCGAAGGGTCAGGCAGAGGTGTACCTACAGTACACCCACATTTCGCCAGTTATGTTTAAGTCACATGTAACAGGGGGCGAGCCTATTGGCATCAGCCGGCCACAGATCCAGACTCCGGGCTGCTACTGAGAAATTAGAAGAAAGAACGAAATAAAATACCTTTATTTGCGGTAAACATGACGCAAAGAAAGAACAAAACAAAAAAATATCAATTTGGGGGAAAATATGTGTCACATCCACGCAAAACGGCCATCGCTCAGAATAATGCCGCACTGCAAACCTATAATAGGTACGCGAGACAGAGCCCCAGCGTCGGTTTTCAGCGACATTCGGCGTAGTAGTTAGTGAGTACCTATTTGAGTATATCAAGAATAGTAGCATCAAATAAAAAATTACATAATAAAAGGACGATCTACCATCACTGACCCACTTAATGATTTCGACGGCGAACATATCTGTTTATAATATTATTCCCCTAACACCACAATGAATTCAAAAATAATGACACCTGAACACAACTTTACAACAAGTAGGTATTTTCTCCTGCCTGCGCTCAGTGATTGTAAAAACTGTGAGTGCTGTCTCATTTCCGCCAGGTAATGCAATCTGTATGGAAATTTCACCATCTCCATATAATCATTATGTTGAGAATTGTCATAAATTGTGTCTTAAAATGTTTTATTTTACCGAGTGAGAAGGAATTAACGGTGTGTTGTAATTTTTATTTGGTTTTTGATGTAGTGTGCACAATTAGAAATTGAATTATAAGTATATGATGTATACCTACTTAATACTAATGAGGCGGCAGGTAATTACTATAATATACTTTTTGTTACCTATTAGGTATTATATTCTTCAACTTTGCAGCGGTAAGCAAATGGATAGACGACCCAAATTTTTTAATTATATTTAGTTTTGAGTGATACCTACCATTTATTAAAACACAAGTAAAAAGATACTGCACAAAGGAGGACTTAATGCCAGAGGCATTTCTTACCAGTCATCCTGAGAGTGATGCAGAAACAAAACATGGCAGGTGCAACATTTCATTTATCCAACAGTTATAATCAATTTTCCTGTAAGGAAAGTTCGTTCCCATAACAAGTGGGGATAATATGAGGACTGTGTAAGTGTGCCACACAAGCATGACGAGTCGTTATGTAATTAAGCTATAATCTATCTTATCACATAGATAATAAATCTCATAATTATATAAACAGCAACATAAGATTGCTCCTAGTTCAGAAATCGAAACTGAATTCAACGAACCGTGAACGCTCATTCATCACATATATATATACTTGCATCACGACTTCTTCGTAAAACTCATAAATACTATAATGCTAGAGATCAATCTTACTGTATGTTGCTTTGTATACCCAACCAATAGTACAGCTATCCGACATAAGTAAGCCACTCAAAACCCTTTTTCCACTCGTGTACGAAAATGTACCTAATGATCAATACTCATGCTACTGTAAAAAGATTCCTAAAAGCCAGTCAGCAAGTTTGATATTAGTTCCACTGACTGCCTAAAGAGCACCCTAATTTATTGAAAATCGCTAGAAAATTGAAAAGATCAGAAGTATACCTATTAGTTAAAAAGACTGTTTGCGTTAAACAGAGATGATTGAGAAAGGAATCATTGTTGAAAGTCTAAGATTCAAATATAGACTTTCAACAATGATTCCTTTCTCAGCAGCTAAGTAACGCCCACTAACTATTTCTAATTTAACATTTGTGCTCAAACAGATATTTAAAAAAAAATATAACTAGCTTCTGCCCGCGACTTAGTCTGCGTCACATCCCATCGCCCGCTCGCGCTATTACTGCGTTTTCGCTTAGCGTTGTTTCTGAGTATTTTTCTTTTTCTCGGCTGTTAAGGGTCGTAGCGTGATTAAACATAGCCTATACCCTTCCTTGAAGATTTTTTCAAATCCGACTGGTAGTTCCGGAGATTATCCCCTCACATCTAACATCACGCCTCTATTCCCCGTAGGGTTGGGCAGAGGCGGCCCTATAGTACACCCACATTTGTCCAGTCATGTTTAAGTGCGAGCATATTGCCATCAACTGGGCACAAATCCAGACTCCAGGCTGCTACTGAGGACTTCCGGCCACCGTAGGCGCGGGCTTGCGGACGGTGAGCAATGGGTAGGTCGCCGTCCGATAACGACCAGGGTCGACCGGGTCGACGGCGCGTTGTGTTCCACGCGCGCCTCAAAAAGATGTCAGCACCAACTGACGGGGTCCGTTAGGGCCAATGCCTGCCAGGGTTGCGGGTTTGTCCGAAAGGGATATCGCGGCCCCGGCACACAGGCAACGGAAGGAAGACTGGTGGGTTTTAGTCAGTAAAAGTCTGACACACCCTTCCGCTCCACCCAGAGCGGGAGAAGTTATTTCATAATTTCCCACCCTCAAAAAAAAAACAAAAAAGGGTTGCGTGTTTGTCCGAAAGGAATATCGCGGTCCCGGTACACAGGCAACGGAAGGAACACGGGTGGGTTTTAGTCAGTAAAAGACACGCCCTCCCGCTCCGCCCAGAGCGAAAAAAAAAAAATTTTGCTACTGAGCAATTCCAGATGGTAAATCCCAATAACACTTTGCCCGACCCGAGAATCGAACCCAGGATCTCAATGTTCAGCAGTAGTGCTTGCGACCACTAGACCAACAAATACCTCTTTATAATATTATTAAAGATAAAGGCAATGATTATAGGAAGCCAAATTAATCTGTTTTTGAGGGTAAGAAAACAAGGTAATAGTAGACAAAATTGACAAGTAGAGAAGTGTGGAACTCTTCTCTAGTTTTAAGTATTTGTAATACGGACGGACAAGCATAATGTCATTTTACAGGGCACTTGTCTAGAAAAATCTAGTTGAGTCAATCTCAGTAGTTGCGCTTGCAAACACTAAAATACTAATGCCCGTTTTCACTAACACTAAGTGACACCTAAATGAAGCCCTAAATAAAACTGCTCTGTTGGATTTTCACGATAGGCTCAGCGCTGAGAGTTGAAAATCCAACAGTGCACTTTTATTTAGGGATTAATTTAGGTGTCACTTAGTTCACGGTGAAAACAGGCATAAGGCAGTCTAGAGAAACTTAAATGTAATCAAACTCAATTCTATGTATAAACGGCTAAAGATAAACGCCGTCGTCGGCACTCGAATCTCTTCCGGCCCGGTCTCTGCAGGCGCGGAACTCTCAACAAATAACAATTACTATCGCGCATCGGAACCGTTTCACTTTCCTCCTCAATCAGCGCCGCAATGAGGAGCAAGTTCTAGCAAATTGATACTTGTAGTGTGTAATCGTGTAGCAGACAATGAATGAAGTATTAGAAGTTGTTTCTTTTCGTTGAGTATCTTTATAGTACTTAAATAACAGGTGTTAAATAAAAAACTGGACAAGTGCGAGCTGACCTCGCGTGGAGAGGGTTCCGTAGTATGAATATGTTATCCCAAGAACAAATTTTTAAATTGTAGTTAAAAAAACATGTTCTCCCCCATACATTCCAATTTCCAACAGCAAATGTAAGTTTTTACGCACAATACTAAATGATTTACCATGTTATTTTTAAGATCATGTGTGCCAAATTTCAACTTAATTGGTCTTGTAGAGTAGGAGCAAATTGGCTGTGACAGACCGACAGACATACACACGAGTGATCCTATAAGGGTTCCGTTTTTCATTCAGATGTATGGAACCCTAAAATGACTGAAATGAAATGAAATTGTTTATTCTGTAAATAGGATATCGGAATCACTTTTACACGTCATATAAAAAAATATTAAAAATAAGCTAGGTGAGGTCGGTGTTTCCTATCTGACTACTCTGAGAAGAAAGGCCGAAACAAACTCAGAGGTCACAGTCTCTTTTAAAGTCCAGACATAATCTTGGTCAAGTCATGTGAGGACCATGTAGATTAGTGTCTGAAATGGTATTTTGAGGAAAGAACCACACAGATTTGAGTGGACCTGTCCAGTCAGTGCAAGCATTTGTCAGTAATCGTGGAGCTCAACTCAGAACTTAAGGAGCTCAACTCGACGAACAATACCAAGGAAAGGATATTTGGGTAGGCCGTATCAACTACTCAAACTGCCAGACCATCATTAAAACTGAGAAAGAAAAAAGAAATGAAGAGGGAAAAAAAAAATATCCACATAGTCCTCACATTCACAATAATTAAAATAATATAATACTTTACAAAGTAATCGTGTCATTTTGAATATAATTTTCAGCAATGTCAATGTGTATATAAAACTGGTTTATTGTGATGAATAATTAAAATGTCAAGTTTTATGGTTTTCACAAGGCTTAGCAGAGCGAGCAGCTCAATCCCAAGCTTTTTTATCTTCTAAATAATCTGAAATTTTATAGTACCTTTTTTTACAAAGTTTGGTTTTAATACAGCTTTTAAATCGTTTAATGGGTAAGTTTCGAATGTCAATAGGAAGTTTGTTGTAAAAGCGTATACATTAGCCCATGAACGAGTTGCTTACTCTGTGGAGACGTGTGCGATGTACAGCAAGGTTGTGTTTATTCCTGGTATTTAAACTATGAACATCGGACATTTTCTTAAAATTTGATATATTTTTGTGTACATACAATAGGTTTTCAAAAATATTATAAATATTGTGAGGCTACAGTCAGAATATTTATTTCTCTGAATTTCTCTCGAAGGGAATCTCTTGGACCTAGGTTGTAAATGGCTCGAACAGCCCTTTTCTGTAGAACAAAGATAGTATTAATGTCCGCACCGGTTCCCCAAAGAAGAATTCCATATGACATAAGACTATGAAAGTAACTAAAATAAACAATTCTGGCTGTATCTACGTCAGTTATCTGCCTAATTTTTTTAACAGCATAGGCGGCCGAACTAAGCCTTCCTGACAATTTTTCTATGTGTGGGCCCCATTGTAATTTACCGTTAATAGTTATTCCAAGAAAAACTGTTGACTCAACAGGGTCCAACTCTATTCCATTAACTTGAACATTGGTAGTTAGCTGCCTGACATTTGGCGTTGAAAATTTAATGAGTTTAGTCTTTTTTTCGTTCAGGAGAAGATTATTTACATTAAACCAATGCACAACTTCAGAGAATGCATCGTTAACTTGTTCAAAGTTGACTAACTGACGTTTGATTTTAAAAATAAGGGAAGTGTCATCTGCGAATAATACGATCTTGTGATTATCCCTTATGTAGTAAGGTAAGTCATTTATGTAAATTAGAAATAAGAAAGGACCTAGAATTGAACCCTGCGGAACGCCTATGGTGACGGCAGATCCTGCAGATCTCTTGCCATTAACATCGACCCTCTGAATTCTGTTATTCAGATAAGAAGTCAGAAGGTCAAGAGCCTTGTCCCTCATGCCATAATGGTACAGTTTTCTGATAAGAGTATCATGATGTACGCAATCGAAGGCCTTGGACAAGTCGCAGAAAATGCCAAGAGCATCTTGCGAATTCTCCCAGGCCTCGAATATGCTCTTCAGTAATTCCACGCTCGCGTCTGTAGTTGAACGACCCTTTGTAAAACCAAACTGTTTCAAATGAAGTAAATTATGTCCTAACATTATTTTAAAATTAATTTTTCAAAGATTTTACTCAATGTAGGTAATATCGAAATAGGCCGAAAATTTGTGGGATCAGTTGTGCTGCCAGATTTGAACAGTGGAATCACTTTGCTAAGTTTCATCAAATCAGAAAATACACCAGATACAATACAAGAGTTAAAAACGATTGCTAAAAAGGGTGAAATAACATCAATTATTGAAGACATGGTATGTACTGATAATCCCCAAAGGTCAGCAGTTTTTTTTACATCAAGTTTATTAAAAGATTCTATAATGTCTTTAGCAGTAATAATTGTAAATTCAAAAAGTTTGTCACATTCTGGTACACATTCTTTAAGTATTGCGTAAGCAGAAGTGGAGGACGACAATGACAGAGTTTTGGTTGTTAAAATGGGAATATTAGTGAAGAAATTTTCAAACTCAGTTGCCACCTCCACGTCTGCCTCAATATCTACATTATTGATTTTTAGATGGAAGTCACGATTCCGTACTGTCCTTCTTCCCGTTTCTGAATTAATAATATTCCAAGTTGTTTTAATTTTATTTCCAGAAGATTTTATTTTATTTTTAATGTGTATGGCTTTTGCTGAGGAACAAGCTCTTTTAAAAGTTTTAGAATATTTCTTAACAAATTCTTTAAAAGTTTCATCATGGTTATATGTTTTTTCATGATACAATTCAAATAACCTCTGCCTACTTTTGTAAATACCTGGTGTTGCCCAATCACTAAATATAACGCGGTCAAAAACAGGCAATGTTTTTGCAGTGAAAACCTTCCTAAACTCACAATTGATGAGGTTAAATAATGAAGCATACGCTTGGTCCGGGTCGTTATGATAAGGCAAACCCGGTAGCTTTTCCATTAAATTATTTTTTAAATGTCCTAAGCGACTTTTATTTACAGTAACAAAACTCACAAGTTTTCTTTGAGCTCTGACTGTTTTCTGAGGGAAAGTG
Source organism: Agrochola macilenta (assembly GCA_916701695.1). Classification (NCBI taxonomy): domain Eukaryota; kingdom Metazoa; phylum Arthropoda; class Insecta; order Lepidoptera; family Noctuidae; genus Agrochola; species Agrochola macilenta. Next base: position 21,949,190 of record OU753560.1, on the reverse strand, counting down.
ACTAACTGGCCACAGTGATCAGAGTCCAACTCATTTATAATTAAATGGCTAGAAGGTCTTACGTTTGTAAAAATATTGTCAATATTTTATTTATTATTATTTATTGACAATATTTTTACAAACGTAAGACCTTCTGTCTTACGTTTGTAAAAATATTGTCAATACAGATAGCACTAGTGGCAGTTATTCTAGTCGGCTCAAAGAATGTATTATACAAATTATATGACTTTAATAAAGTTACAAATTTATTTACTACAGCAGATTTTTCCAGTATATTAATGTTGAAATCTCCACAGACTACAACTGTTTTATTACTGTTAGAAGTCTTTAATAATACTTCTTCCATATATTTCTCAAAAATATCATATGAAGCACACTAAACAGAGACCTTAACGCATTCAAGGACACTGAATGAGACACAATAGAAGTTTTATTGTTAAAACGCCTATGGGCGTTTACTGTCTCTCAAAGAGTTTTTTTTTTTAATCGTTCTATATTATTCTTGAGATGAAATCTCTTAGGATCGAAACTCTATTTATTTATTTATTTATGTTCTCTTACCCTTTTTTCCACTTCATTTATTTTAAATCCAAACTAATAATGGGTACAAAACTTTCAGTACTTACCACTCAAAAGTGTGCATTCAGACAGTAATGCAAATAACTGTGCAAACATAATGACTTAACTGCATACGCACACTAATCAATGCTAATTAGTTAGCCCACTTTTACGAAACAGTTAACTTGTAAACAATGAAGTTAACACACTCATGACATAGACCTCTTAACAACACAAGAAGCTGAGAAGGTCATGTTTGTTATTACCCTAGTGATTTAGAATAATTCCGAGTTGTCTACCGCTGTCGGCGTTTCGTGTTTTGTATTTACTAAAGTTTTCGATATTGAAGAAGTACTAAGCCTCGGTCTTGTCATCAATACTTGGAAAAGGGAGACCTCTATCGCGATAGATTGAGTTGATTATATCTATAAACATCAAAGAAAATCTCGGTAGGTACATTATACCTTTCCGTGCGTAAAAAAATCCAATACATTTTATAAATTCCATATGAGTGTTAAAAAAAAAATTCACAAAACAACAAAGTTTTCGAAAACAAAGCCAATATTACCATATTATAACTTTTCCACAAAACGTTGCACTTATTCGATATTTATCTGAAATTCCAACGCATACTTTCCTTAGCAAAAATTTTCAATATGTGCAAATATATTTACGAGCATTGTCTGTCGAAGTTGAAGCAAGGCATTGACTTGGAAAAATAAAGAGTAACGGTAAAAACTCCGTGCTTTCCGCCCTCGATAGGGCATTAGGTATTCTGCTCAGGACCTACGGAGACGTCGCGAAGATTTACAGTTTGGTCAAACTCGTGAGTGAGCCGTTAAGTGATAGATGTTTTTGTTTTTGGATGACCATAAAGTTAAGGTGATTGATGGGTTTTTAGGTATGTTAGTCACACATTAGTCAGTAAACTTAGAACTGCATTATTCGTCACATTTTGTGAAGTCATTAAAAGTGATTGAGTTAAGTTATCATCAGTATTTTCCTACTACTACTAACACGATAACTCTCTTCCTCATCAGTGAGGAACACGTTAGATAGATTTCGCAACTAGGCCCTCAAACTAGTTCTATTAACTCTAGTGACTCGTTTAGCAACTGCTTTATAAAGTAATTTCATTTAACTTAACTCAGACAGGGTCATAACAATATTGCCTACAAACAGCACTGAGTAACGGTGCGGACTTAATGTAAATAGTTTTACTTGATAAGTATCTGGCATTGATTGTAGTTTACGAAACGGTAATTTATTTCCGATTTATTCACATTATAAAACGAAATTATTAAAGGAATTAAAGGAAAAAATCAAGCATTAACTTCTAGATAAACTAAGTGTAAACCCAACCACAGTATGTCTCATTGAACACGAAAGTTCAGGGAATGACTGTGTCATCATGATATGCAAAGGAAAACTGATAGCATCTAATAATTCTCATGACAATCAAAGCTTGGTATTTCCAAGCGTTGCATTGTCATGTGACACATAATGTAAAGTGCTTTTCCGGCTCATTGTGAAGACATCGATAGCAGACATTACTTTGTTTGTTTGTACTTAGCTACATTTGTAACTACGAGTATGCAATCGTTTTCTCCATTATGAGGGGTATTTATCTCACAATAAACTTAAATTACCTAATCTGTCTTCATCTTTAGCTATCGAATAAAAATAATAAATTATGAGTCAGAGTGAAAACCAAATCGAAGTATTACACACATGCTTATTTTTCAGGTCATGAACATTTCATTGACAGTATGTACAGGATGGCCTTACGAGAGCCATGTCGTGTTCTTCCCCATTATAGCTATCGTTAATACATAATCATATGTAATCATAATATTACTGCATGCCAAGTTCATCAATTCATGCCATAATCAGTATGCCAATGCCATTCCAGTAGCATCATTGCTATAATTTTCTAGTACATAGCTTTAATCGAATGAGTCATGGGCCAAAACTACCACGATGTGGGTCCCAAAAAACGTCCGTCGACATCGAGGCAGACCCAAGAGAAGATGGCGAGACGAGCTTGACGCCTACAGACAAGATTGGTCCTCACTAGCTCAAGACAGAGAGGAGTGGAAAGAAGAAAGGGAGGCCTTTGCCCTGCAGTGGGACAACACAGGCTAAAATAAATAAATAGCTTTAATAGGTAGCCCCCTATTACATGGGTCTTAAACATAACTGGTGAAATATGCGAGGACTTATTATAGGTACACTTCTGCCTAACCCTTCGAGGAATACATATAGGTACCAGTTTTCCTCGGAAAAAGTACCCAAACCAGGTGCATGTAACTTTAACCCATTAATAGTGACCGCATGACACAGTACAGTTTCCATTGATGCATTGTGTTCACGCGATTAGCATAACTATAGGACGAAACAAATGCCGAATGTGTGTGGACAGTCGGACACCATGTTGGACACTTTCTATCCAACTGTCTGCATTGGTTCCGGTGTTGATTTACTGAATATGGTAAACATCTGCCTCTTTTGGGTTAATAGGCGAACATTGTTGAAACAAAGGAAGATAGAAAATAAATTAATATATTTGGCCCAGGTTGACATTGCTTTTGTAAAACTAGGTAGATAAGTATGTTCTAGTTTTTATGGTGTTTACTAAATCTCGTTTTCGAGATTTTCATAGAAAAACGCGAGGAGACAAAATTTATAAAAATTATGTATTTGTAAGTAAATATATTTCGGAACAGATATAGAAAATCTGTTAGAAAAAAAAATTGTTTGGTCAAGGCAAAGCGAAATCTAAGCAGTAGCCGGAAATATAATATATTAGGACGTAGAATTATTTTGTTACCAAACGAAATTGTTTATATCAAAAATGATTTGTCAACTTCGTCTACTTTCATAAGCTTCCGTCAAAAACTTATCTCAATTAATGTAGCTACCAGTAATTAAGATTAGTCGTTGATAAGTTAAAGTTGGCCTTTAAGTATAGACTTGGTCTGTTTTTAACATTTCCTGGCTGGTCTGTTAGTCAGCTAAAAGTGTTGCGATAAAAGCTGGGCTTTTTTTTGTTTTTTTTTTTTGTTTGGGAAATGATTAAATTCCTTCTCTCGCTCTAGCCGGAACGGCGGCGGCGGGACAACGTATCAGACTCTTACTGCCTAAAACCCACCCGTGTTCCTTCAGTTGCCTGTATGTTGCCAGGGGCGACGATATCCCTTTCAGACTTTCCCGCGGCCCCGGCAGGCATGGGTACTAGCGGACATCTCTTTGAAGCCCCACAAAATTTGAATAAAAGCTGGGCTTACAATCAAATTTTGTGGCGATTCTTGGAGTTACTTAGGGGTTTATTCATAAACGTTGCTTAAAGTTAAGTAATGATTAGCTACAGTTTAAGCATAAATTTTTGACGTTTAAACGTCTTTTAACTTTAAGCAACGTTTATGAATAATGGGGTTAGTTATTTCTTTTGGAAATTAATATTTATCTTTAAGTAGATAGAACATACATGGTCATACACGATTGCCGGTTGTGAGTACTACACAACTGACCTTTCTGAAGAACATCACTAATATGGTCACTATATGTGTCTCTGTCTACCCCAATGGGGAGAAGGCGTGAGTTTATGTACGTATGTATCCTGCGTTCGCAATTTTGTTTAAAAAAATGTAATCAAATATGAGTTTTTGGAAAAATAACTGTAATACCCACATGTAAAGTTCAGTTTGCGTTACAACTTCAAACTTATTGAAGTGAAACTTCTATATAGACTCTTTTTCGTGACAGAAAAATCCTAATACCCCCCGTATTAGGATTTTTCTGTCACGAAAAAGCGTTACGGCCGCGTGGAGGGGGTAGACGATATATCGCGTGGTGAGAGGCGGCAGCGGCGGAGGGAGAGAATGGATTGGAATCACAAGTTTTTATATTGAACCAATTTAAAAAATGCTTTCACTGTTGGGAAGCTACACTATCCCCGGGTGACATAGGCTATATTATATTTAAAAAAAAATTAGGGATGCTTACTAAAACTCCAATAATGTAACCCAAGGTGTAAAAATATAACCTAAAATATTATTTACATCGCGTGCACTGCGAAAACTATTGATGATAGAATAAAATAATGTACTACGACTTTGCAGAACACATCATTATTTACAAAAAAAATGTGTGCTGGGACACATAGTAGAAGTGAACCTTCAACGGACAACTGCCCGTAAAACTCAAGTTAAAATTTTGTTGCGATTCGTTTTGCCACTTGTCCGTTGCGATTCGTTTTTCCACTTGTCCGTTGAAGTTTCACTTCTACTATGTGTCCCAACACACACTTTTTTTATGACTTTTTCAATAATTTTGGCCATTCTGAAATCAACTTAATTGGTACTGAAATAAAGTTGACATTTGTTTAAGTGGAAATAAAATCAATTGGAAACGGGTTTTTAAATATGGAATAGATAGAACACTTTTTTTTTTGAGGGTGGGAAATTATCAAATAACTTCTCCCGCTCTGGGCGGAGCGGGAGGGTGTGTCAGACTTTTACTGACTAAAACCCCACGGGTGGGTTTTAGTCAGTAAAAGTCTGACACACGCTTCCTTCCGTTACCTGTGTGCCGGGGCCGCGATATCCCTTTCCTTTCCTTTCTTCCCTGGCAGGAAAGATAGAATACTTCAAAAATCGGAAGTATAGATAGAACACTTCCGATTTTATCACCTTTTGTAGTATCTTTTGAAGACGAATGTTTTTTTCACACGTCTCATGATTTAATCGTCTCACGTTTATGAAAATAAATCACGTAACATGTGTTGAACGAGTTTTGATGGGACTTTCACAAAGACAATTTCATTTCCATGTATTTGGCGTCGGATGAGCCCGTAAAGTAAGTCTAAGGCCGCGCGCACTTTGGATGCGTTTTCCGTACGAATTTCACTCATGCGTACACGTACGAACACGCACGAACGATCCCGACCTTCCAAGTACAAAGGGAGCGCGCAGACTGGGTGGTACTTAGTCGTACGTATAGTTCTGACGTCTGGATACAACGAACTTGTTGGGATTTCTTGTTGACTTGTTGGGGTTCAATTCGATATTACCGGAACACTACCTATTTGACGTAGAAAAACGTATCCACTGTGTGCACTCATTTTGGACGACCATGGTCGTACGTGTACGCACGAGTGAAATTCGTACGAAAACGCATCCAAAGTGCGCGCGGCCTAACTGTTGAACATAAAAACATAATTTTCAAGCTCACTCACAATTTATAAAAAGGAATTAATTATTAACAATTTAAACCCGCATAAACCATAACCACCTTCCTGCAAACTCACCATAACCCCATAAGCACCTTATCGGAAGCCTTAACACCTGATCATTAATAGAAAGCCGATTACGTGCACATTTACGCCACCTAATGGCACATAACAGCGCTTCCTAAACATTGGCTAGTGGCGGTTCATGGCGGTTCAATGCCACGGACTGCGCGCGCGCTGATAATGTAATTAAAGCGAAGCACGTCCGAGGCTTTCCATTGGTATCTAGGCAAGGGTTAAGGTGGAGGAGTTTAGCGAACTTGGTTGGTAGTAAGGTACTTTTAGATCAAAGATTGAAGCGGTAACTTTTGTTTTAGTTTTAAATCAGCACTTTTAAAACCTACTTCAGGCACAAGCTCTCACAATGTTTATAGTTCAAAACTGTTAAGTAACTGTTAGTGTAAAGTCATTGTGAGACAAAATAAATAAACTTATTATTTTTATTGTTATAATTATATAAATTAAACCGGGTGGAAATATCACAAATCGAGCTTTGGGTGACAGGCAGACATGACGTTGTGCAAAGCTAAACTTTTTAAAACTCGATGTAGTTCCAGACAGAATTTCAGACGTGTCTTAAGGTTTCTTCATTTTACTTAAAAGTTTGTAAACTGTTGGAAATCAACTTTAAAAGAATCCACTTTTACTCGCATTGAAGCCGCTTTTATTCTCGGTAACGTTTTTTGCATACCGCTTTCGCTCTTAACTTGTATCCTACACGTGGGTTCAAACGCTCGCGCTCTATCCGAATGAACCGTATCGTTGTGATTTGTCGTAGCGTTGACTATAATAGCTCTTAATAAGGATATCACTTTCACTTTTAATTGTTGTGTGTGACAAGCGATGGACTTTCGACTGGTCTTATTGAGTCGTTTATTTCGTAATACCTTTGACATTAGGGGGTTTATTTATAAACGTTGCATAAGTTAAGTGAGGTTCAAACGTCAAAAGTTTATGCTTAAACACTAAACTTTAAGCAACGTTTATAATTAAACCCCTAGATATTTAAAAGTATGAATTAATTAATCGAATAATTATGGCACAAGTTGATAAACCATAGCTAACCAATGGATATGCTTATGGTTTAACTATTTGATGGTTAGTAACCATAGTTAGCCATAGCTAAACTCAGGAATGTGGTTCGTTTATAACTTGGAAAAACCATAATATGGCAAATGTAATCGGCACACTAAAAAGAACGAGACACTGAAATGATGGGCTGATGAAAGTCAACATTATTTTTCAATATATATATAATATAAAATGTAAATAAAAACCAAACACCAGTCACAGATTAATAAAGGTGAAAACGAGATGAAATAATAAAAGCCTGACCATTTACCCGGTAAGCCTCAAACCATAGCAAAAACTGCTCACAGAGATATCGTCGACGGAGCATGGATGTCAAGGCTCAAGGGAAACAAACGAGGCTCTATCTAATGCACTATCAGCCAGTACTGTCGGCCAGTGGACACAAAGAGATGGCAGATCGGGATATTTTTGTGGATGTGCATTGCATTAAAGTGAATCATCGCTTCGTGTGCGTACCACATCATGGTTTGAACACCAAATTATTTATTTGTAAAAATTCTGTAGTCAACTAGTCACGGTCTCCTAACTACTGGGGCGAGTCGTAACTGAATATTCACCCATCTATCAACGTTTCTTAATTGAAGACAAAAAAATATGTTTAGCCGATGTTTGATATGTATACAGTTTTAATTTGATTCAAATTATTTAGCAATATTTAATAGCCAAACCAATAATAATTCTAATTTCCGCTAGAAATCTCAGCAGACAGTTTTGCATTGCATAGGACAAGCTTTTGGATATTTCTATTAAATAATCTGCTAATTTTTAACATTGATAAATCGGAGACAAACATTACTTAAGTTTGCTGATTCAATTTTAACATATTGACCTATTATTACTCTTGCACGAAAACAAGATCATTTCATGATCAAATCAATCAATCAATTAGACTTGCAATTACATAAATTGTTTAATAACTCAATGTTTTTAACCCAGAACCTTTGCCTATAAATCATTTGTTTTAAAACAAAGATGCATCTCATGACGCATTACGAAATATAATTAATTTTCTTAATTATTATATGTACTAGTAACTATTCGTGATTTATTACCTATTACATAATCAGGTTAACAATAATACAATAGATGGATATCTTTCGGGTCGATTGCTAAATAAATTGTGCAATTACTTGAACGAAATCGAGCGAATATAATTGGTGGCAAAATACTTGAATATCTAAATAGATGACCTAGGTTCAGTTCAGAAAGGTAATTCATAATTTTAGTTTTAATATCCGTGCCTTTCCATTGAGACCCATAATGACAACATAGTTTGAGAGGACATCGATGGCAAGGAAAAATTTACAATATGTTGTTTTAAATACTGTACTATTCGATGAGTATGATACACTATTTAAAATTTTAAAACAATACACATTTGGTAGCAGCCGTGTTTTGTTTGTAAGTGTGTGCCATAGTTGATTTATTGATTTCATAGTATAGTCTGTCTTGTAAACAAATCTGATTGAGCCTGCGGAAATGGTCGGCCTTAAATGTCACGAAATATATTTTTCAATAACATTTTCTCACCACGCTTCATTTTATTCAGAAGGAACGCTACTATATAAAACATGAAATCTAGAAATACACAAAACTTATATAAGGTATTTCAGCCCACTGTTCACTGTTTAGCTGTAGGATACTTTATCAGAGAAAATAATCGTTACATTGTTTTTCCACCGCACAATTTGAACGGGATGTCAATGAGAAACGAGATTATTCGAACTGAACGTGACGGGTAGTGGTGTGCGATGAACAAACGGCCTTAGAGTTACAAAAATACATGATGAAATTTTGACCTTATGTTAATACGGTCAAAATATAATTAACGGCCGAACCCAATTTTTTGTACAAGACAGATCGCTATTGACGGTAGACACTATAATTCTATCTGTTATTGAATGTTGTCCCACAATTCCGTCAGGTCATTATTCTCTGACAGATTATTGGGACGTTAAAACCATAGATATATAGGTTATTGGGTCGACCCTAAATCAACCATAAGTACGTACCTAAGTACCAACTGAATATCAAGTTTAAAAATAAGTGTAACTGTGCTCAATCAGTTACATACAATAGACTCACTTTTATGAATGAAATAATAACGTTTATGTCCGAGTAATCTTTGCGTGTCATGTCACTATTCATTATTCAGAGCCAGTAGGTTCAATTGAGGCAAACGCTACGATATCCTGCGCGTGAGTGATCTACTATAGCTACAAATTACTTTTGTACGTGACTTTGAACTAGGTACATAATATATGGATATAGTCATCCTCTTATTCGGAAAAGGTAGGTGGATGTCTTGAAATCATTGTCAAGGCAAACTGTGTGAGGGAAAAACTAAAACTACAAATCTGAATGCCTAACATTTTATCCTTAAAATACATTCGATGTTATTATATGTATGTATTTTGGAATATGTAGTTGATGTATTGACAAATAATGCAAATGTTAAGGCAAACATTCCTTTTAAAACAAGTATTTTTCCTTTACTGATAGACTAACCGCTTACTAAAAATTTGTACTTACTGCCTTATGTACTTGTATAATTACCAACTACATTAACCAACAATTTATTAACGCATCACGCACGCAAGTTAATCATCCTCAAGCCCGCATAATTTCCATCAAAACAATATGCAGTTAGTATTATCTGCCGAATACGGAAGTGTTGAGACTTGAGCCATCTCATCTCACAAAAAAAGGAAAAACCGAATATTACAATAAACATAATTACCAATGCGAAGCTTTCTTTGTTCAGTGACTTATAGGCTGTTACAAGAAGGAAGGGCAGAGACAATGTGTCGTTCCGTCGTACGAATACGTAAACGCTTTGTCATCATTACCTACTAGTAATTTAATGTTAATTACGCGATTTGTTTGCAATGAAAAGGGATTTTCTATAATGTGCGAAGGCATGGTGAATATCTTAGTCGATTATAGATGGAAATGTGTCATTATTGACATCATTTAACGGCTATAAAATGGGATAGTTTATTGTAGAAGACACAGGCGTCAATGTAATAAGGGTTGATTAATAACAGATACTCGTAAAGACCTATAGTTTATTCACCCTTCCTGCTGATAAATAGCTGTAAAATTAATTATCGTGATAGGTGTTTTCGATTTAGGAACTTGTAGTTTTTCATTCATTGAATCATGCACAGAGCTGTAAAACAAACTTGAATCATTTGTGAAGAACTCTGCCTCTTCTTCTTCTTTTCGTGTGGTTAGTGTGACAGAGTTTTAAAGTCTCCCGTGGGCCTCTGCTTCATGCCTATGTAACATTATTGACCATACCATCGACCCGAATTACATGGGACTTAACATAACTAGCGAAATGTGGGTGTACCATAGAAAAGAAAGTTTTTTTTTTATTCTGCACAAACAAAATACACACATACAAAAGTAGCCAAAGGCCTCGTGTTAATCCAATAAATAAAAAAAAACAATGACACACTAAAACAACACAGGTACACCTCTGCCTAATCCTTCGGGGAAAACAGGCGTGATGGTATGTTATGTTAACGATAAAAATATTATAAGAGTACTTACGTGACACGACATTTCATTATCTGAAGAGTACAGTTGGGGCAGATTAGGTGAGGAAGGTGGATTATCGGGCGACTTCTCAAAGTACCTCCCTCGTTTCCAAAGAGTATGAACCGAGATACTCTGCCGTACATACTTTCACTTTTAACACCTGAACTCAATTAAGATTTTTGTACTTTAGTTTGCTAATTTCTGACTAAATTAGAAAGAGGTTTACCTCGGAGTAATTAAGGCAAGTGACTGTCCTCATTTCATCGAACACCCGTCTCGAATTCTTAGAACAATAAAACAAAGCCCTTTTCTTTTGTTTCTGCCATGATCATTGAATAGAAATGGATGAAATATCAATAACAGCTGATGGCAAAACATCACACGAGAATTTTATGAATAAGTAATTATTTTTGACATCGTAGTGTATTAAAGTATACATAAGACATGTTCGGTTCATGATTAATCATCATTTCAGCCGAAAGACGTCCACTGCTGGACATAGGCCTCCCCCAAATGGGGGGGTTTGCTATAATCGCCAGGCTTAGCAGGCGGGTTGGCGATCGCAGTATGGAGTTAAAATGCATAGAGAACGCTGCTGCCCATTCTCTAGTAAGTCCCTTAGTCGCCTTTTACGACACCCACGGGAGGAAATGGGATGGTACTATACTTTACGTCCGGCACCACGCGGAAACACATGTTCGGTTGTGGAGTTTAAATGAATCAATCTATCTGATTAATTTAAACTCCACAACCGAATATGTAATAACTGTGAACCCTTGAAATAACTTAATTCATAACCCCAACCGATGACAGTAAGTATAGGTCTCAGATCAAATAAAAAACCAAGACAGAGCGCTGCGAACAAAACAGAGGAGCATGCCAAAACTACACCGCCGCTCTGTGCATACACGCTCACAAGCACACATTTACAACCTTTTACAATGACACTACATTACACAAAGTGCACACACGTTTACGAATCCGGCTTCACTTCACTGTTGACAGCGATCTGTCTTTGTTTTTTATTTGGTCTGAGGTATAGGTATGTGGTTTTTTTTTGTTGGTAATATTGGAACGATGGATACTTCGATAAGCATCAAACGTCAATTATTAGCCCTGTTATATTTTTGGAAGTATCAAACCGCAGCATCAATTAGATCAAGTAATACCTAAATGGCTAGCAAAAAATTTGTGGATATCAAAGTCACCCCGCACGTTTTATAGAAACGGAAAGTCCCATGTTTTGTGCTATAATAATACTCTAAAATAATCTGTAAAAAATCAGTAGCAACATGTAAGCCGCAACTGTGGTATTTTTTTTTAATGTATAGGTATTGTATCAATATTATATTGTTTATAAAAATCAATACGTAGGTATTCTTCTTATTTTCGTGTGGTTAGTGACTAACTTGGTTTTTTAAAGCCGCCTCTAACTTGGCTTTACATGCCGTCGAGAAATATCTCAAAGGCATGCCGGTTTCATCACGATAAAACGTATTATAAATTGAAGTCGCTTTTCGTGTCGTAACGAATTTGGACTCTTTTTTGAACATAATTTAAATTTTAAATGATGTTGATAAACGTTACGGTCTCTTTTCTAAAAAAATTGAGAAAGTTTTACATATCTTATGTATAAAGTTTTATACATTAATATTTAACTTGGTTTCAATAAAGAAATCACCTTGTTTTATCAAGTGGTAAAAACCGGATGGGTCGCTAGTATATCAATAAACAACAAGATTATTTGAAGGAGATTTGAAGGAAAATAACAAAAAAAAAGATAGTATTGAGGATCATTATCCTTAGACGGGCCAATCCCCAAGACAATCCATTAATTTGCTTCATCAATTGCTCGACGATAATCCAACGCTTGGTTTGGCTTAGTTGATTATCTCGGGGATTGCCCCCGTCTAAATAGTCCATAACAAACTCCTTGAAATACCCATGGCCATATCAAAACAAAATAAACAACTCCATGAGATTTGAATAAAAACCATTGCTATCTGAACGACGGCCTTCTTTCAACTACGGAAGAGTTCAGAGGTCGTCTCTCGAGTGCAGCGAGATGAACGAAACTGATGACACAAGAAACTTATAAACATAAGAAACTTAGTATTTATAACAACTGCATGGCTAATTGGCAAAAAAAAGGTCTAAAGGTAAAAATTATTTGGAACCTCATTGTTGTCTTAGGCATAGAAATAGCCTCCACAACTTTTATCAAACTCAACGTATTTATTTCTAAACATCACACCTTGTTTGCGCGAAGGGTTAGGCAGAGGTATACCCATAGTATCTTCCCCCACATTTCGCCAGTTATGGTTAAGTCCCTTGGAGTTCGTGGCTAAGTAATAACTGCCACTCGGGTCGATCCATCAAGTTAAGCTACGCTTGCCGGGGTTGATCTGTGGATGGGGGACTATCTTTACATACTGAGACTCCTCCGTGCCTCGGAAAGCACGTAAGTCGTTGGTCTCGGCTGTCATTCGTGGATCTTTGACAGTCGTTACGGGTCGTCAGAAGCCTGAAAGTCTGACAACCAGTCTTACCAAGGCGTATCGTATTACCCAGTTACTGGGTTGTGGAGGTCAGATAGGCAGTCGCTTCATGTAAAATACTGGTATTCAGCTGCATCCGGTTAGACTGGAAGCCGACCCCAATATAGTTGGGAAAAGGCTAGGCAGATTGATTGGTTAAGTCCCTTGTAATAGGGGGCGAGCCTATTGCCATCAACCGGGCACAAATCACAACTCCGGGCTGCCACTGAGAAATTCCTGATGGAACAACCCAATAACACTTTGCCTGACCTGGGAATCGAACCCAGGACCTCTTGCTCAGCAGTAGCGCTTGCGACCACTAGACCAACAAGGCAGTCAAACCATATACAGGCACTTTTGTATTGTCAAGGAGTTTTGACTAACAAACTCCTTGACAATAGAAAGATCAAACACCAAACAGACAATCGTCTTCTACGATGTCCTTCTCACCGTTGTGGTTTTATTCACTCTTCTTTCTTTATTCAGGCGGTATTTCTTTGGAATGCGCTCCCTCTGTCTCTGCCTCTCCCTCCCGCATCATCAGGATGGTAACCAGTCGTTTATCTTTCAAAGTGAAGGCATGTGAACATATTCGTAAAAGTTTGCTGAATCATTGCAGCGCTGATTTGTTGGATTTGATTTCTCCTCTACCTATCGTTATTTCTCCTGACAAAGTTTATTCGGTTTATTTATCTATGTATTAGTATGTATTAATTTTCAAGTTATCAATCCCTTATGTTGCACCTGCCATGTTTTGTCTCTGCATCACCCTAAGGTTGACTGGTAGAAAATGCCTCAGGCATTAAGTCCGCCTTTGTACAGTATTTTTTACTTGTTTTAATAAATAAAGATGAAGCTAGCCCATTCCAAAGCGTAGTAGGTTCCTAGGCGCAACCTAGGTACTGTATAGGTAAGTCATGTTACAACTTTTCCACCGGCTGATAACAATCAAATTGATAACATGGCAAGAGCTATTTTTATGGTTCATGCTGATACCAGACAAGCAGCAATGTGGTCTTCTAATACGAAATCGTGCGCGAAAATTAAACAATGGTGAAAATGGCGCAAGTCTATGTGGTATTGCCCTTTTAGGTGAAAAACAATGTGTTTGACTTTTAAAACTGCATGTAATTAAAATAAATTATTTGTCTGTGATGATTATTTTTATTTTAGATACATTTAATGTTCATATTTTTTATGATATTGACGTGAGGTATAGTAATCACATCTCGTTAAATAAAACGAGTGTCATTGACCCTAGTCTTATAGCTCTGAACATCTGAACTTCTTACATAACAACAATAAAATTAAATCAAAGCACGTAAATAAGTTATTGTCCATTAAACGTGATATAAAAGCCTATAAAGTTACATTTTTGAATCACATGACAAACTGCCAAAACTCGCGGTGGAAAAGACATCAACGCGTTGAACGGAATTTTTACACGAAGATTATGTGTTTCGCGTGTGATTTTTCTTTGAAATCCTATTAAAAGACTGCTTTTACGCCATACATATCACTGAAGCGTTGGACCACCGAACCGAACATTAAAACATTTTTTTTTTCAACTTTGTTTTATATTTGAGTACTGCAATTTTGCAGTAGCATAAGCCCTTAATTATTTTTAATGAAAATTTATCGTTTTGTTTTAATGTTTCCCAAAATATTACACAGTACCTAATCGATATTTGCCAAACTGCAAAACATTTTGTCGGAAATGATCCACTATACCATCGCATCAATCTACACAGAGTCATACCACCACCTCAAATCACCATAAACCGACATACCAACCAAATAACATAGGAAATCAGTGAACAGCACCATTGTGTTACCTTACATAACAACAACATCGCTCATACAAGTCATACACATCAATCATACAGAAACATAAAGGCGAGGTGTTCGGTGCAATTGTATGCAATCGTTGTATTACCATACCGCTGTGTCATGTGGGGGTGGGTCACAAGATGGATGACAGTTATTTTAAATATTTTATCTGATGATCGGATTTTTTATTCTGATGTCGTTGTACTGTAAATATGCAAAGTGTCAACCACAGTGGCATACTGTATACGAGATCTTGATAACAGACCTCTAAGTAACTTTGCTTAGTCATCCCCTTGCGAACATTTTATCATATCCGATGGCTGAATTGCCAGAATATTTTCAGAAAAGACATCATTTAACTCGTCATCATGAGAATAAAAAAATTAAAAAATTCAATTGCAGCTGGTCAACCTCCCTGGTTACTATAAAATTAGACCCAAGCAAAATAGTAGGTAAGTACTGCTTTCTATAGTTATATTGCTGTTTCAGAAAGACTTATGAAACTTTTGTATTACGGACTAACAGGTTCAGGAAGTTTACCATTTTTTTAAGAAATATAATGTATGATCTTGTACGAAACATGGAGATAAGAAGTGTGAGAAAGAATGTTAGTAATTTAATGGGCACACGTTATGTTTAGAGATAAGCACTGTCTGTGCTGACGTGTAAATCCACATCTAGTATGTTGAGAAAGTCTTTATTTACAGACGGTATTTCTCAATACGTTTATGAGAAAAAAAAAGAAGTACAATTAAGGCGTACAGGTAAGCTATTAAGAATTACCATTTTATACAAAACAATTATTACAATTTCAAAACTTTTCCTCCAATTCAATACGATTTCAAGTCATTATTGTGTGTAAGCGAAATCGCAAGCGACGCTGAGCATTCAAAGTGCGCTTAAAGTTTCGCGTAATTATACGCAATATGGAACATTAAGATCCGCACATATTATTATACATACACTTATTATTGCACGCACTTTTGCTTTTTCTTTTGTCTTTTGTTGCGTGTCGAAATTATTTGTTTTGTCTCAAGGGTGGCACTCTTCTGCAGAAATTCAGTTGAGATTGCTAAATGAAAATGTAAATGCATTAACATTGAATTAATTCTGTCATTCTTAGTAATTAATGTAACCGCGTGGCAATTATATCGTATTATAGTGCTGCTGCATGCAAGGACATTTAGACAATTGTCAAAGTTAATTTACATCGTGAATTAAGGCCTTTATTACTTTAGACGGATAGATAGATCGTTTACTTGCATACAAAAGTACGATTAAATAATAACGAATTACATGAATATTAGAAAATTGCTGCAAGGTGCTAATAAACAAACAAAAAAAAAGAAGTCAACATGACATTGTGACAGTGACGTTTGACAGGTGACGTTTTCATACCATGCAAAAGTCAAGGAAGACCGTGGCGTGTTAAACACAGCACAATAAACATCTCTACTTTTAATTAAAATCGACTATAACTATTATATAATACAAAATAGAGCTTTACAGATGAATGAGCGATAATGTTTTTTTATCAAAACTGATACAACACGCAAAGTTCTGAAAATATTTCGACATAGTTCTAAAGTCTACGATACAAATACAATTCGCGTGTTGTTCTGCAATCTTACAAATAACATGTAACACACATGACATAATAAATATAACTGTATACTTAACCGTTCGTTATATAATCGTTGCGTTATTTTTAATAACTTTTATTTTAACTGGTTTCTAAGTTTATTTTTATTTAAGTACTTCTGTATTGGATAGAAAATTAAGATATGATAAACTGTTTTTCGTAATAAATAATGCATTTTATATAATAAAACAAACAACATAAACATGTTGTTTGAAGAAATTGCATCGAAATCTTCGTACGAAAAAAAATATACACGTCGACTTGAGAACCTGAACTGAATTAAAACTGTAATATAATAATATTTTTTTCAAAAATGACGACATGGCTACAGGATTTAAAAAAAATTAGGGAGCGTTGCTTTTTTATCCTTTACCTCATAAATGGCTGCCATAACCTTCCTTTTGACGCAGTGGAGTAAAAACGACTGAACTCCGAGAGTCCACGACACACCATCGGACACATAAATGTCGGATAACCATCGGAAACTGAACCGAACCATACTCCAACAACAAAGGTTTGAATCCGCCATTGTATGCCGCCGTCCACGCGCGACTTCTTATAATAATCGCTTATTTCTCCCATGCCGCCATGGCACCATTGAATTTAAAGATTATTTCTGTTTTGCCCAGAATCTTACGTCACATTATTAAAATAATAATAATGGTACGTGGATTTATATTAAGGAAGAAATGACGATTACAATTTAAACGGAAAAAACTTTTACTCGACACAACTTTTACCGTAGGTACTCTGAAATATTAAAAATAATTGCTGTTTCGTACGATGAAAATGTATGAAACAGCAATATTTTTCATATTTAAGAGTCGGTTCCGTATTAAAAGTTCGAAAAAAGAAGTTCGAACCGAACGTGACGTCCCAGTGGTGGTGTGCGGTGGACAAACAGTATAAGGATTAGGAATTATTTCTGATAAACAACAACAACAACAATTTTTCACGAATATAAACACACGCACAGCAGACAAACGGCCTTACGATGAGAGCGACTACGTTTCTCTCTCTGTATTATTCAACAAATAATAAAATAAATAAATACGTCTAAAGCCAAACCAGTAAACCACGACAATATTATGTAGTTAGCAGACTATCAATCCTCAAACATGGAAATACTTTACCATTTCTCAATTTGCGTAAACTGCAGTCGGCAATAAACATTCCGCGGGTATAAGTATTATATTATTTATTATATTAGAGTTGTATAACACGAGACTGTACGTTATGTCTGCGGTCGCGACCCCACAAGCTTCCTATATTTCAGCATCGTAAGATGTTTCAGATAACACTTAATAAAGTTAAATGCGAAGACTTGAATAAACCAAATAAATTATATTATCATTTATTTGAGTTCCAGACGCTGTTAAATTGGTTGACTGGTTAAAGTGATTTGTTTTTAATTAAAATGCAGGTTTTTTTGTTGAGAATTTTGTAGATGGTGTCGAAGATTGAAAACAAAAAATTATACGATACGGCTTTTCAGGTCCGTACTTACTGAAACTAATACAAAGATTCTCTTGAAGGTACTTGTACAAGAAACATTAAAACATTTAAACATCTTTATTCAACAGATATTCATCGTTATCAAGGTGTATAACTTCATACCTACATATTGGATTCATCATCATTTGATTGTGGTTATCAGAAAGAATTATCAGAAATCTAAACAGTCATACTCACAACAAAGATAATAAATAAATTGTCAAGGTTTTATTCATCCACACCGAAGTACCAACCGTACTAAGATTTCAGTTTGTTCTCAGAAAATATGAGGATATCGATGACATTATTAAGTATTAAGATACTTTGAGTCTCGAAACAATAGATATTTGCTTCAAATAACATTTTAGTTTCAATCTGACAACGTTGAGTCAGTCAGAGTCGTTTTGCGTGCAAAGTACTGTGTTGCGATGAAGTCCCTTTGTCCAGATATATTTAGTGCTTAAGTAACTGATTGACTATTAACTGAGGAAATATTAACTTTAAAATACAGGAACAAGAGTAGTATAAACCTGGGAATGCATTACTTTGTTCCTTCCAGATTATCTTTAGTCATTGGGCATATTTATAGATGATACATAGCATCCGGTTAGACTGGAAGCCGCAGCAACATAGTTAATAGACAGAATATTAAGGCACTGATTTAAAGCGGCAGTTATTAATAGTAGTTTTGTTGAATTAAAAATTACAAAATGCATGTTTATTAACAAGTTCGGCAGTAAAAACTGAGCAGTAAACTAAATAAAAATGATTCATATTAACAAATATTTAAATGAGTAATTAAATAAATATTAAGAGTTACGTGTCGGCAGTAAAAAATCGGAATTAGTTGGTAAGAAATCTAAAGGTACGATTCCGATCCCCGCTGCACGCGGCAGTCTTGCAGCGGTTCGGAATCACACATTTACTGCCGCGACATTCCTGCCGTGCTTGTATTTTAATCGCACAAAAACCTATAGAAAATGTATGGGGACCAGTAGTGACGCGGAAGCACTGTTGTGGCAGCACAGCCGCGTGGATCGCGGATCGGAATTCGGGATCATACCTTAGCAATTTGAGTAGTTTATGCGGCCTACCCAAATGTCCTTTCTTTGGTATTGTTCGTCTCCTTAAGTTCTGAGTTGAGCTCCACGATTACTGACAAATGCTTGCACTGACTGGACAGGTCCACTTAAATTTGTGTGGTTCATTTCTCAAAAGACCATTTCAGAGACTAATCTACATGGTCCTCATACGGCCTGACCAAGATTATGTCTGGACTTTAAAAGAGACTGTGACCTCTGAGTTTGTTTCGGCCTTTTTTCTCAGAGTAGTCAGATAGGAAACGCCGAACTCATCTAGCAAATTTTTAAGTGTGTTTATTTCTTGGGTTCATTTCTATTCACAAGATTTAATTTTATAACAAGAAAACCGAGCTTTATCTTAATCGCGTTATCGAAGGTCAATTCATAAAAACATCATTTTCAGGGTTCCGTGCACTTCAATATAAAACCGGACATACGGTAGCTGCTTCATCAAGATAACTTCAAAATTATCACCTTGGGATGTCACCTATGTTTCATAGACAATAGTAAACCTTCGGTGACAGAGGGTCGTGAGTTTTGTACTGCTTGTTGCATTGAATTTAGCGAGATTTTAAGCATTGTTGAAGAAAAGTTTAAGGTCACTTTTAACTTTGATAAAGAGAAGTAATTTTACTCGACTGTCACATTTATTTGCTGTAGATAATAGGGATGTTAATTGAGGAAAAAATAAACTATTTAGTCCGTCAGTTAGATAATAAAAAAATATTAGACACCTATTAGTTTTTGTTACTATTTTTGCTTTATCATATTAATAAAAAATGGTTTAGATAAAACGCATTAAAGTTGGGGAGTGGCTCGCTACGTCACAAGTCAGTATAAAATCTACCGGGGAGTGACGTCATGCCACATTTTAACGTATTGCCTACACAATGTATTGCCGGAATCTTTTGATTACGTAAAAAAAGAAAAAATATGTGTCCAATATTTTTTAATAATCTACATGACAGACAAAATGTTTTTTTGTCAACATCCCTATACTGTGCCGAGTTTATTATTCACAGCTGAATAACTGCTTTCATAATATCACCGAATGGTTTATTTCCGTCTAATCTTAAAAAATATAAACTTTAACGTAATTATAGATCAACAAATCTACGTGAATAATAATAGATACGGAACCACACGCACTTTTGAAAGGTGCTTTACTTAAACTCCTCTCTGGACTTTTTTATTATTTGCACCTTTTATTTGGGCAACTCTTATATATGTTAACATAACTATTGAGTTTACGTAACAGTTACTATGTTGCAGCTTTAATCAGATATTGCAAGACTCAGCACTCAGTTGACGCAGTTTTGTAACCTTTATTAGGTAGCTAATGACAGTTTTACAGTGTAAGAAAAATGCACTATGTAACATGTTTTAATGGTGGATATGAATGTATGGTAAATTTGAAAGGTCTTGTACAGAGTGGCCCATTTTTAACTGCGCATCGATGCGCTGGAGTTGAAACTAAATAGGCAGATACTTATTAAACTGTTTGTGATTAGCAATGATGAAATTGACCCGTTTATTCAGCGTTTGAGTTTAGACCTCCTTTAATGGATCATTATAATTATGATACGTATATTTCAATTCAATATTACGGCCATTAAAGGGGGGGTCTTCATAATAAAAAGGTAGGAATCAAAGATAAACTTACAGTTTTTCTTCTATGGAGCTCGCCGTCACCTTCCCGGAGTGGCTCTCCGCATCGATGTCCTTGACCTGTAAAGATAAAACACCATATCATTAAAACATATCCCGATTGTAGATGGCATTCTTGGGATTAAAGATAGTCCAATAAAACCAAATATTATTATAAAATAGTCTGTTGCCGATGCCAAAATAGAACAACTTCGACCGGTGCTAAGTGCTTAGTTAGGTGCTAGGTTTAGCCTGATTGGAGACTGAGGACTCATGTATGAAACAGTCAAATGGATAATGATTATAAGTTTCAATGCTTCGAAGTATATCGCGTGACCTCCAGTTTTATTTCATGAAAAGTTAGCATTAGCATGTAAAGATAAGTATCACACCAATTTAACGCCAATAAATATTAATCATCATTACAAATACATTAATCCTGTGCAATAACATAAAGATTTGGATGTTCGTGTTAAAGTTAACATGTTAATAATCCATTAAGTGTCTAATTTTCAATAATAATTAAAAAATCATTTATTTTAGGTAAATAACACCCAATGCCAGGTTAAATTCATTGCAAAATCAAAGACAAGGATTCGGCCACGACTAAATTAGGATTCAACGAAGCAGTGAATCGAAGGGTCTACCAGTCTCTGAGGTACCATAAATAAAATGGCTTCCACCTTTTTTGAAATTGATTAAAAAATTGGAAGACATTTTTAAGAAATTACCTGCCCGATACTCAAGCGAAGTCAAGAGCCCAATAATCGAATGACCTTGCTGTGGACCACCGTAAAACATGCAATTTATTCTGAGTACAATCCTAATTTCAAAGACCAACCACAGCATGTATCATTTCAATATAGTCAGGGATGATAAACGATGCTAATGATAATAACACTGGTCATAAAAAACATCGTCGTGGGTTCGAACCCTGACAGGCGCTTTACTTTGTGCAAATTATTTCATCACCACCGCTCTCAAAACGGTGAAGGAAAACATCGTGAGGAAACCAGCATGTCCTAGAACCATAAATTCAAAATTATGCATAAAACATGGGTGGGTCAGGCAAAAAATTCAAATTAAGATATCCGTGATAACATTATCAGCACCTGATAGAAGGCCTGAAGAAAACCGCAGAAACCCAGTTACAAACTTATGTAAGCGGGCACGCCCTTTACGCCTGGAGGCTTTTATTTAGATATTAAGTTCTGTTTACGTTTTGTTTTTATTTCTGCCTGAGTATAGTTCTCGATGATTTTGTTTGGTGTATTGGCGTGTGGCTAGCATATTGGCTAATAATTTAAATTATGTTTTGTGTTGCGTAATGTAAATTATTTTGAATACTATTATATATTATCTTTTTTTTTCTTCTAACTGAACAGACAGCAGTGCTGCTGGGGAGTTTGTTGCGCCACTTCTTCTTCCCAGCTAACGCACTAGGAAGTGGTGAAGGGCGGGCGTTTTGGGGGAGTGTCTTATGTAATTTTGACGTTCGAAAAGTGCTGATTCTCAGCCTAGTTTGAATTTTTGTAACATTACTACTTCACAATGATGTAACGGTGAACGTGGATCTCAATATCGGCACCGGTAGTAGTGGCCGAAACAATGAACCGGCCATTATCATTGTGATGGCACACGTAACATAAACAATGCCGTTATTTCAATAATAATATATAAGTACGGTTAAATCTTTATCGTTTTTACTCGGTGCTGTTATTCCATTTCGGAAGTAAGTATCTATACCAATCAATGTACTACACGAAGTACTACACCTACTTGTACAGTAACCTTACATCAGTCAGTGGTAACATTTAAACATCGGAAAACACCCCTTTTTTTTTTTTTTTTGCTACTGCTATGAGAAAGGCGCTGTCAATGTCAAAGTGTTAATGATGATGTGCGGTTGACCGTACATCATACTATGAATTTATCCAGCCGTTTCGGGTCGAGTTCATCTCGATGTAACAACATAATTACTAATTAAGGAGTAGTATTTTGCTTTTTATATTTATCCAGAGAAACTGCCCTTTTTTTTGGCTGGGAAATTATCAAATAACTTCTCCCGCTCTGGGCTGAGCGGGAAAGCGTGTCTGACTCTTACTGACTAAAACCCACCCGTGTTCCTTCAGTGCCTGTACATTGCCAGGGGCCACGGTATCCCTTTCGGACTTTCCCGCGAGAGAGAAACTGCCCTGAGTCCCGAGTTCGTATCTTAGGCTAGTGTCGAACCTTTTCATTTTAGAGAGATTCTTCAACAGCAACATTTAAATAACCTATCTCCTAATTGCACCATCCTTATTTGAGCAAGAATCCGTCACCTTGGATGAATATGTGAAGTTAATTCCTAACCTCGAGACAGTTATTTATCATCAACTACTTAGATACTTGTAAAGGGCACCAACATTGTAATAATATCATGACCTAAAAAGTAGACACATCTTATCATGAGGTGTATATCCTCTGCTATTTCATGCAACTGTACAAAATTGTATGCGTTATCTATGCTAAGCATATAATTGTCACTTTTCTATGTTACCGATACCAATGCGTCTTGTTGTTGAAAGTAAAATTACTTTCAACAAGGCCACTAGAATAATTTTGCGAAGAACTACTATGTAACAGAGTAGAAAAGTGATTAAAAATTACATTACGAAAACATACTTAGGTATGAAAATAATAGCGAACGTAAAGAAAATGTACAATAAGTTATTCTCAATGAACGACAACTGTTACGATTCTGAAAATTCTCCAAACGAACCACCAAAACTACTTGGTCACAAATATCGAAATATTCATTTCCACTAGAGTAAACACTAAATATAAATAGGTACAACTACAATAAAACAGTGAAACTATATTGCAAAAGTGATCAAAACACAATTGCTTGGAGTAAAGTTGCAAAAGAAACGAACAACGACAGACAGTGTCCCAACGTGGGACTAATTAATTTAACAGATTGAAATAACTTAAACACAGGACAACACAAATGTTACAACAAGATTATTATTCAAATCAGGATACATCCAGGCTAGGACTGAAGCATCAACCCATTCTGTTACGATAGATGATGAAGAGATACCAAATGAACAAGCAGCAGTATCCGATTTTACTGCCATCGTAAATGTTCTTGTAAAATAAACTTCCCATAATGTGGATGAAGGAACTAACACATTAGATAATGAGCCTATTTCCTCAAAACGAAGGAAACCTTGACAATGGTTTAAAAAAATCGGATGTAGATTATTTCCCATTAAATTGCCTTCCTTGCCAACTGTTTATTTATAACTGCTTAGGTTACAAAAGATGATTTTGTCACGTCCATATCTAGCACCGTTAAAACAATTTAGCTGTCACGGGTCAGTGATCAGCTCTTTAAATTCAATACCCATAATTTATAAACATCTTTCAACACTAGAGCTATCTTCTGATGGCCAATTCTCGTACTTATAAAACGTTCACATTCTAGTCGCAATCTGTCAAGCTTGTCAAAAATGTTGGTAAATTTAAATTGATTGTATTTTTGACAGATTGCGAATGAGATGCGAATGCGAACGTTCTTAAAAATTACGGGAATTGGCCCTCTGATTGCAAACCAACTGAAGGCAAGTCATCAGCTGATTGCCACTAGTTACAAATCAATCAAGTGATCAGCTGATGGTCTTCATTGAAGCGTCATGGTGCGAATTGATTTTCGCAACTTGGGCCAGTGTTTGTACAAGCTCCAGTGCACAGGCGAGTAACCTCATTCTGAGATGGACAATAGATATTTTTTTCGATATTGTTAGGTTCTAGGTATTGAATTGCGTTATCTATGTTATCGCATCTACTGTTGCATCAATATTCCAAACTATAATTTTAGTAGATAAAATCATCAATTTGAAGATTTGTTCCATCATTTATCAACAAACGTCAAAAAATTTCTTGAAGTAGTTTTTATAATTATCATAGTGCTATAGAATTCAGGTTCATTTTAAACAATATTTATGTCGGTTAACATTTACTTAGTTTTTCCTGGGTCATTAGATTTCGTTCCAAGGTGTAGTCATAAAGTTATTTTTGTAACAAAATATTAACTTTTATGATGGGTTGAACAATTATGATTATCATCCAAAAAATATTCGGTCGTTAATCTTGTCTTTTTGTTGTAGGAAGTCATATGGTGCACGAGAGATGTTCTTTGGGTCATTAGTTCATAACGTTTTGTGATGAAGAGCCATTTGTCTGAATCATCCTCATATTAACTGCTCACAAAAACCCCTATAGAAACTTAAATATTTAAGTTATATCTTCCAAGTATTATTTTTAATCTCAAAGCTGTAAAACGAGCTACAATTATTTATTATTTAATGTAATGTCAATCAGGTCAGAGCTAATAACAATAATTGCTAAGGTACTTGTTTTCAAAATATTAACATGTGAGAACCTTTTAAAAACAATATATTAACTAAAGTTAGTACGTGATCTGCATATTCTATCGAACTAAAAATACAAAACACCTCATAAAAATGTTTCTCGGATAAGAAAAATATGCACCTCAACAAGCCATAACATTACTTCTCAATGTCCTCAAGTGAGGGAAAAAGCGTTGACTTTACATAAATGTATCGAAAATTGTTCCACTATTCCAGTATAAAGTAGGTATAAACTGTAGGAAGTTAGATAATTGAATCGAATCCGAACAAACGCGTATCCAATCGCGTTCAGTCAATGCTTCATCCAATGTCGTCCACACCCGCAACGGTATTACGAGCGACATGGTCTAAGAGCCATCGACCACGGTATTTACGTCTATGTTGGAAGATTTAATAAAGTATTGTCCAATAAAAAATTAAAAGCTATAGCTATAATTAAACACAAATGATGGAAGTCGTCCTCGAGACGGGCCATCTTGTGTTATTCAATCAATCAATTGTAAGATTAGTATTGAACTGTTAGAAATGCGGTATCATAATTTGTAGGCAGTAAAAAGAGATTGCTTCTCCGTTCCTTAAAAACATACAGTAACAGAATATATGTATCTATCTATTTGGTAACTTATATCATTCAAAAGCAGTCCCAAATGTACGATTCTATACAAAACAAAGCCATGTGAGCGTAATTCGTAAGTATAGCGGTCACTGGCTCTTGGCTCATAGAATAGCGTGCTATTATGTCATAACGTTCCACTTGCAGTGTGTTGTCCCAATTGGCGTGCAAACCGTTTTTGTCTATTTTGTGTTGCAGGTCGCTCGGATCGGATTCGAAAGGTCTGGCGGTGCATTCTGTACCATCTTTTGAAGACTGTTTATGTGTACTACTTTTGGTATATGACGGTGTGTTCTGGGGCATTTTAGTTTTGGAGTCTGTTTAGTAGTTTCCTGAATTGACTTTTTTATGACATTGTATTGTACATAGGTAATTTTACGGTGTTTTGGTTACTAATGTTAACATTTAGTTTTTTTTCTTCCTTAGCTCCTCATCTCCGTTGGAAACCGTTTTACCGTTGCGTCGCGTCATCTTGCTTGTGCGCCAGCAGTGAAAACCTAGTGGTGTGACCGTCGGACTGCCAAGTCATAGGTCTCGAGTTCGAACCCAAGGCATCGCGTCATCTTGCTTGTTCGCCAGCAGTGAAAACCTAGTGGTGTGACCTTCGGACTGCCAAGTCATAGGTCTCGAGTTCGAACCCAAGGCATCGCGTCATCTTGCTTGTTCGCCAGCAGTGAAAACCTAGTGGTGTGACCTTCGGACTGCCAAGTCATAGGTCTCGAGTTCGAACCCAAGGCACGCACCACTGAGTTTTCGGATTCATGTGCGTATTGTATAATTTTCATTTGCTTCAAAAACGGTGAAGGAAAACATAGTGAGGAAACATGAACAAAAACATTATGTTGAGAGATATTTCTCGACGGCATGTAAAGCCAAGTCAAAAAAATAAAAATAAACAAAGGCATAAAAACTCTGACACCAGGTTAGTCACTAACTATTACTAAAATGAAAGAAAAATAATGTCTGCTTGAAGACGACGTCCGTGTCGACGTTGACGTCGCGCGTTTCCTTTGAACGTCCAGATCGAATCCATGGTCCAATGTTCCCAATAGATTAATCTAGATAAAATATTGTGGCTGCAATGTAGCAAGAAACATTACACAGTCATGTAGACAACATGATCAAATCACCAAAAAAGAAAATTCAACTTCAATCCTCTGACGAAGTTAATCCATGTTTGTCAGAAAGCACTCAAAAAACCCTGCGTTTACCTCACATTACGAAACAATGTGGGAGCGTGGTGCGACAATATTGCAGCGCTGCAAGGTTTCTCCGCGTGGGAGGGTGCAGCCATTTCTTATTTATAACTTTCCCTTTAGCTCCGTATTGTGTGGCTAGCCTTAGCCTTATTATTCTGAGCATTTTTAGTGCAAATCTTTGATGTTTACTTTGACCGAAATTCACTGGAAGTTTTAGGAGGATGTGCATAAAATGTACAAAAATTACTGCTTGCTACTTTGAAAACGTTATTCTTAGTACGGATTACGAAAGCATAATGTAGCCATTAAGCCTTCGTAATCCGTACGCCGTATGCCCGAAGGTGAATCCTAAGCATTACCAGCTATAGCAAGGCCTTTTTAAGTTAGTCACACTTAAAAATAATTTGTTGGTGGCAAATACCTTAAATAATGACAGACTATTAGGTACTGGCATTATGCGAAGCCTGTTGTGTATGTGAATAACTTCTTACTAACAATTAACACCTAAGCTATGCTCGCGTGGGAAGCTCTTTTGTTTTTGTTTAATCATTTACTACATGACGGTTATTTACATAATACGAGTACTAACTGCATAGCAGTAAACATGCCTTCAAAATTGCTCATGAGCTTTAGTAAACACGAGAATACTTTCGGACTCTCTGACACTATGTAAATGTGAAAATTAGCATTAGTTTCATTAGAATTTAAAATATATTTTCCGTCAAAAAGAACGTCAGCTTCCAAGTTCTCGGTCCCTCTGATCGTGACCTCCAAATGCGCGCCATTGCAATCGCCCGCCATATTTGTCGCAATCGCCATTTTCCATGTTTTCGCGGCAAATTACGTTTCGTTCGATCGCTCCATTGCTTCAGTAAAAACAGCGAAAACCATAATTATGAATAGTAAAGTTTTTCTAGAGAAACCTCAAGTTCATGATAAATGTAATATTATCGTAATTCTGTTGAAAACATTTTGTGGGTGTTTAAAAATGGCGGCAGTTCAATGACTGGAAAGTGCAAAAGGGCCCATGAATAAGCAGTTTTTGTTTATTTTCTATCATTAAGTTTTCTGTTTTCTCTTATTGGTATTTGCCAATATTGCAACATTGCTGTTATTATAGAACAATAGAGTATGAAATTATATTGTTCATTTTTTGCCGGTCTACGAATACTTGACATACTCGTAAGTACCTACTTATGTTAATTCTGGTCGTGTTACGTTCTTACAGAATATTAACTAAATACACAGGTTTCAGGTTTTTATTAAAATATTGAGCTTAATCAAACTAAACTCAAAGAATTTAACTAATTGCAGGCAACTTTGAATAGTTAAGGGGTCGGTAAGAAAGATAAAGCTACTTGCATTCCAAAGCGTAGTAGGTTCCTATGGAACAGGCAAGAAACTCTCCGGACACTATTTTAATTAGTTAAAGAGAGTTGTTTCGACTCTTAGTTCATTCATAAAGCAAGTCAGTAATAGAGACCACACTATTTCTCAAGCTGATCCATAGTCAATCCATCTCAGTGTTTACTAAAAGATATCGTGCTTCGAATATTAATTCTAACATCTTCCTAACAATTACCATAACTGCGTACTAGCTAGGTGCATCTATGTTTCTCGTATCGTGAACTCACTAAACACGTTTCCATCGTATTTGCAAGCGTAATTGCACAGTGCTCGCATTAAACAACATATTATGTAAACCAGGACTGAAGACGCTACAGCCTCCTTGGCACACTTGCATTCTATTGTAAATACTATCCACGGTATTGGTGTTAACATTTACCAAGATATGAAGTATGTGTTGGTAGTTAAAATGTTACTTATGTTATTTCTTGTGAAGTGCTCGATTTATTAGGTATTTTGAGCAACTAGATTATATACATATAGGAAATAACTGAAAAGAGTTACATATACTTAACCAAAAATGGATGCCTATATGTAGAAACAATGAAGATCTTCTTCGATAAAAAGTTATTTAGGGGAAATAAGTTGTCATTGTCTGGGGGTAAAAACGTATTATATTCAAGAACCAAGAAAAATATAGGAAAATAAACTCCCATTTAAAAGTAAACAATTCTATATGTGGAGCTCTAATTTCAAATTCTAATTATTTTGCCAACCACATCGTAACTAGATAAGAAAATAATGAGAGCATTGTACATATTAAACTAAAACACATGCGAACGGAAATATCCTATACCTAGACTTAATACCCGGAATTAACAATATCATAGTCAACCGGAAGCTGACGTAACAGGCTCATAACAAGACCATAGACAGTACACACGGCTTATCTTTGGAGGGAAAGCGTTGGGTTCATACTTATGATGCGTGCTACGGTATGACGCAATGAAGATGGGCTTTAGATCGAAAGTTTGGATAAAAAGTAATGTAGAGGATAAAATATAATGATGATTCTATAATCGGCCTTTTAGAATTTCAATATACAGTTACAAAGTAAAGGAAGACGATCAGCTACAAGAAGCGGAGGACAAATAGCGAGGCAAATTTCGATGTTCGGCAGTGTCTGATAAGATTAATTTAAAGAACACCAACACCAACAGCATGTGCATTTAGTACTACTACTAATCATCTGCCTAGCCTTTTCCAAACTTTGGCTTCTAGTCTAACCGGATAAAGCTGAATACCAGTAATTTACATGGAGTGACTACCTGTCTGACCTCCACAATCCAGTTACTGGGTAACACGATACCCCTTTGCGAGACTCGGTGTACGCCTTTCAGGCTTCTCTGGCTACCCGTAGAGAGGTTTAGGTACATAACTTTAAAAACAAACAGATATTGGACAGAAGCTGCTTATAAACTAGATAAATTTAAACTAAACAAATTAGGTAATAAACTTCAATTAAATAAATTAAAATAGAATACAAAAGATTGGAAGCCTACCTCAACAAACTTGTTAATCGATGGTAAACACTATTAATTTCCACTCAATAGTTTTCCAGATTTGTCAGGTAAAAATTCTTTGAACCGAACCAAAGCTGTCATTAACTTGTGTTTGTGCCTAGACTGTATGACTCATCATTCAGATCAAAGATCTTTATCACAACGGTTGTTCTGTGTTACTATATAAAGAGCACTCTAATTGCGTCAATCTGAATGACTTTGAAGGATAGGTTGCTAATCCATTGCTTTATATGTTCGAAAAATTCATCTGCTCAACAACGCAAATAACGCAATGAATGTTGCTGAACTGTCAAAATGAAACCCATTCCTACTGTTAGTGTGTTACGTCACTACCCCGCAGACCTGTTACTGATTGTAATGGTACTCAGATTCTTTTCAGAACTTTGAATAAAAGAATTTGAGGACCATGTTAAATTTGAAGCAGTAGGTAGCTAAGTTAGTGCATCATTCTATTCAACATGTGCGATTTATATCAATGCGTCTCCCGCACGCGTC
Organism: Agrochola macilenta; assembly: GCA_916701695.1. Lineage (NCBI taxonomy): Eukaryota > Metazoa > Arthropoda > Insecta > Lepidoptera > Noctuidae > Agrochola > Agrochola macilenta. The sequence continues at coordinate 21,918,820 of OU753560.1, read as the reverse complement.
TCCCGTCACCATCACCATAAATTAATGTCTGCCAACGACAAATAAAAAGATAAACAGATTCGTAATAAAATCTAATATGTGTGTAGATAGCTGGGTATTTCCGAGAATGTCTGTAGAAAAGTTGGCTTTAAACTAAAGACGCGATGTGAATAATACATAGAATGTCAAGTATTTGTTGCTATGATTGATGCTACATTAAAAACAAGAAAGTAAATATAAAATTCGAATCGTTCTGATGGGATTTTTTCACCTTTCGAGCAAGCCTATTTACCTAAAGTAAATTCAGTCATGCAATGCTTACCTACAACAGCAAGTTTTAGTAAAAGTCTCTAATTCTGCTGGAACATTACGATAACGACCAACAAAGAATATTATTTTAACAATAATATCATAATCACCCAATAATATTCCCACTGCTGGGAGTGCTGGGACACAGACCACCTCTGGGTGAGAGTGAGTCGGCCGTAATCCACCACGCGGGCCCAGTGCGGGTTGGCAGATATCACATGTCTTCGAATTTTTGGTTCTAGGACATGCTGGTTTCCATGATGTTTTCCTACCGTTTTGAGAGCAGTGTTGATGAAATAATTCGCACAAAATAAAGTGCCTGTCTGGGTTCAAACCTACGACCTACACTCGTACCACTGAGGCATCAATGCTCTCTAACAATAAGAGGGTTTATCCTGAAAGTTGGCAACGTCGCAAATAACTGTCCAATATTTACCTGTTTTGATTCTTATAGCAATATTACAGAATAGAAATAAGAAATGTGGCTAACTAGCGAACTAGAATATTAATAATGAATTGCAATATAACATTGAATTTGATGTTGTACCCATTTTAGGTGTAAAAAACGCATTTGAAAAGTTTCCAAATATTTTTTTTACATCTAAAACTAATTATTCGGTGTTACGATAATTATTGCATTTCATTATCAATATTCTAGTTCGCTAGTTAGCCACATTTTTTATTTCCACACAGTAATATTGCTAAATTAATCAAAACAGTGAAATATTTGACATCTATTTGCGACGTTGCCCACCTTCAGAATAAACGCTCTGTCAGGTGTCAGTAACACTATTCCTACCTACTTATTTGAATGTTTTACCTACCCGGGAATCTCACATGTCACTAGATACATATATACCTAATAGAACCGTTCCGGTGCTATTTCTAGTATTGCTCCAATCCTCCGTAAAAGAAAATCTACTACACAAAGCAACTCCAATAATATTCCTTAACAATTTATTGCTATATTACCGGATTGCATAAATATAGTTTCCATGTCAAGCGCATCTTCCTAGATCAAGACAAACAACTTGAAACTGTGAAACGTTACTAAGTAATTAATCACATGAATAAAACATGAGTTCGTGTTTTATTTAGTAGGTATCTTCATTGTTGTTCATTAACACTATGGAGAATAGAAAAACGTGAGATAGAAACGTTTTGCTAAAAGCTTGTGCAGTTTTTATTTCATGTTGAGATTCTCAAGTCATTTGTTTTTATAAACATGTCGTTCTAATTGTTATCTTGTATCTTTATGGCGTTAAATGTGTAAGTACATGATGGTTGTTTATAAAATGATAATTTTAATTGCTTTGAGTAATGGTGTTTCAAAAGAATTTAGCTCGATGCCGGAGGTTTCTTTGGTGATTTAAAATAACTTTGCACAGCAAATACAAGTATTGCAAGCCCTCAAGCCAAAGAAACAACAATAATGACAATGTCAAACCTTACCTTTCACAACCCATATTATGAACTTCGTAACCCTAATATGGCTTGTCCACTGAAATGACGCGCCCCACGAAAGCGATTAAACCAAAAACGCACAGTGCGTTCATTAGCCGTATCCTCTCCAAACACAAAATTCATAATGCAAGCTGCTTCTGCTGTGTTAGTTCCACGTCGGAACTCGTATTCAAAAGTTACTCTAATTTTCAATGTATCCATCTTTACTTTAGAAGCTGAATGAAAAAAACAATTGAAACTCAAACAATCGAATGTTTAACATTTTTCAAATTTAGAATGTGTAGTCTTAGAAAAAAAGTTTCATTCTGGAATCTCATACCATGCAGGTTTAATTTTAATCAGTGGCAGAGTGTCGTCATTTTCTATAGGAAGTGGCGCATTCACGACTGTGACCAGTAGCTAGAAGCCAGTAGCACGACTAGCATACGGATAGTGAAATTTTATCTATAATTACCTTATTAATGACGTAGCATTAGACGCGGCTTCCCTATTGATGCGTTTAGCATTTGTTTAGTGACGGAAAGTAATTGGTGTGATATCGGTTTCATAGGAAACTCTGTTTCTACATAGAGAATCAACATAGAACTCTCTCATTAACATTTGAATGTCCAATTTTCAATGGGCAAATTGTTTGGGAATCCAAAACTTGCCGGAAGCCATTACAATTCTGGAGTATTAATATTGAATCTTATCTCCCAAACAATTATTTGCGAGATTTCTGCTTTAATTTTTCAAAGCGACGACGTAGCACAAACACAATTTGCCGGTATCATCAACCCATTCCGTCAATGTACAAATTTTCCACTGTGCATGCCAAAACACACTATTGCCACCTTCCGGGCCAAATACAATAAAATGCCATCATCACAGACAAGATCCTTAATCTAGAACAGTTCTAAGTCGTGCTAACTTAGACCTCCTATAGCTCGTGATGTAGGAAACGTGCTTGTTAGCTAGGTACACTAGACAAGTAAGTGTCGGGCGGTGCGCGGCGCAAGCGCATCCGTTATGCAAGGACAAGAGCTTCTAGGGCTGCTGTGCAATAAATCAAAATAAACTGACACTTGTAGACAAGCCGTTACTGGTCCATTATAACTAAATAGAAAAACTTAGGAAACTAGACAAGGTGCAGATAATGAATCGATGATGAGGCGAGAAGAAGATGTTAAAAGTAAAATGAAATGCAACATAAACTCCACCTTATCAAAGTACTCGTACAATTTACGAGTACTTTTGTCTGAAAATTACTTTAGATTTCAGCTGGAAGACGTCCACTGCTGGTCACAGGCCTCCCCCAAGCAGCGCCACTTCGACCGGTTCTGTGCTTCTCGCATCCGGCGGTTTGCTGTGGCCTTCACAAGGTCATCGGTCCACCACGTAAGTTGCCTTCCAACGCTACGTCTTCCGGTACGCGGTCGCCTTTGGAGAAGATAAATTCAACACACTCAATGGTGTCACAATTAAATTAGTAGAATTTTCTCTGAATTTTTTCGTGTGTGAAAATTTACTATTGCCGGGTAGTGTGAAATACCACATTATCAAGACATAACAAACCATCAAACCAAACCAACGATCTCTAGAACAAAGCAAGATTCAAATCAAACTTTTAAATTTTCCCACGACGCTTAAAATACACCTGTGCAAACACACTCAGTAATAATAATAGATATTTAGTAAGGTAGGGTCTCAAAACATAATTCCCAGCTAACAGAGGTGGTGACCCTAGAATAGTCTGCCGCACCTTTCCCGAGCTATTTGGAAAACTATTGAGGTTTTACATTATACTGCAGAACGATTGTGTAAGAGCAACATAATATCTTTTATTGTACTGTGTTAAACTGCAGTTCTGTGGAATGTTTAAGGTGAGGAAAGTAAGATAGGTAATAAAATACCAGCTTTTGAATAGTCTTGGTTGAAAGTAGTATCGGTTTAGCCAAGACTAGCCAAAGACAATAACGACTAACGCAGATAACATTAAGGTTTATAGCCTGGAGATTGCTAAGAAAATACCACTTGCTAAGTAACAAATCGGTAAAAAGGCCATAGGGCCTTGCAGGAACTGGCTGAAGATACTGACTCTCAAAATAACAGACAACAAAAAAAATCTGCAGTCGTGAATACATCTGGTGATAAAAACTCCTACAGAACGACCGTTTTACTAAGCAGCTGTCAAGAGGAGATGAAGACCTATCCAACAATAAACGTATACGGGCAGTGATATGGAATTAATGCAAAGAAGTGACATTAACTTTCAAATATTGGTTATTTGAAAGTTAATGTCTCTTGTAATGTCAAAGTTAATGTCACGATCATAAAAACCGCTACGTGCATAATTTACTACTGTGTAAAACGGTAATTAACAATACTCTATGAATAACAAGCGAGCGAAAATTGACAAATCTGCAAGCAAAAAATACAACAATACAATAATTCGGTCAAGATGACATACGAGTAATTTAACTGTACTATCAAACGCCCATTGTAGGAGTCACACGGGTGAATGACCGATCAGATCTTGTCAAAAATGACGGATGACAATTGACCGACCCATTGTCTGATAGTTCCTAGGTACTAACGGTGCTTAAACTGTGATACATTTAAAACGGGACCAGATTGATAAAGGATAAGCTACCGTTAAGTACTTTAGACGGTAGTAAATTGAGCATGACCTGGTAATTTTGTATTATAGTGTCCTCAGATGTTTGATAGAAAGATAGATAATATGTACATAATGATAGAGCTGATTAGGTTGAATAACAGTGAATGAAAGGTTGCTCTTTAGCGAGACCTAAATCTGTTTGACCAGTATTTTCACGCAATTCTTGTAATCGATAGGTAACTGCTAGTATTCGTTTTAAGTTCGAATCGTTAGATGGGCAAACCGATATCAAATGAGAGCAAGGGAAAGTGGAAAACTTTAAACTGCCTATAGGTTCAACAAAGATGGTAGTAGGTAATTAATAAGTAATAAATTAAAAGATTTTAACATTTTTTACAGCTTGGATACTGACGGGGTGCTTGCATTAAAAACAATTCAACATGATGTTATTAATAAATGGATAAAAAATAAGAATTGTGGCAAAATTAGTACTTTTAGAATCCATATAAATTCAAAAGAAATAGTTTTTTTTATTATTATTGTTCAAAAATTTTTTATTCCACCCTCATCGGTACAAACAATTATTCCTTATAATCTAGCTAAATCCTATTTTTGCTTATACAAGAATTTTGCATCCTTTGACAATGGGGACGCAAGCATGCTATTACACCTTCCAACGTCCAGTGACTTCGTTAACATAAACCATGTCCCTACTAATGTTCGTACCTATGTATGGATTTATTGTCAAACGCGCCTACCGTAGGCCGTAGAATTGAAGTGATATCATTGAATAGAAAGAAAAGAAAGAAAGAAAATAAAGAAAGAAAGAAAGAAAATATATTTATTGTGCACAAACAAAACGCACATAACCCATAAGATACACACATACAAAAGTAGCCAAAAGCCTCGTGTTCAACCAATAAATAAAAAAATAAAAACAATGTTGTTATTGGTTGCTGTAATACTACTTACTGTACCTAGTACTACAGTATTGATCTATTGTAGTCGGATTAAAATAAGCGCGCTAGTAGTTCAGCCTTTAAAATGTTATGAGTATAATGGATCAAATAAAAATATAGCCGAACAAAGTTACAATCACGACGATGGTAATATCACTTGAGGATCGTTTAAACTAAGGGGTCAAGTGCAGAAACGCATGTTCAACGATGACAATGAGAGATAGGTACCTAACGATAGATGTAGAATGCATGTACCTACTTGTTCTTTGGGCAGATAATTATGCTCAAGTCCCAAGTTCTTAAACTGCAAACCTACTATGTATATCCTCATCACTATCTTTAACTTGGTTGGTATACACCTCAGATTCATTGATCTGATTTCAAACTTAGTTGTGAGTGGAGTTTTCAGACGATGTTGTTCCGTGATGCCACTGCATGATGACAATGCATCATGCACTAAATAAAAGAATTTTCACAATCTTATCTACAGTTTTCGTGCTTGCAAAACACGGAAACTACGAAAGATATTTGTTCAGTGCTTGTCATCTCTCTTTATTATTTTGAGAGCACAAATAATTTAAAAAAATATACAAAGAGCTTGTTCCCTTCCTGTATATAAATAACGCATATAACAATGGCCGCTGCAGATGCTTATTTTTGCAAAACATTTTCTTGTTTTGCTTCGACCTACACAAGACTATTGTGGTGTGTGAAAGAAATACTATATGAAAGACTGCAACAAGAGAATAATAATATTTATTTGTAGAGCTCTCAATCAAATAAGTCAAGTTGTTCAAATTGTCTTGAGGATTACCTTAATGACAATGAATGCCGCGCTCCTCGGCAGAGTTGCTATGTCGTAGAAACATACAACGACATAGCAACTCCGCTCCACCCCTGTTTAGAAGAAAGCAGATCCTAATTCCGGCTTCCTTTTTTATATGCCTATCAGCTGCAAGTACGGTTTGTCGGAAAATAAATAATCTTCTTCTATATAATAAATACTGATCACGTATTAATTTTACTATGGCAGTCTTGATCTTTTTCAATTTTTTTTTTAACAAAATGAACTGCTTAGATTCCGTGCAAATAAGTATGTAGTTATTAATGAATAAATATTGCAATCCTAGAAATAATAGAATAATTGAATTAAATTATTGTATATACAGACTGTGATTTTAGCAGAGAGCTTTAATTAGAGTACAAATTGTGTTTTTTAATTTTAATATGTAATCAAAGTTTTAATTATTGTAATTAAAAACTGTGACTTTAAGGCCGTTACCTCATTGGTCGGTGCGATACCGCACGGTACTGCTTATGTTTCCTCATTGGTCGGTAAGCACTCTGTACAGAAACGGTACTGCACTCCTTTGATTTAGAATTCCAAATTCAAATTAATTCTATTGGTACGAGAGCCCATGACAAAAATTTTGCCTTATCGTTTTATGAACAAAACCGTATAAAATCGATAGATTTGGTTCTGAATTCTGAAATTCAAAAATCCTGATTCCAGAAATTTTCCTCGACATGGCCGCATTTTTAAATATGTCAAAAAAAAAGTACCGATCTATTTCAATCTGTCTGATTTTAGAATGTAGTTGAACGATAGATTTTAGATACCGAAAACACAATTTTCAGAAATCAGTAGCGTCACACGTACCCAGGAGACCATTTGAGAAAATTAAATTCTGATTTAAAAGAGTGTCCGTGGAGTTTCTTGCCCGTTCTTCTCCATAGGAACCTACTACGCGTTGGAATGGGCAACTAGCTTCATATTTCTGACTGACCGACCCCTTGACAATACAAAAGTGCCTGTAATTGGTTTATTTGAAATAAATGCTTTGAGTTTTGAGTTTGAGTTTAAAAATGAGACAAAAAATAAAACCCACAGCAACCCGTCTGAAAATATTGTTTTCAGGTGAACATTGGTCAGTTGATGCGAATAAATCATTTTTCTGAAGAAAATGTGAGCATCTTATGTGTTGAAACTACGAGTATTTTGAACATGTTGAAACAGAAATCATCGTTTTTAAGAGCGTTTATTAATTAATTTTAATATTCATTATTCATATTCTAGTTCGCTAGTTAGCCACATTTCTTATTTCTATTTAGTAATATTGATAAATGAATCAAAGCAGGTAAATATTTGACAGTTATTTGCGACGTTGCCAACTTTTAGGATAAACCCTCTTAATCATTCTCGGGCTCATCATCGGTGTCGTGAGGGATAGGAGCGTAACAAGCACCGCGCTTTTGTCGGGCGGATCCGAAACGTTATTTTTTGTTTTTGGAATTGGTGACATTTAAAAGGTCTGAAAACAGGTTTTCAGCAACCCCGGTAACTAAACAAGCGAATAAACTGAATCAGGTTGCTATGAGAGAGATTGGTGATTGGTGACACAGCAACCCGTCTGAAAATATTGTTTTCAGGTGAACATTGGTCAGTTGATGCGAATAAATCATTTTTCTGAAGAAAATGTGAGCATCTTATGTGTTGAAACTACGAGTATTTTGAACATGTTGAAACAGAAATCATCGTTTTTAAGAGCGTTTATTAATTAATTTTAATATTCATTATTCATATTCTAGTTCGCTAGTTAGCCACATTTCTTATTTCTATTTAGTAATATTGATAAATGAATCAAAGCAGGTAAATATTTGACAGTTATTTGCGACGTTGCCAACTTTTAGGATAAACCCTCTTAATCATTCTCGGGCTCATCATCGGTGTCGTGAGGGATAGGAGCGTAACAAGCACCGCGCTTTTGTCGGGCGGATCCGAAACGTTATTTTTTGTTTTTGGAATTGGTGACATTTAAAAGGTCTGAAAACAGGTTTTCAGTAACCCCGGTAACTAAACAAGCGAATAAACTGAATCAGGTTGCTATGAGAGAGATTGGTGATTATTTTTGTTTTTTTTTTTTAAATGCGCTCAGGCCACATTTGACACGCAAAATGTCTGAAAACAAACATTTCGTAACTTTTTTAATATCAGACATGTGATGAAACCTATTTTTTTTTTGACAGCAGAAATGGGCTCCCGTATAACTGTGAAGTTTCTCACCGGTACTGTCCACCGAGCTGGGGTCAGAATCAACAAAACTAACGATTTTATACGGTTTTGGCCGTAAAACGATGTGACATGGCTCGATGATGATGACGTGATGGCATGATTGTGGGCTCTCGTACTATAACTAGGAAGCTAACGCACTAGGAAGTGGTGAAGAGTGGGCGTTTAGGGCGACTGTCTTATGTAATTTTGACGTTCGAAAAGTGCTGATTCTCAGCCTAGTTTCAATAAATGACTTTTGAATTTTGAATTTGAATAAAATTTGCTTTTGCCAAAGGCTTCGCCCGCGTGCATGACGAAAACTATCCCACGGGAACGTATTACCCGGATAAAAAGTATCCTAAGTACCTTGTATCCTCCCCCCCCCGACCTGCATCCTGTGTGTCCTGTGTGTGTATCTATGTATATGTGTGTGTGTTTTGTATGTGTTATCCTATGTGTATCCAGGTCGTGGTCAACCCATGTGCCAAATTTCATCCAAATGCGTTCACCTGTTTTAGCGTGAAAGACGAACAAACAAACAAATATACAAACTCACTTTCGCATTTATAATTTTATACATAATATATATAAAAAAAAGCACTCGGTAAGTTTTCAGTACCGACGCAGTAAAACGCGTGACGCCACGCGGTACCGAAACGATCCCGAACCGTAGACGTACCGACCAGTGAGGAACGGGCCTAAAAGGTGAGGTAAACGAATGGATCTTTTAAACGAGCGTTTATTACCTATGTTGTTTATTAATGTTGATTCTATAGCTGTTGAAAAAACGCAAATAGTACCTACCTACTGCTAATTGTACGAGTATACCGCATATCTTGACTGAATAAAAATTAATAAAAATCATACTAGCACTTTTCTTACCATCATTACTTTTGCCCCTTTTAGCTATAAATGTAATTAGATTTACATATACGAACCGAGCGAGTTCGAACTGGGGATGAGTATGGACGAAGCCCTAATTTCGTCGCCATTCTTAGAAGTCCCATGGTCTAATGTAATGGTTAGCACTCGGGACTCTGAATCCAACGATGCGAGTTCAAATCTCGGTGGGGCTGCAATTTTTTTGCCGTACCTAATAACGATTCATATGCAGTACCGTCGATAAAAGACAACGACGATGCATGAAACTGATCTTCGATGATGTAGAGACTTTTGAAGGCAAGCTCAGTTGCCTCCAACTGATGGAGGGCCTCCAATTGCTATATATCTATAGCATAGCTTGATAGCTTTTTGGTGACTAATCGTCTCATCGTAGTAAGGGCTTTTTTTGTGCCATAATTATAGTCAGAACACTATCGCAGTCATATCTAAACTAAAGGTAAGTAAAAACATACTTACTATAACATTTTGAAATTCCATGAATTGTAATCAGCCCGATTATGCCAACGAAACGCTAGCTATATTTTTGAAACCGCGGAATTGCCATAGAGTAAAGGAAAACGAACCGAAAAATGCTTCTCTTTTATTTTTGTCTATGAAATTGAATTTGGATCTTACAGCTTTGGATTTGCCCTACTTTCTGCGTGGATACTTGTTGACTTGTAAACAATGTTGAAAAATTGCTCCACGTTATTAGACATAATTATATATAGGCTACAACAATACAAAAAGTATCTAACGCTTAATCGTTTAGAAGATGATGTCGGGATTACGCATTGAAATTTTTCAAGAGATGTCCATTATGACGTTGAAAAAATAGCGATTTAAAAAATATGTAGGTACTCTATAACCTTAGCCTAATGAAAATCATTTTGTCGTAACTGCCTGAACAGTCTTGTTTACGCTGGCATTTAATGTCAGATTAATGAAGTAAGTTACAATAACAAAAATTGTTTCCAATGAAATGCATAGAAAATTATAGTGTTTGTGGACAAAGAATTACCCTTATTAAAAGGCTAAAAGTCAACCAAAGGGCAATGGTGAGGGCTATGCTTGGCGTTTCCCTACGAGATCCAATCAGAAATGAAGAGATTGATAAACTTTAGTGGCAGTGGGCAGCGCACATTGCTCACGGAACAAATGGCCGATGGGGCCGAAAGGTTCTGGAGTGGCGACCGCGTACTTGAAGACGTAGCGTCAGAAGGCCTCCCACAAGGTGGACCGATGACCTGGTGAAGGCCGCAGGAATCCGTTGGATGCGAGAAGCATGGAACCGGTCGAAGTGGCGGTGCTTGGGGAGGCCTATGTACAGCAGTGAACGTCTTTCGGCTGAAATGGTGATGATGATGATGATGGACAAGGCAAATATGATTTTTTCTTAGAATAGAAAAAGGTTATGAAGTTCGTTTTTAATGGTTTTTTTTTTACGTATGTATGTCTACGCGAGACTCACAATTTCTCAACTTCATCACGTTGGTTCACTGGACCCACATTTCTCTTGTCTCCACCCTCTTATTGGCCATGTGAACCGACGTGAGCCGACCCTCCGGTGACCGAAAAACTGAAATGCAACTCGGAATCGGTGGGAGTGGGACTGATAGTTGCTTCACAAACAAGTACATTTGTATTTCTAGATTGAGTTTAACGAGGTTTAATTTATAGTTTTCTTTAGAAAAATAAATTTTAAAACAATCTGTCTAAAAAGCATCATAATAGGAAAAACAATGAAGAAGTTGTGATGTTTTTAAAAGTCTATATTTATTTTTTGGCTCTTCTGTAAAGTCAGGGTTTGTCCCTTACGACATTTGAAATTTCCACCATCGACTTAAAGGCTACAACAATACAAAAAGTATCTAACGCTTGAACCTAAAATACAAATGTACTTGTTTGGTATTAGATAGTACTTATTTCACTTACAGAATGCTCTTCGCGTAGTCTAAGCCATTACTTTATTAAACCTTGTATAACTGGCATCTAGCTTCATATTTCTTACTGACGGACCCCTTGACAATTCAAAAGTGCCTGTAATTGGTTTATTTTAAATAAATGCTTTGAGTTTGAGTTTGATTTATACACTTCTTTTTCTTCGTACTGATGCACTGAGCAGTCCATCAGTTTTTGCAGTCATTTGAAATGTTATTACGAAACAATTACAAATAAATGCTCGGTTACACAACACGCCAATTATCTGCGACTGTATATAGTTACTATCTGATCGTGAATAATTGTGCCGATTTTCAGTTACATGAAGGCAGTTAATGGAGATCTTTTATACCTAAATGTAGGATATGGGTTCACTGCATCATCTGGGTAAGTCAAAGTGAAATCATTTATTTCAAATAGTCCAGGATAATAACGCTGTCTATTCTTGCTGAAGATTTGGGCATTCGGTAGTTTGAGGTTGAGGGAGTTGTTCTTGTTGTATATATACATAAATAGTCTATCGTTCTAATCTATATTCAATCCTGGTGTACGAGTGACCCCGCCAACAAACAAACCAAATCACAGCCTTACCGTCTTTTCTCAAAGCCATTTTCGACCCCTAAATATTGTCCCACGCAATGGGAGAGAACTAATTAACAGAATGTTGATATGCTTAAAAAAACAGAAAGAGAGGATATTAGTGATGATACGGTTGCTGCTATTGTTTACTACTTGTTTACACTTAAATTTCAATCGATAACAATAAAATATTTTGATTTATATCTTGTCTAAGAAAGAACTTACAGATATTATCTGATTGTCATTACTTACGATATAACAGCTTTTTGTGTGCAACGCAACCCCATATTGAGATCGTGGTGCCTCAAACTTATCTGTAGTATTGACAGACATATCTGAATATTACCATGAATGGTTTGTGGAGTTTACAAGAGTATCTAACCTAACGCGATTTTATCACTGACAGAAAAGCTGGTCTTTTCTGCAAAAATCTCACAGACTCACAGATGAAGTGAGCCGTCAATATTGTCAATACCTAATATCGGGTGGTGTGCAGCTCACTTCACCTAAGTTTCCACGGTGAGATTTTTACAGAATAGGTCGGCAGCTATGAGTGTTTATTCTGAAAATAGGCAACGTCGCAAATAGATGTCAAATATGTCTTTTTTATTATTTATTAATTTGGCAATATTACTGTATGGAAATAAGAAATATGGCTAACTAGTGAACTAAAATATTGATTACGAAATGCAATAATAATAATATCATAACACCGAATAAGTACTTATTTCGTTTTAGATGTAAAAAAAGTATTTGGAAACTTTCTAAATACCTTTTTGTTATAATTGCAATTCATTATTAATATTCTAGTTAGCCATATTTCTTATTTCCATACAGTAATATTGCCAAATTAGTCAAAACAGGTAAATATTTGAAAGCTGAAAAAAACTTTTTAACTGACTTCCAAAAAGGAGGAGGTTATATGTTCGACGCGTATGTATGTATGTCCGCCGGTTTCTCCGTCAATTATGGATCGAATTTGAATTTTTTTTTTTTTTATGAAAAACTATCCAAGCAAAGTTAATAAAATTTATATGGGACCAATCCGGGAGCATATAGGGTATGCTCCCGGATTGGTCCCATATAAATTTTTGCTTGGATAGTTTTTGAGTAAGCTTCAATAATACGTATTTTTCCCACTTAGTATATGTGGATGATATGATGATAACTTCCTGTGACTGTTATTTAAATAGCAGTTACCTACTGTATTCGAATTTGTGTGGAGTAGGTACCACAACTAAAAAGTGAAAAATAAAAACTTTTTACAAAAAAAAAACAACCGTCTTCCGAAAAAAACACTACAAAGTGAAAAATAACTGTAATTTCGGAAGTCGGTGGCAAAAAACGAAAATTCAAAAAGAAAGACACTGACTTCCGAAATAAAAGTTATTTTTCACTTTGTAGTGTTTTTTTTCGGAAGTCGGTTGTTGGATGAACGCTCTTAAGAACTTTGAATTTGCGAAATCCAGATGGTTTATTCTCAACATCGTTGAGTCCTGAATCTAATGGAATTTGATTCTTGTAGGTAGGTACCTACTAGGAAAGTCAGCTGATTCCAAATCGGCTGTCTAGGTAACTAGGTAGTCAATTACTACATTTAGATACTAGTACTTAGATCGTGCGTTTGCGACTTCCGATATGAATGAATGACACACAGGTAAAACTCATTAGGTACAGTTAAACGCGCACTATTATTATGTTATACAAGATGTTTCGATTATACATTCAACGACAGATGTTTTGACCAGGCTATCATGACCTGTAAACAATGTACAATTTATCAATGACAGAGGTTCGATAATATTGGTCGGCATTTCGAACACATAGTGTACCTAAGTACACGATTAGTAATACTAGTTCATATTTCGAACGTAAGTCCGTTTTAACGTAATCTGCATTCAAGAAATGAAAACTCTGTGTGTAGGTCCAATTAGGCACAGACATCTGCTGGCTAGGCTGTGAGAATATGTATAATGGGAACAGGGACCATTATTTTGGTATTCTAGCTGCTATGTTGCATACCTACTAACCATAATAAGCAAATGTTGATAGACCCTATTTATTTTAGTATTTTTTATTTTATTATTTATTTATTTATTGCACAAAAACCAATTTCGCCTCGTACACTATTATTATACTATTCTAGCAAGTGCATCAGGATGCTACGCTTAAAGAATTGTTATCGTAGCGCGTAGCGCTATGCTACGCAAAACGATTTTTAGGCAGAATTATGTTGTAAATCAACCTACTTACAATTATTTTTTGCGGGTATTTCGATAATCACCTCCCGATAAATTGTTCCAAATTAAAATTATTGCTTATAGTTAGTTTGGTGGTCATTAATAGTGTTAATGTTCCCTCTCTCCTACTACTTTGCTGTGCCCGACAGGGTCCATCATGATGATCTCAATTTTAAGTTACCACCTAATTACACGTTGTGAAATGCCATTAATGATTGAGTATTGACTTGCTGCACAATAAACATTACCTAACTATTTAAAAAAAGAATATCAATTATCTCTCAGTTACCTATGGAGCTGAATTAAGCTTATCTGAAAATGTTGGCAAACGGTTTCAAATCAATCGAGACAAACACAAATTGGCTGTAAGGTTTAAGTACCTACTTCTACGAATAAGCTTAACCCAAATTGTAAATTTATAGAAGTCTTCTCGAATTTATGAATACATATTTAATAAATTGCTCTAGTGAGAAAAAGTGTTAAGTACGTAATTGTTTGATGAAAAATACATCCATTGTAGGTAGGTATCTAATTTACGTGATTGAAGCCGAATGTTTAGTTTTCTTCAAATAAAGGCTAGGGTAGTCAAATACCACACGAAAAAAAAAAAAAAAAAAAAGTAGGTATTAGGTACCCAAGACATTATTTGCAATAATAGATAGGTACCTATTAAGACAAATTTAAAATAATACTATTAGTATAATAATTTAATGCTACACATAGCCATCTTAACATGCTAAAAAAAAAGATTAAAGCTTACCTTATATTTCATTTTGAATAAAACTCGTCTTAAACAAAATCACAACACTAACAATGACAAAAAATAACAATCAAAATATTCTACGGTAAAAAATAATATTTCTCGTTCATAAAATAAAAATGTTAATAAATAAATTCGTCAAAGTTTGCGATCGCGAAATGTTTTGCCGCGCAATTCGCGATATATCCGCGCATGCGTTCGGTGCGGCTGCGCGGTAATGGCTACGCTTTACGAGACGCGACGGTTTTGCTTCCCCGCCGTCGAAGTGCAACGACCCAATACTACCCGCGCTAACACTTCCTCGCCCCGATGCAATGAAGGTGAAGGTAAAAGGTGAAGTGCGAAATTGTTGCCGAAATGGCCAGTACTTACCTACAACGCGTTTAGCCCAATCGACCGATAATGCGTCACGCAGTTTTCACGGTTTGATATTGCAAATATTTATTAAGACAGCTACCCACAGTTTTTGGGCAATTGATATAAACAGCGCGTAACTTTTTTTGACCAAGATTTTACGATTTATGTGGCAACGTGAAACGGGTTACTCGAGGGTATAAGATTGAAATCAGAACAGTTGCTAAAATAAGTACATTTGTAAATACATGAACATTTACGTTGTAAAGTATTATAATTAGTTAGTACTTACTCGTACTGTAATTATTGTGAATGTGAGGACATGTTGTTTTTATGATGGTCTGGGGTTAGTTTGGGTTAGTACTTTATGCGGCCTACCCAAATATCCTTTCTTTGGTATTGTTCTTCTACATACGAATTCAAAAAATTCAAATTCAAAAGTCATTTATTCAAACTAGGCTGAGAATCAGCACTTTTCGAACGTCAAAATTACATAAGACAGTCCCCCAAAACGCCCACCCTTCACCACTTCCTAGTGCATTAGCTGGGAAGAAGAAGTGGCGCAACAAACTCCCCAGCAGCACAGCTGTCTGTTCAGTTAGAAGAACAAAAAAGAAAGATTCTATATAATAGTATTCAAAATAATTTACATTACGCAACACAAAACATAATTCAAATTATTAGCCATATGTTAGCTAGCACACGCCAATATACCAAACAAAATCATCGAGAACTCAACCAATCAATCATCGATACTCAGGCCGAAATAAAAAAACTAAACGTAAACAGAATTTAATATCTAAATAAAAAAGCCTCCAGGCATAAAGGGCGTGCCCGCTTACATATAGTTCTAACTGGAAGTTATAAATGATAAACTAGGACCATCGATGTAAAATAAATAAACAAAGAGTTAATTAAATTACAGTAAATAATATGATCAATTGTCGAGGTCACTAGCTAACCATATATTGCAATACAACTCATAAAAAAACAGTGTGATGAGTAGATTTTGTCAAAAATAAATTAAAGTTAAATTAAAATAACTTGACTTAAAAAGTCAAATAAAATAAACAATTATATAAACTCATATAACTTGTCAGTACGTAAGCTGGTGAAAGAACATAAACATTGTCTTGAGTTAATCACAGCGACCAACTATTCTTATCATTTAAGTAGTCGTTGATAGAATAGTATGCCTTTGAACAAAGATTGGATTTTACTTTCGTTTTAAACGCATTAAAAGGCAAATCTAGCAAAGAAGATGGTAGCTTGTTATAAAAGGTTATACCAAGCCCAACAAATGAGTTATGAACCTTATGAAGCCGGTGAAAGGGAGCTCGTAGTTTGTCCTTATTTCTAGTGTTAACATTGTGAAAATCACTGTTTTTAGTGTACTACGTTTACTGACAAACGCTTTCACTGACTGGACAGGTCTACTCAAATCTGTGTGGTTGTTTCCTCAAAAGACAATTTCGGACACTAATCTACATGGTCCTCACATGATCTGACCAAGAGATTTTGACCCCTGAGTTTGTTTCGCAATTTCTTCTCAGGGGTAGCTACAAAATGTAGACTCCATTTAGATTCTTTTTTTTTTTATATGTCGTGGAACAGTGATTCCGATGTCGTATTTACAGAATAAACAATTTCATTTCAATTGTTTACATTTCATAAATCTCTTTAATGTCCTACATTAATGAGATTTATGAAATGGCTCTCGTTTGTTACCATTAGGTAATCCATATACCTACATTAGGTACGCGGTCATCTATGTATATAACAAATGCCCCGCGGTGACCCCTTAATATTTAACGCAAAGTAAACCAGCATCCTAATTGCATAACACACTTTCAATCACAACTCGTGAGTTTTGAAGGCTATTGTTAATCCACTGCTTCATAGGTTTGAAAAATTCGTCTGCGCAATGAACGTGCGGGAATTGGTAAAATGAAACCCATTACGATCAATTGTCATTTTATGTGCGGCACCTACTATTCTAACCTAACTTCTGGCTCATAGCTTTGGAGTGTATGGCTCAGTAACAACCGGGTACTGCACGTACTTATTTATTTTAGATTTTAAATGAAAAACATGAAAACACATTTTTATGTGTACATCAGGCTGACTCACCCAACAACTCTTTCTGTAGATCATTTATATATTTGTCCCGCGCGGAAATCGAACCCGCTACACGCGTATAGGTACGTAGCGCACCCGCCAATCGCTTAGCCACTATAATTCAGTGATTCCCAAAGTGGTCTTATCGACTACCAGGTGTCGATGAAGGCCTGCAAAGGGTCCATGTCAGCGGGAAAAAAATGGGGGTGCATGAGATGTAAATCGGGGTCCCAGATATAAGTGTATCTCATTTAAAGCAGGTCATGACTATAATTTTGTCTTTCCATGAATGAAATAATCCATATCCACAGATAATAGGTACATATTTACATTTTTTGTAATTCAATGTGAAAGATAGAAAGCGATCGTTTTAACTTTAGCATAAATATAAGTTTCTAGCCGTTATATTCCGATTTTTTATAATAATTGGATTTATTATCAAATGCCTAAGCGCATGGAATTAAGCCTTGTACTAACTTCACTACTAATAAAAAGTTTTTTTTTTTGTTTGAACGCGATAATCTCTGCAAATATTTGTTACGATCTCGAATCATATTTTAAATCAACATACAAACTGACACTGACTTGCAAAAAACGTAACAAATTTTGAATTTCGCGGGCTTAGCGCAAGCCCCCTAAACTCGAAAAAGGCACTTCACACTTCTTTTTCTCGCGAAAGACCGATTTAGCAAGTTATTAAAAACAAATCTATTTTATCACAGCAAGATCGGCTTGAGGTTCCGTTTGATTCGATGAATTTTATGCTACTATATGTATAAAGCCTCTCGTATTCACTCTCTCGTATATGCATCACTTGTATTAGGACAGCACAAAGTTACACACTGCTGCGATAATAAAGACGCAATAGAATTAGGACGCTTGCCCTTGCGTTTCTCCGTCCTGCGATATTCCGTTAAGTTTTCTTAGAGTAGGTAAGTGTAATAAGACGCATGCGATCTTACTCACACCTGCGTTACAGGCGCGTTTTTATCGGTCGATAATAACGTTGCGTTTTACTAAATGTACTGATCGCAATAACGCTTGTTATTATCGCGCGTTAAAAACGCGCTGGTGGGGATAACAGGCGCGGTCCGATGCACGCGACTTCTACGGTGCGTTTTGGTCGCTCAATTAAATTGTTTGAATTTATATGTAACGAATTATATTACATTAATCACTGCCGTCCAAGGGCGAGCGCATAGATATAAGATTATATTTCTATGGGCGAGCGTCATACACGCATATGACGCACACCCGTCCCGGGTACCCGCCATTAGCGCGTCCTAGATGCGTGGACGCAAAACTCTTTTTTACTATTTTACCTTGTCGTTTTTTCTACATCGGTAATAAACTAAAAGAAACACTACAGATAAACTACTCAGTTTATCTGTGTTTCTTTTAGTTTATTAAATAATAAAAAAATAACTTTTGAACCCTCAACATACTCATGTTGAGGGTTCAAAAGTTACAACAAAATGTGAAAATCTTGTGGTGTTTGACGAGCGTCCAACGCGCCGACTACGCGCTTCGGGCGCTTGTTATAACTAGTCCATATTATTCATTTTATTTTTATAACCGTGTTTTTTTTATTACCTTTATAAAATGGTTTTCTTTGGCATGCAGAAATTAATACCTATACAAAATGAAGGAAATTAAAATTAGTGGCAAATACATTATAAATGAATAATACATAATACTTACTTAAAATGTACCTCGGGACGATCAGAATTTGACAAAGCGAAGGTTGATATTGCAACAATCACCATAAAACAAATGACATTGGTAATGATAATCACCCTACTTACTAAAAGGACTGGCGTTCACATAAGCAGGGCGAGTTGATTTCGCTATTAGGTATAACCATAAAACATAATATGGAAAAAAACACTAAACGTTGTTAATCATCACCCTTGGGAAAGGAACTGACGATTTAAGTAATTATGTTGCGAAGGTTTAATAAAATTGCCTTATAGCCATATCAACGCCTTAGATTTCGTTAATCACCATAATTGGCAGTGACTGGTTATTACTGAAAGTGATGCTCATCTACGTAATAGTGTCGTCCCCTCCCCCAATTTCTCTCGCGGCCCGCCCAAAGAAACTTCGTTCCAATATAAACACTAGTTTTAAAACTAGGTTTTTTTTTTATTTTTGTGTAAAAAAGCTCATGTTTTCATAAGGTTTTTAACTGGCAAGTCTCATGTTTTTCTAAATTTCTCTCCGACGACAATCTAAGAAGCCCGATTTGACGTTTCTCATCCCATGCCGCGATAACTTTGCATGAACGTCTATTAAGAAATCGAAATATCAAATTCATTATCCTAATGAATCACTATGTTATCCATACACTACGAGTATAACAATGAGTATCATTCGTAAGCACCAAGTTTCACTTTATATTGGAAAAACCTTAGAGTATACAGGATGGATTTTTGAGATGGGGCAGTAAGGATCTATTCATTCGAAATTTGAAGTTCAATTTGTTTTAGTTTAGTTTCGGCCAGTCTATCATTCGTAAAATAGTAAGTTGGAGTCACGTTTCCTACGAAATGAATGGGAAAAGTTTTATGCGTTTTCTGACTTTTCTAGTACTCAAACCTCAGTTGGTCCGGTAGAGTTTTTTGATCCTTATAAGAAACAGGATCGACTGGCATCAAAAAAAGTTTTTGTGAAATCTGCCCATTTTTTTGCTGACTGTAATTTTTTTTCAAAATCTGTGAATGCAGATCAAAATGTCTCAAAAAGTTAAGGACAGTCTCCTAAGACCGTTTTCTTCTAGCGACAACGATTAAGGTAGCTGCCCTTACTGCCCCATCTCAAAAATCCAGCCTGTATATCACTGGAGAAGCCGTATGCACAATATTCCGAACAAAACAGTCTGTCACTTTTTGCGGGGGACGCGGTAGCGGAAAGAGAAGTCCGTATCATTAATTTTTATTTTATCGATATCGATATTCATTCGGAATTTTGCTTGAATCCATGAATAAAACAGCTGTTGCATAAAATAGTTACATTTTAATAAGAAGATAATAAACTTCAATTAAATAATCTAATCTCAATAAAAAATTTGGTCAAGTTCTATTTTTTTTTTTTTATATAGAACTTCACTGGACCACCACTTCAATGGGCATAAACAAATTATAAAACATTGAACATTAAAAAAAATATACTTAAACAAAAATAATTATTAAGTAATTTTTACTAGGAAATTATCAATTTTGTCAATGTCAATGTCAATTTTGGTTTCAAACATGACCTCAACACTACGGTAGTCTCGTTGACATTTTTTCTAGAGGCCATAATCGCATGTCAAGTGCGTGTAAGTTTTGCTGATTTGACGTATATTTTAGTAATGCAAAAGAAAAGTATTTTGATCTTTACGAACATAAAAACGAGATGTAGCGAGACTCGGTGACGTCACAGAAGCAACGTGAGGAAATACTCGATGCATGCTACGTTTTATATTGAATCATGGTTGAATCCAATGAAAAATCGAATTGTATTATGAGGTTAGGATTTTAAATTTCAATAAAAACATGACTAAATCTTAGAAAAAAAAAATTGCATATGGAAAGTTATTCAGTTCTTTATGTAAATTTGACGTATTTGAACGCTTTTGAAATGGTGGTACCATTTAACAGCACAAATAGGCATTTTCACGGAGCTCCGTGCGCCTTTAAAACGATTTACGAAGTGCGTTAGAATCGATTTGAAAGTAGTTTTTATGAACGTACTAGAACATTTGTTCTTGTACTTTTACAGAGGGGAAGTGTTCGTGAGGCTTCTCCAGTGTTATATACTCTAAGCGGCATAGTACTTATATCTCGATGTCTAAGGGAAAAACGCAGTCAAAAACACGAATTATTCGTTGATTCATATTCTGACAGAACGTTATTTTTTTTTTTTTTTTTTTTTTTGTTTTGGCTTCTCACGGTTTGTGCATTAGCCAATGTCATGTTTTTTAGTTTGAAGAGACAAAGTTAGGGAAACGAAAATATTATTAGTATTAATTAGATCGGAATTTAGGAAAGGACGGATATAAGATCAGTAAAAAAAAGGAAAAAGGAGGAATCAAAGGAGTGAATAATGAGCAAATTACTATGACGAATATTTACAACTTAATATTATTTAAGGTAATGAATGAGACTATACATTTATATACAGGAAAGCTTTTTGTACAAAGTAAGGAAAGTATTGAGGTAGGAAAATGAATACGAAGGGACAAGAGGTTACTAAGAAAAGAAGAACGGTCATATAAGGGACAGGAGAAAAAAACAGAACGTTATTACAATGTCATGTCTTTGGGTTCGTTGCTGTAGTGTTGTGACCGATTTAAGTCGCTTTTTAACCGAATAAAATCGATATACTAAAAATCAGTATGTACTTTTACAAACATTACACGAAAAGAGAAAAACAATATAATTACTAGTATAATTAGTTTTATTAAATGTTTAAACATATAAAAACAAAATAATAGATCGAAAGAAAATGATAACGGAAGACTTTAGAAGAGATGTACAGACGCCAGCAGGTCAAGCTACCCGAAACTGTCAAATTTTACCAATCAACCTTGAACCTTATACTATAGGAATAAAGTTCAAAATCTATTAAAGACATCTGACAGATTGTAGTAGCTTGATGAGCTGGTGTCTGTACATTCTGACAATATGATGGAAAATGAATTTATTATAATGGTACCCGACGAAGACAGTTCAACTGGATCATCCGAATGACGAAAGTGTTTTTTTTTTTTACTGATGTGAATTTATTTATTTACACGTCGTGATCATGATGACGACGTGTAATAAAAAGATATGCCTCGAGAATCAGTTTTAAGCAATGTAGGTAAAATATCGATTACAGACTCTAAGTATGATAAATCGATATGTCTCAAGAATCGGTTATTAAAGCAACCGATATTTTTTTCCTGTCACTACACAAAATATTTTGATAGGTGTCAAATCAGGCTTCTTAGATTGTCGCACGTTTAGGTGCAGTGGATAGGGATGTGACATTCTAGATAAAAAATTGATTAATAATTAATCGATTGTATTTCGTAGCATGATAAATCGATTAATAAATAATCAATTTTTCTTTATAGAATATATTTTTTTTGTATTAATCGATTTTTTTACAATTATATTAAAGAATAAAAACTATATTGATAACAGCTTTATTAAATAAAAAATATACATCAGAAATTCTAAATTTAAAAATAATCAACAAAAATTTAAGTTCTAGAAATAATATTATTAGTAATATATCAAAAAGAAAAAAAAAATGTAGTGTAAACTTTTCGTCGGCTATAAAAAAAAATCTGCTGTTTCATAGAAAAGTGCAATACCTACGCGGTCAAAATGTATGGAGCAGCTGTTTCTTTTTTAATAACCTACGAATTTCAACGCAGGGGGGCTCAGAATCATGTTCTGAATCCATGGTAACCGGCTTCGCGTCGATGTCCCTGACACCCTGTATACAGTTCGTTGATTAACGCCATCTAGTGAAATATGAATTAGTTAAATGAACTAACTGTTCAAAGCACACAAGGACTGCCATGTAGATGCACAGATAGCGTCATAGCGTTAATGTAATAGTGGTAGGCGGAATGGTAATTCTAGCTCCGCAGTCCGGAGTAATTTCGGGGGGGTGCGGATGAAAAAAGAATCGGCAGTGCTAAAACATACTACCGATTATTAATCGATTTTTCATAATATAAAAATCACTTAATAACATCGATAATTTTGGGGGCATATTAATCGATTTTTTCCATATCTATTATTTTATTACTCTTCCCTAGTAGTGGATGATTTATTTAACTTTCTTTAGATAATCTGTGGATGATGTATTGTATTGACCGTGTTGGTTGTTTTCTTTCGTTGCTAAAATATAATTATTCGGAAAACAGTTTTTGGGTTTAATTGTGAATTTGTGATATTAGTTTTATAATTTAAGAACAAAATTCTTCATACATGATGATAGAATTCATGCTTGATCATTGGTAAGTTTGTTCATCATTATTACTTTACTTTTACCGGTTCCGAGTAGGGTTAATGTATCGGTGAAGGAAAACATCGTGAGAAAACCGCCATGTCCTAGAACCAAGAATTCGAAGACATGTGCCATCTATCAACCCGCACTGGGAGGCCTGTCACAACAGAGTGGGAACATTAAATCGTCGCTCGGCATCCAATCTCATCCAATCTAGCTTCATCTTTCTGACTGACGGACCCCTTGACAATTCAAAAGTGCCTGTAATTGGTTTATTTGAAATAAATGCTTTGAGTTTGAGTTTGAGTTTGTATGTGAAATTTTTGACGAAGATCTGATTTTTTATGCAGGATCACGTATTAGATTTTTGATTTAGATGGCATGGTTGAAAGATACACCGCAGTCATGGCTGAAGCATGCGACGAGGCAATGCCAAAGAAAAAAGAAAGCCAAAAACTTACCATTCCGTGGTGGTCCGAAGAACTCGAAGCGATGAAACATGAAGTCGCTACCAGGAAGAGAAGAATTCGGTGCGCTGCGCCGTCGCGTAGAGAAGGTGTGGTTGCTTTGTACCTGGCGGCAAAAGAAAAATTTGAGTCCGAGGTCAGAAAACGCTCGACAGAGAGCTGGAAGGGGTTTTGTCAGAAACAAGATAGGGAAGGGGTATGCGAGGGAATCTATAGGGTGATCCAAAATACGGCAAAACGGCAAGAAGATCTGCCGCTAGTATGTGACGGGAAAGAGGTAGGGCAAGAAGGTTCCGCGAAAGCACTGGCTGTAACATTCTACCCAGAGGATACAGAGGAGGAGGATAGCCCAGACCATCGTCGAATCAGAGCTCTTGCTGACCGAGCAAACAATTGGAGTCATAATGAGACCCATGACCCGGAATTTGCGACGGAGGAGCTCAGGTTCACGACGGAGAGCTTCAATTCGAAGAAGGCACCCGAATAAGGGGCACAAGAAGTGACGTAGACTCCTCAGTTAACAAGCAGAACTAGTTTCTTCAAACAAAGGGAAATAACATTAGGTAAAGAAAAAGCTGAATCAAAAGGACAACTACAGAACTTGCACATTTTGAGCTCCTAAACAAACTAACACTCAATATTGTAATAAGAAGACAGGGAGGAACCAGCCATGGGAGGCCGTCACTTCCTTCTGCGAAGCAGTAATGCTATTTCATGTATTCGATAAAAAAAATAAAAAAAACACGTTCGCGGTATTGGATGCCGAGCGACGATATGCTGACTATGTATGTATAAAAATTCCAATACGCTCTTGTAGAATTTGTTCCTGATCTACACTAATACAAAGAGGTATAGTTTGTAAGTTTGTAGGATGTAGGAGGTAATCTCTGGAAGTACTGATCCGATTTCGAAAATCCTTTCAATGGCAGACAGCTACACAATTTCTGAGTGCTCTAAGGTATGTTTTATAGTATAGTTGGCTAAAACGCGGGCGAAGTTGCGTGCAGAAGCTAATATGAATGGCAACGCTAACAATTATAGTAAGTAGTTGTTTCCTAATTATATATAAAAACTAAGGACTGCCATCTTTTGGTATTGAAAACCCTATGCAAGATTTACTAGCCATTGATAAGAAGCAATTTGGGATCAGTGGTTTTTCAAGTTTGCTTGTAGTAGTGTTTCATCGGTGGATGTCATAAATTCTGCAGAAGCCAAGAACAAAATTGGAAGTCCCTTTTTAATTTTTCGTCATAATTTCCTTGTATAGTACATACATGTTCAGACACAAAATTGGTTTATTATAAGACTAAATAGTTGTAACTTTTTATGCTTATTTTATATCAGAAAGGTTTTTTATGTGTTGCCATATGGCAATGCTATACCAATATAGATACATTATTTCCTAAAGCGATTACCGGATTGACTTGAGTGAGGTGACTTACTAGATATTTGTAATGCCTTTCTGACCTTCCTTGACGAGAAAGGAAAGAGAGGTGAAGGGTAAAGAATTCCATAGTTCTTCTAATATGTATGTCTGTACCACCAGATTTAGGAGTGGTTCCATCACCCGACGAAGTACTTAAATTTGGATCCAGTTTTTTTGAAAGATTCGTCATCATCATCATTCCCCTGGCCTTATCCCAATTCATTTGAGGTCGGCGGAAAAAACAATTATTACATAAATACATCACAAAACAAATCAAAAGCGACATGGTCGATTATAAACAAGTCTAAATTTAACTTTCCCAAAGAGCCTATTACAGAAATACTTAAAGACGACATCAAGATTACAGATCGTAAATCTATTGCGAATAATTTTAATGACTTCTTCATTGACCAAGCTTCAGAATCAGACCAAACAAATAATTTAAGGAATGACATACACAACAAAACCCGACCCTCAAATCACAATATCAACACTAAAATTAATTCAATTTTTCTTACTCCCACAACATCTACAGAGGTAGAAAGAGAAATAAAGCAACTGAAAAATACCCATAGCGTGGGCAACGATGGTGTGTGCACCAAAGTCATAAAATATGTATCCCCGGATATTTCAGCTCATCTATGCTACATAATTAACTTATGCATTTCTAACGGAATATACCCAGAAAAACTTAAAACGTCCATTGTCATTCCACTACACCAAAAAGAAGACAAACGAAAAATGGGAAACTATAGACCCATAGCGATGATCCCCATATTTTCAAAGTTATTTGAAAAAAATCATATATAGCCGACTATACAGTTTTTTTGAAAAATATAATATTTTGGTAGACGAACAGAAAGGCTTTCGCAAGGGGAAATCAATAAATATAGCCATTTATGACCTACTGAAAACTATTTTGGGCGCTATGGACAAAAAAAAAACCAACATGTGCTATCTTTATGGATATGAGTAAAGCGTTTGACCGAGTTGACCATACGATACTAATGCAAAAATTAAGCATGTATGGCATAAGAGGCAAAGCGCTAGATCTCATCTTCTCATACCTGCATAATAGAAAACAAAAAGTTGAAATAACAGAAATATGTCAGAAAGCACGAAATGAGATCAAAAATAAGTCAAACTCAAAAACTATAAAATTTGAAGTT
The DNA here is from genome assembly GCA_916701695.1 of Agrochola macilenta. Lineage (NCBI taxonomy): Eukaryota > Metazoa > Arthropoda > Insecta > Lepidoptera > Noctuidae > Agrochola > Agrochola macilenta. Next base: position 21,892,534 of record OU753560.1, on the reverse strand, counting down.
CCACAAGGTAGTGTCCTGGGCCCTTTACTGTTTTTTATATATATATCAATGATCTTCCTTAACATATCAACCAACAAATGGTACTATTTGCAGATGATAGCACAGTTATAATAAAAAGCGACAAAGAAAATTATTACGAGCACGTAATCAACCAAACATTAAATACGTGTAACGTAACATTAATACAATGGTTAACCGAAAATAATCTTAAAATAAATATGGACAAAACGAAAATTATACACTTTCACCAGAGAACTCAACAGACAAATATAAACGTTAGTTACCAAGGCGAAATAGTACATGCTGTGACAGATACAAAGTTTCTAGGAATTAATATTGACAATAAACTGACATGGAAAACACATTTAGAATATGTCTGCAAAAAAATTAATAAATCCTCTTTTGCTCTGTACAAACTCTCAAAAATTGTTAATAAAGAAGCTGTATTAACTGCTTATCACGGACTTGTTGCACCTGTCCTAAGATATGGTATTATATCTTAGATCAACTCAGTCGATAAGGAATATGTATTTAAAGCTCAAAAGAAATGCATTAGAACAATGTGTTATGTAGACACCAATACTAGCTGTCAACCTTACTTGAAAAGCTTAAAAATTCTGACACTGCCTTCGTTATACATATATGAACTAAATGTTTTTGTGAAATTAAATCCTAATTATTTTAAGCCTGCTTCTAAAAATTACTATAGACAACTACGTGACAAAAAAAGATTAGAAATTGATATACCATATGGGAAAACAGCACTAATCAATAAAAGTATTCTTTGTATGGCATCATTGATTTACAACAAGTTGCCTGATGATGTCAAAAAGTTACCTATTCATCAATTTAAGTCGAAGCTGCACAAATTCCTAGTGAATAAATGTTATTATAATGTCAAGGAGTACTTACAGGATAAAAATATAGATAAATACGTATAGTAATAGTAATTTATTGACATTGAATAATATGACAATACAAATAGTGTGACATAATAATTTAATTTGACATCTGTATAATTTTATTTTAATTTGGACCAATAGTTTAATTTAATTTAATTGATTGATAAGTTTATGACATGTAAAAAGTATCTGACAATTTTAATTTTTAAGTTTTTGACATTTGTAGTATGTATTCTGAATTTATTTGATTTGATTTTATATTTTTGTGTCATTTTTCTTTTATTTTTTTTATTATAATTATTTAATTAGATTAACAATAATATAAATATTTGCACACCTTAGGTAATGATACAGAGCACTTTATATTTATTTGTAACATCTGTTCATACGTACCTGTATTAAGCAAATAAATAATTTGATTTGATTTGGAACATGTTCTTCTTCCACTTCTCTATCATCTAGTCTTCTCGGTAGTCAGCCCCTATCTAGCCATATCAACTTTCACACAGTCCATCCATCGTTTCTGTGGTCTCGTCATACTCTTATAGCCATCCACATTCATACTCAAAACTTTCCTCGTTTAGAAGGAAAGATTATAGACATGAAAACGAAAATAATTTACCAAAATCAGGAGAAACAATATGTAATATGCTGACTGTACAACTTTTGTGAGAGATAGAATAAATGATGTTCAAAATGTTATGTTGATTTCTATTATATAAATTAACATTCTAAGTAATATTGTTCTAGTATTTTTTATAAACCCAAATAAATAATTTAAAATATTGTCCAAAATGCTTAAGTTGCTTATATTTTTTAAATAGGAGAAGATCAACTTTTTGTACTTTTAATCCATAGACTATAATAATTTTCAGGAATGATAATTTTGCTGATTCTGATTCGGAGACCTATTTCGTAAAAGAGGAAGACATAGACCGCTGTGCCACAGAGAGGATACTTAGAAACCAGTTTAGGAACCCCTTGTGGTCCAGCGACTCTGAAGATGATCACCCGCCTAACAAAATAAACTGGAATGAAATCTTCAACGCTAAACAGGTACCTAAGTTTGTATTAATTTAGCCAACTTTTGTGCCCATAGACAGAACAGTATAGAAGGCGCACTTCGTATTTTGGGTATAAAGCTACAAGTACCTACGCGGCGGGCTCGTCTTGTCGGGCCAATTTGTGGGCGTAACGTAGGTAGTCAGAAGATATAAAAGTTATGCGATAGAAAGAGAGGGAACTTCTAAGTGAATATAACTGTACGAAATTAGCACTGTGCAACCTGAATTGCACTTTATTGTGTCGTAGCAAGAGTCGGTTTTTATTTAAATGATTTTGCGGCAACAACCATCTGTACTATTCTGTGCAGTAGAACAAGCACCAGTTAACTTATCTGCTAATCTTAGAAAGTGCTAGATCTAATCTGCGTTCGCAATTCATTTGCCAAACATGTAAACAAACACGAGTTTTAGAAAAAAACAACTGTAATACCTACACATAAGGTTTAGTTTGCGCTACAACTTCATATTTTTTATGACTTTTTCAACAATACTAGTCGATCTAAAATCAACTTTATTTACACTTACAACTTTAAAGCTGATGTTTGTCTGAGTGGAAAACTCGTGTTTGTTTACATGTTTGGTAAATAAATTGCGCACGCAGATTATTTAGTTGAGGTGGATTTGGTGGTTAACTAACTTATACAATTCAAACCAACCATACAACTTAGAGCTGGTCATCTACTGTCAGTCTAAATTTAATAACACCATGTTCTTTTTCAGTCACAAAAATTTAAATATTTTGTGCCATGTCTCCGACCAGTGCCTCCATACCCAAAGGTATCAGAACTGAGCCCGCGCCAACACTACATGATTTTAAGGATTATGTGTGATGAGTGCCCAAATGTTTTGGAAGATCTGTTCTTAGGCAAACCCACCAGACAGGATTTTAAAGCATTTGAAGTAAGTTTTTTATACATTAATTTCATTTGGTTATTGTTTATTCATATATTCCTAACTCATTATTTTCAAATGAGCTTGAGAATCAGCATGAACATAAAAAGGGTATGTATTTAATTGAAACTCAAATAATTCTCATGTTGTTTTCCTAAAAATATTATTACGTTTTAAGACATTTATTTCTCAAAAGATTACATTAATCACTTACAGACATAATACAATAATAAGTAAAGAAAATAACCGATTAGCGTTACCGATTATTGAACACTAATATAATTAATCTTATTTTGTGAACCTCTAATATTTTCTATTTTGGGTTCCTGAAACACTTAATAGCCAAGTAACTCTGACCAACTTGGATGTTGAATGCAGTTGGTCACACTTCAAACCTAACCTGTTTCCTTGGGGTATCCTAGCTTAGTTACTATGACCAACTGTGAGAAAAGGCCAGAAAATCAAAAAATGTTTGCATCATTAGAAGACCAAAAGTTTTTAATGGTTTGTCCGTTTAAAAAGTGTACATAATAAGAAGGTCAATAAGTTTTTAGAGGATCAGTTAAATATTTCCCCTTAAAAAGTTACAAAAGTTAAAGACACTTTTGCTATTTAGGGATTTTGAATAAACGAATCTAGTTTATTCTGCAATTTAGCAGTTTCTAATGAAAAGGATACCTAGCTTACCTAATTTGGATGTGCCATTAAAGTGGTATCTAATGTCTTTAAATACCCACCAATACAATTATAAAACTTGTATAATGTTTTATTATTATTAGTTATTAAGTTCAACAGGTCTTTATGTATACAGTACCTTATAATCTGCAAACGAATGATGCAATCTTGTGATCGAGATCTCGCCAGATTGCCGGACGAGGGCTCGACCACAGATCTTGTATCTCGACTCGAGATCGCATTCGCTAATTGTGGGGTCCAAAAGTGGGACGAACGGGAATACACGTGTTTTTTTACATATTTCACTAACAAGCTATTCTCTTGTTGTAACTATTTACTTAAAACAATTCCAGTCTACAAAAGAAACATACCTAAAAGAACAGAAAGAGTACAAAGAATGGGCAAAGACGCTTTGGATGACCGACCACTGTATCCGTGCGCTCCGGCCAAAGCCCGATGTAGAAAGAGTATATGAGGCTGAGTTCAAAGTGAAAGCGCAACGGATGCAGGCTTTACCGAAACACTATGATGTAGCGGCTCATATAACATTAGAGAATGGGACTAGTAACTGCCATGCTGTGCTTAAACAGGAATTGATCAGAGTGAGTATACTGTGAACTGTTCTTAGTCTTCAGGTACAGTGGGATCCAGAGAAACCTCACCAGGGGGTGAGATTTCTCTGGAGCCCACTGTACCATGAATATTATGATCTTATAGATGTATTAGATGATATGTGGATTTTCATGTAATAAATACACTATGACCGCCGAAAAACGCCTCGTGTTAGTGAAAACGGGCATTTTACTTTGTATACATACAGGGTGGCAGAGACATCGACGCGCAACCTGTTATCACGCAACAGTACATGATTCTGAATCTCTTTGTTGAAATATTTCGGCGACTATAAAATAAAATAAAATTGCTGTTCCTTAATTAATCTTAATCATGTGCTGAATTCATGGCTGAGTTTGCGCGTCGATGTCACTGCCGCCCTGTAAACGTATACAGTAGCTAATTTATGGATCATACAATGTATTATTTTAATTTTACATGAAATTTTCTAATTCCTTATTGGCAAAGCACAAGGTAACAAGTAACCAATGTCTATTTTCTTTAGCAAATTTAACCACAGTTAACACTAGCCAGATTCAAGCAAAGTTTTCCACTTTCAGGTCACCCTAGCAGAGATGCCACAGGTTCAGATTCCAGAAAAGATTGAGCAGCAGTTCAGCATCATCAAACCTTGCACGGTACCAGAGCCTTGTCAGAAACATCCATACCAGATTGTTTTGCCAAGTAAATATACCACACTTCTAGTATTTCTTCTTTGTATGTCAGTGAACCACACCATTTTAAACTCAATGCCAGCTACTCATGCTTTCTTCCTTACCGTTTTTAGTTGAATAGTTTCCAGTACATTTGGTATCATTTATATTTCTAACACCAGCAAGCTCTTAAAAAGACGATTAAAGAAATAAATAATTAAAAATGAATTTTAGTGAATGAGTTTGTATATTTGCTGAGTTTGATTACAAGAGATGGTAAGATTGATGACAACGAGGAAAAGAGAGTGAATGCGGGAAATAAAGTGAGTGTTGCTTTTTATGCGATTGTGATCAACTAGTCTTATGTCCAAAAAGGCTTGACTGGCTGTTCACAATGATGTGCGTGAATTTAGGGTGTGGCAAATCGCAAACGGCATGAGAGTACAATACATGCTATGGAAATGAGTTCCTTGCAAAGAATGTGGTACAACTATGAATGATAAACTGAGGAATGACGTGATAAGGCCACGTTGCGCTTTAAAAGAAGATGTAGTGTAGATGATTTGGTCATGTTGAGAGGATGAATAACAGGCAGCTAACAAAAGGTATTTACAAGGCAGATGTGAGTGGAAAAGCCAGCAAGGGACGCCCTAGATGGACATATTATACATATAATTTATAGAAGGACCTTATTGGTGTCGTTCTTCAGAAAGGTCAGTTGCATAGTAATCGCAACTGGTGTGCGTGTATGGCCAGATATATGAACGTAAACGAAGCAAAAGAAGTCTGTTCTGCAGTTTCTGCCTAACCCCATGGGGAAAAGGCGTGAGCTTATGTATTTATGTAAGCTTTAAGTAACCATGATCTATTTTTGAAACGCACCTAAACATTTATTTTCTCTACTTACAGATGAAGACGCGCTATCAATGCTACCAATCACAGAGATACACCGTGAACTGGCAACATTCGCTCTAAACAATGAAACACATTACATAGCAAGTGAGAACGCTCTCAAGTGTCTGACGCAGAGGAACAGACACTGGCTGTTACCGCTCTCTGTTTGTGACACTATTGGGCCCGGTAAGTTGTAACTGCTGGATAGATAGGCTTCTCACAAAAACTTTATACAAATTTCCTCTTCAGGAGTAAAACAAGGATATTGCTGTTGTCTTGAATAGCTGGAACAGTAATGGCTCTTGACCTTTTCCCCGTCGCGCTGGTTTGCGCCCGCGTGCGTTAGCTTAGCGCGTGTGAGTCCCGCAAACTCCCCGCGTCCCTCGTGCGTGTGGCATGCAATCAATCTGCCGAGACTTTTCCCAACTATGTTGTGGTCGGCTTCCAGTCTAACTGGATGTAGCTGAATACCAGTATTTTACATGGAGCGACTGCCTATCTGACCTCCACAGCCTAGTTACTTACAGGAACACGATACCTTTTGGTAAGACTTGTCTGACTTTTGTGCTTCTGACTCCCTGTCTAACTGACTATCAAAGATCTACGAATCATGACAGGTAAAAGTATGTATGAAACGATAAGATACAGGCGGCGCGCATTCAGGCCAGACGCACACGCGGACACAAATCCGCATAATAGAACAAAGGGCCTAACTCGTTTCACTGCTTTTTGACGATACTGTATTTTATTCGATTTAGGTTGAAGTAGTGATAACATTATTGATGCTTAATTTGCGATCGTTGAAAAACCTCAATAAGACACAGAGCGCTGTTATAACATAAATAGCGACCCGCCCCTACTTCACTTGAATTTTACGACTTGACAAAACATCGAGATATTATCTCCCGGAATAAGTTCTCTGTATGATGGTGAAAACCGCATCAAAATCCGTTGCATAGTGTAGAAGAATAACGCAGTCACACAGACAGACGAAAACCTTTTTTATTCTTATTTAATATTTATAGATCTAAAACTTATGTTACCTAGTTCTGATGTGTGTTATGGGACCCTTTATTTCTTCCATCATAGAATTTTGCCTTGTTTTTGTCCCCAGACGGCAACAGAGTAAACGTGCTGGTGTTGGACAGCGAGTTCTCCGTGCACAAAGAGGCTGCGCCCATGAGAACTTACAAAGCGTTCCGACATCTGCTGGACCAGGCGGTGATACCGTATGTGCTTATGTACTCGCACGATATTTTGTTTCAAGTTTTTTTTGCAAAAGATCGGATTATTGGAAACTAAGAAAGATTTTCGTTATAATACGAGCTAATAATATTTTTTGAAAAACCAGCTTGTTTTCGGTTAATCGCGAACCACGACGATGAGTATGAACACCGATTGGCTGATATTAACGTTTTGCAATTTCGGATGCGCAAAGCAAAAAATAAAAACTTGGAGAAACAAATTCAGTATATGTGTCCAAAAATCTGCTTTTTTGCACAAAATTTACCTAAACTTTGGCCGTTCATAATGTACTCTTAAATTGTAAAAGTAAAGAAAACATCTTCATAGACATCTTGCACATGTAATGAAGATTCTGAATGACAAACATTTCACAAACTTGTAAGGCTTACTCAAAAACACGTATTTCCTGAAACAAGTTTTATGAAATTTCCGCACACTATTTTTCGTACAACATTATCGCGTTCTCACTTGCTTGTTAGTAGTTCTCACTTGCGCTGGATGAAACAACAAGCTTTTCGATCATGCTCGCGTTGACGATAGACGGGCCGGGAAGGGCCCTCTTAATTCAATACTTTAAATAATTATACATTGTGATGACCAGGTCGTCAGAAAGAGAGAGGATATGGGGAATTCGTAAGAGCAGAGCTATAAAGAAAGATAAATTTTCACTTGCTCCTCCAAAACTTAATGTGAGTGCCAAACCAACCGTGCAAGATGTGGATATGAGCAGCGATGATGAGGAAAACCACTTATTTATTGACACAGGTATGTTTGATCTTTTTTGCGCACTAAGCGGTTGCTTAGCTTTATCTCTTTCCAATATTTTGGACATTGCTTACCTTTTTTAGTACTAGAGTTTCTCTAAGCAATCCAGATAATATTTTACGCCGTAACGGCAAAGCAGTGTCCCTACGTTCCCACTTACTTACAATATACAATATCGCCCATGGGCATGTGACCGCCCGTATTTTTCTGAATATTCATGACAAATTATCGAAAATAAACTTAAAAAGGGGGGCTCTATCTTTAATTATTTTTATTATTTTTTCAGTTTTTCTTATTTTTATTTTTATTATTTTTCAGTATCCCGCTATGATTTTATGGATTTACATTTGTGTTTTTTAAAATAAATACTGTTTTTTTTGGAAAAAAAAAATCTTCACTTCCGGTTTTTTTCATAGTCGACAAATTTTAGTAATTTTTTTAGTTAATCCGATGAAATAACTCATAAGCTATTAGAAATAATAAACAGAATCCAAATCGAGCCAATAACATAGAAGATATGGCAAACGCTACTAAAAACATAAAAAATTTAATAACATGAAAAATATTAAAGATTTAAAAGACCTTTTAAAGTTAATTTTCGATAATTTTTCATGAATATTCAGAAAATTACGGGCGGTCACATGCCCATGGGTGACATTGTATAATTCAAACATACCTTGAGAATATAAATAATGCTGGTCGTAAATTTACTTTACTTTTAGGAGAGGATGGAGAAGTAGCTGAACCTGAATTCGCAGGTTTTGCTTCACCCAATGAAGGTTTTAGTTCACCCAAAGCAAGTTTACGCTCACCTAAAGCAGGGTTTGAGTCACCCAAAGCAGGCTTACGCTCACCGAATGCAAGGTTTGAGTCACCCAAAGCAAGTTTACGCTCACCTAAAGCAGGGTTTGAGTCACCCAAAGCCGGGTTACGCTCACTTAAAGCAGGGTTTGATTCACCCAAAGCAGGTTTACGCTCACCTAATGCAGATTTAGTGTCACCCCAAGCAAGTATTTCATCAAATGTCTTTAGTTTTGGTTCACCACAAGCCAATCAAAGTGTGAGAGGAAATACTGAAGGTGTCTTTAGTTTTGGATCACCACAAGCCAAACAAAGTGTGAGAGGAAAGACTGAAGGTAGCCCGCGGAGGTCGGCGCGTCTATCTGGCCAGGACAGTAGCGGCGCCCACGCGAGGGCTGCGAGTGGGAAGATCAGTGAGGGGAGCCTAGAATTGCCCGATATTGGGCAGTATAGCTGCACTTGTCAAGGTAGGACAGCTTGTTACTTGTCTAGGCTAAGGGTGCTTGCATAAAAGTATTCACAACTAGATTCTCCCGCGACTTCTTTCCCCGTGAAATTTCTTGTTCCTCCGATCCACCCTGAAGCATCGCATTTCCTGCCCACGCTATTACTTTGTTTTCGGTTAGCGTTCTATCAGTTTTTTTTTTGCTTGGCTCCTAAGGCGTGATGTTCAACAGCCAGCAAGAATTAGCTTTATCAAATCCGTCTGGTGATTCCTTTCCGTCCGGTGGTGATCCGTCAGGAGATTAGCGCGTTCAAAAACAGACAAAAAAACTTTATGGTTTTTTTTTATCCTAATAGTTACAATCGCTCTAGAAAGCATAAATTACTTATGCCGCTCGTGTTGGCAACTACCAGTCGTCGACACTTGTCGGCGGCAGCCGTAGTCGCGTCGGCGGCTGCAGTTGCCTCTTCCGTTGGCACTATTTTACCCGCATCGATCGGTATCGATCCATTCAGACTTATCCGTCAGAACCTGTACCTTTTGCAAGCACCCTAAGACTGAGTTATGTTAATGATTTATTTATAAACGTTGCTTAAAGTTAAGTGACGTTCAAACGTCAAAAATTTATGGATAACAGTCGCTAATCATTACTTAATTTTAATTAACGTGTATAAATAAACCCCATATGCTATGAGATAGATTGTTAACACGTACAGTCAGCAAAAGTTTCAAAATTTGATTATATAATATGAAAATATCTAATTAATATTCTAGATATATCATAATGCACATCTTGTACGTATTCTCTATACTTGAATCATTAGTTAAATCGATTTTTTCTTTCATAAATCTCTTATAAAACATTGGATAATTGTAACCTACTTTTGTGACTGACTTTAGAGTGTCAACTTCTGAATCAATTTCAACAAAATATAAATGTGTTTCAAAGTAAACTTCACTCTATGACTTTCATAGTATTGTAACTATTATTTCTCTACAGACACGTTATACGAGAAGCCTCCACGTCGCTCCTTCAGGAAGTGGCAGTTCAAAAAAGAGGGAGCAATTGAAAAGTTTGACATAATTATCCATAGTCCACATAAAGCTAAGGTGAGTACAAATGTCATACTTATTATTGTTCTAGTTCGCCTAGATTCACAAAACATAACATAAAATCTAGCCTGTATTGGTTAGGCAGAGGTGAAAGTACACACACATCTCACCAGTTATGTTTTAAGTCCAATGTAATAGGAGGCCAAGCCATTGCTATCAATCGAGCAGAAATCCAGACTCCGGGCTGCTACTGAGCAATTGCCAAACCCAATATCACCAACCTGGGAATTGACCCCAGGACCTAAATAGCGGCCTAGGTTAACAGCGTTATCTAGTAATTCTGTTTGTACAGGATAAAACAGGCGAGCTATTACTGGAACCGCTGCCAGAGTACCAGTTGGACTTGGGAGCGAGCGAACAGTCACCAGACGCCGTGCGGAGTGCGGCACTGTCACTCGCGCTTAGGAAAAACGCATCTTTACTAAACGGTATGTGTATTTATTTCTGAATTCATCTTCACACACGAATAAGGACTGATTTTTCCAACGCCTAAGGAATAATTTTGATTTTTTGACAGTTTATCGTACAGAAACTGTCAGACGGCAATTTTATCCCACCGGTAAAAATACCTGAAGTTGGTAAAACCAGCCCTGACATATTTAAATATTTAATTAAAATAAGTTTAAAATAAAACGAGTTCCACCAGTATGGGGTCAGTAAAATTCTAGTAGTGTTACAATTTAACGAAGTGTTTTTTTCGGTCTTGCCCAACTGTCATATCGCAGTTTGGTAAATCAAAATTAATGTGTTCCGGCGGCTAGTCGTTTTGTGCGTCTCTTAGCGTACCGTACTGACATCGCAGACGTTTTTTTTATAAACTACTAGCTTCCCGCCACGGCTTGCCACGCTTTTACGACTTGACAAAACATCCAGATTTCCTTATTATAAAAAGTTTATTATTAATGTATCATACACATAAACCTTCCGGAATAAATACTCTAAAATAGGTGAAAACCACATCGAAATCCACAGAGACACGAAAAGCGACTAATTTACTGTATGTATGTATATATATAGATATTGGTAATTTCGTCCCAGTTCGTGTAGACGGTCCTACGGGTGACGTGGTGGCCTTCGAGAAACTATCCTCGGAAGCGTTCTCTAAGAGACACCCTGACGTCACGCAGCAAGTCTTCAACACAGTACACACCGCGCTCAGCCAGCTGCAGGACCTGAGGCCCGGGCACTACGTGCTACAGCATGAGGTATCGTTATATTACGTCTTTGACGCCCTATGATTCCTTCCCCTTCTTTTTTATATACATGTACCATCGAAGAAGTCCATATTTATTTATTTATTTTTATTTTATTTTATTGTATTTGGGTGGCTTACAGCTATCAATACAGAAGTAACAGTGAGGTAATTGACGACAAGCCATTTACAAGCCTCCACAGTTAGCAATAGACTATTGTTGTACAAATGTTCAAATTGAATACCAATTCAAAAACCATAACACAATGTATATAACACTAACACTAAGTATACTTTTAAAACTAACTATTAAATTAAGTAAGTATTATTTATTTTATTAGGTTCACCAACAATTGATTACACTGATACAAACACATAATACATTCAAAAAAGTAAAATAACAGTGCATCAGTTACTTATAGGTAAACACCACATGCATAAAACAATGAATCAGAAAAATATGCTAACTTAGTAATAAGCGCTAATAAAGAAAATTTGGTAACATCAATAAAAAGTAAAAATATTAAAAAAGTTGAAATATTATAACATTGATAAGAGTAAAATTGACATTCTTCGACATTGGTAAAACTGATAAGAATTGCATAAAAATAAAATGGTAAAAATTGATATAAATTGATACAAAATTTATAAATAAAAAATTCATACATTGCATTAATAACAATAAGTAAATTCATAAAAATTATTAATTATTAATATTGGCACACAGAGACAAAATTCAGATAAACGAAATATTAGTAAAAATAGTCAACAAAAAATTTAAAATTGATTGAATTAAATTAACATACACACAAATTTGAATTGTAAATTAAATTTAAATTGTATTCATTTTCAAACTTGATATTAACATATTATGTAAGCTAACAGTCTTAAAATAATAATAATATGTACCATCAAAGAAGTTCATATCTAACCAGTCTCAAAACAAAATCCCGTGAACACGATGACCACATCTGTTACCGGCCCGGTGTTAGAGCCGCCGAGCGCTGCAAGCAAGAATAGTCCTTACGGTGGTTAGATATGAACTTCATATTGTCGAAATAGCTAGGCGGCCATATTAGCCGTAGAACCGATGCCCATTGAGGTAGGAGGTTGGCTTTGGTAGACGTGTTCTAAAGTGGAGATTGCGTTTTGGCAAACGTAAGGTCGAACGACGACCTCAGGCTAGGCGGAGTGACGAACTTCGAAGGGTGGCTGTTAGCAGCTCGATGAGAGTTGCCGAAAATCGAGTTGAATGGCGTGCAATAGGCCTATGTCCAACATCAACAATGATGATGTACCATCGAAAAAGTTCATATCTAACCACCGTAAGGACTATTTTTGCTTGCAGCACTCGGCGGCTATAGCACCGGGCCGGTAACAGATGTGGTCATCGTGTTCACGGGATTTTGTTTTGAAACTGGTTAGATGTGAACTTCTTTGATGGTACATATTATTATTATTTTAAGAGTGTTAGCTTACATAATATGTTAATATCAAGTTTGAAAATGAATACAATATCTCAGATTTATATTGCATTTAACCACTTAATTTTTGAATAAATGTACAATCTGTGTACAATCTTTTTTTTTTCAGCCAAGTCACGGTCCCAACGCTATGCTGATGTGTCCCCGATCTGCGAGAGAGCGACACGTACTTCAACTCAACTTCGACAGCGGACAGCTGATCGAGGTAGATGAGGCACAACTGGCCAAGTTACCGCCCACTATCACCACTACTCTACTACCTTATCACAAGTAAGTTGATTCACAGGCTGATTTGTAAAACATTCTACAGATATCCCAAGAAAAGCATGCGCTTCGGTAATCATCGTCTATCTTCGGAAATACAAATGCACGAAGATGAGATCGAATATAGAGCTGTTATAACCACGGAAGTACTTCCTACCATGTTTCCTGAATTATAGATTAACAACTCTATGCAATTCCAAAAAACTTTTCAAACTTTTGAGAGACAGAGACACTTTTCAGGGATTCTATATTCTATTCTCGATACAAATATGTAAAAATATAAGACTATAATTTCTCGAAAGTTTAATGACTCCAAAGTTAGCTAGTCTGCCTACACGATTCAGCATCACTGTTTCAATGGCAACATGTTCAGATATGCATCAGTAACCTATACTGTGGTTTTGTGTGTTGTGTTTTTATGTTGTTATTGCACTGAATAAATGGTGTATCTGTGGGTGATATTACATTATCTACTATATTATACTATATAAGATGAATTATAAGAAAATTACCAAAAAATACTAAAAATAAGATGAATGCATGACTGTGTAACTCTGTCTGAAAGAGCTGAATGCTAAGGTGTAAGTGAGGCAGATAACGTATGCTTTAGACATATGCTTGGGATCACGTCGAAGATATTTAAAAAGGTAGAATGACAGTTGCTTTTGAACGATGCGACGTAGAGAAAGACGTAAAGACGGAATGTTACACTTTTTATTTTATTTTATGTTTTATTCTAATTATTTACAATAAAAAACCAGTTGGTGATATTGTAAGTTCTTTTCCTCTGACCTCTGCCCCCTATTTCCACGTTTATATATCACTTGCAGCCACAGGTCTGCCTTTCTCCATCCCTTAGCAATAAAAAGGGCCCTATCACATTGAAATTTTGACGAGCGTGTTCATCCCTCGCCAAATTTCAATGTGAGAGGGGTCTTAGCTCTAGAGGGATGGGTGTTAAAGAGCTTGAAGGACTGGTGAAGACATCGGAGCCGAGCTCCTCTGTGAACCTGGGAATGGGATCCTCTCATCATCATCTGATCAGCATTTATTTGTTTAATGTCTTTTTTTTTTTTTTGAACATCTTCCTGCTCTTGTCCTATAAAGGCTAGCGTAAATTGGGAGTTGACCACACCGCAACGCATTTCAAATATTCCTGGATCACTTCCGTATATTTTCTATGAACCAATGCACACACTACAGGCGGACCGCGCCGCACTTTTTTTGTATGATAGTGCGTTCGGTTCCAATGTGCGCTTGTCTTTAGAGGTCTGCGTAGGACACTACGCAAAAAAAATAAAAACCTCAAAAAATACCCCGATCAGTCTCGAAAGGTATCCCTTTCGAGACTGATCGGGGTAATTTTGCCCATTAGTGTGTCTCTTACAATATCAATAGCTCCACATTTAAATTAGTCAAAAATATCCGTCATTTACAAGTGCGGTTACACACGGCGTCTTGCAGTTGCTAACCGTCTACATTGTTTGCACCATCGCTAGTGTCGCGATGCAGATTGTATCACTGCAATAAGTCGCCGTGTGACCTCTCTAACTTATACGAAGATTTTAAACACATTATTACGTCCCACATAGGCACCGTAGATTGCTACCCTGCGCTTTCACTCCGTTCGAGAACATGGTGGCGAAAGAAACCAAGAAAGCACAGACCAAGAAGAAAGCGCCGCCACAAGCCATCAAGGTAAGGAAACAGACAAAAAAACGTAAATAAAATGTTCATCCATCAGAAGAGGGGTAAGATTTGCATATACCGGGAAATTTTCGGTTTTATCCCGATGTGGTGAATTGATTTCAGATTATAAAGGCCTGTTTTATTATAAATTCTGCTTATCTGGTGTTTTTTTTCGCGTTTTCAATGTTGATCCTATTGTAAAAAAAAAAATCATAATGTTGAGTTCTAAGACCACTTTTCGGGTTTTAAGTTACTTAAATTACACCTATTATCCGCAAAATTAAGGTTCCCGCGGACAGGTGCGACGAGACACCGGTAGAACATTTTCCGTGAAGTTTTCATAAAAAAAAAATCCACCAGAGTCGCGTCGCGTCTGTCTGCCTTTAGAAATAAAATATGTAAAGGGCAGTTTTACATTGGAATTTTTACAATGCTGTGCTTTAATTGAAAGTACTTCTGAAATAGATTCACCACACAGATAATAACTGAGAGATTTCCCGGTGTACATGCATTGCACCTATCACCATCGCTTTGTCTCCCACATTCCACAAGCGATTCTATTATGGTGCAGTGCTTAGAGTGCTAAAAGGTTCCTTTGGCGCTTGAATGACATTGACAGGGGGCGTTGTTGGTAAACATTTGTGAAATTGTCACAGAAATTGTATTGACAAAACAAGATGGCGGCGTTTGTTCCGATTTTGGCCACGCGCCAAAAGAACCTTGTAGCGTTGTATGTTTGCTTCAATCATGTTTCTACGATCCTTGCCTTTTGAGCTAAGGGTCGCGGGTTCGATCCCCGCACGGTACAAATATTTGTAATACAGATATTTGTTCCGGGTCATTAAAATTTTATTTTAGAAATACATCATGCGTCGTTGGGGAAAAAAAGGAAATATTAAAATAAACCCACGGCGGTGTATTGGTAAAGTTCATCGGATAAATGAAGTTAATTCATAGTCGACTTATCCACGTTATGTCCGTAGTTTATTTTCAAATCGATAGCGGTCGATAGAAATTTAAAACGTAATGTTGCACGGTCCCGGATTCGATTCCGGGTACTTATAAACTATTGTCATTACAATCTACAAGAGCTTAGACTACAATGCTTTCTCTTTGGAAAAAAAAAAAAATATATCTTTTACATCTAAACGAGTATTTTAATGTTTTAAAAACATTTCAATTAATTTTGTAAGTTTTAAGAACAGTTCTGCGTCCCCTCAACTAAACGTGAAAAATCTTTACCAAAATATCGATTCACTAATCGTTTTAGTGAACAGAAGCGAAACCAGAGTTAAATCAAGATAAACACATGAATATACCCGAACTACCGACATCTGTCGAGTTGAGTATGAACTGAAGACATAACATGGACATGTCGAATTATACTCACAAGTATTCGGGTATAAAGTATGTATTGTAAGTTTGTTTGTTTAACCTTTTATACAGAAAGAAAGAAACGTTTGTTACAGGTAGATTATTTTGCGAAAAATGTCTGAAAATCATTTTACAAGCTTTTATTGATTGAGCTTCAAATATTTACTTGTTTTGCGGGAATCTTCCAAAAGCAGAAACAAATGTTTCCATTGCAAATTAATAAAACGTTGTATGTTTCATCCAAATCTTGCAGAATAATAATGGACCAGTGTTCCTTGAACCCAGCCCAAATTTTGTTAAAAAAATTAAGTTGTCGTGACAACATTACAGTAGTTTTAACAGTCAGGGACCGAATTATGAAGTTTTAAAGCAATAATTATTTCGTTACGAAAAACTATGGCCACAGATGGTTTCTATTTAATGCCAAAATCATCATTTTACTGTGTCACTGTAGAGAAAGCTATCGCTAAATAATAAGCCTGTAATAAAAATAACTTTCTTTCTCCCTCACTCTTAACAAAACGCTAATGTTCCTTCCGGCCTGAAACACGGCTTGAATTTTCAGGTGTTTCTTCAGGAACATCAGAATTTGATGAACTGAGTCAGTGTTTAAAATGTGCCTTTATAAACGTCAGGTCAATGACCCCCGAGGGGCGAGGTAGACGTTTATACTCCCGCAGGTCGCCAGTAGCAGGCTTAGGTTCGAAGGGGCGCACCTGTGACCACGTAGTGTCTTGTCTGTAAAAAATATGTTTTGTTGTTTTTCGTTTCAGTTTAAATAGGGACCACCCGTGACTTCGTCCTCGTGGATGACTCAAACTCTCAAAGTCTCTAGTTTGAATAATATTTATATGATGGCTACTTTACATGGAGCGAGTTTCTTGCCATAAATATAAGATTAGAAGATATACAAAATAAATCACTCGCCATGTCGTGTAAAACCATAATTCTAATATCGTCTTGGCAGGCGAGGACCAATTATATTTTTAACACTAGAATATAAGGTTGTGAACAATTCTCAAAACGTACGTTAAAGCCCAAGGGTTCAAGAAACTCCATGTTTATGAATGCTCAATATTTTAAGATTTTATATTATTTCCACAAGACAAAAAAAAAAAAAAAAAAACGCATTGTAAGTATTAATAGGTACTAATCGTATTAATCAATCTTTTTTTAATCTACTCGTATAAAATGCAATTTTAAAATGTAGCAATATGATTTATTTGGTCAATAACTTACACCTCAACATTGACCTAACAAATAGATAGATCTATTTTATATATATATATTTATTTAATTAACTACTTTACTAACAAAAAATACCTGTACAAATAATCACTTTAACATTGCTTTAATAAAATGGCGTTAGGTTAGTTTAATTTTTACTTTCATTGTTTTAACTATGACCTGTTTCATGCGCGATGAAACAAATCATGAAATTATTTTTAAATTGTAGATATTGAATATAAAAAATAAAACAGGCTTCGAAACGTTTCATCACGCGGGCGAAGCTGCGGGCAAAGCTAAGTTTGTCAACAAATCCGAAACGTAGGCACATTTTAAACGACAGCTGTCTCAGTTCCCTACAGGTTTCTATCACAAACAATCCTATGAAAAGTACTTGGGTGTTTGTTTGTTTCAAATGTGGAAATCTACTTGTTTAGTTGCAAGCGGAGCAGCGGGATAACGGGCCTCGGCGAAAGGTATCAAAAGGGTTTCAACGATTTAAACAATGTACTCGCCGTAAAGTATGAAAATTTGGAGCTTCAGGGCTTACAGAGATTAGCGGAATAGTTCAACTGGGTTCTGTGTTATTAGTTTTAGTTAGAAGCAATTTTTTATATTTAGTTTAGTAAATGCTTGTTTCGTTTAACGCTTTTGTACAAAATATGTAAACAAATATTATGAAGTATTATTTTTTGCTTCGGGCAGTTTGTGTCACGTTTTTCAAAATTTATTCGAGCATTTCAAAATTTTGTTGTTTCATATTTTTACTGTAAGTATTTATTTTGTTAGCTGAAAATGGCTTTACTTATATATATTTTTTATTATATTACAAAATTTCGAACTGCATGCCTGGAATTATACGTTATGTTTATTATTATGCCTTTGATTTCACCCTAGTAGAACTATCCAACTAATCTCTGAATGTATGTCGGTTTGCCGAGTAAGACGGGACACGGGTCACTCAGAACTCACCAGCGCATTCAACGGAGAAGGCGTTAAAAGCAACATCAGAAGAGGACCGCTATTTTGTTGTAACAGTAACCAGAAATTTAATTTGATTCATATTTAGTCGGTATTTTAGCTGATCGCTGCTTCGGTTCCACATACCGCAAGTCATCATGCATGAGGGTTAAAGAGGACCGAATTAAATTCAGGATCACCGGCAATTTGACATTCCGTATTCTTCTAAGCTTATCGAAGGCCATCTAAATTGAGTCGTCCCAGAATTTAGCTACCTTTAGTTTTTTATTTAAAATAGCATATTTCTTTAAAATTAATCTGCCAAGCGTGGACTCAAAATTATCTATTGTTGAGAAGCTCCCGGGAGTCTGTTTTTGTCTTGTGAATTAACTATGTTCCTGAATACCTATAAAATGCTCCTTTCTCTTACACATTCATTTCTTTGACTTACGTGGTTTGGAACTAAAGCAGTAATAAGTGTCATAAAATTTTCACCGCGATCGCTCCGTTGATTGTTAAGTATCTTATTTTATATACTATGCACTCAGTGTCAGTCTTGACGCGGAAATTGAGTTAGAACTGTGAAACGTAAAACATCAGATATTTGTCCAACAAGGTGCTGGACCAAACTTTTTGTCCGCCCGTCTTCTAATGATAGCTCACTGTCACGCCACACAGTAGTCATCATAAGACGACAACCTCCTTCATTTTCATTTAAAAAAGTATGTTTTATATGGTAAATTATTGTAAAAAAATGGAGTATCGGCGGCCAAAAAGTATAACACTCTCTCATCGCTTGAGAGCTTCAGAAGTGGGTTATCCAGTGGCGGATCGAATGATAAACTCTGCAGGCAACAGCTTGGACTCAGACCTCCTGACTCATGAGGTTCCCCTCCAGGGATAGACCAGAGAACACGGCAACATAGGTACGGCTTTAGCCTACCAAAGCAGCACCATCGCTGTACCCTTGGCGACCTTTATTTTTTAGCTCGGTAAAGTTACGATTGATTTTTCGAGATTTGTTAACCAGACTGCTGGTCATATGTGTCTCTTTTATGTAATAATTATAATTTTACTTGATAAGGTACCAAGTCCCAATAATTACAAGTACAGAAATTCATTTAAAAAAATCACATTAAAATGTGTGGTTCCTGTTTGAAACTTGAAGCCTTTAATTAAACTTTAGTTTCGGAGCTTTAAAAACGCTCAGGGGAGGCCTTTGCCCAAAATTTGGACAGCATCTTGTCATTGTGTATAAATTGTAACCTGCCACAAAAGGGTTTCAAATTCGCCCTTATTCTGCCAACTAACCATGCCTGCTTTTGATAATTTGACTGTTCACTGTTTCATTGATAATTAAATTCCATTTATTAGGAAATGAGCCTATTGTTATACACTAGGCATAATTCCAGCACATGGGCTGCTACTGTGTTCCTGTATTCCCCGCCATATCCGCCACTGTGATTATTCATTTCCTTTATCACCACTTTTTCAAGGAGAAACACATTATCTTTGCCCCAAACATTCAAAGATACAATGTGACAATTAAATGTTTTTGAACATATTGGAAATGGTTTTAGTTATAAGTAAAAGATTAAACTTTGACTTGTACGCGATATTAACTGAGTACTATTAAATAATATTTATTATGTTACAACCAGCAATTTACCGTTGAGTGATAGATAATATTAATTAGGCACCTTTTAATAAATCTACGATATTTTCTATAAATGATTTTGAATGTTTAGGGTTCCGTAGTCAACAAGCCACGTCCGTTTGTCTGTCTGTCCGTGGCTTAGCTCAGCTTAGGACTAGAAAGCTATAATTTGGCAAGAGTATACATATTAATCACGCCGACTAAGTGGTAAAATATATCATGACAAAAAATATTCTTAGGGCCGTTCAATAATATTGTGAGTAAGTATGTGAAAACCGTTTTTGGATTCAGGGATCTTTTGGCGAAATATTAAGCTTTAAAGTGCTAAATTGTGTTAGAATCAAGTGGTGCCCCCCTCCTGCCAGCTAAATGGTTAATATTTTAATTATTGGATATGTGAAAAAATCAGTAATAGTATATATAACAAAATTAAAAGGAAAACTATCACAGATATGTAGGCTCTACAATTTATCGGGTAATAATCGACCAACTTACATTTGCAGCTGCAAACACATGTTCTCTCATATATATTACGCATGGGAGAACATTTTTTTCAACTACAATGTTAAATTTGTTATTGGGATAAATTCATCCCAACTACGGAACCCTTCATTGTGCGTGGTGTCGGACACGCACTTGCTGGGCCCAATTTTTTTTGGAATAGTATTACTAACATGCTTGGTTTTATGTTCATAATGTGTAATACTGAAGTAGTAGTAAAGAATACAAATGTGATATATTAGGACAAAATATTGTAATAAGTGATTCGGCTGTAACATCTTTAATACTGAAGTCAATGTTAGAACAAACGTACACTCTTTTTCAAGTATGCAAGTCAGAGTTTATCTTTGATGTTATAACTAAATTCGAATGTTACGGAGTTGTTTTTGTTTCAGTTTCCCAAGAGGAGGGGCAAGAAGAAGTAAGATTATCAATAAAACTTAATTTATTTTATAAAACTTACATAATTTATTCATGATAATATAATTATTCCATGTTTGATATAATCATAAATTATAAATCGTGTGATTAAATAAATAGTGTATTTCTGTCTATTCTAGTACATTCTCCTATAATATACAAATAATGTATTTTATTAAGCAGCTTCGTCGAAATATCCCTCCAGCTGTGTAGCAATCTGTAAATAAATAATACCCATTGTTAGAAAATCATTATTTAGATCAAATGTACAAAGAATAACCATGCAGTTCGGCTACCACCAGATACATACTTACACCAAAAATTACTAGACACATTTATCGCTAAACGTATCATTCTGTCTCTGTCATCTTCAAAAGAATTACAGAAATCTAACGACTATTTTAAATTCGTTAAATGCATTTAGTGATTTGTGATGCAAGTGGGCCTTAGCCTGGAATTTAAAGTTAAAGCTACTGGATGCAAATGACGGGGCAACGTTTGTTCTGGTAAAGATAAGTTTCTAATGATTGATTGAAGTAGCAGATAAAGGGAAGCAGTGCAAAAAACAAAATCCCTAACAACAATTTCAGGGTCAAATTCTTTGTCACATTTTAATCAGTAGTAATTCCATAAATACTATCAAAAGTCACGGCAATATCAGTACTGACCTGCACAGGACTGTACTTGACATATTTGTCGGGGTTCTTGGAGAATGGAAGCGACGCGTAGTGGTCGTAGAAGGTGGTGTACGGTGGCAACAAGGCCTGCTTGTTGTCCCTCTTGAGAGCTTCTCGTAGCTCCGCGTCGGGCACGCTGTATGTACGCTGCACGCGGGAGCATTCTTCCCATTCGCGGTTGAACGACTGAGGGTAAAAACGATTAGATTTTTGTAGAAATTATAAATCAAAGCAACACAAAACCAAAATCATTTTGTAGCGGTATACGAACTTATCCGTCGCTATAGACCTCCGTGGCGGGGCAGCCTGTCAAGAGGTCTAACAGATTGTTACACATGACAGGAGCTTATCAAGACGTCTCATAATGGGCACGTTGTGTTATTATAATGAATGGCGAAAAATATATAAGTTTCACCCTCAATGGAAGCCTTTTTTATTTAAGTTTGCTATAATACTTGCGCAGTTTGTAACTCAACCTGTATGTTTTTATACTTATTAAGTGATTACTTTCTTATGTTATGTATAACAACTTCGAATCGCCATTTTCCACACGTTAGTAATATAATAGTACTTACTGCAAACTTATCCTTGAGTATCTGCCGGTCCCTGTCGCGTAACTTAGCAGGGAGAGGCTCGTCTAACACAGTGTGTGCTAAAAGTTTGTTCCAACTGTAATAGCAAAAATAAATGAATATATCAATAAGGGTCTAAATCGATCGACAAAACGGTGATCTTGAAAATGAAAATATACTTTGTCGTTTTATGAAGTGCAAGTGATATTCAACCTTAGGGTTGTAAAGCGAGGTCGACTACACAATTAAGATGACATGACCCATAGATAGCTTTAGTGAAGACTAAGGTCCGTATTACAGAACGTTCCTCAAGTCCAGTTTGATCTTCAATCAGTTGATCACTGTTTAAGTATAGAATCAGTACTTGAGCATCGGTCTTATTCCAGAACGGTAATCAATCTATACTCAGCTGAATCGAGACTCAAATCGAGCCTCAAACAGAGATGTGCATCAGCCTGTTTTCGTTTACGATTTATTTTATTTACCAACTTGGTTCTGATTAAAGTAGACCATATAAGCCCAATTATTTAAGGAAATCAGCGTTATTATTTCGTTCCCGAATAGTACAATCCCCCATTTATTGAAGTAAAGCTCTTTAAAGTAAAGTTTAGTAATTTTGTAAGCAAGAAATTAAAAAGACTTGTATTTATGGCCATAAATAGGTATTTTATTCAAAATGTCAGTAAGTATGTCAAATATGTGAAAACATCAGTTTGTTGGAGCCGCTGCATAAAAACGTAAACACACCAAAAAAAAATACAATTTTCTGGATATGCCCACGGTTGTCTGATTGTCTTAAATCGTGGTATATCATAGGTAGAATTTAATATTACATCACATCTTGTGAAAATCTGTACGTCTCTTAAAAATCTGAGAGGAACGCTAAAATTCAGCAAATAAATTATCATAATGATCTACCTCTTTAATTATATCCATTTTGATAATAATAATAAAAAAAAACAACAATATAAAAACTCGACAATGCATGAACAGAACAAAAATTGACAATTTGTCATACAAATTATGCTCAAGCGAGGTCTCGACCACCCAAGCAGTGATTTGATCTTCAATCACCCAAGTGAATGAAGATCAAATCACTGCTTGGGTTCGATTTTAAAGCCAAACTCAGTTCAACTATGATCAATAAATCTTTGCTTGAGGAACATTCTAAAATTAAAACTAGACTTAAAACTAGTTTTAAACAGAGATCAATACTTGAGTTTCCTTCTGTAATACGGACCTTAAACTATAATACACAAAACCGCTCAGGCTGGCTGGGTGACCGTTGTGATCTAGTGCTTACATGATGTAATCCTAGAACTCCAAAACTCACTCGTCTTTGCCCAAGACTGTTTCAATTCAGTTCACTACAGATTGTATAGTTATTATTGAGCTTGCGTTTATAATTTGAACCACAGAACAGAAAAAACAGTAGAAGTAGTATAGCGCTTCATTAGTATCGGAACCAGCGTACCCCCCAACTCACACAAATACAAGTTAATTGTATTTCGTAACACTAAGAAATCTTTGGTGTGATTGGTAGTTTAACATTGAATGAAAGTAGGAAATAATGTCAGTCGTCGCTTATTTGAAAATAAACCACAATTTATAGACAATAGAGTTGTTTATTGTCTACTCTTTGTACGTATTTAATACTTTTTCCGTTTAAAGCGCACACTAAAATAGTTTAATGAGCAAGTTACGCTACCCGCCGCTAGATGTCACTATATTAAATGCATTCAATTAAAATCTGTATTTCGTTACCAATAAGATTCATATTTGCGTAACGAAGTCATTACTATTCGTCCTCCTCTAGGGATGTACCACTGTCGTTGACTTATTTATCGACATTTCGTTTTATTTTCAAACAAAATACAGTCAACAGCTAGAGTCGATAAATATTATTATGTTCGAAATCAAGTGTTAATATTTTATTCTAATACATACGATTTACAGAAAGTGTAATTAAGAATTGTTATGTTAAACTACTGATCTGAATTTGAAAATTACTCCTATCGTCGATTGAGAGTGTCTGGTCTGCACCAAGTGCAAAGGCAACTGATAGAAATCCAACGACTGACGAAACACGAAGTTTGCGAGGAACATTTAGAAAATAGTTGTACTGTACCTATTTATTTTTCACTTTGTCGAAACTTAGGTTATTACTAACTTAAGTTTCGACAAAGTGAAAAATGATTATTGTATAAGTATATTGTAGATTTTGAAAGCGGTTGTCTTTTTTATCACGACGATACATGTCGTCGTTGCGACTTTAAGACCTTTTATGTGACACTTTTGGCAAAATCACTTTTTTACGCCAGCCGATCTAAATATGATGTTGATCTAAATGTGATTCGCGGCCGTATCAATTATTAATTTATAGAATTATAATAAAAAAATCACCAATACAAAAGAATCCCTCGACGTTCATAAAATCCTACAATTATTGAATGACTATTTCATGAAATCATGACATTTTGGGATTATTCTAATATAAGAGTTGTTATTATGTTTGTTGCTGATTCTAATGATTATAATTATCTGAAGCCATGTTTGTTACGGTCTCGAATCATATTTTAATCAACATACAACCTGACACTGACTTACAAATTGCAAATAACGTAAGGAAATTTGAATTTCGCGGGCTACCTTAGCGCGTCCCCTTTAAAATATCGATAGCTCCTTATCGATAACGGTAATCTCTAATTGAGTAGCTGACTGTGACATGTGCATAGTTGGAATCTTCGCGAAGAATATGTTTGAGTTTAAAAGAAAGTAGACCTTAAATTTAACAACATAAAGTCCACTTTTACTTGTCTTGTTTAATAAAATATTATTTTTCAAATTTTAATCGAAATAAAATCAATTAAGACTTACTGATGGTATGACATATCTCTATTTGATATATTTTTGGTTCGGTTATCGTGTTTACATTCTAAAACAGCACAATAGGGCAATATTGTATATTTTTTTCAAGTTCTTTTCACCGAGACGGTTGTAACGAGACTGATTTGCGTGGTGTAGGCGCGGAAGCAGACATTGCGGATCTCCGCAAAGCTCGGGGTACGCGCGCCCCGCCTACTTGCGACTTCTACTGTTTTTTCTGTTCTGTGATTTGAACTATTCTTATTCTACAAATTAAAATAGTCCTTCCACGGTTATTTTACCTCCGAAAGCAACCTTATAGCAATGAGAATAAAGATCAGCGATGCAAAATTAAAAGTAAATTATAGGCTGTACGTTACCTTTGCAAGTACGAATTCTTGTGTTCCTGTATCATATCCCGGTAGTTGGCTTCACACTCCGGCTCGGCGAGCATCAACACGTCGAGAAGACCGCTGCGTTGGAGACCCTGAAAATAAAGTGCGTCAAAA
Organism: Agrochola macilenta; assembly: GCA_916701695.1. NCBI lineage: Eukaryota > Metazoa > Arthropoda > Insecta > Lepidoptera > Noctuidae > Agrochola > Agrochola macilenta. The sequence goes on along the minus strand of OU753560.1, from coordinate 21,867,083 downwards.
CTATGATTAACTGGTACACAAGTAGTTCGCAACAACTAAATACACAGTCGAGACATAATGTCCAATAACGGAATAACTCAACACACAAATTCAAGTCAAAATAAAAGCATTGAAATATGAGCGATATCGCGACACGATATAAAGCTCACGTTTCAATGTAACGCACTTATCACGATAATCGTGTTAAGTGCGTAATTTTAGTGCTTTATTTTAAGTTGTTTCGGTATGTAACGGCCGCCTTATAGCCACCACCAACCACTACACTATACGATTGTAAGTATTAAATAATTTTACCTGTAGTAAGTATAAAGTGTTGTTCAGTAAGAATATCGCTTTCAAGGCATCAGGATACTGTTCACTCTTGTTTCTTAGGGCGAAATTCAGCTGGGCCAATACTTTGCCTGAAATAAGTTCAATTTGGAGATTTAAAAACTTGAATTTAACGAAACACACATACCTACATATTTATCAATACATTTTCGCGTGACAGGAAAAACCTTTTAAGATAAAAAAAGTCTACATATAATTTCTATAAACCAATGCATCTGGATATCAGTATTTTACAAGGATTGACTGTCAATCCGACCACCACAACCCAGTAACACGACCCCTTGATAAGACTTGATGTCAGCCTGGCCTAGCTTCTAGCTTTTCGAGCTACTGACTACCAGTAACGACTATCAAAGAACCACGAATGACAGCCGGGACCAACGGCTTAACGTGCTTTCCGAGGCATGGAGGGGTCTCGGTATGTAATGTATGGTTATCCACGGACCGACCAGCAAGCGTTGCTGAACCTAGAAGATCGACCCGTGCGGCTGTTATTATTTACATACGAGCCCCGCATTCTCCTTCATTTCCGTCATGCGTCGTGCTTAAATTAATTTTCATAGATCACTATAACATAAGGGACCAAATATTACGTAAGCAGATTTATTACAATTATTTACCCCCCCCATTCCCCCATGCTTACGTAAAAAAAATTCAATTATAAATGTATTTTTTTTTAAATATTATAATTACAATGTTATAATTTTTAAAATAAGAAAATAGATTTAGGATAGAGTTTAGATTTTACTGATACAGTATTTAACATAGAGTAAGGGACAAAAATATTATTTGCGGAAATCCCCGAAAATGCGTTTCGTTTTCAAGCATAGACAATGTGAGGGTTGCCATTCGTGTAAAAAAGTAAATAACTACCGATGACGTAATCATCATCTAGACTCCCCTACCCCCCATGTCTTCTTCTTCCAAAATACGCAAAACAAAGACCTCCACCCCCCCATAGTGCTTACGTAATACTTGAACGGCCCCTAACTACGACAGTACTGTATAAAACTTACGCATGTATACAGCCAACATGACTGCATTCCTGTCATGCACGCCAGATAGCTGACTGACTGCGCGGTTGTAGGACGGTTCTGTAGCGAGCGCAGGCCCTGTAAATGTGAAAAAAGAAATTACGTACAATTTATGTTAATGTTTTCTAGTGGATATTTAAAGTTATCCGTAAATATCTTCATAGTTTTATTGATCCTAGAAAAATGTAAGAAAGGGGGTTTTGTTTTGTCTATGGTTGACAAAACAAAACTCCCCTTTCTTTATTTTTTATGAATATTTCTTGACAATTTTTTGGCGTTCTCTAAATTGAATTTCATGAAGTTTATCAAAGGTGAGGATTGTGTGGTTAAGGACACCGAAGTTGTAGACTAATAGCGCAATACTGATCGCGTTCGGGACGTATGATTCGTTTTCGTACGGTTAGTCAAGATTGGCCCCGTACAATTCTGACTTATAGAAACTATCACACCATGGTGTTATACACCCCGAAACTGTGGCGAGGAGTAGCTTGACCGCATAAATGCGCTCTGAGCGGGCATTTTGAATTTGATTCTACATTTAGGAAGTTTCATTTGTTTTTCTATGATAATGGCCTGAGTATTAGCAGTGAGAACGTTGTAGGCTACCCGTGTCGTGCTCACCTATAGTGTGTATATGCTGCGCGAGCGCCTGGCAGTGCGCCAGCGCGGCCGCGGCCAGCTGGTGCACGGTCCCGTCTACCGGGCCGGCTGCCGTGTCCGAGCGGATACCTTCCACCCACTCCTCCAGGGACTTCACGCACTGGAGTATAAGGGTTTATTATTACTTGGAGTATGTAAGGATCGCAGTAGATGGCGTTGTGTAGTTTCTGCCTGTTGGGAAGAAGGCGTGAGTTCAGGATGTACGTATTATTAGTTGGTAAAGCGATCTGGATATATTTGTAGGGGAGACGTGGCCCAGAAGTCTTCCCGTCGACATAGAAATGAGGTATACAACATTGTAAATTCGAACACGCTCAACGCTCCGCTGGTTCTGGTTGTATACTCACGTTCTGCTGACAGTGCTGCAGTATAGCCGCCGCGGGCTGCGGCGAGGCCGGCGCCAGCGCGCGCTCCAGCTCGGGCAGCAGCCGCGCCAGGCGCGCCAGCAGCGCCCAGCAGCCGCCCGCCGCGCCGCAGCGGACCGCCGCGCGGCGCGCGCGCAGGCAGGCGCGCTGCGGGGACGGATCCGATTAGAGAACACAACATAGCCTGGTGCCTGGCGATATAACAACTCCAGCATGTACACGCTGAAATTTTAAAGCTTGTTTACCCGTGGCAAAACGATTTGCCCTAAGTAGTACTATTGAATCATAAAGTTAAACTTAAAAAAAAACATGTTAAAGTTTTCATTAATAAAAAAGAAATGCATAAACTCGAAAGCGTAAGCAACAATCTAAGACGTATAGAAATAACGTATAAAACTACGTTATCAAACGAACCGCCATGCGCAGCTGCGCGCTTCCGACAAAGCGAAGAGCAATTCGTAAATGTGCAGACCAAAATCATCTGTCACGCGTAGTAATATGGCATAATCTAGTCTGCTAGTACGCACGCACACAGCGGCGGCGAGCACCTCCACACGCCGGCGCCGCTTCTCTCAGTTGACCCGCGATCGCCGTATGACGCGTAATGCGTTATCGTGATTTGTAAAAATGGACCGAAATTACAGTTATTCCAATTTGGAGTACGTCGGTATGCTAACCGGTATGTGATGGTATGTGGCGTCCGTAACCTGAGGGCTAGAGATAACTTTACGCGGAGCCGCAACACTTTCCGTGTACGCGAGGTTCTGAACCCCCGAACCCAGCGTTCGAATGGGATCCTCATCGAAGTACGCGTATGACTAGGGCTAAGTTTGACGAAAGCCGTACATACGTCTGAAAAGTACTCAACCGTAAAACGTGTATTGTGCATCCCTATTCACGCTAACTTAACGCTAATTTAACGCTCAACTTAGCAGTCATATACATGTTCACGATAACCAATTTGGTTTCAGTTCTGGCTTATCCACTGACAGCGCTATATTGAGTGTGAAGCATACTGTGAAGTACTACACGGATCGCCACACTCCAGTTTACGCATGTTTCCTAGACTTGAGCAAGGCTTTTGACTTGGTTTCCTACGACATTTTATGGAGGAAGATGGAAGAGATAAATTTGCCACCAGAGGTGACAAATACTCTAAAATACTGGTATGGAAACCAAGTCAATAGTGTGAAATGGGCTGGTGCCCTGTCTAGGCCGTATGGGTTGGAGTGCGGGGTGAGGCAGGGGGGGTTGTGCTCACCAACGCTATTCAACCTTTATGTGAATGATCTGATTGGCACGCTTAGCAGCATGCGTGTCGGGTGTCATATTGATGGCGTGTGTTGTAATAACATTAGCTACGCCGACGACATGGTGCTGCTGAGTGCGTCAATCTGCGGGCTAAGGACACTCGTAGCCACTTGCGAGCAATATGCCAGACTACAAATGTTCTAGCATATAATGTTAAAAAAAGTGTAGTCATGGTCTTTGGGGCCAGGGGTAAATACCCAGAAGCAGTGCCTTCAGTGAAGTTGAACGGTATACCCCTTGTGAGGGTAGACCAATTTAAATATCTGGGTCACTTATTGACCACCGACCTCAAAGACGATGAGGATATTGATAGGGAGCGGAGGGCGCTGTGTGTGAGAGCTCAGGGTGCTGATGGGGTTGCCCCGATACTGCAGCGCATCAGGGATGTTTGCTGAAGCTCACGTAGACTCTTTCTACACGGTGATGCGGAAAAGATGCGCATCCTTGGTCCGTGGGGTACGGGGCAGCGCCAACAGCATCCTGTCTATGATTGCAAGTAGGTTTGATTGTGTGTTTGTGAACCACTGCTGCAAGGTTTCGGCTGGGCCTGTCACCTTGCAGCAATGATGTCACAATCTGTTTTCTGTTTTGTTTTGTTTGTAAGTGTACTACTAACATAGTTTGTAAGTATATTGTTACTAACACTATGAGTCCTGTTGCTCGAAATAAATTATTTATTATTATTATTATTATTCCCTATCATTTTCGTAGACTTCAAGCACCGCGCCCGGCCAGAATTGCTTTTTGTCAGTGGTTGATAGAAAATTGTTACCGAGAAGTGTAAATACCTATTCGTACATTTGTAAATAGCAAACAGTTAAAAGTAGGTTAATTATTAAAATCATTGTAGGTAAATAAGTGGATTACAATTTTTAAAATACGCCTTAAATACTTCATTATTTAATTCAGAAAATAATTTTATATAAGATAATAAACGAGTTTTATAGTTTCGTGTTCAGTAAGTTGTAGGTAAAAAAGTATTTTTGACGGTCCTATAAAAAAGATGAAAAAGTTGTAAAAGTATGAAGGGAAAATTGGAATAACCTTTAGGTAGTATTGTGTATCGCAAACTCAGGAGTAGGTAGTTATCAGCTGTAGCGCGAGCATCAGCGACCGCGCGTCGCTCGCGCTAGCCGCGTGCAGTCGGTCGTTCGCGCGGCTACAACTATTGGTTCTACATAAGTCGCTTTCCAGTTTTGTTTTTCACAATTCTAAACCTGCCATTTATGAATCCTTTTTTTATTTTTTTTATAAATCGATTGTACTATCAGGACAAAATCATTTCGGCGGAAAAACAACCAGTAAAATTTCAGCGTGTATACATTACAAGAATTAACAAATGTTAAGTTCTTAAGTGAACGGCTATTATGTATTGCCAAGATTTTGACAACATGAACACTACTCTCTACGTAGGAAAGGAATGTTTCAAAATTGCTCAAAAAGCTCGCTCTTTGACCGAAAAGTATCGGTACCTCACCTCAACATCACTCGCGAGTATAGTGAAGCAGTCCTTGAGCACGGCAGCCAGCAGTGGCGGCAGTCGCGGCAGCGGGACCAGCCCCAGCAGGTGGCGCTGCTCGTGCCGCGCGAGGCGACACACGGCGGCCGCGACGTTGCCAGCTATCTCTGCCTCCCACTCGTCTAATGCTTCGCTGCTTTCTTCAGAGTCTGAAGAAAGAACATGTTCAAATAGACGATTCGCGAATTAATCGCGCGATGAGCTTACGGCAATCATAGTTCATTTGCCACTCATTTGTTCGGAAAACCGGAAGGCGCCCTCTGTTGGCGCGACGACGCCTTCGTGATCGCCGAACAAGTAATCGAGACGATTGTGTACCTATTCGCACGACGATTGCTTTAGAACATGGAGAAACAGCGATACATAAAATTATAGCAAAGTTGAAACGCAGAAAAAGGATTTTTTTTTCTCGCACGAAAAGTTTCTCGCCATCTTCAGAGCACCGTTCGGATACAAAACTAGTCGGGCGAAGCGCGAAAAACCGTCAAACGCCATTAAAAACGGTAAAACATTTATGATGATTTGTGTCACGAAATTAAAATGTACTTGATAAAATGTAGAGAGTGCCTCCGCTGCAGGTTTATTTTAACTTCGACCCATATTTGTATGATTGATTTAAAAAAAAACAACACATCGGCTATTCGCCTCCACCAACCAATCAACTGACCAACCAACCAACCCAAGCCAACCAACCTAATATAAAAGCAAAAAAATATGAAGACATACGGATGAATAGCAACAACGAGTCGGACTCGCGCAATATGGGTTCTAATAACACAAAACAACGTTACATGATAAATGATAGGTATTTATTTTGTAAATTGATTAAAAATAACACTTAACACACTACCTACACGTAATTATTTTGATTTAAACAATTAAACTAGATGATGTCAGTATCAGTATTTCCTAGTCGACTACTCTGAGAGTAACACCGAAACAAACTCAGAGGCCAAAGTCCGTCTACACTAATATTATAAAAAGAAAATATTTATATTGTTCATTGTCATAAAAAAACTCAAAAACATCTGGACCAATTTTAATAATTATTTCACCAGTAGAATGCTATATTATCAGTTACATAGGCTATAATTTTAAAGATATCACGCGGGCGAAGCCGCTGACGGAAGCTAGCACAATATAACGTAGTTTAGGCTCATGATACGAAATTAGTTTTAAGAGTTTCTTGAAATATAGCCCTGTGACAAACAGACGGGACAGACAAAGCACCATTGGTTTAATAATAGGCTCCGGTTGACACCCTTTGTGTACGGAACCCTAACAGTCAGTTACCACTGGTTTCCAATTCCGTTTTTCTTGGATCTCGGAGCTGGCAGCGGAAGCACTCACTAAAACGTTTGAAATACAGTCCGGAGTGCAACTCGGATCGCAATGCTAGACAGAAAAAACAATCAAGAAGACTCCGAGATAGAAAAAGTCACATATTTGTTGTATAGTATAATCAAACTCCGAATCAGACATAATTATGATATCTTAAATAAAATAAAAGATGGCAAAAAATGTTGACCCTTACAAACCATTGCCAAAAAAAAACATTACAGCCACGTTAAATCATGTAGGTATAGTTAAAAATACGAATGTAAAATTGCTCGCTCCTCGACTGCATTTGTCAAAACTCAAACTCAACCTTATTGCCTAAGCAATAAGGTCAGAAACCACTCACTACATATACTACTACATATATTTACTACATATGTTTACTACATATATTTACTACATATGTTTACTACATATGTTTACTACATATATTTACTACATATGTTTACTACATATATTTTACTTTTTATTGTATTTCACACACCAATTTTTTTATTTTATTTAATATATAATTCTGTATCTATCTTTCCGTGACATCACTGCGGGCCCTATCAGAATACCAGCGCTGCGACATTTTTTTTTTTTAATGTTGCAGCATCATGCTGAGATTGCCTTTTGGTCTCGTACAGGACTGTTTTTTTAAATTTTACTTTGTTTTTTCTTTTTTGTTTATGTTTAGTGTGTTTTTAGTTTAATTTGTGATTTCCTGTGCGAGTCTTAACAAATACTTTTTCTTTCTTTCTTTCTTTTCGACTTTTCGATCAGGCGCCTGTGTCCTTGATAGTACATATTATATGCAAAGTATATTGTGTATGTACGCAATACCCTCAAATTCGTCGCCGTCGTTCCGTCGTTAGTTAACCAGCCAGCAACTGTTACTGACTGAGTATTTTGAATTACAGTGCGCTCATTATAACTTGACCCGTGACGCGATTGGTAGCATTGAATTTTGCACTCTTAGTTAATACCAATAGAGTTCAAAATGGCGACTGACAGAACAGAACTACCAATCACATGACTGCAAAATTCAGTGCTACCAAGCGCGTCACGAGTCAAGTTAATTAACGCACTGTAGATTGTCTAACCCGAACCCTAGTTTGACAGTCCGAAACCTCTCGAGTCGAAGCTACGATAATAATAATTGATGATTCATACTTACAAGCTTCAGATATAGACTTCCTGGGTCCTATAGCAAAGCCAGTGGAATTTTCCAAAGTCTGGGACGCTTTCATCATTATCTTGTTCGCGCGTTTTTCGATACTAAACAAAAAAAAACATCCATCTCTCTTATACCTTCTTATATTAGTCCCCCACCTTATACATAAACGTATTGCAACAAAAATAAAAAGGTATTATACGGCTTTGCGTGCGGGTTACCAGTACTCGACTGGGAGAAGTCTCATTGGGAAGTCTGAATTAACGTAGGATTCGCTTCAGTTTGGCCTGAGCTTAAAGATGTTACCCACATATTTCAAACACAGTAAAATAATCGGGACTGGTAGAATTGAATATAAATTTAATCTTTTTAAAGGCAGATCTTTCAAGATGAAGTTAATAGATAAGTACTTTATTTTAGAACTTACACTTTCTGTAGTTTACTAGTCCTTCTCTGAGTGCTGTCTGATCTATGCAATAGATTCTTGGCTCTCTGAAAAAAATATATTTAAATTTCTTGTTTTTTGGTTTGCAAAAGTTTAGGTTGGTTTTTTGTGAGTACTTTTGTGCGTTTATGTTAGAAAAGTGCCTAATTTCAACCTGCTTGAGTCCAATGAGGTTTTGAATGTTACAAAAATAAATAAAAAATATACTCCTCGTCTACATGAAATATTGTTTTTATCAACAAATTGTAATATCTTAGCTGCCCATTTAACAGTCCCTGAATACTTACCATAAGCGGCGAGGCAGCCATAGACCGGGACCTGAGGTAGTCCTTGAAGGCCACGAGCGAGCTCCTGGCGGCCGGCGCGCGCACGGCCAGCAGCTGGGCGGCGGGCGGCACGCCGGCGGCCGACAGCCAGGCCGCGGCCGCGCGCATGCTCTCCAGCGCGCCGCCCGACGTGCTGCCGCTGCCGCTTACTGACACACTGTCCACGCTCGAGTCTGGGGGGCAACGCATCTGTTTGGTTAAAATAACCTAAAATAAAAGTAAAATTCGACTTTAAAAAGAATGGGATAATGTTACGGGTAGAAAAGTTTAGAAACTAATAAGAAAAAGGTGCCTTTGATTTGGTGATTTAATACAAATTGGCACTTGAGCCTCATATTTATATCCTCCCTACCACATTTCAGTAACTCAACAGAGACTAACCAAGTACGCAGGAGATACAACCGTGTGCGCACAGGTGCACTCCCCCCCCTCACTCTCTGTTACCGAGAGATTACAAATGGAAAAAACGTAAAAACACTGGCCTTACGCCCACGAGACCAACGGGGCAGTGGCATAAAAAATACATAGACAAGCGATATTGTCTATATATATAACTCCAAAGGTCTTCATCGTCACGTGTACAAGGATCCTTTGGCGCCTGAATGACATTGAGAGGGTGGCGTTGTTGGCAATCATTTGAGAAATGTCACAGAAATTATCAAAACAAAGAAGGGTTCCGGAGCTGGGATGCATTTATTCCAAAAACAAACTTAACTTTGTAGTTGAAAAACATGGTCTCCCGTACATCGATATGCGTCACGGTTAATTCTCCAACTCCAAAATGTAAGTTTGTAATCGCATTTTTTTTTTTTTTTATGTGATAAAACTACAGATTAACGATAAAGATGAATTGTGTTACACTATTATGTACGTTTACTAACACTAGCGTTGCGTGGTGCGCTGTACTTAGCGCTCCACGAGTACGCGTTCTATTAGGCGAAGCCTTTTTTTTGAGCGTCAAATACTGGTGAAAATGACATATTTTCATGACGGCCACTATATTATGACGTAACCACTTTCCTAGGAAACCAAAGCTAAAGTAATATCTTAGATCATCAATTTATTTTATAAAGGTTGGTGATGTACCGACTAGTCGGGCATATTTTTTGTATGTATGCTTAAAAATTTAAAAGCCGGTGATTGAAATTTCAATAAGGTAGAGTTCCACTACTAATAAAATAATATACACTGTGTTAGCTACGTAATTTATCTTTGTTTTAAATAAAAAAACCAAGAAACGCCGGATCGCACGTAAACAATGATAGAAAAAATGCAATGTATACAAAACCATGTCCCGATAAGTCCGCCTGATCGCCGGGCGCCGCGCACCTACGAGCCGAAAGAGTAGTCACGAACATGGCCGATGTCACCCGAACTCAATCGAAAGCAATGATCGGCTTGGCTCTCAGAGTAATAACTAACATAGAGGGAGCATACAAATTAGAGACAAATTACGATATATCTAAGCTCTTCTCTCTTATGGCGCAGATTGTACACTTAAAAGAGACAAATGCATATGGATTCGTCTATGCTAAAACTAAATGGACGTTCCGAAATTGTCAAACGGTCATACTTGGTCTCTTATTACACGACCAATTAAAAAAGCACAATAGTTACTTAGTACACGGTTAACCGTATAAAGTATTTGATTTAGTCGTATATTACGTCGTGAATTTCAGTACGTGTGCTGGTTGAGGTGTTGGTCATTATTTTATTCAAAATTATAGATTTATGCACAATTTTCTGAAAAAAATAAGTGCAAAGGACAGATCAATAGGCTATTAACATGGATGTTTTGTGTTATCGTGTAAATCACATTCGTAACGGAAAGAAAACAATGAATTTGTAAGCTTTTATTGGTAAGTGTTTTTTTACAGTTTCCATATAAAATCACGCGAAATATTTGGACGTCATCACTAATTACATACATATTAGAATGATAATGATCTCTTCAAACTATCTTTATTACAAATTATGTTGTGATCGTGAATTAATTTTCAAAAAAATAAATCGTTAAATTGTGAGGTTTTGTTATGCTAGTGATGGAGATACTTTTTATCGATATGATAATTTTATGCCGATAAATTGGAAAAGTTATCGTTTTCTTTTTCAGTATACCTTCAAATGAGAAAGAAAATTGGTGTAAAGTGATTCCAAGAGCCAGAAATTATTGGACTAAGCATAGCCGAGTATGTTCTAAACATTTTACGAACGACTGCTTTGTAAGTAATAAAAAATAAATGGAGAAGGTTTAAACCTGGCGCCAAACAATCCCTATTATTGGTAAGTAAAGCCATCTTCACGTGCGCTCACTTAGTGATCAATTCGCGTTATGTTTTACCTATCACAAAACGTTCACAGTTCTGTGCCCCAAAGCTCCGTGAAAAAAAATGTTTTTCTTGTATCTTCAGTTGTTTTTCTTACCGGTTTGAGGGGTCGACTAAAATCGCGGGAAAGTCCGAAAGGGATACCGTGGCCCCTGGCAACGTACAGGCAACTGAAGGAACACGGGTGGGTTTTAGTCAGTGAGAGTCTCATACGCCCTGCCGCTCCGCCCAGAGCGGGATAAGTTATTGGCAATTTCCCACCAAAATAAAAGATGTCTGCTAAATGGTTTGTATGGGGACTGTGAACGTGTTAACCTTTACCAATTGTTTTACTTTACTATATACTTTACCTAATGTATATTGATATGTATTTTTGGCTATAAATAAAGTATAGTAGATAAAACACAAGTAACACAACACACCAAGTTAGTTTCCTTTGTTGTTTTCAGAAATTTTGCATATAATTGTATGGTTGAGCTGAATGGCATGGCATGCGTCATGTTCGTGAACGGGCGCCATCAGTTGGAACTGGCCAACTCTTAGCTGCCATGGCCGATTTAAATTTTTGAATTGTTATTTTTCTTATTTATCTCCTTTATTTATCTTTTTATTACGGACGCTTTTAACGTGCACATCTTTCTACATTGTTCTCACATGTATAATTTCAACATGAATGATGTAACGATAAGATAATATTTTGTAACAATTTATTTTATATAAAAGCAGTGTCCGTGGAGTTTCTTGCCCATTCTTCTCCGTTATTATTACGCCTATTACGCTTTGGAATGGACAATTAGCTTCATTTTTCTGACTGACCGATTCCCTTGACAATTCAAAAGTACCCGTAAATGGTTTAATTGAAATAAATGCTTTGAGTTTGAGTTGAGAAGAAAGCAGTTTGATTATTCGATTGAAAATCAAATAATTTAAACTGCTTTCTTCTCCTCTCTTTATTTTATTGTTTATACCCAAATATTAAATAAAAATCCGTTTTGATCCGATTGTTTCTATTCCATTACATACATTTTAGGTAAAAAAACTTTTCCACAAAAAATAAACCGACTTCCAAAGCAAAACACTAAAAGCAAAAATAGCTTTCGTTTCGAAAGTTGTTATCTTTACCTCTTATTTTTTGTCGTTTTGTGACACGGAATTCCGAAACGAAAGTTATTTTTGCTTTTTAGTGTGGAAGTCGGTTTATTTTTGTGCAAAATTTATTATATTTCTCATTTTAGTTTTGGTACACCATCATTAAAAAATTAGTAAGTTCTATACATATAAGGTATCTAAAGGATTGACAAAATACCCATACGAACACAATTTACACATTCGTACTGTCGTTATATTTTCCATATCTTGACACCTGCTGAACCGATTTTGATGAAACTTGTACTGTTTCCTAAGTTGAAAGATAAAAATCCAATAAAAAAAGAATGACGACGATCCGATTACGAGTTTCTGAGAAATTCGTGGACAAACATACATTGATACACTTATGAAATTTGACACACGTGTTTAGAAGCCCACATAGAGTAATATGAATATTGTGCAATTCCAACAATATTAGATACATACTCGTACATATCAAATTGACAACCTTTTTTTAGAAATCGGTAAAAAGAAAAGTAAGATAGTTTCATGCTTCGGAAGGAACGATAAGCTGCGAACTAATGGTCGTTACTAACATTGGAGCTTGGAAAGCGGTACAAAAACTGACATCAGTGTCTGGTTGATAGATCTTGCAGTTCACACAACAAGAAGAAGAATAGGATTAACATGTAAAAGCCTGTTGGAACCAGAGCGTTTTTAAACAAACAGTGTATTCTTTGATTTTATCATCCATGGAATGTATGACATGACACTAACGTACATTAAATTCAATAAGTAAATGTCCTGTCTAAAATAAATTAATATCGATACCTCTGCAAAATACGGCACATCACTACCGAGACAAAAAAAGTGGACAGCCTTGCCATAAGCAACCCTTATAACTATATATCTGTCCTTGTTTTTCACACTGAATTTGTCATAAGTATAAACAGTATAACTTTACTGAAATTTCACGCTCCCTCTATGCTTTAGTTATTACTCTGAGGCTTGGCTAGTCGGCCAAAGTCATAGTCGGCCCATCTCTAATGGCAACAAACAAAAAGTTTCTATAATCTATGAAAACAACTGTACTTGCCTTCTTCCAAAGCTATCATGTCCATGAGTGTAGTGGGTGATAAAGGCCTCGTGTTGCGATTCAACAGCTCCTCAAACGCATTCTCTAGTTTAGACACACCAGTATTGTACAGCTGATTCTGTTGAACAAATTATAAAGGTGATATACAAGTTACTATATACAGTCCTTTCACAATTGTTGTTCCTCTGACAGTTGCAACCCAACAGCAACCTTATTAGAATGAGAATAAATATAACTTTGATTTTGACTGTGATGCAAAATCAGAGGTAAAATAACTTTGAAGTCCTTGCGCGCACGTCATATGACTCTTACGTGATTGGTTTAAGGTTTAAATTGCAATGATAGACGCATGTTCACTGAAATGTAACAATTATAACATCTAAAAGTATAAATAATAAATGTACTTACAATGTTTTCCAGTTCAACACTCTGTGGGTTGTTCTTGTTGAAATATCCTTGAGCATCAGCTAGTTTGTCGAGTGCCTGCGAAGGAGATTTGATTACAAATTGTCCTACTAGCTACTTACTAAGAAAGTTGTGTGTTGGTTGTAGGGTAAATAGTATAAAGGAAAGACTTACATTAAAACACTATTCAAACAACAGGGACATTGACAAAAAAAAAAAATTGTCCATTAGGTAGATTATTAAAAAATATTAGAGACACATATTTTTTATTTTTTTACGGTGTTAAAATATTACGGCAATACATTGAGTAGGCAATGCGTTAAAATGTGGCATGACGTCACTCACCAGTAGATTTTATACTGACTTGTGACGTAGCATGCCCCCACTTCCCAACTTTAATGCGTTTTTATCTAAATGATTTTTTATTAATATGATAAAACAAACAATACGTGTCTAATATTTTTTGTTATCTGACTGACGGACTTATTTTTTTTCCAGTCAACATTCCTATTGAAGGTGTTTGCAAACTTCATGCCAATTTATATGATTGTTCTTTTTGTTTTCAACCAATCACAAGACCTATAATATCATCACATTTAACAGACTTGCTCACATTGTCATAGAACATTCAATAATGTTGTATAGTCGATTTTGTACTTGCTTTGCCACTTTTGACAACAAATCAGTATGGTACTACTGGGATCTTTTGTAGCATTAGTTGGAACACCGTGTCGAGCATTCGCAGGAACGTTAATGTTTGATTTTGATTTTTCAAGGTCTTTATTACTGCAAAGGTTGTTACAATGGTGTTTACAAATGATCTTATTCTATTTGTACACAAATCGTGAATAATTTTGTTACATAGGCTATATTTCGCCTTTTCAAACATTAAAACATGTTTTTATTTTTTAACATGGAAATGTTTGAGAAAAAGTTCTAACATCCTTTTAGGAGGAAAAGCAATTATGAGGTTGATACCTACTGACAGTAGTAACTTACTTCGAGATAAACATTGAGTGTCTCAGTAGTGCTGGTGTGAGGCCCCGCTTGTATCAGGTCTACTAGCTCTCTGCTCACCATGTAGTAGTTGATGACATGGTCCAGTGAGCGCACTGTACGCTCCATGTCTGAAAATACACAACTTTATCTATTAGTAGCACTTTGTCAGCGACTTTATTTTTGGAAATATCCAGGAAATATCTTAAAGGGAAACTCTGTGCAAAATTTCAGTTTTCTAGTTCAAGGGTTTGGGGTGGGCATTGATAAGTCAGTCAGTGAGTGAATCAGGACTTTCCTTTTTACAAACTCTTTGGTCAATATACAATCTTAGTGGTGGAGTGATGCTCATTCCTTCTATGATTATGAGGCATTTCACATGCAGTGGGAATAGGCAGATGTTTTATTATGATATAACAACAATTTGTGGTTTTCTGCTATTGTTGGTTTAGCTTTTGCTTAGACGGTATCCTTTAGACTATAATAGCATGTTGATAAGAAGACCTGTTGACTTTAAGAAAGGAGGGATGGTAATGCAATAGAAAATAATAGGATTATGCATTTACATACACTAACACTATGCAGAGTCCTACCAGCTTTTACACACATTCAATAAACTTTAACTAAAGAATACCACCTGCTAGAACATACTCCTTTTGTTTTGTCCACATTCAAACAATGGGTCATCCAGGACTGCCAGATTTTCTTTATTGACCAAATTAAGTACTAGATGAATGTTAACAACCTAAAACAATAACTGTGTAAGTACATATTCTTACTTTGATGAATGTGTTGCAGTCTAGCAGTATCTCCATAGAGAGGCAGTACAGCAGTCTCCAGCTGCTGCAGTCTCTGTTCACACGCGCCGAGCACGTTGCACACGTCGCTGGCAAGACTGGAGCCGCGCTTGGCTGCAGCCTTCAGCTCTTGAATGTTCGTCATCTCCTGGAAAGTGGAAAGTTCATAATGTATAGGCAATAAATGCTAGACATAATTGTGAGAGCATATTAAACCTTAAAATAATGTTATTTGGCCTCTGCTAACTAATTAGTGTGTCTTTCAAAATAAAGGTAACTGGTAAGCACAACAAACATAAACATGACACGCCCCCAAAAATGTTAATGTTTCTTGCCAACATGTCGCAAAATCATAAGCATAATGATTATATAATTAATTTATAATAAAGCTGAATATTTGGTAATAACATAGCAAAACATTAATAATCATTTAACTGGAATATGAAAGTAAAATACCTGAAAATTCAATGCGTGAACATACCTTTCGTAACTTCATTTCTATTTCGAATTTCTTTTCTACTGCATACATCTTGGATGATATTATTAGGTTCTACTAAGCAATCCTTAATCTTCCACTGAACCTTATATTATTACTAAATCTATTTCATAGCCTTAAACCTTACACAACACAAAATGTAAAATATTGTTATCAATCTTGTGAAAATATTTTCTTTTCAACAAACGGATCGTCATTGTCATTGTCAAGTCCATTGTCATGTCAATTCAATAATGTCAGTTTGACAATGTCCATGTCGCGTTCCATTTCAGTAGCTGCTGTGAATGTACAAGTTCTTAATACTGTGCGTTTGCAATGGCGAAACATTCACAACAAAACATGTTTTGTACTCTCTATTCTATATTCTATCAATGTTCCATAAAATGTTTGACAGATTTCAACATGTTTTGTTGTGATGTTTCGCCAGTGCAAACGCACAGTTAGAGTTCTAAAAAGTTCTGTAGACTCTCTAAGTCTAGAACCAAGTGTGAAAAAGTGAAAGGAACTTCGTTCCAACTGGGTGTCCCAGGATCACCCAGGATGGTCCCAGTAGGATACTTCTCGTTTCTCGCTTTTCGTTTATCGTGTTTGTAACATCTATCCTCTTTCTTTCCTGCAATCTGCAATCCGACGGATCCTTCAGTCCGTGGGAGTGATTTCGTGAATAGGGACGGAAGTGTGTAACACGAAGCCGGGGAAGCGCACGCTATTTGGTTTGACCAATGAGCGCGCGCAGTACTACAGTTTGCCGCATACGCGTGTCAGCGTGTATGCAAGAGCGGAGGTGAAGTTTTGGTCTTGTTTTTTTTTGTTTGTTGTCATTGTAAAATTCTTACCACTGATGTGTGGTTGACTATACGTTGCCATATGGTAATTCGGAATGATGTCGTTACTCGTTTTCCGATTCGTACGCAGGATGGCCGGAAAAATCATGGCAAGAAATAGTAGATAATACGAGTATATTGATTGACTAATGGCTACATCATTATATTGCACCAACACACCCATGCGAAATAATCTCATTATCTTTTGATCCAACTTTTTTTAGTTAACTTGATCTTTATTTCTAAATTTGCATAATACTAAGGTGGGTATTACACTATCATTTATATTCGATCAAAGATCTTTGAAAAAGTTATAATGAAATTGTAAAATATACATAATACGGGTAATTTGTGAGCGTTGTAGATAGGTATTTGATATAATAATGATAGTGTATTAACACTCTGAGGGGGATATACCCATAATATGTCTATTTTACTATTTCATTATATCTTTGATCAAAGATATGATAGCGTAATACCAGCCTAAAGTAAAAATCTCAGTAAAAAAAACAAACTTGTTTTGATCATGGTATAATAAAACTATACCATGGTTTTGATTAGACCTGTGGTGGTTGGAGTTGACAAAATATCCGAACGCGCAATGTGTGGTGACGTGCCGTGAATCTCGAAACGTGGCTGACGTTTACGTTGTTTTGTCAGTTTTCTGTCCGTGATTTCCATCGGTTGCCGCTAATACTACGCTAAAATTGCGCTGCGCCTAGTATTACTTAAAAACGATTAATTTAATTATTACAAGTAAGTAATTGTGATTCGTTTACCGTTCTGCCATTAGAGTCCTATTGGAAAGGCGAGTTTTATCTAACTGTTCCGTGTCCTATTTCTAGAATAATGGATCAAATCGCTAAGTTCGTCGAGCCTGGCAAGCAGTTCGCCAAGGATTCCATCAGACTGGTCAGGAGATGCACAAAACCAGACAGGAAAGGTGAGTTTATCATTGACATGATTACTTTTTAGTATGTGTACCTACAGTTACGATGTTGGCAATGTTCCACAGAGGTCCCGTTGTTCCTAGACAGTTGAATCTTAATTAATCATCATATAATGACATAAAGTTAGGAGCTACTTTCACTGCAATGACTGTAATTAATCAATTTACCTGTGAACAAGTCCTATCTTCTGGACATATGTTACAAGAATTCTTTGATGGCTATGAAACTTGAAGGGAAAGTAATTCACTATTCAGTATCTACCTATAACCCCTTAACTTATATTCTGTATGAGGACCTACTCTTTGTAATTAAAATATCTATTCATAGTCTTTGTTTTGTAGGATAAAAGATTTAAATGTTGACACCTCATCATATTGTGATGATGACATACTATCTCGGGTACCATCCTCAGCAGAGCCTTTTCTCAGCTATGTTTGTGTTGTAAAATGCAGCTACACAATCTGACTTGGAATGGATGTATTTCAGTTTTAAACTGTTTCTAGATGTGTCTGTCATCTATAATCAGCTGTTTGTTGTTTTATAATGGCACTTCTATGCCATGTCCAAAATGTTCTAGCCAAATAAAACTTGACTGAACTATGTATATAGTACTTGTTATTTTTGGTTCCAGAGGGTGTCCTACATATATTCCAAAATGTAATATTTAGCAAGGAAATACTTAGATCACGAAGATTTCCTTATTTGATTTTGCTGATGGATGCTAAATCATTCATGCCATTTCATTATTTTGAAGTAATTTTTGAAAGTGTTTAGTAGAAAAATGGCAGTAATAGTGTTGTTACACATGTTTTGTTTTATTGATATCAATTTATTAGACTTAGCAATGCTGTCAAGCATAGTTAGTAGTCATATATAGTTCACCACAAGATATAGGCCATGCCTAAGCCATCCCACAACCCTGATTGGTTCAGAGCATGATATATCCAGTCTACTTCTGAAGTAACGCAGTCCATCAAACAGGCTTATCAAGCTAATACCCAAATTACTCTCAGTTTGATATCACACAATCTTGGTCCTTTTGCAATCAATATATCAATCAATAATCATATAATATGTAAATAGTAGTTCTTAGACAAGTCATCCCTAATTTTGTATTTTTTTTGTTTCAACCTGTATTGTCAATATCATATTGACAAAGAAAAGATTGATGGATTGTGTGAGGAATGAGATAAAAAGAGAATAGAGTGGATGATAGTGTGACGGTTGACAGGGGATAACGGAAAGAGAAAACGTGTTGATCGATCCCAAGTAACATGGGCAGGAAAATGATGGTTGTCAATATCTTATTAACCCATACTTATTTTTTATTTCCAGAATTCCAAAAGATCGCGATTGCCACAGCTATTGGTTTCTGCATCATGGGTTTCATCGGCTTCTTCGTCAAACTGATACACATTCCTATCAACAACATTATAGTCGGATCATAGACTAGCCTAGCATAGTTTTAGACATAATTCTACATGTAAGACCCCAACAACTCTATAAGTTAACTGTCGTCAATTTCATTTATAAAAGTTTCTTAAAAAATAAATTATTCTTTCCATATTTCTTTATTTTTTCACTGGCAACTTCATAGGTTTAATTTATACCCATGTGCATGAATTAATGAATGGTTAAATATCTGAATTTAATGGAATGTATTTTATTGATTTGTTTGTGTAATATATTACAATAAATTACATATTTATTAAAATATATTAGATCTATATTTCACTGGATTTTTCTATTACACCTATCTAAATACTTTATTTAATTTTTTTTCTTTCAATTGAAAGTAGTCCCCATAAAAGTTGTAAGAATTGAAAGTGTCTTTCTGACCTACTCTGCGTTTGCAATTGTTTTGCCAAAGATGTAAACAAACACGAATTAAAAAAAATTGACATAGACAAACATCAACTTTATACAAGTGTAAATAAAGTTAATTTTAGACCGACTAGTACTGTTGAAAAAGTCGTAAAAAATATGAAGTTGTAGCGCAAACTGAACCTTATGTATAGGCACTACAGTTGTTTTTCCTAAAACTCGTGTTTGTCTACATGTTTGGCAAATTAATTGCGAACGCAGATTATTTAAAAGCGATCGTTCGCGTGGTGTCATTGACTCTGGCAGGGCCACCATCAGGGATTTTAATTACACAAAAAATTAGTCGAAATTTGTCGCCAAATATCAGAATTTGTCGGTCACTGGTTCAAAAGATATAAGGGTTTATAGGTGGCCGATCTGGAGTCTCCCCAGCAGGGCAACATTTATATCTCAAAAACTAGGACACCTAGCGAAGATGTGTTTTCTCCCATATTTTGTCGCCAATTTGTCGCCAAGTTACAGATTTAATCGGGTCTTAGTTTAGGAGATATAATGAGTTCAATTAGTAAGGTATAGTCGAAGAGTTCATGAAAAATTGCCAAGAAAAAATAAACCCTTATATCTTTTGAACCAGTGACCGACAAATTCTGATATTTGGCGACAAATTTCGACTAATTAACGATTTATTTTTTGTGTATTCAAAATTAAAATCCCTGATGGTGGCTGGTCCCTGCCAGAGTCAATGACACGAACCGAGACGGTAACGGATGTGGTCATTGTGTTCACGGGATTTTATATGAACTTCTTTGATGGTATGTAATCCTGATAATGATTCTTCCCTGTGATCCTGATAATGATTGGACGCCTCAGGTTTGATGCAAGCTGGTTGTCTTGTATTTTATCATTGTCCTTGGAAGATTAATAATCAGAGAAACACAGAAAAATAAATTAAAAATTTAATTTAATCACAATATATTTTTGTCATTTTAAAAGCCTAAATGTCATTTCACTCAAACACATTTTAGATCATATCTAAAAGTTTAATTTAAAAACAACTTTATTCTTTGAATTTTATATGTAGATGTAAAACAATTATGTAAATTGTAACATAGTCTTAATTTTACTATGACCGTGGTATGTACCTACAGACTAACTAGGAATAATTAGAAAGGACTTTGTCCCAACTTACTTTCTACTTTTTGCGACGATAATGTCAAAATTATATAGGAAACTGTAGGTAGAATATAAGATATAAAATTACAATTATCTTTCTAATAAATATAGGTAACTATCAATCGCTGGCTTTCTCAAGCACATGTATGTAAAAACTGGGCACAGCAACATCTTTCAATGGCTTGAAGTCTGCGTAGATGGAGTGTTTGGCGCGGTTGTCGAAAGCCTCATCCAACATCTTTGTGAACTTTTCCAATTTGTGAGGGAAGTAGCACAGACGGAACTCGCTGGAATCATAAAACAAAGCAATATAAGTAAGTACCCACATCTTATGATGCCCATCTCTTGTCCTGCTCCCTGTACAATAACTCCTCCATGAAGATGAAAGCCGGCTGGCTGAATTTTGGTGGAAGCTGATACAGACAGAATGATCGATCAATCTTTATGTATGTACGGTCAGCAACAAAGGTTCATTAGAAGTAGAACTGTCACTTTTACTTAATTATCATTCAAAGATTCTATAGACTAATTTGTAGCTTTTTATGAAAATATAAAAAAAACATCTATGCCGATTTTAATTTAATATTTTGCTAAATAATTAAGAATTTAAAAACTGAATTGTTATTACTTATTAGAATTTTGTTCCAGACTTATGTAGCAAAAAATTATGTTTGTAATTTACAATATGGACATAATAATACATAACATAACATCACGCCTTGTGTCCCCGATGGGTAGGGCAGAGGTGTGCCTGCAGGTACACCCACATTTCGCTAGTTATGTTTTTAAGTCCCATGTAATCCTGCTGGGGTTGCGGGTTTGTCTGAAAGGGATATCGCGGCCCCAGCACATAGGCAACGGAAGGAACACGGGTGGGTTTTAGTCAGTAAAAGTCTGACACTCCCTCTCGCTCCGCCCAGAGCGGGAGGAGTCATTTGATGATTTCCCACACAAAAAAAAAAAGTCCCATTTAATAGGGGGCGAATAATACTAAGGAGATAATTTGACATTATTGTATTGTTACCTAACCATTGTAACGTTATAACATTAGGGACAACTGGACAAGCATGAATATGGCTTCCACAAAGAAGCTGTGCGTACAATCTAGGTACACACAATTTAATATTATTTAATAATAATAAAAAATAATAAAACAGCCTGTTACTGTCCCACTGCAGGGCAAAGGCCTCTTCTCATACAGAGAAGGCACGAGCATTGATCACCACGCTTGCTCAAGACGGGTTGGTGATTTCAGACTTATATTAACTATAAGTCCAGGTTTCCTTACGATGTTTTCCTTCACCGATGTCAGTAATGTCCAAGATAAACTCAGAAAGTACATATGAATTGAAAAAGTCACATTGGTACTTGCCCGGATTTGAACCCACAATCTCGTGCATGAGAGGCGAGGCCTTAACCACTGGGCCATCACGACACATATCATTATATGATTTTATCATTATTATTATCATATTATTTAATGCAAAATTAAATCTGTCTGTCTGTCACCTTTTCACTCCTGAACCAATCGTTATGAAATTTGACAGATAGATACGTAGCTTGGAACCTGGAGAAGAGTATAGGCCCGTATGTCATACGTACTTTTCATATTAAAAACCGATGAAATACAAAATATACCTACGCAGGCGAACAACAGCTAGTAGGTAGTAAATATATTCTAAAATAAAATGTATAAATCTCACCTCCTTTCATTGGTGGTGTTGTCGGTAGTTATGCAGTAGTCCAACGCAACCAGCTGAGCTTTGCCGCCAACCACTAGCACTGATGTCCTAATGTCTACTGGGTATTTGCTCTGGAATTTAAACAAATTATACATTAAGTACATTCAATACAACAAGTCGGTTTAAGTAGCCATTACCAGGGTTACTTTAAAGATAAGCTTTATTTGTAAAAATATCTTAAATTCTACCCTGCCTAATAATCAAAGTCAAAGTCAAAGTCAAATCATTTATTTCAAATAGGCCCTTGCAAGGCACTTTTGAACGTCAAAAATTACAAAAAAAATGAATTGATTCTAGTCGCCCCTTCCAAAAGGTAGTTTTCGTATGGAGAAGAATGGGCAAGAAACTCCACCGTTACTCTTTTAAAAAGTTTTACAATATTTTGTATATATGTAGGTACATTAGTTATATAATTATATGTGAAGACGATGCATCTAAAAATAAAAAAATAAAATTTACCATACCACAATAGGTAAAAATAAATTTAAAAAGAGAGCAACAACAGATAAATTAATTACCTATGTGATAGATACATGGTTCTCACATATTTACAAACATTGTAAAAGAAGACGATTTTCCAAAAAAAAAATAAAAAAAAGTTACAATTAATAAGTCAGTGTGTGAGGAAGTCATCACAGAATGTAAAATCAATGTCATATAATAAAATATAATAATTTATAAAACTTAAATTCGCAACCAGTTTGATTTTGTCTAGATTCTAGATTATCCTATGGAGCTGGACCAGCATGTTTCCAAGCATTTTTATCTTGGATATAATCCTCTAATTTGTAATATGCTTGTTTACAAAGTGTACTTTTAATATGAGTTTTAAATTTTCTTTCATTTAATTGTAAAATATCACAAGGTATTTTGTTGTAACATTTAACACAGTACCCTATAAAAGATGTATGTACTTTAGATAATCTGAAAAATGGTTGATCTATTTTATCTTTATTTCTAGTATTAAAATTATGTCTATCACTTATTTTATTAAAAATATGTAGATTTTTTCTTACATACATAATATTTTCATATATGAATTGGCAAGGTACCGTCATAATATTAATCTTTCCAAATAGTTCCCTGAGAGATTCGCGACGATGTAAATCATAAATGGCTCTGACAGCTCTCTTTTGTAAGATAAAGATGGATTCAATGTCAGCAGCCCGACCCCACAGTAAAATTCCATACGACATAATACTATGGAAGTAGCTAAAATAGACCAAACGCGCGGTTTCAACGTCTGTTAACTGTCTTATCTTTCTAACCACATAAGCGGCCGAGCTTAGCCGCCCCGCAAGAGATGTTATATGAGGTCCCCATTGTAATTTCTCGTCTAGCGTGATTCCTAGGAAAACCGTTTGATTAATAAATTCCAGTTTTTCTCCATTCAATATGATGTCACATTCGCTACTTCTAACATTAGGTAATTTAAATCTAATGCATTTGGTTTTTTTTTTATTTAGTACCAAATTGTTTACCGTAAACCAATCTTGGACCTGAAGTATAGAGCTATTCACGTCGTCAAGATTTTGTGACCGTCGGTTGATTTTAAAGATCAATGATGTGTCATCTGCAAATAACACCATCTTCGGTTGATTTTGAAGTAATTGGGGTAAATCATTAATGTAAACTAAAAAGAGGAATGGACCCAATATCGAACCTTGAGGAACGCCCAATGCCATTTCAGACCCTAATGAGTTTACGCCGTTTACTTGAACTTTAACCTTTCTATCTTTAAGGTATGATCTTAGTAAATCAAGAGCTGTATTTCTAATCCCATAGTGCTCCAGTTTCAGCAGAAGTGTCTCATGGTCTACGCAATCAAACGCCTTCGAGAGGTCGCAAAAGATTCCAATGGCATCTTGTGCTTCTTCCCAGGCATTAAAAATGTTCTTTATTAGGGTGACACCAGCGTCAGTGGTACAACGCCCTTTGGTGAAACCGTACTGTTGTTCATGAAAGATGGAATTTTTATTAAAGTGACGTAACATTTGATTGAGCATCAACTTTTCAAACACCTTACTGAGAACTGGTAGAATTGAGACGGGCCTATAATTGTTAGGTTCTTTACTATCACCGGATTTGAACAATGGAACTACTTTACTGTGTTTCATGAGATCCGGAAAGACTCCTTGGTCTATACTGGTGTTAAATATGAAAGCTAAATAGGGCGCAATGGTTTCGATAATAGTTCTACAGACTTTTACAGACATTCCCCAGAGATCTTCTGTTGATTTAATTTTAAGATCTTTAAAAGCTTTTATAACAGCCTGTGGGTTTGTATGCTGAAACCTAAACTCCAAAGAGCATGCCTTCACATTCTGTCTAAGTAAGGCAGCAGAAAGCGCGGGTGAGGAATTTAAAGCTTCAGTAGTTTTAATGGGAATATTAGCAAAAAAGTTTTCGAATTCCTGAGCTATTTCTACATCTGAGTTGATAGGGCCATGTGCAGTCTCTAAATTAAATTCTGTATTTCGCTGTTTTTTCCTACATGTTTCATTATTTATTATTTGCCAGGTAGTTTTTATTTTATCATCAGCTGATTTTATTTTATTGCTAATATAAAGCGCTTTGGCTATTTTGCACACACTTTTAAAAGTTTTTGAATATTTTGCAACATACTTATGAAAGTTTGTATTATTCATATGTTGCTTTAGGCCATAAAGTTCAAATAGCTTTTCCCTGCTTTTACGAATACCTGGAGTCGCCCAATCACTAAATAAGAACTTTGTGTAAATACTTTTAGTCTTTAGTGGAAAAGTGTCCTTAAATTGCGTGTTTAATAGTGAAAAGAACTCGGCGTAGAACTCATTTGGGTCACCTATATTATTAAAACTCTGAACACATAATTTACTGGCCAAAGAATAATTTAATTTCTCTAACCTTTTACATGTAATTGACCTAAACCTTATTTGAATTTTTTGTAAAGGTATGTAGGAGCAAAATGTTATTGTTTGTCCACTGTGATCTGATGGCAACTTGTTTACAATTTGTTTGTGTAAGTAATCACAATTACAAAAAATATTATCTATACAGGTGGCAGAGGAAGCTGTCACTCGGGTTGGTTCAATAAAAACATTTGACAAATCAAATGACTTAAAAAGGCTTAATAGTCTGACAGTATTCGAGTAAGTATTAATAATTGTTTAAGTATTTATTGTTTATATATTATTTTGTATTTAGTAATAATTGTTTAAGTATTTTTTAACGTTGCGACACTTGGTATTTTTCCTGTGTCGTGGGTCTTTTAACAAATTAAGGCGACGAAAGAATAAAAAAAAAACAAGTGGAATATATTTAGGCGACGATAACCGACTTTAATGATTTTATACTGAAGATCACGTCTAAACGAGTAGTGTTAATGATTTAGAAAAAATATAAATGTTATATGTTATGAGCATTGATAGATTTTGCGTGAATCTCAGTTTTTTATCGGAGTTAGACATAACTTTAGAAATTAATGTCACTATGTTATTTATACATAATCTAAAATATTCCTATATTAAGTTACTTACTAAGAAAATGCTCTAATACGAGTATAACATATATTTTTTCCAAATCATTAACACTAAGTACCTACTCGTTTAGACGTGATATTCAGTATCTATAAAATCATTAAAAGTCGGTTATCATCGCCTTAATATATTCCACATGATTAAAAAAATATATATTTTTTTAGGGACATTTATAATCACAATGCGTATGTCAGTCCCATCGTAACCTAAATACACATTTGTCATATCTGGGCCATGAATTCCACTTGTTACAACACTCAATGCCGGAAATCTAGCTCTAGTATACCTAACTTTGACTACTGACAAATATTAGATCCGCGTGAGAATCGAACCCGCTCGCGACGCGAGGCTGCGCCTACAGCAGCGCCATGCTGCGTCTGTCCGTCCTTCCGTTTATTATTTATTTATTTTAGTGGAAAATTCTCCTATAAAGGACCCCTCTTTTATTACAAGAAATTTTAGAAGGTTAACCCTGCAGTGTCACAGGCATATAATAATATGAGATTTAAATTTGTCTGGGGCCTCTGCGAGTTGGCTTCGGCCCCAATGAACAACATTATAATTTTTTTTATTTTTTTATTGGTTGAATACGAGGCTTTTGGCTACTTTTGTATGTGTGTATTTTATGTCTTTTTGTCTTTAAACGTGCGTTTTGTTTGTGCAGAATAAACAATCTTTCTTATTTCTTTTTTTTCCCTTGTCCGCCTTTCAAAGGACCGGGAAACATTCTCCCGAGATTTGCAAATGTAAAAATAAACAAAAATTAAGTATAATAATAAAAAATTGTCTAAATCTTACGGAATAGAATGATGAGCTGATATCATTGAAAGGGAATTCATATTAGCTGTACCTACACGTGATGTTATTGAACACGAATGAAATCCTTGAACTGTACAAGTCCGCTTGGTTTAACATAACGAATGTGTTTGTCATCGTCAACTTGTTTATCATCTCATATAGATAAAGATTGAAAACTCTATGTTGACCTGGTATTTAATAAATTCATCGTATCATTCAGTAAAATTATAGCGAGATAAACATGCTGTTACCAAATAATGACGTGGTCCATTTATCAAAGAAATGTATGTAAACATGTTTGATTACGAAATCGTTTACAAAATTTGCCTAGAAACAGAAATATCGGATGGAAACATCTCGATGAATGAAAACAATCATTTTCATATGTACCTACTTACCTACCTACCTTAATTCTGATTTAAACCGGTGTAAACTGGATTGCGAACAAGAATATCGATAAGATTACACGTTTATATTTCTTAAAGTTAACTATAAACATCGTTTTAGTCACAGTTATTACTTGTTAATTTTAAACGTCTAAAATTCACAAAAAGATTTCGGTTCCTAGAATTAAATCTTAAAACGCAAGGCCTATTTTTAGATTTAAAAAAAAAGCCGTTTATAATGCTCAGCTATCTAATTACGTAACACATTTTCGTAAACGATTACGACTAATCTGTTTCATTTTGACAGTTCAACAACATTCATTGCGTTATTTACGTTGTTGAGCAGATTTTTTTATCGAACTTATGAAGCAATCTGTTTCAAAACGATTCAGATTCTGATTGATCGTATATTACGGTACAATTAGGGTACTGGCCAAACAGAAGCGAATCACGAGCGGGATGCGGGACGAAATGCGTTCGCGCCGATTGTGTCAACTAACTTGTGCGCAGGTATTAAAAACGGCGCGGATAGTCGCGTGATTTCTAAATAGGTACTTAAACTAATACAGCAAAACAGCCATTATATACATACATTATAATAAATGGAGTGTCCTGGCGTCGCCCCTCCTTCAATCATCGCGTCATAATTCCTATGGTCAATAAACAGCAGACCACCAGGTTTCAGGCACGTGGCGAAGTTCTTAAGGCACATCTTCTGAACTCTCTGGTCTCCAAACTCGTCCAAGAGATGGGCAAAGGAGTTTCCGAGGCATATGACTGCGTCGAACTTTGTACCGGGCAAGAAGTTGTCGACGTCACGAGGTAAAGTTTCCCAGTTTGCTTCCTCTATAACTGAAATTGGAAAGAAAAATATTAACATAACATCACGACAGTAATCCTCGAAGGGGTTAGGCAGAGCTGTACCCCTACAGTAACACCCACATTTCGTCAGTTATGTTTGAATCCCTGTAATAGGAGGCGAACCTATTGCCATTAACCGGGCATAACACCAGACTTCGGGGATGCTACTGAGAAATTCCTGATGCAAAAACCCAATAACACTATGTCCGATCTGGGAATCGAACCCAGAACGTCATTCTCAGTAGTCGCGCCTGGGACCACTTGACCATCGACGCAGATAATATGAAGTAGGTAATTGGCAATTTACTAGGTACATACCTAGAGGATTAGCGTAACTTGTTCAGGGTTGTGTTCCCAGCTCACCATAAACGGAGGGAGGTCTTAATTTTCAAATAATTGTACTGTCAGTAGTTTCTTTTATTGAGTTAAGCACCTACCTGTCTACATGAAGGTAATTGGTTGCAGGATAATACCAAATACCTACAAGAATGTACCTAAACGTAACTACAGCAATTAAAAAATTGTATCGCTTAAATGAATCACGGGAAATTCATTCGCGAGCTTTGGTTGGTTTTGTACGTTTTCCTTCTAAACAAAGCAGTATAGAAATATAAGGAAAATGCAACATCTGTCTCTAATATGTAGCTGAATGAATACCTCAGAAAAGTAATACCAACTCGTACTTGCTGTTAGTTAATAACATTATGAAAGGCTAAGCTAAGATGACACTGACCTAATGCAATCAATCATAATAAGTGTAGGATAAGGCTTGCTAATGTTAAAGTACCACACGTTCAGTGCCGGGAGCCCTCCTGGAGGGATCTAGTCGCTTATGAGATGCCCTCGCGGAGGGCTCATTTTAAATGTAGGTTTTTCTTAACGATTTGGAAATAAAATTTGATGTATATTTTAACAAGATTTATTAGTAGGTACCTTTAAGCGTTGGTTTTAAAATCCAAGAATTTTTTATTTAATTTGTTCACGGTTACAAATAATTATTCAAAAAAAATTTAAATTTTTGAAAACTATGTTATAGCGACAAGACTCTCTCAAAACACAATTTTACAGTGTTTTATAACACGGTTTTAAACCTAATGCCGTTGACGGTCCGCGACGGTTAACTTTAGCGCAAACGTAATGCCGGTAACCCTCCCGGAGGGTTCACCTCCAATATGTATGGTGGCATGGCGTATGAGTTCTATGAATAGTGGGTGGAGTCGAAAGTGTTATATAAACTCATAACTTCGAGCTACTACTGAAAACCAATAACACTTTTATCAACCCGAGATTGAACCAAGGACCAAAGGTCAGCAACACTTGCAACCACTGCTACTGCCCCAACGAGACAGCAATTACCTACACATATTTGTAACTTGCATGAAAAAGTAAGTAGCTTGCATGCCATTCTGCCATACAACTTCGGTTTGGTGAATGTCATAATGGCATGCAAGCTACTTACTTGCATCCTTATGTGCCAGTTATAGGCATCTGTATTGAGCCTTGCAGACTGGCGCGACGCGACACCGGTAATAGTTGTACCGTGAAGTTTTCTAGAAATTGTTTTGTTAGAGTCGCGTCGCGCTGTCGTGTCGCGCCGTCGTGTCGCGCCAGTCTGCACGAGGCTTTACGTGCTTTAGTAAGGAAATTGGTTGGTGGAACATGTTGTGAAACGAAGGATGGATTGGGTCAAAGATGATTGATATGACGGCAAATAGAGATGTATGGGAAAAGAGGATATATGCTGCGAACCCTTGGTGAGACGATGAGTAAGCAAATTGTTACGTACTCCATTCGTCGTATTTGGAGTCTTTTCTCTTGTCCCACCGCGCTTTCAGTGCGTGCTTCAACATCTTGTCTGAGGCGTCCACTGACACCAGGTTGAAGCCTTCGTCTACCAGCATCATGGAGTCTATTCTGAAATACATAAGTTCGGAAATGAAAAAATAACGTAGATAACGATAATGCTTTTAATGTAAGTAAGTACTTTTGTGCGATCAGAGGACGCAAATACCTGAACCATTGTTTTTTCTACCAAATCTTGCTCGTACTTATGTTAAAGTCACATCACTATGACTGTTCATTTAATATTTCTAATAGCCTCTAGGTAAATTCATAATGTAAAGTTCTGAAGCGGGGTTTCCCCAAAATATGTCACAAGTTGGCTTAACATTTATATTGCAACGTTATACCTACTATTACAATTTAACACTTTCATAGCATATGCATTGTATAGTTATCATAGTTCCGTTCAAACTTAAGTATACAAAATATTTTTTGCAATCGCATTCCGTTGGAAACGGAGTTCCAAGTACTTACCTACTGAGTACCTACTTACTCGTAGAGTACCCAGGTCACGACTATGAGCGATCGATCGATGAGCGTTTGTAGGTATCTAATTACCTACCTATAGTTTCTGTTCGGAATAGAACCCAGGGGTCCTACTCCCTAAGCGAAATCCGTAGTTTCAGCCGTCGCTCGTTACGGGCGCTTCGCTCTCCGGTATGTCTGTAAGTGAGACGGAAGCGCCCGTAACGACGGCCGAAACTACGGATTTCGCTTAGGGAGTAGGCCCCCAGGACCGCACGCCTAACAGCCGCCGAAAATCGAGACTATAAAAAAAATTGTTGGTAGACTTTGTTTCAATCAGACATTCCTCAGTGTCGTTTACTTTCACTAACATTGGCTGCCTTGCAAATTGTGTGTTGAAATTGAAACCTTGTTAGGTCATAGAACTTAGGTACCTACTTAGTAAACTCAAGATCACTTTTTTGCAATTCCTTTAACTACTGTAAAAGATTATGTTCTATCTGTAAAATCATTGATATCATATCAATTAATGATGTAATGAACTTCCTTGCAAAATTTTGCTTCGTGATGAATTCATGATAGCAACTGCGAAATTGAGTGCAGACCAGAGGTAGTAGGTACCTACCTTCTTTCTTATATCTATGGTAGGTACCCATAATGGTATATACAGGGTGTCTCAAACGCAGTAGTCCAAAGGCAAATGGGGTAAAGCCATAGATATAAGAAAGATTTCTATGGGTAAAGCGGAGGTGGTCACCTATAATTAAAAATGTAAAAGTTGGGATATTCTCAACAATCCAGAAAATTTCGGAAAGCAAAACGGTTTTCGGATGTTAAAAGGTTCTCAGCTTTATGAAATTTTTCTAGTCTAACTATCAATAGTAAGGTACTTTTTAAAGCTATGTGCACGTACTCGGTAGTACATTTTTTTAAAATCTGGTTGTAGAAAGTTTCGCAAAAGTTTAATAAAAAGTTAGAAAAGAAGTAAAAATAAAATCTGAAGCATTGCAGAGCCAAACTGACCGTAAACAGGAACATAATCTTGTACCTACACTATCAAGGTATCTTCCAGCCAGATTTTAACTCGTTACATCGAAAATTTGCAAAATTTCTTGAAAATGATTAAATTAGCGAAATTTTCTGAACAGTTGAGAATATCCCAACTTTAATTTTTTTTAATGATAGGTGGCCACCTCCACTTTACCCCATTTGCCTCTGGACCACCACGTTTGAGACATCCTGTAGGTACCCTACTAAGTACATTGTGTCGAATTTTGGGTTGAATACTTTTAAAATTCAGTCTTTGAAAACTGCACAGGTCAAAAGTTCAAAACCAAGGAATTAATAAAATTCTATGAAAAAAATGAGAACAACTTGTATTGCATGGTGATAGATAACGGTGTATTTTCGTTACAGAAAGCGAAAATTTTAATGATGATTAATGCCGGAACTATAGTTGACTAGGTAACATGAATGTGTGATAACAATACCAGATTTCGTCAGTAAAATCTTGTGTCAAATGACTTTACACGTTCAAAAGATATCAAGTGTTTAAACATAACATCGACAGAGGTATCTGATAATAGGTAATAACAAAATAACGACAATGATGGGTACGATAGAGAAATCTAAGCAAAGTGAATGTCGATAAAGCTAGGGTTTACAGAAAAGCTTTCCTGAAAAAACTTTCATTAATTTCATTCACAATTTGAATGAATGTTTTCAAAATAGATGCACTTTAATTTTTCCTACTTAAATATTCCTTCTGTGCCCCAAATCTTCTGTAATACAGAAGGGAACAGTAGGTTTAGTAATTTAAGAGGAGAAAAGTTTTTTTGCCATCTACTAATAGGACAAATTAGCTTGGTCAGATACAAAATAATAGGTAAAGGCTAGCCAAAAGAAACATAAGTAATAGTAATTTGGCCTTACCCAGTCCCACATGCTGTGTCAAGCACTTTCTTGCAGCCATTCTTCTTGAGGAGACCGATCAAGAAATCCTTGTAGTTCTGTGTCCTCTGGTTGCTGTCTCCTATGAACTTGTTCCATGTCCTGGCTGCCTTGCCATCTGCGTACTGATCCTTCACACCCTCGGAGGGTATACCTTCAGATCTTGAGTGGAAAACTTGATCGGCTGACATGGTTCACTGGAGAAATAGGAGATTTTTTATGAGTATAGGTCGACGGCAGAGAGAGCATTAGGGATAGGATCCTTGGGGGACTACCACCACCTCTAAAGCAGTATTATTTTATTCTTACTTCAGTGGGGAAAGAGATGGAACTATACGTCCTGTAGGGCTTCATCTCTTGCCCACACTAAAGTAATATTAAAATAATACTGCTTTAGAGGTGGTTGTAGCCCTGTACGTAAAAACTAAGATTTCCGACGAAGAAGACGAAGGACGCGAAAATTAATTTCCCGTTTATGTAATTTTTGGTATTCTATACCAGTCTTTCTGAGGCGTACTTACATCAGTAGGTGCCCAGCGGGTTGATACTAACAAACTGCCTCATGAATATTGTAATCGCTTCATTTCATTCAACTAACAGAATGATAACGCAAGATGATGCAACGTCCATAATATTATGTTTTTCTCCTTTATCAGCGTGATAAGTGTGATAACAGATTTACAGCTCGAATGTTGATGTTAGATACTCGATAGATTGTGTTACTAATATTGTTTTGGATCGCTGCTTCCTTTTTATAACTGTAGTACCTAGATATAATAGGTAGTAGATATCAAAGAACATAATAATGTACCTACGTCTGGTTTCCACGATTTTTTAAGTGAAATAGAATTTTCATGTAGGTATGGTGCGAGTAGCCTTTGCCCTTCAGTTGTACTGTTTCAGGAATTCAGCCTGTAAACCAGCTATCTAATTACGTAACACATTTTCGTAAACGATTACGATTAATCAGTTTCATTTTGACAGTTCAACAATATTCATTGCGTTATTTACGTTGCTGACCAGATTTTTTTTCAAACTTATGGTACAATGGGTTAACAATCTGTTTCAAAACCATTCAGATTCTGATTGGTCGTGTATAATTAGGGTACAGCTCTTTAATTTATTTTGAATGAGGGACAAGTTTTTCAAAATTAGGCATACTTATTTATTCTTTTAAATGGCAATAGTTCAACGGCTAGTGTCAAGCTGGTGAGTGAGAACATAAGTGATAGGTGTTCCATTAGAGGGATTGCCTATCACAAAGAACCTTGGAAAGAAATTGTTACTGTGATCGTTAATTTTCCTGCTTAACATGAATGTCTGCACAGCCACTACAATTCAACCATAATGCAATACCTACTTAAATGGTTCAGTAATTTTGAAAAGGTATTTGAATTAGATTAGGTAGGTACTATTCTCTATAGTACTTAGGTACTTATTTTTTTATCTGGGATTTCCAAATCTCTACGGTAAAAAAAATTGTGTATTATTTTGTGTGAGAATTTAAAATTCTATAAAACTTGAATTTCTGTTTTTATTTTTTCGCGGAATTCGAATATTTGTTTACAATAATTCAATAGGTACGTAGTTTCATTCAAAAACTTAATTCACGTCAATGATCAAAATATTAACAACAGTCGTAGCTTCACAGGTTCAATTCTTGGGTGACGTAAATCATTACCAATGTATGTTATGGGGTATCACCCCATACGTGGCACATGTAAACTCGCAACACATTGCATCAGTTTTAATAAGTAATGTTGTAAATACATAGAAAAAAAATCTCAATACACAAATAAAAAAAATAGCATACCTCGTTTGAAAACTTAAAACGGGTGCTCTTGAATAAATATAATTCAGAACTTTGCACTAAAACGTTCGTCTCGCGTTTATTATGTCACGTAATTATATTAGTAACTTACAATGTTGGTTACCGCTCGCGAAGACGTCGCGAATCTGACTGATTGAGTTCCTGAGACGACGCGAATTATTAACCGTTTTATGTGTACACTTGAACGCTTTCAGACACTAGTAGAAACCGAATGTGTAGTGTAACGAAAATTAATATTATAAGTACAGTCACGAGCGTAAATAACTTACAGTTGTATATGCAAAGTTCAGAAGCGTTTTTCTCGTGAAATAAAAATTACATCTTTGAGAAAGGAAAGGTTTAGATTACTTCCCTTCTTCTTCTTACTAAGTTCGTAACACCAAAAAAAATTATATCAATACTATAGTAGAAAATCTTGAGAGGCTCGTGGCTAAGTAATAACAGCCGCACGGGTCGATCGATTAGATTAAGCTGCTATTTTTAATTTTAAGATGTTCAAAAATTCACGTCTGTAGTACCTAATAAAAGGTGGATTATTGAGATGGGGCAGTAAGGACAGCTACCTTAACCGTTGTAGCTACAGGAAACCGCTCCAACTTACTATTTTACGATGACAGACTGGCCGAAACTAAACTAAAACCAATTGAACTTCAAATTTCGAATGAATAGAGAACAAAATTTAGAACCTTTGTTGCTTTTGAAAATACTTTTTACATAGGTAGATTTTTTTCTTGCAATTTCTGTCTTTTGTAGACGACAGTCTTTTTTAACGTTTTCCAAACAAGTCTGAAAGTTCTTATTAATATGAGGTCATTTTTAGAGTTCCGTACCTCAAATGGAAAAAACGGAACCCTTTTAGGATCACTTCGTTGTCCGTCCGTCAGTCTATCATGACCCTTTTTCACAGGAACGTGGAGGTATCAAGTTGAAATAACATCAAATACGTAGGTCTGGGGTCCCTTGAAGCTCTAAAAAATCCAGCTTCTAAGTCTACGCAATAAAAAATACGGCCATTTCTACGACATAATTATTTTGATACTCGCAAATAAATCAAAACCTACAGGGTACTTCCTGTTAACCTAGAATGATGAAATTAGGCAAGAAGCAAGTTCCCATAACACAAGTAAAGGGAAAAGTCCGAAAATCGGTAATTCGTCGTTTTACCACACAAAAAAAAATCGTTTACAAACTTACACTTGACGTATATCGATGTATGGGAGAACATGTTTTTCAACTACAATGTTACAAGTTTGTTTTTGCGATAAATTTATCCCAACTACGGAACACTTCATTGTGCGTGGTCTAACACGCACTTGGGCGGTTTTTTTCTCAGAACGTTGGACATCACAAGCAAACAAACTATCTTGTTCTTATAGTAAATAAAATTATAACGTGTATTCGTTCGAAGTTTAAATTTTTTGTTTCTGTTTGGCTAGTCTGTATATCATAATAAAGTTTGTTGGAGTTTCTTTCTTACCAAAATGTATGGGAAAAGTTTTTTGCGAAAACAGCCCATTTTCTTGCTGACTGTAAAATTTTAAAAAAATCTGCGAATGCAGTTCAAAAAGTCTCAAAAAGTTAAGGACAGTCTCCTAAGACCGTTTTCTTCTAGCGACAACGGTTAAGATAGCTGTCCTTGCTGTCCCATCTCAAAAATCCACCCTGTATAACGAAGTTAAAAGGAAAACTGTCACAGCTAAGTAGGCTTTACCGGTTAACGAGTAATAATCGACCAACTTACATTTGCAGTTACAAAAACATGTTCTCCCATATATTCTAATTCAACTCAACAAGTAAATTAAATTCAACAAGTTGCCAAAGTCAGTTACAGAACTTAGCGATGGAAAGTTCAAAACCCACATCAAACGTGTCCTTATCAAAAAAGCATATTATAAGATTAAAGACTACGTTGAAGACAAGGAAGTTTGACAATAATTCCATCTGCACATGTGGCTTCTCTGGTACCTCATTAACGGCATAACTATGTAAATGTCTATTAACTGCTCCCAAATTACGATAATTATTTCATTTTACCCTTATTTTTATTTTTTTACATCCTTGACATAATCTTTTTATTATTTGACATTATATACTTACAATATTCTAAGTATATATATATATATTTTAAATTAAATTTGGTTTGTTACAGCTGTAGTGGCAATCATGTCATTTGGTTTAAATAGGTCTTTATTTTTATTTATCTTTTATATACCTAGTTTCTTCAAAATTTTGTGAATGTGAGAACGTTGTAGGCTTAACAGACTAGATCTGTGGACCATTTTATATTTTGCTAAGTACCTGGTACTTGTTGATAGGCCTACACTGTCCTCTCATACCTTTTAAAACTGTAAAACTATTTACTTTTAAAAGAGTAACCGTGGAGTTTCTTGCCGGCTCTTCTCCATAGGAAACGACCAATTGGAACCGTGCACCTAGCTTCTGACGTTTCATAAGTGCCCTTGTAGGTTTATGTGAAATAAAATATTTTGATTTTGATTTTTATTCCAAGGGACTTCCAAAAAGGAGGAGATTATATGTTCGACGCGTATGTATATTTTTTTTAATGTATGTCCGTCGATTTCTCCGTCAATTGTGGACCGATTTTGAAAATTCTTTTTTTGTATGAAAGGGTATGCTCCCGGATTGGTTCTATATACATTTTTATTAACTTTGCAGGTACTGGTATTCGAATTTGTGTTGGGTAGGTACCACAAAAAAGTGTTTTTTTTTTTTTTTAAAACAACCGACTCCCGAAAAAAAACACTACAAAGTGAAAAATTACTTTAATTTCGGAAGTCGGTGTCTTTGGTTTTGAATTTTCGTTTTTTGCCACCGACTTCCGAAATTAAAGTAATTTTTCACTTTATAGTGTTTTTTTCCGGAAGTCGGTTGTTTTTTTTTTGCAAAAAGTTTTTATTTTAGAGATATTTGTCCTTCACACAATTCCAATTGAATGGTTGGAATCAGTCAAAGTCAAATTATAACTTCATTAAGATTATTTCTTTGTATCGCTCTGCGAAGCATGAATTCGCAGAGCGATACAAAGAAAGAATCAACACCTTTCAGTCTTGTGAGTGCATTATCGTATGAGTATGGTAAGTTTGATGAGATGCCTATCTCATCAAACTTACCTTTCCACGGGAGACCTACGTACCACCGGCCATCTGCGGAATCAAGTTGGAATAGATATACCAAACAGCTTCATCTGTTATATTGACCTATTTTGTTTCCCGTGACCATGACTCTATGTTCGTTATCAAAATGGGAATTGTACGTTGTCATCGCGATGACGTAACGTGTTTATGATATTGCCGACATGTTATCATCAATTATTAGGTCACGTTCACGATAGCGTTGTTATGTAACACCGGGGATGCGTGAACTCTGCCTTATCATTATTATAACAAGTTTTTGTTCCGAAGTTAGAAGGTTTTATATGAAAAACCCGTGTCGATGTGACTGTAATTAAATGTTGGTATTTTTTCCTTCGTAGTGTTTTCAGCTTTTTGGGGTTTCCTGATTTCTTTTACTATGGGGGTTATTTTTTGTTGATATATCTTACTTTTTGGATCTTGTCTTGTAGTACAGACAGTCACACACACATTTCATGAAGTAGTGTTTAGATTGTGAGATGCGTGTTTTTGGTTGGATCTTCACTCTTCTTTTTGAAACGACTTTGGCTTTCGATCGTACAGACTGCCTGGAAAAGGTAAATCTCTGTTTATTCTTTATGGTGTTTTGTAGACCTAATAAGGAAAAAGATTTGATTTATAATTAAGAAAAAGAACACTTTCCTGTAAAGGTCAAACCGCACTGAGCGGTACTGTGTACTGCAACGCAGCGACGTAGCCATATTGTTTTTAAAATCGACTTCATCAATCATTCACCAATTACACATGTCCTGTGAAAATTTAAATGGCTAGCTCTTATAGTTCTCAAGATATAACCTAACCGCCTTGTGACATACATACTTCTTTCTTGGTACAGCCAACCACACATTTGTGGTAACAATTTGATATTGAAAAGGCCCTTTATTCCATCGCAGTAAGAGCGGT
Source organism: Agrochola macilenta (assembly GCA_916701695.1). NCBI lineage: Eukaryota > Metazoa > Arthropoda > Insecta > Lepidoptera > Noctuidae > Agrochola > Agrochola macilenta. Next base: position 21,829,174 of record OU753560.1, on the reverse strand, counting down.
TTTCAAAGGGCGAATATTACCACATGGTGACTGTAAGTTTTGGGTAAAAAAATAATGAAAAGTTAAAAGGAAAGGAAATGAAATACAACAATATTTTAACATGACATTTAATTATCATGAAAACATAGTCTCAACTTAATTAAAATGATTGTTAGAAGTTTGGACCTTATTCCAACTAACACAAAAGATTAAATTGATATTTCACGTAGCCTTTAGTCAATAATAGAGAATTTACTAAACTATAACAAGTTTACCTTATATACTTATATATTATAAATACAATAGAAGGGAATATAGAATATATTCCCGTTCGGTATATTTTATCAAAATGCATTTATGGTTGCCAGGTCGATTTTTAATAATACATAATTATTATTATTGTATAATGTGGATGTACTATAGGTACATCTCTGCTTGACCCGTCGGGGAATACTGGCGTGATGTAGTTGATGTGAATATTGCACCATTGAGAAACTAAAACAGTTATTATAACATCTGTAATCGTGACAGTATCAAATGCTTCTAATATTGATTGCAACCCCACGTAAACGCAGCGAAATATAGTATCTTATTAGCAATAATACATTATTTTGACACATTAATTATTGAAAAACCTACACTTCACCTACGGCTTGTGGTGAATTAATTGAAAAACACATCACATAACGAATGTCAATTAATTAAAGACTCATAGAGTTAATTACAGCAAACTATTAATTAGGATCTAAGTACTACATTCCCAGAGTATAATTTGACAACACCGCAACTTGATTATTGAGCTTTGAAAATCAACAGAGTTTTCTTATAAGATAAACAAAACAAAAAAAAAAAAAGTAATACCAAATCCTGTTTCCTTCGCTCGGTATAAAAAAATGATAATGCTATTTTCAGCCAAATACTGGGTGGCAGGGACACCGACGCAAACCCTGTTACCATTTCAGTACATGATTCTGGACTGCGTTGAAATTTGTCGTCCAACTTCAACGCAGTGGGATCCAGAATCATGTCAAGTCATTTGAGGTAACAGGTCGCGCGTCAATGTCCCTGCCACCCTGTATACATTTTGTCAATAAAATGTAATTAAGTATGGTGGAGAGTCCTATGCCCAGCAGTGGACTTCGATAGGCCTAGTGAATTGATTTAAATACATTTTTCTATTATTAAATGGGTCGGTTATTCAAGAATTCTAGCTATAGAAAACTTTGGCGTCAATCTGAAAGGGCACCCAACATGAGGGCCGGCCATAGAAAAAGGAATAACACTTCGTATAGACGACAAATTCATGTTTCGCTTTACAAAAAATGCACTATTACGCTATAGTTACGGGACGTTTTTTACGCCCCATTTCGCATCTGTACCGAGAATCAAAGTCATTCTCCTGCCGGCGCAACATGTCTCTCTCATCTATACTTCTCTATTACGAGATTATGAAGTATTATTTCTTTTTCTATTCCTTCTCCTAGATGCAGCCAACATCCGAAGCATCGATGCCCAACATCGCCAGATCATCCATTTCCTCCTTCTTCCTGGCAATATTTCCATTCTCCTCTTCTTTCTGTTTCTGTTGTTGCAGAGTTGGTTGATCTACTTTAATATGCCTCTGATCATGTTTTGGTTTGGGTCTGTTTTTATGTTGCTGTCTAGGTTTAGGGCTGGGTACCAGGGGCACATGAGTGTCGTAGAGTTGTGTGCGCGGTTGGAAGAGTGGTCCGTTGAGGTCGAAGCCGAACATCTGCGTCATTTGTGACTGCATGAGGGGGAGGGGCGGGAAAGGGGGCATTACTCCCCCTAGGCCGGGTACGAAGCCGGGGGGCAGGGGGAACAGGCCGTCTCCTTGAGAGAGGTCAGGCTTCACATCCGTGGGGAAGATGATGTCGAGAGCGTCCTGGAAGTCTTTAGGCAGCGTGGGCTGCTGCTGAGGTTGTGGAGTCGGAGGTCTGTAACAGTAATGATGCTCGTTAGTGAAGTGCACCGATGTCTTATGGTACACATATACGAAACAAACATGCCAGGGTTGATAAAAATCATGACTTTTATAAAAAAATCAAAATAATCGGATTTATTTGATTTAAATCGGATTTATTTGATTTAAATCGGATTTATTTGATTTAAATCGGATTTTTTTGATTATTTCTGTCACACATGTCTCTAAATGTTTTTTTCATTCTCGGTACTAAGCCCATTAATTCCTTCTTACAACGTTTACACACCGCTTTGTTAAACTTGCCGCAAGTGGACTTTTTTTCATCCATATAAACCCAAACAGCATCTTTTTTCATTAATCAATCACGAATGACCGCGCCAAAGACTAGACGGACGGATTCAGTCACGAGTTAAAACGGAGAATCTCCGAACGGTGTAGTTAAACAGCATTGGACACGTGTGTGCGCGCCGTAGTTTATGTCGGGGGAAGTCCCTTGACACATTTTGGCTGATTTGGTCGAAGTAAAACAATTTAGATTTAAATCATTGATTTTTATAAAAAAATCACTTGATTTTAATCGCGATTTAAATCACTGATTTTAATCAAGTGATTTAAATCATATCAACCCTGAAACATGCAGTCCAAATTTATGAAATGCAATATGAATTTTTATGTTGGGTTGCATATATTTAGCGTGTTCGTTTGAAAGGAAACAGACGGTTACAATTGGGTGTTTGGCTGCCCGGAATATAATCAGCTCCTAATAAAAGAACTTGTTAGTATACTGGGATTTCCCACCGTAAAAAAAAAACTTTCTGACTTTTATGCGCAACGTTAAAAAATACTGTAATGTAGCTTTTTTTAAAGTTTTCCATACAAGTCTGAAAGTTTTTTTCAAGTCAGAAAACGCAAAAAACTTATGTATGGATAATAAAAAAAAAAGGTTTTCTCAAAAGCAACAAATTTTGTTCTCAAATCAAATTATAACGAGTATTCGTTCGAAATTTTAAGTAACCTTTTTTTATTTTCGGCCAATAGACACCTATCGTAAAAAGTAGGTGTGTAGGTTGGAGTCTCATTTCCTACGAAATGTCCTCAAACCTCAGTTGGTCCAATAGTTTTTTGATCCTTATAAGAAACAGGATCGATTGGCATCAAAAAAAGTTTTTGTGAAAACTGCCCATTTTCTTGCTGACTGTATTTTTTTTTCAAAATCTGTGAATGCAGATCAAAATGTCCCAAAAAGTTAAGTACAGTCTCGTAAGACCGTTTTCCTGTAGCTACAACGGCTAAGGTAGCTGCCCTTACTGCCACATTTCAAAAATCCACCCTGTGGAACTGTTGTACAAAATTTCATAGTTTTAGACCCAGCGATTATGTTTGTCTGTCAGTGAATGGATTTATTTAGGATTTATATTAAGTAAATTATTATACAACATGTAAAAAAAAAGCCTGTCCGATCCGTGAGGTGTTGTAAGGTATCGTACTGAGGGTCTATTCATGTGGTAATTTTCAGGAAAATCGTTTTTTTTTAATTTTTATTTTCAATTGAGCATTTTACCTGGTTATTACATGGGGCGCGGGCTGCCGTCGTTTAGCGGGTGTCTACAAGTCATAACTTATGATATATTTTTTTTAATGAATTTGGGGTAATTTTGGTACTAAAAATGTGATTTTTAAATAGCAATAATTTCGGATCGGACAGGTTTTTGTTACATATTGTATACTAGATTTTGCCCGCAGCTTTGCTCGGAAAAACAATATTTATTTTATCAAATCCTGAAAGATAAAAATAGTTATTGTGGGTCATTCTTAGGGCGGATTTAACCAATGAAATAGAACGCGTTCAGCACATCTAAACGCGTTTAAGAGCTGTCAGTGTACAATATTCCATAACAATTTTGACACTGACAGCTCTTGAACGCGTTTTAGAAATGCTGAATGCGTTCAGTTTCATTGGTGAAATCAGCCCTTAGAAGATAGACATATGCCATCGCGGACTTTTTGTTGTACTTTTTAAGATGTACAATCCTGTAGAACATACATTTTATTTATCTCTCACGGTTTACGCGGCGCACGCCAGTAAAGCTCCCAGTCGGCATGATTTTTTCCGACATCTTCAACAATAATCATATCAGTTTATACACCAAAACCTTCCTCATGAATCACGTCGGCTAGTGGTGAAAACCGTTTGAGAATGCGTTCGATAGTTTTTGAGTTTATCGCGTTCAGACAGATAGACAAACAGACAAACGTGGCGGGGGACTTTGTTTTAAAATATGTAAAGATGTGTCAGGTACTCACGGCATGAGCTGCGGAGGCGGCGGCTGCGCGGGCGGCATGTAGGTGACGGTGGGCGGGGCGTGGGGCGCGGCCAGCTGGGTGGGCAGGGCCAGCGGGGGCGGGCCTATGTCCACCTGCGCCTGCCGCTCCAGCTGCGCGCGAGCTATCTTCTCCTTGAACTCCGCCACCTTCAGATGGGCAGTTAGAACCAGTGTTATTATATTCCAAGAGATAGCCGTACTTTTGGTAACTATCGCTAGGAAGGCCGATTCAGTATTTGGTGGATGTAGAGCCCTCCTCTGGTGAGAATGGTGACGGTCTGCCCGCATGCGGTCGGCCAAGTGACTAACTATCGCCGCCGCCCAAAGATGAGTTATTGTTACCAAATAGGAAGGCTGATACTTGTATAGTATGCACAATACCTATGTAAACAGTATAAAAACTGACGATATTCGTCGGCCGGTTTAGGAGCTATAGCCAATTTAACATAAAGTACTACATGATATATTTTGATTTACTTCCGTCGTAATACTTCTCTTATCATGTCTAGCCTAGGTAAAAAATATATGCAACTAGAATAATAATAAAAGCATTCTTTTCTAGATTTTCTTGACATTTAGCAGTCCAGCAGTCGAGAGAATCCGTTCCTGACACCTGTCAGTTGTACAATTTCTAGTAGTACTATGGATCAAATTCGCAAAACACATATTCGTTAGTATGTAACTGACAGGTGACTCTCGACGGCCGGACTGCATTAAGTATCGATGAACGACAAAATAATGCTGTCCCTGTTTATACAAAAATAATTAGGTGGAGTGGTGTTCCGCTTGTTTGTTCTAAATTAAATTAGATAAAGTACAAACAAGTGATCAAGTGACGTACCTTTTTCTGTATCTCAGCATCCATCTCCTCTCGTCTCTTCTTGCTTACTTCTTCCTCGTCTTTCTTCTTCTGTTCTTCCTTTTTCTGTTCCTCGGTTTTGGAATTCTTTCCCAAATGCTTGTAAACAGGCATTTTTCCTATAGCAAACATATTGTACTGACTACTACTACTACTCTGACCTACTCCCTCTAATTAGAATTTGCAGACACATACAGTCACGAGCACCAATATGTATTCACTTAGCAAAATTAAAAAGCTATTTTCGCACGGAATAACGACTGCAACTTTGAGATAAGACCTATTTCATATTAGTGTGGGTTCCAAAATACTATGTTCGTAACAACATAAAATTACAATCACCACAGTAGGAGATAATCACTTTTTAAAGTTGCTAAGTGTATACATATTGGTGCTCGTGACTGTACAAATTAGAGGGAGTAGGTCAGAGTTGTTATCGCATCAGCTTAAGGAAATAGCACCCAAACTGCGGAAGTCTTTCTATCGCAATCCGAAGAATTTTGAAGGAAATTCATAATCTGCCTTATTTATATGCCCGAAAAATTCGACGGCCCGACAACGTAAATTGCGCAATGAATATAGTTAAATAGACAGAAATGAATAGCATTGGGATTGTGAGTGTGTTACGCGTCTGTCTGCGACTTTTCAAAAATGTTTGATCATGACAAAGGGAGGGCTGCGCAAAGGATATTCTGATGACATTAAATAGTACTTTAGTTTCCATGTCATAGAGTATAAAGTTAAACAAACATCAACCTACGGGCTCATTTGAACTTTAATGCACTGATAAAAAAGTTTATTATTCAATGTCACTAGAAAATCCTCTGCTCTGCGCTTCTTTCGGTTTGCGCAGAACCTTATTAGGCGTTAATCGCATCTTAACCCGACGATAATACGGCACACCCGACGATAATACGGCACACCCGACGATAATACGGCACTTCTCAATTTTAGAAAGAGACTGTCCCATGGGCAGGGCTTGGAATCGGTAAAAAAGTACAGGTTCTGTACCTCCCGGTACTTAGCGGTATTTTTAATAATGTCGCTTAAAAGGATATATATTGAGAAGTCATAAGGGCAGACAGGTAACATAGTGATAGGTGACGGTGTGTAGCACATGTGTGAGCACTGTGACCATTACCTTCTACAAAACTACCATTTACTGGGTATGTCTTTCATTGACTTGAATGTGCCCAGTATGTCATGCTCACTCAAATGTCTCGCTGGTGGTGGCTTGTGTGTTGGATCATTAAGTTCCCTTCAAAGTGGTTGAGCTAAATGGTGCTGATCCGTGCGTCATGTTCGTCAACGGGCGCCGTCAATAAGGACTGGTCATCTCTTGCTGCCAATGGCTTATTTTAATCTTTGAATTGTTTTTATCTTTTTATTACGGACGCTTTTAACGTGCATGTTTCTCTACATTGTTCTCACATGTATAATTTCAACATGAATGATGTAACCAATATTTTGTAACACTATTTTGATTTAAAAGAGTGTCCGTGGAGTTTCTTGCCCATTCTTCTCCATAGGAACCTACTACGCTATGGAATGGGCAACTAGCTTCATCTTTCTAACTGACCGATCCCTTGACAAACGTGTCTTTAATTGGTTTATTTGAAATAAATGATTTGAGTTTAGAGTTTTATTTCTGTACATAACATCAAGTCACCCATATTTAACCCATGTAAGGTACACCCATATTTAGTTTATTTTTTATACTTAGCATGTTGTCACATGGAATGGAAAACCGCGCAGTTTTAACGAGACGATCTATCAATACTGTAATTCTTCTTACCTATAAAAGGCATCTTCCTGATCTCAGGTTTCTTGGTGTCAAGCCGAGGCGTGGTCTCCCGGTCTCTTTGGTCGTCTCGTCTCTCGTCTCGTCGTCGCGAGTCATCACGACGGTCCCGGTCTCTCTCGTCGCGGGAACGAGACTCGCGGCGTTCACTCTCTCTAAATGTGGGGAATTTATTGACAGGCGTGTAAAATAAATGATGTGTTCGAATTAGTGCCGACTAGTTTTGTATCGGCGAATGTTTGAAAATATTTGTTTTTGTGTGTTGCATTGCACATTACGTTTTATATTATTGTGGCATAATGTGGTGATATTATTTTCTATTGGTGCAAAAGCATGCCATTCAAATATGGATACTAATATGACATGACAATCATGCAATTTTTTTTTTTAAATGTTATTGTTGTGGTTTGTTATTGTTAGTTTTTTGCCATTAGTTGCAACACATTGAATGATTTTCTTGAATATACAACATGTCCCAGAATTAACGCATACAAAATAAGAATATTATGTTATAATCATAATACATATACACTGAATGTTTACTATTATGTATAAAACATAAATAAATTATTGTTTATGTAAATTTATTATACTGATTGTGGGCGAAAATTGTGGTCACATTAAAAATCTACTAATAGTACTCTAGCTTCTAGGTCTAACGTAGTAAGTACTTCATCCATTTTGGTTTGTTTTGACTGCACAGCGGAAGTGTGACTGTAAATTACGTAGTTTAAATTATTTTTGGGATAAAAGTTACCTACATTAAAACTTACAGAAATTGATTAAGTTCATGTTTCCGAACAAACTACTTTCATAATGTGCATCAATTAAGTTACAAATTGTATTTGTAACACGTGATTCAAGGGATGGTTTGTGGACCTAGACTACAAAAAAACTACATTACGAAGCGTAAATAATTGTGATAAGGGTAGTTGAACGCTAGTTAAATTTAGAAATACTAGTTGTATTTCTAAATTTTAATTCAGAATCTCAGATACTTATCGAGTTTTGGTAAAACAAACTCAATTTCTTACATGACAAAGTTCTAATTCCATTGCAAGGTCGTAAATACATTTCGGTCAAACAAAACTCAACTTGACTACAAAACGCGAAAGTAAACAGTTGATTATGTGGCAATACATATAAATTATCTAAGATTGGGTATTCTAACTACATACTTAAATCCGGAGTCGTTCAAACCTTTCGAGCGCGTGTTCGACGCCTTTTTCGTCGGGCTATCTCCCTTGATAAATATCTCGAAGTACAAAAATGTTATGTGACTTACCTCACTTTCCTAGATATTTCAGCAGCTCGCTCTCTGTCATTCCGGTCTGGTGATCTACGCTTATCATCATCCACCTTTTCTTTCTTGATCCTAGATAACAGGATACATAAAAAGATAATGGTTAAAAAGAAAAATATATACACAGGAAATATGAATTCAGTCTGTTATAAAATGCTGCATGCATTCCACCTACAGAGGCAAATAGAAGATAGCCGCAGGTATGAGAAAGGATAACAAGATCATCTATCAAATCATCGCCATGATGTAAACTTTGTATATGTGTGAGGGGAAGTCGGAGAACCGTTGTCAACTGGAGGCAAATTTATTTGTGCACGGATTTAGATTTAAAATGCTAAAATACAATAGACGTATATTTAGTAACCTTATCCGCTTAACTGTTCTTGAAGAGTCATAAAGAACCCTGTAAGAAATCGACACGTGTTTCACCTCTCAACGAGGCATCCTCAGGATGACGATTGACTTGTTGCATATTGCATCGTACAGGAATAGTTATTCAGAAAGATCCCATTTTGCTCAACACTTCATAGATTCAGGTCATTCGTTAAATAATAATAACACTTTCAAAATTTTACGCACATGTGATAAAAGTTTCAGAATGTCAGTAGTAGAGTTTAGAAATTGCAAAAAAGAATACAGGAAATGTTAAACTGTTGAACGAATTAAATACGAGTATTCCAAGTTCACCTTTCCTGCGATTGTTCGCAGCCCCTTATCTCGCTGATAACGATCCTAGCCGAGGTGGACCGAGTAGTAATCCTATATAAGTGGGGTTGTCGGGCGGTGTGGCTCACACACGTCGAAGGAACGACGGCCGGTGGAGCAGACGAGTCCTGGAGTGGAGACCGCGTGTAGGGAAGCGTAGTGTGGGACGCGCCCCAGGGACGATGGAGCGACGAGCTTAACAAGGTGCCGCAGACAGACTGGATGCGGAAGGCGGAGAACAGGGTGTTGTGGCGCAGCTTGGGAGACGCCTATGTCCAGCGGTTGACTGCGATAGGCTGAGTTGATTGATTGTGTGTATTTGTCTGTTGATGCACTAAACTGCTGACTGGCTAACCTTTTTAGCTAGATATAGCCCAATTAATAACAGCTCATGGCGAAGTGATAGACGTAGCTCATATGTCATTGATGAAACTATATATACGCACATATTGACGTGAACACTCCAGTCTTTTATATCTGTTTCGAAGAAGTAATAAGATTAATAAAGAATAGATAGTTACCTGCTCTTGAGTGTATCCAGAAGTTTCCTGTCATTGTCGTTGAGTCTGTCCATCTGGATGTTGGACATCCATTCTGTGAGGGACTTTTCGTCACGACTGTCCGCCTTGTTTCTTTGTTTTTTAGCTGAAAAGAGCACATACATGACATCTATTGTACTATACAAGTGAAATCAAAAGGTTAAACGAGTTGACTGGTAAAAATCGTCACGTAAGGAAAAAGCGTTATGCCCCGTGTTTTTTCTGTCTCTTTCCATTATATACGATTGTATATGTGCGCGTGCAAGTATCTTAAGAGGGCGCCCAATGGTCCGCTAGCAACACTCCTTTAAAAAAATATTATCTGGAGACTGAGAAGGAATTATGAATTACGGCTAGAAAGGACCCTCGTATAAGTGTGTCTAGAATTTTTGACAGCTATTTTTGATGTTGCCAACTTTCAGAATAAACGCTCTTAAGGAACTTCGTTCCTGACGAAGGTCCCCCGAGCGTATACGTTTTTAATTTTTCTTTCTTTGTAAATTATTTCTAATATTTTTTGTAAATATTTTACCAATTATTATTGTTATTCTGAATAAATATTTATTGTTATATATTTATTTGTGACTTTTCACACATACTTTTACTAGTCTTCTTCTTCTTGACCGGCTCACTATCAGAGCTGCTAGAATCACTAGAAGAACTGCTGCTACTCTTTCTCTTATTCTTCTTCTTTTTATCCTTCTTTTTCTTCTTATCTTCTGGCGTGGGAGTAGGGGATTCCTTCCTCTTGGTGCTGAACCCGTCTTTGTTGAAAGTGATGGTGTGTGAGGTGTACTGAGCTGGCTTCTCTGATTCAGATTTGACTTTGGTTGCGCGGTTCTTCTCGAAGGCTTTCTGACGGTCTGACATCCAGTCTGTCTCCCAGTGAGGGTTCTGTTCTACGAAGTTCTGGAAAGAAATACAAAATATAAGTCAATAAGAAATAGATTTCCTGACACTTTATTTAATGACGACTGAAAATATACAGCGTGGACTCCCCTGCTGAAATAATATGCTGTTCCATACATTTTCACCGCTAAGGTATTGCACTTTTGCATGAAACAGCAGTTTTTTTACCCTACTACGGTGGCGAGTTATGATTTTGACCAGTATGTATATATGTTCATCTGTTCCTTCAAATCTTCTTAACTCCTCTTCATAATTTGACAAATAAGCATGTATCGTTGGAAGCGTCTTGATCGTGCACTGGTTTAAGGCTATGTAGCGTCACATTAAATTGAATGGCGCCCTCTACAGGACAAAAAGTCCAGACCAACAAAAAAAATCTCACTGCCACTCTTTTACCAACTTGCTGTGGTAATTTGCGGCCCATGTATAAAACCCATTTTCCTGTCGATTGTCATCCATCCTCACAATTAATTTATCAATACTCACAGTATAATTTTTGGAATGTACGACAGATTTGAGATGCGCAGACGCACAGTGCAGGTCTCCAATGAACTGATCGCACAGTTTGCAGTACCACGCGGTCGAGGGCACGAAGAATTGAAGACCTTTGGGACACAAATGAGTTTTGCAAAAATAAAAATAATAAAAATCGAGTTTTATTGCTTTACTGCTTTTGACAAAAAATCCCAGTAAATATAAACTTCACTAATGGTATTAATAAACGATCGAACGTCAAACAATTTAAGGAGGGAAGCATATCCTCTGTTTAGAGCGAAAAAGAAACTTGATTGATTGGCATCAAAAAAAGATGTGGTGAAAATTGCCCATAAAGTTAAGGATACTCTTCTAAGACCGTTTTCGTGTATCTACAACGGTTATGGCACCTGAACTTACTGCCTCATCTCAAAAATCCACCTTGTTTAAGGTTATAACTATAAAATAAAAGAAGAAGGAAACTAACCTTTGATGGGCGTCCGTTTAGTTGGTGCCGCAGGAAAGCTAGGGAACCCTTCATTGACGCCCGATACGGAGTGCCATGGTGCTTCCATATGCGCTGCCGCCATCCTTCAACACGATTGAAAGTTTTCTATGCAATTACTTATTTAAATGGAGTCTTCCATTGGTAAGAAAGAAAATAAGTTTTTTTGTCATTTGCGATGAGCATAAGAATAAAAATTAAGTAAAACAAGGGATTTAAAAAAAAAACACTAAAAAGTAAAAAAAATCTTTAATTTTGGACGTCGATCGATGTCTTTGGATCTTGTATTTTAGATGTTTGGTGTTTTTTTTTTTAGAAAAAATTTTTTTATTTTTCACTTTTTAGTTACCCCACACTAATTCGTATACCACTAATTGCTATGTAAACAACAGTGGCAGGGAGTATTATAACATCCTCAAGATACACAAAGTGGATTGAATACGAATTATCGAAGCTAACTCAAAAACTACGCAAGCAAAGTTAATAAAATTTATATGGGACCACCGCGCAAGCTTCCTCTACCAAATTAGAAATAATTTTAAAATATCGATGATAATAAATTAAATAAAAAATTTGAAAATCCAAAAACGGCTACGTATACCTACCTAGTCTAGGAATGGATCTGATACTCTGATATTGGCAAATTCGAATTGAATACTTACTTATGATGAGCAGGCGAGTGTAAATGATTCAGGTAATCCTTAGCAGTCGGCGGGAATTCATTGCAGACTCGACACCAGTGCATCTCAGGGTCGTAGTACACATAGTTGAACTTCTTGTTGGCCGGAGACCTGAGGAATGTCCCACAATGTTATAGAAACGTGTCGAAAATGATAATAGATGTCAAGAGGATGTTTTATTTGCTCACGGTTGAAAATTCTCGCGGTGGATGGTTCCAAATTGTAGTTTTGTTAAGAAATAATGTTTTTAAATCGTATAAATCACTTATTATTTTGTTTTTATATAAATGGTCTTCACTCGCGCGGTTTTTAACGTGTAGATAGAATATTCACATTTATACTCTATTCACAAATTAATATTCTTCAATTTCTTCTTCTGTGTTGGGAGAATAATGAGTCCGATGACACTGCTCTGTCTCCAGGAAATTATTTTCCTAATTGCCTTTTTTTGTCCTGAGAGCTCCAAGTTCAATAAAACAACAATACTATAAACAACATTTAATGCAGACAGAAAACAAAACAATAAAATACATGGAAGTAAATATAAAAAGGTTTATTCTAAATTCGGTATACGAAATCGCGACACATCTATTACTATTTTCTTCTCGCTCACACACAGTTAATTCGAGTGAGAGGCGAATAGAAGCATCATAATGATTTAGCACTTTGGTATCTCTAGCATGTCCATAACAATTTGCCTTAATGTATAACAGCAATAACATATTACAAAAGCGTACGTTATACAAAATAATTAAATTATTTCTTAGCATTTCCTATTATTTTCGAGTACATTTTACCTGTTCATGCCCCCAGATAGTGAGAAACCAGTTAGAAACAATATATCATTAACCGCATTACAAAATGTCATGTATAAGCATATTCCATCGGTGAACACTTCAAGTTTTTCCTTCTTGAGGTGGGCAGATCACTAATATGTCAAAGCGTATAGCTCGCAAGGGCACGCGAAAGCGGTGCAGGCCTGCTTTTGGGAGAGAAGTATAGAAACTAAAAACTGTTTGTACACACATTCTCATATAAAATCACAAATGCTTGTGTATGAAAGTTTATCGCTATGGACTTAAATATTTTCATGAACAATAAATAACAGATTACAGAGATCTTCAGAACTTTCAAGAAAGAAATAAACTTTCAAAGCTTTAATAATCATTTAAAAGGAAAAATGAAATTAGGACAGCCACGCACCTAGATTTACGTTTGTTGTTGCGATCCGCAGCGTCGCCCTCGTCGTCGATAATCTCGTGCGCTTCCTCGCCGATGATGCCGTTCAGCATGTCTACTACATTGTAGATCGTCTTCAACTTATTCTGTATCTCCAACTATAAGGAACGCATTGATGCCAAACATTATAGATCTTGTAGAACAAGCCTTACAATTAAGCAGAAGACTAGTAAGTATAGACAAATATGAGCTGTAAGTCTTAGAACATAAGACATAATTATTTTGTGTATTGCAAGTCAAACCTGTAACTTGGTGTTTTCCTTCAAAAACCTCTTGGTGTCTGGGCTCGGCGATCGCTTGGCGTCGCCCCGCAGTTCGTTCCGTTGGTCCTTCAAGGTGTCCATCTCTTTCTTGAGTATGTTTGCTTTCTTTATGTAGTCTTCTCTCTGTTTAGACAATGCTGCTTTCTGTTGACGCATTTCCGATTCGATGGCCGCTGCGAAAATATTTTGTTATTTTATAAACTATATTAGGTTAGCAGATTAAATGTACTGTCATATTGTGAACAGGTGTCGAGAAATCTTTAATTGTTTTGTAATCTTGACACAAAAATTCAATACAACAATACACTTAATGAAAGCAAAAATATGTAAACAAGACTTCTCTTAGCTGTCATGGACCCAATTCTGCTAATATATCTCTAGAGGCAGTTCCAAGTAGCATTTTGGGACATTTTAACTCAGTTTAAAATCATGCAGGGATCGCAAGAAATAGCAGAATGTGGTTGTAGGCGAAACAGTAATTATATTATTAGTTAAAGCAGTAAGAATGTGTCTTCTGCTATTTTCTGTTGGTTTCTTCATACCGATATTTAATCATGTAACTTGTAGGAGCACTTTCCTATAAATATGTTTACAAACTAAGTGGTTACAGATAAATCAAAAGAACCTGAAATAGAACATTTAACATAAGAGGATTTTTGGGAGTAGGATGAACAATACCATATATAAAATATTTGCAATAAGTACATACAACTAAGCTTAGGAGCGTGCATTCTGAAAGTGGGCAACGTCGCAAATAGCTGTCAAATATTTCGCTGTTTTGATTAATATATTACGTTATGGAAAAATAAAATATTGCTAACTAGTGAACTAAAATAAAAGCTTGTAATATTGATTATGAAATGCAATACTTAATTAATATCGTAACACCGAATATTTAGTTTTAGATGTAAGAAAAGTATTTGGAAAGTCACCAAATGCCCTTTTTACACCTAAAACGGTTACAACGTCAAATTCAGTGTTACAATTGCAATTCATTATTAATATTTTAGGTTACTAGTTAGCGATATTTCATATTTCCATACAGTAATATTGCCAATATTTAGAATGAACACTCTTAAGAGCGCACTGAAATCCTGTTTTCGAAAACGCGACAAAAGACTTCACTGCCAGCCAAACCACTGTCTAAGTGTAACACTGTATTAATAACCGTCATGCATTTGGAAAACCTAAAACATATGTACATGTGTGAGAACGCAATTATTTTGCTTCTTCTTTTCGTGTGGTTAGTGACTAACCTGGTGCTTATTTTGCTGATTATTTTTCTTGTAGTGCACTTGAGTAAACACTATAAAATTATGTCAAATTAAAATATAGCTTTGTTTTCTGTATAAATTTGGTCAGTCAGTAAGTATCTAGAAAGGATAGGTTCCAATGCTCCCTAAGTGTAAGTTGTTTTAAAGCAGTTATAATATCAGAATTGATAACAATATTATTATTAACTGTCAGAGTTAAGGTGTGAATGACAAACAAGATAAAATAATAAACATTGGTTAGAATGAACAATGGATGAATATTTGAATACAATATAAATAATTATACATGAATTTGGCTTCTTCAATGCTTTACCGAACTCTTCGTACCAACATGGTAAACTAAACTCATTATGCCCATCCATAATAAATATACAATATCACCAGCTGACACATACTTCTGTCAGTTAGAAATAGAACTCTTACACACAACCTTTGTTCTCCTTTATTAGGGATGATGACTAAAACCTTTTTTTAGTACGTCTTTGAGATTATAAAAAAAATATTGGACACGTATTTTTTCTTTTTTACGTAATCCAAAGATTACAGTTATACATTGAGGTAAAATGTGCAATGACGTCACGAGTATGTAGATTTTATACATACCAGCGACGTAGCGACCCCCACTCCCCAACGTAAAATGCGTTTTATCTAAGTAATTTTTTATTATAAAGAAAAAAATACGTGTCTAATATTTTTTTATTATCTGTCTGACGTACTAATTAGTAATTTTTTACCCAGGCGTCATCGCAATTTTTTTTTTTAATTTGTTCTCAGACCTGAAACAGAAAATCATATAGAGAAGGCAAAAGGAAATGGAACGCATACCTTCTTTTTTGATCTGATCTTCAACATTGTTGAGGAAGGGAGCTGGTGGGGCTGCCTGCGGTGGTGGTGGTGGCAGTGACATCTGGTTCCACGATGCCATGTCCGGGGGAAGCGGTGCTTGGGGCACTGCACCAACCGACGGGAAGTCATCGTAGATGCCAGAGTATGATGTCTGGTAGTTAGCCGTGTAGTTTGAAGGTGCTGTTAGTGTTGTCACTCCCTTTAAATTCAAAGTGGATTTTATAAAATTAAATAATCTCAACAGTATTATGAATTACAATTGGTATGTAGGTTCAATCTCAGAGTATCCCGTAGACCACCTCGCAAACCTATAACACCCTTAGCTCCACCTCCTCGCCGTACAGTGTTTGGTGCTAATTCGCCTATACCTCGCATGTGCAAACTTATAAACGAACGCAGCGACCTGGTTGACGTCCACGCAGACTCAATATCAACGTTTGTCAGACGTAATTAGTGTTAGTCTTTAATGTTACTATGTAGAATTTAAGTACATTAAGTCTTTAAAATTAAAGTTACAGTCACAAGAGCATTTTGCATGCGGTGTTTGCCTGTAATTGGTTGTGCAGTTAGATTTAAGACACTAATAACTATATGTTCCTATCTGTTATTATCTGTAACAACTGTTGGTGAACCTTAATTAAATAAATAAAATAAAATGAATATGAGTTGTCTGGTTGTTGATGACTGATGTTTATTTCTCAATTACACATAAATGTCAGATGTGGTCAAAATTGCACACTGTTGTTGTTGTTTGTTAGCCATGCCATGCTGTCAATAATTTTATTTTGGTAGGTGCCAATGCCAGAAATAAATGATTATTATTATAAAATAGTTGCAAGTGAAATCAGCTTATTTTCAATAATAATTAAATATTTTTGTTTAACAATTCGCAGGACACTAAACACCCCTCGTTCAACCGATTAACCGAAGGCAAATTCTAAGCATTATGAAGCTTCGATGCAAGAGATTAAATATAGTCTTCGTCTTCATGGCATTGTATTTAACAATAGAAAACACTGAAGTATCTTGTTAATGTATAGCAATAATATTTATAGCATAATTATGTATCAAGTGGTCTCCATTTATTCTCACCTTATATGGAGCTGTTTTTCAATTGAATCAATGCTAAATAAAAGTTGCGTCACTAAGATTTACATAAACAGAATGTAGAATCTTGGTTATCAAACTATTTAACAATTATTATGATATTACTTAGATATATTGTTATTACTTTACTGGAGAAGGGTGGGCGTTTTAGGGGACTGTCTTATGTAATTTTGACGTTCAAAAGATGCTGATTCTCCGCCTAGTTTGAATAAATGACTTTTGAATTTTTAACAAAATAGACCTAGATCAAATCTGTTCCAAGTGAACAAGTCAAAATGATATGAAAATGTATGGACAACGGTCATACATCCACTTTGAATACACTATAGATACATACATCATACAGATTTATAAAAAAAAATATAGGTAATAGATTTTTAATAGTCATTGCTTCAAAACCAGCAAGAATCTGAGTTAACTGATACATAACCGTCCTAACTAGCTTCAAGCCTTTTATACATTACTACAACATAAGAAATGTGTAAATCTGTGTAATACTGTACCTCTTGTGGCACAAAGCCAGGGGGCGGCTGTGCAGGGAACCCTACGGTCTCTTGAAACTGTTGGTTGTCCCACAGCTCACTGGGCTCTGGCAGCTTGGATATCTCACTTAAAATGTTCTCGTCAAGGAGGTCCTTATCATTCTTTCGCGGTGACCGGCTCCTACGTTTGTCGTTGTCATCCCTCCGAGGAGGCGTACGGCTTCGCTTACGGAGAGGCCGGCTTCTATAATCATTACGATCTCGATCTCGTTCGCGGTCGCGATCTCTGTCTCTATCACGTTCACGCTCGCGATCGCGGTCCCTCTCCCTGTCCCAATCTCTATCTCTGTTGTAAAATCTAGGGTCTTTTCTGTGGTCACGAGACATTATAAATAGCTATTTTCAAATTCACAAAGTTAATTGGTTTGTTTTACAAGAAAACACACGCTTTGTTTGACGTCTGTGCCGCCATTTTAGAGTTGCTAGTATAAAAAAATATGACTATGATGCTATAAAAGAGTTACTATTACAAATATTATTTGAACTTAGTTCCGTGTTGCACCGAGTGGTCAAGTAAACTGAACATTCTGTATTAGTCGTAGTTAGTTATTTGCCGAGCAAGAAGAGAGAAGATTTTTTTGTGGTCTATGATTTTTTATGAGTATTCTAAATTATTTGGTAGAATACAAAAGTGGGCAACGTTAACAACAAAAAAGTGTACAACATTATTTTTAAAGATGGTGGGATGAGCTAGACTCCCCAAACTCTCAAAAGATTAGCCCACAATCGCAGAAGACCAGGAAAAGTGGAAAGAGGGAAGGGAGGCCTTTGCCCTGCAGTGGGATAACACAGGCTTGAATTTTTAAACTTCATTCACTGTAACAGTAATCCGAGATTTTCATGTTTTTAACGCTTCAGGCACTCCACTAATAGCCTATGTTTCTCAGCAGTGACGAATCCAGAATTTAATAATAATAACTCCACCGCCGTATCTCTACGTTAACGTCGTGGTGGGACTTGCGCGCTCCGAACTCTAGATCTGTGCTGGTACAGTTTACTTTATTGGCACGGGTCTTGAATGAGGAGCCAGACCAAAACCCGTAGGGCAGCATGTGGCGAGCTGTTGGGCATGTATGGTGTCACAGCTTTGTTTAGTGGCGATTTCCGGCAAACACTGCCTGTGGGGACGCTAGGACCTAGGGCTGACGAGGTGAATACTTCGTTGAAAAGGTCGACTCTATGGTCGCAAGTTCATAGATAGCGCTTGACCATCAACATGCGAGCTCGGCTTGGCGGGAATTCACATGCTCAAGAATTGTCTGATGTTCTTTTAAAAGTTGGTGAAGGCACTCTACCAGAGGAGAGCGGCGAGGTGGCCCTACTAGAGAGTCTTGGTAGAGTACCTAGTTCCCACTTTCGATTCGTCTGGTGTACGGGGACATCTGTCGAACGTACCAAGAGAATTCTTGGGTGCGTAAACGGGCCAACCACAGTATTCTCTCGCAAATTGAAGGTAGCGAAGTGATATACACTAACACTGTTGTGGAGCAAGATGATGCCACACATCACCCCGTAGAATTTCCGAATTCACTAACGGCAACGACTTAACGACCTCCGGCGCACATCATCCACCTGAAGGTCGGTGTCCCGTTAACTCCGCCGCAGCTGTGTAGCGGAACTCGGCTCAAAGTCGTGTCTTTGCAGCGAAACGTCATCGAGGCCGAAATTCTAACAGGTTATGGCGTAGCCGAGACAGTGTTTATACCGCTTATACCACGAATTCCCCACAGATATCCACTTCCAGTTTAAGCGCGTGCAGTTCCCTGTGAGTGTATGCTTTGCGATGATTATCAACACGTCACAGGGGCAGACACTGACGGCTGTGGGTATCGACCTCAGGACAAGCTGCTTCTCACACGGACAGCTGTACGTTGCTTGCTCCCGCGTCACCAGTCCTGACTCTCTTATAAAAACGTGGCTGATATTGTAGTATTATAAAACGCGGACGATCAAGACGGTTCCAACGATGCCTCATTTGTCAAATTATGATCAGTAGTTTAGAATTTATGAGGTAACAGATGATGATGATGATGATGAGATGATGTATACATACATACATACATACATACTCGTATAGGCGGAGTTGTTGAGCATATTATGATAATATGGCGGTCCTCAGATTTAGAAGGAAACTAGTTCATGGTAGGTAGGTACACACTAGGGTCACAATGGTACACACAAATTCATCAACTAGGTACTCCAGCAAATGACACCCTTTGTATTCTTACAAAAACATTTTATGATAAGTAGGTATATCGACAAGCAACGATACAGAAGAACATGTAAGTAAGCAGTGCTATTAACTGTCTTATTATCTATTATCGGAGGCTTTAGGTTCGCTTGTAGCGCATCATCATGATATGATTGAGAATGATGAAGAATGATAAAAAAAGTTAAAAAAGTTTTTAGAACTAGAAGGGATTAGGATTTTCCGTTCTTGTCGCGCGGTACGGATACTGTAATCTTTGATAAATCTTTGTGGCGTCACTTCTATGATACTACATCTTTGTCTAGCAGTTATTTTTTTTAAGTTTATAGCATGGCAGTTTTAGCTTTTACAAATTCTAAAAAAAAAAAAAAAACGTCGGGACATTACAAACTTGAATATTTTTCAATAAAAAAACAACCGTAAATAAAGTAAAAAACCGACGATTGTTCTTTATTTGTTGCTACAATAATACGAGTATCATACAAAAATTATCATTTTGTTAATAGATACATAATTACAGAACAACAATGTTTGTTTATAGAATTAGGAATAACTTGATGAGGAACCGTAGCCGTTAACTTGACTAATGTTTACTTCATACTTAGCTGAGCATGCATACCCTTTTTTTTTTTTTTTTTTTGGGCGGGAAATCATCAAATGACTCCTCCCGCTCAGGGCAGAGCGAGAGGGAGTGTCAGACTTTTACTGACTAAAACCCACCCGTGTTCCTTCCGTTGCCTATGTGCTGGGGCCGCGATATCCCTTTCAGACAAACCCGCATGCATACCCTCAAATTATAAAAAAAACATCGATTAGACAGAGACCGAATGATAAAGTAAGGCCGTGCGCAATTTGAATGCGTTTTCGTACGAATTTCAGTCGTACGGACGAATTGAGTGCGTGCACTGAATACGTTTTTCTCCGTAAAATAGGTAGTGTTCCGATGATATCGCATTGAACACATGAAAAATCTCAACAAGTTCGGATTGTTTTCGGACGTCGGAACTATACGTATGTGGGGCCCCAAGCAGCAAAAACTAGTACTATAAAAAACCATAGAACGTTTTGTAAAAAACTGTCCTTGGTCCTATAAAACCCCAAAGAACGTATCTTTTATTCGGAAGTGGCGCATTTAGATCTCTGTTCAGTGACAAAATAATTTTATTGCAGTGTTCCAAATGACGAAACAGTCAAATAAAATCTATGTAACAGTGATGCAGGTCTCAAAATAATGATGTATTGGCTACTGTAGGACCTTTTATAGTACTTTTACATACTATACAAGAGTTTAGTTTCCTTTACCTCACATTTTTCATTCACCATTCATTATTTTACATTCTTGATAGTGCAGAGTGCAAAAAATAATTTTACAAAATGATACAAGCCATCTGATAAAAGATTTTATTTTGTTATCATAATATTAGTATATAACGGTGGAAATGATGTGCGACTGCAGCTTTACTGATAAACTAGGGATAGGTTTACCATGAATTTAAAGTGCCCCTCTCGAATTGTTGAGCTTTTACTAAAATATTTATCATATAAAGTGATTTCGATATTCTAAGAGCCATTATAGTACTTGCCGTGATAATGTTTTCACTGTCAGTCATCGTGGATTCAACCTAAAATTGGGGTTCTGTGTGAGCATGACTGAATATTTATATATATATAAACATTTTAATTTCTAATTTAATAGTGGTTCATCCTTTAATAAGAATGTTGTGCATGCCTACAAGTGATGTAATTACACAGTACTGAAGACTTGTGATTACCTATTGTTTATTCTTGTAAATATATCGTTGGTGTGCCTTGCTCAATAAATAAATAAATATATAATACACAGTGTTTTTTTACTATTTTTCTGAAGACCATAGGTACTTAAAAAAAAATAAACTTGATTAAAAACTGTTTACTAAGCGTTCGGGGATTGTTAGGTAATGTATTTGGTAATCTATTCTTAATTAATCGTACTAAACTTTTTGTTGCTTCATGCGAAATATTATAGGTAATGAATGGCCCAATTTTTCACGCCATTACGAAATTGTTGGTCTTTTTCGAATGTTGAATCATTGCTTGAAGATTCAGAAAGATCGCTGGAGTAAGGACTCTCTTCAGAAATAATATCTTTGTAAGACACATTTTGTACGGAACCGTTTCTCGTAATTGTGATTACAACATGATTTTGGCTACTATTACTGCTTTGATTGTTTGATGATGACGAAGCTGCTTTTTCAAAACGTCTGTTCACTTCTCTTCTATAAGTTCCACTGCGTTTATATCTTTTCCAATTCTTTAAATCCATTTTTTTTTGTTTTTTTGCAGAATGCACGTCGCATTAATTCCGTATCAAAATGTTTGAATATTGTTGTAAAAGCGAGAGACGCAAAAGTGGCACATACATGTAGATAAATGTTTCTTTTAAATGACAGTTAAGTCCCAAAAAGGATAATTAGTCCTTTTTGGGACTTAACTGTCATTTAAAAGAAACATTTATCTACATGTATGTGCCACTTTTGCGTCATTATAGTGATAGATACCCATTTATAATACTAACAAGCGCATTGCTAGGCACCAAAAAAGTTGTTATACAATAATTGCTACTGCTCTATTATAGTGTTTGTGTGATATGCGTATCGATAAAATTATAATATGCATCTAAAAACTATTATAGTACACTTACGTTCTATTAGCGTGATCTGAAATTAGACTACATCACAAAAACACTCTATTGTAATGTCTTTGTGACTACTAACGCACACGTACTATAGCAGCGATCTGAATATCCACAATATCACAATATCGCCCGGTAGTAGAGTGTTCATCACTGCTATAACGAAACTACTATTGCAGTTCGTTTGGAACCCTTATTACGCTAATCAGATAAATAAAGGCACCTGTTAACAATTTTATAGATCAATATTAGTATGTACTAGTTATATTAGAACTTGCTATAGTACTTGGCTATAACGGTTGTATAAAATGGTGTAGTAAACGTTTACATCCTTTGTTTATAGGTATTTTTAGCTCTATAAGCATTTAGAGCAATAATGTAGTGTCGAACGCTTTTATACAACACTCTGGCACCGCTAAAACCTTAATAAATCGTTTTTAGAGCTTTTTAGAGCTATGAGCTGAAATAATAGGACTGAATTGCTGGTTGCATCTACAATGGTGCCGATTCTCTTGTACAACGAACTAAACTAACTAAACTATCACTAAAATTCCTTACTTTTTGCTATGAGAATCTTAGAGCTATTCTGTTTTTTTTTTTTTTCCTTTATTTCTACTTGCAATCGGTCGTCAGACCATAAGCGAATTCGTTCTATGTCAAATGGCGTTGTGGTGGAGCAGCCAGTGCTGCGCCTCCCACTTATAGAAGGTGGTTCCTCTTTTTACCACCGCTGTCGGGTTTAACAGTTCCGTAACTAGTGGGTTCGGATGCGTTGTTAGGTGTGCCTTGTGTTGTTTTTTGTATCGCTCGATTTCAGAGGTTACTGATGGCTGATGTAAATAGTCGTGGATTTCGTCGTTCCTAGCGAACCAAGGTGCATTTGCTATTGATCTCAAGATACCATTTTGGACTCTTTGCAGGCAGAGTATGTTGGTTTTGCTGGCAACGCCCCACAATTGGATCCCGTAGGTCCATATTGGCTTAAGGACCGAGTTGTAGATGAGGAGTTTGTTGTCTACAGAGAGCACAGAGTTTCTTCCCATGAGCCAATACAGGTTGCGGAACTTGTGGTTTATCTCGTCCCTTTTATTTTTAATTTGATGCTTCCATGTTAGGCGCCTATCCAAGTGGAAGCCAAGATACTTTACACAATCTGTGTGTGGTAGGATATCAGGACCGAGTCTAACAGGAGGGGTATTTCCGCGCCTGAGCGTGAAGGTGATATGGTGAGACTTGGATGCACTGGCACGAATCCGCCACTTACAGAGCCATTTATGAGTTTTGTCTAACTGTTTCTGGAGTCTATTGCTGGCCATTTCTGGGTTTTCATCAACTGATACATAGGCTATGTCGTCTGCATATGTTGCTATTGTTATGCCATCCAATGTGGGTAGGTCTGACGTAAATATGTTGTACAACACTGGGCCAAGAACAGATCTCTGTGGTACACCAGCTTTTCTTTTCCTTCACTTTAGCCAGCAATCCTTTGTGCCAGACACGGTCAAAAGCTTGTTGTACATCAAGAAATGCCGCTGAGCAATACTTTTTGCATTCAAAAGCCTGTCTTCCTGTTTGGTACACTCGGTGAACCTGTTCTATTGTTGAGTGAGATTTCCGAAAGCCAAACTGGTGAGTTGGAACAACACCATTGGCGTCCATGCACGGTTTTAGTCGGTTTTGGAATATCTTCTCCCACAGTTTGGAGAGTACAGGCGTCAAGCTTATCGGCCGATAAGACGAAGCTTCATGTTCAGGTTTACCTAATTTGTGGATCATGACAACTTCAGAGATTTTCCACAGGTCAGGAAAATGAGATGTTCGAAAAATTGCGTTGAACAAACTAGCTAGAAAAGAAATGCATTTTCTGGGAAGATTTTTAAGTATGGAAGGCGTGATCAGGTCGAATCCCGGGGCTTTTCTCGACTTCAGCAATCTGATTTCCTTCGCTATTTCCTTAGGTGTTGTTGGTATAATGGGTATACACATCTGCAGATCTTGTTCCAATACTGTGTCAACTTCATGTCCGTCAGCAACGCTCTCGTTTGGTTTGAATACAGAATTCAGATGCATTGCGAATACCTCAGCCTTTTCCAAGTCAGTTCTTGCCCAGGCAGCTTGTGATCTGATCGGAGGATAAGATTGTTGAGGCTTGCCTAAGTTTTTAGTGGCCTTCCAGAGCGAGTTCGCACCAACCCCCGTTGGTGACATCATCTGTAGGTTCGTTGCCAATGTTGAGTTAGTAGACTCCTGGACTGTAGCCTTTAACTCCTTTGCTGCCTTGTTGTAATTTAGTTTATCTAGAGGATGACGGGATTGATGCCATATTCTCCTAAGTCGGCGCTTTTCTAGGATTTTTTGCATTATGTCTGGTGGATGAGAAGGGTTGGTGATACCTTTGGGACGAGAGGGTGTGTTGATCCAAGCAGCCACTTGAATGGTGTTAGTGAGATATCTGCAGGCGTTATCTACATCATTTTGGTTCTTCAGTGATATAGCAGCAGTAAAGTTATCATTGAGGTAGGTCTTGAAACCATCCCAGTCAGTTCGGCTATTCGTCAGAGACTCTACTAATTCTCGAGTAAGCTCACTAGTGCTAATTGTGAGGATCGCCGGTGTATGATCTGATGACCCGTCTAGGCTCGATTCGATAGTAGTGTGTAAGCTATCTATACCCTTATTTATGAAGAAGTCCAAGAGATCTGGGAGTTTCTTTGGGTCGCTTGGCCAGTAGGTAGCCTCACCTGTAGATATCGGTTTTAAGTGATTTTCATCAACACAGCGTTTCAAATCGCGTCCACGAGTGCTGGTACAGCGGGATCCCCAAAATGTATGTTTGGCATTCCAATCACCACCCGCAATAAACCTATGGCCAAGAGTATTAAAGTAGGTTTTGAACATGTCTGCAGTTATTTTGTGTCTTGGTGGACAGTAAATTGAGGATAGAATAATAGGGCCTGCTCGGTCCTCCAATCTAATAAGTCAAAGTCAAAGTCAAAGTCAAACAATTTATTTCAATTAGGCACATAAAAGGCACTTATGAACGTCAAATTTACAAAAAAATAGAATTGATTCTAGTCGCCCCTTCCAAAAGGTAGTTTTCGTATGGAATAGAAGTAGCTTGTAAATACACTGTAGAATATGGTTCTATCAGTGAGTGTTTCAGGTTCGCCCGAATGGCCAGCGCTGAGCCAGCATGTGCACTACCATCGGGATGGGGGGAGTGGTAAATGTTATAGCCTTTAATGCGGAACGAGCTTCTGGACGTCCCGTGCGATTCTGAAATTAATACTGCGTCTAGTTTGTTGGCTTTCATTAAAGTCTCCAACTCTTGGATATTGGGACCCAATCCATTGATGTTCCAGATTGCGATTCGAAGAGGAGTCATTTATGGTGTTAGTTTAGTAATGACTGTAGTCAGTAAGCCCATTAGGGTACTGATTTGTTGCAGGAGTAGGTCAATTTTTTCATTTTGTTTAATTAAACAGAGCTATTCTGTAAATAAAATTCTCTAAACTAAAAAATAATGTTGACACAACTAAAATAGAATTTGACAATCGCGAAACCACGTGGTACCCGTGGTTTGTCCTCACCCGTGATTTTTTTTAGAGCCGGAGGTGCGCAGTGGGTGCCGCCTCGACGTGTTTTATATGGAATTTTTCACTTTTTGTATGGAAAACATGAAAAAATATTACCTACATGTTCAGGTTTAGGGGTTTGAAGGTTTCATAAAGGGGGTCGAAATTTTCATTATTTTTGCGATAGGACGCACCATTTTCTAGATATAAGCAAAAGAAAAAATAAATACAGTAGGTACTGTTTTTGCACGTGCAGTCGAGATGTTGGTGTGAATTTTAGTTCATGACAACTTATTTTACACCACACCTTTTTAATCGCGATTAAAAATTGTCAGAATTAGTCTGATTTGGTATTTTACAATAAAAATTTTAGGTGAAAAATGTCATATTCAGAATAGCAAAATTGCCATTTTCACTAAACTAAAAATTCAGTACTATCTTAGTGCTGTCAAACTAAAATATAGTTTAATTGTGTCACTTTAGTCTATTTCAGAATGGGAAATCGTCGTTTGACAGGATTAAACTTAATTTTAGTGATTTTTAGTCTAGTTTAGAGGCATTTGTGACAAGAGAATCGGCACCAATAGCTACATGCGAACTACGCATCAAATACCTGACGTCACACAACGGGATCCCTTTTTTTCGCATAATGTTCTTTTTCATAATATACTTTGGCATAACTGTTTTCGCATAATTTGTTTTGCCATAATAATTCTTTGCCTACCTATTTTTTTTGGTATACAGTTTATGTTGGCATAATTATCTTTAAGGCTAATTTGTTTTGGCATAATGTTACTAGCCCTAATGACTATTAGCATAATGGTATTAAGGTTTCTGTAACAATTAAATAATATTATTGATTAAATTGCTAGAAAAGTTTGTGACAGAAACGAATCGCTGCAAAACCGACTCCACGTAGTTTCGTCTGCCCTACCCCTAGAGTGTTGTTTAAAATCGCGTAGGCGCGGTGGGGCGAGGCGGCCCGCGAGCTGAAGAGCAGGTTGTTTTAACGCTCGCCGCCGTGGCTGAGGCTGGCCGGTTTCAAGCCGGCCAGCAAGCCGAAGCTGCGGCGGTGAGCGTGGTCATAGGACCCTTTTCTATGATGGATGAGTGAACTTTACACCCTGTTCCTCATGCCCCTAAACGTACATATACCTACGACTAAGTCGCACCCAGTCTGCACGCTCCCTTTGTACTTGGAAGGTCCGGATTGATCGTGCGTATTCGTACGTGTACGCACGAGTGAAATTCGTACGAAAACGCATCCAATGTGCGCGCGGTCTAAAACGGACGATAGTATGTAGATTAAAAATTAAATGCAATGCTTGTAAAAAGCTGCTAAGTCATAAGTACATAACATAATACCAACATTGTAAACTTGGTTCGCAATAAACGTTTTTGGCTTTTAACTTTTAATCACAAGGAGCTCGATGGCCAGTTGGTCAAAAGCAAAACTGCAGTGCCAGTATTAAATTGCGACGTAGGGCGGTGCGTTGGTTCGAATCCACGTCCAGCCGTGCTTTATTTGAAAGTATTCTTTTGGATAGTCGTAGTGTATCAAATTCAATGTTGTATAACAATATAATGTTTCGACAGTTCAAAGTAGTGGTAGGTACCTACCTACGCGGATGATGCAGTAGGTGTTGCACGTATACTTACCAAACTGCGCAATCAAAGCTTGCCGTTACGCTTGTTAGTTTACATCCATACAACTTACTTATTTATAAAAGCACAGCAATTACCAGTAACACTTAAGCTGTTGGGAACTTCAAAGCGCGCCCGTTTGTCGTTCAATGAAGCTAAAAGCGGAAGTTTGTATAACAATTTTGTTTACATTTCAAATACGTCATACTCACTGATCTCCATTAAATCGTTCAGCGGAGCGGAATAGACTTTTAACAAATGAAGTGTACGACAGCAAACGTTGTGTTTGGGGGGGATGTCACATCCAATGTTCCACTTGGTTTCATCTTATTTGACGGCTTAAGTGCGCCCCAGATTGGAATTTGCGCCAGTGCGACGCCATAGTAAAATAGGAGCATTAGGGCTTCAGGACACCTGATGAATTTGTTACATTTATTTAGACAATCCGATTGAATATGGATGCTCTAGTGTATTGCTTTTTCCAGACAATTTGGGAGATGTGGGGAGTACCTACCCGATATTTTTCAGTCGGTAATAACTTACCGACTGCAAAATATCAGGTAGGTAGCTTTGATTGTGTATTAACTGATCTAGTCAGTTAACTTTTACTTATTACATTATTAAAGTTGTTAATTATCATTAAAAACATTATTTGAAACCCCAAAAACTTTTACCGAACTTACCGTTAAGAAATTTTCGCTTCTCCCGAAAATCTATCTCGACCTAAATGTCTATCGTGATCTAAATCCTAAGAAGTCTTAATGGATACTTTGATATAGGGTCATTTGGCGATGACAGTTCCACTCTAAGCGCCTTCGAGTCAGAGGCAATGCGTCTTTAGTTATCGAGCCGATGATGTGTAGGCACTTCTGAGGTAGATAGACTCCTTGCTGAGAGTGGGGTGGCGAGTTTGTAGATAATTCCCGGGTCGATCGAGAGAATCGTATATAAACGACTATTAACCTTCTTCAAGAATTATACTATCAAAAGAAACAAATAATTTTTCAAATCCGACTGGTAGTTCAACCAAACAAAAAACAAACGTTGCAGCTTTATTATAAGTTTACATACGGGGGCTCCCGGGCTACAGAGACCCCAACCGAAAATTCGTAAAATGTTATTCAAAACCTCAAATATGTATTGAAAAGCAGCTCTTAATTAATGAATAATGAAACTGAACTTACTCGTAATTTGGTTGAAATAGGTATCATAAAATGCAAGGAAAAAATCTGCCTGGATGCCATGGTTAAAACTATATGATAAAACTAAATGATTATCTTATAATTTTCTGGATCAAAGAGTGTTTAAGCGATTTTCAAAATACGCCAAGTTTATCAGCTGTGAATGTGGCAGTGCCTTACTAGTTTTCTTGTTAACCCTTTTGATCTACATGACTGCCTTACAAAGGTGAGAAATTGAGCCACCCTACAACCCCAAATACGAGGTCACCCATCATATTTCATTAACCACTGTTATTGAATTGACATGTCGCAATATTAATTATTATCGAGGGCACATGTTACAGGGGTATAAAATGGGAACTTTGCTTCAGACTTCCACATTCGAGCAAGGTGCGTTCTGAGAAACTAAGGTGTTCAAGGTAAATAATGTTTTCTTTATTTTGTACTAAATTGATTAGGAATGTGGATAATATTAATGTGATTTTTTATTTTGTTTTTGTATTTTTTTATTTGTTTTTAATTTAGGGGTATTATTTCGAAGAGGAATTTCAGTGCATCTCTACATCTTATATTAACTTATTATTTTCCAAATTGTAATGCAAGCACTTAACTTCTTATCGTTCCTTTTTCATACAAGCTAACACTAAACATTACTTATTAATTGGATAGCTTTATGTATGTTGACTAGATTTATAAAATGATTTAGATATGAGATTTCTTATAGGTACTTCAATTAAATGATAAATGATGATATTTTCTTATTTCTGTAAAGTAGGTTTATTGAAACACTTTACGTGTCAATAATATTTCAAAACTAGATTTGGTCGGTGTTTCCTATCCAGTCAGTCTGACACCGAAACAATTTCAGAGGTCAGTGTCTTTTAACCCTAGAAAGAAAAACATATTGAGATGTACCTACGTTAAAGAAAATCAAGTGTGTAAAAATGACGCATGATTTAATTTGTTCTTTTTGAAAATTTAAATTTGAATTATTATTTCTTGTTATATAAATGATTTTTGTTACATATTAATGTATTCGTTTAAAAAAATATACAAAAATAAGACCTTGTTAGAAGCCTACGAATTTTGAATACGTTTTTATAAATTACCACTAATCAATATAAAAATTATAAAAATAAATGAGTAATTTTAATACATCTTGTAAGTAATTTAGGTAGTAAGTCTTTATTACCATGTAGTAATTTTATTGATCGTGCGAGCGAAGCGAGCGAATCGTCTCTGCTACAAGTGTGTCAGTTTGTAAGTACTCCTCTACGGTCGTATTTTACTACCGATCTGGACGAAACTTGGTATACAGGTTTTGCGACTTTATAGTTTTTTTTTGTCGTCGGGTATTTTTGATTGGAGGGGTACTTCCTCCAAAAGGGGGGGCTACAGGATATCTTCGCCTTATGGGATCCGATATCGATGATTCTTTTTTATTTGAAAGGTTGTAACTTTAAGTAGGTCTCATCAAA
This sequence comes from Agrochola macilenta, assembly GCA_916701695.1. Lineage (NCBI taxonomy): Eukaryota > Metazoa > Arthropoda > Insecta > Lepidoptera > Noctuidae > Agrochola > Agrochola macilenta. The sequence continues at coordinate 21,799,122 of OU753560.1, read as the reverse complement.
ATTTGCTGAAGATCTGATGAGGATCTTCTGCGTGATGAGTAGAATAGCTCCACAAAATGCAGTAAATTACTCACTTTTAGATTTCTACCAGTGGAATCGGCCCTTTAACTACTAGGTAGTAACTGATGGAGCTCCTGGGACCATTTTCTCATCAATTAGGTCACAAGATGGCGCTACTTTATACCGCTAGAACGCGCTGTCGTTGTCGCTCGCCAAATAGTTAGGTCCCGTCGAACATTTTGCGTGACTGAGTTTTATTAGGTGTATAGTAGCTTCTAAAGTAAAGTCTCGTGTTTAACAGATAGTCATTATCGTTCAGCATATGCTTTTAAGTAACTTACAGCCGCAGTCGGTTTTTTTGAAATTGGATTGGTATTTTAACTAAAAAAAGTTTATGCTCGCGAGTTCTACTGTTCGCAAAACTACTAGTTTTAAATCTATCTGAAACCGATCACTTTTTTCCATACTATATGATGCATTGGCACTCTATGTTCTAATACTGCAGGGGGAATATGTAAAGTAAGTACGTTTTTTAGGTACAGCTTAGGGTAGGTTTCCTCTATGAAATAATCTGCCAAATCACTTAGCACTACGTTATCTTCGCTCTTATGGTCTGCTAATTCACTTCAGTGTCCTACCAACAAACTCGTCACTCTCTAAAAGAGCGGATAATTATGGTCTTCATCCATGTCTTGGCTCCCCCTAATTGCTTTGTTTTGTGATTATATACATTAACAACACAAGAGGATCTCGTGGCTAAGTAACAACACCCTCACTGGTCGATCCATCAGGTTAAGCTACGCTTGCCGGGGTTGGTCAGTGGATGGGTGACCATCTTTACATACCGAGAATCCTCCGTGCCTCGGAAAGTACGTTAAGCCATTGGTCCCGGCTGTCATTCGTGGATCTTTGACAGTCGTTACGAGTCGTCAGAAGCCCGAAAGTCTGACACCAGTCTTACCAAGCGATATCGTATTACCCAGTTGTGGAGGTCAGATAGGCAGTCGCTCCATGTAAAATACTGGTATTCAGCTGCATCCGGTTAGACTGGAAGCCGACCCCAACATAGTTGGGAAAAGGCTAGGCAGATTGATACATTAACAACACAAAAATCTTTTATAAAGTAAGATGCGTCATCTTGACTCACGCGGTCCTCATATTTCCAATTTGCTCAGACTTAACTTTTGTGACAAACACGTCCTGTGGGAGCTCCAGGTCACCACTGAAATATCCTAGACGCATCACGCGTGATTTTCAATATTTATAAAGATAGTGCAATATTTTCATATTTGTATGCGCCAATTTTACGCAGACTATCTCAGAGCATATCTTATCTTTGTAGGGTTAAGATTCCAGATTTAAGACACTAATCTAGGTGCAAGGTACTCTGATGAAGATTAGGTCTGGACTTTAACGGTTAAAGTCCAGACATAATCTTGGTTAGATCATGTGAGGACCGTGTACCAAGATTAGTGTCTGAAGAGGAAACGCGGTCACGTGGTCATTAGCGTTCATTTCATACTAACGTATTCCTCTGTTTTCTATTTTTTTAAATTCAAAATTCTAAAAAATTCAAATTTAAAAAAAATTCATGGCCATAGATAAGTCTTTCAGTCGTAAACTTAAAATAGGTTTAAACTTATCTATAGTAGTACAATAGTTAAAGATTACATAAATTATCAACTTGCCGCCCTTTCGGGTCTCTGATACATCTCAGTGATATAATTGTTTTTATACTAATTTAAATAACAATTAATTAACTTATATACAAAATGAATTATTTTTTTTCCACCGTATTACAAATATATTTAGACAACACACTAAAATATTTCTAATTTTTTTATAACTCCTGAACGCTGCTGGGAACACTTTGACGTTCAGTTCCCTGGTTAATGATACCAGTCCAAAATAAATATACCTACGATATAATTTATATCTACCATAGCCTTGTCCCTGTGTTTGGATTTTTGTCGTAATTATATATATTTTAGAGGAAAAAAAAAGGTATACGTTACAAGAATGGGTGGGTAAAGATAACTAAGCTTCTGATAAGTTTATTTGCTCATAGTAGTTGGGCATCCTTTCCAGTTCCAATATTTCGTTTTAATCTTGTACTTTGCCAGTTGGCTGCTCGGCTCCATTTATATATCAATGTGAATTTATTGCGTTTGATACCCTGTACAACTTATTTCGGTAATACGACCAGCGTGTATCGCCGAAAATTATCCGATTTCTGTTTACTTATTAAAATTGAAAGCTGTTCAATTATTGTGAAATTATATTTCAACGAAATAAATATTTTAGCTACAATTATATATCAGTATCACAGAACAGAATCAGTATTATTTGATTTTACTGAGGGCTTATCCAAAGGCTCGAATCAAAATTTCAGAGGAAAATGTAATAGGATAATGTTTACAGATAAGTATGTATGTTACAATTTACAGGGTCGATTTCCTATGATCCCTAAAAATGGAGTCGACTAAAGGAAAATAAACCTTTTATTTCCTTTCAAGAATTTCAAACAGACTGTTTCCAGAAACTTCTCTATTCAGTTTCATAAACATAATAACATTATAGACTGTATTTCTCAAAGGGTAAGCAGTGTACCTATATATAGCACACCCACATTTCACAAATTATAAGTCCCATATGATCCGCACCTAACTCCGGGCTGCTACTGAGAATTACCTCATCGAAAACCCAATAGTTTGACAAAGGGCCTCAAGCTTAGCAGTAGCGCGTAAAAAAAATAAAAGAGAAAGAGTATTTCTCTTTTATTTACTTTCTTTTCTTTTTCTTTATTTTGTTTTCTTTTCTTTCTTTCTTTTTTCTACTTACTCCATATTATTTTCTAAATAACAACCTAAAACTTTGGTTTAGTGTCCGTAAGCGGATTTTTTCTAGATTTAATTCAATTGTTCCAGATGAATCCTCAACAGTCTATCCTCCTGGTGGCGTTGTGCACCATCACGCTGTGTTCCGCGCATATTGGCGGAGGGCAGCCGTCCTACCAGGACGCCAACCCTCAGGTCTACTGCGGCAGGTCACTCGCTAGAGCACTGGCGTTCTTGTGTTTTGAAGAAAGCGGCTCTGAGAACAAGCGGTCGGATTCTGGATCCATGTATAGTAAGTTGGGTTTCTCTACTCTTCTTATAAAAGTTCAAATAAAATCAGCTAGCGAAACTCAACAGACATGATGGACATGATGCGGTATCTAAACACGACCAAACAAAAAAAAATGGGATGATAGTATATTATTTGGGGTCAACAACCGCATGTAGTGTAGTTAACCATCACGTTTGTGAAGTTTCGCTAGCTAGTTTTATTTGACCCCGTATAGTTACAGTATTTGTAATACCTAGAGAGGACGTTATAGTACGAGTATTAGTAGTAGGTACCTAACCTACCCAAAGCTCATTGTGATGAGGCTCGTCAGAGGAAATGTTATGTCCCGTGATACCTATTTATGTCGCCAAAAAACGTTTTTCTGTGTTCCATTTGAAAGGTATTGGCAGCGGTGTGGCACATGAGACATTTCAGCTTATGCTGCGATGGCAACGCACAATGGCAAATGTTCGTGAGCCATCATAAAAAAGTGACGTAGTGCCTGTCGGACCACGCACATTAAAGGGTTCCGTAGTTAGGATGAATCTATCCTAAAACAAACTTAACATTGTACTCGTAACACGATACAACGATATTACGTCACGGTCAATTCTCCAACTGCAAATGCAAGTTTGTAATCGTACACTAAAACGATTTTCGGAGTTTTACCTTTAGTTGTGCTGTGAGACCTTGCTTGCCAAATTTCATGATTCTAGGTCAACGGGAAGTACCATCTATAGGTTTTTGATTTATTTGCGAGTATCAAAATATGTCGCATAAATAACCGTATTTTTTTATTGCGTTGACTTAGAAGCTTGATTTTTTTAGAACTCCAAGAGACTGTAGACCTACATATTTGATATTAATTTTAACTTGACACCTCCACGCGTTCCTGAGAAAAAGGACCTTGACAGACTGACATACAGACAGACGGACGGACAACGAATTGAAAATATAGGGATCCGTTTAAAAAAAAAATACAACAATCAATCTGCCTAGCCTTTTTCCAACTATGTTGGGGTCGGCTTCCAGTCTAACCGGATGCAGCTGAATACCAGTATTTTACATGGAGCGACTGCCTATCTGACCTCCACAACTCAGTAACTGGGTAATACGATACCCCTTGGTAAGACTGGTGTCAGACTTTCGGGCTTCTGACGACTCGTAACGACTGTCAAAGATCCACGAATGACAGCCGGGATCAACGGCTTAACGTGCTTTCCGAGGCACGGAGGAGTCTCGGTATGTAAAGATGGTCACCCATCCACTGACCAACCCCGGCAAGCGTAGCTTAACCTGATGGATCGACCAGTGCGGCTGTTGTTACTTAGCCACGAGCTCCTCCCTATGTACAAAAATTATAACATCATTTTATATTTAGGTACCTATTTACACTAGGTACTAAATACAATAACTAACTATACAAATAAAAAATAGGTATGTCACGGTAATCACGTTCCATCGGTACTCGAAGAGTAGATACTGATTCTACAATGCGGAAATGTTTTACAACTACAATCAATATGAAGATTATTACAATACCCTCTCGAGTCTCAACCGGAGCGCATCTCACAACAAAAGAAAGCTCTTTTATAGTGTACCAGCTGCTTATCTTCTGCTGCAATTTGTAAAAGTCGAGTAAGGGAACGATTTATTACAAGCGGTCTACCGATCCGTCAGTATTTAATGCAATCTGAATGTATCTACACTATCTACATAGTATAGCGGGAATTTATCTTCCTATTGAATGCATTGAGCAAGAGTAATTGTTTTAATGCTGATTCAGGAAGAACTGCGAAGGTGGTTGGAATTGTTTTAGCTAAAGACGGAATTAAACTACGTAAAAATTAGAAGTTAGGTATCTTTACAGATAGTTTGAAATAAGTTTTCAGAGGTTTTACAACGTTTTTCTTAGGATGGAGTGTTTGACACGTGTTTCTATTTGTATTTTTTCACCATCCTAATATCAGCCTGTAGGCCAAATGATAAATTCAGAACAGGCCTCCATATATTATTGCAGTAATGAACAAAAGCGAGTAAAAATTAACTCGTTTGAAAAGAGGATTCGTGATTGCAGTTTGTTTTTTTTTACCAAAACGAGGACACTGGCAGGTCATCTTTTTTTTCTGGACGAAAAAAAGGAGGTTTTCAAGTCATATTTTTTTATGACCCTAATCACCTCTTTATTACACAAGTTCCTAAACATGATTTTCTTACTTTTAGAGTTCACTTTAATAATTATTACAGATGCTCGTATCATAAGCCTTAAAGCCAAAATCTTCTTCCAGATGCAATCCTGTCACCTTACTACAAAGAGCAGGAAGGCCAGTTCGGCTGGCCATGGATGGCTCCTCACAAAGCCAGGGGCATGTCTCTTCCTTCAAGAGGCAAGAGGTTCGTCGTCAACGAGTGCTGTGACAAGGCCTGTAGCCTCAGCGAGCTGCTCTCCTACTGTTAAATAGCATTTTGGATCCTGTGTTGCTGATGAAGATACTGGAGTTTTTGCGTTTATAATGTCAACGTATTTGTTAGACAGTGGTGTCACTACTCAGGAACCTACTACCGATATCTCCGAGTTTGAATCAAATTCGATTTGATTTGCATTCGTGCCAATTTGATACTGATGAAAATTAATTCTGACACGATTTCGAACTAGACAAAATATCGAGACCTTTGGAGTAAAGCTTATAGTTGTTGATAGAATCGTTGGAATATTTTTTTATACAAAGCTAACACGTTTTCTTGCTCTAAAAATAAATATTCAATTTCTTATATTTTTAAAGGGTTTTGTAAACCATTGTTATTTTATGATCTTATTTCGTGACATTAAAACCTCCTGAATAATAAATGTCCCGCGTTGGCAACACAGCGAGAGCACAATTTTTCTATAGTATTATTTCATCTGGATGGATGACCATAAATCATTATAAAACGGGTAATCCCCTGATAGTGGATCGTTGCTCAGACAGTCGTTTATGTGGACTTTTTACTTTTTATAGTAGATAAATGTTGTTTATGAGTGAAAATATTTTATATGATAATAAATTTATTGTTGTTGCAATACGGTTTTATTTTATAAAGACCCGGTAAGGCTAATCTTTTTAGCTGTCATTGATATTTATTATCATAGATGTAACAATACAATACATGGCATTGGCAGTATATTCCCGTGAATGTACAATTTGTTTAGTTTCAATGTTTTTGTTAGTTTATAACAACCGACTTCCAAAAAAAACACTACAAAGTGAAAAATAACTTTAATTTCGGAAGTCGATGTCTTTGGTTTTGAATTTTCGTTTTTTGCCACCGACTTCCAAAATTAAAGTTATTTTTCACGTTGTAGTTTTTTTTTTTGGAAGTCGGTTGTTATTTTTTTGTAAAATATTTCCCTTTTTGTTGTGGTACCTACCCCACACAAATTCGAGTAGGTACCACTATCTGCTATGTGAATAACAGTGACATGAACTTATTAAGTATAACATCATCCAGGCTAAGTGGTTTTTGAGTTAGTTTCAAACTAACTCAAAAAGTATCCAAGTAAAGTTAGTAAAATTTATATGGGATCACCTATGAAGTTATGACCTACCAAACGTCAAAATCAATTGATAATTTGCGGAGTAAAAGCGTAACAAACACCAAAAAAAAAAAACTTCTTTCGAATTACAAAGCAGCTACAAAGCTACCTACATAAAAAAATTGTAAACAAGATATTTGAGTTAATTTAGATCAAAATTAGAGTAGGCATTTTTTTAAATTCCTCGCCCGCAATCCTGAAATTCTATAAGCACTTACATTTCCTCGCTAATTTCGCCTGCTCCGTTTTTATAGCGGTATTTACTCATAAAACTTTTAAAGCCCAGCTTCTTTCATTGTATCTTTTTGATGTTAATTGCATCTGCTCGTAATAATCTCTTTGTTTACGCCCATTACGGGCTTGGAATTCAAAATGGGATCCAATCCTTCACAACGAGTCGACAGAACGTGTATTCTGCGAGAACATCGAGTGGTTCGTTTTTCATTGCTGATTTTGTAGAGACATAATGTTCGTGAAATGTTACTTAGCTAGCAGTGTAAGATGTAGCGTTGAGAGGTGTGAATATGGAATGAGTTTTTGCGGTGGCATAGTGTTGCAATATGGTAGTAGGTATGCATTTGTTGGTGATTCAGTATTCAAGTCACGGCGTACTCTAGGCGTTTGCCGGCGACGGCGAGTGCATTCGGTTTAGCATAAAGTTTCTTTACCGTATCTGGTTTTTGTATACGGGCGGTTGGAACGTTCTTGTTCAGCTGTTTAGTGATGAAGATCCTGAAGTGATTATAGAAGTAATTGGTAAGCACGTTCATATGATTTAAAAACACAGTTCGTTTTTAAAGTCAAATTATTATGAACGTTACGTCACTATCCTCATCAACCTGTCTGTCCCTAGCCGAGTCTTTCCTGTTATCGATTGAGTTAAATGACTGCAAGTAAAACTAGGTGTATTCTAAAGCCGCGTACAGATTTGCGAAACGTAGCATGCAATGTAACATGAAAGGAGCATTTCATAAGTGTGGACGCAGGGCGCGCACGAACCGAGCATGAACGTACTCACATCTGTTTCCGGTATGCGCGCGACGAACATAGCTAAAATGAGCATAGCGCACGTTCCGCAGTACAGACATACACAACCCGTCCACACTGACGCTCCGTGCACACTGCGCGCCCCTTTGTGTTCGGCGAAAAAACCGACAAATGGCGGATCGCGGCGCGCACGAGTTGAAATGCTCTGTTCGTGCGCGTATTGAGGACGGTTCGTGCGCGCAAGCCATCCACACTATGGGAATTCTGTTACATTACATGATACATTGCGACAATGTGGACGACAAATTCTTTCATTGCATGTTACATTTCATGATACGTTTCACCAGTCTGTGAGTACCGGAATCTTACTTAAGACCGGACTCAAAATTAATAACATTAAACAAATAAACGTTATTTACCCAGAACTTAAACAAGAAATAAATCTTTTAGGCCGTTTAAAATAAAAGGGACTGTAATGCAATTAAAATGTTAATCTTTTTGTCAAGCGTCTTGTTGCTCGTATTTTTTTCTTTTGCAGTAAACGGAATAAATACTGCTTGACTAAATACGCAAATTTCTTCCTTTATATAACAAAATACGTATTGTTTTTCGGCGTAGATAATGGCGCAATCTTCTAGGAGCATACACTACTTTCATGCTCACTTAAAACCATATGGTAAGTAGCAGCTTGGTCTGATAAAGGGTTTGTTTCGTAGAGCCTAAAACCTCCCCTGCAGAAAATAAACCTTATGAGCAGGCAGACAAAATATTATGGCTATCATCTCTTTTGACAGGAGCTTATGTAATAGCAGTATTTATATGTTGTTATTAGCAGAAGGAAATAAACAACTGCTATCCTGCTGCTAATGTTAAATAAACTACTGCTACCCTGCTGCTAATGTTAAATAAACTACTGCTATCCTGCTGCTAATGTTAAATAAACTACTGCTATCCTGCTGCTAATGTTAAATAAACTACTGCTATCCTGCTGCTAATGTTAAATAAACTACTGCTACCCTGCTGCTAATGTTAAATAAACTACTGCTATCCTGCTGCTAATGTTAAATAAACTACTGCTATCCTGCTGCTAATGTTAAATAAACTACTGCTATCCTGCTGGTAATGTTAAATAAACTACTGCTACCCTGCTGCTAATGTTAAATAAACTACTGCTATCCTGCTGCTAATGTTAAATAAACCATTTCTCGCCTTTTTACCCGACTGCCCCGGATGGAGGCTATGTTTTTCCAGAGTATGTATGTATGTATGTTTTTTGGCACGCTCGGTAGCCTAAACGGCTTGATGGATTAACATATGAGGTGTCGTTACATTTGGACTAATATATACTATTTATATATTGCATCTGCAAAACAAACAAAATATACAAAAAAACTTGAAATAAAGCAAATTATTGGTTTGTCCCTGCCTGAAATACCTTACAAAAAACAAAGTTCGATAGATAATAATGCTTGTTTTTCTCTTTTTACCCGACTGCCCCAGAAGAAGAGTAATGTTTTTTTAGTAATGTGTTGTAGCAGTCGGTTAATTTTTTGTTTTTTTTTTAATAATTTGTTCTAATTATTTATGGCCGATTGAGGCAAGTGGACGTCTTTTTCATTAGATGAACTATCGTAACACAACAGTCTTGTATAACAGGACTATTTCAACACTTTGAGGCATTCTGGCTGCAGTAAAGTAGTCGGCATCGTTTCCCGCGCCGGTCTGCAACTCTTAACAATAACAAGACAACATTTCCCCGCTTCCTTTTTGAAAGAAAACTCTTCAAACTCCGTAGTAAGGAGATGTTGCACTCAACATACAAATAAGGCTGTAGCTGGCCGTGAGTCCACTACCTACTTTAGAATGCTTTAAATAATAGAATGAAAGGTAATGTTGCTAGTTAATTACAATAATTAAAATAAATGATAAAGTTTTTCATCTAGTACAGGGATACAGGTGATCTTTTCCACCAAAGTTAACTACCGATTGTTCAAGCGTTATTCACAAAGTCGATTTGCTTCATATCCTTGTAATTTTACTAATACTCGTAGGTAAACTTTTGTATCAAATTGGTAACGGCCAGCAAAACACAGCAGTGCTGTAGAAATAGATAAGATGTCAGTATTTCAACTCAGGCTCATCAGATTTTTTTACCTTGAATTTGGAGTAACGTATTTTACACGTGCTTGCACATAGCTTAAAAATACATACCTACATAATAGACTTTCATTTGAGAAATATTATCTCTTCGTTGAAACCATAAACAAAACACTAAAATTCTAAGACATTATTTTCTTTACAAGTTGTTCGTAAAAAATACAAGAGCAAATTAAGGCATAGACTAAGAACTAGAGACTAGAAACTAACTTGGGTATTTCATATTTTCACAAATAAATTATTATCTTCTAAAAGTTTTCAGAGTTCTCTGGTATTCTTTATTTATTGTTAAGAAATATGAAAATACCTCATTATTAGTCTTCTTGTTTTTATTATAAGGAATTTCTCACAAAAATGGTAGATCTAAGAGACTGTAGAACACTTTATTGTGTACTTTATTAAATTTGTTCGTAATTGTTTGTTGAAAGGAAACCTACCAAACGTACCCTGTAACATACGATGTAACACGAATTCGAGTAAAACCAGCATTATTGTTTTTTATAAATAAAACTATCTCGGATGAACTACTTACATTATAATTAAAATTAAACACCGTGACTGTAATGTAATATGTATTTTGCCTGTGTAAAAAGTAGGAGAGCTTTTGCTTTGCTTGCTTTGGGCTTTCAATTGAATTTGATACTGTTCCTATGTGTTAACATTAACATAAAAAATAATAATAACCCAACCTACGGCCCAGTCAGGTCAAACATGAAATTCAACAGATTTGAGGAAGCATCCTTTCAGAAGCTCTCCTTAGAAATGGTGGTCAATGGATGGTCGCCAATAAAGTGGGGTTGACTCAAGCCTCACGGTGGACGTATAAAGTGCTTCCTCGATGCATCGTCAGGGATCGAACCTGTATCTGATGTCTGCGATCACTTTGGCATTCGGGCACAACAAGCTACCAGGTAATGGATATGGCAATATAATAATTAAAGGTATTTAGACTTAAATAAGTTAACCCTTAATACGCTTTTTGCATGTTCGTGCTGAATTTAGATTTTTAGCTGAAATTATGATTTTTGATTCTTATCAGATAGATGGGATAAGCTTTACTCGTTTTCATCATACACTAGTTTGTAAAATAAATTATTCCATAATAACAAAAGATAAATTGAATAGCGTTAAATTTATCTGTCGCGTAGCGCTTGCGTAGCACAAGCGTAGCACTGCTACGACGGCGTAGCAGTCGTATGAAACATTCCTGGAACATTGGACTATGTTCGTAGCAACACCGTTCAGCTCAAATACCTATTAGTATCTGGTAGTTATGATATTAAGGTATCTATTTCTTCTCCTTCTTCTTAGTGTGTCCATTTATCCCTGTAAGATTTATTTATTAGATTAAGATAAGAAAGAGGATGAGGTAAGATATTGTATCCTCGTTACCACATCCACAGGATCTCACCGCTTGCTGAACCTCTAGCTAGGTAAATCCTGAACGTCTACAGGCTGAAGTGTTGTCACTCGCCGCCGGGCCACTTAGGGTCGTGCCTTATCTTTAGATTTACAGAGGCCCCTAGATACAGCCACACAGGTATAGACAGGCTTTGGATATTGAAGGTTGAAGTACCGCCAATGTTGGGGCCAATGTAATTGGAGCTGATTTTGGAGCATTATGTTGAGAACAATATGTTATTAAGCGAAACTTTTTATTGTTTCATAGAAAGAAATAATAACATTTATTTTGCATTTCATGAAACACGAAATACAAAATAAAAATATAAAAATGAAATGCTTCAAAAACATAATCGTAACGTAGTGTGTGTGTGATATAGAATTTATGTAAAAATGAATCGTAATGCAATCGTAATCTGTAATACCTACCTTTTGAATTTTTTCGAAAATTCACAGAGGAATAGTTAACTATGGTCATATCAGTGGTATCAGTATATTCAGAATACAAGTTTGAGCCAGACTAAATCTTGATACCACTTTGTCTACTCCAACAAAACAAGACTTAGGCCGAGATATATGAATCGCGTTGAACACAGTAAGCATGTAACTAAATTGCAGACATTCATATCAGTGTACGCCTCGCTCCAATCTTGATACATTGAATATACTCCGAGCTACGCTTCATCGGTCCCAGTAATCTTGATACACAATAACACTGTATTGAATTCACTCGAACATGTAGCGTATGTTTTGATAAAGTTATATAAAAAATAAAGTGTTGTCCCACGATAGGATTTCTTGGAAGTCGTGGTGGTGCGTTTATAAACATAGATCTTGAAAAAACCGTAACTGTAAAAATGTAGAAAAATAAAGTTTATTGAACTTGTCATTTATTCAGGACAGTTTTGTGAGCGATGGAACGTTCCTGAAACTGGTATTGGTTTCATCATTATCATGTAATTTGTTTTTTTTTTACTTTTCTCGAAAGGTTTTTGCGTGACGCTGTTTGATGAAAGAGAATTTATAGTGAAATATCCATCAAACAAAAAAAAATACAGCAGTGGTGGCCCAGTGGTAACGACCGCGACTTACGAGTTGTAGGTCGTAGATTCGAATCCAGACAGGCACTTTACTTTGTGTAAATTATTTAATCACCACTGCTCTCAAAAGGGAGAAGGAGAACATCGTGAGGAAACCGGCATATCCTAGAACCAAAAATTCTGAGACGTGACATCTACCAAACCGCACTGAGCCCACGTGGTGGATTACAGCCCACTCCCTCTCACAGAGAGGAGGCCTGAGTCCCAGCAGTGGGAATATTATAGGCTAAGTATGCATATATGATTATGCTATCAGTAAAAATACCTACGCATATTTGTGTCCACCCTATCTCATCCAGAAACACACGGTGCATAATATATCTAACCTAAACAATATATTCAATTCCAATTTCCACAACAAAAGCGAAGGAATACCCCTCGCAAACCAGATGCATCCATCGGATATCGTTTCAAAGCAATCTCTCCTATGTTTTACCGTTCCATCCGTATCAAACGTGTTGTATTGGATTACTGAAGATTGCAAGTTACACGGAATCTTGCACAAGTATGTACAGACGCCGAACGAAAAGGTTTAACAATTTGAAATACTCCTTTACTAACCGTGTAATATTTACCGAAATGACGACTAATAGCTTCTCTTTTAGGCACCATGTCGGTTAATATGGAAGAAAAACCGGCCAAGTGCGAGACGGACTAACACAAAGGGTTCCGTACCGTATTAAGATCGAGCAACAAGAAAACACAAGTTTCTTGTATGGGGGCCTTTAATTATTAACTTTATTAAATATATATTATTTGTTATTATCCAAAGCGGCAATAGAAATACACAATCTGTGAAAATTTCAACTGTCTACCTATTACGGTTCATGATATACAGCCCGCTGACAGTGTTCAATCCTGGTCTTTGACAGGTCAGCAGAAGTCCAAGGTCGAGGTGTGACAGCGAGCCATGGAGCGCAGTATCCTGGGGGTTTGAGGTATCCACAAAGGCGCAGCTTAGGACAGGACTGGGCCGAACATGTCTGCCGCATGTCAGATGACAAATAGGTTACGATAACCACCGATTGGGTCCCACTAAACGCACGAAGACATCGCGGCAGGCCGAGACGGACGGACGGACGGGACGAGCTTGACTCCTATCAAAAGTACTGGCCTGCACTAGCTGAACACAGAATTGTGTGGAAACGGGAGAGGGAGGCCTTTGCTCTGCAGTGGGACAATACAGACCAGTTAGATAAATTTGTGTCCATATAGATCGAGGAGCCATCTCTGATATTTAATTATGGATACACCAATATTTAATTCCGATCTATTAACACGATCGAGACATTTAGAAGACGCCTACGGCAGTATCTCGTGGATGCCCAACGGAAGCTAGACGTGATTCATTTAAATGTTTCATTGCTGTGAATCCATGATTATATATGTATCCAATAATCCATAATCCATAATGATATTCTTGTGCAACCATATCATTTTATTTCATTCCTTATAAAGCGCTATATAATTATTTATAATAATTTGTAAACAAATATCTAATCAAGTTTAATTTTATTTGCTTCACATTTCTATCTACTTTTATTTAAATATAGATCACATACACACTATAAAACTGTTGTGTCTGTGTATTTACATCCGTAAGACGTCCTAGTAACAGAAGGTCCAGTTGAAAACCAGCGTCAGACACTAGTTGTCTGGCATTTGCTGAAGGATATTTTTGAGAAATATGAGATTTCACAACATCAACTAAGTGAGCGCTTGTTTGAGGCTGGGGAACTGCTGGATTTGGTGAAGTGCAATGCTGAGAGCTATGAGTCTCTGACTAATAATCTCTCATGCAGCTGTGCCAACCAACCACCACCTCCTCAGCCTCAGCCTGACTTGCCTATGCCGGTGTTGGCTCTTCCAGCAGAGACCTGTGTTAATTCACAGAATAATAATAACAAATCTGTATTTTTCTGTGACGAATTGGGGTCAGGCTTTGGAAAAATATTACTCAATTACCTTAGCCATAGTTTTACCAACCATAGTTATCATAACATAAGTTTCAAACAAATGATTAAAAGAATTGCTAACACAAACCTAGATAATTATTCTACAATGGTTTTGCTATTAGGTAATAGTACTGGTATTACCAGAAAGGACATAGTGGATGGTGTGGACACCTTATTAAAGTTAAATATAGGTAAGCTAATGTTGTGTGCTTTACCTTACTCTGATACTTTATCAGTTTATGAAAATAATTATATTTATAAGTTGAATAGTACTATTCACAGGCTGACATGTTGTCATAGTGACAAATTATTGTATTTTGACACTAACAAGTTTATTAGTGGTTTTAAGTTAACTCAGAGAACTTTATCTCTGTCTTGGGAATCTAGACATATGATTGCTATGTTGATAGCATATAATATTAATGAGGTTATAGCTAATATAACAGATTGTAGTATTAGTGACGAGTCTGTGTTGTCTAGTTATACTAACAACATAGTGATTAATTATGGATCATCATGTTGTACGAAGGAGGATCCACCTATAATACCAACATCTTTGGAGGCCACTACCAGTCAGATAGGGTATTCTCTTCCTGCTGGAATTCATTCAGACATTCTAGACTCTTCAGTTGTAGTTGTGGAGGTCACTCCGGATAACTTTTTAAACTAGTAAGTAAGACAACAGAAGTTACCCCTTCAAATAAACAATTATTATTAGAGAATAATAGAAAGGTATCTTCTGGCAATATTACACATATTAATAATAATAAAAAACCGAAGGGGGGGCAACATACTTTAAAATTATTCAATCAAAATATCCAAGGTTGCTCTTCCAAATTGCTGGAAATAGAATTGTTTTTAGAAAATACCAAGTTTTAATGTCATTTGTTTAACAGAACATTGGTTAAAAGATCATCAAGTAATGTCAATTAACTATGAAAATTATTGTGTAGTTAGCCATTTCAGCCGAAAACGTATGATACATGGTGGGTCATTAATATTAGTCAAAAATTCAATTAAATCGAAAGAACGAAAAGACATAATCGGACTGTCTGTTGAACACACCATAGAATTGTCCTGTGTTGAGCTTGATAAGCATGTTATAGTATGCGTATACAGACCTCCAAGTTACCAGAATCTATCTATGTTTGATTCTGTAATGGAAGATGTGCTAAAGAAACTTAGTGTTACGAGTAGTAGTAAGTCAATAATCATATGTGGTGATTTTAATATTAATTTATTAGAAAATAACTCTAATACTGTCAGACTATTAAGTCTTTTTAGGTCATTTGACTTGTCAAATGTTTTTATTGAACCAACTCGAGTGACAGCTTCTTCTGCGACTTGTATAGATAATGTTTTTTGTAATTGTGATTACTTACATAAACAAATTGTAAATAAGTTGCCATCTGATCACAGTGGACAAACAATAACATTTTGCTCCTACATGCCTTTACAAAAATTCATATAAGGTTTAGGCCAATTACATGTAAAAATTTAGACAAATTAAATAATTCTTTGGCAAGTAAATTATGTGTTCAGAATTTTAATAATATATGTGACCCAAATGAGTTCTACGCCGAGTTCTTTTCACTATTAAATGAGCAATTTATTGACACTTTTCCCCTAAAGACTAAAACTATTTACACAAAGTTCTTATTTAGTGATTGGGCGACTCCAGGTATTCGTAAAAGCAGGGAAAAACTTTTTGAACTGTATGGCCTAAAGCAACATATGAATAATACAAGCTTTCATCAGCATGTTGCAAAATATTCAAAAACTTTTAAAAGTGTGTGCAAAATGGCTAAAGCTCTTTACATTAGCAATAAAATAAAATCAGCTGATGATAAAATAAAAACTACCTGGCAAATAATAAATAATGAAACCGGTAGGAAAAAGCAGCGTAATACTGAATTTAACTTAGAGACTGCACATGGCCCTATCAACTCAGATGTAGAAATAGCTCAGGAATTTGAAAACTTTTTTGCTAGTATTCCCCTTAAAACTACGGAAACTTTAAATTCCTCACCCGCGCTTTCTGCTGCCTTACTTAGAAAAAATGTAAAGTCATGCCCTTTGGAGTTGAGGTTTCAGCATACAAACCCCCAGGCTGTTGTAAAAGCTTTTAAAGATCTTAAAATTAAATCAACAGAAGATCTATGGGGAATGTCTGTAAAAGTCTGTAGATGTATCATCGAAACCATTGCGCCTTATTTAGCTTTCATATTTAACACCAGTGTAGACCAAGGAGTCTTTCCGGATCTCATGAAACACAGTAAAGTAGTTCCTTTGTTCAAATCCGGTGATAGTAAGGAACCCAACAATTATAGGCCTGTGTCAATTCTGCCAGTTTTCAGCAAGGTGTTTGAAAAGTTGATGCTGAATCAAATGTTAGGTCACTTTAATAAAAATTCCATCTTTCATGAACAACAGTACGGTTTCACCAAAGGGCGTTGTACCACTGACGCCGGTGTCACCCTCATAAAGAACATTTTTAACGCCTGGGAAGAAGCACAAGATGCCATTGGAATCTTTTGCGACCTCTCGAAGGCGTTCGATTGCGTAGACCATGAAACACTTCTGCTGAAACTGGAGCACTACGGGATTAGGAATACAGCTCTTGATTTACTAAGATCGTACCTGAAAGATAGAAAAGTTAAAGTTCAAGTAAACGGCGTAAACTCATTGGGGTCTGAAATGGCAATGGGCGTTCCACAGGGTTCGATATTGGGTCCATTCCTCTTTTTAGTTTATATTAATGATTTACCCCAATTACTTCAAAATCAACCGAAGATGGTGTTATTTGCAGATGACACATCGTTGATCTTTAAAATAAACCGACGGTCACAAAATCTTGATGACGTTAACAGCTCTATTTTTCAAGTCCAAGATTGGTTTACGGTAAATAATTTGGTACTAAATAAAAAAAAAACCAAATGCATTAGATTTAAATTACCTAATGTTAGAAGTAGCGAATGTGACATCATATTGAATGGAGAAAAACTAGAATTTATTAATCAAACGGTTTTCCTAGGAATCACGCTAGACGAGAAATTACAATGGGGACCTCATATAACATCTCTTGCGGGGCGCCTAAGCTCGGCCGCTTATGCTGTTAGAAAGATAAGACAGTTAACAGATGTAGAAACCGCGCGTTTGGTTTATTTTAGTTACTTCCACAGTATTATGTCGTATGGCATTTTACTGTGGGGTCGGGCTGCTGACATTGAATCCATATTTATTTTACAAAAGAGAGCTGTCAGAGCCATTTATAATCTACATCGTCGCGAATCTCTCAGGGAACTATTTAAAAGGATTAATATTATGACGGTACCTTGCCAATTCATATATGAAAATATTATGTATGTAAGAAAAAATCTTCATATTTTTAATAAAATAAGTGATAGACATAATTTTAATACTAGAAATAAAGATAAAATAGATCAACCATTTTTCAGATTATCCAAAGTACATACATCTTTTATGGGGTACTGTGTTAAATGTTACAATAAAATACCTTGTGATATATTACAATTAAATGAAAGAAAATTTAAAACTCATATTAAAAGTACACTCTGTAAACAAGCATATTACAAATTAGAGGATTATATCCAAGATAAGAATGCTTGGAAACATGCTGGTCCTGCTCCATAGGACAATTTAGAGTCTAGACAAAATCAAACTGGTTGCTTATTTAATTATATAGTTTGTTATTTTTTATAACTCTGATTTTACATTCTGTGATTTCTTGAACTCACACACTGACTTATTAGTATTACTTGTTAAAATGTTAGGAATATCGTATAATTTTGCAATGTTTGTAAATATGTGAGCACCATGTATCTATCTATCATA
The DNA here is from genome assembly GCA_916701695.1 of Agrochola macilenta. NCBI lineage: Eukaryota > Metazoa > Arthropoda > Insecta > Lepidoptera > Noctuidae > Agrochola > Agrochola macilenta. The sequence goes on along the minus strand of OU753560.1, from coordinate 21,780,985 downwards.
ATTAATTTATCTGCAATTGCTTTATTTTTTTTCATTTTTTTTTTTTTTACCTATCGTGGTATAGTAATCTTATTCTAGATGCATCGTCTTCACATATAATTATATAATTAATGTATACAAAATATTTTAAAAGAGTAACGGTGGAGTTTCTTGCCCATTCTTCTCCATACGAAAACTACCTTTTGGAAGGGGCGACTAGAATCAATTCTATTTTTTTGTAAATTTGTCGTTCATAAGTGCCTTTTATGTGCCTAATTGAAATAAATTGTTTGACTTTGACTTTGACTTTGATTTATGCTGAACTGGGCCTATTTGGCGCAGCCGTGAGGCACACAATATTATTTTAAGTTATTTTTATTTTTTCTGTTTTTTTTTGTTTTTGTGTGAATATTGTGTGCCTTAACCTGAGTCAAATAAATTTATTTTCTTTCTTTCTTTCTTTAGTAGTAAATTAGCCGATTTTGTTGGCCCTTAAGACGCATATACAATATGCTAGTGACCATGAGTGGTTTGTACCGAGCTCACGCAACGCGTCGTACGTCCAGCCAGTAATAGGACTCGCACATCAAGGAGCGCTGTTCCAAATTAGACGCATTATTAATTTATTATACATAAAACAAACGGTTTTTTTATAAAACACGTATACTAAAAGATCAATAATAAAATTATCTTTAAAATGGTGAAGGTTTCAGCAAAATACACTTTATAGATTTTGCGTGAATCTCCGTTTTTTATCCGAGATATAACTTTACAAATTAATGTCACTATGTATTATAACCATAATCTAAAATATTCATATATTAAGTTATTAAAAAATGCTCTAATTTAATATATATATTTTCCAATTCATTAAAACTACTCATTTAGACGTGATGTTCAGTATAAAATCATTAAAAGTCGGTTATCGTCGTCTTAAAGAGTAACGGAACGTTTAAGGTGGCTCCTCAATTCACGCCCTTAGAACTCGAAAATTTTGTACGTTTTAGTAGCGTTTAACTCATTTGAAGCGGTTCCATGAAAGTTTTTCGAATTAAAAAGGTCCTATACTCAAACCGAACAAAAAAACAATGATTGAATGATAACTATCCAACTCTTGAGATCCAAATTCCTGAAGTCTAGTAAGACATGTCTGGTTTTCGACGCTAGATTTTCTCCTAAGACATTGAGAGCGTGAAAAAAATCACGTAAAACTATAAAGATAAACAGAATGCGGATGATTGATCGCAGCAGCCGGTACTTAAGATCCTGGGAGGACATTAATCAAAACTTCTTAAGCGCTATTAAAATAACAACCCCTTCCCCGATGGTTACCGGTCACCTAAACACCTACTGTTGGTAGGAAAGTCACTAAGTTATCGCTTTCTTAAAAATATGATGATTATGTGATGAGATAGCTGTATACCGGAGGTATACTATTCTAAGTAAATTTTTTTCGATATTCACTTTGTAATATCATTGAAACAAACATTTAAAGATCTACTTAGTGGTATACTATTTTAAGTCCAATAAAACAAAACTATAAACTTTCGAATTCGGTATTATGTTTTAAGTCCAGATCACTCCAGAGGTATACGATCTCATCTGGACTTATGCTTTTTTGTCACTCAATTATAAAAAACGAACGCATCCTAAGTCCAAATAGGATATTTTAAATTTATGATTATTGATTTAAATGTCGAACGAATGTATGATCTGTTATGGTCAAAGTAAGAATATTTGTGTTGTCTTCGGTTCGGTTATAATGTATTCGGCAATGTTCTAACAAATAAACAGTCATCAACATGGAACTGAAAGATTTAAAAAATTGTCAAGATTTATTATCTACTAATGGTCCTTTTATTAATAGAAAAATTAATATGAAATCAGTTACTTTGCAAGTTTGAAAAGAACACTTTATATTATAAAAACTCATTTGTTATTGAACATTTTAAAATGGTAGACTAAAGGCGTCAGAAGAGGAAGGAGTTGAATTTTCCAGAAAGTTTACAAAATATGAACCAAAACTTAATTCCAATTTCAGCCAAAAATATAAAGATATCCAGGATTTACTGTTAAATTTGCCGGCGGCATATTGTCATGACTATTATAAAAAATTGCCACAATATTCCACTGCATCGGACTTTCCCGACGACAATAGTGATTATGAATAGCAAATATAACTTGTGATTAACATAATTTTATTAAACATAATTTTTATTGTGCTTTAAGACTCAGGACTTAGGATATTCTGTTATTACATGTAAATAATGAAAATTAATCTTTTATGTTTAGAGGTAGCATATCCCAAGTCCATTATTTAATTCATTTATTACATTTTTATTAATATCTTTTTGTAATAAAAAACTACCTATTACTCGTAACCTACTTTTAAACAACAAATAAAATTTTACTTAGAATTTCACACAATTCTGTAGTCAAGTATTATTACTGTTTTAAATTAGTATACAACACGATTAAAATAGATTTACAATTTAACTGTTCGCGACTGTACCAAAACAAAATGTATTTAGAAGTTTACGTGGAAGTTTAACAAACTTCTACATAGTAAACCAGGTCGAAATTATCATCATTCATTGACACTAAATTAAAATTCAAAAACCTAGGCGTTCCGCGGTAATCAGGTGAGGATTGTGGCGAGAAAGGCTCACCACGTAATCTTCACCAAGACCCCTTTATATCTCTGGAATCCCTTAATGCCTATTTTCGAGATTTGGCATAGCGTTATGACTATTTCTTGACAATTTTTTGGAATTGAGACAAAGTGGGTACTCCCAGCCGTTTGTTTGCACTGAGCTGAGGATTGTGTGGAGACGTTCACCCCACAATCCTCACCAACTTATAGCTGTACCTATCTTCGGAATCATAATGCGACAATTTTTTTAACCTTGGTGACTATTTCTTGACTATTTTTTGGCGTTTTCAAAATTGATTTTCATGAAGTTTTCAAAGATGAGGATTGTGTGGTGAAGGACACCAATATTTGATGTTAAGAATTTCCACGAAGTGATTAAGTAATGCAAAATTATCATAATCCAAAACACCGTTTTTTTTTACAAAATGATTCTTATTAAAATGATGTAAATAATGGCCTGAAACATTATTTGGATGAACCTTTTCCCAAGTCTTTACACTTCCTTTCGTATAGAATGGTTCTCCTTCGTTTATTTTGGCGCAAACATCGGAGAGTTGCATCAACGTTAGTGGTAATACTAACATTTTTCTCTCAGCACACATATAATAAATCATTGTCAGCTGGGGCTCAGTTGCAGGAGTTCTGTCCATCTTCTTAATGCCAACCCTTTTTTTTTTGCAAACTACCTAACTTAATTAATTTGCGAGGACCGAAGGTACCTTCAACTTACCCTTTGGAGCTGCTTAAATGTCGGTTCTACTGCTTTTTTTATCGTGATCGAGGAGGATATTTATTTGTGTGTCTGTGGCGCTGCTTTCGTGTTTTGAAATTTATTTTGTTTATTTTTCTGTTGCTGTTAGTAATATGCATGGGGGGGGGGGGGGGGGGCAGGGGGAGCAGCTGCCCCTGCTGCAGCTGTTTTTTTTTAATGTATGTTCGAGCATAACTCCGTCATATAGAGACGGATTTGCAAAATTATTTTTTTGTTTAAAAGGGTATACTACCGAAATGGTCTTATTGTCGTCAGGTCAGGATCTGATGATGGGATATTTTTATAGTAACTCGTGCAGTTGCTCTTATAAAGCACCATTTGGTGAAGTGGAACTGATGATGAAGACAATAGGTGGCCACTGCTCAATAATAAGAATATCACGGGTTGCGATTCGATTACTTTAATAAAGTTGACAAGCAATTTATGCTCGTCACAATGCATATGGAGAAGTGGAGGTGATGGTGAAGTACCAGAAGAATTCCTCAACAATGAACACCCCTGCATCGGGAAAAGCAATGTTTTGTGAAAGGTGATGAGTAGTTGACATTAGGCTATTGTAACTTACATAAATTACAAACTGACCCACTGAAAAGCGAGAAATAAAAACATTTTTCAAAAAAAAAAAAAACAACTGACTTCCAAAAAAGACTAGCAAGTGAAAAATCATTTTGAAGTCGGTGGCAAATAACGAAAATACAAAACCTTCCTTTCCTTATTTTTTATCAAAATTGTTATTTTTCATTTTGTAGTGTTTTTTGGAAGTCAGTTTTTTTTTTTTTGGAAAAAAGTTTTTTTGTTTACAATGTTCATCGATATTTTCGTCATGCAGCAGCAATATCAAACTGTATACACGTGCGGGGTGAAAATTCTGATTTCCACCCCCAAGCCAAAAGCTCGGTACGCCCATAGTAATATGATATTATTAAATTCATATTTTTATGTTTTATAGTCTGGAATTTAATATTTACTCGTAAAAGTGGTGGGACTAAAGGAAAACCGGTAACCAAGAATAGGAATGCTGTTTCTTGTTTTAAACAGCAATTGTTTCATTATGTTAAATAGCATCGCAGTGAAACTTGAGCTACTGAGTTTACCAGATCAAATTGATGAAGAAAGATTGGATTGGATTGATTGGATGGTCGACGGAGTATATTAGGATCGCAGCAGATGGCGTTCTATAGTTTCTGCCGGGTAGACATGTGAAGAAAGAGTGAGTCTATGTAATCTGCGTTTTCAATTTATTTACCAAACATGTAAACATACATGAATTTTAGGAAAAACAACTGTAATGCCTACACATAAGATTCAGTTTGCGCTACAACATCATATGACCTTTTCAACAGTACTAGTCAGTCTAAAATCAACTTTATTTACACTTACATAAAGTTGATGTTTGTTTTAATGGAAATAACATAAATTTAAATAGACCGTATGTATGTGTGTGTATGTATCAAATTGATGATTCCAATAACTTCAAGTAGAAGTAGTAGCAATGCTGCTTTATTATTAAATCAGTAATCTTACAAGAATTTAAAATAATCATTAGGAGCTCTCTAAGCAGCGGTTGCAGTCCATTCAGCGTAAAAATCCCTCCAGTTACTTATAAATATTCACCCAAAACAGAGCAGCGTAAAGAAACTAACGCAGCCCCAGTGCGAATCGCTTCCTATTACATTATTCAGATATTATACATTCGGCAACTGTAACAGGGTGCCCATCTAATTCTAGATGTAAAATAACTTTCAGAATTCAATATTCCCAAAACAATATAGCAACACCTGTGGTATATTTCCATTTGGGCCCGGCCCTGTATAAATATTCAATTTAGACACTTGCCCATACACTGCTGTATAGTATATTGATGGGATATTTAAACGGTGCTGATATTGATAAGGCTTAGCATTCCGGATCATGGTTCAAGAAGGTTTGTGATGATGAGGGCTCGAATTGCTGAAATATTTTCGCGGTTGGTTGAATTTACTGACGATATTGTTATGATATATATTTGATTGAGAAGCGGGGTGTGAATTGTTTCGATGCATTTTGAAGTCAGTTTCCTGATATTTAGTACAATGGCAAATGGAGCTTTTCCGCGTATTGGAACTTGTAGTATTCTTCTGCTCTTCTTATCGATAAGGCAACGATATTCTTTGAGAAAAGTTGCTCTCAATAAACAAGATTCATCATCATTTTATTTTATCATACAGTTCAAAATAATCTATGATTTGTCCAGCAAAATTCTCACATAACATATACTTATACATAAACAGTAAGACCTGTAAAATAGCTATACAAGTATACATAAACAGTAAGGCCTGCTGCATACTTGTTCGGGTCGGCACGATTCGGTACAGCCGGGCGGCAAAATATTGATATTCATAATTGCCGTGCCGTGTCGAATCAACCCGAACAAAATGTGTCAAAGTCAAATCATTTGTTTCAAATAGGCACATTAATAGCCCGGGGAAGTTACGCCGAATTTTAGGCTAACTATACATTAATTTAAAACTACGAATTATTTCATTTAACGTGTAGGGTATGGTCAAGGGAGTATGTTAAACTGTATACCGCGAAAAGTTCACCCCCACGTGTACGTTTTTTTAAAGAAAACATCTAATTTCAAAGTGGAGGTAAATGTTTAATTCTGAAATAATATATTAGTTTTACGAATTTTTTACAAAATACTCGTATAACCAATATTTTCCTGTTAACTATTTTGTCTTAATTTTTATTCATAAAAATGCGTTTTTGTTTATTTTTACCTTTTGCGGTCCTGGAAAATATTTAATTTTTGTATATTATTTGAAGAGCTAAGTTCAAAAACACGGTTCAGGAAAAATTCGCTGTTAGGAGTTAGTGCAACGTCAAAATTTACAGAAAATAGTATTGATGATGATTCTAGTTGCCCCTTCCAAAAAGTAGTTTTTTATGGAGAAGAATGGGCATGAAACTTCACCGTTAGTCTTTTAAAATGTTTTACAATATTTTGTACGTTAATTATATGATTATAATTATATGAAGACGATGCACCCAGAATAAAGTTACAAGTTTATTATTACTAGTATTAGAAACAAATTTGACAGGTGCAAAAGTCAAACTCCAAATTGAAAATACAAAGAACAATCTTTTGAAATGTCAAATTAGTTTCAGGGATTAAAAAATGAACTGTAAATCACAACTACATCACAATATGTAAAAATAATTAAAAATGAAGCAATGAAAGATAAATTAATTGTGTGTAGCACCCCTAATAGATATTATCATGCCTTTCCATACAAAGCTCTCCAGTAACTTTACAGATGACAGTGACGTAACTCAAAGTCAGAACATTTAAATTAGTTCATTCATTTCATTCGCCTGTTGCGGTCGCTCTTTATAATTCCAATACAACTCAGTTTTAGACAATATTCCAACATTTGCGGCTTTTGTTCAACTTTGAATATTTACCTGAGAACAGTTATTATTTATTCTGGGCCCTCAAAAACCTTTTCATGATAACAAAACTTTATTTGAAAGTTTTAATATTGTTTACTGTGGTTTCACTTTCGTTTTAATACATAGTTTAGAAATTATTATTTGGTGAGTCATATTTTATTCAGATTGTTAATCGGTTTTCGTGGTTAACTATTAAAGTCTGTTTTGTTGAGGTTTGTGGCGGTTGGTGAGATAACTCTTAAAATAAGTAAGTGGGCAATAATCAGAGATATGTAGACTGCACGAGTACCTACTAACAAGTGCTGTTGAGTAAGGGGTGCTAATCCACGCGTCATTTTCGTGAACGGGCGCCGTCAGTTGAGCCTGGTAATCTCTTAACTTTCAAGGCTTATCTTTATATTTTGAATGGTCTTATATTGTTTTTTTTAAATAGGTCTCAAATGAGTCTAAGTCCGTGTGGACTGTTGAAAATGGAGTGCGCGGAAAAAAATTGCTGCGTAAAAAATCGCCCGTGTGGACACTAGCGGGTGTAAAATACCCTTGACGAAGCCGAGTGTCACTTGTTTTATTGCAATTATTTGGACTAGAACATACCTGTGAACCTTCTGATTACGGAGAAATTGATGGTCAAAGTTGCAACTTTCTATGTTTTTTTTTACGATAATCAAGTTTTAAATTTTATAAATTAACTCGAAATACTCCCACGAGGGATCGTGGGAGTATTTCGAGTTAATTTATAAAATTTTTAAAGTTTCGTTGCACGCAATAAGCACAATGTTTTGCGTGCGTTACGTTGCACATTACCGTACAAAGCGATTTTTTACGCCATAAATTAAAGTAATTTCCTAGCAATTATTTATGCACTAAGTTACTTCGTTTGATGTACAGAATGCGTAGACGACAGCTTCGTGAAGGTTGTCGTTACACCCTATATAGTAGCAACAAGAATAATGTCCCCAATATTTTGTAATATCTTGATTTAAAAGAATGGCCATGGAGTTTCTTGCCCGTTGTTCGTCAAAGAGATCTATGTTGACGGCCCAACTTGTTCGCAGTGCCGCGCGGTCGAACTAAACTGTTGGACAATGTCCTTCTGACGAGGACAATGCGCACACTAAATTTGGTTGCCGTCAAAATTGATATTTTCTCATGTTCATTGAGCGAGTTCGCAAGGGTAATGTTACACGTGTTATGTTTTTAATTTGTAAATCTATTTAATAAATTTATTATGTTATAAATTTATTTGATAATCTGTTAAGTAACTACACTACTGAATTAGGACACTGTAATGGTAGCGTATGTATGTAATAAATTAATAAATGTTTTGGAACGGGCCTCATCTTTCTGACCGACTCTTTGACAATTCTAAAGTGCCTGTAAATGGTTTAATTGAACAAAAGGAGGTTTAATCACTATCGGCTACATTACAGGCGTACGTGCTATAACATTACATCATTATGCTGAGCGACAGCTGATGTGCACGAATGTGATAAATACTTTGGAATTATTTTTACTTAAACAAATTTTATTTTCTTTCTCTGTCTGTAACTTTAAAAACCATTTTTTTTTCTTACGTTTTGTTTTGTGTAGATATTGCAAAGTCGATTGCTAATAAAAACGAGGGCAATGGTGCGAGCCCTTTTCATAACTTCATGAGTTGACCTGTTTCTATACGGAACCAAGTGCAGCCGAGGGCGATCGTTTTCATCACCCACGCCTGGAAACTTAGTAGCAGTATAGAAAAGGTGCAGAAAAAGATGTAAAGGCATCTCAATGGTCAGCGTTTCACCTGAAATTAACAACAAAAAAAAGAAGGTTATTTTAATATATCACACGTTACCGCATAACAATAACATTGCAAGATTTAATTTTGATCCTTGTCGTTATCGGCAATGCTGTCAAGCAGTCAAATATTATAGCATTAAATATTGTATTTATGGTTAGACAATTTTATCTAGTTCCCTTACTCTCTAAGCTCTTCATTTCGTCACCACAATACCTACCGAACCAAAATGATCACATTTGTCAAGTAAAGCGATGTGGTAAGCAACTTGTTAATTTCTCAAAAGTGATTAATAAGTGAAGAACAAGTTAATAAATGAATAGCAACGGATCAAATGTCCACGCCGGCTTGCTAACGACTACAAAATGATAAATCAACTTTAGGAAAACAATACCTCGGAGTCAGTTTGGGGTAAGGGATGTTCGATAGGTGAAGATGGGCGATGCCTTGGTTTTGTATTGGAATTGAAAGTTTATTGATATATTTTTAGTAAAATGAAAGAGAGATGGAAGTGCAAGTTCATAATTAAAGAATTCGTTCGTCGTTGAATTCAATTGCAACACCTAGAGTCGTTCTGAAAATAATTGAAACTGTGTCATTGTGACTCAAACATGCAACATGTAGAAAGCCTCAACACCAAAAGTAAAAAACTTCAAAAGTAGTAGTTAGTGCCGTAACCTAATAACCAATTTTTAAACTATACTATTGTTAATATAATTATACTATGTTTTTTTTTTTTTCTAACTGATCAGACAGCTTTGCTGCTGGAGAGTTTGTTGTGCCACTTCTTCTTCCGCAGCTAACTAGTGCGTTAGCTAGGAACAAGAAGTGGTGAAGGGTGGGCGTTTTTGGGGGACTGTCTTACGTAGTTTTGACGTTCGAAAAGGGCTGATTCTCAGCCTAGTTAGAATAAATGACTTTTGAATTTTGTATCTTTAGCACGCAAAGTTGTGTCGTGCCGTGGGTCCCTGCATGCATTGTGGAAATGTGGGATTTTGTAGCGCACCCACCCACACCTTAGATTCTAAGCATGAAGCCTAGATGTTGTAGAAAAAGCAGAAATTGCTACCGTAGTGCATTCACATCGGTTAGCTACCAGTATACAACAAGCTTAAACTTTCTGTAGCTTTGAAATTAATCAAATAGTCTGTAGATTCTGTTGTTATGACGGCGCGGACATTCCGCCAGTAGATTGATGGGCACAGGGGAATAGTTGGGTATCTAGTTCGGACCCCGGCTGCGGCATTGTGCCTTGTTTTAATGTTAATTGATTAAACTGTTATTGGGTATTTGTAGCTGGCTTGTTTCTAGAGTAAGGGAGGGCGATGATGAAGTAAACTCAATTATAGTAACAAGAGTAGTCGTTGTAACTGATCTGATCGATAGTGTTGATGTTTAAGGGCCTGTTGACGGCCTCAAGCGATGCGGTTGGGTCAATCGACGCGCGCGCGTCTCTTGTTCCCGTCCGTCGCGTCGCTCCGCAAATCGCTTCGCGGTGACTCGTGGTATTGTTGCGGTAACTATTTCTATCATTTGTTTTCTCTGCGGTCGCTGTCGCGATACGCGTGTCGCTTGAGCGTGTAGCTCGTGGTCACGGAGTAAGTGTTATAGGTAAGATTATTGTTAAGTGATGGTATCTTGATTTCCCTTGGATTTTTATAATACAAAGTAGAATTCAAATAACAACAAAAATTAACGAAGTCATTTTAAGGCTCATTAGTCGATAACTCGGTCGGTATATAGCACGCAGGCGGAGCAATGACTAATAAAAGTCGTAAGTCGATAACACGGTCGGTACGCCGCAGTCTGCGGGGAGTCCCCGTAGCGGGCGTAACGACCAATGAAATTCATCAGTCATCAGTCGGTAAAAAGCGTGCGGAGACTCACATACATTGAAAATTAACAAGGAAAATGAGCCTTCAAAGCAAATGCCTATCGTGCGGTGCTGGTTCTCCGTAAAGCGCAATCGTTCCCTATCGGCTAAAGAAAACGGTTCCCTGAATACAGGCCCTTTGGCATGCGTTGCAGAAATCTCCCGCATCCCGTATACGAGCCTTATCAATCAATGAAAATGAGTCTTTAAGAGGCTTACAACAGTCACTGTCGACTGCAAAAGTCAAACTGTAAAAGAAAGAGAAGCGCGATGACTCAACAGAGGTAATTTATTGAAAATTATGAAGTAATTATCTATTTACATTTTTTTTAAAGCTATTGCATAGCTTCTATCGCGGGCCTTGAGCGTGGAGACCGAATCCAGAAATCCCGTAACGAAAATAACCTAACACCTCCATAGAGTGAAATTTTAAGATGCGCGCGCATCACTGTGACACAAATTGCATAAGTTGATAAAAAATGCTATGCAATAGCTTTACCGCGGCAGTCTCTGAGTGCCACACGTCTTTTTTTTTTAAATTATCTATTTTTTGAACTAAAAAATAAAACACTATAACGGATCTGAGTTAAAATCAGAATGATTGCAAGTATATTAATATGATTTATAATCGATAAAAAAAAAAAATTGAGGTATCTTCGTGATTTTTTTTTATCGTATTTAAAAAGGCTCGTGGCTAAGCTACGCTTGCCGGGGTTGGTCTGTGGATAGGTGACCATCTTTACATACCGAGACTCCTCCGCGTCTCGGAAAGCACGTGAAGCCGTTAGTCCCGGCTTTAATTCGTGTATCTTTGACAGTCGTTACGAAAAGTTTCGAAACTACGAGTATATAAATCTTTAAACTATATGTAATACTAGCTTTTGCCACGACTTCGTCATTGACCAAAGATGAAAAGTAGCTTATTTTCTAGCCTATCTGCCGTATTACATAACGATCGGTACTGAACCGATCGTTATGAAATATAGTATTAGGTTTAGCCGTGGAAATATAACAGACAGACAGAGTAACTTTCGCATATATAATATTAATATGGATTTCCTAATTACTTTTCCTACTGCCTCGTTGGTCTAGTGGTCGCAAGCGCTACTACTGAGCATGAGTTCCTGGATTCGATTCCCAGGTAGTGTAAAATGTTATTGAGTTTTTCCATTAGTAAATTATCAGTAGCAGCTCGACGGCAATAAGCTCACCCCCTATTACATGGGACTTAAACATAACTGACGAAATGTGGGTGTACTATAGGTACAGCTCTGCCTTACCTTTCGAGGATTACAAGTGTGATATAATGTTATGTTATTTCCTAATAACCGACACAAGCCATCACATTGCCTAACTAAAAACCCTGTTACGCTAAAACTACTGAAACTAAACTTAAACGTTCAAAAGAACATGTACCTCTCCTCAAGAATAGCCACATCATCAAACTCACACTAAATCTCTTCAGGATCTCCCCGTGCATGTTTGAAGACGTTCAAGATGTTCTCCGTTGCACATTTGGCCGTGTTTGAGATCGTAATTGGCCCCTAAAGTAGTGGCTACACGAAGCTACATCACCTCGAGCCACGCCCCTTCGCTGTTCTGTCCTCGGCTTATACGGTACAAGGGTGATGTTCTATTAGGGGTATCATCTAGTACCTATATAATAGAAGTGTATGAGTCCGAAAATGTCTTATGTCCGTGTGACGATTTATGTCCGAAAATGGAAATTACATTTCCATATAACAGCTGTTATTTTCTATCAGTTAATCGTAACTTAATCTTCCATGTTTTTTTCGGGTTTATTACTTTTTCAAGTGAATTTTAATAACGCCTGTTTTCTTAGAACGAGTGGAAAGTACACACAGATGTTATAACCGAGTTCCTAGAAGCAATACGTAATATTTTGTGGAACTAAGTTATCTCAAAGAGAAGCTCAAAGGCATGTTAATATGAAAAGATTTTTTCTTGCCATCCTCTCGTTTTTGCTATTTAGGTATACAAAATTCAAGAAATGAGTAGGTAAATTACCGGGCTAAGATCAATTTATTAAGTTTCGTAGTACATTCAGCAGAACCATTTAGATGTTTTCATTTTCACAATAAACAGAGACATGAATAGCATTAGAACGCAAAGCATTCATAATTCCTTTTTTAAAACAAGATCTTATAACAAAAAAAGAAATCGCACTTGATTGTATCACCCCGCCACCTTCCGCATCAGTCCGCAACGCATCGCTTCGCACCGCACCGTATCGTAAACGCGCCGGCCACGCATCGATCAGGCCACCCAGTGTACCGTGGCTGACTGATACCTCCATTCAATACACAAATTGTCTCCTATATCATATGGGGTGGAGTCATGCCGCTTAAGTGCAACTATTCGTCAAGTATAGCGGAATGTTAAGTCAGGCTTTTTTTTTCGATTTCGGAACGTCGCTTAGATACTTATAGGGAATTTGTTTGTAATGGAGCACTTTTTTTTGCTAGTGTTTTCTGAGGCTCAATTTATCTTTGTTTTAAAGTAAAGAAACTGTAGGTGTATTTACCCAGTCGGGTGGCATCGCTGAGGTATCGTTAGGCTTAGGTTACGCTGGCGTGATGATTTAGATAGACATCTAAGTGCATACAATAAGTTTACAGAGAGTAAAAAAAACGAGAGGAGGATTAAGACAAGAGGTTTATGAAAAGCTTGCATTTCTAAGAATATCGATCAGTTGGCTTTCTCATCTATGTATAGGTTCACGGTATTATGTAAAAGTATTTTTATAAAGTAGGTCCTTATTTTTATTATTGTCAGTGGCACCTGATTGATTGACCTTAAGCTGCTGTGAGCTAGATACTGCTGATTTGTTTCTAAAAGTGATGATGAAACCGGAATCTCATAGATTTATACAGTTATGCAAATTCATAAAACATTTTACTTACTCGTTAAACTCTAGAGTCCGACAAAACAAAGCAGGTAGTTCGGAACATCATTTAGCGAACTAAAACCGAATAACACTAAAAGCTGTTTTGGCGAAGTCGTTGTCGGGCGCGGAGTATGTAAGTAATTCATAGTAAGCGAGTTAGGCGGACCGAGAACTTCCTCGAGCTTCGCTAAAAACTACGGAGCTGTTGCACCGAGACGGTAACGACAGTTTATATTTATGAAATAATCATCAATAATGTAAGGTGTGGTTTATCACTAGTCTTGGTGTAACAAAGTGTAATGTTTAAGTGTTGCTAAAGTAAACCAAGATCTTACTACGTTTAGCAAGGTTTTGTTTAAAAAAAATAGACCGTCCAGCATTGACCTAGCTTGGTGGTTAGTGGTCGTTTCTTTCTTGCTTTTTTTGTAATATTTTTTTTTACAAGCTGTTAATGGCTGTGTTCTGGCTTAATTAGTTTAAAATATATTCGGGTCAACAAATTATCCAACGTAGTTTAATTGTTTTTCATTCAAATCGCTGTATAAAAGTGTAGGTGTGTACTCAGACACCCTCAACATAATTTCTTAATCTACTTTCAAATTACTAAAGAGCTGAAGTCAAGTGCGCAATCATGCCTCACAATATTTAGACTCGAGAGTATTCTCAAAATATTTAAGCGAAAAAGACATAATAAATTTATTTCACAGAGCTTAATTTTATTCATTCACTAGCTTTTGCCCGCGGCTTCGCCCGCGTGGATGTCAGAAAATATCCCACGGGAACGTACTCGGGATTAGTTAGATACCTAATATCCGAGGAAAAGTCATTGATTCCTACCGCTGCGCCCGCGTTGTCGGTAACCATAATTATTTTGTCACGCGTAATTTTGAATCTGTGATATCTTTTAAAGTATTCATTTTAATGATATGATTTAAGGCATGTTTTAATGTCCATTAAATGCCCGATTTAAATAAAATTAAGGATAAATAAAATACCGGTCAAAATAGCTTCGGAAATAACAAATCATTTTTTATCAAATTCATTTAATATATTATACACAAAAACCTTCCGCATGAATCACTCTATCTATTTAAATAAACCGCATCAAAATCCGTTGTGCAGTTTTAAAGATCTAAGCATACATAGGGACAGACAGCGCGAAGCGACTTTGTCGAAGATGTATAGATATAGATTTTGCCAAGATTTAAGTCTCAAGACGATAGATCTGAGTTCATAAGACTAACCTAAAAACAAATCGTCAAAGAATGTGTTTTCGTATTTGTGTAAGGGCTGTCGAAACTCAGTGGTTCTAATTAGCATAATAAAAGACGCAGAATATGCATATGTTTTTTTAATAAAGCAAAAGCTTTTATTGCAAAGCTTTCTTTAAAATTTTACACTAAAGTACTCAACGAATGACTGAAACGTTGAATGCAGTATTTTTTTTTGTTTAGAACCCGTCAGTCACATTGTGTTGCGAAAAATGACAAAATTATTATGTAGGTATTTTTTGCGAGTACATTTGATGGACACTCAAATGTCACTAGTCATGAGCGGACACAGAATCATAGTTACATATAAGGTAACATTAAACAGCTGTCCAGATTTTGTAACTTACCTGACACTGCCGTCAAGCCAGCTCAAAAAGCTTTGACAAAAATGTTTAAGCCTTCATATGCTTACTTGTGGCGGTAGGTACATGTTCCCGAACTTGCTTTGATAATTTCAGTCATCTTACTCCTCTGGGAGACAGAGCGAAAGTAAGTAAATACATAGAGATCTTTTAAGAGCGTTTATTCTGAAGGTGGGCAACGTCGCAAACAGATGTCAAATATTTCACTGTTTTGATTAATTTTGCAATATTACTGTGTGGAAATAAAAAATGTGGCTAACTAGCGAACTAGAATATTGATTATGAAATGCAATAATTAATATCGTAACACCGAATGTTTAGTTTTAGATGTAAAAAAACTATTTGGAAACTTTCCAATGAATTTTTTACACCTAACATTGGTACAACATCAAATTCAATGACCAGAAGGCTGGCCTATTCTTCGGCCAGAGAATCAGCATTGCCATACAACGTGGCAATGCTGCCAGCCTTTTAGGCACTTTTCCTGTTGACAACGATGCGGACGAATTTTTTGATGCCCTATGATTGTTCCCCCCCCACCTCTTATATACTTGTACATATTATTATTATTATTTTAAGTCTGTTAGTTTTTAAATTGTTTCATAGTTAAATAATAATAAAATTAATAAATAATAAAAAAATTCAATGTTATAATTGCAATTCATTATTAATATTCTAGTTCGCTAGTTAGCCACATTTCTTATTTCTATTCAGTAATATTGCTTTAAGAATCAAAACAGGTAAATACTTGACAGCTATTTGCGACGTTGCCAACTTTTAAGATAAACCCTCCTAAGCGTAGTCAAATATCTTGGAAATTCAAAATGAACGAATTCTATAGGGAACGGCTGACATTTGCACGTCACATTTAAATCAATTATTTTTAGAAGAGTCATTATTTATTTATTCAGTTTCAGACAACCATATAAACCATCTTGTTAGTGAAAAAATACCTTATAACTAATGTTAGTAATACAAAACACACAATCAACACCGGCAACACATAACAGCAGTCTAATTACGCAACACATTTTATTTCTGTTTACAATTCTGAATCGAAAGCAAGTCCAGTTTTAAACGCCTGCCCAAATTCGAATTACGCAACACATTTTATATCAGTCGACCGTAATTGGATAGGGATGTTCTAATCAATTGGCTATAATTTATTTGGATGATGTGTTTTGTTACACCATGTAGGAATGATTAATTTCCAAATTATTGTGCTATATTTTTTATTTTTTTTTAAAAAAAAGAGTCAATTTTCCTTTTTTATAAATGAAAATGTACAATGATTGCCGAAAAATTAAAAACCAATTTTTAAAACACTTTCTACCAAAAACTACCATAACTGAAATACGTAACAAAACGTTTTTCTTTTCACGTTTTTGTTATCTGTAGCCAATGACAAAATCGTAGAAAAGCAGTGTTGTCAACTTAGTGGGATTTCCACTAAACCTGGGGATTTGGACACCCCTACTGGCGGAGAAATTTTGCTTTCAGTGGCCGGTGGTTGTGTCTAATGGTTAGTTTAATTCAATTTGTAGAAAACAATACAATCAAACTAAAACTTTGACTCGAGAAAATATTTAAATAACACGATAATGGCATATTTTATTGTTTGTTTAAAACCTGTGTCAGTGATTTTTCGATTTATTTCTTTCAAATGCCGAAACCACTGCGGATTCGAACGCTGATTTGGAAAGACTGACACAGCATGACGAATATATTGAAGTCACACAGAGGCTCCGCCCGAGTAGAGATCGAAAAACAACGTCATTTCAAAAAACATATCTCACGGCAGACGGGAACGTACTTACGGGATAAAAAAATCTGCCGTTAAGCCGTTTGAAAACAAACATCTTCACTAAAATTTCAATAATTATACTGCGGTTGCCGTTTGTCATGCCACCAAATCAATAGAAGTTAAAATCGGTTGAACGGACTGTAAAAAAGGTTTATTCAAATGTCAAATCTTATTTTATTAATCGAATAAAGTTTTTAACCAAACGGTTAAATATCCTATTTCAGATTTTGAAATCGCTTTCAAAATCCGTTTTTAGAAATCGGTTTCAGGAGTGGCTCCAGCTCGCAGTTTCAATCGTCTTTAGTAATATTATTCGGTTGTAAGTGCATCATTAAAAACTATTCAAACATAAACAAATACGTACTTACGCAAAGCTACTATTGCCGTGGTTGGTTTTGTGAAATTGGTTTGTCTAGTTCGGATAATCGATACGATTCGATTTCTGACTTAAATCTGATTTTAAATTCGTTTTGATGTATCTGACGCATGTCTATACCGGACTCAGGGAAAAAAATTGGCAGCACTGAGTAAAAGTTGAATAACCTCTTGAACGATCTGCCGACTTATTGTGAGGTGTTCAGAGTCGAATTTATTGCAGAATATTGCCTGTCTTTACTGCTCTAACTTTATCAGTTTGTAGAGAAAAGAACAAGAAAGGCATATAACACATATTAAACATCGAAAATAATCTGCGCTGGAAGCTGGAATGATCATTCTTTGAAGTCTGTGGAGAATACGATATCTAACATGGCGAATTGGCGATGACTTTGTTTACATTTTAGTTTTCGGTAATATTTTTGATAAGCATTGTTTTGCCTTTAATGTTTTATATTTTTCAACATACAAGATTATATTTACTATTCTCTTACAGAAACATGGGCCTATGCTAAGCAGTTTTGGAACATTTTTCTTGTGGCTTGTGGAAGTCGGAAAAACTTTGGAAAATTCTCTCGTTCAAGACACTGAAGACACTGCGTGCTCTGTTTTCGTTTTCTACTGGCTGCACTAAGACTTAGTTAGGCTGTTTTGCTCAATAGCGAAAAGTAACTAAGTCGATATTATCACTACAAGTAAGTAAGCCAATATAAATAGGAATAACGTGTGTAAGAGAGTACCTTTGTATCTCATTACATTATTGTAGCTGTAGGTACATTATTGGTCAATCTACCTATGGACAATCATTCTTTTGTTGTGTAGACACAAGCATCTAACTTTTTATTGTGGTTAAATATAGTTACTATGTCCGTCAACCTCAGTCTTAACTGAAATTGTTAATTGATATTTATGTACATAAGTAGATGCTGAAATAAACAATTACAACTAGCCAAATAATAACTAACTACACTAGCCAAATAACAACTAACTACAAAACATATTTATAATATTTTCACAGACCGTGCTAGAGCTGAAAATACAAGAAGGGAATGCAACCCAACATCAATCTTGTTGTTCAAACATGGATTGAATATCCAATCTTCTGTATTAATCATTGAAGGTAAGCTTTTTGACACATAGTTAAGAATAAAGCGTAGCAAGTCACATAATAAATAAAACTTTGAATATATTTCCTTGGCTGAACTTATTACATAGACACAACATATATTTTGTGTGTACCTAACTAATGTTTAATATTATAATTCAGTATTATAAAATATCTGGAGACTGAAATATCAGCCCTAAATAAAGATGAAATTATACAACCAGCACCAATGACTAGGCTGATGGGTTTTGTCCAGCCATGGGCTAATGAAAACCTAGTTGAGCCTACTTTACTTTGCCACATAATTTCTAAGTAGGTACTTTATTTGAGCAAAAAATAATAAGATTTTGTTTTAAAACTATAGAGTTCCTGGGGCGTTTCACCTATGAAGACATGAGGGCAGCATGAAGGATGTCGCCCATGCTGCGTTGCCCCGTTGCTCTGCTACTTCAGTTTTCAAGCTTCTCAAGAACTAAAGTAAAAACTGAAGATTGTTAATGAAAGATAATCTTCTTTTTTTTACTGTTCTGTCTTGTACAACAGCAATATAAATATGTGTTACTATTTTGTGAATTGATAACAGTGTAAACTTTAATAAAGTGTTTTTATTTTGAACCTGTACTTGTAATTTTTATTTGTACCTATAAAGGTGCAAATAAAAATAACTTATAATGAAATATTTAAGAATTGAATACTATGCCTTTTATAAACACAGCCAATTGATTATTTTATTGATACTATTTAGAGGTAGGTACCTATTTGCCTAAATTAACTGTCATTTATTAGGTAACAGTAAATAGAGAGAAATAAATTATGGTAATCAAAAACGACTTTTATTATATCTTCACATTATTATGAAATATTTGGACACTACTGTAAGGATTAGTGGAATTTGGAATCTAATGTCCTGTGGCAGTCATCATGGAATAAGTTTGTACTGCTTGCTAATTCTTGCTGTAAGCGCTCATGAGAGTTAAATTTTTTCCTGAATAATATAGTTGAGCCTGACACCTGAAATATAAAAAAAAAAATTAAGTAAATCCTCATTAGATTGATATTCCATGAACCATTACATCCATCCACAAAGTCTAATAGGCCTCTCCCTTCAACACTTACATGCACAATCTATCTACTTTATAGAACAGCAATATTCTGCTATAAACAACAATTAGGTGCCTACAATTGACTTTATTTAAATGTATGGTAAGTTTACGTTTGATGGTGCATTTCGTATTTACCAACAAACAATAAGATTGTGTGTAAAATTGTTGCTATGCTAAACACACAATCAATGTTCAACACTAAGAAAGAAAATAATATTGATATTAAGTAGGTACCTTATACAGACAATGATGTGGAAATAGATCTATTTATGGTGTGGTGAGTATGTTCACCGATGTCCTTACAGAATCCATTGACATAAAATGCTTCAAACTATAATTATTATAATATTTGTTCTTCCTGTAATAAATTTGCTTTTCCAATGAAGTACAAGCCCGACTGGGTTGCTAAGCTTGTGGCTTATGATAAGTTTGATACGGTACGAGGTACGAATTTGTCTTTCCTTTAAAATGCCACCAAAATACCTCGTTTCTGAAATATCATAATATATATCTTTAGTTTAGGTTGTAAGCACTTGTAACAGAAGAAAACTTTCACAATTATTATTAAAAACCGACCTCGTTGCTTCGGTATTTTACAGACCCTAATACTGATCTATCATTGAGGTTTTACACAAAAACACATTCACAATTTATGAAGACGACGTTCACTTACATAATTTTGTAATAAGTAAGGAGATTATACGAGTAAATCCCAAAAATATTGCAAAGAAAATCGAATGCGACCAGTAGGGTGCCTTCTCTTTAGATTGATAGCTGAAAGCAATTTCTCGTTGATTTGAAACAAATTTTCAACTGTCAAAATGATTACGTAATTCCACTAATAGCCTTTTTAGACGAGTATCGTTCACTCTTTAGCGTTTGAAACAGAGTGCAGTTGACAACGCAGATTTTAGAGTTACGTAATTCGAAAATTATAAATTGAATGCAATTGTATTCAAATCGAAACAAATTTGACTCAATTGTAAATCGAAAATGTGTTGCGTAATTAGATAGCAGTTCTGACATTTTTATAATATTTTTTTTGACAATATTAATTATAATTTTTATGAATTGTTAAATATTTAAATTTAATTAATCACAATTTTATTTGGGTTTTTGGGCAGTTTAATTTAAAATAGATATGAATAATTTGAATGTGTGTGTGTAAAATTATGGACTTGAATTTGTCTGAAATAAATGAATAATAATAATAACGAATTAAGTTTCTGGCAGGTTTCTCAAAGACCAATCAAGCAATAGATCAGCTACCTAGTTGACCATCCTCTCCACAAAATGCCTCAGAACAGGGGAGTAAGGACTCTCCGCCACTAATTCTAGGATACTATTGTTACTGACCCACGTTCGATGCATCAGTGAAACAACTTTTTTGCGTATGACTGCGTGGAAACCGTCAGTTTGATTTTGCGAAAACATATCTGATGCACTAAAGAAACGGCGCAGTCCGAACAGCATCCTAAAAACATTATTATATTATACGAGTAAGGCATTTAGCGATCTCGATTGTGTCTCCTCATTTTGGCATAAGATTGGCGACTGTACGAAATTTTTCAAAACATTTTTATTAAGATTGCTGTATCGTGATAGAATCAGATCAATAAACCCAATAATATAATAGCTTGAGGGGTTCAATAGATTATAACATTCTGCGATGAATGCAAAAAAATCTTCTCAACGTTAAACCAAGATTAACCTAGCACAATCTAACGTCCAGTTAACAAAACTTCGCACGGTGCCACCTAAACAATTGGTTAACGAATTTATCAAGAGTTAGCGAGCGGGCAGCTGGTACAACTAGCGTACTTTGTTTTACTTACTGCACACGCATGTGTAGTTACGGTGTAGTACTAAGTTTACACGAGCTTTTTAAAGGTGAAGCGAGTTTGTTTGTTTGAGGAAATTGTTTTAGATAAATCGATGTTTGTTTTTACTCGACTGCCGCAGACGAATGTGGAGGGTGGGAGAGTTACCTCTGATAATACTGTACAAGAAATAGGAATATAGATAAACATCTTGTGCCATGCGTATTATTAATGTGTCACGGGAATCTAACTGACATTACTGCTCGGCTGGTTTTCAGGTTCTGAAAGCCATTACTATGTTTTTTTTTTATAATATCTGTATTAAAAAACTCTCTCCAGTGAAATTTTGGGGTTTCTGGTGACTAAACTTGTTATCATTTGTCAACTTAACAAATGCTAATTCAACCCTAAACGCCAATTAATTTAATCAATCGTCAGCAACTCGTTTACACAAGCGACGGCAATCTATCGCATACATCCCGCGACGTCGAGGGATCGGAATAACTACGCATACATGTAGTTAATCAGGGAGGCGTGTAGCAGATAGTGATGTCCCCGCGGAGCCTGACAGTCGATGTATACTGACGGCCATGTGTCGCTGAGTTTAACCGCTAGTAACCTCTTGGTAGCTCTGGACAGAGAGAGGTGGAGGGAGAGTAGGGACGCCTTGGCCCATAAGTGGCACAATAATGGATATATAAAAACCCATTGGCCACGAGCTCAAGCGACATGCGTCTTGCGACAGCGACTGCGGTGAAAACAAATTAAAGAAGTTGTTACGAGCTTTTATACTGAAAGTGGGCAATATCGCAAATAGCTGTCAAATATTTCGCTGTTTTGATCAATTTGAAATAAGAAATATGGCTAACTAGTGAACTAGAATATTAATAATGAATTGCAATTATAACACTGACCTTGATATTGTAACCGTTTTAGGTAAAAATAGGCATTTGGAAAGTTTCCAAATAGATTTGTTACATCTAAAACTAAATGTTCGGTGTTACGATATTAATTATTGCATTTCATAATCAATATTTTGGTTTTAAATTTTTGGTTTTATGCCACCGACTTCCGAAAATAAAGTTATTTAAGAAAAACCACCGATTGCCGATTGAACTGTAATTTCGGAAATCATTGGCAAAAAACGAAAATTGAAAACCAAATACGATTTTCGAAATAAAAGTAATTTTTCAGTTTTTTGTGTTTTTATTGGAAGTCGGTGTTTTTTTTTTTGGTATTTAATTTTTCACTTTTTAGTCATGGTACCCCACACAAATTCAAATACCACTACCTGCTAATATGTAAATAACAGTGACAGGATCATCCACATAGACTCTAAGTGGGCAAAATACGTATTATTGAAGCTAACTCAATAGGTACTCAAGCCAAGTTAATAAAAAAAATATGGGACCACCACGCAAGCTTCTTTTATCAAATAAATTATGAAGAATTTTAAAAATCGGTCCACAATTGTAAAAAATGTCGATGACCATACAAAAAATAAATAAAAAACAAAGTCGAACATAGAACCTTTTCCTTTTTCGAAAAGTAGAAGTCGGTTAAAAAGAGAGAATTAACGCTAGCTTGATGACATAAAATATGGATATTTAAAGTCTTAGAAAAACTGCAAAAGGCAAATGGCGGGCATTGAACCCATAATGACACAAAATCTTCTAGAGCACTTAAAATGTTTAATATCTTAGATTTAATTTGATACGTACATTAAGACGATACCTAGACTGAAACATTAGCTGTTTCGCTCACTATAAACATTATTCAAGTAATTCAAAAGTGTTGTAATAAAATATTCAAACTAACGGGGAATGCTAATTGCATTACCGTTTTAAATGCTACAGCGTTTATAGTTCCACGATATTAAACTATTTTATTTTAGCGCTGTTAGGGTCGTCACGAAATTAATTCACCAGCACCTAAATTAAATAAGTCACGTGACATTGAACGCGAATCAGAGCGCGACACGTCACAACAGACGATAGTTTCAAATTGTAAACAGAGAAAAACTGTAGACGTCAGACAAAAAGTTTATTTTGCTTTACTTATAGAATGTATACGAAAATATTGGTGTTGAAAGGAACAACACTGATTAGTAGTGTGCCCCTCTCTCACAATGTAGCAGTGTTCATTATCCATCTACTAAATATGTAGTACAAGTAAATTTTTTTTTTTTTAATTTAGTAAATGGAAATCATTATAAACATTAACACAAATTGCTGTTTGTCTGCTTTGAATATTACCTATTTAAAAAATATTTAATACGTTTTGAATTAGACTACCGAATATTATAATATTCGACGAAAGAAAAAAATTAAGTTTGTGTGCGAGCAACACTGTTAAAGAAACTCGCAGATTTGACAGAATTAAAGTGTTGAAGTTATTTGAGCCGCCATGATGGAATGCCTCGTTTTGACACTCAAAATTAAATTGCGTTATCAAAATGAAAAATTAGTTCAGTTAATGTTAATATTTCGTTGAAATATTCATATTTTGAGGTAGACACACAGCAAGGAACATAATTAATTGGTTTCTCAAAAACTGTCAACTAGGCTATTATGTACTCAAGTCATTGTGTTGACGCCAGAAATAACGTGATTTTTATAGCAACTATCTATGTTAACGAAATTCAAATTATTTCTACCTACGGTAATATCAAATTTATGGGGACATTTTTTATTTTTTTTATTTACAGACAGAGTAAATGCCTAGCCGAGACAGTGTGGACGTGTTTATATAAAGCAAAGTACTAGTAAATTATTCTGGCAAAGCTTGGAAACTTAGCAACCCTAGTAAGTTGTCCTCATTCGCTTAATAGTTCAACGTTATTGGTAGATTGTAATAATGTTTTTATTGAAGTCTAGTCGATGTTATTTTCTGAGCACCCTAGAATGTGCGTTTAAATTCATTGCAATTGCAAATGTATAGGAAAGTTAACAGTGCATTGGGTGGTTTATTAACCCTTCCTATGCAAGCGTAAACCTATTTCTAATGTTTCATTAGAATAAATGAACATTCATGATGAAATCATCAACAAACTCACCTAATGTTTCATCATCATCAGACTACAGCAGTTCATTGCTAGACATAAGTATCTCCAATTGCACGAAATTTATTTATTTAATTAACACTTCAAGCACACAAATGTACAGAGACATACTTAATGCCATGGACATTTTCTATCAGTGAACCTCAGTGTGAAGTAGAGAAAATGTGTCTGTGTGATGTTTGTGATGTGGTAGGAGCAATTACGAAAATCAACTCAACTCAAAAAAACAACTCAATCTAATGTTTTTCAATTACAATCTAAAGCCTCTTCCCCACAGCAGTGTTTTTATTGCGAGATAATAACGTAAGCGTTATTGCGATATCTGTTTTCAGTACATTTTATATTTGGACAGCCACGAACTTACACAATATACGCGCGTTTCTCCATCCTGCGATATTCCGATAAGTGTTCTTAGAACTTAAACTGAAAGCATTTATTTCAAATAAACCAATTACAGGCACTTTTGAATTGTCAAGAGGTCGGTCAGTTAGAAATATGGAGCTAGTTGCCCATTCCAACGCGTAGTAGCTTCCTATGGAGAAGAACGGGCAAGAAACTCCACGGACACTCTTTTAAATCAGAATATAGTTATCAAATATTGGTTACATCATCAGGCGCGGATCCAGCCCTCAAAAACGGTTGTGGGCACAGCCACCCGAAGATCGGCCAAGTGCGAGTCGTGGACAGGAAACCTCGCCGTGTGCCTGTGGGCTGGAGTTCCCTTATAGATGCGTCCGGGGGGGCAGGCAAGTCTCCGGACGGTGCACCCTAGGGTGCGGGCAATGTCTCCACATTAGGTACTGTGTGCCTAAGGGGTCTCGTTGTTCGTATGACAATATCCTGTCGGAGGAACGCTCTAACGTGTAATCTTAGAGAGCAGACGTTGACCAGCGTTGGAGTGGGAGCGGACTCGGCGTGCACTAACTTTGGGCAAGCAGGAGGAAGCCTTTTCTTCTGCCACCGTTGGTCTCGCAGCCCCGAAAAGTGTCAAGATCATGTCATTTGACGGGGGTCGAGAGTCTTGGCTTAACCGCTCGGGCCGCGAGGAAGAAAACCTCTATAAAAAATCACCCCAACCCTACAAGCGGCAGCGCGCCGTGAGGGTTGATAGCTTGACTAATGGGTAGCTTAATTAGTCACTAGTGCGAACCACAATTTTTTTGGTTGGTTGGTTGCAAACATTTATACTCGTGGGAACAACATGGAAATATTGAATAAAAAACAAAACCGATGGGCATGCCGCATGGGCAGGGATGGCCCGTGCCTGCTTAGGACAGGGTTCTGACCCTGGTGCGGCAGGAGATGGCTGCCCTACGCAGCAGGTTTTCGGCCCTTGAGACCATCGTCCTGCGTCCCCCGTTAGCGGCGAGCCAGCTGGCCTCGGGCCAACGGAAGGCTGCATCGTAAGCCGCCACCGCAGCTGCCGCGGCCAAACCAGGCCCGTCGGGGCAGACCAAGGACGAGGTGGCTAAACAGGCAGCGAGGGCTGGGGGCCAAGGCGGCGGGGGACCCGGCCCTGGCGGCGTGGGCTCCAGCCCCAGTGGCCGCCTCCGCCTCCTAAATCTCCTCCAGCTAACGCCGAATGGCAAGTAGCCGGGGAGAGGAGGAAGGCGGGTGAGGCAGATAGGGTGGCCAAAAGGAAGGCGAGGTGGCAGCGGCGCAAGGAGCGAAGCTAAAGGCTCCGCGTCCCGGAGTCCGCAGCTGTAGTAATTACACTACAGCCAGAAGCGGAGATGAAGGGCGTGTCCTACCGTGACGTGCTCGCCAAAGTGGGGGTAGCGGTTAACCTTGTGACACCGTTCAAGAGATAAAAAAATAAAAAATAAACCGCGCCGCAAGGGCACATTCAAGTCAAAGATAGACGTACCCAGTAAATGGTAGCTTTAAAGTAGGTACATATAGTGCTCACACTTCATGTGCTAAGCAATTATATAATACTAAGAGATTGAATTTATACAATCTAAAGATAGTCTTACACTCTAGAACATTTTGTATTAGAACGCATGCGATCTTACACCTACCTGCATTATATCGCGTGATAAAAACGCACTTATAGTGGAAAACACGTTAGAAATATCGCACGATAAAAACGCAGCTGTGTGCAAGGTATCGAGACACACTATCGAAGTAACACTTGTGTTACTATCGCGCGATAAAAAGGCGCTGGTAGGAGGCTTAATGCTACACAGAAGTTTCATACAATTTGACTAGCAGCACTGAGACTTCTTTGCCTTCCATGACTCTCTCATTCATACGACATACGAAATATACTCGACAAAAACAAATCAAAGAACGGAAAGTATCGCAAAACTTTCTATCACTAAACACCAATAAAACAAAGTGTTAATATACCAAAGAAGTGCAACACCGAACATTAATGCATTAAACATATTACTACCCGACTGCACAGCCACAATACCGCAACCCTTTCTCTGCGCAGTCGGGTAGGTGTTGTAAATCTCATAAAACTCATGGGCCTTCGCGCAGTTAAATGATATTAAATCTAAAATGCAAATTTTACAGCTTCGATACTGAGTCGCTCTTTTGTAAGTAACAAGGAGATTGGACGTAGATGTACGCTCTTTGGATGAGTTAGTTCTTAGACCAAATAAAAAACAAAGATTTAGCGCTGTCAACAGTGACGTGAGGCAGTTTCGTAAACATGTGTGTACTTAGTGAGGTGTTGTTTGATTGTAAATGTCTGCGTGTGAGCGTGTATGCACAGAGCGGCGGTGTAGTTTTGGCATACTTCACTGTATTGTTCGCAGCGCTATGTCTTGGTTTTTTATTTGGTCTGAGTGTTAGTCTTATTGAAATTGGGATTCTCTTCTTCTGAGAATCCATCATCTACTTACAAAGAGTATTTTTGCTTAGAGCTTCCGCAATATAATGTATTTTTGAATGTTTCAAGCAAAACATTTGTCCTCTTTTATTATCTATTGTACATTGTAACAGCGAATCAATCTTCACGCCTCCCCCTCACACCTAGGCCAAATATTTTTTGATATTCGGATAGCTCATAACCTAAAGAGGTGCCATAAAGAATATTATGAATTAAAACACGAAAAAAAATATTAAATCCGCGAAATTTTGCGGGTTAAAGCTAATACCATAAATAACATATTATGAAAAAGTTGTATAACACGGTCGTGACGGTCTATAACACGGTCAATTTGCGTGATTTCAGAATGAAAGGGTCTTCGATTTCAATCACCCCTTTCCCGAGAGGTTTTGAGTCATGAAGAACACCTCACTACGAAGTTTAAGGCAAGTGAGTTCGCTGCAATAATCAGAAAAAGCCACCATAAAGTCCTTGCAAAGGCCACTTCCATAGCACCACACATCCGATAGCTGCATTTATTCCTTGTGCACACGGTAGAACTAATCTGCTAATGCATCTATACTTACTGCGGATCGGACTTCCATTTGCAGGGTTTCACGAACCATTTCATTGCGCCCGAGTTTGGTTTCAGTCGCATTTGACAGATCTATGTTTGATGGTACGAGAGAACGAACATTGGCTAGGTTTAGTTTCGAGTGAGGTTGCATCCATTTCTTGATGAGTATGTGACAAGAATGAATGAACGGTGAGGTATCGGCGGAAGGCATCTCTTCATTCAACAGTTTTCAGGTCGAGTCCATTTTGATCAACGGACTTATGAACTACTGAAAAACATTTCCTGGATTTTTGATAAGGCTTTTGCAAAACTCTGAACAAATATTTAATATCTAGCAAGATGGCCGCCTTGGAATAAACATGATTTTATCTGAAGTGCCTGCCTACGGAAATCGAATTTCCACCTTTGACGTGCACTTTAAATAAATAAACTTTTCTAGCATAAAGAATAACGCCTTTAAAAGCCAAAGGTTAGAGCAAGCAGTTTAATGCCGAGGAAATAACAAAAAAATTAGCAGTGCACCAGTTTAATGGCAGTTCTAACGATCTAACGGGAAACGGATGTCCGCTGTCGACTCCTCTTCACGTTATAGGTTATTATATTACCTATGGGTTATAGACATTGATCTACCTACGCCTTTTGAGGAAGCGTTAGATGGGCTTTAATAATTAAAGTAAGAATTCATGGGAATAACTGAGGTTTATAAATAAATAAATACATTCTTTACTGCAGACCACATTAAGGAAAAAAGTTTGCGGTCGGAAGAAGTTCCTTACGCGATACACACACTAACCAACGTATATATTAGAAAAAAACAGAGAGAGGCAGAGAAAGTCGTATTAGTGAAGCACAACGCTTTTTCGTTACGTGACGATTTCTACTTGTCAACATCTACCGTAAGCCGCGGTAAAAAACTTAGTTGCAATAAAAGGAAAAAATAAAATACATACACACAGAAATAAAATACATACACACAGACATAAACTCACGCCCTTTTTCCCTATGTAAAGCCCAATCGCACATGGATTGAGATCTTAACAGTACCTGAAAAAAAAAAAAAACCAGTATTTATCAGTTTGAAAGTGTACACCTTACCCTGTGCATTTGATCTGTAGGGTAGGGTAGGTAGGTAGGTGCGAAGATAAATTTCCGTTTTATTTACTAATTCTTAGTGTACCTGCAAAATACGTTATTTTATTTATTAATCGCACATCTGTAACGGAAATAATCTTAATTCTCAAATCGCTTAATGGAACCCTCTGTAAATGAGACAGATATTTATTTATACCTTCAGTCTGAGACACTGGGTAAGTGGAAACACTCTTTAAGTGAGAGACTTTTGCGGGTCCCTTAATGTTCCAGTTATTCAGGTTTCACTGTATATCAACGGATTTCATTTTCATTTTCATAATTTCTTCAAGAAACCATTTCCAATGACATTTTCCCAACAGCCTTACCACCTGCATCACTTATGGCCGACCTCACACTTATAAAGTGTTACTTAGCTCGTTTGAGTCGTCCCACACGTTATTACGTGCACCCACTAACGGCCATTTTATTGAGCCCTGTGCCCCTGCTTACCCGCTTATCCTGATGATAGCGATCAATAATGGACGCACGTATCTTTGATTAACAGCTTTTAATGTATTGCTTTCTGTTTTATTGGCTTTCATGGTATTTATTTTATGGGTTCCACAGCCTGGGTGAAAATATCGTCAACTTCAGAATTTTAAGTTGTATTTAGCAGAAGATAGGATGTTTGGTACCTATTCAGTATTAAGTAGATGGCAATCTATAGTTGTTGAACGTTAAACAAAACCAACTTTCGCCTGTTCGAAAACCTGAAATGTTTGAATTAGAAATCGTTTAAAAAAACTAATAGCTGTACTCGTACAACCTAGACTTGAGCATTCACTTATAACAGAACATCGATCATTCGCCGTTTTTAATGTACAGAGCCAAGCATAAAGCCAAACATCCCTATGAACATTTTCACGACCATTCTAGCGAACGCTCTAGTCAATGCTCGTCAAAAAAATACGAGTATTCTTCACGAAGATGAAAACGGAACAATGACAGAATGGCTCGGTTTGGCAAAAAGTTCGAAGCAAATTTACTGTCCTTTCGCTAGAATGCTCGCTAGAACGCTCGCTAGAATACTCGCTAAAATACTCCTGTATATTTTTCTGTAATGTAACATTCGCTAGAATGCTCATTACAAGTGAATGCTCAAGTTTATCAGCACCTTAAGAATTTACCCTGTCCCTTTTTAAAGTAATCCTATACAAATAAAGAAATCTTGCACACCACTTCTGAATGCGGAACAACTAATCCTAAACACACGTCTTTCTTTTTATTTGTCGAACAATAAAAAAGAGACAAAAGCTTACACGAGCGACAAACGGGAGCGAAAGTACCAGGCTCGCAGCGACACACGGAGATGTTTAACAATTCAGCTAGGCGCCTTTGTGCGCCATCACGGCTTGTTGTTTGCTTTCAATTAGACAGTGCAATTGCGCGGCATCCATGATTCCCTAGTACCTCTGTGAATTTTGGTTTCGATTAATTGCGGACAAAGCGATCAAGCTGGGCAATTAATTTATTTGTTAAAGCGGAAATTAAAGTAAATAAAATACATTAAATATCAACTTACAATCGCAGAATAGGAGACGGAACTTGGAGCTTTCAAATTGTTTTACGGCATTTAGCAGCTTTCGAAAGCTTGGAAAATAACTTGAATGTTTTTGTTTCGTTGTTTCATTTTTATTTGTCAGTGAGTGGGGTTGTTCGTGTGCATTGTGTTTTCGGTGGCCAAAAGAATCTTTATTGTATAGTAAGTAATTATATAACAACATAATTATGCCTATATCGATCACTAATTGGTTTGTGGTAATGTTTATGTAAAAAATCCATTCAATACTGGACATTGTATGGACGTTTCACTCGGTTGAAATCATGCATTGAAAGAGGATTTTCTTATTGATCGTTCTAAGGTAGTATCTATTCGTACGTTTGTTGCCGGAGTCCACTTTGTGCGCCAATAGCCGCTTGATGTTAGCTTTCAATTAAACGGTGGAATTGCGTCGCATCCATGGTTTGGTATGGTACTCGTGAATTTTGGTTCTAATTGGAGGAAAGCGATCAATGATGAATCGAAAGATGAGGAGTTTGAATTTGATTTTCGACCTAATTCAAATCGAAACTCAAATTTCCGGTAGGGGTCAAAAATCTAAAGTGATGTTTTTGTTCTCAATGGTAACAAGCAATGAAATTGATGTTCTTTCAATTAAATTAAGTACATATTTTCAAGGCTTCTTAGCCAAGCCGATAAATCTGGTACGCTATGCTGTTAAGCTATCGCATTGGTCGCGGATAACTTTCGATGTAATCCTGGCACATGGGCTTATGAGATCCCATTTTCATTCCTACCTACTTAATTAATCTTACCTTGTCGAAAGTATGAAAAAGTTTAATTTAAATTCGGAAATACATATTTTAAATCATGTTTGAAAAAGAAACTCGTACTGCAGTATTTTCTCAAAAGTTAAGTGAAATTAGAGATACTATCAAAGAAACTGCCACTGATCAGATAACTTTAAATCTTTTAAAAGAAGATGTTTGTTGCGAAAAAAAATACCAGCATAATTTTAAGAAGTATTATTCTTTCATTTGGACCGCTCATCACAGCAAATAGTAACGATTGACTTGTTTATGCATTCGGGAAATTAGTCCCAAGAATGTCATAAAAATGGTTGATAATCACATAATTCGCATTCACCTCCTTCACCACACAGAAGTAATACATTAACATTCACACAGAATAAAAACTGTCCCTCATGTCATATCTACTTCCTGAGGATGTAGGAGTAAGTTTTAATTGCGTTTTACGTTAGTAGACGTCAAAGCGAGCGAGCTTACCATCCCTTGGGCAAAGACGTGAGTAGCTTAAACGTCTATATACGAACCGATGTTTTTTGAAAAAGTTACGTTCCTACATGCTGTAACTGTTTTTATTGGTCAGTCAAGGGAATAGTACGTAGTTATGTCCTTTAGTACTTTGTGGACGTGGTTTGGGGTTGTAATGTGGCCATTGCTAAGGTAACGTGGAACTGTTAGAAGGTCAATCCATTCAGTATTATTCTGCTTTTAAGCACTGGTTTGTGGTGCTTATTATTATTAATTTCTTATTTCAGTTTTCAGGAGCTCGTGGCCAATAGCCGCACGGGTCGATCCAGCAGGTTAAGCTACGCTTGCCGGGGTTGGTCCGTGGATGAGTGATCATCTTTACATACCAAGACTCCTCCGTGCCTCGGAAGGCACGTTAAGCCGTTTGTCCCGGCTGTCGTTCGTGGATCTTTGACAGTCGTTACGGGTCGTCAGAAGCCCGAAAGTCTGAAAACCAGTCTTACCAAGGGGTATCATTTTACCTATTATCTGGGTTGTGGAGGTCAGATATGCAGTCGCTCCATGTAAATTACTGGTATTCAGCTGCATCCGGTTAGACCCGATTAGGTCCGGTTAGGTGAGAAAAGGCTAGGCAGATGGATGGATTTCTTATTTCAGTGAATCTCCATATAAGTTATATAATCATAATATCACAAAAAGAACATAAAATGTTACTGTGTAAGTATCAAAGTTCCATACTATCCTATGCTTCAATACTTTTCGTTTATTTAAGTTACTTTGTCCGGAAATATAATAAATTGCACTTGCTCTATATTTTTTGAGTTAGTTTGTTGAGAACTTGAAGTGAGTTAGGTATAAAATCTGGATTAATATAAAAAGGGGCATTCGATGGGTCACGTCACATGTGTTAGTGAGAGATTAGAGTCGCTTCCTACGGGCAGGCGGTACAGAAATAATCGTGTGTCACGTGTAAGATATTATTATGAGTTATTTTGGTAATATCTTGCTGATACTTTCATTAGTTATATTTACTGTTTAAGATCTTTATTTCTCAAAATAATTACAAATTCACCAATATAGAGAAATCATAAATAGTTTTAAACAATAATTAATATGTGTCATTATGCGAAGCTTAAAATAAAATATTGCTACTATGATTTGTCATATATTTGTATTTGTGTATATTTTGATTTGATATCCTAACTATAATAACATTATAAGTGAGTTTGTTTTTACGCTTTCACGCTAAAATGGCTGAACAGATTTTGATGGAATTTGGCATATGAGTAGACCTTGATCTGGGTTAGGACACATAGTACTTTTTATCCCGATATTCCCACGGGATCGAGACATATGCGGGTGAAACCGCGGGCGCAGTTAGTTATGTGTATTTTACAGTGATGCATATTTGTCACTACCTTCATGTTCAATAGGCGGTTCTGTGTCTGTTAAATACCAATTGTTATAACATCAGACATTCGCCATACTTAAATTAACAACAAAATTAAATCGACCAAACTGAGTTATTTCGAAACAGTTGTCAAGTAATGAATAACGATCGAGCTAAAACAAGACGATACCCAAAGTAGGACTGTAAGCATCTCCTAATTATAGCCTCAGGCCGAGCGGACCGATTTTAACGTTGCCTGTCCATTGGATAGGGGGGTGTAAGCGGAGCGTAGCGAGGAGCAGAGTATGCGGAGTGTCCTTCCGTGTCCACTGAAACGGAGCAGTTCTGGCTGAGGTTTTCTTTACTGTAGTTCTGAGCTATGCGTAGATTCCGCATATGAAGTTTAGATTAGGTCGGTTAAACTAACCGCTTTTCGCTGTAATTATGTTGTTTGAAGGGAACTCCATACAAATCGCTTCATTTGTTTAAAAATTTCGTCTGATCTACAGCGTAAATAATATAATTGATATTGTCTAATGGTCGCAATGAAAGAGATTGTGATTGCAATTAGACCGCTGTTCCTAACCATGAACACTGCGACAGAGACAGGAAATTTTATTGGTTAATAGTTTGAGATATTTCTCGACGGCATGTGAAGCAAATTCAGAGGCCCATGGGCGGCATAAACTCTGACATCTTTAGTCACTAACCACACGAAAAATAAAGTTTGGTTTATGTTTCCTAGCTGCGCACCGCTCCGTTTCTCTCCGATCCAAAGTACAGGCAGCCTAAGAGTTGCGTCACAAATACAGGATCGTTCAGTAGGTACTTGAGGCATTAAGATGTTTGTAAATGAGTTAATACTTGTTTACATTGAGTTAACAGTTGATTTTGAGGTGGTAATGTTTTATGGCTCGTGTAGTTTTGATCTTTTCTCTTCTCGATTTGGTTTAACAGAGTTGCCTGTTTATCGTTTTTATTGTAGTCTTCGTATTGTATTTATTTGCCTCTTTTGCTAGTTCCTGCAGTTTTAAACAGTTTTCAGCGTTGTTATGGTTCATAAAAGAGCTCGTGGCTAAGTAACAACAGTCGCACTGGTCGATCCATCAGGTTAAGCTACGCTTGCCGGGGATGGTCAGTGGATGGGTGACCCATCTTTACATACAGAGACTCCTCCGTGCCTCGGAAAGCACGTTAATCTGTTGGTCATTCGTGGATCTTTGACAGTCGTTAAGAGTCGTCAGAAGCCCGAACCAGTCTTACCAAGGGGTATCGTATTACCCAGTTACTGGGTTGTGGAGGTCAGATAGGGAGTCGCTCCATGTAAAATACTGGTATTCAGCTGCATCCGGTTAGACTGGAAGCCGACCCCAACAGTAGTAGTGTATAATTGGGGCATCTGGATCACTTCGCTTCGCTCAGTTCGTGATCCAGATCGCCCCAATTATACATCAGTAAGTAACTGACTTCTAACCACCTATTCAGAATGTAATCTTGTCTGAGATATCGAATATATTCAGGGATTTTTTTAATTAATAGGCTGGAACAAATACTTATATGTTCCATCCGGGAATTGAACCCGCCATATGTGAAGCATTGTAAGTAGCAGCATCTGTTTAACCTACTATATACGAGTTGTGATGTAGCGAGACGTGCTCTTAACCAATGCATCAAACGTGTCGTCAAAGGTGTGTTAAAATATTGAGCCACTTTATGAGCTCCCTTCCACATACTATACCAATGGGTTAATTCCTCATAGTAATAATAGAGGTTGTGACTTGGTAAATACAAAACAAAGACATTAATTTAGACAAAAATTTCTTTATTCTCAATCCACATCTTTAAACATGTAACATTTTTTAAAGCACATACATTTGAATGAAATACACAGCTAAATATTTTACTAGACTTTCCATAATCATCAAATATATTTTGAAAACTAGGACAGTTTTTATTTTCTAAATTATATATATTGTCATGTTTTACAATGTTTTTTAACCACAAAACTTTTTCACAACCTTTAACATAAATGGTTTTATCTTTCAAATAAGGCACAATGTATTGATGTAAGTTTAAGTATGGTATATAACCCTCTTTCCAGAAAATGTTTCTGTTTCTCTCTATCCAACTTACTTGTAATCTTTCTTTTTTTGTAAGATTGTAAAATGGGTATGGTGGTTTAATTAACAATACCATAATTCGATTGTTGCATGCGATTGCAATTTCTTTGACAATAAACTCGTTATTTTCCATCTTAAAACCTTGCAGATCGACTATGGCACTCATGATAATTTTCTTACAATGCTACTCAGAGGTTTATATTCAATCAGGCGATCGTTGATAATTAAACAATAAGCAGATGTATTTTCTGGAATATCTTCAGAACTTTCGAGTTCCAGTCTCACATCTATAGCCCCAGTCTTCAAAGCCTCGTTCTGTCTTGAGCAATCAATTACAAATAAAGGAGCCTTTTCTTTAAATTCAAGCCGATCAAGCATCGGTTCACACCGAGTGTTATAATAAGACTGACGGAATTTTGTATACATTTCATATAATATACAATACTTATCTTCAGAAAATTTTGAATTAACGGATTCGTATGGATAATAATGCGAATTTAAAAAAAGAGTAACATTAGTTAATTTACCATGGTCAAATATTGAACTGTCTCTAGATTTCATGTTTTTTCTATTTGTTTGTAACCCCAAGATCACATACCTCGGTTTCTCGAGTTGTGAAGCAGTCTTAACAATCCAGGAATGTTTTGTAGTTTTAGGTAATAAAGGGTATTCATACAAGTCCCAGTTGCGAAAAGCTATTTGAATAGGGCGATCTTTTTCTAAATATTTCAGTAAAGTTAATCTTTCCCGATCTGAAACTTTTATATGAGGAACACGCCATTGCAATCTCTCTATATTTATTTCAATCGTGTCATTATTATCAAGAGTAACACTATTAAGATTGGAACTACTTCTGTTAAGTATTAGTTCATGTTTACAATTAATGATAATTTTATCATAATCTTCCGCAAATCCCAAAACTTTATTCAGGGGTATAAGAGTGCTAAAAATACCATCATTATCTTTAATCCCATTCAAATTCCAACCCCAAACACCAGCAGCTTTGCTTTCTCCCTCACTCATAGACACATATGATTTTAGAGTTGTAGTAATTCCTGCATTTTTTATTCGGTCTATCTCAACACCGTTAATTTCATATCGAATGTCTTGAAATAGAAATGATATAGGATTATTAGTAAAATTAACAATCTTTCGTGTAAGTTTTCCTGATCCATCTTTGGAAGACACAGTGGCTCGACCTTCAACGTAAATGTAGCTGGCTGAAGGTAGTATGTACATATCTTGCTGATTTATAGGTATTCGTATTTCATCATTTTCTTTAAAACTGTTGCTGTATGGATTATAAGTATGGTATTCGTAACTCACTATAGAGTTATCGAATTGCGGTGAATCATTTATCTTAAGAATACTCATAATTTAAATCCCAAAGCTTGAAGAAATAATTTATTCTCTTTAGTGATTTTTTGAATACTTCGTTTATGTCTACGTCTTCTGACGACACGAGAACGAGTAAAGTTGTTCACTTTGGCGTTTGGTTTTATATTATAAACAATCATTTTTTAGGGTTAATCAAATTGACAATCGACTCTTGTAACAGACAATGTTAAAGTGTTGTCTTATGGGTAAGACATCTTTTTTTAAAGTAATGATTTATTAAGACTGCTTATTCCAAAATTGTTTAAGAAATTGTATACATAAATGTCCACAATTAAATAAATTATTATTTTGAAAATTATTATAATTATAATGGATGTCGTCAGAACCCACATAACGAATAAATTCTATTGGTGGTTTTAAGTTTCCGTAACTATCGAAATATTCAACATATTTATTTAAAATTACATAGGCTACCCAATGTGTACCAGAATTTTGCGAATTATCTAAATTAATGATTCCACACTCTCGGGAAAACGGAGATCTTGGTAAGGTATCTCTCATATACACTCCACGAAAATATGGAATGTTTTCCGTAAAATGTATGATATCTATATTAGTAAGAGCACGATTAGGTAGCCTAGTATTTAGTTTTTTTTCTTTAAATTTACGTATAATCGAAGCCCATTCTTGTAACGGTTTAGCCGCAATCCGTTTCCAATACATACACCTTCCACTTTCTTATGACATCGTTCCATTTCTTCCAATCGCTTTTTTGCAACCTTATATTCGTTGATAGTTTTGACGATTCCAGCAATTCCGCTTGCTATACTTCCAGCAGCTGATAAGCCAGCAAATATCGGAATTAAGGGTAAAACACCACCGGACTTAGGAATGGGTATGATACGTGGGAGCTTCGCAGATGAATCACGAGTTAACTCCTTAGCAGCAGCGTATGCCAATTCTATCAGTTTTTTCTTACACTTTGGCTTTATTTTTTTAATGCATTTTTTCGTATGGGAGACTATATTTTTAAAGTTTTTTTTTAAACCGCATCCAGAACTCACTTTTGATAGCATTACGTTGTTAACCAAATTAGCAGCAAGTTTTTCTCCTGTGCTCGTATCTGAAGACAAAGAGCGCTTCTTTGCCATCTTTAGTAAAAATATATCTGCTTTATGACGATCTTTCAAACTGTCGGAATTATTATATGCGATATCGTGATATTTGCAATATTCATCTAACTTATTTACACCTTTATCACCACGAGCCAATCTTTCATGTAATTTAGTTCCAGGACCACAATAATTATATCCCGGTAAATGGAGTTCAAATGGTAAATTATTAATCAAATTATTCACAAGTCCTTCTCCCTTCATGTATGCAAACAGAATAGAACCCATATCGTAGATCATGACATTATATTCAAAAAGCCCTCATAAAACATTTGTATCATCAATCCAACTATTTTCTGATGGTGGTAACCCCAACCATTTCACGAAAACTTTTCTGCCTTTTCGTTTCAAAACTTTTTCAACAAGGTAAATATCAGGATGTTTAGTAATCTGTAATTCTTGACCATAAAATGCTCCTAAAATAGGCTGCTGCTTAATGTCTTGTAATAAATATGTAACAGGATTAGTATTTTTAACTTTACTGATCTTGAATATCTCAGTTGACCAATTAGGAGTATATCCTTTTTCAAAACAACCTTTATGTTTACTTATTCGAACAGAATCACCTATCTTGAGCTTATAACGTTTTGTTTTCATTTGTGGTTTTTTGAAATATGCATTTAGTATTCTAGTTTTATTGCTATGATTTACTTGAGCTGGTGGTAAACCAATTGTTGTATGTATTGTTTGATTATATGTATTTATTATTTTAGCAAGTGTTCCGTCTGTCCATTTATAACTCCCTTTTAAACTAAATTCCTTGTAAAGCTTATTTTTTATCGTTCTTATTAATCGTTCTACAATCGAAGCCTTTTTGGTTGAATAAGTACTGTAGTGATTGATAGCATTATTTTTTATAATTTTTTGAAAACTTTTATTGTAAAATTCTGTTCCTAGATCTGTTTGTAAGTTTCTGGGGATACGTTTTTCACAACATAATATCGTATTGAAAGCCATAGATACAGATTCTTTATTTTTTTGTTTAAGTGCAATAGCCCAAGCGTACTTAGAAAATCCATCGATAACCACTAAAATGTATTTGTAGTCGGTATTGAATTTGGAGATATTTTGCATATCCATTAAATCTGCTTGCCAAAGATCATCAATATCTTTTAGTATTACATGTCTTCGAGGAAAATTAATTCTCGCACTTCTATGAATTTCATCTATAATATCTATTTTCACTTTGCTCATTCTTAAACAGTCACTTCTGAATTACAAAAATATACTAAACAACAATTCACATGATGAGTCCTTTTATTCTTTTATTATACCAGCTTCTTTTAATTCTTCAATTATTGATAAGATTTCATTGTCAACATTGGTATTACCTGCAGTTTTAGATGCGATCAAAAGTTTAAGTCTGTCTACTAATTCATTAGGATCATCCCAATAAACAAGTTCAGTATTTGTTTTATATTTTTTAAGACATGGTAGACCAGCACCTTGTTTTTGCTTAGATTTAACTTCCGTACATTCTAGTAAGCGTTTACTAAACTCCGAAAATAACGGTTTGATTACTTGAGAATATTTTAATCCTTTATCTCCTTTAATCTGACCTGCAGAATCGAAGTCTCTTTTATGAGCATTAGTTGTGAGGAGTATTTCCTTGTACACTAGTTTATCTTTTAAATTGACCACTGTTAAATCAGGCTTTCTGCGCAGCAATAATTCTTTAAGACCTGGGGTTATTTTATACTGTTTATTTGCTATGCAAATATTGTATACTTTACCAGAATTCTCATGAGTGGTAGAAAAATTTACTGTTGTATTGCCGATCATATGTTTATTATTCTCACTACGTACTCCAAATGGTATATTCATATCATCGTAAATTTCATAGATATCTTCTTTTTTCAACGAGATATTATTAACATTTTCTGATTCAGATGTGTTACCTTCTTCGTCTTCTGAATAAAATTTATCTACTGAGTCTGATTCACCAGAAGATTCATGGTTCTTATCATAAGATTGATCTTGAGACAATATTTTTGAATCTATGTTAGTCTTGCGAGTTTGTTCAGTCTGTTTGTTAGCTATTATCGCATTCAGAGGGTCAGCGAGAGGCTTAAAAAAATACTTCAGATGAGTATTGGTATTAAACTCCTCATCTTTCATTTGTTTTATTTTATTCTTTATAGCATCCGCAGACTTTATTAATTGATCTTTAATTTTGTGATCCATTATACGACTTTTACTTAACAGTATTTACGTGCAAATGATTTTTTTTTTGCATTCTTGATTTATATAATCGTCACTCAAAATATATAAAAGTGTCAAAAGATTGTCTATATCTTCCTTTGTTTAATTCACAATCCTTATTAATAATCAAAAAATCATAAGGGTGCAACCAGATCTTAGAACACAGATCTTTGAACTTAGACCAGTCCATATCAGAACTAACATGTTCATCGTATATATGCTTCAGGTTAACTTCATCTTGCTTGAAAATTATCAAAAAGTTAACATTGTCGCGTAATAACTGCTTTGGTATTTTTGAATAAGTTTGAGATAAATAAAAACAATCTATATCCTTATGTCTACCCATTGTAAAATAATTTCGTATATTAATTTGCTTTTCACAAACCACATCATCAAAAATAATAACAGAATTGTGTAATGCATCGTTAGGATGAATGACATCATCGTCAAAATTAAATATAAAAAGTTTTACTTCCGGAACTCTTTCTAAGATCATTTTAAGAAATCTATATTTTGGTTGAAAGCTAGTCTTGGAATATAAGTAAACATTTTTAAACTTTAAACCATTTTCATGGAGTAACAAACTAATCATGACGTTAGTTTTTCCACAATTTGAAGGACCACATAATATGCATCTTATATTATTCGGAAGAAGTACACTATGCTTAGCGTGCGACTTATTTTCCTTTACCTCAATATTTTTAACTTCCAACTAAACTGGTTGCTTAACCCACTTCATGGTTGTATCTGCTAGAAAAATTAAATGTACTTGTATATATATTGCATGCCTCGGTGCCCCAGAATTTTATATAGGTAATTACAAAATAACGACATCATACTATTGATGTTTTAATAAAATTATATTAAAATAGGTATTTTAACAATGAGATGATGTAAGACTGTCAGGGGTTATAATTAAAACAAATACTTAATTAAGTTTCTCGGATATCGACCTCGATATTTATTAAATAACAATATTATTTCAAAAAAAAAAAAAATGAAATAAAAAGTACACAAGAGTAAAAAAAGAATATTATGAACAAATCGTAGTATTAGAATAATACAAACTCTCTTACTAAAAAACTTATTAATAAAATATAAATTATACAGGAGTAAATTATATATTAGTAAATTATATATTAGTAAATCAATTATTATGAACAAATCTTAGTATTAGAAGAGTGTATCACAATGCCCCCAAGGTAGTGTTTCAATCTGATTAGCAAGTATTTGTCTTTTATCATCATTACTATTTAAAACTACTTTATTAACTTGCTGTGAATATAAGAGATGTTTAATAGATTTTATCATATTCATTTTGTGTTTGATAACTTTATTATCAACTAATGTTTCATAGTAGTCTGAGATTTTAAGACGTTTGGATATGGGCTTGGTAACACCCTTCGCTTTTTTTATTGTAGTTTTTACGCTTTTTAGACAGTATAGTTTTGCTCTTAAACCAACAAACTCTGTAATAATGGATCCCCCAAGTTCATCTTTAAATAATCCTGGAATACTGGCATTTATTTTCGGTATTCCAAACGGATTATCTTCTTCAAAGTTACTCGTATCAAAACGTGAAGTATCATATTTTGCCGCCGCCGGTACCCCGTCCCTCGAGGCCGTCAAGAAGGGACGGGGTTGCGTAGCAGCACGGTTCGGGGAGATTGTCGTGGTGGGAGCGTACTTTTCCCCGAGCCGAACTCTCGCCGAGTTCCACAACTCCCTTGGGGAGTTGAGAGTCGTCGTCGTCGGGTACCATCCCCTCCCCGTGATCGTCCTCGGGGACTTCAATGCCAAGAACGTGGCTTGGGGTTCCCGGTTAACGGACACACGGGGCAGGATGGTGGAGGACTGGGCTCTGGAGTCGGGTCTAGTCGTCCTAAACCGGGGTTCTGTTCCCACGTGCGTGCGGATGCGGGGCGAGTCAGTGGTGGACATTTCGTTCGCCAGCCCCGCTCTGTCGCCACGTGTCATCGACTGGCGCGTCATGGAGGGGGTGGAGACCTATTCCGATCACCGGTACATCCGGTTTGACGTCTCCGCCCAGACCTCGGGCACGCCGGTCAGACAGACCCCGAGTGGTCCGCGGTGGGCGCTGAAGCAGCTGGACCGGGAGCTCCTCCTGGAAGCCTCGATCGTGCAGGCCTGGGTGACATCACCGGACAGGCCTGCCGACATCAACGACGAGGCGGAGTGGTTCCGGGAGGCCATGTCCGAAATATGTGACGTGGCAATGCCCCGGGTCCAGCCCAGACGTGCTCAGCGCCAGGTGTGCTGGTGGTCGCGTGAGCTGACCGCTTTACGCGCGGCGTGCGTTGCTGCGCGCCACCTGTACGCCAGGCACCGCAGGCTTCGTATCCGCCCGCCGGATACGGAAGCCATTGAGGCGGAGCTGTACGCCGGGTACAGAGCGGCGAAGACCGCCCTCCAAGCCGGGATCGAGCGGGCCAGAGGACTGGCCCGCGAGGAGTCGCTGGAGACTCTGAACAGAGACCCGTGGGGACGCCCATATAAATGGGTGCGAGACAAGCTCCGCCCATGGGCTCCCCCGCTGACGCAGAGTCTCCGGCCCCAGCTCGTGGAGGACGTGGTGAGCGCTCTGTTCCCTTCGCGAGGGGAACATACTCCCCCGCCCATGGCTCCGCCTCCTGCGGTGCCCGATGCGGACCACACAGGAAACGACGACGACGACGAATCTCCGGAGGTGACCGGGGTAGATTTGAGAGCGGCGGTACGTAGGCTGAATGCCAAAAATACCGCCCCAGGACCCGACGGCTTACCTGGAAAAGCCTGGGTTCTGGCCTTAGAGGCTCTCGGGCCTCGACTTCGGGGGCTCTTTAGCGCATGCTTGGAGAGGGGCCAGTTCCCACTTCGTTGGAAGACGGGGAAACTGGTCCTCATCAAGAAACCGGGGCGCCCGGCGGACTCTCCGTCCGCTTACCGGCCCATCGTGCTGCTCGACGAGGTGGGCAAGCTCTTTGAAAGAGTAATTGCAGACCGCCTTGTCGGGCAGCTGGTGCGAGTGGGGCCGGATTTGGCGGACAGCCAGTTTGGTTTCCGCAAGGGGCGCTCTACGGTGGATGCCGTCATGCGCGTTCGAGCCCTCACGACGGGGGATGCTGTTGCCCGGGGTGGGGTGGTCTTGGCGGTGTCTCTTGACATCGCCAATGCGTTCAATACCCTGCCCTGGAGTTGCATTAGGGAGGCACTCCGGTATCACCGGATGCCGACCTACCTCTGTCGAGTGGTCGAGGCCTATTTGACGGACAGGGCCGTCATCTACCCCGGTCACCACGGAGAGTGGAACCGGCGAGAGATGTCGTGCGGTGTCCCGCAGGGATCGGTCCTGGGGCCGCATCTGTGGGACATCGGCTACGACTGGGTGCTGCGCGCCGACCTCCCTAGCGGCGTCAGCGTAGTCTGCTACGCTGACGACACGCTGGTCCTGGTGCAGGGGAGGTCGCATGAGGCAGCGGCCGAACTAGCGACACGTTGGGTTGCGACAATCGTCGATAGGATCCGGCAACTGGGACTCGAGGTGGCCTTGCACAAGTCCGAGGCCATGTGTTTCTATGGTCCTCGGAACGCGCCGCTGTCGGGTTCCCAGATAACGGCGGGAGGGGTTCACATCGGTGTCGAGTCGACGATGAAGTACCTGGGACTCGTCCTCGACAGCCGGTGGAACTTCGTGGAGCACTTCCGACGTTTGGCTCCCAAACTGCAGAGGGCTGGGGCTGCTTTGAAGCGGCTTCTGCCCAATCTAGGGGGTCCAAACGCCTCCTGCCGGAGGCTCTACGCGGGGATCGTGCGGTCCATGGCCCTTTACGGGGCACCGGTGTGGGCGCGTTCATTAAGGCTGCGACCAGCCCAGCGATTGAACGCGTCCCAAAGGGTCATGGCCATTAGGCTGGTCAGAGGATACCGCACGGTCTCCCGTGAGGCGGCGAGCCTCCTTGCCGGACTACCGCCATGGGATCTGGAGGCAAAAGTCCTCGCGCACATGTGGGAGTTGCGCGAGGAGGCGAAACGCCGGGGTGTAACTCCGCTGCCGCGAGAAATCACGGCACAGCGGACAGAGCTCCGGCGGGATCTCATGGCGGCATGGAGAGTGCGATTGTCGCAACCCAGCGCTGGGCACGCCACAATTGCGGCGGTAAGGCCCCTCTTTGAGGAGTGGCTAGAGAGGCGCCACGGCGTCCTCACCTTCCGCCTGACGCAGGTCCTCACCGGACACGGTTGTTTCGGGAGGTTCCTGTTCAGGATAAAGCGGGAGGAAACGCCCGGGTGTTACCATTGTGTGGATCGCCCGGAGGACACGGTGGAGCATACGGTGGAGGTCTGCCCGGCTTGGGCGGGGCACCGCCGTGTCCTCACGGAGGCGATCGGCAGCGGCGATCTCTCGCGTCCGGCCCTGGTTCAGGCCATGGTCCGGAGCGAGAGTGCATGGGAAGCCGTCACTTCCTTCTGCGAAGCAGTAATGCTCGCGAAGGAGGAGGCGGAGCGCGCGAAGGAAATGCAAGATGCGCGCCCTCGCGCCCCTAGTCGCCGCAGGAGACGCCCCGGGCGTCGGGAGTCGCGAGCCGACTTCCGGCCACCGTAGGCGCGGGCTTGCGGACGGTGGGCAATGGGTAGCTCGCCGTCCGATTAGGACCAGGCCCGGGTCGACGGCGCGTTGTGTTCCACGCGCGCCTCAAAGAGATGTCAGCACCAACTGACGGGGTCCGTAAGGGCCAATGCCTGCCAGGGTTGCGAGTTGGTCCGAAAGGGATATCGCGGCCCCGGCACACAGGCAACGGAAGGAACACGGGTGGGTTTTAGTCAGTAAAAGTCTGACACT
Source organism: Agrochola macilenta (assembly GCA_916701695.1). Lineage (NCBI taxonomy): Eukaryota > Metazoa > Arthropoda > Insecta > Lepidoptera > Noctuidae > Agrochola > Agrochola macilenta. The sequence goes on along the minus strand of OU753560.1, from coordinate 21,736,315 downwards.
CCCTCTCGCTCCGCCCAGAGCGGGAGGAGTCATTTGATGATTTCCCACCCAAAAAAAAAAAAAAAAAAGTATCATATTTTAGGTCTTTGTAAAAGTCATCTGTATTTATCAAGTACAAAAGACTATCGGTATCTGTGTAACAAAGATTTACGTCCTCGCCATATTTATTTTTAATATAACTATAATGAAAATTATATAAATGTTGTTTAGCAAATTCAAGCACTGAGAATCCAATGTAAATTGGTTTATCTAATATTAGTTTTTCAGGACTTAACTGAGCAGCTACAAAATTTTCAGAAAATATTGAAATACTCTTCAAATTAGGTTTTGAAATAATTTTTTCCGCACCAATGCATTTGTTTGTTGTATTACATGAATCTTTCCATTTTGTGATTAATTTCACGTCTACTTGCTTTCGTTTATTTTCTATAGTTTTACCAAATACGGAATTGTTTAGAAGTTTAAAAAAGTCTCTCTCAAAGGGCGACTTAGAAGCCTGTCGTAGACAAGTATTTAAATCAATGTACTTTTGAAGAAATGCTTCTTGTCTAAATTTAAGTATACGATGAATTTTCTTTAAAATTAGACCATGATGTAAACATTCTTTTAAATTAACGAAATGAATGACATACTTGTATTTATCATATAAATTAGCTATTAATTTCACGGATTTTCCGTTTGGAGGAATAAACTTTTCACATGCGAAAGGTAAATCCTTATGAACGTTATGCAGATAATCTGGGTACTCTAGGTCTACTTCTAAAATATATCCATGTTCACCATCATTCGGAATTTTCATTACATCGAAATTTAACAGATCGCACTGGCTTAAGAAAATAAATTCTGATATTGGTAATTTTCTTGTCATAGCATAACCATATAAATTATTGCAGTCTAGATAAACTAAGTAGCTAGATGGTTTTGTGTCATCAAAATGCGGAACATACTTATTGTTAGCCTTAGCATGTCGAACAGAACATTGAGCTAATCCACCGCGTATACCCTTCTCTAACAATTGGTATATTTCCAAATCACTTATTAACTCAAGTCGAACGCCAGTATATAATAACATGGCATTCCAGCTTAAGCTAGGAGCAGATATATAATACGCTGGATCAAGAGAGTAATGTTGTAAACTCATATTTCTAAAATTTTCAAAAATATCGCATAGTAATAACACATCGCATTTTAAGTACAAATCTGTGTACTCCCCTAGTGAATGTATATTAAATGCTTGCCATACAGCTTGTGCATGTCTGTAATCATCATCGGAAATATGCTCTAATTGAATTGAATTATAAAAACATTCCTTGGGAGGCAATTGTTTATCCTCATACTTTGACCATGAATCCATATAGTCATATGGATAAACACCTTTATGTTTCAATAAATGTAAATTCTTCTTAGCGGTAACCATACTTGATAGATTGATGAAATCTTTAACATCCAAACTTTTACTTAATTCATCTAGACTTGAACTTAAGAATTGATATGAATCAATGAACTTCATTTGAATAGGGCGTGCTGTATTTCTTGGTTGAATTAATTTAGTTATAGATGTGTATTTTTCTTTAGACTTTGGTATTATTTTAATACGACCTTCATATTTTGCTAATTCTTTAATGAATAAATGACTGTCATAACCTGCTAAATTATGAAAAACAATTGGTACAAATGGACATATTTTGTATCTCAAATTACACAAGGAATGTGCTGCACCTCTGTATTCGGATGTAACATGATCATGATCTCGAACTTTATCTCCAAATAATAATTCTTTACAAATAAAACATTTTGTAGCCTTTTTATAATTCGTTTTTTGTTCATTAGTTAATGGTTTCATAGGTTGAACTTTTGATAATATAGTATTTATCCAAGTTACATCTTTAACCAGCCATCTGATAAATGTTTCAACGCAATCAGGACCTCTATATGTAACGTATTTGTTTAAACTTGGATCGTATGAGCAACATATATAATATGCAAAACATGACGGAACATGTAATTTAAACTTTTGAGTGTTAAGATTCTCAGTATTTTGTTCAGAATAGTTTTGTAACATACTTTCAAAGTCAGCATAGATAATAAAATAAATTTTTTGTTGGTGATCATAATGTTTAAATTGTATCATGCAATTTTTTTCAGGTAGTATTGTGAGTACATTACAACAATGATGGGTACTAAATTTCAATTCACTCGAGAAAAATTGCAAACACGAATCACAAAAGTGAATTTTACCTTTATGATGACTTATTTGTTGTCGAACTAGTCGCACAAGATCTTTAATCAGACAATAATGTCCTTTATCATAACGCTCAATGTAAAGTAAGTTAATGTGGTGTTTTTTCTTAGCATTCGTTAAGTATAGAGGTCCGGTTATAGTGCATTTACTATCTAAACCATAAATATTAATACTAATACTAGGATTGTATTTCTCAAATAACTTTATATCATTCATTGATGGTGGAAATGACATATCCTGTGTATTCAGAACTTTTGAATAGTGTGGGTAGGAAGAAATTCTACATGGATTATATTTAACAGGGTGTAACGCAGCAACAATGCTCCACAAAAAACATTGATCGTCATTATTCTGAATATTTAAACAACATTTTTTATTTTTTATTACTGGTGGTAGTTCTATAAAGGTACCTCCTCTCATCGGATCGTATTTATTTATATTAATTTCTAAATGGCTCAGTGTAAAAAAGGACCAGCCAGAGTCACGCTGTTCAAACTCGGTCAGTTTCCTCTTAAACACTTCTAAAGTATTCTTATAAAAATCATTAATGTCAGAGTTTTTATAAATTACTATCAATTTTGTGTTAAAAGATTTCAGTAACTGTTCATTTGTCTTTGTTAATAGGAAGTAAGCAAATAATTCCAAATTTATTTTAATACAATTATGTTTTTCTAATGATATTTCAATAAGTTTTCTAATATCACTGTGAGAGTCGCTCAAGAACGCTTCAGGTGTAAGATAATCTATTTCTTGAGCGGGACTTAAGCGATATGTAACAATTCTGTTTTTAAAAGCAGTCGCTATTATTTTAATATTATCAAATTCAGTTCTCAATAAACAGTTTGATTTGTGTAAATTAGTTCTCATATGATAATTAAATTTATGTTTCGGTATTTCAATAAAGCATTTATCACATTTCATTAAAATTTCATTGGTCGATGCAATATTCGAAGGTTCAACTGAAAAAACAAGAAACGACATTGTTAACATTTTATTTATAATCTTAAAATCTATTAGAGTAAGTACAGTAAATGATTTTAGCTTACTATTATTTCTATTGATTAAACATATGATTACATTGATTAGGTACATATTGTTATATATTTTTTAATATTTAAGTAGTTACAATTTCATTTAAAAATAATGATTACTAATAAAAGTTTTCGGAATTTCTCTAAATTCCTTGCGAGTGGCGCTAATAAATTTTGTTAAGTGCGCCCATGCTCAGTGTCTACATTGGTTTGATTTTTCATTGTAATTACAGAATGCTGCCATCTATTAATCGGCAACACTTTATCTATATCATCACACTTATACACCTTTACTTCCACATAGTGTGAACCAGTTTTAGCAGTGTGCGCTTGTCTGCTATAGCCGTTCGCAATCCTACTGCTAATATAGGAATAGATAGGCGTTTTTTTACCCCTCCTTGGTGCTGATGAAGTGCTAGGTTGCTGTTCATCTTCGCTGTCATCGCTCCCAAATAAATCAGCGGCTGTCGGCAGGTCCGGCAACTTAACGGGGTTTATTCGTGGTTTCTTAGACGGCTTGGGAGTGGATGGAGCCGTGGCTGGCAGCCTGCTCCGCTTTTTCTTAGGTGCTACCTCAACGGCCTCAGGAACTGTGTCAGGGACGCTTAGAGACTCGTCCTCTGATAGGAAAAGGTCGTCAGCTACCTGCGATGTCTTGGACCTGAAATTATAAAAATATTTGATTACACATAATTTAACTTGCGTAACTTATTGATAGGTAATAAGATAATTAATATCAATACGAAGGACTCGGGTTCGATACAAAAAACAATGTGCGACAACTGTGATCAATTTCATACAAAAGTATGCTTCTGTCTACCCCTAAAGGTGTATACAGGCATTATAAAAAACAGAAAAAATAACACTTACATTTTTGAAGATAAATCCGATAATTCTTCGCAGTTTAGAACCTTGCGTTGATCTCCCGCCGAAGGATGAGGGTGCAGTAGTGCTCCAGAATTTCTATCGATGATTTAAATACCTTTCCATAAAGCGCATGCATCAATGATGCATGCCCAAAAATGGTAAACGCAAACACGGGAGAAAAATATTGCTAAGATAAACTAAATTGATATACTAATCAAATAACGCGGTGTTACCTCTCGATTTTATTACTTTAGTACAGATTCATTAAGATTTATGATTTATACAATAAGTATAGACGTCACACAAAAAAAAAACAGACGGACGGACATGGCTAAACTATAAGTGTTTCTTGTTGACTACGGAACCCTTTATACTAAGTTATTAATGAAGTACTTATTAAAATACTTTACAACGAACAAAAATCAGAAATTTTGTATAAGTTGCTTTATAAAATTGCTTAGGTTAGCAAATAACTTTGTATGATGACCCCCCACATATCCCGACTTCACTTGCCTTATTTTTATTCGTGTTTGTTGCTATCATGGGGTTAGTGTATCTGTAAATGATGAGTAGGACATACAGACATTCCAACTTAATGTTTTATTATGAATGTAACATAAACAATGCAGTCGTGTCATCGCAAGGGTTAAATTTCATCTAACCATTTTTGGATAAAAGGAATATCCACAATGAAACTATTATTTTCAACCTTATGAACACTTTTTTTTTAACACAATTTTTATATAAATTGCTCACACTTATTCGAAACAACATTCGTTTTTCAAAACTGTAGTGTTCAGTACGTGCGTAATTGTGCAGTCTACAATGTCGGTAAGTTATTTTTTTTTATTTTTTTTTTATTTTGGAGCTTGAATGTCAAACCATTCATAAATATTAATTTAATCATAATGTTTTATAATTTCAGGATTCGGAAGAGCTGTTTAACTTTATACCTTTAGAAAAAGGTCCTGCTCAAATACATGCAGTAAATCAAAAATATTTGGGTCTTGCTGAATCATCTCGGAAAATATCGAAGAATAAACGGATGGCATATTCCTACATAAAAAAACCTGTTACAAGACCTTCGAAAATCATAAGAATCCAAATTATCGATGCAGAAACCTTCGAGCAGAAGGATAGTTCAATCTGTAATCATTATTGTGAAGCAGAGATTTGTGCTCAACACGTCGTGAAAAATATTTTAATGGATGACATATTGTCTAGCACTAAGGAATTAATAAATAGAATTCAGGAAAACATGGAAAACTCGTAGGGAATATAACTAAATATGTTTTAATGTATGTAGTTAGTATGTAAGCATATCAATGTTATACTTAAATAAAAATGCTGGCTGTCTGTTTCAGTCTATTTAGTTTACCTATAGCTAAACATGTTTAATACGGTTAGTATGTAAGTCAATCAAATGCTGTAAATAAAAACTTTGTTATGTGACTATCTGCTTGGGGGTACTAGGAATAGCTACTTAGTACTACTCTTTCTGTTTATTGTAAGTAATTAGAAGAATTTTGTAGTCTCTTAGAATACATGGTCTTAATAATTATATTGTATGAAGTGTATTTTTGCTAGAATGTATGAAAAATGTGAAATTGCGGTGTCTCCAATAAACTTAATTAAATCATAATCAAAATTTTATTGCTATAAATAAATGCATATTTGTAACTATTAAATTGATTTTTATTTCAATTCCTTTTCATTTAAATTAATTTTGGAAGTACCTATTAATAGATTCGTACACGCCTACACAAACATACTTAAACAAACATTCACAAACACACGCATAGGTATCATCTGAACTGCGCCTTGCGTTTTTGCAAGCGCATACCAATCCTAATAATGAGATCAACGGAGCCTCGAGTAATTATAAATGGCTTACTATGATTTTATGCATCATTCAATTCTTGCAAATGTAGTGTGAAGGTTGGGTCGTTTTCTAATTAACTTTATTTATACTACATCAATATGATGTTATCTGCAACGCTATCTAAATAAAGTGATGATAGTATCTGTATTTGAATAGATCGGATTCAGAGTGCATCTGGTCAATATAACAAAAGCTTAGAAACAAATATCGAATATGTCAGTCTAGATTGTTCTGAATAGATGGTGAGAAGTCAGTTACTTACTGATGTATAATTGGGGCGATCTGGATCACGAACTGAGCGAAGCGAAGTGATCCAGATGCCCCAATTATACACTACTCCCAACATAGTTGGGAAAAGGCTAGGCAGATTGATTTTTTATGGTTCATAAAAGGTTTTGGACTGCTTAAAATTATAATGACATACTGAAACGGATCCATAACAAAAAAAAAAACATCTTGAAAGAGTACACCGGCCTTCCTTTTAACGTACCTAATCAATTTTGTATCAAAATACAACATTATTTTATTAAATTTTCAAGTCACTTAACAACGCGACAATAAAAAGCCGTTAAAAATACAATTCCATCAAAACATTTCTCACTAAATTCAGACAAAAGAAGCCTGAAAACTTGATAATTTAATTGCTCAGTAGGTGGTCCAACAATACATTACGGGGAAACTTTTTAAAACATTCTCCCATTGTCAATTTATTTCCCCTCAATTTACAATGTACAGGAAGCTATAAAAACAAAAAAGTCGACAAGCGCGAGCGTCACTTGTTTTTTTTTGACTGATGACTTAGAAATCTTACTTACGTGTTGAATATTTTGAGGCCTCAGACAAAATATTAAACCAAGACATAGCGCAGCGAACAATACAGTGAAGCATGCCAAAACTACACCTCCGCTTTGTGCATACACTCTTACACGCACACATTTACAGCCATTTATAATCAAATTACGATCAAACTACACCTCACTAAGTTTTATGAAACCGGCCTCGCGTCACTATTGACAGCGCTGTCTTGGTTTTTTATTTGGTCTGAGTTTGAGGCAGTAAAAATGTTTTTAAACAGTTTTAACACCTAGAACTAACACCAAAGCAGCACATTTTAACCGACTTCCAAAAAGGGTGAGGTTCTATCTCTTATTTTAAATTTAACTAACATAGCTATAAGTATGTACCTTTTAACATTATATGGACTATTGTATCAATTACTGTGTGCTTGGTCTGAAATAAATGTTTTCATTTCATTTCTATGTTCGTAGCGTATGTATGTTTTTTTTTGTTTGTGCACCGGTTTCTCTGTCAATTGAGGTCCCATATAACTTTGCTTGGATGTTTTTGATTTAACTTCAATAATACGTATTTTTACCAGTTAGTATATGTGGATGATATGATGAAAACTTCCGAAATTAAAGTTATTTTTCACTTTATAGTGTTTTTTTTTTGGCAATAGGTTGTTTTTTTTAAAAGTTTTTACGCTAATTAAGTTATAGGTCCCATTTAATTAGGGGTGAATCTAATGTCTGTTCACCAGATCCAGATCCAGATGGGGCTGTTAAAGTGCCTAAAGATTTACTCGATTTTTGACGATCGACACGTTGTTTCTTTAGTACTTCTGCCCCTCATGATGAAGTAGGTATTGCTAAAGGCGCCTTTACTGAAAATTACTTTCGCGCGTGAGAAACTGGAAGTTTCTAGTCCGAAATTAGAAATACATGCAAGTAGGAATAAAATTATTTACAGGCTTTTATTCGAAATCGACACAGTTGCACTGTACCTATTATTTTGCACATGGATCTCCAAAACTGGAATAAACTTAGGGAGACTTTAACAAAAACAGCGCTGTATCCCATTGTGAACGGTCCCACAAAAACTTCGGTAACTAAGTTTTTAATTGCGTTTCTTAGTAACGAGCCTTTCCAGCCGCTGAAGCGCTTTGTTATCCAATTTAAACAAATTCTGTGGTTCACTGTAATTTGGGTCATTGTATTGTGGACTTATCGATTTTAATGATGATCGGAGTTGATAAAAAAGTTTTATCAAGTACGTAAAAAGTAAAATTACTACTATGTAGTTGTAAGTCACGAAACGCATTGTCGTTTTACTGCAAAAGACAAACGTTCGCAAACAGGCACACATTTTAAAGTTATTTATATGGGGATAGGGCAGGACAGAAAAATATCGTGAGGAAACCAGCATGTCCTAGAACAAAAAATTCAAAGATGTGACATTTACCAAACCGCACTGGGCCTGCGTGATGGTTTACGGCCCATTACCTCTCACATGGAGCAGGCCTGGGTCCCAGCAGTGGGGAAATAATAGGCGGTTTTGCATCATCGCATAGGTAACTTCAGGCAAGCAAGATAGTTCAAATTCAAGTCATTTATTCAAACTAGGCTGAGAATCAGCACTTTTCGAACGTCAAAATTACATAAGACAGTCCCCCAAAACGCCCACCCTTCACCACATCCTAGTGCTTTAGCTGGGAAGAAGAAGTGGCGCAACAAACTCCCCAGCAGCACAGCTGTCTGTACAGTTAGAAGAACAAAAAAAAAAGAAGATTCTATATAATAGTATTCAGTGGTTTCTTGCCTGAAGTAATGCAACGATGCCAAGTTGTATTTTTATATTCGGTTAATCTTCATTTAGAATGGTTGTTGACTGGTTGCACAATGCATGACAAACAAAATAATTATTCGGTGACATCAAACTTAAACCAAAGCATTTATTTCAGTAAAACCAATGACACCAAGAACCAAAAATTCGAAGACATGTGACATCTAAGTACCAAGCCGCACTGGGCCCACGTGGTGGATTACAGCCTACTCCTTCTCACAGTGAGGAGACCTGTTTCCCAGCAGTGGGAATATTATAGGCTGATTATGGTAGGTATACCAGTTAAGCATCTGATTGTGTAGGACTAACTCCTAAACACGTTGTTCTTCAATAGATGAAAAAATATTTTGATTTAAAAGAGTGTCCGTGAATTTTCTAGCTCGTTCTTCTGATTTACCAATCAGAGGTACTTTTGAATTTTCAAGGAGTCCGTCAGTCAAAAAGATGAAACTAGATGTCCATTCCAAAGCTTAGTTGGTTCCTATGGAGAAGTACGAGCCGAGGCGTTAGTCCCACACAATCAGATGCTTAACTACACAATCAGAATACCAGCACTGCGATATTTATTTTTTAAATGTAGTAGTATTATGCTGAGATAGGAGCCTTTTGGCCTCGTACAGGACTGCATTAATTTTTAATTTTACTTTGTTTTTTTATTTATGTTTAGTGTGTTTTTAGTTTAATTTGTGATTTCCTGTGCGAGTCTCAATAAATACTTTTTCTTTCTTTCTACCACAGGTAGGAATACTCACGCTATTTTTGCAAAATCAAGGAAAACCTGTATCGACGCACGTTTCCGTCCTGCCCCGGTGTAGCATGAAATATAAATGGAGTGGGCATGATTCAACGAGCCCTGGCCATGCGTTATTCACGACTCGCTTCCTATACTTTTGATTTTTTGATAGCATTCCCATGTAACGTACTTTCTTATTTGTTCGCACTTAGTTGCAAATGTGTTTTTTCGAAAGTTTTTGGAACATAGTTCGAGATTTTTTGGCAGTGAAGGGTTCTAAATTGTGTTGACGAAATGGAGCTGTGATCGTAATAGAACTATTTTAAAGGTTTATTTTGTTTTTTCACTTGCAGTAAGTAAGAGGTAAGTAGTAGTAGTGATGGGGCAGTCGGGGTAGTGGCTGATCTTTGCGTTATGCTCGTGATCGGGTGCTGCTTGTGGTTACTGGTCGTCTTGCTGATCATGTTTTTGTTATTGTTATTAGTAATGAACTATTTATTTATTTTACCTCGATGGTCCTAGTTTATCATTTATAACTTCCAGTTACAGCTATATATACTCGTAGCTATATGTAAGCGGGCACGCCTTTTATGCCTGGAGGCTTTTATTTACATACTAGCTGACCCGACGAACTTTGTTCCGCATTCAATCAAATATAAAAAACCCTACCTACCCTACCTACCCTACCTAATAAATAATAATAATAATAATAATAAAATAATTTATTTGCGTAAAACATGGTATACAATGGTGTTTAGCATGGGTTAGAGTGGCACAAACATGTTTAGCTACGATAAAACATAGCATGCAAAAATTTAATGTCACAGGGTAATTATAATTAAGTAATTAATGTTAGAATTGTATTCTGGGGTAATTGTAGTTTGAGAGAACAAGTATTTAAGTCCCAAAAACGATGTATAAGGGCAATGTGTGGCCTGAAAATGACAGACAGTTGTGTACCTATGTTTAAGTCCCTAAAATTATTAACATTTCCCGCATTATATATTTTGGAAATGGCCATTTTTGTGAGAAAACATAAGAATTACTTTCTAACAGTATCAGAAACAAGATTAAGGCCTGTTAGAAGCCAATATAGGAACCTATTACAAAATGGTAATTACAATACAGCTTTACTTGCGAAAAGTGTTTTCGGCATGGGTCCTACCATTTATAACAAAATACCGAATATTATAAAAAATCACCCAATCCAAATATTTAAAAAGAAACTGACAGCCCTATTACTTGATAAGTGTTATTATTCAATCAATGATTTTTTAAATGACCCTACTCTTTAGATTTAATTATTGACATTGTATTTCTTTATTATTATCTAATTAATTTGTCTTTTGATTTTTATTCGATTTTGTTAATAAAATTTACGTTCAATGTTTGCATGCCTAATTGGTAGATTGTACAGGGATCTCAACATTTTGTAAACACCTTTATTTATGTACCTACTTTCAAAGCAAATAAATGATTATTATTTTAAAATGTTTATTATTATTATTATTATTATTATTAATAGAATGTCAATATTTTTTGTCCATAAATTCTTTCAAACTATAAAAGCTATATTCATTTAGCCATTTGTATAATTTGTTTTTAAATAATCTTACATTTAATAGTTTTAAATTATTTGGTATTTTATTATAAGTACGTACACACATTGCTAGACAGCTTTTATTATATTTGGTTAGCTTTGGTAAATCATTTAACACCAGTCCATAAGCATCACGTCTGCTCCGAGGACATACATCGCTTGCTGTCTTGAATAGTTGTTTATTCTTGGTCACAAACACACATATTTCGTAAATATAGAGAGATGGAAGCGGTAACAAACCAAGTTTTTTAAATATTGGCCGACATGTATCATCCGGCTGAAGTCCATAAATTGATCTTAGGCACTTCTTTTGGGCGATGAACGCTCTATTTAGATCAGTGCTATTACCCCACATTATAAGACCATATCGTAGTAACGATTCAACATATGCATGGTAAGATATAATAGCAGTTTTTATGTTTGTTACATTTTTGACTTGCTTCAAAGCGTATACGAATTTATTAATTCTACCACAGACGCTGTTTACGTGTCCCTTCCAGTTTATATCTTGATCAATTATTACTCCTAAAAATTTTGTATGTGGTACTTGTTTAATTTTACTTATATTAAGTTTAATATTATTTTTATTATTATTAGATTGGTTAAATTGTATGTATACGGATTTTTCTAAATTTATTTTCAAATGGTGTATGTCAAGCCAGTGTATTAGTATATCAATAGTATTATTAATGTCAGTCTCATGATCTATAACGGTATTTTGCTTTTTATCAGATGTCACAATTATGGATATATCGTCAGCGAATAAGATGCATTTATGATTAGTTATTTTTATGATATCATTTATATATAAAAGGAATAATATTGGGCCTAGTACGCTACCTTGGGGGACGCCATATTTATTATGACTATATTCTGATGAATATGATGTGATGTCTTTGGTTTCGTTAATTTTACTGATAATCACACATTGTTGCCTATTGCTTAAGTAGGATGATATCCACTGAAGTGCAGGTCCCCTAATCCCAATTGTTTCTAACTTTTGAAGCAGTATATCGTGTGACACCAAATCGAAGGCTTTAGACATATCAAAGAATAGACCTGTAGTGAGATAATTATTATTAATATTTGTGAGTATAATTTTCATAAGAGAATAAATAGCTAACGTAGTCGATTTATCTTTTTGGAAGCCAAACTGTTCGGTACTTATGATTTGAAATTTGTTGCAGTAGTCAATCAGTCTTTTAAACATACATTTTTCGTAAATTTTTGACAAAATAGGTATTAAAGTAATGGGACGGTAATTATTGATGTCATATATATCACCCTTTTTGAATAAGGGCTTGACAATTGATAATTTTAATTTTTCAGGAAAAACTCCGGTTAAAAACGACATATTAATTAAGTGAGTTAAAACACCAGTCAGCTCGTTACAGCAAGCCTTTAAGATTTTTGTATTAATTTCATCGTACCCTTCCGCTTTGGTGTTGCGTAGTGACATTATTACCTGGCTCGCCTCACTTTCCAACATTGGTTTCAGAAACATTGAGTTAACACTATTATTTCTCCTAAAGCTTGGGTCGAAACTTTTTTGTGTAGGTAAGGCCGATAGGTTTATGTAGTGGTTGTTAAATACTGAAGCTATCTCTACAGGGTCTGTAACCATAGTATCGTTTATCTTTATGTTTTCTATATTGTTTTTAGGGTTAGTTCTATTAATTTCATTTTGTATGACGCTCCATGTCGCTTTACACTTGTTATCATGCTTATTGATATAGCTTATATTCGCGTTCTTTTTGGAACTATAGATACATTTTTTCAGTAGATTTGAATAATTTTTATATTTCGTTTTATTGGTTAAGTTTTTGTTTTTGTAGTACTGATAGCGCAGATTACGTTTAGTTTGACAACTTTGTTTTAAACCTTTGCTTATCCACCTTTGTGTGTTCCTATTATTACTATTGACCTTGACTCTTACCCTAGAAAAACACATATAGTAAAATAGGCAGAACAATTCATGGAAATCATTGAATGCATAATTTGCATCAGTGGTGTTTGCATAGATGTCGGACCAAGACAGATTTTGCAAGCATTCTTTGAATTTCCGGATATTATCCCTGTTGAAATCTCTTTTATAAATGTAGTATCCCGGCGATTTCAATGGCTGATGATTACTAGGAAAGCTTAACATTTGTGCGGTGTCATGGTCTGAAAGATGCAGAGGTAGTACGGTTGCAGTTGCATTGTCAATGTTGCTTAATATATGGTCAATATAAGACAGTTTCCGCGTAGGGACATTGATGTGAATGATTAAATTATAATTTTTACACAAATCCTTTAACGCATTTGTGATGTTGCCTTGTTTGAGGGTATTTATATTTAAATCTCCGGCTATAACTATATTTATTTTAGATTTATATTTCTTAAGCAAATCGTTTAAAAGTGTTTCCAATTTTGTTAGAAACTGATTTGGATCAGACTGAGGCGTTCTGTACACACATATAATTACTAATTTATTACCTACCTACCCTACCTACCCTATCTACCTACCTACTCTACCTACCCTATCTACTCTATCTACCCTACCTACCCTACCTACCTACCTACCTACCTACCTACCTTATTACCCCTATCACATCCATTTTTCAACCCTCATTAAAATAGATGTGATTTTCGAAATCAACGACCCAAAATTCCTCGAAAATGATACCCATATCGATTTTTTACATTTTTATCCCTAGCACACCCCTTTTTCACCCCCTGAGGGTAATGTTTTAGAAAGCAGGAAACATATACTTACCTATTCATTTATTTAGTTTTTTGAGAACTTAGACAATGTATGGGAAAAGCCATGAAAACGACATCAATGTTGATTTTTAAACATTTCGACCCCTTTAAGGGATGATAATATTTTACTTCTAACATTTCGGATTTAAAAATAGATATAATTTTTAAAATAAACGACCCAGAAACCTCGGAAATGATACCAATATCGGTACTCGTAATTTTTTATCCCTATCCCACCCCTTTTCATCCCCCTGTTAATGAAAAGTATCCTATCCTTTATCTCAGTATCTCACCTATCTAATTGAAAATTTTCATCCAAATCTAGTCATCAGTATTTAATTTCCCATACAAACTTTCAACCCCCTTTTCACCCCTTTAGAGCGTGGTTTTCGGGATAAAAAGGTTAGACTCCTGGTTCTAAGCTACCTCTCCACCAATTTTCAGCTAAATCGGTTCAGCCGTTCTTGAGTTATAAATAGTGTAACTAACACGACTTTCTTTTATATACGAGTATATAGATGTATGTGATAGTTCTGTTTACGTTTCGTTTTTATTTCTGCCTGAGTATAGTTCTCGATGTTTTTGGTTGGTATATTGGCGTGTGCTAGCTGACTTAAGGCTAATAATTTAAATTATGTTTTGTGTTGCGTAATGTAAATTATTTTGCATACTATTAATATAGAATCATATTTTTTCTAACTGAACAGACAGCTGTGCTGCTGGGGAGTTTGTTGCGCCACTTCTTCTTCCCAGCTAACGCACTAGGAAGTGGTGAAGGGTGGACGTTTTGGGGGACTGTCTTATGTAATTTTGACGTTCGAAAAGTGCTGATTCTCAGCCTAGTTTGAATAAATGACTTTTGAACTAATTTGCATACAGTTAGACTGCAAGACGACCCTAAATGGGAAAAGGCCAGGCAGATATTGATTTGGTTTTTACTTTGTCTCCGAATTCATTATTTTAAGTTCGGTTTGACGCACAAGTATTAAAAAAATTGCAGAAAGCGACATGATTTTATATTTAAAAAAAAAGCCAATGGGGATGATGCCTGGGTAAAAAAAAAGAATTCTAATTAGTCCGTCAGTCAGATAATAAAAAAATACTAGACACGTATTTTTTTCTTTATCATATTAGTAAAAAAATACTTAGATAAAACGCATTTTAAGTTGGGGAGTGACGTAGCAACCCCCACTCCCCAACTCCAACCAACCAACCATGACGTCACGAGTATGTAGGTTTTATACATATTATAACCTACATATTCGTGACGTCATGGCACATTTTACCTGAATGTATCGCCGTAATCTTTAGATTACGTAAAAAAAAAAAAATATGTGTCCAATATTTTTGATAATCTCAAAGACGGACTAAAAAAAATTTTTATTCGTCATCCCTATTTATTCAATATAATATTGGCGTAACTAGAAATAATCTTTCTTCATCTAATTGCATGTAGGCACATCAAGCTTGTAACATACGTATTTACAATTTTACTCTCGGTTTATAGCCACAACACAAATAAACGCGAAAAAGATAAACATCACAGGTTTCTAGATCAAAAAGCTTGCATGGTTGTGTAATTAGAGAAATTGGGCAATCAATTGATTGCCTCGGCTTTGAACCGGGCGGGGTTTGAACGAGTACCTACTTGTTGCCGGGTTTAGACGTAATGAGGAATGATGTTATGGGAAATTAGGGCATTAGGTATATGGTAGGTGTATGGTATGTAATGTTACTGCATTTTAGAAGAGAGTTTATTATGTACAGTAATGTGTAATGTAAGTATGAAATGTTTTTATAGGAGAAGGTCATAACATAAGCGTGGCTTGTTTTGATGCTACCGCTGCTGACCGCAGTTGTACCTAATGTAAAGTGCGTAATTTAAATACTGTGACTTAAAAAAAAAGTCGCTCATTGTCCTTTAAAAATTCTGTTGAACTCTGTCAAATTAATAAAATAAAAAACTGAATAAATTATGAAATAAAAGTTGAATAAAAATGACAAATCGCCTTAAAAGATTTTTAAAACAGTATCGTGATTTCATTTCATAAAATTATAAATTTTCAATACTCTGGTTTCTTATAAGTCGTAAAAGTGAACGTTGGGTTATTAAATGCAAATATTTCAATAGTGAGGGTAATAAGAGATTGATTACCTATTGCTCGGAGCTGGAGCAATCCATTTTCCTTAGGTAACTTTAAAATTATACATAGAATTTTACTCTTGCCAGATTTGCATAAAAAACCAATGTGGGTACCTACTCAATATGCATAGTAAGATGGTCTATAATAATAGGTATAATAAAAATGTTTTTAAACCCTGGATTCACAAAATAAGTTATAAGACGTGTTTCTCTCCAACTGTTTTAGATTAAAAAATAAACACCCGTTTTTAGGGTTCCGTAGTAAACAAGGAACCCTTATAGTTTCGGCATGTCCGTCTGTCTGTCCGCGGATTAGCTCAAAGGCGGTAAGTACTAGAAAGCTGTAATTTGGCATATGCATACTATTAATTATGCCGACAAAGTGGTAAAATAAAATCAAGAATAAAAAATATTTTTAGGGTACCTCCTCTACACGTAAAGTGGGGATGTCATTTTTTTTTCTCGTGTTCCCCATGTTGTGGGATATCGTTAGAAAGGTCGTTCAAAAATATTGTGAGTTTTTGAAAACAATTTTTTGGTTCAGGGATCCGTTTGTGAAATATTAATCTTTACCTGATTTTTTTTGTTAGAGTCAAGTGTGTCCCCCCCCCTGCCAGATAAATGGTTGTACTTGGATTTGTGAAAAAATTCACAGCAGTAGCATATATTACGAAATTAAAACTATCAGAGCTAAGCAGGCTGTACAGGTTAACGAGTAATAATCAACCAACTTAAATTTGCAGTTTGAAAAACATGATATCCAATATATTTCGTATGGGAGAACATGTTTTTCAACTACAATGTTAAGTTTGTTCTTGGGATAAATTCATCCCAACTACGGAACCCTTCATTGTGCGGCGGTCCGACACGCATTTGGCCGGTTTTTCTACATATAATATTATTAAACCTTTGTTTTTACTGGGATCTACAAATTTTATAAAGGGATTGTACATTGGTAGAAGAAACAAATAGTTTAAGAAAACAATGTCACAATGGGCAACCTTTTCTCTAAGGGCAATGTCGCACTAGCGGCCAGGTCGATTTCGTTGTCGATCCTACCAGCCCGGCCAGATGCGCGGACTCCATGGCGGTTTCATACTAATGTATCTATCTCGCTGGCCGCTGCTGGTGCGCTATTGTGCTAATAGCGATAAACGTTACAGATACCTGCTAACAAAACATATACTTATGTCCGTAACTGAATGTTGTGTTTGTTTGTCACAGTCCGAACGACAGCGAATTCGTGCACAAACTATGTGTTAAAACACGTGCCATCCAGCTAACAAAACTATTTCCTCTAGGGGATGAGCAGAACTAAAAGCAGTATTGACACGATCTGACGCCACGTGCTGCAGCGTTAAAGGCAAGTTAACACGAAGCCAGTGCGCTGGCGCTAGTCGTACAGACTTGCCTGCACTGGTCTTGCCAGTGTTGTCAACAAGGCCAGTAATTTTTTAATATTTCTTGTGGTGTACGCACGTTCATCTTAATAGACAAATCTGGTTGTTGATGAAAGAGAAATGTCTAAAGAACTTAACTGCGTTATTACGAGAGGAGTTGAAAACCCAGAATTCCAAACACGGACTTACTTTAATGAGAGACGGGGAAGGAGGGGTACGTGGGTGGAGGTCACTGCCAAATAGATAGGCGTTCTATTCATACCAGCGCTGACAGTCAGTGATGGCCTGGCAAGAAAAATTGTTTACATGGGGCCAATACTAAGGCAGCACTGGCTGCCAGTCCAATTGGCGGCTGGCTTCGTGTAAAACTGCCTTATAACCCGACAGTTTAAGTTCGTGTTAACTTGTTCGGACAAGTTTGGTTGTGACAGGTTGTTGTCCCTGGCCTGTCCAATGGACAAATGTGTTGAATGCGTAGATTATATCTATACCTAGTACTATAGATTATACCTCAATGAGATAGCGATAATCTTTGACAGTGGTCGCGTTCTACTTTCCAAAGAAATTTTACCGTGACTCGTTCTGTTGGATTCTAGTTGTAGCCTTGTAGGCTAACAAACTGAGATGGAAAGAGATGGAAGAAAAAAAAAAAAAAATTCGTTTACTTTTACTATATCTAATGAGTGTTCTTGTCTCATTATTATTTTATAACTGTTTTCGGTTGAATGTAATCTCTGTATTTAGAATACTTCTTTAATGTATGGTGTGTATGCTGGCATTGTGTGAACATGAACGAAGTGGAAGTAGCGTTCTGTATCTACTATAAGCGTATGGGATAATGCCTGAAGTTTTGTATCTTTATAAATGAATTCTAAATACAAATAAATTTAAATATTGTTAGATAAAATATCATTGTATTTTTAACTAAAAGAAGGAAGAAAGAAATGTTGCTTGAGTGTTAAGTTCAAGATAGCCTACTGCTAATTTATTCACTGGCAAGTGCTAAATGTGTCTCAAAAGGTCTGGAGTTTTAATCCAAAATTTTCTTTCTTAGGTAGCTACCTATTTTAGAATTATTCGAACTAGAACCAAGTAACCACAAATACTTTGATAGCTCAAGTTCCGAATAAATTCCTTGTTCCTGTGGCTCCGAAATGCATGTAGCTTTCCGATGTTGAATCTAGAACATTCTATTTCCAAACATTCCTGGCAATATGAACAAATTCTATTTTCAAAAAAAAAAAAATGCACCTTGTACAAGAATAACAGACAAGAATGCTCTGTTTTTTTTTAAATCGTATCGTAGATAGAAAATTGCTATGTGCCTGTACTTTTCTTTTTATACCTTTATACGACGGAAATATCGGTTGTATGGGACCTCTTTGAATATGACTCTCTACTTTCTTTGTGAGTTATATCTTTCTATTGTAGTCGGTACATTTGCATGGCAAGATACTTTTATTGTTCGCTTTTCAACGGATTGCTATCAGTACGTAATGCACCATCTTAGGTCGTTCCTCGGAGTTATTGCGGTTCTGCCTGTCTTTTAGTTTCTTTCGTAATGTTTTTTTAATATCGTAGACGTTGTTTGTGGGTAGTTTGTGTTTATTTATTTTTATGCTCATTTACTAACAATTTTACTGAGTTTTTTCAAGACGGTTTTGGGTATAAAACTGGATTTATTATTCAGTCAGACATTCTATTTTATCTGATCAGACCTAGCAAATAAAATACCTTAGTTAATGTACTCAGGAGGTCGTTGATCTCTGAGAAGCCTTTTTGAGTGAGAGACTTTTGTCATTGGGTCTACTAATAAGGTTTAGAGGATCTATCCTAAATTTATCCCAATACGGTGATTGGGGCTGTCCTATCTGCGGATACGACGACTGAGTCTAATTCAGTCGATGACATTCACGTCGTTTTTTACTTTTGCTTAATTTAGAGAGCTATTGTTTATTGCACGACTCATAATGCGAAGCATTAGAGAGTGCTTTGCTATCGAAAAATTAGTTTTGCCTCCTTTCTGTAACTGTTTTTATTGTTACACTCCTGCTAGTACACAGAACCTACTTAATTTATATACCATTGTATAGATAATTTAATGGAGATTAATTAAGTACTTAAAAAAAAGATGCAGCAGAAACGAAAAAAGCATCAAAATAGTTTAAAAAAAAATCCCGTTCATCAAATATGAAACCTAAAAACATTGTAGCTTGCGAAAAAATCAATTAATTGTTGATTTTTATTTTTTTATAGATTCGTTTCAGCCATAGGAGTAACCCTATTGAAAATGGCTCTTTTATTCAAAGCAGTTTAATTATAATTCTTAAAAAACTAATTAATATAATATATATATCTTACGTATATAAATTTCTAACTTCGACCTTCTTCCGTTGCCTAACAACCAACAAAGCAAACCTAAATATTCTGACAGTACGTACAGATTGCGAGGTGAGAAATTTTACCCATATTGATGGGCAACATTTTTGAATGAGCGTTATGTGTCGTTTCGGATTTTCAAAATATTTATTTTTGCAGTTGGTTTAGTTTTATCTGAAGAGCGAGAATCTAAAGGTTAGATTTTTCCGGCGTAAAGTACTTGGCTAAGAATAAATGTTTGAGTCGCTACTGCTCCTCTCATCATAACACTAGAAATACTTGAGCATTTGGGGCTGTCTTTTATAATTATCATCGTTCAAAAAGTGCTGATTCGCAACCTACATAATTAAAATAAACAATTTGAATGAAATCCATACTTGTATGATCTACCAAGAAGCCGATCCTATTTCCCCGCGTCAAAAAAATCTAGCCAGCTTTTACCCAACTATGTTAGGGTCAGCTTCCAGTTTTACCGGATGCACAATGACTACCCTTACCTAACGACTGTCAAAGATCTACGAATGACAGGGACTAACGCCATAGCGTGCTTTTCCGATGTACGCAGGGGTGTCGATATGTAATAGATGGTCCACCCATCTACGAACCGACGACAACAAGCGTAGCTTAACCTTCGATCGACCCATGCGGCTGTTATTATTTAGCCACCTATACACTAAATACACTATTGATAAGTATCTCCTTGTTTAATAAAACATCGCATCATTCAAACAGACTCCAGAAGCACTCAAGCTATATCTTCCAATATAAGCTGACCTCGCAAAGTATAACATTTCCGTACAATGCAAGGTCAGCTTATACTGGAGATATATAGCTTGATGTGTACCCGTGTGTACATCAGTACAAAGACGATTGTTGACATTCGATTACCGACCACACAGGCCTTCGCCGGCCACCGTGCATAATTCAGACCACAATTGTTCCCTCCCCGGTTTATTCACTCGTTTTAAGGCTTTACATGTTTGTGGCCGATGGCTTTTTGAATAAAAGAAGGGGTGCTTACATGAGATAGTTCGTTTATCGTGTATAGTGATAGCCTAGAGGTGGGAATGGTTCTTTTATTATGCTGTACGTGTAAAAAGACTTGTATTCCTGACAATGTTATTGGGTTCAAATTGAAATTGAAATTATTTTATTTCACATAAACCTACATGGGTACTTATGAAACGTCAGAAGCTAGGTGCACGGTTCCAATTGGTCGTTTCCTATGGAGAAGAGCCGGCAAGAAACTCCACGGTTACTCTTTTAAAAATAATTGGCCTTTACAATATTTTCAAATAACAGTCGTAATAGGTATGGGAGGACAGTGTAGGTCTTTCAACAAGTACCAGGTACTTAACAAAATAGAAGATGGATAATAAATAAGGCTACAGCGTTCTCACATTCACAAAATAGAAAAGAATCTATATAAAATATCAATCAATCAATCTGCCTAGCCTTTTCCCAACTATGTTGGGCTTCCAGTCTAACCGGATGCAGCTGAATACCAGTATTTTACATGGAGCGACTGCCTATCTGACCTTCACAACCCAGTAACTGGGTAATACGATACCCCTTGGTAAGACTGGTGTCAGACTTTCGGGCTTCTGACGACTCGTAACGACTGTCAAAGATCTACGAATGACAGCCGGGACCAACGACTTAACGTGCTTTCCGAGGCACGGAGGATTCTCGGTATGTAAAGATGGTCACCCATCCACTGACCAACCCCGGCAAGCGTAGCTTAACCTGATGGATTGACCAGTGCGGCTGTTGTTACTTAGCCACGAGCGCCTCCTCATATAAAATATGAATCAATAAATAAAAATAAAAACCTATTTTAAACGAAATGACATGATTACTATTACAACTGTAACACATCTGAATAATTATCATGTACACAAAAATAATTATCATGTACACAAAAATAATTATCATGTACACAAAAATAATTATCATGTACACAAAAACCACTAATAAAGTGTTGAAATTAAATTGTACTAGTAGGTATATAATGTCAATTTGGATGAATAAGTCAAGGAAGAATGTAAAAAAAAACATGGTAATATGGGAGCAGTTAATAGACTCTTACATAATATTATACACACTTCTTATAGAATACAAGTCTTTGTTCTTGTTATCTTATTTATTTATTTTTTCTCTACCTGAACAGACAGCTGTGCTGCTGGGGAGTTTTTTGCTCCACTTCTTGTACCCAGCTAAAGCAAGTGGTGAAGGGTGGGCGTTTTTGGGGGACTGTCTTATGTAATTTTGATGTTCGAAAAGTGCTGATTCTCAGCCTAGTTTGAATAAATGACTTTTAAATTTTGAATTGTTTTTCACGTTTGGTTGGTATTATTTAAAGGGCTAATTTTGATAGTAGACTTCTTTGAGCTGAAGCGTCTTGTCCGAGGGAGTACTACCATCATACCTATTGTTGATTGCTCGTTGCTGTTGGTTTAAGGGTTGGGTATAGGTGTAATATTTTAATAATAAGTGGGCCACCTACATACACGACATAAAATAGCGAATTACATGATCTATTTTATTCAGTATGATGTCATTTGGAAGGGTCTATGGGTATTTTTAGCTGTCTCTAACTACTTTAAAATAAAATAAGAAATGTTTTCACAGAGTGGTATGATCAGCGCGGAATTTAGGTACGAGAGTAGAAGATAGATACTGCTAATAAGATTGCCTAATCGTTTCTGAGACGGATTAGATAGTATATATAGTATCTGAAGGATAATGATTAATCTTAACAGAATGCTCGTGTGTGTGTTTTTTGCTGCTAACAGGAGGTCTTTGTGTAGGCATCGCGGTTACCTTAAATCCACTTTTCTGATACCTATGTCATTAAAATGGCTTCAGCCCGATAAAACTACCAGGCTCACATAATCATTCAGCAGATCTTAAAAACTAAAAACATTCCTTACTTAGAACAGTCGAATGGCGTTCAGCCAAGTCTGTGTCGCGGTTGGGAGCAACCATTCCAAACGGAATTCGGTACTCCATACATTATTACCATGTATCATGTCCCTGGCGAATTTATGGGAGCCAGCAGATAGAGCTGGCGTCTAAAGTCTAAGAATTAGAGTTATAGGTTCAAATGTGATGGTGTTTTAAGAAATGGGTCTTTTGATCCGTACATTTTTGTTAGCAAAGATTAATGAACTATGTTTGATTTGGTTTAAATTGTAACGGCTATGTAATTATGATAATTTACTGTTTTAGTGATTCCTACTTTCACATGTTTTACTTTGCAATACTCTACCCATATATCAAGTTTCACATGTTGTACTTTGAAATATTCCACCCATAGATCAAGTTTCACATGTAGTACTTTGCAATACTCCACCCATATATCAAGTTTCACATGTTGTACTTTGAAATACTCCACCCATAGATCAAGTTTCACATGTTGTACTTTGAAATACTCCACCCATAGATCAAGTCTCACATGTACTACTTTGCAAAACTCCACCCATAGATCAAGTTTCACATGTTGTACTTTGCAATACTCTCCATACTCCATAGATCAAGTTTATTGTTTTCTAAACCAAAATTATCGTGTTCTCGGGTTTTCCTCGATCAATCAATCTGCCTAGCCTTTTCCCAACTATGTTGGGGTCGGCTTCCAGTCTAACTGGATGCAGCAGTATAATACCAGTATTTTACCTGAAGCGCAATGGTTCTTGGGTTTTCTTATGGTAGCAAATTTTTACATAAATCTAAGCATTGTCTTGATTTTTGCTCTTTTAAAATAACACAACAAAAACATAATTTCAGATATAGATAATCTAATGAAAACAAACTAAAGCTATTTTTAATTTTGGAAAAAATAATTACAATAATAGTATGGCAGTCGTGTTACCTATCTCCCCGAGCGTGACAATTATAAAGTTTCAACAAAAAGCATCAACATTCATCCAAATTGGTAGCCGTTTAATTTATTGTGGGTTACTGTGACCACACGTCAGTGATCGATGTCGCGACGGTCCTATTCTTTTAAATCATCAAGAATAATGCAAAGTTTTTCATCCGTAGGTAACTGGTTTACTTAGCTTGTACTCATAGGAACATAGATTTACTCGAAAACCGCCTGAGGAAAGGTTAAGAGATGTTTGCCATAACCAAATTAGATTGATGATTGATTGTAGTCAGAACAGAATTAACATATCCTTGAGAATGTTATACTTCTAGCGTCGAAATATAGAATATTCTATGCCAGAGCTACACAAATGCTCTAGCTGAAGATTATACAAGGTGAATAATTAAAACCAGACGAGGCTCAAATATTAACCTTAAGATGCCCCAGATACAGCTTAATTTCAATTTCAGACATCTACCACCCATCTAAATCAAGCCTGATGAATCATATACTTAGTTATTACAACAAACAGGAGTTACAGTACCCGGCCGTAAATATGGCGCGTACCTAATGTTGCAGTTGAAGTTCGGCATTGTAGAGCGTCATTTGTGTGTGTGTGTGTGTGTGAGTCTCTGTCTACAGTTCGATGTGTCATATTTACGGGTACTGTACTTCCAAACATGGCCGGTTCAAGGCTTACCCTTGAGTGTGTCCTAACGTTTGTATGAACCGTGCGCACCCGAGCGCCTATTCTGACACAACATTGTTCGATAATTGTTTTTTTTTTGAAAATTCCTTCGACGAGGCTTTAAATTGAGTTGGTTGTTGTTTTGAAAAATTCGACAGTTGTTTTTTTTTGCCGTGTGCGATGAACAATTTGGGCGCATATAATGTATACCTATATACAAATAATCAAGTGCAAGTGAAAACATGATCTATGAACGGCCTACGAGTATTTTACGAAAGGGGTACGAATAGTCTACGAGATTTTTTAAGCTCATTTAATTGATAATGCCATTTCACTTGATGACGTATTATATCGAAAATTATCGCATTTTTTTTTTTAGATAAACTTTACTTTAGTACCTGCAAAGAACTGTAGGTACATTTTACCTCTGTAAAGCATACTTTTATTTATCTCTTGATTGTTTTACCATCCAAATTGATTTTATATTATTAACTTTTCCCTTTTGTAAAAAACTTTAGAATATTTATATTCTGACGTTTACATCAATCGTAAGTGTTTTGACATACCTGCAACAAAAATATCAAACCATTAACTAATGAAAACAATTACTTAAGAAGCAATAAATAACTCTATTCATTTTGCAGTTCCCAGAATACGCCCCCACTCCGCGCACTGCAATACGTCAGCGCTATGCATTTAATAAATCATGAAAATCGTCCGTCCGTCTGTCATCGCGCACGGATGACAAATTGCGAAACTACCCGATGCCCCCCGAGAACCCCCGAACGCCACCGAACCCCCCAACATGCCACCCGATTGATGACCAGCACGTAATTGCATTGTTTAAATTTTTCAACTGTGTGTTGAATACTGTTAGAATTTCGAGGTTTAATGTACGGGCAACATGTAATAGATGTTGTTTGATTAATTATATTTATCAGAGTACGTAAAAGGTTTCCTTTTGAAGTCATATTGTTTTGTTAGCGTTAGAGTATTCAATGTTGCTGATTTTTTCGATTTATTTACTGGAAATAGCTGATGTTAATAAAACAACAAATTTATTAGCTTTTATTATTAATTATCACTGTTGTAGATATTTTTACTTAATTATTATCAAGTACCAACAAATTAAAAAAAATACAAATATCCTATACTACTAAGTATATGAGCAATATTTGTAATCACGTTCTCGAAAACGGCTCTAACGATTTCGATGAAAGTTGCAATATAGGGGTTTACGGTGTCGAAAAATGTATAATAGTTTGGTCTCAATATAGGTAGTAGGTAGAAGCTCGTGGCTAAGTAACAACAGCCGCACTGGTCGATCCATCAGGTTAAGCTACGCTTGCCGGGGTTGGTCAGTGGATGGGTGATCATCTTTACATACCGAGAATCCTCCGTGCCTCGGAAAGCACATTAAGCCGTTGGTCCCGGCTGTCATTCGTAGATCTTTGACAGTCGTTACGAGTCGTCAGAAGCCCGAAAGTCTGACATCAGTCTTACCAAGGGGTATCGTATTACCCAGTTACTGGGTTGTGGAGGTCAGATAGGCAGTCGCTCCATGTAAAATACTGGTATTCAGCTGCATCCGGTTAGACTGGAAGCCGACCCCAACATAGTTGGGAAAAGGCTAGGCAGATTGATTGGTCTCAATATAGGTAGTCTTGGTCAATAATAAAAAAAAATACCTGCATAACTATGAAACAGATGAGGAGAGACAGTTGAGGGAAAGTACGCGCAGGAAAGATTTTAAAAGCAAAATAATACCCCAACTTAGGATTGTTCAACATGATTCTTGAGGAGTCATGTTGAACAATCCTGGAGGAGTCATATTTTTTATATAATTAATTGTATGAATGAATATTTGTGTTAGTTCTATAGTTTTTATGAACGTGTTTTTTTTTAATGTATGTTTTCAAACACAATGTGAATTGTTCATGAATAAAATTGAATTAAAAAAAAATATCTCATATCTGGGAAATTCGTTTTCTCTATTTTCAAAGGCTCGGGAATGTGATACACCGTTGGTATACGAGTACCTGGACGATATGTTTATCTATTTTCACCCGAGCAGAGCTCGTTCTACTAAGTACTAAGTTATTATCTTAACCTAACTAAAACTATCAATAAACTAAAATTTGGCGTCGAAAAGTTGCTCTGCATCGCTGTCGACAGTAATGTAATGCCTGAATGCCGAATGTACCCAAGGGACTGGCGGCATTTACTGACAGTCAAATTATGTTAATCTTTTAATAATAAATCGCGCTCATAAATCACAAGACAATGTAAATAATACATTATGTAATCAATTTTTCTACGTCAATGCAATATGAATGATTCGACAGTCATAATAATACGGAGTTGTGTAGTGAACGTGATTATGTTTTATATTATTAAGGTACATACTTAAATTTACGCAATTACAGAATCAAATAAAGTGCCCGATGAATTATTAATAAATCCTTGTAATGCATTAAAAATTCGATGGCAATTGATGAGAACAAGACAAAAAGAGTGGTTGTTTTTATTAGAGATTACATTTATTATTTATTTTATTATATTTATTTTTATTAAATTTGCTACCAGAATAATACCAGGGTAATTCTGGGAATCACAGAATTTGACAAAAATGATTGCCGGAAAACTGTGCTTTAGTTTGTCAGATGCAATAAAAATTAAACTTTCTGAATAAAAATAATGTCGTTTTCACGTTCGTCAAACTCAAACTCAAAGCATTTATTTCAATTAAACCATTTACAGACACTTTTGAATTGTCAAGGAATCGGTCAGTCAGAAATATGAAGCTAGTTGCCCATTCCAAAGCGTAGTAGGTACCTATGGAGAAGAACGGGCAAGAAACTCCACGGACACTCTTTTAAATAAATTGTTACAAAAATATCGGTTACATCTTTCCATGTTGAAATTAATCAATCATTTATTAATTTGCGAATATGGGAGAGCAACGTAGAAAGACCAAAATAAAGAACATGTTTTTCTTGGCATTATAGTGAAATGGAAGCTATACAGACGAAGTAATAAGATATTCAATAGCATTTGCAAGTCTTTTAACAACTTATACTTGTACGCTTACTAGGATCTGCCAGACCTTCCTAGACAAGTAAGCTCATTACGGTATAGAAGTACGAATTACTATCAGTCTGTAATTTCTCGTAGAGAAATAGCCTTATTACCTACTAAGAAATAGTTAGTCATTACAAAAAGTAGGTAGTTAGTGACCGCACACGTGTAAAACTCGTTAACACCAATAAAGTCAGGAATATCTAAATGCCAGTAACTTGCGCAAAAGTTTGCGAGTAGCTTGCATGCTAGTAGAGTCCGACCAAAATTTTTTTTTTTTTCGGCTGAAGGTGAAAACGAAGTTGAAATCCTGATTTGCATTTTCGGCCGAAAACCGAGAATGATAAGGAAAAATATGTATTTTTTTTTGTTTTTCGATAGTTTTCTCCTGGGTAAAATTAGTATCAATCTTTTATTTATCATTTTAATTAACCGTTTCAATTTAAATTACATGACAATTTGTACTTTTCTCAATATTTTTTTACATACTCAAACAATGTAAGTATGTTTGTCAGCATTTTTTCAGTTATTGTGCTATAGTTGTTGTGACTATGGATATTCTCTGAATAAATGAATTGAAAGTATTGATTTGCTGGCACTTAACTTTTTCGGCCACGACCGAAAATACACCAACCAAAAACGAAATAAGCCGAAAATTAAATACGGGTCGGACTATAGATGCAAGCTACTTGCACACTATTGTGCAACTTAATGGCATGTATATTTATTCTGAACCCATAATTACTTACACTCGTACATACAGTTTTAATGCAATTATTATCGTCGACCAAACAACGGTTGGTGTTGACAGAACGAATTTAAAGAGTAATCGTATGA
This sequence comes from Agrochola macilenta, assembly GCA_916701695.1. Taxonomy (NCBI): domain Eukaryota; kingdom Metazoa; phylum Arthropoda; class Insecta; order Lepidoptera; family Noctuidae; genus Agrochola; species Agrochola macilenta. The sequence goes on along the minus strand of OU753560.1, from coordinate 21,708,200 downwards.
AAGCATTTGCACTGTTCGGTTACTATGAAATCAGTTGATGAAGATAATTTAAATTATATCGGACCTACCACCGCGGTATTATCGAAATAATAATTATGGTTGTTAACTACTTTCATTACTTGTTTAACAGCATTGGCGTTTCGCATAACGATATTAATAAAAATATATTCGCACAACGGCCACACACATTAAATCTACGAATGACAGTTAAACAGTTAGTGACTTTAACATTAGTGAAATAAAAATTTCTTTCTTTCTTTATAACAACATCTCGAAGGGTTAGGTAGAGGCGTACCTATAGTATGCACGGACATTTCGCCAGTGATGTTTGAGCTTCATGTAATAGGGGGCGATCCTATTGCCATCAACCGGGCACAAATCCAGACACCGAGCTGCAACTGAGAAATCTTCGTCATCAAATCTTTATTATTATATTTCTTTTTTTTTTTTTTTTTTTCCTTCCTTTTCTTTATAATTATTAACAAAAGGGAAAACTGCTATACTGAGGCATCTCTGGATTAGTGATTGCAGTTAAAGTATCGAAGCTAATTAATCACAATAATGATCAGTCTCCTCAGACCAATGGTCGGCAATCTGATTAGTCAATAGAGCCAAATATCAATACTTCAACGACTACGATTTCTTATGAGAGCCAATCCTTTCGTGTGTCCAAACTGTCTCAATACACTTTTCTTAATCCTTAAAACTCCTATACTCCTTCACTCCACAACGCTTACTAAAATTAACTTGCTAAGAAGTAGGATGCCTTCATCATCATCATAATATCTATCATCATTTACATGATAATATTAAGATGAAGGGATCTCACATATTAACAAGTTAATCTTTTCGGTACAGTAAATGATTCATTTTTGATGTCCTGTTAATTTTTGGTGAAAATACTTCGAAAATAAATCCTTGAAATATAGTTAGAATTTTTAATAAAACTTGATATCTTGCTTATTAACCGAAACCCCGACCCCCGCGCGTATTTACGCTCGCACTCATCGACATTTGTACAGAGCCGCACTCTATAAGCCAGCGCGCCGTATGCAGCTCGCGAGCCACGGTTTGCAGACCACTGCCTTAGGCTGCCTGTCCATTGAAGCGGAGCGAGGCAGCGGAGTGGAGCGGAGTTGCGGACAGTGTCTGTCCATTGATGCAGAGCGAGGTAGCGGAGCGGTATTGCGGACTGTGCGGAGCTAGACCGAGTTCACGCGACGAGTAATAATTCCCCGCTCCGGTTCCCCGCTCCACTTCGCCGCTCCGTTTCCCCGCTCTGCTTCCCCTCTCCGCTTCTCCGCTCCGTTTCCCCGCTCCGGTTCCCGGTTTTGTATGAACTTTTAAACTAGTTCGCAAATCCCTGTCCACTGAAGCGGAGCGGAGGTTTTATGCAATTCCATTGGTTAATATTGGCACACCGCTACTCCGCTCCTCTCCTCTCCGCTCCAGTGGACAGGCAGCCTTAGACCATACTTTTATTGAATATTCTGTGCTATATGGTAGTATGTGCCATAGCTACTAAGCCATTAGCGATTGTTATCATGAATAGTACAGTTTCCGGAAACAATGCCTGTAATTTCACCACACCTATACCTTTAAACTGGAATACCGCAATGTTCTTTTATGGCAGCAACAGATTATTTCCCTGATCGAACGGTTTCAAGCATCTCAGTCTAAAACTAGGTTTTATTTGTAAATTGGAGAAAAACACAAATAAAATGTGTTGCTAAAAACTATTCCATTCGATAACAACGTTTAGAGCACACGAAAGAGTCAAGGACTAGACATAATCAAAAGAATAAAATTGACGTACAAAAGTAAAATGCGTAGTTTCGCACGGCCCGCCGCAGAAATTGGATGTCATTTGTATAGATTTTTATAAAAAACCTTAAAACAAGGTCAGATAGAAATGGTCTGTCGATACAGTTCTAAATATAAGATTGGGTCTACGTGAAATAAAATTGAAGATCTTGAATAAAATAAATTGGGTTCATTTTTTAGAAAAAAGTCGGGATGAATCTCTCATAATATCAGCCTGTAAATGACCAATGGTGAACGTCCTGCATAAAGAAAAGATGTAAATTATGTTGAAATTAGCGTAAAAATATACTGCTGTCGACTCTTTGCCGGAAAACACACATTGTGAGACTAGCTAAAATTACCATAAATATTTAAATAGGTACTATTTGAAATTCTATTTTGGGGTCAGTGGGCTATCTACCTATACTTATTACATATATATAATATTATAAAGAAGTAAAATTTGTAAATTTGTATGTTGGGAGTAATCTTCGCAACTGCTGAACCGATTACAAAAATTCTTTCGCAAATGGATAGCTACAGCATAGCTGAGTGTCATAAGATTTTATGTTAAAACAAGAAATTTAGTAAATAGATACACGCGAGCATAGCTAGTACCTAACTTATAAAGCTGCAGTATGTTTCCAAATAATAACTCATTAAGTTTGTCCAACGCGAAAACAAACTAAAATCCGCCATCTTCCCATTATATCTAAGATTAATAACCACCCAATAACATCGCTAAGACCTGAGCAGACTCACAAATTGCTCTCACATAAATAATTTCCTATCGATTATATTAGCAATCTTGCCTTTTATAGAAAATATATTAGAATTAGATGTCCGATGTCCTAGGTAGTTGGATGGTCCCAATTACGGTAATGTGTCACATATCGAGTGAATCGGAAAGCGATGTATCAAGTCGCCAGGGGCAGTAAATCAGCCGGTGAATATCGGCGTCGAGTAATACGTTGCCAAGTGTTGTGTTACTGAGTTATCTGAGGCCAATGTATGTATATAAATATACTTATAAGAACTATCTGATCGTGTTTGTGAATAAGATAAGCTATCCTTTTTCCTTTCTATTCTTTGTGGAGTGTTTTATCATTATGATCTATATTATCTGATTACTGAAATTGTCTGACAATTATGGAGAGTTAGCGACCCGCTCCCGGTTCGAAAGGATTTTACGATTTGACAAAACATCGAAATTTCTTTATCGCAAGTTTTATATAATTATACTATACATGCAAATCTTTGGCAATAAATTCTCTAAATAATGGTGAAAACCGCTACAAAATCCGTTGTGTAATTATTAAGAACAAAGCGGTCACACAGAGATACACGAAAAGCGGCTTCTCAACTCTCTGTGAGAGGGAGTGGCCGTAATCTACCACGCGGGCCCGGTGCGGGTTGGTAGATGTCACATATCTTCGAATTTTTCTAGGACATGCAGGTTTCCTCACCGTTTTGAGAGCAGTGGTGATGTGATAATTTACACAAATTAAAGTAACCTTCTGGGTTCGAACCTATGACCTAACTCGTAAGTCGAGGCCGTTACCACCACGACCACAGTGCTCAAAAAGAGCATTGGAGCAGTCACTGCTCCAATAATCTTTAATTAATAATATGTATATAATGTGTCTGTGTGCGTGTATGTGTATGTGGACACCAATAATATAATGGTAAACTTACTATTGTCAATTTACCATTATATTCTTTCACGAAAAATACATCTTTAAGTAGTTAGTGGTTTACTACGAGTAGATGCAATATACACTGATTTTTCGAAGGCCTTCGACAGGGCAAATCATGAACTATTGTTGATTAAACTTCAGTCCCTAGGTACCACTGGTGCCATATTGGATTGGTGTGGGTCATACCTTAATAATAGGCCGTCTTTAGTTGTCATAGAGGGTGATGAGTCTGACCCATATTTTGCAACCTCAGGTGTACCACAGGGGTCCAATTTGGGGCCACTGTTTTTCATTGTGTTTGTGAATGATATTACAAGTGTACTTAAATATACTACGCCATACCTATTTGCGGATGATCTGAAGTTGACACGCATAATTCTGACTAAATCTGATATTCAGTTGCTACAAACGGACTTGGATAACTTGACTCAGTGGTGTACGAAGAATAAAATGTATCTAAACTGTACCAAATGTCACCACATCAAATTTACCAGAAAGTGGAATAAAATTCAATCTAGCTACAATATTCAGGGAAACACATAAGATGAAGTGACAGTTATCCGAGATTTGGGAGTGTATTTGGATGGTGATTTGAAATTTATAGAACACATTGACAAAATGCTTAATTCAGCTTATAGGGCTCTTGGATTTATACTGCGATCTTCTAAAGAATTCAAAAAACCATCTACAATTTTGTTATACAATAGCGATGTGAGAAGTCAGTTGGAATACTGCAGCACGGTCTGGAATCCAACATACCAGGTTCACACAAATCGAATAGAAAGAGTCCAGAAGAAACTTGTTCGTCACTTAGCTTTTCGGTTTAAAGTTAGGAATCTGAGATCATATGCAGACAAGCTGAATTATTTTAAAATCATTCCTCTCAGGTCTCGCCGTACAGTCTCTGATTTAACATTCCTGTTCAAGTTGCTTAATAATATAGTATTGACTGTCCAGATCTTCTTAGCAAAATAAATCTTAATGTCCCGGCCAGAATGCCGCGTTATCCTCGGCCATTACTCAAGGCCCCACGATACCGAACAAATCTGGGTAAACATTCACCGGTTTTCAGGATAACCCAGCAGTACAATGCCTTATCATGTTCATTAGAAGACATAGACATCTTTTCTAATAATCTGGGTAAATATAAGTCACTAATCCATTCGCAATTAAATAATAAAAATAATAAATTTTATTCAAGTATAAAGTAAAATTATGATTTAGATTAATTACAATCGAGGAAAATTAAATTCTAACTGTAATGTAGACCTGCCTGATCTAGGTTTATGAAAAACCTGTGTTTCAGGCCATCAATTTACATCAAACAAATGATAATTATGTAAGTGTTGAACTGCCTGCCTAGTAATGCATTGTTCGCTATTTCTATTTTTATTTGTCTGTAAGTACAATTTTTTCTAATACGTGTTCGTTGCTTTTTAATCTTTATTTCAATTTTAATATTTATTCAATTTAAATTCAGATTACCAAATTAATTAATAATGTACTAGTATAATACTATATAATATAATTTTAACTTTCAGGGCTACTTCCATTTTTAATATACTGTTTGCTTGTTTTTATTGCATGATGTGGTCTCCTATAATTGAGGGAGCACATATATTGTTGTTCTTGTCTTTATATTATAGCATGTAAGGTGTATTCTTTGTTGGAGATCCTAATATTTTTTTTTTATTTTTTTTTATCTAATTTGAACAGTTTCTTTAGAACAATATCTCTTGTCAAGTATGTTTTTCATATACCGCCCGTCTGCTGACTACTAACCATGAAGAACGTTATGCCAAATAGCAACGAACACCGAACTGCAGCCAACACGATCTCTACGAGAGAAAACCGTGACAACGCATACACTCACACATTAAGCACACACACTTAATTTAAATGTAACTGCTCCCGCAACTTTATGTTATTTTTATTGGCAACTTTACACTATTTTCGCACTAGCAACTGTAATAAATCTTTACTTTAATTGTCCAAGTCTGAGACAACTGTAAAATGTCACCATAACTCTTCAAAACTGTTGTGTTGGCAATAGCTTGAAGGATGGCCATTGCTTTTATGGTACGAGTGCACGCCATGGGCAAAGGTGAACAATTTTGATCAAACGGCGTTAGTGGACACTAAAATTACAGTTTCCACTTCGCACTTTACACTTTTTATTTATTTTCTTTCTTTTTTAAAATTTTGTTTTTACTTGTAGCACAATATGTTGTGTTGTGTGCCTTTAAGTCAGTGCTAAATAAATGTATTTTCTTTTTATTGAAGTAAAAAAATGGGTTTGTTTCTGAAAAGATATTCGAAAAAAGTGTATTTGTCGTAATAAAATTAATTCATGAAAAAGTACTTTGAGCATGTGCTATGAAAAAGACAGAACTGTGGAAATGAAAAAAAACCACAGAGCTGGCGAGACGCAGCTGGCTGGATTTTTGTGTTGGCATCTTTTTACCATTTGACTTTTGGATTCAACTACTTATTTACAATTCAACTTACCCTCCTGAAGCAACTTTCAATGTACATGCAGTAGGCAACTGGCAATAGTGGTAATATTTACAGTTTCACCTCAGCAGCCCAGGCAGCGGCAGCGGCGTCGGTAATCAAACGCCAGACGTTCAGTCTACATCAGCTGCAAGTGTTACTGCTCCATCCATCACACGAGGGCCTGAATAACAGGCGGGAATACACCTGCCTGAGAGAAACTAAAGGAAATACAGGTGCTTACTCGTATAACCTATACAAACACGGATGAATTAAAATAAACACATACTCACAAACTCACATTTTATGACAATTGGCAGCAATGAATCATGCTAACATGCGCAAAATCATGTAGCATGAGTTTATCTTACCTTTTATATATTTCCGTGCACGATCACGCACGTTAGCTAAGGAAAATGTCAGCTTAGGTGTTAAAAAAACATTTAGTAATTGACAAAGACAACTTTCTTAAGCAACCAAGCTGGATGTGCCATATTAACGAACACATACTGGAGGCAACGTCACTATTCTTCACCTTCCAGCGCTTAAAGCGATGTCTTCAACTCACTACTCAGCACAACATTCCCCGCATTTCTTTCCCGTGAAGGATAGAACACGTTACCGGAATGAGTTTCTCTAATTTCTCAACAACAAACCTCCTGTGTATCCTTTGCTGATCTCGGCACAATATTTCAGTGCTCACACCTAACATTTGTTACCGCGGCCGCCGTCTGACGCGCGTTCTGTTACTGGTGTTGTTACCCTCCTGTACTTATGTGAGCCTGGTATTTTGAATCTACGTTTGTATGGAATTTTTGGCTTTTGATTGATGTTTAGAAGTTTTATGGAATTTAAAATGAATTTCTAAATTTATGTGGAAAAGGCATGATTAAATAAATTCTTATTTTGATGACGCAGTAACGTACAAATAACGGTATTACCTGCAAATATTTATTTCTAGTCTCAATATAGTTGCGGGAACCCTAAAAGTGACTATAACTTTCACAGAAATAGTACATTACTGTCGCGGCCAGCAATTAGGGCATTGATGGACGATCATGGAAATGTGGGCCGATACGAAACTGAAGCACACATACGTAAGTCCATCAATGCCTTTTTTCGGCCAAAGCTTGTATAGTAATGATCAAACAATGCGCGGTAATTCAAACTAAGTAATTTAATTATACATTCCAGAATCAATGACGAACAATGAAAATTTTTACGCGCCCATTTTTTTACGAGTATGGTCATTTGTTTCTTCTTTACTTTAAACAGTTCTATTTGCTAAGCCAGTCTTAAATTTAAATAAAATCTTTGTTAAGTTACCTCCTTGGTTAACATGGGTCGGATTAAAAGTTAGTTTCATTTTTAAATAACACGACAGTTAAATAGTTTTCATAGTAATACTAGCTTTACCCGCCCCGACTTCGCACGGGTAGCACTAAACCCTACCTAGCCTACCTACCTACCCTACCTACCCTACCCACCCTACCTACCCTAACTACCCTACCTACCCTACCTACCCTACCTAGCCTACCTACCCTACCCACCCTACCTACCCTACCTACCCTACCCTACCTGCCTACCTACCCTACCTACTCTACCTACCCTACCTACCCACCCTACCTACCCTAATTTTCTCACCGTTTAAACCTTCCCTGGACTATGACAAACATTTCAAAACCAAAATCAGCTAAATCGGCCCAGCCGTTCTTGAGTTATAAAATTACAACGAAAAGTGGCATTGATTTTTATAGATATAGATTTTTTTTATCCGCTAAAAACGACAGTTTGGGATTATCATAGTAAAATTGTCGGACGCCTACTCGCTTGTTTTTTACCAGTACAGCAGTTTCGATTTATCTCGAAGAAGGTTGTCAAAATAGTATTCGAATTTCCAAGCATGTTTGAGGAAATTAAAATAAAACACTTTTTATTAACCTGAAGATCTAAATAACAAATCAATGATCATTATTTGTTAGAAAATTATCGCATACCAAGGTATTAAAATGTAACTATCGATGATTTATTCTGTAAGTTAATAAAATATCACTTTTACCCTTTTTAGGTATTCACTTTCAGCTGAGATGTGTTTCTTACCCGTTATCCAACTACCTCAAATAAAAATACCGAAACAATTTCAGAGGTCAAGGTCAAAAGTCCAGACATTTCGTATAAGACGACTAACCTACTGAAAATAAAGTAGCTGAAACAAACATGAAACGAACGGGTATTCAGTTAATAAGGTATATATCTTCTAGTAAATAAAATTAAACTATTTAGTAGCTACCTACTCGTACTTCCCACGTAACAAATTTAGAGATTATATTGCTGCTATATCTGTCACAATATATTGATTGAAACATAACTGGGTACTCCTAGAACATGACTATTTGAGTATGTAGAATCTTACTAGATTTTTTGTGTTTTTATACTACATATATGTATTCTCCAGGATTCCCACGGGATGACGCAAGAAAATGGTATCCTATTGCGTGTACCGTTGAGGATTGCGAGTGAGTATGACTTATTTAATTTAATGGAACAACGCGTGTATTGGTAAGAAAGGCGTCAAAATATATTAACATTACGCCTGTATTTTGAAAAGCATTATGTTAACTTTAAGAGTGTTCATTCTAAAAGTTGGCAACGTAGAATATTAAGAATTATAACACTGAATTTATTATTCGGTTCGGGTTTTTTAAAATTCGGTTTTACAATATTAATTAATGCATTTCATAATAAATATTTTTGTTCACTAGTTAGCCATAATTATTTCATATTTCCATACAGTAATATAGCCAAATTATTAAAAAAAACTAAATATTTGACAGCGATTTGCGACGTTGCCCACTTTCAGAATAAACGCTCTTAGCCATGGGATCTGGAGGCAAAAGTCCTCGCGTACATATGGAAGTGTCGCGAGGAGGCGGAATGCCGGGCGTAACTCTGCTGCCGCGAGAAATCATGGCACAGCGGACAGAGCTCCGGCGGGATCTCATGGCGGCATGGAGTGTGCGATGGCCGTAACCCAGCGCTGGGCACGCCACAATTGCGACGATAAATCCCCTCTTTGAGGAGTGGCTTGAGAGGCGTCACGGGGTCTTCACCTTCCGCCTGACGCAGGTCCTCACCGGACTCGGTTGTTTCGGGAGGTTCCTGTTCCGCATAAGGCGGGAGGAAACGCCCGGGTGTTACCACTGTGTGTATCGCCCGGGGGACACGGTGGAGCATACGGTGGAGGTCGGCCCAGCTTGGGCGGAGCACCGTCGTGTCCTCACGGAGGCGATCGGCGGGGGCGATCTTTCGCGTCCGGCCCTGGTTTAGGCCATGGTTCGGAGCGAGAGTGCATGGGAGGCCATCACTTCCTTCTGCACGGGGGAGAGTTAAGATTCGCGCCCTCGCGCCCCTAGTCGCCGCAGGAGACGCCCTGGGCGTCGGGAGTCGCGAGTCGACTTCCAGCCACCGTAGGCGCGGGCTTGCGGACGGTGAGCAATGCGTAGCTCACCGTCCGATAAGCGAGGTATAAGCCGGGTCGACGGCGCGTTGTGTTCCACGCGCGCCTCAAAGAGATGTCAGCACCAACTGACGTGGTCCGTAAGGACCCATGCCTGCCGGGGTTGCGGGTTTGTCCGAAAATAATATCGCGGCCCCGGCACACAGGCAACGGAAGGAACACGGTTGGGTTTTAGTCAGTAAAAGTCTGACACACCCTGCCGCTCCGCCCAGAGCGGGGGAAGTTATATGATAATTTCCCACCATCAAAAAAAAAAAAAGGGTTATGTTGTGTTTAAGGGTTATATAAGTTCTATGTAACAAAAGACCTGTTGCACTGGGCATAAATCCGTGCTGCTGCTAAGAATTTTCCAATAACATTTTTCCCGACCCCGGGACCAAACGTGAAGCAGTTGCGTTTGTTACGACTACACCTAAAATGCAGCCTGTCATACAACATTATACTATAAAAGTGAATATTATGGAGCCTATAGATATTATAATGATGGGTAAATTGACGGTATTGGTGATGTTCTTCAGAAAGAACAGGTGCGTAGTCCATGCAATTGGCGTGCGTGTATGACCAGATGTATGAATGAATACCTACGAAGCAAAGGTTCCACGTACTCTACGTAAGGATTGTACTCGTAGCAGGAGGCTTTCTCTAGTTTTTGCTATGAGGAAAGGCGTGAATTTATGTATATATGTTTTTAAATTGATAATATCCGATACTATCAACTTTCCCAACATTACAGGTTCACCTCGCTCTTTACACGTAATAATAATAATACCAGCCTGTTACTGTCCCACTGCAAAAGGCCTCTTCTCATATAGAGAAGGCACGAGCATTGATCACCACGCTTGCTCAAGACGGGTTGGTGATTTCAGACTTATATTAACTATAAGTCCAGGTTTCCTCACGATATTTTTCCTTCACCGATGTCAGTAATGTCCAAGATAAACTCAGAAAGTACATATGAATTGGAAAAGTCACATTGGTACTTGCACATTGGTTCACATGGTTCACATCACACATTGGTTCACATCACACATTTGTTCTTTACACTTGCCGGAATAAAATCAATAACGTAAAATCGGGTATTGATATGACCCCTATACCAGAATGTACCTTGGTCATAATGGCTGGGTAGCACTTATACACTTTTTCATAAAGTACGACTCCCCGCTGTCTTGTCTATAATTTAAACGCTATGGAATGATGGTACGGTATTTTATGTTGACAATTTTGGAGATATTGTACACAGTTTCCAGATAGTCAACTCACTTTCTACCTACCAGATAATGATCCCGGAATGCAACAGTTTTTATCTGCATAATCAGCCTATAATGCTCCCACTGCCCACTGGCCCACTGCTGGGACATGACAGGCCTCTTCTCTCCGAGCAGTGTGCTGTAATCTATCACGCGGGCCCCGTGCGATTCCCGTAAATAAAAACTTGTCAAATATGTTGACAAATTAGAGGTATTTTTGACAGATTGAGTTTGAGATTAGAATGCGAACGTTCTTTAAAATACCGAAATTGCCCCTCTGTCTTCGATTTTCAATACTCCGGTTCAGTTCGCACTAACGTAATCATTATTCAGCAAAATATTAACGTTTAGCCTTGATCCATGTAGAGGTCAATCAATCTGCCTAGCCTTTTCCCAACTATGTTGGGGTCAGCTTCCACTCTAACCGGATGCAGCTGAATACCAGTATTTTACATGGAGCGACTGCCTATCTGACCTCCACAACCCAGTAACTGGGTAATATACGATACCCCATGGTAAGACTGGTGTCAGACTTTCGGGCTTCTGACGACTCGTAACGATTGTCAAAGATCCACGAATGACAGCCGGGACCAACGGCTTAACGTGCTTTCCGAGGCACGGAGGATTCTCGGTATGTAAAGATGGTCACCCATCCACTGACCAACCCCGGCAAGCGTAGCTTAACCTGATGGATCGACCAGTGCGGCTGTCGTTACTTAGCCACGAGCTCCTCATGAGAGGTCAATGTATGGAGTAAATAATATATTATTAGGTTATATATATTTAGGCAACAATAAACAGAGTATATACAGGGCCGCGACGTGATCCGCGGAGTCCTACAGCCCCAAGGGATCGTGCACGTACCGACTAGACGGGCCGCTAAAATGACGCGACGAGACGAAAGGGATGTGTTGAATTTTTTAAAGATTTTTGTCTTATGGACAATTTTTGTTTTTATAAATAATGACTGCTATAGTTTTCATATGAATTACTACTTTGCACACTGAAGCCTTTATACACCATAAAGGCTTCAGTGTGCAAAGTAGTCGCTTAATAAATAAATTATTACATCTGCATATCAATAAAAACTTATCATATGGTTTTTTGGATTTTAACTAAAAAAATACGATATTATTATTTGTAATCTTTAGTAAGCTACATTATAAGCGAGTAACATGGGCGGCTGTATTTTTAATCTTTAGTAAGCTACATTATAAGCGAGTAACATGGGCGGCTGTATTTTATCGACTTCCACACGAACGAAGTCGCGGTCAGAAGCCAGTACATTATACAGAACTAATTTTTAATTAAATATCGTGTCAATTGACACAATAATTTCATAAAAATACATACTGCTCACAGTTAAGGCATATTAATTATTTAAATAAGTAATCCGCTGGATGCGGGAAGCACATAACCGGTCAAAGTGGCGGTCCTTGAGGGACTTTTATGTTCAGTGGACGTCTCTTTCGGCTGAAATAATGATGATGATGGTGAATTCACTAAATTATTGACCATCATAATTACCGTTACTCCATACGTCACCGCAACACCGCGCCATTTTAGTCAAAGCGAAACTCCAGTAAATTCGCTTATAGCGTCACTAACAGCAAAACAACTCCAGGGACCTACGTGACATGAACAAATAAAAACTACTTGTTCAACTTTGATAGCAGGAAATTGTTTTAAGCAACGTTCAGAAGGAGATTTCGTAGGTGGACTGTCCCAGAACTCCCTGATGTAGGTAACTTTCAACCCCTGTTTTCTTGAACGGAAAATAAAATAAAGAGTTTGATGTTGACTCTCTGTTTGTTGTGTTTAAGTTGGTCTTTGGCGGGTTCGTTAAGTCTCGGCTCAATAGGTAGTTTGTGAGTTATGTGTGTTTGTGTCGCCGGGTAGAATCACGACCTTTTCTTTTAACGTGTGTCTTTAGTAGCTATGAAACTATACATCTTAGACCCTATTTTTAAGTTTTTTAATAATTTCGAAAGAATCCTTTGGTGCATCGAATTAAAGCACATTGAGTACTATAATACTAGGTATCTACTGACATAATTTTAGAATTGGTGCATTCTCAATCATACTTGCTGCAGTAATCAAATTTTATGCGCAGTGGCGGTGATCTTTGACAAAAACATGCTAATACACTTGATCAAGTAAGTCCACTCGTAGTAAAAATTAAAGTTGACATCTTCTAACTTTTTAAGACATTTCTAGAGTGACAGTGACAGACAGACATAATCAGACAGTGTGATTTGATTTGTTTTAAATGATATTGCCTTTCCTTCCTCCATTATCCACACCCCGATGTTTACGGGTGTGTAATGTTTGGTATAATAACAGATAGTCTAACATAACTTTCATATGATATAATTTTCATATGCTATAAAAACATTTAACCGAATTTCATATGATCTAATGTTATAATTGATATAATTTTCATTTTCTCTAATTTTATTTAGTATAACGTTCATTTCATATAATTTTCAAATTGTATAATGCTCTTTTTATATAATTTTCATTTGACCTAACTTTCATGTTAACTAATTTTCTAAGGTAACGCATCGTTCTTGAGAAAAGCAAATTATATTGTAACCTAACCTCAAAACATTAAAGTTACTTCTGCATCGTCTCCGGCGCTGCGGGAAGTGCAACCCCTTCGCCCTTACGTAACAAAGGATAGGCACCCATGCTCACCTCCGCAGCTTCGGCTTGGTGACCAGCCTCGGCCACTACGGCTCACACGGGTGCCTATGCTTTGTTACAGCGGGCGGGGGTTGCTCTCCCTCCGCGCCTCCGGTTTTTATATACACTCTAGGGTAGGAGCCAACAGACTACGTAAAGTACGGGGTGCCCCGATTCGGTTTTGGAACAGATTCAACCTATTAACTACAAGCCGGTGTATAATTATGTCGTCGCCATATCGTCGAAGTGAAGATAATCGTATCATATCAATCGTATCGTAGAATCGTAGAAATTATATTAAACGTTACTTATAGATTTTGAATATTATAGCAACTGAATATTATATTAATTGAATATTATTTCAAATGTGCATTATATAAACTGTTCACCATATGAAATTAGGTAAAATGAAATTTTATCAATAATTCATTATATCATTTGATCGTTATATTAAAAAAGAATTATATTAAATGAATTGAGGTCTTATGATCATTAGAACTTTTGTTATTATATCAAACGTTACACACCCGATGTTTACAAACACAAACGTATGTACAATACCAGCATGTTCTCATGCATACGAACCTCATTGCAGAATCCAATTTCCTTAGAACGTGAACATTTTCCCTCGCAATGAAGCATCGATATTGTAAAGACGTGTTGGACATCATTTCTAACATTATTATATTTATCAGTTCATCAAAGTGTTGGTTTGTTTGGATGTGAAAGAAAATGCAGAATGGAGAGAAAAGAAACTCATTTATCGGAGGTTCTAAGCGGGTTCTTACACTATCATAATATATCTATGATCATAGATCTACGAGTCATAGGTATACATATAGACAATGTAATATTCAATAGGCATATGAATCATTTGTGATAATATAATATAGGCAGTATGAATTTCTTTTATTTCGTATATGATATAAGATATGATCCTATGTAATAATAATAACTAGTGGTCACCCAGAGGTCAAAATTCGACCATAATTCATTTAAATGTCATGATTCTAAGGTAGCCATCTTGTGTCAAACGCATGGTAGTGTGTGTAATGTTTTTTTTATTAATTTAATTTATTTCTAATCTATATTATATAAAAATATTAGCTTTCTGCACTCCTTCTCCATATAAACTTTAACTGTGCCAAATTTCATACTCCTCCGTCCGCGTAATTTTCGTAAAAATGGGTACAAAGTTTTTGCTTAACGTATTAACATAATAATATTTTTTTCGTACCACTTGCTCAAAAAAGTGACATTCTATGCCACAAAAAGCGAACATAACAATAGTCATTTTTAATCTATTATAAACAGGGAAAGAAAATTGTACTGAATTTAATTCATCCTCTAGGGGGAGAATGTGATTTAAATTTGGAATACTTACCGAAATTTATACTGAACTACATCTGTGTTTACACCATTGAGTTTGTATATAAAGCATTATACATCTCTTTGAAAAAGGAATACGCATTTATTATGCAGTTATGATTATTAAATAAAATTATGAAAGCCGACGAGGCCGTATGAGCTTGATGCCTTTGCTTTTCCGACAAAAAAATATTAGTCTAGGAATTTGCCGCGTTTTTGTTTTCTTCAAATACATAAACGTTAAGTTTATTTTAATTTATTTTTATAAATAAGTTAATGTTCTAAAAATACGTTACGATTTTAAATCAAAGCGACAGTGACAGTGAATTGTCGGATTGATCAGTGCAAACGAATAAAACCATATTAAGCAGTCAAATTAACAAAAATATAAAACTTAATCCATCAGAGCCACAACCATCAACTTCATCTTATCTTCGTCCGTAACTCACGATGCACCACCACCACTATCTCCGACGTATACTATTTACAATGAAACGCAAGTTCCTCAGACGCAAGAACAGAGAAATACTCAAATCAACTCATCAACAATAAATGTACCAAACAAAAATGTAACTCTCTCTATCAATAATTGGACCAATGCAATGTTTCGAATGTTAACTTTTACTTTTAATTGTCATTATTTTTAATAAATGCTTATCTCATATTATTATTGTGTTAATTTTTTCGCAAATGGTACGAAAAGTAGAGTATTTTCCTCGGTGATAAAGCTGTCTTAGTCTTGGGTGAACTTAAATCCCTCGATACACTCAGGACTTGTCTTAAATCCCTCGCTTCGCTCGTGATTTAAGTTTTTAACACCCTCGCTACGCTCGGGAGTAAACCTCGGGTCCTTCGTTACGCTCGCGATTTAAATCGTCACCCGCGACAGAAGACACTGCTTTATCCCCTTGGTTAATAATCTACTATTATTAGTTATATTTGTATTTTATTTTCTTGACTTTTCTACAAATATTTAAAATTGCATTTTGTTTGTATTTAAATGAAATAAAGGGAGATAATAATATTGGAACGAAGTTCCTTTATTATTATACGGGGCTTTATTGGCTAGACTGAAAAATATCGGGGCTAGACGGAAAAAATTAGGACCAAAAGTTGTAACCACACTTTTTGCTATAGTTGTAAGCCGAGCGGCGTGCGCGTGTTTCTCTGTCTGTCTCTCTCTCAAAGTCAAAGTCGAAGTCGAAGTCGGAGTCGGAGTCGAAGTCGGAGTCGGAGTCGAAGTCGGAGTCGGAGTCGAAGTCGGAGTCGAAGTCGAAGTCGGAGTCGAAGTCGGAGTTGAAGTCGAAGTCGGAGTCGGAGTAGAAGTCGGAGTCGAAGTCGAAGTCTGAGTCGAAGTCGAAGTCGAAGTCGGAGTCGAAGTCGGTGTCGGAGTCGTAGTCGAAGTCGAAGTCGGAGCCGGAGCCGGAGTCGAATTCGGCGTCGAAGTCGAAGTCGGAGTCGAAGTCGAAGTTGAAGTCGAAGTCGGAGTCGGAGTCGAAGTCGGAGTCGAAATCGGTGTCGAAGACGGAGTCGGAGTCGAAGTCGAAGTCGGAGTCGGAGACGAAGTCGAAGTCGAAGTCGGAGTTGAAGTCGAGCGAGTGTATAAGTCGACACGAGTATTGTAGACTTATACTTATACGAAAACTTATACTTATACTTCGAGACCAAAAGTTGTAACGAAACTTTTTGCTATAGTTGTAAGCCGTGCGGCGTGCGCGTGTTTCTCTGTCTGTCTCTCTCTCTCTCTCTCTCATAGAAAGAGGAACTTCGTTCCATCCGGGTGTCCCTTGACACCTCTCAAGTTTTTTAAGTGCTAAAAACAAAGAATTGTAGTACATGATAATAATACAGTTTTCAAAATAAGTACTATATTTACCATCGTGTGGCACTGCGTTCCTAGCTAGGTTAAAATATGCTATATATGATCGTAGATAATATATGATAGTGTAATATCCCCTAAGGCAGGTCGCGTTTTCAAAACCTGCGTAAGTAATAATGTGAAGTTTTCCAAGTGAAATTCAGTTATATAAATAGCGTGCTCTATTTACTTCACGGACTTTTGCTGAATAAATAGTGAAATCTGAAACTCGTAATGAGCAAGTGATTATTGTGATCTAAGCTACTCTGCATGGTCTTCATATGATCTGAGACCTTTGAGTGTTTTCGGTGTTTCTTCTCAGAGTAGTCAGATAGGAAACACCAACGACACAAGGTAAGGAAAAAAAATATGTGTAAAAGTGTTTGTACAAAAACAAACCTCATAAATTCTTGTATGTGAAAATGATTTTTGCCTAGGATACAGTTAGACAGTTTTAGCTGAGCTCTATCTAGGCTAGGATAAATTTAAAAGATAGCTCCAAAATATAGAGATTATTTAATATTCAGGAGATCAAATAAAATTCAAATAAATATTATTATATTCTATTCAAACTTGAAATTTTATGTAATTGTATAAAACAAATTGACACGTATTTGAAGGACGTTCTATGATTGAAAACTTTTATAAAAAAAATATTTTACTGAAATGTACATAGTTACTTACAACATCATTATCTATAAAACTATGTTTGTTTTTTAACAAGACTAACAGGTTTCGTTTTTTCTCGATAACGAGTAGACTTGTAAGTTCTTTTAAAAATTGAATTTATTTACCTTTTCATATTTCATGGCATTATCTAGGGAGACATAATGATCAACTTTAAAAAGATTATTTTTGACTACGTAGAATGACTTTGGAAAAAAGGCTAACTAAGTCAATTTGCCTAGCTTTTACCTAACTATGTTGGGGTCGGCTTCCAGTCTAACCGGATGCATCTAAATACCAATATTTTGCATGGAGCGACTGCCTATCTAACCTTCAAAACCTAATAACTGGGTAATACGATACCCCGTGATAAGACTGGTTGTCGGACTTGCGGGTTTCTAACGACCAGCAATGGCTTAACGTGCTTTCCGAGGCACGGATGAGTCTCGGTAAAGGGCTAACTAAGTACCTACATTTTTATTTGAGACATCAAGTTAACATCAAAGTTATATTTAAGGACATTAATTCAAGTAGAAAACAAAAGACAACGAGCCAGGTAAAAGTACAGGACTAATTTTAATTAATTACTTTAACATCGTTATTAAGAGTTATAATGCTGATACTCAAAATGAAGCTCCACCCTTAATTTTTATCGTAATCAGATTTCTGAGTTGGGTCATTTTAAAACCCTAAATACTGCTGTAATTTTAATTATCCTTGCGTTGCGAAATACAATGCAAAATTAGTTGTTTTTGCGAGTTCATACAATTAAAAACTGTTTTGTTTGCTGAGAGGTTTGTTGTTAATTAGAATCCTAACTAATATTATAAATGTGAAAGTGAGTTTGATTTGTTTTGATTGATAGATTTGGATGAAAATTGGCACATGGGTAGACCATGACCTGGACTGGGCATAGGATACTTTTTATCCCGATATTGCGATGGGATCGAGACGTACGCGGCCGAAACCGCGAGGCGTGCTAGTATTGTAATAAAACTTTACATAGTCGATAAACTATGTTATTTTTATTGTTAATTAGCCACCCACAGCTGCTTTGTGCGGTGTTAGACCTGACAAAATATCGAGATTTCGTTATTAAATGTAAGATTATTGTGAATGTTTTATAGATATAAGCCTTCCGGAATACATTCCCTAAATGATGGTGAAAACCGCATGAAAATTCGTTGTGTAGTTTAGAAGAATAGCAAGGTTACACAGACAGACACGCCAAGCCACTTTAATTTATAATAAGATTTATTTATAAACGTTGCTTAAAGTTAAGTGACATTCAAACGTCAAAAATGTGTGGTTAAACAGTCGCTATTTATTTATCATTACTTAACTTTAAGATGAGAGTAAGACGCACTAAGGTATTCCGCGAATTTCAATTTGCTTCGGTTTTTTTAAATTTGCAGGTCAGTGTTAGGTTGGATGTTGATTAAAATATGATTCGCGACCGTAACAAATATGGCTTTACAGAATTATAATCATTAGAATCAGCAACACAACTCCTTAAGTTAGCATAAACCTCAAATGTCATAATTTCATGAAATAATCATTTAATAGTATTACGTGAACTTATTTATCTATCATATTGTTGTCATTTGAATAATAAAATACCCGAACTTAAGACATTGACAACATAACATGACCTATCTAGTAAAAAGAAAAAGATAAAGAAATATAACTAAAGAAAAAAGATAACAGGCAGCTCATGTCTTGTAAGTAAGTACAACATATACATGAGCCATCCAGCCGAAATGTTCGATGAATATAATATCTTAGTTCATTTTATTTCTTTTGTCATGTTCCTATTGTGTTCAAAGTACCGTCAGTTATTTTTGTTACAGTTGACATGCTTACAAAAGGTACAAGTAACTGTTTCTGTTAAGTAAATGAATTAATATGAAAAGAAAAAAAGACCGGAGAAACAATATTAAAGAAAAGATATGCTTCTTTACAATCTGGGTAATTTAACCTTTTATAAATTGCCGATGGAGAACTTTGAATAAAAAAGTTTAAAAAAGATTGGTTCATTTTTTCCAGAGCAGTATCCTCATTGTAGTATCCCAATTAATATTCAATCAATCAATTACATCTGTCTATCAACCTACAAAATTACGCCTTAAGCTTTAATAAACTTAATTAAAACGATTTTCCGTTTTTCTTGCAATTTTCCACTGAATTAATTAAAAAGTAATAATTTGTAGGAAATAAGAACTATCGAGTTATTCGAAAAGCCTTAAGAGTCCATACATATAAAAGTAAATCATCGCAATATTTAATTATTTGAGGGCTAACAATCTTATCAGTGTGATTTCACCCTCTCGAGTCAGGGACATTGCATGCGCTACTGTGAAGGTAAGAACAGTAAGTTAATTAGTTGTCGCATATATTATGTGTTTTAATAACCATAGTTGAAGATGGGACGATGCACGTGCAGTCATCTTGTCGTTGCATGTAACAAAAGATAAGTTATGAAATCAGGCATTACGTTACGAAATCCATGACAGTAAAATGTTATCTCGACTCTCCTGAGGATGTCTTGTGGAGGGGCGAAACACGTGTCGTGTATAGGTTTGGGTAAAATAAATTGTTTCAGCACAGGTTGCAGGTTTATTATTTTAGTATACAGCTTGTTTTAGGTGTAAACGATAATAGTAGGCACAACATGTAGAATACACGTTTTAAACCTTGGCGTAAGCTCATGGTAAGAAAACTCATAAGCAGCTTCAACTTGTCCTACTGTTATCACCCCCACTTTACCGACTACCGTAGTGACGTAACACAGTAAGCGTAGATAAGTTAAATTGAAAAAGCGATCATCTTCGCTCGCTGCCTCCCTGGTACTCTGTCGGGAATATTATAAATTGTGAACAATGAAAGTATAGCAGCCGTGGAAAAAATGGACAACTGGCTCCCGAGGGTTGTGAGCTGAATAGAAGGCTTAATTTATTTTATGTTTTAACAGCATCTCTTTTATGGAATAATGTTGTGTGTTTATTTGTGATTTCAGTATGATTTGATTAGTAAATGCACGGAGAAAATATTGCAAAAATCCATATAGAAAGATGAATTGGTTTGCTTGATTTTTAAGGTTCAGTAACTAAGAAAGAAAAAACGGAATCCGTAAAGGATCACTTCGTTGTCCATCCATCCGTCTGTCTGTCTGTCTAGCCAGTTTTCTTGTCTCGAGAATGCGTATCAAGTTGAAATTAATATCGAATATGTAGGTCTACGGTCCCTTGGAACTTAAATAAATCAAATTATAAGTCAACGCAAGGTCAACGTAATAAAAAAATACGGCCATTTATGCGAAATATTTTGATACTCGCAAATAAATCAAAACCTCGAATAGAAGAATCATGAAATATTTTTTTGAGATTAAAAAAATTCAAAATTTACCGTGACGTATATCGATGTATGGGAGAACAATTTTTCAACTACAAGATTATATTTGTTCTTGGGATAAATTAATCCCAACCACGAAACCCTTTATTGTGCGTGGTCCGACACGCATTTAGCCGGAACCATAACCTTTGCCAATAAATGATGTAAATTGATTATTATTTAAGCCCGTTATTTATGCAGTTCTTTTGAGTAGATAGAATCGCAATTTGTTTGAAAAATACAATTCATTCCTTTCTCATAAATATATACATATTACTTTCATACACACATCACTCTGATCCACGACGGCTCAGCCAAACTTTCACTTGATTAATCCGAAATTACATCATAAAAATGTACTGAAACACGAAAAAATATAACTCCGAACACATTAATCTTCTACGTGCTAAATAGTCATTCATAAAACGCGCGTTACGTCACTGTAAGGGCAAGTTCACACCTAGTCGGGTCACGTCGCGTTATCAAAGTAATTTACACGGCGCACGGCAACTCCATCTAACTTGTGGAAAGTTGGTTGATTAGGCGCGTGAGACAAGACGCGATGCGGTAATTATTTCCTTACTTGAGGTGCCGATAGATCGGTGGTTGTGTGTGATTCATCTTTTATGGGGAAGTGGTTTTGGTTAACGGTTTTTGTACGGAGAGTTTTATGTTGTGTTTTCTTTAACGTAAGTGATGTTTTTGTAATCAATGAATGACTAATGAGAGCATATTCTAGTATTTATTACGACTTTATTGTTTCAGATGCAATTTTAGCACGTATCGAAAGAATTTTCATAACTATAATTATATGTGAGAGGGGTTATATAAATTTTGCGTATACATAAAAATAGGTTCAAATCAAACTTAAGGTGGCGATAACCGACTTTTAATAATTTTATACTGAAGATGACGTCTAAACGAGTAGTGTTAATGATTTGAAAAATATATATGTTAAATTCGAGCATATTTTTAATAACTTAATCTGTGAATATTTTAGATTATGTTTATATCATATCATAGTGTAATTAATTTGTAAAGTTAAGTCTAATGCGGATAAAAATAGGAAAATTACGCAACAACTATCAAGCGTATTTTTCTGAGACCTTCACCATTTTAAAGATAATTCAATTATTTATCTTTTAGTATACGTGTTTTATTAAAATACCTTTTTATATGTATAATAAATTAATAATGTGTCTAATTTGGAACAACGCTCCTTGATGGGCGAATTCTGTTAATGGCTGGACGTACTACGCGTTGCGTGAGCTCAGCACAGAACCCGCTAGTTAACCACTCACGGCCATTGGCATATATTTGCGTTAAACTTTATTGATCCATTGATTTCCTTCCAAGCTTACACAATGCACTCAAATCACGTTGAACTACCATATCAAAATCAAATAACCGGAATCGAACCACATCTCGATAACGTTTCAAATATCTATAAAAATACTCATTTTATTCCTGGCTGCAAACCAAATCTCAGACCGAATTTAGTAGAAGTAAACGCATTTTTCGCTACAAAAGACTAGTGTAGGTGCTATATTGTTTGATTCATTTTAGTGGTAGTAGGTATAGTCGACCTCGGAATTGCTTTACCACCCTAGGTTTCGTGACACTTGCCCGTTATTTTAAATAAAAATAAAAATACTTTATTTCACATAAACCTACATGGGCACTTATGAAACGTTAGAAGCTAGGTGCACGGTTCCAATTGGTCGTTTCCTATGGAGAAGAGCCGGCAAGAAACTCCACGGTTACTCTTTTTAAAATAATTGGTATTTACAATATTTTCAAATAACAGTGATAATAGGTATGGTAGGACAGTATAGGCCTATCAAGAAGTACCAGGTACTTAACAAAATAGAAAATGGTCAACAAATCTACAATCTATACAAGTCCTACAAAATTAAATTTGTCTATGAGACGGCTGGATATTTATAACTTTAGTGAAGTAATTTTTTTCTGGGAATCTTTGCCAACAGGTGATAAACCAATTATAAGGTCGACTATACAAGCATCGGTATTATTTTGGCGAAGAACTGAAACTATGTTCACTTTTTTTCTTGGAGAACCAAGTTGTATCCTTTGGGAACCGCGTAGTTTTGTTATTGATTAAAACAAAAGACTGTGTTCCTGAAAGAACTACAAGAATGTTTTTAGCGCTAAGCGAAGGCGTGGGTTTTGGCAGAGGCAAGGAATAATCGCGGTTGTTGGTGGGGAACAAAAAATAAACCATAGAACGCCACGGCACAGTATAAGTAAGTAACAGTATTATGTCTTCGTAGAAAACGGCCGAAACGACGCGTTTCGAAATCTCGGTGTATATAAGTACGCAACAGTATCGAGTGCGCGGCAGCTACGTATGGAAGCGGAAGCTTTATCTACCATTTAATTATTTCAAGGTCACTGTCGAGATATAATACTGTTACTTTATTATACTGTGGCCACGGTAACTCATTGTTACATGTCATGCTCTGCAGATTACTGAGTTGTATCATGTTTGGTTGCACTTGATGCATGCCATTTGAGTTTCTCCCCAAGTCTGCGTGGAAAAAACTAGGGGGGGTGACTGGAGAGTATTAAAAGATTTAAAAAAAAATTGTAGTGTCGTAAACAAAGGTCCCCCCGGCTCCCAAACTAGGTTTATACCTGTGACTTAGGAGTCAATGTACCTCCATTTAAAAAGTCATTAGGTATGTCATAGGTTATTAAGTATGTAGTGACAAAGAAAAACAAAAGACACGATTTTTTATTAGACTGAGTACAAAAATTACAATCTTGAAATGTGTGTGATGTGTGTACAATAATGTCATACAAAGACCCAATTTTCGTACCGTAAATTATGCACCACTTCGGGTGTTTTTAAAACAAATTGATTGGGATGAATTATTTAAGGGGCTTAATGACGTGAATGAGATGTTGGATGCTTTTTACGAGACACTTAATCATGGTATGCAGGCATGTATGCCCTCTTGGGCACCAAAAAAACATAAATTTCCACCGTGGTTTAACCGTAATTTAATCAGATTGTTAAACTCAAAGAACAACATCAGAAAGAGATATCATAAATATAGAAACCCAATGGACTTAATTTAATTAAAACTGCTTAGTAAGCGCTGCGATACTTTGGTCACTCATTGTTACAACAATTATATCAAAAATCTAGAAAACAAGCTTAAATCCAACCCTAAGTTATTTTGGACGCATGTATAAAATAAAAGAGGGGGGTCTAGTGCCTACCCCATGACCATGAATGACGGATCAGTATTCACGTCTGATGATGTGACAATATGTGAGATGTTTGCTACCAACTTCTCGTCTGTTTATAGCCTCGACCAAGAATCAAGTAATGAGTTTAATACCGAATTATTTTCACAGTCTCTTGGGAACACCAGTCTATGCTTAACAAGACCAAATATAAGCAGTAAGTGCCTACTTAAGAAATTAAAAAGCTTGGATATTTACAAAGGTCCTGGCCCGGATAGCATACCGCCAATATTTATTTCGGCTTGTGCGGAGGAGTTGGTGCATCCACTCATGGTCATATAAAGCAAATCTTTGATTTCTGGTGTATTC
Organism: Agrochola macilenta; assembly: GCA_916701695.1. NCBI lineage: Eukaryota > Metazoa > Arthropoda > Insecta > Lepidoptera > Noctuidae > Agrochola > Agrochola macilenta. The sequence goes on along the minus strand of OU753560.1, from coordinate 21,683,891 downwards.
CCTACGAAATGGAAAATGGCAAAGGTGGTGCCTGTACATAAATCGGATAGCAATGACAACATATCTAACTATAGGCCCATCTCAATTCTCTCAACGTTTGCCAAAGTGTTTGAATCACTACTCTGCCCGTATTTTCAAAACTATCTCAAGTTATTCATAACCGATCATCAGCATGGATTTGTTGGATCACGATCCACGAGCACTAATCTAGTTGCATTCACAGAGAATTTGATCGGGGCTGTTGATTCTGGTTACCAGGCAGACGTCATTTACACTGATTTTAGCAAAACCTTTGATAAAGTCTCCCATAAAATCCTATCTCTTAAGTTAAATGCATATGGTATCACTGGTAGCTTGCTTAAATGGGTAATTTCGTATTTGGCAGATAGATCTTTCTTTGTCGTGGTAAACGGTTACCAATCTAATGTATATAAAATCTCCTCTGGAGTCCCGCAAGGTTCGCATTTAGGGCCTATATTGTTTATCTACTTTATTAATGACATTTCCTGCTGTTTGCGGCATTCCAAGATTTTTATGTATGCGGATGACCTAAAGTTTCTTAGAATAATTAAGTCTGATAGAGACTCCTCGCTTTTACAGATGGACCTTAATAGTCTCATCCGATGGTGCAAAAATAATGAAATGCATTTGAACACAAAGAAATGTTACCATGTTAAGTATACAAGAAAAAATTATCTTATAGAGACAGTATATTACATTAATGAGGACAGGGTTAATGAAGTAGACACTATACGTGACCTTGGAGTTTTGTTTGACCAAAAATTTACCTTTGTGCCACACTTAGATCATGTTGTTAAAAAAGCGTCAAAAATGTTGGGGTTTGTCAAAAGACAGTGTAAAGGTTTTCGACAAAGTAAAACAAAAATTTTACTTTATTATAGTTTGGTACGTAGCATATTAGAATACTGTAGTGTGGTGTGGCGGCCGCACTATGCTACTCACAGTTTGCGTCTAGAACGCGTCCAAAAACGCTTTGCTTGGCATTTAGCTTTTTCTGTCGGTATATCTAAAAAAAACGCCTTCTTACAAAGATAGATTAAAAATCTTCAACATACACACCTTGGAAGAGCGAAGGCGTTTAAACGACGCAATGTTTGCCAGCAAAATCTTGAAAGGAAATATTGACTCACCGCCGCTACTCGCACTTATTAACTTTCGTGCTCCTTCTAGAATTCCACGTAAACCCATAACTCCACTTCGTCCTCCACAGAGAAGAATGGTGTTGGGATCTAACTCTCCATGCGCTAGGTTCTGTAGGGTTTTGAATAGTTGCAGCGATATAATCGATTTCCACTTTGATTCTCTGACTAAGCAGAAATCTAAAATCTTGAGTTGTTTGTCAGAGTTGTTGTAAAGCATTCATTAGTTTGTTACTTACATAACTTTAGCAATCTCATTTCTCATTTTAAACTAAGTCTTTATTTAGGCTACATATTATTATTTTTCTTAGTTTTAAGTTGGCTTGTGAACTGTACATGTACCTAGTGCTTACAAATTAGCATAATTTTTGTTCATGTGGTGTTTACCTTTAAGTAATTGTTACACTGTTCAAAGTTTTTAAGTCGTTATTTTTATCAAGATGTTAGTGTAAACAATTGTTGGTGAACCAAATAAATAAATAAATAAATGTGACGGCGTGAATATATCAGGTAGATATCACCTCTGTTTGTAATTTTGGGTGGACATGATCCTACACACATACCACCCATAGTTCCATACCCATCCGTACCCATAGTTCTTAGGTAGATACCTTATTGGCAAGCTTGTTTCACTTACAAAAGAGTCTAATTGTTTTAAGGCTGTTTTTTTAGGCAAATGCTAACAAAGTTATACTTCTGCTGGGTCATCATCATCATCATTTCAGCCGAAAGACGTCCACTGCTGATAAGTATCCCCCAATTGGCTTTGCAATAATCGCCACGCTTGGCAGGCGGGTTGGCGATCGCAGTATGGCGTTAAAATGCATAGAGAACGCTGCTGCCCATTCTCTAGTGAGTTCCTTAGTCGCTTTTTTGAAATAGGCTAGTGCTTTTCTTTTCGTCCGGCACCACACGGAAGCTGCTGCTGGGTACTGCAGCTTAAATATTGTTGCTACTTCATAACCTGGAGTGGGGAACAAAATAAAATTAACTCTACAACGTGTCCCGGAGTTAAAACACACCGCCAACCAACCCAATTAGAATATTAGGGAATAATAGAGTAGTGGTTACCCAGTGGTAAAGACCGTGACTTACGAGCGGTTGTAGCTTCGAACCCTGACAAGCGGTTTACTTTGAGTAAATTATTTCAAACGGTGAAGGAAAACAGTAAAAAACACAGTAGTAAACAGTATCTTGAGGGTGTTTGCTGAAAGGCTGGATGGGCCTACCATGGGTAGGTTTATCAAGCTTCATGTATTGCATGGGGCTTGGTGAAACTATCTGTGGTCGATATAATAATATGGTCAATTTATCACCTTTGTTCTTTGTATATACTAACATAGTTTTTAAGATAACTTAGACACTAACACAATGTGGGCCTTTGTAGTCTGTAAATAAAAGTTTTTTTTATTTTTTTTTTATACATCGTGAGGCATGTCCTAGAAACAAAAATTCAAAGACATGTGACATCTACCAATCTGAGGCCCGCGTGGTGGATTACGGCCCTCTCCCTCTGACAGAGAGGAGGCCTGTGTCCCAGGAGTGGGAACATTATGTAATCATAATACAATGAATTTTAACTATTATGTATAAAACATCGTTTATTATTTATACTGATTGTGGGCGAAAATTGAGGTTACATTACAAATCTACACACGCACACAGTCGCACACTTATCAGGGTGTAGCGTAGTAGGTACTATGTCCATTTTGGTTTGTTTTGACTGTACAGCGAAAGTGTTTTACATCGTTTTAATTATATTTGGGATAAAAAAATACCTATATTAAAATTGACAGAAATCGATTCAGTTAACAATTCTGAGGGCCTAGACAAAGTAACATTCGATTAGCGATATCGCCAGTAGAAAAGTCAAAAATGTATGCGGTTGACTTATGCTATGGAAATGTCACGTGATCATATGTTAACGAATAGAAATTAGCTAGACAATGTCATCATCATTCGTTTCCATCAAACGAATCGACAGCGTCGAACGATAACTTCCATAGAAATGCGTAGCCAAGTGACATTTTTTGACAAGCGTTATCGCTAGTTTTCGATTCATAAGATGGAAACATTAGCGAACGTCAAAACCCTGTGGAAAACGAAACAAAATGGCGACTTTTGGAGTTTACTCGGGGGTATGGTAATTTTATGAGGAGTAAAATTTATATTAGAGAAATTCTATTAAATCCGTCTGTCAGATAACAAAAAAATATTAGACACGTGTTTCTTGCTTTATCATATTTATAAAAAAATACTTAGATAAAACGCATCAAAGTGAGGGCTCGCTACTCGCTACGTCGTAATATTTTGATTACGTAAAAAATAAAATACGTCTCCAATAGTTGATATAATCTACCTGACGGACAAAAAAATAATTTTAATCATCATCCCTATTCGAAAGTCTCGATGAAATGCATTATTTATAGAATTTTATCACTTTTGAATTTTCGTCCCGGAGCAAGAGTCGTGGTACGAGAGCCCGTGACCAACATTTTTGCCTTATCGTTTTACGAACAAAACCATATACAATCGATAGATTTAGTTATTCTGAATACAAAAAATCATAATTTCATACATTTTCGCGTCACGTCTGACCGGACCGCATTCTGAAATATGTCAAAAACAAATACTGACCGGTTTCATAGCAATTTGTCTGATTTTAAGAATGGAGTTCAACGATAGATTTTAGATACCAAAAACACAATTTTTAGAATGCGGTAGCATCGCATGTAGCAAGGAGACCATTTGAGAAAGTAAAAAATGAGGCAAAAAATTAAATACATAGCAACCCGCCTGAAAATTTTGAAAAGTTGAAAAGTTAAAAATGAGTCAAAAAAGCAAATACATAGCAACCCGTCTGAAATTCTTGTTTTCAGGTGAACATTGGTCAATTGATGTGAATAAATTGTTTTTCAGAAGAAAGTGTGAGCCTCTTATGAGTTGAACCATTTTGAACGTGTTTAAAAACTTTCATGTCCTGTCGTGGGTGATAGGAGCGTAACAACAACCGCGCGCGGTTTTCCGGGCGACTTCGAATAGTTCTTTTGGTTTTTGGAATTATAGGTACATACCATATAAAATGTAAGAAATCATATTTTTGTAACCCCGGTAACTGTATAAAAGATAGAAAAAAAAATTAACCAGGTTACTGGGAGACCGATCGGTAAAATTTTTGAAAATGCGCTTAGGCCACATTGGACACGCAAAATGTCTGCAAACTTATTCGTATTAAAATTACGAAACCTATGTACATTTATAATATGTAATGAAACCGTCTGCCTGTTTCTTTTGATATAGCAGAAATGGGCTCCCATAAAACTGTGACGTTTGTGACCGGTACTGCCCAAAGAGTCGGGTTCAGAATCATCTAAACTAACGATTTTGTACGGTTTTGGCTGTAAAACGATGCGACATGGTTTTGGTCGTTGGCTCTCGTACTATCGGAGTTCAACTGACAACAAGAATTGACAGTTACAGCGCGGAATTTGACGTTTGCTCACGAAAGACCAAAGACAAAATGAAATTTTTATCGAACAAACCAATGGATGAGACGATAGCGAAACGAAGTGTACCTTGTCTACCAATTGAACTTCGTTATCGTTGAAGCGATAGCGATTGTCGTAATAGAATCGCTCCGAAGCGAATGCCATTTGTCTAGGCCCTCTGAGGGCCTAGACAAAGTAACATTCGATTAGCGATATCGCCAGTAGAAAAGTCAAAAATGTATGCGGTTGACTTATGCTATGGAAATGTCACGTGATCATATGTTAACGAATAGAAATTAGCTAGACAATGTCATCATCATTCGTTTCCATCAAACGAATCGACAGCGTCGAACGATAACTTCCATAGAAATGCGTAGCCAAGTGACACTTTTGACAACCGTTATCGCTAGTTTTCGATTCGTATGATGGAAACATTAGCGAACGTCAAAACCCTGTGGAAAACGAAACAAAATGGCGAGTTTTGGAGTTTACTCGGGGTATGGTAATTTTATAAGAAGTAAAATTTATATATTACAGAAATTCTATTAAATTCGTCTGTCAGATAACAAAAAAAATATTAGACACGTGTTTCTTGCTTTATCATATTTATAAAAAAATACTTAGATAAAACGCATTAAAGTTGGGGAGTGGGGGCTCGCTACTCGCTACGTCGTAATATTTTGATTACGTAAAAAATAAAATACGTGTCTAATATTTGATATAATCTACCTGACGGATAAAAAAATAATTTTAATCATCATTCCTATTCGAAAGTCTCGATGAAATGCATTATTTATAGAATTTTATCACTTTTGTATTTTCGTCCCGGAGAGTCGTGGTACGTGAGCCCGTGACCAACATTTTTGCCTTATCGTTTTACGAACAAAACCATATACAATCGATAGATTTAGTTATTCTGACTCCAGAGTTAAGCACACACGTATAAAGGAAGATGCGATCAAACGACGACCAATTATGGCATCACCCTGCGATAAAGCCCCGAAAACACACCACTTTCATAGGCACTACAACATAATACTTACAGAAGAACCTTGTGACTACTCAGGCTCGGAAGAGATGAGAGTATACACAGACGGATCTAAGACCGACTCCGGGACTGGAGTTGGAGTTTTCTCACACGACTTCAACATAAAGATATCCAGCCCGCTGGGTATGTTCAACACCGTCTATCAGGCGGAGTGTGTGGGCATCATACAAGCGGTCCACGCCCTGAAAGCCAGGAGAGTTACGGACACACACATACGCATACTCTCCGACAGCGCCTCAGTTCTTCAATCCTTACAGAAAACACATATTACCTCAAAGTTGACACTAGAATGTCACAATGCACTCGAACAAATAACGGTATCTAGCCGCAACACGGTGACACTGCAATGGATAAAAGGACACAGCGGTTCGCTAGGGAACGACGCTGCTGACGAACTTGCTAGACGAGGATCCAGCACGGCGGTCTGTGGACCCGAGCCTATCGTACCCATCCCCTTCAACCAGATACGCAGATGGCTGCAGGAGTTCACCCATACTCAAGCGGAGCACTGGTGGACCTCGACACCGGGTTGCAGGCAATCCAAGGAAGCCATGCCATCCGTGGATACCGGGCTAACCCGGCGTTTACTACGCCTGGATAGGAACGGCCTGCGCCTAGTGACGGGGACCATCACGGGCCACTGCTCGCTGAACAAACACTTTCACACAATAGGCATAACGGACAGTCCTCTGTGCAGGGCGTGCATGGAGGCTGAGGAAACCGTCGCGCACGTGCTTTTTGAATGCACAGGCGTCACCCAGATTAGAACACAGACCCTCGGGACACCCAGATCTTTCACAGATGTTCTGAACAGACCAGGAGATTTAATTAACTTCTGGAGGGAGGTGGGCTGGTTGGAATAACCACCAATGGCCGCTATGGCCCACGCACAATGGTCCACTGAAGGACTAAGTGCGGAAACCAAACCCCATAACATAGAACATAGAACAATCGATAGATTTAGTTATTCTGAATACAAAAAATCATAATTTCATAGATTTTTCGCGTCACGTCTGACCGGACCGCATTCTGAAATATGTCAAAAACAAATACTGACTGGTTTCATAGCAATTTGTCTGATTTTAAGAATGGAGTTCAACGATAGATTTTAGATACCAAAAACACAATTTTTAGAATCCAGTAGCGTCGCACGTAGCAAGGAGACCATTTGAGAAAGTTAAAAATTAGGCAAAATATTAAATACATAGCAACCCGTCTGAAATTTTTGTTTTCAGGTGAACATTGGTCAATTGATGCGAATAAATTGTTTTTCAGAAGAAAGTGTGAGCCTCTTATGAGTTGAACCATTTTGAACGTGTTTAAAAACTTTCGTGTCCTGTCGTGAGGGATAGGAGCGCGAGCGTAACAACAACCGCGCGTTTTCCGGGCGACTTCGAAACGTTCTTTTGGTTTTTGGAATTATAGGTACCAGTTAAAATGTAAGAAATCATATTTTTGTAACCCCGGTAACTGTATAAAAGATAGAAAAAAAATTGAACCAGGTTACTGGGAGACCGATCGGTAAAAATTTTGAAAATGCGCTCAGGCCACATTGGACACGCAAAATGTCTGCAAACAAACTTATTCGTATTCAAATTACGAAATCTATGTACATTTTTAATATGTAATGAAACTGTCTGCCTGTTCCTTTTGATATAGCAGAAATGGGCTGTAAAACTGTGACATTTCTGACCGGTACTGCCCTCCGAGTCAGGTTCAGAATCATCTAAACTAACGATCTTATACAGTTTTGGCTGTAAAACGATGCGACATGGTTTTGGTCGTGGGCTCTCGTACTATCGGAGTTCAACTGACAACAAGAATTGACAGCGACAGCGCGGAATTTGACGTTTGCTCACGAAAGACCGAAGACAAAATGTAATTTTTATCGAACAAACCAATGGATGAGACGATAGCGAAACGAAGTGTACCTTGTCTACCAATTGAACTTCGTTATCGTTGAAGCGATAGCGATTGTCGAAATAGAATCGCTCCGAAGCGAATGCCATTTGTTTAGGCCCTCTGAACAAACTAGTTTCATAATGTGCTTTAATTCAGTTACACGTTATATAAGTATACTAAAAACAGAAGCAGCTTTTTATCAAAACCATTGTTTTTCTAGACTTAAAATAAACAAAATCAATATGCCTTTCTTTTTCCCAACTATGTTGAGGTCGACTTCCAGTCTAACCAGATGCAGCTGAGCCGTCACCCATTTACGGACCAACCCAACATAGCTTAACCTGATGGATTGACCCGTGCGGCGGTTATTACTTAGCCACGAGCTCGACTTGAAATAAACAACTAGCAAAAATACATTTTATTCCCATTCCATTTTCTCGGAAGTTCAAAGATAATTATTCCCGTTATTAAAACTATAAGCCAGCTGAAGGAAAAATGATTCGAAACTTTTGCTGCGAACAGGTATAAAGTTCCGAAGAATAATTTTAAAATTAAACTTGTTCAAAAAGAGATGTAACGTAAGAAATGTAAATTAAAGTAGGTTCAGAAGAAAAACAACATCGTTATGCATTAATATAACTGTTCCGGGTTTAGGTCGGGAACACACTGAAAAGGTTAGGCTATAAGATATTTATGCTATGTTTAAGTTAACGGAGTCTTGAACTCCTGAATGCGAGGGTAGGCATGAATATTTGCGAAGAATAGGATGGTCCAATTTTTGTATAAGTGTTGCCGAATTCATTCCGAGGCCTTAACGTTCTATTGCGCAATTTTGAAAGCGCACGATCATTCCATGGCATGTTTTGTTTTTTTGCTAAACGAAGATAGTCGTACGTCATCGAGACTAGAGATACAAATTGTTTTTAGATTTTGTTTGGTGAATTAGAAAATGTATTTTACTTGTATCTTACGTGTATCTTACTTGTATGTTACATGTATCTTACTTGTATCGTACTTGTATCTTACGTGTATCTTACTTGTATATTATTTGTATCTTACTTATAGTTACTAGTGAATTATTTCATATTTAGGTAACCTAGTTGAGTGTGTCGATGCCCCCTTTTTATTGAAAAAATATCCTATTTTATGTCCTTAATACCTTTTCAAAGCATAGCTTGCAATACGCTCCTATCTCACTAGCACACATAAGGAATGTCGCAAGTTCAGACATTATGATAAGACAAATTGTTCGCCTCTTATTACAAATGGCTTCTTAATGCGCTAGATACGTTTGCGATCACTAACTTAGGGCGGTGCAATTATTGTAATTAAAATTTTTGTAATGTTCAGTGAATTGGTTTGTTGGCATCATTTATAATTCTTCTTTTTTAATATTACGTGCCACCCTATTGTCAATGCAGCATTCCCACCTCGATGTAATGAGTTATAGTTCATAAACTTCGTTGGAACTCCATAGAGTCTGGGTTTACCGGGATACCTACTTTCTAAAATAAGAATACCTAGGTAGTGGTCAAGGGTACGCGTATTTCTTTTTATTTATGCTGGGCAAAAGCCTCTATGAAATTCTATAACGGTACTTTCATACCTTAGTCATCTTTGCAAAAAATTATACAATAACAAGTCATTTTCAATATCCAACTACATAATAATATTATAAATGCGAAAATGAGTTTGTTTGTTACGCTTTCACGCTAAAATGACTGAACAGATTCGTATGGAATTTGACACACGGGTAGACCATGACCTGGAATAGGACGTAGGATACTTTTTATCCAGGTAGTTCGTTCCCTTGGGATACATTCCGACATGCAAGCGGGCGAAGCCGATGGCAAAAGCTAGTTTATTTATAAATAGTTGGTTCTACGTGTACGATGTGGCCGATAAATCAATCAATCAAAAATAAACAATTCGTAGTTTGCCACCTTCCAATCAATCTGCCTAGCCTTTTCCCAACTATGTTGGGGTCGGCTTCCAGTTTAACCGGATGCAGCTGAATACCAGTATTTTACATGGAGCGACTGCCTATCTGACCTCCACAACCCAGTAACTGGGTAATACGATACCCCTTGGTAAGACTGGTGTCAGACTTTCGGGCTTCTGACGACTCGTAACGACTCTCAAAGATCCACGAATGACAGCCGGGACCAACGGCTTAACGTGCTTTCCGAGGCACAATAATATAAATATATGTGAGAGCCTATTCAGAAAACCTAGTTACCAAACAGTCCATAACACGATCAAATGAAGTCATGTCTATAAATCTTTTGAGCAGCATACAATATTATTAAAAGGTGGAGCTGAAACAAGAATTATATGTAACGGAAGCAATGGGCAATGTTCCAAACTGGGGAATTTACTCACTGAGGAGATGCCCCGGGCTATGTGATTGTACTTGTGTTACAGTACTCGTAAATGAGAATTAACTGGTAAAGTATATAAATAAAGTAAAGTATAAATAATCAGTATTGCCATCCAACGTGGCAACGCTGCCAGCGTTTTGGGCATTTTTTCCACAGCAATGCGGACGAATTTTTTGATGCCCAATGAGCTGTTCCCTTTATTTTTTTATTTTTCTTTATTTACTTGTACATAATATACTGGGTGGCAGAGACATCGACGCGAAAACTGTTACCATGGATTCAATACATGATTCTGAACCCTCCCTATGTTGGAATAGTTTGTAGGAGCCTGAAGGTTTAGTTGTTATGACAACTAAACCTTCAGGCTCCTACACACTACACGTGATTTAGCCTGGACATGTCGCGACCAGTCACGTCTGTATCGCCCTTTATGGAAGCCGTCATGGTCATAATGAATGTCCACACAACAAGAGGGGCACTTTCTAAAGCTAATGACACAAACTAACGCACAAAGGTGCTCAAATTAACGTATTTTTAGATATGATAGAAATAAATAAAGCTACATTTTTATCTAGATCCACACAAAATATTTCGCGTCAAACTAAATGAAATATTGTAAAAAATTGTATCTCTAATTTTCTGAATAAAGATGATTTATCTTTTATAAAAAAAAGGCCAAGTGCGGGTCGCACGCGCACATGAGGGTACCACCGTACAATATTTAACACAACATTATTTTTTTTTATACTTTCGTTAAAAATCACTTTTCTTGTATCAATCCCGGTCCCCTTTAATTTTTAGCAATTTTTTTTTACTACAGAAATACACAATCTGTGAAAATTTCAACTGTCTACCTATTACGGTTCATGAGATACAGCCCGCTGACAGACAGATGGACCAACGGACATCGGAGGTTTAGTGATAGGGTTCCATTTGGCACCCTTCGGGTACGGAACCCTAAAAATAATTTCTCTTTATATATTATCTTTTTGGCCAAATAAAATATTTATGTCTGCTAAACTATTCTCTCTGATAATAACAAAATATAAAGATAATTACCAATTTGTATCGTCGACAACCAAAGGGGAGATAGTTTTACTTGGCAGTACAATCACGTGCCGTTAGGCCGGCGATGCAGCTCCTTTGCCGAATCACTGATTTTTGATACCGACTGTACTCACACCTAGACAAGTTTTTGTTGACGGTTTATTTTCTGGAGTGTTAGCAAGATTGCTAGCTGCAGTATTTTCGTTTCGATACGATTTTTACAGTGTTAATTACCTAAGGGTTTTTGCTCCTAACAAATAATAATTACTTTTTACAAGCTGAACCGACAGACCATCCTGTCAAAATTTCAATATGGTCTTGTTTTCAAACAAAAATCCCATGGAAAAAAGCACTCTTAGTTTTTCCCGAATTTTTAATTTTACGGGCAATTTCTCCAATTTTTGTTTTCATAAAAACTTAATTCGGACTATTACGAACATTTTAAAGTCAAAAATAGTTAAATCGGTCAGGCCGTTCTATAGTGATAGCTTACCAACGAACAGCATTTCATTTTTAAATTATTTATATAGATTTAACAGGGAGATCCATAAATGTATCATGATAAGTATAGACTGTTGAATATATCAATAGCACAAAGTTAAAAAAATAGTTTTGCTGTTAGCGACTCTTGCAACTGAAGATATTGTATTCTCGTAACACAATACACATCCGTATATGGAAAATAAATGACAAATTATGTTACTCAACGCAACGAAATATGAACAACAACTGTCGCATTTCAACTCACACAAAACGCAACATTAATCTTCTCCATTCGCTTAAATGTTCACCAGATCCAACAGTTCTCGACCAAGGACAAGTTGCACTTATAATTCGTGTATAATAAAATATTTAGAAAAACTGAAACGAGTTCGCACCTTACTACAGTCTCACTACTCGAACATTGAAGCCTCGAAAGTGATTAGGATAACTGCCAACAGTGTATCCTGCCAACTAACTGATATATGGAATGGAGCTAACTTCAAAAACTATTGCGATCTTTGCACTGAAATACGGGATAATTCCTGTTGCAATTAGGAACTTTGCCGATGTTAATTTCGAGATTTTGTTCGCTACGGTAAATGCTACGGGGCTACGGTTCGTAGCGCTTGAGCTACGAGGTTTAATCGGCTACGCAATTGCTACGCAGTTGGATAATTATCTGCTTGTATATTTTGTTAATTAATGGGGCTCTAAAATCATAAAGTATTGTATCGATTGATCAAGATCGAATACAAAATTCAACCCGTTTGATTCACTCAGAGATGGAGTTTCGAAATATACATCACTTCTTAATGCATTCATTTTATTCAGAACATAATGATTCCATAAATTCGTTGTTCCTATACTATTGACTATGTGTTGTTGTTCAATCAATTAGTCACGGATTCATATTTTCGTAAAGTAACACAAAATTTATCAATACATTATAATATTTCAACATCAAGCTGACACTTTTACTACACCCTAAAAAACATATCAAAACAATCCTTCCCCCACTCAATCGTATGTTCAAACCTGTCGCGACCCTGTTGACTACTTCCTCCCTAGAGGGGTAAGTTGCGCGATCCATTAGTGACGTGTTTGTAAGAGCTTTCCGACTAAAAGCATTAAAGAAAACGTCGTAACCGGCCGACGTTGAAAACACAATAAAATTGTTTATTCAAAACGTTCACTCGTCTTGAACTTTATTTGACTCTTGATGATATTACTGTTGGGAGTTTTGTGTGTGTAATTGTTGTGTTTTTGTGATGTACGTAGGTAATTAACGTATGTATGTATGTAATAAATGTATGTATGTAGGTAATTAGCTTACCTATTTAGTAGGTTTGCGGCAGCACTTCACACTCGTTTTTTGAGAATGAAAATAAACGACGTATCTAAATTAAAGTCATGTCAAGTGATCTGATTGCATCATCAGCCTATAATCTACTCACTCCTGGGACACAGACCTCCTCTTCTCCTCTTCTCTTTTCCTCCTCCTCTTTTGGAGGCCCAAGTTCTCACGCAGGCCTAGTGCAGGTTGGTAAATTTCACAAATCTTCGAATTTTTGTTTCTAGGATATGCCGAATTCCTCACAATTTTATCCTTCACCGTTTTGAGAGCAGTTGTGATGAAATTATTTACAACTAACTGCTTTCAATGAGCTCAGAATCAACTGATTTACAATTAGCTTCCGTCAGCGCCTTCGCTCGCGTGATATCTTTATAAATTATATCATATGTTACTCAGTGATAATATAGCATTCTACTGGTGAAATTTTTTTTTAAATCCATCCAGTAGTTTTTGAGTTTATTCATTACAAACAAACATACAAAAAATCAAATCCTTTTTCTTTATAATATTATTTTAGAAAAGTAAAGCGCCTGCCTGGGTTTGAACCCACGACGTTCAACTCATAAGTCGGGGCCCACCACTGGACCACTACTGCTACCTAAGACAATAGATCATTCAGTGAATTAAATACAGCAGTCGAGATGCGTTTGACAATTTGTCAGCTAATTTTGTTCCAGAAATCGCCGTGTTAGTCTCGCAACAACCGTTCTGACTAACAAATTTTTTACTTTTCACTAACATCACGGTATGGTTTACTTTTGTGTAGTGTCAGCCGATACGAAAGAAGAAGTGCATAATGCAGTCACATGCTTATTGCATAATGCAGTCACATGCTTATTGCATAATGCAGTCACATACTTATTGCATAATGCAGTTACATGCTTATTGCATAATGCAGTCACATGCTTATTGCATAATGCAGTCACATGCTTATTGCATAATGCAGTCACATGCTTATTGCATAATGCAGTCACATGCTTATTGCATAATGCAGTCACATGCTTATTGCATAATGCAGTCACATGCTTATTGCATAATGCAGTCACATGCTTATTGCATAATGCAGTCACATGCTTATTGCATAATGCAGTCACATGCTTATTTCATAATGCAGTCACATGCTTATTGTATAATCATCTTAAAATTTTCCCACTACTTAGACACAGGCCTCCTTTTTAACCGACTTCCAAAACCCACCAACTTCCTTTTTTTATGTTTGTCCACCGATTTCTCCGTCAATTGTGGACCGAACTGCTCTCAAGTTGGTCCCATATAAATTTTATTAACTTTGCTTAGATAGTTTTTGAGTTAGCTTCATTAATACGTATTTTTTCCCACTTAGTATATGTGGATGATATGATGATAACTTCCTGTCACTGTTTTTCATATAGCAGGTAGTGGTATTCGAATTTGTGTGGGGTAGGTACCACAACTAAAAAATTAAAAATAAAAACTTTTTACAAAAAAAAATAAACATCCGACTTCCGAAAAAAAAAACTTTCTTAAGTGAAAAATAACTTTAATTTCGGAAGTCAGTGGCAAAAAACTAAAATTCAAAACCAAAGACACCGACTTACGAAATTAAAGTTATTTTTCACTTTGCAGTGTTTTTTTTTTGAAGTCGGTTGTTTTTTTGCATAAAGTTTTTTGTTGAGAGGGAGCGGGCCGTAATCTACCATGCGGGCCCAGTGCGGGTTGGTAGATTTCACATGTCTTCGAAGTTTTTGGTTCTAGGACATGCCGGTTTCCTCACGATGCACGATGTTTACCTTCACCGTTTTGAGAGCAGTGGTGATGCAATCATTTACACAAAGTAAAGCGCCTGTCTGGGTTCGATCCTACGACCTACAACTCTAAAGCCACGGCCATTATTATTGAGCCACCACTGCTCTTGCAGTCACATGTCATAATAATATAACAGAGAATGTATGAGTTTGATTAATTTATTAGTTGGTTATCATTTTTATTGACTTCACATCACATAGGTACTGAAAGTAAGTAGACTGCGTATGTACATTCCTAGATTTTATAAAAGCACTTTATTTAACAGGAGAAATCCAGTTTTTTATTGTATATGAAAGAAAACTGTCTGAACAGGAAAACTGAAATGAAACCCTGTAATATCAAGATTTATTGCCTTGAAACTAAATCAGGTAATGGCCGGTTGATGAAATTGAATCTCTAGTGTTTAATGTTATGGGCGAGCGATATCGTTCACTACTCCCACACTGCATTGCCTGCTTGCACTCTACTTAATTACAATGTACTCAATTTCGTCATTTTATTGCTCCTACGTTCAGGTGTTGTGGAAATAGCTCACAACTGAGGACTGCTAGAAATTCATTAACGAACTGACATTATCCACACACTTAGGGGAAGTGGAATCTTGTTAAATGGCTACAATTTGTTTCTGTTTCTATGGAGAAGATCTATTTAGTTATTCTTTTAAGCTATACATTCACGGTCAAATTTGAATGACGTAAAACCATCTTTCAACGACTTAAAACATAGTGCTTTAACATTATTTTTTTATTTGTTAAAATGATGATGACAACAAACAGATTTCGTAGTTTTAATAGGAAAAGCATAGTCTTGATAAATGGCTTCTGGCCTTGCTAAACTCGACTCGTTCGAGCTAATAGTTACAAAATTAGTTGTCATCACAATTAGATAAAATTGTTTTTTTTTTAATATAGAAATTGAACATTGAAATTAAAATTGACATGTATCTTAGGGTTACATTAAAGAGTCATCATAGTGATGACATACAGACAGCTGTGCTGCTGGGGAGTTTGTTGCGCCACTTCTTTGCAACTGAAGCACTAGGAAGTGGTGAAGGGTGGGCGTTTTTGGGGGCTGTCTTATGTAATTTTGACGTTCAAAAAGTACTGATTCTCAGCCTACTTTGAATAAATTAATTTTGAATTTTGATGATTCTAATTATGACCACGCCCTTTGAACTGACCGATCCGATACCTTTCCTACTGAAGCGCTTTTTTACCAAGACAACGTGAGAGAAAATAGTAAAGGTACCATTCCGTACCCGACCTAAGGCGGCAACTGCAGGCGATGTGTCGCGGCGTCATGTCGCGGCGTCATGTCGCGGTGACACGTCGCGGCGTCATGATTCCGAATCCAACCGCAGGTGGCATCAGCCCGTTTTCCAATCGGTAGATAGAAGATAAAAAAACGTATTATCGTTCGAGCGTTGGCGGCACTACAGGTCTGCGGTCGGGCTACAAGTGTCGCCTGTCGCTCGTCCATAGCTACCAACGACGTGTCGCTAGCTACGGAACTTATTTCATAGAAACCAGTCGTGTCGAGCACGGAATGGTACCTTTAGTCGTTTTAATTAATTAATTTAACCAACATTACACCCAAAATTGTTTCTCCACTCAAAAGACAAGATGTTCAACATTATTCGAAGACAGAGGTAATGCTAATCTCTATTACTTAATTTGTCTTTCAAAGAAAGACCTAACTCTTTCTCGTTAGGATGTAGAACAAGCCCACAAACGGCACGAGTGTTCATTCGTTCAAAATGCTAATCCTCATGGTAACATTTGTTCTATTAATGACGTTTTCGTTTAATTCGACGCGCTTTGGGAAGCAAATGAGTGGTAGCATGTGGTGAAGAGATGTGTACGAATGTTTAGTTGAACTAAGAATAATGTTCGTGATGTCTTTGCTTAGCTGGTTTCATTAAGAGATTAGCATCATAACCAGAGGCCTGAGCACGAACGCGTGACATAACGTTAACGTAAATTCGATTGATTTTTAATCTAAAATTCAACTATCGTGAAACTAAACTATCGTCATCTAACTATCGAAACTATAGTCAAAAATTAAAAAAATGCTAAAGCATTTAAATTTTAATTTTTGCTACTGCATAATGAGTATCACGCTGGATATGAATTAAGTCTTAAAACTAGGTTAATATTATGTGCGAGTAAGTATTTTAAAATTTAAAATCATTCGAAATTACGTAACGTTTACTCCGCGCGTTGGTGCTAGGCCCACTGTACATGTATACATACTGTATGCTGATCTAGAGCCTTAGTTAGCCTGTAACCATCTCTTGCTGAACATTGAAAAAAAAACTATTGAGAAAATTCCGCCACTTTTCTAATCTCTAACTTCTGTAACCCAGAATCTACAGTGGGGTGCAAATAAAAAAATTTCCAAGACAATGAACCTCAACGAGTCCCAGAAAATGATTCCACAAGGTGTTATTAGTCGATACTGTTGCCAATAAAACCACGTGCTGTTTTTTTACTGTGTGTACAAAAATAATAAAAATTAATAAACCAGTTCCCGATACCAGTGGGATTCTACTTTATATATTTTATTAAAATGTAATCAGAATCTGAATCTGAATTTATTTATTTGTAAGAATGTAGTTTTACATAGAATGATGTTAGTTTTTTTTTTAACTTATATACATTCTACCACAACTTATGGTAATTTAAATGTTTAATAAATAAACAACCACTACTAGCAAGAGGGGACCGTAGTTTTATAAGTGCGTTGAAAACCGGATATGTCAGCCACAAGCCATCCGTCATACCGAAAACATAAGAGTAAGAAACGTAATACATGTTTTATTATTATCATTAGATATAATGTACAAGTACGCTAATAATAGTGCCTTGCTTTCCTATAATTTAGATACATGCGAGATCTGTAATTATGACAAAGTTTGTGGGTTAATGCTGTGTATTTATTTAGTTAGTAAGCCTTTATGTAAATACATAAATAAATAATACACACGCATCTCTTAATAACAAGCCAGACACATAATACATCCCACACATAATAGTTCGCTCCCACAAGCTCCTCCATTAATGCAATATACTGTAATTGATTTCCAACAATAAGCCTTGAACAAACTCACTAACTAAATTATTTACTAGTGAAATTCCCGTAATATCTGAAGCTTCAATCATGTAATTTGAATGTACTAATCAATCACTTTTGCCGTAATTATTATATTGAATTAAATTATTAACTCGAACTTGTTTTCAGTGTTTTTCAGAAATATTGAAAGGAAATCGTTTGGCTTGGCATGAGGAAACGCTTGCGAATAAAAGAGTGAAAAGAAAAAAAAAGAAAGAAAAATTGTTACTTACTCTGCACAAACAAAACGCACATTAAAGACAAAAAGACATAAAATACACACATACAAAAGTAGCCAAAGGCCTCGTATTCAACCAATAAATAAAACTAAAAAAATAAAAACAATGTTGTTCATGTGTTGTATTGTGTGTTATGTGTGTGTGTGTTTTTCGTGTGTGAGTGATGAATATAAATGTTGATGGATGGAGCGGGAGAGGAAGGTCAAAGAAAAGATGAATGGATTGTGTGAGGAATGATATGCAAGAGAAGGAAGTGAATGATAGCGTGACGGTTGACAGGGGAGAGTGGAAAGATGGACCCCAAGTAACATGAGACAAGGGCAGGAAGATGGTGGTCATGATGTTTTCAATGTTATTTGATGGCTCAATAATGTTGTGTAGATTAGCTGAATTACGCTGTTTAGTTTAGTTTTCGTGGTATGGGTCTAAAATTAGTTATTAATATTTAGTAGGTATTGGTTTAGTATGAGGACATTTGTATTCAGAATATAAAGCGTACTTGACTTTTAAACTAAGTAAACGATGTGGAGTTTGTAGAAAGCTTTTTTACTAAGTTCTTTTCTTATTTTTGTACTTATTTGTTTAATACGTTATTTAAATGATTCTTTTATTTAGCAAACGTTAAACTCAAACCTATAGCTAGTGTTGCAAAGGACTCGAGTCCACGAGCCGTAATTTTAAAGACTCGACTCAATTATGCAAGACTCAGTGTCCTACTCGTAAAAAGGCTCGGAGTCTAGAGCCAAGCTGAGCCCGAGTCATTTAACAGCCACTTGAGTCTTACAAAGGACTCGAGTCTTAAAATTAACTCGAGTCTTGAAGAAAAACTCTTAGCATCAAGACGACACTGGAAACTCATTCGAAAAAACTCGAATGGGTGATAAGTTTAAATTGGTGGTTATGATGTAACCACTACAAAAAATCATTAAAAATCTGCAAAAAACTCACTTCTAAGAAAATAAAGATGCGAAGGTTTCACTTCACCATGACTGGACTTATAAATTATTAAAAATATCCTTAATCAATACTGTTATTTTATATCTGAGTTTTCTCCCCTTCCTGTAAATGTAACAATTTAATTGTTAGACTCATACACGAAGAGGACTTGAGTGCGACTCGCCGCATAAAAAGGACTCGAGCGCACAAAGAGAATCGAGCTCTCATGTAACATTTAGGAGCTCGTAGAGAATTTAGTTCTCTAGTCTTAGAGTCCTGTTGTATTAAGTCGAGTCTTGTAATTAATCATCCGAGTCCGCTTATATAGGACTCGAAGACTCGAGTTATTTGCAACACTACCCAAATTAGCTAGTTAATGGAAGCAAAAGTAAGAGCAAATAGCTGGAAAAATCAAAATGAACTCAATTTTAAAATTATAATCCAAAAACGCTTTTTTGCGCGTCCTTTTTACCTTCAAATCAATGATTCAACACTGTCATAATGACAACCACCTTCCTTATGATCTTACTTTAAGAATCAGTTTATTCCCCCAGCATCTCGCAGTACGAGTAAATATGACGCCTCATTGTCAAGTCGGTGCGACGAGGTACCTTTCAGGCTAATTTTAAGTTCAAACTAACCTATTTAGCCTCTCAGCGGCCCCGGGGCGGCCGGAGTTGGGGCGCTGCCATAAGGATCAGTTCATGTTGGACGAAAAAAGGAGAATTATCATCCTTTTTCTGTAGTTGAAGAAACCTTTGACCGACAGTAGGACAATTAAGTGCGATTGAGATATTAGTCATGGCAGCCTGATTATTCATAATGGAAACAAATGTAGGTGTTTTTTTACTATCGTTTTTTAGCATTTATCAGCAATATATATTTTAGAAACTTGGAATGTTATGGATTTTCACCATTTCAAAATTTCATATTTTGAAATGGTGAAATTTTTATATCGAAATAATATTATACCGGTTTCGGATACGGTTACAGATATGAAATTATTTCGGATTATCCGTTAGCTTCGGATAGTTTCGGTTACAGATATAAGATTTTTAATAAATTAAATAAACATGCAAGTGACGCGTGCGGCTAGTGTGTCGACTCGGCCGGGCAGAAAAACCTGTCATAACGTGTCATTTAGATTCGGATATAATAATATCAGCCTGGTACTGTCCCACTGCAGGGCAAAGGCCTCTTCTCATACAGAGAAGGCACGAGCATTGATCACCACGCTTGCTCAAGACGGGTTGGCGATTTCAGACTTATATTAACTATAAGTCCAGGTTTCCTCACGATGTTTTCCTTCACCGATGTCAGTAATGTCCAAGACAAACTCAGAAAGTACATATGAATTGAAAAAGTCACATTGGTACTTGCCCGGATTTGAACCCACAACCTCGTGCATGAGAGGCGAGGCCTTAACCAATATTCGGATATGGTTACGGATATATTTTTATTTCGGATATCCCATAGTTTGGGTTACGGGTACGGAGTTCCTTAACATCCCTGATAGAAACATAAATACTGATTACTGATATATGTATTTACAACAACGTTAGACCGATTACCATGAAAGTTGGCATACATACGTAATTTTTCATGAAGTAGTATTATTGAGGGTGGGAGGGACACTGACAGCAGTACATACAAGGAAGTAATAGAATACAAAAAATAAAAACTGCAGGTATGTATGTCTATTAGGTATTAGGTAGAGTTTCACGCTTTGGGTGTACGTTGAGTACATATTATCGGGACACTTCAAGCACACAAATGTTCAGAGGCGGACTTAATGCCATAGGTATTTTCTACCAGTCAATCTTTGGGTGATGCAGAGACAAATAGTGGTGCAATAGCGAGAATTGAGGAATAAATATTAATTTAAATATAAAGATATAAATTAAAAATTATAAATATAATATATACACCCAATCAATTTGCTTAGCCTTTTCCCAACTATGTTGGGGTCGGCTTCCAGTCTAACCGGATGTAGCTGAATGAAACCAGTATTTTACATGGAGCAACTGCCTATCTGACCTCCACAACCCAGTAACGATACCCCTCGGTAAGACTGGTCGTCAGACTTTCGGGCTTCTGACGACCCGTAACGACTGTCAAAGATCCACGAACATAATTGGGTGTAAATATAATATATACACCCAATTATATATAAATATAAGCACAAATAAATATACTAAAACAAATAAGACAAACAATAGGAAAACATTACCGTTGTGATGGTGCCAGCTTCTTGCGAATGTGCTCGCGAACTTTAACTTAGGTATATCTTTAAGTATCACCTCGGTATATCGAATGCTGTGCGTTTCGAAGATGGTAAAAGAGAGGTGAACTGAACCAGTTCGCGACACCCACGCGTTCGTTCCGAAGCAGGATCTGTAGAACTACTAACAACAATAAAAATTCAATTACGATTCAAACACTTTGTAAACTCGTCATTCATAGAAGCGTCGAGTTTTTGCACAAACTGTGGAGAATGTATGCAGCTGTGCAACTGTGATAGCCTGGCTTGATTGATTGATTGATGACTCGCAAACAGTCAGTGAGGTTATTGAAGTGGGAGTTTTTCCAGTGTGTATTGAGTTACTAGGCTTACAGGATGGAAAATTATATACAGACTGAAATTAGAACTATCTGTACAGGGTGACACTTGGTTGGTACACCACCGATTGAAAAAAAAATACAATGAATTCTATTTTCTAAAAATCTTAAATTTACTCACAGACAACGCACAGCCTAAACCGCTGGGTCTAAAAGCATGCACAAGAGTTTCTTATGTCACGAAACCGAGTACTACGTAAGGGTTTTTGAAAATTCATCCCCTAAAGGGGTTTAAATTCAAATTTATTAATAAATCAGGTTGTTCAAGAAGAGATTGGACGGTGAGTCCCTGTGAGTGAACTAGGCATTTGCCTGTAATTTGGGCGTCGAAATTGTGACATTTTCAGAGATGAAAAAATGATGAAAGTTTTTTTTTTTTTCATATTTCCCGATGGGAAAACCCATGCGGTGTGCGCAGGACTTGTACTGCTATATGAATATTTACATACCTACAGAATCTCTGATTGTCTGAAACTAAAAGACATCTGATATGAGCCTAAATATCGCTAAAACGTTGCAACAGCGGCAGCAGAAATTGTAACTGCGACACCCCCACAATAGCCTTTCCTATCCTCAATCACCATTTGTTTCTTATTAAACCTTCCCATCACATGCACATACAAATCGGAGTCAATTGCTTTACATATTAACGGTAAATAACAGGTCAGCAGGAATGGGGGTGCGCCAGCATTTTCGTGATTAGGTTTGTTTCCCGCTAATTCTCTTGGGAGGACCGCGAGTCATGAATACAAATAAAAGAGTACATATCCCTCTTGTTTATAAGCTGCGTACTCACTGAGTGACAGTCCTGTTCGGTGATGTGTGCTTAGAACCACACAATTCACAAAAAAACACGTTTATATTTCTGACTTAATTTTATCATGTTGTTGGAAAAAGAAAAGTAAAGATGTGTGAGTGACGCATTCTTAAGTGGGTTTGCAAACACGCCGAAGATTCACCTGATGAGTTGTAGGTCCTTGAAATACCATTCCAGTTCCCAGCCAGCCCATATGGTGTTAACCTGAACAAAGTAAGGTCTTATGAGATAACTTGGTGTCCCAGAAAGTAATTAACAAGCGCTTTAAGAACTAGGTTGCGGTTTCATAAACTGGGATTCTTGGTATTTAGAAATCCGGCAACATGCTGTAAGCAAGCAATCTTAAGAGTGATCTTTTTTGTATATATCTATGTATATATATATATTTATATGGATAAGTTTACGCTTTATGTATTTTTTGTGTATGTAAATAGTACATCACTGACTACCTGCAGTATTGTCTCTCCTTCTCCCTTTAATCCATCCAAAGGTTGTCTGTAAAAGATCGCTTTTAGCGATAAGACCGCCCATTGTGTCACCCTATGTAAAATTTCTAAATTTATTTCTGTAATTTGTATGGTGTACATAATAAAGAATATTCTATCTATCTTTATGAGAAGAGTGTTTTTTCTTTGCTAGTAGAACTTTTACAAGCTAATTTTTATTGACATTCTCAAACGTGGCATGGGTGCGGTAAAACCCTCAATTTAGAGAAATCAGTTCATCAGGATGAGTGTGCTGTCACCCCGTGAATACAACTTATCTTAACGACACTGATTCCGTGCTTTTGAGGTTTTAGTATTCATATAGCGACGCTGGACTCTTTTATAGGTTGAGTGTCTATAAAGCTTAACTAGTTTGAGAAGCTTGATACGATAAACATTCAGTTTATTTGCTTACTTTGTCATCAGGATCTGTTAAGTAGGTTGGGATTTATATTGATCTTAGGTTATATTATAGGTTAATGCTAGTTTCCTAATGACTACTAAAACTGTTTCTCTTACCGAGTAAGTTTTAAAAAGTGTGCCCAGCTTGTGTTTTGAAAAGATTCTGCAAGCAATTTTACCTATAAATACTTCTTCTTTAAGAATAGCTTAACATACGTTTTTAGGGTTCCGTAGTAAACAAGGAACCCTTATAGTTTCGCCATGTCCGTCTGTCTGTCTGTCTGTCTGTCTGTCCGTCTGTCTGTCTGCGGCTTAGCTCAGAGACGGTTAATAATAGAAAGCTGTAATTTGGCATATGTATACATATTAATTATCGACAAACTGGTAAAATAAAATCAAGAAAAAAATTTTTTTTAGGGTACCTCCCCTACACGTAAAGTGGGAATGATTTTTTTTTCTTGTCTTCCCCATGTTGTGGGGCATCGTTAGAAAGGTCGTTAAAAAATATTGTGAGTTTGTAAAACCATTTTTGGATTCAAGGATTCGTTTACGAAATATTAAGCTATTAACTGATTTTTTTTGTTAGAGTCACGTGTCTCCCCCCCTGCCAGCTAAATGGTTGTACTTGGATTTTTGAAAGAATTCACAGCAGTAGTATATATAACGAAATTAAAAAGAAAACTATCAGAGCTGTAATATGTAATCAACCAACTTAAATTTGCGGTTTGAAAAACATGATCTCCCGTACGGAATCGTATGGGAGAACATGTTTTTCAACTACAATGTTAAGTTTGTTCTTGGGATAAATCCTCCAATTACGGAAACCTTCATTGTGCGTGGTCCGACACGCACTTGGCCGGTTTTTAGTGTTTGTTTTAATAGTAGCATACAATAGCAAGTCTGTAATATAAATGCTTAAAAGAAAATTATTTGAAGGCAAGAAACATCTCAGTTATGGCCGCACCCTAACTCCAAGTTTTAAAATAGATAATCAAATATCAGAGGCAACTTTTAGCGAGACAGAGTGCCGCCTTCACGTGCAACTGCAATGAATTCACTTTAGAGTTTTGCATAAATTGCTACGTTGTGCTAGCAGGCTTTCATTTTTTTTTTTGTTTATTAATTTCAGCCTATTATAGGTAGCCCCACTGCTGCATGGCAAAGCCCCCAGTACACGTTGGGCCAGCCTGTCGCTCGACCAACGCATACTGGGCCTTTTTGCGCGATTTGCGTGTATTTGCCCAACGTATACTGGGGGATTAAAAGTACCATTCCGTAACCGACCGCAGGCGGCAACAGCAGCCGACGTGTCGCTGCGTCATGTCGCTGCGATATGTCGCGTCGTCATGTCGCTGCAGTCATGATTCCGAACCCGACCGCAGGCGGCAGCAGCCCGTGTTCCAGTCGGTAGTTAGAAGATAGAAAAAATGTGTTATCACTCGAGCGTTGACGGCACTACTAGGCTGCGGTCGGGCTACACGTGTCGTCTGTCGCTCGTCCGTAACTGCAAACGACATGTCGCTAACTACAGAAGGTATTTCATAGAAATTCGTACGTATTCGACACGTCGTCGCCTGTAGTTGCCGCCTGTGCGGTCGGCTACGGAATGGTACCTTTAATCCCCCAGTATACGTTGGGCAGACAAAGTGAAGTGAGAGTCTAGACAAAGTGACATTCTATCAACGAAAACGATGATGGAAATGTCAAAAATGTTGACAGCTACCGAAAATATTATGTCAATCCTGTTGAAAGTCGTTGTAGAAATACCGAGAAATACGAAACTTCTTGTAAGTGATTAGCACTTTACTGAGCCCTCTCTAGAAAAAACACACAGATTCTTATTTTCTCGTTGTTGGAATCTGACCCCACCAATCTGCCTAGCCTTTTCCCAACTACGTTGGGGTCGGCTTCCAGTCTAACCGGATGCAGCTGAATACCAGTATTTTACATGGAGCGACTGCGCTCGTTCGGGCTTCTGACGACTCGTAACGACTGTCAAAGATCCACGAATGACAGCCGGGACCAACGGTTTAACGTGCTCTCCGAGGCACGGAGGATTCTCGGTATATAAAGATGGTCACCCATCCACTGACCAACCCTGGCAAGCGTAGCTTAACCTGATGGATCGACCAGTGCGGCTGCTGTTGCTTAGCCACGAGCTCCTCTATGGAATCTGACCCCACCATAGTTTGGCAAAGGCTTGGCAGGTGATAAATAGTGTACTTATGGTGTTTTAAAATATTTGTCAGTCCGCAAGATGGCAAAAGTGGCCAAAAAGCAACGAAAACATTGATCACCACGGCTGCTTATTTGCGTGCTGGCGGTGATAAATAGTGTACTTATGGTGTTTTAAAATATTTGTCAGTCCGCAAGATGGCAAAAGTGGCCAAAAAGCAACAAAAACATTGATCACCACGGCTGCTTATTTGCATGCTGGCGGTGATAAATAGTGTACTTATGGTGTTTTAAAATATTTGTCAGTCCGCAAGATGGCAAAAGTGACCAAAAAGCAACAAAAACATTGATCACCACGACAGCTTATTTGCGTGCTGGCATCTACGGAATATCAGACGGAAATTGTTTCACTTTAACACAACAGCCAGTCTTACCACTACAGAAAACAAAGCAGTTTGTGGTTTTATTAAGTATCCCTAAAACGCTTGACCCAGTATACCCATGATTACTCTAATAAACCTAACTTCATTATAATTGATGCGAAATATATCGGTAGCATCGTAGGCAGTTACAAAAACTATTAATATTTTAAACGGTCGTAGGTCCATTTAATCGCTCTAAGCCTAATGAAAGGGCTTTCTATGAAATTATGCTTTGAAATTTTAATAATGCCCGCAAGCATTCCGGTTTTTTATTGAGTACCGTAAAAAACCAGCGGATCGGATCGGCGTGGTTGACAATTTTACAAAATAATGTAATGGTTTCGTTGTACGTAGAAATTTCGCCTTTACGCATCTTTGCGTACTTTCGTGTTGGTTTTTTTAAGAGTTCAACTGTCACTAACGAGACACAATAGAATTTCTATTGTTATCGCCTTCTAAAGGCAAATCGACAGACTTGAGTTTTTAACAAAGACCGAAATTTTTTAAATAGTGAAAAATTACTATTCTTAAATTCATTTATTGATAGACAACACACAGTCTAAACCACTAGGTCTAGAAACATGATATTTTGGACTAATTGTGCGCGTGCGCTAAGAAAGGATTTTTAAAATTCATCCCCTAAAGGGGTTGAAAGCTTCAAAACCCAAAAGGGAAGGGGATCAAAGGTTGTATGGAAGTTCGTAATTTTTGTCGATGGGAAATCCCTTCGGGCACAGCTAGGTTAGTTCGCTTTTTGTTAAAAGAGAACTTATTACATAAGCGCTGCCACCTGCCTATTTAATTTATTGTATATACATACAGCAACGACAAAAATTAAACAGCTAATAAAACTTTACAGCTACAATTTAGCATTATTACTTAAAAATGTGTTCGCATAAAATGCGTTTATTACCTACCGCTGTTTTAATGTTAAAACAAGCTTGAATTATACTACTGGATCGCACTTGACCTTTTTTCATTTTAACCTATAAAATAAAATGAACTTTGAAATATTAATAGTAGGTCGTACCCGTGGGATGGATGAGGCCTCTTTACACCTCACGATTGTACATTTACTTTATGATCATCTCCATATTTTTCTGCTTGGAGTTTCTTAGATTTTAGTAGGGAGGGTTTTGTTACACAAAAATTGTCGCTTGCTTGAAATTGTAGCATCTTAGTAAGTAACTAAAACTTACTAAGAACGATTAGATGCTACAATTTCAACTTTTTGGGAGTCATCATGAAATGACCCTGGTTATTTGACTAATAATGAGGTAGAATATTCTTATCTAGGAACAAATGACACTACAGGTAAGTAGGCACGCGCGTTGTGTCTACTCGTAATAATCTACATAGTAAATAAATACGTAATCAAACATTTTTTTTTTTTTAGCTGATTCTTTAAATCTTGCACATTGCTCCTACATTGTTTTATTGCCTCTTACCCTAAAGTTATATGTATTTACGGACATATTTAAACATTTTAATTTTTCTGGTACAATTTCTAGACTATGACTAACATTTGATCGCAATATCTACAATCCTGCCCACTCCACTTAAATCCTGCACTCGTCATATATAAAAGCCCCTTCCGACTGCTGCGTCTGGGATCCGAGGGCCAATTCGTATGAATTGTACGCTCCCGGTTAACGATTGTTGCGAACACAACCGGTTCGGTTGTACGGCTGTACCCGGTTCACTGATAAGACACGTACTCCGGTTAATTTGTCCGTGTACATTGACGGGTTAGCGAACACTTTTAATGTTAAAGTATGGTCGGGACAGTTTGCGTGTTTTTAATTGTTTTAAGTGTTTGTTTGTTTGTACTTGGTAGATTTTTTTTTGTACGTCTATGGCAGGAAGGGTTAGAGGGTAGTGTTGTGGAAAATAATGTTATGTTTGGGGTTCTGTACCCAGAGAGTGCCAACAGGACCCTATTACTAAGACTCCGCTCTCCGTCCGTCCGTTTGTTTTAACCGTAATAGATAGCCACTTGAAATTTTCTGTGTGCCTACTACTATCATTATGGCCGCTATAACAACATCATCTAACTTGCTTTTCCGTAATACATTGGGGATTAGCCCAGTCTAACCGAATGCAGCTGAATACCAGTATTTTACATGGAACGGCTGAATATCTGACCTCTACAACCCAGATACTGGCTAATACGATACCCCTTGGTAAGACTGTCCAAGATCTACGAAGTATGACAGCCGGGACCAACCGCTTAACTTGCTTTCCGAGGTACGGAGGGGTCTCGGTATGTTATGGATGGTCACCCATCCACGGACTGATCTCGGCAAGCGTTGCTCAACCGACCGAGATCGACCCGTGCGGGTGTTATTACGGACCACGTGCCTCTCTTATAAATATTAAAAGGCGACACGTCTTACACGAGCTTATAAATAATTTAATTAATTGAAAAAAAAAAAAAAACCTGGTACAAGAAGAGATACTCGAGTCGTTTCTAGATCACGTTTGAATATTCTGTTTATGGTAATGAAATAAAGGAAAATGTTTTAGATTATTTATGTAGAAAATAAATATTAAACTAATGTTATAAAGATTTGGTTTTTGTATGTTTGTTTGTTACACTTTCACGCTAAAACGGCTGAACAAATTTGGATAAAATTTAGTACTTAGATAGACCATGAGCTGGTTTAGGACATAGACCATTTTTATTCCGATATTCCCACGTGATCGAGACTAATACGGGTGACATCGCGTAGTGCAGCAAAAAATAATTATATTATTTATAATAAAATAAATGCAATAAAACTATTTTGTTTACTTATACTTTATATTATTAATAATTTAAAAATAATTTATTCATAGTGTTATGATAAATAAAACTGAAATCACTTACATATTCACACAGCAATATAAATTACATATTTATGTACCAAATGTACCACATTTAATATTTAAACAAAGTACTCGTATGTGAATGTTTGCCGGCGCGTGTAAGCACTTGCGTGATTAAAACATTGCATTTATGCATGCGTGGGACACGCATAAATGTATTAAAATTATCAACATGGACTTTTACACTTTTAATATCAATCTGGCAGATGACATCTCAGTGATGCTGTGCAGTTACTAGGTATACTTGGCGATTCTAGATGATGACTGCTATATAATTATTTACACTCCCTCGATGCCGACTGCCTCAATGGTCGTAAGCATGAGGTCCTGGATTTGTTGTCCGTCCCGAGATCGGGCAAAGTGTTATTGTGTTGTGATTCTAGGTCAACGGGAAGTACTCTGTAGGTTTTGATTTATTTGCTAGTATCAAAATATGGTGCATAAATGGCCGTATTTTTTTATTGCGTTGATTTAGAAGCTTGATTTTTTTAGAGCTCCAAGGGACCTTAAACCTACGTATTTGATATTGATTTCAATTTAATACCTGCACGCGTTCCGGAGAAAAAGGGTCTTGACAGACAAACAGATCCTATATGGGTTCCGTTTTTACCATTTGAGGTACGGAACCCTAAAAATACGGCATGTCGGAAAATATATGGTTTAATCATAGAATTTTCAATTTTCTGTGCAAGTCCGAACACCCTTTAGACTGTACCCACATCAAAGATATTAAGACCATTTTCAATTCAAGTCCACCCATCCATTTGATGACTTCAATGAAAATTGAATTGATACCTATATCAAAAGATATGATTCTCCACCAGAATACTGAATTACTGAAGCCTACAAAATCGCTAATCCAATAGAATCACTAACCCACCTTACAATCTTGAAAGGAAATACGTATATACTCGTAGTATCATAAATTGTTAAAAAAGCTTTTTTTAGTCCGCGAAATTCAAAGTTTCTTACTTTTTTGCATTTTGCGGATCAGTATCAGTTTGTATGTTGATCAATTATGATTCGCAGTCGTATCAAAACTAAATCATAAAAAAAAATGTATAACCACCGCCGTATCTCTACGTTGACGTCGTGGTGGGGCTTGCGCGCTCCAAACTCTGGGTCTGTGCCGGTAGAGTTTACTTTGCCGGAACAGGTCTAGGATGAGGGGCCAGGCCAAGAGAGATACAGAAACCCGCAAGGCAGCATGTGGCGAGCTGTTGGCTAGCGACCCCCCCCCTATCTCCGAGGAGAAATCTTGTTCCTCATCTCTGGCTTGCCTTTATTGGCCGACTGGAGTGAACACTGACGAGGAACAGAGCTCCCACCTCATTCTTGCCTTAATTGGCCGGCTTGAGTGGAGATTCGCAAGAGCAAACGTGCTCGGAGGAAGGAAGTATTCCAGTAAGTGCTCGTAGGGATCTTGACCATATTCCGGGCTCTTGGATTGTTCTGAAAGCCATGGAATACCTATCCACTCCTCAAGCACCTCAGGACATGTTGCCCCTTGTCGCTACGTCACTATGTGCTAGCGACAGTTTCCCGGCGGCCCATTATTGAGTGTGCAAGTCAACCCCTGCCTTTTTTTCCGTGTACCGTACATATAAAACGTTGATCAGGCAGGGGACATAGTCCTTCCATAGTTCCAGGTCACCAGTCAACTTAAGCCGCCGAAACCCATAGTCCTATATATTTGCTTCTATATCCTGCAATAGTCCTACACCAACCGGGGGTTGTCCTTGGGTGCACTTGCATAGTGCATACAGGGATAATCGTCGGTTGGTGCCTCGTTTCATTAAAACGCCGAACAGGCCTCTGCGAGTTGGCTTCGGCCCCTCGTACGCCTTCCAAAGGTCCGGGACCCCAGGGTCCCGAGAAATGTCAAAGGCCAAATAATAATAATATCATAAAAATTATACAACTCTCAAGTTCATATAATCCTATTGAATGACTATTTAATGAAATCATGACATCTTAGGAGTATTCTAACAGTAATTCTGTTAAGCCATATTACGGTCGTGAACTGCAAAATTGTCAACTGATCTGCAAATTGCAAAAAACTTAAGAAAATTTGAATTTCGCGGGCTACCTTAGCGCATACCCTTAATGCTTTTGCTAAATATTACTCCCATATACACACAATATCAGTAATCAAGGGTCCTTGTATTATCTACACGGCACAGACGATAATAATTTTGTTTAATAGCACTTGTAATGTGCTAAACGATCACAGTGGCTGGTGGGGGCTTTAATTTTAGAGTTGGTGGACAAAACCGCTTGCCCAGAGTGTGTCTAATGCATATGATTATGAGGTGACATTGTGTAGCTCTTACTAAGATGGTTAAATGTAATTTATTTTAAAAGTTAAGAGTAAGATAATTGTAAAGAAGCCACCATTTCAGACCATTGTGAAAATGATCTGAAATATTGAGAATCAGCGTCGAGCAACCGTAAAAAAAAAACTCAAAACTCAAAGCATTTATTTCAAATAAACTAATTATACGAGTAGGCACTTTTGAATTGTCAAGGAGTCGGTCAGTCAGTAATATGAAGCTAGTTGCCACTTCCAACGCGTAGTAGGTTCCTATGGAGATGAACGGGCAAGAAACTCCACGGACACTCTTTTAAATCAGAATATTGTTACAAAATATTGGTTATCTACATCATTCATGTTGTAATTATACATGTTAGAGCGGTAGCGCTCGGGGATCTCAAATGATAACGATCAGACATCTTGTAAATACTTTTTATCACTCACAACCAACAATGATTCACACAACTTCATTTTACATCGAGATGCACACAGTACAAAATACAATTCAATACTGATCGCTTTGCCACTAGAGCAACGCTATTTATACTTTCAAACAACTGTCAACGTCAAACAGCAACGACTTCCGGTGATATTTGTTTTACAATAAAGTTTAGATTTAATTTAGTAAACAATATGAAATAGCGCACAATATTTTGATTTGTAATTAATAACACTTTTTAAATACTTAAATTGTAAATTTAGTTAGGTAACAATTATTTTATTTAAACGGACTGTATTCCAATTTCCATTTTAGAGTTTTAAATTAAAACGGATATAAAAAGTAACCTTAAAATTAACAATACTTAATTTAATATGATTTTATAATGTAATGCAAAATCACTTATTTCTATTTTAATGCTCTGATTCGTGTTTCCGTTACGTCATCATCCGTTATGACGTTTGTTTTAGTCTGTGGTACTGTTTTTGTTTGCCAGCGCATGTGAGAACAATGTAGAGAGACGTGCACGTTAAAAGCGTCCGTAAATAAAGCTAAATAAATTCAAAAATTAAAATAAATTCAAAGAAGCCTTAGTGACTAATGCTCGTTTCTTGTCCGTATTTGAACAGGTTTTTACATTGCAGTGGGAAAATAATATATACATACATAATAAATTCACGCCTTCATCCCCTAGGGGTAGGCAGATACTACAGAACACATGCTACAATCCTTACATACTTCTTTTGCCTTCGTTCGTTTACCTGACCTCTCCAAAGAAGGTCAGTAGAATAATATAAGTTCGGTATGTTTTTTTTTACGGGGGAATGGAGGTTTCTTTTCTAACCTTTACTAATTTCCTTTTAGAGTGATGGCGTTGCAAAACTTCTGATTCGTTGATAAGATATGTTAAAGTTAACAGATTAATGAATTTAAGTATGTCAAATTATACAACAAAAACAGGTCTTAAGGGATAATATAGAGTATCACTATCAACAGTACTATTTTGGAGTTTTTTTTTTTTTTTGTAGTGAATTATCTCATAAACTACTAGACTGATTTAAAAAAAATCTTTTGTCATTAGAATGCTATATTATCATTGAGTAACATAGGCTATAATTCATAAAGATATCACACGGGCGAAGTCGCTAGCGGGAGCTAGTCGCAAATAAATTCACTATTTAGTCGCAGCTGTGACAAAAATCTGAGAACTATGGACAGTTTCCTGAGAGATGTCCTGAAGTGAAAATATTTGTGTGCCTAGCTGAGCACAGGCCATTTTTGTAGGTGCACACACATTACGTATTGTGCAATTATATATAATTGTTTTTTTTTAAGACAAAGTTAAAGAGTATATTTTATGCACTGCATTTACACTGCTACATAAGTCTTTTAAGGTGCAGGTAAGGCAAAGCTTGACAACGTCGTCAATAGTTTGAGGGAACTCCTAAGCTCTCACTATTTGCGTCCAGATCTACAATTTTCGTCAGCGACTCACTCGAACAGTCAAAAGTGAAATCTGACTGACCAGAGATGTGCCCACATTCTAGACATCATAATCTTAAAATAGGAATACAAAACTATCAGGTTTGATAATCGTAGTTTAAGATTATTATTAAAACAGGAGAGTGCTACATATTCTATTAGTATAGTCCCTTAGTCTCTATCCATAACAATTACCTTAGCAGTCAGAGTGTACTAATTCTCCAAAGTTTTTAAATATTTATTAGCGATAATAAATATTTAAAAACTTTCAGATTATAACTTTTATAAATCGTCATCTGAACGTTATCGCCGTTTATAAAAATATGGACTGAATTTATCCACATAGTGTCTAGCTCAGAAGCGTGGCATCAGTGTCATTTGTCATCGCGGCCATATATCATCGGGATGATACGAAAATATCGGCTGTCACGCCACGTCACTCTACTCTCAAATAAGGTTTTCTAAAGCGGATGACGTTGTGTTGATCGGTGGTGTGCGTACATTGAAAGTGTGGTTGATTATGGTAGGTCGGGAGTAGTCTTAGCAGTGCAGTGGCCGGTTCTTGTAGAAGGAATCTACGATGTGAATGAATGAAGTGAATGTGAATGAAATGTTAATTAATATTGAAATTTTGTGTAAACCAACTATTTAATTCATTATGTTAATTTTTCTTTTTTTTTCTTTTATAGTTGATATTTGACTACGCATGTTTCCTCTAAAAATATTTGTATGTCAAAATTGACAAGACATAGCGCACTGTTTACTTCTTAAGATCCATTTATCATAAAACCTATGTTTCACAAATAAATTGATTTGATTTGATGTCCTACGGGGTAATTGAGTAACGCACAATCCAATTTAGAAAAACACATTTAACAATTTTAACGTTTTGACCATTCAACAATATTCATTACGTTATTTAGTTGTTCAGCAGACGATGTTTTCAGAATTTTTTTTTTTTTTTTTTTTGGTATCAAATGTTTTTTTTTTTTTTTTTTTTATAAATTACATTTTTCTTATATTTAAACAAAGCACACAATCAGACCTCTGGGATCTATCTTAGCATGTCATGGCCTTAAGATTTGATCAACGCGCTATTAACAGTTAAGTTGTTATCGAGTTGATGTAATGTTCCTTCAGCTTACGCTTTATGTTCTGATGAAGAAGATTGATTGATGAAGGGAGGGAGATGGTATTCGAAAAAGGGCCTTATAATCTTTTTTTTAGAAGGCCAGGCTCCTACTGAGAGTCACAGAACAAGCCAAAAACACCTTGTCTTACTTGGGAAACGAAACGAAACCAAGACCTCACTATTACAGCTGCTGCACTTGCGAACCCTAGAAAGGCACTTCTGCACGACGCGACGGAAGAATAGACAAAATGACAGTTTCACAATCACAATCTGTCATTTTGTCTATTCTTCTGTCGACAAAACCCGTTTCTATTGTGGTCATGCTACGCTTGCTGGTATTTACGTAAGTATAAAGTTGACAAAACATCAAGATTTCTTTATTAAAATATGTTTGTAAAATTTATATGAATTAGACATGTAAACCTACATATACAATTATGGTGAAAACAGTATCAAAATTCGGTAGGTAGTTTAGAAGAACAACGTGAACACATAGACTGACATGAAAAGCCATTTTTATTAAAATATACATATACATAGATTCAAAATTAAAATCAAAAGTCATTTATTCAAACCAGGCTGAGAATCAGCACTTTTCGAACGACAAAATTACATAAGACAGTCCCCCAAAACGCCCGCCCTTCACCACTTCCTAGTGGTTTAGCTGGGAAGAAGTGGCATTTTGAAATTGAACAAAACAATACGAGTGCGCTCTCTTTGTAGAGTATTTGGTGGTCGCGGCGTGGTCGCATCGATTTTAATAAACAGACCACTAAGCTTCGTTCGCTGGCTGTGCTAATGAATTTCTCTGTGGTTACTGTGCTGTGTGTAATTAGTTGTTAGTGTGTGTACATATGTGTGGGTACTTGTATGCTGGCGTGTTTTATGACTTACTGATGCTCGCGGTTCTCCTCGCATCCTAAGGGAACTCCTTCTTGTACCTAGTTGTGAAGTATACTATCTCTTTTGAGGGCCTTGTTTAAGCTCTTTGCCGAATTTTGTTGAAATCGATTTATGAAGTATCAATCGATACTATACACTTTCAGATTTATAATATCATTATGGTTTTACGGGACCCCCTGCCGTTACCGGTATCTACAGTTTTTAATTGTTTTAAATGTTTTTCTTGTTGCAACTGCTTTACTGGTGATCGCAAAAGCAGCTGTCAAGTTAAGGGTCCACGATTCGATTCTAAGGGCAGTTATAGTTTTTGAGGAAAGTCTATTTCCCATGGCTTTTAGTTGGGTCAAACTAAATACACTGCGTAAGAAAAAAATCATTTATAGGCATATATTATGTAGATAAAAATCATTCAATTAAGAATTTACTTCTAAAACGGTGAAAGCTTTTCGCCTAAATCCAAAATTTACATAATTTCAAACTGATTTCGTTAAAATTACCGAATCAATTTCCTTGTAACGTCTGAGTGATGTCTAAGTGATAGTTAAGGAACATAATTCTCGATATTGATCACTGGACGAATTGCGCGAATTGATGAAATCTTCGCATGATAGATTTGAGTTTACATCGAGGTACGAATCTTGGACGATGAAATAATATCGATTCACAAAGAAGTGCCCGTTAATAGTTCGTCTGTATAAAAATTATCATGAGATTATAGTTCGTTTTTAGAGTTCCGTGCCCAATGGTAAGCAACGGGACTCTTTTACTCAAGGTCCGTCCGTCCGTCCGTCTGTCACAGGGCTGTATCTTTTGAACCGTAATAGGTAGACATTTGAAATGTTCACAAGGTGTGTAGTACTATGGTCGCTATAACAACAAATAAAAATAAAAGTAAAGTAAAAAATTTAAGGGGGTTCCTATAGGTACAAGAAACGTGTTTTTTCGGCGTTTTAATGCTCGATCTTAATAATTGTATGGTTGTACGGAACCCTTCGTGTGCGAGTCTGATTCCCACTTGGCCGCTTATTTTTTGGTATAAGAATTGTAGAGCAATTTTTGTAATAAAAAAAGCAGATAAAATGTTTATAAAACACTATTCAATGTAACTTCGGTTAGAGTTCCAAGAATATTAATATTTTTTTTGTGAAACAAAAATTCGGTAATGCGCTATGTTTTGCAAATACGCAATCAAATCGCGGGCGAAATCGCGGGCAGAAGCTAGTATTTGATAAACAAAGGTTAATCTAAACAATGACAGCATATTTCTGGAATGGACCACCAGGCTGGTTCAGATAAACGTTAACTTCAGTATTAGAAAAAGGTGTCGAAAGAGATGTATAATAATTGGAATCGGCGACACGGCTATTTAACTAAATAATAAATACAAGGGGTTAGGACGAGGGTGTCGAGTGATTCACTACTGCGAACTGATGCTTGGTATGCATAACTACGTAGCACAGAAGACTACGAGTATCCAACTACTATGTAACTGTTTCTGCCAATCGAAACGTAGCATCAACATCTTTTCGATTACAATCTTTGTATTAAATAAATTATATACCTACTAAAGGCGAAAGGTATTTACAAGGTAGATGTGAGTGGAAACGCCGAGAGGGAACGCCCTAGGAGCACATACTGGCTGAAAATTTTACCGTCTCGAGAATAATATGATGTGTTGTGTAAGTGGAACAGAAGCCATACCCGGGAATATTTGCTTAGTAGCATTGACCACGCAGGCGGGCGGGAAAGGATATCAAAGAGGCCGACGGCAAGTGCGGCGACTACCTATCGGCCGCTAAGGAAAGCTACGAATTCATTGATAAATTCCGCGCAATTAGTAGGGTGCGTATGATTTGAATTTCGATATTTCTTAAAGTTAAAAAAAAAAAAAAAACTGTTCCATTGGCTTCTACTCCGTTCACATAATTATTATACCCAATTTTTTTGAGACTGTAAAAAAAAATCATGCGGTATAGTGACCTTATTGGTGACGTTCTTCAGGAAGGTCAGATGCGTAGTACTCGCAACCGGCGTGCGTGTATGACCTGATGGATGAACGTAAACGAGGCAAAAGGAGTATGTAAGGATCGAAGCAGGTGGCGTGGTTTCTGCCCATCCGAAGAACGCGTGAGTTTATATATATATCGAAAGGGTCATGAGTACGAATGTTAATTGACAACGAAACGCAAGTGTGAAGTTGGTGCGCTTCGACAGAGTCTAGTCTGACGTTCGTACGAGTCTGCGAGGGGCTCTGCGGTGGCGGGGCGCAGCTCCCTTGACCATCGGACATTGACAAAAAGTGTCTGGAAACTGTCTAACGTTTCGTTTTGTCAAGTTCAGATATAACCTAAAAATCAATAATCAACTTTAGACTTCTTACACTTCATTTCACTTCTTCTTCTTGAGCTTAAGAGGGTTTATCCTAAAAGTTGGCAAACTCGCAAATAACTGTCAAATATTTACCTGTTTTGATTCTTATGGCAATATTACTGAATAGAAATAAGAAATGTGGCTAACTAGCGAACTAGAACATTAATAATGAATTGCAATTATAACATTGAATTTGATGTTGTACCCATTTTAGGTGTAAAAAACGCATTTGGAAAGTTTCCAAATAGTTTTTTTTACATCTAAAACTAAACATTCGGTGTTACGATATTAATTATTGCATTTCATTATCAATATTCTAGTTCGCTACATTTTTTATTTCCACACAGTAATATTGCTAAATTAATCAAAATAATGAAATAATTGACATCTATTTGCGACGTTGCCCAGCTTTAGAATAAACGCTCTTAACACTTTTTATTTGTTTTTTTTTATATTGTGTGTTTTAGTCTGTGCTAAATAAATGTATTTTCTTTCTTTCTTTCCGCCTACAACACATCTAGGTCTAGTAAAATGTTCAACGATGAAGATATCACAACAACACTGCAGCTTACGTTTTTCGTAGCTCCCGGTCACAGCGTTGAGCGAACAATGATTCGGTTTTATTAAGGCGACATCTGCTTCCCCCGGCGCTAAACCGACGCGGAATTAATACGTACCGATTTTATCGTCTGCATTCAACTGTCTACAATGTTACTGTCGCGAGATTGTTGGGCTTTTATAGCAAATAGACCTACAAAAAGTCATTTTGTGCCGTAAGAACTTTGCCTTTTTCTTGGTATTTTTCTTCCAGGTTCTTGAACAATTTGTGAAAACAAGAGTATCTACGAATAATCATTTTCATACATTGTTAATTTTTGTTAATGTTTGAATAGCTGTTGTTGATGAATTTTTTTATTTTGTGTCAGATCCTAAAATAAAGTCGCAATATTGCTTACTAGCTTTTGCCCGCGGTTTCGCCCGCGGTGTCGCCCGCGGTTTCGCCCGCGTGGATGTCGGAAATTATTCCACGGAAACGTACTATCGGGATAAAACTATCCTTTAAGTTACCAGGTTCTTTATTTGAATATTGACGTAGTAAACTTATTATACAATTTATTTTACAACTAACTATTATATATATTATGTACAAGAATGTAAAGAAAAAAATAAAATAAAGTGAAGAGCTCATTGGGCATCAAAAAATTCGGCCGCATCGTTGTCAGCGGGAAAAGTGCCCAAAAGGCTGGCAGCATTGCCACGTTGGATGGCAATGCTGATTCTTTGGCCTAAGAATTGGCCAGCCCTCTGGTCACGTGAAGAGTCGACCAACCGCTTGGCGATGTCCCGAAATATTCTATGAGCACTCGGACCCCACAACCCTAATGTTTCAACCCCAAACGGCTCAAAAATATAGCTACCAATAAGGTTGTTATATTTGCGCTGTTTGAGGTTTTCTGCATCTGCAGCAGCCGCCCCGGCATAGCCCGTCGTGCTAGGAAGATGGGATGGCGCAAGGGTGTCGACACAGGTTGCATCCCACACCAAAGGCCTACCCAACTTCCAAGGCATAATGGTCATTCCGTCTGGCCTCTTCCCATCGTCGCGTGCCAAGCCATTGAGTTCTAAAACAGCTGGCACCCCGGCGGTGACAAGAGCCCGACGGATGATGTCATTAATGCTTGCGTGCCGTGCCAACCAACCAGCGCTCTTGCTGCAGGAAAGGCCATGGTGTGCGAGGCGGTCAACTGCTTCACCGCATTGACAGCGATGCGGAGCCCCGCAAGGAGCGCCCAGACGCAGACTTGTAGCGAGCCGAAAAGTGGTGTCACCCAGCATAGTGCCTATGTTGGGTGACGGTAGCGCCTGAAGCCAGAGGCCCGACTCCCATTCTCCCACAGCCATCAGGCGGGCACGCTCAGCAGTATTGGTCGTATTAAAGAGGTTATTCCGTACCAACCTGCAGAGCGGCTCATCCCACTGTCTCTGGGAAGACGGTTAGTTACCAGGTTATAAACTATCTGTGCGCTAAATTTCATCCAGACCCGTTGAGCCGCTTTTGTGTGATTGAGTGACAAACATCCAAATATTTTGTATGTTTGGATATTTGTTACTCCTATACTTATACAGTAGGATGTAGGATATTCGTTAAAAAACTAATTCTATGTATTTTGGACACGGTAGTGCGCCAGCAAAGTCTTATATTCTTCAGTAACAACTAATACTCCGTTAAAAACAATACTCAAACCACAAAAGAAAAATCCTTACAAACACTACGACCTTACTTTAAAAGTTTTTGCTCTACTAGCCCATAAATTGAGCCCAAGTTCAGTCATAGGCACGTCCTCTCTCCCTGAACTAATTCCGCGAACAGTTGGTAAAATGCTTTTTACCGTCTATCGGTTTCCACCCCATAAACGCCCAGTGGGACACATTGATTGCCGCCTCAGATTTTGTTCAATTTGCATTTTATAATTAAAGAATTAGATGTCGGTGCGGTCTTGGTGGGGCATGAGCTGAGTCGGTTAACCAAAGATTAACGTATAGATTTCCTTATCTTCCCACTTTACGTTGCAATGGCTCTGATTATGTTGGCAACGATTGAACAGAATCTCACTTAGATAAGTGCTAAACTAAGAGGGCGATGAAAATAAATATGATGTGTCAAATCACTCTCAAAAAGGTGATTTTTTTATTAGCCATAGAATATTTAAGCTAGATTATATTCAACAAGAAGGCTTACTATGTCGTTCCCTATTGTCAGTGCTGCACTTTCCACACTATATTGAGGGCTAACTCTTTGACCTCCTTATACCTAGTGGCAACTATTCTAGCACATTTACCTTCATTTACTTCACAGATGTTTCCAATCTCTAGCTCAGTTAGCTTCGTTCATTTCTCGCTCATCTCGTCCTAGGGCCTGACTCAGCGTGGGTCGAAGACAGTTTATTTGTACTGGCGCGTCGACTTTTACATTTTAATGGCGCGTTTTCGACGACGCTTTACTTTAGTGCCCGGCGATGATTTGGGGGTTGAGATGTACTGCTTGTGCTGACAGGATTTTTGGGTTAAAATAAAATGTCTTTACTTTCATGTACGTATTTTATAATACCTACATTTTCTGAAATCCTGATCAACACAGAAATTTACTAGTTCACGCTGTAAATGCTCATGTCATTCACTGTGATTGGTTGTCCAGAGTAATTGCCTATAAAATAATTTGAAATAAGATTTGATAGGTTAATTTTAGTACAAAAGTCGGAGTTAAAGATTTTTTGATGTGTAACATCTTTCCTCTCGCTTTCCCTAATCTGTGGCAGTGATTTCGTGAAAAGGGATGGAAGTGTGTAACAGGAAGCCGGGGAAGCGCGCGCTATTCGATTTGACCAATGAGCGCGCGCGGTGATAGTTGGCCTTCAGATAGTAGTAACCCATTTTCCGAGAGGTTGGTACTGTGAGCCAAGATGTCAGATTATTTCTGTTACGTACTGGGTAATATTCAATTTGAAGCTCGTATTAAATGTAAATCTCAAAAAACTTAGGTAATACGAATGGTACCATCTTATAAATTACCATACTATCCAATTCATACAGAATGTATTATTTAAAACAAAACGCATATGAATAGTTGGGGCCCGGGCCCCGCGGGGCGCGTTCGCTCCGCCTAATGTTAA
The DNA here is from genome assembly GCA_916701695.1 of Agrochola macilenta. Taxonomy (NCBI): domain Eukaryota; kingdom Metazoa; phylum Arthropoda; class Insecta; order Lepidoptera; family Noctuidae; genus Agrochola; species Agrochola macilenta. The sequence continues at coordinate 21,642,858 of OU753560.1, read as the reverse complement.
GATATAGCGATCCTCTCTTCATATTTTATGTTTCGTTTCACACGTAGTGTCGTGATAAATTCTCTTAACTTGCATTATGTAATAGGAGGAGATTTATTATGTGTGGCTTGGTTTATGACGTGTTAGAACGGTTAGTAAGCAATTTTTTGTGAATATTCATACCTAATTCAAGTTTATTTGTTAAGAAAAATGTTGTGAATAAGACCAATATTCTATCTACTCCCATTTTAGACTCCTAATAAAACATTACCTTCCTGCTTGTGCCGTTGTCGCGTCTGGTGAAATTATAAAGCAAATACTTTCAAATATATGCAATATTAATAAATTAATAAACATGCAAGTTATCTCCTTCTAGGGAACCAGTGACACACACCAGTCATTGACAACACAAGCCAGTTTTGTACTAAATTATAGTTCCATATAAAAAAACGGAAATTGCATCAATAAAGATAAAATAACAGCACGGGATGTGATCGCGCTTCCGTTCAAAACGACGCACACGGAGAAGTAAGCTCATGGAGTGCCAATATGCAAAATAAGACATGACGAGTAAGTAGATCTTGATTCAATTATCAGGTTCAAAGAAGCTAACAAAAGTTTATCAATAAAGCTCATGCAGCTGATTACCAAGCGCTTTTTGGAATAGGTAATTCTCTATTCTTATTAATAAAGTTCATGCTAATAGGTACGAGAGAAAAATAGAGAAAAATAATGAGTTTTACAGAACAGGCAAAGTGTTATTGGGTTTTTCTATCTGGAATTTCTCAGAAGCAGCCCGGTGTCAGGTCTTGTGCCCGGTTGATGGCAGTAGGCTCGCCCCCTATTACATGGGACTGAAACATACTTGGCCAAATGTGGGTGTACCTGCTGATGGGTACACCTCTGCCCAACCCTTAGGGTATAACAAGGCATGATGTTATGAACATACATTGATTATAACTGATTTTTGCCGGTTGTTTAATTTGTATAACGCAGTGGAATAAAAACCAAAAGAGTGTGAATAACAGAATACAATAATTATGCAAATCAATCCGCAATTCTTTCGCTGAATTTCCATTTGCTATCCTCTCCACAACATCGTCTATTTTCCTCTCGACTATACAGAACCAAACGTACAGACACACAGACAAAACATTCGTATTGTTTTTCACTTTTTTCTCATCTACCCTCATTCTTGCGTTATTTCCCCAAAGACTTACTGAAACAAATAATGACCTATTCTGTAAATAGAGAAAAAAAGTTGCTTCGAAATGGCAAATTATTGGAGGATTGTACCTGTCTCGTGCAGACAATAGTTATGTATTACTTTTGTATAACATTTCAGTATTTCTGATTCTGATAAAATAATGATATTGTTCTATTGTAGGTATTCGTTAATCAAGAATTTAATTAATTCTTTTGTTACTAACCTTATTTTTTTAACGTATTTTTACGTGTAAGCCTTCCTAAGGTGGCTAAATTTGATAAATTTTAATCAAATTCGGTAATAAAGCAAACCTTAAAATATTAAAAAAAAAGACAATGAATGAATGAATGAATGAATGAATGAATGAATGAATGAATGAATTCTTTATTTGCCAGAATATAGGTACATTGTATATGGTAAATTTGTATATGGTTTCACTATATTCGACTTTCTAGTCGTGCAAATTTTTAAATAGACATAGTCAAAGCTTTAAAAAAATTATTATATCAAATTTTTGTCTTCCTACATTAATAACACAAAAAATAATATTAACATTAACAATAATATAAAATAAAAAATAATAAAATAATCACTATGTCAATTTCAGTATACAATTAAATATTTTTTTGTCTTCTTACATTATTAACACAAACAAGAAAATTAACATTAACAATAATAAAAAAAAAAAAAAAATAATCACTATGTCAAAAGGATTTCAAATTCATAAAGTCATCTATGGAATAAAAACATCTGTCGCACAGCCAATTAAATAAGGCTCTACTGAATTCTAATTCATTTAGTTTTCTCATTTTTTCCGGTAGCTTGTTGTATAGCTTAACCGCCATACTGTAGCAGTTCGTGTCGCAAAGTTTTAGTCGATATCGAGGGACTATCAGAGGCTTTTGTGCTACCTTTCTTTTTAAAGGAGCTTTTTCATCCTTTTCAAAAAGCGAAGGGTGATTTCTAACAAACTTACACATTTCTAGAATGTATAAGGATGGGAGTGTAAGCAGTTTTTTGTTAGTAAACACGGGTCGGCAGGAATCGGTCCATTTAAGGTTATAGATCGATCTGAGGCATTTCTTCTGAACTATAAATGCTCTTTGGGAGTCCGTGAAGTTTCCCCAGACGATTATCCCATATCTCAGTACAGAGCACACGTGGCTGTGGTACACAATTAGAGCTGTTTCTACATTCGTCAACTGTTTTATTTTCCGTAGCGCGTATATAAATTTATTTAATTTCTTACACATGTCTACATGTGATTTCCAGTTGCAGTAATTATCAAAATGTATTCCTAAGAATTTTATAGTATTTACTTTTTCAATTCTGTCATTATTATATTTTATTTGTGTGTCAAATGTGTCGGTTATTTTTTTTTTGTTATTATTATTTGTGCAAAATGTCATAAATTTAGTTTTATTTGTGTTTATTTGTAAATTATTTAGGTTTAACCAGTCATGTACATCGTTTAGAGCTTTATTTGTGACATTTATTGCTTGCTCAACAGTAGCCTCTTTAGTCAGAATAGTGGTATCGTCTGCGAACAGTATAGTGTATTGGTCTGTTGCGTTCGGTAGTTCATTAATGTATGCTAAAAATAGTATCGGCGAAATCGCAGTCCCTTGAGGTACGCCACATTTGTTAACTAGGTACTTAGATCTATACGTTACGTAGGTGTTAGTCTTACCGCACATTTTCACGATCTCCGTGCATTGCTTTCGACCCCTTAGGTAGCTATCAAACCAATTGTAGGCTGGGCCTCTTATACCGTAATTTTCTAGTTTATTTAATAGTTTGTCAAGAGATATCATGTCAAAGGCTTTACTCATGTCCAGAAATACAGCTATTGGAATCTTTTTTGTATCTATTGCACTAAGGATTTCTTTTATTAATTTAAAACTTGCCAAAGTAGTAGATTTATTTTTAATAAAACCGTTCTGTTGTTGACATATTATATCATTTTTATCAAAAAACTTTACCAGTCTTGTACTCATTACTTTCTCGAATATCTTGGAGATAATCGGAATCAATGTGATTGGCCTGTAGTTTCCTGCTTCAGATTTCGGACCCTTTTTATGCAGTGGTTTAACTACGGAGAATTTAAGTGCTTCAGGAAAAATACCGTTTTCCATAGACAGATTTATTAAATGAGTCAATGGTTTTAATATAGAAAATATAGTTCGTTTTAATATTTTTGTTGTAATATGATCATACCCAGCTGAATTTGTATTCCGTAATTCCATTGCAATTCTATATACTTCTACCGAATCCACTGGTTCCAGGTAAATAGAGCTGGCTAACGTTCTTCCAGTTATTGTTTGGTCTGCAGGGTGGTCATTAATTACCGGGTTTACAACATTTATGTAGTAATTATTGAAATATGTGGCAATTTCGTCGCCATTTAAAAGCATTTGATTCCCGTTCGAAATTTCTCTGATTTCATTCGTTCGGTTGGTTTCTTTGAGTCTTTCGTTAACTATTCTCCATGTGGCTTTACATTTGTTTTCGGCTTTTTCTATATATTTTTTATTATTACTATTTTGAGTACTTATTACACATTTTCTCAAAATTTTACCATATGTTTCGTATTTTCGTTTGTTTTGACTATTTTTATTTTTATAGTATTCATATTGTAGTTTTCGTTTTGTCACAAAAGATTTTTTTAGGCCCTTTGTAATCCATTTTGGGTTATAGGAGTTTTGATTCATTTTGATTTTTATTTGAGGAAAACACAAGTCAAAATAAAGGCAGACCTCGTCATGGAACAGTTTAAACGCCTTATTAACGTCTGTTTCTAGGAAAATCTCCGAGAAAGATAGGTTGCCAAGGTAGTAACAAAACTTATCAATATATTCCTTGCATAGGTCTCTTTTATATACAAACCAATGCTTTTGATAACTACTATCTGATTTTATTTTTATTGTCAATGTTTGACCAGTGTTATGGTCTGATAGTCCCAGTTCATGTACTTCTCCTTTAGCATCTTTGATGTCACTAATTATGTTGTCAATACAGGTATTTTGTCGAGTTGGTTTGTTTATATGACATTTAAAGTTGTAATTGAGTAAAATATTTATAAATTCATTTTTAGACTGTGTATTATTTAATATGTCAATATTGAAATCACCACATAAAATGTTTTTGCAATTATCTTTATGATGTAGTCTGTTTAATAATATTTGAAGCTTTCTAAAAAATATATTTATGTCCGAATTTGGCGTTCTGTACACACACAGCAAATTAATGCCGTATTTTTGTATTCGTATACCGCATATTTCGAAATGTTTTTCTAATGTCATATTTTTTAGCCATTCAATAGATTCATATTCGATCCCTTGTCTTATTAAAATAAAAGTGAAGCCCATTGATTTAGTAATAGTCTTCGTAAAAAAGACGAAGACAAAAACACCATAATTATTCTTTAACTATCCCTACCTACCTTCCCGCTTAAATTATATTCATAATTAAAAAACAATTCATATTTAAGGGGCATGCGCTAGTGGAGGACTGGGCTCTGGAGTCGGGCCTGGTCGTCCTAAACCGGGGTTCTGTCCCCACGTGCGTGCGGATGCGGGGCGAGTCAGTGGTGGACATTTCGTTCGCCAGCCCCGCTCTGTCACCACGTGTCATCGACTGGCGCGTCATGGAGGGGGTGGAGACCTATTCCGATCACCGGTACATCCGGTTTGACGTCTCCGCCCAGACCTCGGGTACGCCGGTCAGACAGACCCCGAGTGGTCCGCGGTGGGCGCTGAAGCAGCTGGACCGGGAGCTCCTCCTGGAGGCCTCGATCGTGCAGGCCTGGGTGTCATCACCGGACAGGCCTGCCGACATCAATGACGAGGCGGAGTGGTTCCGGGAGGCCATGTCCGAAATTTGTGACGTGGCTATGCCCCGGGTCCAGCCCGGACGTGCTCGGCGCCAGGTGTACTGGTGGTCGCGTGAGCTTAGCGCTTTACGCGCGGCGTGCGTCGATGCGCGCCACCGGTACTCCAGGCACCGCAGGCTTCGTATCCGCCCTCCGGATACGGAAGCCATTGAGGCGGAGCTGTACGAAGGGTACAGAGCGGCGAAGACCGCCCTCCGAGCGGAGATCGAGCGGGCTAGAGGAGAGGGCCGTAAGGAGTCGCTGGAGACTCTGAACAGAGACCCGTGGGGGCGCCCATACAAATGGGTGAGAGATCAACTCCGCCCATGGGCTCCCCCGCTGACGCAGAGTCTCCGGCCCCAGCTCGTGGAGGACGTGGTGAGCGCTCTGTTCCCTTCGCGAGGGGAACATACTCCCCCGCCCATGGCTCCGCCTCCTGCGGTGCCCGATGCGGACCACACCAGTGACGACGACGACGAATCTACGGAGGTGACCGAGGTAGATTTGAGAGTGGCGGTACGTAGGCTGAGTGCCAAAAATACCGCCCCAGGACCCGACGGCTTACCTGGAAAAAAGCCTGGGTCCTGGCCTTAGAGGCTCTCGGGCCTCGACTTAGGGGGCTCCTAAGCGCATGTTTGGAGAGGGGCCAGTTCCCACTTCGCTGGAAGACGGGGAAACTGGTCCTCATTAAGAAGCCGGGGCGCCCAGCGGACTCTCCGTCCGCTTACCGGCCCATCGTGCTGCTCGACGAGGTGGGCAAGCTCTTCGAAAGAGTTATTGCGGACCGCCTTGTCGGGCGGCTGGTGCGAGTGGGGCCGGATTTGGCGGACAGCCAGTTTGGTTTCCGCAAGGGGCGCTCCACGGTGGATGCCATCATGCGCGTTCGAGCCCTCACGACGGGGGATGCTGTTGCCCGGGGTGGGGTAGTCTTGGCGGTGTCTCTTGACATCGCCAACGCGTTCAACACCCTGCCCTGGAGTTGCATTAGGGAGGCACTCCGGTATCACCGGATGCCGACCTACCTCTGTCGAGTGGTCGAGGCCTATCTGACGGACAGGGCCGTCATCTACCCTGGTCACCACGGAGAGTGGAACCGGCGAGAGATGTCGTGCGGTGTCCCACAGGGATCGGTTCTGGGGCCGCATCTGTGGGACATCGGCTACGACTGGGTGCTGCGCGCCGACCTCCCTAGCGGCGTCAGCGTAGTCTGCTACGCTGACGACACGCTGGTCCTGGTGCAGGGGAGGTCGCATGAGGCGGCGGCCGAACTGGCGACACGTTGGGTTGCGACAATCGTCGATAGGATCCGGCAACTGGGACTCGAGGTGGCCTTGCACAAGTCCGAGGCCATGTGTTTCTATGGTCCTCGGAACGCGCCACTGTCGGGTTCCCAGATAACGGCAGGAGGGGTTCACATCGGTGTCGAGTCGACGATGAAGTACCTGGGACTCGTCCTCGACACCCGGTGGAACTTCGTGGAGCACTTCCGACGTTTGGCTCCCAAACTGGATAGGGCTGGGGCTGCTTTGAAGCGGCTTCTGCCCAACCTAGGGGGTCCAAACGCCTCCTGCCGGAGGCTCTACGCGGGGATCGTGCGGTCCATGGCCCTTTACGGGGCACCGGTGTGGGCGCGTTCACTGAGGCTGCGACCGGCCCAGCGGTTGAACGCATCCCAAAGGGTCATGGCCATCAGGCTGGTCCGGGGATACCGCACGGTCTCCCGCGAGGCGGCGAGCCTCCTTGCCGGACTACCGCCATGGGATCTGGAGGCGAAGGTCCTCGCGCACATGTGGGAGTTGCGCGAGGAGGCGAAACGCCGGGGTATAACTCCGCTGCCGCAACAAATCGCGGCACAGCGGACAGAGCTCCGGCGGGATCTCATGGCGGCATGGAGTGTGCGATTGTCGCAACCCAGCGCTGGGCACGCCACAATTGCGGCGGTAAGTCCCCTCTTTGAGGAGTGGCTGGAGAGGCGCCACGGCGTCCTCACCTTCCGCCTGACGCAGGTCCTCACCGGACACGGTTGCTTCGGGAGGTTCCTGTTCAGGATCAAGCGGGAGGAAACGCCCGGGTGTCACCATTGTGTGGAACGCCCGGAGGACACGGTGGAGCATACGGTGGAGGTCTGCCCGGCTTGGGCGGAGCACCGCCGTGTCCTCACGGAGGCGATCGGCGGCGGCGATCTCTCGCGTCCGGCCCTGGTTCAGGCCATGGTCCGGAGCGAGAGTGCATGGGAAGCCGTCACTTCCTTCTGCGAAACAGTAATGCTCGCGAAGGAGGAGGCGGAGCGCGCGAGGGAAATGCAAGATGCGCGCCCTCGCGCCCCTAGTCGCCGCAGGAGACGCCCCGGGCGTCGGGAGTCGCGAGCCGACTTCCGGCCACCGTAGGCGCGGGCTTGCGGACGGTGGGCAATGGGTAGCTCGCCGTCCGATTAGGACCAGGCCCGGGTCGACGGCGCGTTGTGTTCCACGCGCGCCTCAAAGAGATGTCAGCACCAACTGACGGGGTCCGTAAGGGCCAATGCCTGCCAGGGTTGCGAGTTTGTCCGAAAGGGATATCGCGGCCCCGGCACACAGGCAACGGAAGGAACATGGGTGGGTTTTAGTCAGTAAAAGTCTGACACTCCCTCTCGCTCCGCCCAGAGCGGGAGGAGTCATTTGATGATTTCCCACCCAAAAAAAAAAAAAAAAAAAAAAAAAAAAGGGGCATGCGCTAAGGTAGCCCGCGAAATTCAAATTTTCTTTAGTTTTTTACATTTTGCAGGTCAGTGTGAAGTTTTATGTTGATTAAAATATGATTTGCAACCGTAACAAATATGGATTTACATAATTATAATCATTACAATCAGCAATACAACTCCATAAGTAAGCACAATCGTCAAATGTCATGATTTCATGAAATAGTCATTCAATGTGGAACTTAGAGAGTTGTATTGATAATTTTTATGATTATAATTCTATAAATAAACATTTGATACGGCCGCAAATCATATTTAGATCAATATACAACATGATACTGACCTGCAAATTGCAAAAAACGTAAGAAAGTTTGAATTTCGCGGGCTACCTTGACACTGTCGCCTTAATTCAATACGCAAAAAATTCACGCCGGCACCCTTCACGTTCAGCTAATGAGGTGCCGAGCAGTAAGGGAGGTTCGCAATGCAACCCCATAGATCATGACTTGCATTAGGGGTGTGATATAGGGGTGCGAAATCTATAGTACTTAACCCCTGTGACATTCCGCGATTTTGAATATAGGGGTCTTTTTAAACCCCCTAGAGCGTTAAATTTGACGGAGTGTACTAGGGTACCATGTTTATAAAAGCAGTTAAGTGTATTATCGTCTTTTGTGTGGGGTGCTAGTAGAATGCGTAATGTAATTAAATATTTGAAAGACCTATCGCGAATTTATTATTCATGCACGTGGTGTGGTGAATTTTATCTTATTGTCACTGACGAGGTTAAATGGTCTACTAAATTTGGAGAAACTGCTCTAAATTGATTGAAAAGTGTATCAAAATGCTGCCAGATAATTTTCAGCATCAATGTTTATGTAGAAAAATATAATAAACATAAATTTTGTATGATCTGTTCCCACAGACGAACCGTTAAAACGTTCGTCGTTTGTCGTGTAAACTCTTTAGATATAAATAAATATACAAAGTTTAGTTAGTAGAACTTCTCTATGCCTCAAATCATATTCCGTCTGTTAAAAAGGAAAAACAGTGTATCAAATGTCAAAAGCAAATCCATTCATAACTTACAAGAATATCACACTGAATCTACTTAAAAAGTCTCTATTAGGTTTAACATTCCGGAAGCAACTCTTCAAAGCCAACGAATCGTCTGTCCCATAACACAAAAACTTTCCTCGCAAAATACAAACTCAAACACGGCTAAGACATCATTCTCTTCGCACAGATTTCATTCATTAAAACGAACAACAACTTTACTCCGAGCGAGTTCGTTTGGACCGACATGTGGTTCTAAACTTTCTTTAAACGGTTCACGCCGTTTGCATACCTGCAGACTTTACTTACGCATCACCGAACACCTCTAACACAAATAAATAAAGCTCAAAATTCCCTGAATTACATGTATGAGCAATTGGTGAACAGTAAAATGCTCTGAGAGAAGAGTTAGTTGCACCACGCATGCGCAGTTCTCACTGCAGCTCGGTGTTCCACGTTGTGTTGACCAGTTGTGACAGTCGATAGCTGGCTGCCAGAGGGAACGGCCGCGCGCGACCTTCCCAAAAAATACGTCTTACGTATCGTATCGTGTTTAATTTTTAGAGTGTTCGTAAATTTTACTTTTAGTGTAAATTATTAAATTAAAATAAATGTGCTTTAACGTGCCACGTTTAGCAATTAAAGGATTTGAATAGGTAAGTGAGATTTTAATAAGAAAGTAGAGATGAGATAAAAGCTGTGAGAATGAGGAAAATTTTGTATAATTAGTTAAAGGCCTTTTCAGATTTTGTTCTTTATAAGCGGAAAATTTTTCTTTAGGTCGGTTGTTTTGTTATCTTTGCTGCGATTTGGTTTCGCTTAAAATATTTCGATTTATCTCTTCAATGTTTATTGTACAAACAGATTGAAAATTCGGATTTTACGGTTGGAGAACTTCCTGTTGAAAAGAAGGATATTCATGTTTCAAATGAATGGAACATTCAATGTGAACGGTTGAAATTCGGGAAAACCATGCTTTAGGGAAAAACAATACCTCGAGCACACACAGTTTCCAACATTCTGTTTAATTGATACTGTTGACAAAACAAGGAAAATATTCGACAACTCTTGTGTTTCGGGAACTGCGATCGGGAAATATGAATTGAGTTTTTGAATTGAATTGAAAAGGCTTGAAAGGTTTGAAACAGATTGGTTATGTTTTGTTTTAATACGATTTTTTTTTGTTTAGACTCGTGTAGCTATGAATTCTTATAACGGTTTATGAACAATGTTTGTATTTGCACGCCATATCATGGCAGGATATGCTGAAACTAAAATTACTGTTATATCTATTGGACCATTTTATAGCAATTAAATATTTTTGATTTGATTTGATAGATGTAAGTCAAAATCTAATCATTTATTTTAAGTAGGCTGTTAAAAGGCACTTTTGACCGTAATTTTTTCTCTCAAGCGTTTCAATCATTATTAGCGTGCAGATATTTTGTTCGTAAAAATAAATCTCCTAGAACAATTTAAAAGGATTTAGATGTTTTGAGATTGTCATTGGAATTGGCATGAATTTTGATTATTTTCTACTTGAATGGAAAGTTTAACAATTTTTTTTATCGTATATTGTCTCTGAGAATTGCCTGTTATGATTTCTGGTTTATTTCTTACAATTTCTGGATGTTATGAAATTATTATAATATGGACTTAGACATTAATACTGACATACTAATGGTATGTTAGTTTAGAAAACATGACTTTTCTGAACACTTCCATGGTTACCTATTATTTACAGGAAAGTTTTACCTACTGAAGAAACATTTTGAATTATTAGGTATATGAAAACTGAAATTATGAAATATGCCTATACTACTTCTTTTACAATTGTTTATGAAATGTGCATTATATCAGTTGTTAAAAAGATTTTCGATTACTTTTCAAATTTAAGTTTAACATTTACGTTAAAAAATTGTTAAGTTTTAATAGTTTTCTTGAGTTCAAGTTAAAAATGTAGCGTGTGCATAACGTGTCAGCTGCTTGTTATGACTTAAGTAAGAGTCAAGTTAAAGTAATTTTGTGAAGTTAAGCCTTGTTTATGGCTAAACGTGACTTTAAGTTTATTTGACGGCGATGCTAAATGGCTTATAATTTTATTTTTGATAATGATGACAAATGATATTAATTTTATTTTCTTTTATAAACAGGAATAACAAACAGCTACATTATGCAATGTTACAAACAGAAAAACATAAATAACTTAAGTAATAATGTATCCCACAGCGCTGTTCACAGATTACCAGTAATAAATAAAACCTTAAAGTCACTAGGAGGTGAAATGATCATGCATGACAGTTACACTAATATTATAAAAGCAGAAAAAAAAGTATTTTAAAAACAACAAAAAACAATTAGTCTGAGAGTTCAGTCTCATAGATACTACGAAATTAATTACTGCGAAATTGGTAAAAAAAACTATTTTAAACGACAAAATTTAATTATGTTTTTGAAACTTAGATGCGTTCGGTGTTACGAATACCTAACGGACTGCTCTGTGAAACGAAAAATAACAAAAATACTTTTTTTGTATTTTTTATTAAATAAACTATCTGCTCAAGTTATTTTATGTAAACTTGTTTTTAATAGGTAGTGTTTTATACTATCATTATTTTATTTACTTGGTCGCAATAAATATCAGTGCATGCATACATAGAAAGTTGCTGCTCATATTCTTAAAATAATCCCTCAGTACTACTGAACGTAACCCGTAGGAGCTCGTGGCTAAGTAACAACAGCCGCACTGGTCAATCCATCAGGTTAAGCTACGCTGTTGTGTACGGGTTGGCCAGTGGATGGGTGATCATCTTTACATACCGAGAATCCTCCGTGCCTCGGAAAGGACGTTAAGCCGTTGGTCCCGGCTGTCATTCATTGATCTTTGACAGTCGTTACGAGTCGTCAGAAGCCCGAAAGTCTGACACCAGTCTTACCAAGGGGTATCGTATTACCCAGTTACTGGGTTGTGGAGGTCAGATAGGCAGTCGCTCCATGTAAAATACTGGTATTCAGCTGCATCCGGTTAGACTGGAAGCCGACCCCAACATAGTTGGGAAAAGGCTAGGCAGATTGATTGACTACTGAACGTAACCCACCTAACGATTAACGATTGTATATTCTACTTTAAACCTTTTTAATATCAACTTTCGTCTTCTAACCTTTATTGGTAAAACTAACACTAGGTATAGTGTTTTCGACAATAGAGAAATTGAATTAGCTTGCCTCTATCATTCAGATCTATTAACGTAATACAAGTGTAATGCCTTCAGATTATTTTAAAAGGACCAGTTAGTAGTTTCGAAAACTTTCTTAGCACGTAAGATAAGTTTTTGGTCTATAGAGCCCGGGCATATCAGGCCCGCCTATCCAAATATCTTACCATTAGCGCATATAGGGGTTAAAGATGATTTACGCAAGACCCGACCGAAACCAATCTGTGCTATCTACGTAACGATCTTAAGTAGTTCTAGGTCTACATCTGATACTACACGTGCTAACTTTGATAACTTTAGTTAGTTTCAAGTTTAGTTTTAGTTGTAAAATTAGTTGTGTTTATTTTAGGAATATGACTGAATCTTTAATGGTAACCGTCTGTTAAGATTGATTCACGGCTCAAGAAAAATTGGTCCTTATGGAACGGTCCTCCGCAATTTCATTGAGGCAAAAACAATCTCAGCTAAAAAAATAAATTTCAGTTCAAAAACAACATTCCCTTGGTTACTTAGACATTAAATATTCCGCACTTACTTATTAAAGATAAGTAGGCAAAATTAAGGAAGAATGCTAAAAGAATGTGGCGATTAAAAGATTGCGAAATAAGTGAATTATTATTATGCCTCCCGGAGCTCTTTTTAAAATTAATTAATGTATTTGTACTTGCATCTTTATAGACTTCCGCGTAAACAGAAATCGTTTCGTGAAAATACTCGGGGCTTTGTAAAAAGATAAAAAAAATAATTTGTGATTTTTTGCCTTGTATTCTTTTTAAACTTCAAACGCAGTGTATCTAGTGTTTATATAGCTACGGTAATTCTTGGAATATCAACGAGGCTTGACTTAAAATATTAATAAAGACTCGCTTTTTCGTTTTTGCGTTTGCGTTTGAAGTTCGGTACATATTTGTTTTATATTTTTTTATAAATGCTACAAACGAATCTTTGTTTTTGAAATAGTGAAAACTTTTTGTCGAGCGGCAAACATTCACTGAAAATGTTTTTCTGTAACCTGTAGCTGCATTGGTTTAGAGCTTTCACGAGTGCCGTGCATGTGATGCACTACTGGGTTTGATCATAGATCAAGGAAAGTAATTTCAAATTATATAATTAATGAAATTACTTCTAAACCAAGTTGTGAGTGGAAGATACGAGTAAGATAAGATAAATCTTTATTTGGCTTAATAATGGTATAAAGTTGTTACAGTTGTTGGCTTTAATACAATGTTCACATGTTTAGCTATACAGAATATTTTATCAATTGCATGCAAAATAATTAATAAACGAGATAAAGGTAAAGTCACTGATTAATTGGTAATACAAAAACTAAAAATGAAAAATTTATAATTTACTTAGATAAGCATTCGTGCCAAGTTTCAAGTCTATTAACTCAAGTAATAAGATACCTGTACATACACATTTTATATTTTAAAGTTAAAGAAAGCTTTATTAATGTTATAAAAGTTATATCCATTCAGCCATTTATATAGTTTGTTTTTGAATGAGTTAGTATTGTTAAATCATTTTAGTTCTTTTGATATTTTATTGTATATGCGTACAAACATCACAAGGCAGCTTTTAGCATACTTGGCTGACTAAGTGCGGATTTCACCAATGAAATTGAACGTGTTCAGCCCATCTAAACGCGTTCAAGAGCTGTCAGTGTACAATATTCCATAACAATTTTGACACTGACAGCTCTTGAACGAAAAAAAGTTATTAAGCACATATTAAATATGTACATATATTGACTTACATACTAATTAGCTTGTATGAATGTACATTTATTGGGTTTCTATGATTAAGCGTGCTTGTTTCATGTGGGCGCTGCCTAACTCTTCGAGGAATAAAAGCGAAGTGTGAAACGCTGCCTAAGAGATATTTCTCGACGGCATGTGAAGCCAAGTCAGAGGCCGATGGGCGGCATAAAAACTGACACCAGGTTAGTCACTAACCACACAAAAAAGAAAGAAGAAGAGTGTAGTGTTATGTTATGTAATGTGTTGTTTCATGTCGTAGAAAAAGTAAAGCGAGTAGTAGGAAGTTTAAGATGCGACCAGCTCTGGATGGCTCAGACGCAAAATTACCTCTGCTCAAAATGCCTGTCGGACGCAAAATTTCCTTTTCTCAGAATGTCTCTTTCGTAAAATGACCACTTCGCGACATTCTTCTCCATACGAAAACTACCTTTTGGAAGGGGCAACTAGAGTCATTTCTATTTTTTGTAAATTTAAAAGTGCCTTTTATGTGCTTAATTGAAATTAATTATTTAACTTTGACTTTGTCCCTTTTTCTAATGCATATTCAATCCTTCATATCAGCACAAAATCGGTTAAGTGCAAGTCGGATTCATGTACTTACAGAGAGTTACATAATAATCTTTTATTCAGGTAGGTACAATTAGACACACAAATTAAAATAAAGGACATAAATTGAATCGTTTGTGAGATTTTGAGTGTTTGCCTAGTATTTGTCTAAGAAAGGAAAAAAAACCGGCCAAGTGAGTGTCGGACCACGCACAATGAAGGGTTCCTTAGTTGGAATGAATATAACCCAGGAACAAACTTAACATTGTAGTTGAAAAACATGTGCACAATATTGAGTAATTTACCATGTTATTTTAAAACCATAGAGTTCTTATAGGTTTTCCTGTAATCTATAAGCATAGAACATAGAATAACATAGAACTCTATATTTGTTTCTAAACTTTTCTCTCAGTAGTTGCGGAGATAAGGGGGCCAATGGTAAATTTTCCTCTATTTTCTTAAATATCTTTAATAATATTTATTTTAAAATTATAAAAAAAATATGTATTTGAAATCCTCGCAATCAACCTTTCATTTGAAATGTCACACTACCGTGTGAAAATAAAAGTGGAACTAAACTTTTATTTTTTATTTTCTTATTTGCGCCCCAAAAGTGACCCCCTTATTCAAAGTTCATTTATTTACGTAACACATCCGTGTTAGTGTCATAGAAATTCATATGTGTACCAAATTTCAACTTAATCGGTCCATTAGATTCGGAGCAAATTGGCTGTGACAGACGGACAGACAGACAGACAGACAGAAACACAAGTGAAGGGTTTAGATTTTTCCTTTTGACGTACGTAACCCTAAAAATGGGTTATTTACCCATTTTTTTCCTTTCTTAGACAAAAACTTCTAAGAAATAATCACATTCTTAGCTACAAAACTAGATGTCCCAAAACGACACAAGTATGTCATGTATGTTTAAGGGTAGGGTCCAACAAATGTGCCGCCACAATGTTAGTGCGGAGGAATTTCATCACAAAGCTGTTTGTGACAAATGCCCGCAGACTATGCTAGTTATTTACTAGATTTTGTGGGTCTTATCACTATAAACTATGATAATAATAATGTATGTAGAGTAGACAGCACTGGCAAAGAGTCTTGGGATCGATCTCCAAGTCGGGCAAAGTGTAAAAATGTATTTAAAATAAGGAATTTCTCAGTAGCAGCTCGGACTTTCGGGTTGACCCAGTTGATGGCAATAAAGTCTATTGACTGGTAACTGCTAGTAGAAAACTTCCATGGAAGCAAATCTTTCTAACTATAAAAAATCCAGTCTTTTCATTAATAATATTGAATGTACCTTCTATTCTTGAAGATAAAATCGTTAATAACAAGTTATAGAAGTCTAGGACGTTTACATCAATCATATGAAGCCTAATATTATCAACTACCAAATCTAATGACATGTCACGTCAAAATCGATTTGCTAGTTGAACCAAATAATGGAAAAGTAGTCTCATGGTCACTTCATGGTTTGTTATTATTTTAACTAGAATAGTTTTCAATCCTAATTATGGAGAGGTTAATGGAAATGATTCTTGCGTGCCTATTACATCGATTGATGAATTCAAAATCGAGTAGGAAAGTTGGTTATGTATTCGCCAATGTGACTTAATCAATAGAAATAGAAATAATTTATTTGCTTATAATATAAGTGTACAGATACGATGTTATTACCTATGTGTGTGTATATTGTACCTACTTTCAAAGTGAACAGAAACTATAAAATTATGTTTCTTGTACCCTGTGTCAATAATAACAAGAGTTTTTAGTAATTGATTACAATCTAGCCGAATAGACTAAAAAGTAATTTAACTCTAACTTATTATTTTACGTGATAGATGATGTTCTATTTAAGTATAGTGTCAATTTGCACTTTTACACAATTTCCAATTTTAATTCTGATATTTTCCACATTCAAGTTATGGTGACGTTAAATAGTCAACTTGGACTTAAAAGTTCTGCAATGACCAACAGACTAAGAGTTACGTGTTGTGGTTGAAGCTTTTATCTTTTCTATATGAAAATGTGTTAATAGTTAGAGGCTGGTTTTATTTTATTATTTAACTACGCAAGTGTCATAATTTATATCAAAGGACCATTTAAATCCAAAGTGGTCTTTCGATACAAAATTGCAAGAGTTTAATTATTCACAGAATTTTACATCAAACGTTAGATATTTTTGCAAACAAAATGACCAAAAACGTTTAGTGGAATGGCAGTTACATTATTTCTAATTGCTTGTCTGTATCTACGCGTAGCTTTTAGTCGGGAATGTCTAGGCATTTAGCTCTGTACGATTTATAGTTAATGTCTACGACACACGGTTTTCTCAGACAATTGTTTCCTTTGCAGAGTTTTGGGTGATTGTAAACTTGTTTTTTTCTTTCTTTAATACTAAATCTTTAGCTAGACACTTGGTAATTAACGTTTTGATTTTGACATTGACAACTGACACTGTGACTTCAGTCAATTCATATGACTTAAATAAATAACGAATAATATAACTAACGAATAACGAAAGACCGTGACCCAAGGGCTGGTTTTACCTTGGGCAGAGGCTAAGCATTGCCATACAACGTGGCAATGCGGCCAGTCTCTTGGGTACATTACCACTCGACAGCGATGTGGATGAAATGTTCGATGGTTTAATTTAGTTTTTGAATAGTTTTAGTGAAGTTAGTACATAATTTAGCTATTCTTACTAATTAAAAAAAAAAAAAAAACCTTTATTTCAAAAAAGTGACAACATTGTTACAGACATTGTTACATTACAACATACAGAAGGTCTCAAACATAGGTCCCCTGGCTCCCAAACTAGGTTAATACCTGTGACTTGGGAGTCAGTGTTCCTCCTATAAAAAGGTCGTTACGTATGTCGTTGGATATAAAAAAAAAAAAAAAAAAAAAAAATGTACTGTAAAGAAAACAAAAGGCACTTTTTTTTTTTAAACAGTACCAATATAACAATCATGAAATGAGCTAGGTGTGCTGTGAGAGTGTGTATGTGTGTTTGAGGAGTGTGTGTGTGTGTGTTTGAGGAGTGTGTGTGTGTGCGTGTGTGTGTGTGTGTGTGTCTGTGCCGTGTGTGTGTTGGACTATTGAGTAGGAGAGAATAGAAGGTTTTCTATTTCGTCATAGTTTTTTTCCATCAGCCACGCTTTCACTGAGATTTTACATTTGTGTAAATTTAGTTTTTGTATCGCGAGCAGTTTATTAATCGCGTTATACAGTTTTTGGCTAAGATATGAGAACTGAATTAATTAGTTATAAGTTGTTATGTACCGACATGTAAGACCTACATTATTTTATGTATGTCATAATCATTATAATCAACCTATTATGTTCCCACAGCTGGGATCCAGGCCTCCTCTCGGTGAGAGGGAGTGGGCCATAATCCACTATGCGGGCCCAGTGCGGGTTGGTAGATGTCACATGTCTTAGCATTTTTGGTTCTAGGACATTTTGGTTTCTTTACGTTTTTTCCTTCACCGTTTTGAGAGCAGTGGTGATGAAATAATTTACACAAAGTAAAGCGTCTGTCTTGGTTCGATCCTACGGCCTACAATTAGTAAGTCGCGGCTTTTACCACTGGGCCACCACTACTTACTTATGTATGTACTGAATGATAACCGAATGAAAGGTTATTTTTATTATCTTGTTATGAACCTTAAGGTGCTTTAGAACGGAAGCTAGTAGTAATGTGCTACCACCTCCTATGTAACTGTGGTCAATCATTATTACAACGGTCCCGTTTGAAGCAGCAATTACGTAAGTAGGAAGTTACTCTAGTCGTTTCTGTAAAGCTACGGTTTCCTAAAAGAGCGGTGGCCACACTTAACGGCCGCAGTGACGTCTGTCATGAAAATGATGGCAGTGGCGAATATTTAAATCGTTAGATTCGCCCTGCCGCGTCAAAAGATAGTCGCATTTCTGTTTCGTTTTGACATCTCTGACGCAGTGACTTCACTTAATAGTCTGAATTTATTAATGTGTGAGTTCACTCTTCTCAGTATGGACACTTTTCTTATGACTAAGTACAGTGAGGACAAATCTAGCGATTTACATCTTTGGGCAGCGGGGCTAGACTTAATGTCAAATACCGGTTGCAAATGACAGATTTTCATGACGGCCGTTACATAATGACGGAACCGTTTTCCTAGGAAACTAAAGTTTAGAATTGACCACGCTACTTTGACTGTTGGGAAACGCCGGCCTATTGCGTCATAATAGGATTTATTATACTTCCAATTGGGAAATTATCGTGCTATAATTAAATCGTGACTAGTTATTACAGTCTTATCGTGTATATACGACTATTTAAGACCTAACAATTATATCTCACTTTGTGTATTCATTAGGCCTCTTTGTTTGAAAATGTCTTTAATGATACGCTGTTATAGTGCTTATAGCAAGTACCTACTATATTATGTGTTTGTCTTTGTTGTTATCAAGGACACAGTCCCCTAATAACTAATAATAGTAATTCTTATAATTCCTATACCTACCTAGGTATTTTCCATTGAAATGGTTTTCGCTTCAAGACATTTTCACCGGCTTTCAGAGGAGGTAGTTTAATTCGACGCGTGTGCTGTAGATAACTATGCATATATTTAGAGTATGTACACATACCTAAAGAAGTTCATATCTAACCACCGTAAGAACTATTCTTGCTTGCAGCGCTCGGCGGCTATAGAACCGGGCCGGTAACAGATGTGGTCATCGAGTTCACGGGATTTAGTTTTCAGACTGTTTAGATATGAACTTCTTTGATGGTACTTATCAAGACCTGCGGCAGCGGGTGAGATAACTAAATTGATTTTCCAGATGTCTCAACCAATTGATATTTTTAACCGACTTCAAAAAAGGAGGAGATTATGCATTCGAGAGAGCTTAGAGTTTTTTTTTGTTCTTTATGATTGTTTCCATTCCTTTCCTTTGTCCTTTTGTTTTTATGGTTACGTAGTCAACAAACATCCTTATAGTTTCGGCATGTCCGTCTGCCTGCCCGTCTGTCCACGGCTTAGCTCAGAGACTGTTAGTATAGAAAACTGTAATTTTTTTATTTTCTCGTCTATCCCATGATGTGAGGTGTCATTGGATAGGTAAAAAATATTGTGAGTTTAAAAAACCATTTTTAGATTCAGCGATCCGTTTGCGAAAAATTATGCTTTAAAGTGCAAATTTTTGTTAGAGTCAAGTGTCTGCCAGCTAAATGGTTGGTTCTAGATATGTGTAAAAATCACAACAGTAATATATAATTTAACGAAATTAAAAGGAAAACTATCACAGTTCCTTAGGCTCTCCAATTTAACGATTAATACTCGACCAATTTACATTTGCAGTTGAAAAAACATGTGTTTGTTCAAGTATAATGTTAAGTTTGTTATTGGGATAAATTTATCCCATCTACGGAACAATTCATTGTGTGTAATCGTAGTCCGACATGCACTTGTTTATATTTTTGTAATTATTTGTTTAATAAGTTAGTAATTTAATTTAGTATCTGGTGCAAATAAAAAAAAAAGTGCAAAGTTGGTTTTGTTAAATATTGCAAACTAAAAATTCAAATCAAATAATAAAATAAAAAAAAGTTTATTTTATAAAAATAGATTAAAGTCTCAGAATATGAAACTTAAAATAGCACTTATAACATATATAAAGAAGTAAGGCTAAATATTATCACAATTCATTCTATCAAATCATTCACTTGGAAATAACAAGTGAAATTATATTAATATTAAAAAAAAACCCCCGACACAAACATTTCCTCAATGCTTTTTCCTACTCCATCGCCAGACCCTGTTCATCATCTATCTATAACCTATTCATTGAGATTATTCTAATGAACCCAAACACGATACCTGTGCTGTAAGTTGTAAGGGTGTTGGGTATCCTGTAAATTCCATGTGATACTGCAGCATCAGTTCAAGGTTACTATGTTCTTCTCATATCATTAAAGTAACAGAATACCATATTTCAAATCAATCATACCTATGTAAGACGCTCACATCCATACATCAACTAGAAAAGAGCTTCAAACGGTTGAACCAATTTTGATAAAACATGTCTAAGAACCATCGCTAGAAAACCTGCTTTCAAATAAAAAAACCGCTTTCAAATCTGTTCACCCGTTTAAGAGCTACGGTGCCACAGATAGACACACACACATAGCGGTCAAACTTATAACACCTCTCTTTTTGCGTAGGGGGCTAAAAAATACCCAAGAGGATAAATAAACTTCCGTACCAAAATAAAACCTTCAAACCGCCAATCAAAAAGAAAGTGGGTTCCTAAAGCCTCTTATTTAAAAGACTATTTAAAAGCTGTTAACGTAAGAATACCGATTAGAGTAAGGAGCTCTAGCTAATCCCGTACGCGGATGTAGAGCCACGTTCTATTTGATTAACTATTTGCTCTAACTAGAGCTGTTAAAAGGGTGCCGATGTCGTTAATAGAGTTTCAAGTTTAAAGGACTCTATGGTTTTAGTTTTGGTGAAAGTAGGTTTAACGCTCGTCTAGTATAATAATGAGCGACTGTCTCTCTATTACTTTAATAATTATCATATAGGTACCTTATTTCTAAAAAAGAGAGAATAAAAATATTCTTCTTCTTAATCGACTTATTTTTAACTTTATCGGAAAGCAGATACCGAGATGATGCTTTGCGATCTCAATACCAACACATGTTACGCTCACCTAGATATAGAACTGCTTTGTTGAGGAAAAGTGTTTTTGGTATGGCACCGGCTATTTTTAACCACATTCCTAATTCCATAAAAGAGGAACCAGTAACAACTTACAAAAAGAAACTAACTGAACTTCTATTAAATAAATGTTACTCCGTATCCGATTTTCTAGCTGATACATTTTAGTTGTGTTTGTATTCTTGATAATGAACCGCATCAATGTTTGCATGCCAAAATGGTAGAAGGATTCTCTAATATTATTGTAACCACCTTATTGTAAATACCTACATTCTGAGCAAATAAATATTCTATTCTATTCTTTATGCCTAGAAGAAACAAATTTTTGAGGGTCTTTAGAATGAAAAAAAAAAACCGTCCTAGTGTGAGTCAGATACGCACACGAAGCGTTTCGTACACGTACAATAGTTAGCAAAAAACGTCAAAAAGAACACGTTGCTTGTATTGGGACCCGCTTAAATTTTTTTTTTTCTTTATTTATTAGAAAATTCTATCAGAAAACTCTTGTTTTTTAACAGTGCTGTAATGAACTACAAAATATCTTTGTTAAGAGTTTAACGCGTAATCATTTATTTGGCATAACAATAATTTTGTTATACTAAAATAGATCTTTCCTAAATACAGAAAAGGACGTCACTCTTTTGTATGAATCCCTTGAGGATCTGTTTGTTCCGGCAGAAAATAGTCTGTCCGTATGTCCGTGGGTGTCGTAAAAGATTGCTAAGCGATAATGTCAACAGGGTAGGAAGTAGTTATCAGTGTTAAGATGCGCCCACGTGCAACCAACTATTAATTTGCCAGACGACGATGTCGTGTAGAATACCATGTTTATTTTTAAAATAGTCTTAAATGTATTAAAGGCCTAGAATTATACTCAAGTCTCCCTGACTATAATCACTCAGTCTCCTTTTTTTCTTATCATCAAGGATTGAAAGGAGTCTTTGATGGTCGAAATGTAGCAATATTCACTCTGTCATTGATCTGTGATCAAGAGGTCGTGAATACGAAACCTACGCGTTGCACTTTTAATGTGAACTCACACGTAGAGCAAGTTAATTTTGCATTATTTTACCTAATATTACTCGTATAAGTGCGAAAGTGAGTTTGTTTGTTTGATACGGTTTCACGCTAAAACGGCTGAATAGATTAAGATGAAATTTGCACCACAGGAAGACCATAACATGGGTTAGGACATAGGATACTTTTTATTCCGATATTCTCACGGGATCGAGACTTATGCGAGTGAAACCACGGGGCGCAGCTAGTTATTAATATGCAAACTGCAGAGATAGAGCCTCAACAAAACGAAAATAAATAAAAATCTATTCATTCTTATCATTCATTTTGTAGCCTCTTGTCCTACTCAAACCTCAAAGGAACGTTATAAAAGCGAATCATAATGAATCGTAATGTTATTCGCACGTAAACGTCGGGCGAATAACAAACGTGTATGTTTTTACAGCGCACTCGTTTGTTACAGTTGTTGTTAGGGCCGGTTCACATTGTTTCGGTGCTGTACGAGTTTTTGTTGTTCTAGTACGTTTTGAAATAGATGGTGCAAAATGGAAAAAAAAGACATACACATTGGATTTGAATTCTACGTGGCAGATAGATTCACAGTTCACTGGAGATATTCAGTCCTAAACAGTGCCCCAGTGTTTATCTATTGAAAGAAAGACAATACATTTGTTCAGCGCAGACTAAAAGGCACTCATTATATTAGTTATTGTAACGATAGTGGATGATTTGAAGTGTTTCATGATATGTAACATTTTAACACCTCTATACGCCAAGAACTCAGCATCAACAAGAGTCTTTCTGTTCTGGTCCAAACACGCATCCTCAAATACTTCGGACACATCTCAAGGCGTGAGGGTGGCTCTATAGAGCGCCTTGTCGTGCAGGGTAGAGTGGAGGGAACTAGACCACGTGGACGCTCACCCATGAGATGGACTGACCAAATCAAATCCGCAGTGAGGGAACCCGTGTATGCACAAAAAACACCAAAAATCGGAGTAAATGGCGAGAAATCGTGAGGCGAATCACAACAGCCCCTGGACAAGAAACTACATGAAAACCACGACCACTCTGTCAAGAGTGCTAGGAAGAAGAAACTATTTAATGCAATTGTTTAAATATTTACTTGCGTATTTACCGAGATTAATTAGTAAGAAAAAGTGACATCCGAGATGAAGACAAATAGAGAAGTATGGAAGAAATAGACATGCAGGAGAATGATGAGTGAAACAAGATTAGATCAAAATTTTATGAAGCTTTATTTTCAACAATTTTTTTTATTAGAAAGTGGATTCAGACTCCTGTCTCCCTTATACATGTAACTAGACCTTACCAAATATAACTCGGAATATAAACAGTACAAAAAACAACAGGAATGGCCGACAACAATGTTTTCGTTGAACACATTTCATCTTCGTTCTCCCGGAATATTTTCCACCGCGCAACGAATTTGTGTCAATACTCCTTTATTGTTTTATTCTGTATGTTAGGTGTGTTGCTGCGTTTTATGCGGTTTCGTGCGATTTTTTCGGTATACACAGTATTGCCATAGAGAATATTATAATTCGGTATTAAAATAATACATTTATACACATGTAAATAATACATTTATCCAGCGTAGTTGCGTAGCGTAGGACACAACGTGGTCATACAGACAGATATGAAAACCGATTTTAATTAATTATAAAGGCCCACAGTGCATGATACTGCGGACGGACGCGGACCAGCCCGCACCGATGCACCATGGGAAGAGTATCGTCCGTGGTAGCGCAGACACGTCTGTTGCGGTAATCCGCGGTGTGCAATCCGCAAAGTGAGCTGTGCGTGGCTGTCCATGGTCGTCTCCCGTGCAAACTGGTCCGTGTCCGTCCACAATATCACGCACCGTGGAAAACTACCTTAATAAGTATAAAAGTTGCAAGTCCTATAGTTGGTCTATTGGTTTCTCCATACTGTAACTCATAGAGAGCCTTTCGTGCCTTATAGATAGATAGAATATTCTTTATTATGCACACCATACAAATTACAGAAATAAATTTAGAAATGTTACTTATGGTGACACAATGGGCGGTCTTATCGCTAAAAGCGATCTTTTACAGACAACCTTTGGATGGATTAAAGGGAGAAGGAGAGACAATACTGCAGGTAGTCAGTGGTGTACCATTTACATACACAATAAATACATAACGCATAAACCTAACCACATAAATATATACATATATATATATATATACATTGATATATATAAAATAAACTTATAGAGTACGTTCAAGTTATTATATGAATATTTTTGATAGTTGGTAATCTTCACACAGTGCTTAACCCTAAATAGTTATGGTATCGTTGACTCTGCGCCTTTCATGATATAACTATGTTTTTGCTGTCGCGCAGTCGACTACAATTTCGTAGACTTAGCAGATTAAATGTCAAAGTCCTTTTTTCCGCCATATGAATCGAACAAAGCTAAACTAAATACTCAATCCACATGGCACATCACTTAAACTAATTAGGAGAAAGGAAACACGAAACAAGCCTCGATAAAACCCGAAAACAAAATAAGCAATTCAATCGAACTAAAATCCCTAATACAGATACTTATCTAACATCGATTACGAACTAATGAGCAACACAATATAGAAAACTATGTTCAAACTACTAAAGTTACATTAGGTCAATGTACTACATCAATCCATCATACTGACACTAAAAATCATTTGATGGATATATGAGCTAAAATGGGCTATTCTTGAAGTTTCTCTACGTGATCGAATCAGAAATGAGGCGATCCGCAGGAGAACCAAGGTAAACGACATAGCTCGAAGAATTGCCAAACTTAAGTGGCAATGGGCAAGGCACATTGCTTGCAAAACATATGGCCGATGGCGACCGCGAGCCGGAAGACGTAGCGTTGGAAGGCGTCCTTCAAGGTGGACCGATGATCTTGTGCAGGCCGCAGGAATCCGCTGGATGCGGGAAGCACAGAACCGGTCGAAGTGGCGGTGCTTTGGGGAGCCTTATGCTCAGCAGTGGACGTCTTTCGGCTGAAATGATGATGATGAATAAATATGAAGCCTCGACTAATAAGAAATGTTCACTAAATAGATAAACTTCCCTTTAATATTATTTAAGAGTTACAAAGCTTTTGAATTCAGCGATGGAAGGCGTTAATAAACTAGTTGTTGATGAAGAGTCTGAAGAAATTAAAGTTGTAGCTAAAACTTATGTTTCACATAAAAACGCCTGATATCAATACACACACATATTTGAATAGAACCCCCAACACAGAAAGAAGGCACAACTTTGGCAGGTCCTTAGATAAATAATGTAAGTAACACCTTAAACCCAAAAATCGATAATTCACTAACTTACATAAATTAAAAGGGCTTCAAAACGAACAGCGCACCACATCACTAGAATTATATCACACCTCGGGCGTTTATCAAAGCAGGCCGCAACGAATTTCAATTGTAATCAAATATGGCGCC
The DNA here is from genome assembly GCA_916701695.1 of Agrochola macilenta. Classification (NCBI taxonomy): domain Eukaryota; kingdom Metazoa; phylum Arthropoda; class Insecta; order Lepidoptera; family Noctuidae; genus Agrochola; species Agrochola macilenta. Next base: position 21,617,329 of record OU753560.1, on the reverse strand, counting down.
GGCTCTGGGTAAACAAGATAAAACGGTGTAAACGTGTGCTTCGACAAGCTTGCGGCTTACTTGCGTGTTGTGTGCGGATATTCAAACTTGGTATTTAGAGGGTAGGGAGAGTTTAGATAAGATGAGTAGGTACGTAAATTTTGAAATAAACTAAGGCTGAGCTGGACATAATTGGTTAGAAAGTTAGCTGCTTACACCAAAGCATATAGTCGCCGGCCGACTGTAATAATAATACCAGCCTATTATTGTCCCACTGCAGGGCAAAAATCTCTCTTTTCACACTGAGAAAGCACGAGCATTGATCACCACGCTTGCTCAAGGTGGGTTGGTAATTTCAGACTGTGAGTGTCAAAAAACAACTTCAGCTGCTGACTGACTGTCCTTTGTTTTTCATTAATTTTGCACAGACATCGGCGATTATAGGCTTGGTGTGCACGCGGCCTTAAGTGCCACTGTTGAAAATGTTCTTCTAAACTAATAATTACCACGTCTGGCAGACGCACAGAACAGATAACGTTGCAGATGCACAATTAGGTATTCAAGATACCAGTTTTCTGTTGTTATATGCGACTAGATAAACTAGACGACTAGTTGGGAAAAGGCTGTATGGTCTTCCATAAAATCCAAAAGAAGAAAATGAATCGAATTACCCTTTTCCCGGCCAAGTACTTAGTATCTAAAGCGGCTAAAATGGGATATAGAAACTCACTAATACTTTACATTAATATAGGTACAACATTTCTTTATCAAATTCGAAAGTAACCCCACAATATCGTACTCAAGTACAAAACATAAAGCATATTTTTATATTATTTGAAGAAAGAGCCTATTTTGAAGAATGAACCATTGTTAGTCTAATGCATCTTATTATGGACTGAACAATCTATAGGTTTCCATTAGGCGGTTACAAACACGCATTATAGAGATAAAAGGGAAAGAACTTCAATTTACTTTTTTTTCTAACATGAATTAAAAAAAAATGTCTAGTTAAATTAGCATACCTATACTTCTTTTGTTAATGGCGACTAAAAATTATGTACCTATAGGTAGTTTGTCTGATGATAAGAGCGACGAACACAAAACTGTCTGCCAAGCATGACGATAGTTTATTTTTATTTATTTATTCAAAATGCCAAACTGTATAACAGTTTGTCGGCAGTTGTTCTCGTCTAACAATGAATAAAAAAAATTTAATTTTGTAAAATGTATGTGGTAAAACTTAATTATGCTAAGTAAACTATAAAATAACATACCTACAGTCGAGATAAAAAATCTCGCATTGTACAAAAAGGCATTATAGCAAACGTGATGTTTGTTACAGATATAGCTATGGACACAATGATAGGTAATGTGATTGTAACAGTTATTTCTTCGGTTTCTCGATACATTACTCCGGGATTGGAACCAACCAAAGGAAAAATAAACCTTGCTTCTGTGGTCATTACTATCCGTATCTGACTATTTATAGATGTGCGTAAGTTTAAGAGTGTCTTCCAATAAACCCACAAGACCCTACTTTAAAAACAGTAAGTAACCATTTAATGCCAAAAAACACAAAACTAGAAGAAAATCGACAGGATACCTTTACAAGTCAAAACATTAACTTATTTACCACCATCTTTATAAACAGCTTTCCAACTTACCATAATTAAGTGATTCTTCTCCAAACACAATGCCACACTGCTTTACATACTAAACGTTGTCGGCGCATATTTTTCAGGAGACCTTTTACCCCGTGGTCACGAGCTACACGCTCAAGCGACACGCGTCTTGCGACAGCGACTGCGGAGGAAAACAAATAAAAGAAGGTGTTTAGCGAGTCACCGATGGCCGGTGGAGCAGAGGAGTTTTAGAGACCACGTATCGGATTAGACGTCTGTAGGATGCCCCCACACTAGACAGCCAGATGGAGCGACGACCTTAAAAAAGTGGCTGGGATAGACTGGATGCCGAAGGTGGAGGCCAGGGTGTTGTGGCGCAGCGTGGGAGAGGCCTATCTCCAGACTCAACTAGGACTATACTTATCTGGACTGCAATAGGCTGAGTTAACGAGTCACCGAGACGCGACTTGCGGAGCGACGACGACGGATGGAAGCAAGTTACGAGTGCGCGTGTCGCTTGACGCCTGTCGTATCGCTCGGCGCCGCGAACGGGGCCTCAGGTCGTCTTCACCGGACCCTTAAAACGCATATTTAGCTCTTTACGGAGACGTTTCCACATTTATTCATGGGGCTATGTTGTGGGTAACGGCTAATTTATGACTTGATCTTACCTTGCGACCTTAGGGTGAGGTGACAGTGTAAGCTATGGCTATGCGTGATGATAAGAGATAATATAATGAGTATGTTTGATTGGCTTGAAACCTGCTGTTAGCCTCTTAATTATTATTTGTTTTTTTTGTGAGTACGTTTATTCAAACACTTTTACACGTCAATAAGGTTTTTGATAGACTGTTTTGCAAAAAAAATGGGACTGAATGAAATGCATGCTGATTTATTCTTTGGCTACGTAACGATGCGATAGTTATTACGAAGATGATATCAGATAGGCCAGAGTCTGAAGTGCTGGGGAGGCTTATTTGGCTTCACGTGACGAGATGACGCAATGTTTTATCTATATTATTTTTGACATTATTGGATATTTTTATTGGATTTTACTCGAGCATGCTACACTAAAATTGTTTTTAAGACCTTTGTTACTAACATTATATGAACAATTTTAATTATGTCTGAAATAAATGTATTATTATTTTTACAAAAAATATATCACCAAAATTTGTTAGTGTTACCTATGTAAAGCTGCACTTACTCCAATAAATGGTAGATAATATAATGTTACAGCAATATACTTAGTAAAAATAATGACACGACACTAATTTCTTGCAGATTTGATGGCCTATATCAACATATATATCTTGCAGTGTGACATCAACAGAAACTCGGCCTTGTAGCTGGAAACAAATTCGACGAGAGCTCATTTTGTATTCATAAAGAGGTCAAGTCCCTTTGAAATAATTAATTATTGAGGTATGAGGAACAGGGTGTAAAGTTCACTCATCCTATCATAGAAAAGGGAGGATCCTCCGAACAGACGGGTGTCATGTCTGGTGTGTTACTGCATATATTCAATTCGTGCGGCAAACTCTGCTTGTACGATGCAGGATTTTGCGTGAATTCCGTGTGATGTATAATTCGCATGATGTTGATGTAGATGCCGCCACATAATTGTGACCTTATGATGTCAATAACCGATGTCACAGTGGCAAGTTGCTTGGGACTAAGTATTCATACGTCGGAAGCAAAACAACTGGTATTTTTAAAACAAATATTAAAACGAATAAACAACTACTAGATTAGTAATTTACTATAATTGCCATCTAATTACTTTTAAAATCTGTAATTGTGTATATTTAGGACCTCGTGGCTAAGTAACAGCAGCCGCACTGGTCGATCCATCAGGTTAAGCTACGCTTGCCGGGGTTGGTCAGTGGATGGGTGAACATCTTTACATACCGAGAATCCTCCGTGTCTCGGAAAGCACGTTAAGCCGTTGGTACCGGTTGTCATTCGGTGATCTTTGACAGTCGTTACGAGTCGTCAGAAGCCCGAAAGTCTGACACCAGTCTTACCAAGGGGTATCGTATTACCCAGTTACTGGGTTGTGGAGGTCAGATAGGCAGTCGTTCCATGTAAAATACTGGTATTCAGTTGCATCCGGTTAGACTGGAAGCCGACCACAACATAGTTGGGAAAAGGCTAGGCAGATTGAATTGTGTATATTTACTAAATTACACTTTAATAACAATAATAACACAATAATTATAAATCATTTAGTTTTAGAACTGGAAATTATAAATAACTGTTGCCTGTGTACTTGACCTCTAGACAGGCTGTGCTGAGAATAATCCAAATTTACTGTGTCTGGATATTTTTAACAACATTTTGACCTACGACAGCAGAATGATGTATGGAGTATTCAAAAAAAGCTACGAACACCGGCCAATTGCGTGTCGGACCACGCACAATGAAGGGTTCCGTAGTTGGGATGAATTTATCCCAAGAACAAACTTAACATTGTAGTTGAAAAACATGTTCTCCAATACGGAATGTATGGGCGAACATGTTTTTTAAACTGCAAATTTAAGCTGGTCGATTATTACTCCATAACCTGTAATGTAGTGTCGTGATGGCCCAGTGGTTAAGGCCTCGCCTCTCATGCACGAGGTTGTGGGTTCAAATCCGGGCAAGTACCAATGTGACTTTTCAATTCTTAGCTACTTTCTGAGTTTATCTTGGACATTACTGACATTGGTGAAGGAAAACATCGTGAGGAAACCTGGACTTTAAGTCTGAAATCACCAACCCGTCTTGAGCAAGCGTGGTGATCAATGCTCGTACCTTCTCTGTATCAGAAGAGGCCTTTGCCCTACAGTGGGACAGTAACAGGCTGATATTATTATTATTATTATAACCTGTAAAGCCTAATTAGCTATGATAAGCCTTTTAACTTCGTTATTATATACTACTGCTATGAATTTTTCTATAAATCCAAGTACAACCATTTAGCTGGCAGGGGGACAATATACTCTAACAAAAATTAGAACTTTAAAGCTTAATATTTCGCAAACGGATCCCTCAATTGAAAAATGGCTTTCACATACCCATATTTTTGAACGACCTTTCCAACGACACCCCACACCATAGGAAGACGAGAAAAAAAAATACAACCCTACTTTACGTGTAGGGGAGGTACCCTAAAAAAACCACTTTGTCGGCGTGATTAATATGTACAACCATGCCAAATTACAGCGTTATAGTACTAACAGTCTCTGCGCTAAGCCGCGGAGAGACAGACAGACGGACATTGCGAAACTGTAAGGGTTCTCTGTTTACTACGGAACCCTAAAAAGGGTTATGAATTTCATAAGATATTAAGTGGGTAGTTTTATTCTCTGATTAATCACAATTGAATAAATTAGATTCAATCAAATAAACCAACTTCATGTTTTGGGTAAAGATTTATTTTTGATGTCATAAAATTATTTTAGTTACAATGGCGACACTTTATGGTAGCTTGTGACGTTTGAACGTTTTAATGAATCTCCGTTAATAACATAATATCACGCCTGTATTTCCGGAAGGGTACGGCAGAGGTGCATCTACAGTACACCCACATTTCGCCAGTTATGTTTATGTCCCATGTAATAGGGGGCGAGCCTATTGCCTTCAACCGGTCACAAACCCAGACTCAGGGCTGCTACTAAGAAATTCCAGATGGAAAAATCCAATAACACTTTGCCCGACCCGGGAATCGAATCCAGGACCTTATGCTCAACAATAGCGCTTGCAAGTACTAGAGTCTAGTAGTTTTTCAACCTTTTTCATAACGTGAACCCCTTAGTATGAAAAAAAAATTCGCACCCCCGCGCCCCGTACCCTCCACTGTTTATAATCTGTATTTTTATTATTAAACAAATATCAAAATACATACATAATTTTTATTATTTTTTTATAATTACGTATCGGCTAATTACATAATTAATAGGCATAATACATCTCCAATCGCCTCCACGGAAAAGTGATACGATGGATTTGTGGGGGGGGACTGGTATCCCAATTGCCTCCTTATTAAATTCTAAGTAAATTTTATGTCGTATAATTGATCGATTTATGAGGGTCATGGGCTCATGGCTACGAGGGTTTTCCCAGTAGAGTAATTACATTTTTAAATGCAGCTGTAGATGAGGCAAGTTTGGGAACCAACCTAAAAGAAAATATGGAATTACTTTAGATAATAACTGATAACAAAAAAAAAAGTTTTTTTTAAATTGTTCTTTTCTTGAGACCCCAGGGGTCGCGAGCCACACTTTGAAAAACATTGCACTAGACCAACGAGGCAGTAATTACCGTTAATATTGACTGCTAAATGTGAGAAAATAGATGCCTTACTACATTGTTTAACGGGCCACAATAATGATGAACCGTAGGAACCATAATATTTCGAAACAATAAGCTATTTTTTATAATTTGCAATTTGTGTAACAGGCGCCAAAATATTGTGCTGCTGTTTTAGTTGTTTTCTTTGGCCAGTATTACCTAATTGGTTATTGAAAACTGTGTTTATTTTAAACCCTATCTTCCATTAAAAAAAAACAAAATGCGTAAAATAAATCAAATTGCAATATCAGCTGTCGCGATATCAAGTGGCCCTTTTAAAAAGTAACAATACTACATAAGGGTGCATGAAAAGACACATTTGGCATTCAGTTTGTTAGCACCGGCCGGGCCCAGATTTTATCGAGTCGCCCCCCTCCTCCCTACATCCTCACTTATGAATGATTGATTCATACAACGATTTATGTGTGTTTGTGGAGTTACATGGGTGTGTGTATGTGTGTGATTGTTAGATTGCTAGTTCATAAGTCTATAGTTTGTTAGCAAAGAGTAGGTATTTAGTCTAGAACGATTTCTCAAGCATGAATCTTGATTTAAATGTCGTCTGAAATAACCCCGAAACCATAATAACTTTAAATATAGTTAAGCATAATACGTTAGTTTTTAAGGCTTCCTCTCTTCTGATAATTTGCTGTTCCCGACAGGGTCCATAATGGTCTCATTAAATAAGTTACCACCTAAATACACATTGTGGAATGCAAAAACTGATTGAGTATTGAAATTGAAACTAGAAAATGGGTCTAAGTATGATGGAACTGTTGAAATAGGAACCGGCCCCACCTATTAGGCAGCCTATTTCGTTTGGGACAAGAGTAAATGATACGTTTTAATTAAAAAACAGCAGTAGTAGATACTTACCTTCTTGTCTATTTTTAGCAAAAATCATGATACGATGTTGATCACTAATCCTTCTTATAGCTAAATGTGGTGCTTACTGAGAGCGTTATGTTTGTCTGTATTCCTACATTTTCTAGTTTCTTTCAAAATCAACAGTCATTTATTCAAATTAGCCTGAGAAACAGCACTTTTTGAACGTCTAAATTATATAAGACAGTCCCCAGACAGTGCTTTAGCTGAGAAGAAGAAATGTCGGAACAATCTCCCCAGCAGCACAACTCACTTTTAAGTTAGAAGAACATGATTCTATACAATTTGGAAGTGGTTAGATAATATTTACCATTAATAACACGTCCAGGTTCAACATTATTCACAGTGCCTTCTTTATTACAAGGTGCCATGCGACACTTACATAAAAACACATTCAAGCCACGGCTTCCTTAATATAAATCCCATTTACTTATGGCCAGGCATTGCGACTGCGCGCGTGTGAAATCATTTCGTTATCATTTTGTGTCGTAGTATCACCATAATTTCTGTGTGGTAGAGCTCTAAGATATCCGTACATTACAGTACATTACGAAGATATCCAAATGATTTGAAGTGTTATGCATTTGGGATTGCGATGTGAAAATCTAAAGCCGGATTCACATTACTGTGGTATGTCGTGTCGTGTCGTGTGTTACATACATAGTGCTAACCTGTGTCAGGCGCGTCAGGCGCGTCAGGCATGGTGTTAATCGAATGTGTGCTTTTATAATTTATAACCTTGACGATATAATCATTATAACACAGGGAAGTAAAATGTATGCAAAATATTATGAAGACGTTTTCAAATTTCACGTTATAAATAACATGAAGGTATTTCTATACTTTTTTATGGACGTGGAACTGGACGTCCACGATAATAATATCGTCACATTACATCACGCCTGACGCAGTTTCACCCATTCAAAACTCGTTGTGATACGATTTCCTAACAGATTCGTTGGATTGCCAATCCTGCATCACGACACGACACATTAACCTAGCGTAAATCCGGCTTTATGGTGGACTGATAGTGACTGAAAGTATATGAGCTCAAAGACAAGTTTTTCTTTGGGTTGTTTGATGTCGTGAGCTTTTCGCCTCGTCTAACGCAGTATGAGAGCTCCTTCAAACAAGAATTTTATATAAAAATGCAGTGAAATCACTGCTCAAAAAAATGTGGCTTAGTTTTTACCGGGTGGTCCTTTCCCACGCCCTAGCGACCGCTGAATGATTGATTCCACCATTTCATCGTTTTTTATGTATTTGTCAAGTCTTGCTATTTTTATTACAAACATAGTTGCATCCCTATTTACCAATAGTCCAACTGGTATCCATCAATATGTACGTGTCAAAACGAAACAAAGATAATTTTCAATCTGATAAAGAAAGAAAGAAAAATTTTTTTTAATTTGGACACAGTTCGTGAAACACAAAATACAAAATAAAAATTGAAAATAATGTTTTAAGAACAATAGTGTGTGCTTCACGGCTGCGGCAAAACGGTTCAGTAAGGTAAAGTATACCTAAGTAAAACAGAGCATTTTTATTTTTGTTTATGATCATTTTGATCATAAAGCCACCAAAACTCGTACATTTTGCCTTGAAAAATTACATTTGCGTAAAGTAAAATGTTTTCCATTTCCTAACTTCACTAACAGTAACACAAACACTATTTATTCAGAATCAACGACGTATCACATGAACAACGACTTTCGAAGTACACATTGTTAATTCATCAAAATCCGCCAACCCAAACACAACCGTAACTCCTCGACACAAAGATCAAAATCATTCATCAAACATCGCCTATTAGGTACGAAAAGGGAAAGAAAGCGCGAATAACAACATTGTTATCGCTAATAAGTCATCGTTAGCCATAAACGGTGTTCTTTTGACCCGACATTAATGGGTAGGAAGTGGAAAATAGACCTTTTATCGCATTAATAGAGTCCATTGTTGTGTGACCTAATTTCTATAGAGCGTATAAAATACGTTGTCTGTGGAACAAGGAAGTATTCTTGATAATTCTGGTTAATTCTATTAGAGCTGTTTGTTTGTGAAGATGTCTATCTTTGGAGCATTTTATGTTATTGAATTATTTTTTTTTTTTGATAACCATTATTTCGGGAAGATGCACACCTGGACCTTAGTAGCACACCTGTATATTTCAACTGTGTGTTTATATTATCAAAAGCATTACTTTCAACTGTGCACAATGTAAATGACAGTATGATTAATCTGTCGGAGTTTGAAATTGCAGAAAGCCCTTAGTTCAAGAGTTCCTCACCTTGTTCCACTCAATAACTTGACCCATTTTCAAGCTGTGGTCCTTTTAAATAAGGTCATCTCAGTTATTCAGGCATTTACACTGGCAAGACAAGGTTCAGAAATATGTATTTATGTATAACCTGTAAGAATTTTTATTTGCAGAAAAATGTCGCACAGAAAATAAATACAAAAACTAGACAAGCATAAACGTTACCAAGAATACTCCTAAAACATAGATCAAACATAAAAATCTAAAGGAAACTTCGTTAAAGATTTACAAACACAAGTCACGCAACCCGAGACTGTAATTTGAAATAGAAATCTTTAATGTGACGAGTTCAGCCACATTTGTTTTTTATAAAAATGATTGATCGCTTGAAACCGATGAATCATCTATCTAATAACTGTCATAATGCTATTAAATACTAACGTTAAAAATAACTAAAAAAGCTTGAAAAAAATACTGCATTTTCGTACTGTTTCTGCAAAATATGATAAATGGAAGCAGGCATCATTTGTCAAGCGCGTTGGTTGCCATAAACTTTGAAGTAAATATATCATTTAAAGGTAGATTTTGTGGAGCGTATTTTCTGCTGAACAGTATTTATACGTCGAATTTATTAATGTTTCTAAACACCTTTGAATTGCTTTAGAAATACGTATTTGATAAGAGTTCTTTTCAAATGTGTTTTAATTGGTTCTTAACAAAATGCTAAGTTATTTGATACCGTCGTTGGTGAAATATGTATTGAAAAACATTAAAAAAAGTAATAATACAAAAAATATGTAATAATGTAATGTTATGTGTGTGTGTGGGTAATGGTGGAGGTTCTTTACCATTCTTCTCTATACGAAATTACCTTTTGCAAGGGGCAACTAGAATCAATTCTATTTTTTGTATTAATTTTTGACGTTCAAAAGTGTCTTTTATGCACCTATTTGAATCGATTAATATAAACGATTAGACTTTGACTTTATGTATTACTTAAGCCGGTTCAAACCTAACCTAAAAAAAATAAGTTTTATATCATGTTGATTACAATGTAACAATAATGCACATAATTATGCTTTTAATTAAGTTAACCACAGAGCTTGCTATTAGGTGCCATTACCGTCTGCACTAGTGTTGTCCATCCATTACCAACTACCCACTAGTGATGTTCCTACTTACTAAGCATACTACAACTTTCAATCTCGGTTATTCTTTTTTGTATTTTTGTAATTGGATTTGTATTCAACAAATCTAAGAATTAACTGCCAGAAATTGTCAAAACGCAGCGATTATTATTTTATTTCTTTTTTACTTGTAGCACAGGTGTTATGTGCCTTTTAGTCTGTGCTCGATCCCGTGGAAATATCGGGATAAAAATTATGCCCAGATTATGGTCTAACCATGCGCCAAATTTACAACGAAATGACCCCTCATGACCCCTATGCCAATGTCAACCGTTTTCGAGTAAACAGAATAAAAAAATAAAAAAAAATTACTCGACATTTTTTGACATTTACGTAGGAGTCAAAACAGGTCATTTGGTTGTGAACGACCTGTCCTACATCCCCGTAACGGATTGCTGACAGGGTTATTGGTTATACCAATTACCCAAAGATTTATTAATTAAATGTCACGGTCAATGTCACAGTCGGCGTTTCGAACCGACATACTATCGAACTAATAAATTACCGAACTAATGTGCAATCGCTGTAGGGTTTTTCTCAACAGGATTTTTCGCACAAGCGTTACATCGCACCAATAAAGCAGCGATGGAATAAAACAACGTACAATTGAATTATCGACACACCGTTTTCGATATAATAAAAATCGAATCATAAACTTTAGAAATCAAGTAAGACATCACTACATAACATCACAACGTGTTTCCCCGAAGGGTACGGCAGGTGTACCTACAGTACACCCACATTTCGCCAGTTATATTTAAGTCCCATGTAACAGGGGGCGAGCCTATTGCCATCAACCGGGCACAAACCCAGACTCCGGGCTGCTACTGAGAAATTCCAGATAGAAAAACCCAATGCCCGATCCGGGGATCGAATCCAGGACCTCATGGTCAGCAGTAGCGCTTGCGACCACTAGACCAATGAGGTAATCAGACTAAATAACAGTATTAACTTAAATCTTTGTTTATATGAAGTAAGAGATAGTTACTCGAGTGTCACGCCGCACTGTGGATCGAAAAAGGGCTCTCGAAGACATTGGAGCTTAAATTTCAAAGTGACGATTTTTTGCTTGAAATGACTTCTAATAACCAATATTATGCATAAATATATCAAAGGATACAACCAGGTAGGCAAATTGCCAACTTATATTTTTTTTGCAAAAAAAAATGTATGAAGCTAATGCTTATATCTCCGGAACGGAGAGAATAGCCGTTATATCCTTGCACACGGTGATGTAACTATTTATTTATGTTTTTATGATATACTTAATTTTTTCAGATTAGTGCGGGTTTAAAAAAAAACATTGCACTAAATCTCGTTATATAAAATGTGCCAAAAATATCTCGTTATACAGGGTGTGGCGTAAGTAGTGGTCCACCGTTCAGGATTCGATGAACCAGATAATTAATTGGTTCTTCTCTAATTTTAACCCTAATTTTTACATACCATCGTCGGGAAATATTTTCGTAACCCTTGGGTAAAAATGGTTAAAATTTTTAATTGTTATAGTTAATTATCTGGTTCATCGAATCCTGAACGGTGGACCACTACTTACGCCACACCCTGTATAAATAAATAGTTACATCACCGTGTGGAAGGATATAACGGCTATTCTCTCCGTTCCGAAGATATAAATATTTGCTCCATACATATTTTTTGCAGAAAAACATAAGTTGCCAATTTGCCTACTAGATTGTTTCTTAAGACATAATATTGGCTATTAGAAAATATTTCAATCAAAAAACCGACACTTTAAAATTTAAGCTCCAATGTCTTCGGGAGCCTTTTTTTCGATCCACAGAGCGCCGCTGAGGTGAGTGCTATTCCAAGAATGGAGGTCGCCGCCGGTTACATGATAATACGAGTATGTCAAATTTACCTTGTTTTAATGTTTTAAGTCGTCTTTGGGATTTGGAAAACACATTTTAATTGGACGTGAAATCGATAACTAGGTATGTTCAGTTTCCTGCTAGGGTTGCACTTGCGAGTCTGTCCGAAAGGGATATCGCGGCCCCGGCACACAGGCAACGGAAGGAACACGGGTGGGTTTTAGTCAGTAAAAGTCTGACAGACCCTCCCGCTCCGCCCAGAGCAGGAGAAGTTATTTGATAATTTCCAACCCTAAAAAAAAAAAGGTATGTTCAGTTTGCTAACTATCGCCCGAGTAGACGTCGAAAAAAAGATATGTTCAGTTTGCTAACTTTCGCCCGAGTGGACGTCGAAAAAAGGTATGTTCAGTTTGCTAACTTTCGCCCGAGTGGACGTCGAAAAAAAGGTATGTTCAGTTTGCTAACTTTCGCCCGAGTGGAAGTCGAAAAAAAGGTATGTTCAGTTTGCTAACTTTCGCCCGAGTGGACGTCGAAAAAAAGGTATGTTCAGTTTGCTAACTATCGCCCGAGTGGACGTCGAAAAAAAGGTATGTTCAGTTTGCTAACTTTCGCCCGAGTGGACGTCGAAAAAAAGGTATGTTCAGTTTGCTAACTGTCGCCCGAGTAGACGTCGGAAAATATCCCACGGGACCGTACAAACGGGATATTTTTTTTTGCAGGTTATCCATCAGGTTAGGTCAGACTATCTGTGTACCAAATTTCATCCAATTCCGTTCGGCCGTTTTTGCGTGATAGAGTAACAATCATCCATACATACAAACTTTCATTTTTTAAATATGAGTTGTATAAGTAGGATACCCGGCAACCATGACACTTTTTCCAGTAATACCTAACTAATGTATTATTTTACTAACTAGCGCCTTTTAAAGCGTACAAGTATACACAAAAAACGTCTCTACAGTCAAATTCGAATAAAAGAACATTAATTTCTATCAAATCTCAACACCTCAAGGTCAACGTCATTACTTCCACCATTTTTCTTCAAAAAGAATCGTGACTAAAGACCTATTCACTATTTAGCAAAAGCAGCTTACAGACGATCATTCAATACTTGAACATTTGTCAAACTTTTACAAAACAACATGTAATTTTCAATTCAGCGAGTTCCCTAATGCGAATCTCATAAGAGTGGCACAAATGTAGCTGACGCGGCGAAAAAATGTATTTTACATCGCGTTGCTGACTGTAATTCATATCGAAGCGATCGTGTTGGCTTGACATATATGCTTGTGTTTGTATTTTTGTGTTTGACTTAATTTGAATGTAAATGTAGCGTTCATTTTAACTTGGGTGATTTTTTTGTGGAGATATGGAAGTTTAAAAAGTAATTTTATTAAAGAAATTAGATTTTTATATTTTTTAATATTTGTTGTAAATAAAAAAGAACACACGATGAATAATAAAATCAATGTTTTTGTTAAAAACCTGGTATCATGGCACAAACACTATCTACGTAGTGGGCAAGACAATAATAACTTACAATATTCAGGCTTGACAGCAAGGTCAAACACGAAGAAACTTATAAAACTGATATCAGCACCTAACTTATTACATTAACAAGGTTTCAGTAATAATTTATGAAGCATCACCCAGAACACGTCCTAACAAGGGCATTACATTAATTTGGAAACCGTGTTGTTACAAGAACTGCGCCAAGTTCGGTGAGTAATTTCAAAGTCTGGACCCAGTTCTTACAACGTAGAATCCTTAACTCTAATTAAATGAAGGCTTGCTTTTCTCAACAAGTTTTGTCAAGCGAGTTTGATAGTCTGTAGTCCGCCTAAGAGGACCGAGAGTTGTAAAACTTTGCGAAACAAAGGCTCGCGATCATTTGTCATGTTTTTGTTCAGCAGACTTAAATTAGATGCCTCGTAATGAAAAGGGTATTTTTGTGTAACAGCACTAAATAATTTGGGGTTAATGTAGTCACCGCTTTTTATACTGAAGAACTTCGTAATTAATTATTTAGAAGGTTTATTAAAAGTTGGCTATAAATTCGCAGACTCATTGGCTAGCCACTGGCCATCAAGCGGGTCCGTGGTTTATAATTAAGAGAGGGGAGATTAATTGATTTTTTATACGTTGTTTCATTTTAAAGGCTAAAACAATTAAACTTTTAATTTAGTACAGCGCTGAGTATCAGAAATTACTTTTGCTGTGTAAACAAAGTTGTACATTTTAGTTTGGTGTGGTTCGTAGCGTTTTCGTAGCGGTGCTACGAGCTACGCTAATAGCGTAGACGCTTCGTAGCGTCATTGCAGGGTAGGAGTTTCAAATGATATAACGTTACTAGATGCAGCAGTGCCAGAGATTTCTGTGTAACATATAATGTTCTATCTCATACATCCAGGTTGTCAAAATTACCCATCGACATAATAAATTCATAAATATGATTAATTTTGCCGTGCCAAGATTCAAGAGCATAACATATTAAAACAACCACCATAACATACCATATTATTATTAAAGCCTCAATAGGCACTGAGGCTTAAATAATATGCTCTTAAATCTTTCACAGGACTTCCCATTGAGCGTCTACAAGCCGTTTATATATTAATTTATTTCCCCATTCACGTGAATCAGATCCGTGACCTTTAGTTACAAGAAAAATCGTCGGCAAAACGAAAAGGTTCGTCAAATCGCTCAATCAACTTTGTACTGTGATGTAAATGTTTCTCTTTGATGTTTCGCTTTGAATTAATGAGCCTCTCGTACAATATTATTATGATCGTTTATGTATGAGAACATAGGGTGTTACGCTGCTCGGTGGATGTTTTTGAGGGATGTTTAATTTTAAATTTTAAGAGGAACATTTTGTTTTTGTATATTTTTTGAGATTTTAAAACCACGCTGCCTTTATGAGGTGATCGATCTGTCCACTATATGGAGAAGTATTTGCCATTCAATAGGATAATTAATCTATGTTACTATTTTGAATAGTGCTTTCCTATGAAACAGCCCTCTTAACTACATTAATTGACCTCTTAGTTATGATAGTTATCATTGAGTACTAGTAGTAATTATAACTATAAAGGCAGGGTAGTTTATATCAATTAATTTGTTAAGTGTACCTAATAAATCACAGGTTTAAGATCAAGAGGAATGGAAAAAAAGAAGAGGAGATCTTTACTCTAGTGGGACAATAAGCCATATCCCATGACATGCCTTTAACAAAGTACCCGACACATACCTACAATTTGTGATACTTGTCAAAAACTTGTCTTCTTCTTTTCGTGCGGTTAGTGACCATCTTGGTGTCAGAGTTTTAAAGCCGCCCATGGGCTTCTGACTTGGCATGGGCCTCTCAGGCATGCCGGTTTCCTCACGATGTTTTCGTTCACCGTTTTTGAAGCAAATGATAATTATATATTACGCACATGAATTCGAAAAGTCAGAGGTGCCTTGGGTTTGAACTCGAAACCTATGACTTAGTAGTCCGATGGTCATACTACTAGGCTATCACTGGCTCAAACATGTCATGTATCATACATGATAGCGCTGGCAAATAAAAACAGTACCACATACTAAAACAAACGTAATAACGGCTGATGGCGTCATGGAAACACGAATCAGTGCATTTAATACATAAGTGATTCTGCATTAAATTATAAAATCGTATTAAATTAATTATTGTTAATTTTAAGGTTCGTTTTTATTTAAGTTTTAATTTAGGAGTTTGAACTAACATTAGTTCATAGTTCATTAAAATAAATTAATTGATACCTAACAAAGTTTACAATTTAAGTATTTAAAAAGTTTTATTAATTACAAATCAAGCATTGTGCGTTATGACTAGTATTTTGAACCGTGTGCATCTCGTTGTATAATTAAGTTGTGTGAATCATTATTGGTTTGGATGTGAGTGATAAAAAATGTTTACAAGACGTCTGATAGTTATTATTTGAGATCCCCGAGCCCTCTCACTCTTACATGTATTGACGTTGTTTCAGAATTGTACTTGTTCACTTTTTGACAAGTTTTGTAATTAGTTTTTACAACTTCTTTTAGATGTAAACGATAAACTAAACTAGTAGAAAAACATGTTAGACACATGTTTTATACCTTGGTGTTAATGCGGGGTAAGAAGATTTGAGAGAAGACGGTCAACGAAAGCTGCCATACAATCCCAACTAACTGTTTTTTGTTTACTGTTAGCATGCCCCTATAATATTCACATTTAATTAACTTACACCCTATATGTACTTATCTAACGAGTTTTCATTTAGTTTGTAAGTAAATGTACTTCGTTTGTACTTTGTTTGATATCATGAGACGTTTTGTTCTCTTTGAAGACATGCTCATAATATTTGTATTTACAGTATTTATCTAGTTTTGTAATAATTACATTAATGGAGAGCTTTGTGAAACTCAATCTGCAGTAGTCATTTTATTTTAGTAGTAATAAAATTCAGTTTTTTTTTTTTTCCATTTCGTATATGCATGATTAAAATTTGGCATGCTGGGCCACACACTGCCACTGCATCTGTGTACCTGTCGGTCGATACTGTAAAAGTATCACCGTGAAACTTAGGTGAAGTGAGCGTGAAGTGAGCTGTCACTGTCACAGAATCGACCGGCTGGTGCTAGGGATTAACACTATTGACAGCTAGCTCACTTCACCTAAGTTTCACGGTGATATTTTTACAGAATCGACCGGCTGATCATTATGCTGATCGTACCCACCGCGACAATGACATACTCAACGTATCATTTGTCTGACATTTCTGACGTGTCAGACTAACGAGTTAGAACATGCTCGCTTGCATGTTGGCTGTCACATAACGGAATGCTGGTCATTATCGAGCATTCATTATGTTTTTATGCAGTGTCAGACCGGCAGTATTTAGTGTTAGAACAAATGTAGCCACATATTCATTTATGGTGGAAATAATATGTGGGGCAGTTGTGGTGCAAGGGGAAATTGATGGCGGGTTTAAACGAGCGCCGTTTTCTAACGTAAAAGGCAAGCGATGGATAGGTGACTGATTTCACTGCACCGCACTCTAGTAATATATTGAAGAATTTGTTTATGATGATTGAAAATTCGAATTCTCTAGCATTTCTCTTTCAGCTTACGAAAGGCGATTTAATAAATCTTCTGAGTTCGGAGTTTTTATGTCCTAGTGTGACTGTATAGGTCTGAATATCGATTGACGCGTTTCGGTTGCGGTTTCAAAATTTGACTAATGTGTTATAATGCTGATAACTTTTTACATAATGTGCTTATTGTTTCCAGGTACGTACAGCATCCAAGTTTCATATTTGTGAGTTTTAATTTAACCATATTAATAACTATACTAAGCAAGAGGTAAAGTATGTGTACAGAGTACATGTGTGTCTTCGCAAAAAAGAGTTCTCACTCACCGCTTAACACTTAATACCTCTAAAATACCAGTCACATATTAATAATTACGAGCGCATTGCAGTTACCTATTAGAGCGGTACCAGCAAGTATTTCTAAATACATAACAGGTATAAAATACTAGATATTAGTCGTCATTACTGAAAATGTAATACTCTTGTTGACACACCTACCATTCCGTCATATACCTATCACTGATTCCGTTTAATGATATCGTTTGCTTCGAACTGGAGCATGGCCGAGTTTACGTAATATGACGATAACTAATATCTGTGTTGACGATGTAAACCGCCTCGTTGGTCCAGTTGTCGCAAGCGCTGCTGTTGAGCAAGAGGTCCTTGGTTCGATGCCCGGGTCGAACAGAGTTATTCCATCTGGAATTTTTCAATAGCAGCTCGGAGTCTGGTTTTGTGCCCAGTTGATGGCAATAGGGTCGCCCTCTGTTACAAGGGATTTAAACGTGACTGGGAAAATGTGGGTCACCTATAGGTCCAGCTCTGCCTAGCCCTTCGGGGCAGGCGTTATATTATCTGTAGGTAAGCAGACATCTGTCGATATTGATTCCACTTCCCCGTATTGGGTTAGTTGAGTCAAGCTAATTGGAATTTATTGGGAATACTGAAATTTCGGAACAGTTTCTGAGAACTACTTAGCAGAAAACACAGCCCAATTTGCAATTTAAGCTAGTTCTAGCTATGTTTTAAATTCTAAGTATTATAAAACATCATAGGTAAATAATTATTAAAACAAGTACTTGCAAACTTATTTGTTTACTTTAGCTTTGAAGCTTTATCTAATCTTGAATTCTCTTAACTTTCAATGAGTTTTTCTTTGGAGAGTTAGGATTTGTTTTATGATAGAATTTATTTGAGACCTACTACTATTTTAAACCAAATTATTGTAATGAAAAATAATCAAAGAGCTCACTGAAGCTATGAAATACGCAGGTACCTACCACTCTTTCAAAGATCTCCATTTACAAACAATTGTCGTATCTAGCTCATAACCTATTTAGTTGCGTCACTATTGAATTCTATTCAATTCTGCTACCAGCAAATAGGGAAAAATATTACAAATTCTAAAACATTAAAATATCAAAAGAGATGGTCATAATTTTGGTGAAAATAACTAACATAGTATTATTCAGAATGGGAACCTCTGATGAAACGTAATTAAAGTGTTTGAGCAATTGTTTAAGAAAGCTTCCATTATTTCGAGTTGTTTGTATTGTTATTATTTGTGCTATCTGTTAAGTAAGGACTATAAGTGATTATGTTCTTGAGTTTTGTCTGAAGAGGCGAGTTGTCTTAAAGTCAAAGGGTTGGTAAATAAAGGTTGTTTGTTAATTGTAATAAACGTTGTTATTGTTTTAACTTATTCAATTTACGGCACAAAAACATAAGTTGTTTGAAAGTCAAAGTAATCAGATTAAGTACATTTATTAAAATCAATGTGCCTAGCCTTTTCCCAACTATGTTGGGGTCGGCTTCCAGTCTAACCGGATGCAGCTGAATACCAGTATTTTACATGGAGCGACTGCCTTTCTGAGCTCCACAACCCAGGAACTGGGTAATACGATACCCCTAGGTAAGACTGGTGTCAAACTTTCGGGCTTCTGACGACTCGTAACGACTGCCAAAGATGCACGAATGACAGCCGGGACCAACGGCTCGGTATGTAAAGATGGTCACCCATCCACGGACCAACCTCGGCAAGCGTAGCTTAACCTGATGGATCGACCCGTGCGGCTGTTGTTACTTAGCCACGAGCTCCTGCAAGTACATTCATAATGAATGAAGTACATTCACTAAATGTAAAAAAAAAATGTTCTACATAACATAATTTTTTAAATTGAATTCTGCAAAAGATTTAGGGTAATAAGCTTTTGAAATTTCGTGAACCATCTTTTACTAAATTGCCATGTGAACAATGAAGCCCTTCATTTAAAAATAAAGAACATCATTTTAAAAACGATTACAGCCAGTATTTTAAATAGAACACGTGCAAATTTAAAAACAGAATTGCTTTCCAACGACAATTTGCCGACAGCGCTAATCACAGGGTTGCCAGCCAACAAATAAAATTGAGCTTTTATTGGTCAGTCAATAACTCCAATCAATATTAAAAACCACTTTAAAGCCATTATAAGGACTGATTCACGATTGCGTGTAGATATCGCTTTTGTATGAATAAATAAGCGATTCGCGGTAAGGCTGGCTGCACACGTGCGGGCGGGACATAAAGCTCGGACGTGCTCCGTAATTGTAGCAAATGATCGCGTGCGGACCGCCGAGTCATGTTTGAGTACGATTGGCTTATAATAAGATTATGCCTGATGTTATAATAAAGGTTTATGTTAGATGATAATAATAATAATTATTGTTTTGTTTCCATATTGAATTCGTGTTAATTATATGCAATTAACAACGGTTATTTATTTTATTTTTTGTTTCACATTCTCACATTTCTACTTGTTCAACAGAACAACTAGAAATGTGAGAATGTGTTTAATTGAATTCATTGCTTTGTAGGTCAATACAATTATCATAAACCAAAACAAAACACAACAACCTTTTATAAAGTAATCGAGGAAAAGTTTACCTATTTTTCATGGTTTAACATCCCAAAACAGGATTGGTGTACCCAATCCTGTTTTTGTATGTTATGTTTTCGATTAGATACAAAAACCCTTTGTATTTTCGCCATTACTTTCGCCCTTTGTGACAGTTAACACCACGCTCAGAGCCCACGTTCCATTTTATTACGCCACGTGTAAAATTACAGTATTTATCTATATCTTAAGGCATTTTTATCGCTTTCGAAAACAGTGATAATTTGTTTGAAAGCGTTTTTTCTGAAAGTGGGCAACGTTGCAAATATATGTCAAATATTTCGCTGTTTTGATTAATTTAGCAATATTACTGTATAGAAATAAGAAATGTGGCTAACTAGCGAACTAGAATATTGATTATGAAATGCAATAAATATTAATTATTAATATCGTAACATAGAATATTTAGTTTTAGATGCAAAAAAAGTATTTGGAAACTTTCCAAATGCCTTTTTTACACCTAAAACGGGTACAATATCAAATGCAATGTTATATTTGCAATTCATTGTTAATATTCTAGTTCGCTAGTTTGCCACATTTCTTATTTCCATACAGGGATTTTGCTAAATTAATCAAAACAGGTAAACTTTTGATAGCTATTTGCGACGTTGCCAAATAGGATAAACGCTCTTAACAACAACGACAGATTCGTCACCCGCGATGTTGCGTAGCAATTTGCTACGAAACTGTAGACGCGACTACGGCGTAGCAACACCGTAGCTAGTATCTTATCCTATTCTTACCACACTGTTTTGTTTCCTTAACGTGGCATCATTTTTCTATGCGTATGGATTGAACGCTGTTAACCTTAATATGATTATATTTATTCTGTTAATTAGTTTTAACAAACACTTTAACACGTAACAAAAAAGAACGTAACAAATAAAGGAAAAAAGTGGAATAGTCAAGTTTTGAAAAGAACCTCCTCAGTTGATGTCGGTGTTTCTTTTCCGACTTCTCTGAGAAGAATACTGTCATCCTACTCAACTCACAAAAGTGAGAGAGTTTACTAAACACACAGTTTTTGTTCAAAACTCCTTTTGTTCAACAACTCATGGCTGCTACCACCTAACAAACTTCACGAAACTATTTTAATTAAATTACCCTAAACTTCATCGAATTTAAGTCAATTTACCCAGAGGTGGTTACCCTGCTATCCGAGAGGTATGCGCTTAACTTTCCCCTCATTTGACAGCTGTGACGTAAGAAATAACTCAAAGTAGAAATATTTCCGAAGCAGAAACGTTATTGCGACATGGTTAGGATTGTTGAACGGAACACATTCTTGACTTAAATATTTGATGACTAAATTATGGGGTATTTTTTTCGGTGGTTCAGTGAAGAAGTTATTAAATAGTTGGTGAACTGCTCGGAATAGAAAACTCAATAAATCGTTATTTTTTCCCCACTTGTACTTTATTGATCGACGATTAGAATATAGTATCAGGTGAACGAATAAGTAACTAGTAGAGAGCAGTGGTGGCCCGGGCGGTAGCTGGTAGGTTCGAGTTCAGGTGAGCGTTTTATTTTGTGTAAATAATTTAATCATTGCTCTCAAAACGATGAAGGAAAATATCGTGGGGAAATCGGCATGTTCTAGAACCGAAAATTCGAAGACATGTGACATCTACCAACCCGCGCTGCGCCCGCGTGGTTGGTTACAGCCCCCTCTCGAAAAGAGGAGGCCTGTGTCACAGCTGTGGGAACATTATAGGCTGGACACAGAACATATTTTTTTCTAGACAAAAATTAGACATAACGTGACACTAGATGTAAAACATCAATCTGCCTAGCCTTTTCCCAACTATGTTGGGGTCGGCTTCCAGTTTAACCGGATGAAGCTGAATACCAGTATTTTAGATGGAGCGACTGCCTATCTGACCTCCACAACCCAGTAACTGGGTAATACGATACCCCTTGGTAAGATTGGTGTCAGACTTTCGGGCTTCTGACGACTCGTAACGACTGTCAAAGATCCTCGAATGACAGCCGGGACCAACGGCTTAACGTGCTTTCCGAGGCACGGAGGACTCGGAGGTATGTAAAGATGGTCACCCACCCACTGACCAACCCCGGCAAGCGTAGCTTAACCTGATAGATCGACCAATGCGGCTGTTGTTACTTAGCCATGAGCTCCTCAGGCACATCGCATCACATCGTAAAACATAAAAAATGAAAATGTAAAATAACCGGTTAATGAACTCACATAAAATATAACATAAGACCCTTACAAAAAGAAGATATACACAAACAAGAAAAGACCCGAAAATTCCTCAAATTGAAGACATTCAAGAAATCGGTTTGCCCGCAAGAAATAGTTGCTCGTTCCATAATCCTACCCGTTAATACTTTCATAGCGAACAAATAGCGTGTTTACCATACATTTGGTCATGTCTGAACCGCGCCGCATTCCGTGCCCGGGATTACTCAATTAAGGGCCACTCTATTGTTTACGAATGAACAAAACTTGTACGAATAGAGGTTCATGGGCATGGGTTTAAGTTGTCGGCTGGGGCACTGTTGCGTGATTTTTTGTAGCAGCGTATGTCGTAGACTCGAAGAATGTCGTGAAATATATCGAAAGAGATTCCTAGATATAAAATTGTAATTTAATATTGTACAATATTGTAACCCAAGTAGGTACTTGAGCATTTGCAACTATTAACTTTGCAAAACAATGCCTAACTGTTTAGTTAGGTATTGTTTTGCATAGTTATTTGTTGATCAAACGCAGGGTTCAGTCAGACAATCATCAAATCAAAATTCTGTTATTTTTAATTCAAAATTCAAAAGTCATTTATTCAAACTAGGCTGAGAATCAGCACTTTAGTTTTTTTTTAAGTGACTGAAAAAACAGTATTCGTAAGAATATTGTTCGTAAACCTACACACGAGCGTACGTATCTACTTTGCATGTTAAATAATATCGCTAGTTTGTATACAGTACACAGGTTTAAGATAACACATAAACTTACGGATTACAGGTTTCGTAATCTGAGCCCATCCAATACGATTATGAAGAGGGTTGATTATCTGATCTATTTAGAAACCAAATTGTTTCATTGTTGGGGATTCGTACGATGAAATTCAGATTCAGTTAGGAATTTCCATGCTTATGTTGAATTGAGGTATTTTTATTATGTCCCTGTACGTATAGGTTTTTTGTTTAAAAAATAATACTTAATCAGTCGGTACCGTAACAATTGATTGGGAGAAAACATCATGAAGATGACAGTTCTTTTTGACCTAAAAATTGTGGAAACACTTAGTAGAAGGTTTTTTTTTTTTTTGGGTGAGAAATTATCAAATAACTTCTCCCGCTCTGGGCGGAGCGGAAGGGTGTGTCAGAGAGTAGAAGTCTGGAATACGCAAAAGTAAAATAATAAGTACTATTTGCTATTTGCATGTAAGTTGTATTTGGTTGGTCCACAACGAGAAGTACGAGTGTTAATTTTTGACAAAAAAAATAAAGTTCGACCCTTTTTTAAAACAATTTAAACCCACAGAAGTGAGCAATGCCCCTAACGCTCAACAATCACATGCTCGTCGCGATCTATCGCCGATCGACAAATGTTTGCCAGTCGATTACCAACCCCGCCCTCCGCCAACACACATTCAATATGTCCTCTCTTACCTCTAATGGAAGTACTTTTATCGACGAATTTCGTTAGAACTTGATGGATTGATGTCAGAATTCCTGGTAGTCGAGAAGCGTAGTAGTTTTAGCAGAAATGGTGTTTGTTTATTTGTTACAACTAATTTTTTGTACTGATTAAAGAAGACGGACTTTAATCTAAAACGATGCGACTCCATTAATAGACACTTTACATTGAACACAACACGTGTTTGCCAAATGTCAACTTGATTGAATTACGGGTTAGGAATGAAAAATTAATTTGATGCTCTACTGTTTTAAGACAGATGTAGGTAAAGCTTAAAATGAAACAAAATACCATTTCGAAATTCCTCATAATCAACACTCCAATCTCAAAACATTTTTTCCTAAAAATAATCTTTATTAATTAAAATCAAAACCGTACCGGGTGCGCTAAGTAATTTCGTAAGCTTTGTAAAAGGCATCATGGAGCAGGAATGGCCCGATACGGCAAACAATCTCTGAATATAATCGCCACTTAATTCACAACGAAGTAATTTAAAGAAAAATAACATTAGCAATTCAGATGACTCTCTATCGGGTGCCGTTATTAACTATCAAACTGGGAAAAGTGAGGGCCAAAACCAATTGACTTTGTGAAGGGCGCTACTTGATCGCGAAACTCGATTCATCTGATTAACTTGACGTCATGTTTCCTAAGAGTTGCTGATGGAATTAGAATAACAATGAATTTATTTACTATACCAAAAATTAAAGAGTGCAATAATGTTCTAGCTATGCCCGTGGCTTCGCATCACGTGACTATGTAGAAGTGTATTGGCATTATAAATTTATAGTAAGTAGGTATATTGTTAAGAAAATATCCACTGACTGTTGAATTTTTTTATTTAAACTGAAACTTGTAAGTGTGTTTTAAATCTATTAGAACTACAACGATTTGTTTATCTTCAGATTAAACTGTTTTGAAATCCATAATCTTTCTGCTTTAACCTACCCGCAGAAAGAATATGCATAGGCATTTGTTTCAGAATAGCTTTGAACAAAAAAAAAATAGAAAAGGATCGGTTTTAAATAAAGAGTGGGATTGCTGTGACAAAACCAAACCGGAATTCATTTTTTGCAATTCACTTTGTTCTATTTTATTTTTTTATTTATGCACCATACACCAGTTTTTAAATTCAGTTACGCATGTATCTTACGTATTCAGAAAAAAGCACAGTAGCTCTCTTTTTGACACGTGTATGTTGACCGTCAAAACCATGAGTAAACTTAGGGTTTTATGAATAAACAAAGACTTTTTCAAGTTTGGAAAGTAGAAAAGAAAAAAGAGAAAAGTCTAAAAGGAATCGTTTGTTTTGGCATGTGATGAGGCGGGATGAAACGCATGTGACTAAAATACTGATAAATATAAATATTGATGGATGAAGAGGGAGAGGAAGGCCAAAGAAAAGATGGATGGTTTCTGTGAGAAATGATATGAAAAAAAAGGGAGTGAATGATTGTGTGGCGGTTTAGAGCGGAGAACGGAATTAGAAAATGTTTTGCACTGACCGGCATATAAGGGCAGGAACATGGTGGTACAGTGCGACACAACATAGATCGGCAAAATTCGTAAAACCGATCACCATCCGAACTGAGTCCGCCTTCAAAATAACCAATCTTTATTACTACTTTAGGTTAGGTGAAAATGATCTTTACGCAAACGCAATAACTTGTAAAGTCATATAACCAAATACGTTCGTAAAATTGAAATTAAGAATGCAAATTTTCAAATTAATGCTACATCTAAATTGTGTCGTACTGTAGACTTTTGTAACTGCGTTATCGAAGCAAAATTAAACACATATTATTCCCACACATTCTATATAAAATACCCACACACCAACAAGTGCAAAGCAATTAACACCCCCGTTTACCAAGCTATAAAAGCGACCATCAAACTCCACCAGACAGTTTTATTAAGATTATTCCGCCACAAAATATTTGAAGTTTTTACGTCCTAAGACTCAGAAATGTTAATAAACGAGTATCACAGCTAATTGGAAGTCTCCGGATAATGGTTGCTTGGAGATTGCGGATGGTATGTGCTCGTAAATTAGTGGGGTGTAAGGGGGTGTAAGCGTGTGTAAGGGTGTACATGTGAACATTAGGCCCGCTGTTAGGGATAACCGGCAATTTCGGTCGGACTTTTTACTGGTTTAGCAGATAAATGTGTCGTGTTGATTGGTAGGACCGATTGATTGCTTGTGTTTTCGTGAAACAATGTTAAGCTGTAAGTTATTAGGGTGTAATTGGATAGAGGTAGGCATTCATATTATGCTAGTGCCTAGCTACGGTAATGAGTAAAAATATTACGTTGTAAAGTTTTCGTAGACAAGAACTTTCTATGAGGTTTATTATCACTTAAAACACGTCTACGAACAAAAAAAACCGGCCAAGTGCGTGTCGGTCCACGCACAATAAAGGGTTCCGTAGTTGGGATGAATTTATCCCAAAAACAAACTAAACATGTAGTTGAACAATATGTTCTCCCCAAACATCGATATACGTCACGGTCAATTCTCCAACTGTAAACGTAGGATTTTAATCGCAAAAAAAAAATGTTGTGTGAATATTCACACAATATTTTTTATTGCAAATTAGCGAATTTCCTTTTTCCTTTACAAATGCTGAGAGACCTTGCTTCCTGCCAAATTTCATGATTCTAGGTCAACGCGAAATAGCCTGTGGGTTTTGATTTACTTGCTAGTATCAAAATATGTCGCATAAATGGCCGTATCTTTTTATTTCGGTGACTTTGAAGCTTGATTTTTTTTTGAGCTCCGAGGGACCATAGACCTAAGTATTTGATATTAATTTCAACTTGATACCTCCAGTTAAAAAAGTTCTTGACAGTCTGACGGACGGACAAAGAATCACTTCTTTGTAAATAAATAAATTATATAATAAATTTTAAAACTTTTTTTTGCAAACATTTATTCAAGAAATGAAATCACGACAGATGTGATTCATTTAAAAATAGATGTGTTATTTATTTATTATTAGGCTCTTCAACAATGAGAACACTATTACTTTATAATTAGTACATTTCAAACTTAAATCTAAGCGCCTCATATATATGTGCCTGTTATATTTTAATTACTAGCTTTTGCCCGCGGCTTCACCCGCGTGGATGTAAGAAAATATTCCACGAGTACGTACTACCGGGATTAGTTAGATCATACCTAATATCCGAGGAAAAGTCGTTGATTCCTGCCCGCGTTGTCGGCAACCATAATTATTTGGTCACGCGTAATTTTGAATCTGTGATATCTTTTAAAGTATTCATTTTAATGATATGATATCAGGCATATTTTAATCTAAATTAAATGCCCAATTTAAATAACATATTTTATTGGATAAGGATAAATAAAATACCGGTCAAAATAGCTTCAAAAATAACAATGAAATTTTTATCAAATTCTGAAAGATAAAAATGGTTACTGTAGGTCATCCGTAGACTTATTTATATCCTTGGACTTAATTTTTGAACTTTTTAAGATATACAATTCTGTAAAACATAAATTTGATGTATCTCTTACGGCTTACGCGGCGCACGCCAGTAAAGCTCCCTTAAGCTCAGTTATTATATGTTATTTTACACAAAAACCTTTCTCTTGAATCATTCTATATATTAAAAAAAACCGCAACAAAATCCGTTGCGTAGTTTTAGAGATCTAAGCATACATAGGGACAGACAGCGTGAAGCGACTTTGTTTTATACTATGTAAAGAAGATATAAATAAAATTAACGGGGGCGCTACATATTTTTTAAATAGGTTACTTTATTATTTGCTTATGACTTCTTCTAACTCAATGTGATGTTGCTGAGTCATCCAATAAGTGGCTGCAATACTCCTTACAGGACTGGATTTGTGCTTTGTACAAACTTAAAAGCTGTTCAGATGTGAAGCATCGCCTCACGTTAAAAATAATGATGATATTCTCAGAAAAATAAAAAGCTTGAGTAATCTATAAATCCGGTAAAAGTGAGAATAATAAACAGTTACACGAAGAAGTCGGCCGCCGAACAATTTTCCTGTGTTATCCGATACAAATTCAGAGAAACCATCCAACTTGATTGTTTGAAACGAAACACTTCGTTTAATAAATTGAAACCTATACCATTTTTGTTTGCCAATTCTTTTACGTTTGTCTATTGTTTTTTTTTTGGGAGTTGGTACAAGGATTCTGCCATGTTTTAATAAACTTGTTTTTGTTATTTTCTTTTGACGTTTACAAAATACTGGGTTTCGACGGATTTGGAGTAATGAAATAGCAACCAACCTGTAATAGATTGATCTACATGAGGAGAAAGTTTTGATCACTGCGCTTTGGCTCTACAATCTCTGACGAGAACATACTCGTGCGTTAACCTACATAAAATTATGAAGATTGACATTGCACAAACGTTCTTCTGACGAATGTATATACAATGTGTAACTGATTTAAGGTACATTATGAAAGTATTTTGTTCAGAATCGATTCCTGTCATATAGGTTATTTTTTACCCCAAAAATAATTAAAACTATGTAATTACAGTCACACCGTTTAATTATTACGGTTCATGAGATACAGCTCGCTGACAGACAAAAGGACAGCGGAGGCTTCGTAATAGGGTTCCGTTTGGCACCCTTCGGGTCATCATCTCAGCCGAAAAACGTTCACTGCCGTACACAGGCCTCCCCCAAATGGTTTGCCATAATCGCCACGCTTGGCAGGCGGGTTGGCGATCGCAGTATGGTGTTAAAATGCATAGAGAACGCTGCTGCCCATTCTCTAGTGAGTCCCTTAGTCGCCTTCTACGACACCCACGGGAAGAAATGGGATGGTGCTATTCTTTACGTCCGGCACCACACGGAACCCTTCGGGTACGGAATCCTAAAACTGGTTTAGGTTCTTTTGCCTTAGCGGTAACATTCAGTAATGAAAAAGTAAAAGCTAAAAACCAAATGTAACACGCTTGTTTTTGTTGATTACCAGGTTGACTGGTTGCAGGATTGTACAGGGTAGATCTAACATCGACAGAATCCCCTTTGAATTAAAATCTTGCCCAGTTATAAAAAGCGAAATATTTAACCGATTCTAAAATTTATTAACCTTCTAATGATGGACCCTTTTTTAATTAAATTAATGAACCTTTTCATACTTTTTGCGCTTCTAATGATGCAATTTTTTTTGAGTATTTCACCTCTTTTTAAATTTCTGGCAAAGGGCCAGAAATATTTACAGTTGGTCTGATAGCTAAACTGGGCTAGGTTAGTTTATTACTGTGACAAACCACGCGCGAGCCGAGCGATGTCACGTTAGCGGCCGGCGAGCTCTACATCCAAGTTGGTCGCAGTTACTTCGCTGTAAAGTATTATTAGGCCCCAAATAGGGATTATTATTGAGGATTACAAAAAGAAGCGCAATCATTATATTATAGTGTTCAATAATATTTCTGCTGGTTAAAATTCAGAAGGTTAGCAGCAGTTGATTTGGACTGTATGTAAATTTACTCAGAATCAGCTTTGATAATCTATATCTATACATATTATATAACAAAGTCCGTTTTCGCGTTTGTCTGTATGTCCGCGTTATCCTTCTAATATTCGCAACGGATTTTGATGAGCTTTTCAACACAAATTTAAGGAATGTGTTCCGGAAGGTTTATGTGTATAATACATTAATATTAAACTTATAACCAGCTCCATAGGATAATCTACAATCTAGACAAAATCAAACTGGTTGCGAATTTAAGATGTATAAATTATTATATTTTATTATATGACATTGATTTTACATTCTGTGATTACTTCCTCACACACTGACTTATTAATTGTAACTTTTTTTTAAAAAAATTGGAAAATCGTCTACTTTTACAATGTTTGTAAATATGTGAGAACCATGTATCTATCACATAGGTAATTAATTTATCTGTTGTTGCTGTCTTTTTAAATTTCTTTTTACCTATTGTGGTATAGTAATTTTTTTATTTTTTATTTTTAGATGCATCGTCTTCACATATAATTATATAACTAATGTACCTACATATATACAAAATATTGTAAAACATTTTAAAAGAGTAACAGTAGGTGGAGTTTCTTGCCCATTCTTCTCCATACGAAAACAACCTTTTGGAAGGGGCGACTAGAATCAATTCAATTTTTTTGTAATTTTTGACGTTCAAAAGTGCTTTGCAAGGGACTATTTGAAATAAATGATTTGACTTTGACTTTGACTATAGATAATTAGGAAATCTCGATGTTTTGTCAAGTCGTAAAAACCTTGCAAAGCAGCGGCGGGCTAGTGACTGTATAAAAACCAGACTGTAACTACTTTATACTATGTTTAAGGTAAGTAAAGACTTGTGTTACCTAATATATTAGGTACGGTAGGTAAAACTTTGGCACAAAAATTGCTACTTGAAAACAATATACCTGGAATTATAATTTATTAACAAAAGTTGTTTAACGAAAATTTGTAATTAGCTACAGACAAGGTAATTCTCAAGCCAAATCCATGTAATTTCAAAGTTCACACAATATATTTCATAATAATTACTTGTCGCGATAAATTATACTCTCTTTTTACAGCCAATAAA
The DNA here is from genome assembly GCA_916701695.1 of Agrochola macilenta. Classification (NCBI taxonomy): domain Eukaryota; kingdom Metazoa; phylum Arthropoda; class Insecta; order Lepidoptera; family Noctuidae; genus Agrochola; species Agrochola macilenta. The sequence goes on along the minus strand of OU753560.1, from coordinate 21,586,962 downwards.
AACTTTTCTAATTAATATCTAATTAGACAAAGTTATTTATTCCAGACGGTAAATGCCGAAGATTATTGATAAGTTCGTAATTACTTGGTCAGGAGTTTGTTAATGAGATTTTTTTAAAGAAAACAAAATGCATAGCTGTATTATATTTAAAGGGGAAAGTTAAGATACAAAACCTTCTGTAGTGATTCCATAAACACGAATAGCACGTAATAGGCTTTTAATTTATCTATGAAAACTAGCGACTTGCCTCTTTTGCATGACTATGAGATTTCTATATCATGCGTACTGTTTAATAGTACCTTGGCGACCGACCTCTGCACTGGTGAAAATAGAGAATGATCATTTAATAGTATAGAAAAGTTCATACTCATTCCATACTGCCATGATAGTACATACTAATTCCATACTGCCATGATAGTACACACTAATTCCATACTGTCATGATAGTACATACTAATTCCATGCTGCCATGGTAGTAGTTACTTACTAATTCCATGCTGCCATGATAGTACACACTAATTCCATACTGTCATGATAGTACATACTAATTCCATGCTGCCATGATAGTAGGTACTTACTAATTCCATACTGCCATGATAGTACATACTAATTCCATGCTGCCATGGTAGTAGGTACTTACTAATTCCATGGTGCCATGATAGTACACACTAATTCCATACTGTCATGATAGTACATACTAATTCCATGCTGCCATGATAGTAGGTACTTACTAATTCCATACTGCCATGATAGTACACACTAATTCCATACTGTTATGATAGTACATACTAATTCCATGCTGCCATGGTAGTAGGTACTTACTAATTCCATGCTGCCATGTCATTATTGTAACGTCATCTTGTTCTAAACTTTGGGCGACCGAGCTCTGCTCGGGTGAAAATACGGAGTGTAACGGCTAGGGCTGCGCAGGGTAGGCTGCGCAGGCCGTTAGCTGATAGGTAGGTAGAATAGAGTAGAATAATTAAAACAGCAAGATAGTTTAAATACATATAATTAAGATAGATAGGTAGACACGGTTAGGTCGTGGGTAAGGTCCTAAACACTGAGTCTTGAGCACTCGCACACTTAGAAATAGGAAGGGTACCGTCCTTGGCAGCACATGGCAGATGTGGGGACCTGCTCAGCACAGGCTTAGTAGGAGGCCGGACGGCCTTCCTAAGACCGACAGGTAGTGTCGTCGGTGGCCTGTCAGCACAGGCTCGCGCAGGTAGCTGGCGATGGTAGGCCGCAGGTAGCTTGCGGCGGTAGGCCGCAGGTAGGTTACGGCGGTAGGCCGCAGGTAGGGCAGGCCTCCATAGCGTGCGTAGGTAGCGAGAGTGCAGGATCAGGTGAGGGGTCCTGCCCTCAGCCCGTACGGAGAACCCTGGAAGGCGCGTTAGAGAGCGCATGTTAGATGCGGTGCGGATAGCGGCAGGCCGCATGCGATGTGCCAGCTTCTTCCCCATTCAGCGACCAAGGAACGGTATGGGGAGTAGGGTAGGTGAAAGCTCAGCACATCGCAGCGGTTTACAGGCAGAGAGAGTATGGGCATAGCGTGGCACATGGCGGATGCAAACTTAGGCTAAGTATGTGAACACGCGAGCATAACACAAAGTACAATGGTTCACCAATCACTAAGAATAACACAGTGAGGCACTACACCATCTTGATGCAGTAGCAATACATACATAATTACAATCTCCTGTGCGCTGGATGAATCGTAGCCGCGTGTCCGACATTGACACACGGAATTAGATACTTTATAGGTTATAAAATCAATATAGATTATCCAGCGCAGAGGATCAGGTATAATTACCAAGCTAATGTGGAACTCACCCTAGGTCGGGGCACATAGAATCCTGAGGGTCAGGGAACAACTGTTGTCGTCCTTGCCAGCGGAAACGAAATGCTCGAGCGTCTCCGGAAGGATAGTGTTGTTCCCCGTTTTTAGTGATGTGACTAGGAACTTACTAATTTTGATATTTTATCACTCGACTACTTGCACCTAAGTTCCCTCACAACGCTACAGGAGAAAACGAATTTTCCCAGTTATGGGACCTAGCTAGCTAGATCGATTTTCCGCCCCCTTCCCGTCCCTTTATTGCAACTTTCATCGAAATCGTTAGAGCCGTTCGGTTTTCCAAAACGTGATTATAAATATATATATACAAATAATGCTCATTTAAGGGGCCTATTACAAAAATGCGCGTAGATGCATGATTTCCTCGTTGAAATTGAATACTGTTCGTTGGTTAGTATAAATAACAATTACTTGGTAAAAATAGTTCGTTTTCTCTTCTACAATAATAATAAAGCAATTTTTTCATTATTTATTTATTTATCTAGCAATAATCGTTCTCCTGATACATGTTTTGGCAAAAACTCATGTAGAGCTCATTTGAGAGCTCTAATTTGCGGATTCTGTTGAATATAATTCATCAAAACAATTTTTCTCATATTAAACATATCCGATACTTTGATAATAATAGAATACATTTTTGTTATATAACTTTTATTTAAAGAAAAAATGACTGGACCTAATTCAATTTTCTACTAAAAAGGTTTGGAAACAAGTCTGAATATCCGAAGTTCTACAGCATTTTCGTACGTAGTATTTATACTAAAATAATCTCCAACATTTGCTTAATAAAAAGCATTTTTTTTATTTTTTTTTATTGCTATATCTATTTTGTTATGAATAAAATAAAAGTACCATATATTTCACTGCGCCGGCAATGTGAGCTCAGTATCGCAAGAATGCTTTAGCGCAGCACCGAAATGTAAGAGGGCTCTTAATATTATAGGATTAATGTTCTAGCTGCGCCCCGCGGTTTTACCCGCATAAGTCTCGATCCTGTAGGAATACTGGGATAAAAATTATCCGATGTCCTAACCTAAGTCATGGTCTACCCATGTGACAAATTTCATCTAAATTTGTTCAGCCGTTTTAGCTTGAAAGCGTAACAAACATACAAATTCACTTTCGCATTTATAATATTAGTTGGGATTATACACTTAATAAACCTTCCGGAATAAATTATCTAAATAATGGTGAAAACCGCATCAAGTTTATACTAAGAACAACACTCAAACTGACACGAAAAGCGACTTGAATCTATAATATGTATAGGTTGGGATGAATGAATCCCAAGAACAAACTTAATATGTAGTTTAAAAACATACATTTCAACTGCAAATGTAAGTTGGTCGACTATTACATCCCCACTTTACGTGTAGGGGATGTACGCACTTTTTCAAGCTTTTATTTTACCAATTTGTCGGCGTGTTTAATATGTATACCCATGCTAAATCAAAGCTATCTAGTGTCTCCGAGCTAAGCCGCGGACAGACGGTCAGACATGGCGAAACTATAAGGGTTTCTTGTTGACTACGGAACCCCAAAACGGATCAGTTGAGCAATAACAACGTGGCATAACAATCTATTATAGACAAAGAACCGAACGTAACAAGATAGTTGGCACTTAAAACGATTACTTTCACACCTTCCCACTCAGAAACGATTGACACTTGCCTTAGGCACCCGTCCCACCGCCGAGCCACGAGGAAGCGACTAGCTATCACCGACTTTCTCGCTCAAGAAACGTACCTTCAAAAGATAGTAGGTCCCGTGTCAGTAAATGAGATACATATATGAATAGTGGATCACCGACTGTTTACACCGCCGCCGGCGAGCACTCGTTTATTGCAGCAACAAGAGAAATTACTATCAAAGAAAGTACTCGCTCAGCGACGCTCGCTTGGCGGGCAGAGCACTCGCTGAGAGACTTACGCATGGCACATACGCATACCAGTGAGTATGCGTATGTACTACGTGTACATTCATACCAGTTTTGAGTATGAATGTGGATGGCTATAAGAGTAGGTGACGACCAAAGAAAAGATGGACTGTGTGAAAGATGATATATAGCTAGAAAAGGGGTGACTACCGAGATGATGGCTAATAGAGAAGCATGGAACAAAAAGACACTTGTCTTTTTGTGCCGACCCCAAATAAATTGGAATAAGGGCAGGACAATGATGATGATCCGTAGGCGCGGGCTTGCGGACGGTGAGCGATGGGTAGCTCGCCGTCCGATAAGGACCAGGCCCGGTTCGACGGCGCGTTGTGTTCCACGTGCGCCTCAAAGGGATGTCAGCACCAACTGACGGGGTCCGTAAGGGCCAATGCCTGCCAGGGTTGCGAGTTTGTCTGAAAGGGATATCGCGGCAGGAAGGAAGACGGGTGGGTTTTAGTCAGTAAAACTCCGACACGCCCTCCCGCACCGCCCAGAGCGGGAGAAGTTATTTGATAATTTCCCACCAAAAAATAAATAAAATGACAATGATGATGCGCGTACCAGCGAGTAATCGCTCGTTGCCGTCGCGCACTCGCTATTCGTTGCTCACCAATTCGTTTTTAGTTGCTAGCTCAACTCGCTTCTCGTTAATTGCCGGCGCAGTGGGAGAGGTGCCTTAATATATATTATCAATAATTGCATGTGTATACCTTCCTTTAGATATTATTATATTAATATTACATATGTCAGAAAATCATTCACTGATATTTGAGATATCGATACCTCAATTCAATTTGGTTAATAGGAAAGGCAGCATTAATAGTACTTTACGGGAATCAACTATTAATTAATGAAAACGTGTAATTTAATATATTGTGTCTGAAACTGAAAATTATTCCGGTGAATAGGGTGTTAGGCGTTTGAAGTGGATGATGTGAATGGTAATAATAATTGGTGTAGTGTAGTCCATGAAAGTTTAGTAGAAGAACATTATTGTAGTAGAAGCCAGACCATATTGTGTTTCCTGTAAAGAAAAAGTTATTTCAAACTCATCCAACATGTCACAGTCTGAAACTAAAGAAGACCAATAGATGAAAAATATTACGTGCATCGGAATACAAACAGAGTTTTGTTCTAGATTATTTGAATATTTTACTTGCAAGTAATGACTGGAATAAAGTTATCATACACTAGTTTATGAATATATATTATAGAAAGGAAAAACTTAAACAATGTTAGAAGAATACCGACATTTTATTTAATATTATTTGAAATTTTCAAAGTTAGAACAATAATATTACCCGCCATGATTTATGTTCCCTACAGATTGATTAAGATATCCAGTGCGCTATAAATTATAGACGAAATGCATTTGTGAACGGTGACGATGTTTTTGTGGACCCTCTAGGGTAAGGTCAGCTGCGAAAATTTGAATAAAATATTTCATTTTAATCAGAAGTCCAATTCCCATAAGTGCTCAGCGACGCGACACCGTCGCCGCGTCGCCCCCGCGCCGCCCCCGCGCCGCCACCGCGCCTCTAATCTGTGTATATGCAATGTTGTCAGACCGCTGCCACACCGCCACCGCGCTGCTACCACACCACTAGTACCGTTTAAACTGTTTTTTTTTTGTTCCATCGCCGCCGGCCGCTTGCAAATATGCACGCGCTTTTTAAGTGATTTGGCAAAATGAAGCGGAGACGGCGCGGCGACGGAGCGGGGCGGCGAACGTGGACTCTGGCAAACGGGCTGGTTCACAAATTCAAGGTCGCTCAGCGCGCTATGAAGCGGGCTATGCTCGGAGTTTCTTTGAACGATAAAATCGGAAACGAAATTATCTGGAAAAGAACCGGAGTTACCGAAATAGCTTGGGCTGGCCATGATTGCCGATTACCGATGGCCGGTGGAGCAGACGAGTCCTGGAGTAGAGCCGCGTATCGGCGCGTTGTTGCGCAGCTTAGAAGAGGCCTATGCCCAGCAGTGGACTGCTATAGGCTGAGTTGATTGAGATTAGAATTGTGAATAGTTTTATAATTTGCGAGAAAACAAATATATAATTATGACTGTGTCTGTGAGTAAATCATTCAAATTAAATAAATTATTGTCACCTATCAATTGTCTTAGACCACTATTTTCATTCTTCTTTTCTAGATCCACCATCCATTAGGTACCCAAGCCCAGTTGAGCAGAATAATAAGGGTCTAAAAACTTAAAGTAAGAACCATAAATAAACCAAATAAGTAAGTACAATAAACACATATAGCTTCACTTTATCTCACTGTATGTACGTACCCAAAGTTACAATAGAATAAAAAGCTGGCAATACACATGTCGCACATGCAGAAGTTTTATTAAGATATCCAGTCGGACGATAAATCATGCTTGGACAAAATGCAATTGTGGGCTCCGACTGTTTTGTCGACCCTACTCGGACCGGCTGCCATGTTGTACGGTTTGCAGAAGACATTGTTAAAAGTTTTCTTTTGGTTTCTATTTTCATATTATGTGTCATGTGTTGATGCATTCAAAATTTACTTTAGTCATGTTTGATGTTTTTGTTTAAACGGTAGGTAAAATGTAGAAACATAGAAATTGTTTTATTTTAAAGTATTTTTGGTGCATTTGAATACAATAGGACAAAATACAATGCTTACAAGTTGAACTTTCAAGATTTATGGTAATATTGACTTATTAATGCGCATTAGCTTCCCAAGGTTATCGCTACAATAGATGTTATTAATTGTGAAAAAAGATAAGTTTAATGCACACCAACTCTAGACCAAATTAAACTCGAAAAATGTCCAGTAAAACGAAGAACGAAAAGATAGATAAGGTAACATATGTGCGGAGTTATATTAAGATATCCAGTGCCCCCAATAAATCAACGAACTAACGTATTTGCGGCGACAATGTTTTTGGTGACCCTACCCGGGTACGGACAGGTTATTAATATCTTTACGTAGGTACCTGGATCATCTATGTGGTAGACTTTGCTCAGAGGTGATAAGTCGATTACTTGCTATGAGAAACTAGTTTTCCTAAAATAATGTGACATTTATCAATCAATCAATCAATCATTTATTTCGGAAAACATCCATATTGTATTAGTATTAGGACTTAGATAAATATGTTAGTAGCATTAATATCAAAAACAATATAACAATATTACAATCAAACCAAAAAAAAAATATTTTTTTTATAAAAATCAAAATTAAAATTAAAATCAAATTTAAAATCAAGATTATAAACAAAATCAAAATTATATTAGAATTTATAACATGATAATATTGGTCTAGTGACCGCAAGCGGTAGTGCTGAGCGTGTAATCCTGGATATCCCCGAGTCAGTAAAAGTGTTATTGGGTTTTCCCATCATGACATTCTCAGTAGGAGCACAGAATACATACACAATAGTACAAATACAGAAGATACTCTGCAAAATCATTTAAATAAATTGGACTCTTGCTACTACACAATAAAGTGAAATTTAGTTTCAATTACCTACAGTTATATTTACCTAGAAGTTGCCTCTCTTTCTATGTGTAACTTATATTTTCTGACTACGTTACGCCCCCTGAATTGGCCCGACTGGTCGAGCCCGCCGCGTACTTGTAGCTTCGTACTTAAAATGCGGAATGTGCCTGGTAGGAACAATGAGCGAGCCTATTGCCACTAACCGTGCACAAATCCATGTGCACGGTTATTGGCAATAGGCTCGCGTATTATCTGCCTAGCCCTCCAAGCTATACAGGCGTGATATTATATTTATCCACATATCATATCTACTATTTATAATATAAGAAGTGCCACATAACATACCAAGAAAGGTTCAAAGGTTGTCTTTAAAATATTGCTTTTAGCGATAACACCGCCTATTGTCACCCAAATTTTTTTTTATTTTTTTTCCGTGTGGTTTTTGGCTAACCTGGTTTCAGAGTTTTTATGCCGCCCATGGGCCTCTGACTTGGCTTCACATGCCGTCGAGAAATCTCCCTCAGGCATGCCGGTTTCCTCATGATATTTTCCTTTATCGTCTTAGAAGCAAGTGATAATTATACTCCTACAATACGCACATGAATCCGAAAAGCTTGAGGTGCGTGCGTTGGGTTCGAACTCGAGACCTATGACTTGGCAGTACTTTCATTAATGTCAGTATTCTATTGTATCCTAAGAAAAAACGCGACAAACTTACATGTTGATATTGTTTACATTTTCTTACTAGTATGTCGTATTACAATAAAATAGAAAGAGACAGTGATAAAGTAAGTCGCATAACGCTTTTTTTTTACGTGACGATTTCTACCAGTCAACTTCTACCGCAAGCCGAGTTAAGGCTCCCGCAGACAGATGCGACATGTCTCTGGTGGAACAATTTCTTTGAAAACTTCATGGAAATTGGTTTACCGGCGTAACGGAGCCTTAATACAACTTCGTTCTAAATATTATCTTGATTTATGTAAGTCTCTTTGAAACATAAAGTTTGTTGCTGATTTCAAATGGCGGCATGGTAAGCAATCATAGAACTCCTGCCTAATTTTCAATTCAGGCAATGAAAGCTCTTGATATCACGACGATTTATCAGCAATATAAAGTGCATTCATTTTACAGTGGTTTTGCTACATTTTGTTGGTATCGGAATGCGTGACTTCAAATATACGTTATTATAGATAGGTTCAATTAAATACATACATAACATCACGACTCTATTTGCCCAAGGGTTAGGCAGAGCTGCGACTATAGAACACCCACATTTCGACAGTCATGATTAAGTGGTATCACAGGGGGCGAGTCTATAGCCATCAACCGGGCACAAATGTACGAGAGATACGGGCTGCTACAGAGAAATTCCAGATGGGAAAACCCAGTAACACTTTGCCCAACCCGGGAATCGAACCCAGGACCTCATGGTCAGTAGCAGCGCTAGCGACCACCAGACCAAGGATGTAGTTCTATTAAATACTCCGAATAATGATATTCGAATTATAACATTATCAAATTAGCAACTGAAAGAAAAATACTTTTTAAACTAAAAGTGAAATAATCAAGTGAAAATAGTCTGCGGTCAGATTTAAGAACTACTTGAAACCATTCAGTCGCCATTCTCGTTCAGAACAAATGAACTATACTTTATGTGACTGCCTGAATGTGGCGTTCATTCGGTCACACTTGAACGGACCGTTCAGTTCATAATTTTGAGAAAACTTCCTGAAACTGTCGTAATCTTGAAATGTGGCAAGCTTTGTTCCGATTGAGTTTTAATATTTAAAAATTTAGTGGAGTGAATTTATAAGGGGTGCTAACGTAGCTCTAGTTTACTAGTTTTTAGCTGATATAGGACTATTTTATTTTAGTTCCACTACTAAGTGATTTGCAAAATAATACCAATTTTGTTGACTCTTTATAGCTTAAAACTGGAGGCGGAATTATATGCAAAATAATATACAAAAAAAAAAACATTGTTGCCGTAATTATGTAGACAAAATTCTTTTGTGTTGACTTTCCCTTAAATCATACCTACTTTATTTCTTTATTCATTTTAACCCACTCAAAAACCAACTTTCCCCGGCTCACATTATTTAATCCGATCCCAGCCATAAAGTCCACGGTAACGGTCCACGGAAGGGTCCAACTATCATCGGTTTACGCGTGTCGATAAACGCGAGTGGCGACGTTAACTCGCCCTTACGGATGGATGGAGCGCTTCACTTCCTGAGGGGACCGCGGTTAACACGGTCATGTTGATCTTTTGTATTCTTTTTTTGATTTTTTTTTGTTGGTTTGAATTTTTTAAATTTCATTTGTTTATTTACTAAGGCACCAAGTCCCAATATACAAATCACAAAATAATACATAAAATTCATTCAATTCAATTCATTATCATTCGTTACAATCATTAAAACCCTATTGTCATTTAAATTAAATTTCTTTAAATTACCACGATAAAAAAAGAAAAACACTTATGAATTTTGTGCAAAGTTAGTGTAGTGACTGGGTTGTAAGTATACTTGTGAGTGCTAATAACTGTTGCGAGTATGCCTAAGCAGCACGCATGGCTGTATAGTCACTGGACTACAGGATCATGGCCTATGGGTAATTGGATTTTCGCATGAAAGTTTTGTTTCTGTAACAGGGTAACACCCACTTTGTTAGCAGACACGAATCTCTCTATGTATGAGAGAAAAGATTTTTAAACGTTTGCTGCGTTTTACAAAAAAAAAAAACATGTTTGCATCATGTCTGAGGCTATCACTGTGTTGGTTAAGAATGTCTTATATTGAGTATTGGTTTTCATGTCATGGAAAGCATTTCCATTTATTATCAATGAAATATAAGTACCTCTAAGCTATGTCCCTACTTGTATAACTAATATTGCATTTAACTTGATGTGTCTCACCATTTAACCCTAAAACGCCACTTAAATACGATTACAGTGCAAAACTCTGACGTCACCATACGTAAACCACACGCACGCGATAACACGGAAATTCTGTTCTCAAGTGCTAAGTGTTTTACTTACTCACAAGGAAAATATCATGACCTTATTAAAAGCTGAAGTATTCTCGTTTTACTTTGTCATTGAAATGACTTTTATCAATCAATCTGCCTAGCCTTTTCCCAACTAAGGTCGGCTTCCAGTCTTACCAGATGCAGCTGAATACTAGTATTTTACATGGAGCGATTGCCTATCTGACCTCCTCAGCCCAGTTACTAGAAAACACGACACCCCTTGGTAAGACTGGTTGTCAGACTTTTGGGCTTCTGACTAACAGTTACGACTGTCAAATATCTTCGAATGATGGACCAACGGCTTGACGTGCTTTCCGAGATTTTTGAATTAAATTATATTACTTTGAAAAGAAAAGGATTTTGGTCTGATAGAGGAGTAGATTAAGTGCAGGGCGAAAGAATATTTTTATTTTTATGGGATGGTATGAAAATACTTAAATTTTCTAATTCGCGACCGCATTCTTCTTAATGTAGAGTTTTGACAGAATTTCAAGAAATATTGATCGTGTTCCTAAAAATCTAATTCCTAGTAATCTTTTGCCAACAGCGCTTATCTTTAAACTTCACAAATTTCACATCCCATTAACGAGATTGTAGATACATCGAGCACTGAAACAATAATATCTTCACATTCTCAAACCGTCTTGTCATCTCCTGAGTTTCTGACACATAAAAAGCAGTACTTTAGAAATTCTAACCGCCATTAGGGAGGAACACACGTATATTAGGGGCTTTTAAGCCGTAAGCGGCTCGCAGTAATTTGCGACGGAACGTCGATGGGAGATTACTGGCGCCAGTCACTGGACTAGCTAGTGGAGTGCGTTTGAATGTAGCACTTTCTTTTGTTGAACTTGTGGGTTTTACGCACTGTGTTTGTTTTTCAAGGTCTATAAACCTATCTGGATAGGGATTTTCGTTTACCGAATTTCAAGGTTGTGCGATCATGGTTCTTATCTTCATGGTTCACGTAAATATAGGTTTTATTCAGTCAGTGGAACCCTGAAATGAATTAGTTTTTTTTTTTTGTTACTTTATAATACACGAGTGTTTTGTTTTATTTTTGAACAATATTCGTGCCATGAAGTAAATATACATAGATTTGAATCTACACAAAACCTTTCATTTTTATATTTTTACCATAACCAAGCTTTTTAAATATTTGCTGCATAGATAAAAATTAACAAAAAACACACATTCACCCACTTATTTATCTGCTTATCTACATAAACCAATAAAAACCGATGACAGCATAAAAAAGGCTCTCATTATTATTCTAAAGCTTCGCAGGAAGTAATCAGACGAAAATGTAATTGTCATCGTGCATAACATCTGCTGTATCTAATTTATTCACTGGATGCTGCGACGCGGAGATGCTACTGTGAGTCCTCGTGTTATACGGACTGATTTATATCGTTTGAGTGAATTGTGAATGAGTTTTTCCTGAATAGGTACGTTTTTAGGAGGTATGTTTGTAGTGGCTGTAAAAATATACTGGTTGGGCTTCTAATCAAATACAATTTCTTTACTGAATTACTTAACCCCGTTCCTGTATTTTTCGAATGTTAAATGTATAGGTATCTCATGTATAAGTTTTCTTGTCGTGAGTTTTTCTGTTTAACTATAGGTTTGGGTTCACTAAACTATTCAAAGACGAGGCTTTAGCGTAGTAATTCATACCTGTAATTTACTTTTTGTAACCATATATACTTACTTAGTAACAGTGAAATTAGGGCTGTAGCTATACAGGCAATGAGTCGATACAATATTTTATAAAGTAAACTTTTGTGGTAACGAGCTACTAGTCGGAGTGAATTCAAATTGATTATTGTCACTTAGTGCTTTTAGGTTAATATCTAGTTACTTTCACTGACAGAAAATACTTTAATAACAAAAACAATCATTCTTCAATATACCTACCCAATACTCTCTGAAAACGGTGAAGGAAAATGTAGTGAGGAAACCGGCATGTCCTAGAACCAAAAATTCGAAGACATCTACCAACACGCACTGGGCTCGTCTGGAAGATAGCAGTGCACTCCATCCCACAGAGAGGAGGCTTGTGTCCCAGCAATGGGGAACATTATAGGTTGATTACGCTATGCTTAAGCTTTACCTACCCAAGAAATAATTATATTACTGGAACCCTGTTCCCAATACGTTGGGTATGTTATTTTTTATGGTGTCGTGATGGCCCAGTAGTTAAGTCCTCACCTCTCATGCACGAGATTGTGGTTTCAAATCAGAGTAACTAATTTCTGAGTTTATCTTGGACATTACTGACATTGGTAAGTTAATGTAAAGTTGAAATCGCCAACCCGTCTTGAGCAAGCGTGGTGATCAATGCTCGTGCCTTCTCGGTATGAGAAGAGGTCTTTGCCCTGTAGTGGGACAGTAACAGACTGGTATTATTACTTAATCATCTTCATAATCATCATCATTTCAGCCGAAAGACATCCACTGCTGAATAATGTACCTACATAATTATAACGAATACCTTTACACCATTCTTAGAGTGTTGGTTGATAGGTCGGACTCTCCGATGTTGACGACTGCACGCAGTCAAGTAGGCATTCCCGGGGATCGGCGTGCCTCACGTAGCTTAGAATAAATGCTACAAACACAAGCTTATATATAAGTTAACATTGCTTCTAACAATTATGGAAGTGATTCTGAAATAAACGTTTTTATTTATTTAGTAAGTTTTCTTAATTAATCTAACTTTTTAATATTATAAATGCCAAGGTGAGTTTGTTTTTTATTTGTTTGTGACGCTTTCACGCAAAACGGCTGAACGGATTTGGTTGAAATTTGGCACATGGGTAGACCATAATCTGGAGATGGACATAGGCTACTTTTCATCCTGGATTGCAGACGAAGTCACGGGCAATAGCTAGTACATAGTAAAATAAAATACAGTCCCATAGTAGTAGTATCTAGTACGATAGCGAGACAAATTGTAGCCGTAATGAGTAATTGGATTAGAGAGGAAACTCAATAGACGACTGTTTTATTTGCGTTATGTCTATATTATGCATACATTTTGTTTTTATCATTGTTTCGTTAAGCGTAGACGACGTAAGCTGTCCGCAGTGTGGAATTGTCTGAACATTTTATTTATTCGAACGATATTTTTATATACTCTTTATGGGTAGTCAGAAGCCTAAAAGTCTGACAACCAGTCTTACCAAGGGGTATCGTGTTACCCAGTGACTGGGGTTGTGGAGGTCAGATAGGCAGTCGCTCCATGTAAATTACTGGTATTCAGCTGCATCCGATTGGACTGGAAGCCGACCCCAACATTGTTAGGAACAGGCTAGGCACATAGTCATAATAAAGGTGTCAAAAACTGGTCTTCTGTTCTACTTGAGTACAGTAGGCCACATGTCAGTTGTTACACTTCGACCTTCAACTGGCCTAGCGTAGCACAGAACTTCAATGGAATTAGAGGTCAGCTTAAACTAGTTTTGTTACCGCTGGAGTGCAGCCTTTTTTTTTCTTTTTCGAGTGTGGGATATTATCAAATAACTTCTCCCGCTCTGGGCGGAGTGGGAGGGCGTGTCAGAATTTTACTGACTAAAGCCCACCCGTGTTCCTTCCGTTGCCTGTGTGCCGGGGCCGCGAGGTCCCTTTCGGACAACTCGCAACCCCGGCAGGTGCAGCCTACCGTATAGTGTTGAATACCGCCTAAAATCCAATCAGCCTAAAATTATGATGATATCTGTATCATCATAATTTTAGGCTGATTGGATTTTTCAATCAAATTAAAAATCAAATTAAAATTAAAAAATTGGCTGTATTAATCAACAACTGCACTCTTCTATTGTCTATGATCTTGTCTACCCATAACGTAACGTAATCAGCCTATAATATTAGGCCTCTCACAGGCCTCCTCCCTGTGAGAGGGAGTGGGCCGCAATCCACCACGCGGGCCCAGTGCGAGTTAGTAGATGTCACATGTCTTCGATTTTTTGGTTCTAGGACATGCCGGTTTCTTCACGATGGTTTCCTTCACCGTTTTGATGAAATAATTTACACAAAGTAAAGCGCCTGTCTGGGTTCGAACCTACGACTTACGCTGCTCCCACATAATTTTCTACCCACATAATAAAAATATAATTGTTAGAAAAAAAATCAATTCTAATGGCTTTCATATAATGTAGTCATGTTGTGTTATTATATAATGTTTCATTGTTCTTTCAGCTTACAATAAAATAAACTGTAAAAACACGAACAAAGATAGAAAGGCTTTACTCCAAATTGAATTTTCTTATTTACTCACAGTAAACCTTTGAGCGATACAGAGAATAAAATTTATGAAGGCAGAATCTAGTTTTCAAAAGAAATGAAGTAAAATTCTGCTTGCATAGAAATACACTATAACCAAGGAAGAGATAAGTTAACTTTGTCAACAAACTTCATTTATTTAAAAAGATTCCATAAACCAAGACTGCTCAACCCCAGGCCCGCGGGCCCCCAAGTTCCCGCCAACGCATTTGAGTTGGCCCGCCAAAAGCTATCGGCTGGCGATACTCTTTTGAGAACAGATTTTAAGACTTCAAACGAAGTCTAAATTATTTTTTGATCCTTATGAACATATTCTCAATTAGCCAGCAATATTATTTACGAGTATAATAACATATTTTCAGACTTGATTTTATTATCGACCTTAGGTTTGTCGCTAAATATTGATAAGTTGTTGTATCAGTAAAGTTTTTTTCATATTATTCAAGTTATGAGTAACTTAAAGTTTTATTTCATTTTAATAGCTATAGGTACCATAACTGTAGGCAAGTTTTATTTACTAGATGGCTCGCCGGTTGAAGCGGAATCAAAATTATGGCCCACCTTCTAAATTGGTCGGGCAGCCTTTCTATAAACAATTTAATCAGCATCCCCACTTGTTACTTACCCACAAAACCACTAAATCCGAATGCAATACAGTACACGGTACACACCCCTCTACCACAGAAACGTATAAAATCCCTCTTTATCGCTAAATACATTCATTTAATCACATCGAGCGACCGGCGGCGTCGTAAAACGAAGCCTGGTCGCAGGGTGAGGGTCGCGCCCATTTACGTCCTATCCGGTTAATAATGAACGTTCCACCAAGTTGAGTACAATTTCTTTATGATATGGATTTTGAAGGCGTGTAGAATTAGGAGTTTTTGATCTAGAAGACTAGTTATTTCGGAAAACGTGAACATGTCATAACGTTCTCAGAAGAGACGGGCGTTAGGGAAATAAAGACGTTACGTAGTAATGATACGAACTTGATAAAAATAAAAATAAATATTCACTGTCAGAGAACGCACACGATAAGCCTAAATCGCTGGGTCTAGAAGCATGCGCAAGAGTTCGTTTTTATAACGAAGGTGAGCACTAAGGTAGGTTGTTTGAAAATTCATCCCCTAAAGGGCTTATATGGGGGATGAAAGTTTATATAAAAGTTCGACGAAAAATCCCATCAACACGTACCTACCTAATATCTTTTTTTAGATTGAAATTCCAACTTTATCTACATATTACGAGTATATTAGGAAAAATATTTAAAAGTGTTTTTTGTTCGCATTTTTGTAGATTATTCGTTTTATTAATGGCTAGATTAAAGACTATTAAATTCTAAGCAGCTACGACTTTTTCAGTGGGTTTGTTGTTTGATACTTTTATTTTATATTTATGGTTTAAGAAAGAAAGAAAGAAACCACCTCTGTGGTTTAGTGGTTAGTAGACCACGTCCTTTCTCAGACCCAGAGATACCAGGTTCGATTCCCAGGGGGGCAAAATTTTCTACTCCGTTTGGTTGGTGGTACGGCTTGTGTTGAGACCCCCTGGCTAGCTACCAACATCATAACTAGATTTATCGCCATAGCAACAATGTTAAACAGCATTGTTGTGTTTCAGCAGTTGAGGTAAGATAGCCAGTTCCTTTGTGGTTGACGATTCTGGGTGAAGCTCGCTTCCATCTTCAGCCTGATCATCACTTACAGGCATTTTGTGAGAGATGAGAAAAATTGGTGTTTCTTGGAATTTTAATAATTTAGCAATTAGCTGATCGAATTATTTCGGAGATAATGGCTTTTGACAGAACCTATCAAGCTCGTCCCGCCATCTCCTAGGAAGTCTGCCGCGACTCCGCCGCACTGTCTCAGGGCACCAGCTCTGTGCTATTTGGACCCACAGTTTCTCATTCCTCCTTCCGTCAAAACTGAAAGGCGGAAGCTCGGGCTAGCGAACGATGGAAAGAGTGGAGGGAGGCCTTTGCCCAGGAGTGGGACAGCGTAGGCTAGTAAAAAAAATGGCTTTTACTCGAATATAACTGGTAATTTTTTTCTGAGAATTGTTTTTCTCCTGGGTAAAACAAATTTTTCTATAAACCGATTTGTGTTATAATAATTCCAGACTTTATAGTGATTAAACATAGTGTTAAAAATCTACTGAGAACGAGTAAGTTTTTGGTCGGTTCTTCTACAGGTTTTTTATTAGGGATCATTAAAATGAACGAAACCGTCCAAAAAAATCAACACCTACAAAATTGGCCTACGTACAATTTTTACGAATACAAAATTGGTCAGCCGCAAAGCCATATCTATCAAACATGATCTAAATTAAACGCTCTGACCACGTATTGTTTTTATGCCCAAAACAAACACGGAACAAATACATGCCCATATTCATTTTACTCTCTAAACAATCGGATGAGAACCGCATGAAAATTCCACATATCCAATTTGGAACAATGTTCTAATATCACTGACGTACCTGTTGGTGTATCTGCCTACGTGTACGCTCGACTACATGTCAAGCTACACATTTCCTGTCTGCTGGTCCGCATTGTATGGTATGACCATTTTATACTAGAAATATATAGTTTTATAAGTAGCCGTGGGTTTCTCTATAGTATATACTCTTTGTTCATAATATTTCCAAAATTCGTATTATTCGCATTTAATTGATATTTGACGTGAGGATTATTTATATTTTCATTTGTCCTCTCTCATAAAACTTAGGCTCGAATATATGTTAGGAATTTATTTGACAATGCCTATTGATTAATAATAGACAGTGGCGAAGAAATATGTACTTATTACCAGGTAAATACGTACTACATAATCATGAAACTCTATCAAAGTATTTAAGGTATTTTATTATGCGATACCTACTTTGTTATTGACTTTTTGTGCTCACGGGTTTAAATATTATTAGGATCAGTAGTGTTTATTGTCCATATTTCAGGAAGTGGAAAGGTCTTTTCACAGAAAATGTTCTGTGTTATAGCTGCGAAGTTTTGCAATTATGTAGGTACACCATGCGGAACTAGTTGACGCTTTAGTGAATGTAGGTACCTTCCTATGTACTTGTATCCAACAGCTTTTAGTTTATACGCATCGTTAAATCAGGCATTGGTGAAGCCGGTTGTTTAGTGTGAACTTTGAAGCATTTTAATTTAAAAAGCTAAGACACCATTTCAGTTACCACATTTAAATTTTAAGTAGGTGATACCCTTTTATATTTCTAACAGCAAAATCTCCATCAGTACCCAGTACAGGCTTCCAATTTTTTTACATAACCTAACATTCATGACGTCATAAGAGCACAGCTGGCCGAGCCTTTAGCATTTATGCGAGCGACGTGAGCTCTATAAAGATGGCTCCCAAATTAAATTCATAACATAAGCATATACGGGGTTATGAGCGGCGGCACTCGATACCAGTACCGAGGGAATTAGGGGTGGTTTGAAAACACCGTCACTAATTGCACTTTTGTATAAATTTTTGACGGGAATTTTGAATGAAATTTTTTAGGGAGTTTCATGGATATATTGCTTTGTAGATTGATGGGATGACGTGAATGGGCAAGAGGCGTTTGGGAGTTGAAAAAATTTTCATTGGGTATTTTGTGTTACACTGGCTCAGGGAATTGCATTTGCAAATTATGATGCGGTGTTTCAGTTGATGACATGACATCTACTTACTTAATTTGAGTAAAAAGGTGCGGTAAACTTAAGTCTAGGTTATAGGTATTTCTGTAAGTTGTTTATATTCTGTCACTCTGTTTGAATATATCATTGTCAAACCTACCTTGCCCAAACACAATTTATAAAATAGGTTAATACAAGTGTGGTGTATACTTTAACGGAAAAGTTTTATGGAAATAAAAGCCCAGTTTCACATTACTGAACAAATTCGCGAGGCAGTAATTGTAAAAAAACGTTTCAGTTTACTTCGTTATGGAACAAAAAGAGGTCATAGGGTTTCGGAGACGCCACCCCTGAAATGAACAATTAAGGGAAATGTAAATTTATATATATTTATAGATTTTTTCGCAATTGTGGGGTTTACTGCTCGAGTTACTTATAAATACTTGATGAAATGGTTTTTTAAGGTTTTGTTGGGTTGTGGTAAGGTAAACAGCTTGAGTCATTGACATAATAGACACTTGTGACCTTATTACAAAATAAGGTTTAAACCATCGAGCTACTTTTGAATTTCTAACTTTATTCCGACGAAATTAAGGCATTCATTACATAAACTGACGTTAAAAAGTTCTCGATTTTGTATTTACCTCAGAACTTTATTTTTATCGGATTAAAGTACAACATACAAAGTGGCTCGAAGGTTTACGCTTGGACTAAAGTTAGAACCGCCTTATTCAGTAATATAAGACTGCTGGAGTTGTTTATAACCATAATCAGTCCATAGGTACCAGTTACCTCTATCGGGTACTATTATTATATAAGTTGCCAACTCTGAAATATAAATAAGGCTACTTTATCTCCAATAAATAAAATACACACATCAAAAGTGTCTAGGGATCAAGTACGTTTTAGAGTATCGCCGCAATTGAGGATTATTAGTTTAACATTTTTGGATCGTTATTGATTCTTTTTAGTGAATTTCACTATTTGAATAAATAATTTTCTTTAAATTTTCATTTATAATAGAAAATTAACTAAAATACAATAGACGACGTATATTTAGTAACCTAATCCGCTTAACTGTTCTTAAAGAGTCATAAATAAGAAGAAATCGACACGTGTTTCACCTCTCAACGAGGCATCCTCAGGATGGCGATTGACTTGCTATTGATGGCTATTTAATCAATGTTTAAATAGCGGTACGTTTCCTGATTTAATGAAACATAGTAAAGTAGTATCAATTTTCAAATCAGGTAGTAAGAGTGACCCCACTAATTATAGACCTATATCTGTGCTACCAGCATTGAGTAAAATTTACGAAAAAATCATGCTAGACCAGATGTTGTCACATTTTAATTCTAATAGGATTTTACATAGTCACCAGTTTGGTTTCATGAAAGGTAGGTCGACGACTGACGCAGGAGTAAAACTCATCAGTCACATTTTGGAATCCTGGGAGAAGTCCCAGGATGCAATTGGCATTTTCTGTGACCTCTCAAAAGCGTTTGACTGCGTTGACCACAATACACTGATCTGTAAATTACACCACTACGGAATTCGTGGACAAGCTGCTGATCTTGTTCTTTCCTATCTATCAAACAGGCAGCAAAAAGTAAACGTTAATGGGGCGATGTCCTCGGGGTCTCTAGTTAAAATGGGCGTGCCTCAAGGTTCAATTCTTGGCCCTTTCTTATTTCTTGTTTATATAAATGATCTTCCTTATATGATGGCTAACTTATCGGATATAATTATATTTGCTGACGACACGTCTCTTATTTTTAAAATAGATAGAAAAGATACAGATGTCTTTCATGTCAACGACAGTCTGGCTGTTCTTTCGAAATGGTTCGCAGCTAATAATCTTTTACTTAATGCGAACAAAACTAAATGTATTAGGTTCTCATTACCAAATGTACCTCAAGTGGGTCTAAATCTAAAACTTGATGGCAAAAAACTAGATGCAATAACGGAAACTATATTTTTAGGAATTACTTTAGATTCGAAATTGCAATGTGGCGCCCACATTAGAACTCTTTCAGGTAGATTAAGCTCAGCTGCATATGCAGTAAGAAAAATAAGGCAGTTGACTGATATAGCCACAGCTAGGTTAGTATACTTTTCTTATTTCTACAGTATTATGTCTTATGGCGTTCTGCTGTGGGGATCGGCAGCTGACGTATATTCAATTTTCATTTTAAAAAAGAGGCCAATCCGCGCTATCTATAAAATGGGTCCTCGTGAGTCCCTTAGAAACAAATTCAAAGAAATTGATATACTGACTCTGCCTTCTCTTTATATCTTAGAAAGTATTATGTATGTCCGCAAAAACTTAGGACTTTTCAAAATAAGAAGCGATTTCCATAATAAAAATACACGTAGTAGACATGAAATTGTGATACCCAAATTTAGATTAACTAAAACAAGCAAGTCATTTCTTATAAACAGTATCCGCTTTTATAACAAGTTGCCAAAGTCGGTTACAGAACTTAGCGATGGGAAGTTCAAAACCCACATCAAACGTGTCCTTATCAAGAAAGCATATTATAAAATTAAAGACTACGTTGAAGACAAGGAAGTTTGGCAATAATTCCTTCTGCACATGTGGCTTCCCTGGTACATCATTAACGGCACATTATGTAAGAGTCTATTAACTGCTCCCAAATTACCATCTTTTTTTTTTTTTTTTACATTCTTCCTTGATATAATCATCCTAATATTTGACATTATATACCTACAATTTAATTTCAACACTTTATTAGTGGCTTTTGTGTACATGATAATATTCAGATTTGTTACAGTTGTAATACCAATCATGTCATTTCGTTTAAAATAGGTTTTTATTTTTATTAATTTATTCATATTTTATATACTTAGATTATTTTTTTCTATTTTGTGAATGTGAGAACACTGTAGGTTTAGTGGACTGTAGATTTATTGACCATCTTCTATCTTGTTAAGTACCTGGTACTTGTTGAAAGACCTACACTGTCCTCCCATACCTATTAATACCTACTGTTATTTAAAAATATTGTAAAAAGCAATTATTTTTAAAAGAGTAACCGTGGAGTTTCTTGCCGGCTCTTCTCCATAGGAAACTACCAATTGGAACCGTGCACCTAGCTTCTGACGTTTCATAAGTGCCCATGTAGGTTTATGTGAAATAAAATATTTTGATTTTGAAATATTTTGATTTTTTTGATTTTGACTTGTTACGAACCCGGACCCGACGTGTGGTGTGTCTATTTCGTACAGGGTTCTTTATGACTCCTTAAGAACAAGTCACGCGTGAATCAATTAACTATAGAAAATCAACTGTCAATCAGGATACCTATAAAAGTGTGTGACCATTACAATTTCTGCAACAGAACTGAAAAAAATTGCATCGATATGGAGCGATGATATCATTTGACACGAGAAGAGATGATGAGAGCCGTCGGAATGTTGCAAGCTGGTTCCAGGCAACGTACTGTAGCTGTTGCTCTTGGCACTACACAGAGCGTCATAAGCCGCCTCTGGACACGCTATCGTGTCACGAGAAGCGTGGTCGAGCAACATGGAGGACGATCTTACATCACCACTCGCAGACAGGACCAGTGCATCCAAAATACTGCTCGACGGAAACGTACCATGACCGCCAAGATGTTGGCTACGAGGCTCCACAGCTCTTCAGGCTTGCTGATAAGTGACCAAACCATCTGAAATCGTTTACGTGAAGTGGTTCTCCGCATCCCGCAATCGTAGAGCCCGTTTACAATGGGCTCGCGAACACAGAAATTGGGAGAAAGAAAACTGGCGTTGTGTTTGCTTTTCCGATGAATCTCGTTTCGGTATGAGGCCGGGTACAAGACGTACTCGAGTTTGGAGGACCTCTGGACGTCAAGAACGTTTGAAATTTTGTCAGGAAGTTCATTCATATGGAGGGGGAACAATAAATACCAGCCGTATTTGGATCGGTGGAAGAACCGATCTCATTTGGATCAGGGCCAGCCTCAATGCTCAGATTTATGCGGAAAGGATTGTTTCAGACGTGATCATCCCTTTGCGAAGCCAGTTGGGTGATTCGTTTCGCTTGATGCACGACAATGCACGTCCACACACGGCTAGAGGCGTAACACGCACTCTTGCCGATGCTCGCATCAACGTTCTGCCGTGGCCTGCTCAATCGCCAGATGTCAACCCAATTGAGGACGCAGCTCTGGCGAGTAATGGACACAGCAACAACTTTTTGACTTGTTGGAAAGAACGTGGGCGGCCATTCCTCAAAGTGATTTTGATGAACTGATTTTAAGCATGCCAAAGTCGCTGTGACTGTGTGATTCGTGTCAATGGTCAAACACAGATTATTAATAATTTTGCCTTTTTTGCCATTTAATTGACGACATTAACTTAAGTTAATTTCCCACAATTTGCAAAAATTGCAATTTATCTTATACACAAAATATAGGCATAAGTTGTTAACCTAGTCAGAGGATACCGCACGGTCTCCTGTGAGGCGGCGAGCCTCCTTGTCGGACTACCGCCTTGGGATCTGGGGGCAAAAGTAACATAGGAACTAAAGTAAGAAGCCAGTCTGGAAGACTAGATTTGGTGAATATTAATTGCATATATTGGGATATACTCCCAATATATGCAATTAATATTCACCAAACATGGGATCATCTGTAGCCGAACTAGGACGAGTCCTGTAATTTATATTTTTACCATTGTCACTCGAAAAAGGGCATTTTATTCATCGATAACAGTGAATAAAACTGTCTTTTACTCACAAGAGAATAAAAACATTTTGAATTTGGAACAAGCACGAACTATGTGCTAAAATAAATGAAGCGTACTGAAAGTACGTACTGGCTGGCTAGATGGAGTTATTCCTTAGAAGCTATACATTTTTTTTTTTTTTTAATATCCCGCTAAGGTTCTTTTCAATCTGTTATCGTGGTTGTTTTAATTTTAATTTATATAAAATCATCGTGTTTTTTATGGATCTTGTGGTCTGCAATAAAGACTTATTGGAAAATGAGACACTGAGTACCACTGACTTCGAAATGATTTCGTTCTGAAGCAGCAATTATGGTAGAAAATTTGTTACCGCCAAAAATGTGATACATATAAATAACATAACATCACGCCTTGTTTCTCCGAAGGGTTATAAATTAAATTAAATTGTGTATAAATACTACAACTAGGACAGATAAATATAAATACTATACTACTATTTATTTTCTCGCAGTCAATGGTAAAAAGTAGAGTACACAACTCGTGAAAAAAATAATTTATCTCGGTCCTTGTATCCCTCGCTCCGCTCAGGATTCAAATCTAGAATCCCTCGCTATGCTCGGGATCCAACTTAGTCCCTCGAATTAAATTCCCTTTTTTTTCACTTGTTGTATAATCTACTATTTTTTTAAAGTATCAAATGATATTGTTAGGTATTATGTTTTTTACTATTTAACTATATCGAAGCAGTAGCTTTAAAAAAGTAAGAATTTCTTTCATAATTATATTTTATCTTCACCGTCTCTTAGTATCTAGTCTGTAATAAATTTATTAGGAACCTAGACAGGCTTTGACCGCGTATTTTTTGATGTAGGTAATATTAGAAAAAAATGTGAGCCCCTACTCTAGGGATTTACGAATTTTAGTAGGTACCTATTCAATTTTCTGTACTTACGTAAAAAATCTAGATTTTAGTCTGTAATAGAATTTAGTACTTCAGGTGCAAAAATAATGTCCTAAAAACATTATTTATCTAAAATCTTGGTCCTGAAAATATATCGATGACTATAACAAGTTAACAAAACTCTTAACGTAAACATATTTATTTTGAGAAGTGAGTTTGAAATGAATGAATGTGTCATTCCACTGATGCCAGGGATTGACACTGACAGCTTTTACAGAATAGACAGGCAGGTACAGTATGACACAACTTAGATGTAGCATCGGCTAAATTCGTAAAACCGATCACCATCCGAACTGAGTGCGCTTTCAAAATCACCAATCTACTGCTTTAGGTGACAATGGTCTTTATGCAAACGCAATTACTAGCACAGTCACAACCAAATACATTCGTAAAATTGAAATGAATGAATGCAAATTTTCAAATAAATGCTACATCAAGTTGTGTCGTACTGTATCTTAACTCTCTAGTTGTCACAATGTCAGAATGAGTTAGGTTTTCGAGAGCAATGTAAATTAGATAAACTGCATGTTAACGGGGCCGGCTGTTCAGAGTCCAACACGCACTTTAGTACCTATCTTCGTTTGTGGAGAAAAAATCTGGGATGATGAAGTCAGTTTGAAATAGACTGGTCTTTGAAATACACTGTAGTAGGCCTGTCAAAAATACCCCCAAAAATCTTTATATTTTTATCAAAGTCCAAGGTCAAACTAGTAAGTATCGTACGTAATTTCTTTCGAAAATTTAGTATGCTCTCAGAAGATTCAAATATGCAAATGTAATGTATTTTTTTGACCTTAGGCTTTGCGAAGGCAGAAAGGTAGGTACCTGAAGTTTATAGACATACATTATTGGCGCGTCGATACTTTAACTTTTAGATATCGTTTTTAAAAATGGTAATGGCATAGCAGGAGAATGTTCTGGAATCAACTTATAATAATTACTTTCTAAGAGGTGGTGCGTGACGCTCAGGACAAGGGTACCTGGAATAATCTGTGGGAGGCCTTTGCCTATCAGTGGTGTTCCACACTAACTAACAGGTCCAGGTCAGGTCAGGTACAGGTCCAGTTGAAAACCAGCGTCAGGCACTTATAGTTGTCTGGCATTTTTCCTGAACTGGGCCTTTTTGGCGCAGCACTGAGGCACGCACACTCCCCATCAAATTTCTGCTTACGTCACACTTTACAGTTTTTTATTTGATTTATTTTTATCTGTTTTGTATTATATTGTGTGTGTTTTAGTCTGTGCTAAATAAATGTATTTTCTTTCTTTCTTAAAAAAAAAAAGATTAGAACGCTATAGATGCTAGGTATAGATAAGCATAACTTATGTATACAAGCTTTTAATGTTCTCATTGCTGGGACACAAGTGTCCTCTCTGTGAGAGGAGAGTGATTTTTAATCTATTTGTAGACTACGAATGGGTTCGGAATTTGACCTTTACAGCTAAGCTTTGATATTAAAGTTATGACATTACAGACTTATAATAAGTACCTATGTATATATAGACTGGCTACGGCCCCGATCTAATATTGCGTTCTACCGCGACATTCTGATATTATTTTCTAAATCCCTTTCATCTCTAACCTTTAATGTTCTTTAATATCTCTTTGTGGAGCGGTGAAATCCTTGAGGTGTTAAGTGAAAAGGTACTGTAATGGTTTGCTTTATATAAATAACATTTCAATATATTTTAGAAGCTAGATTATGGAAAATATTTGAGATTTTTATGTCAAATATTATTCCATAGCAAAAAAAAAACATAATAAAGCTCTTAAATGTAATAATACCCTACAAAACATCATCTTTACAAAGTTGCCGAGTATTACGCTGAAAACGTCGTCAGTTTGCGACATTTTTCTCGGCATATTGGATAAAATTATGAGCTCGGTTCATCAAGTGAACTGTGAGGTGGTGTTCATTAAATTTATGAGCCTAATAAACATGCTAAAGTACACTAATGGCCATAAATTTAGTACAACCTACCTGTGAATTAGCTGTGCGTAATTATTAAAGTAATGTGAACGGTGTGGGTGATATGTGTGGCCCGTAGTGTAATAAAGAATTTGTTGCATTGCTTACCGCAATCAAGTTCATCGTTATAGATTTTTTAGTTGAAGATCAGTGCTGAAAATTGTTGTAAAATTAGCACAATGCTAATTCGAGCCATTAAAAAAAAAACGACCATTGACAACATAATTTTTTGCAAAAAAATATCCGTTTGATCCGCTGTCACTGTTGCGCGTAATATGAAAAAGAAAACCATTTAAATACAATCAAAAAGCCACAAACGCCATATCCTTTGGAACTCGAAATATTTATATTTAGTGCTATCCGAATTTTGTGGTCGGATTTTTTCCCTTTAATATCTTATATTTTGGGCACGTACCGCGTTCGGAGTAGGCCAGACGAAAATTCATAAGTCGGCCATATTGCGGGGCTATATTGAAAAATAGTTATTTAGATTACTGTAGGAATCATGCGAACAGACGGATGGTATTCGTCGGTTTTATTCGTGATGAGATTTTCCTTATCGGCGGTAGTTTTAATATAAGAACTGCGTGAATTCGGAATGCGTATTCGAAATTAAATTATGAGAGTTTCGCACGTAATTTCATGGTCTATTTCATGGTCTATTTCTAGATCACGGGGTTGTGTTCAGGACATTTGTTAGGATCCAAGTTAGATTCATGAAGACGATGAAAATACCTTCTTTTATGAAGTCCAATGACGTACTATGGAATAGGATTTAATTATACTTAATTTATTAATATGCTGTATTAGAATAGTCATCTCAGATGTACGTGTTCTTTTCTTTCAGGAATTAATTGTTATTATTTATTTATTTATGATGTTAAAATAATATTAAACTGACTTTTCTGATTAGAGTGAGAATCAGATGGCTTTGTTTAATTTTAATATTAAATAATAAGAGAAGGACGAGAAGAAGACGCGTTTGACCTGGTAAAGGCATCTTATCATACAGAGAAGGCACGAGCATTGATCACCACGCTTGCTCAAGACGGGTTGGTGATTTCAGACTTATATTAACCATAAAATCCAGGTTTCCACACGGTGTTTTCCTTCACCGATGTCAGTAATGTGTCCAAGATAAACTCAGAAAGTACATATGAATTGAAAAAGTCACATTGGTACTTGCCCAGATTTGAACCCACAACCTCGTGCATGAGAGGCAAGGCTTTAACCACTGGGCCATGACGACACTAACTATTATTATAAGAGAAAATAATTGATTTTTTGTATGTTTGTTTGTTTGTAATGAATAAACTCAAAAACTACCGGACCCATTTAAAAAAATATTTCATCAATAGAATGCTATATTATCACAGAGTAACATACGCTATAATTTATAAAGATATCACGTGGGCGAAGCCACTGGCAGAAGCTAGTATTAAATAAATTTATATTATTGGGTAATTTGCCATTCAATTAATTAGGGAACCTAACCAAACGGGCTATTCAATTTTTTTCAGCTTTATAAAATTCAAATTTAAAGTCATTTATTCAAAGTAGGCTGAGAATCAGCACTTTTCGAACGTCAAAATTACATCAGACAGTCCCCCAAAACGCCCGCCCTTCACCACTTCCTAGTGCGTTAGCTGGGAAAAAGAAGTGGCGCAACAAACTCCCCAGGCATTTTAACGAGACAAAGCCAAATTTTTATCCACTTCAGGCTTATATTGTCCATATACAGATTTAAATTATTACTGAAAGGAAATTACCCCATACGGTATTACGGACTGGACCATAATTGGCTTACCCGGTGTGAAAAATTAGATTCATCAGATCCGCTGGAAAAGCTTTTATTGATTCCTAAAATTTTTGTTGGAGGATAACTTTATTATTCTATAGGTATTGACGTATTATTTTTAAAACCTGTTTTTCTCTGGCATGACTAGGCTTTATTATAACTTATTTACCTACTTCCTGTACAAAAATTTCAAATTAGCTTTATAAGGCTTCCACCCAGAGCGAGAGAAGTTATTTGATAATTTCCCAACCACAAAAAAAAGGCTTTTCTTTTCGAATTTAAATACTGTTTAATTTTTACCCGACTATGGCAAAGCCAAAAAAAAGGTATATGATTTTAGCAGTCTATGTACTTTTGTAGTTACGTGTGTTCCACCGTAGCGCCTAAACTACTGCACCGATTTTGATGAATGAGGTATCAATAGATTTGTAATAATGGTACGGGTGACAAAGGCTATATACATTCTCCCTAAATTTGATATTATTATGTTGGATTTCACACGTAAATGTCTGACCTAAAATTCCCAGTCAATAATACTACCATAAACTCCGTCTTGTTTTTTACCCAAAAAAACATCAGGCAAGTCTGGCATTTTTTAATTCGGCCATGTTACGAGTATGTAGCGTAAAAATGCCCAGAACGAGGCCGAATACGGCCGAAATATGGTTATTGGAATATTTGGCAGCGGTCAATTTTAGTGGCATTTATTGAATCTTGACCGGGCATAGAGCGGCATATAGTTTTGTGGTTTTGCTCTATGATTACGGAACGGAGAAAATCGAGTATCGTATATGGCGAATTTGACTGGCCAAAATTAATCACTTTTAAGATTTGAACTACTGGTATTTTTTTGGAAAACTGAGACAGGAATTTAGTACTGTATCATTTTAAACTACGAATTAAATAATATTTGTTACAAAGATTGTATAGAATTTATTTTTAGTAAGCCTGTGATTATTATTATAGTTTTGTTTTGTTCAAAAGATGTTTTGTTTGCATCCCTTGATCCAGTCATAGGTATAACGTAGATGATCAGGTCAACTCTCAACCAACAGACCTCAATAAACATGTTCTGACAATATACATTTCTTTGTTCCAGAATCCAACAAATGTGCAGATGTAGAAATGTAACAATAAAAGCGAGAACATCACCAAAAATGAAGCGGCGATCGCTAACCACAGTCCGCGAGGAATCACCACCAAAGACACTATGCAGTGACGTCACCATATACGTCATGGTCACCACCACCGCAGTCCTGAGCTACATGAACAGTTTGAACGGGGACTTTGTCCATGATGATATACCTGCTATAGTGACGAATGGTGACGTCATAGGAACTAATCCGCTGAAGCAGCTGTTTCTTGATGATTATTGGGGAATGCCGATGGCTGATGTGAACAGTCACAAGTCGTACCGGCCGTTGACCACGCTGTCTTTTAGGTGAGTTTTAAAGCATAGTTTTTCAAGTTACTTATTTTATGTTTTTAAATTGAGAAGCCTACCATCGTATAAATAATTAACAGTATGTTATCTCGGCAGCGACTTTAAAATAATTACCTACGGCCGCTCGGTAGATAAATCGCCGCGCACTGGATACTGTTGCGTACACTACACTGAGATTTCAAAGCGCGTCATTTCGGTCATTTTCTATGAAGATAAATAATAATGTTATTTATTTATACTGTGCCTATATAACCAAAATACACAAAATTGGTATCGGTAAGAAACCATCCATGGGTGTCACAATAGATGATTGATATAACGTGAAAAAGAAGCGCAGCAGAGACCTTCATTCGGGTCCCTAATAATAACAAACTGCTATTATTATTATATTTATTCAGACTACAAATGAGGTCCATTGTGTTAGTTAGCTAGTCTAACGATAGCGGACAATTCTACGTCAACCTTCTTATTATAATACTGATACGTAAGACCTCGGGATATTCAC
The DNA here is from genome assembly GCA_916701695.1 of Agrochola macilenta. Lineage (NCBI taxonomy): Eukaryota > Metazoa > Arthropoda > Insecta > Lepidoptera > Noctuidae > Agrochola > Agrochola macilenta. The sequence goes on along the minus strand of OU753560.1, from coordinate 21,557,347 downwards.
GGGCTATTACTAAACTATTTCATACCACTTCGATGCTAAACCTGCGTATAGACTTTCTCTAACACTACAGTCGCAATGAGGTCACGTATTTGCATCGACACAATTCCGCTTACCCATGGTTCAAAGACATACGCTTCGAACTGCGCCTCTGCGGTCGCGCGTCACTATTGCGCATAGCAATCATTTCCTAAATTATCATTTGTGCGCTTATTAAACTATGGATCGTTTAGTGTGTAAGTAGCTTAACGAATAGACTAAAATCTTCCGAATACGTCGTCATTATTATCAGACTGAAAGCTGTCATTCGTAGATCTTTGACAGTCGTTACGGAGAGTCAGAAGCCCAAAAGTCTGACAGCCAGTCTAGCCAAGGGGTATCGTGTTACCCAGTAACTGGGTTGTGGAGGTCAAATAGGCAGTCGTTAAATGTAAAATACTGATATTCATCTGCATCCGGTAAGACTGGAAGCCGACCCAAACATAGTTGGGAAAAGGCTAGGCAGATATTATAGAACCGTAAACTTCTATTGCTGGCTTATTTCTATTGTTGGCTTTAGTTTTTTATTAGGTACATGAACGCCAAATAGATTTTTTGCAGTGGAAAGCTAAAATCACCATACTTAGCAGAAAAGTAGATGGTCCAATTTTGTTACTAGACCACAGGTAATTGCTACTTCCCATCAACTCGACAATTCTTTTTTATTACCTTTAAAATAAACAAATGTGGGAAAAAATGGCTTGATTTTAAAATTATACCACGCTGTAGACCGCATTCAAACATGCGTATGTATGTAACCTACCAGGCTACGGTAGAACTGTGAACATAACAGCAACTGCTCACTGAAGCAAAAACCATGAATATAAGTTCGTAATAATGTTCAAGAGAAAACAGTGCAGCCAGTTGGTTTGCGTAATATAAATTTATTGCTTCATATTTGAACTCGTACTGAGCCAAACCTCTGAAAGCACTATTGCCATTGCCAGTGCGAATCCGGCAACTCTATTGCCACTATTGCCAGTGTATTGCCAGCAATACATAGCGTGTATTGCGAAAGTACGGCAGAAGCGTGCCAAGTTGCAATAATGCGTGTCGTGTGTTGTTCAGTTTGATGTTTCAGTTTTAGATTTTCGATGAAAAACTTTAAAAACTAGGAATGGGCAGTCCTGTGCACTACAGTTCCGGTACCTGTTAAGGGGCATGCGCTAAGGTAGCCCGCGAAATTCAAATTTTATTTAGTTTTTTACATTTTGGAGGTCAGTGTGAGGTTTTATGTTGATTAAAATATGATTTGCGACCGTAACAAATATGGCTTTACATAATTATAATCATTACAATCAACAATACAACACCATAAGTAAGCACAATCGTCAAATGTCATGATTTCATGACATAGTCATTCAATGCGATTATATGAACTTAGATAGTTGTATTGATCATTTTTATGATTATAATTCTATAAATAAACATTTGATACGTCCGCAAATCATATTAAGGTTTCGGTCGGCCAGGGTACGTTATAAGTACGAGAGCGGTTAAGATCAACATACAACATGATACTCACCTGCAAATTGCAAAAAACGTAAGAAAATTTTAACGTGAATTTCGCGGGCTACCTTGACGCTTTCGCCTTAAAATATTGTGATTCGCCAGTGAAAAACAACACCTCGTACCCTATTTTTGAATTGAATGTCATTCTATTATACTAAACTTGAATGAGTTCAGCGAGTTAACCATAACACATTATCTTTGGAAATCATCCTTGTTTTGCTTTAAATATAAATGAAAACTAAAAAGTTTATTTCGATTGATCTGCTATCTAATTACGTAACACATTTTAGTAAACGATTACGACTAATCTGTTTCATTTTGACAGTTCAACAACATTCATTGCGTTATTTACGTTGCTGAGCAGATTTTTTTTCGAACTTATGAAGCAATGGATTAGCAATCTCTTACAAAATGATTCGTGAATGGTGCTGGATTAGTTCCTGAAAATAAAACAGTAATTTTGATAATATTTAATCGGCTAATAACTTGTGTTCCTTACAAAAGGCGTTTTAAAAAGCGAGTCTATTTCTAGTATATCATGAAGTAAGTACTACTCAAAATGAACGCTTAACTAAACTTAACTTTTTACCTTCTAAATAAAATAAGTCCTAAACTGAGGGCATGAGAAACTTTGTCCTATTCCTATCAAAAGAGAAAGAATACCACATCACAAAAACCAGTGTGAAAATAGTTTTTAATCCAACCGCCCCATAAATTCCCCTACATAATTTTACTTGCATTAGTTGACACGATAAGGCTTGCGCCCGAACAAAGCACGAAGATACCTCAACCCATTATGTGCGCGAAAAAAGCGCCGAATGCCATAAATTAACATTTTGGTAAAGTGCGAGTCCCGTGCGAGATAAGAACGTGTCTTTGTGGCACGTGCTATCATAATTTATTAGTGCACTGTGTGGGGTGGGCAGATATCGAGGCTATTGTAGTGGGAGGTAACGGTTTTGTTGCAAATGAAAAAATTGTTGAAAGATAGATGATGAGTTCTTAAAAACCCATCCATCGGTCCAAGTAAAATAGTGGTATTCAGCTGCATCCGGTTAGACTGGTAGCAGACGCCATCATAGTTGGGTAAAGGCAAGGAAATGATGAGTTATTGACTTGGTTTGTGTGCATCATACTGCCGTTTCATGAATGAACAATGAGGTGACAAGAAGACGAAACTTGTATAAATTCCTCATTAACCCTTATGAAAATTTACTACGGGAAAACATTTTTGCTTATTCAAGGACCAGAATTAAACGTGTTAGGACTTAGGAGTAAAAGACGACTGTTTCCTTCACTACTTCAATTAATACATAATTAAGGCCTTTCCCGTACATTATCCATTCATGATCAAAATTCAAAGCTTTTATTTTAATTTTAACTATTTACTTACAGGAATATATAGCTTTTATTTTAGTTATAACAATTTCCTTACAAATTATTCTGAAGTCTGTCCGTTAGTAAGGAAGTTAGTAACTCATTATGAAGTGTATTCTTGAGAAAACTGGACAAGAGACTCCATAGTTACTTTTATTTATGAAGGTACTAGCACTTTGCCCGCGACTTTGTCCGCGTGGATTTCGTAATTTCATATAAAAAATACAACTTCCTCAAATAAATTCAACACCAAATATCGAAAACTATTTTTCTAAGGGGCTGATTCTCTTGGAAATATAGTTTTCGAAAATTAATATTTACGGTCTTTAATATTTATTTAGATAAATAAGTATTCGGGGCATTTTTTAAATTTATACATAGATCATAGGAATAAGATTTTTCAAATAAACTATCCTCAACTTTCACTACTAGCGCTGGTTTTAAAAAAAGCATTTGGTACGATTCTAATGTATGACTTAAACATGGTTAGTATTCATTTTCGAGTGTTATTGGGTTTTCCCATCAGAAAATTCTCAGGAGTAGCCAGGACTCTGGATTTATGCCAGGTTGATGACAACAGGCTCGCTGTTACATGGGACTTAAACATAACTGATGAAATGTGGGTGTACTCTAGGTGCACCTAAGCCTATACCTGGGGGAACACAGGGCGTGGTGTTATGTAATATCATATCATATCATAATGTAATATCACTAAACTGGCTTTAAAAGACACATTATTTTAGTTTCGTTTCCAAGTAGGTTTCCACCTACATTATTCTTCTATTGATTTGTTTCGTCTCGATATCCCTACTCATCTACCTACCCCTCTTATTATCTATACACCATTTATTATATATAGGGTGACTGGTAATTAGTGACCGATACTTGAACACGTGACTTTACTCATCATTATGAACAACTTTTAATATGGGACCATACCTGCGCGAAAAAAAAATCTGCTGTTCCCTACATTTTGACGAGTTATGCGAACATAAATGTAGGGAATAGCTGAATTTTTTTCTCGCGATTAATACGCTATTAATTCACGCGGGCAATATAACGACATTTATTGTGTAATATTTTTCAAATTACTGCAGTTTAGAGTTACTTTTTGAATGTAAATGGTAAATAGATTACATTGCTTTGTATTTATGGTGAAATAACGGAGTTTATTATAAGTTTATATCGGAATAACGAAAGGGTGATAACCCTTATTTTTCTAATTTAAATGTAAATAATAAAAGCAGTTTAAGTACGAGTTTCGATGTTACTAGTAAAGTAGATGTAGTAGATGTTACAAGTCAGTGTGGTTAAAAAGAAGTCAAGGTCAATCTTGTGTCCCACGCGCGCTTTATTACGCAACTGCCCAAAAAGGCATGTAATTTCGTATAACAATATGAAAGCTTATTATTTTCCATGTCTAAATAACTAGGCAAACGTGGGGACTACAGTTTACATTATTTTGTTGTAGTTAACTCAGTAAAAGTTATTTTTTTGTGTAAATGAAATTGGAAGAATAGTCATATACCCGATTTATATTCATGGCATATACATAATAACAGTGCAAATAAACAACACTTTGAACTCGAAAGCATGACAGGCTGCAAATTTAAGTTTTTACAGCATAATTATGAGACTTTATCATTGAGTAAAGCCCCATTTACACGATTCAAGTGAGGGGCTAAATAATAATAGCCGCACGGGTCGCGGGGGTCGATTGAAGGTTAAGCTACGGTTGTCGCGGTAGGTTCGTGGATGGGTGACCATCCATTACGTATCGAGACCCCTCCGTAGCTCGGAAAGTACGTTACTAGTACTTTGTCCCGGCTGTCATTCGTAGATCTTTGACAGTCGTTACGGATAATTTAGTAAGAAGCACACAATCTGACAACCAATCTTACCCAAGGGGTATCGTTACACCCAGTTACGGTTGTGGAGGTCAGATAAGAAGTCGCTCCATGTAAAATACTGGTATTCAGCTGCATCCGGATAGACCTCTCAGCTGCCATGGCTGATTTAAATTGTTGAATTGTTCTTTGTTTTATCTTTTATTATTACGGAAGCTTCTAAGGTGCACGTCTTTCTACATTGTTCTCACATGTATAATTTCAACATGAATGATGTAACCAATATTTTGTAACATTAATTTTATTTATTTAAAAGAGTGTCCGTGGAGTTTCTTGCCCGTTCTTCTCCATAGGTACCTACTACGCTTTGGAATGGGCAACTAGCTTCATATTTCTGACTGACCGATTCCTTGATAATTCAAAAGTGACTGTAAATGGTTTAATTGAAATAAATGCTTTGAGTTTGAGTTTGAGACTGGAAGCCAACCCCAACATAGTTGGGGAAAGGCTAGGTAGGCAGATACATGATGCACGTTCCTTGACAAGAAACTTACATCGTATGGGGTATTAGAAGGTAAAATCTTAAATTTTCTGATTCTTTTTGAAGGCTACGATTGGGACATTGAAATCAGCTCTTGGTGATGCTGCAATAGTTATTTAAACAAATTACAAAATCATTGGAATAGGTACCTTTATCTCGATAACGCTCTAATTATTCTAATTAATAAACCTTAAATTACAAACAGTTGTTATTAATTACTAATAGGTACTGATAGTAATAATTCGCGATGATATATCAAACCTAATCAATCATCTCTATTGTTTGGCCCACCGTCCTGTAATAGTACACTGGAGCTTGAAATTATGTCTGTTATTAATTGTGTTGTGTAGTTACTTGCACTGTTATCTAACAACGGGTGTCTAAAAGATATTAATATTCTGTTAGACAACACAATATGCAGATATTATGCCCAGTTCCTGAGCTCCTCAGATAATCTTTCAATAACAATTGATTCGTCTAAGTTATTGACATTATTCATACATTGTAACAGCGAATCAATTTTCGCACCTCCCCCTTAAGACCTAGGCCAAATTTAGGGGTATGAGGAACAGGGTGTAAAGTTCACTCATCCCCCATAGAAAAGGGAGGATCCTCCGACCAGACGGGTGTGATGTCTGGCGGGCAACTGCCCAGAGGTTTGAAGTTGGGAGATTCTATATATGTTTATCGCGCGGTAATCTCTAATTGCGCGATGCAGGATTTTGTGTGACGTCAGGATGTTATGTGACGTCAGGTCTTTGATGCGTAGTTCGCATGTAGCGATGTAGATGCCGCTACATCACTCCCCTCCGGAGACCGGAGGTCGATAGTGGGCTGAGTCTGGAATCTTGCGATGCTTCACAGTGCCAGCTGTGGTTCCAGTGAGTCGGAACCGGGTGCCGCATAGTTCGCAGTGGGTCGGAACTGTCTGCGGTGATTCCCCAGTGAGTCGGGGTGGCGCTGCGTCTTGATCCAGTGAGTCGGATGTGGTACAGCGATGGGTTGTGGCTAAGGATGATGACCAGGAATGCGCGTTCGCTGCATGCTGGTGGTCGGGATACCCGTTGAAGCCGTGGGTGCTGGCTGGCTGTGTGACTCGCCTCACGAAAGCTTGCGGGAGTGATGATGATGATGACGTCACGCTGAAGTAGTTGCACGAAGGCTGCGTTGACGTTCATATTCGGGGTCACCAGTTTAGGGGTATGAGGAACAGGGTGTAAAGTTCACTCATCCCCCATAGAAAAGGGAGGATCCTCCGACCAGACGGGTGTGATGTCTGGCGGGCAACTGCCCAGAGGTTTGAAGTTGGGAGATTCTATATATGTTTATCGCGCGGTAATCTCTAATTGCGCGATGCAGGATTTTGTGTGACGTCAGGATGTTATGTGACGTCAGGTCTTTGATGCGTAGTTCGCATGTAGCGATGTAGATGCCGCTGCCAAATATTGTTTGATTTTTGTATAGCATAAGACCTAAATTAAATAGGTGCCATAAAGAATATGAATAAAAATCTTTAAAAAAAAATCGCGGAGTTTCGCGGGTTAAACCTAGAAGCTGATTCTTGACACAATACGATAGATATGGAACACCTTGGTCTGAAACTATATTATCATCATCATCGGCAGTCTTGTTCCACCCACTACTGAGTATCTTAGGTCTTCTACCTTTTGTGCCATGCTTCCCTGGTCTGTGCGAGTCCTTACCAGGTCTTCCACGTGATCGTCTGTAGGTCGTTCACCCACCCATCTGGCTATATACAACCTTAGTTTTTGTTTACCCTAAACCTCTTAAGGGGTCATTGTACGTACGCGAAAAAAAAATCTGCTGTTCCCTACATTTATGTTCGCATAGCTCGTCGAAATGTAGGAAGCAGTTGATATTTTTTTCGCAATTTCAGCGTTGGTCCCATAGTGAAAGTTGTTCATAATCATGAGTCAGAAAGTTGAAGCTAGTTGCCCATTCCAAAACGTAGATCTCTATGAAGAAGAACGGGCATGAAACTCCAAGGACACTGTTATAAATCAAAATAAAACAAAATTCTGGGAACATTATTCTGGTAAAAAGCAAGAAAATCATTATTCTTTATTAAGTATTCAACAATTAAAACTTGATTAAATAAAAATTAAACAATATGTTCGTAATGCCACAAAAAAAAAGAAAAGAGGAAGCAACTCTTCCATTATTTTTTTTACTAGAGGTCCCAAGTGGGTGTGGAGTGGCCAAGCATTGACCCAAGCATTTTTATCTACGATATAACTGCGGATCTGTTTACTTTCTCATAGGTTCAAGGTGAAAGTTAGTAGTTTAACTTTGAGCAATTTTTTGCCGAGATACTGACGTGGAAACATAGTTTTAAACGAAGTATATTTCAAAATGTAAAATAAAATAATGGAATACACAAATTCACAAATTCATAAAACTATAAAATTCACAGTACCATTTTATTTTTACCACTACAGAACAAAATATTTTCGCAAAACTTAAACTGCCACAAAACAAACACAAAACGTATAACTTCGCTAAGACTATGAAAACAAACACGAAAGCGGCCGAAATCGGATTACACGGGGCGCTTTTCAGCAAAAACCAATAGCAGGGACCAACTAGTGCCGCCAGTAATAAAGCCCCGGGAACGGGACGGAAACGCGGAATTAAAGGAGCCGGAATACAGGACACGGCGCCACGGGGTTTTTCGGTGCAGTTTTTATGTTTTGTTGAAGCTAGTTGAAGTCGGTTTTCTTGGCGCTTTTGACTTTGTTATTTTTTTCAGCTCATTATTATTTGATGTTTCGTATTGTATACATTTAGAATAGGTTGGACTCGATCTTTTTTATCGATAAGGAAACAAGAGATCGGAAAATTTAATCCGCGCAAAGTTAAAACTTTATAACTTACGGTAAAGTGTACTCAATCTTTTATTCCGCAATATTGTTCGAAACATATTTGCATGATATTTGAGTACAACAGCAATAAATAATCCATAACACTGAACAAGCAATACTATGTTAAGTTAAAGTGAATATCTCTAACATTTAAATATTTATTCATTTAAATGGGTACAAACAATTTATAACTAATTAATTGATAAAAGTAGCAAAATTATATACTAACTTAACTAAAACTATTTACAAACTAAACTATAGCATCGTAAAATTCATCCGCATCGCTGTCGAATGTACCTAAGAGACTGGCCGCATTGCCACGTTGTATGGCAATGCTTAGCCTCTGCCCAAGGTAAAAACCAGCCCTTGGGTTACGGGAAGTGTCAAATAGCCGTTAGTATAAGTTAAAGTTAGTCAACAACACAGTATTTTATTAAAACGGACCTCTTCAACATCACTAAAACTCACGAAAAGCTCCGAACATCCCGACCTATTCAATATCCCGCGGGGCAGTCATCGTTCCGGAAAAACTGCGACGTCCCGGGAATATGAGACACACGACAACACTACCCTCGAACACCCGAGGGGCAGACGCATAGAGGTCGTGTAATCTTATTTTTTATAGAAACGTGAACGTTTCCTTACATCTGATAGTGTAAATGTCGGGGTGTGAGATAGAAGTTTATCACTGTTTTTATTGATAATAGGGTGTCCGATTAGGACCAGGCCCGGGTCGACGGCGCGTTGTGTTCCACGCGCGCCTCAAAGAGATGTCAGCACCAACTGACGGGGTCCGTAAGGGCCAATGCCTGCCAGGGTTGCGAGTTTATCCGAAAGGGATATCGCGGCCCCGGCACTCAGGCAACGGAAGGAACACGGGTGGGGTTTAGTCAGTAAAAGTCTGCCCTTTCGCTCCGCCCAGAGTGGGAGGGTTAAGTGAAAGTGAGTGGGAAGTTATTTGATAATTTCCCACCCTCAAAAAAAAAAAAGAAGGTTAGTGGGTGTGTATTATTATTTATCTGCAGAATTATGTATGTACGAGTATACTCGTATGTGTGTGTATCAGAGACGCAGAAAGTTGATAATATCACCTTCTATAGCCCCATTTCTACCTAGCCCTTTCCCAACTATGTTGGGGTCGGCTTCCAGTGTAACCAAGTGCAGCTGCATACCAGAAATGCCATCGACATTTTACATGAAGCGACTGCCTATCTGACCTCTACAACACAATGTGTTGTTATTCAACTGCGTCCTGTTAGATCCAGCAAAAGGTTAGGTAGATTGATATGTATAGAAATGAATTTGCTGAAATAGGTTAATGCCTCGAGAGCACTCACGGTATATATAAGCTGATACAATGATCGGCGTAGGAGGACACTAAGCTCTGCGTTTTGCAGAATGCATTGGTTGAAGTAGAGTTGAGTGTATATGTGGGGTATTAGCAGTCTATCAAATGTAATCCCTCGTTTGTGACGATTATGTAGAATGTACTGATAAAATTAAAGTCTTTTATTAACTAGGTACTTAAGATGATGTTTCTCTTAGTTTTTAAGCTGTTTTTTTAGTTTGTAAGCGTAAACGTTTAGAAGTTATTCTCGAGAAGTACATCAACCATACCTAAATTTCTTGATTACCCGCTTGATTATTCTGTAAAGTACAGGATTTTCAATTCATTTATGGGGACGGGCGCATTTTTATTATCGGGAAGGCCGCATGGTGTTTTAAGACGTGGAATAGAATAGAATAATCACTGCGGAAGTTATAAATAACACAACTTCACTTTAGACGCTCTGTTCTGCTTAACAAACTTTCCTCCGCCAATAAATAACGCAGACCACCCACGACCCAATTTTCAAAACCTGACGAATTTACTTCATAACTTTAACGAAATAAACGCTCCATAAAGACTTTTTTCCGAGCTAACAAGACGAAACTCGATTTATTTATTACTAGCAGGAGCTTTGATAAATAGCAACTTGGGGTGTGTGCCAAGCGCGCCAACCGACCGAATTAAAGAGACCACGCTCCGCAGCGGTGCCCGAATAAATTGGTGTATATTAATCTTTGTCACTTAATACTCCATAAAGTTTGACGTGATGAATTAGGTTGCACCTGACGAAGTCCCGGGCGAACGCACAATGATGATGCGATCATACACTGAGATCAGATTTCGAATAATTTCGGGACAGTGCTTGATCAGATTCCGGTGAGGTAAGGGTTGAATGGGGATTTTTTTCCGGGGTCAATGTGCTTTTGAATAATTTAATTTAAAAGGGTTTTCAATGGGCCTATCAAAAAAATATTTAGGGCGCTAATGGTATCGTTGAAAATAGGGATGAAAAAATTTTTTTCGACTCGATTTAGGTACTTTTTTTTTATGCGTTTTGTCTTCTTCATTATTTTTCGTGTGGTTAGTGACTAACCTGGTGTCTGACTTTTTATGACGCCCATGGGTCTCTGACTTGGCTTCAAATCCCGTCGAGATATATCTCTCAGGCATCTCTGATTTTGTACAATAAACAATGTTTCAATGTAAAAATCAGGCAAAACGCATTCATTTATCGTCCAGTTAAACATAAGTTCATCGAGGTGCTTGCACAATGTGAAGTCCCCAATGAACGCATGTTGATGCGCGATCGTAAAGTGAGATTGCATTTTGAATAATTTGAGGGCAATTTTAGAACTCATTGCTTTATGGTGAAAGGGTCGAGAGCGGAGTTTATTTCCCGTATGTGGTGATATTTTAAATATTTTAGCGAATCCTTTGAATGAGAAAATTGTGTCAGTATCAAACTTACTAAGTTTACAAAATCATAGAAAAAAAAAATACGAGTTGAATGCAAACAAGATTCCACTTATACACGATAATAAACTTATACAGTAGGAATATTACAAATATAAAGTAAAAGTAATGTAAAGCAGTTTAAATAAAACATTAGAAAGACAAACCACAAAACAGTTCCGACTAATTAACTTAGGTATGCTGTTATGTGTTATGTATTGAATTCGTGCATAATAAACGTCGCACAACTATACCCACATAGCTTGATATTGTTGCACACAGTACAATAACACAACAGTCAACGCATTTCCCCAAACAATCTTATTACATTGAAACCGAACTCCCGGTACGATCTGCAGGCAATTTGCAACGAACCGCACGCGTTACACGCGTTATGGCTCGCGATCCGGTGGGGTTTGCGTTCAGTTGCGGTTACACGGGCAATTTATTCAGCAATTGTTGCATGGCAGCAGTTACCTGATACCTTTCAATCTCAAACTCAAAGCATATGTTTTCAATTAAATATTTACAGGCATTTTTGAACTGTCAAGGATTCGGTCAGTCAGAAAGATAAAGCTAGTTGTGCATTTCAAAGCTTAGTAGGTTCATAAGGAGAAAAACAGGCTTGAAACTCCATTTTCAATCCTATTCCATTTGCTCATACATTTTGTATTGCTTAGGTATTGATGTTGCCTAGTTTTTTGCCTGCTTCACTGGCTGTAACCGTGACGCAGGCTAAGTTGCTCCCTATCACTCAATATAGTGTGACTGTATCTCTAGCAAACAATTGCTATTGTTGGGATCATAGAAAATAGTTTGATGTGGTCGTGAAGTCATATTTGACCAAAATTGCCCAGAACTAAGCAACTTAAGTTGCCCGTATGAGCGTACATTTATTGGACGCCGGAACGCGTGCCATGTGCTGCCATGTGTGAAATCGGTAACGGACAATGAGTTTTAAGTTAGGATTAGGGTTTCTGACTAACAGCTCGGCCGCTATTGTGTTTGAATTGTAATAATGCTATTAGAATGCCAGAAATAGTGGCAAAATGTCATGCTCAATCGAATTTGTTTGGTTTACTATCCTTGCATATTAAAGCTGTTAAAGACCAATTTTTTATCAACTTACATTGGCTTCTTTTCAGCATAGGTAAATATAGACTACTTGTACATAAGCAGAAGTCTGCTTCTTTATACTTACCTACAAAGAGTATTTACCCAAATACGTAGATACGAATGGGTCACTGATATGTTCCGCATGAGATCTTGCAGCCCTCTCTCCTCTTTATGTGCAAGGGAGGACAATCGTGGTATTATAGTTGATAGGAGTCCGATATAATCCCTACGTATTTCCCAGAAGAAGGGTACCTATCCCTTTACGAGGATTTACGCACGAAAGAAGGTTTCATCAATATCAATGCAAAATAGTCTCAACAAGATACTTTAGGCAGTTTGACATACTTACACTTTTTGATGACAGGCAAATATTTTTAATACTGCTTATGCTATTCTTACAGATTTAGGACCTACTGAAACGACTGAAGAAAACCAGTTATCAAACAATTGTTTTATCATTCTTGGATAAACTTAACTGTATGTGTATGTGCAACCTTAAATACGTAACACACTTTCAATCACAATCTGAAAGATTTTGAGGGAAATAAATTGCTAATCCACTGCTTTATAAGCTTGATAACTCGACAACGTCAATGACGCAATGAATGTTGTTGAACTGTCAAAAGGAAAGACGTTGCTATTGTAAGCCTGTTACGAAATTACTCCGCAGGATTACTCCCAATTCTTCTTGAAAAAATTGCATCTACCCTAACACGGTATCAAGGCTTTATCAAAATCCATTCCCCAGCAATGGAACACAAACATATCGTCTATGTACACACACCATAACTTCCTCTTACTTATAACTTATTTGAACTTACGCGAACAGTTCAGCTGTGTGTTTTTCTTCCATACTCAGATCATCCTCACAGCTAATATTTTGACTTGTAGACAGAATTTATCTGACATTCAGAAAATATGTGTGTGTTAAGAAAGGTTTATCGGAGAACGAATTTATTGTTATTAATCTACCGTTTCATTTTGTTTTGTTACACGCGATGGCATACTCGTATTTAATCAAAAGATGATTGTGAAGCAATACAGTTATAAAGATAATATTCTACATTTTTATAACGAAGCTACCAGTAGCAGCAGTATTGAGTACCTACTTTTAAACATCTTGCATTACAAAACTAATTTGGAATTATTTTTCCAAAAAATCCGTCGCATAATTTTATCCAGTCTCATGTTTACGCGCTGAGCTCCATTACCATGTTATTACGTCAAACATCCGTGGATAGGAACCAATCCGGATTGATCCCAGTTGTTAGCACCACATGAGCTCGAAAACGATATTTCGTTTAGATTGATTGATGGTAATTGGCGCTTGTAAACTTATCTAGCTCAAATGTTGTGGTGATTTATGGTGCAATGATGTAGAAGGATGGGGTTGCCACGTGTGGGCTCATGTTTTCCAGAGATATTTTGAACTGAAATAAGAATAAAATGGTCCCAAGAGCGACTTTTTTGAGTGTAACTTTATTTGGTAAAAGAAAAAAGGATGAAAAATTATTTATCCAGCACAAATAAAACGCACATTAGATATATATTGTCCTCAACATCTGATGTTTTAATAATGTTTGTAATCTAAATTAGGTAGATAAAAATTGTTGAATTGTTGTGTGAGGAATGATATGAAAGAGAAGGGAGTGAATGATGGGGTGCTTGCTTCTGCGAAGCAGTAATGCTCGCAAAGGAGGAGGCGAAACGCGTGAGGTGGAGGCAAATTTCGCGCCCTCACGCCCTTAGCCGCCGCAGGAGACGCCCTGGGCGTCGGGAACCGCAGGCCGATTCCCGGCTACTGTAGGCGCGGGCTTGCGGATGGTAAACAATGGGTAGCTCACCGTCTGATAAGGACTAGACCCGGGTCGACGGCGCGTTGTATTCCACGCGCGTCTCAAAGAGATGACAGCACAACTGACGGGGTCCGTTAGGACCGATGCCTGCTGGGGTCGCGAGAAAGTCCGAAAGGGATACCGTGGCCCCTGGCAACGAAAAGGCAACTGAAGGAACACGGGTGGGTTTTAATCAGTAAGAGTCTGACAGGCCCTCCGGGAGAAGTTATTTAATAATTTCCCACAAAAAAAAAGAAAAATAAAGGGAGTGAATGATACCGTGACGGTTGACAGGGGAGAGTGGAAAGAGAAAACGTGTTGCGCTGACCACACGTAACATGGGACAAGAGCAGAAAAATGATGGTGATGATAATTAGGTTGATTAAAATTATAATTAAAATAATGGGTAAATAGTAATCCTATACTATTAACCCTTCATGATACTTCTGCCCTTATTCCAATTTATTGGGGTTCGGTAAAACCTGTCTTCTTCTTCCATACTTCTCTATTAGTCATCGCCCTCGTACATGTCTTTTTTATTATTTTTAATATTAATTTTGTTAGTTTTAAATGCTCCTATTTTACCGTTTGTCCAGCACGTGTCCCAAAAAAAAAAAAAAGCGTCGTTCTTTTATTAAAAATATTGATATCCCTTAGAGTTTGGTGTCGCTGGTGAAACCCTAAATGTCTGCAGAGAACGTAATAGCACATTGCAGTATTTAACAAGTGTTGCAAGAACGAAGAAAGCAATATCGTAATGGCTTGTTTCAACGGCTATTAATTCCCCAGTTGAATTCTGTAGAGCCATTTCCCGTTACATTTCATTTTGTATTTTTTTGTTTGTTTTGAATTTAATTTCAACATCTTAAGTAACAATAGGTACAGTCAGGGAAGCAAATTGCTACCTTATGCCAATTTGCCATTTCATACAACTGTCAAAGAATTTTGCCAGAGGGGGCGAGAAATCTATCTAGCTAGGTCTTATACCTAGCTAGATCGATTTTTGAACCCCAATATTGCAACTTTCATTGAAATCGTAAGAGCCGTTTTCGAGAACAGGATTACATAATATTTTACTCTTCATTGTATTTCACACACCTTTTTATTTTTTATTATATTTATTTGTCTGTATCTATCTATCCGTGACATCACTGCGGGCCCTATCAGAATACCAGCGCTGCGACATTTTTATTTATTTTTTAATGTCGCGGCATCATGCTGAGATAGGAGCCTTTTGGCCTCGTACAGGACTTCCTTCATGTTACTTTAAATTTTAATGTTACTTTATTTTTTATTTATGTTTAATGTGTTTTTAGTTAAGTGTGATTTCCTGTGCGAGTCACAATACATACATTTTCTTTCTTTCTTTCTTTACAAATATAAAAATTTTATACAAATATTGCTCATTTAAAGTTAAAACGTATTTATACAAACATAATATTTATACGGCCGACTGTCAGTTTTTTTGCTTTTGAGTAAACAACAATTGAATTGAATTGAATCGGTGGCTAATAGGGAAGTATGAAAAAGGAGACAGTTTTTACCGAACCCAAATAATTTGAAATAAGGGCAGAAGTATCGTGAAGGGATATCAAACATAACATTAAACTTTGTTCGTCTATGTGCTGTACCAACAACCATTTTATTTAAAGTTAACACGTTTTTAACAAACATGCTGTTTATATATGGCCCAAATTATTTGTCATTTTTTAAGCTTTTGAATAAAAAATACGAATAAAAATAAACCGTATTTGCTATATTTTTATTCGTGTTGTTTGCAGTAAAGCGGATGAATCCACCCTGCAAAACTTTATACTTTGCTTTACAATGTTTTGTTTAACTTTACTCAATTTTCTATAACAAAACAATACTTGTCTTTAAAACTTTAAACAATCATAACAAGTTTACAAGACCTCCCTTATTTTAGAATAGAATAGAATAGAATATTATTTCTTGTAACTGCAGGCGGTTATAAAAAGAAATTGGTCAGAATTAAAAAAGTATCTCTACAACATACCTCTAAGTCTTGGGTGTATAATAATATTCGGATTAATTAAAAATAATGTAACATGAATAAACAAAAAACTAAACTATAAACAAGAATTATATTTTCTTACAGAAGCCTTTCTTTTTAACTAACTTCAAAAGAGGAGGTTTTATGTTCGTCTATATGTATTTTTTTTTATGTATGCTTATCTATGTTTTCGTCAATTGTGGATCGATTTTGATTATTTATAATTTAAATTAATTTTTTTTTTTATAATTATTTTGTGAGTGGTAATAAATTATAAATAAAAACTATATTTTTTTTACTAACTTTGCTTGGGTAGTTTTTGAGTTAGCTTCGATAGTACGTGTTTCTACTTTGTGTATATTGAGGACGTTATAATACTAACTAAATTTTGATTCCGGTTTAATTATTCAAATAATCAAATCAAAACACTCAATTTGTAAGCGGCACTACTATTGGCATGCACAGGAACGTCCACTGATCCATCCTAACTAATATATATTATAAAAGCGAAAGTGAGTTTGTTTGTTTGTTACGCTTACACGCTAAAACAGCTAAACGGATTTAGATAAAATTTGGAACATGGGTAGACTATGACCTCGAAAAGGACAGAATAACTGCTGTCCCGATATTTCTACGGGATCGAGACATATGCGGGAGAAAACACGGGGCGCAGCTAGTTTGTTTATATTTTCAGCAGATACTTTTATAACAGACAAGTAATATTAGAATATTCTTCATTGGGCTGTTGTTGTAACTAGAAGGAAAAACACCAAAACGCTCTTAGGTATATTGATTGCCTTGTAGGTCAAGTAGTCACAAACTCGAATGCCAAGTCCTGATTGAGTGCGATTTCTGGGTCTAGGAAAGTGCTATTGGCTTTTTTCTTTTGAAGATTCTCAGTAGCACCCAAGAGTCTAAAGTGTCCAGTTAATGGTCAGGAGACTCTAAGCTCCAAATAATCTGAGTAGGGTAAAAGACTAATGACGCTTATATTTTCTACAAACATAACATCGGCACTTAACAGTGTACAAAAATGTACAGCCTCAAGCACTTAAATATTTCCCCTAGCAAAACCCAACAACTTGTTGATAAGTGCCAGACAAACACTTCTGTTTCGTCCCGAACCGGCGCAAAAATAATTCAAACATAGTCCACAAATATTGACATTCTTCTTATATGATGACATTGAACTATGAAGATGAAGGGTGTACTGACGAGGACATAATATGGGTCCCTTTTGAGAAGTATTGCGATGGAATGTTGATATTGGAAAGAGGAAAATTATAGCCTTTTTTTCTTGGCTACAAGTTGGATGCTGTGTAATTGGGAAACGGCTAGACTTTCCTATCTAAATATCAAAAGAATTTACGAGATAATAATTGTTTTTTACCGATTGCCAAAATAAACGAAAAGATAAATATTAAAAAAAAAAAAATCGGACACATAAATATGGGTCGGAAATATAAATAATATTTTTGGTTATTAGAAAAACAACACAAACTATTCATTATTACGCCACAGTGGCATGTAGGCGTATCCAATGCTATAATTATTAAGGCTATAATTTTCAGGATGCTGTTGCGGCTGGCGCGTAACCTTCTACGTTCATCGTCTTCACTTAAAATTACATAATTAATGTATACAAAATATTGTAAAACATTTTAAAAGAGTAACGGTGAAGTTCTTGCCCATACGAGAACTACCTTTTGGAAGGGGCAACTTGAATCATTATTGACGTCATGTGCGTACTTGAAAAAAAAAACCGTAAATGCTGGTCGTCGTTGCGTGTGATGATTTGATAATTATGCCTAACCTAGCCTATTTGTGAATTCACTATTATGGAGGTTCAGGCCCGTTCCATCTACATATTTCTGAACACTTCATCAGTGATCCTGTCGCTCATAAAATGTAAGTACTCAGTACAGTTACTGCGTTATAAAACCACTAACATTCCTCCACAAATAGAAACAAAAACCAGCTTCAACATACATTTTTTCTTCAACGCATCTGAAACATTTATGACAAAACAAAAATAAACATATACGACCACAATCTGAACACAATAATGAAAACATTCAACCATACAGCCATAAGAATTTCACTGACGTAGCCACAATACAGGCGTTCTTGGGCGAATATATTTTTATTTAGTCTTGTCCCCTCTGCGACGGTCGGGGTAGCAATAAAAATATTATATACCTAAGTGCTCTGCGGTCGATGTTTGCTCCAAGGTTTGACGGGAAGCGGGTGGCGATTTTTTATAAAGTAAGTGAACATTTGAATTCAGTGTGTAAAATAATAGACTAGCAATGATTAACCACAATGATTGCGAGATGGCTGACTTTGTTCAGTTACCTTCCTAGAGGTCTTATTGGACTTGCCGCGATTGGACCGTGGATGGGTGACCGCCTTTACATACCAAAACCCCTCCATGCCTCGGAAAGTAGGTTAAGCCGTAGCCGTTGTAGGTTACGCCGTCCCGGCTGTCATTTGTAGATCTTTGACAGTGGTGACGGGTCGTCAGAAGCCCGAAACTCTGACAACCAGTCGTATCAAGGGATATCGTGTTACCCAGTAACTGGGTTGTGGAGGTCAGATAGGCAGTCGCTCTATGTGAAATACTGGTATTCAGCTGCATTCGGTTAGACTGGAAGCCGACCACAACATAGTTGAAAAAAGGCTAGGTTGATGATATAGGTATAGTAGTGTGAAAATATTTAAATTTGACCCCTTGTCACTATTATGAACGCTATAGTGATGTCATTCAACATGTCATTAAACCTGAGTTAATATTCAAGGATATAATTAAAGATTCTGTGGCGGCATCTACAATCGCCACATATGAACTACGCATCAAAGACCTGACGTCACACAAATCCTGCATCGCGCAATTAGAGTTTACCGCGCGTAGGGCATATATACAATCTTCCAACTTCAACCTCTGGGCAGTTGCCCGCCAGACACGACACCCGTCTGGTCGGAGGATCCTCCCTTTTCTATGGTGGATGAGTGAACTTTACAACTCTACACGTTCCTCATACCCCTAAACTTCTATCAAAATCCAGGAATGTAACCTACTCACTCATGAATGTAACCTACATTTCCCACTTCGGCTCTAGAATCTCATAACTTGCACCGCTATGAATGAAACATAGACGATGTACTCATCCTTTATGCCAGGTACGAGTTTGTAGTTCGTGGTTTTCGTAGAGTTTCATTACGCTAGAGTCTATCCGGCCCCTAATAAGGTAAACAGCGATATGTAATATTATACTGACTTAACTGCAGTCTATTTAACGAGGATTAATTATTTCGTGTATTACTTTGTTGTTTAGTTTGAGTGTTTCTACTGTGGGATGGGAAATGAGCATGTTTTCAGTTTTGAGTTATATATTGTTTGGTCAAATGGTGCAGTGGCTTAGTGTTGTGTTATCTGTCTGCTGTGTTGAGAATTCCAGACTTAAATTATGCTTTGGGATAAAATATTATTATTATGTATTTATATTTATTAACAAGGAAGTTATTTCATTTATTAGAGTACCGTACCTCAAAAAGAAAAAACTAAACCCTTATAGGATCACTCGTGTTTCTGTCTCTCTGTCCGTCTGTCTGTCACAGCCAATTTGCTCCGAATCTAATAGACCGATTAAGTTGAAACAGTGTGACATATCAAATGAAAAGGCTTGTTGCGAAAATCTTTTTTTTTTATTTTTATTATTTTAAAATCATTACTTTTAAAGATATTCAAGAAAATTTATAAAAATTGGTCATTCCTCTGATTCCCCGGACCCTATCTCCGAAACTACTGAGCCAAAAATACAAAGATTTGTTCTTTACTCATAGATAACAGAAAAACCTATAATAAGTCTATGGTCTAAAAATAAAATGGTAAATCTCTCAATATTGTGCGTAAAAAACTAAAATTTGCAGTTGGATTGAATGGGAGAACATTTTTATCAACTATAATGTTAAGTTTGTTCTTGGGATAACTCCGGAACTCTTCTTTGTGCGTAGTCCGACACGCACTTGGCCGGTTTTTTATTTAAACAAGGGGTCGACTTGGAAAACGGTTGTCCTCGACACGATACGATATTGTGAGGTTTCATTCTTTGAAACAATCCTGTGTTTCCAAATGCTGGTAGGATATTAATTTTTCAGTAATGTTTATAAGATACATAATAAAACAATGGTTTATAAGAAATACCTACATGAAAAAAGCTACGGCCTAAAACATTGTATTAAGGCAACCTTTTGTTTGCAAACAACTGAAAAAGCTTTCGACACAACACGTGCCTCTGGCAACTGTATGAAAATCTCTAGACAACACCATTTCTTCCCACCTCAAAAATAATAACAAAAAGCATAATATTTTCCTTAACAAAATGAAGACTTACAATTTGCGAGAAACATGGAATAATAAATAACACGTATAAGCATTGTGGGGATTAAAATAACCCCTTTTGTAAGGGGCGGCCGTAGGGGCTAGAGTTTATGCTATGTTTATATAATATGTACCCGGGATCCTAAGGGAGCAGGTTACTTTCCTGAATTCTTTGTGCAGATTCTTTGTATTGATTTGTGCATTGTTTCCCGTTGGGGAGTAAGGAGTGATTTTTGATAGAGGAATTGGTTTAACCGTCTCTTTGGTCAAGTGGTTAGACCACCTGTCGCTGACCCAGAGGTCCCGGGTTCGAGTCCCAGTCGTGGCAATTTTTTCTGCTCGGTTTGGTTGGTGGTAGGGCTTATTCTAAGTCCGCCTAGCTAGCTACCACCATCTAACTCGCCATAATAACAATGTTGCATTGTTGTGTTTCGGCAGTTAGAGGTAAGATAGCTAGTTTCCCTTTGGTTTGAGGATTCCGGGTGAAGCTCGCTTTCACCTTCAGCCTGATCAAGACCAAGACTTGACCCGACCTGACCAAGAGCTTCCCTGGAGTAGATAAAAAAAAGAGAAATGCCTGCAAACTCAAGGTGACTGATTCCTAGAGGTAATGATTGATCAACCGCAATATATCGAAATTGGGTTTACCCATAACGAGGCATACAAAACAAACATATAACAATATTCAAGGTGCCGAAAATAACTAATGTAGGTATAACATACCTACCTTGTCAGGGAAAGTTTTTGTTTAGAAAATTGTTTATTCAAATTACAACTGTCATATTTTATCAGTTGTATGAAATGGCTATGGAATGGAAAATTGGCGTTACTAAATTTTCCTCAATGTACCTAGGTACGTGAAGAAAAATTTTCTTTTGAGAAATTAGTTTATGAGTCTGTCTAAGAACCCAGTTAAGTAGAAAAATACTCTCATTTTATCTCGAAAACGTTGCGTTTTTGTTGACACAGTAAGTTGGGACCGGACATAAGACGGAATAAAGGAGAACGAGGGCAAAGGATAACTCTGGGGGTTTCGAAAAAGGAGATTAAGAGATAATAAAGGGTGTGGGTAGCAGGACCCTGTTTATGGGATATTAACGACATAAGTAGGTAGTTGTATGTAGTTCTATTTACTAATCTCTTGGTAAAACATAGTAATTAATTATCTCAATATTCTGACATTGTTTTTGTGGATTTATTTATGAGCTTATTTATGTAGAAAGTGAATACTATACAGGCTGCTTATTACGAATTTTTCAACGATGTTTATTTAGCTTTTATGCTCATACTGATAAAGAAAATTGTATTGTCGTCGTTGCATATTTTTTTCTATCTAACCTGGCTAAATAATTTAACTATCAAAACATTGAGTTTGATGTATGATCGTCTATTGTTTTGAGCTCTAGATTATACGGGTATCATTTGTTTACTTTCATTCATAATTCATTGATAGTCTAGTCGTAAATTCTAGCATATTTTTTGTTAAAAATGTTTTGTAAACATACTTGATTTATGGGTGACATTAAAATGGATTTATAATCTAAAGCTTTAGTTTATTTGATAAATAATGGGCTTGTGATTTTATCAAAGACATTCTGGTTATTGTTAGTTATTAAAAACATATTTCATCGATTAATCTGTGGTAGCAATTAAAGTGCTGTGCTGCGCAGTGCTGTGTGTGGTGTGTGTAAGTGTTGTGTGTGTGTGTGAGTGTGTGCAGTGTGTGTGTGTTGTGATTCTCTTCTGAGGCCTTCTCTGAGACCTCCTTTTATCAGACTCTTGGTAGTCATATATTGGTGTCAGTGACTGCAGTATCCTAAAACGATATAAGTTACGTTTTAGTGGAATAAATGAATATTGATCGACGCTAATGCTTAAACTTGTCATACCTACTTTTGGAAAAACCACTTGATACTTTTTATAACTGGTGTGTTAGGGTAGCAAAAATCAAAAATCAAAATTCAAAATTATAAAGTCATATATTCAAACTAGGCTGAGAATCAGCACTTTTCGAACGTCAAAATTACATAAGACAGTCCCCTAAAACGCACACCTTTCACCACTTCCTAGTGCGTTAGCTGGGAAGAAGAAGTGGCGCAAAAAACTCCCCAGCAGCACAGCTGTCTGTTCAGTTAGAAAAAAAATTATTCTATAAAATATGTTTAAAGCTAGGTCTTTAATATTCCACATATGCGTAACATAATCAAGATCTTTCATAAAACCACTATGACGAACCTTGCAAAAGTCCCAGAGATTTTGAGAGAAGAAATGACATTTTCTATCCGCTTATAAATTCCCAAGTAAAATAACATTTACGTACGCAAGTCTAGACTTCACAGTACCTGAACCTAAATAATGTAAGGCGAAGTGAACGAGACAGATTTTCTGGGAGAAATGTACCGTGTGCGAGATACGTCGCTTGCTATCTAAATAATTCTCGTGTCGTGTCTTATCTTATCATATGTTTTAGGATCCATGTTGAGTGGCACTTTACTTTTGTCTCGTACATTGTTACACCCTAATCAGAACACGCCAGAACCCTTTCTTCTAAGAAGTAAGGTTATTCTTCTATTCTTTTATTCAGTCACGATTGACAAGCATGCAAGCTTTTGCCCACGGCTTCGGTCGCGTAGAGTTCGGAAAAATCAAAGAGTCGACAAAAATCCCAGGTCGTGGTTTATCTGTGCGCCAAATTTCAACAAATTCCGTTCAGCAGTTAGATTTGATATTTACCTATTAATAACAGTGTCGACAGTAGTGTCGTGATGGCCCAGTGGTTAAGGCCTCGCCTCTCATGCACGAGGTTGTGGGTTCAAATCCGGGCAAGTACCAATGTGACTTTTTCAATTCAATATGAATTAAAAAAAAAGAAAGAAAGTACATAGTACTTTCTGAGTTTATCTTGGACATTACCTGACATCGGTGAAGGAAAACATCGTGAGGAAACCTGGACAATTATAGTTAATATATGTCTGAAATCACCAACCCGTCTTGAGCAAGCGTGGTGATCAATGCTCGTGCCTTCTCTATATGAGAAGAGGCCTTTGCCCTGCAGTGGGACAGTCACAGGCTGGTATTATTAATAACAGGCAATGGGCTCACTCCCTATTATATGGGACTTAAACATAATTGGCGAAATGTGGTTGTATCTACTCTATGCATGCTCTATGTATGTTTCTAGTGTATGCTTTATGAATGTATGTATTTATTGTGTATGTAAATGGTACACCACTGACTACCTGCAGTATTTGTCTCTCCTTCTCCCTTTAATCCATCCAAAGGTTGTCTGTAAAAGATCGCTTTTAGCGATAAGACCGCCCATTGTGTCACCCTATGTAAAATGACTACATTTTTATCTGTATTTTTTATGGTGTACATAATAAAGAATATTCTATTCTATTCTATTCTATTCTCTATGTACACCTCTGCCTAACCCTTGTCGTAAAATAGCGTGATGTGATGTATGTCTATTCTATTCTATTTTTATTAAATGGCAAGCAAAGCCGATGTCGACTATTCTGCCAATATCTAAAGTGAACTAGAAAAACAAGAGCGCATGATTAAAAAAAAAACAAAAGATTAATCAATAATTAAAAGAAAAAACAACAAGTAAAGTTATGTATTTCAAATATGTTCTCAATTTTTGACTAAGCTCGGCAATTTACCAATATTTTTACCGCACATA
Source organism: Agrochola macilenta (assembly GCA_916701695.1). Taxonomy (NCBI): domain Eukaryota; kingdom Metazoa; phylum Arthropoda; class Insecta; order Lepidoptera; family Noctuidae; genus Agrochola; species Agrochola macilenta. The sequence continues at coordinate 21,533,339 of OU753560.1, read as the reverse complement.
AATTCTCCCACATCAACTTCGTATATTTGTTAACCGAATGGCAGATAAGCCTTTAATTAGCGCTTAATTACGAGAATTAGTGGCTTATCGCTATAAACATAGTATCGACGAGAGCGGAGTCGCGGTCGCATGGCACCACGCAATTACGTCAAATGCGCTCCGAGGCATTTTTGGTAAATACTTAGATGTTGAGGTTTAATGGAATGTGTAGTCTCTGTTTTCTGTTTAATTTGGGCATGAAAAGAGCCTTGGCGCTAATGTTGTTGGTTGATAAATCGATTTACCTATAATAGCTACATAAAGGAAATGCCAAGACAAGTGTTTATTTCTCTACTTTCATGCTATGAGTGGTCAAGCGGTTCAGACGAAATTAAGAAACTAAGTAGGTATAACAAGTCCATTAAGACGTATCTAGTTTATCAATTAAAAAACCACGTAATAGCAAATGAGAATTAAATAATTATGTTAGGTCTTTTTTGTAATTATGTTTGTACCACTACTTCAACCTATGCCTGTCGCATGGCTACGGTTTCTAAAGATACCAGAAATACCTACTTAAGACTAGTCTTCAAAAAATAAAAAACAAAAAACTGACAGCCTTTCCAAACTCCTCAAAGCACCTCATCCAGTACATTTACAATCGGAACAATAAGATTTATGTTTTCTACTCAGTTTGGTTCCACATGGTACGGCCTACCACAGCGCGTAATTACGAAATTTACAACAGGACTGGCGACTCACCATAATTGTTCACATTCATGAATAAATGACGGCCGTGAACTGCCTGGTTAGGGCCCAAAATAGGATCGAAAATGGTTTATGTAACGGTTGTATGTTCGCGATTTGTTATGTTGGTTTATTTGGGGACATTGAACTTTATACATCTGTACTTATTAAACATGTCGCATTTCGTGTCTGTCTGTGTGACTGCGATGCTCTTCAATCTACGCAATCGATTTTGATGCGGCTTAGAGAATTTACAACCTATTTCCTTACTGCCTACTATGTCTAAAATATTAGAAAAAATTATGAATAAAAGGCTTTACAAATACTTGGAGGATAAATCAATTTTATCTAAACGGCAGTTTGGATTTAGGCCTAAAATGTCAACAGACGATGCCGTGCACCACCTGACTGATTATCTAGCACAAGAACTTGATAATGGTAACCACACAGTAGGAATCTTTCTAGACCTCGCCAAAGCTTTTGATACGGTTTCTATTCCTATTCTGTTGCACAAGCTTGAAGCCATAGGTATCAGAGGCACCCAGCTGAAACTATTTAAGAGCTATCTAGAATACCGTACCCAATGTGTAAGGATTGGTAATGTTCTCAGCGATACTGAAAAAAACACGTCCTTCGGAGTTCCCCAAGGAAGTATTTTAGGGCCTACATTATTTTTGATCTACATAAACGATCTTTGTAACCTAAATCTAGATCACGGCGAAATTGTTTCTTATGCTGACGACACTGCCCTTCTATTTTCAGCTGATTCAGAAAAAAATGTCTACAAACTTGCGCAACAGGGGTTCAATATTGTTAATAAATGGCTTCAACTCAATTCACTAACACTAAATGCAAATAAGACAAATTACGTTAAGTTTTCGATGCGCAAGCAAATATCAACAAGCACTACCTCGACATTGTATGCTCATTATTGCACAATTCCTATAGATAACCAATGTGTTTGTCCCAATATTAAAATGACAAATACAACAAAATATCTTGGTGTTATAATAGATGAAACACTTTCGTTCAAACAACATATACAAGCTTTAAATAGTAGAATTCGGAAGCTGATATTTGTTTTTAAAAAGTTACGCTATATTGCTGACCCAAAACTAGTTAGACAAGTTTACTTCGCTCTATGTCAATCAATATTAACCTACTGTATTACCACATGGGGTGGAGCGGGTAAAACAATGTTACTAACCATCGAGAGAGCTCAAAGGGCGATTCTCAAAGTGTCTACTTTCCGCCCTTTCCTTTTTCCTACTAACCTCCTATACAAATCTTGTGAAGTATTAACAGTTCGACAGCTATTTATAATGGGTATTGTATTAAAACAACACAGAGCTCTACCCTATAGCACTGCATATGCTAATAAAAGACGTAAAGATATAGTTTGTCCACAAAATACAACAAAACATGCTTTTGTTTCCAAATTTTACCTGTACCTCGGTCCTCTTCTCTATAATAGACTAAACTCGAAAGCAAACATTTATTCCCTGAATTACACAAATTGTAAGAGAATTCTCAAGGATGCTCTCCAAAGTATGTCTTACGAAGATACAGAGAATTTACTAACTGTGCTAAAGTGAAAAATTTCACCTACGTTAAGTATAAGTATATCAAATTTAGAAACTAAGAGTTAAGCTCTTCAACATGTAATTAGTGATCTATTGTCAACCTGTTGTTTATTTATTTTATAAGTTTATTTTAGCTCCTCTCGCCTGAAACACAGGATTACCTAGTTCAGGCACGTAAGTCTTAGGAATATAATTTACATTTAAGCAAAACTGTACTAATTTTTATGCCTTGTAATTATTTTGGAATAAATATTATTATTATTATTATTAGTATTTTGATGAGATTTTTGTTTTTTTTAGTGTTTAGCTTAGGTTAATTGTTTAAACCTTTAGCATGTTGCATGTACTCTGTATTTACATTTTTGACAAAACTAAAGCCTCAATTATGACAATAATTTGTAATAAGGCGATGATAACCGACTTTTAATGTTTTTAATTTTATACTGAAGATCACGTCTATAACGAATAGTGTTAATGATTTGGAAAAAATATATGTTATATTAGAGCATTTTTTATAACTTAATATACGAATATTTTAGATTATGTTTATATTACATAATGAAATTAATTTGTGAAGTTATGTCTAACGCGGATAAAAAAAGGTGAGAATGACGCAAAATCTATTAAGCGTATTTTTCTGAAACCTTCACCATTTTAAAGATAATTTAACTATTAATCTTGTAGTATACGTGTTTTATTAAAATACCTTTTGATTTATGTATAATATATTAATAATGCGTCAAATTAGGGACAGTGCTCCTTGATAGGCGAGTCTTACTAGACTACTACTGGCTGAACGTACGACGCGTTGCGTGAGCTCAATACAAAACACGCAAGCTAACCACTCAAGGTCACTGGTATATATTTGCGTCTTAGGGCTTTATTATTAGGACTCGAAAGTTCAGGCTTAAACCTACTAAAAACTCTTGTCATCGTACAAATACAAATAGTTTATTTTTCTTTAATAAGCTTTGTACTAAATAGGTAGTGATAGAAGTGTCCTTTTAAGCAAGTGAATGCCTGTATTAGGACACTCCACTCTTCCGTAACTTAAATTTACGCAATATACATAAAATAATTATGCCAGCATTTACTATTTATAGTTTAGGTATATAATTTTGAGGAAGTAAATTAATATAACCTCGAATTAGAGAAGATAACATTACAAACTTTACATTCGTTTATTTAAATGAGTGTGCGTTTATGTTTGGTAAATGTGAGTTGAGCATGTGTGATATGTGTGTGTGTGTCGGATGTATGTGAAGTGTGGTGTGTACGCGGATATGTTGTACATGTGAGTAAGTGTAACCGTGAATGAGTGAGTTATGATGTGTGCTGCAGGAGCCCGCCTCCGTGTCCTATATGTGTGTGGTTTTATCCATTTAATTATAAGTTTCTACATTCATAATATTGTTTAGTTTATTCATATATCTCTTTATTTATTTCGTTGTAGAGTTGAGATGACCGTTTCTCGAATTGCCTGCTACAAAACCTGGTTTTTGTTTGTGGAATCGGTGCTATAATATCTTCGTATGTAAATATGGTCATTTAGGTACTATCCTTGCAGTAACTATCTTCAAGCAAAATTCGTAACTTGTAAAATATTTACTTTACCTACCACAAATCTTTCTTTCAATGAATACAAAAAAAAAAAAATGTTTGCAACATTCGAAAACAGAGCAAAAATGTGACACTTGACCGACATATTTCCTTCAACCAGCGTTAATGAGAGTTCGCTTTAACCAGTTAAGGGCACTACAGTTGTCATTATTTTAATGAACACCGCCCCCCTTCGGTCCCCTACCTCCCCCTAATACCCTCTTATTACGGTAATGACTGTGTCAAATATTCATGGTGAACTAACAACTGTAGAAGAGATATCGACTGGTTTTGGTTTCTAATAGTACCCGGTTATTTTCAACGTTGATGGGATAATAAAGGTAAACACCTGTATTTCATTTCCTTTGGAAATAGGAGAGAAAACAACTTTAAGTTGTTGTTCTTCTTCTTCTTCTTCTTAGCGTGTCAAAAAAATAACACGTAAAGATATATTATTATCTTTGTTAACCGACTTCCAAAAAAGAGGAGGTTATATGTTCGACGCGTATGTATGTATTTTTTTTATGTATGTCCGTCGTTTTCTCCGTCAATTGTGGACCGATTTTGAAAATTCTCTTTTCGTATGAAAGGATATGCTCCCGGATTGGTTCCATATACATTTTATTAACTTTGCTTGGATAGTTTTTGAGTAAGCTTCAATAATACGTATTTTTCCCACTTAGTATAATATGTGGATGATATGATGATAACTTCCTGTGACTGTTATTTACATAGCAGGTAGTGGTATTCGATTTTGTGTGGGGTAGGTACCACAACTAAAAAGTGAAAAATGAAAACTTTTTACAAAAAAAAAACAACTGACTTTCGAAATTGGAAGTCGGTGGCAAAAAACCAAATTTCAAAACCAAAAACACCGACTTCCAAAATTAAAGTTATTTTTCACTTCGTAGTGTTTTTTTTCGGAAGTCGGTTGTTTTTTTTTGTAATAAGTTTTTTTTTTTATTTGTTTAGCCCAAAACTCAGCAACACGAATACCGTTCGCTGACGCTGCCATTAGGTCCTCACGTGTGCAGATGACAGGGCATGCGGTGCAAGATGGGAAGTAAGCCATTGTCTGTGGAGAGACGCCGCATACACACCAAACATCTGAGCCGTCCATGAACTTCCTCTTGTGGAGGTTGTATTTGCTGCGACCTACTTGGGTACGAAGTCTATTTAAGGTTTTCCAAGTAGGCCACGGTAACTTGAGCCCGGATGGGAGGTTCTCTGATGGTTCGGTGAATTTTATGTTGTTGACTAAGGGCTGAGTCACATCGGAATGGCAGCGGTCGGCAGCGGCCGGCGACGAGCGCGACCTCCAGATCCCACGGGCGTGGTCTCCTCTTGACTACATTACATACGCGCGGCCGCCCGCAGTGCTGCGAGCGGCCTCGCGTCACCACTGGTAGCCGCGGACTGAACCACTGACTCGCGACCTTTTCAAGGTTTTCAAGCGATACTGGTCTTTTAAGTATGTAGATAAAGTTTAAAATTATTTCACAATGAAAGTGCTCGCCGCGTTGCTGCCGGCCGCTGCCATTCCGGTGTGCCTCGGTCCTAAGCATAATAAGTTGCAAAACTGTCCGTAAATAGTCCGTCGCGATCGGCTAGTTGCAGCGTACTGTGCGATGAAGTGCACGGATTAATAAATTATGTGTTTTGAACGTGGAAGTATGGCAACGTTCAAAACAGGTTTTGTTCGTTTCGAGTGAGTTCTGGATCTATCATGCGTCCGTCTCATTTATTTGACAGTTTGGTTTCTGTTTCTGTTTTTGTTGTCTTGCAATTTAATTTAATTTATTAACTATTGACATAATTATTCATTATTATTATAATCTTACACAAATTTATTATATTTAAGTATACATATACACATTGCAGTATAAAACTGATTTACATCTGTTACCTCACACTTCAGGTCTAGTTGAAAACCAGCGTCAGGCACCAGTTGTCTGGCATTTTTGCTGAACTAGGCCTATTTGGCGCAGCCGCGAGGCACACTTTCCTGCTAATATGTTAGAACGCACTTTTACACTTTTTATTTGTTTTCTTTCTTTTTTAATTAGGTTTTTATTTGTAGTAAAATAATTATGTTGTGTTGTGTGCCTCTTAGTCTGTGCTAAATCAATGTATTTTCTTTCTTTCTTTTCTTTCTTTCTTTCTAACTATTAGAAGTAATAGATAGAAAGGCATTGCTATTATCTGTTACTAACCACCTAATTTTAAATCTTGTCTAACAATGTTTAGGTTTTTGTGGAACATCCCTCATCTATTAGCAGTTGGCAAGTTAGAAAAAAATAATAACCATTTATTAATTCTTCTTGGTAAAGACTAACAAGAAAATAAACTATATTTTTCTACTAAAAAACATTTTTACAAATTATATAACTATCGTGATAAAACTATTCTCCATTTCTGAATATCCAATGCAGTGCATAAATGCAGAAGAGCCAGCTATATCTACCGGTCCTTTGTGAAGCGACAATAGCCCAAAGGCTTGTTGACAAACGATCGAGTGGTCGTAACTTCCCATCCCGGTCAACTATTGTGAGGAAGCCACTTCTAGTTAAAGTATGACTAGCTGAGTTGGAAGCATTGCCGAGTGTATTATATATAAGCTGCTATCTCAGCCTAGTTTGCGGAAATAAATGTAGATTCTTAATATTTTTTCTCATGTAGTTCGGTAACAATAAGTTCTCAATACGTGCGGTGGTAGATACTGTCTTTAACCTTTCTTTGTTAAAAGTAATTTAAAGTGCGTATTTTTTATTTCATGCTTGTATACTAACTCTTTTAATAACAGCATAATTAATATATTTTTGGTGATCCATTAACGGTAAAGAAATTAAGTTCACAAAATGTGACGTTCTTCTTTAATACACATTATTGGAAAGTATTATATATTTAAAAACTAATATTAACATTCTATCCAAACATTACACTGTCGAAAGTATTTGAAACTACTAGGTAAACACTAGAAATAAATTTACATAAAATAAGCAAATAATGTAATGTTATCATTCGTCCCAAACGACCTTTAGATGTGTCTCGGGTGATGTCTAGACGTTTCTCTAAATAACCAACGTGAATGATTTAGTAGGTTGAAAAATGAGCTTCAGACTGAAGTGTTTCGTATGACAATTTATTTAAAGGAAAAGTCAGAGGCTTACCTTCCTACATAATAATCGTTACCTAGAAATATGGTACTTATTTATCAATAATTATAACATATTCAATCTGCATCCGTGTGGCGCCGGACGTAAAGAATAGTAACATCCCATTCCTTCCCGTGGGTGTCGTAAAAGGCGACTAAGCAACTCACTAGAGAATGGGCAGCAGCGTTCTCTATGCATTTTAACGCCATACTGCGATCGCCAACCCGCCTGCCAAGCGTGGCGATTATGGCAAACCCCCCCATTTGGGGGAGGCCTATGTCCAGCAGTGGACGTCTTTCGGCTGAAATGATGATGATGATGATTCAATCTGCATCTATTTATGTAATAAAGTTGAATACTTTGTTATATCATGCTAATCATTAGAACTACCAGTCGAATTTCAAAAAATAATTTTGCGTTTGCTAGTCCAATTCTTGAGGAAGCTATCTAACATCACGCTAGACCCCTTAGGAGCCGAGCAAAAAGAAAAAAGAAGGTCAGAAAGAACGCTAAGGGAAAACGAAGTAATAGCGTGGACGGTTGATGCAATGCGACGCGGTGAGTCGGAGGAATAAGCACGCAGATGAAGTCGCGGGCAGAAGCTAGTTTTACTATACGAGTAAAAGAGGCTGTTATAAAGCTCCAGTTAGTAACTTAATATATAAAACTTAATTGAGAAATACTCGATACTCGAGGAGGTCGTAGCTAAGTCGCCAGGTTAAGCTCCGCTTGCCGGGGTTGGTCTGTGGATGGGTGATCATCTTTACATACCGAGATTCCTCCGTGCCTCGGAAAGCACGTTAAACTGTTCTATCCCGGCTGTCATTCGTTGATCTTTGACAGTCGTTACGGGTCGTCAGAAGCCCGAAAGTCTGACAACCAGTCTTACCAAGGGGTATCGTATTACCCAGTTACTGGGTTGTGGAGGTCAGATAGGCAGTCGCTCCATGTAAAATACTGGTATTCAACTGAATCCGGTTAGACTGGAAGCCGACCCCAATAAAGTTGGGAAAAGGCTAGGCAGATTGAATTGAGAATTACTACCTCCAAAAAATTCTATAAATATTATATAGTTACTAAAACTCTAAAAAGGTACTTAGATAAAACTAACATTAGTTCCTTTAAGGTTATTGCACGGCGGTTGGCAGTCGGCCACAGCAGTGCAAATATCAGGACCCAGTGCGTATGACATGCTACCCAATTTAGGGACCCGCAGAATTATTTAAATGTGCTATGCAGTTAGGGTGGTGACCATGGTCTACTTGAAATCTGGGATAGAGGCGTTACAAACCATGAAGGATAACGTTCGGTGAAACATAAAATTCTAAAACGTGAATTGTCATTGGAACAACGTGCCGTATGTTTCAAAAACAATGTTAGCATTGATCGTATGGTGTGATTACCCAATAGTTACGCGTCCAAATTAGCTGAATTTGTTTGCGAATTGTTGCATTACAGCAATGATTAGATCGCATGTTGCACATGTGTGTGGAACGTTTGGAAGCGTCATTAGGAAATCAATGGACAGTTAAATTTAGTGAGATTGCATGTTTGGGGATTATTTGGCACAAATTCACACAGACAATAGAAACATCGATGTTTTTTGGTAATCCGTGAGTCTTGCTAAATGTGTCTTATCATAGCATACTTAGATGGGAAGTAGTGAAGCTACCTCTTCTTTCGCTGATTAAATTGTTTCATAAATCGATTGCTTCAATAAAATCTTGAACAAGAATTCAGGATCCCTTGGAGGGAACAAAAAAAGTACCTATCTAATTACTTTTGTCCAGCATTTTTATTTCAACATGGTAAACCTATGTTCTATAATAGTAGCCGAGCCAAAATGGTTCACATTGTTCTGTGCTTAAGTACGGAACTCTGCCAGAAACGTTTCAATTCACTGCTTTTGTGCCGCTTATGTCGAAATTCAACATTTTATTACGCTTATTGGTAAAAGGTATTGTTGAATTTGGAGTGTATTTTTAAATAATTTTGAAGTGAATAAAATTTATTAATAACTAGCAGCGCCCTGCGGTTTCACCCGGATTAGTCTCGATCCTGTAGGAATATCGGGATAAAAAGTATTCTATGTCCTTAACCAGGTCATGGTCTACCCATGTGCCAAATTTCATCCAAATCCGTTAGGCCGTTTTAGCGTGAAAGCGTAACATTTAAACAAACTCAGTTTCGCATTTATAATATTATACTTGCTTTCGCCCGCGGTTTCGCTCGCGTGGAGGTCGGAAATTATCCCACGGGAACGTACTACCGGCATAAAAAGCATCCTATATGTTGATCCAGGTTATAAACTATCTGTGTGCAAAATTTTATCCAAATCCGCTCAGCCGTTTTTGCGTGATTGAGTAACAAACATCCAAACATACTAACTTTCACATGTATAAATTAGTAGGATAGTTAGGATTTTGTGTGAGCTTTGTTTGTTCTTTTTTTTTTAAGAACGCACGTTTTTGGCTTCGGTTGAAAATAAACTCACTTCAAACTTATTATACCTAGTTACGTAAAGTACATTCTTTAGAGAATAGGTATATACTTATTTTTGTTCATATTAGGTGCGCTGCGGACGGACGCTCTCATACTTAAGTGACGACGCCACCACAGCGATAAATAATAAGTAATTGACATTAATTTATAATAATTATTAACTTTGTTTAGTCTACAAATTGTTCAGTATATAAGTCAAATTTCACCATAGCGATGAGTGCACTATTGAGATTAAGAATATTGTATTTTAAACTTCAGTCTTCGATAAACCATCGTCGAAGTAAGACTCCTAGTTTGCTATAAAAAATTACCTCCGGCAACGCTCCCGAAAGTTAACTACCTAACTGTCAGTGTCACGATTTAGAATGATTTATCATGGAAGTCTTTTTTCAAAAGTCGGTTCCGTCTTTGATTAATCTTGTTATAAAAACGTAAACAGACTGTAACAAGCAGGAATAATACTGTCAGACCTAATATACCTATTATACTAGCTGCACCCCGCGGTTTCACCCGCATAAGTCTCGATCCCGTGGGAATATCGGGTTAAAAAGTATCCTATGTCCTAATCCAGATCTTGCATTATCTCTATCTCGTAAAAAACAAACAAAATCACTTTCGTATTCTTCTTCTTTTCGTGTGGTTAGTGACTAACCTGGTGTCAGAGTTTTAAAGCCGCCCATGGGCCTCCGACTTGCGACATGCCGTCGAGAAATATCTCTCAGGCATGCCGGTTTCCTCACGATGTTTTCCTTCACCGTTTTTGAAGCAAGTGATAATTATACAATACGCACATGAATCCGAAAAGTCAGAGGAGCGTGCCTTGGGTTCGAACTCGAGACCTATGACTTGGCAGTCTGACGGTCACACCACATGGCTATCACTGCTCACACTTCACTCTTCCCCCCTCCTTCTTCTCTCTTTCCTCTTCCTTCTTCTTTTCTTCTTTTGTCTTCTCTTCTTTCTTTTTTTTCTTTCTTCTGCACTTTCGCATTTATAATATTAGTTAGGATTAGGATTCAATACGAAATTCGAGTAAATATTTGAGGAAAGAACTACCCTGCCAATCGATGACCTAATAAAAAATAAAATAAACACTATCAAATATAACTCTTTCGAACACACTCATTTATAACAATATAATCTTTTGCCTGCGACTTCGCCCATGTACTACCGGGATAAAATAACCTAGGTATAGGACATAGAATATGTTCTAACGCAGGTCATGGTCTACTCATGTGACCGTGGCCGTTTTAGCGTGAAAGCGTAACAAACTCAAACTCAAAGCATTTATTTCAATTAAACCATTTACAGGCACTTTTGAATTGTCAAGGAATCGGTCAGTCAGAAATATAAAGCTAGTTGCCCATTCCAAAGCGTAGTAGGTACCTATGGAGAAGAACAGGCAAGAAACTCCATGGACACTCTTTTAAATAAATTGCTACAAAATATCGGTTACATCTTTCATGTTGAAATTAAACTTGTGAGAACAATGTAAGCGTCCGTAATAAAAATATAAAACAAAGGACAATTCAAAAAATTAAATCAGCCAAGGCAGCTAAGAGTTGACCAGTCCCAACTGACGGCGCCCGTTCACGAACATGACGCATGGATTAGCACCATTAAGCTCAACCATTTCGAAGGGAGCTAAACAAACTCATATTCACATTTATAATATTAGTTAGGATTCTCTCCACAAATACTCGTAGCAAATGTAACGCGTTCGCATAAAGTAGTAAATAATATTCGTTGCGAGCAATAATTCCTATAGTTCAAAGGGCATCTTATTATCTTTGAGTCGTGTTGTCGTCGGCTCTGAGTCGTGCCTCTCTCGTTCTTTTCACGCATTAAATTAATGGTGGGACTCTCACGCAAACCTTCTTTTTATGTAATATTTTGGTGCAAGGTGTAAGTGGAAAGCGGTTTTGTGAATTCAATGGCTTTTCCTGAAGTAAGTAACTTTCAGGTGGTACGGAAAAAAATAAAAACCTAAAAAGAGAATGACTGACGTAGTTATAATAAAAGTCATTGGGCTATTTTTAGATTTATATTTTTTTTACCTCTTAGTTGTATACCTAAAGAAAGAAAGAAAGAAAGAAAATACATTTATTTAGCACAGACTAAGAGGCACACAACACAACATAACCTACTACTGCATACGTTTCTCCGTTTGAAATCTAACCATTCTATGTTATTGTTTCAGGTATGTACCGATATTACACTTGATTGCCATCACATTCGTTTGATAAAGTAAGTAAATATAATAATAATATAATATTTTCTTTATTTACACTTCAAAGTCACAAACATCTGTGTAGCCCTGGCTCTTGTACTAGGAGTCCCTGTATCACAAGAGCCAGACCTCTCAATTTACAGGGAATATGGTACAGAAGCGATAGACAAAAATTTAATAATTAATTACAGTTATGGCATGCATTGACTGAAGGTTTACAAATATACACGACAAAAAAAAAATACAAGAGTTTAAATTAATAATGCGTTCTGTGGAGAGCGAGGGTGAATGTGAGTGAGGTGTGTATTAGTGTGTGTGTGTGTGTGCCTGAGGTGTGTGCGTGTATGGTGTGTCATGGTGAATTTGACTAGGTATCATGTTACGCTGCCGAAAAAAAAAAAATATTCATTCATTATAATTAAATCTAAGTAGGTAGGTAATGTGCATTTTGATAGGTAGATAAACAATAGCAAGCAGTACCTACCCTTTTAACGCTGAAAAACAGTGATACAATTTTTTTTTCTTTAATTATAATTAAATAAGGTTTCCGCTATACCGTATGAATTGTACAGCACCCTACAAGGAGTCGGAGGTTTTTACCATGGCGTATCTGGGCGTGTGCCATTCAGTGACTGTCACAGAAATATGTTTGTAAATTCACCCGTGTTTGACTTGATAATGCCACGATGTCAGGACTTTATAACATTAAAATTTAATTCATATTTAATGACATGTTTCATTTTTTATTTAAGGGAAAGTTATTTGAAGGTCGGTGAAGGTTTTATTGGCTGGTAATAGGGCTGTCTTTATAATGTGTATTTCTTTAGGATCTGTTTGGAATTGAGGGCCTGGGAAGGCTACTAGTAAATCAAATGTGCCTCAGGCATTAAGTCCGCCTTTGTACAGTTTTTTACTTGTGCATGAAGTTTTAATAAATAAATCAAGCAACCAAAGGTCCCTTTATCTATATAAAGGTAGTTTTATTTGCTTGGTTTTGTTGTCACGTATGAAAAAACACAAACTAGATATAAAACTTCTGCCTTCGCATCTATTGCAGCGTTTAATACTAAAGTGACTGATACGGAAATGTAACAAAAAATAAACAACCGACTTCCAAAAAAAAAAAACACTACAAATTGTAAAATAACTTAAATTTCGGAAGTCGGTGGCAAATAACGAAAATACAAAACCAAAGACACCAACTTCCGAAATTTAAGTTATTTTTCACTTGGTAGTGTTTTTTTAAGTCCGTTGTTTTTTTTTTGTAAAAATGTTTTTATTTCTCGCTTTTTAGTGGATCAGTTTGTAATTTATCTAAGTTACAATACAATAATTTCAACTACTCATCACCTTTTACAAAATATTGCTTTTACCGATGCAGAGACGTTAATCGTTGAGGAGTTCTCCTGGTACCACAATCAGTTCCACTGCTCCATATGCATTGTGGCGAGCACAAATTGCTTAGTAACCATATTAAAGTAATCGAATCGCAACCCGTGAAATACTTATTATTGAGCAGTTTTGGTGGCCATCAGTGGTCTTCATCGTCAGTTCCACTTCACCAAAAAGTGCTTTCCGAGAGCAACTGCACGAGTTACTATAAAAAGTACCCAAATATATAGGTGTGCCTATAACATTTGAAGTGTTCCCTCGATTTCTCCAGGATTCCATCATCCGATCCCGACCTGATGACAATGGGACCATCTCGGAAGTATACCCTTACAAACAAAAAAAAAGATTTTGCAAATCGATACGAGTATTATGACGGACTTATGCCCGAACATAAATATAAACATCCGAATTGATAACCTCCTCCTTTTGGAAATCGGTTAAATATAGTTGAGCTTTTTCGGCTGCAGCTACCTACGAACTGCAAACAGCTCATCAGTAGGTATTTTGTTCGCCAACCCTGTGAACGTACTTAGTAATGTTGCCAACAATAACTACAGTGCAATAATGTAACGAATTTCACTAATTTCGATTGTTTGCCAATCGAGTTCCGTAATCCGCCTCGCATTCATTTTTGGATTTCCCTTTGCAATGCCGTTCAATAATTCGGTATTCCACACAAAATGGAACAATCTGTTTCTGTAAATAGCAACAGAGCTAAACCTTTTATGTTTTAAAATTGAATGCATTCTGTACAGATTCATGGCATTTTACATAACCATTAATGTATTACATACATTTATTATGCCGAATACCGTATATTTTCATAGTTCGTTTTGCATTGGCCACTGGAAATGTCCCATTCATTCATGAAACCTCAGCTATGCAGCAATGAATGCTGCTCTCTGTACGATGTGATTTTATTGTAGCTTATTTTGTCGCGAGCATGTTATTATTTAAATAATTTTAAAATAACAATATAATAAGCGGGTGCGATGGTTTATTTACTTATTTTTTTTATTAATTTTTGTTTCTTTTTGTTCTCAACGATAGTTACTTATCTCATGTAACTAACTCCGTACGAGTTTGTATAAATTGGAAAATGTATTAATAGAGAGAGCCCTGGCCCCCATAACACAAGTTTAATCGTAGCTTGGGTGCCAGTTGAGATAGTCAGTGATTTATATGAATTGTATTTTCTTGTTTTTCTTGTACTTATTTAATTAATGGTTTATTAGATCGATGAGAACCCACGAAAGTATATTTTGTTGTGTATGTCTGATCTACTTGGCAAAAATATTACTTCAGTTTTATGTCTATTCAATAGGTACCTAATGAATGAGTCATCTTGGTTAGCTACTAAACCAGCAGCACTGTATGATGGCGCTTGTTGCTTACAAACTCAGACCAAATAAAAAACCAATACAGAGCGCTGCGTACAATACAGTGAAGCATGCCAAAACTACACCGCCGCTCTGTGCATACACGCTCACACGCACACATTTACGACCTTTTACAAAGACAGTACAATCAAACTACACCACACAAAGTGCACACATGTTTACGCAACCGGCTTCACTTCACTGTTGACAGCGTCTTGGTTTTTTATTAGGTCTGCGCTTACAATTTATAAAAATATTGCTTAACCATTCGATAAATTATAGTTCCAGAAGTACGTTATTATTTCGGTCCGTACAAATACAAACCCCGTACATTCGAGTATTACAAAGTAATGGCATCTAAATAATTTCCTCATAAATATTGTAAAGAAAATTCATAATAAGGTCATAAGCCGCCATGCATTGTTACATTACCCTAAGGACCTTATACCTAGTCTAGTAGTAAACAAAATATTTTTAAGGTGCGTAATTTTCAACATTAATACAAAAAAAAATCGAAAAGTTTTATTTTATTAGCAAAGGAAAAGTTGATAGTGATCACTCGTGTTTGTTTGCATGTTTGGCAAATACATTGCGAACGCAGATATCCAATTATGTTTATACATCACGATGTTTTTGTTTGACCGTTGATCTCTAAACTAAGCAGGGCTTGTATCTTGGGGGTCGGAGTGCGATTGAGCTGAAATAGATATGTCAGATTACAGGGCTAGTTTAGTAAAGCGCGTATTATGTTGTGTGAACTTAAGGGCGTTTATTCTGAAAGTGGGCATCGTTGCAAATAGATGTCAATTTCGCTGTTTTGATTAATTTGCCAATATTACTGTATGGAAATTTGAAAAGTGGCTAACTAGTGAACTGAAATATTGATTATGAAATGCAGTAATTAATATCGTAACACCGAATATTTAGTTTAAGATGTAAAATTATTTGGAAACTTTCCAAATGCCTTTTTTACACCTAAAACGGTCACAACATCAAATTAAATGTTATAATTTCAATTAATTATTAATATTCTAGTTCGATAGTTAGCAACATTTCTTATTTCCGTACAGTAATATTGCCAAATTAATTAAAACAGCGAAATATTTGACATCTATTTGCGACGTTGCCCACTTTCAGAACAAACGTTCATAAATAGGCACTAAGTAAACAAAATTAAAAGCCCTCTTCCTCTCTCCTACTTTCGCTGTGCCCGACAGGGTCCACAATGATCATATTATTTTGTTAAACCTACCACCTAGTTCACATGTGGAAGCAATAAATATATTGAGTATTGAGTAAGTATCCACTAATTCATCCGGTATTTCTAGCTACACATTTACACCTACTCAACTGTGTGGAACGTTCAGTAACTTGCATATTAACGCATCGCTCCGCTGGGACCAAAATCCACTAGAAAATTAATTTCACGGTCCAATATCAGCTAATTCGAAGTCTGCTGTAGCATATCTAGATGTAAATATATCCTGGGTTAGTACTGTGATTAGCGGTAATGATTTGGACAATGATAATTAGTTTCAGTAGGTATTATTAGTGTACGTTGTAAGGTCTGTTCCAAAAGAATCTGATAAAAATGTAACAAATGAATCAGAAAACGTAATGTGGATGCCAATTTGCAGTGCCATTTACAATTACTGAGTCTTTTTATTTGATTAAGCTATTTATATTAATTTTATATCATTTTAAAGAAGTTTTTCATTTGATAGTTGTTTTTCAACTACAAATTGTAATTGTATAATCAACTACCTGATGATGTAACCAATAGTGACACCATGTATACATTAAAAAAAACCCTAGAAGAACACGTTAGAAAACAACACTAACAATACCGATTGTCACCTTTATCTCTGTTAATTCTCATATTGTGAATACAGAGAATCGCACTTACATACTTTTATTTTTATTATCTTACTTTTCTCAAATGTTAAGTGAACTGTTATGTTCATTATTTTTAGAGAAATAAATGTCTTTAAACCGAAATTAATAACGTTAATAAAATAAAATAAATGTTGGGAAAAGTGATGAGATATAAAGTTGAAATCTTCTAAATATATTTATATGTGTTACTAATTCCCATTAATGAGTGATTGTGTAAGAATTTAATCTGAACACCATTTTGTTTACAATTTCATCAGATACTTTTGGAAAAGACTACACCTTAACATAATTAGGTACCAGTTGGAACGGGCATGTTAATACATACATTTTAAAACTAGGTGTAAATAGGTAAATAGTATTTTTGATTAATTATATAATGTCCTGTTATTAGTTTGTATATTGTTATTACATTTGACGAAAATAGAAGTTCTAGGTTCTCAGCCATGAATCTGGTATTTTCATGAAGGTTTGGTTTTGTTTCGACACTTCTTCCCAGCTAAAGCACTAGGAAGCAGTGAAGGGCGGGCTTTTTGGGGACTGTCTTATGTAATTTTAACGATCGAAGAGTGCTGATTCTCAGCCTTGTTGCCTCTTGCCTTGTTGGTAAATGTTTAGTGCATTTCTTTAGATTTTTATTTCCTCCAGATTGGCTTGGTGTCAGTGGAATATATCACTCTAAGAGATTCGTTATCGCAGCCATAAGTATAATACTCAGCATAAGACTAATAGGAATCATCTACAATATCATGCTCTTATCGATCTCTGACCGATACCAAATATTACACCATATAGCATGAAATATCGTTTCTAAATAAACAAGATATATTTGCTTATTACTTTACGTTGTCCTTCGGGAAGCTTGACAGCTACCAAGGAGTGTTTCACTGTAATGTTATGTTTTATCATACATTCACCTCAGCTCATAAGTTTGCTGCGTCATTCCCCATGTTCCCCTGAACAACAATAACTTATGCAGTATACATTAGTAAGTTAGCATAGGTACCTTAGTTCCATATCATCTGTCCTGGCTTGCGTTTGGACGACTGTCTTGCCTGGTGATTGAAGATAGTCTAAGCTTATCTAGAAGAAACACACTCTTTATACTCGAATATGTTTTTAAAGACCGCTTTAGTAATGAGTACTACTCCGTCATTTGTTTTGTCTTGATGAATACAGAACATATCCGTATACACACATTATCAGCTGGGCAAAGGGACAGTGGGAAAACTGATGGTAGATTCAAAACAGCAGCAGTGGTGGTTGATAGGTTGTAAAGATTTGGAGGAAGGTACATACCAATGTACTATCCTCTAAAGCTTTGCGTACTGACTATAAGCAACGAGATATTATAAATTCTGAAAGGAGGTTTAAAGAATAAAAAAAAAAACAACTGATATTAAAAAAAAGCACAGGATAGTGAAAAATTACTCTAATTTCGGAAATCGGGTCTTTGGTTTTGAATTTTCGTTTTTGCCACCGACTTCCGAAACTAAAGTATTTTCGAAAGTCAGTTGTTTTTTTTTTTTGATTGATTATTTTTCTATTTTTAGTTGTAGTGCCTACACCACACAAATTCGAATCCCACTACCTGCTATGTAAATAACAGTGACAGGAAGTATTATAACATCATCCACATAGGCTAAGTGGGAAAAATACGTATTATTGAAGCTTACTCAAAACCTACCCAAGCAAAGTTTAAATTTCTAAGGGACCATCGCGCAAGCCTTATTTTCCCAAATGAAAAAAAAAACAAAATCTGTCCATAATTGACCAAAATATCGAGGGATAGACACAAAACAATAAAAAAACATACAGACGAACATAGAACCTCCTCCTTTTTTGAAGTCGGTTAAAAAGAAACAGGTGGATCCACGGTCCCAGTTAGTATTTACGGTCTATATAGAAATAATAAGGTCGTTTATTTTACCATTCCCATTGCAAGTGACACACAGTGCCAACTAGTGCCGTCTTATAACTATTACGATCCTTTACTGTTGTGGAGCACGCAATGCAAAGTTAGTATTGCGTTTGCAGAAACAAATTCCTACATAAATCGCAATGTAGTTAGAATAAGGTGTATAGTTTTGTGACCGCATAAAAGTTGGTTTTTGTTCAAACTGCGTTTCGTTTGAAGCTTTTCTATTTTTGAATTATTACGTTATGGGCTGGTACGAAAATTACTAGACAATATTAATATTTATTTTTCTAATCACAAGACTGTTCGATTGGCTAACTCATTCGCTTAGTGATCAAAACAGCCATCAACTACGCTGCTCAAAAGATTGTAAATGAGATTTCTGACTTTGTGCTCGATGAAATTGTTAGTAGACACATAAGTAGTTAATAATATTGCCACATTATTATCTCTCTTGGTAACGAGATTGTTAATCATGAAATATTATGAACAGAAAAAAATAATGTGAATATTCTGCTTTTCAATCGCCTTTACGACACCCACAGGAACATTCTTGATCTTTCTTACTCCTCCGTCTCTGAGATTGGAGCACTCTATATAATTTCTAAGTACAGTTGTAACCCGGTACAAACGGCCGTACCATATTCAAAGTACCATCCCAAATATTACAAGTACACATATTACGGCGTACTACGCAAATACGACGCGTACTTACGATTATGTAAATAAGTACGCCGCGTACAAACTAACTGAGCTGGGAGTAAGGATGTGCGGGCTTAGTTTAAATACGCCGAGTTCGCGTAAGAGTCAATATGATTTTCCTAATGTGTATGTTTTATGTAAGAAATATTTATGAAGTAATCTTAATGGATTTGGTTTTAATAACTTAGGTTTTACGGTCAACATTATTACATTATATTATAGCCGAAAATTAGAGGCTCCGTTCTATGTTTAGGTTTTTAGGCATGTTGCTGATTATGCCTATGTTCGGTTCTGAAAGAATGTTGGTGATATTGTAACCAGTTTTTCTGCTTTTTACAGTTCCGTAACTGAATGGTGCCAAACGGAACCCTATTCCCGCTGTCCGTCCGTCTGTCTGTCAGCAAGTTATATCGCATGAACCGTACCTAGTAGGTAGAAAGTTGACTTTTCAAATGTTGTGTATTTCTATTGCCGCTAATAAAAATAAAAGCCATACAAGGAACGAGTTTTTAATACTAAATTAAAAAAAATGTGTTAAATATTGTATGGTGGTACGGAACCCTTCGTATGCGAGTGCGACTCGCACTTGGCCAATTTTTTCATTTTATCATAAGTCAAAGACAGCCGATAAACTACGCTTAGTTGTATTAGATCACTATGTTGGTTCTACTATTTATCTTTACAACCTCCAAAAACCTTGTCGTCATTCCAATCAGCAGGCAACACCCTCCTGTTTCTAATTCATCCCCCAATAACCCTTAATCAATCAAAGATAACACAAACAAAACAACGCGAATCAACACCAAAGGTAATCTCCAATGCAAATAGACTCAAAACTCGAACAACTATAACAAACAACCGTCAGCTCTATCAATAAATAAAACCGTCACCAATTATTGATACAACCCGATTTACCCCCTTTCAGCCCTAGCAGGGATGTGAAACCTTTTTGCATTTGCATGCCAATTTTACGAAACCAAAAATATTATGTTTTTGTTTAAGGCGTGCTTCCTAATAATCTCTTCTTACAAAAGTAATTATTATTATTTATTTTTAGTTTGTGATGTCTTACTGCGAGGCATTTCTACTTTCGATTCCTCTAAATTTAGAGCAATTGACCAATCCTATCTGGTAGGCAACAAGCGTAGAAAAGTTAGGCAAATTTAAAACCCAAATTCATTATCATCATCATCATTTTGCCAAACCACTGGACATAGGCCTCCCCCAAGCATCGCCACATCGCCCAGTAAGTGCTGTTCCTCTAATATCGAGCGCATTCTCTCGACGTACAGGGTCCACCTTGTGGAGAGACCATCAAAAATTACTCACATACTTAAAATCCTATAATAAGAGCGGTTTGTAACACAGACAGTACAATAACATTATACAAATATTAATGAAATAAAAATAGTGTTGTATCAAAATTCAGGGAAATTATTTTTTAAGCAAATTGATCAACTTAAATCCTCCATATATTCGAATTTTTGACGTAGGGTGTCAATTCAATTTGAATTTGCTTAACAGTATATTCCCTTGACTGTATTTAGGTGTCATACATCAACCAATTTTCTATCCCAGAATTTTCTTGTGTATGCCAAAGGTTTACCACCCCTGCGTCTAGCGAAACGCCTTTAATACTAGGGGATGAAACAAAGGGCTATTGTTACACAACCCACTTTTCAACTTTATCTCGCACGAAGTGATAGCATTGTAGTTAGGGGTGTCGACAATGTAGTGAGTTTGAGTCACACTTGATCGATATTTTGTTTGTTCGTCATTACTGGGAGCTTACAAAGCATAGTGGACTGGGATTGATCATTAGCGCTTTTGCGATAATCATTGTGTAACAGTGACATGAGGTAGACCACATTTCATTGTTAGAAGTACGTAAAATGCTGTTAAAAGTGGTGTTGTGTACTGCATCTATTATAAAAGCATTTTATTAAGATTGATATTTTTATCGATTTATGGTCAGAGACACGAATATTATCGTTGGAGCCAGAATTACTTAATTAAGCACTTTTCATTTATTTATCAAACACTTTATTGTACACCACAATTACAATATAGATCTGCTAGATTAATTGAAAAAACAGAATTTCAATGAATTTTCTGCCAATTTTTTTTTTAATTCATTTATCTATGACTATCTTAAAGTGTGATTTATCCTGGAATACTGCTTACCTCTCATACCAAAGATAGCATGATATTTGAAACCCTTCTCATAGATCTGCGAAAAGGTCCTTTTCGGTTAAGCCGAAGGTTTCAAGAAACTATCTCCTTGTAAAATATTAGAGAGTTAAGACGTTAATCGTTTGATAAGGAGGGAGCTACTTTATGTCAGTAAGTTACTGTTATTCAGTTAATTGTTAACTTGCTAATGCCCAGGATTTTCGACGATATGCTGATATGAAAGTTGGATGAATTTCGGGTGTGTTAAATTATGACTAGAGATTATTATGCTGCTAGATATAAGCCTCTTTCACACTTCTCATATGTTTACACAGGAGTTTTGCGGTGATAACTTATCTAGAGATAGGTTATATTATTATTAATAGAGTTTTTTTCAGGACAGGATTTTGTACAAACTATATTGATCGATAGTATCAAAAATATTACGTTTGAAGATAAATAGATTAAGGGTTGATTTTTAGGGTTCCGTACTCGACGGGTGCCACACGGAAACCTTTTACTAAGCCTCCACTGTCCGTCTGTCTGTCAACGGGCTGTATCTCATGAACCGTTATAGGTAGACAGTTTAATTGTTCACAGATTGTCTATTTCTGTTGCCGCTATAACAAAAAATCTTAAAAAGTACTTAATAAGTAAATTTTTGTATGAGGACAATAAAAAGAGGATTTTTCGGCATTTTTTGCTCGATCATACATACGGAACCCTTCGTGTGCGAGTCCTACTCTCACTTTGCCGGTTTATTCAACACTCTGATAACTTTTATTTGAGGAATAAATATTTTGGTTTGACAGCTTTTGCACAGAAATAGATAAACGTCTTTTTGTTGACCTTTCAATTTATTTCGAGTTTTGAAAATAAAAATAGTTACTTAGTTAGTTAGATATACGCTTTTTTTCGTACCACAATTCTATTACTGAATGACCAGTAAAATAAGATATCACTTTATACCTTCACAAGGTATAAGACTACCACCAATTTTCATTACGCGTCTAATCAAGACACCGATTGCAATTCCTGCAGCGATCCATTGGAACAGGCGGGTTGTTAAGACTTTTACTTATTGTAGTGCTGGGACCTGAACAATTTGTCGGTCGATCGGCTCCAACGGGCAAAGATTGCTTTTTTAAAGATACACTTCAAATGGCAAGTTGGATAGTGCGCATTCTTGGCAGGGTCGACGTTTATTTAGTTGCTGTGCAGGTTGGCAGCGTTTAAGATACGGATTCTTGTAAATAGTGGGGATAGCTTGGCAACTAGTGCAACTAGCTTCTGAAGTTTCATAAGTGCCCTTGTAGGTTTATGTGAAATAAAATATTTTGAATTTTGAAAACTTTTGATTTGGAAATGGTTTTCAGTCTTAGATGTTTTGTTAATTGCAGATATTTATTTATGAGACGTGAATTGGAAGGTATCCTAAGTTCTATTAAAAGTTCCATTATGGTAAATTACGTGTCAGTGTACTTTTAAATTTTAGTAAGGTTGTAACTCTGGTTGTATACCTAGTAAAAAATATAGTACATTACATGGATGATGTTATTTTTAAACATTATTTTATGTAACAGATGAGTTCATGCATTTCAACTGCGTACTGCGCCCAAATAATTAACCATAGAATACCATTATAGAACCAGGTCTTATTCGAATGCATCGTTCCAATTTCTAGTACATCCTTAGTGAATCTATAAGCAAGTCCTGGTACTATTTGCAGCTCAATTCCTTAAGTAAAGTCACTTCGCTCACTGACTCAGCTCGAGCATCTTCTATGTGCCTTTCAAAAGTGTACCTAAGCTTAAAATCGGCTATGTGTGTTTTAATGGATTGGTGGTAGAACATAATTCTGGCAGAATGTCCAGTGGGATATTTTAGTAGCCTCCTTTCAATGTTGATGTTTAATAATTAGCGAGTCGATTAATATTGTCATTATTACTTGTATAGAGGTTAAGGGATTCACATATTGAATACTAAGTTGTTTTGCAAATTTGTGAGGAACCAACGTGAGGTTTCATTATTATACTATCTACGTTAATCTTTGTGACTGAATTTGCAAGTACCTAAATAGCATGAAGAAACCTGAACTTCAATAGTCTGAAATTGCCAAGACGAATTGTGTAAGCGCGTTGATCATGCTTGTTCCTTCAGATAATCGATTTCGACTCGATCGTCGAATTGATCCGTGTTTCGGACGGTTTTGACGACTTAAAAAAACAGTGAGATTTTTCATTACAAGTTATTTTTAACCGACTTCCAAAAAGGAGGAGGTTATATGTTCGTCGCGTATGTATGTTTTTTACGTATGTCCACCGATTTCTCCGTCAAATGTGGACCGATTTTGAAAATTATTTTTTTGTATAAAAAGGTATGCTCCAAAGGTTCTATATACCTTTTATTAATTTTGCTTGGATAGTTTTTGAGTTAGCTTCAATAATACGTATTTTTCCCACTTAGTATTATGTGGTGGATATGATGATAACTTCCTGTCACTGTTATTTACATAGCAGGTAGTGGTCGAAGGTCGAATTTGTGTGGGGAAGGTATAACAACTAAATAGTGAAAAATATTTTTTTTTACAAAAAAATAAGAACCGACTTCGGAAAAATTAAAACACTACAAAGTGAAAAATAACTTTAATTTCGGTACGTACGCCGTTAAGGTAAAACATGACTGTTATTCTTTCTGCAATGTACATAACATCTTGCATGCTTTGTGTGTGCATACTCATGTTTCGGACAAATAAATGATCATTCATTCATTCGGAATCGGTGGCAAAAAACGAAAATTCAAAAACAAAGACACCGACTTCCGAAATTAAAGTAATTTTTTGGAAGTCGGTTGTTTTTTTTTTCTGTACCACGTTTATATAATACAGATAAACCTTCCGGAATAAATTCTCTAAATGATGATAAAAACCGCATAAAAATCCGTTACGTAGTTCAGAAGAACAACGCAGTCACACAGACAGACACAAAAAGCGACAATGTGAGGTCGGTATAGGGGAAGACCTGGACGAGACACAGACCAGGGAAGCATGGCGCAACAGGGAGGAAGACTATACTCAGCAGTGGGTCGAACAACGATACCAATGATGATGATGATAGATATAGGCAATGCTTACTACAGAAGTATAAAAACACATCACAACGGTAATGTTTTCCCATTGTTTGTCTTATTTGTTTTAGTATATTCGTGTATTTATGTATATTTATTTGTGCTTATATTTTTATATAATTAGACATATATTTTATATTTATAGTTTGTAATCTTTATATATTACTTTTTTTTTTTTTTTTATTCCTCAATTTTTCGTAATTGCACCTACCACTGTTTGTCTTTGCATCACCCAAAGGTTGACTGGTAGAAAATGCCTATGGCTTAATGCCATAGGCATTTTCTACCAGTCAACCAGTCCGCCTTCGTACATTTCTGTGCTTGAAGTATTAAATAAATAAATAAAAGGTTTCAAATAAGTTCCCGGAATCAGATTATAACATACGTGTTAAAAGCGGTTTGCCATTCAAACAGTTGTATTTTCACAAGACCGTATTTTTTAAAAGAACACGCTTTCTCAGCCGGAAAATTAATACGAGAACTCTTGTTTGAAAGCATGAGGTTTGTTCAAAGATATCATTCTTCGGTCTGTGTTTTTTACTCACAGACTTATTTAGTTGTTTTATATGCTAATATTTTGTCTACATGATGATAAATCTTGGGTGCCTGTCACGTTATAAAGAGAGTTGAGTAAAGACTTTATTTAAAGACATTATTCTAGCTAGAGGCAAAAAATATTATTTACCTACTCTTCTGATCTACCAATGTAAACTATGTAGCTATCAATTTATCCGTTACACGAGGTAAGAACACTAATAAGAAAAGATTTTTATTTTTGCACTATTCTATATTATATAGAAACAAAACCATAATACCACACTTTTTGTGTAACATGTACTTGACCTTAATGCCAAACCTAACACCGCATGACTGACGATGGATTACCGTGATAGGTGGGCCGCGCGAGGGTATATCGCAATTGTTTTTGTTAGGAGACTGAATATTGCATTAAGAAGTATGTTTTTGTTATTTGTAGTGAACTTAAGCAGATCATTATGGTAGGTAAATAGTTTGTGGCGGCATTTACATCGACACATGCGAGCTACGCATCAAAGTCACACAAAAATCCTGACGTCAAACAAATCCTGCATCGCGCAATTAGAGTTTACCGCGCAAACGACATATATAAGGCTATCCGACATAAATCGTTGGGCAGTTGCCCGCCAGACACGACACCCGTCTGGTCGGAGGATCCTCCCTTTTCTAAAGAGGATGGTGGTAACTTAATTACCACCATCCTCTTTAGAAAAGGCACACCACAATCCCTGCAGGAGGTCCTGTGGATTAGAAGAAGTAGAATCTGCATTATGGTAAGCCACTAGCCACACACTTGCGTGTTCCATTTCGTGTTTTATCTACAGTTAGAAATTATATTTTTTATGACCAAATAGTCGTCAATCAATGACATAAAAATACCCTAATAAAGAATCAAATACTAAAACGTTTACAGAAAAGAAATTCCGTCAAGAAAATGACACGCTCGTAATAAATGACATCGTGCGTGACTTTCTTAAAATGGTGATAGGTAACGCAAACTGTCGTGATGGGGATGAGTAACTGACGTTGTTTAGTTTAAGCATGCTATTTTTTTTTTATTTATTTACCTATTTGTTATTTTTATTTTGTACCACAAAATGTGCTGAAGAATCTTTGACCTTTTCCGTTTACGCACGCACCAAGTTACGGTGGGTTATTCAAACACTACCAGTAGTATGTAGAAATGTGACGTAAATACGAGTCTAAAACAACCATTACTTAATGGAGTTTATTTACCTTGTTGGGCAAGGAATATGCTATGCAGTGCCAACGGTTATCGGCTAATAGATACTCGCATTGTTGTCTTAATTATTTAACGGCGCAGCGAGTGGCGCCGGCTCGTTTTATTATGGCTGACTACTGTCACTCTAACAGAGCGTTAACGCCATAGATATAGTTTTAAATAATACATCTATGTTTGTCGCATCTATGGTTACATGGCGGCTGTCTTCTAATGACAGATGACGTTAGGGGACCCGCTGTCGTACCACGTCCACGACGAACTGCTTTATTCCAGCACAGTCCTGATGATATTGCAGCTGCTGAACCACTAATACGATGACCACTTCTGGTAAAAGCGACGTTATATTTATTAACGGTATCAATTGTAAAACTATTTTAAGTCGCCCTCTGCTAGTTACAATGGTTGACTTTCCAATAGATGCCTACCAGGAAAGCCTGGTAACTTTTTTACTTCAGTAAAAGACGAGGCAACAGTGAAAAAAGGCATATAAATATAATACTTACTTACAACTAAAAGTAGCACCAATTCCCATATTAAAAATGCAATGAAATTTCAGCGTAGTCGATTTTCTTATGTAAGGCATCTGCATGACAAAGATACGGTATTCGAGTCCACGGAGAATTTAAAATATGTATAGTGAAAAATTGATGCCTCTTCCAGTCTGCAGAATGATAATGTACGACGCATCTAGGAAATGCTGTAGTCATATCGAATTATGCTTAGAATGTAAAAAGAAAATGTGTGTTCCATTAGCTGTTTTTCTTTGTTTCATAGTCAGGCTTTTTATATTAAACTACTCGTGAGAAAATATGCGCCTTAGGCTCGAGTATTAATGCATTTTTCTTGAATGTTGATATTATAAAGAAATACTACTATTGCACGACTCATAATGCGAAGCATTAGAGAGAGCTTTGCGATCGAAAAATTAGTTTTGCCCCCTCTCTGCAACTGTTTTTATTGTTACACTTCTGCTAGTACACAGAACCTATTTAATTTATATACTATTGTATAGATCATTTAATGGAGATTAATTCTGTACTTTTCAAAAAATCATTTAATGCAGCAGAAACGAAAAAAAACATCAAAATAGTTTTTTTTTTAAATCCTATCATACATGTATGAAACCTGAAAAAATTAAATAATTGAGTCAATGTCAAACAAAAAAAAATCTGTTAGGTGAGAAGTGTTACCCATATTGATGGGTAAAATTTTTGAATGAGCGTTATGAGGCGTGCACTTTTGGATTATCCATTTTTTTGTGAGTATTAGCCACAATTGCAGTGGATTTTAGGTCAAAATAACTTGTAGGTACATGACGCTCAGCTTTATAGGCAAAGTTGACCTGTATCTTGACGCAAAACACAAAAATTATACAGTAGAAAATACAAATTATTCCCAAGTCATCACCATCATCAACGACTTACGCGTAACACCCACCTCGAAAAACGCCGTATACAATTTCCTCCATAACGTAATACTGTAACCAATATACTCATACACACAATTCACCTCACGCCAAAAAAAAGTATTCAAACGCCCCATTTACGCCAAATGCTACCTCAGCGCAACGGCCGCCATTTTTCATCCGATTTCGTGCGAACACGATCGAACACGAACGTTAGGCAATATGTTCCGTATGTCATACAAATAAAACAAGTCGGGTGATAAACTACAGTCATTTTCGTTCGTGAAGAGGTGTACATTCGTCATGAAGCCTTAGCTCACTTTTCATCCGGATCCCTTATCGTGGAAGACTGTGTAAGTGACTCACGTAAGCTTCAGTAAATCTGTAGGTAAAGACGCTGGAATGAGTTGCCGTTGAATTTGAATTAGGAATGGGGACTTGTTGACGATGTGGTGTCTTATAAAGGGGAATGGTTGTACGTTATGGTAAATGAATAATTTTGTCATTCCCCCTTAGCTATTACTATTGTAGAGCGATGTCTTGACGATGAAACAACATAAAACAGTACCAGTTGAAGAGTTTATTTATTCAACTCAGTTTATTGCAGTCCACTGACATAGGCGTCTCACAAGCTGCGCCATGACACCCTGCCCTCCACCTTCCACATCCAGTCTGTCCCAGTCTCTTTCTTAAGGTCGTCGGTCCATCCAGCTGGGGGGCGTCACACACTACGCTTGCCGATACGCGGTCTCCACTCCAGTTCTCGTCTGCTCCACCGCCCAACGGTCCTTCGACAAATATGGCCAGCCCACTGCCACTTCAGTTTGCTTAGTATTGCAAGCTATGTCGGTAATTTCGGTTCTTTTCCGGATAACTTCAAGTCCGGTCAGTTTCCGGTTTATTTATTAAAGAGGATAAAAATATTATTAATAAAATTTAAATACAATAGGTTATTGAATTTTAATTACCTAAACTAACCTAACTAAAACTATTAACGAACTTAAATATGGCGTCGAAAAAATCCTCCGCATCGCTGTCGACTGGTACTGTACCCAAGAGACTGGCAGCATTACCACGTTGTATGGCAATGCTTACCCGCTAGCCAAAATAAAAGCTAGCCCTTGGGTCACGGGAAGTGTCAACCAGCCGTTTGGAGAAACCATGAGTACTCGGACCACACGTCACGAGGTTTTAACCCCAAACGGCAAAATGAATATGAACAACATCGAATGCATATAAATCAGGTTTTTCATTTCAAGAAATATTGTTTTATCTTCGCTTGTCGTTTGTAATTTGGCTTCGGAAAATTGACTAGGTACTATAAAGAGTGACTTAAAAAGACTAATCGAAAATCTCATTAAAACTCTCGTCTAGACTACTATTTCTACATATTTTCTAGTACAGTAACAAGTAAGCACTAACCAAAACAAACGCTATCTAAAACACAATAGCTACAATAAAATCCTTAAATTCAGACGCTTCTATAAAATATTTGAAGCATTATTTAAGTGGGATTTAGTCGTTAGCTAAACTACTATAATGTCCATTGTTCAAACGGTAGTTTCGTACAATTTCGCGGTACATTTGTGGCGGCGAACTGCACGGAGAACTAGCGCTCCCTAGCGGCCAAAGTGTAGACTAGTCTGTAGGGAATTTGGACTTGTTTATCGCCGGTATTATGTGTTGTAATGTTCTCGTGTTGCAAGTTTTTGGGAGTTTAAAATGTTATATTCTGGTCTTATCTATTTCCGTGAACTATGTAGAAATAGTATGGTCTTGTCTTAGTGTAAACGTTAAACTAGAATGCAGTGTTTGTGTAGGAAAAACTGCCTCGGGGTTAAATAAATAAATAAAATAAGTTTATTTCAAGTAACTAAACTCATATACAGACATTCATAAAATGATACATACAGGATAACAAGCACAGACAAAAACGAACACTCGCAAAATAACAATATGTCTGCTGCAGCATTGCCGGATATAAGGGCAATTAAGACTGTTGACGATCATCGTTAAGGAAAGCCACGATGGAGTTCTTTTGATACCGGTAATATTATAATAATTTACTTAATTATAAAAATAACAACACTATTACTGGTGCTCGTATAGTATAGTGCAGTGTACAGTGTATAGTATAGTGTGTGTAGTACAGTGGGTAGTAATCAAAGATACCATTTACCAAAATTACCAAAATCGCGAGGAAACCAACATTGATAATTTGAAACCTCAAGACACTTTGTAGTGTTCAAAGCTCATACTTTCGATTGTGTTGAGACAACTTCAGCATAAGCACACAGGCTTTCTCTCTGTGAGAGGGAGTGGGCCGTAATCCACCACGCGGGCCCAGTGCAGGTTGGTAACTACGGGCTGATTTGATATTCGGGTTTGTTAGGAAACGATGAGACAAACTAAGAAGGAAAATACTTTTGATCATCGACAAACCCACAATGTGGTTTTCATGAATTTTCTTGCACCGGCAGCGCCATCTCACTAATGGTGCACAACCAGATGGTGGACACTATTTGTCATTATTACTTTATTTTGTTTAAAGGAAAAGGCAATATCACTATGTTAGCCTCTTTTCCCGGAGATCGGAATTATCTCATAATTTTAAATACTTACCTACTTATTACAACTTACTTGGTTTTTTGTGCAGGCACTGTGGCTATTTTGAGCGACCTTATTCGATTTTTTTCATAAACATAAAACTCTGATTGTCATGTTATATAACTTGTCAAAAATAAATGTAATTATCGTCACGTAGCGCCAGTCTGCACGAGGCTTTATGCTGTTGTGACCCAACAAATGATTTGCGTCGTGTCAGAACTATTCGAATAACGCACTGCGATTTTATAATTGTAATAGGTAATATAAACTGTTTTATCAGACTTCAAAGCAGGGCGCGGATAACGGTATATTTTTCGAAACGTTTTCGTCTTAAAAACCTAAAGAACTATTTGTTTCGGTTACGTTCGAACGGAACGTTATTAAAACGTTTTTGAAGAAGAACAATATTTAAATCGTTCTCGGATAATAAAACGTTTTTAACCATTTTCGGGTTGATCGATAGGAAACTCGCAACACAACCCTAATCAATACGTAAGCGGCAAGCGCATTGGAATCAATGATGTAATGAAATGAAGATAAAGTACAATTTAACTAAAGAAGTTCATGCTTGTCGGCGCACGCACCATGCCCCGGCAACGTCCTGCGGAATAAACCGGTTTTTGAAAATGTTCTCATTTCGTTTTCGTTCCGAACAAAATGTTGTACAAAGAAGAACGTGAACTGTTAGAAACGTTTTAAAAACGTTATTTTAAATAACGTTTCCGAGCCCTGCTTCAAAGGCCCATAGCGTGTTAGTATTACAAATTACTTAAAATATATGTAAGTACAACAATTAGGCACACACATAATCATGTGGGTCTAAACACGTTTCTTGTAACAAAACAATATCAGCTGTTTTACACAGTGGACGCACACAGTTCACCGAAATGTTATTTTCATTGTTGAAATACTATCCATTATTTACCTTTGTTCTTCCCGCGCTCACAGAACTAGTAGTATTTTTGTCTTCTCTTCTGTTCGTAAAGTGTGTAATTATGAGGTATTTTTGAGAGATTGAGACTGAGAATAGAATGCCAAGTTCTTAAAAATACACGAATTTCTGTTTACGATTGTGGATTGTGCAGTAGTAATAAATTGGAATTTTACTATTTCCTCATGATTTTTAATGAAACTGCAGAATATGAAGTTTCATTAATAATCATGAGGAAATAGTAAAATTCCCATTTATTACTACTGTGAGCTTCGAATAATGATGCATACACTTTTAATACCGAAGGATTCCTGCAACTGTCAATAATAAAGTAGCTCTCAATGAATAATGACTGTTCATATCGTTCTTTGAAGCATCAGCAGGTGGAATGACTCGAATTAATCATTTAAAGGCGGTGATGTATGATTTCATTAACTCACGGAATCATTAACTGTTCGGAGTGTATCATTGTTTAATGAATTCTGTACTCTTCTGCCGGGAATCGGTTCGCCATTTTTCGCTGATGTGATCATTTTGAATATTAACTTTTTAATTTGTTATTTCCCATAAAGTCTCGTTCCAGGCTTAACATTTCGCGTTTATAATATTAGTTAGAATGACCGCTATAGAACAAACGCCTTCCTGCGAACATACATTATAGGGTGACTGACAAGCAATAAAAATACACAATGGTACTGTAGGCCACACGTCAGTGATAACACTTTGACCTTGAGCTGGCCTAACGTAGCACGAAGTTTTAATAGAAAAATAAAATATTATAGAAATTCGACCATAATTCATTTAAATGTCATGATTCTAAGGTAGCCATCTTGTGTCAACCGCATGGTATTGTGTGTAATGTTTTTTTAATTTATTTCTAATGTGTATTATATAAAAATATTAGCTTTCTGCACTCCTTCTCCATATTAACTTTAACTGTGCCAAATTTCATACTCCTCCGTCCGCGTAATTTTCGTAAAAAGGAGTACAAAGTTTTTGCTTCACGTATGTTATATATAGCTATATAGATAAATAGATAAGATGCCAGCTTACACAGGTTTTGATACCATTGACAACGTAGCGTCGACTGAAACGTGACCTAGCATATTAATTACATATTTCAATCCATATTTTTATTTGACTCAAATAGCCTTACTAGAGGGTGCACAGTTGATTCACCACCAATCAATCTCCCTAGCCTTTTCCCAACTATGTTGGGGTCGGCTTCCAGTCTAACCGGATGCAGCTGAATACCAGTATTTTACATGGAGCGACTGCCTATCTGACCTCCACAACCCAGTAACTGGGTAATACGATACCCCTTGGTAAGACTGGTGTCAGACTTTCGGGCTTCTGACGACTTAACGACTGTCAAAGATCCACGAATGACAGCCGGAACCAACGGCTTAACGTGCTTTCCGAGGCACGGAGGAGCCTCGGTATGTAAAGATGGTCACCCATCCACGGACAAACCCCGGCAAGCGTAGCTTAACCTAATGGATTGCCATGCGGCTGTTATTACTTAGCCACGAGCTCCAGTTGATTCACTACCAAATTCCAAAAACAAAACATCCCTCAAAAATCATCACTCACCCGAAAAATTCAAACCTTTATGAATTTACGAAACTTATTTTCAAAAATTCAAACGTACGGTAATAAAATATTCGGAGGCGCTTCGCCGGGTTCACACCGCACAAGATAGCCGATGTTTTACGGCTGTGTCGGGCTAAAATTTAGAGCTATTTCAGACGGGGCGAGTGCATAGCGCGTATTGTATGTAATAATTTACGGATCGCTTTGTGACTGCACCTCGCATTGTTAAGTATTAGGCAGGCCTTAGAATGACGGGATGTTTAGTGCAGCGTTTGCAAGGCATTGAGACAGTTGTAGTGGTTTAAATGAAGCCTCGTTGTGATTGTGTGTTCGCGGTTTACGATTAGAACTGTGTGTTTGCGAATGGATCCTCCGTATATTGGCCACTTGTAGAGGGTAATATCCTCATGAATAGTAATAGAATATAATGGCTGTAGTGGGGGATGATAACGATTACTGACTACTGTTTTCTCAGGAATGTTTGAATTCAGTATGGGATTGAGGCTGATGCTGGAAGTTGAAATATGCAATGAAAGTTTTATGTGATCGTCGGTGTATTTCTTTGACTCACCAACTATAAATACATTACAAGTTATTTACTTGTAAAAAGAAGCACGGTGTATTATGATCTACAGGGTTAAATTAAATTATCTAGCTAAACTCCGCAGACCCGATACCAATCGTGTCGGTGGATATATTGTAACACGATAAAATAACCATCGCGTCTGCGGAGCTTAGTTAGCCAATTTAAAGTAAGCCTGTGTAGACGCTACTACAAGAAGTTAGCTGATACTATGCAGAAGTTATCTCTATTAATAGATACATATTTTAGTCACTAAAACTCTATAACTATTTACACAAGGCTATAGACTTAATTCTAAGAGCTAAAACTGTTAGAGTTAGCCTGTATCATCCCACTGCTGGGTAAAAGCCCCTTGACTTCCAGTTCTTACGATTCAGTGCTAATTTGGACCACAAATCATTTGTTTTGTCCAGCTCGTCCTGCCTTCTTCTATGGGGTCTACTGCGACGCCTAGCTGTCTCAGGGCTCTACATAGTGCTGTAGCTTATTGGACATGCGCTATGTGCACAGTCTCACTTCAACTTTACGGCTTTTCGAGCAACGTCACTAATCTGTGTTTTAGAGGGCCGTGTGGTGTTGTGAATCAATCAATATGCCTAGCCTTTTACATGGAGCCAATACCTATCTGACCTCCACAACCCAGTAACTGGGTAATACGATACCCCTTGGTAAAACTGGTTGTCAGACTTTCGGGGTTCTGACGACCCGTAACGACTGTCAAAGTTCCACGAATGATAGCCGGGACCAACGGTTTAACGTGCTTACCGATGCATGGAGGAGTCTTGGTATGTAAAGATGGTAACCCATCCACGGACCAACCCCGGCAAGCGTAGCTTATCCTGATGTATCGACCCGTGTGGCTATTATTACGTACTTAGGCACGAGCCCGTGCGCGAATATGGTTTGTTAAGACGAACTAATAATACGTTTTTAAATTATAATACCATTCTCTTTAATAGAATATTCATGGACACTTCTAAAGCCTCTATATCCCAGTATTTAATCACCAAGAAAGAAAGGGCCTAAACAAATTTGTACTGGAGTTGTCCGTGGTTTCTAGTCTTTGAACTGTGCTTAAGTAATTCAATAGCGGCGCTTTTATTAGCATAGTGTATTGGCATTTGTATAGAACTTTGATTCCAACTTCGTCTAAGTAAACTTAAGGTTTGGCAGGCGAGGTTCTTGTTTTATTTCACATCAGCATTAAGAGGATACTTGGTCACGTGATCGTGGACGTTCATTCCATACACATTCGCATTCTTTTGTATGATACTACACCAAATAAAATATGTTATAACTAGCTTTTTCCCGTGGCTTAGCTCGCGTGGAAGTCGAAAATTATCCCATGGAAACGTACTGTCGGGATAAAAAGTATCCCATGTGTTAATCCAGGTTATAAACTATCTGTCTGCTTCATCCAAATCCTATTAGTAGCATAACATAATGATTGAATTCTATCGTGAATTCATGCAAGCCTAGTACTTTTAGTGCCAAGTTTCAAGTTTATGAACTCAAGGAGTAAGATTTTTCATACAAACGAAATCCCCCGTTTTCACCTCTTAAGGCTGCCTGTCCACTGGACCGGAGAGGAGAGGAGCGGAGTAGCGGTGTACCAATATATTAACCAATGGAATTGCATAAAACCTCCGCTCCGCTTCAGTGGACAGGGATTTGTGATCTAGTTTAAAAAGTCATACAAAACCGGGAAGCGGAGCGGGGAAGCGGAGTGGGGAAACGGAGCGGGGAATTATTACTCATCGCGGGTCTAGCTCCGCACAATCCGCAACACCACTCCGCTACCTCGCTCCGCACAGTCCGTAACTCCGCTCCGCTACCTAGCTCCGCATCAATGGACAGACACTGTCCGCAACTCCGCTCCACTCCGCTGCCATTCTCCTCTCCGCTGCCTCGCTCCGCTTCAATGGACCTTAAAATATTATCTCGTGACTGAGAAGGAATTATGAATAACGGCTTGTCAGGACCCTCGGTAAGTGTGTCTAGAATTTTCTAATACCTTTTATAAAGTTTCATATTGAGACACGAAGCAACAAAATTCGATCTAAAGAAAAGTGGCCACATTCCTCTAGATCGTATTTTGTTGCTTCGTGTCTCAATATGAAACTTTATAAAAGGTATTAGAAAATTCTAGACACACTTACCGAGGGTCCTTACTAGCCGTTATTCATAATTCCTTCTCAGTCACGAGATAATATTTTTTTAAAGGAGTGGCGCTAGTGGACCATTGGGCGCCCTCTTAACTATTATCTGAAGCATAAATATGACGGTGTGACGTGTTTTCAATACAAAAACTGTCAAACCCCATTATTTTTATCCTTAATTATAAGTCTCCAGTTCAAAAAATAAGCCCAAAACAAAAATTACAATCCTGTACTAAAATATGCGCGTCAATAATGGTAAATAATAGATTTGTTGATTATTTGATCAGTTTCATTGAATAAATAATAAAATGGACGCGAACTGCGAACGACAAACCAATTACGTTTAAACTCGGTTCATGAGTATTTATAAATCAAACGAATTAATTTTCAAACATCGATACTCACCAAACTCACACTATTTACATTAGATTTTAGGTCAGTCACCTAGCGCAGCCTTTCTCGACTTATGTTGGGGTCGGCTCTTCCATTCTAACCGGATGCAGTTGAATACCAGTATTTTACATGGATCATCTGCCTGATTCCCAAAACCCAGTTACTGGGTAATATGATATACCCCTTGGAAAGGCAAATTGTCAGACTTTCGGACCTACCCGTAACGATTGCCAAAAATTTACAAATGACAGCCGGTACCAATGGCTTACTTGCTGCCGAAGCACTTTGGGGAATATTCACCGGAGCTGCAGAAGTGTGAAAGTGGTGTCTATACTCGTTATATCTAAGAGATAATGTTACCTAGATACTAATACTTAGATAAAAAGCTGATAGATTCCGATATGTTTGAAAGAAATAGACATGCTTCATAATCAGCGTGTAATGTGTCCGTGAGAGGGAGTGGACTGTAATCCACCACGCGGATCCAGTGTGGGTTTGTCAGATACTGCGCTGACCCCATACAACATAAGCGTTGTGATGAATGCTTAAATATGAAGCTGCCATTGGTTCAGTGGCATAGTTACAAGATCTTTTTATTAACATTATTAAAAAGCCTATTTCAAAAATAGTGTTTTATTACATATAATAATTCAATTAAGATAATAATAATTTTATATAGGTAAGTCCATTGTAACTATGAAAATAGTTAGCTCTAATTAATTCATGCAATACCTAGTTTGAAATGAAGTTATCAAAACTGGAAAATAGAGCAATTAAATGTGTTCGTTTGACAATGTGAATTTTGTCCTTTGTGGAATAAAAGGTAATATTAAATGTGGTGAAAGCTGTTTGTCATTACCGCACTGATTATAGTACCTAGTTATAATTTTATTTGGAATGGGATTATTAATATAGCATGTGTGGTAAGCGGACAAAAGAATTGTTTACAAAAATGACCACAGGCTTTTGTGTTATTTTTGCTAGTGTTCTTTGTGTTTTTGCTGAATAATCTGTTTTTATGATGGATAAAGTTAACATTCAGACAAAATCTGATAGATTCTGTGTGTATGGAAGAAATAGACATACTGCATAATAAGCCTATAATGTTCCCAGCGACAAAGGCCTCCTCTCTGTCAGGGGTAGTATGCCGTAATCCACCACGCGGGCCCTGTGCGGATTGGTCAGACTGTCAGACATAATGCGATTACCCCAAACTACATACATGCGTGATGATCAGTGATAGGAATAGGTAGTGCCTATTTGCCTAAATTTCGAAGAACAGAGACAAGAAACGGAGACTTCCTTAGGACTAAATTTTTTCCGGGACATCTGTCCCGAAATTCGGGACAACACTTTTAAATACATTAAAAAAAAATGTGATTCATAGTATTAAGATCAACAAGACATTTACAAGATAATCTCCAAAAAAAAAAAACTGAAAATTTTATGGTTGTAACGACTGTGAATGTTATTTATTATGTTATATCTAGTCGCAAACTTTAGGTAAATATAGACGAATTACTTATTCCCAATAACATATTTTTTTAATGTATTTAAAAGTGTTGTCCCTAATTTCGGGACAGATGTCCCGGAAAAAATGTAGTCCTAAGGAAGTCTCGTCTCTGTTCTTCGAAGTTTAGGCAAATAGGCACTACCTATTCCTATCACTGGTGATGATGAAATGCCTGAATGTGAAACCACTATTGCTTTACTGTGGAATAGTTACAAGATCTTTTTATTAACATTGTACGAGCAAACCCGTACAATATCAATTGTATCAATTTTATGCTGACATCGACGCGCAGCGAATGAATATAATATACATGTTTGAGTTAGCAATGAGTAGTCGCATAGCATCGGTTGGGTAGCAAAACCAAAAGGACTCATTCGCCGCGGGTCGATCATTTATCAGTTTTGGGCGTTTGTGCTTTCCTTTGTAACTATCAATACACAAGTTGAACTCAAATCAGTTTATCATTTAAATGTACCTTACCCGTACATTTTTGGTCCTTCGAGCCGGATTATCTCTCCACACAATTTTTTGTAAAGGTTGATCTTCTGGGTGTACCCAAATCTGCCTAAACATTTTTTCTATATCAGCCGTGAATGCGTACTGATATTGTCTCCATTTAATGATAAGAGACTGAAGGTCTTGTTGCAAATTGGGCCCCGTGTACATCAGGTCATTTAAACTTTTATTTGTAGATGTTTTTGCCGAAGCATTGTAAACAACTCTCAGTGCAGTTGTTGCACTATCTTCGCGCAATACGCAATGATGCGGTAGGAAACATTCCGGTGTCTGATTGCAAGGTGAAGGTTTCATGTGACCTAAGTTTTTATATTCGGTAATGAATGACTTATATGCGTTAAATAATGAATTGTTTTTATGTAATTTCTTTTCTAAATGAATGAATTGAGCAACAGCCTTATTTTTAGACCGGCCTAATTTCTCCTCAAATTGTTTTACGAGTGGAAGTCTCACTTCGTATTTTCCGTCATCCAAACGACTTGTTGTTGC
This sequence comes from Agrochola macilenta, assembly GCA_916701695.1. NCBI lineage: Eukaryota > Metazoa > Arthropoda > Insecta > Lepidoptera > Noctuidae > Agrochola > Agrochola macilenta. The sequence continues at coordinate 21,494,993 of OU753560.1, read as the reverse complement.
TTTGTAGTATTGGATGCACTCTTGATCTTCTGATGATAATGATTTTTCTTCTGTAACATCTTCTATCTCCCAGAATTGCTGAACTCTGTCTAAATCAAATTGTACGACGTTGCACATTAATTTAGTTTTCATATTTCCACAAAGTATCCAACCAAGACGAGTTTCTTGAACAAGCGGCAGTGATTCGCTTAATCTGCACATGCCCGCTAAAAGAATATTTGAATATACGTCTGCACCCAACAAAATGTCTATGGGTCGACTGATGTTGTACTCAGGATCTGCTAGTTCTAAATTTTCCAGAAATGGGCATGCTATTTTTGGGAATGAGTATGATGGTAAATATTTTGTTAGGTTATTCATGATGAAAACATCGATATTAAATTGATATAGTTTGATTCTTGAGCTTGATATACAGTTTAGATTCATCATACCTTTGGAACTGTTTTCTGTTTGCCCTATGCCCGTGATTATGCCGTCACACCTGGATCGCTGTAATCCTAATTGCTGAGCAGCGTTCTCTGTGATAAGAGACATTTGTGACCCCTGATCAATAAGAGCCCGTAGGGTCTGATATGTCCCATCTGCTTTCTGAACCTTTAGCAGTGCAGTTGAAAGCAAAGTTTCTTGCATCATATTTTGTTGTGTCACGTGCGAGTTGCCTTGATTTGCACGTTCTTGATTAGAACGGATGTTGTTTTGCTGTGTAGAAGGCGTCGAATTACCTCCTTGTTTTGATAATTCCTTTGAATACGATTCATGAAGCAATGTGTTGTGAAATTGGTTGCATTCGAGGCAACGCTTCTTTGATAAGCATTCTTTGCCCTTATGATCATGTAAGCAGTTTTGGCAATAATTCAAGTTAGCAACACATTGTTTTTTCTTCATTGGTGAAAAATCAGCAAATTGTTTGCAAAAAAATATAGCATGTGCGTCATTGCAGACTGGACAGTTTGGCCAACTGTTTTGCAATTTCCTGTAACTTGTTGATTGCGAAACACCCTTATTGCTTGAAATGATAATGTTTGGATTCTGATGGTTTATTGGTGTTTGAAGAATAGGATTTTTGATTATAGGTGTCCTGTTTTCTTCTACTTGCTTCCATGCTCGTGAACTTCCCCTCTAGAAAGGCTAGAAATTCATTCAACTCGAGTAATTTTCGAGGTTGTTTGATAGCTGCGTTGTATTCGCTGAATGTGTCCGAATCCAATTTCTGACACAGGATGTGCACGATCAACGGATCCCACGACGTCACGTCTACGCCGAGGTTCTGTATGGCGTTCATCGTTTCAAGCGCAGTATCATGGATTCGTTTGATATGATTAATTGATTCTTGCTGTGAAATTGGTATATTTAATAAAATGTTAATATGCGATGTGAATATCATCCTCTTGTTGTCATAACGATGACTCAAAATATCCCAACTAATGATGTAGTTGTCTGAGCTGATTGGGAGATGCTGTATGAGACGCTCAGCTTCACCTTTAACTTTTGACTTTAGGAACTGCATCTTCTGAGCCCCAGATAATGACGGGTTGCTATGAACTGCTTCTGTGAAGAGGTCCTTAAAAGATGTCCACTGATGGTAACTACCACTGAATGTAGGTATTTCTATTTTTGGCGTAGTATGCTCTCTATGTGAAATGGACGACATCTTCTTGTTGATTGCTTTGATAGCATCGTTGTACGTGCTTTCGTATTTGAGATACATACGATGATACTCTTGATTTCGGTCTCCTAGCTCGCTGTCTAAGTCCCAATGCTGAGTGTCAATCTTCGCCCAGCGAGACCTTACCATACTTAACAGATGATCGAATTCCCATTTCTCCGCTACAGCGTCCATGTTGATACTTGAACGGTATGTTCAAAGGCCTTGAGGTTGCTCATCTGTTTCCTCATCATCTCATCCGTCTTGCTGTTTGATCCCTGAGACTTTAAGGGTTGACCTGAAGGTTGCTGTACGGTGCTTGAGGTAGTAAGAGGAGTAGCAGGCTTAAGAAGCGGTGTTGATGGTCTTTCCTCTGTGGGTTGATGATGCTGAATAACTGCTCTGATTTTTTCATATCTCTCCTTCACAGAATCAAATTCCTGCAAAGTGAAGTAAGTATGCGATCTGGCATATTCGATGCTACACAATCTTGTATGATTCGATTGATACTCTTGCCAGCATGCATCCAAATTTTCTAACCTTCGGCGTATGTAGTCCGAGGTTTTGCGATCGGAGCCATCCTTTTTGAAGTTTGTGTAAACTTGCTCTATCCTATGGAGTAGTTGCTGTTGTTGGGCGAGAATGTCCTCCATTGAAGACGTGTTGTTGATAGAAATGATAATAAATGGAACGATCTTACTTGATTGTCCAAGCGGGAGCTTTGCTGCTCACCAAATGAGGATCCCTGTTGATCTCTGCTGATTGCTGCTGCTGCTATGTACTGCACTATTGCTGGCAGTACAAACCTTTCACTGCTAGTTCGCTTGACGTCACTAGTGAAACACTTTACAGTACTTGATTGCTACACTGTAATGTCCACACGCGACATCCGGCTCGAAGGACCAAAAATGTACGGGTAAGGTACATTTAAATGATAAACTGATTTGAGTTCAACTTGTGTATTGATAGTTACAAGGAAAGCACAAACGCCCAAAACTGATAAATGATCGACCCGCGGCGAATGAGTCCTTTTGGTTTTGCTACCCAACCGATGCTATGCGACTATATTTCATAGGTGTCCCTGCTTATCAAAGGTATTTGTACTTCAAATATTGAGTAATTCTTAAGCATTCTTGCTTTGACTTGCACAACTTTATAAACTTCTACGAGTCAAAGCAAGAATGCTTAAGAATTACTCAATATTTGAAGTACAAATACCTTTGATAAGCAGGGACACCTATGAAATATTCAAGCTTATACCAATTCCTGCGGAGAAAGCCAAAAACACTATGTTATCAATTAAACCAGTGTCAGATTTTATAGCAGTGAACCTGAAAAAGGATGCTTACATTATCTTGACAGAAAATATCATAGATTCCTGTCTACTGACAAACGTACACTTGTGTAACATTCATTCTCCAATTTACAAATTAAGCAGAGATAAAGACTTCTGCCGATCAAAGGCATCAAAGTGTGAAGTCAATGTCGATCCTTGTAAAAATCTTTGGATAGAAAGCCATTCTATCAACAATTATATTTATTTTTGCTGCGGTCAATGTAATCTACGAACAGTATGTGGAGATCAAGTTACCGCTCATCAGCTTACTCACTCAGGACTTGTAACTATAGATTACGGCTGCATAATCAAATCAGATAATTTTGAAGTAATTGCGCATCAACAAAGAACGAGCGATGTTAGTATCAGTGCTAACCTATACTCACCAGTCATTGCATCCATAAACCACGTTATAAACGTGTCTATTCCTCAAGATGTCTTGAACGACTCCAGCATAGAGAGCGATCGAGAGCTTCAAACGATTGAGGACAAAATCAAGACCATGAAAGAAAATGGATTGTTATTTGAGAGTCTGTCATCCCATGACATTCATCATTATACCGCGATCTACTGTATGATTGGCGTGGTAGCAGCATGTCTCGGAGTGTTCGTGTGGAGGCGCGCGCGCTCGCGCTGCGACCTCGCGCCCGCGCCGGCAGTGCCCGCAGCAGTCGATACACCCGGCGGCTGCGCGCGCCCGGCCACGCAACGTGCGTGTGTTGGGGATAGTGTAATATATCAGTGTGACAATGAAAGGGCGAAGGTGGTAACAAGTGCGCGAGTGTTAGATAAAGCCACTTCCCCTATGTTAGGTTCTTATACAAGCATATCTAATTTGTGAACAGTGTGTTAACGATAGAGACACTAAGAAATTAGATTAATATCAAATCATTTGTCATAATTATTTTGTTTCTCAATTAATCAGTTGTGTCGTTATATCTTTTCCTCGGGGAGCATGTACGAGCAAACCCGTACAATATCAATTGTATCAATTTTATGCTGACATCGACGCGCAGCGAATGAATATAATATACATGTTTGAGTTAGCAATGAGTAGTCGCATAGCATCGGTTGGGTAGCAAAACCAAAAGGACTCATTCGCCGCGGGTCGATCATTTATCAGTTTTGGGCGTTTGTGCTTTCCTTTGTAACTATCAATACACAAGTTGAACTCAAATCAGTTTATCATTTAAATGTACCTTACCCGTACAAACATCAAATTTAAAAAATGGTGATGCACCTAATTTTACTCGGATTTATATATGTAGGTAAATTCATTGTTACTATGAAAATAGTGAGCTCTAATTATACCTAGTTTGAAATGAAGTTATCAAAAGTGCAAATTGGAGCAATTATGTTCGTTTGACAATGTGAATTTTGTCCTTTGTGGATAAAAGGTAATATTTTAATGTGGTGAAAGCTGCTTGTCATTTCCGCGCTAGTTATAGTAGGTACTTACAAATTGGAATGGAGTTTTTATGATTGTATTATTTTGATTGGCTTGTGATATTTTCTACTAATAATAATGTTTTAGTAAAATTATCTATTTTTATGAAGGATAAAGGATTTGCAGCTGTACGATTTTAATGAGTTAGTAATATCATTGATCATGAGATAGCATGATTTGATTAGGTAAATAAATAAAACGTAACTAATTGCATATCAGGGATGTTGCGGATCCTGCCGGGCTTGCGAGTTGTCCGAAAGGGATATCGCGGCCCCGGCACACAGGCAACGGAAGGAACACGGGTGGGTTTTAGTCAGTAAAAGCCTGACACGCCCTCCGGAGAAGTTATTTGATAATTTCCCACGCAGCGTCATCGTTGCCAGAGTCACACATATTGGTTTCATCACACAAATACACAGCAATAGGAAATAGCAGGAAAATATTTAAGAGAGTACAAAGAAAATACCTTACTTCAACTCAGGGTGTTTATTCCACGATCAGCTCACAAAGAATGTCTTTCCATTTTTTTATTTTTTTTTATTTTTTATAAAGGGCATCTCGCAGTTAACCTCTGAGGAGGTCGTAGCTGCTTAACCGGGCTTTCCTGTGGCTGCCTTAAGCTTCTACACTTAAAGCCTCCAGCCAGGGGCATAAACTATTCTAATTAAAACTAGGCGAACGCTCGCTAAGGGCACCCCCTGTGGGGTACGGACCTCGGCTTAGGGCGTCGCTGGGGGGAGGACAGCAAGATGGGACAGGCTGGATCAAACATAGATTATTATTATTCGGGGAATTTAAGACTACGGGCTCAGCTTCGGCGGGCTCAACGGGCTGGCGCATCGTCGAGCAAGGGTCGGGGGGGAGTATCATTTACTCGGGAGGGACGCGGACGCGGACCTCTGTGGCGAGGTCGGAACGTGTGTCGGTGTGTGTGTTTCTTTACTGTACTGGTGGCCCTATTGCTCTCCTGGAGGAGGGTTATGGGGTCATCTGGGTCGTTGAGAACATGCCTTGGACGGCGGATTTTACTTATTCCAGAGGGAATATAACTGGCGGCCTTCACAACCAGAGGGTTGCGATGTATTGCGGCTTTATCAAAATAACGCGTTGCATTGCGTTTTAGAAATTGGGCTATTGTGGGGATTTTAAGGTCGAGATGGAGGATCTCGTTCCTAACATACCAGGGGGAAGCCGTCGCCATTCGAAGGAAACGATTTTGGAGGGTCTGCATCTTATGGAAATGGTAGGGTTTGGCTTGTGCCCAGGCGGCACACGCATAGATAATGGGTCTAATGCACGCCGTGTAGGTACGCAATTTGCACCTGAGTGACAATTTGCTTCGTGCATTGAGAACGGAGTGGTCTTTCCATTCGTATTACAACAGTATTTATACACAAAATTACCGCCTAACTTTACCGCCGGAAACAATTTTCATAAATCAAGCGGATATATGAGTCAAATTATGTCCTTAATAATATAAAATCTAAAGGGAATTACATTTTAAATAATTCAAGCGGATGTCAAGATAAATCCTTAATACCAACATAGAAACTTAATATAAAGTCAACCGGAAACACAATATTTTAAATAAATCAAAAGGATACATAATAGAAACTTATAAATTCGACGGGAAACCACAATATTTTAAATAAATCAAAAGGAAGTAGGTAACATAATATAAACTTTTATCAATTCGACCGGAAATACAAGTATTAATTTAATAAATATCATGAAAGTCAGATTAAGTACAAAATAATCAAAACAAGCTTAAAATTATTATCAAATAATGGTTTGGCGCCCATAAGTATATTGATGATTTAAATGACTATAATTTTCATTTAGTTAATTACGATTTTTCTTATATTCACCCTTTTCCACCTACATCTGCATCCGCATGAGCTCCGCATTGATTAATGCAGATGCGTATGCGCTAAATAAAAAAATAAATAAAAAAACGCGCTAAATAAATGCGGAAGCTCCGCAATTGCGGATGCGGATGCGAATATCCGCAAAATCCCTATTGCTTATTACAAAAGGTATAGGGAGGTATAAAGAAAAAAATAATAATGTTGTGTTGCGTTGTTGTTGTATGTATTGTTCGTAATTGTAATATGGAAGTGAATATTGGGCGAGGCAAAAGAGTCATGAAAATAGAATAAATACTGTGGAAATGCGTTCCTTGCGAAGCATGTGTGCAGTAAATATGAATGATAGGCTGAGGAATGATATGATAAGACATCGTTGCGGTTTAAAAGAAGATGTAGTGACAACAATTTAAAAGATGTTTAGATTGTTTGATCATGTTGAGTGGATGAATGAAAGGTGAATGACAAAGGTGAGTGGAAACACCGGGAGCTAATTGGTTGTAGTGCCCTAGAAGGACTCATGTATAAGAACATTAATGATCTTATTGGTGACGTTCTTCAGGAAGGTCAGGTGTTGTACTCACAACCGGCGTGCGTGTGTGACCAGATGTATGAATGTAAACGAGGCAAAATGAGTATGTAAGGATACTAGTAGGTAGCGTTCTGTAGGTTCTGCCTACTCCCATGGGAAGCAGGCGTGACTTCATGTAAATATATGTAAAAATATATTTATTTTTTGTTGTTATTATTCATACTTTTTGCATTGCCTTATTAAAGAGTTGTTTTATGACAGTGACAGTTAGCACGGATGTCTTTTGGTAGTGATGACAAAATGACATAGAAAACACAATGTTATGTTTTGGTTGTTATTTGTTTTATTTAGATTATTAAATTAGAAGAAGAATCGACTTAGACGCAATAGAAAACTTTAAATGTCGTTTCTTTAATTTCAGGTATGTTTTTGCATTCAAATACCTAGTACAGACATAATTTTAGTTTACTAATATTCCATTTAGTAAAACCTAGATATTAATTAAATCTTTAATTTCAGCAACACATTGGGGTTTTATTGTTACGCCTATTAAGATAAGAAATATCTTATATATATAACAAAAGTGTTAGGTATGGTACAAAACGGTATCTGTAACTTCACATAGCCAATCAGTCTGAGTACTTCAAAAGCAAGCCTTAACATTTTTCCAAGCCATTAACAATAACAGACAAACAAATAAAATATTTTTGCTCTCTCAACTATTGATACATTTCTCCACTAAACTACAACTAAGACAAACGACGTCAATAAAAAAATAAACGAAAACGTTAAATTTCCGAACAATGGCAATAATAACCGGCGTGGAATTGCGCAATCATCGGCTGAACATCGGACAGGCCGTGGTCACGCCGATAGCGGTTGGGCCACCACATAGATAGATACAGATTTCACGAGAAAAGTAAGCCTTTCGGGAATCATCGTCTATCTTCGGAAATACGAACGCGTGATGTTGCGATCTAATATAAAGTACAACCATGGTTGTACTTGTCTTTTTTTTGTATTACCATGATTACAAAATTAAAGATTAACAACTCTATACAATTCCAAAAAACTTTTGAACACTTTTGACACTGACACTTTTGACGTTCTGCTACCGATGTACCTAGGTAATCTGACATAGAGAAAACTTCATACAAACGCACTATGATAGGTGCACTACAACAAAGCGCGCCAGTACAAAACTTAAGAAGATTCAGTTCACTGGCGCAACGTTCATGCTAATTTGGAAACACGAAGATTACCGAAGCGCTTACCTTTTTAGTTTACCTGTATATGTCGTAGGATGATTTGGTAATTAGAATTATTAGAAAATGGTGAAAACATTTCTGCGAGCAACTAGGTGAAATAGGTTAGGTTAGAACTGTAACCAACCGCGCGCGAGCCGAGCGAGCGTAGCGACCGGTGTCGCGGCAGCAGCCGGCTTCCAAGTTGCTCGCAGAAATGTTTTCACCATTTTCTAATTATCCGTGTTTTCGCAAAATACCTAGGGTTTTCGCAAAGATTCGAATTATCAAATCGTCCTACATACTCGTATATAAAATATTGATAAACGGGATGTTACTTGATACAGGGATACCCCATCATTTGCCTAGAAATATATTTTTGAAATGATTCTTAGCTAGTATATAACCTTATAAATCACCCGAAAATCGTACAACCCGTGGCCGCAACGCTAGAGAGTCGAGTGGTTGGGCCAGAAAATATCCGTAGATAATGTCAACTTCTATTAATCGCATATACCTTTATATTTGTTTGAAGTAGGTACAAATATGAAACCTAATTAGACGGAGAGGTGGTAAATCGGCAAACGACAGCGCACTCAGTGGCTGAATATCCGACAGGCCGTGGCCTCGACGATAGCAAGCCGATTGCGGTTGGACCACATCACATACAACATGTTACAACAGTGCTAGTGTTAGCAACAGTGGGTCGCGCTACCACTTTCATGCTTTGTGACGGGACACGAGGTGGCCTTGAAAATGGCGTTAGTGAAATAGGGATTTATGATCTAGTGTCTGTAATTTAAAATCACGGTGTTTATGTCACTGTCGGCAATCTCTGGAAATTAATATTATCCAAAATGAATACGAATAGTCTTCATTAAGAATTAAGTCTCGCTTTCAAATGAACTGCGCTAGATCGATTGAGTTTATTCATGCTTTACAACCTTGTTTTTTTCCTCCCACGGTACTTTTCATTTAAAGTTTATCAGTTTGCCATCAATAAATAATAAAAAAAAAATAGTTTCGAAACCAAATTGGCTAAGTAATTAGCTGTAAAATCGTATGTTTTGTCTGTGTTTTTCAGATTGTTTTATGTTTACCCAGAAATAGAACTAGAGTGGTCACTTTAACTTTTTTACTTAATATTTCCTGTATGCTTTACCTTGTTTGTTGTGTGTAAAATAACTACCCACACCCCTAAAAGGCTTAAGACCCGCATGAATCAAATAAAATGATAACTTCAAGTCAATATTTTATTTTTAATAAGTACGCTCTTAGCAGAGCTTTCTTTTTTTGGGTAGGAATTTATGAAATAACTTCGTGTTCCTTCATTTGCCTGTTTATTGCCAGGGGCCACGGTATCCCTTTCGGACTTTCCCGCGACCCGGCAGGCGTCGGTCCTAGCGGACCTCGTTAGTTGTGCTGACATCTCTTTGTGGCGCGCGTGGAACACAACACGCCTGGTCCTTCTCGGACGGTGAACTATCCATTGCTCACCGTCGGCAAGCCCGCGCCTAGGAATCGGCCTGCGATTCCCGACGCCCATCTCCATCAATCTCGGCCTTAACATCCGAGGCAGAGTTAGCAAGAAATACAATATTTATAGACTTTAACGGAACATTCAAAAGTCACAAATGTTAGTCCATGGCATAACTTGCGCATCACTGAGCGAAGGTTGGCCACATCGGCAATAACTGTTAATCAAAATATAAAAATAATGGTATCAATCTTTTGGCTACTTCTGTCCACATTGGCGACGAACAAAATTGTGTTACGGACATTTTAAAATGAATAGGTATCTATTGTGTGTGTGCGATTCATGTTCCTACTGTATTGATTGCGTATCAGGTGGTTGCCTAAGATTGTAATGTTTAATGTGTTTTATTCATGATGATACAAGATAGGGAAGGAAAAATTCGTGGTCTTGCCTGTGAAGTTTAGTTGTACGTGTTGTAACTTCTACTTTCAATTCTCAAGACAAGATAAAGAATAGGTTCTAAAAATACGATTTCTTTATACATTTACTAACACTTACAAGTTAACAAGCAAACAGAAAATATATAAAAAATCCTCAGATCACAATCTCGGAACTGAAAAAGCTTTGTTCTTTTTATGAGTAATAAGCGCTGGTCTGGGCTTTAATGTCGCCATTGTATGCGTAATTACGCGTAGTCTGGTACTCTGGTGTTTACTTACTGGGTAATGACACTATCTTGTGTACCGACTAGTACTTACTTTGGTGTCTAGAAATTTGTTGGGTTTAAAATTTGTGTTGGTAATTTTTTACTTAAATCTATGATTTCTAATTCAGTTTGACGGCTCACCTGCACCTTTTATGCGTTACGTACACACTATCACAGTCACCGTGATTTTGAAGTCAACGTCTACGTCTGCTCGAAAGCGTTGTTTACAACGCAAAAAATATTGTTGAATTGTCTAAATATAAGGGATTGTGAATGTGATTGTGTTACGCAATCAGTCTACTGCTCAAAAAATAGCAGTTTTAACTAGCTATGAACATTAATTGCAAATAGCCGATGCTGCTGACGTCGAGTACAAAGCTAAAAACTTACTAAACAATTTAACTCAAACGTTCAACCAAAATCGACTAACCAACTTTTCACTTTTCAGTCATCCATTCTAAAAAATCCACCATCAAATCGCTTAGCTCCAACACGGCAAACAGCTGATCAATACACTTTCCTCCGCCAAAACGCAAAAAAAGTACATTAAATACAAAATATACGGTCTGGGTAAAGACGCGATCTTTTCTGTCACTCCACCCTGTAGTGACACGTGAAATCAAAGCTCGTTTATCAACCGAACTGCCGTGCTTGGGGAAAAACATGGCTTGACATGTGATGAGGCAGAGGAGGCAGTAAGACAAGTTTTTTTGGGGAGGTTGAACTTTGTTGCTAAGTGAAACTTGTGATCAAAGAGTCAAAAGTTCAAGTGCGTAATATCAGTGCATTCGCTTAAAATAAACAGTTTTACTTACCAATCGTAACTGGTATTTTACTTTGAAGTAAAACCTTCTTAGACAATAATGAAGCACAATACTACAACTTAAATGAAACGGTATGGAGACTTTGATACTTAAGGGACCATCTTCTATGTTGTTAAGTACCTGGTACTTGTTGAAAGACCCACACTGTCCTCCCATACCTAATAACACAGTTATTTGAAAATAGTGTAAAAGCCAATTTATTTTTAAAAGAGTAACCGTGCAGTTTCTTGACGGCTCTTGTCAATAGGAAACGACCAATTGGAACCGTGCACCTAGCTTCTGACGTTTCATAAGTGCCCATGTAGGTTTATGTGAAATAAAATATTTTGGATTCTGTTTTTTTTTTTTTAACAGGAAAGAAAGAAATAAAATATAGGTTCCTGTGACAAATTCACAAAAACACGTGCATATACAAAGATAACTTCAGACCACCACCTTAGGGAGATCAAGGAAAAGTAAAACTAGTAATAAATATCTGCTTCAGAAAGTGAGGAGGAAAATAATAACTAGTGAAATCTATTTGAGCGATATCACTGGTATTGCTAAAATAATAAATCATTAATTTAGCCATTGATATTGCTCGGAGTTCCGACCCCGGTTGAAAATGAGTCTGAAGTCGAAGAAGTCTGAAAAAGAAAACCATTTTAATCCTTAATAAATTGATGAAGTGATTACACTTTCACGCCAACCTAAGCTTCTGCCTGTGTGATAGCGTAGCGGTTCAGTGGTTACATTCGTTGAGTCCGCCTTGTTTACTTGGAGCGTTTGAAAAATTGTTTTGTCAGTAAATAAATGTTTGTTTACGTTTTCACCGGGTTCCTGAAGGCAGTGTCAGCGGTTCACGCCTCGGTTGTTACAATGGCTTTTTGTGTGATAATAATATGTTATTGGGTACTTTTTGGTTGGTTAATTGTGACTACGTTTTTTTTAAGCTGTTGTTGAGTTGTGCAAATAGGATTTTGTTGTGATTTTGACTATGTGGATTTTGATGAATATTGTTTTTTAGGTTTTTAAATTGTGTACTGAGGAATTTACGTCATGAGGAAGTCAATGGTGTTTTGTTTTGCTTTAATAGAAAAATATCATAACGCAGCTTTTCGTGGAACAAAATTCCTGATGTACTTAATTTAGTTATAGGTTAATTTATTTACCATAAATCGTGAAGGCTTTGTTATTCTTAAAATCATAGCATCCTCCTTAACTAACATTTTAATTACGTCTTAAAAATCTTTACGTTTTTTATAGCAGCTCTAACCGTAAAACCCTAAGGATAAGTAACTTCCATCGTCCTGAAAATGAAGTCTATTCATGAAAAATAATGCTATTGAGTCATCAACCCACTGAGTCGCTGGATCGCGACAACCTTGATAAATGAAACCGTTGTACCAGCGACATTTGTTCAGTACTAGATAGTCTGTAGCTTTGTTTGAAAAGGGACTTATATTGACTTGTTTTATCCTTTTATTGAAGAAATGGAAAAGGTTATGTTACAAATAATGAGAAGCTCTTAGATATCGAGTTGTTGTCATTAAAACTAGTAATATTGCTGACTAGTTTGTCTCTATTGAGATAAATACTGTCTAGACATTACAATGGTGCTGTCGGCACGGTAAAGTTATGAAAAAGCTCATTATTTCATCTGTATCAATTTGTTTTAAGCTCAAAGTATTGGTGGAAGAAACAGTTGGTTATGCTTTTTTAGTGAAATTTTACACAATGAGCTCTTATTAAATGCTTGTAGACTGTACATGAATGTAGTCATGCAACACTAACATGTTAGTTTTCGCATCTGAGACTTTGGTCATTTACCACACAAGTTATTTATTTATATAAATCCTTACTCACTCATTACACACACAGTATTAACCCACAATCTTAGTCATAATTATAGATCTCGTATGTACAGACGCGTGTCTATTTAGTGTGTGCGCGTGTGTCCTCCAGACCGTATTTCGGCCATGGCGTCCAATCTCAACGAAGACTAGCCTTCGGCGCGGGAGATTTTATAGTGCACAAGTGTGTGCGCAGACACAGGTGCACTCTCTCTTCCCTCACTCACATACTCCGATGGGACGGCAATCCGACACGACCGGAGAGAGATCAGGCGCAGGACCAACGGCTTAACGTGCTTTCCGAGGCACGGGGGTATCACACCACCAACTTTGGACGTCACCAAAATTCCTAATGGAAAAGCCCAATAACACTTTGCTCGACCCGGGAATCGAACCCAGGACGCCACGCAGACTGGAAGTCGGGGTGGTGTGTATTGACACTCTTCCTACTAGGTACACGTAGATAATGAAGTTATATACCCACATCAATTAATAAATTAACACATTCAGCACAACAATAATTATCGCAGTATCAACGAACTTCATTTATTATGGACAACAGTGGTTGTGTTGTTGAATAAATATAGGTATACTGCAGTGTAATGCTATCGTGCATCATTGATATGTTACATCAACAATCGTTTGTGTTTGTTTGAGTATATTTAAACAGGTTGTTTGGACTGGGGCAAGCTTCAGGTGTTATATAACATTGCATAATATCACGGTTGTATTCCCTGGTGGAGCAGACATAGACAGACAGACGTAATCTATAGTACAGTCACGAGCACAAAACATAAACAGTTGGCAAAATTCAAAAGCGGTTCTCTTGGAATAACGATTGGAACTTTTTGATAAAACCTATTTCATAATATTAGTATGGATTCAAAAATACTATGTTCGAAACTAAATAATCTTACAAACAAAACAGTATGAGAAAATAACTTTTAAAAGTTGTTTTTAATGCTCGTGACTCGTACAGTCGAACAAGCTTTGTGGAAAACAGGCAAAAATATTATCTTTTCACTACTCTGCCAATATTTTTTTTTATTGTGGGCGTAATAACTGTTTATGGTATACTTGACAGAGTGATGAAAAATTATTGACTACCTACATACTTTCACAACATTGTTCAAAAGAATTTGCAAGTCAGCTGCCTGTTAATCAACGTACATGTACAGGCTTTGCCTATTCGACTGTATACCCACATTTCACCATTCCATTTTTGAATCCCATGTGGGTATATTCGACTTCTTAGTAGTGAGTAAATGCCTTTCATCAGAATGATTGCTCACAGCATGTTTGCAATTTCAGAGTTGAGTAAATGGCATTTCATCAGAATGATTGCTCACAGCATGTTGGCAATTTCAGAGTATGAGAGCAAAGAGTCTCACGTTTTCACATATGGCGCCTATAATCGAAATTGCATTGAACTAGCCTGTTTGAAAACGCACAATCTTTTTTCACACTAAATTCGGTGCCAATCTCAACTCAAACCATTTATTTCAAATAAACCAAAAACAGGCACTTTTGAATTGTCAAGGGGTCGTTCAGTCAGAAAGATGAAGCTAGTTGCCCAATCCAAAGCGTAGTAGGTACCTATTATAAATAAAACACTCTTTTCTTGCTAATAATACTTTCAATCCACACAACTGTACTATTTCACAATCAAACGACGACTGACTCTGCACTTCATTTTACCATTTAGAATGAGTTTTGCCCCACCCAGAAATAACGGTATTATCATAACCGTTATTTCTGAATGTTGCCAAAATAAAATAATACATTGAGTTGAAAATACATTTAAAACATTGTTAAAATATTAATAATTTATACTTTGACAGTATTGACACAGCAGATATTATTATTTGATATTAAAGTAATACATTTTATTTAATGAAATCAAAGTAATCACGACACTATGGAGAAGAACGGGCAAGAAACTCCACGAACACTCTTTTAAATCAAAGTATGGTAAAAAAATAATGGTTTCATCATTCATGTTGAAATTATACATGTGAGAACGATGTCTAAGAACAATATTGGTTCATCAAAGATGCAGAAAGTTAAAAGGGTCCGTAATAAAAATATAAAATAACAATTCAGAAATGAAATTAAAATCAGCCGTGGCTGCGAAAAGAAGACCTGACCTCCTGACGGCGCTCGTCCACGAACCTGACCAGAATATCGACGTCTTGTATTAGAACTTAAAGTGGGCACTCAAATCCCGAAACCAACGGGTTTCAGTATCCAATTTGGTCTAACAACGATGTATCTAGTTCGGAAATTTAATTGAAAAAGCAATCAGTGATGACAACCGGCTGGGGAGGTCAACGCGTAAACTGTGGACGTTATTGATTTTGATACGTTTCTATTGTGACAATTTCAATAGGTATATCTTTTCTGTTAAAGTTATTCTGAAATTCATTACCTAACTTCTTTATTAATTTATATAGGAAAAGTTCAGTTCTCCTTACGTTACTAGAACATACTCACTTGCAAGTTCTCTATTACAAAATACGCGAAATATTCAGGACATATTTTTGTAAAACAAAATTAGGAAACTGACATCATTATCACATTATTTATAACTAAAGCCAAAACATAAACTACGTAACTTAGTAGTCATGTAACTACGCAACAATGGTTGAACAATCATCACAAATCCGCCCACCCATCAGTTTCTCGACCTCGTACACAAACGCCGTTCCTCAGCTATTTTATAAGAAGGGCCAAAAAGTCATCGTAAACATGGCCGCTGTCTCCTATACGTTGGGTAAGGCGAAACACTGAGATATTTGCAATGATATATTTTGGGATGCGGCAAATGGGGTAGCAATGTTCCTTCGTTTAAGACAGTTTTGTGAGACAGCGATGAGGATTTTTATTCTAATTTAAACAGTGTAGCCTTTGTTGAATCAGTTGGCCATATATTTAAATGCTTCTAAATTACAAGAGCGTGTTGTCCTTGTCAGTTTAAGTTATATTGCAGAAATACTTTGAGACCTGTATTACAGAACCTAACTGAAGATTCAAGCTTAACTAAACATCATCATTTTATGAGATAAGTTATCATTTTAGAGTATACACTATTTTATTCCGTATTCTATACCCACATAAAATTACAATGCCATATATCTCTGGCACTGGCATCTCTGTGCGACCGTCGTATAAATATTGCAGTAAGAGTTACTTCACAATCTTGAATCCCAGCGGTGTAATCAAAACTCCTGGCCCCGAGTATATAAAAGTGTGACGTCATTTAATATTCAAGTTATTTCTGTGTGGTAAGGGAAGCCTGACCTTTCGTAAAAATATTAATCGATAACTTAAATTTCTTGTACACACATAACATCACATAGTTATATCAGATTCGGAACGATTTAGAATACACCAGCTATAATAGCAGATAATGTTTTTTTTTTATACCAATTGATCGAAACCAACAGCCAGTACATTGGGTTGCGATCAAATAGAAACCATGGCAATGCTACAATATTTGTCAAATGCTTCTGTAAAGTTAACCCTGCTATTGCCTTGTTTTTTTGACAGCGGCATGAGCTAATTATAGAGACTGCTCTGTGGTAACGGCCGCGACTTACAAGTTGTAGATTGCAGGTTCGAACCCGTACAGGCGCTTTACTTTTTGTAAATTATTTCATCAACACTGCCCTCAAAACGGTGAAGGAAAACATCGTGAGGAAACCAGCATGTCCTAGAACCAATCATTCGAAGAAACATGATATCCACCACCCCGACTAGGCCCGCGTGGTGGATTACGCCCCACTCCATCTCACAGAGAGGCCTATGTCCCAGCAGTCGGAATATTATAGGCTGATATCCATGACCAAATATAGGATCCATTTTTTAAACTAGGAATAATAATCAAAAACAACCCAAGAGCCTTCGACACCTTTATTTTTTAAAACACGACAAAAGTTTTATATTATCAGCAAAAAAAGACGCTACAAAAAAACCCTGTTAAATATTGCAAAACTCGTAAAATCTCCGCCTCCGCCATTATAATTGTCAAGTCCCAATCTATCGCGATCCGCCGTTGAGGCCGAGTTCGAGTGGCCGGCGTTTTATTGTGAGCAATATTCAACCATACTTATAGACCCTACTGTCAGCTATATCTTTATTGTGAGTAAAATGGTGAGGTGGAAGACGACTGAGGGAATTCGTTTAGTTTGTTGTGAAGGAAAAAGAGTTTAGTATTGTTAAGTAGTTTAGAAGTGACGGGCCGGTTTCCGCAACTCCACGTCAAAGCGCACTTTTTTAGTACGGATGGGAAAGTAGATTATTTAACCCAGCCCAGCTTCTCAAGGAAGGCCCGCAACGTCTTGATGTTGTTGACAATCTCACGGAGGATACCTGGGTTACCGAAGTACTTTGCCCTGTATGTGGCAACCATCGTTTGGTTATGTAGCTTTTACAGCAAGAAAGGAAACAAAAAGTATCTTCTTTTAACAGTAATAGATAAAAGAATCGACATAAGTCAAACTCAAACTCAAAGCATTTATTTCAATTAAACCATTTACAGGCACTTTTGAGTTGTCAAGGAATCCGTCAGTCAGAAATATGAAGCTAGTTGCCCATTCGAAAGCGTAGTAGGTACCTATGGAGAAGAACGGGCAAGAAACTCCACGGACACTCTTCCCACTCTTCCCTATAATCCAAGTGAGAATGCTTAGCCCCCATAGCGTCTTTGCTGCCTTGCTAAACATAACTGTCTACTTTCTGAGAACGTGTGAGTATCACTCTTCAGCTTCCGTTGTTGTCGTTGTTTTGGTAAGTCTGTCCCTTCTGAAATCAAATGATCACTCCACCAATCAAACTTAATCTTATCTGAATTTTCTGTGGTGACATTGACTAACCCGTACTGGGAACGTGTGGTGGATTACGACCCACTTCCTATCACAGGGAGGAGGCCTGTGTCCCGACAGTGGGAACGTTACAGGCTGTTTATGCTCATTAGCAAACTTTTAAATATTAAACTATCAACTTTTAACCAAAAGCGTTTACATACACAGACATTTATATAATTACACACACGTACACAGCACATCATTTCCGTTGAAATTGTAATATTCCGTGCCGCTAAATGTTTTATAATGACACAGGCATTTAAACTGTTTTGTTTATACCTCTTTGTGGTGCCCATGTTGTACATTGGTCGTCCAAACGGTAATGGCAGTGGTGTAGAATGGTCACCGTGGCCATTGTGGCCTGTTGTTCAGTGTAATTATCCTTTTTGTGTGTTTTTGTAGCGTAGTATTTCATTTTTATGTAATGATCATTGATTTGAGGTTTGTAATGAAGAGCGATGTTGATTTTTGTGCTGATGGATTGATTTTAATTAATTGGTTTTCATTGTTTTCAATTTAATTGATGTTATTGAAATGGTGTGTTTGTAACGTGAATATTTCGAATAATGTATCTTTGTATTATTTGTGAAACAGTTGAATTCTGTTAGTATAAAAGCAGATGATATAGAAAAAGAAAAAAAAAAACTCTCCTTTGCCAGGATTTAATTTGATTTTAATTTTACTTTAAGGAACTAAACCTCAAAGTCAAGTTAATTGCCAATAATAACTAACGCCCTTCCTGAGCGCCCTTCAAAATAATGTGTCAATCACTTTGACTGATTGTTAAATTCGCAAATTAAGCTGTACAAAATTACGAAATAAAAACTAGAGACGTGACGGGAACAGGCAATTAATTGTACGTAAAAAGGGACATCGTGTGACGTCAGATAAAAACGGCTGCCCGGCCCGGTTGTGGTGAATTGTGGATATGTGTTCCGTACACATAGGGAATTTATTTTATTGCTGCTTAAAGAAGAATAGTGGACAATGTACAACGATATAGATTATACAGTTACACAAATGTAAATGTTGATTGTTATCCTTTAAAATACATAACAATTTAAGCAGTTAACAAACTCTCAGAAGGCAACATTTTTGGAGCTATTTAGCTAAACACAAAAGCAATTCTAGAACACCAGGAACCACAGATCTTCTAATTACTTTTTAAATAAAAGGTGACAAATATTCTCTCAGATCTTAATTATTATCATTATTATTGGTATACTCAAATACAGGATTTCCTACTTTATTACCACTGAGACAGAATCAGATGTTGATGAATCATTTATTGTAACTTTTTTTTCCTCCTATGTTTTTCTCTTCCAATATTTTAACTGCACTCGGACTGAGTGTAGTTAAAATATTGCCAAACACATACAGAACGCTAAAAAGTAATAGGAACCTCGTATCACGTATCAAAAAACAAGTAAGAATACCTATCGGTTTTAGAGTCCCGTGCTCGGATGATACCGGTGCCTATTAAAAAGCAATCAAGGGTCGCTTCGTTAACCTAACCCCTGTTTGTACTTGCGCCGATCTAAAATGGATACCTTTCTATTACCCGCTTTTAAATTGCAAGAATATTGTTTTCGTTTTTCGCCGTCCGATAGATTTTTATTTGTGTCTACGGGAGATTGATTTTGCGCACAGTGCAAACATGTTTGTGTTGTAGTTTCATTTGCGTTCGTGTACTTTCTTTTTCATGCATCGGTGAACACATCATGTTGATTTATTACATTTTAAATTTATGGGTTATCGGATTTTTTACATTTGACATACAATTACGGCTGTATTTTTGTACTATTTCGTGAAGGGAAAAGGTGTTTAGTAGGCAGGTACGTCCACATTTTGCTGATTACTGTAATGTTGCCATTTTTATATATAAGATCTAAAATAAAAATATTCTATTTATAGTGCATTATCTGTATCTATCTTTGCAAAATCTAAACTTAATATAGTAAAGAGATATACTCGTATTATTAAATTATTTATTTATTGTTTAAAGGTATCTGTGAGTACTGATTTGATTACAAAAAATATTTCATTCAGTTTCGATATATTATTTTACGTACAAGAAATTATAATGAAGCCAGTATACTTATACGAGGTAGGTATAAAACTTCCAAAGATAACCACCATACATTCACCCAACCCACATGTAGAAAATTCCAAGAACACAAAGTAAGATAGTATACTTAAAGTAATTTTGGCGCAACGCAGTACAGCGTTCGTACATTTTGAACGAACCAACTTAATTGCTTGGCGCAATGAAAGAGTTGGCTAGCTGCTGCTGCTCGCGGTGTCAGCGAATGGGAAATATTAATACCTCTAGCATCACGCGAGCCTTTGGCGTCTATTAAACTTTCAAGAACTTTAATGCTTTTGATTTGTGGCGATTTTAGGAAGTGAGGAAAATTAGTTTTTTTAATATTGTTTTTTTTCTTTGAACTTGAATTTTAATAAAAAACGCAGCGTTTGTAAAAAAATATTTTGTAATTTATTTTAACTCTTCGCACTCAAAAAGTTACAAAGGCGGACTTAATGCCTTAGGCATTCTCTACCAGTCAACCAAGGGTTAATAAGTTTTTAAGCTACAACCCACAACCCAGGCGATCAATCTGCTGAACGCCCTGATTGCTCAAGAGCCCAATGTTGACATATTTAAGTATAACAGTAAATCTATGTTAAATGTTTGCATGAAGTTTTTAAGCTAAGTAAATGTTGTTGTTGGCTTGCTGCACGCTTTGGTGTTTACTATAAGTGCAGCAAGCAATTGTTATATCAATAAATAAAATAAGACTAGTAGGTATAATAAACCTAGTAATTGTTGTATTACCCTTCAAGCGACTCATCTGTTAGAACCAGATTTAACTATCTATTAACTTCTAAAGATTACTACTTAGTAAGTTGCCATCTTCTTTTCGTGTGGTTAGTGACTAATCTGGTGTCAGAGTTTTAAAGCCGCCCATGGGCCTCTGACTTGGCTTCACATGCCGTTGAGATTTATCTCTCAGGCATGCCGGTTTCCTCACGATGTTTTCCTTCACCGTTTTTGAAGCAAGTGATAATTATACAATACGCACATAAATCCGAAAAGTCAGAGGTGCGTGCCTTGGGTTCGAACTCGAGACCTTTGACTTGGCAGTCTGACGGTCACAACACTAGGCTATTGCCACTGCTGTTGCCATTATCATGCTGCAAGTTTACTTATGTCATATTTCTTTATTCAGATAAGTTCTATTCAGTAGTAGTATTTATGCTAACGACGTTTATACGATTTATTACCTCTACGTCGACTCCCATTATGTCGACAAAACAAAAGACACTTGTTTAAAGAAGTTCACGCTGGACCTTGAGTTTGGTAAAATTAAAATTGAAACATATTCTGCTATAAATAAAACCATGTTTAATGTAAGTAAACGATATTTAAACGTCAGTAAAATCCATTTAGTTATATGAATAAAATACTTCATTCAATAGCTTTAAACTCCAACCTAACACCATTCCACTTTTAATCTAACAAACGAATGCAACTGGTGTGAACATCAAAGATAAAACAGCGTTAAAACCAATACTTAGACTAAAGCAAGCTCATTAAATCGTAAGCACTGTGACCCGACACTTGTGACATTCGATCTGTGCATTTATCAGTCGTCTTTGAATATTGCCGACGCAATAAAACTCCCGACTACTGGAGTGCTCAGTAATGCCACTATAGGGAACTGGAGGATGTCTGAAGCCTAGTCAGCAATATGGCCTGTTGAGACTCAGGTTTTGCGACTGCTTTTTTGCCACACACGCGACAGCCTCAACGAATTACTTTTAATCATGATATAATTGCCAAAATTAGGTACCTTTTTGTTTCTATTCTAATTAATGTAATTGGTGTTGTATCCTCTTAATTAACAACAAATATAAGTAAATAATAAATGTACGACCAATCAAATTCGCCAAACGCAAATGCACACAGAGAGCACCTCGTCCATGCATTCTGAGGCACACATGGCAAACCATTCGCAGCGCATTCCGCGCGATGTCTGTACGCGGCTTAACAGAATGGCACTTTAAAAATTCTACCACATGTATAGCGACTTATGTCCTAACACGGATGAGGCATCTATTCTTTGAGGCACTGCTAATAGTGCTTGGTAGGGCAAGGCTCCGGAAGTAGGCCGCTAACATAGAGAAAAAGAAACACAAAGATTTTAGTCCGCCGTGCCTTTCAAAGACCTTGCTTACTTCTGAATTCCAGATAGTTATCTACAATCCTGTAGCTCAGCTCCTTTGAAAGTATGTTTTTTGGTGCCTTAACTTTTTGTGTTTTTTCGTTTTTCTTTTGTTTCTGCTTGTGAACGTTTTCAACCCTTTTAACATGTGCAGTGAAGCTATGACTTACATACATCCTGTAGTACGGAGTTTCTTATCGTCAAATATTTTGTACGTCGCAATTCCTGTATTTAAAGAACGTTTGCATTCTTATCTCAATCTCAATGTGTTGAAAAAAAACTCTAATTTACCTAAAAAAAAATTGACGTTGCTTGTCGCTGTGATCGAAATGGCGGTGCTTCGGGAGGCCTATGTCAAGCAGTGGACGTCTTTAGGCTGAAATGATGATGTCACTGAGATGAGATAAATTTTAAAAATGATGATGTCACTGAGATGAGATAAATTTTAAAAATGATGATGTCACTGAGATGAGATAAATTTTAAAAATGATGATGTCACTGAGATGAGATAAATTTTAAAAATGATGATGTCACTGAGATGAGATAAATTTTAAAAATGATGATGTCACTGAGATGAGATAAATTTTAAAAATGATGATGTCACTGAGATGAGATAAATTTTAAAAATGATGATGTCACTGAGATGAGATAAATTTTAAAAATAATGATGTCACTGAGATGATATTAATTTTAAAAATGATGATGTCACTGAGATGAGATAAATTTTAAAAATGATGATGTCACTGAGATGAGATAAATTTGAAAGTTTTTTAAGTACGAAAATTGGACTTTTAAAGGTATAATTCCGTAGCCGACCGCAGGCAGCAGCACCAGGCGGCGTGTCGCCGCGATACGACTTGTTGCTACATATTTCTATGAAACCGAAGTGTCGCTAGTTACGGAAGGTATTTCATAGAAATTTATAGAAACTAGTCGAGTGTTCTGTGAATTCTTAATTCTTTATCAACCTCGTTTATTGGATATCCTTTCATAAAACCAACTACAATCGAATTCCATCCTTTAATTGACCCCACATACATTCCGTTTTCACCTGTTACAGCAACAACATACTCCCAATACCAGTGAAGTTTAAAGATAATTTAATATAGGGGTTTATTAATTAAATCAGGGGAAATATTTTAATATTTGACAACACAGCGCTATTCGGAGCGCTCGCTCTGTAGAGCATTCGGGATGTTTACCTGCTAGAAAATTAATTAATGTTCTATTAAATTACGTTTGGTATAATTTATTGTGTTATTTTTGCTATAAAGAGGAGGAATAGATTAAATCATCATCGAACACAGCCTGATTTTACCCACTGCTTGGCATTAGCCACTCGTTCCTGTGCTAACTTCATCCAGGTTCTACACGTAACGGATGACCGACACTTTATTTTACAGTCTTTGGACACCACTCGGTCACTGCCTTACTCCACCTGTCATCACTGGCCCTTGCCAGCTGTCCTGCCCAATTCCATTTGAGTTCTTTAACTCGTTTTCCGATATCGAAAACCTTCGTACGCCTGCGGATGTCGACGTATGGGACTCGGTCTATAAGCTTTTTACCAAGCATGGAATACTCCATGGCTCTCCGTGGAACTGACACCCTGTACACAGCCTCCTGCGTGAGCATTCACGACCCATAGATTAAATAAACAAGTTTGAATTTAAAATTGCCAATTGAATGCTAGGCTAATAAAATACTCTTTTATCAATCAGTTAACTTAGTCTATCTAGCTTCAACTCATATTCAGTGCAAGCCAAAGACTTTACAAACTTTCATCCCCTATTTAACTTTATTTTTTTTTTGTTTTTTTTTTTGGTTATGAATTTTCAAAGATTCATCCTAAAATCCTAACTGCTACACTTTCTTTATATAATTATGTAATTTTGGCAGAAAATACCAAAGTTGTAATTTCATTCGTTATTTTTAAAAGAAACTATATGCTTTTAGATCCAGCGGTTGTGCGTTGTCAGTCAGTGAATGAATAAATTTAAGATTTTTATTATGTAGAAGATACACAATGTTCCTAGTATCTACCCACAACTTTTGGCAATTTATTGCAAGATCGCCATTTGATTGAGGCTGTAATACACGTGACAAAGAACTGAACCCAATCAATTGAATTATCATGTTATTTCTTTTGGAAAACATAATATTCAGCTGGGAGTATAGCATACCACACCAACCCAAGCAAGTCAGCTAGCACACCAATTGCTGAAAAAACACACTGTCGATAACAAACCGACGGATTTTCAAAGAAATTGCTAAATGGATTAGCAATTTCTTTGAAAATCCGTCATATGTTTGAAAAATTTGTCTGCTCGACAACGAAATGAATTTTGTTGAATTGTCAAAATGAAAGCTATTACCATTGTAAGATAGCTACTAACGCCTAACACTGAACTGTCATATGTGAATTAAGTATACAGCTGACAAACATGGTTTGTAGATAACTGTGTTCACAGTATAATTAGTATGACATGTTTCCGCAAATAGAAACATAATGTTGAACAAGGTTATGAACCGATAATCTGTCAATTACGCACTAATCACATGTTAGTAATTAGCATGTTGTGGTTTAATTATGCACATACACACAACTATACCATAAGATAGAAAACCGAGTGACCTCAAAATATTATATTGCGTAGCAGTGCCGTAGCAAAGCTACGCAGTCTGCTACGACGTAGCAGTACTGCTACGTCATTGCCACCACTGAACTCATTCTCTTAAAAGTAAAAAAAATATGCAATTCAATTACCATTCTTTTTACATTTTTCCTTTTTCCCCAACCGTTTATAAAAAAGGGGGCACTGCACCCTACAAAATAACCTATTTATCGGTCATACAGGTGTCAGTGTAACAAAAAAGGTATATTTTCCTTCCGTTTTATAAGGACCGCACGTCTCAAGGTAAATTGTAGGGAAAAAGGTTCCACCACGTAGTTTACTTACGGGGAATTATGGACGTGCATAAGTAACGCATTGCTGTATAGGGGAGAGTGGGGAGAATCGAGCCTACTTCCGGAAAGTAGGGAAGAAAAGTTAATTATGTATGAGGACACATGTTGGCACTGCTGGTGGTCTTTGTAATAAGCACTGTGGATGAAAGATTTTTATGTAAATTGACCGATATGAATTTGGTGGAAAGCTGCTAAAGCTGTATTGCTGCATTGATATTAAGCTGCTGGGGAGTTTGTTGCGCCAGTTCTTCTTCCGATTTAAAGCACTAGGAAGTGGTGAAGGGCGAGTGTTTTTGGAGATGGCCATAAGTAATTTTGATGTTCGAAAAGTGCTGAATCTCAGCCTAGTTTAAATAAATGAGTTTTAATTTTTGCCGCAGTCGACTCTAGACGGGTTATGATTTTATTTTGAAATCAAAAAAATCTATATTTCCTTCTAAAGTTACCGGGTATATATAATTTCCTTTTATTTAAGTTGGTAAATTTTTGACCAATTTTATAATATCTGATGGTAAGGATCAAAAGAATATTAAACTGAATAAATGAATAATTCAAATGAGTTAGAAAGAGAGAGCAGATTTAAAGTTTTGTTTTGTATGTTTATCCTTAGACAAAACAAAAAGGCTAACTCAATAATATTGGAATCAAGAAAAAATAATAACAGAACCGGTAGCAATCTTTATGTCACCAGTAGCACAACGTAATCGTTCCACATTACGATTACTCCATAATCTGGAACAATAAAAGTTGATTGTATCGTTTCGTGATGCCAATAAAAATAAAAATAATATTGCTATCATGTACAGAAACCATCTTTTCCTTTTACCAAGACCGAGATGTATCAGTTTCATATCTGAGCCCAAAAATATTGGAAATAAAAAAATTGGTAATTTTTGTCTTTTTTCGTGGAAAATAGGAGGAGTAGGTATTTTTTTCCGAGATTGGGTATAGTACGCAGTTTGTTTATATGAAGTTGTGCTACCATTTGTTGGTGAAAGGGTTCACGGAAATAGGAAAATGGATATTGTTGTGAACGGGGTTGGCCGTGTCAATACACTATATATTGATTGCTTGTTTTAGCTATACTAGAACAAGATAACATAGTAGGGGAACGGCGCAAAAGTTTTTAGGTTTTTTCAATTTCGTCGTTCATTCTAACGTAACTGCATACTGCATAGCCTATAACCATAATATTCATAATTTAAAATTTTCAATAGCAATGTGAGTTTTACATTAGGTACGAATATTTCTGTAATTACTTTTTTTTAATTCAAAAACTGTATTAACAATAACATACATAAAGTCTGCCAAACTGTACTCGTATAACAGTTTGTCGGCAGTTGTTCTCGTCTAACAATGAATTACAAATTTTGAAATACGTAATTTATGTGCTATTAATATCTATGTGACTATATATATACTATTTAATTAGTAAGATGAAATCAAAAGCTATTTTGTTACACCCTGGAACTCTCATTAAATCCTAACCGTAAAACCCAAACCTATCACAAACGACAAAAACAAATTCAAACAACTCAATCTTTAATAACTTTTACCAAATTAAAGTAAAAACCAACCATTTTTCTCCCTTTATTCGCCTCACAATTGATTCGAAGGCTTTCGTCAACTAAGCAAGGCGAAGTTAAAGTTAAATTAACGAGTTGAGAATAACCGCGGCTTTTAGAACAAACAAACAAGGGTCATTAATCATAAAACTAAGACCCAAGGGTTCTGTACACTTAATTATTGAATAGAATTCTAAACAACTTTGATTCTAATAGCTGTGCTTAGATTTTATTTGAGACATTTTGTTTGTTTGGGTTGAGTCGTGTTTTGTTATGTTTAATGTGCTGAGTGTAATCATTTACGTCATTTATTTACATAACTTATCCATCTTTTTAAAAGGTTTTTGTTTCGTGTTTTAATTCTATGTAGCCGTTGAAAACCACCATGGTTGTGGACAAACTTGAACTTCCAGTCAGAAAAAGCCTTTGTTAGTATATCACCCCATAAGAAAAATATGTCTGTTTCATGTTTTCTATTTCTGTCTTCAATGATTGAATTAAGCTGTGCGTTGTCTGACAAACTACGGACACTCAGACTAAAATTTACAGATATATCCAAAGACTTAATAGGGTATCCAGTAAGGACGGCCAAAAAAAAGCTTACTGTTGTAGAGAAATAACAAATGTGTGTGTGTGTTTCTGTGACAAAATAATCATTTTTGCTTTCTTTTTAAAGTAATAAAAATGTCTTCAGAATAGTTAAATTATCTTAGCCTCAAATACGGACGTCTTTCAACCAAATATGAAGACCCCACTACACAAGAACTCTAAATCTACCAATAAACTACCACAAGTTTTATCCGAATAAAATGTCAACCAATGGTTTTACTTTCGGAAGCTATTTTCCGAAAGTTAAAATATTTTGTGAAATTTTATTTTTATTTTTTATCGCAATCGTATTCCCAGTCAGTGGGTTGTGGATGTCAGATAGGCAGTCGCTCCATTCAAAAAACAAGTATTCAGCTGCATAGTTGGGAAAATTCTACGTAGATGATGATTTTATATGTATTTTGAAAATATAATTAATACTAATATTTCATTGTTACAGACTAAACCACGCACTCGCCGGGCTAAGGCCGTGGTGGTGGCACGCGTCCAACGTTGCACTACACGCTGCGTGTTGCGCGCTCGTAGCGCGAGCTTGCGTGACGATCGCGCGGCTACAGCGACCGTTCGCTGCGCTTGCGGCGGTGCTGTTCGCCGTGCACCCTGTACATACTGAGGCGGTGAGTAGTCTACCTAACTATATTTACTTGATGAAATTGGTACTTGTAGGAAGTTCAAGTGCGACCAGATAGATCGACTGACGGTCGTACCCGTGTCTTAACGAAACCGATTGTTGGGCGAATACACGACCGTCGCGTTCATAATATTAGGTTACTTAATCGGAACACCAGCAGGCGCCCTCTGTCAGTGCGATGACACATTCTGGGTCACTGAATAAAATGAACGCGACGGTCGCGCTTTCGCGCGAAGATCGCTTTAGTTAGGACACTGCCTTAGAAGAGGCTGGGACAAAGTGGGTGTGGAAGGTGAAGTTGTGATACAAATTGAGAGAGAAAAACTATGTCTTAAAATTAGATGGGCCGAGTTGATTAAAGAAGTGTTCAAGGGAATTACCCTAATCACTGACACAAGAGATGGGCTTAAACGTTAAAAATTATTAACACTGCTAAATGCTAATGCTAATAATAATTAACACTTCAAATTAGCAGCTATTTTTAGCAACGGTTCAATTTGAACACAGACAGATTGTTAACTTAATTAATTCTCATTTCACTGACACACACACAGACTGTCAACTTTTTTGTTGGCGTGTTTAAAATGAGAATCAATTAATTTACGATTCCTTTTTTTATAGCAGACTTTTTTTTTAAGTCTGTCCTTAAAATTTAACAATAACAATCTTATTTTTTTTTTTATTATTCCTTTGTTAGTGTTTTTTGCAATTTGTATTCTTTTTAAAACGTCAATTGTGTGAAATTTCAATTGTTTGTGTAGTCTTGCTACACTACAAAAACAATTGTTATCTCACTCACAACACTGATTACAGATAACATAACACGTAAATATACTTTGTACGTAACGAAAATCAGTCTCTAATGAACACTAGTATTAGTAAAATTTCCGAACTCAGCAGTTAATTAGATCAACTCGTCTAAATAATAATCTATCCGACTGACTGTCAGACAGAATGTTATTCAGTCGTGTCGAGTGTGACTTTTTTGTTTAACACCAGCTATGTCAGAATTTATTTAACAGGTGTTGACACAAAAAACAATAGCACCGTTAATTTAGCAGCTTATTAATTTTAGACCCATCTCTAATCAATGGGCTTGGCAGACAGGTGGGTGATTGATATATTTCTGCATTTGAAACATATGCAGAAAACGCAGTTAAAGACCTTTATAAATAACTTTTGTACATGAAGTACTAATATTCGAACCCAACCTCTGCCCACCTTTTTGGAGAATACAGGCTTAATGGTATGCTACTTAAAAATAAATAAATACAAGTGACATAATTCGACTGTCCTCACATTCACCCACAGATGGCCTATTTTTTGCCGAGACCAATATTGTTGGAAAATCAAAAGTTACCAATCCGGCCGGGTAAGTTCTAAATCCGGCCAAACAGTTTTAGCAACAGAGTAATCAGCCTGTAACGTTCCCATAGCTGGGTGGGACACAGTCCTCCTCTCTGTGAGAGGGAGTGGGCCGTAATCGACCACGCGAGCCCAGTGCGGAATAGCGGATGTCACATATTTTCGAATTTTAGGTTCTAGGGCATGCTAGTTTCCTCACGATGTTTTCCTTCACCGTTTGAGAGCAGTGGTGGTGAAATTAAATTCACAAAGTAAAGTGCCTGGGTTTGAACTCCCTACCTACAACTCGTAAGTCGAGGCCGATAGCACTGAGCCTCACTATTCTCCAGTTTTAGCTACGTTACATGAGAATTATAAAATGTCAATGACTCGGCTGTTTATTAAGGTAAATGTCAAAGCCAGAAAAAGATGACTAAATCCTTTTAGACCGGACTGAGGGCCAATTTATTTCAAAATCATATTACAGGGCCGGCGAATATTAATTGTATTACAATATCAGGAGGGACTAACATTGAGAGAATTTTCTGTGTACTTCGTAATTGGTGTAATGTTTAGAATAATAATAATAATGTTATACTTATATATCAGCTGTGACGCTACCTTATATTTAATAATGTAAATAAAAATAACTTAATGTTTCGGTCGGCACGGGTACGTTAACAGTACGTGACCGGTTAAAGAATGATCTCCGAATTGAATTGAAGGTTTTTCTTGAAACTAAATTGGAAACTCAACATAATAATATACTGTATTAGTGAGGATTTCAATTTATTTTCCACAAGAACTTCAAAACTCCATTTCACCACTTTATGGGTTGATTAAGAAAAAGCATCAGGACCATAATATCTTTTCTCATGGCTCGAACTATCAAAATTGGTTTATCAGTTTAGTTGTGAACATTATACAAACAGACAGACATAATACACTTTCGTAAAATACAATAGACGACGTATATGCGTCGAGAGCAGTGTGTGAACGCTTGACGTGTTCACACGTCGGGTCCGGGTTCGCAACAAGTCAACAGCCATCCTGAGGATGCCTCGTTGCGAGGTGAAACACGTGTCGATTTCTTACAGGGTTCTTTATGACACCTTAAGAACGGTTAAGCGGATTAGGTTACTAAAAATACGGCGTCTATTGTATTTTATAATGGATTTCCGCAAAGTCACGCCTGAATCAATTAACTATCTTAAATTTGCAGGTACACTTTCGTATTTATAAGTATACTATCAATCTAACAATTTATTCCCGGCTGGTGATTTCCATTAAATTTCTAAGTACATAAGTTTTGTACTAATTTATTAGCATAGATAATATGTAATATGTTTCTATTGTCGGCAGGTAGCCGGAGTAGTGGGCAGAGCTGATGTATTAGCTTGTATATTCTTTTTATCGTCTCTCCTTGTGTATCATAGGTAAGTTCATTATTATCTCACTTCGGCTTTTATTTTCCCATTAACCAAGTCTATGCATCCTTTTCATCTAACATTTTAAAAGTACTTTCTTGTATTAAGAAAAGTGTTTTACAAATTTACTACCGATTTAATTTATCCGTATATCACAGTTTTCATTCTTTGATAGTTGTATGAAAGGGCTATGGATACAGCAAATTGATGTAGTGAATCAATTTGATAAGCAATAAATTTTCCTAACCATGTTTTTTATCATTAATTATGCAATAGGGATGATGCCTGGGTAAAGAAAAAGAAATTCTAATTAGTCTGTCAGTCAGATAATAAAAAAATATTAGACACGTATTTTTTGCTTTATCATATTAATAAAAAAATACTTAGATAAAACGCATTTTAGGTTGGGGAGTGGGGGTCGCTACGTCACTAGTATGTATAAAATCTACATACTCGTGACGTCATGACACATTTTACCTCAATGTATCGCCGTAATCTTTAGATTATGTAAGAAAATAAAAAATACGTGTCCAATATTTTTTATAATCTCAAAGACGAACTAAAAAAAAAAATTTTAGGCATCTTCCCTATTACTAATATTAAAATTGAATTGCCATTCCACTTTTTGAAAATAAAAAATGTACTAAAAAGTGCTGCGAGAATTCATTTCACATTACGTAAACATTCCCAGAATTATTTCAGTCAAAGATTTATTTCACGAAATACGTAGTAAATGTATTTCAATTGAACATTTCGTATATTTCGTGACGAGTAAAGCCTCTTTAGTTTTTTGCGCAATGAGTAACATTCGTTTAATCCCTTGGTAATAGTGAGCATTTCCAATACTCTGACAAGCAATACAGTACCTATGGAATTGGAGCTTTGGAGTGAGCGATTGACAGCATCTGTCTGAAACCTTAGATATTTTGTTAACTCTATCTGGTATCGGCAAATTACTTTTACGCAACTCAACGCTTGGTTGATTTTACGTCCTATATAATACTCAAAAGCAGCCTATTCCATGCCATATTCCTGATACAGATTTACGATTAACTTAATTCTCGATCAGCATCCAAATTGAAACATAAGAGAGAATATAATCAACCACCTCATTTCCGTTTCGCTCCCTTCAAAGCCTTATCCTAATAAAATATATCTTATAAAACAACGTCCATTGTTTTTAGGCCTACGAGTAATAAGAAGTGTGTATGGCTGAGTGTGGTCCTCGGAGCTCTCAGTATGCTGGCCAAGGAGACCGGCATCATGATATTTATACTCAATCTAGTCTTTGACTTTTATAGATGTTGGCCGTTTGTTAAAAGGTATTGTAATAGATTTTAATCTTTCATTAAATTCTTTACCTTGATGTAGTTTGTTTTAGAAAAAAAACATTTTCCCGGTTAATGTTTCCGTCCAGATAAAAGAGATACATCGTCGCTTTCTAGAGTTTGTTAATTAATAAAAAGCTGCATCATTATGGATCTTTATGTAACAGAAAATAATTAGCTGGTGCAGTGGGCCTAGCACGAACGCGCGGAGTAAACGTATTAACGTAAATTAGAACGATTTTGAAATTTAAAACACTCGTTGCGCACATAATATCACACACATCACATTGATCACCACACACACACACACGCATGACACACAACACATCATGTTGTCTATATTTATATCTGTATTTTTTATGGTGTACATAATAAAGAATATTCTATCTCTAGTAATAATCTATCTATAATATTAACTTAGTTTTAAGACTTTATTCATTTCCATGGGTGATACCAAATCTGCTTGTGACCAAAATGTAAACCAAAATGCTATAGAATAGTTATATTATGGATTTAAAAATCGTTCAAATTTTCGTTATGTTTACGTCGCGCGTCGCACGTTCTTGCTAGGGTCCCGGCCTCTGATCTAGATACGCTCTGAACTTGACATAATTAATAAACTCAAAAAAAGCCACACTAATTGGACCTAGTTCAACAAAGTAGGTATGCATCAGTTAGAACTGGGTGCCCCACAATACTTGAACGAGGTTCATTATGAACCTGCAACCTTCTGGTCGTAGTTCAGAGTGCAGAATACTACTTGTTGGACACTTGTAGGTTTTATTTGCTTCTCATTTGTCGGAGTGCTCGAGTTTTTTGCTCGGGAACTATGGTGGGATAATAAGAGATAGACAAATATTACGACAGACAGCTGGCCGTGTGTTTTAACGATGCTTTTAAGAGTTTATTTTGTGTCTATTTTTTTCTAATGGTTTCTTGGTTTAATGGTAGGTTATGTGTTTTGATTTATGTAGTGTACTAACCTGTTCGTGTGATGTTTTTATTGTCATTATAATTTTAATGTGTGGTTTTTCGTATTTTATTATACACAGAAATTATATGCTTTCGCCCTGGGTTGTTTATGTTATGTCTGTTACTACACACAAATATTTTCACAGACTTTTTTGTTTTTTTTTAAATATTTATATTTTATTTCGACAAAGAGGCGTACCTATTGAAATTATGAATGTTTATACTCTTAGTTATTTGTTTATACCTATTGTAAATATTATTAATGAAAACCTATAGTTTAATTTATTTGGAATCTGTTTTTACAATGCATAATAATATAATTATACAAACCCAAACATTTGCTGCCAGAACAATATCAAAGTTATGTAGGACCAATTCGTAGAATATTCAATTAAAACAACCGCACAAAACGCAAACTGTTAATTATTTCGTGTCAAATTACTGCATGTTTCTTTATAAAAATGCTTGTTCGTACAATATTAATTACTGTTTCATTAATTAAGGTGAATTTTCAGGTCAATTTGTTCATTTAAAATTGAGAAGAAATGTACTGGGTTGTCATTAAGGACTATCAAAGTGGTTGTCTCATTGGCACTGCTAGTCTGTTTGAGGCTAGCACTATTGCAAGGCACCTGGCCTTCGTTTTCACCACAGGATAATCCTGCTGCGTTTCATCCTAGTTTTTTTGTGAGGTAAAGTATCATACAAGGTACCTAATAACTATTGATGCAACGAATATTCGTATTCGCCGAATACTATCAAATTACCGAATATTCGTATTCACCGAATACTTTCATGACATTCTTATTTACTGACTTCCTAGAAATCCCATATTAGCCCGACCGAGTTAAAAGACACAAAGATTCATGTTATAAAATCATAAAACTTTCATAACTTTTGTTTACTTCGACCGATAGTCAGCAATTGTGGCGACCTTTTAGTTTTTGATTGTAGCTACATAAGTTGGTAGGAGACGGCACGTATTTAACTAAAAAAATAAAAATTCTCAGTTACAAAGAAATGTTCTAAGTGTGCTGTGTACTGTTATGTTTATAAAAAAATACCTAATATAGTTAATTTTAATGATTAAATTACATGTAAATATTTATATTACTTAGCGTGTTTAATTTCCTATACTCGTATGTGACAAATAATTGCGTGAATAGTAGAAAAAGGTATTCGTATTCGGCGAATAGTACAATCGGTATTCTTATTTGTATTCGTATTCGTAAAAGTAGTATTCGTTACATAACTAACTAATAACTGTTTCACTATATCTTACATATTATGGTACCTACATCGTTTATATGAAATCCACACAACCAATCAAATAGTGCCACAAATAGGCAAAAAGACGAGTGTTAAAACAGATGACATGTTTTTGGTCATATTGTTTGATAAGCAATGAAATTGGCAATGTTATCAAAATAAATATGATTTCGGAGAAGTGTTTATTGAAATGAATATTGGTATTTATAAAAAGGTTGGGTAATTGTGTTTAAGTAAATACTAAGTTCACATCACAAGTAATATGTTCCTGATACACACAAATGCTTTGTGCGTATGTTGTACGATAAGTTGGAATAAAAACTATCGGTAATATTTAGAGATCGCAATAAGTATTGTCAAGTCAGCGCCGACCCCAAGGAACATGGCCAAGGGCTGGAAGAGGATAAAATAATATTGTCAAGTCTTAGAAATTTAAATAGCCTTTATACGTAAAAATATACTGTTTAGCACAGCAAAAATCTCATCCTAAATGAAGAGAGATTTACACAATAGGTTCTCATACAAATGATTTATTTTAGGTTGATGACTTTCTGCTACTTAGCAGCATTCAACTGGTGGTTACTCCTGTGTCCGTGGACGCTCAGTCACGACTGGCAGATGGGCTCGGTGCCTCTCATCACGAGTGGCTGGGATCCTAGGAATCTGCTTACTTGTGCTGCCTTCGGAGCCCTGCTGCTGCTGTGCTATCGGTTTATTGCAGATTTGGAAGTAAGTTCAATTTTGTGTATTTTCTTTAATCGATTCCGTCTTTTAAATGCCTATTCGATCCAATGGTCGAATGTGGTTGCTGTGAGAGTGAGAGTGTGGGTTTAATTCCCAGGTCAAGTAAACTGCCGGGGTCGCGGGAAAGTCCGAAAGGGATACCGTGGCCCTAGCAACGTACAGGCAACTGAAGGAATACGGGTGGGTTTTAGTCAGTAAGAGTCTGACACGCCCTCCCGCTCCGTCCAGAGCGGGAGAAGTTATTTGATAATTTCCCACCATAAAAAAAAAGGTCAAGTAAAGTGTAATATGGTTTTTCGGCCAGAAAATTATCTGTAGAAGATTGGAGTTTTGAAGTAAATGGCAAAAGGCTCGCAAATGTGATGTCTGTATGAATCGTCATTATTCTAGAAAAAAAAATTCGCAATTTCAAATACTTAGCCACATTTAGTTTCCAAAGCATTTGATATCGTTATAAGACAAAAAAGCAGACCGCTTTTATTATTTCAAAACACTATGATATAAAATATTACTTTTCTTTCCACGATAGGTACAGAAGCACACGCCAGCAGTGATCGGTCTACTCCTAATGGTTCTACCCTTTGTGCCTGCAAGCAATCTGCTGGTAACAGTAGGATTTGTAATTGCCGAGAGAGTACTCTATATACCGAGGTAAAATGTTTTATATTTCCTCACTACTACCCAGCAGTATTGCTGTTTGATTACTTTTGTTCCAGTTCTAGTTTTAGTTTACAATAGTTTTCAATTGAAAAGTTTTCAGTATTTTATTTTTGTGACTAATTTTTTTGTTAGTTAATATCGTGTTGATATCAATACTATAATTGTGCTCTAATTATTGAAAACAATTGGATTTCTTTTTCTACTAACTGAATAAATTGAATGTCCAATTATTTTTTATTAAATATTAATATTCCGGAATGCTTATACAATATCGAATTTTAATTTTATTCTAATTTTGCGGATTTATATTGAGAAAATAATAAATATTAAGTAAAAATTAGAGAAAAAGTATTTTTTATAGTTATATAAAGGGACATAACATCAGTGATAACGACGATGAAAAAGTAAAAAAAAAATTGAATTGTCATAAGCTACCGAAAAGCATAAATTTAAATCCTGTTTAAAATCGTTAAAATACGAAATGCTTTGAAAGCGATTGCCTCCAGTCTAGGCCTTCTGGACATGTGTATTATCCCGTACATAATAATATGCTTATCAAAGAGTGTTTCACTATGACAGGCTTCAATAATGACTTCCAGCATTAGACATTTGACATCTAAGCTTTACATCTACATCATTACCCTCTCTAGAACAAAAAAATCTAACAGTATTCTTAATTTCAGTGTGGGCAGCGTCATAATAACAGCATACGGTGTACAACTGATGTGGTGTTCTAAGCCAGGCACTAAAGTGTTCCTAGCCGTAGGCCTGGCAGTACTCGCTGCTAGCGGAGTGGCACGGACACATCGGAGGAATGCCGACTGGCGGGACCGAGCTACGTTGTTGAGGTAAGCATCTATGTTCTATGTTATGGGGTTTGGTTTCCGCACTTAGTCCTTCAGTGGACCATTGTGCGTGGTCCATAGCGGCCGTTGGTGGTTATTCCAACCAGCCCACCTCCCTCCAGAAGTTAATTAAATCTCCTGGTCTGTTCAGAACATCTGTGAAAGATCTAGGTGTCCCGAGGGTCTGTGTTCTAATCTGGGTGACGCTTGATCGCCATGCACGCCCTGCACAGAGGACTGTCCGTTATGCCTATTGTGTGAAAGTGTTTGTTCAGCGAGCAGTGGCCCGTGATGGTCCCCGTCACCAGGCGCAGGCCGTTCCTACCCAGGCGTAGTAAACGCCGGGTTAGCCCGGTATCCAAGGATGGCATAGCTTCCTTGGATTGCCTGCAGCCTGGTGTCGAGGTCCACCAGTGCTCCGCTTGAGTGTGGGTGAACTCCTGCAGCCATCTGCGTATCTGGTTGAAGGGTATGGGTACGATAGGCTCGGGTCCACAGACCGCCGTGCCGGATCCTCGTCTAGCAAGTTCGTCAGCAGCGTCGTTACCTAGCGAACCGCTGTGTCCTTTTATCCATTGCAGTGTCACCGTGTTGCGGCTAGATACCGTTATTTGTTCGA
This sequence comes from Agrochola macilenta, assembly GCA_916701695.1. Lineage (NCBI taxonomy): Eukaryota > Metazoa > Arthropoda > Insecta > Lepidoptera > Noctuidae > Agrochola > Agrochola macilenta. The sequence continues at coordinate 21,458,013 of OU753560.1, read as the reverse complement.
GTGCATTGTGACATTCTAGTGTCAGCTTTAAGGTAATGTGTTTTCTGTAAGGATTGAAGAACTGAGGCGCTGTCGGAGAGTATGCGTATGTGTGTGTCCGTAACTCTCCTGGCTTTTAGGGCGTGGACCGCTTGTATGATGCCCACACACTCCGCCTGATAGACGGTGTTGAACATTCCCGCGAAGTCGTGTGAGAAAACTCCAACTCCAGTCCCGGAGTCGGTCTTCGATCCGTCTGTGTATACTCTCATCTCTTCCGAGCCTGAGTAGTCACACGGTTCTTCTGTAAGTGTTATGTTGTAGTGCCTATGAAAGTGGTGTGTTTTCGGGGCTTTATCACAGAGTGATGCCATCATTGGTCGTCGTTTGATCGCATCTTCCTTTATACGTGTGTGCTTAACTCTGGAGTCTTTGCTTAGTCTTCCTGATACATGGAGCCTAAAGGCGGCCAGGGTCGCCTTTTCTCACACGATGAGGTGCAGAGGAGGCAGTCCAGCAATTGCCTGCAGGGCGGCGGTGGGTGTAGTTCTCATACTGCCAGTGATTGCAACACAAGCAAACCGCTGCAGTTTTTCGGGATTCCTTTGGGCTGTGCTCAGGTCTGTCCTTGGCCACCAGACCAGTGAGCCGTATGTGATAATTGGTCGGATGATTGTGGTGTATAACCAGTAGGTGACCCTGGGGCTAATTCCCCAGTTCCTGCCAAGCAGTCGCTTGCATTGCCACAGGGATATGCTGGCTTTTGTAATAATATAGTTGGTGTGTTTTGCCCAGTTCAGCTGTTTGTCTAAAAAGATGCCCAGGTATTTAGTTTCAGTTGATAGGCTCAGGGTTGTTCCAAAGAATCGTGGTAGCTGTAGTGTTGTCAGTTTCTTCTTTTTTGTGAAGAGAATCAGTTCAGTCTTTGTAGGGTTCACTGAGAGTTTGTGCCTGTTGCACCATTCCTCTACTATTTTTAGAGCTTGACGCATGAGGTTGCATAGAGTGTTTTCGTGGGTGCCGTTTATTATAATGGGTACCTTTGTCGTTGAGTGTTTTGATGAGGCTGTCTACTACAAGGTTCCAAAGGAGCAGCCCTTCGCAACGATGGCCCTCGTAGTGTCGTTTACTGTGACTTGCACAGCTCTCAGTTTGAGCATGTTGGTGATCCAGCCACTCATGGTCGGGTCTATGTTGTGACTGTTGAGTGCCATGTTAATGCTGTAGAACATGGTTTTGTCAAAGGCGCCCTCGATGTCAATGAAAGCGGCCAGTGCTGAGCATTTGTGGTCCACTGCGCATTCAATTTTGGAAACCACGGTAAGCATTCTACATGTTGCAAGACGAAAATGGACTTTATATATACTCGTAGTTCGTTTGTTACCGTCACGGATGAATGTTATATTGAGTATTGGTAAGGTAAGATAAGCCGTAATAAAACAGATAACAGACTTTTCACTTTTTGTTCAGTTTTGTATTTCAATCGACATTATTTCACTCGAAGACAACACAAAACGAGCAAAAGTGGAAAATTCGTTAATTAGTAAACGATCCAACGATTTTGAATTTCGGCACTTGGCATTTTTACTCTTCTACCGAATGATCGAAAATTGAAATGAAAGGAACAGATGCACGTTCATTTCTATGTAATGTTGTCGGTGCCGTGTGAACGTAGAATGAAATAAAAATCACAATTCACTCGAGTGAACCATTCACTCATTTGAGCATGCCGTAAAATGCCGAACTTTACTGGATTTCCAGGTGTTTCGGAAGCAACTTTTAAATGTTAAACTATGTCCCTTCCTAGACTTGTTTTGTACTAGAATAGTCCTGAACTGTTTACACATAAACATCTTTTAAGACACATTTAGCATCTCCACAGTACATAACCACCCAAAACAGACAAAGCACACGGATTAAACTTTTGACCCCTAGCTAAAGCCAACTCCTGAACCAGAGCCTTATTTAATTACAATTTTGCCCTTTCAAAGCACCATCATCATTAAAACTTGACCATTCACCTCAGCAGATGTTCCAGACATCGATAACTATTACAAATAATGACAAGTTATTTGTCTAACCTTCGAAGTTATATCGATATTTTGAGACCTTACAGACTTTGGATGCTTACTTGTAAAGTTTAGAACATGAAAACTATTTAATTGGTGGCAAATTGTTACTGTAAGCCCAGAGTCGGCGGCGAAGTTATAGTAACAAGTTGAAAGTTATGGAAGTAATATTGGTTTTGCTTTTATGTTAGTTGAAAGAAAGAAAGCATGGACATTATTTTATTACGTTGTAAATGAACTTTATCTGTAACCTCTCTACCTGGTAGTATTCTTGCAAAATCAATCTGCCTAGCCTTTTCTCAACTATGTTGGGGTCGGCTTCCAGTCTAACCGGATGCAGCTGAAATACCAGTGTACCAGTAACTGACCTCCCCAACTACTGGGGAATACGATACCCCTTGGTAAGACTGGTGTCAGACTTTCGGGCTTCTGACGACTCGTAACGACTGTCAAAGATCTACGAATGACAGCCGGGACCAACGGCTTAACGTGCTTTCCGAGGCACGGAGGATTCTCGGTATGTAAAGATGGTCACCCATCCACTGACCAACCCCGGCAAGCGTAGCTTAACCTGATGGATCGACCAGTGTGGCTGTAGTTACTTAGCCACGAGCACCTCTTCTATTATAGAGTATTCTTGCAAAATACAAAGACATATATTGATTGACCATCTCCGATTGATCACTTTGAAAATTAATAATGTCTAGATTGATACACCTAATACCTAAGATCCTAACTACTATTGTAAATGCGAAAATGAGTTTGTTTGTTTGTTACGCTTTCACGCTATAACGGCTGAACGGATTGGGATGAAATTTGGCACATGGGTAGACCATGACGTGAATTAGGACATTTTATCCCGATATTCCCACGGGATCGAGACTTATGCGGGATTCTCCAGAAAAACTTAATAAAAATATTAAGTATGGTCAATAATTGTAGTAATTCTCAGTAATTGAAATTACTTACGTACGTCTACCCTTAGATTAGTGGTTGACCTCAGGCTTACACGCAGTAATTCGCAGAAGTAATTACTTTCGGATCATTCCTCGAAACGTTTTACTATCAATATCGCTTTGTTGGTCTATTTGATAGTATTATTAGTATAAAGGCGAATACACAAAGGGAGTGCCTCATTATGCGCCTCAAGCATAAAAATAATAAGTAAGTAATGGTTAATTGGTAGAGAATCATGCTTGTGTGGAGTTTGGAACGTAATGGTCAGCTTTTTTAGACAACAGACTTAAATGTACAAACTATCAATAATTGAATGAAAATAAAACGTTTTATAAATGTTAACAAAGGTATCTCTAGTGAGAAACCCAACACTTAGGTATTGAACTGACATTATATTACTCACTGGTTTTTTTTAATTCTTTAGAAGCAAAAGTGAAATTATCAACAATACACATAAACGGACTTCACATTTTCTTTTTGTTTATACAAATAAAATTATCTACCAATAGGGATGGTGACTAAAAATTTTTTTTGTCCGTCTTTGAGATTAATAAAAAATATTGGACACGTATGTTTTCTTTTTTTACGTAATCTAAAGATTACGGCGATACATTGAGGTAAAATGTGCCATGACGTCACGAGTACGTAGATTTTATACATACTCGTACTAGTGACGTAGGGACCCCCACTCCCCAACCTAAAATGCGTTTTATCTAAGTATTTTTTTATTAATATGATAAAGCAAAAAATACGTGTCTTATATTTTTTTTGTTATCTGGGTGACGGACTAATTAGAATTTAAATTGTTTTACCCAGGCATCATCCCTATTCACGTCCAACCTCAGTACATACACCCCCAAACCACCTCGAATGCGTTTGATATCGTCGCAAGCAACTTACTGACATCTCTTTCAAGACGGTAACTTTATAAAAGACTCCGTAATGAAATATCGGTTATATTAAATTCTGTTGCCGTTTTATGAGTTCATTCAATTTTCTATAGAACACGTTTTAGAACTTGTTTATGGTGGAGTAGATATGTTCGCTACGTCGGTTTAAGAGGTTTATTTAATAGAAATACCGATGGAACCTTATGAGCTCTAGATGGTTTTAGTTTATGTATTCAAGCGATGTTTACCTAAAGTAAACTTCCTATATTTCTGAAATGCATGCCGTGCTCATTTGTTGTTGTTTGCCTTGTACTTGTGCATTTAGTCCTGCCAGACATATCTATCGCATCTGTGTGCCCAAGTCTATACTAAGGTATAAAACATGTTGGTATTCTACATGTTTCGTCTACTTGTTTCGTTTTTGTTTACATCAAAATCAAGTTGTAGAGATCAGTTTTGTATACACTTACGGAAAACTGCTTAAAAATGGCAATAAGGTGTATAAAATTAAATAGCAAAACATGTTTGGAACAAACTTACATGTCTATATACATGTTTTATACACGCCATGTTTTTGACGAGACTTTTTGAAAACAAGTATCACAACTTGTGTAAAACCCGGGGTGATCGTTCCCATGTTTGTTTCAGAAAGTACGTAAGCTCGTCTTCTTCATTCCCTAGACAGGAATTAATTAGAAGTCTAAACCTGTACTTAATAATAACCGAGTACTAAGAAGCTTTCTGTTTAGAGACTTTGTTTACCGCTCCAGCGTCGAAAAGGTCGCACCGGATGGTGAAAACTAATTAATTATAAGGCTTAATAAACACAGTTCCAATCTGTTAATGGATTTTGATATTCTGTGCCATTGAGGCGAGTTGCAAAACTATTTGTAGCACTACCAAGTAAAACAAGTCTTGTTTTTTTAGACAATTCTGAAGCACTTCGACAGTGTCAGAATTGGAAATAAAACTATATTGTTCCCTATTTAAACTTACCTAAAGCAATGTAAATATCTACATCATTTAACGAGTATCCATTTTCTCCTTGGTCTGTTCTAAAACACTTCATAAACAAGTATTTCTAAACTTCCAACCAACCTGTTTTAAATAGTTCTAAGTTGAGTACTTGTATAAAGTGAGGTGCACGTAGCACTAAATTTATACAGGGTGGCCAGTCGTTATCCAGTAAAGTTTTCGGCTCCGAAAACTCAATGCATTCCGAGTGCAAGATAAACTTCTATAACGACTCCTTCAGAGCCGAACGTGTTAGGTCTCCCCCTTGTTTGAATGGATCCCATAGATTCAAAACTAAGTTAACTCATAAAGTACAAATAGATTTCGCAGATACTGAGCTCAGAAAATTACCTTTTGTTCCAGGTCGCTTTGTAAATCTATTTATAAACGAAGTTGATTTACATTTCAATCCGGCAGAATCTACTTAATCTCTTAATCACCTGAAAGGCGACACCTCTTTCGGGATCGGATTTCGGTCGCTCGCTACAAGCCAATTATCTCGGTTCTATCTTTTGTTTCACTTAAGTAAACATAAGATGTAGAATTTTGTACTTTTAAAACTTCGTGATAAATAGAGCCAATTTTGACCAAAACTGACCAAACTTCGCACCACCATTAGTTAAACAAACACAATTTTACCCACAAATCGTTTTCCCTAAACACTAATAACTTTCACAAGGAAACACCTCGAAATTTTCATTTCCAAAAACATTAAAGAGAAATGTATTAAACATGACACAAAATGGTAACCACGATTTACAAGTCTTGCAATATTCGCTCTACGGTTGCCGCATTCGCGCGTAAATTACCTCCAAATGTGTTTTGTTTGTTACAGGGCGGATTTAGTGACTTTGCCGCAGAACGCTAAACTGCACTACAACTTGGCAAACTTTCTACGCGAGACAGAGCAACAAGACAGCGCCATCAAACATTACAAAGAAGCTTTGAGGTAACAAAGCTGTTTGCCTTAACGCGAACTATTGCGGGTCGAGTTCTGGAAAGTTTATTAAGCTATTCGTCATGTATGCGAGATATTTAACCCGGGAGTTGAGCTTCAAGCAAAGCTATCTCGAGCAAAATTTTCGTTGAAATAATATAAGTGGATGGAATAGCGTAACAGTTAGAACATATACCTAGTATCTTAGACATATACAAAGTTTATTGTACTTCAAATGCGCAGTCCAATGAATGTCAGCGTCATACAATTGTTAGGATGCAATCTAATTGCATGCCAATCGTCTTTGATTGCTTTGAAGTAGGCTTACCGTGTGATAGGCGCAGGAATTGTGGGTTGCTAAAGACGGGTTTGGGAACAATAGAACGATAAATGGATAGCCCCTAATAGATACTAGGTAGTGACATCGGTACCTATTTGTTAGATATCCATTATACCTGGCAATAATTTTGCCATACTAACGGGGCTTTCGTAATTTTATTAAAATACTGGAATGTAGGGAGAATTTGATGCAAAAACTTAAATGGCGTTGTTAATAAGTGCCATAACTTGTAAGTTTTTATTCGATTAGAATTTCACCGAAAATATTGTTTTTTTTATGTGAGAAGAAAATTTATAATAATTGTTTGGAAACTGGTTCCATAATTAAAAATGTTTTTTCTCCTACTGTCATTAATATGGTTTCATGATTTATTCAACTAAACTATTATAATTTATTATGATTACCTACGTGAAATAATACGGTTTGATTAAGTATCTTAAAAACTGACAAGAGTCTAATTTATTAATGACGCGAAAAAGCGTTCATACTTGCAACTGTCTTCTTCTTATTCACACTTTCTCTATTGAGAAAGAGAGTTTGAATAGAATGAGAATATGAATTTGGTCAAAATGAAAATCCAAGTTGGCGGCTGCGAAAATTTTCACGTTTTTCGTCATGGGTGTCGTTTTCATAGTTTTCGAGGGAGCTAAAGCCGATAGTGAGGTCAAAATGTAAATCTATTTTTTCTCCGATTCAAATCAAACTTCTCACGACGACTATTTTCTCCCAGGTTATGGCCAAGTTACGCAAGTGCTCACAACAACATCGGCACTCTAGTCTCTGGGATGGATAACGCCGAACACCATTTCTTACAAGCCATCAAGTTCAATAAGTACCATGTGAACGCACACTACAATCTTGGCAAGCTTTATAAGTAAGTATAGTTATAATTAAGACAAATGTACTTAAGTGATAGAGTGCTGTTAAGTTTCAAAGTGAGGCTGAGTAAAAAGGGTCTTTCTTTAAAGAGGGAATACATTTTTGCTTCGTACACAAAAATTACTAGATCACTATTATCATCTCTAAAGCTGGCCTAAAATGTGACCAGATTTGGCATATAAATACAGAATAACAATGACCTGTTCCACAACCTCCTGATAAGATCATGTTAAATAATCTAACAATTAAAGACCTACTTGATTGAAGTAGAACAAGCTTAAAGAGCGTTCTCTTAAAGTTACTTTTAAAAAACTTTATCGGTTCGGGAGAGTACTCAGAGTCCGCCAGCTTTTCGTTCTTTCTGCCTGCACCATAACTTATAGAACTATTAAAAGCAGACCTGACTGACGCATCAATCGTAAGCAAAATAAACTATAGAATCCCAACACTTGACAACACGTCATTGCTAGCAAGTTGATTTTCAGCTTACTCTCTCATTAATACATACAATAAAGACTGCAAACTCTGTGAAATCAAAAATACTACCTCATTCAATTGTAAAAAAATAATAAAAGAAATGTTGCAAAACTCTGATTATAATGACTAAGAACAATTAATCTAGACTGTTGCCCAGAGGTCGAAATTAGACCATAATTCATTTAAATGTCATGATTCTAAGGTAGCATCTTGTGTCAAACGCATGGTAGTGTGTGTAATGTTTTTTACTAATTTAATTTGTTTCTAATGTATATTATGTAAAGATATTAGCTTTCTGCACTCCTCCATATAAACTTTAACCGTGCCAAATTTTATACTCCTACGTCCGCGTAATTTTCGTAAAAAGGGGTACAAAGTTTTTGCTTCACGTATTTTATAGATACCCTGACCTGACACTAAATCAAACCATACACAATGGGAGTAAATACTCATACATGGTCAGTGGGTCGTCTAAGTTGAAACTGACAGTTCTCGCTCATCAAACGAATGTCGAACTAACTTTAGCTACTCATGTCGACTTGATGTTAACCTGTAAACCTGCTTACTGTATTACCTGGACAATAAACGATTTCTATTTTATTTATATATGAAATATTATTATTTATCTCATGGATAACTGGTACATATTCGATCATTGTAGAACAGACTGTAAATGCCACATCACATTAAAAAAAACTTGTAATTACAATGAAAATTATATCAAGCAAAATATTCCAGGAAAAGTGGCAGAATGCACCAAGCTATATCAATGCTGGAGAAATGCATATGGCTACAGCCAAGGTTCGTACAAGCCCATGTGGAACTGCTGACCCTGAAGACAGAGAATGAGAAGCAAGGGATCCTGATGAGGCTGGTGGACTTGGAACCAAGCAACTGGGAGCATTATTTGCTTTATGGTGACTGGTTAAGGAGTAGAGGTAAGTATATAATTACCAAATAGTCCAATTATTTTTATACCTACGTCAAATTGAACTGAATAGTTCACTTTAAAAAAACAAAAATACTGAAACCTTAAAATTATATGACAGATAAAAATAATGTCTGTTCTATTTAAAAACTTCGGACTTTATTGTACTCTAAACCAAAACAACAAATAATAAAAGAGAATAAAGTATATTAGATTTGGGGGTACGGAACTGTTAGCGCACGAGTCCAACTCCTATTGTGTGTATATTTGAGCATTAGTACTATACCAATGATTATCCAATCTTATTCGATGGAGGATTATGTACAATAAAGTTTATTCTATCTTCCGAAAACTAAAACAACTTCATAAATGCTTTTGATTATCATCTCTCTGATAGTTCTTTTTTAGTTCCATTCTCCTAAACGAGACAAATATTTCAGGTTTACCAGTGCCAGCCGCAAAGTACTACCTTGAAGCCACAAGACTGAGTTTTAGGTATCGAGGTGCTGAGCGAAACGTCAGAGCGGACCTGATATCGTTCAGATATACAGCGCTGATGTACCGGTCACTAGGGCAGAAGTCTAGGACACTGCAGTTATTAACAAGGTTAGTAGGTACCTAATCATCGAAGCTAAGATAGACGTGATATTTTTGGCTTTTATTATCTGACCCGAACCTTTACTTTATTTACTTGAAGTATAGTAGATAGTTTAGAAAATCTGTTTTTTCGTTTTATCGTGTTTAGATATTGATACCCATTACGCCTGTGGAAGTTCGCTAGCTTAGGTAGGTACCCACGCAAAAAAAAAATGTAGGTACTTAATTTTACCCTGAATATTTCAAAGAATCGCTGTGCAGCAGATCATTAGGTTACCTAAGTTGTCTTGTGTATTGCTTGATTGATGATTTCTTAATTTTTTTAAAATTATTATCTATATTTTGTAATAGACTAGACGACTTTAAAACTAATTTAAAATCCAATATTGAGGTCGAAATAACAATTTATTATTCTTGAATGTTTGTGTTTACTTTGCCTTAGTGTTTAGTTACAATAAAATTGTAAATTATAAGTCTTCTCCGTAATCTACCACAAATCGCGTTAAAGATTTAAGTTTTGCAATCCTATTACATTCTTAGGACCACCGCTACGTTAGACGTCCGCGACGGACGGTCCGCGTGTCCCTGTTACTAGAAAATCATGGCGCACCGCTACGTGGTGCGGATCGTACGTCGCATTTGTAGGATGACGTGTCCGCGCCGTGTCTTTCACGGACGGCCTTATGTGGTCTTCTCTTCTTATTTATTTTCTCCTTCTAATCCTTAGGTGGCACACGTGGCGACGGGGCTGGCCAAGTGCAGCCGCAGCACACATGTACTTAAGAGACTGGCGACTCAAGATGGAGTTGGAAGGTCGAGCGCAATTATACTCTAAGGCCGTAAATCCTACGGTAAGTAACTTATTTTGTTGTCATGTTTATTTGAACTTGTGAATATTTGTTTATGTGATTTACACTCTAGTGAAATTCATAATTTAACAGGTTAGGTTCATAAATAGCTCATTTTTGGTATTCTCAAACCATCCCCCATCTCATGTATGTGTTTACCACTGTCACTGAAACATCTTTAATTGCTCCTAAAATCCTATTCTTGATCTACTCCTTTAAATTTCTTAAAATACTCATCACACATTTCCGTTTATCATTGAGATAATTTCAAAATATTCCCTGTAGCTGCATCACTCAATTTTAATTTGCAATTCCTTTGCATTGAAATTCTAGCGTAAACATTAGTTTATATAGTACAGTTTACGATGAGACAGTCATAGTGTTCTACAATGTTGATTGTAGATACAAGGGTTTCACTAGTTCTAGTAAACTATGTTGCACACAATGAAACTATCAAATCCACATACGCGCCACTAGATTTACTTGTATATAGTGAGACTCAGGTTCTACTGACATGTTTAAGACACTGATATATCTAGTATAATGTAATGTAATCAAAGATCGGGTATCAACAAAGTTAGCGTTGCTATAGAAGAAGTTAATTGGAAAAAGTTGTTGAATAAGTTCATTGTAGATTACATAGCATTTTAACTAGGAGACAACAGTCATAAAAATATGGTGATAATTATGTGTGCACAAGTGGAAATGCTAAAACTTTTAATTCTTTCACAGAAATCAACAAAATGCTTCGACCACACACAACTAGCTGTCGGTTCAAAAGAAGAGCGAATACCACAAAAAGAAGACAACAATAAAACTGTGGACACAAAAAGTGCTACCAAAACGTCAAGTGATAAAAAAGACAGTGACAATAGATCGTGTGGGACCAAAAAACGTAACCTATCTGTTTCATCGCAAATAAAAACAACACACAACAAATCTGAGATTGGACTTAAAGATAAAAAGTGTACCTTGCATAGGAAAGATAAGAAAAAGGGCAACGGCGTTATAGCAACTATTAGTGCGCCTCTAGCTGAGCATATACTTATGAAAACGTATTAAATTAATGGCTTTTATATCGTTTGAAACAAGCAATCGACACAGGAGACCACTTTAAACTGATTGAAAATATTATTTTGAATGTAAGAAATAAAAAAGAACATTGGAAGTTTCGAGTCGAATAGAATTAAACCAACAACTGAGTTATCCAAATTGCCAGTTATCGAAACAAATCGATTGCAGTTGAATAACAATACAAGTAAAGTGAAAGACATTTTCAATGCTAGTGCTGCTTGCAAGTCCTATAAAAAAAATTATACCTCAAGTGATTTAAGTGACGAAACAGTGAGTGAATTGATTCACGTGACTATGTATCTATCTGTTTTGGAATGTGATATTTAGACCGTGACCATTTCTTTGACGTAGAAGGCGCTTGGCAGTTTTGTTAAAACGAGTTAGTTTTAGATACGCCGACAATATCGCAAGACGTAGTTAAGTGAGGATCTTCGATTTTCGAAACTTCCAGAAACAAGATGGAGTTTCGAAAATTGATGTGTTTAGATAGAAAACTAATTTAAACGATGTGTAGTAATAATGAAATGAGAAACAATCTATTTTTGTCAGAGTGTGTGGGGGGTGATTTATATGAAAATGCACAAAATTTTTACGCTAGCGTTAGTGATTTGTAACGATTATGATCAACTGTTTGAATATTGGCTCAGGATTTATAATTTTACCCGTCATATTGTTTTAGTTTACTTTTCCTGATAATAGCTATGTATATAAGACCGTTATACAAATATTTTTTAAGTGACTGTATTTAATTAATTGTAATAATGATTAATTAACGAAATATTGTAATAAATGGACTGGTTAAAATTGTTGTGTGATTAAGATTAAGAGTTTACACCCGTTTTCCGAATTGAGAACTTTTTAAACTCTATTTTAGCAAGGTGATTCCTTCCGAAGATTGTTTTGCAAAAAGAAGCTTGAATTCTGCGGGCTACATTGAAGTAATGCTGAAGTAGAGTTTGACAAGCTATCAACTTCAAATTTTCAATTCAGAAACCGGCTGTTAGTTTTCATTGACGGGTGATATTAGTTTTTCATTGCTTTATTTTATTATTCCTATGGTTGATAATAAAGGCTAAGGATTGTGCCACAGCTAGTTAACAGAATTCGCTTGGCCTTATCAATCGGAATTGATACTACAGACGATTGTGAAACAATAAACAATGAAATTGATGAGCAACTGTCAACATTTACAGACGAAATAGTGGCTAATGATTCTGCTGTTGACAGCAATGAATCGCACAGAGATAAAAAGTAGAATATCAAAAATAGTCTTGAGAAAGGAGGGAAAATAAAAACATCATTAGAACTCAATCAGGCGTTTGATTAAAATTCTTAAATCAAGTTTCGACATAACCAATGAACATAAGTAATTAATTTTGTATTGAAACTATAAAATACTGACCACATAAATCATTCTGTTAAAAAGCGTCAATCAGTTTCAAAGATCAATGAAAAGTCAGAATGTTTATTAATAAACTTGATCCTCCTAACAATTCGAAACATTTAGCACATGTTCTGAAGCAAATATCATTGCTGTCACCGGCAGTTTCTTAAAGAGCGATCTCATATAACATTAAGATGTAAATAATATTTATAAGTATAGACTTTGGCACGTGACAATGCTTTGAATGTACTGAGAATAAACAATTGAATTATATTTGTGTACTTTTATTTTTTAATTATTGTTCGAGTCAATGACCAAACGTAATACAAAACATTTCTTTACTCTTGATAACAATATTATTTGTCTGAAGCTGAGACCGTTTTGATACATAAGTATCAAAATCATCTTTTTAGGGTTCCGTAGTAAACAAGGAACCCTTATAGTTTCGCCATGTCCGTCTGTCTGTCTGTCTGTCCGCGGCTTACCTCAGAGACGGTTAGTACTAGAAAGCTGGAATTTGGCATGGGTATAAATATTAACTACGCCAACAAAGCGTTAAAATAAAATCAAGAAAAATTTTTTTTTTTAGAGTACTATCCTCCCCTACATATAAAGTGGGGATGTTTTTTATTTTCTCGTCTATCCCATAGTATGGTGTCGTTGGAAAGGTCGTTCAAAAATATTGAGGGTGTGTAAATATCATTTTTCTATTCAGGGATCCGTTTGCGAAATATTAAGCTTTAAAGTGCAAATTTTCGTCAGAGTCAAGTGCCCCCTGCCAGCTAAATGGTTGTACTTGGATTTGTGAAAAAAATCACAGCAGCAGTATATATAATATTGAAGTTAAAAGGATCTATCACAGCTAAAGGAGCTATCACAGCTAAGTAGCCTTTACAGGTTAACGAGTAATAATTGACTAACTTAAATTTGTAGTTTGAAAAACATGATCTCCCATACATTCCTTAAGGGAGAAAATGTTTTTCAACTACAATGATAAGTTTGTTCTTGGGATAAATTCATCCCAACTACGGAACCCTTCATTGTGCGTGGTCCGACACGCACTTGGCCAGTGTTTTCTATTCTGGTGTCGGTACGAGCTTCACGACAGAATCATAATATGAAATGATAAACAGGCTATCCGTCAGATAACTTGACAGGTATCGGAGCTGACTGCCCAAGTCATGTTGAACGTTCATAAATGTATACCCCACGATCTCGTGTTCCCACGATGTTCACTAAATTAGGAGAATGCCTTCATGTTTTATCCCAAAACCTCTGGTTGACACAGTCATAGATGCTAGAATAACTTTACATAAAAAAAAATCAAAACAACAATGGTAATAAGAACCCAGTATCAAATAATACAGTGTTGTTATCTCAGATTTCCAACGTATCAACACCTGAGTAGGTGTTCCCACTAACACCGTCTAATAATACTGCTAATCCTTTAGATTGAATCTCGCAACAATGGAATCGTAGGACTTGCAACAAGTGGGACATTACCTTCACTTCAACATTCAACTTTATTCCTGTACAGTAAAGTCGGGTTTTAAATGAGTGGAGAAGTGGGTTTTTATTAAGCTGTTCAAGATTTCTCAGTGTTGAGAGAAACGCGTTTTATTATTGAAACGTAATGTTACTTGAGTATTTATACTGATATTTCAGATTAATACAGGTTCCAATAAGCAGTTATGAAGATTGGTATAGATCTCTGAGAGTCACAGGGATGATGGCTATTACTCATGGAAATATTCTGTAAATTCAACTTTTTGTCAGAATAATGAGCAGTTTTTTAGAAGCTATTGCGACACCTCTGCCTTACCCTTCGGGAAAAGCTGGCATGATGTTATGATAGGCTATTATCAAAAAATCAAAATATTTTATTTCACATAAACTTACATGGACACTTATGAAACGTCAGAAGCTAGGTGCACGGTTCCAATTGATCGTTTCCTATGGAGAAAAACCGGCAAGAAACACCACGGTTAGTCTTCTATACATATTTACTTATAAAACAAAATCGCTTTTCGCATTTGTCTGTATGTCCAGTTTGTTCTTCTAAAATACGCAACGGATTGTGATGAGGTTTTCAACTCAATTTAGAGAATGTATTCTGGAAGGTTTATGTGTATAATACATTAATAATAAACTTAAAGATAATTAATAAATCTCGATGTTTTGTCAAGTCGTAAAAACCTTGCAAAAAAGAGGAGGGTCACTAGTTTAAAAATAAATGGGTTTTACAATGTTTTCAAATTACAGTGTAGTATGAGAGAACAGTGTAGGCCTGTCAACAAGTACTAAACTAAATAGAAAATAGTCTACAAATCTACAGCTTGTTAAGCCTACAACGTATTCAAATTCACAAAAAACTTTCTATAAAAAAAAACAACCGACTTCCGAAAAAAACAGTACACAGTGAAAAATAACTTTAATTTCGGAAGTCGGTGTCTTGGGTTTTGAATTTTCCTTTTTTGCCACCGACTTCCGAAATTAAAGTTATTTTTCACTTTGTACTGTTTTTTTCGGAAGTCGGTTGTTTTTTTTTTTATAAAAAGTTTTTATTTTTCACTTTTTAGTTGTGGTACCTACCCCACACAAACTCGAATACCAGTACTTGCTATGTAAATAACAGTCATAGGAAGTTATCATCATATCATCCACATAAACTAAGCGGGAAAATACGTATTATTGAAGCTTACTCAAAATCTGTCCAAGCAAAGTTAATAAAATTAATATGGGGCCAATCCGGGAGCATACCCTTTCAAACAAAAAAATAATTTTCAAAATCGGTTCATAATTGACGGAGAAAACGACGGACATACATAGAAAAAAAAAAAAAAAAAAAAAACATTCATACGCGTCGAACATATAACCTCCTCCTTTTTGGAAGTCGGTTAAAAATATAAAAGACCGAATAAAAGTAAAATAAAATGTAAAAGTAGATGTACAGTGCTTAGAAAGTAGTACGATAAACCTAGATAAAACGATTTTCGTCACATCCTGGACATCAAATACCTACCCATTTTGCCATCGTCCTAAGATAAACAGACCATTTAAAGTATGTCTCCAAGGTATGTACTCTCCTATAGATATCCCAACGTACTTGTACAAACTTTGAGCTCAGGAACGTGTGTTCGATATAAAACAAGGAACTCCTAGTGCCGCTGAACTACGAGTTACAAACCATCCGAAAAGAATTTAGTTTACCTGTTTAAACATTCAGGGACTCTTCAAGATTAAAGTTGTGTTGGTAAGTTTAGTTTTAGGGGGTTAAAATAAAAAGCCCAATAACTACATTTAAGTATTGAATGGACTGTATGTGTGAACTTTAAGATAAATATAACTGAAATAAGATACCTAGTTTGTTTATAAATCATGAAAGATGGACCATATTTACTACTTTATTTCCCAAAGCTGCGATAATAATGGAATAAAATGTTAAAATGTGGAGAAAGTGGAAAAATACATTATCATAACGCTGCAAAGGTGAACTCGGCTCGCAAAAAACACAAGTGCATAAGTACTTACTTATTGGATTAGAAAGATTTTAGCACTTAAACTAAGTAGTTTAAGTGCAAAAATCTTTCTAATCCCTATGCATTACCTACTCTAGAGCTCTCAGAGTTGTAGATGGATTTGGGAGTAAAATTCTTGCTTTCATTATTAAGTTGAACATAAACCTACTATACAAAAACTTGAAAATAATTTATAATCAACCTATTCTAGGGTAGTGGTAACGGCCCTAACTTACGAGTTGTACGTTTTGGGTTCGAACCCAGGCAGGCGCTTTCAAAACGGTGAAGGAAAACATCGTGAGGAAACTGGCATATCCTAGTACCAAAAATTCGAAAACATGTGACATCAACCAACCAACACTGGGCCCGCATGATAAAGTACAGCTCACTCCCTCTCGAATAGCGAGGCCTGTGTTATAATCTATTCTGGCTTACTACTTGACGAAGAACTGGGATCATGAGAGAGAGAACTTCCATGCCACTCTGTTTGTGTTTCCCGCTCCGCAACAATATCAATCAATCTGCCTAGCCTTTTCCCAACTATGTTGGGGTCTGCTTCCAGTCTAATCGGATGCAGCTGAATACCAGTATTTTACATAGAACGACTGCCTATCTGACCTTCACAACCCAGTAACTGGGTAATACAATACCCCTTGGTAAGACTGGTGTCAGACTTTCGGGCTTCTAACGACTCGTAAAGACTGTCAAAGATCCATGAATGACAGCCGGGACCAACAGCTTAACGTGCTTTCCGAGACACGGAGGATTCTCTGAGAGGTCTGTAAAGATGGTCACCCATCCACTTACCAACCCCCCAACCAACCCCGGCAAGCGTAGCTTAACCTGATGGATCGACCAATGCGGCTGTTGTTATTTAGCCACGAGCTCCTCAACAATATATTGTAACAAAAAAAAAACCAACACAAAAACCACTCGAGACTAACAAAAATGCAATAAACAGTTAACTCATTAAACAGTTGACGAACACCGAGGCACTGATCAAAGTTTAAATTAGACGGAATAGTTTCACGTTCGCGTCCCCGCCACACTGGTGACTAATCCCTGGTAATCACCACTTTTAGTGTGCACTCCTTAATTGAAAATTTGTTGTAAATTATGTTGGAAGTGATGGACGAACTTCGATGGGTTGTTGTGTGAAGTGTTGCTTCCGAGTATTTAAAGTTGTGCGCGTTTAGAGGTTGTTGTGTATCTGTGTCTAGGAGAGATGGCTACAATGTTGCCGCTAAGATTGAAATTGACTAGATTACTTGATCATCTCCTAGGATAGATTTTAGATATGTTTTATTATTAGTGTCTGTATGTAAAGAAAGAAAGCGTCAAAAATTGTTTTTTATTTAAAGTTCTTTTAACTGTTCTTTTGCAATTTCATGTAGTGAAAACTAACGTTATTTAATTAAAAGTACCTAAAATACAACATTTATTTTAATAGGTTGTTTGTTGGATTTCTTTTTTTCTTTAATTTGTTGCCTCGTTTAGTCTCGTGGTCGCAAGCGCGACTGGGTTCGATTCCCGGGTCGGGCAAAGTGTCTAAAAGATATAAATAATATGGATTTTCCATTAGGAATTTCTTGGTAACAGCCCGGAGTTTCGAAGTTGGCCGTGTGATACACTCGTGCCTCGGAAAGCACGTTAATCCGTTGGTCCTGAAAGAAAGAAAAAGTATTTATTGAGACTCGCACAGGAAAACACACTAAACATAAATAAAAAAAACAATAAAAAAATACGAAGTATACTTAAAAATTAATGCAGTCCTGTACGAGGCCAAAAGGCCCGTCCCGTCCATCTCATGCTGGTATTCTGATAGGGCCCGCAGTGATGTCACGGAAAGATAGATACAGAATTATATTAAAATAAAATAAAAAATAAAGAAATTGGTCCTGCTGAGAATTGCGCCTGATCTCTCCCCGGTCTTGTCGAATTGCCGTCCAATCTGACTATGAGAGTGAGGGAAGAGAGAGTGCACCAGTATCTGCGCACACACTTATGTACTATAATATCTCCCGCGCCGAAGGCTGGTCTTCTCTAAGATTGGTTGCCATGGCCGAAATTTGGTCTGGAGGACTATTTGTTATTAATATATTGTCAAAGTTATCGTGTGACACAGATTTAATAAGACCAAATAACTTCTTCCCTTCGTTTTTATTACAAGCCTTAAAAATATACTTATGATTTCAAAAAGCCAGCATGCAGGAGCATAATTAAACTACTCATTTAACTCGTTCTAATATCCATAAAGATGTAAGTGCACTCTCATAACAGTTAAACGATATTAACGAGTGCGGAATGCAAAGCACGCCTCGCCACTAAACACGTACATCTTAACGTCTGTTTGGACGGACTCGAGAAACGATGGAGGATGCATTAGTTAAAGGATTCACGGTGTAGGTACTTAATTCAAATACGTTTTATAAAATGTAAAATGCAGCGGGTGATGAAATATGAAGTTCAATAAAAGAGCAAGAAAAGAGAAGCGTCTCCACACTCCAATGAGTTTGGAGACGAGCGAATTTTGGCTGTGCTTATATTGACAATAAAATAATACGCTCGTTAAGGGCTATTGTTGTCTAATCATTGCATGATAGAATCTGTTTTATTGACTCAGCATTAGGTATTGCGTCGAAATGTCAATATCGCAGAATGACATTCCATCTTCTTTACATGTCAGACCGAATTAGAAATGTGACACTGACAGACTGACAATAAAAAAATATATTTACGTTGAATAAAATGTCCGTTAAAAAGGTTTTAGGTTGATGTCAACTAGACATAGGTCAAAGGTTTATGCCTTGAGAGTAATAACTAAGTTTATGCTATATTGACCTTTGTTTTCAAATGCAGCAGACTCAGACTCAGTACCGTAGCTTGAAAAGGCGTTATGACCGTTTATCCTGGAAGTGGGCAACGTTGCAAATTGATGTCAAATATTTCACTGTTTTGATTAATTTGGCAATATTACTGTATGAGAATAAGAAATGTGGCTAACTAGCGAACTAGAATATTGACTATGAAATGCAATAATTAATAACGTAACACCGAATATTTAGTTTTAGATGTAAAAAAAGTATTTTGAAACTTTCCAAATGCGTTTTTTTACACCTTTACCCGTCCCGTCACCCGTTTTAACGGGTCAAACTCAAAACTCAAACTAAAAGCATTTATTTCAAATAAACCAATTACAGGTACTTTTGAATTGTCAAGAGGTCGGTCAGTCAGAAATATGAAGCTAGTTGCCCATTCCAACGCGTAGTAGGTTCCAAAGGAGAAGAACGGGCAAGAAACTCCACGGACACTCTTTTAAATCAGAATACAGAGTACAACATCAAATACAATGTTATAATTGCAATTCATTATAAATTTTCTAGTTCGCTAGTTAGCCACATTTCTTATTTCCATACAGTAATATTGCTATATTAATCAAAACAGGTAAATATTTGACAATTATTTGCGACATTGCCAACTATTAGGATAAACCTTCTTAAGTGTCTTCACTTCCTTTCTTAAGGTTCAAGCAACTCACCAGTGCGTCAGGCGACAGTCATCTTCACTGGCTAATCTACTCACTGCATAAATAGCTCGTGCTGTCTAGACCAAAGAAGAACTGATAAAATCAAAATAGTCAATGAACAACAACGTTAAAGACTTATTATCGATGCGTAGCGTAATGCTGACCTGCTATGTGGCGTAGCTGCGTAGTGGGGTGGCTACGCCGTAGCTGCGTAGCTTACGTACTAACATGTTATGGCTGCTTTAAGAGCGTTTATGGTAAAAGTTGACAAACGTCACATATAGCTGTCAAAAATTTAACTGTTTTCATTAATTTGCCAATATTACTGAAATGAAATGAAATAAAATTGTTTATTCTGTAAATAGGACATCGGAATCACTTTTACACGTCATATAAAAAAATATTAAAAATAAGCTAGGTGAGGTCGGTGTTTCCTATCTGACTACTCTGAGAAGAAAGGCCGAAACATACTCAGAGGTCACAGTCTCTTTTAAAGTCCAGACATAATCTTGGTCAAGTCATGTGAGGACCATGTAGATTAGTGTCTGAAATGGTCTTTTGAGGAAAGAACCACACAGATTTGAGTGGACCTGTCCAGTCAGTGCAAGCATTTGTCAGTAATCGTGGAGCTCAACTCAGAACTTAAGGAGCTCAACTCGACGAACAATACCAAGGAAAGGATATTTGGGTAGGCCGCATCAACTACTCAAACTGCCAGACCATCATTCAAACTGAGAAAGAAAAAAGAAATGAAAAAGGGAAAAAAAAATATCCACATAGTCCTCACATTCACAATAATTAAAATAATATAATACTTTACAAAGTAATCGTGTCATTTTGAATATAATTTTCAACAATGTCAATGTGTATATAAAACTGGTTTATTGTGATGAATAATTAAAATGTCAAGTTTTATGGTTTTCACAAGGTTTAGCAGAGCGAGCAGCTCAATCCCAAGCTTTTTTATCTTCTAAATAATCTGAAATTTTATAGTACCCTTTTTACAAAGTTTGGTTTTAATACAGCTTTTAAATCGTTTAATGGGTAAATTTCGAATGTCAATGGGAAGTTTGTTGTAAAAGCGTATACATTGACCCATGAACGAGTTGCTTACTCTGTGGAGACGTGTGCGATGTACAGCAAGGTTGTGTTTATTCCTGGTATTTAAACTATGAATATCGGACATTTTCTTACTGTATGGGAGTAAGAAATGTGGCTAACTAGCGAACTAGAATATTAATAAAGAATTGCAATTATAACATTGAATTTGATGTTGTACTCGTTATAGGTGTAAAATAGGCATTTGGAAAGTTTCCAATTTTTTTTTTTATCACACACTAAATATTCGCTATTACGATATTAATTATTGCATTTCATAAATCAATATTCTAGTTCGGTAGTTAGGCACATTACTTATTTCCATACAGTAATATTGCCAAATTAATAAAAACAACGAAATATTTGACATCTATTTGCGACGTTGCCCACTTTCAGAATGCACGCTCTTAAGCATATATAAACATTTGATGTTATTAACGACTTTTTATTACATGTTTAGCTTTTCCTGTAGCTTCGTCTGCGTGGTAATCGGAAATTATCCCACGATAACGTACTACAACCACTATTACATACCAAATTTTAACGAAATCCGTTCAGCCGTTAAGGTGGAAAAGGTAACAGACAGACAGACAGAAATGAAATGAAATGAAATTGTTTATTCTATAAATAGGATATCGGAATCACACGTCATATAAAAAATATTAAAAATAAGCTAGATGAGGTCGGTGTTTCCTATCTGACTACTCTGAGAAGAAAGGCCGAATCAAACTCAGAGGTCGCAGTCTCTTTTAAACTCCAGACATTATCTTGGTCAGGCCATATGATGACCATGTAGATTAGTGTCTGAAATGGTCTTTTGAGGAAAGAACCACACAGATTTGAGTGGACCTGTCCAGTCAGTGCGAGCATTTGTCAGTAATCGTGGAGCTCAACTCAGAACTTAAGGAGCTCAACTCGACGAACAATACCAAAGAAAACTTATTTGAGTAGGCCACATCAACTACTCAAACTGCCAGATCATCATTAAAACTAACTGACAAAGAAAAAAAAAAAACCACATTGTCCTCACATTTACAAAGAGTTACTTTCGCATTTATAATATTAAGTATGTACCCATACTTAATATTATAAATGCGAAAGTAACTCTATGGGCTAGGAATAATAATAAATTCTATAGGAAATCGTATGTGCAGGTTTACTTAGATACGTAAATAAATGAAGGTAAAAGGTGAAGGCTATTAACAAGTGTGGAATGCAAAGCACGAATCTGCTGTAAACACGTACATGTTAACGTCTGCATTGAAGCAGATGTGAGAAGCGGTGAGATATTTCATTAAATTAACAAAGGAATGTTTGAGTTTAATTATGTTATATAAAGTGGAACTAGCTAATTCGAAATTTATTTATTCAAAATAGACTTATTTATTTATATTATGTACGTGTACGAGTGTTATGTAGTCGAGCGGGCTGCATCTCACCCCTCCTCGCACCGGTTGTTCACTTATAATAATTAAAGCAGTGTGCAACAGACTAGCGAGTTTCATTGACGAGTGTCACCGTCCTTCCGCATAAATACTTCCCTACTTAACAATTTATGCTTTTTTTAAATGATAAACATATTTAAAACTAGTGCTACAGTGTACTTATGTTCATTATGTACGTCACGCTAACTGAAGAGAGCTCTGAGCGCCTACACGCTGTTTCCTAGAGTTGCTTTATAATAGAAGCATCGAATTATAGTTATAAGAATATAATAACTAAGTTATCATTCATCATTATTGAGGTTTAAGATCATTTATTCTCATAAGAATTACACTATTCACTTACATGAGAATATTCAAACTAAATACTTTAAAAAGAACAAAAAGTTGGGGTATTACAAAAATTTGACGTCGATTATATAAATGTTTTGAGGGTAGATTACAAATCACTATGGACAAATGTTCGTTCGATACATGTGAACAAGTATCCGTGTAACATAGATAAACGGTAACTGGATGTGGCTCGACACTATTGTAGGGAATGTGATTTTTTTAATATAAATTGTTTAAGTTGCTTTTTAAAAGTGGTTTTGGATTTAGATTATTTGAGGTCTCTCAGTAATTTATTAAATATTTTAGATCCTTCGTACACGATAGTTTTCTTCTTATTATTCTGCCTACATCCCAATTTATTTTGGGTCAGCGCAACCATACTCCTCTATTAGAGCGTCTTCTCGGTAGTCATTCCCTTTCTAGCCAAATCATCTTTCACACAGTCCACCATATGGTGATGGTAATTACCAGATAGGCTGTGGTGGAGGAGCAATGAAAGGGGTGTGTAATGTTTGGTATAATAACAGGTAGTCTAATTTTGTTTGACATAACTTTCATATGATATAATTTTCATATGCTATAAAAATATTTAACCTAATTTCATATGAACTAATGTTATATTTGATATAATTTTCATTTTCTCTAATTTCATTTAGTATAACGTTCATTTCATATAATTTTCATATTGTATAATGCTCATTTCATATAATGTTCATTTGACCTAACTTTCATATTAATTCATTTTCTAAGGTAACGCATCGTTCTTGAGAAAAGCAAATTATATTGTAACCTATCCTCAAAACATTAAAGTTGCTTCTGCACGTCGTCTCCGGCGCTGCGGGAAGTGCAACCCCTTCGCCCTTACGTAACAAAGGATAGGCACCCATGCTCACCTCCGCAGCTTCGGCTTGCTGATCGCTTCCGGCGACCAACCTCAGCCGCTACGGCTCGCACGGGTGCCTATGCTTCGTTACAGCGCGCGGGCGTTGCTCTCCCTCCGCGCCTCCGATTTTTATATACACTCTAGGGGTAGGAGCCAAAAGACTACGTAAAGTCGGGGTGCCCCGATTCGGTTTTGGAACAGATTCAACCTATTAACTGCAAGCCGGTGTATAATTATGTTGTCGCCATAACGTAGAAATGAAGAAAATCGTATCATATCAATCGTATCGTAGAATCGTAGAAATTATATTAAACGTTGCTTATAGATTTTGAATATTATAGCAACTGAATATTATATTAATTGAATATTATTTCAAATGTGCATTATAGAAACTGTTCATTATACCATATGAAATTAGGTAAAATTAAATTATATCAATAATTAATTATATCATTTGATCGTTATATTAAAAAATAATTATATTAAATGAAATTAGGTCTTATGATCATTAGAACTTTTGTTATTATATCAAACGTTACACACCCCAATAAAAGAACATCTTGGGTGACTTGAAACAACGGCAACTGAGAAATTTAACTTCAATGTGCCATCGTAAATTTTTCTTGCACATTGAAGGTTTTAGGTCATTTTCTTAGTTAAATCGCCAACTACCTTAACAACAACTAAACAATGAACAATGAACTTTTCAAGATATTCAGTAATATCTTCAAAAGTTAATTCCAAAAGAACCTACAACTGTTCGTATATCAATGTCCCAACTAATTCCTTACGGAATGGAAGCGATGCAGCTCCGGGGCGGGGCACAAAGACCGCCCGACAATCGCCATACGTAAACATTGCCGGTTTTACTCCGCGCTCCGTAGTATGGCTGCGTTCCGAAGCAGCAATGCATTGAAATGTTTGTTGAATTGTTGAATTCTTCAAGGTTCTTCCAGTGAGCAATTTTTTTGCATGGATGTGCGTCTTTTGTAACATGTAGGGATGTGGTGGTTGATGCTCTTTTGTTTGTGGAATAAATGTTTTTTACGATCATGATGGTTGTGAGGACTGTGGGTCGATATGTGATATTTTTTTAAATATTAACTTTTGCCCGCGGTTTCGCCTGTTCGTGCATGTCGAAAAATATTCCACGGGAATGTAGTACCGAAATTGAAAGTATATAAAGGTACCCTATGTGAAAATCCGTTCAAATTCAAATCTCATCAGATCAAATTCGCATATAATGTTGGTATTGTACAATAAAGTGGTTAAAAAGGTATGGTGAGCCGGGTACATTCTGTCTGAGTTTTGGCATGCAAAATTTAACAAACAATGTCATCATCAATAAGCTCATGAGCAAAATTATGAAATAGATAATAAATTAATAAATCATTTAAGATCATGCATAAAAAATGTTACAAATAATGTCAATAATATTAAACAGTTGACCGTAGACCGACAGTATACCGATTTGGACGATTTCAAATATAAATCGTTTTTTTTTTTTTTTTTTTAATATACGTTTTTATCAAAGAATTTTCTTCTCCAATTAACCCTTTCATATGAATGGCAAAGAATGACGTAATTTGCGGGCAATTTAGGTTTATAGTCAATTTGCTTAATAACAAAAAATATCAGAGAAGCCTATTTTTAGACATTGGTAGGTATACCGATTTGTATGATTTCAAACATAAATAGTTAATACATAAAAATAAAATAAAAATGAAATATACCCACTTATAAAACAATTTTCTTCACCAAATGAACCAGTGTCATGGTTCAAATTAACAGCCATGATCACGTTGCTAACAGTCATTAACTAAACAAGTATTTAATGGCGAGACAAGTAAATAAAACCGTCCGTACACAGTTACGAGCTACGGTGGTAGCGCGTCACGATATCAGAACTTTAAGGTTGAACACTGAATTAACGGACGGACTTATTCTGTAAATAAGCATTTAGAGCGGAATTAAAATATTATAGAACGTGGTTTTAGTCGAATAAGTTCTAACAAATAATCTAGTAATTTTCAATTAAATATTAATTGAATTTGAAGAAGTTGGGTGTTTCTTTTCTTATGATGCTCAGAACAAACTTAACAATTTAATGGGTTTGCAAAATATGATTATTGATATTTAATTTAGTTTTGAAGAAATTGTAAGAGTCTTTATGGTTAAATGGAATTAACAGATGCATTAGTGCCCACATCGGAGCGATTTCAGCATTTTTTTAATTAGTTTAAATAACATCGATTTTACCCGGGAGGTCGTAGAGGTCGGATATTATGCTACGGGAACATATTACCGGAATAAAAATGTAGTATCTCTACCATATGTCCTAACCCAGGTCATGGTCTACGTGTGTGCCAAATTTCATTGAAATCCGTGTAGCCATTAAGGCGTGTAAAGATAGCAGACAGACAGACACAGTTACTTTCCAATTTATAATATTAAATGTTAAGTATGGCTTTCGGACGGACGTCGCCACCGGGGCAGGCCTAAAATGCGCTGGCGCGACGATTTGGACTCGTTCCTGACCAATTGGCCGGAGAAGGCACAACACAAGGAAGTCTGGAAAAATATGGGTGAGACCCTTGCCCAGCAGTGCGACATAATAGGTTAGCAAAAAATAAAAAATGTGTTTCGGACAAAAACCACTCGTATCTAAAGATATATCACTTACAAAACAAACCAAGAAAATCTAGAATACGCCTTCCAAAATTTAAACCGACACCGTTGCATGCCTACCGGCCATAACAGTGGGGGCGCCACTGTCTTCGCAGTAAACGGATGCGATTTATTATAATAATTTCCGTTAAAATGGCCGCTCTTCGTTTAAGGCTGTGCGTTCGCGTGATGTACCGTGGGAACCTGTACATGAATGTTGGTGATGTCTCCAAAAGGATTAAGGTAAATAATGTGGCTTAAAATCCGTGTAATGATTTGTGTCATCGTTAGGGTTTTTAGATTTTATGGGGATATTTTGTTTTTCGTTGTTTATGTGAAAACCTACTCATATGATTTGATATCATCCCGCTGGCCCTAGCTTTCAAACTTTTGTAAAGAGTAAAGCCACACATACGTTTCAATTTTAGTTTCTTTAATACTGCACCTCCTCCATCATTTTTCTTACCATCTTTATCACTTCCGTATACTATATCATTAAAAAGCTCTGTACTTCAGACACTACTATTTAGCCATGCGTCAGTCAATTTAACAACGTCATAATTTTCTAAGCATATTTGATGACAAAAGTTATGAGTCTTATAACAAACAACGTATATATGTCAAAACGTCAAACAAATAGTTTTTATGACAGCTGCGCAGATTGGATTAAGTCAGCGGCGCGTGAGTCGCCGACGGTACGAAATATTACCCTATTTTTTTAAAATAAACATTTAGGACTAAGTATTGTATTTATTTTATTTTTGTCTTATTTTGTTATTTTACTATATGCTGCCGGTTGACGTATTCACGTCAACGTCGGTTGCGCTGAAAACCAGCGCTTGGGCTCTGTCTCGCATAGGGTCGCAGCAATATGCTAAGCGATGGCCGTTTTGCGTGGTCGCATATTTTCTTTGTATTATTTTCTTTTCTTCGTGCATTTGGGTAATAAATAAAACAGCCGTGCATTTTAACAATCATTCAGAATGCCATTGCTGCGATTATATATATATTATTATATGGACCACAGGTATTACCTTCCAATCGTGCCCTGAAGTAATATTTTTGTTAATTATTGATTATTTTGTTATTGTGTTATTAGTGATTTTGACATTATTGATAGTGATTTTGACATTATTATTGATGATGATTTTGATATTATTATTTAATGATGATTTTGACGTTATGGTTGTGATTTTGTCATTATTATTGATGGTTTTGACATTGCTGGTAATTATGACCAAAGTTTGCCAAATATTATTATGTACTAACACTAGTGTTTAAGATATTTATGTAACTAACAAATTGGATTGATGATTGATGATCTGTAAATAAAATAATTTGATTTGATATGGTTGACATAATATAAAAAAAAACTAAACTAACTTATTTAAAGTGTTCATATTTCTAACCATGATGTGCTCAGATTCTTGTACTTTACGCACAAAAATTCTGCCTCCCCGGATCCAGACAAATTTATAACCAAGTTCCCTGGCTTTGATCCTAGCAGCAGCGTGCAGAGCCATATATGTTGGAGACAGATATTCCGTCACGTAAATTGCGGGTTTTGGTCTGGAGTAGCTGAGAAGTGCGCTATCCAGTTCATTTTCTTTAATATTCTTATTGAAATTAATAGTAGAAGCAAAAAAATTGTCACAAACTCGAGGGTAAGCGAGCCTCACTATTATTGATCGTGGTCCAGTATTTTCGGGGTTAAGTTTAGCAACCCTGGTGCAATGTAGAAGATCTCTATATTCCACAACACATCCAACCACTTTAGACAATTTTGAAACAATTTTTAGTAGATTTTCCTGTTTCTTCTCGGGTAAGCACTGTATTTCAACATTGTTGGATCGGGTTTGCTGCTCCAGCTGATCTAGACGCACTTTTAGCGAATTAATGTAATTTTTCATATCAGAATTCTCCTTCTGCAGTTCTTTTATAGTCTCCTTAGATGTATCATGCTTCTTTAATAGGTGCTCATACTGACTATTCATAAATTTCATCGAGTCATCCATGGCAGCAAGTTTCAGATTGATTGGCTGTAACTCTCTGTTTAGAATTTCATTCACTGTTTCGTTGAATTTAGACAACATTAGGGATAATTCACCTTTCATTACTTCCTGGATAATTTCACGAACGTCATCTCGTGACAATAAACCTCCAGTAGTCGCCAGAGGTGGAGAACCAAGAGCTTGCCTTATACTCTCTCTGGTGGTCGATTCATTACGCAGAGGAGCTTTTTCAATATTGTTTGTGGCAGACTCTTTATCGGCCATATTTAATAGTTGTATAACAAAGCGCCAAATGGCAAAATTAGCTTATTATGGCAAATATAAATATAAGCAATAGTTTCCAAATGAAAGAAACAAACAGAAAGGCAAGCGGCAATAAAACAATATTGCATAAAGAAAATCCAATCCTCAGGTCCGAACCCGCTCTTCTATGGTTGAGATGCCGCTCCAAATCCCAGTCAGCTACTTTGATTTACTTAGTCGTCGTGAAATTGCAATCTACATTTCATTCTTCTGTCTTAGTTAGCTGAGCAATTGTGTTGTGACCCTGAGCCGTTTCGTACGTTCTGACTCACCACCAATCGGTGAACAAGAACGGTTCGCGTAGCTGTGACTCACTGTTATTTCAACTTATGATGAATTGCATTGAATTATAGACTGCTTATTTTTTCGATTTTGATGATTAGATTTTATTTCACTAACACTAGTATTAATGTATGCACTATATTTTAAGCATAATACTGTATCAAAAATGCTCATAGAGCAACAGAAATATTTATTTTTAACGGAGTGACTTGCAACACGTCTTACTGGTAGCGCGCGGCGCGCGAATGTAAAACTATTATATCGATATTTTTTTCTATATCCTCAAATGTAAATACACAAACTGAAATACCCAGAACCACAACATATCTGGCGACTTTAAAAATACTATAATATTACTACTACTACTATATATTCGGGAATTATAACCTATAAACCCGTACCATCACATATATAGAAATACTTATATAACCTACCAACAATTACTAAGACATAGGAATCAGGCAGTATTTTTTTCATTTCATTTTATCTTTGATCCATATTGGAATGTTCCTGTTAAAATAGCTGATCTTCATTTGTTCGCGTGACGCGTCATGGCAAGTTTGCATGAACGTCGGGAATGTCTCCGTAAAAGATAATCAGCTCGTAAACTAGATTAAAATCTGTGTAGATTGATAAGATATTCTGATTAGTAGTAATTGGGTTACCATGGTTTTATTTTGACAAATTTTTCTTGTTTACTTTTGTGGTAGCTACTGTAGTTATAAAATAACCTTTGGAGTTTGCATTAGTGAAAAAAATCTCGGGGAAACCAAGAAAAGGAAGGCTAAACTGTAATTTGGCTTCGGCCTTAACTTCTAAGAATCAATTATCACGTAAGAATGTAACATTTCCGTTTGTATGCAACAGACAGTGACTTTACTTTGTAGAAAGAAATAAACAAATTATTAAAACCCTTAACTAAATCGTTACTGGCATATTACGTTATTTCCGTTTACAAGGAACTAAGATTAAGAACGCCATAGATTACAATCTACTCCCACGAGAAAAAAGTAAGAAAAATAAAAGTCAAAAGCACATTCAAAACATACATTTCAGCTGAAAGTCCTGCCACTAGTATCTGTTGCGAAGTTAACAAGAAAATTAGCAATGCATTACGTGGTGCAAGCTCCTTCGCAGAAAAAGAACTGCATTTCAAGGAGATTTACTGAATATTTCCATATATTGTTTGGCTTCTATCTTGATATGGTAATAGGGATCTGTTGCTTTAATAGGACACGTGCTTTTCTTGAGAAATTATTTGAAAGACGTCAGTTGTGTACCGATTTTGAAGTAGGATTTGTTAACTTTGACATAAAATGTATGTGTAGGTTACATAATTATATCAAACTAGCTGCGTCCCGCGGCTTCACCCGCATAGTCTCGATCCGTGGGAATATAGGGATAAAAAGTATCCTAATAATTTTATAATGATTAGAAATTGGAAAAGTATGACATTTTATTTTTATTTTATTTTATTCCAATACGAAATAAGTTGACTGCAGAATAATTGTGTATAATATAATCAACTATTGTAATAATGTAAATAATAAGTACCTACTTCATAATTAAATTGTACTTAGAATCTCAAGTGTATTTTGTACTTTTGCATGTCTTCTGGTTATATGGCTGTGGCTAATATTTTTTTACAATGCATTTGCTCGAAAAGAGCCTTTGCCAAGCAGTAAATTAGTGCGGAAAGTGTCACTTTTTTTGACTAGTGCTTTTTACTTTTCTGTTTTTTTTTAAGTTTGTTGGCCGTCGTCAGCCCGTTGCAAAGAGTTTTTATTATTTGAGAAAAGTTTTACAAATCAGATGATGATGATAACGATGACGATGGCGAAGGCGATGGCGACGGCGATGGGATGACGATGGCGATGGCGATGGCGATGACGATATCGATGACGATGGCGATGGCAATGGCGGAGTCAAAGACAAAGTCGAAGTGGAAGTGGAAGTGGAAGTGGAAGTAGAAGTGGAAGTGGAAGTTGAAGTGGAAGTCGACGGTGGAAGTGGAAGTCAATGCATAGTAAAACGTTGTATGATACACGTGCGTAAGATGATTTCCGACTCGTGTCGACTTATACACTCATCGGAAATCACCTACCTTCCGCACTTATAGCATAAATAACTATTTTACAATGCATTTGCTCGAAAACAGCGTTTTCCAAGCAGTCAATTTGTGCGGAAAGTGTCACTTTTTTTCACTACTGCTTTTTACTTTTCTGTTTTTTTGTAATTCTTGAGGCCGTCGTCAGCCCGTCTCGTCTCAGAGATTTTATTATTTGAGAAAAGTTTTACAAATCAGATGATGATGATAACGATGACCATGGCGATGGCGATGGAGATGACGATGGCGATGACGATGGCGATGACAATATGGCGATGATTATGAAGATGGTCAAAATCAAAAAGTCAAGTCGAAGTCGAAGTCAAAGTAAAAATCAAAGTCAAAAGCAAAGTCATGAATGTTGTTTTTATCATTTATATACGTCGTCATATGTTAGACGTACACATCATAGGCGACTGCCGTAAGGCTCACTCGTTTTTTTTTTTTTTTTCTCGCGCAATGCGTAGTAAAACGTTGTATGATATACCTGCGTAAGATGATTTTCGACTCGTGTCGACTCATACACTCGCTCGCAATCACCAACCTTCCGCACTTGTAGCATAAATAACTATTATGTCACCGTGTTTGTACCCATAATTGCAATATAAATATCTCATCTTATGTTATCCTTTGTGTTAATCCAGGTTATAAACTATATGTGTGCCAAATTTCATCCAGATCCGTTCAGGAGCTTTTGCGTGAAAGAGTAACAAACATCCATTCATTCATCCTCACAAACATTCGCGTTTTTATTATCACAGTTTAGGTAGTGTATAAAAAAAATTTACATAGTTCATATTTTAGTAATACTCATATTCTCCTTATTATTAGCGTATCAATAGCAATTTATATAGAGTCGGCCCAGAAATTGGCTATGAGTTTGGCACCTTCAGTAGCGTCCATCAGCTCCTGCACCGTGCAGGCAACAGGACACGCTGGACACAAAATTAAGGTCGTGGCGATTTCATACTAATGTATCTAAGGTGTATTTAAGTCCTTGTTTCCAATTGATATTATTTTCACTTAAACAAACATAAACTTTATGCTAGTGTAATTAAAGTTAATTTTAGAGCGACTAGTACTGTTGAAAAACTCGTGTCGAAAAACCGGGATAGATGCCGCGCTGGGATAGATGCCTCGTTTCTAAAAACTCAACTACCAGAGAACGAAACAGCAAATTCGTTGTTTACATACGCGCCACATGCACCCCCCACCTCAGTGACGCGCGAGTTGTTGTGCTAGACGGACGTTTCTCGCTTGTGTGTCGAATTACATTCGCAGCGGACGCGACGAACGCTTCAAAATTTCAAACGTAAGTATTCACTATTCCATATCTTTATAAACAGTTAAATGATTACATTTTATTTGAATGGTTTTAATACATTGGTTCTTTAAGAATACATTTAAGAGTCAATCACTGATGTTTGCATTTATTTTATATAAAAAAGAATGAGAGGCATCTATCCCTAGTGAAAAGGATAGTTGGCCCGAGTTTACAAGGGATAGTTGACTTTAGGGGCATCTATCCCTCTATACTGCAAGAGCCTTATCAAAGTATTTAAAAGTCATAGTCGTGAATATTTTGGTATTTCCTAATAGTAGAATATTAAAAAAACACCAAAAAAAAATGTATCCAACTTTAATTTCATAATTCGAATGTAAAGAAATGAGTGTAGATACTGTGTTTTATTTATACTTACTTTGCTTATTGTAGGTGAGCCATGCCAAGGAAATACAAAAGAAAGGAGGGCGTACGAGCTCGAGTAGTTTCTTGGACAACAGAGCAGTTACAGTCAGCTTTTCATGAATTGGATAAAAAAGAATTGGGGATCAATGAAATATCCAGACAATTTGGGATTCCATCCAGAACATTGCGAAGGCGTTACGCTATTAAAAACCAAACTAAGTTGACTTTGGGAAAACATCCTGTCCTGGGTTTTGAACACGAAAAAAGGTTGGTAGCGCACATTTTGAAGCTTAGCGACGCGGGATTTCCCCCAGATAGACGATCTATACGTACGTTAGCATACCAATTTGCCGAAAAGCTACAGATTCAACACAATTTTGATAATGAAAACCAGATAGCTGGGAATGAATGGTTCAAAAGTTTTATTGAGCGAAATCCAGAGTTGTCTATTAGGCAAGCAGAAGGTTTATCTGTCGCTAGGGCTAAAGGTCTTAACAGGGAAGAAGTGAATAATTTTCATGAACTTCTGACAAAAGTCCTTGCCGATAATGATCTCTTGGATAAGCCTGAAAGGATTTATAATATGGACGAATCAGGAGTTCAGCTTAACAATAAGCCTGGCAAAGTTGTTGCAAAGAAAGGTGCAAAAGTAGTAAATTCAGTTACATCTGCGGAGAAAGGTGAAACAATGACTATCGTAGCCTGTTGCAATGCCATTGGTAATTTTCTCCCACCAGTAGTAATAATTAAAGGTGTAAATAAGAAACCAGAATTCGAGAACGGTCTACCACTGGGCTCAAAAGTGTACATGAACAAAAAGTCGGCATACATAAATACCGATCTTTTCTATAAGTGGCTTACGGAACACTTCATAGCTTTGAAACCGCAAGGTAAGGTTCTGCTTATTTTAGACGGGCACTCATCTCATTCATCCGCACCAGACATGCTGCAAGTTGCTTCTGATAACGATATTATTTTGTTATGTTTACCCAGCCACACTACCTCAGCTTTACAACCATTAGACGTAGCGGTGTTTGGGCCATTTAAAACATACTTTAATCATGAGACTAATCAGTTTATGCGCGCAAATCCAAATAAAAAGATAAGCCGTTATAATGCTGGAACCCTTATACGCAACGCATGGATACGCGCTACTACACCTGCAAATGCTCTTGCTGGCTTTCGAAGAAGTGGGATTTATCCACTAAATCCTAATGCTTTGCCCGATTCTGTTTTCACTATATCTGATATTGCACATCGCAGTGACAATGATCCTGATCAACCCTGTGTGCTACATCAAACTACAACAGCGCTTCTTCAAACATCTTCTTTAAACGAAAATGCAGAACCTTGTGAGCATGTTGAAGTTGAACACAGAACACAAACAACTATACCTCCGATTTCTTCAATTGATTGTCCAACTACATTTGAAAACGAATATTTGTATGTCGCAGACCTGAACATAACACCACCCAATATGCCATCAACTTCATTCAACCGAAACTCACCTAGCCTTTTGATCGACCCTCAGATTTTAGAAGATACGATTATTGATATTGTTGATAGGTGATGATTCACTAATACGGATTCTAAATAACGAAGAAAAAGAAACACCTTCTAAATTTTTAGTCGAAGCATCACCAATACCACAAATTCCTCTGACTTTAGCAAGGAGAGCTAAACAATCGGCAGATATTCTCAATTCTAGAGAAAAAATAAAAGAAAAAAGGGATATTGCTGACAGGAAAAAGAAACAAATAGAATCTAAGATAAACAAGACTGAAGCTACCAAAAAAAGACGAACAATAAAAAAAACAAATAAAAAAGCCAAAGAACAAATACAAAAAAATAAAAATAAGAAAGGAAAACCAAAGAAAAACTATGACTCAAGTGAAGAAACAGATGGTGACGTGACTGATTGCAGTCATAAAGAAAATGATTATTATTTAAAAGTAAACAAGGATCGTGGATTACGTAAAAGACTAGCTATTTATAGCTCAAACAGTGAAAATGAAGATCACCTCTCACCTAATGCCGAAAAAGGTAAAAAAACCATAGGACTACCCGTGAAAAAAACTAAAAAAAAAAAATTAGAAGAGACTAATGCTATAGATGAAAATGTTTGCGTAGAATGCTTCGATACCTATAATAACACGAAGTCTAAATCTGATTGGATCCAGTGTATTATGTGTCAGAAGTGGCTGCACGAAACATGCACACTTTTTAAGAACTATTGCTCAAGATGTGGAAAACTTAAAATGTCCGGTTCCACTTAATGAAGGATAGTTCCTTACGAATATGTTGATTTTTTTGAATGTTTAAATAATTACTAAGGTTAAACGAAATTATTAATTTTTATTTTGTTAGAGATTCATATGAATGTTGATTTTTTTTTAATGTTAAATAATTATTTCTACGTTAAAACGGGAATGTTTCGTTTGAGATGATTCTATATGATAGTTTTAATATGTTATCGCTTAAACAGTTTTTTTGTATTTTTTGTTAAAGACATGCATAAATATAATTATGGTTAAGCATTTTATATTACCTACACATGAAGATAATAAATAAATATTACATTGTGATTACGTATTCTTGTTGATTATTTAAAAAGGCATCTATCCCGCATCACAGGCATCTATCCTCCTAAGTGATTTCGTAGTGGGGCATCTATCCATATAGGTAGGCACCTATCCCCAAAAAATGTGTTTCGCAAGAATTACATTTTTGCAAAACCAGTAATGGTTAGGTAAATAAATACAGTTTCTAAAGCTTTATGAATGATTAAACTAACTATATTACAGGGTCAATCTAAGCAAATATGTTTGGTATTCAAATAATGAAACAGTTTCGAAAAGTGGGGCATCTATCCCGGTTTTACCCTATACCGATTTGGACGATTTCAAATATAAATCGTTTTTTTTTTTTTTTTTTTTAATATACGTTTTTATCAAAGAATT
Source organism: Agrochola macilenta (assembly GCA_916701695.1). NCBI lineage: Eukaryota > Metazoa > Arthropoda > Insecta > Lepidoptera > Noctuidae > Agrochola > Agrochola macilenta. The sequence continues at coordinate 21,422,822 of OU753560.1, read as the reverse complement.
TTCTTCTCCAATTAACCCTTTCATATGAATGGCAAAGAATGACGTAATTTGCGGGCAATTTAGGTTTATAGTCAATTTGCTTAATAACAAAAAATATCAGAGAAGCCTATTTTTAGACATTGGTAGGTATACCGATTTGTATGATTTCAAACATAAATAGTTAATACATAAAAATAAAATAAAAATGAAATATACCCACTTATAAAACAATTTTCTTCACCAAATGAACCAGTGTCATGGTTCAAATTAACAGCCATGATCACGTTGCTAACAGTCATTAACTAAACAAGTATTTAATGGCGAGACAAGTAAATAAAACCGTCCGTACACAGTTACGAGCTACGGTGGTAGCGCGTCACGATATCAGAACTTTAAGGTTGAACACTGAATTAACGGACGGACTTATTCTGTAAATAAGCATTTAGAGCGGAATTAAAATATTATAGAACGTGGTTTTAGTCGAATAAGTTCTAACAAATAATCTAGTAATTTTCAATTAAATATTAATTGAATTTGAAGAAGTTGGGTGTTTCTTTTCTTATGATGCTCAGAACAAACTTAACAATTTAATGGGTTTGCAAAATATGATTATTGATATTTAATTTAGTTTTGAAGAAATTGTAAGAGTCTTTATGGTTAAATGGAATTAACAGATGCATTAGTGCCCACATCGGAGCGATTTCAGCATTTTTTTAATTAGTTTAAATAACATCGATTTTACCCGGGAGGTCGTAGAGGTCGGATATTATGCTACGGGAACATATTACCGGAATAAAAATGTAGTATCTCTACCATATGTCCTAACCCAGGTCATGGTCTACGTGTGTGCCAAATTTCATTGAAATCCGTGTAGCCATTAAGGCGTGTAAAGATAGCAGACAGACAGACACAGTTACTTTCCAATTTATAATATTAAATGTTAAGTATGGCTTTCGGACGGACGTCGCCACCGGGGCAGGCCTAAAATGCGCTGGCGCGACGATTTGGACTCGTTCCTGACCAATTGGCCGGAGAAGGCACAACACAAGGAAGTCTGGAAAAATATGGGTGAGACCCTTGCCCAGCAGTGCGACATAATAGGTTAGCAAAAAATAAAAAATGTGTTTCGGACAAAAACCACTCGTATCTAAAGATATATCACTTACAAAACAAACCAAGAAAATCTAGAATACGCCTTCCAAAATTTAAACCGACACCGTTGCATGCCTACCGGCCATAACAGTGGGGGCGCCACTGTCTTCGCAGTAAACGGATGCGATTTATTATAATAATTTCCGTTAAAATGGCCGCTCTTCGTTTAAGGCTGTGCGTTCGCGTGATGTACCGTGGGAACCTGTACATGAATGTTGGTGATGTCTCCAAAAGGATTAAGGTAAATAATGTGGCTTAAAATCCGTGTAATGATTTGTGTCATCGTTAGGGTTTTTAGATTTTATGGGGATATTTTGTTTTTCGTTGTTTATGTGAAAACCTACTCATATGATTTGATATCATCCCGCTGGCCCTAGCTTTCAAACTTTTGTAAAGAGTAAAGCCACACATACGTTTCAATTTTAGTTTCTTTAATACTGCACCTCCTCCATCATTTTTCTTACCATCTTTATCACTTCCGTATACTATATCATTAAAAAGCTCTGTACTTCAGACACTACTATTTAGCCATGCGTCAGTCAATTTAACAACGTCATAATTTTCTAAGCATATTTGATGACAAAAGTTATGAGTCTTATAACAAACAACGTATATATGTCAAAACGTCAAACAAATAGTTTTTATGACAGCTGCGCAGATTGGATTAAGTCAGCGGCGCGTGAGTCGCCGACGGTACGAAATATTACCCTATTTTTTTAAAATAAACATTTAGGACTAAGTATTGTATTTATTTTATTTTTGTCTTATTTTGTTATTTTACTATATGCTGCCGGTTGACGTATTCACGTCAACGTCGGTTGCGCTGAAAACCAGCGCTTGGGCTCTGTCTCGCATAGGGTCGCAGCAATATGCTAAGCGATGGCCGTTTTGCGTGGTCGCATATTTTCTTTGTATTATTTTCTTTTCTTCGTGCATTTGGGTAATAAATAAAACAGCCGTGCATTTTAACAATCATTCAGAATGCCATTGCTGCGATTATATATATATTATTATATGGACCACAGGTATTACCTTCCAATCGTGCCCTGAAGTAATATTTTTGTTAATTATTGATTATTTTGTTATTGTGTTATTAGTGATTTTGACATTATTGATAGTGATTTTGACATTATTATTGATGATGATTTTGATATTATTATTTAATGATGATTTTGACGTTATGGTTGTGATTTTGTCATTATTATTGATGGTTTTGACATTGCTGGTAATTATGACCAAAGTTTGCCAAATATTATTATGTACTAACACTAGTGTTTAAGATATTTATGTAACTAACAAATTGGATTGATGATTGATGATCTGTAAATAAAATAATTTGATTTGATATGGTTGACATAATATAAAAAAAAACTAAACTAACTTATTTAAAGTGTTCATATTTCTAACCATGATGTGCTCAGATTCTTGTACTTTACGCACAAAAATTCTGCCTCCCCGGATCCAGACAAATTTATAACCAAGTTCCCTGGCTTTGATCCTAGCAGCAGCGTGCAGAGCCATATATGTTGGAGACAGATATTCCGTCACGTAAATTGCGGGTTTTGGTCTGGAGTAGCTGAGAAGTGCGCTATCCAGTTCATTTTCTTTAATATTCTTATTGAAATTAATAGTAGAAGCAAAAAAATTGTCACAAACTCGAGGGTAAGCGAGCCTCACTATTATTGATCGTGGTCCAGTATTTTCGGGGTTAAGTTTAGCAACCCTGGTGCAATGTAGAAGATCTCTATATTCCACAACACATCCAACCACTTTAGACAATTTTGAAACAATTTTTAGTAGATTTTCCTGTTTCTTCTCGGGTAAGCACTGTATTTCAACATTGTTGGATCGGGTTTGCTGCTCCAGCTGATCTAGACGCACTTTTAGCGAATTAATGTAATTTTTCATATCAGAATTCTCCTTCTGCAGTTCTTTTATAGTCTCCTTAGATGTATCATCTTCTTTAATAGGTGCTCATACTGACTATTCATAAATTTCATCGAGTCATCCATGGCAGCAAGTTTCAGATTGATTGGCTGTAACTCTCTGTTTAGAATTTCATTCACTGTTTCGTTGAATTTAGACAACATTAGGGATAATTCACCTTTCATTACTTCCTGGATAATTTCACGAACGTCATCTCGTGACAATAAACCTCCAGTAGTCGCCAGAGGTGGAGAACCAAGAGCTTGCCTTATACTCTCTCTGGTGGTCGATTCATTACGCAGAGGAGCTTTTTCAATATTGTTTGTGGCAGACTCTTTATCGGCCATATTTAATAGTTGTATAACAAAGCGCCAAATGGCAAAATTAGCTTATTATGGCAAATATAAATATAAGCAATAGTTTCCAAATGAAAGAAACAAACAGAAAGGCAAGCGGCAATAAAACAATATTGCATAAAGAAAATCCAATCCTCAGGTCCGAACCCGCTCTTCTATGGTTGAGATGCCGCTCCAAATCCCAGTCAGCTACTTTGATTTACTTAGTCGTCGTGAAATTGCAATCTACATTTCATTCTTCTGTCTTAGTTAGCTGAGCAATTGTGTTGTGACCCTGAGCCGTTTCGTACGTTCTGACTCACCACCAATCGGTGAACAAGAACGGTTCGCGTAGCTGTGACTCACTGTTATTTCAACTTATGATGAATTGCATTGAATTATAGACTGCTTATTTTTTCGATTTTGATGATTAGATTTTATTTCACTAACACTAGTATTAATGTATGCACTATATTTTAAGCATAATACTGTATCAAAAATGCTCATAGAGCAACAGAAATATTTATTTTTAACGGAGTGACTTGCAACACGTCTTACTGGTAGCGCGCGGCGCGCGAATGTAAAACTATTATATCGATATTTTTTTCTATATCCTCAAATGTAAATACACAAACTGAAATACCCAGAACCACAACATATCTGGCGACTTTAAAAATACTATAATATTACTACTACTACTATATATTCGGGAATTATAACCTATAAACCCGTACCATCACATATATAGAAATACTTATATAACCTACCAACAATTACTAAGACATAGGAATCAGGCAGTATTTTTTTCATTTCATTTTATCTTTGATCCATATTGGAATGTTCCTACAAATGTTCCTGTTAAAATAGCTGATCTTCATTTGTTCGCGTGACGCGTCATAGCAAGTTTGCATGAACGTCGGGAATGTCTCCGTAAAAGATAATCAGCTCGTAAACTAGATTAAAATCTGTGTAGATTGATAAGATATTCTGATTAGTAGTAATTGGGTTACCATGGTTTTATTTTGACAAATTTTTCTTGTTTACTTTTGTGGTAGCTACTGTAGTTATAAAATAACCTTTGGAGTTTGCATTAGTGAAAAAAATCTCGGGGAAACCAAGAAAAGGAAGGCTAAACTGTAATTTGGCTTCGGCCTTAACTTCTAAGAATCAATTATCACGTAAGAATGTAACATTTCCGTTTGTATGCAACAGACAGTGACTTTACTTTGTAGAAAGAAATAAACAAATTATTAAAACCCTTAACTAAATCGTTACTGGCATATTACGTTATTTCCGTTTACAAGGAACTAAGATTAAGAACGCCATAGATTACAATCTACTCCCACGAGAAAAAAGTAAGAAAAATAAAAGTCAAAAGCACATTCAAAACATACATTTCAGCTGAAAGTCCTGCCACTAGTATCTGTTGCGAAGTTAACAAGAAAATTAGCAATGCATTACGTGGTGCAAGCTCCTTCGCAGAAAAAGAACTGCATTTCAAGGAGATTTACTGAATATTTCCATGTATTGTTTGGCTTCTATCTTGATATGGTAATAGGGATCTGTTGCTTTAATAGGACACGTGCTTTTCTTGAGAAATTATTTGAAAGACGTCAGTTGTGTACCGATTTTGAAGTAGGATTTGTTAACTTTGACATAAAATGTATGTGTAGGTTACATAATTATATCAAACTAGCTGCGTCCCGCGGCTTCACCCGCATAGTCTCGATCCGTGGGAATATAGGGATAAAAAGTATCCTAATAATTTTATAATGATTAGAAATTGGAAAAGTATGACATTTTATTTTTATTTTATTTTATTCCAATACGAAATAAGTTGACTGCAGAATAATTGTGTATAATATAATCAACTATTGTAATAATGTAAATAATAAGTACCTACTTCATAATTAAATTGTACTTAGAATCTCAAGTGTATTTTGTACTTTTGCATGTCTTCTGGTTATATGGCTCTGGCTAATATTTTTTTACAATGCATTTGCTCGAAAAGAGCCTTTTCCAAGCAGTAAATTAGTGCGGAAAGTGTCACTTTTTTTGACTAGTGCTTTTTACTTTTCTGTTTTTTTTTAATTTTGTTGGCCGTCGTCAGCCCGTTGCAAAGAGTTTTTATTATTTGAGAAAAGTTTTACAAATCAGATGATGATGATAACGATGACGATGGCGAAGCGATGGCGACGGCGATGGGATGACGATGGCGATGGCGATGGCGATGGCGATGACGATATCGATGACGATGGCGATGGCAATGGCGGAGTCAAAGACAAAGTCGAAGTGGAAGTGGAAGTGGAAGTGGAAGTAGAAGTGGAAGTGGAAGTTGAAGTGGAAGTCGACGGTGGAAGTGGAAGTCAATGCATAGTAAAACGTTGTATGATACACGTGCGTAAGATGATTTCCGACTCGTGTCGACTTATACACTCGCTCGCTGCGCTCGCTCGTGAATAAAATGCCACTCATCGGAAATCACCTACCTTCCGCACTTATAGCATAAATAACTATTTTACAATGCATTTGCTCGAAAACAGCGTTTTCCAAGCAGTCAATTTGTGCGGAAAGTGTCACTTTTTTTCACTACTGCTTTTTACTTTTCTGTTTTTTTGTAATTCTTGAGGCCGTCGTCAGCCCGTCTCGTCTCAGAGATTTTATTATTTGAGAAAAGTTTTACAAATCAGATGATGATGATAACGATGACCATGGCGATGGCGATGGAGATGACGATGGCGATGACGATGGCGATGACGATATGGCGATGATTATGAAGATGGTCAAAATCAAAAAGTCAAGTCGAAGTCGAAGTCAAAGTAAAAATCAAAGTCAAAAGCAAAGTCATGAATGTTGTTTTTATCATTTATATACGTCGTCATATGTTAGACGTACACATCATAGGCGACTGCCGTAAGGCTCACTCGTTTTTTTTTTTTTCTCGCGCAATGCGTAGTAAAACGTTGTATGATATACCTGCGTAAGATGATTTCCGACTCGTGTCGACTTATACACTCGCTCGCAATCACCAACCTTCCGCACTTGTAGCATAAATAACTATTATGTCACCGTGTTTGTACCCATAATTGCAATATAAATATCTCATCTTATGTTATCCTTTGTGTTAATCCAGGTTATAAACTATATGTGTGCCAAATTTCATCCAGATCCGTTCAGGAGCTTTTGCGTGAAAGAGTAACAAACATCCATTCATTCATCCTCACAAACATTCGCGTTTTTATTATCACAGTAGGTAGTGTATAAAAAAAAATAACATAGTTCATATTTTAGTAATACTCATATTCTCCTTATTATTAGCGTATCAATAGCAATTTATATAGAGTCGGCCCAGAAATTGGCTATGAGTTTGGAACCTTCAGTAGCGTCCATCAGCTCCTGCACCGTGCAGGCAACAGGACACGCTGGACACAAAATTAAGGTCGTGGCGATTTCATACTAATGTATCTAAGGTGTATTTAAGTCCTTGTTTCCAATTGATATTATTTTCACTTAAACAAACATAAACTTAATGCTAGTGTAATTAAATTGCTTAATGTTAGTGTGTCGTGATGGCCCAGTGGTTAAGGCCTCGCCTCTCATGCACGAGGTTGTGGGTTCAAATCCGGGCAAGTACCAATGTGACTTTTTCAATTCATATGTACTTTCTAAGTTTATCTTGGACATTACTGACATCGGTGAAGGAAAACATCGTGAGGAAACCTGGACATATAGTTAATATATGTCTGAAATCACCAACCCGTCTTGAGCAAGCGTGGTGATCAATGCTCGTGCCTTCTGTGTATGAGAAGAGGCCTTTGCCCTGCAGTGGGACAGTAACAGGCTGGTATTATTAGTGTAATTAAAGTTAATTTTAGAGCGACTAGTACTGTTGAAAAACTCGTGTCGTGTCGCTCGTGGCTAAGTAACAACAGCCGCACTGGTCGATCCATCAGGCTAAGCTACGCTTGCCGGGGTTGGTCAGTGGATGGGTGACCATCTTTACCGAGAATGCTCCGTGCCTCGGAAAGCACGCTAAGCAGTTGGTCCCGGCTGTCATTCGTGGATCTTTGACAGTCGTTACGAGTCGTCAGAAGCTCGAAAGTCTGACACCAGTCTTAACAAGGGGTATCGTATTACCCAGTTACTGGGTTGTGGAAGTCAGATAGGCAGTCGCTCCATGTAAAATACTGGTATTCAGCTGCATCCGGTTAGACTGGAAGCCGACCCCAACATAGTTGGGAAAAGGCTAGGCAGATTGATTTTAGTACTGTTGAAAAACTCATAGAAAATATGAAGTTGTAGCGCAAACTGAACCTCATGTGTAGGTACTCGTATTACAGTTGTTTTTCCTAAAAAAAAAACGCAAATAAATTTCGAACGCAGATTATCTCCCCATGGAGCAGGCGCTGCCAGCCGCGTGCGGCCAGGTGCGGCGGCCAACGAGATCGAAGCGACGCATCTGCGGCCCGTGGTCGTTCGCTGGCTGCTGCGACCTGGCCGCTAGTGTGATATTGCCCTTAGTCCAATACTCGTATTTCTTATTTATTATTCACAGACCATCTTGTTTTTGAAAAAGCAAAAATCGGCTTATCCAAAATATACGAGTACAAACAATAGATAAACAAAATTTAAAATGAAGTTTAGGCTTTAAAGCGCCCAAAAAAAATGTTCTTGTTTTAGCAGCCCAACTAGAAATAACTTTTGTTTAGGCTTTCAGCCATAATCCTTTAAAAAAGTAGACAAAATACTTTTTCTCAAACATGAAATTCGAACATTATTTTGACAACCTTCTTCGAGATAAATCGAAATTCCGGTACTGGTCGAATACATGCGAGCGCTCGGCCGGCAATGTTTGTCTGAAAATCCATATCTGTCGTGTTTAGCGGCCAAATAAATTAATATGACAACACATATCTGTCGTGTTATTTAAAAATGGAACGAAGTTTAGAAGAAGAAGGAGGTAACATAACAAAGATTTTATTTAAATTTAGATTTGGCTTGCAAATAGAAGTATAGAAGAAACAAATAAACATATTGGTGAAAAATTATCGTTGGTCGTCATTGATTCTGGAATTTATAATTAATTTGAATTTCCGCGCATTATTTGAGAAAAGTACTATACAAGCCTTGGCCGCAACCAGACATTGATGGATCCACGTATGTGTGCCTCGGCTTTGCCTCAGCCGACATTTTCACGATCGTCCATCAATGCCCTAGTGTTGCAGGCTGCGAGAGTAATGTACTAATTCAGTACAACAATAAAAAAAAACAACATGAGAAATACGTTATTTTTTTATACAGTATGACAAGGAAAATACGGACATACTTTACTGGAGTTTAGTAGGTACTATATTAAAAGTAGTTCATTTTCATGAGAAAATGAACTACTTTTAATATGGAAACAACTCTAATTAACGAAAAATAAATCAGCTGTTACAATACAAAAATGCAATATATACTAATACGGTCAAAATGTATGGAATAACTAATAAAAAAAACATAATTGAATCTGTGGTAATAGTTATTCATTTTCACAACTACTACACTCCTTTAAAATATGCCCCTTCCTTTACCTGCCATAATGTATTTAACATGAATGATTTCATGAGCTTATAACCCAATACTGCGAGCTTCGTAAGACCTCATATTTTCAAACAAACTCATTCAAGGTAACGTAGCTTGGCAGCCAGACAGATCTTATCAACTCCGTAATAAACATTACATTCTATAACCGGCATCGAACCGAACTCCCGTTCACCGGTTAAGCAGACGATTACAATTCGCAACGATCACAACCCTATTTGTAAGGCACATTACACATAAGACGCTGTACGACGACGCTACGTAATGCGATAAACGAGCGACTTTGTGAAGCTAAAGTATTTACATGAGGTTTAAGAAATAGCAGATACACGTAGAGTGGGTTTACAGAGTTTTTTTACGATACTGTTTCGGGTTTTGCCTTGAGGTTACAGAATATACTTTCCAATATCCTTCAATATTAAGTGAAAACACTTAATACTGAAGGATATTGGAAAGTATATTCTGTGGGTGTAAAAATATATTGGTAATTGTATATCTAGAGAGTAGGCGGTAGGATATTTTAAATCTGAGAATTTCACTCCATTTGCAATCACCAATATAATCAGCATGGTGGTAATAAACGGTAATGAACAAGTAATCTGGCAGTACAATAATGACAACCCACAAAATTCTATAGCGTACATTTGTCGACCAATACAAGAATTAAACATTCACGAAGGATCAAAGAAACTAGGAGCCCTAACAACCAAGTCTACCTGCACGTTCCATTCACAGACACATTAAATCGGCTCGTAGACATAAAACAACGACAACTTCCACCCTAATGTGCAAATCCCTTAAGGCGAAGTCAGCGCCGCGTCATTAAAGGTTACATCGGCGGATTTAAAAGAGATCTCGGATCCACTCAGTATGGGGAAATGGAAATGCACTTAATGCATACGTAATCAAATTATCCGGCGGTACGCCCAGTGGCGAGGTGTGTGTTACACCGTTGTGTAAGCTGTTGGTATTTTTTTATGTTGGTTGGGAATGTTTTTGTAATTGGAATAAAGAAACCATGATCCTTGCTGTGACACAAAAAGTTTAAGTGAACTATTTTATGTTCTTTATGAGAATAAAGTTCTTTAAACCGTAAAAGTTTACTTGAGAGGATTCCTGGCTTGCCACATAAAAACTAGAGATTTCATCATGGTGCAGTTAGGCACAATGCTTCAAATGGGACTTTATATATTATGTTGTATCAAAGGATAATCGCACGGACGCGCGATTGTTGTACTTATCTACAAATTGGAAAACTGACATTAAAATATTATCTTAGTTGCTACATTATGTTCGAATTCGTGACAAAATAAGCAAACCAAAAGCACGTTTACTACGATACGCTTCGTTGTGACACGCTCCTCGGGTACATAACGCGGCGTCGTTGGGAACAACCTGTCAGTTACTAATGAGGACCTGGTGGCATGAGAAAACCACTTTTCATTACATTTTTATACGTCACACGAAAATATAACCTTTGTTAACGTGCTTGAATGCAAATGGAAAATTTCTAATGCATTTTACCGCGATTTATACCGTGCGAGTAAACTTAAAGAATATTTTACTTAGTTTATGTTCGTTAATTAAAAATTAGTTGGCCAGACGTGTGCCAAATTACTTTATGAGTACGTTATGTAATAGGAAACCTAGAAACAGTAAGGTATTTTTATAGAAATGGTATGTAATTATTTTATAGCATTGCTTTCCAACCTAGCCTGACTAACAAAAACTAATTAGAATTTCCGATCGTTAGATTTAAGTTATTGAACTAAGTAGTAAATTGTGCATGCAATTATGATTGATATACCTCCTTAACATTTTTCCGATGAAGAACGACACAAAACATGAATACAAAATATTATTATCATTCTTTAATAAGGAGTGGGTTTTTAGAGCCGCCATTAAAACAGTTAAAGAATAAACAATTTTTCAAATGATGAACACTACAATCCTGCAAAACGATAATTAATATTGTAGTATGCGAAATATTTCCACTTACGTCACATACACAATTTTGTGAAACACTACAAGCGTGCATTTCAAGAGATCTCGACTTGATTTATCAGCGGAAAAGCGCTCTTTAGTGCTTTTTCACTCTGCATTATTTTTGAGCTGCAAAATAGCAGGATTTATAGTTTCAACACTCTAGATTTTTGACCGCTTGAATTTTGAAGAGATAGAATTTTATTTTGGTGACAATGGAAAATTGGAGTTAGTGGGTATTCTCGAACTTGCTCGTGCTGTATGTATAGCAGGGGAATCTAACTTTTTCTTTGTGGGCCGCATGTGTGAAGTTTTCTATGTGATGCGCACCGACAAAGACCATTTTGATTTCTAGCATTCCGCACATAATGGGTCACAAAATATTTAACCATAATAGTAGTTTATGAAACTGTTGCATAAAGACGTATTAAAATACGAGTTTAATACGTAGTAATGTGCAGTTTCATACACTACTTTATCTACTCTCATCCATTGGGATTGAACCTACTAAATAAAAGATCAAAGTTAAAGATCAAGATTTAAATAATCCCACGAAATTCAGTACAACTTCACGTATGAATGGCGCCTGCACCCAGCACATCACGCACACTCCACACACGTTCCATTGCAAAAAGGACACGGCCGGAATTTGTAGGGAGCTATGCCCTGACAAAAAATATTCATGTACATTGACATACAGTACGACATATTAAAGCTTACAGGTATGTCTTTACAATAGTTTAAGTTTTATGATAAGAGAAGAAGCGAGAGATACTATAAATAGGTTTTTTTTTAAGTGCCTAGATATTTTGAATAGCAATGATCGTTAATTCCGAGTTTTATAGACGAAACAATACAAGAAATACAATATTATCAATGGATATAAAGTTCGTTTCTTCACTAGCTGACACGACATTCATTCATATCAGTGTGTTCCATACATTTTCATAGAATTACGCGTCAAGTCAGCTAGTGAAAAAGAGCCATAAATCTAAATACCAAGTAAAACTTATTGATTATCATATTGATGAATATATATAGGTATTGGTTATAGTCTCTGGCTAGACCTTTCAATCGTCGTCATAGGCAGACCACGATAGCGAAGAGCTCGTCGTCTACAGATATTTCTGGATGCAAAAAATATACAATTGGATAGGCAATAAAACACTAAAATAGCACTTGATTTTTTATTTGAGTATCTAATTAAGTAGTTAGGATTACATTTGCTTAATTCTATTCAAATTCAAAAGTAATTTTTTTCAAAATAGGCTGAGAATCAGCACTTTTCGAACGTCAAAATTACATGACAGTCCCCCATAAACGATGGGAAGAAGTGGCGCAACAAACTCCCCAGCAGCACAGCCTGTCTGTTCAGTTAGAAAAACTTGATTCTATACAATAGTACTTATGCAAAATAATGAACATTATGCAACATAAAACATTAAATTAAATGATTTGCTATATGTTAGCTAGCACACACCAATATACCAACAAAAAATCACTGAAATCTATACTCAAGCGAAAATAAAAAGTAAACAGAACTTAATACCCGAATGAAAGCCTATAAAGGACGTGCCCGCTTAAATATAGCTATTAAAGCTGTAACTCGAAGTCACAAATGATAAACTAGGACCATCGAAGTAAAAATAAATAATGTTTATGTTAATGTTTTACAGACATTTTAAGAAAAAGTTCTTTCCAAATTAAATGCCCTGATTGATTATATTACACTCCCGAAAAATACAATGGCTAGAAGTATTCGGAGCACGTTTTTAACTAGGCAGATAATTCATATGGTCAATCCTTCGTGCTTCAGCAGGATTATCAGCTGTTGGAGGTGACGGTGGTGGTTCATGTGCGGTGGTTCGGGCAATCCAGGTCCATTTTCATCTAGTTCTTCAACCTGTCTGTTTGTATTCAGTACTAAGTGGCGCTTAGCTCGCATCAAACAAGGATGACATGCTTGGACATTCGTCCTTCGATCCTGTAACAATGTTTGACATTTTTCATATAAAATCTTCATCTTTACCATTTAAAGTAAATGGTAGAAATGTTAATTAAGATTATTTGAAAATATCCGGCGGCGTCGCACTACGCTGCGCTGCGCCTCGAGATGCCTCGCGGCGTGCAACAGCGGCGCGGGCGGCGCCTCGCTGCGCCGCGCTATGTCTCGCGGCACCGCGGTGCGCAACGCGAAACGTCTGGCCTCATCAAGAATCGTCGCGTTGCATCACATCCCGGTGTGAACTGCCCCTTACCCATGAATTATAAGGAATTTGCTTCATCATAGGAACAATACAATAATAATTTACAGCAGCCTGGGCAAGATAGTAGGCAAAAAATACAAGTTCAACAGCACACACGTCGCACTGAGTAACGCCTCCCCATAACAGAGCATCCACAACCAATACACACCATTGAGTAGCCCAGAACTCTGCTATGTGTACCTTCTTCACCGCATTGGTTGAGCAATACATAACATGCATTGCAAATCAATCCATCTAAAAGAAGCTGAAAAACATTAGATATTGTACTCAGTAAAGTAATATCTTTCGGAATTTAGAACTCAGCCATTTAAATGCCTTTTAATCGGCCGATGAAGTTGGTAAAATATGAAAATAATGACTGCCTGGGTACCTCTTGTACAGATAACCATTCAGTCAATATATTTTGTAACTGCGGTGTTAGAGTTGTTACAATATGCCTTCGCATTCGATTAGTGGCCACACTACAATTCAGGCACCTTGATATCGTGAGCCTCAGAACAAAATCCAAATCTTACGATTTGGATTCAAGCAAGTCCAATATGCACAGCAGAATATTAACATAAGAAGCGTAAACGAAATTCCGATAAACGCTAGCATGGGGTCAAGTTAAAATATCCAACAGAGGAGCACAAACACAACACAGTAATACGCGATAGGATCAACGCAAGACTGCACAGAGCACAGGGCACAGAGTGACAGGTGACACAGGTACGAGTGAGGCGTATTTAATTGTAACAGATAAAAAACAGATACCTATTTAAAAATAACAAATAACCATTATTCCTAACAATATAACTTATCTGTTACTTAAAATTACACACCCTCAAAGACTGTTACCGCGGCTGTTACTGTTAATTTATTATAACAATCCCCGCACAGACTGTTACTACGGCTGTTACTTACGTACACACTCAGCAGGCTGCTAACAGGCTGTTATTTAATAACAGATATTTCGATCAGTTATTTTTGTGTAACAGTAACAGTAATACCAGATATCGTATTTAACCTGTTACAACCCATCTCTAAAGAGCAGCGTGAGCGCGCGCAGTTCAAACGTCAAATTAACTAGGACGTTCGGATACACACCCTTGAATATATTGTCGATGCATCATGACGCAAGGGCTTCGGCAGCTCGAAAATGGTGTCTGCGATGATCATGAAACGGTTGACTTTTATAGGTATTTAGCTTAGCAATACGATTCTGACACCCATGGGTGTTTTTTAACTGATCTTCAGGCGAGCTACAGATACAGTGTTTGTCTTATGCGTGTATCCAAACGCAAAGTCAAAGTAAAAACCACACAAAATCAAATAACACACATTTTTTTTTGGTATTTTTTGTCGCCTATTCTAGAGAAATGTAATTGTTGTGATTTATTTTAGTATATTTAAGAAGTCATTTTCATATATTAATAATTACTGTACATTTATTTATTCTGAATTCATTCTGAGGGCACGATCCGGCCATGTCATTTATGGAAACTCCTTGGTGATATTAACTTCTTGGATTTTCATTGTATCGTAATAAAAAAAAATCGTTTTATAACATTATTTTGTTAGAGAAAAAGTGTTATAATGTGATTCTATTTTTAAATTTCGGTATTTTGTTTATAAAGTATATATAAACGTTTTGAAGTTTATAATTTGAATATTACGTTATGAGAGTAGATAAACAATTATATAGTATATGGAATTATAGTACTTTTAATCAACGCGTTAATCAAGAACGGCTTTAAAAAACCCTTAAAATAGATTGAAAAGTCATTTTTAAATTACACTTTAAATGCAAAAAGGACTTAAAAAACTCGGCAAAAACCGGATCCACGTGTGTAAAACCGCGGACGGAAACTTATGAATAAATAAATAAGCTTCAAAAATTCCAAATAACTTCGTGTAAAACGCAACGAAGTTTGTAAAATGTAAAAAACGGTCCTATGGCGCGCGGAAAAATCAGCGTAATTCGGACGTAAGATTTGCATTTTTGATTACGTAAATCGTAACGAGTAAGGTCTTGGACGGGTTTTTGGACGGGTCTCCAACTTGTTATATTTAAATAAAGTTTTTTTTGTTAATTGTTCGATTCAAGTCATCGCTCTGTGGATGGAGTCGTAACTTTTTCTTGATTTCTTCCCTTGTATACAGGGTGGCAGGGACGCACAACTCGTTACGATGGATCATTCTGAATCAACCGATGGTGATTTTTTTTTGTTTTCCATACATTTTGATCACGTAGGTATTGCACTTTTCTATCAGCAGTTTTTTTTTTAATTAATGACAAAAAAAAACTGCGCTACCGTCTAGTAGCATGTGCTGAATTCATGTTTACAATTTGGGCGTCGATGTCCCAGCCACCCTGTATATGTGTATAAGAGAGATGATTTATTTTAAAGCCAAATACTCTTTTATGAATGAACAGTAATGAACAGTCATGTGATTATTCAGTACGGAAATTAGTAGACCTTTCACTTTCTTAAGGCGCAATTTTTTCGTGGCCAGGATTACAGGTATTTCTCTTTTTGAACTTTTATGGGTACAGTTTTGTAAAGCGAAACTTTTTCTGTATTTAACACACGGTTTCTCATTTGAGTTGAGAACATATCAAACTCTACTTAATGTAGGCCTTTTTTTTTCAAATACATTTTTAATTGACTACCTAAACCTTTTCGATGGTCTAGTGGTCACAAGAGCTACTGCTGACCGTTAGGTCCTGGGTTCGATTGCCGGGTCGGGCAAAGTGTTGTTGGGTTTTTCCATCTGTAATTTCTCAGTAGCAGCCCGGAGTCGGGCGGTTGGGTTAGGCTCGCCCCCTATTGCCATAGGATTCAAACATAACTGGAGAAATGTTTGTCTGGGTTGGGCAGAAATGTACTATAGGTACACCTCTACCAAACCCTACGGTGAATAGAGGCGTGATGTTAGGTTATGTTATTTTTTATTTCGCAAGCTTTTACCTTACAAAATGCTAAAGTAGAATTTGACAAGTCCTCAACTTTAAACTCTCAATTCAAAATCCGGGTGTTAGTAGTATCGATAAACTTGTAAGTATGGGTAAGTGTTGTAAGCTTTTGTTGTTCAATATTTGACAGTATGTAGAAGTAAATGCAAGTAGAAAGTTTTTGCAGACAGAATCAAACTCACAATATCCTACGCGATATTTCACGTATATTTCGTCCATAAATCGTCGTCATAGTTAACTAATCACCTTACTAACAGGCGTTATATTTCAAAGCATTGCAGGAAATTACCGCCCCGTTCTTTTGTTTCAAATGATTTGATACTTCGAGATAACGGCCGAAGAAATGTTGGGATTCATTAGTCAGTGAGCGAGTAGCTTTGTTTCCCTGATTTGACCAGTAGCCTAATTGAGAATAGTACTAACAATAGGTATCATTTTCACTGTTGCTCATTATATATTATAAGTTTTGAGAACAAGATTTGAAATCGACAGCTCAAAATTAGGAGAAGTTGTGTAAATAGCTACATTACTATTCTGTGGATTTCTGTGGATACAGCAGTGGTGGCCCAGTAGTAACGGTCCCGACTTACGAGTTGTAGGTTGTAGGTTCAAACCTAAACAGGCGTTTTACTTTGTGTAAATTATTTCATCACCAGTTCTTTTAACCGGTGAAGGAAAACATCGTGAGGAAACCATGTCCCAGAACCAAAAATACGAAGACATTTGACATCTACCAACTCGTACTGGGCCTGAATGGTGGATTATGGCCCACGCCCTCTCACCGAGAGGAGGCCCTGTGTCTCAGCAGTGGGGACAATTATAGGCTGACTGTGGGTTTGATACTTTGATTCTTGCATAAAAGCGTAGGATTGTATATATGCTTACCGATTTTTAAATGTGTGCTGGCACGCAAACTCTTTCAAAGATAGATATTATAGATAAGTATTCTAATAAAAAAATTACTCATAATTTCAGCCGAAAGACGTCTACTCCTGGACATAGGCTTCCCCCAAGCACCACCACATCGACCGGTTCTGTGCTTCCCGCATCCAGCGGATTCTTGTGGTCACTGGTCCACCTTGTGGGAGGCCTTCCAACGCTACGTCTTCCAGTACCCGGTTGCCACTCCAGAACCTTTCGGCCCCATGGGCCATCTGTTCTGCGAGCAATGTGCCCTGCCCATTGCCACTTAAGTTTGGTAATTCTTCGGGCTATGTCGGTTACCTTGATTCTCCTGCGGATGTCTTCATTTCTGATTCGATCGCGTAGCGAAATTCCAAGCGTAGCCGTCTACATTGCCCTTTGGGTGACTTTTAGTCTTCTAATAACGCTCATTGTGAGCGACCACGTTTCAGTGGCATAAACAATTAACTATTATAGTGTTAATTAAAAACATAGCTTAACTTAACAGATTTATTATTTATAAAAGAAAAGTTCGTTATTTTTAACGATGCTATGAACGATTATATTTCTAATTTTTTTACAAGCTAGTTAATTGTTAAGACATTTATGAGGTAATTGTCTGAGAATGTTTATAATTTTAATCGAGAAAATAAAAGCTGGAAAATTGAGATGGTTATTTTGTCTGGGCATCCAGACTTTCTTAGAAAATTAATTATTTCTAAGCGGCGTTTGCATTTTTTTATATTTTCGAGTTTCATAGTCTTTATTTTGGTTTTGTGTTAATGCAAAGTTAAACGGTTGACTGCCGTGATTGCATGCTTTTAAGTATTTTCAACTTTTTTATTATATTTAACTATATAATTTGCCAAAAACTGTTTGGCTTAACTCTAGCCAAACATTTTCTGCTTAGTTAACCGATCAGACCCCGGTAAAGCTCCCGCGCCGACCCAAACTATACCCTTAGCTGCTTAGCTTAGTTCTTCTAGCCGCTAGAGGAACTAAGCTCTAGTTGTTGACACGCAAAAAAGGGAGCTTCGTATACGTAAAATAATAACGAATAATAAAATAAAATATTCTAACTAATTGAAGTCAACAAAACTATTCAAAAATTCAGAGAGTATAAACTTTACAAAATAATATCCACCTAATCAATTCACCGCAAATTCAAACCAGCAATCTTCCGAAAAACGGCAACACGGGATTCTGTACCAAAAAAAAGTAAACAGCATTTTCCAGTGAAACTCCATCTTTTTTTAGTTCATCAAAAATGCAAAACTTCATGAAAATGTATGCAGTACTGTGCGTCAGTCTCGCGGTCTCGCCTCAACAGGAAAATTGCTCCGTCGTTTGTGATGCAGATCATGGCGTTCTATTGAGAGTTGTTTCAGCTGACTGTATCGGTTTGTAGTGGTTTTGTGAAGCGATAATGTATGTGGACGCGGTGGAGCCTATGACTGCTTTTTAGGGTTCCGTACCTCAAAAGGAAAAAAACGGAACCCTTATAAGATCACTTCGTTGTCCGTCCGTCAGTCAGTCAAGAACCATTTTATCAGGAACGCGTGAAGGTATCAAGTTGAGTTTTAATATCAATTACGTAGATATATGTTCCCTAGGAGCTCTAAAAAAATCAAGCCTCTAAATCAACGCAATAAAAAAATACGGCCATTTATGTGACATACTTTGATACTCGCGAATAAATCAAAACCTACCGTTGACCTAGAATCATAAAAGTTGGCAGGAAGCAAGGTCTCACAGCACAAGTAAAGAAAAAAAATCCGAGAGTTGATAATTTGTAGTTTTAGCACATTTTTTTTTTTTTTTTGCGATTACAAACTTACATTTGCATTTGGAGAATTTACCGTGACGTATACCGATGTATGGGACAACATGTTTCTCAACTACTAAGTTTTTTCTTGGGATAAAGTCATTCCAACTACGGAACCCTTCATTGTACGTGGTCTAACACGCACTTGGCCGGTTTAATTTTCATAGGAGCCCACTAGACATTAAACCTTCAAAGATGCCTACTACTGTTCTTGGCTTCAGTAACATTTGAATAGATCTATGACACCGAGTGGCCCACAGCACCCTAAAAAATGTGACTAGGTGCATAAGTGGTGTCTGTAAGATTAAAATTAGCTCATGATATCTGGCTAAGATTTAACGATGACCAAATCATAAGCTTAGGTTAATAAGATGTGGTTATGCAATAACGTCAGGTTGGCTTGCACCATCTGGTTGCTTGTCCCTGGAGGACATGATTTTGCTTATTAAAACCGCTCTGACTAAACGTAAACAACCATTCTTAGGTAAAATACACGTCCGATGCACAACAAAGCTCAAGAACAATGAATGCGTAGCAGCTCACGTATTTGCTACGGCGTAGCCGAAAAATATTGTGCTATGCCGTAGCAAAAGTGCATTTTTTTTCACAAATTCGTTTCCATTGTGTACCTAAAATATTTTTTTAAGTTGTGGTCTTTTAAGTAATTTTACGAGTAACCAGTGAAAAAAATAGAAAGCAGGGTATATTTTTGAGATTGAAATGTCATATCGTCTTGACTTGTCTAACCTCCAAGCCGTCTGGGACCTTAGTATTTTTATTTGATATGTCTTTCAAGATAAATAATTTTATATTCAAAGTACGTGTTACTTATGTATTATTCAAATAGTGCGCCTGATCCAAATGTGTTTAGGTAGACTAAGCAAATGTTGTCTGTAGTAATGGATTTTTTATTTAAACCATATTTTGCCGTAGATTTTTAAGATATTTTTATATATTTAAGGCAAAAAAAATATTTAACACCCCAATTGTCGCAGTAGCTGAGAGCCTTATTGTCTGTCCTGAGGGTATTGGGATCTGCCTGGGAAATGAAGAAATAAGTGTGTAAGCACACGCCTAAACCTATAAACATCGATAAGTACAAATCTATTTATATGTATATCTTAAAACAAAGTCGGGTTAGATACACCATTTATAACTCAAACACGGCTGGACCGATTTTTTATGATCTCTGATTTGTTAGTTTTGTCTCCGCTCCGAATATAACTATTAAAACATCGGAGAAATTCCGCGAAAAAAAAAAACATTTTGTCATACATTTTGTGTAGAAGGGCTTTTTTATAATATCTCGGTAGATAGGTATGTACGAGTACGTAGGTATGTAGGGTAGGTACGTAGGTAGGTATGTAGGGTAGGTAGGGTAAGTAGGTAGGGTAGGGAGGTAGGTATGTAGGGTAGGTAGGTAGGGAGGTAAGTAAGGTAGGTAGGTATTATGGGCAGGTAGGTAGGTATATATGAAGGGTAGGTAGGGTAAGGTAGGTGGTTATGGTAGGTAGGTAGGTGCACCGATAGTAGTATACATATACCGCATGACTTTTTTTATCGTCTCGAAAAAAATTGGGTATAATAGGTGAACGGAGTAGAAACCTATAGCACATTTTTTTTATTTTTTTTATTTATCTATAAAAAATATCGCAATTCAAATCATACGCACCCTACTAAATGCGCGGAATTTATCAATGAATTCGTTACTTTCCTTAGCAGCCGATAGGTAGTCGCCGCACTTGCCGTCGGCCTCTTTGATATCCTTTCGCAGGCGCACAAGCCGCTCGCGCTGGGCCCGCCCGCGTGGTCAATCCTACTAAGCAAATATTCCCGGGTATGGCTTCTGTTCCACTCACACAACACACCATATTATTCTCGAAACGGTAAAAAAATTCAGCCGGTATAAGCTACTCGTGCCGAGCCGGGCCGGGTAAAGCTAGTAATATTGTAAATGATAAAGTAACTCTGTGTGTCTGTTTGTTACCTTTTTACTCCGTAACGGCTGAACGGATTTGATATTTTTTAACCCGGTAGTAAGTTCCTATGGGATAATTTCCGAACTCCTTGCGGACGAAACCGGGGACTAAATCTAGTACAATATAAACTACGAGTTTGAAATTTTTGGCTAGATAAAAAATCATTTTATTTATTTATTTGCTCTCATGCACATCACACATTTACAATATTTATTACTGTCGGTTTTTGTACATGAACCCCGTCAGGGCACTGCAAAGCATAGCGTCGGTTTGCTGTTGAGTTAATAAACATTTAACTTAACATATTAAGACTATCACAATACAATACGAGTACATTTTAATACATTTCAGGAATTAAAAAATCAAATATAAAACTAATACATAATTATCTAGAAGTCGTTATGATGTCCAATTAATAGTTATAAACAATACACAATAACACACAATAATAACACACGTATAGTCATTTTTTGTCAGATTGCATAAGTAAAGTCAGGTAGTAAAAAGTAGAATAATAATAATAAGGAATAGGTATTATATGTCATTTTACAATAAAATAAAACAGATTCGTTAATGTCACTGGAGTAAACAAAACTTATGTCCTTGATCAGGCCGGATCTAACGAAAAAGAAAAGTTATGTTATAAATAATAAATGAGAGTAACTACATTTTTAAAGTTTTATCCGTCATGAATTCGTCTACTGTATAATAACATTTCCCTATTAAAAGTAACCTTAGTTTGCTATAGAATGAAGTTGTATTCTCGTCATCTTTTATGTAGTTCGGTAATTTATTATAAATTGTTGCTATTCTATAGTTGGGGCTATTTTTCATTATTTTTAATTTAGGTGTCGGTGTAATCAACTTGTTTTTGTTTCTTCGGTTATAATTTTGGTTTGCTTCTATGTTTGATCGAAAGTAATCTCTGTGTTTTTGCACGAACGTAACTATTTGTAGTATGTAAAGGGAGGGTAACGTTATTATTTTATTTCTTATGAAATGTGGTTTGCAACTTTCCCATGGCTTGATGTTCATTAGGATGTGTATACATTTCTTTTGCATGATGAAAATATCATTAAAGTCAGTACTTTCACCCCACAATATTATGCCATAGTTAAACCATGAATATGCATAGGCATAGTAAGTTGAAAGCGCGGTCTCATAATTTGTGTTGCTTTTTAATTTGCTTAATGCATAGATAAATTTGGATAATTTAGTCTTTAGATTTTCGATGTGCTTTTTCCATGTTAGATTATTGTCCAATGTTAAACCAAGAAGAGTTAGATCGTCTCTTTCTGGTATATTTAATTTATTACTAAGGTTATTTATGTTTAGCGGCTTTCGTTGGTATGTCCTAAATTGTAGTAGATTACTTTTGTTAGCATTTATTTGTAGATTGTGCTTCTCTAGCCATGATTTAACTATTTCATAAGTATTTTCTATGTTGGTCAAAGTTTCGGTGTTCTCAGTGCTTCTAAACACTAGCGATACGTCGTCCGCGAATAGAACGCACTTCGAGTCAATTATTTTAGGTAGGTCGTTTATGTATATAATAAATAATATAGACCCCAAAACACTGCCTTGTGGAATGGAGTGGTTAATAATCTTTGTCCGTGATTTTACAATTTGTATTTCTTTTGCTTCTTTGTTGTAGTATTCTATTTCAACATATTGTTTCCTATTTTTTCAACATATTGTTTCCTATTTTTTAGGTAGGATTTTAGCCATTTATAGCCCGAACTCCTAATGCCTATGCCATATAATTTTTGTAATAAAATGTTATGGGAAACCTTATCATATGCTTTAGTCATGTCTAGGAACAAACCTATGGCATATTGCTTGTCATTGATGTAGTTATATATTTCTTGTACCTAGTTATATATCGCGAGTGTGGTCGATCTTTCTTGCCTAAAGACAAACTGATTAATGTCCAATAGATAGAATTTTTTCCAAAAACTTGTTAATTCTAGTGGACATCATTTTTTCGATTTTTTTTTATATAACTGGTAGAAGGGCTATTGGTCGGTAGGAACAGGGATCTTGTGGTTTGCCGCCTTTTTTAAATATTGGTCGTAATTTAGCTTCTTTTAATTTATCCGGAAAGATTGACGATGTCTTTTAATTTTGGGTTGTACTTTTTTTAATAATTCTAAAATAACAGCAAAAAAGGTTTCAATGTCGCGATCCGGTCTGTAAATATTAATAATTATTGTATTTTGTGATAGGATTTCTACAGCGCAACATTCAATTACACATTCTATTGATAAGTTAGTACAGTTTTCTAGGTGATCGTATTCTATGCCGTTTCGTAAGAGGATAGCCACTCCTCCTCCTCGATGGTCGCGTCGGTTGTAGGCAGAAGCAAATGTGTACCCGTTTATGTTGATGCTATCTTTTTGGTTTTCACGTATCCATGTCTCTGTCAGACATATTGATTGGTAGCTGTTTTGTTCCATAAAATTCTCGAGTATGTGTGTGTTTTATTATTTACATATACTTTGGATGTTTTGGATCAGTATCTTAAAGACGAAAGGAATCCGGTCTGGTTTGGTTAATAGTGGGTGATAGGGTGTATCTCGTATTGTTTGGGTCATTATACTTCTGTGTTGGTTTTTTTGCGCTATAGTCATAAGTAGTACTCGTTTTACCATTTTGTTGTGTTATAGACCGTCCTTCTCTTTGTTGTCTTCTTCTCTGTAATGATTCTTTATCAAGAAATCCAGATACATATAAGCCTAAACTTTTTAAATATCCCGCGTTTTCTAGGATGTATTTAGTAATTTTTTTACTAATTAGTTCCACACGTAGTGGCCGTCTTAGTCCGTTTCGTCCTATCCGATTAAGCTCTTCGATATAGCCAGTGAGGTCGACATTCAATGTATCTTGAAATGCAAATATTACCCTATCTTCGAGGTCTTTTTCTGTTTCTTCATAATACTCATTCAGGCCGTGGATAACAATTATTTTAGATGTATCGTTTGTACAGGTGTCGTGTACGTTCAGATGTATGTTTTTGTTCTGTAGGTCGGCTATTTCTGCTTTAAGTTTTGCATTTTCTATCTCAAGTTTCTGTATTGTTTCGTTTATGTGAATAATATTGGTATTTGTTTTTGTTTGTTCAAGAGAAAGTTGTTCGGTTTTCTGGCTTATTTCTTGTTGCAGTTTTAATACAGCTATATTAATTTCGGATTGAATTGTACTTTTGATTTTTGACAAGATAGATTGTTGTTGCAATTCTAATTTTCTGTCTAATAGTTGACTAATTTTCTCTAAAGTAACTGGCTCTGTCTGCAATATGATGGGTGATATGATTGTAGCAGTGTTTTTATTTGTTGGTGGTGTGTCATATTTTCCTGTATCTCCTAGTATACTTTTATTGCACAGTCACCTGTCAGTGTTTGGCACTCACTGCACGCAGGCACCCAGGCCTTTATTTTAGGCATATTTTGATGGCGTATACAAAACGGGTCAACTTAGGTCTTTGACCTTTTTGGTCTGGTTTAGTTCCAAGAGCTGCTGAACATAAAAGCTTATTTCGGAGTTGAGGTAAACCACTGTAAAAAAATGATTGATTATGTGATAAACATTTTTAAAGAAATGCAGCAGTCAGTGCGGAATGTAATCAATGGTTAAATTAAATTAACCATTGATTACATTCCGCACTCGTTACGGGTCGTCAGAAGCCCGAAAGTCTGACACCAGTCTTACCAAGGGGTATCGTATTACCCAGTTACTGCGTTGTGGAGGTCAGATAGGCAGTCGCTCCATGTAAAATACTGGTATTCAGCTGCATCCGGTTAGACTGGAAGCTGACCCCAACATAGTTGGGAAAAGGCTAGGCAGATTGATTGATTACATTCCGCACTCACGGTTGATAAGAAATAAATTCAGAGCAATTAAGACAGTTCAAGTGTGCATTTAAATTCACAATTTTTTTCTGTCAAAAGTGTTATAGCTCCTATATTTTATTTAGTCGCGACTGATGAATGATGAACGAATGAATGAAACGAATGTTGAACGTCTTCAATTATATTTTATATTCACGAGGAAATGGAAGAACTCTTACCAAAGTTGCGCCAACTGGTGGTGTGAGAATTTTCAAGAAAACCTTCATTCCGACACAATTTTGGCTAAAGATCACGCACACAACAAACCACCTGATTTCAACCAAAAAATACCAACTGTCCTATTTAGCGCAAGCGTTATGTATCCACGCTGTTCGGACCGTGTAAGCTGGTCCTTAATATTGTCATAGCGGATCCCGCCAGGAATTAGTTGGATCCGTGCCAACCACGGCTGGCTACAATTAGCCTTTCGCACTCCCACCGTCTGTTGCATACCAAATTACGATACCAAGACCAAAGACTAAAGTCGGGAAAATAAGTTCCGGACCCCAGGACCAACTTTTGTTGAGCGTAGCCGTTCTACGGATTATCTCGTGAAGCACTTCTTTTTGTGAAAAAGTTATTTTTTTATTGCAGCGATTTTGGAAAGTTCGGTTATTAATTGATCGGTGCGGTAGTAAAGTTGGGCTTAATGTTGGGGTTTTTTTCGGGAGATTAAAGTAGCCAGTGCTTTAGTGCGTGGCTCGATGAAAAAATTGGTCCTTCGAACCTGTCCTCATAG
This sequence comes from Agrochola macilenta, assembly GCA_916701695.1. Lineage (NCBI taxonomy): Eukaryota > Metazoa > Arthropoda > Insecta > Lepidoptera > Noctuidae > Agrochola > Agrochola macilenta. Next base: position 21,397,308 of record OU753560.1, on the reverse strand, counting down.
TATGCTTTATATTGTCAATAGAATTTGAAACGCGGATCTAAATATCATCGTACCTAGTTGTTATGGCTTAAGCAAAGCAAATAAAGTTTATGCATTTTATAATTCACATACCTACAGGAGTTGAACTCATTTTCATAACATAACATAACATCACGCGTGTATTCCCCAAAGGGTTGGGCAGAGGTGTACACCCCTGCCAGGGTTGCGAGTTTGTCCGAAAGGGATATCGCGGTCCCCGGCACACAGGCAACGGAAGGAACACGGGTGGGTTTTAGTCAGTAAAAGTCCGACAGACCCTCCCGCTCCGCCCAGAGCGGGAGAAGTTATTTGATAATTCCCCAAATTCAAAAAAAAAAAAAAATTGGTGTACACCCACATTTATTATTTATTGTATTATGTTTAAGACCCTTGTACTCCTTTCCACAAAAACGATATCATCATCAAGATATCAATTAATGTCTATCCAATATCCGCCAACTCTGCACTATCAACCTAATTTAAAAGCTGCATCAATAACTTTATCGGCAAAAGTTTCAAGCGCACGTATCTCTCGATTAAATTATAAATCTATAAGACACAGTCACCGAACACAAAAAGTACCATATTGGCACTATGCCATAGCCTGTTGGTACGTATACTAAATGCTATATTTTATCCCCCGTCCCCCGTCCCCTGCACTTACGACCTGTCAGGTTTTTAATTTACTTCGGCATTCTAGATTTATGTGTTCGAGCTTTTGCATTTTCTTTTTTTTTGCGATGCTGATAGGTGTATTCATTTTGCCAAAATAATTCGACATTTAAGAGTGATTTGAATTGAAAAAGCAGTCACAGTATCAGTAACAGCTTACTGAAAGAATTAGTTTTGACAATAATTATAAAGTATATATACAAAACTTGTTTCAATAACATTACATAACATACACATTATTTCGTAATTTCCTGAAAATGGCGAGATTATTATGGGTAGGTATGTTTATTAATGCCAGGAAATATAAGTCCGATAAATCATATTGAAAGGCCAATAATGTCCGTGGAATTAATATTAAATTAATTTATTGAATGATATTAATGAATGCTCTTTACCACAATAGGTCAGCTAGTATCATTCCGTAGTTTTAAAGTACTTATTTAATTATAGAGAGCAAAATTATTGTGAACCCATTCGTCCATCCATCTGAGAAGAATGGACATAAAAAAAATAAAAAACTGAGTAGACAGATGAATAAAATTAAAACACAGACTGAAATATAAACGACTAGCTTCTGCTCGCGACTTCGTCCGCGTGAAATTTCACCACCGCGTCGCATCCCACGCACCGCCCCGATCGCGCTATTACTTCGTTTTCATTTAACGTTATTTCTACTTTTTTTTTTTTTTTTTTTTTTTCTTTTTGCTCGATTCCTAAGTGTCATAGCGTGATGTTACATAGCCTGTACCTTCCTCAAGAATTGGGCTATCCAAAGCAAAAAGACTTTTTTAAATCCGACTGGTAATTCCGGAGATTACCCCCTTCATAAAATATAGATAGTATATTGGATTGATTTCAGAATTTCTTAACACACAAACATAATCCATTAACATTATATCACCAAAAGAAAACAAATTGTCTCTTTAAAAATCACTAGAAACAATAAAACTTAAGAACAAATGGTGAAGGGGTGAGAAAAAACTGGTCCAAAACCTTTAATAAATTATCTCGTCACTTTCAAAGGCGTTAACATGTCCGTACAGCACCGAATTTCAAATAAACAAAACTGAATTCTATATTCAGAGCGATAGAGTCTTCAACAGTTGCAAAATAAACTTGGCGGAAACACATATCAAACTGAAGACGTTACAACTCAAGTGTCAATGGAAATAGAAGTTTACCTGTTCGTAATAAGGCGTGTTTTAGCTCGGAACAAAAGTTTATTGGTTCGTTCGTACCAAAGCAAGGATTCAACTAGCGCAACAATTTATGTGTTTGCCTAAGTTGGGTCTTTTCGCATCATTATTTTTATTTAGTTCTCCCGTTTGAGGTCGATCTTTAGACCTGTAGTGGGTTTAGTGGCAGTTTTTAGGAGTAAAGTTTTTATGTTCCTTTTACTGTACTAAATATAAAATAGGTAGGTCAGATGGTAGAAGAGGTCGTGCTGATGGGCAGGAGAGTGTTAAAATACTTTGTCTTCGTGAATGTTTATTTTATAAAATGAAAAGCAAGATTGACATACATTTTTTTTTTATTGAGCGGTTGTGGCCCGGTTGCAACGGCCGTGACTTATGAATTGTAGGTCGTAGGTTCAAACCCAGACAGGCGCTTTACTTTGTGTTAATTATCGTCACTGCTCTTAAAACGGCAAAGGAAAAAATTGTGAGGAAACCGGGCATATCTTAGAACCAAAAATTCAAAGACGGTGGCATCTACCAACCGGTGCGGGTTGGTAGATGCCACATTTCAACAAAAAAATCGAAGAAATGTGGCATCTACCAACCCGCACCGAGCCCACGTGGTAGATTACTGCCCACTCCCGCTCGTAGAGAGGAGGTCTGTGTCCCACCAGAAGGAATATGCACATGACATGTTTGTATATGACCTCCTCCCTTGGGCTATAATCTACCACGATGGCCCAGTCTAGATTGGTAGATGCCACCGTCTTCGATTTTTTGGTCCTAGGACATGCCGGTTTCCTCACGATGTGTTCCTTCACCGTTTAACGAGCAGTGATGATGAAATCATTAATACAAAGTAAGGCGCCTGTCTGGGTTCGAACCAACGACCTACAACTCGATAGTTAGATTATGCATGTTATTTATTTATTTTATTTATTTATTTATATAACAATTGCTTGCTGCACTTACAGTAAATACCAAAGCGCGCAGCAAGCCAACAACAACATTCACGTAAAAAACTTCATGCAAACATTTAACATACATTTACTGCTATACATAAATATGTCAACATCGGGCTCCTGAGCAATCAGGGCGTTCAGCAGATTGATCGCCTGGGTTGTGGGAGCATATCGAGCGGTATGGGTACGCACTGGCGGAGCCGCGAACAGGCACCGCGAGGCACAGGCGCGCGACCGCCGCAGCCGGTCCGGAGCAAACAATGAACAGCGAGCTAGAGTGGTCGCGTCATCGATCTTATTACTGAGCAATAGGTAGTAGTGCATCAAAAGCGCACACTTGCGTCTCAGTTCCAACGTGTTGATACCTACCATTCCCGCAACAAACAGAGACGGATACAAATAGGGGTAATACCCATATTTTTTTTTATATAGGTAGCGAGCAAATTTTCGTTGGACCCGTTCTATCATGAGCTTATATTTTTGCTCATGCGGATCCCATACCAGCGCATTATACTCTAGTTTACTACGCACAAACGAATAATAAAGAGTCAGTATAACATTCCTGTCTTTAAACCTACTTGCCTGTCTCATAACAAAACCAAGTGATTGGAAGGCCTTGCCACAGATATTATTGATGTGCTGATTAAAGGTCATATTCACGTCCAAAGTCAGTCCAAGATCTTTTATTTCATAGACGTTATGCATTAATTTAAGAACACCAAGGACATACTACGGTAGAAGGACTATAGTATATGATGGAGCTCAACTCTATAATCAATTACATAAAGTGATTAAGGAATCAAAATGTCTTTCAACATTTAAAAAAGCACCATTTAAAAAAAAAAGTTTTTTTTTTGTTTTTTTTAGTTAATGCGGTGAAATCGTCGGTTAACTTAATAATAAATATTATGTTTTTCTCATAGAAGTGATTCATTGTATTCTTTTTGAGTGAAATAAAGTATCTAAAGCTATAAAGCGAGATTCTGGGATTCTTATTTTTCGTGTGATTAGTTCAGAGTGTTTATGCTGCCCTTGGGCCTCCGACTTGACTTCACGTTCTTTTCATGATTATTTTACATTACATTTTTATATAAGTAAGCGCTGCTGATACCATGTTTTGTTAACAGAAATTTCTGATTACGTTTCTTTTTTATTAAAAAAAATACCTATTTATCACTACTAATTCGCCTCTACAGTAAAAAAATAAACATTTTAAGCACCTCCAGTATAAATATAAAAATAAATAAAAACATACAGCACAAAGTTAAAGTATTAACTTTGTGCTGTATGTTTTTATTTATTTAAGATCGAAATCATAAATCAAAGTAAGCTTCTAACTTCAAACGTCATCAGATTAAAAGGCAAACCATTCTTGGAAACCAACCATCAAAGAGTAAATATACACTTTACTGGAGAACTACATAAAGGGGTCATTCATTAGAACCCCGCTTACAGTCGCTTAAAAAATCTTTCCTGTAAACTTTTTAATTTCTTTGAGTGTACATACTCGTATAAAATGTTTGACGTATAACTGAACCTTATGCTTATGGGATAAAGACGAATTTCCAATGTTTCTATTATAATATTCCATGTGTTTGCTAAATGTAGGAATCATTGCCGTGTAAACGGTTTCTTTCAACGCTGTTTTGGGTTCCGTACATCTTAAATGATTTATTTTATTTTAAAAGTTTATTTTCTGCATTCATTCTTTTAACTTACTTTTAAATTGTTAGCTACCTTGCCATAATTTGAAATGACTTTAAACAGCATCACAAATCCTAACTATAATATTATAAATGCGAAAGTAAGTTTGTTTGTTTGTACGCTTTCATAGCGTTAAAACGGTTGAATGGATTCGGATGAATTTTGGCACATGGGTAGACCATGACCTGTGTTAGGATATAGGATACTTTTTATCCCGGTAGTATGTTTCCGTGGGATAATTTCCGACTGATGCGGTGGTGCTGCGGGCAAAAGCTTGTTGGCTAAATATACGTATTTCCAGCATATGCAAAGGCCCCCTACGCTTTTGCTCTTAAAAATCATTAAAGCGCGCATAAATTAATACAAGTAGCTACTGCACACACAAGATCTTAATGTAGTAACGCACTTGCCCTAGTTCTTGTAACTTGGATGACATTATGAGAGAAGCACTTTAACTTTCACGTTTTAAAATAATACTATATTTTTAAAAGTGTTGCCCTGTAAAACTATGTTACTTTGGTATACATTGAAGCTTCCAATATAATCTTTATTTTATTAATAATCTGCATCAAAAGGTTACCTACTATATTAAGCTATTACATAATATGATGACCAGGGAAGATAAAATGGCCAGTAGTTGGAATAACAATTATATGATTTTCTATTTATATGAGTATAGCTTTTTCTCTACCTTATGACCCGAAGTATACTATTTTTTTTTTTTTGGGTGGGAAATCATCAAATGACTCCTCCCGCTCCGGGCGGAGCGAGAGGGAGTGTCAGACTTTTACTGACTAAAACCCACCCATGTTCCTTCCGTTGCCTGTGTGCTGGGGCCGCGATATCCCTTTCAGACAAACCCGCAACCCCAGCAGGGCCTGAACTATCACCTGCGGGCAACACCACATTCTTTATTACCTTTTCATTTACCTTCACATTTGGTTTCATAACTACCTATAGGTACACACTACTGTACCTATAGGTAGTTATGAAAATAAATGGATCGAGCTAAACCCCACCTTATTTGACTAATCTGCACAGAAGATTAGCTTATACACGACCCTATTATTTTATCGCTTAGAACTAAACTAACTAATGTTATAAAAAATACAAGTTACAAATTCTCCCACCATTTAGGTACATCTGGCACGGAACCCATTAATTTATTCTTCAAGAACTTAACTATTTTTTAATGGCCGCTGTATTTCCACCTCAGCCTCTCGCTTTGGCTCTAATACACCGTACCCTGCACAGTAATTAAAAAAATATTATTCAAGGAAAACCAATGGGCAAGGCAAAGTTCTCATTTGTATGCAGTTTGTAAGTGCACGAAATGTTATTCAAAATTAAATAGGTTTGGTAAGTTTAAGCTGTTTGATGGTAGCTTTTGGGGTATAAAAGAGAATTATTGTGTCTCTATATGCAACTTTGAAGTTTAAAACGAATTAAAAAAATATTTTAAATCCGTCGTTACTTTTCTGTTTTCTGATCAGTTCTTAATTCAAATCTGGATAACTGTTTATTTAGACTATTTTGTTATTTTGAACAGTGCACACATTTATTTCTATTCATATTCACTAAAGACCACCGCTTCATATAGGAATCCAAAAGAAAAACTTAAAACAGTATTCCAAAACACTTTTTCACCAGCACAAAAATTTAATAACTTGAACAAATATCAAAATAGAATTTACTTATATCTGAAACTTGGTACACTGGTAGTAAAAGTAGGTAGGTTACGGCAGCGGTTCAAACCTGGTCGAATAACAAAGTTGTACCGTAATGTAGCCGAATACGGCTTTACACGGAAATTGAATCCAGAACTTGGCGATACTCCTGCACTCCAAGTTTGATCATAGAGATGATAAATCACAGTTTTGTTGTGAACTACGTTTAAGTGAATATTTTATTGTATACCTGTGACGTTTTTAGCGCCTATATAATAGGGGCTTTAAGAAAAAAGACTTTTTTGTTTTTTTTTGACGAGAATAATAATAGCTCCTTACATACTTAGTAGGTACTGACTCGACTCCACCTAACTTTTTTTTTTATATGTATGTGTGTGTACTCTTGTAATATTGATTCCACTATCCTATTTACAGAATAAACAATTTCATTTCATTTCTTACGCCTTGGTATAATTAAGACTGCTTCTAGAATTGTTGAACTTGTTTTCTAAGCAGTGAAGGCTGATGACTGGTCTTTTCATCCAATAAAACTGGTCCTTCGATTCATATCAATTTCTCAGCTTTGGGCCTAGCCATCTGTCCTTTCCAGTATCATTTTGATCCTTGGCGGATAAAAATTAGGAACACCAAAATAGAAGATCGCCAATCAATTTTAATTATACGTATTATCACAAGTAAAATTAATAAAAAAAATGGCAGGCTCAGGCCCAAAAGCAAGTTCCCCTCGTGCTCTCCTAACCGCGTTTCGACCCTCGCTTCAAATTCTCAGTATTACAGTATAGATATTACTTATAACGTCCATTCCACTGTAAAAGCTGGAATTCCGGTCGCTCCCTAAAAGAATTCCATTGCAACTGGAATGCGCTTTAAAATTCAACGGGTCGCGTTTTGAGCAAAAATAAAGAAATAAAATTCTTGCGATGTATTGTAGGTACGCATTCAAGGTAGATTTTACACGTTATTTGGTTGTTGCTACCTGAAGGTAATGTTTTATGTAACAAAGGACATAACTTAAACGTAATGCAGCATTCTAAACAAGGAGCCGCTGGCGGTCTTGATAAGTTATTCCATTATGTTACATCCATAGAGGAAGAGCAGTGGTGGTCCAGTGATATGGACCCCGATTTACGAGTAGGTATGTCGTGGGTTCGAACCTAGGTACTTTATTTTGTGTAAATAATTTCATTATGACATACAACATCGTGGGGAAACCGGCATGTTCTACAACCAAAAAATAAAAGACGTGTGACATCTATCAACACACACGGGGCTCGCGTGGTAGAATACAGCCCACTCCCTTTCGAAGAGAGAACACCTGTTTCCCAGCAGTGGGAATATTATAGACTGATAATGCACGCATGTTATGTGTATGTGAAGAACTTTTCTAGTCACTGTCACTGTGTGGTGAATTGATATTTTTATGTATTATACAAAAACACTAGTTGTTAAACATGGGAGTTATTAGTTACCTTATACATTCAGTTTGATAATGAGAACCCTCAACAGGCAGCACATCCTCATATATAAGGTGTTACACTAATTATAATTGCCTTTTGCGTATTTTCTGAAAATAAGTATTGTGCACTATTCTATAGATTTGTTTTATAGAAAAAAAATGTAAATGGTCTTCTTTTCGTTTTGACGGTACATCTATATTTGTGGCTTAAGAGCGTTTATTCTGAAGGTGGGCAACGTCGTAAATAGATGTCAAATATTTCACTATTTTGATTAATTTAGCAATATTACTGTGTGGAAATAAAAAATGTGGCTAACAAGCGAACTAGAATATTAAATAAGAAATGCAATAATTAATATCGTAACACCGAATGTTTCGTTTTAGATGTAAAAAACCTATTTGGACACAGTAGGTGGCAATGCTTATAGCAGCGTAAGAAGTGTTGTGCAGATCGTCAAGGATGCAGGTGAATGGATATTTGGGACATTCTAGCAGATGGGAAATAGTTTGTTCAGGAGCACCGCACTCGCTTGATGGTACGAGAAAAAAATGGATATTCATTTAGACGATTTCTATATTTCTTCAACAGAGTATTTTTTCTCCACGATCAACCACATTCAAAGCCTAAAGCCATACAAATGTAGTTATCACAAACATGAGCAGATTCGAATGGATTCGCAGAACATCTTACATATTGATGCGCGTATGAATACCGGCGACCTAGTTCCATACTTCGGTGTGTCGATTATTGAGGGTGTGAGACTACCAGACGTTATGGGTTTGTCTGGACTAGTTGGCCTAAAAGGCAAATTAAATTGGTGCTTCAGATAAAATGTTGCCTTTCAGACTCAGACAAATCCATATTGCATTGGAGATGTATTTACCAGGCTTCATGAAATGATTGATGGCTTTATGATTCTAAATTGTGTTCATGCCAATAGGTTTGGTCAAAAAAATCTCCTCAGTAAATGAGCAGTCTTGCGACTTATCTTTTATAGATATTTACGCAACTAAGATGCACAAAGGCGGATTAATTTAATGCCTTAGGTATTCTTTGCCGAAAACTAAGGGTGACTTAGGTGTTAACGATCACCATACTTAATTGGCTACAAGTAATTCAACGGAAGATATGCCTACTTGTGACCAGAACTTGACGTGTTACCTACTCATTTTTAATCCTAAAAGTCCCCCGAAGCAATCACACGAATGATAGCTCCCCTACTTATTAGGAATTCGTCACAGTATTTCATCGGTAGTTCGCTCACTATTGTAACGAGAACTTTTTGCCTCATTATGGTTTCCTTTGAATTGCTGATTTATACGTTTAGTTTACTCCTATGAGAAACTTTGCTTTTTTTCTTAGTATTGTGATGATAACTTATAGCGACAGTATTCATGTAGTAGCAGTTGCAGTTTTTACTTCTTTTCTTATATTTGAAAATAAGACCGAGTTGAATTTTTTCGATGTTTTTTAATGAAGCAGCCAGGATTATAGGATTCTGTTTATCGTCCATTTAAAACACATACCCCTATCAAACAATCAATCTGCCTAGCCTTTTCCCAACTATGTTGGGGTCAGCTTCCAGTCTAACCGGATGCAGCTGAATACCAGTATTTTACATGGAGCGACTGCCTATCTGACCTCCACAACCCAATAACTGGGTAATACGATACCCCTTGGTAAGACTGGTGTCAGACTTTCGGGCTTCTGACGACTCGTAACGACTGTCAAATATCCACGAATGCCAGCTGGGACCAACGGCTTAACGTACTTTCCGAGGCACGAAGGATTCTCGGTATGTAAAGATGGTCACCCATCCACTGACCAACCCCGGCAAGCGTAGCTTAACCTAATGGATCGACCAGTGCGGCTGTTGTTACTTAGCCACGAGCTCCTCTATCAAACGTAATTTAAAATAAAACTAGTGTCGTTTTTACTCGGCACATGTTTCGGAGATGCTTAGCTGTCGTACTGAAACTCTGTCCCCATTGTGTTCCATTACAAGTGAAATAATCAAACATCCCCAAACATTCTCGTAACTTATCTACTCTTTAAAAACGATACTTCCAACTTAGCCATTAAACGGTTTAACAAACAACAGTACCACCAACATTGTACCATTAACGACACTCGATTCAAATTAGTACAAATCGCTTAGGGGTTGAAATGACACCACAGCACCCCAACTACTATTATTGTGGACAGAACGGCACTTTATTGCCGTTCAAACCGCTAATGGTTGCAAGATTTGTTTAATGGTCCTTACGTCTTTGTAAATTGTATGGTATGGATTGCAACGGATTTATGGGGGGTTAACGGGGAATGGGTGTGTTGGTGAGGCAGTGGTTTCGGGTTGATAGTTCAAGGATGCAAAAAATTGTCCTTTGGTTCTTTCTTATTTGGAGTTAGGTCGAAAAAGATGTTAAATAAAATAAACTATAGTTTCAATAGCTTTTTGCTGCTAAATAAAATTTTACAAATTAAACAATTTTCCTAGGTCGGTGCAATATTGAAAAAAAGTTGGATTTGAACTTAGTATTTCTCATGGGCTAGTCAAATGTGATGATTACAGCGTTGTATCATTCATCATTCATGTTTAGCGGAGGGCTGGTCTGACATGCTCGTCACAGTTCTTTTCTTATATCTTTAAAATAAAATTAAGTTCAACCCATTACTTAGAGTTTACAAAAACGGGTTAAGTAATAAGTAAGCAAGGCCATTTATCTGACTAGAATAAAAATATATGAGCAAAAACTTAAGTTTAAAAAGTTTCAAACATTAAGCAAGTTATTATATTACAGTTAGTATTTTTTGTCAACAAGCCAACTCTCGTACTGCAGCAGTAGTTAGCCAAAAAGGTAATTAAGAAAGTGCAGTCCCGAAAATATTTGTTGGAATCTAAAATGTGATTAACTTTTAGGCTTTAGGTAGAGGGACCAGAAATTAATTCTTTTAAAATTGACAACTTTTTTTAAAACTCGTGCGAGCATGAAAGAAGAATGACTTTGATGTATTTTGGAATATTAAGGTTTTTTAGATAAATGATTTCGTTTCTGTAAGAAAGTTTGTACAAACACTTTTTGCACGTCAATCATATTTTAAACAGGATGAGGTCGGCATTTCCGATCCGAACACTGAGAAGCAAAACCGAAACAAATGCAAAGGTAAAAGAGGATAAAATCAATCAATCTGCCTAGCCTTTTCCCAACTATATTGGGGTCAGTTTCCAGTTTAACCGGATGCAGCTTAAAACCAGTATTTTACATGGAGCGACTGCCTATCTGACCTCCACAACCCAGTAACTGGGTAATACGATACCCCTTGGTAAGACTGGATGACAGCCGGCACCAATGGTTTAACATGCTTTCCGAAGTACGGAGGAATCTCGGTATGTAAAGATGATCACCCATCCACAGACCAACCCCGGCAAGCGTAGCTTAACCTGATGGATCGACCCGTGCGGCAGCTATTACTTAGCCACGAGCTCCTCCAAAAGAGGATAAAATATTAGATATAATTATTACTTTTACGGATCTCGCGCCTAGACGTCCACGATCACGACCAGTGGCCGCAGCAACTAGGTAAACGATAGAAACCGATGCGAGTCGCGCACTTGTTCGCAACGGCCAACTAGCCGCAGAACATACAATACCTCTATACGGCCACGACTGACCGGAGTCGTGGCCGTCTAGTGCGCGAGATCCCTAAAAGTAATAATTATACCTAATATTTTATCCTCTTAAACAGTTTTTCAAAACATTAAAGTACATAGTTCATTTGAATAAAAGAGAAATTCTATGCAGATAAACCACGATTAAACAGCAGCAAAAACAAGAATCTTCTTGCACCAACATAAAAAGTTTATCACAGCCAGTCCTCTGTTTGCCAACTTTGTGACCTACGCAAGCACATTTAAGCTTCTCGTACTTAAGCTCTAAAGCTTATTAAGTTACCTTTAAGCTGTCGCCATTTTAGGGGGCGGTACTTCAATTTGGACCGGAATTATGGTTGAGTTATGCATTACCTTGTTGATCTAGTGATCACGGTGTGGGGTCTTGGGTTTGATCCCAGAGCCGGGGAAAGTGTTATTAAATTTTCCTTTATATTTTAGTAAAAGCTCTGAAACTGTTTACCGTTACATGGGACTTACAAGTGCCGGATTGTGGTTATACTACACTTCTGCCTTATTCCACTTTGAGTAATACTAGCGTGATATACCTACTTAGGTGTAATAGATACTTTCTGCAAAATAAGTCTTACAAACCTAAAAACTCCCTATTTAACTACAATTTATATTCTAAAGACTCCGACGATTTAAAATATTTTCCCCGTTACGATTATAGCCACAGATTTAGACCATAAACAGTAGATAAAGCTAACTTAGGCTAGACTTGGGTAAGTCTAACCTAGTTATAGTCTGTCGTAACCGCTAACGCCTGAGCGTCGTCGTTTAGGAATAGGGTCACACCTCGTTTAGTCCTAGGACCTATTTGCTTACATGATTAGAGTTTATCAAAGGGACTATTAGACAAATATACTAAGTGCCTAACATTTGGTTCAGTTCATTAATGGTCTGTACTAAAGTACGCAGGTATATGTATTAATTGCTCATGTAATTGTTTATTTCGTCATGGTGCTATATTTGTGGTTTAATAAAACATGATAACCGTACCAGCTATCATAAATCATAATCATCTTATATCTAATAATAAAATCATGTACCTGTCGAAAAGAGGGGAAGAGATAAATTGGCACCAAACAAAAAAAAAAAAAAACAAGTCATTTATTCAAACTAGGCTGAGACCAGCAGCACTTTTCGAACGTCAAAATTACATAAGACAGTCCCCCAAAACGCCCAACCTTCACCACTTCCTAGTATTTTTTTTTTTTAATTTTGTTTTTGGGTTGGAAATCATCAAATGACTCCTCCCGCTCTGGGCGGAGTGAGAGGGAGTGTCAGACTTTTACTGACTAAAACCCACCCGTGTTCCTTCCGTTGCCTGTGTGCCGGGGCCGCGATATCCCTTTCGGACAAACCCGCAACCCCAGCAGGCATTGGTCCTTACGGACCCCGTCAGTTGGTGCTGACATCTCTTTGAGGCGCGCGTGGAACACAACGCGCCGTTGACCCGGGCCTGGTCCCTATCGGACGGCGAGCTGCCCATCGCTCACCGTCCGCAGGCCCGCGCCTACGGTGGCCGGAAGTCGGCTGGTGACTCCCGACGCCCGGGGCGTCTCCTGCGGCGACTAGGGGCGCGAGGGCGTGCAGCTTGCATCTCCCTCGCGCGCTCCGCCTCCTCCTTCGCGAGCATAACTGCTTCGCAGAAGGAGGTGACGGCCTCCCATGCACTCTCGCTCCGGACCATGGCCTGAACCAGGGCCGGACGCGAGAGATCGCCGCTGCCAATCGCCTCCGTGATAGTGCTTTAGCTGGAAAGAAGAAATGGCGCTACAAACTCGCCAGCAGCACACCTGGCTGTTCAGTTAGAAAAACAACTTGATTCTAAATAATAGTATGCAAAATATTTACATTACTTAACACAAAGCGGTAAATAAATTTATTTGCCATAATGACAGCTAGCAAATCTATACTCAAGCTAAAATTAAAACTGTTGTTACTCAGAGTTGTTACGAGCTCTTTTACTGCGCTAAGGACCCAGCTAAGTATAATAAGTAAGTAAGCTACCTGAAATAAGTATGTTTTTTTTTTTTTCGTATGAACAATGTGGAAGGCTGAGTCATTACGTTCTAGTCAACATATTCAACGCGGCTGGTCCATAAGCATATGAATTTATAATAAATTGGATACTAAACCTTCCACTCGGGGCTTAAACCACTGAATTTATTCAGAAATACTACCCTCGGACAAAAGGACCACAAGAATTAAAATGTTTGGAAGTGGCTTCTGTCTAGTTCTATTAAAACTTTAAACACGTTAGAGTCAGTTCATTTTACCAAGGAAGCCTATACTGTAATTTAGTCAAGTATTTTGCAACGCAGATTATAAAATACAGTTAAAAACGGTACGACCATCTTCTCATCCGGAAAATTTAGAATACAAATCCTACACTACATTATAATACAGTAAAAAATCCAAACAATAATAAAAAAATATTGAATACTGGAAAAATATCTTCATCCATAGATTTCCAAAACGACTAATTTCGGGGCACTTTACGCTTAAATAATAGCTATTTAAGATGTCTCATTTGAAAGTATTTTATTTATTTAACATCATGCACAATATAAAGTGACACTTATACATAGGTTAGGTAAAATACAAAAATATGTAAACACGAAAAAGTAACAAAATTAAAAAAAAAACATAGGTAACACTTGTAAAATAGACAAAATGCAATCAAGTGTCAAAAAAAACATTATTTGAACTGTATGTAATTTACGTAACGTAATTTACATTTAGTCACTTCTAGGCGCCCTATTTCCACTACCATGAACAACGCATCATTAACTTGAAAACAATGGGTCGTGTCGACACCACTGACCGCCACTTACAAGCTGAAAAACTTACCACTTTGTTTCTAACATGGCTTCTAATAGCTCCACACTGTGGTAGAACGTAATGTATGCTTGTGTTGTAAAATTTGCTGTTTTAAGGTTTTTTTTTTATGTGCGTTGCGATGAGTACTTAATGGCTATTTCATCTACCTAGCCTTTTCCCAATTATGTTGGAGTCCGCTTCCAGTCTAACCGGATGCAACTGAATACCAGTATTTTACATGGAGTGACTGTCTATCTGACCTCCACAACCCAGTTACAGGGTAATACGATACCCTTTGGTTAAGACTGTTTATCAGACTTTCGGGCTTCTGAGACACAAATGACAAATGGGATCAACGGATTAAAGTGTATTGATATTTAAAGATGGCTACCCATCCACGGACCAACATCCACCTATTGGTTATTTAATGACAATTATTTATTTAGTTACTAGCTTTACCCGCCCGACTTCGCACGGGTAGCACTAAACCCTACCTACCCCACCTACCCTACCTACCCTACCTCTCTACCTACTCTACCTACCCAACCTACCTACCCTACTTACCCTACCTACCCTACCTACCCTACCCTACCTACCCTACCTACCCTACCTACCCTACCTACCCTACCTACCCTACCTACCCTACCTACCCTAATTTTCTCATTCCCGTTTAAACCTTCCCTGGACTATTACAAACATTTTAAAACCAAAATCAGCTAAATCGGCCCAGCCGTTCTCGAGTTTTAGCGAGACTAACGAACAGCAATTGATTTTTATATAATATAGATTTTCGCATTTATATTCAAACTCAAAAAACTCAAACTCAAATCAGCAGAAAATAAAATAAAAACAGTTTGGAAAGTTATAAATAATGAAACGAATAGGAAAAAAATACGAAACACTGAGTACACTTTGGAGACTTCACATGGTGCCATATGCTCTAACTTAGAAGTAGCTCAAGAATTTGTACGTTTCTTTACTGATATTCCATCTAAAACGACGGAAGCTTTGAATTCTTCACCCGATGTCTCACTTTATTTATTAAGAGCGAACGTTGCAGGCTGCCCGGTTGAATTTGAATTTAAACATATAAACCCTATGATAGTTATAAAAGCATTTCGGCAAATTAAAATAAAATTGACCGAAGATCTATGGGGATTATCTATCAAAGTTTGTACATCCATAATTTAAACTATAGCACCATATTTGGCTTTAATATTTAATTTGTGTGTGGACCAAGGAGTCTTCCCGGATTTAATTAAATACAGTAAGGTGATTCCACTTTTTAAATCTGGGGACAGTAAAGATACCAACAATTATAGACCAGTATCCGTGCTGCCGGTATTCAGCAAGGTGTTCGAAAAGGTAATGCTCAATCAAATGCTTAATCATTTTAACACCAACCATATCTTACACGATCAGCAATATGGGTTCACCAAAGGACGTCGTACGACTGACGCCGGTGTCACCTTATTAAAACACATATTCACAGCGTGGGAGGAGGCCCAAGATGCCATAGGAATTTTTTGTGATCTGTCCAAAGCATTTGACTGCGTAAATCATGAAACCTTACTCTTGAAACTTAAGCATTACGGACTAGGTAAACTTGCGCTTAGTTTGGTAAAATCTTATTTAAATGATAGACAACAGCAAGTACAAATTAATGGAATCAATTCACTCGGTTTAAAAGTAAAAATGGGTGTTCCACAAGGCTCGATATTGGGTCCTTTCCTCTTTTTAGTATATATTAAAGATCTACCCCATTTATTAAAAAACCAACCACAAATGGTCTTATTTGCTGACGATACTTCTCTAATTTTTAAGATAAATAGACGTGCATCAAATCTTGACGACGTAAATAACGCCCTACTACAAGTCCAAAATTGGTTCACTGCTAATAATTTAGTATTAAATGGGAAAAAAACTAAATGCATAAGATTTGCTTTACCGAATGTTAAAAGTAGTGATTGTGACATAGTATTGAATAGGGAGAAATTAGAATTCGTCGATAAAACTGTTTTCTTGGGGATTACGCTCGACTCAAGGCTGCAATGGGGTCCTCATTTAACATCTCTTGCAGGACGCCTAAGTTCAGCAGCATATGCTGTGAGAAAAATCCGTCAATTTACTGACGTAGATACCGCGAGGGTAGTCTATTTCAGTTACTTTCATAGTATCATGTCTTACGGTATTCTACTATGGGGACGGGCTGCAGATATCGAGTCTATTTTTATTCTGCAGAAAAGAGCCATCAGAGCAATATATGGTCTCCGCAGACGCGATTCTCTAAGGGAACTGTTTAAAGATATTAACATCATGACGGTACCTTGTCAATATATCTATGAAAACATCATGTACGTTAGGAAAAATCTAAGTCTTTTCAGTAAAAGAGGTGATAGACACAATTATAGCACTAGAAATAGGGAACAATTAGTTCAACCGGATTTCAGACTGGCTAAAGTTGACTCAACCTTCATGGGGTACTGTTTAAAATGTTACAATAAAATACCTCCCCATATACTCCAATTGAATGAAAGGAATTTTAAATCTTGTATAAAACGCACACTATGCTGCCAAGCATATTATAAGTTGGGGGATTACATCGTTGACAAAAATGCTTGGCTCAACGCTGGTCCAGCTCCACAAGGCGCATAAACTAATGATTGGCATTCGAAAATATTGTTGGAGCTGCTGAAGATTGTAGGACTATCTTTAGATTGTATAAATTCAATTTCATAGTATTATATAATTGCATAGCACATGTGTGAGCACTATGTACCTACTTTAAAGCTACCATTTACTGGGTACCTACGTCTTTCATTGACCTAAATGTGGGGCTTGCGGCTGAGAGTATGTCATGCTCACTCAAATGTCTCGCTGGTGGTGGCGTGTGTGTTGGATCATAAAGTTCCCTTCAAAATGGTTGAGCTAAATGGTGCTGATCCATGCGTCATGTTCGTGAACGGGCGCCGTCAGTGGGGACTGGTCATCTCTTAGCTGCCAAGGCTTATTTTGAATTTATTTTAATTTTTGAATTGTTTTTTTCTTTATTACGGACGCTTTTAACGTGCACGTCTCTCTACATTGTTCTCACATGTATAATTACAACATGAATGATGTAACCAATATTTTGTAACAATATTCTGATTTAAAAGAGTGTCCGTGGAGTTTCTTGCCCGTTCTTCTCCATAGGAACCTACTACGCGTTGGAATGGGCAACTAGCTTCATATTTCTGACTGACCGACCCTTTGACAATTCAAAAGTGCCTGTAATTGGTTTATTTGAAATAAATGCTTTGAGTTTGAGTTTGAGTTTGAGTTTGAGTTTGATATACTTTTTATCTCAGTAGTACGTTTCCGTGGGACGGGCGAAGCCGCGAGCAAAAGCTACTCCATTATAACTGACTGAATGAACAATAAATAATCAAATAACTTCTAAGTATTTTAATTAACCTGTCTACTTACTGAACGTTTTTGTTCAGGCTTGTAATGAAATGTGTCTAGAAACTCATGTGCCTAGCCTTTTCCCAGAAATGTGTCCTAATATCACACCTGTTTTTCCCAAAAAGGTTAGGCAGTGTACTTACAGTACCTATATCCACATTTCACCAGATAAGTTTAAAGTTCCATGTAATAGGGGGCGAGCTTATTGCTTTCAACCGGGCACAAATCCATACTCTGTGCTGCTATCAGCTGGAGAAATTACTGATGGAAAAACTTACCGATTTTCCGGTCGGGTAAAGTGAAAAAAAAAACCGCGGGAAATGAACCCAGGACCTCATGCTCGGTAGTAGCGCTTGCGAACACTAGACCAATGAGACAGTCTCACCTTGTCCTCTTATTTATAAACGCAGAGTAACGTTACAACTGCCCGGCGGGTTGCGGGTTTGTCGACATGGATATCGCAGCCCCGGCACGGCACACAGGCAACGGAAGGAACACGGGTGGATTTTAGTCAGTAAAAGTCTAACACACCCTCCTATTTGATAAATCCCACCATCAAAATAAAAATAAAAAAAGAGTTACGTTATAACCTGCAAATGAACCATAATTTTTTCGAGGGTTCAGTTTCATAAAACCTCTAACTCTGCGATTATTAATAGGAGTTTTCCTTTAGTGTATCTCTAAAATAAAATTGATAATGTTTTTGTTTCCAGTTTCCACCAAGTGCAAATAAGGAACATACAAATTAAATAAAAACAAACAAAGCGGATGGTACTTGCATAATATGTTAGTATAAAATATACGGTGTGCGTCGTTTGAGCCCATTCTGTCAGTGTCTTAATGTTGCTGTGACAAATGGCAGCCCAAATGAACGGGTATTAAGAGGTGGCCTACGGCTGGTGGTGAAGGGAATGAGACGACTTTATGTCGAGTTACTTGTGAGTAGGAAGGCAGTTCTAAAGAAATTTGTGCCTTGTGTCTTTACCTCAATGTGTCAGAGGATTTTTAGCTAGAAAAGCTCTTTCCTACGTTATATTTTAATTTCTGACTAGATAATTGATATTAAAAGTAATTTAAAACAAGAAATAATTAATTGAAGTAATTTTAAAATATTATTTTGAAAGTGAGCAACGTCGCAAACGGATGTTAAATATTTCGCTGTTTTGATTAATTTGGCAATATTACTGTATGGAAATATGAAATGTGGCTAACTAGCGAACTAATAATGAATTGCAATTATAACACTGAATTTTATTTTGTAACCGTTTCAGGTGAAAAAAGCATTTGGAAAGTTTCCAAATACTTTTTTTGCATCTAAAACTAAATATTCGGTATTACGATATTAATTATTGCATTTCATAATCAATATTTTAGTTTATTAGTTAGCTACTTTCATATTTTCATACAGTATTATTACCAAATTAAACAACACAGTTAAATATTGACAGCTATTTGCGACGTTGCCAACTCTTAGGATAAGCGCTCTTAATTCCGCAATAACTAGATCCAGGCTTGGATGCGGAATGCAGCACCGCCCTCCAGTCCGCAAAAATATGCACATGCAGAAGATGCATGTATGAGAGTACAGGTTTGGTTTGCATGTTGTATAATAACCGCATTTTCTGCTGCACCCAAGCGTGGATCTAGTTGTAACACATGAATCCATAACTTGATGTAGCATGTAAAAAAAGATCGGTGTTTTTTCCCTCAGCTGACGATGAAAATTTTTTTCTACCCAAAACGGCGACCATTTTGAATTCTGTATTCTAAACAAAAATAACAAGCAGTGAAGCAGCAGTGATAGCTTAGTGGTGTGACCGTCAGACTGCCAAGTCATACGTCTCGAGTTCAAACCCAAGGCACGCCCCTCTGACTTTTCGGATTCATGTGCGTATTCTATAGTTAACTCTTGCTTCAAAAACGGTGAAGGAAAACATCGTGAGGAAAACGGCATGCCTGAGCGATATATCTCGACGGCATGTGAAGCCAAATCAGAGGCCCATGGGCGGCTTTAAAACTCTGACACCAGGTTAGTTACTAACCACACGAGAAGAAAAAGAAGAACAAAAAGAAGATAAGACAATGGTTACATTTGATGTATTCTGTAAAAATTGCACCGTGGAAATTGGAAAAGATAGGTGAAGTGACCTTTCAATCCCCAGCCTCAGCTAAAATGACAGGTCAAAAGCTCACTTCACCGTTTCCACGGTAAGATTTTTACAGAATAGACCGGTAGGACTCACAGCTCTCATACTTGTAAGTGATTTCGACTTCCCCTAGTATTTTACGAAGGCTTTGTGTGCCGCTGAGCGCGTAATACATTCGAGTATATTTGCTCCGGGGAGACAAGGGCACACGATAACTTCGAATAAAATTGTATCTTGAACTGAATGATGTCACTATTCGGGAACAGGAACACTGGGGGAATTGGTTTTGAGAAATGGGTAATTTTTTAATACCTCTGATACGATTTCTTTTCAAGGGCAAGGTGTGGGTACTGGTGTTCATTAGGTGTTATCTATTCTTTATATTATCCTTACATATTATTTAAAAAAATGTCTCCCACCGCGTCTGTCTGTCTGTCTGAACGCGATGAACTCAAAAACCACCGAACGGATTTTCAAACGATTTTCACCAATGGACGGAGTGATTCATGCGAATGGTTTTGTGTAAATTGGCTGAAATATAACGATTATTGTCGAAGATGTCGGAAAAAATCATGACGACTGGGCTTTACTGCACGCGTATGACCACCGTAAAAAGGGGTTTTGTCGATGGAAGAATAGACAAAATGACAGATTGTGATTGTTTAACTGTCACTTTGTCTATTCTTCCGTCGACAAAACTCGTTTCTACGGTCATCATTGTACGCGTGCTGGTGTGCGCCGCGTAAGCCGTAAGAGATACATCAAATTGATGTTATACAGAATTGAAGATCTTAAATAGTTCGACAACATAATGTCTATCTACTCAGGATGAGCTACAGTAACCATCTTGTCTTCCAGAATTTGATAAAAATATCATTGTTATTTCGGAAGCTATTTTGCCTGGTAATATATTTATCCTTATCCAATAAAACATGTTATTTAAATTGGGCATTTAATTTAGATTAAAATATGCCGTGTCATCATATCATTAAAATGAATACTTTAAAAGATATCACAGATACAAAATTATTTTCCTCCGCTATTAGGTATCTAATCCCGGTAGTACGTTTCCGTGGGATATTTTACGACATCCACGCGGGCAAAGCCGCAGGCAAAAGCTAGTGTACTCTTAAAGACGTCAAATTTGTGAGTTTGTATGAAATGGGTAATCTTCGGAACTACTGTTCCAATTCCGAAAATTGTTTCAATAATAGAAAACTACAGTACCGTAACCTAAAATATATCCTACGACACTCAGCAAGAGTGTCATAGGATATATTTTAGGTTAAAACAAGAAATTTGACGCGAACGAAGTCACCGGCAGAAGCTAGTCTTAACTAATATTACAAAGGCGAAAGGGAGTTTGTTTGTTTATTAATTTGTTACTCTTTCACGCTAAAACGGCTGAACGGATTTGGATGAAATTTGGCACATGGGTAGATATTGACCTGGGTTAGGATATAGGATACTTTTTATACCGATGATATCTATACCTATGATATGATATCCATGGAATCGCGACATATGCGGGTGAAACCACGGGGCGCAGCTAGTAATTTACAATCGTCACATAGCCTATCTTTCTGTTAGGAATACGCAAGGAAAATGAAGACCCTCACTTGTTGTGGATCAATCATTATTTGCGAATAATGCTAACATATTATGACTGCAGATTATTTGCTGGAAAAAAGCTTAAAACACTTACTACTTAAAATTGTAATCCCTCCTAAAAGAAAACAACAATGAACAACCTCCAAGCAAGTAACAGACCCTTTAATTTAACGACGTAATCCGATCACAGCGCTACACTCATATTCTATTACTTACAACTCCATAATAATTAAGCTAAATTAAGACAAAATCCTTAGAAACTACGGTATTATTATTAATTTTCATAGTCACTACCCACTTGGGAGGGTAGATAGTGAGTTTAACACTTACGAGAAATGTTACTTAATAGAATTTGTTGGTCCTTTGGTTCGCCATGCTCGTAAAGGGTGGGTACACGATGGCTCATATTGGACGTAGTAAAAATAATGATTTTCTTAGTTTATCTAATTAGTAAAAGTATTTAGCTGAAAATAAATAAAACTGCAGACAGAATTAATGTAATTATTATCAGATAAATGTGTCATCCGTTGGTCCAGTGGTCGCAAGCGCTACTGCTGAGCATGAGGTCCTGGGTTCGATCCCCAGGTCGGGCAAAGTGTTATTGGGTTTTTCTATCCGGAATTTCTTAGTAGCAACCCGAAATATGGATTATCAACCGGTGGATGGCAATTGGCTCGCCCCTATTTTATGGGACTTAGACATAACTGGCGAAATGTGGGTGTACATATAGGTACAGCTCTGCCTAACCCTTCGGGGAAACACGGCGTGATGTTATATTATGTTATACCTACGACTCATGAAGTACGATAGTTTGTGATTCAGACAATTTAAGTTATTAAATTAGTCAATAGAGGTTCGTTACTAAATAATAACTGCCGCATAGATCGATCGAAGATGAGCCGCGGTCGGTTCGTGGATGGGTGACCATCCATTACATATCGAGATCATTCCGTGCCTCGGAAAGCACGTTAAGCCGTTGTTCCCGGCTGTCATTCGTAGGCCGTTCACAGTCGTTGCGGGTAGTCAAAAGACCAAAAGTTTGCTGTCTTACCAAGGTATCGTGTTACGTAGTAATTGGGTCGTGGGGGTCAGATAGGCCGCTCCATGTATTATTATTATGTATGTAATATATTGGTATTCATGTGCATCCGGTTAAACTGGAAGCCGACCGCAAATTCAAATTCAAAAGCCATTCATTGAAACTAGGCTTAAAAACAGCACTTTTCGATCGTGAAAATTACATAAAAGTCAGTCCTCCAAAACGCCCGCCAGTTCACTAGTTCCTAGAGCTTTAGCTGTGAAGAAGAAGTGGTGCAACAAACTCCCCAGCAGCACACCTGTCTGTTCAGTTAGAACGACTTGATTCTTTATAATAGTATGTAAAATAATTTACATTACGCTACACAAAACATTAAATTAAATTATTTGCTATAAGCCATTCCAATATACAAACAAAAACATCGAAGTCTATATTCAAGCGAAAATAAAAGAATTAAAGAGTCAATTTATAGAAAAACTCTGACAGTACCTACATAGTGCTCCAATATAAACCATCGAATACAAGGCACATTAAAATAAAATCTCGTCATTCAAGAAAATTATTTGGTCCTAAGATCCTAAACATTCAAAAATATCGTTCTGTTAATTGTTAGTGCTATAATTACTATTATGCTAAATCGACTAATCGTTTATTCGGTGCTTAGTCGAATTTAGGTGGTAACGAGAAATTAATGATCGTGAAATTACTATTGTTACTGCATAACATAAAATGAACGATTCTTGATTGTTCTGAGAAATATGGATTTGGCACTCATCTGGGAATTATTTTGCAGATTAAATGTGAATGGTTTGATAAGATGTAGTTTAAGATTAATCTGTAGATAAAGTTGAAATGAGGGATTTGTGATATAAAGGTTGGAACTCCTTTTTAAGATTAATTGTAAGCATATTTGAATAGTTTTAAGGGTCACTTTATAACCTGTAGTGTTAATAATGATTGATTCGGAAATTCTTTATTGACTAGGTACATTCATCCGCACATCAGTGGTAGCACTAGGGTTAAGAAAATTACTCTTACTGCTACGCCTTTAGGGTCAGTGTAAAATTGTTACCACTGATGTGCTTTGTTTTGGCTTAAATGATGATGTACGGTTGACTGTTTTATAAGACTAGATAATTACAAATAAAACCGGCCAAGTGCGAGTTGGACTCGCACACGAAAGGTGCCGTATCACCGTACATTATGTAGTAAAAAAAATAAAATTCTAAACGAAGAATATTATTATTTTTCATCTTAATGAAAATCACAAAGATAAATTTGTATTTCATAATGATACTATGAATTACAAAGTTATTTTTGCAGTTGCAGAAATTCACCCATATTTAAATAAATACCTTATGAATCAGCGTGTTTAGTATTTGTAGATTATTATATATACTTACTTATATATACTTGTTTAGTTGTTGAGATAGAGCTCGTACAAAAATGGTCTAAAACTGACAACTTTTACGGCCCCCTATTTCATATATTTAATTGTTCTCTACTCGATGAGTTCTAGAAAATTACACCCCAGTTGCCAGGGTTAGTTTTTTTTTTTCAAAATCAATATTTATTTTATGGGGACCTGACTTTAATTTTTAATTTTTATTATTTGTTGTTATAGCGGCAGTAGAAATGCATAATCTGTGAAATTTTCAACTGTCTATCTATAACGGTACATGAGATACAGCTCGCTGACAGACAGACCGCAGACGCGATTCTCTAAGGGAACTGTTTAAAGATATTAACATCATGACGGTACCTTGTCAATATATCTATGAAAACATCATGTACGTTAGGAAAAATCTAAGTCTTTTCAGTAAAAGAGGTGATAGACACAATTATAGCACTAGAAATAGGGAACAATTAGTTCAACCGGGTTTCAGACTGGCTAAAGTAGACTCAACCTTCATGGGGTACTGTTTAAAATGTTTCAATAAAATACCTCCCCACATACTCCAATTGAATGAAAGGAATTTTAAATCTTGTATAAAACGCACACTATGCTGCCAAGCATATTATAAGTTGGGGGATTACATCGTTGACAAAAATGCTTGGCTTAACGCTGGTCCAGCTCCACAAGGCGCATAAACTAATTGATTGGCATTCGAAAATATTGTTGGAGCTGCTGAAGATTGTAGGACTATCTTTAGATTGTATAAATTCAATTTCATAGTATTATATAATTGCATAGCACATGTGTGAGCACTATGTACCTACTTTAATGCTACCATTTAATGGGTACCTACGTCTTTCATTGACCTAAATGTGGGGCTTGCGGCTGAGAGTATGTCATGCTCACTCAAATGTCTCACTGGTGGTGGCGTGTGTGTTGGATCATAAAGTTCCCTTCAAAATGGTTGAGCTAAATGGTGCTGATCCATGCGTCATGTTCGTGAACGGGCGCCGTCAGTGGGGACTGGTTATCTCTTAGCTGCCAAGGCTTATTTTGAATTTATTTTAATTTTTGAATTGTTTTTTTTCTTTATTACGGACGCTTTTAACGTGCACGTCTCTCTACATTGTTCTCACATGTATAATTACAACATGAATGATGTAACCAATATTTTGTAACAATATTCTGATTTAAAAGAGTGTCCGTGGAGTTTCTTGCCCGTTCTTCTCCATAGGAACCTACTACGCGTTGGAATGGGCAACTAGCTTCATATTTCTGACTGACCGACCCCTTGACAATTCAAAAGTGCCTGTAATTGGTTTATTTGAAATAAATGCTTTGAGTTTGAGTTTGAGTTTGAGACGAACAGCGGAGGCTTAGTAATAGGGTTCGAGGTTTACGGAACCCTAAAAACGAGCTGATATAAAAATATGAAAAAGATACTATCATTTTTAGTCAATACTAAATAAACGAATTCCTCCAGACTAGTAGGTAATAAAATAAGGCTGCAATTCGATCTATTGACACACCGGTCGTGACTGCAATACGCACGAATTCACGCGAAAATAGACGAATATAAACGAAGAGTTTTCAATAGCGTACGGGATCAGAAATGCATTGATGTTACTGTGTTCCTTTGTCATGTATATTTTGAAGAAGGACCTGTTTCATTTAAAATGTTTAAGGAATATTCAATGTCAACATTCCGTGTCATGAATTCATGATTGACTGCTTAGCTCTATAAAGATATAACATGAATGAATTTGAAAAGTAATCTATCTGCAATATTCTAACCAAAAGGTTCGTCTAAACACAATCGTGGCTATAGAAGACTTCGAACATAATTCAATATTGGTCATCCCCCATAATAAAAAGCGTGATAATTTATAGCCACATTTATAGGGAAAATCTATGCAAAACCTTAATAGAATCTGTCCGGTAATATTTGCGTGATGCTGGCTACATTCAGACTAACAAAGAAATAATTCTAAATACAATATTAGCGGCATTAGAATCCTTCCCAGACCTCACAGCAAATTACTTTTTTTCAAAAATATTCAATGTACAATTTTGAATTCGATACTATTTTATTATAAGTATCGATAGATAACGTACTGTTAAACCAGTGTTCCTCAAAGTGGGCGATAACACCCCTTGTGGGCGCTTTACATATATTTCGTAGGATAGCCCATGAGCAATCAAGTTTTAATAACGCGATTTGTGCAATCCTGTATCAATCAGCTGGTTCATCGATACTTGTTCTTACTTGCTCAGTACGATTGAACGTCGAATGAGATTTATCTCAAACGAGTTTGCGTTCTAATTGCTCTCACTGGTAAAAAAAGTCTAGTTTAGACTGTAAGTTTAAACTTCAGACCAGACTAATATATCACACTGCAATTAAATTAACTAAAGTAATTAATGTCATTGTGGTTTTTTAGCTGTGGTAAAGTAAATAAAAATGGGGGGCGCTGAAAAATAATTGATTTTCAAAATGGGTGGTAGATGGAATAAGTTTGAGAACCTCTGTGTTAAACAATTGAAATGAAAATTGATGAATTAAGAAAAGGGCTACTTAGCCTTAATGAGGAAGAATTTTAGCTCTTCAAATCATCCTGGTGACCCGACGGGCAAAAAGTTAAAATTCTTCATTATTCATAGGTATAACGACGACTTTACAGACAACAGTCCTATATAAAAACATTCTCCCCAAATTTTGCTTTTCAAAACAAATCATTCGATTCAAATACTCGTTCTATTTGGAAAACCGCATACACGATCAAAGTGATACGTTCAATTAGTCGATTAGTTCGCGCACATCAGTAATCGGTCCTTGTAGTGACGCCATTAGCGTTCTGCTAAACAGCTGGATAACTACGCTTCTAATGTTTTGTGATTATCGCGTGTTGTTTATTGCATGTGACGATTTGAAAATTTGTTGTAAAGGGTAACTTAACCGTCTCGAAAATATATTGTGCTTTTGCTGGTATAATATAACATAAAATACCTCACGCCTGACTCCATGGGGTAGGCTGAAACTACAGAACGCCACCGGCTATACGATCCTTACATACATACTTCTTTGGTATAATTATAACTACAACAAAAATACTTTTAATTAGGCTGAAGCGTCTAGAAAAGAGTAAAGTTTTTCATTCGTTATTAGTTAGTGTTTGAAAACATAATTATTTGCAACAAAAAACTTTAAAGTAAGTACTTGTCTTACTATGTCATGCTCACTCTAATGTCTCGCTGACGGTGGCGCGTGTGTTGGATCATTTAGCTCCCTTCAAAATGGTTGAGCTGAATGGTGCTAATCCATGCGTCATGTTCGTGAACGGGCGCCGTCAGTAGGGACTGGTCATCTCTTAGCTACCACGGCTTATTTTAATTTAATTTAATTTTTGAATTTTTATTTTTGCTGCGGACGCTTTTAACGTTTTGCATCGTTCTCACATGTATAACTTCAACATGAATGATGTAACCAATTTTTTGTAACCATATTATGATTTAAAAGAGTGTCCGTGGAGTTTCTTGCCCGTTCTTCTCCATAGGTACCTACTACGCTTTGGAATGGGCATCTAGCTTCATCTTTCTGACTGACGGACCCCTTGACAATTCAAAAGTGCCTGTAATTGGTTTATTTGAAATAAATGCTTTGAGTTTGAGTTTGAGTTTGACTTCGAACTAAAGTGTAGTCCATGATGTTTTTGCGTAGCTCTGTGATTCGCGCACGTCAGTAATCGGTAATTGTAGTCATGCACTCCCGAGCTCGCTAACCGAGTGACCGTGCAATTCCATGTGAGGTATAAAGGCCTAAAAGAAGAGTATAATAGTCTCTCTTCTAATAACAGAAGGAGTCAAAGAAAAAGTTTTTATGTCGACATAATACTGGCCAGCATTTTAGTATCGTCATTGATAGGAATTTGAATTCACGACCATTTAAAAATGTATAGAGTTCTTATACAAAAAGTGCAGGACGGCTCAACTTAGGAGTTCGGGGTTGTATTGGCGTTGTGCTAAATATTTCGATAGCTAAATATAATGTAAGTAATTAGCTGGTTTTGTTAATTGTGTGGTTCAGATGTCACTATTTGACGCTGAAAGATTGGGCCAACATTATTTTTTGCTACGTAATGGTTTTTGTGTTTTGCTAGAATACCATACATATAGTTTAAAAAGAAATTTCTTAAAGTATACCTAGCTGGTAAGTATAATTAAAATACTAAAACCATTTAGGTATACCTAAATGATGGTTGAAGCTCGTAGAAATCACTCAAAATAGCATTCTTACCTATTTATTATGGCCTTTTTATACATATACCCACCTACATATTATTTTAAGACTATTAGTGAAATTATGTATGTATAGCACCTTGCTGTTAATTATAACATCAAAATCACAGATTTATCAAATTTTGCATTTTAGCAAAAACGTTCTCGATATAACTAATGTTATCTTACATAGCATTCACATTTACAGGTTATATTACATATTATTCAAATTTGTAACCTTTGCATTTCAGGCCAGACAGACTGCCTATTTTTAACCCACTCCCCCCCATTCACGAAAACGTTTTCCAGCACATCACTACCGATGCACTTTAGTTAGCATTGTCTAAAGTATAAAGTTCCACACAACAGTGAGCAGGTAAAACTAGTGCCAGACGAATAGTTTGTACATTTGCCCTGCGGAACCCTGCGGCTGTTTGCGAAGTCGGCTAAGCGGGTTCCGGCTACGTTTTGAATAAAATTCGCAATTGTAAAGTGTTTTGTGGAGAACTGTGCCCGTTTTGCAACTGGTTGGTGGCTGGTATTGTATCAATGGGCGGTTAAGTGATTGTTGTTTGTTTTATCAATTTGTAGTTTGACATTTGCACCTGTCAAATTAGTTTCTGGGATTAAAAAACGGACTTTAGAGAGATTTTCCTTCAGTATTACACATTTGACAGTATTATTTGTAGTGGTTATAAAATAAACTTTTTTCACCAATCAGTTTGGCTGGAGTGAGATGATTAATGTACCACGAAAGTTATTTGTAGCGGTCTGTAGAAGTACAGTTATATCGATTTTCAGAATCATTAAGTTAATGGCACCTCAACATGAATCTGTAAAGTCAGAGGTGCGCATATATGTATATTATGTCACTATAACACTGTCATAATCCTCTTACAATACACACATGATGTTTATTACTACGAGTATGTAACAATTAGGCCCCGTTCACGACCTTGAGCGATGCGACTTGTGACGCGATTTCCGTCAAGTGACACCCACGCGCGACCACTGCACCGGCCACGATCCCTAGTCGCAACGGCGGCGGCGCGGCGACTTGTCAGACCCCGCTCGCCGGTCGCACCTGCTCTAAAGTTGTGGCTGCCGCGCTGTTAGCTAGTACATTTGGTTCATTCGCGAGTCAAATTGCCCGTCACCTGTTTCTGTCGCGTGAGTAATAGCCAAACCTTCGCTCCGCAGGTCGCGTCGCGATGAATTTTGGCACACTCTAAGCAACTTCTTTCATTTGTTTTCGCCGCAGTCACTGTCGCAAGACGCGTGACGCTTGAGCGGGTAGGTGGGCCAGTAGGTTACAATACAATACGATAAAGTATTAAAAAACAATACATCGACCCCGAACTGCCATACAATGACGGATGCTCCACCGACTGGCAAGCGCGTTTCATATGCTATCATACGCCAACGAACTGCCATTCAGCCTCGTTCACTCGCGTATTTTTTGCGTCACTCCTGACCTTACCCGATGAATAAAACATTTCTGACCTCAATATCTATGAGAATATTGAATGTATGTAATACAGATCAAGAAATGAATCATGTAATATTTTTCTTGTCATATTGTGAAAGCGGTATTCGTAACGATCTTTTTGCTTTTGTATTACATGTAAGAAAGCTTTTTGTACGTTTTTGATGTGCTCAAAATGATGAAAAAGTGAGCCATGTTTTTTTTTATACATTATGTTCATAGTCAGTAGTGTTTTAATAATAAAGTCCGGGTAATTAATTGTTAGGCAAATTGACTACCCACTTAAAGCCTCTCCTCCATTGGCGCGTTTTTATCGCGCGATAATAACGCTGTTGCGATATCTGTTTTCAGTACATTTTGTATTAGAACGGCCGCCAAGTTACACACTGCTGCGATACTAACGACGCAATAGAAGTAGTACGCATGCGTTCCTCCCGTCCTGCTACATTCCCATTAGTGTTCTTAGAACACTTTGTATTAGGACGCATGCGATTTTGCAACACCTGCGTTAATAACGCTAACGTACGGTGTAGTGCGGGCGGGGGGCCTGTAGTGTATGTAGGTTACACGCAGACGTTAGAAATATCGGACGATAAAAACGCAGCTGTGTGCAAGGAATCGGGAACTTCGAAACGCATTATCGCAATAACGCTCGCGTTATTATCGCGCGATAAACACGCGCCTGTGGGGCGAGGCTTAAGTTGTTCGTATATTCAAATCACAACCGTCATTCTTTGATAGATGAAAGAAATTGCTATGAAACCGCAAATCGAATGAGAGTGTCAATTTTTTTAACAATTCATGTCCCTGACTGTACACATATTTTCATTGAAAAAGTATTTTATTCAACCACTTTACAGACACTTTTGAATTTTCAAGAAGTTTGTAAAATAATTCAGGAAGTTATGTGCTCGTTGCAAAAGCGTTGATTACTACGAAATGGAAGGGGAAACTCTTGGTTACTTCAACAATTTTCTTACGAAAGTTCTAGGAACACCATAATAGATGCTTATCTTCCTGCAGATATTTACTATTGTAAGTGGGAGCAAAGACATAACTAAATAACAAAGCTAATGAGCACCCGTTTGCTACATTATGTGAGCAAAGTTGTAATTTATTAATTATTTGTGTTTAGTTAAAAGAAAATCGTTTGGCTTGGTATGTGATGGGGAGGGAGGAAACGCAGGCGAACAAAAGAGTAATGAATATAAATTTTGATGGATGGAGAGGGAGAGGAAGGTCAAAGAAAAGATGGAAGAATTGTGTGATGAATGATATGAAAGAGAAGGGAGTGGGTGATACCGTGACGGTTGACAGGGGAGAGTGGAAAGAGAAAGAGAACAAGTAACATGGCAAGAACAAGTAACATGGCATGAACAAGTAACATGGCATGAACAAGTAACATGTTGACAGGGGAGAACAAGTAACATGGCATGAACAAGTAACATGGCATGAACAAGTAACATGTTGACAGGGGAGAACAAGTAACATGGCAAGAACAAGTAACATGTTGACAGGGGAGAATAAGTAACATGACAAGAACAAGTAACATGTTGACAGGGGAGAACAAGTAACATGGCATGAACAAGTAACATTTTGACAGGGGAGAACAAGTAACATGTTGACAGGGGAGAGTGGAAAGAGAAAGAAAAACGTGTTGCATCGACAACAACTGACATGTGACAAGGGCACGAAGATGATGATGATTTTATGGGTTCCATACCTCAAAAGGAAAAAACGGAACCCTTGTAGTATCACTCGTGTGTCTGTCTGTCTGTCTGTCTGTCACAGCCAATTTGCTCCGACTCTAATGGACCGATTAAGTTAAAATTTGGTACACATATGTATTTTTGTGACCCAAACACGAACGTGTAACGAAAATAAATGAATTTTGATTATGGGGGTTACTTTGGGGGACAAATAAGAAAATTTAAAAAAAAGT
The DNA here is from genome assembly GCA_916701695.1 of Agrochola macilenta. Taxonomy (NCBI): domain Eukaryota; kingdom Metazoa; phylum Arthropoda; class Insecta; order Lepidoptera; family Noctuidae; genus Agrochola; species Agrochola macilenta. Next base: position 21,365,790 of record OU753560.1, on the reverse strand, counting down.
TTTTCTACAGTAGGTACATATCAAATGAAAGGGTCTAATTTTTTTTTAAATATTATTTTAATATAATTTTTAAATAAATTATTTAAATATAATTAAGAAAGTTGAAAAAAAATTACCATTGCCTCAAGATTGCCTCCGAAACTACTACGCCTAAAATTCTGAAAAAAAAAACAGAGAATGGTTCTTTACTCATAGATTACAAGAAAACCTACGAGTATAAGAAGTCTGAAAACGAAGCAAAAGGAGTTTAAGGATCGTAGAAGGTAGCGTTTTATAATTCTGCCTACCTCCATGGGATAAAGGCGTAAGTTTATGTATGTATGTTCATTTAAAGTTCGTTATTATCCAAAAAGATACTTAAATACAGTGTATTTCAGTTCCAAAGCAATCAAATTACTATAACCGAACGTAGACACATAAAAAACGATATCCCGCTAACAATCATAGGTACAGACACAATATACAGTTCTTAACCGACCGATGTAAGATAGAGCACGTACAAGCCAATAAACTTTTATTATTACTAGTCTGCAGACGTTATACTAAACTCTGCAGTTCTAAACGCGAAATTGTTGAGTCTCCGGTGAGCGTAAAGGCGCAAAGCAGAGGAAATAGTATGTAAACGCAGTGCTCGCGTTTTGTACTGTGTTTGAGTGGGCAAGTGTACTTGACTGGGAGATTGAAGAGGCTAGTTGTATAGGTAAGTTGTTTTAGCGAAAACTGTTGTTAATATATTTTCCAAGATTCGAAACTAAATGATATAACCATTTTATTTATACATTTTGCTTTAAGGTAACAGATGTTTAAACGTGAAAAATTTATGGTTAAAGTCGTTAATCTTTATTTAACTTTGAGCAACGTTTATACATAAATCTCATGTTGTTTTAATTACTTTTCCATAGACGCGAATGAGATACACAAAAAATCCGTACAAGGTTTCATCTCTTACTATATTGAAAAAAAAAAATTACCTTAATTACTAAATAGTTCTTCACGAGGTCCCTAGTATGTATAAACCACTGCTCCACGTTACCACAAAACCTCCATCAAAAGTTGAAGAACGTAAATAAAATACAGCTTTTTTTATCAAACACTAGTTGCTTTATCAACACACTTCAACAAGATTTTCAAACTTTTACAATTATCTGAAGCACGTCATCTATCACGCCGAGCTGACAAGATACAGTTATTAAAGTCAGAGCGAAACTCGTTTCAAAATGTATGAAAGATTTGAACCAAAAATTGTTTGGACTTTAAGAAAACTTAATCCGTTATAGTGATGTATTAAGATGGAATGTTTGAGTAGGTTTGACGTATGTCTGACTGAGTAGGATGAGACAATCTGTGGGTTGTAGATAAATAGTTGTTTGTTTGATTTTATAATGGCTTTTTTGCGTAGGATATTTTTACGTCGCCTTACTGGACTGTTGTCTGATGTTGTGGAATCTTTGAACTTTGCAACGTAATGACTTTAAATAGTGAACTTTTGTGTATCTGACGTAGGACATTATGTAATATAAGAACAGCTAAGCGAATTAGGTTACTAAATATACGTCGTCTATTGTATTTTATAATGAATTTCCGAAAAGTCACGCCTGAGTTTATTAACTATTATGTATTATAACGATCCTTAATTGCGCCATAAGGCTATATTCAGTGTTGGTTGTTGACAGGCTGTCAAATTATAAATCAAACTTTTTATTAAAAATTTACTATCGTTTTGCATTTTTATATAATAAATTATAAAAAAAAAGTTAAACAGACCGGATCTAATTGCTTACTTACTAGAGTTCAACCTGTAACCTCGCCTTGTGAAAAAGTCTTTGTCCAATTCAAAAAGATATAGTGGAATTCTAAAAGATACACTTTAAATAAAAAACCATGAATATAAAATCGCTAGTCACAGGTCAGTAACTAAACGAAGCACCACGTTTCAAAAGTCGGGGAACTTATAACAGTGACTTACCCCACTTTATTCCTTTCGGTATAGCAAGATCGTGCCAAATGAGTATTGTAGCCTAGCCTCTTGTGTTTCTTCTGCTTGACAGATAATGTGCGACTGTTTTCTTTACTAAAACTAATAAGAAAACGTAACAAAAACATCTAGATTTACGTTTTGAATTGCCAAGCAGATAAAATTTGACTACCACGTTTGTCTCATGGTAGCAAGCGCTGCTAAGCATGAGGTCCTGGGTTCGATTCCCAGGTTGGGCAAAGTGTTATTGGGTTTTTTTGTATGTAATTTCTCGGATGCCTGGATTTGTACCCACCCATGAACCGACCTCGGCAAGCGTTGCTTAACCTTGAAGATCGACCCGTGCGGCTGTAATTACTTAGGCACCTTAGGCTTACTTAGGCATTCATCCTCATTGATCCAAATATGCTTAAACGTTTTCATAATTAACGTCGCAAATAGCCGTGTAGTTTCAGAAGTGATCTCAATGATTTCTTTTGTTGAGAAAAGCTTAAATTATCTTTTTTTAACCACAACGGGGAATCTCTTGGCCTGTATCTCACCTGATGGTAAGTGATGATCAGGCTGAACGTGGGAGCAAGCTTTACCCGGAATCCTCAACCACAGAGGAACTGGCTATGTTACCTCTAACTGCCGAAACACAATAATACTGATAACATTATTATTATGGAGACAGACTTAGATGTTGATGGTGTACCTAACACCTAACACGGGTTATGTCGGTCCCAGATATATTTAAACGTTTCTAAACTGAAACGAAATTACAAGTTGTTCAGCATTTTATGAGCACACAATAATGTCCGTTGATATTATTGATATTGGTGGAAAACCACAATTTTCTTTGCTAACTCGTAGTAATTTTCATCCATTCCCTAAAATACCTACATCAAACTTCAGTGTTCACTTTGGTATTGTATTTAATTAAGCCACCATTTATTTTTATTTGTATTTTCATCATCATTTCAGCCAAAAGACGTCCACTGCTGGACATAGGCCTCCCCCAAATGGGGGGGTTTGCCATAATCGCCACGCTTAGCAGGCGGGTTGGCGATCGCAGTATGGTGTTAAAATGCATACAGAACGCTGCTGCCCATTCTCTAGTAAGTCCCTTAGTCGCCTTTTACGACACCCACGGGAAGAAATGGGATGGTACTACCTATTCTTTACGTCCGGCACCACACGGAACTTTATTTTCTTACTTTTTGGTAGTAAAATTTTATTCATCTCTCAAATACATTGCAAACTATAGTTTCTAATCATTTAGAAGCATTATTTCAATTTTGTAAATGTGAGTACCATGGAGTTGTTTAATAAGTTTGATTTACAGGACTTAAAGTAGGAGAAAGAAAATTTGCTTAAATTTTTAATATTTACCTATTCGAAGTTTCTAGAAACAAAATAAAGGTGTTAAATTTTAAATACAGTAATTTCGTTGGTACATCAAAATAAGTTTCACGACACATTAAAGAAAAGTGAAAATAACTTTGCTCGTATTCCTATCATAAGTTTGTAACGGGCTTTATACTTTATATAAAACATTTCTTCTCATAAGATTTATTAAACGCGATTCTTTCATCTCGCCTTGGTATGTTATGAGTGTTGTCTGAACTCAACTTTAGATTTATTGCTTGTGAAACATTTTGTTCAATAGATATTATGATGTCGTTTATTAATTTTTAGGGTTCCGTAGTAAACAAGGAACCCTTATAGTTGCGCCATGTCCGTCTGTCTATCTGTCCGCGGCTTTGGTCACAGACTCTTTGTACTAGAAAGCTGTAATTTGGCATGGGTATGCATATTAATCACGCCGACAAAGTGGTAAAATAAATCATGAAAAAAAATCTTTTTTTTGGGTACTCCCATACACGTAAAGTGGTGATGGTTTTGTTTTTCTCATCTGTTGGGACAGATGAGAAAAACAAAACCATCCCCACCAACCACCTTTCCAACGACAACCCACACTATGGGTAGTGTGGGTTGTCGTTGGAAAGGTGGTTCAAAAATATCGCAAGTTTGTGGAAACCATTTTTGGATTCAGGTATCCGTTTGCGAAATATTAATCTTTAAAGTACTATATTTTGTTAGAGTCAAGTCCCCCCCCTACCAGCTAAATGATTTATTTTGGATATATGAAAAAATGCACGGCATTAGGGTATATAACGAAATTAAAAGGAAAACTATCACAGCTAAGTAGGCTTTACAAGTTAACGAGTAATAATAGTCCAACTTACATTTGCGGTTGCAAAAACATGTTCCCCCATACATTCCGTATGGGAGGCCATGTTTTTCAACTCTTAAAAGTTACGTTTCTTCTTGCGATAAATTCATATCAACTACGGAACCTTTCATTGTGTGTGGTCCAACACACACCTGGCCGTTTTTTTATCTTATCTTTATAAATGTTACTTAAAATAAAAATACAAAAAAAACATTTAATAATTTAAAAAAAAGAAGTCGGTGTCGGGAGCAGGGTCCAAGCTACCGGTGGTTACAGCTGCTGAGACAGGAACCTCCTCACAATGCGAGCCGTATCGAGGAATACTGCCGTCGAGATCAGGCCTTTGATTAAACCGCCTAACGAGAGCCTCGAGAGATGTTAGTCGAGGCTACAGGTTTAAAAAAAAAATAGTTAGTTAATTTAAGGAGCAAGGAAAGCACGTTAAGCCGTTGCCGTCGTTACGGGTCGTCAGCAGCTCGAAAGTCTGACAACCAGTCTTACCAAGGAGTATCGTATTACCCAGTTACTGTAGACACTGACGAGCAATACAAAAATGCCACTTGCAAACTGCCAAAAAAATCTAAACATACCCTAAACCACACAAGTTATTTAAATTAAGAAAAAAAAAACTTGAAAACTGTTTTATAGTTGTTTTTTATGCGCTATTAAATACACTTGAATGTTGCTTTTTACTTCAAAAAGCTATCTTGCGTGGTTTCGGAAAAATTTCATGATAAGTTAGTGGCTTTTTTATATTGTTCGTCAGTGTACAACAACTGAAAAGCTGCGTGTACAAATCCATTATTTTAATCGACTGTTACTTACTCGTACAAACGGAATTAAATACCATAAAATGGTCTAAGATTATAATCGCAGATCCATGGTTTTTCATTAACTTTACTCTACTTGTACGTATAGGAAAGATAGCAAAAATACAAATCATAATTGTAAATTCAAACTATTAATTTACAATGGGGTTTGTGTTAATGGCTTTTAACTTTTAAAACGGCTATTATGAGTGGCGATAAATTTATCGCGTGCACTGTGTACATGGAGTTAAATTTGATAGAAGGATCTGTAAAAACATACTTTTAAATTCACTATTAGATAATTGCAATGTTAATTTTAATTGCGATACCAGTCCATGCAAAAGAAGAAAAGGTAGTAGAGTAAGATAGATTCATTATTGGCCTATATCTAAACTGAGAGTAGAATCTGTGGAGCCTATTCATAGGAATAGGCTCCACAGATTCTACTCTCAGTTTTTGTATTTCGTACGTAGTGTTGAATGTAATCCATTTTAAAAATAGCAAGATCAAAGTCAAATCATTTATTTCAAGTAGACTATTATAAGGCACTTTTGAACGACAAAATTTACAAGCAAAAAGCATTGATTTCAGTTGCCCCTTCTAAAAGTTAGTTTCGTATGGAGAAGAATGGGCAAGAAACTCCATGTAATTTATACGGTTTTACAGGATATATGTACTTTATAGAAAACCGGATTGATGGGCTGTATGCGTACAAGTGCATTATAAAATAGCTCTTTTTTCCTAGAATCAGTCTGCAACTATCACCAAGAAGATTTCTCTTTAGTCTCTTCCAGTAACTCCTATATACATCTGTGGTTTTAGAAGCGCATCCGAATCCATTTGCATCGGCCACTCGGCATATTTCGCGAACATTCGGGGCCCGTTTATCACCGCGTTCGACCATTTACGTTGCAAGCTGAATTGTAAAATATTATCTGATCATTTTAATTTGTTACAGTGGTGGAATTCTTTTTTTAGTTAGTTCCTGAAAACTACAGGTATTTATAATTGGGCATTTTTTTCTTTTACAGTGTTGGTATGGTTATAAACAAGTTTCAAAAAGGAAAAGTGCGAAAGATTTTTCCCTAAAGAATTCACTATAAAGCGGGATTTGCATTATGAAACTAGTGTCGTGAAACAGTAGCTAGACTGTTCTGTTTCGGGTTTTGAAAAGCTTATACATTCAACTTACTATTACTTACATCTACTGTCATTATCTATTATACTATCTGTCACTAATTTGAGCAGTTAACATGAGATATGACAGCGTGTTAGTTGAAATGATCAGCTTTTCAAAAACCGGGTGTTAGTTAGCTAGTTAGCCCGAATCTGAACAGTCAACTTACTCTTTTACAACACTAGTTTCATAATGTAAATTCCGCATAAACTTGGTGTAGGTTGTCCATCAAACTACAAACAGTTAGACAAATATCGCGCATAATAGAAATTAAAGATTCCTGACTTTTGAAAAACATGATATTCGATCGAGTTCTCTGTTAAAATAAAATGTACCCGAGGATTAGTGGTTTCTGCATATAATTTTTCTGACAACAAATATTCAATTTCATTGGTCTTAGAATGATTGAAACTGTATCTCCAAATGTAAGACGCGAGCGAATTGGAGGCCTTAGGGTGGCCTAAGGCCTTCAATTCGGGTAAGATCAACAAACACATCGAAGAAACAGCACACACCCAAAGATACTTTAAACACAGGAGTTCAAAACACAGGAGTTATCTAGTTCACCTGCCTATTTGCTGTTCAAACACCGAACTATCGGCACACGTTAACTGTACACAAATATTTGACATCAATACACGAACGATCACACGACAATATTGAACAAACAGATACAGCTTTTCATATATTGAAAACAAACTAGTTGAGTGGTTGTGGAAGAATATTGAGATTTTTTTAAAGTAAGAATAGAAAATGTTTGTTTTTTTTTCTCTGGATGGAAAGGGTTTAAATCTAAAATGGAAAGGGTTTATTGCCTGTACAAAATATTTTTTTAACTTGTAAGAGAGGATTTGTCTTCATACTTAAGTTTTGGTCAAACTGCGGTGAACCCCGCGCGAGATGGGGGACGAAATTTTGTCGTGCAGATTTTTTAAATTTCTAGGTACGGAAGTGTTCAAACAGGCGCTGATAGTCGCGTAATTTCCTAATCATAAAGGCTCGTGTAGACTAGCTTGTTATACAGTGTAGTTTTCTTAGAAATTGTCAAGAGCAGAATTGCTAAAGTGGCCGTTTTAGGCCCCCTGGTCGACGTTTCCTATCTGACTACTCTGAGAAGAAAGGCCGAAACAAACTCAGAGGCCGCAGTCTTTAAAAAAAAATAGTCCAGACATAATCTTGGTCAAGGAATATGAGAACCATGTAAATTTGTGTCTGAAATGGTCTTTAGGTTTAGGTTTAAGAATAACTTTATTTCTCATAAAGAATTGCATACATAATTCACTTACTGAGAAACAATATCTAAAACTAAGATTAATAATTAGAGCGCACAGATGTACGTATATGAAATACAAAACAAAACAAAATAGCAAAAAAGAAAAAAAATGTGGGTAAACAGATAACATAAACTCGATCGTAAGTTAACCAAGCACAACATGGATGTATGAATTTGATTTTTACTAGATGTGACATTGATGGCATAGTCTGGTATTAGCAAGTTTATCTTTTCTTAAGACTATTCTATTTGTAGTTTATTATTCTATTTATATATTTTGGGTACATACATGGTTTCTAAAGCATTTTGAGTATTGGATGTTATTTGTCTTTGTTTAATTTAAGTTATTACTAATGTATATTTTTTATTTAGAGATAAATAGTTAATCTATATATTGTGTGTATTTTATTTATGTTAATATATAACTTTTGAGGAAAGAACCACACAAATTTGAGTAGACCTGTCCAGTCAGTGCAAACATTTGTTAGTAATCGTGGAGTTCAACTCAGAACTTAAGGAGCTCAACTCGACGAACAATACCAAGGAAAGGATATTTGGGTAGGCCGCATCAACTACTCAAACTGCCAGACCATCATAAAAATTAACAAAGAAAGAAAAAATAAATGAAAGAGAAAAAAAAATATCCACATAGTCCTTTTTTTTTTTTTTTTTTTTTTTTTTTTTTTTTTTTTTTTTTTTTTTTTTTTTTTGTGTGGGAAATCATCAAATGACTCCTCCCGCTCTGGGCAGAGCGAGAGGGAGTGTCAGACTTTTACTGACTAAAACCCACCCGTGTTCCTTCCGTTGCCTATGTGCTGGGGATCCACATAGTCCTCACATTCACAATAATTAAAATAATATAATACTTTACAAAGTAATCTTGTAATTTTGTACATAATTTTCGGGAAAAGTGCTATTGGGTGTTCATAGCTGGAGTTTTACCAGCAGCAGCCTGGAGTCTGAGTTTGTGCCCGGTTGATGGCAATAGTGTCGTACCTGGAATTTACACATAACTGACGAAATATAAGTACACCTCTACCCAGCCCTTCAAGGAAACAAGGCATTATGTTATACCAACTATGCATAAGCTTTATCCTCTCTAAGCTAAACAAACACTTCATCCAAAGCTAACATCTAAAAGGCAAGAGATAACACGGTTGCACGTAGATGAGTAATAGTTTAACTTGCTATAAGACAGAGACAACATGATTACCAGAACGTGTGCAATAGTTAAACTTCCTGCAAGAGAGGGACAGCACGATTGCCAGTAGGTGCAATAATATCCGTTACATCACATCATTCCGACTTGAGACCTAAGTGTTCCTATTACACTTTCCATCAACTTTTCACGGAATGGAGCTGTCTGCCGCAGCCCTATTCTGGGTCTTCGCATTATTTTTGAGTTTGCTTAATAACCTACCTACTAAAGGGTTATCCCGCGTGGATTTCCAACTTTCCCCAACTTGAATAGTTTGTTCCCTTAAATAAGGGGTTGATCAATACTTAGTTGGATTATTGATTTTTAATTTACTGTTTGTTTATAGGAAAAGCTTGTAAAGCGGCTTCAATTTTGAATTATTAACGAATATTCGCAACTGGCGTGCGTGGTATGACCGTAAACAAAACATAAAAAGTAATTTAAAAAAAATGAAACCGACTTCGAAAGAAATTAACTCAAAATTATGAAATAATATTTTTATATCTACACGAAATTAACCAACAAAATAGAAATCAAAAGTAGAAACGAAACAAATTAGGGAACTAACATTTTTTTTGAGGTCTGTTGTTACTTAAGTTTGTTATTGTGATAAATTCATCCCAACTACGGAACCCTTCATTTGGCCACTTGGCCGGTTTTTTTTTTTCTAACTCGCGCTAGAATTTTACCAAGGTTTTGATATGTTTTCCTATAACACCACACCCGTTGCTTGTATCAATAAGCCAGGCCATCGCACTTACACGTATTAGTCCATATCTTGAAAACGATTGAACCGATTTTCATGAAACTTGCAATGTACCCTAAGTTGAAGTAAATGTAAGCCAATAAAACAACGGTCATAATCCGATTAATAGTTTCGGAAATATGCGAGGACAAACATACATTCACCTATAAAATTTTGTATATTTGTTTGGAAGCCCTAACAGATTATCGTGTGAATATCTTGCAGTTCCAATAATATTACATACATACATGTCGAATTGATAGCCTTCCTTTTTTTGAAGTCGGTAAAAAAGAGTATGAAAGGATGAGTAGCAGGTGGCGTTCCGTAGTTTCTGCCTACCCCTTATAGAAGATGGCGTAAGTTTATGTATGTGTTACGAGTAAAATGTTTATCGTGATTTTGACCTAAACAACCATAGCTATTTGCACTTGCGTTTTAGGTGATTCAGCTCTTCGGTACAGGGTGTGACCGGGTTTTCAAGACCAAATTTGGTTTTGCAAGTCATCGGAGAGCTCACGAAAGGAATGAAAATTAGTCTGGGTCGCTGTCGCCTGATACAGTGAAGATGACTATAAAGCAAATAGTTTATGGCTAGTCTTCTGTTTTTCGGTCAAGTGACGTACAAAAATTGTCGGCCTACCTCAAAATCTAGGCATAAGTTACTACAAAAACTAGAGTACTTTCTCCTTACCACATAAACTTTTATTGCTTCCAGAATATTCTCAGGAAATAAATTACCTACTGAAGTAGCATAAATTCACGTACATCCAGAATAAGGAGGCGGAGGAAACATTGCTAAAGTGCATTCTCATCGTTCCCATCTTTTGTGTTAAGCGGTAGAAGACTAACAACTGTTGGTTCGCGTATATACACAGGCTTTTTAGTTGCTCCTCGAGGTAAGGTAGAAGGAGGTAAACCGTTGGATATGTTGATAGTAGGTCGGGTTTTTATTTCTTTAAGGGTTTTTTTTTGTTTGAAAATGGAAGAGGTGGAACTGTGGGCCTTTTTGCGGACTTTAATTTTCCTGAAAATGTTTACATAATATATTGTAACATTTCCCTGAAAGATTAGACAGAGGTGCATCCACACATTTCGCCAGTTATGTTTAAGTCCCATTGGTGACGAGCCCATTGCCATCAAAATGATTGATTTGTAATGAGAGACTGTAACGAAATGCTTATTGAGTAAGTAGATAGGTATGATTTTTGATTTGAGAGTAAACGTTCTAAATCAGATAAATTTCGAGCTTGTGGTCACGAAATAGGCGAGCTGATTAAGAGCTCATATCAATACAATTAACAAAATGTTGTGGCCATATTATTTACAACTGAAAATCTATTACAATGTATATTTCTAAACTGTCAATTTGCCGTTCCACCTTTTCCACAATAAACCCAAACTAAAAGACTTTATTTTACGAATTTATTGCAGTTCACTTTATCTCACGAGTGTTCCGTCACTTCACTTCATGTCGCGTCGGTTGGCCGCTGAAAAACGTCACTTTGATGACCGTGACGGACGGCACGACACGCTACTTTCTATGGGGAAAGAAATTGTTGGAAATAGTGGGCAATAGTGGACGTTTTTGGACGTTTATGACCGACGCCTATGGATTGGATATTGTTAGTTACAAAATAGTGTTGTAACTTTGTCTAAATATGGAGCATGTTTTTTCAGCATTACAAAATAATATGTTAAGATAATGTGTGGTGTGGTATGTGTATGTTTCGTTTTGGTCACTTAATCTATTCTGGGTATTAGTTAGCTATTGTGAAGGTGGATAGTAGACTACTTCAAAACAGCAGGCATTCTATAAAATTAAGTCATGACAAATAAAATACCTGTACCTTGATAAAAGTGCTTTTGCTTTGCGTAAATGAAACAGAAAATTTATCGATGTAATAATATTCAAAACTGTTAACTAGACCCACGAAAACAATATTTGCATATTTTTTTTAACTCGTCACAAAAATCTGAATCAATTACACTATTGTTCAAACATTTTGTAGTGAACGAGTCCAGCTAACGAACTAAAATATTGTTTATATTACAAATACGAGTATGAAGCTTTTTTACACGTTTTTAGGAACTTTACGCGTGTAGATAGGTATATCAAAATCCACAAATAAGTGCTCCAATTAATCTGCCTGGCCTTTTCCCGACTATGTTGGGGTCGACTTCCAGTCTCACCGGATGCAGCTGAATACTAGTACTTCACATGGAGCGACTGCCTAAATGACCTCCACAACCCAGTTACTGGGTAACACGATACTCCTTGGTAAGATTGATTCTCAGACTTTCTTCTTCTTTTTCTTCTTTTCGTGTGGTTAGTGACTAACCTGGTGTCAGAGTTTTAAAGCCGCCCATGGGCCTCTGACTTGGCTTTACATGCCGTCAAGAAATATCTCTCAGGCATGCCGGTTTCCTCACGATGTTTTCCTTCACCGTTTTTGAAGCAAGTGATAATTAAACAATACGCACATGAATCCGAAAAGTCAGAGGTGCGTGCCTTGGGCTCAGGCTTTTGGGCTTATGAAGGTCGTTACGGGTAACTACCCGTGCATTCAAAGATCCATTCACGACAGCTGGGGCCAGCGGCTTAACGTGCTTTCTGAGGCACGGAGAGATCACGATATGTAGGAAATAGATGGTCACTCATCCACGAGCTGTTATTATTTTACCACGAGCCACAAATAAGAGCTTATTTCCCGTAATTAGCTTACAATATTATTAACAGACCTGCGGTCAGCATTGTTTAATAAATACTAATGGACGTCATAATACCACAATATTCCATCAAAATAATGTAACGTATTCATTAACCAAAAGTTATTTAATATAGCGAACTAACCAGAAATAAACCAAGTATTTCAAGGGGATAGTAATTACGAACTAATAAAGCTTTCGAATAATTTAGGAACAATATATCATCGGGAACACAATATTGCAGCTTTGTGGTCAACTAAATAGAGTATTGGGTATCTAAATATTCAGGTTGAATAAAATATTTTGTGAGTTTTAAGCTGCAGATTTAAATTTCAGCCTGTGTGAAGTATAATGCTGCGTATTTTAAAACTCAGTAGTTTGGCTTTTGAAATGTTGAAAAGATGAAATCAGAAACGGAATTATGTAAAAGTGTGACTACACACTTTTACATAATTCCGTTTGTAATTTCATCAATAAGGTCACTTTACAATAGTGTATAGTGACCTTATTGATGATGTTCTTCAGAAAGGTCAGGTGCGTAGTACTCGCAATGTGCGTTTATGAACGTAAACCGTAAACGAAGCAAAAGGAGTATTTAAATACTCCTTCGGATCATAGCAGGTGGCGTTTCTGCAAACCCCCATGAGAATAAGGCATGAGTTTATGTACTCGTATGTATGTAATTATTTTATGTAAAAGATGAATCCTCAACTTACGTTAAAAAAACTCCACATTTACGATATACCAATATCTTTTTTACCTTTCCACTTTTCCCATCCCTAAAAGTGTTATCCAATAGCTGAACCAGAAATAATTCGAATTACGAACGTTGACGTAACTCTAACGTGGGAAAGCAATCCACAATCTAACCTAGAATCTACGACCGTCATTTACGGCGTCAAACCCCAGAAGATATTGCTCCAACTTCGTCCAATCTAAAGCCATCGAAGAAAAATATGATCCAGAAATATTCGATAAGCAGCGAACTAACATACCAATAAACGGCTGCAATGTATCACTAAAGCAATAAAGAGAAGAAAACCGTTAGTGTCTAAATAACGAAATAAAATATTCAATGGCTTGGAAATGGGCACACATTATTTGTGCCTAACGTTCCCTGTAACTTTAACTTTAGGCAAAAATCTACGCGGCGGACACATACGGGCTGGCGGAGTGGCTAGCATTTTGGGATTCGTTGATTATATTGGACTTTCTAAAAATTATTCTACCTACGTTAAAAGTTTTAAATTGTCCCAGATGATAAGTAGGTTCCTACCTCGAATTAGGTAGGTCTGTTTTAAACTTAATCCTCTGCAAAAATTATAATAAACAGGCCCATAGTACGCACTTAAAATATTAGTAGTTATATAAATAGATACAATCTCGTCTTCGGTTACTTGGAAACATTTCTCACTTTAAGGATAATAATTTAGTAATTATATATAACATAATTAAAAAAACATGCGGGGCAGTCTTTGAGGACTGCCGATAGAAGTGAAAACTAAGTAACTTGTTAATTGTATATCTATGTACATATATACTCGTAGCTCATGGAAATGATTCGGTGACGATGACGCGAGTTCCATGATTTTTGTTCACCCAAAAAGTGATCAACGCGCCTAAAGAAGTTTTCACTTAAAAAAAAAAAAAAATGTGGAATAATGTGTCTGTGTGATGGTGTAGTGTGTGTGTACTGTAGGCAACAGGCAACGGAAGGAACACGGGTGGGTTTTAGTCAGTGAAAGTCGGACACACCCTCTCGCTCCACCCAGCGCGGGAGAAGTCATTCGATGATTATTTAGTCAAAAAAAAAAAAAAAAAAAGTTTACGATCCCGCACTTTAACGTGATCATCAAACTTTTGACTGCCAGAAAGTTTATCAGATAGTCTAGTCTCCCCTAGCTTCACGGAACATGAAGAGAAAAGAATACGGAAAACCAAAGTTTTCCAAGTACTTGAAAATCTGTGTGGTTACCCAAACAGTATCCTAGTATGTAGCGATAGTAAGCTAAGGGTGGAAGTGTGAAATAACAGCAGAATGGCCGTTAGCCGCGCCCGCGGTCCGAAACGATACTACTTTTTTCATTACCTACGCAACCTTAGGTGGCTAGGGAAAACGCGATTTCTGGGGACCATATTCAGTTCAACATGAAAAGATTTTATTTCAACCTTTTCTGTCAGGCAGGTTTACAAAATCAGCTTAACTACTACATCATCAATTCCATCGCTATATAGCTCATTAGATTTAAAAAAAAAAAACAATACAATTATTAAGAGTCTGAAGCGAGTTTTTCGTATTTTCGTTTAATAAGTGTAAATGGCTGCTTATAAAATATTTTTTTAAACCACCGCGGCACCGGTGAAAATAACGTCTTAAAAATTAAAACACTTGTGAGCTTTTATTCGAGGCTTTTTCGGTTTTTCTATCTTATTTCGGGTATGTTTTATATCTTCAGTTATTTGCTTTGTAAACTGATTATTCAATCGTCAGATAGCTTTTGTCACGTAAGTATAGAAAATAATTTTAACAAACTACATTCTTCACATAAATGATCAGATGATTGAAAGAAAACATGGAGAATACAATAGCAGTTCTTCCGGTCGAAATAAACAATCGGTCACATAATGTTACAAAAAAAAACCTTGCGAGTTAAATCGCTGTCTCTTTAGCCCCACGGTAAGTGCTAAACTGTCGCAGCTATTTTATTGTCGCGCGACACAGCGGCAACTTAACACTCTTGTTTGCAACTTACTGTTCAGTTTGCCTTTTTTGTTGCCGCTTACGATTTGTTACTTTGCCCGTAATTCGTAAAGCCGATATTGGTAAAGTTTTATGAACAAAGTTTGTGGGCAATTATAGTTTTTGAGCTGGGTTTTACAGAGAAATTTTGAGAAGCTGTATTAGTACTGATATAAATATTTTTTTTATTTTTAGGGTTCCGTTCCCGAGTTGTGCTAAACGGAACCCGATTACTAAGCCTCCGCTGTCCGTCTGTCTGTCTGTGAGCGGGCTGTATCTCATAAAACCGTAATAAGTGTAAGAAAGAAAGAAAAATAAGTTTATTTGCCACAGAAACACGTGCATAAAAAAATAAAAAAAGTCGAGTAGATAACAAAACAATAACGAGCACAAAACAGAAGTAGTCGGCAGCTGCTGGCACGTCATGAATGTGACAAGAAGGCTTCCACTCAGCATGATGCTATGGAGACCCGCACGGCGCTGATTTTCAGTGGTCACCCGTAAGTTATGTATGACTGTTGAAATTTTCACAGATTGTGTATTGCCGCTATAACAAGAAATAATAAAAATAGCCCCCCTAAAAGGGGGATACAATAAACGTGTCTATATTCGGCGTTTTTTTGCTAAATATTGTACGGTAGTACGGAAACCGGACTCGCATTTGCTCGATTTTTATTTTTGGTAAGATCGACACTTACAGCCAAAAGGAAGTACAAGCTCAACAGCTCAGGCCAAATAAAAACCCAAGACAGAACGCTGTCAACAGTGAAGTGAAGCGGTTTCATAAACATGTGTGCACTTTGTGTGGTGTAGTTTGATTGTAGTGTCATTGTAAAAGGTTGTAAATGTGTGCGTGGGAGTAGTGTAGTGTATGCACAGAGCGGCGGTGTAGTTTTGGCATGCTTCACTGCATTATTCGCAGCGCTCTGTATTGGTTTTTATTTGGTCTGAGCTCAATATTTGTTGATTTCGTTCTACTACTGTGATATTTCCAAAATCTGCTATTCTGTTTAATTGAAAAGAATATAGTTTTGTAGAGCGGCAACATTACATTTTCTATGATGTTGGATAGAAAAAAAAACGTAGCAAAAGCACCAAAGCATGATGGATGAAAGCGTGTCTCAGTAATATTTTAAAATAGGTAATGTTGTTCTTCTCCTTCTTCGCAGCGCTCTTGTCAGAGCGGTCGTAGTCTTCATGTAGTTTCTTGTCTAGAGGCTGATGTGATTCACCTCACGATTTCTCGCCATTTATGATAGTTTAGAGGTATGAAGAACAGGGTGTAAAGTTCACTCATCCACCATAGAAAAGGGAGGATCCTTCGACCAGACGGGTGTCGTGTCTGGCGGGCAACTGCCCGAAAGTTGATGACGGTTAGTCTTATATATGTCGTTCGCGCGGTAAACTCTAATTGCGCGATGCAGAATTTGTGTGACGTCATGTCTTTCCTGCGTACTTCGTATGTGGTGGTCTAACCGCTCTACAAT
The DNA here is from genome assembly GCA_916701695.1 of Agrochola macilenta. NCBI lineage: Eukaryota > Metazoa > Arthropoda > Insecta > Lepidoptera > Noctuidae > Agrochola > Agrochola macilenta. The sequence goes on along the minus strand of OU753560.1, from coordinate 21,349,462 downwards.
AGTTATTTTACTTATATACAATTACTTCTAGCACCAAAAATACAGCACAAATCTAGTTATTTTTAAATGCATTTATGCCTAAGTAACTCACCATGTTCGAACAGCTGACATGTTACGCTATTCTCTCAAAAATGATTGATAGCAAAATAAATACATATTAATAATATAGGCAGAATATTTGAAACCTAACACGAAGTTATATTTTGCTTACATTATGAAAATCGCTTCACTTAGCTCGCAAAACGTGGCCGTGTAAATTGTTCGAGAGACTTTATAAGGCGAATATTTTAAGATTCTTCGGTTTCGCGTTACTCAAATTGAAAATATAAACGGTTCTTCACAAAGCTTTTGCAGAACTGTTTTATATGATGACACTTAAATTCATCGTGAATGCAACGTAACGATCGCAGCAGGTGGCTTCTATAGTTTGTCCTTCCCCCTATGTGACGAAGGCATGCACCAACACTTAGACGCAAACTATTTTAGAAATCATGATATGCTATGTACAGGGACCAAACCCATGGCCAAGGGCCAAAACTTGCTTCAAAAACGGTGAAGGAAAACATTGTGAGGAAACCGGCATGCCTGAGAGAAATTTCTCGACGGTATGTGAAGCCAAGTCAGAGGCCCATGGGGGCTTTAAAACTCTGACACCAGGTTAGTCACTAACCACACGAAAAGAAGAAGAAGGGCCAAAACGAGACTTAGTCAATCTGAGAACTTGGTTTTAGCCCTTGGAGCTTCGATCGTAGCAATAGTCCTAGATTTCCGATGACCTAATCAAAAACGGCCGGAAAAATAAGATCACAAATAATGTTGTGAAAAAAAAACTATGTTGCAAAATGAGACATTTTGCAACATAGTTTTTTCAACCATATTGCTTAGAAATTATGTTTTATTTTACCAAATCAGTTATAATTTTTTTTTTAAATGCGTTTAAGTTTTAAGGTTTATAGTCAAGTTATAATATGCAATCGCGACCACTTTAACGCTTTCGCAATATCGGGTGTTCGCGAAAATTCGAATTATCAAATTATCCTACGACATATTGTATATATATAATTTACATCACCACTGCGCTTAAAACGGTAAAGGAAAACATCGTGAGGAACCGGAGTGTCCTAGAACCAAGAATTCGAAGACATGCAACATCTACCAACCCGCACTGGGCCCGCGTGGTGGATTACGGCCTACTCCCTCTCACAGAGAGGCCTGGCCAGGTCCCAGCAGTGGGAACAATTATAGACTGATTATGAAGTATTTCTATGAAATTAGACCATACTTGTTGATAAAATATCGATCATGAACAGTCGAGATATGCTAGCCACGCGGTACCTCAAGGCGGCACGAAATATCCGCTTCCCGGCGAGAATATTTCAATTTTCTCTAAGAAAATTTATTTATATTCTGCAAGGAACTACAGATCCTGCTTAGTACCGGTGCATCGTAGAAAAGGAGATGAACTGAAGCTTCAGACATTTTTATGATTAGGTAAACTTTTTTCTTTTTTTTTGCGTGTGATTTGTAACTAACTTGGTGTCAGATATTTTATGCCGCACATGGGCCTCTGACTTGGCTTCACATGCCGTCGAGAAATATCTCTCAGGCATGCCGGTTTCCTCACGATGTTTTTCTTCACCGTTTTTGAAGACACATGAATTCGAAAAGTTAGAGGTGCGGTCCTTGGGCTCGAACTCGAGACCTGGCAGTTTGACGGTCACACCACTATCAGTACTGTTACGTACCGTAGATACCTACTAAAATAAAATAAAAAGGTACCTACTTACTTACCAATAAAATAATGGTTAGAGCCATTGAGTCTGTTAGACCTGCCACACTATCAAGTCTTAACAGTAAAATTTTGACAGAATAGGCCAGCAGATCATCAAGGGTGCACGTGAACAGACATTCATTTCAACAGAGATCAAACACTTCCAATCTTGATTTCACCACATGTAACGGACCACGGAGATAGCAATGAATAATGCCTCCATGAATGGACCAAACTAATTCATACACGTAAACTATCCGTCTATCCAGCCTAGGCTAGGCATTTCATTGTCATGCCAACGGAAACTTAATATCCAGAGAGATCGAGGGTCCATTGTGTGATGCTCATCACGGCGATATTGCGCCTCGTTGCAGTTCTGAAGATTAAATGCATTCATAGTGTCATTTGAAGTGTGTCTGTGTGTGTGGGATCGATGGTGTGTGTGTGTAAAGAATGTTTTAATGGGTTTGTGTTGTGATTAGCAATGACAAAGCAATGGGTTGCTTTGTGACACTGTGTGCTCGGCAATCATCTGCCATTTTACTATTGCAATAAAGACCAAAGAAAATATGTTTATCAACACAACAAATATGGAAAAATGGTTAGCTTAATTTTTACCTGAGTGTGTTATTGCTTATCACGTCATTTGCTTGAGAGATTAAAATAACAAGACAAAAAATTAAGGAGAAAGTGTCTTCAAGAGCAAAACATCGTTGTGGTAAGTACCAATACCCAACCATTTCTCCTATAATTAGCACTTAATTGCCGCAACTTGAACCGTGTAGACGAACAGCTGAACTCAATAATCACGAGTACACAATACCGTGTCAGGTTTAGGCTTAGCTTACCCTGTGGGATTATGTGCGCTCATGCGACTATTGTAATTCCGACTGTTATTACATAATCTACCTCGGACATGTGTCATTTACCGGTATTAATTTTAGGTAATACGTATTATACATTATTATGTAGGGACTAACCAGTGGTATCATAACTTAAAAACCGGCCAAGTGAGTGTCGGACCACGCACAATGAAGGGTTCCGTAGTTGGGATGAATTTATCCCAAGAACAAACTCAACATGTTTTTGCAATTGCAAATGTAAGTTGGTCGATTATTACTCGTTAACTTGTAGAGCCTACTTAGCTGTGATAGTTTTTCTTTTAATTTCGTTAGGTATACGGGGTATCAGGGATCGACGCGAAGCCGGTTACCCTGGATTCAGTACATGATTCTGAACCCAGGGGGGTTCAGAATCATGTACTTTTGAATTTTTTCGAAGGTTATTTTTTTTTTAATCTGCTGTTTCATAGAAAAGTTCCTACGCGGTCAAAATGTATGGAGCAGCTGTTTTTTTAACGCAGTGGGGTTCAGAATCATGTACTGACTCCAAGGTAGCCGGCTTAGCGTCGATGTGCCTGCCACCCTTTATATAATACTGCTGTGAATTTGTTCACATATCCAGAATCAACCATTTAGCTGGAAGGGGAGGGAAACTTGACTCTAACAAAAATTTGCACTTTAAACATTTCGCAAACGGATCCCTGAATTCAAAAATGGTTTTCATACTCTCAAATATTTTTGAATGACTTTTCAACAACACCCAATACCATGGGATAGACAAGAAAAAACAAAACATCCCCACTTTACATTTAGGGCTATCGGCGTGATTAATATCTATACCCATACCAAATTACAGCGGTTAGTACTAACAGTCTCTGAGTCAAGGCGCGAACTGACAGACAGACGGACATGGCGAAACTATAAGGGTTGTTGTTGTTGACTACTGAACCCTAAATAAAGGCAGATTGGTTATGTGGTCAACAAGTGGCACTTCTAGAAGTGCCACTTGTAGACCGCCGATCTCCAAAACCAATCAATCAAAAGAGACAAGATGATGTGTCTAGACACATCATCTTGTCTCTTTTTCGCTCCTGATAATTATGACATGCCACCCTCCTTTCTCGTGTTATCTAATACAGTGCGAAATTGTGCCGTTTTGCAATATTTAACATTGGGTAAGTAACTTAACTACCTCTTTTTACTTACATTATCACTGGTACTAATTATAAGTAAATACTGACACCCTAGCAGCTAGCAGTGGGTAATGGAAAACTATAATAGTTACATCGAAAAAACATAATAAAAATCATCCATCATTTTCCAACAGACGAGATCGAGGTCAAGATCGAGCTGACCCTTTATAAAAAAAAACAACTGATTCACATGAAGCAAACGTTAACCCTTGGATTCAACAAAAATACAGAAATAAATAAAAATGTAAATGCTCTGCAAATATTCTGACGGATCTTTCTTTTATTTAAAGAGAAAATAAATGGAATTCCATTTGCGATCGTGGTCTGGACGTTTATTCATTTATTTTTTGCTTGCATTGTTCCTCATAATTCATTTTTGATATACTATTTAATGTCTGGACTTCAAGAGGCATTGATCTCTATGTTTCTAGATAGCCAACTAGGTGACAATTTTGTTTTAACACACATTAAATAAAATACATCACACCATGCCGACTATTGTTTCAACCTACGAATATTTAACTGTAAGTATAACTCAAAATAATTAAATTTTGTTATCATTGCATTTCATTTTATATTAATTCAATAATTTATTAATAATGTTTGCTTGCTATAAGGAACAAAGATCACCCCATTTTACTGTTACATCTTATTTACTGTACCTACAATCTATGCAAATAAATGTTTACTTACTTTAATGCGTCTGTGATTCCCGAAGAGAAGAAGTGTTCCTATAGTACACCCACATTTCGCTAGTTGTGCTTACAATTTTTTCTCCGCTACAAGTAGGTACGTGGCGGGCTCGACTTGTCGAATTAAGTGAGCGTAACACAGTCAGCAGATATAAGAGTTCCACGAAAGAAAGAGACACCAACTTCTAGGTGAATATAACTGTAGACCTTGATCTGTGCGACCTGAATTGCACTTTATTGTGTCGTTGCAAGAGTCGCTTTTTATTTAATTGATTTTCTGGAGAAAACCATCTGCAATAATCTGTGTCGATACTAAAAGACGAAAATATATCCTAAGGACCAATTAAGTCAAATTAATTTTTAACACTTTGAAGGACACTTAACGCCTTCAGACTCAACAATAAAACTTCTACCGTGGCTCGTTCAGTGTCCTTCAACCGAATAATAATAAGTTGACTTTTTGTAACGTTCATGAAATATTAAAGGAAACAATAAAAATACTGAAAGCACTAAAAGTTTCAATCCGTTTTTCATTTAAAATAAACAATTACGTTGACAGCTGTCGTGTAAACTTGTTCAACCCGCAAATTGTTGCGAGTGGTCGAAACCAAAAAATAAAAATATTTCATTTAGTATAAATATTTTTAAATGTGTTATGCCCCTTTTTTATATTCAATTAATGATTGTTTTTTGTATCGATCGTAATTTTTGATAGTGACTAATGCAAATTCATAATTGGTTTTTTGAGAAAAATGCTGATCGCTATGACTATCAATCGCCGCCGCGCCGTCAAACGTAATAGACCATTGTCTAATTATCCATCCAAATTTAGGTATTTGGATGGAAAAATTTGTGACGTAGCTTGCAAGAAAAAAGTTATAAATTTTCTAGCAGATAAAGCTATTATAATTTAGATGAGTTTTTTGATGAGAGATTTTGATCATGTTTTACAAATGTATTATTTTAATGATCTATTTTAAATAATTAGACTCGGTTTGACATAATTTATTTTATTAATATTTTCATGCCACATCTCTTGCACGCTGACAATTTGTGTTGTATGTATTGTACTCATGTTTTAGCAGATAAATGATTATCTTATCTTATCTATTAGATACACTTTTCATTATTATTCAAATATCGTAACGGCCATAGGGGATTTAAATCCTGTGAGAAATAATTGCTTAAGTATTTGAAACTTTAAGCCTCTATTGGATGAGGTATGCTTCGTTGAATAATTAAAAAGTAATCTTTTTTTTACATAAAAATTGCGAACACAAAAATATCAATATGTCGAGAGTTCTACAATTTATGGCTGGTTGAGAATAATTGAAACTGAATTTCATTTGGAAAAAAATATGTTCGCAAGAACTGCCGACGTCAGTACGACGAATTTACTGATTTTTATTGTAAAGTGTGCTTGAAAAGTTATTAAAAAAGAACGAATCAATTAGTTTCGGGCTGTTAGGTGGATGGTACCTAGGGCTTGATTTGATTAACATAGGTCAGACAAGAAATATTTATATTTTAAGAGCTTCTAATATTTATAGAAAATGTTACAATTAATTATACAGATTTAGATAAATAATATTGTATTTAAATCTTAGGATACCAGTATTATGGCGACGATAACCGACTTTTAATCATTTTATACTGAAGATCACGTCTAAACGAGTAGTGTTAATGACTTCAAAAAATATATATATATTAAATTAGAGCAATATTTTAATAATTTAATCTGAATAAATATTATATAAATATTTTTATATTACATACTTTAATTAATTTGTAAAATTATGTCTAACACGGATAAAAAAACTGAGAATCACGCAAAAACTATCAAGCATATGTTTCTAAAACCTTCACCATTTTAAAGATAATTGAATTATTAATCTTTTAGTATAGGTGTTTTAATAACCACTCAATGGCACTGGCATATATCAGTGTCTTAAGTAGTAGTAGTAGTTTAAATTCCGAATAAATTTAGCCACTAAGGACCAAAAAAAGACTGGTCAGCCCAAATACGGTATCGAACTAAACTAATACTAGGGCTAAGCGCGAAAGGTGGCAGTGGTTTGAGTGGGTCGTGGTCACGCCGTTCGGCGGCTATTGTCCGCTGTGGTGAGTGCTTTGTGCTCCCCCCTGCCTCCATACACATTCAATACAGATGTGGTATGGGGTGAGTGTAAGAGGTAGCGGGTGAAGCTTCCTCTTACATGATTTTTTATTGTTTTACAACTTAGTTTGTATAAAAAGTTAATAACTTTGGGTCATGTGTTAATAAAGACAAAGGATTGATGAAACCTTTTAATGAATTTTCAGCTTTTGTAACAAATTAACTTACTCTTGAAATTCTACTTATTTTTCCGAAACGAAATTTATAGTAAATAAATAACGATTGGCAATAAATAATTTCTTGCAGGTATGATGTATTTGTCGCCCATCGTATAAAATGGACCGCATTCTCATGTTTCGCACAATAGTGCAATATCCCCTTATTCAGGAAATGTGGCTGGCTAACGTGCTTTAAGACTATTGCAGGAGCATATTATACGGTTTTATTGCTTAAAAATATTTTTTACGGTGCTACCGTTTTATTAGATGTCAATAGAAATTAAAATATAATTATTTTGGTATAAAAGAAGAAAAGGGAGAAAGAGCCTTATGCCCTTTTTTTTTTTTTGATGTGAGAAACTATCAAATAACTTCTCCCGCTCTTGCGGAGCGGGAGGGCGTGTCAGGCTTTTACTGACTAAAACCCACCCGTGTTCCTTCCGTTGCCTGTGTGCCGGGGCCGCGATATCCCTTTCGGACAGACTCGCAACCCTGGCAGGCATTGGCCCTTACGGATCCCGTCAGTTGGTGCTGACATCTCTTTGAGGCGCGCGTGGAACACAACGCGCCGTCGACCCGGGCCTGGTCCTTATCGGACGGCGAGCTACCCATTGCTCACCGTCTGCAAGCTCGCGCCTACGGTGGCCGGAAGTCGGTTCGCGACTCCCGACGCCGGGGCGTCTCCTGGGGCGACTAGGGGCGCGAGGGCGTAAATCTTGCCTCTCCCTTGCACGCTCTGCCTCCTCCTTCGCAAGCATTACTGCTTCGCAGAAGAAAGTGACGGCCTCCCATGCACTCTCGCTCCGAACCATGGCCTGAACCAGAGCCGGACGCGAGAGATCGCCGCCGCCGATCACCTCCGTGAGGACACGGTGGTGTTCCGCCCAAGCCGGGCAGACCACGAGCCTTAAGCCCTGCGGAGGGACAATACAGGCTAGCTGACGTTCATTTGACGTTCTAAAAGTGCTTTTTGACATTCGAAAAGTGCTGATTCTCAGCCTGGATTGAATAAATGACTTTTGATTTTGATTTTGAGCTAGATTAGATTTAATCAAACTAAAATAAAGCAAGTTGTTCTAAAAAAAACATTGTAAGTCAATTTATTTTAATTTTGTTTTTTTTTATTGTTGACATAATCTACTCATTAAAATGTTTTTATTTTATGAGTTGTATTGCAATTTGTGGTAATGTAAATTATTTTAGCATAAACACTATTATATAGAATCAAGTTTTTCCAACTGAACAGACAGCTGTGCTGCTGGGGAGTTTGTTGCCCCACTTCTTCTTCCCAGCTTAAGCACTAGGAAGTGGTGAAGGGTGGGCGTTTTGGGGGACTGTCTTATGTAATTTTGACGTTGGAAAAGTGCTGATTCTCAGCTTAGTTTGAATAAATGACTTTTGATTTTGATTTTTGATTTTGTGCATGATGGCCCCTGGGGGGTCCGACCCCTACCCGATAAGAGAGAAATTGCTTTGAAAATATCATCATGTAGGGTCAATTTTTTTTCCTTCAACTTAAACATAAATCATCATCATCTGCCTAGCCAATTCCCAAATATGTTGTGGTCGGCTTCCAGTCTTACTGGATGCAGCTGAATACCAGAATTTTACATGGAGCGACTGCCTATCTGACCTCCACAACCCAATTCTGCTGTCAGACTTTCGGGCTAACACACAGACATGACATAACTATTATTATAAAAAATTGACAGTAAATTCTTAATTTAATTTTATTTTTACTGTGCCACACAGGGTCCCTCATTTTACCTTAACAACCTTGAAACATCTTATAAACATTATAAAATGAAAATAAAAGTGTGAATATGATGGGTATCGATATAAATACGAGGCTGTATAATTTGCACTTTTGCTAGGTATATAAAAACAAGGCTGTATAATTTGCAATTTTGATAGGTATATAAATACGAGGCTGTATAATTTGCACTTTTGATAGGTATATAAATACGAGGCTGTATAATTTGCACTTTTGATAGGTATAACTTTTCATTGAAACACTTTATTTTGTTAATGGTATTATTTAAGTTACATATAGGATTAAGATTGCAAGTTAAATTAAGGATATACTAAGTTCTCCGGAAATATTCTCCAAAGTTGTTTGGAGAACATTTCCAGTACAAGCCGACCCGACTTAAGATAGTATTCCTATTACCGTGAAGTGTTTGAGAGTTACAGAATACTCCGTTTTAATTAAAATCGGTTTCTTGTAACAAGATTGTTATAAATTAAAGCGAATACGCTTTGCAATCTAAGCGATTTTATTAACGTTTGTTGATTTTTCACAATTACAAAAATACTGCTATATTTCATAATCATTTTTAACAGAAATAACCAAGTCATTGTTAAAAGTAGAAGAAGAAGAAGTAGCTACTAAGTACAATAAGTACTTATTGTCAAGAAAATTCATTGTTACGTAAATAGACAGCCTACGTCAAATTACCGTCTTGCCATTTCATACAACTGTCAAAGAATGACAGTTGTAATCTGAATATACGGACAATTTAAGTTGGTAGTAAATTTGCTTATTAATTAATTTTCCTGATTTTACATAACACAATTATCAAAACACTTTACATTTACTGATAAATGAATTAATATTTTGTATTACATATCTTACTAACATAGCTTATAAGTAGTGTGTATTATTAACATCATAAATGGATGGGTCTCAATTAAAATAGGTTTTTTTTTAAATTAATTCTGTAATATATAGGTCATGGTCTTATTGAATATATTGCATTAAAACTTATTTCATGATCAACCATTTTCTAGTATTGAACATGAAATCCTAGCTTCCTAATCAAGAATTCTCCTAACTAGCTAATATTAGTTACATTCCTCACACAAAGCACCAAAAGATACGCAATCCGATACAAAGGGCCTGTTTCGGACGTCTGTCTGTCTGGCTGGTCCATTCCCAGATATTTTGACACAGATGCGCGATATTCGGACTGCTAACATGCTCTATGTATCCAGTTACTTGATTGTGTTATGGGATGCACTGGTTTTTTTATGTGTAACATCTGTCCTCTCGCTTTACTGCAATCTGTGGGAGTGATTTCGTGAAAAGGGACGGAAGTGTGTAACAGGAAGCTGAGGAAGCGCGCTATTTGATTTGACCAATGAGCGCGCGCGGTACTAAAGTTGGCTTTAGATGGTACCAACTCATTTTCCGAGAGGTTGGTACTATCAGCCAAGATGTCAGATGTTACACATCAATTGCGATTACTGTAAACGTATGTCCTAACATTGAGCGGCAATCATGCGCGGCTGCGCGCTAACACTCGTCGGTTTATTCTTAAACAGAGCGCGGCAGATATGTGTCCTGCAAACGCCGCGTGTTGCTGCCGCGCTCTTGCCTCTCAATTTTTGGTCACACCTTAAGGCTCACTCATTTTTAGTATTCGATTTTTAATCTGAAATGTTCATACTGTTTGAAAACGAGGCAATGGATGGTAGAGCATGACTGTAATTTGAAGTGCAGATCATGGTTTTTTTATTGGTCCTTTTATAGGCATGAGTCTCAATATTCAATATTTCCTTATATGTTTTTCAGTATAAAATGAAAGAAAGCATCCCAATCAAAATAATCCATATAACCTACCCGCACAAAAAAATATCGACTGATGAAAATCGCAATCGCTTGGTGCACAAGATATCAAATTCTATATTAAAAAGTTAATAACACTGGCGGGCACTAAACTTCCAAAACAACATAAAACGAAAGAATTTCAAATTTCGTAAAAAGAACACTAAAAATAGAACACCAATTTCTCACATATACGCTATAAATTCGACTGACGAATATCGCAAAGCCGGGTCCACATGAGCTTAAATTACGCCGGCGGCTTGCACGTCGGCTCTTATCGAGCCGCTCTCTGTTCACAGTGCATAAATCACTTGCACGCTCCTGATACAGTTGGCTCATGTGAACGGAGCCTAACATCTTCGTCCGTGACGTTAATCTTGTGTTATCAGCTAGTGTTGAAGGTGAAAAGTAATTAGACGGAGTTTGGTGGCGGAATGTGGTGTCAAAGTGGTGATACTGGTGCTGATTAGGAAAAGCGCCTGGTAAAAGACAAAGACACCCCTTTGACTACTCATAATGATGCTTATGCCACTTCCTCATGTTTTTACAGAACAAATGATGAGCATTTTTAACCTCCTGTAATATATTATTTCAAACTAAATAATTTTCAATTCACATGAAAATTATTTAGTACACACCTGCCATAGAAGTCTAATTTTACGTTCAAATTCAACTTGATTGGACGGACGGACGAAAAACTAATATTTTTGCAGAATTTCCCGCTTTGTTTGTGCGTCCTACCTTCGTGCACTAGTTCATCCAACAAAATTAAATGCAAACTAAATTGGAAATCAAATTTTATATTTTGGTCCTTTTTCTTGTGATTGGCCGGCGATGAAACAAAAAAAATTTGGTCCTTTTTCTTGTGATTGGCCGGCGATGAAATAAAAAAAAAATCGTTCGATATTTTCCTCTCTCTCTAAATTATAACAAACCTCTACATATTACTTTCTGTGTTTCTTTTCTTTCAGTGTTCTGTAAGATTATGACTAACATATTATAAAATAATAAGAAGAAGAAGGCACGAGCATTGATCACCACGTTTGCTCAAGACAGGTTGGTGATTTCAGACTTATATTAAGTCCAGGTTTCCTCACGATGTTTTCCTTCACCGATGTCAGTAATCTCTAAGATAAACTCAGAAAGTACATATGAATTGAAAAAGTCACATAGATACTTGCCCGGATTTGAACACACCTTAACCACTGGGTTAAGGTGTGTTCAAATCCGGGCAAGTATCTATGTGACTTTTTCAATTTAAAGTCGTGAGTGAGGTCTCCAGTGATTGTAATTTTTAATCGAACCGTACGAACTTTCAGCATCATATGGATTCGACGATAAAGTACGTAAGTAAAGTCTTCATTATCTAGATTTTATCGCAGTGGACTGAGGTACGAAAATTCAAATTTTCGACTCTACTCTAGAAAATAAATTATTCAACATAAAATTGTATTTAAATATGACCCTAAAGTGTCTATCTAACTAACTTAAAAAAAGATTTGAACATTATTCCCTTTTTGCTATAACGAAACAACCCGACATGTACAGGCAAAAGTGCTTAGTGGCGCGTCACTAGCTAATGTCGTTATAGGCACATGACTAGTGAATGCACTCTAGATGTCGCATGACTACTTTTGTAAGCATTTAAACAATTTGTAGGCTTTGATTTAAAAACGAGAGTCAGTTTACGTGTAGACTTGTTACTGTTAACCAAGTTTTTTTTGGTAAGAAACATTGTACCGTTTGTACTTAGCATGATATTATTGATTTGTTAATGTGGATAATTAGTTGACATTGTCCTATGTGACGCTTCATATTAAGTGGTTTTGTGGTACGACTTTAAAATGTTAATCTTAAACTGATTATGTTAAGAGTCAATAACACCTCAGCTTAAATTCACTCTTTATCTCACTCGCACACTACTGCTCGGAGACTGAGTGTTGGGGAGAAGGCTCCTAGGGGCCGATAGTTTAGGTAATTTCTTTTTACGATTAATGGTTATTTAAAAAAATATATAAAATAGAGTATCTGCTTTATATTTAGTTTAGTTATTAAGCATAGTGCCATGATCTATTTTTTTTAATTCTAGCGGTTTAACGTTCGATTTGGAGGTAACTTGGTAACTTTGTATTTTTTTTCTGTGGAGAAATTTTTATGGAATCGTGTTTTCGTCAAACAAATACTTAACATTAATCCTCAACTTTATATGTATATTTATTTCAAAATCAATTCTGCAATATTTTCGATTCTATCGGAGGACCATGCTAAGCAATTTGAGGTATTGAAGACGTTAAAATCGACATAAGTCCATATATATTCACACTTAGTATGCATGTGTTCATTTTCCATAAATAGTTGTATATAAACCACATAAACAATACTTAACATAACTAATAACACCATACAGGACCCTCTAAAACCCAAGCCGTAAATACCTTATGGCAACAATGTAAGTGGTATAGATCAGTTGCCTTATAATTAAATAATAGAGCTAATTACTCGCCTCAATTTACTACGGAGTTGAGGTATTGTGGCCTTGTCTGCTCATGTTAAGAAATTGCTTACTATGTATATAAACTGCGTTCGCAACTTATTTATCAAACATGTAAACAAACACGAGTTTTTGGAAAAACAACTGTAATGCCTACACATCATAAGATTCAATTTGCGCTAAAACTTCTTATATTGTATGACTTTTTTAACAGTACTAGTCAGTCTAAAATTAACTTTATTTACATTAGCATAAAGTTGATGTTTGTTTAAGTGGAAATAACATCAATTGGAAACAAGGATTTAAATAGACCTTTGTGGTGATTTGCGACATTACTTGTGGTTAGAATTTTGTATTATGTCTAAAAATAATTTGGGAAGGGAATTCATAGGAGGAAAATGGTTAGATTATAACAAAAACATAACATCACGAATTGTTTTCTCGAAGGGTTAGGCAAAGGTGTAACTACAAGTATATTACACCCACATTTTGCCAGTTATTTTATTTTATTTTGCCAGTTATTTTATTTTATTTTGCCAGTTATTTTATTTTATTTTATTGTATTTGGGTGGCTTACATCTATCAATACAGAAGTAACAGTGAGGTAATTGACGACAAGCCATTTACAAGCCTCCACAGTTAGCAATAGACTACTGTTGTACAAATTTTCAAATTGAATAACAATTCATAAACTATAACACTATGTATATAACACTAGGTACTCGTATATTTTTAAATTAACTATTAAATTAAGTAAGTACCTGGATAGGCAAAGATGCATGCGCAAGCGCTATTATAAAACATCTGCAACATTAATCTAAGAAATGTTAGTGTGTAGTAGTTATGTTTAAGTTCCATAAAATTTTATGGTGTTTTATTTTGTAGAAATGAATCGATAAAAATAACCAATAAGGACCTTCAGAAAGGTCAAGTGAGTAGTAATTGCAACTGGCGTGCTTACATACATGTCCAGATATATGAACGTAAACGAAACAAAAGGAGTAAGTACGTAAGGACCGTAATATGCACCTTCCGCCTGACGCAGGTCCTCACCGGACCCGGTTGTTTCGGGAGGTTCCTGTTCCGGATAAGGCGGGAGAAAACGCCCGGGTGTCATCATTGTGTGGATCGCCCGGAACATACGGTGGAGGTCTGCCCGGTTTGGGTCCCCTAGGACCGATGCCTGGGTTGCGGGAAAGTCCGAAAGGGTTACCGTGGCACCTGGCAACGAAAAGGCAACTGAAGGAACACGGGTGGGTTTAAGTCAGTAAGAGTCTGACACGCCCTCCCGCTCCGCCCAGAGCGGGAGAAGTTATTTGATAATTTCCCAACCAAGTAATTAAAAAAAAGCACCGTAATAGGCGGCGTTCTGCAGTTCCTGCCTAACCCCATCGGAAGAAGCCCCAGCGTGACTTTATGTTTGTATGTAATTTAAGACGATCATACCAAAGTACCAATGTTGCTTCAATTAATCAGTAAGATGAGAATACCTGAATCGAGTGTGCACACAAATAACTCGGAGGTAAAGCCTCCGAGTTATTTGTGTGCACACTCGATTTTTCGATCCTCTAAAGCCAAATTATAAATCAACTTTGTGTGTTTGTAACATTTTGTTTCATCTTTTACATACATAACATACAAGTAAATAAAATGTATGTGTCTATTTTTAACCGCTCTCGTATTGTTAACTTACCCGTGCCGACCGAATTCTTAATGTCAAAATAACAGTCTTTTACTAAATGCATAAGGAAGTATATACGGTACTTATAACCACAGAACAGATAATGTTCTTTGCTTATAACCATAGATATATGCTAGTTCTAAATAATACATCTATGCTTATAAAAATCTATTTAAAAAAAAAAAATCTGTTTGTCTGTTTATTCCAGGTAATCTTCGAAACGGCTCGCCCGATTTTAACGGGATTTTCACTGGCAGATAGCTGATGTTATAAAAAGTATTTTTATTTTAGAAAAAGAATTAGGGTCCACGTGGGCGAAGCCGCAGCAGGAGGAGCTCGTGGCGAAGTAATAACTGCTGCACGGGTCGATCCGTCAGGTTAAGCTACGCTTGCCGGGGTTTATCTGTGGATGGGTGACCATCTTTACATAGCGAGATTCCTCCGTGCCTTGGAAAGCACGTTAAACTTGGTCTCGGCTGTCATTCGTTAATCTTTGACAGTCGTTACGCGTCGTCAGAAGCCCGAAAGTCTGACAACCACCTAGGTGTATCGTATTAAACAATTACTGGGTTGTGGAGGTCAGATAGGCAGTCGCTCTATGTAAAATACTACTATTCAGCTTAATCTGGTTAGACTGGAAGCCGACCCCAATAAAGTCGGGAAAAGGCTAGGCAGATTGATTGTGGGCGAAGCCTCAGGCAGCATCTAGTATATCCTATAATATTAAACGAGCAATACTTGTAATCACGTTCATGAAAACGGCTAACGATTTCGATGAAAGTTGCAATATGCGTTTTCGGGGGTGAAAAATCGATCTTGCTAGGTCCCATATCTGGGAAAATTTGTTTTCTCCGTATTTTCATCCGACCAGAACTCGGTCGCCCAAAGTTTAGAACAAGATGGCTAACTTAGAATAATGATATGGCAGCATGGAACTCGTAAGTATCTACCTACTATCATGGCAGCATGGAATTAATAAGTATCTAAAAATAAGTATTAAATGAGCATTTTCTATTTTCACGAGAGCAGAGCTCGGTCGCCCAGGTACTATTCAAATAAAAACACTATAAAAATAAAGAGAGACACTTGAATATTATTACCTAAAGGCTCTGAACGTCTTACCTTCCAGTGACTGTTAACATTCATCCGGGGACATATAAAATTCGCTTTGAGTGCACTCATTTCCAAACGCCGCCATTTTCTCATAGCGTCTTAATATTTTATCAAAGTAAGTACCTACTCCTTATTATAGACACTTGAAATGCGACTTAATGTTGCTTTGTTAAGAAAACATAGTTAATTCTAAATTAATCATTCATTTTAGAAGTGCGGGGTTCCTATACTGTCCTGATAAATATTTTTTAGTTTTATGTTGAGTTTAATAAGTTATGTCGTGATGGCCACTGGGCCATTGATAATCCATATGATGCTGAAAGTTCGTACAGTTCGATTAAAAATTACAATCACTGGAGACCTCACTCACGACTTTAAAAATCATTTAAAATGCAGACAGTACCTCCTTATCATATAATTACCTATGTACATACCTAAGTGGAGCAATATGATATTCCCACGTCATACTCGACATTAAGCCCCTGAGATGATTAATAACGAGAACCTGCAGTGAGTTAGAATTCAAATGATTTATAGGTATTTGCTATGAATGCATTTTTCTGAATGTTTCTTTCATAAGAAATTTCTTATAAACGATGCAAAAATAAAGAAACTCTTATGAAAACGGTAAAAAATTTCAAAATCCAATCAGGGAAATCATTTGTCTCTTCTTAAAAAACAAAGAGCCGTTGCTGATAAAGAGCCTTCTTCTGCTTTCGGCACGAGCTATGTAATAATATGTGTTGTAAGTCGTGTTTGAAAATAGTAGTCAGTTTCAAAGGTATGTAGAGCATGTGGAAGATACACAGGCATCTTAGCTTAGTTATACTTTCAATCACAGTTCCAAAGACTTTGAAAGAAATTGTTAATCCATTGCTTCATATATTTATGAGGAACAGACTTTACCCATGTTCACTCATCCTCCATAGAAAAGAGAGGATCCTCCGACCAGACGGGTGTCGTGTCTGGTGGACTACTGCCCGACGATTAATTTCGGGACGTTTTATATTTGCTAGGTTTGCGTGACGTCAGTGTGATGTGTAGTTCGCATGTGGCGATGCCGCCACATATTTGAAAAATTCGTCTGCTCGACAACCTTAAAGACGCAATGAATGGCGTCAAATTGTCAAAATTAAAGACATCACCATAGTAAATGCGTAACGTAATCACCCCGCTGGTTCCCAGTTGCAGTCTTTAGACATGTGACCCCCCATAACCCAATGAAATATACCCCATAACATATCAGACCTAAAATGCCTATGCCAACACCCACATATGCTGAAACGCAGTATATGAATGAAAAAAAAGTGATTTCATATATGCAGCACTTAAAATCGTATCAATCAATTCTGACTACGGCAGCCCTCGCGTCATACATTATCAAAGGCGTTACTTGGACGTCTTCCATTCGCTGATGTACATCTGTGCTGGATGTGACTGTGAAAATAAATAACTTGCTTCCGCCAGCGGCTTTGCCCACGTGATATCTTTATAAATTATAAATTAAAAAATTAAATTCATTTATTTTCAGGTAAATAACACCCATAGCCAAACATAAATTAACAAATTAACAAAATAAAATTAAATAAAAATAAATAAATAATCAAAAACAATAAAATTAATACCCCATAGCATATGTAACTCAGTGATAATATAGCATTCTACTAGTGTTTTTTTTTTTTTAAATCAGTCCAATAGTTTTTGAGTTTATTCATTACAAACAAAAATACAAGTATTTTCTCTTTATAATATTAGTGCCTTTAATAATACCAGCCTATCATTGTCCCACTACTGAGCAAAAGCCTCTTCTCATACAAAGAAGGCACGAGTATTGATCACCACGCTTGCTCACGACGGGTTGGCGATTTCAGACTCGTATTAATTATAACTCCAGGTTTCCTCACGATGTTTTCCTTCACTGATTTCTGTAGTGTCCAAGATAAACTCAGAAAGTACACATGAATTGCAAAAGTCACATTGCTACTCCCAAACGCCCTGCCAAATCCAATCATGCATGAGAGGCGATGCCTAAATCACTGGGCCATCACGACCCACTGGGCCATCACAACTGTGAAGAGATCTGCCTGTTTATCTAAATCTAAACTAATATTATAAAATAGTTAACGCGCTTGACGTGGCAACACATCGTGTCCGGGTTCGCAACAAGTCAATCATCATCCTGAGGATGCCTCGTCGAGACGTGAAACACGTGTCGATTTCTTACAAGGTTCTTTATGACTCTTTAGTTAGTTATTAGTACTCTTTTGGTAGTTAAGCGGATTAGGTTACTAAATATACGTCGCATATTGTTTTTGTTTTTTTTATTGTTATACAGAGAAAGATTTGATTTTTTGTATGTTTGTTTGTTTGTTTGTAATGAATAAGCTCAAAAACTACTGGACCGATTTAAAAATTCTTTCACCAGTAGAATAGTATATACTGAGTAACATAGGCTATAATTTATAAAGATATCATGCGGACGAAGCCGCTAGCGGAAGCAAGTTAGTCATATACGAGTAAAAACTCACCGTGAAAACTTAGGTAAGGCTTGGAGTGAGCTGTTAACATTGTCAATCCCTAGCATCTAGCATCAGATGGAATGACAGGTACCTTCAAGCTTGGGCACGCCACAATTGTCACCTCTTTGAGGAGTGGCTAGAGAGGCGCCACGGCGTCCTCACCTTCCGCCTGACGCAGGTCCTCACCGGACACGGCTATTTCGGGAGGTTCCTGTTCCGTATAAGGCGGGAGGAAACGCCCGGGTGTCACCACTGTGTGGATCGCCCGGAGGACACGGTGGAGCATACGGTGGAGGTCTGCCCTGCTTGGGCAGAGCACCGCCGTGTCCTCACGGAGGCGATCGGCGGCGGCGATCTCTCGCATCCGGCCCTGGTTCAGGCCATGGTCCGGAGCGAGAGTGCATGGGAGGCCGTCACTTCCTTCTGCGACGCAGTAATGCTCGCGAAGGAGGAGGCCGAGCGCGCGAGGGAGAGGCAAGATTCGCGCCCTCGCGCCCCTAGTCGCCGCAGGAGACGCCCCGGGCGTCGGGAGTCGCGAGCCGACTTCCGGCCACCATAGGCGCGGGCTTGCGGACGGTAAGCAATGGGCAGCTCGCCGTCCGATAAGGACCAGGCCCGGGTCGACGGCGCGTTGTGTTCCACGCGCGCCTCAAAGGGATGTCAACACCAACTGATGGGGTCCGTAAGGACCAACGCCTGCTGGGCAACCCCAGCAGGCGTTGGTCCTTACGGACCCCACGGGTTTGTCCGAAAGGGATATCGCGGCCCTGTCTGACACACCCTCTCGCTCCGCCCAGAGCGGGAGGAGTCATTTGTCGATTTCCGACTCTCAAAAAAAAAAAAAAAAAAGTACCTTCAAGCTCACTTCACTTAGGTGTTTTCACGTGAGATTTTACAGAATAAATCGGCTGATCCTTGTATACAGAAAGCTTGCAAAGGGTTAATAAATCGGAAGGTCTTGCTTTTTATACGGTGTGTGTTAAAGCGCAATAACTGTTGTGGTTTCCGAGAGATAACCCCGTGATAGATGATTTGTACAGGGGCAATATCGTTTTAGTCGGTCCTTTGAGTACGTGAATCTAGGATATTCTTCATTTTAAAAATATTTTGTGAAGGAAATAAATTTTCAATATCAGTCAGATACAATCTTATCTAAATTTTGGACGAATAGTATAAGGAGGTGAAATTGTTCGTTTGTAAGTAGTATTTTCAAGAATTACGGATCTGATTACAAAAAATATTTCATTGATAGAAAGCTACATTATTGTTGAGTAGGTACCATAATAGATACCTATATGTTTTTTGGTATAGTTGACTTATCCACGCGGAAAAAATCGTGAGTAAGCTAATCGAAGATACGTTGGTTTTGTTGTGGATTACAAAAAAAAAGTAAAGCTCAGGCCCAACACATTGACACTTCTAGCTCCAGTACATCTACACATCCCCGAATTTCCTTACAATCTTAACTTTGCCGTTAACAAAATCTATTCTCACCTTACTCACGTACAAAACAACTCACAAACGCTACATTCTGAACCGCAAAACTAAGTTGGTGAAACAGTTAATGCCCTGAATACTATCTCACGAACGTATATTTTAGCTGTTAGCAAAATGTTAGCGATTTGAGCATATCCTTGTAACAGTTGATACGAACCTGATTTGTGTTATTGGTTTTGTTATTGTTGAATGAGATAAGTTTTTATGGCGCCTATAGGATTTTAGCTAATGTGTTTTCTTGTAAAAAGAAAATGTCGTCTGCTAAATATTGGCCTTTCTACTGAAAAAGGAATCATAACAGTCACAAAAAATATACAAAAGTTTTCGTAAAGAGTTTTGCTTAAGCGGCCGCCGCGCCGTCATGAAAATGATGGCACCGGGGTTTGACATACTGTGTCAAAAAACGCTCTGTAGGAAAACACACCAACTTACTTTAAAAAATAAAAAAATAACGGTTCAGTGACGTCATTCGAGCTATGTGGTGGTCACCACAGTCTTAGAAAACCTGAGTTCTAGCGACCATTTTTTTACCGACCAGATTATGACGGATGCCCTTTTATTCCTGCAGGGAATACTGTTAACATCATGACTTATCAAAAAATTCAATATATCTTCATAACATTGTAAGAGAAAAGTTTGTTTATTTGGCAAAGTATGAAAAATCTTCGTGTCGTTTTTATTGTCGATCATAATATTATAATTAATAGGTATCGTAAGTCGTAACGAAGCAATTACGACACTTAAATGTTGCAGCAAAACTTTTTACAATAAGAAAAAATACCTATTGTATTTTTTTTTATTGTAAAAAGTTTTGCTACTTTTAATATTCTGTTAACATTATTTGTACCCATTTAGGAAAAAATACTCATTTAATATATTTACGAAAAACTTGTAGGGAAAGTATCGTGTACTTGTCCCATGTTACTCGAGGAGCTTGTAGCTTCCCGTCAGTATCAAAACCAGTATAAGCTGGTCTCTAATTCTATTAAAACTTCGTACTACCACTGACTTGTGGTCTACTGTACCTGAGAGAAAAATGGATTTGAAAAAAAAAAACCTAAAAAGTTAGTTTATTAAACTTGCTGAAGTTGTCATTTCGATAAATGATGATAAATATTTCTTGAACGATAACCGCTGAAAACCTGTCTAATACTAAAGAAAATACTATAAAAACAAACATAGCACAGTAACCAGAACCAACGCGATTAACAATACCCATTGCATCGCAACAAACTGAAAATGAACATCACAAAAAATCCAATCGAAAAATATTTTCACCGTATAACATGTTACCATTTTTATTTCTTTTTTCTTCTTTTTCTGACGAAATTACCAATATTCTGGCATGTTTTGAGTTTGATATTCCTGTCTCCACCGATGAAGTATACCTGCAGTGGAGTAAGTAACTCCTCAGGAGACCACTGTCCTTGTGAAGAACCGGTATGGGATAGGAGTGTGTTCACGGAGACCATCCAGACGAAATACGGGATTATCTGTGACAGGAAATGGCTTGTCAGCTTTTCTCAAAGCATGCTGTATGTTGGCACGTTACTTGGCGCTTTGTTTTTTGGATTTTTCTCTGATAGGTAAGATTTTATTTTATTTTTAACACGTTCGGTGCGGTATCGGGTTGATTATATCCGATGCTCATCTTTCCTCCGGTGCGGGATAAAAATTACTGTGCCAATTGGTAGTTTATTTAAATGTATATTATAACAATCTGTTTAATTGTCTGAGACGCAAACTCTACTATTTAGATAAAATACTAAAATACATATTCCATGAATCCATGTTTTAATTAAACCACCCTACAATTATTTTTTCCATTGATTACACTCCAATTTAAGCAGCATATGCTTTAATAATCCTGTTCTTAATTTAATTATCATCGATATTCCCGTCAGAAAAACCGTCTCATCACTCAAAATTAATATTAATAAAATATTGATGAAAGCTCGCACACGTTTCCAATTAATTACGTTAAGTACCAGCCTGAGAGTTAACAATGTAATCTGAAATTTCGATATAAACTGCTGTAACTCGTGAGTTTTTCAAGCAACATATCTTCACGTCTGTTATCCGTGAAGGGAGAGGTGCAATAATAGTACACTCACATTTTTCCAGTCCGATGTAATAGGAGGCGAGCCTATTGCCATCAACCAGGCACAAATTCAGACTCCGTATTTATTACTGAGAAATTCCAGATGGAATAAACCAAATAACATTTTGCCCTGCTTTGTTGACATAATCTACTCATCACAATGTTTTTTTACGAGTTGTATTGCAATATGTGGTTAGCTAGTGACCTCGACAATTGATCATATTATTTATTGTTATTAGTAATTAACTTTTTGTTTATTTATTTTACCTCGATGGTCCTAGTTCATCATTTATAACTTCCAGTTACAACTATATGTAAGCGGGCACGCCCTTTATGCCTGGAGGCTTTTATTAAGATATTAAGTTCTGTTTACGTTTTGTATTTTATTTCTGCCTGAGTATAGTTCTCGATGATTTTGTTTGGTATATTGGCGTGTGCTAGCTTATACGAGCTCGTATATGGCTAATAATTTAAATTATGTTTTGTGTTGCTTAATGTAAATTATTTTGAATACTATTTTTTTGTTCTTCTAACTGATCAGACAGCTGTGCTGCTGGGGAGTTTGTTGCGCCACTTCTTCTTCCCAGCTAACGCACTAGGAAGTGGAGAAGGGTGGGCGTTTTGGGGGACTGTCTTATGTAATTTTGACGTTCGAAAAGTGCTGGTTCTCAGCCTAGTTTGAATAAATGACTTTTGATTTTGATTTTTTTGATTTTGCCCGACTGAATTTGGGAATCGAACCCAGGACCTCGTGCTTAGTAGTAGTGCTTGTGAACACTAGACCAACGATAGCAACAACAATTGTTGAGTAGTCTGGGTGCAATTCCTAGGTTAGGAAAAGTTCTTGGTAGAAGTTTGTTATGTTTGAATGTTCGATCAAATTACTATGTGAGTTGAAATACAATCGAAAATATACAGAGAACAAACTGCTTTGCTAGGCAGGTTTATGCGAGCCCAGTAATGTGACAGTACAGTACGTCAGTTCAGCGCTGACTTGCAACTGGGCGTGTGTCCAGTACTGACTTCGCGCCCTCAAGTCAGTCGACTTGACTAACCTACCCGTCTATTTTCGGGCCCAGTAGCTCCCCCCGCCTGACTTACTGCCGGTCTCGTCTACATGAACCCACTGACTGGGTCCGAAATTCCGAGTTATTGGGTCCAGTCACTGCCATCGTATAAGCCAGGCATAAAATGAAACTTTCAATTTATGCTTCTCACACTTACTTCCATTTTCAGGTCCGGCCGCCTACCCACGTTCTCACTGAGCTGCCTAACCATCGCCGTAGCAGGATTCCTGGTCCGTACCATGCCAACAGCTGCATCCTTCATCTTCATGCGCTGCATCGAAGGCATAGGGATCGGGGGTTCCATCGTCACCGGCTACGTCCTCTGTGTAGAATACTGCGGAACCAGGTACAGAGAAATGGTGTCAGCTCTGTTCCATGTACCGATAAACGTGAGCCATATGTCATTAGCTGGATTGTCATATGTGATGAGGCACTGTGATACCTTACAACTGGTGATCTCGATTCCTACGTTCTTGTGTGTCACGTTATGGTGTCTAGGCTTAGAGTCCCCGAAGTGGTTGATGGATAAAGGCGATGTTGAGAAAGCAACGGTTGTGATGGAAAAGATTGAGCGGTTGTAAGTATCAGATATCTTTAAATAAATAAATATTTGTCTAGAAACTATCATCATTACAGCTTTTCCCCGTGGCCTCGGTCCCGTGCAGAAAATTTCTAGCCTTTGTCACCCTTCGAACCATAAACTATTTCTATGTAAAAAAATATCACGTTGTTCCGTTGCACCGATGCTGCGTGAAAGGATAAATCAACAATCAACATAAATTCTTTCGCATTTATTATATTAGTAGAATTACTACGCTTCTGTTAAATGACTTCTTAATCTCAAAGCTGTGACTTCTTAATTTCTGTTTCAGCAACCGTCATCCAACTGACACAATTAAAACAGAAATGGAAGAGTATCACGCAGCACAGAGCTCTCTGAAACACAGCAAACTGAGATTCTGGCAAATCTTCCGACACAAGAAGCTCACCATAAACCTCGCGTGTATGTCTGTCATCTACTTCGTTTGTGGCATGGGGTATTACGGCGTGTCCCAGTACATCGGCAAGATGAGTGGCGACATTCATAGGAACGTCGCCATATCTGGAGCACTGCTCATACCAGGAACCATCACCGCTGCATTCTTACTTCAGTTTCTTGGAAGAAGATGCTTCTTAATGGCCACTAACTTTCTATCAGGGATATTCATGATTATAGTCATCATTATCCCTGAACACGCTAGCTTGGCGAGGGTACTGACCGCCTGTCTCTGCAATACTTTCTTCTTTATGTCGTTTATTATAGTGTTCTTGTATGGTGTCGAGTTATTCCCGACCTCTATAAGAAATTCTGCGTTAGGGTTTTTGTCAGTTTTGTCTAGACTGGGTCAAATAATTGCTCCGCCTATCAATGCTCTGCCTCATGTGGTTTCGGGTAGCGTTTTTGGAGTTCTGGCTATTGTTGGTGGATTGTTGTGTTACCCATTACCAGAGACGAAGAATTTAGAGCTGCCGTCTACGTTGGAGGATACGAAGAGTCTACCCCGTAGATTATCTAAGCCCGGGCAAGAAAGTGTCCAAATAAACTAGAGGAAGTATAAAATATTCTTACAAGATTCAAGCAATATTGTATTAGAAAATATCTCGCTTTCGAAAGTTACATTCATTTAACTAAAATACAGTTTAAACAATTCTTCTTGACTTTACTGTATTATATTTTATTTAATCATGAACGATTTATTACATATTAAGATGTGTATTATCAATAATGAATAATAAAATATTTTTAATCATTAACGTATTTTTCGTGGTAACGCAAGTCCTAGTTATATAAACAGTACCTAATTAAAAATCTTTAACGAACTCCTTCAAATCCGGTACACCGAAAAAATCCCGGCCAATCTGCAATCAAGGGACGTAAAGACATACAAACACTTTGAATCACGGACTCCCGGACCAGCAATTTACAATAAAACAAAGGAAGCCAGCGACACTGTTATTTTCAATAAGCTCCCTATACACAGGATAATGAAAAAAGTTTTTATAACCGACAATGCGGAGTAGCTAAGTGGGATAAAGTATGATGTTTTTAACTTGTCCAATATGTAAGAATATTGTTTTATAGCTGGGATGTTAGAGGATTTTGTACTTTTTCTTGTTCATTTGGATTTGTTTTGTTGGGCTCATATTGTTGTTCAGAAAAGTGAGGCTGAAACTTTTCTTGGAATTGTATACTAATTTTGTGTGTCAATTTCAGACTGGTTGGAATTTACTGCCAGATGTACCTAAATCCCTCCAACCCCAACTGCAACCTCGACTGCCTCGTTGTTTGATCACTAGGTCGCGGACGCGATACTACAGAGCACGAGGTCCTGGGTTCGATTCCTAGATCGGGAAAAGTGTTATTGAATTTTTTCCATCTGGAAGTTCTCAGTAATAGCCCTTTTTTTTTTTTTTTTTTGAGTGGGAAATCATCAAATGACTCCTCCTGCTCTGGGCGGAGCGAGAGGGAGTGTCAGACTTTTACTGACTAAAACCCACCCGTGTTCCTTCCGTTGCCTGTGTGCTGGGGCCGCGATATCCGTTTCGGACAAACCCGCAACCCCAGCAGTCAGTAATAGCCCTGAGTCTGGATTTGTGTCCAGTTGTTGGCAATAGGCTCGCCCCCGATTACATGGCACTGAAACCATAACTGGCGAAATGTTGGTGTTCTATCGGTACACCTCTGCCCAACCCTTTGGGGAAACGAGGCGTGATGTTATGTAATGTACCTAAATAAAGATAAATGGGCGGTATTAATTCTGCATACATTCACAGCTAGCAACGAAACAAACAGGTAAACTGTAAAGGTGACCTTCCTCACCAGCCCGAAACAGTTCACTGCTGAATTAGAGCCCAATTTTGAAACAAGTTTGAAGGATCAGTCAGATCAAGTTATACTAAACATTTGAACTTCAACCATATTTTCAAGACTCCCATAATCTGAAATTGCAAATCACGATCACCAAAACTAATCCTTTCAACAGGTTCAAGTTCACATGAAGTTATAATCTCCCTCACAATTCCAATTGCCTACACATTAGCCAAATCACTGACCTTTGATCCAGCTTAACACTTAAGCCTAGTAAATCTTAACCCGTGCTATTGTAAATCAATTTGAACCATTATAACGGCGGTGGATGAGCCATAATCCCGTATGAGAGTATTACGGGCAGCCCGGGGTGAGCAGTAAATTAGGCGAGATGACCCCGAGTGCTAACGTACGACTGTATGCCCCGCCTACGAACATTAGCTGCAGTGGATTTGGGCATTTTGTGATAGTTCCAATTTGTGTTGCCGCCTTTGTTTTTGGGTGGAGGTCGTGGTTCACCTTAGGGTGACATAGTTAGGATGAAAGTGGCGCCAGTGTCTGAAAAATTGAGAGAACATCGGTTGTCACAGTAGGCATGGATTATGAATGTGGATAGCTTTATAAGTGGGGGAAATTAAAAATAATAATAAATGAATTGTGTGAGATGTTAAAATGCCAAGAAAGGGAGTGACTTCACGGAAGAAGAATCATGCTGCGCCCGCAAAAATTTGGCGAGGGGCCGGAGAATGATGCGAAGTTTATAGAATAATGAGTATTTTAGTATATTATTATTATATTAGCCTGTGTTGTCCCACTGTAGGGCAAAGGCCTCCCTTCCCTCTTTCCACTTTTCCCAGTCTACTGCGATTGCAGGCCAATCCTTTAAGACGGAGTCCAGCTCATCCCCGATCTCTTTCTGGGCCTGCCGCGTAGTCATTTCCTGCTATTTGGGATCCACTGAGTGGTGATTTTTGCTTATTGCTGCTCCGACATGCGACAGATGTGGCCAGCCCAGTTCCACTTTAGTCCAGCTGTGCGGCCAGCTATTTGTGTTTTGGAACGAAGTAAAGAGTTCCTAATGCGGTCTGTGAGTTTGACACCTAGTATAGTAGGCAGATATTAGACATCTTCTCCATCTCAAAAACTTGACATGTAACGTGCAGTCTACTGATTTCAAGATGGCGAGTGTATGAGACTAAGGTTCGATCAAGCAAGGGGCTAAAGCCTGGTATGGACTATATTAGTAATTTACTAATGTGGCGAGTAATGTAGTAACTAAATAATTATGTCTGAACAATGAAAAATTTGTCGAGTCAATCCATTTTATTCTATTTTTCGGGAGAGTAGCACCCCCACCATGCGTTAGCTCACTGGGTGATCGGATTTCATTAGCTCACTTTCGGAAATTCTCAAACTATCGAAGTATTCTTTGGTATAATGCTAATTCCTTCAGAAGACAATTAGTAACTCCTAGTTCATCTCTTCTATTGATCCGTTTGCGTACCCATAGCATTTTCTCTCTCTCTCTTCTAAAATAGCCAATTACCATACGCTTCATCAGATTACTCACGTTATTGCGTTGCAGCCTGTTCATCTTGCAAATTTCCACTAAATTTATTGTGTACTGTAGGTACTCGACCGTAGTGCAAACGATGTTTGGTGATTAACTAAACGTTTAGTAAATAAATTACTCTCCACTTGACTAAATTACTAAGATGGGCTTACTAACGGGCTTAAAGGATGGTACTATAGTATTGTTTAATGCTATTTTCTAAACGCACAACAGAATAAGATATATCCTTTGCCTTTTTCGTGTACAGCGAGCATTCGCAGTGTAAATAAAACATTAGTTATTGTTTTATTACCGAAAAGCAATAACAATTTACGATTGAAAATAAAACTAGGATTCTTAATAGTTATTTCGATCACGTATTGTTTTAGAAATTTATTTATTTTTTAAGGGAACCTCTTCAGATGTAATTACTAGGTCGTTAGGAGATTTCGACGCGAGACCAGAATTTTAAATCAAAGAAGAAATTCCCTCCCTGTTTAAAGTTAGCCACTTACTATGCATTAATAGACCTAGTTAAATAGTTACTTTGAGGTTAATTATGTTTTTTTATTGCCTTTTTATTTGTAAAGGAAAAAGATGAGACGTGGTCAATATTCTTTACATAAAAGGCACGGTCCATTCACGGAAGAGAAGATATTATTGTTGGTGTTTACTAACAAATATAGACACACATTATTTGTACCTAGTTTATATTCCGTTTTCTTGTTCATTCCAGATTAAAAAATGATTTGCTTAAAGATTATTTAAGGAAATCAAATCTGTAGAAGGACCCCAACTGAGTATACCATAACGATTATAAAGAGTACGCATAGGTGACGATGAAGACACGAAGTAATAATCAATAAAATTTTAATGGATTACTACGATGAAAAATAATATGAGAACCCTAAACATTCTTACTTGATTAAACTTTCTACATTCTATTTTAAAAGATACAATAATCTACAAGATATAGTACCTAGGTACCTAATAAATACGAAAGTATTTTTAGCGAGTCATTCTGGACTTAAAATGGAAAGTGAACGTAGATTGCTTCGTCCCACACTGTCTCGAGGGTCAACTTAAAGAAATTGGGTTACTTGGAGAAATGGCCTTACAATCTGTCAGAATTTTTATTCAATTTTATAGGTTTAGGTTTATTTTGTTTACCAAAAAAGGAAAATTACGCTTACTAAGGCTCACTCGCACCTTCAGCATCCACGACCCGACTTCCCCACTGCTGAGCCTCTCTATTTTGTGTCAATCCCCACGGTCCTGTGACAACCTCATCCAGGTTCTACCCGCGACGGTAAGAATTTATTTATTTATTTATTATTATTACAAGGCAACTACAACAGGTAACAATCACAGTATATCACTAGATTCACATCAGGTTTCGACCTGATTATTACCCAAAGCGTAATCGCACAACATGACTAGCAACAATAATACTAAAGAAGACGACTGCAGTAAAAAACTTAGTTCAGAAAATTACAGCTGCAAGGTCCGTGCATCTGCCCTCCAACACACTTCTACTTAGGTAGGTTAGGAATGAACAATGTTTATCACTGTTCTGTATCTGTTATCTTTAAACGTTTGACAAATACTGAACATTGTTAAAGTTTGTATAGCGCTAAAACTGATTTGGCTTTAGAATCTTAGCATATTGCATTCAAGTTGTCGGCCTAAATGTGTGAGAGAGAGGGCAACTAAAAAAAACTATACCCTAATCTTTGTTTTCGCACTCGTAAAGGTAATTAAGACATTACATTCAAAGAATCGACAGAACCTATTCTTGAGCCTCAGTCTACAAATATAACAAGGAGCTGCGATCAACAATTCAGCCTAATACAGCAGTAAAAATTGCGAGTTGATTTAATGATGACTCTGATAGCTAACAACGCACTTTGACATAGTCCAGTCTACCTAAAAAAACACTTTACTTGGTATTCTCTAATAACAGACATAAGTTAGAAATGACACAAGTTCATAACCATACTTGTACACAATGTAGTGCAAGGACGCATGTCAGAAAGGTAAACCGCGCTGTAGCCGACATTCTTTAGACATAGAGGCTCATAGTACAAGAGATACAGCAAGCCAATATTAACAGTGCGTTCATTATAACTTGACTCGTGCCGCGATTGGTAGCACTGAATTTTGCAGTCATGTGCTTGGTACTTATTGGTAGTACTGTTCTGTCAGTCGCCATTTTAAACTCTGTTAGAATTGCCATTTGACAGGTGACACTTTACGCGCTTTGCGGTGCGGCGCCGCTGCAGCGTGTAAAAACGCTACGGCGCCGCAGCGCCCGTGTGACCGCCAATGCATCGTGTGCACAGGCTCTAAGACTGCGAAATTCAGTGCTATCAATCGCGTCACGAGTCAAGTTATAATGAACACGCTGTACTCAACTACGCTTTACAACATTGATTCTCTTGTAAGAAGATAGAAGTTGTTTTCATTTCAGTTGTCTGTAATATTTACATCTATCGAGCCACTGCCCATAAGAGGGTCTAGCACAGAATAAATAAAATGCTTGCTGCTTATTGAAGCGACTTAAAATAACTGTTTTACACACACACACACACTCATCTATAAACTCACACCTTCTTCTCATGGAGGTAGGTAGAAACAACAGAACGCCACCTGCTACGAACAAATTTTCTCAACAAAAACTGTCAAACAAAAGCAACACACAAATACATAATCGGTTACGTGATCCATTTAACTTTTATAGATACAAAAGTTCACGTAGTATATTCTCATGTGTCAAATAAACTGACATCAAAACTGACTTGCATTACTGTATACATTTCACTGTACTCAAGATAAACGTACCAAGGCAAGTGATGTATATTATTATGAAACCACGACATGTGGTCCTAACTGACGTCATGTCAGACCAATGTCAAGCCAGACCCTCGGGCCACGAGATAAAGAGTCACAGAAGGCCTAGGCCCAAAACTCTTGTAAATAGCCTCGCTTAGGTACCTAGAGAGGGTTAGATACAAAAGTGTGCCATCATCGAAATTACAGGCTATTATTTCAAGAGACAACTGCACTGATGCATGCTGGGCTACACGAAACTTGTATATTAATCCATTTCACCACCTTATGATAAGTTTCTGTTAACTTGTCTGGCAGATACCTACTAACATTCGACTTAATTTTAATCATAAAACATTTTGTGAAATGGTTCATCAATAAAAGTGGCAACGTGAGGAACTAATAAATTAAAGCCAATGCCGATGAACTCAGGGACGTAGTGGAGAATCACTGTATGCTACAGAACTTGGCCTTCTGCAACTTCTGCATAGTGTTTAGGCCCAGGAATGTAATATTCAGATAGACCCTCTGTATGTTGTAAATCTTCGCTAAGTACACGCTAAGTATTATTGTGACGTGTAAAGCCTATTTGTTAGGCGCACTCATTTTTGAGGGCTGCTGTTTAACATAGTGATTATGTCGTGTTTTGTGTGACAAGTGTCGCGTTTATGAGACGAAATAAAATAACAAATGTGAGTTTTTGTTTTGTCCCATGAGTATTTTTTAATATAGAAACCACATCTGTAGTTCTGTGCAAATAGAAGTTTCCTCTAACAATAACAAAAAAATACGAAAAGCTGAGTTGAAAGATGCGTTAATTAACGATACACACAAATATAAGTTTTAAATAATTATTTTATTAAAATCAATCACTATCAAATACATCGCTTTACAATACAAACTGGCCGTATGAGATCGCCGAGTTAATCTAACGCATTCCATTGTACATTAATTACTAATTTATATTTAACAACCACTGGAGTCATTTTGTTGATATCATGATAAAAACAAAGCAGTATTTTCAATTAATCTGGGTTTGTTTGCCCATTCATTAATTTAATATTATGATATTTTGTGTCTCTAAGGTACAACGCTGTTAAAAGCGATGGTAACCCATCATAATTATGCGAGCAGGAAAAGAAATGAGAAGCAGACCTACGCAATGTGCGCTTCTATAATTTCTAAGGCGACAATATTATCGTGGTCGTCGGAAGTAAAAGGGTTGGGTTTAGAAACGTACCGACTCGCTAAAAGCATGTGAGCTCTAGAGAACTGTCCTGAACCCTCGACAACAATATTTTTTTTTACCGGAGACGCATTGTTTATCAAATAAAGTATTTTTTTAAGGTAAGTTTAAATAAAAACTACTTTTTTACAGATGCAAGAGCGTGCCTAGCGAGCTTGTGCCATCCCCCTCGAATCTAACCTGTCTGAGTCGGCCCCAAGTCCCGACACTGTGGCGGGTTTACTCCCCCCCCCCCCCTATCCAGGCGGCATGCATGTTTCTAAACTTTAACCCCATATATTTTATGGAAGTGGATATGGACGTTCACGATAACATCGTGTTGTTAGAAATTATAAAAACGCACATTACAACGTGAAATGTTAAGTAGAGAAGTCTCAGTTTATTGAATAAAATAAAATTGACATAATTATAAATCTCGAAACATTTCAGGTGCTTATACACCAACGGCACGTTGCCAACGCCAGAAGCTACTGCAGCTGTCGACTCTTCGGCAGAAGCCGTTGACGCGTCGTGTATATGGGTAGTTACGCGCTAAGGCGAAAAGCATCCAAAACATAGGATAATCTAGTTACTCTTACAAATGATTTAAGAATAACGATTTCGAATCTTAGCAATGAATTGGTTTTTTTTTTTTTGCGTAATCACAATCCGTATAAACTTCATATGTATGAAAATCCATTTAAATCAAGCATAGAGAGCTTTCGTTAACAACTATCCTAACAGCGAGAATACAATTGCTTTAAAAACTTTCTACTAAACCATGCAACTGAGTAACATAGGCACCATCAAATTCTTAAGAATCCGTAATACCTCAGGTCGAATTCACTTCTCGCACTCACGATATTGCTCGCCGACTAAGTGAGAGCGAGACAGAGCGTCGCGGAAAAGGCCCCAAGGCGCTATTAGTTTAGGTAATTTTTAGTTTTCTGATTTCTTACGGCGAAAATAATGTTAATTAAAAAAACACAGAATCTGCTATAAAGTTAGTTCAGTTATTACCCAAAATTTCATGATCTAATCTGAAGAATTATTGAAAACCAGAGGTTTATTGTTAGGCTTGGTACCTCCAAACTGAACAATAAACCGCTTTAGATTTTTTTATATTGAGAATATTTTATGGAATCTTATTTTACCATATATTTATTTCAAAATTAATGCTGCAGTATTTTCGATATACCGGAGGATCATGCTAACCAATATGAGGTATTATAGACTCTTAAACGACACTTAACTTTTCTTAAGAACGAGCTCCGTCTTAAAAATTTGTATAACATACCAAGATAAACTAAAAATAGCTCTACGTGTGGCAAAGCAGGTTCTATTAACATGGTGAATATCATCAACGTCAACAAAACAGCCCCATTACAATAATACTAAATTGACACAAACATTATCGTCTAATCCACCGTGATCAGACCGCTTTCCCTGACCACTTGCTCCGTCGACACCGGGTTTAAGAACACTGGAAATATAAACAGTAATATTAATGAAAATTATAACAACAATAACTTTTGCTAGCGGCTCCGCCCGTAGTGAGGTCGGAAACTATCCCAAGGGAACGGACTTACTACCGGGATAAAAAGCCCTGTGTTCATTCAGGTTATAAACTATCTG
This sequence comes from Agrochola macilenta, assembly GCA_916701695.1. Taxonomy (NCBI): domain Eukaryota; kingdom Metazoa; phylum Arthropoda; class Insecta; order Lepidoptera; family Noctuidae; genus Agrochola; species Agrochola macilenta. Next base: position 21,316,465 of record OU753560.1, on the reverse strand, counting down.
TGTATGTTTGAATTCCTATTTACTACATAAATTTTTTGAATCATGCTACTACTCATATTTTATGTAATTGATGTACCCGACAGGGTCCATGTGAACTTTATCATTGAACTTTATCATTATTATTAAGACGTTGTAAACTCATGTGTTATGCAATAAAGATGTTTGATATTGTTGTGTGACAAATTTCATCCAAATTCATTCAGCCGTTTGGGCTTGATTGAGTAACAAATATCTAAACAAGAAAACTTACACATTTATAATAAAAAGATAAAAATAATATGAATTAATAAAGTAGGATAACTTTACACTTATATTTGCGAAGGGGAGGACGAGGCAGCAATTTTTTTCTACTTATGTTTAAGTTTAATACAAATAGGTGTGAGCATATTGCCTTAGCCTAACCGGGCACATATTTAAACGGGTTTTTGCCGAGAACTTCCTTACTGAAAACCCCAATATCATTTTCCCAGACCTAAAAATCAAACCCTCTTGATCAGCACTTGTAGTCAAATAAGTCCGAGTTACATACATACATAACCTCACGCCTACTTCTAATGGGTGTAGGCAGAAACCACAGAACGTCACCTACTAGTATCTTTCCATACTTCTTTTGCCTCGTTTACGTTCATCTATCAGGTCATACACGCACGCCAGTTGAAAGTACTACGCACCTGACCTTTCTGAAGAACATCACTAATAAGGTCACTATTTACGTCCTTCTAGGTCCGCTCCTTACGTTTCCACACGTCGCCTTTTATTCATCCTCTTAACGTAACCAAACCTTCCGAATTACTAGTCTGTATCTTCTAATATACAGGGTGTTCGGCAGAAGGTTGAACAAACGAAAATGGCGGATCCGTGGGGCCGTCTTCTACGTTTTTAGGCCCAATAACAAGACCCAGGCCACAAGGGTTTAAAAAAAAAAAAAATACCCTGCCTGGCCTGGGTCTTGTTATTGGGCCTAAAAACGTAGAAGACGGCCTCACGGATCCGCCATTTTCGTTTGTTCAACCTTCTGCCGAACATCCTGTTTAATATTCTCGTTTCACAGTGTTTGTAACAAAACTCCTCCGAAACGGCTTGACCGATTCTTATGAAGTTTTGTGTGTATATTCAGTAGGTCTGAGAAAAGGACGTTAACAATTTTTCATACCCCTAAGTGTTTTTAGGATAGGTAAGTGAAGGTAGGGTAGGTAGGTATGTAGCTAGGTAGGTAAGTAAGTAGAGTAGGTAGGTAGGTTGGTAGTAAGTACATAGGCAGGTAGAGAAGTAGGTAAGTAGGTAAGTACGTAGGTAGGTAGATAGGTATGGTATGTAGGTAGGGTAAGTAGGAAGTAGGTACTTAGGTAGGTAGGTACTTAGGTAGGTAGGTACTTAGGTAGGTAGGTAGTAGGTACTTAGGTAGGTAGGTAGTAGGTACTTAGGTAGGTAGGTAGTAGGTACTTAGGTAGGTAGGTAGTAGGTACTTAGGTAGGTAGGTAGTAGGTACTTAGGTAGGTAGGTAGTAGGTACTTAGGTAGGTAGGTAGTAGGTACTTAGGTAGGTAGGTTAGGTAGTTATGTAGATAGGTAGGGAAAGTAGGTAGTAGGTACTTAGGTAGGTAGGTAGTAGGTACTTAGGTAGGTAGGTTTTTTTTTTTTTTTTTTTTTTTTTTATATTTGGTTGATTCGCATGTGTTTTATTTTGGTGGAGATTTATTATTTTAATGTTTTCAGTTTTTGGACAGCTCCTGCTATTTCATACAGTTACTATCCTCTGACATTTTATTATTCGCTATGATTGTGATGATGTTTTTATATAATAAATAAGATGATGGATGATATAAATACAATATAGATTTGATCATGATGATTGAATCGTAAATGGTGTAGACTCATGTGCCGTTGAAGCTCTTGAGCTGGCTCAAAATTTTTGTTGCATATTTTTTATATGCAATCAAGACCTCTTGTTTTCGCGTTAGCATATCGATGTCGTATGTCGTGATTCCGAATCTCTCAGAGACCGCCTCATACTGCATGCGATCCATGGCGAATCTGGGGCAATCCCTGAGGAGATGGTCAATGGTTTGTGCAGTGTTGTCGTGGCAGGGACAACAGTTGTCTGAAGTAATTTTAAAACGGTGGAGATATTGCTTATGGAATCCGTGACCTGTCAAAATTTGGGTGATATAGAAGTTTGGTTCAGATTTTTTCCGGAATTTGTGGATTTGTAAGAGTGTAGGAAATATTGATTTAGTGTGTTGTCCCTGCTCACTTGATGCGTATCTGGCTTGCCACTTAGCCAGGTTGGATTTTCTCAGTTGTTGTTTGACATACGACATCGGGTATGCGCTGTAATCCGGCGCTTTGTGAAGCCGAGTGGCCGTTTTCGCGGCTGCATCTGCGGCTTCGTTGCCCGTAACTCCGCTGTGTCCTTTCACCCACGTGATTACTATTTGTGGTGGTGGTGTGTCTGTGCGTGTGTATGTGTGATCGTGTATGATTTTGTGAATTTTAGTAACCAGCGGGTGTGTGTTGCTCCGGTCTGCAATCGCCTGTATAGCCGACTGAGAGTCGGAGAAGATGGTGGTGTAAGTATGTGACTTTGTGTGGGCCCATTTGCAAGCTTCCAGGATGGCCAACAGTTCAGCCTGGAAGACTGTGCAGGTGTTGTGGAGTTTGTATGTTTTTTTGGTAACGGCTGTACCTCCCGGGTCGTAACAAACGAAGGCCGCTCCGACAGCACCATCGTCCTGTTTGCTGCCGTCAGTGTAGATATTGTGTTGTATGGGTGTCAATTGAGTCGCCTCGACTTCAGTTTGTCTATGTGTCCGGGTGCTGGTGACCGACTTGGGTAGTCTAAGAGCGGGGTGTAAAAGCTCGCGTACGGGTGTGGGGCGTTCAGGAGTGATGTCCGTTGGCAAAAGGTGACTGGAGCCTGTCAAACGGATCGTCTCGATGTGATGGACTTCTTGGATCCTGAGATCGAGGGGCATGAGCTCTGCGAGTGCCAGAGCGGCAGTAGTAGAGACGGTCCGGAAGGCACGGATAGCCTTCAGTGCGAATCCCCGTTGGAGGCTGGCGATTTGCTTCTTGACGATCTTTCTGCTGACTATGTGCCCCCATATACCAGCAGCGTATGTGATAATCGGTTCTATGACGTGCAAATAGATTGTGCGGGCATTTTCCGGGTGTGCGCCCCATGTGCACCTAGTGTACATTCTTAGTTTGTTGAATATGCGAGTGGCTTTGCCCAGCACATGTTTTAGGTGGCTATTAAACCGCAGTTTTTCATCCAGGATGACGCCGAGCAGTTTGATTTCGGGTACGAATGCTAAGTTGATGCCGTCCATTTGGAGTTGCGCGGTTTTCGCTTTGGGCGTGAAGGCGATGACTTGGGTTTTTGCCGGGCCAAAGGTCAGTTTCACGCGTTTGCCCCATTCGCTGATGTTGGCGAGGATGTTGTTGGCGAGTTGCTCCACTGATTCGGTTTTATCCGCTGTAACCACCAGCAGGACGTCATCCGCGAAGGCTTGTATGTGGCAGCCCGATGGCAGTTGCATGTCCAAGAGCTCATCCAGGATCAGGTTCCATAAGACTGGGCCACACGCGGATCCTTGGATGCAACCCTTTGTCAGTGTTTTGCGCACTCGGACTCCCTCGTGGTCCAGCGTAGCGGTTCTGTCCTGCACGTAGTTTTTGATAAGCCCATAGATGTTTTGCGGTGTTCGAATGTGTTTAAGGCGATGAAAGAGGGCAGGCCACCAAGCGTTATCAAATGCCGCTCTTATATCTAAAGATATTGCTATTGCAAGTTTGTGGTTTTGTTTTGCGTGCTGTACGTGGTTAAGAGCTGCATGGATGGCCTGGGTGGTGTCCTTTTGTTGACGGAAGCCAAATTGTTGAGGGTTAAGTTTGTTTCCCACCTCCGCGTGGTGGGCTACCCTTTTAATGAACAGCTTCTCCAGGAGTTTCCCGAACACTGGAATTAGACCTATGGGGCGGAATGATTTCAGATCTGTTGGATCATCCTTTCCCGGTTTGGGAATGATCTTAACATAGGCCTCCTTCCATATTCGGGGGAAATGCTGAAGAGCACGGCATCTATTCATAATGTCGGTTACCAACCTCGGGTAATGTGCTGTAAATTGAAGGCATATATCGGAGGTGAGATTGTCGAGGCCAGGGGCTTTGCTGGGGCTGATCTGTTCTAGTTGCTCCAGAACCTCTTCTTCCGTGAATGGAAGGTCGTCTACCGTGTTGGTCGTAGGGCTATGGTATTGGAGGCGGAGTTCTGCTTGTGTTGGCATATGATCGCAGGTATCGTCGGGGTAGAAGTGGTTAAGTAGGGCGGTGGCTGTCTCCTCTCCATCGGTGGTAAATTTGTCTCCTACTTTGAGGGTAATGGGTGGTCTTCTGGGTGCAGTCTCTTTGAGAAGTCGGTTGGTGAGCGACCAGACGTTCTCTTTCTGTTGTTTTTCGCAGAATTTACGGAAATTATTGGTCGATTCTTTTTTCAGTTCTTCCGAGTACACCGCTTTCTTATTCTGGCTTTCTTCCAGAAGGGCTTCAAGTGGTGAACCTTGCCGTTTCGCAATGTGGATGCGTCTGTGGAGGTTGATAATTTCTGTTTTTTTGGTTTCGAGACTCTCGGTCCACCATGGAGCTTTGTACCTGCGGTTCTGACCTTTGGTAGGCATGGTTTCGTTGCAGCTGTCGCGTATCAGATCAGTGATTTGGTGGACGAGGCGCTCCAGCTGTTCGACATCGAGGTTGGGCACATCCCTATCGAGCACGTCTGAGACCGTCATTCTGTGCAGCACGGCGTCCTTAAACGCTGCCCAGTCGGCCCCTTTGGTTTTGAATAAGAAGGTGGAATTATTGTTATTTTCTTTTATTACAGGTCTACGGGTGGCGATGCAGAAATCAATGGCGTTGTGCTGCGAAGACGTACAACAGTCTAGGTTGACCCTCCAATCACGCACCGAGTCGAGCATTGAGGCGGACGCCAGCGTTACGTCGATGATAGACGATCGGTCGCGCCCGTGCGTTACTGTCTCGAAAGTCGGGGTGGATCCGGTGTTGCAGATGTACATGTCGTTGGCGTAGACGAGTTCCAGAACGCTGATTCCTCTGGGGTTTGATTTATCGCTGCCCCAGGCAGGGTGCCAGCCATTGAAATCTCCCCCCAGTATGCACTTGTGTTGCGATGTGGCTTTGAGGAAGAAGTCTATTGCTTCAAGTGTGCAGGAGGTGTCATCTCTTGGCTCTACATAAGCAGACGCCAGGTACCATTTCTGGTGGTCGATTTGCAGCTGAATCACGCTTAAGTTAGCTGAAGACATTCCAGACTCCCCCAACACCACACCACACCCAGGTTTGACGAGGATGCATGCCTTAACATTGCATCCGTTAGAATATTGGAAGATGTCGATGCCCGATATAGGCTTGACCTCCTTGCCAGATCCTATATAGGGTTCGGACAAAAAGGCGATGTCGTATTGGCCATTATAAAAGTACGTTATAAATTCATGGAAACTATTTTTTGAGCGATCTATGTTACACTGTACTATTTTTATGAGTGACTTATCCATAATCAGTGCGGCTGGTAATTTTGAGTTTAAGTGATTTCACTCTAGGGCAATTATTTGCGGTGGCCTTGTGGCCGACGTCAAAGCTGGTGCTGAATTTTGTGTTATGCTGGTGGCAGTTGAAGCATTTGGGCGAGCCTTTCTTCTCTCGAAGCGGGCAGCTTTCGATATTGTGGCCTTCTTCAGAGCAGTAGGCGCAAGGAAATTGTTTCGCGGTGCATTTTGTCCTGATGTGCCCGAACTGCAGACACTTTTTGCACTGGATGAATGGCGAGAAGTCTTCAGCATGAACTCGTTGGTAGTCGATGCAAACTCTTCCCATATCGACAATTTTACGCCACACAGTGGGGTGGGCTATAAGAATGGCATTGTAAAGTTTTGGGTTCCTGTTATTCCTTTTGAAGGCGAGTCGCAGATCGTCATTCTTCTCAATGAAGGGTGATAGCTCTTCGTTCTGGCCGCGAATGATTTCGATTATCTCCTCCGATGGGGTGTCTGTTGAGATTCCTTTGAGGATGAGCATTGGTTGCAGTTTTCGTGCCGGTTCCGCGGTCAACTGGGAAGAAGTTTGTAGTTTCTTAAGGGTCTCGTCTCGCTGTTTCTCCGTTTCGAACTCGACCCTTAGTTTATTGTTGGACACGGACTGGATTTTTGTAGGCGCATAAGTGGTGGTGCGGAAATTGACAGTGTTCCTAAAGGACTCCACGACTTCCTGGCGCGTTTGTGTGTCGCATTTAGCCGAGACAATAAGGGCAGGTCTGTTTGGTGTAATCTCTTTTGTTGGGCGCTGAGATGCAGGCGCACTAGCGGCCTGCGCGTAAGTCGATGTTTCTGGAGGTGCTGGTGGACTTGTGATAGTAGAGAGATGCTTGCTCAACTCCTCTCGCACGCAAGTCGCAATCTCCTCTCTGAGTGTCCCATCACCATCGTTGGTTCTGACGAGATTTTTCATGGATTGAACCTCCGTCTTTACGCTCATGATGATCTCGTTTTTAAGGTCGCCGATATATGATGGCGGTTGACCTTCCTGGCCGGATTCCTCCTGAGGCGAGCGAGCGAAGTTGGGAAGTTTTGATATCGCTAAGCGTATTTCATCCGAGGCAAGGCCGATTGTCTTTTTATTTCCAGCCGTGACGCTTTTGTTCTCGTAAACGGAGGTTTTAATGCATTCAGCAAGTCTGGATATGACAGCGATGCATGATTCTATGCTGATAACCTCTGAAGAGTCCGCGGGGAGGGGCGGAGTTTTGATCGGGAGTGGGGGAATGATGAAAATTTTTGAAATTTTTTGCGAGGTAGCCACGCGTGTGAGGTGTCAAAAGACGCGTCTTCGCGCGGGCTAATGGAAAAAGGAGTATTTAGAGGTAGGCAGAGAACAAAATTTTGAATTTATAGCGAAAAAACGTGGTTTATTGCAGGAAAATTGGAGTTTATAGAATTTTTTGTTCTACCAACCAACGAGACGGGTCGCGGAACGCGGTCCAACTTGAAGGTGTGGCAGGTAAGTATTTTTTGATACCAAAATTACCGGCGTTTAGCAGAAAATCTTTGAGATATTCGAGGATTTTGTGTTTTAATTTAGTGAAAATTACGAAAAATAGATTTAATTATTATTTAAGCAGACAGGGGGTCGGGGATAGGTGGGAACGCGGGGCAGAGCCCTATTAAAATTAACAGCACCGAAAACCGCTTCGAATTCCGACTCCTACATGCAAAGATATTGTTAGGTAGGTAGGTTAGGTAGTTATGTAGATACGTAGGGTAAGTAGGTAGTAGGTACTTAGGTAGGTAGGTAGTAGGTACTTAGGTAGGTAGGTTAGGTAGTTATGTAGATACGTAGGGTAATTAGGTAGTAGGTACTTAGGTAGGTAGGTAGTAGGTACTTAGGTAGGTAGGTTAGGTAGTTATGTAGATACGTAGGGTAAGTAGGTAGTAGGTACTTAGGTAGGTAGGTAGGGTAGAAAGGTAGGTGCGCCGTAGATAAGTACTTAGTGCTACCCGTGCGAAGCCGGGGTGGGCAGCTAGTAATAAAATAAATATGACTCACTTGTGCTGCCAGTAAATAAGTCTTGGTCCGGAATAATGCTGGCGGCTGCAATCGCTGCCTCATCTAGCACGATCACCTGGAAATGATGTACAGAATTATCAGTTTATTAATATCTGCCTTGAAAACCAATATGGAGACTGGAGAGGATATGGAAACAAAAAGGCCTCATGTCTAGCTAATTTGCTGCATAATCAATCCCACTGCTGGGACGCAGGCCTCCTCTCTGTGAGAGGGAGTGGGCTGTAATCCACCACGCGGACCCAGTGCGGGTTGGTAGATGTCACATGTCTTCGAATTTTTGGTTCTAGGACATGCCGGTTTCCTCACGATGTTTTCCTTCAAGACGCGACCTTAGAAGTCGCGGCGGTTAATTGCGGTCGTTAATGTCCTGAGCACTGTCTTAATAATTGCTATATTTCTAGGAAAGATAATTATACTTTTAAACAAGAAAGAAGTTATAATTTGATTTGAATTTTGATTTTGATTTTAATTTTGTTTTTGATTAGAATTTTAATTTTTGGTGAAGTAGAATTGAATTTTTGTTGAATTATTATATAATTTTTTTTTATCTTGTTTTTATGGATCATGTGGTTTGCAATAAAGATTTTTATTATTATTATTATTTATTATTATAATCTATGTATGAAACTTCATTCAACTTAAAAACAAATATTGAACACGGCTTGTAGCATGCGTCAAAAGTTGAAAAGGTCATGTCCGGACTAAACTAGTTAAGCAAAATAAAGGAGCTTTTGACAGAGTGTTTTCATCAAAATATAAAGTTATTAGTTACATAACGAAACGAACGAACGTTATGAAAAGCAGAATGGTATCATGTTATGCGAAAAAGAAAAGCCCTTTTTATTCGTAAATAAGCTTTTCTTTACTATTATTATAGACAAACTTGTGTCCTCTAATTTAAGGCCTAATAAGGTTTTATGGAAGAAAATAATGATGCACAAATAATATGAATTGAATGAATTTCTGATAACTTTAGGTAGTTTTCAGGGTTCCATACCCGAAGAATACCAAACGGAACCTTATTACTAAGCCTCCGCTGTCCGCCCGTCTGTCTGTCTGTCCGCGGACTGTATCTCATGAACCGTAATAGGTATAAAAACTATGGCCGCTATAACAATAAATTAAATAAAGTAATAATTAAAGGCCCCATATAACAAACAACAAACGTTTTTTTCGGCTTTTTTGCTCGATACGTACGGAATGCTTCGTATGCGAGGCCGAATTGCACTTGGCCGGTGTTTTTAAGGCTTGTGCAGACCAGCGCGACTTGTCGCGCGACGCGACACGAACAATACAATTTCTAAAAAAACTTCACAGTATAACAATAACCGGTGTCGCGTCGCGCGACAAGTCGCGCTGGTCTGCACAAGCTTTTATGAGTATCCTCAATACACGTCAGCAGTGACGGGTCTACGTAAAGTTTATACCTAAAGTTATATGTACTAATAAAAAAAAATCAGTTCTTACATGTACCTTAGGGAACCCAAGGATCCTAGTCTTCTCAATTACTTCGACAGTCTTCTTCTCTTCAAACATTGGGTGCCGGAGCGGCAGCAGGTCTATCGCATTAGCAGCCAGGGACCAGAGATGACCAGCACCTTGGGGGGCCCTGGCGCCCTTGCGAAAGTGTGGGTTTATGGATAGGTTGTGTCGCACTGAGTTCTTCCAACGTTCGTCGTTGGCTTTGTAGAAGGGGAAGCGGTCCCTGGAAACAATAATTGACGTATTAATAGATGCTTATACGTATAACGGTTGACCAGAATAATAATATACAAAAATAATACACAGACTAAACTCTAAATAGGGATGATGCCTGGGAAAAAATGAAATTCTATTTAGTCTGTCAGTCAGTTACTCGTAATAAGGAAATATTAGCCACATATTTTTTGGTTTATCATATTAATAAAAAATTACTTAGATATATTAAAGTTGAGTGGGAGTCGCTACGTCACAACTAAGTATAAAATCTACATACTCGTGACGTCATTGCAAATTTTAACTCAATGTTTCTTTTGATTACGTAAAAAAAGAAAAAATACTCAAAAAAAATATTTTATACACAAGAAAAGACAAAAAAAAAATTTTTAGTCATCATCCCTATTGGAACGTATTTAGTACATATTATTGTCTCACCAGCCGGCAATTTTTATAAGTACCTAGCTACCTGCAATAAATTATAGAGCTGCTTTTAAAGTGCTCAAAACTAAAAAAAATATTGATCTGTATTTTTAAATGGCCACTCCAAAACGAAGCTTGTGCAGAAATGAAAAAAAAATAAACATTTTTACTGTTTTGTCGGACATCCCACAAAATTGTAACAGGATTAAAGAGCCTTTCCGCTGATTGACAGATAACAGCCGCTGTTGAAAATAAAATGATATCAAAACCTGACTGCTACAAAGAGATATTAATCCGGGGATTTCTGAAAGCCTATCAAATGAACCTGTTCTCTGTAAACTCTTGTCAAATCATGATGATTGTGTTGTTATTTTAGTGAACTATTATAACAGCTAGCATGAGAGAGCAGATTTACTCAAACACTTCATCAAAGAGATAATAACGTTTATTTGGACACAGTTCGTGAAACACAAAATACAAATAACCAAATTAAAAAGTGAAAATAATGTTTCATCAGGTTTTCTTAAGAGCGTTTATTCTGAAAGTGGACAACGTCGCAAATATAAATCAAATATTTCGCTGTTTTCATTAATTTGTCAATATTACTGTATGGAAATAAGAAATGTGGCTAACTAGTGAACTAGAATATTAATAATCAATTGCATTTATAACACTGAATTTAATGTTGTAACCGTTTTAGGTGTGAAAAAGGCATTTGGAAACTTTCCAAATACTTTTTTACATCTCATATTATTATTCGGTGTTACGATATTAATTATTTCATTGCATAATCAATATTTTAGTTAACTAGTTAGCCACATTTCATATTTCCATACAGTAAGTAATATAGCCAAATTAATCAAAACAGGTAAATATTTGACAACTATTTGCGAAGTTGCCAACTTTTAGGACGCTCATATGCTATATTCTGGCCGCCGGGCGAAATGCGTTCCTGACACCTGTCAGTTGACTACAAAAGAATACGTGTTTTACGAATTTATACTTTATTTGTTCTTATCGTGTCCAACTGAGAAGTGTCAGGAACACATTCGCTCGACGGCCGGAGTTAAGTTAGGAAAGTTGTAACTGAGAAGTAAATAATACCTTTTTTTTTTGAGTAGGGAAATTTTCAAATAACTTCTCCCGCTCTGGGCGGAGCGGGAGGGCGTGTCAGACTTTTACTGACAACCCACCCGTGTTCCTTCCGTTACCTGAGTGCCGGGGCCGCGATATCCCTTTCGGACAAACTCGCAACCCTGGCAGGCATTGGCCCTTATGGACCCCGTCAGTTGGTGCTGACATCTCTTAGAGGAGCGCGTGGAACACAACGCGCCGTCGACCCGGGCCTGGTCCTTATCGGACGGCGAGCTACCCATTGCTCACCGTCCACAAGCCCGCGCCTACGGTGGCCGGAAGTCGGCTCGTGACTCCCGACGCCCGGGGCGTCTCCTGCGGCAACTAGGGGCGCGAGGGCGCAAATGTTGCCTCTCTCTCGCGCACTCCGCCTCCTCCTTCGCGAGCATTACTGTGAAGTGACGGCCTCCCATGTACTCTCGCTCCGAACCATGGTCTGAACCAGGGCCGGACGCGAGATATCGCCGCTGCCGATCGCCTCCGTGAGGACACGGCGGTGCTCCGCCCAAGCCGGGCAGACCTCCACCGTATGCTCCACCGTGTCCTCCGGGCGAAGTGAATAATACCTAACAAAGAAGACACTCGTACGATCGAGAAAATTACCCTTTGTATCATCATTTATACTCAAGTTCGTAAGCTTGGACTACTGTAAATGGCCTCATATTGTCATTACGACAATAACAACAGAAAAGCTACCGCTGTTGCCTACATTCTTAGTATTTTCCCTTAGTTACTTATGAGATCAATTTATCTTGACTATGAATCACTTTTACACTTTTGGCTCCTGAAATACAGGTACTCTGACCTAGCTCTGGAGCCAGGGTCTCAAATTTTTCTATAACTTGTTTATGGCCGTAAATTATTTATTTATTATTATAATTTTTACACAATCGAGTGACCTGCCTATGAAGCCTATGAAGTGGCACTAAAATCAGATATAAAAACAATAAACGCATATAGCCCCAAAATTCAGTATACCACCACCTGCTTGCTACCTTGTTCTATGTTTACCAGAGACATAGTGGCACGCGACCTCGCAGCTAGGGCGCCCGTCCCATCCCGGACTGGTACGGAGATCGATTGCTCTGCCAACCGAGACCCACCGATGCACGATACAAAAATTATCGAACACAACCCGCCTTATGCACCTACTTATTGAATTTAGGGATTAAAAGTTGAAAACATGAACGCAAATTGGAGAATTTTGAAGCTTATGTGGACTAGTAAAAGTTAGTATTGCATTGAGGGTTCCAGATGAGCAGGTTTATGGACGGATCAAATACAACCCCCTATGTCGAATGTTCGATGGATATTGTGTTATGTACCTGTTTTTAATTAGTTTAGGGATTACAATGTAAAATTAGGGTGAGAATGAACATGCAAGCGATTAGTTACGTGCCTTCTTTGTTTTTTGGGGTTTCGAGCAATTTAAAAGCCTAATGGATGATAACCTATCCGATAAATTATGTTCACCAGAACTTACAGACATCAACAATGGCAATTCATTATTGCTAGCCTAAAGTCAATCTTAATACGTCTTTTATTGACTTGAATGTGCCCTGGCGGCTGTGAGTATGTCATGCTCACTCAGATGTCTCGCTGATGGTGGCGCGTGTGTTGGATCATTTAGCTCCCTTCAAAATGGTTGAGCTGAATGGTGCTAATCCATGCGTCATGTTCGTGAACGGGCGCCGTCAGTTGGGACTGGTCAACTCTTAGCTGCCTTGGCTGATTTAAATTTTTGAATTGTTATTTGTTTTATCTTTTTATTACGGACGCTTCTAACGTGCACGTCTTTCTACATTGTTCTCACATGTTTAATTTCAACATAGAAAGATGTAACCGATATTTTTGTAACAATTTATTTAAAAGAGTGTCCGTGGAGTTTCTTGCCCGTTCTTCTCCATAGGTACCTACTACGCTTTGGAATGGGCAACTAGCTTCATATTTCTGACTGACCGATTCCTTGACAATTCAAAAGTGCCTGTAAATGGTTTAATTGAAATAAATGCTTTGAGTTTGAGTTTGAGTTTGAGTTTGAGTTTAGAGATAAAGTTCAATTGCCGTGTCACGTGCTTCAAAGTCAAAGTCAAATAATTTATTTCAATTAGGCATATAAAAGGCACATTTGAAAGTCAAAATAACCAAAAAAATATAGCTACGCTTACCAGGGTTGGTCTGTGGATGGGTGACCATCTTTACATACCGAGACTCCTCCGTGCCTCGGAAATCACGTTAAGTCGTTGGTCCCGGCTGTCATTCGTGGATCTTTGACTTTGGGTTATGGAGGTCAGATAGGCAGTCGCTCCATGTAAAATACTGGTATTCAGCTGCATGCGGTTAGGCTGGAAGCCGACCCCAACATAGGCAAGGCAGATTGATGTCCCCAATAGAATATTATGTTATAATCGTATTACTTCAGAATGTTTATTATTATGTATAAAACATTGTTTATTTATTAAATTAGTTACACTGATTGAAGGTGAAAATTGTGGTCACATTACAAATCTACGCACAGCACCGTCTCACATGTAGGTCTAGCGTAGTAGGTTTTTCGTCCATTTTAGTTTTTTTTGACTATACAGTGGAAGTGTGACTGTAATTTACGTAGTTTTAATTATATTTGGGATAAAGAAGTACGTATATTAAAAATGAGAGAAATTGGCAACAAGGCTGCCAACTGCCAAGGATGATGATGCTGACAGGGGCCCCTAAGACGACCCACTGATCACTACTTCTTCCCTTATCGAGACCTTTCGCAAGGAGCTTTATGGAGAAGAATTTGTTAAACATAATTGTACATGTGTTTAACAAATTCTTCTCCATAAATCTACATAAAACTGTGCAATCTACACCAAATCACCCACTAGAACTAATCACCGACGATATAATTACACTATCAGCTATTGCTGACATTGTTAACAGCAGGATTGCGATGTTTATCGGCGCGTAACCGAGGGTGAACGATATTAATTTATTATCGCGATAATGTTTACTACCGTTTAGAGGGGAGCTTTGTGATTCGTGGTAATCTGTTCGATTAGCGGTGTTTGTTGAATGATCGTTACAGTTGTGGTGAAATGGGGTAGGGTAGAGGTTTAAGGTATGCGATTTTTAGGAATTAAGGCGGTAAATGGCTCAAGAATGGAGGAATTCACCCAAGCCAACTTCAACCCTTGCCCTGCAGTGGGATAATACGGGCTAGTTAGAAGAAGAAGTCTGAAGCTTCAACCCAAGAATTGATGTGAAATAACCTAGCAAGCATTACTTAGGGCTCGTGCAGACTTCAGCGACTTGTAACGCGACGCAATAGGGATGATGCCTTGGTAAAAACAAATGAAATTCTAATTAGTCCGTCAAATTATACAAAAATATTAGACACGTATTTTTTGCTTTATCATATTAATAAAAAAATACTTAGATAAAACGCATTTTAAGTTGGGGAGTGGGGGTCGCTACGTCACTAGTACGTATAAAATCTACATACTCGTAACGTCATGGCACATTTTACCTCAATGTATCGCCGAAATATTTAAATTACGTAAAAAAATTAAAAATTCGTGTTCAATATTTTTTATAATCTCAAAACGGACTAAAAAAATAAAATTTTTAGTCATCATCCCTATTCTGCCATGTCCTTAGAACAATTTCTATGAAAACGCGCGCGACAATACACAGAAGCGACATGATGCGCCGCAACGAGATGAACATCTGCATAGTTTTTTGAATTTTATGCAAACTTATGCAGTAAAGTTAAGGAAAAAGTACACTAACTTTACTGCATAAAATTGAAAATGTGCCAATTGCCTTAATACGTATTTCTGGCTTTGTCAGTTCACCCACAAATACGTAGATTAATTTATATTGGTAGATTAAAAACGTGCGAACTCGCCTCAAAAAAAAAAATTACAAAATAATTTTATTTCACCCGTTTCGGGCAAGTAAATTCATGCCAATCAAGCAATAAGCCAGAGATTCTTGTATAATACCTGATGTAATGTTCACCCCTTTTGGATGAATACCCTTTCATTACACGTTGTATAAGGGGAACTTTTTTATTCGAATGGTAATCTTGTTTGATTACCCTACAGGTATATTGGTAAACATGCCAGGTTGAAGCATACATTGCCGCATAATCAGTTATTGCTTGATCCATGGGTTTGTTCCTATGTATTTTAAGTGTGATTTTTTTATAATAATTGTGTTTTATTATGGTCAAACAAAAAGAGGCCAGCAGGTAGGTCGCCTCATTGACCAGCTGGCTGTGACTTGAAATCCCGCTCGTTGCACTATTAAGGTTGACGCTGACTTGTGCGGGCCACACCGCGTTCCAAAAATCCCTTTCACATCAGTTTTATACATTTTCTATGACCCAACGCACAGTACAGGCGGGGCCGCACCAGATCGCACTTTTTATACGAAAATGCGTTGCGCTGCGGCCCGTTGCAGCTATAATGTGGGCTTAGCTTTACAGTGACCCAGTCTTTGTTCAACCATATTTATTGTATTTTTGTAAACAATCATAAAACGTAGTAGAAAACTGCATGCCTTCCATTTAATTGTGCCAAATTCAAACAATATGTAAGTCCTCTTTTAATTAGACATCTAATAATTGGTCATGAAACAGGAGCCACCACCGGTAACAATAAACCCAAATCAACAATTACACCGTTCACACTATCTATACAATACCCAAACAATGAAGCAGTAAATTAGACTATAATGCCGACAAATAGAAATGACACCCGCTCACAGAATGGTACCGAGTAACATCGGAACATTTTCTTTTGTCCGCCTAATTAGGTATTCAGCCTTTATGTGAAATTGGGTGAAAAGGGATTTAATGGATTGATTGGAAAATAAAGGTAGAAAGGTTATTTCCAAGCTTTTTCTATTATTACATTATAATAGACAATAAGTACTTTATATTGTGCTTGCGAAGGTATACTTTAAAGACCCCCTATAAGTTGGGCGAGCGTGCTCGGCCAACGGGCAAATACACGCAAATCTAACGGCATATCACGCAAAAAGGCACAGTACACGTGTGCTGGTGGCTTAAAAACTGTTCAAGATATTATTTGCAGCTATACGAGTACATACATAATCAGCCTTTATCGTTCCCACTGATGGAACACAGGCCTCTGTGAGAGAGATAGCAGCATTCAGCTAAGCATAGCTCTACAAAAATACTGCTTGAATAAACTTT
Organism: Agrochola macilenta; assembly: GCA_916701695.1. NCBI lineage: Eukaryota > Metazoa > Arthropoda > Insecta > Lepidoptera > Noctuidae > Agrochola > Agrochola macilenta. Next base: position 21,300,370 of record OU753560.1, on the reverse strand, counting down.
GCCATTACCAGTGATTATCCAGAAAAAAACTATAATAACAAACTGGTGCAGGAATTGTGTTCCGTTATTAGAAAACTGAAAAATGCTGCTGCATATCGTATAGAATCCTTAGTGAAAATATAATTGACTTCGAAGCAACGACCTATCTCGATGAGGCGGTGTACTATGACTGCAGAGCGAGCTAGCAAGGAACAAAGTTCATATAAAAGAAAACTATTTCCGAACTCTGCTGATACTACAACTTATCATCGCGTGAAGTCTATAGTATGACACATCAGTAAGCGTATTTGACGCAGTGTTGCGTCGTGTCGTACCGCATCGCTTTATTTAAGTGCTAACAAGTCAAATAAAGCATGTTTTCGAATTACTTAAACAGTGTCCTAAGTTTTTTAATAAGCATTTTATAAGTGAGTTATTGGGAAGATTGATTTTCGATAAACACTACTTACACAAAAAAAGTTCCTACAATTCATCAATGAGAAACGACGCAACTTTTTGCAACCCCTTATCACAAATTATAATGAAATCATGACCAACAAGATTTAAAATATACAAAGAAACCACAATTCTCATGAAGTTATCTACAAAAGTGAAAATGTATTAAGAATAAACTAAAAATCTACTCACGAGATCCATTGGTATATGGCTGACACTGTCAACTCTCCATTCTCCCTCAGAGCCTTTTCTATCAGCTCAGGATATGTGTACGGGGGCTTCTTCAGCGCTGGCGGCGTATCAGGAATATCTACCTTCGGCTCTTTCACCACGGGCTCGTCATCCGGCACTTTGATGTTCACGAAATCGTCCAATCTAAAGTTTAGGAGCCATGCGAGGCTTGCACAATCGTTGTCATCCTCTGTAGGACTTTTGGAGCATTTTCTTCGTCTCCATTTCGACCTGTCACCTGTTCTAGCCGCCATTTTGGTTGGGTACGATTGGCAGCCACGACCGCACTGATGCCGTTCGAAATTCGAACGTCAGTGTGGTGTTTCGTGCCAGTCCGTGCTATCTCTGCCACGCTTGTAATCTCATTAGGGTGCATGGAGGTGGTATATCAGTTTTATTCGAAATGTTTTTACTAGAAGCTTTTTTTAAGCTGCATTATTTAACGAAAATGATTTTATTTTTATTGTTATTTTATCTGTTTTGTTTAAAAGTATGAGATATGTTAATGTTATTTTACTAAGGATCCATTTGTCTTTGTTATTCAATTCAAGAATAACAATAAAGTAAAAGACAATATTCCGAGAAAAAATCAAAGTAAAGCAACGTTTTATTTCATACTGAAAGTTTTCTTCGTAATTCTGCGAACAATATTTTGCAAAGCTACTGCTTACTAGCTATAACTAGCTTTAGGAATACGAAATTATTAGTCGGTAGGTACTTATAATGTATCTATACTCCATGTATTAGAAACGTAATTGCCAAATAACGACAGTTATTGTATAATATTTTTTAAATGAGCTGCATTTTAGAGTTATTTTAAAATGAAAATGGTTAATACATTACACTTCTTTGTATTTATCGTGAAATAACGGAGTTTTCATCCCCAAACGGCTCAAATATATAAGTCCCAATCTTCTTCTTTTCGTGTGGTTACTGGTTAGTAACTAACCTGGTGTCAGAGTTTTAAAGCCGCCCATGGGCCTAAGTCCTAATAAGATTGGAGTACTTGTGCCGTTTGAGGTTTTACGCACCTGCAGCAACAGCCCCAGCACAGCCCGCCGTGCTAGGAAGATGGGATGGCGCAAGGGTATCGACACACGTTGCACACCACACCAAAAGCCTATCGACCTTCCAAGGCATTATGGTCATTCCGTCTGGTCTCTTCCGATCGTCGCGTGCTAAGCTATTGGATTCTAAAACAAGAGCACGACGGATGATGTCTTAAAATATATAAGTAAACCTATATATTTATAACTATATATTTTCACTAACAAAATATTTTTTGTAAGTCTTCACTAAAATACTGAAAGACATAAACAATAAGAGTGGGCAAATAAGTAGAGTTAAAGCAGGCAACTTCTTAATTGAAAAATCTAGAACAAATCCCACACAAACCATTGAATACGTAAATCCTAAACAATACATGGGTCCTAGTTATGTTTTCTTATAATAATTGTTTTCAGATTCGATGCAATATTTGCACAGGCGGGCAGGGGCCCGCGTGAAGTTTGTTTACAATATCTTTTGTACGATGTTACTTTTTCGCGCGATTCGCTTTTGTTTGCTAACACAAAACGACGAATGTTTGTACAAGATTAGGTTTTATTTGCACATGATTTAGGTTCCATAGTGGCGTGTTAATTTGTTTTTATTGTTGAGTTGGTTTTGAGTGCACAAGTGTCTTTAAGAATTGTTGTGTTTGTGTTGATTTTACGTGCTTTTATACATTCTAATTGTTTTTTAAGTACATACTTTGAGACTTTACACATGACCAGCGCCCTACGGTTTCACCCGCATAAGTCTCGATCCCGTGGGAATATCAGAATACAAAGTATCCTATGAGTTAATCCAGGTTATAAGCTATATGTGTGCCATCCAAACCCGTTCAGTAGTTTTTACGTGAAAGAGTAAAGATTCATCCATCCATCCTCACAAACTTTCGCATTCATATTACTAGTAGGATAGGATTAAATCAATCTACCTAGCCTTTTCCCAACTATGTTGGAGTCAGCTTCCAGTCTAACCGGATGCAGCTGAATACCAGTATTTTACATAGAGCGACTGCCTATCTGACCTCCACAACCCAGTAAGTGGGTAATACGATACCGCTTGGTAAGACTGGTTGTCAGACTTTCGGGCTTCTGACGACCCGTAACGACTGTCAAAGATTCACGAGTGACAGCTGGGACCAACGGCTTAACGTGCTTTCCGAGGCACGGAGGAGTCTCGGTATGTAAAAATGGTCACCCATCCACAGACCAACCCCGGCAAGCGTAGCTTAACGTAATGGATCGACCTGTGCGGCTGTTATTACTTAGCACGAGCTAGTAGAAGTGTATTAGTAGGATAGAATTGATGTCTGCTATGTACCTAATGTAGAATAAAATTTTCATGGATGCTCTTATTTCAATACAGAAAAAACATTTTCATTGATCTAACAAGGTTTGTGTAAATCAAACATCACGCCTTACAGCAGCCTTTTATAAAATTTAATACCATTTAAACAGCAAAGAACCCTGCAACTGCAGTATTCAATTAGCTCAACAAAAGTTTACCCTCCAATCCGAACAAAGGCAAAGTAATCCAGCATACAAGTCCTCGTCACAAAACACCCTCTACACTCCCGTCAGCAGATAACAGGTCACTATTAAATTATCACCGTGCACATCGCTTTTTAAACCCGTTCGGTGCGTACACATTTTAAATTCAATTACTTTTTCCAATTTACACGGGGCGCCACGGATTTCTCCCTATAAGTGAGACGGGATTGATTTGTTACATGTGTGATGTGCTCAACGGTTTTGTTTTTCGTTCCATTATTGCAGGGTTTGGGGGAAAACTCGGAAAAAGGTTGCTGTGTTTTGTGGAATTTCGTTTGGAAATGGAACGTTTTCATCGTTCCCGTGATTATTAGGGCGTTTAAAAGAATTAAATCTAAATTATACGGTGCCATGTAATCAAAGCCTATAGCTGTGGATGAAGTACATAGTACTGTGGATGATGATGATGTAACCTTGTTTCCAATTGATGTTTTTCCACTTAAACAACAACCAATTTTATGCAAGTGTATATAAAGTTGATTTTAGACTGACTAGTACTGTTGAAAAAGTCATAAAAAATATGAAGTTGTAGCACAAACTGAACCTTATGTGTAAGCGTTACAGTTGTTTTTTCTAAAACTCGTGTGTGTTTACATGTTTGGAAAATAAATTGCGAACGCAAATTAGTCTCTTGCCTTTCAAGATCTCAATTCAAACTAGAGACTTAATCAATCATATTATTATTAATTATGTAAGTATACACATCACACAATAGTATGTCATGTTTTGTTGAAAAGTACAATGTTCCCAAGAACATTATTTATGTCATTTCTCTATGTACCTTACTGTTGACATAAATAATTAAATGTTATAGGTATAACGTAACTCCAATTTATTTTTCGTAGACCCTAGCAGTAACTAGATACTTTCAGAATTCTTACATAATATTTCAATTAACCCTCACTCGAAATACATCACGAATTAAATCTTCATTATGCCCTCGCAGTTTAATGTCTCCAACTTTGCCCAAATCCAAAGGCTCTTGGGTCCAACAGTACAAACAGAGCCCTTTTCTTAAGGTGCCCTTGGACCAGTTACACCCTTTTGTTTGACAAACGCCTCGAGCTCAACAATGCTGTTGAGCCCAGCTGTGACCAATGCTCATTTAGGATAAAAGAATGTTAATGGATAAAGTTTGTTATTATTTTGTACGGAATGAGAAAAAGTTCGCAGAGCAGCTGCTTATTTTAATTGATTATGTGGACTTCAGTGGTTTGTATCGATAAATTACTACGACATTTTTTTTTTTTTTTAAGTAGGCGTGGAATTGTAACTAAAGAGTGTTGTACAGACGCCTGCATTAATTACGTACATCTCACAAGTACCTATGACAGGTTGGTTACAAATTAACCCAGCTGTTCAAAAATAGTCATGCTCACTCAAATGTCTCGCTAATGGTGGCGCATGTGTTAGATCATTCGGTTAAATGGAGAATTAATCAATTTGGTAGCAACTCGCACGAGTAAATGAACAAAAATAAGTGTATAACTGCTATTTAAAAGAACACAGACGGTTCTTAAAATACAGACCGCACGATTTAATTTATATTACAAAACGATTTTACCCTACCAAACTAATTTGTATCCAATTAGAAAAATAATTACAAATGCGGCATCGAAGCCGATATACATTGGCGTAGGAAAAATAAAACGTCCGTGCAGAACCGAGTGAGATCCGATTTAATTCGATTACGAGCATCGCATTGAAACGTTTCGAATTGAATCGATTTCTAAGTGTTTCGATTTAATTGAAGCCCATGCTGTTCTCGTATCCGAATGCAATTATTTACCATTTACCGGCCGATGCCCGCAGTGGTTATAACCAATGGTGCTTCGTTTAGACGATTTATTATGATCTCATTAGTTGGTCGAGTTACTTGTGTGAAATAACCGGAAGAAATTACATACAATTGTGTGTTTTTGTTGGTGTTTTTCTATGTCTGGTAGGTTTTGTCGTAGGGTTTCTTTTCACTTATTATCGGGTTCCTACTTGACTAAAGATTGGATGAGAAATTAATTAATCGATATATTCCTAGAATATCACTAACCATAACTGTACCGTACTGTACTGTGTGTAGTTGAACCAATGAGTTAATGTTACGATGATAAGGATAACATAATACGTGTCAATGGTAATTGGTAATGCGTAATCTGCTAATTAGGATCTCTCCGGTAATTTAATATCCTTCGATACAACAGCATTCACAAAACTATTTATAACAACAAAGGTGTAAAATATTTTGCGGATTTTATTTGAACCATTAATTTAATCTACTTATCCACTTTTAATTTGAATTATTGGTTACACACACAATAATGAGTGGTTGCCTTGTGAATGTACTGGCTGTTTTTAATATTATACAGGCATAAATTATTAATAAAAAATTAAATTAAATTGAGTGATTTGTATTTTGTTTCAGTAACTGTGTCCAAATAAATGTTATTCATTCTTTCTTTTCTTTCAAATAGATCCAGTTTAGCATAATGCAATGACAATAAATAATAGGTGACACAAATTTATGTCGTGCCAAGTAGATAAAACTTTCTGTATTATATTATTTATATTATTAACAGGTAAACTCAGGGAAATTTATTATTCAGCAAAAAAAACTATGTACCTAACAACTTAAATTGTCCGTATATTAAAATCACAACTGCCATTCTTTGACAGTTGTATGTAATGGCTATAACAAGACAAATCGAGATAGTGTAAATTTAGTTAACCATTATCTTCCTTGACAGTACATCACAGTATAACTTTACACATACATTCCTACCTACATAACTTCATACCAACAGATTTATAGGTTGTAGCAAAACATCCACATTTACGATGTGCCACGAAATTGGCAATTGATGTCACATCATTAGCGAGTGTCACGTCGCGCATGATTTGACGGTGTAATGTACCTGTATGTACTTGCAAGTTGCGATGTGTATCAATGTAACATGATGATTGACGCCCCAGTAGCTGGGAGCACCCCTGTACCAGGAAATATTCACCCCAATTAATTTTGAAAGTTTTGAGTATAAAAATGTAGTTGATGATGTGGTAGTGATGTGATGTGGCTTTAAGAGTAAGGGAAAACCAAAAAAACGATAGATGGACTGTGTCAAAAATGATATGGCTAAAAAGAGGATGAATACTGAGATGAGCGAAGATGACGACTATGAGAATAGCATGAAAGAAAAAGAGACATGTTACGGCACCCCAAATAAATAGAGATAGAAGATAGATAGAAGCAAGTGAATAATATTTTCGAAACCGTTAACAATCCCTGAGCTTTGTCAGTAGGTTACTTACAAGGAAACCTGAAAAACGTATTAGCTACGTAGGTTACACTTGCAAGTGTAAGCGCGGCCTTAACGAGCATTCTAATACAATCTGAAATGTACTTTATATACAGGGTGTCAGGGACATCGACGCGAAGCCTGTTACCGTGGATTCAGTACATGATTTTGAACCCCCCTGCGTTTAAATTTTTCGTCAGCTGCTCCATACATTTTGACCGCGTAGGTGTTGCAATTTTCTATGAAACAGCAGATTTTTTATTAAATAACCGACGAAAAATTTCAACACTGGGGGGTTCAAAATCATGTACTGAATCCATGGTAGCCGGCTTCGCGTCGATGTCCCTGCCACCCTGTAGTTAAAAACTATTTAGGTATAGGTAGATATTTTTATGCTAGCTAAATGCCTAAACTACGTAAAAAAAAAAACTGTGATATTTTCGTACCGATAAATAAAACCAACTTGCGGTTACTCGTCGTTTTTTTTTCGTGTGAACGCAGCACAAGGCGGTCCCAGTACCTATTGTCATCAAGTGGCTTTAGATTGCAGGAATCCATTAGAAGCAGATACTGCGAATTAATAGCGAACGGTCCTCACTCAGTAAACCGTTCGAAAGAGTTCCTTATACTTTAGTGTATCGTCGGAATTTTGTTCTTTCAGAATATATTTCTTGGAATATCTTTGACTTGTTATGAATACGGGAAACTGAGTTGTTGTGGATTGGCATTCGACTGTTTCAGGTTGTTTTTCATGGGAAATGGGAAGGCGTAAGATTAGTAGGTATGAGGTACAAGGCCTTTGAATCTTCTGCAATCTTCTTGTCTGGGCTGCCATTAATTAGTTGTTATTGTTGTTAGTTTTTAAATGCTCCTTTTTAATTTTTATGTTATATATACTTTTTTTTTTTTTACTGTTTAATAAAATATTTTTCTTGCATTCTTTCTTTCTAATTGTAGATTTAAAAAATCCGTTCCATTTTTGTCATTTGGTTTTAGAACTCTGACAAAATGAAAAACCAAGACATAGCACTACGAACAATACAGTGAAGCATGCCAAAACTACACCTCCGTTCTGTGCATACACGCTCACACGCACACAATCATTTACAACCATTTACAATCAAATTACACCTCACTAAGTGCACACATGTTTACGAAACCGGCCTCACGTCACTGTTGACAGCGCAAAGTCTTGGTTTTTTATTTGGTCTGAGCTTTAGGACCCTAAAAATCAGACATGCTCTGATTAGGGTACAGTAATTGCTCGAACCGGACTACAGAATCAATGAGGATAATAGTTTAAAGAGAATATAAATACGATAAACCATTGTTAACATTTCATGTGTAAAATAATTCAACAATGAAAAATGTCATAACTTGATCGCTGCCAAGTATGTGTGAGCTCCACAGTCTGTGCTCGCAGTACTACGCACGATGCCGCTGAGCACGGTCGATGTCATTTACTTTTGTTCTGTTTTTGGTACGGTAGCAGCTGGACCTTCGATTTCGTATCCAAGTCGTGGCCAGATCTTAAAATTGATCATTTCATGAAATGAACATCGACCACTAGTCACATCATGATGTGGCCTGGCCAGATCATTGAGTACTCAACGTTTAACGATATGAACAGTTAAACGCACGACTACATCATGATGTGGCCAAACATTAGTGATCATATCGTAAAATAGTTAGATTATCCACCAGTAGAGGCGTTGATGTCACTTTGTTTTTGCTATGCATCATGGCGGCGGCATACAATAAATCAAACAAGGTAGGGTAACCACGCAAAAAAAGTCGATGGACTTTTATTGGGTTTCCAAATATAATAGGAAAGCGATCAACTTGGAAGTAGCGCTCGGTTCGCCGGCCGCTGCCGCTGCGTGAAATGCAACATAGCAATTAAAATTAGCTTTAAAAAATTAAAAATTTACCCCGACCAAATGGGTTAGGTTAGGTTAGAACTGCGACCAACCACGACAGCGGCCGGCGAACGCTACTTTCAAGTTGGTCGCAGTTACTTGGCTATTTTTACTACATGGATGAACCCATGGACCCTACATTAATGATATGGCCAGACGTCGACTGACCACCAAGTCGACTGACCGGCTAATGCTAATTCTAAGATCTGGCCATGGAATCCACATAGAACGCAGTAGAAAATGAAATGAAATGAAATGAAATGAAATGAAATTGTTTATTCTGTAAATAGGATATCGGAATCACTTTTACACGTCATATAAAAAAATATTAAAAATAAGCTTGGTGAGGTCGGTGTTTCCTATCTGACTACTCTGAGAAGAAAGGCCGAAACAAACTCAGAGGTCACAGTCTCTTTTAAAGTCCAGACATAATCTTGGTCAAGTCATGTGAGGACCATGTAGATTAGTGTCTGAAATGGTCTTTTGAGGAAAGAACCACACAGATTTGAGTGGACCTGTCCAGTCAGTGCAAGCATTTGTCAGTAATCGTGGAGCTCAACTCAGAACTTAAGGAGCTCAACTCGACGAACAATACCAAGGAAAGGATATTTGGGTAGGCCGCATCAACTACTCAAACTGCCAGACCATCATTAAAACTGAGAAAGAAACAAAGAAATGAAAAGGGAAAATAAAAATATCCACATAGTCCTCACATTCACAATAATTAAAATAATATAATACTTTACAAAGTAATCGTGTCATTTTGAACATAATTTTCAACAATGTCAATGTGTATATAAAACTGGTTTATTGTGATGAATAATTAAAATGTCAAGTTTTATGGTTTTCACAAGGCTTAGCAGAGCGAGCAGCTCAATCCCAAGCTTTTTTATCTTCTAAATAATCTGAAATTTTATAGTACCCTTTTTTACAAAGTTTGGTTTTAATACAGCTTTTAAATCGTTTAATGGGTAAGTTTCGAATGTCAATGGGAAGTTTGTTGTAAAAGCGTATACATTGACCCATGAACGAGTTGCTTACTCTGTGGAGACGTGTGCGATGTACAGCAAGGTTGTGTTTATTCCTGGTATTTAAACTATGAATATCGGACATTTTCTTAAAATTTGATATATTTTTGTGTACATACAAAACAAAAGCATACCGATCCTGCGCACCACATTGCACCCGTTTCTTGTGCTAAAGAGTCGCTAACCCTACATTGCTTTACAAAAGACCGAAAACTCATTATCGACCTAGTTAATTATTTATTTTATTTTATTTTATTTTTTAGTTATTTAATTAAGTACCTACTGGTGCCATCTCCTCGGGTAAGAGAATCGCGTCGATAGTCACGCTGTGCCTTCAAATTATCGCCGCGATGATATCGCCGTATGGAGATTGATTCATAGATGTATTATATAATTTCAGAGCACAGGTGTGAGTACTATGTACTAAAGAGCTAACATTTACCGGGTAATACGTCTTTTATTGACTTGAATGTGCCCTGGCGGCTGTGAGTATGTCATGCTCACTCAGATGTCTCGCTGATGGTGGCGCGTGTGTTAGATCATTTAGCTCCCTTCAAAATGGTTGAGCTGAATGGTGCTAATCCATGCGTCATGTTCGTGAACGGGCGCCGTCAGTTGGGACTGGTCAACTCTTAGCTGCCTTGGCTGATTTAAATTTTTGAATTGTTATTTGTTTTATCTTTTTATTACGGACGCTTCTAACGTGCACGTATTTCTACATTGTTCTCACATGTTTAATTTCAACATGGAAAGATGTAACCGATATTTTTGTAACAATTTATTTAAAAGAGTGTCCGTGGAGTTTCTTGCCCGTTCTTCTCCATAGGTACCTACTACACTTTGGAATGGGCAACTAGCTTCATATTTCTGACTGGCCGATTCCTTGACAGTTCAAAAGTGCCTGTAAATGGTTTAATTGAAATAAATGCTTTGAGTTTGAGTTTGAGAGTTTCTATTAAATTCAATGGCAATGAATGGATGGCGCCTTAGTGTAAAGAAAAAATAAATTATAATATAATAATTAGGTATAATAATTTTTCTATTGTATACAAGCTAAACTAGTATTACTTCTTTACAGGGTGGCAGGGACATCGACGTGAAAACTGTTACCATGGCTTCAGTACATGAATCTAAGCCCCCCAGCGCTGAAATTTTTCGTTGGTTATTTTAAAAAACATCTCCAATTTTCCATACATCTTGACCGCGTAGGCACTTTTCTATGAAACATAAGTTTTTTTTTTTTAAATAACCGACGAAAAATTTCAACGCATAGGGGTTCAAAATCATTTACCGAACCCATGGCAAACTTTTTCAAGTTTGCCATGGGTTAATATATGATAATATAATATAAAAAAGTTTGTATATTATACTATACTTTGTATATTATATTATACCCTGTATATTATATAACATACGAGTATTATAAATTAAATTAGCTTTTCGTGTCTATCTGTGTGACCGCGTTGTTCATGTAAACTACGCATCGGAGTTTGATGCGGTTTATGTGTATAACACAATTATACTAAACTTACATACGATAAAGAAATCTCGATGATTTGTCAAGACGTAAATACCATGCGGAGGGTCGCTAGTATATTCCGTTATAAAAAGGATTTTCTCTATCGACCTTTCATTTAAACATATTAAACAAACAGGCAGCGCATTAACTCCTGCGTTATTATTCAAGAAAAACTTATTCAGAACTTTCAAGGCACTACAATTAAAATTCAATTTTCTCGACAATTAGCATGATGAATTAGAGTGCACAAAGTGAACTGGTCCTTCGCAGGAAGACGCGGAGTGCATCTTAATTCGATTGACCGCTCGCTATTATGCAGTTGCTTTGTAAGGCAACAATTGCCCGACTGTTGCTAGGTATCTGGTATCTGGTTCTTAAAAGTGTTGTGAGTGGAGATTGTTTAGGTTTTGAAGTTTGTTCCTTTTATTGTATATAATATTATAAAGAGAAAAGTTTTGGTTTTTTGTATGTTTGTAATCAATACTCAAAAACTGCTGGACCGATTTATCCAATTATTTCACTAATAGAATGATATATTATCACTGAGTAACATAGGCTATAATTTATAAAGAAGTCACGCGGGCGAAGGCGCTGACGGGAGCTAGTAACGTATATCGTATACTTAAATAACTGAAAACATTTCTATCTGGCTTGAATTGTATCCATCTTTTCCGGATCAAGTAAATAAAATAAAAACTTTCATAAGATATAAGCTACCAACTAAACTGTAAAAGGCCGTACAAAATAAAATATTGAGATGGACAAACATTATTTTACGGTTAAATTCGTTTCATGTCTTGAATTGCTTAGCACTCCGACATATGGAAAATACTGCAGCATTAATTTTAAAATATATTTACTTATGGTAAAGTTGAGGATTAATGTTAATTAAGTACCTACAATGTTTGACGAAAACACGATTCCATAAAAAAATCTCGACTAAAAATATTACAAAATTACCTCCAAACCGAACAATAAACCACGAGAATTAGATCATGTTTGCATAATAACTGAACTAAATATAAAGCAAATAATACGGTTTTTATTTATTTTCACCGTAAAAAGAAATTACCTAATCTATCGGCGCCTTGGAGCTGCCCAGCATCCCACTCAGTCATGCTCTCACTCCGCGAGCAAGCGAGATAAAGAGTTAATATGAGCTGAGATTTAAATTAATTTCCCTTAACTTAAATCCCATAAAATTAAACCACTAACAGGACACCAGCCCAGCGGAACCTATCAGAATATAATATAGTTAATTATAGTTAATAGCGATGCGACATTTTTTTTTATATGTCGCAGCTACACGCCTTTTGGCCTCGTACAGGACTTCCTGCTTTCAATTTTAATTTTACTTTGTTCTTTATTGTTTTTCGTTTTTTATTTATGTTTTTTTTAGTTTATATTGTGATTTCCTGCGCGAGTCTCAATAAATACTTGTTCTTTCTTTTCTTTCCACTGATGCACCTATTTACCTCTAACCGTTCATTGACAACCAATCCAGTTAGCCCTTCTATAATCAAAGCTAGCAATCTCTTAATAGAATAGATACAATAGGGACATAATAGCCGTATCTACACCAGCGCCACCTATACTATAGGCTGCTAAATGTAAGCAATTTAACAGATGTGATCCGTCGCCAGTGGATTCAATTATAGCTATTGCATCTGTGGAGCGCTGTCCTGACGTATAGTATGGACGGAATTAGAAGGTGGTTCTCAACCCTATTGTGAACGGCTGCATGAATGAATTCCTGTTAATATTATGACATTATTACAGCTGTGCTGGTTTCGCACACGTGATTGGTTGTCTATATATATATATAACCAATCACTTGATCGTACGTACCTACACAACGTATCTATAAATATTATAAAATAAAGTCGCTTTTCGTGCCTGTCTGTGTGACCGCATTGTTCTCCTAAACTCCGCTACGTATTTCGATGCGATTTTCACCATTTAGATTATCATACATTTATATTAAACTTATATAACTTTATGTAATGTTTTATCAGGTCATAAAATCCGTGCGAAACAGGGGCGGGTCGCTAGTTCTATTATAAAATTATGGGAACGTGAAGTCATAATATGTATATTCGTATTACCTACCTATAACAAAATTCACGAATAAAAATAAAAAATAAATTGCTTAGCAGAGTGTATTTTATTATTATTTATTCAGGGTATGATAGGGACTGTCAGACATATGTGCTTTTATAATAAAAAAATATAAAAAAACTGTTTCAGTCCAGAACCTAGCTGTATCACATATATATACATATATAAATATATATGATACAGCTAGTTTCTGGACTGATACAATTTTTTTTATTTTGATGTGAAATATCTATAGCCGCACGTAAAACCGATTTCTGGCGTGGCGACGCATGCCGTGGCGACGCGTCGCCACGCTATATGATGGTACCTATATATATACAGTCTATATGCAGTAGTGTGTACGTGCGCAATCGACTGTGCGATTAGTTAATTATTATCGTTATTAACGATTATATATATATATTATATTAATTATTATCAACGATTTTTTTATGACATATTTAGTTCCTATCACAATATGTTCTTTTCTGCATATTACTTTTACAAAATAATGTCGATGTTTCACATCTGCCAGGCGTCCCGTGACGGCTCCCTTTTTTTTTTATTCGGGACTTGTATAACCGCAATCCGTATGACAGTCCCTATCATACCCTTAATAAATAATAATAAAATACACTCTGCTATGGATTCCATTTGGGCCATCATCACCATTTATTTGAGACAGATTTCTTTGAAATGTGCCTAAATTAATTATAAAAATTAAAAGCTCATTCCAACAGTGGTAGGTAGAAACTAAGGAACATCTGGTACAATTCTTAGAAGATTATAAAATAAATAAACCTTTATTCTACCATAAATTAACAGTACATAATTTTATTTGACTTAGAAATACAATCATTCAAGTGTAAAAACATTCTAAAACAATAAATATTTAATAAAATAAAATTGATATAATGTAAACATGCATTTTATATGCAAACATTATGTTTGTTGTTATTGTGTATTTGTTTAAAATAAATAGCTTTTGTTAACAATGATAAAACTTGGACATTTAGTTTAAAAAAATATAAACCAGGAGACATCGACACGAATAGTTCAAGGAAAGACATTTAGGACATGTAGTTCTTTAAAATAATTACTGTGAAATAGTAATGTTTTTCTTCTCTTATGTAGGAAGTTACCTTTTTTTTTTACAAAATTTCGAGAAAAACATACTAGCTTGTACTCTTCATAGTTTTGCAGACATCGTGATTTTCAGTCTAAATTAAGATACACACAAAATGTAGGTTAGTCGGTCACCAACATACATTGGAAGTTTAATCGTAGAGATCGGATGTAGATCCTACACCGGTGCGATTCAATTATAGGTATCATCATATAGATATGCATCTAGCGATAGGTAGGTAGGAGGTACTCAACGCTGAAATGCAGCGTTGAGTGTTGACAGAATTAGCACTGCATTGGAGATAGGCAAGTGAACATGGTTTGAGCGTGGTGCCAATGAGAACTATAGGCGGCTTATTTATATGTGGAATACATTTTTATAATACAGTTAGAGATTTAGTATCAGCCCATAAACATGTACTCCGTCTATTGTTCTACGATAATAGAAAGAATTAAAGTAGATAGTTGTTTGGGCCCCTGTATTGTAACGTCTATTAATCGTTTTATAATTTAAAAAAAGTAAACAATTTATCATTTAAAATGGTAGATTTTTTTATAAAATCTAACAGGAATCACGAAATCGTTATAAAAGGAAAATGTTTTGATAATGCACTTAATTGATTCAATTCCAGTTATGTTCGTCATAGTCATAAATGAAAAAAAAACTAACCTAAATACAGTTCGAGGTAACCAAATCTGTTTTTATTAAGTAAAAAAATATACCATTGAAGCTGCAGCAGGTCCTCCTGTGTTTAATCCCATTTTTACTCTCGCTTAAAATGGTTTATAAATCAACGTGAAACGGATTGTAGTTATTGGTTGCTTGCCAGTTTTACTCTAGTGATGTTACTCAGTCATTAACGGTCAGGCACTCGGTTGTGCCGATTATGTAATTCTAAAAGTCAATTCAAGTTGAATCTATCATACCCAAATAGAATCTATCATAAATTATCTTAGATTTTTTGAGTTTTAGTTTCTTGCTTGCATTCTGCATGCCTGCTTGCACGCTGCATGTCTGCTTGCATGCTGCATGATTGAAGCAAGCAACCTTCCTTCACCCATCCATACCTCGTGGTAAATTGAATGTTCGGAAACATAATACTTCAAACAAATGTTATTTCGGCTAAGTGTAACTAAGTGTCGGAATAGCGAAAAAAATCAAATTAATAATAGGTTAACTGATACAGTGGCAGACGTGACTTCGACGAAGTAAAAAAAAAACTAAACGTTATTAGTTGAAAAGTTTTAGGTGAAATGAAATTCGGTCAAATATTTTTCGAACTTATAGGTAACCAGTATAGGTAACCACTTCTAAGTCATCTGAAGTTGAAATTGATATACTTACAGTAATAAAAATTCTATCTATAATTTAATCGTCATATTTCTCAGTATTCCCGTTAGACGAAGTATAATTATTACTACCACTGTCGTCTAGAGATCATAAGGAACAAGTTAACATGCATTTCATTAATAGATGCCACAGTTTTTCGTGGGCCTAATCGCGGAACAAAAAAAACTATCTCCTTTGCATTCGGTTTGTATAAACATTCGTACATGAGCAAGAATCGCCTCTAAATTTTTTTATTTAAACTTTTCACACTCAAAAAAGTACAAACGCGGACTTAATACCTGCGAAATTATGCGTAATAATAAGTCATTTACTGGTAAAGAATCGTAAACACAAGAAAACATTGCTCCTAAGAAAATTAATGACGGATGGAGGCAGCTGCTAACTTCATGAGCACAAACTGCGTAAGATACCAATTCCTATTTTCTCGACAACCTTAAAACACATTTCAGCTGTTCAAAATATTCGTTTACCAATCTTGCATTCTAGAAATTAATTTCGGCACGTATTCTAAGCTACGCCGCATACACGGATCACGACAGAACATTGTGTAGTGCACTCTGAGATGCACTAATCTTTAGCTAGATACCGCTTCTAGACAACAAACGACATTGTCGTACCTATTTCTGGAAATGTTCCTCCGAGAGTCTTGTGTTAGTTCGTGTATATTATTTGGATTGAAATTAACTGCAAAGTATCTTGAATACTAATGCAGTGTGTTTGCAAGGTAAAATTATTCTTGTTCCTGTGAAAATCACAAAGATGAAATAAACATTTTGCATTATGCAAGCTAATATTAGTTTAGAAAACTTGAGTTTCTTGGCCATTCTTCTCCATACAAAAACTACCTTTTGGAAGGGCTGGCTAGAATCAATTCAATTTTTTGTCAATTTTGATGTTCAAAAGTGCCTTTTATGTGCCTAAATGAAATAAATTATTTGATTTTGAGTTTGTTTTCGTTGTCATACACTCAATGGTGCCGTGGAAAGTTATGCAGTTGGTCTAGGCTGCTTACCAAGGGGTATTGTATTACCCAGTAACTGATTTGTGGAGGTAAAATAGGCAGGCGCTCCATGTAAAATACTGGTATTCATCTGCATCTGGTTATACTGGAAGCCAACTCCAACATAGTTGGGAAAAGGCGGTGGTTATCACAGAGAATAAAATGCTTAATTATAATACAGAAATTAATGAAGCGGTTAATGCTACCATAACATGGCTTAATAATAATAATTTAAAAGTGAACATCGATAAAACCTTCTTCGTTCAGTTCTACAATAGAAAATTTAAATCTGACCTTACAATTACTTATTCCGATCAGAGAATTAACGAAGCACAAGAAGCTGTTTTTCTTGGTATAACAGTGGACAGTGGCTGCACATGGAAACCTCACTGCTTAAATGTTACAAAAAAGATTAATCGTTTCGCTTTTGCCTTGTGGAGACTTTGTAAAATAGCTAACCAAAAAACAGCCCTCTTAGCGTATCATGGTTATGTAGCTTCTAATATAAGATACGGCATTGTGCTATGGGGGAACTCTGTTCTTATAAATAGGGTATTTATAGCCCAAAAACAATGTATCCGTGCTCTTTGTGATGTGCCACCATTGACTTCATGTAAACCTCTTTTTAAAGATTTAAAAATATTAACTGTTCCCGGTATGTCCATATTTAAATGCTGTAAATTTGTAAAAATGCACTCCGAATTATTTCAACGTGTTGGAGACACTGTTACGTTTAACACAAGATATCTTGATAGACTGATTATTCCTCCAATGATAAGCCACTTATATCACAGAAGTTGCTTTCCAATGGTTATAAGGATATATAATAAATTACCAAAATTATATAGGGAACTGCCAATCAATCGTTTCAAAACAATATTATTCAAATGGCTTATAGAAAAATCATTCTATTCTGTGAATGAGTACCTAAATTTTAAGGACTCACACTGACATTCTACTATGATAATTTGACAAATGATTGACATTAATAATCTTAAATATAATAACTTTAATGTATGTTCCAATTTTATTAACATAATTACATTTATTTAATTCATGTAATTTGCATGCTAGTTTTGGCGAATTGTTTTAGAAACTGTTAAACAACCCCACCAACTGTAATGTACTACAATTCTTGCAAAATAAATTTCATTTCATTTCAAGGCTAGCCAGTTGATGATGACACTCAATCGTGTGTCGATGGAGTTAGCTAAGTAGCTACTAATAACCTCTATTTGCGTGTTACTTGGTAGCAAACAAGCACTTGATCCACCTGATTTGATTTACGTGGTCACATAAGACTTCACCTTAAGGTGGCCGCAGTTGCAGCCCGTGAAAATCAAATTTTCTTAGGTTTTTTGCAATTTGCAAGTTAGTGTCAGGTTGTATCTTGATCAAAATATGATTCGCGATTGTATAGACTGACATGTATTTACAGAATTATAACAAATACAATCATTAATAGGTACATCTTTCTAAGATTGTTAATTGACTCAGGTGTGACTTTGCGGAAATCCATTATAAAAACACTTTTTTATGACTCTTTAAGAAAAGTTAAGTGGAGGTTACTAAATATACGTCGTTTATTGTATTTTAAATCTTTCTAAGTTAGATTTGTTCCATATGAACCTTTCCATATGAGATTTGTTCTTGTGGAACAAATCTATCATTTATTTTCGCAGGCTACAACTGCGGATCTTAACTAAGAGCTATTTACTTCTCCTTTGATGAACTAAACTACTATTTTTATGCCCTTTCACAGAAATTATGATAAAATAAAGGCCAGTACCTACCCAATATTAATACCTATCTTTAGGACACGCCCTAGGATATTCACTGGAGGTCAGAAACTAATTAGCATCGCTCCAGCCCGAGTTGTCACCAAGTAACCGCGCGAAGACATACTGCTTGCCAACTGGTGGTGACGGCGACGACCTGCTGTCGGCTAACTCAGCAATGTCTGATTTGATTGCTTTAATAGTAGAACTAAACGGTACACAATGCCCACAAATTCCACATACATGGTGTATCAGAAAGGTGTGATCAAAATTAAGGGTGCGGTACAGACCAGCAAAACAAAAAGCTTTCTCTATGGGGCCAATATCGTAATCTCAAAAAAAATTACAGTCGTCTCAAACACTTGGGTTGATTATGTATTAAAGTTTTGTATTAGGGCCGAGTCACACGGAATGGCAGCGGCCGGCAGCGGCTGCCAGTGGCCGCCAGCGGCCCCCGGCGTCGCCGCTGGCTTCCGCTGGTGGCCTCGCGGGACCTCCAGATCCCACGCGCCTAGTCTCCTCTTGACTAGTTTAATATAAATTAAAGTAATAGTTCGTAATTGGAACTAACGCCCGTGACCGTTATAGGTTCACTCGTGTGTAGACAGACACATCTGTGTGTCCGTGTCACACCCAATTCGCTCTGAATCTATTGAGCAATTAAGTTGAAATTTGGTACGCATATGAATTTCTGTGACCCTAACATGGACGTTTAACGTAAATAAATGATTTTTGAATAAGGGGGTAACTTTTGAAAGGAAAATAAAAAATAAAAATATGCAAACTGTACCGAGTGATATATCAAATGAAAGAGCTTACTATGCGAGTCTCAAACATACTTTTTAATAATTTTTAAATAAATTGTTTTATAGTATTATAAGAAATAGATAAAAACACCATATATCCATATCTCCGTCGCTACAATGATGAAAAAAATACAGAAAATAATTATATACTTAAATTCAAAAGTCATTTATAAAAGGCTGAGAATCAGCACTTTTTGAACGTCAAAATTACATAAGACATTTCCCCAAAACGGCCACCCTTCACCACTTCCTAGTGCGTTAGCTGGGAAGAAGATGTGGCGCAACAAACTCCCCAGCGGCACAGCTGTCTGCTCAGTTAGTTTTTTTTATTTTTATATAATAGTATGCAAAATAAATTACATTACGCAACACAAAATATAATTTAAATTATTAGCCATATGTCAAGCTAGCATACGCCAATATACCAACGAAAATCATCGAGAACTATACTCAGGCAGAAATAAAAACTAAACGTAAACAGAACTTAATATCTAAATAAAAGCCTCCAGGCATAAAAGGCGTGCCCGCTTACATATAGATATATATAGCTGTAACTGGAAGTTATAAATGATAAACTAGGACCATCGAAGTAAAATAAATAAACAGTAAATTACGAATAACAAAACCATGATCAGCAAGACGACCAGTCACCCCGACGCTACCGCATGCAGTGACATCTAAGGGACGCACATTATTGAGAGATTTGCCATGATATTTTAAAACGATAGACTTCTGTCTATCGTTTTAAAATATCATGGCAAATCTCTCAATAATGTGCGTACAAACTTATATTTGCAGTTGGAAGGTATAGGAGAACATGTCTTTTAACTACAATGTTAAGTTTGTTCTTCGGATAAATTCATCCCAACTACGGAACCCTTCATTGTGCGTGGTCCGCCACTCACTTGAGCGGTTTTTTTTAAAACAATTTCACAAATGTTTCCCAACAGCGGCTCCTTGTCTATGTCATTCGAGCGCCAGAAGATTCTTGTAGCACTGTAATCGATGTGCTATGCAGATAGAAACATTTATGTTCCTAACAAAACATTAATTCTTTATGTAACAAAAGTTGTAGACGGCTTGTCAAAATCCAGTGCTATAAGAACCGCAATACCTCTCAGGTCACGTCCAAGATACGTGGTTTCTACGCGTGCCAATAGCTTCACTTATCCAAAGATAAAGTTTTGCCATAGGCGTAGCCAAATAGGTATAACTCAGATCCTATATTTATAGGAAGAAAATGACAATTTATTCGAAATTTTCTCATGACTATCCTCATTTTAATCAAAAGACGTGAGCAGCTGGACATCATTATGCCTCACCCAAGTACCTATCACCATAGAATTTTCTCATAATTGAGAATGTGATTGTCAAAGCGATTTTTCGAAAAGCCTTATGTCCATTTCCACGCGATTGGAGATGACGATGGAAGCAGATAGCTAAGTCAAAATCACACCTGAAACTGTCAACAGAAAAAATTTGATATGAATTCGTTGTTTTTTTTTTTTAATTTTCTTTATTTAGGCAACCAACAGCGATACATATAGTATGTTACAGAGTATGTGTGTTACAGTATTGTATGGCTAGCTATAGGTTAGCCTCTATAACTAGGCTAAGTATAAAACATGCGAACGGAGTACTTAGAAACATATAAATTCAAAAAGTGCAATTTTAGGTATATTACTTATTATATTAATTAAGTTTAAATTTAGAAGAAAAACCAATATTACAGTTAAATATATCGACTTGAGTGAAATCTGTGTTATAAATTCGAGCAATGCGGGTCAATACTCAATTTTCGGCGTAATTAGTTGAGTGCGTCTAGTGCTGAGCAACGTGTGACGAGTGCGCCGTAGGGGAATGTTAAAAGTTACCTGTGTGACCAGCTCCGAGGCGTCCATTAAGTACGTCATAAAGCAAACATATCCAATTTAAAAACTTTATTTAATCCGATTTCTTACTCAAATTGCAAATAACAAAGAAAACAATCAAAACGTTAGAACTACTATACCTACCTACCCAGCATCCTTCTAACGTTAAGAAGTTAATATTTGTGTAGTGTTCCGCGAATATTGATTACTGGTCACACTGACAAGGGTTTAGCTGTTACCAAAGGTGCGAAGCTTTTAGCTATTGAGATCAGTATTCTGTTTCTAAAGATAAATTTAATGTGATTAAATAAATTAAATATAATAATAAATTAAATTTAAAAAAATTAATAAATAATAAATTTAATTAAATATAATATAATAAATTTAATGTGATTAAATTAATATGATAAATAATATTGGACGGCGTAGCGTTGGAAGGCCTCCCATTATGATGGACCGATGATCTTGTGAAGACCGCAGAAGTCCGCTGGATGCTGAAAGCACAGAACCGGTCCAAGTGGCGGTTCTTGGGGGAGGCCTATGTTCAGCAGTGGACATATTTCGGCTGAAATGATGATGATAGATGGTACTTATTGATACGCCTACACTGTCCTCTCATACATTTTAACACCGTAATTTCAAAACATTGTAAAAACCATTTACTTTTATAAGAGTAACCGTGGAGTTTCTTGCCTGGCTCTTCTCCATAGGAAACGACCAATTGGAACCGTGCACCTAGCTTCTGACGTTTCATAAGTGACCTTGTAGGTTTATGTGAAATAAAATAATTTGAATTTTGAATATGCTGGCACAGGTTGGCACTAGAAAAGAGAGTCGGACAATGGATGATGATTTATTTATTTATTTAATTCGAGAAAACAAAGAGTTTCTTAATAAACTGGTACCTGGTGAGAAAAAAAAGAGATTATATTATATGTAGCTCACGACGTTATCCACACTATTTGCATACAAGTGAATCTTAAAGGAAAAGAAAATAAAAATAAAACATTATATTTATAAAAAAATAATAAAGAAAGAATAAATCAAACCCACAATTCTTGTTTCAAAAATATGAATCACAAATAAATTTTACCAACGAGCTTAGATACTTATCTATCTTAGCAAACAATGTAAACAAATCCAGCGAATAAAAGATGATGAAAAACATTAAATCTATCTTTAGAACGAAGGTGCGGAATTTTTGTAAGGAGAAGCGAGCACCGTCAGGGATCTCTGGATAGTACAGTCTGGTGGATTGGGATTTTGAGTACTCTGGTCATCTTGAGTACAAAAAAGAACCATTCTACTAGCGCATAACACCTATAACTTTATAACCCACCTGTAACTTTGTTCACCTGTAAATCTTTAATCTTTTTATTCCATATTCTGTTGATTATCATTGCATACCATCAGGACTAATAGTGGGCATAAACTAACCTATATAGGTATCTTTTTTCTATCTATATATATATAAATCTATTGCCGTGCGCAATGAAACTTTGCTAAGTTGTTATGTGCGCGCCGGAAAAGGTAACTAACAAAAAAAAAATTAAAAGGGTATTGCAACGCATAGTCTAATATCTGCCTAGCCTTGTCCCAAATATGTTAGGGTCGGCTTCCAGTCTAACCGGATGCAGCAGTATTTTACATGGAGCGACTGCATATCTGAACTCCACAAGCCAGTAACTGGGTAATACGTTACCCCTTGGTAAGACTGGTGGTTAGATATTCGGGCTTCTGACGACCCGTAACCACTGTCAAAGAGCCACGGATGCCATCCGGGACCAACGGCTTAACATGCTTTCTGAGGTACGGAGGAGTCTGGCATGTAAAGATGGTCACCCATCCACGGAACAACCCCGGCAAGCGTAGCTTAACCTGACGGCCAATTCTCGTACTAAAAAACGTTCACATTCAAGTCGCAATCTGTCAAATTTGTCAAAAATATTGGTAAATTGATTCTATTTTTGACAGTTTGCGAATGAGATTAGAATGCGAACGTTCTTAAATATTACGGGAATTGCCCCTCTGATGTATCGACCCGTGCGGCTGTTATTACTTAGCCACGAGCTCTCTTAGCTAGTCTAATATACAAAACTAAATAGCTATATAGAAATGATATCGCTCCATGATGTCTAGAATAATCTCCCAATGGACGGCTTTCGGAATTTCAGTGGTTTACAAAGGTGTATTGTTTGTTCTCGGCTAAGATTAAATTTGTTGGTCCACTGCTGAGCGAGGACTGACGTGTCGCCAGCCCGAACTATTTCTTTATTGTCCCCGAGTCATTTTAACTTGGGTCTCTGAACGTAGGTAAGTTTTTGTCTTCGTGATAGATGGGGTAAAGAAAGGATACTGCTTTGTCATCGTTGGATAGAACAAACCGATCATTTATTTTGTGAATGGAAAGTAACTTACCTGCGTATTCACGTTAAT
Organism: Agrochola macilenta; assembly: GCA_916701695.1. Lineage (NCBI taxonomy): Eukaryota > Metazoa > Arthropoda > Insecta > Lepidoptera > Noctuidae > Agrochola > Agrochola macilenta. Next base: position 21,276,884 of record OU753560.1, on the reverse strand, counting down.
GAGCCTCTGTCTTATGACTGCTAATGGTAAATACGGTGATAAGTATCTAAAAATATCTTAGCAGTTCAGAGCAGTGCTTGCAAACACTCAAATTGATGATTATAGTCGACTCTACCTAGCCTTTTCCCAACTATATTGGGGTCAGCTTCCAGTCTAACCAGATACAGCTGAATACCAGTATTTTACCTGAAGCGACTGCCTATCTGACCTCCACAACCCAGTAACTAGGTAATACGATACCCCTTGGTAACACTGGTTGTCAGACTTTCAAGCTTCTGACGACCCGTAACGACTGTCAAAGATCCACGAATGACAGCCGGAACCAACGGCTTAACGTACTCTCCGAGACACGAAGGATTCTCGGTATGTAAAGATGGTCACCCATCCACAGACCAACCCCGGCAAGCATAGCTTAACCTGATGAATCGACCCATGCCGCTGTTATTACTTAGCCATGAGCTCCTCGAAATTGATGGTTAAAGTAAAACTCTTCAGCTACATATATTTTCCTCTTACAAATGTTCACCTTCTTATTTTTAGCGTCCACAGCAATCAATTCATGCTCTGTCACAACCTACCCATTACCCATAATTACCCATACAAAAAACATCCAAAAAAAATAAAGGCACTACACACGCAATTAACACAAAACGTTTAGCCATCCATTAACACTACTACTAAAAAAGGCCGAGGCGTCAAAAGGCTCCATCTATCAACGGCCCTTAAGCTACGCCTAGTGAAGTCGGCGTGAGTAGGAACAATGCGCTAATGGCAACCGTGCTTAATTATACACGTCATCAACATAGACAATGGAAGGTAGTTTTAGGTGGATTGTGTAGACTAGCCCTTATGTTGTGATAAAGTATGTTTTGAATTTAGTAAGATTGTGTTTCTTGACGAGGTTAATAAAATAAAGAGGCAACGGCCGTTTTTTCTGCGTTTCTCACAAATGAAAAATTACATGCCATAGGTAACAATCTGAATGTATTGTGGTTCAACTGTCTATTTATTTAGAATCTCCAACAAAAGATGTAAACAATACATGACACATAATGAAAGGGCATTATCGGGTATTAAGTGTACTCCTTCAATTAGAGGAGACCACAACATGCACAATAAAGTTAAAAACTAAGCTAACAAAGTTAAAACATGAAAAATGGTAGGAAAGCAAAATAAATTTATAAAAAACATTAAAAAAATACGAAAATATAACATTTAGAGATAGTTAAATTAAATTGAATCTAATAAACACTTAATATATTTGGACAGAGACTCGCAGATGTCTAAATTGGTAGTTTTTGCTAACATGTTATATTGCCTACAAAGTCTTGGCACAGCGGCGTAATGACCAAGGTTAGTTTTTGAGCCAGGAATGTAAAATAAATTGTATGTGTTATGCCTTTTTTTTTTTTTTAAGGATGGGAAATCATCAATTGACTTCTCTCGCTCTGGGTGGACCGAGAGGGTATGTCAGACTTTTACTAACTAAAACCCACCCGTGTTCCTTCCGTTGCCTGTGTGCCGGGGCCGCGATATCCCTTTCGGACAAACCCGCAACCCCAGCAGGTTGGTCGTTGGTCCTTACGGACCCCGTCAGTTGGTGCTGACATCCCTTTGAGGCGCGCGTGGAACACAACGTGCCGTCGACCCGGGCCTGGTCCTAATCGGACGGCGAGCTGCCCATTGCTCACCGACCGCAAGCCCGCGCCTACGGTGGCCGGAAGTCGGCTCGACTCCCGACGCCCGGGGCGTCTCCTGCGGCGACTAGGGGCGCGAGGGCGCAAATCTTGCCTCTCCCTCGCGCGCTCCGCCTCCTCCTTCGCGAGCATTACTGCTTCGCAGAAGGAAGTGACGGCCTCCCATGCACTCTCGCTCCGGACCATGGCCTGAACCAGGGCCGGACGCGAGAGATCGCCGCCGCCGATCGCCTCCGTGAGGACACGGCGGTGCTCCGCCCAAGCTGGGCAGACCTCCACCGTATGCTCCACCATGTCCTCCGGGCGAAACACACAGCGGTGACACCCGGGCGTTTCCTCCCGCTTTATCCTGAACAGGAACCTCCCGAAACAACCGTGTTCGGTGAGGACCTGCGTCAGGTGGAAGGTGAGGACGCCGTGGCGCCTTTCTAGCCACTCCTCAAAGAGGGGACTTATCGTCACAATTGTGGCGTGCCCAGCGCTGGGTTGCGACAATCGTACACTCCATGCCGCCATGAGATCCCGCCGGAGCTCTGTCCGCTGAGCCGTGATTTCTCGCGGCAGCGGAGTTACGCCCCGGCGTTTCGCCTCCTCGCGACACTCCCAGATGTGCGCGAGGACTTTTGCCTCCAGATCCCATGGTGGTAGTCCGGCAAGGAGGCTCGCCGCCTCACGGGAGACCGTGTGGTATCCTCGGACCAGCCTAATGGCCATGACCCTTTGCGACGCGTTCAACCGCTGGGCTGGTCGCAGCCTCAATGAACGCGCCCACACCGGTGCCCCGTAAAGGGCCATGGACCGCACGATCCCCGCGTAGAGCCTCCGGCAGGAGGCGTTTGGACCCCCTAGATTGGGCAGAAGCCGCTTCAGAGCAGTATCAGCCCTCTCCAGTTTGGGAGCCAAACGTCAGAAGTGCTCCACGAAGTTCCACCGGCTCTCGAGGACGAGTCCCAGGTACTTCATCGTCGACTCGACACCGATGTGAACCCCTCCCGCCGTTAGTATGTGTTATGCCTGGGAATCCGAGTCGGAATTTTAATATCTAATGAGCTCAAAAGTTCACTGCAATCTATCGTTCCACTCAATACCTTGTGAAGAATGATGCAGTCCAGTTTCTTCCTACGACTGGCTAGTGTATCCATGTGATAATGTCTCAACCTATCAGTGTAGCTAGTGAGCCTATATACAAAGATCAGTCAGTACCTCGTGGGTAGGGTTGCCAACCCTAATATATAATATAGTTCTTATAATATAATTCGCTTATAATTATATTATATAATCATATATAATATAATTCACTTGAGTATAGATTTCGATGATTATTTTGTTGGTATATTGGCGTGTGCTAGCTGGCATATAGCAATTAATTTAATTTAATGTTTTACGTTGCATAATGTACATTATTTTGCATAACTACTATTGTATAGAATCAAGTTTTTTCTAACTGAACAGACAGCTGTGCTGCTGGGGAGTTTGTTGCGCCACTTCTTCTTCACAGCTAAGCTTTAGGAAGTGGTGAAGGGTGGGCGTTTTTGAGGCACTGTCTTATGTAATTTTGACGTTTGAAAAGTGCTGATTCTCAGCCTATTTTGAATAAATGACTTTTGAATTTGAATTTAGTATCCTGCTATATATGAAGCCCTAAATACGATATTTCTATAGAAAAAATATAGTAGGAGAAACAATTTTTTTTTTTGTTTCAGTACTAAATGGCGAGATGATCGTAATAGGGCCAATATTAATCCCATCAAAGCTGCATTAATGATATTAAAAAAGTTGGCAACTCTACTTGTGGGTCAGTGCAGTAACCGCATGTTATCGCTTGAATATAATACTAAAGTATTTTTCCACGACTATTAAAACTATAATGTTGTAACCACATTATCCCGAGAAAAACAGAAGCTTATTATTATTCAACTTTTCAGCATCCCTGTGAATGACCTATCGACCCATTTTTAAAACTCCCCAGTCTATACTACGGTTACCCAAATAAAAATTTACCACCAACCTAGTTTCCTTTCTTCTAATCTAATTTGAAATTCATACAAACTGGTCAGTGGAGTGTAATAAAAAAATCCCAAATAAGTGCCTAACACTGAAATCCTGACTATGATCGCTGGATTAGGAAGAAAATCCCTGAGTTGGCAACACTGGGTGGAATAACATAGCTCTGTTGGGCCTTGTAGCTGATATAAACGGATAGTGAGTTGGAACGAGCGAGGTCGAATGGGCCCCACGCGTCCCAGGAAGACATTCTCAATGTCGCACTGATGTCTTGTTATTCTTTCTATTTTTTTATATTTTTTGTTTAACTGACTCGTTGGTTCGTTGGTATAGTCAACCAAACATCAGTGGTAGGGTAACACTTGCACGATCTAAATCGCCCTTACTACTAGGACGTAAAGGCTCTGTATATGTCAAACTGTTACCACTAATGTTACCGTTAATTGTAACTACCCGACTTATAATTTTGCTAGATTAACATTGGTTACTTACATAGCACTTCTAAAATTATTTATTTTTAGTCAAACAATAAATAATTTTAAAATCAAGGATTATATTAACTGTTTTGTGATGTGACCCTAAATCTTTTATTCAAAAGCATTACGTGCAAAAATCTAAAAGATAAAAAAATAATTTTATTGTTTGTAAAATCTAATGAATCTTTTATTTAAATGTAATACTAGCAAGAATCTAAGGGCTGATAAAAATCTATTGTTTTAAATCAACCAAAAAATCTTTTTCTTTTTCTCTTTTTCAGATGATAGATTTGATTACGAAATTGATAACTGCCATCTTCTAATACATTAAGCGTCGTTACAAAATTGAACGCAATTCATTACTCGACACAAATTGGTTTTCGATGCATTAATTGAAATAAAAGATTTTCAAAGACATGCAATATTTTTTTTTATGAAGATAAGATTGTAAAGAAACGCTATCAGCAGAAATTTTGCTCATATATAAGAAAATGTATTCTAATTATACAGTAAGTATCAGAAAGGTGTGGTCATAATTTAAGAGTTACTTACCATCAAACTGAACGACTTATTAACTGTCCCATAAAAAACTTCAATACTTACTCGAACCAAATGTATGGGACAACTAATAATTGTTTCCCGATAATGATGCTGGTTCCATAAAGAAGGTTACCATATCTTTCTGGTAACATGACATAACATCACGCCTGTATTTCACCGAAGGATTTGGCAGAGGTGTACCTATAATATAGTACATCCACAAAGTCAAAGTCAAATCATTTATTTCAAATAGGCCCTTGTACGAGTAAGACACTTTTAAACGTTAAAATTTACAAAAAAATTAATTGATTCTAGTCGCCCCTTCCAAAATATAGTTTTTATATGGAGAACAATGGGCAGGTACATTAGTTATATTATTATGTGAAGACGATGGCACCTAAAAAAGAATCTATACCACAATAGGTAAAAAGAATTAAAAATGAAGCAACAACAGATAAATTAATTACTTATGCGATAGATAGGTACCTACATGGTTCTCACATATTAACAAACATTGTAAAAGTAGACGATTTTCCTAAAATTTTACAAATAATAAGTCAGTGTGTGACGAAGTAATCACAGAATGTAAAATCAATGTCATATAATAAAAAATAAAAAATTATACAACTTAAAAAAATTAGCAACCAATTTGATTTTGTCTAGATTCCAGATTATCCTATGGAGCAGGACCAGCATGTTTCCAAGCATTCTTATCTTGGATATAATCTTGGATATATATAAGTACAAAGTGTACTTTTATTATGAGTTTGAAATTTTCTTTCATTTAATTGTATATATCACAAGGTATTTCGTTGTAACATTTAACACAGTACCCCATAAAAGATGTATGTACTTTAGATAATCTGAAAAATGGTTGATCTATTTTATCTTTATTTCTAGTATTAAAATGATGTCTATCACTTATTTTATTTAAAATATGTAGATTTTTTCTTACATACATATTACGAGTGTTTTCATAAATGAATTGAGAAGGTACCGTCATAATATTAATCCTTTTAAATAATTCCCTGAGAGGATCGCGACGATGTAGATTATAAATGGCTCTGGCAGCTCTCTTTTGTAAAATAAAGATGGATTCAATGTCAGCAGCCCGACCCCACATTAAAATGCCGTACGACATAATGCTGTGGAAGTAGCTAAAATAGACCAAACGCGCGGTTTCTACATCTGTTACTACATCAGCATAAGCGGCAGAGCTTAGCCGCCCCGCAAGAGATGTTATATGAGGTCCCCATTGTAATGTCTAGCGTGATTCCTAGGAAAACCTTTTGATTAATAAATTCCAGTTTTTCTCCATTCAATATGATATCACATTTGCTACTTCTAACATTAGGTAACACACATTTCGCCAGTTATGTTTAAAACCCATGTAATAGGGTGCGAGCCTATTGCCATCAATCGGGCGTAAATCCAGACTCCGGGCTGCAACTGAGAAATTCCAGATGGAAAACCCAATACCTAACACTTTGCTCGACCCGGTAATCGAACATCTTTCTGATACATGCTGTATAATCACATTTATAACTACCACAAGGGCTGATATACATTTAATACATACACACATATGCATACAAAGTCCATCGTTATGCTACGCATGACGATTGTCATTTTACTTTTTGACAGCTTAACTAAAGTGGAATTCAAGAAACTTATTAGAGGTATCATGTGTCTCCCGAAGAAACACTTTCGTCATAGCAATTAGCTCACCAATACAGAAGGGTTGCGATAGTTATCTTCCAGCAAATCGTGAGAATGAAGAGAACTGAGTCTTTAAAAATTAATTACATATTTATTCAATTTAATTTACATACACACACACGCCATAATACACACCCACATCTACTATTACTCACTCTAGTTCAGTTATTTAAACTAAAGAATTTTAGAAGTCAATTATTTGTAACACCAAGTCGCATTTATTTTGACCTACAGACCTACTCGTTAATTAAACTATATTAATTTCAATTGAAGTTAATTCAGAACGAACAGATTTATAAAATTAGGGCGAAAAATTTATCGGAAATGAAAAATTAGGGATCTTTGTTTGATGAATTAATGTAAATTAGATTGTAATTGAAATGAATTAGGACATTAATGAAGTTGATGCGTCTAATTAATACAATGAGAGCTGTAATTAATTGAAATTAAAAATATAGGAATCCGAAGAATTAATGACGAAGAAAATTATAATTAAACTTGATTGGATATTAACATGTGACAAGTGAAATTATAAAAGAAGGTTCGTAAATAGGTTACAAATGATGACAGATATTTTTTCATTTTAAATCTTATAATTTTCAAGTAGCTTTATTATAAACTAACTTCCGCCAGCGGCTTCGTTCGCGTGATATCTATACATATAATAAAATCGTAGCGAAGTCAAAACTGTAAATTAAATATTTTTGAAAAAAAGTAATTGCTACGAGGTACTGGATCGATTCTAAGGCTGCCTGTCCACTGGAGCGGAGAGGACAGGAGCCGAGTAGCGGTGTGCCAATATTAACCAATGGAATTGCATAAAACCTCCGCTCCGCTTCAGTGGACAGGGATTTGCGAACTAGTTTCTAAATTCATACAAAACCGGGAAGCGGAGCGGGGAAATGGAGCGGCGAAATGGAGAGGAGAAGTGGAGAGGGGATCTGGAGCGGGGAATTATTACTCGTCGCGTGAACTCGGTCTAGCTCCGCAACACCGCTCCGCTACCTCGCTCCATACAGTCCGTAACTCCGCTCCGCTACCTCGCTCCGCATCAATGGATAGACACTGTCCGCAACTCCACTCCACTCCGCTGCCATTCTCCTCTCCGCTGCCTCGCTCCGCTTCAATGGACAGACAGCCTAATGCCGTAAATATAGCTTTTTGAATTTTTGTCTGTTTGTCCGTATCTATGTTCCAGCATCACGCAAATTCTACTGGACAGATTATGTTAAAATTTAGCATAGATATTCCCTATAAGTCTGGTCGAGCTGTAGGGTATAAACTATCACGGTATTTGCTATGGGGGATGAGTAATATTAGATTATGTTCGTATTCTTCTCCGCAAATCTTAAAAGGACGCGCCAAAATGTTAGGATATTGCAAATAGTTACCGATTTATCTTTTTTAAGTAAATGATTATCATCATGTTATATTTTTATGGAGCTAAGCAGTCAATCATGAAATATTACATATAAGATCGACTATTTTAGCTAACTTTCATCAACAGCAAAAAAGTAAGCGGTTGGACTATTGCTTTTCAAACCTGTTTTAGTAAGTTCCATTCCGAACTGCTGGTATTTTTTGTGATTCTTTTTTTTTACATTTTGTTATACTAATATGTACTCGTATATAAAAGTTCGTAGAACGTATTAATTCAATAAAAACTTTTTACAAAAAAAAAAACATTCTATATGTATCTTTGGTTTTGAATTTTCGTTTTTTGCCACCGACTTCCGAAATTAAAGTTATTTTTCACTTTATTGTGTTTTTTTTCGGAAGTCGGTTGTTTTTTTTTTTAAAAACTTTTTATTTTTCACTTTTTAGATGTGGTACCTACCCCACACAAAGTCGAATACTAGTACCTGCTATGTCAATAACAGTCACAGGAAGTTATCATCATATCATCCACATATCCTTAGTAGGGAAAATACGTATTATTGAAGCTTACTCAAAAACTATCCCAGCAAAGTTAATAAAGTTTATATGGGACCATCCGGGAGCATACCCTTTAAAACAAAAAAAGAATTTTCAAAATCAGTTCACAATTGACGGAGACAGGGACATACATAAAAACAAAAAATTTAAAAAAACATACATACGTGTCGAACATATAACCTCCTCCTTTTTGGAAGTCGGTTAAAAAAGGAAAACTTCGTAAGCAATGGGAAATTGCTACGACGACCAAACCTGAAATCACGAAAAAAAAATCTGCTGTTCCCTATATCTATGTTCGCATAACTCGTCAAAATGTAGGGAACAGCTGATTTTTTTTTCGTGACTCAGGTTTGGTCCCATAGTAAAAGTTGTTCATAATGACGAGTACAATGACCCCTTAAAAGGTTGTTGGTGTTTTACCAATAACCCTGCATACATGAGCGAAGCGAATGAACTTAGCTTCGTTCCCAGTGTGGCCTTCGCTTTATTCACGTCATATCTTATTTACCAGTTTTGTCGCTCATTCACCATAAAAGACAGGATTACCTTTAGATAAAGACCACTTGCGGATTAGCAACCGGTTGCGCAGTTTCATACTGATAACAAAAACAAACATTTTTCCAATCTTAAGCCTCTTATTCTATCAATTCTTCAACAATTTGCACGTGTTATGTCAGATCTAGCACAGATCGTGGTAATAACAGTTGGTTAGGCCTTGTTCACATTTGATGATACAAGACGGTGCCACGCAACAGAGACACAGATGAATATCCGATGGGACACTCCACAGTTTAGGTATGAAGCTACAAGTACGCGGGGGGCCCGCCTTGCTGGGCCAATTCAGTGAGTGTAACGTAGTCAGAAGATCTAACAGTTACGCGATAGAAAGAGAAGCAACTTCTTGGTGAATATAACTATATTAGCGCTGTGTGAACTAAATTGCACTTTATTGTGTCGAAGAAAGAGTAGGTTTTTATTTAAGTGATTTAGCGCAGTGTGCCATCTGTATGAATCCGTGACAGGGATCTGATACACCAAAATGATACAAGTGTGGCAAAGGCCTGTAAGCAAAAGTTTATTATTTTGTTTGTTTGCAAATAAACCGATAGCCCACCGTCCTGATGTTTATTGGTTACCTGCCTGCAATTATAACAGTAGCATTGTAGATACGGAATGTGTTATGCGTGGCGGCATCTACATCGCCACATGCGAACTACGCATCACACCGAGACGTCACGCAAAATCCTGCATCAGGCAAAACACCCGTCTGGTTGGAGGATCCTCCCTTTTCTATGGACGATGAGTGAACTTTACACCCTGTTCCTCATACCTGTATATGTAACTACAAGTACACCAGCATCCGTACCACAAACCGAAACACAGCAGCATTGCTTGGCAACAGAAATACGTAAGGTGGTATGCACAGCTACATATCAAGCTATTCATTTCCAGTATAATCTGACCTCTCATTGTATCGAGTCAGAGGCCCATGGGCGGCTTTAAAACTCTGACACCAGGTTAGTTACTAACCACACGAAAAGAAGAAGATTGTACGGAAATTCTACCAATGCGAGATCAGCTTAACCCACCTAGGGTTTTCTAAGACTGCGGTGGCAGCCACACAATTATCGATAAATGACGCCACTGAAACGTTTTAAATGAAAGTTAATTAGTGTGTTTTCCGAGAGAACATTTTTGGACACCGTAAATTCTAACCCCACTGCCTTAATTTTCTGCCAGCCCTGCGGTGGTTATATAGCGGCCACCGTTCTTCTAGGAAGTTACAGCAAACGAGGTTCTTTACAAAAAGCTCTATTATAGGTACTACTTCTAAAGTATCGTTACTCGTGAAGGCTTATAAATACATACGACCATTACCTTTAAGTCCGCAGGTATTAACTAGTAAACTGGTACCCTCTAGACTGGTCTAGAGTATCCGAAGCACATTATAACAACAAGTTAACTAAACAGTCTCACATAACCGTGGAGTTATCAGCAACGGTACACCAGTGTATACTAATTAGTAATATGTACTCACAGACTTGCTCATTAATTTATTGCAACGTTTTTGGTTGGAATTATTTTTGCCTGGAACAAAAATGTTTGGCCTTATTATTCATCTTTAGGGTTCCGTAGGCAATAAGGAACCCTTATTGTTTCGGCATATCCGTCTGTCTGTCTGTCCGCGGCTTAGCTAGGAGACTCTTAGTACTAGAAAGCTGTAATTTGGCATGGGTATACCTATTAATCACGCCGACAAAGCAGTAAAATAAAATCATGAAAATATTATTTTTGGGGTACCTCCGCTACACGTAACATGGGGATGTTTTTTTTTTCTCTTCTATCCCATGGTGTGGGGTGTCGTTGGAAAGTAACGTGAGTGTTCAAAAATATTGTGAGTGTGTTAAAACCATTTTTGGATTCAGGAATCCGTTTGCGAAATATTAAGCTTTAAAGTGCAAATTTTTGTTAGAGTCATGTGCCCCGCCTGCCGGTTAAATGGTAGGTTTTTGATATGTGAAAAACTTCACGGCGTAGTAGTTATAAATAACGAAATTAAAAGGAAAACAATCACAAGTAAGTAACCCTACTTACTTGTGATTGTTTTCCTTTTAATTTCGTCAAATACAAACTTAACATTGTAGAAGCAAGTTGGTCGATTATTACCCGTATACCCATACGAGTAATAATCGACCAACTTGCATCTACAATGTTAAGTTTGTATTTGAGATAAATTCATCCCAACTACGGAACCCTTCATTGTGCGTGGTCCGACACGCACTTGGCCGGTTTTGTATTTTGTCCCTAATGATCAAAGAAATAAATAATTATTCGGAATTAAAATTCATAAAATATCAAAATCTTAGAAAGAATTTACAAAGGTATTATAATGTTAGAGTACAGGCTGTACTAGGATAAACCTGTATCACAGGCGGCCCAGGATTTTTGTCTCACTATTGTCAGACTGCGACCTCCATTTCCAAATAAATTTTATATTACACATTTATTAAATACACTCATAAACTTAACAGTATTTATCAGAAAAACACGTAACTTGATACAAACATAAATTCACAGCAACATCAAGCATCTGAAACCAGCCATTTTATATAACGACTAGAAATTATGACTGCAACCAACGCCGCTACGTACTCATTAGAAAACTAAGTCTTAGGAATTAATTTATGGCGGCACCACCCGGCCCCCTGGTGCTTATAAAATAGTTTAGTTATAAAATCCAGACTGCATTTAATACGCGTTTTATTATGTCTGGAGAACGTTGTTGGATGGAGTGCAGAAGTAATGGAGACATTTAAGTAAGTAGTTTGTGAGATTAACGGGGCATTGTATTGAAATATTTTTGAATTTTTGGGTATTATATTTTTACTTTATACACAAAAATTCAAAAATATTTCGGTGATCTGACGACTGCTGGGCCTTATCCAAATTGCTTCACAGTGCTAAGTTCTTCACCTTCTGCATCTGACCTGCACGCTTAGCATAACCACAATAGTAACGGGTTTTGTCGACGGAAGAATAGACAAAATGACAGATAAACAATCACAATCTGTCATTTTGTCTATTCTTCCGTCGACAAAACCCGTAGAAAACCCGTGTATATGTTTATCATGCTACGCATGCTGGGAGCCTTTTACAGGACATCGGTAAATCTAGCCCGAGGGCATCCCACGCTGCGTCTGCCGATTAGCAATTTCCAAAAAAAAACTAAAAAAGGCCTATTGCAATGAACACCTTGAAAACTCAGTGTTTAGGTAAACTTGAAGGACTTTCTAGACTATCTCTATTGATTTATAAGTGTAACTAAAAAATAAAAACAACTGACTAGTGGTACCTACCCCACACAAATTAGAATACCACGACCTGCTATGTAAATAACAGTGACAGGAACTTATTATAACATCATCCACATAGGCTAAGTATGAAAAATACGTATTATCGAAGCTAACTCAAAAACTACTTACGCAAAGTTATTAAAATTTATATGGGACGACCGCGCAAACTTCCTCTACCAGACGAAAAAAATAATTTTCAAAATCCGTCCACAATTGACGAAATTATCGATGGAAATACATTAAAAAAAAACATACATACGTTACGAACATAGAACCTACTCTATTTGAAAGTCGGTTAGTTACAATTGAGTTCTATATAATCAATTTTTTTTTTCACCCTGAAAAACACACAACACAGTGCCTACATTAGAATTTGGCAATTTCTTTTCTATAATGATACAATTTTCTTCCCCATTTCCCTATACCGAAATAAACATAATGCCAAACTGCAAATTCCCCCAAAACAACGCACATAAATTCCAGTTTCGTAGTTAATAAGAAGCAAACAAAAAGTGTACTGTTTTATTAATTTGTAAGGAGACAATAAGCCTACAAATCCCCTGTAACGGACGACTGTTGGGTCGAGTTGGGCTCTTTGAACACCTGTACCTTGCCCCTATTATAAGTTATTAATACACCCCACTTTCACCTCGGCCGAGCTGTGGGTACTTTTGGAAACTGATTTCGATGCAATGAAGAAAATGGAAAATTAAACTTTCCCAGTGAATTTGTTTGTTGCTATAATCTAAAAAGCCTTGGACAGACTATTTACGTTCTTTTTCACTCGAATTTTGTTGGTTACCGTAGATTAACTTGATAGATTCTAGGAGTATTGTGATCTTTTTCCACTGTTTTCTAACGTTATCTCTTAGCATACCATCCATTGAAATATCAGAAAACCCTAGGTTTATTTATATAGATCGACGTTGTGTAGATGTGACATTATTTTCTTAAGATAAATCTACACGTGTTAGTGCGGTATTTGTTTATTTTACTCAAGGTTAGATAAATCGTTGATTTCTGAAGTGCATCACGCGATATTACGTAGTGAATACGGATTAGAAACTAAAACGTGAATTTAGTGCCGGAAGCATTACCATTTACTTATCATACCAAATTCCCCAAACCAAATTTTTGAACGATTAGGAATTGATTTAAAATCCTCTCTTAGTGATACATCCTCTTAGAAACATCATTTGGTCATTATGTCAGCATGCGAAGCCAAGTCAGAGGCTCATAAGCGGCCTTAAAACTCTGACACCAGGTAAGTAATTAATCACACGAAAAGAAGAAGTGTCAAATGTCAGTCTATTAGTAAGCCAAGTCCGGTGTTCAGAAACAGGACCGCAGGGTGCCCAGATCGAGTCCTCGCGCACATGTGGGAGTTGCGCGAGGAGGCGAAACGCCGGGGTGTAACTCCGCTGCCGCGAGAAATCACGGCACAGCGGACAAAGCTCCGGCGGGATCTCATGGCGGCATGGAGAGTGCGATTGTCGCAACCCAGCGCTGGGCACGCCACAATTGCGGCGATAAGTCCCCTCTTTGAGGAGTGGCTAGAGAGGCGCCACGGCGTCCTCACCTTCCGCCTGACGCTTGTCCTCACCGGACATGGCTGTTTCGGGAGGTTCCTGTTCAGGATAAAGCGGGAGGAAACGCCCGGGTGTTACCATTGTGTGGATCGCCCGGAGGACACGGTGGAGCATACGGTGGAGGTCTGCCCGGCTTGGGCGGGGCACCGCCGTGTCCTCACGGAGGCTGTCGCATCCGGCCCTGGTTCAGGCCATGGTCCGGAGCGAGAGTGCATGGGAGGCCGTCACTTTCTTCTGCGAAGCAGTAATGCTCGCGAAGGAGGAGCCGGAGCGTGCGAGGGAGAGGCAAGATGCGCGCCCTCGCGCCCGTAGTCGCCGCAGGAGACGCCCCGGGCGTCGGGAGTCGCGAGCCGACTTCCGGCTACCGTAGGCGCGGGCTTGCGAACGGTGAGCAATGGGTAGCTCACCGTCCGATAAGGACCAGGCCCGGGTCGACGGCGCGGTGTGTTCTACGCGCGCCTCAAAGACTTGTCAGCACCGACTGACGGGGTCCGTAAGGGCAAATGCCTGCTGGGGTTGCGAGTTTGTCCGAAAGGGATATCGTGGCCCCGGCACACAGGCAATGGAAGGAACACGTGTGGGTTTTAGTCTGTAAAAGTCTGACACGCCCTCTCGCTCATCCCAGAGTGGGAGAAGTTATTTGGTAAATTATAACCCTCAAAACAAAAAAAAAGCGCGCCCAGATCAAATCAAATAAAAATGTATCCAAAAATACGATAAAATACGGAGGCAAAATACGCACTTGGGAAGTGGAGTTCCGGATACTAGCCCGTCTTACTGCTACCACGATAAAATATCATAAACCTACGTGAAAAATGACACTGTGAAAGTAGCCAATGTGTCAAGATTTTTAAACCAGTAGCACAATCGAATTCTGGCTAAGCTTACTTCAAAAACAGGACATCAATTATGAAATGATTTGTTTAATATTAATAAGACTGCCGTTGGTGTAGTGGTCGCAAGCCTGACTGCTGAGCATGAGGTCCTGGTTTCCATTCCCGAGTCGGGCAAAGTGTTATTAAGTTTTTCCGTTTCCGATTTTATCAGTAGCGACCCGGATTGTGCCCGATTGATGGCAATAAGCTTAATGAGGGTGTAATATGCATCCTGCCTAACCATTAGGGGAATAAAAAAAAGAAAGAAAGAAAGAAAAATTGTTTATTCTGCACAAACAAAACGCACATGTAAAGGCAAAAACACATAAAAAATACACACTTACAAAAGTAGCCAAAAGCCTCATGTCTAACCAATAAATAAAAATATAAAAAGTAAAACAATGTTTTTCATTGGTTGCTGTCAAGGTCACGGACCAAAGACACTATTGCGTAACACTCTTGCGACATACAGGTGTGATGTTATGTAATATAAATACACAAGCTTTTCCCGTGGCTTAGCTCGCGTGGAAGTCGGAAATTATCCCATGGAAACGTACTACCGGGATAAAAAGTATCCTATGTGTTAATCCAGGTTATAAACTATCTGTCTGCTTCATCCAAATCCTATTAGTAGCACTACAAATTGATTGAATACTATCGTGAATTCATGCAAGCTTGGCACAAAAAGTACTAGACTTTTTGTGCCAAGTTTCAATTTTATTAACTCAAGGGATAAGATTTTTCATACAAACGAGATGCGCCCTTTTCGCTGGTGGAACTTTCAACAAGGTGGAATTTTCAAAAACCCCTTAGTGCTCCCCTACATTTTAAAAGGAAGCTGTGTGCAAAATTTCACGTTCCTAGTCCCAGGAGTTTCGGCTCTGTGTTGTCAGTCAGTCAGTTTGTCCTTTTATATATAAAGATAAATAACTAATAAGGTGATAAAACAATGCTCGTCCGCTAAGCACGTGGCGCTGTCATCATTTGTCAGCCGCAGCGCCTCTCAACTGAATTAATAACTGGGTATCAAACCCCACCACGATTTATGATCTAATATAACTGATATTGCTTGTAATTGGATTAAATGTTCTACTGTTGTTGTGGTTTAAAGGTAAGTAGTTACAGAGGGAGTTCTAGATGGATTTCATAAATACTGTATAAAGTATTTATGAAATCCGTCTAACATAAATACGTACCAAATTCTTGTCTGTGGTCTCATTTGGGGCAGTAAAATTTTTACTTATTTAATTGCAAAATAGTCAGTGCGATTGCAGAGGTTAAGCGCCGCGGTTACCGCGGTCACTCCGTGGATAGCTGACCACGAGAACGTATTTTCATGCTTGATTTACGGTAGAGTTTGACATAACCTTTAGTTTGCCCAGAGCTTAATGCTGATAGACTTGAGCATTCACTTGTAATGAACATTCTAGCGAATATTACATTACAGAAAAATAAATGGAAGCGATTTAGCGAGCATTCGAGCGAAAGGACAGTCAATTTGCTTCGAGATTTTTGGCGAGCCCAGCCATTCTGTCATTCTGCCATGCAGCACACGTGACCGTCAAGCCTAACATCTTCGTGAAGAAAATTTGACGACCATTCAACATCTTCGTGAAGAAAATTTGACGACCATTCACTAGAATGATCGTGAAAATGTTCGTAGCGATGTTTGGCTCTATACTTGGCTCTGTTTGTTGTTCAGTTCGATAAATTTAAAAACGGCGAATGCGCGATGTTCTGTTACAAGTGAACGCTCAAGTCTATCAGCATTAAGGTCTGGGCAAACGCGAGCGATGTCCGAATTTAAGCTATATTTTATCTAAAATAGATAATAAAACCTTAAGTTGACATTAGGTATTGTAGACCTTAGTACATACAATAAACTCATACCTAATAAAGATTAATATCTTGACTTATAACCATTGTTATGCCTCCCATGAAAAATCTCCAGTCTTCTCAAAAAAATGTTTTCTTCTCAATAATTTTGGTCAATTTATTATTCTCCAGATTTGCGTAGAAACTTGATTAAACTAATATTGATTGTCCTAATATTGTTGGTACTAACAATCTCGCTGAGTAGCCTGAACAATTAGGTATTGCATATTCATTAGTACCCATATTGTTACGAGTACTGCAAACATCGTTACAGCTCTGGCTAAAATATTTATATAGACACAACTTTGTTATCTATCTATCTAAGTGTTGTTAATTCAGCATTTTTCGAGAGAACTAACGGTATATTATTTTAAAACACATAAAGGTAAAATATTTAAAAAAAAACAACTGTCTCGGCTTCTATTCCATCTGCCTCATTTATTTATTTATTTGCTCTCATGCACATCACACATTTACAATATTTATTACTGTCAGCTTTTGTACATGAACCCCGTCAGGGCACTGCAAAGCACAATATCGGTTTGCTGTTGAGTTAATAAATATATTGAGTCAAAACTTGATAAGTTTTGACTAACACAATACAATACATTTCAGGAATAAAAGATAAAATAAAAAACGAATACATAATTATCTAGAAGTCGTTATGATGTCCCATTAATAGTAATAAACAATACACAATAACACACATATAGTCATATTTAGTAGTAATAAAGTAGAATAAAATAATAATAAGAAATAGGTAATACAATTACAATTATTTCATGTCAACTTATTGAAAAAATTAAATTACGGTATGTCATTTTACAATACAAAATAAAATAGATTCGTTAATGTCACTGGAATAAACAAAACTTATGTCTTTGATCAGGCCGGATCTAACAAAAAAGAAACAACATCTCGCTGTAACCCTTAGGAGCCAAACAAAAATAAAATAAAAGTCAGAAGGAACGTAAGCGTAAGCGAAAAAGAAGTAATAGCGCAGGCGGGCGATGCGATACGACGCAGGGGATCGGGGGCTGAAATTTCACGCGGACGAAGTCGTGGGCCGAAGCTAGTACTTATATAAAATAGTAAGCTGTGGATTTTTTTGGTTTTGCTTACTTAAATGCGCTAATCTCTGAAAGTACCAGACGGATTTGTTTTTTTTTTTTTGCATTTGATAGCTAATTCTTGAGGAAGGTTATAGGCCATTACGCTATGACCCTAAGGAGCCGAGCAAAAACTCAGAAGAAACGCTAAGCGAACGAAATAGTGCGGGCGGGCGAAGCGATGTTATATTTTTTTTATGTCTGTCGCGGGCAGAAGCTAGTTTCCTACATAAAATAAGAAAACAAGAAGTGGTTTTTAGTTAAATTGTTAGAGTTGTAACATTAATACCAACGTGCCCACCTACTGAGCCGTGGTAATCTAGCGAACTAAACGAATGCATTGCAATTTTTGAAGCGATATACATCATTGAAAAGAAAAGGAGTAGGTATTAAGTTCAGTTTGATTGTGTTATCAAATCTTTCTCAAAAACAACGTTTTTTTTCGATTCATTTAGGCTCACGTAAGAATGTTATAATTTTCTTAATAATTAACAAAAAAATACTACTATACTATAATTAATTTACTTTTATTCCTATTATTTACTTTTTTACCCTTGATATTATGGAACTTTTGTAATAAGTACAGTTTACCAAAACAATGGCAATCTCAAAGTAGTAATTTTCATCCCGAACCGATTTTCAAAGGAATAACAATTTCCAGAACCTCTTACAAAATGTAAAACGAAACGGTCACAATACAATGCAAAATAATTGTTTCAAAACACAATAACTTAAACTATTTAAATATCTAGAAGACAACGCTAATATAGTAGAAACAAATGCATTTCATTCTATACGTACATACTCAATTGTTATACCCAGTACAGTCTACCTCGTAATTGCTATACCACTTTTGACAACAAATATCAATTTGCCTAGCCTTTTCCCCAATATGTTGGAGTCGGCTTCCAGTTTAACCGGATGCAGCTGAATACCAGTGTTTTACATGGAGCAATTGCCTATCTGACCTTCACAATCCAATTACTGGGTAACACGATACCCTGGGGTTTGACTGGTTGTTAGGCTTTTGGGCTTCTGACGACCCGTAACCACTGCCAAAGATCCACGAATGACAGCCGGGACGGCAACGGCTTAACGTGCTTTCCGAGGCATGGGGGCGACCGCGGCAAGCGTAGCTTTACCTTCGATCGAACCGTGCGGCTTCTATTATTTTAGCCACTATACCACCTACCTACCGAACCTAGGATGTCAGGAACTATTCTTGGTAAATTTAAACTTCACTAAGGTTGAAGTTATGTATCTGTCACACACACAAATAGACCTTGTCATTTTATGACGTGCAAGTAACATTCAATATTAGGATGATAACGCAATTACGAGGTTGATTATCCAATATTCTCTTCAATGAAGTTCAATTGTTTTTGCAACTCAACCCTTGTATCAATTTTGTTTTTACTATCGAGCATATTTTCACTGTACAATTCAAAATTTAACTGTTTTGATTTAGGCGCATTAAGAATATAGAAGTTTAAAGCCTGAAATCCCGATATGCGATAAAACTGAAAAATAAATTATGTAATTTCACCAACTCAAGTAGATCTGATCTGAGATTATTCTTTTTTAAACTTTATCAGTTTAAAATATCCGGAATGTTATGATTTCCAGACACTGTTAAATAAACAAAGGAATGATTCAATAACATACGCATCAAGCTATTAGTTCAAGTAGCATATAAATGCTTAAACCATTTACGCCATGTTTTTTACTGGTAAGGAGTCGGTCAGTTATCAAATGAAGAACGGGCAAGACACTACATTGATACTCCTTTAAATCAAAATATTACTAAATCCTGGGTAAACGAACATGACGCATGGATGAGCACCAGTCAGCTGAACCGTTTTGAAGGGAACGGAATAATCCAACACATGCGCCACCGATTGCGTAAATCGTGGTACACTTATCAGGAAACTGTACCACTATGGTATGGTACCATGGGTAGCTCGCCGTCCGATAAGGACCAGGCCTGGGTCGACGGCGCGTTGTGTTTCACGTGCGCCTCAAAGAGATGTCAGCACCAACTGACGGGGTCCGTAAGGGCCAATGCCTGCCAGGGTTGATTTGATAATGCGCACCCTCAAAAAAAAAAAAGGTTCAAGAGATTCCCTTCGAGAGAAATTCAGAGGAATAAATATTCTGACTCTACAGTCAGAATATTTTTTCACAATATGTTTTTGAAAACCTATTGTATGTACACAAAAATAAATAAAATTTTAAGAAAATGTCCGGTATTCATAGTTTAAATACCAGGAATAAAGACACCCTTGCTGTACATCGAATACGTTTCCACAGAGTAAGCAACTCGTTCATGGGTCAATGTATACGCTTTTACAACAAACTTCCCATTGTCATTCTAAACTTACCCATTAAACGATTTCAAAGCTGTATTAAACCCAAACTTTCTAAAAAAGGGTACTATAAAATGTCAGATAAAAGGGTTGGGATTGAGCTGCTCGCTCTGCTAAGCCTTGTGATAAAACCATAAAACTTGATATTTTATTTATTATGTAAAATCACCAAATAAACCAGTTTTATATTCACATTGACTTTGTTGAAAATTATATACAAAATGACATGATTACTTTGTAAATCATTATATTATTTTAATTATTGTGAATGTGAGGACTACATGGATATAAAAAAAAAATCTATTTAAAAATTGTGATCTTGATCAGAAAAAAAAAAGAATTTTGAAACAATTCTAGTAGGTATTATAATACATATTAGGCTGAAGAATATTTTTTATATCAAAATTAAGTTAACCTATATATTTATATGAGATAGTAATCGAGAAAAAGAAGATAATTAAGGAAAATTAAATAAAGAAGATAATGATTAATATAATATTTGTTAATTTAAACAATTAACATCGTTGTCTATATCAAATATTTTCTTCGACTTCATTTATTTGTATTGAAACAAATATTTCTAGCTAGCGTCCTCAATTATTAAAATAGAGAAATGAAAATGGTATCAAAAGAAACGTTACTGAAAGGGCTTATAATACTGCAATTTTTTATTAATAACGACGCCATTTTTTACCGTTTAGATATCGAAAAAATGTGATCCTGGAGAATTTAAAGGGCTTCAAAATTATACCATTCTGGTTTCGATAAGATTATGATTAAGATGTTCACCCGTTTCTCCTTTTTAAATTACAATTATTTTCGTTCCAGTATTCAGTTTTAGTTTTCCCTTTCAGTAACGCATCTTTTGATACCGTTTACATTTCTCTATCTTAATAATTGAGGAGGCTAGCTCCCAGATCGCACTTTTCTTGAAAACGGGTACCCTCTTGAAGCGATGGAAAAAGCATTTTCAATGCTAAAAATCAAAAGAAAAAACGAAAATTGTTATCTTTTCAATATAAAGTATAAAAAACAAACTCCCACCCATTTAAAAAATTCATTCACAGTAACAAAAATCCGAGGTCAAAACCCCCAGTTGCTCCACTAATATGACTTGACCAAGATTATGTCTGGACTTTAAAAGAGACTGCGACCTCTGAGTTTGTTTCGGCGATCTTCTCAGAGTAGACAGATAGGAAACGCTGACCTCATCTAGCTTATTTTTTATAAGACTTGAAAAAACATTCCGATATCCTATTCACAGAATAATCAATTTCATTTCATTTCACCCTCAGCGAGACATAATATAATTAACACTCATATTTCTGTCATAACCACTTTCATTTGTACGCGGATCTTATGGCGAGTGGCCTAAATCGGAACTAACGCCGTCATCTTGATTTGTTTTTCAAAAAACACTTATTTTCTATTTTTCTCTACGGCAATGGTGTCGATGTCGATTATTCTGCCAATGTCAGACATGTGAGAAAAAGTACGAAAAAAAATGAATAAATAAAGAAACAGGAACCTCATCATCAAATAAATTTCTGTGACAATTTACACATGTTTACCAACAACGTCCCTCTGTCAATGTTATTTAGATGCCAAAATATCCTTGTGACGGCGCATCGCCGTCGAAATCGAAATGTCAACGTCAAGAGTGGCTTTATGATCGCTGTCAAAGTCACTCTAGCGGAGCGTCGTGTCGTTGGTAGCGGGGCGGCCACCTTTCAAAAAGGGATTGTTGAACGAAACGGCGCCAGCGCACCATGTCTGCGACGAATCGTTTTCCATTGCCTCAATCACAGTGATTTTTTATAAGTTTTGTGTAGAGTTAACGACTAGAGACTATTGTTTTATTATTAGAACTTTAATTTGAGTGATATTGTGATTATTGAAGAAAAGCATTATAACAGTTGATTTTCGAGGGTATTCGGTTTTATTCACCGCCTTATATCCACGCCCTGCGAAATGAGTTCTGATGAAGGCCCTCTTGCGCCTTCATCAGAAGTGGGATCGAACGGACTGCCAAGTGAAGCAAAGCCACCGGATAAAACAACCGCTGAGCAACTATTGTGTAACATGGAAGCATTACTTACCCGAGTTTTAGCAGCGCAACAGACACCAACAGTGAGTACTAATCAAACGCCATTTTTAAAGTTTGACCCGGATGACTCAGACTCAGATATCGATGGTTGGTGTAAACTAACAGAAGCAATCGTGCAACATAAACGCCTTAACCTACTCGTGGCTCTGACAGGTGCGCTGAAAGGCCGTGCAGCTGCATGCCTTACTAAGCTAAATTTAAATGAAATTACATGGAATTCAGTTAAAGAGATTTTAATCGCAAGGTTTGCTAAACCGAGACTTGTTCAAGACTTTTTCGACGATGTTTTGCGATTCCAAATAGGCGTTAAAGAGACGGCGTCTGAATCTGCTCTTCGGCTATGGAACCTCATCGAACGAATTCCTAAATCTACGATGCCTGAAGAAGTCATAACTGGATTTGTTATATCGGTGCTATGCCAGAAGGATAGCTTAATACGTCGTGAATTAAATGCACAAACAGTTACGAGTCGAGCTCAATTATTCCGAATCCTTGGCGGAATATCACTTAAGCGACGTTTGGATACTGAAGCCCAGGAACCTGAAGCCAAGCGAGCTCGTATGACGGAGAGATTCAGTGGCAGGTGCCACTTCTGTGGATTGGCTGGTCATCGTATAGCCGATTGTAGGAAGCGACGTGACGATATTGGATCAAAGTCACGAGATACTTCAAGTTCATCACATACTGTGGAGAAGAAGGCTGCTGTGACCTGCTACACGTGTGGCCAACCTGGGCACGTGGCGACTGTTTGTCCGCACAGGAAGAATGGTGGCGGAGCTGCGGTCAAGGAAGTACATCAATGCGAGCACCGCCCTTCCAGGGGTAATTTAAAGACATCTACCGGTGAGCTAGTCCCTTTTTTATTTGATAGCGGGTCATCTTGTTCTCTTTTAAAAGAAAGCTTTTGTGACAAACTTTTGGGTACTGTACGTAAGAGTCTCGTTTATCTTAGTGGCATAGGTGGCGATGATGTACAATGTACAACCCAAATTCAAAGCGATGTGACAGTTGGCGAACTCACAGTAAATTTACTTTTTCATGTGGTCCCAGATAGTCATATTTCTGATCCTATTATAATCGGAAGAGACATTTTTGAGCAAAGGCAAAATTGACAATGACAATCTTATATTTTATTCTAAGGAACAAACTCATTTTTGTGACTCAAACTCAAACAGATCGAATATCTTACAAAAATTGACACGGATTTACAAGGACAGGATAGGAAATCACTAATATCATTATTAAGCAAATATTCCGACTGTTTCACCGAAGGCATTCCTTCCCGCCGAGTTAAAACAGGAGAATGTGAAATTAAATTGGTAGATCCACATAAAACGGTACAGCGGTGTCCTTATAGGTTAGCACCGGCAGAAAAACAGATAGTCAGAGATAAGGTTCAGCAATTGCTAGATGCTGGTGTGATACAGGAAAGCTCCTCCCCCTTTGCCAGCCCAATACTTTTAATCAATAAAAGGGATAACTCATACAGAATGTGCGTGGATTACCGGGAATTAAATTCTAATACACAGCCCGAGCACTATCCACTGCCACGTATTGAAGAGCAAATAGATCAGCTTGCCGGGGCTAATCATTTCTCAACATTAGATATGGCATCAGGGTTCCACCAAATTAAAATGCACCCTGATTCTGTGAGGAAAACAGCGTTCGTTACACCCGAGGGGCAATATGAGTACCTTGCCATGCCCTTCGGGCTGCGAAATGCTCCATCAGTCTATCAGAGGTGCATCACTAAAGCTCTGCATCATCTAACAGCTAAGCCACTGATTTATATGGATGACGTTTTGTGCTACTCTGTTGACGTAACTGGAGGTCTGCAGCGTTTAAAGAAGGTTTTGGGTGCCTTAGCACATGCTGGATTTACATTAAATCTCAAGAAATGTAAGTTTATGAAACGTAAAATAGAGTATCTGGGATATTCGCTTCAATCTGGTGAAGTAAGGCCTAACTCTCGGAAAATACAAGCGTTGGTAGATTCTCCTCAACCAAAAACAGCTACTCAGGTCCGGCAATTTCTTGGACTTGCCTCCTACTTTCGTAAATTTATTCCCGATTTTACACGCATCGTGGGACCGTTGTATCCTCTTACGAAATTAAAAGGTCCCATTAATTGGACTCAGAAGCACGAGGAAATACGTAACGCTATAATACGTATACTAACATCTGAACCGGTACTAACTATCTTTGACCCGGAACTACCAGTAGAGTTGCACACCGATGCAAGCTCAGAAGGGTATGGTGCGATTCTCATTCGGAAAAAGAATGATTTACCGCATGTCGTGGAGTATTTTAGCCGACGGACTTCGGAAGTAGAATCGCGCTATCACTTGTACGAATTAGAGACGTTAGCAGTTGTACGAGCGGTAGAACACTTCCGGCATTACCTTTATGGTCGACGGTTTGTAGTTTTTACGAACTGCAATTCCCTAAAGGCTTCAAAGTCTAAAAAAGACCTCACTCCTCGCGTGCATCGATGGTGGGCTTTCTTACAAGCCTACGATTTTGATATTGTGTATCGTGAAGGACGAGGAATGGAACACGCGGACTACTTCTCGCAAAATCCCCTACCTAATATCGATGTTGCCAGCACATCTTCCAAGAGTTCACAGGCAAAGCAGGTTCAGTATATTGAGCTTCATCAAGACTGGCTTTCCGTCAAACAAAAGCGTGATAGCGAGATACAAGATCTTATCGCGAAACATAATGATAATGGCTTTCCCGATTCGATAGCTGACACCTATGATATTAGGGAAGGCATTTTTATACAGAAAAATCAACCGAAACAAAACCGTTTCTTGGTTGCCAGTAGTTCCACGGTCTTTAATCTGGACGCTAATTAACCACACCCATAATGAGATACAGCATTTAGGCAAGGATAAAACGTTAGATAAACTTTATGAGCAGTATTGGTTTCCCGAGATGATGAAGCTTAGCGGGAAGAGTGATCGAAAAGAATACTGCTCCGTAATAATCGATGCTTTTACCAAATATGTTTTTCTTGAACATACTTCTTCTCTCGACGCCGAGAGTGCGATACGTGCACTAAACAAAGCAGTATGCCTGTTTGGAGCGCCTAAACGAATCATTGCTGACCAAGGTCGTTGTTATATTAGCTCTGATTTCAAGAACTTTTGCGCTGAGCATAAGATACAACTTCATTTTATTGCGACGGGCTCTAGCAGAGCAAATGGACAAGTTGAGAGGGTTATGCGTACTCTCAAAAGCTTGTTAACCATTGTTGAAAACGATCCCAATAAAACGTGGCGCAATGAACTAGGAAACATTCAACTTGCACTCAATAGCACCAAATCTGCCGTTACAAAATACTCACCCACAGAACTTATGTTAGGGATTCGTGCACAATCGTTAGGCATGTCTAAGTTAAACTTGGAGGTCAATGGTCAACAAGATCGTTTAGATCTCGATACTATACGGGAAGATGCGTCAGCTAATATTGAAAAAGCGGCTAAATCTGAGGTAGTTCGATTTAATCGAGGCCGCGCAAAAATAAAACCGTTTACAAAAGGTGAATTTGTGTTCCTTAAAAATAGCGAACGGAGTCAAACCAAGTTGGATAGGAAGTTTAGGGGTCCATTTGTCATAACTACGGTACTAGACAATGATCGGTATGAATTAAAAAGTTTAGGTGGTAGTTCTCATAGAATGTACAAGTATGCCCATGAGAATTTGCGCTCAGTACCCCAAGGACATGACGGATTGCTTGAAATCACGACTAACCTTTTGAATTATGATGAGCCCGAGACGGCGCTAGAAGATATAACTTTAAATGATCAAGATGACGTATTACTTTCAAACAACTGTGATACTTTGACCGTATGCTCGGATACTGTTTCCGCTGACACCCGGACAAACACAGCCGGTTCAGATACTCTCAGTGTACACTCTGATCCAGAGACATGGGATATACAAAATGAAATAGAAATTTATGCTGAACAAGATAACCTGCAGTTATAGGTATGTCTTTACGTCTTTATGTATTGTTATGTATGTATTTGCTTAAGCTGTCGATCCTGTGGATAGTGACATCCGGGTTTGCTGAACGAGGAAAGATTCACTAGTCCAGCCCAGATGTAAGGTAGTCAGTCTATCCTGGTCTCGGTGTGTGTTCCGGGCCAGAAGTAATGAAGGTTGTCTATCCTGGTCGAGGTGTGTCGTCCGGGCCGTACCTGAGGGGTTCGGTTGAAGGGATGCACTCGCTCGGTCCAGATGTATTGCGTTTTTTTTGACTGGTCGAAGGGACAGTGTCGTCCGGGCCATACCAATGTGGGTTGGTTGAAGGGATGCACTCGTCCGGTCCAAGTCATTGCGTTGATGTCGATGACGATAATCCATTCAAAGAAGACATGTTATAAGCAGGATGATCGAGCGGATGTCCTTGTGATTAGAAAATTGATTGTTCTAGATACATATTAACGCCCGAGGACGGTCGTAGGTCAGTCCGGCCGTGACGGCGCATCGCCGTCGAAATCGAAATGTCAACGTCAAGAGTGGCTTTATGATCGCTGTCAAAGTCACTCTAGCGGAGCGTCGTGTCGTTGGTAGCGGGGCGGCCACCTTTCAAAAAGGGATTGTTGAACGAAACGGCGCCAGCGCACCATGTCTGCGACGAATCGCTTTCCATTGCCTCAATCAAAGTGATTTTTTATAAGTTTTGTGTAGATTTAACGACTAGAGACTATTGTTTTATTATTAGAACTTTAATTTGAGTGATATTGTGATTATTGAAGAAAAGCATTATAACAGTTGATTTTCGAGGGTATTCGGTTTTATTCACCGCCTTATATCCACGCCCTGTGAAATGAGTTCTGATGAAGGCCCTCTTGCGCCTTCACTTGTAACACTATATTTTCTTATTTTTAAACATTACTTAAGCTGCAAAATTCTCGTGGTTTTAGATACCTATGCACCACTATTCTCGTGGTTTTAAATATCACCTATGCACCAATCTTTACAACTGGCATCCGTTATCAACAATAACTAATACGTACCTGAACTATGCACAACCTAATTTTTATTCAAGATTTTAGACTCAAAAAACCAACAAATTCGTCCCTAGACATTTTCCTGCTTCCCTACCCGGGAGACTTCAAACCGGCCTTGTGAATAATGAAAACTAATTATTCGCCAAGACATTATGAATATGAATCACCCTCGGCCGGATTTCTACTTATTTTTCTCTGACGACAAACTGTTCTCCGGCAAAATGATCTCGAACAATATCGTTCTCGGGTATTATGAAAATAGATCTATTGCGACGTCCTTATAATTATTTTCTTAATAAAGAAGCGAATGTAATTGTGTTTCAAGCTTGTTATAATAGACGAAAATAGTTCTTAATTAATTTTAAGATAATTCTGAAATGCTTCCTTTGAAACTCTTATCTCAAAAGATATTAATGTTTGTAATATTTGAAGGTGCCATGCTCAGACCAAATAAAAAACCAAGATGTAGCGCTGCGAACAATACAGAGAAGCATGCCAAAACTACACCTCCGCTCTGTGTATAGACGCTCACACGCACACATTTACAATCAAACTACACCTTTAACAGCGCTATGTCTTGCCCAAGAGCTGAGCTAAGTTTCCTATGAATCAATTTTTAACAAACTTCAAAAAGTAGGAGTATCATAAATAATAAGCAAACACTTGCCCTTTTGTCATATTAACATCAATTGATTAAAATAAAATGAGGTACGATTAGATACTTGACAACCAATACGTTTCTTGTTAAAATGAACTTTATCTTAAGTCTTTTAGTTGTGTGGCGAATGCCAAATAACTGAATTCGAAACAAAATATTATTTTAAATACTTACTCGAAACTCGAAATCGTTTTCTTGATCCATTTGAGTATAAGATATTCCAGGGAACATTATTACATAGTCATAGTCTCCATCTTCGAATGAGCTCCACATTGTAACTTTTGACATTGCATAATCTAATCAGCCTTTAAATACTCCCACTGCTGAGACGAAGGCTTCCTATCTGTAAGAGGGAGTGGGCCGTAATCCACGACGCAGGCCCAGTGCGGGTTGGTAAATTGACATCTCTTCGAAGTTTTTGTTTCTCGGACATTTTCAGTTTCCTCACGATGTTTTCCTTCACCATTTTGAGAGCAGTGGTGATGAAATAATTTACACAAAGTAAGGTAGTAAGGTAGCGCTTGTCATAGTTCGAATCTACGACCCGTAAGCCGCAGCCGCATTAGTGGTGACCCACCTACATGGTAACCACTGGGTCACCACTAATGTTTACACATAATAATCAGACATACCACGGCTGCCCAGACTACTAGAGAAACAAAAGCAATTCGAGCAATTCGCACAATCAATTATATGCAAGTTGAAATTGATATATTTACATGTCAGTGGGGTGAATTCGCAAAAGTACTATATTGTTTACATTATGTTATAAACAATATTAATCTTTATGACTTAAAGTTTATGTATTCTAATTTTAATTTGGTGTGTTTGACTTGGCTATCGCATTAGGCTAAGACCGGTAATGGTAGTTTTAAGGCATTTAAATAAATAAATAAATAAAATAAAATGTTAACACAGCCATGATCAATCAATTTGCAGATGATTGTCACTAGTTGTCACATGTCATCTGACGTGTTGAGACAAGGTGTGCCCGAATGAAATATGGTGACTAAAAATCATAAGTACCTATGGTTCACCGCAGGTCAGTGGTAGCAGTTAAACCACGATAAACACTCTTGTTGATACGAAAAAAGGCTATATTAATAACAATTTGTTACATAGACATGCGTTTCCCTGTACTTACTTTTAGACTCTGACATCACACTAATCCGTCAATCGAATATGCACTCCGAAATTCTACTCTTTAATTTTATCACCAAGTTTGTCTTAACACTATCTGTTACAATATTATCTTTACTATAAAATACAATGAAAAATCTGAATTTCTTCCACAACATTTTCATACTTCATCATGTTGCCAGGAAGTGTACTCGTAGTTTTTTCTATTTTATTGTTATTAAATTATGTAGAATGTTCGCCAAGAGTCGATCCTTTGGTTGATACCAATGTGGGGCTCGTCCGAGGGTTGAGAGCCGATGATGGAGACTATGCAATGTTCTTGGGCATACCTTATGCTCAAGTGGACCCAAAAAACCTTTTGGTGTAAGTATTTACCACAATTTATTGATAAATCTATTTCCTTTTGGTACTTCGGAAAGCACGTTAAGCCATTGGTTTCGGTTGTCATCGTAGATGTTTGATGAAAAGTGTGATGTAACTCTTTTTTTTTCGGTCATCATCTTAATTTTTCCCATTTTTTACATTTCCAGGAATCAACGCCACAACCCATGTTTGACGAAACATTTGAAGCATATGACGTTTCAGCGATTTGCCCTCAAGTCTACCAACATAACAGCACTATTCTGGGCTCACCCGACTGTCTGCGCCTCAGTATCTACGTACCTACCACGGCCACGTCTAACAACCGTCTTCCAGTTATGATCTGGATTTACGGAGGTTCCTTCCACAGAGGATATTTTGGCAAAGACTTTTATGGACCAACTTACTTAGTGAAACATGACGTCATTGTTGTGACATTAAACTACCGAGTTGGTGCTTACGGTTTTATGTGCATTGGTACTCCAGAAATACCCGGTAACCAAGGTCTGAAAGACCAATTTCTAGCTATGCAATGGGTTAAAGATAACATAGAAGCGTTCGGAGGTAATGCCAATAAGATAACGTTGTTTGGTGAAAGTGCTGGAGGACATTCTATAGATCTGCACTTGATATCTCCAAAAGTAAAGTTGTACAACAAAGTGATCATACAAAGTGGAAGCTCTTTAGCCGCAACGGTTTTATACGAACCTGATAGATTGGTTCCTATAAAAATTGCAGAGCGATTAGGCTTTGACACCACAGATATAAATGAAGCGATTTCTTACGTTGCTAAAAGTGATTCAAATTCAGTAGTGGCAACTGCAGTCGATCTAGGTATAATGTTCAAACCGTGTATAGAAAATGAATTTGATGGAGTGGACCCCTTTATTTCCAGTTCTTGGCTCAATGCTGAAATACCTAAAGTCAGAAACATGCCCGTATTAATTGGTTTCACATGAGTTGGTAGAATCACATTTCGGTAAAGATGCTGAATACTTTAAAAATTTGTGTCTAATTATTTGAAACGAATATTTAATTTTGGAGATGAAGAATTACAAGAAATTAAGGACTTGGTATCACATTTCTACTTTGAGGATGAAGTTTTAAGTCAAAATGAGAAGTGGGGCATAATCAAATTTGATTCTGATTTCACTTATATTCATCCTATACAAAGATCAAAGAAAAATTTTTAGAGGCCCGAGCCGGGAACATTTACTACTACATGTTTTCGTATGTTGGTGGAAGAAATGCTCTCGTCGTTGAAGATGATGACTATAATGGCAGTAGCTCATGTTGTGCCGCGCACGCTGATGAATTAGGCTATTTGTTCGAAATGAAATGAAATGAAATTGTTTATTCTGTAAATAGGATATCGGAATCACTTTTACACGTCATATAAAAAAATATTAAAAATAAGCTAGGTGAGGTCGGTGTTTCCTATCTGACTACTCTGAGAAGAAAGGCCGAAACAAACTCAGAGGTCAGTCTCTTTTAAAGTCCAGACATAATCTTGGTCAAGTCATGTGAAGACCATGTAGATTAGTGTCTGAAATGGTCTTTTGAGGAAAGAACCACACAGATTTGAGTGGACCTGTCCAGTCAGTGCAAGCATTTGTCAGTAATCGTGGAGCTCAACTAGACGAACAATACCAAGGAAAGGATATTTGGGTAGGCCGCATCAACTACTCAAACTGCCAGACCATCATTAAAACTGAGAAAGAAAAAAGAAATGAAAAGGGAAAAAAAAATATCCACATAGTCCTCACATTCACAATAATTAAAATAATATAATACTTTACAAAGTAATTGTGTCATTTTGAATATAATTTTCAACAATGTCAATGTGTATATAAAACTGGTTTATTGTGATGAATAATTAAAATGTCAAGTTTTATGGTTTTCACAAGGCTTAGCAGAGCGAGCAGCTCAATCCCAAGCTTTTTTATCTTCTAAATAATCTGAAATTTTATAGTACCCTTTTTTACAAAGTTTGGTTTTAATACAGCTTTTAAATCGTTTAATGGGTAAGTTTCGAATGTCAATGGGAAGTTTGTTATAAAAGCGTATACATTGACCCATGAACGAGTTGCTTACTCTGTGGAGACGTGTGTGATGTACAGCAAGGTTGTGTTTATTCCTGGTATTTAAACTATGAATATCGGACATTTTCTTAAAATTTGATATATTTTTGTGTACATTAGGTACAATAGGTACAATAGGTTTTCAAAAATATATTGTGAGGCTACAGTCAGAATATTTATTTGTCTGAATTTCTCTCGAAGGGAATCTCTTGGACCTAGGTTGTAAATGGCTCGAACAGCCCTTTTCTGTAGAACAAAGATAGTATTAATGTCCGCACCGGTTCCCCAAAGAAGAATTCCCACAATGGCCCACAAACCTGATCCCACCCCTGAAGATGAAGTTGTTATTGAACGGATGACAACAATGTGGACTAATTTTGCTAAATTCAGGTTGGTAGCACCTAAGTTGATAATGTTGTTAGGGTTCCGTTTCTCAAAGTGAATCGTGATGGACAGGCTAAAACAATCGACCAACAAAGTGATCCTTTATAAATTGTATTAAATCATTTTAAATACACTGCACCTCAAATCACTAAATGCGTTTAACGCTAAATATTTTAAAAACATAATTCTGTCTCTGTCATTTACAAACGATTGACAGAAAGAGAACGACGTTTTAAATTCGTTTAGCACTATACGTCTAATACATAATATAATTATTTTTAATTTAATATTTTTATTTCAGTGACCCGACACCACAGACAACTGAACTGCTTCCAGTGAAATGGATACCAATTTCAAAAGAAGCCTACACCTACATGAACATTGGAGCTGAACTTACTCTTGGCAGCAGACCAGCTAACGATAGGATGGCTTTCTGGGATCTGTTCTACGAACTGAACGAAAATAAACAAAGCGCATTATCAGGATGAAGATCTCAAGAAGTTCAAAACGTTACATTTAGACGAGGTTATATTTATAAAAAGGTGTACGCAAAATGCTGCCGAATAACGAATATAAATTTCAGATAAGCTAAGTATTAAAACAAAGAACTGTGATTTAAACTAGTTTTAATTTACGACGAAAAATAAAAAAATCGTCTAATTATTGTTGCCGATTCATAAATACTCTTGATGACCAATGGTAATGAAAATTGCTTTCCAAATAAAGATTAAGAACAAAATATTATGAAGATTATCGTGGTATAAATTAATACCTTTATCGAACTTTGAAATTCACAGGATTATCGTGAAATTATTCGCATATATAAGAATTAGAAAGATAATAATTGAAGGGGCCAAGAGCTAAGCTAAGTTTTCTATGAATCCGCTGTTATCATAAGTAAAAAGCAAACACTTGGCTTTCGTCATAATAACATCAATTGACTATTATTAAATAAAATTAGGTACGATAAGATACTCAAAAACCAACGTTTGTTGTTATAGAACTTTATCTTAAATCTTAAAATTTTTGGCGAATGTCAAATGACTGATTAAACCACTAATTTCGGTTTCTAATTAGTCTTACTCCTACAGTCCGGCCGTCGAGAAATTGCGTTCTTGACAGCTGTCAGTTTCATACTAACGAATATGTGTTTTGCGAATTTGATCCTTATTACTATAGATAGTGTCATCCCTGAAGACGCGCCCCACTCCGCTCCGCTCCGTACTAAGGCTGCCTGTCCATTGAAGCGGAGCGAGGCAGTGGAGAGGACAATGGCAGCGGAGTGGAGCGGAGTTACGGACTGTGCGGAGCGAGGTAGCGTAGCGGTGTTGCGGACTGTGCGGAGCTAGACCGAGTTCACGTATTTTTCCGCATCGCCTCTCCGCTTCCCTGCTCCGGTTCTCCGCTCCACTCCATTTCCCCGCTCCACTTCCCCTCTCCGCTTCTCCGCTCCGTTTCCCCGCTCCGCTTCCCGGTTTTGTATGAATTTTTAGGCTAGTTCGCAAATCCCTGTCCACTGAAGCGGAGCGGAGGTTTCATGAAATTCCAATGGTTAATATTGCACAACGCTACTCTGCTCCTCTCCTCTCTGCTCCAGTGGACAGGCAGCCTTTAGTACACCTCGCGGGGTGGGGCGAGTCTTCGTCGATGTCACTATCTGACCGATCGGATCTGTCCAACTGACAAAATTCAAAAGTCATTTATTCAAACTAGGCTGAGAATCAGCACTTTTCAAACGTCAAAATTACATAAGACAGTCCCCCAAAACGCCCACCCTTCACCACTTCCTAGTGCATTAGCTGGGAAGAACTCCCCAGCAGCACAGCTGTCTGTTCAGTTAGAAGAACAAGAAAAAAAGATTCTAATAATAGTATTCAAAATAATTTACATTACGCAACACAAAACATAATTTAAATTATTAGCCATATGTTAGCTAGCACACGCCGTGTCAGGAACGTATTATCTCGACGGCTGGACTGTAAAAGAATGGGAATATCCAATTTTCGAAACGAAATACATATTATTGATGAAATTACTAACTCGAAAGTTATTTTTCACCTCACAACCTCGGAAAAATTTTGTTTATCATTCGCAATCTGAGTGCAAAAGTGCATTTTATCCGCTAGCGTGGAAAGAGTTTTTAAAATTCGAATCTTTCTATTCAGTAATTTTCTATAGCGCCAGTCCACTGAAAATGCATTAATACTTATTTCAAGTCAGTGTGCTAACATCATTTTTTGAATAATCGCACTCCCCAGCACGACGAATTAATGAAAAAAAAAAACTTATAACTGTCTTCCGCCCCCCCTCTACTCTTTCAATTTATTTTCCATCATTTTGTTTTTTTTTTTGATAAAATCGTGACCAGCAGCGACGAAGATATCTGAGTTATTGCAAGCGGTACATAATGCCGAATTGAGTTTTCTAATTTAATATAAATATTATTTAAGCTGTTTTTCTTGCACCTATCATTTTCCTCGCTATAGTGAGGTAAAAGTTGTGTATTGCGCTCGGCAGCATTTCAATTCAAGTACACCCGCGCCAAAAAACAACTTTGCAGCCCAAATAACAAATAACTATTGTAGATCTAGTATTTGAGCATAAGGTATTTCAGACAACATTGCGACATAGTCATAGTCTCCATCGAATGAGCCCCACATTTGACCACTTTTGACATTATAATCAAACAACATGCAGCGGCTGCCCAGAATACTAAAGAAACCAATTCAAATTCAAATATTTATTGCATATAACATTATGTTTACAAGGTCTTAATAATAATGGTAAAGTTCACATAGACCGTCGGGCAAAACAATTTTATAAAATACGATAAAGCATGATTCAAAATAAATGAAGTAAATAGAAATAAAAAATTGTTATCATTAAAAAATCTAATAAAATGACAATAGATAATATCACATTACACAGCAATGATCAATAAATTTGCAGATGATTGTCACTTATCACCTGACTTGTTGAGACAAGGTTTGCCAGAATGAATTGCATTTACAGTGTGAGCAAAAATGATAAGTAGCTACAGTCAACCGCACGTCAGCGGTAGCTCTTGAAATACAAAATTGATGTGCGTTTCATTGTACTTACTTTTGGACTGTGACATCACACTAATCCGTCAATCGAATATGCACTTCGAAATTCAACTATTATTTTATCAGCGAGGTTATCTTAACACAATATGTTATATCACCAAGGTTATCTTAACATTATCTCTTAAAATATCTTATAAATTATCTTTA
Source organism: Agrochola macilenta (assembly GCA_916701695.1). NCBI lineage: Eukaryota > Metazoa > Arthropoda > Insecta > Lepidoptera > Noctuidae > Agrochola > Agrochola macilenta. The sequence goes on along the minus strand of OU753560.1, from coordinate 21,241,840 downwards.
TTATAAAATGCAATGAAAAATCTGAATTGCTTCCACAATATTTTCACACTTCATCATGTTGGCAGGAAGTGTAGTTTTTTCTATTATATTGTTATTAAATTATGTAGAATGTTTGCAAAGAGTCGATCCTCTAGTTGATACCAATGTGGGGCTCGTCCGAGGGTTGAGAGCCGATGATGGAGACTATGCAATGTTCTTGGGTATACCATATGCTCAAGTGGACCCAGAAAATCCTTTTGGAGTAAGTAATTACAATTGATAAGTGTGCTGTAGTTGGGGTATCGTACCACCCAGTAACTGAATTGTGGAGGTCAGATAGACAGTCGCTCCATGTAAAATACTGGTATTCAGCTGCATCCGGTTAGACTGGAAGCCGACCCCAACATAGTTCGGAAAAAGCTAGATAGATGATGATAAAGTGTGTTGTAGTTAAATTACCAGAAACCAATAGTACCTACTCGTATAAATAAATAGGCAACATTATGAAGTATTCCGCCTAGGACGCGAGTGTAATGTTTGCCAAGAGTCGATCTTCTAAGTCTAGTTGATACCAATGTGGGGCTCGTTCGAGGGTCGAGAGCCGACGACGGAGACTATGCAATGTTCTTGGGTATACCATAAGCTCAAGTGGACCCAGAAAATCCTTTTAGAGTAAGTATTTCCCAACAATTGATTCATGTTTTTCCTTTCGGTGACTCGACAAGTACCTTAAGCCGTCGCTCCCGGATGTTATTCGCAGAGTCACAAGCCCAAAAGTCTACAACCAGCCTTACCAAGGCGTCGTGTTACCCAGTAACTGAGTTGTGAGGGTCTCAACCAAACCAACATACATTCTATGAACTAATTAGGTTTCTGTACCTCAAAAGGAAAAACGGAACCCTTACAGGATCACTCGTGTGTCTGGCTGGCTCTCTGTCTGTCTGTCCGTCTGTCACAGCCAATTTTCTCCGAATCTAATGGACCGATTTTTTTTTTTTTTTTTTTAATTTCGTACACATATGTATTTTTGTGACTCAAACACGACTCAAATACGGGGGTCACTTTTGGGGGGAAAAAGAGTTTTGCAAACTGTACCGTGTGAAATATCAAATGAAAGGGATTATTGCGAGAATCTAATTTTTTTATTTGTCAAAATGAATACTTTTAAAGATATTTAAGAAAATTGATGAAAATTGTCAATTCCGCCCTTAACTAACTTAGCAAAAAATTTGAAAAATATACAGAGAATAGTTCTTTACTCATAGATTACTGAAAAACCTATCAGAAGTCTATGGTCTTAAAATAACATGGTAAACCTCTCAATATTGTCCGTACAAACTTACATTTGCAGTTGGAATGTATGGGAGAACATGGTTTTCAACTACAATGTTAAATTTGTTCTAGGGATAAATTCGTCCCAACTACGGAACCCTTCATTGTGCGTAATCCAACACGCACATGGTCGGTATTTTTCATAAGTAAAGTATATAAATAAAATAATGATTGTTTTGGCCCTGGTTCGGCGTTTGGCTATTTTGTTATTAAATAATCCAATCTATCAGCATCATAATATCTTATTTTTAACATTTCCAGGAAACAAAGCCACAACCCAAGTTTGAAGAAACATTTGAAGCATACGACGATTCAGCGATCTGCCCTCAAGCCTTCGGCAGCACTATTCTGGGCTCCCCCGAATGTCTGCGCCTCAGTATCTACGTACCCACCACGGCCACGTCTAACAACCGTCTTCCAGTGATGATCTGGATTTACGGAGGTGGCTTCCACATAGGACATTTTGGCAAAAACTTCTATGGACCAACTTACTTAGTCAAACATGACGTCATTGTTGTGACATTCAATTATCGTGTTGGTGTTTACGGTTTCATGTGCCTTGATACTCCAGAAGTACCCGGTAACCAAGGTCTGAAAGACCAATTTCTAGCTATGCAATGGGTTAAAGATAACATAGAAGCTTTCGGAGGTGATGCCAATAAGATAACGTTGTTTGGTGAAAGTGCTGGAGGACATTCTATAGATCTGCACTTATTCTCTCCAAGAGAAAAATTGTACAACAAAGTGATCATGCAAAGTGGAAGCTCTTTAGCCGCAACGGTTTTATACGAACCTGATAGATTGGTTCCTATAAAAATTGCAGAGCGATTAGGCTTTGACACCACAGATATAAATGAAGCGATTTCTTACCTTGCCAAAAGTGATTCAAATTCAGTAGTGGCAACTGCAGTCGATCTAGGTATAATATTCAAACCGTGTATAGAAAATGAATTTGATGGAGTGGACCCCTTCATTTCCAGTTCTTGGCTCAATGCTGAAATACCTAAAGTCAGAAACATGCCCGTATTAATTGGTTTCAATGAACATGAGTTGGTGGGTTCTCATTTCAATAAAGATGCTGAATACTTTAAAAATTTGGACATTGTGTCTAATTATTTGAAACGAATATTTAATTTTGGAGATGAAGAATTACAAGAAATGAAGGACGTGGTATCACATTTCTACTTTGGGGATGAAGTTTTAAGTGAAGATGTGAAGTGGGGCATTATAAACTTTGATTCTGATTTCACTTATATTTATCCTGTACAAAGATCTATTAAGAAATTTTTAGAAGCCAAGGCCGGGAAAATTTACTACTACATGTTTTCATATGTTGGTGGAAGGAATACTCTTGTCGTTGAAGATGATGACTATAATGGCAGTAGCTCATGCTGTGCCTCGCATGCTGATGAATTGAGCTATTTGTTCACCATGGCCCACAAGCCTGATCCCACCCCTGAAGATGAAGTTGTAATTGAACGGATGACAACAATGTGGACTAATTTTGCAAAATTCAGGTTGGTAGCACCTTATGTTGATAATGTTGTTAGGGTTCCGTTTCTCAAAGTGAATCTTGATGGACAGGCTAAAACAATCGACCAACAAAGTGATCCTTTATAAATTGTATTAAATCATTTTAAATACAATGCACCTCAAATCACTAAATGCGTTTAACGCTAAATATTTTAAAAACATCATTCTGTCTCTGTCATTTACAAACGATTGACAGAAAGAGAACGACATTTTAAATTCGTTTAGTACTAAACGTCTAATACATAATATTATTGTTTAAATATAATATTTTTATTCCAGTGACCCTACACCACAGACAAGTGAATTGCTTCCAGTGAAATGGATACCAATTACAAAAGAAGCCTACACCTACATGGACATTGGAGCTGAACTTACTCTTGGTAGCAGACCAGCTCACGATAGGATGGCTTTCTGGGATCTGTTCTACGAACTGAACGAAAATAAGCAAAGCGCATTATCAGGATAAAGATCTCATGAAGTTTAAAACGTTACATTTAGATGAGGTTATGTTTATAAAGGATGCTATAAAAGCTGATCATTTTTGTATCTTATATGAATAAGAATGGTTTATGGACATCTGTACATTACCGATAAGCTTTTCATAAGCTAAATATTAAAAACAAAAAACTGTGAATTATGATTAAAACTGGTTTCTTGTTTATTGTAAAATCAAAACAAAAACAATTTTTTTTTCTACATTGTTAAGTGTGTGTGATTATCATGGCATAAATTATATACAGAATTTTGAAATTCAAAGGATTATCGCAGAAATATTCATCCAATCAATCTTTTGTTATCTATCTACTGAATATTAACAAAACGATTCACAGTTAATCAGTAGTTTGTTTCGTAAAATGTCCAATAAAGGAAATGAGCTGGTCTTAATTAACACATAAATGTTCTGTCAATCAGTCGGACAGTATCGGGCGACGGTTTAATTTGTCAGCTTCAAATAAGTCAGTTAGTCATGCCGACATAATGGGGTGAAAGGTAGCGGAATCTGTGTATTTAATGATGGCTTCTTTTTGGAATCCTGGCCGAAATTGCCTAGAGGTATATCAACCATGTTGACATGATTTGAGCTTAATGGACAAAATGTTTAATGAAATACTGTATTCTCAGAGGCCAAGTCGGTGTTTTTGGTCCGACCCGACTTCCTAAATTAAAGTTATTTTTCACTTTGTTGAGTTTTTTGGAGGTTGATTGTTTATTTTTTTGTAAAAAGTTTTTATTTTTCACTTTTTAGTTTTAGTACAAATTCGATTACCTCTACCTGCTATGTAAATAACAGTGACTGGAACTTATCATCATACATAATCATCCACATACTAAGTTGGAAAAAATACCTATTATTGAAGCTGACTGCTGAAATTTATTTGGGACCACCTCGAAGAATTTTCAAAATCAGTCCACAAGTGACGGAGAAATCGGTGGGCAACATAAAAAAGAAACATACGCTACGAACATAGAACCTCCGCCTTTTTGGAAGTCGGTTAAAAAACATAGGCAATGTGTGTACAACATAGAAATCAATACAACCGTCGCCGGCTGGTATTATTAATTTTCCGTGCTAATAGAAAACTGTCAAAAACTGGAGAACGTTAATTTTACACGTCATTACCTCTAGAGGGTCGAATCGACCGTGCGATATCCCATTTCGTTAGCAATTAATTAGCTTTGAAGAAAGAATTGGGTTAATTGAAGTTAAGTAAGGATTGAAGGGTTAATACTTGGGACGTGATTTAGGGATACGTTAATTTAGTTTGGAAGTGAACGGGTTAATTTCTTTTTCGTTAAAATTTTAAAAGCTTATTTCAGACAGATTTTGCCGTTTTAAAGTTTATTTTTAGATCCTACATGAGTTTTTTTAAAGTTAAATTTGTAGGGGGCTCGTAAATAATAATAGCCGAAGGTTAAGCTACGCTTGCCGCGGTCAGTTCGTGGATGGGTGACCATCCATTACGTATCAAAACCCATCCGTGCCTCGGAAAGCACGTTAAGCAGTTAGTCCCGGCTGTCATTCGAAGTTCTTTGACAGTCTTTACTGGTCATCAGAAGCCCAAACGTCTGAAACTAGTCTTATTAAGGGGTATCGTTTTACCCAGTTACTGGTTTGTGGAGATCAGATTGGCAGTCGCACCATGTAAAATTCTGGTATTTAGCTGCGTCCAGTTAGACTAAAAGCTGACCCTAACATACTTAGTTGGGAAAAGGCAGATTGATTGAATTTGAATTTGTGAATATGGTGTAGTGCTTGCTGCCACAAGACTGAAACAAAAAAAAAATACAAAAAAAAAAATGACGCTGCTGGAATAAACAAATAAAATAATCACAACCATAGAGAATAATAAGAGACATCAAAGTATCTATGGAGACAGAGTAAAAATTCCTCAACAATAATGTACTGATATCAAAGCCGAAATACAAAGACATGTCACAGTAATTCCTGAAGATAAATAGACTGTCATAAAGTGCTTTTTATCCGAATACGAGCTTCGGCTTCTCTCCCGTCAAACAGGAATGCTGGTAAAGATAAAATATGATGCAAAAACTGAATTAATGAACGTCTAAAGTCTGTTATATTAATTACGTTTTCCGTTCCTTAAGTTTGTTTGTTGAGTTCTTTGTTTTTGTTTTTAAGACTCGCGATGAGTTCGCAAAGAATAGTCTCGTGTGTAAATATTCATTTTTAAGTGTTCCTTAATGGTAAAATAGAACGTATAAGGGATCATAGCAAAGTCTGTTTGTCGAGCGGTTTTCTCAGAAACCATTAGGATATAAATAAAACCTTATTAATAGGATGAAGAAGAGCGCAGTGGACAAACATAGACAGGAAGAAAGCTTAATTTAAGTGTGTTGTGTAGGTTAGGGTTCAATTTGGATTGCTAGTAGTTGACTCAAGGAAACAAGCGTCTGTCTTTGATGGTGTTTATTGGCAACTAACTTAGAAAATATTCATACATCATATTTAATGCGATCGGCGGCTAGCTACTTACTACTATTATGAAAGTGGACTGTATGTTTGTTTGTACGTATTACTTTTAAGACTATTGAAATGAGCTTCAACATAAGCCGCCCACCAAAGGACTATACGAGTCCTTTCAAATGAACCATAAATAAGCAAATCAAATTACACATGCAAAATTATCAAACACTAAATTATTGGACTATTCAGCGTTACTATCTATTGGCAGTGGACAGAGTTTGGTCACAGTTCTCTTTATAGTAGTGTCACCACTCTTGACGCTATAAACTCTTGTGCAGCTATCTGGTCCTGGATGTTTGCTCATTATGCGACCTAGTAACCACTTCCCTGGTGGAAGGTTCTCCTGCTTGATCAAAACAATATTACCGACTTCAAACTCCTTTCCTCGTTTGAGCCATTTTGGACGTTGTTGTAGTCTGGATAAATATTCTTGTTGCCATCTAGACCAAAAATCATGCAACAACTTTTGGACATATTGCCATCGTGACAACGTGTGCACCTTCAAGTTTTGTAAATTTGGGCTAGGTATGACAATGGGCGCCTCTCCAATTAAAAAGTGCCCAGGTGTTAATGGCTCGATATTCGCATTATCCAAATCATCTTGGGGACACAACGGCCTCGAGTTCAAGCAAGCCTCTATCTCACACAGCACTGTCGACATCTCTTCGAAAGTTAATGTGCTGGTTAGTATCCGTTTCAAGTGGTACTTCGTGGATTTTACTCCTGCCTCCCAGAGGCCACCAAAGTTTGGGCTGTATGCAGGAATAAAATGCCATTGCGTGCCATCAGATGCAAGTGTGTCTGCGATTGCTCCAGAAAACTCCAAACGGGCTTCCTGCCACATGGCAACCAACTCTTTATTTGCACCTATGAAGTTTCTCCCCTGGTCACTCCATAAGTGTGTACACCTGCCTCTTCTCGCACAGAATCTTTTATATGCACCTATAAAAGCCTCTGACGTCATGTCTCCAACTAACTCCAAATGAATGGCCTTGGTAGCCATACATATGAAAATCGATATGTACGCCTTGTGTGCCTTGACTCCTCTTCCCTTGCTCCATAGAACTTGTAATGGTCCAGCAAAGTCGACACCGGAATGCAGAAATGGTCGAGCTGGTGTCACACGAACCTTTGGCAAATCACCCATTATTTGCGTTCTTGCAGTCGCATTCTGTTTGGCACATACTAAGCATCGGTGAACATATCGTTTGACTTGTCCTTTAGCTCGCGTTATCCAATATTTAGATCTCAAAAAGCTCAACATTAGTTGGATTCCTCCGTGTAGGGTTCTTGAGTGTGCATCGGCAATTATCAAAGGAGTAAGTTTGTTTCTATGACCCAATATCATTGGGTGCTTACTTTGATCCGCTATCTTAGCGTGTCTAAGGCGTCCGCCAACCCGAAGCATCTGTGACTCATCCAAGTAAGGATCTAAAGTCTTCAATGTGCTAGTCCTTTTAACTTGATTACCCTTTCTTAGAGACTCAATGTCATCTGCATATTCTTCGCCTTGTACCTTTTTTATGCATATGTTTAATGCACCATCTAATTCTTCTGTTGTTAAAGCAGTATCAATGTCTTCTTTTAACGTTTCATGTTTTAAGAATCTCCTACAGATTGCAATACTTCTAATTAATTCATTCAATGAGTTGTATTTTTCAAATTGCTCTGACAATGTTCTCTCTCCTTCTTCATTTTTGGTCATTGTAAAAGTTTGTATAGTTGTCTTCTTTTCTAGCTCTGTAAATATCATTTCTGGTTTGGTAAAATAAATGTCTCCTTTTGAAAGCCATTCTGGCCCTTTCCACCATAATTTACATGTTTTCAACTCTGATACTAGTGCACCTCTAGACGCTATATCAGCGGGGTTCTCTTGCGATTGTACGTGGTACCACTGTTCTTTCGGGACGTTGCCTGTTATTTCAACTGTTCTATTAGCAACAAAAGTCTTCCATTTGCTAGGCTCTTTTTGTAGCCAAGCAATAACTATTGTGGAATCAGTCCAAGCAAAAACATTAGCTGATGGGATTTTCATTGCTGTTGAAATTTGTTTTAATAGTCTTGACACCAGAACAGCTCCACACAACTCAAGTCGTGGTAACGACACTGTCTTCAACGGAGCAACACGAGTTCTTGCTGCAATCAATGAGGTCTTGACTGCACCATCCAAGTAATGTACGCGACAATACACAACAGCTGCATATGCTCTCATCGATGCATCACTAAAACCATGGAGTTGTATTTTGTTCTTCTTTAAATTGTATGTGCCCATCCATCGATCAATTCTAATTTCATTGACATTGCCAATGTCTTCGCGTATGGTTTTCCATTCTTCTCTCACAGCTGGAGTGATTTCTTGATCCCAATCTACTTTAGTTTGCCAGAGCTTCTGAATCAAAATTTTTGCTTGCACGATGCATGGCGCTATCCAACCGAGTGGGTCAAAGAGCTTTTGGACATCTGACAGTATATTTCGTTTCGTAACGATCGTAGGAAGAGGAACTAGGTTCAGTTGGTATTCAAATTGATCACTGCCTAAGTTCCATTGTACACCTAAAGCCTTTATGGTGCCATCTATATTTAAATCCATATGTGCATTGATAGATCTTTCCTCTGGATTTATTGATTTTAAAAAATCTACGTTATTTGAGGACCATTTTTTAAGCTGAAAGCCGCCTCGTTGTAATAAATTCTTCAAGTCTTTGCTTATTTTAATGGCTTGCTCTAAATCGTCACATCCTGACATAACGTCATCAACATACAAATCTTCTTGTAACACCCTAGCTGCTTCGGGATAGTTGGCACCTTCATCGTAAGCAAGTTGCATAAGAGTTTTTACCGCTAAATACGGTGCTGACGCTGTACCGAACGTAACAGTTAGGAGTCTCAAATCTTGAATGATTTCAGATGAATCGTTACGCCACAGTATTCTCTGGTAATCGGTGTCTTCCTGGGCTACCAATATCATTCGGTACATTTTTTGTATGTCAGAAACAAAACACACTGCGTGTGTTCGCCATCTTATTATTAGGCTTCGCAAATCGTCTTGTAGAACAGGACCTGCCAGTAATTCGTCGTTTAGGGAAACTCCATTGTAACCCTTGCACGAAGCGTCGAAAACAACGCGAGTCTTCGTGCTTTCTTTATCGTTCCTGACTACTGCGTGGTGGGGTAAGTAGACAGACCTTTTTGTATTTATTTCATGTTGTGGTACCTCTTCTATGTGTTTTAATGTTATGTATTCTTCAATAACCTTTTTGTATTCTTCTTTCAGATCAGGATTTTTGTTCAGTCTTTTTTCCAGTTGCAGAAATCTGTTTAATGCTATCTCTCTTGTCTTTCCGTCGGGTGACTTCAAGTTGTCGTTTTTAAAGGGTAATTTAACTATGTAGCGTCCTTCATTGTTTCTTGTATGTGTCTTTTCATAAATCTCTTCGCATAATTTTTCCTCTTTAGTAAAATTTCTTTTTGTATCGGTTTCTAACTCCCACATAGTCTTCAATAATTCTTTCACGTCGACTTGTTCATTTATCGCCATTAAACATTTTTCTTTTGTGTTTGTTTTTATGTTTATTTCACCAAATATTATCCAGCCGAGGTTGGTTCTTTGAGCTATGGGTGACCCCGGTGGACCTTTGATTAGACCATCTTGTAGTATCTTTGCATATCCCTTGACGTCTAGAAGTAGATCAATATTTCCTGATACTCCATATTTTGGGTCTGCTAATTCTAGATCTGTCAAGTGTGGCCATTTGCTTGTTGACCATGTATTTGCAGGTAATTGTATTGTCAAGTGCTTGGTCATCACGTAGGCTTGTATAGGTAGTGCGAAATTTGATTCCCATCGTGATAAAACTTCTATTTTCACTTCATGCTTGACAGCGACCTTCATGGATTCCATTTCAGTAATTATGCAATTAGTTACCTGTCTTTTTAGTTTTAATAGTTGTACCGCTTTCTCACTTATAAAGCAGGCTTGTGATCCTGGATCTATGAGTGCCTTGAGCACAATGGTGTGTCCTTGTTCACTCTTTACTATCACCATTGCGGTTGCTAACATTCCTATATCTTTTCTGGCATTGTAATACGACGCAATCATTGTATTAACTTGCACCTTTTCTTCTACATCTGCTTGAGTTGATACTGTCGGCGTCGGTTGTACAGCTTCAGATGATTTCGATGTATCCGTCTTCTTTGTTAGATGTATGAGAGTATGATGGCGTCTTTTACACATGCGACAGGACATCGGCACACGACATTTGAAGACCGAATGTCCTGATGCCAGGCAGTTAAAACAGAGCTTGTTATTCTTTACACAATCAAATCGTTCTGAAGGTTGCATCTTCGCAAACAATTTGCAGTGAGACAGGGTATGATTCTCTTTACACATTATACAAGTGTTTTCCTTTTCATTCGTTGAAACATGGAATGTACCGCGTTCTTTAGAAGGTTTTTCACGCGTAGCTGACGTCGAAGAGGGTGTTATTAACTCTAATGCACGAAATTTTGCATCTAGGAATGTCTTCAACTCATTCCACTTAGGTAAATCCTCTGAATTACCCTTGTAGGCGTACTCTTCCCAGTCTTTATGGGACTCCGGGTCCAGCTTCTGTACGACCAGAAATATGATTATAGGATCCCAGGAGTCGGTGTTCACGTTCGAATTTTTGAGGTTGTCTAAAATTTCAGAAGTTGTATCCAAAATCGACTTCAGTTGACTGGCCGATTGAGTGTTCGCCTTTTTTTGATAAACCAATCTCTTCAACATTAAGTTAATTATCATTCTTCTATTGCCGTAACGATTCTTCAATGTATCCCATGCTTGTAAATAGTTACTATCAGTTACTTGTATATGTTTAAGTAGGGTTGCTGCTTCACCGCTGATGCTAGTCTTCAAATAATGCAATTTTTGAACGTTGCTTAGTGACTTGTTATCATGCACTAACGAAACATATAAATCTTTAAACGCAGGCCAGTCTTCATAGGTTCCAGAAAACGTAGGTATCGTTATACTCGGCAGTCTCACTTGTGTTTGTTGGTTATCTTCGTCCGCGTTATCGATGTTCATCGATTTCGATGATTTCGTTGTTACGTTTTCTAACATATCGCGTAATTCACCCAACAAACACAAATAAAGATCTTCGTAAATAAAAAACTCTTCATTAACGAAATACGACAACAAATTACGTTTATCTCTCGGTGTTAACCTCGCTAAGTCTTGATGAGCACCGTTGAATGTTTTCCAGTATTCTTCGAGGCACTGAATTCTAGATTGAATGTATCCTTTGGTTAAACGTTGTTTAGGACATTTTCGTAAGTTTATTTGTGTTTTCTTTAGTAACTCTACCGTATCTTCTAATATACCAAGTGCTTCTTCGGCCGACTTAGACATATTTCACTTTTAATTACGTTTATCTTCAATATTATACACGAATACGATGCAATACTTGATGACAACGTTTTTTTTTTTGTTAAAATCACTGCTAATTACTTGTTTACGATTAACGATTCACTCGCCAGCTTCTTATCTCTGATGGAATGTTGTTTTTTCAATATTAACTTCACTAATGATCCGGCTCGATTATGACCATTATGTTGTGTAGGTTAGGGTTCAATTTGGATTGCTAGTAGTTGACTCAAGGAAACAAGCGTCTGTCTTTGATGGTGTTTATTGGCAACTAACTTAGAAAATATTCATACATCATATTTAATGCGATCGGCGGCTAGCTACTTACTACTATTATGAAAGTGGACTGTATGTTTGTTTGTACGTATTACTTTTAAGACTATTGAAATGAGCTTCAACAAAGTGGTCGATATCTTTTTCTTACTTAGGGGCCGAGTTTACAATCGTGAGATAGCTTTTATCAGAGGAATCGAAGGTTTGACAGTTTTTGTATAAAAATTATGTCAAACAGATTTTTTAATTCTTTAGTAGACCAAGCTGAGGCAGACACGAAGCAAGCCTGAAGCTTTGATACCATATATTTTGTTTATATCTACATTTAAGTCTATACTATCTATATGTAAGTGTGTCTGTTAGACTGCTCGGTGGTACATACAGATCAAAGTACTTCGGTAACCCAGGTACCCTACGTGAGATTGTTAGTAACAAAAAGGCGTTGCAGGCCTTCTTTGAGGAGGATCGAATTACCGATTTTCCCACCCGTACTCAAAATACGCGCTTTGACGTGGAGTTGCGAATACTAGCCAGTATTTATTTAACCATTTCGAAACTGGAAATATGAAATAACGTAAGGGACATTTTGTTGAAAATGAGTTATATATATCGTTGGATTCGGAATTTTTTGCTCTATCGATTGGTATATTTAAAATCTCGATATCTTAAAAAAAAATGTCCTTTACATCACATATTTTCCGTAGGCTTGGACCATTTTTTTTCTAGAAGCTGGCTGTATATGACATTTAAATTAATATTTTTATAAAAACGAATGTAAGTCTCTTGACTCACAGTATTTGGTATTTACATTAAATCAAAATCGAGTACGTTTTACCACAGGTGACATAAGTTATTCCATAATTTGAGATGTTTTATTATTGTCTTATACATTAGTGTTCCCTGAGAAGGTACAAATACCATGTCCCTTACACATTTTTTTTTTTTTTTTTGGTTGGGAAATCATCAAATGACTCCTCCCGCTCAGAGCGGGGCAGAGCGAGAGGGAGTGTCAGACTTTTACTGACTAAAACCCACCCGTGTTCCTTCCGTTGCCTATGTGCTGGGGCCGCGATATCCCTTTCGGACAGACCCGCAACCCCAGCAGGATTATATTGACCCTTACGTTCATTTGTCAGCATCGAAAATAAATTAAATTTGCGGACCGTCATTGTGGCATAAATAATGCTACCATTGGTGAGCATGAGGATTCGTTTTTGTTTATAGTAACCTAGCATTAGTCACTCAGAGAGGAGTTTTTCATGAATCTTTATGTATTTTACGCCTTTACACCAATACTTCAATGCCACCATCAAGAATGCAATGCCTTAATTTAGTCCCCCACATTGCCTATGCACGGGTAATTATCTAACAATTTCACGTTCTTTCAGGTTCAACGACCTGGTAGGGGTTTTTGCAGGTTTAGCTTATGAGTTTGGTTATTGAGGTTCTTTTGGTAAATAGGGTGTCAAGCGCAAAAATATAACTGAAGAAATTGAAGTGAAGATAACTTTTCATCACTCATGTTTGGAATCCAGATTAAACTTTCATTATTTGCAGTTAGAGTAATGAAAACGATGATTTATTACTTAAATGGAGATTTGTAGAGTCACAAACCATGTTATTGTTACTTTTAGACGCACGTAAACAATGTTATCGACTTTAAATAGGGTGTCAAGTGCAAACATTATACTTAACATAATTTATGAGAGTACCTAAATTGCGTTTATAAAAGAGGATTAGTGAGCACAAATAAAAGTTTTGATCTATTTTATTCGTTTATTTTTTATCCCTATGATTCAGCAAGTAGTTTTAAACTGTATGGCATACGCATTGTAGGTCACGAATGTATAAAATTCTATTTTTTATATTTGTTAATAGCATTAACAATATAGAGTGTACCATTAAGAGACCTTTACTTTGAAAAACTCTAAATGTTTATTTCCTAAGTGTCTCATACATCAATGCCGTTTATTTACATCAAACATTTTGTAAACGTATATCACTCGTATTCATTATTATTTAACGTGAGGGACATGTTATCTTTGAAACTGTAGGCTTTATTGATTTTTTACTATTTTAGCTGCAAAGAATGAAGAAATCTAAGAAACTTTGTCCTAGACACTTCTTACATAAAACATATAGTTAAAAAATTATTGCCAGTTTTGTAAGAAAAATATCTTATCCTCCCTGCTAACCTCCTCTTTTGCTCTCCTGAAAACCTTAGTTTTGTCCCTTACGTTATTTCATATTTCCAGTATCGATTTATGTACACACATATATACAGACAAGAAGAAAAGAACAGAAAAATACGTACAAAGGTGATGCTTATTTCTAAAGAAATCTCTTCCAGCATACCTGCGATAGGACAGAGGATAAGAGATATATACACCGCGTATAAGAGTGGAGAGAAAGTAAAATACATAAAATCAAAACAATTCACGCAATACAATAAAACAAATAATATGGGAATATACTTACATACAAAAAAACATACTTCTAAAATAAATATCACTAAGATTCTATTAATAATAATGTAATAAAAAATAAATTTAAAAAATAAATAAAATACAAAATAAATACCTACACAACTCTATGACGCTGTGGAAAGATAGTGATCTTACACTCTTCTTTTATATACTGCAACAGTTTGGCAGTCCTTAATGTCGGGCGGAAGTGAATTCCACAACCGCACCGCGTGCACAGTGAAGGAGTAGGAGTAGAAGTCAGTGGAGTGGGGAGGGGACTTAAGGTGGGGGGGGGGGTATTATATATACTATCTATGTAAAATCGTACAAGCCTGAATAATACTTTAAACAGAACGAAAATTCTCTCGCCACGACACAGTACGACCGCGCCTTATACTCCGCACAGTATACGATAAATCATCCTTAAGTCTGTCTGTAGCCAAAAGTCTGCCTACCCCAGGGAGCAGAGAGAGGAAACAAGATTCAAATCCATAAAGTTACATGGTCATCAAATATTCACTATCCCCCGGATATCGTCCGGTACAGGGTCCATTTTCAATTTATTTGTACTTGGGGAGAAAACTTGGCGAGTACTTCAGATTTCAGATTAATACTGAATTATTAAACAAGTTGCATTGATTTTATATTTATAACTGGCATCGCTTTTTATTTCCAATTTCGAATAATATGTCGGCGACGTCGAAGTGATATTTTAAAGGTAAAATATTAGCGTTCGAGTCCCTCTTTTCAAGTTCTTAACGAACTAATTCAGATGTAAGTACAGTTTTATTTTAATGGACTTTCTCGCCTTATGCGAAAACTGGGTATAGGTACAGCAAAGTACCTACGGTAACTCAAACTCGAAGCATTAATTTAAATTTAATCATTTACAGGCACTTTTAAATTTTCAGCGAGTCGGTCAGTCAGAACTATGCCCATTTCAAAGCGTAGTTCCTACTACGTGTCTATGGAATTTCTTGCCCGTTCTTCTCCATAGAACCCTTTCTCCATGAGAAGAACGGGCAAGAAACTCCATGGACAATCTCACAATCTCTCAGAATCCCTTCTGATTATAAGATATGTATTATTTTGTATTCTTCACATCCAAATATGACTCATAATTTTATTAAACAAACAAAACTTAAGTTAATTTAATTGTTTCAATTAACTGAAACAAAACAACTTTAGAACACAAATCTCTCCGCACCATTCATCAAAATATTGTCAAAATACAATAATTTCGCAAAACAAATATGGACGACCCTCAAGAAACGCTCCAGCAATAACCTTTAAAATATCAGCGGAACTCGTAATCTTCTAGGCATAATTAATTATTTTGTATACGCCACGTCTTCCCATGTTTTAATGGAGAGAAATAGTCATTTAAAATGAATGGCCGACCATCTTGTTTCTCATCAAGATGTACAGTTAAATAAACATGGAGTGGGTACCGTTCGGTTACAGTGTAGCAATAACAGTAGATCTACTTAGTTTTTTAATCAAAGATTTATACTTTACTAGCTGCGCCCCGCGGTTTTACCCGCATAAGTCTCGATCCCGTAGGAATATCGATATAAAAGTATTCTGTGTTCTAACCTAGGTCATGGTCTACCCACGTGCCAAATTTCGTCCAAAAATCTGTTCAGCCGTTTTAGCGTGAAAGCGTAACTAACTTTTACCGGGTAATATGTCTTTTATTGAATTGAATGTGCCCTGGCGGCTGTGAGTATGTCATGCTCACTCAGATGTCTCGCTGATGGTGGCGCGTGTGTTGGATCATTTAGCTCCCTTCAAAATGGTTGAGCTGAACGGTGCTAATCCATGCGTCATGTTCGTAAACGGGCGCCGTCAGTTGGGACTGGTAAACTCTTAGCTGCCTTGGCAGATTTAAATTTTTGAATTGTTATTTGTTTTATCTTTTTTTTTATTACGGACGCTTCTAACGTGCACGTCTTTCTACATTGTTCTCACATGTTTAATTTCAACATGGAAAGATGTAACCTATATTTTGTAACAACTTATTTAAAAGAGTGTCCGTGGAGTTTCTTGCCCGTTCTTCTCCATAGGTACCTACTACGCTTTGGAATGGGCAACTAGCTTCATATTTCTAACTGACCGATTCCTTGACAATTCAAAAGTGCCTGTAAATGGTTTAATTGAAATAAATGCTTTGAGTTTGAGTTTGAGTTGAACAAACAAACAAACTCACATTTTGTATTTATAATATTAGTAAGGTTAACGACAAGAAACCTTTTTCCAGCGGTTAACTTTTCTGGGACTTGGGACAGATTTCAATAAGACAATTTAACATATTTTACTATACAATAGCTGTCAAACCACATTATGTTTTATTCATTATATAAATAAGAGTTATCTGACTATAGAAAAAAACCGGCCAAGTGCGTGTTAGACTACGTACAATCAAGGGTTCCGTAATTGGGATGAAATTATCCCAAGAACAAACTTAACATAGTTGAAAAACATGATCTTCCATACATTACAACTGTAAATGTAAGTTTTTACGCACAGTTTTGAGAGATTTACCCTATTATATTAAGACCATAGACTTTTTGTAGGTTTTCCCGTAATCTATGAGTAAAAAACCATTCTCTGTATTTTTTTCATAATTTTAGGCTCGATAGTTTCGAAGATAAGGGGCCCGTAAAACCCCCCGTTCATTAAATTTCCTAAATATCTTTAAAAGTATTTACTTAAAATTATTAGAAAAAATTGAGATCATCGCAACAAGCCATTCATTTGATATGTCACTCGGTACAGGTAACAAAACTTTTTTTTTCTTTTTTGCCCGCCAAAAGTGACCCTCATATTCAAAATTATTTTATTTACGTTACACCGTTACCGCTACCGTGTTTGAGTCACAGAAATACATATGTGCAACAAATTTCGAGTTAATTGGTCCATTAGATTCGGAATAAATTGGATGTGACAGAAGGACAGACAAACAGACACACGAGTGATCCTATTAGGATTGCGTTTTTTTTCTAGTGAAGTACGGAACCCTAAAAATCAGCCCTTAATGTAGCAGTTACTTATGAATAAATTAATATAATGTTATGTTATTATTTTACTATTGTTTCATATTCTTGGCGGCCGGAGATTAGCACAACATCACGGCTGTCTTCCCCGAAGTGAGATTAGACAGCTTCTTGAGTTTTGGTTGGCATAGCATATTCTTTTGTATTCTAACGATTATAGTTATCTATGGATTACAATTAATTATCTAAACTTTTCTCGGCCTCGCTGCCACAAAAAAGTTAATACTGTTATCCTGCTGTTATTTCTGCTCTGTGATCCATTATAGGCGCAGCATAAACAAACGAAATTATCTTTGAGC
The DNA here is from genome assembly GCA_916701695.1 of Agrochola macilenta. Classification (NCBI taxonomy): domain Eukaryota; kingdom Metazoa; phylum Arthropoda; class Insecta; order Lepidoptera; family Noctuidae; genus Agrochola; species Agrochola macilenta. Next base: position 21,224,510 of record OU753560.1, on the reverse strand, counting down.
TTTAAACTGAAGTTCACGACGAGTAATAGATCTGTTCAGTACTTACCGTGTTTCGTTACCCTGACATTTTGTCCCGAATTGTGTTGTATTATGCTCGAGCTAAAGTTACTATTACGGACGAAGGCTTGTTACCGCGTCTGGAAAGTTTTGGCTTCCCCATTTGAATGGGTATAGTTGGTAATTGAATTGATGATAGGTGACAGTTTGCAAGCTTTTGTAATAAACCAATAGAGCCAATTAAATCATTGTAGTATTCGGCAGGAATCAAACCGAACCAGAGCAGCGGTGACCCAGTGATAAAGGCCGCGACTTACGAGTTTATTTATTTATTTATAGTTAATTAAAACGGTACAAAACCAAATAACATTAATTAACATAGAAATATAAAAAGATTAATATTGACAATTCTTTGCATATAATTTAATTAAACTAACATGGAACAGTGGACTCCCTTGCATACTTTCTCTCACAGAACATCAGACATATACGCATAATTTTATTACATTCATCCGCAAACACATCGCATTTAGGGTTGGCAGTCAGAAGGGCGTTGAGCCTCTTCAAAGTACGACACACACTGGAAATTCAGCTCTGTTGTAGTTGGAGTTGTAGGTCGTAAGTTCAAATACTGACAGGCGTTTTACTTTGTGTATTTAATTTCATCACTACTGCTCTGAAAACGGTGAAGGACAACATCGTGAGGAAACCGGCATGTCCTAGAACCGACAATTCATAAACATGACATGTAACATTCACCAACCTGGGCCCGCGTGGTAGATTACGGCCCACTCCCACTCACCGAGAGGCCTGGCCAGGTCCCAGCAGTGGGAACAATTATAGACTGTTTATGCTTCTGCAACGCGAACGTTTAGACAAAGAGAAACAGAACCTAACAATGTTTTTAAAGTAGCCTTATAATCCTATTTTTATTTTATTTTATAATCTTCAGGATATCTTTAACCACTGTGTAAGCGCAAGCTTTATGTTTTTGTGTGTTTTGTGTTTTTAAATTGCTCTTCCCACAGTGAAAAGAATAAGCCAATCTGCAAGGTTGCTTGCGAGCGTGGCCTAGGGCGTAGGTACTAGATATATTGAGGTATCGGCACTTATGGTGTCTTAGGCCCCAAAGCCCTTAGGAAATACTAGTGTTGTGAGATTCTGGCTAGTTATTGGTGTTTTTTTTTTGTAACTGGTTAATTTTGAGTAGCGTAGGCCTAAGATTTTCGGGTCAATGACAGCTCGGCGCGAGTCAACTGAGCTCGGATAGTAATACCAGATATTTCACTCCCGAATATGGTGATTTGTACGGTCAGGCAGAAAATCGATATTTTAAAATAAATCATAACGAATTTAATTATTTTTTCCTAAGATTTTGGTTTTTTGTTTACAAACCAAGCAGGAATACATAATTATCTACAACGCCTATTTCAATTTTGATACCTATACAGAGTGGCAGGGACATCGACGCGAAGCCGGCTACCATGGATTCAGTACATGATTCTGAACCCCCCTGCGTTGAAATTTTTAGTCGGTTATTTAAAAAAAAAACAGCTGCTCCGCTGTTTTTTTTTAAATAACCGACAAAAAAATTAACCGGCTTCGCGTCGATGTCCCTGACACCCTGTATAAGCACCACTTTTTTCGGCGTTTTGACGACATAGTATCTGGTATTATTATTCGGGCCCAGTTGACTCGGGCCGAGCGAAATTGTCAGCATAGTAACTAAAATTACATAATCATCGACTCCCATTTCAAAATAAGTCTGATTACCAGTATTGGAAACATAAAACTGAGGTATAGTTAGGCAGTCGTCGATAATAATAATAAACATCCTTCAGGTCCCAAGTTTGTAATAAAAGCAATCATACTGCCTAATTTATGCCGAATTTTGGGAAAACAATAGCGGGTAAAGGCAAGAAGCGCTTTTGGGCTGGCTCCTATTGGCCGCGCAGGCCAATAGGAGCCAGCCCAAAAGCGCTTCAGCTAGTAATCCACTAATCAAAGACAGTGTTAGATCGCAGTCGGCGCCCTCGAGCCAGTTGCTTGTGACACACGGAATGAATAAAGGCTCTTACAGACTGGCGCGACGTGTCGCATGACGCTATACAACTATACAAGTAATTGATCTATCGTGAAGTTTTCTTAGAAATTGTGTTAAAAGAGTCGCGTCGCGCCTTTTCACGAGAGCCTTAAAGATCGATACATTAGGGACTATTTTTTTAAAGATCGCTGAAAATGTGCTGTGATTTTTTGTAGGAGATAGGTGAATTTCAACAACTATGATTTATTACCTAATTTCGGTGGGTTTTTTTTTTTAATAATGTCATATGTTGATACGCAAGAAATATGTATGCAGTTACATAAAATTAATATGAGATATTTATTTAATCCTGGAAGCTTCTAATATACATGACACCAGAATTTGTAAGACACCAAAAATTATTGCCGACACCAAATTATAAATAAAATAACAATGAAAACCTTTCGTAGAGTGAATAAATATTATTAATATGATAAAAAAAACATAATGAGATCAATAAAAAAAATTATAACGATTTTCCCACCACCTTTTTTTTTAGTGATATCTTTCTCTTTCTTTTCTTCGCAATTCATTTCCCAAACATGTCAACAAACACGAATTTTAGAAAAACAACTGTAATGCCTACACATAAGGTTCAGTTTGCGCTACAACTTCGCATTTTTTATGACTTTTTCAAAAAATTAACTTTATTTACACTTGCATAAATTTGATGTCTGTCTAAGTGAAAAATTCGTGTTTGTTTACATGTTTGGCAAATAAATAGCGAACGCAAATTAGTGTTACGGGATCTTATATTTTCTTTTTTTTTCTCCTCCTTTCTGCCATCCTTTTCCTCTCCAAGCACTGTGCGTGTATCAGCTTAGATTTTTTCTTTGTCATGCTGGAATACAAATTATACCCAACCTTTTTTTTTTCCAATCGGCAACCTAAACATTATCGGATTACATTTTTGCTCACTCTTTAATTTAATATATCTGTTAAAAAAAAATTGGTATATAGTGATTGGTAAAATACCACCAAAATTAGAATCTTGTTTAATAAGTTTATTTAAAAAAAAAGTACGAAGAATATAATAATTATATTTGTATCATTTTGAAAGCATACCAAACCTGTTGTGTGAACCTTTTTATTGTAAATATTTATCACAACACCGATTTAGTTATAAAACGTTTTAAAAAGGATGTTGACTGAGGAAAAAAAAACTATTTAGTAGTCCGTCAGTCAGATAATAAAAAAATATAAGACACGTATTTTTTGCTTAATTTAAAACTAATAAAAAATGGTTTAGATAAATCGCATTAAAGTTGGGGAGTAGGGGCTTGCTACGTCACAAGTCAGTATAAAATCTACCGGGGAGTGACGTCATGCCACATTTTAACTCAGCCATATATTATATTTATACGTGCCACTTAATATAATGATTTCATTACTCCCACCAAAATTTAAAATTTCACGCGGACTGTCGTTTTCGATTTCTATAGGAAAAAGTGATGCATTAAATATAAGAATAATCAATTTTTTTTCTTACTACTAAAATATTTATGGCCTGATCAAGATACTCGTATGTACGTGTACTTTCTATAAAAAAAACAACTTTATTGTACGTTTGGTTTAAAATATAATGATTTTCAGCCGCGCCGCCTAAAAATTTCTCTTGAGAAAATCACCCAGATATAATTCTTCATAAAGATGAATTAAATTGATTTATGAATTTATCAATAAATTATTATTCTAGTCTATTCAAATACTTGTTTCTACTTAAACAAATATCTACTTTATGCTTGTGTAAAGTTGATTAATGAATGACTAGTTCCAATACTTGAATTTTCTGAATGACTAGTTCCAATATTTGAAGGTGAAGTTCAAACTGAACTTTATGAGTGGGTTTTAAATTAGTTTTTCCATTGTTTAGATTATTGAAAAGTTAATCGCGAACGCAGTATAATTATGTTTGCTATGTTAACAATCTTCTATACATACAAATAAATAAACTTGAAGTGTATGTTTGTAATGTCAAAATGACAGATTTTTACTAAATGGACATGAAAGTATATAATTATATGGTACTTACTTTTTTTTTTTTTTTGTTTCTCTGTCTATATGTCTGTTTGTTCCGCTAATCTCCAAAACGGCTGGACCGATTATGCCGGGACTTTCACTGGCAGATAGCTGATGTTATAAGGAATAACTTAGGCTACTTTAATTTTAGCACAAGAATTAGGATCCACGCGGGTCAGATATTTAGTTATATTATATAAATATCACCACAAATTCGTAAAGACCCAGCATGTTGTCAAACTTGCTACGTTTCTCCCACAACAGTGTGTATCAACTAATTTTATATTCCCGAGGGGAGGCCAGGTTTAGACCATTCTGTGACTATCTAAAATAGACGCCGTCGAAATATATTCCAGTGTTCCTAACTGAAATATAATCCTGATTGATGTGTCTGCCTGTGTACGAGTATAGTGCTGACTGAGGCAGTCTTATCATATTTAATTATGAAGGGACTATTTCGATAGCTGAATAGAGAATTAGTGCACTTTAGATTAATGTTTGGAGTTTATTATTCCTACATGGAGCCTATATTTAGAAGTTCATGTTCAGGCACAAGAACATCTGGTGCTCAATGGAGGCTTGCTCATTATCAAAATGTCCTTAGGTACTCCTATTATATTGACGAGTGGAGTAAGGCATATTTTTATTACCTACCAATAATTATTTCAGACAGTAATCATGTGAACATGTATTTTATCATTTTCGCGACAACTTGAGCTGTATGACTGAGGAGTTTGATTAAGACCGATTTTTCGGGAAATCCTGAAAAACGCACGTGAAACAGAAAATATTGGTAAACGCTATATTCAACGTCATGTTTAAAATAAGATATCTCGTCCCAAAGTGATGTGTAGTGTAGCCATACGTTCCCGAAGAAATATGCATTGATTATGACCTTTTTTCTTACGATTTCTGTAAGTAGGAACTTACCTCATGTGTGTGTGTGTGTTGTGTAGAATGCTAACCTTAATCCAAGATACACATTGTGCATATTGGTAGCATTAAAACAATTCATTTTCAAAACTCGACAATGACTCTTGAAACGAATATCGTACGAAATCCAACTAGTTGCGGACGACTGTGTCCACAATAATGTGACAGGAAGACTCTCAGCGATTTCATTTAGTGCAGTCGCTCTCAAACTTTGTACGACCTCGTACTTAGACTGGAGCTGAGAAATTAAAGTAAAAACGTCTTTAAGTTCCGAGGCTGTTCAGATAAGAGAGTTAGTTGACGGTTTTTTGAATGAAAATGTAGTTTTAAATTCATAATAAGTCTATGATATATAAATTCAAAACGCGGTTACAGTCGGTAGTTCTTAGAGAACAGTAGTTACTCAAGAGAATTAATTACTTAGTATGAAATCTGTGTGAGGAGACCAATACATGAATACCATTTTAGAACACGTTTCGCTAGTTTGAGTAATATCCACGATATCCACTATTCACCAACCAAATCTAATTGTAGTTTCGGAAACCATTAGCGTAATTAGTACTACTTTTGAAAAACAACAACCAGAGAAATGGTAGTCAAAGTTTTGCTAGGATCACCTCAAATAAAATACGAAATATTTCCCGGGGTAATTTTTGAACTCGAGCGAATTGTTTACATGTATGACGTCATCCCATTCAGTCTAAGCTTATTTCTGGTAAAACTTGTGAAGCTTCCGAAAATATATTTTTTACTTCGATGAAAACTGTGATTCAACAGAATTAAACTACGAGTATCATCTCTATAAGACTGAAGATATCCCATTCAGTCTTAGCTTATTCTGGTACAACTCCTGAAGCTTCCGAAAATAAATTTTAACTTTGAGGAAAGCTGTGATTCAATACAATTAATATCTCTTCATGAATGAAATTTTTTGTATAATTATTAAGTCGAAAACTGTTTTCTTAAGCAGAATTGTATATTGAATATTATTAATTGTATAGAGAAATATAATTGTGGATGGATATTATGGATAACTTGCTTGAAATCAAAATAATGATATGTTTATTAAATAACATTTAATTTTAGGGCAATGCTGCAGAAATAATGAATACAATATAATATATACAACAATACTGCGATCACTGGGTAAGTTTGTCAGTGGGTTTTCTGCCTAGTGTTCACCAAAAGTTTGGCCAGACGGTGAATATTTTCTGCCTAGTATTCACCAAAAGTTTCGCCAGACGGTGAATATTTTCTGCCTAGTATTCACTATAACTTTCGCCAGACGGTGAATATTTTCTGCCTAGTATTCACGAAAAGTTTGGCCAGACGGTGAATATTTTCTGCCTAGTATTCACCAAAAGTTTCGCCAGACGGTGAATATTTTCTGCCTAGTATTCACCAAAAGTTTGGCCAGACGGTGAATATTTTCTGCCTAGTATTCACCAAAAGTTTGGCCAGACGGTGAATATTTTCTGCCTAGTATTTACCAAAAGTTTCGCCAGATGGTGAATATTTTCTGCCTAGTATTCACCAAAAGCTTGGCCAGACGGTGAATATTTTCTGCCTAGTATTCACCAAAAGTTTGGCCAGACGGTGAATATTTTCTGCCCAGTATTCACCAAAAGTTTGGCCAGACGGTGAATATTTTCTGCCTAGTATTCACCAAAAGTTTGGCCAGACGGTGAATATTTTCTGCCTAGTATTCACCAAAAGTTTGGCCAGACGGTGAATATTTTCTGCCTAGTGTTCACCGAAAGTTTCGCCAGATGGTGAATATTTTTTAAAAACGACCAAATTCTATAGATGTGTACAATTAAGTTCACAGTCAAACCTCCAGACTTTAAAGTTAAGGTATTTTTAGCAATGTTATGGACATTATAAAAGCCTGATTGTGACAAGCTGAATAATACTGTTCTAATGTACTACCAAGCTATTTATTTATTGTAGCATGGAAGAATGCCGCTGTACAACAAAAAAAAACAATCTAACCAATTAATTTTCCATTACTGGTAAACCAACACAGATAATTTTCCTAAAGACAAGCGACAATAAATCTTTGAACACCGCAGTCTAACCCGATCGTGTGACGTTCTGAAGAGCTGAACAAATGTTTGTTCTCCGTTAATTAAACCTATATTGCTTACTTCGTACCGCTTTCCTCGGAAAAATACATCCACTGTTTTTATAGAACCAGTCAACTCTAAAAAATAAATAACAATATTATCACCGTTGTTTGGATTTGGATCTAATACCGTCAGCGAGTTGTAACTGGGTCTATATTTGTATGGCTGTGCGAGTGTTTATACCACTGTGCAGTACTGGTATTTTTTTCTTCAGGTCAAATAGACTGCAGTGTTTTTCCAATGAAAATTAGATATAAATATGAATATTTTATTTTATTGTTGGAATGGTTTTCTAAGGTAGGTATTCTCGAAGATTTCAGTAAGTTTAGCTTTAGTTTAGTTTAGCTTTTTGCTGAGATAGGGGGGCCTTTCCGCCTCGTACAGGACTGCATTAATTTTTAAGTTTACTTTGTATTTTTTATTTTATTTATTATTTATGTTTAGTGTGTTTTTAGTTTAATTTGTGATTTCCTGTGCGAGTCTAAATAAATACTTTCTCTCTTCTTCCTTCTAAGTAAGTACTAAGGCTTTGGTTTCCCCTTCGATCAATAATGCACTAGATTCCCGGTAAGCGCTTCAAAAACGGAACGAAAAATAAGAGCACAGATCGGGTTGTGGTCTTATTTCAAATTAGTATGGTCCAATCATAGCCAACGTTAAGACGTCAAAATGCCGCAGTACGCGTTCAAAAAATTAGTAAATAACCACCGTAACACCAAGATTTTGGAAGGAATATTTTTTTTTTCGGTAAGTTTATTATCAGTAAGTGTTTTTCATAAAATAAAAACAGAATTAAATAGTAAATATAAATCAATTACCAAATATTATGATTGTTTGATCAATGTTTGTGACAACTACCAACTATTGTAACAAACATCGACTGTTCTGGAACAGGGAATGCATGGTGTAGTATTGTTATTTTATATTTTATTATTTTATAAAGAAAGAGGAAAATAAATATATAAGCCTTATAAAAATTCGACAATTTGTTCGATTCATTTTAATAGATTGGACATAACTGGAAACACGCAAAGGCGTAGATTACTAAAAACAGTAAAACAGTAACAATAAGTATTTTTGAACTATAAAAATTACTTTTTATTTTCAAGCGACATGACAAATTTGTTTCTCCGTCGACAGAAAGATTTAATTTAGCCATTGTAATTAAATATTTGTTTCTCCGACGACAGAAAGATTTAATTTTGCCATTGTAATTAAACTTTATGTTTGAGTATCAAGGCTTATAATAAACTGAATTTGTTAGTATAATTTATTTTTTCTGTTTTTCATAGAAAAAAATATAGACACATTTCGACTCCACTCATTCCTTGTCCAAGCGGCGAGCCTCTGTCATAAATTTTTATTGCTTTTATTAGCGCTTTGTAATTCGAACTTTAAAACAAGCGTGTAAGGTTGAATTTGTTTTGATGTATGTTTGACTTTATTGTTTTTTGTACATAGCTTTGTGAATACAACTTTAAGCATTGCATTTAAGGTTGAATTTACATTAAGGTATATTTATTTAAACTAGAATTACGTAAACACAATTGGCGACAGTTTTAAGAGAACTTTTGTATGGGATATTGTATCTGGTGCATTATTGATCGAAGGGTTTCCCAAAAAGCGGTGAACTGTCACACAATAACGGTTGTCAAATTACTCAGCGTTTTTTGACACCTTAATGACAAATACTGGTGAAAATGACAGATTTTCATAACAGCCATTATAATAACGTCGGAACCACTCTTCTAGGAAACCGTAGCTTTACTTTGTTTAATGTACCAAAATACATTTAAAGGAAACAAAGGCAGCCTTTTACAGTACGTTGTAGTGCCTAGGAGTTTTATATTTATACACCTTGTAGCGTTGTGAGCGGTCTCAACTGTAAATAGTCGAGTTGTTTGAGGTGGTTCATGGGTTTCTTCAATTAAATGTGGACTGTATATTTTATAGGTATATTTTAATAATGCAAAATAATTCGATGCGAAACGATGACCGTTCGCACCCGATTTTGAGGTGAAGTGAGGCGCGGTCCGCGTTGGTCGTCGCTCATTGGCTCGCGCCGCGTCGTCGTCCCACGCGTCTCCCGCACCCCGCCTACGTCTCCTGTAGCACTGTGTCCGCGCGTGGACACGAGTATTTCTAAAATATCACAACTAGTAAGTTCCTAACCACATCACTAAAAACGTGGTACAACACTGGTTTTCTATAGATACTCTAGCATTTGATCTGCAACCAGATATACTAGTGGACAATTCTCTTATTAAAACTATGTGCTCCGAATCAATTGGTTCTTCATACGGGCTGACGGCAGGACCCCTTGCCTAGATCTGCACACTACCTACCCACGCTACCGAGGTCTTATAAAGGCCTGACCTGCAGCCTACCGTCGTAAGCGACTGCGCAGCCTGAGCTGACGGGCCCTCCACGTGCTAACGACGCTTACTACCAGTGGTCTGACGAAGGCCGTCCGGCTTACTGCTAAGCCTGTGCTGAACAGGCCCCCCACATCTGCCACGTGCTGCCAAGGACCCTTCCTAACTATATGTGCGAGTGTTCAGGACTCTAGTGTTTAGTGGCCTTACCCACGACCTAGCCGAGTGTTGCTACCTACCTATCTAAATATGTATATGTATTAACCTATCCGGCTGTTTCAATTATTTTCTACCAAACTACCTACCAGTAAACAGCCTGCGCAGCGTACCCTGCGCAGCCCTTTCCTACATACATACATATTTAAACAACAATTTACTCGAAAACATTAATTTAAATTTGAAACAAAATACGTTGTTATCACTTAGCGTGCACATTGTTCAACAAGCATTCAATAAATTCCTCACTTACAAACTTTCCGAATTTCTAATGAGACAAAGAACAAGTATCAAGGAACGAACGTTTGTTTAATAAAGCCGAAGTTTCCAGATAATAATGTAACGAAAAGTTAAATCCGAATTCGTTGTTTTATAATTAGATTTGTTTATTGGACCTCATTTCGACCAAAGGGTCGGTTTAAGTCGATTCGAAACGACAATGAAGTTTCCGACATTTTGTCAAGTTTTGATTTTGATTCCGCTTGAGTGTACTCATTCGCTTGCTTTGAAGCAAGAATCCTTGCTAATTATTATAAATGCGAAAGTTGGGCTCTTTGTTTATCCTATTGGTTGGCACGACTAATATTAAATGAACTGTTACTGATTTAAGTGGAATTTGACCGTGAATTTTTCGTAGCGGAAAATGAAAACCTGTACCTACGTGGCCTCATGCCTTAATTATGTAAAAAATCCTAACTAATACGAGTATTATAAATGCGAAAGTAAGTTTGTTTGATTGTTTATTTATTTGTTTGTTACGCTTTCACGCTAAAACGGCTGAATGGATTCGGATGAAATATGGCACATGGGTAGACAATGACCTAGGTTAAGACATAGGATACTGTTTCTCCCGATATTCCCACGGGATCGAGACATGCGAGTGAAACCGCGGGGTGCAGCTAGTAATCTATATTTCAAACTCAACTCAAACTCAAATTATTTATTTCAAATAAACCAATTACAGATACTTTTGAATTGTCAAGGGGTCGGTCAGTCAGAAAGATGAAGCTAGTTACCCATTCCAAAGCGTAGTAGGTTCCTATGGAGAAGAACGGGTAAGAAACTCCACGGACACTCTTTTACATCATGTTATGGTTACAAAATATTGGTTACATCATTCATGTTGAAGTTATACATGTGAGAACGATGCAAAACGTTAAAAGCGTTGTTTTTGCATTTCTTTCATAACATAACGCCTTGTTTAAGCAGAGGTGCACCCATAATACACCCTGCTTTGACAGCCTAGTGGTGTGACCGTCAGACTGCCAAGTCCATAGGTCTCGAGTTCGAACCCAAGGCACGCACCTCTGACTTTTCGGATTCATGTGCGTATTGTATCAAAAACTGTATCCACTTGCTTCAAAATCGGTGAAGGAAAACATCGTAAGGAAGCCGGCATGCCTGAGAGATATTTCTTGACGGCATGTGAAGCCAAGTCAGAGGCCTATGGGGGGCTGTAAACTTTGACACCAGGTTAGTTACTAACCACATGAAAAGAAGAGTACACCCTCATTTCTCCAGTTATGTTTAAGCCCTATGTAATAGGAGGTGACTCTATTACCATGAACCGGGCACAAATCCAGATTTCGGGCTGTTACTGAGAAATACCAGATGGAAAAGCCACAAGCCAAGTATATATTTTTTACATCATTAAATATTATGCCAAGTACCTTGTATTAAACCATTCAGTTGAGTCTTTACCAAAAGAGCTTGTAAACAGTTTTTAAAGTTATTTACGAAAGGCTCTAGCAAAATATCGTTACCTTTTATTCCAAACTCAAGATGCTCGCTGGTATCTATAATCTCCAAGATTCCGATACCGGTATTGAATCTACCTACAACCTCAGCCTAGGCTGAATACCAGTCAGTATGCAGATGCAAGTTGACAGAATGTCTGGCATACTCTGCGGTTTTGCACCGTACGATGAACAGATAATTGAGATTTCGTCCAACATCGAAACCGCAATCATGTACTGAGCTAATTGATGTTTGTAGATGATGCACATTTTGAGGATTATTAAAGATAAACGTAATTTATGTAAGATAATATAACGAATCATAACTACTTATAACTATTGACAAAACAACGAATTTGTAACATAATTTAAAACTGTTTTTTTTTTTATGTATCCTTTTAAAATAAACATAACATAATCAACCCTATAATTTTCCCACAACTGGGAAACACTGGTAATTGGGTCATGGATGTCACATCTTATTTATCTTTTTCCTTCATCGTTTCTTAGGATATTTTCCTTCACCTTTTTCAGAGTAGGTAGTATATTTCTTGTTTACCATAATAATATACTATAAAGGTAAGTTTAAATAATAGTACGGGCATCACACATAAGGGTAGGTATTATTCGCGGCGCGTCCGTTTTCGGGATCGAAAGGGAATTGATTCGGAATCCCCGTTCAAATCTCCACGCAAACGTGTTCCGTTTCTTTACAAGCTGGCTGCACTACCAAATCAGTTTGCCGACTGGATTTTTAACGAGGGTTTGTTTTAATTAAGTAATTTGATTAAAAAGCACTAATTATTTTAAACACAGCACTAATAATGTAAATAATGCTCACGGCATCTATCTTTGTAGTTTTATCATGGAAAATATTTAAGCGCTTCACCCAAATTGGGAAATTAATTGCCATGGCTATGTACTGGGTTTTTACATGGACAACAAAATTGGAATTATGTTTTTGAGGCGCACAAAAATAAGCACATTTATTATATTACAGTGTCCATTCATATTTTTAGGACATCAAAATGGGAATTATTTGGGGTTCGAATAAATACATGCCTTTATTATTAGGTTTATAGTTATTCTAATAAAATAGGAGTTGTAAAATTTATTATTATGAAGGTGTAGAAGGTGACATTTAATTAATGCGATTCATTTTTAGGTACATGCTTTACTTTCAAACTTACCCAGAATTAATTACATTTTCAGTTCACACCGTAGCTCGTAGTTTTACATGTTTCGACACATAAAAACAATTTTAATACTGCGCAAAAGTACTTAAAATTCCAGCACATAACCCGAAACACGAAACCTGAAAACAGAATACATTGAAAAACAAACAAGACATAAGCTTCCTCTTAAAATGTCAGGAATATCCAACTGGAAATTTTTAAAGAAAACGCCTTCAGAGCTCCGACACAGACATCAAAAATAAAATTCGTCCTCACCTGAGTCGGACGTTTCAAAAATTGGTTATTCTAGCTATCTAGCGGCATTTCCTAGAGGGGGAGCCTCATGTAATATTAATACGATGCCCCTTGCCGAGTCTTTGCTTCAAAGTACCAATATATATTTAAAAAAACCAGCTTAAGTACAAAGTGGGAAATTCTAGAAAGGTTATAGAATAGTTGAGTACTTTTACTAAGTTCGTGTACATTTTGTATGAATGTTATTACGGTGGGAACGGGTTTATACTGTTGAAGATGAATAAGTGATTGGTTTTTCAAATGAGTCGTTAGCAGTGAGAGCCTAGTAGTGTGTGAACCCAAGGGACACACCTCTGAGAGGCAAGATTCACGCCCTCGCGCCCCTAGTCGCCGCAGGAGACGCCCCGGGCGTCGGGAGTCGCGAGCCGACTTCCGGCCACCGTAGGCGCGGGCTTGCGGACGGTGAGAAATGGGTAGCCCGCCGTCCGATAAGGACTAGGCCCGGGTCAACGGCACGTTGTGTTCCACGCGCGCCTCAAAGAGATGTCAGCACCAACTGACGGGGTCCGTAAGGGCCAATGCCTGCCAGGGTTGCGAGTTTGTCCGAAAGGGATATCGCGGCCCCGGCACTCAGGCAACGGAAGGAACACGGGTGGGTTTTAGTCAGTTAAAGTCTGACACCCCTCCCGCTCCACCCAGAGCGGGAGAAGTTATTTGATAACTCCCCACAATCAAAAAAAAAAAAAAGGGACACACCTCTGACTTTTCGGATGCATGTGCGTATTGTATATTAAATTATCACTTGCTTACGAGTATAAAACGGTGAAGGAAAACATCGTGATGAAACCGGCATGCCTGAGAGATATTTCTCGACGGTATGTAAAGCCAAGTCAGAGGCCCATGGGCGGCTTTAAAACTCTGACACCAGGTTAGTCACTAACCACACGAAAAGAAGAAGAAGAAGAATGAGTCGTTTATAATACGTCGATTCATATGAAGACAATTTTAAAAAAAACGTAACGAGCTAAATGTTAATAATAACAGCCTAGGGGCCGTAGGGTCTTGGGTTCGCTACCCAGGTCGGGCGTGTGGTATTGGATTTTACCTCCAGGAATCTCAGTAGCACACCGCAGTCTGGATTCGTGCCCAGTTGCCTTAACTAGCACATAGTGTTGTATCCCGGGTATGTCTGGAACACGGCCGTGTGCAGACACGGGTATGAAGGTTTGTGGTAATTGTTTGATAGGTATTGTAAATATTATCTATGCTAATATTATAAAGAGACAGACCGAATTTTGTGAGTTTGTCTATACAATGTCGCCCATGGGCGTGACCGCCCGTATTTTTCTGAATATTTTTGAAAAATTTACTTTAAAAGGGAAAAATCTTTATTTTTTTTGTTATTCATTTTTTTTTTTTTTTGTGGCGTTTGCCATGTCTCCGATGTTATTGGCTCGATTTGGATTCTGTTTATTATTTCTAAAAGCTTATGAGTAATTTTATGACCAAAATTTTTTCGTAAAATTTGTCGACTACGAAAAAAATAAAACAGTATTTATTTTTAAAAACACAAGTGTAAGTCCATAAAATCATAGCGGGATATTGAGAAAAAAAAAAATAAAAGTAAAGATAGACCTTTTAAAGTTTATTTTCCATAATTTGTCATGAATATTCAGAAAAATACGGGCGGCCACATGCCCATGGCCGACATTGTATATATGTATGACACACATCTGCATACCTCTTCGAGAAATAGAGGTGTGATGTTATATTATGTTATCAGCTAGTCATCAATTCCTCACTCATAGTTATAGGCTCTCTAATTCCAACACTAACTACGTATAATTGCGGTATACCCAAGACTGACCGACATCCGCACTATAAATTAGTGTTTACAAATGAACCCTATCAATAAGCAAGTGTACGGAACGCGGTGACAAGCTGCGGTCTCCAGATACTAAGTTTGTGGTTACATTGATGGGTAGGAGGAATGTTCGGGTTGTGTTCATAGGACTCGCCTGATCTGCATAGGATTATAATAATGTTGATTGATTACTTATCAATCTAATGGGTATTTATACTCTGCTGTGGTGTGTCTTGTTTATTATAAGGTCCTTACCTCATGTGGTCAATACACTTAATTTTAAAGACATCCGATAAATAGAAATAATAAAAATCGTAGCAAGGGACATGTTTGCCAGTACTTCACTAACTTTACAATTTAACCCTATTACAACACTAGAGTAACCAAAAAAAATAAGACAGCGGCTCTTTTTATGACAGCGTCTGTGACAGCTAGCAAATAAAAAATGTAGTTTATCCATTCGGTTCCATTCAGTATTGACATCTTCGATTCTCGTGCCGCTGCTTTCAAAAGACATGTATGTACTCTTTCTTTTTAATCTTGTAACATTTTAAACTGTTATCTTTATATAATGTAACTTTGTGACAATTATGTCCTATGTACTTTAACCTGGCGTGTTTGGTCTTCTACACATTCCCTGCCTAAGTAGAAGTGTGTTGGAGGGCAGACGCACGGACCTTGCAGCTGTAATGTTGCTGAACTATTTTTTTTTACTGCAGTTGTCTTCTTTAATAATGTTGTTGCTAGTCATGTTATGCGATTACGCTTTGGATGATAATCAGATCGAAACCTGTAATGTGAATCTAGTGATATAATGTGATTGTTACCTGTTGTAGTTGCCTTGTAATAAATAAATAAATTTGATATATTACTGTACCAGCGGTAGGTACCCCATTATTACAACAATTTCATAATCAGTCAAATATTCCCACACAGGCTTCCTCTCTTCGAGAGGGAGTTGGCTGTAATCTATCACGCAGGCCCAATGCGGGTTGATAGATGTCACACGCCTTCGAATTTTTGGTTCTAGGACATGCCGGTTTCTTCACGATGTTTTTCTTCACCGTTTTGAGAGCAGTGGTGACGAAATTATTAACACAAAATAAAGCGCCTGGCTGGGTTCGAACTTGTAAGTCTTGGCCGTTACCACTGAGCCACCATTGCTCTAATACAATTAAGAATTATAATATAGCATTTATGAACACGTGCAAACGTCACAAGCCATCATGCAACACCGCAAGCAGTGATAGCCTAGTGGTGTGACCGTCGGACTGCCAAGTCATAGGTCTCGAGTTCGAACCCAAGGCACGCACCTCTGACTTTTCGGATATATGTGCGTATTGTATAATTATCACTTGCTTTAAAAACGGTGAAGGAAAACATCGTGAGGAAACCGGCATGCCTGAGAGATATTTCTTGACGGCATGTGAAGCCAAGTCAGAGGCCCATGGGCGGCTTTAAAACTCTGACACCAGGTTAGTCACTAACCACACGAAAAGAAGAAGAAGATACAATGCCGCATTATAAAGTGTTGTGGGTAATAATACTTTATTACAAAATTTATTTCACTTTAAATGGCCAAGATATTTGAGCTAGCTCAAATAACTGATCCTAAATTCCTTAAGGCGATGGTGACCCGTAGTCTCTCGATACTAAGTTTGCGGTCGCATCGGCAGTCATTGAGTGGAATGTTCGGCCCGTGCCTGCAATGTTACTGCAGCGACAACCGGACGGAGAATTGAAACTTACGTTTTGGACTAGTGGTGTAGATTTTAGTGTTCAAAGAAGGAAATGAAAGATGATATTGTCATTACTTTCGTGTTACGCACGTTTTTTTTTGCAATATTTATACAAGATCCCATTAAAATGAGCTTGATTTATTTACGAATAGTGTCCAGCAATTAAAAAAAATGTTAAGTAACTTTTTCTTTGAAGAGTAGCATTGTTGCGTAATATTTTTTTTTGTTTGTTATTCTCAGTTGTTTCTATGTTTAACTCTCACGCTGGTTGTACCGTTTTGTCAATTTTATACATAACTTTATATAAGTGGAAACTTGTAATTGGCTTTCTTCTACATGCATGTACACAATGTATTAGCTGTAAGTTTTCTTAAAATTTTATTAATAAAATAAAATAGATGGACAAATTTAAATACAGCGTTCAGTACGTCTAACCAAAGATATCCAAGCAAATTTCTTTTTATTTTGATCTAAAATAATAAATGGCAGTGGGTAACCAACATTTTTATTAGTGTAAATTTCGTAAGCTGAATTTTATTTCTTGTATCTAATACGTTTTTCTTATATTTTTTTACCGTTGTGCTTATTTTGGTGATGTGAATGATTTTTAAAAGTTAGTTCATCTGTTTTAGTGGGACCTTACATACCTATTGGTGAAACTAGTCCGAAGATAGTCATCGCTCTTACTTTCTCACTTCTGAAATGCAATTTATATATCTGCTTTTTTTTGCATCTTTTAGAGTAAACACAAACACCTTGAAGGTGTTCACCTCCTCAAAGCGGCCAATCAAACTGAATAGAAAATACAACATCACGCTGTCGTGATCAATAATA
Source organism: Agrochola macilenta (assembly GCA_916701695.1). Taxonomy (NCBI): domain Eukaryota; kingdom Metazoa; phylum Arthropoda; class Insecta; order Lepidoptera; family Noctuidae; genus Agrochola; species Agrochola macilenta. Next base: position 21,207,158 of record OU753560.1, on the reverse strand, counting down.
AACCTCCCTAACAATATCCATACGAAACCAAATAATACCAACATTTTATTATCTCATTCCCAACAAACATACGAACAACGAACCATAATATCCCACTATACTCATAATAATATTCACCTGATGAAACGCACAACTAACACTACAATGCTACGTGTAATCGTTAGCTGGCCGCACCATTTACATAAATAAATAAATATTATGTAGTTCAGTTGAAAATGCAGCCATTCGGATGCGATCGGCACTCCGACGCGGCCCCACCACCGCCCCTCTTTTCTACAACTGAATATTAAAACAACACGTGACTTCCAATATTCAGCATGTTACAATACGCCGCGAATGCAGGGTTAAGATGGGTGTAGATCTGCGCGACTTTACTACGTCATTTGAAAAACTAGGGATATAAATTTAGGGGTTGTACTGTGAGGATGATGGAGGGAGGGACCATTTAATATGAACGTTAGTGTAACTTGGTTACACAACCATCAAATATCAAACTATTTAAATACACATAACGTAACATCACGGCTGAGTTCCCCGTAGGGTTAGGTAGAGATGCACCTATAATAAACCTTATTTCGCCAGTTATGTTTAAGTCCCATGTAAAAGGGACGAGCCTATTGCCACCAACCGGGTATAAACCTAGACTCCGGGCTGCTACTGAGAAACTCCGGATGGAAAAACTCAATAGCACTTTGCCCGAGCTGAGAATCGAACCCAGGACCTTATGCTCTGCAGTAGCGATTGCGAACGCTAGATCGACGATAATAACTAGTACTGCTATTTAATAAGAACCGCATCAAAATTCATTCCGTTTCGTGGTTAAAACAACAAAAGTAGTAACACGATTTTGCCTTGAAAGTACCTCCTTTCTATGTTCGTATAGATGATAGATTTATTATTTTAATGTAGTAATTATAACACAGATATTGGCTATTTATTTTAATTTCTCATTAATCACAACACACCACATACACTCATGTATTTCACAAAATTGTATTTGATCATAAGGCGGGAGGAAACGCCCGGGTGTCACCACTCTGTGGATCGCCCGGAGGACATGGTGGAGCATATGGTGAAGGTCTGCCCGGCTTGGGCAGGGCACCGCCATATCCTTGTAGAAGCGATCGGCGGCAGTGATCTCACGCGTCGGGCCCTGGTCCAGGCCATGGTACGGAGCGAGAGGGCGTGGGAAGCCGTCACCTCCTTCTGCGAAGCAGTAATGCTCGCGAAAGAGGGGACGGAGCGCGTGATGTACGCCCCACGCCCCTAGCCACCGCAGGAGACGCCCTGGGCGTCGGGAATCACAGGCCGATTCCCGACCACCGTAGGCGCGGGCTTGCGGACGGTGAGCAATGTGTAGTTCCCCGTATGATACGACCAGGCCCGGGTCGACGGCGCGTTGTGTTCCACGCGCGCCTCAAAGCGATGTCAGAACAACGGAAGGGGTCCGCTAGGACCTGCCAGGGTCGCGGGAAAGTCCGAAAGGGATACCGTGGCCCCTGGCAACGCACAGGCAACTGAAGGAACACGGGTGGGTTTTAGTCAGTAAGAGTCTGACACGTCCTCCCGGTCTGCCCAGAGCGGGAAAAGTTATTTGATAATCTCCCACCCTAAAAAAAAAGGCCCTTTTGGCATTAAAATCATTGTTTTCTGTTTTTATTGTTATTTATGGTGTATTTTTCTGCTGTAATGCCAATAAACGCATTTTTATTTATTTATTTCTAACAATTTAATATCCTAACTTAACTTACAATAAAAAACTCGTCTAATCTAACAAGCCTGTATTGTCCCTCTGCAGGGCGAAGGCCTCCCTGCCCCTTTTCCACACAATTCTGTCTTTTACTAATATAGGCCAGTCCTTTTGGTAGGAGTCAAGCTCATCCAGCGATCTTCGCCTCAAAACTAAAATATCGAAAACTCATAATCGAAAAATTCCCCCACTTTGCTCATTACTTCCCTAAGTGTAGCTAGACTTAATCGTGGTACTAGAAAGTTATTAAGGGTAAATGTAGTTAGGAGAAAATAAATTATGGTGGAAATATAAGATAACAGTGTCAACTTTAATAAAGTGTCACATATTGAAAAAAAGTAAGTTTAAAAACTAAAACCCAACTACTGAAAAATCACGCTCTAAAAAGTATGAAACATGAAAATATTTCAGACAGAAATCAAGACATAGGTACAAAAATGGTCAAGGCAAAGCCGTGGTCGCATGCCTGTATACCTACAAAATTACAATGGCATGCAGTTTTAGTTTTTGAACTTACTTTTTATTTAAATTATTTTGGGGTTATAATCTAAATAAAAAGTAAGTTCAAAAACTAAAACTGCATACCATTTATTTTTTTGTTGTTTAGGTTTTATTGTATAACAGGTATTAATTTTACAGCCGCGCCGTACGTAGCAGTTTCACTTATGCTTGTTTTTAACAATTTAAACAGATGTATTTACTTAGACAATATAATATATATACCTACATCTTTGTAATGTGGTCGTCAAGCCCTTTCATTTGATATCCAACATGGCATAGTAATTTTGATTTTTTTGGTTCATGAATTTATGTCCTCTAGAGGGCGCCATATTTAATGTGACGTCACATAGTCTATAAGATAGACATAGACAATCAAGACGCTTCCAACGAAACCTCATTTGTCACATTATGTGGAGTACTTTAGAAGTTATGAGGTAACAGATGAATATACATTCATACACACTTACATACATAAATACCGGTCAAAAGTATAACCCTCCGTTTTACTTCGCCGTAGTCGGGTAAAAAGTATATTATTTCACAGGTCAAAGTTAAGTCAAAGACCATAACTAGTAAACAAGATGTAATTTTAACACACACGCACACGAAAATAACTTCGTCATCAATTAGACTACAATAATTTTCATAAAACTAACTTATAGTTTCAAGTTAACATGATAACGTTAACAGATTACCATAACTTTAAGTTATTCCGAATTAACTCAACGATGTCGCATAAATAAGGTTTGTTTAACATAATTTTGTTTTCTCAAGTTTAACTGAATTTACCTTCATTAGCCACGTTTACAGTAATCCATTACAATTAAGTAATTAATGTTACTCCTAATTTAATAATTGTATTTTGAGTAACAAGTATGGTTGATGAATAAATAAATGGATTAGATTTAGCAAGTTACAATGTTTACAACTTTACTTTATCACGATTTAGGGTCAAAAACATCTACGTACTAATAAAAACCGGCCAAGTGCGAGTGGAACTCACACAAGAAGGGTTCCGTACTGTATTAAGATCGAGAAAAAAACCAAGTTCATTGTGCGGCCATAGAAAAAAAAAATTGTTATAAAAGATAAAAAAAAAAAAAAAAAACAACTTTAGTTAGGCTCTTACTTTTATTTTATTATTTTAGTTTTAGAAACAGCTTTTTTATTATTTTATTTCATTTTTAACACGTTTGTCTTATTACAAATTCGAAATGTTTTGTGAAAACACCTTGTTTACATTGAAATAACGTTAGTAGTTGCATTGTCTGATTTCTTTACGTATACTAATTGTTTACGCTAAGCTTGTAACTCGTTATCGTCATCTATGATTCACAGAAAAACAAATGTAATTGGTTAAAAGTGTCTTAACGTGATTACATTATATCTACTATTCCATGAGCGAGAATCTTACCTTGCCGTAACACAGTCCTGGACTAGCACGGGAGGTAAAGAACTTTTCTCTGTATACCGTCATTGGGCATTTATATATTTTATCTTTTTATATTGCTACTTGTTATGGGTTCTAACTTAGTGTAGTTGAACGTAGGTGGTTGTGCCCTTTATTATGTACTATGTAAATATGTATTAACGGTGTACTGTAACCTAACTTATGGTCAATAAAACTTTATTATTATTATTATTATAGAAATACACAATCTGTGAATATTTCAGCTGTCCTATGACGGTTCATGAGATACAGCCAACTGTCAGACAAACGGACGGTTGGACGGACGGACAGTGGAGGCTTAGTACGTATTATTGATGGCCAGCTCTATCAGGGTTCTGATTGCTGGCAGAGTGGACTGTCCGTATTTAATTCACTGCTGTCAGTTATTTGTGCCATCGTACCGTGTTGTTTACTAACAATGAGTTGTTTACTAACCGTATATGAGTCTTCGCTCGAATTAAAGATTTTGAATTTGAATAGGGTTCCGTTTGGCACCCTTCGGGTACGGAACCCTGAAAACAGGGAATTACTTATTCCCTCTAAGTACGTAAATTCTTGTAACGTCGAGTTTTGAGTTTTCGCGATTTCATTATTAATGTACTACAAGGATCTTTCGCCGCCTGAACGACATTGACGAGGGGGCGTTGGCGTTGTTGGTAAACATTCCACAATATTGTCACAGAAATTGTATAGAAAAAACCGGCCAAGTGCGTGCGTGTCGGACCACGCACAATGAAGGATTCCGTATTTGGCATGACCCAAGAGCAAACCTAATTTAGTAGTTGAAAAAATGTTCTGCCTTATATTGATATACGTACTCACGGTCCATTCTCCAACTGCAAATTTAAGTTTTTAATCGCAAAACAATATTTTTGATGTGATAAAGCTACAAATTATTGACTTTCAGACTTTTTTCATGCTTCTAGCTCAAGGAGAATTACTAAATGGCTGTATTTTTTTATTGCGTTGACTTAGCTTATTTTTTTAGAGCGCAAAGGAACTGTTGGCCTACGTATTCACGCCACAATTGTGGCGATAAGTAGAGGGTACTTATCACCACAATTGTGGCTTGACTTTGAGGAGTGGCTAGAGAGGCGCCACGGCCTCCTCACCGTCCGCCTGACGCGGGTCCTCACCAGACATGGCTGTTTCGGGAGGTTCCTGTTCAGGATAAAGCGGGAGGAAACGCCCGGGTGTTACTATTGTATGAATCGCCCAGAGGTCCTGGTGGAGCATACGGTGGAGGTCTGCGCGGCTTGAGCGGAGCACCGCCGGGTCCTCACAGAGGCAATCGGCGGCGGCGATCTCTCGCGTCCGGCCCTAGTTCAGGCCATGGTCCAGAGCGAGAGTGCATGGGAGGCCGTCACTTCTGCTTCTGCCTTCTGCGAAGCAGTAATGCTCCCGAAGGAGGAGGCGGAGCGCGCGAGGGAGAGGCAAGATTCGCGCCCTCGTGCCCGTCGTCGCCGCAGGAGACGCCCCGGGCGTCGGGAGTCGCGAGCCGACTTCCGGCCACCGTAGGCGCGGGCTTGCGGACGGTGAGCAATGGGTAGCTCGCCGTCAGATTAGGACCAGGCCCGGGTCGACGGCGCGTTGTGTTTCACGCGCGCCTCATAGAGATGTCAGCACCAACTGACGGGGTCCGTAAGGGCCAATGTCGGCCAGGGTTCCGAGTTTGTCCGAAAGGGATATCGCGACCCCGGCACACAGGCAGCGGAAGGAACACGGGTGGGTTTTAGTCAGTAAAAGTCTGACACGCCCTCCCGCTCCACCCAGAGCGGGAGAAGTTATTTTATAAATTCCCACCCTCAAAAAAAAAAAAGAAATGCCTACGTATTTGATATTAATTTCAAACTGATACCTCCACGCGTTCCTGAGAAAAAGGATCTTAACAGACTGACAGAAACGGACAACGAAGTGATCCCCGAAGGTTCCGTTTTTCCTTTTGAGCTACGGAACTATAAAAACAATATGGCAGCATTAGTTCCGATCTTGGCCGCACGCCAAATGATTCTTGTATCGTGCTTTACGTCGAGCCCATGACTTATTTTTTTGTCTTGAAAGCTTCGGCCTACTTTATAGATAACCCGTCAGTTTAGCTGTTCAACTGAAATATTAACTTAGTTTCAGAATAATTATATTAACGTACTTTTTAAAGACAAATTAACAAAATTATTAAAATTTACATAAAAAATCTGATATTATTTCCCTTTTACATGGCTAGTGTGCACCAACTTTAAGTAAGAATATACAACATAACATTTATACAGAAGTGCACGTATGAGATGCAACACTTTTAACTTGTGTTACCTGCCGATGACTCCCGTATCGTTTACCATCACAATAGAACTGACAAGAGTATTGCAATATGTATGAACTGAACATGTCTGTAAAGATATATTGGTTCGTAATGCGAAATGGTAAATGAAAGCCGTCTGTCTTTTTTGTTCTATGACGTAGATATAATGTTAAGTTTAATTTAAGAATATAGGTACATAATTATTTTACTTTGAAGTGGGTTTTATTGAGAAGGTATTTTTATCTTAATAAATTTTAATTTAATTTGAATTTTGTGACCGTTATAATTTGTACCTCCTTCGTTTATTTTAATTGCATTTGACAGTTTATTTTAATTCTGTGATTATTATAATTTGTACCTACTCATTCGTATATTTTAATTGCATTGACAATAATTATTTATTCTATCCTGATGCAGTATTGTGAAATTGTATTTTATTTATTAAATAGTCAAAATGCCATACTTTTACGTTTTCTGAAACAGAAAATCCATCTTATTACTTATCGAATATCGCAAGTTATACAGTCGATCGAAGAGTACTTATTTCCATTATGGACTAATTAACAATTATTTACAAAGCCAAGAAAAACTTTACCTTGCAAGTATTTTAAATAACCTTCTACATCAGTTTTCAGTTTCACACGATCTCGAATACCTCAGCGGCCATGCGAACATGTTTATTGAAAATTCTTTTGTGCTAGTCCTGAAAGAATCCGATGATATAAGCAGTCGAGTTATTTTACAAAGGAATCGAATAAGCTCAAATGTGCAATGAAGTGTAGATCAAAATGTTGCTTTTAGATTCAATATACATAGGGTTTGTTTTCGGTTTTTTTACTGGTATTGAACAAATCTCGGAAAAAGCCTGCGAAGGCTTTTTCCGAGATTTATTTGAGATTATGAGATTACTTAGTTGTAAATATCAAGAAAAAAGAAAAGCTCATTCAAAATCAAAAGTCATTTATTCAAACTAGGCTGAGAATCAGCACTTTTCGAACGTCAAAATTACATAAGACAGTCCCCCAAAAACGCCCACCCTTCACCACTTCCTAGTGCTTAAGCTGGGAAGCAGAAGTGTCACAGACTGCTAGATAAACACATAGTTTTTCATTATATTTTTGGTTCAAAAGTGGCCAAGTATGAGTCGAACTCGCACACGAAAGGTTCAGTACTACCGCACAATATTCAAAACTACATATTATGTATTATTTGTACGAACTGTGTCCAAATAAACGTTATTCTTACTTTCTTTAAAGAAATTCAAAAATTCAAAATTCAAATGTCATTTTTTCAAACTAGGCTGAGTATCAGCATTTTTCGAACGTCAAAATTACATAAGACAGTCCCCCAAAACGCTCACCCTTCACTATATCCATTCCACTATAGCAGTCATAGCAGTACCGACTCTGTGAAAATTTCAAGTGGATACCTACTACAGCTCAAAATATACAGCCTTGTAACAGACGGACGGATGGACGGACAGTAGAGCCTTGGTAATAAGGTTCCGTTGGCACCCTTTGAGTACGGAACCCTAAAAAGTAACTAACCAATTACCAGACGCTTTATTACAATTTTTTTTCTTTGTATACTAAAAAGTATGAAGATAAACAAGCAAAAATATAGTTCGTTTCTCAGTTACTCCAACTGTAATTAGCTTTAGTAACTGTCCGTTGCATTCATTTAATAACCGAGGCTCCCTGTGCAAAACTTTGACAGCACAAAAATAATCTAGAAGTTTTCCAGGTAAATTGTTTGTTTTAATGAAAAGTATATTAAGTGAGCTACAAAGAAATATAAAGTACAATAATGTACGTTACTTTTTCACTGTAGGCAAAACTTCATACAAAACCGTCCAATGACTTCTAAATATACAATATCTTATATACGCTAACACTGTGTCTCAAGCACCGCTTATCTTACAACAATACATTTCATTATCACCCACTCAACTACCTTTAAAGGAAGTTAAAACTAAAAAGGGGTAGTAATCAGATTTCAGGAGCTGTTTATCTAGCCATACGACAGGCAAAGACAGAAGGTCAACTATAAATAGTTATGTAATGAACCTTATTATTATTTTATATATATAGATGGATAATGATATGCTTTATGTATGTATGTATTCAATATTGTATATGTAACTAGTACACCACAAACTACCTGCAGTATTGTATCTCTTTCCACCTTTAAATCCATCCAAAGAGCGGTTTTAACGATAAGACCGCCCATTGTGTCACCCTGTGTAAAATTAATTAATTTATATAATAAAGAGTATTCTATTGTATGTATTCTCTTCTGTTTTTTTTACATAGTAAACACTACAGATAACAGTTATCGTCAGAGACCAACTCCACATAAAAATGATCTTGCAATGCCCCAAGTCATTATGATTCTTACACCAGCCCATTACACAACGGTTCGCGAGGCAATGACGCAGGTGACGAACTTGCCAGAAGGGGGTCGAGCATGGCACCAGTGGGGCCCAAACCCATCGCGCCACTCCCCTTCGGATACCTACGCACTCTGGTAAGGAAACGAACCAGGGACCAACATCACAAACTATGGTTGGACCACGGTGAGTGCAGGCAGGCTAAGAAGGCACTCCCTACAATTCATGGCCGCCTTACGAAACAGGTTCTCAGACTAACGAAACAACAGCTGCGTACAGTACGGCAGCACGGCAGCTGTAACTGGCCATGGGCCATTTAATAAACACCTCTTTGTTATAGGAGTCACAGACAGTCCGCTGTGCAGAGCCTGCATGGAGGACGACGAGACAGCAGCTCATGTGCTGTTATACTGCCCGGCGGTCGCCGCATACAGGGCAAAGTACTTCGGTAACTCAGGTACCCTACGTGAGATTATCAGTGACACCAAGGCGTTGCTGGCCTTCTTTGAGGAGCTGGGGCGGATCGAATAACCGATTTTCCGACCCGTACGCAAAATACGCGCTTAGACGTGGAGTTGCGGATACCAACCCGTATTACCTATTACCTACACCAGCCCATTGAAATCCTGTTCCTCTGTGAGAGCTGTTATCGTTGGTCAAATATCAACGTGGTTTACATTGGAGGAGCTGGGTCTTTGTTGTGACTTTTGACATTTTTATCGCAATGTTTTTGACATTTAATACGTTGTTTATCGTGCTTAATCAGAAGTGTCACTTCTGCTTGTTAATATTTAGTAGCATAGTCTCGAGTAGCTAGCACTCATTACGCGGGTCGATTGGACCCGTTTTTACTTTGCTAGTGGCCTTTTAATTACCGTCTAACCTGTAATTACTTGGTGTAAAGTGCAGTAAAGCTTAGCGCTATGAGAGAAATTAGTCTCTCTCTACGTTTTCTGTTACTGCATAATATTCAAGTTGTATCCATGTTTATAAAAAGATCTAAAAGTGACTACTAGTGACTTATTTTCTATTTACTCAGAGTCTGGTTTTTATTCGAGGAATATTGCAGGATTGTTGTTGTTATTTTCGTAGAATATTATAATTGAAAAACTCTATTTTGTAGACAATGAATTGCATCATTTTCAGAGCTTCTTACGCTACGGTTCTAAAAAAACTGGGTTTAAAAATTTGTAAAAAAAAACCTTTTTAATACCTATTTCTAACATAAACTACAGCCGAAACTTCGGATAGAAAAGATACCTAATCAGGGGGTTTTAGTCAACCCTGCCTGTACTCAACCTTGGATAATCCTTTAATACGACACGAGTTTGTCCGAAGTAACAGCATCTTTCATCTTTGACACCAACCCTTCACCTTTACGATAAAGCTCAGTCACGAAAAAACTAATTTTCAAATCTTTTTATCTAAAATTGATCCAAATATGTGAAATCGTACATCGCAGATGCAAGTGACACGTAATTTAACAACCAATAGTTCAAAATGAATGGCGACTAATTTTAAAGCGAGTGCTTTTTGTTATTTTATAAAATGAATTATATTTTTTGGATGAGAACATTTATTTAGGTACTTGCGTTAGATTTAAAAAAGAAAAGAAACAAAAATAGTTTATTTGCACAAACAAAAAAAAGACATAAAACACATTTACAAAGTAGCCAAAAGCCTCGTATTCAAGCAATAAAAGTTGAAAAGTTGTAGTTGAAGTTGTTGCGTACCTAGTTAAGATTGGGAGCATTTTATTGGTGATGTATATTTTATTGGCTGTCTAGAAACTAAAAGGGGTCAATAAATACTTTTCGGAAAACAGAGTTGTTTGTATAATAAAAATGTATAAATTCTCCTCTGATTATATTGGAACCGGCAAAATCGAGAACAATCAACACAAACTATGAATATTGAGTAAAATGGTCACTAGGAGCTTGGTAAATAAAAACTGCACTTTTACTTTTTATGAAAAAAATAACACCAGGTTTATCCGGGAAGTGAGCCTGATCATGAATACGTGGGTGTATTTTGTTAAAAAAATCAATACTTTCACAAGAAAGTTATGCTTATTAAAGGACTCGGTATCAATTTTCCGATAAAACATTCGAGCAAGCTTTTCCAAAATTTCAACAAAACCTGACCATCATATTTCCTGACAGTGTTAGTTAAAACAACGGAACCGCAGCAAATAAACGTCATTCAGCGATCGTTTCCAGTTTAGTTAGTTCGCGGCTTTTGTGGGACGCGGTCGGCGGCCGCCACCGCGCTGTGCAGTATTTAATAAAATCATTCTAAAATGCAATCAAATCGATACCAGTTGTTTTGAAAACGTTTTGTTATTGCCTACATACGTGTACGTGTAGCATAGATAAAATAGCTTGATTCTTCGAAAGGTTTGGCAAATAGGTGTACCTATAGTACACCGTACCTGTAGTTCCGTTTATTAGGACCGATTCTGTAGCCACTAACCAACCCGCAAAAATACAAATTCCGGGCTGTTATTGAGAAATTCTTAGTTAAAATACCAATATCACTTTACTTGACCTGGAAATCGAATCCAGGACCTCATGTTCGTGGAGGTCGGCCCAGCTTGGGTGGTGCACCACCGTGTCCTTGTGGAGGCGATCGGCGGCAGTGATCTCTCGCGTCCGGCCCTGGTTCAGGCAATGGTATGAAGCGAGAGGGCGTGGGAAGCCGTCACCTCCTTCTGCGAAGCAGTAATGATCGCAAAGGAGGAGGCGGAACACGTGTGGGAGAGCGTCCTCACGCCCCTAGCCGTCTCAGGAGACGCCCTGGGCGTCGGGAATCACAGGCCGATTCCCGGCCACCGTAGGCGCGGGCCTGCGGACGCTGAGCAATGGGTAGCTCGCCATCCAATAAGGACCAGGCTCGAAAGAGATTTCAGCACAACAGAAGATTACTGTGTATCTATTATAGTATATTGTACTTATATACCATTTATTTGACCTAAGACAACCCCATTTTATGTCCAGAAAATCACTGTCCATTCCAAGGTTGCCTGGAAGAGATCGCAGTAAGCGATAAGGCCGCCCATTGTATATTTTGTAGTGTATTACTTTTTCTTTATGTAATGTATAATCTGGTGTACAATAAAGTATATATAAATAAATAAGGGGTCTGCTAGGACCGATGCCTGTCAGGGTCGCGGGAAAGTCCGAAAGGGATACCGTGGCCCCTGCCAATGTACAGGCAACTGAAGGAACAAGGGTGGGTTTTAGTCAGTAAGAGTCTGACGCGTGTCTGACTCCTCCCGCTCCGACCCGAGCGGGAGAAGTTATTTGATAATATCACACCCTAAAAAAAAAAAGACCTCATGTGCAGTAGTCACCCTTGTGATCACTAGACCAACGAGGTTTTGTGGTCGTACAGACCTAACATTTCAGTTCATAAGCGATACAAATCATATTTAGCTCCTCACAAAACTATAAAAAAAAGTTGACGTAATCCCAAGACAAAACGGTTAAAACCTTTGTCATCAACGATAACTTCCGCAAATACTCTTCGATTAAACTCCTTATTCCCTACTCTTACATAAAACAGCTGGAAGTAAAAAATATAAAGGAAACATACGTCCAAACGCGAGAATGAGTCCAAAACTCATTTCCGCCGTTTCCTCACAGAGATGTCGCGTAAAGTTTTCAAATTTCATTTTCTGACCCACTAAATTCTTATTTCATATATAAATGAACGTTTAAGTCTTGTTGTGTTATTAAGTTTTCTATTTCGTAGGAGTAATGGAAATACCATTTTTTTTCATGTGTGTACATTATTATGTTGTTTATGTCGCTATTCATTACTCTTTGAGTAAGTAATGTTGAAAACAGCTGCTTAAGATTAATAATTATAGCCCTATAGATAGAAGACAGAAGCAACACTTCCGACCAAGATCTAATGAAATTTTCAATTCAGTACAGTAAAGGAAACTTTTACACACCAAATTAAAAAGACTGGACGTTGCTACGTCGTAGCTCACGCGATTACGTCACCGCTACGCCAGACGCTGACAGCTACGTCGTAGCAGATAATCCACTACGCGTCCAGTCTTGAAAAACTGTACTACGAGTAGTTTAATAACGTTTATTTTAAGGCTCTGATAAAATAATTATAACAAAATCAAACAGGTTTTTGCATCATTGTGCTGTTTTCCGGACGATTTTCTTGAATAACGAATCTATGCTGATTTAAAAAATACTTGCTTAGTGAAGAAACCGGTAACTTCTTCAATATGCTATGTGCTGGCAACGTGTGATAACTTATGCACACGTGTTGCACGTGGCTTCAAGCACTGCTAATGCATCGTCTAGGAACTTTAACTTAAAGTTACCTGGAGTAAAATCGGTAAGGTACTTACTTTGATACACCCACTTACCAGAAGGATTACAAAATAACGCCGTTTCTTGGTAACTTCACATATTACAGACATCTTAAATGTTTCGAGTTGTTGGCCATTTCCTTTTTGTTATGTACCTTGTACTTCTTGACAGGCCTACACTGTCCACCCATACCTATCAACACACAATTTGAAAACATTGTACAAGCCAATTATTTTTGGAAGAGTAGCCGGAGGAGGTGGACTTTATTGCCGGATTTTCTATAAAGGACACGACCAATTGGAAACGTGCACCTAGCTTGTGACGTTTTTTAACTGCCCAATACCCATGTAGGTTTTGAATTTGAACGTAGCTATAATCCATTTATTATACATTAGACAAATAACAGACAACCTTTTCGATATAAACTTATACTAAACTCCGTTAGTTCACGATAAATACAAAGCAAGGTAATCTATTTATATAAAAATGAATCCCTATTTCCCTTGGTCACGGCATCACGCGTGAACGGCTGCACCAAATTGGATAATTCTTTTTTTGTTGTATTCGTTATTCTCAGGGGAAGGTTCTTAAGATAGGTAGGTGAAGGTAGAGTAGGTTGGTAGGTATGTAAGTAAGTAAGTAGGAATGTAAGTAGGATAGATAGTTAGATATGTATAAAGGTAAGTATATTGGTAGGGTAGGTAGGTAGGGTAAGTAGGTAGGGTAGGTAGGTAGGTAGGTATGTATGTAGGTAAGTATGTAGGCAGGTAGCAGGTAGGGTAGGGTAGGTAGAAACATAGGTGCGCCATAGACAAAGGCTACCCGAGCGAAGCTGGGGCGGGCAATCTATTATACTCTTATTTAACTTTTTAACTTCTTATTTAACTCTTAAGTGCAATAATTTCAACAATATTATACAATAACTGTCGTTATCTAACCGTTATTTGTGTTATGCTATAATAAATGGAGTATAGTAGGCGTTTAATATGTAACAAAATAATTTTCATCAACAATTTTCTGATAATTTTTGAAACATCGTAGAATATTCCAAATATATGATTATTTTAAAAAGGCCTGTGAGCCATAAATTACGTTTATTTTCGATTCAGTGTGCCGCTGCCATAAATGTCATCGGACGGGCAAACGACACCACTGGGGGCGTACTGTATCAGCTGTCGTTGGCAGCGTGGTCCGAGGCACGAGATAAGAACTGGATAATTTATCCCGGGAATTTACAATAATGAATGGGTTTTTTTTTCGTGTTTTACTGGTATTCATAATTAAATGTGACAATTTTCCTGCATGATTGTGCTGAGATTCAGCTCATAATATAAAGTAGCAGTCGTCAATTTCCTCTTAATTTTTAACCAAGTTAAAGAAATAAGTTGCACTTCTAATATCATCTATCGATTGATGCCATAAAAGTACAGGATGTTATTTTTCGGATTTTAGCCGGTTCGATTCCCTTTGAAAATCTTTGAATGCAGATTTGTTTCTTTAAAAAAATAAAGGAATGTTTCCTTTGAGTAAAATTTGCCATCTGCAGTATTTAGAGTACTTTCCGTCCAGATGAGGTTCAAAAATTCCACCCTGTAAACCGAAATTAAAAGGAAAACTATCACAGCTTCATATCATAATCGACCGTACATTTGCAGGAGAAAAATCATATTCTCCCGTACATTCCGGAGAACCTTTTTTTCAACTACAATGTTAAGTTTGTTCTTGGGATAAATTCATCTCATCTACGGAACCCTTCATTGTGTATGGTCCGACACGCACTTGACCGGTTTTATTGTAACGCTATCGCTCACATTTTGAGCCACACATAAAATGTGCACCAGCAAAAATCACTTTAATATTTTATCGGAAATAACGTAAAGTTTCTCAAATTACCGTAACCACATTATTATACCTACTGCGTTTCCATCGAGCCATTATTTCCGTCCGGTAAAAGAATGTAAAATATTAAAACGATCCACTTTTCATGCAATTCGAGGTTACTTTGAACGTTGCTTGATTTAGGTATAGTAGTAAAGTGAGGTAAAGTAAAGTAAAGATATTATTTGCATAGATTGTAGATACATTACTTAAGGTTAGGTAAGGTAAACAATTGCGACCCTTGTACAATATACCTTAGAATAGATTAGGCATGCTAACATTAAATGAAATAAACGAGTACGTTATCAAAAAAATATAAAAAAAGTCTCAAAATACAAAATTACTAATTACAGTTCACATTTAAACAAGTTCGTATGTCTTTAAATTGCATAAATTATTATAATAGTAATTGTAGTGGTAGTTGTTATTGTATTAGTGATTTGGTATTGCCCTGAACTGGATTGCAATGACTTCTCAGGATATAATGATACCAGTAAAAGTTGTTGACATTATGACTTTAAGGCTGAATCTAAGGTATGCTTGTTTGCTAGTAAGTAGCATGCTTTTCGAGCATGCTCTTTTTGTGCGTAAAATTATCGTAGTATTTTCGTATAATACACATCATTTTTTGCTACTACATAGTATGTGTATACCAGGCTTTACTTTTTATTATAATCTGCAATAATCGTTAATTCACATACCTATACCACTAATGAGCATAGAAGTCTAAATAAATGTCTAAGTTGTTGTGTTTTCTAATTATTGTTTGCTACTTTATAAGTGCAATAAGTGGAAATTAAGTGTCCGCACAAATAAACCTTATTTGTAATACTGTTTGTTCTGTTATATATATTTTTTTCGGAAGGCTTACAGAGTAATAACATTATAGTAACAACAATATTTAACTAAATTGCTAATTACAAGCCCCCACAGATAAATACAGAATGTCAGATAAGATAAAGGTAACTTAGACTATGAGGGAGTCTCACAGTCTAAGTAAGTTACACCTCATCTGTATACCTACATTATAAGCAAATCAATTATTTATATTATATTCTATTCAAACAATAATTTTTCTCAATCTTAAGTCAATCTGTTCAAATTTTAAGCCAATCCGGACAACAAACGGTTCAAGTGCACGCAGGTGCCTCTTGTACAAAAAATGGCTTTCCGGCAGACAAACCGTGAAAGCGGTTTTGCGGTTTTAGTTCTTAAGTTAAGATTTTTATAAACTTTGTTGATGATGTATAAATTAAATGAATAACTGACGGGTTCCGCTAGGACCGATGCCTGCCGGGGTCGCGGGAAAGTCTGGTCTGGATACCGTGGCCCCTGGCAACGAAAAGGCAACTGAAGGAACACGGGTGAGTTTTAGTCAGTAAGAGACGCCCTGCCGCTCCGCCCAGAGCGGGAAAAGTTATTTAAAAACAAAACACCCAAAAAAAAAAAAAAACTGGTCATTGACCCACTTACATTTTCTAGCATTTTTTATTTCCAAAACTAAAATAAAGTCCGTTAACGTCGTAAATCAATATCTATCCTGATCTTCAATACGTTTCAATAACGAAAAACCATACATAGATTATTGTATGGGTTTCTACGATGAGGAACCATAGAGAAAGGGCAATGAGCGCTATAGCCGAGCTAAATCGCAACAACTCATAGTTACGAGTACATGCATCTCTAACAGAGATGTTCATTGCTTACCTTTACCCAAGAACAACAAAATAACTCAACGAACGTCATGTGAATATCATTTCCCCTTTATCTCCCACATTAAATTGATTAAATTCATGTTTTAACGTTCAGTTTGTCTTGCCGCTAAATTGTCGTGTGTTGAAGTTAGCGCGTATTTATTTAGGCAAAGTTTGTGTACATACACTGAGTACTGTCTTTACAAAATGGAGATTGCGTTTGTAGTGAAGACAAAAGATCAATTGTGAAGGTTGTATGATAAATAGAGGCCTATTAGTGGCAATTAACTCACCAAATAAGAATCCACGGCAAGTTTTCTTAGGGTTCCGTACCTCAAAAGAAAAAAACGGAGCCCTTACAGGATCACTTCGTGTCCGTCTGTCCGTCGGTCAAGACCCTTTTTGTCAGGAACGCGTGGAGCTATCAAGTTGAAATGTTTATCAAAAACGTAGGACTACGGTCCCTTGGAGTTCTAAAAAAATGAAGCTTCTAAGTCAACGCAATAAAAAAATATGACCATTTATGCGACATATTTTGATGCTCGCAAAAAAATCTAAACCTTACTATAGATACTTCCCGTTTACCTAGAATCATTAAAGGCAAAAAAACAAGGTCTTACAGCACAAATCACAAAACACAGCGTTCATTTGTGGTTTTATCACTTTTTTTTTTGCGATTACTAACTAACATTTTCAGTTAGAGAATTGACGGTAACTTGTATGGGAGAACATACTTTTCAACTACAATGTTAAGTTTGTTTTTGGGATGAATTCATCCCAACTACGACGGAACCCTTCATTATGCGTGGTCCGACACGCACTTGGCCGGTTTTTTTTATCCGTAACAGACAAACTCTTGGCATGTCAGTTGATGGTAAGTGACGATCAGGCCGAAGGTAGAAGAGAGCTTCATCCGGAATCCTAAACCACAGAGGAACTGGCTATCTTAATCTTCCCTCTGACTGCCGAAACACAATAATGCTGTTAACATTGTTGTTAAGGCGACAGACCTAGATAAGATGGTGGTAGCTAGCCAGGTGGACTTAGAACAAGCCCTACCACCAACTAAACCGACCAGAAGATTTTGCCCCCACTGGGAATCGACCTGGTGGTCTAACCAATAGACCGCAGAGGTGAACATCGCCGACAACTGCCAGATTGCCAGTAACCCATCTAGTTTGATTTTTCAGTCTATACGAACCCATAATAATTCTAATTTATCATGTAAGACACCTTATTAAGTGATCAAAACTTGACCAGATTCGACTTTTTGGGTTAATCACCAACAATTCAAACTATAATTTGTTTACAAACACCAATACTTATGCTTATCATTCAACCAATAACACCCATGAAAGTACAGTAAACAAAATATAAAGGGGTGTGTACACACGCCCACTATCGACTCCCCTGAGTCACGTTACAGCAGCGATATATTTACACTGTTGATTAAAAACTGATACCGGAATTTTGTTCGTGGAACAGGGTATTCTTATTTTCTTCTTTTTTTTTACACTCTGTTCTAGACATTGTTATTATGAAATATGTTTAGGAGGTAGGTATTATTGATTGTTACTTAAATCATAATATGATTTATTAATCAGTTCATGTGTTCTTTTTAGGGTTCCGTTCCTGAAGGGTGCCAAACGGAATGGCCTATTACTAAGCCTCCGCTGTCCGTCTATCTGTCTGTCTGTTAGAGGGCTGTATCTCATGAACTGTAATAGGTGTCAGACAGTTATAATTTTCACAGATTATGTATTTATATTGCCGCTAAAACAACAAATACTTTTTTTTTATAAAGTCAAAAATTTATACAATAAACTTTGGATTTTGAAAAAAAAATCTTACCCTGGCATGTGGGCATTGTTTAGAACTAATCGAGTAGGTTATATGGGGCCGTAAAAGTTGTCATTCATAGACCATTTTTGTACGAGCTCTATCGCAACAACTAAACAAATTAGGAATTTGAAACTTCTGTATATCATGAACCATATACTGTATCACTCAATCTGCCTAGCTTTTTCCCAACTATGTTGGGTCGGCTTCCCGTCTAACCGGAAGCAGCTGAATACCGTATTTTACATGGAGCAACTGCCTATCTGACCTCCACAACCCAGTAACTGAGTAATACGATACCCCTTGGTAATACCGGTAGTTAGACTTTCGGGCTACTGACGAGCCGTAACGACTGTCAAAGATCCACGAATGACAGCCGGGACCAACAGCTTAGCGTACTTTATAATTCGCAGTATCATATCTTTGAGATTATTAAAATTTAAGATAAAAATTAAAATATTCTTCGTTTAGTATTTTCATTGATTTGCTAAATATAGTACGGTGGTACGGAACCCTACGTGTGAGAGTCCAACTCGTACTCAAAACGCGAAAAATTGCGCATCTGCAAGTGTAGCTTCACATATGACAAACTTAATCACACTTTTTCTTTTTTACCATGAACCCCTTCTTTACATGGCAGTATATCTCAAACTAACCAAGCTATCCCAAACATAAACGAACATAACTACCATACAAGAGCATCCCAATTTAATTAAAAACGACTTTAATCGACTGATTGGTAAATCTCATTCATATTATTCAGGAACTCCGTACAGAAGTTGTTTGGAAGAATTTCAATAAACGTCATCATATTAATTGCCAAGATCGTAGGAACGGACGGATTGAAATAGATTAAGAATTCGAGGGGCTTGTTGTTTGGCATTGTTTAGTTTTGATAGGGACAAAGATAATCTTAGCTGCCTGTAATTCTTCCCTAGGGGTAAAGTCATCCTATACAGAGAAGGTTCTACACTTATATTATAAAGACCAAGATTTGTATTTTTGTTTGAAATCAATAAACTCAAAAACACCTGAACCAATTTAAAATATTCTTCACCAGTTGAATATAGGAGCTCGTGTGGCTAAGAAATAATAGCCGCACGGATCGATCCATCAAGTTAAGTTACGCTTGCCGGGTTTGGTCCGTGAATGGGTGACCATCTTTACATAACCGAGATTACTCCGTGCCTCGGAAAGCACGATAAACCGTTGGTCCCGGCTGACATTCGTGGATCTTTGCCAGTCCTTACGGGTCGTTAGAAGTTTGAAAGTCTGACCACCAGTCTTTCCAAGGAGTATCGTGTTACCCAGTAACTGGGTTGTGAAGGTCAGATAGGCAGTCGCTCCATGTAAAATACTGGTATTCAGCTGCATCCGGTTAGGCGTATGATGGACCAGTAGAGTGCTATTTTATTTATTTAAATACTTTATTGTACACCACAAAAATACATAACAAAAAAAAAAAACACTACTTGATATACAATGGGCGGCCTTATCGCTTTCCGCGATCTCTTCCAGGCAACCTTGGAATGGACAGTGATTTGCCTGGACATAAAATGGGGCTATCGTTGGTGCAAATAAAAAGTATACAATATACTAGAATAGATACACAGATATATTATCACTGAGTAACATAGGCTATAATTTATGAAGATATCACGCAGGCGAAGCCGCTAGCGGTAGATTAATACAATATATTGATGATGATGATTTCTGACTATGATTTAGAATTTCCCGCGATACTTTCTGTAGTGTATCTATTTAATAGTTAAGTAAACACTGAGATAGTGTTTGTTGTGTGCACGTCATCAGTGAGGTCGCTGTCACTAATGTCAACTGTCAGTTTACCACGAATGGCGGGAAACGGTTGATATTGGAGCGTGGCTGCACAAGAGGCTAAGTGTAGTGATGTATTCAACGTAATTACGGAATTAACAGGATTCTACACTTTCCTTCTATTCGATAACAGAGGGCGCAATTCCCGCGTTTTAAGAATGATCGCATTCTAGTCTCAGTCACAATCTCTCAAAAAATCCTCCACTTTGCCTTCATTTTTTACAATTTTTTGACGTTGATTGTCGCTGAGAGATTGCGACTTGAATTTTAATATTTTTTAAGTACAAGAATTATCGGCCTTCAAGTTTATTCTGATATGTGAATCGGCATTGTGAAGTTTGTTCTTAACCCTGAATCAAAACCAAAAACCTCCGGGTCACCATGTCCAAAGAAGTTCTCGAATATAAAAAGACTTGCTTTAAAAACAAGCTAGTAAAAGCATGTTAGAAAACACCTCAGTTCCTAATAATATAACTCCACAAGTAAAAAAAAAACATAAGACACTTCCACAAAGAAATTACAATTTCTAAGTGCAACTTAATTAAAAAGATCGCACTTTGTTCAAGAAACGCGATTTAAATTGCAAAATAAAGGCCATCCTCCACACTCAGCGGTTAGCATATTACAAGGGCTTGCTATAATTGAATTAAGGACTGTCTACCACCGGCAGCGGCGCGAATTTACATCGCTAATGAACGAGTAAGACACAGAGATGTTTTTCACTAGTTAGCTTTGGTTAGGGTTGGTGCTCATTGTGTGGGCTGTTAATTTTAGAACGACTTCATCTTCGAGAGAAATAACGCAAATGGTCTATTGAATAAGTGCCTTTTTGTCTGCAGAAAGTAAATCTTAACTGCAAAATATTTGTACAAAAAATACTTTACTTGCCACCTTCGGAAAAAAATTTGTTTGGTTATTAAGCTAGCAAAACATTTAGGGGCGCTTCAACCATATATTTTAAACGTTTAAATGTCTCTTAACTTTAAGGAAAGTTTATAAATAAAGGGGTAAATGCATATTGTAGCTTGTATGGCATAACTTAATTTAATCATTACAAACAACCCACATCAGATACCGAATGTGGTAAGTAACATATAAATAAGATAAATTTCCTTAGTAGAATTCAATATTTTCTAAGTTTTTATCCACCATAATATTTATGTACGTTATAAGACATCAGAATAACAGGAAGCACACAAACCTAAAGCTATCTGTGCACTTTTCACAAGTAGCGTTAGTGTAGTTTGAAACTAGTACAAGGTTATTTCCGCGAGTGTGCTCCTAGCTCAAGCAAGATTTCTTGCACTCAGTACCCGCTGAGTTCTTGCGTCGCAATTAAGACGGCACTATCACGGCCCGTGTTTAGGTACCACCATTGATTAAATATGTAAGGTAGATGTGGCACATTATTGGTTTGGTCGTAAACGTTTACATCTTTAAGCACTTTTTCGCAAGTTGCTGTAAAGTAAATTCACGATCTTTGAATGATAACATTTTGATGTAAAACCAACCAATAATTGAATTCTTAGCTCATTGTAATAAGGTATACGAGTAGATTAGACGAGAGTTTGATCAAACTTTTTGCTTGGGAGATCATCAAATTTTGAGTAACATATAAAAAAAAAAACTATTATTTTAAATTAATTTACCCGTTCCAATAATTCTCGCTAGAGAATTATGCAATTAAAAATACTTATTTTTATTTAAATAGTTTTGTAACAGTGAATATAAATGGCAATGATATCGTCCAAAATATTATGCGCAAACACATCGAGTCCATCAAAATCTGTGTGCCAATTTTGGGCATATCAAGGTGACCATTCCCCATAAGCTAGCTTGCCCTCTCTCTCTGTAATTTCTTCCGTCTGCAAGAAACAAACCTCTAGGGAATTAGTAATTCAAATTGTTCACTAAATACTTTTTGATTTATAAACGGGCGGAGATCTCGTGCATTTTAGTATTGTTTTTGTGTGTAGCAAATGTAAAATTACGGTAATGGTTGTTTGAAAACAGCAGTTGGAAACACGTCTTAGAATATTATATATGTTATTTCCACGTTTAATATACTTACTACGGTTAATATTTAATTTGCGAATTTACCAATCAATGGTATGTTTTTAAAGGTGGCTGTGACTGTCTGGATGTGGATTCAGCCAGCTTAGCATGATCACAATAGAAACAGGTTTTGTCGACGGAAGCATAGACAAAATGACATAAACAATAACAATCTGTCATTTGGTCCATTATTCCGTCGTCAAAACCCGTTTCTATGGTTGTCATGCTTCGCGTGCTGGGCAAGGCCTATGTCCGGCAGGGGACTGCAAGAAGTGATTGATTATTTCACCAATCATCATCATCATCATCAACAGCCTTTAAACTCATTATATATGCCATTTTTGCCATTTTTCTTTGTTTTGAGCCAATCTTGATCAAGGTACTATAGCGCTAAAAAGTGCTAGCTGTAGAGCAATATTATTTTTATATTATTCATCTTATCTTAGAGAAAAGTGCACGTTCCTAGGCGTCTATTTTAACACTGTCATTTTTTTTTGACATAAACCTATTATTTTTTATTTAAAATTAATTCCAAATTCACTTGAATGATCGAATGCAACGAGTTACTGTACGACATAAGGTCGCCTTTTGCATGTAACCTTTACAGTACCTAATTCTGACAGCCATTGTCATGCTATCGGTCCGTGCCTCTACCAGAGTGCTACTTTTAACTCCCTAACTTAAGTTCATCAGACCATGAGGCCTAGACTGAAGGGTATTCCAATTTAAAACGACAATGTGAGTTGTGACATTATTTCGTAGCACGATTCTCGGAAATATTTCGCTGTCAACCATTCATTGAACTTATTATTTATTTATTTATTTATTTAATACTTCAAGCACACAAATGTACAGAGGCGGACTTAATGCCATAGGCATTTAACTTATGACTTGCTGATAATTCGAGGAAAAGTTATTTTACTGAAATGATTTCATTGAACAGTTTTTGCGACGCTTTATATACTATAGGAACTGTAAAATAAATACGAAAATGTAAATTTTACGTATAGAAAAAAAACTTTTTTTTGTTTAATATACATATTTTTGCATTTTCAATTGCTCTTTATTGATTAATTTACATGATCATTAGCAATGTCTGAGATCTTTTTAAACGTCCTGAAGCCCAAGACAATCGCTTATTGGCAATCGTTTTCAAAGCGATCCGTATTTCTACAACGACTTTCAACGGGATCGACATGGTAATTAATGTCATTCTCACATATTTCACTTTTCCATCATTGTTATCGCTGATAGAATATCACTGTGTTTAGTCCCTCTGCTTTCTTCACAATTCCTTCACCAACCCCCAACCAAACCAACACTTCACCAACTTCATCCACCCAACACCTCTGTTGTCACCACCACTAAGCGATGATGTTTGAAACAGTAAGTCAAGTCCAATCAACAATGATAAGGCGCTCATGATTAGCGGCTCAGAATGCGCGCCACGTGTTGATAATCAAGAAAGTTGGCCGAAGACGACGTCAGGGAGACGTGACGCCCATTCAGCCAATATGGCACGTGACAGACGGCAAAGAGTAGGAAATGTAGCTGTAGAGGTGAAAGGGAAGAGTTTCTTGACAACAATCCGTATATCTTCATGATTTTTGTGATTTCATAGGATGGCAAGGTATTGCAGTATTACAACAAACCTCTGTTAAAGAAGACGCTAGAAAAAAACACACACTTTTTTCACAAATTGTTAATAAATATTTTCAAATTCAACGGTTGTAACTTTGTTATTTGATTTTGAAAAAAGCAACAATCCTTTGTGTATGAACTAGTAATTAAGAAATGGAACTCATGATATACGTAGTTATTTCATGAGTTCTGTTTCTTATATTTAATAATGTAAATCTTTATGTTCAAAGTGAAACAAAAAGTCATTTATTTCAATTAGAGTAGACTATTTACGAAAACTTTTCAATAATTATCAAGAAATTAGTCAGTTAGTTATTTTGGTTTAGTTTTGAAAGTCTAAAGCTACATGTAGACTAGTGCGATGCGACAGCGCGACGCGACACCAGAGGGCTAATTCTCGTACTTAAAAAACGTTCAAATTCAAGTCGCAGAGCCGCAAAAGTTCCAAACTGTCACAAAAGGTATTCTGCTAAACCAAAAAACTAAGTCAAACGTGACGTTTTGTGCCATGAGATTGCGAATGGAATGAAAATAACAAATGTACCTACTAAAACGGTATTCTGCTAAAATTTGACTTGACAAAGAAAATAAAATTGGTATTCACGTAAATATAAGAACGTCAAAATTGACGTAAGCATGAGATTATTTGTTGACTGAACTGTGAAAGAAAATTTTTGCTTCTGCAGTTTCACATTTCTCATTTTATTTCGATTTTATCCTTGAAATCATCTTGAAATCCAAGATTCATGAAGAAAAAACTTATCCAGTAACAGGGTTGTAAATAATTTTGTGTTTGTGTGGTGAAATAATACAAAACCAGTGGGTTCGGCCTGTGGGAGCAACTTTCATTCCTCGCACAACGTGCAGACGACGAATCGGCCGCAGAACAACGTAGAGAACACAGCAGCAGCTGCTGTTCTCAGCATCGCCGGCCGCGGGGTCTCACATCAGACGCATTTTCCATTAAAGTGACCGTGCGTTTGTAAAAACATACAGACTAACCAAGTCTTACGAACTGAAGCCGCATATCCCGCAGAATAAGCGAAGAAATGGACTGGGTATTGCAACCAAGGTAGGTCTACTAAGTACACATTATAATACTTATATAAAAATATTATTGATTGATATGCAAGAAGGCAGCTATATTCTAAGCATTTTCGTCATCACCGTATCTATTTTTTCTCGGTTTTGATAACCCCTGCGTTTTGCGCGAGTAGCTAGTAGCTCCTGCCACACTTTCGTAGTGGGTCAAAACTATATTCCTTCAGATTCACAGCCTTGTAGAAAGTCACACTGGCTCTGAACCACTCACGTGTGTTCAAAAAACATGTGCACCTCCCTATGACAAGAAAAGCCCGAGAATAGGCTGGAACTGTGCCCGTTATTTTAAAAATTATGCGAAATGAATGTGTTTGTTGATTCACTATTATGATACCTAATATCATATATCCTTTTTAGATTCCATACATTTAGATGAGATACGGTCGAAGTCCCGACCTATTTGCGGTCACGGCGGCCAATTTCAACCAAGACAGCCAAGTAAACAGGAGGTACTATAGACAACAACGCAAGTGTGTGCGCATACACAGCACTCCCTCTTCCCTCACTCTCATAGTCCGATGGGACGGCAATGCGACGTAACCGGGAAGAAATCAGTTGGTGCCAACGGCTGTACGTGCTTTCCTAGGCACTATTTGGAGGAATCACGCGGACGACACACGGGGCGGGAAGAATGAGCAAGACAGACGTTCTGATTGCCGGATACCTAGTATAAGAGCGAAAAGCACGATCCATGACCGATAAAAAAATGTTTACAAGCTTGCCCCATGACTTATGTTGTTTAGTATAATATTTAATATGTTTGTATCGACAAGTTAATAAATAATATTCGTTTTAGTACCTAGTAACTTTATTTTTCTGCAGTCCCTACAGTTCTGTGAAGCACAGGGCCCGTCGATGTGGCGACGCTTGGAGGCCTATGTTCAACAGTGGATGTCTTTCGGCTAAAATGATGATGATGACTCCACTTATATAGGGCTGACGTAATAGTCGGTATGCATTTGGCCTGCAACTATCACTGCACGCTTGCTTCCAAACTTACTACATAATACCTACATATTTAGGATACACATTTATGAAATCCACACGTGAGACCAGACAATTGAGACATGTATGACATATGGATTTTTATGAATGTGTTACATTCATTCATTTACTTCTTTATCTGAAAGTATACCCAAGCTTCTGAGTAATATAACACTAATTTATATTATGTACGAATTTAGCAAAAAAAAATCTTTAAAAGTCAAGTCCACACAGAGGTTAATATATCATCATCATCATAATTACTGGCAGCCTTGTTCCGCCCACTGCAGAGTATAAGCTATACCTACATTATCTCGCTTTTTGCTAGGGGGGACAGAGCAATATTGCATTTTGTTCCTGTTCTACGATAGTTTACTGCGGGATTGTAATAAGACGAGACAAAATTGTAAATTAGGTACGGATGTAAGCTCTGAAATGAAAATCATTACGCTGTACCTACAAGGAGCTATGTTAGAAAATAGTAAAACTGCCTTGTGGATTCTTCTTAGCAAGTGTTTGCCTCTTACATATTGCAGGCGTCAATAGTTGTTTGACATATTATTAGTACGAGAGCCCACGACCAAAACCATGTAACAGCGTTTTACGGCTAAAACCGTTTAAAAGCGTTATTTTAAATGATTCTGAACCCGACTCGGTGGACAGTATTGGTCAGACGGTTTTATCACAATATGTCTGATATATAAAAAAATGTACATAGGTTTCAAATAGGTTACAAATGTATTTTTTTTTCTATATCTGGGCAACACCACCTGAAAATTTAATCGTTCAACTACATTCTGAAAATCAGACAAATTTCTATGAAACGGTTCGGATTAGTTTTTGACATATTTGAAAATGTGGTCAGGTGAGGCGCGACGCACCATCATTCCAAAAACGAAAAGAACTTTTCGGAGTCGCCCGGTAAAAGAACGGTGCTTGTAATGCTCCTATCCCTCACGATAATGATGATGAGTCCGACAGTGATTAAAATCGATGCATTTTTTTCTAAAACATTATTTTTCTAAATAATGTTATCCTTGTTTACTTTTGTACATTTTTGAAAAAAAGTCCCTAATTTCAGTTCAATCGTTTCGGGTGTTTATTAATCGTACGTAAATACGCCGCAATAATATAATTGATGTCTATAGAAAACTTGTCTGATTAATCGTTCAACTACATTTTGAAAATCAGACAGATTACTATGAAACAGTTCGGTATTTTTTTTTGACATATTTGAAAATGCGGTCGAGTCAGACGCGACGCGGAAAATTCCTGAAATAAGAATTTTTGGATTCAGATTATCCAAATCTCAGTAACTCAATAAGGCAAAAATGTTGGTCACAAGCTCTCGTACTTATAGAAAGCGTCATGTGTCTTTTCAAAATTAGCTTTTGTATTATGACGTGTAGGTATAAGAAAGGCTATTTTATTCAAGCTTAAAATGTACCGTACAGCCGGGGTGGTTCGACGTCTGCCTTGCATAACGTTGATTGTAAGTTCGATCCCAACTATTGTTGTATTTTTTTATGTTTTTAATTTATTTTTGTATTATTTTAATACAATAAGATTTTTAAATTAGGTACTTATAATAAAATAACTGTATGCTCTTTAGGGTTCCGTACCCAAAGGGTGCCAACGGGACAATATTCATGCAAAATTAACAATGAATAGAAGTCGACTATTGGTCTACACATCCGAGCTACGCTAAGGGTCTTTGTCAAGTGAAACAATATAAAAATAACATAATAAAGAAATGAAAAAGGCGAATGAAAAATATACTTTTATTGAATTCGTTACAGTCATAAGCAGTACCTAACTGTACTAGTACCCAGTAGAAATTATTTTTACAATACAGTCTTCAGTTTGTGCCGAATGATTGGTATACCTTCATCTGCAAAGGATTATAAAATCAGCTGTAAAGCTTCATCTACCTTCAGGGTATCGAAGAAACATTGATGTTAACAACAATCGTTTGTGTTTGTTGTAGGCGCGGTACGGAAGCTTTACATCATAGCAGCACTTTGAATCAGTATAATTTTCCCTGTAACTCTTCACTCAACGCACCAGAATGACTACAACAGTGGATATTAATGATCCTGGATGCTATGTTCGGATTCTGTTCCAAAGCGATGATATTCCTCATGGATAATGTAGATAGGTACTGAACAAATCTAATTCTAATGGCTGGTGGTAGGTACCATATTCGAGAAAATCTCTTTCTTCCTGTGATAGTTCAATAAATCGTTACAATAATTTCAGCTATAAATCAATAATAATAAAATTGATATAAAATTATATGTAGTTTGACATTCAATTTAATGACGTCTCTTCTTGACATCTTAAGTCATCCGGGTCGCGCTTGCGCGCCGCGGTTACCAATACGTTCCAAG
Organism: Agrochola macilenta; assembly: GCA_916701695.1. Lineage (NCBI taxonomy): Eukaryota > Metazoa > Arthropoda > Insecta > Lepidoptera > Noctuidae > Agrochola > Agrochola macilenta. Next base: position 21,179,017 of record OU753560.1, on the reverse strand, counting down.
TTAGCTTTATATCCAATTATTTATTTTAATGGTTTTGTATTTTATAAGCATTAAAATAAAAAACGGAAAATGAAAATACTATAAGTATGTATTTAACCAAGAGAACTAATCAAGACATTAAAAAGATCATAAAATAAGGTCGCTAAAAATTAAAGTATCACTAATTATCACAATATCGTCTGCATACATTGAACCACCTTGAAAATATGTTTATTTTCGTAAACGAAAACAAAGTTGATTGCCATGAGACTAGGCTGCGATGATATTGCGACTTGAATGTGAACAAACCCAAATTTCCGGTCGAGCCCCGCCATTTCCATTTGGTAATGCAACTTAGAGCCCCGCCATCGCCATTTGGCGATGCCGTGTACACGCGGCTTTAATCTCTATTTCTATTATTATAAAGTGCTAATCTGGACTGTGGATTATTTCTCTATGGGCCTGACGGATATTCTCGTCGACTAAATCATTGGCAGACAAAAATATTCATGGACAAAATTGCAAAAAAATGTTGAAATTGACAGTTCACGCAGGTCAGACGCGAGTCTAACTACGCTGGTCATGAGTGCTCGGTCGCATGTATTTCGTTATTTTAAATGGTTTTCTTGTGTAAATCGACGGGAAGTGATATTAATTGCATTACTAAGTAGTTTTTACATCGTGGTGAATAATATTAACACTAAATAACATCGTTTGATACCTATTTTGGGCAACCAAAAACATGTGAGCAAAAGTGTCTGTGGAAAAAGTGATTGTGGTGTTGTTTTGTGTTTTGTGAGTGATATGTGTCTGTAATCGCTGGTAAGTGCTTATTTTCTTTCATATAAATCGTTCAAATATCGTTATAAACGATAAATGAACTAAAATATAAACATCGTAAATTTAAAAACACGAAAATAGTTTTACGTAAACAGACGGTTAGTACCTATTCAAAAGTCGTAATTTTTCGTGTTTTTATTTACTGTGTTTATCTGTAAAAAATGCTCTCTTTATATAACTTATCTATTCATAAAGTACCCTGCAAAATTTCGTGTAAATTGGAACAGTAGTTTTATCACAAATCGTCTTATCACTAAACGGCGCAGCCGTCGATTACAATGCGTATTTATGAATTCAAAGGGTTCCACTCGACATTTCTAAGTATTACAAAGAATCATTTGTCTAAACACGAACCCAAATCAACTAGCGATAACACCGGAGGCGAAACAAAAAACCCCGAGTGTTTTGTTTATTTAAGTGCGGTCGTAAATCTGTCACCGCGGGGGGTCGTTCGGTACTCAACGGGTATCGCACGCGCAGCGGGGAGGGGCTCTAGCGGTTAAGGTTAGCAGAATACCATTTTTTGGTCTATTCACAATGTCATCGCATTCCGGTCGCATGTTTTTCAATTTGCACGTTAATTAGTAGAATTGACCTTCAGTTATTGTTATTCCGTGAAGTTTTCTTAGAAATTGTATTATAGTTCGAGTCGCGTCGCGCTGGTCTGCTGCCTCAAAGGTTGTAGGAGGCTAAACCTAAATAATGTACTCTTTTTTTTTCTCATCAATAAACGTCCAACAAGATGCATACTTAGTCAACTTAATCAGCACTGACCTATCTACAAATTCAATGTTCTTATTCTATGGCATTACCGAATTACTCAAAGGTCTGCGTTGCATTATAACTTAGAAGTTGACGCGTGCGTACGTAAACCGGGATTTATTCATGTAATCTTCTTCTCGACTCGTTCCGACATCGGGAAGTACATATGTAGGATAAGCGACCGATCTCTCGATATTGCCTGATTAATCCTGTCGATGTATGACATGATCGTTTATGTTACAGAGAATATAGATCAGTGCGTACCTACTGATAAGCTTTATCAATTCTCAGGAAATCTGCTGTTGTTGTTGTGATTACATTCTATTCTAGCCCGTAATAGCTCACTGCTGAGGAAAAGCCTCATACCTCTTCTTAAGTGTAGGGTTTTGTTGGCCTGTGATATTCAATCTGTATTAGATTTCTCTAGCATGACACGCCATTGTTCCGAGGATTCCAAAGGTGAAAAAAACAACAAACGTAGCAAGTAGGTACCTACTTAAATATTTTAACAAAAAAAATATTATAGACTTTCTTTCCGGGGGGCTTAAAACGGCCGCTTTGGCAGAAACATAATGACGGCACGGTTGACGCAGTGGCTGAGCGATCGACTGCTGCGCAACGTGTCACGGGTTCAATCCCCGCACGGAACAAATATTTGTATGATCTGTTAGTAGTTGTTTCGGGTCTGGGTGTTAGTGTATGTGAGTTTCTATGTTTGTAAACGCACCCACGATAAAAGAAGAAATTCTTAGTGTGGGGCAAAGATTATAAAAAAAAAAAAAATACGATAATAAAATTATGAATCACACAATCTGTCACAAACTGACAATTCATAATATTAACTGCGTTCAATTCATATTACGCAATTCATCTGTTTGACAGTTTTAGATTATAATGATAATACATTTACTGTAGAAATAAAAATAAAAATCTCATTTGATTAATAAAAACTGTAAAGAAAAATTATCCGGTAAAATTACGGTCTTAATTTTTTTCATGCGGCAATATTTACACCAAATATGATTCTGATATGAATTGAATTGAATATGATTCAGCTAAAATATGTGTGGAATTGCTGGGAATCCAGAAAATTAATTGCTTTCAGAGGAATTGCTTAATGCGGCCCTTTTAGAGCCCCCATTACTAGAAATTTTCATTTCCTTTTCAACATAACCCTTTCAATGACAACAGCCGTCATTCTTATAAGTCTTTTATGAACCAATTGGAAATATTGTACAGATTACGAAACAGTTATTGTTTTATATGGGTTTCATAGTAAAATTGCGAGAAATTGGGGTTTTATCGCAAGCAAACCCAAAAGGAGCGGGGCCACGTCAAGGTCACGTTCAGACTTTTTTTAATGCGTTTTGACAGCTGACTGTCAAAGGGATAATTAGATTTATATTGGCAGTTCGAGAAGCGTTGTAGTGTTCCTCTTGGCAGGTATAGATGCCAATAAAATTCCAAGCACATAAGACTTTTCAACGTGCCGTTCAGACGGCCGGGGAATCAACCGGAACCGGGTGGCTATGTCTGTCGCATACTGCACAACCTATGGACCAAAACAGCACGGAGTGGAGGCAGACAGAAGGAAATGATATTACCTACGCCATGCAGGAGATAGCGGTACAAACTCGACGGCAGTCTACACATGATCAGAAAATAAAATAAAAAGTCGCCCCCTTTTGGTATGTATGGGTTGAGTGTTGAATTAAAATAGTAGGTAAAGGTATGTGTTTTTGAATTCGATTTACAACTTTAATGCGTTTAACTATAGGTAGGTATGGTTCACAACTCACGACTCTGAACTTCGTTCTGAAGCTATGAGCGGGCGGCAGATGAACTTTATTATTCTTTTTGAACTCAATGGATCCTAATGCCTACCTACGGCCGAGAAGAGCATCTATCAAACAACCCATCGGTACTTGTATCCGTTTGTTTATGTATTTTTCTAGCCATTTGAAAAAATATATGTTAAATAAGAGCATTTTTTTAATAACTTGATATATGAATATTTTAGATTATGTTTATGTTACATAGTGAAATGAATTTGTAATGTTATTTCTAACGCGGATAATAACTGAGAATCACGCAAAATCTATCAAGCGTATTTTTCTGAAATCTTCACCATTTTAAAGATAATTTTATTATTGATCTTTTAGTATACGGGTTTTATTAAAATACCTTTTATTTTATGTATAATAAATTAATAATGCGTCAAATTTGGGACAGCGCTCCTGGATGGACGTACGACGCGTTGCCTGAGCTCAGTACAGAACACGCAAGCTAACCACTCAAGGTCACTGGCATAATAATATCTGCGTCTTAAGACCTACGCCAAATATTTTTTGATATTCGGATAGCTCATGGTCATGATTATAAAGGTGCCATAGAAAATAAAAATTGAAAAAAAAAACCTCGAAATTTTTCGAAATTTTTCGCCGGTTAGAGCTAGTGTGTAACAAAACAAAGCTAAATAATTCATTCTCCTAGATATAACTTATATCAGTCTTGTCTAAACAACCGAATCCCTCATAAAGAGGAAATAATGTTATCAGTTAACTATAATTTCTAAGATAAAAATCTGTAGACCAATCCCATACCAAAGCATAAAAGTAAGTGCTAGATCATCTAGCACAGATTACGTCAATGATAGTACATTTTTTCTATGAGTGTCTGGTACAGCTACATTTCCCGCGCTCTGCCCGCGCCGCGCCGCCCCGTTCCGGCCGCAATAATGGCGCGAACACTGTCGCAACTGACTCTAAAGATACAGACACGGGCTTGTATTGTAAGGGTTGATTGTACACTGAGAGAAAAGATAAATAGCACTAAATATTAGTTAAAGTAAAAAAGAAAATACGTAAACATGACGCAAAGAATATACACAAAAATGAACAAGTTTGGGGGGGGGAAATATGCGTCAATCCACGCTAAACGGTCATCGCTCAGCATAATGCTGCGACCCTATGTGAGACAGAGCCCAGCGCTGGTTTTCAGCGACAGCCGGCGTTGACGTGACGCAAAGTGCTACTATTCAAATTCAAATAATTTTTGATTTCGGAATACATCCATATAAAATTCACAACAGATTACAAATCTATTCAATTAATTAGGTAATTATAAACTTACATCTACACTGCGAAAAATCCTCTTACGCCAATCAAGAAAAATGGCGAATGGAAAGTATTTTAAAATACTTTATCTGAACTGTTTCAAATAAGTTTCAAAACGCATCGGACCTCAGAAAATAACTGCCAGAGACGATATTAATTTAAATAAAAAAGGCCGGGATTTACTTTTTTCGGGCAAGAAGCCACAATTAACCACCCAAAATCTAATAATAATATGAGCTGAGCTGTAGTCTCTTGGTAGAAAACACCGTGAACGTAAAATAAACTGAAATATTCCTTAAAAACGAAACCCCCCAGTAAAACTCAAACCTTATCCCCCAGCAAAGAAATCACTACATTTGTAGAAAGCTAGACAATAAGTGGGGAGTAGAAAAAGATGGCTCCGATAAACAGGTACCGGCCACTGGAAATACACACCGAGGCGGAAACTATTGGTTCTTAAGTGTACAATGTTTCTAGAGGAGAAAATATTTTTTAATCCTTTTCTACCAAACAGGACAATGGGGTCTGGGTATTAAGATTTTTGAGCGTGGCTCGGATTTGTTCATAACTTTTTCTGGAAACTTGTGTTGTCTACGAAGAGGTTTATTTGTTTGTGTACAGACAGACCGGTGTTGTGTTTACACCGGTGGAAATAAGACCTGAAAATTTTAGGGTTAGAATTTAGATTAAACCACCGCTTTTTAACCACCTCTGAGGTCTAGTGGTTAGACCAACGGTCTAAAGAATAAAAAAGAAAATAAGTTTATTTGCATGTCGTGATGGCCCAGTCGTTAAAGCCTCGCCTCTCATGCACAAGGTTGTGGGTTCAAATCCGGGCAAGTACCAATGTGACTTTTTCAATTCATATGTACTTTCTGAGTTTATCTTGAACATTACTGACATCGGTGAAGGAAAACATCGTGAGGAAACCTGGATTTATAGTTAATATAAGTCAAGTGTAATCACCAACCCGTCTTGAGCAAGCGTGGTGATCAATGCTCGTGCCTTCTCTGTATGAGAAGAGCCCTTTGCCCTGCAGTTGGTCAGTATCAGGGTGGTTATTATTAAGTTTATTTGCGGTAAACATGCAAAGAAAGAACACAAAATAAAAAAGAAACAAGTTAAGGGAAAATATGCGTCACATCCACGCAAAACGGCCCTCGCTCAGCATAATGCTGCGACCCTGTGCGAGACAGAGCCCCAGCGCTGGTTTCCAGCGACAGCCGGCATTGGCGTTATGACGTCGTTCGGTGCAGCATACAATGAGATATAAATGATAATAATATGATATAAAAATAAAATAAATATACAATACTAATCATTGTCTCAGACCCAGAGGTTTCGGGTTCGATTCCTAATGGGGGCAAAACTTTCTGCCGGGATGGTTGCTGGTAAGGCTTGTTCTAAATCCGGCTGGCTAGCTACCACCATATTATCTAAGTCTGTCGCCATAACAACAATGTTACCAGAATGTTTGTGTTTCCGCAGTTAGAGGTAAGATAGCCAGTCCCTCTGTGGTTGAAGATTCCGGGTGGAACTGGCTTCCACCTTCGGCCTGATCATCACTTACCATCAGGTGAGATGCAGGCCAATAAATTTACCGTGGTAAAAAATATATTTGTGATGTACGAGTAAATGATATTGTGTTTTCACTCTGGTATTAGAAACATAAGGTGCTATGGTCATGGTACCTATGCTTTAGTAATATTTTATGGCACTCACAATAAGAATAATGGATTGGCTAGAAAGAGGTACGGCGGTAGAAGTACTTACAGACGAAAAAGAATATGAAATATTATAATGGCGTAATCTTTTCTCGAAACCAATTTTAAATTTTCAAATCAATATTTCCTGCCAACCAACAGTATGTAAATTCACCCACAGCAAATAATGGTTTAGAAGCGACCGAATATAAATGACTATGAACAGAACAGCTCAAAGGGTAATAACCCCGTGCCCCGTGGTGCTATAGAACAAAATTTGTATTTTCGCTAATAAAAAAGTTTCAGGAATGTTTTTTCATTGGAAGCTAAGAGAGATCGGAACGAAGCGACGGTAGACGCCACTTAACTCAGCCGTCCCTTTGAGAGATGAGTTTTAGACGAATTTGAGAGGTCCAGCAGAAAAAGTTTTAAGTCTGTTTAAGTAGACAATAGCTATCTAATTTTGATCTGCTGTGTTATTGATGTAATCCTACTAATATTGTAAACGCGACAGTTTGTGAGTATGGATGGATGTATGTATGGATGTTTGTTACTCTTTCACGTAAAAACTTCTGAACGGATTTGGATGAAATTTGGCAAACAGATAGTTTATAACCTGGATTAACACATAAGATACTTTTAATCCCGATATTCCCACGGGATCGAGACTTGTACGGGTGAAACCGCGAGGTGCTGCTATTATAGTAATATATAATTCCAGTCATAAGTCTAGAGTTCGAGCCCAAGGCAAGCACCTCTAAGTTTTTGTATTCATGTGCGTATTGTATAATTATCACTTGCTTTAAAAATGGTGAAGGAAAACATCGTGAGGAAACCGGCATGACTGAGAGATATTTATGGCACATCATTTTGTTTAAATTTAATTATATGTTTTCTCTATAAGTGAATTTGTAATTCTTTTGAGAAATAAATATCTTTAACCGTATATTTCTCGACGGCTAGCGAAGCCAAGTCAGAGCAAAATGTTTTTCAGTAATTATGTTTATAATTGAATACTCTGATGGCAAAAAATCAACTGCCCAGCTGATGGTTACTGGTCACTTGCACGGACATCTGCGACACCAAATCTAGAGATTAAGCTCAAATGTCACATAGGCCTATACACTTCAGGAACAATGCGTAACCGATTAGAGAACGAACGAATTAAAGCAACGATGCCATAGAGTACCACAGATACTAATGGCATAGACAACTAACTGATGTTACGTCGGATGCAGACAAAAATAAAAATAGTGTATGTGAAATACAATAAAAAGTAAAATATATGTAGTCCGCGTACTACATATATTTTACTTTTTATTGTATTTCACATACACTATTTTAATTTCTTTATTTAATTTATAATTCTGTATCTATTTATCCGTGATATCACTGCGGGCCCTACCAGAATACCAACGCTGTGACATTTATTTTTAAGCTATTGCATAGCTTTTATCGCGGGCCTTGAGCGTGGAGACCGAATCCAGAAATTCCGTAACGAAAATAACCTAACACCCCCATAGAGTGAAATTTTAAGATGCGCGCGCATCACTGTGACACAAATTGCATAAGTTGATAAAAAATGCTATGCAATAGCTTTACCGCGGCAGTCTCCGAGTGCCACACGTCTTTTTTAAATATCGCTGCATTATGCCGAGATAGGAGCCTTTTGGCCCCGTACAGGACTGCTTTAAATTTTAAAAGTTTCATTTGTGATTTCCTGTGCAAGTCTTAATAAATACTTTTTCGTTCTTTCTTCTTTCTGAAGATAACTTTTCAGTTCATGTGACAGTTAGGTTTTACAAAACTCCTCACCATCATAGCTCTACTACATCTAACCTACCAACAGCATAATTTTAATGGGCTCAACTAACGTGAACAGGCAATAACAACACTAAAACTAAAACGGACCAATTCCTCAAGACTCGGAGCTCTGTAATTAATGACATCCCAACATTATTTTCCTTCTCCCTTAATTTATTGTCGTTGTTGTGGCCGTCTTAAAATACTTTCCAAGTCCTTAAAACTTTCTAGAGACCCGAATTACATGTTTTTTCGAAAAATAACGAATTTACTCTTGGGTTTTATTTTGGGAAGGGATCAAATTGGTTTATGTAAAAGTTGAATAAAAGTTAGAGGGGCTTACTGTATTTTTTCCTAATGGACAAGTATAAGTACTCTGTACCTTGTTTTAGAGTAGACCAGTACTGAAAGCATTTAAATTAAATATATTTTAATAGCGGGTAAATTTGAATAAAAAGAAACCCTAAACTTACCTACTCATTCGTGCCATTTCAATTTGTCTGGCACATAAGCAAGCAATATAAATATATCCAAGAAAATCCCACTTACCTATTACCTAAAATCTTTACCTAAGAAAACCTTACAAGAAAGCTTACCCATTTATCAAATACATCTGACGTTTCCTTTACCACGCCGGTGTAAAATAACAAAGACTGAACGACACATGCCTTTGTGGTGCAAAAACCAGCGCTACATCCAGCCATATTAGTTTAGAGGAACGGCTTGTAACCGAAGAGCGTTCAAGATAAGCGACCAAAGCGCTTCTTTGTACATCGCTGTTAATATTGGTGTGAAATATTGGGTGTACTTGGAGTTGAATCGAATGAGTAAAGAGTGTTTTGTGGGATTTTTTGGTGTTTTACTTTCAATTGGTAGGTAAGTAATAAATAATGTTTAGATTTGAATAAACATCACATGAGTTTAAAAAAAAACCGGCCAAGTGCGTGTCGGACTCGCCCAGGAAGGGTTCCGTAGCAGCAAGTATAAATTGCGGTTTACGATTTATGACGTATTAAAAAAAAACTACTAACTAGATCTCGTTCAAACCAATTTTCGGTGGAAGTTTACATGGTAATGTACATCATATATTTTTTTTTAGTTTTATCATTCTCTTATTTTAGAAATTACAGGGGGGGGGACACATTTTACCAGTTTGGAAGTGTCTCTCGCGCAAACTATTCAGTTTAGAAAAAAATTATCTTAGTAACCTCATTTTTGAAGCCTATCCATAAATACCCCACACGTTTGTTTTACCCCACATCAATTGTATGAGGATTTCTTTTCAGTAGTCGACACTGAATTCAATAAAACTTTTGAAAAGAAAACAAAAAATATTAGCCCTCATTTTATATTTAGTGACTGGGCAACTAGAGGTATTAGGATAAGTAGGGAAAGACTGTTCGAACTGTATGGCCTTAAGCCTTACATTAAAACTGAAACTTTCAACAAGTATGTTGCTACATATTCCAAAATTTTTAGAAATACCTGTAAGATAGCTAAAGCCCTGTATATTAGCAACAAGATCAAATCAGCAGAAAATAAAATATAAACAGTTTGGAAAGTTATAAATAATGAAACGAATAGGAAAAAAATACGAAACACTGAGTACACTTTGGAGACTTCACATGGTGCCATATGCTCTAACTTAGAAGTAGCTCAAGAATTTGTACGTTTCTTTACTGATATTCCATCTAAAACGACGGAAGCTTTAAATTCTTCACCCGATGTCTCACTTTATTTATTAAGAGCGAACGTTGCAGGCTGCCCGGTTGAATTTGAATTTAAACATATAAACCCTATGATAGTTATAAAAGCATTTCGGCAAATTAAAATAAAATTGACCGAAGATCTATGGGGATTATCTATCAAAGTTTGTACATCCATAATTGAAACTATAGCACCATATTTGGCTTTAATATTTAATTTGTGTGTGGACCAAGGAGTCTTCCCGGATTTAATGAAATAAAGTAAGGTGATTCCACTTTTTAAATCTGGGGACAGTAAAGATACCAACAATTATAGACCAGTATCCGTGCTGCCGGTATTCAGCAAGGTGTTCGAAAAGGTAATGCTCAATCAAATGCTTAATCATTTTAACACCAACCATATCTTACACGATCAGCAATATGGGTTCACCAAAGGACGTTGTACGACTGACGCCGGTGTCACCTTATTAAAACACATATTCACAGCGTGGGAGGAGGCCCAAGATGCCATAGGATTTTTTTGTGATCTGTCCAAAGCATTTGACTGCGTAAATCATGAAACCTTACTCTTGAAACTTAAGCATTACGGACTAGGTAAACTTGCGCTTAGTTTGGTAAAATCTTATTTAAATGATAGACAACAGCAAGTACAAATTAATGGAATCAATTCACTCGGTTTAAAAGTAAAAATGGGTGTTCCACAAGGCTCGATATTGGGTCCTTTCCTCTTTTTAGTATATATTAATGATCTACCCCATTTATTAAAAAACCAACCACAAATGGTGTTATTTGCTGACGATACTTCTCTAATTTTTAAGATAAATAGACGTGCATCAAATCTTGACGACGTAAATAACGCCCTACTACAAGTCCAAAATTGGTTCACTGCTAATAATTTAGTATTAAATGGGAAAAAAACTAAATGCATAAGATTTGCTTTACCGAATGTTAAAAGTAGTGATTGTGACATAGTATTGAATAGGGAGAAATTAGAATTCGTCGATAAAACTGTTTTCTTGGGGATTACGCTCGACTCAAGGCTGCAATGGGGTCCTCATTTAACATCTCTTGCAGGACGCCTAAGTTCAGCAGCATATGCTGTGAGAAAAATCCGTCAATTTACTGACGTAGATACCGCGAGGGTAGTCTATTTCAGTTACTTTCATAGTATCATGTCTTACGGTATTCTACTATGGGGACGGGCTGCAGATATCGAGTCTATTTTTATTCTGCAGAAAAGAGCCATCAGAGCAATATATGGTCTCCGCAGACGCGATTCTCTAAGGGAACTGTTTAAAGATATCAACATCATGACGGTACCTTGTCAATATATCTATGAAAACATCATGTACGTTAGGAAAAATCTAAGTCTTTTCAGTAAAAGAGGTGATAGACACAATTATAGCACTAGAAATAGGGAACAATTAGTTCAACCGGATTTCAGACTGGCTAAAGTAGACTCAACCTTGATGGGGTACTGTTTAAAATGTTACAATAAAATACCTCCCCACATACTCCAATTGAATGAAAGGAATTTTAAATCTTGTATAAAACGCACACTATGCTGCCAAGCATATTATAAGTTGGGGGATTACATCGTTGACAAAAATGCTTGGCTCAACGCTGGTCCAGCTCCACAAGGCGCATAAACTAATTGATTGGCATTCGAAAATATTGTTGGAGCTGCTGAAGATTGTAGGACTATCTTTAGATTGTATAAATTCAATTTCATAGTATTATATAATTGCATAGCACATGTGTGAGCACTATGTACCTACTTTAAAGCTACCATTTACTGGGTACCTACGTCTTTCATTGACCTAAATGTGCCCTTGCGGCTGAGAGTATGTCATGCTCACTCAAATGTCTCGCTGGTGGTGGCGTGTGTGTTGGATCATAAAGTTCCCTTCAAAATGGTTGAGCTAAATGGTGCTGATCCATGCGTCATGTTCGTGAACGGGCGCCGTCAGTGGGGACTGGTCATCTCTTAGCTGCCAAGGCTTATTTTGAATTTATTTTAATTTTTGAATTGTTTTTTTCTTTATTACGGACGCTTTTAACGTGCACGTCTCTCTACATTGTTCTCACATGTATAATTACAACATGAATGATGTAACCAATATTTTGTAACAATATTCTGATTTAAAAGAGTGTCCGTGGAGTTTCTTGCCCGTTCTTCTCCATAGGAACCTACTACGCGTTGGAATGGGCAACTAGCTTCATATTTCTGACTGACCGACCCCTTGACAATTCAAAAGTGCCTGTAATTGGTTTATTTGAAATAAATGCTTTGAGTTTGGGTTTGAGTTTGAGTTTGGGTTTGATGTTTTTTTTTTTTTTAGTTTCAGTTCTAAGTATTTTTGTGTGAAAATCTTAATGCGGTTCACAGAATACATCTACTTACCAAGTTTCAACAGTATAGTTTCGGAAAAAAGTGGCTATGACATACGGACGGACAGACAGACAGACAGACATGACGAATCCATAAGGGTTCCCTTTTTTGCCATTTGGCTACGGAACCCTAAAAATACAAATAACGCATAGGAGTCATCATAATCAGCCTATAATATTCCCACTGCTGGTACTGCGACCTCCTCTCTGTGAGAGGGAGTGGGCCGTAATCCACCACCGCCGCGGGTTGGTAGATGTCACATGTCCCAGAATTTTTGATTCTAAGAAATACCGGTTTCTTCACGATGTTTTCCTTCACCGTTTTGAGAGCACGCTTATACGAGTGATACAACATAAATACTACTAGGTTCTCCAAAGAAATAACAGATCAGTCTGTTGTGGTTTTACACATTCAAGCGAAATCGTTTATTCAGTTGTATGGAAAACCATATTTACAAGAACCAAGATTTATTATTTACAAATTCATCATTGATTTGAATGAATAACCAAATCAGGGAATTATTCTATTCTCTTCCCCATACAACAGCGTTAATAGCACCTAATTAGCGTCATACGAAGAAACATCAAAAGCATATCTGTAATCCAATTATAGGCAATTAAGATCTCGATTCAGTTTCTCATTTGAAACGGCAGCGGTTTCAATCAGGCTCGGTAATTAGCGGCTCCCGTTAATTAGGACTCATTTAGACTGATTGCTTCAATTTGAAGGCGATCTTAGCGACGCATTGAAATTTCACGTTGAGCTCTATCTCGTGGTTTGATTGATTAGGGGAATTATTTACGTACCTTCCTATAGGGGTTTTTTTTTTAAGTGTTATTATAGGATTATGTTTAATTGGTACTATTATATATTGGAGAGAAGTGTTCAGTCTAAAGCAGTACTCGAATAACGTTACTGATTTTTCTACAGATTCTTTGTGACAATATCACTTTCTGAACTTTTACTCTTTTTCTAATAGATACGGAAGTGATTACTGGTGGGCTCCAGTAATCATTTTCTGTAATATAATCACCAACAGTAATAACTACGGAACAGCTCGTTTACAATCACGGCATTTGATCTGACTCAACGAACGTGATGTGAATCACTATCGACCTTTATAATATCAGTAAGTGCCTGATAAAAAGTTTATAGCAAAATTGCACCAAGGGAACATAATTGCTCAGTTTTTTTAAAGTGAATTCTTCTTTAGGCGCGTTGACCGATTTTTTGTAGGCGTTAAACTTATGGATTTGCGTAGTGCTGTACTATAGTATATAGATGGCGCTAATACCAGTTTTAAGTTTTCACTTCTGTTGGCAGTCCCCATGACTACCAATAAAAATATTTTAAAAATATTTTTAGAGCGGGATGGCTATGCCTCTAACATTTTCTTTTCATTTTTCAATCGTACGAACTGATATATCAGAAAAAAGTAGCTTGCCATACTTCAAAGCGATATTAATTCTAAATGAATAAATCGTTTGAAGCCACATGTGGGTCCCTGAAGTAATAAGTGGAAGCTGGTCGTTTACAATCACGGCGTTTGATCTCAGTTCACGAACGTGAGCCGAATGCCCATTCTTCAATATATCGATCCTTTATCATTTTTAAGGAGCGCCTGCTGAAAAGTTTGAATTTATTGGTTGGCGGTCTGGTGGTAACGTATTTTAAAGTTCATTGGTTTAGCGGTTGCAAACACCAATAATTTTGGGTAAACTTTAACTAGAATTTTAAATGATCGGGATTAAAATGGCTCGTATTTTTGTTATCTTTTTGAATAAAAATACCTATATGAATAAAAATACGTGCATTTCCAAATAAATTTAAACCGCACACCATCGCATTCCATTACGAAAAAAAAAAATACATTCGAACAGTAAATATAGCTAAAAACGTTCGAGTTTCGAACGGAGGACGGAAGTGAGGAGTGGCGGTGTTTCCGTTGTGTGACGTCACCGGCCAGATGTGGCGGCCGCTTCCGGCCGGTCATGGCCGTACCGCCATATTTGATGCAGTATAGCTGTTGATACATTTAATTGTATTTTTTATTATCCTCTTTATATTGTGTTGTTTAAGGGGTCATAGCTATTTGTTTTGCCGGTTTTGAAATTATGACGTACAGTAGCCATAATATTTAATTTTGATGAAAGACTTCGTAGATGTAAAATGCGTGTTATCATACCCTTGACTTGGAGGCAACGCCATATGCGAACTTCATCACACTGACGTCACGCAAAATCCTGCATCGCGCAAGCAAAGTTCGACGCGCGACTAACATATAAAATGGGGAATGAGGAACTTTACACCCTGCTCCCAATACCTCTGTAACTTTAATAACTACATAAGTAAGTCAATAAATCTGGCATTCTTAAAGTTTATTAAGAGCCGAGCAGTTACAGACTCTTTGTTTTCTCTTCTTCATATTCGTAGCACTCTTGACAGAGCGGTCGTGGTCTTTATATAGTTTCTTGTCCAGGGGCTGATGTGATCCGCCTCACGATTTCACTCATACACGGGAGGAGCTCGTGGCTAAGTAACAACAGCCGCACTGGTCGATCCATCAGGTTAAGCTACGCTTGCCGGGGTTGGTCAGTGCATGGGTGACCATCTTTACATACCGAGAATCCTCCGTGCCTCGGAAAGCACGTTAAGCCGTTGGTCCCGGCTGTCATTCGTAGATCTTTGACAGTCGTTACGAGTCGTCAGAAGCCCGAAAGTCTGACACCAGTCTTACCAAGGGGTATCGTATTACCCAGTTACTGGGTTGTGGAGGTCAGATAGGCAGTCGCTCCATGTAAAATACTGGTATTCAGCTGCATCCGGTTAGACTGGAAGCCGACCCCAACATAGTTGGGAAAAGGCTAGGTAGATTGATTGAGTGCACTCATACACGGGTTCCCCCACTGCGGATTTGATTTGGTCAGTCCATCTTATGGGTGAGCGTCCGCGTGGTCTAGTGCTCTCCACTCTACCCTGCACGACAAGGCGCTCCATAGAGCCACCCTCACGCCTCGAGAGGTGTCCGAAGTATTTGAGAATGTACTCTTTGTTTTACCCCCTTCTAGAAACTATTCAACCAATTATCGTTTTTAACCATGTGCTAGCATTACCAGAATGTTTGTTATTACCTTTTAACCAAGCTTAAACATAAATTTTAATGAAACATAATACAACACAAACTTCCCCGTTAAAGTCCACCAAAATGGAAACGTCGTTCTCCAAAAATAAACTTTAAATATTATAATTACAAACATTCGCGAACACGAATAACTTTTCTAGTAAAATAAATGAGACTATAAACTTTATAGTCAACACAATAATAATCATTTTGACTTGTAAATGAGTCCTTTAATCTGATTAATTCGGCCGTTATGATCCCGAATTGTTTATGTTAATGTAAATCGAAATGTATTGTCCTCATTTACAAACTCTTTATCTTTAACGGATAGATTTAGATTATCGGTTTGACATTGCAGGAGTTTGGAAGAGGTGCTGTTACAGTTATTTTTAAAGGCATTGTGATGGCGTTACGCTGAGAATATAAGGTTTTCGCAATCCTAACTATATATATTTATACAATATTATAAATGCGAAAGTGAGTTTGTTTGTTTATTTGTTTGTAGATACATGGGTAGATCATGACCTGGAGATGGATAAAGGCAACTTTTCATTCTGGATCGCAGACAAAGTCGCGGGCAACAGCTAGTTACACTGTCTAAAGGAGAAAGATCAGCCTCTAAAAATTAAAAATCTAAGAGATAAACAAAGGGATGGAAGCTTGGGGGATTTACAATACGAAAAACCTATTTTATGTGTAACCACACCGAAATAGTACTGCTGACCTACTTATTTTTGCAGTTACACAAAAAGAAAGACAATTTTCCGATAAAGTTTTCACTCAATTTAAGGCTGTAGGAGTCACTATGTAACCAACTTAATATCCAAAAGTAACAAACAGGTAAATCAACAAGTCCAACATGATTTTCCAGTCCATCCACGTCGTACCCAACTTTATCCAGTCCACCTTGGAAGTCCATCACTGATCCAGGATCAGATAAGCCTCAGTTATAAATGGCAAGGAAGCGATAATCTTCAAAATTTAAATAATCCCCAAGTTTCAGACGAGTTTGGGAACATCACGGAATGTGTAATTTTTTTAAAGAGATACTCCTTTTGAATTTTGATTCGGTGTTACAATGTTCTTGTACTGATCCTGATAAATTGGGTCTTTTTTAAACTTGTTCAAATTTATTTGGTCATACTTTCGACAACTTGAAAACCTTTATCACATCTTCGACTTCTGTTGTGTTTTACCATAATGAGATGGTCATTTTCATTATGAAAAAGGCTTTAATCACGGAGCGCACCCATCTTCGGATATTGATGAAACCTAGTACTAAAGTTGCAAAGGAGCTAAAAAACTGGTATTAAGTCGCATCTGGTTTGACGAGACGATGACCTATTCGGTATCTATTCTTCAAGATATTCAGAAAACCAACCTACATTACTTCACAACACAAACATAACATTAAATATTTGCCAGAAAACCTACATCTTTCCTTTGAAATGAGGGCACAAGCTATAAAAGAAATCCTTAAATAATTCTCCAAACCTTCGTTACAGTATACCCGGGCTTTGCCCCGCATAACGTGGATTATTCCCTAGTACTGGACATTATAACGAAGAACGGGAATACCAAGGCAGGCTAGATAATAAAAAGACAACATTGGAAGTGTGTTTTTAAATAAATTATTAAGTGTAAGGTTGGAGGTACACTCTGGAGGTGCCCTCTGAGTTTGTTTCGGCCTTTTTTCTCAAAGAAGTCAGATAGGAAACGACCACCACATCTAGTTTTTATTAAAAATATGATTGACGTGTTTGTACAAAGCTACGTACAGAAATAAAATAAATTATCCATAGACTAATTATTTTAATCCGTTTGTACATAAATATTTAAAGATATATTTACAAAAATAGGCACCACTGCTGTTGAAGTGGCTGACCGATTGGTTTTTGGTTGATTTCTACTCAGTTAAAAAATATCCTTCTTATAAGATACTCTTTTGGCTCTAGGTTTGACATGAAAAAATATTTATAGAGAAGCAATTTGAAATTTGGATGTTGTCAAAATCGGAAAAGTACAAAACTGTACTAAAAAAGATGTGTCAAAAATTATTTCATACTTAGTTTCCTGACCTTTACTGTCCATCCAAAGGTTCTCTGTTAGAGATCGCTATTAGCTCTTAGGCCACCCTTTATGTTGTAGGCAGGTCCTTAAACATTACCAGCATATTCACACATCATATCCTACTGTTTATGAAAAAAGTTTAGTTTCAAGAAAATCTTTCAATTACATGAATGAAAAAATCGGAGGTCTTGAGGTTGAACCGATTTGATTTAAGCACATTTCATAAAGTTCTGTCTCAAAACCATTTGGGTTTTTGGTGGCGAAGAGTCTGTTCAGGTTTATGGCCCAAATGTAATCCGTAGCAGTGTGTATTTAGAGTATGATGGTTCTGTCATACGCATTGAGATTATAAAAGTGACTGCCAAAAGCCAGTAACTGGGTAATACTGGTAAGAAGAAGCCTGAAAGTCTGACAACCAGTCTTATTAATATTAAGACTGGTTGTCAGACTTTCGGGTTTCTGACGACCCGTAACGACTATCAAATATCCACGAATGACAACCGGGACCAACAACGTGCTTTTCGAGGCACGGATATGTCTCAACATGTTAGTTGTGTATGTAAGATGATATTGGTCAACCATCTACGGACCAACCCCGGCGAGCATAGCTGAACCTGATGGATCGAACCGGGCGGCTGTTACTAAGCCACAAGCTCCTCCAGTTCAAAAGTCCCTAATTAAAAAACCAAACTTTGCTCTCAGTGTCCCAACAACTCATAACCCCGCTTCGGTCCGTCTCGATATTTTTTATGCACTGTAAGAAGTTCCCCGATTACCTCAAGGCTTATCCTACATACAACCTTACAGAAATGCTGAAGAAATTCTTTTTATTTCTGGAAAATCTTAATTTGTTTACTCTTCCAATATTAGTTTAATGCAGTCTTCATATTTTTTTATTTAGTTAGTTCCATGCTTGTATATCGGTCCTTTACATTATTTGCACAGATATGCAAATCTACGAGTGTCTTATTCATTACTCCTATTTACTCTTCACAGTATTTGCAATATGCATTGCAAAGTCTGCGCAAATAATTTGTATAAATCTTGATGTTTAATTAGGTACTTAACCAGCTAATGATTAGCTTGAAGATTAGTTCAGCTCTAGGTACAATTATAGTATTTACTTGTTTTAAGCTTTATCTGTATTGACATTAACTAAACCATTATTTACTACTTAATAACAATCTTTCATACTATCTCTTTAGTTTAGGCACACAAATTCATTTAACACTTATTTTCCATTTTATTTTATTTTATTTATTTCATTTTTTTTTTGCCTCATATTATCTAAAAATTTAATTCATGGCTCCCACTTTTCACAAATTCTATAATCCTGCAAGCATACCTCATTCACTGGAGTAAATCTGTAATTAACAGGGGGCAGTTGATAAATATTAATTTTGTGAATTTGTCATAGAAATTGTATTGGAAAAAAGGCGTACCACCGTACAATATTAAACACTTCTAAATCGAGCCTGAGCAAAAAACGCCGAGAAAAAACGTTTCTTGCATGTTAAAAAAAATTAAGGGGGTCTCCCCCTTTATTTTTTTTAACACTCTTTAACACTCAAAGAGTGTTAAAAAAAATAGCTCGAAGTTTGCTTCGAGCTTTTATTAGATTTGTAATAATTTATAGAAATAAATTCGTTTTTATAATATTTTTGTAATCTACTGTAAATTTTTTATGGGTTGTATTCCTGAAATAAAAATGATTTGTTTTATTTTATTTTATACCTGTTACTGTTCATAAGAAACAGCCCCGTGATAGAGGGTCGGACGGACAGCAGAGCTTTAGTAATTAGGTTCCGTTGGCACCCTTTGGTTACGGTACCCTAAAAACAAGATGGCGGGGTTATTTCCGATTTTGGTCACGTGCAAAAAAATCCTTGTACCTTCCGAACCCATATACCTAACTGCCAATAATGTGCCCAAATTAGGCTACATATTAATGTTATGTATTCCGAAATAATATAGAAATCAATAGTGTATCAAAATGATAAAACATTAGTCGCATGTTCGGGATAATATCGCATGTATCGTAACAAGTTGCGGTGGCAATTCCCTGTGTAGGAATTCCATTCACGCTTCGTAGTATCGGAGCTAGGGACCCAGAGTATAATTATATTCTCTGGTGAAAATACCGTGAGGAAATCTGAATTTGATGGTTCAAAATTCACAACCAAACGCAATGAGTGGAACTGGAATTTTATATGAAAGAGAGAAAGGGCTCTGGTCTGCAGTTTTCCACTTGACAGTTTCTACTAGATAGTAATGTGAAAAAGAGAGCCTTAAATAGGTCTCTTCCAGATTTTTTATTTTTTTTTCTGTAAGGTAAAATGTACCGGTACTATTATTATGGGCGGCTTTAAAACTTTGACACCAGGTTAGTCACTAACCACACAAAAAAACATCAAACATCTTATTTGTATAATCATTTATTTATAAGCAAATAAACGATCTCTATTTCTATTGGAACGAAGTTCCTTATCGCGCGTTACGAAAGGGGGCTAGACGGAAAAAATTAAGACTAAAAGTTGTAACGACACTTTTTGCTATAGTTTTTAGAAGTAGTTTGAAGATATATCACGGAAGCAGCGAAGCCTGTTTTTTCGCAAATACAAACGGTGAGGTAATTACGTAACACACTTAAAATGGAAATGCCTTTCATTTTGACAGTTCAGCAACATTAATTGCGTTATTTATGTATGTTGTTGTGCAGACGAAGTTTTCGAACATAATAAGCAGCAATTTCCTTCAAAATCCTCTGGATTAGATTCGATTGAAAGTAATTAATGCAGGTCTGTCTTTACAACAAAATCAAAAAAAAAAACGGAATAAGAGGAACTCCACTCAATCTTCTGAAAGATTATCTTTCAAATAGGAAGCAGAGGGTTAGGCTGGGGCAATACAGCAGTGATGATACAGTGGTATCATATGGTGTGCCTCAGGGTAGCGTTTTGGGTCCCAGCATATTCCTAATATATATAATTAATGATTTATGTAACATGAGTTTATATAACGCTAAAGTATTTTCTTATGCCGATGATACAGCTATTGTATTTTATGGAAAATCCTGGGATGACGTTAAACATAGTGCTTCCACAGGTATGGCTCAAATTGTTAAATGGTTAAATAACAACTTACCCCCTTTGAACACCTCAAAAACAAATTACATATGTTTCACTATCAGCAATCGGATACAAACTAAGAATGACTTTACTATTAAAGTTCATGTATGTGGCGACCCTCAAAACCAAAACTGTACGTGTACAATTAATGTTGTTCACAAACCAGAATAACCAAGGCCTCACAGACTAAATACTTAGGTGTTATTCTTGACCAGAGGTTATCCTGGTACCCCACCTTGAACAGGTTGTAAAAAGGGTTAGAAATTTGAGCTGGATATTCAAGACACTAAGACACATTGTTCCATCTAGGGCTAGCAATGACTCATCTAGGAACCTATTAAAGGAAATTTATTTCACATTAGTGCAATCTGTCTTGGTGTATTGTATTCCTGTATGGGGAGGTGCAGCTTAGTCCTGTAAGTAATTTATAGAAGTAGAACGAGCTCAAAGAGCTCTGATCAAAATAATGCATTTTTAGAGAACAAGATACCCCACTTATAGACTTTATCAAATTAGTGATCTGCTCTCAGTGAGAAAATTATATATTGCTCAAATTGTCTTGAAAAAACACAAAACACTGCCTTACGATGCTGGTAATCTAACAAAAAGAAGGAAAGATCTTGTGGGGCATATTCCACAATCTAAAACCAGTTTTTTTTAGTATGCAATATGACAGACGTGCATCCCAACTGTATAACAAATTAAACAAAGAACTACATTTATACACCAAAAACTATTACGAATGCAAAAAACTCATAACTAAATCAATTAAACTACTTCCATGAGGAAACCGAGGACCTATTGCAGCACACATCGTAATTCTTTCATCCACACGAACACCCACCCACTCACAAAAACACATACAATCCACACTCATTCACACACATACATCCCACTCGCTAATTTCATTCATCACAAAACACGCACGTCTACTATATAAAAGTATAATATAAGATTTTTTTTTGCTGCTAAAGTACATATATTGCTTTTTTCCATTTTTATTCATATTTATGTAAATAAAAAATTTGGCATATCTTTTTCTTTTTGTAAAGTTATTTTGAATTGTTTTCTTAAGATATTAAGATTCAAAATTGTTGGTACACCATGTAACTTTAAGCTTCGGAAGAGCGAAGTGTCCTAACACAGGCAATTTTTGTCTGATAGATGTAGTACATAACTTGTGAAAGAAAATAAATTATTTGTATTGTACAACACAATTGTCCAAATATCAAATACCATGTTAATCCCTAAAACACAAAAACCCTAGCTCCGGACCTACACATCGCAGTGCACATCGCTCCGATATTAATATTGCACGAACATTCGCAGGTGGCGCATGCGGCCAAATTGAAAATTGCTCGCATCGGCGCGGCGTGCGCTACAGTCGCAATTATACACGCTCAATCTGTATCCTTGGTAATGAACATATTAATTTTGAGTTGTGTTTAGATGTTGAAATTGTCTTTTGGAGCCAAAACTTGAACAGAATATTAATAATTAATTGCAATTATAACACTGAATTTGATGTTGTAACCGTTTTAAGTGGAAAAAGGGCATTTGGAAAGTTTCCAAATACTTTTTTTACTTCTAAAACTAAATATTCGGTGTTACGATATTAATTGTTGCATTTCATAATCAATATTTTAGTTCACTAGTTAGCTACATTTCATATTTCCATACAGTAATATTGCCAAATGAATCAAAACAGGTAAATATTTGACAGCTATTTGTGACGTTGCCAACTTTTAAGATAAACGCTCTTAAGCAGACTTGTATTTTTCGGTTCTAAAAACATACTTCAACAAAAACAATAACAAACGAAAGAAAATAACATAGAAGATTAAAAAGTCTCATAGATTTTTATAATGTAGATAGACCAGGAACCGGTAAACCAGGAAAAATAGGTTGGTAATATAAAATTCTTTAAGTATGTGCTAAGTATGAAAATGAAGAGAGTTAAGAATTGGGTTGTCCACATCAAAAAATCTACAAACATTGGATAAAGTGATCAAAAAACAACGTTATTAATGGAAAACCACATTATTAAATAGTTGTTTTTTTACCTTATAAATTATTTAGTTTCTCTTTTTTATATGTATCTATTATTTAAGTTTTTTAAATGTACCTACCTTTTTATGTAAAATTGTTAACGGAACGAAGGAGCCTGGATCTCACAACACAGGGAATCCTAGTGTGAGGTCTAGGATTTCAATCCACTTGAATGTATTAATTTAATTTAATTTAATTTATTCTTATTCTTTATACTAAACAAACTCACATCAATAAGTTCTACAAACGATGGAATAAAATAAAAATAATAATAAGGTAAACTGAGTAGATTTTCCTCCAGTTATTTTGACAAGCTTTTACTAACTGGCTTTCGTATGTTTATTTACATTTAATTCATACGCGTGGAAAACATAACCCCTCTTTGCAGTTGGGTAAAAGTATTCGCCACCTCGGTACGGTACCCAATTTCATGTTACTGCATACAAACTTTCATAGAGCACCATTTAACGTGTAGATGGACTCACACAATGCTTGCAATGGGCAACAGGCAACACGAGCCGGATTAAAATTACCGCGAATTTTACAGAACACGAATTGGTAGGATTCTAGGAATTTCGTCGAAAAGATTTTACCGTATTTCAGACAACGCAAAGGATTATTTTTGCAGAGAGAAATTCAGTCTGTATACATTAAATCATAATCATACCAAACCGAGTTTGGTTTTTTTCTTGTCAACTTTTTCATTGGTAAACCAAAAGATTCAATAATACCCTCCAAACATAAATATTTCTTTTATTTTTAACCTTATATCTAAAGTAATATGTAGTTATTTTTATCAATTTTAAGAACAACACTACTCCTTCCAGTCAAAACTCGTATTCATAACACTATGGTTTTCTTTCTTTTCCTTTTCCTTGGGTCTTATTGTTTTTTCTTTAGTTCCCAAAGCTTCAGCTTCCTTCACGGTGTCAGGCAAGGAATCGTTGGATATATCTGGAACCAGGAACGTGACCATTCCCGCTATGAGAGACGAGATCCCGAATACAAGTGATGGGAATCCTTCCCAGTACTGCGTCTGAAAATTTAAAAACAGAATATTACCAACCCGCGACTATTATACGAGACCGCAACCATTTACAGAAATAAATGATTTTATTTCTGTAAATGGGTTTGGACAAAACACTTTTACACGTCAATCATATTTTTTTAAACTAGATGAGGTCGGCGTTTCCTATCTGACTACTCCGAGAAGAAAGGCCGAAACAAACTCAGAGGTCACAGTCTCTTTTAAAGTCCAGACATAATCGTGGTCAGATCATATAGATTGGTGTTTGAGGTGGTAATTAGAGGAAAGAACCACACAGATTGAGAGGACCTGTCCAGTCAGTGCACGGATTTGTCAGTGACCGTGCAGCTCAACTCAGAGTTTAAGGAGCTCAACGAATCGACGAACAATACCAAAGAAAGGACATTTGGGTAGGCCGCATAAATTACTCAAGCTGCCAGACAGTATGTATGTATACTAACAAAATGGCTACCTATTTTCTTCGTAAAACTTCGTAAACATACAAGACTCGCTGTATTTTTTGTATTAGATTATTAATTAGCCATTTGGCCCAACTGATATGAACTATCAGCACAGATGAATACAGATGTGACACTCCGAAAATCATTTAAATAAAAAGCGACTTGCGACGACACAATAAAGTGCAATTCAGGTCGCACAATGCTAATCACCTACATTTATATTCGCCTCTCTTTCTATCGCGTATTTTCTGACTACGTTACGCTCACTGAATTTGCCCAGCAAGACGGGCCCGCCGCGTACTTGTAGTTTCATACCTAAACCGCGGAGTGTCCTATCTGAATTCATCTGTACTAGCAGTATCTGCCTTTTAGTAAATAACAAGTGCTAGAATTTTTTTTACCCAAGGAGCTTCATAACTTAACTTTGGATTTCCTCAAGGACTCTCTTAAAAAGAATAAAGCTTGCAACTCCAATGCCAATACAAACAATACCTATAGGTGGATACAGTCAGCATCGAAAAGATGTAATCATCGAAAAGAATTCAGTTGATTATCCACAATCATTGTTCCATCCCATAATATGATATCAATGCGTGTAGCCGCAAAAAATATTACACATTAGGCTCCACAAAACATATTGTAGCTAATCTGCGTTCGCAATTAATTTGCCAAACATGTAAACAAACACTAGTTGTAGGAAAACCAATTGTAATGCCTACACATAAGGACCAGTTTGCGCTACAACTTCATATTTTTTATGACATTTTCAACTCAAACTCAAAGCATTTATTTCAAATAAACCAATTACAGGTACTTTTGAATTGTCAATGGGTCGGTAAGTCAGAAATATGAAGCTAGTTGCCCATTCCAACGCGTAGTAGGTTCCTATGGAGAAGAACGGGCAAGAAAGTACTAGTCTGTCTAAAATCAATTTTATTTACACTTGCATTTAGTTGGTGTTTGTCTAAGTGGAAAAATCGTGTTTGTTTACCTGTTTGGCAAATAAATTGCGAACGCAGTATACATCCAGCATCCGGAGAATGACAATGACTAAACGTAAGAACTTACCAGCAGCGGCGTCTGGGGTGCAACTATGGACCCCACCCTTCCGAGCGACGAGCACAGCGCGTGCATGGAGTTCCTGGTATAGGTGGGGAACAGCTCCGACGTGTACATGTACGTGATGGTGAAGTACAGCGACGCCATTAATTTGCTGATCATAAACATTGTTATTGATAGCCAGGCCAGGTCTGAAAATTAAAAAAAAAAGTCATGGCTGAAAGATTTCTTGACAAAGAGTCAATGTGCATGATAGAATTTCGTATTCGCAAAAACAACTAACTTTCATCCCTTATTTAACTCCTTTATGGGATGCTCATAAATCCGTTCTTAGTGCTCACTTTCGCTATAAGAAACTCTTGTGCGAAATTGACCCAGCGGTTTAGACCGTGTGCTGTCGATTAGGGAGTGAAGGATTTTTTTTTTAAGTGTCAGATTTTCCGACACGACCTAAGCGCGTACCGCAAGAGTTGGATCGAGGTGGCCCTGAAAAAGGATGCTTGGATGGATTTTGGGGAGGCCTTTGCTCATTGCTATGAACTGTGTCCAAATAAACATTATTCTTTCTTTCTTTATCAGTGGGACAGTGTAGACTGACATAAAAAAGAAGATTGTTATTAACCTGATCTTAACCTGCTAAGTTTAACATCAGGTTAAGCAGTGATAGCCTAGTGATGTGACTGTCGGACTGCCAAGTCATAGGTTTCGAGTTCGAACCCAAGGCACGCACCTCTGCTCTCTGACGGCATGTGAAGTTAAGTCAGAGGCCCATTGGGCGGCTTTAAAACTCTGACACCAGGTTAGTCACTAACCACACGAAAAGAAAAAGAAGACCTATAAGGCCTGCTACTAAATATGCTGTTACTGCAATAATACCCTAGTCACCACACTTAGTAATCCCATGATACTAAATACATGTTGAATTGTAGAAAACAGTTGGCTGTTTGTTAGTCAATCACGAATCAATGGCTGAAGGGATTTCCATTGGCATTCACTTAGATAAATTAACGCATAAGATTATTTATCCGGGTACAACAATTAGTTAGCTGGATTTGGTTAATGTTTCTAAATACTTTTCACAACGGCAATAATAACCAAGGAAAAATACAAAAAGTCGTTACCGATTTCATATGGTTCATTAAGCTAACCGAGAAAACCAGGTTATCATTACTTTCTCATAAACATTAGTGCTAGCCTATTGTAGTATGTTACGAATTTACGATGTTTGTAAAACAGTATCTTTGATTTTTGTTGGACCGTAACCAAAAAGAAGGTGCAATGACGCTGAAGATGCCGATAAACTGAGGTTTGAGTTTTTCCAGTTACCTATGTTGTGATGGCCCAGTGGTTAAGCCTCGCCTCTCATTCAAGAGGTTGTGGGAACTTTTTCAATTCATATGTACTTTCTGAGTTCATCTTGGACATTACTGACATCGGTGAAGGAAAACATTGTGAGGAAACCTGGACTTATAGTTAATATAAGTCTGAAATCGCCAACCCGTCTTGAGCAAGCGTGGTGATCAATGCTCGTGCCTTCTCTGTATGGGAAGAGGCTTTTGCCCTGCAGTGGGACAGTAACAGGCTGGTATTATTATTATTATTGTGGTGATTTCCCCCAGCTAGATGTACCGACGACCTTAAGAAAGTGGCTGGGAGAGTATGGATGTAGAAAGGACGGGGTGTTGTGTCGCAGCCTGGGAGAGGCCTATATCCAGCAGTAGCCTGCGATACGCTGATTTGATTGAATGACCTATGGTGTGGCAAAAATCAAGCGGACCATTTGAAGGTAAAGAGGCCACCGACGCATTTGGACATCTACCACCCGCGATTGTCGCAGAAGCATCGCAAATGCATTGGCATTCCAAAGACAAATCTGCACTGTCTCTTGCGCCGTTAACATCACCGCACAGGAGCGTGATGGTGTTGTTAAGTAAGAGAAATTAATTGCTAATTAAATTAACGAAAGAAAGAAAGAAAATACATTTATTTGCGGTAAACATGACGCAAAGAAAGAACAAAACACGAAAATAACAATTTGGGGGAAAATATGCGTTACATCCACGCAAAATGGCCATCGCTCAGTTTAATGCTGCGACCCTATGCGAGACAGAGCCCCAACGCTGGTTTTCAGCGACAGCCGGCGTAAATAAATTGACTACCAACTTAAATTGTCCGTATATTCAAATCACACCTTTCACTCTTTGACAGTTATATGAAATAGCTATAACACGGCAAATTTTATAAACGATTAATTTCACAGAAGAAAGCAAAATACTCACTTGTAGGCAAAAATGGCTGTCCCACACAAAACACGCCAGCCAATAGGAAGCTAGCGATCAACGGGAACTTTCTCCTGTACTTCATCAACACATACATCGCTATAAAACTGCCTGGAAGTTCAGTAATCGTGACTAGAGCGTAGTTCAAGTACTTGTTCCCTTCCAGCGACACCGATGTTATCGTCATGCCATAGTTCACAAACGTAGATGTCGTCCACCATATAACACAGACTATGAATCTCTTGAACAAAGCTGTTGATGTAAATGTACTCTTCAATACTTTCGCAAATTCTACATTCTCTTCTTTATCTGTGTCACAAACTAAATTGTCCAATACCCTCTGGTCGACTTTAACTTTGTTCTTTTTTGACATTTTGTCTATTATAGCTACTGCTGCTTCCTTCTTCCCTTTTATTAGCAGCCATCTTGGACTCTCGTCTATGACGTATATGTAGAAGAAGAAGAGTAAGGCAGGGGCGTATAGGGCTCTGAGGAAGTTTCTCCAGTCAGGTACCATCCAAGCTACTAAAGCTTTTAAGATGCCTCCGACGCAGTATCCTATGCCGCATATCATGTAGTAAGGAACTCGTTTCGTGGTGGCTATTATTTCCACATCTGTGAAAAGGATAAGAATTCATTGCGTGTTTATACCTCCCGCTTGATTTTTTTAACGTCTCGAAAAAAATAGGGTATAATAGGTGAACGGAGTAGAAGCCTATGGCACAGCATATTTTTTTTCTTTTAACTATTAAAAATATCGAAATTCAAATCATGCTAGCACCTTACTAAATGCGCGTAATTTATCAATGAATTCGTAGCTTTCCTTAGCGGCCGATAGGTAGTCGCCGCACTTGCCGTCGGCCTCTTTGATATCCTTTCGCAGGCGCACAAGCCGCTCGCGCATCCCCCGCCCGCCCGCGTGGTCAATGCTACTAAGCAAATATTCCCGAGTATGGCTTCTGTTCCATTTACACAACACACCATATTATTCTCGAGACGGTAAAAAATTTTAGACGGTATAGCTGTTTGTGGTGTAGGGATATTTAAACTCAAACTCAAAGCATTTATTTCAATTAAACCATTTACAGGCACTTTTGAATTGTCAAGGGGTCGGTCAGTTAGTCAGAAAGTTGAAGCTAATTGCACATTCCAAAATGTAGGTCTTTATGGAGAAGAACGGGCAAGAAACTCCAAGGACACTCTTTAAAACTAGATATGCATAACAAAATCCTAGGTACATTATTCTTGTTGCTTCTACAGGGTTACAGGGTAAGTCGTACTGAATATTAAAGGATGTTATTATTCAGGTCATTTCTGATGAATTAGATTCTGAAATAAAATGTCCGAAACTTAACCGTTATGGAGATACTCGTATTAAATTTTAAAGATTATTTTTAAAAACCCTTTACTTTTTTGCCTTTAGTCGTTTTCTTTGGGATTAGAGCTCCTAGAGTCGTTTTTTTTATGTATCAAGTTAGAAGACATGTCCATTAATAAAAACGACTAAAAGTCAAAAAATAAAGGATTTTTAAAAATAATCTTTAAAATGTAATATCTCCATAACGGTTAAGTTTTGGACATTTTATTTCAGAATCAAATTCATCAGAAATTACCTGAATAATAACATCCTTTAATATTCAGTACGACTTACCCAGTAACCCTGTATATGTGAGAACAAAAAAAAAACATAAGATTAAAAATAAATATAATTACTAACTTTGTTCAAGAGCATACTGAATTAAAATAATATGTTTAGAGTACTAGTAGCAGTATGAATAAATTCTAAGGTATTATATTGGTTTTAAACCGAAGACGAATTGACTGTTGAAACTATTACTAAGGCGGTTTTCACAAGACGCACTGTGGATCAAAAAAAGTCGCTCGAAGAAATAGGAGCATACATTTTAAAGTGTCAATTTTTAGCTTAAAATGGCTTCTAATAGCGAGCTCGTGGCTTAGTAACAACAGCCGCACTGGTTGATCCATCAGGTTAAGCTACGCTTGCCGGGGTTGGTCAGTGGATGGGTGACCACCTTTACATATCGAGAATCCTCCGTGCCTCGGAAAGCACGTTAGGTCCCGGCTGTCATTCGTGGATCTTTGACAGTCGTTACGAGTCGTCAGAAGCCCGAAAGTCTGACACCAGTCTTACCAAGGGGTATCGTATTACCCAGTTACTGGGTTATGGAGGTCAGATAGGCAGTCGCTCCATGTAAAATACTGGTATTCAGCTGCATCCGGTTAGACTGGAAGCCGAGCCCAACATAGTTGGGAAAAGGCTAGGCAGATTTTTTAGGCTTCTAATAGCCAATATTATGCATAAATATATCATAGGATACAATCAGGTAGGCAAATTAGCAACTTATATTATTTTTGCAAAAAAAATGTATGGAGCGAATGCTTATATCTCCGGAACGGAGATAATAACCGTTATATCCTAACACACGGTGATGTAACTATTTATTTATGATTTTGACGTACTTGATTTTTTCAGATTAGGATTTTGCAGATAAATAAATAGTTACATCACCGTGTGCAAAGATATAAGGGTTATTATCTCCGTTCCGGAGCTATAAGCATTAGCTACATATATTTTTTTTGCAAAAATCGCCTTATTGTAGTTGTTTCTCGATTGGTTCCGAAATAGACAATGTCACTTTAAATATTCTAGTTTTATGAAGTCAATGGTAATCATGAAGTCTTTTTGAAAATAAATATTTTTATCCTTTATCCGTACTCTTGCTTAACTTACTTGAGTCATCATCACCTGCCTAGCCTTTTGCCAACTATGGTGAGGTCAGCTTCCAGTCCTACCAGATTCAGCTGACCTTCAAAACCCAAATACTGGGTAACACGATACTCTTTGCAAGTATACTTCTAAAGTATATTAGCGTATACTTACTTAAAATATAAGCTGGTGAGCATATATCCCCGAAGGCTGATTCAAGAAACTCAAGCGCTATGTACAACCAATAGGAGGTGACGAAGCTCCTGGCAATACCCAGGACACCACCGAGTACACCAGTCACCACTATCATTGCCTTCCTGCCTATCCTGAGGAAAAATATCACTTTAGTATGTTGGCGGATACAAGGACCAAAATATTTATTACCATAGGTATCGTAAAATACAACTAAGGAATTATTTATGAAGCCTAGGCCTAGCAGCATCCTCTATGGTTATTATGTCAGTTTGAATAGTTATCACGAACCCTTTTAACGTAGTGGGTTTAGCAATATTCTTTTACGACAATTTGTATTTAATAGCCCGTAGCCAATCGTGTATGTTTTTTTATAAGTAGGTATGTAACCATCGAAATTGGCGAATCGAAAAACCGTAATAAGGATAAAAGAACAAATCATAATAACAGAAAATAATGTGTTTTTAAATAGAATTGCTTTTTTCACGCCCTGACACACATAAAGTATCTTCAATGCTCATTTTTTAGTAGCATTATACATATAATGTTAAAACAGCCAAAGAGAAATATTATTAAAATAATATTGTTAAGCACGTTTAAATGATGAACGGTCAAGTACATGCTTAATTAAGTGTGTAGCATGCGTATCTAAACACATAATTAATATTTTATGTATTTTAAAGCCAGGCAAAGGAATAATATATAGGTTAAAGAAAAAGTTACTATTACCATTTTAACGTCAAATAATAAAACAAAAATAATCTTTGACGTTTTTTCGTTCTGAATCTAATCGTATTTGCTTCGAATTATCGCCAAATTGAATCGAATTGGCTCTATCAACTAATTAGCAGCAAATACATATACATAAACCGATACTAATTCGACAACTTGTAGAACAGAAAATACCGTTACAGTGTTTTAATTGAGACAAAACAGGTCAAAACGTCCCGTACTCTGAACTCACATTCGATCCAATCACACTGTAAAAATGACTTACCTATCAGATAATGGTCCCACGACCAGTAGACCAATCATGTACGCTAGGCTGTGGACTGTTCCAACTAACGTTCTCTTCCAGTCATAACAGGCTAACTGAAACTGATGAGAAAAATGTCTGTTAGGATAAAGATATCTATTATAATAATAGTGCATTAAAGTTTCAGCCAAAACACGTCCACTGCTGGATATAGGCCCCCAAGCTTCTCCACAAACACTGGTCCTGCGCTTCTATTATGTGTATTCATGCATTTTCATGCACTCCAGAACTTTTCGGTGCCATCGGCCATCCGTGGCAATTTTTAGAGCTATGTCTGTTACCTTGACTCTCTCATGACTCTTAACCAGTCCAACCACCAGTAGGGAAATAAGTAGTTATCGGAAAATCCATATCAGCATATTTGTGGACGATCTGAGGCACAGCTAGCACCCTTGTTACTATTCCAAATATAAAACTAAAATGTATGTACCCACATTACTTGTTCGAAAGCAATAAACAAATAGACTTATTTTTGACTAGTTTGTCATGAAAAATAAGCATCTGTTTAAGACTGCAAATGATGTCAATCCTCGGAACCGACGAGATCCGTATAAACTAGTGTTAAAAGATTTGCCTAGACAATGTGTGTGTGCATTTATAATAAAATACCAAGGCATTTCAAAGCTTTAAATACAAAATTATTTAAAATTAAATTTCATAAGTGGTTACTCGAGTGTAGTTTTTATAGTTTAAAGGACTTTATAGATAAAAAATATTGATGTTTTTATTTTTTTTATTTTAACGATTGTTTTTGCTTAACTTGTCTTTAAAATTTTGCATGCTATTTTTTATCCTAACTAAACATGCTTGTGCCTCAATTTGTATTTAACACCCTTGTATACCATGTTTTACGCAAATAAATATTCTATTCTATTCTATTCTAATAACAAAAAATATAGTTACATACTTCTGCAACAAAACTGTCAGTTTTATCGTACACGAATTCTGTGCACGATGTCCCATTGATGGTTCCGCATGTGTCGTTCGCAAAACTTTCATCTTTACATCTGAAAAAATAACATAAATTAAGAAGTCTTAAAGTCTAGTGGATACAACACATTATCAGCCTGTGTCGTTTCCGCAGCTGGGACATAGGCCTCCTCTCTGTAAGTGGGATCGGCTCAGAGTCCACCACATGGACCAAGTGCGGATTGATGGATGTGAAAACGTCACAATGTCTTCGAATTTTTGGTTCTAAGACTTACTGGCTTCTCACAATATTTTCCCTCGCCGTTTTGAGAGCAATAGTAATGAAACAAATTCCACAATCAAAGTGCCTTCCTGGGTTGAAACTCACGACCTACACACGTTAGTCGGGGTCTTTACCCAGTGGTAAAGACTGTGAAGAGTGTTGGCCCAGTGGCCAACACTGCGCCCATACCATACAGTACCCAAATTGTTTCCGAATTGAGTATGCCGTACATAGTTCAATCTATCTTATTGGTAATGTATTTTAAATAGGGCTTGTCATGACTGAACGCATACTTAAATCTATAATTTTCTAATATTCTCTATAATTAAAGTTCTATGTACAGTCGAACAAAAGCTATTTGGTATACGCCGGCAGCTAACTTGCAGCTACTTTTAAACAATGTTTTGATGTGCCTCTTGAGTATACAGCATACTTAAGAGGCACAGGTAAAACAATTGAGCTTTGATTAATAATATGTCTAGTAATGTCGCGCTGCAAAAGAACTAAAACAAGAAAGCCATCTTTTTTTTTTTTTTTTTTAAACGTTGCCCCCATTAAGAATTTCTTCTTGTATCGTGGGTGCGTTTACAAATATAGAAACACATACACTAATACCCAGACCCGAAACAACTACTTGCAGATCATACAAATATTTGTTCCGTGCGGGGATTGAACCCGCGATACGTTGCGCAGCAGTCGATCACTCAGCCACTGCGTCAACCGTGGCGCTCTGTGTGTTACTTCTAGTTCCGAGGGAAAAAAGCCTAAGATTATAACATTACGCCCATTTCTCCTTTCGCAGGACTGCTGGAAGAAATTTCTTAAGAAATAAGCAGTGCCTTTGTACTCAACACTATCACTATGTCGTCTCTATATTATGTAATTTACTGTGTGTACATGAATAATAAAATAAATAAATAAACACTTTGCCCGACCCGGGAATCGAACCCGGGACCTCAGCAGTTGCACTTGCCACAACTAGAGTAACGAGGCAGTCAAGATTATTTACACGGTTATTGTTAAGGCCAGAGTATAGATAAATATGAAATGACGTCCAGAGTTATCAGAATCTTCCACTTGCTTTAAATAAACATAATATTAATTTATAGTATTCTATTTAATATCAGTATAAATAGAAATCAACTTTATCTCAGATACACGTGTAGAAATAATAAAATGTTCCCATATTGTATTCATCTATTAATAGTAGGTTGATTATAGTCTATTTAAATCAAGCAGAAAATCGAAAATACAGAAACCAATCACTGAGTGTAAAGTAATAAATAGGTAAGTAATTACACAATTCGGCCTGATCAACACTTACGATCATGTGAGATGCAGGCCAAGAAATTCAACGTGGTAAAATAAAAAATGCTTTTTTTCAGAGCGATGTGGTATTAGATAGATATTGCGTATATTTTTTTTACTTGGAATTATGTGAAGAAATGAGCACCAATCACTATCACTACCCAGTAATACGGGTTTTTTTTTTAAATGTTCTTAGACCCATCACATGAACGAGGAAGAGTTTCCTCACTGATGTGATGGCGATTTAAGAACATCCCAAGTCTTTCTCCTATGTCGGGATCGGCTATTGCTCGGATCGGGTCCAGGGTAACGAGATGCAGCTAAATACCATTATTTTACATAGAGCGACTGCCGATCTGACCTCCACATGTTACACACGTGAATAAAAATGTCCAAAGACGTCAGTAGATAACTCGTCATATTGTTTTCGAACACAAAAGGTAGCAACCGTGAGTACTTTGAAAATAAATAAAATACCTCAATCAGACACGGTACATTATTTCAAAATTTACAAGACAAAATCGCTGTTTACCACGCGTGAATAGATTAGATTTTCCGGTGCTAACAATAAGTGATGTGAAATAATTAATGTTACTACATTCTTTGGCGTGTGACATAAAAAATATATATCCGTAGATAATAGATAGATGACAATGTAATGTATTGTATTGTGTTGTTATAATAAACCGCCATGAGAAATCTTTTCATTCAACTATTGCCAAGAATTGAGCTGAATAGCCACCAGTTAGCGCCACTTTGATGAGAGGTCTTCTATTTCAACAATGAATATAAAATAATATAAGATGAGTGAGTTTCATTAATTGTTTCATTCATTCGTTCGTCACTCAGTTACGACTGAAGAAATATGGACGCTTTGACACTTTTGACAGGTGCCCGGACCTAACGTCTCAGTGCTGTCACCTAGTGAACTTCATTTCAGAAAACCCTCATTGGAGAAGACTATGTTCAGCAATAGACTGCTGTAGGCTGATTATGATAATTAAACTATTAATTTACAAAACTTTTTAAAAAGATTTAAATCCTACGAGTAACTACGAGTATAATTCGGGTTACACGACATTGGTCAAGTCTGATATTTGTCAAATCCGCAATTCGTCATATTTGATATTGGTCAAAGCTGTAGTTCGTCAAATCGTCTGTTTGTCCAATTACGTAATTTGCCAAATACGCTATTGGTCAAGTAATTTAAGTACAATCAACTGTATAAATTAAAGTACCTCATGATATTTTTTTATTAACTCATTTATTAAATTCATATGTATTTACATAGAATTCAAACCAACACAACGGTTTTAAACACTTTAACACATCTAATTTCGATTTTTTTTAATATTTTTTTCTATTTTGGCATCTGTTAGATGTTGGATGTTTTCCTCTGCTTCTCATCCTGTATTTTAACTTTATTTAAATAATATTTCGCTCCTTTTTTTTAAATCCTTATGTACACGAAAATATTATATTTTTCTTGTACTTTAATCCCTAATTTCCGATGCCAAGCCTCGACTGCGTTGGTGGTACGATGGCGTTCATTTGTACAACACCACATGTCCTAAGAAATCCATTTTTTTTGTCATTGCTCAGTAAAATATTTTTGAAAATTTTCCGCCCTACCATTTTCTGGCACCATCATGTGAATTCAAAACGCATGTTTTCATCGACTGAACATGGACTTGTTCCATGACCAATAGCGTATTTGGCAAATTACGTAATTGGACAAAAAGACGATTTGACGAACTACAGCTTTGGCCAATATCAAATTTGACGAATTGCCGATTTGACAAATATCACACTTGACCAATGTCGTGTAACCCTATAATTCATTATTATAAATGCGAAAGTGAGTATGTTAATTTCTTTGTTTGTTTTTTGTTTTGGATGAAATTTGGCACATGGGTAGACCATGACCTGGAATAGGACATAGGATAACTTTTATCCCAATATTCTTACGGGATGGAGACTTATGCAGGTGAAACCGCGGGACGCAGCTAGTTCATGATAAATAAATCGCCTCATTGCAATTTACGCCATTAATATCTAATAGTCTAGATAATAGTTTAAGTTACACTCTGTGGTTCTTAGTTGACTATTTTGAATTAAGAAATTATTAGATATTATTAAAATGCAAACAGTTATTTAAAAAAATAGTAACTCTACCTAAAAAGTATCTACAACAGATTTTTTATATTAATTGTTACTAAAGTTACTTGTCTCAAGTCAACAAATTGTAGTTATCTTTAACAACATATCGGTAACACGAGGCGAGCTAACTGAGCGTGTTAACTATAAAGTTGTTAATATAACTATGTTGTAAATGTGTTAATACATTGTTAGTAACAACTTAGCTTCACGACAGGTTCAATAACAGCTAATCGAGTGATCTGTAAGGTTAAACTGCGCTTGCCGCGGGCATGCATAGATTGGTGACCCTTCACTCAAGTAGGTATTGTAGGTATTTTTTAGAATGGTAACTGTCAGAAGCTGGAATGTCACACGGCGGCGGGTTTGTTCATAGAATATTGGTTTTGCTAATTAATTAGCTTGTGAAAGTCAAATGGCAGTTACCATGTCAAATATACAATGTGGCCCATGGGCATGTGATCGCCCTATTTTTCTTAATATTCGTGATTATTTTTTCGAAAATGGACTTTAAAACAAAATTTATATATAGACCCCCTGGTCTATCTATAAATTTTGTTATATATTTTTATTTTTTGATTAGCGTTTGCCATATTTCCGATGTCGAAAATAAATACTGTTTTCTTTTTTAGAAAATAAAATATCTTCACCGCAGTATTTTTTTCATAGTCAAAATTTTATCCAAATCGAGCATTTGGATTTGGATTCTGTTTATTATTTCTAAAATCTTATATGCGTTATTTTATCGGATTAACTAATAATTTAACATTAAAAAAAATTTGACTATGAAAAAAACACGCGGTGAAAAAAAAGAAAACAGTATTTATTTTATAAAAACAAGTGTAATTCAATAAAATCATAGGGGGATGTTGGAAAAAACTACATAAAAGAAAAAAAAAAAAAGGTATACCCCATTTAAAGTAAATTTTCGAGAATTTTTCATGAATATTCAAAAAAATACGGGTGGTCATATGCCCATGGGTGGCATTGTATAAATCGAACTGTGTCTAGTAAGACTGAAACCGAAACTTAACCTAGTTGAGAAAAGGCTAGGCGGATGGATGACTTAGCAACCTCGATGAATTGACGACAGTTACTTAATTACAGGTCGGGTGAACATGCACTTCCGTGCTCTAGTCACTGGGTTTCAAAACTGGTAAATATCTATGACATTGCTTCAACTTAATACATAGACTAAAAAGTTTACGCTAGTTTCGGAAAATCTTAATTTGAACCGTATGTAATCTGCGTTCGCAATTAATTTGCCAAACATGTAAACAAACACGAGTTTTAGGAAAAGCAACCGTATAATGCCTACATATGGTTCAGTTTGCGCTACAACTTCATATTTTTTATGACTTTTTCAACAGTTGTTGTAAAATCGACTTTAACAACACTAATATAAAGTTCATATTTGTCTAAGTGGAAAATTCGCATTTGTTTACATGTTTGGTGAATAAATTGCGAACGCAGATTAGGTAAAAAAAGTTTTAAAGACCTTGGATACAAATTTAATATCACCATAATCATCTCCCTAGCCTTTTCCCAACTATGTTGGGGTCGGCTCCCAGTGTAACTTTACATGGAGCGACTGCCTATCTGACCTCCACAACCCAGTTACTGGGTAATAGGATACCCCTAGGTAAGACTGATTGTCAGACTTTCGGGCTTCTGATTACAATAACGACTGTCAAAGATCCACGAATGACAGCCGGAACCAACGGTTTTCGAGGCTCTGACCTCGGTCTCCATTTATAAACATGGTCACCCATCCATGGACCGACCGCGGCAAGCGTAGCTTAACCTGGTCGATTGATCCGTACGGCTGTTAGCTTAGTTTACTGTTACAACCTAATATCACTGTAACGACTATAATTACCATCGGATTTCCAAAACTAAAATACCTACCATTAAAATTTAATTCAGTGAGAGTCAAGTCTTGGGTTCGTCTCTAAGGTGGGTGGACAGAGATAACATGACAACAGAAAAGGGGCCTATACTCAACAGTGGCTGGAACAGCTGCTGCTGGGGCTGATGGTGATTCGGATAAAAGGACCAAGGTTTATCATAACGCAAATATTTGATTAACTGGGGTTACTAACACGATCGCCACGACGTCAAATGTTCATTTAACCCGACAATCCGACCATAAACATAAATATAACATCACGCCTTGTTTCGCCGAAGGGTTAGGCAGAGGTGTCTATCAATTCAAAATTCAATATAAAATTCATTTATTTAAACTAGGCTGAGAATCAGCAGTTTTCGAACGTCAAAATTACATAAGACAGTCCCCCAAAACGCCCACCCTTCACTGACTTCACACTTTATAGTACCTACAGCCACCTTATAGAGGCAGACACCATTCGCCAGTTATGTTTAAGTCCCATGTAATAGAGGGCGAGCCTTTTGCTATCAGCCGGGCACAAATCCAGACTTCAGGTCGCAAAATCCAATAACACTTTGCCCGACCTAGGAATCGAACCAAGGACCTCGTGCTCAGCAGTAGCACTTACGACCACTAAAAAAACGAGGCAATCAACAATCTGACAATGTCATAAGTATTTCTACGATGAAGTTCACACGAGCACAATGTAATGTACCTACAATACTCGCCTGGGAACGCGACTATATCGTTTCCGCAAAACAGACGCATTTCCCAGGCTCTTACAATCACTTACTACTTTTATACGACCTAGAAAAATCTAAAGATTCTTCGGAAAATCTGAAATTCTTTACCATCTCTTTAAGTAAAAAATGTAGATGATATTTATATTCCTATGATTATAAATATAAGGGAAACTATAAAATTTGTTATCAAGCAATAGCACAATAAATAAAAAAAATACACGCAAACAGACACACACGTCACGTATAAAATATATACTATTACTTAAATTAGCTTTATATTCATAGTCGCTCAGGTAGATCGACACAGTCTACTATTATACTTATAGCATCTCTTTTAAGCTGAATCACTGTCTCTCAAGATACAGTTTTCCTAGTTTGAGAGGCAGGGTTTTCCATATTGTGTACAGATTTCAGTTCTTAGTTTATACTGCATTGTGTTAAAGTCAAAGTCAAAGTCAAAGTCAAATCATTTATTTCAAATAGGCCCTTGCAAGGCACTTTTGAACGTCAAAAATTACAAAAAAAATGAATTGATTCTAGTCGCCCCTTCCAAAAGGTAGTTTTCGTATGGAGAAGAATGGGCTAGAAACTCCACCGTTACTCTTTTAAAATGTTTTACAATATTTTGTATATATGTAGGTACATTAGTTATATAATTATATGTGAAGACGATGCATCTAAAAATAAAAAAATAAAATTTACCATACCACAATAGGTAAAAATAAATTTAAAAAGAGAGCAACAACAGATAAATTAATTACCTATGTGATAGATACATGGTTCTCACATATTTACAAACATTGTAAAAGAAGACGATTTTCCAAAAAAAAATAAAAAAAAAAGTTACAATTAATAAGTCAGTGTGTGAGGAAGTCATCACAGAATGTAAAATCAATGTCATATAATAAAATATAATAATTTATAAAACTTAAATTCGCAACCAGTTTGATTTTGTCTAGATTCTAGATTATCCTATGGAGCTGGACCAGCATGTTTCCAAGCATTTTTATCTTGGATATAATCCTCTAATTTGTAATATGCTTGTTTACAAAGTGCACTTTTAATATGAGTTTTAAATTTTCTTTCATTTAATTGTAAAATATCACAAGGTATTTTGTTTTAACATTTAACACAGTACCCCATAAAAGATGTATGTACTTTAGATAATCTGAAAAATGGTTGATCTATTTTATCTTTATTTCTAGTATTAAAATTATGTCTATCACTTATTTTATTAAAAATATGTAGATTTTTTCTTACATACATAATATTTTCATATATGAATTGGCAAGGTACCGTCATAATATTAATCTTTCCAAATAGTTCCCTGAGAGATTCGCGACGATGTAAATCATAAATGGCTCTGACAGCTCTCTTTTGTAAGATAAAGATGGATTCAATGTCAGCAGCCCGACCCCACAGTAAAATTCCATACGACATAATACTATGGAAGTAGCTAAAATAGACCAAACGCGCGGTTTCAACGTCTGTTAACTGTCTTATCTTTCTAACCGCATAAGCGGCCGAGCTTAGCCGCCCCGCAAGAGATGTTATATGAGGTCCCCATTGTAATTTCTCGTCTAGCGTGATTCCTAGGAAAACCGTTTGATTAATAAATTCCAGTTTTTCTCCATTCAATATGATGTCACATTCGCTACTTCTAACATTAGGTAATTTAAATCTAATGCATTTGGTTTTTTTTTTATTTAGTACCAAATTGTTTACCGTAAACCAATCTTGGACCTGAAGTATAGAGCTATTCACGTCGTCAAGATTTTGTGACCGTCGGTTGATTTTAAAGATCAATGATGTGTCATCTGCAAATAACACCATCTTCGGTTGATTTTGAAGTAATTGGGGTAAATCATTAATGTAAACTAAAAAGAGGAATGGACCCAATATCGAACCTTGAGGAACGCCCAATGCCATTTCAGACCCTAATGAGTTTACGCCGTTTACTTGAACTTTAACCTTTCTATCTTTAAGGTATGATCTTAGTAAATCAAGAGCTGCATTTCTAATCCCATAGTGCTCCAGTTTCAGCAGAAGTGTCTCATGGTCTACGCAATCAAACGCCTTCGAGAGGTCGCAAAAGATTCCAATGGCATCTTGTGCTTCTTCCCAGGCATTAAAAATGTTCTTTATTAGGGTGATACCAGCGTCAGTGGTACAACGCCCTTTGGTGAAACCGTACTGTTGTTCATGAAAGATGGAATTTTTATTAAAGTGACCTAACATTTGATTGAGCATCAACTTTTCAAACACCTTACTGAGAACTGGTAGAATTGAGACGGGCCTATAATTGTTAGGTTCTTTACTATCACCGGATTTGAACAATGGAACTACTTTACTGTGTTTCATGAGATCCGGAAAGACTCCTTGGTCTATACTGGTGTTAAATATGAAAGCTAAATAGGGCGCAATGGTTTCGATAATAGTTCTACAGACTTTTACAGACATTCCCCAGAGATCTTCTGTTGATTTAATTTTAAGATCTTTAAAAGCTTTTATAACAGCCTGTGGGTTTGTATGCTGAAACCTAAACTCCAAAGAGCATGCCTTCACATTCTGTCTAAGTAAGGCAGCAGAAAGCGCGGGTGAGGAATTTAAAGCTTCAGTAGTTTTAATGGGAATATTAGCAAAAAAGTTTTCGAATTCCTGAGCTATTTCTACATCTGAGTTGATAGGGCCATGTGCAGTCTCTAAATTAAATTCTGTATTTCGCTGTTTTTTCCTACCTGTTTCATTATTTATTATTTGCCAGGTAGTTTTATTTTATCATCAGCTGATTTTATTTTATTGCTAATATAAAGCGCTTTGGCTATTTTGCACACACTTTTAAAAGTTTTTGAATATTTTGCAACATACTTATGAAAGTTTGTATTATTCATATGTTGCTTTAGGCCATAAAGTTCAAATAGCTTTTCCCTGCTTTTACGAATACCTGGAGTCGCCCAATCACTAAATAAGAACTTTGTGTAAATACTTTTAGTCTTTAGTGGAAAAGTGTCCTAAAATTGCGTGTTTAATAGTGAAAAGAACTCGGCGTAGAACTCATTTGGGTCACCTATATTATTAAAACTCTGAACACATAATTTACTGGCCAAAGAATAATTTAATTTCTCTAAACTTTTACATGTAATTGACCTAAACCTTATTTGAATTTTTTGTAAAGGTATGTAGGAGCAAAATGTTATTGTTTGTCCACTGTGATCTGATGGCAACTTGTTTACAATTTGTTTGTGTAAGTAATCACAATTACAAAAAATATTATCTATACAGGTGGCAGAGGAAGCTGTCACTCGGGTTGGTTCAATAAAAACATTTGACAAATCAAATGACTTAAAAAGGCTTAATAGTCTGACAGTATTCGAGTTACTACCAAAGCTCATCTAACTTGTGTTTACATTTATACTCGTAAAATATGTTAAATCTGTATTTTTGTGAAATAAAGTTATTTATTTATTTTATTATTTAAAGATGTTTACTAGCGAATTACGAAGGTGACAGTCGGAGGACTTTAAAAGAGTAAGTAAGTTTTTAATTAGTTAAAAATTACAATAGAAACTTATGCTGCTCTAGGTCTAGATTCGGACGATGCTAGTACCGAAGTGCCGAAAATTTTTTATTTTTAAGATTACGATTCTACCGATTGCTAAACGTGGATCAGCAGATTTGGAAGTACGTAGGTGAGCGTTCGGCGACACGAGGCACCGATTCGTTGATTCAGCAAAATGGTGTATTGCGATTTTATGTGGAAACATCCGATCGATGTAATTGGGTTATCGTTTCGCTATTCGGCTGATTCGGTGTAGGCAGGGCACGTAACAAGCGGAAAGATGAAAACAGAGTTAGGAATGTCTGAAGAAACATCTTAAAGGCTTGTGCAGACCAGCGCGACACCGGTTATTGTTATACTGTGAAGTTTTCTTAGAAATTGTATTGTTCGTGTCGCGTCGCGCGACAAGTCGCGCTGGTCTGCACAAGCCTTAATACGTACACGTATAGTGCCTCAGTTGATTCATTATCTTTGAAAAATTCTTAATTCAAAAATTCATCTGCTCTAGATTAAGAATTACTTTCAAGAAATTGCTGTAGTCCTTGCGCGATTGCTAGTCACCGCCTGAGATGTAAGCGGTGATACGGGGGAGGTAGATAAAGGCCAAGCTAACTCAGTCTGCTAATTTTGTCAATGGCCCTCCCCCTCTCACCGCTCACATACTTCAGGCGGTGACTAG
Organism: Agrochola macilenta; assembly: GCA_916701695.1. Lineage (NCBI taxonomy): Eukaryota > Metazoa > Arthropoda > Insecta > Lepidoptera > Noctuidae > Agrochola > Agrochola macilenta. Next base: position 21,136,040 of record OU753560.1, on the reverse strand, counting down.
CAGTCGCGCGCAGACTACAATCCATAGCTTCATATGTTTGAAAAATTCGTCTGCTCGACAACGTAAGTAACGCAATGAATGTTGTCGCATTGATAAAATGAAAGGCACCGCAATTGTTGACTGTGTGTCGCGATTACCCCGCAGAACTACTAGGAAACCTTGCGTACTGTTTGTTGTGCATACAAATCAGAGAAAGTCACTTGAACTTGACATTAACATCCTTATCGATGTTTATTTAGGAGATAATTAAGTACCTATACGTACAGACTGATCACGACAATCAAATAGAATAACATCATGTTGTAATGCGGGGATCACCAATTAGTTTTAATTGAGGTCCGTTTTTAGGGTTCCGTACTCAACAAGGAACCATGTCCGTCATGAAAAGTTTCGCCATGATCGTCTGTCTTTATGTCTGTCTGTCTGTCCGCGGCTTAGCTTAGAGACTTAGTACTAGAAAGCTGTAATTTAGCATGGGTATACAATATTAATCATGCCGACAAATTGGTAAAATAATATGATAAAAAAAAAAAAAATTGGCCCCATACACCCCTACCCCTACCACCCCTACCGGTAAAGTGGGGATGTTTTTTTTCTCTCGTCTATTTCATGGTGTGGAGTGTCGTTGGAATGATATGAAGAGATAACCTCTTCATAAAGTTCAGGTTCAGGTTCAGGTTTTCTATATTAGTCCTAATTGCTAGGACCGAAAAAGGAATGACACTCAAAACGTGCCCGTGCCACGCAATATAATTGAAGCAACAAATTAGTAGTAGTATTGAACTGCGATTCCATATTCGTAAAGCCCACAACAGACGTAGCTATAATTATATATTCATATAAATCATATTACGATATATTTTCGAAATTAATCCGACCTCAGACGGAGCTTATAATATATATTTCTATTAGGTCACCTAAATATGTGGACAGATATAGCAAGACCTATTAATATACAATGTCGCCCATGGACATGCCCGTATTTTTCTGAATAGTCATGAAAAATTATCGAAATATTATTTTAAAAGATCTTTAATATTTTTCATGTAATTCTATTTACAATTTTTTTTAGTTGCGTTTGCCATAACTCCTATTTTATTGGCTCGATTTGGATTCTGTTTATTATTTCTAAAAGCTTATGAGTTATTTTATCGGATTAACTAATATTTTTTACTAAAAATTGTCGACTATGAAAAAAAACGGAGGTGAAGCCATTTTTTTCAAAAAAAAAAAAAAACAGTATTTATTTTAAAAATACACAAGTGTAAGTCCATAAAATCATAGCGACATATTGAAAAAAAAAAAATGTTTATATATTATATTATAGAATATTAAACCGCAGACCAAATGAGGGGAAAATATACATTGTACTACCTTGTACTATAGCTAATATACATTATACTACCTTGTACTATAGCTACCTACCGTGTGTGATGGCTTGCTGTAATACAATATATAGCACAGTATATTAATATATATACGGCTGTGACGGGCTTAAGAGGTAAAAAATGGTTCTATGGTACGCGTTCAAAAATACATTACAGAAAGTGAAACACTGACCTATATCCAACTTCTTCAACTGCAAATATATAATTTGAACTATAGGCGGAATTCGAAGCATAGGCTATACCAAGGAACAACATCAACTGTCCGTGGTAAGGTCCAAACATAGCAAACTTTCCCAGAACATCGTCCAAATGCGTTTTCGTTGGTTTTTCTTCGGAAGCCATGGTGCAACACTGTTTTTATTCACAATAGAGCTTATATTTTTGCTAAGAATTCAGCAAAACTATTTCACTTTCATTAAATAATATTTATTTACTTTCCATGATCATTATTATTTTACTTTGTTTTGATTGTAAAAATCCTACTTTTTTATTGCACTTTCATTGGATGGTTTTCCTATTCGATTTTACCGGCAAAACTCTTTCACACTGAAAATCTTAACTGTCAATTACCTAACTATAACAAAACACTGGTCCATAAACGTAAACACATAACGCGTTGTTTTGAATGCTATAACGTAATCACTGTCAAGTACAATCAACGAAAAAATAACAATTAAAATGTTGTGGCTTTTCACGAGACCATACCGCGCGACTAAGTCTCAATATTGAATGTAAATCACAATTTGTTGGACGAAGGTACAGTTCGGCCAAAGTACAAATGCATTGTGACTCGATTGTCGTAACGACTCCCATTCACGGCCCGACTGTAATCGTGCATCCGCTTCTAATATGAGTCGCGAGTTCGCGTCTAAATCGACGGTCGCAGAGCACATAAACACGACAATTGCTTTTCTTTTGTGTTGTGAATTGCACTTTTTTCATTACACTTAACAATTTAATAAAACTACATAAAATAGAGGAATTCATTTATTAATTGTTATTTTTGTAACAACAAAAACATAATACCTTAAAGTTCTGTAATATTTGACTTATACAAAATGCAATAATATCTGATTTTATACATAAGGTGATTTGATTTGGACATAAACAAAAAAATGCATTTCGCTAAAATTGCAATATTCTTCTTGTACTCTGTGGCCGTCGAAATTGTCGTGATATTTTCGCGGACATTGTTGAGTTGAGACAATTGAGATACTATTTTTAGTTTGACATAAAGGTGACTTTTAACTTTACGATCTTTTTTATTGGGTCACAAAAGCGGACACCGAATATAGGTAAGTAATACATGACTTTGTTTTTGGTTTTCTACTTTATGTTCGTACCTAATAAAAAAATTGTGAGATTTTTTCATAAGACAATTTTCCGTCAAATTAATGGTTCAAATGTAAATGTTATGTAGATGTAAAATAACGATTTTATTGACATTCAAAGTAAAATCGCATGATGAATGGAACCAATTTTTTAAGAAATAACTAGTCAAGTCACGGCCTTGCTTATAATAATGACTGGGGTTTACTTACGCGTACCGTATTATTAAAGATGATTAGAAAATTATTCGAAACAGTAAATAAAAATGTTATACCATCAACACAGTAGCGTAAATTCAGATTGAAATCGAAAATGGATATTCTTATCACTTTGGTATCCAAAGTTTTTATATATTAAATTATTGTTGTCATTAGCTTGATACACGGACATAGTCAGGACAAGGTGCCAAAAAGCCGGAAATGTCTGGACAAATCCGGACGGATGGCCACCCTTCACGGACGCTTAAAAGTTGCATGCGTTAGAATAAATAAATAAAAAAGAAATAGGTACCTACTACATATAAAATAATTTTAAACTAGCAATATTTACTGGCTAACGGCCCTTAGACTTCCAGCGTTTCCTTCATTTTATTAAAATAACTAAACCACAACAACCTTATAAACCTTATTTACTTTAATAACCATGATAAAAATAAAACAATAAAGTTCTAAAGGTTTTTTCAATTCAATGCCATCCCATGCCATTAAAATTAAGTGTCGTTTGTATTCTCAAAAGTTTTTTTTTTTGTTTTTCTCGTAGTAATGGTCTCGTGGCTAAATGATAACAGCCGTAGGGTCGATCGAAGGTTAAGAGGCTTACAACAGCTAAAGCGCAGTCACTGTCGGATGGCATAGAAAAGAAAGAGAAACGCTCACGTCGCAACGTCAGATAGGCAGTCACTCCATGAAAAATACTGGTATTCAGCTACATTCGGTTAGTTGACCCTAAAATAGTTGGGAAAAGGCTAGGCAGATTGAGACCTAAAACGTGTAAGTGACTAGCTTAACTGTAGCCAATTTAAACTTTTATTTTATTTATAAATTACCAAAGTGTTAAAATAAATAAATATAAATTACCGATAGAATGGTGCCCAAGATACAGGCTGAATTTAGTTTGGGACCAACGATACCACAAAATTATAATTTTGAATTTTAATATTCATATAAACGATATTTACTCTTTTTTACTATTTTACTGCATAAGATTGCATGCCGTGATGGCCCAGTGGTTAAGGCCTCGCCTCTCATGCACGAGGTTGTGGGTTCAAATCCGGGCAAGTACCAATGTGAGTTATTCAATTCATATTTACTTTGTGAGTTTATCTTGGACATTACCGAACATCGGTGAAGGAAAATATCGTGAGGAAACCTAGACTTATAGCTGTTAATATACTTCTGAAATCACCAACCCGTCTTGAAAAAGCGTGGTGATCAATGCACGTGCCTTCTCTGTATGAGAAGAGGCCTTTGCCCTACAGTGGGACAGTAACAGGCTGGTATTACTGCATAAGTTTCAGTTGCGTTTGAAAATTCGGCCGTTAGTCTTGTACCATATAGTATTATGTCACACTGTATCCAGGAATACACTTTTAATCATATACGATCGTTTACTGTATGTTTATAATTTGATGTTTTGTAGCATACCTATATATGAATGTTTTCTACGCGACAGTGCGTAGTGTGCAGTACGGAGCCTTTAAAGACTGCAAGGTGAATCAATAATCAAAGAATCAGAAACCTTTCATAATATCGCGCCCGAAAGCTTAAGCAGAGGTGTAACTACAGTACACCCACATTTCGCCAGTTATGTTTAAGTCCCATGTAATAGGGGGCGAGCCTATTGCCACCAATCGGGCACAAATCCAGACTCCGGGCTGCTACTGACAACCTCCTATCGGAAATCGGAAAGTTTTCGAATATTTTGAAGCTTCAAAATATTCCTTGGCTGTGTAAATGACACAGTGCCTTTACATACAAATTCGAAAGGACTGATTATATCTACGGCCATAATAATACATAGTAATTATTTGATAAAGGTAGGTATTATAACCAATTAACTATACGACATGCCAATGCGTTTCATGAGCGTTGCAAATATTTCCGCTAAAACATTCTACGGGTAGGTAATAAATAACCTAGCTGCATTTTTTTACATATAAAGTTAATTCCAACAGTAAAAAGGTTAAGTTAGTTATAATTAAACATAATAATGATAATAACAAGTCATTGACGACAGTAGACGACATACAAACTGTTTTCTAATTATTTAATTGATTAGTTGGTGAGAGTAAATACCCCAATAGGTAATCAATTAAAACAAACTAATCATCAACACCAACAATTTTTTTTTTAACACTTCTTCCACTAATTATTCGCAAAATTATCTCGTCTGCTCGACATCCGTATATAATTGCAGTAATCCAGCAGAATATCAGCGTCAGGTATACATATATGCCTGACAAATGCTGAGCTGGAGTCTCATATGGTACAACAAATGCGTAAAAACCAAATTGCTAAGTATATCAGTGTCATTTTCTATCATTTAAATGTGTTTTAAACCGACTTTAAAAAAAGGGTGAGGTTCCATGTCTTTTTAAACCGACTTCCAAAAGGGAGGAGGTTATATGTTCGTAGCGTTTGTATGTTTTTTATTTTTATTTTTATGTTTGTCCTCCGATTTCTCCGTCAATTGTGGACCGATTTTGACAACTCTTTTTTTGTATGAAAGGGTATGCTCCCAAATTGGTCCCTAATAAATTTTATTAACTTTGCTGGGATAGTTTTTGAGTAAGCTTCAATAATACGTATTTTTCCACTTAGTATTGGATGATATGATGATAACTTCCTGTGACTGTTATTTACATAGAAGATAGTGGCGAATTTGTGTGGGGTAGGTACCACAACTAAAAAGTGAAAAATAAAAACTTTTTACCAAAACACCAAAACCAAAGACACTGACTTCCGAAATTAAAGTAATTTTTTACTTTGTAGTGTTTTTTTTTCGGAAGTCGGTTGTTTTTTTATTTGTTTATGTATGTCCATCAATTATTTCCGTCAATTGTGAACCGAGTTTGAAAATTCTGTTTTGATTTGGTAGTGGAAGCTTGCGCGGTGGTCCGATATACATTTTATTAACTTAACTTCAATAATACGATATTTTTCCCACTAAGTATGTGGATGATGTTATAATAATTACCTGCCACTATTATTTACATAGCAGGTAGTGGTATTCGAATTTGTGTGGGGTAGGTACCACAGCTAAAAAGTGAATGATCAGTTGAATCAACTGATCAACAATAGACATTGATGTTTTATGACAGCACGTCATAAAACGTCAATGTCTATTTGGAAGGTCTGTTTTTGATCAGTGACAGTCAACCTTAGGTTGGTAATGCAAATATGAGGTTGACTAACCATGAGAAAATCTATAAAACGAGCTGATATGATGATGACACAGAACACGTGTACGTCCAACACCCAAACAATCTTGCAACACCACTCCTACGACGGACGGAAGAACCATTGAACTTGCCTTTCTAAACGCCGCCAGGCGGCTTAGCATATAATAAATACGACCGTGACAAAACCTACGACATGACCTTTTGACTATCCACAGATTATTAAAAAAAACCTTTGTAAAAACTAAAAAAGGAAATAAAATAGCAGTTCGCCGGTCGCTGAAATTTTACAAAACAATTATTAAATAAAATTTATTGAAAAAGCAAGACGATAGCGTTAGTTCCAATTTTGAGCACGCGCCAAAAGAACTAGCGTGACCTATAGATAGATAGATGCAATATGCTAAAATAAAAAAGTGCAAAATGATAACTGCAACAAAATCAGGAAAAGAATAAATAGTAAGTGTTTACTTATTTAACATAAATAACGAACGAAGCTAACTTAAACGTTAATACAAATACCACAAAACAAATGTCTTTAATTTTTTACTGCACATAACCTTGTTATAACAGAAAACATTGACATTGTAGAAGAAGGAAAATAAAAAACATGTTTAACTTGTTTATCATTCATGGTTTTTGTTACTTAGTATTTTTATTTTCTTTATCAATATTTCAATGGTGTGTCACCTGTTTATAACTTTAGCGTAAAAAATTATATTATCAGCACTATTATTGATTGAACACCTGTACACATATGTACAAATAAATAAGCGTCAGCACTATCTCCTTTAAAAATAAATACGTAAGAGCGTTTATACAGAAAGTGGGCAACGTCGCAAATAGCTGTCAAATATTTCGCTGTTTCGATTAATTTGGCAATATTACTGTATGGGAATAAGAAATATGGCTAACTCGTGAACTAAAATATTGATTATGAAATGCAATAATTCATATCGTAACACCGAATATTAAGTTTTATATATTAAAAAAAGCATTTGGAAACTTTACAAATGCCTTTTTTACACCTAAAACGGTTACAACATCAAATTCAGTGTTATAATTGCAATTCATTATTAATATTCTAGTTCACTAGTTAGCCATATACCTTATTTCAAAAACATTAATATTGGCAAATTAATCAAAACAGGTAATTAATTGACAGCTATTTGCGACGTTGTCGACTTTTTGGATGAACGCTCTTAAAGTAAAACATTTATGATAGCTTAGTTACGTACCCTGAGGGTTTTCTCTTAAAATTTATGGAAACTAATCCATTAATTTTAAGAGAAAACGCTCAGGGTTTCTCACTAGCAGAGTCAATTCTGCGACACTAATATAATACCGTCTGATCGTTTCAGTAGACCCATCCATCACAAGTCATCTATCTGCGGAGAACAGCACAATAAATTAAATAAGTTTATTTCAAGTAACTAAACTCATATACAGACATTCATAAAATGATACATACAGGATAACAAGCACAGACAAAAACGAACACTCACAAAATAACAATATGTCTGCTACAGCATTGCCGGATATAAGGGCAATCCAGTCTGTTGGCGATCATCGTCAGGACGGTGTTGGCGCTAGGATGAGAACAATAGGATGAGCATTGAGTTTACCAAGTTTGATGATTATAACAATGATTTTATGTTGGTAATACCATCAGGCACTGGGCCCGCGAGGTGAATTATGGCCCACTCCCTCTCATAAAGAGGAGGCCTGTGTCACAGCACTGGGCACATTATACATAGTCTAAATTATTCTGCCCAATCACTAAACCTGTCTCTAGGAAGATTGCATGAAACGTGCTTTCTGATCTTCTACACATTTTTTTTTTTTAATTTGTTTTGGAGCGCGAGGCTAAGTAATGACTGCCGCACAGGGCGATCCATCAGATTAAGCTACGCTTGCCGGGGTTGGTCTGTGGATGGGTGACCATCTTTACATACCGAGACTCCTCCGTGGCTCGGAAAGCACGTTAGTAAATAAAAAGAATAAAACGAAGAATTGTATTTTGTTTAAGTATAATGAATAAACTCAAAACTACTGAACCAATTTAAAAAAATATTTCACCAGTAGAATGCTATATTATCACTGAATAATATAGGCTATAATTTAAAAGATAAATTATATATAATTTTTACGCTGGCGAAACCGCTGGTAGAAGTTAGTTTTAGATAAAAAGACCAGAAAACACGTTGCTGACCTTGACATGCTATTGTTTATTGCATGTTTGGCATGTTTAATTTTGTATATAATTATCAGCTGCAATTATTCATAGACATTGCAGTTTATCATTAGAAATGCAATCATAGCGTGACAACCGCCAAGACGTAATCAAGTAAGGTCAGGGCTGGGGTTAATTATCTAATGTAATTTGCAAATCAATTGACAGTTGATGTAACTTACTATGCTTACAAGTAAATAACATAATGACCGTAATGGAAACCTAATAAAACTTTTCACTTAAAAAAAGTATGCTGTGGTTTTTTTATCACAAGACCATAGTGTTATTAATTTGATCGTTGGTTTGAGAGATACCATTTAAATAATGATAAATGAAATGTATTATTTATGTATAAAAATACATTTATTTGTGAAACCACAAATCCTACCCTATACTATTAAACGACCAATATTTGGATGTATATAATATATTTGTAATCACGTTCTCGAAAACGGCTCTAACGGTTTCGATGAATTTGCAATATATGGGGTTACGGTGGCGAAAAATCGATCTAGCCACGTTTCGTATCGGGAAAAATTTGTTTTCTCCGTATTTTCATCCGAGCAAAGCTCGGTCGCCCAAAGATTAGAACACGAATAATGACACCTTAGAATAATGACATGGCAGCATGGAATTAGAATAGACAACATAGGCTTATAAATAATAATAGTCAAACCATCTTTTAAAAAGTTCCTACATTAAACCGTAATATCCAGGTGTCAAGGCGTTATTTATTTGAAATGCCCGCTCTCTAAACATCAGGATGGCAACCAGTCGGTTATCTTTCAAAGTAAAGGCACTTGAACATATTCGTAAGAAGTTGGCAGAATAATTGCAGTGCTGTTTTGCTGGATTCGTTTTCTCCTCTACCTATCGTTATTTCTCCTGACAAAGTTTATTCTGTTTGTAAGTATCTATGTTTTAGTATTTATTATTTTTCGAGTTATCTGTCCCTTAAGTTGCATCTGCCATGTTTGGTTTCTGCATCGCCCTAAGGTTGACTGTGTAGAAAATGCCTCAGGCTCATTGAGTCCGCCTTTGTACAGTATTTTTTTACTTGTGCATAAAGTTTTAATAGTATAATAATAATAATAGTATCTTCTAAACAAATCAAGTATCTTGACTTGGCTCACGAGGTTGTCGACATGTGGGATGTGGACTCAGCGATCATTGTGCCGATAGTCGTATCAGCTAATGGCTTAGTTGCCAAGAGCCTCGGCCAACACTTAAGGAGGCTCTCGTTGGGCAGCTGGGTCAAGGGCTTGATTCAGAAAGCGGTACTCCTGGACACGACTCGCATTGTTAGGAGGTTCCTCTCTCTGGAGCCCTGACCACCGGTAGCTTGGACCCTGTTCCCGATACCGGTGGGCTACTATTTTTTATATTTTTTTTAATGATTTTTATAAAAATATTAAAAATGTACTCAATAAGTTTATAGATGAATAAATGACTATAGTATCTTCAAATTAAATAAATTTTATCCCTATCAAGCAACTGACACACATGTCTATCTTCTAAATCAACACACACATATAACACTAGTGATATACAGACGACAACCCAATAAACTAACTTAAGAGGAAATTCTTCCATACTACGTGTTAACCAGAGGTCTTACTACATCCGTCATGCGAGTAATAATTCAATTAGGCAAGTAGTCTTATCGAGTTTCCTTAAGACGCAGATATATGCCAGTGACCTTGAGTGGTTAGCTTGCGTGTTCTATACTGAGCTCAGGCAACGCGTCGTACGTCCACCCAGTAATAGGACTCGTACATCCAGGAGCCCCTCCCTCGTCTCTCGGCCCTAATTAAACGCATTATTAATTTATTATATATATAATAAAAGATATTTTAATAAAACACGTATATTAAAAGATCAATAATTAAATTATCTTTAAGGTTTCAGAAAAATATGCTCCATAGATTTTGCTCATGTTTCTCAGTTTTTATCCACGTTAGATATAACTTTACAAATTAATTTCACTATGTAATATAAGCCTAATTTAAAATATTTATATATTAAGTTATAAAAAAATTAAATTAATGTAATATATATTTTTTCAAAATCGTTTAGAAGGGGGCCGTTACTTTACTTCGAGAGTCATATGTTCGATTAATGGAAAGTCGACTGAACGATTGTTCGAAACGTGATATCCAGTATAAAATCATTAAAAGTCGGTTATCGTTGCCTTAAGGCGCAGACAAACGAGGGACAAAGCAGCAAACTTAAGTGTGTTCGTTTTTTTCGCGAATAAAACTGTGTAGGTAAATAGAACACGAGACACTAGGAGTCATGTGTTTACATCTTAATATTACAGTTACCTATATCATTTACATACATAAACTCCCGAATGCTTCCCATGGAGGTAGGCAGAAACTACAGCCACAGCTTCGATCTTTACATACTCCTTTTGCTCCGTTTACCTTCATACATCAACACGCACGCCGGTGCGAGCACTACGCGTACGCACCTGACCTTTCTGAAGAAGATCACCAATAAGGTCACTATATTTGATGTCCTTCTAGGCCGTCCCCTCCCGGCATTTCCACTCATATCTGCCTTGTAAATGACCTTTTGTTAGCCGCCTTTCACTAAGAATTTAAGGTCTTCTAAAAATCAACCAAATGGACTCGAAGGGATGTAACGATATTATTACTATTAATCCTTGGCAAACTCCAAAATCATAAGTCGTCTCCAGGGTAACAGTTTTATTGAAACAGATTTAATTATGTACAGAACTACTCTATTATGGAGGGAACCATTTCTGAACCTGAATTCAATAGTATGTCTAAAGCCTTAGTGTGACGTTAATATATGATATATTCCACGATAATATATGTATGAGTCTGTTTGTTATTCCAGTAAACGCCCCTGGCCGTTTCCAAAACAAGACAAATTCGTAGTCAACGACACACAAAGGCCTATCTAATTCTAGAACACGACCTAAGCCTTTTCGTATAGTTGTTTATCAAAAAGTTGTTCAATAAGAAATAGTACAATTTATTGTAACAGTAATACAGTGAAATACATAAAAAGTAAGAAAGAAAATATTTATACAACATAATATTATATTATTATTTTAGTATCTACCTACATACATGTATAAGACATCTCCTAACACAGGCTTATTTGCTTAAAAGGAGGCTCCAATCACTAACTGTTAAGGTTTATTTGTTAAAATAATATCCCATTTTTCATATAAATGTATTTTTATCCTCTTTAATAAATGCCCCCAATTTTTTTTTTTTTTTTCGAAGTTTAAGGAACAATATTCTTTGTTGTGTATGTGTTTTTTTGGTCACAGAAATACGTGCATCTTGTTGTGTATGTGTATTTTTCGTCACAGAAACACGTGCATCACATCACATCACATCTAACTTTATCTTACAAAACTTTAGTGAGTTCACAACTGGTGAATTTGTTTTTACAATTTACATCTATAGCTATGATTAGTACTCGTAATTCATGAATCTAAGTTTATCGGGATACTGCTAATTTCGCCCTTAAAAGAAAGTGTGTGTATGTGTGTGTGTGTTATATAAATGTGATAATTATGTTTAAGTGCGATAACACCAAACACACAACATCACGACTATATTTCCCGAAGGGTAAGGCAGAGGTGTACACCCACATTTGGCCAGTTATATAATATTATGTTCATGTCCCATGTAATATGGGGCGACCTCAATGCCAGACAAATACTTATATAAAATCCTAGAATGGACACAATGAACTATGGTGTGCCAAGTTGAGAAAACAGAATGAAATATATCGCCACCTACATAATTAATTCTAAGCTTTTAGTTCGAATCAAACACTATCATGCAACATATGACATAACAACTTGTATCTGGCTTATTGTTATCATAAATACGTATTAGCTGAACATGGATTTTATTTATGTATATCCATATATCTATTATACATGTTATAAATTAAAGTCTCTTCATGTCTGTCTGTATGATGGCGCTATTCTTCTAAACTGCGCTACGGATTTTGATGCTGATTTAACCACCATTTAGAGAACTCATTCCTGTATAATCAATTATTATTAAACTTACCTACATATAATAAAGAAATCTTAATGTTATGGTTATTTTGTTTTAAGGATTTACGTGATTAAACAAACTTTTATTTCTAAACCTAACATTTTTGATTAAATGTTTTTTAAGCGAGAGGATTTTGTAAATTCTCTTACACTTTTATCAAATTAATTATTTAAATTCCAATCTAGAACTTAAGGATTAAATAATTTGCAGGTGCTTACTTTCTCACACAAATGCCTGGAAATAAACCCAAAGGATTTTCGTGATAAAAATTTTCAAGGCTGCTACAGATTAGTCTCTGTTGTTTGGTTGTCTGTTGTCAAGAAATATCGCTTTAATACCACTATTTTAAGTAACAATCAAATCAAAAATGTTTTTTTCAAGAAATTCTCATATCCTCTGGAATCCTCTGGAATTTCTCAGTAGCAAACCGGGGTCTGGATTTGTGCCCGGTTGATGGCAATAGGCTCGCCACCTATAAAATGGGACTTAAACATAACTGGCGAAATGTGGGTGTACTGGTGCACCTCTGCCTAATCCTTCGAGAAATACAGGTGTGATGTTATGATATGTCTATTTTAAGTATCGTGTTTTTGTAGTACACAACAGGAAAAGTAATAAAAAAAATCTAGTTCACTTACATTCATGTCCCAAAATGACTATCGGTAAAAGATCTACCCACTCGTAAAAAGATATGAATATACAAATATGAGATTTTCTTCTAAAAATAACTCCCAAAGCGTATCTTTTAAACGAAATATATCTTTGATTGTGATAAAAGAAAAAAGATAAAATTCAGTATTCAAATCCTAAGCGTATCATGAAAAGCTTTCAAGTCGAGAGCATAAACAAAGGTGATTCAAAGGGTTTGCGACGTCAAGTTAAAAGATTTTTTGGAAAACGTAAAAGTAGTACCATCATTCATAATTTCAGCCGAGGAGCTCGTGGCTAAGTAACAACAGCCGCACTGATCGATCCATCAGGTTAAGCTACGCTTGCCGGGGTTGGTCAGTGGATGGGTGACCATCTTTACATACCGAGAATCCTCCGTGCCTCGGAAAGCACGTTAAGCCGTTGGTCCCGGCTGTCATTCGTGGATCTTTGACAGTCGTTACGAGTCGTCAGAAGCCTGAAAGTCTGACACCAGTCTTACCAAGGAGTATCGTATTACCCAGTTACTGGGTTGTGGAGGTCAGATAGGCAGTCGCTCCATGTAAAATACTGGTATTCAGCTGCATCCGGTTAGACTGGAAGCCGACCCCAACATAGTTGGGAAAAGGCTAGGCAGATTGATTGATTCATCATTTCAGCCGAAAGACGTCCACCGCTGGACATAGGCCTCCCCCAAGCACCGCCACTTAATTTGTTCTTAGTGCTTCCTTGTCATTTTGGGTTGTCGGTTGGCCATAATCAGGCGGGTTGGCGATCGCAGTATGGTTACAAAAAAATGCTTAGAGAACGCTACTGCCCATTCTCTAGTAAGTCCCTTAGCCGCCTTTTCCGACACCCCAATACAAATGTATAGTAAGTTATTTAAGGCGACTATAACCAAATTTTTATGATTTAATACTGAAAATCATGTCTAAACAAGTAGTGTTAATGATTTGGAAAAAATATAATATGTATAAGAGCATTTTTTTAATAATTTAATTTGTGAATATTTAAGATTATGTTTTTATTGCTTAATTTGTAAAATTATGTCTAACGTGAATAAAAAAACTGAGAATCACGCAGAAACTGTCAAGCGTATTTTTCTGAAACGTTCACCATTTTAAAGATAATTTAAATATTTATCTTTTAATATACGTGTCTTATTAAAATACCTTTTGTTTTATGTATAATAAATTAATAATGCGTCTAATTTGGGACAGAGCTCCTTGATGGGCGGGCGAGTCCTATTACTGGCTGGAAGTACGACGCGTTGCGTGAGATCAGTACAGAACACGCAAGCTAACCACTCAAGGCCATTGGTATATATCTACGTCATAATGAATGCGCACACGAGCGGAATGATAAAATCTAATAAAAATATATTTTATGAAACTACCTCCTCAAGTCATTGCTTGTAGATTGGCGTTACAACATAGTATGTGAGTAGTATTTAACAACTTTTCTGCACAATGCCTTAGATATGCGCTTTCATGTGTATTTTTTTTTAAACACCTGCTTTTTATGGATCATGTGGTCTGCAATAAAGATTTTTATTTATTTATTTATATTAAAATCTGTAATGTTGTATACTTTTATCGTAAATATAAAAATATTGAATTGTGTTTTTTTTGGCGCAGAGGCGAATTATATAATTATAATTATAAATAACCCAGATAAAGTTGTTTAGGTCGTCGGGAAAGCTGTTTATAAAGTACTAAAATAGAAAGAATTCTACGTAACGCGATAATCGCTGACTGACCTCTTATCAGATCTCTGTTATTAGAAGATTTTAGAGAAAATCGAGAGTAAAACCACCGATCTTGAATGTCAAAAGATAGTGCTATTATTTTTAACTTCTTCTTTAGCCTAATACCTAGCTTTAACAGATTTCTTGTGAGTTTATATAATAATATTATCTAATCTCTTTTCTTATCGTGCTTAACTTTTTATAATTAAGGCCACAGAATAGACTACAATACAGACGTACTAAGGCCCTCTTGCACCACAAATCACTAAATAAGAAATAAATAAAAGTTATAAAAACTAAGACCCAACTACGGCAAAAAAGTCACTAATAAGGTATAAACAAGACATCACAGACAGTACAGACGTACTAAGGCCATCTTGCACGACAAATCACTAAATACGAAATAAATAATATAAAAAACGTACAAAAAAAACCCCAACTACGACAAAAAAGTCAACTAAAGGTATAAACAAGACATACTAATAAAAAATCCTGAGTCGCACGTGTTATCGAAATAAAAAATCCGGATTTTTAATTTGTGTACCTTTTCAGTTGACTTTTTTGTCATGGTTGGTGGTTTTACTTTTTATAACTTTAATTTTTATTTAAATTATTTTGAGGTATATATATATATATACATAAATTTTTGAAATGTGTTAATAAAGCCCTTTCATTTGATACCAAACATGGCATCACTATTTTTTTTTTTATTCATGACTTTATGTCGTCTAGGGCGCCATATTCAATTTAATGTGACATCACATAGCCTATAACCAGCGGACGATCAAGACGCTTCCAACAATTAATTTGTCAAATTATGATGAGTAGTTTGTTGTTGTATATTACACCCTCTTTTTTACTTCACCATAGTCGAGTAAAAATACGAAACGAATTTAAAACATAATTCTGTTTCTATAAATCGTTTGAAGATTATTAAGCCAGAATTATATTTAAAATATATTTAGCGCTAAACGCCTTTAGTGATTTCTGATGCCAGTGAACCCTAGAATAAAGACAGGATGGCAGGGACTTGGACGATGGATTCAGTACATGATTCTGAACCCCACTGAAATTTGAATTGAAAAAAAAACTGCTGTTTCATAGAAAAGTGCAATACCTACGCGGTCAAAATGTGTGGAGCAGCTGTTTTTTTTTTTAATAACCGACGAAAATAATTAAATGGGAATTAAATCATCAAACAATTTTTTTATCAATTTTTTTCCAACAAGCGGTTTCTTCTCCCGCTCCCATCTCGTCGCGTGCGTCGCCCGTAACATAAGTGCGTAGTGATGGAACTTTGTTTGT
Source organism: Agrochola macilenta (assembly GCA_916701695.1). Lineage (NCBI taxonomy): Eukaryota > Metazoa > Arthropoda > Insecta > Lepidoptera > Noctuidae > Agrochola > Agrochola macilenta. The sequence goes on along the minus strand of OU753560.1, from coordinate 21,119,941 downwards.
CTGCAGACGACATTCGTCAAGTCTCACACAACCATTATGCTATTAAACGAGTAAGGGATGACGATTTATTTAATAACCCCTCATTGTACACTCGACTTTTACTTGTTACACGTTATAAATTGGAAGAAGGAGAGAATATGGTTCAAGGTGTTTAATTTTCTTATTTCTTGCGAAATGTGTTGCAAAGTTCATAGCTGTTTTTGTTATTTCTATTGTATTTTCTGTCTACAGGTTTCGTGAAAAGCTATTTAGGAATTAGGTACCTATGTGAAAAGAATTTTGAAGGTCCACAATGGAATCAAATCCCCTACATAATTTTTTTTACCGACTTCCAAAAAGGAGGCTCTATGTTCATAGCGTGTTTGTTTTTTTTATGTATGTTCGCCGATTTCTCCGTCAATTGTGGACCGTTTTTTTTTAAAGGGTATTTTTTGAAAAGGTATGCTCTCGAGGTGGTTCCGTATAAATTTTATTAACTTTGCTTGAATAGTTTTTGAGCTAGTTTCAATAATACGTATTTTTCCCACTTAGTCAATATAAGTAATATGATAAGTTCCTGTCACTGTTATTTACATAACAGGTAGTGGTATTAGTACAAGTTGAAAATTATAACTTTTACGAAAAAAAACACCACCGACTTCCGTTTTTGTAAAAAGTTAAAAAAAGTATGATTGACGTGTAAAAGTGCTTGTACAAACCTAATTACAGAAATACAATCGTTTATCAAAAGCTATTCATTTGAGCTCCCATTTTCAATATTAGGTAAATTCCAAAAACAAAACGGTATTTCATAATCTTCCTCCTAACAAAAACTGGTCCTAACTACCACACAAAGCTAACACCGGTAGTCAGCCACTTAATAGTTGAACGTCAAGTAATATGTAGGTTGACTAGACATTAACTGTCAGGGTAAGTTGGCTAACTCCTATAACTAAGTCCTGCGGGACCTGGGATCTTAACGGGACTATTACAATATGAATCGTCTAGTAATGGGTCACGGAGTATTTAACCGTGGAATGTTAGCATACAATACTAACATTCCACGGTTGTATTAGCGAGCTATTTCTCCGGATTTTGCGTACGGGGATTTCAGCATAAGTTCCTACGTTTGAAATATACTCATGGGATTTTTGATCTAAAAGAAGAATTTGTTAAAGTCAGGCTGGTTCGTGTCGTTATCCTTGTATCATTACGTTAGTTATAAGCTTATTGACGCCTACTATGGCATCATGCTTGGCCTTTGTGTATGAGGTATTAATGTTGTAATTGTGCGAAGAGGTCCGCGAGGTCACAAATCCACCCAAATCATCTCATTGTGCTACATGGCAGTCTCAGTTTTGTCCAAAAAAAAAAATTTCAACCTGTGCTATTCCACCGCTTAGGACATACATTCCAATAAAAGAAAATAATATGTTTTAATTACTTTCGAACAGGAGAATTACATCATAGGACATTGCTGCGGAAAATTAGGTAATTTGTATTCTTAGCGGAGCTTTGCGTAACATGGTATATTTCCTTTTGAACTTTGTTTTTATTAACACTCCATTGTTTCTATCATCTGTTCTACAGGTGTTGTTATGCTTTCTGTAACTGCTTTGTAACTCAAAGGAGACAATGTTGTGGAAGTTGAAAACTGTTGTGACAGGAGCCGTCGAGCTAGTGAGCTGTGAAATGTGGTGATACTTGAAATGTAAGATACAGAGACAAACTACGGTAATAATGCGATGTCGAGTGACGCAAACGTAGTATAGTCAGCCGCAAAAAAAATGCCACACACAACATATTACACATTAGGTAGTTTTTTGTAGCTACACATTGTAGGTACTGTATTATGGAACTGTGTGTACTACTGTATTATTTAATTTATTTATTCAGTTTCGGTCAACAATATAATCCATCTTGTTAGTGAAAAAATACCTTATAGGTAACTAATGTTATTGATACAAAACACACTCAATCATATATGCGTTTAGTGTTATGAAAGTTGTCGAACAATTGTCGATGTATAAAACAAAAAAACTCTTTATTGTAAAAAAATATTACAAAGGATTTGATTACAAAAGACTTTATTGCTAATAAATATTACAAGAAGGCTTGTCTAGTTTAGGGCCAATGCCCGTACCAATATGGTGGTTTTACCATTTAAACATTCATTTTTAAAAACATGTATCCTTTTCTTTTTTTTTGAGACTGACTGTACCTACAGACCATGAAGTAAATTATAATCATAGAGAGTGTGGTTAATATTATGTCCAACGGTCAGTTGAATTATTCCGGTGTGCATGGTTTAATTTTATTTTTCTTAATTTGTAATAATAACCTATCCAAGTGATCATGGTAATTTACCCTATTAACGTTCTTGGTGGGTCGTTGGGCCTCGTTCGTTTATTTAAAGTTTACGACGATAATATGAGGAAGGTATAATTTAATATAACAGCTTACGACTGCTACCTGCTCAATGCGTAAAATGTGGTGGTGCTTGAAATGTACGACACGGCAACAAAGAGGCTATACGCAATGGTACGCGACGGTATGCAAGCAAATGCCTATTGTATTAAGAGGGTTTATCCTAAAAGTTCGCAACGTCGCTAATAGCTGTCAAATATTTACCTGTTTTGATTCTTATAGCAATATTACTGAATAGAAATAAGAAATGTGGCTAACTAGCGAACTAGAATATTAATAATGAATTGCATTGAATTTGATGTTGTACCCATTTTAGGTGTAAAAAACGCATTTGGAAAGATTCCGAATAGTTTTTTTACATCTAAAACTAAACATTCGGTGTTACGATATTAATTATTGCATTTCAGATCAAATATTCTAGTTCGCTAGTTAGCCACATTTTTTATTTCCACACATTAATATTGCCAAATTAATCAAAACAGTGAAATATTTGACATCTATTTGCGACGTTGCCCACCTTCAGAATAAACGCTCTTAAGCCGGTTTTCATACAGTTTTTTTTTGCTGGTGCATAAAGTTTTAATTAATTAATATTATGTATTTGGTAAACTACGTGAAGTGTTTTAATAAGTACCTGACGTATGTAGCGTATAATAATAATAAATAAATAAATAAAAAAACTGCCTCGTTGGTCTAATGGTCACAAGCGCTATTGCTGAGCATAAGGTCCTGGGTTCGATTTCCATGTCGGGCAACGGGTTATTCAAAATCAAAATCAAAATCAAAAGTCGTTTATTCAAACTAGCCTGAGAATCAGCACTTTTCGAACGTCAAAATTACATAAGACAGTCCCCCAAAACGCCCACCCTTCACCACTTAATAGTGCGTTAGCTGGGAAGAAGAAGTGGCGCAACAAACTCCCCAGCTGCACAGCTGTCTGTTCAGTTAGAAGAACAAAAAAAAAGATTCTATATAATAGTATTCAAAATAATTTACATTAAGCAACACAAAACATAATTTAAATTATTAGCCATATATAAGCTAGCACACGCCAATATACCAAACAAAATCATCGAGAACTACTCAGGCAGAAATAAAAAACAAAACGTAAACAGAACTTAATATCTTAATAAAAGCCTCCAGGCATAAAGGGCGTGCCCGCTTACATATAGTTGTAACTGGAAGTTATAAATGATAAACTAGGACCATCGAGGTAAAATAAATAAACAAACAGTTAATTACTAATAGCAATAAATAATATGATCAATTGTCGAGGTCACTAGCTAACCACATATTGCAATACAACTCATTAAAAAACATTGTGATGAGTAGATTATGTCAACAATAAATTAAATTTAAATAATTTGACTTTTATAGTCAAATAAATTAAACAATTACTTATATAAACTCATATAACTTGCAGTGGGTAAGCTGGAGAAAGAACATAAACATTGTCTTGAGTTAACTACAGCGACCAACTATTCTTATCATTTAAGTAGTCGTTGATAGAATAGTATGCCTTTGAACAAAGCTTGGATTTTACTTTCGTTTTAAACGCATTAAAAGGCAAATCTACCAAAGAAGAGGGTAGCTTGTTATAAAAAATTATACCAAGCCCAACAAATGAGTTATGAACCTTATGAAGCCGGTGAAAGGGAGCTCGTAGTTTGTCCTTATTTCTAGTGTTAACATTGTGAAAATCACTGTTTTTAGTGTATAAGTGTATATTTTGCCTAATATATAAGATATTGGCGAAGATGAATTGAGATGCCACCGTGAGGATACCAATATCTTTGAAAAAATCTCTCAGAGAAACTCTGGCACCTAGCTGGTAAATAGCTCGAACAGCTCGTTTTTGAAGGACAAATATATTTTGAATATCAGCAGCTTTGCCCCACTGCAGAAGACCGTAGGACATAACGCTATGAAAATAACTAAAATAGACTAAACGAGCTGTATCGACGTCAGTGTATTGTCTTACTTTCCTGACGGCGTAGGCGGCGGAACTGAGCCTTCCCGCTAGGCTCGATATATGTGGGCCCCACTGAAGTTTGGCATCTACTGTTATGCCCAGAAAAACTGCCGAATTTACGGATTCAAGCACCTCTTTATCTAAGACGATGTTGGGACCTAGATTTCTAACATTAGGTAGGGCGAACTTTACACATTTCGTTTTTTTAGCATTGAGAACTAGGTTATTTGTCGTAAACCAATCTGTAACCATTAAGAGTGCACTGTTTACATCGTCAAAATCTTGTCTATTCCTGTCTACTTTAAAAATAAGAGAGGTATCATCTGCAAACAGTACAACTTCACAGATACCCTTTAAATAGAATGGTAAGTCATTGATATACACTAAGAACAAGAATGGACCCAGTATTGAGCCTTGAGGTACACCTAACTGAACTGGTAGCCCGGAAGATTTCACACCATCAACATCTACCCATTGGGACCTATTGGTTTCCCATCTGGAATTGCTCAGTAACAGCCTGGAGTCTGGATTTATGCCCAATTGATGTCAATAGGCTCGCCCCCTATAACGTGGGAGTTAAACATAACTGGTGAAATGTGGGTGTACTATAGGTACACCTCTGCCTAGCCCTTCAGGGAATACAGGCGGATGTCATGTTTATAAAAAAAAACAGTAATTGCTTTTTCTTTTTTTTATTATTATACAAGCGTATCCAATCCATCCATCTGTTACTTAATAAAACATTTCACGTAGTTAATTCCGGTTAGGAACGTCCTTAACCTTATAGTAAACATATATCCGCGACACATCCGCAACCATTTGAAGAAATACGGATGTTCACATGCACACCACTCGACTCTTCACTTTTCCTTAAACATAATTATGTTTTAATTTGTCCATGTTTGCTACTACTTACGGCGTCGGTCTTGTGTCTTGTTTCTCTGGTTGTAATCAAAATTGGAAAAACAATACACGTGTTTAAATCAAAACAATTAAAAAAAAAAATAGCGTCATTGTGCGGCTGGATCGACAAAGTGAATTTATTGTATTCCACTATGTGTGTACTTAGGTGGTAAACACTTGTTTGAGAAACAATCGTGGACCCAGTCGGGCACGGCAAATGAAAGGTAGTAGGTAGAGATGAGGACTTATCGTATAACTTATTTAATAACATAACTTATAAAAAAACTTAATTTAACTTTTTGTATTAATGAGTTTCAGGGATTTATCATTTATTTACTAATAGATGTTTTTATTTATTCGTGAATAGGTGAAGTTTTTTTGCATTACTGATTGCTTCGGGTAATTTATTATATATTTTTATTGACATAACCAGAGGGCTTGTTGAATGTATAATATTTTTAGGCGGGATATTGGTTAATTAGATTTGTAGACCTAAGTTAAGTCGCTCCTTACTAAATAGGACCAGGCTGTCATAAAAATCAAGACACTGACATGATACATGTCAGCAAAAAGATTCTTGAGGTGGTATCTACACATCTGTGTTTTTTGTAAAAAATATACCTACAAACACGCCTCCCATACAAAAGGATTGTATTTTATTGTAAACGAGTCGCAATATAACTCGGTCAAGAGTGTGTCCTTTGAGTCGGCCGGCAGCTGCCAAATCGCACAAACTTCGTCTCTTCGCTGAACGACTTGCTTTCTGGTCTAAGCGATGAGAGACTTTTGTAAATGTTATGTAGAGATATTTTATATTCCGTAGCCCAGAACCATAGAATATAGTGTATTTGGAACGTAAGAAAACTAATAAAGGATCGGGTGGAGTATGGTTACAGACTTACAGCAAAAGACCACGCATTTCCGTGCAAATCACATTGTTAGGCCAAAAGCAATATCGTATAAAAATTTAGTTTAATAGTTTAATGTAATATAATGTTATTTTATGTATGTAGTGTGTTGAATGCATAATTATGTACGGTTTTATGTTCATGATAATTTAGTGAAAATTGATGATTCCTTTTTAAAACCGTCTGTGGTAGCAACGTCATGGCGTCTATAAACAAGTGACAATCAAAAACCTTATATGTGCAAAAGAATATCCAGCCGCTTGTGCCTCACACCTCCAATATTTAGGAGAACGTGTAAACAGAATTAGCGGAGTTTGTGCCGTGTGTGGGTCCTCCAGCAACAATTGAATTACGTTGAGCACCCCCACTAATAATTACGTCTTCCCCTCATCGTGCTTAGATAATACGCTGCCAGGAGAGAATCGGAAGTGGCGTTCAAGGATTTTTGGTCAAGTGTTGGGTTGTTGTGCGGTATGCCTGTGTTATTAAGAGGGTTTGGTATTGTTGATGATGGGGGTCTGTTCTTAATAATGCTGAATTCAGGCCAGAGTATATTTATGCGGCATTGTCTACATTGTGTTATGTGAAACGCTGTCAGAAACAGCAAAGAGATTCTTTGAGTGATCAATTAAAATTAAATAAAAAAATCTTAAATTTGTCATGTGCTGGTTACCTATACTTTTATACAGCACGATTTTCACATACTAATTCATCATCATTGCCGACAAGCTTAACATCTCCTCCCCATACACATCTAAAAAGCAAAAAAAAAAACAAAAAAGGGAAAACTTTGAAAGGAAATGAGAGTAACCTAAAAACTGGCACAAATAAATAACACTATGCAGGAAAAGTTACCCTCCCGTTGACGATAAAAAGAAGCGAAGTAAAAAATGAATTATGAACACCCAGTGGATTCTGAAATGCACTGAAAATTGCACCCACACGAGTAATGTGTCCCAAATGTGAAAACATTAAAGTTTTCACTAAATATATGTACTAACTTTAATGTTACTGTTTAAATTAAGAGCGTTTATTCTGTAGGTCGTCGCAAATAGATATTAAATATTTAACTGTTTTGATTAATTTAGCAACATTACTATGTGGAAATAAAAAATGTGGCTAACTAGCGAACTAGAATATTGATTATGAAATGCAATAATTAATATCGTAACACCGAATGTTTAGTTTTAGATATAAAAAAACTATTTGGAAACTTTCCAAATGCGTTTTTTACACCTAAAATGCGTACAACATCAAATTCAATGTTATATTTGCAATTAATTATTAATATTCTAGTTCGCTAGTTAGCCACATTTTATATTTCTATTCAGTAATATTGCTATTAGAATCAAAACAGGTAGATATTTGACAGTTATTTGCGACGTTGCCAACTTTTAGGATAAACCCTCTTAAGTTGGCATAGAAGTGGAAGAAAAAGGGAATATTAATTGACTGGTTATGCAGCAACCAAAGGCCGCAAGGTGTCTACCCAATTAGAGTAAAGTAAAGCTTGTACGCCAGATATAGATTCATTTATTAATCATAACCACCCTATAACGTTCCCACTGCTGGTGAGGCCTCCTCTCGGTGACAGGGAGTGGGCCGTAATCACGGGTTACCACTGAAAATCAGTGCTGTGCTGTGGGTCCCCATAGCACAGCATCATGCTGAGTGGAAGCCTTCTTGTCACAGTCATGACGTACCTGCAGCTGCCGACCATTTATGTTTTGTGTTCGTGATTATATTTAAATCCATTGTGTTTTATTTTATTGTTCTACTTCATTCAATTTTTCAATTCAATTTGTTTTTATGCACGTGTTTCTATGACAAATAAACTTATTTTCTTTCTTTTATTTGTTTTCTAATCCACCACACGAGCCCAGTGCGGGTTGGTAGATGTCACATGACTTGGAATTTTTGGTTCTAGGACATGCAGGTTTCCTCACGATGTTTTCCATCACCGTTTTGAGAGCAGTGGTGACGAAATAATTTACACAAAGTAAACCGCCCGACTGGGTGCGCCTACGACCTTTCAACTGAGCCTTGTTTTATATTGACAAAGTTGTCTTGTACTGGTATATACACTTAGATACGCACTTATTATAATTGTAAGGCTAGCTGTAGAGATTTACTTATTAACAACAGCCTCTTTATAATTAGGTTCGTACAAGACTACTAAAGGTACAATTCCGTAGCCGACCGCACGCGGCAACTGCAGGCGACGTGTTGCCGTGACGTGACTGGTTTCTATAAAATAATAAAATAATAAATAAAAATAAAATAAACTTTATTTCCAGCATCGCAATAACAACCATAAGAATAACAAATACTTGTAAAGAAAAAATAAAATACAAAACATAACATCTCATGTGGTGCGTACAAATATTATGGTTGCTAGAGAGTAATTCACACTGACCTCCGTACTATTAAAAACTGTATCACGGTAGGTCAGTCTTCCTCGTTCGCCAACAATCACACACTTAACAGCACTTTATAGTGAACATAATATTTTGAGACATTTAGCAGGTGTTCGGTATTAATTAATACATTCGTAAGGTGGGTAAAACTAAAAATTATTATGTATATGCAAAATATTTAGACAATTTTTTTTTATTGTTATGAACAAGTTGTTGTGTTGATGTTTGTATGATGTTGTGTGTTGCTGTAATTGGTGTATGTGACTGAATATGTGTGAATACGAGCTTTGTGTTTGTATTTATGATAGGCTTTCTAATAGCTTTTCTGTGTTAACATAATTAATCTGAATGTATTTCTATGTATTGTTATGTATTTCTATGAAGGCGACGTGTCGCTAGCTACGGAAGGTCCTCCATAGAAGTTCATAGAAACTAAGGTAATACTAATACTAAGGTTCCGCTGACCATCCGTCTGTCACAGGACTGTATCTTTTCAACCGTAACACTTGAAATTTTCTTCTTCACAGAGTGTGAACTACTAAGGCCGCTATGGCAACAAGACTTAATAAAAATATAATTTAAAGGGGTTTTGTACCGTGGTACAGAACCTTTTACGTGCGTATTTGGCCGTTTTTAGGGTTCCGTAGCCAAATGGCAAAAAAAGGAACCCTTATGGATTCGTCATGTCTGTCTGTCTGTCCGTCTGTAAGTCACAGCCACTTTTTTCCGAAACTATAAGAACTATACTGTTGAAACTTGGTAAGTAGATGTATTCTGTGAACCGCATTAAGATGTTCACACAAAAATAGAAAAAAAACAATAAATTTTGGGGGTTCCCCATACTTAGAACTGAAACTCAACATTTTTTTTTCATCAAACCCATGCGTGTGGGGTATCTATGGATAGGTCTTCAAAAATGATATTAAGGTTTCTAATATATTTTTTTTCTAAACTGAATAGTTTGCGCGAGAGACACTTCGAAAGTGGTAAAATGTGTGTGTGTGTGTCCCTGTAACTTCTAAAATAAGAGAATGATAAAACTAAAAAAAAAATATGATATACATTACCATGTAAACTTCTACCGAAAATTGGTTTGAACGAGATCTAGTAAGTAGTTTTTTTTTAATACGTCATAAATCGTAAACCGCAATTTACACTTACGCTACGGAATCCTTCATGGGCGAGTCCAACTCGCACTTGGCCGCTTATTTATTTTATTTTAATTTTAAGGTCAATATAGTATGGATATGGTAGGTATTCAATTTATGCGAATACTTGTCTTTAAGATTATAGATAAGAAGATGAGTTAATTTATAGGAGAGGATCGTTTCACGTTAATATTTCTTGATATCAAATAACTTAACAATTAATCTTTTGAATTCGTTTTCTGTTCTGAGAAAATACTTCATGCACATAAACCTTACTTTCTAAGTCAAAGTCAAACAATTTATTTCAATTAGGCACATAAAAGGCACTTATGAACGTCAAATTTACAAAAAAATAGAATTGATTCTAGTCGCCCCTTCCAAAAGGTAGTTTTCGTATGGAGAAGAATGGGCAAGAAACTCCACCGTTACTCTTTTAAAATGTTTTTACAATATTTTGTATACATTAATTATATATATGTGAAGACGATGCATCTAGAATAAGATTACTATACCACGATAGGTAAAAAAAAAAAATGAAAAAAAAAAAGCAATTGCAGATAAATTAATTATGATAGACATGGTGCTCACATATTTACAAACATTGCAAAATTATACGATATTCCTAACATTTTAACAAGTAATACTAATAAGTCAGTGTGTGAGTTCAAGAAATCACAGAATGTTATAAAAAATAACAAACTATATAATTAAATAAGCAACCAGTTTGATTTTGTCTAGACTCTAAATTGTCCTATGGAGCAGGACCAGCATGTTTCCAAGCATTCTTATCTTGGATATAATCCTCTAATTTGTAATATGCTTGTTTACAGAGTGTACTTTTAATATGAGTTTTAAATTTTCTTTCATTTAATTGTAATATATCACAAGGTATTTTATTGTAACATTTAACACAGTACCCCATAAAAGATGTATGTACTTTAGATAATCTGAAAAATGGTTGATCTATTTTATCTTTATTTCTAGTATTAAAATTATGTCTATCACTTATTTTATTAAAAATATGAAGATTTTTTCTTACATACATAATATTTTCATATATGAATTGGCAAGGTACCGTCATAATATTAATCCTTTTAAATAGTTCCCTGAGAGATTCGCGACGATGTAGATTATAAATGGCTCTGACAGCTCTCTTTTGTAAAATAAATATGGATTCAATGTCAGCAGCCCGACCCCACAGTAAAATGCCATACGACATAATACTGTGGAAGTAACTAAAATAAACCAAACGCGCGGTTTCTACATCTGTTAACTGTCTTATCTTTCTAACAGCATAAGCGGCCGAGCTTAGGCGCCCCGCAAGAGATGTTATATGAGGTCCCCATTGTAATTTCTCGTCTAGCGTGATTCCTAGGAAAACCGTTTGATTAATAAATTCTAGTTTTTCTCCATTCAATATGATGTCACATTCGCTACTTCTAACATTAGGTAATTTAAATCTAATGCATTTGGTTTTTTTTTTTATTTAGTACCAAATTATTTACCGTAAACCAATCTTGGACTTGAAAAATAGAGCTGTTACCGTCATCAAGATTTTGTGACCGTCGGTTTATTTTAAAGATCAACGATGTGTCATCTGCAAATAACACCATCTTCGGTTGATTTTGAAGTAATTGGGGTAAATCATTAATATAAACTAAAAAGAGGAATGGACCCAATATCGAACCCTGTGGAACGCCCATTGCCATTTCAGACCCCAATGAGTTTACGCCGTTTACTTGAACTTGAACTTTTCTATCTTTCAGGTACGCTCTTAGTAAATCAAGAGCTGTATTCCTAATCCCATAGTGCTCCAGTTTCAGCAGAAGTGTTTCATGGTCTACGCAATCGAACGCCTTCGAGAGGTCGCAAAAGATTCCAATGGCATCTTGTGCTTCTTCCCAGGCGTTAAAAATGTTCTTTATGAGGGTGACACCGGTGTCAGTGGTACTACGCCCTTTGGTGAAACCGTACTGTTGTTCATGAAAGATGGAATTTTTATTAAAGTGACGTAACATTTGATTCAGCATCAACTTTTCAAACACCTTGCTGAAAACTGGCAGAATTGACACAGGCCTATAATTGTTGGGTTCCTTACTATCACCGGATTTGAGGAGATCCTTGACTGACTCCGGAACGCGTATGATAGGGCTGGGATTCATAAAGGCCCAGTCTGACAAACTGCTGACGATCACGGAGGTAGTCTGCAAGGAGCCTTAACAGACCTGGCGGAAATCCGATAGCACATAGTTTTGCCAGCAGAATATCATTATTGACCCTATCAAATGCTTTACGGAAGTCAAAGTACAAGACATCGATCGAACATGATCGATCGACCCATGAGGCTGTTATTACTTGCAATCGTTTCTAAGGTCCACAGAGCATTAGAAATCTTATAGTTTTACTCAACTCAAACTTAAAGCATTTATTTCAATTAAACCATTTACAGGCACTTTTGAATTGTCAAATAGTCGCGACAGTTAGTCAGAAAGTTGCAGCTAGTTGCCCATTCCAAAACGTAGATCTTTATGGACAAGAACGGGAAAGAAATTCCAAGGACACTCTTTTAAATTTAGAAAATTACATAATCCTGGGTATTCTTGTTGCGTATATTAGAACAATGTACAAAAAATAATGAAAACAATTCAAAATATAAGATTAAAAATAAGCCATGGCAGATAAGAGATGACCAGTCACAACTGACGGCGCCCGTTCACAAACATGACGCGTGGATTAGCAACCATTTTGTAGGGAACCGACGTATTTATAGGTGACATAGATACATACATAAACTCACTTCTTCCCCTGGGGGTAGTTGGAAACTACAGAACGTCACCTGCTACGATCCTTTCATACTCCTTTTGACTCGTTTACTTTCATACATCGAGTCATACACGCACTCCGGTTGCGAGGATTACGCACCTGAAGAGTCCGAAGATCAACACTAATAAGTCATCTATGTCCTTCTAGGGTCCCGGCATTTCAACTCACATCTGACTCGTAAATACCTTTTGTTTTCTACAAGTGGCGTTAACTATTTTCCGCTCTGTGTGGGTAATGACGATACCACGGCCTTCACGAACGAAGATGTAAGCCTGAAAGTACCGAACGACCGCTGGGGAGTTTGTTGCGCCACTTCTTCTTCCCAGTTAACGCACTAGGAAGTGGTGAAGGGTGGGCGTTTTGGGGGACTGTCTTATGTAATTTTGACGTACGAAAAGTGCTGATTATCAGCCTAGTTTGAATAAATGACTTTTGAATTTTGAATTTTGACCACTAAATCTTTACGCTATCAGGATAAATTAAAGTTGTTAAGCTTCATAAAATTACCAGCAATGAGGATTTTCATGGAAATTCACGCTACCAGTTGGCGCTATTTTAACAAGAAGTCTTTTCGACAATGAATATAAAATTTGTGATGACGTTCATCATTCGTTTCATTCATTTAGTCACGACTAATTAATTATAGGCGCTTTGACAGGTGCCCGGCCCTGACGTCTCAGTGCTGCCACCTAGTGAGCGCCATTTTAGAAATCCCTCGTTGAAACTACAAACGCTCTACTAACAAGAATTACTTTTAATCTTTTCATTTTCCCTCATTTCTGTTCAAACCACAACAAAGGTGCTATCATCAAACGATTCGAAACACTCAAAGCAACTCAAATTATTCCCCAAATAATAACCACCAGTGAATATTAATAAACAAAGCAAGTATTTGACAGACCGCAGCAGCTCCACTAAACATAATATTTTCTATAATCCGACTGAAATATTTCAATAACTCCAAAGTGAAAGGGAAAATATGCGAGGCCCAAAAGTTTCGCATAACTTTCCATCGATTCGTCAGAATACTTATACAGCAATATTTTAAGGTATTAATATTGTTTAAATGAATTTTTTACTGCATTTATAATACAGATTTTCTTGTTGAAATTCTGTGTTTTATAACGCTGAAAGCACCAATGACACAAGAATTAATAAATGATTTTACGGTATTTCTGAGGGGGTTTAATTATTTCAGTAGTTTTATGTTTATTATTATTTATTTATTTCAATCAACTTTGGATCAGACAATTACACTAAATTTAAAATTATTAATCAAATTAAATTAAACAGTTACATTTAAATTGTGAATTATACATTAATACTTTTTAATTTATAACAGATAAACAAAATTAAAATAATACCTTAACAGCAGCAGCAGCAGCAGCAGTGCATGCAGCAGTGGTTCACGTATGACGTGTCGAAAGTCGAAACGTTCCGCAAAAGCGTTCAGGATACTGATGAGACTGCCCCGCACCTACGCACGGCAAACATCTCCGACGCACTACAGAAGCGAGGCAGCCCCAAGAGCACCCTGAACGCGTATATAAGACACTAATTCAGTTGCATCCAGTGCCGTTTCTCAGCGTAGGAACTGTGTTTTTTTTTAAATTTTCATTAGCAGTCAAGAAGTTACTAAATCTTCAGCGCGATGTGTGGCGGTTACAATTCCTCTCACCTGCCTACCACTTCATAAAGTACAGGCGTAGCCGCGTAACCTATTATCTTAATAATTACCTAGTTAATTAACGGATGCACTATGCATGTAGATACCAACATATATGTACGTTATGTAATCAAGATTGTATGTAATCGTGTTCATTTCCGTTTGAAGCCACGGTCAGTACCTAATAACAATAAGAGCTCCTCTAGTCTGAAGAGTAGGAACTGTGATTGACCAACGTAAATGAGATCGAGGAACCGTGTTAGGAGGAGTAAGTTTTGGTTATTAACACCTTCAAGCTGTAGTAATTCAATATCTTCACCAAAATTTTTATATGGTGAACTTTTAGCCTACATAGATAGAAAATATCATATAATTACGCAACACATTTTCGTAAATAATTACGACTAATATTATACTATTTTGACAGTTTAACAACATTTATTGCGTTATTTATGTTGTTTGCAGATTTTTTTTCGAACTTATGAAGCAATGGATTAGCAATCTCTTTAAAAACGATTCCAATTCTGATTGATCGTGTATTACATAATTAGGGTACTGGTACTGGATTGTAGTTTCGTTAGATGAGGCATTATTAGTGACTATGTTTGAATCCACAACGGGTAAACTCTTGGCCTGCATCTTACCTGATGGTAAGTAATGATCAGGCCGAAGGTAGAAGCGAGCTTCACCCACAATCCTCAACCACAGACAAACTTACTATCTTACCTCTGACTGCCGAAACACGAAAATGCTGTTAATATTGTTGTTATGGCGACAGACTTAGATAAGATGGTGGTAGCTAGCCAGGCGGATTTAGAACAAGCCATATCACCAACCATACCGAGCAGGATTTTTTTTTTCGGGGAATCGAACCTGGACCTCTGGATCTGAGACAGGTGGTCTAACCAATTGACCACAGAAGCGGCTGGATGTTCCATGGACTGACCGTGAAAGTGACACTTAGCTACCCGCCTTTCTACCGTTCATATAATTATCTTCTTCCCTCAAAAACATTTTTTTGGGATGACCCATCAAGTCTTTTTCTCCCACACATCTCTAGCAGCCTATCCCAGTAGGTACTAATATATTCCTCTCTAGGCATATCTTTCACAATAGGCATTAATTATGACATAATAAATTATTATATTATAATTTAAGAATTTTCTAGAACCAGGTCTTTGATGGATTAGTTACAAAAACAATTTGAAATTTTCCATTAAATTCTGTAGATACCGGAGCAAACTTCAAAGTAAGAAATTTTATTAAAGGAATATTTTCCGAATTTATTTCTATCGAACGTAATCTTTGATGTAAACTTACCTCAGAAAAATATTTTCGGAAAGATATTTTAAATATTCTTTTAAGTAAAATTACGTTACCTAATATTTGTTTTTTTGATGCCTTACTTTACTCTTAGGGCACCTTAAGATTAGAGTAAAGAGCGTTTATATAGAAAGTGGGCAACATCGCAAATAGCTGTCAAATATTTCGCTGTTTTGATTAATTTGGCAATATTACTGTATAGAAATAAGAAATATGGCTAACTAGTGAACTAAAATATTGATATATAAATATATAATATACTAATATTACCGCCTTCACGAAGCCCTTTCGGACCACTTGCATTTAAATCCTGATTTCAAACTATTTTACAATGAAACCCATCCAAGAAATATTGTTATTTTCACCCATTTTTTTCATTCAATACCATAGAAATCAAAATTTTACATTTATTCACATTATTAAATCATTTTTCAACTAAGTTTATTAACCTACAAATAAGATAATAAGATCTATAAAGCCATTCTTGCTAGTCTTGATACTTATCTTTCTTATCTTATCCTCTTGTCTTGAACTACTTTCATCTTTTTATTTTATTTTATTTTTCTGATATTTTTGCATGAACGTGTTTCTGTGAAAAATAAACTAATGTTTCTTTTCTGTTTCTTTATCACAAATAAGTACTTAATTTTGATATCAAAACAAAGAAAAAATCTAATAAAATCTCTACATCGAGATCACTTCGTACCAAAACTAGGCTTATCTGGAGGCAGCCTAGTTCAGACAGACGTTTGACAAATTAACTTAGCATGAGACCTCAGTCCTCACACAGGGCGTTGTCAAGGCTCGTTTCTCCGCAGCTAAAAGGATCCGACACCTGCATTCAACAATTACTGGAGAGAATAATTTAGAGCGAAGTGTACAGAGAACCGGTGCATATGATATCAAAGTCAGTTCTTCTTATAAAATGAATTAATGAATGAACAGCTAAAACGGGTTTAGTGCGCCAAGAGTACATACCGGAGAAAATCTAGATACCTACAGGATTGATATTATCCAAAATAAAACTTGATACACCCATCTCTTTTAAATTCATTCATTCATCCAATTTCTGACCGTAGGTGTCGTGAAAGGCGACTAAGGGACTTCCTAGAGAATGGGCAGCAACATACTCTATGTATTTTAACACCACACTGCGATCGCCAACCCGCCTGCCAAACGCGATGATTATGGCAAACCCCCCCAAAAATCTCAAAAACTGGACACATATTTCATCATCATCATCATTTCAGCCAAAAGACGTCCACTGCTGAATATAGGCCTCCCCCAAGCACCGCCACTTCGACCGATTCTGTGCTACCGGATGACGAAGCGATGGAAGGCCTCCCACAAGATGGACCGATGACCTTGTGAAGGCCGCAGGAATCCGCGGGACACATGTTTACATATTCAGAAAAGTGGAATGGGTGCTTGACATAAATCTCATCTTACTTTTCTTGTTATTTGAATCACAGTCTTTTGTTTTGGATGGATGGATAGACGGATGTTTGTAATACTTTCACGCAAAGACTACTGAACGAATTTGAATGAAATTTGGGTTAGTTTATAACCTGGACACATGATACTTTTTATCTCGATATTCCCACGGGATGGAGACTTATGCGGGTGAAACCCTAGGGGTGCTGCTAGTATTCTCATAAAAATAACAATTTCATGAACCAATCAAATCCACAGATAAGCACTCTCATATTTCTGTAGGTTTGTCAAAAACAAAACGCCGTGCCGCCATTTTGTGCGTGCCACGATAATGGATAAAAGTTTTAATTCAAATTTATAGTAGCAACAGCTCTGTATTATGGGCACTGAAGTAAAACAAATGGGTTATTTTATTGCAGCACGCAGTTATTTTAATGTACGAGCGGAATATCATCAGGATTGTTGATGATACTGAAACAAGAGTTGTGTGTTGACTTGTTGTCATACTGGAAAAATTGTGGGTTGAGTTATTTAGCGTAGGCTGTGGCGATTGGATCTCTTACTGATAGTGAATTTATACCCAGGTATACCAAACTAACTAATAAAAAAAATTAAGGCATTTTTTTACATTATACGATCAAACTGGGAACGTAGGAGAGGACTTTATGTTTGAACTGGACATTATGGGCACCTTTTGGAGGCAGATTACCCGCGATTTTCATCTCCCAGAGACTTCACACACGCATTATAGGCTTTGCTTTGCTTTTACTAATCTCTATGATCATGTGCCGTGATGTAAAAGTAGTTAGTATTAATCGTAAAGGAAAGTAGACGAGTATGTCATCCTCTACTTTCCTTGACGATTCAATAACGTCGTAATTCAGTAACGACTGTCAACGATGCACGAATGACAGCCGGGACCAACGGCTTAACGTGCTCTCCGAGGCACTTTCCTTGACGATTACCTCACAAAAAAAGTGCAACATACTTTATTACTCGTAATTCAATAGCGATAGGTACGGCTCGGGTTCACAAGGGTACAATTTACATGTGAAGGCGGTATTTTGTTCACAACAGCAGTGTAGTGCACAAGTTCTGAGCAAGTGACCAGTAACCTAACAAAACTCTAAAACTCCTTTATACAATTATAATTATAAATTATATTTTTAAATATTAGAATGACATGAGGAGCTCATGGCTAAGTAACAACAGCCACACTGGTCGATCCATCAGGTTAAGCTACGCTTGCCGGGGTTGGTCAGTGGATGGGTGACCATCTTTACATACCGAGAATCCTCCGTGTCTCGGAAAGCACGTTAAGCCGTTGGTCCCGGCTGTCATTCGTGGATCTTTGACAGTCGTTACGAGTCGTCAGAAGCCCGAAAGTCTGACACCAGTGTTACCATGGGGTATCGTATATTACCCAGTTACTGGGTTGTGGAGGTCAGATAGGCAGTCGCTCCATGTAAAATACTGGTATTCAGCTGCATCCGGTTAGACTGGAAGCCGACCCCAACATAGTTGGGAAAAGGCTAGGCAGATTGATTTTTAAATATTAGAATAAAATAATATAAAAACATTTTAAAATATAAAAAATAGTAGCCCACCGGTATCGGGAACAGGGTCCAAGCTACCGGCAGTGAGGGCTAGGGCTATTTCATTATTATTATTTCATTATTATTATTAAGTACTTCTTTTTTTGTAGATATTTACACAAAGCCTATGTCCATCTGAAATAATGTATATTTCAAACAGTAAAAGATTATTGCAAATAGGAGCTGTGGTTCCGGAGTTTACCCTCCACATATACAATTTCGCCCATTATTTAATTTTAGAAATGATTTCATGAATATTCAGAAAAATACGGGCGGTCACGCCCATGGGCGACATTGTATAGATAAACTCACAAAATTCGCTCTGTCTCTTTATAATATTAGCATAGATAATATTTACAATACCTTTCAAACAATTACCACAAACCTTCATACCCGTGTCTGCACGCGGCCGTGTTCCAGACATACCCGGGATACAAGACTATGTGCTAGTTATGTCAGCAATGTACCGTGCGATGTACACCGCTGTGCGACGTGCTGTAATGCTGCACACGCTGTACATGACTGTACATTGTTGAGCGGATGTACACTGTTCATGGTTTGGACATGTATATATGGATGTACGGCGGTAGTCGAGAGATAATTATTGAAATATGAACATAAACCATACCTCATTGTTTCTGAACGATTCGCGCGCCCCTATAATAGTGTGTTTCTCAACGACCACTCCTCTGTCAGCTGTTAACTTTTCGCCCAGTTACTCGTATATTATTTCTGCTGTTGTAACCGATTTATTAAACTAGTTAATACTTTATATCTTTCTGTTTTATTACATTATTAATCGTAAGAGTTTCCAGCTGTGCCGCAAAATAAACTGTATAGGATGTTTTGGGGTGCTATAATAATATGTTTTAGGAACGAAGTTCTTTAACGCGGTTTGTGGTAGTAGTAAACTCGTAGAAATCGTTACGTAACGAAAAGCGTCATGTCTATGCGTCAGACGAGAGAGAGAGAGAGAAAATCAGCGTCAGGTGGTACAATTGGGCAAACTCGCAACCCTGGCAGGCATTGGCTCTGACGGGGTCCGTAAGGGCCAATGCCTGCCAGGGTTGCGAGTTTGTCCGAAAGGGATATCGCGGCCCGGCACACAGGCAACGGAAGGAACACGGGTGGGTTTTTTGAATTCGCAGTCAAAAAAAAAAAAAAAGGTGGTACAATTTGTGTTGCCATCTGACATTATGCTGAGCTGAGGCCCTTTTGGCATTTTAATAATTGTTTTCAGTTTCTTTTAGTTATAAAGTATTATATTTTCTTTTTTTCTTCTTGAAAATATGAATTTGGTCAAATCCAAGATGGTGCCTTGCCTGTAAATATTTTCAAATATTTCATCATGGATATAATTTTCATAGTTTTCGAGAGTGCTACGGGGGTCCCCGACGGCACACGTTTTTTTTGTTTAAAAATAATCGTTTAGTACATAGCTCCTTGTGAATCAATTTACCCAGGATAAGTAAGTTCTAAAATCATACTTAATCATTCGGTTCGGTTTCAGTGTCAATGAATGGCATTAAAGTTGGTAGCTGCAGTAGCGGGCTGTGAAACTTTTTCAAAGAAACAATCTATTATTAATAATTCAATATCTTTGATACGTTCAGCGTTAGCTTCCTTCACCCAGGGGTCACGTACGACGACGCTTCATTACATGAACTAACCAGGAGCTCATACAGCAGTTTGGTTTTACAGCCAACAAAGCTTTGACGGATCGCCTGCCTTTCACCTGCATACAAAAGTAATTATTTACTAAGTCAATTTCACGTCCGATACATGACTAAAGTAGATATTTTAAGACAATCAATTTAAAAAATCACAACTTCTAAACTACTGATTTTCGCGGAACATATGTTACGTTTCGATGAAACACTAGGAAGACCTAGAACAAAAAAAGAATTGGGCTATTATAAATGGACCACCCTGTATAAAACTGGATGCATAATTCTAATTTATACTTTATTACAATGAGGTAAGAGTTATATTGTAACGTGATTACATAAAAAAAAAATAACATGAATGTGCTCATCGGTTTGCAAAAAAATATTCAAATATTTGCACAAAAACAAGCAAATATCACAGCCAAGAAAATAATAACTTAGAAAATCAATTTTTGGAAAAATACAACGCACTCAAAAGTACACTGAGTTGCGTTGAACATAAATATGCATTTCAGTGCGCCCACGCTTTCATAATTATCTTACACCCGTTGTTTATTTTACATATGCAAAAATAAAAATCTGAATTTCAATATTGGGTTGGGTTGGCAGCACCTGTTCGCCTCATATACATCGTATCGAGATAGATTATACTTTGAAATATGCAGAATTATGAGCAGGGCACGTGAATCTGTTCAATTTATATTTTGGATATGAACGAGCTTAAATGGGGCGTAGTAGATTAAATCTTTCTGAATAATACGTATAGATTAAGGCGAAATAGTATCGTGGTAGCGTTCCGGGAGCGGCGATATGACCCGGCCCGCGCGCAATTCTATTGCACTATGCTTACAAATATTGAATTTAAAAATTTTACTTGTGTTGATATAGAAAAATAAATCCATAATTCCTTAAAGTATTTAATAGTGAACACGCAGACAAAATTTTATACAATTGCTTTAATAACAATCGAATGGAATAGGTTTTTCTCTTAGAGGTTGTAACAAAAAAAGCAGATTTTAAGGTAATGTTGCCGTTTTTTTTATCGAGGAAAGTTTTGTCAATCGTGTTTCGGGCCTCATACTTCACTAAGGACACTCTTCAATTTTCGTAATCATAAAAAAAAATATGCAAATTTGTTGTTTTTTTAAGAGAAACATTGATTTTGCGTGAAGTCGAAACATCTGCTTGGGCACCCATTTCACCTTAACGATAAGATACATACGTAAGGCTAAGTGTTCTTGAGTGGAGACCGCGAGTCGGCAAACGTAAGGTAGGACGCCCCAGGCTAGGTGGAGCGAAGATCTTCGCAGGGTGGCTGGTAGCAGCTTGATGAGAGTTGCCAAGAACTGAGTTCAATGCGTTGCAAACGGAGAGGCCTATGTTCAGCAGTGGTCTGTCGTAGGCGGATGTAGATGATAGCAACAGATACTTGTTACATAATGCAAAAGCAGCGTGACACGGTGGTTTCTAAAAGGCTAACTATTGTAATGATTAAATCTGCTGTGAAATCATACCTTCGTGCCGTATCGTTGATGACCAAAATGTGGAAACAACTATTTCTTGCCCTGTGTTCAGAAACTGTCCGCTAATGCAATTCAGTATGCAAGAGTGGTAAATACATAATTCAAAATATTTTATTTCACATAAACCTACATGGGTACTTATGAAATGTCAGAAGCTAGGTGCACGGTTCCAATTGGTCGTTTCCAATGGAGAAGAGCGTGCAAGAAATTCCACGGTTACTCTTCACTATATTTTCAAAATAACAGTGTTAATAGGTATGGGAGGACAGTGTAGGTCTTTCAACAAGTACCAGGTACTTAATAAAATAGAAGATGGTCAACAAACTCCAGTCCACTAAGCCTATAGCGTTCTCACATTCACAAAATAGAAAAGAATCTATATAAAATATACTTAAATAAATTATTAGAAATAATAATGAGTAAAACACATTGTTTCAGGAAACGTACTCAGCTTTTAATGTTCTCACTGCTGGGACACGTCGGTAGATCCCACATGTTCTCAAATTTTTGGTTCTAGGACATGCCGGTTTCGTCACGATGTTTTCCTTCACCGGTTTGGGAGCAGTGGTGATCAAATAAATTACACAAAGTAACGCAACTGACTGGGTTTGAACCCACGACATCCAACTCGTAAGTCGGGGCCGTTACTACTAAACGTTTCTATGTTATCCATAAAATAGTTTTACTCCTGGGTTCGATTCCCTGGTCGGGCAGTTATTGGGTTTCTGTAATTTCTCAGTAGCAGCCCAGATTCGGGATTTGTGCCCGGTTAATGGCAATAGGCTCGCCCCCTATTACATGGGACTTAAACATAACTGGCGAACTATGGTTGTACTATAGGGACACCCCTTTTTTTTTTTGGGTGGGAAATCATCAAATGACTCCTCCCGCTCTGGGCGGAGCGAGAGGGAGTGTCAGACTTTTACTGACTAAAACCCACCCGTGTTCCTTCCGTTGCCTGTGTGCCGGGGCCGCGATATCCCTTTCGGACAAACTCGCAACCCTGGCAGGCATTGGCCCTTACGGACCCCGTCAGTTGGTGCTGACACCTCTTTGAGGCGCGCGTGGAACACAACGCGCCGTCGACCCGGGCCTGGTCCTATAGGGACACCCCTGCCCAACCCTTCGGGGAAACAAGGCCTCATATAATGTTAGTTTTGTTAGTACTACTTACTACCTAGATTTATATAAGTCTTATTCCTACATTTATCTAACAATTCGTGAAGGTTTCTATCTCTCATCCAATTCAATTAGTTGACAATCAAACTGTCTCACAAGACAAACACGTCGCTTTATAAAGCCAATGTTCGATGTAACCTCTAAATTGCGTCATGTTATAACTTGCTGCGCAAATAGAAGGGTCTTCGCGGAATACATTAGCTGTGTAACGCATTAACGTAAACTGCGTAATATTCGATGGTGACTACAAACATCACACAAGTCATTTAAGGTGCGATACAACAGTTGCGGGAACTCTCTATAATACCATCCTGTTACTGTCCCACTGCAGGGCAAAGGCCTCTTCTCATACAGAGAAGGCACGAGCATTGATCACCACGTTTGCTCAAGACGGGTTGGCGATTTCAGACTTATATTAACTATAAGTCCAGGTTTCCTCACGATGTTTTCCTTCACCGATGTTCAGTAATGTCCAAGATAATATATATAATAAAAATCTGGTTAAATTTGCCAGCCAGGTTGATATAGCTGAAGGACAAATAGCCAAGTCATTGAGCGCAACGTTTAACCAGATGGCTGAATGTCGTGTAGTCATTTGTCATTTAGTTGCAGGGATCCAGCAGAATATCAGCGTCAGGTATATTTGCCTGACACATGCTGAGTTGGACTCCCATTTGGTGTAACCTTGAGACACGCACCGCACTTTGTGGGTTTCACTATTTTAAAGTGTCATCACAATGTCTTTATTTTCTTTTATATTTTATTTTTTGTATATTGGCACCTTATATTCTATATCCATGTATTTAGTTATTATTTAAACGTGTTTTTGTATTTTGTGCTGTCTTTTGTGTGCATCAAATAAATGATTTATCTATCTATCTATCTATTTAGTTAAACTGGCTGAAATAGGTTAGGTTAGGTTAGTATATACAGTATATAATACGTTAATATTAAAGTTACGTTTACCGAAGAAATCTCAGCAGTAGCAGTAGGAGCGGGTCACTAGTTAACTATAAATTCAGGTTTCCTCACGATGGAACTCTCTACTCAACTTTATTTATTTTCAGTACAGTACTCTGAGACGCCTCGGCACGCTACTAGACGCGGCATCGTCAATACTTTTCATACAAACCAAGAGTGTCACCGTTGTCTCGCACTACGTCACGAAATGACGAATAGAAACTGACGACAGAAGTTTTGTGCTCAGCACAGTGCAGGCGCCATGAATTTTATTAGTAAATACTCCCGTCTCTACACGCTGGCGGGTGTAGTGATTCTGTGTTCTATGATTTTTGCTCTGTATTGTCCTACTGCAGGGCAAAGGCGTACGTCCTCCATTTTCCTCCTGAGCTAGCGCAACTTGTCAATTATATGGAAAAAAACAACTGGCCGTGCGCAGTACGACTCCCGCGCCGCGGTCCCCGCGCCACTGCAGTATCCGGTAGAACAATTTCCAAGAATGTTTCATACAAATTGTTCCACCAGAGTCACGTCGCGCCGCTGCGTCGCGCCTGTCTGCGGGAACCTTAAGGCGACGTTAACCAACTTTTAATGATTTTATACTGAAGATCACGTCTTAACGAGTAGTGTTAATGATTTGGAAAAAATATAATATCTTAAATTAGAGCATTTTCTTAATAACTCAATTAAACGAATATTTTAAATTATGTTTTAAAACATAGTAAATTAATTTATAAAGTTATGTCTAACGCGGATAAAAAACTGAGAATCACAGAAAATCTATCAAGCGTACTTTTCTGAAACCTTCACCACTTTAAAGATAATTAAATTATTGATCTTTTAGTATACGTGTTTTTATTAAAATACTTTTTGTTTTATGTATAATAAATTAAAAATGCGTCTAATTTGGGACAGTGCTCCTTGATGGGCGAGTGCTATTACTGCATGCCACTGTGGCGTATTAATTAAGTTTGTGTTGTTTTTCTGGTAGATGTAAGTACTAACACTAGTTTTTAACTCGAGTGTATACTAACCAAATGGACTAGGTATGGGTCCGAAATAAAAGATTATTATTATTATTTTAAATGTCTTTGACATATCTCGGGACCCTAGGGTCCCGGACCTTTGGAAGGCGTACGAGGGGCCGAAGCCAACTCCCAGAGGCCCGTTAGACGTTTTTAATGAAATGAGGCACCAACCGACGATTATCCCTGTATGCACTACGCAAGTGCACCTAAGGACAACCCCCGGTTGGTGTAAGACTATTGCAGGATATGGAAACAAAGATATTGGACTATGGGTTTGGGTGGCTAAAGTTGACTGGTGTCCTGGAACTATGGAAGGACTATGGCCCCTGCCTGATCAATGTTTTATATGTACACGGATAAAATGGCAGGGGGTGACTTGCACACCCAATAATGGGCCTTATTATTATTATTATTACTGGTTGGACGTACGACGCGTTGCGTGAGCTCAGTACAGAACACGCAAGCTAACCACTCAAGGTCACAAGGTCTTATATCTGCGTCTTAAATTGAAAGAGTCTATCGGCATCAAGCCCGAGAGTACAAAATGATAAAATCTGAAAAAGTTTCGTTTTCTAATCTGATAAGTCATTACTAACTACCCCGAGCATTTCAGTAGACCTAATATGCGGAGTAGATAAAGGTAATGTAAGGTAAATCCGAATGATTTTAAAATTTAAAATACTCGTTTTGCACATAATATTTACGTCTTTTTGAGACTTTATTAATATATAAGGGTGACACTCATATAGTGGTATAGGATCATAGATATACGATAAATATATCTACTCGTATGTATTTTTAATTAAAAAATCGATCGAATCTAAGTAACGTTGGACTAATTCTCTCTGTATGCGTCAAAGCTCTCAGGATACAACTGAAAAAATCAAAAGTCTTTTTTGTACATACATTTGTAACAAAAAGTCATTACTTTAGCATCCCGAACATTTTAGAGCGAAGTGTTCACTCTCAAACGAAAGATTAGCTTGCAATGGAATTGACAAACTTGCTTTTGATTGCGCACGGTGTGGACACACCTTTACGAGATTCAAAACTCTAGTCTAAATATTTGCACGCTCAGCACAGTTAACACCCACTGTATCGGGGTAAATTAGGGTAATTGCGACGTTTGTAGTACCTAAATAGAGTGCAATGGGGAAGTGGGGTAAAATGTTGTGTGTGAGATTTATTTTAAATATCAAGCTTCTTAATAATTTATCTACTGTATTTCAGGTGTGAAAGTAATTTGATTCGAATTTGAAAATAAGTAAGTATTCACCATTATTCGTGAATACTTTCTTATTCTCAAATATATTTACAGTAATCAATGTTTATTTTGATAGTTGTATTTTGTATTTCATGAACTGTGTCCAAATAAATTTTATCCTTTCTTTCTATGTATTGGAATGTTATGTTTCCCTACCTACCTACATAAGTTTTATCGAAAACAAACAAATTATTGATATCATTCATTAGGAATGGGCCATTAAAAAAAATATATATATATATATATATATATATAATAATAAATAATAGTAAATATAATAATAATAATAAATGACTTATTTCCGTAAATAGGTTTTTAAAAACACTTTTAGACCTCAAATATAAACTGTAGGTGGTGTTTCCTATCCGACTACTCTGAGAAGAAACTACACTATTGGCCGATTCCTATAA
Organism: Agrochola macilenta; assembly: GCA_916701695.1. NCBI lineage: Eukaryota > Metazoa > Arthropoda > Insecta > Lepidoptera > Noctuidae > Agrochola > Agrochola macilenta. Next base: position 21,093,315 of record OU753560.1, on the reverse strand, counting down.
TGTAGGAACCGTTATTGGTTAATTTTAAGACTCTTGTATGTTTACCAATAATGAAGCAAAGATCTCATAGTTTTGCATAGTAGACCCTCCCATGTGGAAGTAGCTATCACAGGTAAAATTAGCTTACGAATCTATGTATAATCCCAGTTTGGAGATAAAAATGTTACCATCGGTAAACAAAACGATTCGTTTTCATTTATAGGAACCGAGCGTTTAAGTCTCGATTGCGTTAACCGAAATAATACCAAGGCTCGCATTTGTTAATCAAACTTAACCCTTACTTGTTCTAGACTATTGTATCCCAGCACAAATAAACTACAATAACACCAGAAATAGCCTAACCTTTCCAAACACTCATTTATCTAACCTAACATTTACGACTAATTCGCAACTAAACAACCAATCGACAATAAAATAAGAAAGACCTTTCTATTCCCTCTATAAAACTCTTATATTACAGTTATAAGACCTTATAGAAGAATAGAGGCGTTAAATAATACAAAAGAAACGATATAAAGTGATATAGAACCTTGTTTCCAGTTTATGTGAAGCTCGTAAAAATGTTATGGCGGCAGGTACGGCTTCTCAAGGGTCGCGCCAATAAAACAGGTAAATATATGCTTTTTTATTTGATCATCGCTTCATATTTTTATTTTTTAGTGTTTTAAATAAAAGTTTTCTTTGTTGTGTTGTTTTGCAATTTTGATATTGATGGTTTTCTTCTCCGTTTTTCATTTAGGACACGTTGAATGTTTAGACATCATTCATCTATTGTTTATCTCAGTTTCTGCTGAACGCTACGGTCTCTATATTCAGATGGGTCTTATTAAGCCCATCGTCCATGACGCTACTCAAAAGTAACGTGTTCATAACAAATTCAAGTCACCAATGAGAAGACAGAATGTCACAGAACTACTTTATTTGCATTATACAGTTATTTGCATTGTTGCCAACTTTAAGGATAAACGCTCTTAAGAGCGTTTATTCTGAAGGTGGGCAACGTCGCAAATAGATGTCAAATATTTCACTGTTTTGATTAATTTAACATTATTACTGTGTGGAAATAAAAAATGTGGCTAATGTGGCTGTGGTGTGTGGGCAGGTGTAAAAAACGCATTTGGAAAGTTTCCAAATAGTTTTTTTACATCTTAAACTAAACATTCGGTGTTACGATATTAATTATTGCATTTCATAATCAATATTCTAGTTCGCTAGTTAGCCACATTTTTTATTTCCACACAGTAATATTGTGTAATTAATCAAAACAGTGAAATATTTGACATCTATTTGCGACGTTACAACATCAAATTCAATGTTATAAATTGCAATTCATTATTCCATACAAAACCAAAAAGTGAAAATAAAAACTTTTTACAAAAAAAATAAACAACCGTCTTCCAAAAAAAAGCACTACAAAGTGAAAAATAACTTTAATTTCGGAAGTCGGTGGCAAAAAACGAAAATTCATAAACAAAGACACCTACTTTCGAAATTAAAGTTATTTTTCACTTTGTAGTGTTTTTGCTTTACGTTTTTTACGTTTATACGTCCAGTCAGAATACCAGCAGTGCGACATTTTTATTTATTTTTAAATGTCGCGGCATTATGCTGAGATAGGAGCCTTTTGGCCTCGTACAGGACTTCCTTCTGTGTCTTCATTTTATTGTAACTTTGTTTTTGATTGTTTTTTATTTATGTTTAATGTGTTTTTAGTTTTGTGATTTCCTGTGCGAGTCTCAATAAATACTTTTTCTTTCTTTCTTTCTTTCTTTCAGTGGGGTAGGGTACTGCGCGATTTTTGTGGTCAATTTTATACTTCTTCTATACATATTTCTTCATGACTTCTTCCACAATACATAGAATATTAAGTTCAGGAGTATACGAGTATATACATCCCCGAAGAGGCGCCCCAGTCCACGATTACTTTACCGTAAGCTGTCGCTGCCCCACTCCGCTCTTAGTGAGAGCGTCTTCGTGGATCTATACCTACCTAATTATTAATCAATATTATTGCACAACAATAATTCGAAAATACCTTAAATACAATATTTCAAATTAATTTCGGGCGTAAAGAATAGTACCATCCCATTTCTTCCCGTGGGTGTCGTAAAAGGCGACTATGGGACTCACTAGAGAATGGGCACCAGCGTTCTCTATGCATTTTAACGCCATACTGGGATCGCCAACCCGCCTGGTAAGCATGGCGATTATGGAAAACCCCCCCATTTGGGGGAGGCCTATGTCCAGCAGAGGACGTCTTTCGTCTGAAATAATGATTATTGCACAGCTTTTGAAGTTAAAACTTCTCTAGGCGCACTTTGCGGTCTTTCAATGAACAGTGAATGAAACTGAACCGTCACGCTCGGATCGTTGACGCTGAATCGGGTATACGAGACTCCAGTGACGCTGAATTGCGTAGGTTTACTTGTTGTTTTTTCGAAACCAACCAAAAATGTATTGAGAACTTGTTTTTGCACACGCAAAAGGCTTTCTTTAAAAAAAACTACATAAGAAAAAGCAAAAAATCCCCACTATCACTCTAAACTCAAACAAGCTCTTACAACCGAAGAGCTATCAACCCATCGAGTGTGCTCCACTGGGCACTAGGCACTGGGCATCCCGCACTGATAACTGGGAATAAAACATTTGTATGTCCAAAGAGAAAAACATACAATTTAATAGGAAAAAGTGCTCGAGAGTGCTAGAATTTCATGCCGGAGTTACGAGTGGATGACCGGTACGGCGAGCAATTTTTTTTTCAATGTTTTATGTATATGTGCAGGAGGAGTGTTTACCGATACTTAATAGGTTTGGCATGTACTAACTGTGTTATATCACAAAATAGAATAAACTTCGCTCTCATAGCAAATAAGTTAGCAATGGTTTTCAGCTGTTTTGCACCTATTTAATTTTCCAAGGAATAAAAAAAAGTTTGTTGTTGAATACTTGTAAAATAAATCTTTATTCAAATTAATATTCAGTGACACAAGGACTCGACGAACCGTATCTAGGATTTTACATGTAAGCAAACTTGAATAGCATGTCCCATACCTTGAATCACGGTTCAACCATCGAAGAAAACAATCTCCCAATCTCCCAAGATCACACAATCTTGTCTATATTTTTATCTAACACAATCTGACAACAATATTCCAAGTTCCAGTTTGTAGACAAACTGGACGAGTACTGGAACAATCTCGCTGTAATCCAAGTAACGTGGGAATTGCAGTCACTGTTCCTCGGAACTGCTATGTTCAACTGTTATAGTATTTCATATCGCATTTGAAGTGTTTAAAGTTTGTGTTGCTTCTAGCTGTTTAAAGGGATAAAAGTTAAAGTTTGCTCCACAGTAGCACGATTAGAACGAAAATATATTTTTTGGGTTGCACGGTTAAGGAAAGATTTTCACAAACCAAAGCTTTTAAATTGTCGTTTCGTTTGACTAATCAAACGAAACAATTCAATTTAAACATAAACCAACGTAATTGTTAATTAAAACCTCATTGTTTTATCGGATTCGCACAGGTAATAAAGGTGGTTGGGGAGTTATTATTACAAACTTCTGGTAACACAGATGTGATGACGTAGACTTGTGTTGCCCACGTGATCACTGTGTTTCGGAATGCCATACCTGGCGAAGTATATTATTATACCATGGCGTAGCTCTTATTTTTTTCTGGCTACGTTACGCTCACTGAATTAGCCCGATAAGACGGGTCCGCCGCGTACTTGTAGCTTCATACCTAAAATGCAGAGTGAACCATCTGAATTCATATGTGGCTATACATACCTACAATAAAAGTCACACTAGAGACGAATTGATACCACACTTGAGAGCAGCAATAAAAGTAATGTATCACTCAAGTACAAGTGCTTGTAAAACATTAAGTGCTATTCATTCCTTTGGGTCATTTGACGGACATTGAAATGACCATCAGCTGCCTGGGGCTCCTGATGATGGTGTATTATTTGTTTAAGCGTTATTATTTTGTTCGATATGTTGTTGTATGACCCATGGTGTGCAATTTAATAAGATGAGCATGTATACAGGGTTATTGGTAATATCTCGCAAATGTCAAAGATTTTCGAGTAATTTGACATTTTTTTTAAAATATAAAATGTCAAATTATTCGTTTTTTTTTTTACATTTGCGTAAGGGCTAAAAGGAGTAATTTGATTGCAAATAATCTCTCCTACAGCCCCTTAATGGATTGTCGACATATTATTATTACCAATAATCCTGTATGCAAACCTATGTTTTAAATAATTTGCATGCCATTTTTATATCCGAATGTGTCCTGCCCTAAACGTCTTTTATATTTGCTAAATTTGTTTTTTATTTTTTATTTGTCAACAATTTTCGAGTAATTTGACATTTTTATTTAATTTATATTAAAATATAAAATGTCAAATTACTCGATTTTTTTTTGACATTTAATGGATTGCCGACAAACCAGTGTTTTAAATCATTTGCATGGCATTTTTTTATGGTAGAATGTCTGTAACATCTTGTATAATTACGAAATGTTTATGCAAATAAAGATACTTCGTTACTAACCCAATAATGTAAGATGTGAATCTTCTTGTGAAAATTGGTCATATTTATTTTTGTTACCAAATGTCATTACTTTTTCGGTTTCATGGCTATGTAAAAATGGGGTAAAAATAAAAGACCATCATCATATTCCTATTACTAAAGCTTATGTTCCTCATACAAAAAATTCTATGAGCCGTCATCCCAATACAATTCAGTTACTTTTAGAAAAAAACTATACCTATTCGAACATTTTCCCCCAAAATTATAATGCACTCGACTCCCAAACAAAATAGCAAAAACATAAACACAACTGAATACAATATTTGCTTATTCCCCAATTTTGCGAGCCACCTTATAACCAGAGAAATATGAGTGAAGCCAGGCCATGACAGTTGTGATAATCATAAGATTTTATTATAAACCGATAATATAGGGTTCCAATGAGGACTCAAAACTTGGAAGCTTGTGGCATAAAAGAAAACGATCAACTTACACTAGTTTCGTGCCGTAGAATACACATAGGGGAGTAGGTAACTTGGATGTGGCAGTTTTGTTACAGCTTTTATTGTTTTTATGTTTACATGGCTAAATTCGCTAGGTTGTAGTGCGAAAGCTTTGTGAACCTTCTAAGCTGGAGTTAAATTTTTAGGGTGAAAAGTAGTTTGAAATGTGAGGAGTTTACCTCAAATAATGACAAAGTGGGGACGGAACGTTATCATTGATGAACAGGCACCTACTTACTTTGACAATCATAACCATACCAACTGGCTCGTATTTAGAAATTCTTGCATTTTTCGAAATATTCTCGGATTAATAAAATTAATATTATTAGCGTGTTTATGGGTTATCCTAAATAACTCGGAGCTAATTCAGGGTTAATCAAATAATTTATTTTGCACACCAAAAGTAAACCTAGGGTTAAACTTCTAAATATTTAACCCACCGATGATGTGGGAGAGTTGAGTCGCTAAACTCTGGGTTAGTATAGTAATGTCAAAATAAACTGACGTTAATAGGTACCGGTGATCATTTATTTTGTATTTTATATTGTTCAACGCTTTATTAAGTGAAAATTCGATACGATATCAGCTGGCAATATATTCATGAACTCATAAAAAAACATACCTAACAACTATAAAAAACTTAGAACATATTTTTTCCTGACGTTTTCGTCAATCAATAAACTAAATCTCCATGAAAACTACATACAATACTATTAAAATGAAATGTCATGTTATAAAATTCAAAGACAAGAAAGTATTACGTATTGTAATGTAGTATAAAAGAGATGGGTATACAATTTCCGTTCAAAGTTCGTTCATTAAATTTTGGTTTGGTTACATACCTATGACAAAGTCATTGCAAATCTATTTTATGTTTCATCGATTGAACTGCAATATTCCCAACTCAAAAAACACTCATGTCAGGTTAACTAACCCGGTGTTACCGTTTAGTGACGCAACGCACAATAAGAGTTAAAATGCTAGTTACTTAACCCCGAGTTGACAAACTCTTTATTTATGTATTTAAATAACCCGACTAAACGTGCAAGTGGGCCGTGGTTTATTTAGTAACCACCAACCATATTCTTTTTTGCTGCCAAAATTATAGCCTATCCTGCAGGCTATATCTGGAAAGAGGTCTCAGCTCAAAGCCAAAGTCGTCTTCCATTTAATTAATACCTTTTATCCCAAAAATAACGCCCAGATCACCCAAAGCTAGCGTACTTAGCCTTGTACAACCACACACAAAAAAGCGCGTACAAAATTCTCTCCTAACCCTAGAAAGTGATCCGTGGTCACCCACTTGCCGTAAGCCAGGAGCCAATCAGGCCGAATGTTTTCCGAGGCAGTATAGAGGCTCGGGTGGGCCCTTATTTCCTGTACAGTTATCGTGGCCCCTACTAGTGGCCCTTGAAAATATGGGAAGGTCGAAGCGTGAATGAAGTTATTAACTTCGGTGTAGTTCGTGCGTTCGATCATGTTTGATGTATTGGATAGGTAGTAATTATTTTTCTATGTTTTGGGAAATATTTTGTTTTGTTTGGAGGAAGTTGGTTGGTGACGAATGGACTCTCTAGTTCCTATTTACTAATCTATGAAATAACTAATCAATGTTGAAAATTAACGTGATCTAAAGAAATCAACAATATTATTTACTTATTTTCCAAGTTATGTTCGAAGTAGCCTTAAAGTCACACCATCATCACAGGTTTTAGGTTCTTGCTCAAATGAAATTGCGAACTTTTATTGTTTTAATATTTTTAGTGTTTCAATAAAAAGTTGACGAGCAGTGGTAATGGCCGCGACTTACGAGGTCGTAGTTTCGAAACCAGACAGGCGCTTTACTTTGTGTAAATGGTTTCATTACTACTGCATGCTCTCAAAACGGTGAAGGCAAACATCGTTAGGAAACCGACATGTCCTAGAACCATAAATTCGAAGACATGTGACATCTACCAACCGGCACTGGGCCCGCGTGGTGGATTACGGCCCACTCCCTCTCACAGAGAGGAGGCCCAGCAGTGGGAATACTATAGTCTGATTATTAATAGAAACTTGAAACTACAAGGGATGAATTTTTTTTAGTCCATCATGGAGATTATTAAAAAATATTGGACACGTATTTTTTCTTTTTTTACGTAATCTAAAGATTACGGCGATACATTGCGTTAAAATGTGCCATGACGTCACGAGTATGTAGATTTTATACTTACTTGCGACGTAGCGGCCCCCCACTCCCCAACTGAAAATGCGTATTATCTAAGTAATTTTTTACTAATATGATAAAGCAAAAAATACGTATCTAATATTTTTTTATTATCTATCTGACGGACTAATTTGTTTTTTTTTTTACCCAGGCATAATCCCTATTGTCACATAGGTAAATATATAATTAAATTAAAAAACCAATAAAAATTAAGTAAAAACTAAACTGGTGAAAAATAGAAAAAATTGTAGGTAGTTACTGCCTAAAACACGTTTTTTTTTTTCCGAGACAATCCAATGGTAGGGGCTGGAGCCACAAGCCGTACCATTCAGTACCGACGTCATCGCCGACACTGTGCCTCACAACGATCCCGTCTCATCTTTGGGCGTTCCTATAAAGTGGTTTTGTATTGAGAATTGAATTGATCTGTTCTTTTATCAGTCCTATATGTTTTGCTTGGATGGCCGCGCAGGAAATTGCTGGGATTTTCTCTACTGCTGTAATGAGTTCTTGTTATTTTAGGGCAAAGTATGAAAAAAGATTAGTTTCGATTTTAATGGTATGTTGTGTTTTGCAAGGAAGAAAAATATTTTATTTGGTACACGCGCAATAATAAAAAAGGAACATTTAAAACTAAAAAAATCAACATTTACACATTTTGTTATGGCATTACTCTATACTTTAACATGCCCTACATAAAAAAAAAAAAAACTAATACCGACAGTTAATTATTTGTCTGTTATATTTTCTTTTTCTGGCAAAATTTCTGTTTTACTTAGATTGTAAATGAAAGCGATCCTCGAAAATGGCCAGATTCGAATATTTGAGAGATCACAAAACTTCAATTTTCTTAATAAGTAACCATGATTCTAACTAAACTCTTCATCCCATTCTAGCCACATTATAAGGGTAATAAATACCCAACTATACCCCAGAACTGTAATTACCCAAAACTTACCCCAAAAAACAAGCACAAGTGGTCTGCTACACGCCGTAGCTTGCATGACAATGAAGTTTAATGGCCATTGCAATTAGAACGAGCTCAGAGCCGTCCAATTAGGGCCTCATTAGTCCAATGAGCAAATGGATCCGATCTGCAGAATCAAATCAGTATGGATTTGAGATGAAAGCAATTTCGGGTAATCTCTTTGGAATATATTTAATTTTAATTTCAAGTTTACTAATTTTTTCTGCATTCTAATCAGTTCAAGCTGTGTGTAAGATCTTTGGTACAATTTCTTCGTATCCGCACCGTCGCGCGTCGGACAGTGCTGTCCGGAATATTGTTAGACAATTCTGAGTAACTGCCTGGATTTTAGGATTGAGGCTGGACAACATGAATAAGCTGATTGGTGTTCTTTGTTTTATGAGACTTAGGTACCAGCATCGGTTTCTGGAAACCTGGTGGAAGAATTAACAAGCATTCTTTAACGGAACAGTCTTCAAATAAATAGCTATAATAGCCAGTACCACAAACAAATTCCAAATTATGCTACGAAAATTGTCTTTTCACCAAAAATTACGCAGCAAATTGTAAAAACAATTTTAAACAATACTGTCTCAAGTTGCTATTAAGAATACAGTAGGCGCTCTAAATAAAAACTAACGAAGTAAAGTGACGTTCCATTGCACTCTCCTACTTAAAACTCAGACGAGAGAAAATAATGCTTAAATTTTACTTAATTGCTTGATGAATTTATTTTAATGAGTGAATGTCTGCACAATAGCAACTTTGCTGCGAAAATATTGTAACCACTTAAGGCAATAAAAGCTTAATAATAAATAAAGTAATTACTGCTCTTCGTGTAATTTCAATTGAATAATTAAGTGGCCATTATTTTCATTCAATTTATGTTTAAGTTGAACATTCCTAATTATGGACTATTTACTTTGTTCGAAATGACAATTGGGTCTGGAGCATGCTGTGAAAGATATCGATATAAAGCCTTATGATACGTATTTTCAATAAAATTTGGAGATGAAACCAAAATAACTTGTAAAACTGGCGGGCAAAATGCTGAATACAAAATGGCCGATGATGAAGACCACAGATGGCTACCGGAACTACTCAATAATAAGTATTTCACGGGTCACAATTCGATTACTCTGATATGGTTGTTAAGTAATTTATGCTCGTCACAATGCATATGGTGAAGTGGAGCTGATAACGAAGTACCAAGAGAACTCCTCAAAAATTAACGTTGCTGCATCGGGAAAAGCAATATTTTGTAAGAGTGATGAGCAGTTGACATTAGGCTATTGTAATTTAGATACATTACAAACCAAAACACAAAAAAAATAAAAATAAAATTGCAATAAAACAAAACCGTCTTCCAAAAACACACAATGTAAATAAAAAAGTACTTTAAAAAATTAAACCGACTTCGAAAGGAATTATAAACTCAAAATTATGAAATAATATTTTTAAATAAACACGAAATTAACCAACGAAATGAAATCAAAAGTAAAAGAAAAAAAAACTAAAAAAAAAAGTAGGTACGCAAGAAATTAGGGGCCTACAATTTTTTTTGAGGTCGGTGGCAGCCAAGCCATCGAATATTAAACCTAATCAAAATAGAAACGATTTATCCGATAAAAAACGAAGTTAAAAGACATTTTGCATAGCAACCAAATTTTTTAATAATTGTCGTAAGTACTAGCTTTTTCCAGCGGCTTAGCTCGCGTGGAAGTCGGAAATTATCCCATGGAAACGTATCACCAGGATAAAATGTATCCTATGTGTTAATCCAGGTTATAAACTATCTGTCTGCCTCATACAATTCCTATTAGTAGCATAACATAATGATTGAAATATGTGAAATATACTATCGTGAATTCATGCATGCCTAGTACTTTTTGTTAGGGTTACTGCTCAGAAATTGTGCACAACAACGGCTAATGATTGAAATTAAATCTTGAATTCTTGCAAGCCTAGTCCTTTTTGTGCCAAGTTTCAAGTTTATTAATTAACTCAAGGATGATTTTTCTTACAATTGAAATCCCCCTTTTTTTTTAGGCAGAGTTTTCAGAAACCTCTTTTTAGTGCTACCAAATTTAGGAAAAAGGCATTTGCAAAGGGTCTAGCTTATGTTGCTTTGAGTAGGGTTAAAACGCTTGATGGCCTTGCTATATGTGAGTTAGATCGCAACAAACTTTTGAAACAACCATATTTTTTTGCGATTACAAACTTGTTGGAGAATTGACCGTGACGTATATCAAAGTATGGGAGAACATGTTTCTCAACTACTAAGTTAAGTTTGTAATTGGGATAAATTCATACTTACTACGGAACCCTAAATTGTGCGTGGTCCGACACGCACTTGGCCGGTTTTTTTTTCCTAACATTCACTAGAATTTCGTCAGCCGTCTCAGATAAACGTATTAGTCCATATCTTGAAAACTACTGAACTGATTTTGATGAAACTTACACTGTTCCCTAAGTTGAAGTAAATGTAAGCTAATAAAAAAGGGCACAATATGATTAATAGTTTCGGAAGTATCGTGGACAAACATACCTATAAAAATTTGTATATTTGTTTGGAAGCCCTAACAGATTATCATAATGTGAATATTGCAGTAATATTACGAATACACAATACACATACACACACACACACACATGACAGACATGGGTATACATGACGAATTGAAATCCTTTCTTTTTTTAAGTCGGTTAAAATAACTTTAATTTTTGAATTCGGTGTGTAGCGCTACATCGCTACATGCGAACTACGCATCAAAGACCTGACGTCACATTACGTCCTGACGTCACACAAATCCTGCATCGCGCAATTAGAGTTTACCACGCGATAAACATATATAGAATCTCCCAACTTCAAACCTCTGGGCAGTTGCCCGCCAGACATCACACCCGTCTGGTCGGAGGATCCTCCCTTTTCTATGGGGGATGAGTGAACTTTACACCCTGTTCCTCATACCTCTAAAGGTGTTCTTGGATCTGTATCTTAGTTTTTTGCTACCGACTTCGGAAATTAAATTTATTTTTCACTTTGTAGTGTTTTTTTCGGAAGACGGTTGTTTTATTGTTGTTGTCTTTTTAGTTTCCAACTGTGAGTAACAAAGAAATGAGATTGTATTATATAACAAATAAATTCCACTTAATACAAACCATGAAATAGATGTACTTTAATTAATACAGTTCAAAACTTAAACACCAACCTCGGAAACCCAATCCACTATAAAGTCAGTGCATTCAAATAAAATTTTCCTTCATAGCAGCTCTGTTCCTAATTCAAAATTTTGAGTGAATTCTCTGAAAGCTAGACTCTGGACGTATCTTAACTTGAAACAGACTCAATTATACCAAAGTGAAGTTAGTGAGTGCAATGTAAACCGGCCTTCAGGATGACCCCAGTATTTGTGTTAGGTGTCAAGAACCATTCAACCGCTCTAACTTTTCTCATAATAAACTCGGACCCCGTTGAATAATTGGAATTTCTAATTGCATAATGCATAGTCAGGTTTTAAAGTTGCTTTATGAAGATTTGCATTATTTTTGTGAAGAAAAATGTTGTTGTGGTTTAGGTTTTAGTAGTTAAAGTGTTCCTATTTCCGATAGAATATCCAAAACTTTTTTTTTACATTTTTGTTGTGTAACATCTCTAGCGTTCCTGTAATCAAAATGGAAGCCGGGGAAGCAGTAATTAATTGCAAATTTGACCATGTAATATTTAAGTACCAGACTATAATATTAATTGACTATTTTATTTGTATTAATATTTTAATTTATGTAATAATTTGCTCGCCGGCCGGACTGTAGCCTATCTCATTAATTTATGTACATTTTATACCTGTACCTACATTCATAGCAAATAAAGTTCTGATTCTGAAGCGCGCGCTGTGCTTGAGTTGGCCGTCAGATGGTACCAACCCATTTTCCGAGAGGTTGTAAACAGGATGATGATGATGATAACGATGACGATGACGGTGATGGTGACGAGGACGGTGATGGTGAATATTATTTATATCATATATACGTCAGCCAGGATGTCAGATGTTACACATCATATGCGACTACAGTAAGGCTCGCTCATTTTTTTTGCTAATGGACTTGCTCTTGACCTTGATCTCGCCTGGTGGAAATCGATGGATGAAGTCTACGATGGACCGAACAAGCCAAGAAGATGCCTGTTCACTCTTGCTTTGAAGGTTGACGGGTGTGTCTTCTGACGTATATTCTAGCAAAAGCGTCAGTGTCCTTGGACTGAAGGACTAGACGCTTTTGCTAGAATATATGTTTCACCATAATGTGTTTTATCGAAAATAAATTCTTAAAAGTCAGTCACTTTTAAACCATATCTCACAATAAAGAGAATTTAAATACAGAAAGCATTAAACTATTTGACGCTATACAATTCTGAATCTTATCTTTGAAAAATAAATTAAACTAGTTTGAATTCAGCCCGATAGACTTCGACCTAATCCAAAACAATTTGAAAATACCGAACAGTGTTTTTTCAAAAGATGGTGGTTCAAGGAAAATTGGATATTGAGGGGTTGTTGACTAAATTTAGTTTATTTAGTCCTTATTATATTAAGTTGTACTCTATGTTAGTTTTTGCGGGTGTTACGAATGCGTTCTATGGTTTTAACTATGTGTTTGCAGCTTCGGATACGAAATACAGGTAGGTAAAATTAATAAGGGCCAGAGCAGACTAGCTAGTTTTAGCATCGGCGATCGGCGATTTAGCCACTTTTTAGAAGCTAAAAGCATTGATACAGTCACAAAATCGCCGATGCTAAAAGTAGCTAGTTTGCTGTAGCCCTAAGTGATGATATTTTATATGACATACACTGATGGAAGGAGTGAAGGGCGGCCTTTGCACAGGAAGGAACAGCGCAGGCTAAAAAATTGACATTTGTGTCATTTTATTTTATTCTATTTTTTTTTTGTTTTTTCATACAATTTTTCAATTTTTCCTTATGGATCATGTGGTCTCCAATAAAGACTATATTTATTACTAGCTTATGCCCGTGACTTCGTCCGAGTAGAAATGGAAAATGGTTCTAATAGGATTTTTTATTGGTTTTTACGTTATAATTTTTTTATAACATAGGTATACTCGTTGTTATATCAACTTCGAAGCAAATCACTCCCAAAATAACTTTCTACTCCTATTTAACCTCGTTAGGGGATGAATTTCAATAAAATATGAAACAGGTCTTCTTCCATTAAATCTGTTAAAGAATGTTTATGCAAAATTTGAAGTAGATTGGACCAAGGAATCACGTTATCCCATACAAACTTTGCCCACCTTTCTCACCCCCTTAGGGGTAGAATTTCGAAAAATCCTTTCTTATCGGATGCCTACGTCATACTAAGAACACACCCTCCAAGTTTCAGGTTTCTACGATCAGCGGTTTAGGCTGTGCGTTGATCCGTCAGTCAGTCATTCAGGACAAAGCATTTTATATGTATAGAAATACTTAATATATTTTTTCTACAGATGCAAATACCCGAAATGTGATCGTACAGTTCTACCCTTGAATTTTACTCTAGAAGAGAACTTATGCTCCCGGTTTCTATTCATCAACGAAAATGGAACCTGTTCCTTGGACAACTTTGACATGACCAGGGAAGTGGACTGCGAAGAGTGGGTGTATGAAAACTTGAACACGTTTGTTGGAGAAGTAAGAATTATTATTTATTCTTACGACATTTTTTTTTTAACGTCTTGGTAGTTTTGTCGTCATCTTTCTGTCCATGTCCCACGTTACTTGGGGTCTCTGCAAACGTTTTTTTCTACCATTCACCCCTGGTTGCCGTCAAGCTATCTTTCACTCCCTTTTCTTGCATATTATACCTCACACAATAGGGATGACGACAACATTTTTGTTTTTTAGTCCGTCATGGATATTATTAAAAAATATTGGACACGTATTTTCTGTTTTTTTTTACGTAATCTGAAGATTACGGCGATACATTGAATTAAAATGTGCCATGACATGACAGGTATGTAGATTTTATTTTTACTTGTGACGTACCGACCCCCACTCACCAAGTTAAAATGCGTTTTATTTAAGTTTTTTTTAAAATTAATATGATAAAGCAAAAAATACGTGTCTAGTATTTTTTTTTTATTATCTGACTGACGGACTTATTAGAATTTCTTTTTTTTTACCCAGTGATGCCTGGGTAAAAAAAAAGAAATTCTAATGAGTCCTTATTCATTCATCTTTTCTTTGCTTGCCGCTTCCTCTCCATCCATTAACATTTATATTCATGACACTTATAAGCCCGTATTACAAAACCTCACTCAAAACTCAAGCATTACTTAAAACTCGTTTAAGAGGGTTTATCCTAAAAGTTGGCAACGTCACAAATAACTGTCAAATATTTACCTGTTTTGATTCATAAAGCAATTTTACTGAGTTGAATGAAGAAATGTGGCTAACTAGCAAACTAGAATATTCAAATTCAAATTCAAAAGTCATTTATTAAAAATAGGCTGAGAATCACACTGGGATTTTTTTTCTACGGGGGTAAATGGGAAGAAGTCTCACGCCTTCTTATAACACAGGGTTTTTTTTCTACGGGGGTAAATGGGAAGAAGTCTCACGCCTTCTTATAACACAGGGTTTTTTTTCTACGGGGGTAAATGGGAAGAAGTCTCACGCCTTCTTATAACACAGGGTTTTTTTTCTACGGGGGTAAATGGGAAGAAATCCCACGCCTTCTTATAACACAGGGATTTTTTTTAATCAGTACCTATGCAAACTTTAACACGTGACTTTACTCAGCATTAAGAACAACTTTTACTACGGGACCAAACGTACAGTCGCGAAAAAAAACAATATTTACGTTCGCATAACTCGACAAAATGTAGAGAAAAGCTGTTTTTTTTTTCGCGATTTAAGGATTATAAAGCCCCGGCACACAGGCAACGGAATGAACACGGGTGGGTTTTAGTCAGTAAAAGTCTGACACTCCCTCTCGCTCCGCCCAGAGCGAGAGGAGTCATTTGATGATTTCCCACCCAAAAAAAAAAAAAAAAAAAAAAAAGGATAATAAAGTTGTTCATAATGATGAGTAAAGTCACGCGTACTGATATATTTTCTCCCTGTATAGTACGAGTATTTTTGTTCATTATGTTTACTGTTTCTTTTAACAGTTTAGAACATACGTATTTATGGTTTTAGTTTAACCTAGGCTGTGAACCCTGGAAGAGAACCTTAGTGGGAACGGTACATAGTTTCGGATATATGATCGGATTACTAGTAATGGGACCTCTAGCTGACAAGTAAGTAAGATAAACCTACATAATAACTTCATTTTTTGGAGTTTACCCCTTTTTTTTTTTTTGATCGTGGGAAATTATCGAATAACTTCTCCCGCTCTGGGCGTGTCAGACTTTTATTGACTAAAACCCACCCGTATTCCTTCCGTTGCCTGAGTTTACCCCTTAAGAATCGATTTTCATATAAGGCTAGGTCTAGGACAATCGAATTAAGGAGTTAACTCCAGTCGTGCGTCGGAGCTGATACACACACTTTTTTTATCCCCAACGGGGAAGCGCTTGGCCTGCTTCTCACCTTATGGTAAGTGATGATCAGGCCGAAAGTGGAAGCGAGCTACATTGCACCCGGAATCCTCAACCACAGAAGAACTGGCTATCTTACCCTCTAACTGCCGAAACACAACAATTCTGTTATGGCGACACAGCCAAGCGGACTTAGAACAAGCCCTACCACCCACCTAACCGAGCAGAAAATGTTGCCCAGACTGGTAATCACCCACTATACCACAGAGGTGGATAAACTATCAAATCTATAATGGCTGATATCAGACACTTCACTCGAATGAATGTTAACTTTTGTTTCATTCCACGTTCTCACGATACCGACAAAATTACACAGGAATGTATGTTAGGGTATGGTAGGGTTATAACGCGTTAAAGGTGCGACGGGACTTTGCACTCGCAGCGTATGTAGTGAAACTACTGCGTGGCGGGCCGCATAACCCGGGAGTGCTGCGGCACCTGGAACTTTACGTGCCAGACTATTACGTGTGGAGGCGGCGGCGCCCGCCCCTGCTTGCGGTGCCTGCAGCCAGAACCAACCTACTGGCGAGCACTCCTCTCACTAAAGCCATGCGTGTGGTGAACGAGGTTCACGAGAGGGTTAATGTATTGTGGTGCAACTTGAGTGAATTCGCAAAAGTTACATTTTAAATAATATGTTATTTAGATGTAGGTTAAGGATATACTCGTAGTATGTCATTTTATAGGATGTAGATTAAGGATTTAGCATGTACTTAGGGCCACTCTATCGCATTGGGTCGCAGAATCTTTAATGGTAGTTGTAGGTAAGATTTGCGTAAATAAATAAATAAATATTCATCTGCTCCTTTCATTTCATTTTTTGATAATTCTGTAGGTGAGTGAAAGATGCAGCCGAAATACAACATCGTTGGCTCGATTCAATATGATTTAAATTTTTCACTATTGTTTTGTTTAGACTGGAAGCCGACCCCAACATAGTTGGGAAAAGGCTAAGCAGATTGATTGTTTCGTTTTGTGTTAGATGTAAGTATTACGTTGAATGAAAACAAAAAAACCGGCTAAGTGCAAGTCGGATTCGCACACAAAGGGTTCCGTACCACCGTACAATATTTAGCAAATAAATGAAAATATTAAGCTAAGGTTTTTCATCTTAAACTTAAAAAATCGCAATTATAAGTATTCATTGATTGTACGGTATATGATTGTTAAACAGAAGTTTCAAATTCCTAACTAGTTTAGTTGTTGTGATATAGCTCGTACAAAAATGGTCTAAAACGGACAACTTTTACAGCCCGTATTTCTTCATTTTGAAGATAAAAAATCAATAAGATAACTATGTGTTCTCTACTCGATGAGCCCTACATAACACCCCACATTGCCAGGGTTAGAATATTTTATCAAAATCAAAATTTTATTGAATGGGGCCCTTTAATTTTTAACTTTATTATTTGTTGTGGTAGCGGCAATAGAAATACATAATCTGTGAAATTTTCAACTGTTTATCTATTACGGTTCATGAGATACAGTTCGCTGACAGACAGACGGACAGACAACGGAGGTTTCGTAATAGGGTCCCGTTTGGCACCCTTCGGGTACGGAACCCTAAAAATGAACAAAACTTAAACTTATTTTTATTTATTTATATTCCTAGATGTAGAATGAAGATAAAAATACTTAGGCAGCGCCTTTTTGTCATTGACCTTCTTATATCAAACTATGATTCATTTCCGATTATTCGTATTATGCATATCAATATTCCCACGTGCACAACCGATTGTAAATAATGTCCATCAACCGCATCATTATTACATATTTTCATTGATTGCCTTGAAGTAATCCACTTCGTCTACGGTTAAAATTAGTCGAACTTGCATATGTGAAATAATTTTTATAATCACTCTGTAATAAAAAATAACAGCCACACAGGTCGATAAATAAGGTAAAGCTACGCTTTCCGAGATTGGTCAAAATCAAATCGGTTACCTATTTCAATTAGGCACATAAAAGACACTTTAGAACGTCAAAAATGAACAAGAAAATAGAATTGATTCTAGTCGCCCCTCCCAAAAGGTAAGTAACGTATGGAGAAAAATGAGCAAAAAAACTCCACCGTTACTCTTTTTTTTTTTTTTACAATATTGAATATACATTTATTGTATAATTATACAATATGTAAAAAACCCCTGTCCGATCCGAAAGGGGCATAAAATATGTAAGTACTGCAATAACATTAACAAAAAGTAATAAAAAATATATATTATTATTAAACACAAAAAGTCATTGCTATTTAAAATTGACATTTTTCAACATGGGTTATAAAGTTATCACTTTTAGACACCCGCTAAAATGACGGCGGCCTGCGCCCAATGTAATACTTAACTCGGTAAAATTCCCCATTGAAAAAAAATGTGGGGATTTTATTTTTATTTTTTCCCCAAATTTTCCACATAAATATACTCCCAAGACGATTCCTAACAACTCCCTCATGGATCGGACAGGGCTTTTTTTACAAGTTGTATGGTCCGTGGATGGGTGAAGCTCTTTAGAATACCAAGACCCCTCCGTGTCTCAGAAAGCATGTTAAACCGTTGGTCCCGTCTGCTATTTGCAGATAATTGGCAGTCGCCCACTTAGTCAGAAGCCCGAAAGTCTAACAACCAGTCTTACCAAGGTGTATCATGTTATCCACTAACTGGGTTGTGGAGGTCAGATAGGCAGTCGCTCCATGTAAAATACTGGTATTTTGCGGCATTCGGTTAGACTGGAGTTGGTTTCCCAATAATGGTTCGGCTAAATTCTGCATTTTATCATCATCATGGTGCAATGCAGAGTTTGCTTTATATTAGCTTGTCTGGTAGAGCAAGTTGTAAACCAGATGAAAGAGAAACAGAATCCTTCTAATGAAAAATAATTACATTGAGAGTTCACCAGAGTACCCGCGAAATTTCGGGGGCTCTTTTTTAAATTTTAATTCATAATCTTTAAGGCACTTCTTTAGGTCATGAGCTATCCGAATATTATAAAATATTTAGCCTAGGTCTTAAGAGGGAGACGTGAACATTGATTTGCTGTTACAATGTACTTTTATTAGATATTTCATAAGAAGTGTGTAGGGGTTGGCGTTTTGTAGTTTTTGCCTCATGGAAAAAAGGTGTGAATTTATGTGTACGATAAGTTAATACTAATAATTCTTCTTCTAGGATCGGTAGAAAGAAACTAATAATAATAACGGGTGTAAGCGCAGCATTCATGGGTCTTGGAAGAAGTATAGCACAGTCTTACTGGGTCTATGTAACTCTGGAGTTGATCGAAGGTCTGATCGGCGACACTTTCTCTTCTACATTTATGTTAGGTAAGTGTAAATAGTTCTTTGTCAACGATAAATTAAATTGGCTGGTTAAATAAAAACTTTTTTACAAAAATAAACAACTGAATTCCAAAATATTATTGAAACTAACTCAAAAAGTACCCAAGCAAAGTCAATACAATTTATATGGGACCACCTGGTGACATCCAAATTGAACTTTTTTTTTTTTAAGTCTGTTAAAAAGACCAAGATTCAAACTAGCTACGAAAAAAACAAATACCAACTTATTATAAGCATCAAATTGCACAAAATTCTAAAGAAACATGTTTACTTGTTTAAAAATAATACTTACTCATATATAGAATTTCTCCTGCAATCCTTAAAAATTCAAACTTAATAAGCCATAAATATTAAAACGTATACTTCAAAAAGCGAGCGCTCTGAAGATTAACGTTTTCTCTCCAAAGCAAATGACAATGTCTTAAAACTACTAAAATAAACAACTTTCCAGGTGTTGAAATGGTAACAAAGGAGAATCGAGTCGCATTCATCACGCTAATGACAGCTAGCACGTCTGTAGCAGGAATATTGATGGCTCTCATAGCCTGGGCAGTTCCCTACTGGAGGAATTTCCTCAGAGCCATTTATGCACCATCCTTATTATTTTTATTATTCCCCTTTCTACTAGACGAAAGTCTCAGATGGCTATTAATCACAGGACGAAAGGAAGAAGCTAATGACATAATAAAAAACGCTGCAAAAATAAACAATATACAAATAAGTGATATCGATTTAGAAGATATAGAATGTGAGGAAGGAGCTAGTGGAACGAATTGGATAGCCCTTTTCAAAATGACTGTTGGTTCCAGAAAGTTGGTCCTTCGGTTCGCGGCGTGCGTCTGTATGTGGACCACAGGACTGTTCAACAAGTACACTTTGGTAATAAATTCAGTGGATTTGGAAGGGAATAAGTACGTTAACTTTGCTTTGACGACGTTCTCGGAACTACCGGCTAGTTTTGCTATTGGATTCCTGTTGAAGAGATTCAAAAGGAGGATACCGTTGATATTTTCATTTCTGCTGACTGGAGTGTTTTGTATTGGACAGTCTTTTGTGCCAAAAGGTAATAATTATGCATTTTTAATAGTCTTGCAATAAGTAAGTACGTGTCTCAAAAAATGGTGTTAGTGACGATATATTTGTCGAGTCAGTGAAGTAACACATTTGAAGGAGCCCTTATATATTTGTGATTATTTTATGATTTGTTTCTTGCAGGTCATATAATACTATCAACATCTCTATTCCTAATCGGCAAGTTCATGGCGACCATATCGTACGCCATAGTCTACTTGTACACATCTGAACTATTTCCTACTTACACAAGGAACACGATGCACGCATTATGTTCATCTTTAGGACGAACCGCCACTATGTTGGCACCACAGGCTCCTCTATTGGTATGTGGATCTACTCAACCTATATAATTAAAACAGATACATACACTTTTAAAATAATACACATAACACATACTTATAAAATATCACCAGAAGCTAAGAATTCAACTCAATCTATAACTTTGATCTCGATTTAAAATAAAAAGCAAAATATGAGGAAATCGGCAGTTTTGCTTTGGTCCTATTTGAATATTAGATACATTCTAGGTCTATGATCTGAAAGCTTTTAAGTCATGTCGAAATAGTCGACACTGGAACAATACCCAAAAAAAAAATAAAAAAAGACGAACAAGAAGTGTTGATTGTCGACCTATATACGAAAAGCGCTATCTTCAGTTAGGCCTACCTGTTTTTCACCTTTAGATATTATATTTCAAACCAATTCATTCAGAGATTCATAACATATTTTCCAGATGCATTATTTCTACGGTCTTCCCTCAATCCTAGTCGGAGGCTTATCATTGATAACCGCAGTGGTCGTGATACCAATGCCTGATACCGCTGAGGATGTACTCCCTGGCACAGTAAGAGAGGCTGAGGCTGTTGGTAGTAAGGAAACAAATGATAACACGACCACTAAATTTTGAGGTTTCAAAACCATATTTTATGTAGCAACTATGTAAACGTCTATTAATTACCTAAATAAAGATGCCAAGGTTGCCTGGAAGAGATCGCATAAAGCGATAAGGCCGTCTATTGTTTTGTCGGGTTAAATTTATTTTTTGTTGTGTATGGAAATACACAACAAAAAATAAATTTACACATACATTTTTACATTTTTTTTTTATTTATACTCTAAGGGAACTTAGAGTATATATGTATTTCCTGTTGTACAATAAAGTATATAAAAATAAATGTCTTTTAGTTTCCTACTTCCCTGACATAATCTTTACATTATTTGATATTATCCTACAATTCTAATTTCAACTATAAATCAGTCGCTTTTGTGGATAGGATATGAATTTAGATTTGTTTGTGGCAATCATGTAATTTGGTTTAAATAGGTTTTTATTTTTATTATCTTATTTATCTTATAAATGGATTCTTTTATATTTTGTGGATGTGAGAACTTTGTAGGCTTATTAGACTAGATTTGAAGACTAATTTATTTTTTGCTAAGTACCTGGTACTTGTTGATAACCCTATGCTGTGCTGTGCTGTTGGCTTTAGGCTTTAGCAAATTAATTGGCTTTAGCAATATTTTCAAATAACAGTAACAAGTAACAGTAATAAGAGTAACCGTGGAGTTCTTGCCGGCTCCATAGGAAACGACCAATTGGAACCGTGCTACCAAGTTCTGACGTTTCATAGTGCCCACAGTGTTCAGGTTTATGTGAAATAAAATATTTTGATTTTGATTTTTACAGCAATATGAATAGTTTCGCCTTTTATAGTTTTGGTGCCTTACATTTATAGACACATTTTAGGGGAAGATACATTTGTAGTCACAAAAGTAGAAGCCAATATTAAAATAAACAAATAATTAGTAAATTCTTTATTTCTCGACGTGCTAGAACATTTTAAATTTGGCATTACGGGTTATACCGGTTTATGTTATCAATCAATCTGCCTAGCCTTTATTATTCCAGTCTAACTGGATGCAGCTGAATACCTGTATTTTACACGAGCGCCTATCTGACCACCACAACCCAGTAACTGGGTAATACGATACCCCTTGGTAAGACTGGTTGTCAGACTTTCCGGCTTCTGACGACCCATAACGACTGTCAAAGATCCACGAATGACAGCCGGGACCAAAGGCTTAACGAGCTTTCCGAGGCACGGAGGAGTCTCGGTATGTTAAGATGGTCACCCATCTACAGACCAACCCCGGCAAGCGTAGCTTAACCTGATGGATCGACCCGTGCTGCAGTTATTACTTAGCCACTAGCTCCTCCCGGTTCCTGGGTCCCGGTTTATGTTATCAATGTGGTATTTATTGCAAGTAGCTATATTCGTCTCTATATCAAATTTTAAACAACAAGTCTAATTATGAACTGAAATAATTTCTATTTTTGTTACCGCAACGATGTAGCTTTTGTCCTTCATCTCACCTGATGGTAAGTGATGATCAGGCCGAAGGTGGAAGCGAGCTTCACCCGCAATCTTCAACCACTGAGGAACTGGCTATCTTACCTCTAACTGCCGAAACACAACAATGCTGTTAACATTGTTGTTATGGCGACAGACTTATATAAGATGGTGGTAGCTAGCCAGGCAGACAGAACAAGCCTTACCACCAACCAAACCGAGCAGAAATTTATAACCTAACCTAACCTAACTAGACAGAGCCAAAGAAGCGGTAAAAAAAAAACAAAATGTAATACTAGAAGAGCTGATGAATTTTTAGTTGTATGAGGAACAGGTTGTTAAGTTCACTCATCCACCATAGAAAAGGGAGGATCCTCCGACCAGAAGGGTGTCGTGTTTGGCGGGCAACTGCCCGAAAGTTTATGTCGGATAGTCATTGCATATACTAACACTAATTGCGCGATGCAGGATTTGTGTGACGTCATGTCTTTGATGCGAAATTTGTATTTGGCGATGTAACCGCTACAAATTTAGACCCATCAAGGTACGTAAGTAATCCTGAACTTGAAATACATTACCTAGGTAGGTACATATACTGTATTTTCAAATTGTCATAACAATGCTCCATTGGTTTAGGTAATAAAATAAAGGTAAACAAATCGTAAAAAAGGTTTTTATTTAAGACACTTTCTTGTTTAAAAGTACGTTGAACTTATATCCAAATTAAATTTATTTTTGATTTTTACGATAGTTTCCTTTTTTATGTATTTAATCTTTATCATTTATGCTGCTTGACCACAATTTTTTAGTTAGATTTATAATAAGCGAAAAAAGGTAGGTTCTTTGAACGTCAACGAATTATAACGTTGCCAAATTGAAGACTAGGTACCACTGTGACGTAAAATGACGACTGAAAGGAGGTATTACGTTTAGTAGATTACTTGACAACTCTCTCATCACGTGGTTTTTACATGACTGTCCAAAAAGAAGTGTAATGTTTTCAGGGTTTATGTATGTATGTGAGTTTCTTTATTCCACCATAACTTTTAAATGCCTGAACAGAATTTTTTTAATACACGACTGCCCAAAAAATGAGTAATGTTTTCAAGGTTCATGTATTTGTATACATGAACCTTGAAAACATTACTCATTTTTTGCAAAAAAAAATCAGCTGTTCCCTACATTTTGACGAGTTATGCGAACATAAATACAGGGAACAGCTGATTTTTTTTCGTGATTTCAGGTTTGGTCTAATAGTAAAAGTTGTTCATAATGACGAGTACAATGACCCCTTAAAAGGTTTTGGTGTTTTCCCAATAACCCTGTACATATGTATCTATGTGAGTTTCTTTACTCCACCATAACTTTTAAATGTCTGAACATATTTGGATGTTTGGGGTATCGTTAGAATCCTTACTTCATCCTGAGTGCCAAAGTCACAATTTTTTTTGTACAGCAGTACAAATGAGAAAAAAAAAAAAAAATTAAAAGGCCGTGATGAGCACATTCCAAAACTATATAATTTATCGGCATACATTTTACATAGATAGGGTGAACAAGCAGAACAAACATTTCCCCACGCCATCCACGCTTCGCCTAGCCGTGAGAGTATAAAACCATCTTAGTGCGTAAACATTAAAGCCACCATGACATGTTTTAAAATAAAACTTGTCACTAAAATGTATAAAATAAAAACAGACAATTTTATTAATCTGTTTAGTCAGCGAGTAAATAAGTGACCTTTCGCTTTGAATAAGTATACAGATTAACTAATACAACTTGCTTTTACTTTTTAGTTCAGTTTTTGTCAGGGCAGTCGTGTTTTTTTTTTTTTTTCAAGTATTTGTTTTTTGTTTACCTAAACCAACTGAGTATAGGTAGTTTTGACAATATTGTTATCAACATATATTACGAAGTGAACCTCTAATGGCGCACGTACTGTAGATAGCACTAAACTGTGTCACAGTTCCTTTGGTCTCGGGTTCCCGTTGTAACTATTTGTGGTTGATTGTTTTTCAGACCTTTGAGTTCATGTCTCATGCAGTTGTTAATACCTGTTAGATTTTTTGCAATCAGTCTAGATTTTACTAATAATTATGCCCTTGAAGCAGTAAGCATTTCCGCATTACCGTGTAACGACGAGGTACGTCAGAATGACCTAGTCAACGTATTTACACTGATCACAGACACTGCTAATCGGCTTATTGGTGATTCGCCCAAATTTACTCGCCTAAATGGACGAATCGACACTTTTTTTTTCTTGAGGCGATTCGCGTAAAATTAATTTATTTGTAGGCGAATCTATTTCTGGAGTTGTCGATTTGCCTAAAAATAAATTAAAATAGTGCGAATGGCCTCAAGAAAAAATAATAGGTATTATTTAAAAGTGTATTTTCGCCCGTTGTGGGCGAGTTAATTCGTGCGAATCACCAATAATCCTGCTAATCGGTAATACATAATTATATGCCATGTAGGTTTTATTTTTATTTACTTGTACGTTCTAATTAAACCGTGCCGTCGCAGCAAATATCTTAATAACAAAGTTACATTTATCGTCGCGTAAGTACAAACTATTAAATTAAACTCTATTCCGTAAATTTAAGGTCTTGTTTATTATGATTAGAGAAATTCGCACGCAAATGTAAGCTTGCAGTCGTAGTCTTATTTCCTATTGTAGTGAACATGTCGTCATTGTATTGAAGACCGTTTGACAGAAACATTAAAGTCAATAGTAAAAATTACTTGATAATAAATAGGTAAGTAAATAAACAGTTACTTGTGCTTTATAGTGCTTGAATAAATATTGGTAAGTAAATAAATATTTATTAAGTAAATAGGTTTTTTTTTTTTTTTTTGATAATTCAATGACCTACCTTTGAATTATTCAAATAAAAAATATTGAATTATCATCATTAAACATTTAAGATTTATAATTCAACAGTTTCATTTAAATTTTCTCGCGTTTCAATTATCATAAAAAATATTTTTAATTCTCATTCGAGTCTTATTGCAAACATAACTATGTTGAATGGTTAAGTTAATTAATAAGAAAAAAACTAAACACATCCAATATTTTTTACAGAAATGATAGAAATAGAAGACAAAGAAGTGTTTTTAGAGACGAAAGCCACAACCGAAGAACCTAAAAAAGATGTAGTGTTAGAGAAGATATTGTCAAAATTTCGACCACTTGGGCCATATTACTTGCGATTTATGCCCTTCCTGATATTCGCTTGTATGAGTAATGCCTTTTATTGCATGAACTACGTTTTTGCAGTCGTTATTGTGGATTACAGGTATGTTATTACAATAATAAGTATTTATTTAAAAAATAAAAACAATTGCCCCCTTATTTTAAAAAAATCCGCAGTTGCAGCTCGTGAAATTCAAATGTTCTTAGTTTTTTGCAATTTGCATCATAAAAATGAATGGATTAATAATTATTATATTATTAATATAATAATTGCCGATGAATTCTTCGATGCTATATTTTAGTTTGTAAATAGTTTTAGTTAAGTTAGTATATAATTTTGCTACTTTTATTAATTAATTAGTTATAAATTGTTTGTACTCATTTAAATAAAGTGTATGTACATACATAAAAAAAATAAAAAAATTGCATCATTAGATCCTTCTAAGTAAGATTTGTTCCATTGAATTACATTTTCAAGAAATCATGAAATTTGAGAACAAATCTAAATTAGAGAGATGTATTAATGATTCTTATGATTATACTTCTATGAATACATATTTGATATGGTCGTGAATCATATTTTGATCAAGATGCAACCTGACACTGTTGACTTGCAAAGTGCAAAAAAACGTTTAAGAATGTTTGAATTTCGCGGGCTACCTTTGCAGATCCACGTTAATCCAAAGGTGTTGTGTAATGAATTAGAATTAGAATGTTATTTATTTGTGAGAATGTAGTTTTACATAGTATGGTGTTAGTATTTTTGTGTAATGGATAAAATGAATAGTATCTAGTACCAAGATAGGTACTTAACTCAATATCTACATTATTTTAGTGCGTTACCGCATGTAAGCCACCCGCGTGATGGATTATGGCCCACTCCCTATTACATAAGCTCAGCAGTGGGAACATTAAAGGCTGCTTATGCTACTTTGTGTTAAAAGTCTTTTTCTTTTCGTTTATGAAAAAAATCCTTTACAATAAAAACTTAACAACATACATCGCATCGTCTGCAGCGTTATCTTCACGCTCTAAATAAAACGGAAAACAAAAATAAACTTGTTTATTATTCACGAAGCAACATTAATTTAGTTAGTTATCAGTGGATTTCCATAATTATCAGAGAATTATTGACTATGGAGTTATTCAAATGTATACCTATATTCTGCCTACACGTGGAAGCAAAACAAAATAGAGAATAATTATGTTAACATTATGTAGGCACGTGACGAAATATTTTTGGTAGTGATTAAAAAACGGACACAAGCGAAATTCGAACCTCATGGGTTCAAGCCGATCAGAAGGATCAGAGCAATGGCATGGTACACTAGTAATTAGGTAATCGTGAGTTCAAATCCAGCCGAATGTCAATCCCTAGCATCAGCTGGAATGACAGCTCCCTTCAAGCTCACTCAATTTTTACAGAATATATTAGCAACTCTACAAGAGTTGCTTGATATTCTGGTATTTTTTTAACAAAAACGAAAACTTGACTAAGCCAAATAAACGAAAAAAATGTCAGACGACACAAATATGAATGATTAAATATTCCTCTTGAACTCATATCCTTTTGATAACTAGAGTTCACTGACTCTCAAAATTCAAAATTCAAAAGTAATTTATTCAAACTAGGATGAGAATCAGCACTTTTCGAACGTCAAAATTACATAAGATAGTCCCCTAAAAACCACTTCCTAGTACTTTAGCTGGCAAAAAGAAGTTGCACAACGAACTCCCCAGCAGCACAGCTGTCTGTTCAGTTAGAAAAACTTGATTCTATACAATAGTACTCATTCGATTTCTCATTTCCAGATGTAAATACCCAGAATGTCAGAACAGCACGTCGTGGTCACAATTAGCGGTGAACCTGACTCACGACACGTGTCATAAGTACCAGCTCGCAGATGATAATGGCATATGTTCAGTGGATAGCTACAATGTGTCGAACGTAGATAGTTGTAAGGAGTGGGTCTATGAAGAGCCGCTTAGCTTTGTGGCTGATGTAAGTATACTTACCTGGATTTTGTTTTAGAGTTCGTAGTTCGAGGAGGTTATGAAATAACGTAGATAGCTACTTCTGTGAGTGCATGCTGCCCTTGCATCGGTTAAGGGGACCATTTCTAATACCGACACTTTCATGCGTCACAGACTTGTTCGATCGTCCCAATTGTCAAACGAACAATTATTTATTGAGTCTATTTTGTATCTGTATTGTCAAATTGCAGTATTGTGCAGGTCAGAAGCAATCGTCATACCAGGTGGTACTAAATACCTATAACCAGCAAAAACCCAATTACTCAAATAGAAAAAAATAAAAACCGGCCAAGTGCGTGTCGGACCACGCACAATGAAGGGTTCCGTAGTTGGGATGAATTTATCCCAAGAACAAACTTAACATTGTAGTCGAAAAACGTTTTCTCCCATACGGAATGTATGGGAGAACATGTTTTTCAAACTGTAAATTTAAGTTGGTTGATTATTTCTCGTTAACCTGTACAGCCTACTTAGCTCTCATAGTTTTCCTTTTAATTTCGTTATATACGAGTATACTACTGCTGTGAATTTTTTCACAAATCCAAGTAGAACCATTTAGCTAGAAAAGGTCAAAGTCAAAGTCAAACAATTTATTTCAATTAGGCACATAAAAGGCACTTATGAACGTCAAATTTACAAAAAAAATAGAATTGATTCTAGTCGCCCCTTCCAAAAGGTAGTTTTCGTATGGAGAAGAATGGGCAAGAAACTCCACCGTTACTCTTTTAAAATGTTTTTACAATATTTTGTATACATTAATTATATAATTATATGTGAAGACGATGCATCTAGAATAAGATTACTATAACACGATAGGTAAAAAAAATAATGAAAAAAAATAAAGAAAAAAATAAAGCAATTACAGATAAATTAATTATGATAGATAGGTGCTCACATATTTACAAACATTGCAAAATTAAACGATATTCTTAACATTTTAACAAGTAATACTAATAGAAGGGGGTAATAATAAAAGGGGGGGGGGGGGACACTTGACTCTAACAAAAAAAATCAGTTAAAAGCTTAATATTTCCCTGAATCCAAAAATGGTTTTAACAAACTCAAATATTTTTGAAAGACCTTTCTAACGATACCTCACAACATGGGGTAGATGAGGAAAAAAAGAAACATCCCCACTTTACGTGTAGGGAAGTACGCTAAAAAAAAATGTTTTTCTTGTTTTTATTTTACCACTTTGTCGGTATGATTAATATGTATACATATGCCAAATTACAGTTTTCTAGTACTAACCGTCTCTGAGCTAAGCCGCGGACAGACAGACGGACAGACGGACAGACGGACATGGCGAAACTATAAGGGTTCCTTGTTTACTACGAAACCCTAAAAAGATTGTCTATAAAAGTTCGCTTTTAGCGAACCAAACCAAACCAACCAAAAAAATAAAACCGCCCATTGTGTCACCCTATGTAAAATTTCTAAATGTTATTTTATCTGTAATTCGTATGGAGTACATAATAAAGAGTATTCTATTCTATTCTTTAAAATTTGAACTTACCTTCAGGCATGCATATGTTTTCATATTTCAGTTCCAGCTCGGTTGTCAAGATTGGAAGCGAGCGTTGGTTGGGACAGTCCACAGCTTCGGATACATGCTTGGGCTTCTGCTCTTAGGACCAATTTCCGATAAGTAAGCCAATTATTTTCTATTCGTACCTTAGCAATCAGAGATAAAAGCAAAGACGTCAAAAATTATGACCCAATTAATAAACTAAATGTGAAAGCGTTTATTTTCTGTAATAAGTCGTTGGAAAACGTCAGTAGTATTAAACAATATGTAAATAAAAACTGTCCAATCCGAAAGGGGCGATACAGGTACTGCAATAACATTACCAAAAAGTTTGTGTTCTTTTTGTTATTATTGAAAATAAAAAAGTTATTGCTATTTAAAATTCACATTTTTCTTACCAAAATTACCCCAAATCTGACTTTTAGGCAACCGCTAAACGACCTTCGCCCAATGTAACCAATAATCTGATCTTTCCCATGGAAAAAAAATGTGAAGATTTTTTTAACTTTTTTTTTTTATTTCCACATAAAAATACTCTCAGTACAATACCACGGATCGGACAGGGTTTGTTTTACATGCTGTAGAGTGCGCGCCACGAAAGAAGACCGGCGGAAAATTGTGGAACTACATTTTTAGGGTTCCGTACCTCAAAAGGAAAAAAACGGAACCCTTATAGGATCACTCGTGTGTCTGTCTGTCTGTCACAGCCAATTTGCTCCGAATATAACTGACCGATTAAGTTGAAATTTGGTACACATATGTATTTCTGTGACCCAAACACGGACGTGTAACATAAATAAATGAATTTTGAATATGGGGGTCACTTTTCGGGTGCTAATAAGAGAAAAAAAAAGTTGCGATCTGTACCGTGTGACATACCAAATGAAAGGGCTTATTGCGAGGATCTCAACTACATTTTTTAAATAATTTTAAAATAAATACTTTTAAAGATATTAAAGAAAATTGATGAAAATTGACCATCCCCCCCCCCCTTATCTCCGAAACTACTGATCCTAAAATTTTGAAAAAAATACAGAGAATAGTTCTATGCTTATAGATTACAGGAAAACCTATAAGAAGACTATGGTCTTAATATAACATGGTATATCACTCAATATTGTGCGTACAAACTTACATTTGCAGTTGGAATGTCTGGGTGAACATGTTTTTCAACTACAATGTAAGTAAGTTTGTTCTTGGGATAAATTTTATTCATCCCAACTACGGAACCCTTCATTGTGCGTGGTCCGACACGCACTTGGCCGGTTTTTTTAATACAATGTGATGCAATTACATAAGACACTAGCGCCGCGTCAAAAGGACTTTAGTGGTGGCGCGGACTCTAGAATCTATTACTAAATATCGAGAGCTCAACCACAAAAACTTCCTCTTTTGTGTTTTGTCACAAAGTACCATATACTTTGTTTTTGTATTATTTGAGGGAAGTAGGAGGTGTACATACTTTAGCATCAGTAACATAATTTAAATATTTAGTAATAAGCTTCCTCTCTCCTAATTATTTCAAATTTTGCTGTGCTCGACAGGGTCCATAATTGCTTCTATTTATTTATACTTACCACCTGTATGGGCAATAAAGATATATTGAAAAAAATTGACATGAAAAGGTTGACTCAAATTAATTTATCAAATTCCAGAATAGGACGAAAGAAGCTGATAGTCTTCACTGGAGTGACGGGTGCCATCATGGGGCTCGCCAGAAGTGTGGCTGTGTCCTACTGGGCTTATGTGGCGTTTGAACTGGTAGAAGCATTGCTTGGAGATACTTATTCACCCAATTATATGTTAGGTAAGGCTTTTTATAACAAGTCAAGAGTTTGGAATCTCTCACACTAGACGGCTACGACTCCGGCCAGTTGTGGCCGTCTAGTGGTATTGTATGGGCTGCGGCTGGTTGGCTGTTGCGACCAAATGCGCGATTCGTATCGGTTTCGATCGACCACCGATCGTGGCCGTCTAGTGCGCGAGATCTCTTATTGTGTATGTTGGCGATACCGGAACATTCTGATCAGGTTTTCTCACGATCATTTCCTTCACCCAGGGGTCAGTTGTAAACTAGATTAACTTAAAGAATTCCATTGTTCGAGGTAACATCTTATTTTTAATTTTAAATCCATAATAACGATCTTGGAGAGAATTGGGCTTCATGCACACGGCGTTGATCAATACGAAATTTTACTGTACAATTTATGAAATTGAAATACATGACGCTCATGACAGTTTCATACTGCATTTGTTTTTAACTTGTGAAGAGGGGTGATTACGTGTGGTCCCAGTTTTTACCCGACTACGGCAAAGCCAAAATGAAGGGTTATGATTTTAGCAGTCTGTTTTATTTATATGTGTTCCACCGTAGCGCCTAAACTACTGAACCGATTTTGATGAATGAGGTATCAATAGATTCGTAATAATGGTCCGGGGGACATAGGCTATACAAATTCTCCCTAATTTTAAAATGGTGGACTTTTTACCGTAAAATATCATACGGTAAAGCCTCGTGTGAACGGCCGCTTACAGTAACATCACTGCGGCACTGCAAGTAGTATAATTCTTTGAATTCATTACTTAATCATATAACCGTGTATTTATTTGTTCTTCTATTTATATATATTTAAGTATATTATATACATAGTTTTAATATGTTCCTTATATTTAAATAAATAATATATATAAATTATTGCACAATTTTCGATATTGCACCTTCCACTGTTTGTCTCTGCATCACCTAAAGGTTGACTGGTAGAAAATGCCTATGGCATTAAGTCCACCTCTGAACATTTGTGTGCTTAAAGTATTAAATAAATAAATAACCGGTTTCAGGTGTAGAAATGGTGGCAAAAGAAAACAGAGCCCTCTTCGCTCCCTTGATGATAGGATCCATGTCAATTGGAGGTATGATCATGGCTTTAACCGCCTGGTTGATACCTTACTGGAGACATTTCCTAAGAGTCATCTACGCACCAGCATTGATCTTCATCCTCTACGCGTTCTTCCTTGACGAGTCAGTCCGATGGCTGTTAATAAAAGGGAGGAAAAAAGAAGCAAAGACTATCCTGCGAAAAGCAGCAAAAATCAGCAATGTTTACATCGAAGAAACAACGCTAGACAAAATTGAATGTGAAATGACAGAATCAGACGCAAGTGTCAATTTGATCTCTTCTTTGAAAATGACTATAACTTCAAAAACATTATTGCTACGATTTTTAGCGTGTGCTTGCGCATGGATTACAGCAACGTTTAACAAGTATGGGTTGTTAATAAATTCGGTTTCCTTGGAAGGGAATAAGTACATGAATTATGCGTTGACGTCGTTCGCTGATCTACCGGCCAGTTTGCTGCTGGTGTTCATCTTGATAAAGTTCAAGAGGAAAAAGCCGCTGATATTTTCCTTTGTGATGACTGGATCGTTTTGTGTTGTGCAGTCTTTTGTACCGAAAGGTGAGTTAAGCATTACAGAAGTGGTAAATAGACCAATAGCGATACGATTTTGCCATTTTGATATTTGTGCAGGCATATCTCATCTTTACCCTTGTGCAAAGAGGCAATCAAAATCAGACATTTGAAATTTTTGAAAAATAAAAATGTTTTTTGCCTTTTCCCCTCAAAATTAAGTACTTACCTCTTTTACATGTTCATAGGGTCGAAAACTAACTTTGAAAGGCAAATGTAAAAACATTTCTGATCAGTGAACCACAGTAAATAGTCGCTAGTCAACAGCTCGTTAATCAGTTGGAAAGTGGTTATCACCACCAAATAACTATTTGGCAATATTGGTAACCTTAAAGACAAAGCTGAAATGCCTTGTGGAGGCATCTACAACGACGTCACACAAAATCCTGCATCGCGCAAGCAAAGTTTCCTGCGCGACGAGTATATATACCCGACATCAATCATTGGGCAGTTGCCCGCCAGACACGACACCCGTCTTGTCGGAAGATTCTCCCTTTTCTATGGACAATGAGTGAACTTAACACCCTGTTTCTCATACCTCAATAACCATATGTACCTGTTTACCATCAGCAAAAATTTAAGAAATTGTGTTAGATACAATAGCACTTAGTTTTCACCAAGCTCTTCTTCTTCCAGGCTACCCTATTATCTCCACGTCACTATTTTTTGCGGGCAAGTTCATGTCGGCCTTAGCTTCAGGAACAGTGTACCTCTACACAACAGAACTGTTCCCTACTTACACACGGAACACCATGCATGCACTGTGCTCTTCGATCGGACGAATTGGATCTATACTTGCGCCACAGACTACTTTATTGGTAAGGTCTATTCAAATCCTTTTTTCCAATTGATGTTATTTCCACTTAAACAAACATCAACTTTATGTAGGTGTTATAAAGTTGATTTTAGACTGCCTAGTACTGTTGAAAAAGTCATAACAAATATGGAGCTGTAGCGCAAACCGAACCTTATGTGTAGGCATTATAGTTGTTTTTTCCTAAAACTCTTGTTTGTTTACATGTTTGGCAAATAAATTGCGAACGTAGATTTAGTACTTCTAGAACACTTCATGATTTTGATAAAGGAGAAGATAAATGTCTCAGACTTCTACTGATAGAGTGTGGCCCAGTGGTAACGGCCGTGCCTTACGAGTTGTAGGTCGTAAGTTCGAACCCCGACAAACGCTTTACTTTGTTTAAATTATTTCAACACCACTGCTCTTAAAATGGTGAAGGAAAACATCGTGAGGAAACCGGCATGTCCTAGGACCAAATATATGAAGACATGTGACATCTACCAACCCGCACTGAGCCTGCGTGGTGGATTAAAACCAACTCCCCCTCATTGAGAGGACGCCTGTGTCACAGCAGTGGGAACATTATTGGCTGAATGAACATGCATTATGCCTGCAGACCAAAACTTAATGAACATGCATTATGCTTGCAGAGCAAAACATAATGAACATGCATTATGCCTGCAGACCAAAACATAATGAACATGCATTACCTATGCCTGCAGACCAAAACATAATGAACATGCATTATGCCTGCAGACCAAAACATAATGAACATGCATTATGCCTGCAGACCAAAACATAATGAACATGCATTATGCCTGCAGACCAAAACATAATAATAATCGATCTTACTTGGATAAGTGGATGATGTACCCAGGGCCTCAATAAGGAATGGAAAGGACCCTCAAAAAAGGTTCTAAGAACCTTCCAGTAACTTTATACTTGGTCACTTCGTACACTTACAAATAATTTTGGTTATCCAAAAAATACAAATCAAATCATTTATTATTGCAAACATGGGTAAATTGGGACATAGATGTTTTCTTAAAAAAGTAGTCCTCCATATTCTACCGTCTCATGGGCATGCATATAATATTTTTTTTCAATTCCAAAATTAAACAGAAATTCTATTGTTACCGAATAAATATAAATGTCAAATCATTAGAATTACAAAAACAAAACACTAACAAAACAGACTACTAACAGTAAGTAGTGACTTTTTTACAGTAATATCAACAAAAAAAAATAATAAGTATGTCAAAGTGTCAATCAGAATAAAAAGTGTCAGCTATTCTGACTCTTCTTGAACATGTATGTCAATCATAATGTTAGGTAACAGTCAGTGCAGAGATCGAAGTGTGTACTTCGATAGAACTAAATATTTAATACAGGGTGGCAGGGACATCGACCCAAAAACTTTTACCATGGATTCAGTACATGATTCTGAAACCCCCTGCGAGTAATTTTTCTTTTAATCGACGAAATATTTCAACGCAGGGGGGGTTCTGAATCACGTCCTGAATCCATGGTAACAGTTTTCGCGTCGATGTCCCTGCCACCCTGTATACCCTACATAATATAATATATATTGATCCACATTTTTGTTGCAACCAGTTACGTTACTGGTCAGGTTTCCCGTCACTCATCATCGGAGGCCTCTCACTGACCACAGCCCTCATCGTGATGATGATGCCGGACACAGCAGAAGACGTGTTACCTGATACAGTGCAGCAAGCCGAAGCACTTGGCACTAAGCGTATTAGTACTAAGGATAGAAGCGCTTCGAAATCTTTGCTATAAGTAGTTTAAATTATTGTTGGTGTAAACGATCTCTGTTCTATCTAAGGTATGATCTGTTCCAAAATTATCTGTTGAAAATGTAAACAAATGGATGAAAAAATTTGAATGGTAATTTGT
Organism: Agrochola macilenta; assembly: GCA_916701695.1. Lineage (NCBI taxonomy): Eukaryota > Metazoa > Arthropoda > Insecta > Lepidoptera > Noctuidae > Agrochola > Agrochola macilenta. Next base: position 21,057,819 of record OU753560.1, on the reverse strand, counting down.
ATTTGTTGTTTGTTATTTGTTTTTTTTTGTTTTTGGGCCCATTTGGCGCAGCCGTGAGGCACACAATATTATTTTATTTTTTGTGTTTTTTTTTGTGTGAATATGGTCTGCCCAACCAGCCAGCCAACCCAGCCAACCCAACCCAGTCTGACACCAGTCTTACCAAGGGGTATCGTATTACCCAGTTACTGGGTTGTGGAGGTCAGATAGGCAGTCGCTCCATGTAAAATACTGGTATTCAGCTGCATCCGGTTAGACTGGAAGCCGACCCCAACATAGTTGGGAAAAGGCTAGGCAGATTGATTGATTGTGTGCCCAACCTGAGTCAAATAAATTTATTTTCTTTCTTTCTTTCTTTTTGTAGTGGCACTTACAAATTGAGTGCTTTGATTTGACAAGAACTACAGCGTGGTCACTGTCGGACTCCATAGAAAAGCAAGGGAAGCGCGATGACAAAACGCTTGTAATTTTTTTGCAAAATCTGAAGCAATTGTCTATTTGCTCAAAAATGAGTTGTTGAGTGTGATTGAAAATAAAAACAACCAAGTTCTGCATTCAATTAAGACATTATTGTTATTAATTAAAATACCAAGGTACGTTGATATTTAATACAGATATTTAAGATTGGAACTCAAGGAAAAGGTTAGTTAACCGTTAATTTGTATCGAATTTTTTTTTCAAAACATTTTTTGTTAAAAATCAAGTTCTGAGAAATGTGTTCAACTTTAACATATATTTTTTCCGCTATGGCAAACTATAATTATAGATTTGGCAATTTTTTTTTTAAGACAAGCCTGTTTTTAACGTTTGCCTATTGTCAGCGCCTTAAACCCGAAATTCTAAAACCTCAGTGTTGTCGATGATTTTTGAAGTTGAATCTAATAATGTTATTCAAAAAATTATTGTTGGAGAAAGTGGTGAGGTATAAAGTTGAAACAAAGTGAGTGATTGTGTTAGAATTTAACCTGAACCGGATACTTCTGGAACATGCTTTAGTTAAGGTTTTTAATGCAGATTTTGAACATTATTAGTGTTGGCGTATATGTTGTATGTTTGTTTGACTATGTTGATGACATTTTATTGTTAGAAATAAAAAAATGTTGTAGTATCACGTAATTTTAATAATACCTTGAATAATTAGTGATATTATGTAAAAAAACTCAATACGAGTTATGTTAACACAGTTCATGGTTTATATATATATGGATGTAAAGACATGTTTTTGCGAAAAATTGCCAAACTTAAGTGGCACATTGCTGCAGAACAGATGGCCGATGTGGCCGAAAGGTTCTGGAGTGGCGACCGCGAACCGGAAGACCTAGCGTTGGAACGCCTCCCACAACGTGGACCGATGACCTGGTGAAGGCCGCAGGAATCCGCTGGATGCGAGAAGCACAGAACCGGTCGAAGTGGCGGTGCTTGGGGGAGGCCTGTGACCAGCAGTGGACGTCTTTCGGCTGCAATGATGATGATGAAAGACATGTTAGGTACTTATATGTTCGACACAGACATAGTTACTATAATATGCAATCATTGAAGAGCAGATACCGCGAACAAAATGTTTACGCAACATTTTGTTGTCCGGGATAAGAAACGTCTCAGTATTTGTAATAAACAGGCTGCCACCCTGTATTCCGTTCTGAGTACGCATAGCACAGATACACCGCGGTTGTCATATTAATTTGACATCCGCGGGGCATATCTTTTGTTTGTAATAGCTTCTCTAGTTTACATTTATCCTCAATGTATGAAATAGACAATGTAAAGATGTAGGCCGCACGTCAGTGGTAAGACCTTGAGCTGACCCTAGCGTAGCGTTTCAATAGAACCAGTTTTTTTTTTTTTAAGTATGATTGAACAGGCATCTTTTGGGCTTGTTCGTTCCATTATAGACCTCATCCATTGCTTTCCACCAGGCGATATCGAGGTCCAGCCTGTTTATCAATAAAAATCTTCCTTTTTTTTTAACAACTGACTTAAAAAAAAACGCGAAAAGTGAAAAATAACTTTAATTTCGGAAGTCTTTGGTTCTGTGTTTTCGTTTTTTGCCTTAGACTACCGATATTACAGTTATTTTTCGCTTTATAGTTTTTCTTTTTTAAGTCGGTTGTTTTACTTTTTATTTTCCACTGGTTGTTTTACTATAGTTGTGGTACCTACCCCACACAAATTCCAATACACAATACCTGCTATATGTAAATAACAGCGACAAGAATTATAACATCATCCATAGAGACTAAGTGGGAAAAATACGTATTATTGAAGCTAACTCAAAAACTACCCAAGCAAAGTTAATAAAATTTATATGGGACTCAGAGATATGACCTACCAAAGAAAAAATGAGCAAAATCAATTCATAATTGGCGGAGTAATCGCGTAAAAAACATACAAAAAAGAAAGAAAAACGTACAGTCGAATTGAGACCTTCCTCCTCTTTGAAATCGGTTTAAAAGAGGCTAGCTTATACTTACAGGTTTTGTTACAACTGACGTGTGGCGTTTCATACCTATTATAACCACTTAACAATATGGTGACGCATCTAAATTCTAATAATGAAAAGAATGTGTACAGTAATTTCGTCCTTGGTACAGTCAACATAAAGAATATCGGTATTCTAGATTGATTAATTCGGGATTCTTCAATGTCAGAGACTTTAATACACATTTTTGCTTTTAATTCTTTTTCATTTAGTATAATATAATATAGTAAAAAAAAAACATAAAAAAAATAAAACCCGCCTGCGGAAAAAAATTACTTTAATAAAAAACATGGCCAAAATAGGAAACTCATGCAGTCGGAGGCATCTGCTTAATTTAACAATAAAGACCTATTGCCATGTTTTTTTAAATTCACTTTATACGCAGTCGGGATAATATTTTTTTTAAATGAACCTTTTTTTACATTATTTTATTAGGATGTTTTTAAATAATTTCTCATTACATTTAAACATATAATTTGTATTTTTGTAATCACCTTTTAAAACACTTTATTTTGATACTACACTCGATAGGTTTGGGAGTTTTTTTACACACCTTTTAGCGCCAATTTGATTTTTATGCCCAGTGACACTCGCACCATAAAGACAAATCTAACGACATATCATTCATCAAAATCGGTCAGCAGTTTAGTAGTTACGAGGGAACATAGGGATGGACATAAATACATACATACATTGAATATTGTAATGAAATAATAATATTAAAAAGGATTCACCACATTTGCAGTGATTGTGTTGAGACGGTGGCCCGGAATCGAATAAGATAGATTTTTTTTACTAAAATCACTACATACGTACAATTTTCACAAATTTTCATTGTTATGGACTAGTTAATTGACTCAGACGTGACTATGCGGATATCCATTATAAAATAAAATAGACGACGTATATTTAGTAACCTAATCCGCTCCTAATCGCGCTGATAATGATCCTAGCCGAGGCAGAGCATTAATCTTATATAAGTGGGGTTTTTGGGCGTTGTGGCTCCTCTGCGTTCGGCGTTCGGCGTGGCAATACGTCGTGTCTGGGGGCGCAACAAGTAAATCGTCATCCTGCAGATGCCTCATTGAGAGGTGAAACACGTGTCGATTTCTTACAGGGTTCTTTATGACTCTTTAAGAACAGTTAAGTGGTTACAAAATATATTCTTGGTCTATTGTATTTTTTTTGTTAGGGAATATTCTTTCAGGCATAAAATAATAATCTTCCTATCATTAATTCAAGATACAAAAATTGTAATCGAAAAGGAGGAATTTACGTTCGAGTGATGATTCAGATTCGAAATTCCTAGTTCAAATAAAAATAAATACTAGATACATGGTACCTAAATCATTTCAAAAACCTAGGCGGAATGTATGCTTCCACAATATCACAAAAAAGATGACTCGAAATTATGAGTTTTTATCACTATATGCTCGTCTCACCTTCATTTTGATACCCCACGTGCCAATGGTAATTTTTTTTTAAGACATTTATTATTGACTTCTTAAATCCCCCATTTTGATTGCTCGAGCCCGAGTTAGACGAGTCTAACGATGCGTCTAATTTGGGACAGCCCGTCTCAAATTAGACGCATTATTAATTTATTATATATAAAAAAAGGTATTTTAATAAAACACGAAATTGAAATCGAAATTTTTAATTTGTAAAGTTAAAATTTAAGTTAAATTTATCTTTAACTTAAATTTTAACTTTACAAATTTATTACACTATGTAATATAAACATAATCTTTAATATTCAAAGAGTTATTCAGAAAATGCTCTCATTTCTTTTTTTTTTTATCTTCAGTATAAAATCATTAAAAGTCGGTTAGTGTCGCCTTAAGATGCTTCGAAGGTGTAAATAATCCTACTTACAAAGATACATACATAGATACGTGTGAAACACATAACCCTGTTTTTGCTATTGCGTAGTCGGGTAAAAACATCCGAATGTTGAACCAAATAAAATAAAAAGTGTGTCGGACCACACACAATGAAAGGTTCCGTAGTTGGAATGAATTTATCCCAAGAACAAAATCCCAACAGAAAACGTAAGTTTGTACGCACGATATAAGAGATTAGCCATGTTATTTTAAAACCATATACCTACTTCTTACCGGTTTTCCTGTAATCACATAATTGTATAAATGTTCACTAGATATGAGTTTTATTAATTTCTCAATATTTACATTAACAAGAAACAATTTAAAAACTAACAGACTTAAAATAATAATAATATGTACAAGTATATAAGAAAGGGGTGGGGGGGAGAACAATCATATTGTATAAATTAGAAAAAAAAATGAAATTATTTCTATACTTATAATAGAACTATTTGCATTTTTTTTCCCAACTTTTAGGGGGAATGGTTGTTTCGGACGAGAGGGGCACGACCAGCACCCGCAGTCGTCCTGGGACAATCTCCCAACGTTTTTGACGTATGTTCCCTACTACCTGAGTCTAGCGACTCTGCTGGCGACACACGTCACCACGCACTCCTGAATGCGTATTGTTTCCTAGGTACAACCCACAGGGACTTCGGCGAGGGACTGGCGACTTAGAGGGATTCCTTGAAATGAAACAGGAATGTTCAGTCTTGACTTGTTTCTTGTAATACTGCTGGATTCGGAATACCAAACCATAGAAAATTGCCCTTCTTTTATAGAGACCTCTAGCCAATCAGAACATTTTAATTTTGCACACGGCACTAATCCCTTTTCTCTCAACCAATCAGAATACTTCAAGATTGTACATGGCACAAATGTGACTTTGTATGGGAAACTTACTTTGGCAATTTTCTATGATATAACACCCCTTACAATGTTCATCTTATAATGCTAACATAGGAATGGACTTATTCTACCTATATACTAAAAACTGTATCAATAAATCTTAATTTAGACCTTAAAAATAGCAAAAATCTATAACGGTTCTCATTAAGGTAAAGGTTTCACATTAGTTAAGCTTAGGCTGTTTTTATGGTACAAGTAGCGTCCCCTAGTGTTAGGAATGTGCAACAAATTCGACGTCTGTATTACTACATTATTAATTTCCTAAAATTAAATAATGAATTACTAATAAAACAATAAAAATAACTAACTGAATGTTGTTGCTAACAATAATATCTAATATAATTTCAAACATCAAAAGTTCGTAGAACATAAACTCAAAACTTATAAGTCGATAAATTTTCTTACACAATTTTGCTTATAATTCCTAAACGCGTTGTCCTATCAACTTGAATCTAACTGGAATATTGGTTTTATGCAAGATTCTATCATACAAAACAAAAATTATCGAAATATCACCATAAACAAAAAATCACATTTTCAAGTTACGTAATTATACTACAGTCCTAAAAATGATCAAATGTTTCTTTGCAAATTCGTTTGTTTCAGTCTTATTAGATTGAATATGAAAACTAATGAGAATTTTAAGTTAGGCAAACTAATTAGAGCAAGATAAACGATAAATTAACAAATTCTAATTAGATATTACGAAATTCTTTCTAACTTACGACTCGATTCATTTGACTATAGAGAGCGTATTCGTCGCAATCCCGCTGCTACTTGTGCCCTAGTGCGTAGATAGGGTCCCGTTGCCGACATTCTCCCCCTCGTGCGTTGCACCACCTTCTTGACTCGGCAACACTCCCGGCACCAACAGCACCACTCTCGAACTGGGTCTTCGCAGCACTCCTCCTCTGGTCTCGACATCGACGATCCTGGTTCGCCCATCTGGTCCCGGATACACTTGCTGGATTCTGCCGCGTGGCCAGGTGCATCTTGGTAGGGTGTGGTCGACGATCAACACGATGTCTCCAACTCGCAGGTCTGTAGCGCTGATTCTGCCCGCTGTCTTCCTTGGTAGTAGAGTGGGCAGGTATTCTCGCAGCCAACGTTGCCAAAAGTGGTCGGCAAGTCGCTGCGTGGCCTTCCAGGTGTGCTTGCCCACAAGCTCGTTGTCTTCAAAGCCGCCGATTCTCGTCGCGCCGCACGACCGCCCGATGAGGAAGTGGTTTGGAGTCAGTGCTTCCTCCTCGGGGTTCTCGGAGAGGTGAGTGAGAGGCCGAGAGTTGACTATATGCTCGGCCTCTAGGAGGAGGGTGTGGAGTACCTCCTCTCTTGGATGTCTTTCGTTGAGTGTAGCGTCTAGTGCGGTTTTTATGGATCGCACCAAACGCTCCCATGCGCCGCCCATGTTTGGCGCACCAGGAGGTATGAATTTCCACTGCACGCCGATCTTCTCTGCTTCTGAAATGAAGTCTTCTTGCTTCATGGTGTCTTGTGCTTCTTTCAGTTCTTTGTTCGCCCCGACGAAGTTAGTCCCGTTGTCAGAGAAGATAGTCTTCGGCATTCCTCTTCTTGCAGCGAACCGTCGCAGCGCCATGATCATGCTGTCGGTGGAGAGTGAAGGAGTGAGTTCTATGTGTACAGCTCTTGTCGTCAAGCATGTAAATAAAGCTCCCCATCTTTTTTCATGACGTCTTCCTACGGTGATTGTTATAGGGCCGAAGTAATCTATGCCGGTGCACGTAAAAGGAGGGTTACTGTGCATCAGTCGTTCAGTAGGTAAATTGCCCGTCGGTAGTTCTTGCGGTCTTGATTTTCTTGTCTTGCACCACTGACATTGATGCTGAACTGCCTTGATTGCTGACCTCAGTCCCAATACCCAGAAGCGCTGTCTTACTTCGTTCATAACTGTTGCGTGATTCCCATGATTGAAACGGCAGTGGAAATCCTCAATAATGAGTCGTGTCGTCGTGTCCTTGCTGTCGAGCACGATAGGTCGCTTGTAGTCTCTGGTTACCCCCTGTATTGCGTCGATTCTTCCTTTTAGCCGCAGGAGTCCTTTTTCTAGTACTACGTCAAGTTTTTTCAACTTGCTGCCGCCTTCTAATTGCTTCCCTTGCTGTAGACACCTGATATCTTCTCTGAAGCTTCTTTCTTGACCTCCTTTTAGTAGCAGAGTTTCAGCTTGCTCCAGTAGGTCTGTGTCTAATGGTATGTAGTTTCTTTCTTTTATTTTTGAAGGTTGGTTTCGCTTCGCTACCGTCTTCTCCTTTTTTCCTTTCGTTTTTCTCCAGGTGGGATCTTCTTTGCTGACGTTGACCTTCACCTTTGTCCTGCAGAGTTGTATGAACTGCAGTACTCTTGCTGTGGCTCGCCAAAGTCTCTTCCATGATGAAAACTTCTCAGGATTTGGTGATGGATGAGTGGTGCTTGTTGCTGCTACGACGTCTGTTGTCTTTTCTTCGCCGGTGGTTTCTTTCTTAAAGGTTCTCGCTGCTGGCCAGTGAACTTCTTCCTTTTTCAGAAAGTCCGGTCCGGTGTACCATCGGTGATTGCAGTCGAAGTGTTCTGGTACGTCGCGCGTCGCGTCATCTGCAGGGTTCTGCGCCGTGGGTACCCATCTCCAATCTTGAGGTTTGGTAAGATCTTCAATTTCTGCTAAGCGATGAGCCACGAATGTCTTGAAGGTTCTCGGGTCTGTCTTGATCCAAGAAAGTACGATACTGGAGTCTGTCCAGAACGTTTTCTTCTCTACTTTCAGATCCATTTCTTCTTCTACTGAATGTGCCAGCCTGCTTCCTAGGAGAGCCGCCTGTAGCTCGAGTCGCGGGATTGATACCGGTTTCAGTGGAGTGACTCTTACTTTCGCTGCCACTAGGTTGACGTGGTAAGTTCCATCTTGATTTATTGCTCTCCAATAGACTGTTGCTGCATACGCCGTCTCACTTGCATCCGTAAACGTGTGCAGCTCCCCCTCGGTGCGATGTGGCGCCAGGCATCTTGGAATCTGAAGGTCTTGGAGAAGCTTCATCTTTTCTAGGTAAGTCTTCCATGCTTCGTACTCCCTTTCTTCTATATCTTCATCCCAGCCGATACCACTGCGCCATATGTTCTGAAGCAGCTTCTTACCCTGCATGAGAACGGGTGATGCCAATCCCAGTGGATCGAAGGTCGACATTACAGCGCTGGTGACTTCCCTTTTAGTAGGCACCTTGAACCCCTTGGCTATTTCCTCTGGTGTATTCCGGAGATTTGCCCTGAAGCCGATGGAGTCCCTTTCAGTGAACCAGCGCAGTCCCAATGTCTTTTCTTCCTTCTCACCTAGGTCCACTTCTGTTTTTTCTGTTGTCTCGGTGTTCACGTCTTGCAGCAGCTTAGGGTGGTTTGATGCCCATCCTCTTAGCTCGAAGCCCGCCTTCTTGTGTATGAAATCCACCTGTGCTGTCACCTTTTTGAAGTCTTCTTCCTTGTGGAAGCTGTGCAGGTAATCATCCATGTAATGGTTCAGTTCAATTGCTCTCGCAGCCTCTGGATACTGCTCTTTGAAGTCTGCTGCGTTTCGATTCTTCACGTAGATCGCTGTGCTCGGAGATGATGTCGCGCCGAAGATGACTGATGTCATCCTATACTTCTTTGGCGACACGTCGCGACGATCCCCGCGCCACAGGAACCTCAGGCTGTCTCTATCTTCTGGCCTGATGCGTACTTGGAGAAACATTTCCTTAATGTCGGCCGCCACTGCTAAAGGTCCTTGCCGGAAACGCAGTAACACTCCGAAGAGGGATTGTAGCAGGTCTGGTCCTGACAGCAGAGCGTTGTTGAGGCTTCTTCCTTTTGACATGGCTGCGGCGTCGAAGACGATCCGTATCTTCTTCTTTAACGGATGTACCACAGAGAAGTGAGGGAGGTACCACGTTTTCTTGGGGTATTCTGCTTCATCAGATGCTTCTTCTGCATACTTGTTATCGATTAGATGCTGGATCTGCTTGCTATATTCCGCCTTCAACTGAGGATCTTTGTCTATCTTCTTTTCGATGTTGATCAATCGGTTCTTGGCAGACGTGTAGCTTTCTGGCATCTGTTCTTCTTCATTCTTCCACAGAAGTCCAGCTTCAAATCGTCCATCTTCAAGTCTTTTGCAGGTCTTCTCTAGGATGGTGAGCGCTCTTCCTTCTGAGTCTGTAGTGGGTCTTCTTGGTTGCACGCCAAGTGCTTCGATTGCGAAATGATCTTTAATAGCTTGATGCATCTCTTCTTCTGGAGCGCTGACATGTAGACAGGCGTTCAGGAAGTGTACTGGTCTTGCGCCTCTAGTGTCTGACCCGTGGAGCACCCAACCAAGTCCTGTTCTTGAAGCAACTGGTTCTCCTGGTTTTCCTCTTCTCACTTCTTGAGTCACGATCAGCTCCCAATTATCTTGACCGATGAGTAGCTGAGGTGACTCTCTTGCGTAATATAGGGAGTCGGCGATCTTCTTTAAGTGTTGACAATCTTGAATCCTCTTCTTGTCTAGGAACTGCGGTGCAAGCTTCAACTCGTCGACGGTCCGAACTCGTTTCAGGGTCTTCTTGTTTTCTTGATAAACCCCTTTTACTGTAAGGTCCAGTATCTGAGAATCCTTCTTTCTGATCAGCCTGCCTCCCACTGTCTCGATGACCAGTTCCTCCTTGCTTCCTTGAACGCCAATCTCTTCTGCCACTTGTTCATCCAGAAGTGACACCGTTGACCCCTCATCCATGAGAGCTAATATCTTCTTTGACCCTTTGGACCCGAAGATTTCCACTGGAACTATCTTCAAGTATGCCCTTGTGTTGCTGACTGCATTTACTGATACTGTGACGCTCGCTACTTCTTGTAGCGTTTCCTTTTTCTTATCCTCTGTCTTTTCTTCTGACTCGACGTGGAGTAGATGATGGTGCCACCTCTTGCATTCCTTGCACGGTGGTTTTCTGCAGCTCTCCTTTCGGTGTCTCCCTTGAAGACATTTGAAGCAGACATGACTCTTCTTTGCTGTTGCCCACCGATCTTGAACCGACGCCTTCTGGAACTTCTGACATTCGACGAGGAAGTGTTCACCCTCACACATAGGGCAAGCCTTTTCCGTTTGTCTTGAATCCTTTTCTTTGAAGTTCCTTTCCTTTGTTGAATGCGTCGCTTGTCGATGAGTCCGTTTGAAGCCGCTCTTCTCTTCTGAAGTTGCGAAGGCTCCACACTTGTCCGCTTCTATGTTTAGGAACTTGGATACCAGCTTCAGGTTGGAGAACTCGCCTTCATCTGATGCTGCGGTGAAGTCGTACCATCGGAATTTGAGAACTGTCGGAATCTTCTCTATAATTTGTTTCACCATCTCGGGTGAATGCAGGTACTGTGGTTTCTTCAGTCCTTTTATTGCTGCTACGCTGTTGTTGATCTGGCTCGCGAAGATGCATATGTCCCTTGGATTTTCTGAAATCTTCGGTAATGCCTTGACTTTATCCAATTCTGCCAGCACCAGCGCATCAGGTCTTCCATATCTTCTTCTGAGGGCCTGCATCACTTCCAACGGAGAGGCTTCAGAGTACAGCAGGCTCTTGATAGCTTCTCTTGCGTTGCCCTTCAGTGCTCTTCTTAGTCGAGCCATATTCTGGACGTCGTTGAACATCGGTGCTGTATCTTCGTAGACAACCTTGAAGGCCAACCACTCACTGCTGTTGCCGTCGAAGTAGGGTAACTCGTGAATGTACTTCGGCTGCGCTGCTGGTCCTCCTCTTGTGGTGAAAGCTTCTTTCAGTGCTGCTGCCAAAGTTTGAATCTCGATTGTAGCCCCTTTCACTGAGGAATTTTCTTCAGGCTTCACGTTCGGTAGTTCCTCTGAAGGGTGTTGATCTCGATGCTCTGGTTGCTCCATGTTTTTGTCTTCCAACACTGATGTCTGAATCCAGTTCTGCACCTGCGCTGTTCTGTCCTCTTGGTCTTCATCCACGGAGTCTTCATCCTCACATTGAGCCAGCTCCAATCTGACACGGGCTAGCTTCGCCGCAGCCTGGGCTTGATTCAATTCCAGGCGTGCTAATTCTTCTCTGGCTTCCAGCTCGCGTCTTCTGGCCGAGGAACTCGTAGTCTTCGTAGATTTGGCGCGACGACTGAGCCCCTTCGGTTGTAGGGTCGTGGCGGAGCCATAAACACCCTTTTCCTGGACATCTTCTGGGGTCTTCTTAGTCGTCTCCTTCTGTGCGGCATCTTCCTTTTTCTGTCCGTTCTTCCCGGACGCCGCTGTTGTTGCAGTCGTAGTCGTAGCCTCTGTAGCCGTGGTCCCCTCCGTGGCCGTTGTACCCGAAGAAGTGTTCGTGTCCGATGTCGCTGCGGTTCCCGATGACCCTGACGCTGACGTGACCCCTTCTGACCCTGATGCTTCTGCAGTCGCGTCCCTAACGGTAGGACGAGACGGCGGGTTCAAGGGGGCATCCTTCTGCGACCTGGTTACCGGCATCTTGCAGTGTTTTCTGAATCTTCTGGACTTCTTGCTTCTTCTTCTTCTGGCAGGATATCCGGCTCGAAGGACCAACTGTTTCGGACGAGAGGGGCACGACCAGCACCCGCAGTCGTCCTGGGACAATCTCCCAACGTTTTTGACGTATGTTCCCTACTACCTGAGTCTAGCGACTCTGCTGGCGACACACGTCACCACGCACTCCTGAATGCGTATTGTTTCCTAGGTACAACCCACAGGGACTTCGGCGAGGGACTGGCGACTTAGAGGGATTCCTTGAAATGAAACAGGAATGTTCAGTCTTGACTTGTTTCTTGTAATACTGCTGGATTCGGAATACCAAACCATAGAAAATTGCCCTTCTTTTATAGAGACCTCTAGCCAATCAGAACATTTTAATTTTGCACACGGCACTAATCCCTTTTCTCTCAACCAATCAGAATACTTCAAGATTGTACATGGCACAAATGTGACTTTGTATGGGAAACTTACTTTGGCAATTTTCTATGATATAACACCCCTTACAATGTTCATCTTATAATGCTAACATAGGAATGGACTTATTCTACCTATATACTAAAAACTGTATCAATAAATCTTAATTTAGACCTTAAAAATAGCAAAAATCTATAACGGTTCTCATTAAGGTAAAGGTTTCACATTAGTTAAGCTTAGGCTGTTTTTATGGTACAAGTAGCGTCCCCTAGTGTTAGGAATGTGCAACAAATTCGACGTCTGTATTACTACATTATTAATTTCCTAAAATTAAATAATGAATTACTAATAAAACAATAAAAATAACTAACTGAATGTTGTTGCTAACAATAATATCTAATATAATTTCAAACATCAAAAGTTCGTAGAACATAAACTCAAAACTTATAAGTCGATAAATTTTCTTACACAATTTTGCTTATAATTCCTAAACGCGTTGTCCTATCAACTTGAATCTAACTGGAATATTGGTTTTATGCAAGATTCTATCATACAAAACAAAAATTATCGAAATATCACCATAAACAAAAAATCACATTTTCAAGTTACGTAATTATACTACAGTCCTAAAAATGATCAAATGTTTCTTTGCAAATTCGTTTGTTTCAGTCTTATTAGATTGAATATGAAAACTAATGAGAATTTTAAGTTAGGCAAACTAATTAGAGCAAGATAAACGATAAATTAACAAATTCTAATTAGATATTACGAAATTCTTTCTAACTTACGACTCGATTCATTTGACTATAGAGAGCGTATTCGTCGCAATCCCGCTGCTACTTGTGCCCTAGTGCGTAGATAGGGTCCCGTTGCCGACAATGGTCGATTTTCAAATATTTTATTAAATATCTTTAAACGTATTTATATTTTTTTTTTTTTTATGTTTGATATCCTCACAAGCCTTTTCATTTGATATGTCACACGGTACAGTTTGTAAAACTATTTTTTTCCAATTTGCCCCCCAAAAGTATTCAAAATTCATTTATTTACTTTACACGGCCGTGTTTGGGTCATAAAAATTTATATGTGTACCAAATTTCAACTAAATTGGTCCTATAGATTCGGAGCAAATTGGCTGTGACAGACAAACAGACAGCCAGCCAGACAGACACACGAGTGATCCTAAGGGATCCGTTTTTTTCATTCAGACGTACGGAACCCTAATAATCTGCTGATTTTTGAGACCATACCATTTAAAATATTAATTTCATACATAAATACAAGACAATGTTTAAACAACTGACAAAAACGTGAATAATTGAAGGCAGCTGCCATTTGTTCCACATGACTTGATTCATAAAAATAATATCTTTAAATACTATAGAGGTTGACATGTACAATTTACTTGTAATGTCGACGTTGACATTCATAATCATTTCTGCCTAACGACGTGGACGTCCACTGCTGAACATAGGCCTCCCCCAACATTGACATTAGTTAATTTAAAATGAAATGATAATAAAGTTTTATCTAAGAATAATTATCACAATAGACTACCAGTGCCCGCAGCTTCGCTCACGTGGGTGTTTATTACATACTTTTTGTGACAATAGATAACAGAAGAGTATTTCAAATATATTATTACGAAAAGTAATTGTAGGAGATCAACCAACTAATGAATCGCTTCTTATAATAGAACTAAAGCAAACAAGTTAGGCTATTTATAATGACTTAATACTAGTGCCCAGGGTCGAGAGAAAACACGAGACACCCCAAAATTGCTAGTGACTGATCTCATCAGCGAGTCTCATCTGCGCCTCCGTGAGCACGTCAACCCGTCGGCTCCACTCCCATATTATTTTAACTACCGATAACGAAAACATACATCGTCCTCTACCTATTCAAATAACTACTAAACTTTAAGGCAGTGAAGTGAATTAGTGCAACATTACTCGCGACAAAAAGAACATCTTTAGTTGTGCTGTAGATATGAGAACAGAAAATGAAGAAGAAAATAAATCAAAAGAGGATGGAAAGGATACAGCACCAATAAATAAAGATAAGAGAATAGCATGTAAAGAAAAAGCAGAAAATAAATCTGCAGAAGAAAGGAAAATGCAATCTTTAACAAATTCCAAAGAAGAAGTAACGGATTTAGAAAGTGTGTTACGTGAATTAAAAATATTTGGACGATATCATTTAAAGTTTATGTTTTTACTTGGAATGCTATCTTTTGGTAGTATGTGGCATAGTACAAATTATATTTTTGCTGTTGAAAACGTTGGTTACAGGTGAGTCTTTTATATTTTTGTTTAAGAGCGTTTATTCTGAAGGTGGGCAACGTCGCAAATATATGTCAAATATTTCACTGTTTTGATTAATTTGGCAATATTACTATGTGGAAATAAAAAATGTGGCTAACTAGCGAACTAGAATATTGATTATGAAATGCAATAATTAATATCGTACCACCGAATGTTTAGTTTAAGATGTAAAAAAACTATTTATAAACTTTCTAAATGCGTTTTTTACACCTAAAATGGGTACAACATCAAATTCAATGTTATAATTGCAATTCATTATTAATATTCTAGTTCGCTAGTTAGCTACATTTCTTATTTCCATACAGTAATATTGCCAAATTAATCAAAACAGGTACATTTTTGACAGCTATTTGCGACGTTGCTAACTTTTAGGATAAACGCTCTTAAATGAAAACACTTTGCTATAATATGCCCAACGGACTGAGATTTTTGATCAAAAGCAATTTTTGTTATAAGTACAATAGCAGTATGTAGTATAATAATGAATTGCAATTATAACATTGAATTTGATGTTGTACCCGTTTTAGGTGTAAAAAAGGCATTTGGAAAGTTTTCAAATAGTTTTTTTACATCTTAAACTAAATATTCGGTGTTATGATATTAATTATTGCATTTCATAATCAATATTCTAGTTCGCTAGTTAGCCACATTTCTTATTTCCATACAGTAATATTGCCAAATTAACTAAAACAGCGAAATATTTGACATCTATTTGCGACGTTGCCCACTTTCAGAATAAACGCTCTTAACAATAACTTTCTTATTTACTCTTTTCCCAGGTGCAAGTACCCAAGCTGCGGATATACAGAACTATCAAAATTAAACTTTAATTCAAGTCGCGATTATAAATGTCACAAATATAATCTGTTTGAAAATAACGGTAAATGTGATGAGGACAACTTTGATGTATCAAATGCTACTGATTGCGATGAGTGGGTTTATGATAGACCTGACAGTTTTGTTGCTGAGGTAAGCTTAACTTTTACATTAAATTTTTTCTTATAATTTAAGTTTTGGTGGTTGCAAACAAGCTAGTTATGTTGATTGCATGAGTACTATAAACTATCACAATACCTACACTGAAAAGTCTGTTATATGGTTGAGGCCCCAATAAAAACTCACTGTACTAATACAACCATCTCTTCCATGACCCGATAAATATGGAAAAGGAAAATTCATAGCTTCCTCCTATGCGTTACCTTCGCCTTGCTGCTATGATCAATCCACTTGCCAAACGTCAGACTATATCGAATCACGGCAAAAGGGATGACTCCTGAGTAAAAAAAAAAAATTCTAATTAGTCCGTCAGTCAGATAATAAAAAAATATTAGACACGTATTTTTTGCTTTTTAATTTTTAATTTTATTTATTGAGGGATAATAAACAACTACAACATATATATTATACATAAAATTAACAATACTTAAAGTGGTAATGTTGCAGTCCACTGCATTATCCGCATATAGGACATATTAGAGAACAGTGGTTGCCACTAGACGGGCATTACCAAAATTAACAAATAATTTAAAATAAATAAATAAGTTACTATAAAGCTATCTGTAGCTACAAAACCAAATCAGGTAAGAGACAATTTCACTTACCTAAATTATTCAATAAATTAGTAATAAGATTACAATTATGATAATTTTTTTATAACATTAGTTTTAAATTCATATTTTGAGCATGCAAATATATCAATATCAATGAAATTTGAAATTATAGGATTCCAACATTCTATGAATAGGGCAGCGTAAGCCAGAGTTGGTACGACAAGAATTTAGTGCGAACAGAGTGCGGCCACGAACTTGACGTGCGTGAACTGTTCGAATCGGTAATGGAGGATTCACTCAATAGGTTAAAATCAAGTAATAAAAGTATAATTTTATGTGGAGATTTTAATATTAATATTTTAGATGTTACTCCATTAAGTATTAGACTTCTTAATCTGTTTAGGTCTTATAATTTAATAAACTTGTTTTTTGAACCTACTAGGATCACGACATCTTCTTCAACTTGTCTAGATAATATATTTAGTGATTGTGATGCCAAAAATAAAATAGTGTTAAGTGACTTAACGTCTGACCACTGTGGTTTATTAGCTAGCTTCCCCATGCCATACATAAAAAGCCGCATAAAATAGAATGCAGGCCTTATACAGCTAGTCGTTGCAATAAGTTTAAAAATAATATAGCTCACAGAATTACACCATCTATAGTAGAACACGAGAATCCCAATGAAATCTATGGAGCCCTTTTTGATGTTGTGCAAAAAGAGTACCAATCTACTTTCAAGTCCAAAACTATTCAAATTAATGGCACCTCTGTTGGCTTTAACCAATGGGCCACTCCAGGAATTTATAAAAGTAGAGCGAGACTATACGAGTTATATGGTTTGAAAAAATACAGGTTTGATACTCCTTTCCTAGAGTATGTCAAAAATTATTCAAAATTATTTAAAAAGGTGTGTGTTTTTGCAAAATCTAAATTTTTAAGCGATACAATTAAAAAATCCAATAATAAAGTAAAAACCACTTGGAAAACTATTAACAATGAAACGGGTAAGTCGGTTAAACAAGATAAACAACTTGAGATTATGGTCGACAGTAAATTAGTTAATAAAGAAGCTGACGTAGCTGAGGCGTTTAATGAGTTTTTTGCCAACATACCTGTAACTACCACTCGCTCCTTAAATTCATCCCCGTCTAAAGCGGAAAACCTTATGCTTAATAGTGTGTCTAAAAATAGTCCCTTATTTAGCTTCGAACATGTAACGCCTCGTGATGTAGTTAATGTTTTTAACACACTCAAGTCTAAAAATACTGGTGATTACTGGGGCATCTCCATTAAACTTTTAAGTAATATAATAGACATCGTAGCCCCCTATCTAGCTGTTACTTTTAATAAATGTGTTGATTTAGGAACTTTTCCTGACCTCATGAAGAATAGTAAAGTCATACCATTATTAAATCAGGTAATAAAAGTGACGTTGGCAATTTCAGGCCTATTTCTATCTTACCAGCATTTAGCAAAATATTTGAAAAGTTAATACTCAAGCAGTTGCTTAGACATTTTAATTTAAATAGCCTCCTTCATAATGAACAATATGGCTTTACAAAAGGTCGTTCGACTACAGATGCGGGTGTTGCTTTGCTGAAACACATATTTAACGCATGGGAGAACTCGCAAAATGCTATTGGGGTTTTCTGTAATCTCTCCAAAGCCTTTGATTGCGTGCACCATGACACGCTTTTGCGTAAACTATGTCATTACGGTGTGCAAAACGAAGCTCTCAACGTTTTAAATTCGTATTTACATAATAGGTCCCAATGTGTAGATGTTGATGGTGTGAAATCTTCTGGGCTACCAGTTCAGTTAGGTGTACCTCAAGGCTCAATACTGGGTCCATTCTTGTTCTTAGTGTATATCAATGACTTACCATTCTATTTAAAGGGTATCTGTGAAGTTGTACTGTTCGCAGATGATACCTCTCTTATTTTTAAAGTAGACAGGAATAGACAAGATTTTGACGATGTAAACAGTGCACTCTCAATGGTTACGGATTGGTTTACGACAAATAACCTAGTTCTAAATACTAAGAAAACGAAATATGTAAAGTTTGCCCTACCAAATGTTAGAAATCTAGGTCCCAACATCGTCTTAGATAAAGAGGTGCTTGAATCTGTAAACTCGGCGGTTTTTACCAGTAACAGTAGATGCCAAACTTCAGTAGGGCCCACATATATCGAGCCTAGCGGGAAGGCTCAGTTCAGCCGCCTACGCCGTCAGGAAAGTAAGACAATACACTGACGTCGATACAGCTCGGTTAGTCTATTTTAGTTATTTTCATAGCGTTATGTCCTACGGTCTTCTGCTGTGGGGCAAAGCTGCTGATATTCAAAATATATTTGTTCTTCAAAAACGAGCTATTCGCGCTATTTACCAGCTTGGTGCCAGAGTTTCTCTGAGAGATTTTTTCAAAGATATTGGTATCCTCACGGTGGCATCTCAATTCATCTTCGCCAATATCTTATATATTAGGCAAAATATACACTTATACTCTAAAAACAGTGATTTTCACAATGTTAACACTAGAAATAAGGACAAACTACGAGCTCCCTTTCACCGGCTTCATAAGGTTCATAACTCATTTGTTGGGCTTGGTATAACCTTTTATAACAAGCTACCCTCTTCTTTGCTAGATTTGCCTTTTAATGCGTTTAAAACGAAAGTAAAATCCAATCTTTGTTCAAAGGCATACTATTCTATCAACGACTACTTAAATGATAAGAATAGTTGGTCGCTGTGATTAACTCAAGACAATGTTTATGTTCTTTCTCCAGCTTACGTACTGACAAGTTATATGAGTTTATATAATTGTTTATTTTATTTGACTTTTTAAGTCAAGTTATTTTAATTTAACTTCAATTTATTTTTGACAATATCTACTCATCACACTGTTTTTTTATGAGTTGTATTGCAATATGTGGTTAGCTAGTGACCTCGACAATTAATCATATTATTTACTGTTATTAGTAATTAACTCTTTGTTTATTTATTTTACAACGATGGTCCTAGTTTATCATTTATAACTTCCAGTTACAACTATATGTAAGCGGGCACGCCCTTTATGCCTGGAGGCTTTTTTATTTAGATATTAATTCTGTTTACGTTTAGTTTTTTTTATTTCGGCCTGAGTATCGATGATTGATTGGTTGAGTTCTCGGTGATTTTGTTTGGTATATTGGCGTGTGCTAGCTAACATATGGCTAATAATTTGAATTATGTTTTGTGTTGCGTAATGTAAATTATTTTGAATACATATATATATATAGAATCTTCTTTTTTGTTCTTCTAACTGAACAGACAGCTGTGCTGCTGGGGAGTTTGTTGCGCCACTTCTTCTTCCCAGCTAATGCACTAGGAAGTGGTGAAGGGTGGGCGTTTTGGGGGACTGTCTTATGTAATTTTGACGTTCGTAAAGTGCTGATTCTCAGCCTAGTTTGAATAAATGACTTTTGAATTTTGTTTTTTTTTTTGAATTTTGAATTTTTGTTCGGGGGACAGAATAACACAGCTTACTCGTTAGATCAATGGCATCAAAATGATTGTGGACAATATCATGAAGCACGTTGGCCTCCAGGTATTTGCGCCGGTTCTCCAAGCTGATAAGCTTGTACTTATCAAGAAGTTGGGAGTATGATAGATAAGCCTTAGTCCCAGTACATCTGTAGTACACAGCACGGAGGTACTTGCGCTGGACCCTTTCTATTCCAACTACGTACTTTTGGTAGAAGGGGTTCCAAATAGGGACCGCATATTCTAACTGACAGCGAATGAGCGTCTTATACAGACAGAGATAGGTTGAGGCTCGCTTAAATTCTGTTGAAGATCTCATCACAAATCCATACATTTTAAAAGCACTATTGACTATGGCTTCGATATGCTGGTTCAAGGACAGATTGCCATCAAAGAGAACACCTAGATCCTTCACTATGGAAATATTATTTAAGGGGATACAGTTAAGATTATAATTGAAATTGATGATGAAGTTATTTTTAGTAAAGTGTATATAGTTACACTTGGGGATACTAAGATGCAGCCTATTGTCAATACAGTAGGCAGTTAGTCTGTCCAGGTCCTCCTGAAATGACTGGCAGTCGTCTATAGTACGTATCGCTTGAAACGCCTTCAAGTCATCAGCGTACATCAAGAATTTTGACTTTTTAAAACATTTCTTAATATCATTAATATAAATAATGAATAAAAGCGGTCCCAGAATGGAGCCCTGTGGAAATCCAGAAGTAATATTAACAGAGACAGACTGATGACCATTAACCACAACCCTTTGTGACCGGTTTTCGAGTTACGACACAAACCAACACAATAGATCCCCGCGTATTCCATTGTAAGCAATTTTACTCAGGAAAATTTCATGATCGACCTTGTCAAAAGCTTTTTTGAAATCAGTGTAGACCGCATCTATTTGCCGATATGCAAATTAGTAACTAAGCCACCATTCTCTGCGTACTGCTGCGGTGGACCCCACGTAGAGAGCGTTGGTGATACGGGCTCAAATACGGACAAGAAAAAAATCCGAAAACATATTGCAGACAACGTCAGGATCACTTGATTTGACATTCTGGTACTGCTTCATGGACGGAATGCCTGACTTACTTTTACGGTTAGAAATATAGGACCAAAAATGCTTTATGTTACTAGAGAGACTATCTTCACCTGAGTTAATTCAATTGGAATAACAGGTTTTACACATGTGTTTGAAGATAGACCTACATTCGGAGAAGTTATTATAGTCTTTGTATTAGTCTTTGATGTTGCTGTATTTTTTCCACCTTATCCAAAGACGTTGCTTCTTCTTAAATATTTTAACTAATTATGGTGTATCTGTGGTGCTTTATCATATTAATTTTTAATAATTTCCATGACGGACTAAAAAAAAAATGTTGTCGTCCTCCTTATTCTAGCGATCTATTAGTATTGTCATGGTGGTCACCTTTGGCCAAATGTGATATTGGTGTATTTCTTTTTAACCTGATGACTTTTTTTATTTAGGTAATTTTAATTCAGAATAATGTTAGATAGTAAAAACTAAAAAGTTATTAAGACCTCTCCACGTGCGTACCCAAGGTTGAACCCCCTTCGTTTTAGATTCGCAATAAATGATATAAATTTTGTAAATTGGCTAAAAATAGGAGGTTTGTTACTAGTACATTACAATCAGAAGAAAAGCTGCGGGGACGCCCTAGAAGAACATATAGCAACCTTATTGGTGATGTTTTTCAAAAGGTCAGGTGCATGGAGGCCCATGGGTGGCTTTAAAACTCTGACACCAGGTTAGTCACTAACCACACGAAAAGAAGAGAAGATAAATTGATAGTCTGCTATGTTCCGTTAATTCTTAATTTATTTGCTCACTCTAGTACAAAGTAAATTGATATGTTTAAGGAAATTTTGATTGGAGTCAAATGAACGGGAGCCTGCCGTTTTACCGAAAAGATTTTGCCCGAATTTCACTACCCAAACAAATTTTAGCAACCTTTTTTTATACCAATGCAAAGTTTGGAATGATTTCAGTACGCACATTTTCATTTGGTAAAATTTTTACTTGGCAGAATATTATCAAGGATAATGTCATTTAGCCATTTGGTCTTTAATCAAATGATTTATTACAGCAAACAATCTTTAGACAATAAACAATTGGTCAGTTAGTTATGGAACTAGTTAGAGTAGGTTAATTATTAAAAAAAATGGTTAGGTTATGTTAGGTTAAAACTGTGACCTCCTACGCACGAAACGAGCGAGCGTAGCGAGCGGTGCCGCGGCAGCGGCTGGCGAGTGCCAGAAACGACTATATTATATAGAAAAAAATATGGAAAAAAAACAGGCTACCCGAAACTGAACTAGTTGGACGAGATTCATTATTTAAAAAAATGCTACTAACTAAAAAAAAGTTTTAAATAAATTAATATTATTATTACCTGTTTAGAATTTGTCCCAAGTGGAAAAAACACCCTTGTAATAAAACGTCTTTATTTTGCGTAAAATGAGTTATTCCAACTGAAATATTTGACTAAATAAAAATTGGTAAAAGTACTAGTTGGTAAACAAGTTATTGTTTAAACGTTCACTTGCAAAACATTAGGTTTGCGTTACAATTATCTGGAAAGAGATTTTTTGTTAAGTAATAATTTGGCAAATGAAATTATGCGGAAAATTGTTTGGGAAGTGATAATTTGGCAATTTCTTTTCGATGAAACAAGGGAGACCCCAAATGAACATATCCACGCGTGAATCTTTGTTCGTCGTTGATTCTGGAATTTATAATTAATTTACTTAGTTTGAATTTCCGCGCATTGTTTGAGAAAAGTACTATACAAGCCTTGGCTGCAACCAGACATTGATGGACTCACGTATGTGGGCCGAGGCGAAGTCCCATACATACACACTGGGTATATATAGGAATAGAAGGATGTTATAAATTTATAAGAAAATTGTTAAAATGAATAATTGTTTTTTTTTTTACTTTATTTTATTATAATAAAGTAACATTTTTAACAATAATATTATTATCTACCTACTAACATAGATCTTAAGAAAATTGTTACTATCACTAATATGGATTCTGTCCGAAATAAATGGCTATTAATAATAAGTCATCAGTCTTCTTTCAGGCGGAAACAAGGCGCGCCTTCAACAGTTGGGGCATGCCGGTTTTGATGTACTCTTTCGGCATAATCAAATGGACTCAGACGAACTTGACGCCCTCGATAGGAGGATCCGTACACTGCTGACCGCAAACTGGATACATCACCCACGATCATCGGTGATGAGATTATACATCCCGCGGAAGTGCGGATGTCGAAGCTTATTAAATGCGAAGACCCTCCACAACCGCGAGGTGTGCAATCTCAGATAATATTTATTTAAAGCCGAAGTGGGTATACACCATGATGTGGTGGCAGTGGACAAGGGGCTCACCCCGCTCTCCATGGCTAAAGAGAACTGGCACAAGCCTGTGGTACTTACTACAGATGACCGCAAGGAGGTATGGCAAAGCAAGGAGCTTCACGGGCGCTTCTATCGGGCTCTTCATGAGCCCGGTGTAGATTTCCTAACGTCCGTTCCTAACCCTAGCTACGTTTTGGTGACCTTTTCGGGGAGTCCATCAGACATATTATCTCTGGTTGTCGTCGTCTGGCTAATGGCGAGTACTTGCACAGACACTTGGTTAAGTGGCCAGGATTATTCACCAGCAACTTGCTTTGAAATATAAACTTATGGATTCTGTGGTACCGTACTACAAGTATGTGCCTGACCCAGTTCTCGAAAATGACCATGTCACGTTGTACTGAGATCGGTCTATCATTACTAACAGAACTGTTGTACTATTGTTACCAATAAGCCTGATATAGTGGTGATAGACCGATTAGCGCACCGAGCAATGATAGTCGATGTTACCATTCCACATGACGGGAACCTCGTGAAAGGTGAGAAAGAGAAACGAATAAAATATCTCGACTTAGCACACGAGGTTGTCGGCATGTGGAAGTGAGCTCGCCTATAATTATGCTGAATGTCGTAACGGCCAATGGCCTGATGGCAACATCTCTCGAGGCTCTCTTTAGGCGGTTGGATCAAGGGCCTAATTCAGAAGGCAGTACTCCTCAATACAAGGAGGTTCCTGTCTCTGCAGCCCTAATCCTTGGTAGCTTGGACTCTGTTCCAGACACCGCAGAACACTATTTTTTATAAAAAAATATTATATTTAAAAAAGTTTAGTAAACAAAAAAATATATAATAAAGTCCACACAGTTACATTGTAATGGGTAGATCATATGAGGACCATGTGGCAAAATTAGTAGTCTACACTACTAATTTTAAAATTAACATTCTCTTTCCCTCTCTCTTTTTAGTTCAATCTTGGATGTGAGGACTGGAAGAGGACCCTCGTTGGCACGATGCACAGCGTTGGATACATGATGGGGCTGCTCCTAGTTGGTCCTATATCAGACAAGTAATACAAAATTATCTTATTTATTTATTTATTATAGGTACGTCGACCTTGGACTGTCTAAGACAGCATCAGAAATTCTAGCTTCCCGATTGTAAGAAATAAATCTGTTGACAAAAAAAACGAAGATATCGTAATTCTAAGTAGTAATAATAGTAATAAAAGTAGTTATAGTAATTCTTACACATCTCACGCGAGAAAATCATATAAAAGAAAATTTAATTCAGAATAAATATATTTAATAAATTCAACTATGTGCTTGTCACTTCATAGCCGCTAAACTAGAGCTGCTACATAAAAACGGCATATGTTTTGAAATCAGCGTGGAAATCTATTCAGATTCATGAAAAAAATCCATGCAGCAGACATGCTGTTTTCCTTTAATTATTTTTGCTATGTTATTTAATTTTCCTTATTTCTACGCATCGCATGGCCCATAGCATGACATCGATTTTATCCTATGTAGTTTGTTTGTTATTCATTTCAGAGGACCACTTATAATCATAATTCTGAATCCTTTGTTTTTAGAAATAGAAGTTGTTTCAGTACCTAGGTTGTAGTACATTCAAGCCATGGATTTTTTTTATTTTTATAAAAGAAATTTATTCAAAACATAAATGATGTGTAGAGTAATATTATTACAATACTGCTCAACATACCTATTGAAATTCTCATGATTGTACCTTTTGAGCGGCTCAGTAGGAAGTCCATGTTATTTATTATAATGTAAACATTTTATGCAAATAACATATTTTTATGTCTATGGCTTATTGATGATGGCAGTTTGTAGTGTAGTGATTAGCATTATATTAGTTTCACATTATTTTTGCCTAGAACTCGTTGTTAAACATGACATTAAGTGTTTTGGGCAATTAAGCTCAGTTTATCACAGTCATGCTTCTTTTTAGCTAAGGGTCAGTAACTAATTTCTGCAAAATATTCCATTGCTAGTATGAGCATGTTCACCCGTTCGTTGCGTTCTGAACTTTCTGGGGCACAAGCTATTTTATATCTTCAGATATAAAATAGCTTGCTACCTTTCTTCTAAGTGTGTCCTCGCCAGTTCACTTTGAACGTTTACCTTGCGTACGCATTGTCGTCGCGTAGACGCTATGTATTCAGTCGACCATCCACTTCTACATGTGGATGTGACTGATGACTAAACTTTTATTCTTCCAGATTTGGCAGAAAGAATGTAATCATATTCACGGCAGTAGCTTGCGCTGTGATTGGCTTGTGTAAGAGTGTGGTCTACTCGTATTGGCTGTACATCGCTCTCGAGACTTTGGAACCTTTGCTGGGGGACTGTTACTCTGCTATGTTCACTTTAGGTACTCAATTTTCTGTTTCCTGGTGGAGCTATTATAGTTAAATGCCATAACAAGTGTATTCAGAGTGGTTCGTGCCTCAATGATTAAACTTCATAAGTATGTTTTATACGTCCGAAAAGTTGACGGAAAGGGGATGAAAGGGTTCGGTTTACACCTAATCTTGTAGAACCTTTCAATCACACAATCTAGTGTTTCAGCCATAGAAACTGTTACAAAGGAACATCGACCATTAATCATATTTGTACTCGGCATGTTCAGAACTATTGCTGGAATGTCAATGGCTGTCATAGCCTGGCTCGTACCAAATTGGAGAATCTTCTTAATAGCCATATATGCACCTGGACTTCTATTCATCCTCTATATATTCTGGATGGACGAAAGTGTAAGATGGCTACTAAACAAAGGCAAGAAAAAAGAAGTTGATGACATGATCAGGCAAGCAGCTAAGATGAACAAAATAATAATAGAAGAAACGAAACTGGCCAACTTAAAATGTGAAGACAATACTTCAAATGTGAGTTTGAAGACTTTGGTGAAGCTGACGTTTTCGTCGAAGAAATTGTTTCTTAGATTGCTGTGTTGTATTTGCATGTGGTTTACCGCACTTTTTAACGCCTATTCGTTATTAATAAACTCAGTATCGTTGAAAGGGAACAAGTACCTGAACTATGGGTTGATGATGACGAGTGTAATACCCGAGAATGTCGTCATATTGTTTTTACTGACGAAATTCAGGAGGAAGAGGCCGTTGATATATTCGTTTTTACTCACTGGAACCTTTTGTATGGCGCATGCGGTTATTCCGACTGGTACGTAGAAAATCGAGTCATGATTGTATAGAATCAGTAAGAATATAAGTTGGCTAGAAAAATCTTTCTTCATAAATAAAAAACTATCAGCATAATCGGGTATTTGAATTGGTATCAACGGGAATACCAGTAATGTAATATTTTTATTTTCAACAGACTACGCCTGGCTATCCATACTGCTATACATTTCGGGAAAGTTTTCTTCGATCGTAGCAATATGTATTGTGTATATATACACATCGGAATTGTTTCCTACTTACACTCGGAACACTATGCATGCACTGTGCTCCGCTCTAGGAAGAGTTGCCGCCATCATAGCCCCTCAGACGCCTTTATTAGTAAGTTATTTTACTAGTTTTTCATAGTGGGGAATTTTAAAATACCTTCCACGAGTACAGTGAGTCCTTTTTGTTTTTTTTAATTTATTGATCTGTAATCAATTTCGGCTATAAGCAAATGTGCTGTTTGGTCCATGGCGTGGTTGTGCAGGGCTCCAGTGAGCACAGCACATATGGTAATTATTTATTCAGCTCGAGAATGTGGTGCCTAAGTGAGTGTAAGTGCTTTTGGAAATGTTTTTCTACAGTTTTTCTCGATGACGCTATACATATATATCTACAGATTTTGCCAAACTTACTCTTTAAAATGAATGACTCGATATAGCTCTATCTCTCTTTCTCTCTCTCAAACAGAAACAATGTTAGCTACGCTCGTATAGCTACGGCATTACATTTCCCAAAATAGTGTAATATTGTCAGTAATCATTCGATTCTTCTCATTAACGTTGGATGTATCATGCCGCATTTATCCCGGGAATCTGAGAACGGTTTCGCAGAATCTCGGAATAAAGCGTAAAAGTATTCTTACTGCAATTTTACTGACAATTTCATTAATTTCGAGGACTGATTCTAGTGTTTTATAAAAACCCTCCTTGTTTTCTTGAAAATTTTGAAGAAACGACAATTGGCATGAAAAATAACTCCTCCTCCCACTTAAAATACCTTAAAGGAACTTAAACTGTACGAATTCTTCATATTAATTAATTTATTATTATATACTTTTATTTAGGTATATAATTTATATACTTGTCGGAGGAGGGTATGTGTCTTTTTCGTTATCAGGCATATTTTAATTACTGTGGGTGTACTAATCGGTAGTGTTGGTTATTGCGTTCACACTAGCATTTCACACACTGTAGGTACACGACACAACTATTCGAAACGCGCGACAGTTTCTAAACGTCTTCACCGCTTGACTGCCACCCATGAAGTCTGCTTTGCTGAGGCCTGGCCGGCGGCTGATCCGAGCGTCATGTTGTAGACTCTGTCGAGCGCCGCCGCGGGGCGGCGGTGTCGTCCCGATCAATCAACTCAGTAACGTATTTCCGACATATTCATACATTTTAATTTATACATTAGCTGAAAAACGTTCTATACAGGACATAGGTGTCCCCCAAGCATCACCGCACCACAACAACCACTCCTACACTGCCAGCATCCAGCGGATACCCGTGACTTTTACCAGGGTTATTTATTTATACTTTCCATTTCAGATGGAGTACTGGCCAGGTCTACCATCCCTTATAATGGGCATCCTGTCCCTATTAACAGCATGCGTAGTGACACTATTACCAGATACTTCGGATGATGTGCTGCCAGACAATGTGGGTCAAGCTGAGGCAGTGGGGAAGACAGAAAAAGATGTGGAAATGTGTCCCAAAATGGGGAAAAAAGGAAAAGATGTTGATGTGTGTTCTAGGTTGTAGAATTAATGGTGAGAATTATAAAGATGCTTAGTTTAAATTATAATATTTGATAGCATAATAAACGTTTTGTTTTTTTACCCTAAATCCTCATTTTTGACAAGCTGTATCTTCACAACCAATAGACCTAAAGTGCTTGAGCTGGGCTCAGATTGTATCAAATTTAGCTTGCTTTACAAAAATATGCAACAAAGATACCTAAAAATGCGTCAGCCAGGGATATTTTTCAAAAAACCTAAAACAAGGGTAAAAATGTAGTATCGCGCATTACCTTTTAATAAGAGTGGTAGTGTTATAATTGGGGACCCAACCCCTACCAGCTTTAGTTTTTTTTAAATATAATAATATATATTACTATATTTACATAAACAGTCGTGACTTTGTCGAATTATTTTGTATGACAAATGAAAACGAAAACAAAAAACCGGCAAAGTGCGTGTCGGACCAAAGAAGGTGGTCCGTGGTTGGGATGAATTTATCCCAAAAAGAAACTTAACTTCGTAGTTCAAAAACATATTCTCTCATACATCGTGACGGTCAATTCTCCAATCGCAAAGGTACAGTCGGAATGCAAAAAAAAAAAATCGACCATTATTTTGACAACCTTCTTCGAGATAGATCGAAATTGCTTGGCCGAATACACGCGAGCGCCCCGCCCGGCAATCTTTGTATGAAAATCAATAATAAGCTAGCTAATAAGCTTTTGTATCACTTTTTGATCAGTCTCTCAAGATAAATGACAAAGTAATAATAAACTATACCAATATTTCTAGTAACAATTACATAAAAAAACTAGCTCACTTTCTAAAATTGTACACCGATACTGCACAAATAATTTATATCTATTCTTCTCATACTAAAAACAATTCTAATTAAAAATGAGATCTTACATTTATCAGAAATCACAACATCCCAATCAAATCAACCTGACTGAGATGGCTGACTCATTAACCGGATGATTTCTTCTCGTATTTGTCTTTTAATTGATACGGTTTCAGTTAAAGAAGTGCAAGCTTCTGTATCTTGTGTATCGTTCGCTGAAGTTATGGCAGTTTGATCTGATTGTTGTGTGTCAAAAAAATCGAAATAATTTTAATGATCATCAGTCTCACAGATTCGTTTGAAGGATTTTCAAAAGCACAGTCGCGTAAACTTCGCTCTTCATAAAAATTGTGACGGTTGTGTAAATATGTCATTGTATCGAATATTTCGGGAACTCGTCGTTGTTATATTGTTCTTTTGAGTGATATTAGAAGTGCACTACGTGAGTTTAACATAACGTTAACAAGTGGTCAATGTTGTTATGATCTCTGTTACTAAATTGACTTATTTATTTATTTATTAAAACTTTATGCACAAGTAAAAATAAAATATAGCGGACTCAATACCTTGAGTGTCGTGATGTTGGTAAACCTCTGAGCCTGCCTAAGTACGAAACCTAGGTTTCTGTATGCTTTCTTACATATCTTATTGATATGCTCACGGAAGGTTAGTTCCTGAGTGAAAATTACCCCTAAGTCTCGTACTTGAGACACTTAATCAATCAATAATCATCTCAAATAATAATTGTAATCTTCATATTGCTGGCGACCCTTCATATAGCTAGCGAAGAACTGCAGCAGAGCTGATATTCAGAGGTAGCGCATTCCAAAGAAAGACCGCTTGGACAAAGAAAGAAGAGTGAATGAAACCAGAGCGGTGAGAAGGACATCGTAGAAAACAATTGTTGGTGGAACGAAGATTTTTGCTATGGGCAGAGCATAAGTATTGAATATGGGAAGTTAGGTAAGAAGGAGAGGTGGGGTTATCGAGAATAGAGAACAACATAGACAGAGCCCTCACCTCTCTGCGCTGTCGAATGGGTAACCACTTTAAAAGCAATCGGTGCGCGGATCCATGGTCATACTTACGAAGATTGAAAACGAATTGAATGCAATTATTGAGCAGGCGGTCAAGTTTATTGAGGAGATCTGCATTCAGGTCATAGTAACACACATCACCATAGTCAATTATGGGAAATATTAGGGACTGTATAAGCATTGCCTTTATTTATTTATTTTATTATTTATGTACACACAGTAAATTACATATAGAGACGACATAGTTATAGTTGTGAGTACAAATGCACTGCTTATGCTGCTTTATGTGTGATGGGAGAAGATTTTTTAACCGATAGAGCGACCGCAACGTTCCGGTATTTTTTTTTTACTGATGGTTGTTACCTGCCTTCGCCAGTCAAGACAAGCGTTGACATGCAGGCCAAGATCCTTAACATCGGAGCCAAACGGAATGACTGAGCTGCCAAAGATTACAGATGGCACAGTTAAGCCATTTAGCTTCCTTATGCTGTGTGGGCTCCCTATTATGATAGCCTGACACTTGGTAGGGTTAACCACCACCCAAATCGATCAAACCAGTTTTTGTGATTTATGAAGTGAATAAATCATTACAAAGAGTGATTAACTATATTAAAATAATAAATAACGTAATAACAGTTATGTACTTTACAGATGACAGCTTTTTATTTAATATTTAAAAGAGAAATACAACTATCGGTAACATCCGAAAAATCCGGATGGTGATGCAAGTAAAATCCGGATTTGGAAATTGTTGGATATCCGGATAATACGGATACGGACAGGTAGTAGAAGAAAAAAATTATGGCAATCGCTCCAAGTAAAGTCAAACTAGCATTTCTCCACAATTACTTTGCTGGCCATAAAATATCGTCATTGTTTGTCTCTTTAGCTGAAGTTCTAGATATCCTCGTCGACCTACATTTTTATCATTTCATATCACCTGGATAAAGTAACATAAAAACAATTTGTTTAAAAATTCAGTTTTTAATTATTATAAGATGGGTATGCTCTTGGACTAATCTAATTTTTAAAGTTGCAGGTAAAATGTGCCAATGGCCTAAAACGTGTTTCTGGAGTTGTCGATTCGTCCACAAAAAGTTCGTGCGAATCGCCTATCGATAAAATAATATTATTATAAAGTGTCGATTCGCCATCTTTTATTCACATTTTGACCTCACTGTTGGCTCTAGCATTCTCGAAAACTATGAAAACGACACCCTTGACAAAAAATGAGAGTATTTTTGCAGCTACCATCTTTGATTTACATTTTGACCTCACGATCGACTTTAGCACCCTCGAAAATGATCAAAACGACACCCATGACGATAAATTTGAAAAAATTTGCAGCTGCCATCTTTGACTTTTTATTTGACTACTATCGGCTTTAGCACCCTCGAAAACAATGAAAACGCGTGGAAGGTAGCCATAGGAACTCCTTGAGTCTACAAGATAGCTCTGTGGTGTTGGGCTCGATGGAAGGTGAAAGCACAGACATTTAAACAAATTCTAATGCTAAAAAGTACAAAATAAAATATAAGTAAAAATCTTAATTTATTCATATAGCAAGCTTAAGGCGTAAATGTCCTTCTTACACTTAAATGAAAGCCAAGCTTTTAAGAAAATATTTAAGTTCTATGTTTACGTAAGTTTTATTTAGTATTTTTTGTTCATTTTGCGCTTGTTTTTAAAATTATATTTTATTATTTGCTACCTTTTAAGTAGTGTCTTATATTTTTGGAATCATTTCTCAAGCCCTGTATCTTGACACCCCAAATGGCAATGGTTCTTTTTTTTTCAAGTCTTAACTTACTGACGTCTTAAATCCAGCATAAATTTAGCAGTTAAGATGCCTCGAGGGTGTAAATAATTCCACTTAGCTTTCTAAGTGCAATTACATACATAGACACGCGTGAAAAACATAATCCTGTCCTATTTAATGCGCAATCCTGCAAGCACCTGAGTGTTGAACCGAATAAGCTGATTTTGAGAACATACGATTTAAAATATGAACTGCATACATAAATATAAGACAATGTTTAAACAGCTGTCAAAAACGTGAGTAATTGAAGACAGCTAGCTGCTATTCGTTCCACATGGCTTGCTTTATAAAAATTTTTGGTTAAATAAATACTAGTGGTTGACTTGTAGAATTTACTTGAAATATCGACGTTGACATTTATCATCATTTCTGCGTAAGTCGTTACGCAGAAATGAAATGAAAGTCCACTGCTGGACATAGGCCTCCCTCAGCATTGGCATTAGATAATTTAAAATTAAATGATAATAAAATTTTATCTTAGAATTATCACAATAGACTAGCTGTGCTCGCGGCTTCGCTCATGTGACTGAACAATACATAACAGAAGAGTATTTCAAAAATATTATTACAAAAAGTTATTTTAGGACATCAACCAACTAATGACGTGTTACCGTAAAATCCAATACAATCACTTCTAATAATAGCGATATACAAAAAAAAACATAAGCTATTTATAATGACTTAATACTAGTGCCCAAAGTCAAGAGAACACACGAGACACCCCAAGATTGCAAGTGACTGATCTTTAATCACTGAGACTCATCTGCGCCTCCGTGACCACGTCACCCGTCGGCTCCACTCCCATATTATTTTGACTATCGATAACGAAAACATACATCGTCTTCTACCTATTCAAACAAGTACGCAACTTTAAGACAATGAAATGAATTAGTGTAACATTACTCGCGACACAAATAACATCCTTAGTTGTGCTGTAGATATGAGAACAGAAAATGAAGAAGAAAATAGATCAAAAGATGATGGAAAGGATACAGCACCAAGAAATGAAGATGAGAGAATAGCATGTAAA
The DNA here is from genome assembly GCA_916701695.1 of Agrochola macilenta. Classification (NCBI taxonomy): domain Eukaryota; kingdom Metazoa; phylum Arthropoda; class Insecta; order Lepidoptera; family Noctuidae; genus Agrochola; species Agrochola macilenta. The sequence goes on along the minus strand of OU753560.1, from coordinate 21,025,182 downwards.
GAAAAAGCAGAAAAGAAACCAGGAGAAGAAGTGAAAATGTCATCTTTTCCAAAAGAAATTGCAATAAATTCCAAAGAAGAAGTAACGGATTTAGAAAGTGTGTTACGTGAATTAAAAATATTTGGACGATATCATTTAAAGTTTATGTTTTTACTTGGAATGCTATCTTTTGGTAGTATGTGGCATAGTACAAATTATATTTTTGCTGTTGAAAACGTTGGTTACAGGTGAGTCTTTTATATTTTTGTTTACTTCAAATATGAACCTGCTACCTTAAAGTAATGCATGTCTTTATAGGTTACAGGTGAGTCTTTTATATTTTTGTTTACTTCAAATATGAACCTGCTACCTTAAAGTAATGCATGTCTTTATACGGCCTCCTTATGTCAACGAATGCTGAAACTATAGTAAAAAAATAATCATATGTAGTGCACATAACGCATTTATTAGAACTCTGTAAAATTTTATAACAATCTACTAATATGCATACATAAGGTCACACCTTCTTCCTTCAGAATTAAATTGAATGAATCAAAGTCACTTTACATTGATGTCACCTACAAAAAGTGTGATTACGACCCTATCTTCATAAATGGCCAACAAGTGCCATACGCAAAAACAGCCAAATATCTTGGCATAACGCTTGACGCGAAACTGCGCTGGAAATCGCACGTCAAAAAAAAGAGACAAGAACTAGTCATGCGTTTCAAAAACATGGATTGATTGATTGGACATAATTCTTGGCTATCGATACATATCAAAATTTTATTATATAAGCATAATCTCATGCCGTTATGGACGTATGGGATCCAACTGGGCTGTACTAAACCAACCAACCTCAAAATGATACAGATATTCCAAAATAAGGTACTCAGGAGCATTGTTAACGCGCCCTGGTATATAAGTAATGACGACCTCCATCGTGACTTAAAAATGGAACCCGTCACCAACATAATTCAAAAATTTGTTGAGGCTCACAAACAATAACTCCACCGACATGTGGACGTCGAAGCAATTCAGCTGTTAGACAACATAAGCATAGTGCGAAGACTAAAACGAACAAATCCGAGTTAGTGTAGTTAAAAAGGGTAGAAATAATAGTGACAATGACACACATATGAACAAAGTGTTTTTATTATTATATCAGACTCTAAGAAAGTGAAACGGACCTGTGTTAAGTGCAATAAGCACCTCATGTTTTGTATTGTCAATTGTCACATAAAAAAAATTGTTAGATTAAAATTGCTTATTAGTCTTAAAGGCTAGATTGTTATTGATTATTAAGAAACTGGTTCTTTCTAATAAAGTAACCTACTACGATTCTTACATACTTCTTCGTACATACTACTTATTAGTATTACAAAAATTGCTTTTCATTATAAACCTTAACAATTTACTGTTGGGCATAATAAGGTATAGTGGCTTTAATTTAGTAGTAATTTTCTTATTTACTCCTTCCCCAGATGCAAGTACCAAAGCTGCGGTTACACAGAGCTATCAAAATTAAACTTGAATTCAAGTCTCGATTACAAATGTCACAAATATAAACTGTTTGAAAATAATAGTACATGTGATGAAGACAACTTCGATGTATTAAATGCTAGTGATTGTGATGAGTGGGTTTATGATAGACCTGACAGTTTTGTCGCTGAGGTAAGTGCACTTTTACACAATTTTTCTTGTATTCACACAAAGGCAAGTTTGCAGTGTCTTGTTTTGTTGTCTTGGTTGCATGAGTACCATAAACTATTTCAATAAACTTAAAAATCTGCTATATACTCGTATGTTTGAAAGCCAATAATCGCTGACACATAATCATAATAAGCATAAACATTTATTTGCAATAGGTATTGGTACAGTGTTAGGCCCATTCCTCGCTGGTCGGTACGTCAGCGGTGCGGGATCCGCATGTTCGATATACTCGGTACCGAAACCTTACCGAGCGCCTATATTTCAATGAGCGTTTCCTGATCCCAGGAGCGAGGCAGGATCGTTTCGGGTTCTAAGTTTCCTAATATATAGTCTAACATTTAACATATAAAACTTTACAATTCATTTAATGTTAGAGTCTATTTATGTCAAAGAGCATGCTTTAAATGCTAATTTAACTTGCAAATAACAATAAAAAAAAATGCCAATAATAATAGTTTTTTGTTAACTTCCAAATATGTATTTAACCTAGATGTAAGTTAAATGTAATAATACTTGCTGCGCCCTAACTGGGTCATGTACTCATAAGTTTTAGCCTAGCCTGTAACTGATTGTACATTATGCAATAATAATAAATAAATAAATAATTTCTATCATTCATTACTTTTTACCCGACTACAGCGAAGCAAAACGGAGGGTTATGATTTTACAATATATTACGCTACTACTACAATCTCTTTTCCATGACCTGATTAATATGGAAGAGGAAATATCTACAGCTTCCTCCTATGCCTTACCTTCGCCATGCTGCTATGGCCAATCCACTTGCCAAACGTGGTAATCAGGCCATATTCGATCACGCCCATTCTGGCGATCTATTAGTATTTTCATGGTTATCACTTTTGGCCAACACAGGACAACCATTTTATTACGAGTATGTGTGTCAAATGTAATTAGTGATGCGCATTAGCAAATTGGTAACGAGGAAAACTTGAGATTGTATTTATAGTAAGTAACATGGCTATTTTATCTTTTTACCCTGATGAGTTTTACGTCCCCAACATACATAGGGGTCGGCTTCCAGACTAACCGGATGTAGCTGAATACCAGTATTTTATAAAAACTCATAGTTGGGGAAAGGCTAGGGAGATTGATTGATTCAATGAGAATTCACAATAGTGTTAGACTGTAACTTAGACTAAAACTTAAAAGATATTACGCCACGTGCGTACCCTAGGTTAGCTTATTAGTTAGTTAGTTAGGAGTAGCTTGCCATACGTGGTAAAATTCATTCAAAACCGGGAAGCGAAGCGGGGAAACGTGAGGAAACGTGGGGAAACGGAGCGAAGAAGTGGAGCGGGGAACCGGAGCGGTGAAGCGGAAAAATACGTGAACTCGGTCTAGCTCCGCACAGTCCGCAACACCGCTCCGCTACCTCGCTCCGCACAGTCCGTAACTCCGCTCCGCTGCCACACTCCGCATCAATGGACAGACACTGTCCGCAACTCCGCTCCACTCCGCTGCCATTCTCCTCTCCGCTGCCTCGCTCCGCTTCAATGGACAGGCAGCCTAAACCCCTTTCGTTTTAAATCCGCAACGAGAAACTGATTTACAATAAAAAATGTTTATTTTATAAATTGGCTAAAAATAGGAGGTCCTTATTTACATTACAAAGTAGAGGTCAGTGGTAACACCCTAGAAGGTCAGCAACCTTACTGGTGATGTTCTTCAGAAAGGTCAGGTGTGTAGTACTCGCAACCGGAGTGCGTGTATGACCAGAGGCCCTAGTGTGAGTTCCTTTTAACCATCTCGATTTTACGCATCGACCGCGTTCGGCGCTCCGATTGGTCCTTCACTGGCCTTCACTGGTGAAGGGCCAATAGGAGCGCCGAACGCGGTCGATACGTAAAGTCGAGATGGTTAAAAGAAAATCACACTAAGGCCTCTGATATATGAACGTAAACGAGGCAAAAGGAGTATGTAAGAATTGTAGCATATGGCATTCTGTAGTTTTCGATCTTACCCCCCTGGGAAAAAGGCGCGAATTTGTTTAATAGAATAATATGAATTCGGTGTTTCCTAGCCGACTACTCTGAGAAGAAACACCGAAAGAAACCCAAATGTCAAAGGCTCTTTTCAAAGTCCAAAAAGTTACATTGTAATGGGCAGATCATATGAGGACCATGTAGCAAGGTTAGTAGTGTAGTAACATTGTCTTTCTCTCTCTCTTTTTAGTTCAATCTTGGATGTGAGGACTGGAAGAGGACCCTCGTTGGCACGATGCACAGCGTTGGATACATGATGGGGCTGCTCCTAGTCGGTCCTTTATCAGACAAGTAACACAAAATTATCTTTACTTGTATTAATTTACAGTTTTTTAAGCAACAAGTTCCCAATTCCAACGTCCGCCTCTGTGGTGTAGTGGTTGAACACTTGTCTCAAACCCAGAAGTCCCGGGTTCGATTGCCCAGTGGTGGCAAAATTTTCTGCTCGGTTGGTTGTAGTTGTAGGGCTTGTTCTAAGTCCACCTGGCTAGCTACCACCTCTTATCTAAGTCTGTCGCCATAACAATATGGCCATAATATCAGCAATGCTGTGTTTCGGCAGTTATAGGTAAGATAAGTTCCTCTGTGGTTGAGGATTCCGGGTGAAGCTCGTATCCACCTTCGGCCTGATCATCATTTACCATCAACTGAGATGCACGCCAAGAGCTTCCCCGTTGTCGTTAATAAAAATAAAAAATACTATTAGTTTCTAATAAATTTACCCAAATACCTCGGGTACCTTCGTCAAGGTCCAAGCGTAGTGTTTATCCTATGTATCATCATTATTCTAGCCTTTTCCCAATTAATTTGTGGTCGACGTTATATATCTTTTTCCATACTTCTCTTTTAGTCATCAACTCAGTAGTCACCACCTTTCTAGCTATAGGTATCATTTTTCACACAGTCCACCCAACACCTCTTTGGTCTTCCCCTTCTCTTATTATCATCCAATATTCTTAATGGCATCCAAGTCATACTAAAAACTTCCTTCACGACATTTTCCAAATTTCTACGTACCGCATGCCATTGGACATTTTCATTTTCATCCTTCATCATATTTCATCGGACCACTTATAATAATTCTGTTTATTATTTTATTGGAAATGGATGCCTCAGAAGTGGTTTCAGTACCTAGGTACATACAAGTCATAGAAAAAAAAAAAATATTAAAGGAAGTTATTCAAAACACATTATGTGTAGAGTAATAATAATAATATTATTACAATACTACTCAATTAACAGAATTGTTCTATCGTTTACCTTTTGAAATTCCCATGACTGCCCCTTTTTAGCGGTTCAGTAGGAAGTCCGTGTTATAATGTAAACATTTTATAAAAATTACATATTTTTATTTCTATGGCATAATGATGATGGCAGTTTATTCACACCAAATAGCGTGATTAGCATTGTATTCGTTTCAGATTATTTGCCTAAAACACGTTGTAAAATATGACATTAAGTGTTTTGGGCAATTATGCTCAGTTTATCACAATCACGCACCTTTTAAGGCGAAGGTTACGCTAAGGTTCAGTTCCTAATTTCTGCAAAATATTCGTTTCTGAATTATCAGGGATGCAAGCTATTTTATAATAAAAACAAGTTATCGATAAAAACAACCTTTCTTCTCAAACTCAAACTCAAAACTCAAAGCATTTATTTCAATTAAACCATTTACAGGCACTTTTGAACTGTCAAGAAATCGGTCAGTAAGAAATATGAAGCTAGTTGCCCATTGCAAAGCATAGTAGGTACCTATGGAGAAGACCGAGCAAGAAACTCCACGGACACTCTTTTAAATAAGCGTGTCCTCGCCAGTTCATTTTGAGAGTTTATCATGCGTATGCGTTGTCGTTGCGTAGACGCTGTATTTTAAGTCGACCGTCCACTGCTCGTGTGAATGTGCGCGGAGAGGTTACCTACGTTTAGCTGCGCGGATCATTTGATTCCCGGTGCTGGATACTTTATCCAGCATGATTAGTGCCTACTTTTAAATAATTCCGATGACTGAACTTTTATTTTTCCAGATTTGGCAGAAAGAATGTAATCATATTCACGGCAGTAGCTTGCGCCGTGATTGGCTTGTGTAAAAGCATGGTCTACTTGTATTGGTTGTACATCGCTCTCGAGACTTTGGAACCTTTGCTGGGGGACTGTTACTCTGCTATGTTCACTTTAGGTAATCAATTTCCTGTTTCCTGGGGGTATTCTAGTTAAAAGCCCCAACAAGTGTATTCAGACTGGTTCGTGCCTAAATGTTAAACTTCATAAAGTATGTTTTATACGTCCGAAAAAGTTGACGGAAAGGGATGAAACGGTTCAGTTTACACTTCTGGGATTTAGTAACACAATTTTATTTTAGAATACCTACTCTGGTGAAACCATTCAATCACACAATCTTGTGTTTCAGCCATAGAAACTGTCACAAAGGAACATCGACCGTTAATCATATTTGTACTCAGCATGTTCACAACTATCGGTGGAATGTTACTGGCTGTCATAGCCTGGCTCGTACCAAATTGGAGAATCTTCTTAATAGCCATATATGCACCTGGACTTCTATTCATCCTCTATATATTCTGGATGGACGAAAGTGTGAGATGGCTACTAAACAAAGGCCAGAAAAAAGAAGTTGATGACATGATCAGGCAAGCAGCTAAGATGAACAAAATAATAATAGACGAAACGAAACTAGCCAACATTACATGTGAAGAGAACTCTTCAAATGTCAGTTTGAAGACTTTGGTGAAGATGACGTTTTCGTCGAAAAAATTGTTTCTAAGACTGTTGTGTTGTATTTGCATGTGGTTCACCGCACTTTTCAACACTTACTCGTTATTAATAAACTCGGTATCGCTGAAAGGGAACAAGTACCTGAACTATGGGTTGACGATAACGAGTGGAATACCCGAAAGTGTGGCCATATTGTTTTTACTGACGAAATGCAAGAGGAAGAGGCCGTTGATATTTTCATTTTTACTCACTGGAACCTTTTGTATGGCGCATTCGATTATGCCGACTGGTATGTAGAAAATTGAGTCATTATTGAATAGAATCAGTAAGTAAAATATAAATTGGCTAGAAAATTATTTCTTCAAAAATAAAAAGCTATTATTATTATTAATAAAAAGGTATTAACGTGAATACCAGTAATGTAATATTTATATTTCCCACAGACTACGCCTGGCTATCCATACTGCTATACATTTCAGGAAAATTTTCCTCGACCGTAGCAATACGTATCGTGTACATATACACATCGGAATTGTTTCCTACTTACACTCGGAACACTATGCATGCACTGTGCTCCGCTCTAGGAAGAGTTGCTGCCATCATAGCCCCTCAGACGCCTTTATTAGTAAGTTAGTTTTACTAGTTTTTCATAGTGGGGAATTTTAAAATACCTTCCACGGCTACACAGTGAGTGTGTCAGGTATGGTTGTTCTCGACGACCTAAGTACAACCCTTTAAAATGCATGACTCAATTTAGCTTTAGCCTACATAAAGGTTCATTAGAAAACCAGCGTCAGACAGCATCTGTCTGGCATTAATGCTGAAATGAACCTTTTTGGCGCAGCCGTGAGGCACACACTACTCGTATTATTGTCACTTTTTTATTTTGTATTTTGTGTTTCACGAACTGTGTCCAAATAAACATTTTTCTTTCTTTCTTTCTTTAGCTCTCTCTATATACATTTCCCAAAATACCTTAATATTCTCAGTAATCATTCGATCGTTCCCGTTAAAGTCGGATGTATCATGTCGCATTTATCCCGGGAATCTGAGAACGGTTTCGCAGAATATTGGAATAAAGCGTCAATTTATTCTCACTGCAATTTTACTGACAATTTTCGTAATTTCGGGAAACTACCGAGTACTGATTCTGGTGTTTTATGAAAATCCTTCTTGATTTCTTGAATATTTGGATGATTCGTTCCTACGTCAAGGGGCCATACACATATTAGCTGGAAAAGTCCTCTGCTGTATATTTTGCTACCTCCAGGCATCGCCACAACGCCAGTACGCCCTCGCGCCCCTAGTCGCCGCAGGAGACGCCCCGGGCGTCGGGAGTCACGAGCCGGCTTCCGGCCACCGTAGGCGCGGGCCTGCGGACGGTGAGCGATGGGCAGCTCGCCGTCCGATAAGGACCAGGCCCGGGTCGACGGCGCGTTGTGTTCCACGCGCGCCTCAAAGAGATGTCAGCACCAACTGACGGGGTCCGTAAGGACCAATGCCTGCTGGGGTTGCGAGTTTGTCCGAAAGGGATATCGCGGCCCCGGCAAACAGGCAACGGAAGGAACACGGGTGGGTTTTAGTCAGTAAAAATCTGACACTCCCTCTCGCTCCGCCCAGAGCGGGAGGAGTCATTTGATGACTTCCCACCCAAAAAAAAAAAAGAGGCATCGCTACAACAACCACTCCTGCACAGCCAGCAACCAGTGGATTCCCGCGCCTTAACTAAGCCATCAACAGGGGAACCTACTTGAACTGCTTTAATTTACTTACACTTTCCATTCCAGATGGAGTACTGGCCAGGTCTACCATCCCTTATAATGGGCATCCTGTCCCTATTAACAGCATGCGTAGTGACACTATTACCAGATACTTCGGATGATGTGCTGCCAGACAATGTGGGGCAAGCTGAGGCAGTGGGGAAGAGAGATAAAGATGTTGAAGGGTGTCCTGGATTGGGAAAGAAGGGAAAAGATATTGATGTGTGTTCTAGATTGTAGATTAAATTATGATAATTATAAAGGTACTTAATTTAAATTATAATATTCGATAGAATAATATACGTTTTTTTATGGAGATTGGAACTGAAGACCAATCCTGATATTCATCGGGTGCTGTTAGGCACCATCAAATGTAGAACACAGCCACCAGCTTGGTTTTTTATAGCTTGAACTGACTGTGGTGGAACAAAAACGAGTACCTAATACTAAATGTTAAGCAAATTGACTACCAACTTAAATTGTTTATATATTGAAATCAAAACTGTAATTCTTTGACATTCTTTTTCGTAGGTAAAAAATTGCTATAACACGGCAAATTGACGTAGGGTGTAAATTTTCTTAGCAATGAATTACCCTGACTGTACTTACTTTAAATATTGAAGTAGCGTATAAAAGGACGGTTATTGCCCGTGGTGGCAATAGGCTTGCCCATATTACATGGGCCTTACACATAACTTGAGAAATGTGGGTGCACTATAGGTACACACCTCTGCCTAATCCTTCGGGGAAAGAAGCCGTAATATTATGTTACGTTACGTTATTTTAATGTTATACTAACTTGGAAAAGTCCTGAAAAAAATATAATCTTAAATAACGCCATACTTCACGGTAATAGGAACTGAACCCTCATTGAAAATTTGAAAATTGTCTACCAAAACCGCCCCTCAACAGAACCCACAAAATAGTATTTCGTAACAAGAATAAGTTGGGAAATAAACTAAAATCGAACGGAATTCTCGTCACGTATGATTCTCGGTTGAAACGAGAAGGCGACTATATTGAATCGGCTTTCGGTGTCAGCACACCGAACTGTACTTACTGCCGTTATTGTGGGTAAGACGAACATTTCAACTTGTTTCATACAGTGTACTCATATTTTTAGGAAAAGAAAAGCTAATGGCAGTCGCTCCAAGTAAACTCAAACTATAGCATTTCTCCACAAATTTTTGCGCCCTACAAATATCGTCATTATTTGAGTCTTTAGCTGATTTTCTTGATTTCCTCGTCGACCTAAATTTTTATCATTTCAGATCAACTGAATGAATCAATCAATCTGCCTTGCATTTTCCCAACTATGTTGGGGTCGACTTCCAGTCTAACTGGATGCATAATGCTGAATACCAGTATTTTACATGGAGCGACTGCCTATCTGACCTCCACTACCCAGTAACTGGGTAATACGATACCTCTAGTTCACCCGAATAAAGTAAAATAAAAACAAATTGGTTAAATTTAGTTTTTTTTATCATAAGATGACCGAAGAGGAGCTCGTGGCTAAGTAACAACAGCCGCACTGGTCGATCCATCAGGTTAAGCTACGCTTGCCGGGGTTGGTCAGTGGATGGGTGACCATCTTTACATACCGAGACTCCTCCGTGCCTCGGAAAGCACGTTAAGCCGTTGGTCCCGGCTGTCATTCGTGGATCTTTGACAGTCGTTACGAGTAGTCAGAAGCACGAAAGTCTGACACCAGTCTTACCAAGGGGTATCGTAATTTATTTATTTATTTATTACCAGTAATACCCAGTTACTGGGTTGTGGAGGTCAGATAGGCAGTCGCTCCATGTAAAATACTGGTATTCAGCTGCATCCGGTTAGACTGGAAGCCGACCCCAACATAGTTGGGAAAAGGCTAGGCAGATTGATTATCATAAGATGACCATGCTCTTGCTCTAGCCTAGTTTTTAAAGTTGCACCACCCAGCACCACCCCCAAAAATCTTCAAATCATTTAGCTTCACCACGATTCAACATTCCACACAACCAATTCGAAACACCACTTCAACTAGCTAAGACCTAATCACGATTTCCATAACCACAACCTTCGGCAACAGAATATTTCGTACAACGAAAAATAAAGAAAATGCATCATACGTGCTCCTAATACGGATTCTAAGCTGCAGTGAATCATGTTCGCATTCACACAGTAGAGGTACCTACAGAAGGCTAGCTACAACGAGCGGAATCAGGCGCACAAATGCGCAGACGGACAAATGGACGCGTATCTCAGTAGCTAAACTCCTGTGGAAGCTACGTCGATTTATTTCCGACTAGCTTCCGCCAGCGGCTTCGCCCGAATGATATCGTTACAAATATATATATAGCATATCTTACTCAGTGATAATATAGCATTCTACTAATGAAAGAATTTTTTAAATGAGTCTAGTAGTTTTTGAGTTTATTCATTACAAACAATAATAAAAATCCATTCTCTTCAAAATATTAGTGTAGACGTAAGAATAAAAATCAATCAAATGGAACTTCGGCGTTCTTTGCAATGTTTATGTCAGGTATTAATTACGCGGCGTAATTATCGTTATACTAGCAATCAAATACATCGAAGCGTACATTTCTGCGCCGAATTACGCGACATTATTTTATATAAATATACTAAGTAATAACAATTATGTCAAACGAATGCTGTTAGGTATGTAGACGTGTGGAGCGTGTGTGCGTTTTCGTACGTTATAAAGACTTGGAGTTCGTGGCTAAGTAATAACAGCCTCACGCTTGCCGGGGCTGGTCCGTGGATGGGTTACATACCGAGATTCCTCCGTGCCTCAGAAAGCACGTTAAGCCATTGGTCTCGGCTGTCATTCGTGGATCATTGACAGTCGTCTCGGGTCGTCAGAAGCCAGTTTTACCAAGGGGTATCATATTACCCAGTTACGGGGTTATGGAGGTCAGATAGGCAGTCGCTCCATGTAAAATACTGGAATTCAGCTGCGTCCGGTTAGAATGGAAGCTGACCCCAACATAGTTGGGAGAAGGCTAGGCAAAGTGATTTATAGACCAGGCCTTCTGCACCTGTCTATTCTGTGGCACAATGCTCCTGTATTCGGTCGGCAACGTGCATTCGCATCACGGACGAACGAAGGCGGCCGATTGAAACTAAGCTATATTGGAACGGTGAATTAGGCGTATCTTGGTGTGGATCAGGGATGAGAGTGGTGGAAGATGGGGTTTTGATTACAATTTGGAGGCAGTTTACGTTTTTTTTTTTTTTACGTTCATAATTATTATTTTCTTAAAAGCCAAAAAAGTGGCAGAAGGCTCTTGATAAAACGAGAGAATACAAAAGAGTACCCTGCGAAAAGGGTCTGAAATGACTATGCTGATAAATTTGTTGACATAGGAATCAAAATTATACAAAAAGTGGACTTTATCAAGAGATGAAGTATACTTTTAACAATTTATATGTTTTTCATCACTCCATTTAAATGACCTACCAATCTAACCACCTGATCAAAGACACGTCGTGTTGAAACGAATTTCGTACTAAAACACAAAGCGAAGTAATACAGCTTCCCTGAACCTCTGAGTGAATTGCCAAGATCTGACTTAACTGAACTAAGCTGCGAACCTCTTATCAGATAAATCTTATAAGCTTCCTCCGCGATAACGCTTCTTCTCTTCACTTACACTCTTATCTAAACTACTGAATGACTGTTTAACTTTTTCCGTTATTGTTTAACTTTTTCAGATTTCTTACTGAGTACATACTCGTAATGAATGAGGCATAATGTTTTGATTGACACTAATCATTCATCCATTAAATCCATGTGAATGATGGTATTAAATATATTTTTATAGCACACAAACCGTGCGCCCGATGGAGTTTCCCACTATCAAAAATGACGAAATTCCATACAAACTCCCATCCTTTACCTATTTAATCCCTTAAGGAGGTGAATTTTCAGAAATCCTTCCCTACGGCTCACTTTCGTCATATAAGGAACTCTTGATCTCTTTGGTTATCACCTCGAACGGTTACAACGCGTTAACAACCCTTCAATAGATGCATTTACTTTGCATTTATGATATTGACGACTATAACAAATATTAATAATACAAAAAAAAAAACTATTTCGTGATTCCAGATTCTATTCTTTACTAAAAAAATCGACCATTTTAAATGATAAATTGGTTACTTTTTTAGGGTTCCGTAGTAAACAAGGAACCCTTATAGTTTCGCCATGTCCGTCTGTCTGTCTGTTTGTCTGTCCGAGGCTTAGCTCAGAGACTCTTAGTACTAGAAAGCTGTAATTTGGCATTGGTATACATATTAAACACGCCGACAAAGTAGTAAAATAAAAGCTTATTTTAAGGATACGTCCCCGTACCCGTAAATAAAGTGGGGAAGCTTTTTTTTTCTCATCTATCCCATGGTGTGGGATATCGTTGGAAAGGTCATTTAACATTGCGAGTTTATTTAAACCATTTTTGGATCCATTATATCTTATAGCAATATTACTGAATAGAAATGTGGCTAACTTGCGAACTAGAATATTAATAATGAATTGCAATTATAACATTGAATTTGATGTTGTACCCATTTTAGGTGTAAAAAACGCATTTGGGAAACTTTCCAAATAGATTTTTACATCTAAAACTAAACATTCGGTGTTACGATATTAATTATTGCATTTCATAATCAATATTCTAGTTCGCTAGTTAGCCACATTTTTTATTTCCACACAGTAATATTGCCAAATTAATCAAAATATTTAACATCTATTTGCGACGTTGCCCCTTTCAGAATAAACGCTCTTAAGTAGATGTTAGATAGATTTGCTTTTTCACGAAAATCAACTGAATCAAGTAGAAATATTATCTAGCTTCATACCAAGGTACGTCTCACAGTACCAAAGTCTCGTTAGCAGACCCACTCGAGTTAAGACTAAAGCCAATTTACTAGTAGCTAATCCGATTTCCTATAATACCTCCCCCAAGCGGCAATTCAAATTTCAATTTCGCAAAGCCTTTTACAAATACACGAACGCATGCACAAAATCTTAATTATTAAAATAACATACAAATATTCATGATCCATTAAAGCCGGGACCCACAAACCTTTGATCCTCGCATAAACCTTTATGCGAATAAAATGAAGTGAAAATGAACTGCAATTAGCTAAATTGCCGAATGCCCTAACGTGCGATCCTGAAAAAAACCACCCGATGCCCTCCCGGGGTGACCCTCCCCCTCTCCCACATTGGACCACTTTGGGTGACAATTTGTGGGAACATCCTGTTAGGGCTACCAAGTTTTGAGGAAGAAAATTACTTCTTTTGGAGAAAAACTTAGGAGCGTGCAAAAAAATAAGTGAAGTTCGTAATGGTTGTAATAGTCTTCTATGTAATTCGCTGATGTTTTTGGCTTCCACTAAGAAAATGTTTTTCTTTTGAATTTTATGAGTAAAGCTCATTATTATTCCTGTTTACACTTTTATGGAAATATGCCTTAAATATTAAAAAAAAATAAGTAAAATATTGGCTATTTTTGTTCAGAAATGAAATTGCTGCGATCCATCATATCGCACATTCCATCCATTTTACCTTGATTCGATAGTCCAATTTACTTACCTCTTTTAATCTGAAAATTTGAAAAAGTACACCCAGGACTGGTAAAATATTTCTTTGTTTTAATCGTATCTGATAACTTGGCAACCCTATTGCCAGTGAAAATGGAGTCGTCCAGTAAAACAGTGGGTACGGTTTGAAATTATTCATGCAAATTTCACCCAATGATAGGGAGCGATGCATTTTAGTTCAAAATCTCGATTGCCGACCAAAAATTAAATTCGCAGTTGGACGGTTTATACAATGGAATTCCATTTATATGACGATTAATACTGATTGATTTATGTAAATACGTTCACTTACTTGCCTATTTGATAGTTACTCAATTTGCATAACATTTGATATACATTATCACGATTTTCGAAAGTACGGTCCTACTCATTTATTATACGAATCCATAAAAAGGAGAAAGTTATGCATTCGGTGTTTCTCTCTTTATTTAAATAACATAAGATAAAGATGATTCATCATTTGGTACAAAGATGTGTTGTGGACTCTTACTCCATTAACGCACATCAGGAACTAACAGCGACATCTCGAGGCAAGAAACGACACCATACGCTACGTCATACCTATCGCTCGACTGTGATTGTTCTCAATTTAAATTATTGTTCCCACACCCCTTTCCTTGAATGTTATAAAATCAAAATGGCTAATACAGAATTTGTTCGTTAAAAGCACAGCATCATTTTTATTCAAAAATCCTCAACACAATCTATAAAACACCAGTTTTCACCAAACCTCACCGCTGCTACAGAGATGTTTATTATAAATATTTCATCATCATCTGAGGCTTGACAGCCGCGGGTGGGCCTTAACCTGGTCAAATATATTTCCTGGTCAAGTGTATTTTAGTGATCTATTTCCGGCTTTTTTCCTCCAGTTTCTCTCTCCAACAGTTCTTAAATCTTGGTCTACGCCATCCAACCATCTGATCTTGGGCCGCCCTCGACTTCTACTACTATTATCCAGTAAACGTTTGTGTGCTCTGGTCTCGTCAATTATCGCGACATGTCCTTTCCATCGAAGACGTTCTATTTTGATGGTTTTTATTACATTAGGCTCGTCATACATCTCTCATCTTGTGGTATTCCACTATATGGAACCGCATATTTTAGCCTCTTTTAGCTTATCTGCGTGGTATCGTAACATACAAACCACACCTTTAGTATATTTAGCTTATGACACTTACTTTTGAACACTACAAAACATACCTTTTCTTATTATAACATGCCTTTGAACTATTTTAACATCCAAATCTGTATTTTAACCATAGACGTATAAAAAAGTATACGTCTATGATTTTAACCTATTCAGTTCATCTTTTTGTAAAAATCTTAGAATATCTTCATCATTGTCACCTGTCATATTTGTTTTTCCGTACAACCAGCCATGATTAGGCGGGCCTTCACTTACACTAGTCGTATAAGTTACTGGCCATCATACAATTATGAAATAATTTGAATAAGTTACTGGCCGGCTTTTAAATGAAGTAATTTGACTTAAATTTGAAATATTCAAAATGTTTCAAAAGTGTACTGCCCTATGACTAGTATATAATTAGTTTTTATCTCCTATTCATTATTAAGTACTATTTATTCTTCAGCTCAATATGATTCATGAATAATTATTATTTCCTGTAGATTGGTTCAAAACTATGCAGAAGTATTTTAATATCGAAACTATAATAGATAGATTTACTGGACGTATTTTGTATATAGTAAAACATGTATAACATTAATTAGTATTTACCTAATACTTTCCAAGTTGAGATTTTAAACTTTGGTCTGGTGAACTGTTGGCTTTATCTTTCTAGCCTTATTCTATTTTATGACCTACGTTTAGCTCTCCAGAGGTAAACAAACTCAAACTCAAAGCATTTATTTCAAATAAACCAATTACAGGTACTTTTGAATTGTCAAGAGGTCGGTCAGTCAGAAATATGAAGCTAGTTGCCCATTCCAACGCGTAGTAGGTTCCTATGGACAAGAACGGGCAAGAAACTCCACGGACCCTCTTTTAAATCAGAATATTTTTACAAAAAATTGGTTACATCATTTATGTTGTAATTATACATGTGAGAACAATGTAGAAAGACGTGCACATTAAAAGCGTCCGTAATAAAAAACAAAAACAATTCAAAAATTGAAATAAGCCGTAGCAGCTAAGAGATGACCAGTCCCCACTGACGGCGTCCGTTCACGAACATGACGCATGGATCAGCACCATTTAGCTCAACCATTTTGAAGGGAACTTAATGATCCAACACACACGCCACCACCAGCGAGACATTTGAGTGAGCATGACATACTCTCAGCCGCCAGTGCACATTCAAGTCAATCAAAGACGTACCCAGTAAATGGTAGCTGTAAAGTATGTACATAGTGCTCACACATGTGCTATGCAATTATATAATACTAAAAGACTGAATTTATACAATCTAATGATAGTTTTACAATCTTCAGCAGCTCCAACAATATTTTTGAATGCTAATCAATTAGTTTATGCGCCCTTATGGAGCTGGACCAGCGTTGAGCCAAGCATTTTTGTCATCAATGTAATCCCCCAACTTGTAATATGCTTGGCTGCATAGTGTGCGTTTTATACAAGATTTAAATTTTGTTTCATTCAGTTGGAGTATGTGGGGAGGTATTTTATTGTAACATTTCAAACAGTACCCCATGAAGGATGAGTCTACTTTAGCCAGTCTGAAACCCGGTTGAATTAATTGGTCCCTATTTCTAGTCCTATAATTATGTCTATCACCTCTTTTACTGAAAAGACTTAGATTTTTCCTAACGTACATGATGTTTTCATAGACATATTGACAAGGTACCGTCATGATGTTAATATCTTTAAACAGTTCCCTTAGAGAATCGCGTCTGCGGAGGCCATATATTGCTCTGATGGCTCTTTTCTGCAGAATAAAAATAGACTCGATATCTGCAGCCCGTCCCCATAGTAAAATACCGTAAGACATGATACTATGAAAGTAACTGAAATAGACTAGCCTCGCGGTACATACATCAGTAAATTGACGGATTTTTCTTACAGCATATGCTGCTGAACTTAGGCGTCCTGCAAGAGATGTTAAATGAGGACCCCATTGCAGCCTTGAGTCGAGCATGATCCCCAAGAAAACAGTTTTATCGACAAATTCTAATTTCTCCCTATTCAATACTATGTCACAATCACTACTTTTAACATTCGGTAAAGCAAATCTAATGCATTTAGTTTTATTCCCATTTAATACTAAATTATTAGCAGTGAACCAATTTTGGACCTGCCGTAGGGCGTTATTTACGTCGTCAAGATTTGATGCACGTCTATTTATCTTAAAAATTAGAGAAGTATCGTCAGCAAATAACACCATTTGTGTTTGGGTTTTTAATAAATGGGGTAGATCATTTACATATACTAAAAAGAGGAAAGGACCCAATATCGAGCCTTGTGGGACACCCATTTTTACTTTTAGACCGAGTGAATTGACCCCATTAATTTGAACTTGCTGTTGTCTATCATTTAAATACGATTTTACCAAACTGAGCGCAAGTTTACCTAGTCCGTAATGCTCAAGTTTCAAGAGTAAGGTCTCATGATTTACGCAGTCAAATGGTTTTGAGAGGTCACAAAAAATTCCTATGGCATCTTGGGCCTCCTCCCACGCTGTAAATATGTGTTTTAATAAGGTGACACTGGCGTCAGTCGTACAACGTCCTTTGGTGAACCCATATTGCTGATCGTGTAAAATTTGGTTAGTGTTAAAATGATTAAGCATTTAATTGAGCATTACCTTTTCGAACACCTTGCTGAATACCGGCAGCACGGATACTGGTCTATAATTGTTGGTGTCTTTACTGTCCCCAGATTTAAAAAGGGGTATAACCTTACTGTATTTCATTAAATCCGGGAAGACTCCTTGATCCACGCACAAATTAAATATTAAAGCTAAGTATGGTGCTATAGTCTCGATTATGGATGTACAAACTTTGATAGATAGTCCCCATAGATCTTCGGTCAATTTGATTTTAATTTGCCGAAAAGCTTTTATAACTATCATAGGGTTTATATGATTAAATTGAAATTCAACTGGGCAGCCTGGAACATTTGCTTTTAATAAATCTATTGAGACATCGGGTGAGGAATTTAAAGCTTCCGTCGTTTTATATGGTATATTAGTAAAGAAACTTACAAATTCTTGAGCTACTTCTAAGTTAGAGCTTATGACACCACGTGAAGTCTCCAATGTGAACTCGGTTTTTCGTATTTTTTTCCTATTCGTTTCATTATTTATAACTTTCCAAACTGTTTTTATTTTATTTTCTGCTGATTTGATCTTGTTGCTAATATGCAGAGCTTTAGCTATCTTGCATGTATTTCTAAAAAATTTGGAATATGTAGCAACTTACTTGTTGAAAGTCTCAGTGTTAATGTAAGGCTTAAGGCCATACAGCTCGAACAGTCTTTCCCTACTTACCCTAATACCTCTAGTTGCCCAGTCACTAAAAATAAAATTAGGGCAAATATTTTTTGTTTTCTTTTCAAAAGTTTTATTGAATTCTGTGTGCACTAATGAAAAGAAACCCTCATACAATTTATTTGCATCGTTCATATTATGGCCCAGAGCATTTAACTTATTATTTAGGGTACTATTGAATCTATTTAATTTGCCAGTTGTAATTGGTCTAAATTGTATTTGCACTTTTTGTTTAAGTGTTTTAAACTTAAAAGTTACCGTTTGTCCACTATGATCAGACGGCAAATAATTTACGATGGCTTTATCTAAATAATCACAATCGCAGAAAACATTATCGATACAAGTAGCAGAAGTTGGAGTTACTCTAGTTGGTTCTGTAAAAACATTAGACAAATTGAACGATTTAAAAAGGCTTAATATTCTACTGCTATTTGAATTATTTTCCAGAATATTTATATTAAAATCACCACAAATAACTGCGGTTTTGTTACTTGATGCAAGTTTCGCTAGGACATCTTCCATTATTGACTCAAATAAAGAATAGTTCTGATAATTAGGGGGTCTGTACACGCACACTACAACATGCTTATCCAGCTCAACACAGGACAGTTCAATGGAATGTTCAACTGATAAACCAACTATATCATTACGTTGCTTAGATTTTAAACAATTTTTTATCAAGATTAGAGAACCTCCACGCAGCATAGATTTACGGCTAAATCAACTGCCCACAGTATAGTTCTCATAACTTATTAGCATTTGGTAATCCTTTAACCAATGTTCAGTAAAACAACAATGTCAAACTTTGTTTTTTCTTAAAACATTTCAATTTCTAATAATTTGGAAGAAATACCTTGAATATTTTGATGAAATAATTTCAAGGCATTCTGCTGATCTCCTTTTTGATAATTATTTATTTTAGAGCAAGAAGACACCTTGTTGTTGTTAGGTATAAGAATATTCTTACAAGTACCTTCTGTTGTCTTACAAACTAGTTTAAATTACTATCCAGAGGCAGTGAGCTCATAGTGAGTGAGGGACATGGAACCTCCTTCGTACAATTTGTAAAAATATTTATAGCATTTGAGCTACATTTATTTACGGTAAACACCTTATTGTTAGTATTATTACTAATCATTGTGGTGTTAATAATACAAGACTTCGACATACTACCTATGTCTGAGTTTATATAAAAAGCTAATAGCCTTGCTATTATGTGTCTAAAACTAACAGGCAGATACACAGTACCCCTAGTCGATTTTAAAGTTTCCACAAAACTGTTGGTGTCAAGAAATACAAGCTTGTCACTACAATGACTAACTAAGAAGTGCATATGCTTATTAAGCATATGAATATAATTATTTTGTCTATTTGTCAATTTTTCAAAATAAGGGAAAGCACACAATATTATTTTACTACAATTTAACTTTAACAATTCAGTTACACAGTCAGTGATTTCTTCTTTTTTGACCTTAGAACTATTACCTACAAATACAGTAATGTTGGTTTTAGGATTGTATACATTTGCAGTTACTGATGCCATTATTCGTTTGTAGGTAGACCCTGGCATACAATAATTTTGAGTAGAAAAACACAGAAAAACACAGGTTGTTACTAATTAATTAATTTACCTATACCTATATTAAACGTAACGTTACAATCTAAATACTTACTCAAGGTCACAATTACCGACTTTTAATGATTTTAAACTGAAGATCACGTCTAAACGAGTAGTGTTAATGACTTGGAAAAAATATATGTTAATAGAGCATTTTCTTAATAACTTATTTTTTTAATATTTTTGATTATGTTTATATTTCATAGTAAATTTAATTGGTAAAGTTATGTCTAACGCGGATAAAAAACAGAGAATCACGAAAAATCCATCAAACGTATTTTTCTGAAACCTTTCCAGTTTAAAGATAATTTAATTATTGATCTTTTAGTATACGTGTTTTATTAAAATACCTTATATTTTATGTATAATATATTAATAATACGTCTAATTTGGGACAGCGCTCCTTTATGGGCGAGTCCTATTACTGGCTGGACGTACGATGCGTTTCGTGAGCTCGGTACAAAACACGCAAGCTAACCACTAAAGTTCACTGGCATACATCTGCGTCATAAAATAAAATACAAAACCCATTTTTTATTTTAATTAATTTATCTATTTACCTCTACGAATACTTTTATTCTTTGTAGATTTATCTCTACGTAGATACCACCTCCAAAAAAACAAAATACAATTTGGTAGTGGGATGTTTTAAATTCATAAAAGTATGTCGGCCTCCATGTTTTTAATTAAACGGTAGCTGTACACCTGGGCCAAACATGGCACAAACGTACTCCAGTGAATTAATACTTGGTTTGCTATGTAGGTAAGCATATTTACCAGAGTTTGAGCCAATTTAGGTACGTGGAAGAGGAAACATGCAGGTAGGTACCTTCTATGTGCTATCGTCAGTGCGTGATGATTTTCTATTTAAGATTAGATCAGGGTTAGATAATCTTGATAAAAACTTAAATATTCATAGTTTTTTTTTTTCATGCTGGCTACCTAATCTGCCTGTACTTTTCGGCCAGACCCAATAACCTATTTTCAGTAAAAGATAGATCGCTATTGACGGTAGACAGTATAATTCTATCTTTCAATGACAATGTCATTCCGTAAGATTCCTTTTTTTAATTTATATTTCTCTTTTGGCAACTAAGCCAATGTCGTCTATTCTTCCAGTGTCAGTAAGTTTCCTTATTCTGTGACAGATTATTGGGACGTTAAAACCATAGATAGACCGGTTTTTCTATCTCCAGTATGCCAAAGCTGGTGATAGATATTAGATAGGTTATTGTGTGCGGTTGTTAGACTCATAACTACTGAAGGTAAAAAATATGAAATGTTTTGAGGTATTTTTTTTATCATTGTAGAAAATAAGGCTCGTGATCCAATGTATTTTCCAATAAGCTGAAAGATTTTCCAGTTGTTTAAAAAATACAGATTTATTCAAAAGCAGAAATAGTTCACTTTACGCATGAAAAAAGCTACAACAAATTTTCCATTCGATTATATTTTATCCCTACCAATACCAAGCTCAAATATCAGAGCCATATTCAAGCGCTCTAAAAATAACATGCCATGCGTGCCATAGATTAAAAAATATACAAAAAAATGCTGTTGCAATGTCATAGGCTTATAAAAAATTGCTATTTGTTCGAATGAAACGTGAATACGTCACTGCAGGCCGTATTTGATGGGGTGGTCATTGTGTTTCCGAAAAACAAAAAACAAAAGTTTTTTTTTCCACTAACTGACACTCGCGTTGAGCTGCGGGCAACTAAGCGGCAGAAAAATATGTTTGTTACTATTTTTAAACCTTTTGTTCCGCTGATATGGCAATAAAAATATACGTTTATGGTTTGTGGGAATATGAACAAGCTAAAAAAGCTAGATAAAAATTATTTATTTATTTATTTATTTATTACATACATACGCTAGCCATTACAGTGTCCCAATTCGGTAGTGTAGTTACTTATCAGTCTATCAAATAAATTTACAACATAATATTATTAAATAGATTTACAAATTAAAAACATAACACGTGTAACGTTACCCTTGCGAACTCGTTCAGTGAACATGAGAAAATATCAATTTTGACGGCAACCTAGTGTGCGTATTGTCCTCGTCAGAGGGACATTGTCCAACAGTTTAGTTCGACCGCGCGGCACCGCGAACAAGTTGGGCCGTCGTCGACGCTGCACATACCCATCTGGTACATACAAGCCTATCCCCTGTAGCACACCCGGATTATTTATATTACCCCGGAACACTCCAAGCATTGTATAAGCAACAAAATCGGTAGGAGATCGAAGTACTGTGATATGGCGCCACAAAGTACCCAAACACACTCATGCCTCTTTAGGTTGTCTTTAAAAGATCGTTTTCAGCGATAGGACTGCCAATAGTGATACCCTATTAGAAATCCTACTTGTACAAGGTGGGGCAAAAGTAATGTCATAATGTGAATTAGCTCCATTGCATTGTCAACTAGTTCTCTCACTGTCTGCAACATAAATGTCTAATCATAAGGACATTATAACACCAATTATTGCAAAAATTATAGCTTACTAGCTGCCCGGCCCGGCTTTGTACGGATAGCACTAAGTACTTATCCACGGCTAACTACCCTACCTACCTTCCTACTTACATACCAACCTACCCTACCTACATACATACCTATAACCTTCTCCTGAGAATCAAATCAAATCATTTATTTTTTGCCAACATGGGTAGGGGTAGGTAAAGATGTTATACATGTTTTGATAATGTTCTCCATATTTTGCCATTTTACACATAAATTACAATTTACTCTCAAAATACCATACTGAATAACAATAAATATTACAAAATGATTAAATTAGAAAATCATTTTATCCATTTTATTTTTCAATGTCAAGAAGTATCTAGTAGTCAATAATTAAATACATGTCATAGGAAAAGTGAAAAAAAAATTAAAAGTCCTAGTTAAATAATAATTGTAAGTTACACATGTAATTTCTGTTATTGAATATCTGATTAATATTATTGACCATAAGGATTCCCTTTTAGATATTCCTTCACACTATAATACACTTTATCAGTTAGAATAACGAACACAACAAAAAAAGAATTATCCAATTTGGTGCAGCCGTTCGCAAATTATGGCGTGACCAATATGTGGTATATATGGTCTACATTATGAAGAGTATTCTATTCTATTTGTTTGTTGCGCCCCTTCTTCCCAGCTAAGGGAATTGATGAAGTGCGAAAGAAAAGAAAGAAAGAAAGAAAAAGTGTTTATTTTGCACAAACTAAACGCATACTCGTATTACTAAAAAAAACAAAATACAATACCACTTTACAAATTAGCCAAAAGCCTCGTATTCATTATTAACACAGAAAAGTTTAACAAATTTTGTCTATTGCTTGCTGTCAGGGCCAGAGGCCAAAGACAAGTGCACACACACAAGTGCTGGCGTTTTGGGCGACAGTCTCATAAGACTGTCGTTCAAAAAGTTCTGATTCTCAGCCATTGAGATTCAATTCTGAGCCTAGTTTGAATAAATAACTTTTGATGTTTTTTTTCTATTTTATTCAAAAGATTAGGACGGTGGTTAGCAGCATTATCTCATTCCACTTATTCACGATCGTCGTGTGATGAATGATATTAAGTCTTCGATTAGTAAGAGATGATCATCATCATTGCAGCTAAAAGACATCCACACGCCACTCGTCCAGATCGCCACTCCGACCGGTTCTTGGCTCCACGCATCCAGCGGATTCCTGGAAAAGAAAGTCCATATTTAGTAGACTGTAGAAGACAAAGAGATGATTCCATTCAGCAAACGCCAAGCAAATTAGGCTCACGAATTTACTCTTCCCAAAAACACTGAACTACGTGATGGTATCACTAATGGCCGATTCCTATAATTTACGGACCGTTATTTGTTAAAATCAAGACTCTTGTCTCTTTACCAATAATGAAGCAAAGACCTCATAGCTTTGCATAATAGACCCATATGGTAGTAACTATCACAGGTAAAATTAGCTTACGAATCTATTTATATGGCCAGTTTGGCAATAAAAAATGCTACCCAATGGTAGCATTTTTGGTCTATAAACACAACCTTGTTTGGTTTTTGGTAGAAACCGAGCATAAGTGATGCCTGAAGTTTCCACCGACAACCAAGTAAAAATAGCCTGAATCTACGTAGGTATGTTGTTTTTTCATTCTATGCGGGGAAAAAAATAGAAAACAAGTCACAAAAATATACTCTACACCGCAGAAGCTACCTTTCCTCTCGTTCGCTTTGGTAAATAAAAATATAAAATCTCTCATGTACGGCTTTTTTGTTACCACCGTATTCTTTTTGCTGCTTTTCATATGACATTACGTGAATGAATTTAAATATCTGCGTTACAGCATTACTTTAATTAAAGTTTTTCAGGAAATGTTGTAAGTAATATTCGTTTTATGTGATTGAAAAATGTTTTAAACACAAAACAACTTTTTTCATTAAAAAAAACAACCGACTTCCAAAAAAAACTGTTTAAAGTATAAAATAACTTTAATTTCAGAAGCCGGTGACTTTGGATGTGTATTCTAGTTTTTTCCACCGACTTCCGAAATAAAATTACTTTTTCAGTTTAAAGTTTTTTTTGGAAGTCGGTTGTTTTTTTTTCACTGTTTAGTTACGGTATCAATCCCACACTAATTCGTATACCACTACTTGCTATGTAAACAACAGTGACAGGAAGTATTATAACATCATCAAGCAAGGTACACAAAGTTGATTAAATACGTATTATCGAGGCTAACTCAAAAACGACTCACGCAAAGTTAATACATTTTATAAGGGACCACCGCGCAAGCTTCTTTTACCAAATAAAAAAAAATATTTTCAAAATCGGTCGACAATTGTCGAAAATATCGATGAACACACATAAAAAACTTACAGACGAACATACAACCTCCTGCTTTTTTAAGTCTGTTAAGTGCCGCGAAAGCTTGATGAATCCACTTTTATTAATTATTCTGTAATAATAATAATATGTTGAAGATTAAAAACATGTTCAAAGCATACGATCGATAATATAATTTTGATCAAGAATTAGCAAAAAAGCAAAATAATTAAAATGTAGCACACAGAAACAATCCAAACATGATCTACTCCCAAACCTAATTAATTCGTATAAAGCAATTTCCGAGGCTTTGCCAAAATAAACGTAAAAGCTATCCTACAATAAATTACTTGTGTTAGTTAATTTCTTACTTTGGTATTAGTAAGAATTGATTCTACTTTAATGTTACCTTTGTTATTAAAATCTAAATTTGAATTAAATTAGACCTCTTTGATGTTAGAGCCTTTCATTTAGGTTTTCGAATAGAAGGCCTGTTTTAAATTTGTTATTAGTTTAATTTGCAGAAGAGCCTAGCTAACAGAGTGAACGTAACATCATAAGTGTATCAGTTATCTAATTAGTATGTTTCTTTTAGCGTTAGATTTAATTTCTCATTCTGCTTTGATCTTAAGAGTGCACTGAGCGTTTGCCTTTGTCTCTATCTTTTTATTTACGAGTAAAGAGTAAAGAAAATAACCACACTTTTGCACGTTGTTATTTTTATCATATTGCTCTTTATTAAAAAACTTTCGCTTAAACGCTTCAATGTCATCTATGAACTTTATATTAGTAAATGTATCTCTATCTCAAGGAACGTTTCCAGTTTCTTTGCGACTCTCACACGAAATTTTTCAAGGTCATCAGATAACTTGAAGCTTAAAATGCCTTTGCAATCCTCGACAAATCCACAAAATTCACTGTCCAGGCCGCTCGTTTGTGGAATGCATTGCCAGTTGAAATAGCAGCAGAAAAGCGCGTGCAACCGTTACCTGTGTTTAAGAGACTCGTAAAGGAACATTACTTGTCGTTGTGGTCTTGTTCTCGTAACTGTAATTATCTATAGTCTTCATTTATATTTGTTGCTTATATATTTAGTATGTATGTATTTTTTATATCTAATATTTAGGATATGTATTTATCTGTGTATCTATTCTAGTATATTGTATACTTAATATTTGCACCAACGACAGCCCCATTTTATGTCCAGTCAAATCACTGTCCATTTCATGGTTGCCTGGAAGAGATCGCGGAAAGCGATAAGGCCGCCCATTGAATATTTTGTAGTTTTTTTTTGTTGTCATTTATTTTGTGGTGAAAGTATATATAATAAATAAATATAAAATTACTTATTTATATAAAAAAGTTGCGAAATAGAGGAAAATATTACTCGATAAAAGACTCGATACAGACTCGATAAATTTGCAAAGTTATTGCGAATTTATTCTATCGAGACAACTTTATCAAATCATCGCGTATATGTACTGCCTAGTATATATCCCCGATAATACCAGTATATTTCCCTACATTTAAATTTAATTGTTTACCACTTCAAAAAAAGGGAGGGAGGGTTATAAAGACGTGTTTGTGTGTATAAGACGCTCGGTGCCCCCTTAACAAGTGGGTTCGTTTATAATTAGGTGGTAATCTTAGAACGGTTTTAATGTTCCTCTGATCGCTCAGAACCCGAAGATTTTTGTAATAATTATGTCCTAATAACGCTGTGCAAATCGCAGATAATTTAACCGTCGTAAGTAATTACAGTATTTTTAACAGTGGGCAGTGCTTAACGTCCCTTTGATAACCCTTACCTACCTCCCGATTTTTGAATTGAGAGTGTCAAACTCTACTAGACTCCAATGCAGACCGCGAAATTCCAAACTAACGTTTTTCATAAATTAAGTTTCAAGGGCTTCCACCTTAGCATAAGCATAGCATAATCAGCGTAAAATGTTCCCACTACTGGGACTCAGGCCTCCTCTCGGCAAGAGGGAGCTGAGAGGGAGGGCTTTCGCTTTAAGTAATGCTAAAGTAGATTTTGACAAGCTCTCAACTTCTAATTCTCAATTCATTCAAACTGGTGTTAGTCAATAAAAAAACCTTTTGGTAGGAAAAGTTCAAACATTTTGCCAGGAACCATGTGAAGTGTTTTAAGAATTTCAATCAAGGTAGGTTCACTTTTAAAGCTGTTTTGCTTATACTCCACAAAACACCCACTCTCTCAAACAGAGGGTTACTACAATCAGTCAATTGGCTCGGGCGGCCTGCCAACAGCTTCAGATCCCACTCGGTATTCCAATGCTAAAATACGAATGAGTACTGTATTAATCAGACGCAATTTTTAGAGAGGTAACATCGCGGCACTTCGTCGTAACTATTCAAATGTATTGTAGAACAGTCAGCCTAAAAAAAAATTTTATATAAGTCGTAGGATGATTTGATAATTCGAATTTTCGCGATAACCCTAGGGATATTGCGAAAAAACGGATAATTAGACAATGGTGAAAAAAAATCTGCGAGCAACTTGGAAGTAGCATAGAATCATACAATCTGCTTGTGACGAGATAATTAGACAATGGTGAAAAAAAAATCTGCGGCAGATTGTATGATTCGTCATTTTGAACTGGGTGAAATAGGTTAAGTTAGAACTGTGACTACCCGCACGTGAGCCGAGCGAGCGATGCGAGCGGTGCCGCGGAGGCAGCCGGCGAGCGCTACTTCCAAGTTGCTCGCAGAAATGTTTTTACCATTTTCTAATTATCCGTGTTTTCGCAATATCCCTAGGATATCCCTAGGGTTGTCGCGAAAATTCTAAATATCAAATCATTTACGACACATACATCGACAAAAAATCATTTAATGGTCAACTTCACAATAGTTCAAATTATATTCCATAAATACTGTCACATTGTTGTCTTTTTAGGCTGATGGTACCTACTCTAAAAACCATACGATGAACTATTGTGGTGTGAAGTTGACGGTTATGTAAAAGGTTACTAATTTTCAAGAACTGCAAGAAGATTCAAATAGCTTTTATTTGATTACTAGCTCTTGCCCGCGACTTCGTCTACGATTCAGGATGAAAAGTAGTCTATGTCCTTCTCCAGGACATGGTCTACCCATGTGCCAAAGTTCATCCAAATCCGTTCAGCAGTTTTAGCGTTAAAGCGTAACAAACAAACTCACTTTCGCATTTATAATATCTATAGACTATTAATTAGGATTCATGTTTGGTTTCATTTACTTTTAAGTCTGGTTAATCCTGAATTTAAAATTGAGCTTCTAGGCTTGAAATAAATGGATATTCCATTTGATACCCAAGCCTCCTATACATTTCAGGTTATTTCACAAGATCTTCTGCAGATATACGGTACCCTCATACAACGTCCAACCCAGGCGATCAATCTGCTGAACGCCCTGATTGCTCAGGAGCCCGATGTTGACATATTTATGTAAATGTATGTTAAATGTTTAAATGAAGTTTTTTACCTAAATGTTGTTTTTGGCTTGCTGCGCGCTGTGGTGTTTATTGTGTGTGCAGCAAGCAATTGTTATATAAATATATAAATAGTGAAAACATGCTATATGCCATGCCGAAGAGTATTATTTAAAAACAGTACAAGTGTACAGGCATAAAAAATAAGAGCTTACCCTACCTGCCCCGCTTAACAAGATTCTCAGTAAAATTTTAGACATTTACTACATGAGAAGGCGAAGCTAACCCTAATAATATTAGACACAAAATTTTAGCCTAAATACACGCCGTGTTTGTAATTTTATCTGAAAATTAATCGGACAATTTAGTTTTGGCCTGGATTCAAATTGCCTTCTTAAATTAATTTTATTGTAAAGCGTTTGGATTTTGCATGTTGCATAGTTAAACCATAACAAATATTAGAAATACGTAAGTGAGTTTGATTGTTTGTTACGCTAAAACGGTTGAACAGATTTGGATGATATAGCTATTGTAAGCGGGCACGCCCTTTATGCCTGGAGGCTTTTATTTAGATGTTAAGTTCTGTTTACGTTTAGTTTTTATTTCTGCCTGAGTAGGTATAGTTCTCAATGTTTTTGTTTGGTATATTGGCGTGTGCTAGGTGACATATGGCTAATAATTTAAATTATATATATATGCGTAATGTAAATTATTTTGCATACCATTACCTATATAGATTTATTTTATTTTATAACTGAACAGACAGCTGTGCTGCTCGGGAGTTTGTTGCGCAATTTCTTCTTCTCAGCTAAAGCAGTAGGGAGTGGTGAATGGTGGGCGTTTTGGGGGACTGTCTTATGTAATTTTGACGTTCGAAAAGTGCTGATTCTCAGCGTAGTTTATATAAATGACTTTTGAATTTTGATGAAATTTGGCACTTGGGTAGACCATGACATGGGTTAGGACATAGTATACTTTTTATTCCGATATTCCCACGGGATCAAGACATAGGCGGGTGAAACGCGGGACGCTGCTACTAAGTTAACATTTCGCTTTAGTTTTTAACATTTTCACCGTGATAACATAGGTGAAATGAGCAACAGGTGAAATGATAGCTCACTTCACGTCTGGTTCCTGAAATACAGGTACTCTAACCTAGCTCTGGAGCCAGAGTCTCAAATTTTTTGTAACCTATTTATGGCAATAAAGAATTTATTATTATTATTACTTCAAGCTCATTTCACCTATTTTTTTCAGGGTGAGATTTTAATAGAATATATCGGCAGGACTAAAATCAACGGTTATTACTTTCATTAATGGTGTGAGAACTGGACTCCCTTAACAAAGGTTGGTCCTTGGCAGATCTGGACAGAGAGGTGGAAGGAGAGGGCTTCTGGCCAGCAGTGTGGAAAAAATGGGTTAGTAAAAAAAGATTAACCATAGTTCCCGGGCATGGCTTATGATACAAGTTAGACCTACAAACAGAACGTTGCCAAGAAGAAGCAGAATTTTGAACACAGCACATGTTCCTGACTCTCTTGGAATCATCATCAAATATTGAAAAAACCCTTGCAACAAAAATATTCTCAGTTAGAAACTTTACTACTGGAAACACTACCTAGACGATATCCTTTAGAACACAAATGTCTGCGTTCTACTTTACAAGGAATATCTCCTGTTGGAACTGTCTTCAAACAATCAAAATACCACGTCATCTGATTCAATAGAGCGCCTTACTTCACCTCAAATTGTAGCCCAAACTCAAATATTTGGACAAACATTCGCTATTGGACAATGCTAAGTAAGCGCCAAGAATCTACGCTGTCTGAGTGTGGAGCCATACGTGCGGCGAACATAAACAATGATCGCTTGCACTTTGAAAATATTCAATAAAAGTTTTCTGAAACTTTTTTTGAAGATTTCAGAAGAGGTCAGCCTCTTCGTGGGCATTTGGTGACATCGACATGTTTTGTAATATAGGGGCTCCACACCATGGTTGACACCACCATAGTTCCTCTTTTGTTTAGGTCAATCACTACTTCACCAATACAATACATTACCGTCAAGAACTCCTGAAGCTAACAACAGCGTGTTGAAACAGCAGTGCAACACACTCACACACAACACCAACACCACAACAAAACAATACAACTTCTCGATTTTTTTGCGTTTTTGCCCGAAAATTACCAAATTTTGAAACTCGGCAGCGCAGCTATGATTCTGCAACAAATGCTCATAACAGCGTACACCCTCGTCCGCCATTTTAAAGTCCTCGCACTTGAAGTTCAAACATAGACGCTGGCTTCGTTCTAAATCACACGGAAGCCCGTTTGAGCTGCTGCCAACCTTACTAAACTAAATCGGATTTAAGCTTTTTGGACGCTAACGAATTTTAAATATGGGTAGTTAGCTCCCTGATTTGTTAAAGAGGATTTCAACAGATCATATTGATTTATACTGGGCGAACTTTTCGGTAATAGGTAGAAGTTTCAGTAAGCTTTCGATCTGTGTGAATATTCAATGGAAGATTAAATTGATGATTTTGTGTATGTAATTATGGAAAAGGATTTTTTTTAAAATAAATAATAATATTTTCGAATATTCTGTGGCGGCATCTAGAATCGCCACATGCGAACTACGCATCAAAGACCTGACGTCATACAACATCCTGACGTCACACAAATCCTGCATCGCGCAATTAGAGTTTACCGCGCGATGGACATTATATACAATCTCCCAACTTCAACCTCTGGGCAGTTGCCCGCCAGACACGACACCCGTCTGGTCGGAGGATCCTCCCTTTTCTATGGGGGATGAGTGAACTTAACACCCTGTTCCTCATGCCCCTAAAATTCAGATGGTATTTGTATTTAAGCATAGCAGTAACAAAAAATAAGGTAGGTACACAGATCCAAGACATTGATAATTTTCTTATAAATCATTGGACTTTAACATAGGTGGTATAAGTACATTATATCTGTCCTAAGCAGTGGTAAGATAACTGTAGTTGTTTCTCGACCACAGTTTTTTATTAATAAAATTAGAGGTCGAGCCCGTATGCCTATTTTCTGAATTGACACTTGCATCAACTTGATAATTCAGATAACATGTTGATTTTCCTTTCATCCTCTCCAAAAAATCTGCCACATCTGCAGCAACAAAAAACTGTGGACCCGAAAAAGATACAGAATTTAATAAAAGATAAAGACAATAAAATATTGTGGACTAGAAAAAAAACAAATATCAAAAGTACAATATCAGAAAGATATCGTTTAGAATAATCGAATTTGGCAAAAAAAGTTTTGAGGTCCGACTGTGTTTGGAAAAATATGTAAATTTGGAAGCCGATAACAGACAATGTTCAACCCCGAAATCAAAGTATGGCTTTACCGACATAAAAAAGTTAGTATATGATATAGTTATGCTTCTAGAATTTATTAAGATATGTAGATAGTAGTGTTTTCCTTTGTTTTGGACAAATGCCCTGACATGGATGAACAAGTTTTATTGTAAAACTTTAGCAAAACTCCAAATGTATGTGTTTCATAGTGAACTAGAAGAAAATCTTTTGTCATCTTGATAAAAAAGAGCTCCTTTCAACTTTAACAAGATCAGATAGAAAAAAGCGGCCAAGTGCGAGTATAATTCGCACACGAAGTGTTCATACCACCGTACAATATTGAACACAATTTTTTTTAAATAAAATCAGCGTTTTGTATGGAGAATTTTAAAGAAGTTACATTTTTCATACTAAAATTTTCTTTATTTATATAACAACCATGAACACGAATGTTTTAAAACTTTTATGCACTAATGTTTAAAAACTAAGTTAACGTAATATACCACTTAGATTAAGCTACAAAAATAAGTTTTGGCTAAGTTAAAACAAATAGTGGTCATTTCTGCTAACAAAATGAGGAGTCATTTCTAATGTATCTTTTATGTTTATAAAACTATAAGTAATAAGGTTTTTTTACTATTGGTAGTTGTCTATGATGGTCATTATTCGATATAATACCAAGCTATTGATGAATATTTTAAATCATAGAAGTGAGAGAAAAACGCCAATTTCATAGGTGGGAGCCAATACTTTAGTAACGAGCTAAAAACGCCATTAAAAACACGAATCTTGTATGGGGACCCCTTAATTTTTTTAGATTATTATTTTTTATTATTGGCTATTATAGGGGCTACTATGGCCCCTGTGATTGATGAACGGACGGGTGGATAGCGGAGTCTTAGTAATAGTGTCCCGTTGGCACCCTTTGGGTACGGAACCCTAAAAATATTTTACATTCTGAAATGGGAAATATATTTGAGGAGCTCGTGGCTAAGTAGCAACAGCCGCATTGGTCGATCCATCAGGTTAAGCTACGCTTGCCAGGGTTGGTCAGTGGATGGGTGACCATCTTTACAACATCTTTAATTTAATTTAATTAATTACATTGTTTGTGTATAACGAATAGCAAGCGCTTCTCGCCATCAAACTGGATAGTTTGGCGAGTACCGACATACATACATACCGAGAGTCCTCCGTGCCTCGGAAAGCACGTTAAGCCGTTGGTCCCGGCTGTCATTCGTAGATCTTTGACAGTCGTTACGAGTCGTCAGAAGCCCGAAAGTCTGACACCAGTCTTACCAAGGGGTATCGTATTACCCAGTTACTGGGTTGTGGAGGTCAGATAGGCAGTCGCTCCATGTAAAATACTGGTATACAGCTGCATCCGGTTAGACTGGAAGCCGACCCCAACATAGTTGGGAAAAGGCTAGGCAGATTGATTGAAATGGGAAATATTTTTGAGAGAGCATGACAGTTATCAAGGGTTGATAGCTGTCGTCATGCTTTAGAAAAATCTATATTTAAAAAAAAAACGAGTTATAATCGTAACAATATTTTTCGTTGAGTAAGCCCGCACTGGGCCCGCGTGGTGGATTGTGGCCCAGTCCCTCTTTCAGAGAGGAGGCCTGAGTCCCAACAGTAGGAAGAATAAAGGCTGATTATGAAGTAAAACAATGATGACATAATAATTAGTTATGTTTTTATACTAAAAGGCATTTCCCAATAGCTAGACGGGTGGAAATTTTTTTTTAAAGAGTTTCTGGGATGAGTTGTTAAGTATTCCTAAGCACATATCTATCAGCTCCGAAATTCAAAAGAATGCACTCCCCCATCACTATCTCTAACAGCAATCTACAACAATCTCCTAAAAAATGAGCTCAAGGCTGTAAAAAAGTCGTTTATTTGAGACACTTGGACACTAACGATGTTTTCGCCAAGACAATATTTATAGGGCGGTCCTAACGTGCAGTCCAATTCATTAATGGTGCCCTAGGGGTGCGCACGTCTATTTTTCTTCACACCTTCACGAGGAATGTCTTATTTACGGGACCGCGGGGTGAAATTCTATTCCACATTGTCACAGTACGTGTTTTATAGAGAAACAAATGGGTGAATAGAGGTGTGTTTAAATAAAACTTTGTTTTATTATTTAAATAAACCTCTATTTGTGATGATGAGATAAATTGCTTTACAATTTGCCAATAACTTGAAACATGTCCATGTTTGTTATGTGTTCCAGTTGGGTTTTTTTTAACAAATTCCAATTACATTCACTCACAATGGGTCTTATCAGAGGGCTAAAAGTCACCCAAAGGGCAATGGAGAGGGCTATGCTTGGAGTTGAGATCCGCAGGAGAACCAAGGTAACCGACATAGCCCGAAGAATTGCCAAACTTAAGTAGGAATGGGCGGGGCACATTGCTCGCAGAACAGATGGCAGATGGGGCTGAAAGGTTCTGGAGTAGCGACCGCGTACCGGAAGACGTAGCGTTGGAACGCCTGCCACAAGATGGACCGATGAGCTGGTGATGACCGCAAGAATCCGCTGGATGTGGGAAGCACAGAACCGGTCGTCATGGTCGTGAACGGGTGCCGTCAGTTGGGACTGGTCAACTCTTAGCTGCCTTGGCTGATTTAAATTTTTGAATTGTTCTTTGTTTTATATTTTTATTACGGACGCTTCTAACGTGCACGTCTTTCTACATTGTTCTCACATGTTTAATTTCAACATGAATGATGTAACAAATACTTTGTAACAATTTATTTAAAAGAGTGTCCGTGGAGTTTCTTGCCCGTTCTTCTCCATAGGTACCTACTACGCTTTGGAATGGGCAACTAGCTTCATATTTCTGACTGACCGATTCCTTGACAATTCAAAAGTGCCTGCAAATGATTTAATTGAAATAAATGCTTTGAGTTTGAGTTTGAGTTTTAGTCGGGTGGCGGTGCTTGGGGGAGACCTATTTATTTATTTATTTATTATTTATATATACTTTATTGTACACCAGATTATACATTACATAAAGAAAAAGTAATACAATACAAAATATACAATGGGCGGCCTTATTGCTTACTGCGATCTCTTCCAGGCAACCTTGGAATGGACAGTGATTTTCTGGACATAAAATGGGGTTGTCTTAGGTGCAAATAAATGGTATATAAGTACAATATACTATAATAGATACACAGATAAATGCTATATAATAGATACATGGATACATACATACTAACTATATAAGCAACCTATTTCCAGCAGTGGACGTCTTTCAGCTGAAATGAAGATAATGAATTACATTAAGTATACAATTTAAAGACATTTTATCATGTGGAAATGTGTGTGTGTGTGTGTGTAAATTAGGTGTATCTAAGGGTTGGGCAGAGGTGTACCTCTGCCCAACCCTTAGATGATTACAGCCAGTGATGTTATGTTAATGTTACATTTTAAAATTCAATTAATAGCTTCCTAAATCTGTCAATCTAAATCTAATAAAACATCCCCTGCACAGACAAGCACACAAAATACCCTCAGCTTAAATAGCAGTAGAAAGGCAATAGCTTCATAAAAGGGATGCCCTTCCAGGCTTCATCTCCCGGACACCACAATCTAGTACGGATTTAACGGTCTAATGTCTGATTACAGCTATCGATTTCAGCTTGAAAGTCGGATCTGATGTAATTGAAATGAGCACGAGGCTTCACTAAGAAGAATTGGAAATGTATTTTGTGGGATCGATGTGTAGTTTGGATTTTTAGCTTTCTGATTGGGGAATAGATTTAAAATACTGCTTGCACTTTAAAATTATTCCTCAATCAGAAAGTTTTACTCTCCACAGTTTCTGTAATAATAATATTGTAAATTAAGTAGGTATATCTGTATTGCCTCAGAGACAAGATATATCTTTTTTTGCCTTTCTTGATATCTAATATGATAAGTACTAAGAAATCATTATAATTATCTTTTTATTTTCTTGCTCCATATAAAATACTGGTATTCAGCTGCATCCGGTTAAACTAGAAGCTGACCCTTTTTATGGCATCTCTGGCCCTCTATCAGACCAAACACATCTCAAGTAGAAAAAATACAAAAAGACAATTTCGAAAAAAATAATGAAAACCAAAAGTCATTTTCCCAAATCCGTAGTAAATTTGCCGTAATAATATGTTCCTTAAATATAATAATTTGTCTAATGAATGATCTAGATAAGGGCATGACCTTGAATATATGGCACCCTAAACAACTGCAAACTATAATAATTTAACTTGGACTTTGTACATGTTTGCCTTACCCGGAACCCTGATAACCGGGAATGTTAGACCCGAGAGCAGACTCAGGGGTAAACGGAGCGTCGCGAGCCGACTTCCGGCCACCGTAGGCGCGGGCTTGCGGACGGTGAGCCGCTCGCCGTCCGATAAGGACCGGGCCCGGGTCAACGGCGCGTTGTGTTCTACGCGCGCCTCACAGAGATGTCAGCACCAACTGACGGGGTCCGTAAGGGCCAATGCCTGCCAGGGTTGCGAGTTTGTCCGAAAGGGATATCGCGGCCCCGGCACTCAGGCAGGCCAGACCGGGGGAAGTTATTTGATAATTTCACACACTCAAAAAAATAAAAAAGGGGTAAAAGGAGCTGTGTAAAACTATAAGGGTGTATCAAATAAATATTACTTACCTTGTCTAAAGCCTATCAAAAAAACTAACAAACCAAACACGACGTGACGAAACCATTCGAAATAAAAAAGTAGCTTTGACATTAACCCAGTGGTAAAGACCGCCACTTATACAAGTTGTAGGTCTAGGTTCGAACCCAGACAGGCGCTTTACTTTGTGTAAATTATATCAATTACACTGCTCTCAAAACGGTGAAGGAAAACATCGTGAGGAAACCGACATCTACCAACCCGCACTGCCCGCGTGGTGGATTACGGCCCACTCCCTCTCGTAGGAGCCCTGTGTAAACCGCAGTGGGAACATTATAGGATGATTAAAAAAAAACAAAAAAAAAAAATTAAAAAGTTGTACACTTGTACACCACTGACTACCTGCAGTATTGTCCTCTCCTTCTCCCTTTAATCCATCCAAAGGTTGTCTGTAAAAGATCGCTTTTAGCGATAAGACCGCCCATTGTGTCACCCTATGTAACATTTCTAAATTTATTTCTGTAATTTGTATGGTGTGCATAATAAAGAATATTCTATCTATCTATCTATCTATCTATGATTGTGATGATGATTGGCAAAGATATCCGTAGTTTTTTACAAGTTTCAACGAATACTGAAAACAGAACAACTTAGGATTATAATATATAAGATAAGATAGAATTGAAAACAAAACAACTTAGGAATTGAGACAATTTTGTGCAGGATGTTTGTTATTCCTTTGCGCAAGTTTCTAATAAGTACCTAGTGAGTGAGTATCATGCAGCCTCGGCAGTCTGCCCACCTTACTGGACGTGTCGAGTGAGTGAGGGTGGGCGTTTTGGGGGACTGTCTTATGTAATTTTGACGTTCGAAAAGTGCTGATTCTCAGCCTAGTTTGAATAAATGGCTTTTGAATTAGGTATGAATTTTGTTATCTAGCAACTAAGACCTAGGCATCTCGTATAACTCGTGCAGACACGTGAATAGGGTTCTAGGCTTCAGTTATAGTTGATTTACTGTCCTCCCACGCACTATCTGGTGTCTAGTAGCGAAAGCCTATTTATCTGGATAAGGTTGCAATGATACTGTCAATTTTCTAAAGAACATTTCAAGCCGTATCGTTTTATATTCTGATGTTATAAAATGTTACTTGAGATGGATCCTTGCATTATTTAGTAGATAGAAGATAGTAGTTTTAAGTAAAGGCTGCATAGCTTCTTAAACTTAACATAACGAATGTATTTTTCGAAAGAGGAGGCAGAGTTGTATAGTAATCCACATTTTGCTTTAAATCCCATGTAGTTTAATAAAAAAAGGGCAAACATATTAACTGGCCTCAAATCTAAACTGCAACGTAGAGCTCCTACAAGGAAAACCCAACCCAACAATCTGCATGAAACGGGTATCGAACCCAGATCACTCTCAGCAGTTCAGCAACACTTGCAAAAAAAAAAGACTACCGAGGCATAGGTTATTTCTAAAAATAACTTCACCTTCAGGAACAAGCTCTATAACCTTATAACTCACAACTCAGTTTCTCCATAGCCTATTGTTGTAAACAAGAACTCCGCACCAGCATTAATCTCAAACCGTTTCATTAGTAACTTACTCTAAAGTGAATTTTAATGCATCTTTTCTGTTTCCAACGAACTGCCGACTTGTTGGAAGCAAAAACTTTAAGTTCTTTTAGTTACGGACTCTGTTTCACAATCAACGGGATGGCAATAAATAGTACTTATAGCAATAAATACATTGGGTGTTGAAATGGGAAAAGATCTAGAAATAATGTTGTTTTAATTGTTTTTAGGATTCCGTGCCTCAACAGCAAAAAACGGAACCCTTATAGGATCACTCGTGTGTCTGTCTGTCCGTCTGTCACAGCCAATTTGCTCCGAATATAATGGACTGATTAAGTGAAAATTTAGTACACATTTGTACTTCTGTGACTCAAACAGGGACGTGTATCGTAAATAAATGAATGTTAATATGGGGCTTTTGGGGGCTAACGTACAAATTTAAAAAAAGTTTTACTAACTGTACCGTGTGACATATCTATTTCTATGATCACAAACATATATTTTAATAATATTATAAAATAAATACAACCTTAGTTTTTGTTTACCCTAAACCTCTTAAGTGGTTATTGTACTCATCATTATGAACAACTTTCACTATGGGAGCAACGTTGAAATCGCGAAAAAAAAATCAACTGTTCCCTACATTTATGTTCGCATACCTCGCCGAAATGTAGGGAACAGGTGATATTTATGACCCCTTAAGAGGTTTAGGGTAAACAAAAACTAAGGTTGTATATTTAAAGATATTTAAGAAAATTTATGAAAATTGACCATTCCCCCCCCACCCCGAAACTACTAAGCCAATGTTTTTTTATACAGGTAATGGTTCGTTACTCATAGATTACAGTTAAACCTATAAGAAGTCTTTGGTCTTAAGACCAGGCACTCTAAACACAATTTCCACGCAAGCCCCGCCCCCATGCCCCCAACACCTCCGAAAAAAAAATGTGCTAAACGCTAACAGATCAGTAATAAAGTTGAATATCCAGTGCGTTCTGCGATCGTGTTCGAGCACGAAACTAAATGGCGTAAGTCTCAATTCTTATTTCGTTTAAAACTAAAGTAATAATTGATCTAGAGAAAAAATATCTTGTGGCTGGATAATAAACTATATTTTCTTACTATGGATACTTATTTTAGATATAAAAGCCGAGTATTCTTCATTTTATTTAAATAATATTTAAAACAAGACATGATTTTCGTAAAAGAAATTAATGGAGTGAAAATGTTACAATTACGTAACTGTCTTGTACATGGAAAGAAAAAGATCCAATAAATCATATACTAAAGTTCCATTTTGATTGTATGCGTGACTGTTTCAGAATATTAAAATGCTGGCGTGACGATCTAGAGTCGTTCCTGACCCATTGTCCCGAGAAAGAACAACATAAAAAAACTGGACAATTATAGAGAGACCTTTGCCCAGCAGTGGGACAACATAGGTTAATCCTAGCTAATATTATAAATGCGGCAGTTTGTTTGTTTCTTACGCTTTCACACTAAACGGCTGGACGGATTGGGAAGAAATTTGGCACATAATCTGCGTTCGCAAGTTATTTACCAAACATGTAAACAAACACGAGTTTTTCACTGAGACAAACATCAACTTTATATATGTGTAAATAAGGTACATTTTAGACCGACTATTGAAAAAGTCACAAAAAATATGAAGTTGTAGCGCAAACTGAACCTTATGTGTAGGCATTGTTTTTCCTAAAACCCGTGTATGACAAATGAATTGTGAACGCAGCATAGGTAGCCTGGGACCTGGAGAAGGGACATAAGTTACTTTTCATCCTGGATCGCAGACAAAGTCGCGGGCAAGAAACAGTAGAAGAGCTAGTAAAAAATAAAACACAGGCAAGAAACTTGTATCATGTAAATGGGGACTACATTGAAAGGTCCAAACCCAGTCACATCTTACTTCAGAATTTGCAGAAGACAATAACATATCAATATGTAAAAGTCCCATAAGAAACTAAGCAAGTTAGACGTTGTTTTTAATCCACTAACAGTTAGCACCTTCATTCCCCGAGGACCTCTAACAATTTCTTCGATTCGGTTAAATAAGAAGTTCAGGCAGAACCGCGCCAACTCAGTTGTTTAAGTGGTTAAGTTGCTGTTACGGTTTTTCCGCATCCTTAGAACACGGTATCATACGTACGTATGGAAAGCGAAGCGATGCGATGAAAGACCAACAAGGTTATTTTGGCGCGTAACCTAAATAAAAACTGACGACGCCATATTGTTTTTTTTCAATAAATAGGGAATATGCACGTAGTAGTTGAATTTAACTTTAAATACTTTTTTTGGGTTTATATTACTGTCATTTATTGATTTTGTGAAAAAAAAATTACATGGTAAGTCGCCGAAAGACTTTAAAGCAGTCTAAGTTGTGAGTGCGTGTAAGAGGGATAGTACACAACAATAATAGAGGCTATTTATATATACTCATTAAGGTAAATCGATGTATATACTTGTACGTGTTTTATATAGTTATCTAAAGTTCAACACCACACAAATAACGCGCGCACAGTTCGATGGCTAGTTTTCTACTATTTTTTCATCAAATAAAAACCACTTCTTTTTTTTTTAAGTACAGATTGTTAGAAAGTTTGAATGTTGTTTTCTTAACAGCCTGTACAATATACTCGTAAGGTTGCTAATCGCATAAAACCTTCGCTCCTACAAACTGACAGCTGAAATAGTTTTCACAAGGAGTTCATATTTTGTAAGTTGTATTCTCAGGTACAACAAAGTCCTCCTTCTGCGAAGCAGTTATGCTCGCGAAGGAGGAGGCGGAGCGCGCGAGGGAGATTCAAGCTGCACGCCCTCGCGCCCCTAGCCGCCGCAGGAGACGCCCCGGGCGTCGGAAGTCACGAGCTGACTTCCGTCCACCGTAGGCGCGGGCTTGCGGACGGTGAGCGATGGGTAGCTCGCCGTCCGATAAGGACCAGACCCGGGTTGACGGCGCGTTGTGTTCCACGCGCGCCTCAAAAGGATGTCAGCACCAACTGACGGGGTCCGGAAGGACCAACGCCTGCTGGGGTTGCGGGTTTGTCTGAAAGGGATATCGCGGCCCCGGCACACAGGCAACGGAAGGAACACGGGTGGGTTTTAGTCAGTAAAAGTCTGACACTCCCTCTCGCTCCGCCCAGAGCGGGAGGAGTCAGTTGATGATTTCCCACACAAAAACAAAAAAAAAAATGGTACAACAAAGTAAAAATGAGTAAATACTTTACTTTATGTAACCAATAATGTTGATTTATTACACTACATAAATTACATCGAGATAACCTAACACTTGGAAAAGCAAATTAATTTAATAATCATCAAAGGAAAATAATTATTATTTTGGAAAATATGCTGCAAAGAACAGCTCTGTGTAGGTACATTCATCGCTATCACCTGTCAAATCATATCCATCGCTTTCACTGGGTGGGGTGTGCTTATACCCCTAAGTATCTGCCAACTTGGTCCTTTTATGATACGAGTAAGTAATGGTTAAGTTGGAAGATGTATGTAGGTATCGATCATGTGTTTATCACCTATGGGGTAGAATGACTCCCAACACTATAACGTCCTATGACATGGTTATAAAAATAGTAACCGAGGAGTTTCTTTGAAAAACGACAAAATAGAACAGCGCACTGTTATTATAATAATTTATGATGAAGTGGTAATGTCCCTGACCTATATATAATTAGTTGTATATCACGGGTTCGAACACCACTACTGTCAAAACAGTAAAGGAAAACATTGTGTGGAAACCTCGCTGCTCTAGTCCTAAAAATTTTAAAGAAAGAAAGAAAAAGTATTTAATGAGGAAAGCACAGATTAAACTAAAAACACATTAAACATAAATAAAAAAGAAAAAACAATAAACAAACAAAGTAAACAAAAAAAATTGCAGTCCTGTACGAGGCCAAAAGGCCTATCTCAGCATAATGCTGCGACATTTAAAAAATAAATTTCGCAGCGCTGGTATTCTGATAGGGCCCGAATTTGAAGACATTGTCACCTCTCACAGAGAGGAGGCTTGTGTCCCAGCAGTGTGAGCGCTTATATGTATGCTAAATTATGCTTGTGTATAATCTGCCTACATCGCTATATACTTATATGCTAAATTATGCTTGTGTATAATCTGCCTATATCGCTATATACTTATATGCTAAATTATGCTTGTGTATAATCTGCCTATATCGCTATATACTTATATGCTAAATTATGCTTGTGTATAATCTGCCTACATCGCTATATACTTATATGCTAAATTATGCTTGTGTATAATCTGCCTATATCGCTATATACTTATATGCTAAATTATGCTTGTGTATAATCTGCCTATATCGCTATATACTTATATGCTAAATTATGCTTGTGTATAATCTGCCTACATCGCTATATACTTATATGCTAAATTATGCTTGTGTATAATCTGCCTACATCGCTATATACTCGTAATATTGATGACTACTATAGCAATTATAAATAGTCATTTCCTCTAAAATGATACCTATACAAGACCTGTGTCGATATAGCCGGGTAGATCGGGATCATAAAAAATAATAAAAACTTATTACAAAAAAAAAAACAACCGACTTCCAAAAAAAACACTACAAAGTGAAAAATAACTTTAATTTCGGAAGTTGGTGGCAAAAAACGAAAATTCAAAGCCACAGTTTTTATTTTTCACTTTTTAGTTGTGGTACCTACCCCACATAAATTCGAATACCAGTACCTGCTATGTAAATAAGTCACAGGAAGTTATCATCATATCATCCACATATACTAAGTGGGAAAAATACGTATTATTGAAGCTTACTCAAAAACTATCCAAGCAAAGTTAATAAGATAAGATAAGATAAGAAAATAAAATAATGAATAAAATTTATATCGGACCAATTCGGGAGCATACCCTTTCATACAAAAAAAGAATTTTCAAAATCGGTCCACAATTGACGGAGAAATCGGCGGACATACATTAAAAAAAAAATGAACATATAACTTCCTCCTTTATGGAAGTCGGTTAAAAAATGTTTTTCTAGCTGCATAATCCGCCTATAATATTGTCACTACTGGGACAAAGGCCTCTCTCTTTGAGAGGGAGTGGGCCGCAATCCACCACGCGGGCCCAGTGCGGGTTGGTAGATGTCACATGTCTTCGAATTTTTGGTTCTAGCACATGCAAGTTTCCTCACGATGTTTACCTTCACCGTGTTTTGAGAGCAGTGATGATGAAATTATTTACATTAAGTAAAGCGCCTGCCTGGGTTCGAACGACCTAAATCTCGTAAGTCGGGGCCATTGACAGGCCACGACTGCTTCTAGCTGACTCAAAAAGTTAAGGACAGTCGCCTAAGAACGTTTCCTTGTTGCTACAACGTTAAGGTACATACTTGCTCTTACTGCCCCGGCTCTAAACCTCCAAACCATCCTGACCATCAAAACATCCATCCTCCTTCTAAACCATCCTGTACCTATATTCTGTTGTCCCAAGAGACTAGTCGATACTAAATCGAGTGAAAAATACATTTTCACAAAGCTTGAGGGTCGTATAACGGGTTAACAAGTAACTCGATGCGATGCATAGCAGTTCACAAGTGTGCTATCAGCTCTTTGATAGGTTATACGAGCGTGTCTGCTACATGTTGGTTTACTCTTTTTACTTACTGTTTAAAAAGGAGTTCTAACATTATCAACATTCACCGTGCCATAAGTTTCACTGCACTTCATAAGCCTATAACGCCATTTTTTTCTTGTTCTTGTTTTGGGTCAATCTTATCCAGATCTACTCAGTATAACTAAGCTTAATAATGTCAGTTAATTGACTCAGGCGTGACTTTGCGGAAATCTATTATAAAATACAATAGACGACGTATATTTAATAACCTAATCCGCTTAACTGTTCTTAAAGAGTCGTAAAGAACCCTGTAAGAAATCGACACGTGTTTCACCTCTCAACGAGGCTTCCTTAGGATGACGAGTGACTTGTTGCTGTTGTCTCATAACGAGAAGTATCTTGCCCATACCCATATTTCCATACTCATATTTTTAACTCATCGCGTAGTTTTGCTATGCAATAACCTTTTTGGCCCTTAAAATCTGACTTACGCCCTTACCAAGAAAGCCAAATCCAGTCAGGGAAATTCACTGTTTATCAAATTGACACACTACATCAATTAGCCGTGCGATAGCCATTGCATACAAGTGTCAAATAATGACATTTTGAATAGCTACACGAACAATTTAAGGTAGTAAGTAGCCAATTTGATAAAACAATTAATTTATCTGACTTTACATTGCAGTAATGCCAGCACAAACCTTAATACCTCTCTTACAAGTAGGGACAGCTACACAAATACGCCTGTCAAACGCAGTTTAATTATGAACTGAAATAAATGTTTGAAGAATGATTAAAAGCTGAATTAAAACCCGCTCATTTGAAAAAGTTGAGATCAAAGAGGAATGCTAATAAAGATTGAATGAACGTTTATGTTGAAGTAGTTGGGAATGATTAATGTTTCTTTTGCTAGCCTTTAAAGCTTGCTAATACTTAACTAGAACAGTCTTTAACTCGCGCATAAACAAATAGGTAGTGTTTTTTGTTACTTCGTTTCTTGTAAATGCAGCATGTTCCAACTCTATCAAACTACTCAAATTTGTGAGGTTTTTCTCAAAAGACTGTTAGACAGTAATCTGCGTAGTTGGCTTAGGACCTGACGAAGATTATAAAAACTATAATCAAAAAGATGATGGTGATGAAAAATTATACTATCACGAATGATGATAATATATGATTAAAGAAACTGTGACCCCAAATCAATCAAATCAAAATGAGGTCGCGTTTGTTTCGATGTTATTGCTCTGGCTAATCGGATAGGAAACAGCGACCTCATCTATTTTCAAAACATAAGTGTTTTTTTAAACAATTTACAGAAATAAATATCATTTATCACAAAAGAGAGGAGCTGTAGCTAAATAATACCAGCCGCACGGGTCGATCCGTCAGGTTAAGCTACGCTTGCCGGGGTTGGTCCGTGGATGAGTGACCATCTTTACATACTGAGACTCCTCCGTGCCTCGGAAAGCACGTTAATCCATTGGTCCCGGCTGTCATTCGTGGATCTTTGACAGTCGTTACGGGTCGTCAGAAGCCCGAAAGTCTTACAACCAG
The DNA here is from genome assembly GCA_916701695.1 of Agrochola macilenta. Taxonomy (NCBI): domain Eukaryota; kingdom Metazoa; phylum Arthropoda; class Insecta; order Lepidoptera; family Noctuidae; genus Agrochola; species Agrochola macilenta. Next base: position 20,980,317 of record OU753560.1, on the reverse strand, counting down.
TCTTACCAAGGGGTACAATGTTACCCAGTTACTGGGTTGTAGAGGTCAGATAGGTAGTCGCTCCATGTAAAATACTGATATTCAGCTGCATCCGCTTAGACTGGAAGCCGACCCCAACATAGTTGGGAAAAGGCTAGACATTGATTGACAAATTAGAGCCAATTGTTTAACCCTGTATATAATAATACATCACAACCCTTTGTTTTCCAAAGCATTCGTATTCACTGAATTGATAAAAATCTCTTAGAAAATGTTGGTATATAAACATTTATCAAAACACGGTCGTATGTATCCAATCGCACACAATATGGCGGCAAGGATGCGTATCGCCACCATTTTTACGTTCCAAGTTATTTCAATTTTAACAACCCACCGATAGCGATATGCACAATTTTATGGCGACATTACGCTTTAGATGATCGATGTGTGGAGCATCGATACTAGGAATCGAGTATTTATTTATTTATTTATATATACTTTATTGTACACCAGATTATACATTACATAAAGAAAAAGTAATACACTACAAAATATACAATGGGCGGCCTTATCGCTTACTGCGATCTCTTCCAGGCAACCTTGTTGAGTATCTATGTGTTACTCGATTTATGTTTGCCGATTGCAGAATAATTTCCTTCTGTTGTGCGTTCTTTCAAGTTTATTCTGTTAGAAACTCAAAAATGTATGTTTTGAAAGTTAATAGTTGAGCTGAATGGTGCTAATCCATGCGTCATGTTCGTGAACGGGCGCCGTCAGTTGGGGCTGGTCAACTCTTAGCTGCCATGGCTGATTTAAATTTTTGAATTGTTCTTTGTTTTATATTTTTATTACGGACGCTTCTAACGTGCACGTCTTTCTACATTGTTCTCACATGTTTAATTTCAACATGAATGATGTAACAAATACTGTGTAACAATTTATTTAAAAGAGTGTCCGTGGAGTTTCTTGCCCGTTCTTCTCCATAGGTACCTACTACGCTTTGGAATGGGCAACTAGCTTCATATTTCTGACTGACCGATTCCTTGACAATTCAAAAGTGCCTGTAAATGGTTTAATTGAAATAAATGCTTTGAGTTTGAGAATCAACCAACTGTCATGAATGCATTGGTAGGTTGGTGCTATAGAGGTACTGCCAACTCAACAAAAAAATACGATACTCCTTGCTATCTGCGGTAACATTTTAACGGTACTTAAAATTCTTTGCAATAATAGCTTATAATAAATTTAATATTTAATCTTCAACCTTCATATCGGGTCTCTTCCACCAACTTCCAACCAACTTGGCAGAAATAATTGCGTTTTTAGGGTTCCGTACCCCAAAAAGAAAAAACGGAACCCTTATAGGATCACTGGTGCGTCTATCAGTCTGTCTGGCTGGCTGTCTGTCTGTCTGTATGTCCGTCTGTCACAGCCAATTTACTCCGAATCTTATTTATTTATTTATAATAGGTACGCCAACAGCATATATATTTTACATTAAATATTAAAGTTGACAAATATGGGCTCTTATATACGTATATATAACAATTACAGGTGTACACGACATTTACATATAACAAAGCAACCTTCTTCTTGCTTTCTTCTTTTCTTTTTATGTACGGATTAAGTTTAAATTTGGTAAACATATGTATTTCTGAGACCTAAATATGGACGTGTAACATAAATAATGAATTTTGAATATGGGGGTCACTTTAGGGGGCCAAACAAAAAAAAGTTTTACAAACTGTACCGTGTGACATATCAAATGAAAGGGCTTGTGGCAAGGATCTTAAATGTATTTTTTATAATATAAAAATAAGTACTTTTAAAGATATTTAAGAAAAGAGATGAAAATTGACCATTCCCCCATAATCTCCTAAACTACTGAGCGTACAATTATGAAAAAAATACCGAGAATGGTTCTTTACTCATAGATTACAGGAAAACCTATAAAAGTCTATGGTCTTTTAATAACATCGTAAATCTCTCAATATTGTGCGTACTAACTTACTTTTGCTCTTGGAATGTATCGGAGAAGATGTATTTCAGCTACAATATTAAGTTTGTTCTTGGGATAAATTCATTCCAACTCATCATCTTCCTGCCTTGTCTCATGTTACGTGTGGTCGGCGCAACACGTTTTCTCTTTCCACTCTCCCCTGTCAACCGTCACGCTGTCATTCACACCCTTCTCTTTCATATCATTCTTCACAAAATCCATCCATTTTTTCTTAGGCCCTCCTCTCCTGCTCCATCCACCAACTACAGAAACCTGAATTGTGCGTGTCCGACACGCACGTGGCCGGTTTTTTTTTTTGTATGTGGCACCGGCCGTTACTGCTCGTTATTGAAGCTTCTGCTCTCGGGTTTACTTACTTCATACATAAGTACATAGGCACTAGTTTGACCCTTTTCCTTCTAAATGAATAAAAACGTAACTGACAACGCAAACTAGGGCTATCTTGTGCCTTTGTTTTAAAAAAAAAAAATTTTTTTTTTGGGTGGGGAATCATCAAATGACTCCTCCCGCTCTGGGCGGAGCGAGAGGGAGTGTCAGACTTTTACTGACTAAAACCCACCCGTGTTCCTTCCGTTGCCTGTGTGCCGGGGCCGCGATATCCCTTTCGGACAAACTAGCAACCCTGGCAGGCATTGGCCCTTACGGACCCCGTCAGTTGGTGCTGACATCTCTTTGAGGCGCGCGTGGAACACAACGCACCATCGACCCGGGCCTGGTCCTAATCGGACGGCGAGCTACCCATTGCCCACCGTCCGCAAGCCCGCGCCTACGGTGGCCGGAAGTCGGCTCGCGACTCCCGACGCCCGGGACGTCTCCTGCGGCGACTAGGGGCGCGAGGGCGCGCATCTTGCATTTCCCTCGCGCGCTCCGCCTCCTCCTTCGCGAGCATTACTGCTTCGCAGAAGGAAGTGACGGCTTCCCATGCACTCTCGCTCCGGACCATGGCCTGAACCAGGGCCGGACGCGAGAGATCGCCGCTGCCGATCACCTCCGTGAGGACACGGCGGTGCCCCGCCCAAGCCGGGCAGACCTCCACCGTATGCTCCACAATGGTAACACCCGGGCGTTTCCTCCCGCTTTATCCTGAACAGGAACCTCCCGAAACAACCGTGTCCGGTGAGGACCTGCGTCAGGCGGAAGGTGAGGACGCCGTGGCGCCTCTCTAGCCACTCCTCAAAGAGGGGACTTATCGCCGCAATTGTGGCGTGCCCAGCGCTGGGTTGCGACAATCGCACTCTCCATGCCGCCATGAGATCCCGCCGGAGCTCTGTCCGCTGTGCCGTGATTTCTCGCGGCAGCGGAGTTACACCCCGGCGTTTCGCAAAAACGTAACTGACAACGCAAACTAGGGCTATCTTGTGCCTTTGTTTTATACATGGTGATCATTTTACTGCAGAATGCAGGTCGCGTAACATTATCGCGGAATCTATCGGATGGTTTATCTACCTACTGTATCACCCGTAGGTATCAGGGTCGGGTATAACTGTAACATAATACGGGTAGTTAGCATCGTTTGCATAAAAAATGCGTGCAAGCGACAGGTTAACTTTAACAAAATAAAAACACACCGGAAATATTCATTCATTCATATTTTCAAACAAAATTCGTTCTAAAAAAATACTATCTTTATAGATGTAACCGTACCTACTCGAATCCACCCAACCTTAAACAATTCGATTTCAATAACGCATTGTAATCGATTCAAACCACGACCGAACAGTCGATTTACATGAATGAAATCTATTGGGAATGTCTAAAGTCCTGTCCGATGGATGTGGGGGGAAAATGGCGCGAAAAGAAACTGCTAGGTACCTACTTACGCAGCGTACCTAGACTCGTAGTGTTGCTACATGTCAGGATTTGTAAGATTGGGAACTTATAACTAGAGTCCGCGCCACCAAAGAAGACCGGCGGAAAATTGAGGAACTACATTTTTTTTAACTGCCATTTTATGCAATGACATACATACTAGCGCTACGTCAAAAGGACTTTTGTGGTGGGGCGGACTCTAACCATTTTCTTTTGCCATAAATAGTTTTTACAAACTGTTACTTTGGAAATTATTTTCTTGAGTATCAAAATATCTATATTTAGAATAAAAACTTTTTACAAAAAAAAAACAACCGTCTTCCGAAAAAAAAACACTACAAAGTGAAAAATAACTTTAAAATACTATTGTCACTTTGTAGTGGTTTTTTCGGAAGTCGGTTGTTTTTTTTTTTTTGTAAAAAGTGTTTATTTTTCACTTTTTAGTTGTGGTACCTACCCCACACAAATTCGAATACCAGTACCTGCTATGTAAATAAGTCATAAGAAGTTATCATCATATCATCCACTTATAGTAAGTGGAAAAAATACGTTTTATTGAAGCTTACTCAAAAATTATCCAAGGAAAGTTAATATTTATATGGAACCAATCCGGGAGCATAACCTTTAAAAAAAAAAAAAGTTTTCTAAATCGGTCCACAATTGACGGAGAAATCGACGTAAATACATAAAAAAAAACTAAAAAAAAAAACATACATACGCGTCGAACATATAACCTCCTCCTTTTTGGAAGTCGGTTAAAAAGAAAAGAAGACGAATATAAAAAAATTATAGACTATGATTAGTTAGAAAAAAAAATGAAGATCGAAATGTGTCGCTACCCACATCAAATTACAAAGATTGACAATCGAAAATGCCTTTTAGCTACCCATCAAAAATAGCATCGAAACGCAATTCACAATTTATTTCAACCCAAAGAAAACGTACGTACATTTAGGGATATTTCAAAATTCGTTGCGTTAACCCTCACCCGTCCGATCGTCGGACATTTAGACAGATCCCTGATTGGGTTCTCTGTATTTTCTGCTTTGTACAGACGGACAAAAGCGGCACGAAGAAAACTGGAACTGCCAGGTATCGGCGTGAAGCGTTTCAATGAAAATTGTGTTTCTATTCTCTCGAGAGCCGCGTAGGTACTAATTTCAATGGTTCGTGCCATGTTCGTGCTTACATTGGCAGTAACGTTTGATGTACATTAGACGGGGCATTTTGTTTAGTACCTTTCTTATCTGTCAGTGTGGGGTTGTGTTCTTTTATTAGGAATGTATCTTTAAGGTTGCACTAGTCGACGGGTCGAACTCGTTGGTGGACGTGAATATTGCATGCTAATTAGTCTTATTATTTATGTATTTAGTTTAATTTATTTACCTAGTTTTTATTAATTAATTAATTTAGTGAAATAGACGAAGATTTATAAAGAAAATGACTGCGAAAAATTTCATAACCAGACATTTGGGCGTATAGATATTATGGAAAAACTACTGGACTCAAAATATAATTACTTGAACTTTTGAATAAATTATCTATTCCCGTACGGATTCGATTTAGCCATTTTTTTACTACATAAGTTATTTATTTACGCCCAAAGACGAGTAAAAATTTGTGTTGAAATATGGAATATTTTTTTCCAATTCTCCATACAGGGGTTGATGACAAGTCAAATTGATATAATTTTTAGTTTTCAACGTACACCGTCAAACAGTCGAGTAATCACCATGCTACGTTTGTATAGAAGAATGACCGACTAGCGTACCCTTAAGAGTTTGCGAAAAAACACCTAGAAATATTATGTTTTACAAAAGTGTCTTCTTTTCAAAGGCGTAAAAAAAAAAGTGTGAACTTTTGCGGAGAATAATTTTATAATATGACGCGACAAAATCTTTATTTAATAGATAGGTATTCGTACTTAAGGCGGAAGCGTCAAAGTAGCCCGCGAAATTCAAATTTTGTTACGTTTTTTACAATTTGTAGGTCAGTATCATATTGTTAGTTGATTTAAATATGATTCGCGGCCGTATCAAATGTATATTTATAGAATTGTAATCATAAAAATGATCAATACAACTCTCTAAGTTCATTTAATTCCATTGAATGACTATTTTATGAAATCATGACATTTGACGTTTGTGCTTACTTAATGAGTTGTATTCCTGACTGTAATGATTATAATTATCTAAAGCTTGTTATGATATTATGTTTGTTACGGTTGCGAATCATATTTTCATTAAAATACAACCTGACACTGACCTGCAAATTGCAAAAAACTTAAGAAAATTTGAATTTCGCGGGCTACCTTAGCGCATCCATCGCATTATTTTTAATTACCTAGGTAGTTAAAAATAATGCATAAAAAAAAAATTTAAGCGGAACTTTGTTACCTGTCTCTTTAAAAGTAAGCTACCATTTCTTTTTTATTTATTTATTTATTTATATATACTTTATTGTACACCAGATTATACATTACATAAAGAAAAAGTAATACACTACAAAATATACAATGGGCGGCCTTATCGCTTACTGCGATCTCTTCCAGGCAACCTTGGCAACCAGGCAATCTTGCACTCATCGCTCATCAAGTGAGCCGCCAGAAAGCCTCCTTCCCATTTTTAAAGATTTTTCCCATTGTATTACCACAAAACAATAGAATTACTCATACATCACAATGGACCGTATCATTAGGTAAAGAAATGAAACTCGTTAATTAAAGGATAATGGAGTGGCCCTTAATTATTAATTAATTATCGGTACACGTCGTTCGCAGAGCTGGGACACAATGGCCCAGTCATTTGTGATGAGTGTTCATTGTTGTTGCTGAAAAGATTTCCGCGTCCGAAAGAGACGGAAATGATTAATAGTGGCCGATAATTGAACTATTCGAGTGGTATCGATTAGGAAGGATCGATTAGCGATTGTTTCCCCGCACTATGGGGACAATTGCAACGAACAATGGTTTTTTACTTTTTTGTTGTAAATGTCATGACATTTGCGGACAATAGTTTTTTGTTTTGGTTAATGACAGCGGTTTTTCATGGAAACTGAGTTATTAGAGTGTTTTGAGTGGCTTTAATCATGCATGGGAAGAAATTGTTTGCTAGTTGTCGTTTTCTTGAGGAATGAAGATAGAGCTGGTCGAAAATATAATCGCCTGTTGACAATTCCAGTCATATACATAGTAGGTACCTCATTACATTTAGCAGGTGTACTTTGCCCCCAACTTTGAAATACCAACGAGCGCATTTAACTTTTAATCTACTTATAGATATATTTCCCAATCTACTTACCCAGAATCTACCAAGGGTAATAAACACAATTCCGAAATTCAAAACTGCCAACATTCTAAATCGAAAACTTCTAAATTCAAATTCCATAATAAGCCTGCCATCATTATAACGGAGTTAGTCACACACCCCCGCTGAGTATTATCCTGGACCGAAACATTTCACGGGCCACCTCACACGTAATGTAAACCCCGAAAACTTATTGAATAGGAAATCAGGGATCCAATAAAATGCTGTCAAACCCAACGTATGTGATGAGACAGGTGTACAAACGTAATCTTTACTTTTCTGTTGATATGACGTGGGTGCGGGATTATTTATTATATTATGGTTATGTTGGTACTTGACAGTGATGATTGTGTTTTGTTTATTTTTAGATCTTCATCTTTATTTATAGAAGATTAAATGATTGATTGTATGTGTCGTGATGGCTCATATTCTCATTCACTCCTGAAGCGGGGTGAGCGGTGACGAGCGGAGCTGAGCGTAGACCTGCAGAAATCGACCAATCACAATTGTTGAAATCCTCATCGCGTCTCTCGTCTCGTCTGTGATCGGACGATTCTTGCACATCTCCGCTCATCTCCGCTCGTTTCCGCTTCGGTGAAAACGCACCCTTTGTGTCCCCGAAACGATCAAAATAAATAGTTTTGTGTGTTTATTATCAATCGATTCTATTGCATTTCGTAGATCACGTAAAAATTGACGATTGCAAATGATCCTTTTTTTTACATTAGGTAAGTATACAGTGTCAAGCGGATTTGCCTACGTACGCGGTATTGGCCTACAATATTATCTAAGTATTATAAAATAAACTGCCCGACCCTGTAACCGAATACTATTGTCTCTTCCGACTCTTTCTAGGTATTAGATCTATTTACAGAATTTTAAGGAGGCTTTCCTATTAATACATTAATAACGTAATAAAAATAACATGACATAAAGTCATTAACTTAAGACTACGTCGCACAAGACGCATTGTGTAACTACAAACATACTTAGTTAATATTAAACCAAGTTTCCACTGATATGCCTCAGTCTATCAAAAAAAAAAACATCCGCCTGTAGTGGTGGACGAAGTTTCAAACAACTTGTTGATATTTACGATGCTAACAAACTAAAAGATTACTTAACTATAGGTACAAATAAATAAAATTTAAGTGTCTGTTTTTAATGTCAAAATAACAGCTTTTTACTAAATGAATATGAAAGTACGTACCTATTATATACGATTCTTTGTTTTTTTTCGTTTGTCTGTTTGTTCGGGCTAATCTCCGAAACAGCTGGACCGATTTTGACGGGACTTTCATTGGCCGACAGCTGATGTTATACGCGTAACTTAGGCTTACAATAGCCCCCCACGCGGGCGAAGTCGCGGGAAGAAGCTAGTTTTTAATGAAATCGCTATTGTTAGTTTTGTACCTAATATAATATTTTTAAATTACCTTTTTGGTACTCGTTCATTCAATCTATAAGGGAGGTAACAGGGATAGTGTTAACAATTACATCCCAATTACCGTTTTACCAACTATGTCTTATACTACCTACTATAGCGATATAAATGATTTTCCGCTATATTACATATAAAAAATCACTGGGAATCGAACCCAAGATGATGGAGAACGTTTAATGAAACACGGAAAAATTTGAAGTCACACTGTATAATTTAATTAGTTTATAACGAAAAAAAGAAAAACATAATTTAAACTCAGATAAAAAAAATAATAATAAATTGGTGGTAGTGGAAGATATTTAGAAAAAAATAAAAAATGGTATTATATAGAACGCCAGATTCTTCGGAAAAGGTATTTTTAGGGCTGACGCTGGGCGAGGGGAACTAGCATTGGCCAAGGCTGAGAGCTCGTTTGCGTTAAGGAAAAAAAAAATCACGAACGTGTATCTAACACGAAGAATCGTTGTGCTACATAAGATACGCAGGCTTAAACACTATTTTAATTAGGATGGGTAACGGACAATTTAAAGTAACGGTAAAAAATTACAACGCGATTTTTAAAAAAAAAATTAGTAAGGCTGACAAATGAGGATGGCGAAAGGTGTTGCCTGCAACGTTTAGCGACAGCGTCTGACACGTCGACGACGCAGCGACTTCTGGTTGGCCGGCGACACCACGCAGAGACGAGGTATTGGAACCACGCGCGGATGGACACGGCTGTGGACTTGGCGGACTGCGCTCCTCCCTGGCTACAGCCACAGCTGGAGACGGGTAAGCCAGGGGCCTCAACGAGGCCTTTTCTGTACGGATCCAGAACAAATACTATTTAAGACCCGGTTAGAAAGGCAATATTACGTGGGGGGTGGATTATAAACTGGAATACTCACGAAACAATTAAAGGTAGTTTTTCCTGGATATATATATATAACACAAATGAGACTTTTTTATGAAATTATAACAATAAAGATTTTGCGGTAAAATATGCCAAAGACTGAAATAAATGTGTTAAATCGGAAACAAATATAATCAAACCGCTAGCTCCGTATGACACGACACCAATGGCACCAATCGTCGTTCCTTCAAAAAAACAAAACCGTCTTTTCATTCGATAAAAAAAATATTCAAAAATGTGTCAAGCGTAACCACATTTTAAGAGAAAAACATGTTAAGCCTTTTTGGCAAATAAAAAAGTTGGCTTGGCAGCGACATGCTGCAATAACCCCTTTCCAGCAAAAAAAAAAAATTTTTATCGACATTATCGATAAAAAATTTCACAACCCTAAATGTGTGTGACATCCCTTGACATGGATGACATAAGTTGATATAAAAGTGACAGACTAAGTAACTTTATGGAGGGAAAGTAATGAATTAAACAAATCGACCTCAATACTATTTTATAAATTAAACATTAACCAAAACTAATGAAAATAACCTAAGCTAAAACGAACAGAGAACACTAAGTGCAGCCGACAAAGAGTAAATCAGAACCGGATCAAACCTACACCTTATCGGTGCGAACTATAGAAGTCAGAAGTGTCCTACAAACCTATGTTTAAAAAAATCTGAATGTACGACTTCAACTCCCATGTTAAAAAGTTAAGTTAATGCTATATATAAAAAAAAATCTAAGAAGTGTTCTTAGATTTTGCAATCGAAAGACGAGAGCAAGAAACAACTAGATGCAATAAAGAAACTCAAGCTAAAGCAAGGAAAAAAATTATTAGCCTAGAATAAAGACTTATATTACATCATCGATAAAATTAAATATCGATTGAGGGAAAAAGAAATCACACTCAAAATGGAAGTGATATGGTCCTTGAACCATGTATTTTAATGTAGGTAGCGTGGACTAACACTAAATACAAGTATTCAAAATTATTATCGGAAAATGCTTCCAATGTTTACACATGCGACAAAGCAGGAAACAGGACAAGGAGAAAAACCAAGAAGGCTTTGGAAAGGAGAAAATAAACCTACAACCGACGCGGGACACGATCGCTTGAGGGGAAAGTAGAAAAATACTCAAAAATAAGGAGAGTTAACCCATTAGAATAAGGAAGAGGAAACGTGCAATTGGGGGCCCAGTCCAAAAAACACGCATCCGGAAGAAAATTATGAAGGAACGTGACATTGGGGTCCGGCCCAATGTCAACGTACCTAGAAGAATATGACGAAAACACGTGACACTGGGGCTCAATCCGGTGACTACGTGCCCAGGGGGAATATAAATTATCCCACCTGTATGGGAAATGAAGAGACAGACAACGTCAACGTACCTAGGAGAATATCGAAAACACGTGACACTGGGGCTCAATCCAGTGACTACGTGCCCAGGGGGAATATAAATTATCCCACCTGTATGGGAAATGAAGAAAGAGACAGCGAATTTTGGGGGGTGGTCCGAGAAATTTATACAAGAAACTAAATGTAATACGATGAACGAAAAAATGGCGTTAGATGAGAAGGGCAATCACTTCAAAATGTCCTTGATATGGTATGAACCAGAATGAACGGAATCACAATCCTTAAGGATATAGGTGGTCCTAGAAATGACCCTAGTTACCCGACACTTGACAAAGCGAGGGGCAAATTTTCCGGAGAAATAATCCGTTCTAGAGGATCTGGAGAAATTACGCCTCCATACAGTGTCACCTACGTTAAGAGTGATACTTGAACGATTCGTATTATAAGTTCGAGAATTACGGAGGAAAGCTAGAGAAAGGTTGTCAGCGACTTTTGTGTAAATCTGTGCAAGGGAAGATAGGTTAGATGCGTGTTGAGACCGACTTTCGGCTAAATTGGAGCTTGGAGTCTGTCCACGCGCACTAGTAGGATCCATAACAACTTCCCTACCAAACATAAGGAAGTTTGGTGTAAAACCGGTAGCTAAGTTAATGCAAGAATTGAGATATAATTTCACCTTGGGTAATAATTTAGACCAATTCCTTTGGTTTTCACCGACTAAAATACTTAAACATGTGACAACACTTTGGTTATACCGTTCCACGGTATTGGCCTGTGGCGTGTAAAAGGGCGTAAAGATCGGTGGATCGATATGAAACGATCTGAGGAAATTTAAGAAACGATTACTACGGAAAACGGTAGCGTTATCACAAAGAATTGCACGTGGAACCCCGAAATTATAAAATATTTCGGACTCCAACGCTTTAATTAGGGAAGTAGCGTCGACCTTTTTTAAAGGAACTAGCCAGATATATTTGGAAAACACATCTACCATAGATAGTATGTAACGGTAACCATAATAGGCAATAGGTAGCGGACCTATGATGTCTATGGAAATAAGTTGTAGGGGAAGAGAGACGGGTTTCGGATACAACATCTGACCACGTGGTTGAGTGTTAGAGATTTTATAGGCCTTGCAAACCTCACATTGTCTTAATGTTTCGGTGACATCACGAAACATGTTTGGCCAATAAAACAAACCCTTGATTTTAAGGTAAGTTTTCATAACACCGGGGTGAATAGAGGGGAAATTATTATGAACTTCCCAAATAGCGAGCGGGACCTTCTCAGCGGGCAATACAACGCGCCAAGGATCAGATGATAAAGGGTTAGTAATGGGCATACGTCTTGAGAGAACACCGTTCTGTATGGCATAATCAGGGAACATTTGCGGCGTATCACGAGCGCCCAGGTAAACTTTCTTATACCAACGGTCATTAGTATATTCGGGACCTTGGTCAAACGTAACAGGGCTTGCGTAAATTCTGGACAAGGCGTCTGGGACAACATGCTGTGTACCCTTACGATGAAGTATATCGAAGGTGTATTGGGAAATTACAGTGGCCCAGCGGGCTAAACGTCCGGAGGGGTTGTTTAAGGTGAGTAACCATTTCAAGGCCATGTGGTCTGTTATAACAGAAAACTTCATTCCATCTAAATAACACCGAAAATGTTTAATGGAATCGAGGACAGATAAGAGCTCGCGTTCAGTAGTACTATAATTACGCTCAGCTTTAGAAAATAGGCGGGAATAATAGGCAATGGGATGCTCTACACCATCAATCTTCTGTGAGAGAACCGAACCGAGACCAACCGCTGATGCATCACATTGTAAAAGAAATGGCTTGGAAAAATCTGGGCAAGCCATAACAGGAGTGTTGATTAAAGCCTCCTTTAACTTATTAAAAGCATGTTCAGCAGCGTGATCCCAACTAATAGGATCACGACCTTTCCTCTTACCAATAAGAGCTGTAAGGGGTGCTATAATAGAGGAAAAACCATCGACAAAACGCCTATAATAAGAGCACATGCCTATGAAACCACGCAAGGATCTAGCGCAAGTAGGGGTTGGATAATCCCTAATAGCATCTAGTTTGCTTGCATCTGTTTGTAGGCCTTTTTCGTTTACAATATAACCTAAATATTTAAGTTCGCTTTTGCAAAATTCGCATTTTTTTAAATTAATAGATAAACCGGCTTCTTTAAGGCGGTTTAACACCTTTCTGAGGAGCGCGAGATGACTGTGGAAATCCTTGGAGATTAAAATCAAATCATCAACATATCCAAAAACGCAGTCATCGCTGGTCGACGTGAATTCGAAATTAACAATCATATCAGTAAGTCGTTGCATCTCAGAAGCGGCATTGGTGAGCCCGAATGGCATTCTCACAAATTCGAACAAGCCGCGTTGTGGAATTATGAAAGCGGTTTTTGCGCAACTGTCGTTATCCGCGAGTGGTATCTGCCAAAATGCACTCCTGAAATCGAGCGAGCTTATATATCTGGCACCACGAAGGTTGTCAAGAATGTCTTGAATACGCGGGAGGGGATACGAATCTCTGATGGTCACGCTATTCAATTTCCTGCTATCCACGCAGAAACGGACAGAACCATCCTTCTTAGTAACCATTACTACTGGGCTAGCCCAGGGTGAGCGAGATGGTCGAATAACACCTAGCTGTAACATTTTATCAACTTCGTCGTTAAGTATTTTTAATTTAACCGGTGAAAGAGGATAAAATCTCTGCCTAATCGGCTGTCCCGTAGTATTAATTTTGTGTGACAGCCACGAAGTTTTACCTAGCCCGATCTTGTCAGACGAGATGACTTCAAACTCATCAATGACATTTTGTAGACTACGCTCTTGGTCGGGTAAAAGGACGTTACGGGGGTGTACGTATCGGGGTTCGGTTACGCAAGATAGATGCGGAGGAGAATTGAGAACGGATGAAAGGTACATATTTCCTTTAATATTTTTATCAAAAGCTTGGCTAAAAAGGGTAGTCAAACCAAATTTGTTCCAAAATTCTATACCTAAAATAACTGACGAAGACATGCAACGCGCTACTAAAAACTCATGCGTAAAAGTCGAGTTATTAAACTTAACCGGAAGGTATAAAGTTCCCACAATATCAATAGGCGAGCTATTTGCAGAAATAACGCGGGGACATGAATTGTTGAAATTTAAAGAAATGCCTAACTCCTGAACTAAAATGTCACTGATAAGAGACATTTGTGCGCCTGAATCTAAAAGAGCCTTTACCAGACGATTGCCTAATAAAATCTCGATAAATGGTCGGTTATCCGACGAGCCGTTTGATATCACCGGTGACACTGTACGAAATGCGTGCTGCCGGTGGCTTATGCATTTTTTGGATTGCAGTTCGGGCAATCTCGAGTTATGACTCCAGGAGTTCGACATCTAAAACAAAGCATGCCAGGGAAATCTGGACAGCTTCGATATGAATGTCCGTTCTTTTTACATTTTGGACACAATTGAGTGTCACTCGATATGCTAGAAACAGGTTTGGAAACAACTGGTAAAAAACTTTCGAAGTGTGAAGCCATATCGATAAGTGAATCCAAATCGTTAAATTTATGTATAGATAAACAAGGGTAAAATTTAGGATGCATATTGTGCATAATAATTTGAAGAAGATTTGGTTCAGTTATCGGATTGAACAAACGATCATTTAGATATGAAACCTGAATGACGAAATCCCTAACCGATTGGTCAGACTTTTGCTTCAAGTTCCTGACCTGTTGCTCGGTTTTGAACTCGAAACCGACGGAACCGAAAGTTTTAATGAAATATTCCTTGAGAACAGCATAGGAAAGATCCGGATGGCGGATAGACCTAAAGTATTTCAACGGAGCCCCGGATAGGACTTCGTGGAAATGCTTGACTAAATAAAGGTCCGAAATGTCATCGGCTTCCTTTCGTTCGTCTACTGCCACGAAAAACTCACGTACACAAGTATTTCCCGAAAAATCAATCTTCCATTTCGAGAGAGAAATCTGCTTGTGGAAATAGCGTAGATGATCTTCGGATTTGATAGGAGACGGAATACCTGACGACATAGAAGCTCTGGGTGGAATAGGAGGAGGTCTCGAAATTATGGGGCTAACTCGAACAGGGGTCTCGGTAATTGAACAATCCTCGACGTCCATATTGCCGAAAATTGACACAAACAACCGATAAAAAATAAAACGGATCTGGACGAAGATCTGACTTCTAACAGAGAAACCTACGTGCTTAGAAACGAAGGAAAGGTTACAAAATTGGACGATCTCCTTTTAAATAAATAGGATTTCCAGGACTTGACAATCTCCTTTATATTTTGAACGATGTTTGTAGTAATGAATAATTACGTAACTCGAAAATGAGAATTTTTATTTGAGTAAATATTCCGCAAATTCCGGTCTCTGTGAATAGATTTAGGGATAAAACTAATATTCGAATTGAATTTCAGCAAATCGGATAATGCAAATGGGAATTATTGGGGTCTAGATGTTTTAAAGAAAGATTTTCCTATAGCGATGTATAGACTGTAGCAAATCCCTAGTAATGCTGCTGATGGAAGAATAGAAGACGATAGCGACGTTTGGCAAACCGTACGACTGGGCTAGGCATCAAACAAAATAAATAAATAGACACTTCGCAAAACAGCCGCACAAAAGAGCTTACCTTAGACACGATGACTATTCATTCACACACATCAACCATGCACTACGGGTACTAACTACAACTAAGACTACAGGAGATAAATAAAATACGGGTTTCGTTTATAATTATAGGATGGAAATAAAAGTCAGATTTTTGCATATAGTTACAGGTTTCTTTAAATCGGATTACATGAACAACAGCACAACAAAATTAAATCAACAGGATCTGGATAAATAATTTCCACATATCACGAAAGTCTTCATGTAATTCCCGACATGTGTTAAATCGGAAAAAAATATAATCAAACCGCTAGCTCCGTATGACACGACACCAATGGCACCAATCGTCGTTCCTTCAAAAAAACAAAACCGTCTTTTCATTCGATAAAAAAAATATTCAAAAATGTGTCAAGCGTAACCACATTTTAAGAGAAAAACATGTTAAGCCTTTTTGGCAAATAAAAAAGTTGGCTTGGCAGCGACATGCTGCACTACACACTATGCCGGCGGCATGGCCGCCGGCTTTTGCAGCTCGGCACGTACCCCCGGCTTTTTCGCCTTCATTTCTTTTGTGCGGCTTTGTGCGGCAGGGCCGAGCGCGCCGCGGTTTGTCCGGCGGCATGGCCGGCGGCCAGGCCGCCGACATAGTGTGTAGGAGCTATTAGATTTTGGAGAAGATCCTAAACAATCGTTTAAAGCGCATGCGCGGTGATGAGCTGGGTACAGGCGCCATTCATACGTGAAGTTGTACTGAATTTCGTGGGAATTTTATATTCTTGATCTTTAACTTTGATCTTTTATTTAGGTCCAATCCAAATGAATGAGAGTAGATAAAGTAGTGTATGAAACTGCACATAACTTGGTATTAAAACACTCGTGAAATACTATTAAAAACCCTCATTATGCAACAGTTTCATAAATTAAAATTTTTGATTAACAGTAGGAACAAAGGAACAGTTGATATAATAATTTATTTATTTAATGAGTTGTTTATTCAGGGTGGCAGGGACATCGACGCGAAAACTGATACCATGGATTAAGTACATGATTCTGAATACCCCTGCGTTGAAAATTTTCGTCGTAGAATACACTATTTTCTAACACCAATCTTCAATTTTGTTCAGGTGCTTTATTTAGGTACCTAGAACATTCGACTGTCATTCGTGGATTGACAGTCGTCAGAAGCCCAAAAGTCTGACAACCAGTCGTATCAAGGGGTATTGTATTACCCAGTTACTGGATTGTGGAAGTCAGATAGGCAGTCGCTGCATCCGGTTAACCTCTCTGCTCGACAAGATTTTGACACGTGACACATCAGCTGACTCGACCCGTGTTGCGTATTAAGTCATGAAATTCAGGAATTTACATCAACTTTCAGCATTCGAATTTATTAAGAATTATATCTTACCGAGCCTATTTTATACAATAAGTTATAATAATACTAATATAATAGTTAATATCTTTAATTATATGTTGAAGTTAGTCAAATCACGTCAGTACACAGAGAAAGTTGCATAGAATAGGTATTACTACACCTATCCTTTTGGATAGGTGTAGTAATACCTATTCTATGCAACTTTCTCAACTAACAACAACTACAACAACTCAACTTAACTCAACTTTCTCATATTTTCAACGAATTTAAATAGCCTACCTTTTGGTAGGCTATTTAAATTCGTTGAAAATATGTACTTAAACAACCTACTCTCTTGCTGTAAATATGCAAAAGGGAATATTAAAGATATTATCATTCTCTTTGCATTCTTACTGTTACCATTTTTCATACATAAACTACATGAAAAACACGATCAAATCTTGATAAAAATTACTGATAATTGTGTTACGACGTGACACTTCTTAGTGCTGCCCGTCTACCCTACTTTCTTATTTCGATTCAAAAGTTGCATTCATCTTAATCGATACTTGCAATAAAATCGAGCATAAAAACGTAGTAGAAACTGAATAAAAACTCTTTGGTATATTGATATATTCCCATTAATTATTTATTTTTTTATAGTTTTTTTTTTTTTGTAAGTGGTTATATACACGTACATTGTGGATAGGGGAGTAACTTTTTAGGGTTCCGTACGAACGAATGAAAAAAGAACCCATAAAGGATCACTGGTGTGTCGGTCTGTCGGTCGATCTCAGCCAATTTGCTCCGAATCTACTGGACCGATTAAGTTGAAATTTGGTACACATATAAATTTCTGTGACCCAAATACGGATGTGTAACGTAAATAAATGTATTTTGAATATGGGGTGGGGTCACTTTTTAGTAGCAAATTAGAAAATTGAAAATAAAGTTTTGCAAGCTATACCGTGTGGGTGTGACATATCAAATGAAAGGGCTTGTTGTGAGGGTCACAAAAATGTATTTTTAATTAACCTATATTATTTTTGGAACGAAATTCTTAACGCGGCTTGCGGTAGGAGTAAACTGGCAGAAATCGTCACGCGAAAAGGGTTCATACTTGCGTCTCACTGAGAGAAAATGTGAATTTGGTCAAAATGTAAATCCAAGATGCTGCGAACATTTTCAAATTTTTGGTCGTTGGTGTCGTTTTCTATATTTTCGAGGGTGCTAAAGTTGATACTTAGGTCAAAAAGTAAAGCCAAGATGGCGGATGCGAAAAATGCGTTTGAAATCATAAGTGAAAAGGAACTTCGTTCGTGACGGGGGTCCCCCGACGGTACTATTTACACTATATCGATGAAAATTTGGAAAAAGATGTATTCTTTGCACCGCTATGCATTGGTGCAGTGAAATTACGATAAACATAATTAGGTGTGGCATTCCGAATACAAGTAACCGATGGATGAAAAAAAAAATGCTCATAAAGCGTGTATTGTTGGATCTCATTATTGAATAACAATTAATATATTAATGTTTTCTTTTTTTATTTGTTTTTTTTAAATTCATTTTCTGAGGTTCGTCCCACACGAAAAGAAGCAAAACCACTTAATACACATCTTTATCGTTCTAATTGCCTTATTTAAAACAATAAAGATGTTTATAAGTGACTTTGCTTTTTAAGTCAATATTTTTTGAGATACGGGTTATTTTGGGGTACCGCTTGTAACCGAAAATAACCCGTATCTCAAAAACCACAGAGTTATTTATTTATTTATATTTATATTTATATAAACTTTATTGTACACCAGAAAATACATAGTTAATCATAAATTTAACACTACAAAACATACAATGGGCGGCCTTATCGCTTTCTGCGATCTCTTCCAGGCAACCTTGGAGAGTTAACTTTCTTCTTCATATTTTATCGAGAAATACAAACTTATTTTTGCAGCCGATAAAATTGATGCTGTGCAATGTGCGTGCATAAATATTCATTCACACTACGGAACCCATCACTGTGGGTAGTCCGACATACACTTGGCCAGTTTTTTTAAATGACGTTGGAAAACTACCACAAAAAAATACTACTCAATCTAATAAACAAAAACTACCAAACTCAAAAAAAAGTGGCCAAGTGCGTGTTGGACCACGCACAATGTAGGGTTCCGTAGTTGGGATGAATTTATCCCACTAAACAAACTTAACATTGTAGTTAAAAACATGTTCCCATACATCGATATACGTCACGGTCAAATATAAGTTTGTAATCGTAAAAAAAAAGAATATGTGATAAAACTACAAATTAACGATTTTCGGACATTTTCCTTTATACGTTACATACGAGTATGTGCTGTGATTGTTTCTTGCCAAATTTTATGAATCTAGGTCAACGGGAAGTAGGTACCCTGTAAGTTTTTGTTTATTTGCTAGTATCAAAATATGTCGCATAAATTACCGTACATATTTTTTTATTGCGTTGACTTAGAAGCTTGCTTTTTTTAGAGCTCCAAGGGACCATGGGCCTACGTATTTGATATTATTTTCAACTTAATACCGCGACGCGTTCTTGAGAAAAAAGGTCTTCACAGGCTGACAGACAGACAGACAACGAAGTGATCCTTTATGGGTTCCGTTTTTTCCTTTTCAGGTACGGAACCCCAAAACTATGGACGTCATTTCAAAGTGTTTCCGGAATACCTTCCCAATTTATAGAATTAATTTATCATCATTCACAAAAAAAAATTGTTAATCCTAACAAAAAAAAAGAATGTATACTTGGCATTCTGTAGTCATGTCTATCAAACTATCAGAAAGTATCAAAAATAAAATCCACGGTAAATAATTGTCCAATACATTAAAATAATTTTGAACAGCGAGCGCATTCCGAATTTAAATTCAAAAATAGAAACAATTCGGCGCGAAATCCAATAAATGAGGTACCTATCTCGATCATCTATCTAGGTCCTGTCTTTTGGCTTGTTTCATAAATGTCTGAAAAACCATTAAAATTACATTAGAAAAGTACATAACATTATTATAAATAATGCTTACGGTTTTTAATGCTGAAAACAAATTTATTTAAATTTCCAAGTATCGATTTCTCACATATTAATTAATCAAGTCGAACAAAATTTTAAAAAAATCGTTTGGCATAATCGTTTTCGCACATCATTACAATAAAAAAAACAATTACAGTCGGTGATTTTTAACACAAATTGAGTAGTGGTAATGAATATTACGTGTTATTGGACCTGTGTTCGTGTATTACGGCATTTTCTAGTTGTATATAAGATTTTAAATAATATTTGTCACATTTTAAATCATTTCAACATGTGTATGTGTGATATTTGTGAAAAGTAAAAATGTAAACACGCACGATTGGCGCGAAACTTCGACTTTGGATATCAAAAAACTTCATTACCGCTACTTATTTAACTAGAACAATGGATGAATTCGACAAATAATTAAATTATGTATTCTCCACTGCCCCTGTGGTGGAGTTTAGATGTTCGAAATCCCCAATTTTTATGTTTTTTAGCTTCGACCACCATTGTCATCAAAATGGCGATTATCGCATTTACGGACCAAAAGTTTATAAAGGTAAATTAATTAACTTGCGCGTTTAATATGAAAGATTTAATGGCGTTAACTTAAGAGTTTTTTATCCAACTCTCTTAATTAACGTACATTCGTATGATTTGATGGGTGGCATAATAAATATTTACATCATCAATTTAGGGTGTAGTATGTCGTCATTCTGGTGTCCAATTGGATACGCTACCGAGCCGGCGCGGCGGAGGTTTGTGTTTTCGGGTCCAATCGGGGGCGCTTCCGAACTATACGGTTAAACTGGAAGCCAACCCAAACATAGTTGGGAAAAGGCTAGACAGATTGAAGTCTCGTAGGTGCACAGCTACTTTTAAAAGGTATCAATATTTTCAAAACTTATTTTCAGGCGACCAGACAAGTAACAACATGACATGGATAGACACCAGAACAACCATAACCATTGCACCTTGAATCCTTTTCTTCTTATGCATCATACGAATATCACTCACAATAACTATAAACACAGATACAATCCTGGCTAACTTGCGGAAAAGCAAAGAAACCGGTAACGTTGAAACCATAGAAATATAAATAACAG
This sequence comes from Agrochola macilenta, assembly GCA_916701695.1. Lineage (NCBI taxonomy): Eukaryota > Metazoa > Arthropoda > Insecta > Lepidoptera > Noctuidae > Agrochola > Agrochola macilenta. The sequence goes on along the minus strand of OU753560.1, from coordinate 20,959,347 downwards.
GAGAAGTGGTATGGGGGCGTGTCTGTGTCCGCGCGTCTTGATCACAATGCTCATGCCTCAGGCAAATGGCCGTCTCCGCTAACTAGTGCGCTTTCGAGCGCGATCGTGATAACATTTAAGAATACCGTGTTGTTCAGTGGTTTCTTGTAAAAATCGAAGCTAAACTATAAACTTTATAAATCGTAGAACCACTTTTCATAAATCAGCACAAGTATTTTGCTATATTTGTGTTGAAAATCATGAAAAACAACAAATCGTAAAATATTTCTTGCCTTTACTACGTTATTTTTGTTTTCATATATCACAGCGACTGTACTTTTATTGTAGTAAATACATTGCTTCTTTATCACTACCAAAGTATGTCGCTAAGTAACTGGACAAGCAATGTAAAAATTACAAAACGATATTTACTTTAAGCGGTTGCATCGTTAGTACGGCCGCAGCGTCTTGTGACGGATTAGTGATGTGGTTGTGCAGATCCACTAACGTAGGCTATCGACAATAATGTCGATTGTCGTATGAATTTATATTACTATTAAAGTTTATTCTTCAATTTGTCAACAGTTATAGCCTGATTGGAAGACCGATGTGAAATCTTGTTTTATACTCATTTAGATTTTCTCATAATGTTGTTATTTTTTTGGTTTACTTAATATTTCTTTTTTTTACTTACTTATTGTTTATTTATATCATCTTATTATATGTATATCGTTTTTTATTTATAATTTTGTCAGCAACTTCCAAAAATTTTAATACAATAATAAATGGGAGAATCGATAAGTTTCCGATTTAGTCAATCACTAGCGTATATGTAAAATAAATGGCTTTTGCACAGCACAACGATAGCGAACGATGTTTTCGTGTGGGTGAGTTGTACGGTTCATGGTAAATGCACGCTGTGTTTGATGGGATAAGGTTTATAATTGATTATGTAGTACGTTCTGATTTGTAAATTGCAAGTGTGAGCGGGGCCTCGTATTTATTGGGTTTACTGATCGCATGTGTGATCGCAGGCTAGAGAGTAGGGATAGATAGAAGACATTGGGTTTCGATACATTTTCAACTACCGGGCATATCTCCTTCTTTCTTATATCTATGGTTGAAACCGATGATTACCGGATCCTGAAGATCCTCAATAAGGTCTGTTTAAGTAGTAAGTCCTCATAGATTTTGTGAGTTATGATCTACTTGGCTTTGGCTATGCTGATGTAGACGAAGACGCATGTTGTTATATTCGTGTGGGTTGCGACCAATCAAGTTAGTATTTTTGCGAGATGTATTTAAATAAAGAAAAAAAAAAATGTTTTTGACGGAATTACTCTTTTATTGATAATTTTTCAGACCCAGCGGGCAATACCGAGCAGTGGTACAAGAAGACGTTGGACTACCCACCAGTAATATATGCCATATTTCTCTATATTATAAAATAGTAAGTCTATGAAAGTGAATATTCCAGCACGCTTAGCATGACCACAATAGAAACGTGTTTTGTCGACGGAAGAATAGACAACTACCTACAATCTGTCATTTTATCTATTCTTCCGTCGGTAAATCCCTTAGAAAATGTTCCTATGGTTTGCATGCTACACGTGCAAATGGTAATGTTTTTCTTTCGTTTTTCGTTTTTGAATTACAGCTCGAAGCCTTAATTACTCATAGCTCCTGAAAGGCCTATGTTCCAATTCCAAAATCACATGACCGACAGCTGTAAACTCCCCATTCTGTAAAATTAATGTTGCTAGAAAAAATATATTTTGAATGCTTGGGAATTTGACGACTACGAGATTAGCCAGTAAATTTTTCGGAAATCGCATAATAGCTTTCATGTTTTTATTCATGAAATTATTGAAATAATTCCTATTAAAAGCTCTTTGAACTTTCTAAATATTTCATCATTCTCCTGCTTATATACCAATTTATTTAGATAACTACAAAATTCTTGATAAGAGCAGCGGGTAGGTTGTGTAAAAAGATAATAAAGAAAACAACAAAGATTGTCTTGATCATTTCTACCAAATGAAAAAATAGTAGGATATAGATGGGGGTATACCTGGCAATTAGATGTTCTGCTGTCAAGCGTCAGAATCAGCTGTCACAATGTCACTGTCAAATGCATGCTAAAAAGATTCAGAATCCAAGAATGTAGAGCGACGAAAGTTAAAATGATTGGGTGTCCCGTTAGATCTTGTAATTCTTGTATTCGTGTCTTAGAAGTGTTTACAATCCCCGCACGTACAGACCACTGCCTTTTATAAGCAACATGGAGGACTATATCAACGTTATAGATTTTATATTCCTAAATCTTGCATTCGCTGTAACATTTACCGGTGTTATTATCAATAATTTTGAGAAATATGTACCTGCTTTTATAATTAAGGGATACAGGTATGGGAGCTTCGCCTACCAAGGCTCTGACGCCAATTTCCTGCAAGTTATTGAGATACCAAAGGCGTATTATAGACATTTTTATTTATTTTCAACACTATTTAGTGCTTCTATGTTGTCCTACATGTTAGTGGTATATTTCTTGGGGATAACTGTTAGTTTTCCGGTTAATTTCGTGTTGAAGGTGCTGCTACAGGAAAATGAGCCGTCTGGTGAGTGATAATTAGTGTTACTTATAATTCATTAATTTGCAAAATAAATACTTATAGCTAAGTCGTACTACTAAATATAGCTATTTGTTTTTAGAGCAACAGCTCTACAGTTGTGAAAGTATACCATGTCGAGTCCTTTCACTTAGTAATTGTGTCGAACACCAATTAGGAATTAAGTGTTTATAAACACTAGGTTACCTACTTACCTAGTACCTGATTAATCAATTTATTCATAATTCTAAGCTTAACTGTACTTAATAGTGCAGTTCAAAAGTAGTTCTCATTTAAGTTAACTTAATCAAAGTTTATTTAAAAAACTTTAAATATCATTTTAATTTAAAATTAGACATATGCATATTCTTTATTTTAATTCATGATAGAGATTTCCAGAATCGACGTCTAAAACATAAGGAACTCTCAAACTTGCAACAGACTTATTAATATGTAAAGGTTGTAGTCAAGACTGTTTGTATTCAATGAGTGCTGGGGCCTCTTAAGGTTTGGTATAATTGCAGAATGTTGTGACATATCACAACATTCTTCATAGCTCATGTTTTAAGTACCTACTTATACACATAACATATCATCATGCCTTGTTTCCCCCAAAGGTTGAGCAGAGGTGTCTCTATAGTACACCCACATTTCGCCAGTTATGTTTAAGTACCCTGTAGATATTGCCTATTGCCATCAACCGGGCTCAAATCCAGACTCTGGACTGATACTGAGAATTTTATTATTAAATCATTACAAATGAATGCAAACATATTTTTTTCTAAAAATAAAGAACTGTTATTTACTCTGCGACTCATATTATCAATTCTTTTGGCCATTTCAATTATTTAGCTACCAAGTAAATGATGAATATAAATGATAATATATAGAAGCCGATTTGTTCAGTATTTACATGTAGAGTCAGCCTCACAAAGATTTATCACAAGAATTCAATTGACTGTCTACAATAATTTACACATTGGGTACCTAATTGTAGCTACACACAAATCATAAACAATCAAATTAATTCTTGTTGACGTAAGTATACATCTTTTTGAAGCTGACTGTTCCTACTCTGACTCATCTCCTGTTAAAAAGTTCTTTGAAAAGTCCAGTTAGTTCTATAACAACACATGAATATTTTTTTTCTTTAGCAAAGGAAAATTTAAGCTTATAAAATTGCAGGATCACAGAACAGCTTACAAGGATCCTACTTATCTGCTCAGACAGCTTTACTTACTAATCATCCAAAATAATATGATAATTATGCCATTTCACGCTTTAATGACAGAATGTATTTTGATGAAAGTTGGCACTCAGGGTTAGAACAAAGGACTATTTATCTCAGTAGTACGATCCCGTGGGATAACATCTGACGACCACACAGGCGAAGTCGCGTTATTCAAAAGCTAGTTCTTTAAATAAATTCTAATATTTATTCAACTAAACTAATTCATTCTTCAACTTCTTTTCCAGTTTCTGTAACAGCGGCCCTAATAGCAATGACTCTGCTCACAATACAATGTACCAGGCGGCTGTATGAGACTTACTACTTGCAAGTGTTTGCCAAAGCCAGCAAGATGAACCTGAGCCACTACCTTGTAGGGATCATACATTACTTTGCCTGTGTCATCGCTATTGTTGGACAGGCACCCCTGTTTTGTGGTGAGTAGACCACAAAAATATCAATTTAAAAAAAATAGAATAGTTTAGTCCAGCGGTTCTCAAACTTTTTTGGCGACGGAACCCTTTTGGAAAACGAAGTATTTGATAGAGCCCTAAAATAATCAAAAACTATGTTTTATGGATTATTCCACTTTGACCTACCAATCTGTCCCAACAATGGTAGGACAAAGTGGATTGTTCACAGTTTTGTTGTCCACTGTTTAACTCATTTTGGTGGGACAATCAACTAACACTCGCAAAAACTCTGCATTCACTTTTTCCCAGGGCTGGCACTGTTGGATTTAATATGGCGAAAATTAAAAGAGTTTGAATTATAATAAATAGAAATTATTCGTACGAGATTAGAATGTTTCTGAAGCAGCTAAAATACCACAAAGCAATGAAGTCTTTAAGCAATGAAGGCTTTGCGGAGCCCTAGGGTTTCGCGGAGCACACTTTGAGTATGGCTGGTTTAGTCAATCATGGTCATCTACCTAGCCTTTTCCCATCTATTTTTGGGGTCGCATTATACCAGTATTTTACATGAAGCAACTGCCACAAGTCGCTAACTGGATAACACTATACTTCTTGGTAAGACTAGTTGTCAGAGTTTCAGGTATCTCAATAATTTGGTTAAGTCTTGTGGTATTTTTTTTTAAATATTAGCCAGTCAGTTTGGTGACAGACTTCCTGTCAGGAAGGGCTCGAAAGTAGGTATTATTAACCTACTTCTAGTACTTCTCAATCCATGCTTGCTTTTGCTCAAATTCGATAAGGACCCTAGCAGGTGGTGTTCTGTAGTTTGTGCCTACAATGGAAGCAGGCGTGGGTTTATGTATGTACGAGGGGTGTTCAATAAATAGTGAGAATGAGTAAGACGCAATTATCTTTTATTATATATTATTTTATTTTTCGACGTAGTCACCTTTCAGGTTTATACACTTTGTATATCTTTCTCTAATCCTAAAATTCCCTTCCTGATCCCTTAAAAAATCATTTACGGCGGCGACTACTCTGTCATCATCTTCGAATTTCTGGCCCCTCAGATGTTCCTTTAAGGCGCGGAAATAGGTAGAAATCACCAGGAGCAAGGTCCGGTGAATATGGAGGATGTTCCATCAATTCGAAGCCAGCATCTTGAATGGCAGCCATCGCAACTCTGGACTTGTGCGCAGGGGCGTTATCTTGGTGAAACAAAACAACTTTAGCGAGTTTGCCACGCCGTTTATTACGTATTTCCTCACGCAACATTGTTACTTGTCCTGCGTACATAGTCCCCGTAATAGTGGATCCATGATTAAAATATTCGATCATTACCACCCCTTGGCTGTCCTAGAAAAGAGAGCCCATGATCTTTCCGGCGGATGGAATCGCCTTAAATTTCTTTGGAGTTGGAGATGACGGTCGCTTCCAAGTCATGGACTGTTGTTTCGTTTCCGGGTCATAATGGTGAAGCCATGTTTCGTCCATAGTTATGAATCGAGCCAAAAATCGGCAGCTTTGTGAAATTCTCAGTCGAGTTTGTTTCTGCGCGTCAGAAAGCATTCTAGGCACCCAGCGCGCTGACACTTTTTTCATACCCAAATGGTCGTTTATAATATTATGGACACTTCCTATCGAAATCTTTACTTCTTCAGGTATAAAACGAACACACACGACGATCCGCCAAGACAATATTTTCAACTTTTTTAATCATTTGCTCAGTCACTGCCGATATGGGGCGTCCCGTTCGTGGGTCGTCGTTAGTGGAAGTTCTTCCTCGCTTGAACTCAGCACACCAACGCGCAACCGTAGAATATGGAGGAGCATGAACCCCTAATGTTGCTCTCAAGTCTTGATTTACCTGCTCCGTAGTAAAATTTTTCAAGCAGAGATATTTTATTACCGCGCGAACTTCAATTTTATCCATTTTTAAGAACACGTTCCGAAACGACGCAAACAATAGACTTCTACTTTTAAAAAACAAAAGACAATTAATTGCTTTTTTTATTATCATCTTAACTAATGTTTGGGCTATGCCTGCCAGTATTTATTTTTTTTCTTTCCAAGGAGAATGTATCGCATTCTCACTATTTATTGAACACCCCGCGTATGTGTGTAATCGGGCCTATCAGAATACCAGCGCTGCGACTGCACTACATTTTAAATGTCGCGGCATCATGCTGAGATAGGAGCCTTTTGGCCTCGTACAAACAGGACTTCCTTCTTTAAATTTTAATGTTACTTTGTTTTTTATTTATGTTAAGTGTGTTTTTAGTATGTGTGATTTCCTGTGCGAGTCTCAATAAATAATTTTTCTTTCTTTCTTATCCTATCTACTTCTTAACATTTCAGGCCACCAACACCCCGACACGATCAAATGGAACGACCTACGTACAACCATCCTAGCTGTTCCCTGCACTGTCATATTTCTAATCACGTGGTACGAACAGTCCAAGACCAACATAATATTCGCGAACTTGCGTAAAGACAAGAAATCTGGCGAAGTTGTGACTGAGGAACATAAGATTCCTCATGGCAGGCTGTTCGAGCATGTTTCGAGTCCGCACAGGATGTGTGAGATTGCAATGTACACGGTTCTGCTGATGCTTGTCCCAACGAAGACTTTCTTCTGTATTTATTTGTGGGTTTTGGGTAACCAGGTAAACTAATTTTTTTACTTTTCTTTTTCCAGTACTCCATTGTTAACTTATTTAGGGCAGTTTAGGGAAGCCACGTTTTAATTTTCATATTTCCACTACAAAACCGTATAGTGGACCATGTAAGTCAATAAAAAAAAATGGTATTATAAGTCTAGATTGGAAATTGCAGAAAAGATTAAGGAAGTCATAAACAATGTTTATTTTTCCGATGGAAAAGGATATTGATTCTGTAAATTACTAACGAATCAATAGTTGCAATGATTAATGAATAAATTCTGAATTTAATATTCCAAGTATAGCCGTTGAATGAAGTTTGATTACTCTGCATTGAATATGATGTATAGGTTGATTGATTGAATATGGAAGTTTAATATTACTTAGTTACTGGGCTTACAAACACAATTTGTATTGTTTACTCTGTTACTGCAGTGCTGAAGTCTAGGATTAATCAATTCAATTCAATATACATATCTTAACCTGTAAACATTGCATACAAATTATGATAGGTGTTTTTTTTGCCAGTACACAAACTTCTGTACGAACGATCTGTAGTTAAGTATTACTTTCATGCGTTTATGCAAACCATGAAAATTAGAAAAGTGTATACCGTATTTTTTTTTATCTTTAATGTTATTTATTTCCATTTCAGATTCAAACTGCGATCCAAGCCCACGAATGGTACAAGAAATCTTTTGAAAAGTACCCCTCCAACAGATTGGCGGTGTTCCCGCGCGTTTTGTAAATAGCCGCGAGTTTTTAAATTGATAAGACTGAGCATTTATTTGTTTAAATTATTTATTGGAATAGAAATTAAGAGAAACAGTGGCAGATTAATTTAATTATTGAATTTAAAAATATAAAGGGGGTCAATATTGTTACATAACAGGAAACCAACACATTCGTTGTAGGTACTATTTGTTATTTAAGACCTCGCCCTAGATAAGCCAGAGGGGCAATTAAAATTATTATAGACTTTAATGACAAATTAAAATATATTTTTAATAATGGTTATTCGGCATTTTAAATGTTATCAAGATTACCCTCTCTTCTTATCCTTATCAAAAAATAGTTAGGAGGAGAATCAGATTTCCTTAGCCAGTTGAATGAATCACTTTCAGTTCTATTAAAAATCAAACCATGGCCTCTTTAGATGAGGAAAGCAAAGGGAAACCAGACATTGCGACGATGATGATTTGTACGATTGGGCCCAATAGTAATTACCCGACTGTGGCGAAACTAAAAAAGGAGGGTTGTTTTTGACCTGTATGTCTGTGTGTATATATGCCTGTCTCTATGTTCCCTCGTAACTACTAACGGCTGTACCGATTCGATTGAATGATTTGTCGTTAGTCTCTTGCATAATTATCAAAAATCAAAATGGCGGATTTTCGGTGCTAAAATGTTCGGCGATAAAAAACCTACCGAGTGGTGTATCAAAATTAAGTGTGTTCGGAGATGCAACGAAATCATGGCGAGATCAATAATAACTCAATAAGTGTTAAGGTTTGACCCTTTGCTCGATAGATGGCGATGGCGCCGAGTTAGATCTCGCTATGGTTTCGTTACCATTTACCTTGGTTGGATTGATTTTTTGTTTTGTGTGAGCCTATGTAACTTGCAGTAATTTAATATACGCTATATACACCGATTATAGTGCTGTATTATTTACTCTTCGCCAATATATGACCCTCGGGAAAAATACAAAGTGTTTTAAAAGGTCATTACAAAAATATATACAATATAAATATACTTATGTTAAAATGTAATTTGGAATGAGAAATAATAAAAAAACTAAAAATTAAAAAATGCATTAGAATTTTGGTATTTTTCAGTTTTTCAATAACTTTATTTGATTCTAGATTATTCTCAGTAGCAAATAAAAAACAGTAATAAATAGAAACAAGTTTATTGACCAACTGAGGAACAAATACGGACACCCATATACAATTGCACACACACTTCGACTTATTACGTCGGTCTTACTTACTAATATTCGAACTGCTCACTTGAAAAGGAAGCTGTAACAAAAACAAAAAATAACATTATGTTTTTACTAACATACATAAAGGCAGGTTTTAAGGAATTCACAGACAGGCGCGACGCGACTAAAGGTGTGTCCAAACAATGAGGGCCAAGAGCGCGGCAGCAACACGCGGCGTTTGCAGGACACATTTCTGCCGCGCTCTTGTTAGGAATAAACCGACGAATGTTCGCGCGGTAGTCGTCCAATCACAGCGCGGAAGGCCGCGCGCTGCAGCCGCTCGATGTTTGGACACACCTTAAGAAAGCTTCACGGTAGAACAATTACCGCTGTCGCGTCGCTCGACAAATCGCGCCAGTATGCAGGAGCCTTTATGCATGAGAGGATGCTGTAGGCAGGTAAAGAAGATAGATTCTTGAAATATTAGAAGTGGTAAATCTTGTTCTCGACTATACACAACATGCCAAAAATCGTTGACGCAATAAAAAAGATTGATGCGGAAATCATACGGTCTCATAATATTACGCTCAGCTGGACCCAAGCTTTCACATCATTCAGATGAAATATACTGGTAGAAAAATACTGCACAGAAATCATATTGAGCCATTTAACGTAAACTATCTTGTACGAAACAAATCAATGCATTATGCAGCTGTTACTATAATAATAACAAACACAATAATTTACTCTGCCTAGCCTTTTCCCAACGTAGTTGGGGTCTAACATGATGCAGCGCAATACCAGTAATTTCCATGGAGCGACTGCCTATGTAACTTCCTCAACCCCGTAGCTGCGTAACCGTTACCCCCTGCTAAGGCTGCCTGTCCATTGAAGCGGAGCGAGGCAGCGGAGTGGAGCGGAGTTACGGACAGTGTCTGTCCATTGATGCGGAGCGAGGCAGCGGAGCGGAGTTACGAACTGTGCGGAGCGAGGTAGCGGAGCGGTGTTGCGGACTGTGTGGAGCTAGACCGAGTTCACGCGACGAGTAAATAATTCCCCGATCCACTTTTCCGTTCCGTTTCCCCTCTCCGCTTCTCCGCTCCGTTTCCAAGCTCCGCTTCCCGGTTTTGTATGAATTTTAAACTAGTTCGCAAATCCCTGTCCACTGAAGCGGAGCGGAGGTTTTATGCAATTCCATTGGTTAATATTGGCACACCGCCCCACCGCTACTCCGCTCCTCTCCTCTCCGCTCCAGTAGACAGGCAGCCTAAGACTGGTTATCAGACAATAATAAAATCTACGAGTACATACCTATAAGGATACCCTTGCGTCTTAGCTCTGAACACGGAGAGCAGAAGCGAGAAGAACACACAGACCAGTATCAGGCCCACAATCGACTGGAAGCGCCGACGCTTGCCCTCGGCCGTCGTGCGCACGATCTCTGTGTTCTTGACTCCGCCGGCCGCTTCTATCATAAGAATCATCCCCACAACCACTGCGCCATCTGATACGGTAGGTTAGGAAAAATATTGCATTTATTGTGACACTAGCAACCCGCCCCTATTACGCACGATTTTTACGACTTGATAAAATACCGAGATTCTTTAATAAATTATGTAAGTTTAATATTAACGTAATTATTATACCTTCCGGAATAAATTCTAATAAATGATGGTGAAAACCGCATCAAAATTCGTTCGTTGCGCAGAAGAACAACGCAGTTACACAGGCAGACGAAAAGCGACTTTAATTAAGAATAAAGATTTAGAAGAAATAGATCATAATCTCGCTTACTATGTAAGCTTCAAAGTGAAATCAGGATTAAGAGAAAAGACAAATCAACTTTGCGTATAAAAACTCCTAAATCACAGATTTGGTTAGGTGTGCTGCAAGGTTAAATTCTAAGCCCTTTTTTAATCTTGATTGAAGATTTTTTATTAAAAGTACTTGTAATGAAAAAATCACAGATTTTTAATATATTTATATAGATGTGCTACGTCTGTATGTTACCACGTTCATTTAGATCCACGTCACAGATAATATAATACTACGTCCATGTCAAGGTCGCCACTGTCGCATGCCACCAGACAGTCCATAATTATAACTCCGTGTTCCTAGGGTTGTCGACGACTTCGACGATGGTTTTTTTCAACGATGGCGTCTTTTGACGGCGTCGTGAGCTGCTGATTTTGAGCTTTCGGCCTGTTAAATGCGTTTTTAATTACCGCCTTGGCCTAAACGTTATCCCTCAGACTCTTGTTTATGATGCATGGGCCCTGGGGGCTGCAAAACTGCAAAGTCAGTCTTTTGGGATCTGGCTTTTATTGCTCGGCCTACTTTGTAAAAAGTTCGTTTTTCGATGTTTAATGCAGAGGCATAGTTTGCCAAATTTCGCACTATTTGTGGGAGATTAAATACTACACGTTTACATATTTATCTATATTCAGTCACCATAGTCGTCGAGAACAGCACGCGTACCATGACTAAATGAATAGAAACGGGTTTTGTCGACGGGAGATTAGATAGACAAAACCCGTTTTATATTGCGGTGAGTGAATATTCGTGGCAACTAGCGAATATCCACATCAGAATTGCATCTTTTACATATTTTAATACGTGCCCATTCGTTCCTATGTGCTCAGCTAGTATCTAAACGTTGCTAATTTCTGATGATATTAATTTACATAATTATAGGTCGAGATATCCGCAATTTCCCGCAGTTTTTTTTTTTTTACAACTAGCGCTTTTAAAAAGGATACTCAAAACAGCCACAATATAACTCTCGAGAACAAACTGGCCGTGGGAGCCTCCATTAATGTAGACAGGTCCGTTCTTCGTCCTATGGAAGAATGGCGGGCCTCTGATATGGTTCCACATCTGCCCAGAGACAAGAGCGAAACAGAAGAATACTGCGCAAACTGCCCACATTTGTTTGTTGTAGAGGAACTCCAGATTGTTTCTGCGCAGGTACAGGAAACCGGCTATTAGGATGAACAGCATCGAGAATGCCACGAAACCGGAGTAGTTTGGCGGACGGAAAATTCTGACCTGAAAATTATAGTTTAGATAGATACAGTTCTTGTAAAAACATCAGACAGGCCATTGGTCATCTTCTACATAGTGTTGCTGTGCGTTTGCACTGGCGAAACATACACGACAAAACATGTTGAAATCTTTACTTTCTGTCAATGTTCCATACAATGTTTGACAGGAATTTCAACATATTTTGTTGTGAATTTTTTGCCAGTGCAAACGCACAGTTACTACATACTCAAAAAATGTACTAGCAGTAAGTCTCAAAATTTATAAAATAAAATAATTACATTGGAACTGGAAATGGTACTAAAGACCCACCGTGCAGTAACTCATGATAAGCCCAGGTACGCACAGGCAATTTTTCCCGCGGCGATTTTTTTGCGTACACTGGATTTTCGACGCTCTGCTTAGCGCCGAGAGTTGAAAGGCCAACAGTGTGTTTTTTCAACGCGCTGGGACGTGACTGCGTCCCAGCGCGTTGGATTCTCAACGCTCGGCTCAACACCGAGAGTTGAAAATCCAGTACGCGATAAAATCCCGCCGCGATATTTTTACCTCCGTGCGAACGTGGGCTAAGCCGATACTAGGTACGTAAAGGTAAAAACGTGAGGGCGCCCCAGTCGCGAAGTTCATATTTTGTGAACCATTTTGTTATAATAGGTAAGTACTGGAGGTCAATTTTGGCCAAAGTTACTGGCAATTCCTACTACGTATCACCTAAGGACATAAGATTAGTTTGTTTGGGCCTGAAGACAATGATTGACACCGAGATTTTTCAGCTGCCAATAGTTAATTAATCGGGTGTAGGGATCACTACGAAGGTTCGAACTACTTTCGGACGAGTCCGTATCTTCGTTGAAGAACTTAGAGAGTACGGAAGTAAGAATGGTTTTGAAATTACCTTCACCTTCGACATTATTTAGGCTTTATTGAAATAAACTGCACAAATGAAATAAATTACATGTATCGAAGGTACAGTACTCTGCCGCGCTTGCGATAACTGCAGTAAGTATCATTTTTGTCTAAATTGAGTTAAACATAGATTCGGAATCAGCGCAATGTGCTGTACAATTTGATCTAACTGCCATTTCAATATAATATCTGGAACCTTTAGTTTTCAATAAGGATAACGGCAGTAAGTCGATTTTATGATAAGTTTTCCTTAGCTTATCAGCAGTAAGTTACGGCGAGTTTATAAGTGCGATATCATCATTCTTATCGTTATACTTTTGCTGTTTATATGAGCAGTAACTACACATTGTGGATATAATAAGCAATTGATGCTAAAGTTATTATTAAACTCATACTAGATAAAATATTCTAATAGAAATACACATTTGACACATTTCAAAATACAGAATTTAAATAATTTAATAAAACAAGACAGAAAAGTGAAGAAAAACTGAGCGCCAATTACTCAAAACTATGCAAAACGTACTTACTATCATTGTCGCTACCGCAGTACTATGCTCTATGAATAGGATGCAGTATGTATGCATTGTGATCATATGCTTGTAATGGCACTATATTCAATTCACAATTAAATACAGAATTAAATCTTAAAATTTACTAAAAATGCAATAATGCTTAATTAATAATTTTTTATAGCTGATTATATTATTTATAGCTGATTACAAAACATTTATTAGATTTATTAGAGATTATGTCTCAGAAAGCATAAAAGTTCATATCAGTATTCTTAAGTAATATTTTGGAGAGGTCAGGGTGGGGAATATTAGAGCCCCCATTGTGTCAGAGTGAGACAACAGATAGCTATACAGAAAGAATATCGCTACAATATGCCTCAAAATATGGCCAAGAAGTATACCGGCGAAAACATAGAGAAGAACCTGAAGGCAAGCTAATAAATTACCGTTAAACATAAGTAATAAAAAAATTGTCTAACTACCTGAACATCAGTTCTATCTTGAATCCATTTGGAAATAGCCTCTGCATGAATTCCAGCTCTCTCAAAGTCCATTGAGTCCGCTGGTTTTGGCTTGCCCTTGGCTGGGAAGTGCATGATAACAGGTGCTGTGTTTAGACGTAGCTGAAAATAAGAATAATATTATTTGTTAATTATAATTATTATGTTTGTATAGTCAACATTATCATGTCTGGATAAAGTGACTCAAAAACTTTCCTAAAATAAGCATCAATGGTGGTTTTGTCACCAAAAATAAGTGTTATTCTTCCTTGCTTTAAGACTTATTTAATAAGTGTGAAGAGTGTCATCTCCAATAAGGGATGCTCTCCAGATAAGTTGAATTATAGGCTATAGAGATTATTTGTCCTGAGACACATAAGAATCCACCAATTCTAACAAATTTTCAATTAGCAAGAAAACGCATTCTTTGGATTAAGCCTAAAAATTAAAGACTAACGTGTAAAAATATTACTCACCATTTGGAAGATATCAGAACCCTCATCAAAATCAACCATACCGAAGAACAGCTTGTTATTATAAGCTGGTGAGAACCTGAACGAGTTAGCTACGATCATGTACTCATCGTACACATGCTGGCAGATAGCACATCGTCGCGACGGTGCCATCGCAGTAAACATAACGACGAAGGAGTAATCTCTTGGTGGTGATTTCACATACTCTTTGAATTTGTTTAAGTTCAGAGATACTATAGACTTTTTGGCCGTTAAGTCTGTTAACTGCTGGACTTTGTCTTCAAGCTGAAATGACAATAAATAAAGTGTTAAGTTATTAATTTTAATACTGCTTTCCTTTCATTCTTATAAATCAATTCTGTTTTAATCCCATTTATATAAATACTTACTAACAAAAAATTCAATAATTTAAATTTTATTTTATGTTTTGCATTGAGTAGGTAATATAAATTATTTTGCAGTAGAATCAAGTTTTTTTTTTTTCTCTATCTGAACAGACAGCAGTGCTGCTGGGGACTTTGTTGTGCCAATTCTTCTTCTGTGCTAAAGCACTAGGAAATGGTGAAGGGCGGCCGTTTTAAGGGGACTGTCTTATGTAATTTTGACGTTCAAAAAGTGCTGATTCTCTGCCTAGTTTGAATAATTGAGTTGTGAACTACACACCTGCACTTCTAAAAAATTATACTGATACCGCGCTTGGCCACCTACTGGGCCCAACTCATTTAACATAATACATGTATTTACCATAGACTTAAAAGAAAGAGACTTATATTTATCTAATTACCTCTAAATCCTGTTATTATAGACGAGAGCATGATTTTTAGGCTATGGCTAGTTTAAGGTTTGAAAACATGAACAGAAGCTTATTGGCTCAGTGCTTAATATGACCTCACATGTAAAATGACCTTAATCTGTTTTAGCTTTCAATTTCTATGTGAAGTTGAACAAAGCATACCATTAAAGTGTTATGTAGTGTTAATAGTTAAAATTTTACGGTTATTAAGGAAATGTGCCATTCGTGATATTCCATACAATAGGTAGGCACATCATCTATTTTCCCTAAATCCTTGACCACTGAAGTTTGAGTTTACGAGGCTATAAAAATAAACCATCATCTGAATAATAAAACTATGGTTACATGAAGAGGGATTTAATGAGCTCCTTATCGCGTATTTAAAATTAAATAAATTGCATTAATTGCCTCGTATAAGTGAAAAGATAACAAGAAAACGCCGGTAAGATAATCACAAAGAATACTCCAACATACCCCTTTTCCTCGTGATTGAGCCGATCCTTCATAGTAAGTAAGGATTGTTGTTAGAAATAAAAGAAGTTTTAACTTCATTTTGTTAACTTAAAATCACCACAAACTTCTAAAAATAATGGAATTAGTAAATCTAATATATCTAAATCGTGTTTGACGTTTGCCACCTCAAAACAAACGTCAAAGTCAGAAATGCATGACGTGTACCAAACTTAATGTTCATGAAGTGTGTTTCATTCACGCTTTTTTATTATACGGGTTGAAAAATTTATTCTCAACAACATACTTGGGAAAAGCCTAGGCAGATGAAGATTAAAAATTAAAAGATTTAAAAAAAGTTTGCTAGACTGTGCTGTCCCAGTCCTGGGCAAAGGCGTTTGTGAGCCCGCGCGTCCTCAAATAAAAAACTAAAACAAACAATTTGAGTAATCGTGGCACTTCACATCGGTATTCGCGTTTTTTACTGTGTTTTATTCAGCGATATAGTATAGATGTTTTAATAACTTGGAACACACCATCCACACATCGTCATGAACAGCAAATTTATGCCGAACATTAATGAATATTTTTGCTATCTTTTTGCCAATCTGAACCACAGAACATAAATATATACTCTACACGAGATCTGATCTGATATGAGATCTGAACGCAACGCAGATGGACGTGCTGACGGCAGCAGCGACTTTAGGCCCGTATTACAGAACCTCACTCAAAACTCAAGCATTACATAAAACTCGTGGCCTTTTGATTGGTTGAAACTAGTTTTAAGACTTGCTTGAGTCTTGAGTGAGGTTCTGTAATACGGGCCTTAGTATTTCCTCTGTGCGGTGTTTTAAGTACGACTAACATGTAAGTATTGGTAAGTAATACATGTTAGGCGTACTTAAAGCACCGCACTCTACTGAGCAAGCCATGTGGGTAAACGAACGTTTATCCCTCAGAGTAATAACTAAAGCAGTGTATCCTAAAAGATGGCAACGTTGCAAATAACTGTCAAATATTTACCTGTTTTGATTCTTATAGCAATATTACTGAATAGAAATAAGAAATGTGGCTAACTAGCGAACAAGAATATTAATAATGAATTGCAATTATAACATTGAATTTGATGATGTAAGTACCCATTTTAGGTGTAAAAAACGCATTTGGAAAGTTTCCAAATAGTTTTTTTACATCTAAAACTAAACATTCGGTGTTACGATATTAATTATTGCATTTCATAATCAATACTCTAGTTCGCTAGTTAGCCACATTATTGATTTCCACACATTAATATTGCTAAATTAATCAAAACAGTGATATATTTGACATCTAGGTATTTGCGACGTTGCTCACCACGCTCGTAAGAGCGTAGATGTCAAATATTTAACTGTTTTGATTTCGTAATAAAAAGCAGTAGGTAGTGAAACATTTGTATTTACCGAGAAATCAACGATGGTAACTTTCGCGCGCTCGTTCAGCAGGACCACGATTAAATGTTGATTCCAAGTTTGAGGAGCTTGTCGCTTTCCTCAAACGTACCTACAAAATAAGTTCCCTGCAAGATAGTAGTAACGTTAGCTCTTTATACTACACGGCCGCTTTTTCGTAGCCATTCAAACTTGGTCGGTTTATGCATGTATTGCAGTTGTTCTAGTATTTTCATTATAACTCTTTAGGTAATTATTTAATGTAGCTGAAATTTTACATGTGAATAGTAGAATGAATACACTAAATATTGGAATATGTTTCATTTTGCTATTCCATTAAACAGTCCTACAATCGGATGTCTTAAATTTAGTGGTCCAGTCGTAGTAAATTATGCCATTGCTCGTTAATTACTAAGAGCACATAAATGAAACTTGGCAGGATATTGTAGACCCTTACAAGATACAAATAAACGTTATAAGTTAGGCTCTAGAGTTCCTATTTTAAATACTTGGACCTAATAACCTAATTTACTTTTACGTGTATATCTTCTGAACGGTATGTTTTTTTCAAATTCTGTTTTCACACACATTACACACAAAGTCAAAGCAACGTGCGTAAAAAATTACAACTCTGCACTAAACCGTTTTATATGATTTTCATCAAATTGCCAAACGTCAGCGCAGCGGAAACTTGAATAACTTGGTCAATAAAGGACGCACAAATTTCATTTGCACATACACATTTACCTCTCGTTACACAATAATTATTGAATGTATTTTTTTTCTTGTACGTCCATAGGAAAAAAAAAGTTCCGCTGGGATGACGTAGTCCCAGCGGAAAGTGTCATTGACTCTGGCAGGGCCACCAACAGGGATTTTAATTTTGATTACACAAAAATTTAGTCGCTAATTTGTCGCCAAATATCAGAATTTGTCGGTCACTGGTTCAAAAGATACCTATAAGGGTTTATAGGTGGCCGATCTGGAGTCTCCCCAGCAGGGCCACATTTATATCTCAAAAACTAGGGCACCTAGCGAAGATCTGTTTCCTTTAATATTTTGTCGCCAAGTTACAGATTTTGTCGGTGTGTAATTAAAAAGATATTAAACAATTCAATTTCCCAGTGATACAAGCAAGTACAAAATACTTTATGTAGTTTCTAGACAGTATGTATGACGTCATATTGAGGAATGTTTGTTTCGAATTAAATAAATATAAACTTATTCTATAATTTCAACCACCAAAGGAAAGCTGTATTCATTACCTATAAATAAATCTACAATAAATATATGTAATTATTTATCTAACACAATGTGCATTTACCACTTAGTGGCTGGCAAATAGGTCGCTGCGCTCCGTTTCATTTACGGTAAGTAAGAAAGAGATAGATGCGCGTGTACAGACGAGCTACTTATAACGAGTTGCCCGTCACGTAAGTTAAAGTCAGCCAGTAACTTATTATGAATAGTTACGAACTCGAGTGTTGTTATCTCTATTATAGGTATTCCGCAATTACAAAAACGGGGAAAAGTGCGAGATAGAACGAGGGTTTCCCCTGCTGCACGTCACCGGCGCGGCGCTTCGGCGTTCGCGCCGCTCAAAGTACTTAAAAAAGAATAGGTAAATAAACAAACTTGCTCTAAAGGATTTTTTCTTTATTCCTCCACCGGGAGTACAGCGAGGTTTGTTTGTTTAAAAAATTGAAAGAACAATTACGAATGCGGACATTTAAGTGCATTGAACAAGGTGGTGGACAATTTGAGTGTTTTGAAAAGAGGACGCGCTTTTCACGTCAATAGCGTGTTTGTGTGTGTGCCTTTAGATACAAATACCGAGGCGCTACCTACTAATGTAGTCCGTCGATGTCCATATATTATTTGGCTACAATTAGGGTAGCTAATTTTTTTTAAACCGGCCAAGTGTGAGTCTGACTCGCGCACGAAGGGTTCCGTACCATTATC
This sequence comes from Agrochola macilenta, assembly GCA_916701695.1. Lineage (NCBI taxonomy): Eukaryota > Metazoa > Arthropoda > Insecta > Lepidoptera > Noctuidae > Agrochola > Agrochola macilenta. The sequence continues at coordinate 20,940,460 of OU753560.1, read as the reverse complement.
TATAAAAACGGCAAAAAAAAGTCAAAAATCACGTTTGTTGTATGGCAGCCCCCCTTAAAAATTTGTTTTATTTTAATTATTTATTTTGAAAGTGAATATATAACTAAATATTCTGTGAATATTTCAAGCGTCTACCTGTTGCCGTTATCAATATTGAGCAAAAACATCACGTTTGTTGTATGGGAGCCCCCTTAAATATTTATTTTATTGTTTTTTTAGTATTTGTTGTTACAGCGGCAACAGAAATACATCATCTGTGAAAATTTCAACTGTCTAACTATCACGGTTCATGAGAAATAGCCTGGTGACAGACAGACAGCGGAGTCTTAGTAATAAGGGTCCCGTTTTACCCTTTGGGTACGGAACCCTAAAAAACACTACTTACGTGCTTCAGTGCATAAATATTATGACTGTAGCCTAATTTTCTAATTGGGGTGTATCGGGCAGGGTGTGCATTATTCCAGTTACATGTTGTATATGCCTCGCGAGGATATGCTCATTTAGGACGAACCATTTAGTAGGTATCTATTGAATTTTAAGATTATATCTGAAATTTTAAGTTTGTGTACCTATGTAGTGAAATTAACATAGGTACATAGCATAACATCACACAAAAAAAAGCACACTCATGAAACAGTTGCATGCGACTGTACATCTTGACACCAAATAGACCAAGAGCAAGGTTTAATGTTTTCAAACAAGTTTAAGCCACTTTAAACTATTATTTAAAACATAAAAACATGTATTTAATTGAGAATTTATGTCTCTCGGACATTTCTAAGGACTGTAGACCGATAAAACTAGAAGTATATTACACATATTAATAGAAATATTTTTTCTTGCCAATTTTTCGTGAACTCTTCGATCTAGCTCTTGGACTATACCTTACTAATTGAACTCATTATATCTCCTAAACTAAGACCCGACAAATTCTGATATTTGGCGACAAATTTCGACAAATTAACGACAAAATATGGGAGAAAACAGATCTTAGCCAGGTGCCTTAGTTTTTGAGATGTAAATTTGATAGTTTCCCAGTGGTCAGATTGACAGTCAGACTAGTCTTTCCAATGGGATTTTTTTTTCCCGTTGGTCAGATTTATTCGGCAGCTGGGAAAACAACAGAAAAAAAGTACAATGAAAGTAAAAACTGTTTTGCATTTTAATAGGTAGTTATCTTACAGTTTTCTATGGTCATTTTTTAGAACGCCTAAGAGGCGTTCTAAAAAATGACCATCATTCAATTCTCCATTAGTTAACATCATTTGTGAATACATTATGAATTCGTCTCTCATTACATTTTCCTTTGTCCGTTTATTTGATATTTTAGTAAAATCACTTTTCAGTAAAATTCTCAGTAAGTTGATTATCCCGGGTCCTTTTCTTGTTATTTTTTTATTTAGTTCTTTATGCCAACTTTCCAAACAGTTAGTAGTTCTATGCCTCTGCCCAAAAACAGACCAAGTTTGCTTAAAATCAGACTTCTCTAACCACTGCTTTTGAAAATATTTTTTAAATTTTTGTATGTTGGGCGAATCAGGAGCATCATTAATTATATATTGCCAACCTTCGTCCACTAAATGTGGCGGTAGTAATGGCAGAGTTCCCGAAAGTGCAATAATGCGTTTGGATGTTTTAGATTTTGTCAATTTTAATTTTTTGGCTTGCTTCCACACGTTATGGGAGAAATTAAAATAGCAACCTTTTATTTCCGCACCAGGGTATACTTTTTTTAATGCATTAGAAGCAGCAACTTCAAAATCCAGGGTAAACTGTTTTGGTTCCACATACGGCAGTTGTGATCGTAGCATGCTAAAAACATTGATGTAGCTTTGTTCCGATTTATGGGACATCAATACATAAATTAATGGTGTCAATGCTGCTTCCGATATCACCATGGATGCTATATAACTGTGAAAATGATATAAAGGCCACGCTCTTAAATGTTCCGTCACAAAATAAATGTTTTACTCGTTTTAAATATTCTTTCGATTGCGGCGTACAAAAAACAATTAAACGTATTCCTTGGTCAATAAAATCCGCCAAAATGAAATTTTGAAATTCTTCAGGGATTTCAACGTCAATAGGGTTGTCGTGAAATAGTTTGGTAACTTTAGCGGCTTTATTTCGTTGACGGTACACCGTACTTTTAATAGATTGAAAAGACGGTATATTCGTTAAGTTTAAGCCGGAATCTTTTAATGTTGTGACACACTCTTTATAAATTGTTGGCACTGGTTGAAACTCTTTGCAAGCTTGTTCCCGCATGTTATGGAATGAAACTTCTATGTCATTCTTGCCAACATCTTGAACGTAGGTGTGATGTTTTGACTTAATAAGTTGATTGCGGTTCTGCAAAACATACACTTACTAGCAGTCGGGACCGGGACCCGTATCTACATACATATACCTATACATAATACTTGGGCATTGAAATGGACATGAGTTTGTCAATAAAGTGATCAAGGTGTGACCTAAATAACAGAACTAACTCCTTCAGGTAACAACCAGTTTACTCACTTAAATCGTCACAGATCCCTAGCATCGCATTCTTTTGAAATTACCGCAAAGCCAAAATTCGTTTCCGTTTGTGTACGTTTTGTTTTTATAAAATTGATACCCATTATATAGTAAGACCACCCCACCCTTTCTATTTATAAAATTAAGATCCATTTAGACCGAGCACAATACTCCACTTCTTGTTAAAATAGACATATCATGACATGTTGTGATGTGATTGACATTTCATAACAAACAGGAAATATTTGTTTTAAACAACCATGAAACAACTTGCAAAAAATTTCAACCAGTGCACTGGTTGAAATTTTTTGCAAGTTGTTTCATGGTTTTCAGTGTCAACAAACTCCATAATGTCGCAAATAAAACCTATTTAATAGTTTTATAACCTCTTCGTATTCAACAGTACTTTACTAAATTACGAGCTGATCTGACCAACGGGAAAACAAAATCCCATTGGAAAGACTAGTCTGACTGTCAATCTGACCACTGGGAAAAACCCATAACTAAGAATAACTCCCCAATGGTTGGATGCACAAATTTGAACTTACCATACACAATTACACGACGTCATACACTAAATATCAGGGTTGATATGATTTAAATCACTTGATTAAAATCAGTGATTTAAATCGCGATTAAAATCAAGTGATTTTTTTATAAAAATCAATGATTTAAATCTAAATTGTTTTACTTCGACCAAATCAGCCAAAATGTGTCAAGGGACTTCCCCCGACATAAGCTACGGCGCGCACACACGTGTCCAATGCTGTTTAACTACACCGTTCGGAGATTCTCCGTTTTAACTCGTGACTGAATCCGTCCGTCTAGTCTTTGGCGCGGTCATTCGTGATTGATTAATGAAAAAAGATGCTGTTTGGGTTTATATGGATGAAAAAAAGTCCACTTGCGGCAAGTTTTACAAAGCGGTGTGTAAACGTTGTAAGAAGGAATTAATGGGCTTAGTACCGAGAATGAAAAAAACATTTAGAGACATGTGTGACAGAAATAATCAAAAAAATCCGATTTAAATCAAATTAATCCGATTTAAATCAAATAAATCCGATTATTTTGATTTGTTTATAAAAGTCATGATTTTTATCAACCCTGCTAAATATCTGCTAAACTGAAATGAAGAAATTCGACATTTTTCCGCTGGGACTACGCACACCCTCTGAAGTCTATTTGTTGTATCTGCCGCATAGGAGTAGTCCTCGCACGATCACTATACTTACGATCTGTCAAGTTGCCGAATACTTACGACCCGTTTGACCCATAACCCACCCCCCACCTTTGGATTTTTGTATGTAGAAACTTGTGTGTGTATATTCAGTTAACTCCTGTGTGATGGTGTGTTGCTGTGGGTTAATCGACCCACCTTCTAATAAAATAATGTGGCTATTTTGAAATCGTAAAATTTACATTATACCCATAGTTAAGTGTTAAGAAAAAAATATTTTCAAGAATACATTTCAGGATGAAATGAGTCTGATCTGATTTTATCTATACTGCTTAGTCAAATGTAAGTTAAATACGTATTGATTTCAAAGCAGCATAGTATCAGTCGAATAGGATAAATGCATATCAAACCAAAAGTGAATGGACTAGAGTGAAACAATTGATTCATAATTTACATTAGTTGTTTTCAAAATATTTTATTAACACAATTCATTCAATAACACCAAAGATTATAACATTCTCTAACATGAAACCTAAAATAAAATACAATTTTACCTAAATGTATTTTACTTACCAATTTATAATCATTCAAACATCATTTCGACTATGAGGTATACAGAATAATATATATTGAAATACTTTTTTTCACATTATAAGTCGTCAGAAATGTAATACTATTTAAATATTTAATATTATAAAGTTATAATTTGAATGCGATAGTTGCTATATAATGTCATGAAAGCATCCGCCTTCCGAATACTTATTTTACATCGCTCGCATGAAGACCGAAAAGGAAAATAAAACACACAGTATAATCAAGTAGAAACAAAATAATATGGAATGTACAAACCATGTTTATTTACTGATTCCTGGCAATACAATGTTTGTGACTCGCTTTTGAATTTATCAACAGCCACTTGAAAGAGGATAACATTTACAGGCCTATTACAGTACGATAAGGATACATATAAATACATCCACTATAACACTGAAAGCTATATAGCATGGTACTTAAGCCAGGTTTTACCTTAACATTCTCAGCGATAGACATCGGTACACAGTACCCTGGGGGTTTAAATGTTTCATAAATTATTAAGATAACTTGTTTGGACTTAAATTTCTACTCTAACTGTACATTAGTTTCGCCTTAACGCTAAAATAATCTAAAAGTGATATCGTCGGATGGTACGAAGATACGTTCGCGAGGAGGTGTAAACGCGCAAATAAACTTCTGATATGTCGATAGGTGAAACAAAATCATCTCCTGTCACCGAAAATCAAAATAAAAATGCGGTAATAAATTAAGAAATAAATTACGCCGTCATCGCACGGTAGCATTTAAATTGTAAAACCATGATTGGGATTCGAAAATAGTGATCGTTATATTTATATAATTGAAATAGAAAAATTATTTATACTATTCGCGTCTCTAGACGCGGTGCGGCCGCAGCATCAAGGCTGCACCGGGCCGGAGATATGCGAAAACATATAAATGATTAACGTTCAAGTAACCAACAAGTACTATACAAGATGTTTTGAGGTGCTCCGAGGCCCTATGCGGGTCGTTTCGCTACCGGCGACGACTTCCTGTGCGCGACTGAGTGACTGAGCAGATTCTGTGGCATAGAAACTCGGAGCACGGGCGACGGGAGTAAGAGTGTGCTTAATGCGTTTACTGTTTCGTGTAAAGGTAGATGGCGACGATGAGACCGTATAGACCCAATACTTCAGCGAAAATGAGGATAAGGATCATGCCGACGAATAACCTGGGCTGTTGCGCGGTACCACGGACACCAGCGTCACCTACGATGCCTATGGCAAAGCCGGCCGCTAGACCGGAGAAACCCACGGCGAGACCTGCTCCCAGGTGGATGAACCCTCTGAAAAGACAAACACAGACTTCATTAGTACAACATCTACGGTAGTGAAAGAGGCAACATGTTGTTTTATTCAGGAGGAACAGAGCAGCAGAGATCTACATTAAGACCAACATAACAACTCCACGCCTTGTTTCCCCCGAAGTGTTGGGCAGAGGTGTACCTATAGTACGACAAACATTTCGCCAGTTATGTTTAAGTCCCGTTCAATAGGGGGCGAGCCTATTGCCATCAACTGGGCACAAATCCAGTCTGCTGCTACCGAGAAATTCCTTAAAGGTAGAAAAACCCAATAACACTTTGCCCAACCTGGGAATCGAACCCAGGACCTCATGCTCAGCAGTAGCGCTTGCGACCACTAAACTAACGAGGTAATTAAAAATTTAAAACCAACAATTTGCAATAAATACCAAATCAATAACTCTCTATTTTTATTTAGTTAATAAACCAAAAAATTCGAAAACCTCTAGCTAGGATACCTTCAACATTGCTAGAAATATGTCGGTACACGTTTACAAACTGCTACCATTTCATTCCTACATGTGACAAATTGTTACACAAAAAACTAGTCTCGAGGTCAATAGCATGAAACATGCTCGCACGAATTATAGTTGACGGCAATTATGAAATGAAAAATGTCCAAATAATGTTCTTTTTCTCGTGCGTAGCCACCATGGGTGTAATTATACTCAATCAGTCCTAACATTAATGAGCCTGCTCTACTTTTGTTGTATATTATTATGGATTGGTGGAATCAAAATAATATGAAAGATTTATATAGGCTAAGCTGAATACTGATGGCGTCATACTTTCGAAGTAGGTCAGTAAGTAATGAATATGATTCCTTTCAGGAAGATTAATACTAGAGCGTAGTATAACATGAGGCATGGAAAATGCCTAAAATATAAATCTGGTCGTGAATAGAATACTCGTAAAAATCCGGTAATACATTATACAATCTTTATCTAAGTAGGTATTCCTGATATATTATGTCTTATCAATTGATCGATCGCTTCTTATCTAGTAATTTTACCGGCGAATATTTCCGTTAAGTTGGTATGGAAATCAAAATTATAAAAGCCTTCTGAATGTTAAAAATCTCTAAACAATTATTTTCTAACACATGAATAATAATGATTATAGGAAAACGAAATCTCCTAACTGTGTGGAGTTGTTGAAGACTTACACCACTTATTGATGGACTGTGTTTGGTATGAGTCTGGGAGAAATGATTTGTTTAGGGTCTTGAGGTTGAACAGACTTGAAGTAGGCACATTCAATAAAATCTTGGCTCAACCAAATGGCGGTGATGCGAAGAGTCTGTTTAGGTTCATGGCCCCAGGCTCAGATATGACTAATGTGTATTTAAGTTACGATGGGACTGATATACGCATTGCGATTCTCTATCCTATCTTGCTGTGCCCGACAGGGTCCACAATGATCTAAAATTATGTATATTTTATAATGTACCTACCACCTATGCTAACCTTGTGGAACACAAATAAATATATTGAGTATTGATTATAAAAATCAATCTGCCTAGCCTTTTCCCAGCTATGTTGGGGTCGGCGGCTTCCAGTCTAACCGGATGCAGCTGAATACCAGTATTTTACATGGAGCGACTGCCTATCTGACCTCCACAACCCAGTAACTGGGTAATACGATATCCCTTGATAAGACTGGTGTCAGACTTTCGGGCTTCTGACGACTCGTAACGACTGTCAAAGATCCATGAATGACAGCCGGGACCAACGGCTTAACGTGCTTTCCGAGGCACGGAGGAAAAGATGGTCACCCATCCACTGACCAACCCCGGCAAGCGTAGCTTAACCTAATGGATCGACCAGTGCGGCTGTTGTTACTTAGCCACGAGCTCCTTGATTTGAGTATTGATTATAAATGTCCCTAAATAAAAAAAGATATATTTTACTTTCATGGTGTTTTATGTATTTAAATAACCAAGTACAAGAATGCATGTTATTGTTATTTAAAAACACCATTTTCAATGAAAATCATTTGCTGAAGTTGTAAAAACAAAATAGATCAATAGAACAACAACCAGACTGTGTGACTGGCAAATACCAGACATGGCTGTCATCTATACCACCCATTGAGAACATAAAGTCTAAGAGCTAGAATTATAGTGTCGGGAAGTACATCCTGGCCTGATGCCAAGATATGTAATACTAAAAAGTAGGGTACAGATATTGACCAATAAACTCTAGACGATATTTTGTTATGATGATTTTTATGTAATGTTCAGTTGTGTTCCTCTTGTCTAGTGATTGACTTGTATTCCAAAGAGTGATTCATAAATTCATAAGAATCGTACGACAGAAAATAGCTGCAACAAAATCTTCCCTTCATTGTTAAGCAAAAGATCTTTTAGTCCATTGAATTAGCATTATTGGAACTTGTTTCAGATGAGTTCACTGGCGACTAAATATCATCAAAATACGCTTAGAAATGCGTAACAATACTTTGCAATAAATAGCCTTGCATAAGTAACCTTGTTCAAGTCAAGCTAACAGGAAAACAGTGAACCATTGATGCGTAATTTGGACACAGACATAAAAAAGTAGCAGTAATAAAAACTAGAAGAATGAATGCATTTTCCCAGTCTAGGTATTTTAAATACAATGAGGATAGTTACAACAGATTTTTATGATGTACTATCTGACTTCAAATTGTTGATAAGACAAGTAAACAAGATACTGACATGGGTGCTACTTAAAAGGCGTCCATTTTGAAATCATGCACATGTTTGTACTTAAAACTTGTAGTGTGTAATATTATTGAACTAATTAACGCCATTTTAATGACAAACTCACTTTACCGAATATTAATCTACACCATAGGCCTCATATTTTCTTTTTTTTCAGTATTTATGTTCATACATAAAAACAAACTGACATTCTGGACACAACATTTTGGCTTTTCATCTATGACTCTCATAATCAGCCTGTAACATTCCCACTATTGGGACATGGCCTCCTTGCTGTAAGCGGGAATTAAGCTGTAATCCACCACTCTCCACTCTGGCCATGTGGTGGTCCAGTTGGTGGATGTCACATGTCTTTGAACTTTTAGTTCTAGTATATGCAGGTTTTTTAAAGTTGTTTTGCTTGGAGAGTTTTGAGAGCAGTGGTGATGAAAGTTAAGTGCCTGCCTGGGTACACCTACAACTCGCTGCAGTTTACACTGGGTTACCACAGCTATCATCAATGACTATGGCAGTCAAAAGGTAAAATGATTTCAAGTTAAACTTACTTGTAAAGGGTGTAATTGTTTGAGGGGGCTTCCAGGGATCCCGCAATCAGGACAGCCACTACTAGACCGTAGATGGCAATGATACCCGCCATGACGACGGGAATGATGGATTTCATGATGAGCTCAGGCCGCATCACCGACATGGCGGCAATACCGGTGCCTGACTTGGCAGTTCCATAGGCAGCTCCCAGCGCTGAAATCACATAAGTTGATATGTTTAGTAAGATACTTTATGGTTCTAAAGCTATTGAGCAAAGAGGTTAAGGTATGAAGGCTCTCATGTATGTACCTTACATTAAAATTAAAAACGAATAGTGGACATTGATTTTGATCCAAAAAGGTTTAATTATATTTTTTGTGATGGTAGAAGAATAACTTTCACAATTTTTTTTTATGCTCAATGTGTTAGAGAATCTATCTCTAAGGGTTTGTTCACCCCTTAGTAACCCCCATTTCATTTTCAGTTGCACTATGTTAATTGGATTGCCACACCCCTTTTATTAAAATGGATATTAAATTTACAGGATTTGAGGCAACCTCATGTTATCCTTTATTATTCTGGAATAATCATACAAGCCTCAAACAAATTTAGGTACCTACTTGAAAGAAAACATAAAATGGAAAAGTACCCTCAAATGTCACATGATATTTGAGGGTACATTGTCAGGAAATGTATATTGTATCAGGTGGTAATCTAGGATGCACTAACCATAACTAGAAACCAGTACCTTCCCGTTACTGTTCCTTGTTCCCTAATCATGAACCAGGATACCATTTTTATTTAGGAGGTATTTGTTTTTCAGAACATAGGTAAGACAGAAGCATGTAATAGAAACTCTTTTGATGCAAGTTGTAAAGCCTTTACATTCACATGACATAACCTTAATGCTAAGTACACAAGCAGTCATGTGATTCAATCCTACATGATTTAATAATGAATGCTGTCCTACTATTATTACTCAGTTTTCCTCCATTGTTACTGGCATTGTACTTATAATAGTGTTGATTGGATCTTTAGTACTTAAAGTATCTTATCCAGTAGGTACTTCTTGTACTTGAAGTGGTCATGTGATGACTTGAAATCATGTTTTTTTTTTTTTCATGAAGTTTGCGGCTGTTTTGCATAATTAGGTGAAAAAAGTAATTGGAACATGCATATGTAAGAATTATTTAAAATAATAGTACTAAGTAGTAAAGTAAAACATGAATGAACAGCTGACTCAATCACATGACTGTTAAGTTGGTCATGTGATGATCAAAACCATAGATTTCCTTGTAATGCTAGCTTTTTCCTGTACATTATTACCAGCCTGTTTGGCAAATACAATATCTGGTTGTTAAGAACTAAGACTAAGTTGTACTGAACTAAGGGTGGACATAATTATGTATGAAATTGATTGTATTCTATGATTTAAGTTATTGAATGCTATTTGTGGAATGGGTAATTCCTCATTACTAATTCCATGCATATAAATGGGATGGGGTTTTCCCATGAATGATAATTTGTTCCTAAACAACAACCCTAGAATTTTGTGAATGTGATTGTTTTGTAAAACAATCACATTCACAAAATTCTAGGGTAGTGGATACTAAAAAAAAGTTATCATTACGCACACAAACTCTTTTGTTGCCGATGCAGGCACTTGAACAGTGCTGCCAACCTAAAGTACCACCAATCAATCACATGACAAATGATTCGCATTTTTGTCCCCGAAAACAACGCCCTGAAAACCACCCCTTTTCCTGCAAACTACTGCTTCACTCGAATCATTAACAAATTGGCTCAATTCGTCATGCATATCTATATATTTATGTAGGGATAACGTAAAGCGCAAGGTGCGGCTACTACTATAATTAGTGCTCCGAAAATAACCAGTATCGAACTAATTTAATAGAGCAAGATCGTATTGAATGTTTACTACAAGCATTCCTGACATTTTAACATTATCATCTGAAATCCTGTAACCCATTTAGGGAGATCGATAACATTCAAGACAGCCATTGTACGATAATGGACCACAAAATACATACCGCTAAAGATGATAGCAGACGCCGCCCCCATAACTCCAAAGAAGGGTCCGTAGATTGGGTTTTCCGCCATTTTGTAGGTTTATTGAGGGAGTATTTACAGGTCCCAAAAACTGTGATGACTATCTGCACACACTCACTCCACGGAACTACTTTAGCACAGACAAATATGGCCCAAGCTTTGCAGACTCGATAGAATGGGTCATATGACGATTGATGTTCAAGGCAGTGCTCGATATGACCTAAGTTCTGATTGGTTTTGATACGTCACTTCCGAAATGCGCAGCCAATCCTGAGCTGAAGATTTGGCTGCGTTATGACGTAGATCATTGATGTGGATCGCTGGCCAGCACTTTTCTTGTGCGCATGTACTGTTTGATTGTTTCAATACTTTTAATAGATAGAATTTCTTCTATATAAGGCATAGTATTAAAATATAGTATACAAAAATTAAGTTATTAATAATCATGAAAGTTAGATCAATTAATTAATTATGCTTGAAAGAAAAATATTAACTTGAAAATAAAAATTAATTCTGTATTGATTAAGTTATAATGTTACCATGTTTTGAAACCTACTATCTAGTAATATTAGAACGGTATTTCAAGATTGATTTTTCTTTTAGAAAATTATATCAACATAATTATTTTGTTATGTTCATGTCCTTAATCAGTTTTACTGTGTTCCTAATCCAGTGAACCTTTCGTAATTGGTGGATATGGTATTGTCGTTTCAAAGTTTCGAACCACTGCGAGTCAACTTTCCATCCGCGACAGGGCTGTGAGACGACAAACATACCAGACCAGTAGTGCTGTCAGTGGGTATTGTTAGGCGGCCAGAAGATTTTGCGACGTTTCACAAAATTGAACAAGGAAGGAATGCCGCTGCCATCGTCGCAACAAAAAAATATCTCATTTTTGTGATTTACTAGTCTGTAGTGTACGTATTGCAAATGATAAACTGTTAATTATTGCTATAATAATTGTATCACAATTATAAGGACTGTAATACAGACTGGAATTATTATTATTATTTAATATTCATATTTCCTTTATTTCATTTAACATCAGCGGTTTTGGATTTGTGTCCGTTAATGGTAATAGGCTCGCCCTCTATTACATGGAACGTAAAAATAACTGGCGAAATGTGGCTGTATTATAGGTACACCTCTGCACAACCCTTCGGGGAAACAAGGCGTGATGTAAGTTGTGTTATGTAAAATACAAAAAAAATAGTAGCCCACCGGTATCGGGAACAGGATCCAAGCTACCAGTAGTCATGGATCTTGAAAGAGGAACCTGCTAACAATGCGCACGGCGCGTGTTAAGAGTTTCGGTGAATCTAGAAATACCGCTTTCTGGATGTAGCTTTTGATCCAACTGCCTAACGAGTGCCTCAGTTGCCGTCTTGTGGTCTGATGTTGCCTTTGAAATTATACTTAGGTACGTTTATTCTATTCTATTGAGTTGGCTGCTTGGCTGTATGATATAACTAGCTCATTCCGTTTAAAAAAATATGCACACGTTATGTAGATTCAACAACGCACATGACATACCTCTTAGAATAGGTACCCAGGTGCCTGTAAGGAGTTGCAGTTATATGCACGTTTTCCCTATACCTTATACGTTTCGGAACTGGAACGGGCAATTTGCTTCAACTTTCTGATTAAAGCTTTGGTTACCTAAGAAAGCGGTGAACGGTTACACAATAACGGCTGTCCAATTACAAAGAGTTATTTGTACACCTCAAATACTGGTGAAAATAACAGATGTCCATGACGGCCGTTATAATATGACGGAATCGCTTTCCTAGGAAACCCAAGCTTTACTGGCCGACTTCTTCTCAGTTCAAAGTGCCTGTGCAATTGATTGAAATCAAGAACTTGATTGAAATAAATGCGACAATAAAATAAGTTAGGAAAAAATATCTGATAAAAAATAGAAGAAATCATAATTTATGCATTGGGTAACAATTATCTGTCAGAAAAGTTCGTAACTTTAAAACGTTTGGATACACGCCTAAACTAACGTTGTATTCCTTTTGAAATTCCACCGGATAACCCAGAATATTGTGTATTGTATCCGATTTTGGGCTTGTAGTATGTACGATCACGTGATTTCAAGTTCATGTTTTCTCTTTTTCTCATAATGTAAATTCTCTAAATTGTACGCTTTCTCGCTTTAATGATGTAAAGTGCGACATTTTAGACATAAATCTGTTCCCAAACGGTTCCCAATCTATTCTGTCAGTGTCAGTTATGTCAATGTCAAAAACTTCACGTTGTGAGCTGCGGCGGCTGCCCATGCTTTTTTAAAGTTTTGATTTCGTTTGCGTAAATATTATTTTTGAAATCTAAGAGAAAATATATGTATGTTTAACTGAAATAATAAAATTAACTAATTTATACGAAATTAGTTCCCAGCCTTCAAAATGAAGTTTCATTACAAGGTAATTAAAAATATTTACATTTGAAGGTTTCAAGTATTGTGGTCTTTGTTTACAAATTTTAAATAGAAAGACACAACTCTGTTCAATGAGACTAAGTAATTAAATCCGACAAATATGTATTTTTATGTTTTCAGTAAATTTCTAAATCGAATGCTTTAAAAACTGTTTAAATAACATTTTGGGATTTTTAAACATAACCTTTCTGAATGTTTCAGTTTCAAAATTTACTGGGTACAGTTTATCGGAGAGGTGATATCTTGTTCACTGGCGATGGAAACTGTGTTATAAGCCCTGTGGGAAACAAAATAACTGTATATAACTTGAAACAGTAAGTACAAAAATAAGCATATTCATTATTGTTAGTGTTAGGTACTTTACCTACTTATTTTTAGGGTACTGTACCCGAAGTGTGCCAAACAGAACCCTATTACTAAGCCTCCGCGATCCATCCGTCTGTCTGTCTGTCAGCGGGCTGTATGTCATGACCCGTAACAGTTGCTATTTTGACAGATTGTGTATTTCTATAATTCCTATTATAACAAAAAATTATAAAAATAAAATAAAGTAATAAATTAAAGGGAACGTATAAGAAACGTGTTTTTTTAACGAAAAAAAAAAAAAAAAAAAAACTGTAAAAATAATTATGGTGGTACCCTTCATGTTCGACTCGCGCTTGGCCGGTTTTTTGCAGCACGTTTCTTTCATCACTATCCTCAACTCAACATTTTAGAGTGAAATAAAAATAAATTGACTAATTTGTTTTATTTTAGAAACAAAAGCAACACACTTTCGTTTGAGAGCTACTACAACTACACAGCTGTTGATGTGTCACCCAATGGATCTACTTTGTTGGCAGTCAATGAAAGTATGTATAGATTTCTATGTTTATCACTACATTTAAAACAAAGTCCCCCCTGCTGCGTCTGCCTGTCTTAACGTGATAAACTCAAAAACGACGCAACGGATTTTTGGATTCATGAGGAAGCTTTAGGTGTATAATTCATTACAGTTTTGTGTTTTGCTGAAATATAAGCTTTACTGGTGTGTGAGTTACGGTAGTACATTTCCGTGGGATTATTTCCGACCTCCACGCGGGTGAAGCGTGTTTTTAGCTGTTTTGGCATTTAATAGCTTTTGCCCGTGGCATAAAGCTATTAAATGCCAAATCAGCTAAAAACACATGAAATGCAGATAACACAGATATACATGCAAAAAGACACACACAGATTTGCATGTTTACTTGCTTTGAAAGTCTATTTTGAAAATGAGAATAATGTATTGAGAGACTATCCTATTTTTTGACTTGTGTGGGTGACTAAGGGCCTGCGCAGACTGGCGAACAGGACGGTAGAGGATTTTAAATTTATCAATTGAATTTCATACTTATGCAATCGAAATAAGGTATATATTTCAATGCTCTGTGATCGACCTTTGAGCATCGCAGCGCAGTTTTATCTGGAGCATCGGAAAGCACGCTGGAGTATACCGCAGCGGAAGACGGCGGTATGCGCCGGTATGCACTGGAGTCTGCCAGTCTGTTAGAGGTGGGCAAAGTGTATCATTTTTGCGATTGGAACATTTGCATCTGGATCACTGAAATGATCCGAATTATTGACATGTTTCATTTGGATCATTTGAATCATCGACTCAAAGGATATAAAAATGCATAAAGACAACGAAAAACTGTGAGAGTATGAGTGATACACATCTCATCTCTTTTTGACTTAAATAGATTGTAATGTGTCACCCGCTCTCGCGACTCGCGAGTCAGTTCGGTAGTACTGACACTAAAGTAACGTAACTCAATGTCTCAGTCTTTCTCTCTCACTCACTCACTCGCTCACTGCTGCTCAGTCGCCTCGCAAGCGACGGTCGCGCGGAAAGACACAGAGACAAAGTAATGATTCAGATTCAAATGATGCGTTTGAAACGTTATTACTGAACCAATCTTTTGGAACACTTCAATGATCCGGATCAGTGAGTCGGTTCCGTAAAGAGTTACACACGCCTACAGTCTGCCATACTCTTTCAAAAGTAACTTTTCGACTGCGTTTTCGCTAGTGGAATAATCAAATCCCGGCGAGCGGTGGCTACTCGGCGGATGCTCCGGTAAACTGGCGGACGGTCGCGGTATCGCTAAGGATTTTTCTTATCAGTGTGCGCTGGCAGAGAGAAGAATCCTCCTCAATGCTCTCCCCTGCTGTCCGCCAGTGTGTGCAGGCCCTGAAACTGGCATTGGAAATATTTAAAATAACAGCTCAAGTTAATAATAATGGACCTGATATGGAATTGGACATATTATTATAATTGCATATACAATAGCAATGAAAGTAAACATTTTACACAAAACAAATATAATTTCGAAACTAATCAGTATTTCCACTAAACACTAAACCTTGTATTTAACACATATTATGCTTTTATTTTCCAGAGGGTGAAGCCCAGATGATCAGTCTACTGACATGCACAGTGATACACAAGTACAAGTTCAAGCAACAGGTGAATGCCGTCAAGTTCAGTCCGGACGGCAAATACTTTGCAGCCTGCTGCGATGATATAGGTACATGTTTTTATTATGACACATTCTTCACTGATTTTTTTCTTTCCGCGAAATCCTTGAGTATACAATGTGACAAATAAAACACTTAAATTCATTAAGTTAAATTGTTGTATTTATTCTAGAGATTTAACGGATATCCGGAAGCTATTCGGGATCCGGCCTATACAGCCTAAATTTACTATCTGCCGGATACCGGATAATAAGCTAGTATCCGTCCGGATAACGGATTAAAAAAGACTAAATATAAAATCTTGGTGGTAACAAAATATTATCACCATATTTGTTCAGTTTGAGTTTGAGTTCGACGTTGAATGAATACCAATTTTTCTGCATTTTTCTGCATTCGCCTGTTTTCACAAGGCCAGCTTCAGAAAGAAGTATTTCAATGTTTACGCTGCTGCAGGATGCAGAAAGATAAATTCTGGAAAACGTTGTTAAGTTTGGGCATTGCAAAATCTTTATAGAATGATATAAATACTTTTATAATAACCTCAAACTACAATAGTACGATTTTTAATAACTTCAAATGATCATGTTTGCAATCAATTCAAAAAGTCAATGAAACGCTTGCTAAGTTCGCTCGAACGAATAGACCCGAATTCACCCGAGTCCGCCCGATTGTTCGTGCGCCAACTACGCAAGCTCGCTAGTTACGATAGGCCAATCGGCAATGTTCGGCCAGAGTTTCATTGAGTTCATATCTAATTTATTCTATTCCAGTATTCATAATGACAGCACCATGCACATTCACCGGAGAATTCCGGTCATTTGTCATGAAACGAGTCTTCAAGAAAGCCAGAGACGAAGTAACTTGCCTGGACTGGTCTCCTTGCTCCAAACTCCTGGCAGTGGGTTCCAAAGACACAACCACAAAAATCTACACAATAGATTACTTAGACAATCTGAGCATGTATTCGCTCAGCGGTCATACTGATAAAATAGCAGGAGTTTTCTTTGAGAAGAAGAGTTTGGACTTGATAACCGTCAGTAGGAATGGTCAAATTTGTTTGTGGGAGGCTAATATTGATATTGATGACCTGGTGGTGTCCGATGTTCAGATATCTCACCGCAAGAAACGTAAGATGGTGAAGGATGAAGAAAGTGAGGATGAGGTTGATGAAAAAGCTGTTATTGAGAAGGATAAGGAATATGTAAGTACTGTTTTATTTGTATTAGATTCACTTTAATTAATGTTGAAAGTATGAGTTCACTGCCCGTTGGTGTAGTGGTCGCAAGCGCGGCTGCTGTTCTCGAGTTCGATTCCTACATCCAAAGTGTTAAAGCAAATCGATATTTAATTGACTCAGGCGTGACTTTGCGGAAATCCATTAGACGACGTATATTTAGTAACCAAGCCACTGCTCTCGACGCTTGACGTGGCAACACGTCGTGTTCGGGTTCGCAACAAGTCAATCGTCATACCGAGGATGCCTCGTTGAGAGGTGAAACACGTGTCGATTTCTTACAGGGTTCTTTTTGACTCTTTAAGAACAGTTAACCGGATTAGGTTAATAAATACACGTCGTCTATTGTATTTTTCAAAGCGATATTGGGTTTTCAATCAGGAATTTCTCAGTAGCAGCACAGATTAATACTTATGGTTCACTCAATCATTTAAATAAAAAGCGACTCTTGCTACGATACAATAAAGTGCAATTCTAGTCGCACAGCACTAATTACCTACAGTTACATTCACCTAGAAGTTGCCTCTCTTTCTATCGCGTAACTCTTATATCTTCTGACGTAAGTTACGCTCACTGAATTGGCCCGACAAGACGAGTCCGCCGCGTACTTGTAACTTCATACATAAAATGCGGAGTGCGCTTCTGTACTATTCGTGGGCGATATTTTCCCGCGGCGATTTTTTTTCGTGCATTGGATTTTTAACGCTGTACTTAGCGCCGAGAGTTGAAAATCCAACAGTGTGTTTTTTCAACGCGCGGGACGAGAGTGCGTCCCAGCGCGCTGGATTCTCAACGCTCGGCTCAACACCGGGAGTTGAAAATCCAATGCGCGATAAAATCGTGGAACGTGGGCTAATAGACTCTCATAGCTGGCAACATGTGAGTGTATTTTGATGAAATAAAGATTTAATTTCTAGGAAAGTGACAATGAACCAGATCCTACAGAAAAAGAAATCAAAACGGAAGACAGTAAGAGATTACTATACAAAAAGTTAGGCAGGCACTACATAGGAGATGACATACGGAGGGCACATCATAAGGTCAAGCTGACCGCCGCGCAGTATCATAAGGATACAAAGATGTTGGTTACAGGTGTGTAGGACTGTTACAGTTTATTTTCTAATTATTTTTAACTATCTTCCGCCAGTGGCTTCGCGCCGTGGCTTCGCGCCGTGGCCCGCGCGCTGCATCTTTATAAATTATAGCCTACGTTACTTAGTGATAATATAGCATTCTACTGGTGAAAAATCGGTCTAGTTGTTTTTGAGTTTATCTTCATATATATATAATCATTACTACGTTTTATATATTTAATCATTACTAGCTGCCCGCCCCAGCTTCGCACGGGTAAGGTACTTCTACGGCGCACCTACCCTACTTACCTACCTACCCTACTTACCTACATACCTGAGTACCTACTACCTATGTACCCTACCTACCTATCTGAGTACCTACTACCTATCTACCCTACCTATCTACCTGCCCCACCTACCTACATACCTGCCCCACCCACCTACATACCTACCTACCCTACCTACCTACCTGAGTACCTACTACCTATCTACCCTACCTATCTACCTGCCCCACCTACCTACATACCTGCCCCACCCACCTACATACCTACCTACCCTACCTACATACTTACCTACATACATACTATCGAAGAACTTCATATCTAAGCAGTTTGAAAACAAAATCCCGTGAACGCGATGACCACATCTGTTACCGCCCTGGTTCTATGGCGGCCGAGCGCTGCAAGCAGAAATAGTCCTTACGGTGTATAGATATGAACTTCTTCGATGGTACCTACATACATACTTACCTACATACATACATACCTACCTACCTACCTACCTACCTACCTACCTACCTACCTACCTACCTACCTACCTACCTACCTACCTACCTACCTACCTACCTACCTACCTAAACAAACAAACAAACATACAAAAAAATCTGATCTTTTCTCTTTGTAATATTAGTTTAGACTGCGCCTCTGTATCGCACGGTTTCTACAAAAAAACGTTAGCTGATTGAATATTAATATTTATTTATGGTTGTTCCTGACGTCACATCGGGCCTCACACACGCCGCGATCGCGGGTTTACTCCGCTCCTTTGACTCGCTCGCCGACACCTTGAGCGTGCGCACACAACGGTCATCTCATAAAAAATTGTAATCAGCCAAAGAATAGAGTACTTGTCATAATATCGAAATCAAGTAGTTTTATTACGAAGCCAAGACCAGCAGCAGCACACCTGGAGCTTGATACTCAGCAATGGTTTTCGAATGATTATCATTTACATTGGAGAAAAATAGGCGCTGTTTATTCGGAACAGTGAATTTTTACGTAAAATAGGTTATTTGTCTGGTTTCTTTATTAAAATTTATGGAAAAAGGGGAAAAAAATAAGTCGCCCCAAAAAAAAAAAAAAAAAATGTGCAGTTCTATGCGTTTTAAAGTCTATGCTAGAAAGAGATAGCACTACTGCGTTGTGACGTCACAACACAATAGTAATTTCGCGGTATTCAGTATAATGGCCGTATTGTGTGACAAGGATAGAGGATTTTTTTTCCAAAGCATGTAACTTCACCATACTTCCACCGATTTAATATTAATTTTTATTAATAATCGTATTTATTTATTATTATTGCATAATGTACACTCAGTTACAGGCTAGGCTAAAACTTATGAGTACATGACCCTGTTAGGGCGCAGCAAGTATTATTACATTTAATTTACATCTAGGTTAGATACATATTTGGAAGTTAACATTATATTGCATATCTACTAAATATCAATATCACAACATTCATTATTATTACTACTAATGTATAATCTCTTTGTAAACATATTTAATTTAATTTATATTAATTTATACATTTAAAATATATAGTAACATTAATAAAATCATTCTATACAAATAAAAGCTATAATAAAGCACAAATGTTATTTATCTATAAATAACATTTGTGCTTTTTAGCTTTTTATCTTCCATAAACTCATTAATACTATAATAACCTTATTGTTTCTGTAACATCTTTAAAATAAGTATTAAGTCATGTTTATTTCTTATAGCAGTCAAATAACTAAAATTCTCAATTCCAGGTTTCTCCACCGGCATATTCTTCTTACATGAGATGCCGGACGTGAATCTCATCCACACGCTGAGTATATCAGAACATAGGATCAGCAGCATAGCCATATCATCGCCCGGGGATTGGATAGCGTTTGGCTGTCCTAATATCGGACAACTGCTGGTCTGGGAGTGGCAGAGTAAGTGGAGTATTTCACAGATAAGCCATGTTTTCATCACGATTAATTCTGTTTCCCTTGTCTCAATTTATTGGGGGTCATCGCAACATATCATTGAGCTTGTGGCCCAATAGAAACGGCCGCAATTTACGAATTGTAGATTGTAGAACTCGTAGAATGCTGGCAGCGTAGGGGTGGACTCGTTGTTGTTACCGGGACTTCTCTTAATGAAAATCCAAGTACAATATTAGGTTTATAATGACTTTCACATTAATGACAATAAAAATATTTCGACACACAACATAATAACCGGTGTCGTCGACTCATTAAGGCGAATGGTGGGGCGCGGTGCGCAGTCCGCGCGGGTGCACGCGCCGCTGCGCCCGCGCCGTGCGGGTGGGCCTTGTGCACGCACACGTGCAAGGCGTCAACATAGATTGTAGGTTCGAAATCAGGAAGGCACTTTATTTTGTGTAAATTATTTCATCACCAGTACTCTCAATACGGTGAAGGAAACCAAACCGCACTGGGCCCGCGTGGTGGATTACGGCCCACTCCCTCTCACAGAGAGGAGGCCTGCAGTGGGAGCATTATAGGCTGATTTATGCAACATGTCATTTTCTTCCATACTTCTCTATTAGTCGTCATTTCATGTACCTTGAACACAAAACATTAAAGCTCAATTTCCAATTGCCGAAAACGAAAATAGATCCTCTCACTTCTCATCCAATTATCAGTTTTAGGTCTCTAAACATACAGTTCAAATCAATCAATCAATCTGCTTAGCCTTTTCCCAACT
This sequence comes from Agrochola macilenta, assembly GCA_916701695.1. Classification (NCBI taxonomy): domain Eukaryota; kingdom Metazoa; phylum Arthropoda; class Insecta; order Lepidoptera; family Noctuidae; genus Agrochola; species Agrochola macilenta. Next base: position 20,919,343 of record OU753560.1, on the reverse strand, counting down.
ATGTTGGGGTCGGCTTCCAGTCTAACTGGATGCACCTGAATACTAGTATTTTACATGGAGCGACTGCCTATCAAACCTCCAGAACCCAGTAACTGGGTAATACGATACCGCTTGGTAAGACTGGTTGTCAACAAGGGCACTCCCTAGACATGACTTCCTTGCCTATTCCCTGGTTGAAAAACATCGGAAAAAATCGGGGAAAATGCTCGACCATTCTAATCTCTACCTTAATTCCAAACAATCAACTTCCTACGAACAACCATCACATCTACATAAAAAGTGCAAATCTGCAGCCACTTGAATATCAACTTTACTTCTTTTGACATACGATTCATATTTGCAGGTGAACAATACGTAATGAAGCAACAAGGTCACTCCCTCGACATGACCTGCCTCGCTTACTCCCCAGACGGACTATACGTAGTCACAGGAGGTTACGACGGCAAGGTCAAAGTGTGGAACACGACCAATGGCTTCTGTTTTGTGACCTTCAATGAACACAAGTCCACGGTGACGAGTATTACTTTTAGTGCTAATAAAAAGTTCTTTGTGTCGGCCAGTTTGGATGGAACGGTTAGGTGTTATGATTTGACTAGGTGAGTTTAGTTTTGGATATTTTAACTGTGAAGGCGATGAGTGTAATGGTAAAGCACTACGCGCACTAGTGAAATTGCTTGAACATTCAACAACCCCAACTTTGTCTCATAAGTTGATTACAATTGTACAATTGTATTAACACAAAACTGTTTGGCAATTTTGTTTACTCGCGTTTATTCATGTGTTTAAATGCATCTAAGATTCGAAACTGTGTGGCTGTCTTTAGAAATTATTATAATTACATTATACAAGTATAATACAACAATGATAACATATTTACACCCAGGAACTGTACTTAATTTACACCCGAGAACTGTACTTAATTTTTAACACAATATTACCTAATTTTACTCTGCCAAAAAACAAACGTACATGAATAGATCTCAGACCAAATAAAAAACCAAGACATAGCGCTGTCAACATTGACGTGAGGCCGGTTCCGTTAACATGTGTGCACTTAGTGAGGTGTAATTTGATTATAAATGTGTGCGTGTGAGCGTGTTTGCACAGAGCGGAGGTGTAGTTTTGGCATGCTTCACTGTATTTTCGCAGCGCTATATCTTGGTTTTTACCTTACCTCACTAAACGTAAATTTCCAGATACCGTAACTTCCGTACCCTCACATCTCCGAGTCTGGTACAGTTCAGTTGCGTCGCCTTGGACGCGAGCAGTGAGTTGTGTGCGGCGGGCGGGCAGGATGTGTTCGAGATATTCTTGTGGTCTATCAAGTTTGGCAAGCTTTTGGATGTGAGTATGACGTGGCATAATGGTATGATTACTTTGAAATAACTAAGTTTTAACGTTACAGTTTTAAGGAGCTTCTGCACATAGCGCAGAGTCTGAGTTTCTGCAGTCAGCACGTGCTTTTCGTTTCTATCTTGCACTTGTAGTTTGACAATTGTGCGACAGTGATCGGAAACCTTAGCTAAAATACGTGCTAAGTAACGTTTATAGATCCTGGCCTGTGTTTGCCCAGTCTGAATAGAATAGAATATATTTATTTGCATTAAACATGGTACAATAATGGTCTTAATAATAGGGTTATGATCTACATGTCTCACCATGGACTGGCATACAAATATTTTATAGGAAAAGAAGTTCCTAAAAAATTGTACAACTAGCATCAATAATAACAGTGTAGGCAACATTCATTATTCAAATTCAAATTCAAATTCAAATATTTTAATTCAGATAAACATCCATATATTGTTAATAGTAGTACTTAGCCTAATGTTAGTATTAAATTAAATTAAAAATAAACAACAAAAAAAAAAAACATAAATTATTTGGATAAGTGTGTGTGAACACTTATCCACTTTTGTAAGAGGGGAGAGTTCCACCGATCTGAAAACACATTCAGGATGCCATTGGAGGAGGAGCGCATTATCGCGGCGAACCCGTCGACGCACGCTTCCGCAAACATCCCTGATGCGCTACATCGCCACGGCAACCTCAAAAGCACCCTGAAAGCGTTATTGTACTGAACTATATCTACTAGTACAAAATTGTGATTCTAAAATGTTTACAATGTTTATTAATGGTATTAAATCTAAGCAGTATCTATCTATCTGAGATAGCACAGATTTTTTTATTGTGAAAATAATTCTCGTTACGGGAAAGGTCTAATAAGATCTAGAAAGGTCGAGAAAGGTCTAAACTTAAATACAAATGGTTAAACTTTACCACACACAGCAATAAATTATGAAGCAACTATCTACTATTAAACACCAAGTCCTTCCTCAGGTACTAGGGGGCCATGAAGCGCCAGTATCCTGCGTGACCTTCAGCCCCACACTCGCTAGCTCGCGCCTCGTATCGGCCAGTTGGGACAAGACCGTCAGGATATGGAACTGTATCGAAACCAGTGCCGATTGTGAGACGGTTCAGCTTACGTCAGACGCTCTGCAAGTCGCGTTTAGACCTGATGGTGAAGAGGTGAGTGGATTTAAAGACTTTGTGTTGACATAATCTTAATATATATAAATTATGCGTCACGTTGTTTGTCCGCGATGGACTCCTAAACTACTTGACCGATTTTAATGAAATTTTGTGAATGTGTATGGTTGGTTCAAGGTTGAAAGATAGGATAGTTTTGTACCCGATAGGGGGCGCTCCGTGCGAAGCAGGGGTGGTATATTGGCGTGTGCTAGGTGACATATGGCTAATAATTTAAATTATGTTTTGTGTTGCGTAATGTAAATTATTTTGAATACTATTATAAAGAATCTTTTTTTGGGCGTCTTGGGGGACAGTCTTATGTAATTTTGACGTTAAAAAAATGCTAATTCTCAGCCTAATTTGAATAAATGACTTTTGAATTTTGAATTTTGATTAATAAAGAACTCATTAGTCTGTTAACGATAACATACGCAAGTAATTACTGTTTGTAACAAGGTCCGCACGCTTCGAATCCTACGCTGTTTACCATTTCGATCCGCTTTAGTCTTTATAGCACTTGTATAGGTTAATGTGGAAAATATTTAATATTTTTTTGGAAATATTTCTTGTAGTTGTAAGATACTGACATAAAATATTATTTTATATTTCTAAAGTAAATAAAAAATGACCCACGAAAAACATCAACGAGAATTTTTTCGAAATACTTCAACTATTTTGGGATGAGATTCCTTTAAAGAATATTTTCAAAAATTCTCTGGACACTAAATATTTGTATTAATTTTCTTATATCTTCTTCAGATAGCTGTGTCATCTTTAGACGGTAACATAACGTTCTTCAACACGACAACTGGCGACCAGACGGGCAGCATTGAAGGCAGAAACGACCTCGGGTCGGGAAGAGCTGAAACTGACCTCATCACTCCTGATAAGATGTTGAAGACTAAGTGAGTGTTACTTACTTTCTAAGGATCCATGGCTCAGTCTAACACGGTCTCCTCTCTGTGAGAGCGAGTGGCTCATGTTATATTAAGAAAATATCAGCCAGTCAGCAAGGATTAGTTTGGTCGGTCTTACATGTCTAAAGTATCGTCCCTCTATGGGATCATCGTATATCAAACGAGGCGCAGTTCAGTGCTGTTGTCTTGCCAAATAAATAACAACGTTACATTCCGTAAAATAAAGTCGAAAATAAATAAGTCAGCTCAGGTCTATAGACTTTCATTAAGCTAAGTTTAGAAAGCGTTTCATACGAAAATGAACCTTATTTGTATAAAATTTACTTCTTAGCTACTACTTCATAGCAAATTAAAGTCTAAATACGCTTTATAGTTAGAGGCACGGTTATGATGAAGATTAAATATCAAATATTTTCCAGAGCTTTTACAACGATATGCTACTCCGCCGATGGATCCTGCATATTGGGGGGCGGTAACTCCAAACATGTCTGTCTGTACAGTGTAAAGGAATCTATACTTATCAAGAAGTTCGTTATCACGCAGAATAGATCCCTGGATGCTGTTAATGTGAGTATAGTGAAGTTTTTTATTCTAAAGAATTAATTTTATTTGGAATAATAGTGATGAACAAATAAAATCTTCTTACAAAAAATACTTCATAAAAGGGGTGGCAAAAAACGTGGTTATTACTAATGTTATAAGGTTTTTTAAATTTTAAGGCGTATAAATATTTAAAAATAATTAATACATATAATAAAAAAACCTAATTGAATCTAAAGTTACATTTGCGATTTATTTTGTAAAAAAGAATAACTTTTTGTTGACCTTTTTTTATTGCACGTTTTTATGGATTCTGTGGTTCGAAAATAAAATAAATTATTATTATTAGAATCTATAACGCTTGGTATATCATCATAATATTTCTGTTACCAGGATTTCATAAACCGTCGACTGATGACAGAGTTCGGTAACATGGCACTGGTCGAAGAGCGAGGCGACTTGGAAGGAGGTGACGTCAATGTGAGGCTACCAGGAGTCAAGGAGGGGGATATGGCTGACCGGAGAGTTAAACCAGAGGTGATTCTAACTATATTAACAAACAGATCCCCCAGAGAAAGTCTGCGCTTCGTCAATCACCACGATAATGGAATCTGATATAGAGCTGTTACAACAATGGAAGAACTGCATCATTATCATTACAGTCGAAAGACGTCCACTGCTGAACATAGGCCTCCCCCAAGTACCGCCACCTCGACCGGTTCTGTTTCCCGCTTACAGTGGACTTCTGCAGGCTTCACAAGGTCATCGCTCCACCTCGTGGGAGGCCTTCCAACGCCACGTCTTCCAGTACGCGGTCGCCTCCAGAACCTTTCGGCCCCATCGGCCATCTGTTCTGCGAGCAATGTGCCCTGCCCACTGCCACTTAAGTTTAGCAATTCTTCGGGTTATGACGGTTACCTTGGTTCTCCTACTGATCTCTTCATTTCTGATTCGATCACGTAGGCAAAGTACTTACTTACCTATTTTATATTACCATGGTTACAAAATAAGATATTAAAAACTATATGCAATTCCAAAAAAACTTTTCCAAAGTTATGAGTTATTTATGACGAGGTGCGACCGGAGTACGTAACTGTACGGAAAACTGAAACTGTTTTTTTTCTAACATAATACAATCTGGCATTTTCACATTACTATTCATAACCTTAGGACGGTTTTTAAACTTAATAAAATCGATTATAATTATTAATATACTTATGATACAGGTTCGAGTCCATTGCGTGAGGTTCTCTCCAACTGGAGACAGCTTCGCAGTCGCCGCTACCGAAGGTCTGCTGATATACAGCCAGAACGCTGGCATTGACGGCACGTTCCGGTGAGTTCTTATTTTTTATCAATTGTCATTAATTGCATGCTGTTATGTTGTTGCCGATTGTCTTGATAAACAGACATAAAAAAACCGCATTCAAATCGGTTCACCCATTTAAGAGCTATGGTGCCATAAACAGACACACAGCGGTCAAACTCGTATGGTTATAACACACCTCTTTTAGCGTCAGGGGTTAAAAATACTCCCATTCAAACAAATGTCTTAGGGTTGTGTACATATCTGCCCTGATTAGTATTTTCTCGTAACTCAGTCCCTTTATTTTGCTCAGAAACATCCTTCATTAGAGCGAGAAAGATTACTTGCAAGCGCCTTCGATCTTTGGCATCAGAGGGCCGATTCAATGGCTTATTACATGCCATATTTATTGCGAGTTTAAAAAAAATGCGTATTTTAGTGGATGAGTCCGGCTGAGTCCGCCAAACCGCATTAAAATTCGTTGCGTAGGTCAGAAAAACAACGCGGTCACACAGGTAAACGGGAAAAGCGACTTTAATTAATAACATGTACTTATAGATTCTAATGACTCAATACACCAACAGGCCGTACCGTTTAGAAGCCACTTCAACACCATACGCAGTGAAACAGTTATTGCTACAAGAAGCATGGGGCTCTGCTCTCATCGCCGCCATACAACTGAACGAGCACAGTGTCATACAGCAGTGTGTGGAGGCTGTACCGGCCAATGACAGTGAGTTTACTGTATTTTTCATATTATACAGGTGTCAGGAACATCGACTTGAAATCTGTCACCATGGATTCAGTATATGAATCTGAAACCCCCTGCGTTGAAATTTATCGTCAGTTATTTTTTTCTGAATCTGCTGTTCCATACATTTTGACCGCGTAGGTATTGCACTTTTCTATGAAAAGCAGATTTTTTTTAACTTATTTGTAAACACACCGACACATTACTGTGTCGTGTTGTGTCGTGACGCGGGATATACCAATCAAACGAATCTGTTCAGGACTACGTCAAATTACAATGAGTTTTTGATTGTCTAACATTACGTCAGAAGTCATCACGACACAATAAAACACAGTAGTGTGAATCCGGTTTAAGAGCGTTTATCCAAAAAGTTGACAACGTCGTTTTTTAAAACATTTTTCATATCGTGACACCGAATATTTAGTTTTAGATGTAAAAAAAGTATTTGGAAACTTACGAAATGCCTTTTTACACCTAAAACGGTTGCAATATCAAATTCAGTGTTATAATTGAAATTAATTATTATGATTCTAGATCGCTAGTTAGCCACATTTCATATTTCCATACAGTAATATTGCCAAATTAATCAAAGCAGCGAAATATTTGACATCTATTTGCGACGTTGCCAACTTTCAGAATAAACGCTCTTAAGGCTATCTCTTAAAAGCGGAAAGTCACGTCTTTGCGGTAACTGTAACCACTGCCTAGCAAGCGATAGCGAACGACTGATGCGGATATATACTCTCAATAGATAACCGCGAGTAACCGCTTTCTGCAGTGGTAAATACCTGGGCAGAATGCTCTTTTTGCAGGTCGTTTCCGCTCATCGGTACTCGTCAAAAAACATGGCAAAAAACAAGCAATTGCATCTTTGCCGTATTGTAAAATTTAGAGGCCACTATGTTGCCTTCGTCTTTCGTATTGGCATGAACTACATAAGAAACATGTCTTGGTAAAAACAAACTATCAAAGTTGACTGCTCAGGGCGCTCCGGACGCATCGAAAACGTTCATATCTAACCACCGTAAGGACTATTCTTGCTTGCAGCGCTCGGCGACTATAGAACCGGGCCGGTAACAGATGTGGACACATTACTGTGTTTTGTTGTGTCACGACACAACAAAACACAGTAATGTGTTGTGTCGTGACGCCTTCTGACCAATTTTAGCCAATCAAAACTCATTGTAATTTGACGTAGTCCTGAAGAGATTCGTTTGATTGGTATATCCCGCGTCACGACACAACACGACACAGTAATGTGTCGGTGTGTTTACAAATTGGTTAAAAAAAATCTGCTGTTTCATAGAAAAGTGCAATACCTACGCGGTCAAAATGTATGGAACAGCAGATTTTTGTTAAAATAACCGACGATAAATTTCAACGCAGGGGTGCGTTGAAATTTATCGTCGGTTCCGGGCCGAGCCGGTAACAGATGTGGTCATCGTGTTCACGGGATTTTGTTTTGAAACTAGTTAGAGAACTTCTTTGATGGTACATTTCCATCCCTTTTGTTGCCATTTTTTTAACTTATTTATTATACATATATTCATATACACAATACATGGTACATAAATAAGGGCAACATTAATATTTTTCTCGTTTCGTTATACAGTATGTTAACTAACTTCCACGTTGAAAGACAAGGGCACGTGTACAGAGTGTTTCTTTAAAGTATCAATTTAATATTTCTTGTGAACTTTTTTATGCTATACTATTGCGAAGAGAACGCCCTTCGTTAGTTAACATACTGTATTATTGTGTGATCTTAGTAACTAATATACTCTTTTCTCCCACAGTAAACTTAACCGTAGCCAATCTAGACGATGATTATGCAGACCGCCTGCTGAACTCACTAGCCCGCTTACTGGAAGACAGCAGGCATTTAGAACATCTACTGCTGTGGGTGAAGGCCATAGTAACCGTGAAGAGGAGGAAATTCCCGCCCAGTGTGTTACTGGCCTTAGAGAAAGTACTCACTGTTAAGTACTCGCAAATTAGTAAGATGTAAGTATTTATTTAAATTTTTGCATCTGTTTCGAGTAAGGATTATTTTCGAAGAACTTAATGTTCTTAGTTTTTTGCAATTTGCAGGTCAGTGTCAGGTTGTATCTTGATCAAAATATGATTCGCGACTCTAACAGATATGTATTTACAGAATTATAATCATTAAAATCATTAATCATCTACGTTAGATTTGTTCCATTAGAACTTTTCCATAAGAAATTTGATTTGTAATTCTGTTTATACATATCTGTTATAGTCGGAATCATATTTTGATCAAGATACAACCTGACTTTTTTTTTTTTTTTTGTTTCTGGAAAGATCAAATAACTTCTCCCGCTCTGGGCGGAGCGGGAGGGCGTGTCAGACTTTTATTGTCTAAAACCCACCCGTGTTCCTTCCGTTGCCTGTGTGCCGGGGCCAAGATATTCCTTTCGGACAAACTCGCAACCCTGCCAGGTCGCAACCCTGCAAATTGCAAAAAACATAAGAAAATTTGAATTTTGCGGGCTACAACTGCGGATCCACCCTAAACAGTTCCTTTGAAGAGTATTCAAATACTATTTTACATACAGAATGATTGGTAATTCGATACATTACTTGAAAGGGGTTAAACTAGATGTAGTTTGCAGCAAAGACCCTGATAACATGTGGTCGAGACTGGGCTGTTTTTTGAGCTCTGGGTTTATTTTTTGTGTAATATTAATTTTGCGACGCCTTTTGGTTTGGTTTTGAACGTCAAATACGTGTTTATAAAACCCTATTCAGCTTTTAACTTCGTAGTGTTTAAATTGAAAAATCGCAAATTATAAGTATTTTAATCTCCGTGTGAAAATTTATTAGCAATGGAGTTGAAAATGTCGTCATATACGACAGACAGGCGGCAGATTTTATTGCGTAACCAGGCATGTGTGTGATAATTATATTGCCCAGATGACTCGACGAGTCCAAACAATATTATTTAATGTGAAACGTTTTTAAAAAGTTGGTTTATATTACTCCATTACTATTTCTATGAAGTTTTTTTCGTTGTTAGTTTCTAAAGATATCGTAATTCTATATTTTCTTATTAAGGGACCAAGTTTTAGACTATTTGTTAGTGTAGTATTCCTGAAAGTTCGAGGTTAAACTGCAATAGAATATGCTCTTGTCTCTGGCCTCTGACTCATACTAGTTCAATGCCAAACCTGCGAATTTGTGTATGAATAGGCAATGTTAAATACCGTAAAAACTCGTTGACAAACCATCCGAATCGAAATACGCAGTAAAAAACCATTATAACGTTAATTTAACATTTTTTTCTTTTTACCGTTTATTTTATTACATAAAATAAAAATAACTTATATACTATACATCTAAGCACAAACCTAAAGATATATATATATACTCGTACATAATTATACACCCAATTAAACAGATCTAATAATGTATAATAATATTGAATTGCTTAAATTGATGCTTTTTGCCCTCTTCCTCTCTCCTAATGTTGCTGTGCCCGACAGGGTCCATATTGGTCTCTTACTTTGTTATACCATCTATGTAATACATATGGAATGCAATAAATAATTGAGTATTGAAGAGTATATATAAAAACCGTTTAATTTAAACCAAAACTCAACACTACAACACGAACGGTCGTAACTCGTCAGTTATCCGTTTCTTATAAATAATTGAGTCCCAAAACTTTAAATGGCCTAATGAGACCTGACCTAGACCCAATTAAACATTCAGGACATGACTTTGACAGTGTCAAAGTAAATTAGCTAGCGAAACTCTGCAGACGTAATTACTATCGATATTTAAACTCGAAAGCAGTGATGGCCTAGTGGTGTGACTGCCAAGTCATAGGTCTCGTGTTCGAACCCAAGCACCTCAGACTTTTCGGATTCATGTGCGTATTTTATAATTATCACTTGCTTCAGAAACCGGCCTGAGAAATATTTCTCGACGGCATCTGAAGCCAAGTCAGAGGCCCATGGGCGGCTTTAAAACTCTGACACCAGGTTAGTCACTAACCACACGAAAAGAAGAAGCAGAACACGATAAAATTAAAATATTTGATGTTTTTTTTTGGTCAACAGCCACTGGTAGTTTAGTTAGTGGGAAAAATAAAATAAAATACAGTAATTTATTCTCAACTTGGTGAGTTGAGAATATCAGTTTTTTTTTGTTTTATCTCGTTTAGATATATCCATAGCCGTATCGTCTGTAAGTTTATATTTGTTCGATAAGTGAGCCGAGTGTGTAATGATAAATGCACCCGCGTTTCATACGACGCTTTTAAACAAGGCAATAAATAAATAAAGTTTTATAAACTAATTAATTACCTATATTCATTTTTTTTTTGTGAAATATGGCCCGCGGATTCCTTATATCGCGGTGTTTTCGCAGGTTGGAGAAGAGGCAAAACCACGAAGCCGTCCAACAGTCTAATAGGTATTAAAAGCATAAAAAACTGAATATTTTGTATGTAGAACACGAAGATATTTCAAGTAACTACATTGGCCACGATCGTTGGCCCCAAAAATTATTACCAACAATTTTGTGTTGTTATTATTTTTATTATTATTGATACCCACCACTCCTGCGCAGTTTCGCTATCTAATTAAATTTGGAACTGTATAAACTAGAAAACCTATTAGATAAACATATGACGAAGTCTTCTACTATTCAGAATTTCTCCAAAGTTTGCAACACTAATTACCTGTAGATAGGTCACATGTAACATCGATACATCACGCACGATACGAATCGTGACGGTTTTAAGGTCAAGTGTACGATAGCACTCGGCAGTTTGAAGGCCAACGAAAAATATTTGGAGATGATGTGGCAAGCTGAAGATAGTAGTGTGCATTTTTAGGACAGATCTGGACTCAAACTCAAAGCATTTATTTCAAATAAACCAATTACAGGCACTTTTGAATTGTCAAGGAGTCGAAATGCTGAAGCTAGATGCCCATTCCAAAGCGTAGTAGGTTCCTACGGAGAAGAACAGGCAAGCAACTCCACGGACGCTCTTTTAAATCAAAATATTGGTTACATCATTCATGTTGAAATTATACATGTGAGAATGATGCAAAACGTTACAAGCGTCCGTAATAAAAAATAATAAAAAAAACTTTTTATTAAAATCAGCCGTGGCAGCTAAAAGATGACCAGCCCGTTGAACGGGGCATCCTCAGAATGACGATTGACTTGTTGCGAACCCGGACACGGCGTGTTGCCACGTGAAGCCACTGCGCTCGTCGCTTGACATGGCTACACGTCGTGTCCGGGATGCCGCGTTGAGAGGTGAAAGACGTGTCGATGTCTTACAGGGTTCTTTATAACTCTTTAACAACAGTTAAGCGATTTAGGTTACTAAATATACGTCGTCTATTGTATTGTATATTTATGTGGTAATTCACTGGAAAAAAGAAAACAAAATATTGCGTCTCAAGTTTTTTCAATGGGGAATTTTTCCAGGTTACATGGGGTGCGGGCGGCCATCGTTTAGCGGATGTTTACTCGTACTAGTCATAACGTATGACCCCTAATTTGCGTTTTTTTTTTTAAAGGATTTATGGTAATTTTGGTACTAAAAATGTGATTTTTAATTAGCAATAACTTTTTTATTTTCAATAATAATAAGATTTTTTTATTACTTTTTGGTAATTTTATTGCAGTACCTAGCTATGTGCTCCTTTCGGATCGGATAGGTTTTTTTTATATATTGGATATTCCATAGTTTGCGTGACGATAAACTCGTAAAACGATGATATATGTTTCAAGAGATAACAAGCAGACTATTGGACAATACTTAGGTACTAAAAGGATCGGCTAACCGATAAAATATATTAATCATTTAGACTTCCACTTTACACAAAAATCTCGGTTTACCTATATCATAAATCAAGTTGATATATTGCCTAGATTCTTTTTTTGGGTTCTAGTTTACAGGTATTTGCGTATCAGCTATGGATAAGTAACGTATTGATATCTGGCTGAGCTGTTCTGAGAGTGTCTGGGTGACGTCGTTTGTGCGTTACGAAAGGAAAAGGTATCAGTACGAACAGCCCCAGATTTTATTTGAATCACTTCCACTACACCACTTCGACAATACGTCTGGTTCATGGTATAATACGAGTAATATACTTCGCCAGGTGTGGCATTCCGAAACACAGTGGTCACGTGGGCAACACAAGTCTACGTCATCACATCTGTGTTACCAGAAGTTTGTAATAATAACTCCCCAACCTTTATTACCTGTGCGAATCAGATAAAACAATGAGGTTTTAATTAACAATTACGTTGGTTTATGTTTAAATTGAATTGTTTCGTTTGATTAGACACACGAAACGACAATTTAAAAGCTTTGGTTTCTGAAAATCTTTCCTTAATCGTGTTTTGTTGCAATAGAGTGGCAACTGGATAGTGACGTAAGCATGTGTTAGTCTCGGAATGCCAGACCTTGTTTTATTAGACCATGGTCTGGTTGAACTATCCTTGAAACTACACATACATACCTACATAAACTCACTCCTTTTCTCATGGGGGTAAGCAGAACCTACAGAACGCCACTTGCATCCAACCCCATACATACCTACTCCTTTTGGCCCTTACAATATATCATACATAGTAGAAGTGCAACAAAAAAAAAAAAAAAAAACAATGTTGTAACATTTGTTCAGCATCTGCCAATAAGCTATGTCATCATCTCCAAAATGTTACTTCACGTGTCGCCTCAAACTTCGTTTCGTCGCCGTTGACTCTTTCAATTTGCACGTGATCAAAATCAGCTGATTCCGCCTCGCGTGAACCAAAGAAACGAAATCTCAGCTGATTTGTACGAAAAAAAAAATAGTTTGAAAATGTTGTTCGGATTTAAAAATAAGTACCAAGGTAGATACTGTGACACAAAAGCCACTTATTCTTTTCCTGCCCTTGTCCCATGTTACTTAGGCTGGTTTCACAGCTGTCCGGGAGCACCGTATGGGCTCCCGGAACGGGGACACACGTGAGGCGCTAGAACATTATTTTACAGCGACGCGGATTGTTCCGTAAGCGACCCGCTCCGGGTTGAGTCCATACAACGTATCGTATTACTCCCTCGTTTCAGAGCACTGCGTGCGCTACCCGTATGGGTCTCCCGTGTAGTAGAAACCAGCCTTATTGTTGGCGCAACATGTTTTTTTCTTCCACTCTCCCCTGTTAACCGTCACGTGACCATTCGCTCCCTTTTCTTTCATATCATTCGTCACACAATCCATCCATCGTTTCCTTGGTCTTCCTCTCCCTCTCCACCCATAAACATTTATAGGCATTCCCCTTCTTTAGTCACATACGTTTCACCCTTCCTCATCTGCCCATACCAAGACAAACGATTCCCTTTCAACTTTTCTGTAACAGGCGCCACTTTGGAACTCCCTCAAATATACTCAAAAGCACTCAACAGATTAATTAAATTTTTCGGAGTGCGGATGGCAAGTAAGAAATGAAGAATTTCTACTTTTGGAAGTGGGATTAAAAATGCAAAATGCTAATTAGCGTCTCTTTCAAAGGTGCATCCAACCGAAGTAGTCAAAGTAAAATTCGAGAGCAAAGCGAATGAACGAAAATACATGAAAGCAAAAAGATATTCTCGACTAAGAGCTCTAAGTTTATTTTTTTATGTTTTAACGACTATTGGAAGCTCTTGGGCTTCATCTCACCTGATGGTATGATCAGGCCGAAGGTAGAAGCGAGCTTCACCCGCAATCCTCAACCACAGAGGAACTGGCTATTTTACCTCTAACTGCTGAAACACAACAATGCTGTTAACATTGTTGTTATGGCGACAGACTAATGTAGATAAGATGGTGGTAGCTAGCCATGCGGACTTAGAACAAGCCCTACCTACCACCAATCAAACCGAGCAGAAAATATTGCTCTAGCTGGGAACCCGGATCTCTGGGTCTGAAACAGGTCGATTTACCACTAGACCACAGAGGCGGTTGAAAAGAGTTAAGTCCAATTGTATGTTTTACAACAATTTGATTCATATAGTAGGAACTGAACAAGAAAAGAAATAGGTTTATGAAAGCCTCTATTATGTCAAAGAGTTTAAAATCACATCACCTTGTTGATTCCTAATCATAATAGCTACCAGAAGACTTGACAGCTGATGTACTTATCAGAAATTGACCAAGACACGAAATTTCAGAATTCGAGTCGATTTTTATTCCTAGACAGTTTCACGACTTTCACGGAAAAAAGGCCTGTATACTTCACGTTTCCATGCCAAAAGAATAAACAATCACGTGAGCACAGCTAGTACAGAAAATACCTCAGCGATAAGACCGTCATCAGCTGTTTTATCACTACGTCAAAGAACTAAATCAAGGCCATGAGTTACCTAGTGATGTACTCGACAACAATCCGTCATCTTGTCTGATAACAGTGATAACAGACAGCAGTCTGATTTAGAGACTTAAAATAACATGATATAACTTGCAGTTATCTCATAAAGATATGTGATTTTAGAGGAAAGCGGCCAGATTGGGTTTCTAAGCCATGTAATTTTTTTATGGAAAAATATTTGAATACTAAATACTAGATACTAAGCTCCGGCGCACGATTGGAGTTTACTCCTTGATATGATTGTCTTTGAATATGCAATAGGCAAAGACGGTAACTAAACGCATCTCTTAAAAAAACCCTCCCCCCCTCCCCACCCCCTGTATATATGCTTGTATAAATTTCACTCCTCATAAAGTTTCCATACTGGGGTCTTATATGAAAATCGATTCTTAAGGAGTAAACTCAAAAAGTCAGAAAACCTACTGAAGCTACTAAACTCTTAAATCAACGACGCGATTCCTTAGAACTGTCCCTACCTCAAATTTGTCCCTGAATGATAAAATAATTATGTTTATTTTGTAAATTCGTTTTAGCAAACACTGTTACACGTTTAGATGGGTGTTTCCTATCCGACTACTCTAAGAAACACCGAAAAAAACTCGAAATAAATACTGACCCGTCTCTATTTATCACTGTAGACGGCCGAATAGATGGCTGTCAGATGGTTCCTTTTCACGTGTAAATATGTGCCGGTAGCTTGAACAGGTTGATAAATGGCTTGGTCCTACAAAACAATACACCTACATACTAGGTAGTTCAGACCAAATAAAAAACCAAGACATAGCGCTGTCAACAGTGACGTGAGGCCGGTTTTGTAAACATGTGTGCACTTAGTGAGGTGTAGTTTGATTGTAAATGTGTGCGTGTGAGCGTGTATGAGAGCGGCGGTGTAGTTTTGGCATGCTTCACTGTATTGTTCGCAGCGCTATGTCTTGGTTTTTTATTTGGTCTGAGCTAGGCCGATACTCAAGCATTGATTTCTACTTTTGAGTCAGTTTTTATACTATTCTGGCAGATTGGTTTAATCACAACGATCTAGAAACAGGTTTGAGTATCTTAAAAATAATATCAAAATTTAAAGTCACAGCAGTTTTCGGACGTCAAAATGACACAGTCAGCCCCCAGAACCCCCGCCCTTCACCACTTCTTAGTGCTTTAGCGAGGAAGAATGGCAAATGGCGCAACAATCTCCCCAAATATTTACTTATATATTTACCTTAACCTTGAATGGCCTTGGAGGAGCCCGTGGCTAAGTAATAATAGCCGCACGGGTCGATTTATCTGATTAAGCTACGCTTGCCGGGGTTGGTTCGTGGATGGGTGACCATCTTTACATATCGAGACGAGGAGTCTCGATATCTAAAGATGGTCACCCATCCACGAACCGTGATCCACGAATCGTGCTTCGGAAACCATGTTAAGCCGTTGGTCACGGCTGTCATTCGTGCGTGGTTGACTGTTGTTACGGGCCGTTAGAAGCCCGAAAGTCTAACAACCAGTCTTACCAACAGGTATCGTATTACCTAGTTACTGGGTTGTGGAGGTTAGATAGGCAGTCGCTCCATGTAAAATACTTATTCAGCTGCATCCGGTTAGACTGGAAGCTGACCGCAACAGAGCTGGGAAAAGGCTAGGCAGTTTGATTGAGCCTTGGATGGTGATCTAAACTTGTAACAGATGTTAAATATTAAGTGTCCTAATTGAAATTCGCGCGATGTGCTCGCACGACCAAATATAAAAATACATAATCACGACAACACGTTATATTAGGACAATGCGTTACCTAAGAACTTGAATGTGAGACTCTCGTTTTCGTACGGTTAGCAACGAAAGTTACCATTACTTTTATATAATAAATAACTTGCAACAAAATTATTAGCGACTCTGCTCTGGTTTTCATAAAAACACATAGGTACCATCGCGGACACTGGTGGTTGACCACTTTGTAATAAGGTCGAAAAGTGGTCACCAATGTCCGCGATGGTACATAAGCTCACGCTCTTTTCCCACGCTAGGCAGAAACTACAGAACTCCACCTGCAGCAATCCTTACATACTCCAGCACTCATATTCTGGATTTCAGTAACGGAACAAGTATTGGTGTTATTTCAATATTAGGAACATGTGGGGTTGGCGGGCGAAGTGGCTCGCTCTGCTCTTTACGCTTGACGTGTCAACACGTCGGGTCCGGGTTCGCCACAAGTCAATCGCCATCCTGAGGATGCCTCGTTGAGAGATGAAACACGTGTCGATTTCTTACAGGGTTCTTTATGACTCTTTAAGAACAGTTAAGCGGATTAGGTTACTAAATATACGTCGTCTATTGTATTTTATAATGGATTTCCGCAAAGTCACGCCTGAATGAATTAACTAACATATTTTCTGTTTAAAAATATTTTGTTGAGTTATAATGACCGAAAAAAGCAGCGTTCATAACCTACTTTCGTTGCTGACTGTATCAGTCTTCGCAAGGTACAGCAATTTGAAAAACTCACACGAGGAACAAATAGGATGGAAAGTTACTCATCCTACTTTGAAAAGGGAGGATCCTCCGACCAGACGGGTGTTGTGTCTGGTGGGCTAGCATAACATTAGATTAATATATACAACATCCCGACAACAACAGTCGGGGTGTTGTATATATTATGCTAATCGCTTTTGTGATCAAGATTTGTGTTTTTGAAGCGTAGCACCTACGCATGTAGCGTTGTTCAAATTACATTAACATTAAACTTTTCTTTATCTACAGTTGTGACTTCAACAAGTACACGATACGTTGCATCAAGACAGTCGGTGAGATGGCGCCGAAGATGGAGGTGGATGAGCTGGTGGACAGCGACAACGAGTCCAGTGGAAGGGGGACGGCTTCTGATACTGATTGATAAGAAATAAACTGCTAAATCTGTATTTGCTGTTTTATTTTTAAGGATTTAAAGTGTACAGCTGTGAGGCCATCCGCAAACTCCATATTATAAATGCGAAAATGAGTTTGTTTGTTTCGCTTTCATGGTAAAATGGCTGAACGGATTTGGATGAAATTTTGCACATGGGTAGATTATGAACTGGGTTAGGACATATAATACTTTTTATCCCGATATTCCCACGGGATCGAGACTTATGCGGGTGAAACCGCGGGTTTTCAAATAAAACTCATCCTTTCATCAATTTCCTTTATTAACCTGTGTAACGCTGGGCCCCAATATAAAACTAACAGAGTTGCTGTTGCGTGGCCACGAGAGCAGCGCGTTGGCTCTCGCGACCGCTACCGCTGACACTATGACCGCTATTATCGCGATTGTGAGCATGAACCATCGAGCTACTTCCACGTAGCCGAGGAGTTTGTGGGAGTCGCGGAGTTCTTGTTGAATTGAGACTGGGATTGATGCTCCCTGAAAAAAGTAAAATGACAATGAAATTAAAATTTAAACAAAATCGAAGACATGCACTAAGCTTGCATTTTGTTGCTTAAAAGGTGATCTCCAACTCATGTGTATTAAGAATTTGTGTAAATGCAATAAACATTTTTATTTTTTTTATGCCCCACTCCCTCTCAAAGTCAAAGTCAAACAATTTATTTCAATTAGGCACATAAAAGACACTTATGAACGTCAATTTTACAAAAAATAAAATTGATTCTACATTCTCACACATAGGAGACTTGTGACCAAGTATTTTAAACGTTATAGGATGATTATGCTTGTGGTAAAATTTTTGCAGTTTTTTTTTATGGTTCTAAGACAAATCGCACATGCACAATGATACAGAGCCAGTTTGGTCCATGTATACTGTTCAGGAGTAAGGCCGCGTTTTCTCTTTAAAAGTTTCAAAGTATTAACTATACCCACTGGATTAACTTTACGAATATAAGACCCAAAGATCCAATTTCATAAGTCAGGTGCCTATCTTTATCTCGCGTACCTATTTCGCAGATAAAGTGAGTGATGCAGAGCTTTTATGTATACATCTAGTTGATTAAAAAAAGTTAGTGATTTAAAAAATAACTTTCTTTTAAATATTTTTAGCCTTAACAATTTTTTTACGTGCTAACATTAGGGTGGCCTTCGTAATAAATGCGAAGGCTATCTAAAAGTTTCAGTGTAGGTTACCTACTTACTATACATACAAAATAATACCTAAGTAGGTGGTAGGTACCAAACTTTTATGAGGTTCCAGATAGTGGACAGGGCAATTTATATTTTTGGGATATTCAAAATAAATAAATTTCTCCAATCGGAATAAATGGATACGATACAGGTGGATATTATACGAAAAAAATAATTGCCCAAGCATCTAAAAAAAATCATTTAGTAGGTACAACCGCGGACTTTTGCAGTGAACCGCTTTTCACCCTTATGGCCTTAGTCATAAGGTTGACAAGTGGTTCACCGCCAGTTTTCGCGATGGTACATTTAACTTGAATGATATTATGGAACATCCTTTACTCTGGATTTTCCCAACGATCCCTTCTCCATCATGCCTTAGAAAGAATGGCAGTAATATTTTACTTTTATACTTTTAAAACATCTGGTTTCCATCCGATTTAGTCTAACTAGACTGCATTTGCTCTTGGCAAAATGCCAGTAGGTAACCGGCTAAAATCATTACTTACCTATAAATAAAAGGTTAAGATAGAAATATTCCTAATAAATATCCAGCCAGTACCAAGGTATCTTTTACGAGAAACATTATACCTACTTAGATAAGATTCGTTAAAAGATAAAATAAGATTATTTATTACAATAGATAACAGCTGTCATTGAATGAATGTAGGTACCAAATTTTCCATACCTATTAATAAGAATACCTACCTACGACATATTTTCTCTTAAAGAGTTCAATCAGTAGATGTTGAGCGTTTGACTAGAATACGATAAGCATAATCGAATTGTTCTCTGATAATTATCGTGATTCTGAAAGCCAAATTAGATTAGGAGAGATAACGTCTAAAATTCTGATAATATCGGAGCTAAATGCAGAACTTTCACCGCTCTAAACACGTGGATGTTTCTCCGAAATATCAACTTACATCGTTTGTCCACCGCTACCGTGAACGGGACGTCAACGACAAACGCGATTATTCGAACCGAACGTGACGTCCCGTTGGCGGACGGGCGGAGGACAAGCGGCCATAGTAAAGGAATCGCTACTTCGGCGCCGTCATGTAGTTCTCGTTGACGTGGCGGTGGACAAACGGCCTAAGGGTAAGAAACTTATCGATAAAGGCCACTGCAACAGGCGCGACACAACACTGTCGATTCAGGTCGTACAGCGTTAATTACTTACCTACAGTTATATTCACCTAGAAGTTGCCTCTCTTTCTATCGCGCAACTCTTAGATCTTCTGACTACGTTACACTCACTGAATTGCGTAGCAAGAGTCGCATATATCCTGCCAGGGTTGCGAGTTTGTCCGAAAGGGATATCGCGGCCCCGGCACACAGGCAACGGAAGGAACACGGGTGGGTTTTAGTCAGTAAAAGTCTGACACTCCCTCCCGCTCCGCCCAGAGCGGGAGAAGTTATTTGATAATTTCCCACCCAAAAAAAAAAAAAAGAGCCGCATATATGATTTTGCGGAGTGTCCCATCTGTATGTAATAATCTGTGGCAAAGGTAGCCTTCGAAATTCAAATTCTCTTACGTTTTTTGCAATTTGCAGGTCAGCGTCAGGTTGTATCTCACAGATAGGAAGCCCGTGTCTGAGCAGTGGGATCGTTAAATGCTGATTATGCTTATCTATGTTATGCTGAATGTTTTGTACATACCTCTTCAAGCCACAGCATAGGGAACAAGCCAGTGGGCACGCTCTTCAGCTGCGGGATGTTGTCAATCTTGCGCAGTTCTATGTTGAACTGCAACCGCTTCAGACCACTTAGGACTACGCCGGTCGTCTGTGAAAATACATTTTCTTTTAGTTTAAGAGTCTAAATGTTCCTATAGGTTTTCGGGCCCGACTTCCAAGTCCTTGATCTTCGGAAAGAAACGATTACAAGTTTTAGCTGTTTCTTTATGTGTGAGCGCATAAGTCAACATGGGACTATTTCACTCCACCGATCGGTACCGACTTGTATTTACCGGGAACCCGCGTCTTTATGCAAGTAAGTACCCTCTTGGTGGAGGCGGGCTTTTATCTATTCGTTTTCGCAACAATTACCATAAATAAAGAATTTTCAAAAAAGGAAGCGGTTCTGTTCTAGTTTCGTTACTGTTTGATTTGACCACTATTTGGCTGATGTGGCTACAGTGAAGCACGACTGCTAAGAAGAAACCACTTTGTGTTTTTATTCTGTAAATTTGTTCGATGTGTTTAGTTGTCCAGTTTTTTTTTTAGTTGCTGCGCAGCGTTGTAGTGCTATCCTTCACTATATAGATTCATACAAAAAACATTTCATGCATCGATATAGTCTGTCTAATGTTGTACATAGGAATTTGATTTATTGGATCGTATATGAGTTTCATGGCGAAAGTTGTTTAGTATGACGGGTACAATCACCCTCTTGACGGCCTTGCCACCTTGTGACATGTTAATAAATCGACACCTTGTATCTTACCAAAAACGTTAACAAAAACTCACGGGATCAATATAAACATAAGAGTTATGCTTCTCCCTGTCGGGCATGACTCCTGACTGGAAGAACTCGAGCAGTTCTTCCGAGGCGAGGTAGAAGTGAGGCAGCGATGCGATGGCCGGCGCGCCTTGGCACGGCATCAGGTTCAACAGGCCCATGAGGAGGCAGCCGTCGTGCTTGGCGCTCCAATTCCTGAAGAAGAAATGTGAGTTTGGTCAAAGATAAGTTTCGTAGAGTGTACAAACTGAAATCATCATGAATCAAAAACCAAAACACGAGCAAATGAACGAACGAACGAACGAATCAATCATCTGAATTATCATCATGATCCGGTTGACGTCATCACGTCAACGCCGGCTGTCACTGAAAGTCAGCGCTGGGGCTCTGTCTCGCATAGGGTCGCAGCATTATGCTGAGCGATAGCCGTTTTGCGTGGATGTGACGCATATTTCCCCCAAATTGTTTATTTTCGTGTTTTGTTCTTTCCTTGCGTCATGTGTACCGCAAATAAACGTATTTTCTTTCTTTCTTTCTTTTTTTTTTTTTCAAATGCAAAACTCAAAGCAGTTATTTCAATAAAACCAAATATAGGCAATTTTGAAATGTCAGTCAGTCAGAAAGATGAAACTAGTTGCCCATAAAAAAAGTAACCGATGAAAAATTTCAACGCCCCATGCGTTGACATTTTTCGTCGGTTATTTTTGTTGTTTCAGATTCATGTACTGAATCCATGGTAACAGTTTTCGCGTCGATGTCCCTGCCACCCTGTAGGATACAAATAAAAGTCTTGTGGAAAAACATTAAGTACCTTCTTTCTGAGTCGGTCAGGTAAATTTTGACATAGTCATTACGCCTGGCAAGCGTATTGGTAACATAGAACATAATGCTTAATATACTGATCAATATATTGTCACATTGTTTTAAAAAGTGCGTTTGTGTCCAATCATCGCGTTGTACAGTACAATATTTATTTAACGTAAGTAATACGATACCTCTGATTCATAACAACAACAAGTTTTATACATTACATAATTTATGTATACGTAAATGTTTTATATAGGCGCCATAGTCAGCACAAAACACCCAATCATACTGTTTAATGCTTTTAGAATAAGATCTGAATGTCATTTAAGTATCTGTTTTTTATATATTAAAATAAAGACGTTTTAAAATCAAATCAATATACGTATTGTTACAATCCCTTAGTTGCCTTGTATAGCAGCCTGGGCCTGCTCTGTAGCCTATTTCATACCGGAAAACACAAAGACAAAACAAAAATAAAAATACTAACTTTTTACAAAAACATTTGTTGTCATGGTTGGCGCTCTTCGCTGCTAACGCTGACTCTGAGATCTCGTAGTAATACGAGCTGATATTGAACATCTCCTTCTTGCCGACAAGATCTACGTAAAGGGACCTGTGAAGTAAAGTTATAAACAATTTTATTGCTTAACGCTATCGTTTGGGGGGTTGTAAATCGTCTGCAGTGACTATAAGGAAGTGAAAAATGTTGGTTTGGGGGTAATAAAAATACAGAAGTTAGGTAATTGCGTGTGCGTCAGGCATTGTTTTCTGCTGACGTGATGTGTCTTTTGGGACTTGATGATTGTTATAAAGCCTTTTTTTTAATACAAACAAAATTAAATATGTAAAAAACTTTTTACAAAAAAAAAATTACCGACTGAAAAAAGAAACAAAAACAGTGAATAAATATATATTAAAAAAAAAACGTTTAAAAAAAAAGATTTCCCTTTAATTTCGGAAATAGGTAGCAAAACACGAAAATACAGAACCAAAGACACAGACTTCCGAAATAAAAGTTATTATTAAATATAGTTTTTTTTTTAAATCGTTTTTTTACGTGTTTATTTTTCACTTTTTAGTTGTGATATAGACCCCACAAAAATTCAAAAACCCCTACTTGCTATAATTTAAATAACAGTGACAGGAACTATAACATCATCCATATAGTGGGAAGAACACATATTATTGAAGCTACCTCAAAAACTAGCCAAGCAAAGTTAATAAAAAAAATATGGCATCACCTCTGAAGTATGCCTTACCAAACAAAAAAGGAATCATCAAGTTGGCGGAATAAACATAAAAAAAAAAACATAAAGTCGAATTGACAACCTCCTCCTTTTTAAGTCAGTTAAAAAATAAGGGATCCCTCAATCATTTATCTCTACAGTCTCAAACTAAATTTGCTAGCGAAACTCCGCAAACGTGGTGGGAATCTATATCTAAACATGAAACAAAAAAGAAAAAAAAAACTGATATTTTAAGTGAATACACTACTGGCGGTTGATGACCCAAATAATATACATATATAATATTATTTTTTTGTTTAACCATACGAAACTCCGCAGCAGATGAGTCGATACACAGTTTTACTAGCTAATTTAATTTGACCTTGTATAATGTCTTAAAAACAGAACTAGCAAGGGTTTAGTGTTGGGTATGGGGACTTCTTAGTAGTATTATGTAGATTGCTATGTTTTATTCTACGAGTGGACGTACTATTGCTCGTAAACTTATCATGTATCCACTTCTGAAGACGCCTTTATGCTTAACTGGAGACGATTTAGTAATCGATGCATCTGAACTACAGCATAAGTTTTTTTAATCACCTGCAGATATCCGGTTCAAAAGTATAAAGCTTCTTCGGCACATTGCCTTCCTTGATCGGAGGGAATATGGACGAGTCTGAACCGTTGATCTGTCCGCAGTATTTATCGCCCCACATCTGCATGATCTGCTGGCCTTTGTAGGTGGCGATATTGCCGAGCTCATACACGTTGTCCCGACCACGGTTCATCTCGTAGGGACCAGTTTCTGAACGGTTCATCTGGAAGTTTGAAGAGGATTATGAGAATCACTACAACGCTACAAGGTTATTTTGGCGCGAGGCCAAAATCGGAACTAACGTCGCCAATACAATTTCTGTGACACAATTTCACATAAGTTTGCCAAAAACCAATCCCTGTTATTGTCACTCAGACGCCAAAATATCCTATTAGCACTTTTTTTTTTTGCCGGACGCGAGAGATCGCCGCCGCATCCTTGTAGCACTCTATTGACGTTCTAGGTAGGTCGAATATCGAATGCACATAGACGAGCGGGAATTTTTTGAAACATTTATCGATTTTTAGTTATGAAGAAAATCTACCTACTTAGCTACTATAAAATTTATCCTGCACGGCGAACGAAAGCAGTTATGCGTCAATCAAAATCTATCAACATTCAAAGGGTATCATGCAGTTTGCCAATATTAATAATCAGAATGTAACTTATTGTAAGTTACGATTGCAGATTGTAACCTATCATACTATTACTGAAACATTATAGACTTAGGGCCAACATCAACTGATTGAATTAATTAACAGACAGCTGTGCTGCATGGGAGTTGTTGCGTCACTTTTTCCCACCTAAAGCTTTAGGAAGCGGTGAAGGGTGGGCGTTTTGTAATTTTGACTGTCTTATGTAATTTTGACGTTCAAAAAGTGCTTCCAGTTTCCAGTCTAATCGGATGCAGCTTTGTACCAGTATTTTACATGAAGCGACTACCTATCTGACCTCCACAACCCAGTAACTGTGTAATACGATATTGGTAAGACTGGTTACAGCCTAATTTGTATAAATAACTTTTGATTTTTTATAAAATTTATTAGAAAATTTAGAACTGATTAGCTAAGTAATTATACATACATGTGAAAACATTGAGAAATAAAATCCATTGGCTCCTTCAGCTGGTCGCATGGTAGGTGGCATGTCACCTTTTATCTTACCGCACACAAGTCCTGTAACGAAAACAAATGGAAATTTTCAAATTTTCAATAATGAATAAGAGTGCCAATCGTTTTGTAGGGTACACCGACCGCAAACCTTTCTGACACCGCATTCAATTTAGGTAGCCCGAAAGGGTCAGGGAATACGTGCTGTAACATGACAGCACGTATTCCCTGACTCTTTACCCTATAATTTTATTCATTTCACTATTTCCGTTGGGGTTTTTGAAGGAAAGCTTACTTGAATGTTAATGTGTGCCTTAATCAAGTATAGTCGACCTCGTATTTTCGTTACCAATAAAATTAAATATATGAGCAGTGATAGCCTAGTGGTGTGACCGACAGACTGCCAAGTCATAGGTCTCGAGTTCGGACCCAAGGCACGCACCTCTGACTTTTCGGATTCATGTGCGTATTGTATAATTATCACTTGCTTCGACAACGGTGAAGGAAAACATCGTGAGGAACCGGCATGCCTGAGAGATATTTCTCGACGGCAGGTGAAGCCAAGTCAGAGGCCCATGGGCGGCTTTAAAACTCTGACACCAGGTTAGTCACTAACCACACGAAAAGAAGAAGAGGTTGAATGTCACTTGCACGTCATAAAACAACAAGGTCTATTTATCTTTAAAGCAGTTAGATAGTTTCATACATACATAAACTCACGGCTTCTTGCCATAGCAAGGCAGAAACTACAGAAAGTCACCTGCTTCGATCCTTACATACTCCTTAGGCTTCGTTTACGTCCATACATCTGGTCATACACGCACGCCGGTTGCGAATACTACGCATCTGACTTTTCTGAAGAACATCACCAATAAAGTCACTACATGTCCGCCTAGGTCGTCGCTTCCCGGCGTTTCCACTCGCATCTGCCTTGTAAATACCTTTTTCACATCACATCCTCGGAAAGATTCTGTTTATTATTCGAAATTGAGTGCAAAAGTGCATTTATCCGCTAGCGTGGAAAGAGTTTTCAAAATTCGAATCTTTCTATTCAGTAATTTTATATACTGCCAGACCACTGAAAATGCATTAATACGTATTGCATGTAAGTGCGCCAACTTCATTTTTAGAATAATCGCACTGTCCAGCACGACTGCATGAAAAAAAAAAACTATTTAAAATTTTCTTATCTTTATTCAATTCACTTTTCATTATTATGGTTTGTTTTCTGATATAATCGTAAGACATTATAAATTAAGAGGGAGTCTAGCAGCGATGAAAATATAAAAACCCCTGCAGAGTTAGTGCAAGCGGTACAGAATGCCGAATTGAGTTTTCTAATTTAATATATTATTTAAGCTGTTTTTCTTGCACCCTAACATTTTCCTCGCTGTAGTGAGGTGAAAAGTTGTGTGTTGCGCTCAGCAACAAAGTTATTCTGCGTCTCGTACCCTCGCTACGCTCAGGTTTCAATACAAGTACTGAACTGAACATACAACGGATAAATAATCCTTTTGACTTCAGGCAATAGCAGGTAACTCTACCATGTGAACTAGAGTATGGTCTGTCCCAAAAGTATCTGATGAAGGAATAAATAAAACCTGTGGTTAACAAATATTTGAGTCCTCACATAAAAACCCTTTCATTTGATACTTACGTGTTTGAGTCACAGAAATTCATATGTGTACCAAAATTCAATTTAATCGGTCCATTAGATTTTGAGTTCATTAAATAACAAGTACTTTCGAAAATAACAAATGAAAACTTACCCAAAGCGGCATTATCACCATCACAGCTCAAGTAGATGCCGTCAAAGAACAGATCTCTCACTTTGACCCTCAGGAAGGCATCCTCGAGGCTCGGGAAGAACTGCTCCAGCGCTTTGTTTATCACTCCCGCCAAACTTGGCATCATGTCATGAACTGTTAACAAGGCAGCCTGGAAGAAAGAGATAGAAATGTGTCTTACAAAAATTATAATAATAAATCGTTTAGGCATAAGTAAGTATTGTTTTTTTTTTTTTTTTTTTTTTTATATAGGGCATCTCGCAGTTAACCTCTGAGGAGGTCGTAGCTGCTTAACCGGGCTTTCCTGTGGCTGCCTTAAGCTTCTACACTTAAAGCCTCCAGCCAGGGGCATAAACTATTCTAATTAAAACTAGGCGAACGCTCGCTAAGGGCACGCCCTGTGGGGTACGGACCTCGGCTTAGGGCGTCGCTGGGGGGAGGACAGCAAGATGGGACAGGCTGGATCAAACATAGATTATTATTATTCGGGGAATTTAAGACTACGGGCTCAGCTTCGACGCGGGCTGGCGCATCGTCGAGCAAGGGTCGGGGGGAGTAAGTATTGTGTATTTATTTTATTATTTATATCTCATTGTTTGCTGCATTGGTCGACGTCATCGTGTCAACGCCGGCTGTCGCTGAAAACCAGCGCTGGGGCTCTGTGTCGCAGCATTATGCTGAGCGATGGCCGTTTTGCGTGGATAACAACTTGTTCTTTTATGTGTTTATGTTCTTTCTTTGCGTCATGTTTATCGCAAATAAACGTATTTTGTTTCTTCTATTTATTAGTAACTCAAAAAGACAGGACGCATAAATTAAATTGCGAGATGGATGAATTATTCATAAAATAGACGTGTATAGATAGGTTCTGGAGGATAGCAAAGCTGATGTCTAAACTAGGCCGTACCCTGTACTAGGCACCTATACTATAGGTGCATGTACTAGGCATCAGAGCTCAAACTCAAGGCATTTATTTCAATTAAACCATTTAAAGGCACTTTTGAATTGTCAAAGAGTCGATCAGTTAGTCAAAAAGTTGAAGCTAGTTGGCCAGTTAGTAGTTGGAATGGGTAAGAACCTCCAACTCCTTTAATCATCATTATTCAGCCGAAAATCGTCCACTTTACTGCTTAGGGGCATCCCCCAAGCATCGTTACATCAACCGATATAAAGCCATCAAATATAAATCTCCTTATTTTTAGCTCAAAATAATAAAAATTATGTGTTTTTTTTTAAGGTTTAATTTCTACATTTTGATATAACCAATATCGCTGTCGCGCTCGGTAGCGACAGCGAATCGGTACACGATATCGCTGTCGCGCGGTAGTAACCAGAAAGCGGATAAGTAACGCTACCGAGAGCGACAGCGATATCGCGTACCGATTCGGGATCGCTACCGAGCGCGACAGCGCTATCGCGTACCGATTCGGATTCGCCACCGAGTGAGACAGCGATATCACTTATATCTAAATAGGCTTTAAATCTGGATCATAGTGCACTTGGTTCATAATATCAAAAACTTCCAGAACACATGAATTTCAACTGTTCGAAGAAAGTTCAAGATAATTTCCAAGAAAATAGTCGTTTCTTTTGTGTCACCTTTAAGGGTTGTACAGACCAGCGCGAATTGTCGCGCGACGCGACACCGGTTATTGTTATACTGTGAAGTTTTCTTAGAAATTGTATTGTTCGTGTCGCGTCGCGCGACAAGTCGCGCTGGTCTGCACAAGCCTTTATGTCTCATCCATTAAGAGACGACTAAGATTTGTCACGATTGTATCAGGAAGACGAACATTGACCTGCGTTCAACTTCAAATCTGCCCCAGGGGAAAGGTCCCGGTTATTGCCCTTCCGCAATATTGAACCTTTGAGGGTCAAAATCAATCAGTTATTTGTTGCCGAGAATGGATGGATTTCTTTTGTACCGAAAGTTTACTCCAGTCCAACTTAATTTATAAAGGAAACTCCAAAAATCTCAACTAACAACAGTCGTTTTGACCAAATACAATGTTAATCTCGAGCGTATTGGAAATCCTGAACGTTTTTATGTGGCAAAAAGTTTCGTGTCAGATTTTCAATTTCCAACTTTACAGGAAAAATATGAATGATTGTTTCGTCTCTTGGGTCGTTAATAAATATTTCCTACCTACAATACGGAAATGTAAACTAACGGTGAAAGCTTTGTTTTCTTGTGTATTTATTTTTAAGAGATAAATTGTTTCCTTAGTAACTAAAGTTGGCATTAAAGCGAGCCGTCCACCGCCAGCTAAACTAAGTTAGTTTAGTTTAGCTTTTCATGCATGGGTGGACGCAAATATATGTAAAACTGGCGAGCTAAACTAAACTAACCTTAAACTAAACTAACCCCTTGGTAAGACTGGTTGTCAGACACTGAAGTATTCTAAGGTATACTTGCATAAGCAATAACAATTCTATTAACGCTAAACATATTTAAAACATCATTCTGTTTGCTGCTCTGTTTCAAATCTTAGTCAATTGTGGTGCAAACATACCTGAGGCACCACAAATCATTTAACCCTAAACGAATTTAAAACATCATTTTATTACTGTAGATGTCTGAAGATGCCAGACACAGAATGCTTTTTTTCAACAGTAAAAAAACATGTTTCTTACCAAGTAAGAGAAGTGTATGACAGTAACTTCATCGTCCTCCGTGAGCCCACCAGACGCTTCAGCATCAAACTCGAAGCGCTTGTGCAGCATGTACTTGATAGTATCGTTGGCGCCGTAGCCCAGGATCGTCCTCTCACGATACTGCCTGGAAAGAGAGATAATAATTACCAAATTAATGACGTTAATTAATATTTACTTAATAAAGTACTATAATGTACGAGTCTGCCTAACCCTTCGGGGTTACAGGTGTGATGTTATGTTAAAGTACCCCTTGTTTCTCGAAACTTGTTCAATTTAATCCCATCAAAAACATATACCTATGTTGATACATATAATATGTTGTACATGATATGTTTTTTGCATGATATGTGATTTACACAGTTCTTCTACCTAAATAGATGTGAGACTTGCTAAAAACTAGTTGTGTTCAAAATTTTAAGCTTGTGTGTCTGCTAGAAGTGCCTTAGAATTATGATCATCGGTGAGTGAGTACGTCAGTGACAAAATGACGGAACTTTGACCTGCAATAATTCTTAAACTACAGAATCAAATTGAATGTAATTTTGGAATATACCAAGCCCTCTTGGTAACTGAAAATGTAGGCTTCTAGTTTTATCCACAACAAAGTTACAGTTGGTCGAAAATGTCCTGAATGGCTTCGAGAAAAGATGGTACGGCTGTGCTTTGCTTTGCTTGACTTGGCGGGAGTACTACCGTGCCCCCAGATACTTTACATTATCATTTGATCACAAAGGCAGTTAAAAACAACAGGCTTTGCGATTGTGATCTTAATCTTAAAATAATTAGGTACAAACCTAATCATTCTATGAAGAAAATCACAATGTTACACTTAATAATCAAACAAAGTAAAAGTATTGTAGGCTTCTATCGATATGTTAACCATCACTTTTACTTAGTTTGATCAAATATATTATGCATTTATTTAAGTACATTATGTTACATAATGTACTTAATACTTTCGACTCCACTCACTTTTCATAGAACTCATACGCCATGCCGCCATACATGTTGGAAGTCAACCCTCCCGGTTGCCGGCATTACGTTTGCGGTAAAGTTAACCATCGCGGACGGTCAACAGCATTAGGTTTAAAACCGTGTTATAAACACACGTGTTGTTTACACGGTTGGCGCAGTGGCTGAGCGATCGACTGCTGTGCAATGTGTCGCGGGTTCGATCCCCGCACGGAACAAATATTTGTATGATCTGCAAGTAGTTGTTCCTGGTCTGGGAGTTAGTGTATGTGAGTTTCAATGTTTGTAAACGCACCCACGATACAGGAAGAAATTTTTAGTGCGGGGCAAAGTTTAAAAAAAAAAAAAAAAAACTCTGTAAAACGAAGTAAAATTGTGACATACGAAGAAAAAAACAAAATTCTTGGATTTTAAAATCAACGCTTAAACTAATAAATCTTGTTAAAATAAACATCAGATTTTATTTTCACGGTTAATAATGTTGTATTCGCTAAGAAAAACTTACATGTATTTTTTATATGCGTCTAGGTAAACCCTCCAGGAGGGCTCCCGGCACTGAATGTGTTAAATAAATGCATAATATAAAAGTCCTATCAACGACTTACTGAATTCAATCACAAGAACTTGTTATTAACATTTCGTTCATTGAGAACGAAATAACAACAACAAAATTTCGTTCAGGACCAAATTCGCAATGCGGAAGTGAGTTAAGGGGAATGCGCTAAGGTAGCCCGCGAAATTAAAATTTTCTTACGTTTTTTGCAATTTGCAGGTCAGTGTCAGGTTGTATGTTGATTAAAATATGATTCCCAACCGTAACAAATATGGCTTTACAGAATTTAAATAATTAGAATCAGCGATACAACTTAGAAGTGGCCTCAAATGTCATGATTCATGAAATAGTCACTCAATAGGGTA
Organism: Agrochola macilenta; assembly: GCA_916701695.1. Taxonomy (NCBI): domain Eukaryota; kingdom Metazoa; phylum Arthropoda; class Insecta; order Lepidoptera; family Noctuidae; genus Agrochola; species Agrochola macilenta. The sequence goes on along the minus strand of OU753560.1, from coordinate 20,888,283 downwards.
ATATGAGCTTAGAGAGTTGTATTGATGACTTTATGATTATAATTCTATAAATAAATATTTGATACGATCGCGAATCATATATTGATCAACATACAACCTGATACTGATACAACATAGCAAAAAACGTAAGAAAATTTGTATTTCACTGGAATCCCTGACGCTTTCGCCTTAAATCGAATTTCCTGAAAACAACATAAATCATTTACATCGAGTACTGTGCAGCTGTTAATGGATCAAGTTTTAAGTCAAGGATTCATTAGTTTAATTGTTTCGATTCCGATATTGTAAACAAGGTTTTTTTCAAACAATCCCGGATTTCAGTAACTCCGGTGTTTGTAAAACGTTAATAAATTGAAGAGAGTTGTTTATTTGCATTTTCTTAGAAGAGCATTGATTAGCATAAATATTATTTATGATTGCCCTGTTGGTCTAGTGGTCGCAAGCGCTACTGCTGAGCATGGGGTCTTGGGTTCAATTCCCAGATCGGGCAAAGTGTTATTGGGTTTTTCCATCTGGAATTTCTCAGCACAGAGTCTGGATTTGTGTTCGGTTGATGGCAATAGGTTCACCCCTATTACATGGGACTTAAACATAACTGGCAAAATGTGGGAGTACTCTATAATGTACACTTTTGCCTAAGATTACAGGGAAAACAGGTGTGAATTTATATTATGTTATGTTCAATAAATAAAAGCCTTGGTAAAGTGATATTCTGATTACATTTTTTTATTTTTCCACCATCGTTATCGCTGTATATCTGTTACGGGGGAGGTAGACAAAGGCCAAGCTAACTCAGTCTGCCAATTTGTCAACGGCGCCCTCCCCCGTCTCACCGCACACATATCTCAGGCGGTGACTACCAGTCGCGCGCGGACTATATCAGAATATCACTTTACCAAGGCTTTTATTTAACAGATATACAGCGATAACGATGGTGGAAAAATAAAAAAATGTATTGGATTGACAAAAGCTACGGAAAAGCTTGTGTCAATCCTGTTGAAAGTTTTTGTAGAAATAGGAAACGCTTTGAAAGCGCCACTTATTTAGGCCCTCAGCGCGCGTAGCAGGACAACGATAGATACGGGTTTCCTACGGGTTTTGTCGACCAAAGAGTATACAAAATGACAGATTGTGATTGTTTATCTGTCATTTTGTATATTCTTCCGTCGACAAAACCCGTTTCTATTGTAGTCATGTAAGCGTGCTGGACAAGATTGCTTTAAGGTAAGATTAGAATGCGTAAAATATGAAATCGAATGAAATCGTTAATTCTGTTTATATCATACCGGAATCAATTTTATACGACATATTAAAAAAACCCTATCTGACTACCCCTGAGATGAAATCGTGAAACAAACTCAGGGATCAAAAATCTCTTTTAAAGTCTAGACGTAATCTTGGTCACATCATGCGAGGACCATGTAGATTTGTGTCTGAAATGGTGAAGAAAGGCTGTTGCCCTGTAGTGGAATTAAGTAGGCTGTGTTTTTCTATGAAGAAGCTGCTAATTGTTGTAGGTAACAAAGGAAATTGATTCTACCTGTTAAAGCTTAAATAAACACCATTCATGTAGGCCAAATTCAGGTCAGTACCTGTCTGAAACTGCTTTTGTCACAAAAATAAATGACCTTTTATGAACTCAAGTAATATTTCTTTAATATATTGGGGCCAATTGGGGCTCGAGTTCAGTAAAAGTCATACTTTTGTATTTTGCCAATATTTATAAAATGTTTTCAAATTCAAAATCAAAAGTCATTTATTCAAATTAGGCTGAGAAACGGCACTTTTTAAGCGTCAGAATTATATAAGACAGACATCCCCCAAAACGCGACCTTTCACCAGTTCTTTCCTAGTGGAAAATGAAATGAAATGAAATTGTTTATTCTGTAAATAGGATATCCAAATCACTTTTACACGTTATATTAAAAAATATTAAAAATAAGCTAGATGAGGTCGGTGTTTCCTATCTGATTACTCTGAGAAGAAAGTCCGAAACAAACTCAGAGGTCGCAGTCTCTTTTAACCGCTCTCGTACTGTTAACGCACCCGGGCCGACCGAAACCTTAAAGTCCAGACATAATCTTAGTCAAGCCATATGAGGACCATGTAGATTAGTGTCTGAAATGGTCTTTTGAGGAAAGAACCACACAGATTTGAGTGGACCTGCCCAGTCAGTGCAAGCATTTATCAGTAATCATGTAGCTTAACTCGACGAACAATACCAAAGAAAGGATATTTAGGTAGGCCGCATCAACTACTCATACTGCCAGACCATCTTTAACACTAACTGAGAAAGAAAAAATAAATGGAAGAGAAAAAATAAATAAAATAAATATCCACATAGTCCTCACATTCACACACATACATACACACTCACACACACACACACACACACACACTCACATTCATAGGAAGAAGAAGCAATTACGATGCAATGTTTAAATAATAAATAAATAAATGTCAGTCTTCGACTTTCATGAAAATGAAACTAATGTTTTATAAGCTCACTAGTTACTGCCCGCGACTGCGTCCGTTTGAAATTTCGGCTCCCACCGCGTCGCATCCCATCGCCTGCCTGCGCTATTAGTTCGTTTTCGATTAGCGTTCTTTCAGAATTGTTTTCTTTTCGCTCGTCTGCTAAGGGTCGTAGCGTGATGTTACATAACCATATGGTGCTAATCCATGCGTCATGTTCGTGAACGGGCGCCGTCAGTTGGGACTGGTCAACTCTTAGCTGCCTTGGTTGATTTAAATTTTTGAATTGTTCTTTGTTTTATATTTTTATTACGGACGCTTCTAACGTGCACGTCTTTCTACATTGTTCTCACATGTTTAATTTCAACATGAATGATGTAACAAATACTTTGTAACAATTTATTTAAAAGAGTGTCCGTGGAGTTTCTTGCCCGTTCTTCCTATACCATAGGTACCTACCTACTACGCTTTGGAATGGGCAACTAGCTTCATATTTCTGACTGACCGATTCCTTGACAATTCAAAAGTGCCTGTAAATGGTTTAATTGAAATAAATGCTTTGAGTTTGAGTTTGATACCTTCCTCAAGAATTGGGCAATGCAAAAAGATGGTAGTTCCGAGAATACCTCCTACATACAAACAAACACATTTTACCTCTTTATAATATTACCCTATACTATTCATAGAGCAATATTTGTATATACATATAATATATTTGTAATCACATTCTCGAAAACGGCTCTAACGATTTCGATTCAAGTTGCAATATAGGGTTAAGGGAGCGAAAAATCGATCTAGCTAGGAAAATTCGTTTTCTCTGTTTTCACAACCTCGGGAATGTGATACAACGTTGGTATACCTGGACGATATGTTTATCTATTTTCACCCGAGCAGAGCTCGGTCAACCAGGTACTAATCCGCAGTTTTTGATTATTTTAGGGCTCCGTCAAATATTTCTTTTTCCAAAAGGGTTTTGTCGCCAAAAAGTTTGAGAACCGCTGGTCTAGGGAAATCCGTAGTAGCAGTCCGCAGTTTGGATTTTTGCCCAATTGATGGCAATAGGCAATAGCTATATATATTGATAGCTATATACATATATATTAATGATATGGATTTTTTTTATAAATAAATATATAACAAAAATAATAATTAAATAAATTAGCAATTATAATACTAGTAAATTAAACAATATAGCAATAATAATTATTCGAAGATAAACAAATTATATAAATGAATAAACATAATTATAATAGATAATATGTACATACATAGGTATATAGAAATAATCTAAAATATTTAAGTACACTTTTACAGATAAAACAATACATAAACAATAGATAAGCGAAATGTTAGTATCCTATTTGCGATCTCCTGACTTTGAATAAATGTAGGTTAAAACTTGCTTAACAACTTAATGATCTCCTTAAACAGTCCTCTCTCCTACCCTTTTCCTGTGCCCTACAGGGTCCATAATGATCTAAATTATATAGTTACCACCTAAGTACACATTATGGTAAAGCAATAAAGATATTGAGTATTGAGCAAGTGTGGGTGTACTATAGGTAAATCTCTGTCTGATCCTTCGAGGAATACAGGCGAATGTGACACGTAAAGACTCGATAAATTATTTGAAAAAAGTATTTTTCAAATAATTTATCGAGTCTTTTATGAAAATATCCTAAGGTAAGGTTGTATTTAATAGCAATTTTGTTTTTACAACCCCTTTTGGACCTCGTGTATGTATTCCATGTATTTATATGCATATTTTAAAGACCAAGTTGAAAGTCTGGACGTGATAGGATACTTTATATGCATTGGAAGTAAATTGCAGCCTTATTTAAATCTCTCGGTTGGTGCAGATTTTTACATTTTTAGAAAATATTTTTTATTTAAAAAAAAATCCCTTAAAAACGCGAGAGAGCGAGCGACAATATTATAAAGAGGTAAAATTTGTGAGATTGTATTTAGATGGTAATCTTTGAAACTACTGATCCGACTTCGAAAATTCATCGCTGATGGGAAGCTACAGTATAGCCGAGTGTCATAGGATATTTTTATGTTAAAACAATAAATTTCACACGGAAAAATTCGCGAGCAAAAGCTAGTTTTGTTAGAAATTACGAGTTACGTAAACCACAATACTTGACCAGGAAACAAGGATGTACGTGCCAGTTGGAACCGATAAACCACACCGAAATATTGGTTTGCAAGCGGTTTAGTGATCAGTGTACATAGTTTGTACCTGAGAAATATTTCTCGACGGCATGTGAAGCCAAGTCAGAGGCCCATGGGCGGCTTTAAAACTCTGACACCAGGTTAGTCACTAACCACACGAAAATAAGAAGAAGACCTAATTACAAGAATTTGAAGTGCCCAATTTGTTTCAGATATACTTGTACATATTATTATTATTATTTTAAGTCTATTCGTTTTTTAATCGTGTAAATACGTGTGTGTAGAAGCTAAAAATGAATAAATAATTATTGACGAGGACAAGTTTTTGTTTTTTTTTTTTAATATTCAATTAATATTTTTTTATTTTTTATTATTCAAAAATATTTTATTAGTAGTAGTTGTACTTCGGACTTGAATTTAGTTTCAGACTTTCTTAGGTATATAAATTTTGGATCATTTCATCATCATTTCAGCCGATAGACGTCCACTGCTGGACATGGTCTTCCTCCAACACCGTCACTGCAAACGGTTTTGTGCTTCTCGCATCCAGCGGATTCCTGCAGCCTACACCAGGCCGATATGTAATAAAAATTTGTGTAAAAATGTGTATGTGTGTGTGTGTGTATAATGTTGGATATTCTAGGCCAAAAACACAGCTACGTTTAAAATTTTGTATAGCTTCTTCGTACTTTATAATTCTTACGGAAATACCTACTGTTGTTATGTTTGTATGTACATAATTGAAGCGATTTCAAAAAACTATTTTACGAGTGTTACATGTACCAAGTATTGTGGCGCCATCTATGTCGCCACGTGCGAACTACGCATCAAAGACCTGACGTCACACAAATCCTGCATCGCACAAATCGCGCGAACGACATATATAAGACTATCCGACATCAATCGTTGGGCAGAGTTGAATGAACTTTACACCTGTTCCTCATACCTCTAAAGTTATACTAAACAGATTGTAGATCCTAATCGAGTAAAAATGGGTAATTATTATAGTATTTTGAAATTGATGTTCGTGTGAATCGCGTAGGCGCGGAGGGGCTAGGCGGCCCGCGAGTTGAGGAGCAGTTGGTTGTAACGCTCGCCGCCGCGGCTGAGGCTGGCCAGCAAGACGAAGCTGCGGTGGTGAGTGTTAAACCATCTGCAACGATAAGCTCGCCTGGGACCGCCGGAGCCCCACAGCGCCGGAGCCGTGACAGAAACCATGCCTGCTGCATGTTGCATGTTCGCTTGCATGCTGCATACATGCTGCATGCTTGCTTGCATGCTCGCTTGCATGCTCGCTTGCATGCTGCATGCTTGCTTGCTTGCTCGTTGCATGCTGCATGCATGGTGTATGCTTGTTTGCATGCTTACAGGGAAATAAAAAATATTAATGTTAATATTGTTTAATGTACTACTTTGTTAAAAAATATTATTAGGATTTAAAAACATTAAATAATTTGAATTTAGAACTTTAAACTTTTATTGTACGGTTTTATGTCTTTTGTATATTATTGATTGTAATATTTATGACAAACAAATTTAAGGCATATTGTATTTAGGGATTTCAATTTTATGGCATGTGATATTATATGACATTAAGTTCGGGCAAGTTATCATTCTGACAAATGATGATTAGGAGAAAAAAAAAATGGCACTTTAGATTATGGATAAAAAAGTTAGGGAACACAATAGAGAACCGTGAAACCTTTTTAAACGCAGAGCTGTTCTGCGTTTAAAAAGTGCAATTATTCAGCGAAATGTCTAGTCATTTGTTTTCTTTTTTTAAGTTTGGCTCTTTATTAGCATAAAGTCAGGGTATATATATAATTAGGTACAGTTTTAAACTAAAAAAAGGGCTAAAAATACATGGGGTCTTACGTCGGTACCAAAAATAAAATTACCTAACTCATTAGTATATTTATTTTTACTTATCAGGTAGGTTTAATGTTAATTCAGAGGCAAAAAGACTAAAGCCCAAATACGTCACACATGTTAGAATCGAATCTGATTACGTGTGACTCCGGATTTTTAATTTGTCTGTCTGTTATGTCTTCTATATCCCTTTTAGATGACTTTTTGTCGTAGTTGGGTTTCAGTTTATAACTTTTATTTTTATTTAAATTATTGGGTTTTTCCATCTGGAATTTCTCAGCAGCAGCCCGGAGTCTGTAGCTATTCGTGCCCAGATGATGGCAATAGGCTCGGCCCCTATTACATGATACTCAAAAATAACTGGTGAAATGTCTGTGTAGGTGCACCTCAACAGCAGTGATAGCCTAGTGGTGTGACCGTCGGACTGCCAAGCCATAGGTCTCGAGTTCAAACCCAAGACACGCACCTCTGACTTTCCGGATTCATGTGCGTATTGTATAATTATCATTTGCTTCAAAAACGGTGAAGGAAAACATCGTAAGGAAACCGGCATGCCTGAGAGATATTTCTCGACGGCATGTGAAGCCAAGTCAAAGGCCCGTGGGCGGCTTTAAAACTCTGACACCAGGTTGGTCACTAACCACACGAAAAGAAGAAGGTACACCTCTGCTCAACCCTCCAAAATACAAGTGTGATCTTATGTTCAATATCTTTTTAGTCTTTTAACACGATCGTGTATGCGTAACGCATTATAGAGTATCTAGTTTTCCTGACCAATGAGTACCATGTAGGCTAAATTGAATACGTGACGTCATAACTGTCTGGAGGTTTTGAGTACTTTTTATGTGAATTAGGCAAATGTCCTACAGATTTGGTAGCGTCGGGGGACGGGTCGTTGAGCTCTCTAAAATAGGGTTACAGTAGGTTTATACGTCTATGCAGTAGGTCAGTAGGTGCACGATGACTGATGCGTGCTTGCCATCTGTCGGGACAGGTCGAGCTGCAATGGCTGTTACTTCAAAAGGATCAGACATGGCCTTTTCAGACATCGCATTGTTAGAGTCGCATAATGTTTGGACTTTCAAGAGAACAACTCTGAGTTTGTATCGGTAATTCGTCAGACTGTGCAGGCGCAATTTAATTTTAAAATGCCGACCAAAAAAATTAGGTGTAAAAGTGTCTTAGAAGATCTACTTACAGAAACAACCCTTATTTCATTTCATAATTATTTTGGTTATGGTTTTAAAAATTAGCTGGATCCAGTTGAAAATGTGTTATTATCAGTTAAATCAATAGTACGTGGTGAATAAGGAGGTTTGTAGCTTCTAAAGTGTTTTTCTCACCGTAAGTGAATCTTATGATACTCAAGCTTACGGAGAGTAGAGCTTAGAGTAGACTTACGAGTTGTAGGTCGTAAGTTCGAACCCTGACAGGCGTTTTACTTTGTGTAAATTATTTCATTTCCACTGCTCTCAAAACGGTGAAGGAAAACATAGTGAAGAAACCGGCATGTCCTAGAATCAAAAATTCGAAGACATGTGGCATCTACCAACCCGCGTGGTGGATTACGGCCCACTCCCTCTCACAGAGAAGCCTGACCAGGTCCCAGCAGTGGGAACACTATAGGCTGATTATGCTAAGTTTACAATAATATGTTTCACACATTATTTACATTTATTAACGTTAGTTACAAGATAATTAAGTCGTGACACTGATCAACCGATAATTACGCTTCCTACATTAATTTTAACATTAATCGAAGCTTAATTAAGGAAGCAAATTAAATGACGATATTAATCCCGATCCCGATTTTAATCCCGGCAATAATATATTGAAGGGCTGATTCGACTTTGAATTTTCCTTGATTAGATTGGTGATTTAAAATGATCCTTTAAAGTTAAATTTTACTGGGGTTGTTGAATAATGTTTGGTTACGCTACCAGGTAGCCATGGACACACTCAGAAGTAAATTATGTAATATAAAATTAAAATTATAAAAACTTAAGCCCAAGTACGATAAAAAACCCGACTAAAAATAAACAAGACATCACAACCAGACAAATTAAAAATCCGGTGGATTTTTTATTTGTCTGTCTTTCATGCGGTTTTCAGCATCATTTTGAGAATTTATTCCTGTGATAAGCAGGGGTGGGATGCTAGTTAAGTAATTATAAAATAGTGTTATTTCTTTAACATGAGCATTGAACGCCTCTGTAGGTCTCCACCTCTGATTAGGTTTTATCTAAATATAATATCAATTATATTCTAATTCAATTCAAAATTATATAACAATTATAATCTAATTCAATTCAAAATTATATAACAATTATAATCTAATTCAATTCAAAATTATATAACAATTATAATCTAATTCAATTCAAAATTATATAACAATTATTATCTAATTCAATTCAAAATTATATATCAATTTTATTCCAATTCAATTCAAAGTTATGTATCAATTATAATCTAATTCAGTTCAAAATTATATATCAATTATATTCCAATTCAATTCAAAATTATATATCAATTATATTTCAATGCTAACTAATATTATAAATGCGAAAGTGAGTTTGTTTGTTTGTTTGTGGATTTGTATCAAATTTGGCACATGGGTAGAACATGACCTGGAGAAGGACATAAGGCACTTTTCATCCTGGATCGCAGACGAAGTCGCGGGCAACAGCTAGTTTTATATAAATTAATTCTTACTTGTAAACATAAGGTCCGATCTCCTTCAGAATAGGTTTCTCCCCTCCATTCACATCGTCCGCGTTGGTGACGTTGAAGACATACACCTTGAAGTCAAGCGGCATCGGCATCTTCAGCCATCTGTCGAACATCATCGAATTGTTCTCTAGTTGTACATTCTGAAACAAAAATATGTGTTTGAAGGAAGTTGTAGTGATCAGCTCTTTTCAGTTGTTTTGCAAAAATTATAGTGTAACGCGACAGTAGACGATCAGCGTTCATAGTCAGCTGTACGCATTCACACAACATTCATATAGCATTAGTTACGTGTTAGTTAAATATATTTAATAAACCGTAATCTTTGGCTATCCGTGACTTAACATTCAAAGAATTTCTCAGTAGCAGCTCGGAGTCTAGATTTGTGCCCGGTTGATGGCAATAGGCTCGCCCCCTGTAACATGGGACTTAAACATAACTGTCGAAATGTGGGTGTACTATAGGTACACCTCTGCCTAATCCTTTGGGGAATACAGGCGTGATGTTGTGCATTTCAGTTTTATTATATGCCTTAAGCAAGAAACTTGCATCGTGTAAATGGGGCTTTAGTCAGTCAGTAAGCTGGGAGGTGGGCTGACTGCACAAAGTTACATAAAGATTACATTCCAATTTTCAAGTGGCATAGCTAAATGGCACCCTAATTGAGTGGCACAGATTCCACCACAATCAGCGGGTTTTGAAGGAAATTCTTAATACATTGCTTCATAGGTTTGAATAATTCGTCTGCCCAACAACGCAATTACTCCGTGGGTGTAGGCGCGAAATGGGGAGTAAGAGGTCGTAAGTTCAATCCTTATCCAAAATACTATTGAAGTCAGTCTTAGCAAAAGCATGCATACAGCTATTAATCCTTATAAAACACGTCGGAAGACGAAGGTCGGGTGCAGTGCACTAACTTGGAAATAGGTACAGTACGCGACAACAGTTGATTTTTTTTAGGCGTCCGACAATGTCCCACTGTGGGAAAAAGGCCTCCCCAAATTCTTTCAGGTATCGTTAACAGTAGATGAACTCTTAAGTTTTTTTTAATCTTAATTATTGAGCGAAATATTTAATGAAAATCGGAACAGATGTAAAATTAAAAGAAAATTAAATCTTAGCTATAGATTTTATGAACGGTAGCTCGGGACATTCAAAATTTCTTACGTTTTTTGGAAATTGCAGGTCAGTGTCAGATTATATGTATAAATATGATTCACGGCCGTACCAAATATATATTTCCAGAATTATAATCATAAAAATCGTCAGTACAACACTCTAAGTTCGATTTGAATAACTATTTCATGAAGTCATGACATTTTAGGATTATTTTAATACAAGGAGTTGTATTGCTGATTGTAATGCTTATAATTCTGTAAAGCCTTATTTGTTACGGTCGCGAATCATATTTTAATCAAGATGCAATCTGACACTGACCTGCAAATTGCAAAAAAACGTAAGAAAATTTGAATTTTGCGGGCTACCTTTCAGATAATATTGTGTCAATTTAGATGATGTGTGTGTAAAAGTTTAGTCGCTGACGGTAAATACTACTATAATTACAAAACGTCAATAATTATAATATTGTTGGTTACATTGGTTACGTCATAATATCGAGGTCTGGGTAAATTGCCTTTGATTAGTGCAAATAAAGAGTTTGCAGAATAGGGAATAATTTCACTGGAGTTTTTATGCCACCCTTTGAATTGGCTTCACATGTCGTCGAGAAATATATCTCAGGCAGGTTTCCTCACGATGTTTTCCTTCACCGTTTTTGAAGCAAGTGAAAATTATACAATACGCACATGAATCCGAAAAGTCATAGGTGCGTGCCTTGGGTTCGAACTCGAGACCTATGACTTGGCAGTCCGACGACGACGGTCCCACTATTTGGGGTATTACTATCACAGCTTCTGGACTTAGGTAGGTGTCTAGAGAGATTCAAGAGGATGTGTATTTTGGACTGATTTTATTTTATTTCCATGATACATTGGAATTAAATTTATTACAAGCCGAGAAACAATAATGAACATAATTATAGTGATGTTCTTCAGAAAGGTCAGGTGCGTAGTACGTACTCTCTGATAGTACTCGCAACCGGCGTGCATGTATGACCAGCACGTTGCACAACACGCATTATCAATGGCTTTCATTTTGACAGTTCAACAACATTCATTGCGTTATTTACATTGTTGAGAAGAATTTTTTTTCGAACATATGCAGCAATGGATTAGATATATTCTTCAAAATCATTCAAATTGTGATTGAGCGTATGTTACGCAATTAGGGTGCACATGGGTGAACGTAAACGAGACAAAAGAAGTGTGTAGGAATCTATAAGTGTCTGCACCCATTAGAAGTAGGCGTGAGGCTATGTGTGTTTGTAATAATAAGCATAGGCAAGGATAGATAGATCATTAAGTAGATATTGTAGATATTACGGAATAAAGAAATCTGAATCATTCGGGAACATTCGGTTCCTTACAAAATGGTTGAGCTGAATGGTGCTGGTCCACGCACCACGTTCGTGAACGGGCGGCAGTTGGTCATCGCTTATCTGCCAGGGCTTATTTCGAATTTTATATTGGTTTTGATTATTTTTTTACATTGTTCTCACATATAGAAGCAATAAGAATAATGTACCTAGGATTTTGTAATAATGTTATATTTAATAGTGTCCTTGGAGTTTCTTGCCCGTTCTTCTCCATAGAGATCTAGGTACGTTTTAGAATAGGCAACTAGCTTCAACTTACTGACCGATTCGTTGACAATTCAAAAGTGCCTGTAAATGGTTTAATTGAAATAAATGCTTTAAGTTTGAGTTTCTGAAATTTACTTATTAGGAGCATGATGCTATAACTTATCTTATCCCTAAAAGCATTGATGAGCCAGGAGGATAATGACAAGTATATAAACAGGATCTATCAATACAAATGTATAAAGTTTTAACCCTCGATCAAAAGGATTTATGTGTTTATTTACGTTTAAATCAAAGCAGGTTTATGTACAATGACATTGTTCATGTTTACGATAAAATAAATTACAAAAGGCTGCCCTCGTAAACATTTCACTTTGTTCAGAAATAGGGGTTAAAAAGCGATATTGTTATGCCACAGATGAATATAGATGGACACTCCGCAGTTTGGGGATGAAGCTACAAGTACACGGCGGGCCTGACTGGTTGGTCCGATAGGGATGTTGAAAAAAAATCTTTTTGTCCATCTGTTAGATTATTAAAAATATTGGACACGTATTTTTTCTCTTTTTACGTAATCAAAAGATTACGGCGATACATTGAGCAGGCAATACGTTAAAATGTGGCATGACGTCACTGGCCGGTAGATTTTATACTGACTTGTGACGTAGCGAGCCCCCACGTTATCTAAACCATTTTTTATTAATTTGATACTTAAAGCAAAAATTACCTGTCTAATATTTTTTTATTGACTATTACTATTGTGGACTAAACAGTATTTTTTTTCCCAGTCAACATCCGTGAGGGTAACGTAGTCAGCAGATCTAAGAGTTACGCGATAGAAAGAGGGAACTCCTAGGTGAATATAACTGTAGGTAATTAGCGCTGTGCGACCTGAATTGCACTTTATTGTGTCGTAGCAAGAGTCGCTTTTTATTTAAATGATTTTGCGGAGTGTCCAATCTATATTAATCTGTGGTTATACACCGTTATGGTACAAATACCCCAAAATTACATTATGGATAAACATAGATAATTTATTCATATTGTCGTAAAAATATGACGTCAGGTGATGTCTGTCTGTATGTTGTCTGTCGTGTTTTGAGTGTTCATAAACAAATAAATGTTCGTCTATATTGATTGATATCCTTCAAACAAAAGAATGCTTGATTTTTGACAATATTTTGCTAAGTTTTTAAGGTCATTGCAACAGGTTATCAACCTTTGCAATAAGGATGAAACGGTTCAAAGAATATATTAGTTTATTTGAAAACAATTACTGTTTAGTATTTGTTTTTGCATTTAGTGGCCTAACAAATAGGTACCTACTACTTTACCTGAAGAGACCCGTGGACTACCTTTATCTGGTCAGGTAAGGTTGGACTTTATACTTCAAATCCGGTTTTTGAATCGTCGATGTTCTTAGTGAGATAGTAAAAAAAATGGTTAAGTTAGAGTCGAACTCACGCACTACAGAAACTTAGGCCCGTATTACAGAAACTCACTCAATACTCAAGCATTACTTGAAACTCGTTTAAAGCTTTTTGATTGGTTGAAACTAGTTTTAAGTAATGCTTGAGACTTGAGTGACGTTCTGTAATACGGGCCTAAGTGGGTACCACACCTACCTCTAAAACTATACACTATACAGATAGTGCGATCCACGAAGACGCGCCCCACTCCGCTCCGCTCCGTAGTAAAATACAGCTTACAGTACAGTAATCGCGGAGTGGGGCGCGTCTTCGTGGATCGCACTATCTATACATAGGTAAGTAATTTTTATATTATTATTAACTAGCTGCGCCCCGCGGTTTCACGCGCATAAGCATAAAGTATCCTATGTCCAAATCCATGCCATAGTCTACCCATGTGCCAAATTTCATCCAAATGTGTTGAGCCATTTTAGCGTGAAAGCGTAACAAACAAACAAACTCATTACTTATTATATTACTAGCATCCGCCCGCGGCTTCGTCCGCGTGGAAGTCGGAAATTATCCCACGGGAACGTACTACTGGGATAAAAAGTATCCTATGTGTTAATCCAGGTTATAAACTATCTGTGTGCCAAATTTAATCCAAATCCGTTTAGCCGTTTTTACGTGATTGAGTAACAAACATCCAAATATACAAACTTTCACATTTAAATTGTTAGTAGGATAGTTTAGTTTACCTTAATTTTATTATTTTTATGATATAAGCCATAGAAACACGTATTCTGTGAAAATTTCAACTGACTACCAATAACGATTAAAAACATACCTTAAGCCCTGTGACAGACAGACGGATAGGCAGACCGATAGACGCCGAATGCTTAGTAATAAAAAAGAATTGGCAATCATGCACTGCCGACAAAGTGAAAACTAAAAACTGGGATTTACCCCCTACCAAAAAACGCTCAACGCCCCAAAAATAGTTTTCACTTCAAAAACACATATTCAATCAATACAATAAAAAGTAGCCAAGTGCGTGTCGGACCACGCGCAATAAAGGGTTCCGTAGTTGGGACGAATTTATCCCAAGAACAAACTTAACATTGTAGTTGAAAAACATGTTCTCCCATACGGAATGCATGAGAGATCATGTTTTTCAAAATGCAACTTTAAGTTGGTCAATTATTACTGGTTAACCTGTGATAGTTTTCCTATTAACTTCGTTATAAATACTACGGCTGTGATTTTTTTCATAAATCCAAGTACAACCATTTAGCTGGCAGGGGAGACACTTGACTCTAACAAGCATTTTAAAGCTTAATATTTCGCAAACGGATCCCAAAATTGAAAAATGGCTATCACACACCTCAATATTTGTGAACGACCTTTCCAACGACACCCCACGCCATAGGATAGGCTAGAAAAATAAAACATCCCCACATTACGCGTAAGGGAGGTACCATTTTTTTTTTTTTTAAGAATTTATTTCTATTTCTTGATTTTATTTGGCGTTCCATGCCAAATTACAGCTTTCTAGTACTAACCGTCTCTGAGCTAAGCCGCGGACAGACAAACAGACGGCCGGTCATGGCGAAACTATAATGGTTCCTTGTTTACTAGGGAACCCTAAAAAAGATGCTTTGTAGAAACTGTGTACCTAGAGATTTCATAAAAAAAACATCCTAATTCCTCCTATACAAAGCTGTGACATGTGACAGTGACATTCAGATATCGGCATACTACAAAGAATGTCACGAGTTTCTTCGCATACCAGCTTTACTTGCCCCAGTTTTCCCAGTAATTGTAAATCCGACAAGCGTGGTTAGTCTCCGAAATGAACACTATGACATTTTTTGCAGGTCTTAAAATGGAACAGGAGGCGACCAGACAATCTAAGCCTGGGAGTTTTTCAGGGGTCAATATTGCACAGCTTATGTTGAATAGTTGGCAACTTTGTTGGCATAAGTTCTGCTGAGGAGTTGGCCTGTTATTTAAACATAAAAAGTTGTTCTGACGATAGTTAGGTTGGTAAGACGTAATGATTTATTATGTGTTCTATCCTCGCCTCGTACACACGGCTACACATCAAGCTATACATTTCCAGTATAAGCTGACCTCGCATTGTATGGAAACCCTATGCAATGCGACATCAGCATATACTGGAAATGTATAGCTTGATGTGTAGCCGTGTGTACACTTGGTAACCAAGTAAAGCGCGCGTCGTTTCCTGAGATAAAAATACTGATGTGTTGTTGTGTTCAACGCTTGTAAAACATTGACAAAAATGTGAGCAAAATTGTTAACAAGACATGTCTGAAATGACGTCAATTCAATATGTATGATTCAGTATGATAAATGTTTTACAAGACTTGTCAAATACATTAAGGCCCGTATTACAAAACCTCGCTCAAGACTCAAGCATTACTTAAAACTAGTTTCAACCAATCAAAAGGCTTTAAACGAGTTTTAAGTAATGCTTGAGTTTTGAGTGAGGTTCTGTAATAATATAATAATATAATATATTCTTTAATTCGGACTACACATACAAGTACACACAATCCATATAGTATTAGTAACAATGACTTAAAAAACTATGTTAGTAAACTTTTACAAACTAAAAATAATTAAAACTGACGTGGCCCAACACAGGTTGGCACATGCCTTCGTAACCAGTGCCTTATAAAGAGACTATCGACTTTGTCTAATAATGTTTTCAGGATGCTGTTGGAGCTTCCGCGCAACCTACCCATTATTGACGCTGTAATGTGGGCCTAAGTCTTGTCACTTATCTTTTACAAAAGTATAACAACTTTGTATATGTATATTATGTGGATGTAAACATGAGGTATGATGCAAGTTGAGCCTCAGAAAGTGTCAATTCGGTAGAGCCTGCTCTAAGCAATTTATCAAAAGACTTTAAAAAAGCGAAAACTGAGGCATTTCTAAAATAAATCAAAGAAGACTCTGAACTACGTAATAATTTTTCATTAACAAAAACACTAAGCAAACTGGGTTCTTCTATTTAAAGTTAAAGAAAATCTGACTTCCAACAGAAATAATATTTATAACAGTCAGAATTCAAACAATCGAGCATTCGAAACAATGAAGTTTTTCCGACGAAACCCGACGTTCTGTTTAACCAATATTTTTCAAGTTGAATTCTCAGAACTAAACCTTTTTTTTTTAAAAGGTTAAAACTTTGTATTCTGTTCTTATAGTCAGATCATTATATTTTTGCTCTACTCCGTCGATTCGACGTAAAATAACACACAAATAAAGCTGGTTTCTGTATTTACCCCAATAAAATAAGGCATGTATTTAATCGAACCTCTCATAATTCCCATTTTGCGCTCCTAAGAATATTAATGAACACTTTAATGTTATGATTGCACCTCTTTTTGTGTTCTCAGTTTTGGGGACCTAAAAATACTAAATAGTAACTTCGACCTATTTGGATGTACCTCTCGCCAGCCACTTACGCGGCACCGCTTGCTTCGCTAGCTCGGCTCGCGCACGGTTCGTCACATTTCACACCTAAACTAACCCGTTTGGTCGCGGCTTAGTTAGGTAGTAAAAGTCTACATCATTGGGAGCGCAAAAAGTTTTAAGAGGTTCATTAATTTATAAGAAGTTCAATAAATTTTTTAGAGGATCTATTAAATAT
Organism: Agrochola macilenta; assembly: GCA_916701695.1. Classification (NCBI taxonomy): domain Eukaryota; kingdom Metazoa; phylum Arthropoda; class Insecta; order Lepidoptera; family Noctuidae; genus Agrochola; species Agrochola macilenta. The sequence goes on along the minus strand of OU753560.1, from coordinate 20,871,248 downwards.
ATTCCATAAAATAAAGATCAGAATCTCTTAACTAAAATATTAATTTTCACAATAATTTACTACTAATCGCAATATTATTTATAGAACCTTAATATCGGCAGTAATCTAATTGTCGATAGTCATTGTTCAACCATTATTCATGTAAGTAAATAAGCCATGTTTAATTAATATGTTACCGATAAAGTTAGAAAAGTTAGGACAGAATTGGAATTGACCGGTAATTGGGTTGGGACTTGGGTTAGTGTTAACTAATTCTAAACGGAGGGTATATAAAACACGTATTAGCTAATTATATAAATATATAATACTAGCAGCGCCCCGCAGTTTCACCCGCATTAGCCTCAATCCCGTAAGAATATCGGGATAAAAAGTATCCTATGTGTTAATCCCGGTTATAAACTATCTGTGTGCGATATTTCATTCAAATCCGTTCAGTAGTTTTTGCGTGAAAGAGTAACAAGCATCCATCCATCCATACATCATCAGAAACTTTCGCGTTTATAATATTACGTAGTAGGATTCCGAAAGTAGTATCAACAGAAAATCAAACGCGTTCTATGGCTCGGGAAAAAGTAATGGCGGGATATATTTCGGTTCCTTCGTTCAAAACCAAAACATTCGTTAAAGTAAATTACTGTGAACAATGTCATTTTAATCGACTTCAAAAACGGAAGACGTTATAAATTTGTTTGTATGTTTTTTTTAATGTATGTTCATCGATATTTTCGTCAATTGTGGACGGATTTTGAAATCTTTTTTCATTTGGTAGAGGAAGCTTGCACGGTGGTCCCAAATAAATATTAACTTTAGTTTTACTCTAATAGCAATCAATCACAATCCGATTTGCCCAGATGGGTAGTTGGTAGTTTTAATAATAAATAAAAACATAGCTACCTACTACATATTACACAGAACGTTATGAATTAACTATTCTTTGTCGAAATAGAAAAAATGTTATAATAAAAATGTATGCAAGTTTCCATGAATCGTTATTTATTTATTATAATACCAGCCTGTTTGTTAGTTTTAATAATGGTCTGGCAGTTTGAGTAGTTGATGCGGCCTACCCAAATATCCTTACTTTGGTATCATCGAGTTGAGCTCCTAAAGTTCTGAGTTGAGCTCCACGTTTACTGACAAATGTTTGAACTGACTGGACAGGTCCACTCAAATCTGTGTGGTTCTTTCCTCAAAAGACCATTTCAGACACTAATCTACATGGTCCTCACATGGCTTGACCAAGATTATGTCTGGACTATAAAAGAGACTGCGACCTCTGAGTTTGTTTCGGCCTTTCTTCTCAGACTAGTCAGAGAAAAATATTAAAAATAAGCTAGGTGAGATCCGTGTTTCCTACACGGACCTCACCTAGCTTATTTTAAATATTTTTTATATGACGTGTAAAAGTGATTCCTATATCCTATTTACAGAATAAACAATTAATTTCATTTCATTTCACTGTCCCACTGAAGTCAAAAGCCGCTTCTCATACAGAGAAGGCATGAGCATTGATCACCACACTTGCTCAAGACGGGTTAGTGAATTCAGACTTACGAGTATATGAACTATTAAGTCCAGGTTTCCTCACGGTGTTTTCCTTCACCGATGTCAGTAATTTCCAAGATGAAGCATCAGAAATCGAGGAGTTCCGGCTCCTCAGTGCTACTTTAATATTTTTTTAATATTTTTTACTGAAACACTAAAATAAATCTTGATTTCAACTTACTGAAATCTTTACCCATGCTCTGCTGATACTTGAGTGAGAGTTCTGGATTACGAAATCATGTTTTCCTATTGTCTTATTACCAATGCATCAGAAATCGAAGAGTTCCAGCTCCTCAGTGCTACTTTAATATTTTTTAAATATTTTTTACTGAAACACTAAAATAAATCTTGATTTCAATTTAATGAAATCTTTACCCATGCTCTGCTGATACTTGAGTGAGAGTTCTGGATTACGAAATCATGTTTTCCTATTGTCTTATTACCGATGCATCAGTAATCGAGGAGTTCCGGCTCCTCAGTGCTACTTTAATATTTTTTTGATATTTTTTACTGAAACACTAAAATAAATCATGATTTCAACTTACTGAAATCTTTACCCATGCTCTGCTGATACTTGAGTGAGAGTTCTGGATTACGAAATCATGTTTTCCTATTGTCTTATTACCGATGCATCAGAAATCAAGGAGTTCCGGCTCCTCAGTGCTACTTTAATATTTTTTTGATATTTTTTACTGAAACACTAAAATAAATCTTGATTTCAACTTACTGAAATCTTTACCCATGCTCTGCTGATACTTGAGTGAGAGTTCTAGTTTACTTTAGTATGTTTTCGTATCGTCCTATTAACGTTGCATCAGAAATCGAAGAGTTCCAGCTCCTCAGTGGTTGTTTAATAATTTTTTGATATTTTTTACTGATACACTGAAATAAATCTTGATTTCAACTTACTGAAATCTTTACCCATGCTCTGCTGATACTTGAGTGAGAGTTCTGGATTACGAAATCATGTTTTCCTATTGTCTTATTACCGATGCATCAGAAATCAAGGAGTTCCGGCTCCTCAGTGCTACTTTAATATTTTTTTGATATTTTTTACTGAAACACTAAAATAAATCTTGATTTCAACTTACTGAAATCTTTACCCATGCTCTGCTGTACTTGAGTGAAAGTTCTGGGTTTCTGTTTCATGCCGCCGGATAGTTCTTTTACAGGTGCATCAGGAAACGAGTAGTTCTGGCTCATCAGTGTTAGTTTACAATTTTTTTGATATTTTTTACTGAAACACTAAAATAAATCTTGATTTCAATTTAATGAAATCTTTACCCATGCTCTGCTGATACTTGAGTGAGAGTTCTGGATTACAAAATCATGTTGTCCTATTGTCTTATTACCAATTCATCAGAAATCGAGGAGTTCCGGCTTCTCAGTACTATTTTAATATATTTTTTATACTTTTTACTGAAACACTGAAATAAATCTTGATTTCAACTTACTGAAATCTTTACCCATGCTCTGCTGTACTTGAGTGAAAGTTCTGGGTTTTTGTTTCATGCCGCCGGATAGTTCTTTTACAGGTGCATCAGGAAACGAGTAGTTCTGGCTCATCAGTGTTAGTTTACAATTTTTTTGATATTTTTTACTGAAACACTAAAATAAATCTTGATTTCAATTTAATGAAATCTTTACCCATGCTCTGCTGATACTTGAGTGAGAGTTCTGGATTACGAAATCATGTTGTCCTATTGTCTTATTACCAATTCATCAGAAATCGAGGAGTTCCGGCTTCTCAGTACTACTTTAATATATTTTTTATACTTTTTACTGAAACACTGAAATAAATCTTGATTTTAATTTAATGAAATCTTTACCCATGCTCTGCTGATACTTGAGCGAGAGTTCTGGATTACAAAATCATGTTTTCCTATTGTCTTATTAACGTTGCATCAGAAATCGAGGAGTTCCGGCTCCTCAGTGCTATTTTAATATTTTTTTAATATTTTTTACTGAAACACTGAAATAAATCTTGATTTTAATTTAATGAAATCTTTACCCATGCTCTGCTGATACTTGAGTGAAAGTTCTGGGTTTTTGTTTCAAGTTTCCGGATAGTTCTTTTACAGGTGCATCAGGAAACGAGGAGTTCCGGCTCCTCAGTGATAGTTTAATATTTTATTTATCCTTCTTACTGAAATACTATATTAAATCTTGATTTCTTCTAATCTTACTTTTCAACCATGCTCTGCTGATACCTGAGTCAAAGTTCTAGGTTTATGTTTCATGCCTCCGGATAGTTCTTATACAGTTGCATCAGGAAACGAGGAGTTCTGGCTCCTCAGTGCTAGTTTAATATTTTTTTAATATTTTTTAATGAAATACTAAAATAAATCTTGATTTCAATTTAAGGAAATCTTTACCCATGCTCTGCTGATACTTGAGTGAGAGTTCTGGATTACGAAATCACGTTTCCCTATTGTCTTATTACCAGTGCATCAGAAATCGAAGAGTTCCGGCTCCTCAGTGCTACTTTAATATTTTTTTGATATTTTTTACTGAAACACTAAAATAAATCTTGATTTCAATTCAATGAAATCTTTACCCATGCTCTGCTGATACTTGAGTGAAAGTTCAGGGTTTATGTTTCAAGCTTCCGGATAGTTATTTTACACGTGCATCAGGAAACGAGGAGTTCCGGCTCCTCAGTGATAGTTTAATATTTTTTTTATCCTTCTTACTGAAACACTATATTAAATCTTGATTTCTTCTAATCTTACTTTTCAACCATGCTCTGCTGATACCTGAGTCAAAGTTCTGGATTTATCTTTCATGCCACCGGATAGTCCTTTTACAGGTGCATCAGGAAACGAGGAGTTCCGGCTCCTCAGTGGTACTTTATTTTTTTTTGATATTTTTTACTGATACACTGAAATAAATCTTGATTTTATCTTAATGAAATCTTTACCCATGCTCTGCTGATACTTGAGTGATAGTTCTGGATTACGAAATCATGTTTTCCTATTGTCTTATTACCAATGCATCAGAAATCGAAGAGTTCCGGCTCCTCAGTGCTAGTTTAATTTTTTTTTTTAAACACTGAAATAAATCTTGATTTTATCTTAATGAAATTTTTACCCATGCTCTGCTGATACTTGAGTGAAAGTTCTGGGTTTCAGTTTCATGCCTCCGGATAGTTCATTTACAGTTGCATCAGGAAACGAGGAGTTCCGGCTCTTCAGTGCTAGTTTATTATTTTTTTGATATTTTTTACTGATACACTGAAATAAATCTTGGTTTCAACTTACTGAAATCTTTACCCATGCTCTGCTGATACTTGAGTGAAAGTTCTGGGTTTCAGTTTCATGCCTCCGGATAGTTCATTTACAGTTGCATCAGGAAACGAGGAGTTCCGGCTCTTCAGTGCTAGTTTATTATTTTTTTGATATTTTTTACTGATACACTGAAATAAATCTTGATTTTAACTTACTGAAATCTTTACCCATGCTCTGCTGATACTTGAGTGAAAGTTCTGGGTTTCCGGTTCATGCCTCCGGATAGTTCTTTTACAGTTGCATCAGGAAACGAGGAGTTCCGGCTCCTCAGTGCTAGTTTATTATTTTTTTGATATTTTTTACTGATACACTGAAATAAATCTTGATTTCAACTTACTGAAATCTTTACCCATGCTCTGCTGATACTCGAGTGAAAGTTCTAGATTACTTTAGTATGTTTTCGTATCGTCCTATTAACGTTGCATCAGAAATCGAGGAGTTCCAGCTCCTCAGTGCTACTTTAATATTTTTTTAATATTTTTCAATGAAATACTAAAATAAATCTTGATTTTAATTTAATGAAATCTTTACCCATGCTCTGCTGATACTTGAGTGAGAGTTCTGGATTACGAAATCATGTTTTACTATTGTCTTATTACCGATGCATCAGAAATCGAGGAGTTCCGGCTCCTCAGTGCTACTTTAATATTTTTTTGATATTTTTTACTGAAACACTAAAATAAATCTTGATTTCAACTTACTGAAATCTTTACCCATGCTCTGCTGATACTTGAGTGAATGTTCTGGAATTCTGTTTCAAGTTTCCGGATAGTTCTTTTACAGGTTCATCAGGAAACGAGGAGTTTCGGCTCCTCAGTGATAGTTTAATATTTTATTTATCCTTCTTACTGAAACACTATATTAAATCTTGATTTCTTCTAATCTTACTTTTCAACCATGCTCTGCTGATACCTGAGTCAAAGTTCTAGGTTTATGTTTCATGCCTTCGGATAGTTCTCATACAGCTGCATCAGGAAACGAGGAGTTTCGGCTCCTCAGTGCTAGTTTAATATTTTTTTAATATTTTTTAATGAAATACTAAAATAAATCTTGATTTCAATTTAAGGAAATCTTTACCCATGCTCTGCTGATACTTGAGTGAGAGTTCTGGATTACAAAATCACGTTTCCCCATTGTCTTATTACCAGTGCATTAGAAATCGAAGAGTTCCGGCTCCTCAGTGCTACTTTAATATTTTTTTGATATTTTTTACTGAAACACTAAAATAAATCTTGATTTCAATTCAATGAAATCTTTACCCATGCTCTGCTGATACTTGAGTGAAAGTTCAGGGTTTATGTTTCAAGCTTCCGGATAGTTCTTTTACACGTGCATCAGGAAACGAGGAGTTCCGGCTCCTCAGTGATAGTTTAATATTTTTTTTATCCTTCTTACTGAAACACTATATTAAATCTTGATTTCTTCTAATCTTACTTTTCAACCATGCTCTGCTGATACCTGAGTCAAAGTTCTAGGTTTCTGTTTCATGCCTTTGGATAGTTCTTCTACAGGTGCATCAGGAAACGAGGAGTTCTGGCTCCTCAGTGCTACTTTAATATTTTTTTGATATTTTTTACTGAAACACTAAAATAAATCTTGATTTCAACTTACTGAAATCTTTACCCATGCTCTGCTGATACTTGAGTGAAAGTTCTGCGTTTCTGTTTCATGCTTCCGGATAGTTCTTTTACAGGTGCATCAGAAAACGAGGAGTTCCGGCTCCTCAGTGTTACTTTAATATTTTTTTGATAGTTTTTACTGAAACACTAAAATAAATCTTGATTTCAACTTACTGAAATCTTTACCCATGCTCTGCTGATACTTGAGTGAAAGTTCTGCGTTTCTGTTTCATGCTTCCGGATAGTTCTTTTACAGGTGCATCAGGAAACGAGGAGTTCCGGCTCCTCAGTGTTACTTTAATATTTTTTTGATAGTTTTTACTGAAACACTAAAATAAATCTTGATTTCAACTTACTGAAATCTTTACCCATGCTCTGCTGATACTTGAGTGAAAGTTCTGGGTTTCTGTTTCATGCCTCTGGATCCTTTTTTTACAGGTGCATCAGGAAACGAGGAGTTCCGGCTCCTCAGTGCTAGTTTAATATTTTTTTGATATTTTTTACTGAAACACTAAAATAAATCTTGATTTCAACTTACTGAAATCTTTACCCATGCTCTGCTGCTACTTGAGTGAAAGTTCTTGGTTACTGTTTCATGCCTCTGGATCCTTTTTTTACAGGTGCATCAGGAAACGAGGAGTTCCGGCTCCTCAGTGCTAGTTTAATATTTTTTTGATATTTTTTATTGAAACACTAAAATAAATCTTGATTTCAACTTACTGAAATCTTTACCCATGCTCTGCTGATACTTGAGTGAGAGTTCTGGATTACAAAATCATGTTTTCCTATTGTCTTATTACCGATGCATCAGAAATCGAGGAGTTCCGGCTCCTCAGTGCTACTTTAATATTTTTTTGATATTTTTTACTGAAACACTAAAATAAATCTTGATTTCAATTTAATGAAATCTTTACCCATGCTCTGCTGATACTTGAGTGAGAGCTCTGGATTACAAAATCATGTTTTCCTATTGTCTTATTACCAATGCATCAGAAATCGAAGAGTTCCGGCTCCTCAGTGCTACTTTAATAATTTTTTTACATTTTTTACTGAAACACTAAAATAAATCTTGATTTCAATTTAATGAAATTTTTACCCATGCTCTGCTGATACTTGAGTGAAAGTTCTAGATTACTTTATTATGTTTTCGTATCGTCCTATTAACGTTGCATCAGAAATCGAGGAGTTCCAGCTCCTCAGTGCTAATTTAATATTTTTTTGATATTTTTTACTGATACACTGAAATAAATCTTGATTTCAACTTACTGAAATCTTTACCCAAGCTCTGCTGATACTTGAGTGAGAGTTCTGGGTTTCTGTTTCATGCCTCCGGATAGTTCTTTTACAGTTGCATCAGGAAATGAAGAGTTCCGGTTTCTCAGTCCTAATCAAATTCTTTTTTGATCTTACTAACTTAAACACTGAATGAAATCTCGATTTCTCCTAACCTATCTTTTTCATAAGGCTCTGCTGCTAATTCTTTGAGACTACTGCTTTCATTTAGTTTTTTTTCTATTACTTAAACTTTAGTTATTAATCATTGCCCAAAGAATCTACGAAAATTCATAAATTACGTCATTTATGGCTATTTTCCCATAATGTTTGTCTTTTTCTGATAACACGTCAATATTTTTGTTTTATTTTTTTTTAGATTTAGGTGAGCAGAACTCTTTCTGAAAAGTTTACGGAACTATAGAACTCACCACTGTGCACCTAAATCAATTTTTAAATTTAAATTTTGGAAGAAATGATCTGCTAGCGGAAGTTAGCAGAGCATATTTTCATTCGACTTTTTTCAGGCAATAAAGCCAGAACTATTCTTTTTAAGTATAAGGAACTCTAGAACTCACCCGCATGCCAATAGAACTCACATTTTTTTGTGCTCTGCTGGGAAATGATCTGACAAGTTCACGGTCATCTATCTGACCTCCACAACCCAGTAACTGGGTAATACGATACCCCTTGGTAAGACTGGTGGACTTTCGGGCTTCTGACGACTCGTAACGACTGTCAAATATCCACGAATGACAGCCGGGACCAACGGCTTAACGTGCTGTCCAAGGCACGGAGGATTCTTGGTATGTAAAGATGGTCACCCATCCACTGACCAACCCCGGCAAGCGTAGCTTAACCTGATGGATCGACCAGTGCGGCTGTTGTTACTTAGCCACGAGCTTCTTAAGTTAAAGAACATCAGGCAAAATTCGTACACCCATCTCACAAAACTCCTGGCATACCGACATCGACATGATGCTGTATATTAAATTGTGTGCCTTTTAGTTTGTGTTATATAAATGTATTAACTTTTTTTTCTTCTTTCTTTCTGATCGTCTTCCATTCGTCCGCGTCACAGTCAGGTTATACAATGTCGCCCATGGCCATGTGACCGCCCGTATTTTTCTGAATATTCATGAAAAATTATCGAAAATTAACTTTAAAAGAGGGGGTCTATCTTTAATATTTTTCATGTTATTCAATTTTTTATGTTTTTTGTAGCGTTTGCCATATCTTCTATGTTATTGGCTCGATTTGGATTCTGCTTATTATTTCTAATAGCTTATGAGTTATTTCATCGGATTAACTAAAAAAAATTGGTAAAATTTGTCGACTATGAAAAAAAACGGAGGTGAAGAAATTTTTTTTCCAAAAAAAACAGTATTTATTTAAAAAAACACAAATTTAAATCCATAAAATCATAGCGGGATACTGAAAAATAATAAAAATAAGAAAAACTGAAAAAATAATAAAAATAATTAAAGGTAGATCCCCCCTTTTTAAGTTTATTTTCGATAATTTGTCATGAATATTCAGAAAAATACGGGCGGTCACATGCCCATGGGCGACATTGTATAATTAAAATTGTGTTTTTTCGCTGAACCGATGTAATGAACGGTCACTAAGGCTTACCATATTTCCATAAAGGACTTTGTGCTGTAATCCATAGTTGAAACTTTAACCGTAACAAGAGTACTTAAGTTATCCTAGAAGAAGATTTATGATATGCTATGTAATTCTGTAGTTTTATTATATTTAATGGATTTATACTCGACGCAGTATCATAATCGAGTGAGGAAAATAAATTAAATTGTTAAGACTTGCACGTGCATGGGTTAACATAAATAACTCGGAGTTAACTCAGGGGTAATAAAATAATTCATCTTGCGCCACCAAGAGTTAGAGCTAGACCTAGGGTTAAACTTTTAAATAATTAACACACCTATGTGGGATAGTTAAGTCGCTAATCTCTGGGTTAGTGTTAGTAATGTCAAAATAAATTGACGTTATGAGGTACCGCTGATAACTTATTTTGTATTTTAAGTATATACAAATTAAAAAATATTATTTTTCCGTATTAACGTTTTCGTCAATCAATTAACTTAATGTAATCGTAATGTAGTGTAAAAGAGATGGTTAGGTATACAATATCCGTTCATTGTTCATTCATTCATTTTTGGTAGGATTACATAAATTGCAATTCTATTTTATGGTTCGTCGATTGAACTGCAATGTTCCCAACTCAAAAAACAGATTAATTAACCCGGTGTTACTTTTTAGTAGCACAACGCGTAATAAGAGTTTAAATGTAATTATGGTAATTACTTAACTCCTAGTTTACAAACTCTACATTTAGGGACGTAAGATTAATCGCAGTTTAACCGACGGAAGAGAGTTTGATCGACTATTGGCAGTTTAAACAATCGATTAGTTTAAACTAACCCAAAGGGACTGTAAACTCCTTTGTATGGATTAAACTGACCGTAAACTGACCAGATGGTATAATTTGACGTACCGACCTTTCAAAATACAAAAGCTACACATTTCTACCCCTACTCAAACATTTCTGCGTATCAGTTCATTGCAGCTTTGTTTTGTGGTTATTAAAATGGAAAATTAACAGTGATTCAGATATCGAAATAATACTCGTACACTAAAAACAGTGATTTTCACAATGATTTTCACAATGTTAACACTAGAAATAAGGACAAACTACGAGCTCCCTTTCACCGGCTTCATAAGGTTCATAACTCATTTGTTGGGCTTGGTATAACCTTTTATAACAAGCTACCCTCTTCTTTGCTAGATTTGCCTTTTAATGCGTTTAAAACGAAAGTAAAATCCAATCTTTGTTCAAAGGCATACTATTCTATCAACGACTACTTAAATGATAAGAATAGTTGGTCGCTGTGATTAACTCAAGACAATGTTTATGTTCTTTCTCCAGCTTACGTACTGACAAGTTATATGAGTTTATATAATTGTTTATTTTATTTGACTTTTTAAGTCAAGTTATTTTAATTTAACTTCAATTTATTTTTGACAATATCTACTCATCACACTGTTTTTTTATGAGTTGTATTGCAATATGTGGTTAGCTAGTGACCTCGACAATTGATCATATTATTTACTGTTATTAGTAATTAACTCTTTGTTTATTTATTTTACATCGATGGTCCTAGTTTATCATTTATAACTTCCAGTTACAACTATATGTAAGCGGGCACGCCCTTTATGCCTGGAGGCTTTTTTATTTAGATATTAATTCTGTTTACGTTTAGTTTTTTTTATTTCGGCCTGAGTATCGATGATTGATTGGTTGAGTTCTCGATGATTTTGTTTGGTATATTGGCGTGTGCTAGCTAACATATGGCTAATAATTTGAATTATGTTTTGTGTTGCGTAATGTAAATTATTTTGAATACTATTATATAGAATCTTTTTTTTTTGTTCTTCTAACTGAACAGACAGCTGTGCTGCTGGGGAGTTTGTTGCGCCACTTCTTCTTCCCAGCTAATGCACTAGGAAGTGGTGAAGGGTGGGCGTTTTGGGGGACTGTCTTATGTAATTTTGACGTTCGAAAAGTGCTGATTCTCAGCCTAGTTTGAATAAATGACTTTTGAATTTTGAATTTTTAATATTTTTTATTAATTTAACCTTACTAAACGTGCAAGTGGCCCTATATATCAATCTGCCTAGCCTTTTCCCAACTATGTTAGGGTCGGCTTCCTGTCTAACCGGATGCAGCTGAGTACCAGTATTTTACATGGAGTGACTGCCTATCTGACCTCTGGGCCATATATCTGGGTCATGGCTCTGGTCTGGGTCTCTGGGTATATGCTAGAACTTAATGAACTACTTTAGCCATTCTATAGGACTATTTCCAATACATTCGCAAACGCGAGCAAAGCCACGGGCAAAACCTAGTTATTAAATAAACACGCATTTGTTGTAGTCTTGTCCATTATAACTTATTCAAAGAACGTGTTACTTTGGTTATTAATCAAGTGAAAATTGCGTTTTCAAGAAAAACTTTTAACATTTATCTCAATCAGTACAAGTTACTTTAAAACCTTTAAAACATAATAGTAATGGACGGAAAAGTTTTAAAAGTTATATTCATGTTTAAGTTTCAATTTAGAACAGAATAAAACTTTTAAAATACTACAAAAATACCTATACAGGGTGTATCAGAAAGGTGTGGTAAAATTTTAGGTTGTGGTACATACCAGAAGGTCAATTCTCGCACATAAAAAACGTTTACATTCAAGTCGCAATCTGTCAAACTTGTCAAAAATGTTGGTAAATTGATGGTATTTTTGACAGATTGCGAATGTTATGCGAATGCGAACGTTCTTAAAAATTACGGGAATTGCCCCTCTGGAGACTGAACAACTTTCTCCATGTTACCAATATCGTAATCGAGAAATAAATTATCTGCTGTTTTCTCGATTATGATGTCCCATGGAAAAAGTTGATCAGTTTGACGGTCTGCACCATACTTCTAAAGACCACACCTTTCTGATAACCCTGTCCCAGACCAAATATCAAACCAAGACATAGCGCTGCGAACAATACAGTGAAGCATGCAAAAACTACATCTCTCTCTGTGCATACACGCTCATACGCACACATTTACATTTAAACTACTCCTTACCGCACAGTAAAGTAAGTGCACACTTATACGAAACCGTCCTCACGTCACAGCGCTTGGTCTTGGATTTTTATTTGGTCTGAGCACCCTGTATAGTATTTTAAAAGTTTTGCGTAGTGCTCGCAACTAGTGTGCGTGTTTTTGAAACCTAAGAAGCAATGGATTAGCAATATTTTTCGAAAAGATTTAGATTCTGGTTCATCGTGTATAACGCAATTAGGGTACATGTGTATGAACGTAAACGAAGCAAAAGGAGTATTTAAGACTCAGATATATGCCTGTGACCTTGAGTGGTTAGCTTGCGTGTTCTGTACTGAGCTCACGCAACGCGTCGTACGTCCAGCCAGTAATAGGACTCGCCCATCAAGGAGCGCTGACCCAAATTAGACGCATTATTAATTTATTATACATAAAACAAAAGGAAAAACATAGTAAAACACGTATACTAAAATATCAATAATTAAATTTGCTTTAAAATGGTGAAGGTTTCAGCAAAATACGCTTGATAGATTTTGCGTGATTCTCAGTTTTTTATCCGCGTTAGACATAAATTTTGCAATCTAAAATATTATTATATTAAGTCATTAAGAAAATGCTCTAATTTAACATATATTTTTTCCAAATCATTAACACTAATCGATTAGCACGTCTAATCGATAAGTGTACTCGTACCTTCAGTATAAAATCATTAAAAGTCGGTTATCGTCGCCATATGGTGCGTAGCAGCTGGCGTTCTATAGTTTCTGCCTACCCCTATTGGGACAAGGCGTGATTTTATGTAGGTATGTATGTTGTTTTTTGGATAGAAAAGGTTTTTATCCTTTTCAAATATTAGATATTTTTAATTGTTTGCAAACACAACTAAAAGTATTTGTTTTTCAATTGTGTTTTTTTCATTATTTTCCAAAGGAATTAACAGTTATTTCTAAAAGTAGGTTTTTTTGTTGTTGTAAAAACACTAGGTATTTTCCAAAAACAATAGACAGCTTCCAAAGGGTCGTGGGTTCAAACCTGACAATAGATGAGGTCGTGTCGAACAACGGTAAACAATGTAACAGCTATTTGTTCGAGAGGATAATATATCTTTTTCAGTGATGTATGCGCAGGTACAGGTAAAAAATATGGGTTATTTATTTATTTAACAGGTACAGTTCGTTCACGTTTATTGTTTTTATTTTGGAGTGACAGGTAACTGTTTTACCTTAGTCTGGAAAATCTAAAAGAAATCGCATCAAATCTTTATCATCTTCGCAGCATAAGTAGTACTTATACAAAAAAGTGAACAGCCATATTTTTTAAAATTTTATTTACGTACCATCACGCCTCTATTTCCCCAAAGGGTCAGACAGAGGTGTACCTACAGTACATCCACATTTCGCCAGTTATGTTTAAGTCCCATGTAATAGGGGCGAGCCTTATGTCATCAATCGGGCACAAATCCAGACGCCAGGCTGCTATTGAGCAATTCCATATGGAAAACTTAATAACACTTCGCCCGACCCGGGAATCGTACCCGGGACCTCATGCTCAGCAGTAGCACTTGTTACCACTAGACCAACGACCACGCGAACTCAGTTTTTAACATTTTATCAATTAAATCCTAATAAGGGAGGATTTATTTAGATTTTAAGTTTACTGTTCATTGCTGGTTCTTGCGTAATGATTCAGCCAAAGGAAAATGAAGATTCAGAAAATGGAGATGTTACGAGATGTCATCTGCAGGGGTAAGTGAAATAAGATGTTATTTAATTAATATAAGCAATGCAGTATTATCCTCTTCAATTAGCGGAGTTTATGTTAATTATTATTTTTGTAAAGGTTAAAGGTACTGAGAATAATAATTAGCAACCTAAGTAAATTGTAAAATCTTAAGATAAATAATATGAGGAAAATGTACAGGTAGGTAAATGATACACATTTATGGCTTTAGCACAGTATTAACCGGCGTAAAGGAGTGTTCACAATGAAAAGATAACTTAACGATGACATACTTGTGGTCTTAAAATGATGAGTTTGCCCATAGTAATCCATCTGGCCTTACCAGAATTTATTGTATATCTTCCACCATATTATTTTGAACATAGTTTTTAAATTAGGAGTAGAGAGAGAGCCTACAGAATAGATTTCCTTACACCTCCGAAACACAGTCAGGGAAAGCACAATCTACTTAATAAAAATCTAAAATTAAATGACAGACAACGCAAAATCTAAACCGCTGGGTCTGGAACAATCAAATGCACTGTTTTCCTTATACATACGTAGGTACATATATAAAGAAGGTGAGCACTAATCGAATGTTTTTGAAAATGTATCCCCCAAATGTTATCGCATTTGGGGGATACATTTTCAAAAACATTTGTTTATATATAGGGGATAAAAAGAATGATGAGTCAGTTAGGGATATCCAATAAAAACCAAAGATTTCAATCGTAGATTTGTCCTGCCGCGTTATAAGATGGTCGCGTTTCTGTTTCGTTTTGACACCTCTGACGCACAATATCGCAGACACTTGACTTGATTGTCATGGAAACGCCATTATTATTGTGCGAAGTCACTCTTCTCAGTGTGGACACTTTTTCGCGCGACGTAGTACGGTGAGGGCACATCTACGATTTAAATCTTTGATAAAAACCACTTATACATCAAATGAAAGTTTATATTATAAGCATTAAAAAATGTGCAGAAGGCTGTGAAAATCCGGGGTAAAGCGATATCAGGCCTGCTGAGGAGTTTGACATTTTTGCCGATGGTAAATACCATCGTCGGATACTCTACAGAAAATAAAATTAATGCATGCGACCCCACTGATTCTTCCAATGTAAACGCGGCCTTACGACATGATCACTGGCCGAGTGCGGCTACGTAAGGATGCTACTCGTTCAAGGATATCCAGTGTGTCTGTAGTATATCAAATGGAGTCATATCGCTAAAGACTCCTGCAGAGCGGCATGACGCGACTCTAAGAGAACAATTTCTATGAAAACTTCATGGAAATTATTCTACCAGAAACGCGGCTTCTGCTGGAGTCTTAATATTTATATCAGTTTGTCTTTAAATTTTAGTGTTCCAATTTAATTTAAATGTAAAGTGATGGCCTGAAACACAGGTTTGAATTAACCTAGATCGGGCGGGTCGCTTCCTAACATTGTAATTCCGAACCATTATTACTTGCACCTGTTCTAAACATATTTTAGATTTAGTTTATTTTTAAGCACTATAATTATCGTTTGTGAAATCTTACTGTGGACTAATTGTATACTTTTTGTAAATATTTTGATTCAATAAATATTATTATTTCCTTTATTTCATTTAAATACTTACAAATTACATTTTTAAATATTACAATATAAAATATATTAAAACATTTAAAAATATAAAAAATAGTAGCCCACCGGTATCGGGAACAGGGTCCAAGCTACCGGCGCGGCGCGGCGGTCAGGGCTCCAGAGAGAGGAACCTCCTGACAATGCGAGCCGTGTCCAGAAGTACCGCTTTCTGAATCAAGCCCTTGATCCAGCTGCCCAACGAGAGCCTCCTTAGGTGTTGGTCGAGGCTATTATTATTTTGGTAAAGAAATTTTGTTTCTTAGCTCTTTGGCTATTTTAATTATTATTCTAATAATTATTATTCAATTATTATTTTGACATTTATTTTATGTTCTAGGCTAGCCGGCAAGAGCTGATAACACGGGCCTAAGCCAAGATTTATTATTATAGTATTATTATTATTTATTTCTCAATACAAGGTTTATCTTGCATTAATGTCCGCATGATTATACAGGGTCAAATTAAATTAGCTAGTGAAACTCCGGAGACGTGATGGATATCGATATCTAAGCATGACAAAATAATAATATTTTGAAAAAGTAATCTCTTGTTTTACGATACTAGAAATACTACACTACTGTAATTCAGATTTATGAGAGTTTACGAAAGAAAAGCTGTAAAAAAAAACCGACTGCAAAAACACAGTCAGTAACTGAAAAGAGAATAAAAACAAGCATTATTATCTATAGAATTTTGGTATTGCAGGCGGGACATTTTGACATACATACATACATACAGGGCAAACACATAACCCCCCCTTTTTTGGCTTCGCCGCAGACGGATAAAAACAAACGCGCGTCATATAGCTGAAGTATTTAAATTCCTGTATTATTTTTAGTCGACTAAAGTGGTTTTAAAGAAAATGTGACAACATAGAGCAACTTAAACATTTATTTATTTAAAAGTTTCCACTGTTGAAGTTGGTCATTGTAAATAAGTATTATTTTTGAACTTTGCACCACAATCTCGACCGACGAACTTGGTACAAAAATACGGGTTTTCTTCACGAAGATCTAATAAAACGATTCCGCGAATTTTAACACAGTGTTGTCGCGGAATAGGTAAAACAAAAAAAAAATTACGGCTGCTCGGGTCAATCGCAGGTTAAGTTACGGTTTGTTATTATATATATATTTTGTTACGGACGTTGACTGGGGGAAAACAACTATTTAGACCGTCCGCGTCAGTAGATAATAAAAAAAAATAATGATACGTATTTTTTGCTTTATCATATTAATAAAAAATGGTTCAGATAGAACGCATTAAAGTTGGGGAGTGGGGGCTAGCTACGTCACAAGTCAGTATAAAATCTACCGGCCAGTGACGTCATGTCACATTTTAACGCATTGCCTGCTCAATGTATTGCCGTAATCTTTTGACTACGTAAAAAAAGAAAAAAAGTGGTCCAAGATTTTTTATAATCTACCAGAAGGATATTTTTTTTTTTCTCAGCTGCTCTATTAATTTCCAAAACTTTAGTACACATAACATCAATGATTACATATCGAGACATCTTCGTGCCTCGTAAAGCACGTTAAGCCGTTGGTTCCGGCTGTTTTTCTTGGTTAGGCATTCGAAGATCTTTGACAGTCGTTACGGGTACTCAGAAGCCCATAAGTCTGACTACCAGACTTACCAAGGGGTATCGTGTTACCCAGTAACTGGGTTGTGGAGGTCAGATAGGCAGTCGGTTCATGTAAAATACTAGTATTCAGCTGCATCTGGTTAGTTTGGCAGCCGACCGATAAATTAGTCACTTTTCGTGTCTGTCTGTTTGATCGCGTTGTTCTTCTAAAATACTCAACGAATTTTGATGCGATTTTCACCATTAATTAGATAATTTATTCCGGAATGTTTATTTGTATGAGCCATTAATGTTAAACTTACATATAGTAAAGAAATCTTCATGATTTTTCAAGTCGTAAAAACCATGCGAACCTGGGACGGATAGCTAGTACTTATACAAGAGTCTTCTTGTAGTAAGAGTCTGAAGGTACTCATTCATCATCGTCTCACTTAAGGTTTGCGCGCACTGGTGGACGGCAGGGGACAGCATCGAGAGGGATTCCTCTATCCGTCAGCGCACACTGACAAGAAAAATCCTCTACGATACCGTGAGCGTCCGCCAGCTTACCGGAGCACCTACCCGGTATTCCGTGGCATTCAAGGTCGATCACCGTGCATTGAAATTGACTTGAAATCTACTTATCCAATCGAAATAAAGTTATATATTATATATTATTTTAACTATATCTTTATAACTTTTTTTTTTTTTTGTGTTTTTTTTTTTTTTTTGTGTTTTATTAACTTTATTTCGATTGGATAAGCAGATCTGGCAGACTCCAGCGCCTTCCGCCGCGGTCCGCCGCTCCAGAGAAAACTGCACTGCGATGCTCCAAGGTCGATCACCGAGCATTAAATTCAATTGATAAATTCAAAATTCTCTGTGTCCCGTCCGCCAGTCTGCACAGGTCCTTTTAAGACGATGATACATCGAGTTCCCTGACACATTCATAATATCTTGAGAAATGATAGCTGATGTCATGGATCCTATTTTAATATTTCAATAATCATGAGAAGTAAGTAATGGGATAACACTATTCATGGCTGAGATAAAACTTTAGTACCATATTTATATTAGCACTTTATTTCGATACTAAATGCAATTGTTGTGAGAAAACTACCGGCTCGTGTTTTAATGAGAACTGCGTGTGATAGGTATTGAATTTCCTTACTTTTAGTAGATATTTGTTGGTGCTAGCAAAACGTGTGTGAAAACCTATAGAAGTACATATTATAGGCATGTATGTAATCGAACCTCAATTACTCCCTATTTTGCTTTCCTAAAAATAACATTAAACACTCTAATAAATGGTTGCACCTCTTTTTGTGAACCTCAAATAATTCCTATTTTGCTTTCCTAAAAATTTCATTAAACAATATAACATAATGATTGCACCTCTTTTTGTGAACCTAAAATAATTCCTATTTTGCTTTCCTAAAAATATCATTAAACAATATAACATAATGATTGCACCTCTTTTTGTAAACCTCAAATAATTCCTATTTAGGGTTCTAAATATACTAAATAGACAAGTAACTGCGACCAATTTGGATGTAGTGCTCGCCGACCTCTGCGCACGCGATGGTCACAGTTCTAACCTAACCTTACCCATTTGGTCGGGGCCTAGCTTAGTTACTGCAACCAACTGTGAGAAAATATAGTTACTTATAGTTGTCTGGCATTTTTGCTGAACTGGGCCTTTTTGGCGCAGCCCTGAGGCACACTCTCCATCAAACTTCTGCTTATATCGCACTTTACAATATTTTTTTTTTTTTTTTTTTTTTTTTTTAAATATTTTTATCTGCTTTGTATTATATTGTGTGCTTTAGTCTGTGCTAAATAAATGTATTTTCTTTCTTTCTTTCTTTCTAAAATGCCAGAAGGGTAAAAAAAAGGCTCAATTATTAAAAAAAGTGGGCATTTTTAGAAGTGCAAAAAAAAATTAGAGGTTCAATGATTTAAAAAAAAAAACAGGTTTAGAAGGTCAATAAGTTTTTAGAGGATCAGTTAAATACTTCCCCATATTATATTCTAATATAGCAGTGATAGCCTAGTGGAGTGACCGTCGTACAGCCAAGTCACAGATAATATAATACTACGTGCCAAGTCAGAGGTCTCAAGTTCAAACCCAAGCCACGCACGCACCACTGACTTTTCGGAATCATGTGCGTATTCTATAATTATCACTCGCTTAAAAAACGGTGAAGGAAAACATCGTTAAAAAACCGGCATGCGTGAGAGATATATCTCGACGACTTAAGAAGCCAAGTCAGAGGCCCATGGGTGGAATAAAAACTCTGACTCCAGGTTAGTCACTAACCAATCGAAAAAGAAGAGAAGAGATTATATCAACGTAGCGTTGGAAGGCCTCCTACAAGGTGGACCGATGACCTTGTGAAGGCCGCAGGGATCCGCTGGATGCGGGAAGCACAGAACCGGTCGAAGTGGAGGTGCTTGGGGGAGGCCGATGTCCAGCAGTGGACGTCTTTTGGCTGAAATGATGATGATATACCAACACAAACGTTTGCTTTTCTATACAGTCGATTGATCAAGAGTTTTAGGTGATATTCGGAAACTTAATGCTATGAACAGCCTTTTGTTTTAGTACAAAACATTTCTGTGGTGTCTGGTATATCCTAATCCTCCTAACTAATATTATAAATGCGAAAGCGTTTGTTTGTTTGTATGTTACACTTTCACGGTAAAACGGCTGAACGAATTTGGATGAAATTTGGCACCCGGGTAGACCATGAACTGGGTTAGGACACAGGATAATTTTTTATCCCGATATTCCCACGGAATCGAGAATTATGCGGGTGAACCGCAGGGCGCAGCTAGTACTATCGAAGAACTACATATCTACACATCGTAAGGACTATTTCTGCTTGCAGCGCTCGGCGGCTATAGAACCGGGCGGTAATAAATGTGGTCATCCTGTTCACGGGATTTTGTTTTCAAATTGCTTAGATGTGGAGTTCTTTGATAGTACATGAGAAGTCCAAATTTGATTGTACACTATGAAAATCTCAAAACTTAAAAAAAAATGCTACAAATCGCAAAGATTTAAATCGTAGATTTGCCCTCACTGTACTAAGTCGCACGAAAAATCGTCCATAATGAGAGGAGCGAGCTCACACATTAACAATGGCGTTTCCATGACAACCAAATCAAGTCTCTGCGACACTGTCTGTCCCAGAGGTGTCAAAACCAAACAGGAACGCGATCTTTCGACGCGGCAGGGCAAATCTACGATTGAAATCTTTGACAAATCGGAATATGTGTTTAATAAAACAAATGAATGATATCATTTTATATCTTTACTAGCAATCCGCCCTGCTTCCCACAGTTTTTATTTTTACGACCTGTAAACCGTCGAGATTTCTTTGTTATATATAAGTTTTATATTAATGTAGTGTACACATAAACCTTCCGGAATAAATTCTCTTAATAATGTTGAAAAACGCGTCTAAATCCGTTGGGCAATTGAGACCTGTTTAGAAGATCAGTGCGGTCACATAAAAAGACTAAAAGAAACGGAAAGTGACTTTATAATACGTGCTAAAGTTTTAAGTACATATTAAAAATTATTACAAAAAATGGGTTAGGGTGATGTATAAACAGAAAATGACCAATTTTGATCGACTTATCGTATGGAAACCACATACAGTAGGCGCTCGGTAATACGGCGCTCACTAATCCAACACGTTCAATAGTCGACACGTCGGCGTTTTCTAACTTAGCTCTCGTACAATAGATATCCGTCTCCTCCTGTGTAATCCAGCAGGTTTAATACAAAAGTGTACAGAGCACAGAGACAGTAAAGATTACAGACCACGCGCATTGATCTTTGTTGTTCTGCAATCAGAATGCAGAATTATTACTTTGTAAATCTGTTTTACAATTTTTCCTTACTACAAAAATGGATGCCGGATTACCGAGCGCCTTCTGTATAAGCAATAAATGTAACCACATAATACCTACTTGTTATCGTCTTTTCTGACGAAAAACAAAAAAAAAATTACGAGGTCGGTCCAGTAATTAGGTATAAAAGTGGAGTTGAAATGAGCACCAACGATTACCAAAGATTTTCTTTAGAGGATTTGGTCGTTATCCAATTACGGTCTAAGTAAAACCTTTTTCAGCAAAATTGAAATGTTAAAGTGTTTTAGGATAATAGGCTCTCAGATGTTTTTTGAGTAATAAAAAAACAAAACCTCTTTTGTTAATGCCTCGCCTCAAAGTTTAGGTCTTGTTCTTGTAATCCGTGTTAAACAATAAAGCGAATTTCATTGTTTCTTCAGCTGCAAGAGTGCAATTGTTCTCAACTCATAAGCAATCCTAAATCCTAGTACAGTTTGTACTTGTGTGTTTAGAGTAGGTACGGTCAGGGAACGATAATCTTTAGTAATTTTTAATCAGATTCCTTTCCCACATAACGGGCGTATGTAATTTTTCCATAAACATAACATATTAATTCAAAATGTTGGCAATGACGAAGTCGGAAAAATAATGAGGTGCAAGTAAAATTTTTCCTCAAGAGCGTTCTTCCAAAAAGTTGTCAACGTCGCAAATAGCTGTCAAATATTTACCTGTTTTGATTAATTTGGCAATATTACTGTATGGAAATAAGGAATATGGTTATCTAGAGAACTAAGATATCAATAATGAATTGCAATTATAACACTGAATTTGATGTTGTAACCGTTTTAGGTGTAAAAAAGGCATTTGGAAAGGTTCCAAATACTTATTTTATATCTAAAACTAAATATTTGGTGTTACGATATTAATTATTGCATTTCATTATCAATATTCTAGTTCGCTAGTTAGTCATATTTCTTATTTCCATACAGTAATATTGCCAAATTAATAAAAACAGCGAAATATTTGACATCTATTTATGTTTCCCACTTTCAGAATAAACGCTCTTAACAAACAGTTTATATCAAGAGACCCTTGTTATGCATTCTGTACATCAAAATTAGTAGGTAAGTAACATTGAGCAAAAATATTTGCTGGGAAATTACTTTTATATTTGATGTGAAAAATCGCTGTTTACGTATGCGTACGCGCGCGAAGTAACGAACGCAAAACATTGTGCTTATGGCTGCATGCGATACAGGAGTTATGGGGTATTATTAGTTACGTTCTAACATTTAAAACTAGTTTTCGCGAAAAAATAATAAAAAGAAGTTAACCTTCAATATCTCCGTACAACCGAAAGTCTACGGCATCTTTTTACATACGTTATTATTTATTATACGACTGTAGACAAACTAAGTTTATTCTACATCTTAGTGGTACACATCACTGGCTTTGTTTAACATTTTACTGTTTATTTTACAACTCTATTCAGACCACAACTGTTCAATTGGAATACCATTAAATATGTAACATGTGTGTACTGTTTTGCAATAAGTGTTTTAAAAGGTAAAGAAAAATATCAAAGGCTGGTGACAGAAATATAAAGCTATGGTGAAAACCTAGTATATCGGCTGCACAGAATTTGGTATGAGCATGTTTTCAAGGATGGTAGTCGAACTTGTAAGAACACTGACAGTTTTGTATTAGTAATTTGGTTATTTAATTGACTCAGGCGTGACTTTCCGGAAATCCATTATAAAATAGAAAAATGACGTATATTTAGTAACACTGCTCTCGACGCTTGATGTGTCAACACGTCGGGTTCGGGTTCGAAATAAGTCAATCGTCATCCTGATGATGCCTCGTTGAGAGGTGAAACCTGTCGATTTCTTACAGGGTTCTTTATGAATATTTTAAGAACAGTTAAGCGGATTAGATTACTAAATATAGGTCGTCTATTGTATTTGATAATTTGATTCTAAAATATGGGACTACAGGCTGAATCTAGGAATAAAAAAAAATGTAGTTGACCATAGTACCTATTTATATGTGTGCGACCGAAAATTGTCTATCGGAAGAAAAAAATGTTGTTCATACCATAACAAACGATTAAATTCCAAGTGCTATTGCATATTGGAATTGACGTAACGATAAATTAAACGTAAAAATTCTATATAAATGGTGTTTAGTTTGATAGATAACTAAATTCAACTCGTTTTTATTTAGAACGTATATATTGGATATATTTCTATGTACATATGTCGATTATTTTATATATAAGCCGTCTAGTGTCTATGCACTAATCTGCTTATTTATAAAATAATGGCTCTTCGTTTCTTGGTGACATTATAGAGTGCCACCAAGAATCGAACAGGGTACACCTGAAGATGTTATTTTGAATTCGTTATTACAGGTACTCAAGAAATACTTACACAATTAATTTCCATGCTTAAATTTCCCAATACGTGCAAAGTAACTACAATGTTAAAACCAAACCACAAAAAAAAAGAAAAAAAAAAAAACTTCACTAACTAAATGTAAAATGCCAAGATAATATGAAGTAAACTCACTTTCTGTATTTGTTTATCAACAATTTTCTGGAAACCCCAAGACGCCAGGATAATGGCGACCACCAAAAACCCCATAGACACAGCGAAAATTAATTTCGAATGTTTCCCCAACATGTTTAACACTTTTGTTCTCTTTAATTTAACACTTTTAATTTTTTGTAATTTTAATATTAGTTTTTTTTAGCGGCGCGGCATCAGTCCGTCTGCTTCACCACCTGAACTATAATTGTCAAAGGATTATTATTCTCACAGTTTTCCTTGTGACGACTTTTTTTTATAAACAAATCATTAACTTATCAAGGAACTGGTTTAAGATGTAAATGGGGTACTCTCTGCAGTGATTTAGAATTCGTGGCTGGATTTTTGAACATTTTAGTTTTAAAATTAAATTGTATCGTTTTTTTTTTCTTGTTTGAGTTTTATTAGGAAGGAGTGAATAAACCGTATGAAATGCAGTTTTTAAATTATTTTGATGACATCGTATTTTGAGTGTTTCACTTTTCAATAAACAAGAATCGAATTGTTTCTTGAAATTTTTATAACCTAATTTTATGTTTTTTTTTTATTTGAGATTTTATGGTCCTTTTACAGTAGATCATTATAATTTTAAATCAATGATTGAACTGCGGGTATCGCAGTCCAGTGCCGGACATATAGGCTTCTGGTAAGTAACGCGACAACATCCTTCAAAGAAACTCCGAGTATAACTCCATAGTGCGCTGAGCGACCTATAGTATTACCTATTTGTAATTACCATCCGATATTGATTTAAATATTAATAATACCAGCCCATTATTGTCCCAGTGCATGGCAAAGGCCTCTTCTCATACACAGAAGCCATGAGCATTGATCACCACGCTTGCTCAAGACTTAAAGGTGTATTTCTTAAATATACCTGTAGGTATATTTAAGAAATACACCTATATGTTTTATTTCTATTTCTACGGTGTATTTCTATCTAGAAACAAATTAATCATGTGCTCATATAAAAAAATGCACGAACAGGTTTATGGTATTTTGTAGTTCAAATAAACATAGATACCTGACTAACTAGTTATTAGTAGTCAATAAAATATATTATTATCTTAGTTCATCGAAATCATAAAAAGTTAAGTGGAGAAGATTCTTCCTTGTATACCTACTTGGTTCTTGAGGATCGAACCAATGACGTGTTTTAAAATCTATAAGTACTTATATTGTAAAATATGTGAGTTTGTATGTAGAGGATAATCTTCGGAACTACTGATCGGATTCCAATAATTCCTTTACTGATGGGAAGCTATAGTATTGCCGAGTGTCATAGGGTAAATTTTATGAATAAATAAAAAAAAATACGCGGACGAAGCTATTATCATATAAAAAAACTGATACCATGGATTCAGTACATGATTCCAAACCACCCTTCGTTGAATAAAAATAATTTTCATTTTAAAAATAAAAATAAATTTCAACGGTGCGTTGAAATTTAAAAAAGTCTGCTGTAATTTTTTTATTAAAAAAAAAAACATTTTGCCGCGTAGGTTTTGCACTTTTGTATGAAACAGCAGATTTTTTTTAATAACCGACGAAAAATTTCAACGCAGCGGGGTTCAGAATCATGTACTGAATCCATGGTATCAGTTTTCGCGTCGATGTCCCTGCCACCCTGTATAACTCACTCACTCATATGTGACATCTACCAACCCGCACTGGCCCGCGGTTTAGATTACAGCCCGCTCCCATTCAGCAAAACTGAGGAAAAATCTACAGCCTATTTGATTGAAATGTCTTATTGTATGTACTTTCTGTGTTTATCTTAAACATAACTGACATCGAAGGCAATAAACATCGTGAGAAAACCCGGAGTTATAGTGAATATAAGTCTGAAATCGCCAACCCGTCTTGAGCAAGCATGGTGATTAATTCTCGTGCCTTCTTTGTATGAGAAGAGGCATTTGCCCTGCAGTAGGATAATAATAGGCCACTAGACTTATAATATCTTCATGTTTGCTGATTTTTGATTCTTTCCTTAATTAACCTTATAATATTTCGCATTTTCCTGTCATTATTTTTGTGTTAGCAAAACCTGGTAGTAGGCCAACCAGAACTTAAAATATTAAAGTTTAGCACAAGTGATAAAGATGTAATAATATTTTTTTCCTACTGATACGGATGTCATTTAACTTAATTATAAATTCTTTCGAACTAAATATACAGGAAGGCTAATTAAATGATTATAAATGACAGGTCGCAAAAAGCCCTACAATGTAATTTGCATTATCTCAATGATACTATGTTATTTCACACGCTATTGTTTGTAAAATAGTACCAATTCTACGTGTTCTTAGACTAGTAGTCGGTGTTATAATTTTTAGTATTTATTTCAGCAAAATATTCATTTATTTCTGCAAAACGATAAATTCCAGGACGTTAGGACCACTCAGTATATTTTCGTTTTAGTTTAAATTAAAATGTTAATGATGATACTGCAGTGCAGAAGTTTTTTTTTGTTTTATTTAAATACTCGGTAGTTTTTAAGATATTAAAATAATTTAAATTGAGACAAGTTTACGAAACAGTCCATTGTCTGTAGGTTCTTAATGTTACACTTATATTATATATTCTTAATGTTAATGTTTACACTTTTCTCAGGAATAGCATTGTATCATAATTATTAAACTAGAAATAAAACGAATGCGAAAATTATTATAAGTAATAAAAATAATTTAGAATAACATTTATGCAATTTGAATTAATAGTACTTGTTTAGATTTTAATGGTCTTTTTAATTGTTTTTTTAATTGTATTACTGAAATATATATTATTTATTTATAGTTTTAAAACATTAAATCCTGGATTTTTTAACCTTTATCAATTTTTTAATTTTCTTATTCTTAACACAAGCACAGCACTCCTACCATAGGACCACAATTTTTAAAGACGTTAGGACCAAACACTAGATCGTATGATCACTGAGCAGTAACACACCATGCAGTCACGCTATTGTCACACATAATTGCAAACACACACTACCATGTATTAAGCTTTAATAGTGTTGTACTTGTAATGGATATTAGTCGGTTAATTCGACTCATTTGGGATATTTTACCGACGAATCGTTTGGTTTATCATGCTATTATATCAGTGGTTGTTATCGCCCAGTGGACTCCCAAACTATTATGAACGTTTTTGACGGTCAAAATTTAATATTGCCCATTTAGTAATCGCATTGATGACTTGTTCAGATCAGTGCACATGAAGATTCTGTTTTTTTCCATTGTTTAATTAATCCCTTTGCACCTTTAACGATACCCATGGTAAGGTATGCGGTTCCCTTTAGCACAGCATAATAAGCCAATAGGTAACGTTCTCACTGCTGGGAGTCAGGCCTGCTCTCTGTGAGAGGGAGTGGGCCATAATCCACTTTTCTTTGGCTGAAAACACACTACATAAGTACTTATGTTTGGGGCAGATAACTTGCAATTTGCCACTACTTCTTAAATACTAACTTCATGGGATATACAAGAAAACATTAAGGGAAGTACTTAGATTCTTCCCCAGTTTTCTTAAATGCCTAATTCATAATTCTCCATCATCTCATACCAGCACACTTAGCATGACTACAATAGAAACGGGTTTTGTCGATAGAAGAATAGACAAAATGACAGATAAACAATCACAATCTGTCATTTTGTCTATTCTTCCGTCGACAAAACCCGTAGTGAACCCGTTTCTATAGTTGTCATACTGCTGCACGCGTAGTAACGCGTGCAGCTGTGCCTCGCGGTTTCACCCGCGTAAGTCTCGATCTCGTAAGAATATTGGGATAAAAAGTTGTTATGTCGTTTTAGCGTGAAAGCGTATCAAACAAACAAACTCACTTTCGCATTTATAATATTAGTTAGGAATATAAAGTTAGTATTGTCTATGCTCTTTCTATTTCCCATAAAATAATAAAAAGGTTAGTACACCTCTATTCGTAAAAAACTTAGATAAGTTAAATATACCTCCAGGAATAGGTAGATTACGAATACGATATAATATTCTAACCTTTAAAAATCCAAATATACCCATGGGTAAATCAAAATCAATAAATTTGAATTTGTATACATTGTCATCAAGATAAAAAAATACATATCCTGCAAAGTACCTACAATCAATCATAATTTGAATGAAAGCGTTTATGAAATGTTATGTACTGAAACAATATTAACAAATAATGCTGCTTTTTCCTTGATTAAATTATGTGGCACTGACTTGTTGATTGTCTGAGGTCCGGGTTTTTAATCACTTTTCACACTCTACGTACTTAGAGTACAGTGTTCTTCTCTTCCTTAAGGTGATATTTCGCGTTGTTGCATAACTTTTTAATTTGCCGAAATTTTTTATTCATACTCTTTATGACACCTCTTTAGGTGCACTATTCGAATATCAAAAAATATTAGGTCTAGATCTTAAGGGGGAGGGGTTTTTTTTGAAGTTGGGAAATTATCAAATAGCTTCTCCCGCTCTTGGTCCCCCTTGAACCCTTTGACGTTGATGTTAGTTATGATTTCCTACAATGGGCGAAAAGACTGATTTCATGTTATTTTGGTTGAGTTAAAAAGTTAAAAGGTCTCAAGTATCTAACTATAGATTCATTCATGAACGCTTCTGAAATCAAGTGTCATTAAAACTGCCATTCTTAATTCTAGTTTATTGTTGAGAGGAAAATTATCTAGATTTGGGATGTAAGAAAGTTATTAAATTTACTACGACACAAAAAATTCAAAAAAATGGCCTGATTTTGAGTAATTTATTGAAGAAAAAGAACCATTACTAGGTATCATAATTATAGATACAATTACTCGTTCTGTCTACGATAATGTTACGTTTCTCTCACTTTATAATAAGATTAATATTGATCATCATCATCATCTGCCTGCTTTTTGCCCAACTATATTAGTGTCGGCTTCCAGTCTAATCGGATGCATCTGAAAACCAGTATTTCACATAAGGCGATTGCCTTTCAGACCTCCCCAACCCAATTACTGAGTAACACGATACCCTTTGGCAATACTGATTGTCGGACTTCTTACTATTGACAATACATTCTCTAGACAAAAACAAATGCTTTTATTTTTAATGTCGTGTCCAAACAATACATAAGTATTGTCATTAAAGTACTGAATATTACGAAAATTACACAATTGCCCAATCAGCCACGGATCAAATGACAACGAGATTACTTCCTGTAATATTTATTTTATGACAAAAAATATTAGCGTACTACGTTTATTCGGTAATTTTAAATGGACGTGGAAATTATTCAAAACCTTTGACCGGCAATTACCTGTTTACGTGGACGTCAAACAAAATTATACTTCTATTTTATTTTATAGATCTCGGTCAGAATCAAAGGGACGATTTTTACGGACAAGCCTCATTAATTACACAACACCCTCTGAAATTTATGCAAGCTGGAATATATTTGTAGTGGCGACAAGCTAGAATGGAACGCGGTGAGTGCCACGTGACGATAAATTCTTAGGGAAGATTATGATGAAACGGGTGCCGTCAGTGGTCCATCTCTTTTCGCCACGGTTTATTTTAATTTTGATTTACTCTTGAATTCCTAAAATAAAAGCAGGTTAAGAAGATTAAAAACACAATAAATCTGGACTTGTTTGAACGTGCACGGCTCGTAACATTGTTTTCACGTATATATACAAATATGTTTAATATATTTTGTTTTTTTGTCCGTTCTTCTCTTTAGAAGGCGAAACCTACTTTTTGGAATACCACCCGCTTTCTGAACTCCCTTTCTGACTGACCGACTTCTTGACATTCAAAAATGCCTATTAATGGTTTAATTGAAATAAATATTTTGAGTTTGAGTTTGAAAACCCAGCAGCATCTTCCTGTCTGTTGATAAAAAGAAATTGAAGTCAACAAGTCGTCGACTAAAAGGCAGCTTGGTATGAAATTGATGTTCATTAATTCAGAGAATAGCATAATTCATCAACTGTTTCTACATATCTTTTTGCAAAGCTCTTCGTCTATTATACTCAACCAAAAATAAATATTACCAATAACTACTTGTTAACGAGTAATACCTATATATCTTTTCCATATAGCGTGTCATTTTCAATGCTAACTACCTAATCGATAGTTTAACGCGCAGTGGGTAAGTAATTAAAATACTACGTATTTAATGATTCGAACGATAGTTCTGCTGTGGAAACTGATCATATCGCTAATAAATTAGCAAAGGCTTTTTCATCAATAATTTTCATACAGTTATTATAAATTGAGAAGTTAAAGGCAACAGTAAAACTGATATATTATTTGTTCTATTTCTGAAATTCTCGGCTGTTCTTCGTAGATCTTGGACTGTCGATACGGGTAGTTAGCCAGAGAGTCTCACCAAGGGGTATTGTGCGACCCAGATCCTGGGTTGTGGGAGGTCTAAAAGACAGACGCTCCATGTAAAATACTGGTATTCGGGTGTATCTGGTTAGACTGGAAGTCGATCCCAACATAGTTGGGAAAAGGCTAGTCAGTTGTGATGATTTCTGGAATTCCATTTAAATCATTGTCGTCAAGTATTTTGCTGCTTCTCACAATGCGTAGAAATGTCAATATATTAATAAAAAAGTTAATTTAATAGACATTACTTTCACTGTCTTTTTATATTTGAATTTTCAAAATGTGTATAATTTTATGTATTAATAGCGTGTGTTTAATCATTAAAGTATTCGTGAGCAATTTATTATTGTTTTCAACACTAAACTAAAATCTGATTAGAACCTTAATAGCTTAAATGTATTGATTAGAACTGTAATGTCAAGGCAATTGCCATCATTGTTTTAAATCATTGCTTTGATAGGGTATTCATTTTGATGGTCCTTTGGGGCGTATTGGTCGGAAAGGTTGAATCATTAACTGTTTCAAGAAAGAAATTCCTGTGGAAAGTTTATTTTTCAGTCACGAATTTTTCAGTAGCAGCCCGGAGTGTGGATTAGTGCCCGGTTGATGGCAATAGGCTCGCCCCCTATTACATGGGACTTAAACATAACTGACGAAATGCGGGTGGTCCTATACTTCTGCCTAACTCTTCGAAGATTACATGCGTGATGTTATGTTATTTATGTAAATTTACAAAATAAAAATGGTTTGTTTTATTGATTAAATTCTACTAATTGTTGTTTGGCCTCAAGACCATATTTATAGTTCAGGGATCCTTACTTAAAAATAACCATTATTTTTAATTGGATATCAAATGGAAGGGCTTTGATTTCGTTATATTATTGCTCACATTTAGTTCTTAAGATCATTAATATCTTACTTTATCACACATAATACATGCTAATTGAATAAATTACCGTGACGACACAATCATTGAAAGATGACGTCATTAGATTACATAACGTTTAAAGGAAAATTACATGGAATAGTTGAAGGTCAAGTGATGAAGTATGGTGATTGTTGCGAGTATGCGAAGGGAATTAGCCTACATTGTCTTATAGTGGTTGTAATTCTATGGGATATTATCGTAAAATATACAATACGTTTAAATAATTACAGACATCATCGGAGCT
This sequence comes from Agrochola macilenta, assembly GCA_916701695.1. Lineage (NCBI taxonomy): Eukaryota > Metazoa > Arthropoda > Insecta > Lepidoptera > Noctuidae > Agrochola > Agrochola macilenta. Next base: position 20,839,988 of record OU753560.1, on the reverse strand, counting down.
CGAAAGCCGATAGTTAATGTATCTGTCATTGCTTCATTTTTAATTCTTTTTACCTATTGTGATGTAGTAATTTTTATTCTAGGTGCATATTTTTGGCATATGCTTTTATATAATTAATGTATACAAAATATAGTAAAACATTTATAAAAGAGTAACGGTGCAGTTTCTTGCCCATTCTTTTCCATACGAAATTACCTCTTGGAAGGGGCAATTAGAACCAATTATATTTTTTATGTTAATTTTGACTTTCAAAAGCGCCTTGTATGTGCCTATTTGAAATAAATGATTTGACTTTGACTTTGATATATTGAGATTAAGTAAAAAAATATCAAATCTCCATTTTCATTTGAAAGTAAAACATGTAATTTTATTCAAATTCAAAATTCATTTATTCAAACTAGGCTGAGAATCAGCACTTTTCGAACATCAAAATGACATAAGACAGTTCCCCAAAACGCCCACCCTTCAGGGTGTTAATTATGTACCATCCTCTTTTGAGGATGGTTGATAGTTGTCACCCTTTACTGTTATGGGCTAAACTAACCAAACAGCGGGTTCCTAACAACAGCAAACGGCAACGCGGCAGGGCCAGAATGAGAAGGCGGGACGAACTCGACCCTTTTCTTAAAATCGGCCACAAACAGCAGTAGATGGATTAGTGGAAGGAGGGAACAGAGGCCTTAGCCCTGCAGTAGGACACAAACGGCTGTAACAATAATTAACTGTTATCGTATGTCAATAATCAACCCTGATTGTCAACTTGTGTCATGTAATGTCCCTTATAAAAACCACGACCTCGTAAAAAAGATTATATTATTACAGAATATAAGTAAGAATATTCTTACTGAAAATCCAATCATACCTAGAACATAACATATTTCCGTTTAGCATAAATACACAATTTATGTTGCATATAGAATTACAAAATTGATATTGGAGACGGTGGCCATCAAATTGCAGTTTATAGCGTAGCGCTACTGCATATAATATTATACGTAAGGAAGGACCAGTTAAGTAAGACCTGTGTATGTGTCCGACTCGAAGGACCAGATGGATCATTTGATATTGGGCGATCGACTAAGATTGATGGCATGTTCTTGTGCGCTGGTTCTGGTATAGAATGTAATAGCTGTTTCGGTATGATTTAGGGTTTCAAACCGAATGTGTTGTAAGTCTGTATAATATATGTAATTGTCATAAGGATGGCCATTATTGAGGATTAACTTTTGTTTATTAGGTCCAGTCAGTCAAAACCTACATCATCATCATTCACATCCCAACTTCACCCACTGTTGGGCATCTGGATCTCTCTTTGCGTGTGCCAATCCCCACATCGGTTCAATCAGTTACTAGTTTATCAATCTTTCAAATTGTGGATGAAAATAGTTTTTAAATAACCGGCCAAGTGCGAGCAGGACTCGCACACGAAGGGTTTTCGTACCGTATGAAGATCAAGCCAAAAACGCCGAAAAATATACATAAGTAAAAATAATAAATAATAATGAAATCAATTTAAAAGGGGGTCCCCCTTTTAAAATGATTTCATTATTATTTATTGTTAAAAAAAAAAATTATACACAATCTGTGAAAATTTAAACTGTATACCTATTACGGTTCATGAGATACAGCCCACTGACAGCCGGACGGACGGACAGTGGAGGCTTAGTATTAAGGTTCCGTTTGCAGGTACGGAACCCTAAAAAATATAACATGGAAATGCGGTTTCCCTGCTGACTATTTCAGTAGCTCATGGATGACAGAACCTGATAAACTTGAGCGTTCCTATAGGTCAGAGCAGGGCTTTAGGTGAACGGTAGGTATTCAATTTTTCTGACTGGCCCTAGCCATTTTTTGAAATCTTATAAGACCTCGAGCTCCCTCTACCTGTACTCCTTAAAAATCAACTGCTTTCGAAGTTTTGAAGCACAATGGAAAGTAAGTACCTGGATCATATGATTTTGATGACGTCATCACAAGGAAAAGTCTACAACATTGAAATTTCTCTGACCCGGATTTAGGATGCGTGGTCATGGTCGTATATGTATCACTTGCATACGTCACATTACAAGTAAGGTTAAGCACACATTTGCGATTTGTGGGCGAAAGGACCACGACTTTAAATGCTAATAATGTAAAGTTCAAAGTCATATAATGTATTTCAAATAAAAGAAAAAAAATATAAATTATTTCACTTGACTTATAAATAATTAAATATAATTGCAAAATTATTGCATTTTTTGTTTATTTCCACAATTAAAACTTATTTTTAACTTTTAGTTGTGGAAATAAACAAAAAATGCGATCAATAGAGAAAAAAATATATTTACATCATTTTTTTACAAAATCTTAAGCAAACACGACACTGAGACGCAATCCGGTGTTGATAAGAGGCAAGACATTGGACATCGTAAGCACCGGAACGAGGGGCGAGTTAGCATGCGATACTTTTGATTAGCCTACAATGTGCGCCTAACCTAACATAGCTACATTAGTTATTCAAGGCACACTATTCCTCGATCGACAAATGTTTCCATTATTTATTAGTGTAACGGTGTACTTGTCTTGCGTTTCTTCACACTTGCGATTAATTTGTCGCATACACGAGTTTGTTTCAAACTATGATCTTAGTTATGTTTGTCTTTCAGATAATTGTTACTTCTGAAGTACCTACTTAATAACAATACTAAGAGTATTGGCACCACTTGAAGTAACAAGCAAGATAATAGACTTTGCAAACATAGTGTAGGAAAGTTTCCTAATCAATTACCTACTAATTGACTAACAAGTTACTGTTAGTACCTCGCCCGAAACGGGTGAATCGCCACTTTAAAAAAATATAATATTTTCTTGAGGCGATTCGCACGAAGTTAATTTATTTGTAGGCGAAACGACAACTCCAGAAATGGATTCGCCTACAAATAAATTAATATATAATATAAAATAATAATTAATTCGGGCGAGTAAATTCGGGCGAATTACCAGTAAGCTAAAATACGTAGGTACTTATAAGATCTTTATTCTTGCAACAACAATAAAAAAAAAAAAAACAATTGAAACTAGACTTTTGAACTCTAACTTTTATGACATGGGTTTGATTGGTACTATTAATGACAGGATCATTCAATCATATATCTAATAATAATAATCATAATCAAGATAAAATTTATTTCTCACCATAATATAAAGTAAATTTTCAAATAATCATAGAACACAATACATAATAGTTTTATTTATACTGTGGGAGATTGGTGCCTAAGCTAGGCGTAAGGCCTGTATTTCAGGACACCAGGTCTCCACCCCTTTGGAAGCAGATACATTTATTAAGGATTATGCACTCGTTCACAAAAAAAAAAGAACAAAAAAATGTGTTTGTAAAATGTTCCTGCTACGTTTATTCTAATTCCAAATGCGACTAATCGTCCACGACAAGTCGCAAGTGTGTCCCAAAACTATGAGGTGAGTACATTAGGCCGAGCACATACGTTTGCTAAAGCCTCGAAGGTTATCACTATCTGCTGTTATGACAGAAAAATCCAATTAAGCTATATGTGGGTGATTTGTATACTGTTCTAATGAAGAGATAAAAGTGTCATATAAAACGTGGAGTGAACATAGAGCCCTTATTTTGTGAAAAAATAACGAAGCACTAACAATGCATAGTTTGAAGCTAGTTTTAGTTTTAGCTCTGAGTTTTTTGAGTTCAGGTGAGTGCGCATTTTAAATTTGGTTCGTGAAATCTTGGTTTTATTTTCTGGGTCAGTTGATAAAAGTTTTTATTATACAGGATGAGGATTTAGACACCTGCATCCGTCAAGGGGGTGATTCTACCCGTAATACTGAACAACTTTTGCTATGAAACACATACTCGTATTAAACGATTCGTATTAGTTAGTTAATACAGAAATGTTACTATAGTTTCAGTGACTATTTTGATGATGGTTCTTTGACATAATATTTGTACGAGTATACTCGTAACATGACTATTTATGCATGATGAATTGATGACTCTAATAATAGTAATTCTGTGCAAAATGACAATTAAAAAAAAAATCTAGTCGGTAACGTATTGATATTATAATTATTTATTATAGACATTAGTTCATTTCGTTAAATATTTTCATTACCTGACATTACCTATTTAATTTACATTTAATAAAAATAATTATTATGATTTAATTTACTTAATTGGTAGAACCTTCCCTTTTATGTATATATTTGTATGCTATATGGCTAAACAGAGAAACTATAATAACACACTGTTGTAACCTATGTTTAAAGGATATAGAATATTAATATTAATTGAATGAAAGACAGATTAGTAAAAAAAAAATGTCTATCTACGAATTCTTTTTTTTTCACGATTCAGATACGAGTTTCATGGTGAAAGTTGTTTAGTATGACGGGTAGAATCACCCCCTTGACGAATACAGGTGCATAAATTGTCACCCTGTATTGCATTGCAGGTTCTTTTTACACGATTATTTAGCGGTTTCGGGGTTCTAAATGAAGATATGAAGAACTTCTTTTCATCATAATTGACGTTTTATAATCATCTTGTGTCTACATCATTTTAACTATTTTTTAAAATTCATTTTAGTTGAAATAATTCGTGACTTCCAAACTTTGAAATTAATTGCAGTCTCTTAATGTCACTGAACTTATAAACTTTTTTATTAAGGGTACCAACTCCGTATCACGAACGATCGAACGTTTAAGCTACCTCCGTAATCTTTCTGGAAACTGCAGCTAAAAACCTAATGTCAAGGTCAATTTTAAGAACTTGGAAGCGGTTATTTGCAAAATCTGGCATCACCACTGTGGCTTTTTTATAATTTTCAAATAATAGTGGAAACGGGAGAGGGCAGGCCTTAGCTCAGCAGTGGGACATTATGGGCTTAATAGATAGAAATAATTAAGTGCTTTTTTATTTTTACTACTACGCACTAACTTACCTACTGTAATAGAAATAACTAGAAGAAGGCAATTTCCTGAAATCATAAATACGTAGGCTACACCTACCTACTAATTGCTGCATAGAGATTCTGCTCTGTTTAGCCACATGCCGATTACATAGTACAGAGGGGTCACTCCCCAAATAATTTTAATTAAAAATCGACTTTTGCACAATAAAGTGCAATTCAAGTCGCACAGCGCTAATTACCTACGGTTACATTCACTAGCCTCAGTTCAGTTGCCTCTCTTTCTATCGCGTAACTCATATACCTATCTTCTGACTACGTTACGCCTACTGAATTCGACAAGTCAAGCCCGCTGCGTAGCTACCTGTAGCTTCATAACTAAAATGCAGATAGGTCACCTATTTGTATCTGAGGTTTAGCTGAGGTTTTTCTCCAAAGGCATTTTCTCGGGAGAACGATTCACATTCCTACTAATACACTTGTTTATATTCTCATTTCAATTGACTACTTACTCAATTATTTCCAATCAGTATGTAGCTACCAGCTATAAGATGAAAACAAAACATATTCATGTTCCAGTGTCACCATTTGACTTCGACTTCCCCCACGTCCCCATCCCCACCGTAGAAGAGCTCCTGTATGGTCCAGCACCATTTGATGACAGGATCGTGGGAGGCAAGAACGCGAGCATAGAGGACCATCCGTACCAGGTTTCCTTTATCGTGAACAACTCCTATTTCTGCGGCGGGTTCATCGTCAGCGAGAATTATATACTGACGGCGGCGCATTGTGCGCAGAAGTAAGTATAGCATTATATTTATTTATTTATTTAAACTTGTCGCACACAATATGCCTTAGGCATTCTCTACCAGTCAACCAAGGGTGGTGAAGAGATAAGATGGCAGGTGCTCTGGTTGAGAGGAGATACAAATAATACAAATATTATAAAGATAACAGCTGTTCTATACATTTTGACTGCGTAGGTACTGCACTTTTCTATGAAACAGCTGATTAAAAAAAAAAATCGACGAATAATTTCAAAGCTGGGGATTCAGAATCATTTACTGAATCCTTGGTAGCCGGCTTCGCGTCGATGTCCCTGCCACCCTGTATATAGGGTGGAATTTTTGAACCTCATCTGGAGGGAAATTACTCTAAATACTGGAGATAGCAAATTTTACTCAAAGGAAACATTCCTTTATTTTTTTAAAGAAACAAATCTGCATTCAAAGATTTTCGAAAATTCGCTTCCCACACTCGGAGAACCAGCTAAAAGTTTGGTAATGTCACAGCCACGTATATGCTGGTAGATTTTCTTTTCCTACGCTCCTTGATTGCCACGCAAACAAAAAAAATAATCCAATGCAAATAATATTCTCGCACGATGCAAATAATAATAAGTTAGGTTCAGACTATAATTATATTACTACAGTCAACAGTGTTTCTATGTGCATTTATTATTATTGAAGCAAAATTACTTACATAGATTGCACTCGCTGAATTACGACGAAAAATCAAATCATATCTCTCGATCAGTTCAAAGCAATGACAAAAGTCGATGCGATGACAGCAATTTACAATACAATGGAAACCTTGCCTTTGTATACAAACAAATTACAAATTTATTGTATATGGAGGTAATGATTACGAATTTTACAATGTCAACTCGTTTGTATTCACGCATCCAATTATACCTCCGTAGATAACTTATAATTATTTATTAATTAATAAATAATTATAAGTTATATCCAGTTATATATAATTTAATATCCAGCGTGCCAACGATCTCACGTACTAATTACAGCTGAATCTGAAAGGCGATCAATTAATTCGTGTGCTGTGTTTTATTTTTGCCGCTCCTGAAACTGTGGTCCCCAATGTATCAATGCTAACTGGATGCTTCACCAAATTTACCCGATAATTAATCGTCTACAAAGTATGCTGATTAATTCTTCTATCCTGCGAATGATTGTAATCTGCGTGCGCAATGAATTTGCCAAACATGTAAACAAAAATTAGTTTTCCACTTAGACAAACATTAACTTTAGTAGCTAGTATTGCTGAAAAAGTCATAAAAAAATATGAAGTTGTAGCGCAAACTGAAACTTATGTGTAGGCATTACAGTTGTTTTTTCTAAAACTCGTGTTTGTTTACTTTTACGTTTTCATGTTTGGCAAATGAGTTGCGAACGCAGATTAGGGAAAGCAAAGGCGGAAAACAGGAAAGAAAAAAATAAAGACAACATATTTATTTACATGTCACAAGTATACAAAAAAGAAAAGAGGGAAGAATCAGTCACGAGCGTAAATACGTTACACATAATCAGCATAAAATGCTGGTGGGACACTGCTGGGACACAGGCCTCCTCTCTGTGAGAGGGAGTGGGCCGTAATCCAACACGCGGGCCTGCTGCAGGTTGATGGATGTCATATGTCTTCGAATTTTTCGGTTCTAGGATATACTGGTTTCCTCACGATGTTCTCCTTCACCGTTTTGAGAGCAGTGGTTGACACAGGTCTAAATACGTCACACCTACGCGAAATTCATAATAGACTTTTTTCCTTAATTATTGATAGGTATCAAATTTATAGTTTTACAAACATAGTATTTTAGACACAATCAAATTATGTAATCGGTCCTTTCTCAAAGTTGCAATCTAACGATTTTCATGATAGCATAGCTTTTGTATTTTACGAAAGTATAAGAATTGCTCGTGAATCTACGTATCGTTGTCGTTGTCTGCTGCAAATCTAAATTTTTACCCCAAATCTTACAGTGTAGATCCATCAACAGTGGTCCTTCGAGCCGGGAGCACTTGGAGGAAGAACGGCACCATCATACCGATAGCTGAAGTGATCCCACACCCGCAGTACGACAGCCCCAGGTTCGACAAAGATGTGGCGGTGATGAGGACGGTGGAACCCATTGAATTCACTGACACGATCCAGCCTGTCAAGTTGCCGGAGAAAAACAGGCCGTTGACGGATAATTCTATTGTTATGGTCAGCGGGTGGGGAAGAACTGAGGTAAGAGGACATGCAAAATATTTAAATATTTGCACGACCGAAACGTCGAATCTAGCTTCCGCAGGCAGGCGCAACACGACTCTGGTAGAACAATTTCTATGAAAACTTCACGGATATAGTTCTACCAGTGTCGCGCCGCGCCGCCCGTGGCGTCGCCCGGGTACTACATTACTGCACTAATAACAAATACCAAAAATTTAAATGATACAAAAGTTCCAAACTAAAAAACTAGTGTTAAAAACTACTTATTACAGCAACAGATGGAAATATACAATGATATATAATAATATAAATATATATTAAATATATATATATTTATTATTTTATTATATATATTTTTATAATATATATATTTTATTAAGTCAAATAAATATAAAAAATTTCTGTTCGACAGTGTATTTTCCGCTTTGAAAAGCGAATTTAAAACGAAACTTAGCGTGTTTTTATAAAAATATGCACGAACACGCGCCTGTTTCAGGGCCAAAGCTGTAATGAATCGCTGAAGTTAATAACTAGCTTAAATTAAAAGCATCATTGAATTTTTACAAACCTGGGTTTAAGGTAATATTTTGCATACCTCTCTAAAATTTAATAACTCACCCCACAAACTTTATAATTTGTTCCGACAAAATTGTAGGAACTACTTGAATAATTTTAAAATAACTTCGTGAAACTAGCCGAGGCACGAGCGTGATTGTGAGCTGATATACAATACGCGCCACGAAAGATGAGACTTGACCGCGGCCCTCGCTTTCTTTCTGAGAGAAGAAGACTACAGTTTATAAATCGCCTACTGCGCAAGTCAAACCACGTGGTGTGTCAAGTCTCATCTTTAGTGGCACAAACTGTACTCGGGTAAATAGACTGGTTACTTACTCGAAGATGCTCCAACTAATTAGTGTGATTCCGTATCGTTTTATTCCTTTTTTAAGTGCATTATTTCCAAGCAGGTACACTAAGAACTTCAAAAGAGAATCATGGTCTTTTTGGATGATCTTTTTAAGTCCCTCTTTTTATACTCCTAATTATCTTGTAATTTTCTACTCAGTTAAAAATATGTCCTGCCGGTCTATCTGTAAAAACCACAACATGAAAACTTAGGGCGCGCGAACTTGGAGTGAGCTGGACTGGGCCCAAGCCCAGGCCAGCTCACTCCAAGTTCAAGTGTCATTCCACGTGATGGTAGGGATTGAAACTACTGATAGCTTACTTCAAGCTCACTTCACCTAAGTGTTCATAGCAATGCAAGCATAGAAGCTGCAAGCAATAGATCGACGAAGGCGGGACGTTTGAGGATGTTACAATTAAAAGCCAAAAATTCTTCTAACTTCCAAGTTGAAATGCCACAACACACACAGAACAACAACACATGCATGCATGTTCGAACATTATTTCAGCAAGGTGCAAGTTCCATACCAGAAAGTCTGATGGACGTGGAGATCCCGGTGGTGCCGTACTGGCAGTGTATGGCGGTCTACTTCACCGTGCTGACCAGGAACATGTGGTGTGGAGGTAACTTCGTCCTTGGGGGTAAAGGGACTTGTCAGGTGAGTGCAGATATTTTCATTTCGAGAAAAAAGAAAACGATTCAAAGTAAAATAAGGGTTACAGAATATGTATAACAGCAACAACATTTCGGTTTTATTAGAATTTAACACAAGAGCAATTTCCAGAGTTTCCGTATTAGGCTGGGCCTAACCCGCAGGAAGCTTAGGGATAAGATATTACAATGCAGAGTAAACATCAGCAGCTTGTATCAGAACAAAGTCCTTTTCTCCAGGGAAGTAGATTTCCATGCAAGAATTTATGAAGGCCATGTGCTTAGTAAACTTTACTAGTTCATTTAGCAATTCTTGTTCTTTATATTTAGCAATTATTTCGGTCAAAAGGTCTATGAATCGTTATATTATATTAAAATTATTCAAAGGAACCTAGGAATTATTTAAATTTTACAAAAAAAAATATTATGATAAATTATATTTTATAGTCGTAAATTGTTTACAAAAACACTTTTACAAGTCAAAATAAAAAACATTATTTCAAAACTAGATAAAGACGATGTTTTCTAACCTATTACTAACTATTTGATATGATTTCCTATGTGTTTCCATCAGAACTGACTCCTTATTTCCAGGGTGACTCCGGCGGTGCAGCAGTACAAGATGGCCAAGCTATAGGCATCGTCTCCTTCGGACGTGGTTGTGGCCAACAGTTCTCACCCAGCGTGTTCGCAGATATGGCCGCACCACCTATAAGGGACTTTATCACGAATCATACTGGGTTGTGAGAAGAGATGTAAAAGATTTGGCAAGAAAATGGAGTGGACGAGTAGTTGTTAAGTTTATTTATGTTTAATGTTAAGTAAATCGTACCTAACTGATAACAAAATAAAGGAAAACCTGACTAAATCGAAACCACAACACGCCTAGCCCGTAATATTCTGAAATTCTAAATCAATACAAATCGAAATGTCTGTCAAATATAAAAATTAATGTACCTACGTAATATTAGTAAATAAATAATTTAATGCATTTTATTTTTCGTTATAATTTATTTCTATCTAATCTTAGCTAAGAAATGTATTTTACGCAATCTTTAAAGTATGTTTTTAATGTAGTGTTGGGATTAAACATCCTATTTTCAAACCAATAGGCTGCCTGTCCAACTGCTGGGGTTGCGGGTTTGTCTGAAAGGGATATCGCGGCCCCGGCACACAGGCAACGGAAGGAACACGGGTGGGTTTTAGTCAGTAAAAGTATGACACTCCCTCTCGCGTCGCCCAGAGCGGGAGGAGTCATTTGATGATTTCCCACCCAAAAAAAAAAAATAACAAAAAAGGCTGCCTGTCCATTGACGCGGAGCGACGGAGCGTAGTTGCGGACTGTGTCTGTCCATTGATGAGGAGCGAGGTAGTGCGGAGTGGAGTTGCAGATAGGCCGAGTTCACGCAAAGAGTAATTTGAGCGGGCTGCATTACCACACGGCTGGTTTTCTTCCGCATCCCCCCCCGCTCTGCTTCCCTGCTCCGGTACCTCGCTCCGCATCCTGGTTTTGTACGAATTTTTAAACTAGTTTGCAAATTCCTGTCCACTGAAGCGGAGCGGAGATTTTATGCAATTCTATTGGTTAATATTGGCACAGCTCCGCTCCTCTGCAGTAGACAGTCAGCCTTATCGTCGATCTCAGCGCAACATAACAATGAAAATAAAAAAAATATATAGATCTACACAGTTGTATTATTGTATTTCAAAAACATGTACATAGAAGCAATATGTATGAAAAAAAAATACTGTTTTTCAACTTCAAGGAAATATGTCGCATGCAGAGAGTCCAATCGGATAGTCATCAAATCAGTTTTAATCACACAGTAAGCAGGATGTTTTGGCTCCTCAAGGGTACGCTATGTGCTCGTCATCATGACTTTAAATACATGTAATTGCTAGATCATGTGAATACTCTGAGATTTGATTAGGGATCCCTATTTCGTGTGTCAATTGTTTTTGCTGGCAGAACGTGGGTATTGATTACAAAAGTTGCTCATTGTTTAATGGCGTCAGCTTTGAATTCTCATTGTCTGCTAATTTGCAAGTATTTAAATTAATTATGTAGGTATATTTGCTTACTATGTTTTCTTTGGCGCAGACGAGTCCTTGAATGGAGCCAGAGGTAAAGCTGAAATGTCTTGAGTACCTGTAATTGCCCCGGCAAGAATATCCCTTCAAACTGGAAAACAGCAGTGCAGCTTTAGGTCTGGAATAGTTCGTAGTCCTGCCCTGGACGAGCCCCTTCGCTAATACTCCTCTCTCGTATTCCTCTTGATATTCGCAATAAGAACAAGTCGGTTAACCGGGTTTTGGAGGTCAGCATCCGGTTATAAAAGAAGGCAGGTAGGGGTAGGTAGTGGTATTCGAATTTGTGTGGGGTAGGTACCACAACCAAAAAGAGAAAAATAAAAACTGTTTACAAAAAAGAAACAACCGCTTCCGAAAAAAAACACTACAAAGTGAAAAATAACTTTAATTTCGGAAGTAAGTGACAAAAAACGAAAATTTAAAACCAAAGACACCGACTTTTTTGTAAACAGTTTTTATTTTTCTCTTTTTGGTTGTGGTACCTACCCCAGACAAATTCGAATACCACTACCTGCTATGTAAATAACAGTCACAGGAAGTTATCACCCACATATACTAAGTGGGAAAAATACGTATTATTGAAATATTTCAGACACAATGCGAATTGTTATATGAATAAATAAATAAATAACAAATAAATAAATTGAAGCTTACTCAAAAACTATCCCAGCAAAGTTGGTTGTTTTTTTACTGTCGCTTTTTCGTTTCATCGACTTTCAAATCACAACGACGCTAAAGAAGTTTTCACTTCAAAAAAATCAGAAAGAATGCTAAGTGAAAACGACGCAATAGCGCGATGGGATGCGACGCGGTGGGTCAGGTCAGGAGCCGAAATTTCACGTGGACGAACTCGCGGGCAAAAGCTACTGTATAATAAAGAAATAACGATGTACGTTGAGGATTTATCCTAAAAGTTGGCAACGTCGCAAATAACTGTCAAATATTTACCTGTTTTGATTCTTATAGGAAGATTACTGAATAGAAATAAGAAATGTGGCTAACTAGCGAACTAGAATATTAATAATGAATTGCAATTTTATCATTGAATTTGATGTTGTACCCATTTTAGGTGTAAAAAACGCATTTGGAAACTTTCCAAATAGTTTTTTTACATCTAAAACTAAACATTCGGTGATACGATATTAATTATTGCATTTCATAATCAATATTCTAGTTCGCTAGTTAGCCACATTTTTTATTTCCACACGGTAATATTGCTAAATTAATCAAAACAGTGAAATATTTGACATCTATTTGCGACGTTGCCCACCTTCAGAATAAACGCTTTTAAGTCGTAAAAACCATGCGAATCAGGGGCGAGTCACTAGTACAGCATAAAATAATATTCTTACAAACATTTTCCCTATGCAAAATGGCGCTATAATCTATAGCGAAGTAATTGCAGTGTATTACGACAATTATGTCTACGGTCCAGTGAACTTTGATACACAGGTATCTGAGGTATCATTAGATAAGGCCTTGATAGAAATTGCTGTGGATCATCTCGTGAACGTAGGGTCGATATTAAATTATTACGAATACGATAGACGATACCGTGCATTACTGTTGTACGTAAACTTAACATAGAGAAGTAAAAAATAATATGCTATTTGCTTTAACTTAACGATTTTTAGAATGACTTTCTTTATTATCATATACTATTAAACGAGCAATATTTGTATAATATTTATAATCACGTTCTCGAAAGCGGCTCTAATGATTTTGATGAAAGTTGCAATATAGGGGTTTACGGGGGCGAAAAATCGATCTAGCATGGTCTTTTAACTAAGCCCAAAGTTTAGAACAAGAATAATGACAGATGACCCCTTAGAATAATGACATAGCAGCATGGAATTAGTATGTACTATCATGGCAGCATGGAATAAGTATGAGCTTTCCTATACTATTAAATGTGCATTCTCTATTTTCACCAGAACAGAGCTCGGTCGCCCAGGTACTTAGGTTTATTTATCGAGCGTAGGTCGCATAGCATGGCACGCCAGCATCAAAGATTTTACTCGTCGAGTCCTTGTTGTTTGTTGTGGCCTTGCGTACCAGCGGTATTAGAACCAAACGGCTTAGTAAGTGAAGATGAGAAGAGAGCAGGCGGCATGACGTTGTTGCCTTGCAAGGTGGGTAGGTCTCTGGTGTGGGACGCAACCTATGTCGACATCCTCGCCATCTCATTTTCCTAATACGACGGGCTGTGCTGGTACCGCTGCTGCGGCTGCTGAGACCCTCAAGCGATCCTGACGCTTCTGATAAAAAATCATTTCAAGAATTCATTTCTCGGCCCCTGAACTAGAATCGATTTTCACTGGTTTTTGAATGCCGCTTCCACACCTCCGGATTGCTTATTCAAAAAGGGTTCAAATGTATCGGGGCTCACAATATACATAGAGTAAGCTTAGTAGGTATACCGTTCATTCTCATGTAACAATATTATAACAACTAAACATTCATTATGGCGTATAAACGTAAGTACCTGGGCGACCGAGCTCTAATAGTATTGGATAGTTCATACTAATTCCAAGTATAGTACATACTAATTCCATGCTGCCATGTCATTATTCTAAGATAGCCATCTTGTTCTAAACTTTGGGCTACCGAGCTCTGCTCGGGTGAAACAGAGAAAACATTTTCCCAGATATGACACCAAGCTAGATCGATTTTTCGCCCCCGTAAAACGCTACTGCAAAAGTAAAGTTGTATAGTTGCAATATCCCCTATATTGCAACTTTCATAGAAATCAGTAGAGCCGTTTTCGAGAACGTGATTACAAATATATATACAATTTGTCTGGTCACCGGTGTCCGACCCGTTAAGGCGAAGCAATATGGTCAATTTTATCGATAAATCCACCATAATACGGCATTTTGCCCTTAACGGGTCGGACACCGGTAACCAGAGAAACTGTATATATGTGTTTACATGTATACAAATATTGCTCATTTAATAGTATACGATTTACAAAGATAGGAAGTAAGTTCTACACCCACACTTCCCAATTTCTCAGACGGACACAATTCCTTGGTAGAATTTAGACGGCATAATTAACTGAAAACATGGTAAACATTCATCAAAGGGTTATGTTTATGTAAGTAGTACATAATATTGTGAATATGCGGGTACTGTACTTATATGAGTCAGTAAATCTTAATAATTACCTTCGGAACGTTCATAATTTACGAGGAAAATGAAGTATGTCGTCCTTTATACAAATTAATTAAACTGTTTAATTAAGCCTTTCACAGTTTAATTATATGTTTTAATAGCCACTACAAGGTAACGTAAAATTTGACAATTATAACTGTTTTACTATCTTGCACTTGGTGATCTAGATTGACTAGCTTTAAGGTCAACTAGGTAAATGGAAAGAGGATCTGATTGAAAAATTAAATAACACCCTCCAAATCAAGTATTTCCAAGTACATATGTAGTTATAGTAGTAAATAGTAGTGCAGCAGTGACGAGAATTCTTATCTACACCAATATTATTAAGAGACAAGATTTGTATGTTTGTTGGCAATTAATAAACTCAAACACTACTGGACCGATTTTAAACATTCTTTCACTAGTTGAATGCTATTTATCACTATAATTTATAAATATATCACGCGGGCAAAACTGCTAGCGAAAGCTGGTAAACAATATTGTAGCCAGAGACACACCATACAACACCACAATAAAACCGTAACAAAAAGTCAGTTACTTACAACTTTATTAAATTATTTACAACAAAGCACAATCATAATAATCATCACATTTACATTAAATAATAAGTCATCTTCATCACAAATCACAGTTCTTTTACAATCGCCATGATAGCGTAAGTCACTCCCGAGAACATAGCCACTAAAGCAAATATTCCTATGACCACGTTCTTCCATACAACGAAACAATATGGAGTAATGTCTTTGTTCCACCTGAAGATGGTCTCTGTGATGGCCGGTAGTAGGAGCCCCATGACGGACAAACAGATAGCCCCAACTAGCTCCATGAAGAGTTCCAATCTTGGGACGGCACTGGCGATGCCGACTGTGAAAGAAAAAAAACTTTAGAATTTGTCGTGACTTCGGTGGAGGAAGGTTAAACTGCACTAGGTGTGATAGGTATGTGGAATGGCGACCATATTTACCCACATGCGTCAAACATTTGGTATTTGGTTCTGGTCCTCACACCAGAGGACTCACCACAGTGTACTAGCTGTAAAAAAAAAAACAGCTGCTCGATACATTTTGACCGCGTAAGTATTGCACTTTTCTATGAAACAGCTGTTTTTTTTTTTAATAACCGACGAAAATTTCAACGCAGTGTGGTTTAGAATCATGTACTGAATCCATGGTAGCCGGCTTCGCGTCGATGTCCCTGCCACCCCGTATAACCACACAGTAAATATCTTTACTGTATTTATCTTATACTTCCACAAGATTAACTAAGTACTAAGATTATATATGCATACCAAAGCGAAGAAAAGCAACAATAAACACAGCTAGTAAGTAATTAGTTCAACGCGTAAATAAACCCTTGAAACGCCTGATGTTAGTTTAAGAGCAGCGCGCAGCGTTCCAATGTCAGTGAGGCGCTTATTGCATAAGTTACGTTGTCGTAAGCTCAATGGTTACCGAGAATGCAGGCGACCTCGCTTCGTAAGTAAGTCTATCTAAGTAACATATTGTCTGGAGAGGACGCAACGTTGTGTATGTCGCGTCTTAGTGCCTCTACGACGATATTAGCTCTTAAACTAAGTGTGGTTTTATCTTGAGTGGTCGTTGATTTGAAAAACAAATGAAAATTGTGGGAAAAAATCAAATGTATTTAGTGTGTTCCTAGAAAAATTGTTACGGCTATGAGAATTTAATAAAAAAATCTAGAACTAGAATGACTGAGAAATGATAAACAAAATTTAATACTACGAGTATCAGATATAGTGTGCATTAAGTAAAACCCAGGCATTGCTAAAAATATTATTGCAGGTGTCGTTACTTTTATTTTACAGTAACAGGTGCTATTTGTAGATTTTTCTCCCTACTTTCGCGAGTTTAAAAGAGTGGTGAGTTGCTATTGGTTTGCTGACGGGATCATAGTTTTAACCTTTGACCTTTTTAGGCCTTGTAGACTCATAGACACTTCGATTTGTTACCTGGTGGCCTACACTTGCCACCAGTGTAATTTGAAAACAATGTAAAAGCAAATTATTTTATAAAGTAATATAATATATGCCATGTAAGTTTTTAACGGCTTGAGGTAATCCTAAACCACTGCAACTATTCAGATAGTTTCGGATGATACAAGAAAGAAGAGGAAGGATATTTATGATGATGTTTCTGACTCCAGCTTACCTAACAGCAAGGTTCCAGCGAACCTAACCCCGGCGAGGGCCCACCGGTGTCCTCTGGCTGGTATCCTGTCCTGCACTCGCCTCCACACCACGTCAACAGGCACGTAGTAGACCAGGGTGAAGGATAGCAGCATCACACATGCTACCAGGATCTTTGCGGTTTGGGCTAAACTGAAATGGAAGGAGATGGTTAATTTCCGAGACCTTAGTCTAACCACTTCATGGGCCATGGTATATTTGAAGAAGCACTGAACATAAACCTATGCACTTGGTGTTAAGAGCAAGCTTTTGCAGAACTTATAAGAAGTTGATAGCATTAATAATGGTCTTGGTAAATAAAGGAAATAGTCCAATAATTTCATTATTCTTACGATCGTTGACGTCTTTTTCGTTACAAAAAAAATCCCGAGAATGTTAAGAAGCGTTTCTATACTCTATACCGATGGAATTAATCATTCCCTCTACATCGATTCCTGTTACTTCAACTTCTGAGTTTTCCTGGTTTCATTCAATCTACGTCGAACACATGATGCATCGTCTTTTGGGCCACCTCGATATCGACTGTCGAGAGTACCGTCAGAAATAAAAAAATTGTAGGAGAAAAATTTATCAACCCCTATTTGTATTCCCTTAGGAGCAGCTTTTCTTTTATTTTTTCATATTTTTAATGTGTCCGACTTCGAGGTATCCTATCCAAAAAGACGAAACGACAAAACTGTACGTCCTTCTTTTAATAGTCGGTAAAAAATATATGAAATACGGCTAAACTTATTTGAATGTAGATCTATCAGATAAAAATTCATCACACTTACATTTCCTCCTGCGGCAAGTTCAGGGTCAAGCTCCCTCTGACTTCATCTCCATACTTCAGGTAGCCGATGAAACCGACGAACCCGTACATGACAGCTATGGCCGACATGGCCGCGTTGAGTACTCCTGGACAGCCGAGGAAGTCCTGTGGCTTCTTCATCTCGTTCTCAATTGGCATCACCACACCGATACCTTCCATTGCGAAGAGACTTGTGCTGAAAAAGGAGAAGATGCAAATTAGTGATGTAGGAAGGTAGACCAAAAGTTCTGACAGGTAAAAAAAAAAACTTTTATTTTCTGGCTTTGAAGGCACATAGCGTATGGCACATTACTTAAAAATGATGTTAGTAAAACAAGCACACACCTATAATAACAAAACATTACAAAAACAAAAAAAACATCACGATCACGGAATATTTGGAATGCCTTCATCCTGTAGTAAATAGTGATGAAAGCTGGTTCAAGTTTAACATAACTTCACATTGCAGTATTCTAGTTTGAATCGGCTATGGTGGTCGTGGTAACGGCATATTAATCGTTTTAATTGTTTATCTCTAAAGTTAGCAAGGAATTGACAAATACTTTTCTAGGCGTAAGGAAGCAAAAGTTCATTTTATTTCACATAATCTATTTACAGGCATTTCTAATGATAAATCTTTCGTGGAGATTTTGAGCTGCGGTAAACTGTACAAGTTCAATATTGAACGAATGATCCCGCTTTGGCGGTTAGGTTAGGGATGTGTTCAATAATGATAGGTACATCAGCAATTTTAGCCAAGAAAATATCGAACTGGAATCGAATTTCTGATACAATTTCTGCTTTTTGATGTGAATAAGAGGGAAGACTAGAGTCTAACTAAATGGTATTTCTGTTTTAAGGTGTTGGGCTGGACGTTACTGTACGTAAAATGGGTTGAATAAAAACAGAAATTACAAAAAAGATATGAATTTGTGCCAAATAAGTGCTATTCATAAATTACTAATTCCAGGCGTTCAAAACATATTTTTTTGCAAAACGTATGCGTGCACAGTTTTTTTCGAAATAAATCAATCCAGAAAGTTTTGCAATAAACGCAATATGTCACTTTTATGCAAAATTTATTGCCCATTTTTGAGGATAATTTTTTTTGAAGCTGTCATTAAAATTGTTTTTATGATGAATGCCCCATTATTTATTGGCCGATAGATTTGCATCTAATTTAGCTTGAATTATTTTCTCGGGTAACTTTAAAGTGAATATACTACTCACTATTCTGTACTAGGAGCACAGACCGCCTCAAAATGTAAAGATATTGTGATATTCCATGTTACAGTGAACCTTTTCAAAATCCCTTATTTGCATTTCCTAGATCAGCGATTCCCAAACTATGGCTCGCGACCCACTGATGGGTCGTGACCGAATATTCAGTGAGCCGAAACTCAATACCGAAATAAATTTGACGTATCAAACTTATGGCGATTAAAAGTAACTAAAATTGCAGTTGATGCGAAAACTATAATGACAAAAAATAAGAAACAAATATCCTTCATCCTTCTCATTATAATAATAATAATAATAAGGTTTTAATTAGTCTTCTTTCGGGCGGAAACAAGGTGCGCGCCTACAACGGTTGGGTCATGCCGGTTTTGATGTACTCTTTCGGCATACTCAAATGGACTCAGACCGAACTCGACGCCCTGGACAGAAGGGTCCGTACACTCCTGACCGCAAATAGGATGCATCACCCACGTTCATCGGTGATGAGACTGTACATCCCGCGGAAGTGCGGGGGTCGAGGCTTTTTAAACGCTAAGACCCTCCACAACCGCGAGGTGTGCAGCCTCAGGGATTATTTTTTTAAAGCCGAAGTGGGTATGCACCGGGATGTGGTCGCAGTGGACAAGGGACTCACCCCGCTCTCCATGGCTAATGAGAACTGGCGCAAACCTGTAATACTTACTACAGATGACCGCAAGGAGGTATGGCAGAGCAAGGAGCTTCACGGGCGCTACTATCGGGCTCTTCATGAGCCTGGTGTAGATTTCTTAGCGTCCGTATCCTGGTTACGTTTCGGTGACCTTTTCGGGGAAACTGAAGGTTTTGTCTGTGCAATTATGGATGAAGTTATCTTGACGAATAACTACCGGAGACATATTATGAAGGACGGGACGGTTGACGTGTGTCGGGCATGCCATCGTCCGGGTGAGTCCATCAGACATATTATCTCTGGTTGTTCGCGTCTGGCTAACGGCGAGTACTTACACAGGCATAACCAAGTGGCCAGGATTATTCACCAGCAACTTGCTTTGAAATATAAACTTGTTGACTCTGAGGTACCGTACTACAAGTATGTGCCCGACCCAGTTCTCGAAAATGACCATGTCACGTTGTACTGGGATCGGTCTATCATTACTGACAGGACTATTGTTGCCAATAAGCCTGATATAGTGGTGATAGACCGATTAGCGCGCCGCGCAATGATAGTCGATGTTACCATCCCACATGACGGGAACCTCGTGAAAGCTGAGAAAGAGAAACAAATAAAATATCTCGACTTAGCACACGAGGTTGTTGACATGTGGAATGTGAGCTCGGCTATCATTGTACCGATTGTCGTAACGGCCAATGGCCTGATGGCCGAAAGCCTCGACCAACATCTTTCGAGGCTCTCGTTAGGCGGTTGGATCAAGCGCCTGATTCAGAAGGCAGTACTCCTGGATACGGCTCGCATTGTGAGGAGGTTCCTGTCTCTGCAGCCCTAACCACCGGTAGCTTGGACCTTGCTCCCGACACCGGCGGAATACTATTATTTATATTTTTAAATGTTTTTTATATAGTTTTTAAGAAATATTTAAAAATGTATTTTATATGTTAAAATGTTAATAAAGGAAATAATAATAATATCACTGGCAACACAAAAACGTCAACACGTCAGAAAAATAGTTCCCTGAATTTTCATAGTTTTATTCACGACGCAGTATTTTTTTTGTTATATCAGAACCCGAAAACAAGCCTTATACCTTTAAATCAAAATAAAACATAAAAAATAACAAAATGCACCACATAAATAGATCTAATGAAAAAATATCATAACGGAGGTGAAGTGACAGATGTCACCTCCAATAAAAGCTATGAAAACGGAATGAAAACTAAATGTTGACGAGATCTGCTGCACGAGCACGCCCACCACCTCCGGACTCGTCGCTCAGCTCCGCCTCGCCGCCGCCGGTATCCAGCCCCATCGTGAGCGCTGTGACGACAACGGCCGCGGTAGTTGCGTCGAGCTCGAGTGACGAGTATTTTTCCCCGCCGACGTCGCTAACACCTGTACGTCGGCAGGGGAGAGGCCGGCCACCGAGAAGCTTGGGACTTAGGGGCCAACCGGCCTCGAGCCGGGTCCCCGCTGCCGGTGGTTGTGTGCAGCGCATGAGATGGACTCAGTCTATGAACGAGAACGTCATGCGCGCATATTACGGGTCTACAGAGGGAGGAACTAACCTCACTGCGTACCGTGTTAGGATGCTGTCTCTATTTCAGGAACTAGAGCCAACCGTCAACGTCTCGGCCCAACGACTGTCGGATCAGGTGCGTGTCATCCAACGCAATCATAGGTTGGACGATGCCGCACTTGATAGGCTGCGCTCAGAGGTACTGAGCAACCATATCGTATCAACTCCGGCACAAACCGCGGCACAAACGTCAAATACTGATGTAATCCCGCCGCGGTTCAATCATGGTGTTACAGAAGAGGATGATAGGGTTGACACAGTAAGTAGCCAATGCAACGTCCGACTAAGGAGCGCACTGGAGGATGCGTTGCGCGAGTATAGGCACACCCCGACCGAACTTAGACCCCGACTTCCACGCTTACCCATGCACAAAAAAAATAGGGCGCTGGTGTGTGCCTTGGACTCGCAGCTTAAGAATTTCTTCGAGAGCAGCGAGGATCTCATTGATACACACTCGATCCTGTATTGTGCGGCTGTTGCGGCATGTCGTTTAGCTAACGTCAAGTTCCCAAACTGTGACGGAGCTACTCGACCAAAACCAGCCGTACCAGCCTGGCAGTGCAGGATCGAGCGACGTATTGATGGGACCAGGGTCCTCATCGGCAAACTATACTGCTTCAGGGAGGGCAATACACGACCACGAGTGATGCGCTTTGTAAGGCAGGCATTCTCGGGGACTGGAATCAGTCCTCAAGAATACATGTCCCGTGTTACAGAGCGCATCGACTTCCTGAAGCAGAAAGTTTGTGCATGGGCGAGCCGAATTCGGCGGTATAAGCGGCGGGTTGACCGATACACGCAGAATCGCATGTTCCAGAGCGATGAGAGGTGGGTATATAGAGCTTGGGAGCGGCCTGAACAAAATGTGACAGACGTGTGCCGCCCAGATGATGCCGCCACGAGTGCATTCTGGCGCAACATATGGTCGGTACCCGTCTGTCACGCTGAGGCTGGCTGGATGCAGGATGTCGAGCGAGTGTGTGAAACTATACCAGAAATGGATAAGGTGCAAATCACGCCATTAGATATAGCCAGTGCAGCCCGTCCGTTACCGAACTGGAAATCACCGGGACCGGACGGACTGCACAACTTTTGGCTAAAATGGCTAATTAGTTCACACACTTGCCTGGCATCTCAATTCCAGTCATCCTTAGAGACTGGGTCGCTCCCACAGTTCCTTACAACAGGCGTTACCCACCTGCTCCATAAGTCAGGTAGTCCCGCGGAACCCAAGAATTATAGACCGATCACATGTTTGTCGACGGTTTATAAACTTCTTACATCCATTTTGAGAGCGAAAATTAACACACACATTGACAATAACTCGGTTATGTCTGCCTCTCAAAATGGATGTAGGAATGGGTCCCGCGGAACTAAGGAGCTACTCCTCATCGACATGGCCATAAGCCAACAGGTTCGTCGATCCTGCAAGGATCTGTCGATATGCTGGATAGACTATAAGAAGGCCTACGACTCGGTGCCACATACATGGCTCATGAGGGTGCTGGAGTTGTACAAGATAGATGCAACTCTGCGCACCTTCCTGATGTCGTGTATGAGGCAATGGAGGACGGTCCTTCGCTACCCAGGATGTCGACAGATCCAGGGGAATGATGAGCCTGTATGGATTAAACGGGGAATATTTCAGGGCGACAGTTTGAGTTCACTTTGGTTCTGCTTAGCCCTGAATCCTCTAAGCACACTGCTAGAGGATTCAGGTCTAGGCTATCGGTTAAGGAGAGGTGGTCAGGTCATATCTCACCTCCTCTACATGGATGACTTGAAACTCTTTGCCCCCAACAAATTGCGACTGATGGAGCTACTGAAGGTAACTGAAACATTCAGTAACGCCATCAGGATGGAATTTGGTGTGGACAAATGTGCAGTCATGCATGTAAAGCGAGGGGAGATTATGGAATCCGAGGGAACTCAACTCTCGGACTCCATACACCTTAGATCCCTCTCCTCAGCCGAAAGCTATAAGTATTTGGGTATGTCGGAAGCGTTAGGCATCAACGTTGCTGACATGAAGCAATCGTTGAAGGAGCGCTTCTTTGGTCGCCTGAAGAAGGTTTTAATTAGCCTTCTTTCGGGCGGAAACAAGGTGCGCGCCTACAACGGTTGGGTCATGCCGGTTTTGATGTACTCTTTCGGCATACTCAAATGGACTCAGACCGAACTCGACGCCCTGGACAGAAGGGTCCGTACACTCCTGACCGCAAACCGGATGCATCACCCACGTTCATCGGTGATGAGACTGTACATCCCGCGGAAGAGCGGGGGTCGAGGCTTTTTAAACGCTAAGACCCTCCACAACCGCGAGGTATGCAGCCTCAGGGATTATTTTTGTAAAGCCGAAGTGGGTATGCACCGGGATGTGGTCGCAGTGGACAAGGGACTCACCCCGCTCTCCATGGCTAAAGAGAACTGGCGCAAACCTCTAATACTTACTACAGATGACCGCAAGGAGGTATGGCAGAGCAAGGAGCTTCACGGGCGCTACTATCGGGCTCTTCATGAGCCTGGTGTAGATTTCTTAGCGTCCGTATCCTGGCTACGTTTCGGTGACCTTTTCGGGGAAACTGAAGGTTTTGTCTGTGCAATTATGGACGAAGTTATCTTGACGAATAACTATCGGAGACATATTATGAAGGACGGGACGGTTGACGTGTGTCGGGCATGCCATCGTCCGGGTGAGTCCATCAGACATATTATCTCTGGTTGTTCGCGTCTAGCTAACGGCGAGTACTTACACAGGCATAACCAAGTGGCCAGGATTATTCACCAGCAACTTGCTTTGAAATATAAACTTGTTGACTCTGAGGTACCGTATTACAAGTATGTGCCCGACCCAGTTCTCGAAAATGACCATGTCACGTTGTACTGGGATCGGTCTATCATTACTGACAGGACTATTGTAGCCAATAAGCCTGATATAGTGGTGATAGACCGATTAGCGCGCCGCGCAATAATAGTCGATGTTACCATCCCGCATGACGGGAACCTCGTGAAAGCTGAGAAAGAGAAACAAATTAAATATCTCGACTTAGCACACGAGGTTGTCGACATGTGGGATGTGACCTCGGCTATCATTGTGCCGATTGTCGTAACGGCCAATGGCCTGATTGCGGAAAGCCTCGACCAACATCTCTCGAGGCTGTCGTTAGGCGGTTGGATCAAGGGCCTGATTCAGAAGGCAGTACTACTCGATACGGCTCGCATTGTGAGGAGGTTCCTGTCTCTGCAGCCCTAACCACCGGTAGCTTGGACCCTGCTCCCGACACCGGCGGACATCTATTTTTTATATTTTTAAATGTTTTTTTTTATATCGTTTTTTAAGAAATATTTAAAAATGTAAATAAATAAGAAGACAAAACAAATAAACGAAATAATAATAATAATAATTTTTATTTGTTGAACATAGGTAGGTTAGTTACAGATGTTGTTATTATTTAAGAACGCTATGTCTAGCCGTCATCGGCGTACAAATATTATACTGGCACAAACATGCTGATTATAATAAATTATCAAACAATTCTAATTCAAATTTTCAATACAATAAAAACATTCCAATAAAATATAATAATAATAGATTCTAGTAAAAATTGTCAAATCAGTAAATAATAAATCATAATAATAAAATAATAAAACAAAGTAATTATAATGTGTCAGTTAGGTATTCGTTCACCGTATAATATGTTTTCTCATATAATATTTTCAGTAAAGCCTTTTTAAAATCGTTTATGTTGTTTATTTCTTTAATTCGTCCAGGGATCTTATTATAGATCCTAGGTGCCATTCCCAAAAAACTTTTTGTATAAAGAGCAGTGCTATGTGGCTTAGCGCATATCTCTCTATTGCGTCGTTTAGATCTCAATGTTTCGAACAGATGGAAGTTGGATTTGACAAATACTGCTGTCTCAAAAATGTACATACAGGGCAATGTTAAGAGTTTAAATTTTTTGAAATATGGAATACAGCTTTCAGTTGGTTTCCGTTTAAATACAGCACGCACACATTTTTTTGGGCCCTAAACGCAATTTCTTTGTCGGTGGAATTTCCCCAATATATTATTCCAAAACTTAATGTAGATGATACATAGGCTTTGTAAGAAATTAGAACAACGGACTCATTTACTATTTTTGCTAGATTGTAGAGCGCATATGAATACTGGTTAAGCTTTTTACAAACTGTTTCAACATGACATTTCCAGTCTAAATGAGTATCCAAGTGAAGTCCCAGAAATCTAGCACTGCTTGTTTCAGCTATTATTTGATCTGCAAAAGCTATGTTTAAGTTAAGTTTTCTTGTTCTTTGTAAAATGTCATAAGCTTTGTCTTATCTATGTTTATTTTTAGTTTATTTATAAGTAACCAATTAATGATGCAAAGGATGGAGTTGTTTATGTCATCTTCATAAGTTTCTATATTATTACATGGAACAATAAGTGTACTGTCATCGGCAAACAACACAGTTTGGTGCTCAGTGCATTTTGGCAAATCGTTAATATATATGAGAAACAACAAGGGCCCAAGGACAGTTCCTTGGGGTACACCACATGTTGTATCTCTAATTGGTGACATATGAGTAACTTCTGTTTTGGATTTAGAACATATTCTATTTAAAACAGTGGCTTGTGTACGTCCAGTGAGATATGTTTTGACTAGATTTAATATGTTTCCCCTGACGCCGTATCGTTCTAACTTACCCAGTAATATTTCGTGATTTACATGATCGAATGCTTTCGACATGTCCATAAATACAGCTGTAATTGGATTTTTTTTGTCAACATTACTAATTATTTCTGTAAATAATTCATAGACAGCTTTATTAATGTTTCTGTTTTTCCGAAAACCATATTGTTCTTTCATTGAAATTGAAATATAACTCCTTGTATGTATTAAAATTTTCGATTGTAACTGATTGTTTTTTCTTCAGTAAACAGACCTTCATTTATATATGCCCCTTTTATTCTCCATGACAGCCAATAGGTGAGTCCCGAATTTTGAAGGTGGGTCGCGGTCTAGTCAACTTTGGGAACCACTATCCTAGATTGTTCAATCGAGTAAATACAAGCAAGGGATTTTAAAAAGGTTTTCGCATTCTGAAGAAAACACAAATGGGAAGGTTAGAAATTCAATGCAGGGTATCAAAAGTACATAGAAAAGGGAAGCTTATTCTGCAGAGGTCGTACGAAGCAAGCATGGTCACCTTAATTACGAATACTGCTATTGTTTGAGGTGAATTCATTTCTAAAAGTAATGAACAAGCGTCTAGACTCTGAATCCTGGTAAAGACTAGTCTGGACCGGTAAGCTTCGGTATTTTATAGGTTCCGCTGCCCTTACTAGTTTAGTAGTTTACAATCTATTTTATTTTTTGAAATAAAGAAAGATTTATTTGCGGATAACATGACGCAAATAAAGAACATAATAAAATAAAAAACAAGTTGGGGGAAAATATGGACTTTTAGAAGTCGCATAAAGGCTAAATAATTGAGTTAGGCGAGAAATAATCGAGAACCAATAGTAATCGCTACCAGTACAAATCTGTTGTCGGAACAATTTGTGCATATAGCATAATAAATGTCTGGTTTGATTAGGATATTATTTAGAGACAATCAGTGTTATCGTCTAAGGTTGTTACCTCCTTTAAAGTATTCTAGCTAATAAGCACTCGGTTTTAAAGTTATCGTCTGCAGCACTTTAGAAACTAGTGTACAGTCGGCAACAACTGTCGTTTAACATATCCAAAGTTACAAGACACCGCTGTACAAAATTTTGCCCATAAATAACTGATCAAAGTTCTTCACAAAATTGGGCAAAATAGGTAGTTCATTCAGCAGATGTTTAGGTGTTGACATCAGCTGGTTTTGTAAAAAAATAAAATTAACAGCGCCGCTGAGGAAGTATTTGTAACAACTGGCGAGAAAAACGTTACTTAGATGCATATAATGTATCGGGCTTGGTTACATGATTATTAATTATATACTTTACTGAGATCAAAAAAAATATAGAAATGGCGTTCAATGATTTTATAAATTTTCTTTTCAGTGATTTTTGTTGTCAACTGTACCAAAGTCAGTATACTTAAATCAGAATCCACTGCAACCCTTTCGTAAACAAATAATAACAAGAATCCACAGTCGCATTTCTTATCCTCTATCGTACCTACAAAAACATTGCGATTTCACTTTAGAATTTACTACAGAGATTGGAAAGAAAATCTACGAGTTTTTGCTCCTTACGTTCCCTATTAGCATTTGTCTACAAAATATACATAATTCACTAAGTTTTTTTATCTTAAAATCTTTATAAAAGAGATCTACGTGGATAGGATGAATATTTATGAAGGATGTCGCAGATGGGTGTATATATAAATGTCATTTGTTTTAACAGCATTTTTTTAAGGATTTTGCGGACAAAATTCAGGCAGAGTAAAGCCAGTATTCAAGGCATAAATTATACTTGGATCACTAAGTAGTTAGAACAAAGCCCAGTGGTATCGGCCGCGACTTACGACTAGTTGGTCGTAGGTTCGAACCCAGACAGGCGCTTTACTGTACGTTTTGATTATATTAGGTCCCCATCTATGAAATCAGCGTTTTGTATTTAGAATTTTAAAGAAGTTGCATTTTTCATACTAACATTTTCTTAATTTATATATCAACCATGAACACCAATGTTTTAAAACTTTTATGCACTAATGTTTAAAAACTAAGTTAACGTAATATGCCACTTAGATTAAGCGAAAAAAATAAGTTTTGGCTAAGTTAAAACAAATAGTGGTCATTTCTGCTGACAAAATGAGGAGTAATTTTTAAGGTATTTTATGTTTATAAAACTATAAGTAATAAGGTTTTTTTACTATTGGTAGTTGTCTATGATGGTCATTATTCGATATAATACCAAGCAATTGATGAATATTTTAAATCATAGAAGTGACGAGGTTCTCTATTTGTGAGAAAAAAACGCCAATTTCATAGGTAAGGACCCAATATTACTGTAAGTTTTTTGTGATAAATGATTTCATCACCACTCTCAAAACGGTGAAGGGAAACATCGTGGGGAAACCAGCATGTCTCAGAACCAAAAATTCAAAGACATGTGACATCTACCAACCCGCACTGTAGGTTACAGCTCACTCCTTCGCGAAGAGAGGAGGCGTATGTTCCAGCAGTGGGAATATTATAGGGTAATTATTATAGGGTAATTATTATAGGGTAATTATTATAGGGTAATTATTATAGGGTAACTATTATAGGGTAATTATTATAGGGTAATTATTATAGGGTAATTATTATAGGGTAATTATGCACGATACGAAGTTTTTATAGGAGAAAGAAGAAAAGTTTTAAGTTTTTCTACATTTTAGCGCGTCCTGAATGTCCGCTTACCCGCAGATAGCTATAATACTTCATATGTCGGATAATCAATTTGTTTTTCTTTATCAACAGCCTTTTATATGAACAATGCCACGCATTTTCCATGATGCGCACAAAATCAAAATCAAAATATTTCATTTCACATAAACCTACATGGGCACATTTGAAACGTCAGAAGCTAGGTGAACAGATCCAATTAGTCGTTTCCTATGGAGAAGAGCCCGCAAGAAACCCCACGGTGACACTTTTTTTATAATAAATAGCTTTTACAATGTTTTCAAATTACAGTGTTAATAAGTACGGTAGGACAGATTAGGCCAGTCAACAAGTACCAGGTACTTAATAAAATAGAAAATGGTCTGCAAATCTACAGTCTATTAAACCAGTCTATTAATTATATATAAATATTATATATGATGATGGCCCACTCCCTCTCACCGAGCGGAGGTCTGCGTCCCAGCAGTGGGAATAGTCTGATTGTGCATCAAGTAGTTTTCAATTCGAAGACATGTGACATCTACCAACCCGCACTGCCTCTCACCGAGCGGAGGTCTGCGTCCCAGCAGTGGGAATAGTCTGATTGTTCATCAAGTAGTTTTCCAGTTGTTATACATTAGTAGGTGCTCTTTCTGTGATGCTAAACTAGGTATAATTATACATTCTGATAGTATACAGGGTTACAGGGTAAGTCGTACTAAATATTAAAGGATGTTCTTATTCAAATCATTTCTGATGAGTTTGATTCTGAAATAAAATGTCCGAAACTTAACCGTTATGGAGATATAACATTTTAAAGATTTTTTTTTAAATCCTTTATCTTTTGGCTTTTAGTCGTTTTTATTAATGGACATGTCTTCTAACTAGATACATTAAAAAAGCGACTCTAGGAGCTCTTATCCCAAAGAAAACGACTAAAAGCCAAAAAGTAAAGGATTTTTTAAAATAATCTTTAGTTTAATATCTCCATAACGGTTAAGTTTCGGACATTTTATTTCAGAATCAAATTCATCAGAAATTCAGCAACAATTTATTCGACCTGAATAATAACATCCTTTAATATTCAGTACGACTTACCCTATAACCCTGTATATAAGTTTTATTGTAGAGTCGAAAAACAACATTTGCGTTGTCTAAAACAGTCTTATTTTTTTGTTGTTTTTCTCGAATTTGTTGTGTAAGCCTTGTAGCTATTGTATAACAATTTAACAATTGAAGTCTATTTTCAGTCGAGGAAGGCGTAGTTTTTCAATAATTTAACGGTCTGGAGAACAATTTAAGTGTTTTCTCCGTCTTTGAAGCTTGCCAAATAACTATTCAGAAACTCCTGTAAATATTTTAATTTAAATTCCTAATTTGACTGTATACTTTCGGTACTCTTAAATTGGGATATCTACCTGCCATTATTAATTTTATTTCCTTTGTGGAATTGGCGACCGAAGAGCAATTAAGCCGTTGGTCCCCGCTGTCATTTGTGTTACGGGTCGTCAGAAGCCCAAAAGCCTGACAACCAGTCTTACCAAGGGGTATCGTATTACCCAGTTAATGAGTTGTGCAGTTCAAATAGGCAGTCACTCCATGTAAAATACTGGTATTCGGCTACATCCGGTTAGACTGCAAGCCGACCCCAACATAGTTGGGAAAAGGCTAGGCAGGTTGATGTAAAAGGAAGAAGATCAATTCACTCACCTTATAAAAGTAGGCAATCCGCTGATTGACGTCACGAGACTCTTGTTAGAAAAGTCCGGTGTTTCTCTCAAACAGTAGTAAAGGCAGATACATATCGACCCCAGCCACACGAAGTTCGCTAGGGCCGAGAATGGTACCAGGTACTTTAGCGTAGTGATCTGCGTTAGTGGCAGAAGTACTACTAGTGTCAGGCCGCAGAAGACCGTCACTGACCAGTCGGGGCCCCCGTATGCGATTGAAACCTGGGAATGATTAAGGTGTTGTTTTATTTAAAGTTGGTTAATTGTAGATAAACACAACGTTGACGGAATCGGAACATAGCGCACAAAACCCGAATCTCGGAAAAAAGAAAATATATTGAATATGCCCATGAAAACATATAGCCCAGTCAATAACAACATCAAACATCGCAAAGTGTTTCATTTTGATCATCCCTTTATCATATTCCAGAGGGTCTGCGTGACAACAAAACAATCAGATGAACAATTGAAGCAGTATTTTGCGTATGAGCTAGCACCGTGTCCCTTGTCCCTGTTCACTGAAGAAGGAATGCACTAAAAGAACTACAACACTTTCTCAAGGACCGTTAGTGCAGCCGGTACGTGTCTTAGCAAATGACCCTAAATCGAAAAAAAATGCCCATCTTAGACTAGTAGTATCTTCGCAACCAATAAACTTAGAGTGCTTGGGTTGGGCTCCGATTGTATCAAATTTAGCTTGCTTCATAAAAATATTGAAGTGGATTCACGACGATAGTGGACCGGGTGGCATTCGTTAGTCGGATGTATTGGCCGTTGAACTCTCTTAGGTAATGTAATTCCAGTACTTACTTGTCTAAAAGACTCTGCTATGACTACAACGTACACGCAGCAAGCACCCATGTGTGTGAGTGCTAACGCCCAGTCTGCTAGCTCCCTGAAAATTAATAGATGTTCATTTCATTTTTGCGTGTGTGCAATAAAAAGGTATCCCGCGAAAAAAAATTCTAACGTTTAACAATATAATACAATTTTTTTTTACAATTTGCAGGTCAATGTCAGATTGTATGTTGATTAAAACATACTTCGCGACCGTAACAAATATTTATTTATAGAATTAACAATTATCAATAACTACCTAATCATATCTCTTTCCCTGACGCTTTCGCCTCAAGTTTAAGAGCTATTTACGAACACAATAATATAACGGCCAAGAGAAAAGTTGGATCATTAAGTTCCCTTCAAAATGGTTGAGCTGAATAGTGCTGATCCATGCGTCATGTCCGTGAACGGGCGCCGTCAGTAGGGACTGGTCATCTCTTAGCTGCCACGGCTTATTATAATTTTTGATTTTTTTAAATATTTTTATTACGGATGTTTTTAATGTGCACGTCTTTCTACATTGACCGACCTCACACCGGACAATTCAAAAGTGCCTGTATGTAATTGGTTTATTTCAAATAAATACTTTGAGTTTGAGTTTGATACAGTTCCTTGAATAACCGAATAACCTTATTTACACGGTGCAATTTAATTGCCTGCTGTGGCATACCAAAAGTTGAAGCAACAATAAAAGTTGCACTGTTTACGGGCCTATACTACCTCAAATTGCTTAACATGATCCTCCGTTATATCGAAAATACTGCAGCATTCATTTGGAAATAAATAAATATGTTAAAGTTGAGGATTAATGTTAAGTACCATGTTTGACGAAAACAGATGTCCATTAAAAGGAATCGATAGAAAAAAGAATCGAAAAAAAAAACTTCCAATTAGATCATGAAACTTTGCATAATAACTGAACTAACTATGAAGCAGCGACTGTATTTTTTATTTTTTATGACCATTATTTTCACCGTAAAAAGCAATTACCTAAGCGCCTTGAAGCCGCCAGCACCCTGGCACGCTCTCAATGAGTCCGCCAGCAATATGGTGCCAGCGAAATTGAGCTGAGGTAGTATGGGCTCTTAAACAATCTTTAGACGACGATAGTCATTTGGTGCTAGAATTTTATTGTATGCTAGAAACTTGCACCGTGTAAATGGGGTTTAAGTCTTATGCTGACTATAATAGCAATATCCGAGAGTCTACTGCATTTTTCATAAAATAACTCACCTGGAAAAAGGCGCAAATTTTCTAACAGGTTTCGGGCCATGTTGAAACACAAGGTCGCATGTGTCTGCATATCCTAAACTTGGCTTCTTGAGTTCAATGCACAATTGTTGTGATGTTTTTACCTGAAAGTATATAAACAATGGAATAGTTAGTTTATGCAATTTGAAGGGGTTTTATGTACGCCGTGCATAGAGACTGGCCACTTGGGCAAGCAACTTCTCATGCCGTGCGTAGAGACTGGAGGAGAGCCTCTACTCTCTACGCACGGCATGAGAAGTTGCTGGTCCCTTAAAAGGAGGTAAAGGTATCATAACCTAAGATTGTTCTTAGTTTGATTGGACAGTGTCACAATTTATTGAGAAACAGTAGCAGCGTAACGTTATTTATCCATTAATGCAGCTAAATGTTGATGTTGGAATTTATTTCAGTGAATTAAACGTACAGTAGGCTCCAGAGAAACATCACCTCCTTGTATTGATTGATGTCGTTATAAGTACCTTTTTAACCGACTTCAAAAAAGGCGGAGGT
The DNA here is from genome assembly GCA_916701695.1 of Agrochola macilenta. Classification (NCBI taxonomy): domain Eukaryota; kingdom Metazoa; phylum Arthropoda; class Insecta; order Lepidoptera; family Noctuidae; genus Agrochola; species Agrochola macilenta. The sequence goes on along the minus strand of OU753560.1, from coordinate 20,807,081 downwards.
TCTATGTTCATCTGTATGATTATCATTATGTATGTTTATCGATATTTTCATCAATTGTGAACCGATTTTGAAAACTCTTTTTCCATTTGGTAGAGGCAACTCGCGCGGTGGTCCCATATGAATTGAAGTTTGCTTTGGTAGTTTTTGAATTAGCTTCAATAATACGTATTTGATCCAGTTTGTGTATGTTGATGTTATAAAACTTCCTGTCACTGTTGTATACAAAGCAATGTTGCCATTTAAAATATTGTATTTTATATACACATTTATAATTCAATTAATGTATATTTATTTTATTTTTAATCATTGAATATCTCATTGTATGTTGCACCCGTCCACTTCATAATGTTGTTGACGGTTGTTGTCATGATAATAAGAACCGCATCAAAAGTCGTTCCGTTTCGTAGTTTAGAAGAACAACGCAGTCAAACGATTTTTTGCATTGAAAGTACCTACTTTCTATATATAGAGGATAGTTTTTTTTATTTAGCTATTATGACACAACTAGCTATTATGTTTTTTTTTAACCTCATGATCATTGTCGCTATCTTAAACTATTGCAGACCACTGCTGTTCATATGCCTTTTCTAAATTGCTCAACAGTTGGCCCTTCTACTTATTACCAAATACAAAACCCTGAGGTTTGTTTACACTATTTCTTATTACACAATCCCTTTCTCCACTTGGATGTTGACCACAGAGCCCATAACAATGTTATGTGGGTCATGGTGTTCTAAATAATTAGGGTCTTACGTAAGTTGGGCAATTATTTTGTCGACGCTTGTGTCGGTACGTTAACTTTCATTCCTAATATTATTGGTAAACAGGGTCTCTGTTGCACTACTCTTTGGTTTACCTACAGCACCGGGGGTATTGTAATTGTTACTGGTGGCCTTATATACGAGTATTGTAAATAATATAGCCTATAAGAAAATATATTAAATTAGCCTTCATAATCAGTCTTTAGTGTTCCCACAGCTGGGACTCAGGCCTCCTCTCTGTGAGTGGGAGTGGGCTGCAATCCACCACGCGGGCCCAGTGCATTGATAGATGTCACATGTCTTCGTATTTTTGGTTTCAGGACATGCCGGTTTCCTCACGATGTTTTCCTTCACCGTTTTGAGAGCAGTGGTGATGAAATTATTTACACAAAGTAAAGCGCCTGCCTGGGTTCAAACCCACGACCTTACAACACGTAAGTCGGGGGCGTTACCACTGCACAGAAATTGCAAATAAATTGCAAATTGGCCTTATATGTTATTAAATTCACACCAGTATACTTAAGGTAATAAATTGTGCACAAATAAATAAACAATGTAAAGCGCAGGCCACACTGAGAACGAATCGAAACGAAGCGAAGTTCGTTTAGCTTCGCCACAGAATAGAATTTTTCTGTTCTGTGAGCAGTGAGTAGTCGCACTGCAGCTGTCGAACGTTCTGTCATTATGATAACGATAAGATACTATCCGCGTATATGTTTAAGGAAATTCTAACCTTAGAGTTAGGTAAAGTTAGACAGATACGTTTTAAGCAAATTAACTACCAAATAAAGAGCGTTTATTCTGAAAGTTTGCAACGTCGCAAAGAGATGTCAAATATTTCGCTGTTTTGATTAATTTGGCAATATTACAGTATGGAAATATGAAATGTGGCTAACTAGCGAACTAGAATAATAATAATGAATTGCAAATATAACACAAAATTTAATGTTGTAACCGTTTTAGATGTAAAAAAGCATTTGGAAAGTTACCAAATACTTTTTTTACATCTAAAACGAAAATTTCGGTGTTACGTTATTAATTATTGCATTTCTTTTCTAACTAACAGGCCGCGTCAGACTCAAAGACGACTTCAAATTCAATGTTATAATTGCAATTCATTATTAATATTCTAGTTCGCTAGTAAGGCACATTTCATATTTCCATACAGTAATATAACCTAATTTATCAAAATAGGTAAATATTTGATAGCTATTTGCGACGTTGCCAACATTTAGTACAAACGCTCGTAAATGGTCTGTATATTCATAGCTGTCATTCTTTGACAGTTGAATGATATGGCTACTAGCTACTACTAGCTTTTATGACAAATCTTTTACAGTTCAAGCAGTACGGTTATGGAATACCTTGCCCGTGTCGATAAGGCGTGCTCAATCTTTGTCCATTTTTAAAACTCTGGTGAAAAAACACTTCCTCTTTCCTTAAACGTCATCATTACATATAGTTCCTTATTCTTGTTTCATGTTTATTATTTTATATATATCTATGTATATATGTATATATTTATGTGGTTAAGTTTATGCGTTACGTATTTATTGTGTATGTAAATGGTACACCACTGACTACCTGCAGTATTGTCTCTCCTTCTCCCTTTAATCCATCCAAAGGTTGTCTGTAAAAGATCGCTTTTAGCGATAAGACCGCCCATTGTGTCACCCTATGTAACATTTCTAAATTTATTTCTGTAATTTGTATGGTGTGCATAATAAAGAATATTCTATCTATCTATCTATCTATCTACTATCACGGTAAATGTCAGACGAAGGGTGTCAATTAAATTCAAATTCAAATTCAAAAGTCATTTATTCAAACTAGGCTGAGAAATCAGCACTTTTCGAACGTCAAAATTACATAAGACAGTCCCCCAAAAACGCCCACCCTTCACCACTTCCTAGTGCATAAGCTGGGAAGAAGAAGTGGCGCAACAAACTCCCCAGCAGCACAGCTGTCTGTTCAGTTGAAAAAAACTTGATTCTATATAATAGTGCATATTATTATGCTAAAATAATTTACATCACCACAAATTGCAATACAACTCATAAAATAAAAACATTTTAAAGAGTAGATTATGTCAACAATAAATGAAAACAAATTATAATTAGCATACAAATTCATGGCCCTGAGTTAAATAAATAATGAAGATCACTTTTGACTTGATTTTTTGACTACTCTACGTCATAACATCAAATTGCATGGCAGCCATTAGAAAGTATCATGGGATTCAATTACCGAAAACACCGTGAATAATGGGAACCAGAAAGTTTAAAGTTGCGTAATCTAATGGTTTATGTTTTATCTAAGTGTTAACGCGTACTTCCGCGTTTACGTTTGTGGTTACAGTGTGATGAGATTGCGTGTACAAGAATGCTTTTGTGCAATAGAAGACCCTTTCTCATATATAAGACAACATAATGAAATAACTCAATATATCTTTTGAGATGTCTGTGCAGTTTGTAGTAAAAGTTTTGAAAGGATAACTTTAAAATACGTAGAAATAGTTATATTTAGTTTAAGGGTCTTGTAGTTTACCATATGTGAAAACATATGGGTCACTCCGTATTTAAGGCATACCTTAAATACGGAGCTACAAGTATGTACGCGGTGGGCTCGACTTGTCGAATTCAGTGGGAGTAACGTAGTCTGAAGAGGTTCTAGGTGACTATAACTGTGGGTAATTAGAAAGAAAGAAAGAAAAAGTATTCATTGAGACTCGCACAGGAAATCACAAATTAAACTAAAAACACACTAAACATAAATAAAAAAACAAAGTAAAATTAAAAATTAATGCAGTCCTGTACGAGGCCAAAAGGCTCCTATCTCAGCATAATGCTGCGACATTTAAAAAATAAATGTCGCAGCGCTGGTATTCTAATAGGGCCCGCAGTGATGTCACGGAAAGATAGATACAGAATTATATATTAAATAAAATAAAAAACAAAGAAATTTTTGTGTGAAATACAATAAAAAGTAAAATATATGTAGTCCGCGTGTCTGTATCCGACGCAACATCAGTTACGTGTCCGTAACATAAGCGCCGTGCGACCTGAATTGCGCTTTATTGTGTCGAAGCAAGAGTCGCTTTTTATTTAAATGATTTTGCGGAGTGACCGATCTGTACTAATCTGTGGTTTTACTGCAGAACAGTATCTACATATGTACCATCAAAGAAGTTCATATCTAACCACCGTAAGGACTATTCTTGCTTGCAGCGCTCGGCGGCTATAGAACCGGGCCGGTAACTGATGTGGTCATCGTGTTCACGGGATTTTGTTTTGAAACTGGTTAGATTATGAACTTCTTTGATGGTACATAATTTTAAGGAATTATTAAGTTGTACAGAATGCCTATCACGAATTTGAATATGACGTCAACTGAACTTGGCTCTTATGATATGTATACAGATATTCGGTAAACCAAGTACATTTTTCAATCACACTACAAAAAGTCAAGCCAATTGCTAAACTTACTAAAGAAGCGATAGAAAGAGAGGCAACTCCTAGGTGAATATAACTGTAGGTAATTAGCGCTGTGTGTGGGTCGTGGCAAGAGTCGCTTTTTATATAAATGATTTCGGTCACCGGTCAACAAAAAGCCAAACCAAGCTAAACTTACTAAAGACGTCATTAACATTGAACTAAAATCCTTTTCTCTAACTAATTTGTTCAACATACGTTTATGCAAATATGGTCAACATGTTACTCAAGGTTATTTGTACTATAATTCACATCCATGATGGGTTTGATGGGTGTTGTGTGTGGGTGTGGGTGTGGCTGACTAGACTGTAAAGTCATTCAAAATCAAAAGTCATTTACTCAAACTAGGCTGACAATCAGCACTTTTTGAACATCAAAATTACATAAGTCCCAAAAACGCCCGCCCTTCACCACTTCCTAGTGCTTTAGCTGGGACGAAGTAGTGGCGCAACAAACTCCCCAGCAGCACAGCTGTCTGTTCAGTTAGAAAAACTTGATTCTATACAATAGTACTTATGCTAAATTATTTACATAACGCAACACAAAACATTAAATTAAATTATTTCCTATATGTCAGCTAGCACACGCTAATATAAATAAAAAGTAAACAGAACTTAATATCCCAATGAAAGCCTCCAGGCATGAAGGGTCATGCCTCTTTACATATAGCTATAGTAAAAATCGTCTGATCGAACCCAGACAGGCACTTTACTTTGTGTAAGTATTTAATTCCATCACCACTGCTCTCGAAACGGTGAACGAAAACATCGTGAGGCAACCAGCATGTCCTAGAACCAAAAATTCGAAAATCTGTGACATCCACCAACCCGCACTAGGCCCGTGTGGTGGATTACGGCCCACTCCCTCTCACAGAGAAGAGGCCCATTGGTGGGAATATTATAGGCTGGTTATGCCGCTAAAGACGCCACACTGAATGCTGCTTATTTTTTTTTTAATAGATTTCAGTCCGAATGTCCGGGTGTCCGGAGCAAGTTTAGCAGGGTTTTTGTAGTCCTGACACTACAAAAACCCTGCTAAACTTGCTCCGGACACCCTTGAAGCTTAAGTGGCAGCGCAAACTGTGCATCGGATCACAGCAAAACTGACGCTGACCTGTCGCAAGCGACTGTCGCCAGTAGGGCTAACTTGACGCCCGCGACAATTACTCACTCTCGCGTGAGTAATTGTCGTCTGTTTCTGTCACTTTTCTCGTTTTCTGACAGCGCCGCCATACAAAATAGTCGACTCGTTCTGTCAAACTTGATTTTTTTTCGACAAACTCTAACATGACACCTTAGTTATCTCGATTTTTGACAATTCAACACGAGATATCTGCCATTTTTCTGTCATTTACTCGTCCTCGATTTTGACGACGAGAAGAGTAGACAAAATAATGATACAAAAAAAAAACTCCAAAATAGCATGGTAGTTTCACAATTGTACCTACTTATTTTAGTCATATTTATTTTTTACAATATATTAATAATGAAAACACTTAGTTTTAAACTACTATTTATATTGGAACGACATGTTTTATATGGAATTTTTCGCGTTTTGTATGGAAAAAAAAATACCTACATGTTGAGCTCTAGGGGTTTCATATAGGATGTCGAAATTTTCATTATTTTTGCGATAGGACACACCATTTTCGAGATATAAGTAAAAGAAAAGAAAAATAAAGATACAGTACTGTTTTTGCACCGTCGAAGTGTTGGTGTGCATTTTGGTTCATGACAACTCATTTTAATCCACATCTTTTTAATCGCGATTAAAAGTAGTCAGATTTAGATTAACAATAAAAATTTTAGGTGAAAAACGCCAAATTCAGAATAGCAAAATTTCCGTTTTCACAAAATAATAGTTCAGTGCCATAATAGTGGCAAAACGTCGTTTGACAGGAATAAACAAAATTTTGGTGATTTTTAGTCTATCGAGTCTAGTTTAGAAGCATTTGTGACAAGAGAATGGTGCCCATTCTCTTGTCACAAATGCTTCTAAACTTTTTTTAACTTTTTTCTTTTTCATTGAATGAATAAAACGGAATCTCAAGCCGATGTTGCTATCATAAAAATTATTTGTTTTTAATAATTTGCAACATCGGTTTCTCGTCGCGAGATATAGAAGTGTCAAAGTGCCTTTTTCCAGTTTACTCGTCGTTTACGGTCATGTTAGGGATTAGAATGACGTCAGAATCGTCGACAAATTTCGACAAAACGAGAAAAAGAGCGTTCTCGCGCTTGTCATGTTAGCTATGCAGGTGTGCGCCGTGCATCTAGTCGCTTCGACAATTAGCTAGTAGAGCGTGAGACTCCCATAGCCTTTCGTTGAAAATCTTCAAATCGACGCCATGTGTGCGAAGGAGCTTTGAACAAAATATATGAAAATCGTCGGCCGCAGTCTGTGGTTGCCGGGCTGTCACAGTCGCATTCTGTGCGCCATGTCTAAACCAAATTCAAGGGAAACTCCAACAGATGGCAGCCCTATTGATCAAAGTCCAACATCGTCACAAGTACATCTTTATCTTTGCATGACATGTCATACATTTTATGTTTTTAGCTGCTTTATTGATCGAAGTTTTTAGCGATGAAAACGTGCTGTTGTGCCGTAAAGTTTATCTTTTACCGGGTCCGGGTCCGGGGGTTGTGTCGAGTCCGGGTTCGCAACAAGTCAATAGCCATCCTGAAGATGCCTCGTTGAGAGGTGAAACACGTGTCGATTTCTTACAGGGTTCTTTATGACTCCTTAAGAACGGTTAAGCGGATTAGGTTACTAAATATACGTCGTCTATTGTATTTTATCTTTTACAATAAAAAGAATACTCTCATAAAGTGTGAGAAAATCTGCCACAAGGCTTATGATTTTCCTCTTTCCGTAAGGATTTGTTATGTCAGTGAGAACTTTATGTATTTATTGTATGTAACGTACATCGTCCAGGGCTTAATTATTAAGCCGCCAGGTGACGGGCGAGAATTCGACAATCCAATCGTTTTACAAGTTTCTTTCATACATTTTCTACCTAAATAAACAGCATGTGTCGTGAAAATTTGTAATTTTTTTGACAAATATGTCGTGCTAACTGCGCCCCACAGTTTCACCCGCATATGTCTCGATTGCGTGAGAATATCGGGAAAAAAGTATCCTATGTACTAACCCCGCTCAAGGTCTACCAATGTGCCATATTTCATCCAAATCCGTTCAGTAGTTTTTGCGTGAAAGAGTAACAAACATCCATCCATACATACAAACTTTCGCGTTTATAATATTATATATATATATAAGTAGGATTGTCAGATAAATTAAATAGGTGATAGGTGGTGGTCATCGGAAAACTTGAGACTAGAGATGCCGATGCATTCCACCAGCTTTTATGACAAGTCTTTTACAGTTCAAGCAGTACGGTTATGGAATGCCTTACCCGTGTCGATAAGGCGTGCTCAATCTTTGTCCACTTTTAAAATTCTGGTAAAAAAACACTTCCTCTCTCCTTAAACATCATCATTACATATAGTTCCTTGAACTTGTTTCATGTTTATTATTGTATATATATATATATATATAGATAAGTATATGCTTTATGAATGTATGTATTTATTGTGTATGTAAATGGTACACCACTGACTACCTGCAGTATTTGTCTCTCCTTCTCCCTTTAATCCATCCAAAGGTTGTCTGTAAAAGATCGCTTTTAGCGATAAGACCGCCCATTGTGTCACCCTATGTAAAATGACTACATTTTTATCTGTATTTTTTATGGTGTACATAATAAAGAATATTCTATTCTATTCTATTCTATAGGTGTTAAACAGTCCTTTCCAGGAGGTATGAGCTGTTAAATGCAAGAGTATCGTCTTGTTCCAAAGTTCTTAGGATTTCTTTTCTTAGTCCTGAGGAACTTATCAAAGAACTTGGCCGGGGAAGAGTGCCTGTACACTTAATATAAGTACCGATTTCTTCCGATCAGCTCATAGCAATATAAAGTTTTTTTTTTCTCTATTGAACAGACCTGCTGCTGCTGGGGAGTTTGTTGCGCCACTTCTTCTTCCCATCTAAAGCACTAGGAAGTGGTGAAGGGTGGGCGTTTTGCGGGACTGTCTTATGTAATTTTGACGTTCGAAAAGTGCTGATTCTCAGCCTAGTTTGAATAAATGACTTTTGAATTTGAATTTTGAATTTGAATTGAATACGATCTGGTTTTAAGGGTAAGTGCACAAGTGTTGCAGGCATAATTATGACACATTTGAACTTTGACTCAAAGAAAGGAAGAAAATTAAATGATTTTTTTCACCCAGGTTAAGGCAAACATTATAAACAAAATGAAAACAAAAAAAAATAGTTATATGAACAGTAGTAACCTGGGGTGGCTGAAAATACGGAGAAAACGAATTTTTAGAGACCTAGACCGATGTTTCGCCCCCGTACACCCTTATATTGCAACTTGCATCGAAATCGTTAGAGCCGTTTTCGAGAACGTGATCAAATAAATATACAGGGTGGCAGGGACATCGACGCAAAAACTGTTACCATGGATTCAGTACATGATTCTGAACCCTGCGTTGAATTTGTTCGTCGGTTATTTATTATTTTAATTTTCATCAGCTGTTTCATAGAAAAGTGCAATACCTGCGCGGTTAAAATGTATGGAACAGCTGTTTTTTTTTTAACCCTCGACAAATTTCTACGCAGGGGGTTCAGAATGATGTACTGAATCCATGGTAACAGGGTTTGCGTCGATGTCCCTGCCAGCCTGTATACAAAATTGCTCATTTAATAGTATATAGGATTATGTGCCTCACAGCTGCGCTAAATAGGCCCAGTTAAGCATACTTCAATTAGTGCCTGACGCTGGTTTTCAACTGGCCGACAACGCCTTAGTGTTACAGATACTTCTGAAACAAGCTTTCTGCCTATTTTTCATAGCCGATCTTTGCCTATTTGAAAGTGGAATGAAATTAGAACTTACCAGCACGTGTATAGTATGACAGCACACAAATCCAATGATTAATGTTCCGAGGCTGCCTATCACTAGTCCTGCAGAGCTGAAGGCGAGGGGCATCGCCAGAACTCCTGACCCCAGGGATGCCTTTAGAAGATGTGCTAGCGCGCCGAAACTCCTGGAAATTAGAGGAAAGTGTGATGAAGATCGACGTTTTAACGAGTGATATATAAAAGCAAAGGTGTTGGGAGTACAAAACAAGACAAGGTACAGTCACGAGCACCAATATGTACCCACTTAGCAAAATTCAAAAGCGAATTTCGCATGGAATAACAACTGCAACTTTGAGATAAGACCTATTTCATATTAGTGTGGGTTCCAAAATACTATGTTCGTAACAACATAAAATTACAATCACCACAGTAGGAGAAAATCAGTTTTTAAAGATGCTTAGTGTACACATATTGGTGCTCGTGACTGTACTACTAAAATCTTCCTAATGTTAATCCAATTATATTTTACTTGTTCTAGGGATCGAACCCAGGGCTACTGTTCTACAAGATCACTGAGGCAGGCGGAAAAAAAAAGAGCGACCCTAACAGTAGTCGCATAAGATGGACATCTCTCCTTGGTAATAAGCAACGTTAAAGGGGCGTCAAGGTCTAACGGCCAACTCTAGCACCGCTCGCACTCATTGGTCAAATTAAATAGCGCGCGCTTCTCCGGCTTCTTGTGACACACTGACGTCCCTTTTCACGAAATCACTCCCACACGATTATGACCACTTGATTAAGTATATAGATTTTGATTGTAGAAAAGCGGGTGGAAAAAAGTTCCACATCAAAAATGTGAAAATTGGGGCTTCTAATATCTAGAAAATAAATTATTTATAAGCATAACCATTACTCTCGGTTTTGGCCTCTTCTATTTAATCTATTGTCAAATATCATGTCAAGTATTTAAATTGCCTGTACTTATATCTTTATCTGCCAACCAATAGCTAACATTCGATTTCACAACAGATTTACTGATAAAAAAGCTTTACGCCTTGAATGACAAGAACATTAGAAATCAGAATCCTGTTGATAAAAAATATTATCTTAATGAATCTAATAAAATAAGACTTCCTTCTTCCTTTAGTATCCAAAGTTTCACTTTTTATCCAAATTAGCATAGAAACTGGTACACGTTTAATTAAATAAATATTATATAACATTACTCCCACGGTCTAGATTCTGTTATCAGCGTAACATCTCCAAATGTCACAAGTTATTAACATTTGGTGTAGCTTTCCTAATGAAACAATAGTTCTGTGACCCTTGTTACCTTGTTTGACCAGTTTAGCTATGAAGATTGGGTTTAATTAAATAGATGAGATGACTGAATTCTAGCTTACTTTCTATCTGTTATATAATATACTCTATTGGTTTAGGAAATTAAATAAAGGTAAGTAATCAAATCGTAAAAACTTTTTTACAAATATTAAACCGACAAAAAAATATCGGAAAAGCGAAAAATAAAAAATAACCTTTTAGTGTAACTAAGCTCCTAAACTAATTTAGGTAGGTAATAAATCAAACAAACAAATTAATTACTAAAAGCGTAAAATGGTAGCTTGACGGATTTTCGTTGAATGTGTGTTAGGCGCCGCCGCACGGTGGATCGAAAATCGGCTGTGGAAGACATAGGATCTCGATGTCTTAAATGTTATTTTTTTTGCTGGAAATGACTTCTGCCGATCATTACTGTTCTATAAAATGTCATATGAAGTAATTGTGTGCACAAATGGAAGAGTTATAATTTTTATAAGAAAAAAATGTATGGAGCTGACATGAAAAATGAGGATATCTCTGGAATCGCTAGGATAACCATTATATCCTTGCACACTGTTATAGTACTATTTATTTGTGAAATTTTGACATACTTAATATCGCGATATCACTTGCGATTTTTTTTTTTTAATCTTCAAATTAAAAAAAATATTAAAAAAGTATATGATACATTTTAATGCTTAAATATGGCTATACCAAGTGTAATTTACAATATTTTTTATGCTTAGACCAAAACATTCTAAGAAATCACAAAGTCGTAATACCTACTTTGTGATTTTCATTTGAAATTCAAAATTCAAAATTCAAAAGTCATTTATTCAAACTAGGCTGAGAATCAGCACTTTTCGAACGTCAAAATTACATAAGACAGTCCCCCAAAACGCCCACCCTTCACCACTTCCTAGTGCATTAGCTGGGAAGAAGAAGTGGCGCAACAAACTCCCCAGCAGCACAGCTGTCTGTTCAGTTAGAAGAACAAAAAAAGAAGATTCTATATAATAGTATTCAAAATAATTTACATTACGCAACACAAAACATAATTCAAATTATTAGCCATATGTTAGCTAGCACACGCCAATATACCAAACAAAATCATCGAGAACTCAACCAATCAATCATCGATACTCAGGCCGAAATAAAAAAAACTAAACGTAAACAGAATTAATATCTAAATAAAAAAGCCTCCAGGCATAAAGGGCGTGCCCGCTTACATATAGTTGTAACTGGAAGTTATAAATGATAAACTAGGACCATCGATGTAAAATAAATAAACAAAGAGTTAATTACTAATAACAGTAAATAATATGATCAATTGTCGAGGTCACTAGCTAACCACATATTGCAATACAACTCATAAAAAAACAGTGTGATGAGTAGATATTGTCAAAAATAAATTGAAGTTAAATTAAAATAACTTGACTTAAAAAGTCAAATAAAATAAACAATTATATAAACTCATATAACTTGTCAGTACGTAAGCTGGAGAAAGAACATAAACATTGTCTTGAGTTAATCACAGCGACCAACTATTCTTATCATTTAAGTAGTCGTTGATAGAATAGTATGCCTTTGAACAAAGATTGGATTTTACTTTCGTTTTAAACGCATTAAAAGGCAAATCTAGCAAAGAAGAGGGTAGCTTGTTATAAAGGTTATACCAAGCCCAACAAATGAGTTATGAACCTTATGAAGCCGGTGAAAGGGAGCTCGTAGTTTGTCCTTATTTCTAGTGTTAACATTGTGAAAATCACTGTTTTTAGTGTATAAGTGTATATTTTGCCTAATATATAAGATATTGGCGAAGATGAATTGAGATGCCACCGTGAGGATACCAATATCTTTGAAAAAATCTCTCAGAGAAACTCTGGCACCAAGCTGGTAAATAGCGCGAACAGCTCGTTTTTGAAGAACAAATATATTTTGAATATCAGCAGCTTTGCCCCACAGCAGAAGACCGTAGGACATAACGCTATGAAAATAACTAAAATAGACTAACCGAGCTGTATCGACGTCAGTGTATTGTCTTACTTTCCTGACGGCGTAGGCGGCTGAACTGAGCCTTCCCGCTAGGCTCGATATATGTGGGCCCCACTGAAGTTTGGCATCTACTGTTATGCCCAGAAAAACCGCCGAGTTTACAGATTCAAGCACCTCTTTATCTAAGACGATGTTGGGACCTAGATTTCTAACATTTGGTAGGGCAAACTTTACACATTTCGTTTTCTTAGTATTTAGAACTAGGTTATTTGTCGTAAACCAATCCGTAACCATTGAGAGTGCACTGTTTACATCGTCAAAATCTTGTCTATTCCTGTCTACTTTAAAAATAAGAGAGGTATCATCTGCGAACAGTGAAAATGACATGGTAATTATGAATTACGTAATACGTAATCTTGTCTAATGCCTCAAGTCCACATTAGCTAATGATTAATAAAACTTAATACCTATATACCTAGTTAAAAGGATACGTACCAAAATAATTTGGGGTACTCGCTAATTTAGCAATTAGTGCAGGATTAACTTAATGAAAGTAATTAGATAAATGGGATACCATCATTAGTCAATAACAATAAATAGTCAAACATTGGATTCACAACTTCAGTTCATTTAGAGCATTTCTAATACTAACATCTATCCTACCGTGTCTTTTTACTCAGTGATCGTGAATAATGGAAAGCATTATTACAAATTTGGATTTGTTTGTTATTCTGAGCAATCAGGATGCTTCGTCTTTCGATCATGAAATATTGTTCAACACACTTGTTATTCGATTGGGCTCTAGCCTTTCAGATATTATGATATGATGTTTAGTTTTGTGAAAGAAACCAAAGACGTTGTCATAAATGAAAAAACTGCAATGGATAACGAAATTGAAGCTCTCGTTCCCTCAAAATGTCAAGGACATGAAATTAGTCACAAATTAATGATGACGATGATTGACGGCAAAATTTGTACATATCTGTCTGAAGCTAAGTCAAATGCAGTTAGATGTCATTGCGTCAAAAACCATTTCTTCTGGTGTGTATGAGTTCGGATTATCATCACTTCATGCCCGCATTAATGTGATGGAATGTCTTCTACACATAGCGTATCGTCTCGACTTCAAAAAGTGGTTTGCAAGAGGAGAAGGTCATCAAGAGTTATTGCATTCACGAAAAAAACTCATTCAAGATCGATTCAAAGATGATCTCAACCTTTTGATTGACATCGTTAAGCAAGGATCAGGCACAACTAACGACGGGAACACAGCAAGGCGGTTTTTTGAATTTCCTGATAAAACTGCAGCGATCACTGGATTAGATGAAGACCTAATACGCAGATTTGCTGTGATTCTGCAAGCTATCACATCTGGAGAGATTGTAGACGTGCCGAAATTTAACCTATTTTTTTATTCACGTTTATCTAATTACCCTCATTATGGTACGTATCCTTTTAACAGGTATATAGGTATTAAGTTTTATTAATCATTAGCTAATGTGGACTTGAGGCATTAGACAAGATTACGTATTACGTAATTCATAATTACCATGTCATTTCAAATGAAAATCACAAAGTAGGTGATACGACTTTGTGATTTCTTAGAATGTTTTGGTCTAAGCATAAAAAATATTGTAAATTACACTTGGTAAAGCCATATTTAAGCATTAAAATGTATCAAATACTTTCTTTTTTTTAATTTTGAAGTTTAAGAAAAAAAAAATGGCAAGTGATATCGCGATATTAAGTATGTCAAAAATTCACAAATAAATAGTACTATAACAGTGTGCAAGGATATAATGGTTATCTTAGCGATTCCAGAGATATCCTCATTTTTCATGTCAGCTCCATACATTTTTTTCTTATAAAAATTATAACTCTTCCATTTGTGCACACAATTACTTCATATGACATTTTATAGAACAGTAATGATCGGCAGAAGTCATTTCCAGCAAAAAAAAATAACATTTAAGACATCGAGATCCTATGTCTTCTACAGCCGATTTTCGATCCACCGTGCGCCGCCGCCGCCGCGCGCCGCCTCAAAAAGTTGTGTTTGTTTTTTTTTTCGAGGGAGTAGTAGAGTTAGGGGAAATATTTTTTAAGCAAATTGACACCCTATAATAATTTGCCGTGTTAAAGCCTGATGAACTGTCAAAAAGAATAACAGTTGTATTTACGTTGGTAGTTTTTTAGAAAACTTTTTTCTTTATGTATTTTCTTCAACACAAGATAAGACGATATAAGTTTGCTGTTGCACACCACACTATTAATCGTCAGATAATTCTCCTGCATGATTTTTCCTTTCGTTCTCAGTAAGACTTTGCTTCAGAATTATACTCATTATCTGCCTTTTCCCTGTTATATGTTGGGGTTGGCTTCCAGTCTAACCGGATGTAGCTGAATACCAGTATTTTACAAAGAGCGACTGTGTATCTGACCTCTACAACCCAGTTACTGTGTAATGCGATACCCCATGGTAAGACTGGTTGTCAGAGTTTCGGGCTTCTGACGACCCGTAACGACTGTCAAAGATCTAAGAATGACAGCCGGGAAGCCCTTGCTTAACGTAGTTTCCGAGGCACGGAGGAGTCTCGGTGTAAAGATGGTCATCCACGGACCAATCGCGCTAATCGTAGCATAACCAACGGGCCCCTGCTTCAGAATTAAACTAGTTAATTTAATTTTAGGCAATAATTTTACCGTGTATACAAAGCCGGCTAATACATTTTAATTGCTTGTAGAGTATGAATGTTAACTAGTGTTAGTTTATGAGGATTATGTAGGAGGTAATCCTATCTACAATTTCTTATCAAAGGTATTTCACACAATAAGGACAACCTCAGAAGGTTTAGTTATAACATAGAGCGAGAAAACTTCACCAAAGTTTATTCTCTTGGAGTTTTCTTTATGTTTGAAATAGTTTTCAGGATGTTAGATACTGATCATCAATACTTTATTTAGGTATTACTTATAAAAACTAGCTGCTAGCCGTGGCTTCGGCCGCGTAGACTCTAATTATTTTTCTAAAATAGCCTAAGTCACTATTTAAAACATCAGCTATCGGCCAGTGAAAGTCCCGTCAAAATCGGTCCCGCCATTTTTGACATTAGCCACAAGAGACAGACAAAAAAAATTGTTTTACCTAATGTACCGTATTTCTTTATAATTTCTGCATTTAGTAAAAAACTGTTATTTTGACATTACAAACGGACACTTCAATTTTATTTATTTGTTTATACAATGTGTTTTTTTTTATACCCCATAACTCTAGGGTATGATTGAGACCATATCAAAGAACCAACTGGCATATTAATTATTCTTTAATCATATTTTTTTTTTGTTTTCATTTTTCATACAAAGTAATTCGACAAAGTCACGATTATTAATGTAAAACACCCTTACGTGAAATATGTTAACGTCACATTTTCTTAGCTTTAAATATGAAAGATTGGTTTGAATAAACATTAATTACTTTACTACACTAAATGCTAAATTACTTTACTACACTACTGCGAAGTTTGGCAACGTCGCAAAAGTAAAGATTCGTCATACTGGTGACAATTTTTGCCCTAATTTAATTATGATTGATTACATCTTCGAAACTATACATTTTTGGACCACCTATTCTAGGAGATTTTGTGTTCTTTTTACTTAAATAATATAACCCTAGAGTTATGGGTTATCAAAAACAAAACGTTGTATAGATTATCAAATGTGTGTTAGGCTGTAAGTAAATTACAGTGTTTTTGTACAGCTAGTTATTAGATTTTCGATAGAATCCGAAACGACTGATAGTGACACACATCACGGGCATGCCGCACCGGCAGCGTCTTGAGCCCGGCAGTACTAATAAAATTCGTGACGCCGAAAGTGCGTTGAGCGCACAACTTCTATCCTAGATCACCTGCAAAGCCGTTTCTATAGAGTCAAATTAAATTAGCTAGCGAAACTCCGCAGACGTAATGGGTATCGATATCTAAACATTATAATAATATTAAAATAAAATAATTTGATGACGTTTATTTGTGAGGTCAACAACCGCAGTTAGTATAGTCACTTGAAATATCAGTTTAAAAAAATCAGTTCTTTTATGTGTAAACTTCACAGATGTGAAGAAAGATGATAAAACAGAATATAACAGATTTTCTCAACTCATATTTCAAGTAACAATACAAACTGCGGTTATTGACCCCCAAAAAAAATCTAATCTTTTTTGTTTTTATTTTATCGTGTTTAGATATTGATACCAATCACGTCTGCAGAGTTTCGCTAGCTAATTTAATTTGACCCTGTATACGACATTTGTCGTAGTGCGACTGACGCTTGGTTTTTATTACTTACAATTTTATAAATAAACATTTGATATGGCCGCAAATCATATTTAGATCAACATACAACATGATACTGACCTGCAAATTGCAAAAAAATGAAAGAAAATTGGAATTTCGCGGGCTACCTTGACGCTTTCGACTTAACCGATAAATCGTTGTTCGTCTGTAGGTACTCTAATCGACGAATTTACAAGTAGTATTTCTGTACTTACTATTTACAGTCTACAATGTCTTACTTCCGTAATCCTCGGCCATTGTTTCCTTAATTAGAACAGGATCGACTTATTTGTTCATCAAGATTGTTACGTGAACTGAAATAATCGAGCGTCAAAGCGTTTTTCAGATCAATTAACAATCTTGATTAATTGTAAGTAGCCCTACCGGATATTTATAGGAATTATTGTTACTACGGAGGGAATTATTTGCTCGCTTTTGTAATTATAACGCTCTACTGTTCAAGTTATTTCTCTTCAATGCCAACGTAACATAACATGATCATAAGACACGTTGAAACAAATTCGCCTATTTATATAAATTCACTAAAAATAAAATAAAATATAACAAACTAAAATATGGCGTAGAAAAATACCACCGCATCGACGGCGGTGGCGGCATTGCCACGTTGTATGGCAATGTGATAAACATTGGCAACTGGTCAAGGTAAAACCCTTCGGTCACGGAAAGAGTCAACTAGCTGAAATGTAACACAACTTTGTTGACAGTCAATTTCAAATAATTTATTTCAAGTAGGCCATTGAAAGGCACTTTTGAACGTCAAACACGTCGAACGTCGTGTTGTGTTACATTTCATGTTGCATTGCATACACTTGGATGGCTCAATGAGAGTTATCATAAAAATTCACGCCACCAGATGACGCCACTTTGACAAGAGGTCTTCCATTTCAACAATTACTAAAAAACATTTGATGACGTTCATCATTCGCTTCATTCATTCGTTCATCATTCAGTCACGAACTCACGACTAAAGAAAATATAGGCGCTTTGATACTTTTGACAGGTGCCCGGACCTGACGTCTCAGTGCTGCCATCTAGTGAACATCGTTTCAGAAAACCCTCATTGTGTTACATGTGTCGATGTTACGGTTCATCAATCTGTACCTTACCGAGCCTAGGGTATAAAAAGCTAAAACTATATGAAGTAGTGCATGGAGAAGATAAATGAGTGATGAAACTTCAGTACATCTGACGCACCCTAGACAGGCAGTCCACATTGATTCCCGCCATTTCACTAGAACTATGAGATTAGAACAAATTACCGATTTTTTTTATTACTGATTTTGAAGAAATCGATTAAAAAATTCAAATATATCCAGAGACGGAGATATTTTCTATTATAAAACAATTTCACCTAAAAATGTGAAAAATTTGCACTAATTCGACCTAAACACGTCTTTATGGTGTAGGTAATAGGGCCCGGTTTTCGTAGTGCAAGTGTTACCACTGAGTGTATGTCTGTATTTGGTGTGTGTATGGGTGTGTAATTTTAGCAAGGGGATCGTTTTACCCAGTAACTGGGTTGTTCAGGTCAGATAGGCAGTCGCTCCATGAAGAATACTGATATTCAGCTCCATCCAGTGAGACTGGGAGCCGACACCAACATAGGAAAAGGCTGGGCAGATGATGAAGTGTTACCACTGACGTGGGGTTGACTAAACAAAAACAAAGAAAATAAACAGTACTTACGATGTGTTCGATGCAATCGGTCTGTGCTGCGAAGGAATGTAGGGGTCCAAGTCTTCTCTAGAGCCATTGTACGCTAGCTCGATTCTGTAAAACAAAAGTAAAATATAAATAGATAAACAATTAGAAAGGTAGGACAAGGCCGCGTGTAAAACGTTTATCTATCATTAAGTTTATCTTTTTATACGGCAATTTAAATACTATGTTAAGGTTGAGTAAAGAGAATAATTACATGAGAAAATTTTATTGAACCAACATGATTATTTTTCTGACACATTTAGGATATTCGAACATTATTTTGATAACCTTCTTGGATATAAATCGAAATTGCGGAACTGGTCGAATACATGCGAGCGCCCGGCGGGCAATGTTTGTATGAAAATCCATATCTGTCGTGTTTAGCGGCCAAATAAAATACTATGAAAACTCATATCAGTCGTGTTATTTAAAAATGGAACGAACTTTTTACTTTAACAAATGGCAACCAAGGGTAACTTATCAAATAATTAATTTTAATTTGGCTTGCATATAGAAGAAACAAATGAACATAATGGTGCGTGAAGAATTATCGTTGTTCGTCATTGATTCTGGAATTTATTGTTAATTTACTCAGTTTGAACTTCCGCGAATTATTTGAGAAAAGTTCTATACAAGCATGGACTAGCGAATGTTTGCTTCGGCTTCGCCTCGGCCCACATTTTCACGATCGTCGATCAATGCCCCAGTTGCAGACCGCCATTGTAATAACGCAAAAATACATCAGAGAAGGATATGAATAAATTAGAAATAAAAACTTTGATAAACTTTTGAAAAAATTGTGGTAATTTTTTTATGGGAAAGCTAATTATTTAAGAGGTTAAAGAACTATAGTAGTGTAGATTTTTTGGAGAAATGTTTTCAAACAAAGTTTACAAGAGATAAGCTTTCATGTTTACCTAAGCTGTTGTCAATGCGCATGTTGGTGTTCAATTTATTTATTTATTAAAGAACACCTACGGCATATACACCTTCCGAAATAAATTTGCTGCATAATGGTGAAAACCGCATCAAAATCCGTTGCGTAGTTTAGAAGAACAACGCGGTCACATAGACAGACAAAGCGACTTTATTTTATAATATGTATAGATTACACTCAGAAACAAAAGGTCAGTCAGGGCAACCACTCGACCGCGCGTTAAAAGCTGGGTATTGGTTTGGAAAACTACCCGACAGCGTGTTTAAAAACCGGGTAGCCTGGGCAAATACCCAATAACCGGGTATAACCACCAAAAATATACGTACAATTTTCTTACCCCAGCCCGCAGAAATTAGTTACTTGATCACAAAAATCTCCATAGATTTTCAATGCACGACTGTACCACTTTGACATATCAGCTCGTTCTCGCTTACAAAGCAATGGCTCTCGAATATAACCCACGCAATATATTAGGTACTTAGCTTATTGACAGGAATCATATTGTGTTAACCCCAATATTCAGGCGTCAATCGGTGTATTGATGAAATACTTATTTACTATTGCATCATCCTATTGAAGGAGCTGTTCATTGATTTTATTATTTTATTTCAGCACGTGTCTGCTTTCTTATTAACAAGTTAATGGGTTGTTTATAAAAGTTTTGTTTGTTTGTATTGGTAAATATATGAGTATATTTATTTATTTATTTTATTATTTATGTACACACAGTAAAATAGATACAAATACGTCATAATCATAATTTTAGTGCAAAGGTACTGCTTATTTCTTAAGAAACTTCCAGCAGACCTGTGAAAGGAGAAATGAGAAAGAAATGTAGACAATAGTGTGTGAGAACAAGAAGAGAAAAATATAAAAAAGCAGAAGACGTAGTTATATTGAAGACCAGCTGCTGTCAGCGGCTTCGCCTACGTGATATCTTTATAACAACTCGCAAAAATATTGTTGTTTATTTTATGTTATAGTGTAGATTAGAGTAGGCTATATTTATGTTTTTTTTTTATAATTTTATAATTTTATAGGGAATTTAGTAATGTAGTTATTATTTTTAGATGTTTAAGTACTACTAGTTTTATAATTTTTCATAGTTTTAAATTGTAATTTAGTTAATTTTAAGACCGCGCTATCGCATTAGGTATACATCTGTAATGATAGTTGTGAGGGAAATATAAATAAATAAATAAATTATAGCCTATGTTACTCAGTGATAATATAGCATTCTACTGATAATAGTAGTTTATGAAACTGGTGCATAATGAGGGGTATTAAAATACGAGTGTGAGTTTAATATTATGACACGAGTGTTTTTATACCCTAGTTATGTGCAGTTTCATACACTACTTTATCTACTCTCATACATTGGGATTGAACCTACATAATAAAAGATCAAAGTTAAAGACCAAGAATACAAAATTCCCACAAAATTCAGTACAACTAGGTAAACGTATGAATGGCGCCTGCACCCAGCACATCACCGCGCATGCGCTAGAGGAGCTGCTGTCCCCCGCTATAGTGCAATACAAGGGCGACACTCTTATCAGCCTGGCCCATGTGTCCCACCCAGAAATAAATCCTGGATCCGCCCTTGGTAAAGCCTACTCATAACTAAACTCTTAAGAAAAAATCGAGAAAAAAAACATATATAAGAGGTAAGCAAAGCTCGAACATATTCTAGAGAATTCTAAAACCCTTCGCCAGAATCAAATATGTATATTAAAAGAAATAGTGAAAAAAATTCAATATAACAAAACGAAATGTCAATGTGGTGTATATTAAATAAATCGCTTTGCGGTCAAGTTTTCATTTCGATGAGTATTTTTGTGATACATAGTTTTTTATTTTTATTATTTCAGTAAGGTAGTAGTGATATTATATAGGGTGACCGATACTTAAACACGTTACTTTATTCATCATTATGAATGACTTTTACTTTTGGAATAAAATCGAAATAGCGAAAAAAATCTGCTGTTCCATCCATACATTTTGACGAGTAATGCGAACATAAATGTAGGGAACACCTGATTATTTTTCACGATTTAAAATTTGGTCCCGTAGTAAAAGTTGTTCATAATGATGAGTAAAGTCACGTGTTTAAGTATCGGTCACTAATTACCGGTCACCCTATAAAGGTGATAATACTTTTTTTGTTTACTATAATTAGTGTTTTTGATGCTAATTTTACAAAACACGCTAAGTATTTACGTAGAAAATAATAATAATGTAAAAAAAAATGCTATGGAAATATGCCATTGATTTATTATAAAATACCGATGTAATGCCAGCTCGTGCCATTATGCATGACTTGGGATTATGCATCGATGGTGTTAATATACTAATCTATATCATGTCTGACTAAGAAAAGATCGAGTTAATAATACTACTACTGATACTTAATCAGAAAATATTATAAAAACACTACTACGATTGATATACATAAATTGATTACCAGTTCCGAAGGCCATGCGTAATGTTTTTTTGCGGTATTCATCGCAACGGATCAATAATATTTAAAATGAGCCCCCAAATTCGTTTATAGTGTATATCCGGATATCTTTCAAAAGCATCAGCTCATCCCATAAAAAACTTTCACCGAACTTTTTTTTTTTTTTGTCTTTTGATTTTTTCCTTTAGAATTTCATCTTATCTATAAGTAATATATCTAAAATTGTACTTTATGAATTTATATAATTATTTCTAAGTAGTCCGTTCGCATGTTTTTGTTTTTGTTTTATCCTAGTTATACAGGGAAACCTATAATTATTAGCCATACAATACTGTAACACACATATTCTGTAACATACTATATGTATCGCTGTTGGTTGCCTAAATAAACAAAATAAAAAATAAATACATTCATAATACATTGTTTCCTGACTAGTCAATAATCGCACGTTAGCTGTCTATATGTCGTGCAAATGGTCCAAGTCAACTGAAACCAATAATGTTTCAGTGACATCTGTTGACCTTGAACTAGTGACCTCCTATATTTTATTGTACGCCCGAATAGATATACACATAAGTATAATATACTATGTGTACGAATGTGCTGATGAGATCTTGATTTGTTACAGTTGTAATGGCAATCATGTCATTTGGTTCTTCTTCTTCTTTTCGTGTAGTTAGTGACTAACCTGGTGTCAAAGTTTTAAAGCTGCCCATGGACCTCTGACTTGGCTTCACATGCCGTCGAGAAATATCTCTCAGGCATTCGGTTTCCTCACGATATTTTCCTTCACCGTTTTTTGAGCAAGTGATAATTATACAATACGCACATGAATCCGGAAACTCAGAAGTGCGTGTCACACCACTAGGCTATCAATGCTCTAATCGTCATTTGGTTTAAATAAGTTTTTATTTGTATTATTTTATTTATCGTTTATTTATATTTTGTGTTAATTTAATTACCCTATAATATTCCCACTGCTGGGACATAGGCCTCCTCTCTTCGCGAAGGAGTGAGCTGTAACCTACAGTGCGGGTTGGTAGATGTCACTGCTTGGACATAGGCCTCCTCTCTTCGCGAAGGAGTGAGCTGTAACCTACAGTGCGGGTTGGTAGATGTCACTGCTGGGACATAGGCCTCCTCTCTTCGCGAAGGAGTGAGCTGTAATCTACAGTGCGGGTTGGTAGATGTCACATGCCTTCGAATTTTTGGTTCTGGGACCTTCCGGTTTCCTCGATGTTTTACTTCACCGTTGTGAGAGCAGTTAATGTTACTTGAATACTTTTAAATCTGCTTCGACAAATAAAACAAGGGAGGGTTTTATTGCAATTTGCGCACACAGAGTGGACCAGATAAACACCCCTGCGCTACCCTTCGAGGAAACAACGCGTGATGTTATGTTATGTTGTTAAATCAAAACATAATTATGTTAAAAGGTCTTCTTGATGCCTCATTAAAAACTTAGATAGTTATAATAAATACATGCGAGCATGCTTTATTTTTAAATTTAGGTTTCTTTGTTTCTTTTAGGGTCAATGTACTTATCATTTTGATCGAGATTTACACTTTATCCGACTGTATAAAAATACCTTTTTATGTTGCTTTATAATAAGGCTCGATGTGTCACTTTAAAATCTGCTGTTTCCTAATATTTTTTAGCAATTTCAAAATATACGAGTATAGTCTCATTTCAAAATTTTATTCATTTTGACTATTGAATACCAGGCTTTTGGCTAATTTGTCAATGTGTATTTTTTGTAATATGCGTTTAGTTTGTGCAGAATAAACAATTTTTTTTTTTCATAGTATATCATGTTTAACAATGATGAGTACAATTGACCCCTTTTCAGGTCCAACACCATTTAAGTTACACCTTGTAAGAACTTAATATACTGTTAATGATGAATACTCGTCGGCAAGTGCTGGACTAAAACAATTTAGATTACTATCGACACATTAAGGAAAAGATGGTTGTACCGTGTGCCTTCGTATTGGTAGAGCATAGTACCTATACCAAATCTTAATCAGTTGCAATTATCTACCATCCGTTTTATGTTACACCAAACATGGTTTAACTACGATGAGCTAAATCTATTGTCCGGAAGAAACAATAGATACTAAATTACAAGAATACATTTTTAAAAAACGAGCGTCTATTACAGTAGTCGAAAGTTGAAAAAAGTCAAATAGTTGTCAAAAATTTACCTGTTTAGAATAATTTGACAATATTACTGTATGGAAATAAGAAATGTGGCTAATTAGGGAACTAGAATATTAATAATGAATTGCAATTATAACAATACAAAAAAAAAACAATTTGATGTTGTACCCGTTTTAGGTGTAAAAAAGGCATTTGGAATGTTTCCAAATCCTTTTTTTACATCTAAAACTAAATATTCGGTGTTACGATATTAATTATTGCATTTCTTATTCAATATTCTAGTTCGCTAGTTAGCTACATTTCTTATTTCCATACAGTAATATTGCCAAATTAATCAAAACAACGAAATATTTGACATCTATTTGCGACGTTGCCCACTTTCAGAATAAACGCTCTTAACAGGTAAAGTATGGAAGGCTATGGGGTCGCCCCCTATTACATGAAACTTAAACGTTAACTGGCAAAATGTGGGTGTATATACTACAGGTACATTTCTCCCCAATCCTTCGGGGATTACACGCTTGATGTTATGTAAAGTATAGTAAAATACTGAGGAAAGTGTCAAGGACTTTATGAATATAGTTTTTTCAAAAACATTTTCAAGCTGTGAGAGAGTTAGACCAGAAAATTTACGGAATATGCGCAAGGTGTGGCACCAGAGCAGCACGTATAGTGCAAGTTACTTTTATGTTAGTTTTTGTACTAATTAATTCCAGCTATAGTGAAACATTTCCACGAAAATTGTGCAAAGTTACCGACCGAATATTCTGCATGAAAATCGTTGTGGAAATTTTTAGGGATACCTTAAACACATTTAGACGTGGTTATATATGAATGGTGGTTACAAGGCAGATGTGAGTGGAAACGCCAGAAGGAGACGCCCTAGGAGGTCATATAGTGACCTAACTGGTGATGTTCTTCAGAAAGGTCAGGTGCGTAGTGCTCGCAACCAGCGCGCGTGTATGACTAGACGTATGAACGTAAACGCAAAAGGAGTATGTAAGGATATGTGTGTAAGTAATAATAATAGGCAAGGATAGATAGATAATTAAGTAAGAATTTAGTAAAGAAGTTAAAATTTAAAAGTCCATTATTCAAACGAGGCTGAGAATCAGCACTTCTCAAACGTCAAAATTACATAAGACAGTCCCCCAAAAACGCCCACTCATCACCACTTCCTAGTGGGTTAGCAGGGAAGAAGAAGTGGCGCAACAAACTCCCCAGCAGCTGTCTGTTCAGTTGGAAAAACGTGATTCTATATAATAGTACTTATGCAAAAATAATTTACTGGTGGTGTTCTTTAGAAAGGTCAGGTGCTCGCAATCCGCGTGCGTGTTATTCTGTAAAAAAACTCACCTTGAGGACTTAGGTGAAGTGAGCGTGAAGTGAGCTGTCAACAGTATCAATCCTTGCATCAGGTGGAATTACAGCACCGTGAAAACTTAGGTGAAATGAGTTTAAAGTGAGCTGTAATTCCACCTGTCTATCCTATTCTGTAAAATTCTCACCGTGAAGAGTGAGGTCACGTCACTTCAAGCTCACTTCACTCAAGTTTTCACGGTGAGCTGTTAACAGAATCGAAGCAAAAGTATGTAAGGAGCGGATTTATAGTTTCTACTCCATGGGACGAAGGCGTAAGTTTATGTATGTGTTAATATAAATACAATAGCCGAACAAAAGCCTGGTTGGTGGGCGGACGACCTACAGAAGATTTACAGGAAACACCTGGATGAGACTCGCACAGACCAGGGAAGCATGGCACAAAAGGGATGAGGCCTACACCTAGCAGAGAGTGAACCAAGGCTGTCAATGATGATGATGATGTTTATATTACGGCAACCGTGAAATCAGAAGTAGACACCTTTCACGTGACATCTTCATTACATAGAGATAATGATGGTTTTTCTCAAGCGTGATAGTTAAAGTATATATGTATAAATAGTACTTACATATTGTAATTATCTAAATTAAGAAAATGTGATAACACGATTTTCATGCAATCACAACTCTGCTGACCTTGTTCTTTATTATTACACGACTGCCCAAAAAAGGAGTGTAATGTTTTCAGGGTTCATGTATGTATGTGAGTTTCCATTAATGAAAAAAAAAACATACACACAATCATACATCCAGTCATATATTCAATTTCGCTATAACTTTTAAATGCCTGAACAGATTTGAATGTATGGGGTATCGTTACGAGTAACACTGGCTATAATTTTAGCCATATTGAACAAATATCAATACAATGGAAATATGGCTCTATGGCTTTTTTTCAAAAGTAAAAAAAAAAACATGTTTTAAACGTGTTGTGACTGCCCTGTCAAAAAACGGAATAAAAAGTAAAACACGTTTTTTATGCCATTAATTCTACATTCTGTGGGAACCTTAATTCACACACTGATTTATTATTTGTTAAAATGTTAGGAAAATCGTCAACGGTAGTAATATTCGTAAATATGTGACCATAATGTATCTATCAATATCTTGATACATGATGGTCACATATTTACGAATAAAAATTACACACACATTTACACATATTAAATAATGACACATAAATTCATTACATTAAGGGTAATGAATTTATCTGTCAATATTTAATCATTTTATAACTCCGTTCTCGGAGGGTATCCATGAGGATTTCCCCACGGAAACGAAAAGGTACATCGTCTTCACATATAATTTATTTATTACAAGGCAACTACAACAGGTAACAATCACAGTATATCACTAGGTTCACATTGTAGGTTTCGACCTGATTATTACCCAAAACGTAATCGCACAACATGACTAGCAACAACAATAATAAAGAAGACAACTGCAGTAATAATTAATGTATACAAAGTATTGTAAAACATTTTATGAGAGTAACTATGGAGTTTCTTTCCCATTCTTCTCCACACCAAAATATGTAGCAAATTTAAATTTGGGCCTATCCTACTATAATATTATAAGTGAAAGTTTGGATGTTTGTTACTCAATCACGTAAAAACGGCAGAACGGATTTGGATGAAATCTGGCACACAGATAGTTTATAATCTGGATTAACACATAGAATACTTTTTAACCCGGTACGCTCCCGTGTGATAATTTCCGAACTACACGCGGGCGAAGCCGCGGGCGAAAGCTGATTTGAAATAAATTATTTGACTTTGACTTCGTTTCTCGTATTTTCATACGATTCCCATTTTATTTCGATATGGTTCAGATAATAGAGAAAGGATTTGTGTCACTCCAAACAGGTGAATTGTGTCGATATTATTGGCACCTGTGTAGACATCTGATGAAGATGTTTTTATATGTACATCTATGTCCGTACAATAGAAGATTTCCATTCAGGATAACGTGATTTCCTGTCTGTATTTCCTGAAGGATTGGGTAGAGATGCAGCTATATTAAACCCACTTCGCTTGTTATGTTATAAGTCCTAATAATTATATAATAGGCATTTTGTCATTAACTGGGCATAAATCCAGACTTTGGCCCATTTCTGAGAAATTCCTTTCTGAGAATCTTTTCTTCAAAATGGAAACATTCTAAAACACTTTTCGACTTGGGGGATTTCAGAAAAAGTTTTTTATTCTTATTTTTGAAATTTCATGTTCTACTTTACGATCAGTAATTTTCATTATTATGTACCTACAACGTATTATCGTAATTTAATAAAAACTTTTTCTGCTGGACCTTTTCTCAAACGATCGATTGAACTCCAGGGATTTGAACTAGCAAAACCTTGTTGTTTATTTGCAGTTCCTAACTTTTATTTATAGCTATGGTCTTTGTGTCAAAAGAAATGTGAAATAGTTTTAGTTGAATAGGCATTCAAGGAATGCTTATACTTCGTTGATGTAATCTTTTTTAATTAGGGAGTTTTAATACTAGGGCAGCTTAGTTCTCATACGCTGTGGCAGGCACGACCACATAGATACATGTGTTGCGGCAGGTTATATAGAAGCTCGAATAGTATAACCTGCCTCTTTGCTTAGCGTTGGTGAATTTTGAATCGTTCGAAACTTAGGCTGTACTGCAGTCTCTTCAACGGTGCCCGATTGACTATCGGTAGATCGGGGTGCTGAAATTTTTGTATAAAACGCTGTTTTGTCTGATGCCAGAACCAGACCTCGAGACCTATCCGAGGTGTGAGACAGGGAGATGATATCTATCCGAATGTGTATATTTCTGTCTTTCGGTTGCAAATAAATGATTTACTTAGTATCTTACGTAATTTTAACAGCATTTGACCTCAGTATGGCCTTATGAATCGGTCGCCATTATCAATGAAGTTACTCACTTTGAACTATAGTTGTCCGAAGCCGTGTGAATGTGGGGCGCCGAAGGTTTTGTTTTCTCCATGTTGCCAGCCCAATTTCTGCCGTATTTTCCAAAGACGAAGGTTTAAAATCGTCAAGAGTTTTCAGGTTTGGTTGCTGAATCATAAATCCATTGCCAAAGGTTATCTGCGAAAAGGAAAAAGGTAATTAAATTCGATTGTTTTTTTTAAGGGAATAAATTTAACATAATTTGAGACCAACACTTTTGAACATTATTTATTTTTAAAGGTACAGCAGAAATTATTTATTATTCTAGTCGAAGCATAGATAATATAGGTTGTCTACGTCTGTGATTGTATCCAGTTAATATCAAAAGCAAGTGATTTCAGGGACTCGTGGCTTCATAATAACAGCCGCACGGATGGCTTTTCAAGATTAAGCAACGCTTGCCGAGGTCAGTCCATGGATAGGTGAGCATCCATTACATATCGAGGCCTCTGGGCCTCGGGAAGCACGTTAAGCCGGTGGTCCCGGCTGTCATTCATAGATCTTTGCAAGGCATTACGGGTGGTCTGAAGCCCTAAATTCTCACAACGAGTCTTATCAAGAGGTATCATGTTAGCCAGTAACTCGGTTGTGGAGGTCAGATAGGCAGTCGCTCCGTGTAAAATACTGGTATTCAGCCGCATCTGGTTAGACTGGGAGACGACCCCAACATAGTTGGGAATAGGCTAGGCAGATTGATTGTTCGTTATCTATCAGAAGATATTGGACTATTAAATCGCTCAATGAACGCAAGTAAATTCATTCAAGAGATTTAGTCTTAAACTGCACATGGAAAAGATAATTTACTCAGTTTTCAATGACTGCGATTACTTTATTGTCTATTGTATCTACATTATTATACGCTTCATTATTAATTATTATCCTCTGTTGGTATTTCCAAGTTTAATTATAAAATCATACTATATTATTATAATTATGATTGGATTCAAGATTACAGAACTGAACAGACAGCTGTGCTGCTGGGGAGTTTGTTGTGCCACTTTTTCTGCTCAGCTAAAGCACTGGGAAGTGGTGAAGGGTGGGCGTTTTGGGGACTGTCTTATGTAATTTTGACGTTCAAAAACTGCTGCTTCTCAGCTTTATTTGAATAAATTACTTTTGATTTTGGTTTAGGAAAAATACTTTAACATCATTTTCTTAAATTAGGTAAAATTGCACAAGGTTTGAAGCTGCAAAAACCATGTCATTGTGCCTAATGAAAAAGTAACATTGCATTGTATGGATTTCGTTATTGATTATTGGATTAAAAATAATATGAATTGAAAATACAGTCATATTTTCAATTATTTAATTTACCAACATAATACCTATGTACGTATTTTCTAAATAAAATAAATTATTGATTCTCCAAGTTAGTGCACGGTTCTGAATACCTGAATATGTGATCCGGAATTATTAATTTCGAACGTTTTCTTTAATTATTTTGCAAAATGCTTTTCGTTTTAGAGAAATTCCTAGTACTCGTTTAACTACCCGTCCGTGGGCCTCAACTAAATATTCTACAAATAATACTTCTAAATATTAAATATTTGGTTTTCTTAGGTGTATATATATAGTGCCTTTTCTGAACAGTCATGCAATCACTGGAACTCTTATCAGTCAGTGTTTTAGCAAACGAGTATGTCTACAATAGACACTTTTATCAAAAAATAGATTTCTAATACCTGTTTAAACTAACACTAGGCAACATCTAAAAGAATTGTTGGTTTTTTTAAAAGCGTTTTTGGATTTATCACGCTCGGCTCAGCGCGAAAATACAAAACCCAACTGCGGATTTTTATTTAGATGTCGTCAGCTGCTACAGTCCTTCCGTCGAAAGAATGCGTTCTTGTCAGTTTCATACAAAACGATTTTTTTTTGTGAATTTCGCCCTTATTATTACTAGAAAATGTCAAACTGACAGGTGTCAGGAACGCATTCTCTCGACGGCCGGAACGTTGTTAAAACGAGCATTAGTATGTAAGTGTTTTAGATTATTTTTGAGATGATCAGTTATAACTTATTCAAGCCATACAGCATAATTCTCTAACGCAATCTCCCACAGTCTCATGCTGTCCCTGCCACTTAAGATCTGATCTAAAGACTTTTAGGCTAAAATTTTATACACTACACACTAAAATTTTATTTAATCTTTGTGTTTGACATTTCTATTTAAAACAACTGTATTAAATACCACAAAGTACGGATCATTCTACTTACACAATCCATTGTTCAAGCAATCACCTACAGGCTATAACCTCAACCA
Organism: Agrochola macilenta; assembly: GCA_916701695.1. NCBI lineage: Eukaryota > Metazoa > Arthropoda > Insecta > Lepidoptera > Noctuidae > Agrochola > Agrochola macilenta. The sequence continues at coordinate 20,776,391 of OU753560.1, read as the reverse complement.
CAAATCTATATCATCCATTGATGATTCGTTCAGTTGGCATTGAGTCACACAATAAGTGACTTTGTTGCCTCGTAGGTACCTACTCAATGTATTGGCTGCAATAATCAACAGGTTGTACTGTAGTCTCAGATTATGACAACGTGAATAATGTTCTGATTTTGACAGACCTATTGATGAGGTTGGGCTAGGTTGAGCTATCTTACCCGAGGTGGCGGCGCGTAGTGTTCCATGCGCGCCCCTATTTAACGTCGCAGGGGGAGTCTCGCACCTCAATCCGGCACCGATCGGGGATCATGGAGGGCGCACAAGATCTCATGATCCGGGAAGGGAACACCGGGGTGGTTTTTAGTCAGTAGCAGTCTGACAGACCCCTTCGCCCGCCCCAGGGCGGAGGACATCCATGAAGATATACCACCCCGAAACAAAAAAAAGAAGAAAATGTGGAGCTATATTAGCTTGCTTGGCTATTTGGTAAAAAAGTAAGACGACACGTAGATTAAAGGTGATACATAACAAAACATAAACTCACGCCTTCTTCCCAAGGAGCTAGGCAGAAGCTACAGGACTCCACCTGCAACGATCCTTACATACTGCTTTTACTTCGTTAACATTCATACATCTGGTCATACACGCATACCAGTTGCGAGTACTACACACCTGACCTTTCTGAAAAACATCACCAATAACGCCACTTTAATATCCTCCTAGGGCGGCCCCTCCCGGCGTTTCCACTCACATCTGCCTTGTAAATACCTTTTGTTAGACGGTAATAGCTTTTACCGAATATCTATAAATGGGGGTTTTTTAGTCTCGCATCCCGCGGTCGCGATATCGGCGAGTCGCAATGGCTTTTTAATTGTGTCTTTAACTACGGTCAATTAGATATTGGTTAAACCAATCATCTAGAGCATTATATTCTACTAGCTGTTCGCCGCGACTTCGTCTGCGATCCAGGATGAAAAGTAGCCTATGTCCTTTTCCGAGTCATGGTCTAGCCATGTGCCAAATTTCATCCAAATCCGTTCAGCCGTTTTGGCGTGAAAGTGTAACAAAGAAACAAATAAACTCACTTTCGCATTTGTAATTTTAAATATTTTATTATATAATACTAGCGACCCGCCCCTGCTTCGCACGGAGCGCCCCCTATCGGGTCCAAAACTATCCTATTTTTCAACCTGGAACCAACATACACATTTACAAAATTTCATTAAAATCGGGTAAGTAGTTTAGGAGTCCATCGCGGACAAACAACGTGACGCGTAATTTATATATATTAAGATATATTAAGAATAAGGCTAATAATAATAATAAATATGCAAAAAGAAAATTATTGACAAAGAAAAAAAAAAAAAAAAAAATTGTCCATTTCAGTAGAGATAATCCTCCAAATCCATGTTAAATTCCACGGTTAAATACATAAATATCATCTACATATATACAGAGGTGCGTATTATAAATTAAAGTCACTTTTCCTGTCGGTCTGCGTAACCGTGTTGTTTTTCTAAACTGCGCAACGGATTTTGATGCAGTTTTTACCATTATTTAGAGATTTTTTTCCGGAAGGTTTAGGTTTATAATAAATTTATATTAAACTTACATATAATAAGGAAATCTCGATGTTTTGTCAAGTCGAAAAAAACCCGTGCTAAGCTGGTTGCCAGTTTAAAGGCTTGTGCAGACCAGCGCGACGTATCGCGCGACGCGACACGAACAATACAATTTCTAAGAAAACTTCACAGTTTCAGTATAACAATAACCGGTGTCGCGTCGCGCGACAAGTCGCGCTGGTCTGTACAAGCCTTAATATGAATTATGTAGGTATTGCTTTTTTGAATAACGTACAAAAACTTTTATAAATCCTTCAACTCATATAGACCTAATACCTAAAAGATCTTAGATTCTAATTCTACTTTAAGTTTGATTTTCAGCGGTGTAATTGTGTAACACACTTACAGTAGCAATGGCTTTTATTTTTAAGCGACTTCGAAAAGGAGGAGTTTTTTTTAAACTATTAACGTATTTGGTTGTTGCAACTATGATATGGAGTATTTAATTACGTTCTTGCGCAGATGAATTTTTCAAGCACATGAAGCATTTAACCCGCAGCTCATTCTGGTATTCAGCGCGGTTAGACTGGAAGCCGACTCCAATATAGTTGGGAAAAGGCTGGCCAGATGATGATGATGACCATGTATGAACAGTTATTAGGGAGATACTGGATGTTAGCGGGAAACAACGTTCGTTAAGACTTAACTCTTTTGTTCGTCAACATTTTACTATAGTCCGCGCGCGGTGAGATGGAGGGAGGTAGACAAAGGCCAAGCTAACTCAGTCTGCCAATTTTGTCAATGGCGCCCTCCCCTCTCACCGCTCACATACCTCAGGCGGTGACTACCAGTCGCGCGCAGACTATAAAAGCGTCGATTCGATAACAATTAAAATGAATAAAATAACGTTCGTTAAATATGAAGACATACTAAATAAAAACAATAAATACATAACAACATTTCGCCAGTTATGTTTAAGTCCCATGTTACAGGGGGCGAGCCTTTTGTCATCAACCGGGCACAAATCCAAACTTCAGGCTGCTACTAAGAATATGGCTTTAGTTATTCATATTTTAATAATTTTAATAATATAAAAATATTAATATTATTATTTAATATTTTTATATTATTGCAACTCATTATTAATATTTTATTCATTATTAAAATATTAATAATGAATTGCAATTATAACACTAGCACTAGCATTTGGAAAGTTTCCAAAAAAATTGTTTTACATCTAAAACTAAACATTCGGTGTTACGATATTAATTATTGCATTTCATAATCAATACTTTAGTTCACTACTTAGCGATATTTCTTATTTCCGTACAGTAATATTGGCAAATTAATCAAAACAAAGTATTGATTATGAAATGCAATAATTAATATCGTAACACCGAATGTTACGATATTAATTATTGCATTTCATAATCAATACTTTAGTTCACTACTTAGCGATATTTCTTATTTCCATACAGTAATATTGGCAAATTAATCAAAACACCGAAATATTTGACTATTTGCGACGTTGCCCACTTTCTGTATAAACGCTCTTAATATGTTACCTACTATACAAATGGTCGAGGTTGTTAACCTTAACAGCTGGTTGAAAAATACCATGGTCAATTTCATGTACAATTTCGCTCACAAACCAATTATTAGTTGCAGGTACATGCGACATTGACACATAAACAGCTAATGGTTGGTTTGAGCACTTCATTCAACGAGACCTCGAAACTTTCAAGTGGTTATTAAAATTCTTTGTTACTGCTGTTAACTAAGCTGCGTAATTATATAAATAGTTAAGAAATTATTAAACTAATTTGCAGATCATACCTTTGTTGTGTTGTGTGTTAAAAAAAGTAATTTACCTATTTAAAATTGTTGTAAACATTAGTTAAAAGAAATTGTATTTTATGGTTTGTATTGTGTAATGTACAGTTAGCATAAAAAGTAACTGATGTTGATCAGAAATTTTAAGTGCTTTTTTAATAAACATTTTCTACTGATCTTATTATCATTTTGAATTATCAATAAAAGCTATCATTATTCCTTAACATTTTTTTTATTATGATATCTATGATATTTTGTAAAATAATCTTGGTATTACATATCAATAGCTAGAAAAGATGCTGCCGTTTTGTAATAACAATTAGATTTACAATTAATATTTTTTTATATCTCATTAGCAATATTAAATTTATTTAAATTCGAAATAACCGTTGTATAATATTACAATAATTAATTATAACGAACAACTGCTTTTATCCTTTATCTACGTTATATTATTATGTAAATCTTTATTTAAACGCACTAATCTCTGCAACTACCGGTTGGATTCGATTTTAAAATGTTTTATTTGATTCTTCTCTTTAATTCTTGAGGATGATTTTAGGCTATTTACCAAGTAATATCACGCACGACTCTTAGTAGCCGAGCAAAAAGAAAAATGTCAGGAAGAACGCTAAGCGAAAATAAAGTACGAGCGCGGGCGAGCGATGCGATGCGACGCGGTGGGTCGGGGGCCATAATTACGGGCAGAAGCAAAAATTTGTACCTGCTTGTTTGTTAAAAAGATAAATTATTTTACCTACTGTCCTCTGACTAATTATTGATTTTCAGAGATTTTCCGGAGTTTGTCTTATTACCAAGCCAGTATCAATTGTGTGCTTTTATAATTTTAGAGTGACGATATTATAGTGGATATCCACGTCTACGTCATGGCACCACGATAACATAGGAAAGTAAAACGTATGGAAACATATGAAGACGCCTTTAAATTTCCGTCCACGAGAACGTAATAATGTGAACGTATTTTCATACATTTTATGGACGTAGACGTCAAGTTAGAAATTATAAAAGCGCAGAATTAGTAATTCTTATTATGTAGAAGAAGGATTAAATTCTGTACATACGGTTTTTGTAGGATAACATGTTTATTAAGAAAATATTCTCTTTTCCCTTCACAACAAACTAATCAATATAATTATACGAATTAAATAAGCAAATCCAGCTTAATTCCTGAAATCCACGAACGTAAATTATAGACAAATTCTGCGAAATTAATGAGAACGACTTATCTATCGATGGATTAAATCAATAATGTTGATGAGTAAATTCATTCGATTAATAGATACAGGATTAATCTAAATCAAATTAGCCTGGTTTTAGAATTGGTATTATTCGGTATTTCGTATGCAGAGTAAAACAGGCAGTTTTTTAAAACTTTAAATGGGGATTAAATAAGTTTGAAAAAAATGTCATAATTTGTGGTCTTTAATTAAAAACCCACCCTGTATTATAAATTATGTCTGTGCCCTGTGATTCAACGACGTGTTAAGGCTTGTGCAGACCAGCGCGACTTGTAGCGCGACGCGACATCGGTTATTGTTATACTGTGAAGTTTTCTTAGAAATTGTATTGTTCGTGTCGCGTCGCGCGACAAGTCGCGCTGGTCTGCACAAGCCTTGAAGGTTGTAAAGTAGGTACCATTCGTACTTTTTTTCAAGGAATCGATAGTAAATAATAACGGTTAAAGTAATTGCATTTCTGTAAAAACAATACCTACTACTCAATATAATACGTGAGAACTAACGTTAAAAGCAATGATAAAATATGATAATTTATGTGTGAGCACAGTTACACGTGTAGCAGTTACATCCAAGCTTAATTAGATGTCAACTGAGTGTAAAAATTAAAGATTATACAGTTGTGATAAGCCATGTGTATCAAGTTCATTCGAAAACAGAATTTGCGGAATAAATCAATTCGTTTTGAATTTCCCGAGCTGCTTCACCTTATAAGGAATTTATTTGTTTGTTTTAATTATGGTTACTTGTCGAGTACTAGGCTTTTGGCTACTTTGTAGTAGTGTGTGTATTTTATGTATATGTTTTTAGTTATTATTTTTTAATATTTTTTTTTCTTTCTAATTAAAAAAAAAACAACCGAAAATCATAATAGTATATGTTTAAAATAAAAATCTTATGGCAGAAACAATTCATAATGTATTTTTTTTTATGAAAAACTTTAGGTAGAGAGATAGAGATTCTCTTCCTAATTTATATAAATAAAACAACATCCGGTGCTTTCAGGCCAGTCGTGCCTCTATGACCTTTTCGTCTGGTCTAATACCTTTATCATGGCACGGCATGAACCAGGACCATATAGTAAGTGAAAAAGACAAAATAATACAAAAAAATACTTTACCCCAAAAATCAATCCGAATTCCTTAAAAAATTACACTGCCAACCATTGCTCAATACTGAGATAACAGAAAAGAAAAATAATGTCGACAATGTATAATTCTCACCTTCAATTGTTTTTAGCACTATTTACTCTATTTTATCTCAAAAGATGCGTTATCACAACGTGTACATTACTTCATAGCTACATAGCAAGTACTATATTCATCAAGCAATCAACGTTCTATGAAAACTGCGGCAGGAAAATAATATACAGCGTGTTTTATTATTATTAAATAAAACTAGCTAAAGCCCCCGGTTTTATTCGCACTTTATAAAAAGCTTCACGTGTTATGAATAACATAAAAAGTATCCTATGTATTCAGGATATGTTTTATGTGTGTGCCAAATTTTATCCAAATCCATTCAGCTGTTTATGCGCTATTGAGTAACGAACATCGTCGAACGTTTATATCATCATAGTATACAAGTACAATAAAGTAAGGATTACGTACTTGGCCCACAAGTTACTCACTTGATGGTATCACAAGGACTGGTGCCACTGCAGCCATTTCTTTTCTTTTAAGATGAGGTCATGATCTTTTTACCTGTTCACCGTGAATTATCGAATCACACAGAATGTTTAAAAGATGTGAATAAAGTCATTAGTCTCTGGAGTCATAGAAAAATGGAAATCACACAAACAATAACTTTAGACAGGTACTATGACTTCAACAGAAATCTTAATCGTCTGGATTTGTGCCCGGTTGATGACAATAGGGTCGCCCCCTATTACATGGGACTTAAACATAACTGAAGAAATGTAACGTCCTGTAGGTAAACTTCTGCCTTACCGTTCTCGGAATACAGGCTTGATGTTATGATATGTTTAAATCTAAATATGAAGTGTTTACATATGGTCAGAAAAACAGAAAAACTAGAGAAGCCAAGTGTCTAAGTGCGTCACCTTCGTCATCAATATAACTGATTTTTATTGGGTTTTCCCCAATAGGTATGGTCAGCGGCAAAAGTCAATTGATACAAAATTATTCGATATGTTGTTTTTCAGCATTTAATTTTATTTTTACTTTTTCCGATTTTATTTAATATTTAGCTCTACAAGTAAGATTTAATAACGGAAATGTTAATCGACCGTACCTAACGAAAACGGTATTTCTGGACACGGTGATTTTAAAGAGATTCCTCTTTTGGAAGCATTAGCTGGTACCAATAGTTGCAAACTAACACCTTGTACGCGGTTATTTAGAAGTTTTCTTTTATTTAGGGCTACTACAACTGGTAAGAATTGTATTTATTTTATTTTTCACTTTGTAGTATTTTTTTAGAAGTCGGTTACTTTTTTGGTGACAAATGAAAAAAGAATTTTCAAAATCGGTCCACAATTGATGAAAATATCGATGAAGATACATTTAAAAAAAATACAGACGAACAACCTTCTCTTTTTTTTAAGTTGGTTAAAAATAAAGAATACTATTTAAACATTTCCAATGTCAATTTGAGAGAGGTCTTAAGCTGCAATACATTAAAATATACGTTATATCATTGCTTAAAATTTCATAATTGTTTGCATAAAGTTAAATTGACTTCTATACAGTTTGATTCAAATTAAAACGCCACAGTTTTTTTTTTATAAAAAAAAACATTGCAATTTTAATTAAGTTATGATGCTGACTATACCACGATCCTTACCTTTTTCGAAATTCTTTCTTAAGTTTTTACAAATACAGACATTTTAACCAAAACTTCACTGTTTAAACTTTGAGTCACTTTTAAACGAAAAGTAAATTCACAAAAAAAAAAACACGGGCATTTCCCGTATTTTTAAGAACGTTCGCATTCAATCTGTCAAAAATACGTCAAATATGTCTTCGTTTTTAACCGATTTAAAAAAAGGAGGAGATTATTGTTCGCCTGTTTTATTTTTTATTGATTTTTCTCCGATTTTTTGGCATTGATTGTCGCCGAGATGGGATTGAAAGTAAATAGATTATAAACGTTCTTAAATACGGGAATTGGCCTTCACAATTCAGATTAAACGTACAGAAAACACTATTTTGCAAGAAATTTATCATGAAGAAAATCTGTGTTCTTCATTCAAACGTCAATAGAATAATAACTATCGGATAGACAATGACATTTGTTATTTAGGTTAGAAGAAAAAATGATGTCGTGTGTATTTTTTCTCGAAGCGAACAATAGTGATTGCATTCATTTTATAAAACTGTTTTATGAAAATCTTAGCCATTCGGAATTGTACTAGAATGACGTATAACTAACATGTATTTTATGCTGTCTCGTTGGTCTTGTGGCTAGCTAAGCGGCAATGGATCATGAGGTTCCCGTTTGAATCTCGGATCGGGACCAAAAAATGTGAGTTGATGACTTACGTATTTCAGACATCCCAATAAATAAATAAAATGTCATTTATGATCTCTTTACAATTGGTTGCCTTATAAATTAATATTGTTTTTGACTAATACATATACTATATTCCAACATTGAAAGAGACTGGTGCTGTTTTTTGAAAAAAAAAAACCTGTGTTACATGTCACCAGTAAATCCATCTAAAGCTGCGGTCCCACGGCCCGCTTTTACACAGGCCAGACCGCGCCAAGCCAGGCCGACAGGCCGTGTGAGGCCTCCTGTGGCTTGTCGTCGCCTTCCGATCCGTAGGGACTCGGTAAGTTCAAAGGCGCGGCGCGACGGCGCCTGTCGCGGCCTGTACGCGTGCGTTTCTTCTGCTTTCTTTTTGCTTTGTTTATCAAATATTGACCACTAAATAAAACCACAGCGGCTGCGCACGCAGTCATTCGTTCCGTATCACTTAAGAGCGTTTATCCTAAAAGTTGGCAAAGTCTCAAATAACTGTTAAATATTTACCTGTTTTGATTCTTAAGGCAATATTACTGAATAGAAATAAGAAATGTGGCTAACTAGCGAACTAGAATACTAATAATGAATTGCAATTATAACATTGAATTTGACGTCGTCTTTGAGTCTGACGCGGCCTGTTAGTTAGCGAGCCGTGGGACCGCAGCTTTAGATAACCCAAGTTATTCTTTAAACGATGACATGAAATAAGTAACAGAAGTTAAGTTAGTCACGCCAATATGCGATTATGATGACGGAACAAGCAATGGGGTCATTAGTAGGATACAATTGAACCGGATGTATCTTCCAACAATATTTTTTGTACATAAAATGTCGCCTTTTCAAACTTCTTTCATTAGATACATTGTGTGTAAGCTGCCTTTGCTTTTTTTTTTGTTTTTTTTTTTGTCGTTGCCAGTATTGTGTGTAAAGACAGAATAATGTAGGTACTCGTATGTAAAATGTCTTAGTGAAACAGGTAGGTAATGTGAATTTCTGAGAAATCCCTGAAGGCTTCTAGGAATTAGGAATTAATGAATTTTCTTAAAGAACGACTTGGGAAATCATTTTTAATTTGATTGAGGTTGGTTGGTCTTGGATTTAGTATTTCTTTTTATTTGTTTGAGTTCTAAAGTTGAAGTTAAGTTCTAAAGTTGAAGTTAAGTTCTAAAGTTGAAGTTAAGCTGATTATGTATGTATATAATTACGCCGAAAATACTTCTAGATATATTCCCAATTATATATTTATTCTTTTCTTTAGTAATGTCACTATTTGCTGGAATTACGTGTGCCTACTCCTATCCTAGTTGAGCCAAATTTTTCTCATTGCCACCGATCCAATTGTATCTCTGACTAGGTACCCCATTATAAAAACAAACAAAAAAATGGAGTATAGAATCTGATCTAATGTGACCGATCGACGTATTGGATGATTCAGTTCCCTTCAAAATAGTTGAGCTGAATGCCGATTCGTACGTCATGTTCGTGAACGTGACGTAAGGGGCTGGTCATCGCTTAGCTGCCACTGCGTTTTTATTTATATTATTTGATAACTAGCTTCTACACGCGACTTCGTTTGCGTGAAATTACGGCCTCCGACCCACCGCGTTGCATCGCATCGCCCGCCCGCGCTATTACTTCGTTAACGCTTAGCATTCTTTCTGACTTTTTTCTATTTGCTTGGCACCTTAGGGTCGTTGCGAGACCTCGCCGTCCGATAAGGACCAGGCCCGGGTCGACGGCGCGTTGTGTTCCACGCGCGCCTCAAAGAGATGTCAGCACCAACTGACGGGGTCCGTAAGGGCCAATGCCTGCCAGGGTCGCGAGTTTGTCAGAAAGGGATATGGCGGCCCCGGCACACAGGCAACGGAAGAAACACGGGTGGGTTTTAGTCAGTAAAAGTCTGATACGCCCTCCCGCTCCGCTCATAGCGGGAGAAGTTATTTGATAATTTCCCACGCAAAAAAAGAAAATGGTCGTTGTGAGATGTTAATAAGTCTACCTTCCTCAAGAATTTGGCTATTCATTGCAGAAAGAATTTTTCAAATCCGACTGGTAGTTCCGGAGCATAAACTTACAAACAAAAAAAATAATTATTATTAGTAAAGATTGTTGTTGGGTAAATAATAGCACGTTCAGCCGTTGGTCCCGGCTGTAGAAGATCTTTAACAGTTATTACGGGCAGTCGAAAGCCCAAAAAGTCTGACACCCAGTCTTACCAAGGAGTATCGTGTTACATAGTAACTGGGTTATGCGGCAGGTCAGTCGCTCCATGTAAAATACTGGTATTCAGCTGCATCCAGTCATACTGGAAGCCGACCCCAACATAGTTGGAAAAAGGTAGATTGATTGATTTGATAATTGTTTTTCTTTTTTTTTTCTAGACGTACCAACGTGCTTGTCTTTCCGTATTGTTCGCACATACATACCTACCTACCTAAATAAATAATTGCAACATGAATGATGTAACCAACCTCTTAGGTTGACCTGCGAGATGTCATTGCCCAATAACAACAACGATATTTTGAAACAATATCTATTTGTTTTTTTTTTTTTAATGTCACATCTTTATGCTGAAATAGGGGCCTTTTCGCCTCGTACAGGACTGCATTAATTTTTAAGTATACTTTGTTTTTTTTATTGTTTTTTATTTTATTTTTTATTTATGTTTAGTGTGTTTTTAGTTTAATTTGTGATTTCCTGTGCGAGTCTCAATAAATACTTTTTCTTTCTTTCTTTATTATTTAAAAGAGTGTTCATGGAGTTTCTTCGTTCTTCTCCATAGTAACCTACTACGCTTTAGAATGGGCAACTAGTTTTATCTTTCTGACTGACCGACTCCTTGTCAATTCAAAAGTGCCTGTAAATGAAATAAATAAGTTTGAGTTTCCGTTTGATTTTACCTGTAATTGCGTTGTTGAATCACGAGGAAATTATTGATGGTGATGCATCCAAGGTATTTCCTCAATGCGCACGTTTGAATAATTTTATGGTATCACGGATAATTAAGGTAGGTACTCGTACCTAGGTACCAATTTTCCGAATTATAAGAAAAATAAAGAAAATCTATCGTGTTTTTATTTGTATTACACGATTTCTTAATTACTACTTAGGCTTGATGATTTGCGACTATAAAATTATAACTTGATTACTGTTGCATCCGTATTTTAAGTTGTTGAAATTGCATGTTTTTGCTGATTTCGTGAGTAGTTTTATTATGTAATCTGCTGATGATTGCAGAAGGAGATTAAATTAAATTTCATAATTAATTTCTGTTTTATTTTTGTACGGATGTAAAGGTGTCTCGTTACTAAATGTCCACCGTACCGATCCATCAGATTTGCTTGGAAAAAGCTTATGAACTATAACATTTACATACATATCACACAGCACACAGCGCTGTGTCTCTGTCTTGTATAGGGTCACAGCATGATGCTGAGCAATGGCCGGTTTGCGTGGTTGTTGACGCATATGTTCACCCAACTTGTTATTTTTTGTGTTTGTTTCTTTGCGTCGTGTTCTTATCGCAAATAAAAGTATTTTCTTTCCTTCTTAAATATTTTTAAACAACCTGTAACTAAATAGTACCTAACTATCTATGTTAAACACATTGTCTTCAAATCGTTCGAGATTAGCATTGAGATAAATGTGTTCATACGTAACAGATATAATGCCTCTGCGGCATGCCTCGCCTCAAATTCACGTTTATTAAATCGTTGCAATTGTTATTGCTATGTGAAGGTATTTACATAAAACAAATATTATATAGATGGAGACTAAGGTTGTTTCCGAGTCTTGTGCAGCATAAGAAATGAGGAATGGAGGATAAAAAATACACATAATATTAAAGAATTAGAACTCAGAACAGTAAGTGATAAAGTCTAAACTGGAATAAGTGTACTTCTTAAATTGATGAAGAAGGGAGTCCCGCAATTATGCCTTTTTAAAATGAGCAACCTACATTATGGTACAGATGAATACAGTTCACTCCGCATTTTAGGCGTGAAGCTACAAGTACCTACGCGGCGGGCTCGTCTTGTCGGGCCAATTCAGTGAGTGTAACGTAGTCAGAAGATATAAGAGTTACGCGATAGAAAGAGAGGCAACTTCTAGGTGAATATAATTGTAGGTAATTAGCGCTGTGCGACCTGAATTGTATTTTATGGTGTCGTAGCAAGAGTCGCTTTTTATTTAAATGATTTTGCCTAGGTTATGAATATGGTAAGTTCCTAAGGGCTGACAGGATCCTGCTGGGGTCGCGGGTTTGTCTGAAAAGGATATCGCGGCCCCAGCACATAGGCAACGGAAGGAACACGGGTGGGTTTTAGTCAGTAAAAGTCTAACACTCCCTCTCGCTCTGCCCAGAGCGGGAGGAGTCATTTGATGATTACCCACCCAAAAAAAATAAAAAAATAAGGGCTGACAGGATGTGATGTCGAAAACAGCAACTTAGGGGATATTTCTCTCTCTTAAACCACCAGTGATTGGAGCAATAATTAACTATTGGTATCCCCCGATTACGAGTTGTATATCGTGAATTCGAGCCCACGTAGCCACTTCACTTTGTGGAATTTATTTCATCACCACTGTTCTCAAAACGGTGAAGGAAAACATCGTGCGGAAACCGGCATGCCATAGAACCAAACATTTGAAGACATGTGACATCCAACCCACACTGGACCCGCGTGGGGGATTATCGCCCACTTTTTCTCACGAAGAGGAGGCCTGTGTCCCAGCATTGGGAACGTTATTGGCAGAATACGCTATTATGCTTATACCACCTGTACCATCAAAGAAGTTCATATCTATACACCGTAAGGACTATTTCTGCTTGCAGCGCTCGGCCGCCATAGAAACGGGGTGGTAACAGATGTGGTCACTGCGTTCACGCGATTTTGTTTTGAAACTGCTTAGAGTTCTTCGATAGTACCTAGTGATACTGATGATAAGTACGAATGAATGAGCAACCTTTTTTTTTTTTGAGGATGTTAAGTCATTAAATGACTTCTTCCGCTCTGGGCGGAGCAAGAGGGCGTGTCAGACTTTTACTGACTAAAACCCACCCATGTTCCTTCCGTTGCCTGTGTGCCGAGGCCGCGATATCCCTTTCGGACAAACTCGCAACCCTGGCAGGCATTGGCCCTTACGGACCCCGTCAGTTTGTGCTGACATCTCTTTGAGGCGTGCGTGGAACACAACGCGCCGTCGACCTGGGCCTGGTCCTAATCGGACGGCGAGCTACCCATTGCTCACCGTCCACAAGCCCGCGCCTACGGTGGCCGGAAGTCTGCTCGCGACTCAGTTAATGAGCACCCTTTGATTAATATCATCACAGTCATGAGAACTAGATTACGCCAATCTCGTGGGATCATAATAGTAAAGATAATCCTGGTGGGATTATTCTGTAATCTGGCATACGAGTGCATCATTATCATACTCATATCAGTCGGGAAGAGCATGATTGATAAGAAGATATTGTAAAAGATTGTGATGCTAACTCTCATAATCTCTCAGTTATACCTACCTAAGTATATTCGTTGGGGGCCTATTATTTGGGAGACTTCTTCTAATGCGACGTAAATCTTGAAAAGCTGCTAAGTGCCACATGAATGCTGTTTCTTTACTTATTATTTACCCTACGCTGATAAAATTTTCGTTTTTCCTAATTTTGTTAATACAAGTATATTTGTTTAAGTCGGTTTCCCCCAATAAGTATAATGTATCTTTAGAAACAAATTATCAAACATGTATTCCGTAACATGCAGCTTTTTAGGATTTCAATCAAACAAAGAGCTCTAAATACATAAGATCAAACACCCTGGGGCAGTCAGCCACGCTACCAACAATGTTGACAGAATAATCATTTTCATCATCATAAATAACTTTTCTTTTTAACAAACACTTAAACGTCAAAAATACGAGTATGTGACCTTTTGTTTAATATCACGCCGATATAGATTCGATTATTTAATGATTAAACCCTCTGTGGTCTAGTTGTTAGACCACCTGTCTCAGACACATAGCTCCCGGGTCCGATTCCCAGTGGGCCAAAATTTTCTGCTCAGTTTGCTCAGTTTGCGGCTTGTTCTAAGTCCGCCTGGCTAGCTACCACCATCTTATCTAAGTCTGTCGCCATAACAACAATGTTAACAACATTGATGTGTTTTAGCAGTTGGAGGTAAAATAGCCAGTTCGTCTGTGGTTGAGGTTTCCGGCTGAAGCTCGCCTCCACCTTCGGTCTGATTATCACTTACCATCAGACAGTAGTAAGACATTCACCGGTGTGAATTTATAAAAATAAAGTGTGTGTGTGTCAGCTCCGCGACGCACGACTGGAGTTTACTCCTGTCTTTGAATATGCAATAGGCAAAAAGAGGTAAATAAACGCAACTTTAAAAAAAACCCCCCACCGCCCCTGTATACAAGTATACACATGATGATTTCAAAGTGAAAGGTGCGCAAGGTACGTTGCGTATAAAAATCGATTCCTAAGGAGTAAATTCAAAAATTGATGATTGATGAAGGGGTTTTCCCTGGTTTTTCCCGAGCACGTTCGTAAGCAAAAAATCAAAGTCACGTTTTCATTGTAGTCATAATTTATTGATCAGTGACCACAGACTGTGCCAATATGTTTATTGTTAATCATGATGTTCTCGTCATCGTTTTCTTATGCTCATGATTAAGGACATCACTTCTAAGCCTTAGAAGTTGGTTTTCTCTAGCAGTGGTCAGTTAATGCATGGTCTTTCACCAACTACGCTGGTATCGACGAAGGTTGGAAAATCAGGCATGAATAGGACTATTTTATCTAAGTATTGAATATTAAACTTCTGGAATCTCTTCATATGCATGCATATGTATTGATTCAAAGCATCATTTTAAAGGCTGTTTATACTTAACCAGCGACCCTGCCCTACTTTCCACGGTTTTTAGGACTTGATATAAGTTTAATATTGGGTCCCCACCTATGAAATTGGCGTTTTTTTTCTCACAAATAGAGAACCTCGTCACTTCTATGATTTAAAATATTCATCAATTGCTTGGTATTATATCGAATAATGACCATCATAGACAACTACCAATAGTAAAAAAACCTTATTACTTATTGTCTACGCATCGTCACTATGAACGAGCCCACTACTACTGGAGGCCAGAGGAGAGGAGTGCGGGGTGTGGTACCGAATTCCTCTACGCGCGGCGCAACCGTCGCATTCAATAGACCGACATACACGCATAGAAACATCGCTGATTTTGTAAAACCTAAATAATTAATTATACGCCTAATTACTATCGAAGAAGATTTTCATTCATCTCCAAAACATATTTTGGACCTTCAACGCCGGATGCAGCAGAAGAAATCGTTGTGACCAGCATTAATCGGACGCACGATTCCATCAGCGAAGTCATCCACTGTACCAGCATAAAACGGTCAGGTCAATCATCATTCTTTATCCTTATCCCTTTTTCTATATTCAGTGCTTCATTTGTGTTAATATTGTGTGATATCTTAGTGTTTTATTCCCGTTAAATAGTTAAAAACGCGTAAAGATTTTGTTTTGCTAGTACCCTCAACTTCGTTTAATAAAAATAAAAAAATCTTTTGCAAATCTTTACAAATAAGTATTTTCCAGTGTCTTCCACAAACTTCAAAATGACTAAAACTCCGACAAAAGAGGGTCGTAGTGGTGAGGATATATTTAAAGATTTAAATAAAAGAAGAGGAGTTGTTCGCGGTAAACTTCGACTATTCATGAAGTATGTAGACTCTGTAGAAATAATGCCTGTTACTGAAACCATTAAAACAGAATTACAAACACGTTTACAAAAGGCAGATTTATTGTTACAGCAGTTTTCTGAAATTCAGGATGAAATAGACTTAAAAATTCCTGATAGTCAAATAGAAAAGGAATTATCTGAGAGGGAAACTTTTGAAACCCACTATTATGGTTATGTGACTAAAGCTAAGTGTATTATTAACGCAGATAACGCTCAAAATTCGTCAAAAGTTTCTAGTAAAGTTCAATTACCTACAATTTCACTTCCTTCCTTTGATGGCTCTTATGATCATTGGTTAGAGTACCGTGATACTTACCTATCTCTCATCCATAATTCTAAAGAAATAGATAATGTGCAAAAATTCCATTATTTACGGTCTTCTCTTACTGGCAATGCATTGTCAGTGATTAAGTCATTAGAATTCTCCTCTGATAATTACAATATAGCATGGGAGTTAATGGAAAACAGATTCAATAATAACCGTTTACTTGTGCAAAACCATGTAAAGGCTTTGTTTTCTATTACGTCACTTAATAAGGAATCATCCAGTCAAATTCGTAAACTTATAGATACCGTTCTCAAAAATCTACGTTCCCTCAAAAACCTTGGTGAACCGACTGAGTCTTGGGACACCTTGATTATCTACTTAATCACATCTAAACTTGATTCAGTTACCGAAAGAGAATGGGAGACTCATAAAAGTTCAATTCTTATTAGTCATAACCAGTTAAATTCACGTTTATCTCTTGATTATATGATCACTTTTCTTAAAAATAGGGCTGACGTACTAGAAACTATTAATTTGGCACATGGTAAATCTACCACGGACAATAACGTAAAGAAACCATCACATTCACAACAACCAAACAAATCATATAGTTACACATCAACACAAAATAAACAATCTAATAATAAAATTTACAAACGTTCTCGTACTTGCACTATGTGTCAAGCTAACCATCCGCTTTATTCTTGCGATTCATTCTTAAAATTATCTGTTAACGATAAAATTAAATTTATTAATGAAAAGAAGTTATGTTGTAATTGTTTACGCGGTAGTCATTCGGTAGATGAGTGCTGGTTCGGTCCTTGTAGGCAATGCAATAAGAAACACAACAATTTAATTCATGATACATGTGACGATAATGCGAGTGCATCCACATCGTCAGCTGTTAAGCTTAATTCACAGGCATCGCCGCAGGATACAACTAGTGCTAACTCTTCAAACACTACCACATTACATTCTGCATCTCACACAACACATCAAAGTACCACTCATTCATTATTAGAGACGGTACTGCTGTCTACAGCTTTAGTTGAGGTTGCAGATAAAAGCAATCATTTTCACACTACCCGCGCTTTATTAGATACTGGTAGTCAGCATTGCTTTATTGCAGAATCTTTATGCAAACGACTAAATCTTAATTTAATACAGTCCACTGTGCAAGTCTCCGGGGTAGGTAACTCGGTGACTAATTCCACACAATCATGCGAAATTCATTTGAGGTCTAAAACTACACAATATAATACACGCTTTAAATGTTTAGTTTTAAATCAAATCACAGCTCAATTGCCATCTTTAGGTACAAAATCACACATAAATATCCCTGAACACGTACAGTTAGCAGATCCCAATTTTTATTCGCCTTCAGAAATCGAATTATTAATTGGGGCAGATAAGTTCTGGGAACTTTTAAATGACGGACTAATCCGACTAAATTGCGGTCCATATCTTCAGAATACTAAGTTGGGATGGGTAATATCTGGTTCTTTGTTGAATAATAAAACTTCACGCAACAATCAAGTTCAATGCAATTACTCACAATGATTAGATAGTCAACTTAGAAAATTCCGGGAGTTAGAAGAAATAGTTCCGCAAAATAAATTAACTAAGGACGAGTCTTTATGTGAAAACTTGTTTGTGCAAACTACGTACCGCGATAACACGGGTCGGTTTTTTGTGCGCATTCCATTAGCCGAGTCTAGTGACACACTAGGAGATACGTATACGCTCGCGCTAAATCGTTTTCACGCACTTGAACTTAAATTAGATAAATCTACACCCGATTATAAAAAATTATATTGCAATTTTATGAATGAATATTTAAGTTTAGGACACATGAGTCGAGTCAGTCACTATCCATCATCAAATTATTTTCTACCGCATCACGGTGTTTTAAGAGTTCATAGTAGTACTACCAAACTAAGGGTGGTATTTGATGGAAGTGCAAAATCAACATCGGGCAAATCGCTTAATGATATTCAGTATATTGGCCCTAGTTTACATAATGACGTTTTCTCAATTTTGTTACGTTTTCGACAATTTCGATTTGTTGCATGCGCTGACGTCGAAAAAATGTATAGACAAATTAATATTCAACCGGATCAAAGAAACTTCCAGTTAATTCTTTGGCGTGAAAATAAATCGGACGAACTCGGTGTGTACCAGCTTAATACCGTGACATACGGTACCGCATCCGCTCCTTATCTAAGTATTCGATGCATCAAACAGCTGGCATCTGAGTGCGAGGATGACGTCATTAAGCAAGTAATAGACGAAGATCTGTTTGTAGATGATTTAATTACTGGTCATGATAATAAACAATGTTTATTAGACATTTGCACCAAAGTAAATGATGTTTTAAAATCTGGTTGCTTCCATTTACGTAAATGGTTGTTTAATTTGGAGACTTCTACAACAGATCAAACAAAGGAATTAGCTTTAGGCGAAAATTGTTTAACTAAAACTCTTGGTCTTGGTTGGTTGAATCATTTAGATTTATTATACTTTACTACAAAGATTGATCAAACCTTAACTCATGTGACTAAGCGCGTTATCTTGTCTGTTGTCTCACAGGTGTACGATCCATTAGGCTTGTTATCACCTTCAATTGTAATTGCAAAAATACTTTTACAAAAACTATGGCTTTGTAAATTAAGTTGGGACGATCCAGTACCTAACAATATTTTATTAATGTGGAAAAACTTTATCGACACGCTTCATCACCTACAAAACATAAAAATTCCTCGTCATGTTAGACAAGTGAATACAAATTACACAGATTTACATATTTTCACGGATGCATCACAGGATGCATATGGTGCATGTGCATACATAAGTACATACAGCGACAATTCACCAGTCACTGTTAGGTTACTTTGTGCTAAGAGCAAAGTCGCACCAATTAAACCAGTTACAATACCGCGACTTGAACTGTGCGGAGCTTTAGTTGGTGCTAAGTTATATCAAAAAATAGTTCAGTCATGGAGATTAACTTTTCATAACGTATACTTTTGGTCTGACTCCACGATTGTCATAAATTGGATTAAAATTTCACCTAATTTGTTAAAACCATTCGTTCAGAACAGAGTAGTGCAAATTAATGAGTTGACTGGTGATTTACCGTGGTTACATGTTGCTGGTAAAACCAACCCGGCTGATCTTCTATCCCGCGGGCTCACGCTCGACGCGCTTCATAACTCGGATATTTGGTGGCACGGGCCAACATTTTTAACCGAAATTAACACTCATTTTAAACAAAATAATCACGATGAAATAATGAATTTGCACGATTTACCAGAAATTAAATCAAATGTTAATTCTTTATTTACACAATCAACTTTTACTAGTATTTTTACCTTTGAACGTTTTTCAAATTTTTATCGCATGAGACGTGCAGCCGCTTACTTGTTACGATTCATTCATAATGCACGAATCAAGGTCAAACCAGAACGTAGCACTGGCCCGCTTACGTCTGATGAATTAAGTAAATCAACTTTAGTTTTAGTACGCTTAGCACAACAAACGTCATTTCCAGTAATTTTTAATGCATTAATAAAAAACTTACCTGTTAAATCGATAAGAAATATATCTAGTCTTGATGTGTTCCTAGATTCTGATTGCATTATTAGAGTGGGAGGCAGATTAGTAAATTCACATACTTTCTCCTATAATAAAAAACATCCCATATTGTTGTGTTCAAAACATACTTTCACGCGACTTCTTTTTCAATTTGAACATAAACGTCTACTCCATGCTGGTCCCCAACTACTCTTGGCTACTATTAGAGAAAGTTGGTGGCCACTCAAGGGTCGTGATTTAGCCAAGCAGACAGTGCATAAGTGCATTACATGTACTCGCCAGAAAGGGAAGGCACTAGCAGTCAAAATGGGTAACTTGCCTCCTGAAAGATTAGAACCGGGGTATCCTTTCTTGCGCTGCGGTGTAGATTATGCGGGACCTATGTTCATATTGAGTCGCAAAGGACGGGGTTCAAAACTGGAAAAATGTTATGTTTGCCTATTCATATGCTTTACTACTCGTGCAATACACTTAGAATTAGTCACCAGTCTAAGTTCTGAGGCATATTTATTGGCTTTGAGAAGGTTCTTATCTCGTCGTGGAAAACCCGCGCAAATATTTTCCGATAACGGAAAAACGTTTGTAGGCGCACTAAAGGAATTCTCTCAATTTTTAACTACTAATGAAAATGATATTTTAAATTTTGCTGCAGGCGAAAATATTAAGTTTAGCTTTATTCCTCCCTACTCACCACATTTTGGAGGTTTGTGGGAGGCAGGGGTTAAATCCTTTAAACATCATCTCCGTCGTGTAGGAAACGTAAACCTCACTTATGAGGAATTTTCCACTTTATTGACACAAATAGAAGCCCTCCTAAACTCCAGACCTATGTATCCCATGTCTTCAGACCCAAACGACCTACTCCCTCTTTCACCAGCCCATTTCCTGATTGGCCGGCCGCTCGTTGCTCCTACTTACGAAGACCTCACAGCGGCAAACACTTCACGCTTGGTCCGCTACGAGCGCATCGAACAGATGAGGCAAAACTTCTGGAAGCGGTGGTCGCAGGAGTACGTTTCGGAGCTGCAGACGAGGACTAAATGGCAGTCCAACACCGACACAATAGCACCCAATACCTTGGTGCTCATCAAAGATACCAATCTGCCACCCTTAAAATGGCGTCTTGGACGAGTCATAAGCACTTCACCAGGCAAGGATGGACTAGCACGTGTAGCTGACATTAAGACAGCTAACGGAGTGATACGAAGATCATACCCCAGATTGTGTCCGCTGCTAAAGGAAGAAGAACCCTAACTTTTCTCAACTTCTACCTGCTTCTACTTCTTCGTCGTTGGAGGATGTTACTCCAAGGCGGGGGGCATGTCTACGCATCGTCACTATGAACGAGCCCACTACTACTGGAGGCCAGAGGAGAGGAGTGCGGGGTGTGGTACCGAATTCCTCTACGCGCGGCGCAACCGTCGCATTCAATAGACCGACATACACGCATAGAAACATCGCTGATTTTGTAAAACCTAAATAATTAATTATACGCCTAATTACTATCGAAGAAGATTTTCATTCATCTCCAAAACACTTATAGTTTTATATACATAAAAAATACATTAGAAATGACTCCTCATTTCGTTAGCAGAAATTACCACCATTTCTTTTAACTTTGCTAAAACTTATTTTTGTCGCTTAATCTAAGAGGCATATTCGTTAACTTACTTTTTAAACATTAGTGCATAAAAGTTTTAAAACATTCGTGTTCATGGTTGTTATATAAATTAAGAAAATGTTAGTATAAAAAATGCAACTTCTTTAAAATTCTCCATACAAAACGCGGATTTCATAGGTGGGGGACCTATTATTAATGTACAAAGGTACCGACATTTTCTAAGTAATGGTGAAAACCGCATCAATAGCCCGTTGCGTTGGTTAGAAGAACAATGTGGTCACACATTGCTATTATGAATAAATTAATAGGAATTTTGACAAAAAAATGTTTTTGTCAGATAGATTATTAAAAAATATTGGACATGTATTTTTTCTTTTTTTACGTAATCAAAAGATTACGGCAATACATTGAGTTAAAATGTGGCATGATGTCACTCCCCGGTAGATTTTATTAATTTGATAGAGCAAAATATACGTATCTAATATTTTTTTAGTATATAATAGTTATGATTTATTTGTAGACATTGTAGATACGGTTTACCTATGTTGCCTAAGTCTATATATTTTGCTTCTTAGAAGTGGCCTTTCTGCTAGACTAGTGGCCTTCTCCATAATCTACTTTAATAATAATCGTTATTACCTACGTAAAACTATTCGTTTTTGAAGTAGAATCCAATTACAATAATAGTACTTAGTTATTAACAGTTTACAATTTTTGACTGTTACCTATTGTACGCTTGAAATATATTCATGAACTGCAAATAAAGAAATTCGCGATGGTCGGTAGTCTGTTTTTCGCAATTTTTCGCAATAACATATTATTTCACACTGATTTACATAACAGTTCATGGCATTGACTGAACATTGATTTCATGTATGGAATGTTTGAAAATATGAATTATTATCTTAATAAGGAGTTTCTTGCCCGTTCTTCTCCATAGGAACCTACTACGCGTTGGAATGGGCAACTAGCTTCACATTTCTGACTGACGGACCCCTTGACAATTCAAAAGTGCCTGTAATTGGTTTATTTGAAATAAATGCTTTGAGTTTGAGTTTGAGTTTGAATATATATAAATTACGAGTCACGTTGTTTGTCCGCGATGGACTTAACCAATTTTAATGAAATTTTGTGAATGTGTATGGTTGGTTTCAGGTTGAAAGATAAGATAGTTTTGGACCCGATAGGGGGCGCTCCGTGCGAAGCAGGGCGGGTCGCTAGTATAATATAAATGTTGTAGCTACCTACGCTAAATGTACGCAAATAATTTATATTTTGGAAAAGTTCAAAAGAAAATGTAAAATCATTACGATACTTAAAATTCGATGAATCCGATCTTAGTTTGTTGAGGAAAACCGTGAACGTTTTGTAATCGTTCATCGAACTAAGTTTTTGTTATATACGTAGATAGAGATACAGTGTTTACATTGGTGAAAGGTGGCCATCTTGTAATAACTATAAAAACTATTTTACAAAAAATAAAAATAAACTGACATCCAAAAAAAAAAACTAGTGAAAAATTACTTTAATTTCGGAACTCAGTGTCTTTCTTTTGTTTTTTGCCACCGACTTTTGGCACAGTGGTAATGACGTTGTGTGGATATCATGTAAACCGAAACCGGTATGATCAACACCTACATTTTTAAAGGTTACCTTAAATTCAATACAACCAGTTATTAATACCGGTTACCGAAATCAAAATTACCTGTATATTACACAAGCCGTCGGCAATCATCAAAAGGCGCGCATCGCCTGTGTGTATGTAACTGGGATTAAAACGGTAAACTAAATGAGGTAACATGTTTCTTCTTCTTGGTTACCCAGATAGCGGTAACCTTAGTCGTTACCGTAATTTATAAAGGTTTCGGTCCCTGATCATAATTGAAAATAGCAGACCTGGCCTCCTGAAAACAAGTGGAAGTATCTAAGTAGGTCTGAACAAGTGTTGGATCATTTTGTCGGTATTCATATTTTATAATACATTGTAAAGATCTTCAGACTGAAACTTTAATATTCTCTTATCATGTAAAACTTTACACACGAGGCAAGTATTTATAGTTCCTAATCACTTGAGTTTTATCCGATATATTATTGAAGTTTTATAGTGATTCGAAGTGGTAGCAAATATAGTATAAAACTTTCATTTCATACAAAGGATGATCTTCTTTTCGTGTGGTTAGTGACTAACCTGGCGTCAGAGTTTTAAGCCGCCCATGGGCCGGGCCTCTGACTTGGCTTTACATTCCGTCGAGAAATATCGGTTTCCTCACGATGTTTTCCTTCATCGTTTTTGAAGCAAGTGATAATTATAATACGCACATGAATCCGAAAAGTCAGAGGTGCGTGCCTTGGGTTCGAAGTCGAGACCTATGACTTGGCAGTCTGACTCCACTATAATAATAATAATAATACCATTTATTTCAGGCGACACAGGCCCATAGAAAAATACCTTAACCTAAAAATACATATTTTAATATAAGCAAAAAAACTTGTGTTAATAAATAAAGCTTAGACTATGTTAGTAGCACTTCACTTTGCACTATCTTGAATTAGTGCTGTCGTGTGGAACTTGTCCGCGGAAGTGACGGAACACCATGTCCTGAGGCCAAAAGTCTTCTGCCATGACGAGGGGCAGATAGCAGTTCGGTACACGAACGACGAACGCCTTGAAATTGACGTTCCGGTGCGATTCTAGTATCTGCACCCTCGGCGTGTACCTCGTCTTTTGGCGCACGTACTCCACAATGTCCTCCGCCTTAGTGGTATAATGCAGGTGGGAGATGTACACCGGTGTGTTCGGCTTTGCGGCAAGCAGGCTCACTTCGGGGTCCGAGCTTTGCCGCAGCGGTTCTTGTTCGTTCGCGATCGGCGCTTCCTCCTTTGCACCGTCACGAAACCATCCTCATTATCAGCCCTATTCGGCACCTTTTCTGGCATGGGCTTAATAGGCGCTGCTAGAGCGCCAGGGGCACTCGCGGCGACGCTAGCCAAATTCCTTCGTAGGGATTTCGCCAGGGCTGCAGACACTGGCAGCGGGACGGGGCGAGGGGCGCGGGCGGCGCTGCGCGGAGGAGCCGCCATCACTGCTACCACTGCTATACAAAGGATGATGATTTTCATAAAAGGACACCCGACATGGTCCCAATGAACTTCCTAACCTGGAAGGTGACCCAGGTAGACCGAAGAAAAGACAACCTGTTCAGGTGGAGATTCACAGATGACTCCGCCCTAGAGTGTAAATGTGATGTTGTTCCACAAAAAATGAGGCACTTAAGAGTCACTAAGGTCTAAAATACCTCAAATTGCTTAGCATGATCCTCCGTTATAACGAAAATACTGCAGCATTAATTTTGAAATAAATATATGGTAAAGTTGAGGATTATTGTTAATACTATGTTTGACGAAAATACTATGCCATAAAGTTTTCTCGACAAAATTATAATCCAAAATTACCTCCGAACCGAACAATAAACAGCTGGTATTAAAAAAATACTTCAAATTAGATACTGAAACAGCATAATAACTGAACTATAAAGCAGATACTATGTTATTTTTTTGCCGTTATTTTCACCGTCAAAAGAAATTACCCAAACTATCGGCGCCTTGGAGCCTTCTCCCCACCGCTCAGTCCGCGAGCAGTAGTGTGCAAGCGAGATAAAGAGTGAATTTAAGCTGAGGTATTATGGAGTCTTAATATCGTGTGTCCTGTTGCCTGCGCGTTACAGAAACTAATGGACGCTACTGAGGGTGAAAAATTGTAGCTAAATCTGGGCTATTTAGATTGCTATCGACACGCTAAGAAAAAGATGGTTCTAACAAAAACCCATCAAAAAGCCGTCATTTACGTATTCTGTACATCAAATCAAGTAACATTGTGTAAAAATAATTACTGGGAAACGACTTTTATTTTTTGTGTGAAAAATCGCTGTTTAAGGTAGCGCGCAAAACCTTGAGCTTATTGGTTTATGCAACGGTATTTAAAGTTAGTATAAAACATTTAAAACATGATTTCATTTTTTTTTTAAACGTAAAAATATATATACAGGCTTAGTTTTTGTTGTATGTTTGTGTTGTATTGTATTGTGTGGTTGTGTAAAAAGACGATTCACAAAACCAGCAGTCACTTGTTTTTGTCGACATTGTGATAGTTTTTGGTACTGAACAATACCACCTTCTGGTTACGAAAACATTTAATGTTAAAGATATACAACCTTAGTTTTTGTTTAACCTAAACCTCTTAAGGGGCCATTGTACTCATCATTATGAACAAATTTCAGTATGGGACCAACGCTGAAATCGCGAAAAAAAAATCAGCTGTTCCCTACATTTCGACGAGGTATGCGAACATAAATGTAGGGAACAGCAGATTTTTTTTTCAAGTGACTCCTGGTTTTGTGAATAGTCTTTTTACACCCGTTATAATATAATATCACTACTGCAGACACTTTTTTGGTTGGATTAGGTTAGTCGCGAATGTTGTGGTCCAAAGTTTGAATTCGACTTTGAAAGGACGATGTTCAATTGTTGCAACAGGATACACCAGCATCAGCGCTAACCATTGTTAACGACCCCAAACTGTAACTAGTAGGCGCATTAATACTATTTGTAATTTGTGTTATCACCATAGAAAGGAGAAAAGGAAACATCAAGAGGTAAAAAGCGACCAATTGCGAGTTGGACTTGCGAAGAGTTCCGTGTCGTATTAAAGATCGAGCATAAAACAGAAATAGCCCGCTGACAGACGGACGGATGGACAGCGGAGGCTTAGTAATAGGGTTCCGTTTGGCACTCCTTGGGTATGGGACCCTAAAAAACAACATGTCCTAGAACTAAAAATTTTAATACATGTGTCGTCCAACCAAACGCACCGTGGCACAGTGGACGGAAAAACAAGGTTCCCTTTCATAGGATTTTTGAAAAATAAAACATTTTATTTGATAGTTTGAAGTATACAGTTTTGTCGGGTACATTAAAAAAATGAATAAATTAGTAGTTACGGGTTTTTTTTTCGAGTCTATACCATAAAAAAATGACTTTATATATTTCAAATGTATGAAAATGGAATTCGTTTTCCTCATAACTTTTTTCTGTCTTGGATTGTAAAGCTGAAACTTTTAGGTATTGTTGCCGAGCCTATAAAAAAGCCACCTGACCTTTGACCTTGACCCCGAACTTCCCCGTTCAAAAGATATGAATGAATTAAAAATGCATATTTGGACGTTGATGTTTTAACACGCGAAAATGTACCTCAAAAATAAGTTTTTTTATTTTTTTACCCGTTATTGATTCCTGATAGACAACAAACCTATATGACTATCTATCGTGACGAAAAGCGTACTTATTCATAACGTATGAATAAATTAATAATTGAATTTACGCAACAAATAATGCGATATGAATGAATGAATGAATGATATACCTATTTATTTGCAAGAATATAGGTAGCTAACATAAGTTCTTAAGACGAAAGCGTCAAGGTAGCCCGCGAAATTCAAACTTTCTTACGTTTTTTGCAATTTGCAGGTCAGTATCATGTGGTATGTTGATCTAAATATGATTTGCGGCCTAAGTAAGTTCTATTTCGCTTAGTCTATTCGGCTCGATCTATTACGGCTGAAATACCGAATATAGTGATACTTTCACTATATTCGGCATTTCAGCCGTAAAAATATTTAGATTTTACAGGTTGGTTATACTAGCATGCAGTACACATTTAGTAATTAGCAAAAACATAACAATAGTAATAGTAATTTCAAATATGGAATTACTTCTATAATTAAAAAATAAATTAATTATGAAAGATCTGAATCATTCATAGAAGTATGGCTTAAGTGCGTCTTAATGTTTGGGATCATCAGACTTCAGAAGGCCAATTCTCGTACTTAAAAAACGTTCACATTCTAGTCGCAAATTGTCAAACTTGTCAAAAATGTTGGTAAATTGATTGTATTTTTGACAGATTGCGAATGAGATGCGAATGTGAATGTTCTTAAAAATTACGGGAATTGCCCCTCTGGTGACAACGACACTTGTTTTATAATGACGTCAAATGGCGGTAGCTAAGCCATTTGGTGACGTCGCTAAGATTATCAAACGGAGTGAGGAATTAATTTCTGAAGGTCGGTCATTGTGCTTTGTTTGGAAATGGCCCAGGATTTGTGGTGAATTCTTTTGGCTGATAAGATATGAGTAAAACACGTGTATGTTCTTGATCATAGTTATCTTGATTGTATCCTTTAGGTAAGCTACCAATTGCAAACACATGGTGTGCCCAAAAACTTAAGTCGAAGGAATTTTAACAAGATAGTAGTAAGTAGCGTTTTAAAATAATATAAGTTTGTAGGTAATGCTTTTGCTTGGGCGTAATTTTAATCATAAAATTATCTTCGCAAATCTCTGATGATGATAATGCGCATCTAAGCAGTGGTCTGGAAAGGCTTATGATACTGGGCTGGGTGGGAGGCAAACGCGCTCAAGGCAGAGCACTGGTGAGATGGTCAGACGCGATCAAGAAGGCTGTTGGAGGCAGCATTTACCAAGCGGTCCATACTGCAGAAGACCGCATAGCTTGGCGACGCGTCGTTTGTGGTCGCGATCCTCAGCATTACGAGAACGACGAAGAAGAGACGAAGCAGCAACAAGAGGTGTGATAAGTTAATAAAAGTCCCGGCTTTAACGCATTGTATGTTCACTTAAGCTCCATTTACACAGTGCAAGTTTATTGCCTGCGGCATTGGTATGCCAATACAATTTTGGTAACAATTGTCTGGCACCGTCTAAACAACACGTACAATCGTTGCACGATACGGGCAGGATAGTTGCCGTTCGAAATTGCTGGCATTAAAATCGCATTCAATAGGGATAATGAAAAAAATTTTTTTTTGTCCTTCATGGACATTTAAAAAAAATATTGGACACGTATTTTTTATTTTTTTACGTAATCTAAATATAACGGCCATACATTGAGTTAAAGTGTGCCATGACGTCACGAGTAGGTATGTAGATTTTATACTTACTTGTGACGTAGCGACCCTCAAATAAAATGCGTTTTATCTAAGTATTTTTTTATTAATATTTTAAAGCAAAAAATACGTGTCTAATATTTTTTTATTATCTGTCTGACGGACTAATTAGTTTTTTTTTTACCCAGGTATCATCCCTATTCTACGAACTTACGACCGAATGAAACAAGTAAAATAAATCTCGAGAAGACGTTCAATAAAAAAATTATGAAATATTTGGCAGCACAAATATGTGCAACTCCGTGTTAAGACGAGGCAAAGTTTGCATGCAATAATCTCTTTGCAATAGAATTGCCTTGGTGTAAGTCGCATGCAACTTTATTGAACGGCAAAACTTGCATTCTATTATTAAATGCCATTTTAAGGAAACAGCACTCGTGTAAACACTTGCATGCAATTCTTGAATGGCAATAATTGAACGAACTTCATCTCGTTTCCAGAAACTTGCACTGTGTAAATCAAGCTTTATTCACCAGCTGAATTACATAAGTAGATGATGACAAACATACCTGCTTGTACCTGGTACCAGGTCATGGAAAACAATTGTTTATCAATTTTCCGTGTTAAATCTATTTCAAACAACTGACAAAGAATTAAAAAAAAACGTACTTAGTCAATATGGTAAAATTTTAATTTCCCTGATTTAATTACCTAATTTCAGGCCTCACCCATTCACGCATAACGACCTTAGATTTGACCTCAACATGCCAAATGACCCGGAAAGGTACAGTGGTATCCACTGAACTAAATCGCGGATCATCGGTTACATAAACGAACGCTTGAATACACATCTACATTGATTTGAGGGATTATCCAATATAGTTTAGGCCCTTGACAATTTAGTACTACTTGCTTCTTCTCTCGATTCGTTATGAAACGTAACTGCGAGTGTAGCTCATACCAAAAATATTACCCAGTCAGTTACTAATCTGCATTCGCAATTGATTTGCCAAACATGTAAACAAACATGACTTTTAGGACAAACAACCGTATTGCCTACAGATAAGGTTCAGTTTGCGCTACAACTTCATATTTTTATGACTTTTTCAACAGTACTAGTCTAATATCAACTTTATTTACACTTGCATAAAGTTTAGAAATAACATCAATTGGAAACAAAGTTATAAATAAATAGACTTTACGTTAAGCACGAAATACACAAACCTCTAATTTGCATAAAAGTATGCAAGTATATAACAAGTTCTGATTGGTTGATTGCCCGCTTTCTTGTTCATGGGGACTGTAATTCCTAAATAAATCAACTCAGCCTGTCACAGTCCACTGCTGGACATAGACCTCTCCCAGGCTGTGCCACAGCACCCTGTCCTCCGCCTTCCGCATCCAGTCTGTCTCAGACACCTTTTTAAGGTCGTCGCCTTTTCAAGCGTAGTGTGGGGCATCTAGCTGGGGGGAATCCCACGCTACGCTTACCGATACGCAGTCTCCACTCCAGGACTCGTCTGCTCCACCGGCCATCGGTCCTTCGACAAACATGGCCAGCCCACTACCACTTCAGTTTGCTTACTCTGCAAGCTATGTCGATGACTCCGGTTCTTTTCTAGATAACTTAATTTCTTCAATTCCTAATTAAATAAAAAAACAAAAGGGCACTGAACGGTACGGTTTACATGATATATAAATAATGAATAACTAGGTAAATTTATGGGTAGGTATTTCTATAAATACAAGAAAAGAAGAAAAGTCGAAGACCGACCGTATAGAGGTGATCATCCCCAGTCTATTGTGTGTTTATGGTCATAACAATGACCGCGGCAATGAACGGTCAGAGGATTATTTATAGCACAATAGCATGCAAGCTACTTGCATGCTTTTGCGCAAGTTACAGGTTTAGTAGCAGGGTGCATAGCCG
The DNA here is from genome assembly GCA_916701695.1 of Agrochola macilenta. NCBI lineage: Eukaryota > Metazoa > Arthropoda > Insecta > Lepidoptera > Noctuidae > Agrochola > Agrochola macilenta. The sequence continues at coordinate 20,746,118 of OU753560.1, read as the reverse complement.
TTATTATTTGGGGAGGATTCCATAGGATTTAGATTGAATTTGGATTTAAATAGTGCCCTGATTCGATAGGATCCGTTGTTCAAACAACAATTTGTAGATCGTATGAAATGGCAAAACAAATTGATAAAAAATAAATAAAAAGAGCTAAAGGTTTTAAGATCACAATTAGGGTAAAAAAAAATCTTGGGCACGCCACAATTGTGGCGATAAGTCCCCTTTTTGAGGAGTGGCTAGAGAGGCACCACGGCGTCCTCACCTTCCGAATGACGCAGGTCCTCACCGGACACGGCTGTTTCGGGACGTTCCTGTTCCGTATAAGGCGGGAGGAAACGCCCGGGTGTCACCACTGTGTGGATCGCCCGGAGGACACGATGGAGCATACGGTGGAGGTCTGCCCGGCTTGGGCGAAGCACCGCCGTGTCCTCACGAAGGCGATCGGCGGCGGCGATCTGTCGCGTCCGGCCCTGGTTCAGGCCATGGTTCAGGCCATGGTTCGGAGCGAGAGTGCATGGGAGACCGTCACCTCCTTCTGCGAAGCAGTTATGCTCGCAAAGGAGGAGGCGGAGCGCGAGAGGGAGATGTAAGCAGCACGCCCTCGCGCCCCTAGTCGCCGCAAGAGACGCCCCGGGCGTCGGGTGTCACGAGCTGACTTCCGGCCACCGTAGGCGCGGGCTTGCGGACGGTGAGCAATGGGTAGCTCGCCGCCCGATAAGGACCAGGCCCGGGTCGCGCCTCAAAGAGATGTCAGCAACCACTGACGGGGTCCGTAAGGACCAATGCCTGCTGGGGTTGCGGGTTAGTCCGAAAGGGATATCGCGGCCCCGGCACACGGGCAACGGAAGGAACACGAGTGGGTTTTAGTCAGTAAAAGTCTGACACGCCCTCTCGCTCCGCCCAGAGCGGGAGAAGACATTTGATGATTCCAAACTAAAAAAAAAAAAAAAGGTAAAAATCAAATTTTATAATCACCTACCTACTGATATTTTTGCATAATAAGTGTGTCAATAAAAACATCCGAAAATGCAATATCCAAAAATAAACTCACGGTATGGAGTTTATTTTTGGATATTGCATTTTTGGATGTTTTTATTGACACACTTATTATGCAAAAATATCAGTAGGTAGGTGATTAAAAATTTAGATTTTTTTTCGCCTTACCGTGTCTTGACCTCAAAAATAATTGAGTCCTTTTTGGGAGGCATAATAAAGAACAGGTAAGATAACTCCAAAAAATAAGTTTGACCAAAATCACCAAACGTAAAACGAGAACTTTACGAGTTTTGCATTCAATATCATATTTTTAATGTCGTTGTTATGTGGCTCTTAATCGTTGAAATGGACATTGGAATTTGAAAACTTGAACTTTGAAAACCGTTATTATTTTATTTAAATTACAAATAAAGTGATTAAAAAATAAAAATAGGTCAAATATTCGGTCTACCTTCAATTTGATTGCACCCTAGATTGGTTTCGCCATTTCTTCTCAGGGCAGATAGGAAATGACTCCATCTAGCTTATTTTTTAAGTCCGTCCGTTGTCTGTCTGTCAGTCAGTCAAGACTTTTTTTCTCAGAAACGCATGGAGGTATCAAGTTGAAATTAATATCAAATACGTAGACCGTATACGGTCCCTAGGATCTCTAAACAATCAAGCTTCTAAGTCAACGCAATAAAAAATACGGCCATTTATGCGTCATATTTTCATACTCGCAATAAAATCAAATCAAAAATTTATAGGGTAGTTGCCGTTGACCTAGAATCTTGAAATTTGGCAACAAGCAAGGTGCTGTGAGAGCACAAGTAAAGGAAAAGGTCCGGAAATTGTTAATTTGTAGTTTTATCACCCATTGTTTTTAATACGATTACATACTTACGTGATTGTGATGCGTAAAAGTGATTCCGATATCCTATTTACAGACTAAACAATTTCGTATCATTTCATTTCCTCCGACTCCGAACAAATCACAAAACGATTACCGAAACCCATATCCATCGTTTCCAACAACGTGTTTCGTTTTGTAACGTCGATTGAAAAAAATAAACTTAACATAAAAATTACACCTTGTTGCCCCGAAGGGATAAGCAGAGGTACATGTACACACATATTTTATTCGACAGTGACGTAAAAAAATGACACCCAAAAATTTCTCCCGGATCAATAATAAATAACTACAAAATTTTATACACTCAACTTTCACAAACACAGACTTGGGCACCATTTTCTTTTCTTGGGCACCTTGGACACCTTTAAAATGTCAATAACCTAGATGTACGCTCAAAAGATGACATTAAGAATAAGTGCAGGAGTCTCATTTTATTTTAAGCTCACGGTAGTGAATGTTTTAACTTTAAATTGCATAATCACCATATAAACATAACTTATGTAAAGTCCAACACGGTAAGGAACCGATATATTTTTAGCGGCAGGTCAAAAACCGGTCCTTTAGTAAAAAAAAAACATATCTTGTATGAGGACTTCCTTTAATTTAACTTTACTTTGTTTTTTGTTGTTATTGCGGCAATAGAAATACACAATCTGTGAAAATTTCAACTGTCTGACTATTACGGATCATGAGATACAGCCCAGGTTATTAATAGGGTTCGCTGTGGCACCCTTCAGGTATGGAAAAAAATGACTTGTTGTAAAACAAGCATTAGGCTGCCTGTCCATTGAAGCAGAGCGAGGCAGCGGAGAGCAGAATGGCAGCGGAGTGACACGGAGTTGCGGACAGTGTCTGTACATTGATGTGGAGCGAGGTAGCGGAGCGGAGTTACAGACTGTGCGGAGCGAGGTAGCGGAGCGGTGTTGCGGACTGTGCGGAGCTAGACCGAGTTCACGTATTTTTCCGCATCGCCTCTCCGCTTCCCCGCTCCGGTTCCTCACTCCACTTTTCCGCTCCGTTTCCTCGCTCCGCTTCCCCTCTCCGCTTCTCCACTCGGTTTCCCCGCTCCGCTTCCCCTCTCCGCTTCTCCGCTCCGTTTCCCCGCTCTGCTTCCCCTCTCCGCTTCTCCGCTCCTTTTCCTCGCTCCGCTTCCCGGTTTTGTATGAATTTTTAAACTAGTTCGCAAATCCCTGTCCACTGAAGCGGGGCGGAGGTTTTATGCAATTCCATTGGTTAATATTGGCACACCGCTACTCCGCTCCTCTCTTCACCGCTCCAGTGGACAGGCAGCCTTAAGGCTGTGATTTATAAAACTTTCCATCTCTTTATTTGTAGTTAGACATTTGTGTGACATTGACAGGAATAAAGTTTTTATTATATTTTATTCTGTCCCACAAGTATCCGATGTCAGGTGTTAGGTACACTGATATGTACTCACTCACTTAAAGGAATAGTAACACATTCTTCTGTATTTATAAGATTTCAAGTTTGTTTTCCACCACTTTTTCCAACAATTAGTGTTTGTAATTATTAAATTGTAATTGAAAAATCATCGACGAAAATTAAGTTTATAAAACATTTAAAATATATTTTAGGTGATTCAAATTTAAAATTTCGGGTATTCAAATAATCAAATCAAATTACTCAATTTGTAAAGGCTACTTACTACAAAGAATGCCGGCGGCACAGAATGCCAGCTCTTTCGGGGACTCTTTATCCAACTAAATAGTTTCATATTCAAGGTTGATTTATGTACATTTAAATTCATCTTTAAATTATTTGAATCGAACCTTTTGTTTAGAAGTTACGACGGGTATAAAAATGCTAAACGTAAGAAAAATGTAACAGTGTGAGCGAAGCCCTACTTTTAGTCTATTAGTTACCCGCACACACATTTAATTTACACATTTTATCTTTTGTAAACTAGAAACAATTGAATAGTAGTTAGTAATTTTAACTTTAACTATATTTGTTATAATTTAAAACTTTAAAACGCTCTATAAAAAATAAAATGGCCGCGGTGTACGTTCCCGATAGTATCTACGTTCCCCTGGGAGATATTCCGACATCCACCAAAACCTAGTAGGTATTATTATAAAATCATAACAGCACGCGTTACTCTCTGAAGGGTTTGTACACCCACATTTCGCCAGGACCCAAGTAATAGGGGCGATCCTATTCCCATCAACCGGGCACAAATCCAGACTCCGAGCTGCTACTGAGAAAAATACCTCAGGGAAAAACCCAATAACATGTTTATTATTTGTTACCTGAATACATACCTATGCTACTCAATATGACCACAATGACTGGTACCAGCCGGTGGTGTACCTAATGAAAAGGAAAATTCTGTCAAATCACCATTTACCAACTCCTTCTTTCCTCATGACATCACACAATAAAATTATAACGGGATTTAACCTAAGATCTGCGTCAATTATTGAGTAACAGTGGCCCAGTGGTATCGGCCCCAACTTACCAGGTTGTGGGTTGGAACCCAAGTAGGCACTTTACTTTGTCTAATTTATTTCACCACCACTGCTCTCAAATCATCGTGAAGAAACCGGCATGTCCTAGAACTAAAAAATTTAAGACATCCACCAACCCGCACTAGGCTCGCGTGGTGGACTACGGCTCATTATTAAATTAGATTTGTTACAGCTAGACTATTTAAACTAAATGACATGATTGCCACTACGGTAAGGCATTTTTGGTATATAATTATAATAGGTCTTCTTTTTTTTAATTCTTTCTTTTTAATTTTGTGAATGTGAGAACGATGTAGGGTTAACAGACTGTAGATCTGTGGACCAATTTATATTTTGCTAAGTACCTGGTACTTGTTGATAGGCCTACACTGTCCTCTCATACCTTTTAACAGTGTTATTTGAAAACATTGTAAAAACCATTTACTTTTAAAAGAGTAACCGTGGAGTTTCTTGCCGGCTCTTCTACATTGGAAACGACCAATTAGAACCGTGCACCTAGCTTCTGACGTTTCATAAGTGCCCTTGTAGGTTTATGTGAAATTAAATATTTTGAATTTTGATTTCCCTCTTACGGAGAGGAGGCCGCCGGTGTTCTTAGGCTAGTGACAGTGACATTGAAGACGACATTAATTACATACCAGGTTGGTACTTACATAAAGAAAAACAGATTTAACTACATTCAAAATATTTGCTTTGGTTAATAAAAGGTAGGTAGGTAAGATTGACGCAGCATGAGCATATAATTAATTATAATTAATTTTGGCCTATAATTTTCCCACTGCTGAGTGGGAAGCAAGTCATGAAGGTAGATAAATTTGTTTATCCTTAACTCCCTATTTGGTATGTATTTAGTGTCATCTTCAATGTCGCCAGAATATAAAGTCAAAAACGAAAAGCCTTGAGCACGTAAGGAAAATGATTTCGTTACAAAGGTTTCCTTAAATGTAAAGGTTAGAATAATATTGAGGTATTTTTTTGGCAAGATTTATGCGTAAAGAATGAGGTCAAAAGAAAAGACAATTTGGGAGTATGGTTGAGGTTACGCCTAAGTCTTGTCTAGTAGGAAAATTGAACGGGTAAGTAGACTACCTCTATAGCCCTATGATATTTACTTCGACAACGTTACACCTTTTTTTTTTAAGCTATTGCATATCTTCTATCGCGGGCCTTGAGCGTGGAGACCAAATCCAGAAATTCCGTAACGAAAATAACCTAACACCCCCTTACAGTGAAATTTTAAGATGCGCGCGCATTAACTGTGACACAAATTGCATAAGTTGTTAAAAAATGCTATGCAATAGCTTTACCGCGGCAGTCTCCGAGTGCCACAGTTTTTTTTTTCTTTATTAAAGTTGTTTTTATGGCCCTCCTGATTAAGGAAACGTTGCTAAATTTGCAAATAGTCCCCATTCATGTTTTTACATTTATGTCATTTAAAATGGAAAGCTGCAATTTGGCTAAGTGGCGAACTCCGAGAAATGAAAAAATAATACAGGGTGGCATCGACGCGAAAACTGTTACCATGGATTCAATACGAGATTCTGAACCCTCCTATGTTGACATTTTTTGTAGCTTATTTAAAAAAAAAAACCGCATGTTTTCTTTTCCAGGAGTTTTTCATTAGTATTGGAGGAGCTCTCGTGCCCTGCCATATCCTTATTTATTTATTTATTTATTTATTTATATTTCAGACAACATGATCCATTTCGTTAGTAAAAAATAATGCTTAAAACTATGTTAGTTCACACATAAACGCATACAATGTTTAAAGAACGGACAGTCATACCTGTCCGCTATCACACTCAGGATGCTGTTACTACTCACACGCACCCTGTGCAGCAGGGACGCCGCTTTCTTGCGTAAGATTGCCGCGAAACCATCAGTGCGTGTCTCCATGTACATGGCGGACGCGCTGCAAAACGGCGGGAGCCTCAGCAGCATCCTGAATGCGTTATTATATTGGACCCGCAGAGCATTGACAGCCCTTTGCGTATATGCTGTCCACAGGCTGCTGGAGTAAAACGTCTGACAAAAGGATTTAAATAACAAAATCTTAATCTCTTTTGTGCAGCGTGCAAACCTGCGGGCTAGCATGTTAGCCCTGACCGTCAATGCTCTGCGTTCCCTTTCCATGTAACATTCGTCGTTCAAAGAGTCTGTGACTATATGCCCCAGATATTTGAATTCATAGACTCTTCGAAGTACAGTCTCACCTAGCATGACCTGTGGAACCTTATCTAATCTCCTGCATCTAGGAGCAAATACCAAGAACTCACTTTTTTTTACGTTATACTGCAAGCCATGGCTGGCAGCATACGTCTCACGCATTAGTAACAGTTCTCTGAGTGCACTGATAGATGGAGCCAGCAGTACCATGTCATCTGCATAGCTGATGTTATTTACACAAACTCCATCTACATGGCATCCGATAGTCCTACTACTGAGTCCATCCATCAGATTATTCATGTACAGGTTGAAAAGAAGTGGAGAAGATATAGCCCCCTGTCTCACTGCGCATCCTAAAGTAAACGGGCATTTAGCTACATCTTTTTCGTCTACTCAGCTGTCTTCTCAAGGTTCACTTCCTTACCAACCATTATCATCTTTTACACTATTGATCGGAACTTGTAATTAAACTCCTATCCTATCATTTGCAAGTTACACCATTTTGTTATCAAAAAATATACCTACGTATATTTGAAGTTTTCTTTTTTCGCGTATTTTACAAGTACATTCTCAGTGATGATTTGAAATACGTTAAGAATAAAACAAATATTTGGGTCGCCACTTTTTCCTCTACATTGACATTGTATTATTGAGCCTTGTTCTACTTTAATAAGGTCAGCAGAGTGATGCATTCAACGTTTATTAAGTATTTATTCATGTACAAGTGTCATTTAAATGGTTGTTTATTTGCTTTGGTATATTGTTCATCTATACTTTTATTGTAAAGAGAAAAGTTTTTATTTTTTGTATGTTTGTTTGTAACGGATAAACTCAAAAAAAAACTTAACTGATTTAAAAATTCTTTCAATTATAGAAAGCTACATTATAATCGCGTATTTAATTTTGTTTTTAATTACAGATCCCTGCTAAAATTGCAATAATGTAAAAAAATTCAAAAATCCTGCTGGGGTAAAATCCAAAAAGGGATATCGCGGCCCCGGCACACAGGCAACGGAAGGAACACGGGTGGGTTTTAGTCGGTAAAAGTCTGACACACCCTCCCTCCCTCAAGTAATTTCCCACCCTCAAAAAAAATAAAAAAAGGTATTAAAAATTGCCTATAAAAATCATTATTTGGCGTGCGCTGCGAAAACTATACATAAAATACGTAATGTACTACATGTCTATAGTCCTCATCATTACCCACAAAAATCCGCGAGGCTATAATAATATGTCTAACTATTATAGGTAAGTCACAATAACCGTTTTGGGTTCAAATTAGTCAATCAAAACACAGGTAGGATCGAAAGATGAGAATGTTCGTATCATGATATTAATCATTATCCAGCTGCATCCGGTTAGACTGGAACCCGACCCCAACATAGTTGGGAAAAGGCTAGGCAGATTAATTGATATTAATCATTATCCAACTACATGGTTTCATAATCAAGGTTGATCATCATCACGCTGTGACCCTTAGGAGCAACAGTATGACTACTCAGGCTCGAAAGAGATGAGAGTATACACCGACGGATCGAAGACCGACTCCGGGACTGGAGTTGGAGTCTTCTCACACGACTTCAACATAAAGATATCCAGCCCGCTGGGAATGTTCAACACCGTCTATCAGGCGGAGTGTGTGGGCATCATACGAGCGGTCCACGCCCTAAAAGCCAGGAGAGTTACGGACACACACATACGCATACTCTCCGACAGCGCCTCAGTGCTTCCATCCTTACAGAAAACACATATTACCTCAAAGCTGACACTAGAATGTCACAATGCACTCGAACAAATAAGGGTATCTAGCCGCAACACGGTGACACTGTAATGGATAAAAGGACACAGCGGTTCGCTAGGTAACGACGCTGCTGACGAACTTGCTAGACGAGGATCCAGCACGGCGGTCTGTGGACCCGAGCCTATCGTACCCATCCCCTTCAACCAGATACGCAGATGGCTGCAGGATTTCACCCATACTCAAGCGGAGCACTGATGGACCTCGACACCGGGCTGCAGGCAATCCAAGGAAGCCATGCCATCCTTGGATACCAGGCCAACCCGGCGTTTACTACGCCTGGATATGAACGGCCTGCGCCTGGTGACGGGGACCATCACGGGCCACTGCTCGCTGAACAAACACTTTCACACAATAGGCATAACGGACAGTCCTCTGTGCAGGGCGTGCATGGAGGCTGAGGAAACCGTCACGCACGTGCTTTTTGAATGCACAGGCGTCACCCAGATTAGAATACAGACCCTCGGGACACCCATCTTTCACAGATGTTCTGAACAGACTAGGAGATTTAATTAACTTCTGGAGGGAGGTGGGCTGGTTGGAATAACCACCAACGGCCGCTATGGCCCACGCACAATGGACCACTGAAGGACTAAGTGCGGAAACCAAACCCCATAACATAGAACATAGATAGACCCTTAGGAGCTGAACAAAAGTAAAAAAGTTAGAAAGAACGCTAAGTGAAGTCAATGCTATTGGTGGCTTTCATTATACGTCTTCATGAAACGGTTCAATGCCGCTGATTGCCTGAGGTTGGTCCGAACGGTAGATGGTGCAAACACATCTAATTTGCGGTCGGACCTGGGTTGTACGAGGAACAAATTCATTTATGTCTTTCAGAACTTGTGGAGCATGAATCAATCCATTGACAATTTTAAAGAGCATAATTTGATCCATAATTTTTTGGCTTTTGAGTATCGAATTTTAAAGATTACACTGTAGTGTAAATCTGTACTGCAAAAGAGAATTAAGAAACATGAATTATAATAGTCAATGACGTCATCGGGTTTTCGTTACAAAAGTACGTCCCTAATTTTCAAATAGAAAAACACATATTCCGAAAAAAAAAAAAACAAACTAACAGCCGCTTTTTTCCTAATTGCTTGTTACGAAATAGACAGAGGCAACTCTGCCATGACAAGTCCAGGGTTTTCTTGACAAATCTGATTATTTGATCTATTAGTAGATACAGAAGGAGGTACCTCTTGATTTTGTCGCGTGTTCCTTATCAGAAAAGTACCACTGTCAATTGAAAAAGTATCTCAAGTGGTTCGCGTAGCGATAAACTGCTGATAGTATTTATGTCTATAAGATAATATACCAAGATATATTCCCCAAAGACATTGTATTCAGCAAAAGAAAAAGAAGTAGGTATGTAAATATCGTATAGCAGGTGGCATTCTGTAGTTTCTGCCAACCCCCATGGGAGGCAGGGGTGATTTTATGTATGTGTGTATATATATTGTATTCAGTACAGTCAACTGTACACCAGTAGTAACATTTGCTCTACGAAAACCGCCCTTACTTCTAAGACATAAATTATTTAATTTATGTCTTAGAAGTAAGGGCGGTTTTTTTGTTGTATTTACAACACACGACAATAATTGAAACCTTGAATGTTAAAATAACAGTTATGTAGATCTGTAATAGAACTGTTTAACTAGAGAATAAAATGCAGATGCATCAATTTGTATGAAAACTTTTTCTCGCACGAGTAATTGCGATTACGCAACATTGTAAAAGCAGGTTGTCTGTATTACCTATTGTGGTATAGTAATTTTATTCTTGGCACATCATCTTGACATATAATTATTAATGGATACAAAATATAAACATTTTAAAATAGAGTTTTTTGCCCATTCTTCTCCATACGTAACTACCTTTTGGAAGGGGCGACTCGAATCAATTCTATTTTCTTGTAAAGACGTCCAAAAATGCCTTTTGTGAGCTTATTTGAAATAAATGTGTTGACTTTGACTTGGCTTTCAACAGTTTGTGTATGTATCCTTTGAAACTATTCAGACACATTTGTCTGTTCAGGCTTTCAGTTTCACTAAAATTTTTATTTTACTGCGTGATTTCTAACTAAAAAGGGGATTTATACGCTTACAGGTTTTTTGATGAGGGTTGACGGGAAGAGCTATCCCTTCAGAGGGATCAGCTGAAAACTTAGCAACTTCTACAAATCAATTAACCTGTCTGAACCTTCAATAAAACCAATCACTGCTTTTCCTAAGGTCGGTCGGCCTACACGAACTGACAGTTTTACACTCCACGACGGGAGTCGTCTATGAATCTCCAGCTGAACAGGTTTTCCTTGCTTTGACCAACCTGGGTCCGGAGTCTGTTTAAAGACTTCCATGTTAGCCACGGCAACTCGTGTCCAGGTGGAAGATCTTCAGCAGGTTCCAAGTACTTAAAGAACTTACCGAAAAACTTATGTCAATTCTGTTAAAAGTCGTTGTACAAATACAAATTACTGCGAAAGCGATTGCCAATTGTCTAGGTCCTCTAGGATCTCCTATAATAGTACACTGTTCATGATTAGTTCGTCTCTATTCTCTTTGCATCATCGGTCAAATATTTGTACACCTGTCCTTGAAAGATGTGTCAAAACTCGAACACGACACACAATGTTGGTAAATGTTCTTCGTTAATTTTTATGTGTACTCGTCAAATCATAATTAGGTATGTGTTATGCAAAAAACTAATTTACATAAGGTAATATTGGGGCACGTAATTCAATAGGTACACTTTTCATAGAAAAATGGCTTTGGTACAGCAGGCCGAACGTCATTGGCAACAATTTGACCTTGAGCTGTCCTAACGTATTACAGAGCTTCAATAGGATAAAAGGCCAGCTTATACTGATTTTGTGACACGGTTTCTTTACATATATACGTTTCTTTACGTATAAACCGCGCCATAGAAATAACGTGTCTGTCAACAAGCTTCCATAGTGATCCATACAACACTGACGACCGTGCCTACACACGGCGTATAAACCGTAGTTTTTCACGGCAAGAAAAACGCGTAAGTACATAGTGTCTTACTCTTCTACCAGGAATCCTTAGAACCTTTACCAATAACAACATATAACATCTAGGAGGAGGCGGAGGTGTAAGTATATATAGTAGGTAAACCCTTATTTCATAAGTTTTATTTAAGTACCGTGTAATAGATCAATCAATCTGCCTAGTCTTTGGCCAACTATATTGGGGACTGCAGATTGCAGCTGAATACCAGTATTTTACATGGAGCGACTGCCTATCTGACCTCCACAATTCAGGAACTGGGTAATACGATACCCCTTGGTAAGACTGGTTGTCAAAACTTTGGGATTCTGACGACCCCTAACGACTGTCAAAGATCTACGAATGACAGCCGGAGCCAACGGCTTAACGTGCTTTCTGAGACACGGAGGAGTCTCGGTATGTAAAGACCATCGCACCATCCACCAACCAACCCCGGCAAGCGTAGCTTAACCTGATGGATCGACCAGTGCGGCTGTTATTGCTTAGCCACAGCCACATTTTGTTATAAATATGAGCCAAAATTAAATAAACTTACTAACTTTATATTTTTTTAATTATATTAAAGGATGTCTATATAGAAAGGAAGTAAGCATTAGCAAAGACCGGAAAACCTTTTTAATTATATTTTTTCAGAACAAAGAAGAACTAAGTATTTTGCCGTCAATTTGTAGTTTTTTTTCGAGTATTCACATTTGAACGCCAATTTACTGGGAGCCTCCAACCATGTTATATTTGCGTGAAAACTACAAACCTATAAATATTCATTAAATATATCATTTGTATTCTGAGCTAACAACTTCCGGTTTACGATGTTTCTATTTAGTTGTAAATACCACAAAATTCGTTGTATGATAATCGATAATTTATTGGAAAAGTCGGAGCACGGACAGTTTTATTGGATTTTGCAGTTGACTACTAACACAATTTCACGTTTGGAATGTAGGTTTGCCTTCTATAACATGGGAATATGGGATTGAATAATAAAATTTGGTAAAAAACAGTAAACTACGTTTCTTATTGTGGCACCCGTTTTTAGATTTCTATATTTATAAAAAATAAGTGGAACTTCTTCTGACCAAAACAAAAAAATGAATAAGATCAGAAGTTAATTTTATTACAATGCACTTTTTACCACAATGATAACAAACCGAATCCACTTAAAATTTATCTATCTGTCATTGCAGCCTGCGATAACATTATTGTCAGTAGCTACTAACAGTAAACAATCCAGGGTAAATTATCGTAAATGATGGATGAAATATTTTTATTAAATTCCCTATTAGTTATCTTATTGAAAACTCATCATTGTTATCTCTCATGTCTCATATGTTTAAATGTCGGAACAAAAGGCACGTTCGCTCCATCCAATTATAACCACAGCCAGGTGATATAAAACTTCACGAAGGTTTAGACCTTCGTGAAGTTTTATATCACCTGGCTGTTGATTACCTTAGGGTAATCAACAGCGAAAAGTCCTCTGAACTTACGAAATCTTAATGAAAAACCAATGTGGGCTGATTTATGCCAGATATATAAAAAAATAAAAAATTGTATCGATATATACACAATCATGATAAAACAATAAATAAATAAATTTTGATGTTTTTATTTGGACCGTAGGAAGTGTTGTTGCTTGAAATATCAGTTTAAAAAACAATTTATGTTTTTTTTTATCACAATGGGGCAGCTCTTGGCCAACATCGCACCCAATGGTAAGTGATGATCAGTCCGAAGGTGGAAGCGAGTTTCACGCTCAACTACAGAAATATCGGGATATCGATACGTCTGTTTAGCTAACTAATTTAATTTCAATCTGTATTGTAACTAGGTACTTACTTTACATCTAGCACTAACGAGCAGGTTCCTAAGATAATGCAAATCCAGAAAAAGGGAGGTTCGCTAAGTACAACCTGTTCCAACCTTAACACGGTTCCTACTACTTTAAAAGTATGCAAATGTTTAATAATAAGGGTGTCAGAACAAAGTGTCGTTTTAACCTTCCACATTTTTGCATTTTGCATAAAAATTGCAGTTAAGGAAACCAGATGTGGAGAACTTGTTTTTATAAAGGACCTGGCTTAAGTGTTTGGGATGATAAGATTTTTATTGCAAGGAATTTTCATCGACTCGTCTTTCTCGTTTTGAAGAAAAAATTTGGTGTTAGGAGAGTTTTTCGATTGACGTCATATTCTGACTATCACATTAGTCTAGTTTTCTGAAGCGCGATTTCTGAGCGTTCTTGTTTTTGGGTTTATCATTCGTTTTTTTTCTGCAGCAGCCCGGAGTCAGGAATTGTGTTCGGTCGGTGACGAAAGCAAACATAACCAGAAATGTGAGTGCACTATGCATTTTTAACAAGGTATAAAATATTCTGTCTACCGATCTACATTTGTACGAAGAGATTTCAAGTATTTTGCCTTCACTTTAAATTAAATAATATTTAAACTTTTCCAATTAATAAAGGTATCTTGAGCATGTTTATTACAGAACTGTTTGTTCCGGTATCATTTGAGTACCATTCATGAATCATTCAACAATAACATGATATAACATCACGCTATCTATATTTCTCTTAGCAGAAGGCAGAAATGAAGGTCACTGCTTACCCGTTCGTAAAATAGAGGCGTGATGTTATATTTCTCGTTTTTAAAGAAAATTCAGGATGTACGTGGTTTAACGATTGACGTCATAAAACGGTTTTAAGTGAAGATTGCGCATGCACTGTGATCGTATTCCGTATCGAATGTGACCACATTATTCGTCGTGATTTTGATCACGAAGGTATATCGTCTGTGGTTTAATTGTAGAATCTGATCACGTTTACTTAAACGTTTATGGCTCATGTTTTGTTACTGAAATGACGATATTATACTCAAATAAATATTCTTATCTTTTGCTACACGAATATGTAAAAAAAAACAGGAGCTCGTGGCTAAGTAATAACAGCCACACGGGTCGATCCATCGGGTTAAGCTACGCTTGCCGGGGTTGGTGTCCGTGGATGGGTGGCCATCTTTACATAACGAGACTCCTCCGTGCCTTGGAAAGCACGTTAAGCCGTTCTTCCGGCTGCCATTCGTGGATCTTTGACAGTCGTTACGAGAAGAAGCCCGAAAGTCTGACAACCAGTCTTACCAAGAGGTATTGTGTTACCCAGTAACTGGGTTGTGGAGGTCAGATATGCAGTCGCTCCATGTTAAATAATATAATAATAGTTGGGGAAAGGATAGGCAGATTGATATGTAAAAAAAAAACAATTTAAATATGTCGTACAACTTACAATGCACATACTCAAAATCTCCCATTTGGACATGAGTTAAATTTATATAAATATAAATCTTTAAATTGACTGCGGGCTTAGGTTTGGCAGGGCTCAGGTTTGGCAGGTTGGGCAGGGCAGGGCATAGGCTGGAGCAAGAAAACCCTGAGTTTATTTCGCCATTTCTTCTCAGGATTAGAGAGGAAACGTCGACTAGATCTAGCTTTTTTTTTCTCGACGTCTAAAATTGATTGCGATATCCTATTTACAGATTAAACAATTTCATTTCCTGTCCTTGCTCAGGTGGAGAAGCACATGTGACTCCGCTCTAGAGAGTAAATTAATGAGGTGGCGTTACAAAAACTAATGGGTGCTACGGAAACTGCCAAACTCGTAGCGAAATTCTGGGCTGACTCTATTTAGATTGCCAGATACGCTCAGAAAAAGACAATTTACAATCACAGCCAGCCTTCTTAACAACGTTACTTATTGACTGATGTTTACAGTTTATACCATGACATGAAGTTTTTAAATTTTCTATCAACTTCAATGATCGTAAGTTCTATTTAAATCCTGGTTTCTAATTGAAGTTATTTCCACCTAAACAAACATCAATTTTATATAAGTTTAAATAAATTTGATTTTAGACTGACTAGTACTGGTGAAAAACTCATAAAATAAGAAGTTGTAGCGCAAACTGAACCTTATGAGTTGGCCTTACAGTCGTTTTTCCTAAAACTCGTGTTTGTTTACATCTTCGGGAAATAAATTGCAAACGCAGATTAGAAAGACAAAACTCCTTAAAAAAAAATTGTCGCTTTTTTTTCTAGAAACTCTGAAATTGAATGTTTTACTGTAAATAAAGTACGTAATTAATTTGAAAAACCTAGCTCATTACTATCAACAATATTTAGGTGTATTATGCTACATGTTTATATTCCTAAGACGAGTGTAAGGTAATTTGTTTTTGTACTATGTAGTAAACAATACAATAAAATATAAAAATAATCTATTGAAATAGAAACACGAGTACGTGACAAATATGTTATAACAAAAGCTAGTTAATTAGGTATTAAATAAACGTGAAATGAGACTTCTTATAACGTTTTCCAGTAGATCTCTTTGTGAAACAGTTTTCAGAAAACCTACAGTATAACAGGCGGTAGAAATAGGTATCAGGTTAGGGTAGTAGGCTAACCTAACCCCACAAGTTGCCCAACTGTATCATCGAAGATTTTTACTAATTTTTATTTAAGTATTTTTAACAATACACACTTGTTTTTCCAAATTCACTTTAGACATTGGCAGAATGGTCTTTGCTTGCCATAACAAAAAATAGAATAGAATAGACTGTTTTGCAGTACCTAGTCGGGTTTTAGTATTTATTTCTTTTCTCTCATGTCATTATGTAAAGCTGTATTTTTCATATTGCTAAACAATACGCGATGATTGACGGTTTATTATAGCGTGACATTTGTTTGAAATGGCCTTGAGTAGCGGGGCATTGGACGAGAACGTAATCGCTTGCAGTGGCACCTGGTTTAACAGCTGCAGTATTAATATAATTTTCTTTTTTAATATATTTTTTCACACCATATTCGTTGAGTGTTAATAAACGCTGTCAACGGTAGTCTGTTCATCATGTTTTCGAGTTCCCGTTGATTTGTGGATTATTTATAACCGACTTATTTAAAACAATTTCTGTTACTAAGTACTTTTTAAGGGGTATTTGGAAGACCTATCCCAGTGGATGAAATTGTAATGAAGAAGTTGTTATTTTTTCGTTACTGGCAATAAGATTTAGAACAATTCAAGATAAATTATTAAAAAGCTTTCAAATTCAGAACTAGGATTTTACGTAAACCGTTAACTGTATTAAACAATCTTTATAATTGTATAGCTGTTGGTATTATTTCATTTATTTTCATCATATTATTGAAATTAATGTAAATACATAACATTGAATTTTAATTAAGCAAGTGTTACATACTCAACGCCAAGCAAGCATATGACTAATGTCATTACAGACCACATATTACAAATAAACGTTAGTTCAAATTCCAATAACTATGATTCACAGATAATTAAAAAGGTGCCTAAGGATAATTCAGGATATTAATTCAGCTTTACTTATATCTCTGATATGATCCCGTGATTTCGAGAAATATCTAAATTCCTATAATAAGTTATTAGAAAAACATGACATACAATTTACATAACATCACGCCTCTCTATTCCCCAAAGGGTTTGGCAGAGGTGTACCTATAGTACACCCACATTTCGCCAGTTATGTTTAAGTCCCGTGTAATAGGGGGCGAGCCTATAGCCATCAACTGGACACAAATCCAGACTCCGGGCTGCTACTGAAAAATTCCTGATGGAAATACACTTTGCCCGACCTAGGAATTGAACCCAGGATATCATGCTCAGCAATATGATGGAAATCTCAATGACTGCTATCTAAATTAAAGAGTAAATCCGGAATCACCACGCTTAGTTACGTTAAAGTTTAAAAATAATTTAATAACTCAAAAACTCCATGTTCGAAGTTCACCAACCCGTTTAAGGTTGCGTACCTAAAACCTAATAATACCAGTTCTTAAACCCTTTTTTTAAATCCGGTCTTTATTGAGATTATCCTTAATCGCTTTTTCTGCCAAAAGCTGATGATCAACGGAACCCAACTTTATACAGCTAATTCTTGCGGGGGCGACTCAGAAACCGAGAAATTGGCGGACGAAGGATGAACAGCGAAAAATTTTTTTTTTCAATTATTGCTGAACGTGCCCCTGGCCTTATATCCAAGATTTGTAATAGATCTATGGTCTATTTTTGCTTTTGTTAGCTGAAGGATAAATTTGGACTTGTTATAATTACTTTTATTGGGGTTCCGTAACCGAAGGGTGCCAAACGGAACCCTATTACTAAGCCTCCGCTGTCCGTCCGTTCTGTGTCTGTATCTCATCAACCGTAATAGGTAGACAGTTGAAATTTTCACAGATTGTGTATTTAAACATTTGGGACTGTATTTTTGAGTTAACTTTGGAAACTATTAATATCTTCCGAACGTATACGAAATACTCGTTTATGAAACTCTTTCTACGCGATTCCACCGTATGTGTGTTAAAAACAGTAAAAGCAATAAAAAACTGTAAGGCAATGCAATTTAGGACAATGCAGTCAGGACAACAGTGATGTGCCGAGTAACAGTTCTGCAGTGTCAATGCCACGAGTCCACGATTGACACCTTTAGCATTGGCACTATCATTGTGTACGACAGTTTAATTGAGTTGAGAGCAACGGTTTCCGAAGTTGGAACTTTTTTCCAAACTATTTTTTTTTTTTCGTCTGCGTAAATAATGGACGGATTTTGTGATAGCGTTTTTACTCCTTTCCCGTACCTACTAAGATTGAGCTGAAATTGCACATTCTGATTTTTACGATAGTTTCCTCTTTTGTTAAGAGGGTTTATCCTAAAAGTTGGCAACGTCGCAAATAACTGTCAAATATTTACCTGTTTTGATTCTTATAGCAATATTACTGTGTGGAAATAAAAAAATGTGGCTAACTAGCGAACTAGAATATTAATAATTAATTGCAATAATAACATTAAATTTTATGTTGTACCCATTTTAGGTGTGCAAAACGCATTTGGAAAGTTTCCAAATATTTTTTTTACATCTAAAACTAAACATTCGGTGTTACGATATTAATTATTGCATTTCATAATCAATATTTTAGTTCGCTAGTTAGCCACATTTTTTATTTCCACACAGTAATATTGCTAAATTAATCAAAACCATGAAATATTTGACATCCATTTGCGACGTTGCCCACTTCAGAATAAACGCTCTTAATGTACAACAAAAGAGGAAACTATCGTAAAAATCGAACCTACATTTAATTTAGTTTAACGTATTTTTAAACAAGAAAGTGTCATCTATAAAACCCCTTTTACGATTTGTTAACATTTATTTAATTACCTAAATCAATAGAGCTATAGCTATGTATTATACAATACAATAATTATGTCATAGGGGCTAAATATTATGTCATAGAATGAATTCATTTATGTTTTCAGAATGCTAAAGGTTGGCAGAATTGTTTGATTTATAATATCATAGTACTTACTGATTTCCCATTGACGCTCAATCGACAAATCTCAAATCAACCGGGTTCGTTGACCTCTGAAATTGCAGTTGATTGCCAAAAATATACCTACGTAACAGCGAGAAAAATATGCGTAACACCTTAAACTTTAATTTTTTATCACTTATATAGCTAGCACAATACAAAGCCCGTAATTAAATTTGGGTAAACCGAATTTTTTGTTACGCGGTTACATAATAGTTATGATTTTTTAATTGGTGAGTACAAATGTACCTAAATATATACTTACCTAATACAAACTACAAAATTGTATTTCATTTTTACACAGTTCTGTTTTATAAACCTACACTAACTGAATTTATTTTAATAGTAATTTTATTACGGTTATTAAATGAAATTACCGCAAATCGATTCAGTATTTGAGCTTGAACAATATATTTTCAGATTTTATTTTTATTCTGTAACGCAACGCGCGTTATGATAAAGTTTATTGACAGAGAGTCACTGTAATAACATCGATTATTTTTATTACTTCCAGTAGTTTTTATGCACACAACTGAATACATTTGTTAAATAGACCAAAACGCCCATTGTCCTTTATTTTTTTGTTGCTCAAGGTACCGATGTTTTTATTTTGTTGTTGGACCTACCTGAGACATAATTTTGAATCAACTTCACTGGTTTTATAAAATTTCACACCATTATCATTTTGTTATCGCTTTTTCAATTATTGTTCAACTGTAAATAATCGCAACATTAATTACAACGGTAAATCAGTTTTAATGAATGACTACGCCAAATTCAAATAGTCAAATATTGCATTCTAAAACAAACGTTTGAGAATTTTATATTGAAGTAATTGTTTGCCTTAAACAAAAAAATTGACATTTCGCGAAAATAATTAAAAAGGTAATTGCATAAATATGAATAAAAAGACAAAATCATAAAAAATAAAAACAAAAATTAATTACTCACGCTTCAGAAAAACAAAACTGTCCACTTAACAAAATTGAACTCAAATCACACACAAAAATTTTTTTGACTAGCAAAAAAAAATGACAAAAAACTATTATTATTATTTTCAGAGCGCGAATTTTACGCAGCGCGCACGTGCAAGCACTGTGTACATAAATTAAACATTAAGCTACTACATTCACTACGGCACAGGCTGCGGTAACAAGCGTGCGCGGCGTGCAATGCAAGGCTTATCGAAAGGGAATGCGTGTGCGACGGAAGGAAAACAAACAAAGTGGAAGTAGCTAAGGGCATTGGTATGATTTTTAGGGTTCCGTACATCAAAAGAAAAAAACGGAGCCGTTATAGGATCACTTCGTTGTCCGTCTGTCTGTCAGACTGTCCCTTTTTCTTAGGAACGCCTTGAGATGTCGAGTTGAAATTAATAACAAATACGTAGGTGTACGGTCCCTCGGAGTTCTAAAAAAATCAAGCTTCTGTGACAACGCAATACAAAAATACGGTCATTTATGCGACATATTCTACATTACTTCCCGTTAACCTAGAAACATGAAATTTTTCAAGAAGCAAGGTCTCGAAAATCGTTAATTACTTAGTAGTTTTATCACATTTTTTGCCATTGTTAACTTACATTGCAGTTGGACAATTATTATTGACCATGGCGTATATAGTCCTCCTTATCGATTTCGATAATGGCGACCCTTCGAAATCACTTCCTTGCGTGTGCCCTGGCTAGACCGAATTTTGTTTTGAACACCGGGTCACAACTAGAGCAATATAGTTGGCCTGCAGTGTTGTATGTATACGTGTAGGAGAGCGGGAGGGCTTAGGTGTCTGTGTATTTGGCGCTACTCGGAAATAGCTTCGTGTCGCTTTAATTCGAAAGATTTAATACTCTTGTGAATAGTTAAGCGCCAAGACGATCTGTGTAAACCGAGCTTTCCCAACTCCTGGGATTAATAGCACAAGCGTTAAAGCTTGTGCAGACCAGCGCGACTTGTCGCGCGACGCGACACCGGTTATTGTTATACTGTGAAGTTTTCTTAGAAATTGTATTGTTCGTGTCGCGTCGCGCGACAAGTCGCGCTGGTCTGCACAAGCCTTTAAGATGCCTCTTGAGTACAGTCACGAGCACCAATATGTATCCACTCAGCAAAGTTCAAAAGCGATTTTCTCACGGAACAACGATTGCAACTTTGTGATAAGACCTATTTCATATTAGTGTGGGTTCCAAAATACTATGTTCGTAACAACATAAAATTATAATCACCACAGAAGGAGAAAATCACTTTTTAAAGTTGCTAAGTGTATACATATTGGTGCTCGTGACTGTATATCCTTATTATTGACACGCACTTGGCCAGTTTTTAATTTTGAATGCATCCTTTACTAGCGACGCGCCCCTGCTTCTCACGGTTTTTACGACTTGACAAAACATCGAGAAGACTTTATTATAATGTAAGTTTACTATCATAAACTCGTACAATTAAACGAGTAAAATTTGTATAAATATATATGTTTGTAATCACGTTCTCGAAAACGGCTGTAACGATTTCGATGAATGTTGCGATAGAATAATGAAATGGCAGCATGGAATTAGTAAGTACCTACTATCATGGCAGCATGGAATTAGTAAGTACCTACTATCATGGCAGCATGGAATTAGTAAGTACCTACTATCATGGCAGCATGGAATTAGTAAGTACCTACTATCATGGCAGCATGGAATTAGTAAGTACCTACTATCATGGCAGCATGGAATTAGTATGAACTATCTTATACTATTAAATGAGCATTCTATATTTTCACCAGAGCAGAGCTCGGTCGACCAGGTACTTAATGTATTATACCCTTAAATCTTCCGGAATAAAAGCTCTAAATGATGGTGAAAATCGCATCAAAATCAATTGAGTAGTTTAGAAGATCTAAGCAGTTACACAGACAGACACGAAAGGTGACATTGTTTTATACTATGTATGGATATAGAAGGTATAAAGGTGACCTTAATGTCTTAGGCCACCAGTCCACCTTTGGTATTGTACAGACAAACCAGTGTAGGAGCATTGAATATTATTTTTACAATATATTTTTTATTTATTAGTTCGTTCAGTAGGACAGTTACATTTTTATACATATAAGTTGTATGGAAATTGTCTTTGACATATCTCGAGACCCTGAGGTCTTGGTCCTTTGGAAGGCGTGTGAGGGGCCGAAGTCAACTCGCAGAGGCCTCTTGAGAACCTCAAATAGAATGAGACACCAACCGACGATTATTCCTGGACCAGGACAAATCCCGGTTGGTGCAAGATTATTGTGGGTTAAGGAAAAAAAAAACAATTTTTTCTTCTTATCATTCTAATTTATTATTTTTACTCCTACGTTTTTAGGAGAATCCTTCCTCAGATGTAGACTGCAACAAGGTGAAGATTTCTGTAGCTTGCTCAAGGGGTTTGTTTTTTTTTAATGTTTCCAAACTTGCAAATTATTTTTTCTTTTTATAAAAGCTGAACCAAACAAATAAAACAGAAACAAAAAGTTTTTTTATTCTTATAATTTTGAGTGCATCAAATGACAATCATTATAATATTCTCACATTGTTTTTTTTACTAGGAAAGTGTTTAAAAATAGTCAAACTTTCTATTTTCTCAGCATTAAGATTATTACACTAATACAACTTCAAATATTTCCCAACTTTCGTTTTCGTTGACACAACATAATCGGTTGGCACATAATAGTTTAACTCCAGTTAGCGTATTGTCGTCGCCGTCCCGCACTGCGATAAAAAATCGCAAGAAATTTTTAGCTCTTTAGAAATATCGCATTTCTAATACATGGTATCTTATGTATTTACAGGCACTGGTGATTTAAAATTTGCACTGAAAGTCAATTCCAAACACTGAATAAAAATCACGCGGTGAGCTTTCGCAGTGCGGGCTAGACCTTAAGTAAGAGAATTTGAGAATACAGACATAATTACTATACAATTAAAAAAGCTGCCTCAGACGGTCATACCTACCTCATTTTGACGTTTCATAAACATTTGATGACAGACTCAAATTCTTTTTTTTTTTTTTTTTTTATTGAGTTTGTCCGTCTGTTTGGTACAGTAGGCCGCACTTCAGCGGTAACACTTTGACCTTGAGCTGGCCTAAAGTGTCATACGGAGTTTCAATAGAATAAGACGCAAGCTTATGCTTTTGTAACCATTGGCCTACCGTACCAACGAATTCTTAATGTTTTTATTAATCTATAATAAATATCAATAACCAACACACCTTACTACGTATGTTTTTACTTTTTGATTACCAATGGTGACAGAAAAAAAACACGTTTGCAAAATCATTCAAAACTATCTGCCATTTCTCAAAAAAACGTTAAAATAAATAATAATAACAAATGAGCGTACTCTCAGTATGTTTACTCATTTACACCGTACTCTTGACTCATGTCATGAAGCAACGCAGTGTTCCACTCCCGCGCAGGTCCGTACAATTTCGCCATGCAATTGAATTGTGCATACAAATCTTGTGCACAACACTAATGTTGTAATTTACATTGTAAATAAATCAGTTCTGTGTAAATTGGCGACAAAAATGTTTTTTAACAATAAATTATCACAAAGTAAATTCGGCATTGGCATATGTATGCTCATGATTTAATCTGCCTAGCCTTATCTCTATGTTGGGGTCGGCTTCCAGTCTGATCGGATGCAGCGGAATACCAGTATTTTACATGGAGCGACTGCATATCTGACCTCCACAACCCAGTAACTGGGTAATACGATACCCCTTGATAAGACTGGTTGACAGACGTCCAGGCTTCTGACGACCCGTAACAACAGTCAAAGATTCACAGCCGGGTAGCCGGGATCAACTGCTTAACGTGCTTTCCGAGGCATGGAGGAGTCTCCGTATGTATTCATTTAATATGTCACCCATACATGAAATGACCTCAGCAAGCATTGCTTAACCTTGTTCGACTTGGGCTGGTTTTATTTAGTCAAGAACCCCCAGATGGCCCAGTCATTGCCCGTGTGAAATAATACAGGTGCACCAAAGAAAGTTTGAGTTAATAATATAACTTATAACATTACAATATAACTGTTCTTTCAGAGTACTGTTTTCCTCAAATGGTTTTCAAACGATGCTCGTCACACATTCCCGTACTTTCCCCATTGGATTTTCCTCCGGTGGATTACCGACTACTTTCATAATAAGTGCGTTTTTATGCTGTTGCAATTGTAGGAGCTGGCCAGTTAGCCAGAATGATGATTCTCCCGCCCTTGTCCCAATTTCTGGTTGGAAACGACCAACCAGAAACGAACACGACCACAACGACCGAGGATGACGTAGTAGAAATTAACCAGTTACCCACCAACCAGAAAGGGCCTGAATCTTATTATACCTACTGTTTGTCTGTCATCCAGTGTACCTACCTATAGATAAAAGTAAGTTTCACTGAAACTTTAAAGCAGTTAAGAGAAAAAATACAATAGAAGACGTAGGTATATTTAGTAACCTAATCCGCTTAACTGTTCTTAAAGAAACCCTGTGACAAATCGACACGTGTTTCACCTCTCAACATGGACACGTCAAGCGTCGAGAGCAGAGTGAGAGTTGAGTTTTTCAATCTGCTCTCATCCACACGTCGGGTCCGGGTTCGCAACAAGTCAATGGTCATCCTTTTCTTTTTTTTTTTTTGGGTGGGAAATCATCAAATGACTTCTCCCGCTCTGGGCAGAGCGAGAGGGCGCTGACACGCCCTCTCACTTTTACTGACTAAAACCCACCCGTGTTCCTTCCGTTGCCTGTGTGCCGGGGCCGCGATATCCCTTTCGGACAAACCCGCAACCTCAGCAGGCATTGGTCCTTACGGACCCCGTCAGTTGGTGCTGACATCTCTTTGAGGCGCGCGTGGAACACAACGCGCCGTCGACCAGCGCCTGGTCCTTATCGGACGACGAGCTGCCCATCGCTCACCGTCCGCAAGCCCGCGCCTACGGTGGCCGGAAGTCGGCTCGGGACTCCCGACACCCGGGGCGTCTCCTGCGGCGACTAGGGGCGCGAGGGTGTGCAGCTTGCATCTCCCTCGCGCGCTCCGCCTCCTCCTTCGCGAGCATAACTGCTTCGCAGAAGGAGGTAACGGCCTCCCATGCACTCTCGCTCCGGACCATGGCCTGTACCAGGGCCGGACGCGAGAGATCGCCGCCGCCGAGATGCCTTGTTGAGAGGTGAAACACGTGTCGATTTCTTACAGGGTTCTTTATGACTCTTTAAGAACAGTTAAGCGGGTTAGGTTACTAAATATACGTCGTCTATTGTATTTTATAATGGATTTCCTCAAAGTCACGCCTGAGACCATTAACTAGCAGTTAAGAGACCTAGAATACCATTAAAACTTTATAAATTGCGCAATCCGATCCAATTATAAAGTCCTGGTAATAAATTGTTCAGTTGCGTTATTCAACAGAATTGACTCGACGACAAAGTTAGGTCCTGTCAATTAGTTATTTAAATAAATTCAAACGAGTATCCAAAAGTACAAAACCAGTTTCTCGAGGTCATTGATTTTTCAATCGGGATAATTTTAAAGGGACGGCCAGTGGAACTCTCAACGTTGCGCAAAAAAAGTTTGTAGGTAATCAAGCAAAGATGAAATGCATTTTTGTTTTACACTTTTTTTTAATTTGAATTTAGACCCATGTTTTTTTACATTGATTTATCCCACATTCCTTTTCGAGCGTAGTTGTTTTCTTTTTCATCATTTTGCATTTTAATGAATAAATTAATCGAATCGGGGGCCTCGGCCACAGGTACCTCGACCACTGGGGGCCTAAGCCACGGACCCAATATTTCAGCCTTTGGAAGCATTTAAAAATAAAATTGCACTCCGGATAAATTCAAATGACCAAAATATTATTTTCAGTAGGTATTTTGAACTTTAGAAATTATTTTTCTTTATTTCATTTAAGTAAGTTAGACAGATTATCGAATACGTTAATAATATGTATATAAATAACAACTTATACTTAATTCATTCATAAAAATAACAAAATTATATCATCACTTAAAAACTATTCACAAACTAAAATATGGCGTTGAAGAATTCATCCGCATCGCTGTCGACTGGTACCAAGAGACTGGCGGCATTACCACGTTGTATGGCAATGCTTACCCTCTGGCAAAGGTAAAAGCCAGCCCTTGGGTCCCGGGAAATGTCAACCAGCCGATATTAACGTGTTCAAAAAGGTAGTTCGTAAAGGTAGTTTTCCTATGGACGGTGTTGACGGGTTCACGGTGGTGACGAAAATAACTGGTGCTCATAGCATAGAAGTCCTCCTAGTTTAAACCCAGTTGCACATGTCTTGTATCTTACCACTAAGTTATAAAGTTTGATCTAAAGTAAAATTGTAAAAGGTCTTGAACAAATAAATATTGTATATTGTTTATCAACTGTCATGTGAATTATTTTTCAAAAAATATTTTTTCGTTTTACTTTTTCATACAAAATAATTCGACAGTCACGGTTATTTATGTAATGTAATATTACATAAATAACCTTACGTGAAATATTACAACGTCGCATTTTCTTAGCTTTAAATATGAATGAAAATGATTTACTCGTAGGTACTTACGAGAAACTTAGGTTAATTATAATTGATGTTATCTTCGAAACTATGTATTTTTGGAACACTTCTTCTAGGACTTTTTGTATTATTTTTACTTATAGCATAATTATAACCTTAGAGTTATTCCCACATCATAATTATTATATTATTTTATTCCGAATAAAAATACATAAAACTATTAAAAGAAAAAGAACTGTAAATTAAGCTTAGTCTAAGTCCGGATGCACTAGATCATATCATTAGAGTATCAGTTCCCCATCGCTCCCACGAGACACGGAAACTAACATAACTATGTTTGTTAAGCAAATAATTGTTTTAATAGTCAATTATTTCCTTAATTAAACCTTATAGTATTGTATTGTTTGACGTAAAGTCATGCACATTTATGAATGAACATTTCTCCAGTTATGTCTACATCCCATTAATTGAGAGGCGAGCCCCTTTTTGGGCTCTTCACACAGAGAAACTACTGAGAAATTACTTATGAAAAGATCTAGTATTTGTAATTAGTTATTTCATTTAGTATCTAGTGTAAATAGTTAGTAGTATAAAAATTTACGTTTTAAAAAAAATTAATTGTAGTCTGATTTGGCAATTGAACACAATGCCCTATGCTATGCAATCGCATTTGTAGTCACTAGTCCAACTGGGCACACAAAAAGATTTTTTTTTCCTTAAAATAAATGTGTTGCATTGTTTGATTTAGTCACACTTTATGAATAAAATATAGTTGAAAACCTTTTTTTTTGTTTGTTTAAAATTACTTGTAAAGTACGGAAGGTAGGTTTTGCTAAAGAGTAATTCAGGTAAATCAATAATATAATTGAAGAAAAACCAATTACGAGTATATTATAATCATTTATACAAAGTAACGTCAATTATAGGAATTGTTATTTAAATATTCGTTGAGTTAAGTGGGACTCTACAAGCCAAAGTACACACGCAATGTTCCCATGAGACCTGTAGAATTTACATTGGGTACCAAGTTGATTTATCTACTTAGGTACTGCCAAACATTAGTCACCAGAGCTCTGACCTATACAGACAATCGGACTTCAGTTATGGGGAATGCGCTAAGGGAGACAATTTATTTTATTATTTTTTATTATTAGTAGATTATCAAATAACTTCTCCAGCTCTGGGCGGAGCGGGAGGTCGTGTCAAACTCTTAATGACTAAAACCCACCCGTGTTCCTTAAGTTGCCTGTGTGTTGACAGGGGCCACGGTATCCCTTTCGGACTTTCCCGCGACCCCGGCAGGCATCGGTCCCAGCGGACCCCGTGAGTTGTGCTGACATATCTTTGAGGCGCGCGTGGAACACAACGCACCGTCGACCCGTGGTTCTTATCGGACAGCGAGCTCGCTAAGGAAGCCCTTGAAATTCAAATTTTCATATTTTTTTTGCAATTTGCATCTCAGTGTAAGGTTGTGTTGATCAAAAATCAATACAACTCTCTAAATTCAAATTATCCTTTTAATCAACATAGTACCTTATCCTAACCTGCAAATTGCAAAAAAAACTTGTTATTTGATTGATTGATTTAAAATTCTTGAGCTACCTTGGCGCTTTTGTCTTTTGTCCTAAAAATCATCGTCATTTTAAACAGTCTCTGTTATGCGTACCTACACAATTACTTTTACGCACTATAATTTGTCTACAAAATGATGATTGCGGCATTGACACGAAACTTGTGAAGAGGATAATCACTTGATGACTAAACATTGTAGGTACTAGAAAATTGAGTACATCTGGAAAATAATAAGATATGAAACGTAAATAAGAATATGTGGAGTGGACTTGTTATTATGTAAATAAGTTTCTATCGTTTTTCTTGCGAATATAACTTAGGCAGTTGGCCTTGACAAACTCTTTCATAAGGAGTTCTTTTGGAACGAAGTTCTTTAACGCGGTTTGCGGTAGGAGTTGACTGGTAGAATAGTCACGCAACGAAAAAGAGATATGCTCGAAAAAGTAAATTTTAAGACAAGTGTCAAAAGTTTTTGTTGTTGTTTTTTAATACAAATCTATTTAGTATAAGTTTTAGCTTCTAAAAATTTATACTAGGCTCTGTGAAAGGAACTTCGTTCCAATCGGGTAACCCACGACACCTAACGACTTTTTTTTTTCGTGAGATCCGCCAGTAAACTCTTAACGAAGCTTGTTATTTGTTATAAATCGCAGATCTAGTATATGTATATAATGGACTGTCTGTCCTAAAAATATCAGAATATTTTTTTTTAACAAATAAGGAGATTTGAAAACCTAGGTAGCTGTGGATGCCAATTTGTAGTGCCATTTACAAATTGTGGTGTTTTAATTTGATTATTCAAATTCTTTAACACGAAATTCTAATTTTAAATTGGCTGTAAGATATTTTCCAATTGACAATAGAGGTTAATTTTATAACTTACATTTTCGTGAGTGATGTTTCAATTACAATTTAATAAAGCTATTCAAAAATTAATTGTTGGAAAAATTGGTGACAGAGTTGAAACGTTCTAAATACAAATGACTGAGATACTTATCCTCTTTAGTAAGTGACTGCGTATGAATTTAACCTGAAAAGGGTTTGTTTACACTTTCGTCAGATACTTTTCGAACAAACCATATTACAAGATCAATTTCCGTGTCTATAAATAGAGTAAAAATCTAATCAGTAAGTTTCATCATACTTTACTATTATTATTGTAGTATTATTGTACTGTAATCAGTATTGGTTCCCTTTCAATATTTGGCCTTCATCGGATGGTTGGCGGCCGTGTGAATGTATGCTAGTCACCTAGCCACTGAGATGTTTTAATATAATACTTAAATTATATTACTCATTTATTTTACAACAAACCAAATTAAGTGAGCTACTGTATCTGTAAAGAAAGATTATAAAAATAGACATTTTATGTGTAAGTTTAACTTTTTATAATAAACAGTGTAGTCGGAAATTACATTAATTATGTGCGTATTGATATTCCCAAGAACACGCAATTATTTTGGGGGTTCGTGGTTAAGCAATATCATATGCTTGCCGCGGTCAGTTTGTTGATGGGTGACCATCCATTTCTTATCGAGACCCGTTCCTCGGAAAGCACGTTTAAACCGCTGGTCCCGGCTGTCATTCGTAGATCTTACCTTACCAAGGGTAACGTGTTACCCAGTAACTGTGTTTTGGCGATCAGATTGGCAGTCGCTCTATGTAAAATACGTTATGCGGTATTCAGCTTCATCTGGTTAGAGTGGAAGCCAACCCCAACATAGTTGGGAAAAGGCTACATAGATGAGACGCATTTATTTTCAATCTGTATCTAGTGTATCAAAAGACCAAAAGTCAAATGAGACTGTAGATATCAACCTTCTGACCCAAAAGTATGTATAGATAGATGCTGGCCTATAAAACAACCGTTGCATTTAAATATTATTAGTTACCTATAGCTAGAAAGGCTCTAGGTATATCAAAGCTGTGGCACATAACTTACAGCACAATCACATAATACATCTACCTGCTATTATTTACTGCTGTTTTGAAATAGCTATCTTGGTCCTAAACGTGACTACGGTACTTAGTAGTAAATCGAGTACATTTAGATAGTGTGTTCAAGTATTGGAATTAATTGCGTATTTTCTGTAGTGTTTATACCTATTGCTTAACTTTTGGGAAAGGGCCTTATCAGAAGGCTAAAAGTCACCCAAAGGGCAATGGAGAGGGCTATGCTTGGAGTTTCTCTACGTGATCGAATCAGAAATGATGAGATCCGTAGGAGAACCATGCCCGAAGAATTGCTGAACTGAAGTGGCAATGGGCAGGGCACATTGCTCGCAGAACAGATGAACGATGGGGCCGAAAGGTTTTGGAATGGCGACCTCGTATCGGAACACGTAGCGTTAGATGATGGACAAGATGGATCGATGACCTTGTGAAGACCGCAGGAATCCGCTGGATGCGGGAAACATAGAACCGGTCGAAGTGGCGGTGCTTGGGGGAGGCCTATGCCCAGCAGTGGACGACTTTCGGCTGCAATGATGCTTAACATTTGGGAAAGGAGAACGTTTTGAATAATTATCACTTGCTTTAAAAAACGGCGACGGATATCGGCATGCCTGAGAGATATTTCTCGACGGAATGTGAAGACAAGTCAGAGGCCCATCGGCGGCTTTAAAACTCTGACACCAGGTTACTCAGTAACCACACGAAAAGAAGTAGAAAAACATTTTGTATTAAAAACCCATTCATTCACTGTCTTACCAAGGAGTATTGTGTTGTTCCCGTCGTGAGAATACGTTCTTGAAACCTGACAGTTTCATACTAACGAATATGTTTTGCGAATTTGATCCTTATAGTTACTAGAAATTGTCCAACTGACAGGTGGCACGAACGCAATCTCTCCACGGCTAGACTGTAGTAACTGGGTTGTGAAGGTAAGTTAGGCAGTCGCTTCATATAAAATACTGGTGCTGCACCCCAATGGCCCTGGCTGCTTGCGCGATGCAGGATTTTGCGTGACGTCAGTGTAGATGCCACCACATCTCTAATTAAAATTACACACGCATGAATAGGTATTTTTTGTATGATACCAGGCTACGTGTGGCTACAAGTGTCTTTTGTAAATTAGTTCCATTTGAAGGAAGTGTATGAGAAAAAACGAGTTCAATTTATTTTACCTTACAAACGCCAGAATTTTTAGGAAAGAAGGAAAAGACGAATGATGCTGCACCTCTGGTACCTACATAGTCGTGTAAAGGCATTAACTGTATTCATCGAAATAATAAAGGACGAATTTTTGGTGTTTTGTATTTATAAGCCACGGTGAATTGGAGGAAAATAGGTGTAAATATTACCATTGACACAGAACGTCTTAGTTATGTGGGGAAATACCGCAGCTATTTGATCTGAAGTGTTATTATTTGTGGAAAAGTAATAAATGTTTATTTAAATATTTATTATCATGGCAACTGATAGTAGTTCGTCCCCGAGAAAGAACTCTTCATAAATAATAATTGGAGTGTTTACAAAGCATACCTAGCGCACATTTATCCAATAATGATTACCTACATAAATAGGTACATATGTAGTACTTAGTACTGTAGTGCTGCTCTTAAAACGGTAAAGGAAAACATCGTGAGGAAACCGGCATGCGTCCTAGAACCAAAAATTCAAAGACTTGCGACCTCTATCAACCCATACTGGGCCCGCGTGGTGGATTACGGCCCGCTCCCTCTCACAGAGAGGAGGCCTGAGGGTGAGGCCTGGGGCCTGGAGGTCTCAGCAGTGGGAATATTACAGGCTGATTGGATGGACATTTATGTAGTATCTAAGGATTAGAGCAGAAAAAATCGAAAGCTAGCCAATACATTGTCAAGATTGTTTTTAAATTGATCTCAACAAGCTGTAAAGAGTACAAACAAAACGATTTGTTAAATCGACTAAGTGTATTGGAGCTAAGATCTGCAATTATTTAATTTAGACTAATGCTTGTAATTGTTCTGCGAGTTAAAACAATTATCGTACATTATTATTTGGTTCGGTCAGCGACAAAAGTCTATAAACACTGCTACTTTTGCAAGTCATCTAAATTGTCACAAAATGATTCGATAAATTGTATGTATTTCAGCATTTTCTATTTTTTTATTTTACTTCTGTACCGGTTTTTATTAAATCTTTAGCTATTTATTTATTTTTATTTTATTTTATAGATTCACCAACAATTGTTTACACTGGATTAATGCTAATGGATAACATGCAAAAATGTATATTCGACAGTGCAACAATCACTTACAGGTAAACTCCGCATGCATAAAGAAGTTGTACAAAAAATTATAATAAATTAATATAGTTATAAATTAAATTAATTACTTAAAAGTCTAAATATTTAATATAACAATAAACTATACTTTTATATATATATATACATATATATATATATATATATATATATATATATAACTAAAGGTTGATCTATTTGGGAAGATACTTAAAAAAACTGGCTTTCAATTTGCCCAAACTTTCAAAGTGCAAATCGATTTGATCACTGCAGCTATTTACAACCTTGCATAACCTTGCATAGGGGGAATTGGCGCCTAGAACCGTTCTTCTCTGGGGTGGGCAGAGTGGTGTTATTGCACTGCGAGGAGTTCTTGAGGGAGCACGGAAATTAAAGGTGTGTAATATTTATGGGCAGTCAATTCTATGGTGCATTACTTTGCACACAAACATTGCATCATTAATGCGTCGGCGATTGTCCAGCGAAACCATTTTAAAGTGTTTTAGTCTGTTACTGTACGAACGTACTTTTTTAGTTATTCCGAAAAGGCCAGGTGCCATAGAAAACGCTTTTGAACGCGTTCTAGACGCAACGAGTGTGTGGCATAGTGTGGTCGCCAGATCACGCTACAATATTCTAACGTGCTTCGGATTAAGCAATTGTAAAGCATAATTTTACTTTTACAACACCTAAGCTGTTTGGAATTTCTTATAACAAATCCCAGCTTTTTTGAGGATTTTTTAATAATATTATCTATCTGTGGAATAAAAGTTAATTTCCGATCAAAGGTAACACCAAGGTCTCTTATAGTATTCAGTTCAGCAATTTTTTCTCCTTCGATATAATAGTCTTGGTCTATCAGATAATGTTTTCGCGTGAATCTAACATGGTAACATTTACTTGAGTTAAGATGCATTTTATTGGTTTGACACCATCGCACAAGCCTTTCTAGATCTCTCTGTAGTGCAGAGGCATCATCTTTAGATTTAACGATTTTTACAAATTTTAAGTCGTCTGCATACATAAAGATAACAGAGTGATGAAAACAATTGGGTATATCGTTAATGAAGAAATTAAATAGCACGGGCCCCAAATGAGATCCCTGTGGCACGCCAGACGAGATGTATCGTAGGGCAGATTGGAAACCGTTGATGACCACATAGAAAGATCTATCCACGAGATACGAACTCAACCATGAGAGTAACGGTCCAGTGATGCCATATGCTCGTAATTTGTTTATCAAAATTCCATGTGAAACCTTATCGAAAGCTTTACTGAAATCAGTATATATGACGTTAGCTTGGTAACCTGCGTCTATTGCCTTCGTTAATAATTCAGTGAACAGTATCAAGTTGGTAGTTGTGGATCTAGACTCCACGAAGCCATGTTGCTCCTCGCTTAGGTACAGCTTTAAGTGATTCTGAATATGGGGGCAGATCAGAGACTCAAAAATTTTTGCAAAGCTAGATAATATTGATATGGGTCTATAGTTAGAAACCATGTCGTCATTATTTGACTTGTGGATGGGAACAATCTTCGCTAATTTCCATTTTGAAGGAAAAACTCCAGAAGTCAAAGACTTATTGAAAATAAGTGACAATGGTATAATCAACTCGGTGGCACACTCGTGAATAAAAATAGGTGGTATTCCATCTGGCCCTGCGCCCTTATTGCAGTCCAGAGTTTTTAACTTCTTGTGTAAAGCATCACAGTCAATAAACAGATTTGATAAACATAAACTATAATTTTGAAGATTATGTAACAATGGGTTGTTTTGGAAATTGCCATCATCCTGAGCAGGGCTATAGACAGAAGAAAAGTAAGTTGAAAATAACTCGCATATTTCTGTTCCGTCAGATGACGTAATGTTACCATCTGTCATCGACCTAGGATACATGCTAGACCCCCCACGTTTAACTTTTATATAAGTCCAAAACTAATAAACAAGTAACAAACAAAAGTAAAAAAAGTAAACAAAGTAGTAAACAAACTAATAACAAAGTAATATTTTTTACTCGTGGGATTAATTATGGAAAACTTTATAAAAACAAACCCAAACACTGATGACGTGCCAATATTATTGGCGGAGGAACCGCTTGCCGGCGACGGCAACCAGGGTCGAGGAGACTCCTGTCCCTCCGGGGACCGGGCTGGGTCCGAGCAGGACATGGGCAGGTTTTGGGGGAAACGCTCGCGCGGCTATAAGTCGGACCGCACGGGATCGGCGGGATCCTCGAGCGAGGAAAGCCTGCCGATCGCTAAAGTGCCGGCTGTTAGGAGAGGCCGAGGTCGCGCGGCGGTGACCTCGAAGCTTGGGCGTGGCAATCGGGGTCGCATCAAGCGACCCGATACCCCCCCAGGAATCGGCGGGGAGAGTGACCCTGAGGTCTCGTCCGGGGCTTCAACCGAGGTGTCGGTAGGCGTCACCGTACAAAAAAAGGGCACGACGGCACAGGCTGGCGCCACCGCGAACCGTGCCAAGGGAGGAGTGGCGACCGACGAGGCCGCCAAAGTGGCCGCTGGGGGCTCCGATTCGGAGCGAGCGGCCAGGTTTGCAGAGGTCGTAGCAGCCGCCATCAGGAGTGTGGCCTTGAAGAAGTTACAGTCTTCAAAAGACAAGGCCATACCCGCGGCTACGGCCTCCATTATGGCGGCAGCGAGGGCTTTTCAGGTCGGGCCACCGTCGGACGTACTGTCCGAGATGCGGGCGGAGGTCGGCCGCTTGACGGCCGCTATGGAGCTTCTCCGAAAGGAGAACGTGGAGCTCCGAGCAGACCTGGCCAGGCTCAGTGGAGCCGGCCCCCGCGTTGTGTTGCAGCGCGGAGCGGTGCAAGGGCAGGGCCCGCCCTTGCCGGCGGAGGACCGGGTTTTGGCCCTGGTGCGGAAGGAGCTGGCTGCGTTCAACAGCCGGTTCTCCGTACTGGAGGCCGTGGTCTTGCGCCCTCCGTTGGCGGCGAGCCAGCTGGCCTCAGGCCAACGGAAGGCGGCATCGTATGCCGCCACCGCAGCTGCCGCGGCGGCCAAGCCAGGCCCGTCAGGGCAGACCAGGGGTGGGGCTGCTACACAGGCAGCGAGGGCCCCGGCCAAGGCGGTGGGGGCCCCGGCCTCGGCCCCGGCCCTGGCAGCGGGAGCTCCGCCCCCGGCGGCGAAACGGCCACCCCCGCTTCCTAAATCTCCCCAGGCTGACGCCGAGTGGCAAATAGCCGGGGAGAAGAAGAAGGCAGGCAAGGCCAAAAGGGCGGCCAAAAAGAAGGCCAGGCGGCAGCGGCGCAAAGAGCAAAGCGTCGCGGCTAGGCTCCGCGCCCCGAAGTCTGCAGCTGTAGTGATTACACTACAGCCGGAAGCGGAAAAGAAGGGCGTGTCCTACCGCGACGTGCTCTCCAAGGTTGGGGCGGCGGTGGACTTGCAAGAGATCGGCGCCACTCAGGGCATCCGGGTTAGGGTCACTGCGACTGGCGCCCGGATGCTGGAGCTCCCCGGAGTGGCCAGTGGCCCGGCCGCTGACGCCCTAGCTGAAAAGCTTAGGGCGTCCTTAAATGCGGACGAGGCCCGAGTGTCCAGGCCCACCAAGTGCGTGGACATGCGCATCTCGGGCCTGGACGACTCAGTGGCGGAGGAACAGGTGGTGGCCGCTGTCGTCAGGACTGGGGGGTGCTCTGCCGAGCAGGTTAGGGCGGGCACCATCCGTCCTGGCTTCACGGGGATGCGAGCCGTAACGGTGAGCTGCCCCGTGTCGGCGGCCAGAAAAATCGCCGGGGAGGGCCAAAGGTTATTGGTGGGCTGGGTATCCGCGCAGGTCAAACTGCTCGAACCCAGACCTCTGAGGTGCTTCCGCTGCCATGTGGGCAACCACGTGGGAGCTAAATGCACCTCGGAGGTGGACCGCAGCGATCACTGCTATCGCTGCGGTCAGCCCGGTCACAAGGCCGGCTCGTGCGAAGCCACGCCGCACTGCGCCGTATGTGCAGCGGCTGGCAAGCCGGCCGAGCACCGGATTGGGAGCAAGGCCTGCGCCCAACCCGCCAAAGCCAGGAGCAAGTCCTCCGCCACCGCCGTCACTGCCGCAGCCGCCGCTACTATTGCCGCCGCCGCTGCCGCCACCACCGTCGTCACCGCCGCGGCCGTTGCCGCCGTGGCGGGGCCCTCACGCGGGGCTCGGGGGGGGGCTAAAATGGACTGCCAATAGGTCCATTACGCCTCCTCCAGGCGAACATCAACCACTGCGCCGCAGCTCAGGATCTGTTGCTCCAGAGCATGGCGCAGTGGTCGATTAACATCGCCGTGGTCGCTGAGCCGTACTTTGTCCCGCCCAGGGATCACTGGGTGGAGGACCTGAGCGGCTCAGTGGCCATTATTTCGTCGGCCGCCGCCGGTACCCCCGTCCCTCGAGACCGTCAAGAAGGGACGGGGTTGCGTAGCAGCACGGTTCGGGGAGATTGTCGTGGTAGGAGCGTATTTTTCCCCGAACCGAACTCTCGCCGAGTTCCACAACTCCCTTGGGGAGTTGAGAGTCGTCGTCGTCGGGTACCATCCCCTCCCCGTGATCGTCCTCGGGGACTTCAATGCCAAGAACGTGGCTTGGGGTTCCCGGTTAACGGACACACGGGGCAGGATGGTGGAGGACTGGGCTCTGGAGTCGGGCCTGGTCGTCCTAAACCGGGGTTCTGTCCCCACGTGCGTGCGGATGCGGGGCGAGTCAGTGGTGGACATTTCGTTCGCCAGCCCCGCTCTGTCACCACGTGTCATCGGCTGGCGCGTCATGGAGGGGGTGGAGACCTATTCCGATCACCGGTACATCCGGTTTGACGTCTCCGCCCAGACCTCGGGCACGCCGGTCAGACAGACCCCGAGTGGTCCGCGGTGGGCGCTGAAGCAGCTGGACCGGGAGCTCCTCCTGGAGGCCTCGATCGTGCAGGCCTGGGTGTCATCACCGGACAGGCCTGCCGACATCAACGACGAGGCGGAGTGGTTCCGGGAGGCCATGTCCGAAATATGTGACGTGGCAATGCCCCGGGTCCAGCCCAGACGTGCTCAGCGCCAGGTGTACTGGTGGTCGCGTGAGCTGACCGCTTTACGCGCGGCGTGCGTTGCTGCGCGCCACTTGTACGCCAGGCACCGCAGGCTCCGTATCCGCCCGCCGGATACGGAAGCCATTGAGGCGGAGCTGTACGCCGGGTACAGAGCGGCGAAGACCGCACTCCGAGCGGAGATCGAGCGGGCCAGAGGAGAGGGCCGTAAAGAGTCGCTGGAGACTCTGAACAGAGACCCGTGGGGGCGCCCATACAAATGGGTGAGAGATCAACTCCGCCCATGGGCTCCCCCGCTGACGCAGAGTCTCCGGCCCCAGCTCGTGGAGGACGTGGTGAGCGCTCTGTTCCCTTCGCGAGGGGAACATACTCCCCCGCCCATGGCTCCGCCTCCTGCGGTGCCCGATGCGGACCACACAGGTGACGACGACGACGACGAATCTCCGGAGGTGACCGGGGTAGATTTGAGAGTGTCGGTACGTAGGCTGAATGCCAAAAATACCGCCCCAGGACCCGACGGCTTACCTGGAAAAGCCTGGGTTCTGGCCTTAGAGGCTCTCGGGCCTCGACTTCGAGGGCTCTTTAGCGCATGCTTGGAGAGGGGCCAGTTCCCACTTCGTTGGAAGACGGGGAAACTGGTCCTCATCAAGAAGCCGGGGCGCCCGGCGGACTCTCCGTCCGCTTACCGGCCCATCGTGCTGCTCGACGAGGTGGGCAAGCTCTTTGAAAGAGTAATTGCAGACCGCCTTGTCGGGCAGCTGGTGCGAGTGGGGCCGGATTTGGCGGACAGCCAGTTTGGTTTCCGCAAGGGGCGCTCTACGGTGGATGCCATCATGCGCGTTCGAGCCCTCACGACGGGGGATGCTGTTGCCCGGGGTGGGGTGGTCTTGGCGGTGTCTCTTGACATCGCCAATGCGTTCAATACCCTGCCCTGGAGTTGCATTAGGGAGGCACTCCGGTATCACCGGATGCCGACCTACCTCTGTCGAGTGGTCGAGGCCTATTTGACGGACAGGGCCGTCATCTACCCCGGTCACCACGGAGAGTGGAACCGGCGAGAGATGTCGTGCGGTGTCCCGCAGGGATCGGTCCTGGGGCCGCATCTGTGGGACATCGGCTACGACTGGGTGCTGCGCGCCGACCTCCCTAGCGGCGTCAGCGTAGTCTGCTACGCTGACGACACGCTGGTCCTGGTGCAGGGGAGGTCGCATGAGGCGGCGGCCGAACTAGCGACACGTTGGGTTGCGACAATCGTCGATAGGATCCGGCAACTGGGACTCGAGGTGGCCTTGCACAAGTCCGAGGCCATGTGTTTCTATGGTCCTCGGAACGCGCCACTGTCGGGTTCCCAGATGACGGCGGGAGGGGTTCACATCGGTGTCGAGTCGACGATGAAGTACCTGGGACTCGTCCTCGACAGCCGGTGGAACTTCGTCGAGCACTTCCGACGTTTGGCTCCCAAACTGCAGAGGGCTGGGGCTGCTTTGAAGCGGCTTCTGCCCAATCTAGGGGGTCCAAACGCCTCCTGCCGGAGGCTCTACGCGGGGATCGTTCGGTCCATGGCCCTTTACGGGGCACCGGTGTGGGCGCGTTCATTAAGGCTGCGACCAGCCCAGCGATTGAACGCGTCCCAAAGGGTCATGGCCATTAGGCTGGTCAGAGGATACCGCACGGTCTCCCGTGAGGCGGCGAGCCTCCTTGCCGGACTTCCGCCATGGGATCTGGAGGCAAAAGTCCTCGCGCACATGTGGGAGTTGCGCGAGGAGGCGAAACGCCGGGGCGTAACTCCGCTGCCGCGAGAAATCACGGCACAGCGGACAGAGCTCCGGCGGGATCTCATGGCGGCATGGAGAGTGCGATTGTCGCAACCCAGCGCTGGGCACGCCACAATTGCGGCGGTAAGGCCCCTCTTTGAGGAGTGGCTAGAGAGGCGCCACGGCGTCCTCACCTTCCGCCTGACGCAGGTCCTCACCGGACACGGTTGTTTCGGGAGGTTCCTGTTCAGGATAAAGCGGGAGGAAACGCCCGGGTGTTACCATTGTGTGGATCGCCCGGAGGACACGGTGGAGCATACGGTGGAGGTCTGCCCGGCTTGGGCGGGGCACCGCCGTGTCCTCACGGAGGCGATCGGCAGCGGCGATCTCTCGCGTCCGGCCCTGGTTCAGGCCATGGTCCGGAGCGAGAGTGCATGGGAAGCCGTCACTTCCTTCTGCGAAGCAGTAATGCTCGCGAAGGAGGAGGCGGAGCGCGCGAGGGAAATGCAAGATGCGCGCCCTCGCGCCCCTAGCCGCCGCAGGAGACGCCCCGGGCGTCGGGAGTCGCGAGCCGACTTCCGGCCACCGTAGGCGCGGGCTGGCGGACGGTGGGCAATGGGTAGCTCGCCGTCCGATTAGGACCAGGCCCGGGTCGACGGCGCGTTGTGTTCCACGCGCGCCTCAAAGAGATGTCAGCACCAACTGACGGGGTCCGTAAGGGCCAATGCCTGCCAGGGTTGCGAGTTTGTCCGAAAGGGATATCGCGGCCCCGGCACACAGGCAACGGAAGGAACACGGGTGGGTTTTAGTCAGTAAAAGTCTGACACTCCCTCTCGATCCGCCCAGAGCGGGAGGAGTCATTTGATGATTTCCCACCCAAAAAAAAAAAAAAAAAAAAAAGGATACATGCTAGACCCCCCACGTTTAACTTTTATATAAGTCCAAAACAATCTGGGGTTGTGCGTGAGTTCGTCTTCCAAGTTCTTTATGTAGCTATTGTAGCAGACAGTTGCAAGGTCATCACAGCGTTTACTGATTATTTTTAATTCTATTTTATCTAATGGGTTTTTGTAAATATTGTAACGTTTTCTGATCTTATTTTTAGAATTTAGCATTTTAATAAGGATTCGGTTAAACCATGGTGGGAATTTGCTATTTTTGGGTACTTTAGTGGAAATAAACATTTGTATAGTTGTATTAATAATATCGTAGAATACCTGTACCATCCCATTGACTTCGTGCTGTTCCTCAAATAATTCCTCCCAGTTGAGTTCTTTTAAGTATTTACGAATGGGTACGTAATTTGATTTACGAAAGTTAGGCATACCACTGACAATATTGTATGGAAGTTTGGCTACCTTATTTAAGGAAATGATAATATCTAGGGGCGGATGGTGCTGATCAATATTACATAATGAACCAATACTTTGGCTTACTTTACACAATGGATGATTGCACAATACAAGGTCAAGTATCCACCCTGAGGTATTATTTATGGTGTTAAATTGATTGAGCTTGTTTACATGCGTAAAATCCAACAAGGCTTCGCAAGCATTAGTCAGCTTGAGGCTGTTATTCGAATTACAGACAAATTTCCAGTCGATATTACCCAAATTGAAATCGCCTATGATACATACGCACGAGTCGTTAAGCTGTTCAAACGCCGCATTACATTTATCCAAGAAGTTTTCTAAGTGGGATATGCGCACAGGTGGTGGCAGGTATACTGCACAGAGAGCCATTCGACGAAAAGACTTAGCCACAGGAAAATCCAGGGTAACCCAAAGGTCTTCACAACTACTCTCGAAATGTACAGCGCGTTTAGAATGTATTTTTTTTTTTACAGCTATCAATACTCCTCCACCCTCTTTACCACTATATACACAACAACTTTCTCTATCTCTCCTGTAAACCACGTATCTGTCGTCGAACAGCTCACTGCTACGGACGGAACTGTTAAGCCAAGTCTCTGAAAGAATGACAACA
This sequence comes from Agrochola macilenta, assembly GCA_916701695.1. NCBI lineage: Eukaryota > Metazoa > Arthropoda > Insecta > Lepidoptera > Noctuidae > Agrochola > Agrochola macilenta. Next base: position 20,705,254 of record OU753560.1, on the reverse strand, counting down.
TCTTAGTTATTACAACAAACATTGCGATAAACCTTATGCGTTTTTGTTCGCAAACCTCTACAGTTCTGATATCATTTATGATTTAAAAACTACAGTGTTAATCGACTTTTGTCACTGGTTTTCGTAAATAATATTTGAAATGTTAATCAATTCGGATTCCATAAAAATAAAACGACATCTTTTGTTAAATATCAATACGGATGATGCCTGGATAAAAAAAAAATCTAATTAGTCAGTCAGTTATATGGTAAAAAAATATTAGACACGTATTTTTTGCTTTATCATGTTAATAAAAAATTACTTAGATAAAACGAATTTTAAGTTGGGGAGTGGGGGTTGCTACGTCACAAGTAAGTATGAAATCTACATACTCGTGACGTCATGGCACATTTTAACTCAATGTATCGCCGAAATTTATATTTAGATTACGTAAAAAAAGAAAAAATACGTGTCCAATATTTTTTTATAATCTCCATGAAGGACAATTTTTTTTTTTTAATTCATCCCTATTGTTTTAGAAACAATTGAGAAATGATCACAAAGTGCAAAAAACAAAGTGCTGCTCTTTTCATTGAAATGTAAAAAATATGATATTTTGATCAATCATTGAGGTTTAAGAATAATTGAGGTGCTACTTTTCAAAACTTAACTATTCCACTTTTAGTTTTTTTTCAGAATTTTAGAAAATGTCTTTTTAGGAATGCAGCTATGTATTTAGTCCTACATTTTGTTGAATTATTATATATAACCAGAATAGACATTGTTTTGGCCAGGTTTCAATAATCTAGCAATAATCTATTTTCCACGCCAACCCACGCCATCGCCATTCCAAGCCATTTCGAACACAATTTCAAGCCACGTGTTAAAAATAATAAACTCTGCACTGACGAAATGTACTAAGAACTTTGAAACTAAATTGACTGAAAAAATATAGAGAAAAACATGTTTTGCTGCAATTTCTATGAAACTAGCAAATTAGTGCTGGATTAATCACGTTTTGTTCCAAAACTGTATTTTTACGAAGGGGATTAAACTACTTTCGATGAAATCATGCGTTTTCTTTTATTTTTTCTGCTGGATCAATCACGTTTTGGCAAACATGTGGTTTCGCTGCATGTAAATTTCAATATTACCGACCAAAAAACAAAAAAGTGTGCTGTCGAAAGTCAAGTTTTGAAAAGCCTCCTCAATTATAGGTATATCTCTAATGAATGCAAGCTACTGTTGAGGTACGTAAAAAAATGCTGGAGGTAGTGAAATTTGAATTTGAATCTGTTATATAGGTTATATAGGTGTATCGCAGGGCAGTATATTAGGGTCACCATTATTCCTATTGTATATTAACGAGCTTCCAAACATCATTAACCACTGTTACGAATGCTGATGATGCAACTTTATTTATATCAAATAAATATTCTAATAATTTTATTTACGAAAGTGGAATAAACTGATTAGTCAATAAATTAAAGTTAACCTTTCGAACACCAAATTAGTTCAACTTAAAAATTATAAAAGTAAAGCTTACTAAACTGAATGTAACCGTGACTGTTATAGCGATTGAAGAAGTAAGAAACAAAAACCTAGGAGTCACAATAGATGAACATACAAACTGGAAGGCATAATATACAGAAAATATTAATAAAAAACATCCAGACAGTTTGAAATGAATTCAAATTGAAATTGCAAAGTTATTAACATAGTGATTTAGACACATAGCTAGAGTAATGTTGTAACCAAAATCCTCGTAAAGACAGGTTAATGACCTGTGATTGCAGTTAAGATGTAGCAACTTGTTGCGGTTAACAAAACAACAGAAATTACTATGAGAGTAAAATTTTGGCGAGTCATTCGTCATTAGTGAGAAATATCTATGAAATAGAGAGCAGTGGTGACCCAGTGGTTACGGTCCCGATTTATGAGTACTGTAATACAATTTTTACAACCATCCAGCCACTATAGGCCTACCGCTTAACTGAGACGTTTCCTGAGATAGCTGCGCGGTGCGGGCGGGGTGTAGTGACGTGATGCGCGAGCGCAGTGATTTGTCAACTTGTGACAACTTAAACCCCTCCCGCACCGCGCAGCTACCTCAGGAAACCTCTAAGTTAAGCGGTAGGCCTATAGTGGCTGGATAGTTGTAAAAACTGTATTACATGAGCAAATGGCACTTACCATCATACCAACCATTATAACCATAACCAACCAACCAACCACCACTATAACCATTATAACCATTATATCCATTATATTCGGCATTCACCCTTAACAGATACTGCTGTTTCGGTCCAAATTTTATGTATTTTCTCCGCTCTTCCTCTCTATGGGAAAAGCCACACCTTTTAGACAAAATTGATCAAATTATTCGAAGTACTCTGACATCAATTATAAATGTGGCATTGGACGAACGCGCGTGGCTGCAAGCTACACTACCCATTCGCTATGGTGGGCTCGGCGTCCGCAAAATTTCTAGTGTAAGCTTATGCGTTCCTGTCCTCGGTCCACAGCACCGAAAAGTTAACCAGAAAGATCTTAGCCGCTTCTCAGGTTGACTCTGAAGTGCTGTGTTTGCCGCTTCAGGCGCTACCGTCACCCAACATAGGCACTATGCTGGGTGACACCACTTTTCGGCTCGCTACAAGTCTGCGTCTGAGCGCTTCATGCGGGGCTCCACATCGCTGTCAATGCGGTGAAGCATACGACCGCCTCGCACACCATGGCTTTTCCTGCAGCAAGAGCGCTGGTCGGTTGGCACGGCACGCAAGCATTAATGACATCATCCGTCGGGCTCTTGTCACCGCCGGGGTGCCAGCTGTTTTAGAACCCAATGGCTTGGCACGCAACGATGGGAAGAGGCCAGACGGAATGACCATTATGCCTTGGAAGTTGGGCCTTTGGTGTGGGATGCAACCTGTGTCGACACCCTTGCGCCATCCCATCTTCCTAGCACGGCGGGCTGTGCCGGGGCGGCTGCTGCAGGTGCAGAAAACCTCAAACGGTGCAAATATAACAACCTTATTGGTAGTTATATTTTTGTGCCGTTTGGGGTTGAAACACTAGGGCCGTGGGGTCCGAGTGCTCATTGAATATTTCGGGACGTCGCCAAGCGGTTGGTCGACTCTTCACGTGACCAGAGGGCTAACCAATTCTTAGGCCAAAGAATCAGCATTTCCATCCAACGTGGCAATGCTGCCAGCCTTTCGGGCACTTTTCCCGCTAACAGCGATGCGAATATGAATTTTTTTATGCCCAATGAGCTCTTCCTTTTTTTTTTCTTTACATTATTATACATAATATATATATATAGGTATTGTATGTATGCATAATATATATTATATAGTTAATTGTAAAATAAATTGTATTATAACCATTATAACCAAGAAAACCATTACAACCATTTAGTTTGGTCACGGATTTAAGGCCCCATTTTTACGATGCAAGTTTCTTACCGCTTAACTTTTATTGTGGCTTCAACTTATGGTATGCCACAGGCAATTTAATCGCACCGTATAATACGATTATGAAAGTTATATTAAAGCTTTAAGGTTTCAGTCAAAACCTTTTACCCCTAAAAGACCTTCTACAATACAATTAGTATTGTAAAAGGTCTTTTAGGGGCCATAAGTATCGCTGCAGAGCGTGAGGTCAATTCCATTTCAAGTAAACCATAGATGTTAATTTAGTAAAGATCTTATTACAGGCTTCTTTATCGTCACTACTATTACCGCTCACTTCATTTAGAAACACAGGCACAACGAGAGTCTTTCTTTTAATGCTTTTTTAATTTGAGGATAATTTGTTGTGTACCAGTTAAATTTTAATTTAGCCTAAGCCAGCTTATGCAACTTCATTGTATCTAATAGCTCATATCCGCCATATTTGCCACTAATTCGTTTGTTACAAAACTCTTGCATCTACATTATGTTATGTAAGAAGCAATTAGATCAACACTTATATTTCATATTCGGTGGTTCTTATCCGTAGCTTTGTTTGTTAGCCTCGTTATGTAATTCGTCTAGACGGGCACCATCATCCATAATTTCTTCACTTTTGTTTCACGTGTCGGATTGCTGTCCCATCGGACTATGAGAGTGAGGGAATAGAGAGTGCACCTCTGTTGGCGCATACACTTGTGCACTTTTCTGCGTACCTACGCACTACTACTGGTACTTGGCTTGGTACTACTGATACTGGCCGCGGCCGCGCCGTAACCAAAATTCGGTATTATTATTTTCAAGAGGAAGCATAATATCAAGACAAGTGGAAGGAATTATAGTGGACGGCCTTTGCACAGGAGTGGGACAGTTCAGGCTTATAAAAAAAAGGTTTCGTCCCATCTCTTCCCCTATGCGTTTATACCTACAAAAATTTCCCATCTCTTCCCCTGCCATAAATCATAAGTTTCTGTCGTTAAAAGTACAGTCATAAAAAATAGTCGCAGGTGATTTATTATATTGTTACACTTTAATAAATAATACTGAGTAACAAACAAAACTAAGTTGATTCCTGTGATATGTTAAATATTGTATTTATGTTACGTAAACTCAAACTCAAACTCAAACTCAAACTCAAAACTCAAACTCAAACTCAAACTCAAAGCATTTATTTCAAATAAACCAATTACAGGCACTTTTGAATTGTCAAGGGGTCGGTCAGTCAGAAATATGAAGCTAGTTGCCCATTCCAACGCGTAGTAGGTTCCTATGGAGAAGAACGGGCAAGAAACTCCACGGACACTCTTTTAAATCAGAATATTGTTACAAAATATTGGTTACATCATTCATGTTGTAATTATACATGTGAGAACAATGTAGAGAGACGTGCACGTTAAAAGCGTCCGTAATAAAGAAAAAAAACAATTCAAAAATTAAAATAAATTCAAAATAAGCCTTGGCAGCTAAGAGATGACCAGTCCCCACTGACGGCGCCCGTTCACGAACATGACGCATGGATCAGCACCATTTAGCTCAACCATTTTGTAGGGAACTTTATGATCCAACACACACGCCACCACCAGCGAGACATTTGAGTGAGCATGACATACTCTCAGCCGCAAGGGCACATTTAGGTCAATGAAAGACGTAGGTACCCAGTAAATGGTAGCTTTAAAGTAGGTACATAGTGCTCACACATGTGCTATGCAATTATATAATACTATGAAATTGAATTTATACAATCTAAAGATAGTCCTACAATCTTCAGCAGCTCCAACAATATTTTCGAATGCCAATCAATTAGTTTATGCGCCTTGTGGAGCTGGACCAGCGTTGAGCCAAGCATTTTTGTCAACGATGTAATCCCCCAACTTATAATATGCTTGGCAGCATAGTGTGCGTTTTATACAAGATTTAAAATTCCTTTCATTCAATTGGAGTATGTGGGGAGGTATTTTATTGTAACATTTTAAACAGTACCCCATGAAGGTTGAGTCAACTTTAGCCAGTCTGAAACCCGGTTGAACTAATTGTTCCCTATTTCTAGTGCTATAATTGTGTCTATCACCTCTTTTACTGAAAAGACTTAGATTTTTCCTAACGTACATGATGTTTTCATAGATATATTGACATATATTAAAGTACGCGTTGCGTAAAAAGAGCGCTCATGTGAACTTGTGCAGTCTACGTAGATTATATTTTTTATTATTTTTAAAACCCATTTCAATAATACTAAATATTCGCAGATGATTTATTATATGGTAATACTTAAAAAAATACTTAACATACTAAATGTACGTAGATTATATTTTTTAAATTCTTGTTAGAATCTTTTTCAATAATAATAAATATTAGTAAATTATTTATTATATGGTAACATTAAAAAAATACTTACCGATTAAAAACAAAACTAAGATGATTCGTGTGATATATTAATTATTGTGAATGTACGCAGATTATAAAATATATTTATAATTCTTGTTAAAACTAAAACCAAGAATATTTTATTTGTAAATTTTTAATATGAATTAGATTCACTGATTGAGTTTTTTTTTGTCCGTGACTATACCGTTGAGTGATTTATGGCAGGGGGAAGAGATGGGACTAAACCATAAAAAAATTGATACGTATTACACTTTCAACAAAAAATTGCCACAAATATGGCGCATTCACTAGTCCAAACAGACATAATATCCGACCGCTAAAATTAGGCTGATCCGCTTCCCACGATTCATTAGCACCTTTTTAGTAGTCCACTTAAAATTAATTATGAAATAATAATTATATAATTTAAATTAAATTAAATAGTTGGTCTTAAGTTCGCCTGCAATGTAATGAAATGAAATAAAAATAGGAGTCATTTTTGCTGGTGTGTTGGCCTGTCTTTAGTTGAAACCTAAAGCCCTGTGCTAATTCAACATGTTGAATGATAATATCATTATCATCATTAGACTCCAGCAGTCCATTGCTGGACATAGGCCTCTCCAATTGCACGCCATACACCTGGATTCTTAGCAAATCTCTTCCAGCTGTTACTAGTCACTCTGCGGAGATTGTCGCTCCACCTGGCCTGAGGCGTCCTATCTTACGTTTGTCGATTCGCGATCTCCACTCAAGAACACGTCTACCCCAACTTCCATTGTTGTTGGTTGTTGGTTGTCAGTACGTATAAGCATCACTTTTATTTATAATCTCAAAAAGTAGAGGGAGGGAAGACTTTTTGCCAATTTGAAGATTTTCTTTTTCAAAGAACGTAAGGACCAATTTTTATGAGATTTTGAACCAATCCGGGAAACCCAAGACTGCGAAAAGTTGGTCCTTCGAGACGAGACTTAATAAAGTTGGCCAAATAAAAAGGAAAAAGAACTTTCATAGCATTTTATTAACTTAACGCTTTTTAGTGTAACTTACAAACTAGTGTTAAAATTAATGATATCACATTTCTTTATTCATAATAACAAAAACTTATTTGAAATTATTATTAAAATAGATGTTTATTGTAATTGTACTCAACAGTTTGTTTATTCTTGTGAACGGAATGTTAAGAGAAAGGTTTGAAAGGAAATTCTGAAGAAATGAAGTAGTTTAACTATAAAAACCTTTTTTATATTTCATGCGGCGTTGAAATTTTTATTCGAAAGTTTTAGAGAGACAGTATCACTCAATGATAATGTACACACGATTTTGTTCCAATTTCAACAGTTAAACATATTGATGGAGTATCATTCATTACTTTAACATTTCGATAGACTGTGTGGTTTTTGTTACTAAACATTTGTAGGTAATCTTCTAGTATCCATAATTTGTAATTGAGAGATTTTCAGTTGCCAATGTTTATATATTGAGCAATTTTATTAAAATTCTATGTACGTGTGGTCGATTAAAACGTGTTGCTTAAAATCTGTGAAAATGATTGATTCAAGTTCAACCGCAAAGTAAGATACAAAATGGCATCTGAAGAAATAATATTACTGGTAAAACCTAGAGAAAATTCTATTAAAAGAGAGTAGGAGGGATAAAAAACATTACGTGAAAACATTTTACAAATTACCCATCGATATCATACATATTACACTTTAGTCGCAAAAAATGGTCTTTCTGAACCTAGGTTAAATTGTAGGTACAGATATAGCTTAAAAGTATACTTACATTTAAAATTACATAATAATAACTAAAGTTAAATTGGCAATTCAAAACAGTAGTTGTATAGTAATCTAAGTAGTAGTCTAAGTATATATAAACACTACAATTACAATTCGTTTTCACACTAAAATAGTTTTATAGGTACATTTTATGTTAGTATGTTTCCTAAATTCACTACTTTCAGGCTTATTGCTAAAAATACGACGAAACTAAAATTATTTATAAAATCTATGAATTCTGTTTCCTCAACAGGGAGCAACAAACTAAATACTTCATTAATAATATAATATCTATTTATCACGTCAGTTTTACAATTGTTTTTAAAACAGTAACCATTATTATGTCATACTTGAAAAGACGTGGAAAGCATAATACGAGTATATTTTAAATCACTTAAGTATAATCATTTACAAGAGAGCCCGCCTGAGGTATAGATGAAGATTAATACAAGTATAAAGACATGAAGAAGTATAATATGCATATATATTTTAAAACCACTTACAATAAAGTAATAGAAACTTAAAAGTTTAAATAACATAATAAAACGAATGGTTGGTATAGGCAGAGTTAAGGAATATATAAACTATGAAAAAGTATCAGGTATATATTAACAATACAATTTTCAGACAGGCAATCAATACCTTAAGGCTTTTGTAATTAAAAATCACAACCTAATCAGTGAGTTTAAAGTCCGTAAGACTAACTTAATTATAGCAACCCTTCTAAGTAGTATTATCAATTTAATGGAATGTCATTTCTGAGTTAAAATTTAGGACGGAATTTCCATTATTACAAAGACAAATTCAAACGTAAATACCTTTAGCTTTATTTGAAAGATATATTAATTTGTCTGTGTCAGGTTAGACAGCTGTCTGACGTAACTTTAACTAACTCAATTAACTTTATATAGTCTATCTGCTGGTTTAAGATATCCTACCTGTCTTTCTGATTCGCCTAAAGGTATTCACAAATTCCATTTGATGACGTTCTTCCTTGTCAAAATAATGTCAAAAGGTCATGGTCCATAAGTACTACAATTATACTCGTAGCTCCCAACTCATACACTCATAGTATCGTTCATAGAAATGCTAGTCACATTAGCCACTACCTCCAAAACTGGAGTTGCATGGAATTTATCCACCATGCTTCTGATTGAAGTAAAGGATCCTGTAAAGAGTGCCACGAGAGCAATCATGGCGATGAAGATGTTCTTCCAAAGTTTCCAGTTGAAGGGTCCAAGTCCTCTGTCCCAATTGTGGACGGTGTCAATGATGGCTGGAGTGAGGAGGCCGAGGGTTGAGAGGAAGATGGCACCGCTCAGGTTTATGAATAGCTCCAGGTCAGGGAAAGCGGCTGCGAGAGCAACTGTTGGAAAACAACAAACGTTAGAAATTAGTCATTCGTTTCCTAAAATGCTGTGTGTTTTATTAATAGGTAATAGAGCCTAGTTTATTACTAATCTGTTTCAAGTCACTATAATATGTTAATTCCAAAGAACTTAATGATATTCTGTGGATATTTCATACGTTCTATAACAGAAGGTTCTCAAAGTTATTGCATCTACCGCCCACTTTGTAAATCAATTATTTTTCAACGCCCCCCATTTTTTACTTACTTTACCACAGCTTAAAAACCATTCATTACTTTAATTAATTTAATTGCAGTGTGCTATATTAGTCTGGTCTGGAGTTTAAACTTACATTCTAAACTAGACTTTTTTACCAGTCAGAGCAATTTAGAACGCAAACTCGTTTATCTCATTCGTCGTTCAATCGTACTGAGCAAGTAAGAACAAGTATCGATGAACCAGCCGATTGATACTAATATGGACTAAATAATCGATGTTGTATAGTAGGTAGATTTAATTGCGGTGAATTTTAAAATATTAAGTAGATGAAATTACAAATCAGCCATCGCCCCCTAAGCCACTTCAACACCCCCAATTTTTTCTGGGCCCGTTACCGCCCCTCTAGGCCTCCAGCGCCCACAAGGGGCGTTATCGCCCACTTTGAGAAACACTGTTCTATAACATAAATTACCTACGTTTTTAAAATGATTACATAACCTTTAATCCTTCAACTTTATTAAATGAAGCTGCTTTTTCCATGAAAATATTAAGTTATATTTTGGCTAAAATAAGTGATCCATAGAAATTGTTATTTGCGTAGGATGGTCCCTGTACGGAATAATAATAAAGTTGTAAAAACGTCCATAACAATTCATTCTCAACTTTTTTTAGTCCTCATTTAGGTTTTCTAATCTCTAGGGATATTTCATGAAACCCGAAACGATTTTTGCAGTCCTTAAATAAGGATAAATTTTTTGAATGCCCTAATTTATTTCAGTGCTTTACGTCAATTAAATAAAATAGGCTTTACATTTCAATTATTCTTAAATTATAGAAAAAAATGTATTCATTCTGTGCCCACAGAATTAATCTAGACTAAATTTATGATCTTTTCCTTCATCCATCCTGATTTAAGTTGGTCAACAATTTTTACTGGTTCTATTTTTTAATTTTAGGTGTTAATAATTTTGTCTTTGGGTACCCATAGATATAACCACATCTCACTCACCTGAGCCAGCGACAGCGGTGGTCCTGATAGCGATCTGCGTGATGTTCTGGTATCTCACGGATACCTTGTTGTGTAGCTGTCTCCAGATCATCTCCATGGGTACGTAGAACTGTAGGCTGTAGGTGAAGAGGATCGCTAGTGCCATCAGGATCTTCGCGCTTTGGGCGAGACTGGGAAAAAGAAAAATACTATTTTAGTGTGAGGTCTTGGCCGCTTATAAAAGTCTCAGTTTCAACCCCAACTTTTTTTTAAACGCTTTTCTTTATTAAACTTCTTTTCTTACTAAAAAAGTCGAATTTCGAGCTCCGTGTTGTAATACTTGTAATACCAGCCTCTTGATATCCATTAGGTATGGGTCATTTCACTGACTTATCTGTACAATTTCTGGAAAATACTTTCTCTTGCACAGGCAACAACTCATTTTTCTGTATGTTCAGAAAGTTAACACGCAAAAAGTACTCACACTTCATCCTGCGGCAGATTCAAGGTGACACTTCCCCTAACATCGTCTCCATACTTCATATAGCCAAAGAACCCGACGAGACCATACAGAGAGATGACGATGGTCATAGCCACGTTGAGAACTCCAGGACAGCCCAGGAACTGTTGGGGTTTAGCCATCTCGTTCTCAACCGGCATCACGACGCCGATGCCTTCCATGGCGAAGATCACTGTGCTGGAAAGAGATAGATATATTTAGAATGTTTAGTGGTTTGGAGCAAATGGACTTTAGTACGCTGGACAGCGGTAAAGACCAGCGAACAGTATTACCGGAATGGATAGGGTGCAGAAGGTAGGGCCTTCACAGACACATAGTCAATTCCAGGTTGTCGCTTGTCGGATTTTGAAGATGCGTATGTCTAGCAGAGATAAGCAGTAGACCAATCAATCTACTTCGGTCGGCTGCCAGTCTAACTGGATGCAGCTGAATACCAGTATTTTACATGAAGCGATTGTCTATCTGACCTCCACAACCCAGTAACTTGGTAATACGATACCCCTTGGCTTACCAAGGACAACCAGTCTTAACTGGTTGTCAGACTTTCGGGCTTCTGACGACCCATAACGCCTGTCAAAGATCCACGAATGATAGCCGGGACGAACAGCTTAACGTGCTTTTCGAGGCACGGAGGAGTCTCGGTATGAAAGATGGTCACCCATCTACAGACCAACCCCGGCAAGCGTAGCTTAACCTGGTGGATCGACCCGTGCAACAGTTATTACTTAGCCACGAGCTGCTCGAGATAAGCAGTAGACCAAGTTGGTTTATTTTATTTGGTTAGTTTCTACAAAGTTTGCTTTGCTAATTCAATATTTTGCTGAATCGGTGGCTCGTGTTCTAAAATAATACTGGCCAACTTGAAATAAAATTAAAAAACAATGTTTTTTAGAGCGTTTTCAATTATTTTGTTTAGTTCCAAAACTTAAATGCTTAGGATTTCATTCATTAATATAACCTTTGTAATAACTATATTTCAGTGTTGTAATTAAAAGTTTTGGAGCTCTACAAATTCTAATAGTTTTATTAGTATTGAAATCAGGACCGTCGTTAGTTCTAATTGTTCTAGACTTTTTACTACTTAGTTATTTTGATTACATTTCATGAATACCTCTTGAATTTAAAGTACGTGTTTAATGTGTTAGAAGCAATTTTGTTTTATTTGTTGATGAAGTTTTATTTCAGAGCAGAATTTGATAGTCTTGGTTTAGTGCTAGAGAATTAGAATAAACTGCATTCCATGTAGAAATTGATCTGCATTTCTAAATTCTATAAAAAGGCACATCTTGTCCGTGTTTTAAGTAGTTAAACATTGTTGGACGACCATTTGAGAAGTAAGTTAAAGAATTTGAAGAAGACGTTGTCAGAAGTAGCAAGTTCACTCTCAAGATCGTAGTTAATTGATTCTGCGGAAATCCATTATAAAATACAATAGACGTCCTATAATTACTGCTCTTTAAGAGTCATAAAGAACCATGTAAGAAATCGACACGTGTTTCACCTCTCAACGAGTTGAACAACAAAAGTTGATCAACTAAAAATACTTTGAAATTTAAACTCAATTTGGTTAAAAGTCTGTTCAGACGGTTTGCTTTCGATTTGAACCGTCGCAGTTGATCAACTAAAATCGAACCGTGTTAGCCCGGTATTAGCACCATTTTGCGAGCATAAAAACAAATGACAAACAACTAGAAAACACAAAAGTTTAGGAGATCCTTACCTTATAAACAAGGGCCACTGCGTCACACTAGCCACCACCTCCCTACCCTCAGGCTTCGGCAGATCACTGAAGATATAATACATAGTTATGGCGAAACAAATCACCAGGAACACGTTAGCTATCGCCGAGAATGGTACCAGCCACTTTAAGTTCCTGATCTGACAGATAAGTACCAGTGGCACTAGAGTTAGTGCACAGTAGGCTTCTACCGATAACTTGTATTCAGGGATGTATTCGTCTAGCACCTGAAACAAATGAATATCGTTAATGTCAGAGTACCTGTTGAGTTTAGCTGGGTTAAGTTAATCTCGGATTAAAGTAAGCTCGTTCTATTTTTAGTTCTATCCTTCGGTGACAGAAATAGAATAGATTCGTAAGCACACTTCGTGCTTATGAAATGTTTCTATGATATTCCGATCACCTACGCGATTTGAGAAAATTTTATTTTTTACTGTGGTTTGGTGACTTTTGCTTACTATCGATTTGTTGATATCAACTGCAGAATAGGCAACAACAAATTTATTTCTTAGGTGCTAAGGCCACTGCAAGTAACGGCCAGTTTATTTTATTTTAATCACTACGATATCGCCTTGGAAAATAATGAAAATCAAACAAAACTTAACTAAATTTATCAAACATTACTCTCGATATTGCTTAGTCAGAAAATTAATATTATTTTATCTTAATTAATTTGGCGTTCATATAATTCATTTGTAGCCGCGTTAGGAAAGTTTTGCAATTTAATAACAAAGCTCTCTCGTCCTTATATAAAGCTTAAAGTTCGTTCGCGTACCATAAATACAAGATCAAAGACGGAACAGAAAATTCAAATACACAACAAAGGTTAATAATTTTTAACGACAATATTTTTTACGGAAAACCAAAGAGACTACATCGTTGGTCCAGTGGTCGTAAGCGCTACAGCTGAGCATGAGGTCCTTTTTTTTTTTTTTTTTTTTGATTGTAATGATTCCTCCCGCTCTGGGCGGAGCGAGAATGAGCATGAGGTCCTATGTTCGACTCCCAGGTCGAGCAAAGTATTATTGAGTTTTTCCAACAGGAATTTCTTCTTCTCTCTCTCTTCTTTTTATATATATTTATGTATATATATATATGTATATATATATGTATATATTTATGTGGTTAAGTTTATGCGTTACGTATTTATTGTGTATGTAAATGGTACACCACTGACTACCTGCAGTATTGTCTCTCCTTCTCCCTTTAATCCATCCAAAGGTTGTCTGTAAAAGATCGCTTTTAGCGATAAGACCGCCCATTGTGTCACCCTATGTAACATTTCTAAATTTATTTCTGTAATTTGTATGGTGTGCATAATAAAGAATATTCTATCTATTCTATCTTCTCAGAAGCAGCCTGGATTTGTGTCCGGTTGGTAATAGGCTCGCCCCCTATTACATGGGACTCAAATATAACTGGCGAAATGTGGGTGTACTACGGTACACCTCTGCCCAACCCTTCCGGGAACAAGGCGTGTTGTTATTTTACCACAGTCTTTTCCGCTTTATTAGGTACGTTAACAATTATCTGAGCAGAAAATAATTTTCTTACCTCTTTGAAATTTTCAGCGATGAATACAATATAAACACAAAGTGCTGCTAAATATGTGCAGGTCATCGCATAGTCCACGAAAGTTCTGAAAAAGAAGAGAAATAATGTTTTATATGCTAACACTGAGAATCGTTGAATTGGGAAGTGAGTTGGAAACTCAATAGTAATTTTTTTGCGATCAAGAGCTATTCGCTGATCTTAGAGCGTTATCACACTGACGATTGTCCACCTTGTTTCGAGCGAGGCTATCTGTGAACGTGCTCTCCGCGGGTGCGAAGCGAGCTAGCCGCGACTGCACTACGTGTTGTCCGCATCCTCGACTTAAACCGGCGAAATGTGGGTGTACCAACTATAGGTACACCTCTACCTGTCATGTCTGCTCTGTTATGTTATCTTACCTGGCAAAATTAGCCCATGGCCTTAATCTTTTAGGTCCAAATTCGAAGGCAGCACCGCAAGTCTCTGCGAAGCCCATCGATGGCTTCTTAGCGTCCACGCATACTTCTTGAGACGTTTTGACCTGGGAAAAAAAAAATCTTTAAGTATCAAATCCGATTGTAACTTAGTGTAGGGAGTTAAAAAATTACGCCCAAATTACGCGTATTTACACGGGCTAAGTAGAGCAGTGGTGGCCTAGTGAGAGCAGTAGTGGCCCAGTGAGAGCGGTAGTGGCCCATTGAGAGTAGAAGTGGCCCATTGAGAGTAGAAGTGGCCCAGTGAGAGCAGTAGTGGCCCATTGACAGCAGTATAGTGACCCAATGAGAGCAGAAGTGGCCTAGTCAGAGCAGTAATGGCCCAGGCAGAGCAGTAGTGGCCCATTGAGAGTAGTAGTGGCCCAGTCAGAGCAGTAATGGCCCAGTGAGAGCAGTGATGGCCCAGTGAGAGCAATAGTGGCCCAGTGAGAGAAGTGGTGGACTAGAGGGAGCAGTAGTAACAGCCGCGACTTACGAGTTGTAGGTCGTAGGTTGGAACCCTGACAGGCGCGTTACTTTGTTTAAATTATTATGTCACCACTTCTCTCAAAGCGGTGAAGGAAAACATCGTGAGGAAACCGGCATGTAGTAGAACCAAAAATTCGAAGACATGTGAAATCTACCAACCCGCAATGGGCTCGCGTGGTAGATTACGGGCCACTCCCATTCACCGAGATGAGGCCTGTGTCCCAGCAGTGGGAACATTATAGGTCAATTAGATAAGATAAGATAAGATAATATAAAATTTATTTAAACATTTCTTATTCTTCATTTCTCATTTCTTCTCATGCTTATGGTTACGCGGGCTGGCCCTACTCTAAGGGATAATAAAACAACACTACACCTATGTAGTGTTGTTTTATTATCCCTTGGGGTAGGGCCAGCCCGCGTAACCATACTGTGTGTGGGTAACCAAACTGCGTCGCAGACCCTAGTCTGCGACGCAGTTTGGTGGATTTATAAATGATTTATTCATGTAATTTTATTTCAGAAGCGGTTTATTGACACGAGCATAAGAATAATATAAATATTTACACCCGAGCACATACCCAAAAATACGTAGGTAGGATTTATCCAAACATTTTCAGAAGTGCTGAAACACCAAACATCTTATTAATATTTACCGCATAACCTAAGTTCTTAGAAAGAGTAGGCTAATATCCATATCTTTATATATAATACAAAATACTCGTAGTAACGAAGACAAAACTGTACTGCATTCAATATTTTTGAAAAAAATAAAAATTGCGAGGTGTGAGAATGAGTCTGACGCCGAAAATATAGTTTTAAGAATTTTTGTCCATTTGTCTGGATGAATGCTCCGTATTGGCGCAAAAACGGATTTGGATGACATTTGGCACACTGAAAGTTTATAACAAGGATTAAGAAATAGGGCAAAACTGCGGGCAAAAGCCAGTAAAGACTATAAAAAAGGCTGGATTTAGTAATTAGTGTTACGCTGACGTCAGTCGCGTACCGTCGGTCACGCGTATCAAGACCCTGACGATAAATGGACGTGAATAGTGTTGCAGCGACGGTCAGCGAGTGCGAATTCATATAAATCCGTACCCAACCGATGTCAGCGCTGACCGTCGGTCGAGCACTAAATCCAGCTTTATATGCACAAACAACAACAACACGGTTAGCAACCAAATCTTGATAACTATCAAAGAGTTCAATGTCCTTATAATATTTCGTATTATTATGCTAATGGAATTCCAAGCACGATGGTAACGTTATTTTCATTAATATGAATGGGTATGAGACTTTGTTTACGCTTCTGTACATGAATTTCAGACGTTTTAGACATTTTCTTCTCGAAATGTTTTTTTTTTAAACTAATGTGTTCGCTTTGGATTTGTATGCGGTCATTTTAGTGAGGTTAGACGAAACCTTTACAGAATAGAACTACATATGAGTACAATTAATTATAGCAAAAGCAATAAGATACACCGTAACACACATTACGAAGACGGGTTAGGCAGCGGTATACCTGAGTCCTAAGTCCCATGTAACAGGGGGCGAGCCTATTGCCATCAACCGGGCACAAATCCCGACTCCGGGCTGCTACTGAGAAATTCCTGATGAAAAACCCAATAAAACTTTGCCCGACCTGGCAGTCGAACTCAGGACCTCCTGCTCAGCAGTAGCACTTGCGACAACTAGACTAACGGTCTAACAAATAATATCTGGATAATAAAGCCTTTTTTAATAATAATTCAATAGTCTTACACAAAAGTGAACTGAGAAAATGGCGCTGAGTAAAGGGGTAAGCGGAAGCTTAATGCCATTCATTACTCGTATATTTAATTATTCAAACAAATCGCTAGCCTACTTAAAAACAAAGAAATATTGAAGCTGACTGTAACGAAACAGATTAAGCATTTTAGAGCAATATCACACTGACGATTTGTGAGCGTGCTTTCCGCGGATGCGAAGCGAGCTAGCCACGACTACGCGACGTGTTCGCCGTATATTCACAGTATTATACACTCGCTTGTCTCACTCTCTCTTGTACACTCACGTCAATCGCTCTCGTTACGGAAACGCAAGCTGAAGCGGCAGTGGACAAATAAAAGTAAGACCATGATTTTTTAACATTTGATGTGAAATTTTGTTCAGAAAAATGAAACTTTGTATTCAAGAGGAAGGGACTCATTTTGAGCATTTCATAAATTGATTAATTTTGTACGTATATTAAAAATATTAAAATTCATGGTCTTCCTTTTATTTTTGACACTATGTTATTTAGCAAAAAATAATCCTAATGATGAAGCCTTTCGATCGGTATGATGAAAACTACAGGATGATTATTAGTGGCATATCCATGGGTCGCCCTGTATATAATACAGTTTATATAATTATGAAACCTTTTTAGTTACGTCATATAACATAGAATGTCTCTTTGTCTAGGCCCTTTTGTTATTTCAATTCTTAATGTTTAATAAACAATGAAACTAACCACAATGAAGAAAACATCAGTCACGGAACATTGATTAATAGATGTAATCTCTTAAGCGCTGAATCGCTAAGTTACCTTGGCCTTCACGGCGCTTCCTTCTAATGTCGTAAGCAGTGACGAGACTACAAATAGACGGATACATAATATTCACATAACGATTTCCCAGAAACAATGATGGTCAAGGTTTCTTGGGAGCATTCGATGCAACTGTTCACTGTGTGTACTAGCTAACTAAATAACTAATATTCACCTACGCATATTCATCTTTGATCGCGTTTCTACTGTTAAACACACACAGACACACAAACACTCTCGGGCAAGTAGGTGCTCGCGCCCAGTGCCCTTCGCGGGTGCTGGGTGCGAGGACTTATATTGCACTCACGGCCACACTACACTCTCCAAAGACACACATATCACATCTCCTTTTGTTTTGTATAGTCATTTCCCTTCCTCTCAGTACTTGGAGTTATTACAATGCTGTAGTACGTAAGTGCAATTCAATGTTGAAAGTTTTAGGGTGTGCTTAAACATACAGGTCCCGAACCCAGTATAGACTCCAGCTCTCACAAAGGTTTGAATCTGCCTGTAACTTATATACTATGTACCAAATCTGTACCTTTTTGAGATAAATAAATAAATAATATATATTAAACTTAGTCAGGCTCATTTTGACGAAAACAACAAGTACAACTGAACTAATAAAGTTACTATGGTAGCTATATTAATACGCCTTAACAAGTAGACAAATATTGTTACCTCATAATAACATGGAAATTAATACGGAATTCGATCAAATAAAGCGTTCAACCGATTCATCGGCAAAACATAATGTTGGACACCGTGCCATTAAGGCGTCGCATAGTAATGACTCACGCACGAGCTTTGATAATAACAGATCTTATTTTCCTTCATTAAAATATTTTTCATATGGATCTAGTAAACGAAGACTGATCTAAAATATATTTTTTACAAAAAAAAAAAAAAAAAACAACCGGTGGCAAAAAAAACGAAAATTCAAAATCAAAGACACCGACTTCTGAAATTAAAACAATTACACAACAATTTAATTTTGAGTTATTAAAGTAATTTTTCGCTTTGTAGTATTTTTTCTGGAAACCGGTTTTTATTTTTTGTAACAAGTTTTTATTTTTCACTTTTTATATGTGGTAGGTACCCCACAAAAATTCAAATACCAGTACCTGCTATGTAAATAACAGTGACAGGGACTTGCCATATCATCTATTTGACAGTGCGAAAAATACGTATTATTGAAGCTAACTCAAAAACTATCCAAGCAAAGTTAAAAAAAAATATACGGGACCACCTCGAGCATACCCTTTCAAACAAAAAAGAGTTATTAAAATCGGTCCACAATTGACGGAGAAATCAGTGGACATATGAGTACATTAAAAAAAAACACACGCTACGAACATAGAACCTCCTCCTTTTTGAAAGTCGGTAAATAAATGAAAGAATGTAAGTAGAAAAGTTGAAGTTATCGGAAAATTCTCAACGGATAACTTATGAGCTTCTGCTTTCCAATAAAGCATGAAAAGTTAAATAGATAATTATTTAGAATGAAAAGCAAAAACCTATATAATTACAATATATATTTTAAAATCAGCATTACTTCCCTGAAAACCTTTTTCTTTATAGATTGAACTAGGTATACGGAAAACGAGAAACTTTTAAAAGTCGCGAAAATATGTTTAATTGAAAATATAGCCGCGAAAATATTTTTGGTTGATAATATAATTAATATGGATTCAGTGATGTGCTTACACTAGGATATGAGTATAATTATGCCAGAGGTCGTTTTCTATGTGATGAAGACTTGGAAAATAACCTATGATTTGGTGATCCCAAGTATAGAGTGGCCATATGCAAAATGAATGAGCAAGTCGCCTTCCAGAACTTACACCTTAGATACTAATCATTTGAAAATGGCGGAATGAATAAATCGAAATCTTACCAGAACATAAACGCAATGAGTACAAATAAATCCGACGACTAGTGTACCGATGGCTCCGGCAGCTAAACCTGCATTCTTGAACGCAGCAGGCATAGCCAGGATACCAGACCCCAGCGAAGACTTTAGTAGATGCACCAGAGATCCTATTGTCCTGAAATAAGGCAATATTTGTTAGTCATCTAAAGAGATATTAGTGCATAGAGAATAGACTACTGTAAGGCCCGTCGTCAACGACGCTCGTCAAAACTAACCAGTAATTACAATCTGAAATCACCAATGGGTAGCTAGAATTTCACAGCACTAGTATTTCAATAGTCCATGTTAGAAATATAAACGAAACGCAATCGTCTTCTGTCACTTTCTATTACGTTGTCTCTCTCTTGCGCTGTCAACTGTGTGCCCGTGGACCTATTTCTGTGCTCTGCTGAGATCCAATAAAATCCTTTTTAATTAAATCAATCTTGTATTCTTTGACCAAATTCATCAGTTCATGATGTAGAAGACCCTACTTACTTACGCGTTATTAACTAGTTTGTGAATGGTAAGTCAGGTCGTGTACGGACCGCCATTGAAATACTAGTGCTGTGACATTCTGGCAACTTTTTGGTGATTTGAGTTTGTAACTCGTTACTTTTGAGTACCGTCATGGACGTTTGGCCTTAGGATTATCTAGGTAGTCATTATGAATATCGAATCAACAAAATCGACTTAAAAATTAATAGGTTCAGCATGCCATCCATTGCAATTTCACTAGAGAGTTCACTTTTCTTTTCAACAATTTATAGCCGAAATTCCGTAGTGATAAATCAATTCCACAGGTTCATGAAAAACATATTACTGAACTTTAAAATCGGAGTATAACGTTGAAGTTTCACAATTTTTCAAATGATTGTCTAGAGCATATTGTTTTGTGTGTGAAATGCAGAGTACAAATTTTTTCTTGAGTTTGCAGAACTTTCTTCCTGTTGCCAGAACAGTTTGGACTAAATAATGACAATATTAATTCTATAATATGACTTTTAATAACGTATACGAGTACAGTCGGCGTCAAAAAGATGTATCCACGGACTAAGATTTATTTAATTGTCTACAGTGTACAATTAAATTAATCTTTGTCCTTGTACACATCTTTTTGGGGCTGACTGTAGAAAAAAATAATTTAGTTTTTGAATATTACTTACGAGTTAGGGTGTTCCACCTTTCTGTGTTCGAATGGGTTGTAGGCTTTCTCATTGATTACTTCTTTTGAGCCTAAACTTAGAGTTGATTGGAAGCCTGGATTCGTTGCGAGATTGGCCCTGGAAAAATAATTGAAAGTCAGATTTATTTCGGAAATAATAGAAAGTCAGATTATTTTATTTCTGGTTTTCCAGATTTCAGTTAGAATTGGGCTCCAGTTTATTGGAAGATTCCTAAAGCCTGCGAAATTGGAATAAGTGTCTCGTGTGTCAATCTGGTCAGATGGAATCATTGACGTATCCCGAACTGAGTGTGAGTGTGGAGCCTCGACACAGTATCGGCGTCCTCTCCTGCCTGTCGTGCACAACTATCTGCACACTCCAGGACAAGTCCTGGAGGCAAACGACAGAGCTGTCTGGTCGCTACGTACTAGTCGGACAAAATATGAGCCCTCGTCACGAGAAGAACAAGAAGATTACAAACAGATGAGGAAGCTGTTGACTGTTTTCTTGTGGTCATGTCTTATTTAAAGAGCCGTTTTTTTGGCTGATGACCACGAAGAAACATAATTGACAATTTTTACTTTTAAATAAAGAAATAGAAAGGCATCGGAGCATAAAAAATAATAATTGTGCGTACAAATTTACATTTGCAGTTGGAATGTAAGATACATAGAACATGTTTTTCAACTACAATGTTTAGCTTGTTCTTGGGATAAATTCATCCCAACTTTCCATAGTTGGGATAAATTTATCCCAAGAACAAGCTTCATTGTGCGTGGTTCGACAACTTAATTTTTATTTGATTTTATTTTTTTAATATTTTTATCTGCTTTGTATTATATTGTGTGCTTTAGTCTGTGCTAAATAAATGTATTTTCTTTCTTTCTTTCTTTTCTTTTTCACTTGGCTGGTTTTTAGGGTTCCGTAGTAAACAAGGAACCCTTATAGTTTCGCCATGTCCGTCTGTCTGTCCGCGGCTTAGCTCAGAGACGGCTAGTACTAGAAAGCTGTAATTTGGCATATGTATACGTATACATATTAATCATGCCGACAAAGTGGTCAAATAAAATCAAGAAAAAAAAAATTTTTTGGTTACCTCCGCTACACGTAAAGTGGGGATGTTTTTTTTTCCCTCATCTACCCCATGTTGTGGATTATCTTTAGAAAGGTCTTTCAAAAATATTGCGAGTTTGTCACAACCATTTTTGGATTCAGGGATCCGTTTGCGAAATATTAAGCTTTTAACTGAATTTTTTTGTTAGAGTCAAGTGTCCCCCCCCCCTTCTAGCTAAATGGTTAAAATAAAAAATAAAATAAGTTTATTTCATATAACCATTTGGCTTACATTGCATGTCGAGGAGTCTCCATTTAAGCATAGAAAATACCTGTAGTTGAAGGCTCCGCTCTTCCCTTACATTATAGACGTACGAGTATAAACAGGTACACAAAATATAACAATCAATCAATCTGCCTAGCCTTTTCCCAACTATGTTGGGGTCGGCTTCCAAAATATAACAAAGAAAGGAAAAAATAAAAACAAAATAAAATTAAAATTACGATCAATGTTAAATACGAGAGCACTTGGTTGTTTGGTTGTACTTGGACTTGTGAAAAATTTTCACAGCAGTAGTATATATAACGAAATTAAAAGGAAAACTATGAGAGCTAAGTCGGCTGTACAGGTTAACGAGAAATAATCAACCAATTTAAATTTGCAGTTTGAAAAACATGATCTCCCATACATTCCGTAGAGGAGAACACGTTTTTCAACTACAATGTTAAGTTTGTTCTTGGGATAAATTGAACCCAACTACGGAGCCCTTCATTGTGCGTGGTCCGACAAGCACTTGGCCGGTTTTTAATAAATGGTTGCGCTACTAAAGATTTCGCCTCAATCAAGAGTTTATAAACGTTAATAAAAGAAAAGAAAGAAAATATGTTTATTTGCGGTAAACATGACGCTAAGAAAGAACACATTAGCATAAAAGAACAATTTGGGGGAAAAAATGCGTCACATCCACGCAAAACGGCCATTGCTCAGCATAATACTGCGACCCTATGCGAGACACAGCCCAGCGCTGATTTTCAGCGAAAGCCAGCGTTGACGTTATGACGTTGACCGGTGAAGCATTCGATGAGATATAAATAAGATAAAAAGAATAAATAATTAATCTACATGTTTAAATAAAATATAATATTTAAAATGTCAACATACCGTTCAGCCACACAAGTAAAACAAGCTAATATCCAAATATACCACGAATTTGTATTTAATTGATGTGCGTCAAATCTATTTTTGTTTTACATCTTCTTTGGTCCAGAGAAATACATAATCAGTGCATACTTTAAACCTTTCGCGTGCATTTGTAAGTTAATTCTAATTATTTTGTTCGATAAATCAATCAATCTGTAAAGCCTGTTCCCAACTATGTTGGGGTTGGCTTTCAGTCTAACCGGATTCCAGTACTTTACATCAAGCAACTGTCTATCTGACCTCTACAACACAGTTACTGGGGAAAATAATACCCCTTGGTAAGGCTGGTTGTTAGACTTTCGGGCTTCTGAGGACCCGTAATGACTGTCAAAGATCTACAAAATACGAATGACAGCCGGGACCAACGACTTAACGTGCTTTCCGAGGCACGGAAGAGTCTCAATATGGAATGGATCCACGAAGCGACCGCGGCAAGAATAACTTAACCTGTTATCATTTAGCCACGAGCCCCCCGATTGGTTGATCGATAAATGGTATAATATTAATTAGGATCAAATTCTCGCGATTCGTACTTATAAGCCATGAAAGGAAATTCGCTTTGAATTTAAGACCTTTAGAAGCAACCTAATCTCGAAGACCTAAGACCTTGTATACCTTATTTACTTTTAATGTGAAGTCTAGAATTTATAGTACTTACGTTGAATTAAAATTCTCGAGCACAATGCTGCCTTTTTTCTCTCCGTTCCCCATTTTGCCGTGTTTCTGCAAAGAAAGATACAAGATTGTAGTTGCTTTACTTAAGTAATGCTTGTTTTTAGGGTTCCGTAGCAATGGGTGTCAACGGGACCCTGTTACTAAGACTCCGCTGTCCGACCGCCCGCGTCCGTCCGTTTGTCATAGTCTGTATCTTTTGAACCGTAATAGGTAGACATTTGAAATTTTCACAGAGTGCGTACACTTTGGACGCTATAGTATCAAATAATATCAATAAAATAAAGTATATTTGCTTAAAATTGTATGGTGGAACTGACAGCTGTGCTGCTGGGGAGTTTGTTGCGCCACTTCTTCCTCCCAGCTAACGCACTAGGAAGTGGTGAAGGGCGGGCGTTATGGGGGACTGTCTTTTGTAATTTTGACGTTCGAAAAGTGCTGATTCTCAGCCTAGTTAAAATTTTAGAATTTTGAATCCTTTATATGCGAGTCCGACTCGCACTTTGCCGCTTATTTTTTTTACTACAAGTGAGCCGTGACATTAGTTATTACTAAACGACTGTTTCTACAGTTCACTTTGAAGTTAAATAAGTTTATTATCGCCCGACTTAATGATGTAGACATTTTTTGGCTAGAAGACAGGAGAAAGGTAATATATTAGTGCTTAAGTAGGAATGAAATTAAATGACTTTTTTTGTTTATTTTTATTTTTAGAAACTGTTTGTCTTTTTACGTGTGGCTTTGATAGAGAGACAAGCATCTAATGTACCAACATAAATAACATTACCTGGGTAACCGAGCACTGTTTGTTGGCAAATCTACGACCGGTAGCAGCTAAGCAGCGCCCCTGCCGAACGAGAGTGGCAGCATACTTGAATCCCCAACCCTTCCCGTTCGACACGGGATTATAAAAGGGCGAACACGAGCTGCGCGCGTCGATTATTATTCGAAAATTAGTCTGATCACCATCAAATTGTAAACTAGTGTTCTAAAATTGATTAAAGTATTGTTAACTGTGTAAGGCCTGGTTTACTTCCATATCGACCTGTTCCTCAAAGCCTGCCTTCAGTTAGTTTGATAAAATCAGAAGTGAGCAACCACGTCCTAAAAATGGGTAAAAAGAAGGGTAAGAAACGCGCACCTTCTTCAAGCTCCAGCAGCAGCAGCATCAGCAGCAGCAGTGCGAGGACTCCGTCACCATCGCCCAATAAGAGACGAAAGAAGGGACGAAAGGTATCTCGCATAAATGATCAGCTGACTGTGAGTACAAGCACCATTACTCTTCATAATATGATTCCTACATTTGACCCGTTAAAGGATAATATTACTGCATGGCTGAAAATAATAGAATCCTACGCAAAGACATTCTCTTGGGCTGATAGTACGATCCGTTATCAAGCTCTAAATAAGTTGTCAGGCTCTGCAAAAACGTGGTACGATTCTCTGTTGCGTCATGAACATTCGTGGACCATGTGGAGGTGGAAGGATTGGCGCGATAAAATGAGATCAACGTTCCAAGTAAAACGTAATATATTTGAGTTGCTTAAGGATATCATGGACGGTAAACCAACAGAAAATCAGTCCCTATACGCGTTTTATTTCGAACAAAAATCGAAAATTGATAACCTTTGTCTGAATTTCTCGGAAGATGATATTATTTCGATCATTTTAGGCAACATAGGTGACAGTAACATTAGTGCCTCGGTAGAAGCTAGCAATTTTAAGTCTAGCGAAAGTTTGGCAGGGTTTTTGTACAATCGAGTTTACAAATCAAGATCCGGAACAAAACAAGTTATACCTTTGAATTTAGGTCGCGATAACACTAGAACACAATCATCCACACAAAATCTTGCTTCGAACTCACATACTTCAAACACTTCAATCAGTCAAACGCCCATGGCTAATAATAAACAACAAATTCGGGGCACTTCTCAAAATCGTAAACCCCTCGAATGTTTTAATTGTGGCGGAAATCACAAACGAATAAATTGTAATGTCAAGTGTGAGTTTTGTGGGAAACGAGGACATTCCGAAACTACTTGTTTTCACAAAAATAATACTTCTATTTCCGAGAAAACAAATAAACAAGAAACAAAATGTGTCTCTGTGCCCGATTATAGAGATAAATTCTGCAAAAATATCCACATTAATGGGTTCATACATAGCGCATTTATTGATACGGGTAGTAGCTGTTCTATTATTACCGAAAACTTAGCTAGGGAGTTTTCAATACCAATAGTAGCTCTAACAACCCCAGTGACCTTGCAAGGATTTTCTAACGACAGCATGAAAACAGTTAATGCAAAAGTTAAAGTGAATATTCAAGTAGATTCGGTTAGTCTAGAGAATATTGAGTTCTATGTTTTGAACGAGTTGTCCGGTTGTGACATATTGATAGGCAGAAACATAACAGAACGAAACGACATAATGTATTCGCGAGTGGGTAATCACTTGAAGTTTGATTATGCTGCGGGTTTTGAAGATTTTTGCAAGATGGTTGATGTAACTGGCTTTGAATTCGATTCGGATTCTAATCACAGTGAGTTAATGACTATGTTCAGAAAATATCGAGGTTGTTTTGCGTCTACTGTGCAGGAGTTAGGAAAGGTTAACTGTCACGAAATGGAAATCTCTCTTAGCGATTCCAAACCGATTCAGTCTCGTCCGTATAGAGCATCACCGACCGATAGGAAAATTATACGGGAGATGGTAGATGAGCTTGTGGTAAATGGGATTATCCGTGAAAGTAATTCTCCCTATTCTAGCCCCGCCCTTTTGGTCAATAAGAAAAATGGTGAAAAGAGACTGTGTATAGATTACAGAGCTCTTAACAAAATAACAATTAAAGATAAATATCCGATGCCACGCATCGAAGATCTTATAGACAGGCTTCACGGGTGTAGGTATTTTACAAATTTGGACCTAAAATGCGGGTATTATCAAATAAAAATAAATGAACAATCTATTCAAAAGACCGCATTCATAACTGAGGACGGGCATTACGAATTTTTGAGGGTACCATTCGGGTTAGTTAATGAGGGTATAGACTGCGTACTGATAGTGACAAGCTGGCGCCGCCCGAGATTGATACGGAGTGTACTACGGACGTTACGGAATTGCGTAAGAGGATTGACGAAAATATAAAAGCCAATGCGGAACTACAAAAAAATAAGGTTCGATAGCAGTCGTACAAAAGCGAAACAGTACAGTGAGGGAGATTTAGTTCTGGTTAAAATCTCTAGCCAAACCAATGATGGACAGAGCAAAAAGCTACTCCCAGTTTTTAAGGGGCCCTTCCAAGTCAAAATGGTGCTAGGCAATGATAGATACCAAGTATGCGACTTAAGAGGTAGTGAAAGAAGTACCAAGCTGTACCTCGGTAAAACCGCGGCTGAAAACATGAAACCATGGATAAATATTAACGATTTCGACCCCGATTGTTGACCCTCAATGACGTAAGCCACATTCCAGTAAAAGAAAAAAAAAAATAGAAAAAAAAGCGACCTTTATAATAACAGTCAAAACATCTGAAGTACGCCTAATGAGGAAGCCATAAATTTAGTTTTTGTTTTGTTGCGACGCGGAGGGTTGATCGCACGGAATGCAGCTGGGCAGTGTTGGCAAGGCACTTCATCGTGTTGGCAAAGGCACTTCATTATTTAACAAAGAGGTGGGTAAAAAAATAAATAAAAAAATGGTTCTCTTAAATTGACATATGTAGTACATAATAATTGTGTACACATAATAATATGGTATATCTGTCTATCCCGATGTTTTGTAAATACTTATCAAGGTAGTTTCAGAAAGTTTAGCTATCTTTTATCACTTGATTCTCGGGTCAGTTAAAATCTATCTAAGGTGTATCCTAAGTCTAAAGGAGCATGCAATAAAGATAGATGGATGTATCCTAAGCCTAAAGGAACGTCATGACACCAAGGATCAAGGAGATGTGTGAGTTTGCTTGTCCTTAATGAGTCAATCGACCTAAGTCTAAAGGAAGGTTTTCACATTGACGATAGGCTAAATAGATCAAGGAGATGACATGTGTGAGTTTGCTGTCCTTAATGAGTCAATCGACCTAAGTCTAAAGGAAGGTTTTCACATTGACGATAGGCAAAATAACTGCCAGTGTGTTTGACATCACGATGACCGATACGGTTGATAAAGGAATTAAACATAATTCTAATGTTAGGTTTGTTTATGTTTCCAGTACCTATGCTATCACAGATGTCGTTGTGCTACGGAACTGGCTTCACAGGCGTGAGCGTGCGTGCCTGGGGCAGGCACGATGCAGCATGGCCGTGTTGGCAAATCTACGACCGGTAGCAGCTAAGCAGCGCCCCTGCCGAACGAGAGTGGCAGCATACTTGAATCCCCAACCCTTCCCGTTCGACACGGGATTATAAAAGGGCGAACACGAGCTGCGCGCGTCGATTATTATTCGAAAATTAGTCTGATCACCATCAAATTGTAAACTAGTGTTCTAAAATTGATTAAAGTATTGTTAACTGTGTAAGGCCTGGTTTACTTCCATATCGACCTGTTCCTCAAAGCCTGCCTTCAGTTAGTTTGATAAAATGTTCGGGTAAAAATAGCGAAAACGAATCTTCCCAGCTATGAGACTAAGCTAGATCGATTTTTCGCCCCCGTAAACCCCTATATTGCAACTCTCAGCGAAATTGTTAGAGCCGTTTTCGAGAAGGTGATTACAAATGTATACATTGTACAAATATTGCTCATTTAATAGTATAGGATTAGAAATAAGATGAAAAAAGTGAACTACCATTACGTGATGCAAATCTTGCACACTTTCTGTTTAATCCCATTATCTAATAACCTATAAGCAACTTTACCTTCTCTAATATCTTCACGTAATACAGAAAAAAAAACATCATAAAGCTACAACAAATAAAAACATAAAACATGATGACCGTTATGTCACGCAGGTAATTTTCATTTCGTCAACTGCCTGGTAGAAATACAGACCAACATAATGAGACAGACGGCGAATCATGGAACTAATTTTAAGTACTGAATTTTGTATAATATCGGTTGTTTCGTTTGCAAGTGGCGCCGCCGAAAAGACTCAAGTTATACTGGTCGCGTTGTATATCTTATAATCGTTGATAATCGTATGAAGCGTACATTTGACGCGTACGTAATCGGTGTCAAGTAAGCCGAAGTGGGACGCGGTGAAACGCACCACTGATGTTCAGGTACTGGATGTGTTAACTTAATAACAGTCTCTGATAGCTATGTTAATTTGTATGTTCTAGCATCCATCCATCTCGTTTAGTAGCTCGATGTAATGTGGTTATGTGGTTAGATGTCAGAAAATTAAATCTCGTTTTAGTGTAGCCTAGTTTATAATAATAATTAAGACAGATGACTCATGGCACCGATTTCGTAACCGGTACAGAGCGCGAACAATTCACGATGAGTCACCGTAGGTCTAGCAATAGCATAATAGTAATTTATCAGGGCCCCATCCAGTCTTTTACATCTCAATGGATACGTCGGCTGTATGATAAACGAGTTTAACTTTTATCGCCGGCAAACATTTGAAAACGAGCCCCCATTATGGTTTTTACAAAACCGGGACAGCCGGTAATTGGAAATCGGAATTTCGAACGATGTAAATTAAAATTGCGAATTTTAACTGGGCCCGTATTTTGGCTTGTCGTGTAGACATGCACCCAACACATGTCGATTTCTTACAGGGTTCTTTACGACTCCTTAAGAACAGTTACGCGGATTAAATTACTAAATATACGTCATCTATTGTATTTTATGTATTTTCTGGTGTATGATAAAGTATAATAATACCAGCCTGTTCCTGTCCCACTGCAGGGTAAAGGCCTCTTCTCATACAAAGAAGGCACGAGCATTGATCACCACGCTTGCTCAAGGCGGGTCAGCGATTTCAGAAAAAAAATCTGATGGAAAACCCAATAACTCTTTGCCCGACCCGGGAATCGAACCCGGCACCTCATACTCAGCAGTACCGCTTGCGACCACTATGAGGCAGTCAATAAATAAATAACTTATTTTTGGAAACTTAAAAATTACGTGACTTAATGTTCCCATTTTACATAGGTCATCAGGATAAAACCGCAGTTTTGTAAACAGCGTTCTCATGACACAATTGCATTTGATTGTGACTGAATTAACATATTATATGGCGGCATTGAAAAGAGCCTTCATCGGTACCTACATGAAGAGAATTACAACGTCAATATTATATATTGGGTTTTTATAGCTTTTAGCTGTGTGACTCATTGTCATAGCAGTCGCTATAAAAGGTTTTGCCATGGTCAAAAATAATTTCAGAACTAGCGACAAGATAGTCTAGCCGTCTAGTCGAATTAGGGCCATGCTTACTGAAAAGCTCATGCAGACTGGTGCGAATTGTCGAGTGACGTGTGGCTTGGCGATTCTGCGATATTATCGCCACGCAACCCCTTTCGATATCGTTTCGATATCGCGGGCGCGACAGGCAGCGCGACGCCAAAGGAACATTTTACATGGCTTCGCGCAAGGTACGCGACACAAGAGAGTATTTTCTGTGTCACGGCGAGATTGGTCGCTCCTGCTGTGCGCGTTTTCATAGATTTTTTTCTTGAATTTTGAATCGCGTCGCGTGACAAGACTCGCCAGTCTACACATGCCTTAATACTGATGGCCGTTGGGGTAGACATGTTTATGGGTGGGGACTGCGTATCGACCAATGCAGTGTAGGACTCTGTCCAGCACAAGCAGGTGGAGAGATGTTTTTAACGGAGAGACTAATTATCCAAATTAGACTGCTATCGTTAGCTGATGATGAGGTTAATTTGTACGTACACAACCATAAGCCACTCTTTATAGTAGGTACAGTCGCATCAGTGCATGGTAACTTGCACTACAAAAATCGCACTTACTATAACGACATCGAGCCGCTGCTGTCAATGTCAAATTGTTATCACAACTATATGTGCCTATGAGTGGCGACTAATAAAAGACTCAGTTCAAAAAAACAAAATAATAAAATGTGTCATCGAGAAAACACATTATACCTGAACGAGTATTTTTTTAATAAAAAACAGGTTGTTAAATTATATTAAGACTAAGCCCCTTTGTACACGGCACGGTTTCTTTACGGTACGGCGTAAAAACCGCGCCGTGAAAAAAACGTGTCCGGCAACAAGCTTGCTTAGTGATTTATACAACACTGACGACTGTGCCTACACGCGGCGGATAAACCACGACGTAGAAAAATCCTGACTGTCAACAAGCTTCAATAGTGATCCATACAACACTGACGGCCGTGCCTACACACGGCGTATAAACCGCGCCGAAGAAAATCGTGTCTGTCAACAAGCTTCCATAGTGATCCATTCAACACTGACGACCGTGCTTACACACGGCGTATAAACCGCGCCGTAGAAAAACGTGTCTGTCAACAAGCTTCCATAGTGATCCATACAACACTGACGACCGTGCCTACACACGGCGGATAAACCCCGCCGTAGAAAAACGTGTCTGTCAACAAGCTTCCATAGTGATCCATACAACACTGACGACCGTGCCTACACACGGCGGATAAACCCCGCCGTAGAAAAACGTGTCTGTCAACAAGCTTCCATAGTGATCCATACAACACTGACGACCGTGCCCACACACCGCGTATAAACCGCGCCGTAGAAAAAACGTGACTGTCAACAAGCTTCCATAGTGATCCATACAACACTGACGACCGTGCCCACACACGGCGTATAAACCGCGCCGTAGAAAAAACGTGACTGTCAACAAGCTTCCATAGTGATCCATACAACACTGACGACCGTGCCCACACACGGCGTATAAACCGCGCCGTAGAAAAAACGTGACTGTCAACAAGCTTCCATAGTGATCCATACAACACTGACGAACGTGGCTAGGTACGGCGAATGAATCGTAGTTTTTCGCGGCAAGAAAAACGTGTACAAATGGCCTAAGGTTTGGTACAAGTAGTTAGGTACTATGTTTTTTTCGTTGACGAGAATATTCACAGTTGCTAGCATGATTCATTTTGTTAACGTATTATTATTCTCAGAACTATTAAGTTTGTTTTTCTCGGGTTTGCTTGTATGTGCGAAATAACACCTTGATGCATAGGCAAATCCATTAGTATTTAAACAACAATATTAGCTTGCACGACTAAGTACCGGATCCTGATTCTTTTTCTAACTGAACAGACAGCAGTGCTGCTGGAGAGTTTGTTGCGCCACTTCTTCTTCCCAGCTAAAGCACTAGGAAGCGGTGAAGTGTGGCGGCGTTTTGGGGGACTGTCTTATGTAATTTTGACGTTCGAAAAGTGCTGATTCTCAGCCTAGTTTGAATAAATGACTTTTGAATTTCGAATTTTTGAATTTTGAAGGTATAACAGTATATCAATGGGTATAACGGCTTTTGTTATAAATAAAACAATTACATGTTGTTTTATTGGCACACCCATATCGAAAATACCAATGTCAGGGTCAGAAACCTTATATGGATTTTTAAAACGTTGCGGCATCTGATGCCACCTTTGCTACTGAATATATAATATATACTGCTCTGGCACAATCCGTCACCACATATTGTATATCGTTTTGGGGCCAACAAGACCAAATTTCTAG
Source organism: Agrochola macilenta (assembly GCA_916701695.1). Lineage (NCBI taxonomy): Eukaryota > Metazoa > Arthropoda > Insecta > Lepidoptera > Noctuidae > Agrochola > Agrochola macilenta. Next base: position 20,673,160 of record OU753560.1, on the reverse strand, counting down.
ACCTAGAAGGGGCTTAAACGTCTCATCAAAGTTATGTACTTTAAACCCTTTCGATATTCTACAGACAACTTTTACAAGATTAGTAATCTGCTCACTGTTAGGAAATTATACGCATTGAATATAACCATACATCTGCACAAGACCCTCTCTTTTGATCCAATAAATCTCGATAAAAGATGTAAAGATATTGTGGCCCATTCCCCTCGGGTCCGTACGGTTTTCGCCAGGCGTCTGTATAATACTCAATCAACTTATATTTATAGTGAATTGAACCTTAAAATGGATATTTACTCCATGTTGCGGTACGAATGTAAAATAGTCAAACGGAATGGTGAAAATCACAAACGTACGATGATATTGAACTTACATTAACCAGAATATGCTAATGAAGAACCAGTACCCAATCATAACATACAGCAGTTAATCAATCATTATCACACACACACCCAAACACGCCGCAAATCCACCCGCCCCCACACAAACAAACACACACACAAACACTACACATACCTGAACATGCTACAACAATTTTGTAACATCCTAGAACCTTAACTTTTTTAATTATGTCTCAACATTGTAGCTAGTAACCCATGGGAAGCTGCGAGGTAACCCCATCACAAGTATCTTATAACTCACCGGGGCTGCCTCAATTTTGTGCTGTAGAACAATTGTATGAGAAACAATAAAAACATTTTATAATTTTTATTTATTATTAATTGGTAGAAAAATCGAAACGGCATCAAATTACATAGCTGATGTATTAGGGATCTCGCGAATTATACATAGCCGTCTAGTGGTATTGTATAGTTGGCCGATGAGACCAAGTTCGCGATTAGTATCGGTTTCTATAGTTTACGTGGTCGTGGTCATGGCCGTCTAGTGCACGAGATCCCTTAGTCAGGCTTTATGAAACCACGGTTACTTACTAACACATCATCAATGGGAATAGAATGATGGTCAACGCAGCTGAGACTTCGAGTAATAAGGATTAATTACATTTACAATCTGGGCATGTACCAATTCATATGTACTTCCTGAGTTTATCTTGGATATTACTGACATCGGTGAAGGAATAACATCGTAAGGAAACCTGGACATAAAATCAATATAAGTCTGAATTCGCCAACCCGTCTTGAGTAAGCATGGTGATCAGTGCCCCTGCCTTTTCTGTGTGTGAAGTGGCCACTGCTTCGCAGTGGGACAATAATAGGCTGATATAATATGGCAGTAAGATGGTTGAAGCCGTGATATAGTTATACCCCTAGGATATAGCTATATACCGTTAGACAGTTATATGTTTAGAGGTATGAGGAACAGGGTGTAAAGTTCACTTATCCTCTATAGAAAAGGGAGGATCCTCTGACCAGACGGGTTTTGTGTCTGGCGGGCTATAGCCCAGAGGTTGAAGTCGGAATCTTGTATTTATATCAATCGCGCGGTCTTACTAGGAATATAACTATGGTACGAGCACGATCTAGTAAAACAACTATTAGGGCACTCTGACCAAATAGGTTAGGTTAGAACTGTGACCAACTACGCGCGAGCCGAAATTAGTCGCAGTAACAAAATTAGGGCACTCCGAAAGCTATGAACCACTTTCATATAACTACACATATCAACCATCTTCCTGCGACTTATGCATGGCAAATCTAAAGTATGTCATAATATCATCAGCATTCCATGGATATAAAGATGTTACTGCGTAAGCCTTTAACTCTATGAGGAAAGGCCACCATGGCGAACCCAGAACCGCATGTCAAGGTCTATTGCGATTGGCGCTCAAACCTGTTGATGTTGCAAGCCACTTTGCATGGTAAGGCCAATTCTTTTTAATCGACCAGTGGGGACTGGTCATCTCTTAGCTGCCAAGGCTTATTTTGAATTTATTTAAATTTTTGAATTGTTTTTGCTTTATTACGGACGCTTTTAACGTGCACGTCTCTCTACATTGTTCTCACATGTATAATTACAACATGAATGATGTAACCAATATTTTGTAACAATATTCTGATTTTTTTGATTTAAAAGAGTGTCCGTGGAGTTTCTTGCCCGTTCTTCTCCATAGGAACCTACTACGCGTTGGAATGGGCAACTAGCTTCATATTTCTGACTGACCGACTCTTTGACAATTCAAAAGTGCCTGTAATTGGTTTATTTGAAATAAATGCTTTGAGTTTGACTTTTGAGTTTGACTTCCAAGAAGGAGGAGGTTATATGTTCGACACGTACGTATGTATTTTTTTTTTTTTATGTACGTCCGTCGATTTCTCCATCAATTGGGAACCGATTTTGAAATTATTTTTTTGTTTGAAAGGGTATGCTCCCGGATTGGTCCCATATAAATTTTATTAACTTTGCTGGGATAGTTTTTGAGCAAGCTTCAATAATACGTATTTTTCCCACTAGTATATGTGGATGATATGATAATACTCGTAACTTCCTGTGACTGTTATTTACATAGCAGGTACTGGTATTCGAATTTGTGTGGGGTAGGTACCACAACTAAAAAGAGAAAAATAAAAACTATTTACAAAAAAAACAACCGACTTCCGAAAAAAAACACTGCAAAGTGAAAAATAACTTTAATTTCGGAAGTCAGTGGCAAAAAACGAAAATTTAAACCCAGACACCGACTTCCGAAATTAAAGATATTTTTCACTGTGTAAGTAGTGTTTTTTTTCGGAAGTCGGTTGTTTCTTTTTTGTAAAAAGTTTTTATTTAAAGTGTTTTACTTTATACACGATTTCGGTAAAGTAGGGATACTGTAGGAATCATTTTGATATTAGAAAGGAGGTCCTGAAAATCCGGGACTAAACAACGCCAGGCAGACACCATAATCCACGTTACTGGTTTGTCCTGCAATACCTTACAAAAAACAAAGTTGAATGCTTGTTTCTCTCTTTTCAGTAATGTGTCTTTGTCTGTTATTTTGTTTAAATAATTTTCTTTATTTCAAGCTTTTTACGAGTAGTTTTGTTAATACGTACTCGTATTAACAAAACTACAATCAATCTGCTTAGCTCCTTTCCCAACTTTGTTGGGGTCAGCTTCCAGTCTAACGGATGCAGCAGAATACCATATATATTCCCCTCCCTTTTTTGTATTTTTGTTGCAATATATAAATATTATATTAAGAAGAATCTAACAACACCTCATATGTTAAAATCCATCAAGCCTTTTAGGCTATAAACTGTTCTAAAGAAATAGACATACATACATACTCTCGAAAAGCATTAATCTCCTTCTGGGGCAGTCGGATAAAAAGAAGACACAAAAGTCTTCTATGATAATCTTTCTTGGTGACGGCACAATTTTTCGAGAATAGCACATGTCGCGTTGCAGTTTAGTCAGACAGTAAGGTTGGTAACTGAGCTGACTACCTGGGATGTGCCATGCACACTGATGATAGTCTTAATTCATCTCACGAAGAACAAGATACTTTCAAAAAAAGAAAGTATTCATGCATTTATTCAGAACAGGCTCACAAAATTTGTGGATTAAAAACAAACACAAAAATAATCCAGGTAGCCTATATTAAAATTGATGAGACGTTGGTACTATTATTAATTTATTCTGTGGTATGAGTGCCTCACGGCTGCGCCAAATAGGTTCAGTTCAGAAAAATTGGTTGACAACTAGTGCCTGACGCTGGTTATCAACTATGCAGAGGTATTCTGCGAAGGCTTGACCAAGCCAGCATTTAGATTTTTTGATGCATTTTGATTTGGCTACAGCGAGGTTTTAACATAAATGTGACGGATTTGTCATCAATTATTTATAGTGCTCACAAACCAAGGTAGGCCGCCCCTATTACCTTGAATCTTTATGCAGGATCGGTGACCCATGACAATTGATGACTGATATCACACCTCTGAGTTTTTTCAAGGATTACCCAACTGGATTGTGATAAAATACCTAGGAATTTTATAAACAGAAAGAGTTAAGTGTCAGAGCGCTGCCTAAAAATAAATGTTCAGGGCCATACGATAACCTGAGACAATAGTTGCAAAGTAAAAAATTAAAGGATTACTCAAAAACAGGTCAAGTGCGTGTTGAACTCGCGTGGAGTGGGTTCCGTACGATGAATATGTTATTTAAAAATGTGTTTGTCCATGTTTTTTTTAATCTGACCCAAATTTGTTTGTGGTAACAAAAAAAAAGTGTGTATCGTACAGAATTGTAGAGGGAAATTGCTGAATATATTGCTTATTATTGAATTCTTGTTGTATATTCTTGAATACGTGAACTAAGACGAATGATAGAAGGTATTCCGATATTTTATTTTTAGATTATTTTGTCCTTAAAATTAACATTGAAGTCTCCTGCTATTCTAATCTTTTTGAGTGCAGTGTTAGAATTCTTAATACATTTGTCGGCCATTTTCGGAAGGGATTTTGATGATTTATATACGGTTAAGAATTGAAAACCAAATGCTTTGAATTGGAGGCATTCACAATACCCACCCCGTGACCTATCTATAAGTAAACCTTTCTAGTTCATTGAAGTATTTTCAATTTATTTAATGTGCTATAGCTACCTATCTTGGGTTTGCATTCGATACATTGGAACCGTCGGTTCTGCATACTTGTTCAAAACCCTCTAGCTCAAAATTGTCACTTCGGGAACCCTAACTTTCTAAAAATAAGGTGTTATGAGATGAAATAATTATACGATCAGGTCTTACATCTAGTAAACGTTATCATAATGATTGTACAAGATTATTTTGTCTCCTGGTGACTGCAAAAATTCGAACTATCGTTCAATTTAATTTCTATCAGTTCCCAAATTTCCAAATGAACTGAACTTCTTTCTGATACCTTTGCTGGGGGTTAAAATTACCATCTGACGTAACCAAATAAAGATCACTAGCTAATGTAGCTCGAAAGCAGGCTACGTATAGCAATGATCGGTTTACGTTTCTACTTAAATTAACACTACTACTTTTTCCATAGATATTGAGATTTATGAATCGTCATTCCTTCAGCTGGTACTAGTGGAAATTGAGACCGATTTACTTTTAGGTTTGAAGACTTCCATTGGTTAAAAGTATACGTATAGGTTTCAAGCGGTGTCCATTGAGATTCTATATATGCATATATAGAATCTCAATGGACACCGCTTGAAACTTGAACCGGTGATTTCGAGTATGTGCTTCTTTATTCCTTGTCGCAATGCCGACATTGTTATCAAACTGTAACCATAATCGCAAAGGCCTTCTTTCATTCGTGGTTTTATAGGGACCATATTCTATAGCCATAAGTAACCCAGTGGTACCATTAAATAGTCCGTCAGATGTACCAAAATGTACTGTTATCATATATATGGCATGATTTTTTTTATATATTAACCTTTTAGGTAAACCGTATGTATGTCTTCATTGTTCGTAATGGGTTCACTGATTGTAATGCATTTTTTTCGCTATCGGATTGGGTGCACCGAAAAGTATGTCTATAGCCTTCAACAGAACAACAATCAGTATTAATTTCTGATCATTTTTGTTTGTTGAACCGTCCACTTCTTTGTTACTTGCAAATAAATGATAAACACCATCAGCTTCGGCAGGTAAGCTGCTAATTTCAAAACACCACTTTTTGATTAGCTGAATATAAACGTGATTCATATTACAAGTTGCCATAGTATTTAATTAATTAGCAAAATTCATCCCTCTGACGCACGACGTATTTTGGCCATAGGAAACAGGAAAAATGGGAGCGACGATCTTCGTAGGGTGGCTGGTAGCAGCTGGATGAGAGTTGCCAAGAATCGAGCTGTATGGCGTGCAATTGGGGACATTTGAATGCTGTACGCTCATAAAGTTTTTTTTCTTCAAATTAGAGATTAAAAACGATTATGATAATGATGATACATAATCTGTCGTAGATCTAAAAGAAAGATTAAGTATATCGCAACGCAATCAACAGTCTAGAGGTGTCCCGTGACAAATCATCTAAATTCACTTTAATGACATTACTGAGCGGTAATGCTCGATCCAATCACCCGTCTATTGTCTTACGATAGGACGGCATTCCTCTTAAATCGAGAAAGATGGAAAGCGAGACTGAAGCTAATTCCTAATCCGATACCTAATCTTTTATTTTTATGATTTTAAGGGATCCACTTCGTTGTCGCAACGCACAAATAAAAAGAAAAGTCCGAAAATTGTTACTTTGTAGTTTTATCACATAAAAAATAAATGTTTTTGCGATTACTTGCCAGAACTACTTGCGGAACCCTTAATTGTGCGTGGTCCGACACGCACTTGACTGGGTATAGTTAATGAAAAAGCATTTGGCTTAGGTATCCTAGGACCTTGTTGACTGGTTTTAGGCCTGTAGAAAACCATGGTTAAGAGAGGAGAGGAAACACCAACAAAATCGCTTTTGTGACGATAGATACTTTTTGTAGGGCGACCTTATTCTGGAAAACATACATTCATACCCTCACGCTTTCTTCATATGGGGGTAAGCAGAAACTACAGAACGCCACCTGCTACGATCCTAACATACTCCTTTTACCTCGTTTACGTTCATGACGCCGGTTGCGAGTACTACCTGACCTTTCTGAATAACATCACCAGTAAGATCTTTCCAATAAACTAATTCTGGAAAACTCAGTAAAAGAAAGAAAAGAAAGAAAAGAAAGAAAAGAAAGAAAAGAAAGAAAAGAAAGAAAGAAAAGAAAGAAAAGAAAGAAAAGAAAGAAAAGAAAAGAAAAGAAAGAAAATAAAGAAAAGAAAGAAATATTGTTTATTCTGCACAAACAAAACGCACACATATAAAGTATTCAAGAAAACATAATAGCTCTTGGTGGAACACAACCCTAAAAGTGTCAGAGCAATTTTCTGACATATTGAATCAAGGTAATGTCTTATTGTTCGTTTGTTTTGGCATGTAATAGGATTTTTATTAATACTTAACGTCATTTAGGAAAACGTTTATTATATTCAATTGATTTATGAGAATGTTAATAATAAGTCCTTATAGTCTTATAAAGGGGTATCGTATTACTCAGTAGCTGGGCTGTGGAGGTCAGATAGGCAGTCGCTCCATACTGGTATTCAGCTGCATCCGGATACACTGGAAGCCGACCCCAACTAAGTTGGGAATAGGTTTGACAGATGATGTCAATTTAGTGCTTATAAACACAAATATTATGTTGAATCCAGTATTGCTTGAAAAGTTCATTGAAACAAGTTGTGAACAAACAATAACTATACTGCTGAACTATACTGCTCCCTTTTACGCCATACTTCCCTGGTTTGTGAGAGTCTCATCCAGCACCCTAATTGCATAACACAATTTGAATCACAATCCGGGAGTTTTGAAGGATATTGCTAAGCCTTTGCTTCATAGGTTTGAAAAATTCGTCTGGTCATCATCGTAAATAACGCAATGGACGTTGGTGAACTGTCAAAATGAAGCCCATTGCTATAAATTTTCATTGTATGTGTATTAGGCAATTACCCGCAGGTCTCAGTGAGATAGGCAATTGTTTTTTTATTTATAAAAAAAGACAATTTGGGGATTTTTGATTAAGAAAAACGTAAGAAGGAAAACATCGACACACAGAGTTTAACCGAGAATAATTGATGGTCTGAATTTTGAGTTATTTAAGATGAACTTAGCAAAGCAAAGAGATCTGCTTCTGAGTTCTATGTTTGTAAAAAAAGATATTACTGGACAGTACAACAATTATGCTAAAATATAGCCAACAATGTTGTTCTCACAGTTACAACATTAAAATGCAAAAAAGAAGGAAAACACGTAAAAAATGCAATAGACTGATAAATAAATTACAGGTCTCATCCATAAATACACTTTGAGTAAATATCACAGTATTAATGCGATCAAACGAATTAGTTATAATTTATGTAAATTATACTGACACTAACTGTGTGATAAGCGTGTACCGCTAATAGCAATATCAAAGTCGAGCCTTAATTTGGTTGCTACAAATAAACAGATAGCTGGATTATGTATGGTTTCTGTTAATTGGGTTAAAGTTACTACAATAATAGTCCAGTTTGCCACCAGTGCGTGTTGCTAGTGATGACTTATGGCACTGAAACGTGGTCGCTCAAAACGGGCCTTATCAGAAGGCTAGGAGTCACCCAAGGGGCAATTGAGAGGACTATGCTTGGAGTTTCCTTATGTGATCGGATCAGAAATGAAGAAATCCGTAGGAGAACCAACGTAACCGATATAGCCCGAAGAATTGCCAAAATTAGGTGGCAACGGGCAGGGCACAATGATCGCAGAACCGATGGCCGATGGGGCTGAAAGGTTCTGGATTGGCGACCGCGTTCTGGAATACGCAGTATTGGAAAGCCTCCTACAAGATGGACCGATGACCTTGTGAAGGCCGCAGGAATCCGCTGGATGCGGGAAGCACAGAATCGGTTTGAAGTAGCGGTGCTTGGGGGAGGCCTATGTCCAGCAGTGGACGATGATGATGATGATGTGGGTGGTTTTACTATAACCCTTTATTATGGTTTGCCAGTCTTCTATTGTCCTGCTGCCCAGCAAAGGCCTCTTCTCATACAAAGAAGGCATGGACATTAATCCAGGTTTCCTCACGATGATTTCCTTCACCGATGTCACAATGTCCAAGTTAAACTTAGAAAGTGATATGAATTGAAAAAGTCAAATTGTTCCTTAAGCCACAACCTCAATTCAATTCAATTAATCTTCATTGCTATCCATAATGTACTCACACAGGTAGTAAGTATGAATAAATAGAAACAATACGGATGTTGACTGGGTAAAAAATATTAGACACGTATTTTTTGCATTCTTATTAATAAAAAAACCGGCCAAGTGCGTGTCGGACCACGCACAATGAAGGGTTCCGTAGTTGGGATGAACTTATCCCAAGAACAAACTTAACATTGTAGTTGAAAAACGTGTTCTCCCATACGGAATGTATGGGAGATCATGTTTTTCAAACTGCAAATTTAAGTTGGTTGATTATTTTTCGTTAACCTGTACAGCCTACGTAGCTCTCATAGTTTTCCTTTTAATTTCGTTATATACTACTGCTGTGAATTCACAAGTCCAAGTACAGCCTTTTACCTAGAAGGTGGGGGGGGGACACTTGACTCTAACAAAAATTTTTAGTTAAAAGCTTAATATTTCGCAAACGAATCCCTGAATCCAAAAATGGTTTGGAAAAAAAAGAACATCCGCACTTTACGGGCAGGGAAGGTACCCTAAAAAAAAAACTTGATTTTATTTTACCACTTTGTCGGCATGATTAAATTCAAAATTCAAAAGTCATTTATTCAAACTAGGCTGAAAATCAGCACTTTCGAACGTCAAAATTACATAAGACGTACGAATTACGTGTCCAATATTTTTTAATATTCTATTGACGGACAAAAAACATTTTTAACTCAACAGGATTCGCTGAAGGGCTAACGAGTAGGTTCGTAAGACATAGTCATTTTATTCTGCTTAGCCTTTTCCTAAATATGTTGGGGTCAGCTTCCAGTTTAACCGGATGCAGCTGTATACTAGTATTTTAGATGGAGCAACTGTCTATCAGACCTTCACAATCCAGTAACTGGATTGTACTGGTAGACAGACTTTCGGGCTTCTGACAACCCAGAGATACACGAATGACAGCCGGGACCATCGGCTTATCGTTTTTTCCGAGCCACGGTGGAGTCTCGGTATGTAAAGATGGTCACCCATCCACGGACCTAGTACAGCTAGATAATAATACCTTAACTTCATCATCTTTAATTATAATGGTAAACTACTTATGTATGTAAATACCCTCATTGATGGAATACTAAGAAATCAATCCGGAATCAGCACGATGTGGATTTAATTAGAAGTTATTCATTGGCGTTCATACAAGGTGATAAACAGATTTATATGAATATCGTGTTCTTTTTACAATAACACATTGCTTTTGTTGTGGTTTCAAATTGTTTTTGTGGTCGATAATCAGGATAAAGAAAAAGAAGAAGAAAGAAAGAAAAATTGTTTATTCTGCACAAACAAAACGCACATAATAAGGCAAAAACACATAAAATACACACTTACAAAAGTAGCCGAAAGCCTCGTGTCTAAGCAATAAATAAAAAAAAAAAAAAAGTGAAACAATGTTTTTCATTGGTTGCTGTCAAGGTCACGGACCAAAGACAGTAAAGACACTATTGCGTAACACTCTTGCGACATTGGGAAAATGTCAACAAAAACATCTCAAAAACAAAATACTGATGGTATAGTTACTACTACTTTTGTAACAGTTATTAAGAAAAATTATGCTGTGCGTCGCATCTGCGCAAGAACAGAAGGTCAATTCTACTAATTAACGTGCAAATTGAAAAACTTGCGACCGGAATGCGATGACATTGTGAATAGACCAAAAAATGGTATTCTGCTAACCTTAAATTTGGGTTTGTTCACATTCAAGTCGCAATATCATCGCAGCCTAGTCTCATGGCAATCAACTTTGTTTTCGTTTACGAAAATAAACATATTTTCACGGTGGTTCAATGTATGCAGACGATATTGTGATAATTAGTGATATTTTATGATCTTTTTAATGTCTTGATTAGTTCGCTTGGTTAAATACATACTTGTAGTATTTTCATTTTCCGTTTTTTATTTTAATGTTTTAAAATACAAAACCATTAAAATAAATAATTGGATATAAAGCTAACTTGGAACGTATTGGTAACCGCGGCGCGCAAGCGCGACCCGGATAATTTAAGATGTCAAGAGACGTCATTAAATTGAATGTCAAACTACATATAATTTTATATCAATTTTATTATTATTGATTTATAGCTGAAATTATTGTAACGATTTATTGAACTATCACAGGAAGAAAGAGATTTTCTCGAATATGGTAACTACCACCAGCCATTAGAATTTTGTTCAGTACCTATCTATATTATCCATGAGGAATATCATCGCTTAGGAACAGAATCCGAACATAGCATCCAGGATCATTAATATCCACTGTTGTAGTCGTTCTGGTGCGTTGAGTGAAGAGTTACAGGGAAAATCATACCGATTCAAAGTGCTGCTATGATGTAAAGCTTCCGTACCGCGCCTACAACAAACACAAACGATTGTTGTTAACATCAATGTTTCTTCGATACCCTGAAGGTAGATGAAGCTTTACAGCGGATTTTATAATCCTTTGCAGATGAAGGTGCCTACCTATACCAATTATTCGGCACAAACTGAAGACTGTATTGTAAAAATAATTTCTACTGGGTACTAGTACAGTTAGGTACTGCTTATGACTGTAACGAATTCAATAAAAGTATATTTTTCATTCGCCTTTTTCATTTCTTTATTATGTTATTTTTATAATGTTTCACTTGACCAAGACTCTTAGCGTAGCTCGAATGTGTAGACCAATCGTCGACTTCTATTCATTGTTAATTTTGCATGAATCATGTCCCGTTGGCACCCTTTGGGTACGGAACCCTAAAGAGCATACAGTTATTTTATTATAAGTACCTAATTTAAAAATCTTATTGTATTAAAATAATACAAAAATAAATTAAAAACATACAAAAATACAACAATAGTTGGGATCGAACTTACAATCAACGTCATGCAAGGCAGACGTCGTACCACCCCGGCTGTACGGTACATTTCAAGCTTGAATAAAATAGCCTTTCTTATACCTACACGTCATAATACAAAAGCTAATTTTGAAAAGACACATGACACTTTCTATAAGTACGAGAGCTTGTGACCAACATTTTTGCCTTATTGAGTTACTGAGATTTGGATAATCTGAATCCAAAAATTCTTATTTCAGGAATTTTCCGCGTCGCGTCTGAGTCGACCGCATTTTCAAATATGTCAAAAAAAAATACCGAACTGTTTCATAGTAATCTGTCTGATTTTCAAAATGTAGTTGAACGATTAATCAGACAAGTTTTCTATAGACATAAATTATATTATTGCGGCGTATTTACGTACGATTAATAAACACCCGAAACGATTGAACTGAAATTAGGGACTTTTTTTTCAAAAATGTACAAAAGGAAACTAGGATAACATTATTTTGAAAAAAAATGTTTTAGAAAAAAATGCATCGTTTTTAATCATTGTCGGACTCATCATCATTATCGTGAGGGATAGGAGCATTACAAGCACCGTTCTTTTGCCGGGCGACTCCGAAAAGTTCTTTTCGTTTTTGGAATGATGGTGCGTCGCGCCTCACCTGACCACATTTTCAAATATGTCAAAAAAGAAAATCCGAACCGTTTCATAGAAATTTGTCTGATTTTCAGAATGTAGTTGAACGATTAAATTTTCAGGTGGTGTTGCCCAGATATAGAAAAAAAAAATACATTTGTAACCTATTTGAAACCTATGTAAATTTTTTTATATATCAGACATATTGTGATAAAACCATCTGACCAATACTGTCCACCGAGTCGGGTTCAGAATCATTTAAAATAACGCTTTTAAACGGTTTTAGCCGTAAAACGATGTTACATGGTTTTGGTCGTGGGCTCTCGTACTAATAATATGTCAAACAACTATTGACACCTGCAATATGTAAGATGCAAACACTTGCTAAGAAGAATCCACAAGGCAGTTTTACTATTTTCTAACATAGCTCCTTGTAGGTACAGCATAATGATTTTCATTTCAGAGCTTCTATCCGTACCTAATTTACAATTTTGTCTCGTCTTATTACAATCCCGCAGTAAACTATCGAAGAACAGGAACAAAATGCAATATTGCTCTGTCCCCCCTAGCAAAAAGCGTGATAATGTAGGTATAGCTTATACTCAGCAGTGGGCGGAACAAGGCTGCCAGTAATTATGATGATGATGATATATTAACCTCTGTGTGGACTTAACTTTTAAAGATTTTTTTTGCTAAATTCGTACATAATATAAAGTAGTATTGTTTTACTCAGAAGCTTGGGTATTAAAGAAGTAAATGAATGAATGTAACACATTTATAAAAATCCATATGTCATACATGTCTCAATTGTCTGGTCTCACGTGTGGATTTCATAAATGTGTATCCTAAATATGTAGGTATTATGTAGTAAGTTTGGAAGCAAGCGTGCAGTGATAGTTGCAGGCCAAATGCATACCAACTATTACGTCAGCCCTATATAAGTGGAGTCATCATCATCATTTTAGCCGAAAGACATCCACTGTTGAACTTAGGCCTCCAAGCGTCGCCACATCGACGGGCCCTGTGCTTCACAGAACTGTAGGGACTGCAGAAAAATAAAATTACTAGGTACTAAAACGAATATTATTTATTAACTTGTCGATACAAACATATTAAATATTATACTAAACAACATAAGTAATGGGGCAAGCTTGTAAACATTTTTTTATCGGTCATGGATCGTGCTTTTCGCTCTTATACTAGGTATCCGGCAATCAGAACGTCTGTCTTGCTCATTCTTCCCGCCCCGTGTGTCGTCCGCGTGATTCCTCCAAATAGTGCCTAGGAAAGCACGTACAGCCGTTGGCACCAACTGATTTCTTCCCGGTTACGTCGCATTGCCGTCCCATCGGACTATGAGAGTGAGGGAAGAGGGAGTGCTGTGTATGCACACACACTTGCGTTGTTGTCTATAGTACCTCCTGTTTACTTGGCTGTCTTGGTTGAAATTGGCCGCCGTGACCGCAAATAGGTCGGGACTTCGACCGTATCTCATCTAAATGTATGGAATCTAAAAAGGATATATGATATTAGGTATCATAATAGTGAATCAACAAACACATTCATTTCGCATAATTTTTAAAATAACGGGCACAGTTCAAGCCTATTCTCGGGCCTTTCTTGTCATAGGGAGGTGCACATGTTTTTTGAACACACGTGAGTGGTTCAGGGCCAGTGTGACTTTCTACAAGGCTGTGAATCTGAAGGAATATAGTTTTGACATACTACGAAAGTGTGGCAGGAGCAACTAGCTACTCGCGAAAAACGCAGGGGTTATCAAAACCGAGAAAAAATTGATACGGTGATGACGAAGATGCTTAGAATATAGCTGCCTTCTTGCATATCAATCAATAATATTTTTATATAAGTATTATAATGTGTACTTAGTAGACCTACCTTGGTTGCAATACCCAGTCCATTTCTTCGCTTATTCTGCGGGATATGCGGCTTCAGTTCGTAAGACTTGGTTAGTCTGTATGTTTTTACAAACGCACGGTCGCTTTAATGGAAAATGCGTCTGATGTGAGACCCCGCGGCCGGCGATGCTGAGAACAGCAGCTGCTGCTGTGTTCTCTACGTTGTTCTGCGGCCGATTCGTCGTCTGCACGTTGTGCGAGGAATGAAAGTTGCTCCCACAGGTCGAACCCACTGGTTTTGTATTATTTCACCACACAAACACAAAATTATTTACAACACTGTTACTGGATAAGTTTTTTCTTCATGAATCTTGGATTTCAAGATGATTTCAAGGATAAAATCGAAATAAAATGAGAAATGTGAAACTGCAGAAGCAAAAATTTTCTTTCACAGTTCAATCAACAAATAATCTCATGCTTACGTCAATTTTGACGTTCTTATATTTACGTGAATACCAATTTTATTTTCTTTGTCAAGTCAAATTTTAGCAGAATACCGTTTTAGTACATTTGTTATTTTCATTCCATTCGCAATCTCATGGCACAAAACGTCACGTTTGACTTAGTTTTTTGGTTTAGCAGAATACCTTTTGTGACAGTTTGGAACTTTTGCGGCTCTGCGACTTGAATTTGAACGTTTTTTAAGTACGAGAATTAGCCCTCTGGTCATTGCTCAGCGAAATACTGTGAATTCGGACGAACCTAATGTCAACAGCGCTGATTTTCAGCAATTACCCTATGGAATGACGCATTGACATCCCCCTGTGTGAGTTTGTATTGGGTTAGTAATAATTTTCACTGAAATATGTGTGATTATACATAAATGGAATAAAAATATATATCTGTATTTGTTCATAACATAATTTTAAGAAATAACAATAATATTCAATCTAAGACCATGATATAATGACACTATAAAACAATTATGTACCTATTAAGTAATTTCCTGTACAGTTTCAGTATGTTATTAGTACTCTGTGGTGTAAAGTGTGGTGTGATTTCGTCTTTTTACTATTTGAGTAATTATAATAATTTCGTTACTATTCTAATAATCCACAACAAGTCTACATTGAAACACCATAGTTTCCCAGATGCACCATGAGACTCGCTGCGCCTCGATGGCGTGGCGGCCATTTGCATAACGGTAGGCATCGAGGCATGCGGTTGGCAGGAGACATCCAAGCTTTTGGGGTCAAATCGGCAAATAAGCTGTTATGTACATTTTGATATTGTTATTTAAGGATTCTTTGCTATTATTTTAGTGGGATGACATCGATACATTGATGTACGAAGGAGTAAGATCCCCCGACATACGGAATGCAAAACCTGACACCCTCGAAGCCTCCTGATCTTAATCGTAAGTAATAGTAACGTAGTAGTATAAGTAATATTGGCATAGACTGCATAACTAAACCTAACTAAATCAAACATAATCCTAGCCTAACCCTAAATAAAATTGGTATTCCCTCTGACCTGTATTGAACCATATACCTTTTGTCCACCATAAAGATAATGCAGCTTCAGAAGGACACACAGCAAACACGCCAAAGATAACTGATGACAACCACTCCCCCGTCAAAATGACATAGACCGGACCTAAACAGGGAGGAATCAAACAGGCCACTCACACTGTTGGAAATCCATATCCATTGCCCGGAGGCTATGACCCTCGAGGTATGTACAAAAAGAGCAGCTATTAATACTAATTTTACAATCATGTGGATTGCTGTATCTTCATGAGTATCTTTTTTAAGATATTCAGAAAATGCTTTTTTGTTCTCAGGACTCTTACTGGTGGAGGGATGTTATTCCAACAGTGCGTGGCGGCGTATTTGAAGCTCCCCCTGAATGCAGCGGTCCTATGCTTTGATGTACAAAGAGGATTGGTAGAAAAACGTGGTTCGTATTTGCTCTGTCTCCAACTTAACTTCTCAAAAAGATAGTGTGGTTTTTGTGTAGTTACTACTCCAAATAGTAAACTAGCCATATTATGTAACTTTCTCCTAGCAGCCATTTTCAAAATATCATTGTCATTTATAAAAGGAGTGACATGACTTCTACGAGGTATCTTTACACAGAACCGTGTACATGCATTTTGTATACGTTGTATTAACTTCTCTGTTCTTTTTAACAAGCACGGGCCATACACGGTATCACAGTAGTTAAGTCTTGATAAAATTAGGCTATCCACTAATTGTTTACGTAAGTCAACACTCAGGTAGTCTCTAATTGAATATAGGAGTTTCAATCTATAAAAACAATTCCTCATGGAGTTACTGATGTGTTTCTCAAATCGTAGTTCCGGATCCATGGTTAACCCAAGGTTGCATGCTATCTCTACCCTATCAATTTTTTCCCCCCTGATAACAACTTCTGGCGTGGCTGACAGTATTGCGCTGATCATTTGCCTACTTCCTAGAACCATAAATTTTGATTTCAGTGGGTTTAATAACAGTGAGTTATTATCTGACCATACCATCACTCTTTCCAGATCGTCATTAATTTTTTCCACTGCATCTAATGTATCAGCTGGCTTAAAAGTTATATATAATTGTATATCATCCGCGTACATGTGATACCTGCAATGCTGAAATGACTTAATAATGTCTGCACTGTAAAGGATATATAAAAGGGGGCCCAAAATTGATCCCTGAGGCACACCACGTGGCACCTGACGAGGGGGGGATGACATCTTCGAACCATCCTCCATCTGGATTTCAACGAGCTGTGACCTATTTTGCAAGTAGCTAGCGAACCACTGTATTGTGTCCGTTGAAAAACCATAATAGGCCAACTTGGAAAGTAACAGTGTTGTGTTTATTGCATCGAAGGCCCGTGAAAAATCCAGAAGTGCAAGGATTGTACCCTCGCCCCTGTCCCGAGCCTCTAGAATATTCCCCACTACGTCCGAAAGAGCTGTGGCCGTCCCACGGCCTTTCCTAAAACCAGACTGAAGGTCGGGCAGCATATTGTTTGCCTCTAAATATTTCACCATTTGGTTATAAACCACCCTCTCCAAGACTTTCGATAAACAAGGCAAAATGCTAACAGGACGTAGATCTTTAAAAGTAGTAGGGTTGCCGATTTTGGGTAAAGGACGCACAATAGCGCACTTCCACAAGTCTGGGAAATTGTGGGTATCCAGTGACTTATTTATGATTGTAGTAATAGCCTGAAGGGTGGTTGGTAGCGTCAGCATTATCATATCCAGACTCACTCCATCAGTCCCTTTAGCGTTTGACCCCAAGCTCTTAATAATTATCAAAATTTCTTCTTCATTAACAACTTGCAGCTCAAATTGAGCTTCACCAAATTTATTCGTCTCAAAATATGATAGCTGCGCCGTGGGAATGATGCACTGTCCAGGTACATTTAGAAATGCCTTGTTTATGTTGTCTGGGTCATTAAATTGTGCGGGAAGCGTACCTTCACTATGTTCTGAGAAAACATCTGATTTAAGATTTTGCCAAAGCTTTTTAGGGTTTTTTATCTGACTATTAATGTGCCTGTCAAAGTATACCTTTCTTTCCTGCATTAGTGCTGTAACAGATTGTTTTTTTAAATCCAAATAATATTTCTTTGTACTGTCTAACTTGTCCTTATGATAATTATTTTTTGCCTCGTCTCGCAGCTTAAACATCAATTTAATATTATCCGTTATCCAAGGCGTGGGTCGGTCCCTAAATATCTTTCTCTTTATGGGGGCATGTAAGTCAAATAGTTGAGTGATAAGGTCATTAAAATTTCCAATCATACTATTAACATCAGGCAGTGAACCAATTTCAAACCATGGCATTAATTTCAGATCCACTGCAAAGTAATCCACCAATATATCCCTCAGAGGCCGATATACAACTAGCCTAGGTTTGCTTTTTACCTTTTTTATGACAGTATCACATACAATGAACGCATGATGACCAAGTTCACTGACATGATTGACCAGCACATTACGAACCCCCACATCGGTACAGATCACGTCTATGAGAGTACTACTATCGCCTACAAAATGAGTTGGTGACTGCACTACCTGATTTAGACTGGTATAATTTAGGAATTCCGCCATATCTTTAATTTTTGTATTGTTTGTATCGAATAAATTTACATTGAAATCCCCCAGTAGTACCAAATGATCGTAAGGTGCTAATGCGCTAATACTGTCAGTTATTCCATCCAGAAATTTGGACAATTCAAACCAGGGTGGCCTATATGCAGTGCCAATCAACAATTTTTTACCATTTACAGTTAGATTTAGCCATATCTGTTCCACATCAGTATGGACTGAGTGTGGCCGTACTCGCGCCCTAACTCCCGTTTTAATGTAAAACGCTACACCTCCGCCTCGTCCCCCGCGTATAGTATCAGGGCGCGGCACGTGCTTCAACCTATATCCCGGTACCTTAGGCGCGCGTCCCTCCTCCCCAGGTCGCAGCCACGTTTCGTTGATTGCCATTATATCCACTGAGTGCTGCGACATGGCAACTAGAAACTCGTCCTGGTTAGTTGCCAGAGAGCCCGCATTGAATAAACCAAACTTTAATAATTTTGATTTAGTCATGGCATGTAAATAGTAATGGCTGTACATGTGTATGTATATAGTAGTAGTAGTAAGGATAATATTTTATTAATATATTCATTATAGTACCTTTGTTTATTTCCCTTGTGTAAATATTCATTGTAAATAAGCTTTAGTTCTGGTAGTAAATAAATAACTATGTTACCTTTAAAATAATTCTCCCAATCATTATTAATTGAGAATAATAAAATATATATATTGTTTGTAAATAATGTTGTTGGTTCTGTGTAGATAATAATATGTGTAGATAATATAACTATGTTCCTCATTTGTTTGCAGTACTCACTTTTATATTCCCAGCTCCCCAGATCACGACAGATACGACACACAGACACCATGTTTAAACGATTACAATTAAAAAAACTAAGAATTAATACAAAAAAATGTGCCGCATCAAACAAAGATTTATTTGTTAGTGTCCGTGCAATGTCCAATAATCTGACTGATGTCTTCCTCAGATGCAATCCTATGAGTGGATTCTCCAGGCTTTTGCCGGACCAAGATGCGACCGCGCTTCGTCCATACGAACCGCCATCCATGAATCCCTGCAGCTGCCCTTGTTTGACGAAACAACTGCTGATTCAACCGGGTCAGCCTCTCATTGACAAAGAAGCGTACGGGTTTCCCAGCGAGTCCGAGACTCTCTGTCGTGGCGTCACGTCGCACTCGGGCGCCGTCCAACACGGCGTCATGCTGGTCACGTCGAGCGAGGCACACCATGATAGCGCGAGGGCGGGGCCCTGTTGAGACTATGGGGCTGGTCGCTTTAATGTGTCTGCCGCCGACTCGCTCCGCGCTCACGATGTCACGGTCCTCCAAAGCGACCCCTAGCTTTGTGGCAATTAGCTTAAACAGGTGTGTTGGGTTTTCTGCTTGCGTCTCGGGTACGTTCGCTATCACCAGATCGTTTGCCATCAGCTCCTGATCCCTGTCATTGAGGTCCCTCTTGAGCTGTTGAACCACACACTCCACCGCATTTAAATTTGTTGTCGGATCGCATCCGGCATTGTGACGCTTTTCAAGCGCCTCCAGTCTTGACTCAATCCCATCCATGCGCGTGTGACACGAGTCGTTAGATGCCTTCAGCTCAGCTACGTCTTTCCGAAGCTCTGAGACTTCAAACCGCAAGGTGCGTATCTCCTCCACTACCAATCTTAGAGTAGAGCCTACATCCGGCGGGAACTCAGGAATCACAGGCGACGACGGTGCAGCGATTGACTGTGGCGTCAGCAGTGCAGCAGTTGACTGAGGCGTCGGCGATGCGGCAGTTGACAGTTGCGTCGTCGTAGGCGTCGTGGGCTCCTCACTCTGTACTTCTGCCACACAACCACGCACCGGCGTTTCGGCCTTATTGTCCCTCCGGACATTTTTCCTACACTCGGGGCAATGCCAGGCAGAGACTATGGGGCCTTTCGTAGGGAGGGCGACGCACACTCGGTGATAATGGGCGCTACATTTTGAGCACTTAGCAGTGTCAGCCGCTGACACAAATTTACCGCATCCACCGCACTTCACCGCCATTCTGTTAGCAGGATAGTTCAATGAACCTCGGGATAGTGTGACACACAAAGTTTGTTTAATTTGGCAGTTTTATTGCCAAAAACTATTTAATAAAATTGAGGGTACTTTTTTATGGTTTCGAGTTTTTGTTTATGATTATGCAAGAATTATGCACTTTAGGAGCACTCACAAGACCTCACTACACTGTATATGTTGTATTATGTTGCTAAAGAGTTAATTAAAAACTTTCGAGACACTTTATCGACGTTATTTTATTTTATTTCCATTAAAAAAATCAGACAACGATCCCACTAGTAGAGACGTCAAAACGCCACTCTCCTCTCTCTAAAGGATAAAGGATATGTATTGGTTCATTTTCATGCTGAAATGAACCTTTTTGGCGCAGCCGTGAGGCACACACTTATTGCCAAAAGATTACTTCCACTTTTAGTTTGTTTTTATTTTGTGTTTCATGAACTGTGTCCAAATAAACGTTTTCTTTTATGTTTTTAATAGGTATGTGTTTATATTTAAATAAATATTTATTCCAATTTTTTTCCTAATTGCATCTACCACTGTTTGTCTCTACATCACCCAAAGGTTGACTGGTAGGAAATGTCTATGGAATTAAGTCCATCTCTGTATAGAACATCTTTGTGCTTAAAGTATTAAATAAATAAGAACTCCTCGGTAATCAATAATATTTTGAAAACGAATCAAAGGGCGCTAAACTGTCTGACAATACAATGCAAAGTTATCGCGACGAGTATTGTCTACGTTGAACAAAAACACAAATTCACGTCAATTGTGTTCGCTTTGACTTTGAAACAATGATACACAGTTATTAGTTGTACTGATTAATAACTGTGTATTATTGTTTCGAAGTTTCATATACATTGTGTATTCTATGGTACAATTTGTGACGGTGTATTGTGGTTTATTCTGAAAGGATTCACCGAGAAAAATCGTTAACAATCAACAAATGGTGAATAAAATTTTCTTCGCGTCTTGCATCGGTTAAGAGGTTGAATGCAGAAAGTTGGTAACTTCGCAAATATATTCAACTTGTTTAAAAAAAAAACGCATTTTGGAAACTGCCCAAATATGCTTTTTTTGCACCTAAAACTCTTTAAGGTGGTTTTAATAATTGCAATTCATAATAAATGTCTTGGCGTACTACAGAGCGATACTTCATTATTTAGTTAAAGGTATTGGCAATATTTATTAAAAATACAATAGTCTATTGTCATATTTTATAATGGATTTTCGTAGAGTCATGCCTGAGTCAATTAACAACATTAATCAAAACTGCCAAATATTTGAAAGCTATTTGAGACGATGACAATTATCTGAACGCACCCTCTGAAACAAAGGGCAGCATGTCGTCCGAACAAAAGTGACATAATTATGCAGGTGAAAATCGCGTATTCGCGCGGCAAACGCTTTTAAGTGGGACGCGGGATGACTCTTAAAAACGCTGTAGGTACCTACAAATAAGTAAAAAGGTTGCTAAATTCTATTTTCTTAGATACGTCTAAATTACTGTACAAGTAGGCCTTCATAGAATGTTAGGTACTTGTACCATAAATATTGCATTGTAGGTCAATATTTTACAATGTTTTTGAAATACTACACTTACAACGTGACACAATACTCCGCAAAAAATACTAAAAAACAATAACATTTGTAGTAAATAACTTGTAATAAAATTATTGTCGTAATCAGCAGAGCATGACGACACTCATTCAAGTAACCGCAGCCATTCACTGCATTTTGATGAGGAAGTAACGCAGTAGGTAAAATAAATCATAAAATAATTGTTTTATTGGAATACCTTATACAATAAATGTTTCATTTACAATTGATACGGTCATAAAATGCAAATAAAACCGTGTGAAACGAATACCGTTGAGGAAAATCCTTTGTTTTGTTCCTATATATTATGCGGTCCATGTTTCAAGACCAGTTGTTGGGAGAACATATAATTACCAATTATAAGGCTGAATATGCCGACCGACATTAACTACCTACCTCAATAAATAAGTTATCATTAATAAGGTCGAAGGAAAGATTGCCATGGTTCTTTAGCTGCATTCTGCATTGATCACACTTTCTGCTATTAAATACCAGTTTTTCCGTCACTTTCCCAAACCTACTTTCTTGCAATTAACTGTTTATATGTTAACCGTTAATTGCATTTAAAACATCGTGAAAAAATAATCTTCAATGTTTATGGCCGAGGAAGATGTTTTTATCGAAAAATATTTTTGTTGAAACAGACATCCAGTGAGCATGTTTTTAAAGTAGGTGCCGTTTTTAGGGTTTCGTAGTAAACAAGGAACCCTTATAGTTTCACCATGTCCGTCTGTCTGTCTGTCTGTCTGTCCGTCTGTCTGTCCGCGGCTTAGCTCAGAGACGGTTAGTACTAGAAAGCTGTAATTTGGCATATGTATACATATTAATCACACAAAGTGGTAAAATAAAATCATTTTATTTTTTATTTTTTTTATTTGAATTTAATATCGTTATTAAGTACATCCGATTAGGCAGAAAACTGGCCCCAACATACATATATACTTGGGAAGAGGCTAGTCAGATGTAATGAGGATGTCTGGACTAGTCTTTAAACTAAATAATAGGCATTAATGGACAATTCTTAACCATCTCGATAGTATGCAATATATTACAGAATCGAACAATTATAAAAACAAACACGTGTGTATATTCATGTATAACATAAATAAATGTATAATAATACATTGTATAATAGCAGGTAATAAGTAGTTATCTCACCGTTTAAAGTCACTATTGTGCATTAACTGCCAGGTCCCATCAGTTGGCTGTCATTATAATACGCAACTCGTAAATAAAGGTTATTGGTACTTCCCAAGGATCTTGTACACGATGGCTCACGATGGCCTTTACTTAAATGGCATTATTTAGGTTATGACCTGGATTTAGATGGTCTATGGACATCTGCACATCTTAGCAGCTGAAAATGACCCTTAATTATCTGCCTTGCTTCTCATGGGTATGTGTTAATCTCATAGCCCCGACAAAGAATATGCCGCACGTTCTCTTCTGCCCTTTGTTCACGACTACCTGCAACGTCCAGGACAGCTCTGTCGTTTGCCTCATTCAAATGAGGCAAACGACAGAGCTGTCCAACTAGCTAGCAGTAAGCGGCCAAAGATGAGCCGCCGGCGCCCACACGAGAAGAAATTGAATCTCATAAGCATCCTAAATGAGTA
Source organism: Agrochola macilenta (assembly GCA_916701695.1). Classification (NCBI taxonomy): domain Eukaryota; kingdom Metazoa; phylum Arthropoda; class Insecta; order Lepidoptera; family Noctuidae; genus Agrochola; species Agrochola macilenta. The sequence continues at coordinate 20,649,747 of OU753560.1, read as the reverse complement.
TATTACTCGGCTAAGGCAAAGCAAAAAGGAGGGTTATGATTTTGACCGGCATATATGAATGTATGTATGTATGTTTATCTGTTACCTCATAACTTCTAAACTGCTGATCATAATTTGACAAATGAGCTATCGTTGGAAGCGTGTTAATTGTCCGCTGGCGTGATGTGACGTCACATGATATCAATATGGCGCCGTCTAGAGGACAGAAAGTCATGAAAAAAAAAATATATGCCATTTTGGGTATCAAATGAAAGGGCTGGACGAGCAAATTACAAATATGTATACCTATATAAAGTATTTTTTAATTGAATCAATGTTTAAATTGACAAAAACAAGCATGAGTGAGACTGTGCTCCATACGGCGCGGCTGTAAAATTTACCTATTATACAATAAAACCTAAACAAAAATTAATTAAAGCGGCTTTGAAAATAGCTTTGCACGAAATTATAACCCCAAAATGATTTAAATAAAAAGTAAGTTTAAAAACTAAAACCCGACTACTGAAATATCAGGCTCTAAAAAGTATGAAACAAGAAATATTTCAGACAAAAATCAAGACATAGGTACAAAAATGGTCAAGGTAAAGCCATGGTCGCATGCCATTATAATTTTGTAAGTGTACAGGTGATTTTTTAGTAATCGGGTTTTAGTTTTTGAACGTACTCTTTATTTTGACTGTTGAACAATGAAAATTGCACAGGCTCTACAGTTCAAGACAACATAATAGGTATCGTTATCGTTGTATTTACAACATTGTCGTACTGTACTTCCAGTAGTTCACCATAGTTCACGTTCGCTTGCCGGGGTTGGTCAGTGGATGGGTGACCATATTTACATACCGAGAATCCTCCGTGCCTCGGAAAGCACGTTAAGCCGTTGGTCCCGGCTGTCATTCGTGGATCTTTGACAGTCGTTACGAGTCGTCAGAAGCCCGAAAGTCTGACACCAGTCTTACCAAGGTGTATCGTATTACCCAGTTACTGGGTTGTGGAGGTCAGATAGGCAGTCGCTCCATGTAAAATACTGGTATTCAGCCGCATCCGGTTAGACTGGAAGCCGACCGCAACATAGTTGGGAAAAGGCTAGGCAGATTAGCTTCCAGTAGTTCACCAATACGGCCTAATCATCATTAGGTGGTATTGACAAACTTATACCTACGTAAACGTTTTCATAATCTCGAAAATCCTTTTCTCATTACACCCAGAAATTGGTTTTGAACGAAACTTATACATTAAAGTTTTCATAGTCTCGAAAATCCGGTTCTCATTACGCTGCCTTTCAACTATCTTAGTCACTATCTTAGCAACACAAACATATGTTAGTTGTTTACTGTGCGTTGTTTACCAATAACTAAAGGCTTCATGAAGGTCACCCTTCACTTCGTAAACTTCCACGAAAACATGACACTTATTTGAAGCATCTACTTCCTTCTCATGCAAATTAAATGATCACAAGGTATTTAAGTATTTATGTTCCGCGAAGAATTAAGGTCTTATGAAGTACAATCTACCGCATATCGGTGGGCACACTTTGACCTTGAACCGGCCTTCATTGGAATACGAGGCCAACTTATATTAGGTTTTGTTCTTTCCGTTTCGGGCGGCGTAAAAACTCTTGACACCAGGTTAGTCACCAACCGGTGAACCTGGTGTCAAGAGTTTTTACGCCGCCCATGGGCCTCTGTCTTGGTTTCACATGTCATCGAGAAATATCTCTCTGGCATGCCACGATGTTTTCCTTCACCGTTTTTGAAGCAAGTGATAATTATTACACAATACGCACTTGAATCCGAAAAGTCCGAGGTGCGTGCCTTGGGTTCGAACTTGGCAGTCCGAGGGTCACACCACTAGTCTATCACTAATGTTGGTTTTGGTTTTGTATACCTATTCGGTTTTGTTGCCACTGACGTGCGGCCTGCTGTACCTAAAGCATGATTCATTACGAAAGATCGCAGCAAGTAACTGATCTTTTGTTGTGTAATGTCAAAATTGAAGTCATGACTAGTAGTCAGGCCTATACCTAGTCGTTAACTTTAGGGTTGAGGTCATCGGTAATCTGATGACGCACAGGGGCTTAGGGAGTTTATTCAAGTTAACTTATCTTTTTTATTTGCACGTGTTTCTGTGTCATTTTTTTTTTCTTTTCTTTTCTGACTTCACGTACTGGTACGCTTCATCAGGTTTCAGAGAGGCTACTTGGTATTGTATATGGCGAAAAAGAGGGGAATTTAATTCCCCCCTATGTATTCCCTAAAAGTCTTGTATATCAATATTTTATCATGCTTTGAGAAAGGAAGTATGTATTAATAGTAAATTGTTTGCCTAGGGAGCAAACAACTATTTTGAAGATGGGAGTGTTTCGTACATCACTCGAGTTTAAAATAGTGTTGCTCCTGAGGTGAACATTCTACTTTTTATCACCCTCTATGAGAAAAAAAAACCTGTGCGGTTCGACCCCCGTCATGAACGAAGTGCCTTCTTACGTATGATTTAAAACTAAAACAAAGTTTCCGCAGCCGCCATCTTGGATTTACATTTTGATTTCACTATTGGCTTTAGCAACCACGAAAACGATACCCATGATTATTGAAAATTTTCAGAGCCGCCTGTTTACGAATAATAAACTAGCTCTTTTTTAATAGATGTAATAAAAATATATTTTAGCTCTATTTGTGAAAAGAATCTCGCAAACCACTTCTTTTGTAAAATGAAGTAAGGTACCAAGTAATTTAAAATTCCGGCTGTCTAGACGTTCAAGGCCCGAATTATGAAGTATGAATCACAAAACCATGTAACTGTTAAACGAAAAGGATGTCTATAATATAATAAAGCTGAAGTAATGAATGAAGCTGAGTTTGTTTGTTTTTCGGTTTGAACGCACCAATCTCTGGAACTACTACCGGTCGGAGTTAAAAAAATCTTTTTGCATTTGATAGCGTAATTTTTGAGGAAGGTATAAGCCTTCCTCAATACAACAGAATATTGCGTAGAACCCTACCCTTAGAAGCAGAGCAGTAAGAAAAAAAAAACAGAAAAACGCTAAGGGAAAATGAAGTAACGGGGTAAAGATATAATTTATGCTAAAACAAGAAATTTCACGACGAAGCCGCGGGTAGAAGCCAGTTTTATTCATAAAAATCGAAACTTAATTGCAGCAATATTGGATTTGTCAGATACAATAACTTGCTGTTTTATATAATATCGTGAAATTCGGTAGAAACCTACGTTTTTTGTTGGATATCATATTATGCATTTGAAAAGTTTAAGTTTCTATTGAGGTTTTTAAAATAGAAGTGGTTTTGTAACTAGTCTTAAAAAATAGAATACTTTGAGAAAACCTACATCTTAGATATGTTGGGTTTTAGTTATGCAAATTAATCATGTATAAAAAGAATTATGTATGAATAACATAATTAAAATATAATTCTACAAATAGATTGCAATACTCCACCTCTGTGGTCTAGTGGTAAAACCACCTATGTCAGACATAGAGGTTCTTTTTATTTTTTTTTTACGGTTGGAAATGATCAAATAACCTCTCCCGCTCTGGGCGGAGCGGGAGGGTGTGTCAGACTTTTACTGACTAAAACCCACCCGTGTTCCTTCCGTTGCCTGTGTGCCGGGGCCGCGATATCCGTTTTGGACAAACCCGCAACCCCGGCAGGAGACATAGAGGTCTTAGGTTCAATTCCCAGCGGGAGCAAAATTGTCTGCTCAGTTTGGTTGGTGGTAGGGCTTGTTCTATTATATTATATTATATTCAGAGAAATAAATATTCTGACTGTAGCCTCACAATATATTTTTGAAAACCTATTGTATGTACACAAAAATATATCAAATTTTAAGAAAATGTCCGATATTCATAGTTTAAATACCAGGAATAAACTCAACCTTGCTGTACATCGCACACGTCTCCACAGAGTAAGCAACTCGTTCATGGGTCAATGTATACGCTTTTACAACAAACTTCCCATTGACATTCGAAACTTACCCATTAAACGATTTAAAAGCTGTATTAAAACCAAACTTTGTAAAAAAGGGTACTATAAAATTTCAGATTATTTAGAAGATAAAAAAGCTTGGGATTGAGCTGCTCGCTCTGCTAAGCCTTGTGAAAACCATAAAACTTGACATTTTAATTATTCATCACAATAAACCAGTTTTATATACACATTGACATTGTTGAAAATTATGTTCAAAATGACACGATTACTTTGTAAAGTATTATATTATTTTAATTATTGTGAATGTGAGGACTATGTGGATATTTTTATTTTCCCTTTTCATTTCTTTTTTTCTTTCTCAGTTTTAATGATGATCTGGCAGTTTGAGTAGTTGATGCGGCCTACCCAAATATCCTTTCCTTGGTATTGTTCGTCGAGTTGAGCTCCTTAAGTTCTGAGTTGAGCTCCACGATTACTGACAAATGCTTGCACTGACTGGACAGGTCTCAAATCTGTGTGGTTCTTTCCTCAAAAGACCATTTCAGACACTAATCTACATGGTCCTCACATGACTTGACCAAGATTATGTCTGGACTTTAAAAGAGACTGCGACCTCTGAGTTTGTTTCGGCCTTTCTTCTCAGAGTAGTCAGATAGGAAACACCGACCTCACCAAGCTTATTTTTAATATTTTTTTATATGACGTGTAAAAGTGATTCCGATATCCTATTTACAGAATAAACAATTTCATTTCATTTCATTTCATTTCTAAGTCCACCTCGCTAGCTACCACCATAACAATAATGCTGTTAGCATTGTTGTTATGGCGACAGACTGACAGGCATTATCATAGGTAAGATAGCCAGTTCCTCTGTGGTTGAGGATTCTGGGAGAAGCTCGCTTCTACCATCGGCCAGATCATCACTTACCATCAGGTAAAAAATAATTCAATAATTCTCGGAAATCACGGTTTCTGAAATAGGTCAAATCAGGTCAAGTGATTTGATTGATTCTTATTTTTGCCAATCAATAACAACATCTCACAACAATCCGAGCCTGAAACTGGGTGAGATTTGCTCATAATTTAATCAAGATATATTGGTAATCCCCTTTTACGAGTTTTGTTTCAAAATCGAACTTTACCTATTTGGAATTGTTTTGAAATTAAATTATGTTCGGATTGCGTCAAAATGTCAAAGGCAATTAGGCAACACAGCGCAGGAGTCGTTTTGTTTTGTTTTGCTTTTAAATGTCATTAGATAATATTATATATTACTGTTGAAGTACTTACTACATTACTGTTGAAGTACTTACTACTTCCATGCTGATCTGGGAGCAATAGAAAAACATAGAATGTATCAGCTGCTTATCATCCCGCGCAGGTCGTAAAAGTCGACTAAGGGAAAAGTTTACTTACATCTTCTAGTAAACAAAAACCAACTTAGGGCATGTGAACTGCCACAGTTTGCAAATGGCCTAAGTTGGACAATTGGCGTAAGAACAGGACGTCAATTTAGGGTGGTGACGGTGAATATTATGATTAATGTTAACCGCGGCTCCCACGAATCGAGTGAGCAGGTTCACTGTTCACCCATCAACCCGCATTAGACAAGCGTGATGGGTTAAATGTCTAATCCCCTCCACAAACATGATGAAGAAGAAGAACAAGAGGCCCCAAATGCCCGGCGGGTCCAGTGGCGTTGCTGCTGATGACGGTGGGCAGCCTCGCCCTGGAGCCAGGGGTGCTAAGAATCTCCGGGTGAGATCGATCCCCCGTTCAACGACCAAGGCAAAGAATAAACCGGATACCGATAAAGTACTTAACGTTATTACCTACAACGTTCGTACTCTGAAATCTGAAGATCGTCTGCTTGAGCTTGAAAACGCACTGACTGAGATCAACTGGGATATTGTTGGCTTATCAGAAGTGAGAAGAAGCGGTGAAGACACAGTAGAGAGAGAAAACACCATATTCTATTATAATGGACAGAGTGGAGGACTCTACGGGGTAGGATTTTTAGTTGCCAAAAAATGGAAAAACAATATTTCGGAATTCATATCTTACTCTGACAGGATTGCAGTCTTAAAATTTCAAGTTTCAAGTACACAAACATTATCCATCGTCCAAGTGTACGCTCCTACGACAAGCCACCCAGACGACGAAATAGAAGAATTCTACGATCTATTAAACAAAGCCTGCGACGAACATCGAAACACTTGGAACATTGTTTTAGGTGATTTTAACGCCAAAATTGGGCAAAGGCGAGATTTAGACAACACCAATATCTTAGGTCCACACGGCCTCGGAACCCGTAATGAACGTGGATCACGCCTTCTCCAATTTACATTTGGCCAGAACTTATGTATAAGCAACAGCCTCTTCTACAAAAAACCTCACAGGCGATGGACATGGGTATCTCCTAATAATCAAACTAGAAATGAAATAGACTACATTCTTACCTCAAATAAACAAATAATTAAAAACATTCAAATCATAAATCAGATTAAATTTAGTTCTGATCACAGACCTGTACGCGCAATAGTAAAACTAGACGCCAAAATTAATCGGCAAAAATATATGAAGAATCAAATAAGAAAATTAAATAAACAATCACTCATACTAGGAAGTAAACAGTTTAAACAAGAGCTAAGAAATAGTTTTAATATACTAGATTCAGAGATTGAAGAAAAAGATGTCCAGCAACAATACGACGAAATAATACAAAGTTTAACTAAAGCCACAAAAATAGTAACACAAATAAAAAATAAAAGCAATAAACTAACAGACGAAACTGTAAAATTAATAGATCAGAGGCAGAATTTGTATAAAAACAGAGATTTACAATATAGACTTAAAGATAAAGAGGTTAAACGTAGTATTAGAAAAGATATTAGAAATTACAACAATAGACTAGTTCAGGATGCACTAGATAATAACTGCTCCCTGAAAAAAGCTAAACAAGGTATTTCTAATCACAAGTCATGGATCACATATTTAAAAGATGGCAACGGTAAGAAACAAATGAATAGAACAAAAGTATTAGATATATGTACAATATTTTATAAATCCCTCTACTCCGACGACACTCAACTACCCTCAACACCCAATTATTTCTGTTCTGACAGTATTCCACCTATAACCGGATACGAGGTTCATGTAGCCCTCACTAAAATGAAAAACAATAGATCATGTGGCGAAGATGGTATTAGCACAGAATCACTGAAAATAGGCGAACCTATTCTCCTTCCATACATGACCCGGCTCTTTAACAGCATTATGCATTCAGGTAGCTTTCCTCGAGATTTCTGTCACTCCAATATTATTCTTCTCCATAAAAAAGGTGATAAATCAGATATTAATAATTACAGACCCATTAGTTTAATATCACACATTTACAAAACATTCATCAAAATAATAGAAAATCGCATATCTGCTGAACTAGATAAACATCAACCTCCTGAGCAAGCAGGCTTCCGGCCTGGCCTTTCTACGACAGATCATCTGCATGCAGTTAACCAACTAATAGAGAAACATCAAGAATATAAAATCCCGCTATACCTCGCTTTTGTTGATTACTCCAAAGCTTTCGACAGCATTTCACACACATCTATTTTTGACGCCTTAAGCAACCAAAATATTGATCCCACCTATATAAATCTATTACGCAACATTTACAAAAATAGTACAGCCGCAATAAAACTTGAAAACACAGGTCCAAAATTTAAAATAGAGAAAGGAGTCAAACAGGGCGACCCGCTATCTCCCAAACTGTTCACCAGTACTCTCGAAGAAATCTTCAGGAAGTTGGCAGCCGAATGGAGGGAAAGAGGCATTGTCCTTGGCGAAGCGAGACTGACAAATCTACGTTTCGCCGACGACATTGTCCTCTTTTCTTCCTCAGCCACTGAACTTGAACAGATGCTCCAAGAACTTAATAATGTAAGCCTTGAGGTTGGACTGAAGATGAATATGTCGAAGACCAAAGTTATGTGCAATGAAACACCTCGAAGCATAAATGTAGACGGGGAGACAATACAACATGTCCAGGAATACCTTTACTTGGGCCAAGTAGTCTCCTTCCAGACGAGGCAAGATAAAGAAATCACAAGACGAACAGAAAACGCCTGGAAGACCTACTGGTCCATGAAGGAACTATTCAAGGGTGAGTTGCCAATGGCACTGAAACGCAGGCTCATGGACATGTGTATTCTTCCCGTCTTATCCTATGGTGCACAAACTTGGTCTTTGACTAACATCCAGAAGTCCAAACTCAAGGTCTGCCAACGAGCAATGGAGCGCAGTATACTAGGAGTTAAATTAACGGATCGTGTTCGAAACACAATACTGCGCTCCAAAACTAAAATAACTGACGTGGCTCAAAAGGCTGCCCAACTTAAATGGGACTGGGCAGGACATGTCTGTCGCATGCCAGACAAACTGTGGGCCCAAATAGCACAAAACTGGTGCCCTGAGACAGTGAGGCGGGGTCGCGGCAGACCGCGTAGGAGATGGCGGGACGAGCTGGATAGGTTCCGTCAAAACTGGAAAGAAGACGCGCGGGCTCGCGAACGATGGAAGGAGTGGAGGGAGGCCTTTGCCCAGGAGTGGGACAGAGTAGGCTAGTAAAAAAAAAAAAAAAAAAAAAAAAAACTGTTGAAGATTTTTGCTCTAGTACCTAAATGCACCTATTTTTGTCATTATAATTAAGGTACTTTTGAATAAGCGACCGATGAGGCAAGATCAATAAAGTAACCAGATGAATTTTCTGAATACCCAGTAACTTGGCGGTACATTCGTTCGAGTAACTTCAAGACATAAAATAAGTATACATATTTTCTGAAACAACACAATTCATCCTATATTTGAGATTACTAGGTACCTATCCTATCTAGCTAGAATTTATCTACCTATGTAAGATGTCACTCTCAATATGTTACGACTGTTTTCTGAATTTGCCAAAATACCTATGCCCAAGAATCTGACAATTCTGACAGTTCCTAAAGGGTATCGTTTATCCCAGTAACGGGGTTGTGGAGGTTCAGATAGGCAGTCGCTCCATGTAAAATACTGGTATTCAGCTGCATCCCGTAAGACTGGAAGCTGACCCCAACATATTCGGGAAAACGCTAAGCTTAAGATGACCATATAAAACTATACAATTTTTTATAGGCTTGGCGACCCTTTTGAGTATATTCCAGATACAAAATAAGCCTATAGTCTATATACAGGCTGGAAAAATAAATTGGCATTTTACTAAGGAAACATTCCTTTATTTTTTTAAAGAAACAAAACTACATTCACAGATTTCTCGACAAGCTTACCTAAAACGGGAAAGGAATCAGCTAAAAATAAAAAAAAATAAACACTCGCTACTTTATTCTAAAATTCAAAATTCAAAAGTCATTTATTCAAAATAGGCTGAGAATCAGCACTTTTCGAACGTCAAAATTACATAAGACAGTCCCCCAAAAACGCCCGCCCTTCACCTACTTATCGATACAGTCAATGTTAAAGATAAAATTTCTCCAAGAAACATTAGGTCTGTCGTACAAGATTCCATATAATCTAATATTTAGTACATTTAAGGGCTTTAATCAACATAACCTAGACTAGAACTGTTCAGTTTCGACAAGTAAAAGACACGTTATAATTTTCTTATAACTCTAACATCTAAAGACATTCTATGAAGTACAAGCTTGCTAATTTATCTCTAAGTACCTTGTTGAAGACTTAGATAAGAAAGTCGTTTAATTGGTAATAATAATTATGGACATTTCACATTTATTTTGTAATTTATGTATTTTGTGTTTCACGAACTGTGTCCAAATAAACTTTATTCTTTCTTTCTTAGACGAGGCGTTCTGGAACCGCAATTTTGAAATTCGAACGACCATTTTGGTCATTGTATCCTTTTTGGTTAGATTTACTTCCATTTCGTAATTGTGTAATACGCAATTTTCTTTCATGTTACGTGTCCTTCTAATTAGAATGGTAGATAAAATAAAATTAATGTTAGATTTCATGATGTTTTTATTTCTAAGACCGAATGTTTTTAGAGAGATTTTATCCTATCGATTAGTAGAATAAAATAGCGAGTGTTTATTTTTTAGCTGGTTCTATTCCCGGTTTAGGTAAGCTTGTCGAGAAATCTGTGAATGCAGTTTTGTATTTTTTTTTAAATAAAGGAATATTTCCTTCAAGAAAAAAAATCTATCTTAAGTAAATCTTAAAGAATTTGAAGTGGTTTCCCTTCAGGGCCCATTGATGTGTTCCACCCTGTATATCAACACAATTCAATCTTCATCATTAACTACTAGGAACCTATCTATAATTTATCTGCCTAAGTGAGGTAGGTACACCTAGTTTGAATCACATTTAATTTTGTGGCAGACGTGGTCCAACTAAGGTAGGTACTCTGACAATAATCGTAACTTGGTTGAACGTTGAAGCACTGAAACATGATGTTATGTCACTACGTGGTGTTCATACTAATCTCAGTAGAATCTAGAGGTAAGTTTAAATAATACCTAGAGCTTGAAACTATAGGGTCAAAATAAATTATCTGGCAAAACTCTAAACATGATAAAATAAAAAAGATTATATGTCTTTTTTGGGGGGTCAACGTCAACGACAGCTGGTAGTATTTTTACTTGAAGTATGAGCTGAGTAAATCTGTTTTCTTTTGTTTTATAATGTTGATATCGATAGGTACACACCGCTACACATCAAGCTATACATTTCTAGTTTAAGCTGATCTCGCATTGTACGGAAATCCTATACAATGCGAGATCAGCTTAAATTGGAAATGTATAGCTTGATGTGTATCACGTCTTTATATTTAAGAAAAAAAAAAAAAAACTGATATTTCAAGTGAATGTGGCCGATGACCCCACAAAAAAATCACTAAATTAATTTCTGTTTTATTCAAACATGTTAAGATAGATATACCCATTACGTATGTGGAGTTTTGCTAGCTAATTTAATTTTACCCTGTATATTAATACTATCCGTTGCCCGCACCTTCGTCTGCGATCCAGGATAAAATTAACCTATGTCCTTCTCCGGGTAAAGGTTCCCTGTGCCAAATTTCATCCAAATCCGTTCAGCCTTTTTAGCGTGAAAGCATACCAAACAAACAAACACACTTTCGCATGTATAATATTAGTTGTTGTGGTAGATCATGGTTAATCTACAATCAGACATGTAATGTAATAGGTATTTCTTGTACTGGGCCATGCCAAGGATTCTCAACATTGATGGTCCTAGTTTATCATTTATAACTTCCAGTTACAACTACGAGTATATGTAAGCGGGCACGCCCTTTATAATAATAATAATAATAAATCATTTATTTCGAGCAACAGGACTCATAGTGTCAGTAACAATATACTTACAAACTATGTTAGTAGTACACTTACAAACAAAACAAAACAGAAAACAGATTGTGACATCATTGCTGCAAGGTGACAGGCCCAGCCGAAACCTTGCAGCAGTGGTTCACAAACACACAATCAAGCCTACTTGCAATCATAGACAGGATGCTGTTGGCGCTGCCCCGTACCCCACGGACCAAGGATGCGCACCTTTTCCGCAACACCGTGTAGAAAGAGTCTACGTGAGCTTCAGCAAACATCCCTGATGCGCTGCAGTATTTATGCTTGGAGGCTTTTTATTTAGATATTAAGTTCTGTTTACGTTTAGTTTTTTATTTCGGTGAGTATATTTCTCGATGATTTTGCTTGGTATATTGGCGTGTGCTAGCTAACATTATGGCTAATAATTTAAATTATGTTTTGTGTTGCGTAATGTAAATTATTTTGAATACTATTATATATAATCATTTTTTTTTTTTTGTTCTTCTAACTGAACTGACAGCTGTGCTGCTGGGGAGTTTGTTGCGCCACTTGTTCTTCCCAGCGAATGCACTAGGAAGTGGTGAAGGGTGGGCGTTTTGGGGGACTGTCTTATGTAATTTTGACGTTCGAAAAGTGCTGATTCTCTGTGATTCTCAGCCTAGTTTGAATAAATGACTTTTGAATTTTTGATAAGTAGGTACCTATTAAAATTTTTGCACACACCACTTTTGGCCACAAATAGATCAAGGGACTAAATACCTATTTTTTGGAACCCTGCAGGGATTTTACGACCCTTTTCATTCCAACCTTCCGAAAATATTTCACAAGTACGATCGTGGTTTCATCAATCTCGGTATTTTTAATAAAATTCTAGTGAAGTTAAATTAAGTTACCTTCCAGCTTTTATTTTATTTACTTGAGAGATTCCAGAATCTTGCCGGAAAATCTTACTCATTTCAAAAAAATACAAAGGGTAAACAAAACCTTTCAACCGATAAGTACCTAGTGATCTGCGACTCAACTAAAATCTTTTAGTAATCTGCGCGTCAATGTTTCAAAGTAGGCATTATTAATTACATGGTGTTGGTACAATGAATTGTTGGGTGAATCGCTGCTCTCCTAGCTAGATCACTGAGTAAGGAGACACAAATATAGATTACTCGCAAAATAGCATAAATGAGCAATATTTGTATATATACAAGGGCTCTGCTCGGGTGATAAGAGATAAACATTATCGTCCAGGTATACCAACGTTGTATCACATTCCCGAGGCTGTGAAAAAAGAGAAAACGAATTTGCCCAGATATGAGACCTAGCTAGATCGATGTTTTGCCCCTATATTGCAAAAGAAATCGTTAGAGCCGTTTTCGAGAACGTACAAAAATATTTATACAAGGTGTGTTTTTATATCCCATAACTCAAGGGTATGAATGAGACCATATCAAAGAATCAACTGGCATATGTTTTTTTTTGTGGTTTTTTTTTTCGACCATGGCACGATTATTCATGTAAAAAACCCTTAGGTCAAATATAATAAATAAATATAAACATTTAATTCAGACTATTTTTGTTCATAAAAAGAAAATATGCCAACGTCGCATTGTCTTAGCTCTTTAAATCTTACCAATCTTTAATACTTATCAATGAAACTTAGATACACACATCGAGAGTCTAGTGGTAAGTTATCAAAAACATAAAAAAAAAAACAAAAATAATTTATAGCTAGCTAGAGTAATGGGATACAAAAAAAAACACCTTGTTATTTATTTGTAATCAAGTTCTCGAAAACGATTTCGATGAAAGTTGCAATATAGGGGCGGGAGCGAAAAATCGATCTAGCTAGGTCTGATATCTGGGAAAATTTGTTTTCTATATTTTCACAGCCTCGGGAATGTGATACAACGTTGGTACCTATACCTGGACGATATGTTTAACTATTTTTACCCGAGCAGAGCTCGGTCGACCAAGTACTATTGTAATTATTTCCCACAAGTTTCTCACGCGATACGTATAAACTACGCTTAAATTATAGTCGAAGTACATAACTATTTACATCAAAAGTTTCTGCATTCTTCCACATACATCATCTGACGTGAGACAAAGTCATTTCATAGTCACGTCAGACTTTGTTTTACGAGTGTAATCTTGATTGATATCGTTGAGATACGGAATACGATCATTTTAGTATGTAACGTGCCTTAAACGTAATTGTCTATTTAGCCTTGAAACTTATTATTAGTTACTAGAATTTTACATAGTTTCACGCCTGGTCCCATCAGTGTTGGCACAGTGGTAATGGGTTCGAAGCCAGGCCTGCGAAATTCTTTATTTTTTTACACTGACCTGCAAATTGCAAAAAATGTAAGAAAAAAATAATTTCGCGGGTTATTGAAGCGCATCCCAATTAAAGCCGGATTATGCAAGTCTCTCCCATAAAGTGGTAATCCATACCAGCTTATTTTAATATGCGAGTGTTTTTTACGTTTTTACGACTAAACTGTTTGACTAACTTGATGATATATATATATATATATATTTTTAAAACGTTGCCCCACACTAAGAATTTCTTCTTGTATCTTGGGTGCGTTTACAAACATTGAAACTCACATACACTAACACCCAGACCCGAAACAACTACTTGCAGATCATACAAATATTTGTTCCGTGCGGGGGTCGAACCCGCGACACGTTGCGCAGCAGTCGATCGCTCAGCCACTGCGCCAACCGTGTCGTCGAATTTGATATATTTGATATATTTATCTCCATTTGATATGGAGATAGCTTGAAAACTAACGAAGAACATGCTTTAAAAAAGTGTTCGTATGGATTGAGAAGCCATGTCTCATATTTAAACGCGGTTACTTAGCGAGTGGTTCTGAGGTGGCTTCTCAATTCAGTCGTACGAGTATCGTAACTGAATATACGACGTATCGTGTTTTTTATCTGTATTTTTTATGGTGTACATAATAAAGAATATTCTATTCTATTCTATTCTGAATTGAGGAGCCACCTTAAACGGCCTGTAACTTTTTAAGGGTTTTAATACAAATTCCATTATCGGGCCTACAAAATCGGCAAATTTACTACCAAATATTGGTAGTACCCGCGTTTAAATGCGAGACATGGTTCCTCAATCCATACGGACACTTAAAAAAAACCCCATAAGGATTAAAATGCAGTCTTCAAGTTTGTATGGGAAAGCCGAAATTCATGCAGTCGAAGACTCGCAACTGATATGAAGTTTATTTTCAAAGTTTCTCATTGAGTTATTGAAAATACATAAGCAAAGAGGGCACCATATATAATAATAACAAAATAAGATAAATATTTGCAACAATACGTATTATTAGTTTAGTGACTCTTCTAAAATTGTTTTAATAAAAAAACAATATAATTGCTCTCAGGAGCGCGCAGACGTTCGAAGTGTTTTCAAGAGTTGTTGAGGAAAAAAGATGAAGATGTTCTCAGAATTAATCAAAGTAAAACATTCAAGCAAGAAGTTAAAATTAATAAAATAACAATTAATTTAAAATCTTGGCTTTGTGACACTTGTAAAAGTTTTGTTTGAGTATTTTCATAACATGGATTTTTTTATGCAGCTTTATAACATAACTACTAAAAAAAACGCATATGCTCATGTTTCCACCGGTGGAATTTAGGCATCTTCTCAGTACCAAAAATAAGTTAAAATACACCACGCGAAACCAATACATGCTTTCTCTAAATCTTTACATAAACTCGGGCATAAGTGCAATGAGAGTGCTTGTCAGACACCAAGCTATATTTTGAATTGTTTTGATTATTTTTTGTACATTATTCTCACATATAGAAGCAACAAGAATAATGTACCCAGGAATTTGTATATTTCAAAGAGTGTCCTTGGAGTTTCTTGCCCGTTCTTCTCCATAAAGATCTACGTTTTGGACTAGCTTCAAATTTCTGACTAACTGACGCGACTGTTTGACAATTCAAAAGTGTTTAATTGAAATGCTTTGAGTTTGAGTTTGAATTGATTTTATTCGATGGCACCATGTGAGAATTATTTTATCACTAGTTTATGCCCGCGACTTGTTTGTGTTTAGAATTAAAATAATCATATGTCCTAACCCAGTTTATGGTCTATCCATGTGCCAAAATTGTATCCAAATCCGTTCAGCCGTTTTAGCGTAAAAGCGTAACAAACCAAAAAACAAACAAAATGCGCATTTTTAACATTAGTTAGGATAGAAAGAAAGAATAATTGTTTATTTCTGCATAAACGAAACGCAAATTTCAAAACAAAAAGACATAAAATACACACATACAAAAGTAGCCAAAAGTCTCGTATACAAACAATTTTTTTTTTTTTTTTTTAATTTACCATTTTGTTCATTGGTTGATGTCAATGCCACGGACCAAAGACAAAATTGCGTAATTACTCTTGCGACATTGGCAAATGACAACAAAAAGAAAATGCTAATTGCAGAGATAAGTACTTTTGTAACAAATAATAAGAACAATTAGGATACCGTTACAACCTGCCAGGGTTGCGAGTTGTCCGAAAGGGATATCGCGTCGGGGCACACAGGCAACGGAAGGAACACGGGTGGGTTTTAGTCAGTAAAAGTCTGACACACCCTCCCGCTCCGCCCAGAGCGCGAGAAGTTATTTGATAATTTCCCAAGTTCAAAAAAAAAAAAACAAAAAAAAAAAAAGGATACCGTTACATAGGGGGTCGTATTTTTTATTTATCGCCGGCTCAGCTTAGCAAATTCAATTTAAAATTGTCTAGAATCTCTAGACGATAGGTTGAGATGTCAGCACAACAGCGCCAGGGTCGCGGGAAAGTCCGAATGGGATACCGTGGCTCATAGCAACACACAGGCAACAGAAGGAGCACGACTGGGTTTTAGTCAGCAAGAGTCTGACACATCCCCCCGCTCCGCCCAGAGCGGGAGAAATTATTTGATAATTTCCCATCCAAAAAAAGCTGCATTTTTTAATATTTTTTTTGCTAACCTATATTTGTCCCACTGCTGGCAAAGGTCTCCATATTTTTCCAGACTTCCTTCTGTTGTGCCTTTTCCGGCCGATCGGTCAGGAACGTGTCCAAATCGTCACGCCAGCGCTTTTTAGGCCTGCTCCGGTGGAGCCGTCCGTCATGAGGCACCCACTGTGTAACGAACATGGCCCATCTGTTTTGATGCATCCTATATGTGGTAGGTGGTATATTATAGGGTACTTATTATATCGTCTTTTATGAGATCCAAGATCCTTTTTTTGCAAGCCTCCTTTGCTAACGAACATGTAGGTAATTGTTATTAAATAATAGAGCTACAACAAAAAAAAATGTAGGTACCATATTTTATGCGTCAGTCCGGACAGTTACCTACAAACTACAATTCTATGATGTCATGGCTAGGGCGGTTAAAATGCCGCTAACGCACAAACGTGTGTATGTAATTAAATAAGGTACTGACTGCTTTTATTATAGGCTTCATTTACTCGTGCAGGAGATTTTATCGGCAATCAGTTTTTAATGGTTTACAATACCCATGTAAGATGATTCAATTAAAATTTAAATGTTATCAGTAAACACAAATTACGTTAGGTAGGTAAGTAACGAATAAAGGCTAAAGAAAACGGAAAAGAAAGGCTAAAATCTAACATCTTGATAAAAGTTTTAAGAAAAAGATCTAAACTTGGTCTTATGTTGTTGTAAAGTGGTTCTTGCAGCGAATTCTAAAAGATTTTCCTGTTTAGTAACATTTGTAGGTACCTACACAAATCTTCAGGATTTTCCCGGACACCTCATAGATTTGTCATTGTTTGGAGATCAAATATTTCCTACCATTGGTTACAAACTAGTCAGTACATTAAAAAAGTAAATAGTCGTCATTAATATAACGATAATAAAACTTTGGTATAAACACTAAAATTAATAACCATAAGCAACATTTTATTTGTCTAGAGTGCGTATTTTTAAATCCGGTTGCTCAAAAAACAAGGTCAATCAGGTGATGTACACTTACTTACACGTTGGTATTAGTATTAAGTTGTTATCTCATTCATACTATATACCTACGTATATACTAACATACTATATAATGTATTTAATATTATATTATAAATTATTAATGCGAAAGTAACTCTGTCTATCTGACTGTTACCTTTTCACACCGAACGGAACGGCTGAACGGATTTGGATGAAATTAGGCACTTGGGTAGACTATGACCCTGGTATAGCACATAGGAAACTTTTTATCCCGTAGTACGTTTCCGTGGAATAGTTTCCAACCTCAACGCGAGCAATGCCGCGTGCAAATGTATACCAATTTCAATCCTATATACCTATTTTTATCCTTTATCGAATCTCATTTTATTATATTCTGGTCCTTGAGATTTTACGGGTTTTTATTCTATTGACAAAAATATTTTCTTGACAGCTCTTGTAAACGTATTCTACAAAAACACAAAAGAAATAGGCATTTACGTCTTACTTTTCATCATTTTCCAGATATTACGGATAATACTATATATATAGGCAGCGCTTTATTTGATCACAATGACAAAAAAAATCTGCCTAGTAACCAAGTTTCCCAGACATTTGAGAACGTGAAGCCTCGATCACAATGGCCACCTACTGAGCTAAAGTAATCTAGTTGAATTTTTTTTCGATTAAAAAAAAAGAATTATAGTGACCAACGGGGTAATTGCGTAACACACATAAATTGACAACTGATCGCAATGGGTTTCATTTTGACACTTCACCCATGTTCATTGCGTTATTTACGTTATCATGAGCAGACGACTGCTCATTGGATTAGCAATAAGACAAAACTCTCGGATTCTAATTGAAAGTATTTTACACAATTAGGTGTAGACTACATCACGGTGAGCAATGGGTAGCTCGCCGTCCGATAAGGACCAGTCCCGGGTCGACGGCGCGTTGTGTTCCACGCGCGCCTCAAAGAGATGTCAGCACCGACTGACGGGGTCCGTAAGGGCCAATGCCTGCCAAGGTTGCGAGTTTGTCCGAAAGGGATATCGCGGCCTCAGCACGCAGGCAACGGAAGGAACACGGGTGGGTTTTAGTCATTAAAAGTCTGACACACCCTCACGCTCCGCCCAGAGCGGAAAAAGTTATTTGATAAATTGCCAACCAAAAAAAAAAAAAAAAAGACTACATCACGAACATAAAGACTAGTTTTAAACTAGAGGATTTTTTAAATTCGTCCTTTTAACCAAAAACCGCACAACTGCTCATTTACCTTTAGAAGGCTATAGGTAACCATAGATACATATGTATAAGAAAGAAGGAGATATGCCCGGTAGTTGAAAATGTATTGAAACCCTATATCTCCACTAGATCCCCTCTATCTTGCCACAACTACACATGCAGATCAGTAAACCCTATAAAAACGAGGTCGCGCTCACACTTGCAATTTATAAATCAGAACGTACTACACAATCAATTATAAACCTTATCCCATCAAACACAGCGTGCATTTACCATGCACCGTATAACTCACTCACACGAAAACTTCGATCCAGATCGTTGTGCTGTGCAAAAGCCATTTATTTTATAATATAATATATAATAATAATTATTTTTATTCAGACCATAGATCCATACACAGTACGAGTATACATTACACGTTAAATAAAAATAAAAATAAAAATAACAAATAATAACTAATCTAATTAAAACTATAAAACAAAACCTAAAAAATAAAAACCTACCTCACATATCTGAATGACGGTCTGTGAGCCGCCATCCAACGACATTTTACATATGCGCTAGTGATTGCCTAAATTGGAAAGTTATTGATTCTCCCATTTATTATTGTACGAGTAAGTATTAAACTTTTTGGGAGTTCCTGAAAAAATTATAAATAAAAAACGATATACATAATAAAATAAGATGATATAAATAAACCATACGTACCTAGCTAAAAAAAATATTAAGTAAATCAAAAAATTTCAACATTATGAGAAAATCGAAATGAGTATATTATTTATATTTCTATGTTATATTTATATTTCTATGCCAATAACAATGAAAATTATATTGTGTCTCGTTAGTGATAATTTAACTTTATAAGAGAATAACACAAGTTTGCTAGAAGCGTGTAACTAAGCAAGTTTGCGTAAGTAATTTAAACTTATTTAAAGGTAAAGCATTATAGAAATTTTATATGAAACAAGGGTTCTCGAAATAAAAGTGATTGATCGCTATATTAACGGCAATCAAAAAAGTTTTCTATACTAAATAATTAAGGCTTGTGCAGACCAGCGCGACTTGTCGCGCGACGCGACACCGGTTATTGTTATACTGTGAAGTTTTCTTAGAAATTGTATTGTTCGTGTCGCGTCGCGCGACAAGTCGCTCTGGTCTGCACAAGCCTTTACTGAAACTGTTGGTAAGATTTTGAAGAATCGTTTTTTGATTTCCCTTTCATTTTTTAAATAATGTTATAATTTCTTGGCCTATTTTTACTAAGCTAATTACAACAAAAAAAAAAACAACAGACTTCCAAAAAAAAAAACTACAAAGTGAAAAATAACTTTAATTTCGGTAACTGTAATAAAAATAAAAATCCATTTTTAGTTATGGTACCTACCCCACACCAATTCTTATACCACTACTTGCTATGTAAACAACCGTGACAGGAAGTATTATAACATCATCAAGATATACAAAGTGATTTAATAAGTACTATCGAAGCTAACTCAAAAACTACCCAAGCAAAAGTTAATAAAATTTAGAGACCACCGCGCAAGCTTTCTCTAATAAATAACCCAACCAAAGTCGGTGCACAATTGACGAAAATATAGATAAACATACAGACGAACATATAACCTCTTCCTTTTTTTAAATCAGTTAAAAAGGAAAGATTTCGCATAGTTTTAGTGAACCTAGTTTCTGAAAATAATTATACTCTCTTGTTCTACTTTTGCCTTGCTAAAATGTAAACAGTTTTTGGTTATTAAAATGTATTATGTAACGATAATATGTTTAAAATGGTAATGAACGTAACTAGTTTAATTAAATACTAGCCTAGCTCTTGCTAACAAGTGGGAGGGAGGTATTTAATTTTCCTAGTGTTATTGTTCGGTATCCTGACAAGTAATTGCCTGACCCCTCTTCAAACGAACAATTTTAGGAAAGAAGCTGAATAGAAACGCTTTCTTGTCTGTGAATGAAATATACACTGTGAGTCTGTCAATAAAAGTATTTACTCGTTGCTCGTTCATAGCAGCGATCATTGGGAGGCCTATGTCCAGGAATGAATGTTTACAAACTGCATAAATGATTGTACAGAAAAGAACATGTTTATTTCCATAGAATGTAAATAAAATGAAATGAAATTGTTTATTCTGTAAATAGGATATAGGAATCACTTTTACACGTCATATTAAAATAATAGTTAAATTAGTTAGGTGAGGTCGGTGTTTCCTATCTGATTACTCTGAGAAGAAAGGCCGAAACAAACTCAGAGGTCGCAGTCTCTTTTAAAGTCCAGACATAATCTTGGTCAGGCCATATGAGGACCATGTAGATTAATGTTTAAAATGGTCTTTTGAGAAAAGAACCACACAGATTTGAGTGAACCTGTCCAGTCCAGTAATCGGTGTAACCTAACCTAACATGTTTGTACCTCCTGTCTCGGGTGACCACTGAAAATTTGCGCTGTGCTGTGGGTCCTCCATAGCACAGCATCATGCTGAGTGGAAGCCTTTTTGTCGCAGTCATGACGTGTAGCTGCCGACTATCTCTGTTTTATGCTCGTGATTATTTTGATCTTCTTTGATTTGATCTATTTAGATCTATTTTGTTTATTGTTTCTGATTACTCGTATATTTTTGTATGCACGTGTTTCTGTGGCAAATAAACCAATTTTCTTTGGCATGCAGAAATTTGTACTTATACCTAACACTATATCTAATTGGTAACTCTAATTCGACAGTTTTTGATATGATCTTTAAATTCTACATTCTGATAAAATTTCAAAATTATTTTGGTTGGTCACTAGGATTAGAGTGGGTTGGACAATTCAACCACACTAGAGTCGAACCTGTGGCTTCGAGTTCAATGGCAATACAAGTAATGGTCCTTGTTACCATAACTGGCAACTTATATAAGTTCCCTAATTTGACTTTGACTTTGACTTTGACTTTGTTACCATAACTGGCAACTTATATGAGTTCCCTAATTAGTCTCGTGGTGATATTAAATCATAACTAATGGCTTTACTTGAGGTCAATGCACTGTGGTACGTCATAGAAGGGCCCATAAAACTCATAAGAAGTACTTTAGGTAGGTCGGGAGTAAGTACCTTGCATAAAATGTCAATGTAGCCTGTTCTGGGCTTGGCAGTAGGTATTAAGTCCTAGAATTCCTAGATCAGCTATAGATTATGAAACAAGTTCCAACTTATGGTAATGATTCGACTAATTACTTCACTCCGGTTAATTGAAATACGAATGTTCAATTTGGCTGGTTGGCTAAACTGGAAACCGACGTCATTAGCGTTGGGAAAAGCGAGGTTAGTTTCTAAACAAACAATTATAAAAAATAACATAAAAGAAAACAGTAAAAAAATAACAAAAACTTAATAGTAAAAGTACGTTAAATTTTCCAGCGAAGTTGTGGACTGTATTTTTAATATTTACATTTTAATGGGATGTTTTTTTTTTTTCGAAATAAGTAAATATAAGTAAAGCCAACGGATTTCTTTTTTCTGTGTTTCAGTTAATTCTGTCATTAATTGCACCAAACTCTATTAAGTTTCCGTACAGAGACCGAAATCTTTTCTTCTTCTGTCTGCCGTTGTCCCGTGTTTCTTCTATCTCTATCATCATTCACTCTCTTTTCATTCGTATCCTCATTTTTTCTTTAGTCATCCTAATATTTAATTATATCTATTTTATTGATAAATATGTATGTATTTCTGAATCTGCCCGTGACATCACAGCAGGCCCTATTAGAATTCCAGCGCTGCGACACTTATTTTAAAATATCGCAGCATCATGGTAACATAGGAGCCTTTTGGCCTCTTACAGGACCTTCTGTTCATTATTTTCTGTCTTTCTGTTCAATAAATACCTTTATTTCTTTCGTTTCTTTCTAGTCTCTCTCTCTCTCCACCTCCAAAAATCATCAACATTTTATTGCAGTTACTTGCATGATAAATATCTGCATACTCTATTAAATAAACGAATACATCAGTTACTGACAGAGATTAATATCTAAATGATAGAACGGTACCTACATAACATGTCGATGAACTCTTATAAGTATACCAAAGGATGATCGTTCGTTGACTGTTCCAGATTAATATGTTATTTGATTTATTATGTAGGAGGTACGTCTATGTAAGTTTTGTTATGGTAGTTTAAGATATTATATGAGTAATTATAATACTTAGTTGAACGCACTAGTAAGAGAAGGTATGCGTAACATCGTCGTCGAGTTCGTAGTTGTCCCGATTTATATATTTCTCTATACCGATCGTTATTGCTCATTTATTTAATAACTATGTCCTTCAATTGACCATTAATTGCGGCTTAATATCGTTATTTTCTAGTTAATTCTAGTTTTTTACCTAAGTGTTGTTGTTGGCTTGTGTTTACTGTAAGAGCAGCCACCAATTTTTATATAAATAAATAAATAATTAATAAAGTTTTGGATATCTAATGACTTTTATGGTAATGAAAATGTTCAGGGGCATACAATTTGGTATTAAAAAAAAAAAAAACGGGCCAGGTGCGTTTCGGAGCACGGACAATGAAGGGTTCCGTAGTTGGGATGGATTTATTCCAAGCACATTTTAGTTGAAAACATGTTCCCCCATAAATTCCAACTGTAAATGTAAGTTTGTACGCACAATATTGAGAGATTTACCATGTTATTTTAAGACCATAGAATTCTTATAGGTTTTCCTGTAAGTAATCTGTGAGAAAAGAACCATTCCCTGTATTTTTTTTGAAATTGTATCCCTTATCTCCGAAAATGGGGGGAATGGTCAATTTTCATAGATTGTCTTAAAGATCTTTACAAGCACTTATTTTAAATTTAAAAAAAAAGTGAGAGTCTCACAACAAGCCCTTTCATTTGATACCTACGTCATACGGTACAGTTTACAAAACTTTTTTTTTTAATCTTCCTATTTGCCTCCCAAAGTGACACCCATATCCAAAATTCATTTATTTACGTTACACGTCCGTGTTTGGCTCACAGAAATTCATATGTGTACCAAATTTCAACTAAATAGGGAATATGCATGAGATTCAAATAAGGGTCAAATTTTTTTTTTTATAAACAATATTACTTCAGAATTATGCCTCCATCAATATTTGTTATTATAATTTAATAATGAGCAAGAAATTAATTTTTAAAAAGTGCAAAAAATCTGTGGAAAATTCAAATACTTGAAAAGCGACGCTATTGGTCAGAGCGAATGTGACGTAACAATCTATGGCAACAATGTAATGTCAATGTGTTTTGTACGAGTTTTTGCGATTCAGTCAGTTTTATTGTGATTTTAGTACACATAGAAGTAATACATTTGTTAATACACGAAAGACTCTTTCGAAAATGACTGAAAGCGGTTTTGTGAAAGCCCAATCGGATAGTTTGCCGAAAGCTGATGTGTTCATGATGACCACATTTTTACATCAAATACCGATTTCACGTCTGTTGAAATCAAAGGAGAGAAAGCTTTAAGGTAATTAAGTATAACATATAATGTTTATTTTATCTTCCACACCTTTTCCGGAATAATTTAGTTTAAAAAAGCATCATAACCTAAAACAACATAGCTTCGCAAAATATCGAAATCTAGATTGTGTTAAGTATAGAATGTTGTTATAATACTAGGATATTGAAAACAAGTTGGGATAGCATGTTTCTTTTCATAATTTTACACCACTTTCTCCGTAAGTCCGAACCTCTCAGGACAAAAAAAAAAACTTGGTCGGGTGCATTTCAGTGTATTTCTGCACTTAGGCACAATGCAGTATTTGTATGTCGGTTTTTTGCATTGTTCTATAGAGGGAGAAGTTGGTTCCATGATGATGTATTAGTCGAAAATAGAAAACACATATTTGCAGCAGAGCACAATACTTCTTCAACATAACCTCAACATTTGACATTTATTTGTTTGTTGTCATAGACTGTGACGTCACCACACCAAGCGCGCCAAAATGGCGTTTAAATAGCCCGGGTCGGATGGTTATTCTTAACTTTTTTTTAAAGTACTTTGAATTGCTTTTTTGGCGTTGAATTTTTTTTTTACTATTATTTGGCGATGTAAAGAATCGAATAAAAAAAGAAAAAAAATACATGCATATTCTACCCTATTGGTCCTGTAGATTCGGAGCAAATTGGCTGTGCCAGACGGACAGACAGACAGACATACACCCAGCCAGCCAGTCAGACAGACTCGAGTGATCCTATAAGGGTTATTTTTAATTTTGAGGTACAGTACCCTAAAAAATGATCATAATATACTAGGGCTACATACTGACTGGCATGCTGATCATTGTCAGTCAGTTTTCCCAAACCATTCACTAAACCTACATAACACCGTCATATCAAAACATTCATCACCTACATTACTTTACGATATCAGCTGATACAATCAATTACGAAGTACGTTGTATAACAAATAGCGGAACACGAGCACATTGTAACTAATACAACGGACACCAGGCACGTGCCGACCCGGATATGATACACCGTGATAATACTGCATCGGTATTCTCACTGCATAAGTCTATAACGGACGGTGTGACATCGGCTTTATTAAAAGCGAAATAGTAAGCGCCGTGGGGTAAAACTCGGTTCACGAATGTTTCACCAAAACTCCATTGTCAAATTTTTAGTTTACAACCAACGTTTTGTATACTATTTTTTTTACAAACAACTTATTTCGCAAATATTTTATTTTATAAACACATTAAAAGAACACCAGGTAGTAAAAACATTAAAAATGTATCATTATTAATTATTATTATATAAATAAATAAATATATTATATAGAAAGTACACTCACATTTTAGAACAAAAAAATATATTCTGTTGACTAGAACGTGGGATATTTTCGACGAATGTGTCTTAGTTATTGACGTAGCTTAATGATTTTAGATATTAGCAATCTGGTTAACATACTTAGACATAGTTACCTGAATGCATAGTAATTGCTTGCCAAAAACGTGTTTTTATACGGAAATGATTAGCCAATCTAGTTATTAAAAATACAAAAAAGATTTTATTATCTTTTGCCGTCTGGTTTTATTTCCTCTTCAATTCTGAGTTCAACTCTTTAAAATTCTAGATGATAATAAAATATAATAAATATGCATAAAAAACTGTCTGCTTCTATTCAAAATAGTTTTCTTTTTTGTCAAAAACGATTAGGTTCTAGTCGAGCGATAAAACTAGGCCACGAATTGTTTGGATCTGGTCTGGGTCTGATCTTGGACTACAAATGTATGTATTGAATTTTCTTGTTCGAACGATTGAATAGAGACCCATTTACTACTGAATAGAGAAGTCAGACATGTGCTAGTGAAATTAGTTTTATTAGGTAAGTAGGTATTGTAAGGGCTTCGCAGCCCTCGTAACGGAATTAATGACGCGCCTGTTTATGAAAGGTTATGCTTATTTTTTTAGAATAGAATATTCTTATTATGTACACTATAAAAAAATACTGATATAAATGTAGACATTTTACATAGGGTGACACAATGGGCGAACTTATCGCTAAAAGCGATCTTTTACAGACAACCTTTGGATGGAGGATTAAAGGGAGAAGGAGAGACAATACTGCAGTCAGTGGTGTACCATTTACATACACAATACATACATACATTCATAAAGCATACACTTATCTATATATACATATATATATATATATATATATAATAATAAACAATAAATAAATAAATAACCGATTAATATTATTAATAATAATTTATTAATTGGTATTAATTATCAATTAATTGTATCTATTCATTTTCAAGAAGACGTGCTTTACAATTAAACAATCAAAACTGATTCTGAATTCGCTTGAGTGATCGAATCCAACTAAATTCATTTTTCTGCCAGCCTGTATGATATAAGGTTCTCTTTTGTAGACCACCTTTTAATTAATTTTAATTGGTGTCTCTCTGTTCCCTTAGTCTTTTACCTTCATGATTATCATCATCTCACAGCAGTCCATTGCTAGACATTAGCCTCTCCAATTGCACTCCATTCAGTTTGATGATGGTCTCGTCTTGAACATAAATATGCCAGGTTTCTGATAAATGGATCCCAGTAAGAGAGGGTTTACCCTGCTAC
The DNA here is from genome assembly GCA_916701695.1 of Agrochola macilenta. Lineage (NCBI taxonomy): Eukaryota > Metazoa > Arthropoda > Insecta > Lepidoptera > Noctuidae > Agrochola > Agrochola macilenta. Next base: position 20,623,120 of record OU753560.1, on the reverse strand, counting down.
TCTAATTGACACACACACACACACACATAATATCATGCCTGTTTTCCCCGAAGGGGGAGGTACAATGTATTGGAATATTCGTTATTATTATTACACTAATTTATTTTAAGTATTTAAGTAAAGATACATACAAACATTGTAGTATAAAACGAATTATTTGTTATTAGTAATATTATCTTACAGTAATTTATTTTATTTAAGTATAAAACACACACATACACACGCACATTGCAGTATAAAACTGATTTACATCCGTCACCTCACACGTGCCTCGGAAAGCACGTTAAGCCGTTTGGTCCCGGCTGTCATTCATGGATCTTTGACAGTCGTTACGAGTCGTCAGAAGCCCGAAAGTCTGACACCAGTCTTACCAAGGGATATCGTATTACCCAGTTACTGGGTTGTGGAGGTCAGATAGGCAGTCGCTCCATGTAAAATACTGGTATTCAGCTGCATCCGGTTAGACTGGAAGCCGACCCCAACATAGTTGGGAAAAGGCTAGGCAGATTGATTGACCTCACACGTCAGGTCCAGTTGAAAACCAGCGTCAGGCACACTGTCTGGCATTTTTCCTGAACTGGGCCTATTTGGCGCAGCCGCGAGGCACACATTCCTTTAAAATTATTTTACACTTTTTGTTTATTTTATTTTATTTTTTTACTTGTGTAATAATTATGTTGTGTTGTGTGCCTTTTTGTCTGTGCTAAATAAATGTATTTTCTTTCTTTCTTGAGGTGTACCTCCATCCATATTTCGCCAGTTATGAAACGTACCATTGCACCGTATTGTGTTTGCTGTACATGACATTGCGTTACACTATATTGCACTACATGGCAGTAGATTTCGTCGCATTTTTCTGCATTAAATTATGCAATAATTGCTAAACGTAAGTGGCAGTGGGCATGGCATATTGCTCACAGAACGTATGGCCGATAGGGCCGAAAGGCTATAGAGTGACCGATGACCTGGTGACGGCCAAATGAATCCGCTGGATGCGGGAAGCACAGAACCGGTCGAAGTATCGGTGCTTGGGGGAGGCCTATGTTCAGCAGTGGACGTCTTTAAGCTGAAATGATGATGATATTGTAACTAGGTGCAGTCACCCTCAAACATATAACTCATAAGTCATTTATTAATTTGTTTAATATAGGTAAGTACAATCATGATGATAGTATATAAAGATAATAAAGAGTGTATTATGATATGCCCGAGCACGTACAAATGTTTGTAGTATGCAAGTTATTTTGGCCAGCCAACTCTCAATCTCTATGTAATAAAATATGAAGAGTTTGTTTGAACACTCTAATCTCTGGAACTAGGTACCAAAAGGATTTGAAATATAATTTTTTCATTGGATAGCTTAATTCTTGAGGAAGGTTATTTAACATCACGCTAAAACCCTTGGGGGCTGAGTAAAAGAAAAAAAGTCAGAAAGTCTAAGTCACGCTATGAAAAAAACTTTTTACAAAAAAAAACTGACCTGAACAAAAAAAATTCAAACTGAAAAATTACTTTAATTTCAGAAGTTTTTTTCCACCGACTTCCGAAATTAAAGTTATACACTTCAGTGTTTTTTTTAAGTAGGTTGTTTTTTTTATTGTAAAAAGTTTTTATTTTTCACTTGTTAGTTGCGGTAGCTACCCCCCACAAATTCGAAGTAATAGCGCGGACGAGCGATACGACACGACGCAGTGGGTCGGGTGAACAAGAAATTTCAGGCGGGTGAAATCACGGGCAAACTCGATAAAATAAGCCTGGATAATAATATAAGTTCCTACCTATACATCGACAAGAATTCATCTTATTGTCACCAATGTATACCCACAAAAATTACACGTGGCTACACAATGAAACAGAATTATGGAACACAAATTGTTGACAAATCAAATGAATTCTTGTCGATGTATACATTTCTTGAGGCTAACTGTACCTTCTGGTTCAGTAAATACCAAACTGTAATATGCAATAAGCTGTTGATGATACTAATGATATACGAGTACATGACATAAACTTGATTTTATGCTCATAATTCTCCTCCCCTTGTCCCAGCTTATTTGTGGTCGGCCAACATGTCTCTAAGAGAGGCGAGTGAGGGGCTCGTGGCTAAGTAATAACAGCCGCATTGGTCGATCGATCAGGTTAAGCTACGCTTGCCTCAGTTGGTCCGTGGATGGGTGAACATCTTTTTTTTTTTTTTTTTGGGTGGGAAATCATCAAATGACTCCTCCCGCTCTGGCCAGAGCGAGAGGGAGTGTCAGACTTTTACTGACTAAAACCCACCCGTGTTCCTTCCGTTGCCTATGTGCTGGGGCCGCGATATCCCTTTCAGACAAACCCGTGACCCCAGCAGGCATTGGTCCTTCCGGACCCCGTCAGTTGTTGCTGACATCCCTTTGAGGCGCGCGTGGAACACAACGCGCCGTCGACCCGGGCCTGGTCCTTATCGGACGGCGAGCTGCCCATCGCTCACCGTCCGCAGGCCCGCGCCTACGGTGGCCGGAAGTCAGCTTGTGACTCCCGACGCCCGGGGCGTCTCCTGCGGCGACTAGGGGCGCGAGGGCGTGCAGCTTGAATCTCCCTCACGCGCTCCGCCTCCTCCTTCGCGAGCATAACTGCTTCGCAGAAGGAGGTGACGGCCTCCCATGCACTCTCGCTCCGGACCATGGCCTGAACCAGGGCCGGACGCGAGAGATCGCCGCCGCCGATCGCCTCCGTGAGGACACGGCGGTGCTCCGCCCAAGCAGGGTAGACCTCCACCGTATGCTCCACCGTGTCCTCCGGGCGATCCACACAATGGTGACACCCGGGCGTTTTCTCCCGCTTGATCCTGAACAGGAACCTCCCGAAACAACCGTGTCCGGTGAGGACCTGCGTCAGGCGGAAGGTGAGGACGCCGTGGCGCCTCTCTAGCCACTCCTCAAAGAGGGGCCTTACCGCCGCAATTGTGGCGTGCCCAGCGCTGGGTTGCGACAATCGCACACTCCATGCCGCCATGAGATCCCGCCGGAGCTCTGTCCGCTGTGCCGCGATTTGTTGCGGCAGCGGAGTTATACCCCGGCGTTTCGCCTCCTCGCGAACATCTTTACATGCCAAGGCTCCTCTGTGACTCGGACAGCACGTTAAGCCGTTCTCGGCTGTCATTCGTGGATCTTTGAGAGTCTTCAGAAGCTCGAAAGTCTGACAACTAGTTTTACCAAAGGGTAATCGAATTATCCAGTAACTGAGTTGTGGAGGTCAGATAGGCAGTCGCGCCATGTAAAATACTGGTATTCAGCTGCATCCGGTTAGACTGGAAGCCGACCCCAACATAGCTGGGAAAAGGCTAGACATAAGATGTGTCGTCATTTCGGTAGTCACTCCCTTTCAAGCCATATCATCCTTCACACAGTCTATCCGTATATAAAGACGAGCGGTTAGGACTGAGTAATGGCGGCTAGCAAATGCGGAGCGACGTTGGATGGTCACAGACCTGACGACCTTGACGTCTTAGAAGGATGTTTGAGTCGAGAGGTAGGATGGAGTGACGGCGTAAAACTACACGCAAAATGAAGAGTTGTCACACAGTAAGTACCATCCATTGTTTCTTTGGTCTTCTCCCAGGTACTCCTTGTTGTGCTCTTGACCAACATTTGGTGTTAACAGATATAATCTCAAAACGATTTCCAAATAAGATGTTTATCATTGAGATTGATGCAATCAACACAAGTAGACACTTATGATAAAAACTCACATACGAGGACTTTTTTGGATATTGCATCAAGTGTTAGTGGATTTTGTTTTGATTGATTTACAGGGTGGCATCATCGACGCGAAAACTGTTACCGTGAATTCAGTACATTATTCTGAACCCCCTGCGTTGAAATTTTTCGGGCAATACCTACTAGGTCAAAATGTATGGAACAGCTGATTTTTGTTTTAATAACCGACGAAAAATTTTTACGCAGGGCGGTTCATATTCATGTACTAAATCCATGGTAATAGTTTTCGCGTCGATGTCACTGCCACCCTGCATTACTGGTAAGTTAAGTCAATTTCTATTTTCCTGACATTTATGCGAGATTTTGTTAATGTTTAACATAACCTCACGCCTGTATTCACTGAAGAGTTAGGCAGAGGTGTACCTATAGTGCGCTCACATGTCGCCAGTTATGTTAAAGTCCCATGTAATAGGGGGAGCCTATTGCCATCAGCCGGGCACAAATCCAGTCTCCGGGCTGCTACTGAGAAATTCAAGATGGAAAAACCCAATAACACTTTGCAGGACCTGGGAATCGAATCCAGAACCTCATGCTCAGCAGTACCGCTGGCGACCATTACACCAAATTAGGATTAGTTTGTCAAATTAAATAATTGTTAAATACAGGATTATTTACATTCCATGATTTCCTCGTCAGTAACAAATTAATGATTCGTATCAATCTTCGGGTCTCATCTATCGTGTGTAGCTAATCTATCACGAAATATAATGCAATGTTGCATAGTTTCTTCACTTACAGATTTCTGAAATTCCAAGTCTTATCGGACAGTAGGTACTTACGGATTTGCGCAACAAACACTTCATCCTATCTATGAATAGCTGCGCACCGTTGTTTCATCTGCATAACTCCGTTTTAATAGTAAAAAAGGCATTTGGAAAGTATCCAAACACTTTTGTTACATCTAAAACTAAATATTTAGTATTGAAAGACAGACAGACACCTTCGCGTTAATATTATTATAGATATTAGTATGGATTCTATGGAAGACTTCTGTAGTAACTAATAATTTAAACGCGAACATGTATCTTGTCTTTGTTTGTTACGATTTGGATGATATTATCGACTTGAAACTCTTGTACTATCTATGGAGATAGTGCAAGAGTTACAAGTAGTCCTTGACTTAATAATGTCAATACTTTGACATGACTAAGATTAGAATAATTAACATTTTATCAAGACGACCTCTAAAATAGTCTGCAATGTACTTTTAACCTAGTAATTTGGATAAAAACCCAAACTGGTTCTAGAAATAGCACTAATGTAAGTAGTCTATTATTGTATTTGTAATTATAAACCAGTAACCTAATTGCGTTGCCATTGCTTCATATGTTCGAAAAATTTGTCTGCTCAGCAACGTAAATAACGGAATGAATGTTGTTGAACTGTCAAAATGAAAACAATTGCTACTGTAAATGTTACGTAATTACCCCGTAGCTATGAGAATTATTTCATGCCATGAAAAGAGATTGCAAAGCCAAAAGGTAAGGTTTATAGCGGATCTGACTGCTTACGGTACCCCGGAAGTAGCTCTTTTGGTTAACCATGAGGATGATTTTGACCGTAAAGGTATTGGTTACAACAACATGCAACCGCCTCTGTGGTCTAGTGGGTAGCCCACCTGTCTCAGGCCCAGAGGTCTCGGGTTCAATTCCCAGTGGGGGCAAAATTTTCTGCTTGGTTTGGGTAGGGCTTGTTCTAAGTCCGCCTGGCTACCACTATGTTATATAAGTCTGTCGCCATAACAACAATGTTAACAGTATTGTTGTGTTTCGGCAGTTAGAGGTAAGATAGCCAGTTCCTCTGTGGTTGAGGATTTCGCGTGAAGTTCGCTTCCACCTTCGGCCTGATCATCACTTACCATCAGGTGAGATGCAGGCTGAGAGCTTCAGCGTAGTGGTAAAAAGAAAACCTTACATTCGGCAAGGTATTCGTTGTGAAATGGGAAGTTCTTGATTAAACATACTGATGCTAATGTTATTGTTATGGTAGGAGAATTACTAATATAAACCTTAAACCACGACCAGGACAAATTCCATGAATACGAGAAAATTACGTCAATATCTCCATTAAGTGCTGTATTAAAAATAATTTATTTTAAACTTTAGTTTACGGCACTTATCCTATACTATTAAAGAGCAATATTTGTAATCACGTTCTCGAAAACGGCTGTAACGATTTCGATGAAAGTTGCAATATAGGGGTTTACGGGGGCAAAAGATCGATCTAGCTAGGTCTCATATCTGGGAAAATTCGTTTTGCTCCGTATTTTCACCCGAGCAGAGCTCGGTCGCCCAAAGTTTAGAACAAGATGGCTATCTTAGAATAATTTACATTTGACAATTGACCATAATTGACAGACATGGCAGCAAGGAATTAGTAAGTACCTACTATCATGACAGCATGGAATTAGTAAGTAGGTACATACAATCACGGCAACATGGAATTAGTACGTAGATACAATACATGGAATTAGTATGAACTATCCTAAACTATTAAATGAGCATTCTTTATTTTTAACCGACTTCCAAAAAGGAGGAAAAAACAAAAAACGAAAATTCAAAACCAAAGACACCGACTTACGAAATTAAAGTCATTTTTCACTTTGTAGTGTTTTTTTTCGGAAGTCGGTTGTTTTTTTTTGTAATAAGTTTTTTCACCAAAGCAGAGCTCGGTCACCCAGGCACTGCTAATAATAATATTAGGAACAAAGTGCCGTCATGAAATTAGGAACTCTTGACAATGTCGTCATTTTATACCACAGCCTTCCTACAGACCACAAGTACACTCGCTAGAAAGAGAAATCGTGAGATAGCGCGGTTAGGCAATGCAGCTCAGTAATTGTTCGTGTCGACATAGCTCAGGTTGTGTGCCTGACTGTACGTCGTTATGATTGTATCTAGGAGATAGTTGCACGGATATAATTGTTGAAATATTTTCACGTGGATACCTATTTAGCTCAATGGAGCTTGGACAAATATTGCGGGGGATAATATTGTATGTTGCTATAACAACAATCTAAGCTGGTACCCAAGAAGGCCGAAAGAAACGGATTACGGTGCAGTTTTTGTTGACAAAAAACATGGTTGTCCGTGATTATCCTTCTTAGTTTTGTATTGAGATATGCATTTTCGTGTTTTTTAATGTATTCATTAACCAGGCGAATCTTCTAGCTGATTAGTTTTCACATGAATTATCCCATATTAGTATAGAGTCTGGAGTATGTCTATGTGCTTTTACATTACTGCATATCAAGCTAAAATGCTTACATAATGCGCAGTTGCTAATGCATATTCCGATTACATCAAGAGATATCTAAATGTACCTGAAATGAAACTGGTATCCTGTAGTTTTAAAACATTATTTAGTACTGACGTCACTTATAGGGAAAATCCAGGTCCCGATAACCTGTGGACTTTGTAAATCACCTTAATGGTACGACCTGTAACAAGAATGTTTGCACGAGTCATCTTTTATGACGTCACTAGTCTTACCTTTAGTACATCAGCTGGCATTGAAGAGTTTCTTCCTAAATTATAAGTCATAGTGTGTGGGATCGTAAGGTCAAATCCACATTATTGTACAATGATTTCTGCTTTTGAAGTTCAATTGGCATTCAAGCCTTTACTGGCCCAGGAATTGTAGGAAAACTGGCCGTATTTCCTTTGTTTTGTTAATTTGCGTAATAGGTAATCAACGTCACTGTCCCTGCGTCATTTGGTCGAATATTGGACAAACCAGTTTGGTGAGTAGTTACTCATTCATACTGATCTACATGTTTGTTTTACCAATATTGGTTGTTCTGCGTCTATTTTAATCATACTCGTATGTATGTGTGAAGTGATGCTAATAACTCAGTCACAGTTTCATAAATTATATGACCCCATAATAAACATGCACTAAAATATCGATAGCCTACTTTAGACGTCGTTCTGCCGAGCAAGAGGTCCTGAGTTCAATCCACACTCCACCTGTTGCTCTATTGACAGATTAACCCCATGCTGTGGTGATGGCCCAGAGGTTAGGGTCACCTCTCATGCACGAGGTTGTAGGTTCAAAGCCGGGCAAATACCTACCGATGTGAGTTTTTCAATTCATATGTACTTTCTGAGTTTATCTTGGACATCAATGATATTAGCGAAGAAAAACATCGTGAGGAAACCTGGACTTAAAATTAAGTCAGAAATCGTCAACCCATTTTGAGCCAACGTGGTGAAGAAAGTCAAACTCAAAGCATTTATTTCAAATAAACCAATTACAGGTACTTTTGAATTGTCAAGGTCTCAGTCAGTCAGAAAGATGAAGCAAGTTGCCCATTCCAAAGCGTAGTAGGTTTCTATGGAGAAGAACGGGCAAGAAACTCCACGGACACTTTTTTAAATCAGAATATTGTTACAGAATATTGGTTACATCATTTATGTTGAAATTATACATGTAAGAATAATGTACGAGTAGAAAGACGTACACGTTAAAAGCGTCCGTAATAAAAATATAAAAACAAAAACAATTCAAAAATTAAAATAAGCCGTGGCATCTAAGAGATGACCAGTAAGTACCCACTGACGGCGCTCGTTCACGAACATGACGCATGGATCAGCACCATTTAGCTCAACCATTTTAGAGTGGTGATATCTGTATGAGAAGAGACACCCTCCAGTGGGAAAATAATAGGCTGGCATACTAACCCCATGCATATTATGTTCAGTTTACATTCAGGGATCACCGTAATGAGCTAGTCATTAAAAAAAACATGCATTTACAGTCTAATGAGCTGTAGTTAGAACCGATTAAAGTTTTATCAGTGAAGGTAATTTATCGATACAATTAGCAGAATTAGAGGTAATTGAAGGATACGCTACCGGCAACGTTGATCAATACTCACATGCCGCAATAATGTACAATTTTACCCTTTTTTTGACGAATTGGAATTAATCGACATTTTAATAAATTGGAGAATGTCAAATCAATAACTAAATTGACAGTAATTGAAAATAATCAATGTTGCTCGCAGGATGGATGACCGCTGGGGTAGACGTGCTCTTGAGTGGAGACCGCGAAGGACACTGACCAATACGAGTTTTTTTTTTTTTAAATGCATCTTCTAGTTGATCTCTGAGGATCGTAACTACTTAACCGGGCTGTTCTATGGCCTTCAGCTACTAACTTAAAGCCTCCAGCCAGGGCGTTAAATATAACTTATATAATAAGCGACTGCTCGCTAAAGGCACCCCCTGTGGGGTTCGAACCTCGGCTTAGGGCATCTCTGGGGGGACAGCAAGATGGGACAAGCTGGATCACAAGTGAGCTACAGGCTCAGCTTCGGCGCGGGGACCAATATGAAAAGTGGCTTATTTGGTTTTATACCGCGGCCATCGTTAAAACCTTAGTCGGTATTGAAAAAACCTATCACGAAAATGAATTGACAAACGTTATTTCTACAAATGCAATCCGAGATGACATATTTGAATTTTTATGTATCCTCGGTAACAATTTTATACAATTCGGTTCAGACTGATGTTAGGTTATGTTATCGAATATTAACTTTTGTTCGTGATATCATTCTGCATCTACTTATTAATAATGTTTGATTGACGGCCGCGAAAAAAATTAAAAGTGCACCATTTTTGGTCATTGACTTTTTATTCTTGGTACATTGCTTTGACATGATTATTCTATTGAATGTAAACAAAATATTGTAAACTCATTTTTTTAAACAGAAACTATTGATTTCCTTGCTCATTCTTTTCCATACGAAACTACTTTTGGAAGGAGCAACTGGAATCAAAACTTATTTATTTACATTCAAATGCGCCTTTTAATGGTCTAATTGAATTATACGATTTGACTTTGACATTGGCAATTATAGAACACGTAGATCTATTCAGGGAAGCTGGTAGCAGCTACAGGATGCACAGGCCTCTTCACACACCATTTAACTCAACCCTCTTCTACTCTCATTCAGCTGGTACCAGCCACCTTGTTCGTCTCTCCACCTAGCCTGACGGCGTCCTATCTTAAGTTTTGCGGACTCGAGGTCTCCACTCAAGAACACGTCTACCCCATCGGTCAACAGTTCTACGGCTAATAATGGCCGGCCCATTGCCACTTCAGCTTGCTTATTCTTTGGGATATTTTGACTACTTTGTATTATGTATTATTAAGTCGTAGGTAACACTACGAGTACAAAAGATAGGGACGAGAAAGGGCAGCCCTTGAGCAAGAGGCTAATAAGTAAATGGACTCGCTATGACTCACCACTAAGTGAGATTTGGTTTCACAATAGCGTTGGTAATCACTATAAAGGTAGGCACAGACAGTGCAACGGAACATATAAGGCAAGGCAAATCTGCGCAAATGGCACTCGTAAGTTAAGTTTGTTTATGAACGATAAAATAACTGAAGATATAATTTTTTTCTCTAAAAATTAACTTATATGAGACATCATTACAAAATTATAGTTATCATAAAATATACACAACGACATGTAAATTTTTGATCATAGTTTATTAATATAATGGCGGACGGCTATAGAAAATAAATTCGACCATGTTCTATCAATATTTTTTTTTTTTTGATCGAATTATTGTGACTCATCATAGTCCTGTCTCTGTAATTGTATGATTGGCAATTACATAATTTAGATTTTCCTGTAAATACATTGTTTATTTTTGTAGATTCAATTAATTCGACAAGGATTGTTCCTTAGTAGAAATACAGAGAAAAGTGAAAGAAGCCCAAAGGCTTTGGCAAAGCCCAGGGCAAACCCTGCAGTGGGTTCGTAATAATAAAAATCATAAAAATTAATAAATAACACAGTTTATGCATTAATTCATACACTTTCACTATTTGACAAAAAAACATGAATTTTCCGGGAGGACAATAATATGAGACAGATATAAACTACCTATTAATAAAATAATTTAAATACACAATCAATTAAAACACGGGACTCTGCAGTTTTCTTGTGAACGAAATAATTATCGTTCGCAAAAATACCGGGAATTTTTATTACGCGCACTGTTGGTTTTGCAGAACCAGTTTTTGACAATATCATTTTACTTACCCGGATTTCGTAACACTTTGTGTGTATATCATGTTCGTAGATTTTGTTGTTTTTGTTAAACGAGGTTAATGTATGTACATAACTAACTGTGGTTTACACAAAATATCAAGATAATTTTGACAGTATACATATTTACGAGTATCTTGGGTAAACTTGTTATCAATCAGAATCATCTCTGGTGATTAGGTAGTCCACCCCCCCTAGGTAGGACATAGCCAAATTGTTTTAACCGCATAAATAAAAATTAAACATCAGAAAACGTTTATATCACCAAAATATGTTAATCAATCCCTCTCTCCCCTCCCCTCCCTCGAAAGGAGGTGGCCTGTGTCTAGAACATTATAGGCTGATTAGGACTTTGAGATAATACTTTAAATTTATTTTTCTGACACAGTATTTGTACCTTACAAATAAAAAACCCAAAAAACGAATGACACTGTCTCATGCAATTCCTGTCGACATCGTAAAAAGTCAGATAGATTTAAGTAGATAATTAACAACTCACTCAGAGAAGGTCAACAAGTTGTCAGACTTTATTTCAAAATAAAAGCCACCACCACATTTTAATTGAGTCGATGTGTAGCAAGAAAAAAATATAAAAAACGTCAGTTGATGGCAATATCATTATCATTATGGTATCGTTGTAATATTTACTAATTCATCAGAATTAAAAACGATATAGTTATTAGTATACTTTACATAATTTACTGAAAAATATGCAGCGGCGTTAATCCTAGAAAATAGGACTATTCTATTCAGACTATTTTATTTAAATAGGAATCAAAATAACAATTATCAAAATCTTTCATTTATTTACTCGAACAATGAGCTTGGAACTTTTTCATTGTTCGAGTGGAAAATCGAATGTAAATCCAAATAATCAAAAGCACAATATAATAGCTCAGGGTACGATAGAAAACAACAAAAAATCATGTTAATAAAACAAAAATTAAAAAAACTTCTTTCCATATTTATACCTATAAGTAGTCATATTGTAATAAATTTATCATTATAATTGATCATTTGTATGTCACTATCGGCAAAACATAGCGCACTACCTTATTTTTTAAGATCTTTGTATGTAATTACCTATGTTTCACAAATAAATTATTCTTATTCCAACGTCAATTGAATCAACAAAAAAGTTAAAAATACATGACGTACCGAAACCTTTTTCACATCTCGCATCTTGCAAAAAATATATCAATTCATTACGATCGTTAATAACCAAGACATATTCACGTTGAACCTACAAACTGCACCAATTATTCACTGCACGCAATTTTTACGCAAAACAAGAATACTCGCACTACCCGCAGGACAAAAAATAAGTAAACAAACCTTATTAACATTCTGCAAGCGCGCACATTAGACTATAAGATATTACAATAAAATATTGAAATGAGATAATTAGTTATATCAAGCGAAACATCACGAAAAATCGCGAAAACAATTCGATACGTACCAATAAAAACATGATAAAATACGCATCCCAAAGAACAAAAACAAAAAAATGTTGCGTACCTCAGGTCAGTGACTGCCAAAAAATCCCTTCACTCAGCCCTTTCCACATACATCACTTTCGTCACGATCGATTGTGCGGAGACGTCAACACTATACTTTAACTTGACAATAACGTACAATCCGCACGACTGCCGAACCAACACTGCACTCACTACTTGCGTTGCCAAATGCGCGGACGCAGAATTACAACACCAGTTTGCATTGACCTTTATTTCGAACCTACTTTTCCCTGAAGCACAAACATTTTGTACGTATCCAGAGCAACATGGGAGCTCTAAGTATACTGGTCGTTTTTATAGACAATGATTTGGCTCTTAAGGACGGTCGAAAGGCTTCGGCTGGGTTCACTGACTCGCAAAGTTGCTGGAACTGGGAAATCCGAATGCAGTTCGGTTTGCCAAGTTACCAGGTCATGGCTGTATTACCTACCTAAGCGGATTTGAAGGGAAAATGGTAAATTATAGTGCAGGATAGTCGAGAATTAATTTTGTAAATTAGAATTTAACTTTTATTTAAGGATTTATTTTTCTAATGACGTCATATTGCAAGACAATTTATATTGACCCACAGACTTAATTCCCAACTCCGTGAAAAAACGGGGAATCTCCCAGTAGAAAAACCCAACCAATAACAGTTTGTCCGAAATGGGATTCAAAACTAGATAAATAGCATACTTCAAAGTCGGCAGTTGTCAACCTTTTTTATTATTTACTTTTTTTCTGATAACAAGGCAATGGTCAACATTCACTGTATGGTTATCAGTAGGTAATTTATTAAACCATTTTTATTAAAAAAAAGCAAAGCAATGGATAGCTTTGCACGCCTACATTAATATGATACCTACATACAGAGCATCAAATTACAGATCTAGTTGTTTTGTTAGGGTTCCGTACCCGAAGGGTGCCAAACGGAACCCGCTGTATGTTTGTCCATCCGTCCGTCCGTCTGTCTGTCAGCGGGCTGTATCTCATGAACCGTAATAGGTAGACAGTTGAAATTTTCACAGATTGTGTATTTCTAGCCGCTATATCTACAAAAAATTTAAAGTTACACTTAAGGGATACATCCATCGGGGTGGGGTAGTCTTGGCGGTGTCTCTTGACATCGCCAATGCGTTCAATACCCTGCCCTGGAGTTGCATTAGGGAGGCACTCCGGTATCACCGGATGCCGACCTACCTCTGTCGAGTGGTCGAGGCCTATCTGACGGACAGGGCCGTCATCTACCCCGGTCACCACGGAGAGTGGAACCGGCGAGAAATGTCGTGCGGTGTCCCACAGGGATCGGTTCTGGGGCCGTATCTGTGGGACATCGGCTACGACTGGGTGCTGCGCGCCGACCTCCCTGAAGGCGTCAGCGTAGTCTGCTACGCTGACGACACGCTGGTCCTGGTACAGGGGAGGTCGCATGAGGCGGCGGCCGAACTTGCGACACGTTGGGTTGGGACAATCGTAGATAGGATCCGGCAACTGGGACTCGAGGTGGCCTTGCACAAGTCCGAGGCCATGTGTTTCTATGGTCCTCGGAACGCGCCACTGTCGGGTTCCCAGATAACGGCAGGAGGGGTTCACATCGGTGTCGAGTCGACGATGAAGTACCTGGGACTCGTCCTCGACACCCGGTGGAACTTCGTGGAGCACTTCCGACGTTTGGCTCCCAAACTGGATAGGGCTGGGGCTGCTTTGAAGCGGCTTCTGCCCAACCTAGGGGGTCCAAACGCCTCCTGCCGGAGGCTCTACGCGGGGATCGTGCGGTCCATGGCCCTTTATGGGGCACCGGTGTGGGCGCGTTCACTGAGGCTGCGACCGGCCCAGCGGTTGAACGCGTCCCAAAGGGTCATGGCCATCAGGCTGGTCCGGGGATACCGCACGGTCTCCCGCGAGGCGGCGAGCCTCCTTGCCGGACTACCGCCATGGGATCTGGAGGCGAAGGTCCTCGCGCACATATGGGAGTTGCGCGAGGAGGCGAAACGCCGGGGTATAACTCCGCTGCCGCAACAAATCGCGGCACAGCGGACAGAGCTCCGGCGGGATCTCATGGCGGCATGGAGTGTGCGATTGTCGCAACCCAGCGCTGGGCACGCCACAATTGCGGCGGTAAGGCCCCTCTTTGAGGAGTGGCTGGAGAGGCGCCACGGCGTCCTCACCTTCCGCCTGACGCAGGTCCTCACCGGACACGGCTGTTTCGGGAGGTTCCTGTTCAGGATCAAGCGGGAGGAAACGCCCGGGTGTCACCATTGTGTGGATCGCCCGGAGGACACGGTGGAGCATACGGTGGAAGTCTGCCCGGCTTGGGCGGAGCACCGCCGTGTCCTCACGGAGGCGATCGGCGGCGGCGATCTCTCGCGTCCGGCCCTGGTTCAGGCCATGGTCCGGAGCGAGAGTGCATGGGAGGCCGTCACCTCCTTCTGCGAGGCAGTTATGCTCGCGAAGGAGGAGGCGGAGCGCGCGAGGGAGATTGAAGCTGCACGCCCTCGCGCCCCTAGTCGCCGCAGGAGACGCCCCGGGCGTCGGGAGTCACAAGCTGACTTCCGGCCACCGTAGGCGCGGGCCTGCGGACGGTGAGCGATGGGCAGCTCGCCGTCCGATAAGGACCAGGCCCGGGTCGACGGCGCGTCGTGTTCCACGCGCGCCTCAAAGGGATGTCAGCAAATACTGACGGGGTCCGGAAGGACCAATGCCTGCTGGGGTTGCGGGTTTGTCTGAGAGGGATATCGCGGCCCCAGCACATAGGCAACGGAAGGAACACGGGTGGGTTTTAGTCAGTAAAAGTCTGACACTCCCTCTCGCTCTGCCCAAGCGGGAGGAGTCATTTGATGATTTCCCACCCAAAAAAAAAAAAAAAAAAAAAAAAAAGGGATACATCCATACAAACTTTTTATTATGAAAAAATAAAATCTAATCCTGGCAAGTGGGGTGTAATTGCCTAGAGCTCATTCAGTATAAAAAGCAAAGGGGGTCGTCATACAAGGAACGTCTTTTTTTCGGGGTTTTTTTTCCTTAATATTGTGGTACGGAACCCTTCGTTTCAAGTCCGACTCGCACGTGGCTGGTTTTTTAAACTTGTTTTTCTAGTCACCTTTTAAAACCATCAGCAGTTTCTGATGTAAATAACACAAACCGATCGTTTTACAGTTTTTGCACATTTACGATTATTTTTATGAAATGTTGATGCACTTCTCACATAGCTGACTGTATTGAAACAACGCATTGTATTTTTAGTTTACTGTGTCTTGATGGCCCAGTGGTTTATGACCTCGCCTCTCATGCATGAGGCTGTGGGTTCACCAACCAATTTGACTTTTTCATGAAAATTCACGCCACCAGTTTGGCAAGATTTCTTCCATAATAAATGATGACATTTATCATTCTTCTCATTCATTCGTTCATCATTCAGTCACGACTAAAGAATATATAGGCTTTGCCACTTTTGACAGGTGTCCGGACCTGCTTAGTACTGCCAAAAAACCCAAATTCATTTGTACTTTCCGAGTTTATCTTAGATATTACTGACATCGATGAAGGAAGACATCGTAAGAAAACCTGGGCTTACCTTTAACACAAGTCTGAAATCACCAACCCCGTCTTGAGCAAGCGTGGTGATCAATCCTCATATATCTTCTCTATATGCTTTTCCCTGCAGTGGAACAATTACCAGGCTGGTACTATTTTTGAAGGTACCTACTTCAAATCAGAGAATAACTCCAGGTGAGCCGCATCCTAGATAAGTAGGTACTCAATGATGAAATTTAGAAAAAAAAAAAAAAAAAGTTACTTTATGGTTTTTGTACTTTGAATTATGTTATTGTATTTGTACGCCTTTTTAGGCAAAACATGTTTAAACTTTTTTCTTTTGTAATCGTCCTAACTTGTTGTAAACCTACACGTGTTTTTGATAAATAAATATATCTTATCTTATCGTAGTACTCTTCTTTGTTGTGATTGCCATCAAAAACATTAAAAACTCGCACATGAAGGGTGTCCGTACCGTATTAGGATCAAGCAAAAAACACGTTTCTTTAATGGGGGGCTTAAATTTTTTTTTTTTTTTTTTTACTAGCCTACTCAGTCCCACGCCTGGGCAAAGGCCTCCCTCCACTCCTTCCATCGTTCGCGAGCCCGCGCGTCCTCGTCTGCATTAATTATTAACTTTATTTTTTTTTTAAATTTTCTTTGGTACAGCGGCAATAGAAATAATCTGTGAAAATTTCAACTGTCTACTTATTACAGTTCATGAGATATAGCTCGCTGACAGACAGACGGATGGAATGACAGCGGAGGCTTAGTAATAGGGTTCCGTTTGGCACCTTTCGGGTACGGAACCCTAAACAAAATTTTGTGCTAATAATACATTTGAAGACCTGATTTTTTAAGCTTTTCCGTCAGACGCTTTGCTGAGATTGCATAACGATCAGTCTATAATATTCCCATTGCTGGGACAGAGCCACCTCTCTGTGAGAAGATTGCCTTGATTCCGCAATAATAGGAAGTGTTACGGCTACGTCGTATTGACAGTTTTCGCAATGGTATTATAGCCTGAGCTATAAACTAAGTTGGGGTAAATTCGGCGCTGGTATAAGATCATATCTACGAATCAAATTCTGTGCTATTTTATTATGGCCCGACCGTTGGGGCAGAATAAAATGGCGCATAATTTGATGTGACATTCATCATCAATCTAGTTTAGTTTTTATAGGTAATTTTTAGGGTGATAGATAAAGAAGTATACTTAGTGTAAAAAAAATCTCTAAAGAAAAAATACACTCTCTCAAAGATGAAAATTAAAATTTCAAGAATTTAGCAAAGAAAAATTATCATGTATGTTGAACACGCCACACATGCGTAGTTCACATGCCAATATTAACCAATGGAATTACATAAAACCTTCGCTCCGCTTCAGTGGACAGGGATTTGCGAACTAGTTTAAAAATTCATACAAAACCGGGAAGCGGAGCGGGGAAACGGAGCGGGGAACCGGAGCGGGGAACCGGAGCGGGGAATTATTACTCGTCGTGTGAACTCGGTCAAGCTCCGCACAGTCCGCAACACCGCTCCGCTACCTCGCTTCACACAGTTCGTAACTCCGCTTCGCTACCTCGCTCCGCATCAATGGACAGACACTGTCCGTAACTCCGCTCCACTCCGCTGCCTCGCTCCGCTTCAATGGACAGGCAGCCTAAATCTGTCAGACGCGACAATCCGGTGGTATACCCTCCGTGCGCTCGCATAGCAGTGGGTAGGTACAACAAATTGTAAAACTAGTTTTTAAGATTGCTAATAAAGGCTATTTGAAATAGAAAAATAAATTAAGTTCAAAAACTAAAACCCAACTACATTAGTTGTTTTTTTACAATTATTTTGGGGTTGTAATACATTTACATTTTTTTTTGTTTAGGTTTTATTGTATATTAGGTATTAATTCCTGTGGAAGATGCTCACATCCATTCATCAACTAGAAAAGAGCTGATAATCTTCAAACGGCTGAACCACTTTTAATAAAACATGTCTGAACCATCGCTAGAAAACCTGCTTTTAAACAAAACAACCGCATTCTAATCGGTTCACCCGTTTAAGAGCTACGGTGCCACAGACAGACACACACACATAGCGGTTACACTTATAACACCCCTTTTTTTGCATCGGGGGTTAAAAGTTAAAGTTATTTACGTTTCGTAAGTATCCACAACGTTTCCTATTAAATTCTTTTTTTGGCTTATTTTTTGTAGTGGAACTACATTAGTTACATAATGAACATACAGATAGTATTTGCTGTATTCAGTGATAGGTACAGTACGACGCAACTTAGATGTATGTAGCATCGGCAAAATTCGTAAAAACCGATCACCATCCGAACTGAGTGCGCCTTCCAAATCACCAATCTTTATTACAGCTTTACGTGAAAATGATCTATACGAAAACGCAATAACTTGTAAAGTCATATAACCAAATACAATTCATAAAATTGAAATGAACGACTGAAAATTTTCAAATTTATGCTACATCTAAGTTGTGTAGCACATTAGGTACAAATCACAAGAGTGTAGCACATTAGGATCAAAAAGTTCTTAGAAAAGAAAAATAGATAATTCGAATTACCTAACTTCAGAACAGGAAACAGAATATCTTAAAATTCCCTCTATTCACTTACTATTTATACTTTCAAATTTATTTATTAAATTAACGCATTTCCTTAATAAAATGAATGCGCAATGACAGAACTAGGAAGCATAAAATTATCATAGTTCATGCTTATCTTAGAATGATATCATTCATATTCCGTTTTGGTTAACTAAGTGTTAGCGATATATATTTGCTTTCTGCTTTTTCAACCTGATTCTTTTTGCAGTATTCTTTGACCAAAACCATGGTTCTAGACCAGAGAACCCTGTAGTTCCAGACCAGAGTACCCTGTAGAGAAGGCATTCCGAGCAATGTCATGGGAAAAAGGCGTGCGTTTAAGTATGTATGTATTATGTGTTCTAAAAATATACAATGTCGCCCATGGGCATATGCTGATTTATTTCGAAAATTAACTTTAAAAGGGGTTTTCTATCTTTAATATTTTTCATGTTATTCAATTTTTTATTTTTTTAGTAGCATTTGCCTGTTATTCGCTCGATTTGGGTTCTGTTTATTATTTCTAAAAGCTTATGAGTTATTTTATCGTATTATCTTATTTTTTTTTAATAAAATTTGTAGACTATGAAAAAAAACGGAGAAGAAATAAAAAAATAACTTTTTTTTTTTTAAACACTGGTGTAAGTCCATAAAGTCATAGCGGGATATTGAAAAATAATAAGAAAAAAATAATAATTTAAGATATTTTCGATAATTTGTCATGAATATTCAGAAAAATACGAGCAAAATTAAATGAAAAATTATATGCCCATGGGCGACATTGTATATTATGAAAATATTAAAATGGTACCATATATACCTTCAAAATACCTATGTCTATCTATCGATTTCCATGTTTCAAATAGGAAACGTGTAGTCCGCCCCGTTCATTCTGCACCTATAATTGTATCGAAATGCAGGTGTGACTGTGTGCCATTTACTCTAATTTAATAACAATATATTATTATATTTATTTTAAAACCGTCACTTAAGGGATTCGAGGTTCTTAAGAACACATTAAATCTCAATTTTATGGGTTGACAGCTCGACACGTTACCCTAATTAATAACAAAATATCCTATTTCTTTAAAATGTTAAAACAATATTGAACCTCTTACAAACCCATTCCATTTATATTTTATGGCCCCCAATCCGTGGCCACTTTGTACAAATATTCTGAGAGCAGGGGTGTCAACATGCGGTTCTTTCAATGTAAACTCACAGCTCTCGATTTTCATGCTTGAAACTTTAAACAACAAGTTATGAAGATGGATCTAACCAAACTTTCAAAAGTCATGCAAAGCCGATGCTTCCATCGATGTAACTATCAATTATCCAATAACTGCACGTATATTATTGGATTAATTATTTTATTATTCTAGCTAGCACCTAGCTAGAATGCTTTAACCGCTCTCGTACTGTTAACGTACCCGGACCGACCGAAACTTAATATGTTCTGTGCTAAAATATTTGTATGGTTTATAATAAAATGTATATAAATAATAACTCGTCGACGGTCTCAAAAGATTCACCATCCCTGAGAATGCAGCGAACATCTGTTAAAGATCTAGTAAGGCAATTCATACCGACCCTTTTAAAACAATTAAGAAGTTGTGCACAAAAAGAGTCATAAAGTTATTCTGCGAAACAACCAACCAGTCAACGTGGTATTTTTTAGGAATTTAGGGGACTGAGGAATGAAGTCCGGGGGTTGGTTCGAGATCACGAAAGACGACGGACGCGGGAGTCCAAGGTGGGGAAGGAAGGAGTTGGTTTTAGACCACGGTAGGGTGTGGACGTAATATTAGGCTAGTTATATTAGCAGGCTTGTTGAATGCCAGAGGCCATGATTGTCCAAGTGGGCTGTCGCAAGATAGCGAGTATTATTTATTAAGTTAAATATAGTTGGGTTGAAGCCCAGATTAGAATAATGTAGTATTTAACGAAGTACGAGTATACGTGTGTGTGTGTTCGTGCGGTTGGGTGAGTGTGTGCTTGTTGGTGTGACTGAGTGAGTATTTCATTATAATAATTATCCTAGGCTGGTAATATAATTCAGGTATCATAAGTTCTTGTAACTCCACACTTATTTAGTATCGGGCTTTATAACTAATGTTACATTCTCGTGTATTACGTGTCCTTATCCTAATCCGTACCTTGGCAGATTATTGTCACTAGCAGTTGGCTATAGGGAAATGGCGAAGGCCTTCCACCATACTTGACTGGGCAGTAATGCTCCGACTGTTGACTTTGAGATGACGCACCAACTTGGAAGGCAGAGCCATAAATATTCTCAGGTCATTTGGAATTGATCTAGGCTATAAAGCCAATTTGTAATTGCATTACAAAACAACCAAACGTTAGTGACGATTTCTGTTTCCGAAAAGGTTTTGCCACAGAATACCTTGCGTGAGGCGTGTTGACACATATTTCCAGGGAGATGGGGGTAGGCTTTACTAAGTACCCTAAACTGAATTGGTAGACGTTCTAAGAACGCTAGGGACCGTGTCTCATTAAAAACCCCACCCGGCTGTTTGTAGGCCTATTACTGAATCGACACAATTTATTGAGACACGCTATTGGGACGCAATGCCGCTAATAGCCGCACCGCATCCTCTAATGGGGCAGATTAAGGAAATATGAAGTGACGAGCTGAGTCTACGGTGCGCTTGCGCTAGTTTTGTGTTAACTTTGTAAAAATGGGCTAGGCTGTCGTTAGGGTCTTTCATATTAGTACGCGATTAGAACTATTCAATATTAAACTTGTTTTCCTCAATGACAGTTGGACTTCGCAGTACTCTGTCTTAGGATTGAGTAAAACATTTATTTAGTGCTTAGGGAGCGTGTTCCGTTAGAATCGTATTAGTTCCTCAGAGGTTCTATGCGTTAGGTCTAGCAGGACACGTACAATGAGGCAAACGTTGTTATACGGTTCCCGGTCTCACTGAAAAGGGTATATTGTAATCAGACAAATTAACGTAGTATTACGTAATCGTATTTGAAGTACAAGCGTAACGATCCCTTTACCCCTTCTACCTTACCAAGTCTGTATTGCAGATATTGGTGCTCAACTGCGAGAGGAGGAGACGTTGGCGTTCCAACATTTATAATACTAAAACATAATATTATATTATATACTTTTGCATACCCTCTTGTCTTCTTAGCTTCATATTATAATACTTGTGTTTACTAACTGTGCATTCCCAATATTAACTTCCTGGTCCAATCATTGTTCCCTAACCTTCCGAGGCGGAACATGGTAGTTTAGTTTATGGGAATGCTTCTCTTTCTTATATCGGTGGGAGGGTGACCAGTCCGGGACGAGCCCTACAGAACTGTGCGGAAAGGAGGGGCACAGTTCTTCCCCCTACGGGGAACCGATCCAAACACTAATATTAACACAATTAGGAAAAACGAAAATTTTATTAGCCTAGGGTATTTCAGGTATTGTCACACAGGCTCGTCTAAAAATGAAAAGAACACGAAAATATTTACCGAAGAAGGAATATATGTGACAATTTTCGTAACGAAGGAGAATAAAGTTTTAAAACGACATGCGAGAGCACCTGCTTTCGAATATTTCGAAAAAAAAAAAAGCGGGATAGCTTCCGTAAATAATAATAATTTTAAAACTGACAATGCGGACATGGATTTTTTCTCATACTGGTACAAAAAACCTGCCAAGTGCGTGTCGGACCACGCACAAAGAAGGGTTCCGTAATTGGGACGAATTTAACCCAAAAACAAACTTAACTTTGTAGTTGACGTGTTGGACCACGCTTTGTAGTTAAAAAACATGTTCTCCCATACATCGATATACGTCACGGTCAATTCTCCAAATGCAAATAAGTTTGTAATCAAAAAAAAAAATAAAATTGTTGTAATTCAAAATTCAAAAGTCATTTATTCAAACTAGGCTGAGAAATCAGCACTTTTCGAACGTCAAAATTACATAAGACAGTCCCCCAAAAACGCCCACCCCTCACCACTTCCTAGTGCTTGAGCTGGGAAGAAGAAGTGGCGCAACAAACTCCCCAGCAGCACAGCTGTCTGTTCATTTGAAAAAACTTGATTCTATATAATAGTGCATATTATTATGCTAAAATAATTTACATCACCACAAATTGCAACTCATAAAATAAAAACATTTTAAAGAGTAGATTATGTCAACAATAAATGAAAAGAAAATTAAAATAAATTGACTTACGTCAAATAAAATAATCCAAACAATTATAGGCTCATATAGTATCATGTAGTCTAAAATAGTCTACGAGTAGAATAATTGTTTGTTCCTTGGGGTACATTGGAGTAGCTTAATTAGTCCCAAGCCTTTTTGTCGTTTAAGTAATCTTTAACTTTATAGAAACCTTTTTGCCATAGTTTCTGTTTAATAAATGATTGAAATTTATTGAGGCTCAGTTCTTTGACATGGCTTGGGAGTTTGTTGTAAAAACGTATACTTTGGCACTTAAATGAATTACTAATTTTTTGGAGCCTAGTCCTCGGCACAATAAATAAATCTTTGTTTCTAGTATTTAAATGTTGCTGTGTTTAGAATATAGATTTATATTCTTTTTTTACATAAATCAGCATTTTCAGATGTTTATTTCCTTAAATTTATCCCTCAGTGAATGCCTACTAATCGAGCTGTTTCTACATCAGTCAAATGACGGATTTTATACACCGCGTAGGCTGCAGAGCTTAGCCGCTTCGACAATTTGGTTATATGTGGGCCCCACTGAAGCTTCGAATTCAAAGTAATACATACACATATAAAACTACAAATTAATTATTTTCGGACATTTTTCTTTACTTGTGCTGTGAGACCTTGCTTCCTGCCAAATTTCATAATTCTAGGTAAACGGAAAGTACCGTGGTTTTGATTTATTTGCGAGTATCAAAATATGTCACATAAACGGCCTTATTTTTTTTGCGTTGACTTAAATGCTTGATTTTTTTAGAGCTCTAAGGCGCTATAGATCTACGTATTTTATATTAATTTCAATTAGGTACCTCAACGTGTTCCTGAGAAAATGGGTCTTGACAGACAGACAGACAGACGGATAACGAAGTGATCGTATACCGGTTCTGTTTTTTCTTTTGGGGTACGGAATCCTAAAAATGGGGTTGAGGTTGACGTCAAGCATTACTAAGTAAGGGATACATGAATTACCAGCAGTATTTTTCATCTTTGATAACATATGCCAATGATACGAATGACAGCCCGTGGCAGTCATTACGGGTAGTCAGCAATCACAAAAGTTTGACAACCAGTCTTACCAAGGGGTAACGTGCTACCCAGAAACTGGATTGTGGAGGTCAGATAGGCAGTCGCTCCATGTAAATAAGTACTGGTATTCAGCTGCAACCGGGTAGACTGGAAGCTGACCTCAACGTAGTTGGGAAAAGGCTAAGCAGATTGATTACATACAGTTCATTAGTAGCCAAGCCACACCACAGCGACATCCTTGTGGTGTGGGGTGGCTGTGGCACGTCTGAAATTCGTCGTCTGAAATTTAATTTAAATATTTAATCCTTTCGTACTAAAATATTTTTATTATTGGGCCATAAAACGTATCAGAAACTCAGTCGCTATAAATAATCCTATTTTGAATATTTCTAGATAAAAAGATTTCACAGTCTCTATATAATCAATTTTAGAATATTTCTGAATACAAATGATTTCATATTAACAAAAAAATGTCTACGTTTCATATTTATTTTTAGCAGCAATATTAAATTTTCGTTGGTTCTATTACGGTGGTGAGGTTTCTTGAGTATTACTGACGTAGATTGATTCAGATATTTTTGTTTGATGGCAGAACGGATTTGGGTGAAATTTGGCACACAGATAGTTTATAATATTCGGTTTAAAGACATTTATTTTCTCAAAGAACAAATTACAGTTCACTTATAGACTACTACTACTACGACAACTGGTTACTAATATTGATTAATACATATGGTAATTTTAAACCCGTTAGTACGTTCCCGTGGGATATTTTTCGACATCAACGCTGGCGAAGCGGCGGGCAAAAGCTAGTTCAGAATAAGTTCGAGACAGACGGATAAATAACGGGTGTAAAAATACACTTTACGAAACTAAGAGTCACTTGTTCTTCCCGTTATTATGGTATTTTTTTTGTACTGGATCTTAGGGGAACCTTCTGGTTACCGAGTTATTGAAGGGCAAAGTTCACTTTTGTTTGTGTATTTTTTACGAAAACTATGTAGTTATAAATGTTGTAACTTAACTGTTATACTCCCACGATCCCTATGTAATACTGTTGCATATCGAAACACGAAACACATAAAAAATTTAAGTCGTTTCCCAGCAAGTATTATTGCACAAGTTACTAAGTTTGATGTACAGATTGCATAGTTGACGGCTTGGTGTAGGGTCTTGTTACACCATTATAGCCGAATGACGTGTTAATTTACATAATTGTAGTCCATTTTTTTTTTTTTTTAGGGTGGGAAGTTATCAATTAACTCGTTCTGGTTCGTTCTGGGCGGAGCGGGAGGGTGTGAATACCCACCCGTGTTCCTTCCGTTGCCTGTGTGCCGGGGCCGCGATATCCCTTTCGGACAAACTGCCAGGCATTGGCCCTTACGGACCCCGTCAGTTGGTGCTGAC
This sequence comes from Agrochola macilenta, assembly GCA_916701695.1. Classification (NCBI taxonomy): domain Eukaryota; kingdom Metazoa; phylum Arthropoda; class Insecta; order Lepidoptera; family Noctuidae; genus Agrochola; species Agrochola macilenta. Next base: position 20,598,025 of record OU753560.1, on the reverse strand, counting down.
ATCTCTTTGAGGCGCGCGTGGAACACAACGCGTCGTCGACCCGGGCCTGGTCCTAATCGGACGGCAAGCTACCCATTGCTTACCGTCCGCAAGCCCGCGCCTACGGTGGCCGGAAGTCGGCTCGCGACTCCCGACGCCCGGGGCGGTTCCTGCGGCGACTAGGGGCGCGAGGTCGTGAATCTTGCCTCTCCCTCGCGCGCTCCGCCTCCTCCTTCGCGAGCATTACTGCTTCGCAGAAGGAAGTGACGGCCTCCCATGCACTCTTGCTCCGGACCATGTCCTGAACCAGGGATAATTGTACCCCCTCAAATCTGAATTTGAATCTAGGTCGACAAAGAAACTTGGGCAATTTCATGAGGCCTCTTCGTCCTATTTGTGTTAACGTTAATTTAATACTTTAAATAATTTTATAATTAGAGGGAAGCGTACATAATGCGTACATTTTAGGGCGCATAGGTTTGTGTGTTCCGGACAGGTACGTGTGGCGAAGACGCGCGACGACAGCCACGGCTGCTGGCGGAGCCGCGCGCTCTGACCACACTGATGTGTGCACTCCACGCTCTCAACCTCATAGCTAATGACTCGGACTTATTCTGTTATTCTCAGAGTGAGTTCACAAATAATGTATTATTTTTAATAAGTTACAAAATCAAGTTATAATCACAAGTTAGGATAAGAGTTAGATATGTACACTATCGTAATTTATAGGTTACCCTGTAATGAAAGAGTAAGTTGGAAAAAAAAACCCTTGGCGGTACTTAAGTCATTAATTCATTAATTCAACACCTTTTTCGTTTTAATCTAAAGTCTGCTGAAAATTACTTTGAATTATGTTTTAAAGTAAATGGATGATTCGAAATTAACGAAGACTATCAACTTTGGAGTTGTACTTTACTTTTACTTTGTTGGCAACTCTTGAAGAGTGTGTTTAGCAAAGTACGCCCGTGAAAGGGTCTTTTAATATTCAGGAGGTGATTAATGTGTTCAATATTGATCTTTGGGCTTCTCAAATAATATTAATTGGTCCTTTGCGTTGTTTGTTCCTGGTCTTTTGAGCTTTCATCAGATTTTTCCTCTCGTAAATTTATACCTAGAAGTTCCTGGGTTCAATACCCAAATTTTCTTGTTTGGGATTTTATTAAATTTTATTAGGTTTTCTCATTTTGATTTTCTCAGTAGCAGCCCGGAGTTTAGAAGTTTGGTAGTGTGATCCTCATGCCTGATCTCTCCCGGATCGTGTCGGATTGCCTTCCCTGGGAGTGAGGGAGTGCACGCGTGTATGCGCACACACTTTGTGCACTATAATCTCCTGCGTACTTGGGTAATCTCCTTTGCGATCGGTCGCTGTGACCGAAATTCGTTCGAGAGGCTATAGCGAAAAAAAAAGAAGCCTATTTCATAACGCATGTAGTTCATAGCCCTGCTTATTGAATAGCTATGTTATCCAGGATCGCTCGACGATGTGCCAAGAAAAGATAACAATTAAAGATGATTGTATTAGGCAAGTCACTCTTTACCTGATGATTCGTAATGATAATTACAATAATAAAATAACTATCATACAACGTGTTCCATTATGTAAAAATAATTCAAAATTTCCTAGAGTGTATTCCAAAAATACATACTTAACACTAAACTCTCGATGTGTGTATCTAAGCTTCAATGATAAGCAAAAGTAAATCATTTTCATAAAAACCAATCATTCTTATTTAAAGCTAAGAAAATACGACGTTGTCATATTTTTTTATTAACAAATATTATCTGAATTACTGAAGTGTTTTTTATATTGTAATTTTTTTTTCACGAAAGCGTTTTACATGAATAATCGTGCCTTTGTATAAAAAAAACCAAACGCAAAAAGCACAAAAAAATATTCATTAAGCCAGTTGGTTCTTTGACATGGTCTCATTAGTACTCTAGAGCAGGGGTTCTCAAACTTTTACCATTCGCGGCGCACTTGCAAGTTTAGTATTTTGTCTCGGCACCCTTTCTAGTTGAAATATGGTAGGAACAAAATTTGAAACATCCACGATATGAACTTGAGTTTTTATATTTATATTGACATAATAATACATTTATTATCTAAGAAAAGTAGGAAATAAAATATAATGGCAACTTAGTAAATTTGAGGCGAGAGCTTGGTGATGCCCACACATTTTTTCGAGGCGTGTGAGGTTTGACACCGTTGCTCTCATTTCTTGCTCCACATTAATCTTTGAGCTATATTTGCTCTTTATTACAGCTACAGCAGAAAATCCGGCTTCACATAAATAATATGTTGCAAAGGGAATGAGATTTCTTAGAACTTTTATTTTGTACCCGCGAATACCTAAGTTTTGTGAGGAGCTCGTGGCTAAGTAACAACAGCCGCACTGGTCGATCCATCAGGTTAAGCTACGCTTGCCGGGGTTGGTCAGTGGATGGGTGACCATCTTTACATAACGAGAATCCTCCGTGCCTCGAAGAGCACGTTAATTCGATGGTCCCGGCTGTCATTCGTAGATCTTTGACAGTAGTTACGGGTCGTCAGAAGCCCGAAAGTCTGACACCAGTCTTACCAAGGGGTATCGTATTACCCAGTTACTGGGTTGTGGAGGTCAGATAGGCAGTCGCTCCATGTAAAATACAGGTATTCAGCTGCATCCGGTTAGACTGGAAGCCGACCCCAACATAGTTGGGAAAAGGCTAGGCAGATTGATTGAATACCTAAGTTTTGTATCCGGAAAACGGTAAACATGATCGCCTCCCGGTGCACCTTTTTGCTCTCTACGGCGCAGCAGCGCACGCTTTAGAAACCCCTGTCCTAGAGTTACCGAATATCAAAAGGAACACGTTACTTACAAATGTCTTTTCTCTGTTATTGTTCGTCGAATCGTTGAGCTCCTTCGTTCCGAGTTGAGCTGCACGATTACTGACAAATGCGTGCACTGACTGGACAGATCCACTCAATCAATGTGGTTCTTTACTCAAAATACCATTTCAGACACCAATCTTCACATGATCTAACCAAGATTATGTCTTTAAAAGAGACTAAGTCCTCTGAGTTTGTTTCGTCCTTTCTTCTCATAGTACTTAGGAAACGCTGACCTCATCTAGTTTAAAAAATATTATTGACGTGTAAAAGTGTTTGTAAGAACCAATTTACAGAAAATAAAATAATTACATCATCATTTCTTTTCATTTCATAATTATATGTTTTCTCACCCATTGTCCTGAACTCTATAGAACGACAGACCGATTAGCTTTGTTTTTTAATAATATTATTCTCGGATCAGCGTATTATGATGATTTACGTAAGAAAACAGACGTAACCAGTAACCATCCGTGACGGTTTACGATCATGAAATTTCTGTAGCTAAATGTAAGCGTGAAAGTTGACTAGGTCACTATTTATTTATTTCTTTACTAGCTGCGCCCCTCGGTTGCACCCGCATAATAATTATTATAGTAAGTTCTAAAGTCCACCATAACCTATATAGTTTTACCTATTCACTTTTTTTTTTTAATAACCGACGAAACATTTCATCGCAGGGGGGTTCAGAATCATGTACTGAATCCATGGTGACCGGCTTCGGGTCGACGTCCCTGACACCCCGTATAGGTGCTGCAAAGTCAAAGTCAAATAAAAAAAAGGCACATAAGAGACTCTTTTGAACGTCAAAAATTACCAAACGCCTTTGCGTACTCTCCGTAGTTAGCTAACACTGGATGCTCAACAAGTACCAAATGTCTCTGGAAAGCAAACTTAATATAGAAATGCATTCCCAAGCTTATCTAGGGCTATGGTATCTAGCAACGAAGCGGTATGGTAACTGCAGCGAAGTCCAATATCGAAATCATTCAAAGGTTTCAATCAAAAACACTGCAACGATAGTAAGATGAACGCAGATAGTAAATGCGCCCTGGTACGTCTCAAACGAGAAAATTCACTAAGATTTAAAGATAAAAACTGTCAAAGCTAATATTACCATATACTCCACCGGATTAAATGTTCACCCAAATCAGTTGGCAATGAAACTAATGTCAAACAAGACTGAAAAGAAGGGCACCCCAAAACTTACAACCAGCATGAATGTGCTGTATGGATCGGATGAGGCAGTGGCTTCATACCGTCCAAGATCAAATACCATCATCTACCTATTGCTGAATGTCACAGGACTGATTGCATTAAGGCTTGTGCAGACCAGCGCGACTTGTCGCGCGACGCGACTTGAACAATACAATTTCTAAGAAAACTTCACGGTATAACAATAAGCGGTATCGCGTCGCGCGATAAGTCGCGCTGGTCTGCACAAGCCTTTAAATGGCAGGGATTAAAAAAAAAAGTCTGCTTTCCTTTCGATCGACCCGTGCTGCTGTAATTGTTTAGCCACGAGTCCATAATTAATCAACGACATTAAAACTTCATTAAACAGAAGTTCTAAAGGAAAGTAGATACTTACCTACTAAGGTTCTAGACTAATCTAAATGTTTGTTGAGCGTAGCCATCAAGTCTGTGGGTTGTGCGCAGAGCATGAAGTGTGAAGCCATTGTGATGGGCTACCGGTGTGACGGCCTTGACATGCTTTTAGATAAATTCGTAATTTATATTGTCAACATGAGTTTTGAGGATTCTTAATGAATTATTAATTTTGATGACTATCATCAACAGCGTTAATTGAACATTGACTACCATACCTACTCCATACTAATATCCTACATTGGATGTGTCTTTGTCTATTTGTTACGTCTTACCGATTTTGATACATAATTCAATCTGCCTAGTCTTTTCCCAACTATGTTGGGGTCGGCTTCCAGTCTAACTGGATACAGCAGAGTACTAGTATTTTACATGGAGCGACTGCCTATCTGACCTCCACAACGATCACAACCCAGTAACTGGTTAAGAACCCTTGGTAAGACAGATTTTGATAATTAAATAGCTATATTATAATAAGAATTAACACTTCTGCGTTTTTTCGCGTTTCTGAATAAGTCTCGATCCCGTGGGAATATCGAGATAAAAAGTATTCCATAGTAAGCGTTAGAACCCTTAGACCAATAGAGATATTTGATGTTTAGAAAATACCAAAATGCACTACCGTTTTGTTCAGACATTCTGACATCAGGATGTCTGGACCATATTTTTTTTTCATAGTTCGGTACAACACAACTAATTTATCTTTTTGTAAATATTTACTACCTTTTTAGTACCTCGTCAAGATATATTTTTTTCAATTTATTTTGTCATACCAGAAAAATGTTCCTGCATTTTTAAAACTACTATGTATACAACCCTTTTTTGCACCAATTCAACAGAAGATATTGATGTTTTCAACTTTGAATTATTTAGAATTACTTACCTTTTTATTTTGTATTCTATTTAGAGAATCTCAGGCCTGTCAACCATTTGATTATCCGTGAAAATCGAGCACAGCCTTTTATCTGGGTAACTGACGCCTCCCATGGGTATCGCCGCAATGCCTAAAAGTTCGCCGTCCCGTTACTTATTGCTCCTTACTATATATCAGGCGCTTGGGACACTGAATTATGTAAACCAGTCTGGAGGTTGAGATTTAAGTGATTGATGTTGATGTGACGTTAAAAACGTTTCATTATATTATAGTAAAAAAATATATAAAAAGGAAATAAACTCTTGGAAAGATATATATAGCCCATCCACCTTATTTAAGAGGAACGTTAAAAAGGATACGCTCTAAAAAAAAAATGAAACCAATAACGAATAATGACAAAACCATTTTTTATTCATTTATCAATACGACTTATTTTCCTCAGTGTTGAACAAAAATATCCTAAATATAATTTTGCGCATAAAAACGTCAAACAGTTAAGGCATCCGTGACGTTTGAGCTTGTACCCTTAGCACTAAAGCGTAATAACATATATTTATATTTATAATTTTATTATAATAATTATACTGTACAATATAACTGCAACAATGGACAGATAGGATTTTTTCCTATTATAATACATACCTAGGTTTCTCTAATACAATAATCCTCAAAAAATGCTCCGCAAACCATATTTTAATATAATAATTCTAGTAGGTTTTTTAGATTATTATTGTTCTATTTTTATGTAATAAAATTTGATGCCATCAAATTAGGTAATAGAGTGATTTTTTTAATACAATGTGTAACTGAATTAATGCACATTATGAAAGTAGTTTATTCAGAATTGATTTCGGTAATTTTTAATATAGGTATTTTTTTATTCCACAAATAATTGAAACTACGTAAATTATAGTCACACTTTTTCGCTGTACAGTCAAAACAAACCAAAATGGACGAAGTACCCCTGATACGTGTGCGACTGTGTGCGTGTGTAGTTTTGTAATTTGACCACAATTTTCTTCCACAATCAGTCTAACTAATTTTATAAATAAACAATGTTTTATAAATAATAGTAAAAATTCGGTGTATGAATAACATAATATTCTAATTGGGGTGTTTGGTGGTGTGCGTCAATTCTGGGCCATGTTGTATAATAATAACATGCCTTATAAATTGAAACCCTCCAATGCCTCCATTAACAAGCTTCATTATGTTTTTTAAATAGTAAAACTATTGTTGTGTAGGTACTTACCTACCCAAAAAAGAAGGATCTGAGTTTATTTTCAAACTGTTTTTTTCACAGTAATACTATTTAAGGAGTACCTAATCATACAAATTTCATAACAAAATATACATAATATTTTAAGATATAAATGAAATGCAGATTAAAGTACCTATCTACACTTTACATTTCTGTCGTTTACTCCTAGACCAACGAAATGAATATAATATTATTTTATAAAAATCTCATTATAATTAAAGCTATCACAATGATTTAAAGCTGACAATGATTGCGACACTATTCCATAAATGACGCTGATGACTTGTAAGCACCTTATTTATTAAATTGTTATTATTTTATTGTTTTAAAATCTTATGGGTGTATTACAAATACAATTTTAAGAAGTTTTAACTTAGATTTATATATTTTTTAAAACAGATACCATTACTTCGTTGTTGTGACATTATTAAATTTAATTTTGAAAACAGAATTTTATATTTTTCTATTTAGGTTAATCCTCCTTTCGTGTATTTCAATAGTCCTTTCTGTGATTCTCCCCCGTCCCCCCTTTTTATATCCTTGTACATACATTATTATTTTAAGACTGTAAGCTTAAAAATTATGTAAATATTCTTCTCTGGAATAGTTAATTTATTATGTAATATATTAATAATTAAATATATCATTGGTTTGACTTTGACAAAAAGTTAAACAAAACTAAAGTCTACGATTTAAAACGTAAATTCTTATAAGTCTACAAAGTTGATTACTTCTTCGATGAACAATTGTGTAAACACGTGTTTTTAATATTAAAAATGTCTATAAACTGTAAAGATATTTGTAATCAGATTACAACTTGACTTTAAAACAACAACACGTGTATAACAAATGCTCTAATAAATAGCTTATCTATGAGCACCTTATGTCTACGGTAACAATAAAATAACTACGAGTTTTAAACGTCATTTTTGATAAATTAATGTCTATGACAGATATGTCACCTTTCAAAGTAAAATATTTGAAAAATAAAATCAGCATAATTATCTTTTAAAATTCAAAATGTTCTACATTGTGCATTTTTTGGTACGATCATCTTTGATGTTTAAATTATTTTAAAGCAACTACTCATAGCTATATCTACAATCAAGATCCCACCACCTTTTTTAAATAAAAACTATTGTACATTCCCTTAAATAAAATCCCGTATTTCTTGAATTTTCGTTGATACAGTAAAATCCTCCTTAATTTGTTATCTTGTGTCGCGTGTCGCAGAATAATGTGACTTTAAATGTATATAGGGAATTTAGACAGCCTGTATAAATTGCCCTTTTAGTATTTTTAACCCTAGACACCTAACCTTCGTTGAATCGACGACTATGCGACAGAAAATCTCGTGTATTTTTGCTGCCCACGCTGATGATCGTGTTGTCTGTCACTATTCAGCTCCATGCTTGTTACCCTCTCTCGAGAGGCAGTCGTGGTCGGTGGGTAAATGCACAATTTATCGAGTTATTATGAAACTGTTCGTCGTGTCGACGAATGTTTAGGTTTTGTGTAGTATATTTTTTTATGACAACTTGTGGTGTTTGATCGCAATGACTTCGAAAAATCGGTATCAGTTGATAATATTACTCGTTTATTCCGGGAAGACGAAGATACATTGGAATAATTATCTGATAACGAACATGAGGACTAGGTATATGTTGTCGCAGTTCAAAGCGACTTTTAAGACGAACCGTCCGACCGTCAGGATAGCCAAATCAGCTCTTGTTCTACCATCTTGTTCCTTTCTGAACTTTTTTCATAGGTATAAAAAGGCTCATGATGAGTAGTACTGCACACCGCCATTGGTAGTGATCATAAAGTTGATTTTTGCATGACTTTTAATATTTTTTTATGATACTTAGATAAATAACTAAATTGTAGTTATTTCTGTAATTTTTACTCTCGTAAGTAAGTTGTAACAATTTATCAAAAAAAAAAAATTGTGCATCATCAAAAGTTTTTTTATCAATCAGTAGTCTTATTTTCATAATTTTGCACTTTAAAAACTGTTCTTCGAATCGACGAAAGGTTTGGTGAAATACAATAGACGACGTATATTTAGTAACCTAATCCGCTTAATTGTTCTTAAAGAGTCATAAAGAACCCTGTAAGAAATCGACACGTGTTCGTGTCGCCCGAGTCAATTAACTATCTTGAATGGTTTGGTATAAAGGGGTACACGAGAACTTTAGTTATCTAGGGTTAAATAACTATCTTTCTGTCTCATAAAATATTACATTATAAAGTCTCGATCAAAGAATTTTAGTGGAATTAAGAAAATGATTTACGGTTACAAATCCTCCCAAATCTACTTTATGGCACCTACACACTATGGCATCGCGGCACGTATCCCCGGCTTTTGCACCTTCATTTTCCTTTGCGATCTTTTGTGCGACTTCGTGCGGCATGGCCGGGCACGCCGCGGCTTGCCCATAGCATAGTGTGTAGGAGCTATTAAAACCAAGTCCAACATCCAAAAATCTAAAATATTTCATATGAACTTACTCAAAATGCCTAAGATCTTAGTCGAAACAAACCCTTTATTATTGAAATTTGTGCTAACATCGACATTATTAGGCATTGATAAGGCCTTTCTATCACATTGAATTCGACCAATGCTTTTCAGGCAGCGACAGTATAACTCAAGGAATCTAATTGTTATGAAGAAGTCTTCGTTTTGAGGAGGAGAACGGGCCAGTACATGGTGACGAAGAGGAGAAACAAGGCAGGGAAGACCACGCGGGACAGTTTGTCGATCTCCCTCCAGAGCACTCGTTCTTGACCGGTATCGGCGTCTAACCAGGCAACCTGCAAAGAAAAGAAACCGTTGATAATTTCATTGAAGCTAAACCATTATCAAATAAAACCCTGATGAAAGATATTGGCATGCTTTAAAAAAAGAACATGCCCCTGAAGCGGAGACGAGTGGAGCTGACCGGAGACGTGCAGGAATATTCCAATCACAGACTAGACGAGAGACGCGATGAGGATTTCAACCATTGTGATTGGTCGATTCCTTCAGGTCGCCGCTCTACTCCGCTCGTCCCCAGTTTCAGTGAAAACGCACCCTAAGCGCCGATTTGTTAATGGAAAAATGTTTAACTTTTATCTGGAGAATAAATATGGCGGTTTGGGTTTGACAGCTCTTGTATAGAAAATAATAAACTAAACTATCATATTTATTCTTCAGATAAAAGTTATAGGTATACTATTGAAAAAACCGCCCTTCGAGATTGAAATGGAGCGATAAAGATTGTTTGGGAAAATCCGAAATCCACACGGAAATAGTCACGAGCAAAGTATAGTGAAACACAAAATTACCTGGACAGTGGTATTATGATTAAATACAGGAAGAAATTGTAAGAATGTCTCTGACCTATGAACTAAAGTTGTTTATAAATTAAAGGACAAAGAAAAACATTATATCAGGATATATATACTCGCAAAATGTGGGTGTACTTATACCTCTGTACTCTCCACGGGGATTACAGGTGTGATGTTATGAGTAGTTTATGTTGTAGGAAAAATAAATTAATTGAACAATCTATTGTACTTACGCAAGTGTAAACCCAACTGTTTCAAAGTCTATACAGCCTTTCAAAGCTTCTAATTAGTGAATATTTAATAACAGAAAATTAAAACAGCGGAGAAGACATCCTTATTCCGTATCCTGAAAAGACCAAGTACTAATGCGTTTTTTATTGTACCGTTTCGTGTAGAATTCTAATGATATCGTTCAAATATTGTGCTCGTAGGCGTATAAAATACAATTTTACTTCACTGCGATCTGAAATATATAATTAGTTAACAAAGTAGTATTTCTTACACACACCATTTATCGGGTGTGTAACGTTTGATATAATAACAAAGTTCTAATGATCAAATGATATAATGAATTATTGATATAATTTCATTTTACCTAATTTCATATGGTATAATGAACAGTTTATATAATGCACATTTGAAATAATATTCAATTAGTATAATATTCAGTTGCTATAATATTATAATATTCAAAATCTATAAGTAACGTTTAATATCACTTCTATCAATAAAAAAAAATAAAGAAACTACGATATGGCGACAACATATACACCGGCTTGTAGTTAATAGGTTGAATCTGTTTAAAACCGAATCGGGGCACCCCGACGTTACGTAGTCTTTTGGCTCCTACTCTAGAGTGTATATAAAAACCGGAGGCGCGGAGGGAGAGCAACCCCCGCCCGCTGTAACAAAGCATAGGCGCCCGTGCGTTGCACTTCCCGCAGCGCCGGAGACGATGCAGAAGCAACTTTACTGTTTTGAGGTTAGGTTACGATATAATTTGCTTCTCTCAAGAACAATGAGTTACCTTAGAAAATTTGTTAATATGAAAGTTAGGGCAAATGAACATTATATAAAAAGAGCATTATACAATTTGAAAATTATATGAAATGAACGTTATACTAAATGAAATTAGAGAAAATGAAAATTATATTAAATATAACATTAGATCATATGAAATTAGGTTAAATGATTTTTATAGCATATGAAAATTATATCATATGAAAGTTATGTCAAAAGAAATTAGACTATCTGTTATTATACCAAACATTACGCACCCCCATTTATCGTCGCGTTCTTCTAGAGATAAAATATTGTAAATATTTTTTTAATAGAATTATCCTCATCGTTGGCAACACAGGAATGTCACTTTTCATTCGCGCGCGTTCTGACATCGCAACGAAAAAATATTCTCGTCAAAACGCGATGATAAACGTGGTGTAAGAAATACTACTTTCTTAACTAATTATATTTCAGATCGCCGTTCATAAAATTAGAATCAAGATTTCGCATAACAGGTAAGCTCGTTTGATTACCAATTATAGGTATTATTTTGTGAAGTAGCAATATTTTGTGGGTCTACCTTGTTTCATCGAAAAGAAATTGCCAAATTATCACTTCCCAAACAATTTTCCGCATAATTTCATTTGCCAAATTATTACTTAGTAAAAATCTCTTCCCAAATAATTGTAACGCAAACCTAATATTTTGCAAGTGAACGTTTAAACGATAACTTGTTTACCAACTAGTACGAGTACTTTTACCAATTTTTATTTAGTCAATTATTTCAGTTGGAATAACTCATTTTACGCAAATTATAGACGTTTTATTACAAGGGTGTTTTTTCCACTTGGGACAAATTCTAAACAGGTAATAATAATATTAATATTCCTGATGCATGGGCATGCATGGGCAACTATTTTTTATATTTTTAAATGATTTTGTATGGTTTATATAAAAATATTTAAAAAAGTAAATAATTAGTAATCAAAATGACTTTTTTTCTTCTTTATTTTCTTTCATATTAACTATTCTGGTAGTATTTTTTTTTTAGTTTATAGCATTTTTTTAAATAATTAATCTCGTCTAACTAGTTCAGTTCCAGGTTGCCTGTTTTTTTCCATATATTTTTTCTATATAATCTAGTCGTTTCTGGAGGAGGAGTATGGAGGTCACAGTTTTAACCTAACCTAACCTAACCATTTTATTAAAATAATTAACCTACTCTAACTAGTTCCATAACTAACTGACCAAACATTTATTGTCTAAAGATTGTTTGCTGTAATAAATCATTTGATTAAAGACCAAATGGCTAAATGACATTATCCTTGATAATATTCTGCAAAGTAAAAATTAGACCAAATGAAAATGTGCGTACTAAAATCATTCCAAACATTGCATTGGTATAAAAAAAAGGTTGCTAAAATTGGTTTGGGTAGTAAAATTTGGGCAAAATCTTTTCGGTAAAACGGCAGGATCCCATATTTTGTTTAAAAGTCTGGTCAATTATTTAAAAGAATTGAAGATACCTGTAATATACTCTGCCGTCTCTCGACGCCAACCAGATGAGCAGTAGTATGCGTAGCGGACGGCGCAGGATGAACAGCCGGCGTGGACGCAGGGGGTGATGTCGGTGACGTCAGGTCCACCTTCCGACACCTCACTTGATTCCCTTCCCAGGCTGCCAGCGTCCCGCACGAGCCCTTCTCGCCATTCAGACGCTGCCAAAGATAACGGAACATCTTTGTCTGAATAATCTTGATTCAATTTCGAACTGGTAGATGTGATTGAGGTCATGGAGTGCTGGCAGTTTGGGGATTTTGATTAAGGGGCATATTTCAGGTGTTAAGCTTCGGTGTCAAATAGGCGCGAGACGACGCCAACCAAACAATTTCTAAGAAAACTTCACGGTAGAACAATTACCAGTGTCGCGTCACGCAACAAATCGCGCTAGTCTGCTCGAGCCTTTAAGAGGGTTTATCCTAAAAGTTGGCAACGTCGCAAATAACTGTCAAATATTTACCTGTTTTGATTCTTATAGCAATATTACTGAATAGAAATAAGAAATGTGGCTAACTAGCGAACTAGAATATTAATAATTAATTGCAATTATAACATTGAATTTGATGTTGTACCCATTTTAGGTGTAAAAAACGCATTTGGAAAGTTTCCAAATAGTTTTTTTACATTTAAAACTAAACATTCGGTGTTACGATATTAATGATTGCATTTCATAATCAATATTCTAGTTCGCTAGTTAGCCACATTTATTGTTTCCACACAGTAATATTGCAAAATGAACCAAAACAGTGAAATATTTGACATCTATTTGCGACGTTGCCCACCGTCAGAATAAAAGCTCTTAAGTTTAAAGAGACAATGAAAATAATTTGGCATTGTAGGTTAAAGGGATACGCGGATAAATAAAAGCTAAGTCCCAACTTTCCGTTTCTGTTCTTTTAGATTAAGTATCTTGGGCTCTCAAATATCTTGTGGAATTCTTGATAGTGAGACAGTTTCATGCAGCAAGAAGATAATATTTACCACCGGAATGATTCTGGGCATGGACTCCTGGGCCTTGGTCTTGTTCATCTGGTACTGCTTGTCTAAGACCTTCACGACAACGAACTCTCCCAGCGCAGCAAACACAAACATCATGCAACCAGCCATCCAAAGATCTAATGCCTGTAGGACAGAAGAAAAGATTTTTTATTTATTTATTATAAATGCATACCTCATACCTATTAATTACATTAAATTCAAGCGAATACAGTATTTTCACTTTCGTTCTTCAATCGGCTGATTAAGTTCTCAACGAAGTGAAAGAAATTACAATGAAGGTTTTCTTGAATTTAAATGATTTTAACGGGACATAAGAGAGATCATCTAAAACAATTTTTCTCCTCCATTTTCTTGAACCAAAAAATTACCAACCAAAATCATAATAATTATTATTACCAACTAGCTCTTGCCCGCGGCTTCGACCGCGTGGAGGTCGGAAATTATCCCACGGGAATATACTATCGGGATAAAAAGTATATTTTGTTAATCTAAGTTATAAACTATCTGTGTGCCAAATTTCATTCAAATCCGTTCAGCCGTTTTTGCGTGATTGAGTAATAAACATACAATTATATTTATATTAATAGTAGGATAGTGGTTAAAGATCTTCTATATATAGATAAATCTTCCGTACGTGTGTTTGTCACCTAACTCCTCCTAAACGGCTGGACCGATTTGGATGAAATTTTGTGTGTATATTTAAGTGAGTACCTTTGTGGTTTGAAAATACAATTGGACCCGGTAGGTGGTGCTGTTCAGACAGGACAACGTCTGTCAGGTCCGCTAATATATATATAATAATAATAAAAAATAATAATATATATATATATATACGTATATATAAGTAAGATATACTATGAATTCGCGTTCCCATTATTTTATAATCACACGTGTCACGTGGATGTATGTTTTATTGACATTATATTATTATATTATTTGAAAGCCTATGCTTTCAATCCCAAAAGTTACAAAAGAAAGCAGAAGGAAGAAAGGAAGAAGAAGTGGCGCAACAAACTCTTCTGCAACCACGCCTGTCATCTATTGCTGGATCAACCACTTTTAACAGTAGTTTAGCAGCAGTTTTGTAGTTTTTAGCAGTGATAGCCTAGTGTAGTGTTGTGACCGTCAGACTGCCAAGTCATAGGTCTCGAGTTCGAACCCAAGGTACGCACCTCTGACTTTTCAGATTCATGTGCGTATTGTATAATTATCACTTGCTTTAAAAACGGTGAAGGAAAACATCGTGAGGAAACCGGTATGCCCGAGAGATATTTCTCGACGGCATGTGAAGACAAGTCAGAGGCCTATGGGCGGCTTTATAACTCTGACACCAGGTTAGTCACTAACCACACGGTAAGAAGAAGAACCACTTTTAAAGGTATAAGGGGGAACTAGTCGAAGTAAATATTTATAAAGGATGATTCTATTTCTATGGCTTCTCATCATCATCATTCTTTTGTCCTCGTCCCAATTTATTGGGGGTCGGGGCAACGTGTCCTCTTCTTCCATACTTTCTATACATTATGTAAAAAAATCCTGTCCGATCTAAAAGGGGCACATAGGTACTGCAATAACATTACCAAAAAGGTTTTTTTTATGATTATTGAAAATAAAAAGTTATTGCTATTTAATTCACATTTTTAATACCAAAATCACCAAATATCGATAAAAAATTTGCAAATTTTTAACAGGGGTCATAAGTTATAATTTAATAAAAAGGTTAAAAAAAACCCATTGAAAAAAAATGGGGCGATTAAAAAAAAACTGAAAATTACTACAAAAATAGAGCCTCAGTACGATACTTAATAACACCCTCACGAATCGGACAGGATTATTTTTACATACATGTTGTTTAAGTCGTTATCTCAATATTCACCGGTTTCTGGCCAATTAACTTGGACACAGCCTATCCATAGTTTTTTTAGTCTTCTCTCTCTTATCTTATCCACATTCATACTCAAAACTGTTTCTGTAAATAAATATTGATACTTTACTTTACAGGCTGGCAGGGACATTGACGCACGAACCATGGATTCAGTACATAATTCAGAACCTGCGTTGAAATTTTTCATCGGTTTTTAAAATGTATTTTTCCATACTTTTTGATCGCGTAGAGGTATTGCACTTTAGGAAATATCAGTTTTTTTCGAGAATGATGTACTGAATCCATTGTAACAGGGTGTACGTCGATGTCCCTGCCACCCTGTATTTAAAACGGGAAAGGCCCTTTCCTTTTTGTTCTTAATTGGACTAAGTTACGGTATATTCCTACGTTTATACAGGGTGGCAGGGACATCGACGCGAAAACTGATACGATAGATTCAGTACATGATTTTGAACCCTCGTGTGTCGAAAAATTTCGTCGGTTATTAAAAAAAAAACTGCTGTTTCATAGAAAAGTGCAATACCTTAGCGGTCAAAATGTATGGAACAGCAGATTTTTTAACAACGAAAAATTTCAACGCGGGGTTCAGATTCATGTGCTGAATAAATGGTATCAGTTTTCGCGTTGATGTCCGTAATCTTTGCCAATCGAGAAGGGTATGTGTTTCTTTCATTATTATCAGCTAAATTTTAACTACTGTGGGCGTACTATGGGTAGTATTGGTTATTGCGCAACAGAAAAGCTTTGCAGTTCAGATCAAATTATAATTTACGACCACATTAATCACACTAGCAATTCAAACACTGTAGGTACACGATACAACTATTCAGAACGAGCGACAGTTTCTAAACGTGTTCACTGCTTGACCGTCACCGATGAACCCCGCTTAGCTTCGGCCGGTCCGAGCGTTATGTTGTAGACTCTGTCGAGTGCCGCTAGGCGGCAATGGCATCCCAATTAGTCAACTCAGTAACGTATTTCCGACATATAGGTATATATTGAAACGTGTTCTGAATCAAAGGAAATTTTATTCGAAATGATGTAGCATATTTTGTTTGTATCTCAAAAGACATAATAATCACAATTGTTTTGAAATTAATCAATATTTCATTCCAAATGCTCATGTTCTTTAATTATCCTATTATCAGGATCTTAACTCTCTTGCAGAATTTAATTTGTAGGAAATGGGTTTCAACTATTTTGAAGCAACAAGGTTAATTGAAATACATTTTACTGACATTCTGACAAGTAACGAAAGTAGTTAATTACCCTTTTCTTAAGTAGAGAACCAAGTATTTTGTGCAAACTCAAAGTGTTCAGAACAGGTAGGTAGGCAAACCATTGAACTGTTAAAAGTTAGCTGTTCATAAGTGTTGTTTCAGCTGAATAACGAGCAAGAAACTTTATGGCCATGTTTGTCCACTAAAATACTTATTTTCGCCTTTTCAAGCATTTGAAGCTATAATAGTAGGTACAGTCATTGCAAATTACAAGCGTGCCATGTAACTTTACGTCTTACTCATAAGCATAAGCATATCAGTGCATAATGTTCCCAGTGCTGGGACTCAGACCTCATCTCTAAGAGGGAGTGGGCAGTAATCCTCACGCAGGCCCAGTGCGGGTTGGTAGATGACAGTCATGTCTTCGAATTTTTTAATTCTAGTACATGTCTGTTTCGTCACGATATTTTCCTTCACCGTTTTGAGAGCAGTGGTGATGAATTAACTTACACAAAGTAAAGTGCCCACCAGGGTACGACACTACGACCTAGACCCCGACTCGTAAGTCGTGACCGATTAAGGCGAAAGCGTCAAGGTAGCCCGCGAAATTCAAATTTTCTTACGTTTTTTGCAATTTGCAGGTCAGCATCATGTTGTATGTTGATATAAATATGATTCGTGGCCGTATCAAATGTTTATTTATAGAATTATAATCATAATAATCAATACAACTCTCTAAGTTCATATAATCGTATTGAATGACTATTTCATGAAATCATGACATTTGGCGATTGTGCTTACTTATGGAGTTGTATTGCTGATTGTAATGATTATAATTATGTAAAGCCATATTGGTTGTGGTCGCGAATCATATTTTAATCAACATAAAACCTCACACTCACCTGCAAAATGTAAAAAACTAAAGAAAATTTGAATATCGCGGGCTACCTTAGCGCATGCCCCTTAATTGAATCACACTCGGGAAATGCAACAACTAAACATACTGTAGTAATTACCTTAACATAAGCCACAGGTGGAATATCAGCTCTCAATCCCGTAAACATGGTGACAAGGGTCAACATGCAGGTGACCAGGAGCGTGACCCTCCCAGGAATGGCGTCCAGATCGAGCCAGAAACTGAACCACGACAGCATCACCACCAACGAGGACGGAGCGAAGGTTTGGATCAAGTGGTGGCCGATCTGACGCTCAAATCTGAAGTATACTACTAATCTTGAGTAGTTACCTGAAAATAATGGCAGTTGTTGTAATGTGAAAGGTTACGAATGAGAGATTTCAAAATGATTAAGTTTTTTTTTCATAACTTTTTTATAACTGAAAAACAAATGAAGTGTCAAAATCTTTGACAATGTTAAGGTGATGACGTTTTTCTTTATTAAGGTCTTTATTAACCCTTTCAGTCCAAATTAAGTACAAGCGTAGATGAGAAAAATTTAATAAACGAAGAAAAAATCCCTTGAGTAATAGATTATTTATACGCCTAGTGTGTTATGCCCATTTTAATATTACATTCTAACAATTTCGCTGAGATAAAGCTTGTAACATTCATTTTATACTTTATTACGCTTCGTCACCAGTTACGAAAATAGTTCGTCGTTCGAATTTTGACGTCTGTAGGCCCAGCCGAACGCGCGGAGTAACCGCCTGTCCACGGGGACGGGCGTCGCGAACGGCGGTGCGTCCTGCGGGGCGGCAATTCATGCGGCAAAGTTTACACGGCACGGGCAGTAGCGTTCGCCGCCGCGACAAGTATAGACCGAAATCGAAATGTTTTTAAAAGTTATCTCGATATTGCTTGGAGAGTAGTAGTAGTTTTGGTTTAAGGCATAATATTTAGAATACAGACTACTTATATCCAGTTTTTATTTTTTATTATACGCGGGTAGTGGCGAAACTATTTTTAATTTGTTATGAATATTCAACCATAACTGGAGAGAAAGGTCAATGCGGATAGGATAGCTGGTCTAGCAATAACAGCAAAAAAAAAAAAAAACAATATTCGTTATTTCGCGGCGAATACAACTCAGTTTGGTTTCTGCACTATTCGCCGCGTCTGCCGCTCGGCACAGTGCTATGCTCCGTACTGATTCATACATTTGTTACCGTCGCCCACCGCGCCGCCAGAAGCTCGTGCGATTCGTTGGGCAAATTTCGCCGGTCGCCCTGCTGTTCGCCGCTACGCGTGGCATGACTAGTACATTTCTATACATTTGTTTTAGTCGCTAGAAGCTTCGCCGTTCGCACCGCGCGAATATTCGCTGTAGCGAATGTCTCGTGGCCAGGCGAAGCGTAATGTAATTTCGAACGATATTAAAGTTGGAAACATAATATTTACCTAGTTTTAACACTTTATTCATATTATCTATGGGTGATACTTATTGTGTTTTTTGAAAAAATTTAAAGCATAATTTTAAAGGATAGTTGTATTCTCGAATAAAATATAATTCGAATTTATGTTACTTTTACGTCACGCGCTCATGCTAGGTGTTCACACCTACTAAAGAGTTTTTTTTGACGGTACCTTGTCAATACATCTATGAAAACATCATGTACGTAAGGAAAAATCTTAATCTTTTCAGTAAAAGAGGAGAAAGACAATTATAGTACTAGAAATAGGGACCAATTAGTTCAACCTGGTTTCAGACTGGCTAAAGTAGACTCATCTTTCATGGGGTACTGTTTAAAATGTTACAATAAAATACCTCCCCACATACTTCAACTAAATGAGACGAAATTCAAATCTTGTATAAAACGCACACTATGCAGGCGCCTTTTGTGAGCGATGTAATTCCCCAACTTATAATATGCCTATATTATAAGTTGGGGAATTACATCGCTGACAAAAATGCTTGGCTCAACGCTGGTTCAGCTCCACAAGGGCGCATAAACTAGTTGATTAGCATTGGAAATATTGTTGGAGCTGCTGAATATTCCAAAAACTATCTTTGCATTGTAATGCAATCTCCTAGTATTGTATAATTATATAGCACATGTGTGAGCACTGTGACCATTAATTACCTTCTACAAAACTACCATTTACTGGGTATGTCTTTTATTGACTTGAATGAGCCCTGGCGGCTAAGAGTATGTCATGCTCACTCAAATGTCTCGCTGGTGGTGGCGTGTGTGTTGGATCATTAAGTTACCTTCAAAATGATTGAGCTGAATGGTGCTGATCCATGCGTCATGTTCGTGAACGGGCGCCGTCAGTAGGGACTGGTCATCTCTTAGCTGCCATGGCTTATTTTAATTTATTTTAATTTTAGAATTGTTTTTATCTTTTCATTACGGATGCTTTTAACGTGCACGTCTTTCTACATTGTGCTCAGATGTATAATTTCAACATGAATGATGTAACCAATATTTTGTAAGAATATTTTGATTTAAAAGAGTGTCTGTGGAGTTTCTTGCCCGTTCTTCTCCATAGGAACCTACTACACTTTGGAATGGGCAACTAGCTTCATCTTTTTGACTAACCGACCCCTTGTCAATTCAAAAGTGCCCGTAAATTGGTTTATTTGAAATAAATGATTTGAGTTTAAGTTTGAGTTTCCAAGAAACGTATAAGACTGTTAAAATAAGGAAAAGTTTTATGATGTTGTTCATCGGACTCGATAAGATAAGACTCAATGATTCTGAGGAAAATTCGAAGAAAGCGTCGATTTGTTGACTTTGCCGATAAGCTTAAGGAAACGGCTCTAAATGGGCCACGTCAAAAGGAAATCGTAAAAGTAAATTTGGGAATAAGACCGTATTTTGACATGATCGATGTTCGAACTAGAGGAAAATAGCAGTGTTTGAGAATTAATGTGAACGGTTATAAGAATAGAGAAATACCAAAGAAACGGTGTGTGGTTTATGTGACAGATGATTATGGCTAGAGCAAGAATCACCATTTAGTTTTTATTAGGGAAACGTTTTTAAAACATAATAATATGACCGTCACGATCCGTTTAGTACACGATTACTAGCAACCAAGATAAAAAAAATCAATTGAGTAAGAAATAAAACGATAATAAACTTTTTTTATTAAGTGGGTAATAAAGGAATATGAACAAAAATAACAAAGTAAGTCATTAATATTAATGTGAAAACTGTTTTTTTTACTTTGATTTATCTATCTGAAGTCTAGAGTACAGGGTGGTGCTAAAACACATTTATTTTATTTTAATATCTTTAGATGAAGTTTTAGTTATAAATACTATTTACTTATGGTCCGCACTAAATAGTTAGGCGGTCTGGATCCGGAGCGTGGTCTGCCATTTGGTGACTCCTGGGCTAGAGATTGAGTGAGTACTGATGATGACTGATAGAGATTTATGGAAGGAGAACACATGCTGCGTTGGGCCCTAAAACATTGGGATAACAACAGGAGGAAGATAAAGCTCAGTTTTTATCAGACTTTAAAAAAGGTTCTAGGTACGTTCTAGGTATGTTTTTTTTTAAAGAAGAAAAAACAGTAAAAGTTTTTTTTTTGCATTTGATAGATATGCGGTGTGGTTGCGCCGTGATTCCGTATAAATATAAACTTTGCTTGGGCCGTTTTTGAGTAAGCTTAAAAGAAAAAAAAAATGAAAATACTCGTATAGAATCAAAGACTCCGACTTTCGAAATTAAAGTTATTTTTCATTTTGTAGTGACTGTTTTTGAAGCCAGTGGTATTTTTTTCGATATTTTGTCGCAAAAATAAAAAAAAACGAAGAAATGAGGATGATCAAGATAATTACAGGTTTTACGAAAGGCGTTGCTCGTAAGACGCAATACCAAGATGTCTCAATAATGAGCAATTTACGCCTGGAAACGTGCATCTTCTCGGTTTTGAAGTTTGAAGTTTTAGCATGGAGGAACTTGTCATGAACTTGTTCATTAAAGCAACCAACTCTCAAGTACACATTCGCATCTGGTATGAATAAAACAAAAGTTTACTGCTTATGCGAATCATAAAATTTTGCACCAGGATTTTAGGTGTAGATATTATTGATTTTTGAATTAGTGTTCCATTTCCGATTACTCTCATATCTTGGTTGGATCTACGTTTTTTGGTGGCATGCCATTATTCCGATACTCAAAAAAAAATAGCAGCAATATATTATAATATACAGGGTGTCAGGGAAATCGATGCGGAAACTGTTACCATGGATTCAGTACATGATTCTGAACGCCCCTGCGTTAAAATTTTTCACCGGTATTTCTTTTTTAAATCTGCAGTTTATAGAAAAGTGCAATACCGCAGTCAAAATGTATGGATAAGCAGGTTTTATCATGTGCAGTAGTCCTTTAGTTATTAAAATTGTTTCTCACATAAGTGTAATTAAAATGATGTGGCTGTGCTTTTTTTATTAAATAAATGAATAATCACTTTCAAGTTGTGAAGTCAAAATATAAGGCATCTCACCGTCCTTGTCAATCATGTATCCATTGGTTTCCTCCAATCTTAACGGTTGTCCGATGTGGTACTGTAGCAGTTTCAACTCAGGGTTGATGGTAACGCCTGCTTCGCTCCACCGAAATCGCACTTTTTGGTTGCTGTATGAAACTAAAAGGAAAAAGATAAGGTTACATAAAATAGCATATGTTTATTCATCATCGGCATTTTCTGGTCCTTATGCCAATTTATTTAGGGTCGGTGTAACGTCTCTTTTTCATCCATGCTTTTGTGTTAGTCGTCACCTCAGTAGTGCCCTTTCCATTCATGTCATTCCTCTTTAATTCCTTAACAGATTTGTTTTTAATAGAAATTATGCGGGCGCCTTCTTGCCACTGTATGGGAGAAAAAAATTGTCGCAATCAATAATAAATACTGAGAAACATTCTAACTAAGTACCTACTGTATATTATTAGTGGTGCATGCTTCTACAGAATTAATAAAATATATTTATGCGTCGTATCCGCATGTAAATGGGTCGTCACTCAGCTGATTGTGCTATGGTGTGGCAACATTAGATTCATTTTTCCAACATGCAACACCAAAAGCGCTGATGTGACAATTATTATTAAACATACGTAGACAAAAGGCTTAAGGTGTGTCCAAACATTGAGCGGCAATCGTGTGCGGCCGCCGCACTATGTTTGGACGACTGCCGCGCGCGAACGCTTTTGTCTACCTGCCGCGCACAAACATTTTTAGGAAACATTCGTCACTAATTGTGTCTGGACATATTTCTGTAGACGTATTAAAGGATATTATTAGATTAGGTAGATTGATATTACCAACTGAAGTGCGCGGCGTATGTCGAATATGCCGCGCAAACATACGTCAGTTTGGTCCTAACTAGAGCGCGGCAGAAATGTGTCCTGCAAACGCCGCGTGTTGCTGCCGCGCTCTTGCCGCTCAATGTTTAGACACACCTTAAAGGTGTTTATATGCTTAAAGTATTTTAGTAGCTTTAATGCTATGAAATCAGCACTAGCTCCGTGCATTGAAATCACAAAATGTCTCTGCCGTTTTGTTGAGGATGTGTTGCAGTTAATTTCTTTCGTTTAAAAAAATAGATTTGTTTGGCCTGAATATTAACAGTAATTTGCATTTTATAGTGAGCCAGGGACTTACCAAGTCACCCTACACTTTTATAGCAGGTCAAGGACGAAAAGTGAGTTGTCATGCGATTTTGTACTCCAACTGTAAAATGTCACCTTGACCTGCCCAAATGATCTCGGTATTCCGGTACCTAATATAATGCCTAACTAGCCTTTTCTCAACTATGTTGTGGTTGGCTTCCAGTCTTACCGGAAGCAGCTGAATACCAGTATTTTACATGGAGCGACTGCCTATCTGACCTCCACAACCCAGAAACTGGGTAATACGATACCCCTTGGTAAGACTGGTTGTCAGACTTTCGGGCTTCTGAAGACGGGCTGACCCGGACACGGATCAACGGCGCGTTGTGTTCTGCGCACGCCTCAAAGAGAAGTCAGCACAAATGAAGGGGTCTGCCAGGACGGATGCCTGCCGGGGTCACGGGAAAGTCCGAAAGAGATACCACGGCCCCTGGCAACGTTCAGGCAACTGATGGAACACGGGTGGGTTTTAGTCAGTAAGAGTCTGACAGGTCCTCCCGCTCCGCCCAGAGCGGGAGAAGTTATTTGATAATTTCCCACCAAAAAAATAATACGAAATAAAATTGTTAAATTATGCTTACAGCTCTCAATATAAATAGGGCAGGACTGTATATCCATGGGGTACAGCTGGAACTCCATCTGGCAGGCGATGATGGCATGCATCCTTGCCGAGTACCTGACCGTCTGGTTCCTATACAGCGTCACCGAAGAAAACTTGTGCGTCAGCTCGGCGATTTCTGAAAATAATGTTGAAGCGCAAACTTTAAATGGGGAACACACTGTCTAATCTCTACAATTTTTTTTTTAGAGTCATTCTATCCTTACAAATAATATAAATGCGAAACTCTGTATGTCCATCTATAACCTTTTGCACGCCTTAACGGCTTCATTTAGATGGAATTTGATAAACCTGTAAAGCATAACCTGGGTTAGGGAACATAGGACATCGTGGAGTACGTGCGCCAAAAGACGAGGTACACGCCGAGGGTGCAGATACTAGAGTTGCACCGGAACGTCAACTTCAAGGCGTTCGTCGTGCGTGTACCGAACTGTTATCTGCCCCTCGTCATGGAAGAAGACTTTTGGCCGCAGGACGTGGTGTTCCGTCGCTTCCGCGGACAAGTTCCACACGACAGCACTAATTAAAGCTAGAGCAAAGTGAAGAGCTACTCGTACTAACATAGTCTAAGCTTTATTTATTAACACAAGTTTTATATTAAAATATGTATTTTTAGGTTAAGGTATTTTTCTATGGGCCTGTGTCGCCTGAAATAAATGGTATTATTTTTTTTTTTTCTTTTACGTTTCTCGGGACCCTGGGATCCCGGACCTTTGGAAAGCGTACGAGGGGCCGAAGCCAACTCGCAGAGGCCTGAGAGGCAATTCCCGTAATTTTTAAGAACGTTCACATTCGCATCTCATTCGCAATATGTCAAAAATACAACCAATTTACCAACATTTTTGACAAGTTTGACAGATTGCGACTAGAATGTGAACGTTTTTTAAGTACGAGAATTGGCCTTCTGTTAGGCGTTTCATTGAAATGAGGCACCAACCGCACCACCACCACCAATTTATTATTACCCACGTTCATTGCGTTAGTTATGTTGTTGAGCAGACGAATTTTTCAAACCTATGAAACAATGGAATATCTATAACCTTCAAAACTCTCGGATTGTGACTAAATGTGTTACGCAATTAGGATTATTGTTAAACACACTTTCAATAATCCATCCTCCATAGGTTTGAAAAATTTGTCTGCTCAACAACGTAAATAACGCAATGAACGTGGGGTGAACTGTCAAAATTAAACCAATTGCGATCACTAAATGTGTTGAGAATAAAAAATAAAAATATAAAACATCATTCCATCATCTTATTCCATCGTTCCAAAGATTGATCGAAACAGAACGATATTTTATGCGTTTAGGGCTAAACGTTTTATGTGATTTGTAGTGCAAGCGGGCTAGTATTCTACACGAATGTACCCAAAACGGGTTTCTTATTAATCTTCATCTCCATTATGTAGACAGTTTTCCATCGGCATCACTTGAATGTCTACTTAACTTAACTCTAACTTAAGAACTGAAAACTACTTATAAACTTTCTTCGCTAACGCTAAAACTATACTTGACGGAGAAATGTGGTGGCAAGTGCATCTCATTGTGTTCATTTTTAAGTGCATTTTCATCATTTATTTGTTTTGAAGTTTTGTTCACTTTAGAGTTAAGAGCTACGATGAATATTGTAATAAGTAAGTCAAATTTCCAGATTTGTTCAATAATAAAATTGTCACTGTATGTGTGTTACACTGTCTATTTGGTAGTCCGAATATAATTGTGTATAATTATATTGCAAATATGTACAATGTTGATCAAGCTATTTGGTTTACAGGCAACCATCTTGCAACTACTTTAATCAATGATGTGAATTTTGAGTGTGCTGAGTACTCAATTCATTCACATCACCCTCTTAAATCCATAATATATATTATTATACTGCTATTGCATACTATATATTATGCCATATATAATTTTGTTTTATTACAAATTCAAAAGTAACTCGGTCTGTTTGCCTGTCAATCTGTCTGTAACCGTTTCACGCGTTAACTGCTGACCGAATTTCGATGAATGATGAAATTTTTATCCTGGTAGAACGTTCTTACGCGAATATTTTCGACCTCCGCACCTCCCGCGGGCAAAAACAAATATGCCATAAGCTTAAAAGTTATTGCGCTCACAATAAAAATTAATATTGGCAGAGTAGTGAAAAGATGTAGGTACTACTTATATTTTTTCCTGTTTACCAAATAGCTTTATCGACTTTACATCCCAAATACAAACTTCAACGACGGTACCCCTATTTACGAGTATGTAAAGTTTCTCTGCAACATAATTTGCTGCTACGAAATAAGTATTCCCTAATAATTATTATCAGTTCAGATAAGCGACACTGTAACAGTAACAATAAAAAATAAAATAAAATAATCTTTATTTCGGATATGCAACATCCTGGTTTAGTAAACAAAAATATAACTTATACTTATGTCAGTAATCTTATAAAGACCTTAACTAGGGAACTATGTCTAGAAGTTTATTGCTAAACTTACACTAACTTTGTACTGGAATATATATTGAACAAACGCTTCCAGTTTCATGAAATAGTGCTTAGTTTGCGAACTAAGCACTAGATAGTATTTCATGGAACTGGAAGCGTACTGTGGTACAACATGAAAAGTCCAAGGGCATAAAATTATAAGGCTTATAGAGATAATGGTGTTGATTATTTTGTATACCAACTGTATGTGCAACCATTAGACCCATCGTCTACGACGTTACTCCAAAGTAACGTGTTACAAACGTACGTACTTTACGTGAATCACCAATGAGTAGCCAGAACGTAGAACGCACAACACTAGTATTTCAATGCCGTCGTACGACGCAACCAATCACGAACGTGTCATGGACGATGGACCTTAGATTGATTCGAAATTACGAAGGATCCGCAGTAGTAGAACGAAATTCAAATTATCTTAGGTTTTGCAATTTGCAGGTCAGTATCAGGTTATAATTATCTTGATCAAAATATGATTCGCGACCATAACAAATAATAATTACAAAATCCTAACTAATATTTAAAATGCGAAAGTGTATTTGTTTGTTTATTACGCTTTCACGCTGAAACGGCTGAATGGATTTGGCACATGGGTAAACCCTAGGTCCATAGGATACTTTTTACCCCGATATTCCCACGGGATCGAGACTTACGCGGGCGAAACCGCGGGGCGCAGCTAGTCATTATTATATCTCTCTAAGTTAGATTTTTTCCATTGAATGACTTTTTCTTGAAAACAGCACATTGAGGACAAATATAACTTAGAGAGATGTTTCAAAGATTCTAATGATTATTATTCCGTATTTATGTATATTTGATATGGTCGCGAATCATATTTTGATCAAGATACAACCTGATACTGACATGGAAATTGCAAAAAAAAGTAAGAAAATTTGGTTTTCGCGGTCTACTTTGCGGATCCACCGGCTCCGTGCACGAAAAAAAACTCTCTTTTGTCAATTACTTATCTAATTGTGAGGTAGCTTGATATAATCGAAACATTAAGTCTGTGTGCATAGAATGTACACTTTTCATGGTGGTAAACCATTCGTGTCAGTCACAACACCTGTTAAAAGTTTCATCACTTTTACGCTCTCGAGAATATGGTTTATTTCGCCTTTGATTTACTTAATGAAGATATAGTATAATCATAATTTTGATTTTATCTCAAGGATAGCTGAAGACTAATGTGTCATTTTTAAATTTATTGATATGGTTTGCGAAATACGAGTGATAGTAAAAAATACATTAATGACTCGGTATTAAAAAAGAATAGGTTTTTTCAAATATAATTTTTCTGTTTTATTTTGTATCGAGGTTGAAAAAGTGGTTTAGCCACATGCAAGTAGACCTATATGGTCTACTTGCATGTGGCTGGACCACTTTTTCAAGTTTTTCAAATAATGTTGATGATATTTTTTAATGTTCAAATCAAAAGTAGTTTCTTTTAAAAAAAATACTAAAAGTCAGCCTCGCTTAATTTTTCGGAAAACTCGTTGCGAATATTAGTGATTTTCCATGAAGACTTAATTTATTTGGAAAATATCTTTCAGCCACATGCAAAACAAAGAATTCGACTATTCAGATCACAAATAATTTTGTTAAAATTATTTTTCCCTTTCTCACAAACAATGAACAAAATTGATCAAAATCAGACGATTTCGTGCAAGGCTTATGTTGTCCCTTGTTGAAATCCTTTTTTGTGTAACACAAATTCTACTAAATGTTTTATTTTAGGTGACTAAGGTATCTCATATTACTTAGTTATTTCCCTTCACTACGTTTTCTGAAGTAATATTATATCGAAGAAAAATCACCATCACTATAAATGGAGTTCATTGGCCTTTATATTGGTTATTCAAATTCAATGATCCTATTTAAATAAGTCCGAATCCCATAAATCGACGAGTTTGGCAGTTTTCGGCTTAAAAAAGGGAAACGTAGGAAATTGTAATTACTCAGGTATTGCGTTAAATTTAAAACTGTGTGTTAATAAGATTAGCGTAATGAAATTTTGAGATAGGTACCTAATTATTCGTTCTAGGCAACTAAACTCAACTTTACGCGGTACCTATGTCTTTTTTTTTTTTATATGAGTACCTATTGTAATTCGTATCATATTTAATATCTAGTAGCACTTTTCCTACTGACAGCGATGCGGAAGAATTTTTTGACGAGCTCTTCAATTCTGTTTTTTGTAAAATTGACGTTCTAAAGTGCCTTCTTTAATGTGCCTAATTGAATTAAATTGTTTGACTTTGACTTTATTTATTTTTATATTTTTCCTTTACATACTTGTACATAATATTAATATATAATTATATTTTAGTGATTGTATATTTGTTGACTTAGATTGTATATTATATTTAAGATTTGTCAAGGACAACACCATAAATACAATTAGTTGTTTATTATGGTTTACCTACATAATTTATATTATAGTATTTTCCCATTATTCTGAAAAAACTAAAAGTATTTAGAAGCCTCAACCAATAGGTATACCTACCAATAAGATCTCCAGTTTTTGTAGTAAGATATCTTTCATCACAAAACGTGCCAAGGTTGGTAGGTAGAAGGTGTTTGCGATGAGAAGATGTAAATTGGTTTTTTTCTTTTCCTGGAAATTACATTTCAAACATATTGACCACAGGTTTAAATCCTCCTATCCAATATATAAAAAGCCCTGACTCACTCACTGACTGATTCATCAACGCCCAGCCTAAACCCTTGGACCTAGGAGGCTGAAATTTTGCACAAAGGTTGTCTTTATGATGTAGAAATTAAGGCCGGATTTTTCGAAATTCTTACGGTATGTAATATAGGGGTGACGAAATCACTGACATGGTGCTAAGTCAACAATTTTTTCGTTTTGAATTGTGTTTATTAAATCAGCATTCATGAGTGGTAATGCGCTATTATATAGTAGCCCGTGAAATACAAATTTTCTTACTTTTTTTAATTTGCAGGTCAGTATCAGTGCTGGTCAAAATATGATTCGCGACCGTAACAAATATGGCTTTACAGAATTAGAATCAGCAATAAAACTCTTTCATGTATTGATGATTTTAATGATAATATTTATTTAAATAAATATTTATTTTATTATTTATGTACACACAGTAAAATACATAGAGATATGACATAATTATAATTTGAGTACAAAGGTACTGCTTATTTTTTAAGAAATTTCTTCCAGCAGACCTGCGAAAGGAGAAATGAGAAAGAAATGTATATATGTGTGTGAATATTGTATACGTAATCATATTTAAATCAACATACAACCTGATACTGACCTGTAAATTGCAAAAAACGTTAGAAAATTTGAATTTTGCGGCCTACCCTGACGCTTTCGCTTAAATGTCCGTTGTTAACAGACTAACATTTTTAATCGATATGACCTATTGTCACATAGGTCGTGTTGATACGAGAAAAAAGAATCTCTTTTATCCCCAACATAAAATAAGATAAATATTTGTGATAGTAAACATAATAAATGCGTGAAAAAAATTAAAAACAATTTTATTTTCGAGCTAGCGTGGTAAGCCAAAGCTCACATAATTAGTGACTATACAGTGATAATTAGTGCTCCAACCGAGTGTTCACCAAAGCTGCCCTAAGCTATTAAGTTAAAGTGACTTAATAACTTTGTGACCGTCATTAAGTTAGCTATCTACTGGTAATTCGAGATAGCACGAAATTATGTGTTAATTCGAAATTTTATCACTTAGAGCTTAACTACAGAATCTAAGGGCTAAGGAGTGACTATACGGTGTTTTGATACTTGAAATAATATTAATAATATTTAAAAAACCAGATTGTTCTTATGTAAATTTTTTTCAAAGAATATTTGCTTAAGATTTTTTTTAAATATAAATATAGTTGAAATATGACTACGTAATAAAAGAAAGTATGTATGTAGTTTGCAGAAAGAGTTCCAAGAAATAGTAAAAGTTAATTTCATTGGTTGAGTGTCAGAAGTATGCAAGAAACTTCATGTCAAATAAAACTCGGTTAAGGTAATATAATACAGAAGTTTGTGTTAGAATTTACGAGATTAGGTGAATAAGAAATATAAAGATAGGGAAAAAACATGCAAGAAAGTTCAAAACTTGACAGGACACTAATAGTATTGCAAAACTTTTACGACGCCAACAGTTGCGGCTTTTTCCTTTATTTTAGAAATAACTTTAATTTAGTTTCTTCCTACTCTTCGTTTTTATGTCCTCATTCTGTCATGCATTTGTGTTTAGGATTTAATTCTGTTATAACTAAAATAGTTGGCAAGCAAACGTATTGGTATTGTCAAGCTAAATTAAGTGAAAACTCAGTGAGTGAACGAAAGCATTCATTATTTTGCAAAGTGATTTCAAAGCCCGCTGTACATGTCACACATTATTTATTTAATACATAATAAGTCGTTTTTTTTTACATAATTATCTGGGTTAACAAAAGCGCTTTCAAAGTAGTAACGGAAAAAAAAAAAAAAAAATTGTTGCCATCCTTTCTTAATCCCACTGTTGTCAAAAATTTCGATTAAATTATAATCGTTGCCTACACATTTAATAAAATAGTAATTATGAAGTCAAAATTGTACATTTAATATGTTTGAAAAAAATGTTTTTGCTACGAGGTTTAGGAACGATTCTGATACCACAAATATTGTTTTTAGAATTTTTGTTCGTTTGTCTGTTAATCTGGATGTATGTTTCGAATATGTTTGTTTATTTATAAGTTTGTATGTAGGGGTAATCTCCGGAACTACCAGTCGGATTTGAAAAAATATTTTATTATTGGATTGCCCAATTCTTGAAGAATAAGCGTCGACGAAGTTCCGGGCAGATGCTAGTAGTTTATAACCTAGGTTGATACATAGGGTACTTATAATCACGGTAGTATGTTCCCGTGTTATATTTTCTGACATCCACGCGGGCGAAGCCGTTGGCAAAAGCTAGTTATTTTTATATTAGGCAAAATCATAACTAATTTCAGAAGCCTAATAAAAGGCTTCATATTTAGAGCATACTACTTAAAAGTATCAAGATGAGTGTATTCACTTTTACAAAATTCTTCGTAATGGAAAAAAACATCACAACTTGGCACTTTATTACAACATTGTGTACTTATTCCCTACAAACGACATAATACAAAAATATCAGCTTCATTCATAAAAATTTAAAATATCTCCGAGAAAAGTCTGAATTGTGTTGTCATATTTCTGAACGAGTGCACACGTGCGACAATTTGTACGCATTCCGTGAGCTCCAATAACAGTTTGTTAGGAATATTCCTATTTCGTGGAAACACGTAAAAATTTTCGAGTAAATTGCTTTTGTTAAATTGGGTAAGTTATGAGAAAATATATGCAAGGTTTTTGTGAGTGAATCAATGCGCTTCAAAATGTTAAAGAAATAACAATAATACTTTCAATTGTAATTAACGATCGTCCTCAAATTATGTTTCTATCTAATATACATTATGTAGACACATTCACACACGATATTCGATACTAAACCCTCCATATATTAGCTCGCTATATTATTTTCTGTCATGCCAGCATTCGTATTCCAAATTCGCAAACATTTTTATAAATAGGTTTGTAAAAAAAAAACATATTTATTAAGTACTAGCTTCTACCAGCCGCTTCGCCCGCGGCATATCTTTATAAAGGTATTATAGTTAATATTACTCGGTGATAATATAACATTTTACTAGTGAAACAATTTTTAAAATCGTTCAGTAGATTATGAGTTTATTCATTACAAACAAAAATACAAATCATTTCTATTTATAATATTATTTGTGTAGATAAAAGATGGCAACTTTTGTATCATAGAAATAATGAACACGATGTATTTTGTTGGTATTTACGAACAAATTATAAATCCGTTGTTTCTTCAAAAACAACAAAAATATTTTCTAAGAAACTAATGCATTTAATAGCATGTACAACGGGCTTTTGTGACAAAGGAGCTTTGATCAACTTTTATATTACCGGGAGACCGTGGTTTGTAATGCATTGCTCCTCCTAAAAAGCAAAAATTTGTTAGACTTAAGTATATTTACTTAAAAGTTAGTTAAATTAACTTTGAACATGAATTAAGAAGATAAATCAATGAATAAAGAAACTTGTCAAATATTTGATGAATTTTTGGGATAGCTTAGGTGAACAAACTGCAGTTTGGTAGCATTTTAAGGGCTAAAATTTCAAAAGTATCAAAATATTCTACATATAATGTAGGTAAAACATATAAAAAGAATAAAAAGTATATCTATATTGCAACACTAATATTTAAAGAATATTTAAATTATGTTTTCGATTTTAAAATTCAAACAAATCCTACGATCATATTTTCCTGTTTATTCCAAACGCTCCTTTTTTTTGGTAATCTTTACTGGATCATTCATAAATACTTACTTTAGTAGAACGAGTAAAAAAATATATGATTAACATATTTTCCCAAAAAATCAGGAATTTTTTAACATCATCTCAATTTCTTCAATATTTTTCCCTGTATATAAATTATTACTATTAAAATCCTACGCTTTGCTTTTAACTTCATAAATTCGAATACATTATAATTTTTTTAAAGGTACAGACAACAGCAAAAGTCTTTTGGTATTTTTAAAATTAATTATCGTAGTGTCAATCACTGTCCTGAATATATATAATAATAATTATGCTGAATAAGATATTTGAAACACTTACTTTTGATGCCAGCTGTACATTAAAAACGAGAATTTTATTTACTGTATTATTCGCGTTATTTAATAATTATTTCAGAAGGGATTCAATTTTAAGTACGACATAAAAAAAATAACTAATTCTATTGAAGCAATTTTTCAGTTACTAGTCAGGATGAACTATCAGTTTTATCACATAAAATTTAAAATAAATTTGCTACTAGAAGAACCTTGAATTTAAAACAGTTTCGAAGAAAACGAACTTCACGAATCAATTTT
This sequence comes from Agrochola macilenta, assembly GCA_916701695.1. NCBI lineage: Eukaryota > Metazoa > Arthropoda > Insecta > Lepidoptera > Noctuidae > Agrochola > Agrochola macilenta. The sequence continues at coordinate 20,564,782 of OU753560.1, read as the reverse complement.
ATCGAAGCAAAACAGAACTAGCGCTAAACTTTAACCGATGAAGTGTAGGTAAAAGGCTCAAAACTTTTTATAAAACAGGTATTATAAAAAATAATTGTTGTACTTGAAAACTAGACAGTATCTAGTATCTAAAAGAAAAAAAAAGTATTATGTTCAATATACACTTCAAAAACAGGAGGAGGTTCTCAATTCGTCTGTAGGTATATATTTTTATGTTTATTTCGGATCACTACTGTTTCAATTATTCCTATATCTTTGCTATTAAAAATAAAAATGATTTACCTGTGACCTTGGAGTTTAGGAAGTAAGGGTCAGGATGCCACAGGTTGTCGAAGAACTCTGGTGGCAGGGTCACATGGTCGTCTCCCTCTTCGAAGATATCCTCAGGCAGCTGCAGCCGACTCTCACTCCAGGTCTGTCTTATGAACATATCCACTCTGAAAGGTAAAGAAAGGGTATCTTTAGAAAACAGTTCCATGGCAGAAATACAAACAACGTATGTTTGATTTATCCTTAACTACCTATGCTGTCAAAAAATCGAGATTTCTGCGGTATATCTAAAAATCTATCTATCTACATATATCTAAAAATAAAAGAATGGTTACTAAATCGAAGCTACGCTGAAACGGAACAAGTCCTTGAGATAATAAAGTAACAAGGTATATTTGTTATAACTGTTCATATTATTTATTAATTTCCTTATATTTATATTCTTTTCTATCTACATAGGTATAATGTAATATTTGTATTTAATTTTCTATGCACATGTACATAACTAATTATATTGTATATTTATGAAACATTGTATGTAAAAAAAAAATAGGCATAAACACACACACACACACATACACGCACACACACTCAAACAGACTTGCACTTAGAGACACCACCAACCACTCGCAATTGTACCACGTTGACAATCTCTACTATGTGTTACAATGGGGGACCTGGAGTTCTAAAATACAGGCCTCGGCTTAGTTTAGACTTCAGATCTCCCACAAATTACAAAATTTTGTCAAAATATCTGTCAACTTATTATGTTTAACTAGTATAAGAATGTAATTTGTGGAGATAAATAAAATAAACATATTTTTTATCTAAAATAAATATTATACAAATAAACCTTCCGGAATAAATGCTTTAAATGGCATCGAAAATGAAACCGCATCAAAATCCACTGAGCGGTTAAAAGATCTAAGGAGTCAAGACATAATAATTATAATCATTAACTTGTCAGAATAAATGATTATGATTTTATAAATTATACATTATATGGTCTTCAATTGTGAATAAGTCGTATAGATTGGTGGCTTTCATGCCATCATTAGCGGTGTGCTTCGAACCTCCGCAGACTCCGTGCACATTTTCCCACAGTATCCTGAGCGCGTTGTGCGGTACGTGGGATTGTACGATGCTGCGTCATTGGGTCGGACTTCATACGTCTACGGGTACGTACGAGGATGACACTGAAAGTTCTTAGAAAATCAAAAACTGAACAAACTAGCAACTTATTAGTTTTATCCATCCGATGGAACCACTGAGAAAAGCACTTTACCCACTCGTCCTTAGGGGTCTCTTCGACGGCATTTTTAAACGCAGCCACTGCTTCCTCGGCGTCCATAAAACATTTTCCTCGTAGTTTTTCTTAAAAATCTTCAACATGTCTCTTTTAACTATGTGCACATTGTATTTCAGTTTCTACTTCTTCTCTTCAGTTTACTTTTAATTGGTCGGCGATGAAACAGGAGGGAAAATGGAATGTCTCTTCACTTCAAAAGAAACACGAGCGTGTGCGTGCTGATGTCAAAAAGGATATTTTCTCTGATGTTTATTTTAAACTGAGTAAAAGAGGAAACTTTGCACATAAAAGCGCACCGAGCTTCTGGCTTAATTAATGGGATCAATAGCGAATAAAAAATGGGCGGTTCGCGCGCTAATTTAGGTATTAAAACAAATACACATTTTGAAAATGAAAAATATTATATACGTTTGTAAACAATCTTATTATTTACTCTATTATTCTATTACAATTCCGTTTATTAAACCGATCTGGCCCGGTAGCATACCGCGCGCTTACCCAAACGTTAATATTAAATTATAGTTAGTTTCACATCAGTTAGCACACGGAATTCGGTTTATGGTAGTTAGTTTGAAGTCAGTTAGCAAACGGAAGTACAAAAAAATAATTTACTACGATTAAAGTACCTCAATTGACTAACGTCGGAATTATAAGATTGAAGTTGCGGACGGTATTGACGGCATTTGTGTTCCAACCGTCAAGTCGTACAGACGTTAATAATATAAATGTAAAACTGTGCTGTGTGATCATAATGTTGTATGATTGTGTTGAACGATTAAACGAAGAAGTATATAAGTGACGTATTATTACTAGTTTGGTACAAGTGAAATGTTATTAGTTTTACACGTTATAGAAAACATGTAGTTTTGTTATTATTAAAAAACTGATGACATTCCGTGAAGTATTTACGACGGTTTATTTTGTTTTTAGGTTTCCGTAGTCAACAAGGAACCTTTATAGTTTCGCCATGTCCATCTGTCTGTCTGTCCGCGGCTTAGCTCAGAAACTCTAAGTACTAGAAAGCTGTAATTTGGCATGGGTATACATATTAATCACACCGACGAAGTGGTATTTTTTTTATGTGCAGGAGGCACATAAAAAAACAACTACACGTATGTAAAGTGAGGATGTTTTGTTTTTCTCGTCTATCGGGCGTGTCAGACTCTTGCTGACTAATCGGACTTTCCCGCGACCCCGGCAGCATCGGTCCTAGCGGACTCCGTCAATAGAGTGAATCCTTAAATATCTTACATATTAATTGCATAACTAAAGGTTAAGTAATAACGATGCAGCAAGGGATCAAATGAACGCAATTATTTCGTAATTACGTATCGTTTCCTCTTTACTTTGGCCCTCACTTTTAGTCTACCGAGTAAAAGTTTGAAACGAACGTTCCTTACGTAGAGGTTATGTTGACCTCTCAACGACTGGTACAATTTACTGGTCAAATAGGAAATTGCCATAATCTTCACGCTATGCTAAGCTTCCGCATGACACTCGGGGAACGCAGTTTCCTGCGATCCCCAAATTGTCTGGCGAAATGTACCATCCGATGTGTGATCAGTGGCCTATTTTATGCCGTAATAGTCCCAAAAACGAAATCTAGATAAGCGTTACACAAAGTCACTGCAGGCCAGAAAGAGACGGTGGGACGAGCTACACATTTATTTGAAGAGTTGTCCTCAGAAATACATAAACCGAATAGAGTGTAAGCAAGCCAAGGAAGCGTTTCTCCATCAGCAGGACGAAGGTGGTAAAAAATAATAGTAAGAGCGTTGTGAACGGTGTGATGTCGCAAAAATAATTACGCAATATTGTCTTTGGTCCGTGGCCTTGACATCAACCAATGAACAACATTGTTATAATTTATTTATTTATTGGTTGAATACGAGGCCTTGGCTACTTTTGTATGTGTGTATTTTATGTCTTTTTGTCTTTATTATGTGCGTTTTGTTTGTGCAGAATAAACATTTTTTCTTTGTTTTATTTTATTTTTATAAATGGTTTTCATACGGCTACTAATTTCAATTATGTTTTGTGTTGCGTAATGTAATTTATTTTGCATTCTACATATATATACGTAATCATTTTTTTCTAACTGAACAGACAGCTGTGCTGCTGGGGAGTTTGTTGCGCCACTTCTTCTTCCCAGCTAAAGCACTAGGAAGTGGTGAAGGGTGGGCGTTTTGGGGGGCTGTCTTATGTAATTTTGACGTGGAAAAGTGCTGATTCTCAGCCTAGTTTGAATAAATGACTTGAGTTTTGAATTTTGATAGTCTTACCTGAAGTCCATGTCTTCAACATTGATCGAGTTGACGTCTACCACATAGATGCTGAACTCCACGATGACCGGTTGGCCCTTCCGCGCCGGTGGCCGCATTTCTGAACCAAATGAAAATAAAAATAAGGTTTTTCAAGAATAAAGTTTATACTGCCGCGTTGGACTAGTGGCCGCAAGTGCTACTGCTGAGTATGAGGTCCTGGGTTCGATTCCCAGCTCGGGCAAAGTGTTATTGGGTTTTTTCATAAAGAATTTCTCAGTAGCAGCCCGGAGTCTGGATTTGTGCCCGGTTGATGGCAATGGGCTCGCACCCTATTACAAGGTACTTAAAAAATTACTGGCGAATTCTGGGGTACAGCTCTGCCAATCCCTGTGGGAATTACAGGCGTGTAGTTATGTTAAGTTTTGCTATAAAATTCACAATTCTTGAGGGAAATATAAATCACATCTAATAGTTTTAGAGTTGTCTAATTTTAACATGTTAGTCAAATTGATAGCTTCTTCTTCTTTTCGTGTGGTTAGTGCCTAACCTGAAATCAAATTGCGTAGGTAACACATAGTCGTAAACGATTACGACTAATCTGTTTCATTTTGACAGTTCAACAACATTCATTGCGTTATTTACGTTGTTGAGCAGATTTTTTTTACGAACTTATGAAGCAATGGATTAGCAATCTGTTTCAAAATGATTCAGATTGTGATTGATCGTCTATTACGTAATTAGGGTACTGATGTAAGAGTTTTCAAGCCGCCCATGGACCTCTGCAATGACTGAGCTTCACATGCCGTCGAGAAATATCTCTCAGGCATGCCGGTTTCCTCACGATATTTTCCTTCACCGTTTTTGAATCAAGTAGATACTTATACGAGTACAATACGCACATGAATCCGAAAAGTCTGAGGTGCGTATGCGACCTTGGGTTCGAACTCGAGATCTATGTATTGGCAGTCCGTCATATCACTAAGCTATCACTGCTCTAATTATTAGCTCTTATTGGTTGTGCTCGTCTCGTGATTGGTTGACCAAACAACGAACAACTCTCGCCATATACCATTTGTCATTTCAGCCTTAGTTCAGGAAGTGTTACGTAGATACTTAGTAAAATGAACCACTGAATTTCGAAATTTTGGTCATTTAAAGTGATTTTTGTAACTATCAAGTGGCACATCATATCCATACACACATGACATGTTGACTACGATGATAAGTCAATGTCAGGTCCTATTACGAAAAAATGTTTCGAAAAAATCGCATGCAAAAAATTTCAAACGCGACCATTTTCAGGGATCCATTACGAGTAATTGCAAGCGATCTAATGGAAAGTGTTTACCGATGTCCAATTTATCTAGAAATCCATTAAGGGATGTTATTTTTACCCCCACAATTGGATTAAAGGCGTGAAAATTTTGGGGAACATTTTGGGATAAAGTGGTTTTTCCTTATCATATTTTATTAAAGTGCTTTGCTGTCCTAAATGTCAAATTTTAAAAATAAATCTTGTATGATTTTATTTTTGTATTTAAATCACTTTTGTCCTCTTCGTTTTTCCCAATAATGTACTAATTATACATAAACTTTCAACTTTCCCCATTAAAGCTCTGACCAAACTGAAGCGAATCCCGCGCTGGATGCGGGACGAAATTGAATCGCGCAAATTCTGTCAGTTAACTTGTATAGAAGTATTCAAACTGGTGTGAATACTCGCGTGGCTTCTTAATCATTAAGGGCGATTTTTACCATTGAAGTTTAACGCTTTCAGCACATCTAAACTGCGTTCAAGAGCTGTCAGTGTAAAAACTGTTATGGATTAAGGACACTGACAGCTGTTGAACGCGGTTAAGAGTGTTTATTCTGAAAGTGAGCAACGTCGCAAATAGGTGTCAAATATTTCGCTGTTTTGATTAATTTGACAATATTACTGTATGGAAATAAGAAATGTGGCTAACTAGCGAACTAGACTATTGATTATGAAATGCAATAATTAATATCTTAACACTGAATATTTCGTTTAAGATGTAAAAAAAGTATTTGGAAATTTTCCAAATGCCTTTTTTACACCTAAAACGGGTACAACATCAAATTCAATTTTATAATTGTAATTAATTATTAATATTCTAGTTCGCTAGTTAACTACATTTCTTATTTCCATACAGTAATATTGCTATATTAATCAAAACAGATAAATATTTGACAGTTATTTGCGACGTTGCCTACTTTGAGGATAAACCCTCTTAAGAAGTCCAATCACATCCCACATTGGATTCGCCTCAGTGTGGCCAGAGCTAAAAACGGACATAAACTAAAGAACTTCCTTTTGTTTCGTCTTTGTTCATAGCATTTAGTCATGAACAAGCCCTTGACTTTTTGAAGCACATTCAACGATATATATGCAGCTCAACACCTATTTGTTCAAAGCGAGTGCCATGTTATCTCCTCAATCAAATTCCTAGGAAGTATCCAATGGTTACATCGGTTGACTTTCCTACCCAATTATGACTACCCAACGGTTACAACTGTCATAGGTACGGTCAACGGCACATCTGTTTGAACTACAAAAACGGTCCTTACTGCTTCGAAATAAAGTCACTAACTTGTGCCAAGTTATACATATGAACGTGCGGTTGACCTTACTTACGACAATAGAAAAGGACAACTTAACGTTGGGATGAAAATCTTTTGGAAATGTTTCGGTGTTTTTTGTTCTGTATTGTTCCGGTTGTTATGGTTCAAGTAGATACAAATGAAGCAGTATCTCACCGGTATTTTTTTTTTTTTTTTGTTTGGCTGGAGTGGGAAATCCTCATGGACGCCCACACTGTCTCACTGATGAGCCAGTCTGGGCAGTGCCGGACTCTTACCGGCTAAAACGCACTCCTACCTTTCTAAGTGTTCCCCTGACATTGTCAGAGATCTTTTTATAGTGATTTTTATATTAATTTGCGATATTATGTTTGATTTCACTGAATGTAAAAAAAAATACTCGTATTATTTTATGTTTACTATGGTTTTTTAATTTTATTATCTTGAATTTATTTTAATTTCATTTTTAAGTAACTATTTGTTTGTTCTATGCTTTGTCTTTATATACATTTTATATATTAAAAGCATAGCTTTATGTTTCCCTGTTTCGTGTGATAACTTTTGTGGTTATTGCTATACTGTAATCAATTACAATTTTTCTATGTTTTGCATTACTCATTAATTTCCTAATATTTTCCATATTTAGCTCCGTCTCAAGCCTCATTTCCACATCCAATCTCTCCGCTCCAAACGCTGGACATTCGGTCAAAATGTGAGGGACCGTTTCTTGTGCATCCGGCTCACAGATGCACGATGAGCTCCCCTTACACTTAAAGCGTTGCAGGTATTCAGAGAACCCACCGTGCCCCGTCAAGATCTGTGTTACCACTCCGGTTGGCTTTAGTTTGCTGACAATTTTAAAGGCATCTATTGCGTCCGGGAGGAATATTTTTGTCACGGAGGCTGTTTCGCCATTTTTGTATCTCCGGTTCCATTCGTCAAGCGACCCCATTTGGATCTGCCGCTTTACGAATGAAACCGGGCAAAGGTCATAGTCCGGCTTCTTTTTGGATTTGAGTGCAGCCTCTTTAGCTAGGTGGTCAGCGCGTTCATTGCCCTCCAATCCGGCGTGAGCCTTTATCCAGAACAAAGAAACATCTTTGCTCTGGGATAAGGCCGCGCCCACGTTTGCTCTCGCTTCCACGGCCAGGGCGTGGAGGGAACCTTGGTTCGTGACTGTTTGAAGTGCTGCCTTTGAGTCACTATAGATTCCGAAGGTTCCCTCTTTGCGCTTGAGGATTTCCCTCATGGCTACGCATATGGCCAGGAGTTCCGCCTGGTAGACCGTGCAGCACGACGGCAAGCTAAGCTTTACGGACTTGATCTCGGCATCGCTGTCCCACAGTGACAGCGCTGCACCGACCTTGCCCGCGATCTTGCTGCCGTCGGTGAAAAACCGGACCGCCTGGGTGTTGTGGGTGTCCACTCGGGACTGGTCCTCCAGACTCATGAACTCCATGGCCATATGTTTCGCCGGATGTGGAGTCTCCGCAAATGCCACCACACGCTCCACCTCCCTGCCCGCTAGTGCTGGCTGGGGCACTCCTCTTTTTGCCTCATACAGGGCGGCTGCTTCCTGTATTAGGAGGTCGAGTGGGAGTATCTCAGCCAGCACCAGGGACGCGTTCAGCGAAACGGTGCGGTAGGATTTGCAGAGCTTTTGGGCGAATCCTCGTTGGACCGTGTCCAGCAGTTTCTGTACTCCTATTTTCCTTGTTGCCGGCGCCCAGGCGCTTGCCACGTACATCACCACCGACTCCACCGCTGCCGTATAGATGCTCCGTATGACCTCCGGATGTAGGCCCCAGCTCACTTTAGCCGCTCTGGATAGCTGCTTGTAGATGTCTGCAGCTTTTCTGGACACGTTTGCGGCGTGGGTGTTGAAAGTGAGCTGGTGGTCGACGGTGAGCCCCAGTATTTTTATTTCCTTAGACATGCCAATGTCGACCCCGCCCATGCTCAGGAGTGGGACATCGTACTTAAGCTTCTTGGTAACTACCATTGCACAGGTTTTGTGTGGTGCAAACTTCAGCTTATTTCCGATGCCCCATTTCCGAACATACTCGAGGGCGGCATTGGCACGTCCTTGAACTTCCAATGCTGTGTCACCGTCGAAGATCATAACGACATCATCGGCGAAGGCCTGGCAGTGATGCCCCCGCTCTTCCAGCCCCTTCAGCAATGGGTCCAGCAGCAGGTTCCAGAGGATCGGACCACCAATCGACCCCTGTACGCACCCCTTATTTGTGTTCCTTTGACACTCTGCTCCGGCGTACCTAACTCGGACGCTCCTACCAGTCAGGTAGCTGTCCAGCATCCGTCTGAGATTCACCGGGAACCTTTCTTCAGCCAGTCTGGTCCTGATTGCCGGCCACCATGCGCTGTCGAAGGCTCCCTCTATGTCAAGCGATACAACAGTGATCAGCTTCTTTTGGCTCAGCTTTGTTTTGATATGTTGTATCATGGTGTAGAGGGAGTCCTCGGTGCTCTTCTGGGGCATGAAGCCAAACTGACGAGTACTCAACCGCGGGATCAGATGCCACTTCAACCTTGCTACCAACATTTTTTCTAGCATTTTGCCCAGGACTGGTAGGAGGCCGATCGGTCTGTAGGATTTGGGGGTGGTGTAACAGTCTTTTCCCGGCTTTCGGAGTATCACCACTGTGGCCACCTTCCAGGCTCCGGGGAAGTGGCCCTGCTCGAGGTACCTTCAGGTATTAGGGATGGGTATCTGGTCAGGTGAATATATTTCAAAGGCTGTTAAGGAGACAACATATGAGATTATACTGACTCGGGTCAGTGGTCGTTATGTTGTGATGGGGTATAAATATTGATTTGTTGTATGATAACATTAGTATTTTCTTCTTGTGTACTATAGCAGTGGCGGCCTAGTGGCAACGACCCGACTTACGTATTATAAGTTGCAGGTTCGAACCCTGGCCCTGCAGTCTCGAAATAGATAGCGATCGCTGTACGACCGAATTCGGTCGCAAACGCGACGTGTTTGACAAGCACGTGATTTTTTCGTACTTGTCAAGCAATTTTGACCGAATTCGGTCGTATAGCGATTGCTATCTATATAATATTCGTATAGCGATCGCTATTATATATTTTTTTTTTTTCAATATACCGCTATGATTTTATGGACTTACACTTGTGTTTTTTAAAATAAATACTGTTTTTTTTTGAAAAAAAATGTCTTCACCTCCGTTTTTTTTCAGTCGACAAATTTTATTAAAATGTTTTAGTTGATCCGATAAAATAACTCATATGCTATTAGAAATAATAAACAGAATCCAAATCGAGCTAATAACATAAGAGATATGGCAAACGCTACAAAAAAAAAAAAAATACATGAAAAATATTAAAGATAGACCCCCCTTTTAAAGTAAATTTTCGAAAAAAAAAACAAATTCTCAGAAAAATACGGGCGGGATGCCCATGGGCGACAATGTATAATTCATCACCGCTGCTCTCAAAACGGTGAAGGAAAACATTGTGAGGAACCGAAATTTCCTAACACATTGTCAGGAACTGACATAATATCTTAAAACCATAAAACAAGGGCCCGAGTGGTGGATTATGACCCAGTTCCTCTCATAGAGAGGAGGCATAATAATATGTTACAGAAGTGGGAACGTTGTGGGCTGATTATGGTTATGCTATGCTATGTATGATTGCTATCGTAGGTCATCATAAAACGACTTTATATCGACGAACTTTATCGATTTACCTACTGCAACTGAGCCTATCATGTAAATTATTCATAGAACATGTTTATTGATGGTAGGTACGCCTACCTTTGACATAGTTTTCAGGCAGAACGACCCGTGGTTTCAGTGTGTGATTCCTCTTCGATGCGACATCATTGCACAGCCTGAAATAGAACGAAAACATTATGGATACTTCTGTCTGTATTTACTTACTGTTTTGAAAAGACTACAAAAAACGGGGAATTAAAAGAATTTTGAAATAAAAGTTATAAATATTTTGAGAGGCTTGTTTCGCTGTTGGGTGACAATTTAAACATACCCCAAGAGACCCCTCCGTGCATCGGAAAGCACGTTAAGCCGTTGGTCCCAGCTGTCATTGACAGTTGTTACGGGGCGTCAGAAGCCCGAAAGTTTGACAATCAGTCTTGCCAAGGGGTATCGTGTTACCCAGTTACTAGGTTGTGGAGATCAGATAGGCAGTCGCTCCATGTAAAATACTGGTATTCTGTCTGGAATGTTCTCCTTATGAGCTTGTACAGATGACGCGATGTGGTTCATACATTCCGTGCACATGCAGTCGCGCGTTTTGCTACTCTCGCGTGAATCGCAATTCGTGCGTTTGGTGCGCGTTCTTCGCGAGAGTCGAGATAGGGATGCGATTGTTCCGTTCAGTACATGCACGACAGTTGGCGCGACAGACATATTTAGAATATTTTTAAGGCCAACAAAAAGTCTAAAACTTCTTTTATAAAAAGAAGTTTTAGACTTTTTGTTGGCCTTTTATTTTATTCTTCTTTATTTTAAATATTTTACATTTTCTTTTGTTTTTCACTTATACAATTCGCTTTGTCCGAATCCATGTTGCTGACTACTCAAACCGTCCCAGAACACTCGCGCGTAAATAGCGCCCATAAAACGCGCCATCTGGTCGCAGTGGAAATTCTTATGCGCCAATCAACTCGCACGTAAATCGCGTCATCTGGACAAGCTCTTAGCCAAAAGTCCTTTTGAGAAGTGCGGTCATAGACAGCTTGTTCGGTCATTACCAGCAGTTTTTGGTGAAAATAATATATGCCTAGTCAATAATTGAAGCTGAAATCATCTTACATTCCTTCACAAAACTTGGCAAGACAATCGTTCTTTACTGAATTTTTTTATTGCAGTTTATTTAGGAAGGAAAGGAAAAAAAGGAAAACTTCCCGTTTAATCTGATATTCTGTTTATACAATCAAACCTCTACAAATAAACTCAATTACCTTATCTTCTAACAATACCTTACCTATTTCTATCAAGCGCTGGTCGTTTTCCTCTAGATACAAACGCTTTCACCATATTAAAGTTTAAAATAGATTAAAGTGAACTTAAAGGTCACACAAGCTTAGTAACGATGCACTGGGACCAGAGTGTGCCAGACAGATTACTTAATTATTAATTAATTTAATTCCTTCGAGTAAAAGCTAGTTGACTATAACACTGTATTTTACATGAATAGCCACAAGGCTAACCATGTAAAATGCAGCTGCAAAGCTATCGATAGCCGTTTTGCGTGGATGTGACGCATGTTCTCCCTCAACTTGTTCTTTTTTTTGTTTTGTGCTTTCTTTCTTTGCGTCATGTTTACTGCAAATAAAAATATTTTCTTTCTTTTTCTAAGGAGTGTATTGTTTCAAAGGAGATCACCCATTCTGGGATACCATTTTTTTCTTGGCAGCCATCAATGATAATTACATGTTTTTAAAGTACCTACTTTAAAAACATGTAATTATCATTGATGAAATTATGCGTTATACCTATAACGCATTATTTTTTGTCACTAATTGCTTATATTATAAGTAAAATCAAGGAAATTAGTTATTTAGCAAACTGACTACCAACATAAATTGTCCCTAAATTCAAATCTTAACTGTCATCCTTCGAAAGTTGCATGAAATGGCTACAACACGGCAAATTTGCGTAGTGTGTCAATTACGGGAGCCTGCCGTTTTGCCGAAAAGATTTTGCCCAAATTTCATTACCCAAACAAATTTTCGCAACCTTTTTTATACCAATGCAATGTTTGGAATGATTTTAGTACGCACATTTTCATTTGGTCAAATTTTTACTTGGCAGAATATTATCAAGGATAATGTCATTTAGCCATTTGGTCTTTAATCAAATGATTTATTACAGTAAACAATCTTTGGACAATAAACGTTTGGTCAGTTAGTTATGGAACTAGTTAGAGTAGGTTAATTATTAAAAAAAATTGGTTAGGTTAGGTTAGGTTAAAACTGTGACCACCTACGCACGAGCCGAGCGAGCGAAGCGAGCAGTGCCGCGGCAGCGGTCGGCCAGTGCCAGAAACGACTAGATTATATAGAAAAAAAATATAGAAAAAAAAACAGGGTACCCGAAACTGAACTAGTTAGACGAGATTAATTATTAAAAAAAATGCTACTAACTGTTACTAACTGTAACTGTTTAGAATTTGTCCCAAGTGGAAAAAACGCCCTTGTAATTAAACGTCTTTATTTTGCGTAAAATGAGTTATTCCAACTGAAATATTTGACTAAATAAAAATTGGTAAAAGTACCTACTAGTTGGTAAACAAGTTATTGTTTAAACGTTCACTTGCAAAACATTAGGTTTGCGTTACAACTATTTGGGAAGAGATTTTTTGCTAAGTAATAATTTGGCAAATGAAATTATGCGGAAAATTGTTTGGGAAGTGATAATTTGGCAATTTCTTTTCGATGAAACAAGGGAGACCCGTCAATTACATATACTATTAATTTCCCTGACTGTGTATTTGAGGAAATACTAATAATTCCATTTATAGGCCAACCATTTTATTCGGGTAAAACATATTTTGTACAAATTCGCATACAAAAAACTTACCAAGATAATTTATGTAGAAGCCTGCACTATTTTTAGACTTAATAAAAGTGGAATTTAAAGTAGTTAGTAAATTCCGTTTCAGTTTTACGAGTCAACTGATATATAAACTTAGAAACTTTTCTGTAATTGAACATCAACTTTCAACTTTATTTCCGTAGCCTTAAGAGTGTCATTATAAAATAGCATGAGCCGAAATTTTTAATGAAAGACACAACATAGAAAAAATTAAAGGTAGGATATTCAACCTTACGTGTGAAAGAATAAAGTTTAAATGGTAGTTGTTGCAAGCTATGACGTCAAGGAAAATTGTTATTATGCTAACTTAGCGTGGTATATTTAAATTTAGTGCCAGCGCTCACGTGCTGGCGTGCATGGCCCATTTTAGTATAAAATTGAAAGTTTTAGTGTACTACGAAGGCATCCGTTGTCAATTATGTACTGGATTTCAGTGTATATTTAAATGTTTCAAGAACTTAGAACTATTTTTAACCGCTATCGTACTGTTAACATACCCGTACCGACCGAAACCATACCATCACTTCTGTTGCAAACATTAACATCGTGATTGAAGAAAAAGCTGCCTACCAAATTCCTGTAATAACGTATAAATTGTTTGGTACCTGGTCGACCCAGCTCTGCTCGGGTGAAAACAGATAAACATATCATCCAGATTTACCAACGTTTTATCACATTCCCGAGGCTGTGAAAATAGAGATAACGAATTTTCCCAGATATGAAACCCAGACAAATCGATTTTTCGCCCCCGTAAACCCCTTTATTGAAACTTTCATCGAAATCGTTAGACCCGTTTTAGAGAACTTGATTACAAATACTACATATATGTATACATACAAAAATTGCTCATTGAATAGTATAAGATAGGATACCAACCCCAATATAAAAGCACAAGTCGCTTTACACCTGCATCGAGTCTATGAGGAGTCACGCCTCTCAAGTGCGTGATCTGCAGTCTTCTTCGACAAGATTACACGACTAGAGTCTATGAGGAGTCATGCCTCTCACGACGAAAGAATCTCGTCTCGAATTAATGAGCAGTTATGCCTGGCAAGAGCGTGAGCTGGAATCTTCTTCGACGAAATAATCTCGACTCCTTGTCCTTGGGTACAAATAATGCATAGTGTGTACAAGGATAATCGTCGGTTGGGGTTTTATTTCATATCATTTCATTTCCATTTAAATTGATCTAAAGGCCTCTGCAAGTTGGCTTTGGGCCTCGTACAGCTTCCGAATATTTTTCTATTCCATGCTCCCGAGATAATAATATCAATCAGCCTAGCCTTTTCCCGACTATGTTGGGGTCAGCTTCCAGTCTAACCCTGATTACCAGTATTTTACACTCTACAACCCAGTTACTGGGTAACACGATACCCCTTGGTAAGACTGGTTGTCAGACTTTCGGGCTTCTGACGCCCCGCAACGACGACTGTCAAAGATCCACGAATGACATCCGGGACCGTAACGTGCTTTCCGAGGCACGGAGGAGTCTCGGTATATAAAGATGGTCACTCATCCACGGACCAACCCTGGCAGACACAGCTTAACCTGATGGATGGACCCGTGCGGCTGTTATTACTTATTAGCCACGAGCTCCTCCAAGATAATAATACGTAAAATAAAATAAAATAAAAGTAAAAAAATAAATTAACTTTATATCGGGCTTTTACTTTGTGAAGAATCGCTAGGTATTCTTTTAAAAGTTAAAGGCCTCTTCTTGTTTAGAGAAGGAACGAGCTGATATATTAAAGAAATAAACGAGCAATAAAACTTCTGATTTTACTCTTTTTTTTTAACCACCATTGGGAAGCTCTTGACCTTCATCGCACCTGATGGTAAGTGATGATCAGGCCGAAGATGGAAGCGAGCTTCACCCAAATTCCTCCACCACAGAGGAACTGGCTATCTTACCCCTAACTGCCGAAACACAACAATGCTGTAAACATTGTTACTATGGCGACAGACTTAGATAACATGGTAGTAGCTAGCCAGGCGGACTTAGAACAAGCCCTTCCACCAACCAAACCAAGCAGAAAATGTTGTCCCCGCTGGGTATTAAACCCGGGAGACAAGTGGTATTACCACTACTGTAGTGGTAAACACCATAGAGAGGGTATTTATTAATATACCAGCTGCACTCCGCGGTTTCCCTCGCATAGGTCTCGATCACGTAGGAGTATCAAGATAGAAAGTATCCTTAGTCCTAATCCAGCATCATGCTCTACCCATGAGCCAATTAACATCAAAATCCGTTCAGCTGTTTCAGCGTAAAAGCGTAACAAACAAATAAACAAATTTTTAGCATTTATAATATTAGTTACGGATAGTAAGGATTCCAAAATAATCAATTTATTCCACGTTAACTATATATAATTAATTTCCAATACTCCTTCAGAATCAGTGGAATTCAATTCAGCTCTACAAAATTTTGCCGAGAATTTGTAATAAAGAACCCTTCATTATTGGACGAGTACAATATAATTGGAGAATTTAATACAACTGAATTGAAAATAGCTGATTAACTTAACCTCACGAGTTATTCAAACCAGTCTGCCCCACTACCACCCAACTGGCATATATTCATACCACAATAAAATAACATCACGCTTTTTTTCCTAAAGGGTTGGGCAGAGGGGTACCTATAGTACCTACACTCATTTCGCCAGATGGAATTCATCATTATAATTTCAGACCAAAGACGTCCACTACTGAATATAGGCCTCCCCCAAGCTCCGCCACTTCGACCGATTCTGTACTTCCCGCATCCAGCGATTACCTGCGGCCTTCGCCAGGTCATCGGTCCATCTTGAGGGAGGGCTTCTAACGCTACGTCTTCTGGTACGCGGTCACCGCTCCAGAACCTTTTAGCCCCATCGCCCATTGTTTTGCGAGGTTTTCAGTCCCATGTAATAGGGGACGAGCCCATTGCCATCAACCTGGCTCAAATCCAGACTCCGGGCTGCAGCTGAGAAATTCCAATTGGAAAACCTAATAACACTTCGCCCGATCTGGGAATTGCACCTAAGACACCATGTCAGCAATAGCGCTTGCGATCACTAAGCATGAGCTATTTTCATATGAATCGATATTAAGGGAAAAAAACCGGCCAAGTACAACTGTCAAAACTGAAAATTTCAAGATACAGCCCACTGACATATGGACGGACAGCAGAGGCTTACTAATAGGGTTCCGTTTGGCACCCTTCGGGTACGGAACCCTAAAAAGAATACTGTAAAAAACAGCCAGTCACTTGTGATCAACCCGGCAAAGCTGACTGGCTAATATGTTGACCTTGGCTAAACTACATGACCTTCACCCTAATTGCGTAACACATGTTCAATCGCAATCCGAAAGATATTGAAGGAATTTGCCAATCCATTGCTCCATAAGTTTGAAAAATTCGTCAGCTCACCAACTAAAAGAACGCAATGAATGTTGTTGAACTGCCAAAATGAAAGGATGCCATTGTAAGCGCGTTATGCAATCACCTCGTTGTTCTGACACGAAAGAAGAAAAATCATTATAAATTCCGTCAGCGTTTTCTTTAAAACCCGATTTAACAAAACCCGGGGCAAAATACAAACAAACAGCTCTGAAAGTCGTTATTCATAAACATCATAATGACATAGCATTCGTGTTATCATTTTTCTTTTTCTTCATAAACCCGGGTTTAAATCCCTATAAGGAAATCCTAGGGTGTTTGTTGGCAAGAAAAAGTGTTACAAAAACTGACAAGTGACTTGAATGTCGCAGTCATTTAACACGATTTACGCATTGCGACGGACTGAATAAAATTTATACCAACAGATAATTTGTTATACCTACACTATAATGGGAGGTAGGTGATAATTTATTATTCTAGACTTGTAACTTGCACTAGCATTTATACTCGACAAAATCACGATTTATTTATTTTCTTTCTTTGCTGAAAAAATCGCAGAAGGGACCACTTTACAGAAGTATATATATTTGTCTAGCCTTTTGCCAAGTTACTGGGTAACACGATACCCCTTGGTAAGACTGGTTGTCAGACTTTCGGGCTTCTGACGACCCGTAACGACTGTCAATGATCCACGAATGACAGCCGGGACCAACGGCTTAACGTGCTTTCCGAGGCACGGAGGAGTCTCGATGTGTTAAGATGGTCACCGATCCATGGACTAACCCCGGCTAGCATAGCTTAACCTGATGGATCGACCAATGTGGCTGTTATTAAGAAGTAAACTACTCAAGTCTTTCTCTCATGGGTTTCTACATAGGTTGTTAGTTTTCATATTTTATAACTTCTGTTATTTAAATATTGTAAAAAACTTATAATGAATCGTAAGCGAGCACGCTATAAGTGCCTACTCAAAGCTCACCCTTGCAGATCGATCGATCATCAGCTAATGTAAGAAAGCTATTGTTAAAGACATGGTCATATTGCTAAATTGAAAGGTAGATACTTTTTGCATGGATGGTATAAAACGACCTTGAATGCAGCATCACAAAATGTTGTGCAATCAGGGAAATTAAAATGTTAATCAAATTGATACACTACGTCAATATGCCGCGTGTTATAGCCATTTCATACAAACAATTGTTAAATACTGGCAGTTGTGATTTGAATATAATTATGGACAATTAACGCTTTGCGGGACACTAAACCCAGACCCAGACGTAATCCTATAATATTTATTAAAAAAAATAGTTTTTGAACAAATTATCTATCCCTGTACGGTTTCTATTTTACCATTTGTTTACTACATAAGTTATTTATTTACACCCAAAGACGAGTTAAAATTAGTGTTGAAATATGGAAGTTGCGACGCTCATAGCTTCCAAACCAATTTTTTTTTCCAATTCTGCTTCCATAGGGGGCTAGATTTAGTTTTAAACGTGCTTACACTGTCAAACAGACGATTAATCACCATACTACGTTTTATAGAAGAATTACCCACTAGCGTACCGTCCGGATAATTTTTATATACGCTCGCGGTGGACGTCTCAGTTTATTGTTTTATGTATGTCAGACGCATCTCGTTAATTTGTGTATTATGTACTTTAATTGTTGTGATAAGTTAATTTCAATACAAAGCCAAAAAAAAGTGTTATATGGAACATCTTTCTTCTACCTCCGCCTCCAGTTCCGGTTCCGACTCCGCTTTCGACACCCACCGACTCCGGCTTCGGTTCCGGCAAAACAACAGACAAACATCCAGTTAAGTTTAGCTTGTCTTCCGCGAAATCTCGACAGTACCTACCTATTGACTGAACCTTCATGAACCTTGCGTGAACAAAATGATACAACCTCCTAGGCCGTATTACCTGGCGCTCTGCCTAACCCATAACGGTCCAGCGCGATGATATAAATGCAAATTCACGAATAACATGGTAAATGTACCAATTTCGGGCCAAGGTAACAACATCGATTGAGGTGTAGGTACTGTATAGTGCACGCCATGTGCTTATATATAGAATTACAAAAAACTCGCTGCGTGGTTTCTATTCGTATCGATTGCACGCTAATAAGCGGTCGCAGTGCGGTTTCTATACTGCTTACCTCCTTTATGGTGGATTTAATGGGATTTTTGTATGGATGTCATTCATTTATATTTATGGTAAGTTCAGCGGGTTGAATTAAGCAATTAGTGGCTGTAAACTACGTAAGAAATATATGTGCAGCTATATTTCTTATAACACTTGCAATCGCTTTCATTTTTACAGTTCTACAAATACATTCGTTGAAAAGACGTTGAAGTTTTTTATTTTATTATATGGTGTAAAGAATCATACCTATTTAGGGTCTATTTTCCAATCTTCAGATCCTTTGAAACCTTTTATTTAAGAAATAAGAATTGCGATTTGACAGGTTTTGGGTGGAAGCTATGTCAACCCGCAATGTTTATTCTTTAGATAAAACATAGTAGTATTAATTAATTTGCTGTTCCTGTTATGAAGGTTTTTGCGTCACTTGTTCTTACCTGCTAAAGATCTAGGAAGTGGTTGAAGGGCGGGCATTTTGGGGAACTGTCTTTTGTAATTTTGAGTTTAAATAAATGACTTTTGATAAGTAAATATGATATAATTGTTGCTTGAAAAATCGACCTTTAAATTATAAGAGCATATAGGTAGTAAATAAAACAGTTATATTAAAATCTCTGTAACTTTTTTCATAAACTACATTAAAGCGTTGCCTCATATACAAAGCTGAATAAAATTGTCTCCTAATAATAAAATATGCATTCAACCCGCACCCGTAAAGTACAAGGATCAGGCGCCTGAATGATTTTAGGTAATTTGTGAAATTGTCGCAGATATTGTATTGACAAAACAAGATGGCGGCGGTAGTTTCGATTTTGACCACGCGTTGAAAGATACTTGTACCGTTAACAAAAAAAAATGAATTCCATAAAAAAACACTACAATATGAAAAATAACTTTATTTTCGGAAGTTGGTGTCTTTAGATCTGTACTTTGTTTTTTGCCACCGACTTCCGGAATTAAAGTTATTATTCACAAAGTAGTTTTTTCTTTGGAAGTAAGTTGTTTTTTTTTTTTTTTTTTTTATTATTTCGTTATGGTGCCCCATATCAATTCGTACACCACTACTATACTACTATGTAAATAATAGTGACGGCAAGTATTTTAGCATCATCAAAATATACAAAGTAGATTAAATACGTATTATCGAAGCTAACTCAAAAACTACTCCAGCAGAGAGATTAAAATTTATATGGGACCACCACGCAAGCTTCTTTTACCAAATGAAAAATCGGTTCACAATATAATTGTCAAAAATATCGATAAACATACATAAAAAATTAAAAAATACATACATACGAACATAATCTCCTCCTTTTTTTAAGTCGGTAAAAAAATACAACAATACTGACTGGCAGATACAGATAGAACAAAGGTAGGTACGCGAAAAATATACAAAACAAACAAAAACTCTTCACTTTTAAAAGCCGGACGTAAAAACGTTAACTTATTGTAACTCAGTTTTTAAAAGGTTTTTACGTCCGTCCGGAAACTCGGACATTCGCGTCATCCGAACTAAAAGCAAAAAAGTCCAACAAATATATTGTTACTGGTACAGGTAGTTTATATTTTTTGACGAATCATTTGAAAAATTCTGATTTCCTAGGTGGAGTAGCAGAAACTGAAAGCATTTATTTCAAATAACAGGCACTTTTGAATTGTCAAAGAGTCGGTTAATCTGTTAAAAAGTTGAAGCTACTTGCCCATTCCAAAACTTAGATCTGTTTGGAGAAGATCGGGCAAGAAACTCCAAGGACTCTCTTTTAAATCAATATATTAGAAAAATCTGGGTACATTTATGTAAATCACATCAAATAGCAACATTTTAAAATCTTATATTTAAAGATTTTAAAATGTTGCTATTTGATGTGATTTCCAAAGTTTGGAACGGTGACCAGAAAATGCCTAATCCTGTTCTACGTTACCTACTATAAAAATATTGCCATCAGAAAAATGTGGGTGGCCACTGATTCGAAAGCTTTGTTGTAAATAGAATACAGAAATTCACGAAAGAAAACTTTGAATAGAAATATGCAATCTTTTTATTCGTAAGAAAATAAATAATTGAAGAAAAGGTTAATTTCTCCGAAATTCAAATCGGAGACAACCGACTATGAAACCTTCCAACCCTCCATTCAAATAATACAAATGAAATATTGTTTACTTTGTGACATTATAATAGCGTGTGTAAAATTGAGTTTAGTCCTTGAATTAAGGTTTAGTTTACACAAAATGAGTTGCTGGGTCGAAATTTTCAGTGTAAATTCCGGCCGAGAAGTTGCTTGGCCTAATTAAAGTTTATAGTAGTATTATTTTAAAAGGGTTTGTTTATTCGTACTATTAAAATGTGAAGATTAAAAGACAGAGGAATTAAGCAATTGTGAGAGAAATATGCTTATTTAATTAAATACGAGGTAGCTGTTGCGAACTGTGTACGTGCAGAGTGTAGAATAAGTGCAAAAAAAAGACGAGTTGATTTCATTCGAAGACCAGTTAATCCTGTTTGCTTAATCGATCATTGGGAAACACAAGCGAGTTCTGATTACTTTATTCACAATTTAAAAAGGGAAATATTTAAGTGATCCTCTAAAAATTTATTGACCTCTAATCATGAAAGCTTTTTAAAAATTATTGAACCTCTTTTTAACTAACTGGCTTTTCCCACAGCTAGTCGCAGTAACTAAGGTAGTAACCCCGACAAAATGTTTTATTTTTATTTTTAGAACTGGCCTACCGCACGCTAGCCTTGCGAGCGAAACGTGCGGTACCGAAGCAGCGGCCCGCGAGCGCTACATAAAAGTCGGTCGCAGTTTCTGGTTATTTAATGTTTTTAGGGCCTGAAAATAGGAATTATTTAAGATTCAATAAAAAATTGTCTTGTCACCGCCGGGGTGCCAGCTGTTTTAGAACCCAATGGCTTGGCACGCGACGATGGGAAGAGGCCAGACGGAATGACCATAATGCCTTAGAAGTTGGGTAGGCCTTTGGTGTGGGATGCAACCAGTGTCGACACCCTCGCGCCATCCCATCTTCCTAGCACGGCGGGCTGTGCTGGGGCGGCTGCTGCAGGTGCCTAAAACCTCAAACGGCGCAAATATAACAACCTTATTGGAAGCTATATTTTTGAGCCGTTTGGGGTTGAATCACTGGGGCCTCGGGGTCCGACTGCTCATATAGAGCTGATTTAGCATGAACGGGTAACAAACTCATTAAATAATATTAGTTAGGATTAAGAGAACCTTGAGTGAAATGTGACACAGTTCTATAAATTATGAAATGTTAGACTAAGCTCTGAAGAAAGAAAGTACTTATAGCGTTTAATTTGGACACAGTTCGTGAAACAAAAAATACAAATATTAAAATTAAAAAGTTAAAATAATGTTATAATACCGTTTTATTTTTGTTTGTTGTTGTTGTTGTGTGTTGTGTGCCTTACGGCTATATTTAGAAATATTGATTTGTTTTAAGTTAGTCATAGATTGCTACTGTTAATTACTTGGAAAATTGCTCACTGTTTTGTTTGTATTCTAGCTGTAGTCAGGAGACTGAGTCGTATTAGTTTTGTTGGTCAAACCACAAACTAACATTTTTGAAACTGTTTGATTTGTTATTTACTTTCTTGCTATCAAATATCTAATTCCAAACTATTGTAAATTAACTTAACATATCATAATATAACATCACGTCTGTAATCTCGAAGGGCTAGGCAGAGGTATACCTGTAACACTCACATTTTGCCAGTTATCCCATGTTCCATGTCACATGTAACAGGGGGCGAGCCTATATTGCCATCAACCGGGCCTAAATCCAGACTCCGGTCTACTACTGAAAAACTCCAGACTGTAAAACACAATAACACATTGCCCGACCTGGGAATCGAACCCAGGACCTCATGCTTAGCAGTAGTGCTTATAACCACTAGATCAACGAGGCAGTAAGATATTGTTAATAACTGGTAACATGATTATGTTATTTATTGATTGGAACAGTTATAAGGTATATTCTTAAAGCTCATGTTAGTAAAATATAACTTTGGAAGATTCAAGAGATTCCTTTTTATCTTTCAAGCGTTTTCTAAGTTTGTTTTAAAAAGACACTCAGTTGCCTAAATTAATTCCGTACTACAAGCAGTTCCTTTGAAATTTCAAATTGGCATAATCATTCAACCTCCAAACTCTGACAGCTTAACATATCACTCACTGCTGTAATTTCGTGAGACACGGAAATAAAATTAATTAATTCACTCCCTGTCCACGGCAAAAAATACACAAGGTCAATAGTGTCCACAGAAAAAAGTACCCAAGGTCAAATTTGACAACTAAGCCCAACTCACTCAATGCTAAGTTCAAGTCAGCCGTAAAGAAATCTTACAGCATTGCAGACTGCAAACCGAGGGTCAAGGTCAGTTAAGTCATTAATCAAGTTGATATGTTACACACAAAGTGGTAGTTCATTGTCAACTGTGCGAACTTTTCAAGTAAAACTTGGCCATTTTCTTGACCATACCATTTCAGGAAGGCCGTAGTGTAGTGTCGCAACATTGGAACATTTTATTCAACTATGTATTCTTTATGTAATTAAATTAAAATACTAGTCATGTTAATTGCAGCATTCTATCGCCACTTTCCAAAAGTGTATGTGTGAAAGTTAATATTTAATGACCAGCAATAGACGAATACTACTATAATGATATAAGTTAATGCTTCATAATTGAGGGTATTGAATTAATTGATAAGTTAGTGAAGTTCAAGTCGTCAAGTTCAAGGTCATATAATATTACTATTTAATTAGACAAGTCAGTCAAACACGTCTTGTCCCTCGATAAAATAAAGAATGCTTGAAAAATTGGCATCAATACAGAAGCTTTCAAAATGGTTGATTACACTGCAGTGTTAATAGTCGACGATTAGCTTATATCGTTTAAGGCCAAGGGCGCTTTCCATAAATAGAAACAGTAGTGCTCGGTGATGGGTTATTATCTATGTAATTAACTGTTACTGTACTCCATTACGTAAAATGTCACAAAATGCATGTATTCCCTGAACGGTTGAACATAGGTGTATAGTACTCCCACATTATGTTAGAAATGTAAGTACTAGGTAGCCTGCCTAGTACTGAACCATTTCTATCAAAATGTACTAGGGTGAAATCTTTTGCAATCAAATCCCACGGGCAGTTATTTAAACTTTGGTTCTAAGAAATTCCTGTTTGACTAACTGAATAACAATTTGCCAGCTTATGGTGATTGACGCCCTGTGGGTCGCACGCAGAACCACATGCTCAACAATTGGGCTTGGGGCCATTATAACTCAAACAAAAACTAAAAAAAAAAAAAAGGCACACGGTAAACGGTTATAAAGGTATTCAATGAACTACTAGCTATAGGTACTATAATACCGCATAATTATTATTCATTCAGTTGGCTAAACCACCATGTCATTTGGCTATCTTAGTTGTCGTTAGTTTTGAATGAGTTCATTAGCTATCATGGTTGGTTTTCATGAAACATTTCGATAGGGATTGCGAGTTCACATTTACTATTTAAAAATACTTAACACCATCATTGTTGATTTTTATTGAACCTTAACTTTACAATTAACACATCACATAACACAAAATCTCACGTGTATTTTACTTGAAGGGTCAGTCTGATGACAGTATAGCTCTTAATTTGAAGAGAAAATGACGCATGAAGTATTATGTTCGAGTAGGTTGAAGACTAGTTAAGTATCAACAATCGGATTTTTCTGGTACTCGGTCCAATTTGCGAGCCTATCTCCGCACAAATCTTAATTAGGTGATTCTACTAATAAGAATTTCTTAGTAAAAAATCACAATTACGAAAAAGCTTACTTATAAAAAAAAAACTGCTTACTATTTTATTTCTTCAAAGCCACTTTATAAGGTCATTGAGGCTAAAACTGTCAACTACACATAAATTCAACCCTTAAAACGCCATTCATTCGTGATCACTGCAGTGTTCATAGTTCATGATAACTCAAGGTCAAGGACAACTAACATCATAAATCAAGTTGATACGATAGTAACAGCGGCAGGGTTGTGTGTTGGGTCATTTCCTGTTAGCAGTAGAGGGTTAAGTGATGGACGCTAAGACTTCGAAATGGTAGGTGTTATACAAATTACGTGGTATGGTAGTGTATTATTAGATTGTGTTTTGTTTTTATGGGGCCATAATGTTATGTTGAAGCGGATAGTGATAGTGTGAAGTAGTCTTAATAAAATGTTAGTGGCCGCACTGAATGACGGTGTGATTTTACGCGCTAAGGTGCGGGTGAAAATCGCGTCGTCTGAAAAATTTAATATAAATAAGTAGGTAGGTAAAAAAGTTGGTATGTATTTTATATATACTTGCTACAGGAGCAGTGGAGACCAAGGCGTGCAGTGCAGTGCAGTGCAGTGCAGAAACTGGTGGGACAATTTCTATGAAAACTTCATGGAAATTGTTCTACCGGAGTTGCGTTGCGCCTGTTTGCGAGAACCTTAAACCGCAGGATTTTACGCCCATTCTAATTGTATGTCAAATCGGTTAACTTCTGAATGTCGAGCTGACTTTGCGGGAGGTATAAAACAATAGTTAATTGAATTGAATTGAACCACAATCTCCATGGAAGCTGAATTTGATGATAAATGATTAGGGATTTTCATCTTCCCTTCGAATTAGGAATAATGTTATCTTTTTATTTCATATCTTTAGAAGAATACCTACCAATTTGCATAAAATAGTTTGTAAAACGGTTTTCCGAGACGAAACAATAATAATTTTTTTACTGCTATTTCAGCGGTTTCGTTCTTAACCAATATAAATGCAAATCCATTGTAAACCTAGTTTTAAGTGTTGAATAATTTTAGTCTCCAGAGAGATAAAATGGGCTAACCTGAGATCTTGTCTACAATCATTCCTAAAGTTTAGTTTGATATTCTTCTAGAATTTAATGCTTTTAATATATGTAAATAGTTATGTAGTAAATAGGAGATAATTTGAAAAAGTTGATGCCCTTATAACCGAATGGCTAAAGAAATCATTGATCATACTCTTTCTCTTGGCCGAAGAACTGGTTGCTGAAAGAACATCACGCATGTATATTGTATACTTTGAAGGGTAGGGCAGAGGTGTACGCATACTACACCAACATTTCGCCAGTTATGTCTAAAAAAATACATAAAGATGGTTGTGTTATGTTTCGGAAGAAATTAAGAAAAATGCGTTTATTGGTATAAGATATCAAAAACACCTTAAATCTATAAAAACTGAAGGAAAATAATGCTTTTAACGGCAAAAAAACCAGCTTTTGCGGTACGGTCTAGTCATTTTCAGAAAATGAATGACGTTGAATTTTTACGCTGCACTAAAATTTGATTTCTTCTCACTGAATAAACAGACGTATGTAGAATTTTTCTAGCATATATAAAAAAAACAATACAGCAGAGTTCCGAGTTAAATAGATCACCAAGAGACTTAGAATATGGGTGTAAATTTTACAACATTCCAAACTATATACTCGTAATATGTTTTTGTTGTATGTTTTACAAGCAAGCGACGATCGTGCGACATGACAATCCACCGGGAATCGCAAATTATTGTAAATGGTGTAAAACGGACATTGTTTCAATAGGGGCTTACGTGTTGTCAGACAAAGCATGCTCGCATTCACACAGTCGTTAGCTTAGGGCGTTTGCCCACTTATCCGTATACGGTTTGTATATGGACGTTTGTGCACTCATGCTTATGCGTTTCGTACAATTACTAGGATGGCCAAACCGGATCCGAAACAAACACGAATCGCATACGAACCGGATACGGATAAGTGGGCAAACGCCCTAAGAGTGTCTTCGCACTTCACACGTCTTCACATACTGGGTGTTTGCGCAACGTAGTTTTGACGCAGAAACAAGTTTTTTTCTGTACTGTGTCTCGCTGGTCTACCTAGGAATAGGATTTTGTTTTTATGTAATCATAAACGGCCTCCACTTCGCACGGTTTTTAAGACTGCCTGTCCTTTGACGCGGAGCGAGGCAGCGGAGCGAAGAGAGGGAGTAATGCGGAGCGGAGTTGCGGACTGTATCTGTCCATTGATGCGGAGCGGAGATTTTATGCAATTGCATTGGTTAATATTGCCACAGCTCCGCTCCGCTCCTCTACTCTCCGCATCAGTGGACAGTCAGCCTAAGACATGACAAAATATAGAAATGTCTTTATGTAGGTTTAATATTAATTTATTACACAAGTAAACCTTCCGGAATAAATTCTCTAAATGATTTTGAAAACCGCATCAAATCCGTTTCGTAGTTTAAAAAGGACAACGTGCTCACACAGACAAACACGAATAGAGACTTTATTTTACAATATTTATAGAATATAGATAGATTATAGAAAAACAAACGAATATTTCAAACATTTCACGATTGCACATCTTATTGATTAGAATTTATGATGGTCTTTACGCGACGAAGTCAACAGACAGTTAGGAAACTCCCTTAGTTTACAATACCTAGACACGAATTTTAGGAATATCGTCCACAACGCTAGTAGCGTCCCGAGAGATGACCAAGGACGTGTGTTTGTGGAATCAGAAATTGAAACATGAAACTAAAGCGTCGGCTTACGAGAGTAGCACTGGAGAACAAGTGTGGCCTCTAAAGCTAACCGTTAGGAAATTGGTTATATTATATTCGATGTTCGAATATGTACACAATCTACATATTTACATTACAGGTATATACATTTTTTGTAATTAATTGATTTATTCCAATTGACACCTGCATCTGAAATTCGAATGTGAATTTTAAATTTACTCTATAGTTTCTTGCCCATTCTTCTCCATATACGAAACTCTGTTTTGGATGGGGCAACTAGAATCTATGTAATTATATAGTTTTTTAACCAACTTCCAAAAAGGAGGAGGTTCCATGTTCGTAGCGTATGTATGTTTTTTTTATGTATGTCCGCCGATTTCTCCATCAATTGTACACCGATTTTGAAAATTATTTTTTTGTATGATAGGGTATAATCTCAAATTGGTCCCATATTTTTTTTTATCAATATGCTTGTATAGTTTTTGAGTTAGCTTCATTACTACGTATTTTACCCACTTAGTTTATGTAGATGTTATAATGATAACTTCCTGTCACTGTTATGTACAGTCACGAGCACCAATATGTATACACTTAGCAACTTTAAAAAGTGATTTTCTCCTACTGTGGTGATTGTAATTTTATGTTGTTAAGAACGGAGTATCTTGGAACCCACACTTATATGAAATAGGTCATATCTCAAAGTTGCAGTCGTTATTCCATGCGAAAATCGCTTTGGAATTTTGCTAAGTGGATACTTAATGGTGCTCGTGACTGTACATAGCAGGTAGTGGTATTCGAATTTGTGTGGGGTAGGTACCACAACGAAAAAGTGAAAAATAAAAACTTTTTACAAAAAAAAAAAAAACACTACAAAGTGAAAAAGTTTTTATTTTAAATCTTGTCTTGTTAAAAAGTTATAAAATCTTTTTATTAAATTGACCCTGTATATAATAGAGTAGCCGACATCATTGTTTGCAAGAAACATTTGAATGTAGTTTAAGAAATTAACTAGTATAGTTTCTGTTAATCCCCATGTAAAAGGCGCGATGTTGTGCTCCAATGTAATTGCTGTTACGATAACGAAAAAAGGGAGAAAAAATACATTTATTTACTAGTAGATAAAATACACAAGATACCACGGAATGGACAAGATTGATAGTTAAGCCTACCTACCTTGAACTTTTGAATTTCTTACACTTGAGGTCACAAAAAGCGTACACATTTCTTTTAAAATTGAATTTTCACCAATATATTTTTAGTCGACAGGAAAATGAATAGGCATGCATTAACGAAATTGTTTTTTGATGTACAATTTAGATGTCCCGTTTTTAATAATAATATATCAAGTTGAAAGCACTTTAAAAATTAATACATCACATCCATGAAAGTCTAGTAATAGCTATTGATGATGTAATCTATTTTATTTAACCTATCCTTAGGCCGCCTCAGCGTATTTCTTGTGAAGTTAAAGAAATTTTGTTGCTTTATTGGAAAAATTAAGTTAAGAAATACAGGAAAATCAAACAAATCGAGATGTTTATTTTCCGACGATGATAATTTTCTTCTTCTTTTTGTGTGGTTAGTGACTAACCTGGTGTCAGAGTTTTAAAGCCGCCCATGGGCCTCTGACTTGGCTTCACATGCCGTCGAGAAATATCTCTCAGATACCTGATCTCAGATGCCGGTTTCCTCACGATGTTTTCCTTCACCGTTTTTGAAGCAAGTTATAATTATACAATACGCACATGAATCCGAGTAGTCAGAGGTGCGTGCCTTGGGTTCGAACTCGAGACCTATGACTTCGCAGTCTGACGGTCACACCACTTGGCTATCACTGCATAATAATTTTTATGTTTTCCGTTTCAACTGCGGAGTAAATATACATGTTCATCACCAGCGTGTTGTCATAAATAGTCCCTAATGTAAAATGCTGGTCAGCCTATTGGGGATAAAAATCCATCTGTTGCAGCGGGCTGGCTGTAGATACTTACGTACCTAGTAGGACCGTATTCGTCTTATAGTTTACCACCGGTGATATACCGATAAATATAAATACTTTTTTAGAATACCAACATAATACTAGACTTGAGTTAGAAGTACAGTTCGCACTTCATTGTTAGTGTACAACACAAACACTGCATTACCCCTAACACCACCATTTATCACTTAGCTTGGCCAACAGTGTACTGCCGATAGGTGAGACAGGCTAGCTCTAATCTTAACGACACTGCTGACCTTCGCCGATAAGAGGCGATAGTGGCCAGCACGCTAACAGTAGCCGGTGAAGTATAGTCGTTTAGCCGTATAGCCGTATAGCCTTTGGTGTTCATGGCCCCAGTGGCGCAGACCGCAGTGTTAGGTCTCGAGGACAGTGGACTAATGTATTACTACTTTTATCTACGTGGCCTTTTGCCCTTGTTGGTGTAGAAGGAATTTTAATATAGTTAATTAATTTGCTGTACTTGTGCTACCTTATATTATTTGGTTCTGGTCGTTTTGTGTCTAGGATTGTGTGACTAATTTAAAAGGTAAACAGTTACTTTTGTTGGTAAAAATCGTTTGAACATTTTCTTTAAATCAAGTCTTCCAAAAAAAAAAATACACTACAAAACAAAGTACAAAATAACTTTAATTTTGGAAGTAGTGTGGGGTTAGAATATTCGTTTTTTGTCACCGTCTTCCGAAATTAAAGTAATTTTTCACTTTGTAGTGTTTTTTTTGGAAGTCGGTTGTTTTTCTGTAAAAAAAATATGTTTCACTTTTTGGTTGTTGTACTTATCCTACACAAATCGAATACCACTACCGGCTATGTAAATAACAGTGACAGGAACCTATTATAACAATCATTCATTTAAACTAAATACGAAAAATACGTATTATTGAAGCTAACTCAAAAACTACCCAACCAAAGTTAATAAAATGTATACGGGACAACCGCGCAAGCTTCCTCAATCAATTAATTTTTTTTAATCAAAATCGGTCCACTATTGACGAAAATATTGATAGAACATATATTTAAAAAAAACATACAGACGAACATAGAACCTCGTCCTTTTTGGAAGTCGGATAAAAACCCATGCGAGAAAAAAAGAGATTACAGTTGGACAGAAAATGGCAAGAAACTTAATATTGAAGTGACAGCTGATCTGATAGAAATGTATGAAAAAAAAAACAAAATGAACTGATCCCAAATAAACTGGAATAAGGGTCCCTAGGGGGATAACTTATAGTTTCCATTTCATGACAAAAAGTGCCAAACGTGGTTTTGTCCTTCTCCCAAATTACTAAAATGGCCTCATCAAAGAACAGTGCGAAAGTTTTCCAATTCTGACTTCTGAAAACCCAATTTACATATCAATCAATCCCTCAAAGCTGATATTTCAACGAGTTGCGACATTCTATGGAGCAGGCTAAAGCTAAGCGTATGCTGAGACGCAGGTGACGCAGGTCCACGCAGCGCAGGGCAGAGCAGTTTTTGTAATGAATGAATGTACCGACAGCTGCGGCGTAGGCACGTGCGACATGTGTTTGTTCTGCTCTGCGTCTCGTTGTAGAGCCGGCACAGATTTCTGCGCGACGCGTGCAGTTCTTCACATGTTTTTTTGCTGAGACGCAGGTAACGCAGCACAGCCGTCTGTTGTTTGTACTAGCTAGGACGCGAATGTGTCTGTGTAGCTGCGTTGCAGCATACGCTCGCGGTCTATTTCCTGCCCTACCCCGCAAAATCTGTCCTGTGCTGTGCTGCGTCACCAGCGTCTCAGCATACGCTTACCCTTACCCTTTCATGGAAGTCGCTGACAGTAAGATTGGCACTGAACCTGCCATAAATCAACACTGTCGGTAATTTAAATCTGAATTCGATATCCTGATGACTGAAATCGTCTCATAAATTGCTGTGTATGCATAGATCGTTTAATGTTGGATAAAGGAAAACGCATAATACCTTGAGCGTTTTAATTAAATTACGATTCGATGGATCTCTCGCATATTATAATTAAGTTGGGTTTTATTATTTCAGGGATGGCACGTGTCGCTTGAAATTGTATTTATCTCAAGGATATCGTTATAGCAGAAAATATGTACTTTTTATATTAATCCCTATAGGTACGTTTTCACAATTATGAAGTTATATTTAGCAGGTTTATATTGTATTAAATAGCTTACTGGGAAATTTAAAACTTGGAAGAAAGAACCGGTAGCACGCACGGGTAGGAACACTTTTAGTAAAAAGAAAATATAACTACGAAATAGTCATTAGAATTTAAGTTACGAGTAGGTAGGTATACCACTATCACTAGTGTCAGTATCAGCTCAAACGGGATTTGATCTAAGGTATCCCATTGTTTGTGGAATAGCATCACATTTAGACTCTAAGTTGGTTTCGAAAATAAATTGCATTGGAGGATTGTGGATTCAAACAAAGAGATACATGAACAAACTTCAATTCAGAATCTTTTTCTTTTTACAATTCAGATTGCCATTCAACGTGGCAAAGCTACCAATCTTCTAGGCACGTTTCTGGAAGACAGCGATATGGAGAAATAATTCGACGCCTAAAGCACCATTTACACCTTTAGTTTTTCTATTTATTTGTATAGTTAGCTATGTTATAAATAATTGTATATAAGCAATATACGAGTATGATAATAAAATAAATTAATCCACAATCCTCTATTTCGGCCTGTTAATATCTACCGCTGTCAGATCGATGCGGTATGCGACCATTATTGTTCCCCTTAATTCGTCCGGAGCTGTCACAGAACAGTGGGTTCCGATTTTTTGGGCATTGATTTGACCAACGTGTTTGGGTTGTACGAATATCTACTGCTAATGAAATGGTAGTAATTTTTTGATGTTAGTGAGAAAAGGGTTAATTTATAAGAGTTGTTTTAACTTTACAAACGTTTGAACGTCAAAAAATGTGTGGTTAAGTAGACGTTAATCATTATTTTACTTTAACTAACTAACTCCTTATGTTAGAATTGGCCTAAATATCACGATTTCATGAAATAGTTATTCAATACGGTAATATGAACTTAGAGAATTACATTGATGATTTGTTTGATTTTAATTCTAAATATTTGATACGGCCACGAATTATATTTAGATCAACACACAACCTGATACTGACTTAGAGCACAACAAAAATGGAATTTCGCGGGTCAATTTGCTGCTTTTGCCATAGGCAGCTTTTTTTTTATAAAAACTCCAAAATGTTTTTTTTTATTCAGAAGTTATTCGGCATCAAGATTCTGCATTGTGACGGACAGACACATGGGGCATAGGTTTACTGTCCCGTTGGCAAGCGGGTACGTACGGAACCCTAAATATGAAAATACGAGGAGCCCATAAATTAAAGTTTAATGAAAGAACGTTCAAAGATAGGAAATAAGCGAAGTAAGTATACATACGAGTAGATTGCAAAGAAAACTCCTGAGAGTAATCTGCGAACGGAGTATAATAAAATAAAAAAACTCAGAGTGAAATTATTCGACGAAAACAAAGTTGCTCTCTGATTTTATATTCGCCAAAATATTTGAAAAAGTACTAAATAATAAACTTACTGAATATTTCGAGAAAAATAAAATAATAATAGATAATCAAGTAGGATTCAGAAAAGGGAAATCGGTAAATTCAGCAATTCATCAGTTTTTAGAAAAAATACTTACAGAACTAGATAAAAAAAACCAAGTTACAGCTCTATACATGGACATGACAAAAGCGTTTGATTATGTTGATCATGAACTTCTTTTGCAAAAACTGGAAATATACGGAGTTCGGGGTAAAGCACTACAAATAATCAAATCATATCTATGTAACCGAATACAGTTCACTGAAATAACACAGTTATGTCCATTTACAAAGAGAGAGATCAAGTATACATCGAGTCCTAGATTTATAAAATATGGTGTACCTCAAGGGTCAATACTGGGACCACTACTGTTTCTCATTTACATAAACGATTTACCTAATGCTATTCAGCAACCTATGGTTTTATTTGCAGATGACAGTACGGTTCTGTTCACAAATAATAAAAACAAAAATCATGAACAAGAAATAAATGATTCCTTATCTAAATTAATAAATTGGCTTCAAATAAATAATTTACAAATTAATCTCACAAAAACACATTACATGAACTTTAAAAATAAAAACGCGACATCTATTCCTTTAAGTATTGCATACAATAATGAAACAGTAGCTGAAGTGGCAAATACAAAATTTTTAGGAATCCATATAGATTCGAATATGTCATGGAAAACACATGTAAATAGTGTATGTACCAAATTGAATCAATTTTCTTACGCTCTATACATGCTTAAAAAAGTATCCAACCAGACCGCGCTTCTTACTGCTTACCATGCGTATGTGGGATCCACTCTGTCGTATGGGTTACTATATTGGGGAAACTCGACTGATAAAGAAATTGCGTTCAAAGCCCAAAAAAAGTGTATTAGGTCTATATGTGGGTTACGCCAAACGGATTCATGTAAACCACATTTCGTAAATCTCAAGATTTTAACACTCCCTGCTCTATTTATCTACCTGGCCTCAATTTTAGTTAAATCAAACATTACAAGCTATGATACGTTAAAAAGCAGAAGACTTAAACATACCTTAAGAGATAAAACGTCCCACACTAGAGCGTACAGTAATAGTGTTTTCTGTATGAGCACAAAGATTTATAACAAGCTACCTATGGACATTAAGATTATAAATTCAATTATTATTTTTAAAAGAATGCTGAAAATTTTCTTAATTAAAAAGGCCTATTACTCAATAGCAGAATTTCTTGAGGAAAAATAATTTTGTTCAATAAAGTACCTATCACTAAAGTGAATATAATTCAGTAAAATATTTTTAAAAGGATTATGATAATTAATATTAAATGATTACAATACTGTGACATAATTGAATTAATGAATAATGATAATTTTTAAATCAGGTAACTCATGACATGTGTATTTTTATTTAGGTATGACTTTAATAATTTATAATTAATATGATGTAAATGATAAAATTATATAATGTAATTAAAACGATGTCCTATATAAAATTTTATATTTATAACTTTTTTCTTTTTAATTAATGAATGTAAATAATGCATGTTCAACTGTTACTGTTACAATTATAAGCATATAGGTATGCATGATGAAATTGCAATGCCCTAACAGGGCCACTATGTTCTAAGAACTGATATCCTCTGTTAAGAACTTTATTTATGTACACATAGTTAGCAATAAAGAATTTGAATTTGAATTTGAATTTGAATTTTAATATAAACTACTAATATCGCTAATAAGAAATAAAAGAATAATAATCAAAAAAATTTTTTTTTTTTTTTTTTGGTTTCTACTAATGTTATCTTTAAATTCGAAAGTATGTGATTCTGTCTGTTACCTTTTCGCACCTTTACGGCTGAACGAAGTTCGATGTTTGGCAAAAAGAATACTAAATTAAAGTTTATTGTATGTAAGTAAAACTATATTTATTTTTAACTTTTTAGTTGTGGTACCTACCCCACACAAATTCACATATCATATGTAAATAACAGTGACAGCAACTTATTATAACATCATCCATATAGACTAAGTGGGAAAAATACGTATGATTGAAGCTAACTCAAAAATTACGCAAGCAAAGTTAATCAAATTTTTATGGGACCACCTCTGAACTATACCTACCAAACAAAAAAATAATCATCAAAATCGATTCATAACTGGTGGAGTATGGCGTAACAAACACAAAAAAAAAAAAAAATTGTCGAATTGAGAACCTCCTTCTTTTTGGGAAGTCGGTTGAGAAGTATACTATTTCCTTTACTTTGTATACTATTTTTTTCCGACAAATACGCGGGCGAAGCTTTAGGCAAAAGCTGTAACCTTGTCTTACTATAGACAACACGTTAGTGATGTCTATAGTAAAACAAGGTTACAGCTTTTAACCTAACCATAAGCAATAAGTAGGTATGTTAATACCTACTTATTGCTTATGGTTAGGCTTCTGTAACCAAAACCACAACGGTAACATAAGACGTTAAAATTGCCGTTTAGAGTTTCAATAAGACAGGAACTTGCCTTGTCTTACTGAAAATCTTAATAGGTCTTAGCGCTTTAATACTCTTTAAACGCAAGTCACACATTTAACGCTTAGTGTAGATAAAATTTGCTGTAATAGATACATCACGGTGAGCTTTACACATACGCTGTATTTAGGTACAGACGTTTACGTTAATTTGGTACCCTGTACTCAAAGGTATACCAATAAAAAATGGAGTATACTACTAGTGAAACTTCAGAGATATGATGGCTCTCGTTATCTAATGACGATGAAAATTTTTGTAAACTCATAAATCAAGTAACTACATCTCATTGTGGGGTCAACGGCCGCTGGTAGTGTACTTACATACAACCTTCGTTTTACCCTAAACCTCTTAAGGGGTCATTGTACTCATAATTATGAACAACTTTCACTATTGGACCATGCTGAAATCGCGAAAAAAAAATCTGCTGTTCCCTACATTTATGTTCGCATAGCTCGTCGAAATGTAGGGAACAGCTGATTTTTTTCAGTATTTATTTTTTTATTCGAAAGGGGCATGTAGGTACTGCAATAACATTACCAAAAAGTAATAAAAATAAATATTACTATAAAAAAAAAAAAAGTTATTGCTAATTAAAATTCACATTTTTCGTACCAAAATTACGCCAAATCCATTAAAATAAGTACATTTTCAACAGGCGTCATAAGTTATGACTTGTAGAACTAAACGACGGCCGCCCGCGCAAAAATTACTCATTGAAAAAACAGTGGCGATTTTTTTTTTCTTTTTTCCTGATAATTTCCACATAAATATCCTCTCAGTACGTTATCTAACAATCCCCTCACGGATCGGACATGTTGTTGTATAGATTTTTTTGTCATTACATTTTGATACCCATAAAGTTTGTAAACTTTCACTTGCGAATTTTATTTTACCATGTAGAATAAGCACAAACTGAACAAATTCTGGTCAATTCACCAATCCCACCTGTACACGGTGAACCTGGTGAAAGATTTTGATAACTGATAGCGGAATAATCATCGCGTAGAACAAAACTACAGAACAATAAAATTAATTAAGTAACATCACAAACATCGATTTACCACTGACGATCACTCAAGGATGGCCAGAATTTTAAAGCGATAAATTACTTTAATTTGAGGTGCCCAGCAGTGGGACACAATGTAGGCTTAAAAAAAAAAAACTATAATTGATAAATGCCTGGTTTTTATGTAACTCTAAGATAGTTTCCGAAGATGGGGACATTGCTGCCTGTCACCGTTTTCATACAGTTACTCGTACATTAAAAACCAGTCGTGTCACTACGGTCTGTCATTCCGATTTGGCGACGTTGCCATTTGCGGTTGCTTTCAGAAAAGCACCTTAACTATTTATTCTGACTGACTTTGAATTCATGATGGTGAAAACTCGAATATCTTCCACCTCTTGCAAGGAGGATATCTACCAATAAGTTCAAAGTCAGCCGGATTATGAATAAGTACGTAATTAGTGTCAATATTAACTAATAAGATTTATAAACAAGCCATCCTTAAGTATTCGCAAGATGGTTTAACTATTTCAAAAAATAACTGTTAGTATGGTACACTACAGGCAATAGTACCAACCTTTGAAACGGGAGAGGCCTATGTCCGGCAGTGGTCTGCGATAGGCTGGGTAGAGAAAATAGAGAGGTCACTTAGGTGTAAATTAAGTACAGAGTACCTATTTGTATTTAATGGGATACTGTACCATATCAAAAAGAACAGTGCCGTAGGCCAGGAGCATTTCATCTTCAAGGGGGGATGCACACACTGTGAGCGCGTTGGAGGTCATTCCAATGTCAACCGTTTATCTGTAACAAAAGGTTTAATTTTAATTGGAGTTGAGGAAACGAGTTCGTAGCAGTGTGCTACGCCACGTAGCAAGACGTCTACGCAGGATTTGAGAAAATCACGAACAAAAAGGTAACATTGGTATGTATCTGAAGTTAGTCATTCCGGTTCGCTTGCGCCATATATCACTAAACGTGTTTAGCGTTAAACGTATTTCGTATCATGTGGTACAGGCAGACCGAAGTCTATGTGCGTTCTGAATCCACATTCCAAAAGAAATTCCTTATATTCAATTTTTGTAAAATATCTCTGTAATCACTAACTTATTAAAACAGTTCCAATGCTAATGCTACTGTTTTAATAGGGATCCCTATTTTTCGCATAATGTTCTTTTTCCTAATATACTTTGGCATAACTGTTTTGGCATAATTTGTTTTGCCATAATAATTCTCTGCCATATTGTTTTTTGGCATACAGTTTATGTTGGCATAATTATCTTTAAGGCTTATTTGTTTTGGCATAATTTTAATTCGCATAATGTTACTAGCCCTAATGACTATTAGCATAATAGTATTAAGGTTTTTGTAACAATTAAATAATATTATTGATTAAAAATTAAATTGCTAGAAAAGTTTGTGACAGAAACGAATCGCTGCAAAACCGACTCCACGTAGTCTTGTCTGCCCTACCCCTAGAGTGTTATTTAAAATCTCGTAGGCGCGGAGGGGCAAGGCGGCCCGCGAGCTGAGGAGCAGGTGGTTTTAACGCTCGCCGCCGTGGCTGAGGCTTCGGTGGTGAGCGTTAAACACATCTGCGACGAGCAGCTCGCGTGGGAGCGCCGGAGCCCCGCAGCGCCGGAGCCGTGACAGAAACCATGGCTGCTGCATGTTGCATGCTGCATGCTTGCTTGCATGCTGCATGCCTGCTGCATGCATGGTGTATGCTTATTTACATGTTTGCATGCTGCATGCATGGTGTATGCGTGTTTGCATGCTGCTTCCTTGCATGCTGCATGCATGGTGTATGCTTGTTTACATGTTTGCATGCTGCATGCTTGCTCCATGCATGGTGTATGCTTGTTTGCATGCTGCATGCTTGCTGCATGCATGGTTACATTTTAGAAGTTAATAATGATGTGTATTTTTTATGCTTAAAAATATATATTTAAATATCGTTATACGTAAACAAATTTATGCTTTAGAATGTTATGCTTAAACATTATTATGATTAGAGAAATTATGCTAAAAAAATTATGCGTAAGCTATTATGCGAAAACAATGTTATGCGTAAATATAATTAGGAGAAACAAAAGTATGCCATGTTATATTATTTCTAAAAATTTTATGCAAATGGATAGGGAACCGTTTTAATAAGTACCTTCTAAATTTTCAGAGGTAAGCCGCGTTCGCAGTCTTACGGCTTGTCCAAAAGTTAATTCACTTTGACGATAAAGAGTATAATTTTCCAACTCACTGTCTGTAATGACAAATTGTGGGAAGATTTTGTGTGCTAGGGTAGAAAATTAGATATCAGAGAATTCCTGTAATTCTATTCAATTAAATACAATTCACAGAACATAATAAATTGCCAAGTTCATTACATTAGCACTTTCTTAAGGCACAATAATATTAAATCAGAAAGTTTACAGGGCGAGGACAGTCCCTTGGCCTATTCGGCGCCTAAAGGTAATTATTTAATAATAAGATATCGATTCCATCACAGATCGATGGACCGACCTACTGACCGATGTCGTACCAAGAAACCATTTACTATGCGAAGGAAATTGAAAGAAAATACAAGGGTTTAGCGAGAATAATTGTGTATTGAGACGATAGTGGTTCTAGATGATGGTTCGTGGGAATATTATGCTGGGGATTTCTGGAGGTCTAGTTAAATAATTGGGGCGTTTTTTTATTTTTTATTACTAGCCTGCGCTGTCCCACTCCTGGGCAAAGGCCTCCCTCCGCTCCTTCCAGCGTTCGCGAGCCCGCGCGTGCTCCTTCCAGTTTTGACGGAACCTATCCAGCTCGCAAAATAACTGACCGCTCTTGCGCGAGTGCCACGATCAACATGAGCTCCACGTAATTAAGTTGCTTAAAAATTGTAAATAAACAGTTTAGAACAATAAAAACAATAAAAGATCATAATAATAGTGCAAATATCAAGTGACAGTATCATCTCTTAAATATTCTCAAGAAAAGTGCGTAAAATAACTCAAACGAAGTACAGTGCAGTTCTTTGTTTACTTATAGAATAATAAACTTGATTCAGTGCTAATAAACAGTGCAATGCATAAAACATTTTCGTATAAACATTAAACAATCAAATAAATAGTCAAGATAAGTTTTTTTTAAACACTGGAAACAGAACCATAATTTCAACGTTACTGTGTACGTAAGTTATCAATTGGCATTGCGGTTACGGAGTTGTCTTTGATCCCTGAATCAAGGGGACTCAAGTTCGAATCTGACTTCGTTCGACGTCTTTTTGTGAATGTTTCTGGCAAGTTAGAATAATTCATAAGACAAGTCACAGTAGATTAGATTTTATTTATAAAATAATTAAATACAAAAAGAATAGCCATGAACTTTCTGGAAAACGTCACATTTCGTCGTAATCGAACACGTTCGGTAACAATTACTGACGATGGCAGCGAGAGTATCTCACAAACGCTTGAGAAAATGGCGAACAGTATGCCCGACTTATCCGACCATGAAGATGATCAATTAAACACTCTAAATAAGAAGTTACTAGATCTAGAGATACAACTACAAAGCGCTCATATTGAGATTGAGTCGTTATCAATAGAAAATTGCAAACTCAGACGTACAAATGAAGAATTGTTGAAGAAGAATAGCTTATATAAAAAGATAACGATTAGTCCAATCAAGCATAAAGCCTCATCACCGATGAAGAAGTCAAGTAAAGCTTTAAAAGTTAAACAACCACAAATTAAAACTATAGAACAGGAATACAGCGAGCCATCAACAGCCTCCCATATAAGCCAGTCTTCACAAAGTATTACAAACAGTACTGAGGTTATGAAACAACAGGGGCAAATCCTGTACCCTGTACCTTCCAGTAAAAACAAGATATGTATACTGAGCGCAAATAATAAAAATAAAGTCTTGTCAATAGCTCAAGATTTACTTAGTGACAAGTACGATTTATGTCATTATATTACACCAAACGGAACATTGCAGCAACTTCTTAGCGGAATACAAACAAAATTATGTGACTATACGATGAATGACTTTTGTATATTATTAATTGGAGAAGAGGACTTTAAAATTACAAGCAACTATTGCAATACTATTGTATACGTTCGCGATATTTTAAAACATATTACTCACACTAATGTTATAATCTGTGTTCCTACCTTTAAACTTAGAGACTATAACAATATCTACAACTGGAGAATTGAAACATTTAATAATTTATTATACTTGGATTTATTAACTCATGAACATGCATATTCTTTTGACTCTAATTATAATTTGACGTATGATGACACAATGTTTACCTTATCGACAGGCCGTATAAATAACTACGGCTTACGCAAGATTTTTGAAAGTCTGTTGCATTTAATTGATGACATTGCTTTAAGTTATATAACTACCTCTACAGAAAATATTGTAAATACTGCAGAGGAAACATCTTCATTGTTTTTTCGACATTAAATATCTCAATGTTTTGCATCAAAATATAGCGGGACTATTGAACAAGTCTGACCAACTGTTAGTAAATATAGAAGAGCTTAAAGACAACAATATAGACATTGATGTAATCTGTGTCACAGAGCATTTTATGTTAGCAGGTTATGAGCAACACCTGAACATACCTAATTACGCACTAGCGGCATGTTTTAGTCGTACTTGTAACAAAAGAGGTGGATCATGTATACTAGTAAATAAAGTACATAAGTTCAAAGAACTTTCTCAAATCAGTAAACTGTCCATAAATAATGTTATTGAATGTTGTGCAGTCGAATTACTTGATTTTAAAATTGTTATAGTTTGTGTATACCGTGTACCGGGACAAAGCAATCTCAATGTGTTTTTCGATAGGCTTGACAATGTCCTAAACTGTATTTCAAAAATTAATAATCTTAATACTGTTAGGTATAGCTGGTGACTTTAACATAGATGTCATGAAGTGCAATAATGCCACACTTGATTTCGAATGTTTATTGTTAAACTATAATCTCACATTAGCAATAAAGCAGCCCACAAGACTATCGAGTAAGACTTGTATAGACAACTTTGCACATGACTTTAAGAAACAGTGTAAAACTGATGTGTTAGAATTTGGCTTATCAGACCACACTGCCCAATTAATTAAGCTTCCAGTAAAAAAAAAAAAAAAATTAAAGTATTGGCATATAATGAAGCGTGACTACAGCTCAGAAAATATACATAAATTTAAAAATCATATAAAAAGCCTTACTTTTTGTGAAATATACAACACAAGTGATCTATCAGCAGCATATCATTATTTTATAGAAACATTTAAATTATTTTATAAATTGTGTTTTCCACTAACTAGAATAACTGTGCAAGTAAATACCAAGCTAAGATGGATATCACGTGGAATTAAGACCTTTTTTTTTTTTTTTTGGTGGGAAATCATCAAATGACTCCTCCCGCTCTGGGCGGAGCGAGAGGGAGTGTCAGACTTTTACTGACTAAAACCCACCCGTGTTCCTTCCGTTGCCTGTGTGCCGGGGCTGCGATATCCCTTTCGGACAGATGGATATCACGTGGAATTAAGACTGTAGTAAGAATAAAAGACAATTACTCTGGAATTTCAGACGGAAACCAACATTAACTAACAAACAAAAATATACAACATATTCAAAACTACTAAAACGAATTATAAACCTTACTAAGCGTGCTCAAAACAATTACAAAATAAAAACATCGACTAATAAAAGCAAAACGGCATGGCAAATTATAAATAATAATAAATTAAATATTCCAAAAATATCAATAACTGAATTAAAAATTAACGATAAATTAACAACAAACCCTGCGGAAATTGCCAATGCCATTGCGTTTAATAACTATTTCATTGAAAAAGTAAATCCTATTCCAGGTGCCGGAAAAGAATCCACAGCCTTAATTAATCGCCAACCGAACTCAATGTTTTTATCACCCTGTTTGCCTTATCATATGCGGAGAATTATTGGAAATCTTAAAAATACTAGCAGTGTAGGGAATGACGGTATTTCGACTAAAGTAATCAAAGCAGTAAATGAAGATATCTGTCATCACTTAAGCCATATTCTGAATGGATGGATGAATATACAAAGTGGGACATTTACAAATGACCTCAAATTGACAATTATAAAACCTATATTTAAAAAAGATAATAAAAACTTAATGGAGAACTATAGACCTATAGCACTAATTTCTGTATTCTCAAAAATCTTTGAGAAATATATTTACAGTGAAATCAATAGCTACTTAGACCAAAATGAAATTCTATGTGATGAGCAAAAAGGCTTCAGGAAAAATAAAAACATCAATATGGCGGTTTATGATTTCTTATACGTAGTTTCTTCACAACTTGACAAATCTTTACCTGTTTGTTCTATCTATTGTGACATGTCGCAAGCATTCGATTATGTAGATCACAATATTTTGCTGGATAAACTTGAGGCTTATGGTATAAGAGGTAATGTCCGTGAACTGATAAAATCATATTTATCAGACCGCCAACAAATAACCCAAATATCAAAATTTCATATTAAAACTAAAAGGGAACAGATTTTCACCACTGATAAGCGTTACATCACATATGGTGTTCCCCAGGGAAGTGTATTAGGCCCTTCTTTGTTCCTACTATACATTAATGATCTACCAAATGCAACTAAGGAACCCATGTCATTGTTTGCAGACGACAGTACTGTAACCATAGCACCTAAAAATATGATAAACTACTATTCCGACTCTAATGATTCATTGAATTCCATAATAATAATAATTTGAAAATTAATTTCACTAAAACAAACATAATGCATTTTAGGCAACGAGAAAAGTTACTTAGTACAACAAAATTTAATTTAGTATACAAAGATAATATAATAAAAGAAACTGAAACAGCCCAATTTTTGGGAATAATCATTGACAAGCAATTAAATTGGAAAACACACATTGACGAACTTTGTAAAAAAATTAG
Source organism: Agrochola macilenta (assembly GCA_916701695.1). Lineage (NCBI taxonomy): Eukaryota > Metazoa > Arthropoda > Insecta > Lepidoptera > Noctuidae > Agrochola > Agrochola macilenta. The sequence goes on along the minus strand of OU753560.1, from coordinate 20,521,562 downwards.
TACGTCATCATATGCTCTTTATAAGTTGGCACCGACCGTCAACACAGATACTTTACTTACAGCGTATTACGGGCTTACTGAATCAGTGTTAAGATTTGGAATTATATTCTGGGGCAATTCAACTCAGAAGGACACTGCGTTCAAAGCACAAAAGCGTTGCATACGGGCTATGTTTGGGTTGCAAACTACTGACAGTTGCAAACCAATGTTTGTACAGCACAGAATTCTAACACTTCCGTCACTTTACATATTAGAAATATCGCTGTTTGTAAAATCTAATCCTCATCTGTTTCCCCGTCGGATTAACAATACAGGTAGAAATAGACGTGAGAAGTACAGACTTTGGGTGCAATCACTCTCCGCCAAAACAGCATTTCTAAGTAAAAGTGTAATATGCATGGCCCCATTAATATATAATAAAATTCCTAATTCCCTCAAGAAAATGAATATTAATTCATTCAAGAGAGAGTTTAAAAAATTGCTAATATGTAAGGGATAATATAATGTTACAGAGTTTTTGAGTGACAAATTTTAAACTTAGATAATTTAATTAGTTTTATTTCATTTTATTGTTTTAATTACTATTATTTGTTGACTGTATTTTTGGTATTGATTGTAATTAGGTATTTGAATTGATTGAATTTTGACTATAATTTAATTATTTCCCAATTTATAATTCCAATTACTTACATATTATTATGAACTATTTTGTACGCCGAATATGGCAAAACATGTTGAACCGGCAATTTTAAACTCCTTTCCATCCTATGTGCATTCTATGTATCATGTCACACATGTTTATACAAATAAATGATGTTTATCTTTATCTTTTATCTCGTCCCGCCATCTCCTACGTGGTCTGCTGAGAGTAGCTTAGTTTTCTTAATTTCATACTGAATACTGCAAGGTGGTATAATAGATACACCACTGCCTGACCCTTCGGGAAATACAGGTGTGATGTTATGTTATCCTTTACTTTTAAATGAGCAATATTTGTATATCTATACATGTTATAAAACAAAGTTGATTGCGCGTTTGTCTGTATGTCCACGTTGTTCTTCTAAACCACGCAACAGATTTTGATGAGGTTTTCACTATCGTTTAGAGAATTTATTCCAAAAGGTTTATAAATAATAAATCGTTTATTTATAGAATACTAATAATTTATGTGTATAATACGTTTAATATTAAAGTTACGTTTACCTAAGAAATCTCGATGTTTTGTCAAGTATTAAAAAAATACAAATCGTGCGAAGCAGGAGAGTTGCTAATATATATATATATTTGTAATCACTTTCTCGAAAATGGCTCTAACGATTTCGATGCGAGTTGCAATATTATAGGGGTTTACTCGTACGCGATTGAAAAATCGATCTAGCTAGGTCTCATCATCAAGGAAAATTCATTTTCTCCGTATTTTCACCCGAGTAGAGCTCGGTCGCCCAAAGCTTAGAACAAGACCTTAGAGTAATGACATGGCAGTATGGAATTAGTATGTAATATATACATGGAATTAATATGAATTATCCTATACTATTAAATGAGCATTCCCTATTTTCACCCGAGCATATACTGCGGGTTCATTGCGGAACACACCCATTTTATGTGCAGAAAATCACTGTCCATTCCAAGGTTGCCTGGAAGAGATCGCAGTAAGCGATAAGGCCGCCCATTGTATATTTTGTAGTGTATTACTTTTTCTTTATGTAATGTATAATCTGGTGTACAATAAAGTATATATAAATATAAATATAAATAAATAAACACACCAACAATTACAGTGCCTTTCATTTTGACAATTCGACAACATTCATTGCATTATTTCCGTTGTGGAGCATACGAACTTTTCAAACACATGAAGCAATGAATTAGGAATTTCTTTCAAAGTCCTTAGGATTGTTTTCTCTTCCTTTTCTTTTCTGTTTCTGTTAACTTAAGGTTTGCTAGACATAACGTCCGTAATTTACCGGCGAATGACGTCACTGAAACGTTGTATAAGCAAGTAGGTTGGTGTGTTCTCCTAGAGAGCGTTTTTAACACCGTAAAATCAAACCCCGATGCCCAAAGATTGAAATCTCTAGATTTGCCCTCACCGTACTTAGTCACGCGAAAAAGAGCCCATACTGAGAAAAATGGGCTCACACATTATTAAATTGCGTTTCCTTGGCAATCCAGTAAAGTCACTGCGTCATTGTGTGACAGCCGTCACTGCGGCCGTTATGTGCGGGTATCGTTCTTCTAGAAAATCCAAGCTTTAGTAACAGGAAAACAAAGGATCGACAAAATTGTAAATTAATAAACAATTTTCATAAAATAAACAATGTTAACGTACTAAAATCAGTGAACCGATTCTCTCATCACGGAAAAAGACGTGGCACTTTGTTTTCATTTCAACTCGTCACTTTTGAAATTTAATATGAGTGACTGGGAAATACAATATTGAAACCAAATTGGACTCGTATTTATGAAAAAACGAGTTACAAAAAAACAAAATCTACCGTTTTTAATATGTATTTTTATTGTAGCAGCGATATTTACAAACTAAAGCCAGGGAATTCAATTGTTGACCAAATTGACTACCAATTATTGTCAGTATATTCAAATCACAACTGTCATCTGTGATTTACGTTAAACCGACAAATTATTTATGTATTCTGTGCTCAACCAGGGATGATCTGTTCAAGTGATCAACGTTCATGTGAATAACCTTTTAAATGACTTGAAACGTGAAGTGAGAGAGTTCAATTTGGAGGTCAGATACCTCCTGTTAAGGTTAGAAGAAGCCTTCAATCATAATAAACATTGATAAGTATTATTATTTTTGTGTGTAGGTAGCAGTAATCACAACAAGTCTAGGTCTAAAAAAGGGTTCTGTAGTTGGCAGTCCGACGATCACACCACTTGGCTATCACTGGTGTTTACATTAGGGAAGTATTTCATTGATCCTCTAACTACAAAAAACTTATTGACCTTCTAATGACATCATTATAAGGTTAATAAGTTTAGAGGCTCTATACCCTTTTTGTGCATCTAATGATATATGCTGCAATAAATGCGACTCTTTAACTTTCTGGCCTTTTCTCAAAGTTTGTTGCAGTAAGTAAGCTGGGGTACCCCGATCAAACAACTATGACCGACCACGCGCGAGCCGATTTGGTCGCAGTAACTAAGTTTGGACACCCCGACTAGATGGGTTCGGTTAGAACTATGATCAACCGTGAGCGAGCGAAGCGAGTGGTGCCGCGGGAGCGGTCTGCGCTACATCCAATTTGGTCGCAGTTAGTTGGCTATTTAGTATTTTTAAGACAAACATTCGGGATTATCAAAGGCTCACAAGAAGAGACATATTAATTATATTAAAATGTCCATTATTATTTTTCAGAATGATGTGAAATAATTGGTGTTTCGATTACATAAATGTCTTTCAATTAAATGTCATGATAGATTTGAAACTTCACAATTTCACCATCCCTAAAAAGATATACCTACAAGCTACAGCTTAAACCGAATCCTCGATTGAATAATATTGCTTCAATTAATATTTACTCTACGTTATTGAACAACAATCGGATCCGTTTCCACGTGTGACTGAACGGGATTATTTGATGGAGTTCCAGTAGTTTGCATTATTTATATTAAATATTTTTGTAGGCTTTGATAAATTGCTTTTTGTTAACCGACTTCCAAAAGGAGGAGGTTATCAATTCGGATGTTTATATACCGCATGATTTTTATTACTGTCTTGAAAAAAATTGGGTATAATAGGTGAACGGAGTAGAAGCCTATGGAACAGTTTCTTTTTTTTAAATTTTACTATAAATATATCGAAATTCAAATCATACGCACCCTACTAAATGCTCGGAATTTATCAATGAATTCGTAGCTTTCCTTAGCGGCCGATAGGTAGTCGCCGCACTTGCCGTCGGCCTCTTTGATATCCTTTCGCAGGCGCACAAGCCACGCGCGCATTTCCGCCCGCCCGCGTGGTCAATGCTACTAAGCAAATATTCCCGGGCTTGGCTTCTGTTCCACTTACACAACACACCATATTCATATTCTCGAGACGGTAAAAAATTTCAGCCAGTATATATATATTTTTTTTTAATGTATATTTGGGCATAACTCCGTCATATACACCGCGACATTTGAATCACAGTTTTGCTAGAACAAACGTTGATCAGACCATGGTTTATTACCATTCTATAGCATCCAATAAAAAAAAAACATCATTCCTTTTTGAAAAAACACAAAAAAAGACAAAGTTAAAAAAGTCGGGATTATCCCTGCAACACAGACACTGCGGCGCTCGCATCTCAAAAGTAGACGCGGCTCGGCGCGCGAGCACGCACGGAACACAGCATTGTCTAAGATACTGGGAAATGTACTTAAGTACCTCCATAAACGCAATTTAGTAATCACTTATTTTTGTACGTCTTACTAGAAAATACCAAAGTTAAAAGTTAACTTCGGGCTACTTCAAAACAGTAAAAAGAAAAAGGTATGGCTTTGGCTATGGTAAACTTTAGTAGGGACCTATTTTCTAGCTATGCACGATTGCACGACGCGACCAGCGACGCACCATACCGATAGCGCGGCGAGGTGGCTGACCTCTAATTTTATAATTTCGTTTAGATGCGAACTTACGGTAGGTACTATCAGACATGGTTTTAATTATTTCCTGTGGGTACTAGGTACGGGTACTTTTTGTATCTAACGTGACATTACCTAGGTATTATTTATTTATTGGGATATTATAGGAACACGACAAAAACAAAACTTACCACAAAACTGGGTCAGTGGGTCGTCTTATGCCCGGTTTCTGAGTTCCCCAGATAAATTCTCAATAGCTATTGATTCATTAAAGTTAAACTAAAGATAAACGTCGGTTAACTGTCACTGCGTTTCTGAATATGCAACAGACCATTCAATAACTATGGAACCGATAACTAGTTCCTTAGTTGCCGCTAGATGGCTCTGTATAGGGGATCGCATCTAAAATTGATTTCTTATGACTGTTTTAGTTAAAAAAATATGTTATGTCGTTATTTATAGGCGGATCATTGTCATTTTTTTTGAACAACACATTTGTCTTTCCATTTATCCATTATTTAAATAACAAAATGGAATGAAAGTAGCGTACAATCGTAATGCGATAAAAATGTATTCCAAAACAGACGATGCATATTTGCGATGCGTAACGGGAGTTAGAGCAGGGCTGATAATATCACATAGTGTAATATCACATATACAAGTGTATCACAGTGTTATTAACAAAGCGATGTCTCATATTAAATTTTACTGATATGCATATTAAAAATAAACTTCCGTACTTCCGCATCAGACTCTGATGAACTGCTCGTATTCATTATACTAACACTCATTGTATTCTCTTTTTAATATTTTTTTATAATTTTAGCTTTCACTGGCAATTTAATGCAATAATATACGCTAGTATAACCTAAAAGTTGATGTAGTTTATGAAATGAAACTTCAAACTATAGTTATGGAACCGATAAACGGCACACATTGGTCAGTTAAGTTAACCTAAGTTTAAACGGAGTTTATCTTACATTGCGGTGTTCGGAAACGCACTTTCACGAGTTATCGAACCAATAGCGCTAACGAATAGATAAACCGCCGTTAAAAGTGACTCAGAAACCGGGCATTAGGGGCGGATTCCGCTTTAGCCCCGTGTGCACCAAGACAACATTTGACTCCAAGAGTACATGAGCCTAGCTTCCGCCAGATTGTCACCAGCAATTGCGTAAAAACGCACCATATCCAACCACTCCACATTCGATTAGTTAGAACTCATTTTCACAAAAAACGCGCGATGTAATACGGGTACCTATTGTATTGTATCTAACGTGAGATTATTAGGTATCATTTATTTATTGGGATATTACAGGAACAAGGCAAAAACAAAATTTATACCACAAAACCAGGTAAGCTTCGTGAGCACCAAGACAACATTCACTCCAATTTTCCACATTCGAATAGTTAGAATTAGAACTTATTTCACAAAAAAACCCACGATGCGTGCCTGTGACATAAGTACATCGGATGCATACGCATCGCCCGCCCGAGAGATTTCGGTAGACTGGCTACCGGCGCTACCGCCCGGGCGGCGGCCCGCGGCAGTCAAAAATGGTGAATTTCGGCCCGCATTGGCTGGACATCCATGTAGTCCACGTGGACTCCTCATAACACTTTTGAATGCCATATCGCTACCGCGATGAGTACTTTGATGTTACGGTTAATGTTTGAACACGTTTGAGCAACATACGACTAATTTGAGAACGCCTAGTTCAGTTTGTTTTAATAACATGTTTGATGCTATAGAATGGTACTAGACCATGGTCTCAACAACGTTTGTTCTAGCAAAACTGTGATTCAAATGTCACCGTGTATAGACGGATTAGCAAAAACCTTTTTTTGTTTGAAAGGGATATGCTTCCGAGATGGTTCCATTGTCATCAAGTCAGGGTCTGATGATGGGATCTTGAAGAAATCGAGGGAACTCTTCAAATATTATAGGCACCCCTATTATTATTATTATAGCAATTTGGGTATTTTTTACAGTAACTCGTACAGTTGCAAAGTTGAAAGCACCATTTCGTGAAGTGGAACTGATGATGAAGACCACGGATGGCCACTGGAACTGCTCAATAATAAGTATTTCACGGGTTGCGATTCGATTACTTTAATATGGTTGCTAAGCAATTTATGCTCGTCACAATGCTTTTCTCATACGAGGTGGGGACGGTTGGGGAGAAAGGAGGATTATGTCAGACTCTTACCGTCCCAAAAATTAACAATATCGCAATAATAATAATTCCAGATAATTCCGAAGGTCATTCTAAGGATTGCCTCAGCCACTGAGCATTGTCACTGAGTATAATATCAACCTGCAAATGTCTTCTGCAGAAGTTTGCCTCCTTTATGTACGATCTGAAGTCTGCGATAAAAACTACACTTAGTTGCAGATTAGGGTTTGCGGCTCTATTGTTCTACCAGTGAAACCAATTTAGTAACATAGGATAACATTACGCCTATTATCCCCGAAGAGGTTGGTAGATATGTACTATCAAAGAATTTCATATCTAAACAGTTTGAAACCAAAATCCCGTGAAAACGATGACCACATGTGTCACACAATAATCACTGATGTCTGACCTATTTTCGACCACTAGGAATAGAAACAAAATGTTGAAGTTTTTAATTTTAATGTTTTTATACTATGGGACTTATCAAAAATCTGCTGCTGCGATGTTATTGGTTATCGAGCGCTGCAAGCAGAAATAGTCCTTACGGTTTATAGACAATTATAGATATGATATTCTTTGATAGTACACTGTTCAGTAACTAGCACAAATACCTATGACTTACGCAAGATTTAACAGCGATTCTCTCCTCAAGTATTGATAGAAATGTTATGGTGTTACGAACATTTATTTATTTATTTATTTATTTATAACAATCTTACCTACACTATCATTACAGATCTATGATCCAATGCGACAGAGTGGTCTTACTAACTAAATCCTAAATATACACCTTATACCTAGTTAAAAAATATCTTAATCTACATAACTTATTACATATAGTGTAACTTTTGCGAATTCACTCAAGTTGCACCACAATACATCAACCCTCCCGTGAACCTCATTCAAATGTAGTATTCTCGAAACGATGGCTGGGTTTAAAAGTATGTTTTGCACACGAGTTCCGTATAGAGGGTGTTTGGAAGGTGAGTGCAAAGCCTTAGCCCAAAGCCTGGGGGTGATAGTTGACTTGACACCATTTACAGATTTTTTTGCCATATTTAGACAAAGTATGTTTTTCTTTTTTTAACTGCAAACTATTTTTTATTTTTTTATATCCCAATTTCTGTTTTTTTCAAGTTTTTGATTTTTTCTTCCACCTTAAAAGTGTCCAGAAAGCTTTCTCCACAAGACTGATGCTTGGCACTTACTTTATTAGATTAGGTACACATCAGTCGAAAAAAAAAAAAAAACATACCAACTTTAAGTGCCACTGTTAGCAATTAACAATCAGAAATTTAATGACAAAAAAAAAGCAGTTAAAAATAAAATCAAACTCCTTCGTCTAGGAAATAATAACGCTTAAAATGGTCTAAATGGTGTCAACTGACACACCCTTAAAGCTTTGCATCAAAGTGTTCGTCGTCGGCGTCATCAGAAATGATTTTTGAAAAATCATCCCCTAAAGAAGTTAAATAGGGGATGGAAGTATGAAAGTTCGACATTTTGCCGATAGCAATTCCATCGGGCGCTCGCCTTGCCTAATACTTAGATCTTTTCTCAAAGTTGCAATTTTTAGGGTTCCGTAGCCGAAGGGTGCCAAACGGAACCTTGTTACTAAGCCCCCGCTGTCCGTCCGTCCGCCCGACTGTCTGTCAGCGGGCTGTATCTCATGAACCATTAGGTATAGCAGTTAAAATTTTCACACATTGTGAATTTCTATAAACAAAAATAAAGTAAAAAATTAAAGGGCTCTTTAATTTTTTACATCCCATACAAGAAAGGTGTTTTTTTCGGCGTTTTTTGCTTAATATTGTACGGTGGTACAGAACCCTTCGTGTGCGACTCGCAACTGACCGGTTTTTATTTCTCGAGTAAAACGTTTTTGAGTTTTCTCCGTCACTGCTATTATATTTATGCTCGTAACTGTACAGTAGCCTCACATTTCACCTGTTATGTCATTGCTCTATTACAGTACCTAACCACTTCCTTATTTATTAAAACATTTTACACACAAAGAAGGTACAAAGCGGACTTAATGCCTTAGGCATTCTCTACCAGTCAACCAAGCCAACCTTTTACTTGTTCAGTATTCTCCGAGTGTAACTTAATAACAGGGTTAACGCCCAGATTTTCACTGGACCGAAAACCGCAAGTTTCTCTGGTGTACCTAAAACTTGGAAACTTTACTGAGAAATTATAAAGGATGAATAGGTTGCTGAGCAATTTTAACATTAAACTGGGTTATTAATACGATATACTTTTAATTTGATTTAGATGTCGGTTTTAGCTGTCCAATTTTAGACAATTTCACACCAAACCTTGCTCATGTTTTCATTTTCTATTATTTTTGACGTGACTACGTCTCGCGTAACTAAGCCCACGTTCGCACGGGCGCTTTCGCGACGTGCTTTTTTTTTAAATTCACTACGGGGAAGCTGTTGGCCTGCATCTCACTTGATGGTATGTCATGATCAGGCCGAAGGTCTACGCGGAATCCTCAACCACAGAGGAACTGGCTATCTTACCTCTAACTGCCGAAACACAACAATGCTGTTAACATTGTTGTTATGGCGACAGACTTAGATAAGATGGTGGTAATAGCTAGTTAGGCGGACTTAGGACAAGCCCTCACCTACCCCACCAACAAAACCGAGAAGAAAATTTTGCCCCGACTGGGACTCGAACCCGGGACCTCTGGGTCTGAGACAGGTGGTCTAACCAGAAGAACACAGAGATGGTTCAAGAATTGAGCCGAGCGTTGACAATCTAATAGAGCGCATCCCAGTGCATCCCTAAAAAGCACATTGTTGGATTCTTGGATTGATACAATATTATAATAATAATAAAATCGTTTATTGACCAAATAAAGAATCTTTACATTTCCTTGAAAGTAATACAAATAAAGTATTCCTAAAATTATTGTCATAAAGGAAAGATAATTTTATTATTTTAACTTATGGACTCCATACTAGGTCTTCTTATTACCTATAGAAGATCTTATTATGAAACAAAGATCGTAGATAATCATGAGAATTCTTATTAATGGAGGTATACGTACATCTTTTTTGGCTGACTGTCCTACTTTGTTCCGTTAGTCTGTGTCGACTAAGTATCAGATATAATATACATACATTATATATATTCTACAGTAGTATCGATGCGTCATACGCTATGATCTGGTCCCTTGAGTAGGTGTCGAGTTCCGAGGTCTCGAATCTACGCTGGCATGACGATGGTCTACATGATCGTATGAGATTTAAAAAATTAACACCTGTGTGTTTCATGCTTCATTATCTTGTCACCCAAAATAAATTTCGCTGCTGGACGTAAACCTTCTCCAAGAATATTCTTTTTAAGTACTTATAAAAAGACATCAGAAAAATGCAAATGGTTAATACCTCTTAGACTGCTCTTTCGCAATTTATTTCTGATAAAAAAAAACCGGCCAGGTGCGTGTCGGACCAAGTACAAAGAAGGGTTCCGGAGTTGGCCTGAATTTATCCCAAAAACAAACTTAACTTTGTAGCTGAAAAACATGTTCTCCCATACTTCGATAAACGCCATGGTCAGTTCTCCAACTGCAAATGTTGGTTTGTAATCTCCATAAATATTTATGTGATAAATATTTATTGTGATAAAACTACAAATTAACGATTTTCGGACTTTTTCCTTTACTTGTGCTGTGAGACCTAACTTCCTGCCAAATTTCATGACTATGTCAACGGGAAGTACGAAGTTTTGATTTATTTGCGAGTATCAAAATATGTCACATAAATGGCCGTATTTGTTTAATTGCGTTGACTTAGAAGCTTGATTTTTTTAGAGCTCCTAGGGACCGTGTGATAGATCCACGTATTTGATATTAATTGCAACTTGATACCTCTACCCGTTCCTGAGAAAATGGGTCTTGACAGAATGACATACAGACAGACGAACAGACGGGCAACGAAGTGAGGGTTCCGTTTTTTTTTTTTGAGGTACGGAACCCTGAAAAAATAAAAAAAATACACTTTTAATACTTTCCGACCTGAAAACAAAGACTTAGAAGCCTCACTTTCTAGGAATTCTCTCTGTGCAAAGACTCAAAAGAGATTAAACTGAATGGCACAGTTCCAGGAACCGAGTCTTAATAGTCTAAATGTTCTTTGATGTTTTCCAGTTCTCAGGAATTATTCTAATTATGAATTATTTTAATAATGGGTGGTGAAAAGTGTATTAGTAAAATGTCTGAAATGATTAAATGTATTTTTGACTTAATTTCTTAATTACGAGAAATGCCAATAGGACAATAGTACCTATATTTCTGTAGTTAGTTAGTTAGTTAGTTTTGGTAAAATTCAAATACATTAAGAAATTGGATACCTAATTTGCGTTCGCCATTTATTTGCCAAACATGTAAACAAACACGAGTTTTAGGAAAAACAACTGTAATGCCTAATCATAAGGTTTAGTTTGCGCTACAACCACATTTTTTTTTCGAATTTTTCAACAACACTAGTCATTCTAAAATTAACTTTATTTACACTTTCATAAAGTTTGTTTAAGTGAAAATAACATCAATTGGAAACAAGGATTTGAATAGACCTACTATGTCATATTTTAGACAAATTATGGTAAAATATTGAAGGTAGGAGAGACTAGACTAAACAATATTACGCCGTGAAGGCCTTTCTAAGGTCATGTAGGCAGACTAAATTAAATTAATTAAGCTGCAACATAATGGATTACATAATATTTTCACTAATTTATCTCCACCTCCTTAGTAAAAAAACACTACTAATAAAAATGTACTTATGTCTGAGACTTGTCTATCTTTTTTTAGGTTTTTGCGGCTAAAATATCTGGGGGTTTACTCCCGTAGCACAAAGTCCGTAGTTTCGGCCTTAGTTACGGGCAGTTCCTACCTAACACACACGACATACGATTAGTTCGGAGCCCGAACGAAGAATTAATGACGACACGATTTGACAGTTGTCAGTACTCCCGATGTATTTTTGCCCGTGCGAAAAGTTAAATTTGACACTTGTTATTGTTCTACCGCCGTGAAGTTTTCTAAGAAATTGTTTTGTTAGAGTCACGTCGCGCTGCTGCGTCGAGCCAGTCTGCACGAGGTTTAATAAGTGTGAATTTGGTTTTTTAAGTTTGCATGGAAAAAAAGGGAATGCTAACAAAATTGTAGGCAAAGTAGCCTACGATTTCGTCCGCATTCCTTTTTTTTTTTGCCCTTTTTTTAATTAGGTAGTATTTATGGACCATGGATGCGCAGTATTGAGATTTTGTCAGAGAATTTGAAAACATTAATATGTAATAATTCCTACAACTCAGACTACAATTATTGAAATACCTAGCTTCCGTATACCCAAATAAAAAGGCATTAAGCTTTTTTATTTGGGTACTAATTAAACCATCTAACTTCTCATACGAGTAAATGTCAAACGTGCAAAAGACTTCAGATAATTTAATCGAAATCATTATGAAGGTAAAGTTACGTACTTGGACCACTTGTGATCGCTACTATTGGTCAGCGAGCGAAAGCCATTTCTCAGCACGTTTCATAAATTTTGCAGACACTTGCCGTGTAGCCGGAGACTGTCACACTCAAGTGCTAATAAGTCGCAGACAATAACCCCGCGCACGTGCTCGACCCTTCTGTTGGGTTACAGGCAGCCTACTTAGTTTTAAAATGTGGTTGTGCTCACGTTTCCGACTCGTTTAACAAAAGGGTAAGCATGCTTTAAAGAAACGTAGCCCTCGCTCCTTAGCCAGTTTAGGGCTTAGATTATTGAACCGATTGTTTTAAAATTTTGGCTGGTAGATGGGTAATTACTGAGAAAGGAAAATGGGAAGTTTTCGTTCTGAGAAGTTGTAACAAATTAACGTGGGCGAAACACAGGCGAGCACAGCTATGTTACGAGTACTACACAGTCTGAAACTCATCAGTTTTGGGTAGAAGTACTTGTAGTATAGAAAATGAAGAACAATGTTATTTTATTTATAGCAACAGTTTATGAAATATGAATTTTAAAATATGTAGAAAAAAAATGCTTTTAAGGCAGCAATGCGACTTTTAACGATTTGATAGATACTGAAGATCACGTCTAAACGAGTAGTGTTAAAAATTTGTTTTTTTTTTGTTAAATTAGAGTTTTTTTGAACAACTTATTAAAACATTATTTTAGATTATGTTTATATTACTTAATTAAGTTAATTTGTAAAGTTAGCGAATTAAAAAACTGAGAATCACAATCGCAAAATTTATCAAGTGTATTTTTCTGAAACCTTTACCATTTTAAAGATAATTTAATTATTGATCTTTAAGTATACGTGCTTTATTAAAATACTTTGTGTTTTATGTATAATAAATTAATAATTCGTCTTATTTGGGACAGCGATCCTTGATGGGCGAGTCATATTACTGGCTGGACGTACGACGCGTTGCGTGACCTCAGTGCAGAACACGCAAGCTAACCACTCAAGGTCACTGGCATATATCTGCGTCTTAAAACAACAATGTTTGTCTCACAGACACAATGTACAGTGTATACTTTATTTACATACCTCTGTTAAAAAAGGACATTGAAAACTTGTTCAAAACGATAATATAACAAAATGTGAGCCACAGTTTTGAGCCCGAATAAAATTAAAATTTCCCGACTGTTAAGTTTACGTACACTATGAAGTTTTATTAAAATAATATTGTTTTGCCACCATAGGATCTGGCTGCTCTGCTTGTCCCACGTTGCTACAATTTAGGGACGGATTAATTTGGAAGTTTTGGTAGCCTCGCGTGGGATAAAGGACGTAGAATTGTGTCAGTCTTGTGTAATAAGGGCCAATTTGGGATATCATTGGACTGCGGAGGTGGGATAGCTGTTACTTGTGGAACTATGTCTACTCAGGGTCTTGGATGATTGGATGGATATTACCGAGGACATGGTTTAATAAAGTTAGGCCGAAAACTCATTGTTTATAATGAATAAATAAATAAAATCATTTTAATTCGGATAACTAAGAGATACATAAATTGTTAATAACAGGTTTGCACTTAAATCACAATTGTTAGTAACTTAAACTAAAAATGAATTAATAAGAAGACCATCCATCGACCTAGTCAACGAGAAATGGAAACTAGGGTATAAGTCTTCTCACAAATTGCTTTATTACGACCGAGGAACTATCTGCCGCCACAACCTTCGGGATGCTATTGTGACTGCCTCACATTCTGCTCAGGAGTGAAGCCGTTATTTTGCGGATGATGGCATGAAATCCATCAGTATGGTTTACCGCGAACATTTCTGAGGCACTGCAATAACGAAGCAGTCGCAACAGCATCCTAAAAACATCCAGCGACCGTTTTGAGTAGTTGACCCAAAGATAACCGTTGTAAAAACTCTGACAATAAGCTTTAAAAAGCGTAATCTTAATTTGCTCAGTACACCGAGCAAATCTTCGTATCAACATATTACCCCTGATCGCCAGAGCCCTACGCTCCCTCTCAATGTCACCATGGTCTTTGAGGTCGTTAGTAAGAAAATGCCCAAGATATCTGAACGTATTCACTCTGCGTGTTGCGTTTAAGTTTTGTTTTATCATAATACATAAGTCATTAAAAGTAGAACCAATCACAGCCCATAAACAAAATAATTATAACAACATTAGCTGCGCCCGCGGTTTTACCTGCATAAGTTTCGATCCTGTGGGAATATCGGGATAAAAAGTATGCTATGTCCTAACTCAGCTCATGGTCTACCCATGTGCCTGATTTTATACAAATCCGTTCAGCCGTTTTAGCGTGAAAGCATAACAAACAAACAAACTCACTTTCGCATTTATAATAATATATTAGTTAGGATTAGGACATGACGCCTGCAATCCCCGGAGGGTACGGCAGAGCTGTACCTATAGTACACCCACATTTCGTCAGTTATGTTTAAGTCCCATTGAGAGGAGGGAGCGAGCCTATTGTTATCAACCGGGCACAAATCCAGACTCGAATTCAAATTCAAATCTTTATTGCATATCACATGTGTTTACAAGGTTTTAATAATAATAATAAAGTTCACATGGACCCTGTCGGGCACAACAATTTCATAAAAATATGAGTAGTAACATTATCCTTCAAAAAATCAAATACAATTACATTATTTATTATCACATTTAAATATGTGATATACGTCTTTGCAAATTCTCACTCCAATTCAATTGCAATTTGTACTCCGGGGAGCTACGGAGAAATTCCATAAGGAAAAACCAAATGACACTTTGCTCGACCTGGGAATCAAACCCAGGACCCAGGACCTCATGCTCAGCAGTAGTGCTCGCGACCAATGATTCAGTCAGCGAAAATAATAAAATGCCTTTTAATTACCGTCTTTGATTAAAATGGTACAAAATTCAAAGTCAATTTTGATGAAATATAGAATTTTGTTTAATCTTAAACTCCAAAGTCCAAAATCAGCGCGACTCAAAAGTTGTAGTCGGTTTCTGTTCAATAGAAGTTAAACTGTTTTGTAAAATTGACCATTTAGCATTTTCCCCTGTAACTTATAATTCGCGATCTGATTTTCTTCCAGTTTAATTAAAAGTTAAGAGTGCATCTCTTTAATATAAACAACCTACCTAGGTGACCGAGCCCTGCTCTGGTGAAAATGGAGAATGCTCATTTATAGTACAAGATAGTTCATACTGATTCCATGCTGCCATGATAGTGGGTACTTACTAATTCCATTCTACTATATAATGACATGGTAATGACATTCTAAAGTAGCCATCTTGTTTCAAAATTTTGGGCGACCGAGCTCTGCTTGGGTGTAATACGGAGAAAACGAATTTTCCCAGATATGAGACCTAATCTCCCAAACCCAATTGCATTTTTCATCGAAATCGTTAGAGCCGTTTTCGAGAACGTCATTACAAATATACACAAATATTGCTCGTTTAATAGTTACTAATATTAACTCACTACCCTTGGCTTACGGACCGGTACCCTCTTACATTTTATAGCCGCATAAAGAAAGTAAAGCCGCATATTGTTTGATATACTAAACTAGTAACTTTTTACTAGTTAGGAAGTAGACGGTCCAAAGAGCTGAGTTATCAAACTTATTCAATCTTTACAAAATATTTACCTAACCCCACGCTTAGCATAATCAGCCTGTAGCGATCCCACACTGCTGGGATACTGGGATACAGGCCTCCTCTCCGTGAGAGGGAGTGGTCCGTAATCCACTACACAGACCCAGTGCGTGTTGGTGGATGTCACATGTCTTCGAATTTCTGGTTCAAGAACATGCCGGTTTTCTCACAATGTTTTCCTTAACCGTTTTGAGAGCAGTGGTCATGAAATAAATTACACAAAATAAAGCGTGGTGGTCGTTGGTCACCACTGCTGTCTCCACGCTTAGATCCAGCAATAAAACATGTAGGTATTTTACTTGTTATGTCTACTGTTTTCGTTTATCGTTCACACTTTAAACAAGTTGCAAAACACTTTTTGTAGTGTTTTTTTTCGGAACTCGGTTGCTTTTTTTTTTGTAAAAAGTTTTTATTTTTATTTTTTTTGTTGTGGTACCACACACAAACTCGAATACCAACCTGCTATGTAAATAACAGTCACAGGAATAAGAATATATAATTTATAATCATCATGTCATCCACATATACCAAGTGGGAAAAATACGTATTATTGAAGCTTACTCAAAAACTATACAAGCAAAGTTAATACAATTTATATGGAACCAACTCGAAAGCATACCCTTTCATACAAAAAAATAATTTTCAAAATCGGTCCACAATTGACGGAGAAATCGACATTTATATACATAAAAAAAAAAAAAAAAAACACATACGTGACGAACATAACCTCCTTCTTTTTGGAAGTCGGTTAAAAACTAGTTGTATACAAAACTTGCAGAAAATTCGTCACAAATGTGAAAAAATCCAACAAAATTTAATGAAAAAACGTCATTATGATACATGTTTTTGACAAGTCTGTTACAAGACTTGCTGAAAACAAGTATTATGACTTGTTATATATGTTGTTATATAATCCAAAACAAATAAAAAGCAATAATTACCTATCCACGTTCAAACAGTTATTGCGAACACAAATTTAATTTAAGACCCCTTGAGGAAGGAACACGCAAGTATCAATGCGATTGCTATCATCAACTTCCATACAAGGTTTTATCTTCACTTGGCATGCGATCCTTTTCACTGCCAAAGGTCTAGCCAAACTTAAGCTTTAGCCACACTTAGACGAATCCCGTGCGGGATAAAAATTCCAATTAATTTATTTCACAAAACTTCAAAAGCTAGTTGCACGGTTCCAATTTGTCGTTTCATATGGAGAAGAGCTGGCAAGAAACTCCACGGTTACTCTTTTATATGGGACTATTGATATGGGACGCAACTGCGCGCTTCTAATGTTTATTTATCGAGGACCTCCAACAAAAGATGTAAGTACACAAAAATATCACACTTTATAGAGAAACTAGCTTTTGTCTGTGGCTTTGCGGGAACAGGATATACAATATCTGTGTGCCAAATTTCATCCAAATCCATTCAGCCGTTTTTCGCCAATCCGGAACATACATCCAGAAAAACGGACACAACTTCTTCGTTACTATTTTATTATATCTACAGATTAAGTTCTAGTTCTAGTAACCGGGTTTCAGACTGGCTAAAGTAGACTCAACCTTCATGGGGTACTGTTTAAAATGTTACAATAAAATACCTCCCCACATACTCCAATTGAATGAAAGGAATTTTAAATCTTGTATAAAACGCACGCTATGCTGCCAATCATATTATAAGTTGGGGGATTACATCGTTGACAAAAATGCTTGGCTCAACGCTGGTCTAGCTCCACAAGGCGCATAAACTAATTGATTGGCATTCGAAAATATTGTTGGAGCTGCTGAAGATTGTAGGACTATCTTTAGATTGTATAAATTCAATTTCATAGTATTATATAATTGCATAGCACATGTGTGAGCACTATGTACCTACTTTAAAGCTACCATTTACTGGGTACGTCTTTCATTGACCTAAATGTGCCCTTGCGGCTGAGAGTATGTCATGCTCACTCAAATGTCTCGCTGGTGGTGGCGTGTGTGTTGGATCATAAAGTTCCCTTCAAAATGGTTGAGCTAAATGGTGCTGATCCATGCGTCATGTTCGTAAACGGGCGCCGTCAGTGGGGACTGGTCATCTCTTAGCTGCCAAGGCTTATTTTGAATTTATTTTAATTTTTGAATTGTTTTTTTTTCTTTATTACGGACGCTTTTAACGTGCACGTCTCTCTACAATGTTCTCACATATATCATTACAACATGAATGATGTAACCAATATTTTGTAACAATATTCTGATTTAAAAGAGTGTCCGTGGAGTTTCTTGCCCGTTCTTCTCCATAGGAACCTACTACGCGTTGGAATGGGCAACTAGCTTCATATTTCTGACTGACCGACCCCTTGACAATTCAAAAGTGCCTGTAATTGGTTTATTTAAAATAAATGCTTTGAGTTTGAGTTTGAGTTTTGAGCTTCAATTACAGGAGGCCACAGCATGCTTTAAATTATTGGTGTAATCATTAGGAAGTCACGCGACTATTTGCGCTAGTCTGAACACATCTATACTTATAAGTTGACATAACCAGTGCGGAGAGATCCCGATTTCGCATCCCGCGCGGGATTAGCCACCGTGTGGACACAGCTTAATGCCTCGTCTGTATTGTTTTAGTACTCTTTGAGCGAACAGTTATTAGTTCGATTGAACTAAGAACTAAGCTGATGTCGATTATTAAGGCTGAATCAATTTGCCTTTGTAACCGTTCGACATCTGGTACTATTAAACTTTCTGTTACGTTACGTTAAGAAATTATGTCCTTGATAAAGCGGATTTATTTGCTTAGTTGTTATGTTAATGTAATTTAATCGTTTTCTTCCTGCATAAGTACGAACTTTCTCCTTAAAACAAGATATGAGATTGAACTCCAAGAATAATAGGGAAAGAGAATTACATTGAATAGATTATTTGTTTTCAGTTACTCCTACGCATTTTACTTATAGTCCTGACGTAAGTCAGAAGTTGGTTTAACGAAACATTTAACTACAAAGTTTGTGAGCGATGAAGTACGTTTCGAGTCATTACTAATGCTTTGTTTCTCGTTACTCGATTAGTGGTGCTCATTCCATCAAATAATATTATGTCATTTATCACTTCATCTTTTCTGTTTCCTAATAACTTTCATGTATGTAGGTATATAATAGTTAAACGTTATACTTTAACGATATAAAACGACTGGCGACACGCCCCTACTTTGCACGGTTTTAACGACTTCATTAAATAAATCATTTTCTTATCACTTCTATTCAAAAAGAGCCAGTTTATTCTTCTAAAATAGGGACTAACATAGCTTTTTAATCCTCAGGGACTAAAAGTGATTTTAATTTGGCATGTGTTTATTGGTGTTAGTAAAAGTTCCAATCACCAAACAGATCAATTACGAACATTGTATGAACAAATAACAGGCTGGCAAGAGAGAAAGAAAGTGTGAATTTGATCGAAAAGAAAATCCAAGATGGCGAATGAGAAAAAAAAAAACGTCATTATCGTAGTTTTCGAAGGTGCTAAAGTCGACAGTGAGGTCAAAATGTAAATTCAAGATGGCGGCTGCGTAAATTTTGTTTTTGTTTTATATCATACGCGAGAAAGAACTTCGTTCCTAACGGGGGTCGGACTACGCATTTTTTTTTTTCTCATAAAGGGTGATAAAAAGTAGAGTTCACCTCGGGACCAATACTATTTTAAGCTTGTGTGACGAGCTTTGAATCCCTCGCTGCACTCAGGATTCTACTTTAGAATCCTTCGCTCCGCTCTGGATTCAAAGACACACTCTCGTCTTAAAAATGGTTGTTTGCTCCCTGGGTAACAATCTACTATAATGTTAAGTGTATTATCAATGTTTTATATCTTCCGAATAACATAAGTATAGATATAGATATTTTTTTAAAGTTCTGAAAAAAAATTACCAAGGAGTAGGGCACAGTATATTCCCTTGAGGGACATCGCCGTATTACAGTGAAAGTATACTATTTTCTTTCAGATATAAAGGACTTATTTAGAAAATCCACACGTTTTCACCTTAATTGTAATCAAAAACCAGATTAAATAGTCTTTATTTGATATGAACTAGTTTCAATGTCTTTATTTAACGTTCAGTGTATCGTTAGCCTTTAGAAGGTCATTTAAATGCGAAATGTGTGGCTTCGTTAACATTGTAGACAGGTTTGTTTAAAAGTCCTTGCTTCGTTTATATATATGTAACGCTAAGTAATACTATGATACAATGATAGTACTTAGTTTAATTATTTATGCAGACTGAATAAAACGACTCAATCATGAATGTTATTTTATATTATTTATGTTGTTTTTTTTTTACTTTTATGCCTGTTTTATTTTATTATGTTCAATATTTGACCTGTATAAAGAGAATAACCATTTATTAGGTACGAATCCTAGGTTTTTAAGTAAAATTTGAATCGGAAATATTCGTTTGATACTTAAATATTATGTAGCAATTGGTGCATGTTTCAGAAAATGAAACGAATGTAATAGCACTTTCGAGTGTAATTTATAATGTGCCATCTTTACAAAACGTAACTAATTGAGTAGGTACAACCGATCTATTCTGTAAATCTCACCGTGAAGTGAGCTGTCAGCTGTGTGCAAATAGCTCACTTCATCTAAGTTTTCACGATAAGATTTACAGAATAGATCGGCTTGTAGATGACTCGTGGTAGAGGCACAAAGGCACAATTCATGAAAAGTGGAAACAAAGGCCAAATCCTACGGGTTTCCGAGTTCACAGAGTAACTAACTACACAAAAACTGATGGTAAGTTCGTGTTACCTTACTTTCGTGCACTGGTCGAAACAGAAAAGGTTTTATTGTACCGAAAAGGCACAATCTGCTCGTGCGAACACGCGATTTCGAGTTTTAAACCCCAAAGTATTTTTGGTCGTTGTTTTAACGGTTCGCTGGTGACATTTAGGGTTCAGTTTACCTTTTACTTTGTATAGAATTCAATTATGTTGTTTCTTAAAAAAACAATTTATTATGGTAATAATTCAAGGATCATGTATACTTGGAATATTTAGTATAATGTATAATGTGTAGTATTATGAATACCGTGACAAACCATTTTCTTATTTCTGTCATTTTAATCATCATAAACATTTAGTTATGATGATTAAAATGACACAAATAAGAAAGTGGTTTGTCCCATCGTTAACATCAATTAATGAACAGAGTATAAAGCAAAATATGAAAATAATGATCCGTCGAAAGACACAACATAATATTATTGACTTTATTATTAATCATTTCTCGAGTCAGACAAAATAATCCCCGGCTTCATAATTAATATATATCTCGAAGCACCCAGCAGGAAGTTATAGAAGCTACCTTTTTTCTCAATTAATATTGTATTGTTAGTAATAGTAAGTATATTTTCTACGATGTTGATGAAAGTAGATGTTGATGAAAGTAAGACTTTGTTCCCCGAGCTCAATAAGACTGATACTAGGTACTGCATTTCTTTTGTAGGATTCATCTTTCTAAGTTTAGTAATGTTTTATATTATTTATTTATGTTTATAATACATATTGTAAACCTAGCCGTTGGTCTTGACTGTCATTCTTAGATCTTTGACAGTCGTTACACTCAGAAGCCCAAAAGTCTGACAACCAGTCTTATCAAGGGTTGTCGTGTTACCCTGGGGTACTAACTGGGTTGTGGAGAGGTCAGATAGGCAGTCTCTCCATGTAAAATACTGGTATTCAGCTGCATTCGGTGAGACTAGATACCGACCCCAACATAGTTAGGAAAAGGCTAGGCATATTGATTTATTGATTGTATACCTACTTTTAACTGGTGATATCTAATCATTTTAATCAAAGATTTAAATGATTAGATGTCACCAGTTGCGTGAAAAAGGGTCCATACTGAGAAGAATGAGCTCACACAATAATAATGGCGATTCCTTGACAATCAAGTGAAGTCTTTGCGTTATTGTGTGTGTCAGAGGTGTCAAAACGAAACAGATACGCGACCATCATGTGACGCGGCAAATCTATGATTTAAATCTGCTTAAAATAGGTATAGGTTCCGTTCCCTTTTTGTGGGATTTGTTAGGAATGCGGATAAAATTAATATTTTGTCCCGAATCGATCCCAGTACGAAATGGTCCCCATTATGAAACGATAAATGGAAATGAAATCATAGAGTAGGTTCAGATGTTCGACATAATATCGTAAAGTAACAGTTAGCGACTCTGGCCAGTCGTGGTCTGTGGTCCATGGCCATCTGCGGCTAGTTTCCCGTTGCGACCAAGTGCGCGACGTATCCGTAAAGTCCCATAAAATCGGATCGGATCGAAACAAAATATTCATTGTAACACATTCCGAACGAATCCCGCAAAGTAGGATCGTATTGTGAAATCTGACCGGAATAAGCCATGTGAAACATTATCTATTTCAAATTAAAGATTGTACTTACTTTTCAATTTTAATCATTTATACGTCTAGAAACAGTTTTTTGATAAACATTTGATACCCAAAGTTTCTAAGCGTTTATAAACCAAGAGTTAGGATATTGCCATTCACAGCTACGGCTGTATCGTACAGCTATTCAAGCCAAGCGTTGTATACAAATAGATATACGAGATTGAACTAATAGAAACACATTGTTAACTCAGCACCTACGACTTACAACACGGTAAATTGCTGCACGCTTGTCGCATCTTGTTTGAATACAGGGTGACCTCTAATTGGTAATACAAAATCAAAGTAATACATAGAACTTCCCTGAACTAATCGCTTTTGCTAGGTCTCGTGCTAAAATTTAAATCATAAGTACTTTTTTTTTAAGTTTCCTAATTATCCCAATTTTTGGCTTAAATTGGTTACCCTATCACTACGTTTAAAATCAAAGAGGTTTAAAGTATTTCAAGTGGACACTTTCCTCTTTGGTTCGTTATCTGATCTGACACATTATTTATGATAAAATCGTATGTTGATTAGTAAATTGTCACTTGTCTTGTCAAAGAAAGTACTCGTAAGATTTTTCGTAACATTTCAGATAGTAATTTAAAAAGATGCCCCGAGCTTATCCTTACACGAACATTCAGCGAATGGATATGATATCTTTTTATTTTACGTCACGAAGTACCGTACGAACTCAAGCGTTATTTCATGAACGATACCCTGATTGCCCAACACCTACTCGTGTTCTAACAAACTCCATTGTCCAAAATTTAAGAGATTTTGGACAGTTTACTGTCCCAATGTGCATGCATGTTTAAAATCGTATGGTAGAAAAGTTACTTTTTTATCACATCAAATTGGCTGTCATAATTTATCGGACGGAAGCGAGATCTTTTCAAGTCACGATCACGATAATTGGCCGATAAACGGCCATATCGTCGAGCAACTTTAACTTATCTTTTACCATGGTATAATAAAACAAGGTATGGCATTCCGGGAGCGACACATGCCTACGTCACTATTCAGTTGCCACTTTATTGCAACAGAACTCGAATATAAGGAAAGATTTTCAATCACCATTCTGTTAAAAAATATATACAAAGCATTGAAATTGTTGTTTCGTTTGTCTTATCAAACGAAACAAACATATACCAACGTAATTTTTAATTAAAACTTCATTATTGTATCAGATTCGCATAAGTAATAAAGGAGGTTGGGGAGTTATTATTACACACTACTGGTAACACAGAAACGGGCTGTCTAATTGGCATTCTGACATTTTGTCATGTATCGCTATTCTTGTCGAACCCGTATGTTGGTCTCGCTCAGTCCCATTGTACACAGTGATTCTCAATCAAACATTTATTTGTGGACGTCTAACAAGTTGGTTTGATACATTTTTTTCTTTGACCACAATATCAAAATGGTTAAAATATTTTTTGTTTTTTGATTTTGAATAAAACTTCGTAAGTTTAACAATGTGTTTGAGTATTATTTTAGTAATCCCTAGAATCCACTTATTATTAAGAATGAATATACACTTATATTATGAATGCTAAAGTAGATTTGTCTAATTTATTTATTTTTTGTCTAGGGAAACCTACAACGCGCGGGTAGAGCTACAGGCAAAAGCTAGAAGTAATTTAATAATTATGTCAATGTTTTATAAAATTTCCCCAAACTAAAAAGTTTGAGAACCATGGATAGCGGTGATGACGTAGTCTTGTGTCTCCCACGTGACCATTGTGTTTCGGAGTGCCATACCTTGTTTTATTATACCATGTCTTTTACTAAATGAAAATTGTCTGTCATTAAATGTGTCATAGTTGCCAGTTAACGTTAGTTTTTGTTATAAGGTAACCATAGCAACGTCAGCTTCCGGAAAAAGAGCGGTCAGTCATTGGTTCACCGAATTTGTTGTAACGTGTAACCATAGCAACATCAGCTTCCGGAAAAATCGAGGTCTGCCATTGGTTAACCGTTTATGTTATTACGTAACTGTAGCAACGCCCGCCTTATTGGTCAACAGAGTTCGGCCAAATTCGTGAATCCAGCCTAAGAGTCCGTCATTGTTGTGATAGAGATTAAAGGCTTGTGCAGACCAGCGCGACTTGTCGCGCGACGCGACACGAACAATACAATTTCTAAGAAAACTTCACAGTATAACAATAACCGGTGTCGCATCGCGCGACAAGTCGCGCTGGTCTGCACAAGCCTTTACTCAACAATAGCTGTATTTAGTCACCATGAATCATCCTTTTTACGGACTTTTCAGAACATGGCCTATTGGGAATAAGACCATTAAGTGAATGATGAGGCAGTTACTCCCGGAAAAGATGATTAACCTTGACCGCTATGATAAACCACAGGTCAAGGATATGGAGATCGTTAACTCTAGCACCGCGCCCGCTCATTGGTAAAATCAAATAGCACGCGCTTGCCCGGCTTCCTGTTACACACTTCCGTCCCTTTTCACAAAACGACTCCCACATATTGTAGGAAATCGAGAGAAAAGATAAAAGTAAAGAGTTTGTAATTGTATACTCTTTGCTTTATTGCATAGTACCTACTATATCCAAACCATTGATATGTATAAACGATTACAATGCTCAATTTCAAGAACTAACTGTTAACGAAGAGTGAACAAGTAAGTCAACTGAAAATGAAGTAGTTGGGAAACTAATAAAACCTACAAAGAAGGCTTCAACAAATAAAGTTTATAAGTAAGTAACCAATAGGTACTTAGAAAGAAAATTGTTTCTAGTTGAGAAAATCGCTTTTACTAGAGAAATAAATATTACTTAAATTCCAAGAGCTAGACATTCAATTATATATCTTTGATGTTTATTACTCTAGGAATTGAATATTGGTATATGTTATCTTACCTACTTATATTTACGTCCTAAATAAAAAAGTGCCTAGCTGAGAGAAACTGTAAAGCTGTGCCACAGATGAATACAGATAGCTCACACCGCAAAATCATTTAAATAAGAAGCGACTCTTGCTACGATACAATAAAGTGCAATTCAGGTCACACAGCGCTAATTACCTACAGTTATATTCACCTAGAACTTGCCTCTCTATCGCGTAACTTTTTTATCTTCTGACTACGTTACGATCACTGAATTAGAAAAGCCCGAAAAGACGAGCCCGCCGCGTACATGTAGCTTCATACCTAAAATACGCTGGCACAGTAGTAACTGGCTATTCAATATTACATCATTGTATCAAAACACTACATTAATATTAGTTTTATCATTGACATCTTTTGTTTCATTCTAAGAACTGACTATTGGTTCATAATTATTATGATTAAATCTTATACGCTTAGAGCCTGTGCACACGATGCGTTGCGGCGGCGCACCGCAAAATTTATTTTTAAAAATTTCGCTGCATTGGCGGGCACACAGGTGCTGCGGCGCCGTAGCGTTTTTACGCCGCAGCGGTGCCGCACCGCCTAGATATCGCCACAGCTGCGCTGTGCCGCAAAGATTTCGCCGGCGGTCACATAAACAACTGAGCGGTGCTGCTCCGGCGTTGCAACGCGTACACTCCTTCCTGCCTCGTCGCACTGGCTGCAAGCCCGGTGAACGTGCGGTGCGACCCCGGAACGCACCGTGTGCCATTTCATGGATATTTGTATTTAAAACGCCGCAGCGACACCGCTAGCGCCGCCACAACGCATCGTCTGCACATGCTCTTTTAGAACGGAAACGTGTAAGTATACCTGGGGCCAAAGTCTGGTCTCGCTATTGTGAGTTTTTGTCAGTTTTTGTATGGCAAATCCTCAGACCAAGTAAAAAACCAAGACAGCGCTGTCAACAGTGACGTGAGGCCGGTTTCGTAAACATGTGTGCATTTAGTGAGGTGTAGTTTGATTGTAAATGTGTGCGTGTCAGCGTGTATGCAAAACAGAAGGTGTAATTTTGGCATGCTTAATAAATTGTATTGTTCGCAGCGCTATTTCTTGGTTTTTTATTTGGTCTGACGGCAAATCATATTTACCTAGTGAGTGAATCTGTCGAAAATTCATTATGGAGATACCATTGCAACGTTTGTAGCGTTTGTAACGTTTGCAACGTTTGTATTGTAGTGATGTTAAATATATAGCATTTATTTCAAATAAACCAATATTACAGGAACTTATGAATTGTCAAAAAGTCGGTCTGTCAGAAAGATGACACTAGTTGCCCATTCCATAGCGTTGTAGGTTTCTATGGAGAAGAACGGGCACGAAACTCCACGGACACTCTTTTAAATCAAATATTGTCACAAAATATTGGTTACATCATTCATGTTGAAATTATACATGTGATAACAATGTAGAAAGACTTGCACGTTAAAAGAGTTCGTAATAACAATATAAAAACTATTCAAAAATTTGAATATATTAAAATAAGCCGTGGTAGCTAATACTGACGGCGGCGGCGCCCGTTCACGAACATGACGCATGGATCAGCACCATTTAGCTCTACCATTTTGAAGGGAGCTTAATGATCTAACACACACTCCACCACAAGATATGTAGATAGATAGACAAAGACGGACCTAATGCTTCTAGCTCAATATTGACTTTAGTCATTTGTTTTATCATTGACATCTATTATTTTCTTACATATTGCTACAAACGATTAGATCCTATTCGCTTATTCACCTACATCATTACGAGAATTCGCATGACCACGTGTAAAATTATAATCACGAAGACGGAACAGCGTGCTCCCGTAAATCAAGCGTCCCCTTGAAGTCATATTAGGCTGATCGTAAGCTTATCCTTCCCGGACACGGACAACGAGCTCTAACTGGAAACGTAATTGACCACCTGTTTCTTTGAGGTGGGATAGCTATTGAAATTTAAATTGTTTTGGCTATTGTTTCCAGCGACGTTATTGCGCAACACACTTACAATGGCAATGTCTTTCATTTTGACGGTTAAATATCATTCATTGCGATATTTATGTTGTCAAGCAGATGAATTTATCAGGATTATGAAGCCAATGGATTATGAATTTCCTTCAAAATCCTTCGTATTCAAATTTTGTTACGCAATTAGGGTGCAATTATTTCTGAGAATAGTGTTTATTGCACTAACAAGTCCGTTCACTTTCTTAGAGTCTGATATAATAATAAAAACACTTTGTTCATGTGTTATATATGTGTCATTGTCACTATTATTTCTACACTTTTTACACTACACTAACTCAAAGGGTTTTGACTAAATTTATTTATTTATTATAAGGTAGCTTCACAGCTGACAGTAAGTATAACATTAAAAATTCTAATATTAATAAAAGTGAAATACGTAAATGGTCTGAGTGCAGTTTTCTAGACTAACTCAACGCATTTGTTTGTTTAGTTATAAAACTTTTCACTAATTACATTACAGTTTCTTCATTATTTATAATAATTATTTCCGAAATATTAACATGAACCTGAACAAATAATTAATTTTAGGATCACTAATTAACTATTCTAAAATCTGGAGGAGACACGATAGCCTATGTCTGCTCTGCCTAATTGGCAACAAGCGACCTTTAGCTAACGATAATTGTAAATGAAATGTGTCACAAATGTATACCGATATTTAGGTCTAGGTTCACACCAACTTCAAAACCATTACGTTATTTATCATTGGAATTAGACTGATCACCAAGTTACTTCCACCCGATATCTCCAAGGTCTGTATCTTCATTTATATTACAAAACCTATAAACTAATAAATTACGACTATCTATTCAATGGGTACTACCTATCTATTGTATTTGTAAACTGTAATCGCTGAACTACGTCTAGACATGATAATCTATAACTGTATTGATTTTACGTAACTTTCAGTTTTAAGTATTATAACACTCTTCCACGCTAATGTAGATGTCCAAAAAATTCACGAAATAGGTATTTTTATATATCACGTCACACTAGTAGATTTAGTAAAATTACCTCTTTCTCATAATTTTTATTTCTGTTGTTTTGTAACATCGAAATCATGATTTACATTACAAATCTCTTCTGCTAAGAAAGATTTGCAATTACCACGTAAAAACTAGATTATTATAAATAATAATTACGAAGCAGAAACAGAACTCGACACTGATAATAAAGACCCAGCTACAGAGTCAGTAGATCTAAACGATATTGTTGAAGAAAAACGTGAGGAAACCCACACGGCTATGATAACATCTAACGTGTTTAATGCCTTGAGTACGGAAAACGTTAGCGTCGTTTGTCATACTGAGTTAGAATTGCGAGGTGACGTGAACATTACGATTGCTAAGCTCTTTGTCAACTAGAATGATTATTGTGGCTAATTTTTGGAGTCCGCGTATCACCGGTCAGTTTCCCTCAGTCGTCAGTTTATTTAATTCGCCAGATTCGTTGATTAGTCAGTTTCACTGATTTTAAAACTTTTTATTTCCTTGGATTGTCTTTGTTATTAACAGGATCTATGACACTTTTGTAGCGTCATCACTCTCTTGCTCTTTTTCTTATTTATTTAGGAGTGGCGTAACATGATTTTTCTTGAATATTTCTCCATGAGACCTTTGAAACCAACAAGAAAAATATATTTAGCTGCGATAAAGTACTAATAGAAAAAAAAAAAACCTACTAATAAAACTACTTTGCAATCGAATATTTTCCGCGAAACGTCCCTTTGCAAGGTTGAATGTGAAGCATTCTCGAATAATTAGCTCACATGGGAATTTGTACTTGATCGTATACTAACAGGCAAGATGTAGAAAAAAAATGGAAATGATAAGTAGGTCACCGGCTGTGTAGATATTATTTTGAGAAAATTATGTAATTTATTCAAAACAAGCTGACTCGACAGACTTTGTCCTGTCAAAATTTCAATAGATCATACTGATCCAATTAAAAAAAGGACGTTCAGGTTTTCCCGAATTTGAAGTATTTCATTTACAATTCGGAGTATTACGAACTGCCAAAAAAAAAACTAAATCGGTCCAGCCTTTCTCAAGTGATCCGCTTACTAACTAACAGCATGCCATTTTTATTTATATAGATATTTATGTTAACAAGATCCAGAAAATATCAACACATAATTACAAAAATGGCACTTTGTCATGACATCTAATCAGACATAGATATTTCCAATAGAAAAATACGAAGAAAAAAAAATAATATCCACCGTTAATTAGTTCCGATTACGTCGAGACTCTCATTAAGGTAGTTCCACATCCTCATTTCATTGTGTACACTATTTCGCCTCAGACGTAACGTAACGTACGAGTAATTTCAAACAACGATAGTGGAACTCGGTTTTTGACGGGAAGTCTTTCCTTAGCTACATCGTTCATCGATGATGACTCATGAATGAGTACCGGTATTTAAGGCATTAATAATGAAATAATTGCGGACACTGTTGGTTTTGATGTTACTGAAGAAATAAACGAAAAAGAGTAAATTTATTTGGTAAACAAATATGTTGTTACGTTGTATTTTTTATGCCTACCACTAATTGGTTTTGCACATCTAAATCCTTAATAAATAAAGTGGCATTTACCTGAAAACATACGTAGTCAATTATAAAGTATCCCACAGGATTATTTTACAATGAATTATTAATTCCTTAAACTGTATTTCGTCACTGGACTTTTTAGTTTCACTTTCTGTAAAGAAATCACTTTTCTAAACAGGTTTGCACAATTAATTAGACCAAATATTGTAAATTAGTTTGATTGCAAAATAGAATAACAACACAAATGTCATTCATTCAAACGTCAGCTTCTGTCAGTTATAAGCGACATCTGTTGTCGCCGATTCATGGTTGTAGTTTTAATCGATAACAGTTCATTTTAACATATTGATTGGTAATCATCGAAATAATATCCAGTGACCAGTCCTTAATTATTTTCGGCTTTCGGTAATAAAATTAATAATAAACTAAATAACCGAAAACGGAAATGAATAAATTTTTTCATTGTAAACTTTTTTCTAGAACTTTCATTGTCAAACGAATACATATTTAATCTGTGAAGTGTCTTTGACGTAATGTTTCTGGTAATTAACCTAATTATCCCTAATTAATATTATGGGTAAATTACCACATTCTAGACAAATTTTGGCATTGCAGACTGCCAAAGATTTGTTTTAATTAGTTTTTAATTCTGGATCTGCAGGATTTTTAGTGTTTCAGCGTTCAAACGTCATGTTGGATAGTTGTTTGTGAATTTCAAGAGTTAAGTGTCGTAAGTGATGTGGATATCTTCCGTGAACTGGTAATAGTTTTGCCTGGAGTAAGGGAGATTTTCTGAATGCTCTCATCCAGTTCCGGTTGGCTTCTAGGCCATAAATATTTGCCGAGTTGAGCGTCCATTCGCCCTTGAACACGCTTGAGAAGTGACTGCAATTCAATAACACTTCTAAAAGGTGAGCTTCGTTGTGAAGTATTTGATATTTATTACAGGATTCTTAGCTGCGTCTACGCAGGTTGCTTCCCGGCCGGTCGAAGATATTGCAGTCGAGTGTTTTCTCCCTGAACCAACCGTGAGTATTTCACCAGCTAACTATTTACCATAGATATGCCATAGGAGGTTACTCATGGTATTGGATTAGAATGTTCAAGGCAGTGTATTGAGGTTTTTCTGTGTAGTTGATGGACGCCGCGTGGGTAATCCTTGTTCCTATTGTCCCACCACTCAGGATGAGGCAAACAGAAGTCGTAGCTCATTATGTTGTGTTTGCAACAGGCTATGTTAACCGGCTAAAGTTTTAGCCTTCTAGATTTCCTAGCTCGGCCACCTCCAGTATAGTAAATTAGATTCTCCTTGTATTATTGGGTCTCCGTATTGTCAATTCCAGGTGAGGCACCTCGAGTGATTCGTCTCGCCGCCAGGATCTAGAGTGGCGTCTGGGGCCTGGACGCGAGACCCATTCCTCGAGACAGCTCTAAGCCTCTTGCGGAGACGACTGTGCGGCTGGTCAAGTCCGCCTAGCGTTAGCGCAGGCGGGACGGTTTTTTTTTACCCTTACATTTATAATTATTCATTTTAATACGGTATACATATAAACCGGTATATTACTTTAGTCCGGGTTTCAATATTGGGAACCCGGTCTGTATCAGAAATTTAAATAAGGACCCCGAGTTCGACATCCTCAGTTATCTGAATCTGGAAGAATATTGGACATCTTCGTCGGCTCTGGGATCCGGGATTTTCTAAATCCCTGGCGCCCATTTACTAATTGTTTATTTACAAAATAATTGGAAGGTTACACCTTATTAATTCAATCTTTTATTATATTTTAATCTTAATTTAAAATCGGAACAGTACTGGCTTTATCTCCAACTCCCCACGACCTTAGTTCTTAAAGCTGAAGTTTGAGCTGGCTGGCATTAATAAGTGACAGTGTGTCACATACTTATTATACAGGTTAACTTAGTTTAAGTGTTTGAAATAAGTAAATAATTATTAACGCGGTGGACCCTTAAAGGCTACCGTATATTGTTTTTAAGAAGGAGTATTCTTTTTAAATATATGTTATTTCAAACAGTTTATTGTTTCCTTGTATTTCGATACGTAACCACCTTGCATGAAGATTTTGTTCCATTACCTATAGAGGGACAAAAACTTATATGTAACAATGTGAATTATTATTTTGTTGATCCAAATCTTGTTTTCTAAATTTACAGATAAAAGTTCAATCTGATCTGAATAAAAATATAACCTTAAGGTCCATTGACATGGTGCAAGTTTTTGGAACGTTCAAGACCAATAATCGCATGCCATGAAGCAAGTTCAATTATTGACATTCAATAATTGTATGCCTTCTATTTACACTAAGGCAATTATTGCATGGAAGTTTTGCCTCGTCTAAATACAGAGTTGCACGTCCTTGTATAATTGATTGAATTTGCACTGCCAAATATTTCATAAAATTTTATTGAACGTCCTCTCAAGATTTTTTTAGCTTATTTGGTTCGCTCATGTTAGTCAACAATTTATTAATTAATCTGCGTTCGCAATTTATTTGCCAAACATGTAAACAAACACGAGTTTTAGGAAAAACAACTGTAATACACATAAGGTTCAGTTTGCGCTACAACTTCATATTTTTTATGACTTTTTCAACAGTACTTGTCGGTCTAAAATCAACTTTATTTACACTAGCATTAAGTTGATGTTTGTCTAAGTGGAAAACTCGTGTTTGTTTACATGTTTGACAAATTAAATTGCGAACGCAGATTACGTAATTCATTGTTTTCATATAACTCTACTGGTTTACGCGGCGCACGCCAGTAAAGCTTCTAGTCCGGCATGTTTTTTTCCGACATCTTCAACACTCATCGTCATATTTCAACCAATTTACACAAAATCTTAATTAACTATAACTTTTTTCATGAATCACTCCATCTACTGGTAAAAACCGTATGAAAATCCATTTGGTAGTTTTGAGTTAATCGCGTTCAGACGGACAGACGCGGCGGGGGGACTTTGTTTTATAATAAGTAAGTATTGATTCGATTTAGCTTCCACGTGTAACTTGAGATTTAATTAATAGGGTACAACATTTACAAATCTAGAACGAAGATAACTGTGAATTCACGAAGAAATTGACTGAGGTTAAGACTTGAACAAAGTTGGTCAACAGAAATCAGAGCCAACTAGATAGAAGAGCTAATAAGAAAAGATAACTATCCAATTCAATTGTAGTTTTTGTCCCAACAGACCAATAGAAAGTAATAGTAGATAGTTTTAATTCTTTTTTTTTTGTTCTTCTAACTGAACAGACAGCTTTGCTGCTGGGGAGTTTGTTGCGCCACTTCTTCCCAGCTAATGCACTAGGAAGTGGTGAAGGCTGGGCGTTTTGGGGGACTGTCTTATGTAATTTTGACGTTCGAAAAGTGCTGATTCTCAGCCTAGTTTGAATAAATGACTTTTTTGAATTTTTATTGGCAAAGTACAGGAATATTCTCGTTGAGTTCTTTAAAGACTTTACGGACTTAAAATAGTTCGAATTGCAAGTATTTAAATTTAACAAAGCTGGGAACTATACTGACGGTTTTTTAAACTTCTTTGTGATGTTTTTGACATTTGGTTGTATTAATTGTACTTCTTATTAATTCTTCTTCTTATGTTTTAGATAGCAGCTGTTTATCAATTGATAGCATTTGAAATGTTATTTTCTCCTAATATTAGAAGATCATCAATCATCAATTTTGTCTTGTATTAGGTTAGTATTTCTAAAACTTCACTTATGAGTTTTTATTCTGAAAGTGGGCAACGTCGCAAATAGATGTGAAATATTTCGCTGATTTGATTAATTTTGAATTCGAATATTAATAATGAATTGCAATTATAACATTGAATTTGATGTTTAACCGTTTCAAGTAACTAGCGTTTTAAGTGTAAAAAAGGCATTTGGAAAGTTTCCAAATACTATTTTTAAATCTTAAACTAAATATTCGACTAACTTAATGTTACGACATAAATTATTGCATTTCATAATCAACATTTTAGTTCAATAGTTAGCCACATTTAATATTTCCATAAAGTAATATTGATCAAAACAGGTAAATATTTGACAGCTATTTGCAACGTTGCCAACTTTTAGGATAAACTTAATGATAATTATCCAAAATGGTAAAAGTCAACGGTTTTTTCGTTAGTACTTAAGTACCTACCAATAGCGAAATTAGAACCAGTATGTATGACGTAAATACTCAGTCGGAGTTTTGCTAGTAAAATATTACAGCTTATATTAAAAAAAATAAAAAATATCATAATAATAGATATTGATGAAAAAGCAGTATAGAACTGAACAATCCAAGTAATTATTGAAATTATAAAAAAATAAAGAGTAGCAAACCTTGAATATAACAAAACTACGACATAACCATGAATTTACTACAATAACTTCCCTTTTACCGTTTTCTAAAATTTTAATGATTGAATACAAAGTTACGTACCACCAGAATCAGAGGCATGGCATGGCACAACAATCCATAGCACAACACAACACAACACTGTAACTTCGCGTATCACTATTTACACCGTAAGCCGGTCGGTTCGAAACCCGACGTAGTTTAGAACTGAAAACTTGCTGCAAAAGCGGTTCGCGTGTTAAGCCGCTAGCAACCCACAGCAAGCCAGTTGCACATAACATTTGAATAAAAAATTAGGCTCGACATAAAAAAAAATATTCATGTTTTTTTTTGTTTTGTCTGTTGAGAATAACGTGTTATTTGTAGTATGATTGAGAATTAGTAGTTAGAATTCTAGTGTGAAGTATTAAATTGTTTGTTGATATCCTGTTGCCATGGCTACGCGAGGAGTTGTACTTTTTGTTTGAGACGGAAAAAGTGTTTGAGAAATGTGTTTCAGCTTTTGTTGTTCCAGTTGGAGTAGTTTGTTTACGTCTTAGTTTTTATGGTTTTGTATTTTCTAACTTTGATTAGTTATGTAAGCTGTAAAAATCCGAGGAGTTCAACTAATACGTACTGAAAGGTTGTCTGGTTTTAGTACCCCATAAAAGCGGAGATAATAAATTATTGAAAAAACCTAATTTAGAATCAGAATAATAAATTCAAAAGAAAAATGAGAGTTATCACAAATTATGCTGTCCAATAGTCATAAAAAAGGTTTCATTTTATTTTCTACCTTCTTTTGGAGAAGCGAGTCATAAAACTGAGACGTTTTTCACATATTAACTAGCCGACTCGTAAATTAAAGGTATTTGTATTTAATATTGAATTTAACAATGTCTAAGTAGTAACTGTTATTGCTCTCTTTAAAATTTATCGGAGTTAAGCTATGATAATGAAAACCTTATGATACTTAAGTTAAGGGTACCTTAGGCGCTATCTACACGGGCGAGAGTATCGCGGCGATAGTCACGCTGCGCCGTGACATCAAATTCTATATAAACTTTGTAAAGCAGTCTCCACACGGTGATTTCATCGCGGTGAGAATTTGAAGGCACGGCGAGACTATCGCCGCGATTCTTTCGCCCGTGGAGATGGCGCCTAAGTATAAGATTTTGATAGTTGTAATCTTTAACTTCTTGGTCTTCTGGTCTTATTCTGTAAAAGTCTCAGCGTGAAAACTTAAGTGAAGCGAGCTGTCATGCCATCTGATGCACGGGATCGATACTATTGACAACTCACTTCAAGCTCAATTCACCTTAGGGTGCACGGTGAGATTTTTACTGAATATAGCTAGGTAGAAATTGTAGGTACCAATATCCGTGAATTTATCCCCTGCTGCCGAAAGTCGGCTTCAGTAATTCTATTCCAGATAACTACTCCCTTTCTAAACCTCATGTTGATTAACGTGCTTGGGTACTTATGTGGTAAACCCATTAGCTTAGAACTTTTTATGAGATTTAAATTGATAGCCAGTTATTTAAATTATTATTGAGTGACTTTATTACATATAAGATTTGGGAATCTGTAGTATTCTGGGAACTCAGCCCCGCAACCAACTTGGTGTCTTGTTCATTTTTTACCACGACATTGCAGTTACTTGCATTTACGGGTAAAAAGAAAGAGACTTTCAGAAAGCATCGGTATTTAAAAGCCTGATTCATTATCAAATTTTAAAAGTACGTTCCAATGTCTTCTCTAAACTATATCTTACTATACGTTTTCGATTACTACATCTATTTCCGAAAAAAAGAAGACTGAAAAAAAAAAACTGACTCATCAGTTTCTATTATAACCAATGACGCGTAAATTCGGTCTTAAAAAATGTTGAGCACCCCTCCACGAACGTCGGTGTATCAGTAATATGACATTTGAGTGCGGCACTCGCGACGTCGCCGCCTCGGCAGCGCTGGCACGCGACATAGACCAGCCCGCGACCTTGGGGAATCACAGGAATTGTCGTGAACGTAGGAAGAAGAGTCACATGTACGCTTTGTACAGGGGTTTGTGGTAAAAGGATAATGTATAATTTTGGATTTTGTGATTTGCATGGAAATATACAGCGATTGTTTTTTGTTTTGAATTTCGGGGACGAACTTACTTGCTCTCCAAATATTGTAATACTATACATTTGTAAACATACAACAAAACAGGCAGAATGATGATTTGTGGGTGACTTTTATTTATATTTAATCATTTACAATCCAACAACCCATCACAAAAATTCCATTAAACAAAATGATACAAATTTCAACAATTTCGAAACTAAAATTCAATAAAATCTCTGTACTTTTATTTATGTTCCAAGCATTCGCAGCATATTTCCACGCGTTGGGTCTAAGTCTAAACAGTAATTTTTCATAACTCCAGTTTATTTATTAATAAGAGGCATTGAACCCTTTATTTAATGTCCTCACGCAACGTCTAAGGAACCGAGAAATTTATTGAAATAATCAAACTGTTTTATATCTATGTTTTGTTAAATTAGTTTTCTTGGAAGGCACGGAAGCGTGCTGGTACTTACGTCATCAGCCGTCTGTGTTTGTGATATTTATTTTATTATTTATGTACACACAGTAAAATACATACAGATACGACATATTATAAGTATTTTTGTTGCATGTTTTTATGTGTTTTTTTGCAGGTTGCATCGACGCATCCCAAACACAGTAGGTACAGCACTAGTATGTATACACTTAGCAAGTTTTAAAAGTGATTTGCTCCTACTGTGTTGATTGTAATTTTATGTTGTTACGATCATAGTATTTTGGAACCCACACTAATATGAAATAGGTCATATCACAAAATTGTAGTCGTTATTCTATGGGAAAATCGCTTTTGAATTTGGCTAAGTTCATACATATTAGCGGTCGTGATTGTTCATGAGTCGAGCCTCTTTTTCTATCCATCATGCACCTGCAGCTTCCAGGATTTGAACTAGGCAAATGACAGAGCTGCCTAGGTAGCAACCTAAGTACTGGTCGAACAGACTAGGTAGTCAAGCGACACGGAATGAACAAGATCTTACGTTTTGACATAGATAATTTCATTAAGTAGGTATCTGACTGACTTTAAACTCAAACTCAAACTCAAAGCATTTATTTCAAATAAACCAATTACAGGCACTTTTGAATTGTCAAGGGGTCCGTCAGTCAGAAAGATGAAGCTAGATGCCCATTCCAAAGCGTAGTAGGTACCTATGGAGAAGAACGGGCAAGAAACTCCACGGACACTCTTTTAAAGCCGTGGTAGCTAAGAGATGACCAGTCCCTACTGACGGCGCCCGTTCACGAACATGACGCATGGATTAGCACCATTCAGCTCAACCATTTTGAAGGGAGCTAAATGATCCAACACACGCGCCACCGTCAGCGAGACATTAGAGTGAGCATGACATACTCTCAGCCGCCAAGGCACATTCAAGTCAATGAAAGACATATCCAGTACCTAAATGGTAGCTTTATAGTCGGTACATAGTACTCAACATGTGCTATGCAATTATACAATGTTATGAGATTGAATTTATACAATGCAAAGATAGTTTTTTAAATCTTCACCAGCTCCAACAGTATTTTCAAATGCTAATCTATTCGTTTATGCGCCCTTGTGGAGCAAGACCAGTGTTGAGCCAAGCATTTTTATCAGCGATATAATCTCCCAACTTATAATATGCTTGGCTGCATAGTGTGCGTTTAATATAAGATTTAAATTTCGTTTCATTTAGTTGAAGTATTATTGTTTGCAAGTATTATTGTTGAAGTATTGAAGTATTATATATTTATAAAGATAACCCTGGAAAAAAGAAACCTTGCTTTGTCCAACAAACATAGAAACTTTTAATACAATCAAAATCGATGTCGTTGTGTCGTTGATATATCAATATCAAAAATCACTCATTCAAATTAGGCTGAGAATCAGCATTATTTAAACGTCAAAATTACATAGGATAGTCCCCCCAAAACGCCCACCCTTCACGTGAATTAGTAACAATTGGAAATATTGCAAAGTTAAACCTTTTCTCTGCAAACATAATTCAAAGCTAACCTTTTAATACAATTAAGAGGACAATAGTTTCAGGATATTTTAATGTTTCTTTCCGACATTTCCATTAAAATTTCGACATTAATCAAGACAGTTTCTAAATTTGTTTGCATGAAAATTTCAATCAGTCTGGTCTGCTTTTGAAATAGTTTCTTTGTTAACAACTTCCAACTAAATAAGAAAAGAAGTTTAATTTTATTTTGACTTTGAATAGGGACGATAAATTCTTGTAATTTATCTCGGAAAAGGACCGGAGAAACGAAGAGAAGTGGCACTGGGCCGGCCATGTTTGTCGAAGGATCGGTGGCTGGTGGAGCAGACGAGTTTGACTACCGCGAACAGATAGTGTCATCCACGAAGACGCACACCACTCCACGATTACTGTACTGTAAGCTGTACTTTAGTACGGAGCGGAGCGGAGTGGGGCGCTTATTCGTGGATGGCACTATTTATGTATATCGGCAAGCGTAATGTGAGACGCCCGCTAACACACAGGCAACGGAAGGAACACGGGTGGGTTTTAGTCAGTAAAAGTCTGACACTCCCTCTCGCTCCGCCCAGAGCGGGAGGAGTCATTTGATGATAACCAACACAAAAAAAAAAAAAAAATTAGGCAGGTCGTTCACACCGGCGAAACATTTACATCAAATCATGTTGAAATCTCTGTTTTCTGTTAATGTATTTGCAACCGCTTTGCAACAACACAACTTGTTAAACTGATTTTCTTTTGACGTTTCATATGACTGTTTAACCCAACAAATCTTGAAATGACATCACAGCTCATCATCATCATGACTTGACAGCTGCGCGCACAGACTGTCTGTGGCGCGTGAGTCGCCGACGGTACGAAATGTTACCATTTTAAATATTATATTTTATAAAAATATTTAGGACTAAGTAATTGTATTTATTCATTTTATTTATTGTTATTTCACT
Source organism: Agrochola macilenta (assembly GCA_916701695.1). Taxonomy (NCBI): domain Eukaryota; kingdom Metazoa; phylum Arthropoda; class Insecta; order Lepidoptera; family Noctuidae; genus Agrochola; species Agrochola macilenta. The sequence continues at coordinate 20,482,390 of OU753560.1, read as the reverse complement.
ATATGCTGCACCGGTTGACGTCATAACGTCAACGCCGGCTGTCGCTGAAAACCAGCGCTGGGGCTCTGTCTTGCATAGGGTCATCACAGCTTTATGCTGAGCGATGGCCGTTTTGCGTGGATGTGACGCATATTTTCCCCCAAATTGTTTATTTTCGTGTTTTGTTCTTACTTTGCGTCATGTGTGCCGCAAATAAACGTATTTTCTTTCTTCTTTCTTTAAATGTATCTAAAAAATCAGCCGTTTCATGTAGTGCGAACGTGAATCACTCTTCTTTCTTCGTCCAGGCTGTCTTTCTTTGGAATGCGCTCCCTCTGAACATCAGGACGGCAACTAGGCGCCTGAGAAGTTAGCAGAATCATAACAGATTCGTTTTCTCCTCTTCCTGTCGTTATTTCTCCTAAGTTTATTTTGTTTATATGTATTTATCTATGTGTGTCTAGTATTTATTCTTTTTCGAGCTAACTATCAATTATGTTGCACCTGCCATGTTTTGTCTCTGCATCACTAAGGTTGACTGGTAGAAAATGCCTCAGGCATTTTTTTACTTGTGCCAATATTTTTAATAAATAAAAACATCAACAAAACTAGTTGTGAGATAATGTTTCAAGTAACAAGTTTCGAAACGTTAGCAATTTAAAGTGGTCTGGTACGAACGCACAGGTAGATATACACTCTGTTTTTGAAAAGCTAATGAAACTCATGTCAAGTGATCAGATTAATTGTTATTTCAGTCAGCCAGCCAATCAAAGAAACTATCATTTATGAAGTTGTACAGTCTTTCTGTTTGTGTTGGTAAACTTTTCAGAAATACCTATACTTAAATAAAAATGTCTGCTATTATCATCATCATGATAATTTCAGACGAAAGACGTCCACAGCTGGACATAGGCTTCCACCCTTAGCACCACCGGTTCGACTGGTTCTGTGCTTCCGGACTTCACCAGGTTATCGGTCCACCTTGTGAGAATCCTTCCAACGCTACATCTTCCGATACGCGGTCGCCACTCCGGAACCTTTCGGCCCCATCTGCCATCTGTTCTGCGAGCAATGAGCCTTGCTCACTGCTACTTCAGTAAGACAATTCTTCGGGCTGTATCGGTTACCTTGGTTCTTCTACGGATCTCTTTATTTCTGATTCGATCACGTAGGGAAACCCCAAGCATAGCCCTCTCCATTGCCCTTTGGGTGACTTTCAGCCTTCCAATGAGGCCCGTTGTGAGTGAGCACTGCTATTAAGGTAAACGAAATTAAAATAAATACTAACTTAACCCTAGGGCTAAGTCAAATCTAATAAATCCTGGCTCAGTCGTTTCTTTAATTGATTCTAAGCACGAAATAATAAAAAGGATTCTTTTAAACCGTTCACAAATGCCTTTAAAAACTAGTTGAAGGCCAAATCACAAATGTAGAGCTGTTTTACTGAAACATTTACTTTTCTCTTGTAATAAAATAAACCCAGTCGAGTCTGATTTCATTTTATCCAAAGTTAAAAAGCTTTATAGAAATTCTCGTAGTTTCAATGAATGGGACAAAAGCATTAGTACAGATAACACTTTCAAGTTATAATTACTTTTGTTTTTTAATGACGCTTTTATGAATTTAAAGTTGGGGAATGTCACGTGGAAGGTCTGATGTTGGTTCTAATGGTATGTGGTCATCATCATGTGGGTATAGAAGGCCGTACGTCATTGTTTAAAAAACCAGTATAAGCTGGCCTCCTATTCTATTGAAACTCTGTAATACGCTAAAAGTCAAAGTGCGAGGTGCGGTTGACTGTATCTACAAGTATGGGACATACAAAAGCTTTACTTTACTTTACTACTACTTTTTTTTTCTTTTTTTTACTTTTTTTTTTTTTTTTTTTAAGCTTGACTTTTTTTTACAAAAGTAAAGCTTTTGTATGTCCCATTACAGGGTATAATCAATTGAAAACCTTTGGTGAGGCGTTTATGGTATACATTGTGTCTGGTCACCGGTGTCCGACCCGTTAATGTAAAGCAATACGATCAATTTAATAAGGCAATTTGCCCTTGCTGTTTTGATACGGCGGCCATTTTTTATTTTTTTTACTGATTATATCTACCGATGTAGAGGTCGTACAGACATAAAAGTGGACAGTTCGACAGCTACAAAAATAGGCAATAAGTTGACATAAAAAGGTTTATCAAAAACTCCCATTAAAACCTTAAAAAAATCTTGAAACGTAAAAGTGTGAAAAAGTTTTGTTTACTCAACTATTTCAAAACAGTAGGGGCAAAATGCCTTATTTAGTGGATTTGTCGATAAAATTTATCACATTGCTTCGCCTTAACGGGTCGGACACCGGTGACCAGACACACTGTATATTGATGCGGGGTGATAAGAAATATACTGAGCAAAGCACATTCACAGACAAAGCGATATAATTTTAGCGGTTTTATGGATTGTTGGCGACCGCATTTCAGCAATTACACACGCGATAGCTTATTTCAAGCTCACTTTACCTACGTTTTCACGGTAAGACTTACACAATAGACTGGATGGCCATACACGCAGGCTGGTTGAGACTGTTGCAAGTACCTGACCAAGCTACCTTTTCTTTAATCTCAAATAAACTATTTACCTAGCACAATAATTGAATATCCGACTGTCCCCATTAGGGTTGAACGTAAAGTTTCATAGCCAACTCTTACTAACGGTCATAATTCCTCAATATAATTGCGAAGGCCTCAACCTTGAGGCAGGATCGATAGTAACCATACGTTAACGGTAACACGTGGGGGTTTCTGATTATTATGGGTTTAATCGACTATTTATAACTTTTTATTTTATTTAATATTTATGAGTTCGATGGTTGTGTAAGTAGTTAAGCAACTAGATTATCTTGACGGATTGATTTCAGTCTTATTTGTATTGTAAACTAGGAAAAAGGATTTCGTTTAATGGAACTAGATGGATTCTTAGAAACTAAGTGAGAGGTAAGTAAATCGGAGCAATCGGGTTCTATATTTGAACCTATTTAAAATAGAGAACTGTCTAATTACAATTAAATCTGAAGGTAATTAGCGGGTTAAAATTTTAATTAATAAGTTTTAGTCTCAGACTGGGATTGCGTTGAATTTAGACTACATTTAGTCCTCCAGACCGTATTTTCGCCATCGCAGCCAATCGCAGCAGTGATAGCCTAGTGGTGTGACCGTCGGACTGCCAAGTAATAGGTCTCGAGTTCGAACCCAACGCACGCACCTCTTACTTTTCGGATTCATGTGCGTACTGTGTAATTATCAGTTGCTTCAAAAACCGGCATATGTATGGCATAATATACCTGAGATATTTCTCGACAGCATGTGAAGCCAAGTCAGAATCCCATGGGCGGCTTGAAAACTCTGACACCAGGTTAGTCACTAACGACACGAAGAGAGAGTGGCCAATCTCAACGGAGACTAGCCTTCGGAACAGGAGATATTATATTGCACAATTGTTTTCGCAGACACAGGTGCACTCTCTCTTCCCTCACTCTCATAGTTCGATGGGACGGCAATCACATCGCCAACTTCCAAACTCCGGGCTGTTACGAAAAAAATTCTAATGGAACAACACAATAACACTTTGCCCGACCCGGGAATCGAACCCCACGCTCAGCAGTCGCGCTTGCTACCACGAGACCAACGTGGCAGCTAACCTAGACAACATATACACCGATGATATCAGATCAAGCTAAAGTTAAAGTGATTAGGTTCAAGAGAACCAACGGCATCATTTTATTGACTGCCAGACACTGAACTAAAATGTTCAATCTGAGAGCAAGAGGATTATTGCAATTCCTCCTGAACTAAATTAAGTATTAGGGATTTCGCGCGCTGGACGGTCATGACTGCAGCCAGTCATGGTACGTGGTCCGTGGCCTATGCGGCTAGTTGGCCGGTTTCTATAGTTTAACTGATCACTGCGACCACTAGTCCTTGTCCTGGTCGTGACCGTCTAGTGCGCGAGATCACTTAGAATTTATTATGTCTACCAGACGATTTTGATCTCTGAATTTTGAAATTAATCCCATAACTGATGGAGTGAACTTTTAAACACAGCGAAAATCCCTTTGGAGCTAAAAGTAAGTAATAAAATATTAAGAGGGGGAAGTAACTAAAATTGCCTACCTTCAAATATATCACACATATATACATATATATATATATATATATACCATAACTGAGAACACCATACCACACCACACACCTCATCGCACAAACCACACATCTCATCACACACACCACTCCACAGACACCACGCCACACCACACCACACCACACCACACCACACTACACTACACTACACCACGCTACACCACATCACACCACACCACACCACACCACACCACACCACACCACACCACACCACATCACATCACACCACACTATACACCACAACATATGCACTAACTAGGAATAAGCTTCATAAATTTATATTATTTTATTTTTATTTTCTTAAGATTAATAGCTAAATGCAGAAAAATGTACTTACATTATATAGTTACCCATAAATGTTTTACTATGTTGTGAAAGAGCGGAGCCTTCTAATACAGGCATTGTTTGCCTAAAAGGAGGCTCCAAATACGTTCAAATGTAATGTAATTTTCTATTTGGCACAATAAACTATTTTGTATTTTTTTGTATAAATAAATTTTTCATGAAATTGATAAGACTGAGAAATTAATATGAGTAACTACATGATATTACAAGACGTTTTGTGGAACAGAAATGAAAATATTAACATTTTCTCGATAAAAAAACATCACGAAATTACCTCTAATTTTCACGTATTTTTGATTTGTACTTAATATGCTAATGACTAATAGGATACAAATTCTATGATTTGTGTCCGTATGGATTGAGGAGCCATGTTTCATATTTAAACGCGGGTACTACCAATATTTAGTAGTAAATTAACCGATTTTGTAGGCCCGATAATGGAATTTGTAGTAAAACCGTAGTAGCTACGTAACATATTTTTTCTATAGACCGTCAGGATTGAGGAGCCACCTTAAAAGTCCTGTAACTTTTTAAGAGTTTTATAAAAAAAAACAGGATCGGGCCTACAAAATCGGATAATTTACTACTAAATATTGGTAGTACGCGCATTTAAATATAAAACATAGCTCCTCAATCCATACGGACATTTATGGACATTATTTGTTCTAACACAAGGCAAAAAAATTGTACAGGCATTTTTAAATACCTTTTATTTTTAGTTTTATAAGGATCGAGGTTGTGGTTTCAAATCCGGGCAAGTACAGTCGAGAGCACCAATATGTATACACTTAGCAACTTTAAAAAGTGATTTTCGCCTACTGTGGTGATCGTAATTTTATGTTGTTACGAACATAGTATTTTGGAACCCACACTAATATGAAATAGGTCTTATCTCAAAGTTGCAGTCGTTATTCCATGCGAAAATCGCTACATACATATTGGTGCTCGTGACTGTACCAATGTGACTTTTTCAATTCATATGAGTTTATCTTGGACATTACTGACATCGGTGAAGGAAAACACCGTGAGGAAACCTGGACTTATATAAGTCCAGGTTTCCTCACGGGCCAAGTTAATATAAGTCTGAAATCACCAACCTGTCTTGAGCAAGCGTGGTGATCAATGCTCGTGCCTTCTCTGTATGAGAAGAGGCCTTTGCCCTGCAGTGGGCCGGTAACAGGCTGATATTATTATTATAAGGATCACAAGCTTTTAGCACTTACGACTTTCTTAGCTCCGCCTGACTGCCTCTTGTCTATTACTGCTTGCCGACTACTGAACATGAGGTCCTGAGTTTGATGTGTGTTTGTGATTTTCCTTTTTCAGTAGCAGCCCGGAATATTGATTTGTGCGTAGTTGATAGCAATAGGCTCGCCCCCTATTACACGGGACTTAAACATAAATGGCGAAATGTGGGAGTACTATAGGCACACTTCTGCCTAACCCTTCGGGGAATATAAGTTTGATGATTTTATGTAAAATATTACGTGCAGTAGTCAAGGCTCGGAACCGGTTTCAGAAATACCGGTTAATACCGGTTTATTTCGGTTCTCCTCCGAACTTTTCTTAAGAACGTGAACATTTTAAGAACTTTATTTTAACCTAAATTTACCGGTTTATTTGACGAACAGCATGTCTCGAACTTGTGACTACTTGTAAGGATGCCGTACATAGCGGCGCGGTATGTAGACGTACGAACAGCGCGCGACGTTTGTTTATCGTGCCCGTTTTAACCGGTTTCTGTTGCTCTAAACCGTTTAATCCACAAAAACCTTTATGTAAATACTCTTCCAAGTACCGGTTTAAAAAAACCGGTTTATGCGATCGAAACCGAATGTAAAGGTTTTTGCGTCAAGTACATGATAACGGTTTGAAAATTTTACCGGTATCCGAGCCCCAGTAGTAAACACACATTGCATGCACAAGTTGCGTCATTAATATGCCTAGTAATAATAAAAACTGTTCTTTTTAATGTTACTTTTACTGCTACAGCGACCTAAATGCGTAACCATTTTGCACAGATAGTCAATTGATAAAATGGCTGGACGCTTATATTGGAGCTAATGGCACAGAGTTATTGTCGACAGTCACTACTATGGGGAGCTGATGCGCTTTTACGTTTCAATCAAGTACGTATGGCGTGACTGATTGAAGCTATGTGTGACGTAATAGTTCCTAGAAAAGTGGAAGTTTTTATTTAATTCCCGGAAGCAGTGGGTAGTGTTGTACAGTACAACCGTTTTCTTAATATCCCTCGGCAAACTTCAATCGATTCGAATCGATTGAGAGCGTCCGGTCAGTATCAAGTGCAAAGGGCAACTGATAGAAATCCGACGACTGATGAAACTCGAAGTTTGTCGAGGGACATTAAGAAAATAGTTGTGCTGTACTTACGTTTCTTGGATCATGTTACGTGTCAATCTTAGTACGTGATCATGGCCATATTTTTTATGTGTATCATCTTCCATCATCATCTCGCTTTTCTGCAATCTGTGGGAGTGATTTCGTGAAAAGGGAAGGAAATGTGTAATAGGAAGCCGGGGAAGCGCGCGCTTTTTGATTTGACCAATGAGCGCGCGTGGTGCTAGAGTTGGCCAGAAACGACCTTGACAAGGCCCCTTTAATGTTGCTTATTACCAAGATGAGATGTCAGATGTTACACATCTTATGCGACTGCTGTAAGGCTCGCTTGTTTTTTTAAACGTTATGGTTTGGTTACTGGTCACGGCACCTACAACTTTTGATTAGATGCATGACTAGAAGTGCCCCGAAATTTGCACTAAATGGCGTAAACGACTCAGACATTTAACTTTTGACTTAGACAATAGTCTTATGAGCTGAATAGAATGTTGAGTTCAAAAACAGACGACATGTATAATTTACAATATATTTTCTAAGCGTACCTACTTATCGGGGTATTCCTCGAAGCGCACCAACTTTGGAACACACCAAATGAAGCGCACCAAAAGTATTTCTCGAAACGCACCATTCAGGTGTGCCTAATTAAAAATATTACATTACACATATTCAGCATAGATGCAGCTGACAACGAACCCATTTATAAGTATAAAATATACTTATCCATGGGTCCATATTGCACTTGCCCGTGAACTTGCGCAATGGCTAGTGCAATTCGCCGGAGACGCGACGGGAAGCGTTAGATTGGTGCCAGTTGTAAATTCAAAAGGCAAGCGTTTTCAATGTACCTGGCCAGTGGGCGACAAAGATTACATTATTTGTTGCAGAGTGGTCATTGTGAATGGAAACGTCACCGGGAGCAAACGCCCTAGAAGGACATATTACTGATTAAAGCTCGGGTACTCGCAGCAGGCGTGCGTGTATGACCAGATTGTTAAATATGTTAATCGTGTTAATCTTTCTGATGCTATCTTAATGCCATGGATATTCTATTATAATCTGTTTGTAATATACTTCTCAATTTAATGTCTTTATACAACTTTTCCTAAATCTAAACTATAATAATTAGATTACTAATTACTTAAATAATAGGCTCAATTAACAGGTTATGGGCCCAGTATGAACGTAAATGAAGCAAAAGAAGTATGTGAGGATCGTAGCAAGTGGCAAACAGTAGTTTTTACTTATTCCCATGGGAAAAAGGCGAGTTTGTTGCACAGTCGGCAGCTAAAGTTGTTTATATCCCATAAGAGAGTTTCGCAGAAGTTACTGATGAAAGTTGCAGAGCTAGCAGACCTAAAAATGTTATTTAGTATGTGTTTGTGGTCTGTTACTTGTTCATGATTAGAGCGTTAGGTTAATTCGTTTTAAATTGTTTCAGACTTTTCTTTCAGGCTAGGTTGAGCAATGATCTTCGCAAAGTGAGAGGTATAGGGACGTCTATGTCCAGTAGATGACAGCTAAGTATACGATGATCACGATTAGGATTCATTTTGAAATCTGAAGTTGAGTAGTTTAAAAAACCCAAGGGAAGCAGAGCAACTTGGTTGAAGATTACACTTTTCACTTTTTTAAGACACGACTGAGGTGTTTTCCCACTTCAAAAAAGAAAACTAAGTGCTAATGACATTATCTATAAACGTTCTACAAGACAAGAGTTTAAGTCAAACTTATGTCTAGCTTTAAGCTTAAATGGATCACTGTTCACTATTTCTCGTTGAAACTATTTGTTGAGTTGGTAACTTACCGCAAGATCCATTTATCTTGAATGTGAGTTTTTACTTAAATCCCCGAATGATTGAATGATTGTTTTTCTTTACTGTAGTTATTTCATTACAAACGAATACTTATTTTATTATTTGGAGCAGTGGTGGGGCAGATATCGGTACTAACTTACGAGTGGGCACTTTACTTTGTGTATTTAATTTCATCACCACTGCTCTCAAAACGGTGAAGGAAAACATCGTGAGAAATCAGACATGTCCTATAACCAAAAATTCGAAGACATGTGACATCCACCAACCCGCACTGGGCCCGCGTGGTGGATTATGGCCCCCTCTCACAGAGAGGAGGCCTGTGTCCCAGCTTTGGGAACATCATAGACTGATTATTCTGTATATTTTAATCGCCAATTTTGTTATATTAGAAACAAGGTAATTATAAAATGTTGTTTCTTTGTAGAGACTGTGATGGATTAAAAGAATCCAATCTTTGTTTTAATCCATGTTAAAGTTAATGTCAGACTCACATTTGAATATAAACCGAGTGCCAATTCGGTTGTCGGACAACAGCCCGAGGCTGGAGACCCGAGCCGTTTCGAGGAAGGTTTTAGGAGCACTCGAAAATTCTCCTCCTCTGATCCATTACTTCGCGCTCAAGCTTATAGCATCTGATACATCTTAACCCAAGAAGCAGCCTTTTTTTTTTTTTTTTTTTGGGTGGGAAATCATCAAATGACTCCTCCCGCTCTGGGCGGAGCGAGAGGGAGTGTCAGACTTTTACTGACTAAAACCCACCCGTGTTCCTTCCGTTGCCTGTGTGCCGGGGCCGCGATATCCCTTTCGGACAAACTCGCAACCCTGGCAGGCATTGGCCCTTACGGACCCCGTCAGTTGGTGGATCTCTTTGAGGCGCGCGTGGAACACAACGCGCCGTCGACCCGGGCCTGGTCCTAATCGGACGGCGAGCTACCCATTGCCCACCGTCCGCAAACCCGCGCCTACGGGTGCCGGAAGTCGGCTCGCGACTCCCGACGCCCGAACCCAAGAAGCAGCATAACAATTTGTGTTATCTATAATCATGATTGAGTTAGTAACTTTGCTTTAACATCTAATACCGGGATTTATAGACTTTATTTAGCTACTGCTTTGGCTTAGACATGTTCCTGTCTCTATCTTGCACGTTTAGTTTGACAGTTGTGCGACAGTGGCAGGAATAACGCTTAGCCAAAGTACACTGCTACAAGGATATTTTTGCGTTTGAATGACGTTGACAGGGGGGCGCTGTTGGTAAACATTGGTGCAATTGAAATGTATAAAAAAACAAGTTGGCGGCGTTAGTTTCGATTTTGGCCACGCGTCAAAATAACTTTGTAGCACGTATAAGTTACGTTCATAGATCTCGGCTTGACTCTTCGCCCAGGTTCGCGCACTGGATTTTCAACGCACTACTTTAGCACTGAGAATTGAAAATCCAACAGTGTGTTTTTTTGATGCGCTGCATACGGTTTTAGATTCTCAATGCTCGGCTTAACGCCGAGAGTGGAAAAATCCAGTGCGCGATAATATCCCGTCGCGATATTTTTACACCCGTGGAAACGGGGGCTTCCAGTGTCGCATCTACAAACACCATCTTTGCTCTGACGTCGACAATGGCTCGCAATTATTGTAGCGCCGCCGTCGCGAATAAGGATATGTCGTCTGCGCAACGGCTGCTTGCCATTAACTAACGATTAGGCTCTGGTTAATTGACGTCACTTTAGCATGGGGTACCCACGTGGATGTGATGGAAATTGATGAAAAGTTTTGTATTTATGTCACTGCGAAAACAATACTGTCTGTCTCTCTGTCTGTCTTCCTGTCTGTTACCTTTGCAAGCCTTAACAGCTGAACGGATTTCGATGAAATTTGGCTTACATGTTTTAGACCATGACCTGGGTTAGGACTAAAATAGGAATGAAAAATAGGAATTAGAAATTTAAAAAATATTTTTATAATTAAATTTTAAATTTAACTTTAAAAACTTTAAAACTTTTTCTTTGAAATTAGAAATTAAAGAATTAAAAAATAATAATATAAATACTGCATGCAATCATAATTTAACATTCCAATTCGTAATATTACATACATTTCTTAACTAATATTTAACACAATAAAAAATTATAAAATACATTTCTTTGCTATTAATAAATATGTATTGATTGATATTAAAATTTATTATGAATATTTATTTACATTGTATGTAACAATGTTACAAATTTTGTCGATTTTATAGTATTAGTATAGCAAGGACCCCTCATATTAGAAGGTGAAGACCTCCTTCAGAGATGACCAACGGTCTCTATCTTCTGCCGTGCGCATCCAGCGAGTGCCAGCGACTTTCACGATGTCATCGACCCAGCGAGCTATGGCCTTCCTCTCTTTCTTTGGCCTGCTGGGCCAGGCCATGACGTTATTCTTGAAGTGTTAGGACATAGGATACTTTTTATCCCCGTATGCGGTAGTACGTTCCCATGGGATAATATCCGACCTCCACGCAGACGAGCCACGAGAAAAATCAAGATGTTAATATTATTATAATCTTCATCTGTCTGGATAGTCGAAAATAGTTAGCATTAAGGTTCTCGCGAATAGGCGCGACGCGACAGCGCAACGTGTATCTACTAGAACAACTATGAAAACTTCATGGAAATTTTGCTACCTGAATCGCTTCGCACCGTCGCGTCGCGCCTGTTCGTGGAAACCTTTACATTGGATGTCAGAAATAGTCCTTCAAGTTTAGATGGACTTCTGGAGAATCCTCCCAAGCATAGCAGCTTCATTATCTTCAGAATGTTTGATTTGCAAGTGGTCAGATTAGGTAAATAAGGTTTGTTTTGCTTGTTGAATGTAACAATACTCTCACAGGACGTTGTAGACATAGCAACCAGCATACCTTAGGGTACTAATAGAACATTGTTTAGGCTAAGTCGAGACTAAACCGCAATTTACGGCTTAACTTAATTATTAAACCAACAAGTACCTAAACTAAGTTAGCAACTTGTCTAGAATTATAATGCTGGGGCCGCATCTGCATCTATCGTGACGAAGCTTCGCTCAGTGATACGATACACGCAGATGTGACCAACCATTATCGGCTATCGTCGCGATAGTTCGGGCTGCGTAGCAATTCTCGACCGGGTGGCGGTACATCAAATTGTTTTAGCGCGCTAATTACCGTGGTGCGTGGTCGAACTAGCATTGTTAATTTTGTCTGTTGTTTCCGGACTGATTAGATGCATTGAAGTAATAATTAACACAAATACAGAAGTAATGTAAGTCGTCGTCCATTGTCAAAACAACGCAGTGATTATGTCATCTTGGTCAAATGCCGTCTGAAACGGCCATCTTGGATTATTGCATAATAAGTCGTTAAAATTATGAAGCCGCTAATGTGACCACCGCATTAGCTTGATAACTTTTTCACGAACAAAACCTACGAAGCTTCGGCACGCATTGCTTCGTCACGATAGATGCGGCCCCAGCATGACAGTACCAGAAGATTCTCAGGTAGTTAATTGACCTTGTTGTGTTGTTACAGACGAACATGTTGTGTTCACTGTCACTGTATGTATAACAGGGTCACATTAAATTAGCTAGCGAAACTTTATAGACGTGATCGGTATCTAAACATCATTTTTTTTTTTTTTTCATTCTGGCAACACTCGAACTGTTTATATTCTGGAGTATTTAATTTTTTTTTAAATTATTAAATATAATCACTTAAATTGTATAAAAAGTGGTGTAACATAGTGTAAAAAGTATTTTGATGCAGTGATAAAACTTGTAACAATTTTGACCCAGTAAAGTATCAATTATGACAACAGTTTTGTAAGGGAGCTATATCAGTGATAAACCAGCTATAAACAATAATTCGGTGCTTTATCTATCATCAAAACGTTAAACCTATTCACCCCGAATAAATGACTGCTTTGAGTGACACTTTATTAACTTCAGTGAATAAAAACTAAAAACTTAATAGACTTTAACACCGTTTAGAAAAATATTTTAAACAGTGGACTTTGACCCCAACTTAATGTATGACAACTCGCGCCATAATCATCAGAAGTGGTGAATAGGCAAACTAAAAACTAACGCTACTCGTCACCAGAGGGCGATTAATGATACCATAGTAAAAAGTATTTAGTATTTGGTGGAAAAAATACCACTATGGGGGACGAAAATATTACACTGAGGAAAAAGCCCGTCCTGTCTACATCGTTCTCAGAGACGTCATTATTCGATGCCACAGTAATGAGTATGCCTGATACTTCACTTCAGGACAATGAATCCTTTGCTAAGCTACAGGAAGAGATCAAGGAATTAAAAATGAATTTGCAAAGCGCTAATCATGAAATTGACAATTTACTTTTTGAAAATGAACAGTTAAAGTCAGATCTACATAAATCAAATCGCGTTATACAATTATATAAGGAAGTTGGTACAGGAGAACCCAAGTGTTCCACGCCAGGTTCAAAACGTAGGATCTCGAATACAAAACCTCAAGTGAGTAGAGTAACATCAACTCCAATAAAAAATAACCAAAAAGTTACTTTGCATAAGGAGACGCAAACTAATAATCCAACGGCTCAAACACCAGTAAAATTAAAATACCATACCGCAGTATCAACAGCTTGTAGTAATAACCGACCAAGTACAGAAGAAAAATTGACCCTGAAACACAAACATAATTTATGTATTATGAGTACTAATAACACCAACAGGAATATATTAACTTTAGCACAACAGTATTTCCAAGAAAATTATCAAGTTTGTCACTACTTAACACCAAATGTTGGTATTATGTATCTTCTGCACGAAATAAAGACTAGACTTAGGAATTACACAGAAAATGATTACTGCATAATAATGATCGGCGAGGAAGATTTTAAAACAACGAAATGTTATTTCGACATAATCACATACATGAGAAATGCGCTGCAGGATATAAAGAACACAAACATAATCATTACTTTACCAACATACAAAGATAGTGATAATGATACGTATATTTTGTATAATTCAAGGCTGGAAACATTCAATAACATGCTATATTTGGACAATGTTACGCATCAGTACTCATATATTCTGGACTCCAATTTGAATTTAAGCTATGAACATACTATGTACACAAGGTCAGGAGCCTTAAAAGACTACGCCATGAAAACTATATTTGAAGACCTATATAACCTTCAATTGGGAATTTTTGAGGAAAATAAGTGCAACACAAATAGTGAACCAAAAGAACTGTTTTTTCTCCAATAAATATATCAACATACTGCACCAGAATATCGCAGGTTTATTAAATAAAACGAATGCTCTTACAGTAAGTCTAGACGAGCTATCAGGGCAAAAGATAAATGTTGATATTTTGTGTATTACCGAGCATTTCATCATGAAAGATTGCGAAAACCAACTTTGTATACCAAATTACAGTTTAGCTGCATTTTATAGTAGACAGGGACAAAAGAGAGGAGGTGCATGTATAATTATTAAAAATTGTCACAAATGGAGGGATGTACCTAAAATAGCGAAGTTGTCAGCTCAAGGAATGTTTGAGTGTTGTGCTGTTGAGCTTATAGATTTAAAATTGATAGTTGTATGTATTTATAGAGTACCAAATGCTAGGAATATAAATGACTCTTTTAATAAACTTGAAATCTTACTCAAAGATATATCCATCAGGCGCGGTAAGAATATTGTCATTGCAGGTGATCTTAATATTGATATTTTAAAACGAAGTCATAACTCAATTACACTGGAGTATCTGCTACAAAGTTACAATTTGAAACTTGTTCTTAAACAACCAACTCGAATGGCTAGCAGGACATGCATAGATAATTTTGCGCATAACTTTAAAAAGACTTGCAAGGCGGAAGTACTGGAGTTTGCATTATCAGACCATACAGCACAGCTACTTCAATGCCCGGTATCTAATGTATGTAGCTTAAAATACTATTACGTGATCAGACGGGATTATGGTAACGAGAATATAAATAAGTTTAAAAATTGTATAAGTAGTCTAAAGTTTTCGGAGATCTATCTTACTGATGATCCTAATGTAGCTTACAATGAATTTATTGACACATTTATATTGTTTTACGACTTATGCTTTCCGTATATCAAAATTAAAATTAATATATTAAATAAGCCGAAATGGCTATCGCGGGGCGTTAAATTATGTAGTAAGAAAAAAAGAAATCTTCTGTGGCAATTAAGATTAAACCCTACCTATGAAAATAAAAATAAATTTGCAACATATTCTAAACTTTACAATAAAATTATTAACTTAACACATAGAGCACAAAATAATCACAAAATACAACAATCAAAAAATAAATCTAAGACTACATGGCAAGTAATTAATCAGGCAAAATACAATATCCCTAAACAACAAATTGAAAAGATTAAGGTTGGGAATGAAATTATACATAAACCTTTGCATATCGCTAATGCTTTTAATGACTATTTTGTTGATAAAATACATCCAAAAATAGATCATAAATATAAGCCAAAGCCAAACTTGTCATCTGCAAGGAGCCAATCAATGTTTATGGCACCTAGCACACCACATGACATACATAAAATAGTAATGTCATTAAAAAACACCACTAGTGTAGGTTATGATGGAATCACAACTAAGGTACTGAAGTCAGTGGCAGCTGAAATATGTAGTCATTTTAGTTACATAATCAACCTCAGTATTTGTACAGGTATATATCCAGAAGCGCTCAAAATGTCTATCATAAAACCTCTATTTAAGAAAGAAGATAAGGAGTTGATGAAATATTATAGACCCATATCACTCATACCAGTAATTTCAAAGGTATTTGAAAAATACATGTACAAAGAATTATATAACTACATCGAAAAAAATAAAATACTGTGTGAAGAACAAAAAGGATTTAGGCAGCACAGGACCATTAATATGGCAATTTATGATTTTCTATATAATATTGTTAAAAATATGGATAAACGCTCTCCGATATGTGCCATATTTTGTGATATGACTCAGGCGTTTGATTATGTCCATTACAATACTTTATTAAATAAATTAGAAGCCTACGGCATTAGAGGTAACGTTCTTGACCTGATAAAATCATATTTAGAAAATAGAACACAAATAACTGAAGTTAGTCGCATTAATGTAGTTAATAAACAAGAAGAAGTTTCACGGTCACGAGAACGTAAAATTGCATTCGGTGTACCTCAGGGAAGTGTTATGGGCCCTTTTATATTTATACTATATGTTAATGACATGCCCCTTTACATTGAAAAACCTTTGACTATGTTTGCTGATGATAGCACCATAACGATCCCTTGTGAAAATCCAATTACATATGAAAATGACATAAATAATTCTATTGACTCTATAATTAAATGGCTAGATAAAAATAATTTGATAATCAATTTGAGTAAAACAAAGGTAATGCATTTTAGACAACGAACACCCGGTGTGCCGAACCTCCACATACATTATAAAAATGATGATATTGACGAAGTAGGAGATACCAAATTTTTAGGACTACAAATAGATTACAGCTTAAATTGGAAAGCGCATATAGATTTACTGTGTAAAAAATTAAGTTCATCTTCTTATGTTTTATATAAATTATCATCCATAGTGGACACATGCACACTCCTTACGGCATATCACGGTATAGTTGAGTCTCACTTGCGGTACGGTGTAATTTTTTGGGCGAACTCAACTGACAAAGACACAGCATTTAAAGCTCAAAAAAGATGTATAAGAGCAATGTTTAAACTCAAAACCACTGACAGCTGTGAGCCATATTTTAAGCAGTACAATATTCTGACACTCCCTTGTATTTATATTTTGGAAGTAGCTATGTTTGTAAAGCACAATCCAAGTCGTTTCAAACGTATGGCTGATGTAGCTCCAAGAAATAGGCGTGACCACAGTAGGCTATGTCAATTGAGGTGTCAAACCGCATTGATGCGCAAGAGTGTTTATTGCATGGGTCCAATTATTTATAATAAATTACCAAGAGATTGGAGAGATTTAAATGCTTTGTTGTTTAAGAATAGACTACGTAAATTTTTGGTGGGTAAAACGTACTACAGTGTGACTGAGTTCCTATCTGAGGAAAATATTTGTTGACTTTTCTAGTATTCGTTACTTATAAGGAACTCTAATTTAATTAAATAAGTATTGATTAATTTAATGCCATATAATTTAATAATAATTGATCGAATGATAGATAGTAAATAATATAATTATGATAATAATTTGATTTGTATGATACTATAAAATTATAATAATTTGACGTAAATATTTGCATGCTTAATGGCAAAATATGGCTGATCTTTGTATTTTACTAACACCTATTGATGTATCATCTACCCATATTTGCAAAAATAAAATTATTCTATTCTATTCTATTCTATTCTATTCTAAACAAAATAAAGTAAAAACAAAAATATTTGATATATTTTCTTCGGTGGTCAATAACCGCTAGTAGTTCTGTTAGGTAATTGAAGTATGAGTTGAGAAAAACTGTTTTCTTTTGTTTCATCGTGTATAATTATCGATACCAATAAGGTCTGTGAATTTTACACAAAAAAACAGATTCTTTAAACTGATATTTCAAGTACCCACGCTAACTGCGGTCGATGCCCCCACAAAAAAGTCACAAAATTAATATATTTTTTGTTTTATCAATTTAAGATATTAACTAGCTTTTGCCCGCGGCTTCGCCCGCGTGGATGTCGGAAAATATCCCACGGGAACATACTGCCGGGATTAAAATTACCGTGTTAATCCAGGTTATAGACTTCGTTCACATTTTCACTCTTTGTTTAAACGACGCGCACGCCACCTATTGTAAAATCCGGTAACCAAGGTCCTAAGACTATTTATTTTTTGAGTTTATACCTACTCAAACTACCTTTTTATATACTACATTAGAGGTCCTTGCCTCTAGTGCTAACACAACCCGGCTGCTAAAGAACCACCACGTCTACTAAGTTTCGCCAGCTAATTTAATTGGACCCTGTAGATCAGTACTTTTCATTCCCGATCTTCAGTAAACTACTTCAATTTTTTTGTCTGAGCTATTTATAAAGGTTAAAGGTTTATTATAGGGTAGACTCTAATAAATCCTGATTAGGTAGTTGTTTTATTACACCCTTTGTGCGTTAATTACAATGCTGTTGGTTCTTTTTGAAATTATTATAAATTACAAGAGAACAAAAGCTATTAGGATAGATACTTAGCAAAAAATAAAAATCCTAGGTGTTTTTTTACACAAAACTAAAAATATAAATTAGATTCGTATAAAATTCTTTAATTCGTGGATTATAATCAAACAAACAATCCATCTCAAAAACTGAGGTCCCTCAAGTATTTTTACTTAGAAAACTTTTAAACGCATCTCTTGTATCGCCGAGATCAGATACCTACTAAAATTGTATCTTTTCTTGGAATTATACTTGAAAATAATAATTATAATGTCAGTGACTGCTGTGGTACCCGTGACTGTAACCTATAATTAAAATTCACATTTTAATATAATTAAATTAAAATAATACTTGAGTAATTAATCCTTTATTGGAACTTAAAACCGCTTAGTGCGTCTGTCCTCCACAGTTGTCACCGGGACGTCACCGAGAATTTTCGAGTAGCTAGAACTAGGCCCGAGATTGTGACGGGCCGATGTACCGGCTATACAAAATACGTTTGATCAACTTGTCCACACACTACCATCGCAACGGCGCCGTTCGCCCGGCTTTTGTTTCGTCTATCTTAACATACTGATCTCCCAAGTATGGTCGCGTTGGACAAACGGCACATATTTGGTTCGAATAATCTCGTTTCTCGGTGACGTGCTGGTGACGGCTGCGGTGGACAAACGCCCTAAACAACGTTTGTTTTTGTTTTAAGTACTCAGTTGAAAATAAATACGTACAATGACGCCCATGGCTATGTGCCCGCCCTTATTTTTCTGAATATTCATGAAAATTTATCGATTTTTATTAAAATTGGATTGCATTTTTTGTAGAATTTGTTGACTATAAAAAAAACGGGTCAAGACATTTTTTTCAAAAACCATAAACAGTATTTATTTTAAAAAACACAAATGTAAGTCCATATAATCATAGCGGGATATAGAAAAAAAAAAAAAAAAAAAAAAAAAAAAACAATTATAAAATTTGAGACAGACCCCACCTTTTTAAGTTAACTTTCGATAATTTATCATGAATATATAGAAAAATACGGGCAGGCACATGCCCATGGGCGACATTGTATATTTTCCTGTTTTACGTGCCAAAACTTTATTATAACAATTAAGTTCTAAGTCGTTCCCCTCCGGGATTATTGGCACGATGTTATGTAAAATGTAGGTACTATCTATGTAAATTATTTTGGGTGAGATGTTATTTATATTATTAATTTAATATCCAAGACTCAGCTATTACCTAAATTCCTAGTACTATTAGGTTTTCCCTTTGTAGCTTATCCTAAACACACAGTATATCCTTATCACACTATTATTATAGGTAACCTAGTCTAACGTAGGTAAATATATTTTAGAGGTTAGTTTCAAGACTGTAGCCTATACCTACCTATAAAATTAGCATTATTTACATTAATATATTAGCAGCTTATCTTTCCAGGGCCACTTTCTATCTCAAGGTTCACCTTCAGCGAAGTTATTTGCGAGCGGAACACATTAGCACGTATTCTATACAGGGTGAAAAAAGACAGTCAATGGAGAATGAATGTTCTTAATGATATTTATTTTGATCTTCATTAATAACTTTGTCGACTGGTTCATGCATTTTTTGTTTTTGTCGTAGTCGTCGATTAATTATCTAGAATGGCAATCAAGTTTGAAAAATTGTTTAATATGAGCTTGTTGAAACATAGTTATTGATAAAAAAAAGGAGGTAACTCTTCCTTTGAGTACAAAATTAGCTATCAATCTAAACAAATAATATAAAGATAAATTATTTGATTTTTGGTATGTTTGTTTGTATACAAACTCAGCTTATTGAAACATAGTCATTGAAAAAAAAGTAGGTAACGTTTCCTTTGAGTACAACATTAGCTATCAATCTAAACTAATAATATAAAGAGAAATTATTTGATTTTTTTATTTTGTTTGTTACGAATAAACTCAAAAAATATTGGACCGATTATAAAAAATTCTTTCACCAGTAAAATGCTATTTTATCATTTTATAATTTGTAAAGATCACACGGGTGAAGCCACTGGCGGAAACTAGTAATATGTATATACTTTCCTTCATTGACCTTTTTTTTCACCCTGTTTAACGGTTTGACATAAGTCGTTAATAATACTAATCTGAAAACAGTGTTTGGCTCAATGGGTCAAGTTCGTATTGATTGCATTCGTTTTCACATAGAACCTTAACCCATTTTGTATGTTTTTCTTTTGTTTCTGAAGGTTTTCGAAAATGCTGAGGGCCAAGACAAATGACAATCGCTTTCAAAACGTTCTGTATTTCTATAACAACTTTCAAAACGTTCTGTATTTGTATAACAACTTTCAACGGGATTGACTT
Organism: Agrochola macilenta; assembly: GCA_916701695.1. Taxonomy (NCBI): domain Eukaryota; kingdom Metazoa; phylum Arthropoda; class Insecta; order Lepidoptera; family Noctuidae; genus Agrochola; species Agrochola macilenta. The sequence goes on along the minus strand of OU753560.1, from coordinate 20,462,158 downwards.
AAGCTTTTCGGTAGCTTATGGTATATGAAAAACACGTTGAAAAAAATTCGCCTGATTGTTGTGTTACATTCCAAGTTGCTTTGCATATAATTATTTGGTCGGCTAGATGTTCGTTTCAACGTATGTGACATTTCATGTCACCCACCTTATGTCAATTTCATACATGTTAGAGATTTCCATAATTGTTATTGGTGATTGAATATCACTTAGTCTAGGTCCTCTGGTCTTGGATGGGCAAGCGCTAGTGACCATTATTCATTTCACAGACCAGCTTAATGGCTGTGTCCCTCAAAGCTCTTCATATCCAGAAAATACAGGGTGGATTTTTGAGTTGTAACTACAGGAAAACGTTGTTAGAAGACTGTCCTTAACTTTTAGAGTAATATTTAACTGCGTTTACAGATTTTGGAAAATGGTACAGTTAACTAGAAAACCGTCAATTCTCACAATTATTTTATGATGCCAATCGATGTAATTTCTTAAAAGGATTAAAATACTCTTTTATGCCAACTCAGGTTACAGTGTTCCCACTGCTGGGACACAGGCCTCCTCTCTGTGAGAGGATTCTTTTCTTTTTTTTAGATTAACTTTTCCTTGCAACTATGTTTTCGAATACAAAATTATAGGTACCTACATAAACAATTTAATAAAACGCGACGTGCTTCGAAAGCACATAAAGCGTGGGGTCTTTTAACAATTAAAAAAGGAGGTTTTAAAGAAAATAAGATATAGATCTGAACTTCAAAATCGAACTGTTATCGTACCATTTTCCTATGTCACGAGGGGGTGGCAAAGATCCATTAAATATTTTTCTTGATTTTTTTAATCAGCCTGTTGATAAACTCTACTTTTTCTTTTACTTACGTTTTCTGTTGTTTCATTTGTTTTTCTATCTCCAGTATATGATAGATAGGTTATTGGGTTCGGCCGTTAGTAAAGACACAGTAAGCTATAGATAGATATGTGCATTTTTTGTAATATTGTTTGTCTTAAGATTGATTGCGAATTCTCCGTCGTAGATGGAAAGGTCTGTAGTTTAAAGATTTCTTGGTTTATCGTCGTGTCGGTGAAACATTTAGTAGCTGGAAAGGGCTGTCGTCAAAAGTGACGCTTATGAAAGGCTCTGTCGGCGAAATGTCCATAGGTGAAAGACCCTGCTGTGGAAACGGAATAAATGAATCGTCCTGTCGACGAACAGTCCAATGGCGAATCGGTCTTAGGAGAACGGTTGCTGAATCCTGTGAGAGGGAGTGGGCCGTAATCCACCACGCGGGCCCAGTGCGGGTTGGTAGATATCACATGTCTTAAATTTTTTTTGGTTCTAGGACATGCCGGTTTCCTCATGATGTTTTCCTACACCGTTTAGAGAGCAGTGGTGACGAAATAATTTACACAAAGTATAGCGCCGTCCTGGGTTGGACCCCACGATCCATAACTAGTAAGTCGGGGCCGTTACCAATGGGCCACCTTCCCTCATTTTTCATATATTTCGTAAGAAATTAAATGAAATTCAAAAAGCAGCAAGAACTGACAGTTTTCATTTAAAAGAAAGAAAGAAAAAGTATTTATTGAGACTCGCACAGGAAATCACATTAAACTAAAAACACATTAAACATAAATAAAAAACAAAGTAACATTAAAATGAAGGAAGTCCTGTACGAGGCCAAAAGGCTCCTATCTCAGCATGATGCCGCGACATTTAAAAATAAATAAAAATGTCGCAGCGCTGGTATTCTGATAGGGCCCGGAAAAGAAAATAAGAGATTCCGCTGTCAGTTGCTGATATCTATACCCATATATTCTGTCCATTATGTAATAAATTTGTTTGCGTCTTCTCCTGGCATTTTTATAAAAACCATAGCTGCTGGGATAATTAATTAATTGCAGTGGTCTGAGCTTAATGCCTTGCTGTCTTAAAGTAGGTACGTAACTTCTTATTGCACAGGTTTCAGAAACAACTTTTTAGTTGTTGTGTTCAGTGTCTAAGTAAGTCTAAGTTGTCGTGTAAGAATTTAATAAATGTTTGTCTGACTCTATTTTTTTTTAAGCTGTGTAAGTAAAGTTAGGGAAATGATTGTAGGTTTATGTGAAATAAATATTTTGAATTGAATTGAACTTAACAATTAATTTCGCTGAGTGGATCAAGAGAAAGTGTTTAAAATTCTTGCTGAGAACAAAGCTGAGCTGCTTCCGAGAAGCTCTTCTAAGAGAAATAACAAGGTGTCATTCAAACAGCGTATCTAGTTCAGACAAGTCAAGTAGTAGCTGTGCAGTTGACGTTGTACTTGTTTCCGTTTGTCAGAATACGAATTTTAGTGAATTTAGAGCGAGAATACCGGGTATTGTTCAATGTAACAGACATTATGCCAGTAGAATGAAACACGGTGGCATACGGCTTTTAAATGTGAAATAACTGCATCCAGTGGGTAGGTAAATGAAAATATAGATTTTTTGTAAGCTAATATTATGTCGGTATCTTTAGTGTTAGGATCCAAAACCAAGCCTCGAAAGAGACTAGATACAAAAAAAAGACGTGTGGCACTCGGAGACTGCCACGGTAAAGCTATTGCATAGCATTTTTTATCAACTTATGCAATTTGTGTCACAGTGATGCGCGCGCATCTTAAAATTTCACTCTATGGGGGTGTTAGGTTATTTCGTTACGGAGTTCTGGATTCGGTCTCCACGCTCAAGGCCCGCGATAGAAGCTATGCAATAGCTTAAAAAATTGCTTACGTTATGAAACGTAGGATGTTCCTAGGAGTAAATTAGAAACCTTGGTTTGACATAAGTCGGGTAGGTACGTATTGTAAGCTTAGATTGTGGGTATTTTCTTCAAAGAAAATAAACTTCGTTTACGAAAAGTAATAAAGAATACTAAGCGAAAACTAAGTAATAGCGCGGGCTGGCGATGCGATGTGTCGGGGGCCGAAATATCAGGTCGACGAAGTCACGGGCAGAAGCTTGTAGATTAAATAAAAACTCTAGACATTCTGCTTAAACGCTAAATTCCCAAAAAACTACGACATTCCGACACCTCGGGTTACGACACGGGTTCCTCTGCAAACAGACTTGGACAACGTGCCAGGAAAAGCAATGAGCTCTTTATTTGACGACGGCTTAACTCTAGAGTGTAGGGATGGCAAACCTTTTACATCAATAAGCCATTTTAATTAAAAATAATATACCTTTTGACCGTTACGTGTGATGTTACCTAATTCTGCAAAAAGTATTGTAAAACAAAAGCAAGGAAGCGTTATGATTGCTTGATTTTCTTTTTTATTTATTTATTCATTAACATTTAATCCATTTATATGAACGATTCATCATCATCATCATTTTCTTGCCATTATTCCAATTTATTTGAGGTTGGCGCAACATTTATTTCTTTTAGATATTTCACAGACGAATTATTAACATAAATAAAAATACAATATTAATATTATAATTATATCATGTTGCACTGCACCTACTATGTTTTGTCACTGCACCACCCTAAGGTAGACTGTTAGAAAATGCCTCAAGGTGCTCCCTCCCCGGGAGCATTCGCTTGTAACGTTACAGAGTCGAGCATTCATCAGTGAGGGAGGAGAACCGAGCATTACAGTCCAAATTGTCTGTAATATTTTGACACAACTTGTAACATCACTGCGCACCACTTGTTACATTACAGGCGAATGCTCGTCAGTCAGGGAGGCAGTATTGTAATATAATGCTGAAAATCGAATCTGTAACGTTACATTACAAGCGAATGCTCCGGATGAAGTTCACCTTTATAAGGTTTTTCTTTATTTGTCCATATTTTTTTACAAAAACATGTATAAATACTTAATGCAATATTGATCTGAACAACTATCAGACACTTTGGTTACAATTCATAAATTCCAAGATCTTTTTATTTTTGTTTTAAAGAAGTATTTGTTATGGTAAGGAGATTTTATTTTCAATTTGAATTTTTGTGTTTCTTTTCTTTTTTTTAATTTTAGGTAGGTACATAGTTTTTAATTTGTGGAAGCTTGTAAATGGCAAATGTAAAGCAATTGTATTGTACGTACATAATTTACCGTTATAGATATTAGACTGTGAGCTTTCTGAAGAATAAATCAATAAAATATTTAAAAAGTGCCCGGGATTGTCTGTCGTGCCATAGTTTTGCCATCCCTGTCCTAGAGGGATTGGCACTAGACTAGGTGAAGTAGATTTTCGTGTGGCGTCGCGTCGTTTGCAAACAAGCTCATTAACCACTTCTCAAATCCCACAAGAAGTGAGCAGCTTACTCCTTGTGGGCTTTTTAGAACTGATTAATGAATTTAATTAGTGACTCACCCGCTCACAGGTACTGTACCTACTTCCTAGTTATTATTCTCGGGAGCAGTGAGTCAAATGGTCAAATGGATGTAAATTGTTTTATAGAGTTCTATTAATGTTAATATTTGGTACTCGTTTTTTTATATAACTCTAAAAAATCGTAATGAATTACACACCTAAACCATCCTCATGAATCACGCCGTCCATTGGTGAATACCCAATAAAAATCCGTTCGGTAGTTTTTGAGTTTATCGCGTTCAGACAGATAGACACGCGGCGCGGGATTTTTTTTGTAATTATGTAGTGATAGTGATGTACAGAGGAGCTCGTGGCTAAGTAATTACAGCCACACGGGTCGATCCATCAGGTTAAACTACGCTTGCCGGGGTTGGTCCGTGGACCATCTTTACATACCGAGGCTCCTCCGTGCCTCGGAAAGCACGTTAAGCCGTTGGTCCCGGCTGTCATTCGGGGATCTTTGACAGGCGTTACGGGTCGTCAGAAGCCCGAAAGTCTGACAACCAGTCTTACCAAGGTGTACGGTGTTACCCAGTTATTGGGTTGTGGAGATCAGATAGGCAGTCGCTCCATGTAAAATACTGGTATTCAGCTGCATCTATTAAAATAATCAATTCCACAAAAATTGTAAATAAGCTAAAACAACTCAAAATCAAATAAATCCTAACCTATCCTTATTATAATCCTACATAATTATATATATATATCCTACTAATATTATAAATGTGAAAGTTTGTATGTTTGGATGTTTGTTACTCAATCACGTAAAAACGGCTGAACGGATTTCGATGAAATTTGACACATGGGTAGACCATGATCTGAATTAGGACAAAAGGTACTTTTTATTCCGATATTCTCACCGAATAGAGATTTATACAAGTGAAACCACGGGGCGCAGCTAGTATTAAATAATTTATTTTTCAGTAGCTAGACTACAACTCACAAAGTTTCACGGACACAATGAAACTCAAACTCTGAACTGCAATTAAAAACTTCATAAAGTTGAACGACTATTTTTGAAACAACAGTGTTTGAACTTAATTAACACAATCTGCTTGTTAAGCTCAAATGTTGATGACTTGGTAGGTTTTTTAAACATGTAGGTAGGTTAAAATTGAGCGAACAAGAGTCGCTTTTTCAACAAACTGCTTAAATACCGAGTTTAATACAATTATGTTAATGTAGTTATTATTTTTAGATGTTTAAGTACTACCTACTAGTTTTTAAACTTTTCATAGTTTTAAATTGTTATTTAGTTAATTTAAAGACCGCGCTAGCGCATTAGGTGTACATCTGTAATGATAGTTGTAAGAGATTTAAATAAATATAATAAATGTTGGAAATGAAGTTGACAGTAATTAACGAATTATTGTTTTTACCAAAAACGTTGTTGTCATCGTTTTTAATGTTAAGTAACTGAAGGCTTTTGACCAAAGAAACTGAATGCGATCATCACATCCAAACCGCGTTCAAGAGCTGTCAGTGTCATTGTTGTGTAATATTGACACTGACAGCTCTTGAACTCAGATTAGATGTGCTGATTGCGTTCAGTTTTATCGGTGAAAGCCGCACTTAGTAAACTGAGCACTGATTAAAATGTGCCTCATACAGGCAAGGTTTTACCAGATCACACACACAATTTCTTTACATAGCATAAAGTTGCTTAATAGCAGATATATGTAGTCCTGCACCCTAATTGCTTATCAATCACAATCCGAAGGATTTTGAAGGAAATTCCTAATCCATCCATATTATTGTACGAAAAAAAATTCTGTTCAACAACGTAAATAATGCAATTAATGTTGTCAAACTGTCAAAATGAATGATTTTGTCAGCGTGTTGCGCAATTTCCTGTCTGGTAATTCTTTAAGAGATGAATTAAATTTTAAGAGCGTTTATTCTGAAGTTGGGCAACGTTGCAAATAGGTAGATGTCAAATATTTCACTGTTTTGATTAATTTGGCAATATTAATGTGTGGAAATAAAAAATGTGGCTAACTAGCGAACTAGAATATTGATTATGAAATGCAATAATTAATATCGTAACACCGAATGTTTAGTTTTAGACGTAAAAAACTATTTGGAAACTTTCCAAATGCGTTTTTTACACCTAAAATGGGTACAACATCAAATTCAATGTTATAATTGCAATTAATTATTAATATTCTATTATTATTCGCTAGTTAGCCACATTTCTTATTTCTATTCAGTAATATTGCTATAAGAATCAAAACAGGTAATATTTGACAGTTATTTGCGACGTTGCCAACTTTTAGGATAAACCCTATTAAGAATCTCCAACTTCAACATGACGTTAGGCCCGTATTCTCTGAGGGGAGGCGTAGATGAAAACTTATAGATAACACGACTGAGAATTTCCGAAATAATAACAAAGTAGGCAGGCAAACCTCAACATCTCCAGTCAAAACAAAAATATAATTCTACCGAATTACTGTAGGTACTTGCAAAGTCCACACTTAATCCCGTCCGTCGCCCACACCATGTGAACTTCATCGAAGCACAGTCAAACCCAGGTTAGAATTGGATCGATGTTGCAGAACATCACGATCATTTGCAAGTATAATATCGACACAAGGTTTCCTACCGTGCTCAGATTCAATATCAACTCCATTTTACATCGAAGTATAATTATCGTACACTTAGATGTTTGGCTAGCTTTGTTTGTTTGTGAGGAGCTCGGGGCTAAGTAATAACAGCCGAACGGGTCGATCCATCAGGTTAAGCTACGCTTGCTGGGGTTGGTCCGTGGTTGGGTGACCATCTTTACATACCAAGACTCCTCCGTGCCTCAGAAAGCACGTTAAGCTGAAATTCTGACAACCAGTCTTACCAAGGGGTATCGTATTAACCAGTTACTGGGTTGTGGAGGTCAGATAGGCAATCGTTCCATGTAAACTGGTATTCAGCTGCATCCGGTTAGACTGGAAGCCAACCCCAATATAGTTCGGAAAAGGCTAGGCAGATTTGATTTTGTTTGTTTGTGAGGCTGGCTGTTTGTTTCTGATGTTAATAAATTGAGGCTAAACTGCTGTTACCTATGTCGAATTTAAGTTATTTATTCATGTTTTATCATTGATTGCTTCAATATACGGAAAACTAAAGAATATATTTCATTCAATATAACATACAGCGTCTCCCGAAGGAAATAAGCCCGACTTATGTTACAGATGAAGATACTTGATCATGTAAGAAGATGAATGTTCCAATTACTGATACTAAGAGTCAAAGATATGGTTTTTATTTATCTTTATCGCAAGGTTTTTTAGTGATCAAAGACAACGAAAGCTGGTATAGAATAGTAGAGCTCTAAACGTTATATAATGCCTACAGTGTTGACGAAATGAGATACATATATAACAGAATATTCAAAAAAGTTTTCTCAACAGTTTCATACAGGAAAATGAAACTGATCCATGACGTCAGTCTGAGTATTGTGATTTTGAATAATTATAGAATGTACTTTTTTTGTCTCAGCGATCACACTGCGTCTGAAGTCCCTTAGAACTCATCTACAAACTATTTTCCTAGTGAGACTGCTCCCTTATATTTTGTTTCATTTTATATTCTTCCCTACTCAGGGAAAGCCTTAAGTAGGAAATAATTTCTAACTTCCTTTCAAAGTTACAAAGAGCATTTCATGGCACATTATTTAGAGTAAAGGGTGATGTAGGGTACTTTTAAGGGACTCATTAATTAACAAAAGAGCCATCCATCAAAAGCACTCGTCATAATTTATTACAAGGATTAACAAAAGCAAGTTGTAGTTTAAATCATTAATTTGATTTACTGAATTCAGTTTATGTTAGTCTAAAGTGATGTGCGAGGATAGTGAAACAGTTAATCTGACAGTGGATTAGCTAACGCTTAGCTGTTCCATGCCTTATCAGTGGCAGTTTAGTGAAGTAGATTGTGGACAGTATTCTGTAGACTAGACTAAACTTAACCAAGATTATCGCTTGGTTGTCTTTTGCTCGACAAAATAAATAGGATAAGTTAGAGCAGAAAGAGTAGATCAGACATACAGGGTGTTTGGCAGATGGTTGAACATACGGAAATGGCGGATCCGTGGGGCCGTCTGCTACGTGTTTAGGCCCAATAACAAGACCCAGGACAAAATGTTTTTTTTTTTCTTAAAAAGAAAAAGTAGTAGAAATCTTAGGATCACTAACAAGCACGATAAAAAAGATTAAGTAAATATATATATATCAGGTACAATAAGCACTATACACTTTTAAAAAGTCAGCGTTCAGCCGAGCGCGTGCAGAATAGGTTTTCGTGGTAAATGGGTCAAATGAGAACTCTTTACAAAGAATATTAAAGTCCTATGATATGATACGATACGATATGTTACGCAATTACCTCGTAGCCACACTGTCTTGTGTGAAAGTCCAATCATCGTTCCCATCGGTCCCACCAGCTTAAGATCTGATGGCAGTTGCGTCTTGTAACTCGATGGAATGTCGCTAATTCCAGATCAAGACAGATTACATACAGAGTTCCCGGTAAATATGGATTACCTTAAAATTACTGATACATAAAAATTTATAGCCGCCTTAGTAAAACCTCACCTCCTATATCTGGTTGAAATTTGGGGTAGTGCGGCCAAAACGAAGCTAGCAAGTCTCCAAGTTGCACAAAACAAAATAATAAAAATGATTTTTAACTACCCATATTTAACATCAACATGCAACATTTATGAAGAAACCAAAATAATAATGTATATATAACTGTCTAATGTTCACATTAGACAGTTATATATTCACAATACATGTATTTTCATTCGTAAGGTACTCAACAACAGTATACAGACTAATTTATCGTTTACTAAAGTAAAACAAGTATCCCAACGTAGCACTCGCAGAGCTAGTTTTCTGATTTTACCGAAGATGAGAACTAAATTTTGCAGAACCATGTTAACTTTTGAAGGAGCACAATTGTACAACAAAATACCCCCATGTATAAAAAAGTTACACTCATTCAATGCATTCAAAACTCAATTAGCTGAATATTTAATCACAAATAACACCCTTCCTAAAACTTGAATGCATTGGATGGGTGTATCATAATTGCTACCGTGACGTCTGTGACGAACTTTATATTTATAAATTATTTTAAGCATTGTTCTCATGTAAGTGACTTTGTGTCTTTTTTGAGAATAAAAATATCTTTAAACCTTAGCCGCCTAAAAAATACTATAAACATACTCGTAGTGGTAATTATTAGTAAATAATATTTTTTTTAACGGCCCTAGTTTCTCTCCCAATACCTGAAATCCTGTAAGTGTATAATACTGTACCATACCCTATCCTGTACTAATTTCAACACTTTATTAGTGGCTTTTGAGTACACAGATTTGTTACAGTTGTAATAGCAATCATGTCATTTCGTTTAAAATAGTTTATTTTTATTTTTATTTTTTATTTTAGATTCTTTTCTATTTTGTGAATGTAGGCTTAGTGGACTGTAGATTTATTGACCATCTTCTATCTTGTTAAGTACCTGGAACTTGTTGAAAGACCTACACTGTCCTCCCATACCTATTAATACTGTTAATTGAAAATATTGTAAAGGCCAATTATTTTTAAAAGAGTAACCGTGGAGTTTCTTGCCGGCTCTTCTCCATACGAAACGACCAATTGGAACCGTGCATCTAGCTTCTGACGTTTCATAAGTGTTTCATGTAGGTTTATGTGAAATAAAATATTTTGAATTTGAATTTGATTTTGAATCAGAGAGCAGATGAGAAATATAATATTCAACACCGTAAGTGCTTGCACTTGCAAGCCAGCTAAACAGTACAAATCAGTAACCGGCAGAAATGACCCGATCCGCAGGAATTTGTTCTAACAACGCAACGATTACTAGAACTAGCTGGACGACAACTACTCAATTGACACTTCCTACTTTACAAAATATTAGCACTTTTGTGATTGCTTACAATGTCAGCTGATTTACTGGAATTGTTCTTTTGACAAAGGCTAAAATTGCTTATTTAGCTAAAAATATTTTGATTGAAAGTATGAAAATTAATGTACATATAAACAATTATTATATAACTAACAATTTACTCTATATCATCATCTGTCTAGCCTTTTCCCAACTATGTTGAGGTCGGCTTCCAGTCTAACCGGATGCAGCTGAATACCAGTATTATACATGGAGCGACTGCCTATCTGACCTCCACAACCTAGTTACTAGGTAACAAGATACCCCTTGTTAAGACTGGCTGTCAGACTTTTGAGCTTCTAACTACCAGTAACGACTGTCAAAGATCTACGAATGACAGCCGAGACCAACCGCTTAACGTGCTTTCCGAGGCACGGAGGGCTCTTGGTATGTAAAGATGGTCACCCATCCACGGATCAACCGCGACAAGCGTAACTTAACCTGATCGATCGACCCGTGCGGCGGGTATTACTTAGCCACGAGCTCCTCCTAATTAATTACTAAGTAACATACAAATATATACAAAAACAATAAACCAGCCAATTGTCAGTCAGACTCGCACACAAAGAGTTCCGTACCGTTTCTTGACCATACAAGAATTATTAACTTTATTAATTTTTTACGGTTCATGAGACACGCCCGCTGACAGACGGACGGACGGACGGACGGACAGCGGAGGCTTAGTAATAGGGTGCCGCTTGGCACACTGTTTTTTTTTTTGCGGGTGTGGTGAGGGTGTGTCATTCTTATACTGACTAAAACCCACCCGTGTTCCTTCAGATGTCTGTACGTTGCCGGGGGCCACGGTATCCCTTTCGGACTTTCCCGCGACCCCGTCAGTTGTGCTGTCATCTCTTTGAGAAGCGCGTGGAACACAACGTGCCGTCGACCCAGGCCTAGTCCTTATCGGACGGCGAGTTACCCCTTGCTCACCGTCCGCAAGCTCGCGCCTACGGTGGCCGGCAATCGGCCTGCGATTCCCGAAGCCCAGGGCGTCTCCTGCGGCGGCTAGCGGCGCGATATATGCCTCTCCCTTACGCTTTCCGCCTCCTCCTTTGCGAGCATTACTGCTTCGCAGAAGGAGTAATGCTCCGGGTAAAATAATGGGTCATGTAATGCTTTGGATACGGAACTCTAAAAAGGACATTTCACAAGGTGTCAAAGTACTCCTCCACAGCGCTGTCATCAGGAAACCTGCCCTGGAGACTGGTTTAGAGCTGAAAAATAATAATTGGGTTAAGACCTGAAATTTAGTTTTATGACCGTAAGTTTCCGTGCTATTTTCAACTCCAGCTAAGAAACTATCTACATCTTTGGATATACTAGTCCAAAATGATTCCTTTAGGTTTAGTAATTAGTATCAGCCGAAATAACCAATTAACTATATGCGTCACCGTGGAAGGTCAAAAATATATGTTCCTAACACATATATTTTTGACATTCCACGGTGGTCATTGTTAGCAATATCTCGGGTAACCTCGGGTATCATTGTAACATCATCTTGATTTGGCATGTAGGTACACTTACCCCTTATATTAAATTGGAGTTTTAATTTTGGCCTACGTAGGCGTTTATTAATAAGTGGGCTAGGTTACAGCCTTTATTGGTAAGAAGACCTATTTTAGTAGGGATAATAATAAAAAAAACAAAAACTAAAACAAAAACTTTCTGGCAAATTGGATCCACGAGGTCAGATCTGGTATTCCGTCTATTTATGTACAAATTAATTCTGACCCTTTGGGAAATGCAGAGGTCATGTTGTATTATTAATTCTACAAAGTTGCGGGGTTAGCCAATAATTTAGATTCAACCCTAAGCCTGTTTAGATTTAGGTTACTGGAAATTCCCAGCATAAACGAATGAACGATTTGCCCTATCTTCCCTTATTAGATTACTGACTAAGGTTGAAGCCGCTTAAGTGCGGCCTGTTTCAGTCCAGGTGTTGTGTTTCACAATGGTGGACGGTAAGAATATTATTTTATAATAATATGCTCTATTACTGGCTAGTTATTTTAAGTTATGTACCAAAAAATTATAGTTTATTTGTTTATTGTTTCGTCGCAAGTATATTAAAAAAGCCGAGATCTACGCGTTGTAGGGTTTGAACCCAGGCAGGCGCTTTACTTTGTGTAAATTATTTCATCACCATCAAAACGGTGAAGAAAAACATCGTGAGGAAACCGGTATGTCGTAGAAACAAAAAATCGAAGATATGTGACATCTATCAACCCGCATTGGGCCCGCGTGGTGGATGGCCCACGCCTTCTCACCGAGAGGAGGGCTGTGTCACAGCAGTGAAAACATTATACATAGGCTGATTATTTTATGTGTGTATGTTGAAAAACTGAGCATTTGTCTTTGCACTCTCGGCTCCTTACATCAAAATGTACTATTATCATCATGAACAGCACCATTCATAGATTAAACATTCATTGCTGCTCGTAAGATTCTCTTAAACAAGAATGTCATGAGGAATAAACTCCATAATCACCATGCTTGGCAGACGAAGAGAAGGTGATCGGAATTTATGCATATGATTGTTATAGATAATGCATGCTCATATTTATCGCATAGTACAGTGAAATGAGTTTGATTTGGTCTTTTTTCTCAGAGTAGTCGGGTAGGAAACACCGAAATCTTCTAGTTTTAAAACATACACAATTTAGTTTTGAAGTATAAAAGTGTTTTTTTTTACCAATTTACAGAAATAAACATCATTTATTGTTTAATGCTGTTGCAAACCTTCTTGAAATAATCCTTAATGTATAGGAACGCGCAGCGATTGTTGACCCTCCACAAAATGGAAAGCCAAAATATTTTGAAGGTTGTGTAGGACTCTTCTGGATGTGGCCAGTATTAAATTAGTTAGTATCTGTCATTGTTGCTTAGGGGAGACCTATTTACAATTTTAATGGACATCTTCCGGCTGATAAATTAAATAATGATGACGACTCACCAACTTCCAATCCTTCCAGTTGTAGATCCAGGGGTTGTCAAGACAGGAGCCTACAAATACGAAGATGGTACTCGCTATGTTGGCGAGTGGAATTCTAAGGGCCAGAAGCATGGCATGGGACATCTGGTACTACCTGATGGAACAAGATACGATGGATCGCTGATTGGCGGCCTTTGCTCTGGATTGGGTGTCATGGCGTTTCCTGATGGTGCTAAGTGAGTTTCATTATTCTTAACCTCAAAAAGGAGAAGATTATACGTACGATGACTTTTCCATGTACGTGCCGAATACTCTATGATTTGTAGGTCGATTTACGTGATTATTTTTTCACTCAGTAGAAATAAACACCCGCGTTGTAATCCCATAACAATAATTAGTAGTAGTTGGTTTTGAAGTCGTTTTTTTTTTGTATAGAGTTTTTTTCTAGAAATTTTCGGCAAGCAAGCTGACAGCCCATTTGATGGTAAGTGGTCAGCGCTGCGCATGCATCTGCAATACACTGCTTGGTGGTATAAATAAGCACGATACTGTACTAGTACAAGTACTGCCTCGGACGAGTTCGTTAACAAAGAACTATAATGAAAATAGGTAGTATTTTAATGTAAAATTGTATGAAGTACAGGTACTCGTGGCACGAGGATTCAAGTGAAAGCGTCTTCTTTTTCAGATCCTGTATTTTAATAGGTAACCTGTCAAAAAATATTGAACTGAAACTCTAAGTGGGACCAAAAATACTTTGTCAGTAAATAAATAGTGAACATTGACATGGACATTGTGTCCATGTCGCTATTTATTTACTTGATTCCAAAATATTTTTATTTTACTTTCGTCGGATCGCAAGAATTTGCACCATTAATTTTCCTCAAAACATTCTTAACAATAAAAATTATTTTCATAACTTCAGAACTATTTTATTCATAAAATTGTATTGTTATGAGTGAAAATATTTACAGAGCTAGCCACTTATCGGCATGGTCGGGACTCATTGAGAAATATAAAAATGTCTGGTTTTTATTGCACTACTTCTACCGAGTAGGTCCTTGAGTACCTTTCAAATGCAATGGCGAAATAAAGTTGATATTTATTATCACTATGTATTGTACATTATTTCGAATTTTTCTTCAGAAATCTTAGTGATTTCTTTTCGTAGCTTTTTCGACTGTCTGCTATGATAAAACTATTGAGATTCTTGAGTATGCTTTCGAAGAGACGTTGGGTCCATTATCTATTTTGTTTTGCATTTACATCGAACTTCCATATTATCAGGATAGCTTTGTTTCGAACCTTTTGACACTTGTCATTAGCAGAAATTATTAAAACACTTAATTTCAGGGGCCTATCAGTACATGATTCAACTCAGAGGCGTTCATAATCATGTACTGAATCCATGGTAATCAGTTTTCGCGTCGATGTCCCTGCCACCCTGTATAATATAACTTACAATGCGAGATATTACAAAAAAAAATACAATATTGACACATTTTCACGTATTGTTTATTAGAGCAGTAAACTATAGAAGAAACTTATAAAATTGTCGGATTGTCGCCTGTCACCAAATATGTCCTAGATTCTACCAACTTTTGAAACTAGATATATGTAGGCTCTGTCTATGCATAGTGAATAAATAAATATTGTTTAACCAAGTTTGTGCTGAGTCCATTTCAGATCCATGTTGGAAAACTTTACTAAACTTAGTGACTAGAGATCCCAGTAGACATGCAGTGTATTTTTAACGGCAAAATAATATGTCTCAAGCCAAATGTTTTATTTTATTTTTAGGTGTATAGGTATACACAGTTATCTGATTAGATATGAGTCAAGTAGATTTTTATATTTTTAAATACCAGCCTATTATTATCCCAGGGAGTAGTCCTCTTCTTATATAAAGAAGGCATGAGCATTGATCACCATCAAAGGTCATGCCTTCTCAATGACGGGAAAATAATAGGCTGGTATAAAAAAATGGGCAGTCATGGGCACTGCAGACAGAAGTGAAAAATTAAAACTGGTATTAGCGCCATCTATGTTCTATGTTACAGCACTACGGCACGTGGTGACGTGAATCCATAAGTTAACAAAAATCGCTTTTCACTTGTCTTGACTTGCAAGCGTGGTGATATATACTCTAAGGTCTGTCTGTCAAGACCTTTTTTCTCAACTTCTTTTTCTCTTCTTCGAACGCGTCGAGGTATCAAGTTGAAATTAATATAAAATAAAAAAAAAACAAATACATAGGCCCATGGTCCCTTGGAGCTCTAAAAAAAGCAAACTTTAGAAGTTTGCTTTTGTCAACGCAATAAAAAAATATGTACGGTAATTTATGCGACATATTTTGATACTCGCAAATAAATAAAAACTTACAGGTACCTACTTCCCGTTGACCTAGATTCATGAAATTTGGCAAGAAACAATCACAGCACATCCTATTATGTATAAAGGAAAAAGTCCGAAAATCGTTAATTTGTAGTTTTATCACATATTCTTTTTTTTACGATTACAAACTTATCGACGTATATCGATGTATGGGAGAACATGTTTTTCAACTACAATGTTAAGTTTGTTTTTGGGATACATTCATCCCAACTACGGAACCCTATATTGTGCGTGGTCCAACCACGCACCTGGCGTGTTTTTTTTTAGTTTGGTAGTTTTTGTTTATTAGATTGAGTAGTTCTTTTTTGTGGTAGTTTTCCAACGACATTTAAAAAAACTGGCCAAGTGTATGTCGGACTACGCACAGTGATAAGTTCCCTAGTGTGAATGAATATTTATGCACGCACATTGCACAGCATCAATTTTATCGGCTGCAAAAATAAATTCGTATTTCTCGATAAAATAAGATGAAGAAAGTTAACTCTGTTGTTTTTGAGATACGGGCTATTTTCGGTTACAAGCGGTACCCGAAAATAACCCGTATCTCAAAAACAACAGAGAGAGAATGATAATATCTTTATTATTCCCTTTTGCATATTTACAGCAAGAGAGTAGGTTGTTTAAGAACATATTTTCAACGAATTTAAATAGCCTACCTTTTGGATAGGTGTAGTAATACCTATTCTATGCCACTTTCTCAGTGTACTGACGTGATTTGACTGACTTCAACATATAATTAAAGATATTTGCCAAAAACTTATTGTATAAAATAGGCGCGGTAAGATATATTTCTCAATAAATTCGAATGATGAAAGTTGATGCAAATTCCTGAATTTCACGACTTAATACGCAACACCCCGTCGAGTCAGCTGATGTGTCACGTGTCAAAATCTTGTCGAGCAGAGAGGTTAATCTTGTTATTTTCGTGTGGATAGTGAATTTATAATAATTACTAAAACTTCGACTTCGTCCGCGTTGAATTCTATAATTTTATTTTATTTATTTGTATAGCTGGTAGTCAAAGTTTTGAAGTAGTGAAAGTTTTCGGAGATTGCCGAAAAACAAACAGGCAGACAGACGGACAGACAATTTTTTTTCTCGGTGAAGGAAAACATAGTGAGGAAACCGGCATGTACTAGAACCAAAAATTCGAAAAATACGTGTGTAAATAAAATACGGCCTACTTTCTCTCACACAGAAGGAGGCCGGTGTCCCAGTAGTGGGAACGTAGGCTGATTATGAGGATCTCGTGGCTAAATGATAACAGCCGCACGGGTCGACCCGTGCGCTTCCCTTGCACGGTCGGTTCGTGGATGGGCGACCATCCATTACATATGTAGAAACCCAGGAGAGAAAGACTTGAGTAGTTTACTACTTAATAACAGCCACATTGGTCGATATATCAGGTTAAGGTACGCTTGCCGGGGTTGGTCCGTGGATAGGTGACCATGTTAACACATCGAGACCTCTCCGTGCATCGGGAAGCACGTTAAGTCATTGGTCGCAACTGTTATTCGTAGATCTTTGACAGCCGTTACGGGTATTCAGAAGCCCAGTTATTAGGTAACACAATACAATATGCCTTTCTTATGTATTGTTATAATATAATCTACTAACTTACATAGTCTAGATAACATCCTGCCAAATATTTGCGGAGCTTTGTTTAGTCTCGAGAATTTAATGTCAGTAATAAAGAACCTCACTCAAAACTCAAGCATTACTAAAACTCGTTTAAAGCCTTGTGATTGTTTAAAACTAACTAAGATTGTTTTAACTAATGCTTGAGTCTTGAGTGAGGTTCTGTAATACGGCGGTCTCAGCTTCGCGAGGTCCTGGTGGCGGAATAGCGGGACAGGCTTTCACGCCCTACCGCCGGCCTCGACATCATCGAGGCGGTCCGGCCGGTGCTCGAGCGCTGGCTCGGGAGGAGGCACGGCTCCCTGTCGTTTCGGGTGACGCAGGTGCTCTCGGGGCATGGTTGCTTCGGGAAGTACCTGTATCGCATAAACAGGCAGCGGGACGCCCGGTGTCACCACTGCGTCGACTGCCGGGAGGACACGGCGCGGCATACGCTGGCAGAGTGTGCCGCTTGGGAGGAGCCGCGCCGTGCCCTCATCTCAGAAGTAGGCAGTGACTTGTCTTTGCCGGCCGTAGTGAATGCGATGGTTGGCAGCGACGAGTCCTGAGACGTGGTGGTTTCCTACTGCGAGACAGTCGTCTCGCAGAAGGAGGCTGAGGAAAGGGAGAGGGAAATCACGTCCACTCACCCGGCTCGCAGCAGGCGCACCGGGCGTCGGCGGCTAAATGGGTCCAGAGGCTCAAAGAAACAATGTGGAACTTTTGTCCTAGGCCCAAATTCTTCCTTATTTCTTCCCTAATTCGGAAGATTAACCGAGCGTTCTTAGAACGCGTCCTAACCAAAGCGATTGTCACCTTTATGGCGAACCCGGAAGCGTGTCCGCGCTGACAGAAGGCGTCTTCCGCTATCTAATTACGCAACACATTTTCGTAAACGATTACGACTAATCAGTTTCATTTTGACAGTTCAACAACATTCATTGCGTTATTTACCTTGTAGAGTACATTTTTTTTCAAACTTATGAAGCAATGGATTAGCAATCTGTTTCAAAACGGTTCTGATTCTGGTTGATCATGTATTATGCAATTAGGGTACCCGTTTTCCGAACAAATGAGTAACATATGACCGTGACGATCATTCACGCGATCGATCGCTTTGGTTCGGACGCGGGGTTATAGCTAACGTACCTGGACATTTATCACCATGAACATGTATCTCTAAAGACTTTCTATAAATAACTCAAAGTCTACCAAGAAATACTTGAAAGATTTATAGTATCCTCTTTCCCGGTAAAATAAGAAGGTTGAATGACATTCCGGTTTCCACGTATTTGGTCAGGATTGCTCGGCAAATAGGATGAACGGCAAAATAAATAGGTTTCAGACACTTCCGCAAGTTTTTTTCAAAGAGGAGATATTGGCTAAAAATGTATTGTTTCTTCCTTTTCTTTAAGAAAAATAATTGGAAAAATTTTCTTGTTTATACTATATTCGTATGGTCAGTACCTATAATTTTTCATTGTTTGCGCAATCTTGTAAATAAGCTTCTTTTTGAATAGTATTTGCGTGTTTTAAAGTCTATGCAGCAGTTTTAATCAAATCAGTGTGTTTTTATTTTGTGCTAACCTGTGCTGTCCCACTGCTGGGCAAAGGTCTCCCCTATATTTTGCCAGTCTTCCTTGTGTTGTACCTTCTCAGGCCAATCGGACAGGAACGAGTCCAAATCGTCACGCCAGCGGTTTTTAGGCTTGCCCCGTGCCTGATGACGGACGTCGCCACACGTCCGTCATCAGGCACCCACTGTATAACGATCATGGCCCGTCTGTTATGATGCATCCTTTAGGTGTGACCCGGCCATTCCCATTTCAGCCTCGCGGACTTATCGCCATCATCGGCGTCACCTGTATTGGAGCGTAATATGGTGTTGCAAATTTTGTCGGTGAATTTGATTTTATAAAATGCTACGCTCCATTGCTCTTTGGCAAACCTTGAGTTTGGACTTCTGTTTAATAAAATAAAATAAACTAACAATGTATTATTATGGTGCCTTCATGCAGAATAACTAGAAGTCTAATATTGAATAGTAGAATTTTACGGACTGACAAGAACTTACATTGTAACGTAATGTTTACGTAATCTGTCGAGCTAAACGTAGGTCACAAATTAAAATAATAAGACATGAAGCGTAGTAAAGGATAGAGGTACAAGGAATTATAACAATAAGAGTAGTGGCGTGGCGGCTTGAGACGCTCGACTCTGGTAGCGGCGACGAGGCGGCGACCCGGAGCTAAGGGCGCGGAGCAGGAGCAGCAGGCCGTAGATGAGCAGTGGCCTGGAGTCACGAACACGAAGCGAAGCAACACGAAGCAAGAGAGTAGCGGAAGAGTTTGAGGTACTCTCGCTCGGAAGGTCCGGGAGCAGCAGGCAGTAGCGGAGGAGCTTGAGATCCTCTCGCTCAGAAGGTCCGGCAGCAACAGGCAGTAGCGGAGGAGCTCAAGATCCTCCCACTCAGAAGGTCTGGCAGCAACAGGCAGTAGCGGAGGAGCTTAAGATCCTCCCACTCAGAAGGTCCGGCAGCAACAGGCAGTAGCGGAGGAGCTCAAGATCCTCCCACTCAGAAGGTCCGGCAGCAACAGGCAGTAGCGGAGGAGCTCAAGATCCTCCCGCTCAGAAGGTCCGGCAGCAACAGGCAGTAGCGGAGGAGCTCAAGATCCTCCCGCTCAGAAGGTCCGGCAGCAACAGGCAGTAGCGGAGGAGCTCAAGATCCTCCCACTCAGAAGGTCCGGCAGCAACAGGCAGTAGCGGAGGAGCTCAAGATCCTCCCGCTCAGAAGGTCCGGCAGCAACAGGTAGTAGCGGAGGAGCTCAAGATCCTCCCACTCAGAAGGTCCAGCAGCAACAGGCAGTAGCGGAGGAGCTTGAGGTCCTCCCGCTCGGTAGGTCCGAGGGAGAGGCCCTCCTGCGTTGGAGGCCTCCCTGCCCTAGAGGGGCCAGAGATTGGAAGCTACGGCGTCACATGCCGGAGCAGAGGTCAGCAACCCCCCTTAGAGGGAGTGCCCGAGGCCGAGTGCCCGAGGCACTCGAGGTTTGGGCTGGTCCCCGGCGCCCGCCGACAAATAAAACTACTTCATGTATGGTTGTAGATAGACTGTAGACGGTAGACTGCTTTATTTTACCCGCATCGCCGAGTTATATACAATTTTTATCGGAAGTACATTTTTTAAATATTCAATATTTCAAATACAAGTCAAAAATCCGGTCATCAATTTTTAAACTTAGGGCGGTGTTGGTTTTTAGAGAATTCATAATGGTATGGTGTACTATCAGTGAGTCAGGCTTTGCAACGTGACTTTGATAAATCCACTTAATTATCCAGAGTGTAGGAAAACAACAAGTTTAGCTCGTTACTACATGTTATCAAGGTATAGGAAATATACAGTACTTATGGTAAAAAAAAAAAAAAAAAAAAATTACAAGTCGGCCAGTAACTTATTCATATTTGTATGATGGCCAGTAACTTATTCATATTTGTATGATGGCCAGTAACTTATTCATATTTGTATGATGGCCAGTAACTTATACGACTAGTGATAGTGTAGGCCCGCCTAATCATGGCCGATTATACAGAAGAATAAATATGACAGGTGACAATGATGAAAATGTCAGAATATAAGATATTCTAAGATCTTTACAAAAGATGGAATTTAATCTTAGAATAATTTAATAGTATAAAATACAGATTTCGACGTTATAATAGATCAAAGGCATGTTTTAATAATTAAAGGTATTTACTTAGATTATATTATATAATCTTACTCTACTTAGATTATATTATATAATCTAAGGGTATTTATTATATTAGTTTTGTAGCGTTCAAAAGTAAGTGTGTTATGGTAATATACTAAAAGTGTTTGTATGGTGCGCTACCACGTAAACGCTAAAAGATGATGTTCCAAATAGTGGAATACTACAACATCGCAAGGGTTCTCATCACTAATTGTTTGCTAAGTAAGGTGAACGCAGAAGGAAAAGCTCGAAATTTACAAAAGTTTCAAACAGCGACCTAATTAAAATATTTGCTTGAAAAACTCGATTGAGATTTCCAACACCTGTGACCTCTATTCTTAAAAAAAAATGTATGATATCTAATTTATCATTGAAGATTTCAAAGTATAAAACAACTCAAGAGGGTTCCTTGAGATGAATTTATTATATAATGGATAAAAGTACAACTCGGAGCCGCACGCGTCAATCGAAGGTAAAGCTACGCTGGCCGCGATCGTGGATGGGGACCATCCATTACATATCGACACCCCTGTCTCTCGGAAAGCACGTTAAGAGCGTTATTCTGAAGGTGGGCAACGTTGCAAATTTCACTGTTTTGATTAATTTTGCAATATTACTGTGTGGAAATAAAAAATGTGGCTAATTATGATGATTATGAAATGCAATAATTAATATCGTAACACCGAATGTTTAGTTTTAGATGTAAAAAAACTATTTTGAAACTTTCCAAATGCGTTTTTTACACCTAAAATGGGTACAACATCAAATTCAATGTTATAATTGCAATTCATTAACAATATTCTAATTCGCTAGCTAGCCACATTTCTTATTTCTATTCAGTAATATTGCTCTATGAATCAAAACAGGTAAATATTTGACAGTTATTTCCACCGTTGCCAACTTCTAGAATAAACCCTCTTAAGCCGTTAATGCCAGCTGTCAATCGGAGATCTTTGACAGCCGTTACGGGTAGTCAAAAAACCAAAAGTCTGACAACCAGTCTTACCAAGGGGAATCGTGTTGGGTAACTGGGTTGTGGAGGTCAGATAAGCAGTCGCTCATTGTAAAATAGTACTTTTTTATAATATTATCTTTATTCAGAATAAAAATTGGTAAAATATATAACAAAATAATTTACAACGGTAATTTAAAAAAAAAACACTGTTGGATGTCTGTACTAGGATAAACCTGTACCACAGGCGGCAGGAGCCCATATGTTGTGGTAATTGTAGGATAAAATTAAATATGTAACGTTAGAAGTCTGCATACTTAGTTTACTTAAATAGGTACTCGCTATTAACGTTAAACTTTAAAAAAAACCGGCCAAGGCATGTTGGACCACGCACAATTAAGGGTTCCGTAGTTGAGATGAATTTATCCCAAGAACAAACTTAATAACATTGTAGTTGAAAAACATAAGTTTGTACGCACAATATTGAGAGAATTGCCATGTTATTTTAAAAACTTCATATAGGTTTTCTTGTAATCTATAAGTATAGAACTATGTATTTTCTGTACTTTTTTCTAAATTTTAACTGAGACTGAAATGTAATGGTAAATTTTCAACAATTTTCTTAAAAAAACTATTGATTTTAAAATTATTAAAAATAGTTTGAGACCGTCACACTAAGCGCTTTCATTTAATATGTCACACGGTACAGTTTGCAAAACTGTTTTTTTATTTTTTTTGTTTATTGGGTCCCAAAAGTTCATTTATTTACGATACAGGTTCGTGTTTGGGTCACGGAAATTCATAGGTGTACCAAGTTCGGTGCATTTGATTGGGAGCAAATTGGGTGGGTTATCGGAACCCTAATACCAAAAAAGTCTTAAATAGGTAATTTCTTATTTAGTTTATGTAAAATAGTCAGAAAATAGTTTCTTGCACATTGTACTCGTAACCTAGTGAGTTACACATAATAGGTAAACTATGTTATGATTTTGCGTAAGCAGAATTGTTGAGTGGGTTGCATAACATTAAATCACGTTCAAGGCTATGTGTTTGTGTATATTCAATTTTTGCAGCGGGCGAGTTACATGCATATCTAATATCAACACCGAAGTTTTGTAGGCCAGCGCAATTTAATGTTGAATCAGCAGCAGGCTTTGAACACGGAAGTTTGGCCTTGAATATGACGTTCTAGGTGTCATACTCCGAGTGGGTATAGCTGTATTCCACAGTTTTCCTAGCAGGGCACTCAATGTCTTCCGTCACAGTATAAATAAGTAACAGTATTATAATTATTATTTTCATGGAAAACGACCGAAACAACCCGCTTCGAAATCTCAGTACGCAACAGTATCGAGTGCGCACGGACGTGGAAGGTTTATCTACCGAGCGGCCGTAGGTAATTATTTCACTGCCGAGATGTAATACTGTTAATTTATTATACTGTGTCCACCGAAATGTGCAACTTGCTCGCACTTTAAACGCACGCAGAAGAAAGGTGACAAGCTTTCTTCGTGCAATCGGACATCGAGTATCCTTCACTGCAGTTACCATTCGTAGATTTCAACTCACTGCATGTGTTTGCGTCATATCGCGCTTTTCTGAAGCATGTTAAATATTTCTAAAGGCGCACGTCTGTCTGTTCACTGCGAATGAGCACGACTCAATGAACTTTAAAAGCGTAGAGCCAACGTAAAACTGATTGGTTACGGTACATCCTGAAAAATTGAAAGCAGAAAATTGACAAAAGAATCCCTAAAAGCTATTCAGTAGACTTTTTCAGGCAAAATGAACGGTTCAGAGGACAGTAGAGCTTACGGCAAAGTTTAATTAAGTATTAAAAAATAACGGATAAATTCTCGTGAAATATAGGGGTGATTTTTAAGCATGGATTTTATTATTATTGAGTTTAAATAGAAAACCTAATATCTAAAACATTATTTATGGATTGCGATTTTAAGTTTATTGCAGTTTCTGGCAAAGCTCTCGATTAGAAAACCTAAGAAGCAGACCACTTTTGAAGTTACTTATCACAATAAGTTTATTTTTTTACACATTTGAATATGGAGCCATACTGCCGCAATATCGATTAAAAATATAATAAAGATTAAATAAAAGAAGATTAAATATAATATAATAAATATAATATACTCGGGATGATGTAAGGATTCTAACGATACCCGCTACATCCAAATCTGTTCGAATATTTAAAAGATATGGTGGAACACAGAAACTCACATATACAAGGTCCCATTAAAATAGATCGACAGATTTTAACACGTACGTGTAACCAAAGATATCCAAGCAAAAAAAACACTGATTAAGTGATTTTATTTTGACCTAGAATAATAAATGGCATTGGGTAACCAAAATTTTTAATGTATTTTCGTTAGCTGATTTATTTTTCTTGTAAGTATCTAATGCGTTTTTCTTATTAGTTTTTTACCATTGTCCTTATTTTGGTGGTCTGAATGATTTTTAAAATTTTGTCCATCTATTTTAATGGGACCTTATAAAGGTACATACCTACATATAACAAGAACCCTGAAAACATTTAAAAAAAGTTCCTTTTCGGGCCGTCGCGTCGTGTAAAAAAATCTTTTGAAGACATTTATTAAATTATTTATTTATTTGATTTACACAACTTATGAAACCAATTACATAAATCAAAGTATATAATTATATACATTAAGTACAAACATAACACATAAACGAAAATAACAACAATTAAGTACTATAATTCTCACAAAAATGTAGACAAATAACCATTCAATTGGCAAATTTGTTAAACGGTGAGATGGAGAGTCCGTGCTTGGCATTAAAAAGCTTAGTTTTCAGTAGTGATCTAAAGTAAAGTACAAAACTCTCAAATAACTTCAGACTTTATAAACTTCTAAATCTGGATCTTAGGAATAAGATAGTTTATAAGTTAAAAGTTTAGAGAGAACTAAGGAGTTAAGTTTTAATACGCTCTTTCGAGATTTACTAAAAATTAAACTTAAGTGTTTAGAATTTAGAAGTATCAAAAGTTCATGAAATTAAGAAAATTAAACATCGTTAATTATGTTAAAAACAATGAATCAATAAGAAACCCTGATCCTAAAAGATATCGCACATTTTCATTCTTTACAAAATAATAGTAACCTGCCAACATCACCTTGAATGAAAAATTGGGTTAAAAAGAAAAAATATTGGGTTAAAAACAAACACCTAAGAAAATAAATATTTTTTAAATTATATTGTAGCCTGTTTGAAATTAAAAAAGCATTGTTACATCTTAATTTATTTGGCAAAGTTAATGAACAAATCTTCGCAAATGAATAATGGCTGACGCCGAAAATAGTTCCCATCTGACAGAGTTTTTAATTAAAGCAATCCCCGAAAAGGGCATTCGGAAATTATTCAAGTCTGGAAACATTAATCGTTGCCTGCGAAATCTCCAGCGTATATTTTGGGTCTAGATAAATTAAGACTGAGTTCAATGTGATACGCATTCTTTAGGTAATTCTCCTTATATTATAATAAATGTGAAAGTTTGTATGTTTGGATGTTTGTTACTCAATCACGCAAAAACGGCTGAACGAATTTTGATGAAATTTTACACATAATAAAATCCCTATGAGCCTATGAGCTGGTTTAGGACATAAAATACTTTTTATCTCGATAATCTCACGAGATCGAGACTTATGCGGATGAAACCGCGGGGCATACCTAGTAATAATAATTATGTATGCGGAAGTCTGTTTGACTGCTACCTTTTCACGCCTCATCAGCTGAACAGATTTCAATTAAAGTTGGCACTCAAACAGACAATGACTTGGGTTAGGATATAGGATGGACTTTTTATCACGTTAGTAAGCCGTGAAGAAAACCTAGGTCCTTTTATACGTCTGATCTAGTGCAAATCTTTCCTAGATTCCTTCTTTGCCTAGGTTTTTCCCAACTATATTGACCCCGGCAAACGTAGCTTAACCTGATGGATTGTCCCGTGCGGCTGCGATTATTATTTTAACAAGTAAACCTTAACAACTAGGGATCGGAGCCTGCTTTTAACCAAATAAGACTGTGTTTGTGTACTCAGCTCTCCCATACTTTGCGTCTTTGGTCTCACTTCCTTCCTAAATATCTTTGCTGTAGCCTTAATAATGCTATACTGAAGATCACGTCTAAACGAGTAGTGTTAATGATTTGAAAAAAATATATCGATGCCCCCAAGCAATAAGTCGGTAATGTCCTATTATGGAATTTTTATTGTTATGTCAAATTCGGAACCTACAGGTTGGGATACATCTTACTAATTTATTTCAAATTTTTCGTAGGGATATTTACTAAGATATCATGAAAAACAATTTTATTGTAGGGAAATTAAAAAACGAAATTATGACGAGAAAAGTATCTTTACGTATCAATACAAAAGTGTATTTCGTATTTAATTTTGGTAAGTTGCTATTACCGACTTATTGGCGTGAATGAATTTCGTGCAGTTCACGTAAACGCTAGCACGTTGTTGTTTTCGATTTAATTTGAGTCAGCTGAGACCGTAATGGGAACTAACAAGGTTTTTAAAGTAAATAATTCTGACAAAAACAATACTACAACAGCTATTTTCGACCTACAAAAAGTTTTAAATATACCCCAATCTGAAGTGGGTACGTTTCATTACAAACGTAAATATCCAGTTTACAATTTTACCGTATTTGATGCCCTACGCAAAATTGGTTATTGTTATGTATGGCACTACCAAATAGCAAAACGAGGCACCACAGAAATATGAGCAGTTTGTTAAGTTTCTTTAAAACTGAAAACGATAAAGGCATTACCAATTATTTAAGTATCTAAATATTTCTAAAACCTTTTTTTTTTGGGTTTGAAATTACAAATAATTTCTCCCGCTCTGGGAGGAGGAGGAGGGCGTGTCAGACTTTTACTGACTAAAACCCACTCGTGTTCCTTCCGTTGCCTGTGTGCCGGGGCCGCGATATCCCTTTCCGACAAACTCGCAACCCTGGCAGGCATTGGCCCTAACGGACCCCGTCAGTTGGTGCTGACATCTCTGTGAGGCGCGCGTAGAATACAACGTGCCGTCAACCCGGGCCTGGTCCTTATCGGACGTCGAGCTACCCATCGCTCACTGTCCGCAAGCCCGCACCTACAGTGGCTGGAAATCGGCTTGTGACTCCCGACGCCCGGGGCGTCTTCTGCGGGGACAAGGGGCGCAAGGGCGCGAATCTTGCCTCTCCCTCACGCATTCCGCCTCCTCCTTCGCGAGCATTACTGCTTCGCAGAAGGAAGTGACGGCCTCCCATGCAGTCTCGCTCTGAACCATGGCCTGAACCACGGCCGGACGCAAAAGATCGCCGCCGCCGATCGCCTCCGTGAGGACACGTGCTTCGCCCAAGCCGGGCAGACCTCCACCGTATGCTCCACCGTCTCCTCCGGGCGATCCACACAGTGGCTCCCGGGCGTTTCTTCCCGCTTTATCCTGAACAGGAACCTCCCGAAACAATCATGTCTGGTGAGGACCTGCGTCAGGCGGAAGGTGAGGACGTCGTGGCGCCTCTTTAGCCACTCCTCAAAGAGGGGACTTATCTCCACAATTGTGGCGTGCCCAGCGCTGGTTTGCGACAATCGCACTCTCCATGCCGCCATGAGATCCCGCCG
Organism: Agrochola macilenta; assembly: GCA_916701695.1. NCBI lineage: Eukaryota > Metazoa > Arthropoda > Insecta > Lepidoptera > Noctuidae > Agrochola > Agrochola macilenta. The sequence goes on along the minus strand of OU753560.1, from coordinate 20,434,563 downwards.
GAGCTCTGTCCGCTGTGCCGTCATTTCTCGCGGCAGCGGCGTTATGCCCCGGCGTTTCGCCTTTCCCAGATGTGTGCGAGGACTTTTGCTTTCAGATCCCATGGCGGTAGTCCGGCAAGGAGGCTCCCCGTCTCATGGGAGATCGTGCGGTATCCCCGGACCAGCCTAGTGGCCATGACCCATTGGGATACGTTCAATTGGCGGGCCGGTCGCAGCTTTAAAGAATCCACCCTCGCACAACACCCCCCACAACGCCCCCGGGAACCAAACGTCAAAAGTGCTCCACGAAGTTCCACCGGCTGTCGAGGACGAGTCCCAGGTACTTCATCGTAGATTCGACACCGATGTGAACCCCTCCTGCCGTTATCTAGGAACCCGACACTGGCACGTTCCGAGAACCATAAAAACACGGACTTGTGCAAGGCCACATCCAGTCCCAGTTGCCGGATAAATATTTCTAAAACCTAATTTTGTGACATTATTTAATTGCTGTGTTTAATTATTATCATTGATATACTTCTAGTTTTTAATGTTTAATCATGAATATTGACATGCGTGACGTCCCTATAATTATTTTAATTGATAAAATAATGTTTATGTTAATTCTTCTAAAGGTTATGATTTTAATTTTCGACTCTGATTTCATTATTGTGATTATTAAACGTTATTATACTCATCATTTTAGTATTTTCTTGTAAATCTAGACATATTACACTTTAAAAATTCGATAAAAAAATATTAGCACTGGATGGTTACACAAATATATTTTTCAGAATTTTCTTAAATTGCAAGACTTTTCACGCACAAAATTGAATTAAACAAAAAATTAGCTTTCGTTTGGTGTATCAATGACCTCACTACTCCGACTCGTTGAAAAGCTATTCAACAAAAACAGAAAAACATTTCTCCTGTAAAATTTTAGTTTTACGATTACCGACTTATTGCTTGGGTGCGTCGATATGTTAAATTAAAGCATTTTCTTATTAAAGGAATATTTTAGATTATGTTTTTAATACATAGTGAAATTAATTTGTAAACTTATGTCTAACGCGGATTAAAACTGGGAATCACGCAAAATAGTTTACGTGTTTCATTAAAATACCTTATAATAAATTAATAATGCGTCTAATTTGAGACAGGGCTTCTTGATGGCGATGACTTACTGGCTGGACGTACGACGCGTTGCGTGAGCTCAGTACAGAGCACGCAAGCTAACGGCTCAAGGTCACCGGCATATATATTTTTTTTCTGTTTTGAAGGCTTTATAGATTCCCTAGCCCAAGCCTTTACCTAACCTCTGGCCTTCTGTTTGTAAGGGAACTTTACCTACTCCATCTTATCCTGAGAAAACACAAATCCATTCTGTGTGATCCGACAAAGCAGTAGCAGTAGAGGCTACTTAGTTGCTCCATCTGTCCCAGTCAGATCTGTTTTTGGTAAGAGGCAGTATGAAAAGCAATATTCCCACGTATACAACCTGCTGAACAAAGAGCTACACATCTATCCTCTGAAACTCCGTGACTGTAAACTAGCTGTCTGACTTTGCTATCATCGCTTTCATAACTTGTCCTGAAAGTAATAGGACCATGATAGCGAAACTGTTAGTGGAGGAAGCTGTACCTGGCTTCCTCCGATCCCAAGACATTGTCGCAGGGCTAACCTAATCCTAAACCGAAACCTAAAGTTAATATAAAATTAACTCACATAATCAATTCCACACTCACACCATTACACACGCATTCAAAAACTCACTCACATACAACACACAAATGCGCTCCTTGTTGCATTTTTGGTTTTAAATTATTTTGGTTTTTCTTTACCATTATTATGTTAACGAAGAGCGGAGTCACCTAACACAAGCATTTCCTTGCTTAAAAGGTAATCTCCAACTCATGTGTGTTAAGGGGCCGGCGAACATAGCTCGCAACTGCAAATCGAGATGTGTTCAAAATTCGTTTGGAATATTGCTATCTCTGTTTGACAAGGCGAGGTCAGACACGCATGTGTGTGTGAGCGGATAGATACTGTGCGACCACGCACACATTGACAATATTATTTCTTGACGCGATAGCACCACTAGCTATCGAAAATTTATGATAAATTGGATGTGTTCCGTAATACCAAAAATGATGAATTAATACTAAATAATTTTCCATTTTTTTTTCGATAATTTGTAACTTGATAATATAAGCTATGCTGCTGCGGAAACAATATTACAAATATTGTTGTTTATAATACAGAAAAAACAATATGAAAACATGTAATTTACTCTGTAAAAATGTATGAAATTCAATTCGCTTTAATTTCATTTCAGGTAAGTTTTTTGGAAAAAAAAAAGACGTACAGGACTAGATAAATACTGTCTCAATCCGAATATCAACATAATATGGTGGAAATATGCTCAAATTGCAAATGATTTTGGTATTACGTTTGTATGGACAATTCATCCGTCGCCGCATTCTTAAGACTTTGTATAAATGCAATATTCTTTTTCTTTACAGTGGGTAAGGGCTGGCTTTTAGCAACACAAATTATTTATGAGTTGAAATTTAAAAAATATTTAAGCAATTCAGCTGCCCATGTTTTTTGAGCGTTTACTAACAAAGTGAAGTCCTTTGTACTCAAAAGTTATATGTAGTACCTATTTGTATCTGTTTAATTGTGTGTACATCGTAACTTATATTATAAACTAGCTTTATTCCGTGGCTTCTTTGATTATGAAATGCAATCATTACTATCGTAACACCGAATATTTAGTTACCGATGTATAAAAAGTATTTGGAAACTTTCCAAATGCCTTTTTTACACATCAAATTCAATGTTATAATTGCAATTCATTATTAATATACTAGTTCAATTGTTAGCCACATTTCTTATTTCCATACAGTAATATTGCCAAATTAATCAAAATGGCAAAATATTTGCCATCGATTTGCGACGTTGCCCACTTTCAGAATAAACGCTCATATTAGTAGATGAATAATAATGATGATTTTATGAACTGTTCTGATTGTACCTGTATTTGTGTCGTTATTTTTAATTCCAGATATGAAGGCGAGTTCATGCAGGGCTGGTTCCATGGCCACGGTGTGTTCTGGCGAGCTGATGGCATGAAGTTCGAAGGAGAGTTCCGAGGGGGAAGAGTATGGGGACTAGGTACGAAGACTCTAAAATAAACTTTCACTAAAACAGTGTTTCTTTTCATGAAATGATTTCAGAGAATTTGGTAAAGAGAGATATTCTCATAAATCCAAAAGCAGCTTAAGGTATACACTAGATAAATATTATGTCATCCGCTCAGCCTATCACAGTCCTCAGTTTGCCACAGAAATCAGAAAAAAAAAAAACACTATTCCACTTGTAACGGCTAGGGCTTTGCAGGTAGGCTGCGCAGACCGCTAACTGATAGGTAGGTAGTAATAATTGAAAACACTAGGTTAGGTTAATACATATAATTACAATAACTCGATATAACACAGCTAGGTCACGGGTAAGTCACATGTTCTGTTCCGAGCACTATCACTATCACAATAAGTTCAAGAAGGGTACCGTCCTTGGCAACACGTGGCAGACGTGGGGGGACCTGCTCGGCGCAGACCCGGCGTTAGGCCGGACAGCCCTCGTGAGACCGACAGGTATCGGTAGCGCGTGAAGGCCTGTCAGCACAGGCTCGCGGAGTATGCCACGGGTTGTCAGGCCTTCGAGACCTGGGCAGCGTGCGCAAGCAGTGTGCGGTAGGCACAGGTCTCGAAGGCCTGACAACCCGTGGCATGATGTGACTAGGAACTTACTAATTTTGATATTTTATCACTCGACTACTTGCACCAAGTTCCCTCACAACGCTACACACTAAACGAAATAAAACAAAACGGGTCCGTGGCTTAGGCCCCCAGTGGTCGAGGCACCTGTGGCCGACGCCCCCGATTCCATTAATTTAATATCTTTTTTTTTGTTGCCTTTTCATTTAGTAATAACAGTAAATGAGAAAAGTGTTTCACCATAATAATAAAGTATTTTCCCTTCCCATATACAAAAGTTATCTATCAAACAGCAGAGAGAATATATCGCCAGTTAACCTTATCCTTACACACCTTTTTCCCCATTAACAGCATATTTATTATGTACAAACATCCAAAAAATCTAAAAGACTTCAAATAAAATGTTAGTGAATGTTGTTAATATACATTTTTATCAAATTAATATAAAAATATCAAATTTTATCTTTCAACTTCAACCAACTCGTCAACTAACTGAGCCAAACCAGATAATGGTAACAATAAAAAGTCCGTCTTTTTGTCCACTGACTTTTATAATTAGTTAAAATTACTCTCATTTGTTTAAGGTTTCACAGTTGATTATGTTTAATTATTATTGAGAATGATAAAAATAACATTTCACTATGTAAAAAGTTAGTTGCTCTGCAGTAATTTTTAAGACGGATTATTTAAAGTCACTAGGTATCTTATTTTATTACATTTGAGACTGATTATTATAATAAATTAAGTTAAATGATTCTCTTAATTATAGGTGATGAAAACTGTGATTTATATACAACTTTTTTACTAGATTTCTTATTGAGATAAATAAATAAATAATGAAAAATAAGTAAGACTTATAGGTGCTTATAGGTGCCTCAACTCGAGACTCGCACAGGAAATCACACTTTAAACTAAAAACACACTAAACATAAATAAAAAATAAAAAACAATGAAAAACAAAGTAACATTAAAATTTCTCTATTTAAAGGGTATTATCTATTTAAAGGATATCTGTGAAGTTGTACTCAATAGTTACGGATTTGTTTACGACAAATAACCTAGTTCTAAATACTAAGAAAACGAAATGTGTAAAGTTTGCCCTACCAAATGTTAGAAATCTAGGTCCGAACATCATCTTAGATAAAGAGGTGCTTGAATCTGTAAACTCGGCGGTTTTTCTAGGCATAACAGTAGATGCCAAACTTCAGTGGGGCCCACATATATTATATCGAGCCTAGCGGGAAGGCTCAGTTCAGCCGCCTACGCCGTCAGGAAAGTAAGACAATACACTGACTTCGATACAGCTCGGTTAGTCTATTTTAGTTATTTTCATAGCGTTATGTCCTACGGTCTTCTGCTGTGGGGCAAAGCTGCTGATATTCAAAATATATTTGTTCTTCAAAAACGAGCTGCTCGAGCTATTTACCAGCTTGGTGCCAGAGTTTCTCTGAGAGATTTTTTCAAAGATATTGGTATCCTCACGGTGGCATCTCAATTCATCTTCGCCAATATCTTATATTTTAGGCAAAATATACACTTATACACTAAAAACAGTGATCTTCACAATGTTAACACTAGAAATAAGGACAAACTACGAGCTCCCTTTCACCGGCTTCATAAGGTTCATAACTCATTTGTTGGGCTTGGTATTATAACCTTTTATAACAAGCTACCCTCTTCTTTGCTAGATTTGCCTTTTAATGCGTTTAAAACGAAAGTAAAATCCAATCTTTGTTCAAAGGCATACTATTCTATCAACGACTACTTAAATGATAAGAATAGTTGGTCGCTGTGATTAACTCAAGACAATGTTTATGTTCTTTCTCCAGCTTACGTACTGACAAGTTATATGAGTTTATATAATTGTTTATTTTATTTGACTTTTTTAAATCAAGTTATTTTAATTTAACTTTAATTTATTGTTGACAAAATCTACTCATCACACTGTTTTTTTTTAAGAGTGTTATTGCAATATGTGGTTAGCTAGTGACCTCGACAATTGGTCTTACTGTTATTAGTAATTAACTGTTTGTTTATTTATTTTACATCGATGGTCCTAGTTTATCATTTATAACTTCCAGTTACAACTATATGTAAGCGGGCACGCCCTTTATGCCTGGAGGCTTTTTTATTTAGATATTAAATTCTGTTTACGTTTAATTTTTTTATTTCGCCTGAGTATAGTTCTCGATGATTTTGTTTGGTATATTGGCGTGTGCTAGCTAACATATGTAAATTAATGTAAATTATTTTGAATACTATTATATAGAATCTTTTTTTTTGTTCTTCTAACTGAACAGACAGCTGTGCTGCTTGGGAGTTTGTTGCGCCACTTCTTATTCCCAGCTAATGCACTAGGAAGTGGTGAAGGGTGGGCGTTTTGGGGGACTGTCTTATGTAATTTTGACGTTCGAAAAGTGCTGATTCTCAGCCTAGTTTGAATAAATGACTTTTGAATTTTGTATTTAAAGAAGTTCTGTACGAGGCCAAAAGGCTCCTATCTCAGCATGATGAATGCAATGAAGCATGAGAATACCAGCGCTGCGACATTTTGTCTTTAAATGTCTTTCTAATCTTCTTTATTTTCCTTGTCCGAGTCACTACTGTCGTGAAATGACAGTAACATTTCTTTTGTCGGAGAGGTAAAGGCTTAGAACTTTTCTTAGGTCTAGGCCTGATATGGGTCCGATGATAGCAGCAGCCTATACAGAATATCCCTATTACAATCTTCACGGGAAAACTTACGCGAATAATTTTTTCCCTTAAATCTTGAAAATGTTTTTCCTAATTTCTGCTGCTTCTTCTGAAAAAGTTACGATTGGGATCAGAGAGTTTTTCACAATGAGTGGCCCGAGCATCAGCACTTTGTGTACAGTGGATGTCATCGGAAGCCAGCTTTTTATGCTAAAATAAAGTTCTGCTGTACTGTCACGATACGAAGAAAACTTTTCAATATTTATGTCACATTCACTCGAAATAACTTCCAAAATTGTTGCGAACCTTTTTATTAATTCCTCATTGATGCCAGATAAAGCGGAAGCCTCCGCAGATCATTAAAAAAAATCCCTACTCGTATTTCCGTCATTGTTATTACCAAAACAAGCTTTTGGAATATCAACCAAAAGACCAAGTTCTTTTCGAAACCTTACTTGGATTTCTTGCTTTTTATTTTTTACGATGTCTTTTTCTGCTTGCGACCTAATTTAGTACCTCATACAAGAATCATATATGCGACATGAAGAAGGATTTTGAAGAAGCTGATTTTAGTATGAAGAATTGACAGCCCAAATTTAAAATTTTCCTTGGTTACCTCCGAGCTCCTCACTTTAAGAATCTGTTGTAGTTAATTTGCAAAGATAACACCTCACTGTAGATTTAGTATCTATGGCAGTATTACATACCTTACCATCAATCATTGTGAATATTAAGGTGTGTTTGACAAAACTTCGAGTCCAGCACTTGTTTTTTGGTAGTATTCAAAATGCTTCATTTCTTCTTTCGTTATTTCGGAAGTTTCTTTGATAAATCTTATCCTTATGGGCCTGCAAAATCTGTGTGAAGATGGAAAGTTGTTGTGCCAAATGACATTTGCATTTGTCTTATCAGAACTAGGGTGATTGTTGCGCTTGCAAACTAATTGAACAGGGACCAAACTTGACTGAAATATATTAGCATCTGTATTGCTTGAGTTTTCAAACTTTTATTTATATTCAGCTTGTTATGATCCATCACATCCCCACTTATATATAAGTTCAAGTGAGACAGAAGTAGAAATAACTTCCTCTAAATATAGTAACAATCGTTTAGCTGTGTGGTCCAGCAACGCTTGCAGTGTTACGTCATTATCTCCATAATTTTTTTTTGCCAAAAAAATTTAGTTGCCTATTTGTCTACCTGATTGTATCATATGATATGTATGTATAATATTGGCTATTAGAAGCCATTTTAAGCAAAAAACTGAAACTTTAAAATGTAAGCTCCTATTTCTTTGAGAGCCTTTTTGCGATCTACAGTGCGGCGGAGCCGTAACACATGCAAATTAACCCTAACTTTCATACAAAAGATATTCTATTTGGCATTCAATATTCAGTCTCTTACCTCCTTTGAGAATACCCAACTCCCACTAATTCTGCAAACTCATAATTTTCCAGCAAAAAGTTATTTATTTCTTTTCCAACTTACATCTACGAGTATCATTGCAGGGCAACCTATTGCGATAGTGTACTTATCTAAAGTCTTAGGGCGCCTTCAAATTTGCCGCAAAGTGCCGCGCGGCTGCAGCGCTGCCGCCGCGCTGCTTTATTAATCCATATAAATAAAAAACGCGCGACTGCAGCGCTACACCCACGCTGCGGCCGCACATCAGCTCATCGTTTTTATTTATATAGATTTACAAAGCAGCGCGGCCGCAGCGCTGTTACCGCGCTGCCTCCGCGCGGCACTTTGCGGTAAATTTGAAGGCACCCTTAGGAAGTTTGCCCACTTATCCGTATCCAGTTTGTATTCGATTCGTGTTCGTTTCTGATCCAGTTTGGCCATCCTATTAATTGAATGCACGTTTGTACACTCATGCGTATACGATTCGTGTTCGATTCGTAAATTCTCACTTCGAGTCCTTTTTTGACGGATCAAAACCGAGTGTATCAAACTAAACGAATCAAATACGGGTAAGTGCGCAAACGCTAGGACGTGAATTTCCCGTCCGTCTTTTTCACGTATTGAACACGAACCGGGGGGGCCCTACTTATTAAGCGAAATCCGTAGTTTCGGCCGTCGTCGTTACGGGCGCTTCGCTCTCTTTCTCACTTACGGTATGTCCGTAAGTGAGAACAAAGCAGTATTTAGTTCCCGCTAAAATCTTGTTGGCTGTAAATTATACGGGGAACAATAAGTTTATGTACACAGAAAGTAATCGTTGGCGGTCATCCGACTTACGCTATATATTGAGTAAGTCAATTTAAAAAATATATAAAGTCATGATAAAAATAATTAATATGGTAAATTTTGGCTAGCCCCAAAACACAAAATCAAAATTAAAATATTTTATTTCACATAAACCTACATGGGCACTTATGTTTCCTACGGAAAAGAGCCGGTAAGAAACTCTACGGTTACTCTTTTAAAAATAAATGGCTTTTACAATGTATTCAAATCACTTATAGTGTTAATAGGTATGAGATGATTACATTGTCCTCTCATACCTACTATTTGGCTCGTATTATTTTGGACGTTACACTATTAACATAAAGTTCATTATGATTTGTCCAAAAAAATCGCTTCCATGCCGTTCTGCGGCAATGTAAATTGAGCCTTATGCGTCTAGCCTCCCTGGGTAGAGGCATCGAGGGTTAGGTTTTCAATTAACTGATGCCTTCTTCAAATCTCATATATATTTAGACATTTAACTGACTCCGTATCAAATAATGGGGAGTGAGGAATCTTTGCTAAGGGGAAAAATCACAGACTGCACTAATTTGTCTTCGCTTTTCCAAGTAAAGTAAGCATCACATACAAGTGTGAATTTCATTTATATTTACATAATATTCATACTCGTGTGAAACGCTCACATTCGCTTTTACTAATATGAACATTAAGAAGATAAAAATAAGGTTCAAATCCCTATGAAACGTTTAGTTTACCTAGCAAATAAAAGTCAAAGTACGATCTGTGAATCTTTCCCTAAGATTTCGTTAAATAAAATCTTGTATATTTGGCAAATTGTTGCTATAAACACTGACACATACATAGGTAACAAGGTCAGACTGCAAATTCTCACACTCATAAAATATTAAAGAATCTACTGGGTGGCATGAACATTGACGCGAAAACTGTTACCATGGATTCAGTTGAAATTTTTAGTCGGTTATTTTTTTTTAAATCTGCTGTTTCATAGAAAAGTGCAATACCTACGTGGTTAAAATGTATGGAACACCTGTTTTTTATTTTGATAATTCAGATTTTTGTCGGTTCAGAATCATGTATTGAATCCATGGTAACAGTTTTCGCGTCGATTTCCCTGCCACCTTATAGATTCTTTAATATTTTGTGAATGTCAGAACGTTGTGGGCTTAACAAACTGTAGATATGTGACCATTTTCTATTTTGATAAGTATTTGGTACTCGTTGATAGTGTACAGTGAATAGACCAAATCGTTAATAAAACGTTATTTGACAGAATTGTAATTGTAATTTTACCGGATAATTTTTCTTTACAGTTTTTATAAATCAAATGAGATTTTTAGTTTTTTATTTCTACAGTTTAAATGTTATTTCATTATAATATAAAACTGTCAAATAGACGAGTTGCGTAAAAAATGTAAATAGTAAATATTATGAATTGTCAGCTTGTGACAGCAAGTGTGATTCATAATATTATCCTAATATGATTCTGCCAAAGCGGCCGTTCCACACGAAAAAGAAAAGAAGATGGTTGTACGCTATTAACATCGCCTCCAAATCAATCCCTTAATTAATTGAATAACATTTCAAATCGTCACACTGGAACAAAACCTATATAATTTCAACAAACTATTTGGTAACCAAACAATGACCAATATAACAATAGTCCAATGAAAACAATTCGCAACTAGGTGAGTAATAACTAAAACAATAGTCTAGGGCACGCACACAAAATCGCTGGGTATTCAACAACAGAAGAACAACAACAGGAGTGGAATGGACTTAAAGTACCTACCCTCCCTATGCCAATTTTTATAAAAACTTGTAAAGTCAAGGTTATAATTGTTTACTTAAATCGTCCGTATATTCAAATCACAACTGCTGTCATTCTTTTTATGAAATTTATATGATAATAATTACTCTGAGATAATGATTTTATTTTTATAAATTAGGTTTGTACAAACACTTAAACGTCAATGTCAATGAACACAGCAAGTTGACGTAGTGTGTCGATTTTAACTTGTTAATGAACACAGACAATAATTGGCGTAGTGTGACAATTTGCTTCACAATTAATTTCCCCGATTGTACAAACATACTAAAATTAGCTCCCAAAGTTATAGAAATAAATACTTTTTTAATCTAATAGAGTACCTATAGCTTTTCGGAAAATATACTTGTGTATGCCTTTGAGGTGAGCACAATAAATCTGCCTAGCCTTTCCCAACTATATTTAGGTCGGCTTCCAGTCTAACCGGATGCAGCCGAATATCAGTATTTTACACGGAGCGACTGCCTATCTGACCTCTACAACCTAGTAATTGGGTAATACGATACCCCTAGGTAAGACTGGTTGTCAGACTGACGGGCTTCTGACCACCCGTAATGACAGTCAATGATCCACGAATGACAGCCGGGACCAACGGCTTGGCGTGGTTTCTGAGGCACGGAGGTGTCTCGGTATATAAAGATGGTCACCCATCCACAGACCAACCCCGACAAGCGTAGCTTAACCTGACTGATCGACCCGTGCGGGAGCTTTGAGTTGAAATCAAGACACGTTATTCAAATCAGTGTGCTTCACAATCTCGAGATTAATCTCGAACGTTTATTGCATGCAGAAACACGATCATATTCATGAGATTACCTACCAATGCAAGTTGCATCGTTAATTTCTCTCGAAGAGTCGAAGCGAAGTAAACACCTTGGTAAATATTATAGGGATTTATTAATAATATTCAAGAAAATAGCCTGTGGGATGCCTTAGCATGAACAACACCCACATCTTACAAAATTAAACAATAATTCCCTTTATAAATAAAAGTTGCTTAAAGTTAAGAAGGTAATGATTAGCGACTGTTTATCCTGCTTATTGGTTGATTCGCACGAATTTACTCGCCCATAATGGGCGAATCGACACCTTTAAATAATTTAAAAAATATTTAGGTGTATCGCACGAACCTAATTTATTTGTGTGCGAATAGACAACTCCAGAAATACGTTTTAGGAAAATTTGCACATTTTGAATTTTAATTTCAATAAACTTATGAAACAAGTACACTAACTTTACGGCATAAAAGTTCAAAATGAGTAAATTCGTGCGAATCAACCAATAAGCCGTTTTAACCATACATTTTTACGTTAAAACGTCCCTTAACTTTAAGCAACGTTTATAAATAAACCCCCAAGTGACGCAAAAGCCACTGACTGTGGGAACTTATAAGGCATTCGTTTAGTCAAGATTGGAAAAACGAATCTACAAAGAGCGGGTTTTTTTAAGCAGTTTTCTAGGTCTTGAAGGTATAAGATTCCGATAGCATACTAGGGAGGAAATTACATACAAAACATTTCGTTCACGATAACTTAATTTAAAAGTTTTCCAACTTTATGTTGTGTCATTGAAGAGACTCCTTACGTCACAAAATAAAAGATAGCTAACCGTAATTTAGTTCGTACTGAGCCGTAGTAGATGGCGCTACGTGTATAGTCGTTTCAAATGGTATAGTTTTTATCCCATAGATTAACGATCGTTTTAATAATAAATCTATGGTTTATCCTAAAACTTCGGTCTCACGCAGAGAATACTCGGTGTGTGCGACAGGCTATTCGCTGCGACTAGATTAATTCGCGGTGAATTGAATTCGCTGCGATTGGAATTGAGCATGTTCAATTTTACTCGCAGCGCCGCACTGTGGATCGAAAAAAGGCTCTCGAAGAAATAGGAGCTTAAATTTTAAAGTGTCGGTTTTTTGCTTAAAATGGCTTCTAATAGCCAATATTGTGCATAAATATATCTTAGGATACAATCAGGTAGGCAAATTTGCAACTTATATTTTTTTTTTGCAAAAATAATGAGTCCGCGTAATGCTTATATCTCTTGATCGGAGAGAATAACCGTTCTTGCACACGGTGATATAACTATGTATTTATTTATAGTTTATCAGATTAGATGCCGTTTTAAAAAAAACGGCACTTAATCTCATCATATGACGTATGTCAAAAATCTCACTGCACTCGCTAAAAAGGAAAAAGCGTGTTGAATATAAAAACTGGTCAAGTTTATCAAAATCAAAAGTTTATTGTATAAATTAAGTTAATGTATGGGGACCCTCTTTAATTTTAAATTTGATTTAAGTTTTTTTTTGACAGCCCGCTGACAGACAGACGGACTGACGGACAGCGGAGGCTTAGTAATAGGGTTCTGTTTGGCTCTCTTCGGGTACGGAACCCTAAAAACCGTGCAAAGCAGGGGCTAGTTATTCATAAATCTGTCCTAAGTTTAAGCTTGTAATTTAAGGTGAATCACAAGACCATTATTCACTACTTCATCCTTGTATAAATCGAAAACGAATGATTGTATTACTGTGAATTGTACATTAATGTAAGTAGATTTATAGCTATCAGCTTAATATATCACGTGTTGCCGAGGGTTGCAGACGGTAAAGGTTTTAGGGAAAATGTAATAAATTATAAGCTTATCTTCTTGAATGGCATTATTGGCAGCTATAAAACTATTGGAGTAGGTAGCAGGTGGTGTTCTTTAGTTTCTGCGTGAGTCTATGTATTTATAAAATTATTGAGGGTGAGGGATTATTAAGCTCAAAATTCCAAGAATTTTTTCATTGTTAGTTATTTCACATTCAGCACTAAAACATATACTTGACAAATGGTTATACTTTCAGGAAAAGTTAGGACTTGGAAATCGTGTTTAACGTTATTCATAATTTTCTAAAGGTTGGAGAGTCACCCCAATGATCTGGCTGCCAAACTGAAAACAAGAACTTACACACAAATACATCGTGCTCTGCTGTAGTCCACCCGTAGCTGTTCAAAAAATTCAAAAGTCACTTTTCTTACGTCAAATTACGTAAGACAGTCCAAATCGCCCAGCCATCGTCACTTCCTAGTGCTTAAGCTGGGAATAAGAAGTGGCGCAACAAACTCCCCAGTCTGGATCTCACCGTGTTGATTTAAGCATACAAATACGAAGCAGATGGCTCGCTGAGGTAACGCTCTCCTCGCAGATGTTTATCTTCATTTCATCCGCTAAAGGTACAAAACGGATGGTAGAATGGAATAGAAAAAATTTAAATAAAACTTTATTCATGTGATTTCAATGATCCCGACTTAAAAATAACAAGATTATCCTAATTCAGTTGGGTCGATAACACGTACGATGAAGAAATTTTCATCACAATACATCAGATTCCTTGAAAGCATACATCATGTTACAGTAAATTATATTTCAAAAGTACATTTTATCCCAATCAAAGGAGTGTTTCTGAAAACCACAATTCACTGCGGCTTTTTGAAATATTCATTCCTTGAGGTTTTTATAAATTGTTGCTTTTGAGAGACGAGACTAAATAAGAGAATAAATAAGCATATGTTAATGATTTACTTTACTTTGTTTTTATTTGATTTTCATAATTAAAAGCAGTAAATATTCATTTACAATGTGTAAAACTTGACAGTTCTTGTTCATGTTAAGTAACAATAAATTATAAACGAGGAAAATAATTACCACCTTAATAGATGCTTGTCAATCGTAGTTTGTTGCAACCAGCAAATACACAAACACTGTCATCTGTTTTGCGAGTAACGGTCAACGCACACGCAGGTATAAGCACTGCACGGGATGGGTATCACCCCAAAAATGGCATTATTCTTTGCATCTATCTTGTTTCACCTCGAATTGCAAAAGATAGAGAAAATGAAATGATGGAAACGAAGCCTTAGCCCTGCAGTGCGCAGTGGGGCAAAACAGACTCATAAAAATAGTAGGCAATATCACGTTGTATTGGGATCGATCTATCATCACTGACAGGACTATTTTTGCCAATAAGCCAGACATAGTGGTGATAGATTGATTAGAGTGTTGCACAATGATTATTGATATAGCGGTCCCGCATGACAAGAACCTCGTGAAAGCTGAAAAAGATAAGCAGATTACGTGTCTTGACCGTCTCGCGAGGTTTTTGACATATGGGATGTGGGTTCAGCAGTCATTGTGTCAATGAATGTCATGACGTCGTTCCGGCCAATGGCATAATAACAAAGAACCTCGACCAACATCTGAGGAGGCTCTCTTGAGGCAGCTAGATCACGGGCTTGACCCAAAAAGCGGTACTTCTGGACACGGCGCGTATCGTTAGGAGATTCCTCTCTCAGGAGCCCTGACCACCGGTAGCTTGGACCCTGTTCCCGATACCAGTGGGCTACTATTTTTTATGTTTTTGTTTTTATAAAAATATTAAAAAATGTAAATGATATGTATTTATATGAAATAAAGGAAATAATAATTGTTTTACCTTCGTCTACAGACCTGTGTTGCTAAGTTATCGTGACAAAGATGAAACTAATGTCCCTTGTGTCTATAACTACCAGTTACCTCCACGCCTCCACCAATACTTTTGAACTAGGATATAGCAATACTAACTCAACTCAAACTCAAAGCATTTATTTCAATTAAACCATTTACAGGCACTTTTGAATTGTCAAATAGTCGCGTCAGTTAGTCAGATAGTTGAAGCTAGTTGCCCATTCCAAAACGTAGATCTTTATGGAGAAGAACGGGCAAGAAACTCCAAGGACACTCTTTTAAATATAGAAAATTACAAAATCCTGGGTACATTATTCTTGTTGCTTCTATAAGTGAGAACAATGTACAAAAAATAATCAAAACAATTCAAAATATAAGATTAAAAATAAGCCATGGCAGATAAGAGATGACCAGTCACAACTGACGGCGCCCGTTCACGAACATGACGCATGGATCAGCACCATCCAGCTCAACCATTTTGTAGGGAACCGAATGATCTAACACACTCGCCACCATCAGCGAGACATTTAAGTGAGCATGACATACTCTCAACTGCCATGCTCATTCAAGTCAACATACATCTTAATAACATTAAAACGGCTCCATGGTACTCACATTTACAAAAATTGAAAAAATGCTTCTAAATTATACAAAACAAATTTGCAATGTATTTGAGAGATTAATAGAATGTTACTACCAAAAAGAAAGAAAATCATTATCCATTGGAGTATTCAACAATTAAAACTTGTTTTAAATAAAAAATAAACATTAAGTTTGTAATGTCAGAAAAATAAAAAGGGGAAGCAACTCTTCCAAACATATATTTTTTTTTTTTTTTTAACTAGTGAGCCCAAGTGGCTGTGGAGCAGGACCAGCATTAAGCCAAGCATTTTTATCTATGATATAATCATCCAACTTATAATATGCTTGTCTACATAGTGTGCGTTTAATGCATGTTTTAAATTTCTTCTCATTCAGTTGAAGAATATCGAGTGGTATTTTATTATAACATTTTACGCAGTACCCCATAAAAGTAGTGTGCACTTTAGACAATCTGAAACGTGGTTGATCTAATTTGTTCCTATTTCTAGTGTTAAAATTATGCCTGTCACTTATCTTACTAAAAAGATGTAGATTTTTCCGAACATACATAATGTTTTCATATATATACTGACAAGGTACCGTCATGATGTTAATTTTCTTAAACAGTTCCCTTAGAGATTCGCGTCTGCGGAGGTTATATATGGCTCTGACAGCCCTCTTTTGCAGAATAAAGATAGAATTAATATCTGCAGCCCGTCCCCACAGCAAAATACCGTAAGACATGATGCTATGAAAGTAACTAAAATAGACCAGTCTCGCGGTATCCACGTCTGTTAGTTGGCGGATTTTCCAAACAGCGTAAGCGGCTGAACTTAGCCGCCCTGCAAGTGATGTTAAGTGAGGACCCCACTGTAGTTTTGAGTCAAGCGTGATCGTGACTGCATAACTTATCAAACCACAGCAAATGCAACAAAATTAAAAATTCTCTGACAAACTGGTAAATTGGTGGAGCTCAAGAGGTTAGATGAATTCATGATAAATTATATTATTTCTGTAAATTAATTCGAAAAATACTTTTACACGTCAAAAAATTAACTATATTTTAATACTTTAGATCGATGTTTCCTATACGCCTCTGGGAAGAATAACCAAAACAAACGCTTAAGTCACAGTCTCTTTTAAAGTCCAGACATATAATCTTTGTCAAGCCACATGATTTTTATGAATGATTGAAGTAGAAATACAGGCTATACATTAAGAAAGTGTACAGCTGTAAATTCTCTGTTTCAGGTCTGGTGACATTCAGCGATGGCAGCAACGGTTTCCCCCGCAACGAGGGCTTCTTCCAAGACTGCCGGCTGGTGCGTCGCAAGCGCTGCCCTGAAGTTGTTCAACGCGCACAGAAAGTAGCGTATATGGCACGTGCGCAGTGCCAGCAGATGTAGTGCTACTAATTAAAGTACTTACTATTAGAAGAAGTGTTTTTTATTGAATTATAGGGATCTACCTCAAAAGTGTAATGCAAAGGCCAGCTTGAGCTTGGTTTTTTAACGGCCGATCTGACCTCCACACGTCTCTGTTGGTAAGTGTAGTGGACATTCAGAGTAATATCTTTATTAATTTTGCCAATGCTACTCATTGATAATATAGCATTTTAAAGGTGTTTATTTTTATTTTTATCCGTCCCGTTTTTTTGAGTTGATTCAATAAAAATAAAAAAAAATAAAAAAAATCTCTTCTTATTAGTGTGGATACACATCAATCAAGCTATACATTTCCAGTATAAGCTGACCTCAATTTGTACGGATAACTTATACGATGCGAAATCAGTATAAACTGGAAATGTATAGCTTGATGTATGATATACCTATTTAATTAATCAAATGCTGTTAAACCTTAGCTATTATTCGAGGCCATAAGTAACAGGGAACACAATACCATAAATATCTCGAATAATGTTACTTTGAACTTACGACTGTTGCGATCATACGTAGATTATGTGGGCCCATTAACGCCCTACGTTTGTTGGAGTGTCTGTGATGTAGGTACTCTTGTTGTTAATCCCACAGTAAGAATGGGTAATTATAATATATTATATATAATTATACAGAATATTATTTTGTGTGGGAGAAGAACGGTGACATACTTGAGAGAAACGTTAATACTTGCTTAACTGGGATGGGTTACGGTTTTATAAATAATTAATATTATTCCAGAATTAAATTTTTATTCGACTGTGTCTAATTAACTAACAGCCAGACTAAGAACATCTGTTACTATAATATTATGTTAGTCATCCAAATATTTGTTGTGTGGGAATCGAACCCTTTACCTACACGTAGCGCACCAATTGCTCAGCCAAAGAACCAACAGCTGATCTATTCTGTAAAAAACCGGCAAGGAGCGTGTCGGGCTACGCAAAATGAAAGGTTCCGTAGGTGAGAATTTATCCCAAGAACAAACTTAACATTGTAGTTCAAAAACATGTTCTCCCATACATTCCAACTGCAAATGTAAGTTTTTACGCACAATATTGAGAGATTTACCATTAAGGCCTAACATGACAAGTGTGAGACCGCTCTTTTTCTCGTTTTGTCGAAATTTGTCTACGATTCTGACGTTGTTCTAATCCCTAATATGACCGTAAACTCGAAAAAGGCACTTTGACACTTCTCTATCTCACAACGAGAAACCGATGTTGTAAATTATTAAAAACAAATGCTTTTTATGATAGCAACATCGGCTTGAGATTCCGTTTCATTCATTTAATGGTTCCGATTCTCTCGTCACAAATGCCTCTAAACTACGAGTAGACTAAAAATCACAAAAATTTTGTTTATTCCTGTCAAACGACGATTTCCAATTCTGAAATAGACTAAAGTATATTATTTAGTGAAAATGGCAATTTTGCTATTCTGACTCACGTTTTTCACCAATTTTTTTTATTGTATACCTAAATTTGACTATTTTTAACCAGGTGTGGATTAAAAGGAGATGTCATGAACCAAAATTCACACCAACACTTCGACGGTGCAAAAACAGTGCTGTATCTTTTTTTATTTTCTTTTGCTTATATCTCGAAAATGGTGGGTTCTATCGCAAAAATCATGAAAATATCGACCCCCTTTATTGACAGCTCACATCCCCGATGTGTTCTCGGCGAGATTTTTACAGAATGGGTCATAGCCGGTTTCAACATTATTTATCTCATTAAAAAAGCTAGTACAAATAAAAGTAAAAATGCTCTTAATAAAACTCAACACTAAAAATATAATAAAAATATTTTATTAAGCATTTTACAAAGCCTCTACAGAGAGCTAACAATAACATTAAAACCAAGTTCAGAATAAATTAATGTACACAATTTTTGTAGGTACTTATGATGTGTTAATTAGATTTCAATTTTCTGTTAGCTATAGTTTCTTCGTCGTCGAGGCATTGACCGTACCTGACTTCCATGCATTTGCTTCCCTGAAAGTAAAAGAAAATATTTATTGAGTAAAATAGTCGAGAAAATTTTGATAATGAGTCATTCGGGCGAACGTTCCTCGATCAATATCGTTCTTTCGACCAAAAGCTCATTGGCCAGCCAAAGTAATCGTGATGCACTCGTGTATGTATTTGTAGTATTGTTATTTTTATTGGCGAAACAATCATGAAGCAACGTTTCATAATTGCCAACAAGATTTTTAATCAGTAGTGATTATTTTGTGGGCAACATAGTTCATTATGCTACAGTTGAACTTGTGTCTGAATACGCTCTTACCCATTATCCGTTATTTGCACACGTTACAGTATAAAACTGATTTACATCCGTCACCTCACACTTTCAGGTCCAGTTGAAATTGGCACTTATATTTGTCTCGCATTTTTGCTTCGCAAGAGTAAGGCACATTCCCCTGCTAATTTCTTACATCGCACTTTACCCTTTTTTATTTGATGTTTATTTTATTTTTTTATCTGCTGTATGTGCCTTTTAGTCTGTGCTAAATAAATGTATTTTCATTATTTCTTCTCTTATTGGTGAGTATGATGATAGCTAATTTCTTCAATCATCTACCATAATACCAGCCTGTTACTGTCCCACTGCAGGGCAAAGGCCTCTTCTCATACAGAGAAGGCACGAGCATTAATCACCACGCTTGCTCAAGACGGGTTGGTGATTTCAGACTTATATTAACTATATATAAGTCCAGGTTTCCTTACGATGTTTTCCTT
The DNA here is from genome assembly GCA_916701695.1 of Agrochola macilenta. Classification (NCBI taxonomy): domain Eukaryota; kingdom Metazoa; phylum Arthropoda; class Insecta; order Lepidoptera; family Noctuidae; genus Agrochola; species Agrochola macilenta. Next base: position 20,414,823 of record OU753560.1, on the reverse strand, counting down.
CACCGATGTCAGTAATTTCCAAGATAAACTCAGAAAGTACATATGAATTGAAAAAGTCACATTGGTACTTCCCCGGATTTGAACCCACAACCTCGTGTATGAGAGGCGAGGCCTTAACCACCGGGCCATCACGACATCCAATCAATCATATATTTAGGTCTAATTTTAGTAGAATAGATTTGGCCGCAGCAGAAATGTTAGCCAGTCATATATATGTATATTTTTTTTATTTTTTTTTAAACGTTGCCCCACACTAGGAATTTCTTCCTGTATCGTGGGTGCGTTTACAAACATAGAAACTCACATACACTAACACCCAGACCCGGAACAACTACTTGCAGATCATACAAATATTTGTTCCGTGCGGGGAATGAACCCGCGACACGTTGCGCAGCAGTCGATCGCTCAGCCACTGCGCCAACCGTGTCGTCATTAAAATGGTAGCTGGGCTTACTTCCTAGGGCGCTGACAGACGTACATTTTATGGAACTGTACACGTCTTATGGAAGCCATTTTGATATTTGAGATAAATGTTGATTGGGAATAATACAAATTACGTACATAAGCGTATGGATTTATTCTAAGTAACAATATTATTTTTTCCATAACTAAAGTAGTAAAAAAAAAAATAGTATGACACTAAAAAAGACCTTTTAAGCTATGCGAAAACACATATTCTATGAAAGATTTTCCATTGTGTGTGGTAAAGTAAAAGTAAGTAAAGCTATCATTTTTCACCGATGAAAAAGTTTTATTTTTTTCTTTTTAAGATCTTCGCACATTCATATTTATTCAACGAGTATTCAGTATCTTTTCTGTTATCGATTGATAAAGAATTTTCTTTTTTATATAAAACTGGCTGTCATTATGTCACTTAGCTTGGCGAAATAGTTATTTAAACCTCGCTGGTGAACTTAATAAAATTAATATAGAATAATAAAAAATACACAGTTGGATAACTTGTTCACGATTTTATCAACTTACGGACAAATAGACCGAGAGAAGATCCCATTAATAATACTTTAGGGGTATGAGGAACAGGGTGTAAAGTTCACTCCTCCCCCATAGAAAAGGGAAGATCCTCCAACCAGACGGGTGTCGTGTCTGGCGGGCAACTGCCCAGAGGTTTGACGTTGGGAGATTCTATATATGTTTATCGCGCGGTAAACTCTAATTGCGCGATGCAGTATTTTGTGTGACGTCAGGATGTTATGTGACGTCAGGTTTTTGATGCGTAGTTCGCATGTAGCGATGTAGATGCCGCTACATCACTCCCCTCCGGAGACCGGAGGTCCGGGTATGAAAAAATATAAAGTTACAAGTTCTACAATTTTTATTGTTATAGAGCAACCTTCGTATAGTAACCTAAAATAACCTAGCATAATCAACCATGAAAGTTTCCACTACTGGGACATAGACTTCCCTTCTGTAAGAGGGGACCATAATCTAGCACGCGGACCCCGTATGTTTGTTGTGTGTCACATGTCTTCGAATTTTTGGTTGAGGACGTGTCTGTTTCCTCACAATTTTTCATTCACCGTTTTTAGAGCAGTGGTGACGAAATAATTTACACAAAGTAAAGTACCCGTCTGGGTTCGGAGTGTTTGAATCCACGACCTACAATTTGAAAGTCGGGGCCGATACTACTAGGCTAAAAACTGCTCTCTTAAGCCACTTACATGCCAAAAAACTCTGTTCTTAAAAGTTGTGGCCACTAATGAAAATTCATGGGCTTCAATTGGCCATTGTGTAAGTACATGATTCTACTTTTTCACGCCAGTGATTGCAGCTGCTATTATCGTTATTATGGGTTACTTTAGGTAGTTATAACTTTTTATGTAACTTTAATTAGCTTTCACTGCGTTCATAGAGCGTGCCTTAGTGTGGATGATTATTATTCATGACTGTTGTATGATAAATATAATTCAGTATAGTCACTTTACCTCTTTTGACAATAATTTTCAGTAAATCTGAACTTCAAGGTTGAATGTGAAACTGTCACAAAGACAAATAAAATATATCGTTTTATAACATGCAAGTGCCATTCAACCTAATTGCTAATATACACGAGCGGCACGTTGCCAACGGCGGAGGCAACTGCAGTCGTCGACGAGTGCCGTCGACAACGTGCCGCTCGTGTAAATGAGTACATCCTCAAATACACAAGCAGCACGTTGCCAACGGCAGAGGCAACTGCAGCCGTCGACGAGTGCCGTCGACAACGTGCCGCTCGTGTATATGAGTACGTCCTCAAATACACAAGCGGCACGTTGCCAACGGCAGTGGCAACTGCAGCCGTCGATGCATCGGCGGTTACCTTTGCTAACGTACCGCTCGTGTATATGAGTGCGTCCTCAAATACACAAGCGGTACGTTGCCAACGGCAGAGGCAACTGCAGCCGTCGACGAGTCGGCGGGTGCCGTCGACATTGTACCGCTCGTGTAAATGAGTACATCCTTAAATACACAAGCGGCTTGTTGCCAACGGCAGAGGCAACTGCAGTCGTCGACAAGTCGGCGGGTGCCATCGACAGCGTGCCGCTCGTGTATATGAGTACGTCCCCAAATACACAAGCGGTACGTTGCCAACGGCAGAGGCAACTGCAGTCGTCGACAAGTCGGCGGGTGCCATCGACAACGTGCCGCTCGTGTATATGAGTACGTCCCCAAATACACAAGCGGCTTGTTGCCAACGGCAGAGGCAACTGCAGTCGTCGACAAGTCGGCGGGTACCCTCGCCAACGTGCCGCTCGTGTATATGATTACGGCCTCAAATACATAAGCGACACGTTGCCAACAGGCAACTGCAGCCGTCGATGCATCGGCGGATACCGTCGCCAACGTGCCGCTCGTGTATATGAGTACGTTTTTAAATACACAAGCGGCTTGTTGCCAACGGCAGAGGCAACTGCAGCCGTCGACGAGTCGGCGGGTGCCATCGACAACGTGCCGCTCGTGTATATGAGTACGTCTTCAAATACACAAGTGGCACGTTGCCAACGGCAGAGGCAACTGCAGTCGTCGACAAGTCGGCGGGTGCCATCGACAACGTGCCGCTCGTGTATATGAGTACGTCCCCAAATACACAAGCGGCTTGTTGCCAACGGCAGAGGCAACTGCAGTCGTCGACGAGTCGGCGGGTGCCGTCGACATTGTACCGCTCGTTTAAAATGAGTACATCCTTAAATACACAAGCGGCTTGTTGCCAACGGCAGTGGCAACTGCAGCCGTCGATGCATCGGCGGTTACCTTTGCTAACGTACCGCTCGTGTATATGATTACGTCCTCAAATACACAAGCGGCTTGTTGCTAACGGCAGGGGCAACTGCAGTCGTCGACGAGTCGGCGGGTACCCTCGCCAACGTGCCGCTCGTGTATATGATTACGGCTTCAAATACATAAGCGACACGTTGCCAACAGGCAACTGCAGCCGTCGATGCATCGGCGGATACCGTCGCCAACGTGCCGCTCGTGTATAAGAGTACGTCCTCAAATACACAAGAGGCACGTTGCCAACGGCAGAGGCAACTGCAGCCGTCGATGCATCGGCGGATACCGTCGCCAACGTGCCGCTCGTGTATAAGAGTACGTCCTCAAATACACAAGAGGCACGTTGCCAACGGCAGAGGCAACTGCAACCGTCAACGAGTCAGCGACTGCCTTCGACAACGTGCCGCTCGTGTAGGTATATGCGCACTAAGGATGGTAAAAGAGTTACGAGATCGGCGAAACCTAACCTTGTTTTGATCTGTAATTATCAAGTATCTTAATTACAGATCAAAACAAACAGTTTTGATTTGATAATTATGAATTATCAAGTATCTTAATTTTAAATCTATTTCTAAATGTGAATATTAGATTTGTAAAGCTGTTTTAATATTAGGTAAGCTATAGGTATAAAGTGATCACGATTGACACATTTTCATTATTCTGCCTCACTTGGATCCTAGTCACATCATCTTTGACACAATCAATCCATATAATATATTCTTTGGTATACAATTCTCTTACTCATTCTTATTGAAATTTATCAAACCAAAGAACTTAGACCTACTAACACAAAAATAAACAAATAAACGAAACTTTCTTCACAGCAGTCTGCTTCACACTTCACACCTACTATTGACACAATACTTTCATCTTTCCCTACTAAGATACTTAAGGAAAGTAAAATGATCCGTGACATAACGGAACTCGACTGCCAGTCGCGTTAACTTTCACTCGGAAGAGTTTACATAACATCTACCGACGTAACCGTACCTTCTCATTAATCTTCGGTTTAAATTTATTTATTATTCGTGAAATTCGTTTTGGGCGGTGGGTTTCGTGAGCATAGGACCTGGTTTGGAAAAGCTTTTACGTAATTAAGATGTGTGGAAATTGATAATGGAGAGAAACTAAACTAGGTCTATTAAATACAGAGAGAGATGTTAATACTGCATCAGACAGATCATTATCACAATCATTTTTGTCCTCTCTAATTAATTTGAAGAGTTAAGTAGAATCTTCTCACGGATCATAATTTGATTATTATCTTTCTATGCAGTACGATTTATCATCGTTGTATTTCTCAATATTTTCATAGGTATACTTGGGATCATCAAATTCATTACTCAATCAGATCATACAAATATTTTTTCCGTGCGGGGATCGAACCCGCGACACGTTGCGCAGCAGTGGATCGCTCAGCCACTGCGCCAACCGTGAATTATAATTATTACTAATCAATTTCAACTCACCCTAGCGAGATACGCTTTCATGTAGAAGTTTCCGAACAGGATGATGAAAGAAACCATGTAGATGATGAGAACGTAGTGCATCCACAGCGGGAATTCGCAGCCAGTCCTGATGCCGTTGATACCAAGGATCAAGGCGCAGGTGAACTGAATCTGAAACGAGAAGATGGTTTGTTAAATAAAAAAAGGTGAAGATGAGCTCAAAAATATTAGATTTGACTATTTATGCCCGCGGCTTTGCTTACGTGACTGTGTGTTGTTTTGGCATTAGGTTTAAGTCAATGGAAATATGAAGTCAGGATATATCAAGGAAGTATGTATGTATTCAATATTTTATGTCATCACAATCCGCCCGCGTATCTGGTTGGTCGCATTATTAGATTTGATAATAATGTCACAGGACTTAATTCAATGTAGTGGAGCTCGAATGAACGTATTGCCAACTCATACTTGACTGATTATTGTACGGCATTAGGCCAACGCCTAAGTTTAGTAATAGACTAAGTAGTTGCATGCAGAATATTATTTAATTAAAAAGTAGACTCAAAATTTATGGGCTATACTAGCAGCGCCCCGCGATTTCTCCCGCATAAGTCTCGATTTCGTGAGAATATCGGGATAAAAAGTCTATCGGGATAATATATGTAATAACCCAGGTCATGATGTTCCTATGTGCCAAGTTTAATTCAAATCCGTTCAGCCATTTTAGCGTAAAAGCGTAACAAACAAACATACAAACAATCTAATCTTTTATTTTTATTAGGAATATTTAGAAAAGTTAACATTAGTTTATATAAACAATGAGACTATTTTTGATACACACGATACGATTGAAAAATTTTTTAATAAGATTGAACTACTTATCAATAGACGATCACCAATGATTGCTTGGAATATATTGATTGTATTGAATCTGTTATTAATGGTACTTGAAGTTATCGTAACTGAAAACCTTCTTTCGACACGTTCCGAAGACTATTACAGAAAAGAACTGTGAAAAAAAAGAAAATATCATCTGGAATTTTGAGCTTAACCCACAATTTATTAAGGCTCTTATTGCTCTACTCTGATTTTATGAATCCTTTCTAGCATCTGTAAAAACCAATTTCTATGATATCTTTTACTTTTATTTGCACGCACGATTTAACGAAGCTAAGATAAATGACTTAACGCATTTACTAAATACTCAATTATAGAGTTCGAACGTCGAGTGGACAAAATAATAAAATTATTTTTACATTTATATTTATCATTCAACCATCGAGGAGCGAAATCGATGTGGAAGTATATTTATTACGAATGGAAGAAACAAAATTGTTCTTTTATTTGACTGTTATTAGTTTGTTTTGAATGTTCCAAATGATATTTCAATAAATGACATTTATTTTCAGTACCAATTTCTAAAATGACTTACTGGTAATCGAGAATTCCGGACCATATCAAATATAATATACAACAAAGACAATAAGTGCTCGCTGTATCTTTCTTCGTTTAATAATTGGGCGACAATGACTTTTATATAGACTATAATAAGGGCAATAGGTTTAATAATAAGCTCATTTGCTCAATAGAAGAGATAAGCGTTCAAAATGATGGTCGAGTTAGGTATTTCATTATCTTTCGTAATACTAACGCGGACCAGTTTTATTAAGAGTATCAAAAACAAATCTAAAAATCAATCGTATTGTAAATATAAATCGTATCTAGAAGCAAGGACAGCACATTTTGCAGGTGGAGTAGACATTGGCGTAGAGGACCAAAATGATCTGTTGGGAAACCAGTCATCAGATTGACGTAAAGAGAAGAGTTGAAGATATTGAAGTGATCACAGCAACCACCAGGTTGAAATCGGCACAGATAAGAGAGGATTTTCAGGAAGGACGGAATCATAAGCCAATAATTTCTGCAGATAAGATAACTGCAAAAATCACAAAATGCCAAGTCACGCAATGTTTAGCTAGTACTATCCGTATTTCTTTGATGGACTAATGATTTAATAATTGAAAACTAATTCCCGATTAGTTCTAACCACAGTCATTTGGGTCAGATGTAACCCAAAACTATTTAATTGGAATAATTTCGCCCACGTGTTAAGGCTTCTAAAACCAGTGCTGTGTTTATATTCAAAAGCCCTTTTCAACTCGGATGAGAGTAGTTATATAAACAATAATTAACATAGTAAACGTTCGTAATATTACGTAACTAAAGTATTTCATAACATTGAAGGAAAACAAAGGAGTATCCACACGCAATGCGTGTGGCGTGTTGCCGCAAACTCGCATTATACGCAAATATACATAGTTTAGTTAATAACGACGCATAAACTTTACTAATCCGGTTTCAGATTATGGTTTTACTGGTTGTTTCCCGTGACTTTACCGGACAAAGTTTTACCACTATTTCACCCGCTTAGAATGAAAAAAATGACTAAAAGCATGCATTTTTATTTATTTTTAAATGTCGCGGCATCATGCTGAGATAGGAGCCTTTTGGCCTCGTACAGGACTTCCTTCTTTAAATATTAATGTTACTTTGTTTTTTTATTGTTTTTATTTATGTTTAATGTGTTTTTAGTTTAATGTGTGATTTCCTGTGCGAGTCTCAATAAATACTTTTTCTTTCTTTCTAAAAGGATTATTTGAAACTCAACCCGAGTTTCAAATAATGTTTTTTTTTTTTTTTTTTCCGTTGTGAGGCAAACGGAACCCTATTACTAAGCCTCCACTATCCGTCCGACCGTTTCTCCGTCCGTCTGTAACGAAACTGCTTTTAGCTCTCTGCACATTTTCCATAGAATGATCCTACAGTAACAAGGCGAGTCATGTTAGCACGGAAAGTTGCGTTCGAAACGGCTTTGTTTTAGCAGATTATATTGGAAAATAGTTAACTAGAAATTATTTACAGAGAAAATGTTTCTTTAGGTTGGTAAAGCAAGAGAATGAATTTTATATTGTATTTCAAACTAGGAGTTTACATTGAGAACATTCTTTTGTATGAAGAAAATGTTTAAGTTTAGATGTAGAAGAAGTAGGTTCCTTAGAATATTTAGGGTACCTAGGTAGATACCGACCAGATTCTTGTAAATTCCTGACTCAATTTTCAGATATATGCGGCCGTTTATTTCGCAAACTTTTATGTTATGTGCCTTGAAATCTGTGTTTATATCTTTTGCAACAGATCTACTTGTTGATATTCTTAGAATACCAATGGGGCATATAATAGTTTGGGCTTTATTTGGCAACTCATTGTTGTTAAAAAAAGTAACCTAATCGTTTTCGGCATGAAAGTTGACACAATTGACCAAATCAATTCGAATATAAAAGATGGACGAGAGTGACCAAGAATCGAGGTCAGTGGCGTGCAATTGTAGAGGTTTATGTCCTCCAGTATACAATATGTTAAATGACTTCATTGGAGTTATTTTTATGCATTATTGTAACTTACTTTCATCTCTTGCTTGGTTAATCTTTATATTTAGGATGAGTATCTCTATATGTATACATCGTTAACATATAAATTTAAAAAAAAATTGTGTCTGTTTGTAATGTCAAAAAATGCTTATGAAAGTATATACGGAACATACAACAAAAAAAAAAACAATAACAAAAAAAGCTCTGCCTTTATGTTTGTTCCGGCTAATCTCCGAAACGGTCGGACCGATTTTAAAAGGACTTTCACTGGCAGATAGCTGATGTTACAAGGAGTAACTAAAGTTACTTTCATTTTCGAGAAATAATTAGGGCGAAGCCGCGGACAGCAGCTAGTATTTAAAATATTTTCAGTACTGTTACTGTGTAACCTGTTCAACACGATCTATGTCATTATTGTCGTTATATATCTACTATGTAACGAAGACATAACTGACGGAATATGCGAAATCTTCCAGGATTATAGGCGTAATATCATAGGTATGTAATTATAATATCCTTATACATGTAACATAAGCTTGACTGCTACTGGAAGGAGTGGCCGTCACTACACTAGAATTAATTGCAAAAGACAAAAATAGAATCTGTCTTTTGCAATTCATTCTAGTGCAGGGAACAGAGAGAGGGAGGTCTTTGCTCTGCAGTGCGACAGTGCAGTTTAGTTAGATTATAATAGATTAAATTAGAAGTGACATCCACCAACCCGCAATGGGCCCGCGTGGTGGATTACGGCCCACTCCCTCTGAGAGGCCTGTAACCCAGCAATGGGAACGACACAGGCTGACTATACTATGATTTTATGTCTTAGTATAAAACTCACCAGCTGCATGATGGTGAGGTACTTCTTCCACCAGAGGAACTTGCTGACGGCAGGCCCGAAGACTGACAGTCCGTAGTAAGTGTACATTAACACGTGGATGCCGCTGTTCACCATGGCAGGGAGGAATGCTGAAAACAAATTTGGTGTTAATTACTTGAAAAACAAATCATTGAGTTGCTTAAATAGTGATCAATCAATCTACCTAGTCTTTCCCAACTATATTTAGGTAGGCTTCCAGTCTAACCGGATACAGCTGAATTTAATTGCCAGTATTTAACATGGAGCCACTGCCTATCTGCCCTTCACAACCCAGTAACTGGGTAATACGATACCCCTTGGTAAGACTGGTTGTCAGACTTTCGGGCTTCTGACGACCCGTAACGACTGTCACAGATCCATGAATGACAGCCGGGACCAACGACTTAACGTGCTTTCTGAGGCACAGAGGAGTATCGGTATGCAAGGATGACCCATCCGCAGACCAACCCCGGCAAGCATAGCTTAACCTGATGACTCAAAAGCCTTTCCAAATAAACTATTCACTGAATTGAAAACTTAAAATCTAATAAATTACGAAGTCAAAAAAAACATCAAATTTCAATAAAGCAGATAGTATGGAGGAGGTCAAGAACGCTTTGATATTAACGCTAATCATTCATTCGAACTCAAGAAATCTTTTCACAGAAAAAATTGAATAGCCCTTAATTTCCCAATATCTGAAAATAGCTGTGACTTTTCGGACAGGCTATCGAATAATAAAATGATTCAGGATTTTTTTCTGTTGTTGCTGTTATTATGTCTACTTGGAAATAATGGAATTTAGCTATATCCATTTAGGGCAGGGCCACGACATAGAGCGGTGCACCATGCTTCGCTCGAATGTTCCCGGAGCGCTATTATCTCCGCAAGTCGCGAATCATGGCACGCTCAAGCGCGGTCGCAGACGCAAGACGTAGGTCGTGCGAGCGGTGATATCGTGGCCAAGGAGTTAAACAGAAAACCGGCCGTAGCACTATTAGGAAAAGGCTAAATAAGTGACTATTGATCTTGAAGGAACCAGTAGAAACTAATTTATATGCAACACACATATTTTTATCGAAAAATATGTGTGTTGCATATAAATTAGTTTCTATAGTAGCTAGCTTTACCAAAAAATGTCCTGAAGACGGATCGGATTAACTTTGTCCGAACCGCGATTTTGCTAATCTCGTTATTCATTACTCTCTAAATCCCTCTTACGTTATAATAAATTAGGTCCCAATTGATCTATTGAAGTCTAGACGATCTGAATAAAAAAAGAATGCTCTCCGAGAAAGAAAATGGAGAACTAATGGTATGGGGAATCTTGTAATTGCTTTACCGCCCTAAGGTTGAATGTCACTTGCATGTCATATATCGACACGACGACATCTATTTGTCTATGTGACGTTTAGATAGTTTCAACCTAAGTGAAGTTTCAATTTGCTAGTAATTATTTTTTAAATTGGTCAATAAATTACGAGGTTGATTATATAATCGATCTCATTTATATTATGGAAGGAATTATTACGTGACAACATATGTCACCAAGTAATTATTGATCGTCGAAAATAAAATTTCCCGTGCCCTTCGGTTTATTTGACATCTGTCATCACAGGTGTTTGTGTTAAAATATTTATTCAGCGAATTTCTTCGTCACGGTTGAATGGAAATGCCAATAATTTGAGACGTGTTTCTTAATGGATTACTATGAGAGAACAGTCGACAGACGACTTTGCAAAAACATCATGGTTGGCAAAATTATGGCTTTATAATATCTTCTTTCTTTTTCATGTATTGACTAACCTGTTAAAATACAATTAAATATAGATATGTAAAATCAGGGAAATAAATTTTATTGTTTAGCAAATTGACACTCTATGTCAATTTGCCGTTTTATAGTCATACAAAGACAACTGTCATAGAAAGATGGTTGTGATTTGAATATACGATGAGTTTAAGTTTGTAATCAATTTGATAATCAATTATTTTTCCCTGACTTTACTCGTAAGTACACGAATATTATTATGACTCTTGACGGTACTTACAAAATCCTCGGAAATGTAAAAACCTCGTTCATACTAGTTTAGAGCAGTTGTTTCACGGTGATTTAACTCATCGAATTATACAGAGCCACAGATAAATACAGAAGGTTCGCTCCGCAAAATCATTTAAATAAAAAGCGACTTTTGCTACCACACAATAAAGTGCAATTCAGGTCACACAGCGCTAATTACCGACAGTTATATTCTCCTAGAAGTTGCCTCTCTTTCTATCGCGACACTCTTATATCTTCTGAATACGTTACATACGCTCACTGAATTGGTCCGACAAGACGAGCCCGCCGTGTACTTGTAGCTTCATACCTAAAATGCGGAGTGCGTTTTCTGTAATATTCTGTGACAAAGCTACAACATTTATCTACAACGGCCTGTATTCTTCTCCATACAAAATCAGACAAAATGCAATATAAACATGGCATTAGTTCCCTTTTTTATAGAGAAGTTAATGATTCAGTGACACATCTGAATTGGAAGTTTCCTGTTTGAAAAATCTTATTGAATAAGTTAGTTAGATGTGGGAGCATAGTGGCAGATCCGAGTTTCAAGGCTTCGGTTTTATAGCCATAAACTTTACATGCCACCGTACGCCGCGCCGTAGACTTTTATGAGCTAAAAAGCGGTAGAACAAAAAGTGTCTACCTACCCCCTTTATTGTATCGATAAATAAGCATTGTGATAAATGTTGATCCCTAGATTTATGTTACTGCCTGTAGTCTGAAGTTAATGTCCTGAGTCTGGAAAATGGTCACTGTTTTCCTTAAATTAAACATTGAACGTTTAAAATAGGACATGAGTTTTGGTTTTTGCATTAAAGGTTTTTAATTTTTAGGTTTTGTTTTTAGTTTAATGACTATTAAAGGCTGCCAAGAGATTTGGGCTGGCCGCTTCAAATGTGAAGCGGCCAACCCAAATCTCTTGAATAATTACAATTTAGAATTAAAACAATCAATATAATATATCAATTCTAGAATTTTTACAATGGTAAAAATTCTACGAAATCACTTATACTGCACGCTATAGCCGGGCTGCACCGCGCTTTTTTGTAAAATGTGTGCTTAGCAAACTTAACTTAAGCTTAACAAACAACGTGAACGTTATAGGAATTACCTGATTTCTCAACAAACTTTGATGTGTGACATTGTAAGCTGTCGGTCGCGTTGACATTATGTTAGAAGCCTCCATAAATTTTTCAGCTGTTAGATTGTAATGTCAGAACGTGTAAGATCAAACGAATTGAACCAGGCCAAAGAGGGTTACCAAATTTGTATTAAATTTGTATTCAAATCCTGCAGGCAAGTCTCCCATTAAAAGCCCTATTGTTGAAAACCAATAAATTACGAAATATTAAATGTAACAGGGAAATATGCAAATAAATTCTGTTCAACTTTGTCAAAGTCGAAAATTCAAAGTTTACGATATTTGCGTCACACGTTACTGCTCTAAATCATTTCAAACTGCTGAAACTTTCTTCCACATTTGTTTTTCCCACAACTTTGTCTATAATAGAAGGTGTTGTTGAAAAAATGTGGCGTCAAATTGTTTTTGTATTACGAACTTAGGTAGTGTTTTAGAACAAATAGGAATAAATTATATTGGAACATTAGGCGATAAGTGCTTCCCAGGAATAAAGTGAAAGCGCATAATACAAACTAAACTCTTTCGATGGAATGGTTCATTTGCTTTATAGCCGGATGAATGAGGGTATAGTAGCTAGTGGAAGATTACTATAGATTCACATTGTTCTCGGAATTTTTATATGTATCTGGGATCAGAGGGGAAGAGGAACACCTCAAACCACATGGATGACGAAGGTCCAAAGGACTTACGGAAAAAGACGTACAAGGCTGAAATAAATGGCGTCGCATGATTGGGAAAGCCGACCCCGCGTAACGGAAGGTCAAAGAAAAAGAGAAGTTTGGGATCAGCAAAATAAAAACCAACATCACAGACACTCAGAAAGCCACTAAGCTTAAGTGAGACTGGGCTGGACATGTGTGCCGCATGACAGATGACAAATGGGCTAGAAGAACCACCGATAGGGTTCCACTAAACGCACGACGACATCGCGTCAAGCCGAGAAGAAGATGGCGGGACGTGCTTGACTCCTACCGAAAGTACTGGCCGGTATGAGGAAAAGACAGAATTGTGTGGAAACGGGAGCCTTTGCTCTGCAGTGGGACGATACAGGCTAGTTAGATTAGATAATATTTTAAAGTAAAACCTTAGATTAAATGCAGTTTCCAGAATAGATGTCATTTACTACCTCAGCTTCTTCAGAGATTTATTATGCTCACAGCCTAGATCTACGAGTATAACTAACTTATTGAACGGTCAGTCGTTTTGTTTCAGTTCTAGCGATTTCTTTATTATATGTGAGTATAAACTTTCCGGAATAAATTCTCTTAATTATGGTGAAAACGACTTCAATATCGAATTAGAAGAATGACGCGGTCACACAGATAGAGACGAAAAGCGACTGTCATTTATAATACGAGTAATGTATAAAAATGACGGAAGACTATGAAAATAATCAGATTCCTATTTAAAGTCTATATAAAACCTTGTTTCCAATTGATGTTATTTCCACTTACACAAATATAAACTTTATACAAGTGTAAATAAAGTAGATATGCGACTAAAAAAGTTAAAAAATATGAAGTTGCAGTTTAAACTGAACCTTATGTTCGAGTTTTAGGAAAAACAACTGTAATGCATACGCATTACAGTTGTTTTTCCTAAAACTCGTATTTGTTTACATGTTTAGCAAATAAATTTCGAACACAGATTAGTTTCGAACGATAATTGATGTTAGAATATAATAGAAATAAATCTGGTTGAATACCATTCATAAAGCAGGACATTTACATGTAGGTCATGTATGACTGTCTCGTTCGTGTAGTGATCGCAAACGCTACTGCTGAGTATATAATCCTGGATTCGATTCCCAGGTCTGGCAAAGTGAACTGCCCTGGAGTTGCATTAGGGAGGCACTCCGGTATCACCGGATGCCGACCTACCTCTGTCGAGTGGTCGAGGCCTATTTGATGGACAGGGCCGTCATCTACCCCGGTCACCACGGAGAGTGGAACCAGACCGAGATGTCGTGCGGTGTCCCGCAGGGATCGGTCCTGGGGCCGCATCTGTGGGACATCGGCTACGACTGGGTGCTGCGCGCCGAACTCCCTAGCGGCGTCAGCGTAGTCTGCTACGCTGACGACACGCTGGTCCTGGTGCAGGGGAGGTCACATGAAGCGGCGGCTGAACTAGCGACACGTTGGGTTGCGACAATCGTCGATAGGATCCGGCAACTGGGACTCGAGGTGGCCTTGCACAAGTCCGAGGCCATGTATTTCTATGGTCCTCGGAACGCGCCACTGTCGGGTTCCCAGATAAAGGGTTATGGCCATTATGCTGGTCAGAGGATACCGCACGGTCTCCCGTGAGGCGGCGAGCCTCCTTGCCGGACTACCGCCATGGGATCTGGAGGCAAAAGTCCTCGCGCAACTCCCACATGTGCGCGAGGCGAAACGCCGGGGTGTAACTCCGCTGCCGCGAGAAATCACGGCACAGCGGACAGAGCTCCGGCGGGATCTCATGGCGGCATGGAGAGTGCGATTGTCGCAACCCAGCGCTGGGCACGCCACAATTACGGCGATAAGTCCCCTCTTTGAGGAGTGGCTAGAGAGGCGACACGGCGTCCTCACCTTCCGCCTGACGCAGGTCCTCACCGGACACGGTTGTTTCGGGAGGTTCCTGTTCAGGATAAAGCGGGAGGAAACGCCCGGGTGTTACCATTGTGTGGATCGCCTGGAGGACACGGTGGAGCATACGGTAGAGGTCTGCCCGGCTTGGGCGGGGCACCGCCGTGTCCTCACGGAGGCGATCGGTAGCGGCGATCTCTCGCGTCCGGCCCTGGTTCAGGCCATGGTCCGGAGCGAGAGTGCATGGGAAGCCGTCACCTCCTTCTGCAAAGCAGTAATGCTCGCGAAGGAGGAGGCGGAGCGCGCGAGGGAAATGCAAGATGCGCGCCCTCGCGCCCCTAGTCGCCGCAGGAGACGCCCCGGACGTCGAAAGTCGCGAGCCGACTTCCAGCCACCGTAGGCGCGGGCTTGCGGACGGTGGGCAATGGGGAGCTCGCCGTCTGATTAGGACCAGGCCCGGGTCGACGGCGCGTTGTGTTCCACGCGTGCCTCAAAGAGATGTCAGCACCAACCGACGGGGTCCATAAGGGCCAATGCCTGCCAGGGTTGCGAGTTTGTCCGAAAGGGATATCACTGCCCGGGACACAGGCAACGGAAGTAACACGGGTGGGTTTTAGTCAGTAAAAGTCTGACACTCCCTCTCGCTCCGCCCAGAGCGGGAGGAGTCATTTGACGATTTCCCACACAAAAAAAAAAAAAAAGGGCAGGCAAAGTGATAATGGGTTTTTTCGTAAGAAATTTCTCAGTATCAGACAGGAGTCTGAATTTGTGCCTAGTTGGTGGCAATAGGCTCACCCCCTCTTACATGGGACTTAAACTGGCGAAATGTGGGTTTACTATAGGTACACCTCTGCCTGAACGTTTGGGGATTGCAGGCGTAATTTTATGTTTATGCTATATACATGTAGAACAACAGAAAAAATACTCACTAGATCCACTAGGAACCCATTTGATCCCGATCCACCAGAAGCTGAACATCGTGGAATGGTGGTACACGTGGAGGAAGGTGAGCTGCTCCTCCTTCTTCCTCAATATGAAGAAGAAAGTGTCGCAGAATTCTAGAAGCTTCGAGAAGTAGTACCACCAGACGGCGTCTGCTATCTGAAAATGAAAATAGAACTTTTAAAGAAGGAAAAATTGGATGTATTTATCGTTGAGAATAATGCTAAGCAGACACATTTTTATGACGGTGTTCTAAATGGAAAAGAGACCCGTGAATGGAATGAACGCACGACGTAAGTGTAGCGTAAAATCGAACCGTTTTTTGGGTTCTGTAGTAAACAAGGAACCCTTATAGTATCGCCATGTCCGTCTATCTGTCTGTCTGTCCGTCTGTCTGTCCGTGGCTTAGCTCAGAGACGGTTAGTACTAGAAAACTGTAGTTTAGCATTATGTATACATATTAATCATGTCGACAAAGTGGTAAAATAAAATCAAGAAAATCATTTTTTTTTGGGTACCGTACTACACGTAAAGTGGGGCTTTTTTTTTTTTTCCTCATCTACCCCATGTTGTGGGGTATCGTTAAAAAGGTCTTCCAATAAAATATTGTGAGTTTGTTCAGACCATTTTTGGATTCAGGGATCTGTTTGCGAAATATTAAGCTTTTAACTGAATTGTTTTGTTAGAGTCAAGTGTCCCCCCCCCTTCCAGCTAAATGGTTGTACTTGGACTTGTAAAAAAAATCACAGCAGTAGTATATATAACGAACGTACAGGTTAACGAGTAATAATCGACCAACTTAAATTTGCGGTTTTAAAAACGTGATCTTCCATACATTCCGTATGGGAGAACATGTTTTTCAACTACAATGTTAAGTTTGTTCTTGGGATAAATTCATCCCAACTACGGAACGCTTCATTGTGCGTGGTCGGTTACACGCACTTGGCCGGTTTTTTAAATTTAAAATGCTCGTTTCACACAGTATATTTCCTTAGTTTTAAGACTATATTCATATCTACGGGTGATACTGAATGGATAGAATAAGAAATAAGTATATATGTGTTATAGGAAGTCTAAAAATTACACCGGTAACTGAAAAGCTGTGTGGGAATCGGATATCATGGTATGGGCATGTGATGCAAAGGAATGGAGGAAACATCGTCAGGAAAGTTTTGAGTATGAATACGGACCAAACTGAAACCAAAATTCTATACGATAGTTGTACGGTAAAACCATACACTACTGACGACTAAGCATTTTTACGTAACTTAATTAATTAATAGCAACTGAGCAATCAGTACTCGATTAGCGGTCATCGCGTGTGCTCCCTCGCTCCTTTATATTTATTTTATTGTATTTAGGTGACTTACAGCTATCAATATAAAAGTAACAGTGAGGTAATTGACGACAAGCCATTTACAAGCCTCCACAGTTAGCAATAGACTATTGTTGTACAAATTTTCAAATTGAATAACAATTCATAAACTATAACACTATGTATATAACACTAAGTATATTTTTAAACTAACTATTAAATTAAGTAAGTACTGGATAGGCAAAGATGCATGCGCAACCGCTATTATAATACATCAACAACATTAATATAGTGCTTAGATAAAACAGTAGAAATGGATGCTAAGCTGCTTGCAAACAAATCGATTGAGGGGTGTTTATTCTTAATAATTAATTAATTTTTATAACCTTTGGTCCGTTAAATACATTTATATTTAACTTAAAACGCAGCCGTATCATTGACTATCTCCTTCTACATGCTTCTACAACAGTTGTATTGTCAATACTTTGAATCGAAAATACTAACTGTCTTATAGAATTTCGGTTTAAGTTTTTGTGACAATTACAATCAGTATCACCCAGCATCATTCTCCTGTTCATATACCAATTTATTTGTGGTGAGCGCAACATGTCTTTTTCTGCCATACTGCTCGTCATCTCGGTAGTCACTTCCTTTCTATCCATATCATCTTCCACACAGTCCATCCATCGTTTCTTTGGTCTTCCCCTACTCATTTAGCCATCCACATTCTTAATCAAAATCTTCTTGACGACATTTCCCTCATTCCTCCGCATCACATGCCCATACCATGACAATCTATTTCCACAAAACTTTTCAATCAACGGTGTCACTTTCAGACCTCCTCCTATATACTCATTTCTTATTTTATATATCACGCATAGATATGAATAAAGTCTTAAAACGAAGTTAAATAGTGCAAAACGAACTTTTTTTTTTTTTTTATCGATGTAATTTTCGTTAGGTTTACTCCGTGCGTTCGAGCTGGGGCCACAGTCACAGTATTGTTCCATTAGACAATTGCCAACAGTTTGGCAAGTACAAGTTTAACGGTAAACAAAGTGTGCTGAAGATGAGGTCAAGACCTTCGCAAAAGAACGACAAAATCGTTTCTTGAGATATTTGAAGTACTAGCTAAACCAGCAACAATGGGAGGTAGTTTTAAGAGTAACAATGCTTTAAAACACAAATGTATGTCATCATTTCTAATATGAAGTTGACTTTTCCGAAACATCATCACCTTCCTGTCCTGATCCCTTCCTACTTGAGGCCGGCGCAACACGTTTTCCCTTTCCATTCTGCCCTGTCAACCATCACACTATCATTCACTCCCATTCAATTTACTAAGGCCGTGCACACTTTGGACACGAATTTGTATCGTACATAAACGTACGATCGTGGTCGTAGGAATCGAGTGCACACACTGAATACGTTTTTCTCCGTCAAATAGGTAGTGTTCCGGTGATATCGCATTGAACAAACGAAAAATCCTAACAAGATCGGATTGTTTTTGGACGTCGGAACTATACGTATTGTACTTAAAGGTACGACTTACTCGCACTCAGTCTGCGCGCTCCCTTGGAAGGCCCCGGATCGTTCGTGCGTGTTTGTACGTGTTCGCAGGAGTGAAATTCACGAAACGCGTCCAAAGTGCGCGTGGCTTTAGGCTGCCTGTCTAAAAATTCATGCAAAACCGGGAAGCGGAGCGAGGCAGCGGAGAGGAGAATGGCAGCGGAGTGGAGCGGAGTTGCGGACTGTGTCTGTCCATTGATGCGGAGCGAGGTAACGGAGCGGAGTTACGGACTGTGCGGAGCGAGGTAGCGGAGCGGTGTTGCGGACTGTGCAGAGCTAGACCAAGTTCACGCGAGGAGTAATAATTACCCGCTCCACTTCTCCGCTCCATTTCCCCGCCCCGCTTCCCCTCTCCGCTTCTGCGCTCCGTTTCGCCGCTCCGCTTCCCGGTTTTGTATGAATTTTTAAACTAGTTCACAAATCCTTGTCCACTGAAGCAGAGCGGAGGTTTTATGCAATTCCATTGGTTAATATTGACGTACCGCTACTCCGCTCCTCTCCTCTCTGCTCCAGTGGACAGGCAGCCTTAATGTTGGAGATTCTAAAAACAAATGACTTCACATTTTCAAAATATTATCAAAACATTTAACATTGCCAAGTCCACACTCTTCAAAAGGTTTGCTGTTACTTTTGTAACTTAAAACATGAACATTGTTAAACTCAATCAAAATTCTCACAATTATTTCTGGAAAAGCATAAATAATTTCAAATCTCACTGATGTTCTTTGTTCCTACAACAGAATAATTTATGATTTGATTGTGTTTACTTAACAATGTTCGCAATAAAATAAACGTGAAGAATGTTGAAGATGTGTTAAAACATGGAGTAGTGATTCAACAGAGATCGAGCTTTGTGGTAGAATGTTTGTGCTAGGTTAGGGTGCTGTAATACCGACATCGACCGATGGTACTGATTGACTTTTTTTTTGTAAAAAAGAACAACCGACTTCCAAAAAAAAAAAATCTACAAAGTAAAAGTTTTTCACTTTTTAGTTATGGTACCTACCCCATACCAATTCGTATACCACTACTTGCTATGTCAACAGTGACAGGAAGTATTATAACATCATCATGATACACAAAGTGGATTAAATACGTATTATCGAAGCTAACTCAAAAACTACCCAAGTAAAGTAGATAAAAATAAATGATATGAAACCACCGTGCAAGTTTTTTCTACCTTATAAAAAAATAATTTTCAAACTCGGTCCACAATTGACGAAAATATCGATGAGCATATATTTTAAAAAAACATACAAAACAAACATGTAACCTCCTCCTTTTTTGAAGTCGATTCAAAATAAGAATAGATCGTTTGACGTTGATCATAATGTCCTACAAAACTAAACTGAACTGTTTTTATTATGATCGATCTGTCGTTCTGAGCTACACCAATGACCTTGCCTTAAGAGTTGATAATTTTAATCAAGACATCCTGCTTTGATACGATACTCGTAATAAGGTTTGGAAGTTTGGAAGGGTGTGATGTGAACTCATCGTTGTGACATCACGTATACATTATTTAATATTACACTATCATAATTTTACTAAATTATCGATCATAATTATCTGTTTTCATATAAGAAATACATATTACCTACACCGAAGCTCACAAATGATTACATGTCTTTATTACATGTCATTATCTCTCTCTGTCAATTTTCTCTGTTTATGATAGTGTAATATCTTTATATTCGTGGCACATCGTGGGGAGCCTGACTTTATTTGCAATTTTATGCAGTTGGGTCTCTGTTCATTATCTACTCACATGCTAACGTTAATTTATTTGAAATTGTTATAAACGAATAAAATGGAAATACTCGACTGGTAAGAAAAAGATATTGAAAACATTTACGTAACACTAATTTTCACGTAATAACTTTAAATATGTTACGACGCTCAACTTTAGTTACGTGCTCAACTGTTTATAATTAATTGTATCTCGTAAATCGATTACTGTAGCAGTTTTTTTGTGGGTACATAACACCATGCCTTGTTTCCCCGAAGGGTTAGGCAGATGTGTACTTATGGTACACCCACATTACGCCAGCTATGTTTAAGTCCCATGGAAAAAGGAGCGAGGGCACAGATCCAGACTCCGCGTTGCTACTGAGAAATTCCAGATGGAAAAACCCAATAATACTTCGCCTTTTTTTTTTTTGGGCTGGGAAATTATCATATAACTTCTCCCGCTCTGGGCGGAGCGGGACGACGTGTCAGGCTCTTACTGACTAAAATCCACCCGTGTTCCTTCAGTTAAAAGTACGTTGCCAGGGGCCACGGTATCCCTTTCGGACATTCCCGCGAACCCGGCAGGCAGCGGTCCTAGCAGACCCCTTCTGTTGTGCTGACATCTCTTTGAGGCGTGCGTGGAACACAACGCGCCGTCGTACCATGGCCTGTGCCAGGGCCGGACGCTTTGCCCGGCCTGGGAATCGAATCCAGGATTACATGCTCAGCAGTAGCGCTTGCGGTTGCTAGACCAAGAATATTTTATTTATAGGTTATGAGTTTTTTTGGCATTTCTTCTCAGGTATCAGTATGCTGACGCCATCTAGATTAGATATTAGCAATACTTCTTGAAGATCTACTTACAGAAATAAACATTTCATTTCATCGAATATTTTTTGAGGAATTTGTTATGAGATGACATCGCCTAATTAAAAAGACATGATGGATGTCATGAACAAAGGAATAATAACAGGGAAGATATTCCTTTGTTTAAAAATCAAAGCGGAATTGCAAATAAAACTCATAAAGGTAATTTTTTCGACCTTTCGGTTTTCATTTCACATGAATATTATGAAATTCTCAACAAACAAAGACTGAGGGTCTTTAGAATCACAATCATATTTATTAGCTATAAATATTTACATTTATTTATTGCTTGGAAATACAAAGAAAAGTGCGTAAAAAAGGCATAAAATAACGGTCAACCTCTTGTTTAAAGGTCTTCTGAATAATGAAATTACCGTTTAAGCACTTCTGTGATCGTCAGTTGTTTGTAAGACCTTTGTTGGAGTTCACGTAGGTTTCATGGCCTTTTGTACTGAGATTCATTTTAATAATCAATAAACGAGTATGGAAATGATATTGAAAATGGGCAATTTCTTTCTTAACTGACTTAGAAAACAAAGCTATTGGAGCTGTCCTCGTAAGGGGGCTTATTGGTGTTTCGTCCAAATTTACACGCCCGAAACGAGCGAATCGACACTTTTAAATAATATAAATTTTTCTTGAGGCGATTCGCACGAAATGAATTTAGCTGTAGGCGAGTCGATTTCTGGAGATCGATTCGCCTACAAATAATATAACTTTGCCCATTTCGGGCGAGTTAATTCGGGCGAATCACCAATAAGCCGAAAGGTAATAAATCGAATTGGTTTTAACAGTTACCACGAAGGGATTTCGTGTAAACAATCTTACCTACCAGATATCTGTAGTTGTGCACTGATTTAACTAAGAATACTGAATGTATTCTTAGTTAAATCAGTGCACAACTAAGTAAACTAAGTAAGTTCTACGATTTTTTTGTTGTGATAATGCTAAAAATGTTTGTTCTTTACAATCGGAGAACTGCCAATATCTTCTTCTTTTCGTGCGGTTAGTTACTAACCTGGTGTCAGAGTTTTAAAGCCACCCATGGGCCTCTCACTTGGCTTCATATGCCGTCGAGAAATATCTCTCAGGCATTTTCAGTTTCCTCACGATGTTTTCCTTCACCATTTTTGAAGCAAGTGATACTGATACAATACGCACATGAATTCGAAAAGCCAGAGGTGCGTGCCTTGGGTTCGAACTCGAGACCTATGACTTGGCGGTCCGATGGTCACACCACTAGGCTATCACTGCTCTCCGTCTCACTCACTGTCAATATTAAAAGTGAAGAGATTTTACTTCCGAAAATCTTTCACAACTTAGCTGGATGAAGAGTTTGTGATAAGGTGGATCTACTCATAAACAAGACGTTCATTTTTAATGGGCCGATCAGAATACCAGCGCTGTATCATTTTAATTTGTTTTTATGTCGCAGCATCGTGCTGAGATAGGAGCCTTTTGGCCTCGTACAGGACTTCCTTCTTAAAACTTTACTTTGATTTTTATTGTTTTCTCTTTTTTATTTATGTTTACTGTGTTTTTAGTTTAATTTGTGAAATACTTTTTCTTTCTTTCTTTCTTTCTTTCTCTTTAACCGACTTCCAAAAAGGAGGAGGTTTTATGTTCGTAGCGTATGTATGTTTTTTTATTTATGTTGTCCACTGATTTCTCGGTCATTTGTGGACTGATTTTGAAAATTTTTGTTTGGAAGGGTATGCTCTCGAGGTGGTCCCGTATAAATTTTATTAACTTTCGTCTCTTTCTTCTTCGCAGTCTCAGTCTTTTTCGCGCTTAGTCTATATGGATGATATGATAAGTTCCTGTCACTGTTATTTACATAGCAGGTTGTGGTATCCGAATTTGTATGGGGTAGGTACCACGACTAAAAAGTGAAAAATTAAAAGATTTTCCAAAAAAAAACAACCGACTTCCAAAAAAAAACACTACAAAGTTAAAAATAACTTTAAATTCGGAAGTCGGTGGCAAAAAACGAAAATTCAAAACCAAAGACACCGACTTCCGAATTAAAGTTATCTTTCACTTTGTAGTGCTTTTTTTATAGTTGTTTTAATAGGTCACTCTATCTCTAACCTAATAGTGATACACAAATAATGGTTCAAGGCAATTGTTTAACAACAGCGTCACCAACAATGAAACTACTTACTTGCATCTCATCAGGATCATATTTCTGCCGGCAAGGTTCACAAATATAGCTGTAGCGCAACCTAAACGAGGCAGTTAGCAACCTCAGTGCTATATACGCGTTTAAAGCTGCCATCGCCAGATTGTAGGGAACCAGCAACCAGGTCAGCGTGAAGGGTCTTCTGTTCTTCATCATCTTGGGGCCTATCCATACAATGAAGAGGTAAAGAAGGGTGTACAACAAGGTTGGGGCCGGGGAGTCGACGAGTGGCCAGCCTTTTGTTCTATCATCTGTAACAAATAGATTTTTCTTAAAAATGGTTTTAAATGGAGATGTAGGTTGAGCTGATGATGATGAGATGATGATAAAGAGATGATAAAATGATGAAAAAAAAAAAAAACTAAAATGATGTAATTGGCCTAGGCCGTTTTATTAAAAAAACAAATAAATAAATAATGATGTTTGAGCTTCTTGCAAAATAATCATAATAATATGTTGTGTTGTAAAAAGCACTGCTCTCCTAGCTAGGTTATGAAAACCTGTATTAAGGAGAAGCAGTCCAGTCCCCTAAGGCTTAATGACGTAAAGGTTACATAGTGCTAGTGATGTTACTGTTACAATTTTGGAGTATTGAGATGGACAATTAAAGTTTAAGATACGTTTTATTAAAAGTGAAAATAAAATAATTTTAATTTTAAGGTAAATAAATGTACGTGTGTGTGTGATTGTGCGTGTGGGTGTGTGTGTGTGTTTGTTTATTTTTCCAAGTTGTTTATGTTAAGGTTTTTTCTGTTTCGTCATTTATGACTTATTTTGGAGGTACGATAATATGGTTGGTATCTTAAAAGATTACTTCAAATCAATAATATTTATAGAAAAACCATAACAACACCTGCAACAATTCACTGTATGTACAAGTTTTAATGGTACTCTTAAGCACCAAAGATATTTTCAACATAATTATACTGACTGGACAGGTCCACTCAATCTGTGTGGTTCTTTCCTCAAAAGACCATTTCAGATACCAATCTACATGGTCTTCACATGATCTGACCAAGATTATGTCCGGACTTTAAAAGTGGCTGTGACCTGAGTTTGTTTCGGCCTTTCTTCTCTGAGTAGTCAGATAGGAAACGCCGACCTCATTTTTTTTTTTAAATATTATTGACGAGTAAAAGTGTTTGTACCCATTTACGGACATAAAAATCATTTCATTTCAATATTAATAAAGGCTTTCATGTAGGTACAATACGACCGATGAATCATGGCCGGTCTGAACATAGACTCTCCAAACTTTCGCGCATGTTCTCTCACTCACACTCGCCATTATTTGGTTCTTAAAAATTTTTATTGCGCCGCCTTCTGCGCAAAGTTCGGACCGGCCGTGATTCATCGGCCGTATTGCACGATTTTCTAACATTTCCGGTAGAACAACGTACATGAAAGCGACCGTAAATATTGAAACATTCGCGATTCATCTTTATTTTTTGAAAACAAAGCCTGACTGATGTTAAAACGCAAATCTATTTTCGTACATTGCAGAGCCGAAAAATCCATTCCATCAATCAAAAATCAATTCCAGTTTACGCTCAGAAAATACCAGGAAGAGAGTTCAGCATGTATCAGAATGGTGTGGCCATATTTAAGAGTCTATAATACTTCAAATTGCTTAGCATGATCCTCCGTCATATCGAAAATATTTCAGCATTCATTTTGAAGTAAATATATTTTATGGTAAAGTTGTTAAGTACTTACTATGTTTGACGAAAACACAATTGCATACAATTTTCTCGATATAAATAAAAAAAACAAAGTTTCCTCCAAACCGAACAATAAACCGGTGGTATTAAAAAAAAGACTTCAAATTAGATCATGAAACTTTGCATAATAACTGAACTAACTATAAAGTAGATCCTTTTTTTTTTTTAATTACCATCATTTTCACCGTAAAAAAAAAATTACCCTTATATTTTCACCATGTCCGTCTGTTTGTCTGTCTCTCCGCGGCTTAGCTCAGAGACGGTTAGTACTAGAAAGCTGTAATTTGGCATGGGTAATCACGCCGACAAAGTAGTAAAATAAAATTAAGAAAAACTTTTTTTTTTGGGTATCTTTTTAGAGTATTTTTAGGGTAAGTACCTACACGTAAACTGGGGATGTATTTGTTTCTCGTTTATCCCATAGTGTGGCGTTCCGTTGGAAAGGTCGTTAAAAAATATTGTGTGTGTGTGAAAATCATTTTTCAATTCAAGAATCCGTTTGCGAAATCTTAAGCTACCAGCTAAATGGTTATACTTGGATTTGTGAAAAAATTCACAGCAGTAGTATAGGTATATAACGAAATTAAAAGGAAAACTATTACAGCTAAGTAGGCTTTACAGGTTAACGGGTAATAATAGACCAATTTAAATTTGCTGTTTGAAAACCATGATACATGCCTTATGGGAGAACATGTTTTTCAACTACAATGTTAAGTTTGTTCTTGGGATAAATTCATCCCAACTACGGAACACTTCATTTTGCGTAGTCCGACACGCACTTGGCCGGTATTTTCATTAATATGATAAAGCAAAAAATATGTGTCTAATATTTTTTATTATCTGATTGACAGACTAATTAGTTTTTTTCCCCAGTCAAACCCTATTGTATGGGGTGGCAAATTATTGCTTCGCGATTATGATATTGGTCCCATTGAGAAAATGGTTAAGTTTGATGGTCTATAAGACACCCTTAAATATGACGACACTTTTCTCATACACGCTGTATATTACCAAGATGTGTATGAAAACCGATAGTCAAATCAAACTGCTTATGAAGTTTATGTTGGTAGTGAAGATAGTGATAAAACTAAGAATATTACCTACATGGGAAGTTTTATTAGTACCTATGTTAGAGATCGTGTGAAAGACATAATAGAACATAACTGTCATAGTATTTTTATCGTTTATCTACTCATAAAAACCGGCCTTGATTTCAGCATTAAACTTCAAGATGCATAAAATATGACTACTTGAATAATATCAAAAACATGAAATCCACGCGAAAGCGGTCGCTGGTACTGTGTTAGTTTTTTCAGCGAGTTATGTAATCTAATAAAAATCGCTCTTTTAAATATTTTGACTTTGGTGTAGTCACACGAAATAATTAATAAAATAATTATAATTTAATGAGTAGCAATAACATAAATAATTACAAAGTCAAAGTCAGACAATTTATTTCAATTAGGCACATAAAAGGCACTTATGAACGTCAATTTTACAAAAAATAGAATTGATTCTAGTCGCCCCTTCCAAAAGGTAGTTTTCGTATGGAGAGGAATGGGCAAGAAACTCCACTGTTACTCTTTTAAAATGTTTCTACAATATTTTGTATACATTAATATTTTATAATTATATGTGATGACGATGTATCTAGAATAAGATTACTATACCACGATAGGTAAAAAAGAATGAAAAAAATAAAGCAATTATAGATAAATTAATTATGTGATAGATACATGGTGCTCACATATTTACAAACATTGCAGAATTATACGATATTCCTAACATTTTAACAAGTAATACTAATAAGTCAGTGTGTGAGTTCAAGAAATCACAGAATATAAAATCTGAGTTATAAAAAATGAAATACTTGGAAAGTTGCTACAACGTAGATATTACGAGTACTATGTGCATTTAAAAAACTGCTTCTGTTTGCGAGTATTCGATTAAATGTTTTATATGGATTTTATCAGGAGTTTATTAAACCGTTTAAGTCAATTACTTAGTTATTAAATCTGTTAACTAAATGTGCTTATATAAAATTAGGATGCAATGATTGTTATGATTTCTTTATTAATTACAGTGATTCCGAGATTTCACTCAGGATATTATTTAAATCCTTAACGGTAAACATGAAAACGTAAAAGATAATCCGGTAATAAAAAAATCCAATTTTTTTCCAAAACGCTTCAGCTCTTCCGGACTGTTATTAATGGTTCAGTCGGTAGAATGTAGCCCGCATTATTCACGATACAATCCCATGTAATATGTATGGATGAGATAGGCTATTTCTCTTCCACTTATTTTTTTATTCGAACAGTATGGCTACCTATAAGCATGTTATTGGCTTTTATTTACAATTTGACGTAGGAAAATAAACATTTCCGGATCAATTTGCCGAGGCTTGTCCCAAATATGATGGGGTCGGCTTCCACTCTAACCGGATACAGCCGAAAATCAGTATTTTATATGGTGCGACTGCCTATCTGACCTCCACAGCTCAGTTACTGGGTAACATGATACCCGGTGGTAAGACTGGATGTCAGTCATTAAAATTTGGGCTTCTGACTACCCGTAATGACTGTCAAAGATCTACAAATGACAGTTGGGACCAACGGCTTAAATCCAAATGTGGGATTAAATGCTAAATGAATGAGTGTCAAAAGGAACTAGAAGGGCTTAGAAGGCCTAGTATAGTTCCTTTAGGGCTGATTTTTCAACGATCAGATAGATTTTATCTGAGGAATAAATATTACGGTTTGACTGATTTAGTATAGAAAATATATACTGTCATAATTATTTATTCTCCCATAAGCTGTTGCCTACATAGGCTACTGGCTAGGTATATCTCAGTTTGGATGTAAATCATTCAATTTCGAGCATACTTATCATTTTCACGCCTTTCAATCAAAATGAAATCAATTTGTTTGAACCCTCAGAGTAAAATGCATTTTCTAAAAACTGTGTGGAGAACTTTCTGTGTGTATATTGAAATATTTTATGCAAACAGAATATTTGGCTCACATTTTTTATAATAGTGGACTGCGTTGTTGGTCCAGTGGTTGCAAGCTCTACTGAGCATGAGGTCCTGGGTTCGATTCCTAGGTCGGGAAAAGTGATATCGGGATTTTCCAACAGGAATTTCTCAGTAGCAGCCCGGTGTCTGGATTTGTGTCTGGTTGATGGCAATAGACTCGCCTCCTATTAAATGGGACTTAAACATAACTGGCGAAATGTGGGTGTACTATAGGGACACCTCTGCCTAACCTTTCTGGACTTGCAGGCATGATGTTCTGTTATGATAATAATTGTTTTTATCTCTTACCTGACAATGATAGCGTCCATAGGTAATAGTCGTATGTTTCTTTCAGCACGCTTTGTGTGGAATTCATTATTATATCCGCCATCTTGGATTATTGAATCTGTAACAATACAAAATCAAGATTAACATAAAAAAAAGAAATTTGCAAATCCGTCTATAAATGACGGAGTTATGCCCGAACATAAATTTAAAAAAGAAATAACCTCCTCCTTTTGGAAGTCGGTAAAAAAATTGCTACATTATTTTCTTCGATTCAATGTAGAGATAAGAAAAATACTTGCAATAAAATATAATTAAGTTTTCTTGGTGGATAGAACCAAGTTATTGTTTTAATAAGTTAGCCGAATTCTTAATTAAGTAACAAGCTAATAGGATTTTTATAATATTAATAATCCCTACTAAGTATATTTTATGTGCCTCATAAAAGAGTATTTTTCCCCGAAAAAATATTATTAATATCTTGAAAATAATAACGAAGTTTTGTATATTAATACCAAAGATCTCGGAAAAGTTTTTGTTTCAAGTGCACTTCAGTTGTGTAGATATTGCAAAGGATGCCACCTGTTTATTATGACCTGATAGGCTCTTATTGAAATATCTCCAAGTACCATTTTATTCAAAAAGTACTCTTGAATATCTTCAAACTAAAAGTATTACCTTTTCTTCGAAAGTTGCAGTTTCATTTCGTTTCGACACACAATATTTAGAGAATACTAAATTGTTTTACATTAGACAAGTATTAAATTGTGCAGGTTCACTAAATAAAAATACAAAATTATAATATAATTTGTACTATTTGTAACACAGTAAATTATAATATTACTAACCAAATTTTATGATTGTATGTGTATCTACTAGTATTGATCGTTATCTTATATTGCTGATTCCTATATTTCTGATTCAAAATATAAATCTATGTTGGTTTTTAATAATAAAAAAAACAATTTATCAGTATTTAATAGCATGTTAAACTAATCTAAGATCCAGTCCAGACAGAAATATCTGAAATAGATTTATTTTTTAACTTCTATAAAGTATTCGTCATCACCAACAGCCGGGTACTCCACTGTTGGACATAGGCCTCTCCAATCTCTATTCTCGGCAACTCTCATCTGGCTGTTATTAGCCACCATGCGAAGATCGTCCCTCCACTCCCGAGGGCGTCCTACCTTATGTTTGCCGATTCGTGGACCACTCAAGAACACGTCTAACTCAACGGAGTTAGACGTGTTCTTGCCGACCATATCAACCGTAGAACTCTCCACTCAAGAACACGTCTAACTCAACGGTGTCAGGTTTTACGGCTAATATGGCCGGCCCATGCCCTTTCAGCTTGTGTGCTCATTCTGTGAATTGTCATGTCGACAACTTTTATTCTTTGTCGGATCACCTCGTTTGGATAAGATCCCTCAGAGCGACTCCAAAGAAACTATTCACTACTCTTTAATTATATAATTTGTTTGTAACCACTTTTAAAACTAACTGTACAGTATGCAAATCATGTCGCTCTTTTAATTAGACATTCAAATACCATGGTACTTACAATAATGTTTTATTAAGTATTTTCCATAACAAAACGTCCTTTCTTTGGTATTGTTCGTCGAATCGTTAAGCTCCTTAAGTTCTGAGTTGAGCTGCACGATTACTGACCAATGCGTGCACTGACTGGACAGGCCCACTCAGTCTGTGTGGTTCTTTCCGCAAAAGACCATTTCAGACACCAATCTATCTGGTCTTCACATGATCTGACCAAGATTATGTCTGAACTTTTAAAGTGACCTCTGAGTTTGTTTCGGCCTTTCTTCTCAAAGTCGTCAGATAGGAAAGGACCTTATCTAGTTTTTAAAATAATATGATTGACGTGTAAAAGTGTTTGTGCCAACCTACTTAGAGAAATAACATCATTTATCATGAATCTAGGTGTACCTACACATCATGATGTGTAGGTACACCTAGATTACAATGACCAGACACAGACTTAGACTAAGTCAGTGGGTCATAGCATGCATGTGTATGAATAACGAGAGGTTTCTTTTATAGATTCAGTTTTAGATTTATGCCGGATCGTGGACGAGCATTTATAGTGTGTCTTATGAAAGTAATTTAAAGAACTATATATATTATATGTTGGAATGTCGGGATAAAAAGTATCCTATGTCCTAATCCAAGTCATGGCCTACCAATGTGGCAAATTCATCCTAATCTGTTCAGCTGTTTTAGCATGAAAGCGTAACAAAGAAACAAAAAAAATATATGCGGGGCAGTCTTTGGGGCCGCCGATAGAAGTGTAAACTAAGTAACTTGTGAATTGTATATCTATGTATATACACAGTATACATATAGCTCATAGGAAGCGTGCGGTGACGATGACGCGAGTTTCACGCTTTTTGTTTACTCAAAAAGTACACATAATATACACAGTGTATCATATAGCTCATGGAAAGCATTCGGTGACAATGACGCCAGTTCCATGATTTTTGTTCACCCAAAAAGTGCTCAACGCGCCTAAAGAAGTTTTCACTTCAACAAACTCACTTTCGCATATTATTAGTTAGGATTTTTAACATAAATATAAAGTCACGCCTTTTTCCATGGCTACCCGCCATAAATTATAAAACGCCATGGACTACGATCTTTACAATATTCCTTTTACTTCGTTTACGGTCAAACATCTGGTAACGCACGCCGGCTGCAAGAACTATGCCGCAAGAACTGCAAGAACTATGCTAAGTTTTGCTACTCGAATGTCGCGTTGCGGAACAAGACGCGAGTTGAATTGAACTACTGCGGTTTCGCTGCTATGGTTTCGCAGCGGATTTGCGCTGCTGGCGTAAATCTGACTTTTCTGAAGATCATCTAAGGCCAGTGTGTGTCCTTCTGGGGAGTCTGTGGTTCACTGTGGTTCACTCACATAATATGTGAGTGAACCACAGGGAGGGGATTCAGTAAAAAATATTATTGCATATTATGCCTAATATTTTTTTACTGAATTAGTTGAAGAGCTTAGGTAAGAGAATCCGCTGAATGCGATACCACTCAATGTGGCGACGCTTGGCGGAGCCCCCGCTTATATAAATGATGATGATGTAGGTAGTTCTTGTGAAAATGCGTAGGTAGGTACCACCTCTAGCATTCGCAGGGTTGTTTGTAGTGGTAAAAAAATTGCTTTGCTTGACATTAATTTGTTACCGACCAATTATAATCAAAATCAGAAACATCCGTCCTAAATAAATTTCGTACTCGCGAGCAAACATAATGCTCGGTCTATTCAATTGCTACTTAAACGAATATCAACTTTATGCTTTTGTAAATTAAGTTGATTTCAGAATGACTTTCAGAATGACTATTTGACGACACGGTTGGCGCAGTGGCTGAGCGATCGACTGCTGCGCAACGTGTCGCGGGTTCGATCCCCGCACGGAACAAATATTTGTATGATCTGCAAGTAGTTGTTGCGGGTCTGGGTGTATGCGAGTTTCTATGTTTGTAAACGCACCCACGATACAGGAAGAAATTCTTAGAGTAAGGCAACGAAAAAAAAAAAAAAAAAATTACTTGTACCGACTATTGAAAAGTCATAAAAATGTTGTAGCGCAAACTAAACTTTGTGATTCATGGATTTTAAAGTTGTTTTTCCAAAAACACATGCTAGTTTCCATGTTTGGAAACTAAACCGTGAACGCAGTACAAGTTGCCATTGTGTGAATGGTAAAAGCCGTCCAGCGTAAGGTATTGCCACTCTAAAATTGCTCTTGTATTATTTCATCGCAATCGCAGTTGAGAGGTCAATCTGGGAGTTTTACTCTCGCAGATTGACCCTGACCCTGCGCATGCTTAGATTAACTCGTGAATCAGAGGCCATTCTTTACTCCGGAAGGCCCCTATGGGCTTTGGAGCCTACGTTAACCTGTCGATCTCAGTTGTCAAACGAATATCAATGGCAGTATCGTATTCATACGACTGTTTGTTTGTTCCTTTTGTTTTGACAAAAATCACAATTGTGTACGAGGCGTAATTGAAATAACTTAATACCTCTTAGGGAGTCATTTTACTCATTATACTGAACAACTTTTGTGTGTGGAAAATGTCTACTGCTCCTGAATACATTTAGGTATTTTTGCATAAGTCGACAAAATTGTCGGGAACAGCTGATACTTTTTTCGCTATTTCAGGATTGGTTTCATATTAGAAGTTGTTTTGTGATGAGTACAATGACTCCTTAAAGAGGAGGCGCTAAGGTAGCCCGCGAAATTCAAATTTTAGTTTTTATGCAATTTTCAGGTCAGAGTCAGGTTGTATGTTGATTAAAAAATATCATTTGCGACCGTAACAAATATGGCTTTACAGAATTATTATCATTAGAATCAGCAATGCAACTCTTTAAGTTAGAATTGGTCTTAAATGTCATGATTTCATGAAACGAATGAATAACTTTCAACATAATTATGAACTTAGAATGTTTTATTAATTATTATAATAATTTTATAATAAATATTTGATACAGCCGCGAATCATATTTAAATCAACATAGGTATAACCTGATACTGACCTGCAAATTGCAAAAAACGTAATAAAATTCGCAAAAAAACGGAAGAAACGCGGGCTACCCTGACGCTTTCGCCTTAAGAGGTTTTAAGATATTTCAATGACACATTGTAAAACGCAAAAAAAAACAAAACATGAAATACTTTTTGTCCATCAAGTGCTAATCAAATTCCTCTTATGCCGACAAAATTTTAAAGGCTTGTGCAGACCAGCGCAACTTGTCGCGCGACGCGACACGAACAATACAATTTCTAAGAAAACTTCACAGTATAACAATAACCGGTGTCGCGTCGCGCGACAAGTCGCGCTGGTCTGCACAAGCCTTAATAATAAGCCTTGGCAATAACAAAATGCCTACCGCCCCTTTGAGATCGTTGTTTAAGAAAGGCGAATATGACATTCTTCAAGCCCTGGACCGACCTAATTTTTAAAAGGTTTGTGTCTTTCAAAGAATATTATAGACTGAAAGCTATACAAATAATTCCATAGCTCTTTCCATGTATTATTAATGGCAGTGCCTAAGAGTAAAAGTTATTATTGGTTTGGTCATACATTTAGTAGTTCGGATCAAAGGCCACAGACGCTCAGTCATTCTAATTTATACTTCATTACAATGAGGTAAGATTTGCAATGACTTACTAATGTTTTTACGTTTTTATTTTTATCGTGACTGTGCTCCTTTACCTAGTTGTCAATCGACGACTTACTGACTCTGATCAAAAAATTTGGTACCTACCTATATATTGCGTTCAGGCGTTGCATAAGACTTTTATGAAAATGCCATAAGGTCCATTATTGTTCACAAACGTTTGTGTATTGTTGTTGCGATTTGAGAATTTCAAATTGAGAGAATTGTCAAACTGAACTGTAGCATTACTTAGGGGCCATACCACTGACGATTTATCAGCGTGTTACCGGCGAGGCGATTGTTTAACAGGCTCGCTGCATGTGCGAGCGGGCACGCCACGTATGCGCAACACGTTCGCCGCGTTTTCGGAACGAGAGCCATATTGACGTGAGTGCACAAGAGAGAGTGAGATAAGCGAGTGTATAAAATTATGAAAACGCAGAGAGCACGTCGCGTGATCGCGTCTAGCTCCCTTCGCACCCACGGAGAGAACGTTCACAAATCACCACGCTGGTAAAAAGCCGGTGTGATAACACTCTAAGGAGAAAGCCCGCGAAATTTAAAAAAAAATTGCGAAACCGAAGGACATTTTGAATTTCGTAGGCTATAATGAAGGCATAACCATAATAAGAATTTGACTAGTTCTTTACTCTAAGCTCTTAATTCAGAAACTGAATTTAATGATGTTCAAATGATTTAGTATTACACAAGTAGCATGTTTTTTTTTGGTTTCCCGAAGGAGAAAGCCATTTCGCGGATGGTGAACGACCACAAAGGCCATTTTTTTTTTCGCAACGTTAAACGTTGCGAAAAAAAAAATGGTGAAAAAGGTGAGATGGAGGCCAACAGCTTAAAGCTGTTGGCCTCCATCTCACCTGATGGTAAGTGATGATCAGGCCGAAGGTGGAAGCGAGCTTCACCCGTAACCCGCAACCACAGAGGAACTGGCTATATTACCTCTGACTGCCGAAACACAACAATGCTGTTAACATTGTTGTTATGGCGACAGACTTAGATAAGATGGTGGTTAGCCAGGCGGACTTAGAACAAGCCCTACCACCACTTTATTCGCTAAAGAGCAGAGGCGGTTAAAATAAAACTTCTAAACGCCTTATCAATAAAACTTCTGTTAAAAGCGTTTAAAATCAAGTCGCAATATCATGTCTGTAACAATCAATGTCGAAAACGTAGGTAAAAAGTTATAAGTAGTGTACTTATAACTTTTTGACATAATATACAGATTAGCACTGAGATTATTTTTATTCATTTTAATAATATAATATACAATTTTAAATATAATATACATCTAACACTAAAATATATAAATTATGAATTA
The DNA here is from genome assembly GCA_916701695.1 of Agrochola macilenta. Taxonomy (NCBI): domain Eukaryota; kingdom Metazoa; phylum Arthropoda; class Insecta; order Lepidoptera; family Noctuidae; genus Agrochola; species Agrochola macilenta. The sequence goes on along the minus strand of OU753560.1, from coordinate 20,379,899 downwards.
TTTACAAAAAATAAATAAAGGAAGAGCTCATTGGGCATCAAAAAAAATTCATCCGCATTGCTGTCAGTTGGAAAAGTGCCCACTGAGATTGATTGTGAACGTACATAAAAATACGTCAATTCCCCTCTAATTTCAATGTGACAGCACAAATGAATAAAAGTAGAGAGTTGAGATTTATCTTATTTATCGACGACGTTATGTAGGCGACGTTACTGTATTGTTTGAAATCTATCAACGACATGTTACATCTATAAAAATCAATAAAAAACTTTGTTTATAGTGACAGTTAGAAAGTTTAGTTGTGTATATGATGACATTATACTCAAAACCAAAACTGTACTGGCTCGCGTTATGTTCCGCTACTCGAGCCAGTGAATGACGAACATGACGCGAGCCAGTTGAATTGAACTACTGTGGTTTCGCTGCTATGGTTTCACGGCGGTGGTGTGCTACCGGGGTGTAAGTCGTTGTAGAAATACGAAACGCTTAAAAGCGATTCTCACTTGCCTAGGCCCTCCGGATTGTATCTAAAACGGTTGACTCCTTTGCGAAAAAAGAGATACGATCAGGAACTATGGCTATTTCTTAAGAAACAGCGTGCAAAGTTTCGCGAACAAAAAAATACCCACATTAACAACAAAACAGCAAGAACATCGTGACTTTCCTCAAAATTTACCCTACATATTTGGCAATGAGCCTAAAGTCAATATGTTACAGTGAACACATAAAGGATGATCCAATACGTCATTCTCTCTCTCAAAGGAGTCTGTGTCACGTCTCACCAAGATGTATAGTCAACAAAAGAGTTATTTACACATAGTTACATATACATACTCTTAGAGAGGAAGTGGACCGTAATCTACCACGCAGGCCCAGTGCGGGTTGGTAGATGTAACATGTCTTCGAATTTTTGTTGCTAGGACATGCCGGTTTCCTCATGATGTTTTCCCTCATCGTTTTGAGAGCAATGGTGATGAAATTACGAGTATTTACACAAAGTAAAGCGCCTATCTGGGTTCGTACCCACGACCTTCTAAGTCGGGGCTGGGCCGCCACTGTTATTTAGGCAAATATAGACTGTTGTTTAGTCTGAGGCAAAAAAAAAAAACCACTACGCTGTTAAATCATCATCTACCTATCCTTTACCCAACTATCTTGGGGTCGGCTTGCAGTCTGACCGTATGCAGTTGAATACTAGTATTTAATTATTCATTGTTATTATGTGCGCCCATTTAGTTTAACTCCTTTTTTACAGGTGTTAATCTAAAATACTGAAATCCACCAAAAATGTTTCATCTAAAGTAGGTTGCCGAGACTTACGTAACGCTTTCACTGTTAAAAAGTTACCAGATCTAATGTAGACACAAGACCGTAACTCTACAAGGCCTAACCATACATACCTTACATCTTGGTGTATAAATATAATATATATCATAAAATGTACGGTTTGGCCTTCTCGCAGCCATCGCACAGACAGTAATTCACAGGTTAATGTTATGCCATGCAATAGTTCAATGGAACGGCCAAGCCATACATTTTGACCATGTTGTTAGGTTTGTAGAGTAAGGCCTTGTATAAAAGCTAGACTAATGAAACTTTGTGTGTTTTATAAGTCTGCTGACTACATTTTATCCTGAGAATTTGAACTCTCTAGCATTATCCAGGCCGAAGCTATGAGGGTTTGAAAATACGACCAAACCGTTAGAAAAAAGGTAGGTAGTGCCCCTGCGTTTTTTTTTTGTTTCACCTTGCCGAGGGCATAGGATTCGGATAACAAAAAGGCACAGTTAGAAATGAAAAGATTGAAAGGAGGCCTTTACCCTGAAGTGTGACACAAGGTAAATAACGTAATAAATTAAAAAAAAAAACAAAAGAGTTTTCACACTTCTTCGACATCGAAGACTTTACTACTTAGGGCAACATGGATTGCAATTGAGCTGCCTGGACACTTATCTCTTTTGCTGACTGTACCTATGGCTAGTTGATTGTCAAGAGCACATGACGAAGTACTGCTTTATTTGGGAAAGATTAATTTCTTAGAATTTCTGAATAGATGCTCGCTGAAACGGAAAATGGGTGAGACTCAACTGATGGATCGGTAAAATGAGGTATGTAACTGGGAATATTGGATGTTGAGTAAAATTCACAAAGGCTAGAAAAATAGATAGATAAATGATTTATTGGGATTCGCATAGGAAGAACACAGACTAAATATTAAAATCCAGACATAAAAAAATCGAAACAAATAAAATCACAGTATGAAAAATAAAAAAGTCCTGTACGAGTCCAAAAGACGTGTCTCAGCATGATGCTGCCTTTAAAAACTATGTTTGTTGTTGGCATAAACTAACCGGTACTTTATGCCATGACAAAGTGCTGAAAATCCGGCAAAATTAAGTTTTTAAATAAGGGGTAAAATCGTGCAGCAATAATGGACCAATCAGATTATTTTAAAGCCCCGTGCGAACTGTCGCGACGCGACACCGGTCATTGTACTACCGTGAAGTTTTCTTAGAAATTGTTTCGCGTCGCGCCAGTCTACACGAAGCTTAAATCCACCTTCTGTCTCCGCAAGATAATCCGATTTCTCCTATTTTCGTTCATCTCGTTTCCTATCCACTCGACATTGCTTCAGAGGTGAAAATAAACAAAACTATGTTATTTTTAATTACCTAGAGTAGTGTAGAAACTTGCATTTTATTGTTGAGATTATTCCGCTATTAAACCTCGTGTTTTCCATAAAGAAATTGGAAGCAAAAACAATCTCAACTGTAAATTAGTGTAGTTTTAATAACTCCGAAAGTCAGATTTGATACCTACCCTTATACTTTCAGATCAGAAAAAAAATACAATAGACGAAGTATATTTAGTAACCTAATCCGCTTAACTGTTGCTAAGGAGTTATAAAGAACCCTGTAAGAAATCAACACGTGTTTCATCTCTCTACGAGGCATCCTCAGGATGGCGGTTGACTTGTTGCGAACTCGGACCCGACGTGCGGACACGTCAAGCGTCGAGAGCAGTGTAACGTCTATTGTATTTTATAATGGATTTCCGCAAAGTCACGCCTGAATCAATTAACTATTTCAGATCAGAAGGTTATTCGCGGAATTCACTCGAAAGGAATATTATTAGGTAAAAATTAAGCACCCAAATATTTTTCTACGTATGAACCAAAAAGGCGTTTTAAATATTTTCTAAAAAAGTTCCGCTGAATGATTGTATTAAGTTCAATTTAAAAATAGTTTAACCTTATTATCACCGTACCCTACAAATACTCAGAATAACAGAACTTGCTGTCTAATTCGAGATCGTAGATAGCAATGTAACGTGTCTGTAACCCTGTGATACCGGAGCTTAGATCTAAGCGACACACAATGTAAATTCTATTGTGTTCATAATGATTGAGGTGTACGATGGCTTAATGTCTAGATGTCAAACCTGCATTGATATAGGTTAGTGGAATGGTGTGTCGAACAAACTATTGCATTTTTATTGATTATCTTCTGCCGGCGACTTCGTCGGCATTCGGCGATTTCTTTTGTTTTATGACACCCGGCCATATTGTAGCTTCCCATTTGTGAAAGGATTTTCGTAATCTGATCAGCAGTTCCGAAGATTAACTCCTACTTAGAGGTAATCACCTCTTTATAAATTATGTAAGTTAATAATCACACTTTTCCTGTTATTTTTAACCAATTAATTACGAATAAGGTCCAGTAACAAGTCAACAACAATGCTTGAAAATGGAAAATTCAGTAGTCTATAATTGAATTCAAAATTGGAAGGCTATTTTATTGCGAAACGAATGCCAATTAGTGCGGGTTAAATACTACTTTGTATTTAATTGCTCTTTTTGTCGTTAATACAATATTTCAACGGTACAGAAAAAGCAGCAGGAAGCATTTTTTTTTTTTTTGTAATGTTTTTGTGTAAAGTGTTTTAAACTTTTAGGATTAATGAAAGTTGAAAAGTCGGGTAAATTTCCTGAATTCTTTTTTCTCACGGCCATTTTTCTGGAAATTTTCCTCTGAACCAAACAAACTTTTCTCTTATTTTTTATTATTTCTTCATAATAACTTATTAATATACCTAACAAAAACTTGACGTGCAACTAATGGCGGTCATTCTTTGTCACTTCCTATGTCGATAGTCATGGCGGAGAAAGTGAAATCTTAGAGCGAGGCGGATGATGCATCTGTATAGGAATGAGCGAGACGGGTGTAGTCGCTGAATCACGTACCGTTTTGAGATGTAAGTGTTCCGCGTTACGAGCGGCTTGGAGTTCGGTTAATATAAGGCTTGGTTCATACTTGAGGTGTTTGTTAAATCTTTGGTTTATCAGTAAGGCCTCTATAATTTTATTACCTCAAATTCAGTTTACTCAATACTCAATATATTTATTTGCGTTCCACAATGTTAGCATAGGTGGTAGGTAAATTATAAAATATACATAAGTAATTTTAGATCATTGTGGACCCTGTCGGGCACAGCAAGATAGGATAGAGAAAGAGGGCTAATATTATATTATTATTTGAAAAAAGTAAAATATAGATGTTTTTCCACTACTCACTTCCACTTTAATTTATTTATTATTTTTGGTATTTATTTTTAGTTTATTTATAAATATATTTAATTTTTGTTCATTTTTAATTAAGTACTACTGGTAATTTATTATATATTTTAACCGACATTACTAAAGTGCTTGTTGAGTGCATATGCACTCAACAAGCACTTTAGTAATGTCGGTCGATCTATCTTCGATCATAAATTATTATAGCCTTAACAGGTACAATCAACTCTTGCACTAAAACTAGAAACAGTGCATAGACGTTACCATTAAAACCAAAAAATATAGGTAAAAATCTTTTTAAATACAAGTTGGCCGTAAACGTTCTTCTTACACCTCAAGCTTTTAAGAACATATTAAATGTTCTAACTTTTACGAGATATGTCAAAAACATTTAAAAAAATAATTCGTCCACACAAAATATTGAATAAAATAATATAAATCCATTTAAGTGTTTAATGTCCCGCGCGAATATGTAAATGTAGGTAATGTATTTGCGACGATAATATTTAAACTAAAGTTAGCGGGCGCCTCTTTAAACCAATTAAGGAATAATACGTATACCAGAAAGGTCAGGTTTTGAACTTATGCTAAATTTGTCAGGTGATTAGAAATGTCAACTATGTAACTTGAGCCGCCATCTGAAGACTGAAGTTTTCACAACTTTGTCTAAAAAAAGTCATTATTAATCAACAACATCGATATTCGAAATTAAAAAGTTACTAAAAAAAGTCTAGAATCTTTATTGGATTTTTCTACTAACAGTGAAATTGAGACTAACTGAGAGATAAACAAAATATCTGAACATTGATCGTTCATGACTCATATTATGCACCGTACTTAATAAAACAAAAACAAAAAAAAACAATCTTGATTAATTTTTATTCACGTTTAAATATTTCCATACCATAAAATGAACTTTATTATTATTGTCATAAAAGGAATTAACAAAATATTTCAGCATTGAACATTGCCTTGCAAATGTTCAATGCATAAAAAGGTAATGATGATGTGATAATTGGACCTACCGCATAACTCACATTGTGAACATGCTTAAGCCCAGGTCCACACAGGCGATTTGTTTAACGCGACGTTTTTTTCATACACTGGATTTTCAACTCTCGGTATTACGAGTAGCCCACGTACGCACGGACGTTAAAATATTGCGGCGGTATTTTATCACGCACTGGATTTTCAACTGGCCGAGCATTGAGAATCCAATAGAGCGCTTTGAGCATTGGATTTTCAACTCTCGACGGTTAGTAGTGCATTGAAAACAAAGTCCGTGAAAAAACATCGCTGCGATAAAAATATCGCCCGTGCGTGCGTACATCGTCGAAATATTTCGGTTATGCAATATCTACCTGTAGGGCCTTATTAATCGTGTTCCACTTTCGCTCCGTTTTACGAGAAAACGAAAATATCTTGCTGCATTGAATGGATGGAACTGATTTATTAATGGTTTTGGAAATTTTATGAGGAAATATTAATCATCGGTAACGTTGAAGATGTTTTCCTATATTTGGTAAAATACAATTTTATCGGAGTTGGTAACCAAACATTGCTTTAGGTGTACTTGTGTTTTAGCGCAATACAAGTTACAAATTGAGGACCTCACAATCTAAGGCTAAACTACAGTCCGGCCGTTGAGAGAATGCGTTCTTGACACCTGTCAGTTTCATAGTAACATAATAATATGTGTTTTGCGAATTTGATCCTTATTACTACATGTATCAGGAGCGCATTCCCTCGACGACCAGAATGTACTATAGTCATACCTACAATGACCTACATCCTACTGATAGTTTGTATGTTTGTTACTCAATAACGCAAAAACGGCTGAACGGATTTCGACAAAATTTGGCACATAGATAGACCAGGACCTGGGTTAAAGAAATAAAGAAAGAATAAACTTTATTTGTACTCAGTTCGTGAAACACAAAATACAAGTAACAAAATAAAAATTGAAAATAATATTTATTTATCTTTATTTAATCAGACTACAATAGTCTATAGTGTTAGTAACAAAATGGCTTAGCCTATGTTAGTACTTAATAACTAAAACCGAACGGGTCCGGTTTGCAAGCGCCCACACTAACGGGCTGTCTGCCCGGGCGGCTATTGATTGCAGGATAGTGTTGGGACTGCCACGCAGCCTGCGAAGTAGCGAGGCAGACTTCTTACGCCACAGTGCATCAAAGCGTCTGCAAACATTGCCGAGGCACTACAAAAGCGCGGCAATCACAACAATACCCTGAATGTGTTATTATATTGGATGCGCAGAGCATTGTAAGCTTTTTGGGTATATGTGAACCACAGGGCTCCCGAGTACAGTGCTGTGCAGTATGCCTTAAAAAGGGTTATTTTAATTGCGTCTGTACATCGAGAAAATCTGCGGGCCAGCATATTCGCCCTAACTGACAATGCTCTGCGCTCCCTCTCTAGATCCATGTCATCTTTCAGGTTATCAGTAACCAGATGGCCCAGATAATGACATGATGGGGATGTTAGGAGATAGGATACTTTTTGTCTCTGTATTACGTTCCTGTGGCAGAAAAGTTGAAAGGAAATCATTTGGCTCGATATGGGCATGTGATGAGAAGGGAGGAAACGCATGTGACTAAAAGAGTGATGAATTTAAATGTTGATGGATGGAGAGGGAAAGGGAGGGCAAAGAAAAGATGGATGGATTGTGTGAGGAATGATATGCAAGAGAAGGGAGTGAATGACAGCGTGACGGTTGACTGGAGAGAGTGGAAAGAGAAGACGTGTTGCGCCGACCACAAGTAATACAAGGGCAGGAAGATGATTACGTTCCTGCGACAAAAGCTAGGTATACATAAATATGGCCTGATAATAACTGAGCTACATGCAAGCATTCTTTAATATAATATGTAGGTATTGCCTATTCATTTCAACAACTCTTGTGTGTCATTGCCCATCATAACAATACTACTGATTTATTCTGTCAACTCAATTACTTTGGTACCCACGGCTACACATCAAGCTATACATTTCCAGTTTATGCTGATCTCGCATTGTATATGATTTCCGTATAATGCGTGGTCAGCTTGATCTGGAAATGCATAGCTTATGTACAAGCCACAATAATATGCCCGATGCGATTTACCATCGGCAAAACTGACGAATTTAAATATCAATTTTCATCCCCTTTTAACCCATTTAGGCGGTGAATTTTCAAAAATCCTGAATTTAAGATTTTTATTAAGTAGATGCTCAGCCAGTAATTGAAAGTCGGGCAGTGCGATTGATATTGCTGTCGGTACCCATCAGCTGTTCAACTTGTTACGACTATCGGAACTAGTTATGTGTGGTAATGTAGGAAACGGTAAATTACACTAGGTGTTATCTCATTTTTATGATCATGAGACTTGACTCACGTGCATTCCGGGTTTGACCGAGCGACGTTTCAATTGGGCCTTTCTTTATGAGCATTGACTATTTTATTTATAACTAGCGCACTGACTTTGCACGGGTGCAATTTAGGTACATTTAGGTATTCTATTCACGACACGTTGTGCACAAGTTCTCAGCAGTAATCTAACAAAAAGTACTAAAGTCCGACCGACTTGATTTTTTTTTTTTGGTTTTTATAGGTCCACTAGGACCGATGCCTGCTGGGGCCGCGGGAAAGTCCGAAAGGGATACCGTGGCCCCTGGCAACGTACAGGCAACTGAAGGAACACGGGTGGGTTTTAGTCAGTAAGAGGACACGCCCTCCCGCTCCGCCCAGAGCGGGAGAAGTTATTTGATAATTTCCAACCCTCAAAAAAAAAAGGGTTTTTTATAGATGACAGTTTCTTGTTTAAAAATGCGATAAAACCAAAAAATCATTATTTTAGATTTTTACAATAGTTTCCTTGTTTGTTAAACTTTATCACTTAACCTTACTCTTCATAGATGTAATTGCTTGTGCACAAAATGATTGTTAGATTTTTATTAATAATATTGTAAACTAACTCTAAACGTCAACGAATTAAAATGTTGCTAAATTGAAAAGTACAACTGTAACGTGGCATGACAACTGACGTGACAGGTATTACGTTTAGTCGGTTACTTGACAGCTGTTTTATAACGTGGTTTTTTTTGTTTACCTTTATTGAACTACCTAAACATAAAGGCTTACATGAATTCAAGATAGTATTTCATAAGTATTATTTAATACTTCTTTTTGTAGATATTTATATAATTCCCATCTGGAATCATCTTTAAAATAATGAATTATTTTTTTGAATAGGAGCTGTGGTTCCGGAGAATTACCCTCATATACACAAACTCACAAAATTCGCTATCTCTTTATAATTTTTGTATACACTAGCTTTTGCCCGCGGCTTCATCCGAGTGGCGGTTGGAAATTATCTCATAACCCAGGTCATGGTGGCCTTTTAGCAGTGATGGCGTGAAAGGTAACAGATAAACAGACAGAGTTACTTCCGCATTTATAAAAATAAGTATGTAGTAGTAAGGATAATTGAGGATTAGAAAATCAGCGCTTTGCTGTGGGTCTCCCATAGCACAGCATCATGATGAGTGGAATCCTTCTTGTCGTGCAGCTGGCTGTGTTCTGTGCTCGTGATTATAGATCTGTTTTGCTTTTTTATTCGAGCTAACTCAACTTTTTTGTATGCACCTTTTTTCTATGATAAAGAAACCAATTTTTCTGTATTCATTTATTTCTATTAATAAAACATGTTTCAATGAAATTGCTTGCAATGCACTTTTTTTTTTTCTACATGTCTGCGTGACTATTAGATTTTACTGCCCTGTTGGAAGTACATCTTAAGGACCGCCAATGATGACCAGCTTGCCGGGAACTGGCTACCGAAAAGGACAAAAAAAAAATAGAAAAAAAAAATCTTGGTGATAGTCTTAATATCAATAAGATAAATAGATTCCTACAAAAATGACTACCTATCACCTATTACGTGCCTTAGCTACTACCTATTTGATCAAATAAAATACTCAGTCTCTAATAATACGAGTATATCTATGAAGAAAAATCCCCTAAAAGGAAAATCTCTGTGACATCCCAGAATTACCGAGTTATTTCCTGCTATAGGCAATTTGCCGACCCTTGTTACGTGGAAATTTATTCTCTCTTCGGAAAAAAGTGTGTGAAGAGAATACAAACGTGATAGTATTGGCATATTTATGAATTGGAGTCTTGTAACTCCTATTAGGGACTTATTGCGTTATCTACTGTGAGAGTGTAATAGAGTTTGTCCACCACAGCCCGTCACCAGGCCGTTATCAAGAACGAGATCACGACGGCGCCGAAGTAGCGATACATACATTTACTATGGCCGCGTGTCCACGAACCCGTCATCCCGGCCGCCGAAGTTTGTCCACTACAGCTCGTCACCAGGCCGTTATCAAGAACGAGATCACGACGGCGCCGAAGTAGCGATACATACATTTACTATGGCCGCGTGTCCACGAACCCGTCATCCCGGCCGCCGAAGTTTGTCCACCACAGCCCGTCACCAGGCCGTTATCAAGAACGAGATCACGACGGCGCTGATGTAGCGATACATACATTTACTATGGCCGCGTGTCCACGAACCCGTCATCCCGGCCGCCGAAGTTTCGAGTAGTATGGAACGACCGGTAGAACTCGGCCCGAAATTGTGATCGGCCGATGTCCCGGCAATACAAAACACGTTTGTTCTTGTTCACACACTGCCGTTGCACCGGGTGCTGTTCGCCTGACTTTTGTTTTGTTTATCATAATATAATAAACCGCCGAGTTCGGTCGCGGTGGATAAACGATCGTCGGCCGGGATGTCACGTTCGGTTCGAATAATCTCGTTTCTCAGTGAAGTTCCGGTGACAGTTGTGGTAGAAAAATGCCCTTAGTAATACAGTAGGTAGGAATTTTTCTACAAAAAACGAAAGAAAAGTTGGCTCCGCTGAAAATGTAGGTATGTTACACCAAAATTGTGTCTGATTGAATTTAGCTTCATTTCACTCAATGTGTTTTTCCTCAAAGAACAATACCTTTTATTGTATACCGTACATGGAAATCCTTTTTTGGCACTCTTCTAAATATATTATTATGTAAAAATCACAAATCCTACTGTACATAATCTTCAAAGAAATATACAAAGTGATGCAAACGAACTTGGCAAGAGCTCATACATTATAGGTACAGTCGACAAAAGAGTTAGGCATATAGGCAGGTTACAAATAAACATCTTAGGAAGCTTGGCAGGCATAATAAACAAATTAACGTGAGACATAGGCTCCGTTCTCATGGCGATGATCAGTAGGTACGATATTTTACTGTATTTTGGGTAGTTTCATACTGTATATTTTGTTTTTAACCGTTTGAGAATGGGATGTTGACGAGTCATCTAAACTTTTTACCGTATACGTACAGGATAGCGCTTTGAAAACCGATATCCGCGAATATTATAAATGTTCATGGCATGTTTTATGAGATAAACACTTTTTCGTATTTAGAAGTATGGTAAAAGTGTAGAGAGCTTGGAGAACTGACAGAGCGCGTCAAAGTGCTTACAGTACCTACAACATGGGTCAAAAAAGAGTACATAAATCAGCTGCTTGGCATAGTTGTCCCTTTTGCCGACTGTACATGAAATAAACTTCCAACAATCCTTTTAATGGCCTGACAGGGCTGAACTTTCATAAATGAGTAATGATGTGTTTGGTAGGTGTTTATGCTATGATTATGCATAATGGACACATTTACATGTTAATAGGCAAACTATAAAACCGGCAGAGCACAGACACACTGCAACTATAAAGTCTGATTTACATGGTGCGATTTAATTGCCTTTGGTATACTAAAAGTTGTGTTTAAACGATACAAGTCATTTGTTGCTCCAATTTATTGTATGCCACTGGCAAGAAACTTGCATCGTGTGAATGGCCCCGTCAGATGCATGAAATTTGTGTCGAGAATATTATTTATTTATTTATTACCACTTATTAATTTTGTTTTTAACCGACTTCTAAAAGGAGGAGGTTATCAATTTGATTGCTTAATTATTATTTTTTGTGTTTTTTTAACTCCGTCATTTATAAACGGATTTACAAAATTCTTTTTTTGTTTGACAGGGTATACTCCCGAGATGGTCCCATTGTCATTAGGTCAGGATTTGATTATGAGTTCCTGAAGAAATCGAGGGAACTCTTCAAATATTATAGGCACACCTATAACGATTTGGGTATTTTTTATAGTAACACGTGCAGTTCCACTCGGAAAGCACCATTTGGTGAAGTGGAACTGATGATGGAGACCACAGATGGCCACCGGAACTACTCAATAATAAGTATTACCCGGGTTGCGATTCGATTACTTTAATATGAATACCAAGCAATGTATGCTCGTCACAATGTATATGGACAAGTGGAGCTGATGGTGAAGTACCAGGAGAACTCCTCAACGATTAACGTCCCTGCTTCGGGAAAAGCAATATTTTGTAAAAGGTGATGAGTAGTCGACATTAGGCTATTGTAACTTAGATAAATTTGAAACTGACCCACTAAAAACGAAAAATAAAAACGTTTTTTAGAACAAAAAAACAACCGACTTCCAAAAAAACACTACAAAGTGAAAGATAACTTAAATTTCGGAAATCTGTGTCTTTGGTTTTATATTTTCGTTATTTAGTGTTTATTCGAATCACACCAACCGCACTTGCAACGATTCGAGTAAGAGGTAATTATAGAAACGTTAGACAAAGGAACACGGATATTCCAAAATTATACCACAACACAATTTCAGTTTATTTTACTAGGAGTATGAAGTATGAAAGTTAGCTTAGAACTCGACGTGTAGGTAAGCCTTTAAACCGCAGGAAGAGAGACAGTTAGCGCATTGCCTACACTGATGGTAGTTTGAAAAGCTGTTTAACCAATGACAGAATAATTCTGCATTCTTGTGTGGGGAAATATTTTGTGTTATTTGAAAACTTTGCATGGATGAGTTTTAGAATGCTTACCTGCCTTTATTGTTTTGTTAAGGTGAAGTTTTACTACTTTTAAAATAAGTTTCGTTCATGAAAAAGAAACAACGCCTACCTACTGATCACATATAGTGCTAATTATTGTGGTATTGGGTTTTTCAGGAATTTCTAAGTAGCAGTTCGGAGTCTAGATTTGTGTCCGATTGATGGCAATATCGTAGGCATGTAATAGGAGTTAAAGCTTCCGCAGACAGACGCGACGCGACACTGGTAGAATAATTTCCGTGAAGTTTTCATAGAAATTATTCCACCAGAGTCGCGTCGCGCCTGTCTGTTCCCGTATTTAAACGTAACTGCCATGGCGAAATATGGGTGTAATATAGGTAAGTACACATCTGTCTTACTCTCCACGGATTACTGGCGTGACGTTATGTTCTAAAGTGCAAATTCAAAATAATATACTAATCACTTGGTGATATCAACAAGTCGATTTCTTTTTAAATCCGACTAATAATATAAACGCGAAAGTTTGTTATTGGATGTTTATTACTCTTTCACGCAAAAACTATTCAACGGATTTGAAATTTGGCAGACAAATAATTTATAACCTGAACTAACACATAAGATACTTTTTATCCCAACATTCCCACGGGATCGAGAATTATGCTGGTAAAACCGTGGGGCGCTACTAGTTTAAAATAAACGCATGATTGCCTCCCAGCTCTGATACAATTACAGGGCTCGCAAAACATAATTAAATTCGTAATACTTTCTCCTTTTTTAGTCCAAATAAGTGCACGGCAATCAAAGTCCAATGCAGTGGATATAAAATAAGGTTTTCGCTTTTAAAACTGCACAAAACTGGGTGCTCGAGTTTATATCACTTTCCTTACCGGAATTATGAGTCAAGATTAACATACGTGCTTTCTGAAAGTACGTGGTTTCGTCATGTTTCGGTATTTCCTTATTAAAGAACTGACATGTACTTACCTACTTGATTATTGATGATTATAAGAATTTGTCGGTGAATAATTTCTAAGACATGATAACTTGTAAACTTATGCAGTAATAGAGTATACTCTAAAATGATTAAAGCAAGAAATATTTTCAAGAAATTTTTTTAACATTATAATTTCCTATGATAAATCATAAAATAATTTATTTCAGTATTAACAGAAATAAATTTTGCTTAAACACACTTTTACACCTGATACGATAGACAGCTGCTAATGTTGAGCAGGTATTAGATATTCAGTTTAAAAAGTTGTGGAAGTTATTATAAAAATAGCCAAGAACTAACAGTACCAATTATAATACTTAATAGAGTATTGTATGCTGCACCTTGCTAGAAAGGCAGGATTTTCACATAATCATCAAACTTAACAACCTACATACTATAAGTTATGAAATAGAAATCAATTCAATTTAAAATATACGCTTGCCTTTACACACTACATCAGCAAAAACGATGAAGCGGTCAATAGTGCACGCATGCCAAGTATTCTATTTACTCAACACTTCACGACTCTCAGTATCTTAGTTGATCTCTACAGAATACTTTTAACGTAACGGTTACACATACAATTAAGTGAAAGTTGGTACACGCATAAAAGTTGTTAGCTTATAATATGAATAATATTATTGATACTTAAAAAATGGTCCGCTTGTTATGTAAATATCTGTAGGTACTTTGTACTCGTAACTTTCAAAAAACTTCTTTTGTGCGTTCAAGTAATGTGAGTTCGGGAACTGAATGGAATTTTGAGAGGTATAGTAGAAAGAGAACTTTCTTTCGTTTTAATATTGTATTGTTTTTAATATTAAATTTTACTTGAAATAGAATAAAAGTTTCACAAATTTCAAAAACTTAATTATACTGTTATACTCCGCAACTTTAAGATAATTTGAAAAAAGAATTCCCTCGTTATAACTCAAAAAGTTTTGAAAGTTTATGCAACAAATTTAAGCACTTGCTTGTGTTGCAAACTGTACAGCACGTTTATTATGCAATTTCAATAGTACATTGAAAGCGGACTTACACTTTTTAGTAATTTTTATAACCCATACTGATGAGCATGTTAATGATGTGAATTGACAAGAACAGGGACGGAGTTGTATGGAAATGATCGATAATATCGCAAACTTTACCGATATTAACTCCGATTAGTTTTCCTATGAGGAAAATTTGACACCAAGGTTTTAAAGTCTCGTTGGTCTAGTGGTTGCAGGCACTAGTGCTGAGCATGAGGTTCTGGATTCGATTCCAGGGTCGGGCAAAGTGTTATTGGGAGAAAATCTGGAATTTCTCAGTAGCAGCCTGAGTCTGGATTTGTGCCCGGTTGATGAAAATAGGCGTCCTAATACATGGGACTTAATAAACATAACTGGCGAAATGTGGGTGTACCATAGGGACACCTCTGCCTAATCCTTCGGGAAAACAGGCATAGTATTATGTAAGTATGTTACTACATAGACAATAATTGTCTGTGAAATAATGGTAAGCTGTTGTGATTATAAGGCCAATCAGTCAACCATCACTAATTTGTCTATTGTTTTTAAGATACTAATTAGTGACTATCTTCATTTTTACTGCTACTTAGTACTCAGAGGTACTCAGAGGGTTAACACTATATAGGAACAATACAATAATTTATTTAATTGAAACCTCTACGTTTTTTAAGTACCTAGTAGGTTTGAAGAATTAGGGATGATGCCTGGGTAAAAAAAAAATACTAATTAGTCCGTCCGCGTCAGTCAGATAATAAAATAATTTTAGACACATACTATTTTTTGCTTTATCATATTAATAAAAAAATACTTACATAAAACGCATTTTAAGTTGGGAATGGGGGTCGCTACGTCACAAGTAAATATAAAATATACATACTCGTGACGTCATGGCACATTTTAACGCAATGTATCACCGTAATCTTTAGATTACGTAAAAAAAGAAAAAATACGTGTCAATTTTTTTTAATAGGTTTTCTCCATGACGGACTAAAAAATATATTTGTTATCAGCCCTATTAGGAGCTAGTATCTAGGTCATAATATTTATTCGCTAAACTTAGCCCAGAATTAATGACCTGGAAGTGGTGTCACCGTTTAAGGTAGTCTTCTTCTTTTCGTGTGGTTAGTGACTAACGTGGTGTCAGAGTTTTAAAGCCGCCCATGGGCCTCTGAATTGGCTTCACATGCCGTCGAGAAATATTTCTCAGGCATGCCGGTTTCCTTACGATGTTTTCCTTCACCGTGTTTGAAGCAAGTGATAATTATACAAAGTATTATTATTATTTAGGCGAGTGAAAATTACAATAGAATTTAGGTATTAGTAAAATTGAGGATTATATATTCTTAAAACGGTTCTGTTCCCTTCTCGTGACTAATGTTTTATCAAATTCTTTAATCTTGTCGACTATTACCTTATAAATATTTTTCGCATTAAGTAATCTAATTATTTATGTCTGTCCAAATCAATTATCCAATTTGTCTACCTATTCTAATTTAATTATGTGGTAAATTGGCGTTTAATTTGCATATATCACCCAATTTGCAAAATCAACAATTTATCTCTATATTTTTGCAGTAAATAAAAAGTTTATAATTAAGAGTTTGCAGCTTCCGATGCTTGTTTTGCATATTTTTCGCATAAAATTATGCGAACTCGTTGGTACGGGCGAATATTTACGCAAACGATTTATTTACTATGTGAGTTATTGGAGATTTTTATCATGCAGTAAACGTTACAGAATAAAAACCTTAAATAACTACCGGAAATTAAAAGAAAATGTAGTAGGTATTAACTTTTTTTTTTTTATATAAGTAAATTAATAAAAATAAAAATATAAAACACTCACCTAAAAAAATCCTATTCAAAAAAATATATTTGTAAAACTGAAACTTCACGAAAGTATATTTCGCAGCACTATCACTCCCGTTTCCCGCGCACCCGATGCGCCGCGCTTGCCAAATGCGACTGCGCTTGCGACGACCGCCGAAACTTTACGACAACTTCCGACAACTTACCTTCACGTGTCGAAGGGTGGGTCTCTGTGTTATGCGTACAATTTTCACAGTGATGACTGTTACGTAAGGTAATTAGCGCGCAGAATGGTCCGATGGCGTTTTGTACGTCACGTTTATTATGTGTGTGCGATCAAATTTTGTGTGAGAGGCCATAATATGACTATGTGATACTTAGAGATATTTTGACTTTAGTTAAGCTTTCGTTACTGCTTTTTGTGACCAAGTTTATTTCATTGTTGGCAGGTTGTGAAAAGATAGAGGTCAAAAAAGAAAGCCAGGGGCCAACAGATGACCATAGTAGCCAAGTATAGAGACCATGAATGGATATAGGACAAATGCAGCGTAAGACACGTCTAGCTGCAGAAGATGGTAACCGAAACATTTTTTTTTTTTTTTTTGTTAGTTTGAAATTATCAAATAACTTCTTCCGCTCTGGCCGGAACTGGAAGGCGTGTCAGATTTTTACTGACTAAAACCCACCCGAGTTCCTTCCGTTGCCTGTGTGCCGGGGCCGCGATATCCCTTTCGGAGAAACTCGCAACCCTGGCATGGTAACCGACCCGGAGTTTGCTTCGCCATTTCTTCTCAGGAGTACTCAGATAGGAAAACTCGTCTCCATCAAGCTTATTTTTTTAAAATATAACGTGTAAAAGTGGGGAGTTTGTGCATTTTTAGTTCAATTATATGAAATGAAATTATGCATAAAGCATAATCAACCTATAATATTACCACTGCTGGGACCGCAGGCTTCCTCTCTGTGAGAGGGAGTGGGCCGTAACGTAATCCACCACGCGGGCCCAGTGCGGGTTGGTAGATGTCACATGTATTCGAACTTTTGATTCTAGGACATGCCGGGTTCCTCACGATGATTTCCTTCACCGTTTTGAGAGCAGTGGTGATGAGATTATTTACACAAAGTAAAGCCTAGGTTCGAACGCACGACCTACAACTAGTAAGTCAGGGCCGTTTCTACTGGACCACCACTCAACGTTGCTTTATAGGTTAGGGATATCCCCGGAGGGGTTTTTTTGCTCTCCTTTAATCCTGTTTTTTTTAAATTAGAATATGCTTCATGATAATAATCCACATGGAAGAGCCGATAGTCGCCATTCCGATTTTTTTCTTTCTTGTTCTTATTTTCAGTCTTGTAATTTGGAGGAGCTCGTGGCTAAGTAATAACTGCCGCAAGGGTCGATCGATCAGGTTAGGCTACGCTTGCCGGGGTTGGTCTGTGGATGGGTGACCATCTTTACATATAGAAATATCTCCGTGTTTTGGAAAGCACGCTAAGCCGTTGGTCCCGGCTATCATTCTTGGATCTTTGACAGTCGTTAGGGGTAGTCAGAAGCCCGTAGGCTAACAACCAGTATTACCAAGGGGTATCGTATTACCCAGTTACTGGGTTGTGGAGGTCAGATAGGCAGCCGCTCCATGTTAAATACTGGTAATCAGCTGCATCCGGATAGACTGGAAGCCGACCCCAACATAGTTGGGAAAAGGCTAGGCAGATTGATTGATTTTATATAAGTATACCAAACAACAAACAACATACAACGACGCGGAGGTGAGGGGTAGGGGTGAGACAAAACACTGGATATTCTTGGTATATGTTTTAAATAGGTACAACATTAATTAAGCACGCACGGTGATGCCTGCGGATTAATTTTTACGTTATTTAATATTCTTAATTATATTTGTTCTATAGTTGCATTAAGTATTATAAGTACTGTTTATTTTATTTTATTTTGTTACCTTTTTAGGTACAATTCATTAACCCTAAACCTGGTTTCCGAACGTCTTTTTCGGGCGACCACTGAAAATCAGCGCTGTGCTGTGGGTCCTCCATAGCACAGCATCATGATGAGTGGAAGCCTTATCGTCACAGTCATGATGTGACAGCAGCTGCCGACAATTTCTGTTTTTTGCTCGTGATTATTTGTAAGTCTATTTTGTTTTGTTTTTCTGTTACTGTATTACTCGAGTTAATAATATTTTTGTATCCACGTGTTTCTGTGACAAATATACTTATTTATCTTTCTTTCATAAACAATATGTAAAAAAAACCTGTCCGATCTGAAAGAGGCACATAGGTACTGCAATAACATTACCAAAAAGTAATATTTTTTAATATTATTATTGAAAATAAAAAAGTTATTGCTATTTAAAATTCTCATTTTTAGTACCAAAATTACCCCAAATCCATTAAAAATTAGAAAATTTTCAACAGGGGTCATAAGTTATGACTTGTAGACACCAGCTAAACGATGGCCGCCCGCGCCCGATGTAATAACCCGGTAAAATTCCCCATTGAAAAAAAATGTGACGAACATTTTTTTTTTCTTTTTTCCTGAATATTACCACAAAAATATACTCTCAGTACTGAGAGACACCCTCATCTAACCCTAACAACACCCTCACGGATCGGACAGGGTTTTTTTTTACATTTTGTATAGTGACATTTATATTGGTGACGTTAAAAAAAAAAAAAAAAAAATACAACCTTAGTTTTTGTTTATACTAAACATCTTAAGGGGTCATTGTACTCATCATTATGAACAACTTTTACTTTGGGACCAACGCCGAAATCGCGAAAAAGAAATCAGCTGTTCCCTACATTTATGTTCGCATATCTCGTCGAAACGAGGCAAAAGGATCGTAGCCGGTGGATTTCTGTAGTTTCTGCATACCCCAATGGGAAGAAAGCGTGAGTTTATGTATGAATGCATACCAAGTAGGAACTTATATATCTTTTTTTAATTCTTTTGGTTCCTTTAAGGATGTTGACAGGGGAAAAAAAAAATTTGTCCGTCATTCACATAATAAAAAAAAATTATACACGTATTTTTTGCTTTATCTTAATAATAAAAAAATATTTAGATAAAAACGCATTAAAGTTGGGGAGTCGGGGCTCGCGCTCGTGGGACAAAAAAAAATCTCAACATCCCTATTGCTGATGCCATTTCGTAAACTATGCAAGGCTTGCTTGCAAATTATATTATTTTATAAATTTTGTATTCAGTAAACGTGAATACAATGTTCGTGTTTTTTTTATTTCATTAATATTTTGGAACCTTGATTCTTGAACCAGGAACTAAGTTAGTACTAACACAGTTTACATTTCTGTACAACAAAGTCAAGTTGTTTTGCAAACGCAGTACAAAACCGCAATTAAGTAAATTTACCTTAACTTTACTCTTCCCTGTTGCATACTGCGGAAGATAAACACAACATTTTGCGTGAGGTCTATGTGATGGTCTATGTGAGATCTATGTGTTCGGTACACAACTCTTCGTTATGCAGACGGTTCTTGTTTGTTCCGGCATGACTCATCATCTGCCAAGCCATTTCCCAACTATGTTGGGGTCGGCTTCCAGTCTTACCGGATGCAGCTGAATACCAGTAATTTATTTGACTAATCTGACACCACAACCCTGTTACTGGGTAACTCGATACCCCTTTAGTAAGACTGGTTGTCGAAATTTTGGGCTTCTCACTACTTGTAACGACTGTCAGATCTATGAATGACAGCCGGGACCGAGGGGTGTCTATAATTATGTAATGGATGGTCCCCCATCTACAAACCAACCGTGACAAGCGTAACTTAATATCCGATTGACACGTACGGCTGTTATTATTCAAGGCTTCTGCGATTAAATGTAAGTTTTATTTTAATTGTTCCTTTGTTCAAATATAGGTTAAAGGTGACAAAGTTGTGACGTCAAGAAGATTGACAACAGCGCAATTGCCACACAACATAACATAACATCTCGCTTGTAATCCTCAAAGGCAGAGGCGTATCTACCCACATTTCACCAGTTATGTTTAAGCCCCATGTAAGGGTTCCCGTACACGAGCTGCACCGACGCTGAACCGAAAGATGAAAAATTTTCAGAACATCACATAATAAAAATGTTAAATCTACGCGGCGCGGCGGCGCGGCGGCGGTGCGGTGCATGAGCGATATTCATTCGTAACAAACATGCGGTCTGACGCCGCCGGTGCGGCCATACCGTTACGTACAAGAAGCCTAATAGGGGGCTAGCCTATTGCTATCAAACGGGCACAAATCCAGACTACATAAACGATTACGACATCTACTACTTACGTCTAATTGTCTGTTAAACAAAATACGATCACAAATCAACAGAGTTGAACTAATTTGTCCCGCATTCGCCCCACTAATGATATTCCTTGTTCGCCGACATTATTCCTTGTCATCTTTGCTTAAAATCTTACCATAAGTACTTAATTCGAACTACGTAATCAATCATATTGATGTTCGAAATCAGCATTTATAATCCGAAGAACAATGCGTCATTATCATTGTTTTCATGTTCAAAAATTAAGTTAGTACCCTAAATTGGACTAATCATCATAAATATTCAAGAATTTAGCAATAGTCATGATTAAAGACAATTGATACAACCATACCATTTGCATACCTACGTTTATCAACAAATCGTGAGAATAATAATAGGTATATTATATGTATAATATAACATCACGCAGTATTTCCCCGAAGTGATAGGCAGAAATGTCCCTATAGTATACCCAAATTTCGCCAGTTATGTTTAAGACCCATGTTACGTATACAGGGGGCGAGCTTATTGCCATCAACCGGGCATAAATCCAGATTCCCGGCTGCTACTGAGAAATACGGATGATGACTAAAAGTTTAGTCCGTCTTTGAGATTATAAAAAAATATTGGACACATATTTTTTTACGTAATATAAAGATTACGGCGGCGATACATTGAGGTAAAATGTGCCATGACGTCACGAATAAGTAGATTTTATACATAGGTACTAGTGACGTACCAACCCCCACTCCCCAACTTAAAATGCGTTTTAACTAAGTATTTTTTTATTAATATGATAAAGTAAAAAATACGTGTCTAATATTTTTTTATTATCTGACTGACGGACTAATTAGTTTTTTTTTTTACCCTGGCATCATCCCTATTAGAGATGGAAAATTTTAATAACACTGCCCGACTGGGGAATCAATCTCAGGACGTCATGCTCAGCAGTAGCGCTTGCGACCACCTATAGACCAACGAGAGAAGATCACGTCTAAACAAGTAGTGTTAATGATTTGGAAAAAATATATGTTAAAATAGAGCATTTTTTAATTACTAAATATACGAATATTTGAGATTATGTTTTTTTTATTACTAACATAACTAACTAACGCGGATAAAACACTGAGAATGACGCAAAATCTATCAAGCGTATTTTTCTGAAACCTTCACCATTTTAAAGATAATTTACTTATTGATCTTTTAGCATACGTGTTTTATTAAAAATACCTTTTGTTTAATAAATAATGTATCAAATTGGTGACAGCGCTCCTTGATGGGCGAGTCTTATTACTGGCTGGACGTACGACGCGTCGCGTGAGCTCAGTACAGAACACGTAAGCTACTGGCTGGACGTACGACGCGTCGCGTGAGCTCAGTACAGAACACGTAAGCTACGGAGTAGTTACTCAAGGTCACTGGCATATATCTGCGTTTTAAGGCATTATTTTCACTTGCCGTGCAGTTACTTGAGTAGTTTATTGCACAGTTATTTTAATAAATTATTGAGACGCACATTTATATAATGGTGGCTACCAATTTATTTACGCACAAGACTTAATTTGTATTGAATTTTTTATAACTCAGTTATTTAAGGGTACGCTTTAATATGAAAGAAATTTAGTAGACTTTGGCGATTAAAGAATGTGTAAATGAATACAATTTATTACCATTTATATTTTAATTAAATACACAAATAACAATAAAAGTTACCCTTTTATTAATTTATAGAACGATACGATCACAATTTCTCGCTCACAACAGCTCGTGGCTAAGTAATAACAGCCGCACGGGCCGATCCATCAGGTTAAGCTACGCTTGCCGGGGTAGGTCCGTGGATGGGTACCTTCAAAAGGCTAATGGGGAGTTGGGGAGAGTTTGGGATTCTTACCTCACTAAAACCAGTGTTGAGACACATCCCTGGACAGACTTTTCTGAAACAGACCAACATACCTATTTCAGCCGCCAAGCAACTTTGCTACGTTGGTTGAAGGGTAAGGCCACCGGACGTAAAAATATCGCGGCGGGATTTTATTGCGCACTGGATTTTCAACTCTCGGCGCTAGGCCAAGCGTTGAAAATCCAATTCATGAAAAAAAAATCTCCGCACGACAAATCGCCCGTGCGTATTGACATGTGACAGGTTTTTCAGTACTAATTGGTCTGTGGCTCTGTCTCTGGGAGCTAGCTAAGGCATAGAATCTACGATGCTTCGGTTATTACAGATGTCCTGAGATGACGGTGACAACTTGTCTTGACCACCGGCCATCCAATCTATGTATCTCAATCTGCCTAGCCCATAGAAATATAAATAACAGGAGAAGTGGCATGGGGGCGTGTCTCTGTCCGCACATCTTGATCATAGTGCTCATTGCATAGGCAAATGGCTGTCTCCGCGTACTAGTGTGCTTTCGGCCGTGATCGGGACAAATTATAAGAATGCTGTGTTGTTCAGAGGTTTCTTGTAAGAACCGAAGCCAAAACAAAAACTTTGTGAATCATGGAATCACATACCACATGTATTTTACTATAATTGTCTTTAAAATCATGAAAAACAACAAATCGTAAAATATTTCTTGCTTTTACTACGTTATTTTTATTTTCAAATATCACAGCGACTGTACTATTTTTGCACGAAATACATTGCTCTTTAACCACTACCTAAATATATTGCTAAGGGACTGGACAAGCAATGTAAAAATAACATAAAGACACTGTGACCTGCGGATGCATGGCGCAGTACGGCCGCAGCGTCTTGCGACGGGTTAGTGATGTGGCTGTGCAGATCCACTAACGTAGGCTATCGGCAATAATGTCGATTGTCGTATGAATTTATCAATCTGCCTAGCCTTTTCCCAACTATGTCGGGGTCGGCATCCAGTCTAACCGGATGCAACGGAATACCAGTATTTTACATGGAGCGACTGCCTATCTGACCTGCACAACCCAGTAACTGGGTAATACGATACCCCTTGGTAAGACTGGTGTCAGACTTTCGGGCTTCTGACGACTCGTAACGACTGTCAAAGATGAATGATGCCACGAATGACAACCTGGACCAACGACTTAACGTGCTTCCTAAGGCACGGAGGAGTCTCAGTATTTTAAGATGGTCACACATCCACGGTTCAACTCCGGCAAGCGCTGCTTAACCTGATGAATTGACCCATGCGGCTGTTATTACTTAGCCACGAGTCATAACAATGATGATGAAGGTACTTTAAAAGTTAATGTTGGTGCATGTGCATAACTGTTTAATTAACTTTGAAGACAAATATTGTGAGGTAACCAGGAATTACCTATGTGGAGGTTCTTTCACGAACTTACAAAGTTTTCCTATTCTACCAAGGCAATGGTCTGAAATTGGCAATTCACGCTAAGGAAGCGTGGTTTCTTCTGTAAGCCTTTGCTTTGCAGTTAAATAAATGTATTTTCAGCCTGTTCATCACACCACACTACACTACACCACACCACACCATACCACACTACACTACACCACACAACACTACACTACACCATCGCACACCACACTACACCACACTTCACCAGACCACACTCTTCAATAATAACTTTTAATTTTGTATGTTGCTTTCTTATTTCTAAGATTGTGTTATCTTTAAGATTCAACTAATCAACCACTGTTTTTGGTGAGGGGGCTGGTAATAATGTGTGACCGGTTTTCCTAGTGCAGATACCAGTCGACAAAGGACATATAGATATTGTAAATTGGGAGAGAAATATAATGTTTATTTATTTATTATTTCTTATTTATTTATTATTGGATAGCACTATAGCAGAAGTTGTGAATTAGTAGTGTGTTGTAGGTAATTTATTTCTCTGCCAGCGTCTGTGTTCCCTTCCACATATAACTCGCCTGCCGTCAAAGCAAGAATGAGCAGGCATCTTCTGGGCACGCTCGTTCCATTATAGACCTCATCCATCGCTTTCCATCAGGTGATATCGGGGTTTAGAGCAGGCTCAATCTGTAATACTATTTTTTTAATTAATGCTAGTCTGCTAGCATAGTTTTTAAGCCTGTTTCATGGACTGTATTGAAGGGCTCGTGACTAAATAGAAATGTCCTAACCCAGGTCATGGTCTACCCATCTGCCAATTTTCATCCAAATCCGTTCAGCCGTTTTAGCTTGAAAGCGTAACAAACAAACAAACTCACTTTCGGATTTATAATTTTACTTAGGATTAATGGGTAAGAGTGTTTGCGCGCGGCATCCGAAATTCGAGAAATGTCGATGTTGGTCCAAACAAAACGTCACAAAATGTTCTTAATCAAACATGGAATTTGGATCTACTGCGCTACCTGTTATACCTACAATTGTACAACGGTACAGTCACGAGCACCAATATGTATACGTATACACTTAGCATATATACTTAGTATGATTTTCTCCTACAGTGGTGATTGTTATTTTATGTTATTACGAACATAGTATTTTGGAACCCACACTAATATGAAATAGGTCTTATCTCAAAGTTGCAGTCGTTATTCCATGCGAAAATCGCTTTTGAATTTTGCTAAGTGGATACCTATTGGTGCTCGTGACTATACATGGATCTCTTGGCCAAAATCTGAACTAACGTGACCAGCTGCCGCCGCAGCGTGATTCGGTCAGATTTTACGACTACTCCTTCGATTATAATTACTACTCTAAGTTATATAACCTCCTCCTTTTAGAAGTCGGTTAAAAATAATACCAGCCTGTTACTGTCCCACTGCAGGGCAAAGGCCTCTTCTCATATAGAGAAGGTACGAGCATTGATCACCACGCTTGCTCAAAACGGGTTGGTGATTTCAGACTTATATTAACTATAAGTCCAAGTTTCCTCACGATGTTTTCCTTTACCGATGTCAGTAATGTCCAAGATATACTCAGAAAGTACATGTGAATTGAAAAACTCCCCCTCGTGCATGAGAGGCCAGGCCTTAACCACTGGGCCATCACGACATCACGACTCAAAGTTGTTATGACAATTTTCACAAATGTTTCCAACGACACCCCCGTCAATGTCATTTAGGTGGGAAAAGATCCTTTAATTATATGTACTACCGTCAGTTCACTGATTTGCTTCGGATTCGGTACACAAATGCTCTAATAACTTATAATTATTTAAGTATTATCTTTGTTACGTAAGTAAAGTTTTATAGTCATGCTCTAAGAAGAGAAATGGAAAGTGAAACACGGCAGAGTAACGCGAATTTAATAAGTACTATAATTAATTAAACATGACTCCGTGGGCTCCTATTTCATCATAACGAAAGACTTAGATGCTACTTACGTAAGTAAAACTAACTTATGATTTTTAGGATTCCGTACGTCCGAGTGAAAAACGGAACCCTGTCTGTCTGTCTGTCCGTCTGTCACAGCCAACTTGCTCCGAATCTACTGGACCAATTTAGTTGAAATTTGGTATATGACCAAAAACGGACGGGTAACGTAAATAAATGAATTTTGAATATTGGGGTCACTTTTCAGAGGCAAATTAGAAAATAAAATAAAAAAGTTTAGGAAACTGTACCATGTCAAATGCTTAAAGGGCTTGTTGTGAGGATCTCAAATATTTTGTTTTATAATGATTAAATAAATACTTTTAAAGATATTTAAGAAAATAAATGAAAATTTACCATTCTCCCCCACTTATCTCCGAAAAAGCTGAGCCTTAAATTTTGAAAAATACAGTATAGTTCTATACTTATAGATTACAGGAAAACCTATCAGAAGTCATGGTCTTAAAATAGCATGGTACTTAAACCACTCAAGTTTCTTCTTGGGATAAATTTCACCCTAACTACAGAACCCTTCATTGTACAAGGTCCGACACGCAGACTAGTTTTTTAATTGTAGCGCATTATGGTAATTTTTTTTTTGAGTCAGAGCATTTATTCAATAAGATTATTTATACTCGTAGGTAGGTAGGAATAAATGGTAAAGAAGTCCATTCTTTGATTATTTGACGTCAGAGGTGCAAGCCCAACTATTACCTATTAAAACTGCTTCAACTTTTAGAGGCTACCTCAAACTAACATAGAAACTCTAGCCCAAGAAAAGTTCAGCCTAGCTAAAATAAAATTGCATTATTTTTACCCGTCTACGGCGGAGGGTTATTGATTTTGACCGGTATGTATGTACTCGCATGTGCATCTGTTCCCTCATAAGTTCAAAACTACTGATCATAATTTTGACAAATGAGGTATCGTTGGAAACGTCTTGATCTTCTGCTGGTTATAAGCTATGTGCCGTCTTTTTTTTTATGACACCATGTTGGGTAACAAATGAAAGGGCTTAATTAACACATTTCAAAATACGTATATATGTGTCACCATAAGATTGTGGGATCCGTTAGTTTATAACCAACTGTATTATTTATATTAGATTATAAACTGTCGAGAAATTGAGATCTGGGTGAAATGGGTTAAGTTAGGTTAGAACTGTGACTAACCGCGCGCGAGCCGAGCGAGCGGTGCCTCGGCAGCGGTCGGCGAGCACTACTTCCAAGTTGCTCGCAGCGAGGCAGGCTATTTAGTATTAGCGCAAGGTGCGTTACGTCGCAAGCAAGTGTGATACCAGTTCACAATTTGTCGGTTATCGATGAATAGATTTTAAACTGTCGAAAAATAATGCGTTAAATTGCAAATAGTTGATGCACTTCACAATTTTTCGAGAATTTATAAATTAACGGAAATAATACCGATAGATGATAAACTAACGAAGATCATAATTATATGGTAACATACGAGTACCTATGTATTATAACCCCTAAACAATTAAACTAAAACCCAACTACGACAAAAAAGCCAACTAAAAAGGTATAAACAAGACATCAAAGACAGACAAATAAAAAATCCAGAGTCATACGTAGACCGTTCGATTTATGCGTTCTCACGGTGACGTAATTTTTTTTATTTTTAGCGAAACTGGGTAAGTAATTCTTTTAACACTTGTCGAATTGTTTGCAACGAATTCCAAGGGTCAGGAAATTGACCCGTTTGCAAGCAAAACAAACGCGCGCATATTATGCAAAAATCTGCTAATTAAATTTAAGTCCAAAAGTTCAAGGGAATTTCATGATTAAATTACATAAAGGGTGGATTTTTGAGATGGAGCAGTAAGGATCCTTAAACGTTGTAGCTACAGGAAAACGGTCTTAAGAGA
The DNA here is from genome assembly GCA_916701695.1 of Agrochola macilenta. Taxonomy (NCBI): domain Eukaryota; kingdom Metazoa; phylum Arthropoda; class Insecta; order Lepidoptera; family Noctuidae; genus Agrochola; species Agrochola macilenta. Next base: position 20,352,104 of record OU753560.1, on the reverse strand, counting down.
CTGTCCTTAACTTTTTGAAAGATTTCGATCTGCATTCACAGACTTAACATAATAATAATAATAAACCCTATACCCTACCTGTCCCCAGCATGTGGACAAGGCAGGATGTGGATTTTATTCGCAGTTCATAAGTTTCACATATCGATTCCCAACGCTGAAATCCGACTTCCAAAAAGGAGGAGGTTATATGTTCGACGCGTATGTATGTTTTTTGTTTTTTTTTTTTTTTTTTTTTTATGTATGTCCGTTGATTTCTCCGTGAATTGTGGACCGATTTTGAAAATTATTTTTTTGCTCCCGGATTGGTCCCATGTCAATTTTATTATCTTTGCTGGGATGGTTTATTTTTTCCCACTTAGTTTATGTGGATGATATGATTATAACTTCCTGTGACTGTTATTTACATAGCGGGTACTGGTAATCGAATTTGTGTGAAATAACTTTAATTTCGGAAGTCGGTGGCAAAAAACGAAAATTCAAAACCAAAGACACCGACTTCCGAAATTAAAGTTATTTTTCTCTTTGTAGTGTTTTATTTCGGAAGCTTTTATTTGGATATTAAGTTATGTTTGTTTAAGTTCTGTTTACGTTTTACTTTTTATTTCTTCTTGAGTATAGTTTTCGATGTTTTTTGTTGGTAAATTGGCGTTTGCTAGCTGAAATATGGCAAATGATTTCTATAAAAACCCTTTTTACGATTTGTTTACTTTTACTTAACTACCTACTAATAATAAAGCTGAAGAATTGGTTTGATCGCGCTAATCTCTTTAACTAATTAACGAAAAATATTTTTGTATTTAATAATAAAAGAAAGAAAGAAAGAAAAGAAAGAAAAATAAGTTTATTTGCCACAGAAACACGTGCATAAAAATATATATAAAACTCGAGTTGATAACAAAATAATAACAATACAATAACGAGCACAAAACAGAAATAGTCGGCAACTGCTGGCACGTCATGACTGTGACAAGAAGGCTTCCACTCAGCATGATGCTGTGCTATGGAGACCCACAGCACAGCTCCCTTTTCTATGGGGGATGAGTGAACTTTACACCCTGTTCCTCATACCCCTAAACTGGTGACCCCGAATATGAACGTCAACGCAGCCTTCGTGCAACTACTTCAGCGTGACGTCATCATCATCATCACTCCCGCAAGCTTTCGTGAGGCGAGTCACACAGCCAGTCAGCACCCACGGCTTCAACGGGTATCCTGACCACCAGCATGCAGCGAACGCGCATTCCTGGTCATCACCCTCAGTCACAACCCAGCGCTGTACCACATCCGACCCACTGGATCATAACGCAGCGCTACCCCGACTCACTGGGGAATCACCGCAGATAGTTCCGACTCACCGCGAACTATGCGGCACCCGGTTCCGACTCACTGGAACCACAGCTGGCACTGTGAAGCATCGCAAGATTCAAGACTCAGCCCACTATCGACCTCCGGTCTCCGGAGGGGAGTGATGTAGCGGCATCTACATCGCTACATGCGAACTACGCATCAAAGACCTGACGTCACACAACATCCTGACGTCACAAATCCTGCATCGCGCAATTAGAGTTTACCGCGCGATAAACATATATAGAATCTCCCAACTTCAAACCTCTGGGCAGTTGCCCGCCAGACATCACACCCGTCTGGTCGGAGGATCCTCCCTTTTCTATGGGGGATGAGTGAACTTTACACCCTGTTCCTCATACCCCTAAAGGCACATACAACGAGTGCAAGCGCACTCACAACTAGCATTCGATTTTGATAGTTTAGGAGTGGTTTAGGATCGCCGTACGCATCTATGTGTGCGTGCGCCGGTTTTCGCTAGTTGGAACCGCTCATCTGTACCCGGCTATTTAATGTCACTGAGAAGTTTAATATTTATACTATGTACGAGTATATGTATTGTTAAAACAATGTACGTGTTAAAAGCTTGATTTATCAGTATATCTGTTGACCCTGATTTGATGGTTACTCTTCGTGCCTTAGGGACGGTTTTCTCGTTAACATCAAAAGGCTACTAATTCATGTATTTTCTAGAAATTACCTCAAACAACGCAAGAATAATCCGTAGGTAATATGTTACTGCAGATAACGCTAAAAAAATATAATAAAAGACCCTCGTCTACTGAAGCCAATGCTATAAGAAACATTCAAAAATTTTGAATCAGAGCATCAATTGATGCTGGACTAAGCACGTTCGTTTCAATATTCAAAATAGAGATATAACTCGACTTTTATAACGGTGCGCTTTATCATCATTGTCATTTCAGCCAAAAGACATCCAATGCTGAACTGAACATAGGCGTCTCCCAAGCACCGCCACTTCGACCGATTCTGTGCTTCCCGCATCCAGCGGATTCCTGTGGCCTTTACAAGGTCATCGGTCCATCTTGCGGCAGGCCTGAACTGTGTGCTTAGAGCTGTCAAAATCGTAAGTTGCAAGAATTCACCTGCCCGGTTACCTCCTCAGTGCGCCGACGCATCTTATTACGGTTTACATAACTCGTGTCGTCTTCACAGTTCTGTCTTATTATTCGTTAATTTGTTATTGTTATTATTTAAACCACATGCACTGTAAAATTTTGACGTTGACAGGCGTACAGTTATAAAAATCGTGTTGTACAGGTCGATACATCCTTGCTTTCACAAAACGGTACAATACAACAACAGTTTGGTCGATCGAGAACCAAGTGAGTGGGGAAGAGCTAACTATAATTATCTATTGTGATACCAACAAAGGTTCGCGAAATTGAGTCTTTATTCGATATGGATCTCTTTGAACCATTCATGGCATAATGCTGGTTTTCGTTCATGTGAATTATTTCGTCCATTACCTACTGAGTTTATTAAAATAATTTTTGTGGTTGATGTTATCTTATACAATATTGAATAAGACCTGTGTTACAATTTTGGTGTACAATCAAGATGTATATTCTATCCTATCTTTTGTGGTTTGTCCCTGTTTTGAGATAATTTTACTTGATACGAGAGGGTGATCAGTAGATACAAATGGAGAAAGTAATTAATTTTATTCGGACATTTTGCACATGCTAAGACATCCTCTCGTATCAGGTTATGGGCCCAGAACCTGATTGGGAAATTTCCACATCCCAGTCTAGTAGTGTTTTACTGCTGCTGTCAGACACCATGCATTGAGGCTGCACTCCAACATCAGCTCTGCTGTGCTATTCGCTATAGAATCTAATTGAAAAATACTATTCACATAGCTAGCAGTAGCTATGGTTTCATGCCCGTCCATTATTCTACAGGTTTTAGAATCAAAATTGACTTTATAACCTTTTCTTGCTAACTCACTCACTGATAAAAGGTTAGTTGACAGTTGAGGAACCAAATAAACATTAGTTATTGTTCTAAAAACGCTGTCTAACTTAATTCTAACTTTACCTAATCCTGAAGAATAATGGACGGGCATAAAACTATGGAAGTATAGCTTGTGGCTAAGTAATAACAGCCGCATGGATCGATCGATCAGGTTAAGCTACGCTTGCCGCGGTTGGTCCGTGGATGGGGGACCATCTTTACATACCAAGACCACTCCGTGTCTTGGAAAACACGTTAAGCGGTTGGTCGCGGCTGTTACGCTTCTAACGTGCACGTTAAGCGGTTGGTCGCGGCTGTTACGCTTCTAACGTGCACGTTAAGCGGTTGGTCGCGGCTGTTACGCTTCTAACGTGCACGTCTTTTTACATTGTTCTCATACATAATTATATAATGTTTAATTTCAACATGAATGATGTAACCAATATTTGTAGCAATTTATTTAAAAGAGTGTCCGTGGTATCACCCTTAATAAACCTTTTAATAGCCTGGTCATTTTCTGAAATATAATTTAATATTTCGTTAATTACATTTTCAGAGTTTGTCAGTGTCAATTTTTTTTGGTCTGATGTATATACAAGATGACTGAATGCCATTCTGCGATATTGAAATTACGACGCTATACTAAGTAATGCTGTGTCAGTAAAGCAGATTCTATCCTGCAATGAGTATACGAAAATAGCCCTTAACTGCGGTGAAGACCGTAATTATTTTGGCTGTGACTGTATACTTTTTGAAATAATATGTTTGTACTTTTTGTTTTTGTGGTGTACTTACTATAAAGTATGATTCATAATAAATTAATAAATATGATTTGGTAACAGTCTTCAAGTACCTAAGGACTAGCTTAGCGCAAATAATTTATAAGATATTGATTATATCTTGACCACAATGGACGTTGTCAGTCATGTTTGAAATTGATGAATCCTTAATTGCAATCGCAATCAATCAATCCTGTCTATCGTAACGGTAGACCACTGCTGACCATATCCTTAGGTCATCAAACGCAGCCTTCAGAGCTCTTAACACAAACGCGCGACGTAAACAAAACGAAAGTTCGAAAGATCTTTGAATCGAAAATACAACTGCAGAATATTGGTTTGAATTTTTGCGACAAGCCCAATCAATACTTTTTCTCAAACAAGCAAGCATTATTTTGACAACCTTCTTCGAGATAAATCGAAAATGCTGTACTGATCAAATCCACGCGAGCAGGCGCCCAGCAATCTTAGTATAAAAATCCATATCTGTTTTGTGTGTTGTGTTTAAATTTCGATTTGGCTTGCAAACAGAACTGAGGAATAATTCCCGTAATTTGTAACAACGTTCGCATTCGCATTTCATTCGCAATCTGTCAAAAATACAATCTATTTACCAACATTTTTATCAAGTTTGACAGATTGCGACTTGATTTATAGTAAAGAAGAAACAAATGAACATATTGGCGCGTGAAAAATTTTCGTTGTTTGTCATTGATTCTGGAATTTATAATTAATTTACTTAGCTTGAAATTTCGCACATTATGTGTACGAAACAAAAGGACTAAACAAGCCTTGGCCGCAACCAGGAATTTGGGCCCCTTTTGCAGGTCGCGGTACTAATATACCATATGCATATCTATGGGTATTCATAAATATGTATAAAGTCTTTAAAAAGTATTTAAAATAAGTAAACATTACTTACTTAACCAGTTTTTCAATTTTGAAATCATTCTTTACGGTAAGTTTACTCCGCACATTTGTGCTAGGCCCACTTTTCGTCAGTCTATCTTGCCGTAAGACGTCGAAAACGACCTAGGTATGTTTGCCAACCCGAAGTAAACATTACTTACTTAACCAGTTTTTCAATTTTGAAATCATTCTTTACGGTAAGTTTACTCCGCACATTTGTGCTAGGCCCACTTTTCGTCAGTCTATCTTGCCGTAAGACGTCGAAAACGACCTAGGTATGTTTGCCAACCCGCTGTTTTTATTCAAAGTCCCGCTCTCTATCTCCGACTCCGATTTACTATCTCTCACCCCACAGAGAGATCACGGAGACGCTTCGGTAGCCGCTGCTAGAGGTGGCATTGTCAATAAATTTAATACAAAGTACGTCTCTAGACGCTGCCGGCGCCGTCGGCATAGAAATTCTATCGTGACACACCCTGTTATTGACATTTCCCATTTTTTTTCCAGAAAACTTTAGTTACAGGTTTCATGTTAGCACCTCTGTAGTTTTACGTCCGTTATAGATATTTAGAATTAACAAATACACACACACAAACAGGCTGTGAAGCCATAAATGAAATGAAATCTTTCAACAAATAGGCAATACAGACTCTACACAAAAGAAGGTCTGATTTTATGGTTTCACCTCCATCCAGAACGAAACTTGAACTACTTTCACATGAAATAAAAACTGAACTCGATACTTTAGCTACCTACTGCTCCAAATATTTTATATCTTTTCATAAAGTGTACCAATTCATGATACGTTTCGTTCAAGCCACTGACAAACCGGTTGCCGACATCAAATTAAATGTTATTAACATAACATAATCAACCTATAATATTGCCACTACTGGGACCCAGGCCTCCTCTCTGTGAGAGGTAGTGGGCCGTAATCCACCACGCGGGCCCAGTGCGGGTTGGTAGATGTCACATGTCTTCAAATTTTCGGTTCTAGGACATACCGGTTTCCTCACGATGTTTTCCTTCACCGTTTTCAGAGCAGTGGTGATGAAATAATTTAGACAAAGTAAAGCGCCTGTCAAGGTTCGAACCTACAACTCGTACCTAAGTAGCGGTCGTTACCACTCAGTCACCACTGCTCTGTTGCGGTACCTTGGAGTAAATTACTCACGGGCAGTACAGATACCATTCATGACCAATAATGCCCATACACTACATAAAATAACAAAATGATGCGGGATAAAAATGGGTGAACAGGACGTGTAGCTCTAGACACGGCATAGGCATTAGGCATTATTGGTCATGAATGGTATATATGGCAATTTACTGACCCATCACAATAAATTACAGTCCAAGAAGGAGTCGTAGAAAAGTTTAAAAGAAAGCGAAAACGATTGTCAAGTTTCGTCCTATTTATTTACTAGCTTCTGCCCCCGACTTCATTCGCGTGGAAGTCGTAATGTACACAATATACTAAAATAACAGTCATATTTTTCTCTCTAGACCCCGACCCACTGCGTAGCATCGTATCGCGGTATTACTTCTTTTCTGCATAACGTTCTCTCGTAACGGTCTTAGCGTGGTGCAAAAAGATTTTTCCAAATCCAACTGGTTGTTCCAGAGATTAGCGCGTTCAATCAAACAAACTGTTCAGCTTTATTGATCGAGCGAAGCGACCGAACGTCTCTGCTTCAAGTCTGGCATTTGCTTTCGTGTGTCAGTTTGTTGCTACTCCTCTCTACAGGTCGTATTTTACAACCGATCTAGAAGAAACTTGAAATACAGGTTTGACGACTTAGTATATCTAGATTTTTTTGTCGTCAGGGGATTTGCTTGGAGGGGTACTTCCTTCAAAAAGGAGCAAAAAGGGGGCTACTGGATATCTCCGCCTTATAAGATCTGATTTCGATGGTTCCTTTTTTATTTGAAACTTTAAGTTAGTCTCATAAAAATTTAAGCTGAATAGCTCCTCAAAATGCAGTAAATTGCTCACTTTTAGATTTTTAGCACTGGAATCGGCCCTTTTACTATTAGGTAGGGTTTGGTGGAGCTCCTGGGACCACCTTCTCATCACAAATCTAGAGAATTCTAAAAATATTTTTTAGAATTTACAAAAAACATGGTACAGTCAGCATCAAAAGTTCTTCAACTTTTGATGCTGACTGTACCTAAATATCCCATTTTAAATAACTTTAGTGGTATATTAATTGTTGTAATAAACTTTGTGCTCGAGGGGTCTACTGTTCCCAAAACTACTCGTTATATTTTTCTTCTTTTCGTGTGGTTGGTGTCTTACCTGGTGTCAGAGTTTTAAAGCCGCCCATGGGTCTCTGACTTGGCTTCACATGCCGGCGAGAAATACCTCTCAGTCATGCTGGTTTCCTCACGATGTTTTCCTTCACCGTTTTTGAAGCAAGTGATAATTATACAATACGCACATAAATCCGAAATGTCAGAGGTGCGTGCCTTGAGTTCGAACTCGAAACCTATGACTTGGCAGTCGACGGTCACACCACTAGGCTATCACTGCTAGTTATATTAGTATCTACAGATTAGGCAAACCAACTTGTACAAAAATATATAACTATTTTAGTATCAGATTGTATATTGTATTAAAATATATGTAAATAAAGACTACATAGGGATTTAAAATTTATTTTAATATCTTCGTTCTGCGTCAATTAAAGGTTAAAGGTGTACACAATTCATACATAGTAGACAGTAACTTAGATTACAGTAAGAAATAGATTAGTTTACACATTTGATTTTAAACTTACATTTGAAGTTAACGCATTCAGGGACACTGAAAAAGACACAATAGAAATGTATGTACATTTGATTAACTAATATACTTGTACATATTATTATTATTTTAAGTCTGTTAGGTTTTAAATACCAGACATTTGAATTAAAATATTTATTTAAATAAAACTTCTAGCAAATTCAAGCTATTAAAGAAACAATATTTATAATAAATAATACGAGTATACAGGGCTATTGGTAATATGTCGACAATCCATTATGGGGAAGGAGAAGAGGTCATTTACCAGCAAATTAACCCTTAAGACTCATAAGGGAATATCCACCATTTTCGAGTAATTTGACATTTTATATTTTTATTTCATTAATTTTAAAATATAAAATGTCAAATTCTTTTGTCACCTTCACTTATAAGGAACTTTTCAAGACAAATCCAACGAGCTCAACACAACAAGGAAACAACACAGAAATTCCTCAACTTTACAAAATAGCCGATCTTTTAAAGTTGAGGAGTTTCTGTGATCAACCTCCCGCTCTATCATCAGATCCTGGACTATACCTTGGCCTATTTTTTTTATCAAGACACAACTAACGAGACCAAACACATCAACGCTATATCTTGTTTAGTTAAAGAGTTCCCGTGGACACCTTCTGGCTCCACCATCAACACGGTTAGCTTATTTCGTTGTGGAGTTCTTATGGCCATTTTTCAGCTACAATAACCGATCCTGAACTACACCTTGAGTTAACGTACCTAATTGTCGAAACAAATCTAAATGGCAGAAAGACAACGGGGTTTTCTTGTCTAGTTGAGGAGTTTCAATGGTGGTGGTTCTGTATCCATCGTAAAGCCCTTGGACTATAGTATCTACTTAGTAAGACAAACCAACGACGCCAAGCAAGTTAATAAAAGCTTGTAATGAAACTTAAGGTACCATTCCGTACCCGACCGCAGGAGGCAACTGCAAGCGATGTGTTGCGGCGACACGACTGGTTTGTATGAATTTTTATGAAATACCTTCCTTAGCCGACACGTCGATGGCAGCTACGGGCGAGCGACAGGCGACACGTGCAGCCCGACCGCAGACCAGTAGAGCCGCCAACGCTCGAGCTATAACATGTTTTTCTGTTTGTTTGTTTGTTTTGTTTTTCGTTTGTTTTTTAATACGGGCTGCTGCCGCCTGCGGTTGGCTTCGGAATGGTACCTTAAATCTCCAAATTAATATACATCAAAATCAACTTGATGCTTACCATTATCAGTTACTTCTTAAAACTCATAAACGTACGTACACAAAACAGCGCGAGCGCATTGAATAAATAAATCTCTCTAAGTCGAAATTATGTAACAACACGGAAATCCTATAGTTGCTTGAGCATAATTTTGCTTTGATGAGATAGAAAATTATTGTTTCGGAAGTAGGTCTCCGAATGTACTAATGGTTTTGTGATTTTGAAAACACCTTTATTCAGAGGTCTTTAACTTTCTAACCTAGTTTTGTGTGTTTATGGGTAAGGATCCTGGATCGTTCGCATGCAGAAATTAAAAAAAAAAAAAATCTAATAGTCAATGGATATCTCTATAATTAAGTTTACGATAGATTAACACACACATAACATCACGTCTGCATCCCACGTAGGGCTAGGTAGAGGTGCACATATAGTACACCCACACTTCGCCATTTATTTTGCTTTAATGTAGCAAGATCAGCCTATATATAATATTTATTTAACTTTATACACAAGTAAAAATATACCGTACAAAGGCTTAATGCCTGAGGCATTTTCTACCAGTCAACCTTAGGGTGATAAGTAGTGACTGCGGGTTTGTCCGAAAGGGATATCGCGGCCCCGGCACACAGGCAACGGAAGGAACACGGGCGGGTTTTAGTCAGTAAAAGTCTGACACTCCCTCTCGCTCCGCCCAGAGCGGGAGGAGTCATTTGATGATTTACCAAACAAAAAAAAAAAAAAAAAAAAAAAAAAAAAGGATGATGGTGATGCAGAGACAAAACATGGCAGGTGCAACATAATAGATAGTTATCTCGAAACATAATAAATACTAATACTCTTACACAGATACATAAATACAAACATAAAATCAGCGCTGGGATGATGCTGCCAACTTCTTACGAATATGATCACGTAACCAGGCCTGTGTACCACTGGGACACAGGCCTCCTCTCTGTGAGAGGGAGTGGTCCGTGATCCACCACGCGGGCGCAGTGCGGATTTGTGGATGTCACATGACTTTTTAGTTCTAGGACATGCCGGTTTCCTTCCCATGCATTATTAAAATATTTAATAAAAAAATACAAAGAAATAAATAAACACAAACAAAAAAAAAAAAAATACTTTGTGAAATATTTTACTTTTTTAATTTTTTATTTTAAGTAAAGTGCCTGTCTGGGTTCGCACCTACGACATGCAACTAGTAAGTCGCGGCCGTTTCTACTGGGCCACTACTGCTTTACTAAGAGCAAATTATAACTCAAAAAATATGACTCAGCCTTTGGTTCAGACTAAAATTAGTTGGGGTATCCCGATAAAACCAGACAGTACCCGGTAAATACTTCTCATTGCCAAAAAAATAGGTCTATCCTGTACTTTGTATAGTTGACCTTCATTAAAATTTAAACATTTAGCCTCTTCACTTGTTACTAATTAAGGAGTAAGAATATTGATTCGTTCCGGGAAATAAGACTCTAGAACCAACTTTCTGTGTAAAAAAGAAATAAATAGAAAGATTAAGTGTTGCGCGTCTCTTTCATTGCACAGTTGCGGTGTGCTGGGTGGTGCACTTGTGAATGACGCCCCCTGAAGGTGGCGCCCGGGGCACATGCCTCGGTTTGCCCCCCCCCCCCCTAGATCCGGGGCTGTCGTTCCGGGAAATAAGACTTTAGAACCAACTTTCTGTCTCCCAAATGTAGCATAACTACAGTTAGGTATATTGTCTTTGTTGTCTACTGAAATCTATTGTATAACTTTAGAGATTTTGGCGAACAAATAAATATGAAAGTATCTTCGGTCATAGGTTGCCTAAGGCGAGTTGGGACCTATTTTTTCAGTATGTGTAGATCTTCTTATCTTCAAATTAATATTAAAGGAATCTCTTAAATAAAGCTAATAAATAACGGGTTTTTTATCGTTTGTTGTTATAGCGACAATAGAAATGCGTAAACTGAAAATTTCAACTGGCTACCTATTACGGTTCACGAATTAATCTTTTGGATTGAATTTTTAGAAGCCTTTAAATATTTTTTGTATTTTTGTTTTCCTCTTATCGACTCACGGAGTCTTTGTTACCTTGTAACTGCATGATTTATTTGTATATCTCATATATTAAGTGAACTGTCTTGTGTTCTATAGGAGAATTAATTATTTAAACCGAGATACAGCCCGCTGACAGACAGACGGAGGGATAGTGGAGGCTTAGTAATAGGGTTCCGTTTGGCACCCTTCGGGTACGGAACCCTATAAAGCTCTGTCTTGTACTATGTATAGTTGAGCTTCATTAACAACCAGCCTCTTCACTTGATACCTATTGGTTATGAACTTAGAATATTGGTTCGTCCCGCAGCCCCGGATCTAGATTTATTTTTTACCGGGGCAAAAACTGCCGCCTGCCGCCCCCCGCCAATCCTTTATGGGTGCTGTGCAAATTTTATGGAAATGAAAATTTTGGCAGCAATATGTTACTAATCACATTTTATCGATCGAGAAAGCCTCAATCCAACAGGGGCGCTAAAACTGGTGTAAAAAAGAAAGTAATAGAAAGATTATGTGCTGCGCGTTTCATTTATTGCAAAATTATCGCCTCCTGAAGGTGGCGCCCGGAGCACATGCCTGGTTTGCCCCTCCCTCCCTAGATCCGGGACTGTCGTTCCGGGAAATAAGACTTTAGAACCAATTTTCTGTCTTCCAAATGTAGGATAACTGTAATTAGGTACATTGTCTTTGTTGTCTACTGAAGTCTATTGTATAACTTTAGAGATTTTGGCGAACAAATAAATATGAAAGTATCTTCGGTCATAGCTAAGGCCTAAGGCGAGTTGAGACCTATTGTCAGGATGTCTAGACCTTCTTATCTACAAATAAATCTTTTAAGAATCTTTTTTTTATGACGTCCCGTATTATTACGGTGTTAATTATGATATAGAATGTTTGTTGTGTCTTTTAAGACGTTTTTTTAAATTTATGATAGGAATTGTATGTCTCGACCGACGGGCTGTGCATGGCCTGACGCGAATGAAACGAAATTTTTCGTAGGTATTTTTTTATTTTTTATTGCTGTTTCATAGAAAAGTGAACCTACGCGGTCAAAATGTTGTATGGAACAGCAGTTTTTTTAATAATAACTGTCGAAAAATTTCAACGCAAGGGTGTTCAGAATCATGTACTCAATCCATGGTATCAGTTTACCTTGTATATTATAGTTAGTTGTATAAATATAGTGTGGATAATGTGTATAATCAATATATAATTAATAATATTAAAATAAATGCCAGTTGACATTTATGATATATAAGCGGTAGCTAGAAAAAAGCGATGTGCAATTTCCTTATTAAATAAGAAAAAAAGAAAAATGTGTTTATTGGCATTACAGCAGAAAAATACACCTTATAACTAAAAAAACAGAAAACAATGATTATAATGCCAATAGGGCCTCAGCTCAGCATAAATAAAAAGATGACGCTGATTTTCAGCTGCAACCCACGAGTGCCATACGCTAGAATAATAAAGACAGGGAAGTGTGTGTCCGTTTTAATAAATTAACAGAATAAATTAAAGGTAAGTAGTAAAAGATAGGAAATTCAAATTTCTTCTTTTGTGGTAAAGGTAAAGTACAAAGCTTACTCAATCAATCAGTCTAATTACACCACTACCTGATCATACTAATTGACTACTACGGACTAGTACTGTTTAATTTATTTACTGCTAAGTTCTTAAGTCAAACGGAACTGTTCCAGGAATTTTCAAACAGAGTTAAAAGTCATTTTAATTTTGTGTAAATCAAACAGTTTTGTGTCTGGAGTTCTTTTGGGACTTATTTAATTTCAGGGACTCGTAAAATAAGAGCCGCGAGGATTTAATTGCAAGGTGAAGATTTCAAATGGCGCCGTGTGAACGTGAACTGCATATTTTACACTAAATCTTTTCTCTTAATAAGTTTAGATAGGTATCTAATTACTTTATGTGTTAAAACCCAACATGAACGAACTTAGCAATGCACTTCAACTCAACATCAAACCGCTAGTCAACATCTTACCTGCCTTCAGGCCATCCAAACGATGAACAACTTGAAGAAGTTGGCGTTCATCAATCGGTTTCTGACAATATTATTAATATTACTTTTGACCGATTATTCAACAAAATCCTGAAGCCTGCGTGGCTCTATGTTAAATGATTAATTAAATCTTTCAAAGGTATAACTTTCTATAGGTATACGGGAAAAAGTTTTAGATAAGGCCTATTTCAAGGAAAACGCGGAAACAAACTTTAAGGTATTCATCATAGGGACTCTTTATCAATAAGTTTGATCGCCTGGGTATAATATTATATAAGTCACTAATGAATTAATAGTACTCATCATTAAGAGGGCTTAATCCTAAAAGTTGGCAACGACACAAATAGCTGTCAAATATTGACCAGTTTTGATTAATTTGGCAATAATACTGTATGAAAATATGAAATGTGGCTAACTAGTGAACTTAAATATTGATTGTGAAATGCAATAATTAATATAGTTTTAGATGTAAAAAAGTAGTTAGAAATTTCCAATTTGCCTTTTTTTACACCTAAAACGGTTACAACATCAAATTCAGTGTTATAATTGCAATTTATTATTAATATTATTATTCTAGTTCGCTAGTTATGTAACCACATTTCATATTTCCATACAGTATTATTGATAAATTAATCAAAACAGCAAAATGTTTGATATCTATTTGCGACGTTGCCCACTTTCAGAATAAATGCTCTTAAGACAGAACAACCATAAATTAACAGACGTTGCGACCTCCGAGCGTCTCTGTGTCTGAGAACAATTTAGCTATTTGTTGCCAGTTTAAGCCGATTTCAAGTTGGCCAGTTTGCGGAGACCCTTGTTCATCTAATTGGACGTGGCCCCACTAAATACAAGTTCTGGTGTTGCAATAACGAGAGTCGAAAGCAAGTGGCATTCCGTCGCCTTTCACTGGTTATTATAAGAGCCTCTTGTGCGATGACTGGTACCGATGCTTTGATATTCGACGTCTTATGGAGTTCTGATGCCTTGGTAGTTTTGATGTCGGATAGTTTTTTTTATGATCGTTTTAGCGGTAGTTTTTGACGATTTTTTCATTAACGTGATTGAATTGAAAAAAAGAAGCCAACGTAGGTATTTATTTCTATGGAACTTTTCTTGAATAAACAGCTTGGTAGGTACTTATAAAAAAATTACGATACTCCTAAAAAATTTGCTTAACTAGTAAGAAGTGGAAAATAACCGCCATGAACGGAATTATTACGGTACTGGCTCGCTGGCCTAGTGGTCGTAAGTGCTACTGCTGTGCGTGAGGTTCGATTCTCAGGTCGGGCAAAGTGTTAGGTACTAATGGGTTTTTCCATCAGGAATTTCTCAGTAGCAGCCCGGAGTCTGGATTTGTGCCCGGTTGAGGGCAATAGGTTCGCCTCCTGTTACATGCGACTTAAACATAATTGACGAAATGTGGGACACCTCTGCCAAACCCTTCGGGGAATAGAGGCGTGATGTTATGATTTTGAGTGTTGAACGGAATTACAAGGTTTACAACATTATTTTGCAATATTCAATGAAAAGATAAGCATTTCATTTAAAAAATCTTTGGATTTTACTTCTAACCTATTCAATCTAATATTATTTGCAGCAAGACCGATCTACTGAGGGCTGGCATTTTACTGGCAAGTCTGGCAACTTTTCCAACGTAAAATACTACTATAAATACTTTACCAATGGATGCCACTTTGTTGACAAATGGCTATCCTGCAATAAGCTACACAGCTTACTTTGCTGCATTACTTAAGCATCCAGAGGTTACCTAGGTAAGCTGTTTCAGTCAGTGATTCTTGTCTTGATCAACATGTTCCTTATTTATTAGTCGACGCAGCACATAAGTGTTTTATAACCTCTTTATTAGGGGAAAATTCACAGATCCTACTTTGACTTTTCTTTGATAAGTTGGTATTTCATTATTTCATACGAATATAAACTTTAGTAAATGAAAATAATGTTCATATTTATATGAAACGCCTACTTAGTCAAATTAAGTCAAAGAAGTATGAGAATTTCGTCATTTCAAAGTCAGCTTAGTGCAACACTATAAGCCATACCATCATTTTCACAATTCATCCATCTTTTTGTAAAGCCATTAAATACTTGAAACTTTTTTTGTTGCATACTCCTCATTCCTCCGCATCACAATAAGCCACGACCTTTGGCTACTCCTTAGGGATCTTGCACACTAGACGGCCACGACACCTGTGGTCGCAGCGGCCACATAAACTATAGAAACCGATACGAATCGCGCATTTGGTCGCAACGGCCAACTAGCCGCAGAACATACAATATTACTAGCCGGCCACGACTCCGGCCAGTCGTGGCCGGCTAGTAATATTGTATGTGTCTAGTGTCTAGTGCGCGAGATCCCTTAGTTTTTAATTTCGAATGCGCTCTATACCTGGGATTAAATTCATCTTAAGGCGAAAGCGAAGCGAAGCAAGGTCACCCGTAAAATTAAAATTCTATTGCGTTTTTTGTAATTTGCAGGTCAGTGTCAGATTGTATGTTGATCTAAATATGATTCGAGACCGTATCAGATGTTTATTTATACAATTATAATCCTAAAAATCATCAATACAACTCTCTAAGTTCATGTAATCCTATTGAATGACTATTTCATGAAATCATAACATTTGAGGATTATGCTAACTTAAGGAGTTGTATTACTGATTCTAATGATTATAATTCTGTAAAGCCATATTTGTTACGGTCACCAATCATATATTAATCAACATACATCTGACTATCTATTTAAACTAATATAGAGAAAATAATTGATTTTTTGTATGCTTGTATTTTTTTGTAATGGATAAACTCAAAAAATACTTAACCGATTGAAAAAATTATTTCACCTATAGAGAGCTATCTTATCAGCAAGTAACATGGGCTATAATATTTTATTCTCCAAAAAGATATCCAATAAGAAATCGTATTTTTTTTTCCTATATAAGTAATTATTTGGCGTGCCTGCGAAAACTGCTGATGATACCTACATAAAATAATTTACTACATGTTTAGTAGGTACTCATCATATCCCACAAAAAAGTCCGCGAGGCTAATATGTCTAACTATTATAGGTAGGGCACAATAACCGTTTTTTGTTCAAATCAGTCAAAGATAAAAGATCAAGTGGAAAGTAATACATTATAATACAAAATACATTCGTATCATGATATTAATCCTTATCCAACTAAATCGTAACTATCCTAACTAATATTGTAATTGCGAAATTGAGTTTGTTAGTTACGCTTTCACGCTAAAACGACTAAGTCAATTTGGATGAAATTTGGCACATGGGTAGACAATAACCTGGGTTGGGACATAGAATACTTTTTATCCTTTTTTTACTTTTTAGGTGAAACCGCGGAGCACAGCTAGTTAATAGAATACTTTTTATCCTTTTTTTACTTTTTAGGTGAAACCGCGGAGCGCAGCTAGTAATTTCATAAGTTTATAACCTGGATAATAGAGGAATTACTACTTTTAATCCCGGTAGTACACTCCCTTGGGATATTTTCTGATATCTACGAGGGGCGAAGCCACTGGCAAAAGCAGGTAATATATCAAATTTAATAAAAATGTAAACATTAATGACAATTTTTACCCATAAACACGTCAGATAATAAAGATTATCATAATAATCATTAATTGAAAAGTAAAAGTGTATTGTATGTTAAAACGCTAGTAGGTAAAAGTACATAATTTGCGTATAGAATTCACAACAACTTGTAAATTAAAACCCATGTCCACATGAATTTTGATGAGCTGAAAATCGATTGGAGTTTAAAATTGTATGTCTCTATCATTAGGATTGATATTTGAGTGGTGCCTGCCTCTATTTCAAATTTAATTTATTTTGAATGTATTTTAGCTTGCTTGTTTAATCGTGTAATCGTATGTATCATTCACTATACTATATTTAGTTAGATCGTACGATCAAACTAAAATTACACTGGAATGGGACCAACACTTATGTACCTACCTACCTACTTAACTACTTACTTAGGTGTAATTTTTTTTTCTTACACACACCAGCCTGTTACTGTCCCACTGCAGGGCAAAGGCCTCTTCTCATACAGAGAAGGCACGAGCATTGATCACCACGTTTGCTCAAGACGGGTCGGTGATTTCAGACTTATATTAACTATAAGTCCAGGTTTCCTCACGATGTTTTCCTTCACCGATGTCAGTAATGTCCAAGATAAACTCAGAAAGTACATATGAATTGAAAAAGTCACATTGGTACTTGCCCGGATTTGAACCCACAACCTCGTGCATGAGAGGCGAGGCCTTAACCACTGGGCCATCACTGCCATTTTTTTTTTCTTATTCTTAGTAAAATAATTTAAAATAATATTACATACATACTCGTACACACGGCTACTCATCAAGCTATACATTTCCAGTTTATGCTGATCTCGCATTGTATAGGATTTCCGTACAAATGTGAGGTCAGCTTATACTGGAAATGTATAGCTTGATGTGTAGCCGTGCGTACATGTCGAATTGATAACCTTCCTTTTTTTGAAGTCGTTAAAAAAATAGTGTTGACTTGATTCAGAAACTAAAGTTATACATTTCATCAGAGAAGATGTCAATTATTTAAACCGCCTCTGTGGTCTAGTGGTTAGACCCCTTGTCTCAAACTCAGAGGTTCGAATCCCAGTGGGGGCAGAACTTTCTGCTAAGTTTGGTTTATGGTAGGGCTTGTTCTAAGTCCGCCTGGCTAGCTACCACCATCTTATACAAGTCTGTCGCTATAGTAACAATGTTAACAGCATTGTTATTTTCGGCAATTAGAGCTAAGACTGCCTATCTAACGATAGGCAGTCGCTCCATGTAAGATGCTATAATTTTAAGCATTATAATGTAAATACCTACCTATTGTAGATTCTGTATACGGTACTAGATTAAATTTTACCAGACCAAATATAATATAATTATTCATTCTTATGGTTTTAATAAATTACTATTAATATTCCACGTCATTTTAGTAACATTAAAGGTGTAGTGGCCGGCAAACCGCGGCTCATGCATCGGCATGCATCCCGTCTAAACGAGTAGTGTAAATTATTTGGAAAAAATATATGTTAAATAAGAGCTAATCTGCCTAGCCTTTTCCTAATTATATTGGGGTCGGCTTCCAGTCTAACCGGATGCAGCTGAGTACCAGTATTTTACATGGAGCGACTGCCTATCTGTCCTCCACAACCCAGTTACTGGGTAACACGATACCCCTTGGTAAGACTGGTTGTCAGACTTTCGAGGTTCTGACAACCCGTAACTACTGTCAAAGATCTAAAAATGACAGCCAGGACCAACGGCATATCGTGCTTTCCGAGGCACGGAGGGGTCTCGGTATTTTAAGATGGTCACCCACCCACGGACTGACCGCGGCAAGCGTAGCTTAACCTGATCGATCGACCCGTGCAGCCGTTATTACTTAGCCACGAGCCCCCCTTATAAAGTATACTTTAATGAGACGTTAACATCAGAAGGTTTAATTAAAATACCTCAAGACACAAAATTTGTTCATAATGCTGAGTATAATTTGAGGTTTACAGCTATTTCAATTATGTACCTACACCTTGTATTACAACATTTTCTGCTTTCCAGATCAAGGAACACCAATATCGTAGCTGTTATAAATTACACACGTTGAATCCAGGACATTATTATTTCGAGTCGCTTCCTTAAAGCGCCATCCCACCAACCTTCAAACAACAGAGGAAAGCATTTGAGGTCAATGGTAAGCAATAAATATGAGTTTGATATAAAATAGGTGTGAAACGAATGTATGAAGGTGCTTTTTCCGAAGAGAAAAAGGGGTAAGGGATTAAGATTTTAAAAGACAAGGCGTTTTGCTGGATAGTTAGAATATATACCTACATCTTCTATACAATATGTAAAAAAAACCATCTCCTATCCGAAAAGGGCACATAGGTACTGCAATAACATTACCAAAAAGTAATATTTTCTTTTATTACTATTGAAAAATAAAAGTTATTACTATTTAAAATTCACATTTTTTGTACCATAATTGTGTCGCTTAACTTCAAACTCGGATAAATCCACTCTACCCTGTTAGGAGATATTTAAAAAAAAGTGTTAATAGTCTTAATTTCATGAATTAAAACACAGTATTTTTTTATTATGGCAACATTATTGAAGAAAACGATCCTGTTTAGCCAATTCAGTATTTAAATCACTCATTCTTTCAAAAATGTAATATTTTAGTTGGATTTACCTTCATTTAATATAATGGAATGCAATTTATCTATTTATATATTTGAATCTTTGAAAAAAACTCAGTGTGGATTTATAGAATTTTGATTTAATGGATTCGGATTTATCTGGATTGTGATCGTGGACTGACGGCCATGTTGAACAAACGCAATTACCTGATTGGCTCTCATGGACTTAACTACATTTGAAAAAAACTTTCTCATGGATCTATCTGACTTAGATAAAATATTATGATTTTAACGGTTTATTTTCTCAAAAACCATGCGGATTTATACACAACTGATAAAATTGTTTAAAAGCATTTCTTTTTCAGTTTCTTTTGACACCAAAATCTTAAAAAATCTCAGAATTGGATTTATCCGAGTTTGAAGTTAAGTGACACAATTACCCCAAATCCATTAAAAATTTTGCAAATTTTCAACTGGGGTCATAAGTTTTGACTTCTAGACACCCGCTTAAGAGCGCTTATCCTGAAAGTTGGCAACGTCGCAAATATTTCGCTGTTTTTATTAAATCGGCAATATTACTGTATCGGAATAAGAAATGTGGCTAATTAGCGAACTAGAATATTAATAAAGAATTGCAATTATAACATTGAGTTTGATGTTGTACCCGTTTTAGGTGTAAAAATAGCATTTGGAATCTAAAAGTAAACATTCGGTGTTACGATATTAATTATTACATTTCATAATCAATACTCGTTTGCTAGTTAGCCACATTTTTTATTTCCACACACTAATATTGCTAATTTAATCAAAACAGTGAAATATTTGACATCTATTTGCGATGTTGCCCAACTTCAGAATAAAAGCTATTAAATATAATCTCAGTACGTACTTACTTACTAAACTACTTACTTACTTGGGTATAACCCTTTTAAAATCGATCATCCATTAATTTAATAATCCGTTTTACGGGCTGAATTAAGTTCGTAATGCTTTATTTCAAATGTCAATCATTAGTCATATTTTGCTATCACAATTTACGCAGGCGCGTAAGACAAATTCTTTTTAATATTTTTTCACAATTTTATTCATTTAATTAAGGTTACCTGACAGTTTTCTAAATCACTTTCACGTTACAATTGAATGCAGGATTGGTGGGCACCTCTATCAATGTCAGGACAACCTTGCAAATATTGCCATCGCGTGTTGCTCATTTGTCAACCCAGCTCTATTTGGCGACTGTTAGCTAGCATGTTTGCCGCAGGCGTTTATGCCACTCTATTTCTCAGTTTATGCCACTCTATTTCTCAGTTTATGCCACTCTATTTCTCAGTTTATGCCACTCTATTTCTCAGTTTATGCCACTCTATTTCTCAGTTTATGCCACTCTATTTCTCAGTTTATGCCACTCTATTTCTCAGTTTATGCCACTCTATTTCTCAGTTTATGCCACTCTATTTCTCAGTTTATGCCACTCTATTTCTCAGTTTATGCCACTCTATTTCTCAGTTTATGCCACTCTATTTCTCAGTTTATGCCACTCTATTTCTCAGTTTACTAATATTGCAAGCACATAGCTTGATGCAGCAAACTGAGAAATAGTTATTCGAAGGTAAACGAAGATGATTGTCGTACATCAGGGTACAATAAATCCTGCCAGGGTTGCGAGTTTGTCCGAAAGGGATATCGCGGCCCCAGCACACAGGCAACGGAAGGAACACGGGTGGGTTTTAGTCAGTAAAGGTCTGACACACCCTCCCACTCCGCCCAGAGCAGGAGAAGTTATTTGATAATTACCCAAACTCAAAAAAAAAAAAAAGGTACAATAAATAAGTGATATTTTATCTTTAAACATTTGTTTAAATCCTTCGGATCCTTAACAAAAAATAAATAATGTGATAATATTCCGTACACGTGTTATCATCAGATCTGCCTAGCCTTTTCCCAACTATGTTGGGGTCAGCTTCCAGTCTAACCGGATGCAGCTGAACACGAACGACTGCCTACCTAACTTCCACAACCAAGTTACAGTTACTGCGTAACACGATATACATTGGAAAGACTGGTTGTCAAACTTTTGGGCTTCTGACTTCCTGAAACCACTGTCGGAGACCTATGAGTGACAGCCGAAACCTCGGCAATCATAGCTTAACCATCGATCAATTGCGTGCGGCTGTTATAACACGAGCTCTTCTTAATCTGTTTGTAAACCTGTTACTACCATAATTAAAACTGGCCAAGTGCTTGTCGGATTACGCACAATGAAATACATTGCAAATTAGTTTTGTATAATTTAGAAGCATTTTTTCAATTTTTGTAAATGTACCATGGAGCCGTTTTAATGTTAATAAGATGTATGTTGACTTGAAAGAGCATGGCAGTTGAGAGTATGTCATGCTCACTTAAATGTCTCGCTGATGGTGGCGAGTGTGTTAGATCATTCGGTTCCCTACAAATTGGTTGAGCTGGATGGTGCTGATCCATGCGTCATGTTCGTGAACGGGCGCCGTCAATTGTGACTGGTCATCTCTTATCTGCCATGGCTTATTTTTAATCTTATATTTTGAATTGTTTTGATTATTTTTTGTACATTGTTCTCACATGTAGAAGCAACAAGAATAATGTACCCAGGATTTTGTAATTTTCTATATTTAAAAGAGTGTCCTTGGAGTTTCTTGCCCGTTCTTCTCCATAAAGATCTACGTTTTGGAATGGGCAACTAGCTTCAACTTTCTGACTAACTGACGCGACTATTTGAAAATTCAAAAGTGCCTGTAAATGGTTTAATTGAAATAAATGCTTTGAGTTTGAGTTTGAGTTTGAAGGATTTAAAAAATAGATATATAAATAATTTTCTTTTTCGACATTAATTTTTTAAAAAAATCTACTGTTGCATACATTTTGACCGGGTAGGTATTGCACTTTTCTATGAAACAGCTGTTTTTTTTTTAATAACCTACTTAAACTTTCAACGTAGGGTAGTTCAGAATCATGTACTGAATCCATGGTATCAGTTTTCGCGTCGATGTTCTTGCCACCCTGTATACTACTGGTGTGAATTTTTTCACAAATCCAAGTACATCCATTTCCTGCTGGGGTTGCGGGTTTGTCTGAAAGGGATATCGCGGCCCCGGCACACAGGCAACGGAAGGAACACGGGTGTCGGGAGTCACGAGCCGACTTCCGGCCACCGTAGGCGCGGGCCTGCGGACGGTGAGCAATGGGCAGCTCGCCGTCCGATAAGGACCAGGCCCGGGTCGACGGCGCGTTGTGTTCCACGCGCGCCTCTAAGAGATGTCAGCACCAACTGACGGGGTCCGTAAGGACCAATGCCTGCTGGGGTTGCGGGTTTGTTCTAAAGGGATATCGCGGCCCCGGCACACAGGCAACGGAAGGAACACGGGTGGGTTTTAGTCAGTAAAAGTCTGACACTCCCTCTCGCTCCGCCCAGAGCGGAAGGAGTCATTTGATGATTTCCCAACCAAAAAAAAAAATAATACAACCATTTAGCTCGCAGGGGGGGGGGGCACTAGACTAACAAAAATTTGCATTTTAAAGCTTAATATTTCGCACTCGGATCCCTGAATTGAAAAATTATTTTTCCACTCCCTCAATATTTTTGAACGACCTTTACAACATCATCCCATAGGGATAGACGAAAAAAAATACGTACATGTAGGGGGTAAAAATATTTTTTCTTTATTCTATTTTACCACTGATTAAAATGTATACCATATGTATACCCATGCCAAATTATAGTTTTCCAGTACTAACCGCTCTGAGCTAAGCCGCGGACAGACGGACATGGCGAAGGGTTCCTTGTTTACTATGGAACCGTAAAAACTGGAACTATTTTCAAAATCGCCACACTGCTGAACAAAAGAAAACAAAAGAAATACAGGCTAACATTTAATAATTAGGGGTACGATCACAGTGCGTGATTGACTCCTGCCTCCAGGCCAACGTACCTTTTATAATTAGAAGACAACCTTTTGGTTTGTAGTCAGTTTATGTCTATCAAACACCTTTAGTTTTACCTACCCCAGGGCGAAGGAGGCATAAAGAAATGCCTTTATTATATTTTCCTTTCAAAAAATCTTTACGAAGAAAAATATTTCGGACGATTTTTCACGGGTCAACGAACTTTCTGTTATTTTCAGGACATTATAATACATGTAAGTTGCTAACAATTCGAATTAACATCCATTTATTTTCCAAGTAGAAAGACAATAAGCGATAAAATAATAGTTTAGAAAGTATGCACCTAGGTACTTCAAACAATGTTACTTACCTACTTCTAACAAACTTTTGCTTTTTCGTTAGGTGTAATATTATTTTTAATACCAAGTGCTCAAGAAATAGGAAAGCTGATAAAATAAATGAAACTTTGTTATTAGCTGTTAAATGAAAGTAGCTTTTAAAATAATTGAAACAATTTTTTAATTGGATTAGAAAGCAATTCCCAAAAAACTTTGTGCCAAATGGATTTGTAAAAAAAATAAAAACAAAATTAGCTTTTACCTAATAGGTTTTTTGTAGCACTGAAATGTGGCATACAAACTGACCACTTTTGCACAGAGAAATGGCTATTAAGAGATCACTAATTGCCCTTAAAAATATGAGGTTGGTTTGGTTTTTAAACCTGGAATGCCGAATCCCGCATAAGCTACATTAAACACATTTAACATGAGTTTAACTTCTTTTGTTACACTCTTTTAATCATTTACATAAATGCAAATGATTTTATGTTTACAAACAATACTCGTCCTGAAACCATCCCATATGATTTCAGTTCGTAATATTGAAATCCGTGTAGGTTTACATTATTGTATTGTGTACAAAAATATTATGTTATCGTTATTTGTGGGATGTCAACTGTAAATATAACCAGGTATACTCGTAAACGTAATTTTATTGAAACAAAACACCGTTTTCAACATAATTGGAATCCTCATGTCATTTCATTCGGCGAGTGAGCGTTTTCTAAAACACTTAAGTAAATAAATTATTTAAGAACCAACCAGAAGCTAATCTTTACCTACATGCGTTACCAAGCTATCTATCTGTCATTATTTTATTATTTTTTTCAGTTTGTATTTCGAGGTTAAAAGCGTTTATCCTAAAAGTTGGCAACGTAGCAAATAGGTGTCAAAAATTTACCTGTTTTGATTAATTTAGCTATATTACTGTATGTAAATATGAAATATGGCAAACTAGCAACTAAAATATGATTAAGAAATGCAATAATTAATATCGTATTACCGAATATTTAGTTTTAGATGTAAAAAACGTATTTGGAAACATTCCAAATGCCTTTTTTTACATCTTAAACGGTTACCAAATTCAGTGTTATAATTGCAATTCATTATTAATATTCTAGTTTGCTAGTTAGCCACATTTCATATTTCCATACGGTAATATTGTCAGATTAATCAAAACAGCGAAATATTTGACATCTATTTACGACGTTGCCAACTTTCAGAGTAAACGCTCTAAAATCGCCAGATTTGGTAATAACCGGCTATTAGACATACTTCTTTATCTCAGGGATCG
The DNA here is from genome assembly GCA_916701695.1 of Agrochola macilenta. Taxonomy (NCBI): domain Eukaryota; kingdom Metazoa; phylum Arthropoda; class Insecta; order Lepidoptera; family Noctuidae; genus Agrochola; species Agrochola macilenta. Next base: position 20,327,292 of record OU753560.1, on the reverse strand, counting down.
CATCCTATAAGACTGTCGAAGGCTGACCACGTTTCATCCATCAGTTGGGAATAGGAATTTATTAAAAAAAACACAGTCATTGTATTCTCTTTCTTTTCCTTTGCGTATCGATGGCAAATAAGAAAGTTGTGAAAATTCAAATATTATTATTATTATGTTTGGCCGAAAATTCAACCACGTCAACTCCATTCGCAGACATGACTGCGTCAGCGATCGGAGTTCGCGTGGGCCGTTGCTGAATTTTAAGATCCTTAGGTAATCCCTTTAAATCATGAAAAAATTATATTCCTAGTAATGATATTTGGTTATCCCATAATCCCATCCCATAAAATGCTACATTTTTATAACTTTTTCATACGTTGGTGATCATCTGGAAAATCTGTGTCGCTCAGTTGAATGTAAATCATAAAATGAACCGTAATGCTATGGCTACATTGTCGCGTTATCGCGAACTTTACTTCGCGCGCTGTCTGTTGCTCAGCAAGACATCAAGTGGTGTGCGAGAGAGGGCACGCGAAGTTTAGCTCGCCTTATCGCGACAAAGGTGGCCCCAGCTTAAGATGAACTAGTTTTAAATTAATTGCGGGTAAACAGCAATAAAATAAAATCTAGTTAGACAGTCGTGCCAAGGTGAGGTTTTGGGGCTAAGGATTTGTATGTTGAAATTTCTTAAAATTTTGTATACTCTCTAAATAATTTAGACGCAACAAAAGTATGGTATGTAAGGATCGGAGCAGGTGGCTTTTTGTAGTTTCTCCCTACCCCCATGGGAAGAAGGCGTGGGTTTATATATTAAGGGGACTACAGAACCTGAACGTGCCTAAACGCAAGTTTTATAGTGCCTAAAAATCAGAAAAATATATGATATTCTTCATAATTTATTTGCTAGGAAGATAGTGTGTTGGAAATATTATACGTATAGAACTAATTTGATATGATTGAAAAAAAAACACGAAAATGCCCCTAAAAATTTATTTTAACGATATAAAAATAGGTATATTAATATACGAGTACATGCAATCATTCTGAAAACAAGAAATTGTGATGACACTATTGACATAGTGTCATCACAATTTCTTGTTTTCTTTTTTACATATTTTTTTTATATTGGCACGTTTTTTTTGTTTGGGAAATTATCCAATAACTTCTCCCGCTCTGGCCGGAGCGAGAGAGCTTGTAAGACTCTTACTGACTAAAACCCACCCGTGTTCTTTCAGTTGTATGTGTTTGGATAGGGGCCGCGGTATCCCTTTCGGACTACGTATATTGACACCTTGTAGCTATCTTCATGTATTTATTATTTATATTTATTTATATATACTTTATTGTACACCAGATTATAGATACATAAAGAACAAGTAATACACTACAAAATATACGGGCGGCCTTTTCGCTTACTGTGGTCTCTTCTAGGCAACCTTGCATGTATTTAGTTATTATTTAATCGTGTTTTAGGGTTCCGTAGCCAAATGGCAAAAAACGGAACCCTTATAGATTCATCATGTCTGTCTGACTGTCTATCTGTCCGTCCGTATGTCACAGCCAGAACAATAAGTCGCGCTGTTCTGCACAAGCCTTTAAGATTTTCACACAAAAATAGAAAAAAAAACCAAAAAAAAAATCGGGGTTCCCCATACTTTTGTTTTCATCAAACCCGTGGGGGGTAACAAACGTGTGGGGTATCCTATAAATGATATTGAGGTTTCTAATATCATTTAAGAAGACATCCATCAGTATCCCTCTACACAGATATATCCTTTTACTCTTACTTAAAATGCTTTTACCTCCACATGCAAAGTGATTTAATTATGAAGACTAATTAATAGAGTACTTTACTAGTTTAATTAGTACTAGAAGAGTGAAATTTTCTACCAAATAACTTCTTGGCATAAGTAGCAATTTAAGTTTTACAAAAAATTTGTAAGACTTTCAAAGATGGAACTCGTAACAGTTACTTAATATTGTAAGATTAAAAGAAACCTGGGGAGAGATGTTATCTAGATGAATTCCTTTGAAACAACAGTGTCTCTTAATTATTTTTTTATTAATGTTTTTATTGTTTATGTGGTCCACGATTCTTTAAAATAATAACAAATCTGCCCAGCCTTTTCCAAACTATGTTGGCGTCGGCTGCCAGTCTATCCGGATGCAGCTGGATACCAGTATTTTTCATAGAGCGAACCTCCACACCCCAGTTTACTGGGTATCACGGTACCCATTCATAAGACTAGTTGTCAGACTGGCCGGATGCAGCTGGATACCAGTATTTTTCATTGAGCGAACCTCCACACCCCAGTTTACTGGGTATCACGGTACCCATTCATAAGACTAGTTGTCAGACTGGCTGCATGCAGCTGGATACCAGTATTTTTCATAGAGCGAACCTCCACACCCCAGTTTACTGGGTATCACGGTACCCATTCATAAGACTGGTTATCAGACTGGCCGGATGCAGCTGGATACCAGTGTTTTTCATAGAGCGAACCTCCACACCCCAGTTTACTGGGTATCACGGTACCCATTCATAAGACTAGTTGTCAGACTGGCCGGATGCAGCTGGATACCAGTATTTTTCATTGAGCGAACCTCTACACCCCAGTTTACTGGGTATCACGGTACCCATTCATAAGACTGGTTGTCAGACTGGCCGGCTTCTGACAACCCGTAACGACTGTCAAAGATCTATGAATGACAGCCAGGACCAACAGCTTAACGTGCTTTCCGAGGCACGTAACACACATACCAAATTTATATTTAAGCTTGTTGAGATCTTATATTTTCAAATGAGTATAGGTCGGGCGTTTTGGGGGACTGTATTAAGCTTTGGATTCCTAGGAATGCGGCTCCGTCATATTTTTACGGCCGTGAAAATCTGATGTTTTTGCCACTAAGGTGTCAAAAACCCTCTGTGTTTGGACAGCCAAGCTTTATAAAAATTCGACGTTCAAAAGTGCCGATTCCCAGAGTAATTTCAATAAATGTTTTTTTATTTAACATTAACTAACCCTTTCAGGTACCTACTTAATTGACTGAAACATGATAAGTTGATGTAATTTTACGATACCTGTCTCAAAATTAATCGTGACATGCAGACATTCATGGATTCAGAGTAGGTATTGATTACGATAGTGTCTACCCCCTGAGACCGAGCTCTATTAAACACAACGTGTTTTGACTTGACATGTTCCCTTCTCTATCTTGCACTTATAGTTTGACAGTGACAGGAATAATGTTTAGCTAAAGTACGTGCTAAGAAACATTTAAACATCTCGGTATGAGTCGTCTAGAATTCGCTAAACAAAATAGACATGACATTGTATGTAAATGCAAGTAGATCTATCCAAGCAATATGAGCCCGCAAAATATACATTAAAATATCTTCACATAAGAGAAAGTAGGAAAATAACACCCGGTATCTTTATAGAGAATTTGATGTTGATAACTACTTCAATGTTGCCCGTGAAATACAAAATTTATTTGAAAAAACTTAACAAATATATATTTTTTTTTGCAATTTGCAGGTCAGTGTTAGATTGTATTTTGATTAAAATATGATTCGCCAATAATAAATATGGCGTTACAGAATTATAATTATTAGAAACAGCAATACAATTCCTGGCGTCAAATGTCATGATTTCATGAAATAGTCATTAGGTTACGAACTCAGAGAGTTGTATTGATGATTTTTATGATTATACTTCTATAAATAAATGTTTGACACTGCCGCGAATCATAATTTAGCTCAACATACAACCTGATACTGACCTGCAAATTGAAAAAAAAAACGTAAGAAATTTTAAATTTCGCGGGCAACCCTGACGTTGCCCACTTTCAGAATAAACGCTCATAATGCTAAAACAGAGTTTGACAATTTGTCAAATTCAAATTATCAATTCAGAAACCGGGTGTAAGAAAATTATCGTATTTCTAATTGGTGAAGTTTAATAGTATGGTAGACCTCAACAATTAGCAATAATGAGCATTATTCAAAAGCAATTTACTTAATTTATGTCTATTTTTACCTACTAAGAACATAATTGCTAATCAAAAAGTTACCTCTTATACGTAGTCATGTCATACGTATGTCTCTTTGAATGACCTATATCTATAATGTGGTACTAGAATATTATTTCTTTGACATATCTCGGGACCCTGGGGTCCCGGACCATAGGAAGACGAGACCGTAACGGACGAGGGACCGTAACCAACTCGCAGAGGCCCGTTAGATGCTCTCAGTGAAATGAGGCTGCACCATTCAGTAGTAGAATTCTAAGTAAGAGTCCCGTAGAATGAATAATCAAAGAGATTATGAATGGAGCTACTGGTAATCCTCTTCATCGGAACCTATCCATTGAAACACATACGAGTGGAACTATACCCGTCTTCCTCGAAGGGATGAGCAGGCAGATGTGTATAATAGGTAACACCAATAAAACAGGTAGGTAAAAAATGATCGAGGTATTAGCCGTCGTCGCATGACATTATAATTTTGTAGGTGAACACGCATGCGACCACGGCTTTACCTTGACCATTTTTGATGTCTTGATTGAAGTATTTTCTTGTTTCATACTTTTTAGAGCGTGATTTTGCAGTAGTCGGGTTTTAGTTTTTGAACTTACTTTTTATTTAAATTATTTTGGGGTTATAATTTCGCGATAAAGTATTTGCTGAGCCGCGTAATTTTTTTGTTTGTTTAGGTTTGTTTGTATATTAGGTACTCATTTTACGGCCGCGCCGTACATAGCACACTCTCATTTTTGCTTGTATTTAATTATTTAAACATATTTACAATGCATTTGCTCGAAAAGAGCCTTTTCCGAGCAGTAAATTAGTGCGGAAAGTGTCACTTTTTTTCACTAGTGCTTTTTACTTTTCTGTTTTTTTTAATTTTTGTGGCCGTCGTCAGCCCGTTGCAGAGTTTTTATTATTTGAGAAAAGTTTTACAAATCAGATGATGGTGATAACGATGACGATGGCTAAGGCGATGGCGATGGCGATGACGATGGCGATGGCAATGACGGAGTCAAAGTCAAATTCAAAGTCAAAGTCGAAGTCGAAGTCGAAGTCGAAGTCGAAGTCGAAGTCGAAGGCGAAGTCGAAGTCGAAGGCGAAGTCGAAGTCGAAGTCGTCATTATGTTAGATCACTCACTCGATTTTTGTATTTTTTTTCTCTCACAATGCATAGTAAAACGTTGTATGATACACGTGCGTAAGATGATTTTCGACTCGTGTCGACTTATACACTCATCGGAAATCACCTACCTTCCGCACTTATAGCAAAAATAACTATTATTTACTTAGAAAATATGATATATATACTAATACATATTCATTCATGCTCTCACAGAGAGGAGGCCTGTGTCCCAGCAGTGGGAACATTATAGGATGATTATGATATGTGATATACAGGGTGGCAGGGACATCGACGCGAAAACTGTTACCATGGGTTCAGTACATGATTCTGAACACCCCTGCTCATATTAGTATGTTTGAGTCCCTGCATCCGAAGAGATTTTCGGTCCCCCCCTCCCGTAAGTTTCTGCTTATTAAACTTACCCGTTGAAGTTTGCGTTATTTTTTAACATTATCAAAATCGTGCTCTGAAAGGAATTACAACTTTGACATTAGAGGCGCCGTGCGCCACCGGCGCGAACTTTTGGCTTCCTTTATTTTATTTTTTATGCTCTAAAAAGTGTTCGATACATTCGTTGTTCGTTCAGTACATTTAGGAGTGGATTACTCACCCTACTTCATACATTTTGACCGCGTAGGTATTGCACTTTTCTATGAAACATATTTTTTTTAATAACTGACGAAATGTTTCCGCGCCTACCTACCTGGTTACCTGGATTACCACATAGGGTACTTTTAAACCCGGTAGTATGTTCCCTTGGTATACATCTACGCAGGCGAAGCCGCGAGCAAAAGCTAGCAGCTACATATTATAAATTAAAGTCGCTTCAAAAGTCTAACTGTGTCGCAGCATTGTTTTTTTTAACTAAGCAACTGATGCGGTTAACAACATCATTTAGATAATTGATTCCACAAGTTTCATTATGTCTAATGCATCAATAGTTAACTTACTTATGATACAAAAAATCCGTTATTTTGTCAAGTCAAAAAAACCGTGCAACGCGCGCTCGTCTTGAGGACATGAGAATTTCAGAAAAACTCGGGGTTTTCAAAAAAAAAATCTTCTATAGACTGCTATAGAAGATTTTTTTTTTGAAAACCTTAGTAGTTTTTCTGAACCTTTTTTGGCGAGGATGCTCGGTGTTGGTAAAGTAACGTAATCGTTGTTTAATAAGAACAATTTTTTAATATGTAAATTATGACAGTAATTTTTTCATAGGATAGGAATTGTAACGTTACGTTTTCCTTCGTGGAGGGAAACGTAGGTCACAAATTAAATTATAATAAAAAAGGTATTAAAATTAAAAGTTAAATTAGCAAAAGTAAAGGTAAGTTTAGGACACAGGACAGGCTCAGGTTAGGCAGGAACAGGCACAAGACAGGCTCAGGTTAGGCAGGAACAGGCAGGCAGGCAGTGGAACAGGTAGGCAGGCAGGCAGGCCGCAGGCAGTGTGCAGGAGGCTGGGCTGAGGATTATCCCCCCTGGAGGTACACTCCAGCCTGTGGAACGGAGTAGAGGTTGTGAGACTTTGTAGATATCGGAGGCGCTTTGAGGCGCCTCACCTAGCGGGAGGACCGCGCTAGCGTCACAGGTGACGGCGGAGGTCTCTCTCGGAGAGTAACGTCGTCTAGCGTCGGAGGCCTTTGTGTGCGTGTGCTCGCGGCGTTTCACGCCGCGTGGTTAAGAGTTCGTTAGAAGTGAGCACCTCCTACAGGGCTAGGCAGGATGGCCGAGCGAATTAAACACAGGTATTACACAGTATTAGAATGTTTATTGTTATAATACACTCAGGGTCGATAGTTCAAGTTACACAGTATGATTAGAACAACCGCGCACGCTAGTTATGCTAGTTACATGAGACTAATATTCGAGTAGCTAACAGTTCGACAAATCAGACTTAAGCGCAGAAAAACAGCGACTGTCTCAAGTTAAAAATACGACTCTCCGAGGGCTAAGACAAGACTAGACTCCAAAAATATGAAGACCGTTTTTATCGTTCTATGTCATATTTTAAACGTTTTAAAAACGTATTCAAGTTAATTCTTAATTTAGATATGACCAGCACTAATAAAAACGGCTTACAGAGTAGAAATCTTAGATCTACGCTTGTTGCGAAGGTTCAGTGTGTACACCCACTTTATGAGAGAAGATAGAGTGTACTTATCTATGATGTGTTCTGTCTATGTTTTAGAAAAGTAAATTACGACAGATGACAGTTTAAGATGAAAACGTCAGAATATAAATATTCTAAAGTTTTTACAAAAGGGAAAATTAAATACTATAAAATCGATTTGGATGCTAAAACAATCAAGAGATAATTAAAAGTATGTTTTACAGGGGTAAACAGTGCTACAGAATATAAAAGTGAGTTAAGTACATGTGTCATAGCATATCAATAGGTAAATAAATCAAAAGGTGGTTTGTTTAATATAATAATATAAAGAAAGACTAACGTAAACAAACTAAAAGATGTGGTTCCAAATAATGGAATACCACAGAATCAATACAAGTTTTCTTATTACCTCTAAAACAGAGATTTGTTCTAAACTTATATGCTGTTGGTGTTTGTTGCGCAGGAGTGAGTCGCCAGTTATATATAAAAACTAGCCTTGCCCGCCACTTCCTTCGTGTGGAAGTCGATAAAATTCATGCCCATGTTACTCGCTGATAAAACTGAACTAGTCATGTTTACCCAAAAACGAGCATTAGGCCCCTTCCGCCTACCCAAACTGTTCGATACAGAACTTCAGTTGGCCAACGAGGTCAAGTACCTTGGGTGACCCCAAGGTACTTCTAGACGCTAAGTTGAACTGGAGCAGTCATGTTGACAACAAGCTAAACAGGGCCTGCATCACCTTCTGGCAATGCAGGAAAATGATAGGTAAGAAGTAGGGCCTATCCCCCAAAATCATACTGTGGCTGTACACAGCTGTGATCCGCCCCATGGTCGCTTACGGGGCCGTGGTCTGGTGGCCCCGCACGATGCTGGTTACAACTTGCAACAAACTACAACGCCTGCAGAGACTGGCCTGCGTTGCGACCACTGGCTGCATGAGGACTACTCCGACTCCAGCAATCGAAGTCATGCTGGGTCTAACCCCGCTCCACCTGTTTATACAGCAGGAAGCGACGATGGCGGCGGTGCGTCTTAATGCAATTAATCTCTGGGGTAAGAGAGACACACAACACACCACGCTGCTTGAGGGACTCAATACTGAGTTCCCTATTACGAAAGCCATAAATGACCGGGTACCCAAACAATTTATCTTCGATAAAAAATACAGGATCCAATTTCACGCCGCCGGTGCGATCGCCGATGCGAGGGTTTGCGCCCCGCAGAGCTACGAATCTTCACGGATGGATCCAAAACAGGTAGTGGCACAGGTGCTGGAATCTTTTCGGAAGACTTCAACATACACATAGCCACACCATTGGGAGTCCATAACACAGTGTTCCAGGCCAAATGCATGGGTATATCTCTTGCCGCGTTAGCCATCATGGCCAGGGAAGTTAAGGACTACTCGATACGTATACTCTCAGACAGCATGGCTGTTCTGCTAGCGCTAAACAGCCACACTGTTGACTCTGGGCTGATATACGAGTGCCACCAGCGCCTTAACCAGGTGGGTAGTCTCAATAACATTACCATTCAATGGATTAAAGGACACGGCGGTTCACGGGGCAATGACGCAGCCGACGAACTTGCCAGAAGGGGGTCGAGCATGGCACCAGTGGGTCCCGAACCCATTTCGCCACTCCCCTTCGGGTACCTACGCACTCTGGTAAGGAAACGAACCAGGGACCAACATCACAAACTATGGTTGGACCACGGTGAGTGCAGGCAGGCTAAGGAGGCACTCCCTACAATTGATGGTCGCCTCACGAAAAAGGTTCTCCGACTAACGAAACAACAGCTGCGTACAGTCACAGCAGCTGTAACTGGCCATGGGTCATTTAATAAACACCTCTTTGTAATAGGAGTCACAGATAGTCCACTGAGCAGAGCCTGCATGGAGGACGACAAGACAGCAGCTCATGTGCTGTTATACTGCCCGGCGGTCGCCGCATACAGGGCAAAATACTTCGGTAACCCAGGTACCCTACGTGAGATTGTACACCAAGTGACACCAGTGACACTTTATTTGAAGTGCAATGGTATAATGTTATTTTTTAATTTTTCAACACAATGTATCTATATTGTTATGAAATAAATTACTTACTTACTTACTTACTTACACCAAGGCGTTGCTGTCCTTCTTTGAGGAGCTGGGGTGGATCGAATAACCGATTTTCCCACCCGTACGCAAAATACGCGCTTAGACGTGGAGTTGCGGATACCAGCCCGTATTACCTATTACCTATTACCTATTACTCGCTGATAATGTAGCTTTCTACAGGCTTAGTTTTTGTTTACCCTAAACTTCTTAAGGAAACTCTTTATGAACAACTTACACTATGGGACCACCGCAGAAATCGCGAACTAAAATCAGCTGTTCCCAACATTTATGTTCGCATAGCTCGTCGAAATATGTAGCTGTTATTTTTTTTTGAGATTTCAGCTTTGCTCCCATAGTGAAAGTTGTTCATAATGATGAGTACAATGACTCCTTAAGAGGTTTAGGGTAAACAAAAACTAAGGTTGTATAGGTGAAATATATTTTTTAATTGGTTAAGTATTTTTTGAGTTTATCCATTACAAACAAATAAACAAACATACAGACGTACAAAACATCAAATCTTTCCTCTTTATAATATTATTATTAGTTTACATGAATGTTGGTATATCTATTTAGCTGACATATATGGCAACAATTTAATTTAATGTTTTGTGTTTGGTAATGTTAATTACTTTGCATGCTATTTATTGTATAGAATCAAGTTTTTCTAACTGAACAGATAACTGTGCTGCTAGGAAGTTTGTTGCGCCACTTTTTCTTCCCAGGGTCTTGGGGACTGTCTTAGGTAATTTTGACGTTTTGTGCTGATTCTCAAGTTAGTTTGAAAAATGACTTTTGATTTTGATTTCGGTTTATCTGCTTAAGACTTTGACACCGTTTGACTGATCATGATTGAAGTTCGCACAAAATTTTGATGTATTCTTTCACGGAGAAGGTTTATGGGTATTTTCGAACTCCACTCGGGTGAAGCCGCAGGAAAAAGCTACTCTAGTATCATGTACAAACTCAAACTCAAAGCATTTATTTCAATTAAACCATTTACTGGCACTTTTGAATTGTCAAGGAATCGGTCAGTTAGAAATATGAAGCTAGTTGCCCATTTCAAAGCGTAGTAGGTACTTATGGAGAAGAACGGGCAAGAAACTCCACGGACACTCTTTTAAATAAATTTTTACAAAGTATTTGTTACATCATTCATTTTGAAATTAAACATGTGAGAACAATGTAGAATGACGTGCACGTTAGAAGCGTCCGTAATAAAAATATAAAACAAAGAACAATTCAAAAATTTAAATCTGGCAAGGCAGCTAAGAGTTGACCAGTCCCAACTGACGGCGCCCGTTCACGAACATGACGCATGGATTAGCACCATTCAGCTTAACCATGTTGAAGGGAGCTAAATAATCCAACACACGTGCCACCATCAGCGAGACATCTGAGTGAGCATGACATACTCACAGCCGCAAGGGCACATTTAAGTCAATAAAAGACGTATTACCCGGTAAATGTTAGCTCTTTATTACATAGTACTCACACCTGTGCTCTGAAATTATATAATACAAAGGAAATTGATTTTATACAATGCAAAGATGGTCTTAAACTCTTCAGCAGCTCCAACGGTGTTTTCAAATGTAGATGAGATGTACATAAGTCGAAGCCTGTTGCTATAAAACACAATTCCAGGTTGGCTGCAACCGAAATCTAATATTACTTTTTCCGGGTCGAACCCAGGACTTCACTGAGTAGTCGCTCTAGCAACAACTAGAACAACATGGAGGCAGTCTTATCGAGACATTTGGTAATATTGAACATATAGATACATACCTACTTACATTATTTTTTACCTTGACAACAAATGTTTTGATTTCACACCTTTTACAGATAAAATCAATATTTATGGATGTTTCGACAGATATTACAATCTACACAACTCAAACTAGTACCTTCAAAGTAAGTAGCAACAAGATAAACTTGGCCCACATGACGTGAGATAAATCTCAGATGCTATCTGTCCATGGTGTACAAAAATTGTAGTAACTATGCGGACATACTTTTAAACTGACTATAATTCTTTTGTTTCTCAGTAAATTAGAAACCAATAAAATTAAAGCTAATGGAACCAAATGTTGACCTAATTTCTTATGTCGATAATGGAAACATTGTTCTTTATGCAGGTACGTTATAATTATGTATTACAAGGTTATTTTCAGTTATTTACGTTCTAGTAGTTTACTATAAAATTACTTAAATATTAATAGGGCCGTATTTCATTGCATTCTATTTCCAAAATAGTATTTCTTACAGACAATTTTTAATGTGTCACAATTATATAGGAGGGAGCAGTGATAGTCTAGAGGTGTGACCGTCGGACTGCCAAGTCATAGGTCGCGAGTTCAAACCTAAGGCCTCTGACTTTTCGGATTAATGTGCGTATTGTATGATTATCACTTGCTTCAAAATCGGTGAAGGAAAACATCGTGAGGAAACCCAAGTCAGAGGCCCATGGGCGGCTTTAAAACTCTGATACCAGTTAGTCACTAACCACACGAAAAGAAGAAAAATGAGGATATAGTGCCATAATTTTTACAATTGGCAAGAACATTGTTTGCAAACATTATTATTGCACCAGATGCTGCTTGCCACCTCTACAAATATAACCTATTTAGGAAAATAATGGCAGAGACACAGGGTCCCGCGAATATCAGGAAGCAAAATATATCAATCTGCCTAGCCTTTTCCCAACTAAATTGGGGTCGGCTTCCAGTCTAACCGGATGCAGCTGAATACCAATATTTTACATGCCGCGACTGCCTATCTGACTTCCACAACAAAGTAAGTGGGTAATATGATAAAGACTGGTTGTCAGACTTTCGGGCTTCTGACCACCCGTAACGACTGTCGGAAACCTATGAATGACAGCCGGGACCAGCTGCTTAGCGTGCTTTCCGAGGCACGGAGGAGTCTCGGTATGTAAAGATGGACACCCATTCACAGACCAACCCTGGCAAGCGTAGCTTAACCTGATGGATCGACCCTGCCGATGCCGCACGGCAGTTATAACTTAGCCACGAGCTCCTCCATTTACAAAATGATAATATTGACTGAAATATAAATTGAGAATGATTTATAATCCTAACCTAACAGAAACATCTGTTAGGTACTATCAACACAATATATGCAACTTAATAAAACGGACTATTAACTATATTCATTGCATATTTAGTCTATAATTGTTCCCATTGCTGGGATAAAGGCTTCCACAGAGCGGGACTGGGCCGTAATCCAAATCTACCACGCGGGTATATTGCGGGTTGGTAGATATCACTATATTCATTGGAAAATCCCAAATCGTATAAAATCGAAATGATTAAATAGATTTCTTTATTATCATTTAAGATGAAGACCTGATTCCTTATCTCTCGTCCAAATTGACATGCAATATTGAAATCTAGGTAGATATTCGTGTCATTATCATATTCTGTTTCTTCAGCATTATAAAGTAGCTGCGCCCCGCGGTTTCACCCGCATAAGTCTCGATCCCGTGAGAATATCGAGATAAAAGGTATTATTTGCCCTTACTCAGGTCATGGTCTACCCATGTGCCAAATTTAATCCAAATCCGTTCAGTCGTTTTAGCGTGAAAGCATAACAAACAAACTTACAAAAAAACAAATCTTTTCTCTCTTTAATATTAGTGTAGAGTGTAGAAGTGTAGATTATAGTTTAGGCTAACTTCTGCCCACGACTTCGTTCACGTGAAGTTTCTTGTTTAACATAAAATATCCTATGGTACTCAGATATAGTGTAGCTTTCTATCAGTGAATTCCTAAGATAGGTAAACATGTAGGTAGGTAAACATTGATTGCCTGTGGAAAATATTATTTTTTAGAGTTCTGTCAACAAGGAACCCTTATAGTTTCACCATGTCCTTCTGTCTGTGTGTCTATCTGACTGTCCGTCTGTCTGTTAGCTGCTTAGCTCAGAGTCTCTTAGTACTAGGAAACTGTAATTTGGCATGGGTATACATATTAATCACGCCGACAAAGAGATAAAATCTGAAAAAAACAACAAAAAAAATACTTTGCCTCCCCTTCACGTAAAGTTGGGATGATTTGTTTTTTTCGTCTCGTTCCCATGGTGCGGGGAATCGTTGGAAAGGTCATTCAAAAATATTGTGTGTGTAAACTATTTTTGGATAATTAAGCTTAAAAAAATAGGAAAATTAAGCTTTAAAGTGCTTATTTGTTAGTGTCAAGTGTCCCTTCCCCCTGCCAGCTAAATGGGTGGTCTTGGATATGTGAAAAAAATCACGGCAGTAGCTAAGTAGGCTCTTCAAGTTAACGAGTAAAAATCGACCAACGTACATTTGCAGTCGCAAAAACAAGTTTTCCCATTCATTCCGTATGGGAGAACATATTTTTCAACTAGGTACAATGTTAAGTTTGTTCTTGGGATAAATTCATCCTGACTACGGAACCGGCATTGTGCGTGATCCAACACGTACTTGGCCGATTATTTTTTAACCTAACATTAGATACTGTATTGCCTGGGTAAATGATTCATTACTGAATTAATTCAAAACGGAGTAGTCGAGTCCGTTGTGAAAGTTCTCACCCGGGATACTCTATTCCTATTTTTCCTGACAGGCCCATAAATTTAAGACAAAGGCTACTTCCAATTTAGATGCAACGGAAACCTTTTTAACGGCGTTTCCAAAGCCAATTTTGAGGAAACTATTTTTCTTTTCTCTGCTTCGTTGGTCTAGTGGTCGCAAGCGCTACTGCTGAGCAAGAGGTCCTGGGTTCGATTCCCAGGTCGGGCAAAGTGTTATTGGGTTTTTCAATCAGAAATTTTTCAGTATTAGCCCGGAGTCTGGATTTGTGCCCGGGTGATGGCAATAGGTTTGCCCCCTATAACCTACATTGGATTTAACTGGGGAAATGTGGGTATACTATAGATACACCTCTGCTAAGGCAGAGGTGTATCTATAGTATACCCACATTTCCGTGGGGTAATTTTATGGTATTCATTTGGTGAGCCTGTATGAATCTTCGGTCAGCTGGACATAGATAAATGTTACTATTCTATACAAGATTTTTTTAATGATACGAGTTTATAATGTTATTTTTTGTTTTTTTGTTTTTGTTAATGTAAAAGTAAAATAATCAATCATTTGTAAAATATTGAATTGAGATTGTTGTTTTTGATGTTTAGTTTATGTAGGAAGGCTGTAGATTCACATACCTAACTGAATTTTATTTTTTTATTTTTTTGGTTGTATAATTGAGTAGATATAAATATATTTTTTACTTTTGCATGCTGTAAGGTAGAGTGTGTTGGAACTGCTTTTACAATGTTTACATCTTATTTTTACCCACATTTATTGTCTTATCTTATTTTCTGATTTTTGGACCCACTCGCTACTGGACCCGCGGGTCCGCTAGACCACGTAATTTATTTTCTGTATTTTTATTGGTTAACTAGACCCACATTCAAACTAAAAATATATATATAAAAGCTACCAGTGGATATAGTCGAGCGCAAAATTGGTTAGACAAAATATAATAAAACACAATTCAATTGTGTTTAAACGTTTATTCTCAATCAACATCTAAAATCTTTATAAATTAGGTACATGTAAGTAAAATCAAGACAAATCTTTTTATAACGAGAATATTTACTAGATGTAATACTCAAATATAACACAGAAAAAAATTGTACCTACTATGTATTTAAAAATCACAGACAGTTATAAGAACATTCATGAATAACATTATACGAATCAACGTAGTAGTTGCAAAAATCAACTATATCAATCAACAATAACTATACTGCTATATTTACAAACACCTTTACACCTTATTTAGTACTATTTAAAAATAATACTTAGAATTTAAAATACGATTGCATTGGATTTAAGTTATTTGGCATTAAAAAAAAATCAAATCAAACTTTTTTATTATCTGTTCCAGGTATGCAAAAGATGACTATTCTTTATAAATTCAATGTCATTCCGGTCATACAACCCTAGCGTAGAAAAAGATAACAGCTATATTTCTAAAGATAACAAATACCAACTCTCATCAGCCAACCAAAACGTGACAATAGGAGGATTACAATTAAACATGTGTTCCTTACACCTCGGTAATTTGCTGTTGCACAGTAAAACATAGTAATCGAATGCAAAAACATTGTAATCACAATCTACTAATGAATACTGGTCACGTTGGATGTAGAATCGGGTCCAACGGTTACATTAGCCAAGAATAAATTAATTATCTACAAGGATCCTTATTATACGAGCTGAGGTCTAGATTACAACCAAAATATAAATAAATGGGTGTGAATTAAAATAGCCTTCGCGAATGATGATACTTATGGATTTCTGTTGGAGTTTTCAAATCTTTTCACGACCGCATGCATTTTTCTCGTACAGTTTGCAAGAACGTCAACCAAGATGTTTCTATAAAGAGGTTGGATTGGAGGCTCAAAATCCTATCGTATATCGGGGTCAGAGTCACTGGTGAAGAGGAGAGAGACCTATGTTCAACAAGAGAATGCAAAAGGTTGAAGTGATAGAAATGTAATGAAATTGGGTAATACCTAACCTAAGCCTCGTTCTCAGCGCTATTATGACTATTAATACTGCTTGTAGGTGACTCACATTATATTAAATTCGCTATTTCAAAATTCAAAAGTCATTTATTCAAACTAGGTTGAGAATTAGCAAATTAACGTCAAAATTACATAAGACAGTCCCCCAAAACGCCCACCCTTCACCACTTCCTAGTGCGTCAGCTGGGAAGAAGAAGTGGCGCAACAAACTCCCCAGCAGCACAGCTGTCTGTTTAGTTAGAAGAAAAAAAAGATTATAAATAATTTACATTACGCAAAAGAAAACATAATTTACTGTGCCTTCCTAATATTTCAACAGTGTTGTGTACCTAGTGTGTGGAACATTAAAGTGTTGCACTATCTTTTCTTCAGACCCAGTAAGTCTACCCCCACACACCTCGACATAACCAAACTGCTCTCGAGCCCATTATTGCTTACTTATAGCTGCACCCCGCGGTGTTCACCCGCATAAGTCTCGATCCCGAGGGTATACCGGGATAAAAAGTATCCTTTGTCCTAATCGAAGTCATGCTCTACCCATGTGCATTTTAGCGTGAAAGCGTAAAACACAAACACAAAAAAAACAAACTCACTTTCGCATTTATAATATTATATTATATATATTTAAATACGTTAGTATAGTTAGAATTAGGATGTTCTGCAACTACTTAGAAAATAAAACAAATAAAAAACAACATAGTAATGAACAGTGAACTGTTCCAGACTGTCATCATCATCATCATGACGATGACGTATGAAACCAAGTTCAAATAAGATTTAAATAAAATTTTCTTCTAAAAAGGCGTGGCAAACTGTGTTGATGACTCACAGATACACATGCTAACACTTGATGGTCTAAGCAGCCATTTCATACTCAGAGCACACATACCAACATCTTAATTAGCTATAAAAATTACAGTAGCGGTGCGAAGATAGAAATCAGAGCCTTCAACACTGCTAAATGAGTAGCTTGAGAGAATAACGAAGAGGTTTTTTCAATTACAGCCTTATATTCACTTGACGACAGACCCAGGGTACAGTTCCTTATAAGTTATAATATGGCCCAAAGTCACTGAACTCTGGAAAATCGTAAGATTTACATCTTACGATTCTCCAGAGTCCAAGAACTAAGGTTTTTGGAAATTTGTCACCTATTCTTTGATTTGATTGGGATTCTAATGACTACCAATACCTATTATCCCTCATCATCATCCAATGTCTGCATTTTCCCAACTAAACTGGGATCGGCTTCCAGTCTAACCGGGTGCAGCTGAATACCAGTATTTTTCATCGAGCAGTCGCTCTATTAAAAATACTAGTATTCAGGCTGGTCAATTATGTAGTCACCTATTTGACCTTCAAAGCCCAGTTACTGGTTAACACGATATCCTTTATTAAGACTGGATACAACCCTATTCGTAATGGTTTCTATTACTAGAATGGCGTAATCAACAACTCTTTTGATGTCATTGGGTTGCTGTCTGATGGAGATTGTGGTAGGATCACTTATTATAGTTCCTATAATACTCGTATGACTTTGACCTTTCGGCAGCAGGATTAATAGGCCCAGGAGTCATCATCATCATCATTCCAGCCTAAAGACGTCCATTGCTGAACATAGGCCTCCCCCAAATGGGGGGGTTTGCCATAATCACCACGCTTGGCAGGTGAGTTGGCGATCGCAGTATGGCATTAAAATACATAGAGAACGCTGCTGCTCATTCTCTAGTAAGTCCCTTAGTCGCCTTTTACGACACCCACGGGAAGATTGGGTTGGTATTATTCTTTACGTCCGGCATCACGCGGAACAGGGCCAGGACAGGCTCAGAACATATATTTGCTTACTGCAACTTTCCACTTTGCTTTGCTCTATGGATAAAAGCGTGAATTTAATCTATAAAAATATTATTAAATTGTCAAACAAGTTGCAAACGCGTACTCATTAACAAATGCATGGCGAGTTCCATAGGGCAGCAGCTCCTGACCTTCGTGACCCAGATAAAACAGGTTTTCTTAACAATATGATGTCATCTGAATACAGGTCACTGCTCACCGTATTTTATGGAAACTTTGAAGATCATCATGACTAAGAAATGGATGCTTGACCATCAGTTTTGAGTACTTTCCTGCTTCCTTCAACTGAATCATTGATATGTGCCTTGATTTAATTATGAGATAATTAATCATCTTTATTTCTGTAAGAACACAAGTCAGGAATATGAGTCGATACTCTATTGTTAATGAATCCTTTTTTATGTACTACTAGCTGCCCAACCCGGCTTCGCACTACTTATCTACGGCTACCTACCCTACCCACCTTCCTACCTACCTACCTACCTAGGTAGCGTAGGTACGCTACCTACATACCTACCTACATACATACATCCTACCTACCTACATACATACATCTTACCTACCTACTTTCCTACCCTACCAACCTACCTACCTACACCTACCTATAATCTTTTCCTGAAAATAACAAACACAACAAAAAAATAATTATTCGATTTGGTGCAGCCGTTCGCAAGTTATGGCGTGACCAAGGGAAATAGGGATTAATTTTTATACAGAGGAGGCAGGGACATTGGCGCGAAAACTGATACTATGGATTCAGTACATGATTCTGAAACCCCCTGCGGCGAAAATTTCGTCGGTTATTAAAAAAAAAAATTGCTGTTTCATAGAAAAGTGCAATATCTACGCGGTCAAAATGTATGGAACAGCAGTAAAAAAAAAAATTACCGATGAAAAATATCAACGCAGGTTCAGACTGAATCCATGGAATAGTTTTCGCGTCGATGTGGGATGCCTACTTAATGTAATGTAATGACTACTTATGGTACGGTAAACTTTACAGACCAGAGGAGCTCGTGGCTAAGTAATAACAGCCGCACGGTTCAATCCATCAGGTTAAGCTACGCTTGCCGGGGTTGGTCTGTGGATGGGTGACCGATCTGATCTGATCTTAATATACCGAGACTCCTCCGTGCCTTGGAAAGCACGCTAAGCAGTTGGTCCCAGCTGTCATTCGTGGATCTGTTAAAGATCATTACGGGTCGTCAGAAGCCCGAAAGTCTGACAAGGGGTATCGTATTACCCAGTTACTGGGTTGTGGAGGTCAGATAGGCGATCGCTCCATGTAAAATACGGTATTCAGCTGCATCCAGTTAGACTGGATGCCGACCCCAACATAGTTGGGAAAAGGCTAGGCAGACTGATTGAAGTGGTACCAAATTACCAAAATTAATGGTGAGTGCACGGACTGACAAGCAATAAGTTCGATTCTTTCTTGCTTTATTACCGACGCGACACCACACACGCTCACAGGCATAATTTTAAATGTAGCAGGAAGAGTTATAGGAAATCAATATTAATTAATCATTAATCAACTTTCAAATTTAAATTGAAAGAATTTTTATTGAACCATCAAAAGGATGCTGAAAATGTTCGAGCCGACATATCTGCCATTTTTTATTATTTGACTATTTCATTTTATGTTGCACCGGTCGACGAGTTTTTATTCTAAGGGTCGACGTCATGGTGTTCTTGGCGGTTGTTGTCATGATTTTAAGAACTCCATCAAAATCCGTTCCGTTTCGTAGTTTAGAAGAACAACGCAGTCACACGATTTTTTGCATTGAAGGCACCTACTTTCTATTTATAGAGGATAGATTTTTTATTTATTTATTATTTTAATCTAGCTACTAAGACACAGATATTAGGTATTTATTTATTTTAGTTTCTCTTTCACAACACACCACACACACTGATCTAAGTCACAACATTTATTTGATTTTGTGAGCTTTTTACTACTTACCTTTAATTTATTCTATTAATTAAATTTATTACAACGGACACACACTTCCCTGTCTTTATTATTCTAGCGTATGGCACTCGTGGGTTGCAGCTGAAAATCAGCGTCAGGTGGTACACTTTGTGTTGCCATCTGACATTTATGCTGAGCTGAGGCCCTATTGGCATTAAAATCATTGTTTTGTTATATTTTTTTTAGTTATAAGGTGTATTTTTCTGGTGTTTGCCAATAAACGTATTTTTCTTTCTTTCTTTCTAATTATTCATCTCTAAGGAATATCGACGAAATAAACTCAGAGAGTAAGGTTCCTTTGGACACCGTGGTGTAAAATAAAGTGAAGTATTAACGGCACAAATACCCTTTTGAGGAAGGAAAGTTGAAGTTTGACTGGTTTTAACAGCTCGTACATAATATATTCCAGATATGCTATAACGATTAAAAAAGAACACAGACGAAGTTAATTTGTTTTCGGTGATTATTTCAATAATGAATCCCATACGAAACTCGATTTACAAATTAGTCTCAAATCTCGATCACATAACGATGCGATTTTGAATTGATTAGCGATGACACTAATATTCGAGTACATAATTAAGTTAATTGATGATTATCCAATTAACTGGTAAGTGTGGGTTTGACACTAAAATATCAAATCAATGTAACCAGTAAAGGCCATTTCAGCTTAAAGCATATAATATTCACACATAAAAAAAAACAGAAAAAAACAACTTATATAATATTATAAATTCGAAAGTGAGTTTGTTTGTTACGCCTTCACGCTAAAACGGCTAAACGGATTGGGATGAAATTTGGCACATGGGTAGACCATGATCTGAAAAAGGGCTTAGGATACTTTTATTCCGATATTCCCACGAAATCGAAATTTATGTGGGTGAAACCGCGAGGCGCAACTAGTAGTTATATAATAAAAGTAAAACTTGCTCAGAATATTTTCCGTGATGAAACTCCACAAGAACGCCTGGGCTCTAGAGGGCATTCACTACTTCGCTTATAAATAAAATTATTTTTTGAATAAGTATTTCGAAGTGAAGCTCTTTATGCAACAGTTCGTAGAGTCTAGGGAAATCATCTGGTACTATACTGGTACGGCGACTGCACGACTGCACTTTGACCTTGAGCTGGCCTAGCGTAGTACGAGGTTTCAATAAAATAAGAGGACAACTTCTACTGGTTTTGTTGCCACTGATGTGCGGCCTACTTTACGTATTGTTTAAACAGGCCAGAAAAATTGTATGTAGCAGTTTCAAAACTGCAATACGGTGGAGCTCGTGACGCCACTTTGGATTTCTTCGTTTTCATTTTGAAAATAGGAAAATGTTATCGATCCTGGTTTTCTATAGAATTCTTTTACATAACATAACATCACGGCTTGTTTCCTCGAAGATTTGGGCAGAGTGTACACCCACATTTCGCTAGTTATGGTTCAGTCTCATATGTAATAGGGTGCGAGCCTATTGCTATCAATCGGACACCACTTAAGTGACGATGGGTATTGCCACTTAAGAAATATTGCTCGCAGAACAGATGGCCGATGGGGCCGAAAGGTTCTGGAGTGGTGACCGCATACAGGAAGACGTGGCGTCAGAAGGACTCCCACAAGATGGACCGATGACCTTGTGAAGGCTGCAGGAATCCGCTGTAAGCGGGAAGCACAGAACTGGTCGAAGCATCAGTGCTTGGGGGAGGCCTATGTCCAGTAGTGAACGTCTTTTGGCTGAAATGATGAAATGATGGGTACAAATCCAGACTGCGGGATTTTTTATTATTTAATAATAATATCAGCGTTTGATTAATTCGTCTAATATTATTAGCTAAAACGTTAACTGTCTGTATCATCAGCAATATCAAAGTTGAACTTTGATAACATAAATTGAGTAACTTTCCATCTAATAGAAGCGTTTGTGGTAAAAGGCTTTTAGGATCCATAATGTATTTAATACGAGTATTATAAATGCGAAAGTAACTCTGTCTGTCTGTTACCCTTTTCACGCCTTAGCGTTTGAACGGATTTGGATGAAATTTCTTTCTTTTATTTTTATCCCAGTAGTTCGTTCCCGGGCCTGGGCCTCACTGTCTGGGGAGAAGAGAAATGGAACTAAAAAGTGACCCTATAGTACCGTAGGGAGGAGAAGAGGAAGTAAGGGAAACCTTTACAAAGAGGGCATAAAATTTAAAATTCAAAAGTCATTTACTCAAACTAGGCTGAGAATCAGCACTTTTCGAACGTCAAAATTACATAAGACAGTCCCCCAAAACGCCCACCCTTCACCACTTCCTAGTGCATTCGCTGGGAAGAAGAAGTGGCGCAACAAACTCCCCAGCAGCACAGCTGTCTGTTAAGTTAGAAGAAAAAAAAAAATGTAAGATTCTTTATAAAATAGTATTCAAAATAATTTACATTACGCAACACAAAACATAATTCATAACTGCAGGATGACTTGGTGAGGACGGCGGAAAAGCCATGTATTAGACAGACAAGGAACACGAAGAATTGGAAGGGATTGGAGGAGGCCTTTGCCAAAGGGCACTGAAATACTCAGAACTGAGTTAAAGCGTTTTCGTAATACAACTGTAACTTTGAATAGAGGCTATTAATAAATAAATATGTACGTTCCCGGCGAAGCTACAGGCAAAAGGTACGAGTAATAACGTGAGCAACATTTTAGTCGGAGATTAGAGATTACACATCTTGTTTACAAAATATGTTACTACCACGAAGTTAAACTCGAATTTAACTTCAATCACTTCTTCCTCAGCAACAAAACAAATAAGGAATGTTTTTCATATTTACCTTGTGAGCTGAAGAGGTTCCGGAAATTGCTTGCGCGTCCTTTGTGGAGAATTGAAAATGTGAAACTTTTTTTATTCCGGTAGTAAATTTCCATGGGATAATTTCCGACCTCCACGCGGTACGATCCACGTTCTTAAATTCATGAACACGGGACATAGTTTCCTCCTTCAAAAATCGTACCTAATTGCATAAAACGCTCGTAATCACGACCAGTTTTATTATGACGCTGATCTATCGATTAGCATCGTGATCTGCTTCCATTGCATTGTTGTCTCCACTCAAGGCCATTTCAACGGCATGTCGATAGTGATGGCCACATTACTGATGCTGTTACAAACACAAATTACATGAAAACTATACCAATCGCTGGTCACGGTTGCTGGCCGTCAATATTTGTATTGTAAAGTATGCGACACGTGTATCAATCAAAAGTGATCCTGCTGAATATAGGTAACATTGCCATAGCTAATCAATATAATAGCGAATAAGACAGGTGATATGTCGGATACAGGCAATTACAGACCGATTTCCTTAGCAACAGTTACAGCTAAAATCTTGGATAGTTTACTTGACAGCTATCTAGGTACGGAATTAAACATCAATGACAGACAGTTTGGTTTTAGGAATGGGTTATCAACCGAGACTGCTATAATGACTCTAAAGAGTACGGTGCAATATTACGCTGGAAGGAGGACACCTGTGTACGCATGCTTCTTGGACCTATCCAGGGCTTTTGACCTTGTCTCATATGAAATCCTTTGGGAAAAGTTGCTGAATGTAGCTAACCTGCCGCCAGAATTCGTTAATATGTTTAAGTTCTGGCACGGTAACCAATATAACATTGTGAGGTGTGCAGGTGCATATTCTGACGTGTACAGGTTGGAGTGTGGTGGGGTGAGGCAAGGGGGTCTGACCTCACCCAAGCTATTTAATTTATATATGAATAAGCTGATCGAGGAACTCAGCAGCACTGGCATCGGATGCTCAATAGATGGTGTGTCTTTTAACAACATCAGTTATGCTGACGATATGGTGCTGCTGAGTCCGTCGATCAGTGCTCTCAGGAAGCTATTGCATATATGTGAGTGCTATGCTGGAGCCCATGGACTAAGGTATAATGCCCAGAAAAGCGAGCTGTTAGTTTTTATGGCTCAAAACAAGACCTATGAGGTAGTACCACCAGTCTCGCTATGTGGTACACTCTAAGCAGTTTAAATACCTTGGTCACTGGGTTACAGAGGATGGCACTGATAACTGTGATATGGAGAGAGAACGCAGGGCATTGGCCGTACGATGCAACATGCTGGCCCGCAGATTTGCAAAGTGTGACAGCAATGTCAAGATCACATTGTTTAGGGCATATTGCCAGGCTTTCTATACTTGCAGTCTGTGGACCAGATACACGCAAAAAACGTTTAATGCCCTGCGTGTGCAATACAAAAACGCTTTTAGGATACTGCTGTCGCTGCCACGTTATTGTAGCGCGTCAGGGATGTTCGCAGCAGCGCGTACCGATGACTTCTTTGCGATCATGCGTAAACGAACCGCGTCACTATTGCGCCGGATGCGAGACAGTGACAGCAGTCTCCTGAGCGTTGTTGCTAGCAAGACTGAAGGCCGCCTGATGGGGCACCTGTGTGCAGTGCATGTACTGAATCCATGGTAACCGGCTTCGCGTCGATGTCCCGGACACCCCGTATATGTATGTATGTCCGGCTCTATGTTCCTTCGTAACTACTAAACGACTGAATCGATTTTGATGAATGTTATATCGATATTTGTCTTTATTTCGGATTTTTGGCGCAAAACTTCTAGCTAATTTAATGTGGACCTGTATACTTAGCGGTGACTGTTTGCGTGATAAAACATTCATTGCTGGGACTACACTACAATATTAATGATCAAAGGGACTGATACCAAAACTACGTCGTCGAGATTTTGAGAGAGGATTGGAAAGTATCGTTTTGGCAAACTTAGGTCCCCCTGTTTTAAGATCCTTACGGCTGCTCATCTTCATGAAATCATCTCACGATTCAATCTCCCGAATTTTTTAGATTAGCCTTTAAGCTCCATGATCAACCTCCACTGGGGAACTATAACTGAGAACCACATACCACGTTCCCAAAAAATATGTACCGATCAATATTATTTACAATTGGTTTCAAAACGGTGAACGAAAACATCGTGAGGAAACCGGTCTAGAACTAAAAATTTGAAGACATGTGACATCTACCAACCCGCACAGGACCCGCGTGGTGGATTACGGCCTACTCCCTCTCACAGAGAGGAGGCCTGTGTCCCAGCAGTGGGAATATTAGAGGCTGATTATACTACTATTATTGCATAATCAATCTGCCT
The DNA here is from genome assembly GCA_916701695.1 of Agrochola macilenta. NCBI lineage: Eukaryota > Metazoa > Arthropoda > Insecta > Lepidoptera > Noctuidae > Agrochola > Agrochola macilenta. Next base: position 20,302,381 of record OU753560.1, on the reverse strand, counting down.
AGCCTTTTCCCAACTATGTTGGGGTCGGCTTCCAGTCTAACCGGATGCAGCTGAATACCAGTATTTTACATAGAGCGACTGCCTATCTGACCTCCACAACCCAGTAACTGGGTAATACGATACCCCTTGGTAAGACTGGGGTAAGACTTTCGGGCTTCTGACGACTCGTAACGACTGTCAAAGATCCACGAATGACAGCCGGGACCAACGGCTTAACGTGCTTTCCGAGGCACGGAGAATTCTCGGTATGTAAAGATGGTCACCCATCCACTGACCAACCCCGGCAACCGTAGCTTAACCTGATGGATCGACCAGTGCGGCTGTTGTTACTTAGCCACGAGCTCCTCTACTATTATTGCATAATGTAGGTCGTAAATGCAAGCAGAGTCGCACCAATAACGTGCATTTAATTGGAGGTCACAAAGTAGGTTGTGTTGTGATAATGATTTATGACAAATAGTGCGATTGCGCACGCGCTGGCGGTCAGTCAGATTTCGAGTTTCGTGCGGGTAGTAGTGCCTGGTTTACTTAATATTGTTATTTTATGCTTCGTTCCGTCAATGTGACAGCTGCAGTGTTTTTTTATTTTATTGATTTGGTTTTTCTCTACGTGTTTTGAATAAGGTTTGTAAGCTTTTTTATATTTATTTTATTAGAAGACGTTGGTTTTTGTTTTGTGTATTTTTGTGAAAGTCGTTTTTTCTTTATTGTATTCATGTTTTTTTCTCGATAAGGAGTGGAAATAACAGCAATCGTAATGAACGATAATCGATTGGATTTGGAAATTATTTATGCACATTCCGATAGTTAAAACGTTTTAACTTTTTCTTTTAATTTCATCCATTATTGAGTTAGTGCTACTTAACTAATGAGAAAAAGTCAGATACCTTAATTTAGTTTAAAATTAATTTTGATAAAACTAATTTTGTTTAATAATTAAAAACAAATCTCGATGTCGAATTAGGTATGATAATTACGTCTGTGATGTTATAATTTGGAAGACATTGGTTGTACGAAGAATACCTACTGTTAAAGTTTTAAAATTCTATTTTTAGAAGGTCTGCAAGAGTGCAAACCAAAAATAAATAAAACTACAACAAAAAATGGTCCAAACGGTCAACGGTTAAGGAAAAAAATAGTTTTTTATTTTATTTTGCAAATCGTTTTAACTTTATTTTGCACATGTGCATGTGTTCGTTTTTACTTTATATCAGCTGGTTGTGCACTTGTGTAGTCGGTCCAAAATAATAGATTGTTAGCCTCGGACGCAAACAAATATTTCAAAGGCGAGAGTGTTTCTTTGAATCCAGAGCGCAGCGAGAGATTCAAAGTCACTCACACACTCAATTTTTATAAAACGTAAATTCCAAATTTGAGTTAACAATGACGAACGAAGGCGGAATGCATTTCCAGCGTTTTTTTTTTTTCACATTGTTTTTTCAATTTGGCTCGTGCGTGTTTAACTTTATCATTCAGCCTGTTACTTGTTCATACAATGTTCGTGATAATCTCTTTGGTGATTGGAACTTTTACTTTCAATATCTACATTCCAAATTCTAATCACTTTTGGTCCCTAAGGATAAAAGAGCTATTTTGGTCCCTGTTCACGAATAATAAACGAGCTCTTTTGGAATAGATGTGATAAAAACTTATTTTTTTACAGAAAAAGAGACAGTTTGTTTTATTGTACCGATAAGTTTCAAATCGAACACATTACACATTTCCTCTCACTCAACTATTGGACTATTGCCGATTCCACATGGTTGTTTAGGTACAGTCGACCTTATAATTGCTTTATTATCTTGATGTTGAATGTCACTTGCACGTCATAAAACAACAAGGTATATTGTGACAATTATATCGTTTCAATCTTAGTGATGAATCAAATTAGTTGGAATCGTTGTCTAAAGTGGAAAAGCAATTAAAAGGTCGACTAGGTTTGTCCACTTTTTGGGGCCATATCAACGTCATCTTCCTGCCTTGTCTCATGTTACGTGGTGTCGGCGCAACACGTTTTCTCTTTCCACTCTCTCCTGTCAACCGTCACGCTGTCATTCCCTTCTCTTGCATTTCATTCCTCACACAATCCATCCATCTTTTCTTTAACCTTCCTCTCCCACTCCATCCATCAACATTTAATTTTATATCATCACTCTTTTAGTCACATGCGTTTCCTCCCTTCATATCACATGCCCATATCAAGGGAAACGATTTCCTTTAAACTTATTGAAGCCACAATTAGCAAGAATCCAACTCAAGACTTAATGCTCGAGCGCCTCGCTTTAAAAAAAAACGTTTTATTTTATTAAAGTTTGATTAATTATTGCCATAAATCTCAAACCAGTTACAATGTTACAAATAATAAAAGTTATACAATTTACAAAATACACTACTTGTAGGTACCTATTTCGATTAGAATGTCTCAATTCCCATATTGCCAGCTGCATTCCTTGCAAATAAGCACTATGGCACTTGAATATAGCCCACCACAGCCTTAGGGCCTTACCAGACATAAACTTTAAGCAACGTCGATATGTTGCATCGCGTTTGGACAACTCTCGCCATTCGATTGCGATTGCAAAATCGCGCATTGCAGCAATTGCTTCCAAGCTGCATTTGGCGACATTTTGCTACATTTGGGCGCATTGACGGAGAGGTCAATCGGTGTCTGTATCGAGCTTCCGAAAGGCGGATTAAGTCCTTGCGAAAACTGAAACGTCTGCTGAGGACACAGAGCAGAGAATCGTCACGCCAACAGCGGTTAGAGGCGATAGTACTAATAAAATTCAAGGCGACGAAACTGCGTTGAGCGCATAACTTCTGCCAAGGACCGCTCAAAGCCGTCAGTTTCTATAATTACGTCATTTGTGTCGTAGTTAGTACTACGTAAATGGTAACACGCTTGATTTGTATGGAAAATGTTGACAATGCCGCCTCTAGCAGCGGCCACCGAGGCGTCTCCGTGCTCTGTGGCTAAGGCGCAGGATTATTTGCTAAGTTTAATGGAGTAATCTAACTCCACTACCAATGGCATATTGCCGGGCAATAATTGCTTAAAATGAAGGCTTGTGCGGACCAGCGCGACTTATCGCGCGACGCGACACCGGTTATTGTTATACCGTGAAGTTTTCTTAGAAATTGTATTGTTCAAGTCGCGTCGCGCCGTCGCGTCGCACTGGTCTGCACGAGCCTTTACTCGTGTATATATGGCTTTAGATCTTCAGATTGCAGTTCTAGACTCACGCAACTAATTTATATGAGTAATCTCATACAAGGTCTGGAACGTCTTGGATATGAATGCATCGTATTCATCAAGTAAACGGCTTCAGTGAAATGATCTTTTAGAGAAATGTATTCAGCTCTTGTCAACTGTCTTCGCCAGTTTTAGGCAATTATCTTTTATCTTTTGTTGAGATTTAAAAGGGTAAACGATGTTTTTATTTAAGTGGTACTATATACTGATAGATTTCATGCCGTGACAGGCCTGACTCCTGAGCAGAATAAGAGGCAGTCACAAGTATCCTGAAGGCTGTGGCGGCAGACACTTCCTCCGTCATAATAAGGCAATTTGTGCGAAGACTTATACCATAGTTAGACCATTACCATTAATTTCTCGTTGTGTCAAGATCTTGGGTGGTGTTCTCACAAATTCGTCTTTACTAAAGTTACAAAAAATTTATGGATCTTTTTGTGTTATCCGAAATAATATGATTTTATTTTATTTTATTTATTTACTATATTATGAGCTTACTAACTTGGACTATTTAGCTGCAATAATGGTGCAATGACATATGAATACAGTAATTATTACTTCTTTCCGTGTGTTTACAAGTTTAAATCTATTATCTCTGTGATGGGAATATTTTTACAGAATAGATCTGCTGCCCATTTATTCTGTAAAAATCTTAATTGAAGTGAAGTAAGCTTCAAGTGAACTGACAATAGCGTCAATACTTAATATATTATTCTTATCGTGTGGTTATTGACTAGCCTGGTGTCAGAGTTTTAAAGCCGCCCATAGGCCTCTGACTTGGCTTCACATGCCGTCGAGAAATATCTCTCAGGCATGCCGGTTTCCACCACCACCACCACCACCACCACCACCACCACCACAACCACCACCGCCACCACCGTCGCCGCCGCCGCGGCCATTGCCGCCGTGGCGGGGCCCTCACGAGGGGCTCGGGGGGGGGCTAAAATGGACTACCAATAGGTCCATTACGCCTCCTCCAGGCGAATATCAACCACTGCGCCGCAGCTCAGGATCTGTTGCTCCAGAGCATGGCGCAGTGGTCGATTAACATCGCCGTGGTCGCTGAGCCGTACTTTGTCCCGCCCAGGGATTACTGGGTGGAGGACCTGAGCGGCTCAGTGGCCATTATTTCGTTGGCCGCCGCCGGTACCCCGTCCCTCGAGGCCGTCAAGAAGGGACGGGGTTGCGTAGCAGCACGGTTCGGGGAGATTGTCGTGGTGGGAGCGTACTTTTCCCCGAGCCGAACTCTCGCCGAGTTCCACAACTCCCTTGGGGAGTTGAGAGTCGTCGTCGTCGGGTACCATCCCCTCCCCGTGATCGTCCTCGGGGACTTCAATGCCAAGAACGTGGCTTGGGGTTCCCGGTTAACGGACACACGGAGCAGGATGGTGGAGGACTGGGCTCTGGAGTCGGGTCTGGTCGTCCTAAACCGGGGTTCTGTTCCCACGTGCGTGCGGATGCGGGGCGAGTCAGTGGTGGACATTTCGTTCGCCAGCCCCGCTCTGTCGCCACGTGTCATCGACTGGCGCGTCATGGAGGGGGTGGAGACCTATTCCGATCACCGGTACATCCGGTTTGACGTCTCCGCCCAGACCTCGGGCACGCCGGTCAGACAGACCCCGAGTGGTCCGCGGTGGGCGCTGAAGCAGCTGGACCGGGAGCTCCTCCTGGAAGCCTCGATCGTGCAGGCCTGGGTGACATCACCGGACAGGCCTGCCGACATCAACGACGAGGCGGAGTGGTTCCGGGAGGCCATGTCCGAAATATGTGACGTGGTAATGCCCCGGGTCCAGCCCAGACGTGCTCAGCGCCAGGTGTACTGGTGGTCGCGTGAGCTGACCGCTTTACGCGCGGCGTGCGTTGCTGCGCGCCACCTGTACGCCAGGCACCGCAGGCTTCGTATCCGCCCGCCGGATACGGAAGCCATTGAGGCGGAGCTGTACGCCGGGTACAGAGCGGCGAAGACCGCCCTCCAAGCCGGGATCGAGCGGGCCAGAGGACTGGCCCGCGAGGAGTCGCTGGAGACTCTGAACAGAGACCCGTGGGGACGCCCATATAAATGGGTGCGAGACAAGCTCCGCCCATGGGCTCCCCCGCTGACGCAGAGTCTCCGGCCCCAGCTCGTGGAGGACGTGGTGAGCGCTCTGTTCCCTTCGCGAGGGGAACATACTCCCCCACCCATGGCTCCGCCTCCTGCGGTGCCCGATGCGGACCACACAGGAAACGACGACGACGACGAATCTCCGGAGGTGACCGGGGTAGATTTGAGAGTGGCGGTACGTAGGCTGAATGCCAAAAATACCGCCCCAGGACCCGACGGCTTACCTGGAAAAGCCTGGGTTCTGGCCTTAGAGGCTCTCGGGCCTCGACTTCGGGGGCTCTTTAGCGCATGCTTGGAGAGGGGCCAGTTCCCACTTCGTTGGAAGACGGGGAAACTGGTCCTCATCAAGAAACCGGGGCGCCCGGCGGACTCTCCGTCCGCTTACCGGCCCATCGTGCTGCTCGACGAGGTGGGCAAGCTCTTTGAAAGAGTAATTGCAGACCGCCTTGTCGGGCAGCTGGTGCGAGTGGGGCCGGATTTGGCGGACAGCCAGTTTGGTTTCCGCAAGGGGCGCTCTACGGTGGATGCCATCATGCGCGCTCGAGCCCTCACGACGGGGGATGCTGTTGCCCGGGGTGGGGTGGTCTTGGCGGTGTCTCTTGACATCGCCAATGCGTTCAATACCCTGCCCTGGAGTTGCATTAGGGAGGCACTCCGGTATCACCGGATGCCGACCTACCTCTGTCGAGTGGTCGAGGCCTATTTGACGGACAGGGCCGTCATCTACCCCGGTCACCACGGAGAGTGGAACCGGCGAGAGATGTCGTGCGGTGTCCCGCAGGGATCGGTCCTGGGGCCGCATCTGTGGGACATCGGCTACGACTGGGTGCTGCGCGCCGACCTCCCTAGCGGCGTCAGCGTAGTCTGCTACGCTGACGACACGCTGGTCCTGGTGCAGGGGAGGTCGCATGAGGCGGCGGCCGAACTAGCGACACGTTGGGTTGCGACAATCGTCGATAGGATCCGGCAACTGGGACTCGAGGTGGCCTTGCACAAGTCCGAGGCCATGTGTTTCTATGGTCCTCGGAACGCGCCGCTGTCGGGTTCCCAGATAACGGCGGGAGGGGTTCACATCGGTGTCGAGTCGACGATGAAGTACCTGGGACTCGTCCTCGACAGCCGGTGGAACTTCGTGGAGCACTTCCGACGTTTGGCTCCCAAACTGCAGAGGGCTGGGGCTGCTTTGAAGCGGCTTCTGCCCAATCTAGGGGGTCCAAACGCCTCCTGCCGGAGGCTCTACGCGGGGATCGTGCGGTCCATGGCCCTTTACGGGGCACCGGTGTGGGCGCGTTCATTAAGGCTGCGACCAGCCCAGCGATTGAACGCGTCCCAAAGGGTCATGGCCATTAGGCTGGTCAGAGGATACCGCACGGTCTCCCGTGAGGCGGCGAGCCTCCTTGCCGGACTACCGCCATGGGATCTGGAGGCAAAAGTCCTCGCGCACATGTGGGAGTTGCGCGAGGAGGCGAAACGCCGGGGTGTAACTCCGCTGCCGCGAGAAATCACGGCACAGCGGACAGAGCTCCGGCGGGATCTCATGGCGGCATGGAGAGTGCGATTGTCGCAACCCAGCGCTGGGCACGCCACAATTGCGGCGGTAAGGCCCCTCTTTGAGGAGTGGCTAGAGAGGCGCCACGGCGTCCTCACCTTCCGCCTGACGCAGGTCCTCACCGGACACGGTTGTTTCGGGAGGTTCCTGTTCAGGATAAAGCGGGAGGAAACGCCCGGGTGTTACCATTGTGTGGATCGCCCGGAGGACACGGTGGAGCATACGGTGGAGGTCTGCCCGGCTTGGGCGGGGCACCGCCGTGTCCTCACGGAGGCGATTGGCAGCGGCGATCTCTCGCGTCCGGCCCTGGTTCAGGCCATGGTTCGGAGCGAGAGTGCATGGGAAGCCGTCACTTCCTTCTGCGAAGCAGTAATGCTCGCGAAGGAGGAGGCGGAGCGCGCGAGGGAAATGCAAGATGCGCGCCCTCGCGCCCCTAGTCGCCGCAGGAGACGCCCCGGGCGTCGGGAGTCGCGAGCCGACTTCCGGCCACCGTAGGCGCGGGCTTGCGGACGGTGGGCAATGGGTAGCTCGCCGTCCGATTAGGACCAGGCCCGGGTCGACGGCGCGTTGTGTTCCACGCGCGCCTCAAAGAGATGTCAGCACCAACTGACGGGGTCCGTAAGGGCCAATGCCTGCCAGGGTTGCGAGTTGGTCCGAAAGGGATATCGCGGCCCCGGCACACAGGCAACGGAAGGAACACGGGTGGGTTTTAGTCAGTAAAAGTCTGACACTCCCTCTCGCTCCGCCCAGAGCGGGAGGAGTCATTTGATGATTTCCCTTCACCGTTTTTGAAGCAAGTGATAATTATACAATACGCACATAAATCCGAAAAGTCAGAGGTGCGTGCCTTGGGTTTGAACTCCAGAACTTTAACTTGGCAGTCCGACGGTCACACCACTAGGCTATCAGTGCTCTATACATAATGTATTGACGCTATTGTAGAGTGGCAGATCTTTTTTTTTTTGAGGGTGTGAAATTATCAAATAACTTCTCCCGCTCTGGGCGGAGCGGGAGGGTGTGTCAGACTTTTACTGACTAAAACCCACCCGTGTTCCTTCCGTTGCCTGTTTGCTGGGGCCGCGATATCCCTTTCGGACAAACCCGCAACCCCAGCAGGAGAGTGGCAGGTCTAAGAGTCACTTTTAAGAGTCCATAATATCTCAGCTGAAATTCACTCTTTATATCGCTAACACACTACAGGCGGACTGAGTGGGGAACGAGACTGATCGTCGGGGAGAAGGCTCTTTCAGTTATTATGCAAAGGTTCATGATCTAATTTGAAGTATTTTTTTAATACTAGTGGTTTATTTTTCGGTTTGGGATGAGTGGGTCCTGTTATCAGCTCTATATATGGGCTTCTTTAGTTTGAACCTTGCTTATCATTTAATTTAATAATTATGGTTTATAACTAATTACTAAACTTGTATTGCAATCTTAGGCGTATGGACATCTATATACTTACTTACTTAGCACGTAGTTTGGAAAACGCTATTCCTCTCACCGCCGCACAACTGTCAAACTGCAAGTACAAGATAGACATGGGTACATGTCTAAGCCAAAGAACGTGCTTAGTAACGTTTATAGATTTCGGCTTTAGTATCGATCAAATAATTAAATGTACTTAATTTAGAATTACTAAGCACTGAATTACAGAGCTTAAAGTTAATGATCTATTAGTGTACCTATAGTGCACTTGATTGTCATTTGTTTCATTTTGATCTAAAAATAAAAATCAACAGCTGCTCAAAAAGGCGGCTTTACCACAATCGATCACGGCAATAGGCACTTTTAGTGTTTTTTTTTTAATCAAAGATTAATTCTTTATTTTTTTTACAACTACTTATTTTATTTTTATTAGATCACTTTTTTTCTCAAAGAGCGAGCAAAAAAGTACTCTTTTTAAATTGCTCTTTTGATACAAGATTGCCAATAAATCCTTCCAATGTTTTTTCTTTGTTTACTGTCGAAGTTTATTTTGCGATCAACTTAATACCGTTGACCTTCACTTTACCTGCATCGAAGTGAATGTAGTGTTGTAAAACAACGAACGTGATAAAACGGCTTCTCTGTCTCACAGTTCTTTATAGACCTATAGCCAGCAGGATATGATCGCAAATTGTAAGGAATATAAGGCAGGATTCTACAGGGTTATTGCCCAACGAGGAAATAGTGCGTGGCTTTTCGGAGATGAAACAATTGACATACGGAACTTTATTTGAGTCTGTATTTATGGATTATGGATTCATAGATTCTATGAAAACACCATGTAGACCATAATAATATGATTTTTTAATAAACTTTTTGTTTTTATCTTTTTATTACGGATGGTTTTAACGTGCAAAATGTTCTTAATCCGTATTAGATTATAATTTCAACATGAATGTAAGTACCCAATCTTTTGATTAAAAAGAGTGTACGTGGAGTTTTTTGTCCGTTTTTCTCCTACTAAGCTTTTGAATAGCCATCCTGAAAGCTTAGAAATAAATACTTTGAGTTTGAAAGTCATTCAAACATTATTGTGAATGTTATTAAAGCATAGTATGTTCGTCTGTAAGTTACTTATCCGGTGAAGGATTTAGCGTTAATTCGGTGGTTTAGCAGGATTAGGGGTCCTAGCAGTGAGAACATAAGCTGCTTATGTATGTTTGATAGAGAAACATTTTTTTTTTAAATGTATAGGCTTTTACCGAAGCAAGCAGTGTATTATTAAGTTAGCTAAAAAAAAAAAGTCTCAATCAACTTTTTTGAGTACCGGTCAACTGCCCTAACTTCGCCTGGCATCCTATGTTTGCCTGTAATGAAAAAGCTGTAATATCTTTTTCATTTTACTTGTATGGCAATCGAAACTTTGAGTTTTCATAAAGAGCTTTAAGTATCAATTGCCATACAAGTAAAATGAAAAAGATATAACATATTTTTCATTATAGGCAAACATAGGACGCCAGGCGAAGTTAGGGCATTTGACGGTACTAAATAATTTCAGACTACTAGTGAGTTGGTATACTTAGTCTCGCAGTAAATTGCTCAGGTTTTGTAGTGAATGTTTGATATTGTTGCTACACTACCTATAAGAACTGTATAGACACTGGTACACCTGCTGCGGCAATGGATTAGTAGTACTTTATGCCTTGCAGTGTACCTAAGTACATACTTTTAGTGTTGCAATGTTAAGACTAAACCACTAGCGAACCTGTTTGATTTATTTGAGAACGTATTTGCGTCAGTAGAGACTTGTAACGTTCTGCTCAAACCTACTAACATCATAAAGAGAAAATATTTGATTTTTTGTATGTTAGTATGTTTGTTTGTTACTTTCACGCTAAAACGGCTGAACTGATTTGTATGAAATTTGGCACATGGGTAGACCATGATCTGAAAAAGGGCTTAAGATACCTTTTATCCCGATATTCCCACGAAATCGAGATTTATGCGGGTGAAACCGCGAGGCGCAACTAGTAGTTATATAATAAAAGTAAAACTTGCTCAGAATATTTTCTATTTTTTTCTATTATTTATATTGAAATTTGGCACATGGGTAGACCATAACCTGGGTTAGGACATAGAATACTTTTTGTTTCGATATTTTTACGGGATCGAGACTTATGCGGGTACAACCGCGGGGCGCAGTCATAAATATTAATGTACAAGCGACGCGCCCCAGCTTCGTAATACATATTGATGTATCAAATACATAACATTCCCGGATTATATTTTTTAAATGACGTTGAAAACCGCATCAAATCCATTGCATAATTTAAGGCGAAATGGTATCGTGGTAGCGTTCCGGGAGCGGCGGTAAGAACCGGCCCGCGCGCAATTCTATTGCACTATGTTTACAAATATTGAATTTAAAATTTTTAGTTATTTTGTTATAGAAAAATAAGTCTATAATTCCTTAAAGTATTTAATAGTGAACACGTAGACAAAAATTTTATTCAATAGCTTTGATAACAATCGAATGGAATAGTTTTTTCTCTTAGTGGTTGTAACAAAAAAAGCAGATTTTAAGGTAACGTTGCCATTTTTTTTATCGAGGAAAGTTTTGTCAATCGTGTTTCGGGCCTCATACTTCACTAAGGACACTCTTCAATTTTCGTAATAATAAAAAAAAATGCTAATTCGTTGTTTTTTTAAGAGAAACATTGATTTTGCGTGAAGTCAAAACATCTGCTTTGGAACCCATTTCACCTTAAAAGAACACCGCGGTCACAGAAAGACACGAAAAGTGACTTAAATTTCTAACAGGTCTGCTCCCGGATAGGTATATTTAAATCACAGAACAGAAATTTAAACACTAGCTTCAGCCAGTGGCGTCGCCCGCGTCTTATCTTTATATTATGATAATATAGCATCATACTGGAGAAAGATTTTTAAATTGGTCCAGTAGTTTTTGAGTTTATTCATTACAAACAAAAGATAGATAGATATATAGAATATTCTTTATTATGCACACCATACAAATTACAGAAATAAATTTAGACATTTTACATAGGGTGACACAATGGGCGGTCTTATCGCTAAAAGCGATATTTTACAGACAACCTGTGGATGGATTAAAGGGAGAAGGAGAGAAAATACTGCAGGTAGTCAGTGGTGTACCAATTACATACACAATAAATACATAAAGCATAAACTTATCCATATAAATATATACAACCTTAGTTTTTGTTTACGCTAAACCTCTTAAGGGGTCTTGTACTCATCATTATGAACAACTTTCAATAGGGGAGCAACGCAATCTCGAAAAAAAAATCTGCTGTTCCCTTCATTTCGACGAGCTATGCGAACATAAATGTAGGGAACAGCTGATTTTTTTTCGAGAGTTCAGCTTTGCTTTGAGTACAATGACCCCTTAAGAGGTTTCGGGTAAACAAAAACTAAGGTTGTATATACATAGATATATATAAAATAATAAACATGAAGCAAGAGCAAGGAACTATATGTAATGATGATGTTTAAGGAGAGAGGAAGTGTTTTTTCACAAGCATTTTAAAAGTGGACAAAGATTGTGCATGCCTTATCGACACGGGCAAGGCATTCCAAAACTACAAATCATTTCTCATAATAATATTAATTTAGAAATACAAAATGATGGCTTCAATTTCATACGTAAAATGTTAATTTTATCGTGGGAATAAAAATAAACGTGCAAATAACAATAAGACAGGTAGTTACTATTATAATAAGTAGGTAGTAAATCCCTACATAAAATATGCGTAGGTATTTATAATAATGCAAATTAAAACCGTTTTACATAACCTTGCCTTACTTCAATGTAATTTATAGTGTAGTTTTATTCTTAAAGGTTTGCTCCAACGATGCCAGTTTGTAGTGTCATATCCGCATATCCGCTACATAAATATCCGATATAGATCCATGCGGATATTCAATGTGTACTTTTTATATAAATTTTAAATTAGCTATCTCGCGGTATTGGATGTTTGGTTAACTTGAATGCAGGTAAAGTTATGAATAAAAATCATTTTAAAATGGTCGTACTTTCTGAATAATGTTTTCCTAATTTATGCTCTTCAATAATATTTTCAAAGAGCCTTTTGTTCATTTACTTAATAAACTAAAGCTAATTGAGCGACAAATTGTATGTTCTCACCTTAATAAGTAGGTAGTTGGCAAACAAAAAAAATAAAACAAAGAATTTTGATTGTTAATCAGAGTCTGTGGTAAATACTCAGTGTCGTGTATTTTTAGATGCAAATGCAGTTTTTTTTGTCGTAAAAGGCAACCGAGGGCAAACTGGTTGCTCTTTATCCTTTTTTTTTCGGTCACGCTGTGGTATTGAACCTAAGTTACATTTTAAAACTTTGAAAACATTATGCATCCTTTAATGAATAATATAATAAAGGTGACGTTGCTTTTTCTAAAGAATGTTGAAAAGGAGAGACATATATACGGTATACAACGTGTTCCTTTTGAAGTCCCATAACTCTAAGGTTATGTGCTCTATAAGTGTTCTAAAAATACATAGTTTCGAAGAAAACAAAATACTCGACTCTCGATGTGTGTATCTATCTATGTTTAATTGATAAATATGTGTAAATCATTTTCATACAAATCAATAATTTATATTTCAAGCTAAAAAAATGCGACGTTGTAATATTTTTTTTTATGGACAAAAATTGTCTGAATTAATGAATTTTGAAAAAAAAAAAACTTCTAAGTAGGTACCAGTTGATTCTTTGAAATGGTCTCATTAATATCCTAGAGTTATGGGATATAAAAAGAACACGTTTTAGATAGGTATAGGTATAGAGACTAGATTCACATTAACTTTTTATCTTTTCGTTTTTTGAATGGAACGGAAATGGAATGGAACTTCAAAAATATTATTAACTAGACCACACATTTATCGGCTCAACGAATTTGAACAGATTGGTACAAATTCGTTGAGCCGATAAATGTGTAGTTATAATAATATTTTTAAAGTTCACCTACAATCGGTAATTTTTATAAAAATCTGCCCGTACGGTTATAAAAAAAGTATTCTTCTTGTGAGTGTGCCAATGGCAATTTTATACATCGAATCAGCCCAAAATTTTACTACGAGTTTGGCACCTTCAGTAGCATCCATCAATTCCTGCATCGTGCAGGCAACAGGACACGCCGCACACCATAATAAGAGGGAGCAGGGCCTGCAAGGAATTTGAAAAATACGTATTTAAATAAATTATTGCCGTCATCTTACCTCAAGTCTACCCCCGTAGAGTGCGATAGGGACAGCTGCAGCTCAGACCGATTATATCGCAAAAAAAAATTGACGAGATCGGCGTTTCGTATTTCCCTTTTTTCTTCTCGGAAACTGACCCACTTCAATTATTTTTTACATTAAAATTTTAAGAAAGAGTATGTCTACGTTCTTATCATTTTCTTTTACGTTAAAAACTTATTGATTTTGTCTGGTAGTCCTCTTATCACGGCGGCAAACATGGGGCGTTTTTGTAATTTTTGGTGGGTCATATTTTCTTTACCAAGAAGTTGCTGAAAAAACGAAAATAACAGGGACGTGTCTACAGCAGAAAAATTATTACTCTAGAGGCATTATTCAGGAATAAAAAAGGGGAATACATTTGTATGGAGAATCACAGACCCTGTTCCCTCTTAAGTGCCCCATTGTTTGTGGGACAGCACCACATTTATACTTTAGGGCGGAGTCATCTGTGAATCTCTATCTGAGCAGGTTTTCCTTGCTTCTAGTACTTCTAGTCTTCTCCTACCTGGAGTATAAAAGTATTGAACAAGAGATTACATTTCTGCGTTTGCTCAGGGGTTCTAAAAAGGTTTTAAGGAACTATCCAGAATTATGCAATGCACAAACAACCTGTTATTTAGAAAACTTAGAGTTGTTAAACATAATGAACTAAATGCTTAATGACCTACAGTCAAATGATAATAATAATTGCTTAGATAATGTCTCTGCGTGCTGCCTATGCAGATAAAATTGCACAAATGCAGATGTGAGGGCAAAATAGTTATTCATAGAAGCATTCGACTTAATCAGAAACGAATAAATTAAAATACATAATTTTTCGATGGATTGCTACAATTTTTGATACATAATTGGCAACATTTGCTTAACAAATCGAAATGAAAAACTTAGGTCTTGAACATAAACATAATTTGAAACCATTTGTTTGTTTTTGTTTTATTTCAAAATCAAAAGTCATTTTTTTTAATTCAAACTAGGCTGATAATCAACACTTTTCGAACGTCAAAATTACATAAGATAGTTCCTCAAAACGCCCGCCCTTCACCACTTCTTAGCTGGGAAGAAGAAGTGGCGCATCCATCTCCCAGCAGCACAGCTGTCTGTTCAGTTAGAAAAACTTGATTCTATACAATAGTATGCAAAATAATTTACATTACGCAACACAAAAAATTAAATTAAATTATTTGATATAAGTCAGCAATATACCAACAAAAAAGATCGAAATCTATACTCAAGCGAAAATTAAAATTTGAAACATAAACAGACTTCAATCTGACAGACAGATTTGAATCCACTCTCAAGAGATGTCGTGCTATAATTTCTTTTGCGAAAGACAAAAATGATACAAATCAAATAAAAAAAATTGGTCTTTAAAATAAACATAATTTGAATTCATTTGTTTGTTTTTTGTTTAAATTGAATCCGCTCTCAAGAGATGAGCAATAATTTATTTTGCGGAAGTCTGATCAAGGTGAACCCGTAGTAACTTCCCGAAGGTGTCGTCCTCTTATTATCCGGGAAACTTCCTCCCATTATATTACTATATCCTTGACATTGAAGTGTCGCCATGTCGGTAGCTGTGAGGAAACTATAACAAACGCGACCTTGAAACCATTGAGACAGGTTGCGAGTTTCTCATTGTGTTTATAAAGATCCTAATTTCATGCTTAATCTTCAAGTTGGTTGATTAGGTTTTTCAACATCGAACTTTGAACTTTTAACTACACCGCTTCAAACTATACCAAATACGGAAAACTTACAGTTTTTAAGACTGATATGTTGTCTATTATTGTTGGTGGAATAGTTGTACCTAACGACATAATGAGTTCTAATAAAGTAAAACGAATCGTTTTACTTATCAATGGTAGCATTTTTATTGCCAAACGGGGTATATAAATAGAATCGTAAGCTAATTTTACCTGGGATAGCTAGTATGGAAGTTCCATGGGAGGGTCTGCTATACAAAGCTATGAGGTCTTTGCTTCATTATTGGTAAAGATACAAGAGTCTTAATTTAATCCAATAACGGTCCGTGAATTATAGGAATCGGCAAACAGTCTTTTGGTAGTAGCTACCAAACAACATCCTTATTGTAACGAGAATAAAGATCACTGCGATTTTGATGGACATTTCAGTGGCAACAACCCAACAGCAACCATATTGTAATGAAAATAAAGTTCATTGTGATTTTGACAAAATCAGAAGTAAAATATGTCGCTGTTGTTGTGCTACACTTTTTTCACTCTCTCATGATTAGGGAAATTCATTATCCTTATATTTAACCCTTGTTATGGTTATGTCGAACTCAAACCTTGTCCCAAATTCCAAACCCAGGTTGATATGGGATACCCAAAATTTCACACTTGACATGACCGCTAATACATTAAATTTTACCCTATCTGTCATTGTCCCTTTCTATTGGAGTTTCAACCACTTGAATCCTCACTGATCTATGACAATCCATCCTTTAACCCTCGGCATGCTTGGTGGCAAAAAGTTACTCGGTATGCCTGGTGTGTCAGACCCGGATTTTGAACTGGTTATATTTCCAAAAAAAATTGATAAATAAGTAAATATAATGTACTAATGTTTGTACTAGGGGTGTTATTACGAGTTAAAATAATAAAATATTACAAATGAACAACATTTATTTATGTTTCTACTCTTACTCAGATAGTGCTTT
Organism: Agrochola macilenta; assembly: GCA_916701695.1. Lineage (NCBI taxonomy): Eukaryota > Metazoa > Arthropoda > Insecta > Lepidoptera > Noctuidae > Agrochola > Agrochola macilenta. Next base: position 20,286,071 of record OU753560.1, on the reverse strand, counting down.
TGAAACTCTTATAACATACATTATTTAGTAGAAATCCGCGCAAACTATATATACGTTCTACTACTTCTAACGGGAGGGTGTTCCGGACTGAGGTAGCGGGCTGAGGGCTCCTAGCGATTCATAAAGGCCAGCTACTGAGTGCAGTTAGGCAAGAAATTCAAAATTGAATTAAAAACAACAGTGCAGAGGTGGGTCTGGCAGACCCCACTAGGCATGCCGTAGGTTAAAATCCAAAATATTTGATATAATTATTATAAAGTATAGATAAGTAAAATTGTATTTTCTCCTTTCTGTCTTAAATAATGTTGACTCCGGTATCATCAACATAATAAAAGACTTTAAGCCGTCTATCTTTGTAACTATTAGCTTTATGAAGCCTAATAGGTTTCATAAAGCTGAACAGACAGTTTACTCAACAAAGGTATTCCTTTATTGAGTTTATCAATAAAGTAATACCTTTGTTGAGTAACCTGTATGTCAAGATTATGTTTCCACCACTGTGTTAAATGCGAATCATTGTTTGATTATTGAGGAAGAGAACAGAAACCATGCGCATTAAATTATCAACAATATTTGCGTTGAATTTTCAGAAGATTGATAACTTTAGAAAGTTCAATTTCGTCTTGTTAGTGCCTTTAGGATTTCCATGATTTCTTTCATCTTTTCTTTCTTTCACCTTCAAAAAACCATTCGATGATTGTTTCATACCAAAGATTGGCAGCATTCTTATACACCTTCATCGAATTCCGATCAGCAATATAATTGACTAGTGTAATAAATTAATTTATGACATGCAGTAGTTTTTTATAACCTTAATTCAGCGGTGAGTGAATTGGGGTGACTAGGATGATTAGCATAATCCTATACTATACAATGTCGCCCATGGGCTTTTGACCGGTCGTATTTTTCTGAATATTCTTTTTTTTTTTTCGAAAATTTTTGAGTATGGTTTGCCATAATATCTCCGATGTTATTGCCTCGATTTGGATTCTGTTTATTATTTCTAACTAACTAATATTATAAATGCGAAATTGAGTTTGTTTGTTACGGTTTCACGGTAAAATAACTGAACAGATTTTGATGATATTTGGCAAACATGTAGAACATAACCTAGATTAGGACATAGGATACTTTTTGATTGCGGTACGTTCCTATGGTATAATTTTTCGACGTTCACGCAGGCGAAGCCACGAGCAAATGCTAAAGTCACCGCGTTAAGAACTGAGTCGTCAGGCCATAAATCATTGTTATTAGTCTCTCTCGCTCGCAGTTATGGAGCATATGGAGCTGGTAGCAAACTATCGATAAGACGCAAGATGTTGCACATACTTATTGCTACTGACATTTCTAGAGCGAGTATTATAGTAATCTATATATTTTTCTAGTTTCTCTACTTCCGTATCTTCAGTTGTTCCGTTTAACATATGGTTAACCAGAGGAAAAATAATTAATGATATTAATAGCGTATTAATTGGTACACGTAACAGGACAGTTTGATCGATTGTTTTCTAAATTAGCTTCCAACAATAATATCATTAGTCATTAATCTTAAAGTCATTAGAATACAAAACATAACATCACAATAGTACTACTTCCCGAGGGGATGAGCAGAAACTACAAAACATAGCATGCCTCATCCAACATCTATACATATTATAAAACAAAGTCACTTTTCGCGTTTGTGTTTATGTCCGCGTTGTTCTTCTAAACCACGCAAAAGATTTTGATGAGGTTGTCACCATCGTTTAGAGAATTTATTCCGGAACGTTTATATAGTATAATACTTTAGTATTAAAGTTACTATTTCCTTAGAAATATCGAAGTTTTTTAGTCATAAAAACCGTGCGAAGTAGGAGCTTGCCGCTAGTTCTGTACAAAAAAAATCAAATAGTCCGATCTAAGAACAGTGTAGTGAGAGAATGCCAAAAAAATTTTTTTTTTTTTTTGGGTTGGAAATCATCAAATGACTCCTCCCGCTCTGGGCGGAGCGAGAGGGAGTGTCAGACTTTTACTGACTAAAATCCACCCGTGTTCCTTCCGTTGCCTGTGTGCCAGGGCCGCGATATCCCTTTCGGACAAACCCGCAACCCCAGCAGCCGCAACCTCAGCAGAATGCCAAAATTGCCAAAACTAAATTACCAATTTTAATAAGTAAATTATAGTATGTTGGTGACAAGAATATCCTTGTCCAATTGATTTTTATTAAACATTTATTTTTATTTTTATAAATATAATATAAATCATTATTTTTACTAGATCAAGTAGGGTTTGTCCGAGCTTGAATTAATGAATAAACTCAGATATAATATTATAGATATTTCAGTCAAAATAGCAGTGCTAGTGGATGGTGTGACCGTCGGACTGCCAAGGTCTCGAGTTCGAACCCAAGGCACGCACCTCTGACTTTTCGGATTCATGTGCGTATTGTATAATTATCACTTGTTTCAAAAACGGTGAAGGAAAACATCTTGAGGAAACCGGCATGCCTGAGAGATATTTCTCGACCAAGTCAGAGGCCCATGGGTGGCTTTAAAAGTCTAACACCAGATTAGTCACTAACCACACGAAAAGAAGAACTCAAAATAGAATGTAGCACGTTAAGTTTATTTACGTTTGCTAACGAAGAGGTAGTATCGCTACGTGGTTTAGTAGAAAAATAATTATTTGGTTACAATTAGAACGACTGCTGATTATCATTTGTAGTGAGAGTCACGTTTCAGTGATAAATGACGTCACTACATTGTTTTTTTTTATGGTCAGCAGAAAATTTACTTATACTTATATACATAACTTACGCCTTCTTGCTATGGGGGTAGGCAGAAAGTACAGAACTACTTATAATATACTAGCTTCTGCCCGCGACTACGTCTGCGTGGAATTATCCCCCGCCTGCGCTATTACTACGTTTTGAGTTAGCGTTCTTTCTCCTCTAAAGACTCCTAAGGGTCTTAGTGTGATGTTAAAAAGGCTATAAACCTTCCTCAAGAAAGGGATGACGACAAAAAACTTTTTTTAGTCCGTCATGGAGATTATTAAAAAATATTGGACACGTATTTTAGATTACGGTGATACATTGAGTTAAAATGTGTTATGACGTCACGAGTATGTAGATTTTATACTTACTTGTGACGTAGCGACCCTCACTCCCCAACTTAAAATGTATTTTTATCTAAGTCATTTGTTATTAATATGTAAAAAAATACGTGTCTAATATTTTTTAATTATCTGAGTGACGGACTAATTATTTTTTATTTTTTTTTACCTAGGAATTATCCCTAATAGGGCTATAAAATGAAAATATATTTTTTCAAATCCAAGTAGTAGTTCCAGAGAATAGCGCGTTCAAACAAACGGCTAGTGGCTAAATAATAACAGCCGCACGGATCGATTAACAAGGTTAAGCAACGCTTGTCCGTGGATGGCTGACCATCTATTACATACCCCTCCGTCCCTCGGAAAGCACGTAAAGCCGTTGATCCCGGGGTCCTAGCTGTCATTTGTAGATTTTTGACAGTCGTTATGGGTAGTCAGAACCCCAAAAGTCTGACAACCAGTCTTACCAAGGGGTATCGTGTTACCCAGTTACTGGGTTGTGGAGGTCAGATAGGCGGTCGCTCCATGTAAAATACTGGTATTCATCTGCATCCGATTAGACTGGAAGCCAACCCAATATAGTTGGGAGATTGAAACAATTAGTATTATTTCCTTTATTTAACTACGCATATAAATTATATTTTTAAATATTAGAATAAAAGATAAAAAAACATTTAAAAATATAAAAAATAGTAGCCCACCGGTATCGGGAACAGGGTCCAAGCTACCGGCGGTCAGGGCTCCAGAGAGAGGAACCTCCTGACAATGCGAGCCGTGTCCAGAAGTACCGCTCTCTGAATCAAGCCCTTGATCCAGATGCCCAACGAGAGCCTCCTTAGGTGTTGGTCGAGGCCCTTGGCAACTAAGCCATTGGCTGATACGACTATCGGCACAATGATCGCTGAGTACACATCCCACATGTCGACAACCTCGTTACTATTATTATTATTATTACTTAAGTACCTATATTATTTTCTTTTCACCGTGATTTCTTAAACCATTGCAAAAAGTCTAGGTTAAAAGTAGCTGGGAAAATGATATTAGCACGGTGCTTTGTATTCTCACTAAGTACTTCACACTATCACTAGTCAGAAAAACAGCTAAAATAGTTTCGTCGTACCTAGTGAGATTTTGTTCCAAATAATTAAATCAAATCTATCACAATTATTAAGTTCATTAGTTTTGACTAAAAGTCGCCACTTCGACACTTATGTTACGACTTAAATCTTAAAGTAAGTAATAACTTAGCCGCCGCTGAACGTCAAAGAGCTCTAAGTTGGCGATTTAAATAACTTTCAAATCTTAAGATTTCAACGATTTTTAAGTAGCTGCTGTAAGTTTTCAAATTAACGAGGACCCGCAAAAGTAGCCTGCGAAATTCTATAATCCTAATGTTATAAATGCGAAAATGAGTTTTTTTGTTTGTTTGTTACGCTTTCACGCGATAACGGCTGAACAGATTTGGATTAAATTTGGCACATTGGTAGACCATGACCAGGGTTAGGACATATGGTATTTTTTATCGCGTTATTGTATTTATATTAAATTGCGGGGTGCAGCTAGTTTTTAATATTAGTTAGAATGAAATGCAGCGTGCTGAAATCTACACCTACTCAATTTAAAAGATGATAAGTTGCAGTCCCACCTCAAAATATTTCAATGCTCACCTTGGTTTTGTAATCAAACATAAATTAAAGATAAACAATACATTAATTATACCCATATATGATCATACCAAAATGATTCGTTCCTTAAAAATTGCAGCCTGTCACCGTACAAGCAAAGAAGCCACGAGGCCAAGGCGACATTTTACATGTCATTACCTTTTATAGAAAAAATATGACTAAAAATAACGGCTGTTTCATAACAGCTTCCAAAACAGTATTTAAATATAAATTGGTTATACTTTGAGAGCACTTTTTGTTACAAGGACTTTTGCTTAGATTTCGTAATGTGAACTAATTTTGTAAACAAGCTAGTTTTTGCTTTTACATTGGTGTTGCATTGGTGACAGAATGTAGATTCATAACTTAATTAAAATAGAGATTAGAGATTAAGAAAGAATATAATAATTTACTACTGTATATTTTAAATTATTTACTGAAACCATTCATGATACGATTATATATATAAGTACTATTACTAATACATATAACACAGGTTCCGGCCGGGGCGCAGCACTGCCACCAATCTCCTTAACTTTATGTCACAGGTGGTGCCAGCGGTGGATGCTGGTGTGCAGGTTGACGCTGCTTATTTTGACTTTAAAAAAGCGTTCGACACAGTCGATAATGACATATTATTACGTAAGTTAGCAGAAATCGGTTGCACACCACATCTATTGCAGTTCTTAGCCAGCTATATGCAAAGCAGACAGCAGTATGTTGACTGCAACGGCTGCGAGTCTAAGCCGTATTACACCTGGTCAGGGGTGAGTCAAGGCAGCAATTTGGGGCCTCTGGAATTTATAATAATGATAAATAATTTATCAGAAGTCGTCAAAAATGGATCTTGTTTGTTATTCGCAGATGACCTTAAGTTGCTGTTTGAGGTTAGGACGGAGTCTGATTGCGGACGTTTGCAGGATGATATTGATAGGATAGTGGAATGGAGTCATGAGAACAGGCTCTACTTCAACGTATCCAAGTGCTCGGTGATAAATTTCACCCGTGCACGTGCACCTCTACTCTACGAGTACGTAGTGGATGCAGTACCGATGCAACGAGTCACACAGGTACGTGATTAAGGGGTTGTTCTCACTCCTGAACTGTCGTTTCGCTATCATATCACTAGAATCTGCAAAAAAGGCATTTAGAAACTTGGGTTTTGTTCTGAGGCAGACGCGAGACTTAACCAGCATCACAGCTATCAGAGTCCTGTATGACGCATTATTCAGGAGTCATCTGGAACATAGTGCTGTCATATGGGCTCCACATGAGGCTAAGTATTCAGTGATGTTGGAGCGAGTCCAGAACAAGTTCACGCGCCACCTGTACAATAAACTTTATGGGGTATACCCATTTTACCCCTTGATGTACCCCACTCTATTCGTACTGGGTATGGTGGGGTACAATCAACTCGGGGTGCGACGGGAATTTGCGCTGGTGTCGTATATGGTGAAACTGCTCCGAGGCATAGAGCACAACTCGAGAGTGCTGCAGCGGTTGCACTTGTACGTACCCGACCGTTATGTGTGGAGGCGACGGCCCCCGCCATTGCTGGTCGTACCAACAGCCAGGACCAACTTGCTCGCCAAAACCCCTCTAACTCGAGCAATTCGCACAATCAATTATATGCAAGTAGAAATTGATATATTTACGTGTCAGTGGGGTGAATTCGCAAAAGTACTATTGTTTACATTATGTTATAACAATATTAATGTTTATGACGTAAGGTTTTTGTATTTTAATTTGGTGTGTTTGACTTGGCTATCGCATTAGGCTAAGACCTGTAATGGTAGTTTTAAGGCATTTAAATAAATAAATAAATAAAAATATAGGTAGATATAAATACATAAATATACATAATATAGATATAGAATATACAATAAAGTATATACATACACACATACATTTGCGTGGTTCATAATCATAAATATAAAATTGATATATTTAATAACCTAATAAGTCTGGAATTGAAAAACAATAAATACCTATGCTTATTTTTTTTATTCAAACCAAAATCTCACGTTCAAACCAAATCTAGCGATCCAACTAAGTACCTAGATGGATCGATAAAATATACTTTATTGTATACCAAAATTTAAACAGCTCTAACAGGTTTAAAACTAGAAGATTGAGACCCGCATGCATCATAAATTACAAAAAAAATCAGTAAATTAAAGAATAGCAAAGAGTAGCGCAATTTAAACTAACCTAGTTGAGTCTTATAATGTACCTAACATCTTGTACCGTTATTGTGCGCCGCTCTACTCGATTGTCAATTATCATTGTGCGCCGCTCTACTCGATTCATTGTGCGCCGCTCTACTCGATTCATTGTGCGCCGCTCTACTCGACTCATTGTGCGCCGCTCTACTCGATTGCGCCGCTCTACATGATTCTGGACATCCAGCCGTAGACATTTTTGCCGGTCACTAAAAAATCTGCTGTTCCATACGTAACCTAGAAAAAAAAAATGTTCTGAACCTAGTGGAAAGATGAGATACCTACCTCAATGTCATAAATGGAATTCAATATTTGATATTCATGGCATAGGGATTAGGTGGAAACTGGATTTCGAGCCTTTTCAGTACGTGTGGTATTCCATTATTTGGAACCACATCTTTTAGTTTATTTACGTATAAACACGTTACTCTTTCTTTATGTTATTATATTAAACAAACCACCTTTTGATATATTTTCCTATTGATATTCTATGACACTTATATTTAACTCACTTTTATATTCTGTAGCACTGTTTACCTCTGTAAAGCATACTCTTAATTATCTCTTGATTGTTTTATCATCCAAATCGATTTTATAGTATTTAATTTTCCCTTTTGTAAAAACTTTAGAATATTTATATTCTGACGTTTTCATCTTAAACTGTCATCTGTCGTAATTTACTTTTCTAAAACATAGACAGAACACATCATAGATAAGTACACTCTATCTTCTCTCATAAAGTGGGTGTACACACTGAACCTTCGCAATAAGCATAGATCTAAGATTTCTCCTCTGTAAGCCGTTTTTTATTAGTGCTGGTCATATCTAAATTAAGAATTAACTTGAATATGTTTTTAAAACGTTTAAAATATGACAGAGAACGATAAAAACGGTCTTCATATTTGGAGAGACTAGTCTTGTCTGAGCCCTCGGGGAGTCGTATTTTTAACTTGAGACGGAGTCACTCTTTTTATGCCCTTAAGTCTTATTTGTTGAACAGTTAGCTACTCAAATATTAGTCTCTTAAAACTAGCATAACTAGCGTGCGCGAGTGTCCTAATTTTATTGTGTAATTTAAACTATCGATACTGAGTGGATTATGTCAATAAACATTCTAGTACTGTGTAATACTGTGTTTAATTCGCTCGGCCCTCCTGCCTAGCCCTGTAGGAGGTGCTCACTTCTAACGAACTCTTAACCACGCGGCGTAAAGCGCCGCGAGCACACGCACACGAAGGCCTCCGACACTAGACGTCGTTACTCTCCGAGAGAGACCTCCGCCGTCACCTGTGACGCTAGCGCGGTCCTCCCGCTAGGTGAGGCGCCTCAAAGCGCCTCCATCTACAAAGTCTCACAACCTCTACTCCGTTCCACAGGCTGGAGTGTACCTCCAGGGGGGATAATCCTCAGCCCAGCCTCCTGCACGCTGCATGCGGCCTGCCTGCCTGCCCACCTGTTCCACTCCCTGCCTGCCTGTTCCTGCCTAACCTGAGCCTGTCTTGTGCCTGTTCCTGCCTAACCCGAGCCTGTCCTGCCTAACCTGAGCCTGTCTTGTGCCTGTTCCTGCCTAACCCGAGCCTGTCCTGTGTCCTAAACTTAACTTTACTTTTACTAATTTTAACTTTTAATTTTAATACCTTTTTATTTTAATTTAATTTGTGACTTACGTTTCCCTCCACGGAGGAAAACGTTACGTTACAGTTTGGCGCCCAATCTCTTAGAAACTCACACCCTGCTCCACACTAACACCCTCTTCATACATCTAACACTCTTACACTCTTAAACTTAGGCATAACGTCCTTACACTCTTTAACTTTGGCGCAAACGTTAGTTTGGCGCCCTCACACCCTCTTATACACTAAACACCCTTCTAAACACATCGCAAGACTCTTACACTCTTTAACTTAGGCACAACGTTACAGTTTGACACGCAATACCTAGAACTACACACTCCCCTTAAACATACTCGTTAACACTCTTTTACTTAGACACAAAAACATTACAGCTTAACGCTAACTTTAGAACTTTACTAGATTATATCCTCTTATACACTCGTACTTTATATTTTCTTACTTTTACCGCACTATATTTTTAACGTGGGCTCGATTTTTCAAAATTCAAAAAAATACTTTAGTATAAATTTTCCGGATATACTTTGGCAATTATTTTTACCTTACTTACTTCTTAATATCTTATTATCTATTTTCTTTAAAAAACCTATGTCTTAAACGATACATTTTCTTTAATTTAAAACAATATAAACACATTTAATTTGAATAACCTTAAACAACGGACTATTTGTTCTAATAAAACTAACTTAACTTTTACAATTTAATCATGGCTAATACCCATCAAGATCCTTTTATTAACCCTCAAACTATGACTATAAATCAAGATTCCTCAATCACCTACAACTTAGCTAGAGAACTAAAAACATTTTCATTCAACGGTACTACATGTCCTAGATCCTTCCTACAAAAACTTGAAGAATTCAAACTATCTCGTAATATTTCTGAAGAAAAGCTCAGCAAACATGCTTTTGAGATCTTCTCTGGAAATGCACTTCACTGGTTCCGTTTTCAATATAATCGCAACCCCAACTTAACCTGGAAAAACATCCATGAACTATTAATCCAAGACTTTGGAACTCACGACTATGACTACAAACTACTCGAGGCTATAAAAAAAAGAACTCAGGGTGCTACAGAAACGATAATTGTCTACATCTCAATCATGTTCGGCATGTTTGCCCGTCTATCTAAAAAACTTAACGAAACCGAACAACTCGAAATTTTGCTTCACAACGTAAGACCTTGCTACTCAGTCTTCATTGCTCTTAAAGATGTAAGATCAGTAGATGATTTGATATCAACCTGTCAGACATATGAACGTTTTTCTGAAAAAGACAGAGACTTTCACGAACCTCAATGGGGTGCAACAAATTCCTTTGCTAACGAATTTGCTTACAAACCCTCAACTTCGAAAATATCTCAAAACCTTAATACAATATTCACCGAAAAACCATCGAATTCTAAAAACAAGGATGATTTCTGTTTTCGGTGTCGTATTACGGGTCACACCTTAAGATCCTGTACTAAACCTAAATATCTGATTTGTTTTAAATGTGGCTTGAAAGGGGTAAAAATTACTAATTGCCCCAAATGTTCTCCATCTAACCTTCAAAAAAACTAACTTACGACTTGAATAACTCTCTTCAAAATAAAAAAGACTATTTTGACCCGGACGATTGGAAGAAATGGTTATTAACTATTAAAAATTTTATGCACTACTATAAAACAACTTCCGTGTTGTATGACGAAGAGAGAGATTACAACCGACCTTTCATCAAAGTATCAATAAATAACCTCAACTTCTCTGGACTATTAGACAGTGGTAGTTGCATAACCATACTGGGAAACAATTCTCACCAAGTCTTCCAAAAGCTAGGGTTTAAGTTATTCAAGTCATCTAATCAAATTATGGTCGCAAATAAACAGAAGTCAATGTCTTCTGGCTACTTTCATCTACCAATGAGATTCAATAACCAAACTCACATTATCAAGGCTTATGTCTTTCCTGAAATAATTCCTTCACTAATCCTTGGGTGGGATTTTTGGAAATTATTCAAATTATGTCCTAAAATACTCGCTCTTGAACTTAAACTTGATTCCAACGATCACGCAGTTTGTGCTGTGGACAATAAAGTTCAGTCGTTTGAACACTTTTCTCTAAACCAAAAAAATATTGCACTTGACTTAATAGAACGTTTTAAGAAAATTTCTTTTGAGGACAGGGGTGTACTTGGGCGTACTAATTTAGTAAGCCACCGAATCGATACTGGCGATTCACTACCCATAAAACAACGTTGCTATCGTCTGTCCCCAATTAAACAAAAGGCTCTTGCCGATGAAGTCGACAAAATGTTAAAGTTAGACGTAATAGAGAAATGCGAAAGCCCTTGGTTATCTCCCGTACTCATAACTCCTAAAAAGAATGGTGAATGGCGTTTCTGTGTTGATAGCAGAAAGCTCAACGCAGTCACCCGTAAAGACGCTTATAGTCTTCCTTTTGTATCTGAAATATTAGACAATCTTAAAAACGCTAAATACTTATCAAGCATAGATATTGCAAAAGCTTTCTGGGAAATACCTTTAAACCCTGATGACAGGGATAAAACAGCATTTTATGTCCCGGGCAGAGGGATGTATAGATTCAAGGTTATGCCTTTCGGTCTCACTAATGCACCTGCAACTCAGCAAAGATTGATGGATACCTTATTTACCCCAGAATTCGATAACAAAGTCTTCTGCTACTTGGATGACATTGTCATAATTAGCGAAACTTTCGATGAACATATATCACTCCTTCTTAAAGTCTTACAAAAATTGTCTTACGCTGCCCTTACTATAAACTTTGAAAAAAGTCAATTTTTTCGCAAAGAACTCAAATACCTTGGTTACATAGTTGACGAACAAGGCTTACGAGCAGACCCTAGTAAGATACAAGCTATACTAGAATACCCCACTCCATCTTCAAAGAAAGAAGTTAGGAAATTCCTAGGTACTTGTAGTTGGTTTCGTCGCTTTATACCAAATTTTAGCTCTATTGCTTCCCCCCTTAGTAAACTAACCTCCACGGGGAAAAACAGTCCAAAATTCCTATGGAATGATGATGCTGAATCTGCCTTCACTAAACTTAAAGAATGTCTAATCTCAACCCCAATTCTGGTCTGCCCTGATTATAATCTTCCCTTTTCAGTCCACTGTGACGCCTCAAATTTTGGTATCGGTGCCATGCTTACTCAAGATCAAGATAACAAAGAAGTTGTAATAGCTTACATGAGTAAATCCTTTAATAAACATGAACAAAACTATTCTACCACTGAACGCGAAACTTTGGCAGTTATTACAGCTCTTGAACATTGGCGTTGTTATCTTGATAATGGTAAACAGTTTACAGTTTACACTGACCATGCAGCTTTGAAATGGTTCCAAAATCTTACAAACCCGTCGGGGAAACTTGCAAGATGGACTTTACGATTATCTTGTTTTAATCTCATCCTGAAACATAAAAAGGGTAAAGACAATGTTGTCCCAGACCTACTCTCACGTAATAAAACTCCTGATATTGCCGTAATAGGCATGTCAGAACCTATCACCAGGAATATCGAGTCACAATTGGAACTTTATAACAGACTCCTTACTAATTGCAACGATAACCCAGACGACTATCCTAATTATAGAGTTCTCAATTCTAAATTATACCACTACACTAACTCATCTGATTGCGTTAATGAGGATTTTATTTGGAAGGAAGTTCCCTCTCCATCTAGGAGACAAGACTTAATACAATCTTGCCATGGGGGCACAGATAACCCACACTTAGGAATTTTCAAAACCTATAAGAAATTATCCCTTGGTTACTACTGGTCTGGCATGTTCAAAGACGTATCAAAGTTTTGTTCAACATGCGACACGTGTCTTGCTTTCAAACATTCAAACCACTCACCTTATGGCCCTATGGGTAAACCTAAAATATGCTCAAGACCTTTTCAAACTATTTCATTAGATTTAATGGGTCCTCTCCCAATGACAAGACGGCGTAATCAATATATCCTTGTGGTTACTTGCTGTTTTACTAAATACTGTTTAATTTTCCCAATAAAACGCGCTACAACCTCTAATATAATATTACATGTGGAGAACTCAATATTCTTGTCACATGGCGTTCCCCAATGTATTATCATGGATAATGGTTCCCAATTCCAAGCTAATGAATTCAAAACATTTCTTGAAAAATATAAGGTCCCATTTGTAGCTTACTCACCCAAATATTGCCCCCAAGTTAACCCCACAGAAAGATATAATAGAACAATCATCACTGCACTAGCACAACTAGTCGGGGAAGATCACAGATCATGGGATTCACATTTACAAAAAATCCAATACGCCATGAACAGTACAGTTAACGTCACTACAGGGTTTTCCCCATCTTTCCTTGTTTTTGGTCGCGAAACCATACCTTGTGGTTCACTCTATACCCAGTGTATTAATCTGGATGAATTAACGTTTCTTCCCAGAGACATTTACGCTACCAATATGGGATTACTGTCCGCCTTCTTTAATAAAGTACAGATTGCTTTACATATCGCTCATACACGTAACTCTACAAGCTACGATTTAAGACACTCATTCAAAGAATTTAACATAGGTGATACAGTTTGGCGTAGGAACTACACACAAAGTAACACTGGTACTTACTTCAGCGCTAAACTAGCACCTAGGTATATCAAATGCACTATTGTCGAGAAACTATCACCCCTCGTATTCATTTTACAGGACCCAAATGGTTCTAGAGGGAAATGGCATGTAAAAGATTTTAAAACTTAATTTGTAATTTTATATTTATTTACTTTAAGTTAACTTTAAGAACTTCACACATACCTAACCTATTAGGCAAATCTTTCACCCTACTATTATGTTTATTTCCTCTTTCGAGCGTTACATTACCCCCTAACGCCTAATTTAATAATAACTTGTAAATATCTTTTATTTTTTCTAAACTTGGTTTTTCTTAAACCCAGTTTCTCTATAAACTCCTTACGAGTTTCTCTTTAAACTAGATTCCTCCTTAAACTAAGGTACCTTCTAAACTTAGGTTTCCCTTAAACCTAGATTCTTCTTAATACCTTTAAACTTAATTCTCTTAAACTTAGGTTTCCCTTAAACCTAGATTCTTCTTAAACTTGGGTTTTCTTAAATCCTTTAATTGGGTTTCTTAAACTCCCAACTCTTGAGCGGTTTGGCAACTCATTTGAAAAAGCCTCCAATGCCTTGTAAATAGCTTCATAACGGGTCTTCAAACAGGTGCGGGTTACGACACCTAATTAAAAAAAATAAGCCTTCGTAATTTTATCAAAATAATTCCTTGAGGAGTATGCGTCATAGAAAGTGAACCATATCCCCTATGTGTGTTTGAGTGAGTGTTTGACGAAAGTATGAAAGATGTTGTGTGTTAGAACAAGGATTTATTTAAACATTCAAAATTTTCAACGTATTGAAAATTTTTCTTGGGTCGTCGGGGAAATGTGGTATTCCATTATTTGGAACCACATCTTTTAGTTTATTTACGTATAAACACGTTACTCTTTCTTTATGTTATTATATTAAACAAACCACCTTTTGATATATTTTCCTATTGATATTCTATGACACTTATATTTAACTCACTTTTATATTCTGTAGCACTGTTTACCTCTGTAAAGCATACTCTTAATTATCTCTTGATTGTTTTATCATCCAAATCGATTTTATAGTATTTAATTTTCCCTTTTGTAAAAACTTTAGAATATTTATATTCTGACGTTTTCATCTTAAACTGTCATCTGTCGTAATTTACTTTTCTAAAACATAGACAGAACACATCATAGATAAGTACACTCTATCTTCTCTCATAAAGTGGGTGTACACACTGAACCTTCGCAATAAGCATAGATCTAAGATTTCTCCTCTGTAAGCCGTTTTTTATTAGTGCTGGTCATATCTAAATTAAGAATTAACTTGAATATGTTTTTAAAACGTTTAAAATATGACAGAGAACGATAAAAACGGTCTTCATATTTGGAGAGACTAGTCTTGTCTGAGCCCTCGGGGAGTCGTATTTTTAACTTGAGACGGAGTCACTCTTTTTATGCCCTTAAGTCTTATTTGTTGAACAGTTAGCTACTCAAATATTAGTCTCTTAAAACTAGCATAACTAGCGTGCGCGAGTGTCCTAATTTTATTGTGTAATTTAAACTATCGATACTGAGTGGATTATGTCAATAAACATTCTAGTACTGTGTAATACTGTGTTTAATTCGCTCGGCCCTCCTGCCTAGCCCTGTAGGAGGTGCTCACTTCTAACGAACTCTTAACCACGCGGCGTAAAGCGCCGCGAGCACACGCACACGAAGGCCTCCGACACTAGACGTCGTTACTCTCCGAGAGAGACCTCCGCCGTCACCTGTGACGCTAGCGCGGTCCTCCCGCTAGGTGAGGCGCCTCAAAGCGCCTCCATCTACAAAGTCTCACAACCTCTACTCCGTTCCACAGGCTGGAGTGTACCTCCAGGGGGGATAATCCTCAGCCCAGCCTCCTGCACGCTGCATGCGGCCTGCCTGCCTGCCCACCTGTTCCACTCCCTGCCTGCCTGTTCCTGCCTAACCTGAGCCTGTCTTGTGCCTGTTCCTGCCTAACCCGAGCCTGTCCTGCCTAACCTGAGCCTGTCTTGTGCCTGTTCCTGCCTAACCCGAGCCTGTCCTGTGTCCTAAACTTAACTTTACTTTTACTAATTTTAACTTTTAATTTTAATACCTTTTTATTTTAATTTAATTTGTGACTTACGTTTCCCTCCACGGAGGAAAACGTTACGTTACATACGAGAACCGGTTTTCTGAAGAGGATTTAAGATGGGTATATAAAGACGATTATTTTGATCCGCAAGACATCAAAATAACAATTTAACAGATAAAAAACATTAGAAAGATAGAAGTGAATATTTCCAAAGATTTTAGATACCAGTTCTTATTCTTATCTCAATTGACCTTCAACTGCAAACATCAGTTCTCTCATAATATCGATGAAGATTATAATTCAGCAGCTATCTGGAAAAAAGATTGTCTTATCGATAAGAAATCTGCTATTTGAGATAAATTAGGAAGCTGCTTGTCCTTGCCTGGTGTGATAATATGCATTGAAAACAGAAATAATACAATTAATAAAATAATACGTCAATACTTTCAGCGACAAAAGTCGAATGCGATGCACTGTATTATATTTTAATCCTACTTCTAGTCCGATTTATACTAAATACTAGCTTGCGCCAGCAGCTTCGCTCGCGTGATATCTTTATAAATTATAGCCTATATTACTTAGTGATAATATAGCATTCTACTGGTGAAAGAATTTTTTAAATCGGTCCAGTAGTTTTTTAGTTTATTCATTGTAAACAAAAATACAAATGTGTTCTCTTTGTAGTATATTGTGTGATAGGCGGGACAGCCCCATGCTGGTTCACTGGATACGGCTGCACACGTAGGTGTCAGTCGTTTCAATTTTGTATTTAGAGTGTGTTTTTTTACTAACATTAGGTTAAGACCTGTACTAATAACATATGGATCTTGATCTGAAATAAATATATTATTATTATTCGTAATATCAGTGTAGATTTACCTCAATAATTAAGATTTAAAAAACTGAAGTAAAAGCGATTTTTGTCCCTGACTCTACCTACTTAATTAAGTCATTATGTGCGGCTCTTTTAATACCCCCCTATCAATAATACACAAGGCGAATAGTTTCCCAGACGGAATTTTTGTGGAAAAATCTGTCGGGAAAACTAGGAAGATTTTAAGAGAGCCACGCCAATTAAGCAAGGGATCAGGTTCTCGAACTAAGGACAGATTTGATCAAACGGGTTTCCTCACCCTCACTAGATTCTGGACTAGATTTTTCGGCTTCGCTTTAATAACTCCATCAAGTTTTAGCCCAACAGCTCTTTTGTGGGGGCAATTTAAATAATTTTTTGTTCCTGCTACTAATGCCGAGTATGCATACAATGCCGTCCATGGGCATGCGACTGCCCGTATTTTTCTGAATATTCATGACAAATTATCGAAAATTAGCTTTCAAAAGGTATTTTTTTTTTTTTCAATATCTCCACATGGTTTTATGGATTTAGGTACTTACACTTGTGTTTTTTCAATGAAGACTGTTTTTTTTATTGTATTCACCTTCGTTTTTTTTCATAGTCTACAAATTTTAATAAAAAATGTTAGTTAATCCGATAAAATAACTCTTATGCTTTTAGAAATAATAAACAGAAACTCCAAATCGAGCCAATAACAAGGAAGTGAAGGGGGGGCGTTTTTGGGGGTCTATCTTATGTAATTTTAACGTTCGAAAAGTGCTGATTCTCGGCCTATTTTCAATAAATGACTTTTAAATTTTGAATTTTGGAGATATTCAAAAAATAATAAATTTAATAACATGAAAAATATTAAAGATAGACCCTTTTAAAGTTAATTTTCGATACTAATTTGTCATGAATATTCAGAAAAAAAATAACATCCGAATTGATAACCTCCTCCTTTTTGAAGTCGGTTAAAAATACGGGCAACATTCTATGCAATAAAGGGTCGTTATTATACCAATCTTAGTTTTGGAAATTCTGTAGTCTTCAAACTTCAATTCAAAGTAGCCTCATAATGCCAACGAAAAGCACATCTCAATATCACTCAAGATTAAAGTTACCTGAAAACAGACATCGATATTTGCCTCTAAATGTCAGTTAGCCATTTACAAAGGACTGTATCTTAGGTAAAGTCAGATAAAATTATTGTTTATCAAATTGAATACCAAATATAATCAAATCGTAACTGCCATTCTTTGACAGTTGTACGAAATGGCTATAATACGGCAAGTTAACGTAGTGTGTCAATTTGAAAACCAATCAATTTCCCTGACTGCACCTGCTGTAGTCGGTTCCTTGAAAGTCACAGATTAAACCTTGACACATTCACTTTCTCTGTGCATAATGTTACAAGGTTTTCCTTCAACAGGTAGTTTATTACACAACTATACTCCATTGGTTTAGGTAATTAACTAAAGGTAAACAAATCGTAAAAAGGGTTTTTATAGGATGACTTGTTTAAAAATACGATAGAACCAAATTAAATTTATCTTCGATTTTTATAATAGTTTCCTTTTTCAAATGTATTTTAAACTTTATAATTTATTCATAAACTACTCTTCGTTTATGTAACTGCTTGAGCACATTTTTTTAGTTTGATTGAAGTTTTTTTTTTTTTTGTAATCTGTCCTTTGTAAAAAGCCCAAAAAGACTGGTTCTCTAAACCTAAACGAATTATAGCGTTGCTAAATTGAAGAGTACCTACAACTGTGACGTTCATGACAACTGAAGTAACAGGTATTACGTTTAGTCGGATAACCAGACGCATTTGACAGCTCTCTCGTGAGTCGTGACGTGGTTTGTTTTGTTTTGTTTACCTTTAGTTAACTACCTAAACCAACGGAGTATAGTTAACTACATCGCAGGAGTTAATATCGACAAAATAATTAATGTATGAAGCTCGGTAGAAAGACCTCGTATGCTGTGATCTAGTTTCAAACTTCATGTATGATTAAGGTCATAGATTTAATTAATATTATGGTAATGTAGCGACGACCTTAAAAAGGTGGCTGTGATAGACTGGATGTGTAAGGTGGAGGGCAGGGTGTTGGGGTGCAGACTGTGAAAGGCCTATGTTCAACAGTGGATTGCGATAGACTGAGTTTAATGAATGAAGCAACATATTAATATTATACTCTGTGTAAGGCACATTTATAACGCGCAAACTGACAAACAACTAGTTTTTTTTATCAGTTTGTATACCTACATTTTTTTTTTTTTTTTTTTATGAAATAGCATTTTTTTTTCTTCTTCGGTCATAATGTATGGAAAAAAATCTATGCGTGGAGGCCTAGAATCGTGTACTATCGTGGATATATCCATATCTATACACCATAAGCACAATTTCTGCTTGCAGCGCTCGGCCGCCATAGAAATCTCATCAACCAATAGCATTGCAGCATCAGATTTTTGCTGAGTCTCTTGTTTTTGTAAATGAAAAAAGAAAGTAAAAAACCTGCCGAGGTGGTGCGTTTTTTTCAATGGAAATTCAGTAGGTTACTACTGAATTCAAGGTTAAAATTTGCGCGTCGATGTCCCCTATAGCCTGTATTTACAAGGATGCGTTAATACCTGCTGCAAAGATAAGATATACAAGGTCAAATTATGTAACCTGGCGAAACTTGAGAGACGAGACGGGTCATCGTCATCTTCATAGCCTTTTCTTCGGTTTCTAGCTGAATAGCAGTCTTTTACATGGAACCACCATCTGACCTCCATATAGTTACTGGGTATCCCGATTCTCCTTGCTAAGTCTGGTTGTCAGAGTTTCAGACGTAATGGGTATCGTATGGATATCTAATGATTTAATGATGATAAAAATATATTTGAATAAACTTTAAATTTTGAATACGGTAGGTATACTACTTGCGGTCGTTGACCCCGAAATCTGCTGTAGTTACATAAAATTATGAGTTTAGTTAGAAAATTTTTAATCTGTGTCATCATGTTTGCGCAGTTATATAAAAATCAAATCAATTAACTTAGCCTATCGCAGTCCACTGCTGGACGTAGGCCTCTCCCAAAATTCAAAAGTCATTTATTCAAACTAGGCTGAGAATCAGCACTTTTCGAACGTCAAAATTACATAAGGCAGTCCCCCAAAACGCCCACCCTTCACCACTTTCTAGTGCGTTAGCTGGGAAGAAGAAGTGGCGCAACAAACTCCCCAGCAGCGCAGCTGTCTGTTTAGTTAGAAGAAAAAAAAGATTCTATATAATTCAAAAGTCATTTATTCAAACTAGGCTGAGAAACAGCACTTTTCGAACGGCAAAATTACATAAGACATTCCCCCAAAACGTCCACCCTTCACCACTTCCTAGTGCGTTAGCTGGGAAGAAGAAGTGGCGCAACAACTTCCCCAGCAGCACAGCTGTCTGTTTAGTTAGAAGAAAAAAAAGATTATATTTATTAGTATTCAAACTAATTTACATTACACAACACAAAGCATAATTTAAGAATAGTATGCCTTTGAATAAAGCTTGGATTTTACATTCGTTTTAAACGCATTAAAAGGCAAATCTAGCAAAGAAGAGGGTAGCTTGTTATAAAAGGTTATACCAAATGAGTTATGAACCTTATGAAGCCAGTGAAAGGGAGCTCGTAGTTTGTCCTTATTTCTAGTGTTAACATTGCGAAAATCCCAGGCTGCGTCAGAACACCCTGTCCTCCAACTTTCACATCCAGTCTGTCCCAGCCATCTTCCCCATCTAGCTGGGGGCATCCCACACTACGCTTGCCAATACGCGGTCTCCACTCCGGGCGACGTCTGTTCCACTGGCCATCAGTCCTTCGACAAACATGGCCACCCCGCTGCAAATTCAGTTTGCTTACTCTGCAAACTATGTCGGTAACTCTGGTTCTATACTAACTCGGGTTATTTGACCTTGTATATTGTGATGCGTGCATAATGTATGTTATTTTTATTCATACTTACATGTAGATAGCATCAGGGTAAGGTTTTTAATGCACTGCACAGTATAATTTATGTGCCTCCGCTATTAAGTGACTCATCCAAACCTATTTACATTTTATATTAAAAAAAATGTACAATATCAACACGGATCTCACTTCATTGTTGACCAAATGTCATTGTTATTCATTAGTGTCCTACATTTTCTTGGTATTTTATTGTCCGTTTATTGACTATAGATGCAAATTTACTTGTCACAATGTCTTGGTCATGCTGCAAAGTCAGTGTCGTTTTTTACACTTTGTTAAATAAATAGATCATAAAAGATTAGAAACAATGTTGCCTACTGTATCTGTTTGCATCTTTATTTCGATTATTTTTTTCTTAACGAGTTGACGGTAATATGGTTGATTATTATAATATTGTTTGAGCCCAATAGCCCCCATTGATTGCGGCATCAGTGGCGTTTTTTAGGTCTTCAAAGGTGCAAGTGAACGGGCACTTCGGACACTCCAGCACATGAGTAAATAAACGGAGTGACTCATTTGTGGTACCTACCAAGTTTTTGAACCTGTCAAAACGGTTGTTACGTACATGTTACATTTAAATTCAAATTCAAAAGTCATTTATTCCAAATAGGCTGAGAATCAGCACTTTTCGAACGTCAAAATTACATAAGACAGTCCCCCAAAAACGCCCACCTTTCACCACTTCCTAGTGCTTAGCTATTCAAAGGGATCCATCGGTTCCCCGAATACAAGCCCAAGTAGAGGATCTGCAGAGGAACGACCTTCACCGATCTATTTAATGGATGAAAAGTATTTTAAATCTTTATAGTGTTAGAAAATATATCGCTAGTGGGTTGGTTAAAAAATTCCTCGCCAGACTGTGGTATGAATAAAAATGTCAAAAATGACTTTCTTTTAAACATTGCCAGATAAAATACTACTTAGGTGACTACTTGGCCACATAAGTTTAGGAATGATCTTGGCGCCCAATAGCCATAAGTGGTATAGCAATGGATAGTGCTTTATATGAGAAATATTTGTTACTAAAACGAATTAATCGTTAAACGAATGAGTGCAAAAAAAACCGCCCAAGTGCGTGTCGGACCACGCACAATGAAGGGCTCCGTAGTTGGGATGAATTTATCCCAAGAACAAACTTAACATTGTAGTTTAAAAACATGATCTCCCATACTTTCCGTATGGGAGATCATGTTTTTCAAACTGAAAATCTAAGTTGGTTGATTATGGTTGATTATTTCTCGTTAATCTGTACAGCTCTCATAGTTTTCCTTTTAATTTGACGACACGGTTGGCGCAGTGGCTGAGTGATCGACTGCTGCGCAACGTGTCGCGGATTCGATCCCCGCACGGAACAAATATTTGTATGATCTGCAAGTAGTTGTTCCGGGTCTGGGTGTTAGTGTATGTGAGTTTCTATGTTTGTAAACGCACCCACGATACAAGAAGAAATTCTTAGTGTGGCAACGTTTAAAAAAAAAAAAACAAATTCGTTATATATTACTACTGCTGTGAATTTTTTCACAAGTGCAAGTACAACCATTTAGCTAGAAGGGGGAGGGGACACTTGACTCAAATTCGGGTTATTAACGATCTTCACGTGAAGATCGATGTAGGTACTTACGAGTACATGCCATTTGAGTAAACTCGCAAAAATACTGTTGTTTATTTTATGTTATAGTGTAGATTAGAAGTAGGCTATTTTAATTTTATTTTAAATATTGTGTTTATTTTTAATTTTATTATTTATAGGGAATTTTGTGAAGTAGTTACTATTTTTAGATGTCTAGTTTTTTGAAATTTTTCATATGTAGTTTTAAATTGTAATTTAGTTAATTTTAAGACCACGCTATCGCATTAGGTATACACCTGTAATGATAGTTGTAAGGGAGATATAAATAAATAAATTAAAAAATTCAGTTAAAAGCTTAATATTTCGCAAACTGATCCCTGAATCCAAAGAGGGTTTTGACAAACTCATATTTTTGAAAGACCTTTCTAACGATACCCCACAACATGGGGTAGATGAGGAAAAACAAAACTTCCCGACTTTACGTGTACCTAGTACTAGGTAACATATATTTTTTTTTTTCTTGATTTTGTTTTTAACCCCTTTGTCAGCCATATTATGCCAAATTACAGCTTTCTAGTACTAACCGTCTCTGAGCTAAACCGTGGACAGACTGACGGACAGACAGACAGACAGACCGACAAGGCGAAACTTTATGGGTTCCTTGTTTACTACGGAACCCTAAAAAGTCATTTTTGAATTTTTAAATAATCATAGTCAGGCCAGGATTTTTTTAGCCAATACTCGTGATATATTTTTTGATTTAAAATACTTTTAATTCATTAATGTGTGAAGGTTGTTCCTCTGCGGAGCATAGCATATGTATGGCATGCGTTACAGAAATCTCCCGAACCCCACATACGAGATAGATAGATAGATAGATAGATAAAACATTTATTCAGTGCATACAAAAGACACACAAAAGCACAATTAAAAGATAACAAATTACATGAATATACATAAAAACATGATGCCAATATACAAAAAATAAAAACATAAGTTTAGTACTTAAAGAAATAGAGTGACATTATGACATAGGTACTTTGTTTAAATGAAAAAAGGAAAAACAAGGTGCGGTGTGCGTCTCAAGGTTGCACCAAATGGGAGTCCAGCTCAGCATGTGTCAGGCAAATATACCTAACGCTGATATTCTGCTAGATCCCTGCAGTGACATATATACGAGACCTATCGACCAATGAAAATTAAACTTTAAAAAATAAAGTGCGCGAAAAAAAGTCTCCCGTAGGTAAATCATAAGTCATTTATTTCATAACAAAATACATTGTGTTGAAAATATTAGGTATAGTATGATAAGTAAAATAATAAAAATGAAGTCGGTAATAATCAGTGATCGGAGTAGGTAGATTGAACTGGGGCCATTGATCCGACACGTATATATTAATTTAATTTATTATAAACATTCCTCCGGAATTGGTGGATTATTAAAAAAAAACCGGAACTTATGTAGGAATTGTATTCTGCCAGAGTGGAAGGAGTCATTTGATGATTTGCCATCCTCAAAAAAAAAAAGGTAGGAATTGTAATAAAATGAGCAATATTATATTCTTCATATTTTTTTTAACGGCACAATAATGAATTTATTTAAAGGAAAAATGGCTTATCCATGTTATTCTTTCTGTGTGCATTTATGATACAAGTACCAAAAAACAATCTACCTACTCCGATCACTGGTAATAATAAAATAAAAAGCATAAACATAACATCTATATTTAGGTAAGAGGGCTTACTTCCACTGCCACGCTGCAGGGCAAAGACCTGTATTTTTTTTTTTGAGGTTGGGAAATCATCAAATGACTTCTCCCGCTCTGGGCAGAGTGAGAGCGCGTGTCAGAGTTTTACTGACTAAAACCCACACATGTTCCTTCCGTTGTCTGTGTGCCGGGGCCGCGATATCCCTTTCGGACAAACCCGCAACCCCAGCAGGCGTTCGTCCTTACGGACCCCGTCAGTTGGTGCTGACATCTCTTTGAGGCGCGCGTGGAACACAACGCGCCGTCGACCCGGGCCTGGTCCTAATCGGACGGCGAGCTACCCATTGCTCACGGCTTAACCTAAAGTACCTATATAGTGAGTTGACGTCCAAAATAACGACCGATTGTTTATGATATGTATAGAGTCTTTATTGTTTAGTATATAACATTTGATACACCTGTTTTGAAAGAACAATAACAAATTGTCACTGTATTGTACTTTAGGTTGTTGGACTACCCCGTTGGTCTCGTGGTCGTAAGCGCGACTGCTGAGCGTAGGGTCCTAGGTTCTATTCCCGGGTCGGTCGGGCTAAATGTTATAGGGATTTTTCATTTGGAATATCTTAGTAACAGTTTGGAAGCACGTTAAACCATTGGCCCTGCATCTGAGGGTCAATTCCCGTAATTTTTAAGAACGTTCGCATTCGCTTCTCATTCGCAATCTGTCAAAAATACAATCGATTTACCAACATTCTTGACAAATTTGACAGATTGCTATTTGAATGTGAACGTTTTTTATGTACGAGAATTGGCCTTCAGATCTGTCTCTGGTCGTGTCAGATTGCCGTCACGTCGGACTATGAGAGTGAGGGAAGAGAGAGTGCACCTGTGTTGCGCACACACATGTCATGTGCACTATAATTTCTCCCGCGCCGAAGGCTGGTCTTCGCTGAAATTTGTCGCCATGGCCGAAATTCGTTCTATGTTGAAAAGGACAAGCATAGTGTACTGTGTTTTTATTTAGATATTCACATTTTTCAACTGAAAGCAACCTAAAATGAAATTGAGATTACTAAGAAAAAAATCATAAATATTTATATTTTTTGAATAAAAATGTAGCGTATCATGTTTCTTTTTTGATGCCGCCAATATTTTTTCTCGCAACGTCAATTAAAGTGAGATTGAAAATAAATTGATTTAATATTGGGGAATTATTTATGATACCCCTCGGCAGTAATTAAGCCTAGAGTTTCGGGAAGGCATTTTTGGGAAATAGGTACCTTTTTCCCGAAAATCCCATTTAAATACTACGAATCTCACCCAGGTAGGCTGAGCTTTTCGTAGAATCCAGTGAGTGCAGGATTATTATTGTTTACACAAGAGAAGTACGAGTAAAAATGAGTATAGAATAGAATAGAATCATTTTATTTCGGACAGAGTCCATAGGGTTAGTTACAATTTTACCTAAGGTACAGACACGGAAAAACATAAAAATTAAAATTCAGCGTGAAGCTGCATCCACCTCCGCATTATCAAGGAATCCCACCGATCTGCGAACACACTGAGAATACTGTTGGTGCTGCCGCGAACCCGTGACATCAGGGATGCACATCTTTTTCTAATAATCGCGGCAAAACCATAAATGTTATTATCCGTAAACATCCCTGACGCACTACAACGCCACGGCAGCCGCAGCAGTGCAGTATAAGGTGGGTGAGTTAATGTAGCCCGCGAAATTAAATTTATCTTACGTTTTTTTGCAATATGCAGCTGCATATTGCAAAAAAACGTAAGATAAATTTAATTTGTCAGTGTGAAGTTTGTTGAATGTTTCAGTGTCAAGTTGTATCTACCAACCTGAACTGAGCCCATGTGGTGGATCACGGCCCACTCGCTCTCACAGAGAGGAAGCGTGTAACCCTGCAGTGAGGAAAATTATAGGCTGATTATTATTACGTTTTTTTGCAATTTGCAGCTCAGTGTCAGATTTTATGCTTATGTTCGCATTGGCATCAAATGTCATGATTTCATGAAATGGTCATTCAATAGGGTAATTTGAACTTAGTGAGTTGTATTGATGATTGTAATGACTATAATTTTGTAAATAAAAATATTTGTTGTATAATCAGACACTGACATGCAAATAGGTAAAAATATAAGAAAATTTGAATTTCGAGGTCTATCTTGACCACATTAGCGTATCCCCCATTAAATTAAATCATTTTTATTTCAGGAATACACCAAATCTTACTGTGCGTTTGCACTGGCGAAACATTCACGACAAAACATGTTGGAATCTCTATTTTCTGACAATGTTCCATACAATTTTTGACAGGACCTAGAGATTTCAACATGTTTTGTTGCGATGTTTCGCCAGTACAAACGCACAGTTACACCAACACCACAATTGCGTAACACACTATCAACCATAACCTGAATTATTTTGAAAGATATTGCTAATCCATTGCTTCATAGGTTTGAAAAATTTGTCTGCTCAACAATGTAAATAACGCAATGAATGTTGTTGAACTTTCAAAATGAAAGCCATTTCTACTGTAAGTGCGTTACGCAATTACCCCACAGATTACAAAAAATATTAATTAATTATAATTATTACAACACAATATTATATAAAATATTACATTATTAACAAAGCCACCGCCTTAAAAAAACACTTCAGTATGTTTTCTATAGCATAAGGAGATTAGTATTATACGCCTGAAACGAAGGATTATTTAAAACATAAAGAGGCAAAACTTCAGAATTTAAACTACCCACAAATTTAATGTTAAGTTTTCAAAACATTGTCTTCGTTTACTTTTGTTTGCGCCTTCAATGTTAAACATATTACCTTATTAATTACGTTCGTTATTTCAATTTCGTATTGTGAGAATAATTAAGGTATTTGAGAGCTAGTAAAAACAGCTTTCGTGAAATAATATTGGCACTTAAGTTTCACTTTGTCTATGAAGCTAGTGCATTGCAAGAAACGTAATATTTACTTAATCTAGAGTTCGACATGAATTTAAAGGCCATGTAAGACTTGATTCAAGGTTAGCATGAACTTCATGCTCGACTCGAAGGCAACGACAGACAGTTGCTTTTAGTGCACACCAAACCAGTTTCTGGGCTAGAAATTTACTCACCCAAAAAAGGGTTAACTTTTTTTGTATTTGATTGTTACTTGATTTACTCTCCCAAAAAAGGGTTAACTTTTGTATTTGTTTTTGTATTGAAAGAAAAGGTGCGCAAAAAAGGGAAAAATATTTCGAACAATCGTGATATATTCTTCATTCCCCAGCGCCCGTAAATTCTGTTTTGTCGTACGATAACTTGATTATACTCGCTCACCGATACGGTCTCGTTCGTTCTGTCCGATCTCGCTCGGAATGTTAATTCGTCAAACAACTTTTTTTCTAAACGAAATTCGTTTAGTAATCTACCTAGTTAATAAAGGGTACGGATAGTTGGTATGTAAAAAGCTTAATACTGTGATACTAACCCTAAATTATTCATCCATCTGCGGAGCCTCTTTACAATTTCAAATATTCCAACTTGATACGATGATATCAATTTGGAATATTTAAAGTTGTAAAGAGACTCCGCTGCTTCTTTGCTTATACTTTTCCCAAAAGATGGTCAACCATCCACGCAATTATTTTTTTCCATTCTATCAACTCGCCGAGGTCGGTACCACGGCGAGTTGATAGAATGGAAAAAAAAAAATTGGGCGTTTTTAATGCCACCTTAAAGAGCAGGCCACACTGAGAACGAAGGAAAACGAAGCTAAGTTCGTTTAACATCGCTCAGCTACTACGTCTTTTCATACTTGCGTTCACACTGCGAAGTATGAACCGATTCTCAGTGTTCAATCACTTTCGAACCGCATAAAACTTTCAATCAGACAAGATTGTAAGTACCTGGTAGAAAACTGATTGGTTCAAAATCATCTTAAATCCAGAAACCGTATGTACATATAAATCGTATATTTTATCTTTATTTAACGGGTGTAGCAGGAAAGTAAGAAAAAAAATAGACATTATTTATCCTATTTCTTTTCATTCTCAGAAATTGACACACGTTTATTTCGATGAAAGATTTATAACAATTCACTAGATTTGACAGTTCAGAAGTGACGTTATCTTTTGTTTTGTGTAGGTAATCTGACAGTTTTGTCAAGTGTCTACTTTATTCTAATCTATTAGCTGTAGTTGACAGTTAAGTTAAACTGGATATCGCAATGGGTGGATTATGCTTATGAAGAGATTTACTCAGATGTTATCATGATGACGAGAACTACAAGTGTATCAAGATAAAACTATGATATAAGATTTACGGGATCAGCTGCAAATAAATGCAGAAGAGTAATAACTATGTGTGCATAGTGAAGTGTCAGCAAATAACTTTTTTTAATTGTGAGTATGTGCAGTCTGCTACAAAAATCGATTAACACTACAGTTTTTTTAATCTTAATTATTGAGATAAATATTGAATTGAAATCAGAACAGTAGTAAATTTAAAAGCATATTAACTCTCAGCTGTATAAAAAAAGCTTAAAATCAATGTATCGAATAATTTGGTGTCCGTTTACATAATGTGTAAAAGTTACAGCTTGAAACCAAGGCTAGGCTTAATTTTCATTTCTTTTAGCCTTCATAAGAAATTTATTCCTTTCAAGTTAGCTTAATAAATCACAGATAGAGATGATAGAAAAAAATTAAAAGTTAATATTTTCAGCTATTAACAGAATTATAATTAAGAAATTGCGGTGTTTTTTATCTGAAGCCTGCAAACAGCCTCAAGTTAAACAAAAATAATTATTGTAAAGTTATAATGAAACAAAGTTACTTTCAAAGATTTCTTTGATGTAGGTATCTGCGCTACGATTAAAACATTATTCATTCACTTTCAATCTCATGAATTCGTGACAAATATTTATAGAACTGAATAATTAGTTACCTTAGTGTAACGTTCTTTACGTATAAGATAAATAAAATAAGTTATTGTGATTAAAAATTGATTTAAACCACCATAATAATAGAAAAAGTCAACCCATACCTACGTCGACTAGCATTTACATCCCGCTTGATCTTCTGCCATGAGGTTCAAAAATACCAATGTCCAAAAGTGCATTTTTAGGTTTCAGCGGCCCATAACAACAAAACTTTATATAATAAGCGTAACAACAAAAACCACAAAAAAAAAAAACCTCGATTCTGGAGGAAAATAAAACTGTTTGTTTTGAGTTTCCCAACCTGACCCGTTTTACAAAAAAAGCACCTGTATTTTTTCACTGAGCGATAAAATTACAGGATGCTTAAAAAAATACACCTTTGCTCCAAGTCCAAATTTGTCATCGACTTTTTATATCGTCGCGTCTATCTAAAAAACTGAGTTAGTCCGCATAAGCCCTCTTTCAACTTTCAAAGTAAGGCAACAGTCAGGCTCTTTTAACGGCATACCATGGACTAGTTGCCTCTGTTTTACGGTATGGTGTTATTTCTTGGGGGCAATCTACTGATAAGGAACTTGTGTTTAGGATGCAAAAGCGATGCATAAGGTCAATGTGCGGTCTTAAGACAACAGATACATGTCTTCCTTATTTTAAATCATTAAAAATATTAACTTCTCCACCTCTATATATATTGGAAACGGCTTTATTTGTAAAAAAAAACCACCTCTCTTTCAAAAATTGTCGGCTGTCAGAAAGAATCCATTACGGACTCAATACGTCAATCGATTGTGCCAAGTAAAATGTAAAACCGCAAAATGCAAAAAAGTTTTTTTGGTATTGCCCCCCCCCCCCCCCCCCCGCATTTATAATAAAGTACCTAATGCTATAAAAAATATGATTGTTTACAAATTCAAAAGGGCACTAAACAAAATATTAATTGAAAAAAGTTATTACACAATTGACGGCTTCCTTAATGATGAATCACTGACTGATTGACATGCAAATAATCTATTTGTTTTTTTTATATTTTTTGTTATTGATGCTGCACCTTGCTGACATTTTTTGTATTAATTTGACATTTAATGAAATTCGAAAGATTTGACATTAATTTATATTCCATGTATTGTTATAATTTCCTAATTGTTATTTAAAATTATAATTTCTTTAAATTTGTGTAAATTAAATATGATTTGCATGCCAATGTGACGGTAGAACATGGAGGACTTTCATAATAAAACATCAATGTAATAATTACCCATGTTTGCAAAGTAATAAATGATTTGATTTGATTTGATATAAACACACTGCCAGACAGAGATAGCTTGCAATTAAAAAAACTAAATAAAATAATCCTAGTAGCATTCAGTGGTAAATTGAAACTCCCCAAACTGCGCTAATTCAGTGGTAAATTGAAACTCCCCAAACTGCGCTAATTCGGTCTTAAAAGCAGCAGTTTCATACTATAAGTTTCGTGAAACACGTTCATGTTCATATTCAACCGTAAATGACATGAATATGATTTACGGTTTTACTCACGTATAGGTACAGATCTGGATTGCTCAGCTTATTTTGGACTCTAATGAAGCCATTATTCATATTAACACGGCTACCTGGCGAGTTAGCTTAACAAAAGGACTTTGGCGCTAATATATATATATATAATGATTTTATTTCAGACCATTATAAATTTATAAATTTATCCATTATTCATAAAATTTAAAAAAATAAATTGTACTACACAACAGTGTCAACAACTCATAATAAAATTAGTCAATTTAATGTCAAAGTAATTAGGAATACACAAATTAGATTAATTTATCATTCTGGAATTCGTCAGTGCTGTAGTAAACTTTCTCATAAAGAAGGTATGTATAATACAATGTAGCGCATGGTAAGTTACAAGCGATCCGTCACGTCAGCGCGTTGCGTTGCGGGTTGTTGATCATATTGTAGTGAGTTCTCCATGTGATGTAGCGTTGTGGCATATTGTATGGTATCGTTTGTTTTGTCAACAAACTTATTTTTAAATGGGAAAAACTTTTTACAAAAAATATCAACCGACTTCCGAAAAAAAACACTACAAAGTGAAAAATAAATTTAATTTCGGATTTCGGTGTCTCTGGTTTAAAATTTTCGTTTTTTGCCACCGACTTCCGTAATTAAATTTATTTTTCACTTTGTAGTGTTTTTTTTCGGAAGTCGGTTGTTTTTTTTTTTGTAAATAGTTTTTATTTTTCACTTTTTCGTTGTGGTACCTACCCCACACAAATTCGAATAGCAGTACCTGCTATGTAAATAACAGTCACAGGAAGTTATCATCATACCATCCACAATACTAAATGGGAAAAATACGTATTATTGAAGCTTACTCAAAAACTATCCAAGCAAAGTTAATAAAATTCAAACAAAAAAATAATTGCCTAATCCCTTTCAAAAAAATAATTGTCAAAATCGGTCCACAATTGACGGAGAAATCGACGGATATACTCGTACATAAAAAATTAAAAAAACATACATACACGTCGAACATATAACCTCCTCCTTTTTGGAAGTCGGTTAAAAATACAAATTCATTGCTCGTTTTTGTCTGAATGATATGGTTATAGTTTTGTGAGACATTTAAAAAACAACTGACAATAGCTATGTGCGTCGACCTTGACCTCTGGTGAACCGTGCGATTGTAAATAGTCAGAGTATTAATAAGTATGCAAGTGTTAGAATTAGTCAAGTACTTAGCACTTACGTAGGCTAAGCGTAATCCTGTCACTGTCACACAACTGACAAATTACCAGATAGAGGAACGTATCTAAGTCAAATCACTAGCTAAGTAACTTTTATAGATCGCGGTCTAAGTTACTAGGCCATCCAAATCGTTTCGGATCCATCTTTTTAAAGCTCTGTCTTACTTACTTATTTTACGTACATTGTTTGAGACCTACAGAGCGTTTATTCTGAAGGTGGGCAACGTCGCAAATAGATGTCAAATATTTCACTGTTTTGATTAATTTGGCAATATTACTGTGTGGAAATAAAAAATATGGCTAACTCGCGAACTAGAGTATTGATTATGAAATGCAATAATTAATATCGTAACGCCGAATGTTTAGTTTTAGATGTAAAAAAACTATTTGGAAACTTTCCAAATGTGTTTACACCTAAAATAGGTACAACATCAAATTCAATGTTATAATTGCAATTCATTATTAATATTCTAGTTCGCTAGTTAGCCACATTTCTTATTTCTATTCAGTATTATTGCTTTATGAATCAAAACAGGTAAATATTTGACAGTTATTTGCGACGTTGCCAACTTTAAGGATAAACCCTCTTAAGTTAGATTTTCCTGTTAGGACAAATTGTCAGTAATATTCGGATATCTCAATCTCTAGAAGGAAAATGCTCGGTTTCCGTATTATGATATTCTACTAGGTACCCACAAATATGATTTACGTGCCTGATTGTCGGCCTTATTTATGTCTCTGGTGTAGACCGGTTGAATTATATGGCTCGCCTCAATTTGTATACCACTCGTACGTAAAAATAACAGGCGCACGGATCGATCGACGGTTAAGGTATGCTTGCCACTGTCAGTTCGTGGATGGGTGACTGTCCATTACATATCGAGGGCCCTCCGTGCCACGGAAATCACATAAAGGCGTATTTGTAGATCCTTTGACAGTCTTTACGGGTAGTCAGAAGCCCAAAAGTCTGACAACCAATCTTACCAAGGGGTATCGTGTTACCCAGTAACTGGGTTGTGGAGGTCAGATATGCAGTCGTTCCATGTAAAATACTGGTATTAAGCTGCATCCGGTTAGACTGGAAGCCGACCCCAACATAGTTAGGAAAAGGCCCGGCCGATACAAGTGGACTTGTATCAGCCGGGACTAACGGCTTAACGTGCTTTCCGAGGCACGGAGGATTCTCGGTATGTAAAGATGGTCACCCATCCACTGACCAACCCCGGCAAGCGTAGCTTAACCTGATGGATCGACCAGTGCGGCTGTTGTTACTTAGTCACGAGCTCCTCCTCATGCCACTAAGACTTAATTCTGTTTTCTTTTGTTTGCAGTATTCAAAATGGCGAAGACCAAGGAGTTGATGGAGATAGACAACTTTAAGTCCACGTAAGTTTTGGATACTTGTTAATTACACTTTAATTAAAGCCTACTCTATTGAATATATACATAAACTCACGGCTTCTTCACCTGGTGGTATGCAGGAACTTCAGAACGCTACCAGCTATGATCCTGACATATTAATTCTTTTTCATTCATCTACACGTACGCCGGGTGGTGGTGCATAATACTCGCATATTATGTACCTGACCTTTCTGAAGCACATCACCAATAAGGTCATTATATGTCCTTCTAGAGTCTCCTCCCGATGTTTCCACTCCATCTCCCTTGTAAAAACTTACTGAATAAATATTCAAAGGCTGATTTTTCAATAGGTAGTCAGATATCTTCAATCTGAGGTATAATTAATGCGGTTTAGCAGCTTTTGTATAGGTAGAAAATAAATGTGAAACTGTCATATTCTTCTTCAGTAAGTTATCTAACTATTGAAAAAACCGGTCAAGAACCGGACCGAGTAGGACTCGCATACTTAGTTTTACGTACCTTATTAAGATCGAGGAAAAAACGGCGAAAACAACACGTATATATAAGGGGCCTTTAATTATTTAACATTTTTTTATTATTATTTATCACAATCTGTAAAAAATTCAAATGTCTACCTATTACGGTTCATGAGATAGAGCCCGCTGACAGACAGACAGACAGACGGACAGCGGAGGCTTAGAAACAGGGTTCCGCTTGACACCCTTCGGGTACAGAACAATAAAAATCAGCGCTAAAGTAACTGTTTCTGGCTTTTAAATTGAAGAAATAATAATAAACCCGCGTCAGCTGGTTTTAACAACATAATTAGAACCTTGTCAATTAAAATTCCACTGACACTTCTTTCAATGGACGATTCTCAAGACTAAGGAAACAATACTTTAAGAAAACCGTGTGAAAATGCACGCTGTGAAAATGCATTTTGACGATTTTCTAATTTATTACCAGCAACCACGTTGATCACCTGTATGTGTCGCGAAATCTGTCATGAATCAGTCTAAGGCATTATTTTTAGAAAATAAGGAGTTGTTTGCTTTTTCAGATTTTTTACATACCACGACATTGTGTGCTGATTTTAACGATTTTCCAATTTTTTACCAGTAACCGCCATATTCATTGGGAAATCCACTTCAATCACTGTAATCTAACGGCCTCTTAAGACAAGACATTTCGGCATATCAATTTTTTTGCCCACACCATGAAAACCCATCGAACCTAAATAAACCTTCAATTTATAAATGTACAAACAAGTCAATGATGCATATCAACAATAGAAATTAAGCACAGAGATTTTCATTGAGTACCTATTTGATGACAAAAACCCGTTCCGTGCCATTGGGCATCACATCAACAAGGTCGCTACTGAGAGAGATATTTATGGATCACTTGCGTAGTTCATGACGCATTTCAGATGGCAGAAATGGTATCAAGTTTGCATAATAACGGGGAACTTTAGCCAAGCGCTACTGCTGAGCGTGAGGTCTTGGGTTCGATTCCCAGGTCGGGCAAAGTGTTATTGGGATTTTACATTTGGAATTTCTTACGCGCAGCAAGTATTATTACATTTAACTTACATCTAGGTTAAATACATATTTGGAAGTTAACATTATATTGCATAAGTTCTACTAAATGCCAATAACACAACATTCATTATTATTACTACTAATGTATAATCTGTTTATAAACATTTTTAATTTTATTTATTTATTTATTTATATCTCCCTTACAACTATCATTACAGGTGTATACCTAATGCGATAGCGCGGTCTTAAAATATTAATTTATACATTTGAAATATATAGTAACATTAACAAAATCATTATATATATAGATAAATAACATTTGTGCTTTATTTTAGCTTCTTATCTGCGTTTTTTCTGCTTCTTTGTGCCCGGTTGTTGGCAACAGGCTTGCCCCCTATTACATGGAACTTGAACATAACCGGCCAAAAGTGGGTGTAGTATAGGCAGACCTCTGCCAATCCCGTCGGGGAATATAGACGTCATATTTGTAATGTTATTTATAAGTTTTATAGTTAATGGTCTTCCAGTAAAATTATAAGTAAAAGCTACTTTCTAGTACTCGTATAACCTACTTTCTAGGCAAAGTTTCGAGTAACCATTACCTACTTTACTCATATCACAGTTATCATTCCACTATTCACTATAATATTGCAGCAATATACAGCCGTAAAGTAAATAAATAATTTTTAGCCGGTGTCGGCGTCTGCGTCTCTTTACTTTTCAACACGATACCATAAAGTACCACAGATACTAAAGGCATAGACAAGTAACTGATGTTACGTCGGATGCAGACACGCGGATTACTTATTATTTTACTCTTCATTGTATTTCACACACATTTTTATTTTTATTTTTTATTATATTTATTTGTCTGTATCTATCTATCCGTGACATCACTGCGGGCCCTATCAGAATACCAGCGCTGCGACATTTTTATTTATTTTTAAATGTCGCGGCATTATGCTGAGATAGGAGCCTTTTGGCCTCGTACAGGACTTCCTTCTGTGTCTTCATTTTAATGTAACTTTGTTTTTGATTGTTTTTTATTTATGTTTAATGTGTTTTTAGTTTTGTGATTTCCTGTGCGAGTCTCAATAAATACTTTTTCTTTATTTCTTTCTTTTCTTTCATATCCAAGTTCTGAACAAACTGTTGAACATTGAGAGTTATTGTACAAGTTGTTTCAAATTGCACTTGAAACTAGGGTACCTGTACAAGTTATAAATAGCAATAACATCGCCCCCTATTACATGGGACTTAAACATAACTAGCGAAATATGGGTATCTACGTATAGGTACTAGAGAATGGGCAGCAGCGTTCTCTATGCATTTTAACACCATACTGCGATCGCCAACCCGCCTTGGCTGGCGGGTTGGCGATAGCATTATGGCGTGGCGATTATGGCAAACCCCCCATTTGGGGGAGGCCTATGTCCAGTAGTGGATGTCTTTCGGCTAGAATGATGATGATGATGATAGGTACACCTCTGCCTTACCCTTCGCGGGTGATTCCAGGCTTGTCGATATGTTTTGTTTACTCAAAAACTCAAACTCAAAGCATTTATTTCAAATAAACCAATTACAGGCACTTTTGAATTGTCAAGGGGTCCGTCAGTCAGAAAGATGAAGCTAGATGCCCATTCCAAAGCGTAGTAGGTACCTATGGAGAAGAACGGGCAAGAAACTCCACGGACACTCTTTTAAATCATAATATGGTTACAAAAAATTGGTTACATCATTCATGTTGAAGTTATACATGTGAGAACGATGCAAAACGTTAAAAGCGTCCGTAGCAAAAATAAAAATTCAAAAATTAAATTAAATTAAACTAAAATTTAGGAACTGAAATACACGTCTGGTGTCATTGCTCTGTAGTAATGTCGATCAGTACTCAGCTTCAAAATCTCACATACACACACATGAGACAAAGGGTGGGCGCCAGGAAAGCTGTATTTTTTTTTTTAATGTCTTATGAAACAAAATATGCCTTGCACGATATTTCGACCATATTTTAAATGATCACGGTTGAAAATTGGACCGTCTAACAAATCATCACAACGAACTTGTTTCTTATCTAAATAATATTGGCTGGCTCCTGTAATACAGGTTGCTACCTAGCTCAGGAGCCAGGGTTTCAAATAAGTATGTAAGTTACACCAGTTTTTTGTGCCAATAAAGAATTTATTATTATATTATTATTATATATTGCTTTTTTCACCATGTTAGGTCTTGATGCAATATCCACCATCATCGAATACTTCTATAATTATTATTTTTTGCCTTCTCAGAGCGGACCTGACAAGTAATCCAGGATTCCAGTCTTCACTTAGCATAGCTTCGAAGAACGTCGATGAAAAGCCATACAACCCGTTCGAGCATCGTACTGTGGAACATCCTAATTCGTAAGTGCAGACTTAAGGTTTACTATAGATAAATATTTTTGGATGAGGCAGACTGTCTACTGAAACGGAGACGAGAGGAGCAGAGCGGAGCTGTGCCAATATTAACCAATGGAATTGCATAAAATATGCGTTCCGCTTCAGTGGACTGGGATTTGCGAACTGGTTTAAATATTCATACAAAACCGGGAAGCGGAGCGAGGAAGCGAAACAACCTGCCCGCAGGGTATTGCACCCCGCTCAAATTACTCGTCGCGTGAAATCGTCTTTGATCCGCACAGTCCGCAACTCCGCTCCACATTACTCCCTCGCTCCGCCCCGCTGCCTCGCTCCATATCAATGGACAGGCAGGCTAAATCAGGAGTTTTCTTTTAGTTTCACACTATCGAATCGAGATGCTTTAAAAAGAAAAAAGTGTAACTTTATTAGTTTTGTTTCTTTCCTTTGGCTATGATTAATCTTTTTCTTCGTCGCGTAGTTACTTTCAAATGAACAAGAAACACTAGTTGTCCCTTGTGGGTCGTTGTGCAAGATTCACAGACCGTACTTTGAGAAAACTTTCGTAAGTAAACTAAGATAGATAGATAGATAGATAGAATATTCTTTATTATGCACACCATACAAATTACAGAAATAAATTTAGAAATGTAACATAGGGTGACACAATGGGCGGTCGTATCGCTAAAAGCGATCTTTTACAGACAACCTTTGGATGGATTAAAGGGAGAAGGAGAGACAATACTGCAGGTAGTCAGTGGTGTACCATTTACATACACAATAAATACGTAACGCATAAACTTAACCACATAAATATATACATATATATATACATAGATATATATAAAATAATAAACATGAAACAAGAATAAGGAACTATATGTAATGATGACGTTTAAGGAAAGAGGAAGTGTTTTTTCACCAGAGTTTTAAAAATGGACAAAGATTGCTAAGCGTCCCACAATGCGAAATTTGTCTATATTTAATTAATATTTTCATATTCGTATGAAACGGTGGCTCACATTCGCTTATGCTAATAATAATATGAACATTAAAGTCTTCTGAGACGCTTACTATACCTACTTATCAAAGACAACTCAAATTGCGATCTTGTACACGTGATCTTATCTTAAACACTCTTGTCTTAAGAGCAGACCAAATGAAGAACTACAAAGTCTTAGTCTAAATTAAAAGTATTCAATAAAGATTGATTAAAAAGGTGAATGGTAGTTCAACCGCCTCTGTGGTCTAGTGGTTAGACCACCTATCTTAAACATAGAGGCCCCGGGTGCAATTCCCAGTAGGGTGAAAATTTTCTGCTTAGTTTGGTTGGGTAGTATGCCTTGTTCTAAGTCTGCCTGGCTAGCTACCACCATCTTATCTAAGTCTATCGCCATAACAGCATTGTTGTGTTTCGACAGTTAGAGGTAAGATAGCCAGTTCCTCTGTGGTTGAGGTTTCCGGGTGAAGCTCGCTTTAAACTCCGGCCTGGTCATCAATTATCATAGGCAAAAAAAAAAAAAGCGAAATAAATGTACTAAATAAAGAAGCTAAATGAATAGATTTATAGCCCAAAATCTTACCAAACGCGATAGCTAGTGTTGCACATTATTCAAACAATGTCATAACATCCTTTTTCTTCCCCGGAATTTGAAAAAGGAATGAGAAATGCGACCTCTTTGATAAGTTCAGGATAATATCGCGCTATACATCAGGTTATTTAAATAATTTATCTTAAGAACGGTCTGAAGAATGTTGAAACGTGTCCTGAATAATTATTAAAACGCAGGTACACGTTTTCCATGACACTTTCCTTATATTTTTTAACATAAAAGATTAACGATTTTCAGTCCGATGATGTAAATTTTTACAAGACTTAAAATCCGGCCAAGTGCGTGTCGAATTACGACCAGTGAAGGATACTGAAGTGGTCATGAATTACATATGCACGGTAGGTACCTATTTTTTTTACGCAATATTGAGTATTCTCAGAATACCGTAACATCAAAATATTGAACATTCAATCAACAAATAAAAGATGTTTATACCGTCCTAAATTAGCATACAATTATTAACTTCAAGTAAACGTGAGGCGAAGCAGACGTAAATTGACTAAACAAAGTAAAATAAGCTGATAGATACGCAAATTACTCGAAATTCAGTACTTGGTATAATAACAATTTGTAAATATTATCTACGCATTTTAAAATTAACATGTTCACTTCAAAATATTTTTTCGACTATAGTACCTACGAGTAAGTAGGTATCATACCCTAAGAGAAAACGTCTTAAGAAACATTTGTAACGTAAATCATTCCAACGATATTCTTTTGTTACAAGAATATAAAAGGCTAAAACTAATTTAAAGTGTCATCTTTGTTATAATAAACAGATTTAAAAATAAAAGAAGAACGTCATTAAACCATACATAGCAAGCCCTAAGTAATGACAGCACATTACAAATGAACGTGAGCAGTATATGTAAAATGTAAAGACAACAATTAAAAATCGTGTGTTCAGATTTTTTCATTACAATCACGTTTTTGTATTAAATCTCTTACAATAATTGCATTTTGCGATCTATGACATGTTATGTAGGCAAAGTAGCTCAGTGGGGGATTCTTTACGAGATTCGGAGCAAATTGGCTGTGACAGATGGATAAACAGACACACGAGTGATCCTGGGTTCCGTTTTTTCATTCGGACGTACGGAATCCTAAACGTCTGCTGTTCCATACATTTTGACCGTGTAGATATTTCACTTTTGTATGAAAAAGTATATATTATTTATTTTTTATTTCACAATCATTCTAAAATCATATGCTGAATTCATGGTAACAATTTGCGCGTGGATATCCCATACCTTGTTTGTGTACAGTCACGAGCACCAATATGTATCCACTTACCAAAATTCAAAAGCGATTTTCGCATGTAATAACGACTGCAACTTTGAGATAAGACCTATTTCATATTAGTTTGGGTTCCAAAATACTATGTTCGTAACAACATAAAATTACAATCACCACAGAAGGAGAAAATCACTTTTTAAAGTTGCTAAGTGTATACATATTGGTGCTCTTGACAGTACCTATATTTTTACCTAAGTACCCAGATACCTAAATATTTGCGTATGGCAGATTTTGTATAAATTATGTACCTACATGGAAAGTCTCGGTGCTTTCGTAATATCATTGTTTTTGTGTCAAGACTGGTCTACCTATAATTTTCGCTATAAATATATGTACCTCTTTCGGTTCTGAAAATCAGACAAAAGTGGTATGTAAAGTTGAAATTTTCACTTTCGGAACTGTTAATTATCAGAGAAAATGTAAGAATAGTTAATTTCTCGTGAATTAATGATAATGAAGACTTTCACCGCGTACCTACATAATCATTTAACTCACGAAAGTTTTCGTTCAGAAGAGGTAAGGAAAACTTTTGGCTTTAAAGTAAAAGCCGATATTTTGAGGCAGAACTGTATATTTTATAAAAGATATTACGAAAATGTTACGTAACAGGCAATTTTTTTTGTTAAAGTTGATAAACTTACCAATTGTTTGGGATGAGCGTACTAAAATGAGAGCACACACTTAAAAACGCCACATTCAAATTATGCACATATTGAACATGATTTATTTACTATAGACCACTCTCTGCAAAGGCACCTTTCACCTTTGTGACTCAAGAGAACATTCAAGGTGTAATTGATAAAACTGCAAACCTTAAAACCAGGTTTATTGTACTCATCATGAACAACTTTTACTACGGGGCCGACCCTGAAATCGCTGTTAAAAAAAAGTACTATAATTATATTTTTTTTCTCTGTTTACAGAACTATCGGATCAATAGTACATCTCCTCAAATGTTGCCTGGGCTCCGGTATCTTGGCGATGCCTGCTGCTTTCAAGAATTCAGGACTTATAGTGGGCACCATAGGAACGTTAATAGCTGGATTCGTTTGCACCCATACTGTACATATTTTGGTAAGTGGCATTTATCTCTTAGTGCGCGCGACTGCTAGTCATCGCCGGGAGCGTGAGATGGAGGGAGGTAGACAAAGGCCAAGCTAACTCATTCTGCCAATTTTTTCAATGGCGATGTCCCGCGTCTCTCCGCTCACATAAGTCAGGCGGTGACTAACAGTCCTGCGCGGACTATAGGAACGAAATACACATAAAGCTAAGCACACCAGGCAGACTATGCCATCCTTGGATAGCAGGCTAACTAGCCGCTTATTACGCCTGGACAGAAACAGCCTGCGTCTGGTGACGGGGACCATCATGGGACACTGCTTGTTAAACAAACACTTCCACACAATAGGCATAACGGACAGTCCTCTGTGCAGGGCGTGCATGGAGGCTGAGGAAACCGTCGCTCACGTACTCTATGAATGCACAGGCATCACCCAGATTAGAACAGAAACCCTCGGGTCACCCAGATCCTTCACAGATGTTCTGAACAGGCCAGGAGTTTTAATTAACTTCTGGAGGGAGGTGGGTTGGTTGGAATAACCATCAAACGGCCGCCATGGCCCACGCACAATGGTACACCTGACGGACTAAGTGCGAAAACCAAACCCCATGACATAGAGATAAACTAAACGCACATTTTAGCCGCAACGGGCCGCAGCGAATCGCATTTCAATACAGAAGGCCTTGGGTTCGAACTCGAGACTTATGAAATATATAATAGCGGTATCATTTCGATATTTGTGTAGGGATACTCTAAAAGTTAGGGACAGTCTCCTAAGAATATTTTCTTGTAATTCGACGTTAAAGCCTTCCTGTCCACATATCCGATGGGTGGATGGTTCAGCAGGGGCGGGTTGCTAGTGTTAATATAAATGAGGATTGGTGAGGACGATTACAGATAAGTCCGTGAAGAGTCATCCTTCTTTATCATCATTCCATAAGTAAGTAGTTAGTACTGGCAATCTTCTTTATCATTGTCCTCTCCAACGTTCTAAAATTAGGAAGCATGATCTGCACCCTAACTGCGTAACACACGATCAATCATAATCTGAAAAATTTTGAAAGAAATTGCAAATCCATTGCTTCATATGTTAGAAAAATTTGTATGCACAACAAGACTTATTATTATATTTGTAACGCAATGAATGTTGTTTAACTGTCAAAATGAAACAGATTGATCGGGTATCAAGCAAATTAGGGTCCTGGCGAGTAACCAGTAATACCAAGGGGGTTACCCAGTAACTCGAGGCAATCGTTCCATGTAAAATACTGGTATGTTGCTGCATCCGGTACCCCAACATAGCTGGAAAAGATTACGAAAAAAAGAAACGTTGCAACAAACTGGCTGTTTTAAATGTGCAAAAAAGTTCAACGAATCATAGTGGTAATATTTTCATGGCTAGAAACATATTTCCATAATTTAGATTAGCTTTTATTAATTTTATAGCGAATTCTAACAAAAGTATACAGGTTTGAAAGACAATAGGTGAAACAAGACAATGAACTGTAATGAAACTAGACCTAATCTACAATAAACTTGCAACAAAAGCTAGTATTTCCATTTGCAATGAGAAATGTAAGAAAATGAAACCTAAATGCTTCAAAGAAAGCTTACTGAATAGCCGAGTAAGTAACTGAAGATCGAGTTAATGACTTGTGTTTGGAGAGGCCTAAGAGGAGGAGAGAAGATGATATGGTGAGAGGAGAGTATTTGTAGCAATGGTTGCTATAGACTTTGAAAGTGGTGCCAATGACAAAAAATAAAATCGTTTGGTTTGGTAGGCATGTGATGAGGAAGGAAGAAATGCATGTAAATAAAAGAGTGATGAATATAGATTTTGATGGATGGAGCGGGAGAGAAAGGACAAAGAAAATATGTATGACGAATGATATGCAAGAGAAGGGAGTGAATGATAACATGACGGTTGACAGGGGAGAGTGGAAACAAAAAACGCGTGCGCCAACTCCACGTAACATGAGACAACGGCAGGAAAATGATGATGGTGGATTGCTATGGACCGATAATGACGGCATCAATTAATCAATTCAACTTATCGCAGTCCACTGCTGGACATATGCCTCTCCCAAGCTGAGCCACAACACCCTTTTTTTTTTGAGTGTGGGAAATTATAGAGTGGGAGACTTTTACTGACTAAAACCCACCCATGTTCCTTCTGTTGCCTGTGTGCCGGGGCCACGATATCCCTTTCGGACAACTCGCAACCCCGGCAGGGCGCCACAACACCCTGTCCTCCACTTTCCGCATCCAGTCATGTCCCAGCCACCTTTTGAAGGTCGTCCATCCATCTAGTTGGGGGAATAACGTAATCTCCTTATAGAAAATCAATTCCGTTATCTCATATTTTTTAAGTAATTATTAAATTATAATTTACTTCAAATTCAATAAATCTGCTTAGCCTTTTCCCAACTATGTTGGGGTCGGCTTCCAGTATAACCGGATGCAGCTGTATTTTACATGGAGCGACTGCCTATCTGACCTCCACATCCCAGTAACTGGGTAATACGATACCCCTTGGTAGGACTGGTTGTCAGACTTTCGGGCTTCTGACGACCCGTAACGACTGTCAAAGAACCACGAATGACAGTCGGGACCAACGGCTTAACGTGCTTTTCGAGGCATGGAGGAGACTTGGAATGTAAAGATGGTCACCCATCTACAAGACCAACCCCGGCAAGCGTAGCTTAACCTGCTGGATCGAACCATGCGGCTGGTATTACTTAGCCACGAGTTCCTAATATAATTTACTTAAAATTAAGAAGGATTAATTTGAATTAAATTATAATTTACATTTAATTTTAATTCATATTCAAGTTTTTTAGACAACTTTTTTTAGTTCAGAAAATATTTTTCTAACCCTACTTAAGATATGAGTATAATAATTAACTGAAAACACAGTGCGGTCGCTGTCACTTATGTCAAAAAGCGAGTCTAAAAATAAATGATATCCTTTTTCAGGTAAAAGTGTCACAAGAAGTTTGCGTGGACGCAAAGAAACCATCGCTTAGTTTTGCTGAAACTTGTGGAGCAGCGTTTACTTACGGACCAAAGAAATTACAATCATGGGGTAATTTTATAAAGTAAGTTCAATTATTTAAGCTTGCTTGCAGAGTGACTTATTAAACTAGAGATTAACATAGTTAAAACGTCAAGTAACTTTATTGCCCATTTTGACTAACACTACGAGAGAATGTGTTTCTGACACCTGTCAGTTGGACAATTTGTAGTAGTAATATGGATCAAACTTGCAAAATACTCGTACGTATTCGTAAATGAAATTGACAGGTGTCAAGAACGCATTCTCTTGACGACCGCACTGTAGGTGACACATAAATTAATGCCTAAATAAAAGTGCTCTGTTGGATCTGATTGCTGAGATTCCAAGATTGGGTTTTTCTGTTAAGAATTGCTCAGCCGCCTGGAGATTGAATTCATACCCTGTCAGTGGCAATATACTCGCCCCGTATTTCATGGGACTGGCAAATTATGATGCCCAGCGTGATGAACTCAAAAATATAGTATCATGTCGGCCCATCTTTATCGTTTTCGCATTCAAAAACTGTACAGTGATATCGGTTTATCCCTTATTATGAAAATAGCTTTGCCAAACAGTCCTTTTCAAATATACCTTCCTTAAATATTTTATTAATAATGTGGTTTATTATATATTTTCAGAGTTCTAGTGGACTACTCAATGGTTGTAACATACTTCAGCGTGTTATGTGTCTACGTTGTCTTCATCGGATCTTCTATGAAAGAAGTAAGTTAACATTTTGTACACCACGGCTATTTTAACAAGCTCTAGGTACATTTCCAGTACAAGCTGACCTCTCAGTTTTATTTTATTTTTATTTATCGTACGGAATTCTTAAACAATGCGAGATCAGCTTATACTGGAAATGTATAGCTTGATATGCAGCCGTGTGTACAAGTACCTAAGTAAAGTCAGGGAAATAAATTGTCTAGCAAATCCAACCAATACCAACGTAAATTGCCCGTGTATTCAAATCTTGTATGCAATCAGTGCAAAACGGCAAAATAACGTAGTGTGTCAATTTGATAAACAATAAATTC
The DNA here is from genome assembly GCA_916701695.1 of Agrochola macilenta. NCBI lineage: Eukaryota > Metazoa > Arthropoda > Insecta > Lepidoptera > Noctuidae > Agrochola > Agrochola macilenta. The sequence goes on along the minus strand of OU753560.1, from coordinate 20,241,585 downwards.
ATTTCCTTAACTGTACTTTAAATAATATAATCTATACGGATTATGGACAATTAGGGCCGGCGCACATCTAGCGAGGCGCAGCGCAGCGCATTCGTCACTGCCAAACAAATATCGACCTTGAATCACTTGAAATAAAGTTGAAAATAAATAAACTTCAATTAGCTCGAGAGCGCGTCTAAGCAGAAAGAGGCGCGTGTCTCAGGTTATTTATTCTTAATTTTATTTTTAGGCACGCAACGTTGATATTTGTTTGCCGGTGAAAAATGCGGCGCCTCGCCAGGTGTGGTGTGCGCCGGCCCTTACGGTTCAAGTCATAGACACATGTTAAAGTGAACGTATTATAATTAGTTTGTCTTTGGCACTTGAAGTTGACAGAATGATTGAGCCTACAAATTTTATAATAGCAATCAGTGACTAAACAGCAATTACTTACTTAAAGGCGATACGTTCTTCCTGAGTGTGTTTTTTAATAATGGAGGTAATCTGTGTTACACATAAAATCATCTTAAAATTGCAAAAATACAGACTATAATTTTGCGAGTTACCTTTATGTAAATATTAAAAAATGGTGTAGTACTGACTAATATTTAAGATAACTAATTGATTAATTATGTACCCACTTAGCACACAATCTCAATTCAGTTGTTCCCCAACCGAATTTTTATTTTAAACTGTTTGCTTACAATCTTATTTTTTTTTTTTTTTTTGGGTGGGAAATCATCAAATGACTCCTCCCGCTCTGGGCAGAGCGAGAGGGAGTGTCAGACTTTTACTGACTAAAACCCACCCGTGTTCCTTCCGTTGCCTATGTGCTGGGGCCGCGATATCCCTTTCGGACAGACCCGCAACCCCAGCAGTTTGCTTCCAAGCTTAAGGTTTAAAATCAATAGTATTCATAATCCTTTGTAATAGTTATTAACGAATATTCTGAATATGAAAGTGCTTCAAACCACATGAATGTGGCTTAAATGCATTCTAATGTTTTTTTTTTTTTTTTTAAACTGCCCGGCACTAGTAATTTCTTCCTGTATCGTGGGTGCGTTTAAAACATCGAACTCACATACACTAACACCCAGACCCGGAACAACTACTTGCAGATCATACAAATATTTGTTCCGTGCGGGGATCGAACCCGCGACACGTTGCGCAGCAGTCGATCACTCAGCCACTACGCCAACCATGTCGTCAATTTAAGTTAGGTGTACGCAATTTTTGTCTTTATTTGGAGGCAGTATGTGATGTTTTCGATTGGCAATAAGGGGATTGAAAGGTTGTTAATATTTTGACATGATAAATGGCCAAAAAGTTAGACTAGGTTCTGTCTAATACCTACATCAAAAAGTTAACCTAGAAAATTTAAAAAATAAAAGTACTGAATGGAATATTTTAACCTCACCGAGGGAAAGTACTCTAAATATTGGAGATAGCAAATTTTTCTCGAAGTAAACATTACTGTATTTAAAATAAGAAACAAATGTGTATTCAATTTTTTTGAAAATTCATCTGCCGCACTCGGGAATAGAACCGGCTAAAATCAAAATTTTATGGCATCAATCGATAGGGTCAGTTATAAGGATCTATATCTAATAAATAATTGACGTCAAAGATATATTAATTAAGTACTGACATATTTAAGTAATCTGATGGACCTTTGAGTAAAAGTGCTTTATCTTGTACCATTGAGTATACATATAAGTTTAGATGGTTTTACTTTCATTTAATTTATCATGTTTGTTAGAGAGTGTTGATCCTTATGATTGATGATATCGATTGATGCCATAAAAGTTCAGGGTGTATTTTTTTCGGATTTCAGCCGGTTCGATTCGCGATTGTGGTAAACGATTTTTGGAAAAACTATAAATGCAGATTTGTCTCTTTTTTTAAATAAAGGAATATTTCCCTACACTAAAATTTGCATTTTAGTACTTTCCCTTCAGATGAGTTTAAAAAATTACACCTGTATACTGGGTTAAATTAGATTAGCTAGCAAAACTCCGCCGACGTGATGGCGATATCTTAAAAGTTATGTATTCTACTCCATTTTTAGCCACTTACAGTAACTAAATAACCTTCAAATCTTTATTCTCAGGTTCTCGACGTCTACATGACAGAAAACCCCTTATCAATCCAAGCTGCCTGTGCCCTGACCTTAGTGCCTCTAGTCCTAATCTGTCAGATACGGAACCTGAAGTACCTGGTACCATTCTCCGCACTGGCCAACATTCTGATCCTCGTGGTCTTCGTGATAACCCTGTACTATGTGTTCCTGGACCTTCCACCTATTAAGGAGAGGGAGCTCGTTGCTGGTATTACGCAGTGGCCTTTGTTTTTGAGGTAGGTTCTTGATGTTTTGTTCTTATTTCTAACCAATATTATAAAATGCCAAACTGTTTATTGGTTTGTCTTATTTTTATGCAGAAAGAACTAACGAATCATAAAAACGTGTGCGGTCGGGGGACCCTCGTCAGGAACGAAGTTCCTTCTCACGTATGATCTAAAACAAAAACAAAACGCAGCGGCCATCTTGGATTTACATTTTAATGTCACTATTGGCTCGAAAACTATGGAAATGACACCCATGACGAAATATTTGATATTTTCGCAGCCGCCATTTTGGATTTACATTTTTCCCTCACGATCGGCTTCACCACCATCGCAAACTATGAAAACGACACCCATGACGAAATATTACAATATTTTCGGTGCCGCCATCTTGGATTTTCATTTTGACGAAATTCTCACTTGCAGAGAGAGAGCTTCATACTTGTGAAAAAAGAGAGAGAAAGTGTGAATTTACACTATCTCTGTCTTTCTTTCTCTTTAAATTAGAAGAAGACAGTCACAAGTATGAACGCCTTTTCGCGTGACGATTTCTGCCAGTACACTCCTGCCGCATGCCGCGTTAAAGAACTTCGTTGCAAAAACAATTCGTTTAGCTGCCATCATCAATATAGTTCATACTAATTCAATGTATAGTAGGTACATACTAATTCCATGCTGCCATAGCCTACTTGTTCTACATAAACTTGAATTCCCTAAGCGGCAGATGTTTTATCCCTACAATTTGACAACCACAGTAGTCCTACAATCACTCTTTTTTCTCTTTAAATTAGAAGAAGACAGTCGCAAGTATTAACACCTTTTCGGGTGACGATTTCTGCCAGTTCACAAGCCGCGTTAAACAACTTCGTTCCAAAAACTCCTAAAGTTCCAAAAAGCTTACTAATCTTTTAAATCTAACGTAAGCTGTGATTGGTTGGCCGAAATATCATTGGCATAGAGACTTAACAACAGATCATACTGAAATAAATAGGCTTTAAAAACTAACGTAGATAGCACTGAATTGTTAAACTTTAAACGAAAATAAATTTGGATTCGATGTTATTCCAATAATATTATGGGTGCTCTTGAGTTGAACACAACATTGTAACAAAATGATGTATCAGAAAATATTAATCGATAATTTTGTTTGTTAAATAATTCTAAGGTTTCACAACTTTATCACAATTGGATTCGGTTGAAAATGTGACTACAAAGTAGGCCAAGGAAATTAATTATTTATCAAATTGACACACTACGTCAATTTACCGTGTTATTTCATAAAGCTGTCAAACAATAACAGTTGTGATTTAAATATACTGAATTTAAGTAAGAAGTCAATTTGAAAAACAATCAATTTCCTAGATTTTAACTGCAAAAAAATGCCCAAATATAAGTTCTGCTTGCTGAATCTGTTGGTTAACAATAACAAACATTTTTTTTTTTTTTTTTTGTTAAACCCAACGTTTGATTATCTTTGTTTGTTGTAGCCTTTTTAGAAAAATATTCTAATTATAAAAATATATTAATAGAAAAATATTTTACATTCAAAACGTATTTTTCCCATTTCTCGGGAAGCGAAAACAATGGAAATGCTTCCGCAGGCTGTAAACACATTAAGAGTAAACATTTTATAAAATTCTGCTTCACATTTCCGATAAAAGAGCATACATGTTGTTGATGGTTCTTTGTGATTTTCTCTGAAACATCTCGAGAACGTACGCTTAACAAACATTTGAGATGCACTCAGTGCGGCCGCACCCATAACAACTGAGAGCAACATGATAATAATAATTATGGTGTTGAATATCTGCTACAAAAAAATCGGTAAAACAAATGTGGTAGAAATAGAGATCATTTTATTCTCACTGATTATTTTTAATGCCGAGTTCTGAAACATTATTCTTGAATTTTAATTTTTAATTTAAATTCTGCCGACATCTAATGTACATTTTTATGCAAAGTTCACTATTTTATTAAACACATTTCTCGTTGCGGTTCATTATTCCGCCCTCATTAATAATCGCAGTAATTAATCATGAAAATATCGTCGACGTAGGTGAAGAACTAAATAACTGCGATTTTGGTCAAATTGTCTTTTCACCATTTTCGTAACATCCAAATCATGCCGCATATAAATCGCAATTTTCTCTAAACAAGTTTTTTTTTGTTATTTAGTTCTCCCCCTACGCCAACGATATATTGGTTTGTGAGCTCATTCCGTGTAAAAGTTATATTTTGAATAAAGACATTAAATTATTACATAACAATAGACGAGACATAGCGAACAAAATCGTAATCCGATAGATTTGTCCTAGTGGACAAAAGTCGCAAAGTCTAGTGTGGTACGCCAGCATGTAAAATCGCAGACATGTCCAACAAAAAGAAAATCATTTTCGAACTATATAATTATGATTCTGGTATTGCTAATCTCATATTGAAAAAGCGACTAGACGAAACCATGGTTTATTTTCTGATTTATAAATTATTTAAATAAATTAAATAATTTTCTTAAATAATATATTGTTTTAATATAAATAAATTAAATAATATTCTCAGTTATGGCAAACTATCTGACGGTTGGTAATCAAATGTGGGCGTCGGTAAAAGTGTATCGTCTCAAACTTGTCTATTAATTAAGTAATTTTGCTCTAATATGCTAGATGATTAAAAAATTATGATAGTTTTCGAATTCGAAAATAGGAGTTGTCAAATAGATACTCAAGTAGGTAAAGTTGCGAGACACGAAACAACGACATGCTTTTAAGACAAACGTCTTGCAAGAAGTCAAACAAACCAATGCATCCAATTTATAGAAATTATCGAAAGTGAAATACATTTTAACGGATGAAAACTTTAACTTCATACATCTAGCCGTACATTACTTTGTATCCGGGGTTGCACATGGGCCATATATTCTCATCCCAACGACAGGGAATGCATCTGCCGTAATTTCAAGGAGAGTGCTTTCTGTGTGTTTAGCATTTTGTTCACTAAAGTTGAGTTACTTAGGTATAAAGTGTGATTTGAGTATACGTAAGGTCAGGGAAATTCCTTGTGAAGAAAATTGATTAGGTACCAACTTAAATTGTCCGTATAATCAAATCACAATTATTCAATAAATATTCATTTATATTTATCTTAAAATAAGAAGCAAGTTTGCATTTAATTTCGATTTAAAAGAAAGAGTAGAACAACTCCTTATAATAAAATTATTATATTAAAAAAAAAAATGTTATTAATAATAAAAAAAAAATTAAATAAAACAAATGGTGGCAAATTCACGAAGGCTTAACAATTTTTTTTCTGACTATACCGAATTAAATGACTTTGGTTACAAAGGTAGTTCCGAAAAAAAAAATACAAAAATGGTTCCGAAAGAGGAGAACATAATTATTTGTATATATGTTTTATTGAACACATACGGCCAATTTTTGTTTTACAAACATTTTAACAAAGTAGTGTGGGGATGGCCATATACACTTCGCAAGATTCCGTTCATAGTTTTTACGATGTAATTAAGATTAACTAGAAAGGGAGTCCATTATGGGCACTAAATGTGCACTAACAAACAAATGCAAACATTTTAACAAAGTAACATGATGAAGGGACGGTGTTATACGGTTTCATATTCTAGTTTTTACGATGTAAGTAATTAAGTTTAACTCCAACTAAACATTGGTACATATAAAAAGTCGGAGACATTATCAATGCAGAATTAAGTACATTGAATTGTATTTAAAGAGCTTTCCAATTCAGTGAATACAGTTTGTATTATTATTGATGATACAGAATTTCAAATGAGTCAAAATACTTGACTTTACTATTGTTTTGATCTAAAATGCGAATATTCCACTTCACTGCTTTTGATAATGCAATAAGCTTTTTTGTTATACTGTTTCTGAAATCTGATTTTATTAAAAAGCTAATCAAAAAGGTACTAAGTACTACTTCAAAGTTTTATTACTAACTGAAAAGTCATATTTATTTTTCGAATCATTCAACTATGCAGAATTACTATTTACAGAAAAAAACGTATCGTGAAATATTTTCCTTTATCTATTCATCCCACTCCACGTGAGGATAAATGTGACTAGGCGCGTAGAGACAGAATATAATCTTATTTACATAGTGTGTGTATCTCACGAAGCGACACGCGCTTTATTTGTGGTTAACTAGTGTACAAGCACGCTGTGAAAGTGTGTGTAAGCGCAGAAGCTCTCGGTATCATCCAAGACAATGGCGAAGTGTGAGTGTGCGTATGTGTTATGTGCTGACGCACATTCTCAGCTTGTTTGTACACTTGTTTACCACAAGTAAAGCATGCGTCGCTTCGTGAGATCAAAATACTGTAACGAAACTGACTCTTTTGGCGTATTTGAATAAATAACGTCGATCCGAACTCTTTATTAAATGTATCGACTGTCGAAAACTCAAAATCCATAATTATTTTCCAGCACGGTGATCTTTGCTATGGAAGGCATTGGCGTGGTCATGCCTGTTGAGAACGAGATGGCCAAACCTCAGCAGTTCCTGGGCTGTCCGGGAGTGCTCAACGTAGCCATGGTCATCGTCATTACGCTGTACGGCATCGTCGGATTCTTTGGATACCTGCAGTATGGAGACTTCGTGAAAGGTTCCATTACGCTGAATCTTCCTGAAGAGGATATGTGAGTATAATTTGGATTATAGATTACTTTTCAGTTTGAGTGAGCTAGTTTTTGCATCAGCCAAGAAATACCTACAAGGTATGCCGTTGTAAAAATATAAGGGTCAACAAGGTGGTAAGGGCAAATGTAAATGAAATTACTTTTTTCATTATCTTCATCGTAAAATGCATGTATGTTAAAATTCGATTCAGCTGTCAAGTCCCTAATATTTAGAGGACCCTGAAGAGCCACAGCAATACAATTCTGGACAACGTATAAATAAATGTCAGGTTTTTATTACTTTTTAAGGGTATGAGACGTAATAAATTCAAGACCCTTCTCTTTTATATTGTTTTTTTAGGGTTCCTTAGTCAACAAGGGAATCTTATAGTTTGGCCATCTCCGTCTGTAAGGCTGTCTATCTGTCCGCGGTTTAGTTCAGAGACTCTTAGTACTAGAAAGCTGTTTTGGCATGGGCATACAATCACGTCAACAAAGTGGTAAAATAATATCATGTTTTTTTTTTAGGGTAAGGTACTCGTATAGTGGGGATGTTTTTTTTCCCTCATCTATCCCATAGTGTGGGGTGTCGTTTCAAAGGTCCTTCAACAATATTGTGAGTGTGAGAAAACCATTTTTGGATTCAGGGATTAGCGAAATATTGAGCTTTAAACTGTAAAATTTTCTTAGAGATTTTGGATATGTGAAAAAATTCACGGGAGATAGATAGATAGATAGAATATTCTTTATTATGCACACCATACAAATTACAGAAATAAATTTAGAAATGTTACATAGGGTGACACAATGGGCGGTCTTATCGCTAAAAGAATTGATTGGATTAAAGGGAGAAGGAGAGACAATACTGCAGGTACAGGTTTACATACACAATAAATACATAACGAATAAACCTAACCACATAAATATATACATATATATATATATATATATATATCTTCTATCTATATATATAAAATGATAAGCTGACTGACTGACTGGGTGATATATCAACGCACAGCCCAAACCGCTGGTCCTAGAGACATGAAACTTGGAGGGTGTGTTCTTTGTGAAGAGTAAGTATCCACTAAGAAAGGATTTTTGGGAATTCCACCCCTAATGGGGTAAAATAGGGGATGGAAGTTTGTATGAAAGTCCGTCAGTTTTGAAGTTAGGATCTTCAAATTTTGTGTTTAGGCTGACGATTGAAAATCAATTTATACGTGTCTCAGCGTTTTTGATAATTTCACCCCGAAGGGTTAAGAAGGGGGATGAAGTTGAAAGTCCTTAATTTTCGAAGAAAAATCACTAAATTTACTATCTAGGCTTATGGTTCGAAGCTAAGGCAACGGTGTTGTTAGAGTTTGAACCCTTAAGGGGTGAAAAGGGGGATGAAATTATGTTTTTAATCAAAGTCTTTATTTTTTAAGTTAAAATCACTAATATTTCGGTTTATGGTTGGAAACTAACACAACGTAAATCGGTGCTTTTTTTTTTTTTTCAACCCACATGTGTCTAAAAAGGGAAAAAGTTGTTCATTCGCTAAATTTTGTATTCAAGTAAAAATACACGTGTACTGTTTCGAACTTTACAGTATTTTACATGAAACGACTGCTTAACTGATCTCCATAACGCAGTTACTGGGTAATACCCCTTGGTAAGAATGGCTGTCAGACTTTCGGGCTTCTGACTTCCCGTAACGGCTGTCAAACATCCACGAATGACAGCCGGGACCAACAGCTTAACGTGCTTTCCGAGGCATGGACGGGTCACTATATGTAAAGATGGTCACCCATCCACAGACCAACCGCGGCAAGTGTAGCTTAACTTATCGATCGACCTGTGCGGCTGTTATTATTTAGCCACGAGCCCGTCCCCCGGAGAACCCCCCCCCCCATCCCCTTCTGCGGGAGAATTGATATAGACATAGATTAGGATAGTTAGGATACGAACAGAATGCGATACTGCTCATCTCTCATAGCAAATAGCGTGATAATTTGTACCCTACAGACTGACCACACATTTATGGAACATCTATGCAAAATTTGAACAAAATCTATCCGATAGTTTTTGCGTCATAATTTCAGACCAACTAACAGAAAGAAAGTTACGCGGAAGCTAGATAGATGGCGGTAGTGGAAAAAATAGAAGTCGCTATGGTTTCGTTACCGCGCGTTGTATAAGTACCCCAGCGTTCCGTTCCTTCGGAGCGATTTTATTCTGGATAAAATTAGAAAGGTAAAATCATTAGATAGCATAATATCTAGGATAAGAAAGTCGTAGCAGATTTAAAAAAAAGATTAAAAATAATAATTAAATATCAAGATTTTTTATTATAACAATTTTATTATATTATTTTATTAATAGGATAGGATTTTTTTCTCTTAGGTAGCTGTAATATTGATTAGTCTTTGTTTTATAATTCGATTTTAAATATAAAGTATATTATTTTTTTTTATTAGTTTATATTTTACTTTTATTTAGACTAGGGAAATTGGTTGTAAATATGGTTGTAGAAATTATAAATAATGATGGGCAAATGGTACCACAGTTCGTCGTACCGATCATAGGGGACGGAGCTTGCCTTTTTAGGTCTCTTTCTTTTTTGATGCACGGAAATGAAGAAATGGCATTCGAAATACGTGAACAAATTGTTGATCACGTAAAGCAAAACTGGGATGAGTTTTCTGGTTTTTCTGAAAATGGATATGGTGATAACTACAATACATCAGACGAATACTATGCTGATATGATTCTGTCTTCAACTTATGGCACATTATGCGAGTTGACCGCAGCAGGCAGAATATATAATTTTATTTTTGAGGTTTACCGCAATTGCAAGTTATATGTAAAGGTTGGTGCTGAAGGTTGTCCGGTTAAGCGCCTTCGCTTTTCAGGCGATCTATCTGGTGGTCATTTTGAAGCTTATGTTTCAGATGAGGATAAATTTTCTGAAGTTGAAATAAATTCTACACTCAATCCAATCTCTGTAAAGGCTAAGAAAATTACCTCCAGACGTGTTGAAGTAGTTGATATTATACCTGTGTCATCAACTGATTCAGATTTTTCTACGGACTTGGCTTCCAAACAGCCAGTTGATGTGTCTATCTCTCAGTCGACTTGCTCGATAACTCAAAAGAAAAATAAGAAGCGTAGAGCTAGATACACAGCAGCAACGAGAAAAAATCAACTAAAACAGGCCTAAAAAAAGTATTCAAAAAGTAACCGTACACCTTATCGGAAAGCGGCATCTCAATATAAAAAAAAAAACTCAGAAGTACACAGGCAAGATGCTGCTACTTACCAGCAGGTACATCCTGAAGTGCACAGGCAAGCTGCTGCTAATTACCAGCAGGCACATCCTGAAGTGCACAGGCGAGCTGCTGCTAATTACCAGCAGGCAAATCCTGAAGTACATAGAGCGGCTCAGTCACAATACAAAACGCAGGCAACTGCAAGTCCCTGGATTACAAAGTACCTTTCAGGTATGTCTTACAATCCAGGAATGGCTTACGCCAACGATTGTATGGTGAGTATAGGCAATATGAATAATAAGTGTCAGTGGTGCAATGCACTCAAATGGAAGGACGAGACTCTTGGAATGTGTTGTGGTAGTGGAAAGGTGCAACTCGATGCATTACATAGTCTTCCTGATCCTCTCTACAGTTTGGTAATCAAATCAAAATCAAATCAAAAGTCATTTATTCAAACTAGGCTGAGAATCAGCACTTTTCGAACGTCAAAATTACATAAGACAGTCCCCCAAAACGCCCACCCTTCACCACTTCCTAGTGCGTTAGCTGGGAAGAAGAAGTGGCGCAACAAACTCCCCAGCTGCACAGCTGTCTGTTCAGTTAAAAGAACAAAAAGAAGATTCTATATAATAGTATTCAAAATAATTTACATTAAGCAACACAAAACATAATTAAAATTATTAGCCATATATAAGCTAGCACACGCCAATATACCAAACAAAATCATCGAGAACTATACTCAGGCAGAAATAAAAAACAAAACGTAAACACAACTTAATATCTTAATAAAAGCCACCAGGCATAAAGGGCGTGCCCGCTTACATATAGTTGTAACTGGAAGTTATAAATGATAAACTAGGACCATCGAGGTAAAATAAATAAACAAACAGTTAATTACTAATAGTAATAAATAATATGATCAATTGTCGAGGTCACTAGCTAACCACATATTGCAATACAACTCATAAAAAAACAGTGTGATGAGTAGATTTTGTCAAAAATAAATTAAAATCGCTCTATCGGTTAAAAAATCTTCTCCCATCACACATAAAGGCAATGCTTGTGCAGTCCCTAATATTTCCCATAATTGACTATAGTGATGTGTGTTACTATGATCTGAATGCAGATCTCCTCAATAAACTTGACCGCCTTCTCAATAATTGCATTCGATTCGTTTTCAATCTTCGTAAGTATGACCATGTATCCGCGCACCGATTGCTTTTAAAGTGGTTACCCATTCGACAGCGCAGAGAGGTGAGGGCTCTGTCTATGTTGTTCTCTATTTTCGACAAACCCACCTCTCCTTCTTACCAGACTTCCCATATTCAATACTTATGCTCTGCCCATAGCAAAAATCTTCGTTCAACCAACAATCGTCTTCTACGATGTCCTTCTCACCGCTCTGGTTTCATTCACTCTTCTTTCTTTGTCCAGGCGGTCTTTCTTTGGAATTCGCTACCTCTGAATATCAGGACGGCAACCAGTCGGTTGTCATTTAAAGTGAAGGTACGTGAGCATATACGCAAGAAGTTGGCTGAAACATCCCAGCGGTGATTTGCTGGATTCGTTTTCTCCTCTACTGATCGTTATTTCTCCTCTACCGATCGTTATTTCTCCTGACAAAGATTTTTCTGTTTATACTATGTATATGTATGTATTTATGTATGTATTTATTCTTGTATTTTATAGTTAATTTCGTGTTATCAATCCCTTTTGTTGCACCTGCCATGTTTTGTCTCTGCACCACCCTAAGGTTGACTGGTAGAAAATGCCTCAGGCATTAAGTCCGCCTTTGTACGGTATATTTTTACTTGTGCATGAAGTTTTAATAAATAAATAAATAAAATAACTTGACTTAAAATGTCAACAATAATTAAATTTAAATAATTTGACTTTTATAGTCAAATAAATTAAACAATTACTTATATAAACTCATATAACTTGTCAGTGGGTAAGCTGGAGAAAGAACATAAACATTGTCTTGAGTTAACTACAGCGACCAACTATTCTTATCATTTAAGTAGTCGTTGATAGAATAGTATGCCTTTGAACAAAGCTTGGATTTTACTTTCGTTTTAAACGCATTAAAAGGCAAATCTACCAAAGAAGAGGGTAGCTTGTTATAAAAAGTTATACCAAGCCCAACAAATGAGTTATGAACTTTATGAAGCCGGTGAAAGGGAGCTCGTAGTTTGTCCTTATTTCTAGTGTTAACATTGTGAAAATCACTGTTTTTAGTGTATAAGTGTATATTTTGCCTAATATATAAGATATTGGCGAAGATGAATTGAGATGCCACCGTGAGGATACCAATATCTTTGAAAAAATCTCTTAGAGAAACTCTGGCACCTAGCTGGTAAATAGCTCGAACAGCTCGTTTTTGAAGGACAAATATATTTTGAATATCAGCAGCTTTGCCCCACAGCAGAAGACCGTAGGACATAACGCTATGAAAATAACTAAAATAGACTAAACGAGCTGTATCGACGTCAGTGTATTGTCTTACTTTCCTGACGGCGTAGGCGGCGGAACTGAGCCTTCCCGCTAGGCTCGATATATGTGGGCCCCACTGAAGTTTGGCGTCTACTGTTATGCCCAGAAAAACTGCCGAATTTACGGATTCAAGCACCTCTTTATCTAAGACGATGTTGGGACCTAGATTTCTAACATTAGGTAGGGCGAACTTTACACATTTCGTTTTCTTAGCATTGAGAACTAGGTTATTTGTCGTAAACCAATCTGTAACCATTGAGAGTGCACTGTTTACATCGTCAAAATCTTGTCTATTCCTGTCTACTTTAAAAATAAGAGAGGTATCATCTGCAAACAGTACAACTTCACAGATACCCTTTAAATAGAATGGTAAGTCATTGATATACACTAAGAACAAGAATGGACCCAGTATTGAGCCTTGAGGTACACCTAACTGAACTGGTAGCCCGGAAGATTTCACACCATCAACATCTACACATTGGGACCTATTATGTAAATACGAATTTATAACGTTGAGAGCTTCGTTTAGCACACCATAATGACGCAGTTTACGCAAAAGCGTGTCATGGTGCACGCAATCAAAGGCTTTGGAGAGATCACAGAAAACCCCAATAGCATTTTGCGAGTTCTCCCATGCGTTAAATATGTGTTTCAGCAGAGCAACACCCGCATCTGTAGTCGAACGACCTTTTGTAAAGCCATATTGTTCATTATGAAGGAGGCTATTTAAATTAAAATGTTTTAGCAACTGCTTGAGTATTAACTTTTCAAATATTTTGCTAAATGCTGGTAAAATAGAAATAGGCCTGAAATTGCCAACGTCATTTTTATTACCTGATTTAAATAATGGTATGATTTTACTATTTTTCATGAGGTCAGGAAAAGTTCCTAAATCAACACATTTATTAAAAGTAACAGCTAGATAGGGGGCTACGATGTCTATTATATTACTTAAAAGTTTAATGGAGATGCCCCAGTAATCACCCGTGTTTTTTGACTTGAGTGTGTTAAAAACATTAACTACATCACGAGGCGTTACATGTTCGAAGCTAAATAAGGTACTACATTTAGGCACACTACTATGCAAAATGTTTTCAGCTTTAGACGGGGACGAATTCAAGGAGCGAGTCGTAGTTATAGGTATGTTGGCAAAAAACTCATTAAATGCCTCGGCTACGTCGGCTGCTGTATTAACTAATTTATCGTCTACCATAATCTCAAGTTGTTTTTCATGTCTAACCGACTTACCCGTTTCATTGTTAATAATTTTCCAAGTGGTTTTTACTTTATTATTAGATTTTTTAATTGTATCGCTTAAAAATTTAGATTTAGCAAAAGCACAAATATTTTTGAATAATTTTGAATACTTTTTGACATACTCTAGGAAAGGAGTATCAAACCTGTATTTTTTCAAACCATATAACTCGTATAGTGTCGCTCTACTTTTATAAATACCTGGAGTAGCCCATTGATTAAAGCCAACGGAGGTGCCATTAATGTTAATGGTTTTGGTCTTAAAAATAGATTGGTACTCTTTTTGCACAACATCAAAAAGGGCTCCATAAATTTCATTAGGATTCTGGTGTTCTACTATAGATGGTGTAATTCTATGAGCTATATTGTTTTTAAACTTGATGCAACGAGTAGCTGTATAAGGCCTGCATTCTATTTTATGAGGCATTTTATTTAATGGCATAGGGAAGCTAGCCAATAAACCACAGTGGTCAGACGTTAAGTCACTTAAAACTATTTTATTTTTGGCATCATAATCACTAAAAATATTATCGAGACAAGTCGACGAAGATGCCGTGATCCTAGTAGGTTCAAAAAACAAGTTAATTAAATTATAAGACCTGAACAGATTGAGAAGTCTAATACTCAATGGTGTAACCTCTAAAATATTAATGTTGAATGGATCTGCACCCTGATCATAAGCATTTTATGAGTAATATTCGTAAATACAACAATTGTTTCCAGATGACGTCTTTTGGCGCAAAGCAGGTGGTGGAGGATGGTTTTATGCCAACATTTAAAGTACAGGGTCAGGTCTATCATTTGGTTGGAAGCATTTTACCGGAACCAGGTGACAAAGCTAAATTCTTGCAGATTTATTTTGTTGGAGAAGACGATAGAGAAGTAAGTCTAAGGTGCTCAAATTATCAAGGATTGAAACCAAGTTTGGTTAAACAGTTACAACAAATGCTTCATGATGTTAACCCTTATATTAAAGACCTCAAAAGCACCATTGATAAAATTCCCCTCACCTGTGAATCGTTTAAATTAGTAATTCATGCCGAAAAGAAACCACTTGAAGGCCATAGAGGACGTTTTAACGCCCCAACGACCAACGAAGTTGCTTTGGTGATGGTTGATCAGCAATTTGAAAAACGGGACATTATATTGGAAAGCCGTAGTACTTCTTTACGTCGGATAAGTGAACTGCATCGGTCATACGATGCCTTGCATTATCCCATAATATTTTGTTATGGCGACGATGGCTATTCTGTCAACTTGCCTCAACATGATACCATAACAAAGTTGCCTCTAAAAAAAATGGTTTCGGCAGCCAGTTTCTATTCCTTCCGTATAATGATAAGAGACGGTGAAGATATCATTCTCCCGCGTTTTATCGCTCTTTTTAGTCAGTATTTAGTAGATCAATACGCTAAAATAGAAACCGAGAGACTCAATTATATACGACTAGCTTTTGCCCGCGGCTTCGCCCGCGTGGTTGAAAAAAATCCTTACGGGAACGTACTACCGGGATGAAAAATTAACCTATAGGTTAATCCAGATTATAAACTATCTGTGTGCCAAATATCATCCAAATCCGTTCATCCGTTTTTGTGCAAACCGTAGAGTATAAATTCTTTTTTTCTAGATACTTAATTATGAATTATTATAACAATAACATTATAGGGATTTGTTCATGGCTAATTGTCCTCCACTACGTGTGATATTTGAGGAATACTGTAAAGAAATACCTACTGTAAAGGACCGGTATTTACCTAAATCCTTTACAGTATTTCTCTATACACAATGTTTTTCACTAATTCGGAAGCGGGCACTAAAACAACCAGGCTAGTTGGAGAGCTAACACGTGAGCAAGCCACATAAAATTGGCCGTGGGAGAAACAGTCTTGCCGCAAATCAACTCCAGCAAATTTCAGAGTTTGTCCCTGTGACTTATTAATAGTCATCGCGAAACAAACCTTGATTGGGAACTGCAATCTTTTAAATTCAAATGGAAGGTCATTTGGTATCAATGGTATACGCGGCACGAAGACTGTTTCTCCTCTGGCAGATCCAGTTAGTATTTTTGCCTCAATAACATTGCGGCGGAGAGCTGTTACTTGGAGTCTAGTTCCATTGCACAATTTTGGAGGCCGTATATTTCGAAGCAACATGACAGGAGCACCTACACGCAACATAAGTCTGTGACACGGAAGACCCGGCGGATTAAGAGAGTTTAAAAATTCCACAGGATAATTAACCGACTCGTCCATATCGACCATGGTGTCAACAGAATTAAAAATCATTTCTTCACCTGCGAATGTATTTATCAAAATTTCGTTGATCGCAGCAGCTTGGTCGTTTTTGGGAGTCAAAATGGCTCTCTCGCATAACCACTCCATCGGTTTGTCTTTAATATTTTTAACATCAGGATAAATGTTATCTATAAGCCCCTCAACTGTTGATACCACAGTACATAACTCATTTGGTATTTGTATCAACCCATCTATTTGTGGAAAGTTTCCGTTTCCGATTTGAAGAAGAAAATCTGCAAATCTGCCGGCAGAAACTTCACCTCCGAGATGTACTCTCATGTTTCGAGTTAGTTTTACCACTTTAATTGAAGGCCATAAGAAAGATCTTTTGATACATGCTTTGATCTCATCTGCGCGCGTTCCTTTGGGCACTACCGGTAAAGTCTGTCGAAAATCTCCTGCCAGCAACACCGTCATACCACCCATTATGTTTTTATTATTTCGAATGTCCTGCAAACTCCTATTTAAGGCTTCGACTCCTCTTTTGTGCGCCATCGTTATTTCATCCCATACTATTAGTTTAGTATTTTTAAGCACTTCGGCAAGATTGCTTTGCTTTGGTATATTGCATGTGGGTGTCTCTACATTTGTAAGGTTTAGAGGTAGTTTTAAGGCAGCGTGTGCAGTTCTACCTCCTTCTAATAATGTAGCAGCAATCCCGGACGACGCTACAGCTAAAGCTATATCTCGACTGCTTCTTACTTTTGCCAAGAGCAAGTTTATAAGATAAGTCTTACCTGTGCCACCAGGGGCGTCCAGAAAGAAAATTTTTCCTTCACTTACTTCTACACTTTTCATTACTTGGTTATATACAGACGTTTGCTCGGCAGTCAACGATGGCGTATTATTATTTACAAAACTTTCCAAAGCTACTGTATCAAAATTAGTTTCTCTCATGTACTCTCTATTACCGGCAACTTGTGGCTTAGTTGGTTTTGGTAAACCGTACATATCTATCGATTTTCCACCTAACGTTAGCACTGCTTCTTCAATTTCAGATAGACACTCATTTAAAATTTGGTCTTTGAAATTCTCTACATTGTCTCCGATCTCTTTTTGCAGCCTGTGCTTAAAATCTTCAGACAAATAGTCTTTGAAGTCTTCCCAAAGAGCTATTGGGTCTGATATTTGACAAAAGACTAACATAATTGTGAACAGTTCTCGCATTTTTGCTGGTGACTGACAAAGCGCTGCCTCCTCCAACGTCGCATGCCAGTGTAGGTCATCTTCAAGCAAACCTAACATTTTGCAAGCAGCTTGGAAAGTAGGCTGCAACACACCATTCGCAGTTTTTAGTGCTTCAAATGAAGTTGGGCCCCGCACTTCATGTAGCAGTAAACGCAGATGATAGCACTCCGTATTGTTCGGGTGAACAGTATAGACTCTACCTAAGGCGTGTTCCTTCATCACACCAGGCCAACCATCAACTGTGACTCCTCTTTTTCGTCTAACAAAATTACTCTTATTCCATATGTAATATGCGGGTACCTCAGAGTAAAGTAGAATTTTAGCAAAGTTATCTGATTGACATAGTTCGAAAAAAGCTAAAAGCGTCGTTTTTGGTGGATTAGCTATTTTGTCAGCGAGATTATTTGAGTTGAAGTAAACTCTCTGACCGTTTTCCAAATGAATTGCTAAATGAACAACTGTGGGGAAACGCTCATGTATGGAAAACCCTAAAATTCGCCACACTGCTTCTGAGCTACTTATGTACCTTCCGCTCTCATATATCTTCACCTCGTCTTTTTCGTTTTCTAGTGCAAATGTAGCCTGGTCCGATCCTTTATTAACATACTTGCATACATATTTTATTGATTTCACAGAGTTGCAATACTCAACGTTTATATGTGCGTTAAAAGTTTTTAATAGTACAGGGTTAAAAGGAACTACCCAACGGTTATCTAGATCCACACCATGAATATTAACGGTAAAACCGCCTTCGCTAGGGGATCGTCTCCGATACTGTGGATAGCCATCATCACCTGTTTGTGTTTCCCTCAAGAGAGGTCGGGGATATCTTTTAGTGCAACTGTTGTCCTTCATACAAGGTGATTTATGATTAAAGCTTCCACAAGGGCCATGAATCATGTTCGACTTTACTATTTCGTGAAGTTTTGGGTCAAGTGCAGGGTCAGGTATTTCAGCGCAGATTACTTTGTCGATAGAGTCTGGCGTTATACTACTTTTCAGCCATAGAAGAATGTGGACATGTGGAAGACCACGTTTTTGCCACTCAACCGAATACATGTAGCAACGAATTTCTCCGAATATTTGTCCTTTAATCAATATATTAATCAGTTTTTTTACTTTTATATGAAACACTCAAGCAATTATATCGTGACGATCACAAGACTTTTGTCCAGGAAGTAAAACTTTGGTGATGTCCTCCCAGCGAGGGTTGCATGTAAACGTCACAAAGAGATCAGGGCGACCGTAGTTGCGTACATATGTCATCGCATCCTGGGTACGCTCGTGCATGTACCTCGGACCACCAGTGAAAGAGGACGGTAGTACTACCATTTGTCCCAATTGATTGGCATCAGCATCTTGTCGTTTAACTGCGTCCTTAAGATGTACGTAATTATCTGCACGTAACTTTGCCTGATTATATCGTATATAATTGAGTCTCTCGGTTTCTATTTTAGCGTATTGATCTACTAAATACTGACTAAAAAGAGCGATAAAACGCGGGAGAATGATATCTTCACCGTCTCTTATCATTATACGGAAGGAATAGAAACTGGCTGCCGAAACCATTTTTTTTAGAGGCAACTTTGTTATGGTATCATGTTGAGGCAAGTTGACAGAATAGCCATCGTCGCCATAACAAAATATTATGGGATATTGCAAGGCATCGTATGACCGATGCAGTTCACTTATCCGACGTAAAGAAGTACTACGGCTTTCCAATATAATGTCCCGTTTTTCAAATTGCTGATCAACCATCACCAAAGCAACTTCGTTGGTCGTTGGGGCGTTAAAACGTCCTCTATGGCCTTCAAGTGGTTTCTTTTCGGCATGAATTACTAATTTAAACGATTCACAGGTGAGGGGAATTTTATCAATGGTGCTTTTGAGGTTTTTAATATAAGGGTTAACATCATGAAGCATTTGTTGTAACTGTTTAACCAAACTTGGTTTCAATCCTTGATAATTTGAGCACCTTAGACTTACTTCTCTATCGTCTTCTCCAACAAAATAAATCTGCAAGAATTTAGCTTTGTCACCTGGTTCCGGTAAAATGCTTCCAACCAAATGATAGACCTGACCCTGTACTTTAAATGTTGGCATAAAACCATCCTCCACCACCTGCTTTGCGCCAAAAGACGTCATCTGGAAACAATTGTTGTATTTACGAATATTACTCATAAAATGCTTATGATCAGGGTGCAGATCCATTACCAAACTGTAGAGAGGATCAGGAAGACTATGTAATGCATCGAGTTGCACCTTTCCACTACCACAACACATTCCAAGAGTCTCGTCCTTCCATTTGAGTGCATTGCACCACTGACACTTATTATTCATATTGCCTATACTCACCATACAATCGTTGGCGTAAGCCATTCCTGGATTGTAAGACATACCTGAAAGGTACTTTGTAATCCAGGGACTTGCAGTTGCCTGCGTTTTGTATTGTGACTGAGCCGCTCTATGTACTTCAGGATTTGCCTGCTGGTAATTAGCAGCAGCTCGCCTGTGCACTTCAGGATGTGCCTGCTGGTAATTAGCAGCAGCTTGCCTGTGCACTTCAGGATGTACCTGCTGGTAAGTAGCAGCATCTTGCCTGTGTACTTCTGAGTTTTTTTTTTTATATTGAGATGCCGCTTTCCGATAAGGTGTACGGTTACTTTTTGAATACTTTTTTTAGGCCTGTTTTAGTTGATTTTTTCTCGTTGCTGCTGTGTATCTAGCTCTACGCTTCTTATTTTTCTTTTGAGTTATCGAGCAAGTCGACTGAGAGATAGACACATCAACTGGCTGTTTGGAAGCCAAGTCCGTAGAAAAATCTGAATCAGTTGATGACACAGGTATAATATCAACTACTTCAACACGTCTGGAGGTAATTTTCTTAGCCTTTACAGAGATTGGATTGAGTGTAGAATTTATTTCAACTTCAGAAAATTTATCCTCATCTGAAACATAAGCTTCAAAATGACCACCAGATAGATCGCCTGAAAAGCGAAGGCGCTTAACCGGACAACCTTCAGCACCAACCTTTACATATAACTTGCAATTGCGGTAAACCTCAAAAATAAAATTATATATTCTGCCTGCTGCGGTCAACTCGCATAATGTGCCATAAGTTGAAGACAGAATCATATCAGCATAGTATTCGTCTGATGTATTGTAGTTATCACCATATCCATTTTCAGAAAAACCAGAAAACTCATCCCAGTTTTGCTTTACGTGATCAACAATTTGTTCACGTATTTCGAATGCCATTTCTTCATTTCCGTGCATCAAAAAAGAAAGAGACCTAAAAAGGCAAGCTCCGTCCCCTATGATCGGTACGACGAACTGTGGTACCATTTGCCCATCATTATTTATAATTTCTACAACCATATTTACAACCAATTTCCCTAGTCTAAATAAAAGTAAAATATAAACTAATAAAAAAAAATAATATACTTTATATTTAAAATCGAATTATAAAACAAAGACTAATCAATATTACAGCTACCTAAGAGAAAAAAATCCTATCCTATTAATAAAATAATATAATAAAATTGTTATAATAAAAAATCTTGATATTTAATTATTATTTTTAATCTTTTTTTTAAATCTGCTACGACTTTCTTATCCTAGATATTATGCTATCTAATGATTTTACCTTTCTAATTTTATCCAGAATAAAATCGCTCCGAAGGAACGGAACGCTGGGGTACTTATACAACGCGCGGTAACGAAACCATAGCGACTTCTATTTTTTCCACTACCGCCATCTATCTAGCTTCCGCGTAACTTTCTTTCTGTTAGTTGGTCTGAAATTATGACGCAAAAACTATCGGATAGATTTTGTTCAAATTTTGCATAGATGTTCCATAAATGTGTGGTCAGTCTGTAGGGTACAAATTATCACGCTATTTGCTATGAGAAATGAGCAGTATCGCATTCTGTTCGTATCCTAACTATCCTAATCTATGTCTATATCAATTCTCCCGCAGAAGGGGATGGGGGGGGGGTTCTCCGGGGGACGGGCTCGTGGCTAAATAATAACAGCCGCACAGGTCGATCGATAAGTTAAGCTACACTTGCCGCGGTTGGTCTGTGGATGGGTGACCATCTTTACATATAGTGACCCGTCCATGCCTCGGAAAGCACGTTAAGCTGTTGGTCCCGGCTGTCATTCGTGGATGTTTGACAGCCGTTACGGGAAGTCAGAAGCCCGAAAGTCTGACAGCCATTCTTACCAAGGGGTATTACCCAGTAACTGCGTTATGGAGATCAGTTAAGCAGTCGTTTCATGTAAAATACTGTAAAGTTCGAAACAGTACACGTGTATTTTTACTTGAATACAAAATTTAGCGAATGAACAACTTTTTCCCTTTTTAGACACATGTGGGTTGAAAAAAAAAAAAAGCACCGATTTACGTTGTGTTAGTTTCCAACCATAAACCGAAATATTAGTGATTTTAACTTAAAAAATAAAGACTTTGATTAAAAACATAATTTCATCCCCCTTTTCACCCCTTAAGGGTTCAAACTCTAACAACACCGTTGCCTTAGCTTCGAACCATAAGCCTAGATAGTAAATTTAGTGATTTTTTTTCGAAAATTAAGGACTTTCAACTTCATCCCCCTTCTTAACCCTTCGGGGTGAAATTATCAAAAACGCTGAGACACGTATAAATTGATTTTCAATCGTCAGCCTAAACACAAAATTTGAAGATCCTAACTTCAAAACTGACGGACTTTCATACAAACTTCCATCCCCTATTTTACCCCATTAGGGGTGGAATTCCCAAAAATCCTTTCTTAGTGGATACTTACTCTTCACAAAGAACACACCCTCCAAGTTTCATGTCTCTAGGACCAGCGGTTTGGGCTGTGCGTTGATATATCACCCAGTCAGTCAGTCAGCTTATCATTTTATATATATAGATTATTTGTTTCTATACCATAAACTGATTAGTTCGCTATCCAAAATATTAACAATATAGGCAAAGTTATCAAAGTCATTAGTTTTAATCACAATACGAGTATACTATCTTTCCCTAAGTGTATTGAAATTTATATTTTAATTAAACTTGTTATTGTTTAATAGAAGTTTTATAGTCCATCTAAACTAATTGAATGGTAACCTTCTGATTTAAAGATATCTTTGCAAGTTTTGTTTACAAAGAGATCACTATGCTTAGTAATAAATCTGAAAATCAAAAGCTTTAAACCTACTGTTTACTGTTTATAAGGTTGGTCATAACTATGTAGTTTAATATAAAAGCTACCATGAATAAAATATTGTAGATTACTTTGTGTCTTTGTGACTTTGTTTACATAAAAAATGTACTCAAACTCAAACTCAAAGCATTTATTTCAATTAAACCATTTACAGGCACTTTTGAATTGTCAAGGCATCGGTCAGTCAGAAATATGATGCTAGTTGCCCATTCCAAAGCGTAGTAGGTAGGTACCTATGGAGAAGAACGGGCAAGAAACTCCACGGACACTCTTTTAAATAAATTGTTACAAAGTATTTGTTACATCATTCATGTTGAAATTAAACATGTGAGAACAATGTAGAAAGACGTGCACGTTAGAAGCGTCCGTAATAAAAATATAAAACAAAGAACAATTCAAAAAAATTAAATCAGCCAAGGCAGCTAAGAGTTGACCTGTCCCAACTGACGGCGCCCGTTCACGAACATGACGCATGGATTAGCACCATTCAGCTCAACCATTTTGAAGGGAGCTAAATGATCCAACACACGCGCCACCATCAGCGAGACATCTGAGTGAGCATGACATACTCACAGCCGCCAGGGCACATTCAAGTCAATAAAATACGTATTACCCGGTAAATGTTAGCTCTTTAGTACATAGTACTCACACCTGTGCTCTGAAATTATATAATACAAAGGAAATTGATTTTATACAATGCAAAAATAGTCTTAAACTCTTCAGCAGCTCCAACAGTGTTTTCAAATGTTAATCAAATAGTTGTGGTTGTGGAGCAGGACCAGCATTGAGCCAAGCATTTTTATCAGCGATGTACTACGCTATCTAAGTACACTTAGGCCCATCGTTCACGACGCTACACGACTTATTGTAGCGTTATTATAGTCCACGCGCGACGTCACCGCCTGAGGAATGTGAGTGCTGAAACGGGGGAGGACGCCATTGACAAAATTGACTGAGTTAGTTTGGCCTTTGTCTACCTCCCCGGTGTCACCGCTCACTTATCTCAGACGGTGACTAGCAGTCGCGCGCGGACTAGTTAGCTAACCAATAAAACTAGCTATAAAGCTAGCTTTAACTAGTTTTTGATTAGTTGTGTCGTGTACGGAAGGCCATTTAAATACTTATTGCTGTTACATTATGGCTACTCATTGGTCATTTGAGTTTGAAAATGGTTACTTTTTAAGTTTTACACCTAGTCGCACAAAGACAGACATTATTACTTATAATGACTGATTGCGTAATGGATCAATAACGCTAATGATTTCATTAAGTTCATCAAAGAACCATTAAAGCGAGTTTAATGTTGCTTTCTGCAACAAGTTAAAACAATTTAATAGAAGATTTGTATTTAATGACAGCTTTCTGTAACTGGCTGTAAATCAGATTTAAAAAATACCTTAATCTGATAGATGAGTCGTGATTTATAAGCGCCCAAATAGACCGACATTTTGTTTTAAACATACGATGCAAAAATTTACATTCAGGAATAATAATATAAAATTATAAAATAACAAATAAATAATTATATTATTATTTTTATAATTAAATAACTAATGTTTATTAAAATGTAATGTATTGTAATAATTAGAATCAATATTATATTATGTAATTTAATCATTTGATTTTGATTGATTTTGAATACCTACTGTGTCATAAAATTTGAATGCATGCCTACTTACCAGTGTTTTACATGATAGCAAATAAATAAATAATTTTAAAGTCAGTAAGCGTGTAGAATTACGTACCCCTTCTTGTACGTATATATTCCTAACGAATACGGAAGATTTATACGAAAAGTTCCTGATAGCACTAAAGTTTCTAATTAGTTCTAAGAAAGTAATCCTACTTCCCGTAAGTGAAACCAACTTCTTACATGATTAAGGTGTGCACATTTTTCCTGTTTCAGCACCTTTTCTTTTGATGGAGTAGTTTGAGAATTTCTAACTGTTTTTTAAGTGAAACTTCTAAGAAGGCGTACGTCACGTTTAGGCACATTTTGTTACATGACAAAGAAGAAAAATATAACTTCTTTGTCTCTCACACTAAATCTCTCTTATTCTTTATTTTTTAAGAAATTTCACTTCTATCGTGTGTACGGCACGCACAATTTATTTAAATTGTATTACAGGCTATTCACGCCGTAATTAATCGTTTTTTTCCGGATCCTGATCAAATTTATGCATAGGTTTTATTTTTTATGTGGCATGTAAACTGCTAAGGCTGCAGTCAGATGCTTACAAATTGTGAAAAATTCAGTTGGGTCCGTCCTAAATAAAATCCGGAAAATAATAAAACAGATCTTATATTATTTATAAAAAAAACTTAACTGTAACTACATAATCAAAATCAAAATATTTTATTTCACATAAACCTACATCGGCACTTATGAAACGTCAGAAGCACGGTTCCAATAAAATTGATAATTTCTTATGGAGAAGAGCCGGCAAGAAACTTCACAGTTACTCTTTTAAAAATAATTGTCTTTGACCATATTTCCAAGTATCAGTGTTTATAGTTATGGGAGGACAGTGTAGGCCTTTAAACAAGTACCAGGTTACTTAACAAAATAGAAAATGGTGAAAAAATCTACTGTCTGCTAGATCTACAACGGTCTCACATTCATAAAAGAGAAAATAATCTGTTAAAAGATGAATTAATTAATAAAAATAACCATGTTCCATCATTTTAATAATTTTATTATGGTTTGAATATTTAATCTGGTTGTTAAGATTCTTGAGAATAATGAATTCGGAGAAGTCCTGTCATATTGTGTGCCTCCAAGCGGTATTGAAGTGATCCTGTTACAAAAGTAAGAGCATGGATTCCTTTGGAAAAACACAAACAAAAATACCTTTGACGGGGACTGAAGTATATCTTCAGTTCCGGATTAAATACTTAAATGTGACGGTTAAGGTATTTTTACCATAAGGTATTTTCGGTTTTTGTTAAGTCGACTTAAACCAGCAAGGTTTTCATTTTGGCAATTCAGGAACATTCATCGCGTGATTTACGTTATCGTACAGACGAATTTTTCAAACATAATGTGTGTTACGCAATTGGAGTGCTGGCTGGTAATACAAGTCAAACAGATAGATTTTCATTGGTAAATATAGCCCCATGGAAATTATAGCCCATAAAATTTCGTTGCTGACAAATAAAATACATGTTTTTTACCAGGGGGAAGACTGTTAAATGAAGTACTCTTGGCACTGTAATAAAGTGATTTTTAACAGAAGGTACAATCCAGATTATTTTGGGAAAACTGTTGATGTGGGTATTTTAAATTGCTTGGGTACCACAAACTTAATGACATTTCAAACTGTAACTTAATAAACGCAAACGAAACCGTTTCTCTTAATTAAGTTACTAAGAACATTTTCTTATGTTATGCAATGTGGCATAACTTAAGTATCCAACGTCTCGCACCCCCCTCTGAACAATTGTAAACGATAATTCTAAATTTTACAAGAAAATTAAAAAAACTGTCTTATGCGTATATCTCAACACGGCCGGGTGTATCGATAGGGTAGCCACTTATACGTCAAAACAAAGGTAATTTTTTTACCGAGTTAAAAAAAGGAGATTATTTACAATCTTTTTTCTATTATGATTTTTAGGGTTCTGTACATCAACAGGAAAAAACAGAACCCTTTTTGGATTACTTCGTTGTCCGTCCGTCAGTCTGTCAACACCATTTTCTCAGGAACGCGTGGAGGTATCAAGTTGAAATTAGTATCAAATACGTAGGTGCGAGCGTTGGTGTCCTATGGTCTAAAAATCAAGCCGCTAAGTCAACGCAATAACAAAATACGCCTATTTGTGCGACATATTTTGATTCTCGCATCTCGAATTTGGCAGGAAGCAAGGTCTCACAGCACATAAAAAGTTTAAAGGAAAAAGTCTGAAAATTACTAATTTGTAGTTAGAGCACACAAAAAAAAACGATTATACAACGTGTCGCTACAATGGCGATATTAATTTAACATACGGCTAGTGGCCAGTAATCATAAAAATATAATAAGAAAAAAAACGTTAATTGAAAAATTTAAATTTTCAAACGCTCGCCGACATAGGGCTCTCCCTTTCCTTCAATTCGTCTTCTCTTTGCAAGTTATTCATTTTATTTTCATTGATGCAATGTTATGATCCGTGACCCCGGTAAATGACCTCTGCGCTACATAACAGTTGTTAAGTACAGGTTGCTCCAAAATGCTATTTTAGAAATTTTAAATAAATCAATAAATTAAATTAAATAAATAAATAAATTAAATTAGGACGTTTAATGAAATTAAAATATTTTCATAAGAAGAAAACGCTAATCCGTAAACGTGTGTTAAATTAATGTCACCATTAAAGCGTCACGCTGTATACTTACATTTGCAATTGAAGAATTGACCGTGACGTATATATCGATGTATTAGACCATGTTTTTGAGCTACAATGTTAAGTTTATTTTTGGGATAAATTCATCCCAACTACCGAACCCTTCATTGTGCTTGGTCCGATACGCACTTGGACGGTTTTTTTTAAATAATAGTTGTACAAAATAAATTTACCAACGAAAATTATTTTACTGAAATTACAGGTTCAAAGTATATGCAACGCATCATTACTATATTATTCGCGTGTAAATTCAACGATACCGTAGTCAGTATTAATGCAATAGAATTATTCGTTGAAATATGGTGTCAAAAAACCTAACTGCTAAGATTCTTATAAAAATATTTTAATATATTTTACAGGGTTAAGTATGTGGTTTCAATTACGTACCTGGTCGATCGAGCTCTGCTCGGGTGAACATAGAGAATGCTCATTTAGTCGTTTCAGATAGGACATACTTATTACATGCTGCCATGTCATTATTGTCTTGTTCTAAACATTGAGCGACTGAGCTCTGCTCGGGTGAAAATACGGAGAAAAAGAATTTTCGCAGATATGAAACAGCTAGATCGATTTTACGCTTCTGTAAACCCCTTTAATGCAACTTTCATGGGAATCATGAGAGCCGTTTTCGGGAACGTGATTACAAATATATATATATATATATATATATATATGCAAATATTGCTCGTTTGCTTGTTCGTTTTATTGGTATAGGATAAGTTATTGTAATTTAATTATAAAAAAATATGATGTTTAGAGCTCCATTAGCAGTCTTTTTATATATTTATAGGTAGTCGTTTTTATTCAAATTTATTTCAACATAATAATTTTACATCTTCAATATTTATTTTATTCGTTCTACAAGGAAATACAATAGAACACGTTTTCTGTAATAACAGTGTATCGTATCATTTCCATCTATAAGAGCATTTTCTCTTTATTTCGGTCCATATAAGAATTCAATAATAATTCCTTTTGGTAAAATATTACGAGGTTTTTATGAGTACCTACAGTATGAACGTAAAAAGGAAAACCGGATTTTCCTTTAACAGATTTTTCTTGTGGACTACTTTCATATTTGTGGTTTAGTTGTGAAAATAATGCATTAGGACAATATATAATGCTTCCACGGTAGAAAACTTTTAGGACTATATCACACTGACGATTTACCAGCGTGTTATCAGCGTGCGAGGCGATTGTTTAACACGCTCGCTGCGTGTGCGTAGCGAGTACGCGACATGTGCGACTGCGCGACAACGTATTCGCCGCGTTTTCGGAACAAGAGCAATTGAAGTGAGTGTACGTGACAGTGTAGAGTGAAAACGCAGGGAACACGTTGCGTGGCCGCGGCTAGCTCACTTCGCACTCGTGGAGGGCACGTTCGCAAATCGACTCGTTGAAAATACGCTGGCAAATCGCCAGTATGATAACGCCCTTACCCCTTCATTAATAAACGCAGTTATCTCAAATTTAATCCTCGAAAAATGCATGGTAAATCTGGAAATAATACTGGATGGATCTTTACTCCGCGTTTATTAATAAGGAGAAGAATAGAATAGGCACTTCATTGCCCCTCTTCTTGGCTGAAAGCCAGAATCTGCGATCGCGATTAAAGATTATGTTCGTACTATAACTTTCAACTGAGAGAAAATAAGAAGGTAAAGGAAATTGGTTGAAGTTTCTTGCCAAGGGGTTGCAATTATGTGATTCAATCTGGGTGACTCTTTCGTCTAATGAAATTTATAAATCATTAGCTGCCCGCCCGCATGGGTAGCACTAAGTACTTTATCTACCTACCCTACCTTACCTACCTACCCTACCACAAACCACAAACTACAAACCATACCTTACCTACCTAGCCTACCTACCTACCTACATTCCTACTTACCTACACCTACCTACACCCACCTACACCCACCTACACCCACCTACACCTACCTACACCTACCTACACCTATCTACACCCACCTACACCTACCTACACCTACCTACACCTACCTACACCTACCTCCACCTACCTCCACCTACCTACACCTACCTACACCTACCTACAGTACCTACATCTACCTACTGCATTCTAAAAGATGACACATCTTTTTGAAGCCGATGCAGCATCCTATATTTTGGCGACGCTTGTCTCGTCAGACAGTTTTGGTGTTCCTTCAATATCAATTATTTGTACTGCCACTTGTATATGGCTGCCTTCCACAAATGATCACATAATTATGTTTGCCGTCACTTTGACGACAAATTAATGGATGAATCATGAAATCGGATATTATTGCCGAACTGTTCATAGTAATATACGAGTTATGCTCGTCACTGTACATAAAGTTTAAATAAATGTCACCGAGTTTTAACTTATTTATTTTTTCTTTGCAGTATCGCCCAAGTTGCAAAAGCGCTGATGGCGTTCGTGATATTCCTGTCATTCGCCCTTCAATTCTACGTGCCCATGGAAATGATCACCAGGATACGGAAAGGCAAGGAGTCCCGATACGAGAACCTGGTTCAAATCGTCATCAGGACAGTCATGGTCACTATGGCAGGTAAGAATTACCAACAATGTTTTACAAAACAACATTATACCTGTATTTAATGAAGAGGAACCTATGTAGATAAATAAAAGGTGTTACCTAGTAGACGCGTGAACTACTATTCCACATTATTCTAGACCCCCCAGACCACAAATAATTCGTCGCTTTTAAAAATAAAAGCAGCCATTTCATACAAAAGTGCAATACTTACACGGTCAAAAAGTATTGAACAGCCGATGTTTTTTTAATAACCGTCTAATAATTTCAGCTCTGTAGAATCTAAATTATGTACTGAATTTAGGGTTCCAATTTGCGCGTCAAAATCCATTAGTCCTATTGTATAACGTATTTTCGTCAGATAAGTAATAAGTCCCATGTGGTATGAGGCGATCCAATTGATTGCCATTTCCAAATCCAGACTCTTGAGCTACTATTGAATATTATCAAAAGAAAATACCAGATTTTATTGTTTATTAAAGACACAGTAACGTTAGTAAAGACTTGAAAACGACCTAGTAAATAGCATAACGAAGCATAATCAGTCTATAATTTCCCCTCTGCTTGTACACAGGCCTCCACTCCTCGAGAGGGCTGTAATCTATCACGCGGGCCCAGTGCGGGTTGGATTTTTGGTTCTAGGACATACCGGTTTCCTCACGATGTTTTCCTTCACCGTTCTGACAGCAGTGGTGATAAAACAATTTACCTAATAAATACAACTCCAGATTAAACATAATTAATAATAATTAATTACGCACTGAAAGCAGTTTGGAACTAACGTACGTTGTCTGACGTTAATTGCTTTTGGAGCGAAAACCGGTAGCAACGTTCCAGGAATGCTTAAAATGACAACGTATCCCTGAGGGATCTTCCGTTTAATAACGTTATGTTACGTAAAAAAGTCTGGAAAGTCACATAAAGGCTTGTGCAGACCAGCGCGACTTTGACGCGACACCGGTTAATGTTATACCGTGAAGTTTTCTTAGAAATTGTATTGTTCAAGTCGCGCTGGTCTGCATAAGCTTTTAATGTTACTTAATTATACCTACTACTTGTTGCTCCCCTCAAGTTTGTGATAAAAGTCTTCGAGAAAGTTTGTCAGTTCCATTTAGAGGGTTACTGTTACTTCAATGTAGGTACTGTCTTTACTTAATTTAGTATCGTCAAAGTAATTACCACTTTATCAACATGAATTGACGCCTTTGGAGGTTGGTGGGAGACCGTTTCCCAAGAGTGAGATAAAATAGGCTAACTAAAAAAGTAATTTTGATTGTCACTCCCGTTTACACATGTATAAAACATGTATTCTTCATGTTGTGTCTACCGATGTTTTCGTTTGTCGCGTACATCTATAACGAGTTGTAAAGACTAGTCTCTTGTAAAAAAAAAACAAATAGGTCAACCAAATAGTTAACAAAACATGTCTGAAATAACGTCAACACATCGCTAGTTTGCGAGAATAGCGAAGTTACAAAAAAATATTGATTTTAGAGAATGGCATTTTTATATTTCTTTATAAATGTTTTAGTGCATACCGCCAAATTTAAATGATTTATTGAGGGTTAGACTTTACTGATTAAAGGAAAATTTATCGTAGTATCAAAATACATAAAAATATTTTAAAACTTCTATTAAAAACATGGTCATCCAAAGTGACGAGACTAAAAATGATTAAAATCAACTTAAAAAAGATACTTACTTTTACAACAGAGTGAACGCATGGTCGATTCTCGTAAATACCGACGTATTTACAGTTCGGCTGCAATAATTGTTGATTTTTTTTCAAGAACAGTCACAGATTTAATGATTTGTCGTTGTTTTTGCAACTACTATCGAGAATCGACCATGCGTTCACCCATGTCATCGATTTAACTGAGATGAGCCTTTATTTGTGATTTACGCTAGAGTATTTTGTCCCAAATGAATAATGACGCTGTCTCTTTCTAACGAACGTTTGGCGCAAAATCGGATTTTGCGTCTCTGTTCACGGTAAAATATCAAAGATTTATGATCGTTTGACATACAGTATTCAATGTGACTGAATTTTGAATTACGACGATATTCTCGCAAACCAGCGACATGTATGATACATGTTTTATACACGACGTGTTTCTGATAAGTTTTTTACAAGACTTGTTGAAAACAAGTATCACAACTTGCCTAATTATATATGGGTATAATGTAGAAACAAAGTGTCAGATTGAGAAAGTTCAAACAAATACAGATCAGAGAGGGTTTTAAACAGAAGTCTGGAAGGCGATGCTTATCTTACTTGATTCGAAAGGATTTCAAAATATTTTCTACCGTAAAAAAATCTGCTTGTTCCAAATATCCTTTTTAACAGTGAGTTTTTAGACCAATTAGCTGTCGAGGAAAAATCGCAGAACTTTATGAGGCAATTAGTTCTCGGCTTGGCAGTTCAATACGATTTCTGAGCGGGAGTTGAAATTGCAGCAAATTGGTCAAACAGTGACCAATTTAGCAGTTTTGGATTGTCCGTGTAATTAATGATCATTGCAGTTGGGTTTCAAATTGGTTCATTATTTTGGAGGAATGATTGGGTCAACTATCAATTCATAGTTTAGTTGCATTGCTAAAGTGTATGGAAATGTTTGGAAGTGTCTCAATATTCCTGCTGAGCTGGATAAGGTTGGTATCGAGCGCAGCAGGAATATTGTGTTCCCAAAAAAATTGTTGTATTAGCACATCTGAATACAATGGAATATTAATAAACAAATATTTGAAGATTTTGGAATCCAGACATTGAACATAAATTTAATTAAACGTAAAATTACTTTAGCAGCCAGCTGTTTATCCATAAATTACATAAGCCGTCTTTGACCAATAAATTTGTAATACCTATAATTATATTTTTATTATTTACTATCAGCGCCGGTTTCACTCGCGTGCGTCTCGATCCCGTGGGAATATCGGGATAAAAACTATCCTGTGTTTTCATCCAAGTTATAAACTATCTGTGTGCCAAACATCCAAATCCGTTCAGTAGTTTTTGCGTGAAAGAGTAACAAACATCCATCCATCCACCCTCACAAACTTTCGCGTTTTTAATATTAGTAGGAAGTAGGATTTAAAGCAATTCTTTACTAATCTAGACTTCATTAAAAATCTGCTTTCCTGCACAATATTTTAAAATAAAAACTGAGCAAATGTCAGATAACATTTATGAAAGACCTTGAATAGGTCTGGTTTTTAAAGTAAATAAACTACTTGTTTAAGTCTGTGAAACAGTACGTAAACACAATTTAATTTATGGATCATGTGCTAGATTATTAAGACTCAGAGCTAGGCCTTTTATGACTTACAATTACATACCATTAAATATTTACTATTAATTGCCTAGGGAGGTCCCAAAAGGATTTGTCATGTTATTTCTCTGACAAAAATTCCTTTAAACTTACACAAATAAAATAGGGATCTCGTTTTTCATATTTCGTTATTTCTGTTGTTTCCCGGAACATCTTTATGATTTCGGGTCGCTTTTCTTCGAAAAAAAGGGCGCTTAGTTAGGTAAAAGGTAATTATGGTAGCGTTGTGTCGTAACATTTGAATTAAAAGTATTGTAAACGTTCATATTTGTATTGTTCCCGACCTCGTACCTACATATTTTTGAAGGATAAAAACCAAATCATAGAATTATACAAGAAAACGTAATATAAATTATTCATTCCTAATTTGCTTTGTCCCCAGTCGCCATCGCCGCAGCCTTCCCAAACCTGGAACTGGTCATCAGCTTCGTCGGCGCCGTCTTCTTCTCAACCCTTGGACTGCTCATCCCAGCAGTGGTAGACACCGTATACAACTGGAACACTGGTCTTGGACCCTTCAAATATGTTCTATGGAAGAACCTGATAATTGGAATCATTTCCTTAATCGCTCTTTTCTCTGGAGCTTATGTATCTATACAAGGCATGATTGAGGATTTCGGTGGTCATAATCTTGAAATCCACGATGTCCATGACAATGCGACGCTAACGTGATTGTTGAGTCATATAAATTACGTGTGACGTTTTAAAGGATCCTGATTGGTCCGTTGTTTAGATTTTTAAGTAGGTAATCATTAATATACATATTATTAAACAGTACGTTAATACGTGAAAATGCAATGTTAGTCAAGTTACCATTAATTTTAAGAAATCTGTGAAGATATAAGACATCAAGAAAAATACTTCAGAATTTTATGAATCTGCAGACCTATGGATCGCATTTAGTTAACAAATATTTTCGCCACGTGTAGCATAATGACCACACCTACCTCTATTCTAGGAGGAATAGACATATCTCTCTCTCTATTCATAGTGATATTTGTTTTCTACATTTCCGTAGACGTAGAATTAATCAATGGATCTTCTAGATCCGACGTAGGACCGACCTTCACCCATTTGTTTAATGGATGTAGGGAATTTTTAAATCAGTATGTTAGAAAATAAATTGCGACTGGATTGGCTAAAAAATTCCTGACCAGACTGCTATTAATAAAAAAAACAAAAATGACAAAAAAAAAAAAAAACATTGCAAGATAGGCACCAATTGAAAGAGCTTATAAGTTTACCTTTGCTAGTAACTCGACTTTTGTCAATTGTTTTAGGTGACTACTTGGCTACCTAAGTTTAGGAATTTTCTTGGCGTCCAATAGCCATAGGTAATATTTCCATGTATATTGGAGCGTGCTATAAATGAGAAACATTTCTGTTACCAAAACGAAATAGTGTAATAAAAAAAAAAGTCAATTTTTAATCATGGTCAGCCAGGATTTTTTTGCCAAGCCACTCGCGATACGTTTTTTAACATACTAAAGATATAAAATACTTTTCATTCAATAAACAGATGAGTGAAGGTCGTTTCTAGGTCGGATCATAGGCTATACAATGTTTCGTTTATTCCCGTCTCCACGGTGGTCTTGCTACGAGTGCAGAACTAATGTTGATTTGCAGATTTTGATTTCGCTGAAAATTAATTAGGACTTTGAATGTTGGTTGTTAATTTGAAGTTTGTGAAGTATTTTATTGTTTACCTTGTGAAGTTATCATAATTTTGATTAATATAATATTATTATAGTCTAAGATACGAAGTAAAATCGACTTCCTAATGTCTAAATATTGTTTTAAGAAGAGTAATTACAAAAGAGAAGTACAAACGATTTAGTTGTAGAGATTTATAATAATTTTATAAGTTACAATATTTTACTTTTAATGTTTCTATTATATACATTACAGTTTAATTCGCTAATTAGCTCGTGACTAAGTAATAACAGCCGCACGGGTGTATCCATCAGGTTAACCTACGTTTGCCGGGGTTGGTCCGTGGATGGGTGACCATCTTTACATACCGAGACTCCTCCGTATCTCGGAAAGCGCGTTAAACCATTAGTACCGGCTGTCATTCGTGGATCTTTGACAGTCGTTACGGGTCGTCAGAAGCCCGCAAGTCTGACAGTCAGTCTTACCAAGAGGTATCGTGTAGCCAGTAACTCGGTTGTGGAGGTCAGATAGGCAGTCGCTCCATGTAAAATATTAGTATTCAGCTGCAGCCAGTTAGACTGAAAACCGACCCCAACATACTTGGGAAAAGGCTAGGCAGATTGATTGATTAATGACAGCTTAATAGAAAACCAAACGCAAGTCATACGTAGATCATTAATCATTAAGGCCCGGTGTCTCCGAATCGGAGAAAGTGAGTCACGCGGCTTAGATCTCATACTTATGCCCCCCATATTTGCATTTGACATTTGGCGTTTTCTCTTATGCACCTATGGGGTGTCATGCGACATTCACGATTTTAAGATTCACATTTTTTTTTTAATATCGGTAGTGACGTGGCGCGCTTTTCAATGTCAAACCGTGGAGCTTGACGGTAAAAACGTCACAAAGGGGCGGGACTTAATCGGTATCAAACATTGACTAATTAGCTACAACTTTAGTGGTAGTTTTGTACTTAAAGAATGTGTTAAGAGATTTTTAATCCACTATTGATTTCGCGTCGGTTGATTTTTTAGATAATGATACGAGTATGCAACTTATTATGTTTGTGTTAAAACACAAATCGCAGACGTAAGCAACACAGTCGTTAAATTAAAATGGAACTGGGCTGGCCACATTTGCTGCATCAGAGTTGGGTTTTGAACAACAGGAACTAGCGACGCGGTAGGCCCAGAAGGTGATGGCGAGACGAGTTTTACTCCTACCTAAAGGATTGGGCACTTATGGTAAAAGAGAGGGAATATGAAAAGACGGAACGGAGGCCTTTACCCAGCAGTGGGACACAACACGCTCATAGTAATAATAACCAATAGTTCTAGGTAACCAATCTACTATAGCCACCCAATATGTTTTATTTCCATGTTCTGCAATAGTCCTTGGGTGCAGATGAATAGTGCGTACAGGGATAATCGTCGGTTGGTGCCTTATATCATTTAAAATTGTCTAAGGGGCCTCTGTGAGCTAGCTTCGGCCCCTCGGACGCCTTCCAAAGGACGGGGCCCCATGGTCCTGAGATATATATGAAACATAAAATAATAATAATAGAAAAAACTTATTTCAAAGCTTTTTTAGATTTAGTTATGAGGAAATGTGGAAATTATCCTCACTTTATTTTTGTTTGCATAATATGGCTGTTAATTTTATTTGGGCAGGTACATAATTAATATCTACGTCTTAATTTTTTTTAATTGACAAAATTGTTAGATGTAAGAGGAGTTGAGATTATTTCAACTTCAGTTCTATTGTTATTCCCAAATTTATATTAACCTGTATAACGACACAGTCTGTGCACAGCCTTATATTGTGTAACAATAGACATAATTAACAATAAAATATTGTAGCCGATTATCTTGTGACTGGTATTATAATTATCTGCATAATCTTTTGAGATAATCAGCGTGAGGATGATATTATTAATGTATTTAGGTAATTATGTAATTTTCTTATTTAAATATTATGTTGTAATAAAATAAAATGTGTACATAGCCTAACAGCTAACCATAATGGCGAATTATTATAGAATCAATTCAGTCGTGTAATACAGATGCTTTTACTTAAACTTATTTTATTTCTATAGTTTTACTAATTTGAGTTATCCTCATCATGTACCATCGAAGAAGTTCTTATCTATACACCGTAAGGACTATTTCTGCTTGCAGTGCTCGGTCGCCATAGAACCGGGGTGGTAACAGATGTGGTCATCGCGTTCACGGGATTTTGTTTTCAAACTGCTAAGATATGAAATTCTTTGATAGTACAGTCTGAGAAATTGATTGTTAAGCAAATTGACAAACTACGTCATTTTGCCGTGATATTATAGGCATTTCATAAAACTGCCAATGAATGACAATCGTGATTTGAATAAAATATACTGACAATTTCAGTTGGCAATCAAATTCCCTGACTTTAATTAAACCTGAAAAAAATACTGAAAAAAAAAACATAATTTTCGATCATTCCATAACCCTTTGTTCGTCAAGCTTTGTATGGCACGATATATACCACGACAGTACACGTAAATAAAAATAAAAATAATAGGTGAATATTGTTTTTACTTTCTGCACAGTATCAACATTTAAAAATAAAAAATAATTTAATAAATGGTGTTAACTCAGATTGTGGATTGAGGGGCTTGTGGCTAACTAAAACAGCCACACGGGTCGATCGATCAGGTTAACCAATTGACCATCTTTACACACCAACATCTATCCGTGCCTCGGAAAGCACGTTAGGCCGTTGGTTCCGGCTGTTATTCGAGGATCTTTGACAGTCGTTACGGGTCATCAGAAGCCCGAAAGTCTGACAACCAATCTTACCAAGGGGTATCGTATTACCCAGTTACTGGGTTGTGGAGGTCAGATAGGCAGTCGTTCCACGTAAAATACTGGTATTCAGCTGGATCCGGTTAGACTGGACGCCGCTACTATTTTAAACTTAAATTGAAAAATAAACGTAGATAAACGTACGCAGTACAACAGTACTCGTAAGTAGGCAGTCTGCAGTAAAAGTCATTGAACTCCAAAAAAGAAAAATGGGGAAATGGATAAGGTCTTTTTAAGAGACAGCCCGCGACTAATTAATTTACTGTACCGAGTAATACGTACTCGGTACAGTAAATTGATTACTCACATCAATTTGCAGTGTATTTTTTTTTTCCCCGTTGGCAATTGAGCCGGTGAATTTTCAGTGTTATCATGTCGTGTCATTTCATACGACTGTCAAAGTATGACAGTTATGATTTGAACATACAGACAATTTAAGTAGGTTGTCAATTTGATTTAAAAAAAACCCTGATACGAAATCCCAAAATCCAAATATTGGTTAGGTTTGGCTTTCTACAATAGCGAAGATCAAACTCTGAGAGATCTGAGCATCTGGGTATCAGAAATGAAGAGATCCACAGGAGAGCAAAGGTAAACTACATGCGACATAGCCTGAAGAATTGCTAAACTGTTACTGCTAGTGGCAGTGGGCAGAGCCCATTGCTGCCGATGGGGCCGAAATGTTCTGGAGTGGTGAACGCGCACTGAAAGACATGGCGTTGGAAGTTGACCTTGTGAAGGCCGCAGAAATCCGCTGAATGCGGGAAACACAGAACCACTCGAAGTAACGGT
This sequence comes from Agrochola macilenta, assembly GCA_916701695.1. Classification (NCBI taxonomy): domain Eukaryota; kingdom Metazoa; phylum Arthropoda; class Insecta; order Lepidoptera; family Noctuidae; genus Agrochola; species Agrochola macilenta. Next base: position 20,203,392 of record OU753560.1, on the reverse strand, counting down.
GCTTGGGGGAGGCCTATGTCCAGCAGAGGACGTCTGTCGGTTGAAATGATGATGATGATCTGGGTATAATTTAATTGTTTATGTTATTCAAGGTTAGTTTAAAACGTTAATATAAGGTTACCTAATTTAAAACCTATTTGTAAATATAAGTATCCCAAAAACTTTTTATCCTGTGGGATAAAATTAAATAATACCTAGTCACCTATAGTAAGTATTATTAACATGTTTGACAAGCGTAAGAGCCAGGTTTGGGAGTCAGGTTTTGTTAATAAAACCGTTTCTACTAATTAACGTGCAATGTGAAAAACATGAGACCGGAATGCGATGACATTGTGAATAGACCAAAAAATGGTATTCTGCTAACCTTAAATTTGGGTTTGTTCACATTCAAGTCGCAATATCATCGCAGCCTAGTCTCATGGCAATCAACTTTGTTTTCGTTTACGAAAATAAACATATTTTCACGGTGGTTCATTATATGCAGACGATATTGTGATAATTAGTGATACTTTAATTTTTAGCAACCTTATTATATTTTTAATGTTTTGATTAGTTCGCTTGGTTAAATACATACTTATAGTATTTTCATTTTCCGTTTTTTTATTTTAATGCTTTTAAACTACAAAACCATTAAAATAAATAATTGGATATAAAGCTAACTTGGAACGTATTGGTAAACGCGCCGCGCAAGCGCGACGCAGATGATTTAAGATGTCAAGAAGAGACGTCATTAAATTGAATGTCAAACTATAATTTTATATCAATTTTATTATTATTGATTTATAGCTGAAATTATTGTAACGATTTATTCAACTATCACAGGAACAAAGAGATTTTCTCGAATATGGTACCTACCACCAGCCATTTGAATTTTGTTCAGTACCTATGTATATTATCCATGAGGAATATCATCGCTTAGGAACAGAATCCGAATATAGCATCCAGGATCATTAATATCCACTATTGTAGTCGTTCTGGTGCGTTGAGTGAAGAGTGGGGTGAACAGGGAAAATTATACTGATTCAAAGTGCTGCTATGATGTAAAGCTTCCGTACCGCGCCTACAACAAACACCAACGATTGTTGTTAACATAAATGATTCTTCGATACCCTGAAGGTAGATGAAGCTTTACAGCGGTTTTTATAATCCTTTGCAGATGAAGGTGCCTACCTACATATAATACCAACTATTCGGCACAAACTGAAGACTGTATTGTAAAAATAATTTCTACTGGGTAGGTACTAGTTCGAGAATTCCATACGACTGTAACGAATTAAATAAAAGTATATTTATCATTCGCCTTTTTCATTTCTTTATTATGTTATTTTTATATTGTTTCACTTGACGAAGACTCTTAGCGTAGCTCGAATGTGTAGACCAATCGTCGACTTCTATTCATTCTTAATTTTGCATGAATATTGTCCCGTTGGCACGCTTTGGTTACGGAACCCTAAAGAGCATACAGTTATTTTATTATAAGTAATTTAAAAATCTTACTGTATTATAATAATACAAAAATAAATTACAAACATACAAAAAATATAACAATAGTTGGGATTCGAACTTACAATCAACGTCATGCAAGGCAGACGTCGAATCACCCCGGCTGTACGGTACGTTTTATTTTGGAATAAAATAGCCTTTCTTATGCCTACACGTCATAATATAAAAGATTACATTGAAAAGACACATGCCACTCCACTATAAGTACGAGAGCTTGTCACCAACATTTTTGCCTTATTGTTTTACTGAGATTTGGATAATCTGAATCCAAAAATTCTTATTTCAGGAATTTTCCGCGTCGCGTCTGACTTGACCGCATTATAATATATGTCAAAAAAATTACCGAACTGTTTCATAGTAATCTGTCTGATTTTCAGAATGTAGTTGAACGATACAATTTTCAGCTGGTGGTGCCCAGATATAGAAAAAATAATGTGTTAGACTAATTTAGTGTAGCACCTTACTAATCAGACAAGTTTTCGATAGTCAGAAACTATAAAAAAATCGTATTTACGTACGATTCATATAGACCCCAAACGATTGAACTTAAATTATGGACTTTTTTTCAAAAATGTACAAAAGGAAACTAGGATAACATTTGAAAAATAATGTTTTAGAAAAAAATGCATCGTTTTTAATCATTGTCGGACTCATCATCATTATCTTGAGAGATAGGAGCATTACAAGCACCGTGCTTTTGCCGGGTGACTCCGAAACGTTATTTTCGTTTTTTGAATGATGGTGCGTCGCGCCTCACCTGACTGTATTTTCAAATATGTCAAAAAAAAACCGAACTGTTTCATAGTAATTTGTCTGATTTTCAGAATGTAGTTGAATGATTAAATTTTCAGGTGGTGGTGTCCAGATATAGAAAAAAAAAATACATTTGTAACCTATTTGAAACCTATATACATTTTTTTTATATCAGACATATTGTGATAAACCCGTCTGACCAATACGGACAGTATTGGTCAGACGGGTTTATCACACCGCGTCGGGTTCAGAATCATTTAAAATAACGCTTTTAAACGGTTTTGGCCGTAAAACGATGCTACATGGTTTTGGTCGTGGGCTCTCGTACTAATATGTCAAACAAATATTGACGCCTGCAATATGTAAGAGGCAAACACTTGCTAAGAAGAATCCACAAGGCAGTTTTACTATTTTCTAACATAGCTTTTCATTTCAGAGCTTACATCCGTACCTAATTTACAATTTTGTCTCGTCTTATTACAATCCCGCAGTAAACTATCGAAGAACAGGAACAAAATGCAATATTGCTCTGTCCCCCATAGCGAAAAGCGTGATAATGTAGGTATAGCTTATACTCAGCAGTGGGCGGAACAAGGCTGCCAGTAATTATGATGATGATGATATATTAACCAGTGATCCAGTGACCAAAAAAAATAAAATAAAATATTATTAATATTATTAAATATTATTATTTTGCTAAATTCGTACATAATAATATGTAGTATTATTTTATTCAGAAGCTTGGTTATATTTTCAGATAAAGAAGTAAATGAATGAATGTAACACATTTATAAAAATCCATATGTCATACATGTCTCAATTGTCTGGTCTCACGTGTGAATTTCATAAATGTGTGTCCTAAATATGTAGGTATTATGTAGAAAGTTTGGAAACAAGCGTGCCATGATAGTTGCAGGCCAAATGCATACTGACTATTACGTCAGCTCTATATAAGTGGAGTCATCATCATCATTTTAGTCGAAAGACATTCACTGTTGAACATAGGCCTCCAACCGTCGCCACAACGACGAGCCCTGTGCTTCACAGAACTGTAGGGACTGCAGAAAAATAAAGTTACTAGGTACTAAAACGAATATTATTTATTAACTTGTCGATACAAACATATTAAATATTATACTAAACAACATAAGTAATGGGGCAATAGGTATTAGGGCGCTTGTAAACATTTTTTTATCGGTCATGGACCGTGCTTTTTGCTCTTATACTAAGTATCCGGCAATCAGAACGTCTGTTCATTCCTCCCGCCCCGTGTGTCGTCCGCGTGATTCCTCCAAATAGTGCCTAGGAAAGCACGTACAGCCGTTGGTACCAACTCATTTCTTCCCAGTTACGTCGCATTGCTGTCCCATCGGACTATGAGAGTGAGGGAAGAGGGAGTGCTGTGTATGCGCACACACTTGCGTTGTTGTCTATAGTACCTCCTGTTTACTTGGCTGTCTTGGTTGAAATTTGCCACCGTGACCGGAAATTGGTCGGGACTTCGACCGTATCTCATCTCAATGTATGGAATCTAAAAAAGATATATGATATTCGGTATCTTAATAGTGAATCAACTAACACATTCAGTTCGCATAATTTTTAAAATAACGGGCACAGTTCCATCCTATTCTCGGGCCTTTCTTGTCATAGGGAAGTGCTCATGTGTTTTGAACACACGTGGGTGGTTCAGGGCCAGTGTGACTTTCTACAAGGCTGTGAATCTGAAGGAATATATGTAGTTTTGACCCACTACGAAAGTGTGGCAGGAGCTACTAGCTACTCGCGCAAAACGCAGGGGTTATCAAAACCGAGAAAAAGTAGATACGGTGATGACGAAGATGCTTAGAATATAGCTGCCTTCTTGCATATCAATCAATAATATTTTTGTATAGGTATTATAATGTGCACTTAGTAGACCAACGTTGGTTGCCATACCCAGTCCATTTCTTCGCTTATTCTGCGGGATATGCGGCTTCAGTTCGTAAGACTTTGTTAGTCTGTATGTTTTTAGAAACGCACGGTCGCTTTAATGGAAAATGCGTCTGATGTGGGATCCCGCGGCTGGCGATGCTGAGAACAGCTGCTGCTGTGTTCTCTACGTTGTTCTGCGGCCGATTCGTCGTCTGTACGTTGTGCGAGGAATGAAAGTTGCTCCCACAGGCCGAAACCACTGGTTTTGTATTATTTCACCACACAAACACAAAATTATTTACAACACTGTTACTGGATAAGTTTTTTCTTCATGAATCTTAGATTTCAAGATGATTTCAAGGATAAAATCGAAATAAAATGAGAAATGTGATACTGCAGAAGCTAAAATTTTCTGTCACAGTTCATTCAACAAATAACCTCATGCTTACGTCAATTTTGACGTTCTTATAATTACGTGAATACCAATTTTATTTTCTTTGTCAAGTCAAAATTTAGCAGAATGCCGTTTTAGTACATTTGTTATTTTCATTCCATTCGCAATCTCATGGCACAAAACGTCACGTTTGACTTAGTTTTTTGGTTTAGCAGAATACCTTTTGTGACATTTTGGAACTTTTGCGGCTCTGCGACTTGAATTTGAACGTTTTTTTAAGTACGAGAATTGGCCCTCTGATTGGCGAACAAAATGCGAACGTAGCTCGAATTAAACTGCTTATTAAAAATATATAATATAACTTTTTGTAGTGTTATTTTATACAATAGGTAGGTTGATGCCTTGTTGGTCGCAAGCGGTACTGCTGAGCGTGAGGTAGGGTTCGATTCCCAGGTCGGGCAAAGTATTATTGGGTTTTCCCTTCAGGATTCTCTCAGGAGTAGCCCGCGGTCTGGATTTGTGCTCGGTTGATGGCAATAGGCTCGCCCTTTTTTACATGTGACTTAACATGCTCGTAACTGGCGAAATGTGGGTGTACTATTCTAGGACACCTCTGCCTAACCTTTCGGGGAGTACAGGCGAGATGTTATGTTATGTAGGTTGGTACGTTAATTGACTTTAATTAAAATAGTGAATTATTTTGAATTAACCAATTAAATTTATTGTTAGTCGTGATTTGACCAACTTTTAGGCAACTAATTAGTATTAAGTATTAAGGCTAGGCAGATTGATTTAGGGTCAGCCCTTCTAGCACTTTTGCGGTACACCATACGGTTGTGGGTCGTCTCTTATGTCGTGTTGCTCGTCATCATATGGTTTTGTTTGTACATAGCCAAGTTATTGGTGGTCATCCACGGCCCCTCTTTCCGTCTTCTATATTCATGTTTTTTTTGTCATAGGTCATCATCTCGCCTCATCACAAGTCCGTATCAGCTCAAGCGGTTTTCACTAAGTTTCTCGTGTATCTTAGCGACTTTAAAATCACCACGGATATCCGCGTTTCTTATTTTATCTATTTTTGAAACTCCACCACTCCATCTTTTTTTTTTTAGGGTGGGAAATTATCAGCGGACTCCCCCGCAGTCACCTAGTATCTCCTTCTGTGATTTGTGAATTTTCGGTTCATCCGTGTTCCTCATTGGCCAGTACTCAAATCCATATAGTAGTGCTGGTTTTACTGCCCTTTTGTATACGTTACCCTTGACTTTAATCAGAATACGGGAGTCACATAGGATGCCAGACAACGATTTCCATATCAGCAAGGCTACCTGAATTCCATTTTGTATGTCATATGTGTTAAAACCAACGTTTATAAATAAACCCCTTAATGTACATGGTCATAGTTATCAATACCTCTCGAATTTCAAGAGTATCACGGCAGATGAGTAATTAGCAAAATATTACGAAGTAAAATCGATAAAGAAAATAGGAACCAAAAAAAATTACAAATTCTTTTATTAAAATACAAGAGTAATTTCAAAGTTTTCTGAAATTGAAATGGTAAGAAGTGCTTGTTTGTAACTTTGAGTTGTCATTAATTATTTTCGGCTAAAAGTTTGTGTAGATATTACAATTACGGTAACGTTTCAAAAAATGTTTCAAAATAACTGATAAACTGTATTTTGATTACGATGAATTTTCGCATCTTTCCTTCGTTAGACAACAAAAATATTTAATAATATCAATCGTACATAGCATTAAAAAAACTTTTTACAAAAAAAAAAAACAACTGACTTCCGAAAAAAAACACTACGAAGTGAAAAATAACTTAAATTTCGGAAGTCGGTGTCTTTGGTTTTGAATTTTAGTTTTTTTGACTGACTTTCGAAATTAAAGTAATTAATTATTAATTAAGTGACTACCGATATGTCGACTAATAGAGAAGTGTGGAAGTATATACCCCCCCCAAGCAACAAACAATTATTTTAGACTATTTTAGAGTACAATGACATGATACTACTCGTATATGAGCTCATATTGTTATAATTGTTTGGATTATTTTATTTGACTGTAAGTCAATTTATTTTTATTTTGCTTTCATTTATTGTTGACATAATGTACTCATTAAAATATTTTTATTTTATGAGTTGTATTGAAATTTGTGGTAGTGTAAATTATTTTAGCATAAGCACAATTAAATAGAATCAAGTTTTTTCAACTAAACAGACAGCTGTACTGCTGGGGAGTTTGTTGCGCCACTTCTTCTTCCCAGCTTAAGCACTAGGAAGTGGTGAAGGGTGGGCGTTTTTGGGGGACTGTCTTATGTAATTTTGACGTTCGAAAAGTGCTGATTTCTCAGCCTAGTTTGAATAAATGACTTTTGAATTTTGAATTTTATGGAAGAATAAACATGTTGCTTGCGCCGACCCCAAACAAATTGTGATAAGGGCAAGATAATGATGATAGCATAATTATGACGTAACATCTGTATTCTGTAAAAGAGCCAGCAGAGCTGTACTATAAGCTATAAGACACGTGTTGGTAAATAGAGGACGATCCCAATACCGGTCACAAATCCAGACGCCAGGCTGTTATTGAGAAATGCACAATTAAATTAAACTACTTAATAGCGCTGCAAATTGGAACCACATATTATTCTTACTGTGACTAACAGCTCATAACTTGTTCAGATACCCTATTTTCACTCGCAATTTGAACCAACTTGTACAATTACTTTCAATGTTCAACAGTTTGTAGAACTTTGATATCAGTAAAGTAGGTAATGTTTACTCGAAAATTTGCCTAGAAAGTAGGTTACTGAACGATTCTTACGTAAAAAACTTTAAAAATATGTCGCCTGTATTCAAGCAAGGGTAAGGCAGAGGTTTGCAAACCCACATTGTGCCGGATATGTTCAAGTCACATGTAATATACCCCAGGCAAGCCTAATGCCAACAACCGGGCCCTGCTTCGGGCTGCTACTGAAAAATTCCAGATAGAAAAACCCAATAACACTTTGCCCTGTTAAGGTAGGTTGAGCATCAGTTTCCTGTGACAAAAATTGTTTAAGATTTATGTTACGGTACTTATTTGTCCATTATATAAAACTGCCAAAACAATGTCTCTCCTAAAGTAGCTTCCTTTTAGTAATCCATCAAGTATCACTCTAATTTAAACTAAATTGAAAAATGTTCCTGCTGGAATATTTTTTCAACGTCCTCCTACGCACAAGGCTTGTCGCGACGTGGCATGATTGACAAGAGAACAGAATAAGTAATTAGCTTAAAATAAAAATGTTCGGCGGTTTTTTTATACGAAGATGGCCCAAGGTCTTGGCAACGAAACGTACGGAACCACCCACGCTTGGGAAGGACTTTTGTATAAAGGTACATTTAAATGTATATTTGAGAAGGGGGGGGAAGGACATCTCCCCATGCGGGAAGTTTAGGAAATGCATACTTTTTTTTTAGATCTTATTTTGAGGTTATGTTTTGGTATTTTTTTTGAGGATTATAACTATTTTTTATAGTATTTTATAATAAAAATATTTAAATATTATCTTTAATTCAGATGCGAAGCAGTAATGCTGGCGAAGGAGGAGGCGGAGCGCGCGAGGGAAATGCAAGATGCACGCCCTCGCGCCCCTAGTCGCTGCAGGAGACGCCCCGGGCGTCGGGAGTCGCGAGCCGACTTCCGGCCACCGTAGGCGCGGGCTTGCGGACGGTGGGCAATGGGTAGCTCGCCGTTCGATTAGGACCAGGCCCGGGTCGACGGCGCGTTGTGTTCCACGCGCGCCTCAAAGAGATGTCAGCACCAACTGACGGGGTCCGTAAGTGCCAATGCCTGCCAGGGTTGCGAGTTTGTCCGAAAGGGATATCGCGGCCCCGGCACACAGGCAACGGAAGGAACACGGGTGGGTTTTAGTCAGTAAAAGTCTGACACTCCCTCTCGCTCCGCCCAGAGCGGGAGGAGTCATTTGATGATTTCCCACCCAAAAAAAAAAAAAAAAGATATTCTTGCAGCCGTAGCTTTTGCTCCAGAAAGTTTAACCCCAACTTTAATACTCGTATTACAAAAGTTTCGAATGCAGGTGGCGGTGCAAAGTGCAAAGCGATGACAATTTCATTATTTCATAACTTATCAAAGTTCTTGTGGTTTTCTGTTGAGGAGTTATGACTCCAAGATAGTTAAAACAATTAAATATAGCAAGGACAAATCGGTATGTTAAAATTTAAATTAATTTATATCCGTCACCTCACACTTCAGGTCCAGTTGAAAACCAGCGTCAGGCAAGTTGTCTGGGATTTTTGATGAACTGAATCTTGTTAGCGCAACCACGAGGCACATTTTCCGGCTAGTTTTTACTTAACACTATATATTTGTTTCGTTTTTTTAAATTTCTTTTTTATTTATATTATAATAATTATGTTGTGTTGTGTGCCTTTTAGTTGGTGCTAAATCAATTTGCCTAGCCTTTTCCCAACTATGTTGGGGTCGGCTTCCAGTCTAACCGGATGCAGCTGAAGACCAGTATTTTACATGGAGCGACTGCCTAACTGACTTCCACAACCTAGTAACTGAGTAATACGATACCCCTTGGTAAGACTGGTGTCAGACTTTCAGGCTTCTGACGACTCGTAACGACTGTCAAAGATCCACGAATGACAACCGGGACCAACGGCTTAACGTGCTTTCCGAGGCTCGGAGGACTCTCGGTATGTAAAGATGGTCACCCATCCACTGACCAATCCCGGCAAGCGTAGCTTAACCTGATGGATCGACCAGTGCGGCTGTTGTTACTTAGTCTAGTCGGTGCTAAACAAATGTATTTTCTTTCTTTCTTTTTAACAGGTCGATATTACATAGAGGCTTTTCAAAAAACTCATTATCTTAGAAACTTAAATCAAATTAATACAGTCTCAATCCAAGGCTCTATTTAGGTATTATATTTAAACACAGTTTATATATAGTATTGACTTATCGTCATTCGCCAACTGACCTTATAAACAAAGCCTGGGGCTAACGAACCTTTGTTAGACTCAAACCTCGAATCAATACGAATGCCTGGGCTCAGGGAACAATCAGATCTCGTTGTCTCGGGTATGGGATTACAATACACTAGAAATGCCACAATTTCGAGGAGGTACTACATCTACAAGTTCAAGATGTGACCCTCATTTCCACGTAGGAGTTACGAAGTGAGAGTATTAGTTATGGTATCTGAATGAACAGAGTGGCTGGTAGTTTGATAATACAGGCTTAGAATACAATACAGCCTCACTTAAACAATAATTTATCAATGACGCCTTTTTTAATATTTTTGTTTATTGACGCAACCAACAGCGATACATACTGTGCAGAGTATGTATATTATAGTAGTGTATGGCTAGTAATAGGTTTCCCAGTACATAATTATAACTAAAATAAGTATACAATATGCGAACAGACTACTTAGAAATATTTCAATTATTAAGGTGCAATTTTAGGTATATTATACATGAAGAGGCATGGGGAACAGGGTGTAAAGTTCACTTATCTTCTTTAGAAAAGGGAGGATCTTCTGACCAGACGGGAGTCGTATCTGGCGGGCAACTGCCCAACGATTGATGTCGGATAGTTATTTTATATGTTGTTCGCACGGTAAACTCTTATTGCGCATGTGCAGGATTTGTGTGACGTCAGAATTTTGTCTTTGATGCGTAGTTTGCATGTGGCGATGTAGATGCTGCCACATACATACACTTCCTTTCTTTGGTATACTTACTTATACTCATCCTTTCTTTGATATTGTTCGCCGAGTCGTTGAGCTCCTTAAGTTCTCAAATCTGTATGGTATTTTCCTGAAAAGACCATTTGTGACACCAATCTACATGGTCCTCAAATGACCTGACCAAGATTATTTCCGGATTTTTTTACACACATTGAAATTGATGATTTTTTTAAATTGACATGAATATTTACTCTGTAAAGTATTAATACTATTTTAATTATTGTGAATTGAAAGACAGTTTTTTTTTTGTTTTTTTTTTCTCAGTTAGTTTTAATCGTAATTGCGGCCTACCCAAATGTCCTGTCTTTGGTATTGTTCGTCGAATCGTTGAGCTCCTTAAGTTTTGAGTTGAGCTGCACGATTACTGATAAATCCGTACGCTGACTGAATTGTGTGGACCGGTCCAGGTCCACACAATCTGTATGGTGATTTCCTCAAAAGACTACCAATCTACATGATCTTCGCATGATCTAAATAATATTATGTCTGGACTTTAAAAGAGACTGACCTCTGAGTTTGTTTCGGCCTTTCTTCTCAGAAATAGTCAAATAGGAAACGCCGATCTCATCTAGTTTTTAAAATATGACTGACGTGCAAAAGTGTTTGTTTAACCCTACTTACAGAAAAAAACATCATTTATAAATAGTTAAGTTGCTTTTTTATTATTAATAAGATAAAAACAAACGTTATTATTTCGTTTAAAAAAAATACTTGAAAGCTTTATTTATCCAAAGTAACATAACCCACCTTGACGTTACATATCCAAGAATCTACTTAAACTAGGTACTTTGTCTTGATAGACACTGTCGTCAGATTCAGAGATGATTCTCTGACCAACCTAAGAGGTATCACCTATGCAACAGATGCAGATTGCTCGCGCCTGCCAGTTTGAATAGAAATTGCTTACTTCGTCGAAAGCCTGAATTTCGCCAATTTCCTCTTAAAGCTAAAGTACTCTTGTCTGAGACTTTGCTAAAAGCAAAAAATCCACTCGCAATTGACAGTTTCAGGATTGGCCAAACAAGCGTAAGCTGGCGTAGATGGGCGTAAAATGCATTGCACAAAATGGGGTCGTGGAATTTTTGTCTCGTCTAACCAGGCCCTTAGATAAGTTTATTACCGCTGCTCGTTCGTTCACAAAAAGAAAATAATGGTAATATTAAACAAGATTGAAGTTTAATTTATCAGTTTCTTCATGAAAAATAAAATGGTTCAAAAAATCTCATTCAGATTAGAAAAATATCTATAAAGAAATCTCAATTTCACGCCGTCCCAAATTCATATATTTTTTATTTTTAATATGTTAGGCTCAGTATGCCTTTTTAAAATAGTTATCAGTGGAATTGCTTTTGTTGATGATTGAAATTCAGTTTGGCTTGATTTGAAGAAACTTAAAACGAACGGTCTTATTCATAAAAAAAGTTATCGAACATCTAAAAACTTGCAAAAGTCTGGTTGCCAAAAAGTGTTATTCATAAACGCATTTTAGCACTTTTACGTTATAAAAACCAAGGTACCTACTTTAACGTTATAAAAGCCGGAAGTTCTCTACTTTAACAATACTACAAGGTAAATATGGCCGACTCTCTACAGCAGCTGATTAATAAGAAAATGACATTTGACGTACAGTGTGCCAACAAATGTCAGTTTCGTAAACAATCGTACTTCGAGTGAGCTGCAGTGTTGTATTTATTTTTATTTTGCACTTCTGTTTAATCAATTTAGTTCATTATTATTTAAGCAAGCTGTACAAAGCTTGGATACTATTAGCCTAAGATCCGAAAGATCCAATGTATGAACGGCCTACACCCATAAGTTTAATGGATTAAATGTATTTTATTTAAAAATTTGTACGTAAAAAAATATATCGCGAGTGGATTGGCTAAGAAATTCCAGATTAATTTAAAATTAAAAAATGACTTTTTTTCATAAATGTACCCATACGTTTTACGAATAAATTTAATACCAATTGAGAGTATGAAGCCTATAGAATATAGGTATTTAAAAACGTTGGGTTGTCAATTCTTTTCCTTGCTTATCTATGGGTTGGCAGGTATAAACAGGTAAGTCGATACTATTTATTTATTTATTTAATACTTCAAGCACACAAATGTACAGAGGCGGACTTAATGCCATAGGCATTTTCTACCAGTCAACCTTTGGGTGATGCAGAGACAAACAGTGGCAGGTGCAATAGCGAGAATTCAGGAATAAATATTTATTTAAATAAAAAGATATTCATATATCTATCAAAAACTATAAATATAATATATACACCTAATTATATATATATATAAGTACAAATAAATACACATAAATATACTAAAACTACTAAGACAATCAATGAGAAAACATTACCGTAGTGATGATACTGCCAGTTTCTTGCGAATGTGCTCGCGAACTTTAACTTTAAACGATAATCGGTTGGTCGCCATTCTGATTTCCTGGGGGAGCGCATTCCACAGAGAGATAGACTGAATGAAGAAGGAAGAGTGAATGAAGTCTGTGCGGTGAGTGGGACATTGAAGAAGACGATTTTGAGATGAACGAAGATTTCTATTGTGGACAACCACTGACTGACGGTTGGCGAGATTTGAAAAGTGAAACTTCAAAATATTTATCGTATAAATCCTATACTATAAATGGTATTCTCGTTATCTTGAATTATTTTGGGGAACCGATCATTTTTCCGAATTGTTTTTGTTTGAATTTTATTTTACCGAAAACTATTGAACGACGTCTTTTTTGCATACGCATTATTTGAAATATATTTTTAGATCATCGAAGTATCATGTGGCATAGGTATTATTTTACCGAATTATATTTCGCCGATTTACAAAATAACTTTTTGCTAGTGGCCGAAGCCGCTTTTGAACTTTTTTCATTTGCCCAATGATTCATTTACCATATTTTCACCACACCCAAACAATATTTTTCAATATTAAATTAAAATAGTGTCACAAAAAGGCAATATATTGTGCTACAAAATTTAGTGACAGAAACGAATCGCTGCAAAACCGACTTCACGTAGTTTTGTAAGCCTACCCCTAGAGTGTAGTTTAAGCCCGCGTAGTCACGGAGGGGTAGGGCATGCCCCCCCCTCTTGCATGCTGGATGCCTGCTTGCATGCTGTATGCCTGCTTGCATGCTGCATGCTTGAAGCAAGCATCCTTCCTTCGCCCATCCATACCTCGTGGTGTAATAAATGTTCGGAAATATAATACTTCGAACAAATGTTGTTTCGGCTAAGTGTAACTTCGGTAAAAAGTTGTTCGACCAAATGAAACATTGGAGTAACGAAAAAAATCGAATTGATAATAGGTCAACTGATACAGAGGCAGTAAAAAAAAACGAAACGATAATAGTTGAAAAGTTTTAGGTGAAATGAAATTCGGTCAAATCTTTTTCGAACTTATGATAGGTAACCATTATTTTGGTGTTCTATCAGGAAAGTAAATAAAAATAAACAAAGCAGTAATTTTTTTTTATAAAACCAAAAAACTTGAGAGAAATGAGCTCGGTCGACCTACCTGGTCGACCGAGCTCATTTCTCTCAAGTTCATTCCTCTCTTTTCTGCTCATTTCTCTCTTACAAATAAATTGTCAAAAGTTTTCGTCGCTTGACAGTTACAATAAAATTTAAAATTCATTTATCTATTATCAAGGACTTCGTCAAAATTGTCGAAACTGTAGACGATAAAATAGTTTACAGTATGTAATAATGTTTATGGTCACAATTATTTAGTTCGTAGACAGATATTCTCGTTTGACAATTCGATGTGTTGGCCAATTTGTTGGATGACTTCATTTAATGGCAACATTTTGATTGATATATGAATTTAAACGACATTTATTAGTTATTGAACGTTTATGAATACACAATTTTATTGAAGCTTGTATAAGTTTCTCGAGCAGTTTAAGAGTCTGTTCACACGATGCGATGCGGCGTCGCACCGCAAAGATTTTGCCGCATTGGTGGTCAAACGGGTGTTGCGGCGCCGTAATATTGTCATGCCACAGCGGCGCCGCATCGCAAAGATTTCACCGCATTGGCGTTCACACGGTGAGACTGAACGTACACCCCTCCCCACCTCGTCACGCGGGTTGCAAGTCCGGTGTACGTGCGGTGCTACGCCGGAATGCATATTCGTATGTAGGACGTCTCAGCGACACCGTTCCGGCGCCGGCGCCGCACCCGCCTCGCCGCCACAATAACGCATCGTGTACTTCGGCCCTTACTAAAGTTTTTTTAAACCATCGATAAGCTTTTTTTATGAATAAGACCGTACTTAAATCTTGAGTAAAGTTAGTAGGTATCTAAAATAGACCATTACAATACTTAATCAAAACTTATATTCTTTTGGCATTCAAAATAAATGAGAACTGGGATTCATATAATTTGAAGAGAAAATAATCCACTGACAGTGTTGTCTTGAATAACATACAGAGTGGCCCGTTTAGAGCGGCCCAAAATAATTTTAAGAAGCCTCACACCAAGGCCTTTCCGAATGGGCACGCCAAAATTGCGGCGATAAGTCCTTTCCGAAATATTTATTATACCACTGGTCAGAGATAATAAATTCATGATTTAGGAGTAAAAATAGCTCAAAGGGAAACATCTGTTTCACAAAATTCTTTCGAGATTTGAAGTCCCTTAAATATAAATAAATAGGGAGTGTGATAAAAACTTTCTTACATTTTTTGATCATATTTTTTTAGGTTTTTAATTTTCTACAATTATCAATGGAAGGACAAAGGATAAAATCGAAATTCTGTGTGTTATGATGACAACATACAGAATTTTATCTTTTTAGAGAATACAAATTTTCATTCAAGTCTTTAGAACTTACACAATTTACACTTAAACTTTTGGAGGCCTAAGATAACAACATATTTATCAAACTATTTAGCGCTCCGACTACTGTTAAGTCTGGAAAGACTATATAATACACAATATTGTTTCAGTACATATTATATAGTTACAACATTAGCCGGCCATATTATCCGTATAGAACCGATGACCGTTGGGGTCGACGTTCTTGAGTGGTGACGGCAAATCGGCAAACGTAAGGTAGGACGCCCTCAGGCTAGGTGGAGCGACGATCTTCGCAGGGTGGCTGGTAGCAGCTGCATGAGAGTTGACTGACAGAAGTGGACTGCTGTAGGCTGATGATGATGATGATGACGTAGTTAAAATTACCAAGGCCATTGTACTTAAAATTACCAAGGCCATTGTACTTAAAATTACCAAGACCATTGTACTTAAAATTACAAAGGCCATTGTACTTAACTGGTGACCTTTTACTTGCAGTAAGTACTAAGCCAATAATTAAAACGACAAAGATTGCAATGTCTTCGTGATTCCCATCAATTATAAGGAGTTAATTCAGTGACCAATAAAACTCATCAATCTTCTAAGTATGGAATTATTATATCTTGTTGCTAGTTTTCAAATTAATATTTCGTGATGAGAGTATTTTAGTTAGATTGGAGGGTTAATTGCAGTACGTACCTCAGCCATTAAAGTAAATTATCTTCTGCTGGAATGGGCACTGGGTTCTGCGATATAAAAATGCTTGAGAAATGACTCTCGAACTCGTTAAAGCCTCGTTGACACACAGCGAATACTCGCTGCGAGTGTATTTGTTGCGAATAATGCTCGCAGTGACAATACGATGCCTGCCTGTCATACATAGCGAGTTCCACAGAGACGAA
The DNA here is from genome assembly GCA_916701695.1 of Agrochola macilenta. Lineage (NCBI taxonomy): Eukaryota > Metazoa > Arthropoda > Insecta > Lepidoptera > Noctuidae > Agrochola > Agrochola macilenta. The sequence continues at coordinate 20,187,346 of OU753560.1, read as the reverse complement.
ATTACCTGAAGCACGGGCGTGAAGTCTGGAGCGGCGCGCTCATGGTATAATACGAGTAATATACTTCGCCAGGTGTGGCATTCCGAGACGCAGTGGTCACGTGGGTAACACAAGTCTACGTCATCACATCTGTGTTACCAGAAGTTTGTAATAATAACTCCCCAACCACCTTTATTATCTGTACGAATCCGATAAAACAATGAGGTTTTAGTTAACAATTACGTTGGTTTATGTTTCAAATTGAATTGTTTCGTTAGACACACGAAACGACAATTTAAATGCTTCGTACATTTTTTTTTTACAGAATGTTAGCTGAAAATATTTCCTTAATCGTGTTTTGTTGCAATAAAGTGGCAACTGGACAGTGGCGTAAGCATGTGTTAGTCCCGGAATGCCAGACCTTGTTTTATTAGGCGCACTGAGTGGAATGGCTACTAGCAGCAAGTACCCTGTCACACACAGCGAATACTCGAGGCGAGTGCGCATTCGCAGAGAGTAAAATTGAACATTCTCAATTCAAATTGCGGCGACAGAATGCGGCAAATAGCCTTTTTTTTGTAGTGTGTGTGTAATCGCAACGAGTACTTGCTGTGTGTGACCGAGGTTTTAATTCTGGCTAATTCTATTACATGGAAAAACAGCTGTTTCCTTTATTCAACCTCAAGGCCGTATACCTAGCTGTAATTGCCTTTCATGGTAATGTATTCGGCAGTAGTAAAGTTAACTGCTGTAAGAATAAGAATAATTTATTTGTAAAACATAGGTAATTACATACAAAGATCTTAAAAAATTAGGTAGTGCGCTATGTTTTGCCAATAGTGACATACAAATGATCAATTATGATGATAAATGTATTACAAAAACAAGTCAAAACAAGACAAAAACAAGTGTAAAGTCCTGTCTATAATAAAAATGTACTAATAATAGAATGTGCATAATAATTATGACATTGAAACTTGAATAATTTGCACGCTTGCTTGCAGGCAGAATACAATGACTCTAAGGCTGTAAAATATTCCATTGTAAAATATGTATGCAAATAAACAATTTGAGTTTGAATTTATCCTGTTATAAGTTAATTCCGTATGAAAATGCAAAGAAAATATTTTCTTTTATTTTCTTCTCGTACCTAACATATGGGTTTCCTTCCCAATCTACATATAGATATACCTATTTAGTTACAATAATCTCATGTATCACTGATTAATGAAAAACGTGAGGGACATGCATAATCAGCCTGCGTGCCGACTGCTAAGACACAGGCGGTAAACTATATTATTATACTACAATATATTTTCACTAATAAATATAATTTAATTTGTATGAATACAAATTAATGGTAGACAGCTTATATTTATACAGCTGGTATGTATTTTTTTGGAAAAATAAACAGAGTATCTGTCAGAACTTATTATTTATTGTATTTCAGTTACAGTTGTGTAAATAAAGTACAAATGCATAGTCATCTTATTTTCTTAAAATACATTTTTGAAGGTTCCTATTTATTTATAATTTTTTTCTGGTTTTTAGTACGCAACTGGGCTTATGGAACCTCTCCCCCAAACCCAGAGGCAATCGCTTCCAAAGTGCTTTTTCAACAACTTTCGACAGGATTGACATACCGGCAACATCATACCGGCAGTATTTGTCAGTCCAATGCATTTTTGACGTTTCCATCATCGTTATCGCTGATAAACTGTCACTTTGTCTAGGCCCTCAGGGTACGTCTCTCTCGTATATTAAGTCTTATGATCAGGTATTAATGAAAATATAAACAATTAGCTGCGCCCCGCGGTTTCACCCGCATAATTCTTGATTCCGTAAGAATATCAGAACAATAAGTATTCTATATCCTAATCCAGGTCATGGTCTACCCATGTGCCAAATTTCATCCAAATTTGTTTAGCCGTTTTAGCGTGAAAGCGTAACAAACAAATATACAAAAAACAACTCCTCCGGTTGCGTTCCAACTCACGTTGCGGCATCGCCGCTTTTTAACCGACTTCCAAAAAGGCGGAGGTTATTATGTTCGACGCGAATGTTTGTTATTTTTTTAATATTTTATGTATGTCCGTCGATGTCTCCGTCAATTGTAGACCGATTTTGAAAAATCTTTTTTTGCTTGAAAGGCAATCCTTTCAAGCAAAAAAAGATTTTTCAAAATCGGTAGTGCGCTATAAATGTGTTCCATATAAATTTTATTTAGATTAACCAAATTTAGATTAACTAAAACAAGCAAGTCATTTCTTATAAACAGTATCCGCTTTTATAACAAGTTGCCGAAGTCGGTTACAGAACTTAGCGATGGGAAGTTCAAAACCCACATCAAACGTGTCCTTATCAAGAAAGCATATTATAAAATTAAAGACTACGTTGAAGACAAGGAAGTTTGGCAATAATTCCTTCTGCACATGTGGCTTCTCTGGTACATCATTAACGGCACATTATGTAAGAGCCTATTAACTGCTCCCAAATTAGCATCTTTATTTGTTTTACATTCTTCCTTGACATAATCATCCTAATATTTGACATTATATACTTACAATTTAATTTCAACACTTTATTAGTGGCTTTTGTGTACATGATAATTATTCAGATGTGTGATGTGAGAACACTGTAGGTTTAGTGGACTATAGATTTATTGACCATCTTCTATCTTGTTAAGTACCTGGTACTTGTTGAAAGACCTACACTGTCCTCCCATACCTATTAATACCTACTGTTATTTAAAAATACGAGTATTGTAAAAAACAATTATTTTTAAAAGAGTAACCGTGGAGTTTCTTGCCGGCTCTTCACCATAGGAAACGACCAATTGGAACCGTGCACCTAGCTTCTGACGTTTCATAAGTGCCCATGTAGGTTTATGTGAAATAAAATATTTGGATTTTTTGATTTTATTAACTTTGCTGGGATAGTTTTTGAGTAAGTTTCAATAATATACGTATTTTTCCCACTTAGTATATGTGTATATGATGATAACTTCCTGTGACTGTTATTTACATAGCAGGTACTGGAAGTAAGTGGAAATTGTGTGGGGTAGGTACCACAACTAAAAAGAGAAAAATTAAAACTTTTTACAAAAAAAAAAAACAACGGACTAAGACAACTACTAAGACACAGGCAAAATTTCAAATTCAAAATTTCAAAAGTAATTTATTCAAACTAGGCTGAGAATTCAGCACTTTTCGAACGTCAAAATTACATAAGACAGTCCCCCAAAAACGCCCACCCTTCACCACTTCCTAGTGCATAAGCTGGGAAGAAGAAGTGGCGCAACAAACTCCCCAGCAGCACAGCTGTCTGTTCAGTTGAAAAAACTTGATTCTATATAATAGTGCATATTATTATGCTAAAATAATTTACATCACCACAAATTGCAATACAACTCATAAAATAAAAACATTTTAAAGAGTAGATTATGTCAACAATAAATGAAAACAAAATTAAAATAAATTGACTTACAGTCAAATAAAATAATCCAACAATTATATGCTCATATAGTAAGGCGTTCTCTTTGTGAGAATGAAGGGGGCGTATTCCACCACACGGGCCCTGTGCCTTTCCAGTGCTCTTCGGTGGATATAATTAGGCAAGCAAGCATGCGTGATGGTCAATGCACGTTCCCTTTCAGTGGTTGAAAATGGTGTCTTAATCCTGTAATGGAACAGCACAAATTCTACCTAATCGATCCATAGGGTAGGGGTGTGCAGCACTGCGCACTTTTACTACAATGTTCTTAAAAAAAAATACGAAACGTTTTAAAATCAACATCGGGCTTTATTCATTTCACACGTTTCGTTTGTTTAATAAAAACTTTTTACAAAAAAAAAACAACCGACTTCCGAAAAAAAAACAATACAAAGAGAAAAATAACTTTAATTGCGGAAGTCGGTGGCAAAAAACGAAAATTCAAAACCAAAGACACCGACTTCCGCAATTAAAGTTATTTTTCTCTTTGTAGTGTTTCTTTTTCGGAATTCGGTTGTTTTTTTTTTGTAAAAAGTTTTTATTTTTCACTTCTTAGTTGTGGTGCCTACCCCACACAAATTCGATTACCTGTACCTGCTATGTAAATAACAGTCACAGGAAGTTATAATCATATCATCCACGTAAACTAAGTGGGAAAAAATACGTATTATTGAAGCTTACTCAAAAACTATCGCAGCAAAGTTAATAAAATTGATATGGTACCAATCCGGGAGCATACCCTTTCAAACGAAAAAAGAATTTTCATAATCGGTCCACAATTCACGGAGAAATCGACGGACATACATAAAACAAAATAAAAAAAACATACATTCGTGTCGAACATATAACCTCCTCCTTTTTGGAAGTCGGTTAAAAATACGATAACCCAAATAAAACCATTTTTTTTTGTTGATTTTTACAATAGTTTCATCTTTTATTAATGTGTGTTAAACTTTATCGTTTATTCTTAAACTACTCTTCGTAAAGGTACATAACTGCTCGAGCACATTTTTTTTGTTAGATTCATAATAATAATATACCTAATACCGTACTACAAGTATGTATGTGCCCGACCCAGTTCTTGAAAATGACCATGTCACGTTGTACTGGGTTCGGTCTATCATTACTGACAGGACTATTGTTGCCAATAAGCCTGATATAGTGGTGATAGACCGATTAGCGCGCCGCGCAATGATAGTCGATGTTACCATCCCACATGACGGGAACCTCGTGAAAGCTGAGAAAGAGAAACAAATAAAATATCTCGACTTAGCACACGAGGTTGTCGACATGTGGAATGTGAACTCGGCTATCATTGTGCCGATTGTCGTAACGGCCAATGGCCTGATGGCCGAAAGCCTCGACCAACATCTCTCGAGGCTCTCGTTAGGCGGTTCGATTAAGGGCCTGATCCAGAAGGCAGTACTTCTCGATACGGCTCGCATTGTGAGGAGGTTCCTATCTCTGCAGCCCTAACCACCGGTAGCTTGGACCCTGCTCCCGACACCGGCGAAACACTATTTTTTATATTTTTAAATGTTTTTTCTTTTTTTTATATAGTTTATTTAAGAAATATTTAAAAATGTAAATGATGAGAACGAAAGCAAATAAACGACATATACCTAATATTTTGAAATCTGTCTATTATAACGAGCCAAACTCTAAACGTCAACGAATTATAACGTTGTTACAGAACACGCAAACTAACCACTCAAGGTCACTAGCTTATATGTATAAATCCTTGGAATTACTAACGACAAAGCAGGAAAGCATCACAAGGATAAAATTTATTGATGTTTAATTATTGATCTCGTCAGCCCGGAGCAACCATCATAATTGATTCTCGATCAAGTGGGCCAACTATATAGGTATACTATATATTTCTAGCATACTATAACATCACGCCTATAATCTCCAAAGAGTTAGGCGGAGATGTACATAGTACAGTACACCCATATTTCACCAGAAAAGTTTAAGTCCCATGTAATAGGGGGCGAGCCTATTGTCGTCAACCGGTCACGAATCCAGACTGCTTCTGAGAAATTCTTGATAGAAAAACCTCATAACACTTTACCAGACATGGGAATCGAACCCAGGACTTCATGCTCAGCATTAGCACTTGTGACCACTGCACGTACGAGACAATCTAATTATTCTAAAGAAGCTGTTAATTTTATTAAAATTTTCACCATTTTCTTCCTGAAGCCACGCGATCTTGTCGTTTGTATGACGTAAGCGTAGTGCACGTTTTTGCACTCATTATTGTATTAAACTGATGACCTTGGCTAGGTGATTGTCAGATTAATGTTTATATAATGAGTAGGCAGAACATAGCAAGAAAACACGCGAGATGAAAACATGAACGTTGATTTCAGAGTTGCTTTGTAAATTGTATATGAAAAAAAAATCCAATGATTGGTAACTTATCATGACAAATGCAATTCCTGAAGAGTTATGCAGAGGATTTCGCCATTTATGGTTAAGGTCTCACGTTTCCATTAATTATGAATGGCAGTACATTCCATTCATAATTAATGGAAGCGTGAGACCTCTAACGTCATTAAAGGTACAGTAGGCCACACGCTCTTATTCCATTGAAACTCCGTATTACGCTAAGCTCGTTCAAGGTCAAAATGTTACGACTGACGTGCACCACGACTGTACGTAGATAAAAGCGGCGATGGCGCAACATGAGTTCAAACCGGAGGAGTTGTACTACTTGCGTGAACTCAGTCCTATAGCTAAGCCATTGTAGACGTAGTAATTTCCCTAGACTTTGGAACTATAGTTCAAATATAAGTAACGTGTAGCCTACATCTAACCTAATATTTTATAGACAAAAGATTTAAAATCGGGTGTACAATAAAGTATATATAAATAAATAAATAAATAAATAAGATTTGATTTTTTGTATATTTGTTTGTTACGCTAAAACGGCTGAACAGATTTGGATGAAATTTGGCACATGGGTAGACCATGACCTGGAATAGGATATAGAGTACTTTTTATCCCGATATTCTTACGGAATCAAGATTTATGCGGGTGAAACCGCAGGGCGCAGCTAATTGTTTATATTTTCATTAATACCTGATCATCAGACTTAATATAGGAGAGAGACGTACCCTGAGGGCCTAGACAAAGTGACATTTTATCAACGATAACGATGATGGAAACGTCAAAAATTCTTCTTTTTTTTTTTGGGGGTGGGTAGTTACCAAATAACTTCTCCCGCTCTGGGCGGAGCGGGAGGGTGTGTCAGACTTTTACTGACTAAAACCCACCCATGTTCCTTCCGTTGCCTGTGTACCGGGGCTGCGATATCCCTTTCGGAGAAACCAGCATTGACAAATGCTGCAGAAAATCTATCCTGCCGAAAGTTGTTGTAGAAGCACAAGAAGTTGTTGTTTGGGGGAGAGGTTCCATAAACCTAGTTGCGTACTAAAAACAGCAAAAAAAATATAAATAAATAGGAACCTTCAACAATTTATTTTAAGAAAATAAGATGACTATGCATTTGTACTTTATTTACACAACTGTAACTGAAATACAATAAATAATAAGTTCTGACAGATACCTACTCTGTTTATTTTTCCAAAAAAATACATACCAGCTGTTTAATTAAATATTAGCTGTCTACCATTTGTATTCATACAAATTAAATTACGTTTATTAGTGAAAGAGTATGTAGTATAATAATAATATAGTTTACATCTATTCTATTCTATTTTTATTAAATGGCAAGCAAAGCCGATATCGACTATTCTGTCAATGTCTAAAGTGCATTGCAAAAACAAGGGTGCAAGATGTAAAAAATATTTTAAAAAAATTAAAAGAAAAATAAATCAATAATTAAAAGAAAAAACAAAAACTGAAGACACAAGTAATAGTTTACATCATTTATATTAATTTTCTGACGTTCAATAAAGAGTCAATACTCGTACAATGTTTTAACTTGCATTTTCACTGTCATTTTTATTGAATTTAAAGTAAATAAGTTTATCTCCCAAAATTGATCCATTCGTTACTTTCAACAATTATACAGTTCTTTATAGTTTTAATTAACTAGCCTGTTTTTTTGGTTACAATTTTGACGGTATGAATACGAAAGGTTTGGGCTTGAATCTTTAAACAATGACAGGCCAGAAAACAATTTGAATTTAAGTGGCCCTTATTATTTTGATACTACTCAGAAAATGTACAAGCCTGAACAACAATTTCAGTAAATTAACATAGACAAAATATTGAAGATATACATAATATAGACAAGCGAGAATTATATTTTTTTTATTAATCGTGCCACAAAGTTAACGAGATAAAAAAAGCACTTTGTTGTCAATATAAGTGGATAAGCAACACCATTGTCATTTTTTACAACAATTTTCACTACAGTGGTGATTAGGCATCGGTACAGTACGTTTCATTGCAGTAACTGACAAGTTCTCAACTCGCACATTATCTCCTAACCTGAGTTTAACATCGCCACAGGGGAAGAAGCGGCTTGAGAAAGTAACTTCACCATCCCCACAGAATAACTCAATGGAACTTGCATCCACAAGGATGTACCACTCCAGTTTGTCAGTAACAGGTGTCCACTTTGTTCTACGGATACCATCTTCACCACCACGATCGAGTGTCACCTTACCTTTAATGGAATCATAAGTAATTGAAACACTCACATTTGTGGATTCTATAAATAGATTAAAATTTTGACATTTTGGTGCTGTTATACTAATTTCACCAGTCTTGTCTTCCAACTGAACGGTGTGGCCACCTCGTGCCTTCCCAGAGTATAGTGTGTGGCCGCGGGCAGCACAAATTTCTTTAACGGGTTTTTGGATTAGTCTTAAATTTTTCGAGAGAGATAAAACTCTCGGGATTGTCATTTGACCAGTCCAGCCATCGTCGCGCTCAGGATAAACTTGCTCCCACATATCAAACCATGCTATTACTATCCTACGAAGATCATCGTCCAGCATTGTTTGCGTAGCATAAAAATCATGTCCATGATCCAATTCCATGAATTCGGTTACAGGCGTAAACGAATGAGATTCGTAATCAAAATTGCCAACTATATAACCAGCCTGATATAGATTTCTGTACTTATCTCCCTGAGGTTCAACACCTTGTGGTGAAAATAACAGTACATAATATCCGCACAACTCGAAGAAATCCGGACACTCCCACATATAACCTAAAGAGCCATTCGACTTAGCTAAAGTTGACACCTGCTTCCAAGAAATTAAATCCTCCGACGAATAAAGTAGTACTCGTCCGAGAGTATTATTATCGAAAGAATTTCCCAACACCATGTAAAAACAATTATCGTATTTCCATACTTTCGGGTCTCTAATATTCGGCTGATGTTCCTCTGCTTTGATTATAGGATTCCCTGCATATTTCGTGAATTTAACTCCATCAGTACTTGTGGCTAAAGCTTGACGCTGCTCGTGATCTGGAGTCTCTCCAGGATAATTAACATTTCCCGTATAAATCAGATGCATTGTATTGTTTTCAATTATAGCACTTCCCGAGAACACTCCATTTCTGTCATAAGATTCGTCTGGATACATTGCGATTTGTAGATCTTCCCAATTGATTAGATCCTTACTCTTCGTATGTCCCCAGTGCGCAATACCAGGCTCCTGACTGCTCTTAGGGTTATATTGATAGAACAGGTGGTAATCATTTTTATATTTGCTGAAGCCGTTGGGATCGTTCATCCATCCGTAAGGCGGATGGACGTGGTACCGCGGTAAATAGCAGTCATTTATCACTTTATCAGCCGAGCATCTGTAAGAAAACAGTGCTATTAGCAAAAACGTTGTCACAAATGCTAACATATTGCGCGACAGTAGAAGAAACGCGATGACTGAGCTATTCTGCCTGAATAGTTTATTTCCGCCGTCGTGCTCATTTATATGTTGTTGTAATGTCGTGTCGCATCCAGTTGTGTCAATTCAATGTACACTTATAGAAATTGTTGTAACCATTATCGTAGGCGATAGTTAAGTTTAATTGTCTGCCAGTTAGATGTTGCTGTAGTGTTTTGTTTAAATTGAAATTTCAATACGTATTTGTATTGTTCAAGATAATGCTTGCGATTGATGCTTACTTCGTAGAAGTAAAGTAGCGCTATAAATAGGTACAAAATACTCATTCAATATGATGAATGAGCTAACTATGGGTTGGCATTCTACGCAACGGATTAAAACATCAATCTTCCACCCAGTATGTTTTATGAAACGGTGTACTGTGGGCAAATCCTCATGGATACCCTCCGTCTTGGGAAACGGGGGGCCATGTCGGACTCCTACCGACTAAACCCCCACGGTACTTTCCACTACTATGAGTCGGGGGCCCGAGAGACACTCGCACATTCGCCGCACCCCTGAATGAACGGTCTTTACCCAGAAAAAGGAATAAAATGCTGAAAAAAGTAATATTTGATATTAATATTGTTATCATACGTTGATGCATGTATTTTAAAAAGATCATTGCTTATTTTGTTTTCAACTTTTGCAGGTAGCAATAGAAATAGGTTTAGCCTTCATAATCCATGATCGTAATCTATAATTCATTAAACTTACATATATAATCCTACTACTATATTATATTATTATTTCCTTTATTTCATATACGAGTATATATATACATAAATAATTTACATTTTTAAATATTTTTATAAAAACAAAAGGGAAAACAAAAACATTTAAAAATACTAAAAATAGTAGTCCACTGGTATCGGGAACAGGGTCCAAGCTACTGGTGGTCAGGGCTTCTGAGAGAGGATTCTCCTAACGATACGCACCGTATCCAGCGGTACCGCTTTCTGGATCAAGCCCTTGATCCAGCTGCCTAACGAGAGCCACCTCAGATATTGGTCGAGCCTCTTGGCTATTATGCCATTGGCCGTCACGACTATCGGCACAATGACTGCTGTATCCACATCCCACATGTCGACAACCTGGCGAGCCAAGGCAAGATACTTAATCTGCTTATCTTTTTCAGCTTTCACGAGCTTCTCGTCATGCGGAATTGTTATAGCAATAATCATTGTGCGATTATTGATATTGTATTATTATATTATATTATATCAATCTGCCTAGCATTTTCCCAACTATGTTAAGGTCGGTTTCCTCTCTAACCGGATGCAGCTGAATACCGGTATTTTACATGGAGCGACAGCCTATCTGACCTCAATAACCCAGTAACTTGGTAAATCGATACCCCTTCGTAAGACTGGTTGTCAGACTTTCGGGCTTCTGACGACCTGTAACGACTGTCAAAGATCCACGAATGACATTCGGGACGTTGGTACCGGATGTCATTCGTGGATCTTTGACAGTGGCTTAACGTGCTTTCCGAGGCACGGAAGAGTCTCGGTATTAAAGATGGTCACCCATCCATGGACCAACCCCGGCAAGTATAGCTTAACCCGTTGGTTCGAACTGAGCGGCTGCTGTTACTTAGCCACGAGCTCCTAAATATTATATAATATTATAAATTTGAAAGTTTGTATATTTGGATTTTTGTTACTCAATCACGTTAAAACGGCTGAACGGATTTGTATGAAATTTGGCACACAGATAGTTGATAACTTAGATTAACTTAAACGATACTTTTCATCTCGGAAGCATATTCCCGTGGGATAATTTCCGACATCCACGCGGGCGAAACCGCGGGCAAAAGCTAGTTATATTATATTTTCTTAACTATAACATAATTTACCTCATACGTGTTGCTTGACAATTATCTTAAACTACTTGGAAGTGTATTCAAAGGAAACTAAAGAAAACAGTAGTACAATGGTGATTATTTAAAGAGGTGTGAACGGATTTAGACAGTCGATCAATGCGACTAGAACATGACTTGCGACTTGCTGGTATTACCTGGGTAAGGTGATTTATTGATTGAAATGTATGTATGTACAAACGATTATGTAAAGCATTATGCTAGGTACACACGCAGTGACTTATAATCTCACGTCTACGCACAGATTTTGACATCGCAAGTGACAAACGGGCTGTCTAAATATATGTGTGGCCATGACATTTTAAGCGTATCAGCAAGCGTGGATTGGGTCGTCCCCAGCTAGATGAACCGACGTCCTTAAAAAGATGGCTGGGACAGACTGGATGCGGAAGACGGAGGTTAGGGTCTTGTGGCCCAGCTTGGGAGAGGCCTATTTCCAGCAGTAGACTGCTTTAGACTGATTAAACCGTGGATAGTTAGCGTTATTATTGGTTTGGTTTTTGCAATGGAGATGGTAGCACAGGATTTTTGTGATCTTCTCTAATTGTTCATTTAGCATAGCTGTGCCAGCAAAAAAAAAACCTAACCGTGAATGATAAGGCTGATATAAAAAACCATTACCTAGTTTATATCGCTCTCTTGATGAGAAGTAACATACATATCTCTGTCACAAAACTCTCTCACTAAAACTCTGTCATCGTCGTCCCCCACTTCTGCTTACTCAATACTAAAAGAATGTGTACCAGAATGTGACAAACTTTTTGAATTTACAATTGCTTCTGCTTAAGACATTAAAGAATCTTTTAAAAATCTTGATGTAATAAAAACTGTTGACCTTTGGGGATTATCAGTACATACCATGTCTCAATTATTGATGTTATTTCACCCTTTTTAGCAATTATTTTTAACTCTTGTGTTGCATCTGGCGTATTTCCTGATGTGATGAAACTTAGCAAAGTGATTCCACTGTTCAAGTCTGGCAGCACAACCGATCCTACGAATTTTCGGCATATTTCGATATTACCTACATTGAGCTAAAGTTTAAAAAAAATAATTTTGGAACAAATGTTTGAAAATTTCAATGCACATAATTTACTACATCTGAAACAGTTTGGTTTTACAAAGGGTCGTTCAACTACAGACGCGGGCATGAAATGACTGAAGAGCATATTCGAGGCCTGGGAGGAGTCGCAAGATGCTCTTGACATTTTCTGCGACTTGTCCAGGCCTTCGATTGCGTACATCATGATACACTCATCAAGAAACTGTACCACTATGGTATGAGGGACAAGGCTCTCGAGTTTCTGACTTCTTATCTGAACAATAGAGGGTCGATGTTGATGGCAAGAGTACTGCAGGATCTGCGGTCACCATGAGCGTTCCGCAGGGTTCAATTAAAGATCCTTTTTATTTTTTATTTATATAAATGACTTACCTTACCACATAAGGGATAGTTCGTATTATTCGCAGATGACACTTCCCTTATTTTTTAAATCAAATGTCAGTTAGTCAACTTTGAACAAGTTAACGAAGCACTCTCTAAAGTTGTGCATTGGTTTAATGTAAATAAAACTTTAGAGATCTTCTCCTGAATGAAAAAAGACTAAACTCATTAAATTTTCAACGCCAAATGTCAGGCAGCTAACAACCAATGTTCAAGTTAATGGAATAGAGCTGGACCCTGTTGAGTCGACAGTTTTTCTTGGAATCACTATTGACGGTAAACTACAACGCTCGGCCGCCTATGCTGTTAAAAAAATTAGACAGATAACTGATGTCGATACAGCCAGAATTGTTTATTTTAGTTACTTTCATAGTCATAAGTCATATGGGATTCTTCTCTGGGAAACCTGTTCGGACATTAACTCTATCTTTGTTCTACACAAAAGGGCTGTACGAGCCATTTACAACCTAGGTCCGAAAGATTCCCTTCGAGAAAAATTCAAAGAAGTAAATATTCTGACTGCAGCTTCACAATTTACAGGATGGATTTTTGAGATGGGGCGATAAGGACAGCTACCTTAAACGTTATAGCTACAGGAAAACAGTCTTAAGAGACTGTCCTTAACCTTTTGAAATATTTCGATCTGCATTCACAGATTTTGAAAAATAATGTACAGTCAGCAAGAAAATGGGCAATTGTCACAAAAACTTTTTTTGATGCCAATCGATCCTGTTTCTTATAAGGATTAAAAACTCGTCTGGACCAACTGAGCTTTGAGTACTAGAAAAGTCAGAAATAGCAAAAAACTTTTCCCATACATTTCATAGGAAATGTGACTCCAATTTACTATTTTACGATGATAGACTGGCCGGCACTAAACTAAAACAAATTGAACTTCAAATTTCGAACGAATAGAGAACAAAAAGAACCTTTGTTGCTTTTGAAAAAACTTTTTACATGGGTAGTTCGTTTTTTTGCAATTTCTGTCTTTTGTAGAGGACAGTCTTTTTTAACGTTTTCCAAGTCTGAAAGTTCTAAATAATTTGATGTAATTTTTAGAGTTACCTCAAAAGGAAAATACGAAACTCTTTTAGGATCACATCGTTGTCCGTCCATCAGTCACTCACGACCCTTTTTCTCAGGAACGAGTGGAGGTATCAAGTTAAAATAACATCAAATACGTAGGTAGGTCTGTGGTCCCTTGAAGTTTAAAAAAAAGCTTCTAAGTCAACGCAATAAAAAATACGGCCATTTATACGACATACTTATTTTGATACTTGCAAATAAATCACCAAACCACCTACAGGGACCTACTTCCTGCTAACCTAGAATGATGAAATTAGGCTAGAAGCAAGGTCTCATAACACAAGTAAAGGGTAAAGGCCGAAAATCGGTAATTTGTTGTTTTACCACACAAAAACAAAATCATTTACAAACTTACACTTGCAGAGAATTGACCGTGACGTATATCATGTATGGGAGAACATGTTTTTCAACTAGCGTTATGTCCTACGGTCTTCTGCTGTGGGGCAAAGCTACTGATATTCAAAATATATTTGTCCTTCAAAAACGAGCTGTTCGAGCTATTTACCAGCTAGGTGCCAGAGTTTCATGAGAGATTTTTTCAAAGATATTGGTATCCTCACGGTGGCATTTCAATTCATCTTCGCCAATATCTTATATATTAGGCAAAATATACACTTATACACTAAAAACAGTGATTTTCACAATGTTAACACTAGAAATAAGGACAAACTACGAGCTCCCTTTCACCGGCTTCATAAAGTTCATAACACATTTGTTGGGCTTGATATAACTTTTTATAACAAGCTACCCTCTTCTTTGGTAGATTTGCCTTTTAATGCGTTTAAAACGAAAGTAAAATCCAAGCTTTGTTCAAAGGCATACTATTCTATCAACGACTACTTAAATGATAAGAATAGTTGGTCGCTGTAATTAACTCAAGACAATGTTTATGTTCTTTCTCCAGCTTACCCACTGACAAGTTATATGAGTTTATATAAGTAATTGTTTAATTTATTTGACTATAAAAGTCAAATTATTTAAATTTAATTTATTGTTGACATAATCTACTCATCACAATGTTTTTTTATGAGTTGTATTGCAATATGTGGTTAGCTAGTGACCTCGACAATTGATCATATTATTTATTGCTATTAGTAATTAACTGTTTGTTTATTTATTTTACCTCGATGGTCCTAGTTTATCATTTATAACTTCCAGTTACAACTATATGTAAGCGGGCACGCCCTTTATGCCTGGTGGCTTTTATTAAGATATTAAGTTCTGTTTACGTTTTGTTTTTTATTTCTGCCTGAGTATAGTTCTCGATGATTTTGTTTGGTATATTGGCGTGTGCTAGCTTATATATGGCTAATAATTTAAATTATGTTTTGTGTTGCTTAATGTAAATTATTTTGAATACTATTATATAGAATCTTTTTTTTGTTCTTCTAACTGAACAGACAGCTGTGCAGCTGGGGAGTTTGTTGCGCCACTTCTTCTTCCCAGCTAACGCACTAGGAAGTGGTGAAGGGTGGGCGTTTTGGGGGACTGTCTTATGTAATTTTGACATTCGAAAAGTGCTGATTCTCAGCCTAGTTTGAATAAATGACTTTTGATTTTGATTTTGATTTTGAACTACAATGTTACAAGTTTGTTTTTGAGATTAATTCATCCCAACTACGGAACCCTTCATTGTGCGTGGTCCGACACGCACTTGGCTCGTTTTTTTCTAAGAACGTCAGACATCACAAGCAACAAACTATCTTGCTCGTAGAGTAAATAAAATTATAACGCGTATTCGTTCGAAGTTAACATTTTTTGTTTCTGTTTGGCTAGTCTGTCTATCTCAATAAAAAATGTTGGAATTTCTTTCTTACGAAATGTATGGGACAAGTTTTTTGCGATTTCTAACTTTTCTAATACAATTTTAAGAAAATGTTCGCACTCATCTCCAAAGAGTAGGCAACTCGTTCATGGATCAATGTATACGCTTTTACAACAAACTTCCCATTGAAATTGAGACCTACCCATTAAACGATTTAAAAATTGTATTAAAACCAAACTATGTAAAAAAGGGTACTTTAAAATTAGATTACTTTAGATTATTTAGAAGATAAAAAAGCTTGGGATTGAGGTGCTCGCTCTGCTAAACCTTGTGATAAAACCATAAAACTTGACATTAGAATTATTTAGTAAAATCATCAAATATACCAGTATTATTTTAACATTATTGAATATTAAATTCAAAATGACGTGATTACTTTGTAAGGTATTATATTTTTTAATTAGCTATTGTGAATGTGAGGAATATATAATAAGAATAGCTCGTGGCTAAGTAACAACAGCCGCACGGGTCGATCCATCAGGTTAAGCTACGCTTGCCGGGGTTGGTCAGTGGATGGGTGACCATCTTTACATACCGAGAATACTCCGTGCCTCGGAAAGCACGTTAAGCCGTTGATCCCGGCTGTCATTCGTGGATCTTTGACAGTCGTTACGAGTCGTCAGAAGCCCGAAAGTCTGACACTAGTCTTACCATGGGGTATCGTATATTACCCAGTTACTGGGTTGTGGAGGTCAGATAGGCAGTCGCTCCATGTAAAATACTGGTATTCAGCTGCATCCGGTTAGACTGGAAGCCGACCCCAACATAGTTGGGAAAAGGCTAGGCAGATTGATTGAATGTGAGGAATGTGTTTTTTTGTTTTCTCTACTCATATTTGTTTTCCCTTCTCAGTTAGTTTTAATAATGGTCTGGCGGTTTGAGTAGTTTATGCGGCCTACCCAAATGTCCTTTCTTTGGTATTATTTTTCGAGTTGAGCTCCACGATTACTGGCAAATGTTTGCACTGACTGGATAGGTCCACTCAAATCTGTGTGGTTCTTTTCTTAAAAGACCATTTCCGACACTAATCTACATGGTCCTCATATGGCTTGACCAAGATTATGTCTGGACTGTAAAAGAGACTGTGACTTCTGAGTTTGTTTCGGCCTTTCTTCTCAGAGTAGTCGGATAGGAAACGCCGAACTCATCTAGCTAATTTTAATATTTTTTTAATATGACATGTAAAAGTGATTCTTATATCCTATTTACAGAATAAACAATTTCATTTCATTACATAAATTGCATATTTGCTACAAAGAAGCAGTATTATTTTAGATTCATGATTTTTAAGCAAAAAAGTTGCATAATCATAAATAAACATAAAAAGCAAAACACACAAACCAGTATATTAAGTATCTACTAGATAAATCAACAAGATTTCAGTCATGGACAATAAATCATTTCACCCAACACGTGTATCAAAACGATTGAAGTAGTTCCAAATCAGACAGAATTTAGCCTCAATCTAAACAGTGGGTATTGTTTATATTGAGGCAAAAGGATATTAACTAAAACTGTGTTTGTGTAATAACTTTATCATAATGTCAGTAATTTAAAACAGCAATGTCTAGCAGTATCACTACATATTATGACACACATAATAGATATCTGAGGTCATCAGAAAACTTGAGACTAGAGATGCCGATGCATTCCACCAGCTTTTATGACAAATCTTTTACAGTTCAAGCAGTACGGTTATGGAATGCCTTGCCCGTGTCGATAAGGCGTGCTCAATCTTTGTCCATTTTTAAAACTCTGGTGAAAAAACACTTCCTCTTTCCTTAAACGTCATCATTACATATAGTTCCTTATTCTTGTTTCATGTTTATTATTTTATATATATCTATGTATATATATATGTATATATTTATGTGGCTAAGTTTATGCGTTACGTATTTATTATGTATGTAAATGGTACACCACTGACTACCTGCAGTATTGTCTCTCCTTCTCCCTTTAATCCATCCAAAGGTTGTCTGTAAAAGATCGCTTTTAGCGATAAGACCGCCCATTGTGTCACCCTATGTAACATTTCTAAATTTATTTCTGTAATTTGTATGGTGTGCATAATAAAGAATATTCTATCTATCTATCTTCTATCTATCTATTATAAAACTAAGTCCCCGCCGCGTTTGTCTGTCTGAATGCGATAAACTAAAAAACTACCGCACGGATTTTCATACGGTTTTCACCAATTTTCGGAGTGATTCATGAGGAAGGTTTAGGTTAGGTGTATTATTCATTTAAGTTTTCTGTAAATTGGTTGAAATATGACGATGATTTTTGACTTTGATTAACTGGGAGCTAAACTAGCGAGCGCCACGTAAACCAATAGAGTTATATGAAAACAATGTATTACGGAATTAATACATTGTTTACCTGGATTAACACATGCCCACTTTTAATCCCGGTAGTACATTCCCGAGGGATATTTTCCAACATCCACGCTGCCGAAGCCGCGGGCAAAAGATAGTATTTTATAAAATATTTTTCCGCTGATCCTAGTCGTTGATTTAAAAAATGTCGAGATAGTCGATACCTTGGCATATTTAAATAAGGTCGGACCGTCAGATAACGGAACTATTTCTAAAAATAAACGATAATTCGCTAACCTTGAATTCGAGGTCATTTTAGCGGGAAACTTCGCAAGAGAGCACAAAACACGTCCTATCTCCATGACGTCTGGGACGAGTACTAGCAAAATATTAGAGAAGCGATGCAAAGAGGTGGGGGGGGCTTAACCACGTGACTAGTGAGTACGATAGACTTGCTTGAACGTTAAAATGATAATTAACCGATTTATTAGTATAGTATAGACCTAATATTTTGAATAGTGTTGTCATTATTATTATTGAAACAATACAGATTACAGTCCATAAAGATCAGAAATAGGTTAACCTCGAATATGGACCCGTACCCGGGCTGTCAAACAAGCTAATTTCAACAATTTTGAAGCCTACAAAGGACTACACAGTAGGTACTATTTTAAATTTTGTTATGTACATATTTTTTTTTTAATACTGGTAGGTATTCAGCTGTATCCGGTTAGACTGGAAGCCAAACAGAACATAAAATAAAATGGTTTTGTGAAGTCTGAAGAACGGGATCCCTTTTTTCGCATAATTTTCTTTTTCCTAATATACTTTGGCATAACTGTTTTGGCATCATTTGTTTTGCCATATTTTTTTTTGGCATACAGTTTATATTGGCATAATTAGCTTTAAGGCTAATTTGTTTAGGCATAATTTTAATTCGCATAATGTTAGCACTAATGACTATTAGCATAATAGTATTAAGGTTTCTGTAACAATTAAATAATATTATTGATTAAAAATTAAATTGCTAGAAAAGTTTGTGTCAGAAACGAATCGCTGCAAAACCGACTCCACGTAGTCTTGTCTGCCCTACCCCTAGAGTGTTATTTAAAATCGCGTAGGCGCGAAGGGTCGCGTGGGATCGCCAGAGCCCCGCAGCGCCGGAGCCGTGACAGAAACCATGCCTGCTGCATGTTGCATGCTGCATGCCTTCTGCATGCATGGTGTATGCTTGTTTACATGTTTGCATGCCGCATGCTTGCTCCATGCATGGTGTATACTTGTTTGCATGCTGCATGCTTGCTGCATGCATGGTTACATTTTAGAAGTTAATTATTATGCGTATTTTTTATGCTTTAAAAATAAGTTTAAATATTATTATGCGTAAACTTTATGCTTTAGAATGTTATGCTTAAACATTATTATGATTAGAGAAATTATGCAAAAAAAAAATATGCGTAAGCTATTATGCGAAAACAATGTTATGCGTAAATATAATTAGGATAAACAAAAGTATGCCATGTTATATTATGTCTAAAAATGTTATGCAAATGGATAGGGAACCCTGAAGAACACCCCACTTACATTGCGGCTCATGTTTCTAGCTAAACTACTTCACTATCGATCCGCCCCTGCTTCAAAACACCGAGATTTTTGAAGTGAAAACTTCTTTAGGCGCGTCGAGTGATTATTGGCAGGGGGTATAGGTACTTATGGATTCGCGTAGTGCTGGGCTATAGAATATAAATGGCGCTAATACCAGTTATAGGTTTTTTTATAGTATTGTTTCATTTTGTACATACAGGGCAACAAAATGATGATGATGATGAATAATAAATTTATATCATAAATATACCAGTTTTAAGTTTTTACTTCTGTCAGCAGTGACCATGACTGACAATTTTTTTTATCATATTTATGACACGGAAAAAAATATCTAAATGATGGGGAAAATCGTATCAAAATACATTCTGTAGTTTAGAAGAGGTAACGGCCGAACCCAGTAGCTTACCAAATAACAGTCAATAACTTATCTATCACCAGTTTTGGCAAACTGGAGATCGAAAAACCTATCTATGGTTTTAACGTCCCAAAAATCTGTCAGAGACTAGGAATCCTATGAAATGTGACACAATGACAGAAAGAATTATACTGCCTACCATCAATAGCAATCTGTCTTTTACTGAATATAGGTTATTGGATTCGGCCGAAAGAGGGCAAACAGACAGACACGTTAAAAAACTTTGTTTTATACCTACTATGTTTAGAAAAGAACGATTATTGAATTTGGATAAAGTTTGGAGACTTCTTTTGAGTTAGTGCCTATAATATGTAATATTGAACTATTGATTACAATAGTTTATTTACCGACTCAACAAACTAATGACACCAATTTAAACTGGCGATTGAACTACATACTTACTTTCATTTATATTTAAATTTCAACCGTCTTATCGAAAGTTGGAGCTATAACAAAGACGTCGATGAACTGAAAAGCAGTAACTTTTAAAGTCAAAGTCAAGTCAAAGTCAAATCATTTATTTCAAATAGGCCCTTGCAAGGCACTTTTGAACGTCAAAAATTACAAAAAAAATGAATTGATTCAAGTCGTTCCAAAAGGTAGTTTTCGTATGGAGAAGAATGGGCAAGAAACTCCACCGTTACTCTTTTAAAATGTTTTACAATATTTTGTATATATGTAGGTACATTAGTTATATAATTATATGTGAAGACGATGCATCTAAAAATAAAAAAATAAAATTTACCATACCATAATAGGTAAAAATAAATTTAAAAAGAGAGCAACAACAGATAAATTAATTACCTATGTGATAGATACATGGTTCTCACATATTTACAAACATTGTAAAAGAAGACGTTTTCCAAAAAATAAATAAAAAAAAAGTTACAATTAATAAGTCAGTGTGTGAGGAAGTCATCACAGAATGTAAAATCAATGTCATATAATAAAATATAATAATTTATAAAACTTAAATTCGCAACCAGTTTGATTTTGTCTAGATTCTAGATTATCCTATGGAGCTGGACCAGCATGTTTCCAAGCATTTTTATCTTGGATATAATCCTCTAATTTGTAATATGCTTGTTTACAAAGTGCACTTTTAATATGAGTTTTAAATTTTCTTTCATTTAATTGTAAAATATCACAAGGTATTTTGTTGTAACATTTAACACAGTACCCCATAAAAGATGTATGTACTTTAGATAATCTGAAAAATGGTTGATCTATTTTATCTTTATTTCTAGTATTAAAATTATGTCTATCACTTATTTTATTAAAAATATGTAGATTTTTTCTTACATACATAATATTTTCATATATGAATTGGCAAGGTACCGTCATAATATTAATCTTTCCAAATAGTTCCCTGAGAGATTCGCGACGATGTAAATCATAAATGGCTCTGACAGCTCTCTTTTGTAAGATAAAGATGGATTCAATGTCAGCAGCCCGACCCCACAGTAAAATTCCATACGACATAATACTATGGAAGTAGCTAAAATAGACCAAACGCGCGGTTTCAACGTCTGTTAACTGTCTTATCTTTCTAACCGCATAAGCGGCCGAGCTTAGCCGCCCCGCAGGAGATGTTATATGAGGTCCCCATTGTAATTTCTCGTCTAGCGTGATTCCTAGGAAAACCGTTTGATTAATAAATTCCAGTTTTTCTCCATTCAATATGATGTCACATTCGCTACTTCTAACATTAGGTAATTTAAATCTAATGCATTTGGTTTTTTTTTTATTTAGTACCAAATTGTTTACCGTAAACCAATCTTGGACCTGAAGTATAGAGCTATTCACGTCGTCAAGATTTTGTGACCGTCGGTTGATTTTAAAGATCAATGATGTGTCATCTGCAAATAACACCTACCTTTAATTAATATTAGTTTATAAATACAACTAAATCCTTTAATAAAACAAATGGTATGTTTCCACATTAAATTCGACATTTCGACGACACGGTTGGCGTGGGTTCGATCCCCGCACGATACAAATATTTGTATGATCTGCAAGTAGTTGTTCCGGGTGTTAGTGTACGATACACTGTTGGAGCTGCTGAAGAGTTTAAGACTATTTTTGCATTGTATAAAATCAATTTCCTTTGTATTATATAATTTCAGAGCACAGGTGTGAGTACTATGTACTAAAGAGCTAACATTTACCGGGTAATACGTATTTTATTGACTTGAATGTGCCCTGGCGGCTGTGAGTATGTCATGCTCACTCAGATGTCTCGCTGATGGTGGCGCGTGTGTTGGATCATTTAGCTCCCTTCAAAATGGTTGAGCTGAATGGTGCTAATCCATGCGTCATGTTCGTGAACGGGCGCCGTCAGTTGGTACAGGTCAACTCTTAGCTGCCTTGGCTGATTTAAATTTTTGAATTGTTCTTTGTTTTATATTTTTATTACGGACGCTTCTAACGTGCACGTCTTTCTACATTGTTCTCACATGTTTAATTTCAACATGAATGATGTAACAAATACTTTGTAACAATTTATTTAAAAGAGTGTCCGTGGAGTTTCTTGCCCGTTCTTCTCCATAGGTACCTACCTACTACGCTTTGGAATGGGCAACTAGCTTCATATTTCTGACTGACCGATTCCTTGACAATTCAAAAGTGCCTGTAAATGGTTTAATTGAAATAAATGCTTTGAGTTTGAGTTTGAGTTTGATACAAGAATAAATTCTTAGAGAGGGGCAACGTTTAAAAAAAAAAGAAAAAAAATTATCTACACGATCTTTATTTTTGAATTGTTAACATAAAAGCGATGGTCATGTATGACGACTAATGACACACTAAGGCCCACTTGTGCATTCATGGGTTAGCTAAATAACTCGGAGTTAACGGCTTACTCGGGGTTAATCCAAAGGGAAATTATTGGATTAACCATGACATAGCTGAGTTAGTTGTTAACGCGCAAGTGGGCATTACTGTGCTTTGTACTGGCGAAACATCGCAACATGTTGAAATCTCTAGGCCTTGTCAAAAATTACGGTTAAAGATATTTATTTCTCAAAAGAATTACAAATTCACTTATAGAGAAAACATATACATTAGATTTAAACAAAATGATTTGCCATAAAGCGTAGCTTAAAATAAAATATATCGCTATACATAGTACGTAATAATCTTAAAACTAACATTATTACATTGCACTTTGATTTAATAATTTTGTCACAAATAAAACAAATCAGAAGTGGGTAGTTCTACACAAGGAACAGCATAATTTTAAGCGGTGCGGGTAGGGTGAATCTTGACGGTTGAAGCGTGTTTGCTAAGGCCTACACCATAGTGCGGAACAAAAACTTGAAAACGAAAAATTAAGACAGTAATATTCTGTTCCCTCATTTGCTTTTAAAAATTAACGTGCAATTAGAGATTTTATGTAGATATCTAAAAGGATTTGTATATTTGTGTATATTTTGATTAGACTTTATATTTATTTTACTGTAATGTGATTTTATTTCTTATCGCTGATTTGTTTAGTTTTGTTTAGTTTAATACTGCTCTTAAGGAAAGTCCAAGTATATATATATAATAATATATATATATTTATTTTTTTATTTTTTTATTATATGGAACATTGACAGAAAATAGAGATTCCAACATGTTTTGATACGATTGTTTCGCCAGTGGAAACGCACAGTTAGGCTGCAAGTGTATTCAGGGAAGAACATAAAAAAGGTTTGTAAAAAAACAAAACATGACAGTAATATAATTTAATTGTAACATCTTGCATGCCATAATATGTGTGTATTATACCCATGTTTTGGACAAATAATTAATGATCTTTATCTTTAAATTAGGTTGTTATTATTTTCTTAGAACTGTTTGCGGTGCATTATGTGGAGCCTTGTAGGTTGACCTTGTAAAATATAACGACATGATGTTATCCATCGAAGGCTAAGTTTTTTGATATGTAACATCTTTCCTCTCGCTTTTATGCTATCTGTGGGAGTGATTTCGTGAAAAGGGACGGAAGTGTGTAACAGGAAGCCGGGGAAGCACGCGCTATTTGATTTGACCAATGAGCGCGCGTGGTGCTAGAGTTAGCTTTCAAATTGTTACCAAACCATTTTTGGAGAGGTTGGTACAGCCAAGATTTCTGATGTTATACATCTTATGCGATTACTGTAAGGCTTGCTATTTTTTTATTTTATTTATCTGGTACTGTTCCACAGCTGGGCAAAAGCCTTTCCCAAATTCTTCCAGCACACCATGCTAAGCGTGCCACAATAGAAACAGGGTTTGTCGACGGAAGAATAGACAAAATGACAGATAAACAATCACAACCTGTCATTTTGTCTATTCCGTTGACAACACCCGTAGAAAACCCTTCTCTATGGTTGTCATGCTACGCGTACAGGTATCCTTTTCCTCAGCCACCTCGAACCAGCCTTTGAGGTACGCGTCTAGGTCGGCCAGGGCAGCGTCGTCCATCCAAATACAGGGTGTTCGGCAGAAGGTTGAACATACGAAAATGGCGGATCTGTGGGGCCGTCTACTACGTTTTTAGGCCCAATATCAAGACCCAAGCTACAAGGATATTCTTTAATGATTTTTTATTTAAAAAAATCGGAATTTGTCGTTGCCAAAACTTCAAACGTCAATAATTTCATTTAAAAACAACAAAACTGGAAACATTTTATTTTTATCTTCATCTAAAGTAACTGTAGAATCTTATAAAAAAAAAAAGTTATTAAAGTTGTTTTAAAAGAAATTGTGCATATTGTATACCGTTAGATTGGGCATGAACCAAAGATGTTTTCCTAAAATTAGAACTGCTCTATCACTGTTAGTTTTTTTTTTTAACGCAGTTCAAAGTCGGGCTTTCGGTATTTATTTTTTATTTGTTTGTAGTTTAAGGGCTCGTATTTACTTTTCTAGCAATCATCTGCGTCAAATACGAATTTTATAAGATTCTACAGTTACTTTAGATGAAGATAAAAATAAAATGTTGCCAGTTTTGTTGTTTTTTTATGAAATTATTGACGTTTGAAGTTTTGACAACGAAAAATTCCGAAGAAAAAAAAAAAACCTTGTGGCCTGGGTCTTGTTATTGGGCCTAAAAACGTAGTAGACGGCCCCACGGATCCGCCATTTTCATATGTTCAACCTTCTGCCAAAGACCCTGTATACTAAATATTAAAAAAATATAATGAGTGCTAGTGTATCAAGAATTATTGAACTTGAATTGGTTTTTTATGAAGGATTTCTGTTATAAAATATAAGGTGTTACGATAATTTTTATCTTAAAATAAAAATGCATATTTCGCCCATAAGCATAAGCAAGCAAGGTTAGTGTCGCGCCGCCGGCCATAGCAATTTTTTACCGCTACCGAGCACGACAGCGATATCTTTTATAATATCAATAGGCCTTAGCGTGTGCGTGGCCGCACCTCGTGTATGATCTATTCCAAAAGTAACAGATGAAAGTGAAAACGAACCCTGTTCAGTTTGAATTCTTTAGCAATTTTATTGTTCATGTTTTATTTCTATAAGGAAATCTGGTCAAGATGCCACTGATTGCTCGATCCGGTCACTAGTCGCCAAGTGCGCGAAAGCGAATAAGTAGCATTGCTAGTATTTACAGGCTGCGGTAACAACTACATTATTATTTATGTGGACGACAGCCCATAAACCTAAGACCCAAAACTTTAGTCAATAGGCCGAAGAGAGAATTTCAACTGAAACTGACCTAAATCTCTCAAACAACTAAACTCTTAGACGTGGACCGTAACGTATACCAGAAACCTTAATGACCCAAAACCACAGAGCATGGAGGCGGCATTGTCAACACTTCCATACAAGTCAAACGTGTCACCGTTTTCTCGTATTACAGCTACGGTTTCCTAGAAAAACGGTGGCCGCACTTAACGGCCGCTGTTGCTGCTGTCATGAAAACAGTCAGTCAGTAAAGTCTGATAGAATCGATGCACCAACTTCATAAACTAACATACCTAACTTTTCAAAGTGCTAAAGATTTTAAACGAATGAATCATTTAACTTGTTGAAATGGTTTTCATAAAGTATGTCGTCCAAAAGATATTATATATCGATGGTCATACGTTGACAACTCGTAACCCACATTTTTTCGCAAAATAAGTTATGTACATCAAAAATTATTAAATTAAGCGCCAAATCTTCCCATTGATAACTCGTAATGCACAAAAAATGTCACTCGTGCAATTTATGCCACAATTGACAACTCACAATTAACAGGTTTCAACTTGATTCGCTAGATGGCGCTGTATCTAGCTTAACATATAAGCAAACGCTCTGTTTTATAAAAATGATTAAAAATACAATTAGTGCATAAAAGTTAATAAAACCCAGTGAATCAGTGGAACGTTACCTAATAACTAAGTGACAGTGTTATCCACAAGTTTTAAATACAAACAGTGAAGTTAAGGCGAAATATATAATGCAAAACTATCCTGCAAAACAATAGCGTAAAACCAGTGGCATCTCCCAATAAACAAAACATTACGAATAATAAAAACGTTCTGTAATCCAAACACGTTAAAATAAGTCCAACAAATAAAAGTTATAAAGACGAAGTAAAAAAAAGTGATTCATTCTGTGATTTAAATTTCAACCGTCACATTATCAACAAACAGTTTGAGCGAACTGAATATTGAATAAAAGGCAAGTACTGTCAAATTTGATCCTAACATTAACTGTACGGGTGGCGCAGTGCGTAAAGTATCGCCATTCTTTTGCAAATAACTAGCTTCAATTAGTGATCGCTAGTTCAAACCTCAGTTTTAACACAAACTACTTTTAAGAAATTTAAAATTTCATGTTTGTGAATTATATGAGGAGTCTTCACTGGATGTGTAGAATACACGTAACAAACACTGGCAGTATCATCATCCAATAAGTACTCACATAAATATCCTCAAGATGGCGTCACTAGTTACATGTTATGAATGTAAAAAATTGGTTAACATAAAAAGCACTGCTCTGTGCTCTGCCTGCGATAAAAGGTACGAATTTGATTGTGTCGGTTATCCAGAACCAACTTATCGACTAAAGAATGCAGAAGAGAAAAGGAAATGGAGATGTAAGATGTGTATTAGGAATAAAAAATATAGTAATACGGACGAAACATCTAACATAACCATACGGAAAAAACAAAGTTCAATAACAACAACTTCGCAAACAAAAGGAACACAAGAAGCAAATAATATCATAGATAATGGAGCACTGGGTTATCAAACCAAAGCTCGAAATAATCCAAACTTACCGGATTCCCATATACTAACTGACTTCGAAACATCAGATGATTCGTATAGTACTCCCAATAAATTATCAAGAAGCATTGACAAAACAGTATCTGACCTCCTATCAGCCTCAGAAATGAAGGAGACGATTGCTCAGCTTACACTTAAGCTCGAAAGTACTGAGAAAGAGCTAGATAATACATTATTAGAAAACAATGACCTTCATAAACAAATAAATAAGCTAACCATAGAAAACAAAACTCTGAAATCTTTATGCCTTTCCCCCTCAATGCTTGGTACTCCTGGTAGCAGCAAGAAAAAAAAAACAGCTCGCACACATCAAAATTACATGCGTCCTACGCCGTCCACTCCATTATCGTCAAGGTTGAGCGACGAAGCAAAAGAGGATGTAAAAATATCAAACTTGAAACAAGAAATTAGAACACTACAAGAACAACTAAACATCGCAGTCCGGGAGATTGCAATGCTCACGCAGCGTATAGGAGTATTAATGCAACATAAGCACGCTACCTATGAACCAAAAATCCAGGAACTAAAACAGGAATCTGTGACCGCCTGTGTTCAGGCTCGTACTGTCGAAAATGTGCAAAAGACGACTCACGAGAAGAAAATATATGTTTATGGCACTCAGCGTTGCGTCGGACTTGCTGCAGCTATCTCACATTCGAGAACAAATACGCAATATGAAAAATACAGAGCTGTAGCCGAAACAATGCCAAATGCGCCGTGCGGTGAAGTAGTAGCTAAATGTGGAAATATTAGATTGACAACTGACGACAAACTTATAATATGTATAGGAGAGAATGACCAAAACTTACACTTAGTCTTGTCTGAATTGCAGTTCATATTGGATATGTTTAAAAATAACACTGTAATTGTATTAAATGTCTTAACCAACTCATATCTGAATGTCAACAAATTAAATTATTCGTTAAAAAAATTGTGTAATATGTACAAAAAATGTCACTTTGTAAATCAAACGCACACTGAATTAGTACATATTTGTAAGTCCTTAAATTACATTATAGATTGTAGTGATTATAGTGATAAATACTTGAACCCTAATGAAATTAGGAAAAGGATAGCGAGTAGCAAATCAAGTTTTAAAGTAAACAACAGTTTAAGAAAACCTAAAAAAGGGACAATCCCGTACTATTTCAACCATCGTGAAATAGTAAAGCCCCATGAATATGGCACCGCTACACAACTCAATACAGGTCATAGAGGGACTATACCCTATTACTTCCCTGCTTTAAACAAGGGCGACGCGTTAAGCAAGCAAAACTCATTTTTTCGTGTCCAAAGTCAGTAAAATGCATCAGTTTAAAATACTTCACCAGAATATCGCTAGTATCCTGTCTAAACAAGAGATTCTAGAAATTACAATCCAGGAGTTAAAAGAAACAAATAATGATCCTGATGTAATTTGCCTATCAGAAACTTTTGTAAAAAAAGGCTGTGAACACTATATCAAAGTATACAACTATGAAATGGCTACCAACTACTGTCGAGACAAACAAAGAGGAGGCACTTGTATACTAATACAAAAAGGATTAAATTACAAAGAATTGACATTCATAAAATCCTATGCAACACAGAACACATTTGAAGTCTGTGGCTTAGAGTTGAGTAATAAATTAGTAATTATATGTGTGTACAGAACGCCTCAGTCTGATCCAAATCAGTTTCTAACAAAATTGGAAACACTTTTAAACGATTTGCTTAAGAAATATAAATCTAAAATAAATATAGTTATAGCCGGAGATTTAAATATAAATACCCTCAAACAAGGCAACATCACAAATGCGTTAAAGGATTTGTGTAAAAATTATAATTTAATAATTCACATCAATGTCCCTACGCGGAAACTGTCTTGTATTGACCATATATTAAGCAACATTGACAATGCAACTGCAACCGTACTACCTCTGCATCTTTCAGACCATGACACCGCACAAATGTTAAGCTTTCCTAGTAATCATCAGCCATTGAAATCGCCGGGATACTACATTTATAAAAGAGATTTCAACAGGGATAATATCCGGAAATTCAAAGAATGCTTGCAAAATCTGTCTTGGTCCGACATCTATGCAAACACCACTGATGCAAATTATGCATTCAATGATTTCCATGAATTGTTCTGCCTATTTTACTATATGTGTTTTCCTAGGGTAAGAGTCAAGGTCAATAGTAATAATAGGAACACACAAAGGTGGATAAGCAAAGGTTTAAAACAAAGTTGTCAAACTAAACGTAATCTGCGCTATCAGTACTACAAAAACAAAAACTTAACCAATAAAACTAAATATAAAAATTATTCAAATCTACTGAAAAAATTTATCTATAGTTCCAAAAAGAACGCGAATATAAGCTATATCAATAAGCATGATAACAAGTGTAAAGCGACATGGAGCGTCATACAAAATGAAATTAATAGAACTAACCCTAAAAACAATATAGAAAACATAAAGATAAACGATACTATGGTTACAGACCCTGTAGAGATAGCTTCAGTATTTAACAACCACTACATAAACCTATCGGCCTTACCTACACAAAAAAGTTTCGACCCAAGCTTTAGGAGAAATAATAGTGTTAACTCAATGTTTCTGAAACCAATGTTGGAAAGTGAGGCGAGCCAGGTAATAATGTCACTACGCAACACCAAAGCGGAAGGGTACGATGAAATTAATACAAAAATCTTAAAGGCTTGCTGTAACGAGCTGACTGGTGTTTTAACTCACTTAATTAATATGTCGTTTTTAACCGGAGTTTTTCCTGAAAAATTAAAATTATCAATTGTCAAGCCCTTATTCAAAAAGGGTGATATATATGACATCAATAATTACGTCCCATTACTTTAATACCTATTTTGTCAAAAATTTACGAAAAATGTATGTTTAAAAGACTGATTGACTACTGCAACAAATTTCAAATCATAAGTACCGAACAGTTTGGCTTCCAAAAAGATAAATCGACTACGTTAGCTATTTATTCTCTTATGAAAATTATACTCACAAATATTAATAATAATTATCTCACTACAGGTCTATTCTTTGATATGTCTAAAGCCTTCGATTTGGTGTCACACGATATACTGCTTCAAAAGTTAGAAACAATTGGGATTAGGGGACCTGCACTTCAGTGGATATCATCCTACTTAAGCAATAGGCAACAATGTGTGATTATCAGTAAAATGAACGAAACCAAAGACATCACATCATATTCATCAGAATATAGTCATAATAAATATGGCGTCCCCCAAGGTAGCGTACTAGGCCCAATATTATTCCTTTTATATATAAATGATATCATAAAAATAACTAATCATAAATGCATCTTATTCGCTGACGATATATCCATAATTGTGACATCTGATAAAAAGCAAAATACCGTTGTAGATCATGAGACTGACATTAATAATACTATTGATATACTAATACACTGGCTTGACATACACCATTTGAAAATAAATTTAGAAAAATCCGTATACATACAATTTAACCAATCTAATAATAATAAAAATAATATTAAACTTAATATAAGTAAAATTAAACAAGTACCACATACAAAATTTTTAGGAGTAATAATTGATCAAGATATAAACTGGAAGGGACACGTAAACAGCGTCTGTGGTAGAATTAATAAATTCGTATACGCTTTGAAGCAAGTCAAAAATGTAACAAACATAAAAACTGCTATTATATCTTACCATGCATATGTTGAATCGTTACTACGATATGGTCTTATAATGTGGGGTAATAGCACTGATCTAAATAGAGCGTTCATCGCCCAAAAGAAGTGCCTAAGATCAATTTATGGACTTCAGCCGGATGATACATGTCGGCCAATATTTAAAAAACTTGGTTTGTTACCGCTTCCATCTCTCTATATTTACGAAATATGTGTGTTTGTGACCAAGAATAAACAACTATTCAAGACAGCAAGCGATGTATGTCCTCGGAGCAGACGTGATGCTTATGGACTGGTGTTAAATGATTTACCAAAGCTAACCAAATATAATAAAAGCTGTCTAGCAATGTGTGTACGTACTTATAATAAAATACCAAATAATTTAAAACTATTAAATGTAAGATTATTTAAAAACAAATTATACAAATGGCTAAATGAATATAGCTTTTATAGTTTGAAAGAATTTATGGACAAAAAATATTGACATTCTATTCTAACATTAATTACTTAATTATAATTACCCTGTGACATTAAATTTTTGCATGCTATGTTTTATCGTAGCTAAACATGTTTGTGCCACTCTAACCCATACTAAACACCATTGTATACCATGTTTTACGCAAATAAATTATTTTATTATTATTATTATTTTCATTTATTCATTTATAAACTTATTAAGTACATTTTTAAATATTTTTATAAAATTCATTAAAAAAAACATTTAAAAATATAAAAAATAGTAGCCCACCGGTATCGGGAACAGGGTCCAAGCTACCGGCGGTCAGGGCTCCAGAGAGAGGAACCTCCTGACAATGCGAGCCGTGTCCAGCAGTACCGCTTTCTGAATCAAGCCCTTGATCCAGCTGCCCAACGAGAGCCTCGTTAGGTGTTGGTCGAGGCTCTTGGCAACTAAGCCATTGGCTGATACGACTATCGGCACAATGATCGCTGAGTCCACATCCCACATGTCGACAACCTCGTGAGCCAAGTCAAGATATTTGATTTGTTTATCTTTCTCAGCTTTCACGAGGTTCCCGTCATGCGGGACCGTTATGTCAATAATCATTGTGCGCCGCTCTACTCGATCCACCACCACTATATCAGGTTTATTCGCAACAATAGTCCTGTCAGTGATGATGGATCGATCCCAGTACAATGTGATATTTCCATTTTCGAGAACTGGGTCGGGCACATACCTGTAATACGGCACTTCCGATTCCACAAGATTGTATTTCAGAGCAAGTTGCTGATGGATAACCCTGGCTACAAGGTTGTGTCTATGCAAGTACTCTTCTTATTATTATTATTATCATTTATTCATTTATAAACTTATTAAGTACATTTTTAAATATTTTTATAAAATTCATTAAAAAAAACATTTAAAAATATAAAAAATAGTAGCCCACCGGTATCGGGAACAGGGTCCAAGCTACCGGCGGTCAGGGCTCCAGAGAGAGGAACCTCCTGACAATGCGAGCCGTGTCCAGCAGTACCGCTTTCTGAATCAAGCCCTTGATCCAGCTGCCCAACGAGAGCCTCGTTAGGTGTTGGTCGAGGCTCTTGGCAACTAAGCCATTGGCTGATACGACTATCGGCACAATGATCGCTGAGTCCACATCCCACATGTCGACAACCTCGTGAGCCAAGTCAAGATACTTGATTTGTTTATCTTTCTCAGCTTTCACGAGGTTCCCGTCATGCGGGACCGTTATGTCAATAATCATTGTGCGCCGCTCTACTCGATCCACCACCACTATATCAGGTTTATTCGCAACAATAGTCCTGTCAGTGATGATGGATCGATCCCAGTACAATGTGATATTTCCATTTTCGAGAACTGGGTCGGGCACATACCTGTAATACGGCACTTCCGATTCCACAAGATTGTATTTCAGAGCAAGTTGCTGATGGATAATCCTGGCTACAAGGTTGTGTCTATGCAAGTACTCTTCGTTAGCTAGACGAGAACAGCCGGAGATAATATGTCGGATTGATTCTCCCGGACGGTGGCATGCCCGACAGATGTCAACCGTGCCGTCTTTCACAATAAATCTACGGTAATTGTTCGTCATGATAACTTCGTCCATAATTGCACAGACAAAACCTTCGGTTTCCCCAAAGAGGTCACCAAAACGCAGCCAGGCTACGGACGCTAGAAAATCTACATCGGGTCCATGTAGGGCCCGGAAAAAGCGTCCGTGAAGCTCCTTACTCTGCCATACCTCCCTGCGATCGTTAGTGTCAAGCACTACAGGCTTGCGCCAGTTCTCTTTAGCCATGGCGAGCGGGGTGAGGCCCTTGTCCACCGCGACCACATCTCGATGCATCCCCACGTCGGCTTCTAGGAAATATTCCCTGAGACTGCATATCTCGCGATTGTGGAGGATCTTAGCGTTTAAAAAGCCTCGACCTCCACACTTTCGCGGGATATACAGTCTCATTACCGATGACCGTGGGTGGTGCATTCGATATGCAGTTAGCAGCGTACGCACCCTTCTATCCAGGGCGTCGAGTTCAGTCTGAGTCCATTTGAGTATGCCAAAAGAGTACATCAAAACCGGCATGACCCAACCATTGAAGGCGCGCACCTTATTTCCGCCTGATAAAAGACTATTGAATACTTTCTTCAGGCGGCCAAAGAAGCGCTCCTTCAGTGATTGCTTCATGTCAGTAACATTGATACCCAACGCTTCCGACATACCCAAATACTTATAGGTTTCGGATGCGGAGAGGGCTCTAAGGTTTATGGAATCCGCGAGCTGTGTTCCCACGGATTCCACAATCTCCCCTCGCTTTACATGCATGACCGCACATTTGTCGACACCAAATTCCATCCTGATGGCGCTACTGAAAGTTTCAGTTACTTTCAGTAGCTCCATCAGTTGCAAATTGTTGGGGGCAAAGAGTTTTAGGTCATCCATGTAGAGAAGGTGAGATATAACCTGACCACCTCTCCTCAGCCGATAGCCTAGACCTGAATCCTCCAGCAATGTGCTTAGAGGATTCAGGGCTAAGCAGAACCAGAGCGGACTCAAACTATCGCCCTGAAATATGCCTCGCTCAATCCTTATCGGCTCGCTATTCCTCTGGATATTGCGACATCCTGGATAGCGAAGGACCGTCCTCCATTGCCCCATACACGACATCAGGAAGGTGCGCAGAGTTGCATCTACTTTATACAACTCCAGCACCCTCCTGAGCCATGTATGTGGCACCGAGTCATAGGCCTTCTTATAATCTATCCAGCATGTCGATAGATCTTTTCGGGAACGGCGAACCTGTTGGCTAATGGCCATATCAATGAGGAGTAGCTCCTTAGTACCGCGGGACCCGTTCCTACATCCATTTTGAGAGGCAGACATGATGGAGTTGGTGTCTATATGTTTGTTAATTTTAGCTCTCAAAATGGAAGTAAGAACTTTATAGACCGTCGGTAAACACGTGATCGGCCTATAATTTTTGGGTTCCGCGGTGCTACCAGATTTATGGAGCAGGTGGGTAACTCCTGTCGTTAGGAACTGGGGTAGCGAACCAGACTCCAAAGCAGTCTGGTACTGAGCCGCCAAGCGAGCGTGCGACCTTTTGAACCATTTGATCCAGAAATTGTGCAGCCCGTCCGGCCCTGGAGACTTCCAGTTGGGCAACGGACGAACTGCACGAGCTACATCTTGGGGGCAGATGGTAATAGCCCCCATTTCTGGTATTGGATCGCAGGCTCGCTCGACTTCTCTAGTCCAATCACCTTCGGTGTGGTTGACAGGCGCCGACCAGATACTCCGCCAGAAAGAACACATGGCATCATCATCCGGAAGGCGCGCGTCAGCCACACCTTGGTCCGGTCGCTCCCAAGCCCTATAAATCCACCTTTCATCACTCTGGAAGGTGCGATTCTGAGTATATCGCTCCACTCGCCGCTTACACCTACGAATACGGTTAGCCCATGCATACACTTTCTGCTTCAGGAAGTCGATGCGCTCTGTGACATGGGACACATAGTCCTCAGGACGAATATCAGTCCCTGAGAACGCCCGCCTCACAAAGCGCATCACTCTAGGGCGAGTATTGCCCTCCCTGAAGCAAATAAGTTTGCCGATGAGCGCTCTGGCCCCACCAATACGGCGCTCAATTCTGCACTGCCAAGCTGGTACGGCTGGTTTCGGTCGTGTAGCTCTAGAGTCATTTGAAAATTTTACGTGAGCTACACGACATGCTGCTACAGCCGCGCAGTACAGAATTGAATGAGTATCAGTGAGGTCTTCGCAATCATCAAAATAGTTTGACAACTGCGAATCCAGAACCGCCACCAGCGCCCTATTTTTGTTATGCATGGGCAAACGAGGTAAACGTGGTCTAAGTCCGGGCGACATGAATCGATATTCCCGAATCGCACCCTCCAAAGCACTCCTCAATTCCTCATTGCATTGGGTACTTACGTTTGTAGCCCTGTCATCAATCCTCTCGTCAGCTTGAATTGTAGTGTCCTGTGGCGGTACTACAATAACACTCTGCGGCGGGGGAGCGATGACATGGCTACTCTGCATTTCATTTCGCAGGCGATCAAGTACAGCGTCATCCAACATATGATTACGCTGGATGACCCGCACCTGATCCGACAGTCGTTGTGCCGAAACGTTGACAGCTGGCTCAAGCACCTGAAAAAGAGAGAGCATCCGGACACGGTACGCGGTCAGGTTGTTTCCCCCCTCTGTAGCCCCATAGTATGAGCGCATGACATTCTCGTTGATGGATTGTGTCCATCTCATGCGCTGCACACATCCGCCGGGAGCTGGGACCCTATCAGAGGCCGGTGGGCCTCGAGGTCCTAAGCCGTCCGGAGGCCGGTGTCTTCCCCGTCGACGAACAGGTGGTGGCGTCGTGGGCGGAGAGAAATACTCGTCGCTCGAGCTCGACGCAACTGCCGCGGCTGGTGTCGTCCCAGCGTTCACAGTGGGGCTGGGTACCGGCGGTGGCGAGGCGGAGCTGAGCGACGAGTCCGGAGGTGGTAGGCGTGCTCGACGTGTGGCCGATCTTGTCAACATTGTCTTGATTTTCTTATTTTCCTGTTGTGTTCATTGTTCTGTTATCGGAGGTGACACCTGTCATGTCACCTCCGATTCGGCAGTTTTTATTAAAATTCTTTTACATTTTGGTGTATATTTATCTCCTTAATGAATTATTGCTTTGTGGATACGGTTTACTTAAAATTTAACAAACTCTTGTAGAACTGCGTGTGAATTAATATTTTATTACGAAGACTGTAAAAAACAAGACGTGCAGTTGACACGGTGTTGCCAATTTTTATTATTATTATTATTGAGCTCACTAGTACGCGAGTTACGAGGTGTCAACGCAAATGCAGTTTGTAATAATTCACTGACAGAGTAAGATTACGGCGCGAGTTTGAATTGTTTTAGAATAGTTTTATATTTAAATACGTCTATTTATTTCCAAAAAGTGTCCCTGAAGGTATATTGGTATGTTTTATTTTACCTAAAACGCTCAATAAAAGTAAGCCATCCGGATGTTACGCGTAGTGGTCGTAGTGCGACTCCGTCCTTAATCCATACCTTAATGTAATACTAATTCATGATAATTATTGAGTTACTCAATAATATTTTAGGTAATATTCATAATAAAACCTAAAGGTAGCTATTTGTATTCATATATACGCACTGATTTAAGTAAGTAGGTACCTACATTCATTAATCGGTATAGGAATTGATAAGATCGACGCTTATTTTTAGATTCTTTGTCTGTATTCTTTATCGATTCGATAAGTTTCGCATAGGCAAGTTAAGTATAGGTGATACAGACTCTCCTACTATTCTGAACTCATATGATTTTAACTTAAAACCTGGGTTATCAACTTCTCATGTAGTACCCACGAGTAGTTACTAGTAGCACGAGTGATGATGGAAACTATGATCCGGATCAGACGTCCTGCTCATCTGAAGATGATGATAGTTGTATAAATGAAGGAAATAGTAATGGAAGGAAGACAAAGAAAAGAAAAGGTTTAGCTAAATCAGAGATTTGGAAAGCCCGTATGAACAAAAAGTTATGAGAACATGTCAAAGACTACATAGGCTGGAGAAAAAATTTGAAAAAGAAAAGAAGATATTTGCGACGGAGACTATTCTTTGTTGCCAAGTAGGCCAAGAAATAAATGATTTTTTCCATAACAACCTACGAGCAACTTTTAAGGACTCGCCTAAACTTATTTCATGCTAATTTAATAACTTGCAAGCTCATAGAACTACCTTCCTATACCTATACCTATACCTTCACACTTCACTTTTTTATGATAATTTACAATGCATTTGCTCGAAAAGAGCCTTTTCCAAGCAGTAAATTAGTGCAGAAAGTGTCACTTTTTTTCACTAGTGCTTTTTACTTTTCTGTTTTTTTTTAATTTTGGTGGCCGTCGTCAGCCCGTTGCAAAGAGTTTTTATTATTTGAGAAAAGTTTTACAAATCAGATGATGATGATAACGATGACGATGACGATGGCTATGGCGATGGCGTTGGCGATGGCGATGACGATGGCGATGACGATGGCGATGACGATATCGATGACGATGGCGATGGCAAAGGCGGAGTCAAAGACAAAGTGGAAGTGGAAGTCGAAGTGGAAGTCGAAGTGGAAGTCGAAGTGGAAGTCGAAGTGGAAGTCGAAGTGGAAGTCGAAGTGGAAGTCGAAGTGGAAGTCGAAGTGGAAGTCGAAGTGGAAGTCGAAGTCGATGTGGAAATGGAAGTCGAAGTCGAAGTCATGAATGTTGTTTTTATCATTTATATACGTCGTCATTATGCTAGATGTTACATCACACACACACACACACTCACTCGATTTTTTTTTTTTTTCTCACAATTCATAGTAAAACGTTGTATGATACACGTGCGTAAGATGATTTCCGATGAGTGGCATTTTATTCACGAGCGAGCGTAGCGAGCGAGTGTATAAGTCGACACGAGTCGGAAATCATAATATCATATATAGCATAAATAACTATTGCCGCACATGTAATTGTTTCAATCTAATAAAATAGTGCTTT
The DNA here is from genome assembly GCA_916701695.1 of Agrochola macilenta. Taxonomy (NCBI): domain Eukaryota; kingdom Metazoa; phylum Arthropoda; class Insecta; order Lepidoptera; family Noctuidae; genus Agrochola; species Agrochola macilenta. Next base: position 20,149,433 of record OU753560.1, on the reverse strand, counting down.
TTCTAAACTGACATCTCGTAAATAATGGTTGACTACTCGTAACACGTTAGTAATGAGGTTATTTTAATATTGTTTACTCGTAACTGTTTATGTATTGATTATTTAATGAAAAACCTATGTGGGCATTGTATTGTTTTAAAATATATCAATAAATAATTCAATTACCTACCAACTACTTTTTAATTTTAATTTATTTTCGTAATTATACAGTTTTTTCCCTCTCCTGTAAAATTTGACACATTGCAGTTACATGTTGTCAACCTTTGACCATCGATATTTTTATTTATTTTTATTTTTATTATTATATAAAATAATAATTGAAAAATACTGGACGGAGAGTAAGAACGGGCCCTGGAACCATCTTATCACTTTGGGGTATCTTATAACAATAGTTTTGGTTGTCTAAACCAATATACGAGTATATTAAAATATATATTTATAAAGAGAAAAGATTTGATTTTTTGTATATTTGTTTGTATTGGATAAACTCAAAAACTACTGGACCAATTTGAAAAATTCTTTCACCAGTAGAATAATATAATATTACTGAGTAACATAGGCTATAATTTATAAATATTTCAAGCGGGCGAAGCCACTGGCGGAAGCTAGTGTTGAATAAACAAATAAATTATGCAAATCTTAGTTTTTGTTTACCCTATGAATGTATCTTCTCGTATTACGAACAACTTTTTCGGTAGCACTTTCAAGGGCCTACTAGCAGCAACACCAAAAGTGGCATCAGAAGTGCTGGTGGCGGCAGAAACTAAGGTGGCAACGGAGGTGCTGGTGGCGGCAGAAACCAAGGTGGGAACGGAGACGCTGGTGGCGACAGAAACTAAGATGGCAATGGAGGCGCTGGTGGTGGCAGAAAACTAAGGTGGCAATGGAGGTGTTGGTGGCGGCAGCAATCAAGGTGGCAACGGAAACGGAGGTGGCGAACATAACCAAGGTGGCAACGGAGGCGCTCGCTGGTGGCAACAATTACCAAGGCTAGCCTACTACTCGTAGTTACTTCTTCTTCCCAGTTTAAGCACTAGGAAGTGGTGAAGGGTGGGCGTTTTTGGGGGGCTGTCTTATGTAATTTTGACGTTCGAAAATTGCAGATTCTCAGCCGAGTTTGAATGAATGTCATTTGAATTAGAGCCCAGCCTTATCCTTCTACGGCACACTTTTGGCGGCGGATCTGGCCACACTGTCTAAGTCATAGAACCATCTATCTAGCTATCCAGGTCCATTCCAGAAGACATCATCAGTGTAATAAGCAGTGAGCAGTGTATGTGTTTGATAAGCCTATAACACTATTTTAGTGACGAGTATAAAGTACCTGTTGATAATAAATATAACACAAGAAGAGTAAGAGAAAATAAACTAGTTGAACCGAAAGTAATATATTATTATGGGGAAAGAACTACAAGATATCTAGTCCCAAGAGTATTTAATCAAATAGATCTGTTAAGACAAAACCCTAAAGTAAGTAAAGGTATGTTAAAGTCAAAATTAAGGAGTGTGTTTCTCGATAAAGAAATTTAATTTAATTAATTACATTGTTTGTGTATAACGAATAGCAAGCGCTTCTCGCCATGAAACTGGATAGTTTGGCGAGTAAAACTGTAAAAGCAACAAATAATGTACCGATGTTTGAGAATAATAAAAAATAAATAAAAAAATTGACCCAATGGGTGCCCCGCCGCCGCCATTGGATCCAGTCCCTTCGGCAGCTACGGCGCTCCTCAACAAATTATTTTTAACTTTAGCTTATTGTTAACTTGTTTTAGTTGAAATAGTTTTATAAAAAAAGAGAAAATAATAGTTTCACAGTAAACTACGTTATTTTACCGAAAAATAATAATTTCTAAACCAGTAGCTAAGCGAGTAAAATTGGGTAGCTGTTGATAAGGTAACTAATTTGTTACGGTCTGTTTCACATAGGCCCAAAAACTATTAATTAAATTGGTGTACGTCTCTTTTATTTTGGAATTAACCATTTATGTAGCGCTAAATACTAACTAGTTATTATGAAACAATATGGCTCGTTCTAATCAATTTCAAGATGTAGCCATTTATTTATTTATTTTATTATTTATGTACACATAGTAAAATTGATACAAATACGACATAAACATAATTATCTCCAAATTAACCATAAATCAATATCAAATCCAATTAATTTGGATTTCAGTTTTTTTGGAATTATCCATTCTACTTTTAGGAGTTTTTTTTTGTTGTAATGTGGCTTGATCAATGAATATTCTTGCAATAGTGTGTGATACGAGTCCCAACCGAAAGATAGGCTATGTATTTATTAAAGTTATGGACAAGTTAAAAAAATACTGCACAAAGGCGGACTTATGGACGGCTATGTTACTATCTCAGCTTTTAGTATAGCTACATCTTAACTACCTACTTATTTATAAAACTATACATTTACTGTGTGTCTGACGTCATCTTTTATCTTTTCATCTAGACATTCAACACATCGTTAAACATTAAAATTGGTTTACAAATTCATTTTATTGTTTCTAAACGAATTATGCCATGTATTGCAATATGTAAAATGTTTGACCTTCCTGTACTTACCTGTATAGGTAATGTATTACGTACCTGCATGCCAGATCTTTAATACATGTTTAAATGTAGGTACTTATCTTCTTCTCCTCAGCTAATCGGTTGCAGAAATACGAGTCGGCCAGTAAGGTTGCGGCACTGTTTGTCCAGGACTCGCAAGACTTCGACATTCGTGGAGGTTTTTTGACATTGGACAAGTCACACCAGAACTTACCAGAGGGCAAGTAGCAATCGACAACAAGTGACAAGGACAAGTTGCAATCGCCTTCTTCAGAATTGACATAAGCTTTTAAGTTGTGGTGGCATCTACATCGCGAACTACGCATCACATTGACATGACGTCACGTAAAATCCTGCATCGCGCAAGCAGGGTTTACCCCGCGAGCAGCATATACACAACGTCCCGACATTAATCGTCGGGCAATAGCCCAGCAGACACAACACCCGTCTGGTCGGAGGATCCTCCCTTTTCTATAGAGGATGAGTGAACTTTACACCCTGTTCCTCGTACCTCTATAAAGCTATCAAAAAGTTTATGTCATTAATATGTCAATCGAATACATTTTTGACTTTTCCATCATCGTTATCGCTGATAGATTGTCACTTTTTATAAGCCCAAGGTCTTGAACCCGAAATCTATTGGCTATCCCCGATGCCCCATAATTCAAAATAAGAATTTGAATAATTCCACAACAACTTCGAGGTTGGAATCATGGTTGAAAAATGGCAAAACATTCGTTGCCTCCTGGGATAACGCACTGTCATTGGTTTATGTATTTCTAGGTCCTATACTCACATCTTTGAGAGAAGACGCGATAAATATCACGTACACACTTGTCCCTCCGAGACATACTCGTACGCCGGCCATCGCTGCATCCATAGTGCTGGAAAGTTTCAGTACGTTTAATATTTTATTTCATGTGATAATATCTTTTTGTAATAGGATGAAAGTGATAGAAAGGCAGTTTGTCTTTATGCAATGTCAATTCTCGTCTTCAATACGAATGCTGTGTATTTTAAGAGCTACACACAGAGAACGCGGTGCGGCAGCGGCCGCCGGCAATTGGAGACTTCTTGTGGTTCTAGTATGTATATAAATAAATACAGTTCTTCATTTTAACGTTCCCATACAATTTACTGTAGAGAAATAATCTATCTCAGATATAAATTGTACAGAAACGATCTCTTTCTAAACCACACATTAAATTCACCTACACCGACTTAATCTGTGGGAATAGTCAAAGCAAGTCGTTATGGCGCAGTTTGCGACTTCTCCGCATCACACCGGATTTGGTGTGTGGAGATCCTTATATTCTATGTTGCAAAACTTTACGTACCTCTTTAGCTGCCGTGCACTTACATAGTTTCAATGGAATTTTGGCGACTAAATTCAAGCTGAATTTTGCATTTATCACCATACGCCAAAGAATACTGTTATCAGAAGCCTGATATATACAAACGTACCTGATATGTTTAGAGTATTGTTTCAATTTCTTTGGACCTTGTTTAAATACTTCTTCACATGTGTCTGTATAGCTAAGTAAGGGCACTCGGGATTTCTTGCAGACTTCACGTGAGGTAGATACCTGTAACATTCAAACCTTTATTAGCACAAACAGTTTATTATTCTAGTTGTTTTCATAGTCTCTTGATCAAAACTAGATAAGCAACAGGTACGGGGGTCTACAAAAAATTTATATTAATAATAGTTGAAAACAAAAGCCTAATTAATAGTAGGTAGAAAATAAAAACCGGCCAAGTGCGTGTCGGTACTCGCACAGTGAAGGGTTCCGTAGTTGGGATGAATTTATCCCAAGAACAAATTTAACATTGTAGTTGAAAAACATGTTCTCCCATACAATCCAACTGGAAATGTAAGTTTGTACGCACAATATCGAGAAATTTACCATGTCATAGACCATAGACTTTTTATAAGTTTTCCTGTAATACCTACATGAGTAAAGAAATCATTCTCTGTATTTTTTCAGAATTTTATGCTTTGTAGTTTCGGAGATAAGGAGGGGGGGAACTGTGAATTTTCATCAACTTTCTTAATTCACTTTAAAAGTATTTATTTAAAAATATATTTAAAAAAAATATTAAATCTTCGCAACAAGTCCTTTCATTTGATGTCATCCAATTTATTTTATTTTTTATTTACGTTACACGTCCGTGTTGGGTCACAAAAATACTTATTATATTTATAAGTATACCAAATTTCAACTTAATCGGTCCATTAGATTCGGAACAAATTGGCTGCGATAGACGGACAGACAGACACACGAGTGATCCTATAAGGGTTCCAGTTAAAACACTATTGCTTGTTTATTTTCGGAAATAATGTGAATACTTCTGAAAAAAATATCATTTCTGTAACCAACGGCTACTCATACTGAGCTTCAGAACATTTTTTGACGACAGTTTTTATTGGAGGGATTGACTTGTTATTCTTCCATAACATGTAACATAACATCTTGCGACAAGACTGTGACATATATTTTTCAAAATGCCATTTCTAAGAGGGACAGTAAAACTGGAATCATATTTAACATTAAACGGAATTTTGTGGTTAAGTCTGGTATTTGGCTTTTACTTCAAACATAATACTTCAGCTACTATTTGCTTACTAACGAAACTTTACTGCATCATTATTTGTGTCCTAAACATTGTATATATTTTGTTCTACATCCAAGCTCCCATACCCTCGGATACATATTATTATGCAGGACATGTGTACTGCGTTACTATAGTGACAGAGATATCAACTAATGTTTTATTTTCGTTAATCACCGAGACAGAATCTTTTATTAAGTTCGCTTCAAACTTGGCCACTAACTCTTTGTCTACTTTGCAAAAGAAACATTCTTGTTTTGTGTCATATTTCATGATATTCATATCTGTTACTGTAGATATTGTATTTTTCATTTTTCCCAATTCACTACAACTTACGACATTGGAATACTTTATATACGCCTGTCAAGATTTATCAAGTTACTTTACTCGTATACCTCTAATTTATGTATCAGATAATTATAGAAAAACAGTGCAAAGTATTTGTAAATCGCTTAACGCTAATTTGAAAAATAAACAAATGAATGATGCTGAGAAAATCAAACATGTAAAAGACTTTATTAATGCTTTTATAAAACTATCAAAGAATTTGAATTCAACGATCACGATAATGAGGGCGAAGGTAAATAATGTTATAAATAAGTGGACAAAACTAAGTTTTTTTTTTACATTTATAACTAAATATTATTGTTTCAGATGATGGTAGTTTTTTTTTTTTTTTTTTTTGGGTGGGAAATCATCAAATGACTCCTCCCGCTCTGGGCGGAGCGAGAGGGAGTGTCAGACTTTTACTGACTAAAACCCACCCGTGTTCCTTCCGTTGCCTGTGTGCCGGGGCCGCGATATCCCTTTCGGACCAACTCGCAACCCTGGCAGGCATTGGCCCTTACGGACCCAGTCAGTTGGTGCTGACATCTCTTTGAGGCGCGCGTGGAACACAACGCGCCGTCGACCCGGGCCTGGTCCTAATCGGACGGCGAGCTACCCATTGCCCACCGTCCGCAAGCCCGCGCCTACGGTGGCCGGAAGTCGGCTCGCGACTCCCGACGCCCGGGGCGTCTCCTGCGGCGACTAGGGGCGCGAGGGCGCGCATCTTGCATTTCCCTCGCGCGCTCCGCCTCCTCCTTCGCGAGCATTACTGCTTCGCAGAAGGAAGTGACGGCTTCCCATGCACTCTCGCTCCGGACCATGGCCTGAACCAGGGCCGGACGCGAGAGATCGCCGCTGCCGATCGCCTCCGTGAGGACACGGCGGTGCCCCGCCCAAGCCGGGCAGACCTCCACCGTATGCTCCACCGTGTCCTCCGGGCGATCCACACAATGGTAACACCCGGGCGTTTCCTCCCGCTTTATCCTGAACAGGAACCTCCCGAAACAACCGTGTCCGGTGAGGACCTGCGTCAGGCGGAAGGTGAGGACGCCGTGGCGCCTCTCTAGCCACTCCTCAAAGAGGGGCCTTACCGCCGCAATTGTGGCGTGCCCAAAAATGGTAAAAATGGTAGCCTTTGGGTGTGATTTTTTTAAATTAATTTCTTTTGTTTATTACATTAATACTATGGGCATTGTGGTACGTTTATTATTATTATGTGCCAATTGACAATGATCGAAAACTTTTTATTTAAATAACCTTGTCAAGGTGATGTTATATTTTTGTTGTTACAGGAACTTCCATTGATGGCCCCTTGGTGTATAGAAGTAACTTTTGCTATAACACTATTGTGTTTCCCATTATGTTTAATGGAATTAAGTGCAAATGACCTGGATGACATAAAATATACTCTTGCAGATCAGATTTTAATGTACAAAGGTATCTTAATATATTTCTATGTCTATCTATCTTCTTATCTTATATAAAATACATGTATATAAAAACGAAATACCTACCACATTCACTGTCTGACTAACCACGAAATCTCAAGAACTAAATAATACTAAAGAAATTTTCAAGAAAGTTCTTTATTTATGGTGTAGGTGTTCGCATCCCTCATAGAGGTTAAAATGAGCATGAGTTTGTATGGCAGTGTTTTTGCACACATTGAGGAGTTATATACTACGAGTATGTATATCTCCGAAGTTCTTCATCAGATTCTCCCTAAATGAATAAGAGAGCGCTCTGAAAGTATGAATGTGGAAATGTCGTCTATAGTCGAGGCGTATGGCTACTTTGTATGTGTGTATTTTATGTAAAAAAAAAATCTGCAGATTAAACTTTTTTTTCTTCTATAACAATAATATTTCTATTGTGTCTCGATTTCCGTCTGCAAACAGAAGTATTAAATGTAATAAATAATAATAAAATAAATAATAATATAAACAATAATATAATAATAAAATAAAAGAAAATTGTTTGTTATTAAGGAAATGTTGGAGATTATTTTAGTATAAATACTACGTACGAAAATGATGTAGAACTTCGGATATTCAGACTTGTTTCCAAACCTTTTTAGTAGAAAATTGAATTGAACCATTATTTTTTTCTTTAAATAAAAGTCATATAACAAAAATGTATTCTATTATTATAAAAGTATCGGATATGTTTAATATGAGAAAAATTATTTTGATGAATTATATTCAACAGAATCCGCAAATTAGAGCGCTCAAATGAGCTCTACATGAGTTTTTGCCAAAATATGCACCAGGAGAACGATTATTGTAAGATAAATAAATAAATAATGAAAAAATCGCTTTATTATTATTGTAGAAGAGAAAACGAACTATTTTTACCGAGTAATTGTTAATTATACTAACCAACGAATAGTATTCAATTTCAACGAGGAAATCATGCATCTACGCGCATTTTTGTAATAGGCCCTTTAAGCAAGTCACGGTCCTCACGAGTCACGGGTACGAAGTCGCGGAACAGCTAGTTTAGTATATACGTATGTATGCGCCAGTGGTCGCAGCAATACGGTAGTGGTCACAGCAATGGCACAAGATACCACAAGTCACGGGGTCACATTTACTCGGGTCTACCGAGTAAATAAAATTCAAACGCAAACTCCAACTCAAATCATTTATTTCAATTAAACCAGCTACAGGCACTTTTGAATTCTCGAGGAGTCGGTCAGTCAGAAATATGAAGCTAGTTGCCCATTCCAAAGCGTAGTAGGTACCTATGGAGAAGAACGGGCAAGAAACTCCACGGACACTTTTTAAATAAAAAAATCGTTACAAAATATTGGTTACATCATTCATGTTGAAATTATACATATGAGAACAATGTAGAAATACGTGCTTATTAAAAGCGTCCGTAATAAAAAGATAAAAACAAAAAACAATTAAAAGATTAAATAAATTAAAATAAACCTGACGACTGACATGACGCATGGATTAGCACCATTCAGCTCAACCATTTTGAAGGGAGTTAAATGATCCAACACACGCACCATTATCAGCGAGAGATCTGAGTAAGGTTGACATACTCTCAGCCGCCAGGGCACATTCAAGTCAAAGAAAGACATATTACCCGGTAAATGGTAGCTCTATAGTACATAAAACTCACACATGTGCTATACATATACTAAGGAGATTGAGTTTATACAATTCAAAGATAGTCTTACAATCTTCAGCAGCTTCAACAGTATTTTCAAATTTTAATCAATTAGTTGTGCTTGTGGAGCAGGAACAGGTTTGAACCAAGCATTTTTATCAGCAATGTAATCCCCCAACTTATAATATGCCTGCCTGCATGGTGGGCGTTTTATATAAGATTTGAAATTCGTCTCATTCAGTTGAAGTATGTGGGGAGGAATTTTATTGTAACATTTTAAACAGTACCCCATGAAAGATGAGAATACTTTAGTGAGTCCGAAACCTGGTTGAACCAATAGACATAATTATAGTACAAGAAATAGGGACCTATTTCTTGGGCTATAATGATGTCTATCACTTCTTTTACTAAAAGATGTCATTTATTTCTTACGTACATGATGTTTTCATAGATATATGGGCAAGGTGACAACTGTTTAAGGATATATCCTTAAACAGTTCCCTTAGAGAATCGCGCATGCGCAGATAATATTTTGCTCTCATCGCTCTTTTCTGCAGAATAAAAATAGATTCGATGTCTGCAGCCTGTCCTCACAGTAAAATACCGTAAGACATGATACAATGAAAGTAGCTAAAATAGACTAGCCTCGCGGAATCTACATCAGTAAATTGACGGATTTTTCTGACAGCGTATGCTGCTGATCTTAGCCGACCTGCAAGAGATGTTAAATGAGAACCCCATTGTAGCATTGAGGCGAGCGTGATCCCCAGGAAAACAGTTTTATCGAAAAATTCTAGTTTCTCTTGATTCAATATTATCTCACAATCTCTACTTTTGACATTTGGTAAAGAAAATTTTATGCACTCAGTTTTTTTTTTCCATTTAATACTAAATTATTAGCAGTAAACCAATTTTGGACCTGCAGTAGGGCGTTATTTACGTCGTCAATATTAATTTGTAGCACGGTATCTACCTTAAAAATTAAGGAATTATCGTCAGCAAATAACACCATTTGTGGTTGATTTTTTAATAAATGGAGTAGATCATTGATATACACTAAAAAGAGGAATGGACCCAATATCGAGGCTTGTGGCACATCCATTTTTACTTTTAAACCTAAATGATAAATGATAAATGATTTTATTTCTGTAAGTGGGTTTGGACAAAACACTTTTACACGTCAATCATATTTTTTAAACTAGATGAGGTCGGCGTTTCCTATCTGACTACTCCGAGAAGAAAGGCCGAAACAAACTCAGAGGTCACAGTCTCTTTTAAAGTCCAGACATAATCTTGGTCAGATCATGTGAAGATCATGTAGATTGGTGTCTGAGATGGTCTTTTGAGGAAAGAACCACACAGATTGAGAGGACCTGTCCAGTCAGTGCACGCATTTGTCAGTGACCGTGCAGCTCAACTCAGGGTTTAAGGAGCTCAACGATTCGACGAACAATACCAAAGAAAGGACGTTTGGGTAGGCCGCATAAATTACTCAAGCTGCCAGACCGTGATTAAAACTAAATAATAAAATAAAAGGAATGACCCACATAGTCTTCACATTCACAATTATTAAAACAATATAATACTTTAAAAAGTAAATACTCATGTCATTGTATATATAAAATTCATTAATGTCAATGTGTATATAAAACCCAGAAATAGTCTTGGTCAGATCATTGAAGGACCATGTAGATTTGTGTCTCGAATGGTCTTTTGAGGAAAGTATTATACAGATTTGAGTGGACCTGTCCAGTCAGTGCACGCATTTGTCAGTAATCGTGTAGCTCAACTCAGAACTTAAGGAGTTCAACGACTCGACGAACAATACCAAAGAAAGGACATTTGGGTAGGCCACATAAAGTACTCAAATTGCCAGATTATCATTAATAATTACTGAGAAAAAAAAAAAAGAAATATATGATCCACATAGTCCTCACGTTCACAATAATATATTTAAAAAAATATGTATATATTATACTTCACAAAGTAAATATTCATATAGTGGTACAAATGAATGAGAAAAAAAATATATATTAAAAACCAAATTTCTGACTGTAAAAAAAATAAAAAATAAAAATTGGAGCAGCTTAATCCCAGGCCTTTTTGTCCTCAACGTAATCTTTAATGGTATAAAACGCTTTCTGGCACAACTTACGTTTAATGAATGATTTGAATTTATTAAGGCTTAGATCTTGTACGTGGCTTGGGAGTTTATTGTAAAAGCGTATACATTGACATCTGAACGAGCTACCTATTTTCTTGAGCCTTGTTGTAGGTACTACAAATTTGTGTTTGTTCCTAGTGTTTATCTTATGGATATCACTGTATTTTTTATACAATCTTATATTTTTATGGGTATATAAAAGATTTTCAAAAATATACTGAGAAGGCACAGTCATTACATTAATTTCCTTAAATTTCTCTCTGAGAGAGTGTCTCGGGCTTAATTTATAAATTGATCGAACGGCTCTTTTCTGCAAAACAAAGATAGTTTGAATGTCGGCGGCATTTCCCCACAACAAAATACCGTACGACATTACACTATGAAAATAGCTAAAGTACACTAAACGGGCTGTCTCTATGTCAGTTAAATTACGAATTTTTCTAACAGCATAAGCTGCGGAGCTTAGCTTTTTTGACAATTTATCTATATGTGGGCCCCACTGAAGCTTAGCATCCAAAGTTAAGCCTAAGAATACTGTGCTATCTTCAGGATTCAATTCTTCGCCCCTTATCTACACCTTAGTTTTCACCTGCCTAACGTGTGGTAGGGTAAACTTAATACATTTGGTTTTTTTTTCATTAAGAAGTAAATTGTTAACATTGAACCAGTGAACTACTTTTGAGATCGCGCTATTTACGTCGTCAGTAACCAACTGCTGACGTTTAAGTTTAAACAAAAGTGAAGTATCATCCGCAAACAACACTATATCATGGTTATCCTTTATGAGGTAAGGCAAGTCATTAATATAAATAAGAAACAAAAAAGGACCAAGAATCGAGCCCTGTGGGACTCCCATTATTACTATAGATCCAGGAGATTTTTGTCCATTTACGTCAACGCTCTGAATCCTATTACTCAAGTATGAAGAAAGAAGATCCAGAGCGGTGTTCCGGACCCCGTAGTGGCGGAGTTTCCTGATTAACGTTTCATGAAGAACGCAATCAAATGCCTTGGACAAATCACAAAAGATGCCCAAGGCATCGCATTTATCTTCCCATGCATTATAAATATGTCCTAAAAGTTCAACACCGGCATCAGTAGTAGAACGACCCCTTGTAAAACCGAACTGTTTGCTATGTAATAATTTATGTTTATTAAAAAATCTTTGCAATTGCTCTAAAATTAATAGTAGTGAATTGATACCGTTTATTTGGGACTTGCTGTGGTCTATAATTTAAATAAGATTTTATCCGCCGCCCGGTGCACCTACCCGTGATAAAAACTAGATTTATGGCCGTTTTAAGAGATTGACTGTTTTGTAAAGCTAAAGAAACAAAAAACTTGTTAAAAGGAGTTTCTGGGAATTTTGTCTAATGATAAAATTATAAAAAATGCAAGAATTTAGAACACAAGTAAATTAAGACGTTTCGTTGGCTTTTTTTTTTATGAAGAAAAATCCCTTACACCGCATTCCGCTGTAAAATAATACAGTATGATCTAATATTTTATGGAGAATATTGAACACGTAGGATAAAAATTATTAATGATAACTAAAGGCACATGTCTTAACTATGGGTTTAGTTAAAAAAATAGATCCCTTTCTAGGAAAATATTGTTCTAATACACAAAAACAAGAAAGACGCTCCATTTTTAAAACTCAACAAGGTCATTTTTTATATACAGATTGTCGGAAAATAGATTATACTTTTTGAAAAAAAATATAATGGATAGAAAGAGCAAATGCTGTAGTTATCAACCACATGCTAAATCATGATCGTGTATAATAAAATTATCGTAAAATGTTTAACTTTGGATGAGCTAAATCGTGCGTCACTATCGCAACTCATAGCGCGGAAAGCAATATGGCCGACCCTAAGGGTTGTCGCCACACTTGGTTCGACGTGATACTTTCGTAACACGATTTTTGTGTTTGTGAAATTAGATAAGATTCCTATGGCGTCTTGGGCCTCTTCCCACGCGTTAAAAATGTGTCTTAATAAGGTTACACCGGCGTCAGTCGTTCAACGTCCTTTGGTGAAACCGTACTGTTGTTTTATTTGTGTTAAAATGATTGAACAATTGACTAAGCATTAATTTTTCGACCTTGCTGAAAACCGGCAACACGAATACGGGTCTATAATCATTGGTACTTTACTGTCCCCGGATTTGAAAAATGGTATTTACTTTACTGTATTTCATTCAATCCGGGAAGACTCCTTGATTTACAAATTTAGGCTAACTAAGGCGCTATGGTGTCAATTATGGAGGTACAGACTTCAATGGACATTCCCCAAAGATTTTCGGTCAATTTGATCTTGATTTGCTTAAAAGCTTTTAATACTGTTATGAGGTTTATATGCTTAAAGTTAAGTTCAATAGGGCATGCTGAAACGCTCGCCCTTACTCAATCAAAAGAGAGCGAGGGTGAGTTACAAATTCTTGAGCAACTTCTTTGCTATCACAAATGAGACCACCACATAACGTCTTCAGTGTGTAATCAGAATTTTGTTAAGCAACTGAATCAACAAAAATATTTATAACTAGCTGTTACCCGCGACTATGTCTGCGATCCAGGATATAAACCTATGTCCTTCTCCAGGTCATGTTCTACCCATGTGCCAAAGTTCATCCAAATCCTTTCAGCCGTTTTAGCGTTAAACCGTAACATACAAACAAACAAACTCACTTCGCATTTATAATATTATTAGTAATATTAGTAATTAGTATTAGTATAGTAATTAGTAAGTATGGATTATCGCTGACTCCGAGTTTGAAATACTTTTTGTATGTTTACAGACAAAAAACTACGCGATGCCTTAAACGACGCCCTGGACTATATTGACGCCTGTTCTTCTAAATACACAATGTGGAACCAGTTCCCTCTCAACGTGAACTTGGTTCTGGCTTTTTTTTATTTATGCGCTTCTTATGTTGTGGCATTACTACAATTTGCCTATTAGTTTTACAGCAAGAATTGAGAGTGATTTGAGGTTTAGAAGCACTAACTAAATTGTGTTAATTCAGCAAACAATCTATGTAACTACGTAATGTAATAATTATAATGAATAATTCTACTTTGGATGTTTTATTTGGTATTTTAAAACAACTTCCTAAATGCGTACCGTACCGTAAATTTACACAACACTTGAATCTCTACAGACCATGAAAAATGTTTCAAAAAGTCTTCTAACCGTAAAATGATATTTATCCTACCGTAACGAAATACATTTAAAGGAATTACGATCGGACGAAAATTATCGGCCTGCAAAAAAGCATGGTGAAAATAAACCTAATTAATAACGTAATAATCTAGTGCTCGTTATTTCGCGTTGTGAGCAGGAGTTAATTTACCCATCAAAGAGCTATCTTTTGACTTTTTGCTTAAGGTACATAATTGGTTTACTGTAAATAATTTGGTATTAAATGAGAAGAAAACTAAATGCATAAAATTCACGTTACCAAATGTTAGAAGTAGTGAATGTCATGTTGTACTGAATAGGGAGACACTAGAATTCGTCGATAAAACGGTTTTCCTGGGGATCACGCTTGACTCAAAACTACAGTGGGGTCCTCACTTAACATCACTTGCAGGGCGGCTAAGTTCAGCCGCTTACGATGTTTGGAAAATCCGCCAACTAACAGAGGTGGATACCGCGAGACTGGTCTATTTTAGTTACTTTCATAGCATCATGTCTTACGGTATTTTGCTGTGGGGACGGGCTGCAGATATTAATTCTATCTTTATTCTGCAAAAGAGGGCTGTCAGAGCCATATATAACCTCCGCAGACGCGAATCTCTAAGGGAACTGTTTAAGAAAATTAACATCATGACGGTACCTTGTCAGTATATATATGAAAACATTATGTATGTTCGGAAAAATCTACATCTTTTTAGTAAGATAAGTGACAGGCATAATTTTAACACTAGAAATAGGAACAAATTAGATCAACCACGTTTCAGATTGTCTAAAGTGCACACTACTTTTATGGGGTACTGCGTAAAATGTTATAATAAAATACCACTGGATATTCTTCAACTGAATGAGAAGAAATTTAAAACATGCATTAAACGCACACTATGTAGACAAGCATATTATAAGTTGGATGATTATATCATAGATAAAAATGCTTGGCTTAATGCTGGTCCTGCTCCACAGCCACTTGGGCTCACTAGTTCAAAAAAAAAAAATATGTTTGGAAGAGTTGCTTCCCCTTTTTATTTCTCTGACATTACAAACTTAATGTTTATTTTTTATTTAAAACAAGTTTTAATTGTTGAATACTCCAATGGATAATTATTTTCTTTCTTTTTGGTAGTAACATTCTATTAATCTCTCAAATACATTGCAAATTTTTTTTGTATAATTTAGAAGCATTTTTTCAATTTTTGTAAATGTGAGTACCATGGAGCCGTTTTAATGTTATTAAGATGTATGTTGACTTGAAAGAGCATGGCAGTTGAGAGTATGTCATGCTCACTTAAATGTCTCGCTGATGGTGGCGAGTGTGTTAGATCATTCGGTTCCCTACAAAATGGTTGAGCTGGATGGTGCTGATCCATGCGTCATGTTCGTGAACGGGCGCCGTCAGTTGTGACTGGTCATCTCTTATCTGCCATGGCTTATTTTTAATCTTATATTTTGAATTGTTTTGATTATTTTTTGTACATTGTTCTCACATATAGAAGCAACAAGAATAATGTACCCAGGATTTTGTAATTTTCTATATTTAAAAGAGTGTCCTTGGAGTTTCTTGCCCGTTCTTCTCCATAAAGATCTACGTTTTGGAATGGGCAACTAGCTTCAACTATCTGACTAACTGACGCGACTATTTGACAATTCAAAAGTGCCTGTAAATGGTTTAATTGAAATAAATGCTTTGAGTTTGAGTTTGAGTTTGAGTTTGAGTATATATAAATACGATAAATATGATAAATACCGTAAAAAGATAATCAATATAATCAACAGACTTACTGTGGTATGTTTACTTGCAGTGTTCAAATTGTCATTATACTTTTAATACTGTGTTATTTTACCTCTTGGATTATCGTCTTTATTCAAACTTGTATATTGCTACCACTTCCAGAAAATAATTTAAAACTTGAGTAGCACAGTCTATGGAGTTTTGTGGTTTAGAATAGAATAGAATAGTATAGAATAGAATATTTATTTGCTCAGAATGTAGGTATTTACAATAAGGTGGTTACAATAATATTAGAGAATCCTTGTACATTCTAACATTTTGGCATGCAAACATTGATGTAGTTCATTGTCAAGCATACAAACGCAACTAAAATGTATCAGCCAGAAAATCAGATACGGAGTAGTAACATTTATTTAATAGAAGTTCAGTTAGTTTCTTTTTGTAAGTTGTTACTGGTTCGTCTTTTATGGCATTAGGAATGTGGTTAAAAATAGCCGGTGCCATACCAAAAACACTTTTCCTCAACAAAGCAGTCCTATATCCAGCTGTGCGTAGCATGTTTTGGTATTGAGATCGCAAAGCTACATCTCGGTATCTGCTTTCCGATAAACTTAAAAATAAATGTCGATTACATTTAACGAAAAGAGCAATTTCTAAAATGTAAAGGCACGGAAATGTCAATAAATTATGAGTTTTAAAAATTGGAACACAGCTGTCAGTAACTTTCAATCCAAATATTGCTCGTAGGCAGCGTTTTTGGGCCTTAAAAATACTCTCTCTTTCGGTACAATTGCCCCAATATATAATACCAAACCTTAAAATGGAAACGACAAGACTATGATATGCTAGTAATACTGTTTTGGTATTAACTTTTTTTTTAAGATTATAAAGTGCATATGCAGATGCGCTAAGTTTTTTACAGATTGCTTCTGCATGTGCCTTCTATGTCAGTTGACTGTCAATTAATATTCCTAGAAACTTTGTGACATCTACTCTGTCCACATTTTGACTATTGTGATTAATATTTAGAACATTGATACGAATTCTCTGGTAAAAATGCATTATTTTTGTTTTTTGTATGTTTATTTGTAAGTTGTTACTATTTAGCCAATTTATTATAATTTTAATGGTGTAGTTTATATCGTTTTCATAATTTTCATTATTGTCACATTTTAAGAGCGCTGTACTACCGTCGGCAAACAGTACCATGGGATGGTGGATTTGGCGTGGGAGGTCGTTAATGTAAATTAAAAATAACAAAGGCCCAAGGATGCTTGCCTGTGGTACACCGAATTTAATTTCTCTATTGGCAGACACGTATTTTTCTTCCAATTTAGACTTGACACATATTTTGTAAATTTTTGTCATCTGTTTGCGACCGGATAAATATGTTTTTAACAGGTTCAGGATATTACCCCGAATGCCATAGGCGTTCAGTTTTTGAAGCAGTATGTCATGGTTGACAAAATCGAAAGCTTTCGACATATCTGTATATATAGCACATATAGGTGTTTTTGTATCTACATTCGACATAATAATATTCAACAAGTCAAAAATTGCCATATTAATATTCCTATTTTTCCTGAACCCGTATTGCTCATGGCAAAGTATATTTAATTTAGTCAGGAAGGATGATATTGCTCCATATATGACATTTTCTATTATTTTAGAAAAAACGGGAAGTAAAGCTATCGGCCTATAGTTCGACATATCGTCTTTACTGTTCTTCTTATGAATTGGTTTTACAATTACAGTTTTTAAGTTATCAGGAAATATTCCAGATGATATGCTTACGTTAATAATGTGAGTTAAAGGGCCAGCTATATTATGAGCAACAAATTTTATGACTTGAGTGGAAATCCCGTCATAACCAACGCTCTTTTTGTTTTTAAGCGATTTAATTATTCTCATCACGTCTTGAGGTATGACTGGTGACACAAATATTAAGTTTGGGTTATGGTCTATTTTCTTAACGTCGAGCATTGGGTTATTCGGTATATTATGAGGTAACTATTAGGTACCTCAAATCTCATGACTTTAGTGGAAATTAACTAAGTATGATATTTATTATTTTAAATGCCCCTAAGACGACCCACTGACCTATAGGTCTTCTTTTATTTATTTTTTAAGCCCCAGAATAAATTAATTAAGTAGTTTTCTATTTTCATATACCTCCATATTTTCATAATCTTTTTTTTTTTTTTTCTTTCTTTTATTTTAAATTCATCTTTTGTTTTTCTTTCTTTCTTGCTAATTGTCTTACCCTCCTACCTTCTCAAGTTATCAAGTCATTTAGATTCCTCATACACTCAGTTGTTTCTTGTCACATTCCAGGTGCCATTTGGGGATTTATTTGAATATGATGACCCGCGCAGCCACAGTTCGTGACATGAGTGACAAACTTAATGCAACTCTTAAAGAGCTGGAGGCATCAAAAAAAGAATGCAACCAGCTGCTGCAGGAAAGAGAGGACAGTGAGATTGAAGTCAAGAGGATTAATGACAAAAACACTCAACTCAAGAGCCAGCTTGTAGAACTTCACACCCAGCACATGGACATACTTGACCAGCATCACCATCTCCGTCAACTAGTGTCAGATTTTCAACAATGTAGTGACACTCATGACCAGGCACTGAGACGTATATCAGGCCTTGAAGTGGAATTATGCAAGGCACACAACACTATTTCCACCATTAACTCTCAAAAAACCAGGGAACAGGTTGCCAACACTAATAACCTTTTCGACGAGTTGGTTGGTAGTGTATCCGGGCTGGAGTGTGAAAAGCCCACCGTTGCCATAGACCTGACTGGGGAAGATACCTTAACTAGATGTCCAATTCTAACTAGTCATAATAAAATTAAGAAGTATATTAAAATTAGTAAAAATATAAATAAGTTCAAAAAACTATTGAAGTCACAAAGTGTCTATAAGTTTAATATTAATCTTAGGAAAGAACGTATTACCTTAAAAAGCCAACTAAATTTATGTAATGTTAAGATGGAAACTAGCAGACAAATGTATGATGTTGACATACAAAACCTTCAAAAGGAATTACTGAGCAGGGAAAATACACTTAAGGAAATATTTTGTAAGTATGAGTCTAGTCAGCAAATGTTAAGCGAGCGCTTGCAGGAGGCCTGTGAGTTGGTGGATTTGGTGAAGTACAACGCAGAAAGGTACGAGTCGCTGACAAACAATCTCACTTGTAGTTGTGCTCCCACTCCGCCACCTCTCATGTCACAGCATGTTGTTCTTGCCACTTCACCCATTTTAGCTCATAATTTAGAAACTATCAATCCCACTCAAAGTAATGTTTTGGTATATTCAGATAGATTAGGAGCAGGTTTTGGATCCTTGTTAAATAACCGATCTAATCATACAATGTTTAAAAAACACACAAATGAATGAACAGACCACTGTAGTTCTTTTAGTTGGCAACAGTCTGAGCATCAGTAAAAGGGACATAGTTAATGGTGTCGACACCCTACTTAAATTAAAATTTGGTAAACTAATATTATGTGCATTGCCATATTCAGATAATTTGTATGCTGAAGAAAACAATTACATTTGTAGTTTAAACAACCTAATGCATATTTTGACATGTCGTCATAGTGACCGTTTATTGTATTTTGATACTAACAATTTTGTTAGAGATTTTGTATTAATTCGTGAACATATTTTTCTTCCCAAGAAAAGTCAACATGTATTGGCTACTTTGTTAGCTTACAATATACACGCAGTTATTGATAATTTAACTGAGATTAGGTTATGTGACGAAACAGTACTATCTAGTATTTCTAATAATACTGTAATAGATTCTTTAAACTTTTAGACTCGACAAAAGAGAAGCATAATATGAATATTTTACTGTATCACCAAAATATTATTCGCTTCTCTGGCAAAATCCTAGACGTGGAATTGTTAATAGATAAATATCATATGGATATCTTATGTTTTTGTGAAACCTGGTTAAGACAGGATAGGATGCTGTTTAATGTAAATAATTTTTCAGTTGCCAGTGCGTATAACAGGTCCTCAATAGGGGGTGGTACCTTGATATTATGTAATAGTTCCTTTAGATATAAGGAAAGGATGGATATCACTGCTTGCTCTGTTGATCGCTTTTGTGAGGTAGCATGTGCAGAGGTTGAAGGCCATACTTTCTTATGTGTTTATAGACCACCAGCCTCAAACTTGTCATCATTTTTCATCATTATGGAAGAAATACTAAGTAAACTTTTAAAAGATAATAAGTTAGTTTTTGTTTGTGGTGATCTAAATATTGATCTATTAGTTAACTCACCCGATAAATGTAAGCTTATATCATTGTTTAAATCATTCAATTTAAAATGTATATTTAATGAAGCAACTAGAATAACAGCAACCTCAGCTTCATGCATTGAGAATATATTTACTAATTGTAAAGTACAAGACTCATCATTAATTAGTGGCGTCAGGTCTGACCATACTGGTCAACTTGTATCATTTAACTTAGATAAAAAGTTACACCTAGATAAAACCATTGAATTAAGACCTCTCACTAAAAATAAATTGAAAATGTTTAAAAATAATGTTCTTAGCAATCTCACAACTGCTCGTTTTGATCCACAAGACCCCAATATAAGCTACACTACATTATTTTCGATAGTATGCCATGAATTCAATAAAGCGTGTCCGGTAAAAAAAGTAACAATCAATACTAAACCAAAATTTAATGAATGGGCCACTGCTGGCATTAGAAAAAGCAGAGATATTTTATATAATTTGTAGAACGAGAAATCATTGACTTCTGATCAAGCCCTTCATAATTATGTCAGAAACTATTCTAAGATATTCAAACGAGTCTGCGCCCAAGCTAAATCTAAATTAATAAGTAACAAAATTAGTATTTCTAATAATAAAATAAAAGCTGTGTGGCAGCTAATTAACAAAGAAACTGGAAACATAAAACAACGAGATCAGAATGAATTGGCTTTAAAGATTGATAATGAAACCTCTATGAGTTGAGCTCCTTAAGTTCTGAGTTGAGCTCCACGATTACTGACAAATGCTTGCACTGACTGGACAGGTCCACTCAAATCTGTGTGGTTCTTTCCTCAAAAGACCATTTCAGACACTAATCTACATGGTCCTCACATGACTTGACCAAGATTATGTCTGGACTTTAAAAGAGACTGTGACCTCTGAGTTTGTTTCGGCCTTTCTTCTCAGAGTAGTCAGATAGGAAACACCGACCTCACCAAGCTTATTTTTAATATTTTTTTATATGACGTGTAAAAGTGATTCCGATATCCTATTTACAGAATAAACAATTTCATTTCATTTCATTACCATTTCAGATAAGTTAAAAGTTGCTGAGACACTAAAAAATTTCTTTACCGACATCCCAATAGAGGTCACGAAATCTCTCCATTCATCATCTATATTAGCTGAGTCTCTTCTAAAAGAAAACTTTTGTAAGGATATTCCAAGTTTCGAATTTAAGCCCATTTCTATTGTCACAATTAAAAAAGCATTCAAAAGTCTTAACATAAAAAACACTGAAGACTTATGGGGGATTTTCGTTAAGGTTCTTGGAAATATCATTGACACAATTGCCCCTGTCCTAACAGGCATATTTAATCAATGTTTAGATAGCGTTTAGCGGTACGTTTCCTGATTTAATGAAACATAGTAAAGTAGTACCAATTTTTAAATCAGGTAGTAAGAATGATCCCTCTAATTATAGACCTATATCTGTGCTACCAGCATTGACTAAAATTTATGAAAAAATCATGCTAAACCAGATCTTGTTTCATTTTAATTCAAATGGGATTTTACATAGTCACCAGTTTGGTTTCACGAAAGGTAGGTCGACGACTGACGCAGGAGTAAAACTCATTAGTCACATTTTGGAATCCTGGGAGAAGTCACAGGATGTAATTGGCATTTTCTGTGACCTCTCAAAAGCGTTTGATTGCGTTGACCACAAAACCCTAATCTGTAAATTACACCACTACGGAGTTCGTGGACAAGCTGCTGATCTTGTTCTTTCCTATCTATCAAACAGGCAGCAAAAAGTATACGTTAACGGGGCGACGTCCTCAGGGTCTCTAGTTAAGATGGGCGTGCCTCAAGGATCAATTCTTGGCCCTTTCCTATTTTTAGTCTATATTAATGACCTTCCTTACATGATGGCCAACTTATCAGATATAATTCTATTCGCTGATGACACTTCTCTAATTTTTAAAATAGATAGAAAAGATACGGATGTCTTACATGTCAACAATAGTCTGGCAGTGCTTTCTAAATGGTTCGCAGCTAATAATCTTTTACTTAATACGAACAAAACTAAATGTCTTAAGTTCTCTTTACCAAATGTACCTCAAGTAGGTCTAAATTTAAAACTAGATGGCAATAAACTAGATGCTATTACGGAAACTGTATTTCTAGGAATAACCTTAGATTCGAGATTGCAATGGGGCGCCCACATTAGAGCTCTTTCAGGTAAATTAAGTTCAGCTGCATATGCAGTAAGAAAAATAAGGCAGTTGACTGATGTAGCCACAGCTAGGTTAGTATACTTTGCTTATTTCCACAGTATTATGTCTTATGGCGTTCTGCTGTGGGGATCGGCAGCTGATGTAGATTCAATTTTCATTTTGCAAAAGAGGGCAATTCGCGCGATCTATAAAATGGGTCCTCGTGAGTCCCTTAGAGAAAAATTCAAAGAAATTTATATACTTACTCAGCCTTCTCTTTATATATTGGAAAGTATTTTGTATGTTCGCAAAAACTTAGGATTTTTCAAAATAAGAAGCGATTACCATAATATAAATTTACATTAACAAAAACTAGTAAGTCATTTGTTATAAACAGTATTCGCTTTTACAACAAGTTGCCAAAGTCAGTTACAGAACTTAGCGATGGGAAGTTCAAAACCCACATCAAACGCGTCCTTATCAAAAAAGCATATTATAAGATTAAAAACTACGTTGAAGACAAGGAAGTTTGGCAATAATTCCATCTGCACATGTGGCTTCCCTGGTACCTCATTAACGGCATAACTATGTAAATGTCTATTAACTGCTCCCAAATTACGATAATTATTTCATTTTACCCTTATTTTTATTTTTTTACATCCTTGACATAATCTTTTTATTATTTGACATTATATACTTACAATATTCTAAGTATATATATATATATATATTTTTTTAAATTAAATTTGGTTTGTTACAGCTGTAGTGGCAATCATGTCATTTGTTTTAAATAGGTCTTTATTTTTATTTATCTTTTATATACCTAGTTTCTTCAAAATTTTGTGAATGTGAGAACGTTGTAGGCTTAACAGACTGTAGATCTGTGGACCATTTTATATTTTGCTAAGTACCTGGTACTTGTTGATAGGCCTACACTGTCCTCTCATACCTTTTAAAACTGTAAAACCATTTACTTTTAAAAGAGTAACCGTGGAGTTTCTTGCCGGCTCTTCTCCATAGGAAACGACCAATTGGAACCGTGCACCTAGCTTCTGACGTTTCATAAGTGCCCTTGTAGGTTTATATGAAATAAAATATTTTGATTTTGATTTTGATTTATTAGTAATTTGGTCAATGAAAAAATTATTGAAAGCCTCTGCTATTTCTTTCGGTTCCGTTATTGTCTGATTATTACATCTTATCTGTGAAATTGGTTCCCTATTAATTTTGCTGTTATTTATTATTTGCCATGAGGTTTTAGATTTACCTAAACAAGAACAATACCTTATTTATGAACAAGACCTAAGTAAGCGTATGCAGGAGGCCAATGAGTTGGCAGACCTGGTCAAGTACAATGCAGAGATTTATGAGTCTCTGACAAATAACCTTTCTTTTAGCTGCGCCTCCTCTCAGGAAACTCAGCCTGAAGTTGTTACGCCCACACCCTCAGTGGTTCAGAATGTAGGTAGCTGTATTAATAATGTTAATAATAGTAGGAATAATTTGATTAACACAACATATGTATTTTCTGACAAATTTGGTCAAGGTTTTGGTAGAGTATTTAATCAGTGTTCACAACAATATGTTATAAATAATTGTATACCCGGTGCCAGTGTTAGCCAATTAATTAGTAGTATTAAATTGACAAAAATAAACCCCAGTTCAACTGTTATTTTATTATATGGGGATAGTTTAACTGTAAGAAAAAAGGACATAATTGAATGTGTCCATTTGATGTTACATCTTAATGAGACCAATAGTTGTAAATTTATTTTCTGTGCCTTGCCTTATTCTCAATATTTGTCTGATGAGCAAAATAGGCACATTTATAATTTAAATATGTTAATTTATAAAAGGACATGTCGTCACAGTGACGCTATTTTATATTTTGATTGTAATCAATTTATTACTGATTACAAACTGACAAATTATACAATGTATTTGCCACCTAGTTGTAGGAGACAAATTGCTAATCTCTTAGCATACAATATACAGAGTGACACTGGTACCTGTAGTGTACCACCAATTACTGTTAGTAGTGGTACTAACACTACTTTTGATACGCCTTATAGTTTAAACTATTAGGAGCGACAACGGGTGAGCCGCATATTTTGAATGTTGTTCATCAAAATATGCAGGGTCTGTCCGGCAAAGAGCTAGAGCTAAGTTTATTTATAGAGAACTATGATGTTCAAGTGTTATGTTTGACTGAACACTGGTTGAAAGAACATGAAGTAGTGTTTATCAATGATGATAATTTTACTGTACAAAGTGCGTTTGTAAGGAAAAGCGCCATTCGCGGTGGATCTTTAGTTCTTGTTTCAAACAAGTTGAAATGTAAACAACGTTTAGATTTAGTTAATCTTTCTATCGAGCGCACTATTGAGTTGTCTTGTGTTGAACTCGAGCGATATGTTATAATTTGCGTTTATCGACCCCCCTCTGGTGATTTTATTAGTTTCGAATCGGTAATGGAGGATTCACTCAATAGGTTAAAATCAAGTAATAAAAGTATAATTTTATGTGGAGATTTTAATATTAATATTTTAGATGTTACTCCATTAAGTATTAGACTTCTTAATCTGTTTAGGTCTTATAATTTAATAAACTTGTTTTTTGAACCTACTAGGATCACGGCATCTTCTTCAACTTGTCTAGATAATATATTTAGTGATTGTGATGCCAAAAATAAAATAGTGTTAAGTGACTTAACGTCTGACCACTGTGGTTTATTAGCTAGCTTCCCCATGCCATTACATAAAAAGCCGCATAAAATTGAATGCAGGCCTTATACAGCTAGTCGTTGCAATAAGTTTAAAAATAATATAGCTCACAGAATTACACCATCTATAGTAGAACACGAGAATCCCAATGAAATCTATGGAGCCCTTTTTGATGTTGTGCAAAAAGAGTACCAATCTACTTTCAAGTCCAAAACTATTCAAATTAATGGCACCTCTGTTGGCTTTAACCAATGGGCCACTCCAGGAATTTATAAAAGTAGAGCGAGACTATACGAGTTATATGGTTTGAAAAAATACAGGTTTGATACTCCTTTCCTAGAGTATGTCAAAAATTATTCAAAATTATTTAAAAAGGTGTGTGTTTTTGCTAAATCTAAATTTTTAAGCGACACAATTAAAAAATCCAATAATAAAGTAAAAACCACTTGGAAAATTATTAACAATGAAACGGGTAAGTCGGTTAAACAAGATAAACAACTTGAGATTATGGTCGACAATAAATTAGTTAATAAAGCAGCTGACGTAGCTGAGGCGTTTAATGAGTTTTTTGCCAACATACCTGTAACTACCACTCGCTCCTTAAATTCATCCCCGTCTAAAGCGGAAAACCTTATGCTTAATAGTGTGTCTAAAAATAGTCCCTTATTTAGCTTCGAACATGTAACGCCTCGTGATGTAGTTAATGTTTTTAACACACTCAAGTCTAAAAACACTGGTGATTACTGGGGCATCTCCATTAAACTTTTAAGTAATATAATAGACATCGTAGCCCCCTATCTAGCTGTTACTTTTAATAATGTGTTGATTTAGGAACTTTTCCTGACCTCATGAAGAATAGTAAAGTCATACCATTATTTAAATCAGGTAATAAAAGTGACGTTGGCAATTTCAGGCCTATTTCTATCTTACCAGCATTTAGCAAAATATTTGAAAAGTTAATACTCAAGCAGTTGCTTAGACATTTTAATTTAAATAGCCTCCTTCATAATGAACAATATGGCTTTACAAAAGGTCGTTCGACTACAGATGCGGGTGTTGCTTTGCTGAAACACATATTTAACGCATGGGAGAACTCGCAAAATGCTATTGGGGTTTTCTGTGATCTCTCCAAAGCCTTTGATTGCGTGCACCATGACACGCTTTTGCGTAAACTACGTCATTACGGTGTGCAAAACGAAGCTCTCAACGTTTTAAATTCGTATTTACATAATAGGTCCCAATGTGTAGATGTTGATGGTGTGAAATCTTCTGGGCTACCAGTTCAGTTAGGTGTACCTCAAGGCTCAATACTGGGTCCATTCTTGTTCTTAGTGTATATCAATGACTTACCATTCTATTTAAAGGGTATCTGTGAAGTTGTACTGTTCGCAGATGATACCTCTCTTATTTTTAAAGTAGACAGGAATAGACAAGATTTTGACGATGTAAACAGTGCACTCTCAATGGTTACGGATTGGTTTACGACAAATAACCTAGTTCTAAATACTAAGAAAACGAAATGTGTAAAGTTTTCCCTACCAAATGTTAGAAATCTAGGTCCCAACATCGTCTTAGATAAAGAGGTGCTTGAATCTGTAAACTCGGCGGTTTTTCTGGGCATAACAGTAGATGCCAAACTTCAGTGGGGCCCACATATATCGAGCCTAGCGGGAAGGCTCAGTTCAGCCGCCTACGCCGTCAGGAAAGTAAGACAATACACTGACGTCGATACAGCTCGGTTAGTCTATTTTAGTTATTTTCATAGCGTTATGTCCTACGGTCTTCTGCTGTGGGGCAAAGCTGCTGATATCCAAAATATATTTGTTCTTCAAAAACGAGCTGTTCGCGCTATTTACCAGCTTGGTGCCAGAGTTTCTCTGAGAGATTTTTTCAAAGATATTGGTATCCTCACGGTGGCATCTCAATTCATCTTCGCCAATATCTTATATATTAGGCAAAATATACACTTATACACTAAAAACAGTGATTTTCACAATGTTAACACTAGAAATAAGGACAAACTACGAGCTCCCTTTCACCGGCTTCATAAGGTTCATAACTCATTTGTTGGGCTTGGTATAACCTTTTATAACAAGCTACCCTCTTCTTTGCTAGATTTGCCTTTTAATGCGTTTAAAACGAAAGTAAAATCCAATCTTTGTTCAAAGGCATACATACTATTCTATCAACGACTACTTAAATGATAAGAATAGTTGGTCGCTGTGATTAACTCAAGACAATGTTTATGTTCTTTCTCCAGCTTACGTACTGACAAGTTATATGAGTTTATATAATTGTTTATTTTATTTGACTTTTTAAGTCAAGTTATTTTAATTTACCTTCAATTTATTTTTGACAATATCTACTCATCACACTGTTTTTTTATGAGTTGTATTGCAATATGTGGTTAGCTAGTGACCTCGACAATTGATCATATTATTTACTGTTATTAGTAATTAACTCTTTGTTTATTTATTTTACATCGATGGTCCTAGTTTATCATTTATAACTTCCAGTTACAACTATATGTAAGCGGGCACGCCCTTTATGCCTGGAGGCTTTTTTATTTAGATATTAATTCTGTTTACGTTTAGTTTTTTTTATTTCGGCCTGAGTATCGATGATTGATTGGTTGAGTTCTCGATGATTTTGTTTGGTATATTGGCGTGTGCTAGCTAACATATGGCTAATAATTTGAATTATGTTTTGTGTTGCGTAATGTAAATTATTTTGAATACTATTATATAGAATCTTTTTTTTTTGTTCTTCTAACTGAACAGACAGCTGTGCTGCTGGGGAGTTTGTTGCGCCACTTCTTCTTCCCAGCTAATGCACTAGGAAGTGGTGAAGGGTGGGCGTTTTGGGGGACTGTCTTATGTAATTTTGACGTTCTGTTACTAAGCCGACCCCGTTTGTCTTTTTAAAAAGAAAACAATAATTCTACTGGAACCACTTTAATTAACCACAGTACAAAAACACAGTTATACAAGTTTATAGGTACTTATATTTTGGCAATGTCCCTCTTAATTGATCCCTTAATTTGGGTACACTAGATAACGCGACGGCGTCCAGAATCTAACTAACTTAATCATACATTTTATTTCTATGCATTGGGTAAAAATGCAACATCAGTACTTTAGTATAGGAAAAGTATACTGCTTTATGTTAAAAGCTGACTTAGGCTTTATTGCCTTGTAATAAGGGTTATAACAGCTCCCCCTTTTAAACGAAGCTTTATCTCATCAAGATGAAGCGAAGTGAGATTGAAGATTTAGCTATTAAGAGAGACACTTTACAGCTTTTATTACATTATATATAAAAGTTACACAATTTTGAATAAAAATTGACAACATAGTGAATTAATAGTTTTACAATACATTAAAAGTTAAGGTTTCTATTTGACGAGAATTTGACTTTATTAACCTTATTAGTAGATTTATAATTTGGGTAATGAATAGGCAATGACTGAACTGACTTGTTGTCTTCTTCAGAAGTTGAAGATACTTCCGTCATCTCAATACTATTTGAAATTTTGGACTTGCGTTTGGTATTTTGATTATAACATTGATTAAATATTTGCACGCAGCATCCAGAGTTAGAAGAATTTTTGTTCTTAAAATACCTATATAATTTATAAACTAAGTATAAAAATAAACACACAATTAGAATATAAGTAAAAGTAGAATAGTAAGGGCCATATTTGATAAAATGAGATTCCTTTTCCAAGTTATTCAATTCTTGCTCTAAACTATCCATTTGGTGAGTTGCATATTTGAGAGAATCTAAGTTAATTTTACTCAAAGAGATGGGCGACAAATGTGGTAAACTTTTATTAAATATGTCCTTCTTACAGCAGTCATCTGCTGTTATATCAAAGCTTATATCTAAAGGAGACTTAGTAAATAAAGAATAAGAACTAGTGGGTATCAATTGAACAGTTTTAGAATAACCAATACAATTAGGTGATAGTTTTACAATTCCTGTACCTGTAATTGAATGGTCATCAATATTTTCATCACACTTAATAGTTAACTTATTGGTATTTGATTGAACATATATCCATTTGTTATTTCTTAATTTTTGCCAAATATCAATTTCACCATATAATATTTTAGCATTGCATTCTGTAGGTAATGACAATGTTACCTCAGTTAATATTTTAGATTCACAATTAGGGTTACTTATACATGAGTATATAGTATTTAATTCACAGATAGAAAAGTTACTACTTATTATTTTACATTTGTCAAGAGTGTCCAACATAGCATAATGCATCCTGTCATCACTTAATGCAATATAAGAATTAGAAGGTTGAATTAAAGCAAATGTGTTATGTGAGTCATCGTGAGGTGTAGGTAGTGGTATGTTTTTATAGGTCATGAACTTATCAGGAGTGATCAATGGGATCTGTAATATAAAAATGACCTTATTATTGTAATAATAAGAACTAAATTCAGAAACATCAATAATAGAATGAATATTTTGAATCGTTAAGGGAACTGGAAAATCTAACCTTTGCTTACTTGACTACTATGCTTAGTTAATTCTAAATAAAGATTTAAGGGACTTATAACACTAGGATGTAGTACATTAACCTTAGAAAATAAAATAGCATTTAGTGTAGTATCTAGTAAATTAGTTATAGCAAGTAAAGAACCTTCGATAATGTTAAGAAGGTTGTTTAACTTTGATGTATATATTAATTTGTTATCGGTCTTCGTAATTTGGGAAAATATTTCATTCATCTGATTAATTTGGGCGTTTAGTTTCATCTCATTTTGATTAAGTTTGTAAATAGTAGTGTTAAAATTATTTATGGTAGACTTGACAATGTGAATGTTATCTCTCATTAAACGAAATATTTCTGTTTCACTCTTTTTGCATGATTCAATTGCAGCATCATAGTTTCGGGCGTCATCTGCATCTAATGTGCCGAAAAATAACTTTAAGATTTCACCTCCGAATTCTAAAGATCGTTTAACTTTACTTGTCAATTGATTAGAGATGATATGCGATAATGATTGTAATTTGATAGAACTAGACTGGATTAAAACTTCGATAGGGCTAGACATGTCTTTGCATGCACCTAACTCTTGTGGTTGAATCTTGTTGCACAAATGTAGAGTGTCGTGTAACAGAGATTCGATTTTATTAAGATAAGGTTCTAAAGAAACTAAATCTACGTGGGTGATCACTTTCCAATGATCAGTATAAAAATTAATATTAGTAGTAGGTTCAAAATAAATCCCGGGGCTATGATAGATTGGGATGATGCTTGATTCGGTGCGGCTGAGGCATAAAGTGCCATGGCAGCACGTTATTCTGAAAATAAATATAGTACATAGGTTAAGAAGTAGAAGGCTTAATTTCGTTGGTATGGTATTTAATAGCCTTGCGACCTACTTGTAGGGTTACATTGTGCTTGTTATGAACTTTGATAATTTTATAAGGGCCTTGCCATATAGGCGATAAGGCTTTACGGAGCCTATGATGTTGTTTGAGATAAACCATATCTCCTACCTTATAAGTAACGACACGGGAGTTTGTATCATAGTATTGTTTTGATTTTTCTTTACTATTTATAATGTTTTGAATGGCTTTCTCGCGACTAAAGCGCATTCTATATTGTAAAGCTCGAATATATTCGTTGTATGTATTACCAGAGCTTTCGTATAAAGAGTTTGGAATGGATGGTTTATAACCATATAATAACTCGTGAGGAGTAAAGTTAGTCGTAGTATGAGGTGTAGTATTATAAGCTAGAATTGCAGTGAATAAGTAACAATGCCAGTCGTTCTGGTTCTCATTAACAAAGGATTTTAGATATTCTTTTAAAGTAGCATGTGAGCGTTCAAGAGCTCCATTGGTTTGTGGATGATACGGAGTACTAAAAAGGGCTTTGACCTTTAGTATTTCGGTCAATTGTTTAAATAATTCGGATGTAAAACATGTACCTAAATCTGTTAGAATGGTTTTGGGAAAACCGAAAAGAGACATAAAATGAACAAGGTTTCTGGCTATTTCTTCACTAGTAGCCGTAACCATTGGGTAAGCGCTAGTGAATTTAGTTAAGTCATCTTGTAAGGTTAAGATGAATCTAAAGTTTTGATAGCCTGCATCGGGTAAAGGACCTACGACGTCAAGGGCCAATCTTTCAAACGGCCTAGTGGATGTGGAAGTTATCTCCATCGGAGCTTTATTTGATTTCCTTAAAGGCTTATTAATTTGGCAAAGCTTGCATTTCTTTACGTATTGTTCGATGTCAGACCGCATGCCTTTCCAATAGTAGGCAGCTTTAATACGCGAATACATTCGTTGTGACCCTGGGTGACCAGCTATAACAGAGTCGTGGTTTTCTTTTAATATTTTAGGAACTTCTACAGGAGTAGGATAGATTAATTGATTTTTATATATGTGAACTTTTATATTGGTATCGTGGAAAATATAGGAAATCATATTATAGATTTTAGTAAACGTAAGTTTTGAAAATGGGTCCGTGAAATCTGGTAATGCAAGGTTGGTAATATTTTTGCAATCAATTAGTGAGTTTCTAAGCTTAATTAGTAAGTTATAAACATCTTTATAATTAGTTTCTTCATAGTGATGCACTTTAGTAAATAGAAAATAGTAGGTTTTATTTTTGTCATTAACACATTGTATTGTAAGCGGCTCGCGTTCGGAATTTAGTAAATCAGCAGAATTATCGAGCTGCGATAATATTTCTTCGCAATGAGGCATAGAGCAGTCAAAGTCTAAAGAGACTGGACAAGCAATTATGTTTAACTTAGATAAGTGTAATCCTTGGATACACTCTTCGATGATAGTATCTGGGACTGGGAGTTGATTTGTAAATTGAGCCTTGAAATATTGTTCGTAAGAAAAGTTATTTAAATTGTTTACGTCAATAGCATTGATAGGGCAACGGGATAGCGCATCGGCGTTAGAATTGAGACGACCTTGCTTATAAACGATTTCGTAATCGTATTCCTCAAGTTTGAGGCGCCAGCGAATGAGTCTACTACCCGGATCTTTTACATTAAATAGCCACACTAGGGGCCTATGATCTGTTATTATTTTGAATCTATTACCATATAAATATGGTCGAAAAGTTTTAACGGCGAATATAATAGCTAATAACTCTTTTTCCGTAGTTGAGTAATTACCTTCAGGCTTATTTAGAGTGCGCGACGCATAAGCGATCGGCTTATCTTTGCCGACGGGACCTTGAGACAGTATTGCGCCAATGGCAAAGTTACTTGCATCAGTAGTAACATTAAAAGGCTGTGAAAAGTCAGGGTACTGTAGAAGAGGGGCAGTAATTAATTTTTCTTTTAGAAAATCGAATGCATGTTGTTGTTCTGTGTCCCAGTGAAACACAACATCCTTTTTTAATAGAGACGTAAGTGGTTTAGTTAACTTAGAAAAGTTTTCAATGAATCGGTGATAATAGCCTATTAGGCCTAGAAATGACTTAATGTTTTTAGGATTTTTAGGAACTGGAAATTGCGATACAGCGCTGACCTTTTCAGGATTCGGAGATACACCTTTATCGGTGATAATATGGCCAAGGTAAGTTACTTCATGCCTTAAGAACTCGCACTTGTCTGGTTGGAGTTTTAAATTGTATTCACGAAGTTTGTCGAATACTAGTTGTAATTTTTGTATATGATCTTGTAGATTTTGACTGTAAACTATACAATCGTCAAGATAGATATAGCAATGAAGGCCTTGTAAGCCTGTTAACACAGTGTTCATAAGACGCTGAAATGTGGCAGGGGCATTTTTCAGCCCGAATGGCATTCTGGTAAATTCGTAATGACCAGACATGTCTGAATTTGTATTAACTGTGAAACCTGTTTTAGGCGCGTCCTTGGGACAAGTTTTCAATTGATGAAAACCACTTGTGAGGTCTAGCGTGCTGAAATATTTAGAGTGACCTAATTGGTCTAAAATATCAGTGATAAGAGGCAGTGGATAAGATTCGGAAACAGTGACGTCATTAAGACGGCGATAGTCAATAACTATCCTCCACTTTTGTTTGCCGGAAGCGTCCATTTTTTTCGGGACTACCCAAACCGGGGCGCTCCAAGGCGAAGTTGAATGTCGAATAATATTTTGGTCTAGCATTTTACGAATTTGGGAATCGACTTCCTCCTTGTGGCATTCAGGGAAACGATATGATTTGACGTTAATAGGTGGAGCATCACCTGTGTTAATAGTATGCTCAATAGCATTCGTGAAGGTTAAAGGTTCACCTTCGACATGAAAAATATCCGTGTAGTGGGAGCAACATTCTAAGAGGGTCTTTTTCTCTTCATCGTTTAGATGAGAGCAACGGATAAGATTTAGTACTTTATTTATGCGATCAGTTTTCGAACAGGAAATAGCATTAATATTATAAGAGTTAGTAAATGAACAATCAAGTTCAAGGGGCGTCGCTGTTACGTGATAATCTTTTATTTCAATGTCACACTCTGTAGTGTTTAAAATGGTCACGTTTGTTTTCCCATTTGGTTTAATTGAGACAATGCAATTAGCGACATAAACGCCTTCGCGTAAGATATGATCTAGTATGAGAGCTTCATTGTTATGATATAGTTTGGGGGTATAATTTGATACAGTGCACTCGATAACTACTTCAGATCGAGCTGGAATATTGTATGAAGGTTGAGTATAAATAATAGGAATAGAATGATTTAATATGGAAATTGATTTTGAAGGGTAATCAATATTTGTTTTAAAATAACTGCAAAAATCGCTACCGATAATTCCATCATAATTAATAAGATTGATGTCATCTTTAGTGACATGGAACTTGTACTTATGTATATTACCCGATAAGTTGAACTCCATTTGGAAGGTACCTAGAGTTTCAACTGGAGTTTCAGAACTATTAATGCCCTTTAATTTGACAGTTTCGGTAGATAGACTTGGAAGTTTTTGTAAACAGGATTCTTTAACAATACTAATGGTTGATCCTGTATCAATAAGGAAACATAACTGTTCACGAGCGTGATTAGTATATAGATAAGTATGAGGTAAAGCTACCTTTTTGCAGTAGTCAATAATTTCGTATATAGGTTTAGAATTAGTATAAGATGGTTTTAATTTTTCGCTACATAAGTGACATTTTATTTTACGAGTATCACTAGGCGTAGTCAAACTCAGTTTAATTGACTGAGATGAAGATTTAGTAGGACTCATCTCTTTAGGATGAGATGCGAATTTAGTAGAACTCATCTCCTTTGGATGAGATGCGAATTTAGTAGAACTCATCTCTTTTCGATGAGATGCGAATTTAGTAGAACTCATCTCTTTTGGATGAGATGCGAATTTAGTAGAAC
Organism: Agrochola macilenta; assembly: GCA_916701695.1. Taxonomy (NCBI): domain Eukaryota; kingdom Metazoa; phylum Arthropoda; class Insecta; order Lepidoptera; family Noctuidae; genus Agrochola; species Agrochola macilenta. The sequence continues at coordinate 20,115,192 of OU753560.1, read as the reverse complement.
TCATCTCCTTTGGATGAGATGCGAATTTAGTAGAACTCATCTCTTTTGGATGAGATGCGAATTTAGTAGAACTCATCTCGTTTGGATGAGATGCGAATTTAGAAGAACTCATCTCCTTTGGATGAGATGCGAATTTAGAAGAACTCATCTCTTTTGGATGAGGTGCGAATTTAGTAGAACTCATCTCTTTTGGATGAGATGCGAATTTAGTATAGGTTGTGTCATTTATAACTCTGTTCGATTTTGGCAGACACGGTACCAAAATCTCGCTTAGTTTAAATTATCATCGTTAATTTTAGCCGTACTTTCACACGTGTGTGTAGGTGCGTCATTAGAGTTAGTAGGTGCCGAGTTACGGTCACGTTGTGCATTGTCAGTGGCTTGCCGTTGCTTCATATTATATTGAAGCTTGCGACACTCTTTAATCACGTGACCAGCATTTTTACAATAATTGCAAGTTTTAGGATTACTTTCGAGATTAGTATTAGAATTAGGAGACGGTGAATTATTGAAAATTTTTGAATCTCGATGATACTTTTTATTCTTAAAACATTCTGATGAATTATGACCCGGCTTGTTGCAAGTAGAACACTGTTTAGGAGTTTTTAAGTTAGATCTAGATAAGTTGTATAATTTTTCTTCATCAATAGCATACTGTATAGCTTCATTGAGATTAGAGGGATTTTTGCAACGGACAATAGTCGATATGGAAGGGTTTAACCCTAACATAAAGGTGTTTAGGGCAAGGTCCTCCATGGCTGCTATTCTGCCAGGCAGTTCCTTTTCATTTTTGCAACTATAATGTATGTCTGACTGTATACGAGTCAATATTGACTCCACCCTTAAAGAATAAATAGTGACATCCTCATTGGATAATTGCTTACAGTGTTGCAAATCTGATAATAAATGTGTGGCGTGCTTTTTCTCCCCGAAAGTAGCCTTTAGGAAGGTCTTTAGCTCCGACCACAATGAAAATGACTTAAGGCTGCATGCAACCTGTGCTTTACCTTCTAGCTGTGAAATGACGAATTTACATAACACAGTTTGTTGGTCTAGAGAAGCCAAGGACATGGCATTCTCACAATTTGTAAGAAATGCAGGGAGGGTTTCCCTGTCACCATTATAAGGTTTAATAAATTTGGTTAAAAAAGATAATGTAATTTTGTCGGACATTTCTTTTGATTCAGGTAACTCTTGTTTAACAGTCATATAAGATTATGATGTGTTGGACAAAATTAAGTTAACAGTTAAATAATAAGAAATAGAAAAATACAAAACAATTAAAGTCAGTGAAGATAGAAATGCACTATTTAAATTATATCAAATATAGAGACACGAATTCAGAGACACTTTGAATTAGGAAAATGGAAGTTCACAAGAAACACTCACAGTAACACGATAATTGCTGACACCTGCATTATCGGGTGCGCAGTGGGAACTCGGAGTCCGGAGTCACGTTGCGCTGTGACGTATCGGAGTTGACTTTCACACGGTTGGTTTACTGTGGAATTTCTTGAGTTTGAGGTGGTGAGTTAGACCTGGGGCTGCTGGTGATGTTGATGCCGTCTGGAGCTGACTCACACTGTACAGTGGAGACTGGCTGTCGTCCAAGGGTCGATGTGGCTGGAGCGGGCTCAAGCTGCAGAGCTGAGGCTGACCGTCGTCCAATTATTGATGTGGCTGGAACGAGCTCAAGCTGAAGGGCTGAGGCTGACCGTCGTCCAAGTAGTGACGCAGGCTTGACCTTGGGTTAAGTCTTACTGTCGGTCAATGGAACGGGGGGCTGTAGATTCGGAATGCCAGTGTCTGTTTGACTCAACGTCGTAAAACTTCGTCTCTGGCATCCCACTTCTGACACCAATTTGTTACTAAGCCGACCCCGTTTGTCTTTTTAAAAAGAAAACAATAATTCTACTGGAACCACTTTAATTAACCACAGTACAAAAACACAGTTATACAAGTTTATAGGTACTTATATTTTGGCAATGTCCCTCTTAATTGATCCCTTAATTTGGGTACACTAGATAACGCGACGGCGTCCAGAATCTAACTAACTTAATCATACATTTTATTTCTATGCATTGGGTAAAAATGCAACATCAGTACTTTAGTATAGGAAAAGTATACTGCTTTATGTTAAAAGCTGACTTAGGCTTTATTGCCTTGTAATAAGGGTTATAACAAAAAAGAAGAAAAGAAGAAAAGTGCTGATTCTCAGCCTAGTTTGAATAAATGACTTTTGAATTTGAATTTGAATTTTTTGAATTTGAATAATTTATTCTTCGAGTTTTTGATCAAGTAATTATTTTGGGCTTTCTGGGTATTTTTTTTTTTTTTTTAAACCTCTTAGAATAATTAACAAAAGTGTTTTTATTTTCTGGTGACGGCCTTAATCTATGTTTCCAAAGTAAACTTCGTTGCTTTTTACTGCATAATCTTATGCCACGCGATAGCCACTTAATTGGTTTTTCTGATTTTATTGTCACTAGCTTATAGGGAAAACATAAGTCATACATGAGCTTAAATATTTCAAAGAAATTATCATACGCTTTGTTCGAACCCTCTGTGTTATATACGTCAGAAAACGATAGATGTTGCAGATTAAATTTAATGAGATTTTCTTTACTAGTATCTCGAATCTTAGTTCTCCAAGTTTTAATCATGCATGATTTATTTACTTTGATCTTAATTATTTGAGCTGTATGATCTGATAGCCCGAAGTCTATTACTTGACAATGACATTTTTGTCTGGTATTGTGTGCAAAATTATCCAAACAGGTATTGCTAATAAGACGTGTCGCTTCATTAATTTCCAAGATAAGGTTGTAACTCTGGAGAAAGCATTTAAATTCCAAAGTAATTCTATTATTTTTTTAAAACGTCTATATTAAAATCGCCGCATACAATTATTTTAGTGTGACGATTAGTACAAATATTTTTCAGAATAGTGTCCAAATTTTCATAAAATTGACTTAAGTTAACTTAAGCTTAGGCGGTCTATAAATACATAATACAATTAAATTATGTTGTGTCATTTTAATGGCGCAACATTATATTATTCCTGAAACCGAGTGTTTCATTATGTCGGGTAGTTGTTTAAACGCATGACCCTTTTTGACCAGAATGCAGGCTCCACCGCGTTTTATATTGTCTCTTGCATAACATGCAGCGAGCCTATAATTCGGTATATGAAGAAGATGTTCCTGGCCCGACATTATAAAATGCTCGGTTATGCATATAACATCTACAATTATTTGTTTGCTTAACAGCTCCTGAATGTACACGGTTAATAGATCAGACTTATTTATAAGTCCGGCAATATTCTGATGCATAACATACATGTGATTAACGAAAAAACTCGGTATGTGTGACCGCATTCGTGTTTACATTATTTGACAGATCATGTTCAAGTTCAAGTGGTGACATGGAGAGATTATTATTTATAAGTAACAGCAAATTTTGAAAAATATTTCTCATTCCTTGGTTATTTCACTTTCTACTATATTTCGAAACATAGTAAAATCGTAGAATAAGTCTAAATTTGAGTCTAGTACTATTACATGATTATGGGACAATAAATCTAAATGAAGTAAGTTGTTAAACGTTTCGATACGCCAGTTGAACATCGTTGAATAATCGCTTAGTTTGAATGTAGGTAGGCACAAAATAATATTTGTATGCTGAATTTTTCCCAGTGTTTTCCTCAATCCTATTGTGATTTCTACATAGTTTTTGGTTTTTTGAAAATCTTCTTCTCCAATTAAAATTACACAGTAATCGCTAAACGAGTAATCCACAACTTTTTGATGTAAATTGTTGATAAGTTGTAACAATCCGCATTTCGGTGACACATGGTGACAGATTTGAAAGTTTTGGTACGTCTCTTCTGCGATGGACAGAATATTATTTGTTTTGTTAGCACTAACAATGCATAACCTATTCCTGCACGCGTAGCATGAGCACAGTTTTGTCGACGGAAGAGTAGACAAAAATGACGTTCCTTGTAGACAGTACGACGGCAGCAAAGTAGAAAGAGTCAACTGCACTTTTTACGAAGTTCACTCTTTGACATAATTTGACTCAGAATTCTTTGTTTTGTCATAGGACTTTTTTTCTGTTTGATTCTCTATTTTTACTGATAAGTCACGTATATAAAGACAACTACAAAAAAATAATTCTTAAAATGACGAAGTATCGTGTTTTGGAACAAAAAATATTACAGTAATATTGGCCCCTTTCCTTGGTAATGCCCTATTAACTAAATGATGTAAAATAGGAGAAGATAGCTTGATAGATTAGACTAGATAGATTGTTCTTCTATTAATTATTATCACAATTTTGCATTCAAAACGTTCTTCTGTATAATCATGATTTTGTAGTTATCCGTTTATACTTTGTGGCCGTCAAGTAGAAAGTTTTCTACTGTCTTTAGCATGGCAATTACAAAATCAAAATGTCTTCACTACTGTCAGTTGTCAGTGTGATTTTGACAGTTTGGGATAGAAAACTTTCTTCTGCAATAGTCTACATACAAAAGGACCTAGACAAAGATTGTTAGAAACGTAAGACAAAATGACAGATTGTTGAAAGATTTCTACTGTGCGATGTCAAAAATGGAGAAACGAAATGTCACTTTGTATAGAAACAGCTGTGTCTATTCTTCGTAGAAATAGATAGCGTCATGCTACGCGTGCTGGTAGATTTCATATTATCCTCTATTTTTGTCCTTTGAGTTGTTTTATTTTGTTTTGTGTTTGTGGTGCATAAAGTATTTGTTTGCGGTTTATCTGTTAAGGTCCGTTTACTACTTAACTTCTGTGTTTTTATTTCAGATCTAGGTGTTGTATTTTTGCTTTGGTTCTCGGCTTTATTTCGTTTTTTAAACAAGTAATCTTCTTCATGGGAAAAATTCAGTTTGCCTTTATTTATGCTTTTCCTCTTAGTTACGGTTGAAACTCTTTTCGGTGTACTGTTACATATTTTTTTCAGGTTGTTTATAGCTTTCTCATGGTTAATTATGATATTTTTCAGTGAAGTATTCTCTATTATTAAGTTTTCAATTTCACTATCCGCAGAAGCCAATTTCTCTCGCAAGGTGTTAACTAACGTCCCTAATTCTGTTATTGTTTCATTTTCATTAAATTGTAAGTGGGGGCAACTTGTATTATGTTTGTCGTAAGACGTAATAGATGAGTATTCGTTGTCATCGTCCACTGACAAGGATGCAAAAGAATTTTCGGTACTTATGTTTATCTTGCTTTGCTGTTTTCTAATGGTTACGTTATCAGTTTCTAGTGAAAAAAATTGTAAGTCAGAGTTGTTTGACATGGTAAATACGGCGCGAGTAACTCAGTTGAATATTGAAGATAAGGATCGGCACAGATCGACACGGAACGCGATCCCTTCAGTCGTTCACTGTGCGACACAGTGCTGGTGGGCGGGGCTTACCGCTGCGGTTGACTGCCGCGGTGACACAGTGAGACACAGATCGACACAGAACGCGGTCCTTTCCAACTACGCGATACTGTGTTTTTTCTTCATAGATCGTTATTTAAATTTTTAGATTTGTTTTTGTGAATAACTTGATTACCACTTATTATTTTTTGTTCTAATTTCACAAGCACATAGATAGTTTGTTTCAAAAGGCACACCACAGTATAATTCCTTCTATCATTAATTTGTTTTTTACGCAAAATAGAATTTAAAATCACAGCACTCGTTTCACTCGTGTTAAACTCGTTTAGGTTCGAAGAAGAACTCGAATAGAAATCAACTAATTTAGTTTAAACTAATATGTCTATCAAGGTGCCCTTCAGAAAACATAGATTCTGGATTCGAGAACATACAAAATATCGTTCTGAACATGGGGAATAACAAAGACAATTGAATTTCATAAAGTACTTTTTTTTGTTACGTTCGTCGTAACGTCGTCGCGTTCATTATATTTCACAGTGCCAGTTTTCCACGCCAGATACATATTTTCCCTGACTGTTTTCTCGCAGTATGAGAGCTATTAATTTTAAAAGTGCCAATGGAAAACATGCTTGAAATAATACCCCGCTTCAAGCACTTTGCCAAGCGCTTGACAACGACATGAATTAGCTAATGAAAAAATCTCAAGTGGTGTGTTGAAACGTTGAAACTGGATCGTAGTGGGTCATTTGGCCCGATGTCAGATACATCGTTTTTAAAATTACAAAATTAACCGAGATGTTTGGTACCTACATGTACTTTCCACACATATTTTGCCAGAACACACCTAATGCCCCGACTGAGAGCAGAACTGGCCTAGTAGTAACGGCCCCGACTTACGAGTTGTAGGTCGTGGGTTCGAACCCAGGCAGGCGCTATACTTTGTATAAAGAATTTCACCACCACTGCTCACAAAACGGTGAAGAAAAACATCGTGAGGAAACCGGCATGTCCTAGAACCAAAAATTCTAAGACATGTGACATCTACCGACTCGCAATTTTCCAGCGTGGTAGATAGTCTATTCCCTCTCGTACAAAGGAGGCCGATGTTCCAGCAGTGGGAACTATACAGGGTGTCCAGTAAATAGCACGACATACTGCAGGGGGTGATAGCTAGGGTCACAACCTATCAATACAACACAATATATGTTCAGCAAAATCTTACGGATTTACAGTTTTACAAAATTTTCCGGTATTTCGGAAAATTGTAAAACTGTAAATCCGTAAGATTTTGCTGAACATATATTGTGTTGTATTGATAGGTAGTGACCCAAGCTATCACCCCCTGCAGTATGTCGTGCTATTTACTGGACACCCTGTATACGCTGATTATGAGATACTATTAGCCATAGGTCCCATTTAATAGGGAGTGAACCTATTTTCAATAACCCGGTCCAAAACCAATTCTACTCATTCAATCAGCCCTGAAGCTCAAATTCGTTTTATTTTTTACGTATGGCATCTCCCAGTTCAATGCTACGACGTTGTTAAACTTTCAGTTAATATTGAAATTGTTAATTTATTGTTTGTTTTTTAAATTTGAAGTTTGACATTTGCACCTGTGAAATCAGTCTTTCGAACGAACGAACTGTAGACTTTTTAGCGAGCTCAACAGCTTTTGAAACGAGTTTGTACATTCGTGAACATTCGGATTACAGACGAATAACAGATACTGCGAACTTTTAAATGCAGCGAAATTTTTGAAAGTCGGTGGTTTTTTTGTTTACCTGTTATATTATATTATATTGTTATATTGTTATTATTCCGATATCATCCACATAGACTAAGCGCGAAAAATACGTATTATTGAAGCTAACTCAAAAACTACCCAAGCAAAGTAAATAAAAACTTATTTGGGACCACCACGCAAGCTTTCTCTACCAAATGAAAAACAATTTTTTCATATCAGTCCTCAATTGTTGAAAATATCGATGGACGTACATAAAAAAAAAAAACATTTGAACATTTAGGAAGAAAATCCTTTTTGGAAGTCAGTTAAAAAAAAAATGTATAAACGAAAACCTATTAGTTCTTATGTGAGAAGCAACATCATCATTTTGTTTCTGCCCTTGTCCCTGTTATTTGGAGTCGTTTCGAAACACGTTTTTTCCTTCCATTCTGTCCATGAGAAACAATTTTTGTCCAATATTATGTCCATACACCCGTTTTTGCTCGTTTTCACACAAATCGGTCTAAGGAATTTTTATGAATTACACAAAAATATTACGTCATATCAAGTTAATTTTATTTAAAAAAATAATTAGGTACTTTACACAGTACAATAAATACATTTATTTTATCTAAACTTCCCTATAATTTCGCTAACAGCCGCATAACACCCAGATATTAAAACAATTAAATAGAATATCAACAGTAATATGTTCTTCCATAGAATGTAGTTACATTTTCCCAGCCCTCGTTCCCATTGGTGAACTGTTTGGACCACAACTGGGATCAGGAGGCCGAGGGTTGAGAAGAAGATGGCTCCGACGAGACCTATGAGGAGCTCTAGGTCTGGTACTGCAACAGCTAATATGACTGAAACAAAAAGAAAATAAGCTATATCGAGGACCTTGGCCATTTTCAGTTTCAGCTCCACCAACCAAAATTCTTCGCGCCCCATCACACAGGCCCCGAGATAGCAGCGCGTGGAGTTCCACGTGCGTCTATCTAAGACGTAACGGCCCCCACCCAACTCCCCCTACGGGACGAGGCCCGCAGTAAGTGGGCCGTCACCAGTCCGGGGCAACAGTCACATTTGCACCCGCAGCCCCCGACGCAAGTTTGCCCACACCGAGATGGTTTTAGTCAGTAAAAGTCTGTCAGACCCCTGTGCCCACCGCAGGGCAAAGGACATCCTGATGAAGATGTCAACGAACGATACAAGCAAATATATTAAAATACTAACCAGTCAAAGCCACACTAACAGTCCTGAGCGTGATCTGGCTGATGTTGTAGTACTCCTTGCTGAACCTGGACTTGATCCGCGTCCATATAATGTCCATAGGCGCGTACATCTGAAGGCAATACGTGAAGAACACTGCTACAGCCACCAGGACCTTCGCTGTCAATGCCAAACTGAAACACACAAAATGAGATGATAGGTTGACTTTACAGGAGCCTGTTAACCCTTCAATGTGGAAGATAACTGTCAAATTGGACGTAGCGGACGCTATGTGTTTGTTACTTATATACAGCTTGCGATGGAGTTTCTTGATGAAAACTTCGTTGCGAGATGGTGCTAAGTGTTTTGTCTTGTTATGTATTGGTAGCTTTTCATTCGTGATGACTTTGACAAGTGACAAACATCCAGCACTCTCTCGAGGCGAAGCTTCCAGCAAGCGACCCCATTACAGTACAACCATTTTCTTAATGTCCCTCGGCAAACTTCGTGTTTCGTCAGTCGTCGGATTTCTATCAGTTGCCCTTTGCACTTCATGCTTGTACATATTGACTCCTACCGCTGCGCCCGCGTTGTCGTCAACCATAATTACCAAGTGCAAAGGGCAACTGATGAAAATCTGCATGATCTTTATAAAAACCACTTTATTTCGGCCATTAGTTTAATAGTCACACTATTAATCTGGCTTTAAGACTAAGCCTTATGTACGGCGAGAATGTTTTCAGAAAAATAATGTTTGTATTGTGGCATAAAACATTTGTTAGTATTTTGTTATGTAGTTCAACGGCTTTTTCAGAGACACAAAAAATGTAGTGAATGAGCAACCATCTCATTTAAATTCACTGACAGTAAGTCAACAATACATTATACAAAACTATGAGACTGAATGGTGAGCTATACTCTATTTGCTAACTGTCTCTTAGAGACCCTTTCAGTATTGGCAAGACTGGCTAGCCAAGGACATACGAGCGTTCGCATAGACTTGGGATGCGGAACAGAACCGAAGACTATTTTTCACGTCAACGGAAACTGGGCATGATGTTCATCTGGACGCCGTAGCGGAAGGACGTCTCGAGCGCTCTGCGCCTTTGTTTTATTGCACGTGCAGCAGCTTGGGTCCATCACAAGTTACAACGCGTTTTTGCCGGTCAAAACAAAAAGAAAATCGAGTGTTTTGTTTATTCAATGTGACTATGACTCAAGCGTCGACAAATAATTACAAACACGTTCCGGGACACTTGACTATTTGCAAATGTCATGATATGACAATACAAAATCCCATACATTTTATCATACCGTCTACAGCCGTACTACCGGCCGCACGTACCGGCGGCGCACACGCCGTGACACTAAATATCAACATCACTGTACTTGTATGGCTCAGTCTACGCCTGTCGGCGGTGTGAATGTGTCATAAGGCACTGCATATGTATGTGTTGAAAAATTACTTGAAAAGAGTTTTCCGTGACACCTACGAACGAATGAAGTCGCGTGATGTGACACTAGATCATGTGCTTCCTAGGAATGTTATGGGCAAGCAACGGCTATCGACGGTTTGCCAAATTACATGAAATAAAATTGACCGCCCTTAGCCGTACTGTCACGTAACGATATACCGAGATAACGTCGAGAGGCGGTTTGTCCCGGAATGTGTTAAGTGCAAAAGTGAGGTGTGCTAGGCCTACGTGCGTTCCTGATCCAGACCGAGCGATCCAGGGCATCCGAGGGCCTTATCGTCTGCCGAAGGTTTCCGGGGAACCAGAAACGTCGTAATAAGAACAACCCGGTGAGATCATTCCTTGTATATCAGGGAGCTCTACTAATCACTCAGTTAATAAATCAAATTCCCATAATTCAAACGCATGGTTAACGTTAACTCCAACGGTAGATCCAGATACCAAAAAGACTTACACCTTGAATTGTTTCTAGTAAGTGTAGCGATCACGAGGACTGAATTAAATTCCCGGCTCTGTTTCGATTACGAGGCCAAAATTCAGTGACAAAGTTCGGTAGATTATTTGTTAGATTAAGATTCAACATCGTTAGCGCATATCTACGGTTGCGTAGTGACTGGCGAAGTTTAAAGGTTTGATGCTACGCACTGAACCAACGCTTACTTTTAAGCTACATATATAGTATATTGTAAAAGGAGAATGGCAAGATGAAACATTAAATTGAATGTACTCTAACAAAAATAACAGTGTCGATCTAAATTTCGTAACAGTCTGGCATTTCATTAGCCATACAAAAATAAAAAAAAGTCGCGTCTAAGGCAACTTTTTTTTTTGTCGTGTTTCTGTCGAACAATTTACCCGAGTTTTTGTGAAGACAGGCACATGTGTTATTAACCAAAAGCCCATCCAACAACACAAAAAACACAATTTCAATAGAAAAACAGAGACGGTATCTAATAAATCTCAATCAACGCATGACCTTGTCAAACTTTTGTATCTCTGTCTCTAAACCAAATCTGCACCGTGGGGTTATGAATCCCAAACAATAGTTTTACAATGGTAATAATAGCGGCCATGCAAAAGGATGGCAATTGTCTGTTTAGTGCAATCGCCCATCAACTAAATCTCTTAATGGGGATAACATTTGGCCATATGTCAATACGCCGAGACCTCGCTACGTATGTTTCGGATAACCGCGACGACGCCAGAATTTGCTTAGCACTTAGGAATAACATTCAAGACACTATTCCTAACAGCAAGCTCTCTCAGGAACAAATGATAACAAACTACATAACCGCGCAATTTAACGAGACGTTCTGGGGAGAGGAAGACATCCTAATCGCCGCGGCCGAATTCTATCTCGTAAATGTGCATGTGCATAATAATTACAGGAACACACTGGTGTACTCACCTGCCGGCGAACCAGTACCCGGAAACATACATATCCTTTACCAAAATCAACATTATGATAGCTGGGTCATAAGCGCCGACGAACAGTACAACAATAAGCTGCAAAGTCTAACGCATAAAACAACTAACAAAGATACACCACAACATGCCGAAACGGTAGGTAATAAATACAACAAAAGCGACGAACAAGGGCAGTCTACTAAACCCCGAATTCAGCAAGCAGCCCCCAACTAGCTTGCTCATTAACACCGGGTGAACATTTAACATCAACATTAGGTACACCGTTATCGGTTGAAGTCGCGGACGACACCGGATACACAATACTTAGAAATAAGCCTTCTGCCGCGACTAAGTACACTTGCTCAGACCTGCGTATTGCAACTTGGAACGTTCGTGGGGCCTCGAAACCGGCCAAAAAAGATAAAATAGACGCGGAACTTTCAAATAGGCATTCACATAGCCTGCCTACAAGAAACAGGGATAAACTTAGGAACGTACAACTCCATACTCCACCCATTACGAATGGCACCTATCTGGAACCGCAGGTAAAGCTCACCGGGGACTTGCAATTGTAATCAGAAAGGAGCCCAAATTGAAATAATAAATAGAAATTTCGATACCGACGTGATGTCAATCACTCTTAAAGTTGGTAGGGGAAGTGACAAACCTTCTCCGCTTTATATAATTAACTCTCACATCAACAGCTGTATCTCTAAAGCAACCAGATCCTTCACGGGTGCACTAAACTTGATTAGACAAAAACCAAGGATATGTACTTTAATCATCCTAGGCGACTTTAATGCTCATATTGGTAGACAAGATACAATAAGTGCCCAACGCAAAGGGCTGATTCACAAAAATCTCCATCTGTAGCTAAGAACAAGCCGAATCATAAACAATTATGAAAACAATAAACACAAGACCCAAAAAAGTGAAACATCAATAAAGATCAAGGATTTCAACTACAAACAATGCTACTATGCCACTCTCAATATCAAATCAACCAAAGTAAAATACCAAGCTTGCATATTCAAAAAATTGGAAAACGTAGGAATAGACTCAACAGATAAAAGCGTCGAAATACCATGGTGTACCATAACTGAAGTATTAAAAGCGGCGGCCCAGGAAACCTTAATTTTTCAGCAGAGTCACTCTAGCCCGCATCGTAAAGCTCTTGCTAACTTCTTACAAAGAAGACAATTAGATTACCCAAATAGACATTATCATGTAAAGAAATGTCAGGCAATACTTCATAAGATTAAAACTGAAGAAGAAAACAAAGAATCCAGCGATTTATTCACAGGATTGGGGAAAAAACATCCTTCAAAACGCATGCAGGTACTTTATCTATTTTACAGGAAAAACAAGCAAGCTACCAAACGCCGGAAAAGAAATGCTTATATACCAATGTCCAAATGGGAGCAAATCCTAAAAAACTCCGAGGGCCTACCTATACCAACGGTTACCATAACAAAGCCGGTATCCGCCGCGCAAAATGCAGGACCCACACTGGATGACGTAATGGAAATAATTAACAACACGCGGAACGGGACAGCACCCGGAACAGACCAAGTGGTAATTGAGCTCTTCAAAGCGATGCCGCCAATATTACAGGAAGCCGTCACCAAGCACATAAACAAAGCGTGGACACAAAATGAAGCACCCGACACCTGGCTAGAAACAGTGCAGGTACCAATTCCGAAGAAAAATAACCCTAAAGATCCAAATGACTATAGACGAATATCGGTTTGCGATACGGGCTACAGAATCTACGCCTCATACGTTATAAAAAAATTAGACGAAACAATAAAAGAATTGGGCAACTACCAAGCGGCTTTTTTAAACAACAGATCTACAGATGATCACATATTTACACTAAAAAAGGTTCTGGACGAAGAATGGCGCGCGGGTAAAAGAATATATGTACTCGCTCTGGATATAGAAAAAGCTTTTGACAACATCAACATCAACCTCCAAGCACTGCGAGACATTCTAATACAAAGATCTAATAAGACACTAACTAACAGGATAATCAAAGTTTGCATGAATGAACGAACACACATCAAATGGTGTGGTCAGTGAAATATCACTCCCCCTTTTTTTTTTTTTTTTTTTTTTTTGGGGTGGGAATTCATCAAATGACTCCTCCCGCTCTGGGCGGAGCGAAAGGGAGTGTCAGACTTTTACTGACTAAAACCCACCCATGTTCCTTCCGTTGCCTGTGTGCCGGGGCCGCGATATCCCTTTCGGACAAACTCGCAACCCTGGCAGGCATTGGCCCTTACGGACCCCGTCAGTTGGTGCTGACATCTCTTTGAGGCGCGCGTGGAACACAACGCGCCGTCGACCCGGGCCTGGTCCTAATCGGACGGCGAGCTACCCATTGCCCACCGTCCGCAAGCCCGCGCCTACGGTGGCCGGAAGTCGGCTCGCGACTCCCGACGCCCGGGGCGTCTCCTGCGGCGACTAGGGGCGCGAGGGCGCGCATCTTGCATTTCCCTCGCGCGCTCCGCCTCCTCCTTCGCGAGCATTACTGCTTCGCAGAAGGAAGTGACGGCTTCCCATGCACTCTCGCTCCGGACCATGGCCTGAACCAGGGCCGGACGCGAGAGATCGCCGCCGCCGATCGCCTCCGTGAGGACACGGCGGTGCTCCGCCCAAGCCGGGCAGACCTCCACCGTATGCTCCACCGTGTCCTCCGGGCGTTCCACACAATGGTGACACCCGGGCGTTTCCTCCCGCTTGATCCTGAACAGGAACCTCCCGAAGCAACCGTGTCCGGTGAGGACCTGCGTCAGGCGGAAGGTGAGGACGCCGTGGCGCCTCTCCAGCCACTCCTCAAAGAGGGGACTTACCGCCGCAATTGTGGCGTGCCCAGCGCTGGGTTGCGACAATCGCACACTCCATGCCGCCATGAGATCCCGCCGGAGCTCTGTCCGCTGTGCCGCGATTTGTTGCGGCAGCGGAGTTATACCCCGGCGTTTCGCCTCCTCGCGCAACTCCCACATGTGCGCGAGGACCTTCGCCTCCAGATCCCATGGCGGTAGTCCGGCAAGGAGGCTCGCCGCCTCGCGGGAGACCGTGCGGTATCCCCGGACCAGCCTGATGGCCATGACCCTTTGGGACGCGTTCAACCGCTGGGCCGGTCGCAGCCTCAAATATCACTCCCCCCCCCTGGAGTTATCATTCGCGGACGACCTCGTCTTCATTACAGACGATCTAAAAGGGTTAGAAGGTATTGTATACCATATTAAACCCCTACTAGGTAGTGTCGGCCTACAAATAAACGAAACTAAAACAAAAATTCTAATTAGAGACCCATTAGCTAAACAAAAAGCGACTTACGTGTCAATGAACGGATTAAAACTACATACTGTCGACGAAATTAAATATCTAGATACATATATAACATCTGCATTAAGCAGGAGAAGCACAGTTAGAAAACGGTGTGAACAGGCCACTAGAAACCAACCTCCAAGCACTGCGAGACATTCTAATACAAAGATCTAATAAGACACTAACTAACAGGATAATCAAAGTTTGCATGAATGAACGAACACACATCAAATGGTGTGGTCAGTGAAATATCACTCCCCCTGGAGTTATCATTCGCGGACGACCTCGTCTTCATTACAGACGATCTAAAAGGGTTAGAAGGTATTGTATACCATATTAAACCCCTACTAGGTAGTGTCGGCCTACAAATAAACGAAACTAAAACAAAAATTCTAATTAGAGACCCATTAGCTAAACAGAAAGCGACTTACGTGTCAATGAACGGATTAAAACTACATACTGTCGACGAAATTAAATATCTAGATACATATATAACATCTGCATTAAGCAGGAGAAGCACAGTTAGAAAACGGTGTGAACAGGCCACTAGAAACACAAAGTCACTATTACCATTCATAACAAACTCAAAGATGGACTGGAAACTAGCCCGACTCATGTATCGAATGGTGATAGTACCTTGCATGATATACGGATTGAAAGTATCGGCAATCACCAAAGCTAATAGATCAAGACTGAGAAGATATGAGAGAGTCATCATGAGAGTCTTGATTAACCACGCCAGAAATAAACCAATACACAAAGAGATGCACGAAATCTTAGATGGAAAAACTGTAACCAAACGCATCCAGAATCACAGGTTGTGCTATCTTGCACACGTCCACAGGCGTGGCAAACCACACCTTTTACAACCACATTTTTTACGCAGCAATGCAGTATAAGGCCAAATATAAGAAAGCAGGCCGTCCTATTTACACATGGAACGACAATCTTAAACAGGACTCGACTTATTTCGACAAGGAATTAAACTTTTGGATGGATAAGGCTACAGACAGATACAAGATTATGAAGGCCGCCAGCGAGATCTACAAGAAACCTGAAACGGATAGCAGCGACGCCTCTGACAAAGACATAGACACAGCAAAATGTAACACAGCACAGCAGCAACATAGAAAAAAAGCTGAGAAAGCTGAGTAACTCTGTCTCAAAATTCACCAGTGAAGATCGACTCAAACCAACATGACGAAGACATCGCAAAAGATGCCCATCCATAGATAATTAACACCCGTCTCTCCACTATTCCTATGCTTACTCTAGGATGCATATCCGGTAGGCTCTCAAATCCTTCCTTATCCTAAGGGCACGTTCACTCCTTACCATTACCCGCGCC
Organism: Agrochola macilenta; assembly: GCA_916701695.1. Classification (NCBI taxonomy): domain Eukaryota; kingdom Metazoa; phylum Arthropoda; class Insecta; order Lepidoptera; family Noctuidae; genus Agrochola; species Agrochola macilenta. The sequence goes on along the minus strand of OU753560.1, from coordinate 20,099,270 downwards.
CCCCGGTCTACTCCCAGATATGCAATGGCCTTTGCAGTCCCATGAAACATGAGGCTTCATGGGCTAGTGCAAATCTAGGGGTTCATTCGATTTATCGAGTCTGGTTAAACCACGCTGGGATCGGTGCATTTCATTCATTCATTCATTCATTCATTCAACGGAAACTGGGCATGATGCCAGAAAGTCAACATTTAAAACGCTTTATAAATCGTTGTCAATTACAGACTTCGGAAAAGAAAGAGACTAATTCATAGTATATGTTCAATTTCTGATTTAAACTCACCTAAGTAGTTTTAAATCGATGTAAGCTTAGAAATAAATGTTCTTAATTTGTGTATTGGAAATTGTTCATTTCCCTAGCAAAGAAACAATGCAAAGATTGATTTTCTTTTACAAAATAATGAAACGCAAGCACCGTTTTGCTGTTAGTTTTATTTTTACTCCACTTCCGAACACTTTTAAGTAATTAGTGGAAAACCATTAGCTTGAAAAAGGTCGGTAAGTGTATAAAAAAGTTAAAAAAATTAACAAGTTAAAAGCTTTTTTAATTGGATGAAGTATATTGATTCTAGATAAATCCATTTGTGCATATCCGCCCATGTCTTAGAGTTTAGACACAAGACATTTTTAAAGTTACAATTTCGAAATTGTAACTTTATACATTTTTTGTAGCACCTCCGGAATTGAACCTTAAATCTCAATAAAGAAATCAAACTCAAAGCATTTATTTAAAAAAATCCAATTACGGGTACTTTTGAATTGTCAAGGGGTCGGTCAGTCAGAAATTAAAGGAGAGAGAAAAAAAGGAGGCTAGTTGCCCATTCCAACGCGTAGTAGGTTCCTATGGAGAAGAACAGGCAAGAAACTCACTCTTTTAAATCAGAATATTTTTACAAAATATTGGTTACATCAAATTCACCACCAACACCCATCTGTGCTTTCACACGGTAAAGCAACATTGTAGGTGCTTTTTTAATTACCTACTCCTGTTTCTGAATTTTTAATGAACCAATCTGGCATTTCCACAGTAAGGATTTATGAATTCAAACCAATAATATTTACCTACCTATAGTTAGAAAAAAATAAAAGCCATGAAAGTAAAAGGAACAATCGCATCTACTTACAATAAAACATGATGTAACGTCTGCTGATCAAAATATATTGTAGTTGCACAAAATCTACCGGCAGATATCAGGAGCACATCTTCCTTTAACATTATTTAAAGCTAAACTCAAGCAGTAAGTCACTAACAACACAAAAATATTAAGTTAACGACATAAACCAGTCTTGCACATAAAATACGACACTCTCTACCTGCATAAATAAAAAACAAAACTATTTGCTACTGGACTACACGTACCTTATATAGTTATGTATTTATTCGCTAACTAAACAATGTATGTTCTTTTAGAATAAACAAAGAATCTTTAAACATAATTATTTATATATTTTAGTTACAATTTGAGTTTTAGTTTAGTATATTAAACTGGAGGCAGCAAGATATTGCAATCAATGCTATGTACGCCTTAATCGTCATGTACAGTCCTTTAGGTATTAAGATTATTTCTAGCATACATTTAATGTAAGTACAGATAGTGCGATCCACGAAGACGCGCCCCACTCCGCGATTACTGTACTGTAAGCTGTATTTTACTACGGAGCGGAGCGGAGTGAGGCGCGTCTTCGTGAATCGCACATCTATAATGTGGGTGTGCTATTAAAAAAATAAAAGTACCTAATTATGGCGAAGATATAATAATATAAAAGATCAATCGATCTATTCTGTAAAACTCTCACGGCGGAAACTTAGATAAAGTGAGCTTGCAGTGAGCTATCAATAGTGTCTTCTTCTTCTTTTCGTGTGGTTAGTGACTAACCTGTTAGAGTTTTAAAGCCGCCAATGGGCCTCTGACTTGGCTTCACATGCCGTCGAGAAATATCTCTCAGTCATGCCGGTTTCTTCACAATTCCGGGTGGAAAGACAGCTAACTCCACCGAAGTTTTCAAGGATTTATTTCCAGACAGATGATATGATCTCGCGGAGTGTATGTATGGAGCTCATGGCTTAGTAATAACAGCCACACAGATCGATCCTTCAGGCTACGCTTGCTGGAGTTGGTCCGTGGATGGGTGACCATCTTTACATACCGAGACTCCTCCGTGCCTCGGAAAGCACGTCGAGCCATTGGTCCCGGCTGTCATTCGTGGAGCTTTGACAGTCGTTACAGGTTGCCAGAAGCCCGAAAGTCTGACCAAAGGTTATCGTATTACCTAGATACTGGGTTATGGAGGTCAGACAGGCAGTCGCTCCATGTAAAATACTGGTATTGAGCTGCATCCGGTTAGACTGTAAGCAGACCCCAACATAGTTAGATACAGACACCCAATTAACACTATACAAATTGATCAGCTCATGTAATTGAGATGAATGGATCACACCTTTTGAGCGTAAAATTAGAAATTCGTCCGCAAAATCTGAGACTCAATTGAGGTCTAAGGTAAATGTTATTTATGTACCTACCTCAATTATTATTATTGATTGTTCCAAATTGTAGGGGTTGATTATAAAGGTTCGGTCTAATTATACCTATAGGTTTAAATACTTAATTCTCAAAAAGACAAAAGAGCCACTTACATGAAAACATAGGATAACATAGTGTAATAAACTTATTCTAGGTAACGGTCACCGATGGAGTAACATTAAGCTTAAAATTATTAATTTTGGTTTTAAATTGGTTGGATTACACGGTCAATGGCTTTATTTTCAACTGGTAGGCTAGGAACGTTGTTAGTTGTTAGTGAGTAGTTTCAATTATATAATTCGATGGTTTTGATTTAAAACCGCTGAAAGAGTTTATATTTTTTATATAGGATGGTAATTTATTATAAAATAGTGCTCCTTCATAGGTGATATTCTTTTAAGCATAATTTGTATTATATGATTATATGGAGGTGATATTCTTTTAAGCATAATTTGTACATGTCTAAGGCAGGACAAGTAAGCTGGGTCGACGAAGACTGCATTTACTTATTTGAGATTTTTTGGTAAATGTTACGTTTGTGTAAATGGTTCCATCTATTATTTTTCTAATGTTATACTTATAAAGATGTTTGATATCCATCAGTTATGTTTCTTAAAAAAAATTGTACGTTGGTGTCAAGTATGGATAGCGAAACAGTGTCTTTATGATCTTGTTCTGCATTCTTTGCAATTCCTGTAGCTTTGTTTAGCTTTAGTCGAAGTTATGCGTAGTTTTCGAATCGTCATTTACTTCCATTAAGATAATAGATAGAATAAATACGCAAGAGTTTCTAAATCTTTTGAATCTTAAAGAAAATGTCTTCAAAATTGCTTTGTTTTGCCGAGGAAGCATATCAAACTTACAAAACACCCTTTTTCACTTATGAAATAAGCATAACTCTATGTACCTTATACTCACATTTCACCCTCCGGTAAATTCAGCGTGATGCTCCCAAGGACACCCTCCCCATACTTCATGTAGCCGAACACCCCAACGACACCATACAGAATAGCGACGAAAACCATGGTCACATTCAGAACACTGGGACAGCCGAGGAAGTCTTGAGGTTTAGCCATCTCATTCTCCACTGGCATGACCACGTTGATGCCTTCCATTGCAAATATTGCAGTACTGGAAATAGAGAAAATGATTAGTGAGTTGGATTTGATGGACATGAATTTGAACCTAATGGAAATGTGAGTCACAATATTTCAGAACCTTTTGTTGAGGGTTGTAGTATTTATAAATCAATCGATTATTTTATTTGTGCTCGTATGTCGGTAGGAACTTCAATTTTAATTGGCATGCATTTAAATCAGCATTCAACAGACGGACAATAAATGTACAGCGTGTAGGTATGTATGTGTATTTCTTTTAACTGAAAGAAATATTAGAAATCTGCGCCCCGCGGTTTTACCCGCATAAGTCTCGATTTCGTGGAAATATCGGGATAAAAAGTAACCTATGTCCTAATTCAGTTCATGGTCTACTCATGTGCCAAATTTCATCCAAATCCGTCTAGCTGTTTTACCGTGAACGCGTAAGAAACAAATAAACAAACAAACTCATTTTCGTATTTATAAAAAGGTACCAATTTACGTTAAAATTCAAACGACAACTTTAGTATACCACTGAAAACAAAAGCCACATTCTACGTGATATTTGAGATGTGATACGTGATATTCGTTCTACTACTGATGCCGGTGTTGAACTTTTAGGACATATTTATAATGCATGGGAAGATAAATGCGATGCCTTGGCATCTTTTGTGATTTGTCCAAGGCATTTGATTGCGTTCTTCATGAAACGTTAATCAGGAAACTCCGCCACTACGGGGTCCGGAACACCGCTCTGGATCTTCTTTCTTCATACTTGAGTAATAGGATTCAGAGCGTTGACGTAAATGGACAAAGATCTCCTGGATCTATAGTAATAATGGGAGTCCCACAGGGCTCGATTCTTGGTCCTTTTTTGTTTCTTATTTATATTAATGACTTGCCTTACCTCATAAAGGATAACCATGATATAGTGTTGTTTGCGGATGATACTTCACTTTTGTTTAAACTTAAACGTCAGCAGTTGGTTACTGACGACGTAAATAGCGCGATCTCAAAAGTAGTTCACTGGTTCAATGTTAACAATTTACTTCTTAATGAAAAAAAAACCAAATGTATTAAGTTTACCCTACCACACGTTAGGCAGGTGAAAACTAAGGTGTTGATAAGGGGCGAAGAATTGAAACCTGAAGATAGCACAGTATTCTTAGGCTTAACTTTGGATGCTAAGCTTCAGTGGGGCCCACATATAGATAAATTGTCAAAAAAGCTAAGCTCCGCAGCTTATGCTGTTAGAAAAATTCGTAATTTAACTGACATAGAGACAGCCCGTTTAGTGTACTTTAGCTATTTTCATAGTGTAATGTCGTACGGTATTTTGTTGTGGGGAAATGCCGCCGACATTCAAACTATCTTTGTTTTGCAGAAAAGAGCCGTTCGATCAATTTATAAATTAAGCCCGAGACACTCTCTCAGAGAGAAATTTAAGGAAATTAATGTAATGACTGTGCCTTCTCAGTATATTTTTGAAAATCTTTTATATACCCATAAAAATATAAGATTGTATAAAAAATACAGTGATATCCATAAGATAAACACTAGGAACAAACACAAATTTGTAGTACCTACAACAAGGCTCAAGAAAATAGGTAGCTCGTTCAGATGTCAATGTATACGCTTTTACAATAAACTCCCAAGCCACGTACAAGATCTAAGCCTTAATAAATTCAAATCATTCATTAAACGTAAGTTGTGCCAGAAAGCGTTTTATACCATTAAAGATTACGTTGAGGACAAAAAGGCCTGGGATTAAGCTGCTCCAATTTTTATTTTTTATTTTTTTTACAGTCAGAAATTTGGTTTTTAATATATATTTTTTTTCTCATTCATTTGTACCACTATATGAATATTTACTTTGTGAAGTATAATATATACATATTTTTTTAAATATATTATTGTGAACGTGAGGACTATGTGGATCATATATTTCTTTTTTTTTTTTCTCAGTAATTATTAATGATAATCTGGCAATTTGAGTACTTTATGTGGCCTACCCAAATGTCCTTTCTTTGGTATTGTTCGTCGAGTCGTTGAACTCCTTAAGTTCTGAGTTGAGCTACACGATTACTGACAAATGCGTGCACTGACTGGACAGGTCCACTCAAATCTGTATAATACTTTCCTCAAAAGACCATTCGAGACACAAATCTACATGGTCCTTCAATGATCTGACCAAGACTATTTCTGGGTTTTATATACACATTGACATTAATGAATTTTATATATACAATGACATGAGTATTTACTTTTTAAAGTATTATATTGTTTTAATAATTGTGAATGTGAAGACTATGTGGGTCATTCCTTTTATTTTATTATTTAGTTTTTATCACGGTCTGGCAGCTTGAGTAATTTATGCGGCCTACCCAAACGTCCTTTCTTTGGTATTGTTCGTCGAATCGTTGAGCTCCTTAAACCCTGAGTTGAGCTGCACGGTCACTGACAAATGCGTGCACTGACTGGACAGGTCCTCTCAATCTGTGTGGTTCTTTCCTCAAAAGACCATCTCAGACACCAATCTACATGATCTTCACATGATCTGACCAAGATTATGTCTGGACTTTAAAAGAGACTGTGACCTCTGAGTTTGTTTCGGCCTTTCTTCTCGGAGTAGTCAGATAGGAAACGCCGACCTCATCTAGTTTAAAAAATATGATTGACGTGTAAAAGTGTTTTGTCCAAACCCACTTACAGAAATAAAATCATTTATCATTTATCATTTATGTCAAAGGCAAGTAACAAGGAATTTAATTCTACCCTGCAGCACATGCTGTCATCTCATTAAAATTGAGGCATGTCGGTGCTCGGTTTCGCTGTGCCAGAGTCCACCCATTGTTAACTTACTTGACAGCTCATTAATAGAAGGATCTTTTGGCGCTATGGATTACATCGGAACTTACGCTGCCATTTTGTTTTTTCAGTACATTGTCATGAACTCAGAGCATTTATTTCAATTAGAAAGAAAGAAAGAAAGAAAAAGTATTTATTGAGACTCGCACAAGAAATCACAAATTAAACTAAAAACACACTAAACATAAATAAAAAATACAAAACAATAAAAAAACAATGTAAAATTAAAAAATTATGCAGTCCTGTACGAGGCCAAAAGGCTCCTATCTCAGCATAATGCTACGACATTAAAAAAATAAATGTCGCAGCGCTGGTATTCTGATAGGGCCCGACCATACCGACCGAATTAGACCATTTACAGCCACTTTTGAATTATCAAACAGTCAGTCAGTTGGTCAGAAAGTTGAAGTTGCCCATTCCAAAATGTAGATATCTATGGAGAAGAACGGGTAAAAATCTCCATAAAACCATTTCACAAAATGATTACTGACAATATCATACAAGAATCTAAATATCCTTGTAGCACAAAGCATTTCATCCTAACTAATAAATGTCAATCTGCCTAGCCTTTTCCCAACTATGTTGGGGTCGGCTTCCAGTCTCACCGGATGCAGGTGAATACCAGTATTTTACATGGAACGACTGCCTATCTGACCTCCACAAACCAGTAACTGGGTAATACGATACCCCTTGGTAAGACTGGTGTCAGACTTTCGGGCTTCTGACGACTCGTAACGATTATCAAAGATCCACGAATGACAGCCGGGACCAACGGCTTAACGTGCTTTCCGAGGCACGGAGGATTCTCGGTATGTAAAGATGGTCACCCATCCACTGACCAACCCCGGCAAGCGTAGCTTAACCTGATGGATCGACTAGTGCGGCTGTTGTTACTTAGCCACGAGCTCCTCCTTTGCTCATCTTAACTAATAAATGTGTTATACATAAATGAGATTGTGAGTTTCTTGTTTGTTTGTAACTGTGAAACGGTTGAACCGATGTTGATGAAATCTGGTATAGGAATATTTTGAACCCTGGGGAAGGACATAGGCTTTACTATACTTTTTATCGACATATCACAAATTTTTACAAACATTACTTTCATCATTCACTGTTCTTTGACCAAGCTAATATTTTAAATCTTATTCTACGGGGTCAGTTACAGTTTGGGTACACATTACTTTTGTCGAAAAACAATATCTACAAAAAATATTCTTTAGTAACGAATGCCTCTAGGCAGCTCCAGCCGTTATGTCTGATTAGTAATGCTTATGTACAGTCACGAGCACCAATATGTATCCAGTTAGCAAAATTCAAAAGCGATTTTCGCATGGAATAACGACTGCACCTTTGAGATAAGACCTGTTTCTTAATAGTGTGGGTTCCAAAATACTACGTATGTTCGTAACAACATAAAATTACAATCACCACAGAAGGAGAAAATCACTTTTTAAAGTTGCTAAGTGTATACATATTGGTGCTCGTGACTGTACGGACTTATGGAGCAGAATAAACAAACCAAAACACGACGGCCTCTGTCGTTTTGGTCAGTGACATTCCTGAATGGAAAATCTGTCTATTCATGAATTGGAAACATTAACATAATTTAGGTCAGTCGAAAAGTATGTCTCCTTTCATTCGTTGAAAAGCCTTCAGTCTTCTGCCCTTGAAGACTAAAATTTCTTTGGCACAAACACTTATTAAGCCGATTGGAGGAGCTCGTGGCTAAGTAACAACAGCCGCACTGGTCGATCCATCAGGTTAAGCTACGCTTGCCGGGGTTGGTCAGTGGATGGGTGACCATCTTTACATGCCGAGAATCCTCCGTTCCTCGGAGAGCACGTTAAGCCATTGGTCCCGGCTGTCATTCGTGGATCTTTGACAGTCGTTACGAGTCGTCAGAAGCCCGAAAGTCTGACACCAGTCTTACCAAGGGGTATCGTATTACCCAGTTACTGGGTTGTGGAGGTCAGATAGGCAGTCGCTCCATGGAAAATACTGGTATTCAGCTGCATCCGGTTAGACTGGAAGCCGACCCCAACGTAGTTGGGAAAAGGCTAGGCAGATTGATTGATTGACTTATTAAGCCGATTATAGATTATGCCGACGCCTGCTACCTGGATGCTACTGAGGAGCTATTAAATAAGCTTGAGTGCTTGCAAAACTTGTGCATTCGCTTTATTTTCGGTCTACGAAAGTATGACCATGTTTCTCACCTTCGCAAGGAACTCAAGTGGCTCCCGATCCGCCTTCGCAGGAACACTCGGATTTTATGTCTCGTTTTCAACATCTTACACAACTCGTCATATCCTTCCCACCTGCGTGAGCGTTTTTCTTACGCTCGCCCTAGCCCCGCTCCATGTAGATCACACCTTAGATCTCTCCTTAAAGCTCATCCTCATAAGACAAGCTACTGTTCTTATTCCTTCTCTGTCCATGCAGTAAGTCTGTGGAACTCACTTCCGCCTAGCATTCGTGATTTAAAAACTGTTTCACAATTTAAATATCGAGTAAAAGAGCATTACCTTTCCTCTCTACTGTGAGTATTTATATACCTATATGTACGTTTATTTTATTTAAGCTTTATGTATTTATTTAAGTATATGTTAATTTATTACGATATACGTGTAGGTATATTTTATATTTTGTTTTAGTATAAGACTTCGCAAATTCATATTTTTCTCTTTTTGTTCTCACACACTATTGTCTACATTTCTTTCTCATTTCTCCTTTCACAGGTCTGCTAGAAAAAAAATCTTAAGAAATAAGCAGTACCTTTGTACTCAAATTATAATTATTTCGTATCTCTATGTATTTTACTGTGTGTACATAAATAATAAAATAAATAAATAATTATTTACATTCTTCAACAACCAAAATGTTTAATGAAACTTACAGCGATCCCCAAATTCAAACGGATAAGAAACTAATCCAATAATAAATTGTTATGCTCTCACACAAAGAATCTAATATAAAATTCAAGAATGGCAGGGACCGGGACTCGAAACCGATAATAAATTAACTTTGAAAAGTGAAAATCGTTGTGTGGGTTATGTGTATGCCTACTAATTGAAATTCTTCTGGATAAACCTACTATTAATAAAATAAATAATTTAAAAAATCAAAAACCCGGCTGCGAAATTATAAAATTCTATAGATTACATATACTCGTAATACCTTTTACCGTTTATCTCTTTTCAGTTATGTGATTTTGCAGACAGTTTTTGAGTTTTTTAATTATTTATTTTATTTTAGAATTTTATGTGTCCCCGGCACACATTTTTGAACAAAAACTGGTCCGACACAAACATGGCTCATTTTTACGCTATAAAAAACTTTTTAAACTCTTTATAATTATGATTTTTTGTAATCTCCTTTTAATTTCCTTTATTTTGATATCCTACTCGATAGGTTTAGTTATTTCGCGCCAAAAATCCGCCATTTTGTTTTTATTTCAGATACCTATCTAAGGACACTTGAGTATAAAAGATGAATATAACGATACCTTAACTGTCGAAATCCATCCAGCCGTTTCGAAGATACGAGGTAATAAAGAAATATACATACATACATACATACATACAAGATACGCGCGAGAAGCATAACCCTCCCTTGGCAGTCGAGTAAAAAGGGAAAGCTTTCAAAAATAAGTACACTCGTGAGCAATATATTCGGGTCAACAACAGAAACCTTAAGAAAAAAAGAAAGAAAGAAAGAAAGAAAGAAAAATGTTTATTTGGACACAGTTCGTGAAACACAAAATACAAAATAAAAAAGTGACAATAATATTTAACAATAATACGAGTAGTGTGTGCCTCACGACTGCGCCAAAAAGGTTCATTTCAGCATTAATGCCAGACAGACGCTGTCTGACGCTGGTTTTCTAATGAACCTTTATGTAGGGACAAGTGACGGCGAGTACAAAACAGTCTCAACATACCTATTACATAATTTGTATACTTATAACTAAATAAATAAACTAGAAATCAAATATAAATTACAAAAACAAAAATAAAATATATATGAAAACAACAGGAACTGTCCACGCAAAACCTGTTCTTAGCGATTAGCTAGGCTAGATTGATTCATGCACTCACAAAGCGCAACAGGCCGCCAACCGCGGCGGACAGATACACTGACAGCTATTTAGTTTTAAGACAGGCATAAAATTACTGTGGGGTGTTTGAATAAAACCTCAGAATAATAACTAAAGCAAATAAAACATATGAATATAGATAAATAATAATAAAATAGTGAAGAAAGTATAATAAGAAAGTGAAGTACATACCTATAAAAATAGATGAAATAAGTACCTACACTGTTAATAAAAGAAGGTAAGCGTCATTTATTATCATAATAATTTTCATAATTATCTTTTGCTGATCAGTATTTGTTAGTGTAAGTGTAAAATAACTTATTTATGCTCCGTTCCGTTTTTTCTAGTTACTTATGCGTTTTCGAAAGATGTACACATAAACAAAACCATCGTCTACGGCAATCTTTGGCCAAGATTTTATTGGAACAAGAAAAAAAGGTGTATGATGCGATCTCGATGCCGGCTGTGCTTCACAGTCGCAAGTAGGCCAGGCACAGTGGGTACACAAGTAATGTGTCCGTTTATGTTTCCAACAGGTCTCACAACTGCGACGGCACGTTGGCGCCGTGGATGGCACAGCAGCGCCATCGAGTTGAGGACATTTGAGGCAGCAATGGACGGAAAAAACACCGCGCGTGCGCAACTACCATACCCAATATATTGTTTTGACGCAACAGGAATTATGTTTTAAGCTAAGTATTGTATTTCATATAAGTGAAACATTTAGGGCGACCATATCTAGTTTCTGTTGCGAATCTATCAGATACTGCCGTAAACGTGTTCTGAACGTGTGGATAGTGCCCAGTACCCTTAATGGTGGTGGGATGTTATTCCACACCTTAGATGCAGCGTATCGGAAAGTGCCTCTGAAAGCTGCTGTCCTATGCGACTGTGTTGAAAGTTGTTGTGCACATTGCGAGTACTATCTCGGAAACTAAGACTACTCGAGGATGCTTGGGACGAGTGTCGGCCATGTGTGAGACGATGGAACTCCGCTCCAATTACGCTTTGTGAGCTGAAAATTGCATTGATAGACGAATGGGAGAATACTCCCCAACATTGCGGCATCGCCTAAAAAACTTGGTGTACGGTACGCCTAATCGTAGGACATTATGTTGATAGCGCGCAGAAGTAATGCAAAGTAAAAAGTGGGAGAAAATGATATTTTATATCTGTAATAAAAAAATGATTATTTCAATATTTTTGTTTTGCGATAGAATTGACTCTCTTCAATAAGTAAAACTAATAATAACTAAGTTGAGAATTTTATTTGAGTAGTATTAAAATAAGCTATAAAATTCTGTTCATTGTTGGTGACCGGAATTCCTTGTTCGCGAGCGAAGTTTTATTTTTAAATACCGAAACTTTTTAATCCTGCACAAATGTATGGGCTAATAACAATGTGCTTAAATTACATGCTTTCCTAATGATAAAAATAAATTGACAAAAAGGATAAGTACCACCACTTTAAAACCAATAACATTTCATGAAATGATAAATGTAAAAATGTTTAATTTTAACATAACTTCACGCCTGTATTTCCCGAAGGGTTTGGCAGAGGTGTATCTATATAGTACTCACAAATTTCGTCAGTTATTACGTATTCAAGACTCATGTAATAGGGGGCAAGCATAAAAGTAACAGTGCACTAATTCAGACTTAGCTCCCACTGAGTAATTGCAGATGAAAAAACCCAATAATACTATGCCCGCTCCGGGAATCGAACCTCATGCCAAGCAGTAGCGCTTGCGACCACTAGACCAACAAGACAATCAACATTTATTTTTAATTCCGTAAAAATATAGACTTACTATGCAGAATGCAGGACAGCCCTGGGGACCCGTTAAACTATGCACATACATATGATGCGGTTCCCATACCTATATCAAAGTTATGATTTTCTCGAAGAGTGCTGGCCGTTATAATATAACGGCCTTCATGAAAATCTATCATTTTCACCAATATTTGACATTAAGGTGTTAAAAAACGCTATTTATGTGGACAGCCGCTATTGTGTGACCATTCATCGATTCTTTAGGGAACTACAGTTCAACAGCTAACACAGAATAGCACAGAAGGCGCCCTCCGCATTTTTAACCGACTTCCAAAAAGGAGGTGGTTGTTTATTTTTATTTTTTTATTGATAATGTTTAATTATTTTAATACCTACTTATTTAGTCTATTATTTTGTTTGTATATGGGTATTTTACCTGAAATAAAACAGTTTTTTTTTTTTTTCTTTTTCTTTTTTTATTATGTTCGACGCGTATGTTTTATTTATTTTTTTGTATGTCCGCCGATTTCTCCGTCTTATTGTGGACGGATTTTGAAAATTATTTTTTTGTATGATAGGGTATGCTCCCAAGTTGGTCCCCTATAAATTTTATTAACTTTGCTTGGATAGTTTTTGAGTAAGCTTCAATAATACGTATGTTTCCCACTTAGTATATGTCGATGGTATGATGAGTTAACATCATAGTTCCTGTCACTGATATAAAAACACTACAAAGTGAAAAATAAATTTTATTTCTGAAGTCGGTGGCAAAAAACGAAAATAAATAAATAAATAATTAAAAAAAACATTTTTTCCTTTCAGTTAGGTACGTGATTTTGCAGTCGGGTTTTTGATTTTTTTAAATTACCTATTAGTTTTAGGTATGAAGTACGCGGCGGGCCCGTCTTGTCGGGCCAATTCAATGAGCGTAACGTAGTCTACGTTACGCGATAGAAAGAGTCTTCTAGGTAAATATAAAAGTAGGTAATTAGTCAGGCGCGGTCCGAGGGGGGGGGGGGGGTCCGGGGGGTCATGACCTCCCCCAAAATCATTCTAGCTGTCGACAGCTTGAATGATTTACGTGTCTTACTAACTAAAAACTGTAGGTGCTTGAGCCACAGAGACCCCGATGGCCATATACATTTATTTTAATTTTAAATAAGCAAACTCGGGAATTTCGGCACCACAACGCTCGGGCCAGGGCCAGATTTCAAAAATCTCTTGTAAAACGAGTTTAAGCTTTTCTTCTCAACAAAGTATGTGCTCTTCCAGTTTATTGATCAAAAGAAAACAGAACCTATTCAAAGCGGGGTGCTAAAATTTTGAGGCTCGGTTTTCGTGATTGTTGAGCTTTTCTTCATAAGTAGAAAAAGCAAGTAATTCTTAGTTCTTTTGGAATGATCAAAAGAAAATTGAACGTATCCAAGTTTGCAAAATTTTTGGAACTCGTTTCGCTCGCTCTTATATTCTACATTTTCATAGTTGCTTGCCCCTTCCTGCATAAATCGATTATGTAACTCCTATTTCTGTTTGAAAATGTAAATAAAATTCTAAGAAAACAGAACCTATTCAAGGCGGGGTGCTAAAATTTTGAGGCTCGCTTCGCTCACTTGTCTACTCTTGAGCTTTTCTTCATAAGTCGACAAAGCATGTCATTCTTAGTTCTTTTGGAATGATTAAAAGAAAATCTAACGTATCTGAGGGTGCAAAATTTTTGAGCTCGCTCCGCTCGCTCTTGTATTCTACACTTACATAGTTCCTTGGCCTTTCCTACATAAGTCAACAATGTTACTCCTATTTCTGTGTGAAAATGTTAATCAAATCCTAAGAAAACAGAACCGGGTGCTAAAATTTTGAGACTTGTCTTAATTCTTGAATTTTTCTTCATAAGTCGATAAAGCAAGTCCTTCTTAGTTCTTTTGGAATTATCAAAAGAAAAAGAAAATCTAACGTATCCGAGTGTGTAAAATTTTTGAGCTTGCTTTGCTCGCTCCTAATTTTCATAGTTGTTTGGCTTTTCCTGCATAAGTCGACAATGTGTGAATAACTCTTATTTCTGTTTGAAAATCTAAATCAAATCTAACCTATCCAAGACGTGGTGTTAAAGTTATCGAGTCAGCTTCGCTCGCTCTTCTCATCCTACATAATCTTCTGTCCTAATACTTATTATTTATCAAAAAGCTTGCGACCAATTTGGCAGCATCTCATAATTTAATCGAACCCGAAATAATTCATATTGTGTCCTTAAAATACTAAATAGCCAACTATTTGCGACCAACTTGAATGTAAAAATAGTGGGGCGCGTCATTACAGAGTAGACAAGCTATAGCGCTCGCCGGCAACTGCTGCGGTACCGCTCGCTCGTTTCGTTCGCTCGGCTCGCGCGTGGTTTGTCACTGTTTTAACCCGACCGTTTGGTCAGGGTACCCTAGCTTAGTTATTGCGACCAACTGTGAGAAAAGATCAGGAAGTCAAAAAAAAATGTTCAGATATTTAAAAAGTGAGCATCATTAGAAAGGTCAAAAACTTTTTAGAGTATCGATTAAATATTTCCCTAATATTCCTCAGCACCCATTGTGGCCCCCCCCCAAAATCTTAGGCTGCGACCGCGCCTGTAATTAGTGCTCTGCGACCTGAATTGCACTTTATTGTGTCGTAACAAGAGTCGCTTTTTATTAACTTGATTTTACAGAGTGAACCATCTGTATGAATGCCTTTAATAACATTTACCTGAGGAACAGCGGCCACTTTTCTACACTGGCGACCATTTCAATATTACTCAGCGGCGGTAGATCAGTGAACGTGTAGTAACACGTAATGCCAAAGGTAACTACTAGGCACACGTTAGCCAACACTGAGAATGGTACCAGGAACTTCAGGTGACGTATCTGCGTTATCAGGATAAGTGGGAGGAGGAGGATGCCGCAGTAGACTTCGACTTCGTACTTCGTCGATGGCACGAAGTGATCGAAGATCTGGAAAGAAGATTTTAGTATTTAAATTAAAACAATCATACTGTGGTGGCATCTATGTACAATCGCCACATGCGAACTACGCATCAAAGACCTGACGTCACACAAATCCTGCATCGCGCAATTAAAGTTTACCTCGCGATGGACATATATACAATCTCCCAACTTCAACCTCTGGGCAGTTGCCCGCCAGACACGACACCCGTCTGGTCGGAGGATCCTCCCTTTTCTATGGTGGATGAGTGAACTTTACATCTTGTTCCTCATGCCCCTAAACTACTATTCTAATAGACTAATGTGACCTGGATTAAGACATACGTAATTACGGTAGTATGTTCACATGGAATAATTTTCGACTTTCACGCGAGCAAAGCAGCTCGCCAAAATGATGACATCAAATGCTGAAATGATTTTACTTTCTGTAAATAGGTTTGTTTAACCACTTTTATTCGTCAATAATATTTTAAAAACTAGATGAGGTCGGCTTTTCCTATCTGACTACCTACTCAGAGAAGAAAGACCGAAGTAAACTCAGAGGTCAGTATCTTTTAAAGTCCAGACATAATCTTGGTCAGATCATGTGAAGATCAAGTAGATAAACCAAAGCTAGTAAAAGCCTTAAAAATAAAAGTTGTAATTTTATGTATTCACTTTCGATGACACTTTATTGAGGTTCAGCCACGCTACTACTACTATAAAGCGAAGAGATCAGACAATATACAGGAAAAGTTTTTAACCAGTGCGCAAATTTTTTTTGGTGGTTTAAAATCAGTAATAGAACACATTTCCATTATTTATTCAATTTTTTTTTTTTTTTTTTTTTTATCCTACTATAAATCAGCAAAATATGGACACAATCTATTCGTAATAATATCAATGGGCGCGCGTGGCGCGGCGGCCGGCCCAAGCGGCGGTGTTGAACCTCCCCTCCCTCCCCGGGCGGCAAGGCGACGCCCGCGCGCCGGGTGCTGTGACCGACAGTCCGCTCATCACACGCGCTGTCGTGTGACGTCGCGTCTAATCGCTTTCCCGCACTGCACGTGTGTCGTACTTGTACAGACCTACCGGTCACGATGTCAGACTTCACTAACCGCGAGTTCTATGAGATGGTGCGAGTGTATGTACTGAGTGGTGAAAGTTTGCGAGCAGCTCACAGAGCATACCTCGAATGCGAGCCCATGGAATCCTTAACCCCGTGAAAGGAAAACACCATTTTAGCGGCATAAGGTATTAAGTAATGTAAATTTAATTGATAATAATGCTTTATTTTCTGTATTTTGATGGTCCTAAGCCCATTAAAGTATGAAGGAAAAATTGGAATTAACTTCAAATAACTTCAAGTCACGGCCTAAACATAAAAAAGTCTTGTTCGAATCTGATAAAATTTGCGATCAATACATTGTAAGTATTTTGTAACCCACGTAAATACCTACGCCGGCGAATCGAGCGAGCGAACAGCTGATAGGTAGGTACTTTCGAACGTTGCGCTTCGCCGCTCGCCGCCGGGTAGCCATACATCCACTTTTAAAGTAAACATCTTTCGTTAACGATAACTTTTTTTTTTGTACTATGACGGTTCAAAATAAAAAAAAATTGTTCAATAAAACTCGTTTAAGTTTAATTTGTCAAAATTTGCGCAGTGGATAAAAACTTTTCCTGTATTACATTTTTACCACTGGTATTTTTTTTTCAACTGTGAGTCAAAACACTTCAGCACGGGTAGTGCAAACTTCAAATCCACAACCCACATCGCAAAGAATCCTAACGTATTTATAAACCTATGTATGGTATTACCTTCCAATCGTGCCATGAAGTAATGTTTTTGTTAATGCTTATTTGGTTATTGTGTTATTAGTGATTTTGACATTATTGATAGTGATTTTGACATTATAGTTATGATTTTGACATTATTATTAATGATGATTTTGACGTTATGGTTGTGATTTTGACATTATTATTGATGATGATTTTGACATTATTATTAATGATGATTTAGACGTTATGGTTGTGATTTTGACATTATTATTGATGGTTTTGACATTGCTAGTAATTGTGACCAAAGTTTGCTAAATATTATTATGTACTAACACTAGTGTGTTTAAGATGTATGATGTGTATATAACTAACAAATTGGATTGTATGATCTGTAAATAAAATAATTTGATAAATGCGAGGGCGAGTTTGTTTATTTGTTTGTTTGATACACTTTCACGATAAACGGTTTTGGATGAAATTTAGCACATGGGTAGACCATGACCTGGATTAGGAAATAGTATATTTATTCCGATAGTACGATCCCGTATCATAATTTCCGACCGCCACGCGGGCAAAGCCGCGGGCAAAAGCTAGTGATAAAATATGTTTGTCCTTTGACAAAGAATATTGAAATACTATTCATAACAAAGTTTATTTTTGGAGACAACAATAGAGTACTCCCACATTGCAGACAGGTTTAAACCAAATCCTTTGAAATACCGAGCCACACGTTTAATCCTACATCATACGATGTAATGTCCTTGGCAACAAATAGTAACTTAACACATCGTTGGATTTCTTTGAACTAAATAGTTAGATTTAAAGTGCTTTTAAGAGGGTTGATAATACGCTTTACTTTATAGCATAAGTTATTGTATGCGTCCACAACTTTAATTGATCAATTATAGGTTAACACACGCCGGTTACAAGTACTACGCACCTGACCTTTCTGAAGAACATTATCAAGGTCACTATATTATGTCCTTCTAGGGCCGTCCCTTCTCGGCGTTTCCACTCACGTCTACCTTGTAAATACCTTATGTTAGTCGCCTAACTATATACAATAGATACTAAATTAAACTACATAAAAATACAATAGACGACGTATATTTAGTAACCTAATCCGCTTAACCATTCTTAAGGAGTCATAAAGAACCCTGTAAGAAATCGACACGTGTTTCACCTCTCAACGAGGCATCCTCAGGATGGCTATTGACTTGTTGCGAACCCGGACCCGACGTGTGAACACGTCAAGCGTCGAGAGCAGTGTGAGTGAATTCGCCCGCCAACCCCACTTATATAGGATTGATAACGATCCTAGCAGAGGTGGGTGGGGCAGATTTATGATCTTACCAAAACGAAGTGTAAAATGAAGGTTAGTAACTGGCTCCAGGAGTTAAATTATGAAGCAACGGAAAATCTTCTTGCTGCCACGGTATAACTTGCTTGTTTATAACTATTAAACGAATAAACAATACAATATAGGTATTTATATAAATCACCTTTCTTTGCATTCAGCCCTTCACCTACTTATCATATTTTCTTAAACACATCCACTCACACGCACCACGCACACCACATACACTCACACACATCCTAACCCTAGAAATAGTAATAATCATCAGTGTAATCTCTTTTTTTTTCTGGTTTTATATAATTTACCGCATTTGTGTACGAATGCATAATCCTTAAGAAATGTAACTGCTTCCAAAGGGGTGGAGACCTGGTGTCCTGAAATACAGGCATTACGCAGCTCAGGGACCAGTCTCTCACTGTATCAATAAAACTATTATGTATTGTCTAATCATCATTTGAAAATGTACTTTATATTGTGGTGAGAAATAAATAAATCTTATCTTATCTTATCTGAGAGGTAGCAACAACATGGAACGGATAATGGTGGCAGCAAAAAATCGAGGGTAAAATACCTAGAGGCCGAAGCAAAACGGTGGTCGCCACACTTTACCAGGCCACCGATCGTCACATAAAATATGGAGAAAAACCGTTGACTATTTGAAACGGAGTTACGATTCTCAGCAGTGGAAGAAAGATTGAGAAGAAGACGAATGATAATTAGTGCTATAATATTATTCCTATCTAGGAATAATACACAACACAATACAACAATACACAACATATTGACACAATTATTTATTTAAATATGGAGTGTAATACTGTCTGAAATGAATGATTGTATTATTATTATGATAATTTCTACGTTTACGTTGTCTGTAGAATAGACAATGTTTTGATTAGAATTGTGTCCATGGAGTTTCATCCACCTAACCCAACCTACTACGCTTTGGAATGGGCAAGGAGCTTCATCTTTCTGACTGACCGACTCCTTGACAATTCAGTACCTGTAGTTGGTTTATTGATATAAATGCTTTGATTTTTTATTTTTTTTCGCTTATTTCGCAGACTCATCATTCATTTTTATAACTAGACACAATGTTTTTAACAAAAAGTACAATGTCTTTTAGATCAGCGTAATTTAATGTTTCTCAGGAGTCAATGTGCTTTAAATTAACAAAATTCTTGTAATAATAATTTTCGTGTTAAATTGTCAAACTATGAAGCCGGTTTGGTTTCATAGTTTGATGTTTACATACTCGTATTACAATAAAGTCTTTCAGGCAGACGCAATTATGGCAACAATGGAACATACTTCATTGCAAAATGAATTATAAAGATAACGTATTTCAACCATGTTCTTAATTGAAGAGTGTAATACATTTTCAGTAGTTGCACTGCAACAGTGAATTTAAGTACAAAACATATTATTATCTTAAAATTTAAATTACGAATTTAATCTTATCAAAAATAAATAATAATATGTAAACTTTTGTTTTTTGTTTATATAATGACATAAGTTACTTCTGCCCGCGTGTGATTCAACTATAGCAAAAACCATTTGTCCTGCACTCGGCAATTATGTAGCTTACTATGCATAGAAATATCTATGATTTCAGACCAGTGATAGAATTTTTGTTATTGGATCAGTAGTTTCAGAATCCACACATACAAACAAACAATTTTACCTCTTTAGAATTATAAGTTATATAGTTTAGATTTATTAATTACGACGACTACGACGAAATAGAAAACTTTCTATTCTCTCCTACTCAATAGTCCAACACAAACAGCTCATCTCCATACATACACTTGACACTCCTCAAACACACACACACACTCCCCAAACACACACACACTCTCACAGCACACCTAGCTCATTTCATAATTGTTATTTTTGTTAAAGTTTATTTTAGTACTATCTAAAAAAAAGTGCCTTTTGTTTTCTTTACTGTACATTTTTTTTTTTGTTTAATAACCATCCACGTACGTAACGACCTTTTTATAGGAGGAACACTGACTCCCAAGTCACAGGTATTAACCTAGTTTGGGAGACAGGGGACCTATGTTTAAGACCTTCTGTATGTTGTAATGTAATGTCTGTAACAATGTTGTCACTTATTTTTAAATAAAGATATTTTTTTTTTTTTTTTTTTTTTTTTTTATTCTGGAATACTGGAAACTATTGGAAGGTACTGTTTTTGATGATACTGACTGGCTTTCCTTGTCTACATCCAAATTGGAGGAAGTATTGATTACAAAGTAATTTGTATTGAAACAAAATTGGATGAGCGAAAAACGCCTGGTAATTGATTTACCTCATTTATATTGTAGCGTACGGATAAGTCTTTAATTCATCGGATTCCAATAATCTGGGTTTGGGATGGACTTGAGATAATACGAAGTGAATTTATCGGTTTTTACGCGTTCAAGGTTAAAATGAAGAACAGAATTTGATGAAGGTCTGAAGATGTAGATCAGCTGAAAAAGTATATAATATACGGGGTAGGTTGGTAGGTTCATCACACAATATTAAAAACATTATTGTTAATAGTAGAATCTGCGATACTTAGTTGCAGTTCAAAAAAAAAAAAAACAATCTGCCTAGCCTTTTCCCAACTATGTTGGATGCAGCTGAATACCTGTATTTTACATGGAGCAACTACCTCCACAGCCCAGTCACTGGGCAACACGATACCCCTTTGTTAGACTGTCGTCAGACTTTTGAACTTCTAACTAACTACCCGAAACGACAACCTGTAAAAAAAATTCAATGGCTATAAAGTTTGCAACGTGACGTGACATTTTGACACTTCTTTGTAGCATAATCCTACTAATATTACGAGTATAAATGCGAAAGTTTGTATGTATGTATGTGTGGATGTTTGCTACTCTTTCACGCAAAAACTACTAAACGGATTTGGATGAAATTTGACACACAGATAGTTCATAACCTGGATTAACACATAGGATGCTTTTTATCCCAATATTTTTACGGGATCGAGACTGATGCGGGTGAAACCGCGGGGCGCAGCTAGTATTTCATAAATGTAAAGAGAAGTTTATCGTCTCGCGACAACTTTGTAAAGCGACGGAGTTGTAACATGACATATCGTGAAGCTAGTTTTACAGCAATAACGACATAACACGAAGGAGTGTTGGCAGAACAAAAGCTATGGGTGGATGACATTCAGAAGATCATGGGTAAGACCTGATAGAGATTCGCACAGACCAGGGAAGCATAGCACAATGGGAGGAGGCTTGTACTCAGCAGTGGGTGGAACAAGGCTACCGATGATAATGATAACGACACGAGGTTTGCAAAACCAGGGTGGTGGTTCTCGGACTAGAGTTTTGGCAGACCTAGACCTCGAAAAATTGATGCGCAATCTATCTTCAAAATACTTTGTTGACAGAGACATCACTGAACCGGTTCAAGTTCGATCCCATTAATAATTTAAACCAACTCACCTCATTATTTAGTCCATTAAATATTGATTACCTACCAGTGAAATTATCCCAATTAAATAGGTATGTCTTATAAGCAAAATATTAATTCATCAATTAATACTAACGTCAGAGGTACCCAAATTAAGTAAATATATAAATATAAATATAAAAATTTATTAGAGGGTATTTAAATACCCTCTAACAAATTACCCTATAAAAAGATACAAATTATCTTATTTTTTTCAAAGCCATTGAGCCATTTCATCATTCATTTCACTTAATTTATTTTCTTTCATGTTCTACTCGAGTTTTTTTAACTATAACTTATTTTTCTTTCTTTCTTTCTTTTATTATTTCGTGAAAATGTGTGAGCACACATACGTGAGTCGATCAATTCTTGTATAGTATATTCATACTAAGTAAAATAATTATAAATTCTGAAATCAATGACAAACAACGATAATTTTCCAGGCTCCAATAAGCTCATTTTCTCAAACATGCTTGGAAATTCGAGCATTATTTTGACAACCTTCTTCGAGATAAATCGAAAATGCTGTACTGATTGAATACATGCGGACGCCCGGCCGACAATGTTTGCATGTAAATCCATATCTGTCGTGTTTAGCGGACGAATAAATATCATATCTGTCGTATAATTACAGTCAAAATAATGCTTGAATTTCCAAGCAAGTTTGAGAAAAAATATAATATTCCCTAGAGTCCACCATAGCTGCTTAATATATAATATACAATTACAAGGTATACGCTTGTTTCAATTTCAGTCTAAAACGTGGCTGGATTCTCAAAATTTGCGGTAGAAAGGCTATTCGATTACCGAGTCTGGCAGGCGTCATTTGGTTTAAAATTATTTTGTTGACTTTATTTCGTGTAGGTACCAATATTGTCAGGAGGTTTAAAAAGACTGGTGGCTACGGTGCCTATTTATTAGTATTTCACCAGACAGTAAACGAGCAGTCCGTGGACATTCGGATTTCTATAGGGACCTTCCAATAACATTAAAGTTACTAAGGCGTCGTAAAAGGGGAATTTGTTGCAATAAACACAAGAGGCCCTAGACAAAGAGATAATCTATCAGCGATAATGTGAGCGATAACGATGATGGAAATGTCAAAAATATATTGAATTGACATAATGTTACTGAAAAGCTTATATCAATATTGCTGGAAGTCGTTGAAGAAATGCTTTGAAAGCTATGTTTGGAAGCGATGGTCATTTGGTCAGGCTTTTAGTTATGGCACAGACTTAGATACGAGTATATAGATCGTATTTGTTTTAAGGCAGGTTCATACAAGTCCAGTACTATGACAGTACAGTAAGTCAGTTCAGCGCTGACTTGCAACTGGGCTTGTGTAGACACTAGTTTCTATTGGAAGAGTCGCATATGTGTATGCACTGGTCTGTTGCACATGCCTGTCACCGATTCCAATTAATATAGTTACGGCTTATGTTTTATACCTTATCACTTGTTTAAAAATATTGACCACGAAATACAGTAATTATCTGACCACTACTCATTATTGCCTCTATTTTCCATTAGTTTCAACCTAGTCAAGTTAGTCCAGTTGACTAACCTACCCGTCTATTTTCGGGCCCAATAGCTTCCCTCGCCTGACTTACTGACAATCTCGTCTACATGAACCCACTGACTGGGTCCGAAATTCCGAGTTACTGGGTCTAGTCACTGCGATCTTATAAACCAGGCATTTAGAACTGTGTTTGACTATTCAAACACAGTTCTACATTTGCTAGAAGTGATTATGAGGGACCTCATAAATTGACTAGGTGCAATTGACTAAGTGCGAACATGGATTCTTATAACTAGCTGAAAATTTTAAGGTTTATTCGGTTTAACATGAAACATTCGATTTCTTTGTAATAATATAAGCATGAAAGGAGTCTTTGTGCATTTGCTAATTAGCACTCAAAAATTACTCAAAGACGCTGAAAATTCCGGGAACACTCAAACAGAAGCGAAAGGATATTTTCAATTTTCAGTTTCTCTTCACAAATCGACAGGTTCGTGATAATTATTACTTAGTTAATTTTTACAGACTATTTTTGTTTCCTTTTCTGTGGGTGACAATTTTGGTTCAAACGTTTTTACCAAAAGTACCAAACGTACACGTTTGGTAGTTTTGGTAAAAACGTTTAACGTCAAAAGTATCTGAGAGGTTTTTGGTTTTATTCTCCGAAGGTTACGAGAAAAGAAATAAATTGTCTATTTTAACTTAAATTCAACGCACAAAGAAACAAAGACCAATCAATCTGCCTAGCCTTTTCCCAACTATGTTGGGGTTGGCTTCCAGTCTAACCGGATGCAGCTGAATACCAGTATTTTACATGGAGCGACTGCCTATCTGACCTCCACAACCCAGTAACTGGGTAATACGATACCCCTTAGTAAGACTGGTGTCAGACTTTCGGGCTTCTGACGACTCTTAACGACTGTCAAAGATCCACGAATGATAGCCGGGACCAACGGCTTAACGTGCTTTCCGAGGCACGGAGGATTCTCGGTATGTAAAGATGGTCACCCATCCACTGACCAACCCCGGCAAGCGTAGCTTAACCTGATGGATCGACCAGTGCGGCTGTTGTTACTTAGCCTCGAGCTCAACAAAGAAACAAAGACCATACTTGTTTAATAATAATACCAGCCTGTTACTGTTCCATAGCAGGGAAAAGGCCTCTTCTCATACAGAGAAGGCACGAGCATTGATCACCACGCTTGCTCAGGACAGGTTGGCGATTTCAGACTTAATATATTAACTATAAGTCCAGGTTTCCTCACGATGTTTACCTTCACCGATGTCAGTAATGTCCAAGATAAACTCAGAAAGTAGGTACATTGGTACATTGGATTGGCATTTTTAAGAATTGAAAAAGCCACATTGGTACTTGCCCGGATTTGAACCCACAACCTCGTGCATGAGAGGCGAGGCCTTAACCACTGGCCATCACGACATTCAATAAAAATTTATTAATACTTCTTTAAATAGTTAAAAATCTTCTTGATCCTGAGTTTTTGTAAGCCCTGATAAAAGTAGAACGTCTGAAGAGTCACTGCTCTTGTCTACAAAACATTTGATTTGTGTACCAGTTTAGAAAAAAGTGTGTGTGTGTCAGCTCCAACGCACGAATGGAGTTCAATCCTTAATACTACGATCATCTTTGAATAGGCTAGATGGGAAACTAAAAATATATACAAAAAAAAGACCACCGAAAAATCTAGATCGATCGCGAAAAATGTTTTTTTTTTTTCAACAAAAATTTTAGTCGATGTTGTTTTCGAATAAAACAAGTATTACCCACGCTTGTACAAATTTCACTCCTCATAAAATTTCCAAACCGGGGGGCTTATATGAAAATAGATTCTTATGGAGTAAACTCCAAAATCACTTAAAAATTAAACATCAGTTACTCGTATTAAAACTCAAACATAGACGAACTCTTAATTGATAGAATATCTTTGAAACATCTTCAATAAAATGAAATGGGTATCTTAAATCTACATGAGTGCAATATCAAACTCTACAGAATGCAAATGCAATGTTATGCGGTTACAATATGTCTGCACATAGCATGCAAGGCCTTGCAATTCCAAATTAAACTCATTTATTACTATCAGCTCAATAATAATATGTTGTAGGAGCAGATTTTAATATCTTAGGAAGGTTTATTAAGACGTTTTATAGGGCAATTTCCAGTAAAGGCCATCTCTTCCTTCATCTCTTGTGAACAAAACGCCACTTAGGAGTAAGGTTACGTCAGTTATCTGTGGTTAATTTAATAGAAAACAGTGTATTTATTAAGATGTGTATACAAAAGAGTTTGCCCGCGGCTTCGCCCGTTTTTAAGTAGGTAATTATCCCACTGACATTTAAATAAACCTTTTTTACAGTGGGTTCAACCGATTTTGACTTTTATTGCGTTGGTGGCATGTCAAATGGCAGCTGCAGTAAAAAGTTGGTATTGTAACCCCTTTTTTTATTTTTGCTTTTACTACCATCCTTATACCTACGGTATAGAAGTCAAAATCGGTTGACTGTAAAAAAACCGAACCAGACTATAAAAAAGGTTTATTTAAATGTCTAATCTTATTTCAAATGGAGTATAGGTACTCACAAGCTTTTTTTCCTATGCATTAAAAAGTACATGCATTAAAAAAATATCGATGATTTCAGACTATTCTTCGTTCTCTTCTCCCCAGCTAGCAATCGATAACAAGTGACAAGGACAAGTTGCAATCGCTGTCTACAGAGTTGACATAAGCTTTTAAGTTGTGGCAGCATCTACATCGCCACATGCAAACTACACATCACACTAACGTCACGTAAAATCCTGCATAGCTCAAGCAGGTTTTACCGCGCGAGCAGTATATATACAACGTTCCGACATCAATCGTCGGGCAGTAGCCCACCGGACACAACACCCGACTGGTCGGAAGATCCTCCCTTTTCTATAGAGGATGACTGAACTTTACACCCTGTTCCTCGTACCTACCTCTTTATAGCTACGAAAAAGCTTATGTCAATAATATGTCAAACCAATACATTTTTGACTTTTTTATCATCGTTATCGCTGAGGCTTTAACACGAAACCTATTGGCTATTTCTGATGTCCAAAATTTGAAATAAGAATTTGAGCACAATAACTTCGAGGTCTTCGAGGTTGGGATCATGGTTGAGAAATGATAATAGGTTTACTGCCTCCTGGGCTCCTACTGCCATTCGTTTATTTATTTCTAGGTCCTATACTCACATCTTTGAGAGACGATGCGATAAATATCACGTATACACTTGTCCCTCCGAGACATACGCCGGCCATCGCTGCGTCCACAAAATGCCTGAAAGTTTTAGTACGTTTAATATTTTATTTCATTTGATCATAATTTTATCTTTTTGTAATATGATGAAAGTGATAGAAAGGCAGTTTGTCTTTATGCAATGTCAATTCTAGAAATGTATAAATGTCATCTTCAATACGAATGCTGTGTATTTTAGGAGCTACACACAGAGAACGTGGTGCAGCAGCGCCCGTATGTATATGAATAATTACTTAATTTCAACGTTTCCATACAATTTACTGTAGAGAAAAAATCTATCTCAGCAAAAATTGTACAGAAACGATCTCTTTCTAAACCACAAATTAAATTCACCTACAGTGATTTAATCTATGTGCATGGTTAAAGTAAGCCAGTTTGCGACTGTTCCGCACCACACCGCATTTGGTGTGTTCTCCTTTCTGTATTCTATGTTGCAAAACTGCCTTTATCATATATAATTATATAATTATCTATTATATAATTATCTATTATATAATTATCTATTATATAAGTATCTATTATATAATTATCTATTACATAATTATCTATTATATATTAGGTATATAATTATCAATGGAATTTTGGCAACCAAACTCAAGCTGAATTTTGCATTTGTATTGCATGCACGTGTCTCACCATATGCCAAAGAATACTGTTATCAGAAGCCTGACATATACCAACGTACCTGATATGTTTAGAGTATTGTTTCAATTTCTTTGGACCTTGTTTAAATACTTCTTCACATGTGTCTGTATAGCTAAGTAAGGGCACTCGGGATTTCTTGCAGACTTCACGTGAGGTTGATACCTGTAACAATCAAACCTTTATTAGCACAAACCATATACTGTTCTGGTTGTTTTCATAGTCTCTTGATCCAAACTAGATAAGCAACAGATAAGGGGGTCGACAAAAAATTTAAGTTAAAAACATAAGCCTGATAGTAGGTAGCAAATAAAAAACCAACGGACTTTTTGTTTTTTTGGATGGGAAATTATCAAATAACTTCTCCCGCTCTGGGCGGAGTGGAAGGGCGTGTCAGACTTTTACTGACTAAAACCCACCCGTGTTCCTTCCGTTGCCTGTGTACCGGGGCCACGATATCCCTTTCGGACAAACTCGCAACCCTACTTTATCAGGCATTGGCCCTAACGGACCCCGTCAGTTGGTGCTGACATCTCTTTGAGGCGCGCGTGGAACACAACGCGCCAACGAACCGGGCCTGGTCCTTACGGTGGCCGGAAATCGGCTAGCGACTCCCGACGCCCGGGGCGTCTCCTGCGGTGACTAGGGGTGGACGGCGCGAATTATGCCTCTTCCTCACGCGTTCCGCCTCCTCCTTTGCGAGCATTACTGCTTCGCAGAAGGAAGTGACGGCTTTCCATGCAATCTCACTCCAAACCATGGCCTGAACTAGGGCCGGACGCGAGAGATCGCCACGGCTTTCAGGTGTTTTTATTGTTGAAGAATTTGGATGTTTAGCTAGCAGTCCAGATGGTAAGCTTTTCTTTATCAAGCTTCAATTTTATTTATGTATTTGGCAAATGTGGAAAATTAAAATACTAGTTATAATCGTGATAGACCAAAGATTACGAGCACGATAGGTGATTGAATTTATTTGTATAAAACCTAATGAATTGCTCCATTTCATAGACAAATATTTTGTGTCAATCTGTTACAGGTATAATTGAAAATGAGAGAGCTGTTATTGAGATCAAGTGCTTTCCATCATTACTGAGGAAAAATCAAAGTCTAGAGGCAGCTGCACTAGAAAATAAAAACTTTGCTCTAAAATTGGTAAATAACATTTTGAAATGAAGGGAAAATAATATTCGTCAAAAAGTATTAAATAACTTGTCTTGAAACCAGTGCTACACAGCTGCGTAGCAGTGGTTTCAAGACAAGAAGAACATTGTATTTTTATAGTAGTTTGTTTAGAATCTACATTATTTTTGTTTATTGCTTTTACGTTATTAATATTTTACCAATTTTAATACTGAATAAATATTTATTATTATTATTATTTTATTTGTATTTACTATTTAAGGTGAAATAATACTTTATTAAACTTAATAGGCTGCTCTTTAGATTTTTGTTTTACTCTATACTTTTGTAGTTATGAGTGTGTGAGATTATTCATATTTACAAGAGAATATCTTATTGTATTGCTCACATTATTGATTGTTTACAACAATAAATCACAGTGTGAACGTCAGCTGTCAGAATGATAGATGACTTTGACGTATGGAAACGTTCCATTTCAACAATATTTTAATATACGTAAATTAATGTTTAGTGAATAATAATAATATAAAGGTATTTGATTTGCATTTCTATAATATTGATATTTCATAAACAGATGTATTATATAAATAGTTTTAATGTGACTCAAAAGGCTGTTTCATAAACAACGATTATAGAGTTTTCGAACAAGTCATGATTTGTGGTTTTATGAAGATCAAAATAAATGTTTATTAATAACAGTACAATAAATAATTAATATTGAATAAGTAATAATTAATATGATACTAATAATATTTATCACGATTTTATAATGGAATTTTAAAGAAACATGGTGTTTCAAACAATGTTTGGAACATCCAGTTGATGTTATTATATTTTGACATTTTACATAAAGATTACAAATAAATACATAATATATTGCTAAATAATGCTATTCAGATTTAAGATAGTTCTACTACATAAGATTTGTTAATTATTACTTTGGTTAGAAGTTATTTAACATATATGTATGACCATTTAAAATTCGCCTAAAATGACGGGAGAATGGGCGGCAATGTTTGAGGGACCGGTAAGGTTGATGGTGTGACCGCCAATCTTGATAAGGAACTTGGGTTAAACGGTTGGACGTTATAGGACCTCCAACTTTTACAAGACAGACCCTGAGTGGTGTCCATGTACGTAATGTAACGTTGCTAAAAGCCAATGTAAGAATAAATCATGTAGCATAGCGGACGCTCTGCCATTATTGTAAAATGGATTGATGATCAGATCACTTCTTGTGAAAGATCGACAGACTACAATGTTCATGTAAGTTAATTGATTATTATTATATCTTGATTATTACTGATAACTATACGTATGTTGTTCTGTATGTGTTTTAATATGCCTAATATTGCTAGCTTGGAGAAATGGTCCAAGAGATTAATGTGATATTATTGCTGATGTAACAATGTGTTGATCCAATAATATAAAAGAAACTGCCACGGAGTTTCTTGTCCTTCTTCTCCGTGATGACCTAGATTAGGAACGGACAACTAGCTTTCTCATTAACGATACCTATGTATTGACAAGCCTAATTGTAAATAAATGCCTAGTCTTGTCTTTCTGTGCTTTTCTACATAAATCCTTTCCCTACACCATATTCATAGAAAGTACCTACATACAAAGTAAATAACTAGTAGGTACTTCACCATCCTGACACTCAAAACTTGATAATTAAGTGGATACCTATACCTATAAATGTAGTTTTAATCCACTTTCTAACAAGTGCTTTGACATTAAGAAATAATATTTCGCCTTCCTGGTTATAATCGCATACTAAATTGTATTTTAGATTTGTTGTAATCTCTTGTTTATGAATTATATAAAGTTTCATATGTCTATATGTCAATCAATCTGCCTAGCCTTTTCCCAACTATGTTGGGGTCGGCTTCCAGTCTAACCGGATGCAGCTGAATACCAGTATTTTACATGGAGCGACTGCCTATCTGACCTCCACAACCCAGTAACTGGGTAATACGATACCCCATGGTAAGACTGGTGTCAGACTTTCGGGCTTCTGACGACTCGTAACGACTGTCAAAGATCCACGAATGACAGCCGGGACCAACGGCTTAACGTGCTTTCCGAGGCACGGAGGATTCTCGGTATGTAAAGATGGTCACCCATCCACTGACCAACCCCGGCAAGCGTAGCTTAACCTGATGGATCGACCAGTGCGGCTGTTGTTACTTAGCCACGAGCTCCTCATATCTCATAGCTCTTTCATACGTCTATATGTATTGTCTGTAATTATTGTAATAAATAATCAGTTATGTTAAAAATCATGTATCAGGCATCATGTGTCACTTCAAATAGTTTTGTTTTGATAATTAATTTAATTAGTGTAAGATAATAAAAATAAAAAAAACTATATTTTATTGTACATATTGTTGATAATTTTCGCCTATAAATATAACTGTTATTTTCCTAACATAGTCGTACTTAAAATATAGTAGCAGGTGGCATTCTGTAGTTCTGCGCACCCCTATTGATATATAGAGTATTCCTACAAAATAATTATGTTCCATCAGTTGCTTGTATGTTGCCAGGGGCCACGGTGACCCATTCGGACTTTCCCATGACCCTGGCAGGCATCAACCCTAGCAGACCCCGTCTGTTGTGCTGATATCTCTTTGAGACGCGCGTGGAACACAACTCGCCGTCGACCCGGGCCTGGTCCTTATCGGACGGCGAGCTGCCCATTTTTACCGTCCGCAAGCCCACGCCTACGGTGGCCGGGAGTCGGCCTGGGATTTCTGGTGCCAAGGGCGTCTCCTGCGGCGACTAGGGTGTAGTGGCGCGAAATTTGCCTTTCCCTCACGCGTTCCGCCTCCTCCTTCAAGAGTATTACTGCCTCGCAGAAGGAGGTGATGGTTTCCCTTGCCCTCTCGCTCTGTAACATGGCCTGGACCAGGACGGGACGCGAGAGATCACCGCCGCCTATCGCTTCCACGAGGAAACGAAAGTGCGCCGCCCAAGCCGGGCAGACCTCCACCGTCTGCACCGTGTCCTCCGGGCGATCCACACAATACACCTGGGTGTTTCCTCCCGCCTTATCCGGATCAGGGACCTTCTGAAGCAACCGTGGCCGATGAGACCCTGCGTCAGGCGGAAGGTGAGGACGCCCGTGTCGCCTTTCTAGCCACTCCTCTAAGAGGAGACTTATTGCAGCAATTGTGGCCTGCCCAGTATGTTCCTCCTTAAAGGGACATATAAGTTTTTCTCCTCTCGCATCCGCCTCGGTGGTCTAGTGATTGCAAACGCGACTGCTGAGCATGAGCTCCTAGGTTCGATTCCCAGGTTGGGCAAAGTGATAATGGGTTTTTCCATCTGTAATTTCTCAGTAGCAGCCCGGAGTCTGGATTTGTGTCCGGTTGATGGCAATAGGCTCGCCCCCTATTACATGGGACTTAAACATAGCTGGCGAAAGGTAGGTGTACCATAGGCACACCTCTGCCTAACCCTTCAGAGAATACAGGCGTGATGTTATGTAGGTGTATTTAAGTTTTTAGGAGAATCCGACAAATGTGGTATGGAACACCGATTGTTCATAAGAAAAATACACTCGAAATCGTTTGACGGGATTATAACTTTCCATCACAGGAAATAACATAGATATTTATTATGTATGTTGGTGGATTCAAGGGTAGAATAAAGTGCTCCTGCTATTTCTGTAGTAAAATTAATTTTAATTTACTAAAGCACTGGTGCTACATGGTCTCTCTTACATATTATTTTTGTGACAAAAGTTTTAAGTTTTATTATAACTATCGAATTCATATCAAATAGATATTCCAGCTAAAAATTAATGTCCTACAAACGTTTAGTTAATAATTTAGCTACGAGTAATACTAATGATCACCTTCCTGATCAGGGGCTTGGGGCTAAATAATAACAGCCGCACGGGTCGATCGATCAGGTTAAGCTACGCTTGCCGCAGTTGGTCCGTGGATAGGTGACCATCTTTACATATCAAGCCCCCTTCGTGCCTCGGAAAGCACGTTAAACCGTTGGTCCCGGCTATCATAATATGTAGATCTTTAACAGTGGTTTCGGTTAGTTAGAAGCCTAAAAGTCTGACAACCAGTCACACCATCGTGTTACCTAGTAACTAGGTTATGGAGGTCAGATAGGCAGTCGCTCCATGTAAAATACTGTTATTCTGCTACATCCTGTTAGACTGGAAGCCGACCACAACATGACTATGTTGGGGTCGGCTTCCAGTCTAGCCTAGCCTAGTCTTCCAGTCTAGCAGTCTAGCCTTTTTCCCGACTGGGAAAAAGGCTAGGCAGACTACGACTAATGATCACCTCCCAAGCGATCGCATACACACTCAATATCTCGATATCGGTGTATCATGAGTTGCCCTGAGTTGGCACGAACGTAGAACGCGAATCGCGATGCATCCCTGCATATTCAAATTAACAAAAGAAATCGAGCGGATACGCTGCGATGATTAGTACTCTATGGTTATTCTCGTGAATAATGTGAATATACGAGTATGTGTGTATGTTTTTGTATGTACCTACATGTATTTTAAACTATTTTTATTACCAATAATTATTTAAAAGACGCTTTTATCTTTGTCATCACCAAAATTATTAATAATGTTTTTGTGTATTCGAAGGTGAAACATAAATTATAGGCTACATGTATTTCTAATTCACTAAAACACTATTGCTTGTTTATTTTTGGAAATAATGTGAAAACGAATGACTACTTCTGAAAATGTTCACTTCTGTGACCAACGTCTACTCACACGGAGCTTCAGAACAATTTTTGACGAAAATTTATATTGGAGGGATTGACTGTTTATTCTTCCACAACATTTTTGCGAACAGACCGTGACATATAATTTTCGATATGTCATTTCTAAGAGGGACTGTAAAACTGGAATCATTTTTAACATTCAACGGAATTTTGTGGTTGAGTCTGGTATTTGGGTTTTACTTCAAACGTAATACTTCAGCTAGTATTTACTTCCTAACAAAACTTTACTGCATCATCTTTTGTGTCCTAAATATTGTGTATAT
The DNA here is from genome assembly GCA_916701695.1 of Agrochola macilenta. Lineage (NCBI taxonomy): Eukaryota > Metazoa > Arthropoda > Insecta > Lepidoptera > Noctuidae > Agrochola > Agrochola macilenta. The sequence goes on along the minus strand of OU753560.1, from coordinate 20,065,722 downwards.
TTTGTTCAACATCCAAGGTCCCTTATCCTCGGATATATATTATTATGCAGCAAATGTGTACAGCGTTACTATAGTGACAGAGATATCAACTAATGTATTATTATCGTTAATCAACGAGACAGAATCTTTTATTAATTTCTCTTCAAACTTGGCCGCTAACTCTTTGTCCACTTTACAAAAGAAACATTCTTGTTTTGTGTCATTTTTCATGATATTCATATGTGTTACTTTAATAATTACAATTTTTCTGTATGCCAATTTATTACATTATGCGCCACTAGCATACTTTTCATACACTTGTCAAGATTTATCAAGTTACTTTAGCCGTATTCCACTAATTTATGTATCAGATAATTATAGAAAAACAGTGCAAAGTATTTGTAAATCGCTAAAAGCTAATTTGAAAAATAAACAAATGAATGATGCTGAGAAAATCAAACATGTAAAAGAATTTATTGATGCTTATATAAAACTATCAAAGAATTTGAATTCAACGATCACGATAATGAGGGTGAAGGTAAATAATGGTTTAAATAAGTGGACAAAAAAATTAAAAGAAGATACATTTATACCTAAATATTATTGTTTCAGATGATGGTAGCATTTGGGTGTGATTTTTTAAAATTAATTTCTTTGGTTTGGTTGTTTGGTTATTACATTAATACTTTAAGCAATGTGGTACGTTTATTTTTATATCTGCCAATATTGACAACGAGTAAAAACTTTTTTTAAATAATCTAATCAAGGAGATTGATATTATTTTTTTGCATAATTTTTGTTGTTTCAGGAACCTGCACTGATAGCCCCTTGGTGTGTAGAAGTGATTATTGCTTTAACACTGGTGTGTTTCCCATTATGTTTAATGGAATTAAGTGCAAATGACTTGGATGACATAAAATATACTCTTGCAGATCAGATTTTAATGTACAAAGGTATCTTAATATATTTCTATTTCTATGTCTATCTATCTTTTTATCTTATATAAAATACATGTATATAAAAAGGAAATACCTACCACATTCACTGTCTGACTAACTACGAAATCTCAAGAACTAAATAATACTAAAGAAATTTTCAAGAAAGTTCTTTACTTATGGTGTAGGTGTTCGCATCCCTCATAGAGGTTAAAATGAGCATGAGTTTGTATGGCAGTGTTTTCTGTACACATTGAGGAGCTTAAAAACTATATCTCCGAAGTTCTTCATCAGATCCTCCATAAATTAATAAGGGAGCATTTTGAAAGTATGTATGTGGAAAATGTCGTCTATAGTCGAGGCGTATGGCTATTTTGTAGGTATGTGTGTATTTTATGTTTTTTTTTTTGCAGATTAAACAGTTTTTCTTTCTTTCTTTTTTCTATAACAATAAAATTTATATTGTGTCTCGTTTACCGTCCGCAAACAGAATTGATTAAATGTTAGTCAATGAATCAATCAATCTGCCTAGCCTTTTCCCAACTATGTTGGGGTCGGCTTCCAGTCTAACCGGATGCAGCTGAATACCAGTATTTTACATGGAACGACTGCCTATCTGACCTCCACAACCCAGTAACTGGGTAATACGATACCCCTTGGTAAGACTGGTGTCAGACTTTCGGGCTTCTGACGACTCGTAACGACTGTCAAAGATCCACGAATGAGAGCCGGGACCAACGGCTTAACGTGCTTTCCGAGGCACGGAGGATTCTCGGTATGTAAAGATGGTCACCCATCCACCGACCAACCCCGGCAAGCGTAGCTTAACCTGATGGATCGACCAGTGCGGCTGTTGTTACTTAGCCACGAGCTCCTCCGATGTTAGTCAATGAATAAAGAATAATAAATAGAAAAAAAAGCTCGTTTTCAACACACATGCTTTCAATTTCAATAGTGTTAACACGGTCGTGCGGTTGAATGTACCAATTGTACGAAACGAATAGGATACTATGAAAGTAGCTTAAATAGACTAGCCTCGCGGTATCTACATCAGTAAATTGACGGATTTTTCTGACAGCGTATGCTGCTGAACTTAGCCGTCCTGCAAGAAATGTTAAATGAGGACCCCATTGTAGCCTTGAGGCGAGCGTGATCCCCAGGAAAACAGTTTTATCGAAAATTTTTAGTTTCTCTTGATTCAATATTATCTCACAATCTCTACGTTTGAAATTTGGTAAAGAAAATTTTATACACTCAGTTTTTCCATTTAATATTAAATTATTAGCAGTGAACCAATTTTGGACCTGCAGTAGGGAGTTATTTACGTCGTCAAAGAATGGACCCAATATCGAGCCTTGTGGTACACCCATTTTTACTTCTAAACCTAGTGATTAATACCGTTTATTTGGACTTGCTGTTGTCTATCATTTAAATAAGATTTTACTAAATTGAGCGCAAGTTTTCCAAGTCCGTAATGCTCAAGTTTCCAAGTTTTTGTGACCGCCGCAATCAAATCCCTTGGAGAGGTCACATAAGATTCCTATGGAATCTAAGGGCCTCTTCCCACGCGTTTAAAATGTGTCTTAATAAGGTTACACCGGCGTCGGTCGCACAACGTCCTTTGGTGAAACCATACTGTTGATCATGAAGGATTTTATTTGTGTTATAATGATTGAGCATTTCATTAAGCATTACTTTTTCAAACACCTTGCTGAAAACCGGCAACAAGAATACAGGTTTATAATCATTGGTGTTTTTACCATCCCTGCATTTGAAAAGTGGTATTACCTTACACTGTTTTTCATTAAATCTGGGAAGACTCCTTGATCTGCTCACAAATCCACATAAAAATTAAGGCTAAGTAAGGCGCTATGGTGTCAATTATGGAGGTACAGACTTTAATGGACATTCCCCAAAGATCTTCGGTCAATTCGATATTAATTTGCATAAAAGCTTTTATTACTGTTATGGGGTTAATATGCTTAAAGTTAGGTTTAATAGGGCATGCTGAAACTTTCTCCCTTACTAAATCAAAAGAGAACGAGCTTTATGGTTTCATTTGTTTTAAGTGGGATACTGGTAAAGAAATTTACAAATTCTTGAGCAACTTCTTTGCTATCGCAAATGAGACCACCTCATAACGTCTTCAGTGTGTAATCAGAATTATGTTAAGCAATTGAATCAACAAATATTTATAACTAGCTGCTACCCGCGACTATGTCTGGGATCCAGGATGTAAGCCTATGTCCTTCTCCAGGTCATGTTCTACCCATGTGCTAAAGTTCATCCAAATCCTTTCAGCCGTTTTAGCGTTAAACCGTAACAATCTCACTTTCACATTTATAATATTATTAGTCATTAGTATTAGTATAGTAATTAGTAAGTATGGATTATCGCTGACTCCGAGTTTGAAATACTTTTTGTATGTTTACAGACAAAAAACTACGCGATGCCTTAAACGACGCCCTGGACTATATTGACGCCTGTTCTTCTAAATACACAATGTGGAACCAGTTCCCTCTCAACGTGAACTTGGTTCTGGCTTTTTTTAATTTATGCGCTTCTTATGTTGTGGCATTACTACAATTTGCCTATTAGTATTGATTGCCAGCAAGAATTGAGAGTGATTTGAGGTTTAGAAGCACCCACAAAATTGTGTTAATTCAGCAAACAATCTATGTAACTAATGTAATGATTAAAACGAATACTTCTTCTTTGAATGTTTTATTTTATTGGAATTTCAAAAGAACTTCCAAATTGGGTAACACATAAATCTTGAATGTCTACAGGACCATGAATTATATTGCATTAAAAAGACAACTTCCAAAAAATCTTCTAACCGTAAAATGAAAGCCTGCTGTAACAAAATACATATAGAGGAATTACTATCTGACGAAAATTATCGGCCTACAAAAAGTCATGATGATAAAAAACCTAATAAGTAACATAATCTTCTGGCGGTCGTTTTTTCGCATTGTGAGCAGGAGTTCATTCAACCATCAAAGAGCTAGCTATCTTTGACAACCAACGAGATATTCTGCTTTTATATTCCATGAATTATTTACGTTCTTTTCGTTTTGCTATAATACCAATGCTTCATTAAATTAATTAAAATACTTGAGTACCTGAATTCTATACCAAGGCTACTGCTTTATAGCAGTAGTGTAATGATTTCTAGAAGACACTTCATGTTAGGTATGTATGTATAATTTAAGTATATGTGACATCACTGCGGGCCCTATACCAGCAGTGCGACATTTATTTTTAAATGTCGCCTTTTGGCCTCGCACAGGACTTTCTGCTTTTATTTTAATTATACTTTGTTTTTAATTTTCATTGTTTTTTTTAATTGTGTTCCTATGAGTGTTTTTTAGTTTAATTTGTGATCTCCTGTTCGAGTCAGTAAATACTTTTTGTTTGTTAGATAATTGACTCAGGCGTGACTTTGCGGAAATATATTATAAAATACAATAGACAACGAATATTTAGTAACTTAATCCGCTTATCTGTTCTTAAAGAGTCGTAAAGAACCCTGTAAGAAATCGACACGTGTTTCACCTCTCAACGAGGCATCCTCAGGATGATGATTGACTGGTTTCGAACCCGGACACGACGTGTTGACACGTCAAGCGACTCTGCTCTCGACGCTTGACGTGTTAACACGTCAGGGTAAGAATGTATGTGATATTCATCCTTAATTCACATAGGTTACGTTAGCTTATGTTCCATGTTGAGTGATGCTACTGTTATAAGTATACTGTGAAGGTCAGATTACCCCATCAGCCATCACAAAAACCGGGTGTCGGGCACTCGGGGCATTTAGGAAATTCTGGTCATTATAAAGCCATGTTGGTTGAGCAGATTTCAACTAAAGCTTTCTGAAACTTTCAGTAGGTATTTTCGAGTTATTTTAATTTTAAAATTTCATATAACATCGCCTTGTTTTTCCAAAAGGTTGGGCAGAGGTGTGCCTGTAATATATCCACATTTCATTTTTGTATTATAATATTTCACTCACCAAAATATGCACGCAATGTGTAGCTATGACTCCAACGAGAACTGTGCCAATACAACCAGGAACCAGCCCGGTGTTCTTAAAGGCAGCTGGCATCGCAAGCAACCCTGACCCTAATGATGATTTGAGTAAGTGGAAGAATGCGCCTAAAGTCCTGCGAACAAAAACCATAACTTTTATTGATGGATATGGGCAATGGCCCATTAGACACAAGACTTTTGCAATGGAGGACGAGGAACTTTTCACCCTGTTCCTCATACATCTAATTAAAGCTAACCTTTAATTTGACTTGCGCTTCAGTAAAACGCTAAAATTATTGCAAGATTTCCAAGTAATTAGCACCTACAGTACAAACTTTTTTGAAACACTTTTAAGAAGCTTTCGAGAAAAATGTCAGTAGCAGACAGGTAGACAGGCGGTCACGAGAGTGATAAAAATTATTAAATTTTCCGGTTCCTTTATGATGTACGGAATCTCAAAAACCTGTGACTCAATGTTAACAATTGCAAGTCCATGATTTCTTGTATATGTTTGTAAATGTGTGTGATTTATAAACGTTATTTCTGAAAAGTCCAACAATAGCAGTTTTTATATTAAAATATCATCGCATTTAGCAGCTTCTTAAAAATCTACTCTATTTTAGAAAGTTTAAATATTTTGCTATCTCTGAAAGTATTCGCATTCTTAGAGAAATATAACAAAAAAAATGTTATTTTTTCAGACTGTGAGGTAAAGTTTTTATTTATTGAATAAAAAATTGGGTATTCAATTGGGGGCATAATAGTTTAACACTCCGTGTGCCTTAGGGGATTTTTCATCTTCAGAAACAACGAACTTCCATACAAATTTCATGGGAGTAGGCCATAATCCACCACGCGGGCCCAGTTCAGGTTGGTGAATGTCACATGTGTTCGAAATTTTAGTGCTAGGACATGCGGTATCCTCACGATGTTTTCCATCACCGTTTTGAGAGCAGTGGTGATGAAATTAAATAAACAAAATAAAGTGCCTACCTGGGTTCAAACTCACGAACTCTGGTTGAAAATTGCATGCTTCTAGACCCAACCCAGCGGTTACGGTTGTGCGTTGTCAGATTGTTGTAAGATTTTTATTACGTAGAAGATAGTATAGTGTTTATTAGCATAAAAATAAGGCTTAGAGTGTATTGTAAAGGAGCTCGTCCGGTGAAGTAGACTTCCACCATAAATCCCTATTAGATAAGATAAGATAAAATTTATTTCAACATTGTTATAATTACTACGTTAAAATTAGTACATAATAATTCTATCTGTAACTGTTGGTGACATTCATTATGATAAAGCGGTGGTCCCTAAACTAGGCAGTGCCTGTATCTTGGGGACCTGAGTTGTGATATTGTTTTTTTTTTGTCTTGTATTATGTGATAATTGCAAACAATTATAAAAATTATAAATTAAAATTTGAACGAGATCAAAAATAAAGCATAAACCTAGTTTTAAACAAAATTAAATACAGCATTTAAATTGTGTTAAACAAAATAGGAATATGGACTTGTATTATTGATCAAGACTTAAAACTAAAAATAATACACAATCATAAAAAATAAAAGATGTGGGTATGTGCGTGTGGAGTGTAGTGAGTAGGTGTGTGGGTGTGTCTGTCGTTTGTATTATAACAGCTGTAGCGGACCACGGTGCTGTAATCCGGTTTAAAGCTCTGGTCAAACTGAGACGAATCCCGCCCGGGCTGCCTGTCAACTATGTAACTTGTATGAGGGTGAAAAAACTGGGGCAAATGTAGCGTGACTTGCTAAGCATTCAAACAAACGAAGCACACATACGCACATTTGCGTCCCGCGTTCCGCGCGCGTTAATTTGTGTTTGCCGTTGTAATACTATAGACACATGCACTAGACATTGCAGCATTGCTTCCGTGATAAAAGTGCAACTAAATCGTCTGCAGTAGTACCAAAGGCGCCTTTGGTACTATTGCAGACGATTTATGGGAGTTGTAGGGAGTTATAAGGCTTAGCCCGCACTGCGAAATCTTACCGCGCGATTTTTATTTGCGCGGTTTATATTCAGTATTCACAGTACGTTTCAGCACGAATAAATTAAAATCGCCAGTGCGTGTAGATACATAAGACACCACGTGTTACAGAATTGCATTTAAAAAAATCGCTCGATTTTTTATCGCTGTGCGGGGCTAGGCTTAAGATAGATAAATAAATAAATTATCACTTCCGCGCACCATTTGCATACTACCACCGCAAGCTTAATTTTCACAAAATAACATTAAAAAAAAAACTAAATGTTACTTACGAAGTAGGATGAACAACATTCCTGTGTTCAAAGGGATTGTATTCGTCCTCCTTGTCATCCTCCTTTCTGTCAAGCGTGATGGTTGATTGTGTTGTCGATGGCACATTTTCTGTGCTGCTTCGTACACTGCAATTAATAAAATACTCACTATAAATTATGAAAAGCCGGTAGTAGCCGCAAAAAAAGCCCCGCGTTACTCACGCCCCGCGGTTCGACATTGACGTGCGCTTTACGTCACTTTCGACATTTTTCAGAATTTTTTGGTGTTACCTGTAATTTTTTGATTATTTTAGGTCTATTTTACGAGAATATCCGTCAAGCCATAGACTGAAACTTCCCACAAACCATATTAGCCCTTATTTTTATAGTATAAATAGAGATTTAATCCGCGTGTGCTGCCGTTTACCTTAAGGACACACTGGGGCTTGAAGGAAAGCTGTTGGGTCCCGGCTGTCATTCGTGGATCTTTGACAGTCGTTACGAGTCGTCAGGACCCTGAAAGTCTGACAATCATTCTTACCAAGAGGTATCGCAATACTCAGTTACTGGGTTGTGGAGGTCAGATACGCAGTCGTTCCATGTAGAATAGACTGGAACCTGACATCAACATAGTTGTGAGAAAGCTAGTTAGATTGACTCTTTATCATCGTCAACCTCCAGCACTTATCCTAGCTTAAGCGATTATCACACTGCACCGCACTCCGTCGCTTAGCGCGAGACGGCCATTGCAAATAATCTGCAGATTGTGTTTAGGTATATTTATTTTATTTTATTTTATTTTATTATAAAACACATATATTAAAACTGATTCAATGATTTGGATTTTCCAAGTTTATATTTGAAGATGAGAGTGATATATTGTTTCGTTTTGGGTATTTATATTATGGAAAAACTAGTTAGACAAATCTTTATTTGAAGATCTGCTGCACCTCGCTACACGACTGCTTATTAATACATATTATAAGATTATCTCCTTATTTGTTTTCTTTCATACAACTCAACTAGTCAATATCCACCCCCTTTTTAGGGTTCCGTAGTCAAATGGCAAAAAACGAAACTCTTATGGATTCGTCATATCTGTCTGTCTGTCCGTCCGTATGTCACAGCCACTTTTTTCCGAAACTATAAGAACTATATCGTTGAAACTTGGTAAGTAAATGTATTCTGTAAACCGCATTAAGATTTTCACACAAAAATAGAAAAAAAAACATTTTTTTTTATTTTTATTTTTTTCAAAAAAAAAAAACATCAAACCCATACGTCCCCGATCTCTATGGATAGGTCTTCAAAAATGATATTGAGGTTTCTAATATATTTTTTTTCTAAACTGAATAGTTTGCGTGAGAGACACTTCCAAAGTGGTAAAATGTGTGTCCCCCCCCCCCGTAACTTCTAAAAGAAGAGAATGATAAAACTATAAAATATATATGATGTAAATTACTATGTAAACTTCCACCAAAAATTGGTTTGAACGATATCTAGTAAGTAGTTTTTTTAATACGTCATAAATCGTAAACCACAATTTACCTTTTATTCAATCAACTAAAATATAAAAATAAAATAAAACATTTAATTTCATACGGAACCCGTCATGGGCGAGTCGGATTCGCACTTGGCCGCTTTTTACCCATTATCATCTTTCACACAAACCATACAAAATCCAACATGTTTTTTAGATCTTGAAAATTATTATAATTATAGGTTTGATTATAAAGAAAATGTTTTCTCATGAATTTATATTAAATACTATCATACTTTCGCTGGATGAATTCAGTGTTTTCGTAGAAATTGAAAACTAACACTAATAATATAGATAAAATATAATATAGTCAATTGTCTGCTTAAACAATAGACTTTATTTATCTCAAATGAATCCATATATAGCTTTATATACGAGTACATTAGTTTATTCTCAGAAAACGAAATCTATAATTATTCAAATGTTTTCAAAGAATTCAAGGTTCAACATTCAGTCGTCAAGTAGTTGAAAGTGTATCAACTGCTTGTGGAATATTACGTTCGATGAGAGGAAAATAATTTTCCTCACAAATCTATAGACTGTGGGCTGGTACTGAGAATTATTCTCAGTACCAGCCCACAGTCTATAGATTTGTGCACTGTTAAATGGGCTCATCCCTATTATATGAAACTAATTTACAGACCGTTACGCACCGCATTCTATTTCCTAATCGCAGTACAGTACTGTAAGAGCTCTTACACACGAGCGGCATGTTCCCAACGGCAAAGGTAACTGCAGCCGTCGACGCATCGACCGCTTCCGTTGACGCGTCGACGGCAGCCGTCGACATTTCAACTTCAAAACACACTACAACTGCAAGTGTCGCTATAGGTCGACTGCTGCCGTTGGGAACATGCCGCTCGTGCGTAAGATCTCTAAGCGATTAGGAAAAAGAGAGGGGCGCGTCTTCGTGAATGGCATTATCTGTAGCACGAGTGAATTCTGTCTCGCACCTCGCGCGGGATTCCCTCAGTTAGACCAGAGCTTTACTTTTTGATAGATATTGAGTGTTAATCTCCTTGATGTATTATTGGATGGTCTAAAAATCTGTCTGATTACTTTGAACGAGAAGATTTTTTTTGTTTATTGAAGCGGTAGTTTCCTGTGATTTTCAGAGTTAATATTTATCACGTATTACCTTTCAGGAGAAATATGGGTAGGCAATAAAGTGGATCAGGTGAATTCTTCCATAATAATAATAATATAAAAAACTTGAGAGGTGTCAAGGGACACCCGGATGGAACGAAGTTCAGAGAGAGAGAGAGAGAGATAGACAGAGAAACACGCGCACGCCGCACGGCTTACAACTATAGCAAAAACGTGTCGTTACAACTTTTGGTCTTAATTTTTTCCGTCTAGCCCCCTTTCGTAACGCGCGATAAGGAACTTCGATCCAATAATAGCAGTCTGTTACTGTCCCACTGCTGGGAAAAGGCCTCTTCTCATACAGAGAAGGCACGAGCATTGATCACAACGCTTGCTCATGACGGGTTGGTGATTTCAGACTTAATATATTAACTAATAAAAAATATTAATAGGTCCAGGTTTCCTCACGATGTTTACCTTCACCGATATCAGTAATGTCCAAGATAAACTCAGAATGTACATATGAATTGAAAAGTCACATCGGTACTGGCCCGGATTTGAACCCACAACCTCGTGCATCAGAGGGCCATCATGACACACAATTCCTACATACCTAGGTATTACTCGTATTATGCGTATCGCAATATTATTTCCCGGAATTCCCGTCATGTCAACTTTTGACGAAGAAGTGTTATATTTTATTTTTATTTTTGCCCTGTTAAAATTTTGTATTGAAGAATTTTCATAAATTGGTAACATAATTCTATTCCAAATGACATACTATTTAAATTCATAACATAATATTTAAATACAGTATCACCTTTTATCTAACCAAATTACTGTTACTAGTGAAGTTGCGTACTAATTAAATCTTAAATTAACATGTAAATATCTTGTTTTATTTTGTAATTGCTTACACTATGAACAGTATGAATCATGTGTAGGTACTTTAAATTATCTCGTAAATATATTTCTTTAGTAGGTACTTTTACCCCATATGACGGAGAAGTACTAAAGCAAACTAGTGTCAATCGTTAAAACGTCAAAACTGTAGGCACCAGCCTTTGCTCTTGTGTTATAGGTGGATAACAATATGACATTAACAACTTGTTTATTATTATCTGCAGTTGTTTCACATCGTCATTAAAATAATGACAGCACTAAACTAATTTTTTAGGACATGTTTACATTATTTTAGTGATTATGAATGTAGAGCAGTTTAATGTAATCAGTCTAATTATAATTTGAAATTTTTTGTGTTGTTTTTGTGTAATTCGTCCAAATCCATATTTGGAGGAATTACACAAAAACGATCGACACACAATTAATGTTTTGCTTTAGTACTTCTTCGTCATGAGGGGTAAAAGATTAAAAAAAAAAAAAATAGTTAATTTTAAGTAAGTACCTACACATGATTCTTAGTGTTCATACTGTAAGCAATTACTAAATAAATCAAGATATTTCCATGTGAATTTAAGATTATTATTTCGCAATATACCAGCAATACAAATTCGGCCCTGAGTAATAAGGAATACTCAGGGCCAAATTTGTATTGCTGGTATTTTGCGGAGCGACTTTCTAAAAGAGTTTTGCTTATAAAATATTTATTATTTGGTTGCCAAACAAGCTGGTTACCCAACCAAATGATATCATTGCATAAAACTAAACAACTGGAACATAAAGAAAAATCCCAGTTGCAATGTCTTTCCAAAGCTAAAATGTCTCATGCGTCTCTCATCCGACACCTTTTTCCTTCAAACCGACCGGCAAAAATTGGTATGGTGTAGAACTTCTCCGGACTTAGTTGTGCCTTGGTTAGTGTGTTTGGTTACACGAGGGACATATTTTAAACATTCGTATGCCGTGGTGATTATGGATCCACGCAAGACACAATGGCTTTTTAATTGTTGCTGTTAATACGGCATTCATGGAGTGCTCATGAAAATGAACAACTTTAATTATGGAAGCAAATTAGAAATCGCAGAAAAAAACAGCTGCAGTTGTACTGCAGATTTTTTCAAGATATCAGGTTTGTACAGATAGTTATATTTAAGGTACCTATACAAAATATAATAAAATATTTTAAAACAGTGACGGTGGAGTTTCTTGCCCATTCTTCTCCGTACGAAAACTACATTTTGGAAAGGGCGAATAAAATCAATTCATTTTTTTTTGTAAATTTTGACGTTCAAAAGTGCTTATTTGAAATAAATAATTTGACTTTGACTTTGAGTAAAAGTTGTTGATAATTTGAGTACAATTATTTATTTATTTGAAATACAAAATGAGCTTACAGTATATGAACATCAACTCGCATATTTGCAATGAGCATATAAGGTGTTCAGTTATTTCAATGACACCTTCTAAATACTTAACTTAGGCCTATATTCTATGGTCTATGATATGCCGGAGGTCATTGACCGATTACGTGCGATCTCGTCACGCTTCTTGAGTCGGCTCTAGTGATTCATTAGTCTGAGTTCCGTTTAATTGTTAATTCTATTAAGACCTGTTTGTACCAAACAATCAACAATCTTTGATGTCATAGCGTACCTACCTATAAATGTTTAATTCATTAATTTATAAAAATAATAATATTATTTTTTAATATATTTTTTTGCTTAAATAAAAATACTGTCAAACATCAATTTTATTCCACGGACAAAAGATTTCTGATGTTGGAAAATCAATGCGACCTTAGCTGAGACGAAACGTTCTTACGATACAGATTAAATTCCATCACTTTAGGTTCAGTTTGCGCTGGCACTTAATTTGACAGCTGCATTTATCTTGTAGATCTAGTCTTTACCGCTTGGGTGTAAGAATTATTATGATTTGAATTTTATGCAAGAAAATTCTGAAGTAAAGAAAGAAAATACATTTATTTGCGGTACATAAGACGCAAGGAAAGATCAGAACACGAAAATAAAAATTTGGGGGAAAAAATGCGTACATCCACGCAAAACGGCCTTTGCAAGTCTATTTAGTTCAAGGGAAAATTGGTGAAGACGTGTCGTGGGTGTACGAGATATACACACATTATCATGATTTGAATGATCACTACAATCCGTGACATCGGGGATAAGTGTGAGTATTATGGTAAGTTTAAGATAACTACCAAAACGTCAAGAAGAAGAAATCAATCAAAATTAAGAGTGGAAAATCAAAAGTGTAGATAACCTGACTGACGACCTTGGCTTGCCCTTATTTTGTTTATTTTACCATGCATTACCTAAGGTCTAATAATTAGCATTATCATCGTGTAAGGTAAATGTTTAAGTAAAGATAATTATCAAAAATTGCATTTTCAACGATGTAATTCTCAGAAATTAAAATCACAAATAAGAATAGTTTTAATTACATTGCGTCGGAAAACAATCTAATTTTAAGAATGTACAATGTGTACATTACTAGTACGTGGAGTACATTCATATACAGGTGTGTTCTGTGTTCTTGAAAAGGGATCACTATCGCAGCTGTGAAAATCAAAAAACAGCTAAACACCATTCAAAGATTGAATGATTTAATTAAGTAAATGGTTTTTCAAGGATCCCAAAGGGATGGGACACAAAAAAGATGTAGGTTAAGGCGACGATAACCGACTTTTAATGATTTTATTGGTACTGAAGATCACGATCATAATTTGGAAAAAATATATGTTAAATTGGAGCATTTTCTTAATAACTTACTATATGAATATTTTTGATATTGTTGTGTATGATTATTTTATGTAGTAGGTATACAGGGTGGCAGGGACATCGACGCGAAAACTGATACCATGGATTCATTACATGATTCTGAAAACCTCTGCGTCGAAATTATTCGTCGGTTATTTAAAAAAAATCTGCTGTTTCAATAGAACAGTGCAATACCTAACTAAATAACCGACGAAAAGTTTCAACGCAGGGGGGTTCAGATTCATGTACCGAGGAATGAATCCAAGGTATCAGTTTTCGCGTCGATGTCCCTGACACCCTGTTTAAAAAACACAAATTTTATGTCGACGTCGAATAGACAAGAATCTAGCTGTATTTTTATCTCGCAAATACGAGTACTATTCTTTTGGTATAATTTTGAATGTCAACAAATACGTATAAAAAGGATCTAAGCCGTTTGGATCCATTTTGATATATACATTTATTTTTAGCAAAAAGGATTCAACTAATCTGGATCGTTTCTGATATTTAATTGGGTATATAAACTGTAATTCTCAAAAAAGATAAAAAAAATTGTGGTATTTTTGTGATATTCCTAAAACACTTATTCCATAAATTTACCATTTCTCAAGATAATGATTTAAGCGCTTTGGATTTGTATTTATGAAAAATATCAGATGTAAATAAATCTGAAGTAAATATCTGCCCATATATGTGACTTGGTATCTAGTAGTTGTAGATATGTTTAAAATTGTATTTTGGCGAATGGATCTCTTCTTTAATATTAAAGATGCGTTTGGTTTAAATAATTCATCAATCAATCAATCAATTTCGGAAAAAGTGTGGATCGGATCCTTTTTGCCTAACCACGTCCACTTGATAGTCATTATAAAGACAGACGTAGGACATGTCTATGTTGATGATATCAAATGCACTTAGTATAATAATAAGATTGCACACAATCAAATCGACACTTCATAAGAACAACATTGTAACTCATTTTGCAATGTTTTCTAAAAATACTATACATGCATTAATTGAAAAAGGTATCTTTCAGTCCGGGAGTCGTATGATTATGGTGATGTGTGCTACTATGACCTGAATGCAGATCTACTCGACAAACTTGACCGTCTTCTCAATAACTGCATTCGATTCGTTTTCAATCTGCTTAAATATGATCATGTCTCTGCGCATCGGTCGCTTCTAAAGTGGTTGCCCGTATGCCAGCGCAGAGAGCAAAGGGCGCTAACCACCTTGTTTTCATTTCTTGACTCTCCCTCTTCCCCTAGTTATCTAGCTCCCCACTTTCAGTACATTTGCGCCAACCACAATAGAAATCTTCGTTCATCTCACAATCGTCAAGTCGTCAGTCTTCAATGTCCCACTCACCACACAGACTTCATTCTGGTGGAATGCGCTCCCCCAGGAAATCAGAATGGCGGCCAACCGATTATCGTTTAAAGTTAAAGTTCGCGAGCACATTCGCAAGAAACTGGCAGTAGGTATCATCACAACGGTAATGTTTTCTCATTGATTGTCTTAGTTGTTTTAGTATATTTATGTGTATTTATTTGTACTTATATTTATATATAATTAGGTGTATATATTATCTTTATAGTTTTTGATAGATATATGAATATCTTTATATTTAAATAAATATTTATTCCTGAATTCTCGCTATTGCACCTGCCACTGTTTGTCTCTGCATCACCCAAAGGTTGACTGGTAGAAAATGCCTATGGCATTAAGTCCGCCTCTGTACATTTGTGTGCTTGAAGTATTAAATAAATAAATAAATAAATATTGGCAAAAAAAATCATTGTAATTCGAAATAAATCGGCTGTGTCTTAAAAACATCGTATTTCAAAAACCAAAAAAAAATTGCAATCATAATCAATTTAGTAATATTGTAAAAATAAATACGACTTCAAATAAACTCATAGCGAAAAATAAAAATAATATTGTACTCACACGACCATAACTATACATACAATGTTGTTGTTTTAAAATAATGAATTATTCTAATATTGTAACTTAACCAAAAACTGGTTTCTGTTTGATGTACGTAAACATGGTTATTTTTTATTTATAGAACGCAAAAAAATATGTGTAAAACGTCTACTGTAATACTTAAAAGTAGCGGTAGGACGATATTCAAACCAAAATAAAATGTAATTCACTCTCCTGTAAACTTAGCAAAAATAGATACAATGTTGTTCGAAATCGTGTAATTTACACACTTTTGTATTACAGGTAACTGCATAATTTATAGGAGTATAGAGTGACGCAAGCGGCATTCAATCAGTATTAATTATAGTGCCGTCAGTTTGCGGCATACTAGTACATATTTTTTTAAAGCCGCATGCGATATTATAGTACGATCGGTTAAAGTACCGTCAGCTTGCGGCATACTAGAACATCATTTTAAAAAGCCGCATGTGGTATTAGAGTACGATCGGGTAAAGTGCCGTCAGCTTGCGGCATACTAGTACATCATTTTAAAAAGCCGCAAGGCGTAACATAGTACGGTACCTACGACAGTGCTAAGAACTTAGCGGTGTTATAGTACAATAGTGCCATGGACTTACTACCGGAGATAATGTTTATTAGTTTGTCCGGAGCCACTGCACTCGTCATAACCCGTCGCTTTTTTACAGTAGCAATTTTTTTGTAGAGTAAATATACTTTTTGGTTTAAAACCCCAAAGTGCGCAAAACTATAGGTCTGATCCGTCAGACATCCCTGACAGATCAGACGCTACTTGTAGTACCATTTTGAAAGGGAATTGCCCAGTGTGGAAAGGTTTACATTAGTGCTGGTAGACTACAAGTAGTGTTGCCATTACAGTAGGGATATGTGAATAATAAGCAGTTGGTAGTAAAGTCACATGTAAAAGGAATTACTATTTTATGAATGGAAAACGCCAATAGGTCGCCCTAACATGATCAGAGATCCAAGGTAAGTCGCGTTTGTAATCGCTAACAAATCAACAAATCTAGCTTGATGAAGAGTTTTTCCTTCATCTTAATTCAATACTATAGTCCGACCGTAGAGAGAATGCGTTCCTGACACCTGTCAATTGCACAATTTCTTGTAGTAATATAGATCAAATTCGCAAAACACATATTCGTTTGTAATCTGCGTGCGCAATTTATTTGCCAAACATGTAAACAAACCCGAATTTTCCACTAAGACAAACATCAACTTAATGCTAAATAAAGTTGATTTTAGACCGACTAGATTTGTTGAAAAAGTCATTAAAAATATGAAATTGTAGCGCAAACTGAACCTTATATGTAGGCATTACAGTTGTTTTTCCTAAAACTAGTGTTTGGGTACATGTTTGGCAAATGAATTGCGAACGCAGATTATGTAACTGACAGGTGACAAGACCGCATTCTCTCCACTGTAGAATTTTGTATGCTACGTCCATAGTATAGTTAGCTAGATTACTCCATAGAATACCTAATCTACTTTATTATTATGCCATGTACAGAAGGTAAACCACTTTAGAAGAGCGGAAAAAAACGGGAAAATGGTGTCACGTCGTGCTTCTGTTTCTAAATGTTCTTGGATTATTTATTTGTCGCTGTCTGGATTCTCTTTAATCTTTCTCATTTTAGATTTTATCTACAGGAATAACTTATAACAAAATTTTGGTGTTTTTTACCTGCTACCCACCCATTATATAAAATATATAGGATGTGGCGTAAATAATGGATTTATATCGCCATATGCCATAAAAATATCAATAATTTAGTCATGCATGACCAAATTATTGATATTTTTGATATTTAAAATAAAAATCGTACTTTTACAAAATCAGCTGCCATTTCTACAATTGACTTGTTCTCGTTTTGTTTTTTTTAAGATCAAGATTTTTTATTACAATCTAAGATAACATTGCAAACAATACTTATTCTTAAATTTTAACATTTTTTCTACGGAATTATGCAACTTTGGGCCCCTCTATCGAAACAAAAATCATCAATTGTAGAAAAATGGCAGCTGTTTTTGTAAGAGTAAGTGCCATTTTTATTTAAAATATCAATAATTTGGTCATCCATGGGCCATAAGGTGATATAAGTGGGGTAAATGATAGATGATAATCTGGCGAATCGACAGTTTCAGGGTCATCCATTATTTACGCCACACCCTGTTTATACGCGTAAGAAATGTTTTCGTATTGACAAGTCTGATCATATACAAAATATTGTAAAACACTTTAAAAGGGTTAATATGGAGTTTGTTGCCCATTCTTCTCTATATGAAACTACCTCTTGGAAGAGGCACCTGGAATAAATTATATTTTCTTGTATAAGAAACTGGGCGAATGTGGTCTATAGATCAATATTAGCGATACTATTTTGATATTTGTGTTGGAATACCTTATCTTAACCCTAGTGCGAAAGGGCATCAAAATCTGAACTGGCAATTTTGAGAAAAATCGTTTATAAGTGACTTTTAATGGCCTACTTGAATACTACTTGATTTTGATTTTGACTTCATAATCTGCCTAGCCTTTTCCCAATAATGTTGGAGTCGGCTTCCAGTCTAACTGGGTGCAGTTGAAATCCATTATTTTACATGGAGCGACCACCTATCTGACCTTCACAAACCTTGCTTGTCACACTTTAATTGTAACGATTTGACGTGTCTAAGCCCATCAAATATTATCATTAAAACATCAGTCTGACTTTCACCATTGCGGGACATAGGCCTCTCTTTTCTTGTGTCTATCCACACGTTTCTATGCCAGCGTCATCCAGGTTTTAGCCGCGATGATAGCAATGTCGACCACCCATCTCCCCGCTGGACTACCGATGCCATCCAGCGTAGAGCTGGATAATCCATGAGATTGAATCCAATATGTTGTGTGACCACATCATATCTTATTATTTTTGTTGGTATATAACTGTTCCTTCCGTCCACCTTGGTATAAAATTAGTCCAAACCGGCTGTCATGTTTGCAAGTAGGTAGGTTTTTATTATTATTGTTACTAGTTTTGCACAAAACTGGTTGTTGAAGTCAAATTGTCCAAGTATGTGCAGAATAAAATACACAAAGCATTTTTATTCAATCAGACTTTTCGTGAGAAACTTCGCCTTTAACAACAATAATCAATAACATCTGCTGTTCATATTTATTTTGTATTACTGTTTTTTTTAAATATAGGTGACGTCTGTAATCAGATTTGTTAAATTGTTACTTTGCTTATATGTGGCTAATAATTTAAATTATGTTTTGTGTTGCGTAATATAAATTATTTTAAATACTATTATATAGAATCTTTTTTTTTCTTCTAACTGAACAAGACAGCTGTGCTGCTGGGGAGTTTGTTGCGCCACTTCTTCTTCCCAGCTAACGCACTAGGAAGTGGTGAAGGGTGGGCTGGTGGTGGGTTTTGGGGGACTGTCTTATGTAATTTGGACGTTCGAAAAGTGCTGATTCTCAGCCTAGTTTGAATAAATGACTTCTGAATTTTTGAATTTTTGTTTACGAGTTTTTTTAATGATATAGTTAAAAACAATTGTGTGCAATAGTGTTCCTTGAAAAAGAGGTTCACGAAATCTAATTGCAGCATCCCGGATTGGAGAAGCAGCATTAGGTACTCTATTCCAATTTGAAGAGTATGGTGCAAACATTCGACTCAAAAACTGTCCACCGAGTTCTGATACACCACGCACCGTTTCTGATACACCACGCACCGAGTTCTGATACACCACGCACCGTTTCTGATACACCACGCACCGAGTTCTGATACACCACGCACCGTTTCAAAAAAGGCGGTAGGTAGCTACGAAGAACAATCAGCAAAAAAAAGTCGATTAATACTGTTACATTGTCCACAAACAACGGACCAAACGAGAGTACGGACAATGGAGTTCACATACATACAACACTGTTACTTACTTTTACATTTATCATCTAAATTGATTTAAAAATAATTCGATCTCGTATTTTACGTAATAGCTAAGAGCTATTTCGTGCAATAATTAAGATTTTAAAAACTGAATTATTAATCGAATTTTGTTGCTGTGTATTGCCTTCCCCCTTATAAATGATGGGGGCACATTACCACTCAGTTTTCAACCTTTTATATCATTATAGGTCACTATTTGCCATAATGAGGCTTCACAAAAACTCCGATGAGAGTCATATTATGTGAAGAAGTAAAGACAAACACTTATCTATATATGTATATATATCAAAAACCACGTGTCAATAAAATAAAAAATCCTCCTTTTTGTAAGCCGATTAAGAATGGGGTTGCGGCATTTTTATTAAGCATTATTTATTATCTTACACGAGTAATTGTGCATAATATATAGATTACCTACAATTACTCTAGTTATAGATACTAGATTCGTTACTGATTATAGGCAAAAATGTATAATAATAGATACAACAGACGATCGTTCTAGACAATTGCAGATGAAAATAATTGAAACAATCTACGTATATTGACAATCGACAATCAATTTTAATATTGAAGTCAAATAGTTCAAGCGGGTTTTTTTTTCTCTACGCTAAATTACTTTAAGTACCGATAACGGTAGTTTTTCTGTATGGAAGTATTGAGTTAAAAGAAGTCATGAATTGATTCCAAATCATTCATGATTATTATCATCTGAGCCGGGTAACGTCAATTGATGGATATAGAACTCTCCCAAGCCACAATGGCCGGTCCAATGCTGCCCACATCCAGCGGATTTCTGCGGCCTTGATCTGCGTCGTCTTCACATATAATTATATAACTAATGTCCTATCGCAGACACTGACGCGTGACCACTTTTTGACCTTATTGCCTAAGCAATAAGATCGTCATTTAAAGAGTTTCCTGCACATTCTTCTCCATACAAAAACTACCTTTTGTAAGGGGTGACTAGAATCAATTCAATTTTTTTGTAAATATTGACGTTCAAAAGAGGAGCTCGGGGCTAAGTAATAACAGCCGCATGTGTTAATCCATCAGGTTAAGCTACGCTTGCCGGGGTTGGTCCGTGGATGGGTGACCATCTTTACATACCGAGATTCCTCCTTGCCTTGGAAAGCACGTTAAGCCGTTGGTCCCGGCTGTCATTCGTGGATCTTTGACAGTTGTTACGGGTCGTTAGGAGCCCGAAAGTCTGACAATCATTCTTACCAAGAGGTATCGTAATACCCAGTTACTGGGTTGTGGAGATCAGATAGGAAGTCACTCCATGTAAAATACTGGTATTCAGCTGCATCCGGTTAGACTGGAAGCCGACCCCAACATAGTTGGGAAAAGGCTGGGCAGATTGATTGACGTTCAAAAGTGCTTTACAAGGGCCTATTTGATGATAAATGATTTGACTTTGACTTTGAAATCACTTTGTAGAAAAATACGTCTAGCAGAATAATTATCATCTACATCATTCTTCTCCAGCTCTAATCAAAATTTATTTGTGGTTAGTGCAACATGTCCCTTTCTTCCATACTTCTCAGTTAGTCGTCATCTCGGTAAGTCACCCCCTTTTTTGCCATATCATCATACACGCAGGCCATCAATCGTTAAGTATTAGCATTACATTTTCTAGCATTGAATTAAGGTGAAAGAAAATATCACCATAAACCTATACTTTTTTTTTTGGGTGGGAAATTATTAAATAACTTCTCCCGCTCTGGGCGGAGCGGGAGGGCATGTCAGTCTTTTACTGAGTAAAACCCACTCGTGTTCCTTCCGTTGCCTGTGTGCCGGGGCTGCGATATCCCTTTCAGACAAACCCGCAACCCCAGCAAGCGTTGGTCCCCGGACCCCGTCAGTTGGTGCTGACATCCCTTTGAGGCGCGCGTGGAACACAACGCGCCGTCGACCCGGGCCTGGTCCTTATCGGACGGCGAGCTGCCCATCGCTCACGGTCCGCAGGCCCGCGCCTACGGTGGCCGGAAGTCGGCTCGTGACTCCCGACGCCTGGGGCGTCTCCTACGGCGACTAGGGGCGCGAGGGCGTGCAGCTTGAATCTCCCTCGCGCGCTCCGCCTCCTCCATCGCGAGCATGACTGCTTCGCAGAAGGAGGTGACGGCCTCCCGTGCACTCTCGCTCCGGCCCATGGCCTGAACCAGGGCCGGACGTGAGAGATCGCCGCCGCCGATCGCCTCCGTGAGGACACGGCGGTGCTCCGCCCAAGCCGGGCAGACCTCCACCGTATGCTCCACCGTGTCCTCCGGGCGATCCACACAATGGTGACACCCGGGCGTTTCCTCCCGCTTGATCCTGAACAGGAACCTCCCGAAACGACCATGTCCAGTGAGGACCTGCGTCAGGCGGAAGGTGAGGACGCCGTGGCGCCTCTCTAGCCACTCCTTAAAGACGGGACTTATCGCCGCAATAGTGGCGTGCCCAGCGCTGAGTTGCGACAATCGCAAACTCCATGCCGCCATGAGATCCCGCCGGAGCTCTGTCCGCTGTGCCGTGATTTCTCGCGGCAGCGGAGTTACACCCCGGCGTTTTGCCTCCTCGCGCAACTCCCACATGTGCACGAGGACCTTCGCCTCCAGATCCCATGGTGAACCATAAACCATCCTGAGTTAGCAATTTAGTTTACAAACATGTAAACAAACATGTTTTTTAATAGCCATATTACGTAATGTTTAATTTGTGCTATAACTTCAAACTTTTTGATGACTTGTTCAACAGTGATTTATAAATCAACAAAATCGCTTTTTAAAGATCTATTGTAAAATAATAATTGTCAATGGAGTTTTATGACATTGTGGTGTACAAGTATATGTTGAAGTAAAATTGTTAATGGAAATAGCCGTCATATAGTTATAGCTAAAATAAAAATCATAAAAAAAAAACTTTGTGGCCTGGGTCTTATAATTGGACCTAAACACGTAGCAGATGGCCCCACGGATCCACCACTTTCGTATGTTCAACTGTCTGCCGAACATCCTGTATATTGATCACACGCAGCGAATGCACCTGACCTAGGACATCATCAATGGATCAGTGTGTTTAAGCTAATCTAGCTAATACATATATTATTACCTTGATCATAACAGTACAGCGATTATCATTTCTTAAATAGTATAGTGATAGAACAAACACAATAAAAGCAACGTAAATAAAACTAGATAAACTGGATCTTTGTTTAACTCTTGAATATTTGACATTGGTTGGTTACCTTTTACGAAAGACTCCATTCATTCACCTTGTGAACACATGTTGTATTTTTATAATAAAATAATTTTATGCTTGCACACAAGCACGCACAACTGAGTTAACGTGACTGGTTTTCTAGTTTTCATAATACATGTACCTAATTTCTCCAATCTGCTTACCCAGTGGGGGGAAAATCCGGGTATGCCTATGCAATTTATGTTCATGGTTTACGTATTAAATCCGGGTATTCATATAAAAATAATCGAACAGAATATTGTCGGTATATCAAAAGCCTTCTTTAGGGCACTACCAGTATTTACAAAAGAGATATAAGACGCAAAAATTATTAATTCATCAAATTGTATATCATGCTCACAGACTGTATCATAGAGTCAGTTAATGTGCTCAATATCAAACAGAAAATAAATACATACTTGTATCGCATCATTACTAATGGATATATCAATAATTTCGTTCACTGCAATCCTCTAAAACAAACCAGATTTCTATCAAACACTAGATTTTACCTTCCTCCATTTTCCATGTTCAAATTCATTACACAACACAATATCAACTTCGTCACTGTTTAAATAGAGTTTGTTTTGTTGTATCACTTGTTCACATTTTCAACGCGCGAGTGGAGACGTACATCGAGTGGCGTAGCTGTTATCTTAAGAGGAATCGTCAAAGTAAGGTTTTCATAACTGTAGGTTTAGAGTTGGAGTGGGGAGAGACGGATTGACAGGTGACTTGATTGAACGACGCGCGGTCTATAATATACGAGTATATCTACACAAGTTGTTTTATGCACAATCACACTATTTATGTACCTACATATTCTTTATAATTTTGTTATTTTTTATCTGACACAAATTTATTTTATTTAAGTATGCTGCATACACGTTATATTATAAAACTGATTTACATCCGTCACATCACATCACACTCTCAGGTCCAGTTGAAAACCGGCGTCAGGCACATAAAGTTGTCTGGCATTTTTGCTGAACTGGGCCTTTTTGGCGCAGCCCTGAGGCACACTCCCCATCAAATTTCTGCTTACATCGCACTTTAACACTTTTTATTTGTTTATTTATTTTTATCTGCTGTGTAAATTATATTGCGTGTGTTTTTAGTCTGTGCTAAATAAATGTATTTTCTTTCTTTCTTCTTTCTTTAAAATGTTGTATTATTAGCTATCGGAATGATCACTATGTTTTTGTGGCGTTTTGATATTTAAACTATTATATATGATATTTAAACACGTATTTATTTATGTTTAAACAGGATAGGTATATGAACAGGAAGTAAAAATATTTAAACAGGTTTTTTCCTGATCACCAAAACGTGTTCTACGTTGCTCGACATTAAATGCGTGTTTTATACTGCAAATAAAAAAGCACTATGCCTATTTTTATAACGATTAATGCGACTCTGTTTATATTATTTGCTTATTAAAAGGACCTGTGCATAAAGTTATTCGATTTTTATTGATTCTTTACAATAATCGAATTTTTAACGTTATCCGGTCTGTACGTTTTCGTGTTTGTTTTTATACATAATTTTCAATCCTACTATGTCGACACTTAATACAATCTTCGCTCATCTTTTAACATGCTTAGGCACATTAAACTTGCACCACCATGTGGGTGCTCCATCAAATGCAATTGGCTCATAGTTTAAGGTTATTATGGCCGACTTGCTCCACAAATCACTAAATGCATTTTACCCTCAACGTATTTAAAACATTATTCTGTCTCTATCATCTTCAAATGATTGACAGAAATGGAATAATGTTCCAAATTCGATCCATCAGTTCCGGATTTGTGGAGTACGTCAGCCTCAATAACCAATGAGCCAATTGCATTTGACGGAGCACACACACCTACTCAAAGGACCAAGTCAATCGTTATCTGCCTTAACTGTTCAAAGCCAACCGTTGTCAACTCAGGCTAAGTCAATTTTGCTAGGCAATTCCCAGGTAGATTTACCTCGATTGGTAAGTGTAGTGAGTGGACTGTTACTCTTCAAAATTATCGAGGGATTTTCCTGAATCAGGTCACGTTTTGGAACTAAGGACCAGTTATCGTAGTTCGGACAAAATTGTTCTCTGTAATGTTATGGTGACTCGCTTGCCGGTTTCATGCTTTTGTAGTACAAGATGCTTTGTTTCGTTTCATCGGGGGACACGGCAGTGCCCCCGCCAAGTTGAGCAAAACAAACACAAAGGCACAGCAGTAACATCTTTTCTCAAAGACATTCGGGATATTTTCGCCGCCCTGTAACTTCGTTGTGTAAAAGGCTAGAAGCCTGAATTTTCAATGACCAAGAGGCCTTAGTATAATTAGGTATAATCCTAAATTACATTCAATTTGAACCTGTAGTTTAAGAACTATTCCAGGTCAAAGTTCCATAATTTTGTCACTGACGTACTCAGTCACTGATCAACAAAACTCTAAGGTACTTCTACCAGACACAGAAGCTTCAAATTTTGAACACAATTAGTGTTTAGCCTGGCAATTTCAGTCCCGTTTTTTATTGCAGCTTTATGAGATATTTCAGCTTCGCGAAACTTCTGGCATTGCCGGTTTGTTTATTAATATGTTTAATTTATTGTGAGCAAAAAACGGTATATTCTCTGAATAATGTCCATAAAATTAAAAGCCGTAGAAAGTCTGAAATTCATGGCAAAATTTAAATGAATAAATTCTCTTTTATGACAATTAAATATTTTGTTAATGCCAACTGCATTAAACTGGTTTTCGAAATAATATAGTAAATAAAGAACATCTCTTAAGTATTCATTAAAATAATTTAGAGGGCTAAAATATTCAGATATATTGGACAATAACAGTCAATGCCAGGACAGTCAGTCACAAAGGATCATATTTTTTGCATTTTTATCTAAACGTTATAATTCTTGTGTGTTGATGTTTATAACTATGTGAACCTTTGAGAAGAGAGAAAAATAAAAATTATAAATTAATGCGATCTCTTTATTTCTCTTCTTTTATTTACATTTTATCGAACAGACGACAGACATGCCATGATAATGTCGTATTCGTGAAAAAAAAGCATTTTGATTCGTTCTTCTCCTTATCGTGTGGTTAGTGAATAACCTAGTGGCAGAGTTTTAAAGCCGCCCATGGGCCTCTG
Source organism: Agrochola macilenta (assembly GCA_916701695.1). Classification (NCBI taxonomy): domain Eukaryota; kingdom Metazoa; phylum Arthropoda; class Insecta; order Lepidoptera; family Noctuidae; genus Agrochola; species Agrochola macilenta. The sequence continues at coordinate 20,039,948 of OU753560.1, read as the reverse complement.
ACTTGGCTTCACATGCCGTTAAGAAATATCTCTCAGGCATAATTCGTTCGTTGTTTTGATTCGTTGTTGTACAAAGTGTAAAATTAAAAGACTTATAATCGGCCAAACAAGTGACTACAAAATTCCAAAATGAGAATTTTTGCTACCTATCCAATTCTTATACCTACCTCTGGTCACATGAACTGATGAAGAAGAGTTTTCAATAACTTTTTAAGAGTTATAAATTGTGATTTGCAGCTTGTGTTGCCGATTGTACACAGAGATTAAGATAAATATTTACCTGTTTTGATTAATTTGGCAATATTATGGAAATAAGAAATATGGCTAACAGTAATATTGCCAAATTAATCAAAACAGCGAAATATTTGACAGCTATTTGCGACGTTGCCAACTTTTTGGATGAACGCTCTTAAGGTCCCTACAAATGCGCTTGGATGAATAATAGTGAATATAAGTAGGTACCTATTTCACACAAGTGTGGTAGGTTCGGACTACCAGCACGAAAACAATTCATTGTTTTTCAAAATATTATTACCAAACGTAGTAGTAGGTCAGCTTACTGAAATAAACAATATTTTGTTATGACATAACAATTTTCGTTGTTAACACATTCATTCATTGCTATCTTAAATATAAATATTATCTTCAGTTCTAGCAACAAAGGCACTTCCCTAAATGTACTCAAACAATAACAAAAGTTTTGGCCTGACGTGTTTCAGTCCTTTGGAACCACAGTGAAGTCATTTTAAGTAGAAACGTCACGTACTTGTAAGTTGAAAGGTGTCAACTAGCTGGCTTGACAGGGTACCACAGGAGGGTTAGAATTAAGGAAACTAGCAAATATGCGCCTCTGACGCCGCAATAAATGTGCCCACGTACCGGGCCCAATCAATATAAGAAACAGATGTACTGTCGAAACCAAAAAAAGAAGACATAAATATTACTACGCAATATCACGAGAGTATGGTAACCAGAATGAGAACCATGACAATATTCGAAAATCTTGTGAGATTAATTTGTTTAAACAAACTGAGAATTCCAATAAATCTATGACAGAAATAAAACACATTATGAATTTTATTGCATAGCACACTCCTGCGTTATCCTGCATTAAGCCTCGTGCAGGCTGGTGCGACTCTTCACCGGTAATTGTTCTACCGTTAAGTTTTCTTAGGAATTGTATTGAGTCACGAGTTAGGAGGACATCATCATTATATCTACCTACCTACTTGTTATGTCCTTTTCTTGCACAGTGAAAGTATGTCTCTAGATTAACTTTCTCGAATCGTTTTTCAAATTGATTAGCATTTGTGAACGATGACTCATGATTGTAAGATAGTTTTGTATTGCATATATTGAATCGCTCACATGCATAATAATTTGGTTTAAATAGGTATTTATTTTTATTATTTTATTTATCTTATATGCATACATATATATAGATTCTTTTCTTTAACATTTTGTGAATGTGAGAACGTTGTATGCTTAACAGACTGTAGATCTGTGGACCATTTTATATTTTGCTAAGTACCTGGTACTCGTTGATAGGCCTACACTGTCCTCTCATACTTTTTACACTGTAATTTGAAAATATTGTAAAAACCATTTACTTTTAAAAGAGTAACCGTGGAGTTTCTTGCCGGCTTTTCTCCATAGGAAACGACCAATTGGAACCGTGCACCTAGCTTCTGACTAAGTGATAAGTGCTCTTGTAGGTTTATGTGAAATAAAATATTTTGAATTGAATTTGAATTGAATTGATACGAATATAACAAAAGTTTAAATTCGTATGAAACGGTTGCTCACATTCGCAATGAATATGAACATTATTCGCATGAAATTAAGATTCACATTCATATAAAACGTTTAGTTTGCTGAGCATAGTAAAGTCAAAATGTGATCTGTGAATATTGCTCTGGATGTAAACAAACAAGTATTTAATACGTATAATTTGTTTCACAAAGAACCACAATTTAGTGTAAACTAATCTGTTAAATGAAATGGATTACTAGTATCAATAATTCCGACGATCATTTGTATGTTAGTGAAAACTAACTTTCTGGGATATTGAATCAATGCGAGTTAGCAGTAGGTAAACTGTAATAATCAGAATGAAATTGGTCCTCACTTATTAATTTGATTGGCCTCTTCTCATAAAAGGTTTTCCAATAAGAGGTGTTATTTTGAATAGCCCGCTATTTCGGTAGATGTCACTTTTGAAGCTGTAATTTTTTGACATTTGTCAAGTAGAAACTACGCCATTAATAAAAATGGAACGATATACGCTTCAACAACGCATTGAAATGATTAAATGGAACGATACACGCTTCAACAACGCATTGAAATGATTAAAATTCACTATAAAAATGGTGAAAATTTGGCTGAGACGGTTCGTAAAACTTAACACCTTGCGACTTTTTCCTTTGGGCCACGTGAAAGAGAAGGTCTACGCCAATAGCCCAAAGACCATTCAAGACCTCAAAGATGGAATTCGTGAGGCTATCGAGGACATAAGGCGGCCACTTTGCGATTTGGTTATGGAAGATTTCATGAAAAGGATATGGTCCTGTAAGCGTGGTCGTGGTGGTCATTAACCTGATGTTATTTTCCACTATTAACGGCATACCTTCCTCGTTATAATGAAATAAACATCCGATCATTTATATTAAAAAATTGCATTTATCTTTGAATTTCAAAATAACACCTCTTATTGGAAAACCCTTTACAAATAACCTTTAATTAGGCGCGTTAAAAAACTTACGTCACGTCGTTAACCACGCGGGGTCGACCGTTACCTTAAAAAACCGTTAAATATTTAAATTAATAATCAACTTTAATTATTGTTTATTTACTTACTACCCTATTAAAATTGTAGAAAATAACTAAAGTTTTTCGTAAATAGGTACAAAATCGGTTAACAATTATCGCAGATGAATTTAGCACATTTATGGCATTACATATTTGTTTTTCTGTCGCCGTTTCGTGGGTAGATGTGGCATCTTTCTCGTTTTCTTGTTTGTCTAGAGTTGTCTAGTCTGGAACATAAATTTGACCTAAGTGGCGCGGGGTCGCAGCGACCCCAAGCACTGCCCTACAGCACTTCTGAACAATTCCGCTGCGCGGGCGAGGGCCCACACTGAGGCCAATATTGTACCACTGCTGAACAAAGGCCCCCTCCAAACCCTTCTAGGCACTATTTTCCTGCGCCACCTCAAACCAATCTACATTAAAGCCTTGTCCACGAGCAGCACGATGAAAGAAGTTGCTTAGAGTAGGTATGCCAATCACCGCAACCTGACCGATGCATCGCCCGAGGCCGTGAACGGGGCTAAGAGTAGGTACTTAGTAAAAATTGCAGGTAAATTTTGTTTCCATTACTTTTTAATATTTATTAAGTACTTTAAATTGATTCTTCTCAGTATTGAAATATATATATAATATATATATATAATATAATATATATAATATATATATATATATATTATATAGGCGTTATATATTCCTGAGGCTCTCTGTCATTATAAATTCTTTTAACATATATGTATCGTGGTTCCGTTGATTGAAGGAGAATTTGATGATTGGAGGACCTCGTGGCTAAGTAATATCAGCCCCATGGGTTGATCCATCAAGTTAAGTTACGTTGACCGGGGCTGGTGCGTGGATGGGTGATCATCTTTACATACCGAGACGCCTCCGTACCTCGGAAAAGCACGTTAGGCCATTGGTCCCGGCTGTCATTTGTAAATCTTTGACAGTCGTTACGGGTCGTCAGAAGCCCGAAAGTCTGGCAACCAGTCTTTCCAAGGGGTATCGTGTTACCCAGTTACTGGGTTGTGGAGGTCAGATAGGCAGTCGCTCCATGTAAAATACTGGTATTCAGCTGCATCCTGTTAGACTGGGAGCCTACCTAAATTAGTTGGGAAAAAGCTAGGCAGATTGATTGGTTCCTTTGATTGAAATGTGTATATTTTTCATTTCCATTCATGGAATTTTCCGTGGAATATCAAAACCAACGTATTTGTTATTTATAGAGAGACTAGCTATTGCCCGCGGCTTAGCCCGCGTGGATATCGGCAAATATCCCACGAGAATGTACTACTGGGATTAAAAAAAGTACCCAATACCCCGACAGTAGTGAATAGTAGATTGATTGCCTAGGGAGCAAACAACAATTTTTAGGGCGAGAGTATTTCTTTGAATCCAGAGAGGAGCGAAGGATTCTAATGTACGTCACTAAAGCTTAAAATAGTGTTGCTCCCGAGGTGAACACTCTACTTTTTATCACCCTCTATGAGAAAAAGAAAGTGTGCATTGAGACCCCCTTCAGGAACGAAGTTCCCTCACACGTATGATTTAAAACAAAAACAGTTTTTTTGCAGCCACCAAGGATTTACATTGTGACCTCGCTATCGACTTTACCACCTTCGGAAACTATGAAAACGACACCCATTACGAAAATTTTTAAAATTTTCGTAACCACCGTCTTAGATTTACATTTTGATCTCACTATCGGCTTTAGCATCCTGGAAAAGTGTGAAATCGACAACCATGCCGAAAAATTTGAAAAATTTCGCTGCCACCATGTTGGATTTACATTTTTCCCGAATTCAGACTTTCTCTCTTGACAGACTGTTACTTGTTTATACAATTTACTTTGGTGATTGAAACTTTTACTAACAATATCCACATTCCAAATTCAAATCACTTTTAGTCCTTTTGGATTAAAATCCACAAAGTCGTAATGTCTCTAAATCTTCCTCTCAGTGTCTGTTATTGGTAGTTGTAATGAAGCGATATAATCCCTATTGTGTTCATAGTACTTACAAAATATTACTAATCAGTACTTACCTAATGTGCTAATCATCTAAGGTAAAGTTGATGATGTTATTGGTTAGTATTAATAAATAATTCAGATAAATTTCCTTTCCTTTACAAAATAAACATAAAATTACGTATTTTGCGCTTCAGGAATGTTCGCGGAGGCTCACACAGATAGTTTCCATGCCGTCATCCGAAAGAACTCCCGAGCCTCCTTACTACAGTGCCTGCATAGTACTCGTAGTTACAGCAGCATTCTAAAAATGGTGGCTGCCAGACCGGGCTGTCCGTTTCAGGGACACCGGGTGGGGACAGTCATAAGTCTACATAAATAAATAATTCGTGAAATCTAATCATACCTCCCTACTTATTTAAGTATCATTGTTACTAAAAAATACCATTGATGTCGATATAAATCGATGAAAAATACTAACAAAACTATGCACTTCAGTCTGATAATATTTTTTTTTTTTTGCATAGTTGCTTTTAAAATTATGACCTTTTTCTAATTATATAGCTAAATAATATACGATATGTATGATAAGACTATGATAAAACTAAATCAGTCGAAATGCCAAAACTTCATTACAATTCTGTGAGGCATTTTAATGTTTATTCGCAAAACCTTTTACTGTGAATGTTTTGACTATCTAAAGGTAGTTGCCAACTGATGTGTAAGGTTAAGAATTTCAAGCGGGCTTTCGCATCCAGTTTTTAACGTAGTTCTTGTTAGGCAGTGTGCAGGCTGATAGAAGTGCAAGTATTTTAAAGTTGAATAGCAATCAATGCAAATAAAAATATAATAATTATGTGGATGGCTATTTAATCGGTCGTTGACATGAGGTATCGTAACCTTTCAACGAACAGATTTTTTTTTATTACATGGTCGGCGACATGCTCAAGAGGATAAGACGGGATGAACTGGCATAATTAGCCTATATTGTTCTCACTGTTGGGACATTGGCCTCCTCTCGTTGAGACGGAATGGACTGTAATCTACCACGCGGTCCCGGGTTGATAGATGTCACATGTCTTGGAATTTTTGCTTCTAGGACTTGCCGGTTTCTTCACGATGTTTTCCTTCACCGTTTTGATGTTATGATGTGATGATGATGGTGATGAAATTACTTACACAAAGTAAATACCTGGGTTCGAATCCACGACCAACAACTCGTAAGTCGGAGCCGTTACCACTGGGCTACCATTGCTCCTGCTGGACCACCATAGCTCCTTCTAGGCCACCATTGCTCCTGCTGGGCCACCATAGCTCCTTCTAGGCCACCATTGCTCCTAAGCTGTACTCTTTCGATAAAGACTGGTCCCAAATAGCGCTAGATGGAGAGAAGTAGGAGAGTAATTAAAATCAAAACGTTTAAATTTTTTTAATGTTTTATTTTTATTTTTTATACTCAAATATACAAACAAATTACATTTTTATTTAATTAATTAACAAAGGAGAAGAATAAAATAAAAATGAATTGACAAAATTTTCTTTCTCAGAAGATTATTCACGGATTAGTTTTCACAGACCTTTATGCCAAAAGATTTCAGTAACACAAACTTTATAATTATCTCTGAGTCAGTTTTGGTAAATGTCTAATTTAAAATTAAATTCTAGGTACTGCATTCACTTGAACGGTTTTAATCACCCCAACTTTTGATGCTACGTTACTATTTGTAAACCAAAGTTGAAAGATAACAGACCAATTATTTGCAAGTTATTTCTATTCAATATAGTCTAAACATTCTAGATTAGGTTTACTTAAATTAATTTTAGAGATATATTTTCAATTTCGAGTTCTTTATTTTTCTATTTTAACTATAATACAATTTATTACTTTAATTTAATTTACAACTAACTATTATATATATTATGTACAAAAATGTAAAGAAAAAGAAAAAATAAATAAGGGAAGAGCTCACTGGTCATCAAAAAATTCGTCCGCATCGCTGTCAGCGGGAAAAGGCTGGCAGCATTGCCACGTTGGATGGCAATGCTGATTCTTTGGCCTAAGAATTGGCCAGCCCTCTGGTCACGTGAAGAGTCGACCAACCGCTTGGCGATGTCCCGAAATATTCGATGAGCACTCGGACCCCACGGCCCTAGTGTTTCAACCCCAAACGGCTCAAAAATATAGCTACCAATAAGGTTGTTACATTTACGCCGTTTGAGGTTTTCTGCACCTGCAGCAGCCGCCCCGGCACAGCCCGCCGTGCTAGGAAGATGGGATGGTGCAAGGGTGTCGACACAGGTTGCATCCCACACCAAAGGCCTACCCAACTTCCAAGGCATAATGGTCATAAATAATAAAATAATAATTTCTTGTTGCTTGTTGCTCAAGTAAATACGTTAGAATAATTACATGGTCTAATTAAAAAGATACATTGTTTAGAAGCAGGTTCCACTGCAAACGTTTAAAAAAATGTCTTAGCTGTGCCTTTTTTTTGTGTGGGAAATTATCAAATAACCTCTCCCGCTCTGGGCGGAGCTGAGGGCGTGTTAGACTCTTACTGACTAAAACCCACCCGTGTTCCTTCAGTGTTGCCTGTACGCTGCCTGTGGCCACGGTATTCCCTTCGGACTTTCCCGCGACCCCGGTAGGCATCGGTACTAGCGGTCTTAGCGGTCTTAGCTGGTCATAAATCGACGCCTGATAAATTAATGTTTTATCTCCAACTAATATGATGGCATTAACGGGTCTGCTCTCGGGTATCAGCACCAACAATAGCTCATAGGTTGTGATGGCGGTCCGACTGACCAGGGGTCGCCTGACGTAGGTACATTCAAGTATCACCTCTCGTAAAAGCAATTTTAACGCTCTATCTTCATACTGTATTAAACTTACGTACTTCTGAGAAGGGAGCTAAAAAGTAGTTCAGTAAACTATGGGACCGAGTGAAAACTTCGTTCATTAAGAAAGCTACAAGATCCAGGGACGTGATTGATCAGACACTAAAACTTAAATAATGATGAGGCTACATTCAAAGGCTAAAACTGCAAAAATTGGCATTCATTAAAAAACTGGAGCCCAAAGCTGCCAAAGGAAAAGAGACAGGCCTTTTAAGTGGTGGATTTCAGTACCGAATTAAACACATACAAGAAACTCGTCTTTTGTATGGGGACTCCTTTAATTATTAACTGTATTTAATTTTTATTATTTGTTGATAAAGATAATAGAAATAAACAATCCGTAAAAATTTGATCTCTCTACCTATTATGGTTCATGAGATGCAGCCCGTTGATAGACAGACGGACAGACGGACGGACAGCGCAGGCTTAGTAATAGCGTTCCGTTTGGTAACCCTAAAAAACATTCATCGCTCTCACTGAAACCACACCGTGTTTCGTAAGCCAACATCTCCTTTCCACTTGACTTGTTCATATTAACGTAGAATTAACAAATTAATTTAGCTGTCTGCTAGCTCGCCTCCGTTCAAGTGTGACAAATATCAGTAATTGCTTTTAAGCGTTTAGTAGAAATTAGGTCTCTTTAAATATATGCAGATTACAGAATCATTATAGCATTAACGACAACACAACCGGCGGATGATGACCCCAAAAAAAATACATCATCATCAATATAATTTATTTTTGTTTTATCATGTTAAGATATCGATACCCTGCACGTCTGCAGCGTTTCACTAGCTAATTTAATTTGACCCTGTATAAAAATATACGGTCTATTTTATGTTCGCAATTTAGTTTCCACGAATATTATTATTAATAATTTTATTTCAGAATAAAATACATTGTTAGTAAAAAGTACTTATAACTATGTTAGTAATAACTAATTCTATATATGTTTATTATTTACAATTCCGCTACTTTATGTTATATAGGGCACCTTTAGATCCGTAAACAGTGTTCCAGTGCCTCACAACCCGGCAATCAACCCTTCCCGATATGGTATTCAGAAGGCTGTTGGAGCTGCCCCAGGAAAGCCACTCTTTTTCTTACTATTGCCCTAAAGCAGTCTGTGCTGGCCTTAGCAAACATACCTGACGCACTGCAAAAGCGGGGCAACCCCAACAGCATCCTAAAACCATTATTGTACAGGACCCGTAGGGCATTGAAAGATCTACGCGTATAACGGAGCCACAGGCTACAGGCATAAAATGTCGTGCAGTATGCCTTAAAAAGAGCAATTTTGACCTCTTTTGAATACACAAAAAATTATTTTTTAGGAAAACAACTTAACTCAAAGTTCATTTTGCGCTACAACTTCAAGTATTTTATTATGATTTTTCAAGATTACTAGTTATTCTGAAATAAACACAATCAGTTGCAGAAACGAACTTTAACTTTGAAAGCTGTCATTAAATACAAATCTTCCATTAACTTGTTTAAACTTGTTGCAGAATGCAACATTAGACTCGATTTGAATGGTTCTTTGATGAAATTATTGAAATCATTAGCGTTAATGATCCATTTCGTAATGGGGCATTAATGTTTGTCTTTGTGCAACTGGGTGTAAGTCAGTTGATATTTGTTTTAGTGAAAATAACATCGGTTTTGAATATGGAATAGATTGCCAGTGTTATGAGACGCAGATTTAAATATACCAAAATAAAATAGTATCAGTATGATCTTTTGCTGAAAGTGTTTCAAGATTGCATTTCGTTTCTACGTCAAGGAGTCTTGTATCACGAGCGTGATGCAGTGCGGTAGCATACAATCACGCAGTGTTACTTACCTTCAAGGTTTTCATCATCACCATCATCAGTCTATCTACTTTCCGGGACTACCAGGCACCCTTCGAAGATCGTCGCTCCACCTAACCTGAGGGCGTCCTACTTTATGTTTACCGATTCGCGGTCTCCACTCTAAAACACGTCTACCCCAACGGTCATTGGTTCTACGGCTAATATGACGGACCCATTGCCACTTGAGCTTCCTTATTCTGTGAGCTACGTCGACAACTTTGGTTCTCTGCCGGATCACCTCATTGCGGATTCGATCCCTCAGAGAGACTCCAAGCATAGCCCGTACCATTGCTCGCTGAGCCACCTTGAATTTATGGACCAGCCGTACCGTGAGTGTCCACGTTCGGCTCCGTCAGTCATAACAGGGAAGACGCACTGATTGAAGACCCTAGTCTTTTAGGCTCTGTGGAATACGTGATGAGAAGACTCTACGAATCTTCCCAAATGCTGGCCAGCCCAGCTTAATTCAGGGTTTTACTATGCAGGACTGTAATCGTGTGACATATGCTATCTATCCTGTATGTTGCTCCGACTATGTTTCACCTCTGCATCATCCGGTGGTTGACTGGTACAAATGCCTCAGGCATTAAATCCGCCTATGTGTAGTATTTTTTTACTTGTGCATAAAGTTTTAATAAATAGTCAAATGAGTGCGTTTAGAGCCTTAATTGTATCGAAGGCTGTATGATTCACTGTGTAGCCTCAGATGTCATAAATACTCCGTAAGATGCATACATTTGAATCCCACAGTCATAATTATATCGGCGTTGTAGCTTTCCTTTGATAGAATGCGTTTGCAATTTATTTCGTTCATTATACTTATTGACTGTGCTCCAAAAAAAATGGTTTAGTAAGCTTAAGGTATTTTTTCGGGATGTTGATGGCTTGTAGGGAATCATAACAGAAACTCATAAAAAATCATCATAATTTTATTATGAAATATAAATAAGAACGGTCAACATCGAATTTATCTGATAATCCAGCTATAAAAATAGACAATAGCGAATAAAACAGTCGTATTATTATGAATTTATTAATATGTAACACAATTATTTATTATAAGAATATTTATATTTAAGATCCTTCCAGAAATAAAATTGTTTGTTAAACTGATTGTACGCTCTTAGGCTCATTTCACATGGACAGTAATTGTACCGCGGTTTACAACGTTCAAAAATCTCAGTTATCCTACGGTTTCCTAGAAAAGCGGTGGCCGGCACATAACGGCCGCAGTGACGGCCGTCATGAAAATTATGACACTGGGATTAGACTTAACGGTGTCAATAAACGCTTTCTGGGAAAACACACACAAATAACGTGCCAGTAACATTCATTCATTTCAACAGTCATTCGATGGTAAATTGCAGATGTTATGTGACGGCAACTGCAATCTTACCCTGCGTACTATTTAATAAAAGCGATCTATTTAGTAGCGCGAATACACGATCGTTCGAACTTTTTGTTTAGTGAACCTGAACGCGTGGTGGCGCCGACAGAGGGCGCTTTCGCGCCCTCGCGCCCCTAGTCGCCGCAGGAGACGCCCCGGGCGTCGGGAGTCGCGAGCCGACTTCCGGCCATCGTAGGCGCGGGCTTGCGAACGGTGGGCAATGGGTAGCTCGCCGTCCGATTAGGACCAGGCCCGGGTCGAATGCGCGTTGTGTTCCACGCGCGCCTCAAAGAGATGTCAGCACCAACTGACGGGGTCCGTAAGGGCCAATGCCTGCCAGGGTTGCGAGTTTGTCCGAAAGGGATATCGCGGCCCCGGCACACAGGCAACGGAAGGAACACGGGTGGGTTTTAGTCAGTAAAAGTCTGACACTCCCTCTCGCTCCGCCCAGAGCGGGAGGAGTCATTTGATGATTTCCCAAAAAAAAAGCCCTACGCGCCCCGCGTCACTGCTTCGTGATTCGTCGCGCTACGCGACGCTACGTGGCATTTTCCAATTAAATGTGTATCTTTTGAGTAGTCAATAAAGTTATATTTTGTGTCACTATCTTAAAAAGTGCGTGCAGCGCGCTACGCGTCACGTCTCAGTGTGAAATGACCCTAAGCTTGACAAGTAATCGGCTAAGGACGTTAGAAGACGAGGTTATAGTGATAGGTCCATATAAATAATTTATGGTACCAAAAATAGTCCGTTTTATAAGTTTGGCATCACACAATACGTATTACCAGAAGTATCATAGTAGATATGTACTTGTACAGCATTACCAAAAGTCGTTGATGAAAATTGTAATAGTAGTTTTTGTTCTAAATAGTACTGGCTGTTGCCCGCGACTTCATCTGTGATCCAGGATGAAAAGTAGCCTATGTCCATACCCAGGCCATGGTTTAGACCATGGCCTGAACGGATTTGAATGAACGTATTTGAATGAAATTTGGCACATGGTTAGCCATGTGCCAAATTTCATTCAAATCCGTTCAGCCGTTTTAGCGTGAAGCGTAACAAACAAACTCACTTTCGCATTTTTATTATTAAAGTTAGGATGTTAAAATGTTGTAAAAAAACTATTCAGACATTAATCATTTAACAGAGTATTTAGTATTTATCACAAATCTTAATAACTTACACTATATTCATATAACATTGATTAGGTATATTACATTCAAACAATGATTAAGAATAATCAGTTTATCGTTTCACACCCTTTTTATCAACTCTCACGATAAACTAATATATGTCTTATTTTACAATTATAGGTACATAATTATAATCCCTGCTATATAAGAAATAAATTATATTTATCTTCTTAAAAATGAAAGTGACTTGGAGGTTTTTGGACCCGCTTTAAAAGCACCAAGTCAAGGACCTGAAATTATTATTAAAACACCTGTAAATTATTATTTAGTATAAATATTTATATATTTCAGGTTAAAAGAAAAGGTAGTTTAGTTTAGATTTGGTAGGTTTAAAAGAAGATGTTGTGACCAAAATTCAAAACAGTATGCAGAGATGGTTGTTATTTACAAGGCAGATGTGAGTGGAAACGCCGGGGGGACGCCCTAGAAGGACATAAATAAAGTGACCTAATTGGTGACGTTCTTCAAAAAGGTCAGGTGCGTAGTTCTCGCAACCAGCGCGCGTGTATGAACGTAAACGAAGCAAATGGAGTAGGTGAGGAAGGTAGCAGATGGCGTTCTAGAGTTTCTGCCTACCCCCATCCGGAAGAAGGCATGAGCTTATGTATTTACATCATCATCATTCATCATTTCAGCCAAAAGACGTCCAATGTTGAACATAGGCCTCCCCCAAGCACCGCCACTTCGACCGATTCTGAGCTTCCAGCAACCGCCTTCCCAAGGTCATTGGTCCATCTTGTGCGAGGCCTTCCAACGCTTCATCTTCCGGTACGCAGTCACCACTCCAGAACCATTCGGCCTCATCGGCATCTGTTCCACGAACAATGTGCCCTGCCCATTGCCACTTAAGTTTGGCAATTCTTCGGGCTATGTCGGTTAACTTGGTTCTCCTACCGATCTCTTCATTTCTGATTCGATCACGTAGGGAAACTCCAAGCATAGCCCTCTCCTTTGGGTGACTTTTAGCCTTCTGATAAAGTCCATTGTGAGCGACCACGTTTCTGTGCCATAAGTCATCACTGGCAACATGCACTGGTCAAAGACTATCATCTTGAGACACTGCTATATGTGGGACGAGAAGATATTGCGTATCTTCCCGAACGCTGCCCAGCCGAATCGGGATTCGATGATTGACCTCTTTCTCGAAGTTGTACCTACCTAGCTGGACAGTTTGTCCTAGGTAAACATACTCGTCCACAACTTCGAGTGTAGCGTCTCCGATCTTCATGAGAGTGGGTATTACATGGGCATTTGACATGACCTTTGTCTTGTCCATGCTCATTTTAAGACCCACTCTTTCGCAGGCTCCACTAAGGTCATCGAGCATTGTACTGGGGTCCTCCATGGTCTCAGCCATGATAACTATATCGTCGGCAAACCGAAGGTTAGTGATATACTCGCCATTAACGTTGATGGCTAGCCCTTTCCAGTCCAGAACCTTGAAGACATCCTCCAGTACAGCGGTGAACAGTTTCGGAGAGATAACGTCTCCCTGTCTCACACCTCGCTGCAGAAGGATAGGTTTCGAGGTCTGGTCCTGGACTCAGACTGACATAGTGGCGTTTTTGTACAGACATTTTAGCACCGATAGGCGATCAGGCATATTTATACAGGGTGGCAGGGACATCGACGCGAAGCCGGCTACCATGGATTCAGTACATAATTCTGAACCCAGTGCGTTGAAATTTTTCGTCGGTTATTTAAAAAAAAATCTGCTGTTTCATAGAAAAGTGCAATACCTACGCGGTCAAAATGTATGGAGCAGCTGTTTAAATTGTTGTTTGTGCTGTGTGTGTGCTGTGTGTTTGTGTATAAAACAACCGTAATAATGATAATTTTCAATTTCGTATTCGTATAAAAGCAATCTTGGGTCGGGTCTTATGCTTTGGGCATGACCAACTGAATAAGTTTAAATCTATACCCGAAGTGCTTTAGCCTGGCAATAGCGGTCATTGGCCTTTCCTTAATATCTCTCCGTAGCAACCTAAACAACAAACTATGTATAGTTTTTTCGAAATATACAGGTTGGCAGAGACATCGACGATGATTCTAGAAAAAAAAATACAATTCCATAAATTTTAACCGCGTAGGTATTGCACTTTTGTAGGAAACAGCTGCCTGTTTTTTTCCACAATCATGTCATGACACTCTGTATATTTATCTTGAGACAATTTTTGTCAACAGACAAACTAGAACTTTGTCCAATAAAAACATAGTAGGTGCCTAATCGTACCTAGATTTTATTCCTTTTTAGGTAGGTACTCTTTTTTTTTAGTCCGAAAGTCGATCGTATTACCCAGCTACTAGGTTATGGAGGTCAGATAGGCAGTCGCTCCATGTAAAATACTGGTATTCAGCTGCATGACTTGAAGCTGACCAACATAGTTGGGAAAAGGCTAAGCAGATTGATTGATTGTAGGTACTCATTTTCTGGTCAGCATGCTTTTATGAATTATTTTTATTGCTGGCCAAGTCACTAGAAAATAATATTATTTTAATATATGGACTTAAAAATGCTGCAACTTTATCAATGACATAGAAATATCGCTTAATTGAGCATTATACTTTTAATATAATAAAGCATTATATTATTATTCTCATAACACAAAAAATCTCGTCTTCCCGAAGATAAGAAAATAACTTCACAAAACAATTTCGTGACAACATTAAGCTTTTCAACCAATTATGAACAACAGCAAGCCTTTTGCAATCTATCTTAAATATAAATCAATTGCCGTGCGTTACTCTCGCAAAAACTCGAAAATGGCTCGTCCGATTGCGATGAAACTTTGGTAAGGTACCTAACAAAACAAAAATTAAGAAAAAGGCGTTGCAACGCATGTCGAGTATTAGCTAGTCTTTATAGTATATACAAATTCTTCTGTACGTGTGTATGACTTTGAACTCCTCCTATATAGCTGGACCGATCTTGATGATTTATGTGTATTTGAGTGGGTTGAATTGGACCCGGTAGGTGGCGCTGTGATGTTCGGGTAGGACAACATCTGTTGGACCCGCGAGAATACCAACTGTAGGTACATTGTTTTTACAAACAAAACACTATCTCGCTTTACAAAATGTACATTAATTACAATTACAAACTTATATTACAATACAACATTATTTACATGTGGTTAAAGCACAAATTCGAATGTCACCTTAAATTGTACATTAATCACAACACACTTTAAGTAAAGCTTGCCTTACGCCTTCAGATCTATCGATAGCCAGCTAGATTGGCGATTTATTGGTGCAAATTCTTGGCGATTTATTGGTGCAAAGTCTTGTGCAATAATAATAAATATTGTTGACGTACAAACGAAGTTAGTCCAGCGTTTTCCTTGCGTGAGATTGATGGATACGCCATGAAGATTCTGTTGTCTTAGTACAATACACAACACAGTAACATTAACATAACAACAACTTGTTTTTCTTGCTAGCAATTTCAACACAAGATACTCGTATTTATTTAGTGTCAAATACATGCAATACAATTTCTATACAAGATTCGAAGGCAAAACGATAAAAGTCACAATAGTAATTTGTTTGGGTGATATTTGTGCAAGTTATACCACGCTACAATGATGGCGACACAAAAAAAATGTCGTGCGTGGTATGCCTTAAGATTCCACAATTGGATAATATCAAACACAGTTCAGAAAGTGTACAGCAAGCTGAAAATCTTCACCAAAACGATTTATCAGTCACTAATAGTCAATTTTAACCCGAAGGTAACGCACTGCAGTCTAAAAGGTCATCACTACATTGTCTCTTACAATTCATTATGAACCCTGCGCAGCAAATCTAAAGTGCACAATCGTATAACACTGACACGCTGACACAGTCTTTCACTCATAAAGTGGCTGAGTTGGTCCATTGGACTTTGACAGTCCCGTTCTCGCCCACGTGATGCGGTACAGGAACTGGCTTCCTTCTTCTCCTGTTTCGATGACCTGAGAAGAGAAGAGGTAATTAAATTCTTCATTGAAAATCATAAATAGCATAATCACCCTATATTGTTCCCACAGCTGGGATACAGACCACCGCACAGACCTCTGTGAGTGACAGTATCCTCGGTTGGTAGATGTCACATGTCTTCGAATTTTTGGTCCTAGGACATGCCGGTTTCCTCACGATATTTTCCTTCACCGTTTGAGAGCAGTGGTGATAAGCTTTACACAAAGTAAAGCGCCTGTTTGGGTTCTAAACTACAACTCGTAAGACGCGGCCGTTACGCCTGGGCCACCAATAAATAAAAAAAAAATAAAAAAAAAACTCGTACAATATTCTCCACCGCTGCAACTTTTGTAGACGAGAGAAATTTTCCGTGACAGTAAAAGTCTAAAAGTGAAGTCTGTCAACTTATCGAATGTCCGACGTCAGTCCGTAAAGAAAAGGGCCATTTCTTATTGTTCTTAATTTTAAATTCCTTTACCGTGATTGGTTGCTATACAAATATATTTGGTAGCGGTCCGATGGGTATGGCAGAGTAGTATCGTATGGTACACCCACATTTTAACACGTTGTTTTTTTAAAGTTCCATTTTTGTATTGGTGTAAAAGGTAAAGCTTTCGGGCTAGTATTTATAATTATCTTAAAAGATTTACCTCCATACAAAAGTTATTTTGGAAGTAACCCATTATTATTTCGGTTCGTAGGTTTCAAACGTCTCAGAGGCTTTCATTCAAGGGCTGTGGCATCATAAAGGCGTTCATTAAATTACTTATAAATACAGGAAAAGTTTTTATCCACTGCGCAAATTTTGACAAATTAAACTTAAACGAGTTTTATTGAACATACTTTTTTATTTTGACACGTCATAGTACAAAAAAAAAAAGTTATCGTTAACGAAAGATGTTTACTTTAAAAGTGGTTGTATGGCTACCCGGCGGCGCACAGTGGGAAAATCGCGTATGTTTCGTCTCAAAACTCCGTATCTCAGTTGTTACAAAACTAAATGAGCTGTAATTTTGCACACATATACTTGAATGTATGATGTTTAATGAAAATAATTTTGATTTTGAAAATTCTGTTTATTAATTAATTTTAAAATTAAACTTAAAAAAATACATGCATTTTATAAGAAAAACATACATATGTTTGTTTAATTTACATAAAATGGAATACAATACATACTAATACATAGTACCAAACGAGAAAACAAAATATGTACACAATTCAGCAAGCTTCTACAGATTTGCATTGACAGCAAGAAGGGCCTTGGCTTCATCTAAAAGTTCTTTCGATATTGTTTCTGAGGTATTTCTCAAACTTGATATATAAGGATCAGAAGTGTACAATAAGGTATGGAACACGTCTTCATTGGTAGCCGCTATTGAACACTTTCTAGAATGATGAAGTCTAAATTTTTTGTAATCCTTATTTCGGGATTCTTGCGCGTCTTCGGACAATTGTCCGATAGGTAAAATAGCATAGTACTCAATTATTTTTTCGCCGTGAATAAGTATTTTATGCACGGAGGAAGGCATATAATACCAGTTATAATTATTTACGTACAGTTGGGCTGTACTATATGCGTATTCACCGAACTTTTTTGAATCAATAGCCATGCCAGATGACATAGTTTGTAGTATTATGTACATTCGTTTTATAAGTTCTACGTCTACTCCTGTAATGTCTGCAGAGCAAGAGTAATTCTGAAAAAATTTCCGAGCCGTGTTTCCGTCATTACTATTTCCAGTGCCTTGTCGAGGTTTATCGACATGCAGTCCCATTTCTTCCCTAAAATGCTTTTGCACCAGTTTTTTCTTTTCGTCTTTGCTTTTTTTATTTTCGGGTGTAGTAGCTGACCACTTTTCAAAAGGCAAGTTATAGGAAATGTGTAAGATCATCTCCATACTCCTAATCCAAGCATGAAGTGTTGACAGTCCGTATTGAAATGAACTTTCGTTCACATCTCGTGTCCTAACTGCCTCTAAGTTATTCATTTGTCGAGGAGTAGCACCACACACTGTACAAGAAGCGCTTGAACGGGTTTCAGTTAAAACTTGTGCCACTTTACCATCAATCATGGTTAAAAATAGGTCATGAGTAATTTCGATTACCTCACCATTCTTATTTATCAGGGAAGGAGACAGATTTTGTTTTTGATTGCTGATATCAGCCACAACAGATGCGGTTTTTTCAGGAGTTTCTTTGGCAAATTCTAAAAATATAGGTCTGCAATATCTTACAGATGAGCAAGTTTCATTCTTCCAAACAACAGTATTAGTTGTCTCATCTATGAGTCTAATGGGTACAAGTGAAGCAATAAAAAGGTTTGCATCTGATATAAAATCGCTTTCTTCGGGCAAAACTTGCTTGTATTCACTCTGCCCAGATGACCCGTCACAACCCCATTTACAGAATAGTTTCAACTTTCTTAAACCGTTTTTGTAAACTGAACCAATTAGTAATATACGTGCCACAGTATGATCCAACAAGTCTTGCAGATTGACTTTTGCACTTAGGTTAGTAATAGTTATGCTCGAATCTGGTGGGTAACACATCTTCTTCGCTTCGAGTAAAGTTGGATAAGAAGGAAACACTGAGCAGTTTTTGTCCGCCAAACAAATACGAAGTTTTCCATACTGTTCTTTGTTAAGGTCTAAGTCAATAAATGTCCGTAGTGCTTCTTCCTTTGTAAAAGGTGTAACGTCTACAGGGTTTTCTGTTACGTATTTAAGAATGTTTTTCTTATCATTTCTTGATGCAGTTCGTATAATATTAACGATTGAGGCCTCCTCCGTCTCACCCATAGACCGTAATTCCTGAGCATATGCATTGAGCACACAGTCCAATCCGTACTCTTGTATCAATTCCATGTTTTTTCGTTTCATTGTTTTTTCTGAAGATGCTTCGTATGGTTTCGAAGGTCTGCCACCACTACTTCCAGACGTATTAGGGTCATTAACCGCGACTCGACACTCTAGTGGAACACGAAATTGACCGTCTAACCAGTTGACGTTCTTACTTTCAAAGCGTTCTTTTCTTCGAGATGCATTTCTCCAGCGTTCGTTACATTTAGATACCAAGTTTCTTTGAATGTAGGAGACCACAGTAGCCATATCCTCCGGTGACAAATTGTAATTTTCTTGTAAGTAGTCTTCTACATTATGCCCATTTATCAACAAATTGCACAACTCTCGTATGCTACAAACAAATTCACCCATTTTTCAAGCAGTCAACTTCTGCGAATATTCAAAAATAAGTAATAACTGCTTTTTAGGGCATATATGTGACCAAAAACTGTGAATGTTTCAGGGTTCGCCTTCCTTTTATTGGCCAATGAAATAGTGCTATGTGCAAAAAGATAAGAAACTAATAAATTGCACTCTTCCCATAACCAACCTGTTTTTTATTTGACCCTAATAGATAATGGGCCATATTTTATCAAGTAAGGTGGTTAAAACTGTATCAAAACCACAAAAAACTATTAATAATACTCATCACTGTAATGAACTTTTTATCAATTTGACCTTCATAGATAAAAAATAATTATATGAGAAATAAAACGAAATTGAAAAAAAAAAAAAAATATCTTGCGATATGTTTTGATCCCGTGTCAGAAAAAGCGCAAATATGCGCAAGTTTTTATTTTCTCCTTGCATAAACTAATGTATAAAGATCTTAATACAATAAATATCTCGACAGCGGCAAGCAGCGGTAAAGGGTAAAAGACTCGTTAAAAAAAAAATACACTAAAAATATACCATCTTAAACGATATTGGTTAATTTTATTTTATTAAACCAATGTATATAATATTAATTACTAAACGTTATGAAGACATTATAAGCATTCCAAAACTGTATAATACTTGTACATTTATATCAAAAACTTTTGAGTAATGTGGCGTTGAATTGTAGTAACGTATTGCGTTTAAATTACGTTATTGAACATGAGTGAGCTTTGATGCCTATTTATATACATTATGATTAACTAAAAAAAAACAAAAAAATTGCGAAAAGAAAGCTTATTTATTGGACTATATTAATTTATTAATTTTATTCCATTACAACGACTTTCACGTGAAACGGTTTTGAGACGGCTTTGTATGGGGCTTTCCCACAGTGCGGCGTGCGGCGAAGCGGAACGCGCGAAAGTACCTACCTATCAGCTGTGTGATCGCTCGATTCGCCGGCGTAGGTATTTACGTGGGTTACAATACTTACAATGTATTGATCGCTAATTTTATCAGATTCGAACTAGACTTTTTTATGTTTAGGCCGTGACCTGAAGTAATTTGAAGAGTAATTCCATATTTTCCTTCATATTTTAATGGGCTTAGGACCATCAAAATACAGAAAATAAAGCATTATTATCAATTAAATTTACATTACTTAATACCTATGGTCTTTTCCTTTCACGGGGTTAAGGATTCCATGGGCTCGCATTCGAGGTATGCTCTGTGAGCTGCTCGCAAACTTTCACCACTCAGTACATACACTCGCACCATCTCATAAAACTCGCGGTTAGTGAAGTCTGACATCGTGACCGGTAGGTCTGTACAAGTACGACACACGTGCAGCGCGGGAAAGCGATAAGACGCGACGTCACACGACAGCGCGTGCGATGAGCGAACTGTCGGTCAGGGTCACAGCGCCCGGCGCGCGGCGGGCGGGAGGAGAGGTTTCACCCCCGTGCAACACCGCCGCTTGGGCCGGCCGCCGCGCGCGCCCATTGATATTATTACGAATAGATTGTGTCCATATTTTGCTGATTTAAAGTAGGATAAAAAAATAAAAATAAAATTGAATAAATAATGGAAATGTGTTCTATTACTGATTTTGAACCACCAAAAAAAATTTGCGCACTGGTTAAATCTTTTTCTGTATACCGGAATTACTGAAGCTGGTAATTAGCAATCAATAGGTTAATGATGAAAGAGATTTTAGTCGTGCCAAAAATCAGTCGAGTTTGAAATACTCGTATCTTTACTTCATCATAAATAATTAAATTAAATTTTACATATTACACATACTACAAATTTTACATATTACACTAAACATATTAAATTTTAATATAAAATCAGTGTAACAGGTACAGGTGTGTGTCAGGTAACATGACCGGTCTTCTTTTTTTCGAGTGGTTAGTGACTATCCTGGTGTCAGAGTTTTAAAACCGCCCATGGGCCTCTGACATGTCGAGAAATATCTCTCAAGCATCAGTTTCCTCACAATGGTTTTCCTTCACCGTTTTTGAAGGAAGTGATAACTATACAATACGCACATGAATCCGAAAAGTCAGAGGTGCGTGCCTTGGGTTCGAACTCGAGACCTATGACTTTGCAGTCCAACGGTCACATCTCTAGACTATCACTGTTCTGACCAAATGACTGGTAAACGTGTGGATATTTTTTTCAATAGTGAAGACGGCAAAATATTTTTTTTTACGTCTTTCTTTGAGATTATAAAAAAATATTGGACACGTATTTTTTCTTTTTTTATGTAATCTACGGTTACATAAAATTATACGATTACGGTGATACATTGAGGTAAAATGTGCCATGACGTCACGAGTATGTAGATTTTATACATACTAGTGACGTAGCGACCCCCACTCCCCAACTTAAAATGCGTTTTATCAAAGTATTTTTTTATTAATATGATAAAGTAAAAAATACGTGTCTAATATTTTTTTATTATCTGACTGACGGACTAATTAGAATTTCATTTTTAGCATCATCCCTATTGATACGTAACGTATTGAAGTGTCAGAAAATTAAGCTATAAATTGTGCAGCCACTCATTGTGTTGGTTCCAATTGAAAGGAACAAGATACAATGCTTGCGGAGTATAAAGTTGTTACCTGCTATTATGCAACAAAGCCGTGAATTGTTAACATCGCACGTAAGGACTTACCCTTACGTACGATGTTAACAATTCACGACGAGTTGAACGAAGTTTTTCTCCACTTTCTAAAGGTGCTTTCTTATTCTTATTACGCTTTACGACTTACAACTTGGTGTGCAGTTCATTAGAAGTGCTCAAAGAGGAGTAAAGTTAGAGCAACATCGACAGCTACCAAAGGAAAAGAATAGTTAAAAAGTTAAACTGGAAACTAAGGTAGGAAACGAAATAAAACATTATGTCTAATACAATCGAGTAAAAATAATAATAGAAAAGCTAGGATAAATAATGTTGTTAGGACCAAACCTATATATTTTCAGAATCTGAGGACCTCTGATTGAAAATATGGCCGGGTAAATGATGTCAGAGAGATGCAAGATAATTGTCACAGACACATTTATCGATTTTCCAAGGATCGATAACTTCTATGATGTACTTATTCAACAATCTTAATGTTGTTATGTCTACCTAATGACACTCGACGTGAATAGCCGACTTATTCAAGTTGAAGGCTCGCTATTGAATGTTAATGGCCGGGAACAGATCATTTTGGAAACATATGAGAGAAGGTTTCAGCATTGAACGTCATCCGGCTGAAATATGATCAACATTGATCTGGAGGGGACAAACGAGGAGCGTGCTAGCTTATATATGGCTTATAATTTAAATTATGTTTTGTGTTGCGTAATGTAAATTAGTTTGAATACAATTATAAATAATCTTTTTTTTTTCTTCTAACTAAACAGACAGCTGTGCTGCTGGGGAGTTTTTTGCGCCACTTCTTCTTCCCAGCTAACGCACTAGGAAATGGTGAAGGGTGGGCGTTTTGGGAGACTGTCTTATGTAATTTTAACGTTCTAAAAGTGCTGATTCTCAGCCTAGTTTGAATAAATGACTTTTGAATTTTAATTTTTATTGAATTTCATATAGTAAAAAATATTAAATATGAGTGGTTATATGAACAAAGCGAAGAAGGATAGATTTAGTAAAAGAATATAATTATCGATCAGAAGAATGAAAACACTGACATGATGTCTAGTTACCTTTTAGTCTTTAGTCTAATCAAAACCATTGCATTTGAACCCTATTCCTGATACAATACCTGTCCAAATAGTGTCCTGCGACCCAGAGTATCCCAATGCGAAATCGAGTATTAAAAATAAACTTATTATTATTACTTACAACGCCGAGCCCAAGAAATTGGGAAAGGGGCACGTTGATGATGACACAGTGCCCTAAAATGAGATTGGTTACCTGTGTGATGGGACGCACGACCACCGGCGCGGGCAGCGCGGGGTGTACGCCGCTTCCCAAAGCAGTGCTGTGTGAACCGCTGCTAAACACAATCCTCACCTTCCAGTCCATCCAGTTCTACAACAAAATAGCATAGTTACTGAAGAAGAGAGACGGCGTCATGGAAAGATTGAAGGGAGGAAAGCGATAGATGGATTTAGACCACTCTACATAATCAAGTAGATCTTAGAACTGTCCCAAGACTTTTAACAAATCTTCTTCTTATATTATTGGGTGACGAGCAGTGGTGGACCAGTCGTATCGGCCGTGACTTACGAGTTGTAGGTCGTGGGTTCGAACCCCGACAGGCGCTTTACTTTGTGTAAATTATTTAATCACCGCTGCTCTGAAAACGGTGAAGGAAAACATCGAGAGGAATCAGGCATGTCCTAAAACCAAAAATTTAAGGAAGTGTGGCATCCGCCAACCCGCACTGGGCCCGCGTGGTGGATTACGGCCCACTCCCTCTCCCAGAGATGAGGCCTGTAATCTCAGCAGTGGGAACATTGTTCCTCAAGGTTGCCTGGCTTAAGTTCTGAGTTGAGCTCCACGATTACTGACAAATGCTTGCACTGACTGGACAGGTCCACTCAAATCTGTGTGGTTATTTCCTCAAAAGACCATTTCAGACACTAATCTACATGGTCCTCACATGGCTTGACCAAGATTATGTCTGGACTTTAAAAGAGACTGCGACCTCTGAGTTTGTTTCAGCCTTTCTTCTCAGAGTAGTCAGATAGGAAACACCGACCTCATCTAGCTTATTTTTAATATTTTTCATATGACGTGTAAAAGTGATTCCGATATCCTATTTACAGAATAAACAATTTCATTTCATTTCATTTCATTTCCTGGAAGAGATCGCAGAAAGCGATAAGGACGCCCATTGTATGTTTTGTAGTGTATGTATTTTCTGGTGTACAATAAAGTATACATATATAAATAAACGTTAGAGACTGATTATGTTATGCATGGATGGCAAACATGCATGCAATCAATCTGTTAGTAATTGGTCACCGCCAGTTATATACAAAGTTGATACGACAGAGGGGCTTTCCTTTAAACTGCCTATACTAGGTACCATTTTCAAGCTCTGTACCAAAAATCAATTAAATAGGAGCAGTAGTTTAGTCGCAAATGATTTTTTAAGTTT
The DNA here is from genome assembly GCA_916701695.1 of Agrochola macilenta. Taxonomy (NCBI): domain Eukaryota; kingdom Metazoa; phylum Arthropoda; class Insecta; order Lepidoptera; family Noctuidae; genus Agrochola; species Agrochola macilenta. Next base: position 20,015,551 of record OU753560.1, on the reverse strand, counting down.
TTGCCCCGTTTGAACACGATGTATCTTTCCTAACAGCTGATTATGTCTATACGCATAGGTCATGCACCTTAAAATGATAAATCTGAGTATAACCTATGCGTGGTTGCCGCTGTGACGCAAATCACAAGTACAACCAAATATTCTCGCTAAAAAGATGACAATGCAAACAAGGAAGCAATAAATACACACACACTTGCATTTTCATTACGACAGGGACAATCATCTGCAAAACACCACGCGTAAAAGAAATAGAAATAGGTCAGTGTGTTGCTATTGCATCCTAGCGACGAGGGGCAGGGGTTGCGATCGGTAAGTGAGTGGGGCTTCTAAAAACTGTTTTTTTCAGTGCGCCGACGCTATTCTTTCGGAACGTACTTATGTTACGTAACACGGAAGTACCTGCGCCGCCTCCGTATTGTCGAACTCGCGCGCTGACAATTGGGATTTAGTTTTATTATTGTGATAGGACACTAAACAAGTTTAAGACAGTATTTCTTTTTTTATTGTGACAGGACACGTAACTTGGGATTATTATTATTTAGTGTTAGTGTTTTTTTTTGTGATCGACTGCTTTTATTGTGATACGACACGTAATTCAACTTTGGTTTTGTGTGTGTGTGTGTGTAATTAAAGTGTTCAACAATGCCTCGTGTAACTTACACGGCGTTAGAATACACTGACATGATTTTTAATTAGAAAAATAAGTAACAATATTCTCCGTCGGTATAATTTGTGCATTCATGTGAATGAAGGACACATCGAGAATTTAAAATTTTAGTGTTTTTGTTGTTGCGCGCGTACTTCAAAACCATACCTAAAAGCCGCGAGTGAAGGCCTAAGCCGCCGCCCGCGCCACCGCCGCCGGCCGCCCGCTTTGAAATGAGATAAAACACGCCGCGCGGCGCGGGCGCGGCGTTGCCACTGTTACCTAGGTATCTTCTAAGGTCAGTTAAATTTATTTACAAAGGGTGGTTGCGTTTTACTCTGATTCATAAGCTATTTAGTTTGTTTGAAAAAAAAAAAAACTCATTTTTGATGCTTTTTATTTTTATACCGTATCGAATTAATACTAAACACGTATAGTATACGTAGTGTAATTTAATGCCCCTCTGTCATATCAACTCTGTATATTTGCAGTACCTTTCATAAGTCACAGGTGCATTGCCATCCTAGAAACAAAGCTGAAACGTCTTTTATATGCTGGAACCCATCAAATCGAAGCACAGCAATGCTCCGTGAAACGTATTTCTCCGGATAAACTCTTTCACAAAGAGCTTTACTATATACTAAAACTATGCTCACACTCCAAAACCACGTGAAAGGCGGGATTGAAATTAATCCTGCAGTAAATATCTCAATACGTCTATTCCGTAACTAGAACAAATCTGTGGGCTGCAATAGATTCCGAACAAGTTTGCGAGGCAGAAATGTTGCAATCAGTATTGTACGAATAGAAGTTCAGTATTGGATTTTTTACTGTTCACTAAATTGTTCGTATTCGGGCAAATTGTTGGGTTTTTTCATCAAGAATTTCTCAGTACAGTAGCAGTAACAGCCTGGAGTCTGGATTTTTGCCCGGTTCATGGCAATAGGCTCGCCCCCTATTATATGGAACTTAAACATAACTGGCAAAATGTGGGTGTACTATAGGTACTCTCTCTGCCTAGCCCTTCAGGGAAAACAGGCGTGATGTTATGTAATTATTTTGATAAAGTAAACAAAAGCAATAAATACTGTTAGACCTATGAATTCAATACACTTTCTCAAATAAACTTTCCTACACAAAACCACGATGTAAAATCAGATCAGGAAGGTAAATACGGAACTGACTGTCCAAGATGTTCCATTTTTGTAATATGAAATGTTTCAAACTTTTTCCCAACTTTAAAACTAAATCACAACCAACAAGCGCAGACTTATTTACAAGATATATGACACAGGTTATTGCAGTATCTAAGTTAAAAACATGTCTGTCGAAGTCTGCTGGATGTGGTATTAAATTATTGGTGGCTAGAGCAGGATAGTTACTGGCACGCGTCCAACGCCGGATTTATGTAACCGCTGCCACTATAACTGTACGTGTAACAATCGATGTATGTCGACCTTGTTTGCGAGTTGTTATTCCCTTTTAATTAAAACATTGTGTACCAGATGCTCAAAATTTAACAATGATGAACATTTTTTGATTTTTTTATCCACAACGGGGAGCTGTTGGGCCTGCATCGCATCTGATGGTAAGTGATGATTAGGCCGAAGGTCGAAGCGAGCTTTACCCAGAATCACAGAGGAACTGGCTATCTTACCTCCAACTGCCGAAACACAACAATACTGTTAACATTGTAGTTATGGCGATAGACTAAGATAAGATGGTGGTAGCTAGCCAGGCGGACTTAGAACAAGCCCTACCACCAACCAAACCGAGCAGAAAATTTTGCCTCCACTGGGAATCGAACCGGGGACCCACTGGGTGTAAGACAGGAGATCTAACTATTAGGCCACAGAGGTGGTTAATACATGGAGAAATGTAGAACGGAAAAAGGCGATTTATGTGAAGAGGATAAGCGGTATGTTTGCTCTCTACTCTAATGATAAATTAAACCCAATTGTGTAATTGTGCGATTGGTTGAGATGAGAAAAGTTGATTTATAGGTAAGTGATCTTGCAAGAGGACCACAACAACATAAATATCGAACAACACACCTAGTACAATACAACTCAGTATATATTTATTTCTAAGGATCTGATATACTAGGCCCAAGTTTAGCAGCGTTATTTTATGGGCAGAAACAAATGAAAGAAATAATAAAAAAATAGTGTTAGAGAGCTGGTTGGAAAATTTAAATATCTAGTGAAGGGCGTACAGGACATTTTTTAAACATTTGCCTGACACACACCGGTACCCAGACACAACATAAAACTTTATATTATGCTTCTATGTATAGTTTTTTTTATAAATTAAGAGTTCATTGGCATATTATGTTTGATGACATGCAAGGACGACCGTCTTTATCGCCTTTTTGAATTTTATGTATCAGAATCAATTTATGGGTAGTTTACAGAAGATTACATTAAAAAAAAAAACAATAGACGACGTATATTTAGTAACATAATCGAAGTAACTGTTCTTAAAGAGTCATAAAGAACCCTGTAAGAAATTAAAAGAAGAAAAGATGTCAGAAGATTACCTATTCATATCTATGTAATGTATGCCTTGTTTGGTAATTTTGTCAATTTGCTCGAGTTACAAATAACGTTATTTGCTTTTGAACATCCTAATTTCATTTTGGTTATCGTGCCAACCAATGAAGCGCATTATTAATTCAAAATTGAACGAATCGAATTGAATAATCGACTCGACGCGCCGATAATGTCCCTTTAATATTCCTAGTAGGTATATTTATATAGCTTTCATGGAATTAATTGAATTCGAAGACGATTTTACACCCTAAAATTAAATTTGACTCATCTATAATTACATAAGCTTGGAACTCGCAAGTTAGGTAGCAAAAATGATACTTTACGAATGAATTTTTGAGAAAAAACGGTTGAATGGCTTTAAAAAAAAACACAACAAGAGATTGTCACGTGATTATTTAATTGATATTTAAACTTCTTTTGAAGCATCAAGTTGCCGATGAATACTTTACCCTTTTGTTGTTAATGTAGGTTTTTTTTCAAACTAGTGATTTATGTTAAATAGTGTAGCAACGATCACAGTAAATAATGAAATAATGATTCAGTAAAGCATTGTCTGTGGTCCGAGCGCCGTCACCTCTCTATGACTATAACTCATTATAGTTTCGTTCTTTTTTTGTCTTTGACTTGGTGTACCATCAAAAATTATGTAGTCGAATCTTGTTGATAGGTAAACGATACGCGGAGTGATGTTTTTAATTAGGTGTACATACGAGGACACATCAAGCTATATTTTGTCTAGTATATAAGCTGACCTGTCATTGCACGAAATGCTTATAAATTCAATTCCCAATAATCAATTTCTAGGCTACATGGTTGTGTCTATGTAACTCCTGCATCTTATATAAGAACCACTAACTCCCAAAATACATGCTAAACTTAGTTTGAGAGTTGGTATATCATCTGCTGTACAACCATCAAACACCTTGATAAATTGTATTTCATAGGTTTTTGTTGTACTTTGAGAGTGAAATAAATAAATTTATTATTATATATTATAACGGAGAGACCCCTTATGTGTCTCTTTCGTTATTATCAACCATATTTTAATTACTGTGGGCGTACTGTGGGTGGAGTTGGTTATTGCAGTATTCGTCGCCAACACTGCAAAGGGGCGAACCTCATACAAACGGTAAAAAATTAGTTAAGTATACAAAAATGCTCCATTTGTCGAGCTCTATATCGTCACAAAAGGGCGGAGCTCTAAGACTAATAAAAACGAAAAAAGATTGACGGTGTATCTCAAAATCAGTTCTAGGGAAATTTAACGAAAAGACGAAACTCGAAGTTCGCCTTATAGCGGCGACAACTCGCGAGTAATGCAGAAAGCCCTAGTTCAGTTTCGCCCTATAAAAAGATGTTCAAATCCATAAATTTGGCTTTTCATCGAACAAAAAAATTCTTAGTTCAATGTAGTCTTTTTGCTGCTTATCACGATGAGATTAAATCAAATTTAAAAGAAAACTAAAACCAAAGCAAACTGTTCGCCGACTTAAAGACACAGACAAGCAAGAAGATTCTGCCGAAAACCCCCAACTAGTTTGTGCATCTTTTGATTTGCAAGTCATGTTCTTACCCATTACAAAAGGAGCAATATTTTATAAAAGACAGTTTTCAATGTATAACTTCACAATTTACAATATAGCAAATCGATATTGTTATTGTTTCACGTGGCCTGAAACAGAAAGTAGACGCGGGTCTTCAGAAATTGCTACCGCTGCATCTATGTTTCTTCATGAACATGACGTTGCAGGTTCTAAGTCAATAAGCTTGTATGCGGTTGGATGTGCAGGGCAAAATAAAAACCCGATAGTCGCTAACGTTACACATCTGCAAACTATAACTTTAAGATTCTTTGCTCTAAGCTACGGACAGAATGAGGGAGACTCTGCACATAGTGCCATAAGTCGTGCAAAAAGCTGGAGATATATTCCTACCATTCCAATTGTATCCTATTATTCAAATGGCTAGATCTTCACAACCGTACATTCTTCGACCTTTGCAATACTCTGATTTTAAAGACTATAAAGAGCTATCACAAAACATAAAGATGCTCAGTCTTCGCAAAAACAATATTGTGCCTACTTCAGTAGGTATAGCATTGTTTTATTTTTGTTTTGATTTCTGATTGTATTTGTTACCTTTGTCTAGATTAACGATTTATATGAAACAGTGTTTTAAATACCAAATTGTTTTTATTTGATGTTAACCATAATACAGGTTTAGTGACAAAGAATCCGAACTTATTAAGTAATTTGGTGTGTTTTAAAAATATTAATAAATCAACAAGTTTGTGATCTCATTTTATTAACTTAGAATGAATATTTTTGATTGTATTGAGTATAGTTTTTTTTTAAACAACGCATATTATCATAATGCATCGAGACGTAACTCTAAGAGAATATTAGATAAACGGTATGTCTTGGTGGTAGAGAGGCGCAACGAAAAGGCGAATATTTTTTCTCGGCTTTTCCTCGGAAAACCTGGCATTGTAAATTGTTATACTTGTATTAATTTTGTAGTCCTGTTTCCATAGTACAACTTCGCGTTTGATGTTTTTAAGTATTATTTTTTTTTTTTTAATATCATCAAAATAAGCGCGTCATCGGGAGAAAATAAACGTTTTTTGGCTCTCCTGTAAAATTTTCTTATTTGAGGTTCGCCCCTTTGCGGTGTTGGCGACGTATTGTTTCTCCTTCTCCCTTTAAGCCATCAAAGGTTGTCTATAAAACATCGCTTTTAGCTATAAGTCCGTCAATTGTGTCGCCTTAAGTAAAATGTCTCATTTATATCTGTAGTTTTTATGGTTTACATAATCAAGAGTATAATAATTATCTATCTTTAGAACGGGTTACAAGACATTGGTCAAGTCTAATATTTGTCAAATCGACAATTAGTCAAATTTGATATTTGTCAAATCGTCAATTCGTCAAATTTGACATTGGTCAAAGCTGTAGTTCGTTAAATCGTCTTTTTGTTCAATTACGAAAGCCAAATACGCTATTGGTCAAGTTCATGTACAGTATACAATGCGAAGTCAACTTAAACTGCGTACTCTTGCTTTTTTTGGCATTTTGTTTTTTCCTGTGAACTGGTATTAGCATTTTATTCAAACTCAAACTCAAACTCAAAGCATTTATTTCAAATAAACCAATAACAGGCACTTTTGAATTGTCAAGGGGTCCGTCAGTCAGAAAGATGAAGCTAGATAGATGCCCATTCCAAAGCGTAGTAGGTACCTATGGAGAAGAACGGGCAAGAAACTCCACGGACACTCTTTTAAATCATAATATGGTTACAAAAAATTGGTTACATCATTCATGTTGAAGTTATACATGTGAGAACGATGCAAAACGTTAAAAGCGTCCGTAGCAAAAATAAAAATTCAAAAATTAAATTAAATTAAAATAAGCCGTGGTAGCTAAGAGATGACCAGTCCCTACTGACGGCGCCCGTTCACGAACATGACGCATGGATTAGCACCATTCAGCTCAACCATGTTGAAGGGAGCTAAATGATCCAACACACGCGCCACCGTCAGCGAGACATTAGAGTGAGCATGACATACTCTCAGCCGCCAAGGCACATTCAAGTCAATGAAAGACATATCCAGTACCTAAATGGTAGCTTTATAGTCGGTACATAGTACTCAACATGTGCTATGCAATTATACAATGTTATGAGATTGAATTTATACAATGCAAAGATAGTTTTTTAAATCTTCAGCAGCTCCAACAGTATTTTAAAATGCTAATCTATTCGTTTATGCGCCCTTGTGGAGCAAGACCAGTGTTGAGCCAAGCATTTTTATCAGCGATATAATCTCCCAACTTATAATATGCTTGGCTGCATAGTGTGCGTTTAATATAAGATTTAAATTTCGTTTCATTTAGTTGAAGTATGTTGGGAGGTATTTTATTGTAACATTTTAAACAGTACCCCATGAAAGATGAGTCCACTTTAGCCAGCCTGAAACCCGGTTGAACTAATTGGTCCCTATTCCTAGTGATGTAATTGTGTCTTGCACCTCTTTTACTAAAAAGATGCAGATTTTTCCTTACGTACATAATGTTTTCATAGATATATTGACAAGGTACCGTCATGATGTTAATATCTTTAAACAGTTTCCTTAGAGAGTCGCGCTTGCGGAGGCCATATATGGCTCTGATGGCTCTTTTCTGCAGAATAAAAATAGACTCGATGTCTGCAGCCCGTCCCCATAGTAGAATACCGTACGACATAATACTATGAAAGTAACTAAAATAGACTAGCCTCGCGGTACCCACGTCAGTGAATTGACGGATTTTTCTCACAGCATATGCTGATGAACTTAACCGTCCTGAAAGAGATGTTAAATAGTAGTAGTGCAGTCAGATCACGCTCGACTCAAGGCTTCAATGGGGTCCTCCTCCATTGAAGCCTTGAGTCGAGCGTGATCCCTAGGAAAACTGTTTTATCGACGAATTCTAGTTTCTCTTGATTCAATACTATCTCACAACTACTACTTTTTACATTTGGTAAAGAAAATCGTATGTACTTCGTTTTTTTCCCATTTAATACTAAATTATTAGCAGTGAACCAATTTTGGACCTGCTGTAGGGCGTTATTTACGTCGTCAAGATTTGATGCACGTCTATTAATTTAAAAAATTAAGGAAGTATCGTCAGCAAATAACACCATTTGTGGTTGAGTTTTAACAAATGGGGTAGATCATTAATATAAACTAAAAAGAGGAAAGGACCCAATATTGATCCTTGTGGTACACCCATTTTTACTTTTAAACCGATTGAATTGACACCATTTATTTGAACTTGCTGTTGTCTATCATTTAAATAAGATTTTACTAAACTGAGCGCAAGTTTTCCAAGTCCGTAATGCTCAAGTTTCAAGATTAAGGTTTCGTGGTCGACACAGTCAAATGCCTTCGAGAGGTTACAAAAAATTCCTATGGCGTCTTGGGCCTCTTCCCACGCCGTAAATATGTGCTTTAATAAGGTGACACCGGCGTCGGTCGTACAACGTCCCTTGGTGAAACCATACTGTTGATCGTGTAAGATTTTATTGGTGTTAAAATGATTGAGCATTTGATTAAGCATTACCTTTTCAAACACCTTGCTTAAAACTGGCAACACGGATACGGGTCTATAATTATTAGTGTCTTTACTGTCCCCGGATTTGAAAAGTGGTATTACCTTACTATATTTCATTAGATCAAGGAAGACTCCTTGATCCACACACAAATTAAATATTAAGGCTAAGTACGGCGCTATAGTCTCAATAATGGAGGTACAAACTTTGATTGACATTCCCCATAGATCTTCGGTTAATTTGATCTTGATTTGCCTAAAAGCTTTTATTACTGTTAAGGGGTTTATATGCTTGAATTTAAATTCAATCGAGCAGGATGAAACGTTTGCTCTTAATAAATCAATTGAACGCGAGGGAGAGGAATGTAAGGTTTCAGTAGTTTTAAGTGGGATACCGGTAAAGAAATTTACAAATTCTTGAGCAACTTCTTTGTCAGTGCTTATGAGACCCCGTGAAGTTTCTAGTGTGAAATCATTATTATGTCTTTTATTTCTGTTTGTTTCGTCATTGATAATTTTCCAAACAGTCTTTATTTTATTATCGGCTGATTTGATCTTGTTGCTAATATACAAGGCTTTAGCTACCTTGCAGGTATTTTTAAAAGTTTTAGAGTTAGTAACAACGTATTTATTAAAAGTTTCAGAGTTAATATTAGGCTTAAGGCCATACAGCTCAAACAATTTTTCCCTACTTTTCCTAATACCCTTAGTTGCCCAGTCACTGAACAAAAAATGTGGGCAAATCGTTTTAGTTTTCTTTTTTAAAATATTATTGAACTCGGTGCGCACTACCGAAAAGAATTCCTCATATAATTCATTTACATTTTTTATATTATGACCCGGTATACTTAATTTACTAATTAAGTTATTATTAAATCTACTTAAATTGCTAGTTGTTATTTGTCTAGATTGTATCTGAATTCTTTGTAATGGTGTGTTGGACTTGAAAGCAACAGTTTGACCGCTGTGATCAGAAGGGAGATAATTAACAATGGCTTTGTCTAAGTAGTTGCAGCAACAAAAAACATTATCAATACATGTAGAAGTATTTATAGTTATACGGGTTGGTTCTGAAAACACATTTGACAAATTGAATGATTTAAAGAGACTTAATAATCGATTGCTATTTGAACTATTTTCTAAGATATTAATATTAAAGTCACCACAGATAATCAGTGATTTTTTATCCGTTGCAAGTTTTGCTAGAACATCTTCCATTACTGACTCAAATGTGGAGTAGTTTAGATAATTTGGGGGTCTGTAAACGCACACTATAACATACTTATCTAGCTCAACACAGGACAATTCAATGGTATGTTCAACCGACAGATCAACTATGTCTTTACGAGTCTTAGATTTAATAGAATTTTTAACTAAGATTAGTGAACCCCCACGTTGCATATACTTTCGGTTGAAACAACTGCCCACACTATAATTTTTATAATTAATTAGCATCTCATAATCTTTCAACCAATGTTCAGTTAAACAAATAATTTCGAACATGGTTTTTTCTAAAAATAATATATTATGTTATTAATATTATGTTTTTATCATAGCAATTTAACGAAAATAAGGTAAAATCACGAAGATAGTAAAAAGGTTGTTTGAATGCCGATAAAAGGTCACGATATAATTGAAATCCTATTGTTATAAACTCCAATTAACAAGAGCCTTTTTGGTACAATTAGGCCTATTAGAGATTGTCTGATATCTTCAGAACGTGGGAGGTTACATTCCGCAGACATTTAGCTAATTGGATCATCATGGTCGGTTGAATACGTTGAAAGATTATGATGAACGGAATTATTGATTCAAATTATATCCTAACCCATTCTAAATTTCTTGGAAGATTTGGAAACTAACATTTTGTTCGCTAGTAGCATGTAACTTTCTAGTTATCTGCTGTTTTGCCTGTTACTGGCATGGAGCCGTCTAAAATATTTAAAGATGCTGTAGAAAACAAATAAATAAGTAAATAGTAAGAGAAGCTCGTGGGTAAGTAATAACAGCTGCCCGGGTAAGCGTAATTTAACCTGATGGATCGACATCCATCAGGTTAAATTACGCTTGCCGGGGTTGGTTCGTGGATGGATGACCATGTTTACATATAGTGACTCCGCTGTGCCTCGGAAAGCACGTTAAGCCTTTGGTCCCGGGTGTCATTCGTGGATCTTTGACAGTCGTTATGGGCCGTCAGAAGCCCGAAAGTTTCACAACCAGTGGTATCGTATTAAGTACCCAGATTGGGTTGTGGAGACCAGATAGGCAATCGCTCTATGTCAAATACTGGTATTCAGCTGTATCCGGTTAGACTGGAAGCCGAACCCAACAAAAAAAAAGGGAAAAGGTTAGGTAGATTGTTTTTTTTTTTTTTTTATCTCTCGTAAAGATCATACCCGCCTTTTAGGCTTTTAGGTCACTGCATACGGGACGGAGTTAGGACATGGACGGGGCGGAGCTGGAACTTGGTTTTATAAAAACACGAACAGGTGTTTTTAACTGTGCATTTGCAATGGCAAAACATTCACAATAAAACATATTGAAATCTCTAGTTTCTGTCAAACATTGTATGGAACATTGACAAAAAATCGAGATGTCAACATGTTGTGTTGTGAATGTTTCGCCAGTGCAAATAGATAAGTCTGTGATAAAAAGCGTAAAACGCTCGAACACGCATCAGAACCCCAGGCAGTCTACAGTTAGAATTGGGGAATACTAGGGACGTGCAATGTTGGACACGTTCCGCTAAGCAATTTAACTTCACATCAGCTGATATATTGTCCAACGTATCTCGTAATGAAGCACCTGCAAAAATATACGTGCGATTCGCGTTATCACAAGTAAACAGAAAACTTATGTGGATGGCTAAACAACAAATGCGACAGGATTTTAAATATATATGGTTCCAAAATGGAAAAGTACTGGTGAAGAAAGGAGAGGTCGACAGTACTGGAAAAGACAAGATAATTACCATTAGATGTGAAGACGACATACAAAATCTTCTTAAAAATAAACCAAATAGCTCCAAGTAAAAACAAGCACAAAATCTTTTTCATTTATTATAATAAGTATAATGGCTGTATTAAGTAATATTAAGGAAATCTTTGATTGCATTGATTTACCGACCTACGTTAATAAACTACCAAAAAACAAAAATAACTAAAATTTCGCTAATCTTATGACCTGTTTAGTCTCAGTAAAATTACGAATTGACATTGTAGTTCTTACGGAAGTGGGGATATCGGAACAAATTGTATCTATGTATCAATTGGATGGATTTACACTGTATAGTATCTTACGTACAAGTAGGAAAGGTGGTGGGATTATTATCTATGTTAATAATAAGCATAAGTTTCAGCCGATAAAGACTCAAAGTAGACATTGTGAATGTTTATTAGGAAAATTAACAACGCAGCAAAATCATAATATCTATATCTGCGCAGTGTATAGACCACCAAAAGAAAGCAATCACCTGTTTGTTAATTAACTGTCCCGTTTGATTAATGTTGATTATGTAAAGAAAAGCGATCTTATCTTGTTAGGAGATATAAATATGGACCTTAAAACTACCAATAATGTAAACAGTTATTATCTGAGTAAACTTGCTGAGTGCGGTCTCGAATGCGCGATCTCAGACTTCACGCGAGTCGAAACCAAAGGTAATATAGTCACTAAAACCTGTATTGACCACATTTTCGTGAGATCTCGCCTTGATGACCTTTACTCGGCTTCTTTGGGGACTGTCTTGGCGGACCATCGCATGACGATTGTCACGCTTGCCTCTATACCTAAACGTTCCGAACGATCCAAAGTTCATTGAGTCTATTAATAACAAAAAGATAGAAACATTCTTAGCTTGCACCGACTGGGGAATGATAGATGAGTTAAACTGCCTCAATGACATTTATAAGTATATAAAAGAAAACTTTATAAAGTGTTACAATGAGTGTAAATACACTGAAAAGAAAAATACCTCGAGCAAAAGAAATTCTGAGAAATGGGTTAACAATAAGATACGGATAAGTTGTACCAAAAGAGACAAACTATTTATAAAATAAAAAAATGACCCAGATAATAAAACACTTAAGCTAGAATACAATAAAACTAGAAATAAACTTAATAAAATAATACTAAACACTAGTAATAATTATTACAGAGAAGAAATAACTGGAAACAAAAATAATCCCAAAAAACTATGGGAAATATTAAATACACTTACCGGTAAAATAGTGAAGTCTGTAGATGAGGTGATAACGAACGCTTTTTTAAATGAATCTAATAATGAGTTGAGTATCGCTAATGACTTTGCAATGGAATTGGAAACCAGTGTGTCTGATATTGTGCCCGGGTGTGACGGACCCTTGTTGGATGAACGCGAATTTATGAAATACCAAGATAAATCAATATTCCTTAGAAAAGCTACACCTCTTAAAATCATTAGAAACTTAAATACTAATAAATCAGCTGGATATGACTCTGTTAGAATCATGGACATCAAAACGATAGGAGATAAAATTGTGAATGCAATAGTAAAGTTTATTAATGCGAGTATTCAACAAGGTAAATATCCGTCAGAATTAAAAACAGGTATAGTTAGGCCCATTCATAAAAAAGGTAAATTCAATGACTTAGCAAACTACAGACCCATAACGATATTACCTGCCATAAATAAAATAGTAGAAAAATTTATATGTGACCAAATACACACTTTTTATCGGGACAATGACATCATTTCCAAAGCACAGTATGGCTTCCAAAGTAAGAAATCCACAGCTCAACTACCTTCCAATTTTACTGATGAAGTTAACAACTACCTAGATGACAAACAGCATGTCATACTCATATTCATTGATTTCATCAGGGCTTTTGACACACTCAGGCACAGTACACTATTAAAAACACTCGAAAACTCTGGTATAAGAGGGAAATTACTCGACTGGTGCAAAGAATACCTTCGTGGCCAAAGTTTTCGCGTCAAAGTTGGTCCTAGCCTTAGCAGACCTGTAAACGTGACGCAAGGCACAGCCCAAGGTTCAGTGTCGGGTCCACTCCACTATCTGGCATACGTTAATGACCTAGAATATATAATAACACACTGTTTCCTTTATCAATACGCTGATGACACCTGTATACTCTCTGCTAGCAAAAACCTTGGTGTGGCCGCAGAATGTTTGCAAAAAGATTTTACTATTATGACTAAGTGGGCCCATGATATGGTACTTGTTCTGAATCCACAAAAAACTAAAGTTATACATGTACATTCAAGTCACTTATGTACCTCCCATCCCTTTAACATAGCTCATAGTCATGATTGTCTGCATAAAAGCGTACCAGACTGCCACTGCTCGTCTATAGAGCAAGTCCCATACCATACCTATCTGGGATTAATAATTGATAACCGATTCAACTGGAGTTACCAGGTGGAATCTGTTTGCGGCAAGTTACGTGCGATACTCACCAAGTTTTCCATTATAAAGCGCAATATACCGTACAGAATCCTCCTGCAAATGTACACAGCCCTTGCTGAGTCGATAGTCTCCTATACTCACCAGTTATGGACGCACATTTAAAACTTATCTAGATAAAATACATAATCTGCAAACACGTTTGCTGAAACTTGTAGTACCAAAATATGTAAAAGATAAATACCAAGACAATTACACCGGGTTATTTAAACATTGCAAGGTATTACCTGTTCTAGCGCGCGTAACCTCATGGAACATTTTGATAACAGTGATATCCAAATTCCAGTTAAATATGACGTGAATACACGATAAGCCAAATCAAAATCATTTCAAGTGCCACGCAAAAATAACTTTTATGGCAGGGGTACCGCTTCTTTCACAATACCCAATTTACTAAACCAAATACCTGTAGACATGAGAGACTCAATGAATAGTAAGAACATAAAGCGTAAGCTGAAGGAACATTAAATCAACTCGATAACAACTTAACTGTTGATAGCGCGTTGATAAAATCTTAAGGCCATGGCATGCTAAGATAGACCCCAGAGGTCTGATTGTGTGCTTTGTTTAAATATAAGAAAAATTTAATTTATAAAATAAATAAATAAATAAATAACGCACAGTAATGCATATGCACTGCGACTGTGACGCGAAACTAACGTGCTAATGTGGAGAACACGAAAATATGGACTAGACTGCGACCGGAACAACTGTGTATGTGCGGAACCACGGAAGGGACATGACGCTCACGGGGCAGACGTGCTAAACATCGTCGCCGACGATATTTTTCTGGACGACATGACACGCAAGGGGCGTGCCATGTCGTCACCGTCCTGTCCGTGCACCCGTGACGTATATTCCTTCATATACATTTTATATGTATAAAACAATGTTTAAAAAAATTGTCGTACCGTTTCACCCTGGTTAAAACACGTTAGGTACGTATGCAGCGTCCTTAACTAATATTTTTACAATGGCATGAGTTTTGGCGTAAAATCGTTTTTTTATGCAACCATAGTTATTGTTTGAAAAAAAAAATCTGCTGTTCCCTACATTTCGACGAGCTATGCGAACATAAATGTAGAGAGTAGCTGATTTTTTTTTCGCGTTTTCAGCTTTGGTCCCTTAGTGAAAGTTGTTCATAATGATGAGTACAATGACCCCTTAAGAGGTTTAGGGTAAACAAAAACTAAGCCTGTATGTACTTCATGCCAAAGCAAAAGAACAAGACAAGCAGTTGGGAATATTTTACGACCGGTAAATATAAGTATGTAGTCAAGGTACGATGGATTTTCTGTTGTCAACCCGCCGATGACATCACTTTTCAGCGTGGAAATAATAATGCTACTGAGTGACATACCTACTAATATGTAGTGTTTGAAATAAATGGGAGACTATTCCCAACGTGTTGACATTGACATTATGATAAAGCAGAGCTTTTTCATTACTTTGCAGCATTTGTCACGAAGGTCCCTTTTTTCTCGTGACGAATAAAGGTGAACCCACGGTCCCTTTATAAAGTTAAAAGATCAATTTCAGAAGTTAGATACAGCTAAAAAGCATTTTAGAAATCAAAATAGACTTTTCTTTTTTAATATTACTTTTTTTGTTCTGAAAGCCTTTCAGTCGTCGAAATTGCGTTGTTCAATGACCGATGAATTTGATTTAATCGTTTTCAATACTTTAATCCAATGAACAGTCTGAACTGTCTTCAAATTATTTTCATAGAAATATGAAGACAATTCAGACAGAATAAATCTTATTATTTTCGTGTGGTTAGTAACTAACCTGGTGTCAGAGTTTTAAAGCCACCCATGGGCCTCTGACTTGGCTTCACATGCTTTCAAGAAATATCTCTCAGGCATGCTGGTATCCTCACGATATTTTCCTTCACCATTTTTAAAGCAAGTGATAATTATACAATACGCACATAATTCCGAAAAGTCTGAGGTGCGTGCCTTGGGTTCGAACTCGAGACCTATGACTCGGCAGTCCGACGGTCACACCACTAGGCTATCACTGCTGTGAATTAAATTAAACATAATTAAGTTTATTCTCATGCTGTCACCGTTCAGCACGATTTATAGCAATAATGGTTGATAATTTTAATTAATTTATTCTCGAATCTCGTATGCTTTTAATTAAGACCAGAGTTTTATATATAGCTACTGGATTCTATATAAAGGAGGTGTGGCAGCCTACGACGTAATAGGCTCTGTCACCGGACGTGTATTGCAAAAGGCTTCGCGTCGATGTCTCTGCCACCCTGTATAAACAAACAAAAAACCGTGGCATGCATAACCTCATCATTTATTGAAGTCGGTTAACAGCACACTATGCATTAAAGTGATCAGTAATGATTGAAATGAAATGAAATTGTTTATTCTGTAAATAGGATAGGAATTGCCGCGAGGTGGCGCTAGCGTGCGCAAATAAACAAATAGCTCCGTGTTTTAAAAATTCATAAAAAAGTATAAGAAGTGCTTATTTAACAACGAAGTAGTGTTTAAACGATTACTCAAGTGACAAGTAGTGAGTGATATTGAAGATCATGCGAATAATCCGACTAGACGAAAGAAAACTGTTTAAAAGTGCAAAACGGTTAACGACCGTGCAAGTTTAAACTAATAAACACTGGATAAAGTGTTAAACATACCTCCTCCGAAACTACACAATTTCTAAACAAGTAAGGGATAACAACTAATCCAAAAGGTACGAACCTAAAAATAACCAATAAATGAATTACGAATAATTACCAGAAAATGCAAATCATCTTCAGTGTATAAATGTTATGCATTTAACGCCATCTGTCATCAACAAATAGTTACATACAACAAGCTGTTGTGTCTTCCGCTACGGCACGCTAGAGGTCGTACCATTTAAACCAATACGTAATTAGTATAACTCACGAGATGGCGCCCGCACCCTTATGCCCAGGATGTCAACAAAAAGTACCCATAAGAGAAAACCTTACTTGTACACTGTGCAAGTGCAGATACGACCTAGAATGCGCAGGTGTCCCCAAAGATCATTATTTAAAAACGATGACCCTGGAACATAAAAAGTCGTGGAAATGCCAGACTTGTATTTGTCAAATACCTAAGACAGGAAATACAGACACCCCGATACGCACCCCGAGAGACCCTGCTTATACCCAAAATGTAACCACACCATCAGAAGAACATTATGTCACCATGAGAAAGAAAACAATAAACTCCACTGATTGCTCTGATGATCTGAGTTTTATAGGAGACACTATTCGGACAGAAGAAAATGCGGGAATACTGAGCGATACCGAAGCTCAATTAACTATGCAAAGTTTGAGCGAATTAATAAGATTACGTCTAAAAGAAAATAATAAATCTATTATAGAAGAACTACAAAATACAATACATACTGAAATAAAGAAAGCCATTGCCGAATTAAGACAAGATTTTAATGTCACAACAAATGCCTTAACCATACAAAATATTCAAAGAAAACAAGATATAGAGAGTATAAACACTGAACTAGAAAAACTACAAATTGAAAACATGAAATTAAAGCAAGAAATAAAAGAATTATCGTTACAAACATCTCCAACATCAATATCCCCAGAAATTAATCGGAAGAAACTTGTTCTTTACGGCCTCGCAGACTATTATAAAGAACCAGAATGTGAGCTCTATAACAGACTAATAGAACTGTTTCGTGATATTACCAATGTAGACCTGTCAGGCTATATCGAAGATATGTATAGAGTAGGAAGAAAAGACACAAAAAGCCGGCCCCTTGTCATTGAACTGCTCAGTAAAAGAATGACTAAGTACATTATAAATAGCAGCCAGTGCTTTCAGGGAACTGGACTATTTGTATCTGAATTTTTAGATGGAAATGCAAGAAAGGCGAGAGCACAAATGCGGGAAGAAATGTTTAAGGCCAGGAAACATGGCCTCCATGCTATAATAAAAAATAATTGCCTATACATAGAGGGAAAACCCATCAACATGAATGAAAGCAACCGCATACATCAACACATAAATTCGACAGTTCAAGAAAAGTATACTCAATCAACCAGCAACACTAACCACACAAACATGATAGATGAAACTGTAAGCAAAACATTTCGTAAACAACGACATATCATTTAAAATACTATTCCAGAACATTCAAAGTCTTAATAATAAACAGGATATACTCGAAGCCTTCATAGCTCAAAACTCATTATATAAAGCAATAGGTATCTCAGAGACCTGGCTCTCACAAGAAAAGCTAGATATCATTAAATTTTGTGGATATAAATTCGCAGCATCTTACTGTCGCAACAGTCGAACGGGCGGAGGAGTCTGCATCCTACTTCAGGAACATATGGACTATATAGAGAGGAAAGACATTACAGACATGTCTATAGATTATGTCATAGAACTATGCGCTACAGAATTGCCAAATGAAAAATTATTAATAATAACAATGTATTGGAATAGAAGAGAGGAAGAAATATTCTATCATCAATTAAAACAAATTCTAAAATATGTTAACAATAAGTATTCTAAACTAAATATAATTATAGGAGGCGATTTCAATATTAATATACTAATAGATAACCTAAAAACAAACCAATTTTTAAATGTAATGCAGGAATATAAATTAAAACAGCACATTAAAACTCCGACACGCGTCACACCAACAACTAAAACATGTTTAGATTTAATATTTACAAACTTTGAATGTAACGATATGTACACAACAGTGGAAGAATTAGGTTTTTCAGACCATAATAGTACAATCCTACATTTGAGTTTACCCCATCAAAAAAAGCAAACCTATATAAAACCAAACACATATAAAAGACGTTTTAATAATAGAAATATTTTACAATTCAAATCAAAATTACGGGAAATACATTGGAATGAAATAATAACGGAAGATAATAACATTAATGAAAACTATGAAGCGCTCCATGATATACTAATTAATCTTCTAAATCTATGCATACCATCACAAAAAATTCAATTAAAATCGAAATATAATAAATACTGGCTCTCCAAAGGAATAAAAAACTCTTGCAAAAATAAGAGACTATTAAAGATATTAGTAACTAAAACGAAAAATCCAATTTTGATAAAACATTACAAAAAATATGAGAAAATATTAAAAAAGACTGTAGTTACAGCAAAAAAACAACACTTCAAGAATAAAATGATAAAATCAAATAATAAGGTCAAAACAATGTGGGGAATTATTAATGAACGAACAAATAAAATAATCAAACGTGAAAAATATAATATAACCTTACAAACAAATAATAGCATAACTTTAGAGCCCAACGAGATAGCCAATATTTTTAATAATTTTTTCGCTTCAATTGGAAATGTTAGTCCGAAACCAAGTGGCGGCAACCCAAAAAGAACTCCAACTGCGATCACCTCTACTGAGAACTCAATCTTTCTAAGCCCAGTAGATCCGTACGAGGTAAACGCAATAATAAAAAGCTTAAAAAATAAACCGAGCTATGGTGTTGACGAGCTCCCACCGACCCTATTGAGACAATGTGCAGATGAACTAACCCTACCGTTCTTCACACTATTAAATCAATCATTTGAAGAAGGTGCATTTCCGAATCTTTTAAAAAAGGCCCTTATTAAACCAGTATACAAGAAAAAATCAAAAACCGACCCAAATAATTACCGTCCCATAGCCCTCTTACCAACAGCATCAAAAATATTTGAAAAAGCCATGTGCAATAGAGTTTACGCGTTTTGTGAAAAATATAACTTATTTAACGACTGTCAAAACGGTTTCCGGAAAAACCGATCCACCATCTTGGCAGTCTATAAATACATACAAAAAGCTCTTGATATTATCAATACAAAAAAGTACGCCATCGGGTTACTGCTTGATATGACAAAAGCTTATGATAAGGTGCAATTTGATCTATTACTTAATAAACTTCACTACATAGGAATCCGGGGAAAATGTCACGAATGGTTTGCATCGTATTTACAGCATAGGGAACAACAAGTAGAAATAGAATATTTTAACCACAAAAAAAAAGAAATAGAACTCTTCAGGTCCGACAAAGTAGCAATCAAAGCTTCCATTCCACAAGGAAGCGTAATAGGCTGTTTTCTATTTCTTGTGTACATAAACGACCTTCCTAATCATATAAAGGAACCTTGCGTCTTGTTTGCGGATGATGTATCAATAATTGCCTCATGTGATTCTAGCCTTAATGTAAATGATAAATTGAACTCCATACTTAACGCTACAACAAATTGGATGACAGAACATAACCTTGATATAAATTTTACTAAAACCAAAATAATGACTTTTCACCCTCTTCAAAAATCACCAATAGATATAAATTTTAGCTTCAAAGACTCCAAACTAGAAGTAGTTAGTAAGTTCACTTTGTTAGGCCTAGACATAGACTCGCACGTTAATTGGAAGTCGCACATCCAAAAATTAAGAGCGAAGCTGTCTAAATTTTCGTATGCCCTCCGCGAAATCAAAAAAACCACAGACCTAAAAACTGCGTTAGTCACGTATTACGCGTACGCCTATGCATGGCTCAAATATGGTATCATCTTATGGGGAAATAGTACAGACGCGCCCACATTATTTACCCTACAGAAAAAACTTATCAGGACTTTAGTTAACATAGATGATACAGATAGTTGTAAACCCCACTTCCATGAACTGAAAATTTTAACCTTACCCTGCCTCTATATTTTTGAAACTTGTAAATTTGTACGGAGATATCCAGAATTCTATACAAAAAGAGAAGACATACAAACTAAAATTATACTTAGACACAAAAACAGACTAAACATTCCAACATCACGATTAAAAATGCATTCCTCAAGTACTTATGTAATGTCAATAAAATTATATAATAAGCTACCGGAACAAATTAGGAACATAAATAGATATAATAGTTTTATTAATAAATTAAAACTATTTCTTTTAGGTAAAAACTACTATAATATTAATGAATACTTAAATGATGATCTATGATTACAAAATAATAAAATCCTTACTAATAATAATTCTTTCTCCCAAATATATTATAAATTAAATAATTGTATTTTAGACAGATTTTATTTTAATATTATTATTGTTTTACCATTTTAATTTTTATCGTTATCTTTTCTATTTCCTTTTATTTTTAGTTAATTGAAATCTCATAATAGTATTAATTACACTAACATTATCTCAATAATTTCTCATTTCTATTAATACGTAATTTATAAGTTCACATATATTTATAAAAATAGTTTTTTACGAAATGTTATCCTGAAATTTTAATTTTAATTTTAATTGTAAGTTAATACTTATGTTGCTGTGCCCTAACAGGGTCCATAACTGTACTTTAGCTTTAAGCCTCATGTAACATCTTTTATACACATTATGGTATGCAAATAAATGAAATGAAATGAAATGAAATGAGGATATAGGAATCACTTTTACACGTCATATTAAAAAAAAAATATAATTAAAATTTGCTAGATGAGTTCGGCGTTTCCTATCCGACTACTCTGAGAAGAAAGGCCGAAACAAACTCAGGGGTCACAGGCTCTTTTAAAGTCCAGACATAATCTTGGTCAAGCCATATGAGGACCGTGTAGATTAGTGTCTGAAATGGTCTTTTGAGAAAAGAACCACACAGATTTGAGTGGACCTGTCCAGTCAGTGCAAGCATTTGTCAGTAATCGTGGAGCTCAACTCAGAACATAAGGAGCTCAACTCGACGAACATACCAAAGAAAGGACATTTGGGTAGGCCGCATAAACTACTCAAACCGTCAGACCATTATTAAAACTATCTGAGAAAGGAAATAAAAAAACTGAGTAGAGAAAACAAAAAAAAATCATTAAAAATTCAAATATCCACATAGTCCTCACATTCACAATAGGTAATTAAAAAAATATAATACTTTACAAAGTAATCATGTCATTTTGAATGTAATATTCAATAATATGAATGTTTAAATAAAACTGGTATATTTTGATGATTTTACTAAATAATTCTAATGTCAAGTTTTATGGTTTTATCACAAGTTTTAGCAGAGCGAGCAGCTCAATCCCAAGCTTTTTTTATCTTCTAGATAAAAAATCTGCCTAGCCTTTTCCCAACTATGTTGGGGTCGGCTTCCAGTCTAACCGGATGCAGCTGAATACCAGTATTTTACATGGAGCGACTGCCTATCTGACCTCCACAACCCAGTAACTGGGTATTACGATACCCCTTGGTAAGACTGGTGTCAGACTTTCGTGCTTCTGACTACTCGTAACGACTATCAATAAGATCCACGAATGACAGCCGGGACCAACGGCTTAACGTGCTTTCCGAGGCACGGAGGAGTTTCGGTATGTAAAGATGGTCACCCATCCACTGACCAACCCCGGCAAGCGTAGCTTAACCTGATGAATCGACCAGTGCGGCTGTTGTTACTTAGCCACGAGCTCCTCTTTTTATCTTCTAAATAATCAGAAATTTTATAGTACCCTTTTTTACAAAGTTTGGTTTTAATACAATTTTTAAATCGTTTAATGGGTAAGTTTCGAATGTCAATGGGAAGTTTGTTGTAAAAGCGTATACATTGACCCATGAACGAGTTGCCTACTCTGTGGAGACGAGTGTGATGTACAGCAAGGTTGTGTTTATTCCTGGTATTTATACTATGAATATCGGACATTTTCTTAAAATTTGATATGTTTTTGTGTACATACAAAAGGTTTTCAAATATATATTGTGAGGCTACAGTCAGAATATTTACTTCTTTGAATTTTTCTCGAAGGGAATCTCTCGGACCTAGGTTGTAAATGGCTCGAACAGCCCTTTTCTGTAGAACAAAGATAATGTCCGAACAGGTTCCCTAGGGAAGAATCCCATATGACAAGACTATGAAAGTAACTAAAATAAACAATTCTGGCTGTATCGACGTCAGTTATCTGTATAATTTTTTTAACAGCATAGGCGGCCGAACTTAGCCTTCCCGACAATGTTTCTATGTGTGGGCCCCATTGTAGTTTACCGTCAATAGTGATTCCAAGAAAAACTGTCGACTCAACAGGGTCCAGCTCTATTCCATTTACTTTAACATTGGTAGTTAGCTGCCTGACATTTGGAGTTGAAAATTTAATGAGTTTAGTCTTTTTTTCGTTAAGGAGGAGATTATTTACATTAAACCATTGCACAACTTTAGAGAGTGCATCGTTAACTTGTTCAAAGTTGGCTAACTGACGTTTGATTTTAAAAATAAGGGAAGTGTCATCTGCGAATAATACGATCTTGTGATTATCCCTTATGTGGTAAGGTAAATCATTTATATAAATCAAAAATAAGAAAGGACCTAGAATTGAACCCTGCGGAACGCCCATGGTGACCGTAGATCCTGCAGATCTCTTGCCATTTACATCGACCCTCTGAATTCTGTTGTTCAGGTAAGAAGTCAAAAGGTCGAGAGCCTTGTCCCTCACACCATAGTGGTACAGTTTCCTGATGAGTGTAACATGATGTACGCAATCGAAGGCTTTGGACAAGTCGCAGAAAATGCCAAGAGCATCTTGCGACTCCTCCCAGGCCTCGAATATGCTCTTCAGTAATTCCACGCCCGCGTCTGTAGTTGAACGACCCTTTGGAAAACCAAACTGTTTTAGATGTAGTAAATTATGTGCATTGAAATGTTTTAACATTTGTTTCAAAATTAATTTCTCAAAAATTTTGCTTAATGTAGGTAATATCGAAATAGGCCGAAAATTCGTAGGATCAGTTGTGCTGCCAGACTTGAACAGTGGAATCACTTTGCTAAGTTTCATCAGATCAGGAAATACACCAGATGCAATACAAGAGTTAAAAATAATTGATAAAAAAGGTGATATAACATCAATTATTGAAGACATGGTATGTAGTGATAATCCCCAAAGGTCAGCAGTTTTTTTTACATCCAGATTTTTAAAAGATTCTATAATGTCTTTAGCAGAAGCAATTGTAAATTCAAAAAGTTTGTCACATTCTGGTACACATTCTTTTAGTATTCAGTAAGCAGAAGTGGGGGACGACGATGACAGAGTTTTGGTTGTTAAAATGGGAATATTAGTGAAGAAATTTTCAAACTCAGTTGCCACCTCCACGTCTGCCTTAATATTTACATCATTGATTTTTAGATGGAAGTCACGATTCCGTACCGTCGTTCTTCCCGTTTCTGAATTAATAATATTCCAGGTTGTTTTAATTTTATTTCCAGAATATATTATTTTATTTTTAATGGCTTTCGCTGAGGAACAGGCTCTTTTAAAAGTTTTAGAATATTTCTTAACAAATTCTTTTAAAGTTTCATCATGGTTATATGATTTTTCATGATACAGTTCAAATAACCTTTGCCTACTTTTGTAAATACCTGGTGTTGCCCAATCACTAAATATAACGCGGTCACAAACAGGCAATTTTTTTGAGGTGAAAACCTTCCTAAACTCACAATTGATGAGGTTAAATAGTGAAGTATAAGCTCGATCCGGGTCGTTGTGATAAGGCAAACCCGGTAGTTTTTCCATTAAACTATTTTTAAATTGTCCTAAGCGACTTTTATTTACAGGCACAAAACTCACATGTTTTCTTTGAGCTCTGACTGTTTTCTGAGGGAAAGTGACTAACTGGCCGCAGTGATCAGAGTCTAACTCATTTATAATTAAATGGCTAGAAGGTCTTAAGTTTGTAAAAATATTGTCAATACAGGTAGCACTAGTGGCAGTTATTCTAGTCGGCTCAAAGAATGTATTGTACAAATTATATGATTTTAATAAAGTTTAAATTTATTTACTATAGCAGATTTTTCCAGTATGTTAATGTTGAAATCTTCACAGACAACAACTGTTTTATTACTGTTACAAGTCTTTAATAATACTTCTTCCATATATTTTTCAAAAATATCATATGAAGCACATGGGGGCCTGTACACACTTATTACAATGAACTGCTCAAGCTCAATGCAAGCTATTTCAATAACTCGCTCAACAGAGAGGCTCACAACATCCTTACGTTCTTTAAATTTCGTATTGTTACGAACAATTATTAGAGAGCCACCACGTATCATATTAACTCTGCTGAATGAGCTGGCAACCTGGTGGTTGTTAAAGCTGAACATGAACTGGTGGACTTTTAACCAATGTTCAGTTACACATAGGATATCGATATAACTACAGTTCATGAACAGCTCCAATTCTAATTCCTTACCTAAAACACCCTGTATATTTTGATGAACTATTTTGAGACTATTATTATTACATTTATTTAGGTTACTGCAATTTGATGGGTGTGATAATATACCAGTATTTAAATTTTCTTCATTTGATTGTGAATATTCTATTATCCTTTTACCCGCTCATTGAGTTCAGAAAAAGTGATACTTTTACCGAAGGAATACTGGTATAGTCGCCGGCACGTAACTTGGCAAGAATCGTACATGCGCAGAATTCTTTAACTAACATAATGTTCAAAAATAAATTATGATAATAACCATAGAATAATGACATTCAATGAAAATGTCAATTTTGTTGTTGCACTAAGTGTACATGCGCAAACTTACTCCCGATACGCCAATACCTTGCCAAATTACGTGCCGCTGCAGACTGTAAGAATGTATCTGAAGAATTTTTCTCTGTTCAGCGAAGCGACGAGCGGATTGTGGAGAGGAATTTAGTGCACTTTTATATTCAGTACTTTGGTGAGTTTAGAAGTGTTGCGTGTCTCAACAACGATATTATGAAATGTACCTTGAGGTGTTTGAGCTGAATGCATTTATTTGTGTTATGCATATTGTTTTAATTTTTACTTAGTTTTATTTTTTGTTATGTATTGTTTAACTTCGACTCTTACACGGTACCTCTGTGAAAGCTAATTTCTAGTCGTGGAGAAAGAAAGAAAAAAGAGAAGAGACAAAAAATTGTTTATTCTGCTCAAACAAAACGCACATAAAAAGAAAAAAGGCAAAAAATACACACATACAAAAGTAGCCAAAGGCCTCGTGTAAGAAATAAAAAAACGTATAAAAAAACAATATTGTTCATTGGTTGATGTCAAGGCTCATGTCAAGGCCACGAACCAAAGACAATATTGCGTAATTACTCTCAATGCTCAATATCACAACATTGGAGAGGACCTGGTGACCTGTAACACAGGTTTTTCTCAAAAACCTATATCAGGTCACCTACCGTACCGTATCGTACCGTACCTATATCACATTTCTTTTGTACAGAATAACTTTAAGGCAGCTTTGTGAAGAGAGAATAAATGATTGATTGATTGAATGCAAGTGGCAATTGTATTATGTAAGATTAGCTGGTTCCTGCAACTAACGAGTAGTTTTCTTAAAACTTTTAAGATCTGTAAGAATGGATCTTTCGTATAGATGTGCTAAGACGTTAAGACATTCATACAATTAATTTCGACTGAAAGACGCTGAATGAAAGGCGAGAATGAACCAAAAGTAAAGCGTCTGATATCAGTTTTACAAATTTTCTCATGGAGGTACAAACAATGCACGACTGCGTAAGTAGGTACTTAGGCTGGTTTCACAGCCGCCCATACACGGGAGACCCCACAGTGGGTACACAGTGGGTACACACAGGGGTAGCGCCCACAGTGCTCGGAAACGAGGGTGCGATAGTTGTACGTTGTACGGGCTCTACCCGGAGCGAGTTGCGTACGGACCATCCGCGCCGCTGTGAAATAATGTTCTAGCGCCTCACGTGTGTTTCCGTTCCGGGAGACCTATACGGGTGGCCCGTACGGGTCTCCCGAAACGGAGACATGGGTCTCCCGTACAGCTGTGAAGCCCCTTAGACTTATGTTCCAAGTTGACCCCGTTTCACAATGACGTGTCGTCTGATTCAATTTGCCGTGGTTGATAAATCTTAAGATTTCATCTAAATTCTGTTAATAATAATGCTTCTAATAGTTGGGTTGGGGGTTACGTGAGGGTTAAAACGAATGATCCAAAACATACGAGTATTTAGCGACGAACAGTCAGTCAAGTAGACATTTTTGAAGATAGGTACATAAGTCGTGGAGATCATAACATAGGCACCTATTTTCCCAAATATTTAAAAATGTTGAATTTATCATCACTGGGACTATTATTATCATAAATAAATTGATGTTATGGCTTGACTAACCATCGCGAGAATGTGAGATATTAAAATAAAAGAAATATTATAATAAATAGAAGTAAAGGAAGACGAAAGAGCAAGGAAGGATAGAAGCAGGTGGCGTTTTGCAGTTTCTGTCTACCCACATGAGCAGAAGGCGTGTGCATAAATTATCATAATTGCTCGTTTCGAGGCGGTGATTCATCTTTCCTGTTTCAAACAATTAGGTAACCTCACCTCTCAGCAAGATAGCCTTGAAACTGTTATTTTCCATTTAACTAAATATAAATACTCAATATCTTTATTGCTTTACCATAATGTGTACTTAGGCACAGCAAAAGGGTAGGAGAGAGGACTGTTTAAGGAGATCATTAAGTTGTTAAGCAAGTTTTAACTTACATTTATTCAAAGTCAGGAGATCGCAAATAGGATACTAACATTTCGCTTATCTATTGTTTATGTATTGTTTTATCTGTAAAAGTGTACTTAAATATTTTACATTATTTTTATATGTAACCTATGTATGTACATAGTATTATAATTCTGTTATTAATTTATATAAATTGTTTATCTTCGAATAATAATTATTGCTATATTGTTTAATTTATTATAATTGCTAATTTATTTAATTATTATTTTTATTATATATTTATTTATAAAAAAAATCCGTATCATTAATATATAATAATTATTATTTTTAATGATTTTTTTCCTATTTTGTATGTGTATCATTTAAATATTCATCTAAGGAGTATTTGTTTATAAGTGATTTTATAAGTTTATTTATAAATATATTCAACTTTTCTTCTTTCTTTAATATTTCAGGTAGTTTGTTATATATTTTTATAGACTTTGGATGAATTTGGATGTTGGTATGCTTAGTCTAGAAAAAGAAAAGAGAAAGAGAGAGAATCCAGAACGATATTTGTTCCAAACTCACACAGCAGCATTAAGTCAACGTTCTCTGAATTGCCTTTTCTAATTGCCTAGTTTCCGGGTACACATTGGCCAAATGTTCACATTTACAAAGCGGCGCCGGCGCGGGCGGGGTAAATATTCGCTCTTGTGAGGTATCTGCAAAACATTTAGTATTTACGGATGCTGGGGCTATATAAAAACCAACCGGGTCGTGTGAAAGTCACTTACGCTCATTTAATAGTTATTTATGCAACTGTTGTCTAAAAGGGTTGTTAAGGGGTGTGAGAGAGTGTGGTGTAAATCTGACAGGAACGCTAAAGTTCAGCCTTCTGTATGAATGATCGTTGAATAAATTATCAAAAAGATCTACCTCTTTAATTATATCCATTTTGATAATAATAATATAAAAAAACAACAATATAAAAACTCGACAATGCATGAACAGAACAAAAATTGTCAATTTGTCATACAAATCTATGCTCAAGCGAGGTCTCGACCACACTTGGGTGATTATAGATCAAATCACTGCTTGGGTTCGATTCGCGAACTGAGTAACGATCTAAAATAAAGCCAAACTCAGCTGAACTATAATCAATAAATCTATGCTTGAGGAACGTTCTAAAATTAAAACTAGACTTAAAACTAGTTTTAAACAGAGATCAATACTTGAGTTTCCTTCTGTAATACGGACCTTAGTCAATATACAGCAGATAGATAGTTGCAAACCCCATTTTATAAACCTGAACATTTTAAATCTGCCTTGTATATACAGGGTGGCAGGGACATCGACGCGAAAACTGTTACCATGGATTCATTAAATGATCCTGAAGCTCAGAGAGCTGAAAATAAAAAAAAATGCAATAAGGTATTGAGTGTTGATATAGGTTAGTTAATGAAACTTTAATGGTTATTAAAAGGCTAAATTTAATGTTATCTTACGATATAAAGTAAACACCTAAGTATCAAACTCAAAGCATATATTTCAATTAAACCATTTACAGGAACTTTTGAATAGTCAATGAGTCGGTCAGTTAGTCAGAAAGTTGAAGCTAGTTGCCCATTCCAAAACGTAGATCTCTATGGAGAAGAACGGGTGAAAAACTCCAAGGACACTCTTGAAAATAACATTGAAAAATTATTTGCAACAAATGGTACCCCAAACTGTAATGTACCGCTTTTCAACGAATGTTATAGTAAACACAACATGATCGTAAACAACTAAATACCACTTACAACACGGCCTTGTCAATCAAGCATCACGAGAAATGTCGAGAACAAGGTTTTCTTGACGTTCCCTATACAGAACTTGATTGAAACTGTTTAGGCACAGAATGCCCAATTCTCAAAATAGCAACTGAGTCTTTAATGGACTAATATTCTCATAATGCCTAATTCTATAAATAGCTAATTCGCAAAATTGCCAATTATTGGGGAAAATAATAAAACGAGAATTTCATCTATATGTATTATGTATAAAAATTACATATTATCAAATAAATCAACAACAATAGCAAGTGGGTACACTTAATACAACTGACACAAATTATCTGTAATTAATACGCTCGCAAATTTAGGCTAAAAAAACGCCTTTTTTATTTTTTTTTGAGGGTGGGAAATTATCAAATAACTTCTTCCGCTCTGGGCGGAGCGGGAGGGTGTGTCAGACTTTTACTGACTAAAACCCACCCGTGTTCCTTCCGTTGCCTGTGTGCCGGGGCCGCGATATATCCCTTTCGAACAAACTCGCAACCCTGGCAGGTATTGGCCCTAGCGGACCCCGTCAGTTGGTGCTGACATCTCTTTGAGGTGCGCGTGGAACACAACGCGCCGTCGACCCGGGCCTGGTCCTTATCGGACGGCGAGCTACCCATCACTCACCGACCGCAAGCCCGCGCCTACGGTGGCCGGAAGTCGGCTTGCGACTCCCGACGCCGGGGGCGTCTCCTGCAGCGACGAGGGGCGCGAGGGCGCGAATCTTGCCTTTCCCTCACGCGCTTCGTTACACGCCTTGTACTCACAAAAACGCATTATTGTCTTTAGAGAAAATAACGCATTTGTGAATTAGTACCCATTCACAAATGCATAATAATTAGTTGAGTGAAACCAGGAAGGGGTGTGGTTTGCCACTAGCTGCACTACCGCAGAAATATTTTCATAACTGAGCACGCTTATCTTTTGTCCCTTGTACATGACACTAGGTGCAAAACATTTTTTCGGCCAAGTCAAAAGAGTTTATATTCGACTGCGGCAGAGTAGTACAGGGGGCCTACCAGTATTATGATAAAAAGAGATGAAGCTCTACAGGATGTATCCTCTCCGACCCAGATGACCCCATCACCCTCCTACAGGAAAGTAATAGGGCCACGAGTACAGTGCACAAACACAACCGACACCCGCGTTACCGACCTCGCCGTAGAGGTCCCCCGCGATCGCGACCCTCCCGAGTAAACGATACTCCCCCCCGACCCTTGCTCGTCGACGAAGCGCCAGCACGCGTTGCCGCTGAGCCTGTAGCTTTAAATT
Source organism: Agrochola macilenta (assembly GCA_916701695.1). Taxonomy (NCBI): domain Eukaryota; kingdom Metazoa; phylum Arthropoda; class Insecta; order Lepidoptera; family Noctuidae; genus Agrochola; species Agrochola macilenta. The sequence goes on along the minus strand of OU753560.1, from coordinate 19,985,236 downwards.
CCCCGATCAATAATCATGAAACCACCATTTTGATCCAGCCTGTCCCTCTTGCTGTCCTCCCCTCAGCGAATGCCCCAAGCCGAGGTTCGCACCCCACAGGGGGTGGCCCTTAGCGAGCATTCGCCTAGTTTTAATTAGAATAGTATGCCCTGGCTGGAGGCTTTGAGTGTAGTAGCTTAAGGCAGCCACAGGAAAGCCCGGTTAAGCAGTCACTACCTTAGTGGTAACCTGCGAGATGCCCTAGTTAGGAAAAAAAAAAAAAAAAAAAAAAAAAAAAACAGGATGTATAGCTCCATCTCTCTGAATTTGCGAACGTATTAAATAGAGACAATTTGTGTCAGTTGTGTTGTGTACCTACTTGCTTTTGTTGTTGATTTATTTGATTTGTGATACGTCAATATAAACAATAGAACGTGTAACACACAATTTTATTCATAGTTCACACGAAAACCAATTATTTTCAGTAATGAATAACACATGAACGGTTAAACTAAAGATGTTTTCGTATAATTATAGACGAACTTAAACAGACAAAGCGCTCGATAAACTGTGTTTTTTCAAGTGTCAAAGTACCTCGAAGCCTTGAACTAAGACTGAGGTAAGCAAAGTATATTTTAAAAACATATTAATATTTACGCTATGAGAAATTCAAAACCGTTATTTATTTTAAATTCTCTATAAGTAAATTATGCTTTGTGTTTGTAGATACTCGAAAGAAAACTATTATAATATAACAATATGATCATATTATTATAGTAGCAAGTTGTTATGTAGTTTGCATATTTGCTACTTATAAAACTTTTTAAAACACATACAAATGCCTGTGCATAGTATACAGAGTGGCAGGGACATCCTCGCGAAAACTGTTACCATAGGTTCAGTACCTACATGATTCTGAACTACCCTGCATTGAAATTGTTTTAATCTGCTGTTTCATAGAAAAGTGGAATACCTACGCGGTCAAAATGTATGGAACAGCTGATTAAAAAAAAATGCCGACGAAAAATTTCAACGCAGACTTCAGATTCATGCACTGAACCCATGTTAACAGTTTTCGCGTTGATGTCCCTGCCACCCTATATAACTAACCCATTGGGAATTTCAGGCGTAATGTCTAAAATCTTATGTTTATTACAGTAGTATTCTGCAACTTCTTTAATGGTAATAATGTAAGGAACAAAATACTTAGGGCGTAGGTATACGAAAAAGCTAAAAAAACTATTTTGTAACAGCGCTCTCCACTACAGAAACAGCTACCTTATTTATGTCCATAAAAAATTAATTACTACAAAAGAAATTTAAAAACATGGCTTCATCAAAATATTTTTTATACACTCAAAGAATTATTTGGGTAATTTTTAACATTATTATAGATTTAATTAGTTTTATAATACCTAGAAATATTTTAAGCATTTTTCTTGCTATTGTGTTTTATATTTTAATAGAGTCTAAATGTATTTTTATGTCTATAGTCTGAGTTTTTTGTATTGTTATTAGAGTTTATGAAGTAATAAGTTAGGTTTTATGACCATGTAAATGTAAATATTCGTATGCTGCTTTCAGCGGCGGATGTGTCCTAAACATAATTATACTTTAACCAACTTGTACGTACCATATCATCATCTGCCTAGCCTTTTTCCTACCAGTCTAACCGGATGCAGCTGAATACCAGTATTTTACATGGAGCGACTGCCTATCTGACCTCCACAACTTAGTTACTAGGTTACACGATACCCCTTGGTAAGACTGGCTGTCAGACTTTTTGGGCTTCTAACTACCCGTAGCGACTGCCAAAGATTCTACAAATGACAGCCGGGACCAACAGCTTAACGTGCTTTCCGAGGCACAGAGGGGTCTTGATAAGTAAAGATGGTCACGGCCAATCGCAGCAAGCGTAGCTTAACCTGATCGATCGACCTGTGCGGCTGTTATTACTAAGTCACAAGCCCCTCTGTACGTACCATATCCGACGAATAAATGTCTTTGTCTTTGAAGTATTATGTCAGTAAGCCACTGGTAAAATGTGGGTGTACTACAGGTACCTCTGCGTAACCCTTCCGGTATTACAAGATATTGGTTGAATGTTAATGATATGTTATTTTATAGTTACTACTAAATACCTGTGCGTCCGGTATGGCTGCCCCTAATCACGCAGGCTGTAGCATCCTGGCTGGAGCTCACCGGGGGAGGAGCAGCCTGTTTGCACTCCGACTTCTCAGGAAAACAGGCCCTGAAACATTCGGGAACGTTAATATATCGCCAGCGGAAAAATGAAACGGGTCGATATAGACGGTTCGATACTCTCGTTGGAATAGGTAATGATTTGTCGGTACGTCTGTAGAATGGAAAACGTTTAGAGGCTTGCTGAATAATGCTGTCGCTTTTTCAATGCTGCCATTTTATATTTTGATTAGTACCTGGTACTTGTTGATAGGCCTACACTGTCCTCTCATACCTTTTAACACTGTAAAAACTATTTACTTTTAAAAGAGTAACCGTGGAGTTTCTTGCCGGCTCTTCTCCAGAAACGACCAATTGGGACCGTGCACCTAGCTTCTGACGTTTCATAAGTGCCCTTGTAGGTTTATGTGAAATAAAATATTTAGAATTTAGAATTTTTGAATTTTCAATGTTTGATATACCGTTTACACTTCTTTCAGTTACTTTTGTTGCCTCTGATATTGCATCACTGTCAAAATCACAGTGATATTTATTTTATATATATTGTCATGATTTCTTTGATTAAATTTAAAAAAATGTATTACTTAAATATTGAATTATAATATCCACTGTGGCAACACTGTCAAAGTACAAATTATTATTATTATAACAATGTTTTAAATGTATTTTCATTATTGCAACTCAATGTATTATTTTACTTTGGCAACACTCAGAAATAACGGTTATGATAATATCGTTATTTCCGGGTGGGGCAAAAGTCATGCTAAATTGTAAAATGTAATGCAGAGTCAGTCGTCTTTGGATTGTGAAATAGAACAGTTGTGCTGATTAAAAGTATTACCAAGAAAATAGTGTTTTTCTTTACAAGTCAGAAGTGGCATGGAATCACGAGCCATATTATGCCGGTAAAATTGTAAGTAGTCTTATGAATTCTTTACTTCACTGCTTTTGTACGAGATAAGTTCAGTGAGCGATGAGTATGGTTATTATGTAGTCTCATGATTCGGTAGCAATCATTGTAGCGTATTTCCCATAAGGCTAATATTTAAATCATAGTTAATAGTAATTGGGCCGATGCACGTGCTTCCTTTGGTCGAGGCAACTCCTCGATAAGGTTATCGTTGCGTTGGACTAATTATAATAATATATAGTAAGTTAATAGTTGGGCTGATGCACGTGCTATCTTTGGTCGAGGCAACTCCTCGATAGGGTTATCGTTGCGTTGGACTAATTATAAACAATTAGTAAATAGTTGGGCCAGTGCATGTGGTACTCTTGGTCGAGGCAACTCCTCGATAGAGTTATCATTGCATTGGACAACTTGGAAAATAAATAAATTACAAATTATGAGATGGAATGTTGGGAATTTCTCTACGAGATTTTACTTCGAATAATTTGAATAGTATGTCAGTCTGTTCCGTTCACTGAAATTTCTGTGCAGCTATATAGTTTGATAGTTAAGCAGTAGCTTAGCCTTGTTGTTTTTGCTGCAATGATTAATGACTATGCGAGCTATCATATAATAAAATGTGTATTGTGAACTCCTATACGGCGTGCACTGTGGTTTAGCCGTGTGGGCGACCTGTGATGTACGAGTATAGTGTAGACTCCTATGCGGCGTGCACTCGGGTTCAGCCATGTAGGTGAGCTGTTCAGAGATGTACGAGTATAGTGTAGACCCCTATGCGGCGTGCACTCGGGTTCAGCCATGTAGGTGAGCTGTTCAGAGATGTACGAGTATAGTGTAGACCCCTATGCGGCGTGCACTCGGGTTCAGCCATGTAGGTGAGCTGTTCAGAGATGTACGAGTATAGTGTAGATTCCTATGCGGCGTGCACTCGGGTTCAGCCATGTAGGTGAGCTGTTCAGAGATGTACGAGTATAGTGTAGATTCCTATGCGGCGTGCACTCGGGTTCAGCCATGTAGGTGAGCTGTTCAGAGATGTACGAGTATAGTGTAGATTCCTATGCGGCGTGCACTCGGGTTCAGCCATGTAGGTGAGCTGTTCAGAGATGTACGAGTATAGTGTAGATTCCTATGCGGCGTGCACTCGGGTTCAGCCATGTAGGTGAGCTGTTCAGAGATGTACGAGTATAGTGTAGATTCCTATGCGGCGTGCACTCGGGTTCAGCCATGTAGGTGAGCTGTTCAGAGATGTACGAGTATAGTGTAGATTCCTATGCGGCGTGCACTCGGGTTCAGCCATGTAGGTGAGTTGTTCAGAGATGTACGAGTATAGTGTAGACCCCTATGCGGCGTGCACTCGGGTTCAGCCATGTAGGTGAGCTGTTCAGAGATGTACGAGTATAGTGTAGACCTCTAGTTTGAATAAATGACTTTTGAATTTTGAATTTAATGCGGCGTGCCCTCGGGTTTAGCCATGTAGGTGAGCTGTTCAGAGATGTACGAGTATAGTGTAGACCCCTAGTTTGAATAAATGACTTTTGAATTTTGAATTTTATGCGGCGTGCACTCGGGTTCAGCCATGTAGGTGAGCTGTTCAGAGATGTACGGGTATAGTGTAGATAGACCCCTATGCAGCGTGCACTTGGGTTCAGCCGTGTGGGCGACCTGTGATGTACGAGTATAGTGTAGACTCCTATGCGGCGTGCACTCCAGTTTAACCATGTAGGTGAGCTATATGGAGATGTATGCGTATAGTTTATAGCAGCCACGTAGGTGAGCTGTAGTCCAGATTTTAAAAATAAAGATGTAAGAGTATAGGTTAGAGTTCCATACGGCTTACACTCTAGTTCAACCATGATGATGGCTATAAAGAGATGTATGCGTATAGTTTATAATAGCCGCATAGGCGAGCTGTAATTTAGATTTTAAAATTAAAGATGAACATGTACCTACGAGTACAGTTTAGAGTTCTATGCGGCTCACACTCCAGTTTAACCATGTAGGTGAGCTATATGGAGATGTATGCGTATAGTTTATAGCAGCCACGTAGGTGAGCTGTAGTCCAGATTTTAAAAATAAAGATGTAAGAGTATAGGTTAGAGTTCCATACGGCTTACACTCTAGTTCAACCATGTTGATGGCTATAAAGAGATGTATGCGTATAGTTTATAGCAGCCACATAGGTGAGCTGTAGTTCAGAGTTTAAAATTAAAGATGAACATGTACCTACAAGTATAGTTTAGAGTTCTATGCGGCTTACACTCCAGTTTAACCATGTAGGTGAGCTATATGGAGATGTATGCGTATAGTTTATAGCAGCCACGTAGGTGAGCTGTAGTTCAGAGTTTAAAATTAAAGATGAACATGTACCTACGAGTATAGTTAGAGTTCTATGCGGCTTACACTCCAGTTTAACCATGTAGGTGAGCTTCATGGAGATATATGCGTATAGTTTATAGCAGCCACGTAGGTGAGCTGTAGTTCAGAGTTTCACGTAGGCACGTAATGTGATCTTATGCAGCCATGTAGGTGAGCTGTAGTGCAAAGCTTAACGTAGACACTTATGTGATTTTACGTAGCCATATGAGTGAGCTGTACATAGTTCTGTTTTAACGTTGATACTTATTTGATCTTATACGGCTATGCAAGTGAGCTGTAGTTTAGAATTTAACGTAGGCAGTTATGTGATATTATGGAGCTATGTAGATGACTACTAGTTCAGGAGTTTAACATAGGCACTTATGTGATCTTATGCAGCCATAAAGGTGAGCTGTAGTTCAGAGTTTAGATAGATAGATTCATTTATTTGCCTGAAATATGGTATTATACAGATTTTATAACAAATACACGATAGTGCCAACTAAATTCGGCATGCAAATTTTGTGACATTAACAATGATTTTAATTTAACAAAATAATTAAATTCCAATGTCAAAAAATAAAAAAAATAAGTACTAGATCAAGAATTGCCTAAATGATTAAATTACAAATGTCAAATAAAAATAATTCAATTACAATTTTTTTTAAAATCAACTTGCAAATTATAACCAAAGTAATAACGTCGAAGTAACGTTGTAACGTTAACGTTGACACTTACGTGATCTTTTGGGGCCATGAATTTAGCGTAGGCACTTAAGTAATCCTATGCAGCCATGTACATGTGCTGTTAATAAGTCATGTAAATATGGTGTTAGTGAGCCATGTATGTGTGCTGTTAGTAAGCCACGTAGGTATACTGCTATGAAAGCCATGTAGGTGCGCTGTTAGTAAGCCATGTAGGTATACTGCTATGAAAGCCATGTAGGTATGCTGCAATGAAAGTCAAGTAGCAGTGCTGTTAGAAAGCCATGTAGGTGTGCTGTTGGAAAGCCGTAAGGTGTCCTGTGAAGGCCAACGAAATGACAACTCCACTCCAGATCTACGCTCCAGAGCGGATCGTAAGTTTCTCTCCAGAGGCTCCTAGAAGATATGTATAGCAGGAAATGTTTATCTAGTGATTCTGAAGAGATACCTGTGAAGTTGAAGTTAGTTTTGGAAGGACTGACTGCAGATGATCTGCTGAAAATCATCTCGGCGATTCAACCAGGCACAAGTAAGAATGTTCCAACCACTAATGTAGTATTTTATCCGGATTTTAACCCTGATTTTAAATCCCAAGATATTGAGTGATGGCTAAAAAGATAAAACTAATACGCCAATATTTATAATTGGAATGAAAAACAAACAGTTCAATATACCCAATCGTTAGGAATTGACAAATCCTCTGGGTCGGTCCATCTGATTCGTCCCACTTTAATAATTATAATTTAGAATTGGACAAATAACTGTAAACACGAATTGTATTCATATATTTAGGAAACATTTAACATATTAAACATTAGTTTTAACCCCGTTTGTCTCGTGGTCGCAAGCGCGGCTACTGAGCTTGGGTTCCTGGGTTCGATTCCCAGGTTGGGTAGGGTGTCGTTTGATTTTTCTATCACGAGTTTTTCAGTAGCAGCTAGATCGGAAGCTTGAAGTGTGACACCCCGTGCGTCGGAACCACGGGAAGCAGTTGGTTCTGCGCCTGATCTGTACCCGGTCGTGTCAGGTTGCAGTCCCGTCGGGACTGTGGAGTAGGAGAGCAGTGAGGCACCTGTTTGCCGCACACATTTGTGCACTATGTCTCCTGCGTGCTTGGCTGGTCTCTGTTGAGGTTGGCCGCCCCATGGCCGGGATTCGGTCGGGAGGATTTATGAAGTGAAGTGAAGTGCAGTGCATACTCTTTTCTCTTTTCATCGGGTACTTATTAGGTGCATTGCCTGTCATATAAATAATGATATGATACAGTGTCTTGAGTGTGTAATTGTTTTTTTTTTTGTTACTCATTTTTCCTATTTGATGTAATGCCTCAGTGTGCGTGATTATTGCGTGCTTCGGAGTTAGCGCGCTGTAGGATGGCCGAATGTCATGATTTCTTTGATTAAATTTAAAAAAATGTATTACTTAAATATTGAATTATAATATCCACTGTGGCAACACTGTCAAAGTACAAATTATTATTATTATAACAATGTTTTAAATGTATTTTCATTATTGCAACTCAATGTATTATTTTACTTTGGCAACACTCAGAAATAACGGTTATGATAATATCGTTATTTCCGGGTGGGGCAAAAGTCATGCTAAATTGTAAAATGTAATGCAGAGTCAGTCGTCTTTGGATTGTGAAATAGAACAGTTGTGCTGATTAAAAGTATTACCAAGAAAATAGTGTTTTTCTTTACAATATAAACTAGCTTTTGCCCGCGGCTTCACCCGCGTGGATGTCGGAAAATATGCCACGGAATGCACTACCGGGATTCAAAGTACTCGCATGTAGTGTCTAAGTTATAAACTATCCGTGTGCCAAACTTCATCCAAATACGTTCAGCCGTTTTTGCGCCAATACGGTAAATTCATCCAGACAAATAGACAAACATTCTAAAAACTATATTTTCGTAGTCAGTACCTCGAAGCATTTACTTTTTTCAAAAATATTAAAGTACAGTTTTGACTTTGTTAATATTTTATTATATTTGTATAGTTATTGAACATGATACTTTATTACACACCACAAACATACATAACAAAAAATTTATCAAACATTTATTCTCATTCTAATAAGGTTGCTGTTGAGCAGATACCACTCACAAGTCTCAAATCATAGTGATCTTTATTATCGTTAAAGGTTCTGTTGGGTTGGCGCTGTCTGACGTAAAATAACTGAGAAAAGACTGTACTAGTGACGTACACTAAATGTGACTGCGACAGTTGGGCGACTGGACGCAACGACAGGCTGCGGCCGACAATTTTCATATTATATTTTGTTCCATGCTCCGCACACTTGGCTTCGAGTTGAGACGTACGCTCTCGCTACTTTTTAGCGACTAGACGCAGTGACCCGACGCACAATTTGTGCTGGCACTTACTCTAGCCTCATGCATTTCAACCTGTGGTTTCGACTACCGCAATTTCGAAATCAAAAGAAAAGTTCGCAAAGCATGAGGGTTGAAATAGAAAACAACGAATCGTATGTTCGGCAAAAACCACAAGTTGTTGTTTTCCTAAAAATAAAATAAACTGGTAAATTGAACGAAGTTAGACGGACGTTTTAGGATTTCTCCGTTTTTGCGCGTTATAAAAGGTAATAAATTGCTGGGAAAATACTTCACTAAGGATGAAAAGAGCTTCTTTGAACTACTGTGGCAGGTAACTGCTGCTTTGACAGTTTTCAAATAGTGTTTAGTATGTACCACTACTTTCAACCTTTTTAGCACACGGTAAATTGAAATTAGAATTCTTAGAACAAATACTTATTTCTCAAACAGTCTTGGAAATTCGAACTTTATTTTGACAACCTTCTTGGAGATTAATCAAAATTGTGGTACTGGTCGAATACATGCAAGCGGCCGGCCCGCAATGTTTGTATGAAAACTCATATCTGTCGTGTTATTTAAAAATGGAACGAACTTTTTAGTTCAACCCATGGCATTCAAGGAGGTAAATTAACAAAGATTTTATTTATATTTCGATTTGGTTTGCAAATAGAGCTGTTTATTATTTTAATAGATTTGTTTGAGAAGAAACAAATGAACGTATTGGCGCGTGAAAAAATATCGTTGTTTGTCATTGATTATGGTATTTACACATACTTAATTCACTTATTTTTAAATATTATAAAAAATATTTAAATATTTAAAAAATATACAAGCCTTGGCCGCAACCAGACATTGATGGACTCACGTATGAGTGCTATAGCCGTGATATAGTTATAGCCTTAGGGATATAGTTATATACCGTAATATAGTTTTATGAAAGCGTTTCATAACTATCTTATTAGGAATATAACTATGATACGAGCACGATCTAGTAAATTAATTAAGATTACGGTACTATGACCAAAGAGGTTAGGTTAGGTTAGAACAGTAACCAACAACGCGCGAGCCAAGCGAGCGAAGAGAGGCGGTACCGGGGCAGGCGGCCGGCGAGCGCTAAGTCGAAATTGGTCGTAGTAACAAAATTAGGGCACTCCGACATTTATGAACCGCTTTCATATTACGATATAAAGCTATATCTCTAGAGATATAACGATATCATGGCTATAACCATCTTACTGCGACTTATGCACAATTATTATTATTAAAATTCGTTTTTCGTGTCTGTCTGTGTGACATTTCCTAAGCGTTTTCACCAACATTCAGAGAATTTAATCCAGAAGATCCTTGTTGAACAATAATATTAAACTAACTTAAAATAAAATAAATCTTGATGTTTTGTGAAGTCGTAAAAACCGTGCGAAACAGGGACGGGTCGCTAATAAATTAAAATACTCAAAATATTTTATTTCTAAAACTGTCAAAATCTAATAAGTTGGTGTACAGACAACCGCAATTTTATGGTGGCACTTGAACTACTAGAATCGCCTATACTGCTACATCATAAAGTCACTATCAATATCAATTTGCTACCATGAACGTGCGGTTGACTTTACATCTGTTAGGTAAAGGCGAAGTCTTGTTCAAATATTATAAGATGTAGCTTGATAAAACCACATCAAATCAACCACAGTCTTGTCCTTTACCCCTGCTCGGCCTTTTTTTTCTGTTTTATTTTTATTTTATGGTGTATTTTTCAGCTGTAATGCCAATAAACGCATTTTTCTTTCTTTCTTTAATCCAATATATACTCAGACTGCTAATGTATCTAAATTGTATGCACACTCGATATTGATACTGATTAAAACTCTTGTCACTAAATAAATCGAGTTGAATGTGACGATGAAATTGAAAATAAACCTCATAAATTGCTTCATAGAAATTGAAGTTTGCAAACCCATTGGGATCCCAAACGGCGCGACTTTACATTCCAAGTGATGACAATTCTTCAGAAACTGAAATGAAATCGACCGCTTCAATGAATTCAACTGAATGCGACTCATTTCAACAGCTATACTGTAAGCTTATGTTAAGGTTTATCTCATAAGTTTAAATTGAATCTTTCGAACGTGTTCTGGGAGCTGATGTCAACTTGTTTAGCCAACCTAACAATAAATATGAAGGCACTGGACAATCATATCATAGTAATTTTCAACATCATATTATATATAGGCACTGATTAAGAAATGCACAATCTTAAATAGAGAAAGTCTGAGGAAGTTTCTGAGTTACAGATCACTCTACTCTCTAAACCTGCGTTATTCAATTAGCGTTCTGAACAGTTCTGAGCGAGTAAGCGTCTGTTCGCGCGGTAAATGAAAACACTTGAGCGAGCGAACATGTTTGTTCAGTGATGATCGGTGCTCGCTCACTCATTCTTTCAGTGAAAACGACGTCACGGGCACTCGTTTTCTCGTTGTAGTGAAAATATATGTTTTCGGTTTTGGGCGTACATCGGCAGAACAGCAAACATTTGCTCTAAACAGAATGTTCACTCGGCAGGTTATAGTGAAGACGCGGCTTTAGATAGGACACATTAATTTACAAAACGATGTTCATGTCCCGTGTCGACATTAGTTAAAGGAGAACTACTCTTGCCGTGATTAAACCATTAAACGTACTTAGGTACCCCTGAGGGCCTACACAAGTGCCAATCACTTTCAAAGCGTAACGTATCACTAAAACGAATTTCACCGGGATTGACATAAGCTTTTCGGATTTTTGACTTTTGCATCATTGTTTTACATACAGATCACCTAAAATGTATAAATAACATCTTTTTGTACTTATGTTCACAAATAAAGATTGATTTGATTTGATTTGATTTGATTTGATTGTTATCGCTGATGGATCGTTACTTTGTCCAGGCTCTCTGGTTAGTTAGTACACTGCCCAGATAGGGCTAGAATGTCTTCAGAATAATTGTCAATCGTTAAGGAGGATCCGTAAAGGTAGCCCACGAAATTCAAGTTTTCTTACGTAAATCTTGAACATATTTTTCAGAACTTGGTTGTTACCAAAAAACGTCTTGAAAAAAGTGTAACAAATTAACAATAAACTAACCTGTTACCTTGAGTTCCAATATCTGTATTAAATATCAAAGTACGTTGGTGTTTAATTAATAACAGAACGTTTGATTTGAATGCAGAGCTTTTTTGTTTTTTATGTTCGATTACTCAACAAATTTTTGAGTAAATAGATAATTGCTTCTTATTTTGCAATAAATTACAAGCGTTGTGTCATTGCAGATTGTGTGATTTGTGGTATAAGCAGGCCTAAAACAAGTCGGATTTGAGCTTGATTGCAGTGAAAACAGACTCTCCCTGTCATTTGTTTGTTGAGTAATTTGGTTTGTGGTTTTAGGAAACCGAATTAAACAACATAACATATAACATCATGCCTTGTTTCCCCGAAGGGTTAGGCAGAGGTGTTCTATAGTACACCCATATTTCGCCAGTTATGTTTAGGTCCCATGTAATAGGGGCGAGCCTATTGCCATCAACCGGGCATAAATCCAGAATCAGCTAACTAAACGTAAAAACAGCATTTAAAAAAAACTTCACAATAAATTAAACTTCCTAAATACTTTCAATTTTCTAATCGGTTAGGTAATTAAATACTTGATGGCATTTTGGAATGAACGCCAGAAGTGAACAGTAACAAAATTAACTTTTGTGCTCAATGCAAAAAAAACAGTGTTTTTATAAAGAATTGTGCAGGACGCCCACTCAATAGTAGGTTTGATTATGTAACGTAAATCACATAGATCAATGTTGTAAATAAGAATATTCAAATATAAGTTTGTTCCCATAGTTATATGTTGCATTGTAATGAGCATAGGGATAGTTTTGATCTCCCATACTTATAAACCTGATTGATACCTATGCCTCTTGTTGAATGAGTAGTTAGCACCCTAACATATACCGAAGGTAAGGTAAGGAAGGTAAACTGACTGCAAATCACATGCATAAACATAAGCAATAATAGTACTGACCACCAAGCAGGTCCTAACTTAACAAGAACACACAGGTAAATCACTGACAGTCACCTAAACACACATAAACAGAATATTAGCATCACTCACGAACAAGTCGCAACTTGTCGACGAGAAACTAGCCAGATGGCATCGCCCAAGAACAAGTTGCAACTTGTCGAACATAAACTACGTAAAAAGGTATCATTCAGGGAGCTGGTTACAACTTGTCGAGAATAAAGTTCATGCTTGACTAAAATGGTCAGGCCTCACCTACCTATCATTAGTTAAGAATTTTAAATCATTTATTTTTAATATAAGAACCACCCGCTACTTGTACCATAGTAGAATACTACCCAACAAGCAAAATAATCCTGGAATGCGATTTTATAATGCTACGTGGACTTATAAAACTCCGATGATAGTTTTGGTGGTTGCTACTGCGCTTTTAACGTTACGTTTAATCCTATGATTTGTACTTATATCGGTATATAGGATCATACTTCCTGACAAATATAGGATCAAGACTCCTATAAAAGCATGAAACAAGAGTAATTGCACTCAGGAGTAATTACTCCGGGAACTCAGACTTATATGCGCCTATAAGATTACATCTGCGGGCCATTTAAATCTTAATACTCCTGTAGGAGCATGTACCAGGAAGATATGCTCTGAGGAGCAATTACTCTTGTTATTTTTACTTATAACCTCTTATAAGCTAATATTTTATGACCAATTTAAGTAAATTAAAGTCAAATTATTGTAAATCATTTATGTATCTGGTTTGGTTTTACATAAACTTAAAAGTAAGTGTTAAATGAATTACATATCCACGTTTAAAAAATAATAAATCACCAAGATTATAACAGCACTCGGTAGGATAAAATGTTCTCTATATCGATTTATCGTATGCCGTTTTAAACCTAGACATATTTATATAGGCATTCCACAGTAGTGTTATTGTCTAAGTAATCACAAACAATCCTGGTGAAGCCACTTTTGCTTGTAACGACCAGTACAGGCGAAAACGCGCTTTATATAGTTTTGCAAATTCTATTGTAGGATTTGATTTGAATCGATTTTCATCTGGGCATTCCGGAACCCTAATCGGTAACAATGGCGAATGTTTTTCGGTTTTGAGATAACCCAATATGGAACCAATATACTTATATTGGTACTATGTCACACTTGGAAATGCTCAAAATACTTATTTTAGCACTATGTCATACTTGGAAATGCTCACCAGGAAAATGGCAGCTGCCTTTCATAATATTAATTTAATATTAATTAATACTAAAATGTATATAAGCAAATTTCAAGAGGCGCTTTAATTTTTTTTATCAAAACCATGATAGATTTCACAGAAAATTCACATTCCCCTACGAATAAGCTATACGACTAACAATTTGACAACAATAAGATTTTGTTTTTCTACTAAGGTTGACATGAATCAATTCTGATTCATATAAATACTTCCCCTCAAGATGTTAAAAAAAAATTTTTACAGAGCACAACAAGCGATACACTCGACTGTTCACAATATATTATAGAAGCATTTCTAGGCGCGTATTAATCTCATTTTTGACTATAACTTACTTATATTGAGATTTACAGGAGTAATTGTATTGACGTAACTCAATTACAGGAGCAATAAAGGCGTATATGGCATTTCAGCGGTCTAATATAAATACATTATAAGTAAAAGTAGACTTATAAAGTGGGCCCTTTTCGAGACTTATATGCGGATATAAGTCACATATAGTCCTCGATAAATTATGGTTCTAGGATAGTTTAAAAACTACTTTTTGCTAGTTGGGTAGTTAAGCTCGAACCAAAATGTAAAACCCAGTGTTTTTAGTGCGCGACTCAATACTCGTATACCTCCATAATATTCAGTCATAAATTCAGTTTGTATCCAGATCTTATAGTGAACAGTAAACGATATTCGTCAAGTCATCAGAGTTTTATTCAGTGAACAAAGTAGTAGTGCCCTCCAATCCAGTGCACATAGTGTGAAACCTAGAACACTCACAAGAATATAACATTAAGAAAACACGTTCTATCTCTATTGTTCCATTGATTCCGGTTGGTAAATTATTTGATGAATATTTTAAAAGTATTATGGTGAACGCTCCGTTGACCACCTAATCAAAAAAATTTAATTTTCCCGTTGGGCGTAGATTTTTTAATATTATTTCGTTGAGATAAAGTGTATTATGATAATTTGTATTGCCCTTTATAAAGAACAGACAGTTTATTAGCACAAGTAGCTATAGCAAGCGCAACTGAACCCTGACACTGTTTGTCCACCGCACCGTGAACGGGACGTTAACGAGAAACGAGATTACGCGGCCATAGTCACTACTTTGGCGCCGTCGTCTCGTTCTCGTTCCTTTCGCGGTGCGGTGGACAGTCATACGGGCCAGTAACGACAATACCTATGGGACAGTGTACAAAATATTGTAAAACTATACTATATGAGTTGGTCACTTACTGAACAAACTCAAGATTTGCCAGCGGGCAATGGAGCGCAGCATAATTTTTGGTGTCAAGCGAACAGACCTCGTTAGAAATACCACCCTGCGCTCCAAAACTCAAGTAGCGGATGTTGGAGAAAAAAAAGCCAGGCTGAAGTGGGAGTGGGCCGGCCACTTCGCACGAATGCACTCAGAGAGTTGGGCAAAGATCGTCACTCGCTGGACGCCTGAAGGAAGACATCGAGGTAAACCGGGCCAAAGGTGGCGTTACGATCTTATCATGTTTGCGGGGCCAACATGGTCTGGAATCGCACCAAGCAGATAGATTTGGAAGGAAAAACGGGGTTTGCCTTTTCCCAGCAGTGGTACACAATATAGCGAGAAAAAAATTTGGAGTTTTTATCCCATTATGACATTCAAAAGGACCTTTTAGAATAATTGAAATTAATTACTGAACTTTGACCTCAAAATCGGAAATGCTATTCGAGCCTTGAATATCGGTATTAACAAGATATAAAATTCAGATGGCAGTCGTTCCGTGTTAAATATGTTATTCAGTCCCATCTGGTGAAGCTGAAAGCCGAATCTAACCTAGTTAGGAAAAGACTCAGCAGATGATACGTAACAGAGGCTACCTACTAAATTATTCCTAACCGTGACATTTCCCGAATTTCGTTTGAGTGGTAGCGTCTGTGCAGTGTAAGGCGGGAGTTATTATTAAATTTGTCTAGACACATGATCTGACCGGATTTGGATGAAATTTGGCAAACAGATAGTTTATAATTTGGATTAACACATAAGATACTTTTTATCCCGATATTCCCACGGGATCGAGACTTATGCGGGTGAAACCGCGGGGCGCTGCTAGTGGAAAATATTTTTTGACACATGAACTATTGTGCGGTTTTTAATTTCTAACGTGACTATAATATCGTGGACATCCTCGTCCACGTTCAGAAAATGTATGGAAAGATGTGCGTTATAACTTTATCGTGGACGGTAATTAAAAAGCGTCTTCATATACAGGGTTATTTTAAATTGGCTAGCTAAACTCGGCAGGCGCGATGGGTATAATCGATACCTAAACATGAATCTGGCTATGAAATTATTAACAATATCAGCGAAGATCACTGCACACGTGAAACCAGTTCTACAAAGACTATTCTCGACCACGTATGCTCAAACTTGAATCATAAAGGTTTCCACATGGCAATTGTGGACTCACCTATGTCCGATCATAAACAGATCTACCTATCAATGAAAAAGTACAAATCACCACCTAGAAAACGTGTCAAGTATGATGCGGTGGACTACGAAAAACTCTTCGAATATATCAAAAGTACAAACTATCAGTTAAATGACAACTACTACGACAACCTCGAAAAATATATAAAGTGTGCAATATTTGAAAGTAAAGTTACTAAAACCAAAGTCCTAAATCCACCGCAACGACTGGATATGCAGAGATATAATAACAAAGATTCATGAAAGAAATGTAGTTTGGCACAAATTGAAGCAAGATCCAGAAAATGAAGAATTAAACAAACAATTTATAATAGAAAGGAACAAAACTACAGAAAGAATACAAAATACTAAAAAGAAATACTACTATGCAACATTCAAGAAATACTCAGGAAACCCAAAGAAGATGTGGAAACTAATTAACTCCCTGTCCAACAACAAGATCAAAACACATTGTAATCCTCCAAATCTCTTAACCAAAGACGGGCCTGTAACCGATGGTGGTGAAATCTGTGAGACTTTTAACATCTTCTTCTCAACGATCGGTTCGACACTCGCTAACACTATCTTAACGACACAGCAAAAACACAACGTAGACACCACAATACAGACAAGAGATTATACTGATAAACTAACTACCTTTACACCATGTCAAACGGACGAAATCTCAAAAATTATCTCTAGTCTTGATCCAAACTGTAGTGTAGGGATTGATGGGATAACCACAAAAATAATTTAATGTTTAAAAACCCTAATATCTGACAAACTGACAACTTGCATTAATGAACACCTTGTTGAGGGATCGTTTCCAGATGCTCTGAAAATTGCTAAAGTTACCCCTATCCATAAAACTGGCACAAAAACTGACCCTAACAATTACCGGCCGATCTCCGTCCTACCTATCGTGTCGAAAATATTTGAAAAAGTTATCTATTCGCGATTAGACAAATACCTCACCTCTATTAACTTCCTTTACAAAAGACAGTATGGGTTTCGTTCCCAGTCCAACACTTTATCAGCCACAGCAGACCTAATTACAGCAACACAAACTAATATTGACCAAAAAAGATAGCACTGGGCCTTTTCATCGCCCTAAAGAAAGCATTCGACACCGTTAGCCACACAATATTACTACAAAAGCTCATCAACATAGGTGTTTCAGGGGTGGCACTCAAAATGATTGAGTCGTACCTACAGAATAGGTATCAAATAGTAAAAGTCGGGGAATACCAAAGTAAACCACATAGCACAAGCTCATTCGGTGTGCCCCAGGGATCGGTTCTTGGACCACTATTCTTTCTCATTTACATCAATTCCGTACACGAAATTTCATTACACGGACATGTTTCCCTTTATGCTGACGATACCTGTCTTTTTTACTATGGTACTTCGATTGATGACATGATCAACCAAGCGCAGCAAGATTTAAACACATCTATTTGGTTCCAACAAAACCTACTTACAATAAATGCAGCTAAAACTAGTTATGTCATTTTCAAATCCAAAAATAAAAAAATACCAGGTTATCCCCCCTTAACCATTAATAATGAAATAATACAGCAAAAAGAGTGCGAAAAATACCTTGGACTAAGAGTAGACTGTCAGTTAAACTGGAAAATACAAATTGACCACATCACATCCAAGCTTTCCTCACTTTTGGGCTCATTGCGCAATGTTGTTCATTGCCTTCCTCATAAAGTGCGCCAGACCATTTACAACTCGTTAGTGAAGCCACATCTGATGTACAGTCAGCATCAAAAGTTCATGAACACATTTAGATTTTCAAAATCGCTGTACACCGTATTCACTATTAGCACTTCATAGTGAATACGGTGTACAGCGATTTTGAAAATCTAAATGTGTTCATGAACTTTTGATGCTGACTGTACCTCATTGAAATCTGGGGCAACGCGCCAAAAACTAATCTAAAGGACCTACAGATTGCTCAAAATAAAATTATTAAACTGCTTTTCCACTATGATTACCTTACACCTACAATTAAAATTTACAGGGAAACCAAACTCATGAATATTAGACAACTCCATGCATACTGTACCAGCATACTTATACGAAAAATTCTATACAAGTCCATTCACACACAAATACACTTCACTAAAATACACCAAGTACAAATTGTAGCAGTCGTAGGAAGGATCACATTTTACTACCACGAGTGCGAACGGTCAACGGTGAGAGAACAATCATTTTTGCGGGAGTGAAACAATATAATAAGCTGCCTAAAGAGGTAAAGAATGCAAACTCGTTTAATATTTTTAAAACTAAATTAAAAAATCATATTTTAAACGATCAAACATTACTGCCATAAACGAACCTGCTGCGTTGTTTTATTGTGGCACCGGGTTCGCATTCCTTATCTGTTTTGCGAT
This sequence comes from Agrochola macilenta, assembly GCA_916701695.1. Classification (NCBI taxonomy): domain Eukaryota; kingdom Metazoa; phylum Arthropoda; class Insecta; order Lepidoptera; family Noctuidae; genus Agrochola; species Agrochola macilenta. The sequence goes on along the minus strand of OU753560.1, from coordinate 19,966,614 downwards.
CACAGTAATTATTACTTTTGAGGGTGGATTGAAAAGTTCTAAGTTTTTGTGTCTCATTAATGTTAATTGCGTACCTACGAAATGAAATGTTATTAGCAAAATAAATGATTTGTATGAATACCTGCTTAGTTTGTGTGTCAAAGTTCATATAATACTATATTTTTAAGTTATAAAATGTTCTCAAGTAAGTGAAATCCTTGTAATTTCTTATTGAGAAATAAATTTCTTTAACCATATAACATGATAAAACAAAAATTGGCAGTCATGGGGACTGCTGACAGAAGTAAAAACTTAAAACTGTTTAGCGGCATCTATATTCTACATAAAGTAAAGTAATAATAAATAGTAAAGCACTACACAAATCCATAAGTTTACTCCCTATCAAAAATCTCTCAACGCGCCTAAAGAAGATTTCATTTCAAAAATTAATTTATTTGATGATTTTTGTGGGGTCATCGACAGCTGTTATTGTTATCACTTGAAATATCAGTTTAAAAATCTGTTATTATTTTGTGTAAACTTTACAGGTGATGGGTATCGACAATTTAACACGATAAAGCATAAAAAACAGTTTTTCTCAACTCATACTTCAAGTAACAACAGTACCAGCGGTCGTTGACCTTCCAAAAAAAAGAACATGAAATCTTTTTATTTTTCACTAGTTGTGCCCCACGGTTTAACCCGCATAAGTCTCGATCCTGTAAGAATATCAGGATAAAAAGTATCATCAGTCATAACCCAGGTCATGGTCTATCCAAGTGCCAAATTTTATTCAAATCCGTTCAGCCATTTTAGCGTGAAAGCGAAACAAACAAACTCACTTTCGCATTTATAATATTAGTTAGGATTTTATCGTGATTGGATAACGATACCTACCCATCGCGTCTGCGGAGTTTAGCTAGCTAATTTTTAAATAACCCTGTATTTTCATACGTTTTACTGTAACTCTGTTATCGTGATGCTGTGGGTGTCCACGATAACACCATCCCATTACAAATCATAAAAGTGCCTTAAAAGGGTCTATTTGAAATAAATGATTAGACTTTGACTTTGTCGTGAAATTTTGTACAACACTAGTTTGATTTTAACAAATTAGTGAGGTGTCATTGGTTAAGTCTAGTCCAGCCAGTGTTTGAAGTTGATAGCGTCAAAGGAAGTTTAATATAGTTGACGCTAGAGATGATTAAGCAAAGCTTAATAATCTTCAGTTTATTTTCTGTGTTTGGGTTTAGGTTAGGTTAGGTTTAGGTTAAAAACGACGTATAAACGTCGTTTCTGGAAACAAATTTCAGTCTATTTGTAGGCACTCAAATCTCGGAACTCCCAATTTTCCCTTCAGAAGGAAATTACTTTACCCAAGCACGTACGTGTTGTTGCCAATAAAAATGAAATTGGCTTTCCAGATTTCTCATTATTAGCAATAAGTAGCACCTGTGTTGGTTGCAGTACGATCGGCGAAAAATCCGTAATAATAATACCTACAAACAGAATCAACACTGACCCTGAATGTATTTTGTTCAGAGACGATATAATTTTGGTAATGTAGTGTTATTTTACTCCAAAAAAACTAATTAATACACGTACATTAAGCAAACACCCAAAAAATATGCTTTTGGTTAGTACGAACTTGATTGTAAGTATCTATTATACTTTTTTATATTTTGTTGACGAAACAAATCATTATACTAATTCTGAGCTCTGCTCTGTTAGTAAGGCCCGTCATCCACGACGCTACCCACAAATAACATGTTACAACCTCAAATCACTAATCAGGAGCCAGAATGTCACAGCACTATTATTTCAATGGCGATGGCGGTCACGACGTAACTAATCAATAATTAGTTAATAACGCGTTAGTACCGAACTAATCACTCGCAACCCAACATGCTAGTGGCGCAGTATTGGTTTTGATTAAATTGGAAGCTATGCTGCGGCTTAAATACAATTCGTGCAATTTTTTTAAACATATTAAAGCGCCGTGTACGATCCAGCGTTACCAATTAAATAACTTTAACAAACGACACGTCAAGACTTCGCAGGGTTGTTACAACTTGACAAAGCATTGCGATTTCTTTACGATACGTAGGTTAAATATTTTATACTTTAAATAAACCTTCCGGAATAATTTCTCGAAGTTATACTGAAAATTGTACTATAATCCGTTGCGTAGTTTAGGAGAATAACATGGTGACACAGACAGACATGAAAAGCGACTTTAATTTATAATAATACAAGCTTCTAACCGCGACTTCATACGCGTGAAATTTCCTGTTTATTCGCATCACCCGCCTGCGTAATATAATGATCATTATAATATCATCATTTGATATCATCTTTCAATTCTACTCGTGTAATTTTAACAAAAAAAGTTTTTTGTGATTTGTATCTTATTTAAAATAGTTAGACCTAAAGGCTTGCGGAATTTTTGTGAGTAATAATGAGTACTATGTATAAACATGTAGTATATTATTTTACGTATCATCAATAGTTTTCGCAACGCTCGCCAAATAGTAACTTTTATAGGCAAATTTTTGATACCTTAGGTTATTATTATTGCAATTTTTGCAGGGATCTCTAATCTCTTTTTCTCTAAATATATTCATTCGTCCATATTATTCGCAGTTAATGTAACTTTCTATAGTTATAATAATTTTTTAAATCGTTTATGTAAATTTTGAGTATATACATTACAAACAAACATACGAAAAATCATAATCTTAATGTTAAGTTTAGATTACTTACCCGTTCCATCAGATTTGAGTGGCGTCGTGGACGATGGGCCTTATTGTTTATCTCACGAAAACTAGTTACAGTCAAACGAAGAAAAGCCTCGGTGTAAACCCGTTGGAGTATTTTATATCCCCGTTGAGATAAAACGGAGCTTACTACGGACTACGTAGACGTGGGATGACTACCTATTTGAACTTCTCTCCTAAAGGATTTCTTCACGTACCTTTCTATGTTTTTTCGTATTTATATTTTGTCTTGAGCAAGAATATTTGTATGTTACACGGCTAGATAAGTTGTCATTTTTTTGTCTGATATTTGGCTTACCTTTTACGCTGTCCTTATTTCCTATTTCCCTTTAAACCTATGTTCAAAGTTTAATTTAAAAATGTAAGTAAGCAATAAGATTTAAATAAAATTCACGAATAAGAAAAATGTTCAGTAGGCACATCTCAGATTACAAACTGGTAACTTATTTTCGTATCTCGGGTTATTTATGGCCTGCATTATTTTGTAGATTACTGAAAAAGTTATGTTAAAAATCTTTTAACCAAAAAAAAAACACTACAAAGTGAAAAATTACTTTAATTTCGGAAGTCGGTGTATTTGGTTTTGAATATTCGTTTTTTGCCACCAACTTCCGAAATTAAGTTATTTTTCACTTTGTAGTGTTTTTTTTTCGGAAGTCGGTTGTTTTTTTTTTGTACAACTCAGTCTCGGAATCAGAGCGAGCGATTATACATTTTCGTATTTTATTATTTCACGTTCCCACCCCACTAGTACATAGAGGTACTAAGTGTAGCGACAAGATCTCTTGAAAACACAAATTTATTGACGTTTTACAATGAGTATTTCAAATCTAATACCGAGAACCCTCCTCGAGGGTCCACTTGCAATTTGAATGGCGCCATGGCATATGAGCTGTATGAAAATTGAGTGGACTCGAATGTGTTAAGCTGGAAGCATACAACCACCATGACGGCTGGGTTTGACACTGGGTGGCTGACACTGGGTGGCTAATATTTATATTAATTTGTTTATTTATTCCATATAGTTAATGATTTCAGACCATTACTTCCAGGTTCAGGTTTCTGTATAAAAGGTTTACTATAAATCAGTATACCTCAGATTGGCCTGGAATACACCTACAAAATAATCTTCTTAAAAAAAAAACTGTCGGTAGAAATACCACGGCTACTTATTTATTATCAAATTAAAGTTGGAAGCTTTCATTCAACTAAATAATTTCGTTGCTCCTGGCGCCATTTGTAACCTTAAAGGTCGTATTTTAATTGAATAATCTCCTGAATTAGAGCTAAAAATATCAGTTAATTCCTCGATAATTTGAATTTCCGTCTTTTTATGATTTAGTTACGAAAGAGATTTATTATTTCATGCTGGTGACAGTGCAAGCTCCTTGCTTTGACTCACGGATTGAACTTTCAAGCTGCTGATACTAATAAATTTCTTTGTGGCTTCGGCAAATACTGTGAAGCTTGAATTTTAGTTTGAAATTGGCATAATTTATTTGATTTTCGTTTGCTGGATGGGATTATGGATTTTCTTGAAGACAAAACCAGGACCCTTAAACAGTCAGTTTAAAAAAAATACAAAATAAAAGGGCTTTGTCGCACATGCAATTATGCCGCCTTGGTTGGCTTAACCAAATCATCAATAAAATCTGCCTAGCTTTTTTTTATATGTTGTGGTCGACTTCCAGTCTAACCGGATGCAGCTGAATACTTTATTTTACATGGAGCGACTGCCTTCTGACCTCCACAACCCAGTAACTGGGCAATACGATACCCCTTGGTAAGACTGGTAGTTAGATTTTCGGGCTTCTGACGACCGGTAACGACTGTCAAAGATCCACGAATGACAGCCGGGACGTTAGTCCCGGCTGTCATTAGGCCGTTAGGCTTAACGTGCTTTCCGAGGCACGAAGGAGTCTCGGTATGTTAAGATAGTCACCCATCTACAGACCTACCCCGGCAAGCGTAGCTGAACCTGATGGATCGAACCGTGCGGCTGGTATTACTTAGCCACGAGCTCCTCAACAAAATCATACTAATTTAAATTTAACAAAACCTTAGCATACCTTAATTTTGTAAGTACTCTAGCTGCATCGGACAGTGGCACAGTAGAGCACTATTACAGTAATCTATCTCTCATCTCAATCTAAGCTATTTCTTAATTCCTCGTTGCGGACAACACCTAAAAGAATGATATAGTATAATTGTATCGGTAATCTTTTGAAAAATAAATACTTTTCGAATGAGTTGCCCTTGAATTCGTCTGCGTGTATTTTGAATTTAATTTTTTTATACGGGGTGTCAGGGACATCGACGCGAAGCCGGTGACCATGGATTCAGTACATGATTCTGAACCCCCCTGCGTTGAAATTTTTCGTCGGTTATTTAAAAAAAAAAACAGCTGCTCCATACATTTTGACCGCGTAGGTATTGCACTTTTCTAAGAAACAGCAGATTTTTTTTTTTATAACCGACGAAAAATTTCAACGCAGTGGGGTTCAGAATCATGTACTGAATCCATAGTAGCCGGCTTCGCGTCGATGTTCCTGCCACCCTGTATACCTAGGAATAAATATCCAGGAAAAAAGTAGCACATCCAAAGTAGTATGTCCTTCTCCAGCCTTTCTATCTGTCATCACAGATCGGCCAGTGATTTAGGCGTAAAATGGCAAGACAGAGTTATTTTCGCATTTAGAAGATTTGTATGAATTAGTATGGATTTAATACGTAAACTCCCGGAATATCACGTAACTAGAAAATACCACATTATTGTTAGGCAGGAGTATAACCTTATCTGCTAGGTAATCTACCTTATTATTCATTTAACTGGCTTCCAGATTCCAGACTACAATATTCAGAACTTTTCAAATACGCGAGTAGGTAGAGCTGGTACCTAAACAAGCCCGTATAATTACTACTAATTTATATAACGGTAACTTGAAATGTTTATGAATAATATGGAACGGCAGAAAGTAAATTCTGTACTTAAATTAAAGCCTCATCATATTCATGGTATAATTTTGCTGTTAACAATATTAACATTGGTTTTTTTTTTACTCTGTATTTTTGTGCTATCAGCAACTTTTTTTTGTGCCGTCAGCAAATGTTTTGTTTTTCAGCAACGCAAATATAATGCTTGAAACACAGAGTAATTTAATTTTATTACTAGCAGCGCCCCGCGATTTTACCCGCGTGTCTCGATCCCGTGAGAATGTCGGGATAAAAAGTATCATATGTCCTAATCCATCATGGTCTACCCATGTGCTAAATTTCATCCAAATATCTTTAGCCGTTTCAGCGTGAAAGCGCAACAAATAAACAATCAAACTCACTATCGCTTTTATAATATTACTAGCTGCGCCCCGCCGTTTCACCTGCATAAGTCTCGATCCTGTAAAAATATCGGGATAAAAGGTATTATATGTCCTTTTGCAGGTCATGGTCTACCCATGTGTCAAATTTCATCCAAATCCGTTAAGCCGTTTTAGCGTAAAAGCGTAACAAACAAACTCACTTTCGCATTTATAATATTAGATAGCATATAATTAGGATTGCGGACAACCATTGCTCCGACAATTATGCGCTGCGTTTTTCCGGGATATAAACATACTGGTCACCAATCTGACTGCTAAATAGCAATGCAGTTTCGTAAATGAATTCAAACATTTGAAACACATAGCCATTGAAATACGAAACATTCGTGTAGACAAACAACGCCAGTAATGAACATTTTTTTAAAAATATTTAATTTATTGGTTACACAGAACACAAATCTAAAATTAATGACTAAACTATTAATTAAATTCATAGCCGTAAAATAAAAGCACAATTCCTAAATATTGCCACTGTTTCCGTTGTCAATTGGAAAATTATGTCAAATTCAACTCACTGATTAAATTTCAGGTAATTTTTCTGACGGGTTCTTCACAAAGATGAAATAGTATAAACAAATCTGTTTTTTGAGAGACAAAAAGCTTCCATATTTAATTCGAAATACCACTGTCACCCTGTAGAGAATTTCGACATGTTGCAAGGAATTTAATTAACTGAATGTGTCCGCATTTTATAGTTTGGGAAGTTTCACGATTACACGAATAAAAAATGGGTGAAGAAAACTAAATGAGAAATTAAAAAACGATGTAGAGTATTATTTTGGACTAACTGATTAATGACATTTACTTCATATAATGAGTAGACTTTTAATAGTATTATTTTAATTGATTTATTTATAAAAAAACTAGTGACCCACCCTTGATTCGCAAGGTTTTTATGAATTGACAATACTAATATTATAAAAAAAACAACTTTTTATAAAAAAATACACTACAAAGTGAAAAATTACTTTAATTCTGGAAGTCGGTGTCTTTGGTTTTGAATTTTCGTTTTTTGTCACCGACTTCCGAAATTAAAGTTATTTTTCACTTTGTAGTGTTTTTTTTGGAAGTCGGTTGTTTTTTCATCCACATATACTAAGTGGGAAAAATACGCATTATTGAAGCTTACTCAAAAACTATCCAAGCAAAGTTAATAAAATTTATATGGGACCAATTCGGAGCATACCCTTTCATACAAAAAATAATTTTCAAAATCGGTGCACAATTGACGGAGAAACCGGCGGGCATACAAAAAAAAAAATATACATACGCGACGAACATATAACCTCCTCTTTTTTGGAAATCGGTTAAAAAAGATTTTATTTTTTGTATGTTTGTTTGTTACGCTTTCAATCTAAAACGACTTAACGGATTTGGATGAAATTTTGTACAAGGGTAGACCATGATCTGGGTTAGGACATAGGATACTTTTTATCTCGGTATTCTTACGGGATCGAGACTTATGCCGGTGAAACCGCGGAGCGCAGGTAGTTAAACATAATATTATTATTATAAGCTTTCGGACTAAATTATATATGGTGTAAGCTGCATCAAAATCCGCGTAGTTTAGAAAAACGCAGTCACAAAGACAAACAGGTGATTTAAATTTCTTAAATGTAGGTATGGAATTATCGCGATCGAACTTACAATCCGTGCTACAAAATGGCTACGACGTAGCGCAGCGTGCTGCGAGTGACAAATGAAAAGCTCGCTCATTGTAGCGACTATTCTATATATTAAGATTTACTTTATATTAAATCACTGTACTCATGTTTTACAAAATAAATATTTCTTATCTAAAAAAAATATATATTTGCTGTATAATCTCCTGTAACAGTACCTATGTTAACAATAGGACCGAACACATCAAAATTCATCTAACCTACTTATTTGTAACCACTATGTATTTACTACTACATAAAATATTAAAACATTGCAATTACTGCACACATAAAAATATTCGGAGTGAGTTGAAGAAGAATATAATTGCAATTTACATCTAGTAACATTAAATTAGTAGAAAACGAAATATGTTCTGAAATTACATGCGAGTTGGAGTTTGATCTAATAAAATGCAGACAAAGGTTATAAAATCCTATAATTAAAATCAGTTTTAATACCTACTGAGCTAAGTGTAATGATACATGTTATATTTATGCTGTTTTTGAAAGGCAGCGTGCTAGATATGCTATGTAGTTTTAGCTCTTTGAATGTTGAGTCGACGCAAGCGTGAAACCATATTTCCTCACTCAAAAGCGTGATATATGAGAAATGAATGATAAGTACGTTTATACAAACACTTTGACACGTCAATCATATCCTATCTGACAACGCTGAGAACAAAGGCAAACTCAGAAGTCGCAGTCTCTAAACGTGTATCTATCTTTGATTATTTGTATCTATCTCATGGCTATGTTTGAGTAGTCTGAAACATAGTCTTGAGATAGAAAGCACAAATGCCTCTTACTGTGAATTTACACTGGCGAAACATCACAACAAAACATGTTGAAATCTCTAGTTCCTGTCAAACATTGTATGGAACATTGACAGAAAATAGAGATTTCAACATGACGTTTTGCTGTTAATGTTTCGCCAGTGCAAACGCACAGTAAGTCAGTCTCATCACTCAAACTTTTGTAGATACCAACAGGAACAAAAGTCAAGGAACACTTTTAATTTTACATAAAATATCATCTCTATTGATACAAACGATTCGATACAATGTTTTTTTATTTTATGTAAAAGTTTCCTTCAATTATATATCAGTTCAGAATTTTAGAAACGAAGTTCCTTAACACGGCTTTCGGTAGGAGTTGACTGGTGGAAATCGTCACGTAAGAAAAAAGCGTTATGCCCCCTTCATGCGACTTTCTGTCTCTTTCTATTTTATACGAGTGTGTGTCGAGCAGAGGAGCATTGTTTTATGAATATTTTGCTCAATAAATGAGTCCGTGTATCACTGGTCAGTTTCACTCACTTGTCCGTTTATTTAATTCGCCAGTTTCATTGATTCGTCAGTTTTGCGGATTAGACAGTTGCGTCAACTTGATAGTTTCCAGTATTTGCCAATTTCTTTGATTCGTTTTTCCTAACCGACTGTTATGAGAAGAAGTACCGAAACAAACTCAGAGGTTGCAAACTCTTTTAAAGTCCAGACATCTTAGTCAGATCACATTTTGTTGTTGACTATTCCTCAATCAAACTGCTTAACCTTTTCACAGCTAAGTTGAGGTTGGTTTCCAATCTAACCGGATGCAGCTGAATACCAGTTTTGACATGGAGCGACTGCCGATCTGACCTCCACAACCCAGTTACTGGTTAATACGATACCCCTTAGTAAGACTAGTTGTCAAGCTTTCGGCCTTGTGACGACCCGTAACGACTGTCAAAGATCCACGAATGACAACCGGAACCAACGGCTTAACGTGCTTTTCGAGGCACGAAGGAGTATGTAAAGATGGTTACCCATCCACGCACAAACCCTGGCAAGCGTAGTTTAACCCGATGGATCGACCCGTGCGGCTGTTATTACTTAGCCGCGAGGGGACTTTACCTACTTGATAGATTTTAAAATGTATCGTTTCGTAAGGAGCCACAATGTAAGTACCTACATGATTATAATTATCATTACTTACCCAAACATTCTGAAAGACTTGATCAGGCTGATGAAGGCCTGCTTGAACTTCCTGTTCATGAAGCAGTAGGTGATAGGATTACAACACGATGAGCAATAGGCGAGGAGTTGCAGCAAGACCACGCCTTTGGAGCCTATATACTGGTACAGCTCGTCTGGGTAGAACAGGTAGATCTGGAAAGAAAGTTGAAGTTAGGGAGTTTGCTCTCAAAATTATTTGTTATTATTAATTGTTAAAATATTTGGAAAAATCGTCTGCGGTTGCAATATTTGTAACTATGTCAATCAATCAATCTACCTAGCCTACTTCTATTTATTTTATTTTATCTAATTATTTTGGGGTCGGCTTCCAGTCTGACCGGATGCAACTGAATACCAGTATTTTACATGGAGCGACTGCCTATCTGACTTCCACAACCCAATTACTGGGTAATATGATACCACTTGGTAAGACTGGTTGTCAGAATTTCGGGAATAATATAAGTAGGAAGTAGGATACCTCTGTCCACCACTTTGGGGATTTTTTAATATAAAAAATTAAACATTCCAACCAAAAACTTATTAAATACTTCTAAATATAATCAAAGTCAAAGTCAATGATGTGGTTGATCTTTAGCGAGATCAACCACTCCATTGACTTTGACATGTTTCAGAAAAAGTCTTTAGACAAAGTTTAAATTCACCAAAATTGAGTTAAGTTTTCCTTCAATCCTGTAACAGCCAGGCAATTTAATAGGCTTTTTTCTAGTCTTGAATGAATGCCTCAGACAAACTTATGAGTAGTTAGGGGTGAGAGTTTCCGATTTCGCTTAAGAGTACAAAGCAGAATGATTTTTATTCAAAATTAGTTAAGTGCCAGTTTATAGTCGTGCACTTTATGAAGTTCACCAACACCCTTTTGACCCCTAAACAATGGAAAACGTCGTGAAATATAAGTGGGTTGACTTCAACAATGATAAAATCAGGTCGTTTAAGATAATATGTTTTGTTATTATTTAAAGCGTTAATTTGTTGTTGGCGTGATTGCTAAACTGTGGAATAGTTTACGCTGGTGCAGACTAGCATAATCACATTCATTTGTTTCGTAAAATTATTCATGAGTTTGTTGCATACAATATTGTGGTAAGCGCAAGGATCAAGAACAAGATCCCAAAGATTTAAATCGTAGATTCAAAAAAAATATGGTCGCGTTTCTGTCTTTTTTTTTGACTCCGCTGACTACACCTCTAACACACACAAGTGAGCTCACTCTTCTTAGTATGGACGCTTTTTGCGTAACTTAGTTCGGTGAAGGCAAATCTAACGATTTAATTCTTTAGCGGACATCCCTTTCCGAGTACTGAAAACGAATTCTACGCCTCACACTAAGTGTGGCGTGTGTCTAATGACGTTTCAACTAAGCCACCAGTAAAGAAAGAAAAAACAGCTTCCTTGAAATCGATGAAATGCATTAATGACCTAACCTGCGACCTTTACCGTCGTTCAGGAGGCTAGACTGCGCAGTTAACTATCGGTTCAAAATGGTTCAAACACTCGAGGGGAATTGCTATTAAAATACCAACGATCATGGACATTTTAACTGCTCCGCGAAAGGCAACTCTATATAAATACATGCTAGCGGTCGTTTAGAATTGATTTTAATAGAAGGTAATTAGATTACAGCAAAAACTAACCGTAACATAGTTAAGGGGGAAAATAATGACCAAAAAAAAACTTTGAATCGTATATAATTAAATTACGCATTAGTCTAGCCCGAAATGTAATCAAAATAAAGCACTAATTAGTACAGGTAGGTACAATAAAACGTGTTCGTGCTAAACAGAGGTCGAAAAAGGATCACGTATGGATCAGAATTTCAGTTGTAAGTATTGCTTAAACACAAGTAATTAACTCTAGAAACTCTGACGTAAATAAGATAAGATAAGATAAGATTTATTTCTCACCACAATATAAAGTACATTTTCAAATGATCATAGGACAATATATAATAGTTTTATTTATACTCGTACAGTGGGAGACTGGTGCCTAAGCTAGGCGTAAGGCCTGTATTTCAGGACACCTGACCAAACAAATGGAGTAGCTTTTATAATTGTCCTGAATAAGTACAAATAGTTTTAATTATTACTTTGTATTCCTAGGTTTGGCGTGTGTTTAAAATTTTTAAAAGAGATCGTGTCTTCTGAGTTTGTTTCGATCTTTCGCCTTAGAGGAATCACTGAAATCGTCAAGTTACAAAACATGATTTAGATTTGGCCAGTTTTTTTTTTTAACCAATTTACGGAAATAAATGTCATTCATATTTCATCATTTTCATATGTTTTTTTTTTGGTATGGTACCGCTAGGCTGACTAAGGGCTGATTTCACCAATGAAACTGAACGCGATCAGCATTTCTAAAACACGTTCAAGAATTGTCAGTGTCAAAATTGTTATGGAATTTGCACACTGACAACTCTTGAACGCGTGAAATCTGCACTTAGTCGGAGGCAGTTCTCTATGGCGTTTTGCCTTCGCGTTGACAAATTTTTATAAGGGTGTAGCTGCTAGCTGCAAGACATCAATCAACACATCCGTCCGCCGACACAGCGAGCGCTTCACTGACTGACTCTCTCGATATATATATGAATGACATGGCGCGCGGGCACTGCGACCATGCGACACCACACGGATTGATGATGTACTAACGATGTGTAATAACTATATTTATTACTGGCTTCCTATTAGTTAGTTTATTTAAGTTATTTTTGCAACATACGCTTTCTATGTATAATTTTAGCTTTAAGTCTAGACGTATTTTATCAAGAATATACATTCAGTAAACTATCATCCGGAGTTTTACTTGAACACCTTACAAGCGCTACATTGATGACCCCGACGTGATTAGCCACAATGCCTACGTCCAACCCGGATTTGAAGAAAGACGAGCAAGAAGTGTCCGGTGTGTCTGCTTCTCTTCGCATTCCACCGATCTGGCGCGACAGACTGCGGTTATGGTTCGCACAGTTTGAAGCCATCGTTTCCTCACACAGGAAGGGTGACAAGGCAATGTACGAGCTTGTCATCGGCCAGCTGGAACGTCAAGATATCGACGAGATAGCCGACATTATCCTGCGACCACCAGAAACGGACAAATACGAAACATTAAAGAATCGATTACCACAGGTGTACGAAGAATCAGAACAAAGACAGGTCCAGCGGTTGTTGTCTGAAATGGAACTAGGGGAAATGAAGCCATCACAATTACTACGGCGCATGAAAAACCTCGCTGGTGACAACATATCCGAGTCGGCGCTGCGTATCATGTGGACGAACCACCTGCCACAGACAGTGCGTGCTGTCCTCGCTGTGAGCGACAACATCGCCAAGAAGTCAGACATTGACGATCTTGCACAAATGGCTGACAAGATTTTTGAGCATTCACATCCACAACAAACTATCGCTGCCGTCTCCGCTTGCACAAGCCAACCAACAACTCACGAGATGACCACTACTGAGAAACTGACTGAGAAGATTGACTTGCTGACTCGTGAGATCGCCGAACTAAAAGCCAATCAATCATCGTATCGATAGAGACAACCATTCCGCAGATATCGTTCTAGATCACGAACACCAAACAGATCACGAACACCATCCAGATCCCGCTTAAACCGCAATGATTCATCGTTGCGAAATGATAATGTCTGTTATTATCATCGCAAGTTCGGAAAAGAAGCACAAAGATGCACGCGCCCATGCAGTTTTGAAGACGGGAAAGCTCCTTCGGGAAACTAAAACCAGCGTTGGATGAGGCGGGAACCAGCGCAAGGAATACATCGTACCGCCTATTTATAACAGACAGAAACTCACGTCTGTCATTCCTAATTGACACTGGTGCAAACGTCTCCGTCATACCTAGAAGAAAAGGCGGGAACTCCATGCCGACCGATTTTTGCTTGTACGCAGCGAACAATACAGTTATTCCGACGTACGGTGAGAAGTCATTACAATTGGACCTCAACCTAAGAAGACCCTATACTTGGAAGTTCATCATCGCTGCAGTCAGCAAGCCCATCATCGGTGCAGATTTTCTACGACATCATCAGCTACTTGTCGACATAGCCGGCCGTTGTCTCGTCGACAAGGTTACCAACCTCATCGTCAAGGCACCAGTCACATACTCCGTCGAGCCAACGATAAGAAGTATCGACGTTGACCAACCATATCACCAGCTAATCAGCAAGTTTCCGGACATCTTGAGGCCATCATGTATGAAAGACACCCCAAAACACCGTGTGAAACATCACATAGAAACCACAGGCCCGCCAATATACAGCAAGACTAGACCATTACCGCCACATCGATACCTATCCGTGAAGAAAGAATTTGAGACGATGATGCAACAAGGAATATGCCGTCCAAGCAAAAGTCCCTGGTCCACACCACTGCACGTCGTTCCTAAGAAAAATGGCGATATTCGCGTATGTGGTGACTACAGAAGGTTGAACGACGTAACTAAACCAGACCGCTATCCAGTACCACGCCTCAAAAATTTCACCTACCTACTACACGGCAAGAAAATCTTCACAACCATTGACCTAAATCGTGCTTACCAACAATTACCAGTATATGAACCCGACATAGAGAAGACAGCCATCACAACACCCTTCGGCTTATTCGAATTTCCCCGAATGTGTCCAGGATTGAAAAATGCCGGACAGACATTCCAACGGTTCATACATCAAGTGCTCATCGGATTGGATTACGCATTCCCATTCATTGATGACGTCATAATTGCATCAGAAAATGAAGCACGTCACATCGAAGATTTACAAGAAGTACTACGCAGATTAGACGAGTACGGTATAACTATAAATCCGTCCAAATGCGTCTTTGGCAAAGAAAACGTCAAGTTCCTGGGATATGGAGTGTCAAGCGATGGAATCCAGCCACCAATAGACAAGGTAAACGCTATCACTGCTTACCCCAAGCCAGAGACGATTCAAGACTTACGTCGATTTATTGGCATGGTTAATTTCTACCGTGACAGAATACCAAATGCAGCACACATACAAACACCTCTTAACGCGTTTCTGCATAATTCCCGAAAGCGTGATAAGACGAAAATCGACTGGAACCCAGAAGCAATTCAAGCATTCCAGTTATGTAAAGTCAGCATCCAAAACGCGGCTTTACTCGCTCACCCATCTCCATCACCAACGGACGCAATCTCCCTCATGTGCGACGCGTCGAATACATGCGCCGGAGCCGTGCTACAACAACGTGTAAACCAGAAATGGATACCCCTTGGCTATTTCTCGAAGAAATTCTCAGACACACAACAGCGTTATAGCACATTTGACAGAGAATTATTATCAATATACATGGCTATCAAACACTTCAGAAAAATGTTCGAGGGAAGAGAACTAATAGTTTACACGGATCACAAGCCGCTAACCTACGCCATATGCAAGCCACCATCGGATAGCGATACACAACGGCGCACTCGTCAGCTGTTGTTTATCAGCGAGTTTACGACAGACATACGTCACGTGAGCGGAGTAAACAACGTCATCGCCGACGCACTTTCACGCATCGAAACCATCGAATTGACACTACGAGGGCCATCGTTGCGAAGGGCTGCCCGCAAGGAGGAGTCCTCTCGCCGCTCCTATGGAACCTTGTAGTAGACAGCCTCATCAAAACACTCAATGACAAAGGTTAATTCACAGTAGGCTACGCCGATGACATAACCATTGTAATAAACGGCACCCACGAAAACACTCTATGCAACCTAATGCGTCAAGCCTTAAAAATAGTAGAGGAATGGTGCAGCAGGCACCAACTCTCAGTGAACCCTACAAAAACTGAACTGATTCTCTTCACAAAAAAGAGAAAACTGACAACACTACAGCTACCTCGATTCTTCGGAACAACCCTGAGCCTATCAACTGAAACTAAATACCTGGGCATCTTTTTGGACAAACAGCTGAACTGGGTAAAACACACCAACTATATTATCACAAAAGCCAGCATATCCCTGTGGCAGTGCAAGCGACTGCTTAGTAGGGACTGGGGAATTAGCCCCAAGGTCACCCACTGGCTATACACCACAGTCATCCGACCAATTATCACATACGGCGCACTGGTCTGGTGGCCCAGGACGGACCTGAGCACAGCCCAAAGGAATCTCGAAAAACTGCAGCGGTTTGCTTGTGTTGCAATCACTGGCAGTATGAGAACTACACCCACTGCCGCCCTACAGGCAATGCTTGGACTGCCTCCTCTGCACCTCATCGTGCGGGAGGAGGCGGCCCTAGCCGCCTTTAGGCTCCAAGTATCCGGTACACTAAGCAAAGACTCTAGAGTTAAGCACACACGCATAAAGGAAGATGCGATCAAACGACGACCAATGATGGCATCACCCTGTGATAAATCCCCGAAAACATACCACTTTCATAGGCACTACAACATAATACTTACAGAAGAACAGTGTGACTACTCAGGCTCGAAAGAGATGAGAGTATACACCGACGGATCGAAGACCGACTCCGGGACTGGAGTTGGAGTCTTCTCACACGACTTCAACATAAAGATATCCAGTCCGCTGGGAATGTTCAACACCGTCTATCAGGCGGAGTGTGTGGGCATCATACGAGCGGTCCACGCCCTAAAAGCCAGGAGAGTTACGGACACACACATACGCATACTCTCCGACAGCGCCTCAGTGCTTTAATCCTTACAGAAAACACATATTACCTCAAAGCTGACACTAGAATGTCACAATGCACTCGAACAAATAACGGTATCTAGCCGCAACACGGTGACCCTGCAATGGATAAAAGGACACAGCGGTTCGCTAGGTAACGACGCTGCTGACGAACTTGCTAGACGAGGATCCAGCACGGCGGTCTGTGGACCCGAGCCTATCGTACCCATCCCCTTCAACCAGATACGCAGATGGCTGCAGGATTTCACCCATACTCAAGCGGGGCACTGGTGGTCCTCGACACCGGGCTGCAGGCAATCCAAGGAAGCCATGCCATCCTTGGATACCAGGCTCACCCGGCGTTTACTACGCCTGGATAGGAACGGCCTGCGCCTGGTGACGGGGACCATCACGGGCCACTGCTCGCTGAACAAACACTTTCACACAATAGGCATAACGGACAGTCCTCTGTGCAGGGCGTGCATGGAGGCTGAGGAAACCGTCACGCACGTACTTTTTGAATGCACAGGCGTCACCCAGATTAGAACACAGACCCTCGGGACACCCAGATCTTTCACAGATGTTCTGAACAGACCAGGAGATTTAATTAACTTCTGGAGGGAGGTGGGCTGGTTGGAATAACCACCAACGGCCGCTATGGCCCACGCACAATGGTCCACTGAAGGACTAAGTGCGGAAACCAAACCCCATAACATAGAACCATCGAATTGCCATCTCCAATAGATTACGATGAATTAGCACAAGCACAAGACAAGGACAGCAACATCCCCACCTTATCAAAACAAAAAAACATCCAACTTAAGAAAATCGTCGTACCCGGTACAAACAAACCAATAATTTGCGAAACATCGACGCTAAACATTCGTCCATACCTACCAGATGACTATCGTCGCATCGCATTCGACGCCGTGCACAATACAAGTCATCCTGGAATACGAACTACGCGCAAACAAATGCAACAGCGTTACTTCTGGCCAGCAATGAATACCGATATTGGCGAGTGGTCGAAGACATGTACTGCGTGTCAACAATCAAAGGTACAGCGACATAACTACAGTAACATCACTGCATTCCCACCAAGTGACCGATTTCAACACATACACATAGATATTGTTGGACCACTACCTACATCTTCGTGTGGACATCGGTACCTGCTCACCATCATTGATCGATGCACACGTTGGGCAGAAGCAGTATCGCTGCAGGAGATTACAGCTGAAGTCGTCGCAAGAAAGCTGTACGAAACATGGATCACACGTTTTGGTTGTCCTATCAGAATAACAACCGATCAAGGGCGACAATTTGAAAGTCGACTATTTCAAGACCTCGCGCTATTGCTTGGCGTGGAAAAAACTCGTACTACTGCTTACCACCCGCAGAGTAACGGCATCGTGGAACGCTGGCATCGAACTCTGAAAGCCGCGCTCATGTCACGACTAACGAGTAGCAGCAAATGGATTACCGAGCTACCGACTGTATTGATGGGACTACGAGTCGCGACGCGTACTGACACCAACACTAGCGCCGCGCAGCTCACTTACGGACAAGCATTAAGACTGCCAGGCGATTTCATGTCACCATCGCCAACTACAACGAAAATGGACTACAGCTATGTCGATAATCTTCACGATATTATCACGAAACTCACGCCGATATACCAACCGCATTCAAATAAGCAAAGTACATATGTTCGTGCACAAGGATTTAAAAACATGCAGTCACGTGTTCGTGCGTGATGACACTATCCGCAGGCCGCTGCAACGTCCGTATAAAGGTCCGTACCAGATTATCGAAAGGAACGAGAAGTACTTCACGATACAGTTGCCTGGCCGAGCCGCAAACATATCGATCGACCGTCTAAAACCGGCGTACACGATGAACACTGAAGATCATCACGAACACAGAATAAAGACACCATCATCAACACCAGCTACCACAGAAGATCACCCCAGCCAACTACCGACGAGCAAATGCGACGCTGCACACCGCACCAGATCAGGCAGGATCGTCAAAATGCCAGTACGCTTCGCTCGGGGGGGAGTAATGTAACTGCTAGCTGCAAGACATCAATCAACACATCCGTCCGCTGACACAGCGAGCGCTTCACTGACTGACCGTTGGTGGAGCCTCGAGATATATATATGAATGACATGGCGCGCGGGCACTGCGACCATGCAACACCACACGGATTGATGATGTACTAACGATGTGTAATAACTATATTTATTACTGGCTTCCTATTGGTTAGTTTATTTAAGTTATGTTTGCAACATACGCTTTCTATGCTTATGCTTTCTAATTTTAGCTTTAAGTCTAGACGTATTTTATCAAGAATATACATTCAGTAAACTATCATCCGGAGTTTTACTTGAACACCTTACAAACGCTACAAGGGTATCCATCAGCAACTGTCCTAATGATAACTGGTATGCATCTCATTTGGACGGTAATAACAATTTTATGGGACTTTAAAAAGCGTTTATCGAGAACAACTCTGTTTTTAGTGGCTATAAAAATAGTTATATACTTATTTAGTTGTACTTTCATAAAGCTATCGATAATGGTTATACCCTTATTGAAAATTAGGTATTTAGGCCTACTGGGATCAATAATCATCAAAAAGTATTGCCTACAAAGACAATATTAACCTTGCAACTCTCTTACTTCCTGAACGGAGTTGATATGCCAATCCTGTTCAGTAGAGTAGCCGCAGGGATCAATTCTATATTGAGTAGTTATGCTTTTCAAGTTTTGAATAAGAATTACATTACATTTTGGAAGTAATATTGGAGGGGGGTAGAAAGTGGTGCCCATGATCGAAGAATTGTTTGGAAATCTTATGTCATGGTATGGGCAATGGGTATGGTGATGTGGAGGAATGGGACCAAGGGGTCGCGCCCTGCTGGCAAGCGCTGCTGGGTATGAGGAACAGGGTGTAAAGTTCACTCATCCCCCATAGAAAAGGGAGGATCCTCCGACCAGACGGGTGTGATGTCTGGCGGGCAACTGCCCAGAGGTTTGAAGTTGGGAGATTCTATATATGTTTATTGCGCGGTAAACTCTAATTGCGCGATGCAGGATTTGTGTGACGTCAGGATGTTATGTGACGTCAGGTCTTTGATGCGTAGTTCGCATGTAGCGATGTAGATGCCGCTACATCACTCCCCTCCGGAGACCGGGGGTCGATAGTGGGCTGAGTCTTGCATCTTGCGATGCTTCACAGTGCCAGCTGTGGTTCCAGTGAGTCGGAACCGGGTGCTGCATAGTTCGCGGTGAGTTGGAACTGTCTGCGGTGATTCCCCAGTGAGTCGGGGTGGCGCTGTGTTGTGATCCAGTGGGTCGGATGTGGAACAGCGATGGGTTGTGGCTGAGGGTGATGACCAGGAATGCGCGTTCGCTGCATGCTGGTGGTCAGGATACCCGTTGAAGCCGTGGGTGCTGACTGGCTGTGTGACTCGCCTCACGAAAGCTTGCGGGAGTGAAGATGATGATGACGTCACGCTGAAGTATCTGCACGAGGGCTGCGTTGACGTTCATGCTCGGGGTCACCAAAAATCGCTTGGCCAATTGTTTGGTGGCCGTGGTAAGA
Source organism: Agrochola macilenta (assembly GCA_916701695.1). Lineage (NCBI taxonomy): Eukaryota > Metazoa > Arthropoda > Insecta > Lepidoptera > Noctuidae > Agrochola > Agrochola macilenta. Next base: position 19,946,553 of record OU753560.1, on the reverse strand, counting down.
GAATGGAACCAAAGCCCCTGACATAAAAGGTGGCAGTCCTACCACACACTGATTACATAAATAAATGTGCGTGTGGAATGTGAATGTGTTATGTTTATGTTAAATAATTATGTATTACGTTATCTATGTGTGAAATTATTTAAACTTGTACTTGTGTGGATTTTATAACTGGCAATAAAAAGATTTCATTTTCATTTCATTTCTATTCTTAAAGACCCTAAATCATCCAGCGTGACATGAGGTATTTGTGAATAGTGTGTCATATAATAATAAAATATACTGCTGCTCTATACATTTGTGTTCACATAACTCGACCAAATCTAGGAAACAGCTCATTATTTTGTCGTGTTTTCATTGTTGGTTCCATGATAAAAGTTGGTCATATTAATGAGTACAATGACACCTTTTCATGTTTTCAGTCATTTCAATTACACCTTGTATAGCTAAGAAGATGGTACAAACTGTCATATATGACACGCTACGCAAACCTCGCATACATTCTATTATGAAAGGGAAATTATTGGTTGTAATACTGGAAGTTATTTAGACTAAATGGAGCATGAAATAGAACGCAGAGAAGAAGATAAAAAAAGACAATAAATTTATTTTCCTGCAGAGTTGATCATAGCAGATGACAGTTCACGGGAATCCATTGGATAATTTTCCTTCAAAATAAGGACACATAATAATCATTATTACAAAATTGGTCTTATTTAAAAAAAAAAATTACCTCTACTTCTTTTTCGAAATACATATTATTTATGTGGGGCATCTACAATATCGCCACATGCGAACTACGCATCAAAGACCTGACGTCACTCAAATCCTGCATCGCACAATTAGAGTTTACCGCGCGATAGACATATACACAATCTCCCATCTTCAACCTCTGGGCAGTTGCCCGCCAGACACGACACCCGTCTGGTCGAAGGATCCTTCGTTTTCTATGGGGGATGAGTGAACTTCACACCCTGTTCCTCATACCCCTAAATTTAATAAATATTTTACCCGTTTAAATAAAAAATATAATATTAATAATAGGACATAAATATTTCTTCTGTTTGTTGTAAAATTATTTCAATAAGAAAAAAAATGCTGCATCGCTAGCTATGTCCTTCAATAAAAACTAACTACTTTGCATCATTTGATAACCTTGAATTTCTTGTTGAAACTGACAATTATGTCAAGTGCAAGGGAGAGTAATTAATCTACTAACAGTACCATTACTATTTATTAACTCTAATTGCTTTGAAGTATACACAAAGGTAAACAAGCGGTTCCTGGTATAACATTAACTAGGTATACTTAGTTACATTTCGATTATGAGAATTGTGTCGATTCTTGAAATACGTAGGAAATACTGGAGTGCATTAAAATTGCTAGTGTCAGAGTGGCGATGGTTAAATGTTCGTTCGAATAGCGCTGGGCAGACGGGTACAACCAATTAATATAACCACGGCGCGCGGTGCGGCGTGATGTATTCTCATATAATAGAGAGTTCGTGCCTACGGATATGAGAAAAAAAGTGCGAGTTGAACTCGCGTGGAGAGGGTTCCGTACGATGAATAAATTTATCCCATGAACAAACTTAACGTTGTAATTGAAAAACATGTTCTCCCATACATTTTAACTGCAAATATAAGTTTGTAACGCTCAATATTGAGAGATTTACCATGTTATTTTAAGACCTTATACTAGGTTTTCCTGTAATCGATAAGTTAAGAACTACTTTATATATTTTTCATAATTTTAGACTCAGTAGCTTCGAAGATAAGGGGGTGAACTTTCATCTATTTTCAATAACTTTAAAAGTATTAATTTTAAAATAATAAAAAAATGTTGAGACCCTCACAACAAGCCTTTTTCATTTGATATTATTTCACACGGTACAGTTTGCAACGCTTTTATTTAAACAAATTTGCCCCCCAAAAGTGACCCCTATATTCATCATTTATGACGTTATATTATTATTACTATTTATTTAGGCTGTCACAGACGGACAAACAGGCAGACACACGAGTGATTGTATAAGGGTTCCGTTTCTACATTCGGATGTACGGAACTCTAAAACCAATTTTAATTTGGTTAATAACTGCAGCCAACCGAAATAATTATTGGGAAAATTGTAAATTCAACTTCCACTTAGACTTTCAAACTAGTGCATTCAACCTGATCCCTTAGTCTGTGCTATCACTGGAAAAAAGTTTAGAAAGCGGTACTAAAACCCAGGAGTTTTATAGGATTAAAACCATTTTTTTAAACTTATCTTGTTAAGAAAACTAATGTTTAATAACACGGCCGCGTCCTCAGCAACGCGACCGTCACGCGGGAATGCGATATCGACGTATCCATTTTGCTCGGCGAACACAAACGCGTGGTCGTGTCAACAGAGGGCGCCTTTCGGTTTTCCGAACAAATGAGTGACATTATAACTGCAACGATCGCGTATTAACGCGAAAGATCGATTGGTTATGATGGGGGTACCTTACTAATAGGCTTTGACGACGTTGTTATCTAATTAATATAAAACTATTTTATGCAATCCTAACTAATATTATAAATGCGAAATTGAGTTTGTTTGTTTGTTACACTTTAACGCTAAAACCGCTGAACAGATTTGGATAAAATTTGACACATGGGTAGACCATCACCTGGGTTAGGACATAGGATACTTTTTATCCCGATATTCCCACGGGATCGAGACTTATGCGGGTGAAACCGCGGGGCGTCGCTAGTATATAAAACCAATACCGTGTGTTATTTTTATCTTTTTCAAACCTACTGGACTATAATAAAAACTACCTCTCTTTCCTTATTTTCCAAGAAAATACTGCAAACCGAACTTTGTTCTGAACGCAAAGTTCATGAAATGAATCACAGCAAAGTTCCAATTAAATAAACAAAGATCTGACAAGTACCTGACTTCTTTAGTAGTTTGATCCAAGTTAGATTGACTTAGAAGTTAGAACTTAGTTTACTTAGAAATAACGTCAGTCAAAACTTCCTTCTAATGCATTATAAAAAATATGCTAATATTAAAGAAAATTTTGCTAATTGTGATGTCGTGGGTTCGAACCCAGACTGGTGCATTACTTTGTGTAAATAATTTCATCACAATAGCATTGAAGGAAAACATCGTGGAAAATCTCACGCATGTCGTAGACCCAAAATATAAAAGACATGCCAAAAAAAAAAAAAAATTATAAGTATTTTTTATTTTTTGTATTAATGAAGCTTTTAATTTTCTGACATTATATAGCTACTTTTTTCTTCCCTTGCTAGGAAATCGTGGGGAAACACATTATTATCTATCTAATAGTATTAAACGAGCAATATTTGTATTTATATATTTACAATATCGCCCATCGGCATGTGCTGCGCCCATATTTTTCGAGGGTCGGGGGAAGTTATTAGTATATGTAAGTATAAGTTATTAGTATTAGTAAAGAAGTTTTCTTTTTTTTGCTTATAATATAAAATTTTTTCAATGTCCCGCTATGATTTTATAGACTTACACACTACATTATACTATTACTCAAAAATAAATACTGTTTTTTTTTTTTTAAATGTGTTCACTTCGACAAATATTAATAAAACATATTAGTTAAAATAATACCACGCAGTGTTAAATCATTGCAACATTATTAACAAACTTAGTCAGTTTTATTGCACCCACTTTACACATAGTTAAAAAGACAAAGCAAGAGATTGAAAGAAAACTTCTTGGGTACTTTGCGTTGCACAAACTTTTGCACAATTCTTCTTATACGTATACAATAAAAAATTATATTACAACTCCTTTTGTTTTATGATTTATTTATTTAATTAAAAGTTTTTGAACTGAATGGAAAGTTTTCTAAGCGATATATCATCTTAAAGCTCAACGCAAAAGAGTGCCTATAGAAAAGAGTTTTAGTAACAACTTTTCAAATATGAACAAGTTGTGTAGCTGGAAGATTGTTCTAGCAGTAATAATTTAGAAAGAGCGCCAGGCATTAAGGTTCTTTGAGATGCTGTGTTTTTCCCTCTGCTGTAGCAAGTTTTTATATTGCTAGAATAAATAAATAAATAATAAAGCTTAATTCATAAAAAAAATACAGAAACACATTTTTATAATATACATTACAATTCATTAAAAGTTGCAAGATCTGTACAAAAAGTATATAACCCTGTCTCTTAGACTAGGATAGTCTGTATTCTAAGAGACGGTATTCGGCCAAATAATTATTTAAACAAGATTTATTACAACAAATGAACGGTGTTGATGTTAATATTAAGTTTCTGTAATTTTGTTATGTGTAGTGTAAATTAAATGAAATTAAATAAATGAAGTGTCGTGTTACATACACGTTTGAGTTTATGATTGGGGAATTAAGCGCCTAGTTGTGTGAATTTTTAATGTAAAAGCTGTAAAACTATTGCCTATTGTTTTGCATTACTAGGTGATGTATGTGAGCAAAGACTCCGTGTAGGCATAGTCCTTTTGTAGTAGCCACTCTGCTACCATGGATTTAACTTTGTGTGAAAAAAAGAAAAAATACGTGTCCAATATTTTTTTATAATCTCAAAGACGGATATTTTTTTTTTTGTCATCATCCCTATTATAACAGCTCTTCTCCTTCGTTTGAAACCTGAACCGCCTCCCCAATTTTCACATGTACACGAAGACTTTGTGACACGGATTCATTATCACCAGGTTTTTTCATATTCCTTTCCGCAAATCTAATCTTGGTCTGAACGCTCCTTGATACGGATGTGTAGAAATTACAACAGTTCTTGTAAAATTCAAAAAAATCAAAAGTCTTTTATTTAAACTAGGCTGAGAATCAGCACTTTTCGAACGTCAAAATTACATAAGATAGTCCCCCAAAACGCCCACACTTCACCACTTCCTAGTGCGTTAGCTGGGAAGAAGAAGTGGCGCAACAAACTCCCCAGCAGCACAGCTGTCTGTTCAGTTAGAAGAAAAAAAAAAGATTTTATATACGTATAATATAATGTAAATCATCAGATAGACTTATACACGGTGTATCACTCAACAAGTTTAGAAGATCAGTGTCTGTGATGCGGGAGTGCATAAGTGCATAAACTACCTAAGTAATTTATAAATGTTTTTTGGAAATTCATGTTAAATATCACTCACACTCATTTTTTACCATCCACCTTTCGTGGTAACATTTTTTTTTTTTTTTTTGTGTCATACTAATATTTCTTTATTTTGAATTTTGCTTACTAATTGTACTTTATGTTTAGTTTTCATACGTTTTTCTAGTTTATTACGATGTTGTTTTGTGGTGAATGCTGTGTATACCTATGTATATTAGGCATACATTGTGTTATGGTATTATCCTATTTAAATTTTTGTGTTACTGCTGTTGGTGTACCAAATAAATAAATAAATTATGAGTAACGCGTGTGGAACGGTTATAATAATAGCAAATAGCTATTTGCCTTTTAAACCTCAATTTTCCACATGAGTCACTCGCAACTATGAATTGCAGACAGTCCTTATTTGCAAAGCGAAAACGTGTAACTCTCGAACGGTACTGAGGAGCGCCTTTCGAGTCCAAAAGCAATAGGAAGCACTCAACCGAATACTCAACATAATTATATTCGCCTTTTATTATAATGAAACTGAAAGAAATACGTACTTGACAACCCTTGGAATTGGCATGCCAGATATGCCGAAGAATTTAATTAATTTGCCGTAGGTGGGTTCCGGTTTGAGGTTTTTTTTAAATCACAGAATGAGCTTGTTCCTGATCTCGCGATATCGAAAATACTTATCTATCTTCTAGTTTTTATTTATCACGAATAGAAAGTCCTTATTCCTTCTCCAAAAATAAATAAATTTCTTCTTTAAACATCTTTTTTTTCTCATTTCTCAGTAGCAGCCCGGAGTCTGAATTTTTGCCCGTTTGATAGCAAAAAGCCTATAACGTGGGACTTAACCTCTACCTCACCCTTTCGGGAAACAGGCGTATTATATTAAAATATTCTGTCCAAATATTCACTCTATTTGTTTTCAAAACAGAATAAAATTTTTGCTTTACTCACTTCGATTTAGAATTTTCCCAGAAGTTTATCCTGGGAAAATTCCAACTAATTGGCAACTAATCAAAACTCTGATTTGATTCTAACCTTTCAACATTATATTAATAATCAGCTCAGCATATTGAAAATTCGAGGAAAAGGGGTAGTGTACTCTTTAAGATATACAAAACAAAAATTTGAGATGGTACAATGTGGAATACTCGTAAAAACAAATAATATTATACCATTCGAACAGATAGGTATTTAAAAAAGCTTCGTTTGCAGACAATGGCCCACCTTTCATCTTGCGCCACATGCCTTGTTACACTTAATGGCTGCGTCAGCGAACGGTATTAATGTTGCTGAATTTTGGATAAAAACAAAGGTAAATGGGCATTTTATTCGAACCGGTGACCCACCAGCGACCACTAACAAAACTAATCTGAGTATGTTAAAGACCATGAATACTACTCAATGAGATGAGTCGCATTCCTCAAAAGTATGGGAAAGTGTTTTTTTTAGCAAAACAAAAAGTAATATAAAAAATCGAATTTTCGTATATCCATATCCTTCTAAATATATAAAATGCTTAAAAAAATGCACAAAGATCTTTCTAAAAAGGTATAAGAATGTTTAGGAGCTTTTATATCTTGTTCCCCGCAGTCTCTCCCGCGTTATTTCAAGCACCCATTTATAAAAATACTAGTTTATGAGTAATCCCCGAATAAACCTGAAAATGGTTACGTACCTACAATATTTTTAGAGAGTTAGGATAGTTACGATAGGCTCTGGTCCACAGACTGCCGTGCTGGATTCTCGTCTAGCAAGTTCGTCAGCAGCGTCGTTACCTAGCAAACCGCTGTGTCCTTTTATCCATTACAATGTCATCGTGTTGTGGCTAGATACCGTTATTTGTTCTAGTGTATTGTGACATTCAAGTGTCAGCTTTGAGGTATGTTTTTTCCGCAAGGCTTGAAGAACTGAAGCGCTGTCGGAGAGTAATCATATGTGTGTGTCCGTAACTCTCCTGGCTTTTAGGGCGTGGACCGCTTGTATGATGCCCACACACTCCACCTGATAGACGGTGTTGAACATTCCCAGCGGGCTGGATATCTTTATGTTGAAGTCGTGTGAGAAAACTCCAACTCCAGTCCCGGAGTCGGTCTTCGATCCGTCTGTGTATACTGTCATCTCTTTCGAGCCTGAGTAGTTACACTGTTCTTCTGTAAGTGTTATGTTGTAGTGCCTATGAACGTGGTGTGTTTTCGGGGCTTTATCACAGGGTGATACCATCATTATTCGTCGTTTGATCGCATCTTCCTGTATACGTGTGTGTCTCTTAACTTGTTAACTCTGGAGTCTTTGCTTAGCGTTCCTGATACATGGAGCCTACAGGCGGCTAGGGACGCCTCCTCCCGCAAGATGAGGTGCAGAGGAGGTAGTCCAAGCATTGCCTGTAGGGTGGCAGTGGGTGTAGTTCAAATACTGCCAGTGATTGCAACACAAGGGTTACCGCTGCAGTTTTTCGAGATTCCTTTGGACTGTGCTCAGGTCTGTCCTGGGCCACTAGACCAGTGAGCCGTGTGTGATAATTGGTCGGATGACTGTGGTGTATAACCAGTAGGTGACCCTGGGGCTAATTCCCCAGTTCCTGCCAAGCAGTCGCTTGCACTGCCACAAGGATATGCTGGCTTTTATAATAATATAGTTGGCCTGTTGTGTATGTATATAGTGTGTGTGGTGTATGAAAATGACTTTTACCTCGCGCCATGCGAGAGGTATCTGTCTAAGTGCTATATAGGCTCGATAGATCTCCACCAGCCATGGTGGCAGATTCAGCCATTGCAGCAGGGCTGGGAAGATGACATCTAGCCCTGCCGACTTGTATGGCTGAAAGGTGTCGATAGCCCACTTTGTTCGGTCTTCTGTTACTATATTGCGGGCTCTTGACCAGTCTTGATCCGTTGGGGTCCATTCTGGTTCAGCCTCCCACGTCCTGTCCTCCAGGATTCAATCATAACCCTTCCTTTTGGCTTTGCCGTAGTTGGGTAAAAATTGTGATTTAACACCAATCGTAAGGTTAAACCCAAGTCCATAAAACCGGTATTGGGGTTATTGTATGAAAGAAAGGGCCTCTAAACTGTAGGTACTGCAATGAAGATTGCGCCTTACGAGCACCAGCGACCGTATCGCAGTTAGTGGTTAATGATTGAAAATTAATAAGTGGGAAAAATACAAGTTTTTGCGTTGAACCACGTAACTTTTTTCCCCCAAACATTTGGATTAAAATAAACACATTCCTTGAAATGTTAACCCTAAACCCTAAACCCTTAAACCTTCAAAACAAACCACATTTTAATAATGGACGCGTACTTCTAGGTACCGGGTCAAAAATGCCCAATGACCTTTAAAGAATAAGCATAATATTTATTTTATGTGTTATTTTTGCCATTGACACGCAAAGATGAAGAAGTGAAATGTTAAAAAATTTCATTTGTGTCTCAATAAAAAAAATAGCAATGTGAATGCTTAAATTACAGTTGAAATTTAAAGCATTCTTTTATTTACACTGGGTTAAGTACAACAAACGCAAATACTCAATTCGAATTACAAAATTTATTTCTCGTTTTTATTTCGATGTCAATTTGTGTTGCGGTCTTGCTTGCCAGTACATTCACATTCGTTTTTTAGATGCCTATAAACATACCAAAAAGAAATAAAGATAAATTAACATAACTTAACATTACGCATGTAATCCCCGTAAGGTTAGGCAGAGGTGTATCTACAGTACACGCACATTTCGCTAGTTATGTTTAAGTCGCATGTAATAGGGGGCGAGCCATCAACCGGCCACAAATCCAGACTCCGGCCTGCTACTGAGAAATTCTATATAGAAAAACTCAATAACACTTACACAGATAAATTAAGGCACTTTGTGACGTTTTTGACTGTCAAGCCCCACCATTTGACATTGAAAAGCGCGCCACGTCACTTTCGACATTCGTCAAAAAAAAATCGGTATTAATTATAATTTTTTGAATTATTTTATCCTTGAATGTCGCATGATACCCCATAGGAGCATAAGAAAAAACGTCAAATTACAAATGTAAATGAACCTACGCGGTGCATAAGTATGGGATCTAAACCGCGTGACTCACTGTCGCCGGTTCGGCGACAGCGGGCCTTGACGGTATCAATTTATTTTTGGTTATTTGTTAAGCGAACCGTGATCCCTTTGAGAGTTCGATGTGAGATTCCGTCCCTTTTCACGAAATCACTCCCACAGATTGCAGGAAAGATGTTACGAATCAATAAAAAGTTTGGAAATGTCCTATGGGACTAGGTCTGGCTATCTTTTTGGAACGTGAGAAGATCTCGAATATTTCAATTTCAATGCCTACTAAATTAACTGTAAATGTTAACTGTAGTATATTGTAGGTACTTTTCCGACTATAAACTGCCAATATTATCAATGAAAATATTGGTAAGAAAAGATGATATGTATGTAGGTAATGGACTAGGACATTTATTTTTCAAATACGAGTACATCAAAATATTTTTTAATTTATCGTTCCATGAGTGTAAATAGCGTTCATATAAATAATCTTACTTAAAAATCAAAACTGTTTTCCATAAACTAAACAAAGTTCAAAAGTAGGTAACCTCTTATTAATATCGTATCCAACCCTACAGACAGGCTCACCTTTTTTAAAAAAACGCTCCACTGTATTTCAAAAAAGGAAACTGAAAATTCTAACTGGCGATAGCGTTACAATCTAAAATTCCAATTCAATTGAAAACAAATGGAATATGTTTTTCGCAATTTTTTTAGGTTGGTGAGTGGAATATTTGTGAAGAATAATCTTTTCAGGCACTGTATGCGTCCGTGTAGTTATTCTAGTAAAAAAATCGAAATAACTTTTACAATCATTCAAAATCAAAATTTGTTATTTCACATAAACCTACATGGGCGCTTATGAAACGTCAGAAACTTGGTGCACGGTTTCAATTGGTCACTTCCTATGGGGAAGAGCCGGCAAAAAACTCCACGTTTACTCTTTTAAAAATAAATAGCTTTACAATGTTTTCAAATTACAGTGTTAATAGGTATGTATTAGAGGACAATGCCTATCAACAAGTACCTACCAGGTACTTAACAAAATAGAAAATGGTCTACAAATCAACAGTCTGTTAAGCGTATAATACATTGGTAAATCAAAATTGGATGGTTTAATTTGTATACATGTAAATACCTGACTTGGTTTCCGGATGTCCTTTTTGGGTGATTATCTACCATTAATACAAGATATAAAAAAAAATTATCGAAAAGGAGGACAATTATTTTAGGTCTGAAAGAATATTTCATAACAATGAAAATTGTAAAAAAAGAATGTGAAATAGCTGTGTATAAATAAAGATAGTTTATCCCATAAAATGTTCAAGTAATTTAAAATAGTAGATTATACAACAAAATAGGGACTAAGTTGGATCGCGACCGCAGCGAAGGATTCTAGAGTGGAATCACGAGCGTAGCGAGGGATTTTAGATTAGAATCCTGAGCGGAGCGAGGGATACAAGGACCGAGATGATTATTTTTTCACGTTTTGTGTAGGTACTACTCTACTTTTTACCATTAGAAAATAATAAGTAGTATAGTATTTATCACATGACATTATATGATCGGTAATAAGAGAAAAAAGAATAATAGCCGCATGGGTCGGTCCATTAGGTTAAGCTACGCTTGCCGGGGTTGGTCAGTAGATGGCTGACCATCTTTACATACCGAGACTACTCCGTGGCTCGGAAAGCACGTTAAGCCGTTGGTCCCGGTTGTCATTCGTGGATCTTTGATAGTCGTTACGGGTCGTCAAAAGCCCGAAAGTCTGACCACCAGTCTTACCAAGGGGTATGGTATTACCCAGTTAATGGGTTGTGGAGGTCAGATAGGCAGTCGCTACATGTAATATACTGGTATTCAGCTGCACCCGGTTAGGCTGGAAACTGTCCCATACATGCTTGGGAAAAGGCTCGGAACAAAGTATTCAATATACTTGTTCCAAATTCCAAATGTTTTTATTATTCACGCAGTGACTATACGAGAGCTTTTCTTTTTCTTGCCGTGAAAAACCACTGTTTATGCGCCGTGTCTAGGCACGGTTGTCATGTTGTATGGATCACTATTGAAGCTTGTTGACGGACACGTTTCTTCTACGGCGCGGTTTATACGCCGTACCGCAAAGAAACCGTGCCGTATACAAAGGGCATACCTCTGTCTGTCTGTTATCTTTTTTTAGATCTAAACCATTGAACGATTGTTATGAAAATTTGACAGATTGGTAGTCTGGGACCTGGAGAAGGACACAGGCTACTTTTCATCCTAGACATTTCTATTTAAAAGTGATGGAATACAAAATACACGCTACTATTAAAATATGAGACTAGTAAACCAAAGTATGAGTACTTTATACGTTGCGCACTTGAAATTTCATCCACGATATCCACGTGTTTGTAATTTTATTATGTTTTAATTAATCTACTAAATATACGCACCTAACCTTTACAAAAGAACTGGAGTAGCGATGAAATTTTAAACTTCCATTTTAATAATTTGCACGTTTTATACGTGGAATGGCCACTTGGTAATTGGTTTAAGTACCACTTTTTACAACCACTCCCAATAAATTGAATCTTCACTAAGGTCGAAATTAGGGTTTTCTGAAATGACGTTCACTACCTGGCAGACTCAAACTCAAACTCAAAGCATTTATTTCAAATAAACCAGTTACAGGCACTTTTGAATTGTCAAGGAATCAGTCAGTCAGAAATATGAAGCTAGTTGCCCATTCCAAAGCGTAGTAGGTACCTATGGAGAAGAACGGGCAAGAAACTCCACGGACACTCTTTTAAATAAATTGTTACAAAATATCGGTTACATCTTTCATGTTGAAATTAAACATGTGAGTAATGTAGAAAGACGTGCACGGTAGTAGCATCCGTAATAAAAAGATAAAACAAATAACAATTCAAAAATTTAAATCAGCCAAGGCAGCTAAGAGTTGACCAGTCCCAACTGACGGCGCCCGTTCACGAACATGACGTATGGATTAGCACCATTCAGTTCAACCATTTTGAAGGCAGCTAAATGATCCAAAACACGCGCCACCATCAGCGAGACATCTGAGTGAGCATGACATACTCACAGCCGCAAGGGCACATTTAAGTCAATAAAAGACGTATTACCCGGTAAATGTTAGCTCTTTAGTACATAGTACTCACACCTATGCTCTGAAATTATATAATACAAAGGAAATTGATTTTATACAATGCAAAGGTCTTACTATGCAGCACTGAGACGTCAGCTCCGGGCACCTGCCAAAAGTGTCAAAGCGCCTATATTTTCTTTAGTCGTGACTGAATGATGAACGTCATCAAATATTTTATACTAGCTTTTGCACGCGATTTCGTCCGCGCAGAAGTCGAAAATGGTTCTAATTGGATTTTTTATGGTTTAATAATATAAACAATATTTTTTGTTTTTCCTTCGGGTGCTAGTATCACCAGGCTACTCTGTGCGCTTACTCTGGAGCATGCCACATACAACTTGCCGTGGGAGAAGCAGCTTTCCCTCAAGTCTACTCCCGCTACCTTAGGAGTATGACCTTGAGCTTTGTAGCTCGTCTCTAGCACTCTCTTGAATTCGAAGGGGTAATTTTATGGTGTTAGGGGAATCCTAGAAATAAATACAGACCTCTGTGAGGCTGACTGTCCACTGGAACGGAGAAGAGAGGAGAGGAGCGGAGATGTGCCAATATTAACCAATTGAATCTAAACTCTGGTCCAGAGCTTAGATTCTATTCGTTAATATTGGCACATCTCCGCTCCTCTCCTCTCGTCTTCACTCCAGTGGACAGGCAGCCTAAAGCTAAAATAGTATGGTGACTTTCGAGACATTCCAATTTGCATTGCACCAAAGAGTATTTGCACCAAGCTATTATGTGAGTTCAACCTTTTTTGAATAAAATCGGATTGAGTTATCAAACATGACATGTGTCAAAATAAAAGTAATTCAAATCAAAAGCACTAAGGAGTATTGATATCAACTTCGAAGCAAATCACTACCAAAATAACTTTCTACCCCTATTTAACCCCGTTAAGGGATGAATTTCAATAAAATACGAAACAGGTCTTCCATTAATTCTGTTAAAGAATGTTTATGCAAAATTTGAAGTAGATTGGACCAAGGAATCACGTTGTCCCATACAAACTTTGCCCACCTTTTTCACCCCCTTAGGGATAGGATAGGGAAAAATGCTTTCTTATCGGATGCCTACGTCATACAAAGAACACACCCTCCAAGTTTCAGGTCTCTACGATCAGCGGTTTAGGCTGTGCGTTGATCCGTCAGTCAGTCATTCAGGACAAAGCATTTTATATATATAGATTCATTGTCGAAATGGAAGACCTCTAATCAAAGTGGCACGAACTGGCGGCGCAAATTTTCTTGAGAACCCTCATTACCTAAAAACTTGTCGTTTTATGATTTGCAAGTGACATTCCACCATAGAGTGATAACGCAATTGATGATGACAATCAATCTAGTCTAGCTAATCGCTAAGAACAGGTTTTGCGTGGACAGTTCCTGTTGTTTTCATAAATATATTATTTTTGTTTTTGTAATTTATATTTGATTACTAGTTTATTTATTTATTTAGAAATATACAAATTATGTATTAGGTAGGTTGAAACTGTTTTGTACTCGCCGTCAGTTTTCCCTACATAAAGTTTCATTAGAAAACCAGCGTCAGACAGCATCTGTCTGGCATTAATGCTGAGATGAACCTTTTTGGCGCAGCCGTGAGGCACACACTTTTCGTATTATTGTTAAAATATTATTTTCACTTTTTTATTTTGTATTTTGTGTTTCACGAACTGTGTCCAAATAAACATCCGTGTAGATCACACCTTAGATCCCTCCTTAAATCTCATCCTCATAAGACAAGCTACTGTTCTTATTCCTTCTCTGTCCATGCAGTAAGTCTGTGGAACTCACTTCCGCCTAGCATTCGTGATTTAAAAACTGTTTCACAATTTAAATATCGAGTAAAAGAGCATTACCTTTCCTCTCTACTGTGAGTATTTATATACCTATATGTACGTTTATTTTATTTAAGCTTTATGTATTTATTTAAGTATATGTTAATTTATTACGATATACGTGTAGGTATATTTTATATTTTTTTTTAGTATAAGACTTCGCAAATTCATATTTTTCTCTTTTTGTTCTCACACACTATTGTCTACATTTCTTTCTCATTTCTCCTTTCGCAGGTCTGCTGGAAGAAATTTCTTAAGAAATAAGCAGTACCTTTGTACTCAAATTATAATTATGTCATATCTCTTTGTATTTTACTGTGTGTACATAAATAATAAAATAAATAAATAAATAAACATTATTCTTTCTTTCTCAATTACGTGGTTGACTATACTTTGCTAATACATACGTTGGTCTACAAGGCTATGTCAATATAACAACCCACTGCATCATTAATCAGTATGTTAACAATGTGAGCATGCAAAATTCAATTAATCTACTGTGGCTTCAATACGAGTATCAGCGAGACCTACTGACCGATATTAGTTTAAATACGGACTCGTTCCCTTTTCTATTTTAAGAAAGCGTCATGAATCTCGTTATCGCCTAACATCAAAGGGGCATTTTCCGTATTTGTAAGACCAATTGCATTCTAATGTCAGTCTGTCATAAATACCTCGAATTTACCTTAATTTTTGTCAAATTTTATGACATTGCTTGTCGCTGAGATTAGATAGTGGCTAGATTTTGAACATAACGAATTGATGGATTTGGCCTTGAAAAACAGAATGCAAAGCATAAGATTCTTGACATCTCAAATTAGTTAAAAAAACAAAAAAAACCAACATGATTGGAAATGCGAGCATTATTTTGACAACCTTCTTTGAGATAAATCGAATTTGCTGTTCTAACCGAATACATGCGAGCGCCCGGCCGGCAATGTTTGTATGAAAATCCATATCTGTCGTGTTTAGCGGCCAAATAAATTACTATGAAAACTCATATCTGTCGTGTTATTTAAAAATGGAACGAACTTTTTACTTCAACCCATGGCAACTAAGGAGGTAACGTTACAAAGATTTTATTTATATTTCGATTTGGTTTGCAAATAGAGCTGTTTAAAGTAAAAAAGAAACAATGGAACATAATGGAGGGTGAAAAATTATCGTTGTTCCTCATTGATTCTGGAATTTATAATAGGTATTAATTTACTTACTTTGAATTTCCGCGCATTATTACAGAAAAATATTATACAAGTCTTGGCCGCAACCAGGCATTGATGAAGTCACGTATGTTTGCCTCGGCTTCACCTCGGTTCACATTTTCACGATCGCCCATCAATGCCCTTGTTGCGGGCCGCGGCAGTAATGTACTATACGAGTCATCAACGGAATTTCATACAAAAAAAAAACTTATCAACCCTTTGAGATTCGAGATGCTTTGATTCAGTTTGTGATTTCAAATCTAGGTCACATAAAACTCTAATTAGGTCATAGCGAGACATTTTTTATACCCAGTATTCTAAAGGTTAATATGAAAAGAGAGACGGAATACGGACGTCCGGGTTAGACTGTCACTCGTTTGCAGAAAATGGAAATAGTAAAGACATTGTATGGAAGGTCGGGAAAGTAATGGTCGGTGCTTGTTAGTTCATTTTACCTACTCAGTTACTTCACTATACGTAGACACATCAATAAATAAATAAATAAACCTTTTAATTCCAAAACCAATCAATAATAGATTAAAATTATATTAATATTTATGCGTTTTTTGGTTTTCAAACTCAAACTCAAACTCAAAGCATTTATTTCAATTAAACCATTTACAGGCACTTTTGAATTGTCAAATAGTCGCGTCAGTTAGTCAGAAAGTTGAAGCTAGTTGCCCATTCCAAAACGTAGATCTTTATGGAGAAGAACGGGCAAGAAACTCCAAGGACACTCTTTTAAATATAGAAAATTACAAAATCCTGGGTACATTATTCTTGTTGCTTCTATATGTGAGAACAATGTACAAAAAATAATCAAAACAATTCAAAATATAAGATTAAAAATAAGCCATGGCAGATAAGAGATGACCAGTCACAACTGACGGCGCCCGTTCACGAACATGACGCATTTCTTGGTTGTGACCACTCTTGAATGAAGGTCTCATCTAGTTTTCCACTGATACTAAGATACGTATACTCCATAAGTTTAGGTAGTTAAATAAAGTTAAACAAAAAAACCACGTGACGAGACAGCTGTCCAGTAACCGACTAAACGTAACACCTGTCACTTCAGTTGTCATACTACGTCACAATTGTACCCTTCAATTCAGCAAGGTTATAATTCGTTGACGTTTAGAGTTTGGGCTCCTTACAGTAGACAGATTACAAAATATTTTTTATTTATTATAAATCTAACAAAATAATTGTCCTCAAGCAGTTATCTACGAGGTGTAGTTTATGCAGAAATGATTAAGTTAACACACAGTAATAAAAGGGAAAGCTATTGTAAAAATCTAATCCTCAGTGTGATAAACCTCTTACTTGAAGGAAAATTGTGTTTGATTATAATAAGGCACGTTTAATATACAGTATCGTCAATAAAAGCATAAAATGATCTGCCAAAGTATGAACAAACCCATAGATAACATGGTTACCCTCAAACATGTTTACCGCAGCGGAAAAGTTAAACAAATACTTAACCGTAGGAAAACTTTATCGCATTACCTTGAATATTTCATTTCATGAACGCTTCCCTTGCAAACAAAGAAAATTGCCTTATTTCCTGTTCGATGCAAAAGCTTCGCTTTGAACTGGTCTTTTTTTTACATTTATGTTTTTTTTCCAGGTACTCAAGATGGAGGAAGTAAGCACAATACTCAATTCTTCTCTTCTCCATATGAGAGAAACCTCCACCATCTCAACGTTCGTTGCAGTCCGCAACACGAGCGTTGTTGCAGCTAAGGTTGCTAGCAACGCGTATGAATGGCGATTCATACTGCCGCCGTACATCTTGATATTCATGCTGTCCATATCTGGAAACTGTCTTGTTATAGCAACGCTTACTAGCAACAGAAGAATGAGGACGATTACGAACGTTTATCTTCTGAACTTGGTAAGTAATAATAATCTATAATCTTTACTTTAAAGTTTTACAATTTTACACTCACTACTAGGCATATTTTATCTTATGTGTAAGTGGTAAAGATAAACACAATGTGCAACACGCAGTGTAACATGCAATGCAACAATTTCTATAAGATAATGTTAATATTTTTACGAGCATCCATTGTGCAGATTCGGCTACCTTTACATTTTGTTTTTATATCGAAGTTTCTTAACCCAAAATTTTAAAATCATAGATAAATATCTATAAATAGTGCTGCGACCCAAGTCCGCTGGGGGTCGGATATTGTTCCCATATCGTGTTTGTCTACTACAAATAGTAGGGATTAGAGACACAAATGTCCAGCAGTGGACTGCTTAAGAAATGAAATGATTTATTCTGCACATTGGATATCGGAATAACTTTTACACGTCAAGTTTAGAAAAATAAAATAAGCAAAATGGAGTCGACATTCCCTATTTGCGTAAAATGAAAAAAAATTAATGGCGAAAAAAACTTACGGGTCAAAGTCTCTTAGTCCAGACATTAAGTATCAATAAATAAAAAATAAAAAACCTAAAAATATGGTGTAAGTTTTGTCCCCCGCCTGCAAAACCATAAAATTTTATAGATTATAATGCTTTTTTTTCTCTTTTCAGTTATGTGATTATGCAGTCGGGTTTTTAATTTTTTAAATTATTTATTTTATACTTTTTAGTGTCACCGGCACACTCCTATGAACAAAAACTGGTCCGACATAAACATGGCCCATTTTTACGCTATCAAAATTATTCCTAATTAAATATACCTTTTTAATTTAATTTATTTTGATACTCTATTCGATAGATTTGTTTTTTATTATTTTATTGACGTTTTATTATTTCGCCAAAATCCGCCATATTGTTTTTTTTATAAATTTAGTTTGGTTTATCGTATTTTTAAACAAGAAAGTGTCATCTATAAAAACCCTTTTTATGATTTGTTTATGTTCTTTCTAAAGTATTGAAAAGTTACAAACATTTTGTCACTGCTCAGGTCCTGTCAAATGTAAGGGCGAAAAACCACTGTAAGTAGTAACTCTGTGACCAAGATATGTTTGACTTTCCGGTTTAAAGGAATACCTACAACTGTTGTTGGATCAAAGCCAGCAAAGACCGAGTGTATTGACTTGTGTAACCTGCTGCTTGATTAGGTTTTATGGGTGAATAAAGACTGCTTGCATTCGTAATCAAAGCTCTGTATTTATGTTTCCATACATTGCTAGTTACTAGGCAAATAAAGCTATACTGACCTCAAATATTACTTTTAGCTATTTCATCCTTACATATAATAATATTATAAACGCGAAAGTGAGTTTGTTTGTTTTTTTGTAACGCTTTCACGCTAAAACAGCGGAACAGATTTGGATGAAATTTGGCACAAGGGTTGACCATCATTTAGAGAAGGAAATAGGCTACTTTATACTGTGCCAAAGACGACTTACTAGTACAAGTCGCGGGAATCAATAAGATGCACTTGAACGAGTGGTTTCGTGACTACACACCTTTTATGGACCTACCTTTTTGTAATATCTCTGTACTAACATAGTTTTTTAGTTATCTTTTGTGACTAACAATTATGGACTTTTTCTGGATAAATAAATTAAATTATTATTATTATTACTTCAAGTTCGGTCTTTGTGTCAATTTATAGATGTCTTTTAGTCTAAATTATGATGCAGTTGAGATAATACGAACATAATAAACGTCTGTGCATTGACCTGCCTCAGATATTTATGCAGTCGTATTTGTCTAATCACTTTTACACGAAATATAAAAATATATTAAAAATAAGCTAGATGAGGTCAGTGTTTCCTATCTGACTACTCTGAGAAGAAAGGCCGAAACAAACTCAGAGGTCACAGTCTCTTTTAAAGTCCAGACATAATCTTGGTCAAGTCATGTGAGGACCATGTAGATTAGTGTCTGAAATGGTCTTTTGAGGAAAGAACCACACAGATTTGAGTGGACCTGTCCAGTCAGCGCAAACATTTGTCAGTAATCGTGGAGCTCAACTCAGAACTTAAGAAGCTCAACTCGACGAACAATACCAAGGAAAGGATATTTGGGTAGGCCGCATCAACTACTCAAACTGCCAGACCATCATTAAAACTGAGAAAGAAAAAATAAATGAAAAGGAAAAAAAAAAATATCCACATAGTCCTCACATTCACAATAATTAAAATAATATAATACTTTACAAAGTAATCGTCTCATTTTGAATATAATAAAAGACAGGCAGAGGGCACTTTCCGGTTTTCCGAAACTTTCCTTCTTGATGTATAACATCTTTCCTTCTTGATGTGTAACATCTTTCCTTCTTGATGTGTAACATCCTTCCTTCTTGATGTGTAACATCTTTCCTCTCGCTTTCCTGCAATCTGTGGGAATCATTTCGTGAAAGGGATGAAAGTGTGTAACAGGAAGCCAGAAAGCGTGCGCTATTTGATTTGACCAATGAGCGCGCTCGGTGCTGGAGTTGGTCTTCAGTTGGTACCAACACATATCAACCGAGAGGTTGGTACTGTCTGCCCAGATGTCAAATGTTACACATCACATGCGCCTACTGTAAGGCTCGATTGTTTTTTTTTTTCTAGACTGGTATTGTTCCCTTAGTAAAAGTTACGAAGAATACAATTTCCCTTTTCAGTTGTAAATGATTACGTAATGTCACGGAAACTGTATTTTCTTTTCATTCCTCAGGCTAATCCAAAAACAATCTGTAACACGATGTGGGTTAATGCGTAAATTGACATGCTTTCGGTTCCTAACCATCAAAAGTTTCACCTTACCTAATGGCTACCCTAATTATGATAATGAAAGGAAGGGGAAGCATTGTCTGAATATTGGCTTAGGAATTTGAAAAGGCGGGAAATGCCATCAAAGAATTTAGGAAAAAATAAACAGAGGTACAGTCACGAGCACCAATATGTTTACACTTAGCAAAATTCAAAAGCGATTTTCGCATGGAATAACGACTTCAACTTTGAGATAAGACCTATTTCATAAAAGTGTGGGTTCCAAAATACTATGTTCATAACAACATAAAATTACGATCACCACAGTAGGAGAAAATCACTTTTAAAAGTTGCTAAGTGTACATATTGGTGCTCGTGACTGTACACTCAATGACAAACGTCAGTATACTTTACACTTGTGCTACGTAAAACTTTCTGAAACAAAATACAAAAGACGTGTTGACTTATTTTGTACTTTATTTTTTAAGTTTAGAGTTTTTAATACATTAGCAAACAAATTTGCGCAAATATTGCGTGCAAAACTTTTCGTAAATGGTTATTTGATCATCAATAACATTTTTTGTAGGTTCGAAATTAAATTCCACAAACTGATATTTCATAAATGAATTACTTAATTAAATTAAAACGTGTAATTGAACATAATATAAGTATTCAGTTCCATAGTTAGGATAGATAAAAACCCGATAAACGGGAGTACCTAAATCGTTATATAACTTCATGAGCATTTAGGTAACACTTACGCCCAGTAGGCTTACTTTTTTACTATTGAACGAGGCCATTTTAAAGGGCCGAGTGGACAATTCGTACTATTTTTGTCTCGTCTTGCCGGCCGTTCCGTTGAATAAGTAATTTGACATCAAACATGCAAACTCTTTTCTTGTCTGAACTGCACAAAATGAAAAATAGCTTTAATTTCGGAAGTGGTCTTTGGTTTTGAATCTTCGTTTGTGCCACCGACTTCCGAAATTAAAGTTATTTTTCACTGTGTGTAGTGTTTTTTTGAAGAATACAATTTAATTTATATGGGTCCACCGTCCTTAAGGGATCATTAGAAAGCCAACTTCAGACAGCGTTTGTCTGGCTTTAATGCTAAATGAACCTGTTTGGTGCAGCCGTGAGGCACACACTGTAATTGCTATAAGATTATTTTGACTTTTTTATTTTGTTATTTTGTGTTTCACGAACTGTGTCCAAATAAATATTATTCTTTTTTTCTTCCACCGCGCAAGCTTCCTCTACATAATGAAAAAAGAATTTTCAAAATCCGTCCACAATTGACGAAAATATCGAGGGACATAAATAAAACAGGGTACGAACATATAACCTCCTCGTTTTTGAAATTCGGTTAAAATTCGATCATACCACTTACCTCAAATCAAATTACACTTTAGAAAGGGTCACGTGGACGTCAGTAACATCTCGATATATCGGGCTTTCGTTTATTTCAGGTATCAATTTTTAAATAAAAGAATGTCTGGTGATGTTGAAGTTTGTAGGACACGTAATTTCCATTGCAAAGGGCCTACACAAGTGGCAATAGGTTTCAAAGCGTTTTGTATTTCTTCAACGTTTTCCAACAGGATTGACATGTACCTTTTGGTAGCTTATGTCAGTCCCATACATTTTTGAATTTTCTATCATCGTAAGTGCTGATAGAATTTTACTTAGAACCTTTTGTTACGACCTAATATATCTATCTCTAGTATTTACTCAGTTTGATTGACATCTCCAGACATCTGATGGAACCTTTATTATCTGGGATCGACACGACGATGACTTTCAGACAAAGTGAGTAGCTTTATGAAATAATTTCTACAAATTAAACACGTTTGACATTTATTGGAACGAAGTTCTTTAACGCAACTTGCGAACTGGCGACTGTCTTCTTTTAATTCAAAGAGAAAGAGAGAACGCCGGCAGAAAAAATCAAGAGAAAAGAGTACATTTTGATCTATAAGAATTGATTTGAGTTTTCCTAAGTAGTTTGGGACTGATGCTCCATATCCTTATTGTATTGTTAAAAAGTTTAAGGGTTCCATACTTACCTCAAAAGGAAAAAAACATAACCCTTATAGGATCACTGTCTCTCTGTCTGTCGAGACCCTTTTTGTTACGAACGCGGGGAGGTAGCAAGTAAAATTAATATCAAATACGTCTACGGTCAAGTCAAAAAACAAGTTTCTATGTTAACAAAATCAAAAATACAGCCATTCATGCGACATATTCTGATACTTGCAAATAAATCAAAACCGGGTACTTCCCGTTGACCTAGAATCATGAAATTTGGCAAGAAGCAAGGCCTCACAGCACAATTTAAGGAAAAAGACCGACAATCGTTAATTGGTAGTTTTATCACAAAAAATATTTTTAAGCGATTACAATTTTAAATTTATTTTGCAGTCGGAAAATTGACCGCGATCGTAAATAATCGTATATAAAATCAACTACAAAGTTAAGTTTGCTTTTCTGATAAATTCATCCCAACTAAGTAACCCTTCTTTATTGTGCGTAGTCCGACACGCACTTGGCGTATGTTTTTTTTTTTTTCAATTTGCGATGGAGTCAATTGGTAAACAACCCGGGCGATATGTCATCTTATTTATTTCTGGTAGGTTTATAGAACTTTAAACATGAAATAGAGTCCAATCTCTACCCTGACCTTGAGAAAGAACTCTACACGTGTCTGGATTGAAAAATGGCCAGCAAATAAATAATAGGTGTCAGTCTGGAATCCGATCCTGTCAGAATTGTTTAATCAAAGTGGACCTCAATAAATAAAATATTTATCTTCTTTCTACAGGCCACACGATTTTATTATACTTAGTTTTTTTTTTGAAGTAACGTATTTTGAAACAGAATTATTTAATAAAATTATTAAAGATATTTTTTATTTTTATTTGTTTTAAATAAAATAAAATGTTTGAAAGAAAAATATACTACGGAAAAGCCACGCATAACACGCCGTATTTTTTGGTTTTGTTTAAAAATACAGCATATATTTGATAAAACGGGTGGCATTTGAGCAGAATAGGATAAAGAGTGGTTGCCACCGCAAAACTAGCTCCTGCCCGCGTGAAATTTCTTGTTCCCCCAAACTGAATTCAAATTCAAATTCAAAAGTCATTTATTCAAACTAGGCTGAGAATCAGCACTTTTCGAACATCAAAATTACATAAGACAGTCCCCTAAAACGCCCACCCTTCACCACTTCCTAGTGCATTAGCTGGGAAGAACAAGTGGCGCAACAAACTCCTCACCAGCACAGCTGTCTGTTCAGCTATAAGAACAAAAAAAAAAAAAGATTCAATATAATAGTATTCAAAATAATTTACATTACGCAACACAAAACATAATTTAAATTATTAGCCATATGTTAGCTAGCACATGCCAATATACCAAACAAAATCATCGAGAACTATACTCAGGCCGAAAAAAAAAAACTAAACGTAAACAGAACTTAATATCTAAATAAAAAGCCTCCAGGCATAAAGGGCGTGCCCGCTTACATATAGTTATAACTGGAAGTTATAAATGATAAACTAGGACCATCGATGTAAAATAAATAAACAAAGAGTTAATTACTAATTACAATAAATAATATGATCAATTGTCGAGGTCACTAGTTAACCACATATTGCAATATTTTGTCAACAATCAATTAAAGTTAAATTAAAATAACTTGACTTAAAAAGTCAAATAAAATAAACTCATATAACTTGTCAGTACGTAAGCTGGAGAAAGAACATAAACATTGTCTTGAGTTAATCACAGCGACCAACTATTCTTATCATTTAAGTAGTCGTTGATAGAATACTATGCCTTTGAACAAAGTTTGGATTTTACACGCAAACGTTTTCGTTTTACAGATAGAAAGAACATAGATAGAAGAAACATAGATAGAAAGAAATGAAACTGACAGAAAAATAATAAGGAGCATGGTCTAATAAAACAAGGTCTGGCATTTCGGGACTAACAAATGCTTACGTCACTATCCAGTTGCCACTCTATTGCAACAAAACACGATTAAGGAAAGATTTTCAGAAGCCAAAGCTTTTAAATTGTCGTTTCGTGTGTCTAATCAAACGAAACAATTCAATTTAAACATAAACCAACGTAATTGTTAATTAAAACCTCATTGTTTTATCGGATTCGCACAGGTAATAAAGGTGGTTGGGGAGTTATTATTACAAACTTCTGGTAACACAGATGTGATGACGTAGACTTGTGTTGCCCACGTGACCACTGTGTTTCGGAATGCCATACTTGGCGAAGTATATTATTATACCATGATAAGGAGCGTGTTTCTTTTGGATAGCTTGTCATAATTATAATCAAGTGTAGTTATAGTGGCGCTAGTATGAGTACGGTTCCTTAAAACTGTGTGTTTTCCATTAGCAATTCCTCGTGTCAGCTCGACCCAGTAATTAATGTAAAGGCCCAGTGTTAAGGTAATGAGTTTTCTAATCAAACATTATTAAAGCGATATTAATGTGGGTTATTTCCGTTTCCTATGTAGATAACGTATACCTTTAACACACTCACCGATAGGTGTTACTTTTATGGTTTTATGATAAAACCATGAAAATGATTATAGCGTTTGAGCGAATTTAGGACTTCCTTTGAAAAACGGCCAGCAGTGTACGATGTCCTTCGTCTTAAATAGAAAAAGAAAATATTCTGTTGTCCAGATAATACCAAGAACCAGTTAGCGGGTTCACAGGTTCACACAAGTTGATCCGACATTAATCCATAGCTCAATATATTACCCACAGCCTGCTAGGTTACAAAGTATTATTTACTAGTGAGTCCTGAACAATGTAGATGAAGATGATTATGTTAAAATTGTGAATTCTTACCGTATTTATGACGTGCAGTGGCGTCCAACACACGAAGAACTCCATAATGATGACAAACAGCATTCGTATTACCTGAAAAATAATAAAAAAAATATTTATATTTTAATGTAGAAAAGTACATGGGCTGTAAACACCCCCCCTGCCCACCCCTTCGAGAAATACATTCGTAATTATTTGTATATTGCTTTTAAAGCTGATACGGGCTATATAAAATGCGACCCGAAAAATTTTTTTTTTTTTTTTTTTTTTAATACTTATAAATCAATTTTGATATTTGTTTCACCAACGTAATCTATTTTAGTAATTTAAGGAAGGTTTGAGTAGGTATATCATACATTAGGTTATTATTAATAGAACTTTTTAAGTTATCTTGTTTCAAATCACAGAGCACGGAGGGGGTCGATTTTTTTGCACGCAAGTATTAATATTACCTGTCAAAGTCAAATAATTTATTTCAAATAGGCACATAAAATGCACTTTTGAACGTCAAAATTTACAAAAAAAATATATGCTGCTGTCAAAACTCATGTTAACCGACTGTGATTGGTTCACCAAACTAACAAAAACTAGTCATTTAAGTTGACAGCATAATTTAATGGATTAGGCGTTCAAGATCCGAATACTCTAATAAACTTTGTTTTCTTGATGGTTATTGGAGCGTAGGCTAAACCGGGATTTACACTGGTTGATTTTATAGCCACACAGTTTGCCCGCGACAATGTCAAGTTGATCACACTAGGTACCTAAATAATATACGTTTGAAATCGCCAACTCGTCTTGAGCAAGCGTGGTCGTCAATACCATGTCTTCTCTGTATGAGAAGAAGCTGTTGCCCTGCCGTGGGACATTAACAGGCTGGTATTATTATCTCCTTCATTTGAATACTTGCATTACACACTCGTTACTGGTTCTCGTTACTTACATTTTTAAATATTAGAATCTAAAAAATAGTACCACACTGGTATAGGGAACAGGGTCCAAGCAACCGGCGGTCAAGGCTCCTGAGACAGGAACCTCTTAACAATGCGAGCCGTGTCCACAGCTTTCTGAGTCAAGGTATTGGTCCAACCGCCTAACGAGAGCCTCGAGAGATGTTGATCGAGGCTTTCGGCCATTGACCGTTACGACAATTGGCACAATGATAGCCGAGCTCACATTCCACATGTCAACAACCTCGTGTGGTAACTCGAGATATTTAAGTATTATTATTATAGTGGTAACCACAATAACTAGCCCCTACGTAGGCTGTTCCTTTGTAGTCTGCGTAGGCGTCAGTTATTTATTCGCGGGATTGGCAAACATCAAACTGGCACGTGGAAACTAACCTTTTGTTCACCACGTGTTAGCTCGATTGCCTCGTTGGTCTGGTGTTTGCAAGCGCTACTGCTGACCATGAGGTCCTGGGTTCGATTCCCAGGTCGGGCAACGTGTCATTGAGTTTTTCCATTTGGAATTTCTCAGTAGCAGCCTGGAATCTGGATTTGTGCCCGGTTGATGGCAATAGGCTCGCCCCTATTTCATTATTTTATTTATGCATCATAGCAGGTGATGTTCTGTAGTTTCTGCCAACCCCCATAGGAAAAAGGCGTAAGTTTATATAAACCTTAATTTTTTGTTTAAGGTTAAGGGGGATGCGGTAAGGTAGCCCGTGAAATTCAAATTTTCTTAAGTTTTTTGCAGTTTGCAGGTCAATGTCAGGTTGTATGTTAATTAAAATATGATTCGCGACCGTAACAAACATGGCTATAAATAATCATAATTATGTAATGATTATGATTATTTATTTATTTATCAGGAATACAACTCCATAAGTAAGCACAAACGTCAAATGTCATGTTTTCGTGAAATAGTCATTCAATGGAGTTAAGTATATGAACTTAGAGAGTTGTATTGATCATTTTTATGATTACAATTCTATAAATATACATTTGATACAGCCGTGAATCATATTTAAATCAACTTACAACATGATACTGACCCGCAAATTGCAAAAAACGTAACAAAATTTGAATTTCGCGGGCTACCGTTAGCGCATCCCCCTTAAGGGGTCATTGTACTCATCATTATGAACAACTTTCACTATCGGACCAAAACTGAAATACCTACATTTATGTTCGCATATCTCGTCAAAATGTAGGGAACAGCTGATATTTTTTTATTTATTCGAATAATATTTAAATGGAGTGGCTATGCGGCCCTGTCAGCCAATTTGGTTGGCAACTAAAGCCGATGGAAAATCGACCCGTGTAAAGTTCCATAAAAGCTATCAGAGCCATTTAATGTGACGTCAAGTAATGTGAACTGAATAATACTTAGTTTTCCAGTTCAATAGGTTTACATGGTTTAAGCATGGTTTGAGATATATTATCTATTGAATCTCATTTGATTTTAGTTATTGGTAGGTATTGCATTAGATGTTGTTTTTGAATAATTCTTGAGGGACGGGTTTATGTTATTAATAGCATCAGCTGAATGAAAGCCTCTATGTGTGGTGTAACTGTGTTTTTATTCCGTCAATGAATTTTTAAATCATACTTTTTGATACTGTAATTAAAGTCTTAATAATGACATTAGTACTTTGACATTATTATGAATTCTTGGAAATTGTAATTTTTATTTTTTTGTGATATTTTGACATTATGATTTATATTTTTCATTTAACTGACATTAAAAATAATGCATTCTTGATGAATCTATCAGGCTATTAATTTGTCATTAATATTATAAATTCATAAATTAATACAAAATTTCATAATATTGTTATAATGTACCTAGTTCTGATTTGCATGTACTATTGTAGCTTATTAATTAATATTTCTACACCAGCAATGGTAGTATGTGAGAAACAGTGTTTAATGTAAGATCTCAATGTAACATACTGAGAAATAAATAAATTCTAATTCTATTTCTAATTCTAATTCTAGGTATCATAAAATATTACCTACTAAAATTACACCTCTGTAGCAGCTCTCACTGAAATTCGGTTATGAAAATTGTTCTAAGGATAAATACACAGTGTGGTGATCATGCTCATGCCTTCTCTGTATGAGAAGAGGCTTATAGGTACCTACCTATTATTGTCTCACTGCAGGGTCAGATGCTGATGATGCTCTTAATTTATAAAAGTAATTAATAATTAATATTAATTCAATCAATCTGCCTAGCCTTTTCCCAAATACATATGTTGGGGTTGGCTTCCAGTTTAACCGGATGCAGCTGTGAGTACCAGTATTTTATTTGGAGGGACTGCCTATCGGACCTCCACAACCCAGTTACTGGGTAACACAATACCCCTTGGTAAGACTGGTTGTCAGACTTTCGGGATCGACGGCTTAACGTGCTTTCCAAGGCATGGAATGCTCTCGGTATGTAAAGGTAGTCACTCAACTACGGACTGGCCTCGGCAAGCGTAGCTTTACCTCATCAATCGACCCGTGTGGCGTGCCGTGTTTAGATACGAGACCTTAAAGTCACGTTACTAAATAAGTCACGTTACAAAAAAGTCACGTTACAAAATAAGTCACGTTACAAAAAAGTCACGTTACAAAATAAGTCACGTTACAAAAAAGTCACGTTACAAAATAAGTCACGTTACAAAATAAGTCACGTTACAAAATAAGTCATGTTACAAAATATGTCACGTTATAATATAATCAAACTATAATGTTCCCACTGCTGGGATACCCGTCTCTGTGAGAGGGAGTGGGACGTAATCCATCACGCGGGCCGAGTGCGGGTCGGTGGATGTCACATGTCTTCGAATTTTTGGTTCTAGGACATGCCGGTTTCCTCATGATGTTTTCCTTCACCGTTTTGAGAGCAGTGGTGATGAAATTATTTACCCAAAGTAAAGCGCCTGCCTGGGATCGAACCTAGGACCTACAACTCGTAAGTCGCGGCCGTTTCCACTGGGGCACCACTACTCTCATGATTAAATAAAAAACTTCTTAAGTTTGATTTCGACCTACTACGCTTTGGAATGGGCATCTAGCTTCATCTTTCTGACTGACCGACCCCTTGACAATTCAAAAGTGCCTGTAATTGGTTTATTTGAAATAAATGCTTTGAGTTTGATTTCGAGAGTAAGCTTACTTAATCAAATACGGAAATGGTTTAATTTACCATAACTCAAGCAAGAAAAGTCATAAAAACTTTTGCTCACTCATTAATTTCTTGGGGACTGCAAACAACTAAGGCAGATGGGTTATGAAATTGGATGTCCGGATTTATAAATTCCTGCGTTTTAGGGTTCCGTAATCAAGGGGTGCCAACAGGATCGAATTACTAAGCCTCCGCTGTTTTTCTGTTTGTCGCAGAGGTATGCATTCCAAACAGTAATAGACAGCTAATTTTTTTGGACAAAATATGTGTTACTAAAATAGGTAATTTAAGAGGGACTTTTTAATATTAAATTCTATTATTTATTTTATTTTGTACTTTTGGGTTTAGTATGTTGTGGCAGCAAGGTAGAGAAAGTGGCAAAAAAAATATTTTAAGTCCGTCATCGAGATTTTAAAAAAATATTGGACACGTCTTTTTCCTTTTTTTACGTAATCTAAAGATTACGGCGATACATTGAGTTAAAATGTGCCATGACGTCACTAGTATGTAGATTTTATATTTACTTGTGACGTAGCGACCCCCACTCCCCAACTTAAAATGCGTTTTATCTAAGTAATATTTTATTGATATGATAAAGCAAAAAATACGTGTCTAATATTTTTTTATTATCTGACTGACGGACTAATTCGTTTTTTTTTTACCCAGGCATCATCTCTATGGTGTAGAATACCTAAACTAATTTTCTGACTCTGTTTTCGATCAAGCAAACCGCTGTTAAACGTCAAACTCCGTCAGACATCGGTATGCGGTCGTGCGTTATGGCACGGTATAATACAATCCGGTTCACAAAAAAGTTCTAGCTGCGATTCTATTACCTCTATTAATTCACACTCTGTAAAACGATTTTGAACTGTATAATTTTCCGTTTACATAAGCTGTGGAGCACATGCGGCCCAAGAGAGTTTGACGACTTTAACCAAGTGACCCAAGGGTGTTATATAGGAGATTAACTACAATTGATAGTATTGGTGATACAGAACCCTTAATGTGCGAGTTCGAATCGCACTTGGCCGGCTCTTTGCTACTACACGTTTTATGATGAAGGAAAACTATATTCACATTTTCTAACCATACGTCTGTGTGCACCACAAAATAATACCTATCAACCCAGTGTTGCCAATCTCCGTTATTAAATAGGTATTTCAGATGAGAGAGTTTGCAACGGCATTTTGAATGCTATCATCCGGTAGCATGCATTTCGCAATTGGAATGTGGGTCATCTCTAAAGATAGACTACATTCCAAGCCACAGTTGACTTATTCACGTGTCTTTGTTTAAATTGAACGTGAACATATTTAAATAGCCTTTAAAATAGACTCGTTAAGTTATTGAATCATTTAACGCTCAACATTCTGAAAACGTTAACGTTAATTGAAGAGTTAAGGATTCTGATTGTTATAACTTATTAACTGCGCCCCGCGGTTTCACCCGCATAAGTCTCCATCCCGTGAGAATATCGGGATTAAAAGTATCCTATGTCCTAACCTATGTCATGGTCTACCCATGTGCTCAATTTCATCTAAATCCGTTCAGCTGTTTTCGCGTGAAAGCGTAACAAGCAAACAAACAAACTCACTTTCGCATTTATAATATTAAAGTTAGGATAACCATTGAAAAATAATTATAAGTAGTTAACTATTGGCAAGATACTCGTATGTATAGTTCAAATATGTCAAAATAAAAAGTTTTCTGAAAAGTTGTTTCCAGTCTTGAAAAACAGAAAATCTTGTCAAACTGCAAAAAATCTTACGCTTTAACACTCTTGGTAAAAAAGTTATAAAGTTTGTCAAATTAAACTTTCTTGTCCGTAAAGTAAATTAAAACGGTAACGAAAAAATTCAGTTTTCTTTCAAAAGCATTAGTCGCATTGAAAGCTTCCTATAATTTTATGGAGGTTTTCAGTCAACAGTTTATTACGGAGACGGAGAGGTATTGCCACCGCGGCGCCGCCATCGAGGCTCCCATTTCGAATGCAAAGTTGAT
Organism: Agrochola macilenta; assembly: GCA_916701695.1. Classification (NCBI taxonomy): domain Eukaryota; kingdom Metazoa; phylum Arthropoda; class Insecta; order Lepidoptera; family Noctuidae; genus Agrochola; species Agrochola macilenta. The sequence goes on along the minus strand of OU753560.1, from coordinate 19,915,578 downwards.
AAAGCAATCACATTATTATTAATCTCAGTAAAAGGATATCCGTGCTTCCAAACCATAAAACACAGTCAATGAAGTGTGTCCTTCACCCCACAATCCTCACTTTTGAAAAGTTCATGAAAATCAATTTTGAAAACGCCAAAAAATAGTCAAGAAATAGTCATAAATAGTCACCAAGGTTAAAAAAATTGTCGCATTATGGTTCCGAAGATACAGCTATAAGTTGGTGAGGATTGTGGGGTGAACGTCTCCCCACAATCCTCACCTCAGTGCAAGCAAACGGCTGGGAGTACCGACTTGGTTTCAATTCCAAAAAATAGTCAATAAATAGTCATAACGCTATGCCAAATCTCGAAAATAGTCATTAAGGGATTCCAGAGATATAAAGGGGTCTTGGTGAGGATTACGTGGAGAGCCTTTCTCGCCACAATCCTCACCTGATTACCGCGGAACGCCTAGGTTTTTGAATTTGAATTTGGTGTCAAAAAATAGTCAATAAATAGTCGTCTCGAACCATGATAATTTCGACTTGGTTTACTATGTAGAAGTATGTTAAACTTCCACGTCAACTTCTACATACATTTTGTTTTGGTACAGTCGCGAACAGTAAAATTGTAAATCTATTTTAATAGTATTGTATATTAATTTAAAACAGAACTCGTAATACAATATTGTAGTTACTTACGTATAATTTTTTTTCTGTCAAAGTTTAATAAATATCTACCTAGATGTACATAATATTCCTCCAATTTTTTCGGTTGGCTTTATGAGACCAAATAAATGTCTTTATTTCAGATAAACTTGATTGTAGTATGAGTAATTAAGACTATCTATCTACTTATATATTATGTACAGTTAGGTAGGTATTTATTAAACTTTGGTTGGTGGGTGTGTTAGTGGTAGGTTGGTGGGTAGGACGGTGCATAGGTTGGTTGGTGGGTAAGTTGGTGCATAGGTTGGTTGGTGGGTAGGTTGGTAGATAGGTTGGTTGGTGGGTAGGTTCGTTGGTGGGTAGGGTGGTAGATAGGTTGGTTGGTGGTTAGGTTCGTTTGTGGGTAGGTAGGTTGGTGGTAGGTTGGTGGGTAGGTTGGTTGGTGGGTAGGTTGGTGGGTAGGTTGGTGTTAGGTTGGTGGGTAGGTTTGTTGGTGGGTAGGTTGGTTGGTGGGTAGGTTGGTTGGTGGGTAGGTAGGTTGGTTGGTGGGTAGATTGGTTGGTGGGTAGGTTGGTTAGTGGGTAGGTTGGTGGTAGGTAGGTTGGTGGGTAAGTTGGTGTTAGGTTGGTTGGTGGATAGGTTGGTTGGTGGGTAGGTTAGTTGGTGGGTAGGTTGGTGAATAGGTTGGTTGGTGGGTAGGTTGGTAGGTACAAACTAACCCAAACATAAGGAGGCTATCTTGGTTAATTGAAGATATCGTATGGCGAGCTTAATACCAGCTCCATCATCAGATCCTGGACTACACTCTGGGATAACGTACGTACTTGTCAAAACAATTCCAAATGGCCGAAACAAAACAAGCCTAGCTTGTTTAGTAGTTTGTTGTTAGGTACTCCTCAACTAAATAAGATAGAATCGTTGAGTTTGAACTCGTTGGTTTTGTCTTGACAAGAACTATATCCCAAGATGGTGTCTAGGGTCTGATGATGGAGCAGGTAAGTGGCTATCGAAACTCCTCAATCAAATAAGATAGCACCATCGTATTTCATTGGTTATGTATTGAGAATGCGCTATTACATTAGGTGGTGTCCAGGGTCTTTTCGGGCATTTGGAATTGTTTTAACAAATAGGTACGTTATCCCAGAGTGTTGTCCAGGATCTGATGATGGAGCTGGTATTAAGCTCGCCATACGATATCCTCAATTAAACAAGATAGCCTCCTTATGTTTGGGTTAGTTTGTACCTACCAACCTACCCACTAACCAACCTATCCACCAACCTACCCACCAACCAACCAACCAACCTACCCACCAACCTACCTACCACCAACCTACCCACCAACCAACCTACCTTATGTTTGGGTTAGTTTGTACCTACCAACCTACCCACTAACCAACCTATCCACCAACCTACCCACCAACCAACCAACCAACCTACCCACCAACCTACCTACCACCAACCTACCCACCAACCAACCTACTCACCAACCTACCCACTAACCAACCTATCCACCAACCTACCCACCAACCAACCAACCAACCTACCCACCAACCTACCTACCACCAACCTACCCACCAACCAACCTACTCACCAACCTACCACCAACCTATCCACCAACCTACCCACCAACCTACCCACTAACCAACCTATCCACCAACCTACCCACCAACCAACCAACCAACCTACCCACCAACCTACCTACCACCAACCTACCCACCAACCAACCTACTCACCAACCTACCACCAACCTATCCACCAACCTACCCACCAACCAACCAACCAATCTACCCACCAACCAACCTACCCACCAACCAACCTACCCACCCACCAACCAACCTACCCACCAACCAACCTACCCACCAACCAACCAACCTACCCACCAACCAACCTACCCACCAACCAACCTACCCACCAACCAACCTACCCACCCACCAACCAACCTACCCACCAACCAACCTACCCACCAACCAACCTACCCACCAACCAACCTACATACCAACCTACCTACCCACCTATTTACTAACGTACCCATCAACTAACCTACCCACCAACCAACCTACCCACCAACCTACCCACTAACCAACCTAACACCAACTTACCCACCTACCTACCTACCACCAACCTACCCACTAACCAACCTACCCACCAACCAATCTACCCACCAACCAACCTACCTACCCACCAACCAACCTACCCACCAACCAACCTATCCACCAACAAACCTACCCACCAACCTAACACCAACCTACCCACCAACCAACCTACCCACCAACCTACCACTAACCTACCCACCAACGAACCTACCCACCAACCAACCTATCTACCAACCTACCCACCAACGAACCTACCCACCAACCAACCTATCTACCAACCTACCCACCAACCAACCTATGCACCAACTTACCCACCAACCAACTTATGCACCATCCTACCCACCAACCTACCCACCAACCTACCACTAACACACCCACCACCAAAGTTTAATAAATACCTACCTAACTGTACATAATATATAAGTAGATAGATAGTCTTAATAACTCATACTACAATCAAGTTTATCTGAAATAAAGACATTTATTTGGTCTCATAAAGCCAACCGGAAAAATTGGAGGAATATTATGTACATCTAGGTAGGTATTTATTAAACTTTGACAGAAAAAAAATATACGTAAGTAACTACAATATTGTATTACGAGTTCTGTTTTAAATTAATATACAATACTATTAAAATAGATTTACAATTTTACTGTTCGCGACTGTACCAAAACAAAATGTATGTAGAAGTTGACGTGGAAGTTTAACATACTTCTACATAGTAAACCAAGTCGAAATTATCATGGTTCGAGACGACTATTTATTGACTATTTTTGACACCAAATTCAAATTCAAAAACCTAGGCGTTCCGCGGTAATCAGGTGAGGATTGTGCCGAGAAAGGCTCTCCACGTAATCCTCACCAAGACCCCTTTATATCTCTGGAATCCCTTAATGACTATTTTCGAGATTTGGCATAGCGTTATGACTATTTATTGACTATTTTTTGGAATTGAAACCAAGTCGGTACTCCCAGCCGTTTGCTTGCACTGAGGTGAGGATTGTGGGGAGACGTTCACCCCACAATCCTCACCAACTTATAGCTGTATCTTCAGAACCATAATGCGACTATTTTTTTAACCTTGGTGACTATTTATGACTATTTCTTGACTATTTTTTGGCGTTTTCAAAATTGATTTTCATGAACTTTTCAAAAGTGAGGATTGTGGGGTGAAGGACACAATGAAGTTTGGCATTAAATAAAATAAATTGAATAATCAGAAAAATTTGTCCTGCAGTGGGACAATAAAAGTCAGAAAAAAGTAGGTACCTTTTTTATCCTTTGTAAATTGTACCCTGTTTGCATTGATTTGAATTTGCTGTTAATTGTAACACGTTGAAAAAAACCTCTTCTCACACACAAAAGGTACGAAGGAACTTAAAATATATAAGCAAAAAGGTTGATCAATGCAGATTAAAATTTTAATAAATTTCAGGCCATCATCAACGTTCATGTTTTTGATGGGAATTTATGGACATGAATGTTCACAAATCCCCATTGATTGGGATTTTCAATGCGGATTATTGGAATAAGCACTAGGAAGTGGTGAAGGGTGGGCGTTTTTGGGGGACTGTTTTATGTAATTTTGACGTTCGAAAAGTGCTGATTCTCAGCTTATTTTGAATAAATGACTTTTGAATTTGAATTTGAACCCAAATTGAAATGCTACACCTTGTGTTAGGAATGTTGTACTGATTGTTATCTTGCACAAAAAACGAGTGCGTTATAAAAAATACGTTTGGCCGTTTCGATCAAAACAAGTTGGAATGCAATTTTGTTTGAAACGTGTATTTTAGTTAGTCAGTATTTGTATTAATTTAGCGTTGCCTGGGTTTAGCTGCCTGTTTTTTTGTCTGTCACGTAGGTAGCTAGTTAAAGTTGACACGGATTGTGTGGATTGTGTTCTCAATTTCTAGAATATAAAACCTAGGAATAATAGGTATGGAACGAGAGGGGCGCGTGACTAACTGTTAACAGCCGCACGGGTCGATCGAAGGGTAAGTTAAGACCATACACATGGAGACTCCTCCGAACCTCGGAAAGCTCGCTTACCCGTTGGTCCCAGCTGTCAATCATACATCTTTGACCATCGCTACGGGTACTTAGAAGCGCAAAAAATTCTGACAACCAGTCTTACCAAAGGGTGGTACTCGTCTTACCCAGTAACTGGGTCGTAGAGGTCGGATCTTCAGCTGCATCCGGTTATACTGAAAGCTGACTCCAACATAGTTGGGAAAAGGCTAGCCAGATTTAATTGGTTTGGAACGAAAGCCCCTGTAGTGATATTTGACTACCTAGGTATTTCTGACCAGAAACTTTGTATTCTGATCCTAATTTATGTCTGGAGTTACAAGAAAAAATACCAAAAAATATTGCACTACAATATTGATTGAAGAGCTTGAGACAACAATATTGTTCTGAGAACAGCGAAAAAATGGTTTAAATTTTTCAGATTTCTTGTAGCAGGTTATATTTTTTGCGACGTTGTATTTTCTAGGAGCCCACAAAAAACTGTTGTATTGTGTGACATTTCCCAGCCCCTGATTCACGCGATATTGGCATTCAGATCGATATCTTTTCTTCGTATAAAAATGCGAACGTTTAGGTACTGTTAAGTAGGCCGCACTTCGGTGGTAACACTTAGACCTGCGACTGACTGAGCGTAGTAAGGAGTTTCTTTAAGTGCTCGAAAATCTACATAATATGTAGATACGAGGTATTTCGAGCACTTCAAATGTAGGTGTCAATTATTTAGGTACGTACGTACGGTACTCGTAAGTCGCACGTCTGTGTCAGCTGGCGTCTTATTCTTTGATCGATAAATCATTAAAGGTATGTGACCTACTAATTTCTTTGAACCTTTGGGTAAACAATGGAAAAAAACACAATAACAACAAAAATGCTACCCAACTCCATTAACATTTTATCACCGTAGAACATTTCTCTAAAGCGATTATCTTTATATTTCCTCAAGAAAATGCCATGTTTTTCTTTTTATTTTTGTTTCTGTTTTGGTAATGGATGTTATTATTATTTATTTATTTTATAAATTACATTTTCCTTACACTTAAACAAAGCACACAATTAGACCTCTGGGGTCTATCTTAGCATGCAATGGCCTTAGATTTGATCAACGCATTATTAACAGTTATGTTATAATCGAGTTGATGTAATGTTCCTTCAGCTTACGCTTTATGTTCTTTTCTTGATTCTCTAATGTCTACAGGTATTTGGTTTAGTAAATTGGGTATTGTGAAAGAAGCGGTACAATAAAATAAAATGCTGCAATAAAAGTTATTTTTGCGTGGCACTTGAAATGATTTAGATTTGGCTTGTCGTGTATTCACGTCATATTTAACTGGAATTTGGATATCACTATTATCAAAATGTTCTAAGAGGAACAAATACTAAGCTATAATAATAATAATAATATATATCCAGCTGTCAACGTTTCGGCACAACGACTCAGGTGCGGGTCATCCAGCGTAATCATATGTTGGATGAAGCTGTTCTTGATCGCCTGCGAAATGAAATGCAGAGTAGCCATGTCATCGCTCCCCCGCCGCAGAGTGTTATTGTAGTGCCACCACAGGACACTAAAATTCAAGCTGACGAGACGATTGATGACAGGGCTACAAACGTAAGTACCCAGTGCAATGAAGAACTGAGGAGTGCTTTGGAGGGTGCGATTCGGGAATATCGATTCATGTCGCCCGAACTTAGACCACGTTTACCTCGTTTGCCCATGCAGAACAAAAATAGGGCGCTGGTGGCGGTTCTGGATTCGTAGTTTTCAAACTATTTTGATGATTGCGAAGACCTCACTGATACTCATTCAGTTCTGTACTGCGCAGCTGTAGCAGCATGTCGTGTAGCTCACGTAAAATTTGCAAATGACTCTAGAGCTACACGACCGAAACCAGCCGTACCAGCTTGGCAGTGCAGAATTGAGCGCCGTATTGGTGGGGCCAGAGCGCTCATCGGCAAACTTATCTGCTTCAGGGAGGGCAATACTCGCCCTAGAGTGATGCGCTTTGTGAGGCGGGCGTTCTCAGGTACTGATATTAGCCCTTAGGACTATGTGTCCCATGTCACAGAGCGCATCGACTTCCTGAAGCAGAAAGTGTATGCATGGGCGAACCGTATTCGTAGGTATAAGCGGCGAGTGGAGCGATATACTCAGAACTGAACCTTCCAGAGTGATGAAAGGTGGGTTTATAGGGCTTGGGAGCCACCGGACCAAGGTGTGGCTGACGCGCGCCTACCGGATGATGATGCCATGTGTTCTTTCTGGCGGAGTATCTGGTCGGCGCCTGTCAGCCACACCGAAGGTTATTGGACTAGAGAAGTCGAGCGAGCCTGCGATCCAATACCAGAAATGGGGGCTATTACCATCTGCCTCCAAGATGTAGCTCGTGCAGTTCGTCTGTTGCCCAACTGGAAGTCTCCAGGGCCGGACGGGCTGCACAATTTCTGGATCAAATGGTTCAAAAGGTCGCACGCTCGCTTGGCGGCTCAGTACCAGACTGCTTTGAAGTCTGGTTCGCTACCCCAGTTCGTAACGACAGGAGTTACCGACCTGCTCCATAAATCTGGTAGCACCGCGGAACCCAAAAATTATAGGCCGATTACGTGTTTACCGACGGTCTATAAAGTTCTTACTTCCATTTTGAGAGCTAAAATTAACAAGTATATAGACACCAACTCCATCAAGTCTGCCTCTCAAATTGGATGTAGGAACGGGTCCCGCGGTACTAAGGAGCTACTCCTCATTGATATGGCCATTAGCCAACAGGTTCGCCACTCCCGAAAAGATCTATCGACATGCTGGATAGATTATAAGAAGGCCTATGACTCGGTGCCACATACATGGCTCAGGAGGGTGCTGGAGTTGTATAAAGTAGATGCAACTCTGCGCACCTTCTTGATGTCGTGTATGGGGCAATGGAGGACGGTCCTTCACTATCCAGGATGTCGAAATATCCAGAGGAATAGCGAGCCGATAAGGATTGAGCGAGGCATATTTCAGGGCGATAGTTTGAGTCCGCTCTGGTTCTGCTTAGCCCTGAATCCTCTAAGCACATTGCTGGAGGATTCAGGTTTAGGCTATTGGCTGAGGAGAGGTGGTCAGGTTATATCTCACCTTCTCTACATGGATGACCTAAAACTCTTCCTACTACTACTCCTCCAACAATTCCATCCTGATCGAGCTACTGAAAGTAACTGAAACTTTCAGTAGCGCCATCAGGATGGAATTTGGTGTCGACAAATGTGCGGTCATGCATGTAAAGCGAGGGGAGATTGTGGAATCCGTGGGAACACAGCTCGCGGATTCCATAAACCTTAGAGCCCTCTCCGCATCCGAAACCTATAAGTATTTGGGTATGTCAGAAGCGTTGGGTATCAATGTTACTGACATGAAGCAATCATTGAAGGAGCGCTTCTTTGGCCGCCTGAAGAAAGCATTCAATCTTTTATCAGGCGGAAATAAGGTGCGCGCCTTCAATGGTTGGGTCATGCCGGTTCTGATGTACTCTTTCGGCATACTCAAATGGACTCAGACTTAACTCGACGCCCTGGATAGGAGGGTGCGTACGCTGCTGACTGCATATCGAATGCACCACCCACGGTCATCGGTAATGAGACTGTATATCCCGCGAAAGTGTGAAGGTCGAGGCTTTTTAAACGCTAAGACCCTCCACAATCGCGAGATATGCAGTCTCAGGGAATATTTCCTAGAAGCCGACGTGGGGATGCATCGAGATGTGGTCGCGGTGGACAAGGGCCTCACCCCGCTCGCCATGGCTAAAGAGAACTGGCGCAAGCCTGTAGTGCTTGACACTAATGATCGCAGGGAGGTATGGCAGCGTAAGGAGCTTCACGGATGCTTTTTCCGGGCCCTACATGGACCTGATGTAGATTTGCTAGCGTCCGTAGCCTGGCTGCGTTTTGGTGACCTCTTTGGGGAAACCGAAGGTTTTGTCTGTGCAATTATGGACGAAGTTATCATGACGAACAATTACCGTAGATTTATTGTGAAAGACGGCACGGTTGACATCTGTCGGGCATGCCACCGTCCGGGAGAATCAATCCGACATATTATCTCCGACTGTTCTCGTCTAGCTAACGAAGAGTACTTGCATAGACACAACCTTGTAGCCAGGATTATCCATCAGCAACTTGCTCTGAAATACAATCTTGTGGAATCGGAAGTGCCGTATTACAGGTATGTGCCCGACCCAGTTCTCGAAAATGGAAATATCACATTGTACTGGGATCGATCCATCATCACTGACAGGACTATTGTTGCGAATAAACCTGATATAGTGGTGGTGGATCGCGTAGAGAGGCGCACAATGATTATTGATATAACGGTCCCACATGACGGGAACCTCGTGAAAGCTGAGAAAGATAAACAAATCAAGTATCTTGACTTGGCTCACGTGGTTGTCGACATGTGGGATGTGGACTCAGCGATAATTGTGCCGATAGTCGTATCAACCAATGGCTTAGTTGCCAAGAGCCTCGACCAACACCTAAGGAGGCTCTCGTTGGGCAGCTGGATCAAGGGCTTGATTCAGAAAGCGGTACTCCTGGACACGGCTCGCATTGTCAGGAGGTTCCTCTCTCTGGAGCCCTGACCGCCGGTAGTTTGGACCCTGTTCCCGATACCGGTGGACTACTATTTTTTATATTTTTAAATGTGTGTATTTTTTATATTCTAATATTTAAAAATCTAATTTATAAGTTATTAAAATGAAATAAAGGACATAATAATATATTTAATTTAAGCTTCTTCAATCCTCCAAGGTGCTGTTTCGAAGTAAGTGACTTCACACGTCACTTGGCAGAGAAATCTGTGGTTTCGTATGCGTACAACTTAATGTTTTTTTGTTCCCAATTTATTATTATTATGTTATTTTCTTTATGTTAATGTAATGGTATAGTCATTGTCATTGTAAATCACGAACCCGCATCTGTGATTTTATGCGTATAGAAATAAAGTTTAAAATATGTACAACATTGACTCTCGCCCGGGTAATACAACTACTATAGTCACAATGATAAATGTACGTCACAAAAAATTTAAACTTAGGGACATGTCACATGCAAAAAGAATTTAATGTTAGTAATACATAAAAATTAACACAATTTAATTTCAACACTTTATTAGTGGCTTTTGTGTACATGATAATTATTCAGATTTGTTACAGTTGTAACAGCAATCATGTCATTTCGTTTAAAATAGGTATTTATTTATATTTTATATAGATTCTTTTCTATTTTGTGAATGTAAGAACGCTGTAGGCTTAGTAGACTGTAGATATATTGGTCATCTTCTATTTTGTTAAGTAGGTACCTGGTACTTGTAGGAATACCTACACTGTCCTTCCATACCTATTAATACAGTTATTTGAAAATATTGTAAAGGCCAAATATTTTTTAAAGAGTAACCGTGGAGTTTTTTGCCGGCTGTTTTCCATAGAAAACAACCAATTGGAACCGTGCACCTAACTTCTGACGTTTCATAAGTGCCCATATAGGTTTATGTGAAATAAAATATTTTCAATTTGAATAACATAATGATAATAAAATTTTGGTAAATTATGAAGTAAACTACTCACTTTCCTCTTCGCTTCTATGCTCTTATCGATGTGCGTGGATCTGACAACGTGCCTGAACTCCAGGTCAACGGTGTGCATACAATAGGACTGCGCGCTGGTATTGTCCACATCTAGTCGTTGCTCCGACTCTTCCTGGGAACAAAAGCATAAATATCGGATAAATATAACATAGGAATTATTATGTGTGTGTGAACCTCTTTAATGTTTATAGTGACCGGGTGTGCTTCTTCTTCTCTTCAAGAATTATTTTTGTAACTGATTTTTAGGGTTCCGTATGTCCGAATGAAAAAACGGAACCCATATAAGGACGGAACAACGGAAACGGAACGAACAACGGAACAACGGAATTCTGAAGATGATATCAGATAGGCCAGAGTCTGCAGTGCTGGGGAGGCTTATTCGGCTTCACGTGACGAGATGATGGTGTTATTTTTGTTTTGTATGTTTGATTTTTGACATTATTGGATATTTTTATTGTATTTTATTTTGTGAATTTACGCGAGCGTGCATACTAACATTATTTTTAAGACCTTTGTTACTAACATTATATGGACAATTTTAATTGTCTGAAATAAATGCATTATTATGTCGTTTATTTGCTTTGGTTCTCATCATTTACATTTTTAAATATTTCTTAAAAAAACTATATAAAAAAAAAAACATTTAAAAATATAAAAAATAGTGTTCCGCCGGTGTCGGGAGCGGGGTCCAAGCTACCGGTGGTTAGGGCTGCAGAGACAGAAACCTCCTCACAATGCGAGCCGTATCGAGAAGTACTGCCTTCTGGATCAGGCCCTTAATCCAACCGCCTAACGAGAGCCTCGAGAGATGTTGGTCGAGGCTTTCGGCCATCAGGCCATTGGCCGTTACGACAATCGGCACAATGATAGCCGAGTTCACATTCCACATGTCGACAACCTCGTGTGCTAAGTCGAAATATTTTATTTGTTTCTCTTTCTCAGCTTTCACGAGGTTCCCGTCATGTGGAATGGTAACATCGACTATCATTGCGCGGCGCGCTAATCGGTCTATCACCACTATATCAGGCTTATTGGCAACAATATTATAGTCCTGTCAGTAATGATAGACCGATCCCAGTACAACGTGACATGGTCATTTTCAAGAACTGGGTCGGGCACATACCTACTTGTGGTACGGTACCTCAGAATCTGCAAGTTTTTATTTCAACGCAAGTTGCTGGTGAATAATCCTAGCCACTTGGTTATGCCTGTGCAAGTACTCGCCGTTAGCCAGACGAGAACAACCAGAGATTATATGTCTGATGGACTCACCCGGACGGTGGCATGCCTGACACACGTCAACCGTCACCGTCAAAGGTCACCAAAACGTAGCCAGGATACGGACGCTAGGAAATCTACACCAGGCTCATGAAGAGCCCGATAGAAGCGCCCGTGAAGCTCCTTGCTTTGCCATACCTCTTTGCGGTCATCTGTAGTAAGTACCACAGGCTTGTGCCAGTTCTCTTTAGCCATGGACAGTGGGGTGAGCCCCTTGTCCACTGCCACCACATCACGGTGCATACCCACATCGGTTTAAAAAAAATATTCTTTGAGATTGCACACCTCGTGGTTTTGGAGGGCCTTCGCATTTAAAAAGCCTCGACCCCCGCACTTCCGCGGGATGTACAATTACATCACAGATGATCGTGGGTGATGCATCCGGTTTGCGGTCAGCAGTGTACGGACCCTCCTATCCAGGGCGTCAAGTTCGGTCTGAGTCCATTTGAGTATGCCGAAAGAGTACATCAAAACCGGCATGACCCAACCGTTGAAGGCGCGCACCTTGTTTCCGCCCGAAAGAAGACTAGTTAATACCTTCTTCAGGCGACCAAAGAAGCGCTCCTTCAACGATTGCTTCATGTCAGTAACGTTGATGCCTAACGCTTCCGACATACCCAAATACTTATAGCTTTCGGCTGCGGAGAGGGATCTAAGGTGTATGGAGTCCGAAAGTTGAGTTCCCTCGGATTCCATAATCTCCCCTCGCTTTACATGCATGACTGCACATTTGTCCACACCAAATTCCATCCTGATGGCGCTACTGAATGTTTCAGTTACCTTCAGTAGCTCCACCAGTCGCAATTTGTTGGGGGCAAAGAGTTTCAAGTCATCCATGTAGAGGAGGTGAGATATGACCTGACCACCTCTCCTCAACCGATAGCCCAGACCTGAATCCTCCAGCAGTGTGTTTAGAGGATTCAGGGCTAAGCAGAACCAAAGTGGACTCAAACTATCGCCCTGAAATATTCCCCGTTTAATCCATACAGGCTCATCATTCTCCTGGATCTGTCGACATCCTGGATAGCGAAGGACCCTCCTCCATTGCCCCATACACGACATCAGGAAGGTGCGCAGAGTTGCATCTATCTTGTACAATTCCAGCACCCTCATGAGCCATGTATGTGGCACCGAGTCGTAGGCCTTCTTATAGTCTATCCAGCATGTCGACAACTCCTTGCGGGATCGACGTACCTGTTGGCTTATGGCCATGTCGATGAGGAGTAGCTCCTTAGTACCGCGGGACCCGTTCCTACATCAATTTTAAGAAGTAGACATAATTGAATTACTGTCAATATGTGTGTTGATTTTCGCTCTCAGAATGGATGTAAGAAGTTTATAGACCGTCGACAAACATGTGATCGGTCTATAATTCTTGGGTTCCGCAGGACTACCTGACTTATGGAGCAGGTGGGTAACGCCTGTTGTTGGTGACTGTGGTAGCGACCCAGACTCTAAGGATGACTGGAATTGAGATGCTAGGCGAGTGTGCGAACTAGTCAGCCATTTTAACCAAAAGTTGTGCAGTCCGTCCGGTCCCGGTGATTTCCAATTCGGTAACGGACGGACTGCTCTGGCTACGTCTAATGGCGTGATGGACACAAGTTCCATTTCTGGGATAGTTTTACACACTCGCTCGACATCCTCCATCCAGCCAGCCTCAGTGTGACAGACGGGCACCGACCAGATTCTTCGCCAGAATGCACTCGTGGCGGCATCATCCGGGCGGCACACGTCCGTCACATTTCGTTCAGGTCGCTCCCAAGTTCTATATACCCACCTCTCATCGCTCTGGAACATGCGATTCTGCGTGTATCGATCAACCCGCCGCTTATACCGCCGAATACGGCTCGCCCATGCACAAACTTTCTGCTTCAGGAAGTCGATGCGCTCTGTGACACGGGACATGTATTACTGAGGGCTGATTCCAGTCCCCGAGAATGCCCGTCTCACAAAGCGCATCACTCGCATTATTATTATCATTTATTCATTTATAAACTTATTAAGTACATTTTTAAATATTTTTATAAAATTCATTAAAAAAAACATTTAAAAATATAAAAAATAGTAGCCCACCGGTATCGGGAACAGGGTCCAAGCTACCGGCGGTCAGGGCTCCAGAGAGAGGAACCTCCTGACAATGCGAGCCGTGTCCAGCAGTACCGCTTTCTGAATCAAGCCCTTGATCCAGCTGCCCAACGAGAGCCTCGTTAGGTGTTGGTCGAGGCTCTTGGCAACTAAGCCATTGGCTGATACGACTATCGGCACAATGATCGCTGAGTCCACATCCCACATGTCGACAACCTCGTGAGCCAAGTCAAGATACTTGATTTGTTTATCTTTCTCAGCTTTCACGAGGTTCCCGTCATGCGGGACCGTTATGTCAATAATCATTGTGCGCCGCTCTACTCGATCCACCACCACTATATCAGGTTTATTCGCAACAATAGTCCTGTCAGTGATGATGGATCGATCCCAGTACAATGTGATATTTCCATTTTCGAGAACTGGGTCGGGCACATACCTGTAATACGGCACTTCCGATTCCACAAGATTGTATTTCAGAGCAAGTTGCTGATGGATAATCCTGGCTACAAGGTTGTGTCTATGTCATATGTCGATCACTCGCATTATTATTATTATTATTATATGATCACTCGTGTGGTCGTCTGTCATACCCGCTCCGAATCTAATGGACCGTTAAAGTTGGTACACATATCAATTTCTGTGACCCAAACACGGACACGTGTTACGTAAATAAATTAATTCACTTTTGGAAGACAAATAAGAAAAAATTTAAAAAGTTTTGCTCACTGTATCGTATCAAATGAAAGGGCTAAGAGAGTCTCAAGAAAAGTTTTAACATATTTCAAGGAAATAGATTAAAAAGGAGACGGGGATTTCTGGGCCTGATTGTAATAAGTTGACGTATGGTTAAAAAAAAAGGTTATATTTTTCTATTACAAAATGTGAAATATCAGCCCATTTTACAATCTGGAAATTGAGAAATCCAAAAATTAAGTTATGGCTACGAACAAAATGGAAAATCGATTAAATTATAATCGACTATCGTGACAGAGTTCATACTATTTAAACTCTCTAAGTATTTAAAAGATGCTTTTACCAGATGATTAATTCAAATACATTAATTATTAGAATTAACGTATTAAACAGTTTAAACAAATTAAATATCTATAAAGATAAATGTTAAAATCGATTCACGTTTGCTAATCGATTATTGTATTTTTAGTCTATGGTGACATGTCAGTCAGTCACTCGTTTCGTATAGTTTAGTGTTAGTGCGTGTGCGTTTTGAGTGTTTCCTCCCATAGTTTTATTGATATTTTCTTTGACCCCTGCTTTCTTTCTACGGACTTCTGATCTTGCTGCTTGTACGACCCTTGCTGCCATACCGGACACGGAGAGCCTCGCTTTTACGTTGGACTTGGACTTGTTTTTTTGGATTCTACGACCAGCCTACCGATTGGATATTATCACAATGGATCATTGTGTAAATTGTGACATAGCGACTAGTCGCTGTAATACACTGGGTCATCGAGCTTTAGATGACGAAATGATATTAGCAGTGATTCGTCAATGGCGTGCACCACAATCTGTAAGTACTTACTCACCTCCTGTTTATTAGCTCACCAGGGTCTACCACGCTGGCTTGCAATCTTCACGATTACATTTACAAAATAATAAAGTATGAATAGGTAAACATTTAAAAATCATATGAAGATTTACATTACATTGAACTAAGATATATATTTTTTTATTGTAATAGATATTTGCACACCTTTTCAGGTAGGATATGGTTTAAAGATCTTCTGTTCTATGTATCACCTCATGTATCCATATTCAACCAAATAAATGATTTGAATTTGAATTAAATAACTATCGGACAGAGTCGGTTGGTTTAAAAAAAAGTAATCATGTTAACTGATATTAAAAACTTTTCAGGTAAACAGCAGTGACCATGTTTCCCAAGCTTGCTGGGACTTGGCTAAAAGACCACCTCATGGTGAACCTGGACATCTTGGCCACCGTAGTGTTTGTCTCCGATGTGGACGTTCACTTGCATCTAGAGTCAGCCATTTACTTCACACCACCTCACCTCGCGAATTGAGAATTTATAATGTTATTCAAGAGTGGATTATACCTAGAGCTGTAAGTTGAATCAGTTTACATTTGTTTTATGTGCTTTTGTTGTAAGTCAAATTGAGTTTTTTAATACTTCAATGATTATGTATTGTTTGTTGCAGATAGAAGTACCTAGTCGCATATGCCATACTTGTTGGGTTGCTGCAGACAGAGCTGCTGTCCATATGGTCTCTGGCCCATCAACTACTTCCCAAGCAAGCCCAATTGAAGAAATACAACCACAGGTACAAGTTCTTCCTGCTGAACCTCCAGTTGAAGAAGTTAGAAGTATTCAGCCTGAACCTACTATTTTATTACCAGATTACATGAGGGCTTTTGAAATAGAAAGTAGGTGCTTTATTGAAGGATGCCTGAGAACAGAGAGGTATAGAGTTCCACTTTCTACTAGAAAGATGTTGCTCAGTCGGTATAAATATTATGTACCTGAGAATAATCGTCTATGTGATAGACATTTAGTCATAGAAGCATGGGATTTTCTTACCAGTTTGAGAAATAATTATGTACAGACTTTTACAGCATAACATATCCAGGACATGATGTCCTTAAAAGAAGTTGTAGAATCAGGATTACTTCATTTTGAGAGTATAGATGATATGGAAGACCATGTTGTGCATACGTGGATAGGGTTAAACAAAGCGCAGTTCCATCAAATGTTTAATGAGGTTCCTCAGTTATTAGAAATTCCTAGGGGGTCCCTAGCTTTAGCAGCATATTTAATTAAGCTTAGAACTGGGGATTCTGATGAGAAGTTGTCAACTTTATTAAAAGTGTCTAGGCTAACTCTAGAAAAGTGGTTACACCAAGTGAGAGAACTGCTGTATGAGTATTTTGTACCTAGACACCTAGGTTTAAATCATATAAATAGGCAAAACATAGTGCAAAGAAATCTGTTAATACCTAACACATTGTTTGGTAACTTTGAGGGAGTAGATAGGCCCATTGTAATATTTGATGGAACATATTGTTACATTGAAAAGAGTTCGAATTATTTATATCAAAAAAGAACATATAGCATGCACAAATATCGCAATCTTATGAAACCGTTTTTAATGGTATGTACCGATGGGCATATAATTGATGTGCTGGGCCCCTATCCAGCCACCACTTCAGACGCTGATATAATGAAAAAGGAATTTTCAAATGAAAGACCATTACGGGAATACTTCCTTCAAGGTGATGCTTTTATACTGGATAGGGGCTTTCGTGATTCATTGCCCTTGTTGCACCAATGTGGATATAGGACATATGTGCCTGCATCATTAGAAGAGGGTGAGACACAGCTTTCCACTAGTGAAGCAAATAAATCGAGAGCAGTCACCATATGTCGTTGGGTAGTGGAGGTAGTCAACGGCAGATTCAAAAGAGATTTTAAATTATTACGGCAAAATTATTTTAACGTAGCTAGTAAAAGTTTCATGAAAGATTTTGAGGTGGCTGCTGCTCTTTTAAACAATTTTCACCCTCCTATTATTGATCGTGTAGATGCTGGGGAAATATTAGTACAAATAAATATGAATTTGAATACAGAAAATGAATTAGCAGAATTTATTGTAAGAAACCATTATAATAGGCGTAGGGCTGATTTTCAAACAATAACTGTACAAAATGATAACCTATATGATTTTCCCCAGCTTACCGATACTGAGCTAATACTAATATCACTAGGCACATATCAAATAAAGCAGGCACGTTCCTAATTTGGTGAACATGTAAGGGGCAATGATGGCAATGTGATAGAAGTGTGCAGGGAGGTCAGCAGCAGCCTACTTCGAGAGCTGTCAGCTACAAATACTTCATGGCTACTTAGGGGCCGCATTCATTCGAGACATATAAGTCGAAAAACGTATTTTGTTTACATTTTAGTCGACAGCTCTCGCAGAGGTAGGGAAGCAATCATAAAATATTATTGTAACTGCATCGTAGGCAAACGGACTGTAGGCTGCTGCGCCCATGTAATGTCAATAATATGGTACCTTAGTTGGGCTAGGTACCAAGATAATATTGTACCACCTGCACAATTTCTAGATGACATTCTAATTATAATTGAAGATGAATAAAATATACTAATTAAAAACGATTTTTAATTATCATATCCTTACCCATGATTTTTAATAGGTATTTGTGTTTCCTAATTCTTATAAATTAAACGCTTGAGTCACAGACAAGAACTAAACTTTATTAAATCAAACATACAGTTTGTAATGAGTGATATTGTCGATAGAAAATAGACATAAAATAACACCCCCACTTATCGCAATATTCACTAAACAATTTTATCAAAATTATTCTATACAAACTATGCCAAGAAGCAACATAAATTTATAATGTTTAGCTGAACATAAACTTTTAGTTAAAATGTCAGCGGGCATATCAGCTGTTGGCAAATACAATACTTTAACAATTTTGTCTTTTACTAGATCACGACAAAAATGATATTTGATATCAATGTGTTTTGTACGTTTATGAAAAACTGGATTAGCACACAGCTTTTGTGCGCCCTGGTTATCATTAAACAGGCTGATTGTGTACATCTTATTGGTTATTTCATAATGTAATCTCTTTAGGTATAATGCTTCTCTACATGCCTCAGATAGACCAATATACTCTGATTCAGTGCTAGAGAGGGCTACACATTTCTGTTTTCTACATTCCCATGATATTACACCATCAGATAACAAAAAAAACATCCCAGTATATGATCTCCTATCTACAGAATTAGAGGCCCAATCAGCATCTACATAGCCTGTTATTTCTGAATTACCTTCTTTACAATATTTTATTCCATAACATTTAGTTCGTTTTAGATATTTTAATACTCTCTTTGCATATTCCCAATGCTCCTTTGTATGGCAATTATTAAATTGACTTAAAAAACTTATAGAGTAACTAATATCTGGCCTAGTTAAGACTGAGAGGTACATCAAACTACCAATTAGTTGTTGATAGGGTACATGACTATTTACATCCACTGGACCTTTATTTATATTTAGTTTGACCTCCATTGGAGTATCAACAGTCTTACAATCACTTAAATTAAATTTGCTCAAAAGTTGATCAATATAAGTTTCCTGACTTAAAGTTACAAATCCTTTATCTTTATTGAAAGTTACATTCATTCCAAGACATAGTTTAACTTCACCTAAGTCCTTAATGCTAAACTTATTAGATAAAATCTGTTTCAAGTTGTTAGTTTCAATTTTATCGTTAGAAAATATAAAGAAATCATCGACATAGACTGTTACAATGGTCTTACATTTGTTAATATCCTTTATATACATACATGGCTCTATATTTGACCTTTGGTAACCATTACTGATCAAACAGTTATCAACCTTTTTGTTCCAAGCTCTAGAGGCCTGCTTAAGTCCATAAATGGCCTTTTTAAGTTTCATTACCTTACAAACTGAACTATCACTGTTATAACAATCTGGCATTCTCATATAAATGGTTTCCTCTAAATCACCATTCAAGAACGCAGTCTTTACATCTAAATGGTTAACATCTAAACCTAACTTTAGAGACAATGCAAATAATAGTCTAAGAGTTGTATGTCTCACCACAGGCGAAAAGGTTTCTGTATAGTCTATGCCATGTTTTTGGGTGAAGCCCTTTGCGACTAGACGAGCACGGTAACGGACATTGTTTTCACTATCGTACTTTTTTCGCAAAACCCACTTGCACTGCACTATAGTACCTTCTTTTGGTACATCTACGAGTTCCCACGCACTATTTTTCTCAAACGACTGTAACTCATCCTGTACTGCCGCTAACCACTGTACCTTCTCAGGACCTTCCAAGGCTTCTTGCAATGATATTTCACCCGTGAATATGTTGTCATCTTCTATACAAGCATTCGCAAATCCATATCTGTCTGGCTGCTGCCTACGTCGAGGACCACTTGTCATGTTGACATTGTTGAGTATAATGGAGTCTTCACTGTCTGTGGTACCAGATTCAGAGCTATCTAAAGAATTATTTTCACAAGGTACATACAGTTCATCGCTGTCATCTGTGTTCATGCTCTCTGATTGTTCAAGTGAATCTTCCTGAAGCGTCAAATCTTCTTCCCCCACTGGAACTAAATTCACCTCATCTGAACAATTTTCGTGTACCTTCACAACATTCTCTGTCTCTATCTTCTCCAATATTACAACATCTCGACTGGTAGTGATGTCATTAGACTTCGGGTTGTAAATCCTGTACCCTTTGACATCATTGGAATAGCCGACAAGGATACATTTTTCAGATTTTCTGTCCCACTTCAATCTCTTTTGTTTCGGCACATGTACCATGATTGTACTACCGAAAACACGTAAATGACTTACATCAGGCTTTCTGCCTGTCCATATCTCGTAGGGAGTTTTATAGTTTAATGATGTGGTCACAGTCCTGTTCTGTAAGTACACTGCAGTGTGTGCCGCCTCTGCCCAAAACCTTTTCTCGAGTCCTGCATCGAACAATAGACACTTGGCTTTCTCAACAATAGTCCGGTTGTATCGTTCTGAGAGTCCATTCTGCTCAGGTGTGTATGGGTTTGTTTTGTGATGTACTATCCCATGCGACATAAAAAAAACATCAAACTTGCTGTTGCAGAATTCTGTCCCATTGTCACTTCTCAAGATCTTTATGCTGCAGTTAAGTTGATTCTCAACCTCTGCTTTATACTGTTGAAAACATTTCAATGCCTCATCTTTCGTTTTCAAAAAATAAATATATGTCATACGACTAAAATCATCTATGAACAGCATAAAGTATCTAGAGCCACCTATAGATCGGTTTTCCATTGGGCCACATAGATCAGTATGCACAACATGTAGCAACTCAGTACTTCTGCTACCTTCTTTGGAAAAAGATAAGCGACTCTGCTTGCCCTCACAGCATGCGATACATGATGACTTTGATATATCAGTCTTATTATCAAGTGTCAATCCCTTTACAGCATCTTGCATCTTGTTCAAATACTGGCCGTTGACATGACCTAGACGTCGATGCCAAACTTCACTGGACACCATCACTGCAGCTGATGAACAATATTCAGGCATGTTTAGTTTATACACCCCATTCAACAGACTTGCTGTAGCTACCAGTACTCCTGCTTGGTTGAAAATCTGACAACCATCATTGTTAAATGAAACTTTGTTTCCTTTGGATATAAGTTGACAAACAGACAACAGATTTGTAGTCAACTTCGGCACACATAATACACCTTCTACTGTAATATCGTATTCACAGGTGCCCGTCTTTGTCGTAATCTGCACGTCTCCACAACATAATACAGGTACTTTATCTTTGTTTGCCACGACAATTTCCTTGATCATATGATCTCGCGACACATTTGATAACCATTTTTCGTTCGCGGTAAGATGAACGCTCGCCCCGGAGTCAATATACCAATCACTTTTGCAAAAGTCACCATTCAGAAACACGGCGCTAAACGCATTACTGCTTGTACGTTCATTTTTATTTGTATTCGACAAATTTTTGTTCGAAAATGTACACTGGTTGCGGTAATGCCCTGTCTGTTTACATTTATAGCATGTTATGACTTTTGGTTTTGTCTTTGACATCTGGGCCTTGTCATTGGTCGCAGTGCTACCAACATTCCGGTTCTTTTTGCAATTCACAAACGCGCCACTGGAATTGAAAGCGCTGCTGTCGCCACCGTTTCCGCTTTCTTCCATGTCCAACAACTTGGTTTTAATGGCGTCTGCTGTCAATGGTATGCCGCAATGCTCAATCGCCATTATCATAGGGGAATATTTTTCTGTTAATCCTGCTAATAAAAGCGATGCGACCCACTCATCATTAATGTTAAAACCCGTACCACTCAATTTTTGACTTGTTTCAATGATTTGTGTCACGTACGAAGTCATTGAAACGCTATTTTCGAGTCGTATGGAAATCAAACTCCTCAGTAAACTGATTCTCCTCGTGAATCCTGAGTCGTCAAATAGGTTCTTCAATTTCTTCCACAGCTCATGGGTCGTTTGTACACTTTTTATGTGCACATACAGCGACGAATCTATTGTCAGAATCAGCTTAGCTCTGGTTTTCGCGTCACCTGCTGCTCCTATTTCTGCTGGTACAGTCTCCGACTTGATGCAATCAGTCATTCCCTCCAGAACTAAGAAATTCTCAGCAGCGAAAGCCCACTCACTGTAGTTCTCACGCCCTTTCAATTTAGGCACACTGACTAGGTAGTTCGTCGTCATTTTCACAGTCACAGCGTTAATTACAGTTTATCTCAATCTGCAAAGTCTATTTCCACTTTTCCAGTCCAAGAAAATTGCGAGAAAAAAAAAAAAAAAAAACCATCCACTCTACAAATATAATTAAAGCAAGTCAAAGTGCCGCTAGTGGCACTCTATCCCTATCGGATTAAGTGCCAGGGTCCGTTTAGGCACAAGAGAATGTAATGCTTTCGGAATTTGGTGTTTTACAGCGAACTAATACACCTTCTATAATTGTAACAGCATCCTATCTTTAAAAAAAACAACTAGGTACCTATCGCACAATGAGGTTATACATCGCACTTCAAAAATCAGCTGTTTTGTTACGTAACCTCACTTTAACAAAATCTCTTTTAACTCGGCTCTCAGATT
The DNA here is from genome assembly GCA_916701695.1 of Agrochola macilenta. Lineage (NCBI taxonomy): Eukaryota > Metazoa > Arthropoda > Insecta > Lepidoptera > Noctuidae > Agrochola > Agrochola macilenta. Next base: position 19,893,146 of record OU753560.1, on the reverse strand, counting down.
GCTAAAATCCGCAAAATTTTCAGTGATGGTTTGATAATATAGTAGCTATTAATTGACACAAATTTCATCTCTATACATCCAGGCCCAAGATTGTATGAAAGCGTATCCGTCTCCTTTGCCACCAAATTTTGGAAAACTTACAGAAAATAGTTCTGTACTTATAAATTACAGGAAAACCTACAAGAAGTCTATGGTCTTAAAATAAGATGGTAAATCTCCTAATACTGTCCATATTATTATGTACTTATATCACTGTCCATTCCAAGGTTGCTTGGAAGAGATCGCAGAAAGCGATAAGGCCACCCATTGTATGTTTTGTAGTATTAAATTTATTATTTACTATGTATTTTCTGGTGTACAATAAAGTATATGTAAATATATACTGTGCGTACATAATTATGTTTATGTGAGTTTCCATAAAATTGGTGTAACTACATACGTATATATTGTCAATAAAACTCTTTAAATAAAAATAAAAATAAGCTTAGCATACCTAATCCTCATTTGTTTCACAAACAGCTGAAATTACCAAACTTTTATTTACGAGTACACCAATTTCCTGATCAGTAATTCAAACTAAAACATTAATAATCTATATGAATTTTCCCACTTAGCGACCACAATTATTAACAAACTTTATAATAAGCCTTCCGTTACTAAAAGTTGAATTTCAGTTGTTACGAAGTTTGTATACGTAGTGGTAGTTGTAAGTGTGAAATTAATGACACGTTTTCAATTTTATTACAATAATGTATATATGTGAAGATAGGTAAAAATACACAGTTTTACATGTATATTAGTTTATTCGAAATTACCTCCTTAATTTTAGATACCAGCTCGTAATCTGCGAGGCCAGTTATCGATAGAATCACGCACGACATTGAGGTCCATTTCGGCCACTGCCTTGGAGAGGGATAGCTTCAGCGACTCCAAATTTGTATAGGGTTTTACGTACGCTTTTCCCTCGAAATACTACCATATTTTATAATCCAAAGGATTAAGGTCCGGACTGGAGGACGGCCAATTTTCCTGCTGGGGTTGCGGGTTTGTCTGAAAGGGATATCGCGGCCCCAGGCACATAGGCAACGGAAGGAACAGGGTGGGGTTTTAGTCAGTAAAAGTCTGACACTCCCTCTCGCTCTGCCCAGAGCGGGAGGAGTCATTTGATGATTTCCCAACCAAAAAAAAAAAAAAAAAACGGACGGCCAATTTTCGTGCATGATGAAATCAATATCATTGGCGGCCAACCAGTTTTGCGTAATCTTGGCTTTATGAGCCGGTGCAGAATCTTGCTAGAATACCCAGTGGTGATTAGCGAAACATTGTTCGTTTAAGAGGCTCTACGAGGTTTTGCAGAACCGTATTTTGGTACACCAAAGCACTGGTTTTCATACCTTTGTCACAAAAAAACATCTCAGTGGGGCCTAAATACGACACTCGCAAGCCAAACCCTCACCGATGAGGGATGATGACCACGTTGAACACGCCGCGCGGGACACGCCTGCTCGCTTCATCACTGTTGTGAGCATACACCTTGTCATTCTGCTTATTGAAGCTCTCTTCGACTGTAATTTTTTTTTCATATTAAAATAAGAATATCCGCGGTATTTTTTTCTCGCGTACCGTCTCACTAAGACGCGTGATCGTTGAAGCTTAATTGTTTTCTAACGAGCATTCAGGAGGTGTGCTGTTCTTTAACAGTAAGCACGTAGCCCGAGGTCATCATTCAACACGCTTTTCACCGTGGTTCTGTTTAAACCCATCTGAAGAGCCTACAGTTTTTGCTTTCGCACGGGATTTCTTTGAATTCACGCCTTGATGGCTTTTAACACCGCTAGATTGCAAGCTGTATGAGGGCGACTACTCCTCTCTCTGTCTTCTATTCTTTAAACTTCCACGTATCGTTTAATAGCACGATAAACGAACCTTTGTTTTATTATCAAGTTTTTCAGAAGTTAAAAAAATTTACTTGCAGCGTATCCACAACGATGCAACGCAATTACAGTGACTCTGTCTTCTTTTTTGTGTCCACTCAATATTGAAAACTAAAGGAAAGTCTACAAAACCTATGTTTTTAAAATCGTGAAACATTCAAAATTCCAACCTAATTTATTGATTTTTGCGACTGCATTCCAAATTCAAAATTCGGAACCTATGACAGTATTTATACGAGTATATTACCCGACTACGTATATGTGACAGTAAGATGCTTGAAGCCGTGATATAGTTACATCCCTAGAGATATAGCTAACCGTAATATAAAGGTAAGGTACCGTAATATTAAGAAAGAAAGAAATTTTATTTGCTCGAACATGTGTATACATACAGAATTAAAATAATACATGCATGCAAGATCTTAAATAAGAGTGGCTCACAACATGTTTGCCATTTCTCTTGGCGTGCAAATATCTTAGGTACAATTATTATTATTGAATCAATTTTTTTTTACTTTTACACTTATACTTCAAATATCAGTCACAGTTAAACAAATTACTTATATTCAATCATTACATTATCCAATTATTTATTATTTATTTTCCTTATCCAATATTAAAGATTGCAATTATCACAATAAATTACATTAATTTCAATTTTAATAGGCATTCAATTATTTATAATATGCATATTTAGATTCTCCACTACTACATGACCATAATTACTACATTAAGTCTTTGCTTTACTAAATGACTTCATGCAAAATCGGGTGTACTATGCCAAATCGAATGCCAAATAATCGAATATCAATTGATCGACCACTATAAGTCGAACATTTAAATACTCGAACGTTCATATAATCGAATGGTTAATATATCGAACATTCAAGACATCGTACACTCAATACATCAAGTGTTCAAAATATCGAATGTTTGTTTGATCGAGCGTTCAACGTATCGCATATTCATTTTATCGAAATATCCATATACTCAATACTTTTTATATAGAATACAAGAAAAAATCAAAATTTACTAATAAATCACATTTTAATCTCGAGAACGTCATTACAAATATAGTACAGGGCGTCCCACAGATATGCCACATGGAGGGAAAGTACCTTGAGTATTGTGGAACATTTTACTGAAAGAAGACATTATTTGAATTTAAAAAATATTTTAAACTGCATTCATAGATATTTAAATAATTACATGGTTGAACCGGGAATCGAACCCGTTACATGAGAAAAATAATCACCCTGTAGCTTTATCATACCGATCGAAAGGCTTCATCATAAGTATTATTTTTTGCTTAATAACATAGTGTCACAAATAAAAGGAAGACCATGTACTAAGAGATCGCTGGATGTCCTGCGCGTCCAATATAACAATGCTTTCAGGATGTTGTTGAGGCTACCTCGTTACTGTAGCGCGTCGGAAATGTTTGCGCAAGCCCGCACCGACGGCTTCTATGCAGTTATACGCAAAAAATCTGCGTCGCTACTGAGGAGAGTGAGGGGCAGTGAAACAGGATTCTGAAAACTGTAGCCGAGTGCTTCGGCTCTCCGATTGTACAGCAGTTTGTGCGGAGGTTGATTTTTACTATAACACTAGGCAATAAGTTATTTTTTGTATGTTACTAACACTATAATTATATTTTTGTATGTTACTAACACTATAATGGATATTTGTATTCGAAATAAATCTATTCTATTCTTTATTGTAATTATTTTATAAAACTTAAAATTTGTCATTTAAATTACGAGTATCATTGATTTTATAACAGCATTGAGATAATAGAAATTGTTTTAATTTATTTATGAATGTATTAAATTTTTGTTCTTTTTAAATTATCTCTGGTAATTTATTATATTTTGTAATTGACATGACTTGTGTTCTTGTTGAGTGCATTATTAACTTAGGGGTTGGTAACAAACCTATTTTTGTGGTATAATGTATTTTTTGACTACATATTTTCTCTTGTCGTGTAGCAACAATTTATAATAAATTACCGAACTACATAAAAGATGACGAGAATACAACTTCATTCTATAGCAAACTAAGGTTACTTTTAATAGGGAAATCCTATACAGTAGACGAATTCATGACGGATAAAACTTTATAAATGTAAGTACTTTCATTTATTATTCATAACATAACTTTTATTTTTCGTTGGATCCGGCCAGAGGGGCAATTCCCGTAATTTTTAAGAACGTTCGCATTCGCATCTCATTCGTAATCTGTCAAGTTTTGACAAGTTTGACAGATTGCGACTTGAATGTGAACGTTTTTTAAGTACGAGAATTGGCCTTCTGATCAAAGGCATAAGTTTTGTTTTGTTTATTCCAGTGACATTAACGAATCTGTTTTATTTTATTGTAAAATGACATACATTACCTATTCCTTATTATTATTTTATTCTACTTTTTTACTACCTGACTTTACTTATGCAATCTGACTAAATATGATTTTACGTGTTATTATTGTGTATTGTTTATAACTATTAATTGGACATCATAACGACTTCTAGATCTTTGTTAAAAACTACTACAATTATGTATTAGTTTTTTATTTGATTTTTTTATTCATGAAATGTATTGAAATGTACTCGTATTGTATTGTGATAGTCTCAATATGTTAATTAAATGTTTATTAACTCAACAGCAAACCGACACTATACTTTGCAGTGCCCTGACGGGGTTCATGTACAAAAACCGACAGCAAACAAATAAATAAAAAGTGTTGGCAATTTCGAACCAATTTACATATTTCTAGAATTTATAGATTCTCTGTCTGCGCCATTATACAAATAATGTTTTCCTCATATACGCAAAAGACTGTTAATACAGTCTTTTACGATATGATTCAATACCGTTGGATTTTTAGGTTATCGCAGGGTTTGTAATATTTTACGTTACTAACCATCATAAAATGTTTCAGCCTATAATCCTAATCGTAAATATTACGGCATGCAGCGGTACTAAACCGTATCTTCGTTCGTAATTTCCCCAATTTCATGATTATCAAAAACAATATGTACATTTTTATATATTATATATCTTTTAATTTTGTAGGTTCTGTTTATATTTAATTGCAATTTCAGGCTTTTATTCTTTAATTTTATCATTATATCAAATTTTATATTTTTTTTTTTTTTTTTTTTTATAAATAATATAAAAATTTATTAAATTTTATTTTAAATGAAATTATTTATAATAAATTAATTTTTTTTAACAATATAAATCATAAAAATTTCAATTAATAACTCGTAACTGTTTTGTAAATTAACATATCTTATCTATGAGAGGCGGGTGATCTGGATCCTACTACCTCAGACATTTTCTTTATCAAGATTGTGCATTTAATTAACCAGTGCCTGTAATATTACGTGGAGAAAGATGAAGAATTATGATTATTATAATACGTTGCAAATTCTGTAGGAAAATTATTTGGCAATGTCAGACAAAAATAACTTGGTTTTCGAAAATTGATTCCATTCACTATGCACTAGTATTTCTGTACGAGTCAATCAAGAAAATAACTAACAGAGCAAGCTTCACACAATCACACCGAAATGCTTTCACATCCGGAGCATTCTGGGCAGCTAACCCTGCCTGCAGCTTGCTGCCTGGCTAATATTTTTACAACGGCATTAAGCAATAGAGCTGGCCACATTTTTCGAATTCAGGGCTAAATTATGTTGTTTTTTTTTATTTTTTTTATTGTATTAATTATAAAAATAACCATAGGTACAGTGGATCCCTAATAGCAAATTTAACAGTAAATTGCAATGCAGCCCAGCTGGAGATGGTGGGACGAACCCTCAGGTAGAACTGATAGCCAATCGGCAAGCGCAGCGTGGGACGTCCACCCACAAGATGGAAAGCTACCTAATATAGGTCGCAGCAAGTCGCTGGATGCAGGCCGCCTACTACCGGTTATTCTGGAAATCTATGGGGGAGGCTTATGTTCAGCAGTGGACTGCTTGCGGCCCAGATGATGATGATGAGTAGCAGATGGTTCCATTCTCAAGCAGTCCCTCTTTCGCAAATAGTCTCACTTGGAGTCAACCTATCGTTAGGTGATTCGTCTATCAGGAGCCCTGCCCACCGGTAACTTGGATTCTGTTCCCTATACCGGTGGGCTACATTTTTTTTTTTTTGTATTACGAAATTAATAATTGAACAATTCTTATACATAATATAGTTCGTGTTCGTTATGTAAAGACATTTATTTTATGGCCATACGTGCGAGATTGTTCCAGTTTCATCATTACCTGAGCTGGTTGCTCCATTTGCGGAGCGTACGTGTATATTGCGCATATGGACAAATAAGCTCACAGGTATCAACACGGACACTGGCGGTGAACCACTTTTAACCTTATTACTAAGGGCATAAGGGTGAAAGTGGTCGACCGCGATTGTCCGCGGTTGTACGTCCGACATTCTCTCACAACCACCCCATATAGACTAGTAGTAGCGCATTAAAAAAAACACCCATCATCATACCCTTGGCCTTACCCTAATCTATTTAGGGTAGGAGCAGCATGTTTTCTTCCACACCTCTCTATTAGTCGTCCACTCAGTAGTCGGGTCCTTTCTAGCATCTTTCACACAGTCCATCCATCGTTTCTTTGGCCTTCCTCCAGTTTTATAGCCAGCCACATTTAATTTCAGCATTTAGAAGACCAACCTTACAAAAAATTAAGGTATACCTTCACAGGCAAAAGACTTGCAAACAGTGCACGCACAACGGTGTTTAAAAATGATTGCCAGTAAGCTCCCTGGATAGGTAATTATTAGAGACTAGCTTCCGCCAGCGGCTTTACCCACGTGTTATATTTATAAATTATAGCCTATGTTACTTAGTGACAATATAGCATTCTACTGGGGCAAGATTTTTTTAAATTGGACCGGTAATTTTGGTTTTGTACACCCAAACTCCACCGAAACCAATGATCGGCTTAGCCGACTAGTCGGTCTTATCTCAACCGACCAGTCGGTCAAAGTCATAGTCGGCCTATATCTAGTAATTAAATCTTTTCAAGCCTTTTTTCTACTGTATCTTACTATTACATTACGATTGTTTGAAGCTTAGTGTCTGCACATAATTATCTAATAACGCTTGGTCTATACCTAATCGCTTTATACCACATGTTAGGTACATCACTGCACACAAGTGCTAATTAACGGTTATTATAGCCAACATAACCCATGATTTACAGTCATCAAACATCGAGTTTTCAAGTAGACAAACATAACGTTGGCTCCTGGTCTATATTATCGACTCAATTTTATTTGGGAGGCTGGAGATTGCAATTAGATAGTATTAGTTGGCAAGCGTAGGTTAATCGTTAACTCGGTAACTCGGTAACGTTTAGAGGCTTGGTGTAAGTACAACGTTTCTGAAAACGGTCGTACCACAATTTCGGAAAATCATTATTGATAATGGTAAAAATTTTGGAACTATCGCTATTTGTGTGAACTGTCTTGAAGAAATCGCTTAGTTGTTTTATAGTGGCATGAGGAACAGGGTGTTAAGTTCAGTCATCCTCAATAGAAAAGGGAGGATGCTCCGACCAGACAGGTTTGTGTCTGGTGGGCAACTGCCCGACGGTTGATGTCGGGACGTTGTATATATTATTATACTCGACGAGCGGTAAATCCTGTTTGCGTGATGCAGGATTTTGCTAATCGTCAGTGTGATGTGTAGTTCGCATGTGGCGTTGTAGATGCCGCACCTAACAGATTATAGAAGAATTTTATAAAAACAGCAAGCCGTGTGTGAAATGGTATTGCCCATCGGCAAAAAGACGAACATCCAAACAAACTTTCACCTCTATTTAACCCCTTTAGGGAATGAATTTTCAAAAATCCTTCATTATTGCTGGATATCATCACACGAAACGCGTGCGCGGCTCCCGCACCCGACCTGCGCACGCGTTTTTTGTGCTGACATCCATATAATACAAGAAGAAACAATTTATACAAGCCCGCGGTCCAGACCCGCGCCCGACACACGGCCGCCTTGTGTGTGAATATCCGGCCGCAGATACACCGGAGCGCGGACGAAAGGGAGGTTCCGTCCACTGATAATTGACTGGTCGCACGAATGCTAGTATTTATATACGTACACCGTGTGATCAGTTAAACTTAATTAAATAATTTTTGTCATACCTACATGCAATTAGTAAATTATAACTAACCAAATAATTCGCGTAACTGTTATCACTTACCCATGATTATGGTGTGTTAAGTTTATGTTGTAAACACTTAAAAATAATTGTATCTCATATGCTTTGAAAGGTGAATTGCTAGCCTCATAATAAGTGCCTTAATTATAATGAGTTTAATGTAGGTAAGATAAGTGCATTTTGTTCATTTTTCCGATTTTAATTAATAAAGATATCTGAAAATGAATGAATGACTTTAAAATATATAGATAGTTATAGTCAGACAGATCGCATTACAAACTTGTGTAAGCTTACGAGATTGCATGGAAATAGCCGTTGACACTCCTTGGTTACACAAAATTCGATGTAGTTACAGTTGAAGAAGTTAGTGTTGGAAACTTGCACATTTGTGACAACGTATATATTTGACTTAAAACTAAGTTGTATCTGCTTGAGACCCATTGGGTGTATACGTATTTTGATGTGTTAAAATGTTTGTTTCGAGGTAATTTTGAGTAGCGAATATGATTTAAGGCTCCCGCACACAGGTTATAATATTGAATGTGATGTTGTACCCATATTAGGTGTAAAAAACGCATTTGGAAAGTTTCCAAATAGTTTTTTTACATCTAAAACGAAACATTCGGTGTTACGATATTAATTATTGCATTTCATAATCAATATTCTAGTTTGCTAGTTAGCCACATTTTTTATTTCCATACAGTAATATTGCAAAATTAATCAAAACAGTGAAATATTGGACATCTATTTGCGACGTTGCCCACCTTCAGAATAAACGCTCTTAAGTTCTATACGGTCCGTTCGCTCTTCCTATTAACTACCGTTCTAAGGCAACATAAAGAACTATGACGCCAACAACAAACGTAGTCGCAGGGATCAATAATAGTGTTTACTCGTAAACACCAACCACACACATCTTTCATTGGAAGATTTTTTTCAATTTTTAGGTCCCTATAGCTATAGTAAAATTAACTCTCACTTACATATTCTATTCTCTAAACAAGACCCAGTGTAAAAATAAAGTCAAAGAGTACTTTTTGACACTATCATGAAGAGACGGAAAAATTTTTAATCGTACCAGAGTAACCAGGTTTCCTATGAGCAAATATTAAACAGCATTTTACTACCTTCGCAAAGTATACTATCACACACTCACACATATACACTCACCCACACACACACCCGCACACACCTGGCTTACTCACACCTGTCCACAATCCACAACTCATTTAAGGGTAATCAATAAATTTCTCTATTTTCATAACAAAAATACTATACAGTATTTTTGTTATTAAAATACGAGTAGAGTATAAATATTCTGTAAGATTTAACAAAATTGTTAATGTTGGCTTCAATTTTTCCAGTCTATTATCAGAGAGGTATGGCGCTGTATGCCGAGATACAGGTTTTTCACTAGTTCGGCTGCAGATGCTCCAATGTTGTATTATTTTCATTATAGCCTACAAACTTCTTTTTTACGAAATATGGTTGATAAATATTGTTAATATAATATTAATGTCAAAGTTTTCACTTCTGTCGGCAGTCCCCATGACTGCCTATTTTTTTTTGAAGCTTTCCTATTTCGACGCCTTTGGTTGGACTTATAAAAATAACATCAGAATACAAAAAGATTTTCCCTCATATTGGATGTATGTTCTATAACTACCCACTCACCTTCTGTAACTTCTTTGTATACCATTTCTTGCAGCAAATCTCAGCTGAATTGCTTTTTATGATCGGAGTTGTTGGTATCAGGTGGTTGCTCTTGCAACTTGTTACTGTGGACAAAGAAATAAAAACATAATATAAGTTCTAAGTCTAAGTTTTATGGTATAAGATTCGCAAGGAGGGAAGTTTTATATCTAAAAACTCATCGTCAACTTTTCGTAATTCATTCATCTAAATTAACGAATCAAATACTAACTATACTACACATACCTTGTAAACACATGTGAAATATCAATGTTGTCAATCGTGATACAAAAAAAAACTATTTTCAACAATTTCGTGAAAGGCTTGTAATCTAACGCTGAGTTAAATTAAATTATTGTACAGAAATAGAATGCTGCTCATCTTCTAGAATTCATAACTCCTTTATTATAATTTTGCCCTATTACGCACGGGTTAAACGAAGAAATAATAAACAGATCGTATGTGGCTCGAGATTAATTCGGGATAATATGTTCTATTCTTGGAATATTTTGAACTTACATAATTTAGTTGCTTATATGGTGTAATTGAAAACTTCGTACCCCGCGTCCTAACCAAAACTTCGTCGACATACGTCGTTCGACTAACGTCACTTTTTGTTCGGAAAACTGGAAGGCGCCCTCTGTCAGCGTGACCACGTGTTCATAATTGTAATCATTTACGAACATATTATGTTACGTAATTAGATAGCCGATCTGGACGAAACTTGGTATACAGGTATAACGACTACAGTTTTTTATTTGAAAAGTAAAATTAAGTTGGTCTCATAAGAAATTGGTGAAGGTTTGATGAGGATCTTCGGCGTGATGCGCAGAATAGCTCCTCAAAATGCAGTCAATTGCTTATCTTAGATTTCTACTAGTGGGATCGGCCTTTTAACTAGGTAGGGATCGATGGAGCACCTTGCACCACCTTCTCATTACAAAACTAGACAATTCTGAAAATAATTATCAGAATTCTCTAAAACGAGTTTTTAAAACCAATATTAATGTTAGTTTTACAATAAAGTCACTAGATGGCGCATCTGTACACCGCTAGATCGCGCTGTCGTTGTCGCTCGCCATATAGTTAGGTCCCGTCGAAAATTTTGTGTGACTGTGTTTTTTTAGGTGTAAAGTAGCTTCTAAAGTAGTCTGGTGCATAACAGATAGTAGTTTTTTTTTTTTTTTTTTTTAAACGTTGCCCCACACTTAGAATTTCTTCTTGTATCGTGGGTGCGTTTACACACATAGAAACTCACATACACTAACACCCAGACCCGAAACAACTACTTGCAGATCATACAAATATTTGTTCCGTGCGGGGATCGAACCCGCGACACGTTGCGCAGCAGTCGATCGCTCAGCCACTGCGCCAACCGTGTCGTCAGTTGGTTAGTTGTGGGTTAGTTTATCGTCTTGCCATAGAGGTACATAAATTGTTGCAAAAAAAATTGTGCTCGCTAGGTCTACTATTCGCAGAACTAATAGTTTATATCAGCTAAAAATATATGAGTACAGCAAATTAGCGTGATAGTGAATCCTTTTCTTACTTGAATAGGGTATCTATACACCAACGCAAAAAAACCTTTATTGTTGTTAAATACGCACGGCAAATTAAGTACGTAGCCTTCCATTGAAGACCCACCTACACGATGTCTGATCCCGTCATAATGGAAATAGTTGGCACATTATTGTGTTAGAAAGGGTAAGGCTTATACATTTTTTTCTAATTTTTGTTGGCTCTTGACAAAAGAGCGTTTTTTAAAGGTCTTTGTAAGAAATTCTATACAACGTAGGTTAAAGGTGGCAGGTCGATAAATTCCAATGACGTGAACAAAAATGACTTCATCATCAGTCGGTGAGCTTGATGTATTTATAGTTAAGGGATAAATATTTTAAGCACCTTAAGGTTATTTTTTACATGCACCTTATTAAATATTCGACTACGAAATTGTCAATATTTTGAATGAAAATGTTAGTTCAAAAAGGTGGCAATCGCTATGTGGGGAAAGAAATTGGAAAGAATGAAATGATAGGATATGGCTGGATTTCAGTTGTTATGAGGAAATGGTTGCCTATCATCTATCCAGAGATATAATTATTTCTAAATAGACAGTTAATGCTGTAAACTCGTCGAAAAAAATAGCGTTCAACAGTCAGCCGTTAAATTTACGAACACTAGAAACGCACAATGACAGCAAAGTGACGTGGCGTGAGTGTATCACGCACACCAGCATAAAAACGTTGGCTTGTTTGTTTTAGTTCTTTAGCAGTGCAATAAGATCTGGACATAAAAAAACAGAAGAATCAGAATTTGTTTGGAAAAGCTCCTTGACCGCACCCACGTAAATTCAAATTCTAAATTCTAAATATTTTATTTTACATGAACCTACATGGGCACTTATGAAACGTCTTAAGCTAAGTAAATAAGCTATAGTGCAGTTTTAGTTATTCACTGTATATCCGTGTATCTGTGTATCCGTGCATGCAGTGAGGACGATTAGATCGAGTTAAGCAAGACCATCAATAAATCCTAATTGTGGCTATTGTATCAAAAATCGAAATAGGCTGAGAATCAGCACTTTAGAACGTCAAAATTACATAAAACATTACGTATATATTCCCAAAAACGAAGAAAAGCCGCAATGGCGTAACAAACTCCCCAGTAACACATATGTCTGTTAAGTTATAAGACTTGATTCTATACAAAAGTATGTCAAATAAGTAACATTACAAAACAAAAAGAAAAAAATATTTTTAATTTCACCAAGTCGGTGAGCACGCATGGCGAGCTGGTCAAACTATAGCACTCAGCACGCCATGTTTTTTGGGGTTCGCAGAAGCCCGCTTGCCAATGACAGCCTTTTATTAGAATAAACGATTGCTACACGCCTGCCATTGGTTCAAACATCTTACTCCAAAAACAAAAGCCCTGGAACGGTGCAGTTTGGCTTTCGCAGGAACAAATCCACTTGTGATGCTGTCCATATGTTAGTTGACAATATAGTACATAACTTAAATACTAACAAGAAGGTTATAACTATATTTTTAGATCTTGCCAAAGCATTTGACACCGTTCCCGTCTCCACTCTTCTAATCAAGCTTGAAAGTTTAGGTGTCAGAGGGTCTTCACTTGATCTTTTCAAGAGTTATCTCACTGCTCGTTCACAATTAGTCACTATAGAAAATTACAAGAGTGATGAACTACCGATTCAGTATGGTGTACCCCAGGGTAGCATTTTGGGGCCCACACTCTTCCTTGTGTTCATTAACGACCTCTGCAATCTCCAAATTCCAAATGCCACATTAGTTTCATTTGCAGACGATACTGCCATCACATTCACCGCAAACTCATGGTTGGAACTCCAAGCTACTGCACAAGACGGCTTTAATTCTGCCTTGAAGTGGCTTACCTCTCATACTCTTACTCTCAATGCCAACAAGACTAACTTCATTACTTTTTCAATGACCAATACTTCTCAGCCAAAATCCCCAATCTCTATAAAAGCTCATTCTTGTCCCACACATACCCAACTTAACTGTCAATGTCCTACCTTAACCTCAGTAGAGCATGTTAAATATCTTGGTATAGTGCTGGACAAAAACCTTAATTTCAAGTCCCATATCAACACTCTTTCTGATCGTATACGAAGGTTAATTTACGTTTTTAAAACCCTGCGACATGTAGCCAACCCGTTAATCATCCGTAACGTGTACTTTGCTCTTTGTCAGTCCATCCTAATATATTGTATTTCATGCTGGGGTGGTGCCGCAAAGACCATACTTAAGCCTCTGGAGGTCGCACACAGAGCTATTCTAAAAGTAGCTACGTTCAGACCGATACTCTCTCCAACTATCGAACTCTACCAATCTTGTAGCGTACTTAATGTAAGGCAACAATATATTTTACATGTAGTCCTTCTGCAACACCGACGAACACCTTTTAAAAAAATCTCCAAACGCCGCAAAAACCTAATCTGTACAATACCACCTACACGCACAGCGTTTATAAAAATGTTTGCCCCCTACCTTGGCCCATCACTCTACAATAACCGAACTGGTGTCCGGCTGGCCGTCGGTGAGTGCAACTAAATCAACAATATATTTTTGAATCTCGAAAAGTCTTTGTCGGCGCTTGGATTTGAACCATAGTCGCCGTGCACGCGTGTCAACGCAGCTAGCCGCTACGCCAAATCGACGTAGATGTAAGCGCGCTAATTTCTCAATCTGGTTCTGCTACGTAGCTACGAGCGACAACATACGTCACACCGAGCCAGCTACGCGCTTATAAGGTGTGCTACGAGTATTAGTGCTGCTACGAGAAAACGTGAGATCGGCTACGCAGCGCAATAAGTCGTAGAAAGTGATTTCTTATACACAATTAAATCATGCCTAAAACAACTCGCACGCCGCCGTCAACTCCAACAATAGAAGTACAGCGGGCATTGTCTAACCCTAACATCACTAGTACTCCAATGGAAACTGAGTTTGTTAATGTACAACAACGATCAAAGCGACCTCGTTCAGAGTCCAGCCCCACAAATGAACTCGGAGAATTTAAGGAGGAAATAAGAGCAATGCTTACAAAGTGGAGTGCAGACCAGGAAGCCATTTTAAAAAACTTTACGTCAAAAATAACAACAGAGTTGGCCGAACTAAAATTACAAAATGAAAAATTACAAAATATTAGGTCAGAAATCGAGGACTCTGCGAGTCTTATGAATGAAAAATATGAAGAAATTAAGTTTAAAATGGGAAAATTAGAAAATGAGCGGTCTGAACAGCGTAAATACATTGATAAATTGGAAAAACAACTTCAGGATGTCCAGGAATGTCGTCGGCCTGCCGTTATTGAACTAAGAAATATTCCACCAAAGGAAAAAGAAGATGACAATGATTTGATTAAATTTTTTGTCGATGTCTGTAAACCATTACAAGTACACGTGGAACCAACAGAGATACGTGACATATATCGAGTGCAAAATAAGCAAGGCCCATCAAAACAAATTGTCGCAGAACTACACTCAGTGACGAAGAAAAATAATATTCTCAAAGCCCTACGTGACTTCAATAAAGGGAAGGCCACCACGGAAAAACTAAATAGTGAACACATTGGCTTCATAGGTGAGCGCATTCCTATCTATATCGCCGACCGTCTCCCACCTAGCTCAAGACAACTTTTTTATGAAGCGCGAAATTTTGCAAAAAATAACGAGTTTCAATACTGCTGGTCGTCCAATGGGAAAATTTTTCTGCGCAAAAAAGAAGGAGAAAAGTCTATTCGTATTCAATCAGAAAATTGTTTTCACAAAATACTGCATGTACCAGAGTAATTTTATTTTTTTCTCTGAACTATTGTTTGTTTTTCTAGTTATACCTCAGTATTATTTCTATAGTTTTAATATCATTTTTAACAGTTTTTGTAGCACCTTAGTCTTCTTACATAGCAACAAACACACAAAAAGCAGATTATTCTACAGACAAATAATACACAACGCATTCTACAAATACATAACACACAAATATCTGCGCTTATCGACAATCATCCACCAATACATAAGTTTATTTTATTACGCGGGAATGATGTACCATTCTTTTTCTCATTTACCTGATGTAAATGGTTGCCTCTGGTTTTTTAATCTTATTTATGTACAATGTTCAAACGTGATTTACAGCAAGGTGTTCTTATTATTTTATTAAAAATGAATAGCACTCATGAAATTATCGAAAATCTAGATTCGTACGGATCCAATGAACTTTTTAACTGCCCGCCTGACAAATGCGTTCAGTTGTTAGGTAAACACAATAAAACTCTTAACTTGCTGCATTTTAATATACGTAGTATCAACAAAAACTTCAATAATGTCTTAGTACTATTAACTCAAATACGAATTAGGTGTGATGTTATAATTTTTTCAGAGTGTTGGTTAAACAAAAATTTAACTATTCCACTACTTCAAGGCTATTCGGCATACTCTACAAGAAATACTTATAACCAAAATGATGGCTTAGTTGCTTACGTACGTTCGGATCTACAACATAAAGTCTCAGAGCCACAATTCGCGGACGCAAACTGTCTTGTTTGTAAACTTAGTTCCGATGTAGTCATAATAGCTGTGTATCGACCGCCATCTTTTAAACATACTGATAACTTTTTAACTAGCATCAATAACATATTAACCTCAGTATCGGAGTATAAAACTATATTTCTGGTAGGTGACATTAACATTAATATAAGCCCTACAAATAATGATCCACATTACAATGAGTATATGAACTTAACAGCATCACATGGACTATTACCTGCTTACACATCTCCTACTAGAGAAAAAAACTGTTTAGACCACACCATGATCAAAGTTAGAAACCCAGTAGCTTCCATTATATTAGAAACTCACATTACAGATCATGCACCAATACTTACTTGTGTTAAAAATTACTCGAGTTCACAAAGTATCCCTAAGGTAGTTACAAAAATTGATCAATGTAAAATAGCCACAGATATAGCCAAAGCGAATTTTAGTCCCGTCATGTTAACTGACAATCCAAACGAGGCTACAGAACGGTTAATAAATGCAATTACCTCTATTATCCAAAACAACACTAAAATTATTCATGTTCCCTCTAAGTTGAGAGTTATTAAGCCATGGATCACACACGGTCTATTGAGATGTATCCGAAATAGGGATATTATGCATAGTGACCATAATAAATCACCGGATAATTATAATCTTAAGATCACTTACATCCGGTACCGTAATTTTTGTAATAAACTCCTAAGCAGACTAAAAACAGAATATGAGAAAAATGAATTAATTAAAGCAAAAAATAATCCCAAAGCGACTTGGAACGTAATTAATGATATACTGAGTAAACAAAACTCTAAAACTCCTCCCACAGACCTGTTATCCACTTCTGGTGTCGACGACAAGAGCTCAGTTAATTTGGTAAATACATTTTTCGCTAATATTGGCAAAAATCTCGCGGACACACACACAAGTACACCCACTAAACATGTTCCCCATCTCCAAGACGAAGCACAATCAAACTCTCTCGTGCTCCTGACTCCAGATGAGGCTGAAGTAGAAAGAACTATAATGAATCTTCGTACTGACTCTGCCGCGGGTTGGGATGGAATTACAACCAGAATGATAAAGATGAGCAAACAGACCTTAGTCCCCCCAATTACATACATATGTGAACTATGTTTCTCGAAGGGTGTCTTTCCAAGGGTTTTAAAGAGAGCGGTTGTGCATCCAATACACAAGGGTGGAGACAGAGGCAGTGTAAATAATTACAGACCAATATCGGTACTTCTGGCTTTGTCAAAAATTTTAGAAAAGGTCCTTAACAATCGCCTCATCAACTTCATGGAAGCCCATAATATATTATCGGATAATCAATATGGCTTCCGCAGAGGAAAATCTTGTGAGGACGCTGTTGCTGCCTTTGTTGACAAAGCCGTTAGGATGCTTGATATAAAATATAAATGTCTGGGTATTTTCTTGGACTTGTCCAAAGCATTTGACACTGTCTCTGTCCCTACTCTAATATTAAAATTGGAGAGAATAGGAGTGAGGGGTTCTGCACTTGCAATCTTTGAGAGCTACCTTTCTGAGCGGACACAATGTGTCAAAATTGGCACATATGTTAGTGATGAACTCATGTTGTCTTTTGGAGTTCCTCAGGGCTCCATTTTAGGGCCCACTCTCTTTTTAATCTATGTAAACAGTCTTTGTAATCTGACCATCCCAAATAGTAACATATACACATACGCGGACGATACGGCTCTACTCGTATATGGTCTAGACTGGAAGGAAGTCCATGAGCGAGCGGAATCAGCTCTAGGCGTCGTCATGGCATGGCTATCTGCAAACACCTTAACTTTGAATGTTGATAAGACAAACTTTATCCCCTTCTCAATTAAACAATCTTCGCAACCCGATGAGTCGTTTGCCATCAGGGCACATATCTGTAGTCAACAATTAGACCAATGCTCCTGCCTTCCCCTGACCAGAGCAACCAACGTCAGATACCTAGGCATCGTTATTGACTGTCTTATGTCGTGGAGTATGCAGATGAAGGCGTTGTCTGGCAGAGTGAGGAAGCTTATCTCAATCTTTAAAAATCTACGATGTAGCGCAGATTTTGATACCCTGCGAATGGTATATTTCTCACTGTGCCAGTCAGTGCTATCGTTTGGTGTGACGGTTTGGGGTGGCGCTCCAAAAACAAACATTTTACAATTAGAAAGAGCGCAACGAGCTGTCCTTAAAGTTATGACGTTTAAACACTTTCGGTATAGCACTAAGCAATTGTATAAAGACTGTCAAGTCATGACTGTTAGACAGCTCTTTGTGCTCAGTACCATTTTGCGCAAACATGTATCTTTGGAATATAGTAGCGATCATCTGGCAAAACGAAGATCGACTGATGTCTGTCCCATAGAAAGGCATAGAACCAAATTTGCTGAAAGAAATTTCCGAATTCTGGGAAGCCGCTTGTACAATGCAGTTAACAAACACTGTGGCATCTATAAAATGAATAAATTTGAGTGTAAAAAGTTAGTGAGTAATTGGATCATGACTCATACGTATGAGGAAACAGAAAACCTATTAGAAAAGTTACTCTAAAAAAAAAAAAAAAAAAAAAAAAAAAAAAAAAAAAAAAAAAAAAAACACTTATTTATTCTTGCACTCCATATTATAAAATCCTTATAATAGCGCAAACTTATACAGTAGGCCCGCACACACACAAACACGCACACACCCACATACACACTCACGCATACACACACACACACACACACACACACACACACACACACACACATATATACACTTAGAGAATGGCTACAGTTTATAGTTTTAAGTTATATTTTATATAATTTTTATTCCATTCTTTTGTTTTGTATTAAACTATAATAACCATGCTGCTTGCTCCGGCAATCGCTAGTGACACTAATCACTATGTAACTCCGAACCTGTTTATATTATCTGGTAAATGTTTATAGAGAGAGCCCTGTCACCCATAACACAAGTTAAATCTTAGCTTGGGTGCCAGAGGTTTAAACTCAGTGGTATTTTTACAATTGTTTAGGTTTTTAACTTTGTTCTACATAGTGCTATTTTGCTAAATTGTAAACCTGGAAATAAAGCATTATTATTATTATTATCTCCTTTATTTCATTTAAATACATATAATTTACATTTTTAAATATTTTTATAAAAAACAAAAGGCAAAACAAAAACATTTAAAAATATAAAAAATAGTAGCCCACCGGTATCGGGAACAGGGTCCAAGCTACCGGTGGTCAGGGCTCCTGAGAGAGGAATCTCCTAACGATACGCGCCGTGTCTAGAAGTACCGCTTTCTGGATCAAGCCCTTGATCCAGTTGCCTAACGAGAGCCTCCTTAGGTGTTGGTCGAGGCTCTTGGCTATTATGCCATTGGCCGTCACGACTATCGGCACAATGACTGCTGTATCCACTTCCCACATGTCGACAACCTCGCGAGCCAGGTCGAGATACTTGATCTGTTTATCTTTTTCGGCTTTCACGAGGTTCTCGTCATGCGGGACCGCTATATCAATAATCATTGTGCGACGCTCTAATCGATCTATCACCACTATGTCTGGCTTATTGGCAACAATAGTCCTGTCAGTGATGATAGATCGATCCCAATACAACGTGATATTGTCATTTTCGAGAACTGGGTCGGGCACATACCTATAGTATGGTACTTCCGATTCCACAAGACTGTATTTCAGAGCAAGTTGCTGGTGGATAATCCTGGCCACAAGGTTGTGCCTATGCAAGTAGTCTCCGTTAGCCAGACGAGAACAGCCAGAAATAATGTGTCGGATTGATTCCCCCGGACGGTGGCATGCCCGACAGATGTCAACCGTGCTGTCCTTCACAATATATTTTCGGTAGTTGTTCGTCATCATAACTTCATCCATAATCGCAAAGACAAAACCTTCGGTTTCCCCAAAGAGATCACCGAATCGCAGCCAGGATACAGACGCTAGTAGGTCTACATCGGGCCCATGTAAGGCCCGGTAAAAGCGCCCGTGAAGCTCTTTGTTCTGCCATACTTCCCTGCGGTCATTAGTATCTAATACTATAGGTTTGCGCCAGTTCTCGTTAGCCAAGGATAGCGGGGTAAGGCCCTTGTCCACTGAGGCCACATCTCGGTGCATCCCCACGTCGGCTTCTAGGAAGTATTCCCTGAGACTGCATACCTCACGGTTGTGCAGGGTCTTAGCATTTAAGAAGCCTCGACCTCCACACTTCCGCGGGATATACAGTCTCATCACCGATGAACGTGGGTGATGCATCCGATTTATGGTCAGCAGTGTGCGGATCCTCCTATCCAGGGCGTCAAGTTCCGTCTGGGTCCATTTGAGTATGCCGAAAGAGTACATCAAAACCGGCATGACCCAACCGTTGAAGGCGCGCACCTTGTTTCCGCCTGATAAAAGACTATTTAATACTTTATTCAGGCGGCAAAAGAAGCGCTCCTTCAGCGATTGCTTCATGTCAGCAGCGTTGATACCTAACGCTTCCGACATACCCAAATACTTATAGGTTTCGATTGAGGAGAGGGATCTTAGGTGTATGGAGTCCGAGAGTTGGGTTCCCCCGGATTCCACAATCCCTCCTCGCTTTACATGCATGACTGCACATTTGTCCACACCAAATTCCATCCTGATGGCGCTACTGAAAGTTTCGGTTACCTTTAGTAGCTCCATCAGTTGCAAATCGTTGGGGGCAAAGAGTTTCAAGTCATCCATGTAAAGGAGGTGAGATATAACCTGACCACCTCTCCTTAATCGATAGCCTAGTCCTGAGTCCTCCAGCAGTGTGCTAAGAGGATTCAAGGCTAGGCAGAACCAAAGTGGACTCAAACTGTCGCCCTGAAATATACCTCGCTCGATCCGTATCGGCTCGCTATTCCTCTGGATATGTCGACATCCTGGATAGCGAAGAACCGTCCTCCATTGCCCCATACATGACATCAGGAAGGTGCGTAGAGTTGCATCTACTTTATACAACTCCAGCACCCTCATGAGCCATGTATGGGGCACCGAGTCATAGGCCTTCTTATAATCTATCCAACATGTCGACAGATCCTTTCGGGAACGACGAACCTGTTGGCTAATGGCCATATCAATGAGGAGCAGCTCCTTAGTACCGCGGGACCCGTTCCTACATCCATTTTGAGAGGCAGACATGATGCAGTTGTTGTCTATATGTTTGTTAATTTTAGCTCTCAAAATGGATGTAAAAACTTTATAGACCGTCGGTAAACAAGTGATCGGCCTATAATTTTTGGGTTCCGCAGCACTACCTGATTTATGGAGCAGGTGGGTTATACCTGTCGTTAGGAACTGGGGCAGCGACCCTGATTCTAAGGCTAACTGGAACTGGGATGCCAATCGGGCGTGCGACCTTTGGAACCACTTTATCCAAAAGTTGTGCAGCCCGTCCGGCCCTGGAGATTTCCAGTTAGGCAACGGACGGACTGCACAAGCCACATCTTGAGGGCTGATGTTCAGTGCCCCCATTTCTGGTATTCCCTCGCACGCCCGCTCGATCTTCCTAGTCCAATCTCCTTCGGTGTGATTGACAGGCGCCGACCAGATGCTTCGCCAGAACGAACACATGGCGTCATCATCTGGCAGGCGCGTGTCAATCACACCTTGATCCAGTCGCTCCCAAGCCCTGTAAACCCACCTTTCATCGCTCTGGAATGTGCGATTCTGAGTATACCGCTCAACTCTCCGTCTGTACCGTCGAATACGGTTTGCCCATGCACAGATCTTCTGCTTCAGGAAGTCGATACGCTCTGTGACGCGGGTCAAATAATCTCGAGAGCTAATATCAGTCCCCGAGAACGCCCGCCTCACAAAGCGCATCACTCTAGGGCGAGTATTGCCCTCCCTGAAGCAGATTAGCTTGCCGATGAGTACCCTAGCCTCACCGATACGGCGTTCAATCCTGCACTGCCAAGCTGGAACAGCTGGTTTTGGTCGTGGAGCTCTGTCACTGTTGGGAAATTTAACATGAGCTACACGACATGCCGCTACAGCTGCACAGTACAAGATCGAGTGGGTATCGGCAAGGTCTTTGCTGCCGTCAAAACAATTTGACAGCAGCGAGTCTAGAGTACATACTAGTGCCTTATTTTTCTTGTGCATGGGCAAACGAGGTAAACGTGGTCTAAGTTCAGGTGGAGTGGAGCGGTACTCCCGGAAAGCATCCTCCAAAGCGCTCCTCAATCGTGCATTGCATTGGGAACTCACAGATATAACCCCGTCATCATCCTCTTCACCAACGTGGTCGGGTCGCGGTGTGGCACTGGGTAAATTTTGTAGTTGCACCGCGACCAGTGGCGAAGCAGGCGTTACACGGTTATTCCGTGATTCGAGGCGTAGTCGATCAAGTACGGCGTCGTCCAGCATATGGTTACGCTGGATGACCCGCACCTGATCCGACAGTCGTTGGGCCGTCACGTTGACAGCTGGCTCAAGCACCTGAAACAGAGAGAGCATCCGACCACGGTACGCAGTCAAGTTACTTCCTCCCTCTGTAGCCCCAAAGTATGCGCGCATGACATTTTCATTGACAGTTTGTGTCCATCTCATGCGCCGCACACTTCCACCGGGAGCGGGGACCCTATCAGAGGCCGGTGGGCCTCGGAGTCCTAAGCTGGCCGGTGGTCGGCCTCTTCCGCGACGTGCTGGTGGTGGTGTCGTCGGCGGCGAGAAGTATTCGTCGCTCGAGCTCGACGCAACTGCAGCGGCCGGTATCACTGGACTCTCGTCTGGAGCAGGATCCGGCAACTGTGAGGCGGAGCTGAGCGACGAACCCGAAGATGTTGGGTGTGTGTCTTGTAGTAGTTGCCGTGCCCGACTTCGCGTCAGCATTGCACTGTTCTCCGTCTATAGTTTTTATTCTTACATCTTGGTATGTGTTTCGGTTTTGCTGCCAATTTTGGTTTCTTTAGGAATGAGATGGTAGGAACACATACTCGAAGCACAACATTGTGTCATATTTAATGTTTAAAAATCAAAGAAATCGGTAAAAATACTAAAAATATATGACGGAGAAAAAAAATTCATGACAGTCGCCTTGACAGTCGGGCCACAGATCTTATTTATTATTATTATTATTATTATTATTATAATAAAATTAACGCAAAAATTGAGATTTACGGCTTAACTGACTTTAAATGCAAAAAGACTGTTCGCTCCTTCTTTCTAAACTTAAACTACGAGGAAACTGAAGAATTCCTAAAGAAGTGATCTCTCAAATACATACATGCATCACACGATACATAAATTAACAGAACACTCACCACACTTACAAAATACTCACCACACCAACATACTGAACTTTTCTTATTCTTATAATGTCTTTTCAAAAATTTGTATTTTTAGATTTATGTTTTTTTTTTTTTTTAAATTGTTTATTAACCTTAATTTTCTTATCCCATTTTGTAGCTTGCTGTAATGATTACGATTTACATATACATAATATTCATAATCAACACGTGCTTATATATAAGTCAACCACTTGCGAAGGGGCTCGGAACTGTTTCTCCTTAACACAGGTTATTTTGTAACCTATCTAGGTGAACAGTACGGCACCCACTAACTAGATTTAAGAAACCTTATGCTTGTGCTTTATTTAATACCTTGCCATGTAATCTAGTCCTAGTTAAACAATAAACAATATATAATATTAATTGGCAGTTTGTGACAGTGTGATTCATAATCTATTCATATTATGATTCTGCCAAAGCGGCCGTTTTAAGTAGTTTTAACCCGTAAGAAATAAAGACTTCTTGATTCTTGAAATTTATTCAAACGAAATTGTGCCGATATTAATTTGATACTATTTATAGTGATAATGATGCAACATTAATAACATAATCGTGCAAGGGATTTATTTTCAGATCTCCAATTACAATAGGGTAGTATTATTCGTATCGAACGGGTTCCACACACAAAGGATTATGCCGCCACAACAAAATATTGGCAGTTGGTGCAAAATTTAGCTTCCTAAACATCAGCTTAATCCGATACCCAAACACCCAGAAGACAGAAGGAAATAAATTCGTCTTCCTCTTTAAAGAAGGGATAAAGGTATTTACCGTTTAAGAGGTATTGAATAATATACAGTAAGATATTCGTCACCAAGAAATTGTATTAAGACTTTCCTGTAGGCACAAGATAATCCGTCAAGTGAAGAATTTCAATCTGAAGCAATACAGATAAAATATGATTAAATCAGACTCCTCAGTTGCAAGGGGATAAGAAATCTCAAAGAAATCTAAATTAAGATTCAGGATAAAACCCCCTAACTCAATTACTATCCGGTTAGACTATATGTAAGTGCCCGGAGGACACGGTGGAGCATACGGTGGAGGTCAGCCCGGCTTGGGTGGGGCACCGCCGTGTCCTCTCGGAGGCGATTGCCGGCGGCGATCTCTCGCGTCCGGCCCTGGTGTAGGCCATGGTTCGGAGCGAGAGTGCATGGGAGGCCGTCACTTCCTTCTGCGAAGCAGTAATGCTCGCAAAGGAGGAGGCGGAACGCGTGAGGGAGAGGCCAGATTCACGCCCTCTCGCCCCTAGTCGCTGCAGGAGACGTCGGTGACGGCGTCGGAAGACGCAAGCCGACTTCCCGCCACCGTAGGCGCGGGCTTGCGGACGGTGAGTGATGGGTAGCTCGCCGTCCGATAAGGACCAGGCTTGGGTCGACGGCGCGTTGTGTTCCACGCGCGCCTCGAAGAGATGTCAGCACCAACTGACGGGGTCCGTTAGGGCCAATGCCTGCCAGGGTTGCGAGTTTGTCCGAAAGGGATAACGCGGCCCCGGCACTCAGGCAATGGAAGGAACACGGGTGGATTTTAGTCAGTAAAAGTCTGACACGCCCTCCCACTCCGCTCAGAGCGGGAGAAGTTACTTGATAATTTCCCAACATCAAAAAAAAAAAAAAACTATATGTAAGTCAAACTGAGTTATATTACACGTAGAACTCAGTCTGACAGACCAGCTCAATTTAGAGCTAAATAAACCTAGAACAACTAACAATTTTCACGTTCATTGCTATTATTTAACGCGATCTACAAACTCATGCTTATAAATATTTCATTAAAATTCCGAAGATATCGCTATTATAAAACGGTTTTGGTTGAGTCTCGAGACCTTTTTTTAAATACTTGCAAACTTACAAGTCATTCTCAACAAAGAATTATCCCAAAAATAAAACTGAAAAATTAATGATCTTTTGTTATCTTGAAGTCACGTTTCCGTACAAAACTGGCCGTTTATTAGGATTAATAGAAAAATAAATAACCATAAGGAATATCATAAAGGAAAATAATGTTAATAAACTTGTCAAGTGTGAGTTATTTTCACTAACCGAGGTTTCCTTATATTATTGGTTGGAAAAAGTGCGTCACTTAATCAAGTTTTTTTCGTGAAAATATTCGCCAACAAACCTTTAAATAAACTCGATACCTACACGTGCGACATTGTTTATTGTATACAGTCCAGTTACCATACAAAACAAATAAAACACAATTTCCATATAAAAACAAAATCGCATCACCGAACTTTTTCTATATTCTGTCAACATTGTGGTCCATACAATTCTCAAATATCCTCAGCATTCACTTACACCGTGTGTACAGAATTACATGCTCACCGAAATTATTGAGTAATGTACGTATTTACCGTGTATAAGGTCTTTTGAACACGTCACGGTTTCTTTTCGGTACAGCGGATAAACCGCGCCGTAGATAAAACGTGTCTGTCAACATGCTACCATAGTATTCCATACAACACTAACGACCGTGCCTAGACACGGCGTATGAACCGCGCCGTAGATAAAACGTGTCTGCCAACATGCTACCATAGTATTCCATACAACACTAACGACCGTGCCTAGACACGGCGTATAAACCGCGCCGTAGATAAACCGTGTCTGTCAAAAAGCTTCCGTAGTAAGCCATACAACGCTGACGTCCGTGCCTATACACGGTGAATAACCGTAGTTTTTCACGGCAAGGTAAACGTGTGTGTACAAAAGGTCCTTACTGTGATATTCGTCACAATCCTCGATATTCACCCGAGACACGTACCGTCAAAATTGAGTCTTTTTCCCTCACGCATACGTTCAATTACGAGTACAACCTTTATTTATTTATTCAAATAAATATAAAACTGTTGGGTTTTTATTGTATTTTTGTTGTGAAAGTAGAGCTATTGTGAAAGCTAGATTAAAATTAATTTAATTTTTTATTTCATCTGACGTTCTCACGGCACTAACAAAATTACATAAAAATTAACATTCATTAAATTATTTGATCATTGAAAGAATGCCGAAATACAGCATTGTTGGGCTAGTTCACTACTGAGTTAATTTTTCACTTTTTATTCATTTTGTATTTAGACATTCGAGTGAAATACATAAATGAACAAAAAGTGGTGCTACTGTAACTGGTATATTCTGTAAAAATATCACCGATAAAACTAAATCGAAGTGAGGTTGAAGCTGTAATTCCATCTAATGCTAAGAATTGACACACTATAATTGACAGCTTAAGTTTTCACGATGAGATTTTTACGGAATATACGCTGCTTAGCATTCACTATGTAAACACTGTTTAATCAAGCCCATTTCGACACGTGAAATTAATATAACATGCACTTCTGTGCTTAGTAATGGTAAGTACCACCGCATTCATGAAACTTGTGAACCGTTATAAATATTATGAGGACCAATTTAGGCTAGCATGTAATCTGCTCATGCCTCCAAATACGTTCACTTTGTTACAACAAAGTGTACGTAATACGGTTGATGATTACGGCAACGTAAATTAATTACATACTGTGCAGAAATTATTATTCATTTTGTTAGCACTGTGTAGCAGTTCATTCATTATTATGAATGAAATTATAGCAGTGATAGCCTAGTGGTTTGACCGTCAGACTGCCAAGTCATAGGTCTCGAGTTCGAACCCAAGGCACGCACCTCAGACTTTTCGGATTCATGTGCATATTGAATAATTACCGCTTGCTTAAAAAACGGTGAAGGAAAACATCGTGAGGAAACCGGCCAATGCCTGAGAGATATTTCTCGACGGCATGTGAAGCCAAGTCCTCTAGACCCATGGGCGGCTTTATAACTCTGACACCAGGTTAGTCACTAGCCACACGAAAAGAAGAAGAATGTAATTACAAAAGTACGATTATTATGAAAATCTAAGTAGTTTAAGTATTTTAAAACTTTAACATAATAATAATAATTTATTTAGCAAAAAGAAGAAATACAATGCATGTTACGTTATTATGGTATTACATTTGTGCTCAATTTTGTGAATAATGACCCATATGCTAGGAAAATCCTGTGTTATAGGGGCCATCCATTCGTCCGGTAAGATTAATTTACAAAATTAGGGAAGCTAAAACGTGTAACAGTGGCAATAGTTTGTGAGTAAGCGCATGTGACATAACATCAGTCGAAGGCATCCAGAGACAAGAACCTCAACACAAAAGACATTACTTTGCTGTCCTCCACATAGGATCATGCTAGTAATACACGGAAGTTTAGGCAGAAGTGTACACTACTGTGTGTGTGTGTATACTACTTACTTAAATTGCACCAGTTATGTTTAAGTCCCAAGTAATAAGAGGCCACCCTATTGCCATCAACCGGGCACAAATCCAGAGTCCGGGCAGTGAAAGCATTTTGCCCGACCTGTGAATCGAACCCAAGACCTCGTGGTCGTAGTAGTCAGTAGCGCTTGCGATCACTAGGCGTACCAACGAGACAGTCCAATAACAACATCGCAGTAACTGTATAATTTTAATCAAAGTTAGGTTTCCATTTTGATGTGGTTTTGCCATGTTCAAATCTAATCAGACAGTGAGATTGCGTGGCAGCTTACGGCTACACGTGTGCTGCACTCTATTCATTTCCAAGGTACAAGGAAGCAAGTATGAAGCAATGGCAATAGATAGCAATACAGTATGCAATCTATTGCATAATTGAACCTGAATTGCTATTTGTCGGCTTGATTATGTAAATCCAACATAGCTATAAGCATTTCAAAACTTTGGTTTTAGGCGAAAGCGTCGAAGAAAATTGAATAAAAAACGTTGAATTTCACGGGCTACCGTGGAATTCAACGTTTTTTGGCAGTTTTCAGATCAGTATCAAATTATTGTATGTTGATCTAAATATAATAATAATAAGGAATTGTATTGCTGATTCTAATGATTATAATTCACACAAACACAATTAAAACACGTGTCGATTTCTTACAGGGTTCTTTATGACTCCTTAAGAACGGTTAAGCGGATTAGGTTACTAAATATACGTCGTCTATTGTAGATTATAATTCTGTTAAGCTATATTTGTTAAGGTCGCGAATCGTATTTTAATCAACATACAACCTGACACTGACCTACAAATTGCAAAGAATGATGAAACAAGATTTCGCGGGCTACTTTAGCGCATCTCCCTTAAAGACTTTGAAAACCGGATAGCAAAGTGCAAAAGTGTTCAAAGCACACTTGCCCAATATTTTTTTTGTTACCCTATGGTGTCCCACTGCTGAGCACAGGTCTCCCCATATTTTATTTATTTATTCATTAGGTACATCAGAAAATACATAGCAAAAAATTTATCAAAGTAATATAATATAGTACTTACTTAGAAAAAATGTACATCTTTTTAGTAAAAGAGGTGATAGACATCATTATAGTACAAGAAATAGGGACCTGTTAGTTCTACCAGGTTTCAGACTGGCTAAAGTGGACTCATCTTTCATGGGATACTGTTTAAAATGTTATAACAAAATTCCTCCCCACATACTTCGACTGAATGAGATGAAATTCAAATCTTGTATAAAACGCACACTATGCAGGCAGGCATATTATTAGTTGGGGGATTACATCGCTGATAAAAATGCTTGGCTCAATGCTGGTCCTGCTCCACAACCACAACTATTTGATTAACATTTGAAAATACTGTTGGAGCTGCTGAAGAGCTTAAGACCATCTTTGCATTGTATAAAATCAATTTCCTTTGTATTATATAATTTCAGAGCACAGGTGTGAGTACTATCCCGGGTCGACGGCGCGTTGTGTTCCACGCGCGCCTCAAAGAGATTACAGCACCAACTGACGGGGTCCGTAAGGACCAATGCCTGCTGGGGTTGCGGGTATGTCTGAAAGGGATATCGCGGCAACGGAAGGAACACCGGTGGGTTTTAGTCAGTAAAATTCTGACACGCCCTCTCGCTCTGCCCAGAGCGGGAGAAGTCATTTGATGATATCCCACCCACCTTTAAAATAAAAAAAAAAGGTGTGAGTACTATGTACCAAAGAGCTAACATTTACCGGGTAATACGTCTTTTATTGACTTGAATGTGCCCTGGCGGCTGTGAGTATGTCATGCTCACTCAGATGTCTCGCTGGTGGTGGCGCGTGTTGGATCATTTAACTCCCTTCAAAATGGTTGAGCTGAATGGTGCTAATCCATGCGTCATGTTTGTGAACGGGCGCCGTCAGTTGGGACTGGTCGACTCATAACTGCCTTGGCTGATTAATTTTTTTAAATTGTTCTTTGTTTTATATTTTTATTACGGACGTTTCTAACGTGCACGTCTTTCTATATTGTTCTCACATGTTTAATTTCAACATGAATGATGTAACCAATACTTTGTAACAATTTATTTAAAAGAGTGTTCGTGGAGTTTCTTGCCCGTTCATCTCCATAGGTACCTACTACACTTTGGAATGGGCAACTAGCTTCATATTTCTGACTGACCGATTCCTTGACAGTTCAAAAGTGCCTGTACTCGTAAATGGTTTAATTGAAATAAATGCTTTGAGTTTGCTTTGAGTTTGAGCTTACATATTGCTATTTTTTTCAGTTTCCAATTTTAAATTCAAAACTAAAACGTTGGTTTGATTAGTTAGACGATTTTTTATCTTATGAAAATTGTCGAGATTTTTTTAGTCTTTGTGATGACATTCTTCTTGTATTTGTGTTAAGCATATTGTTTTAACTCTTACTTAGTTTTTATTTTTGTTATGTATTGTTTAACTGCGACTCTTGCACGGTACCTCTGTGAAAGCTAATTCTAGCCGTGGAGGAGGTGACCTGTAACACAGGTTTTTCCCAAAAACCTATATCAGGCACCAGTCTCTCACTAAGGTGGAATACAGCCGAGACATTTTTTGTACACAATAACTTTAAGTCAGCTTTGTGGAGAGGGAATAAATGATTGATTGACATTTGTATTTCCGTCTATTTTAAAGACCCTTTTTCTTAGGAAAAGTTGAAAACCCGAAAGTAACGCCCATGATTGACTTAGGACAGAAACAGTGAATGAAGAAAAAATAAATTGCTAAACAGAAAGTAAACTATGAACCTCAAAAACTTGGGCTTAAGTTATTTAGGTAGGCTTTGTTTCACTCGGATCCCTCAGATCTATATACAGATATTTTTTTACAAATGATGCATGTCAGGCACACATGCGTATCGGGGCATATTTGTTCCCATTCAAGAGACTTACTCGTTCTTCCAGTAGTCTGTATTCAGTATCTGGTAAAATTATTTTTAGCTTATACTTCACCTACACTAAAGCCTTCTTTCATATTTTAGTCTTATTTTCTAGAAGAATTAGTAACAGTATGGAGCTAATTTGCTTTAATGATAATACTGTGTTTCTTGCCTTGTCAAGATTATGTGAGTATTTATATACCTATATGTACGTTTATTTTATTTAAGCTTTATGTATTTATTTAAGTATATGTTAATTTATTACGATATACGTGTAGGTATATTTTATATTTTTTTTTGTATAAGACTTCGCAAATTCATATTTTTCTCTTTTTGTTCTCACACACTATTGTCTACATTTCTTTCTCATTTCTCCTTTCGCAGGTCTGCTGGAAGAAATTTCTTAAGAAATAAGCAGTACCTTTGTACTCAAATTATAATTATGTCATATCTCTTTGTATTTTACTGTGTGTACATAAATAATAAAATAAATAAATAAATAAAATAAGATTGTATCTATTGCTAAAGTAAATAGGTAGAAGTACCTACCTTTAGATAAACTATTTATTTACCAAATTGACTCACCTCAATTCGCCGTATTATAGCCGTTTTATAGAACTGTCAGAGAACGACTGTTGTGATTTAAATAGATGGACCAGATGGTATTCAATTTTTTGAACAAGTAATATCCCTCAATCAACCTGCCTAGCCCTTTCCCAAATATGTTGGGGTCGGCTTCCAGTCTAACCGGATTCAGCTGAATACCAGTATTTTACATGGAGTGACTGCCTATCTGACCTCCACAACCCAGTAACTGGGAAATACGATACCCCCGGGTAAGACTGGTTTTCAGACTTTCGGGCTTCTCGAACTCTGACGTAACGACTGTCAAAGATCTTCGAATGACAGCCGGAGTCTCGGTTTGTAAAGATGGTCACCCATCCACGGAATAAATTTCCCTGACATTACATATTGTAAAATAAAAAAAACATGCGGGGGTCTTTGGGGACACCCGATAGAAGTGAAAACTAAGTAACTTGGGAATTGTATATATATGTACTTACATATATTCACAGTATACATATAGCTCATGGGAAGCGTGCGTGCACTCAAAAAGTACACATATATACACAGTGTATCATATTATGATACATTGTGTATATATGTGTACTTTTTGAGTGAATAAAAATCGTGAAACTCGCGTCATCGTCACCGAACGCCTTCCATGAGCTATATGAAGCGTGCGGTGACGATGACGCGAGTTCCATGATTTTTTTACACCCATAAAATGCTCAACGCGCCCAAAGAAGTTTTCACTTCAACAATTAAAATTAAAATTATGTAACTTTTATACAGTATCAATTCGAGATAGCCAGTTCCTTTTCTTTTACAAATGTGTACTAAAACGCCAAGGTTGCAAGATTCAAGACCGATTCTATAAATAACGAAAACATGCATAAATACACGTATATTTGAAATTCCTGAAAAGTGAACCACGTTCTTCAAGCTTCCAAGCAATCGCTTTGCATAATCGTATAAAAAATTCATCCTCGTAGATATCGGTTTCCAGAACGTATTTAGATACCCTATGAGGCGATTGATTGGACAAGGCAAGGAATATAAAAAAGGAAAAGAAATCTTAGGCCATAATTCAAGTGTCATTTTGGGCATAATTTTGACGAAGGGTCGGTCTTGAATAAAGGGAATTCATTATTTTATCATAATATCATCATTTAATTTCATCATTGTTTGAAAAATTGGCAGAAGGTCGGTCCAGGCACAATATTTTGCCAGCTATGTCTTATGTTATAGATGACGAGACAGATAAAACAGCTTATATTTTTCCCTGTGCCACTTACGCTAATTTACAAGTGTATTATTTTAAATAAACAGATATTGTGAAATTAAATAACAAAATTCATCTTGTTTCCCGAAAAGACATGACATGTCGTCCCCAAATGACGTTCAATTTCCCCAAATGTCATTACTATACTTTCTTAATTGGCTTCTCGGCATTGCACGTGAACTCCGGACTTGATTTCAATATTGACATCATTCGAATGCAAGTCACATACAGTGGAGTGTCTGGAGCTTTAAAAATATTATATATCAATCATTCTACAGCCTAATATGTACTACTTTAATTGTTTCAAAAATCTTTTTTTTTTTTTCAATTAAGGTCACAATTTTTTAATAGGTAAACTTTTTTATAATATATATATTATTAGCTAAACATTCCATTTTGATTTTTTAAATTTCTTTCACTGTAACAAAAATCCAAAACCCCTCAGGCACTCCAATAATATCCAATGCAACTGCTGTTTGGTTATATATAATTGTACGGATTCTTCAAACTCAAAATCAAACTCAAAGCATTTATTTCAATTAAACCATTTACAGGGACTTTTGAATTGTCAAATAGTCGCGTCAGTTGGTCAGAAAGTTGAAGCTAGTTGCCCATTCCAAAACGTAGATCTTTATGGAGAAGAACGGGCAAGAAACTCCAAGGACACTCTTTTAAATATAGAAAATTACAAAATTTGGGTACATTATTCTTGTTGCTTCTATAAGTGAGTACAATGTACAAAAAATAATCAAAACAATTCAAAATATAAGATTAAAAATAAGCCATGGCAGATAAGAGATGACCAGTCACAACTGACGGCGCCCGTTCACGAACATGACGCGTGGATCAGCACCATTCAGCTCAACCATTTTGTAGGGAACCGAATGATCCAACACACTCGCCACCATCAGCGAGACATTTAAGTGAGCATGACATACTCTCAACTGCCATGCTCTTTCAAGTCAACAAACATCTTAATAGCATTAAAAAAAACGGCTCCATGGTACTCACATTTACAAAAATTGAAAAAATGCTTCTAAATTATACAAAACTAATTTGCAATGTATTTGAGAGATTAATAGAATGTTACTACCAAAAAGAAAGAAAATAATTATCCATTGGAGTATTCAACAATTAAAACTTGTTTTAATAAAAATAAACATTAAGTTTGTAATGTCAGAAAAAATAAAAAGGGGAAGCAACTCTTCCAAAAATTATTTTTTTTAACTAGTGAGCCCAAGTAGCTGTAGAGCAGGACCAGCAGCTTCTTCTTTTCGTGTGGTTAGTGACTAACCTGGTGTCAGAGTTTTAAAACCACCCATGGGCCTCTAACTTGGCTTCACATGCCGTCGAGAAATATCTCTCAGGCATGCCGGTTTCCTCACGATGTTTTCCTTCACCGTTTTTCAAGCAAGTGATAATTATACAATACGCACATAAATCCGAAAAGTCAGAGGTGCGTGCCTTGGGTTCGAACTCGAGACTTTTGACTTGGCAGTCCGACGGTCACACCACTAGGCTATCACTTGAACGGATTGAACCACTAAAACAAATTTGAAACTTCGGCTGTCATGGACGAGTTGTTGAAAATATGATTTACAAATAAATAATAATAAAAAAATAATGCGTATACA
Source organism: Agrochola macilenta (assembly GCA_916701695.1). Classification (NCBI taxonomy): domain Eukaryota; kingdom Metazoa; phylum Arthropoda; class Insecta; order Lepidoptera; family Noctuidae; genus Agrochola; species Agrochola macilenta. Next base: position 19,859,266 of record OU753560.1, on the reverse strand, counting down.
GGTTGAATTTATTTGACGTATTCCTTCCAGCTATCTAATTACGCAACACATTTTCGTAAACGATTACAACTAATCTGTATCATTTTGACAGTTCAACAACATTAATTGCGTTATTTACGTTGTTGAGCAGATTTTTTTTTCGAACTTTTGTAGCAATGGATTAGCAATCTGTTTCAAAACGATTCAGATTCTGATTGATTGTGTATTACGCAATAGGGTAAGTACTGGACGTGATACCGTGCGCCGTATGTTTAAATATACGCAAACTAAGCTACTAGTGAACTTGGTCCTTCAACAAAAAATATTTCAAAAAGGAGTAAAGAGCTATAATGTCTGCCTGCACACAAGTTGATGGATGTACGTTTTTATAAATTGTTTACCCAGCTGCGTATATTTTAGACTCGTCAAACATGAAAAATTCTTCCAATTTGCAGATACAAAGTTTTCTCTTGTCTTTAAGCGATAATGGTTATTTTGATAGCCAAATTTTCAGATTTTAAGCTTTTAATACTTTACATAAGTCAGTTCAGAAAATGATTTATGCAGAAACTGTAATGCCAGTTTGGACTCAAAGTTCGGACGAAAATAATGTTTCTGTTTGAGTTTTCAGTGACTTATTATATATAATATTTTAGCTGGTAACCCTACTTATTTAATCGACTAATACTCGTATGTCTCTCAATCGATTATTCGTTCATTATGACATTCACTGTCATTCGGTATGGGAGACAACTGACAGCTGGTCTTCTTGTTTGAGACACCGAGCAGTGAACACGTTTAAAATAACAGCCTATAAAAATGGGTGTAATTTAAATTTTTGCAAGTAAGTACAGGACTTATTATTTTGGTGATATCTGTGTTTTTATTTGGAAAAGGAAAGCAATATGTTAGTGTTTAATTAATGTGTGCGAACCCCTTTATTTTTTACTTAAAGTTTGGTCAAACAGCGATAATGTTAAGCAATTTTCAAACAAATTCCTTTCCCGCATAGTTTGACACTTTTTCGATGTGTCATTTTCATTGAAAATGTCGGTAATGACGTAGTTGAAAATATTATATACAGTTGCTAGTAATAATAAAAAATTAAGCTTCTTAACGTGCGTAGCAAAATAGGGATAATGCCACAATTTAGTCCGTCAGTCAGAAATAATAAAAAAATATTACACACGTATTTTTTGCTTTATCATATTAATAAGAAAATAATAAGCTAAAATACATTATATATTATGCGTGACGTTATGCCACATTTTAACTCAATATATCACCGTAATCTTTTGATTACATAAAAAAAGCAAAATTACGTGCCCAATAGTTTTTTTAATAAATTACCTGGCGGACAAAAAAATATTGTGGTGACAATATTTTTTTTTCCGCCAGGTAATTTATTAAAAAAACTCCCTATCCTTTGAAGAATGTAAATTCATGTGTTTTTCTTATGGAGGTAGGCAGAAACTAAAAAACAGGCCACGAGCTATGATCCCTACATAAATACGCCTTTTCAGCAAAATAAGTATATACGAGTCGTGGAAGTCTTTAATTCTTCTATCATTCAAAAAATATTTTTATTAAAATAGTACCAGTTGAATAAAATAATAAATATGAAATAATACGGAATTGTGTTGGTACTCAGCAGAGCTGAATTTGATGGGTAGGTACCTTAGTATAATATAAACTCCCGTCACTATAAAATTAGGTTAATATTACAATTTTATAGCCCACAGGTTATTTTAATGTGTTGAATTTCAAAATAATAAGTTAAAAGTTGGTACTAATTTGTAATTCACACAGTAACTAGGAAGGTTGTCACAGTTGTTATGAGGAAATGGTTCCCTATCATCTATCCAGAGATATAAATATGTCTAGAAAGACAGACAGTCAAAACTGTGAACTCGTCGAAAAAAATAGCGTCCAACTGGTAGCCGCTAAATGGACTAGAAAAGCACAATAATAGCACAATCATGTGGTGCGAGTGTGGGACGTAGCTGTCACGCACGCCAGCATGAAAATGTTGACTAGACAAGGTCGCCCATGGGCATGTCAAAATGCATGCAAAAATGATCGAAAATTAACTTTAAAAAATAAAAAATTGTATAACATGCAAAATATTTAAGATAGACGGGAAGACCTATCTTAAACATTTTTCATGATTAACTAACATTTTTTATTAATATTTATCAACTATAAACAAAAACGGAGGTGAAGACATAAAAAAAAAGTATTTATTTAAAAAAAACACAGGTCCATAACAGGGTCCAGAAATCTTATAGGGATATTGAAAATAAATATATAAGAAGAAAAAAAAGAGATCCCATCTATTAAAGTTAATTTTCAATAATTTTTCATGAATATTCAGAAAAATACTATAAATAATCAAAGTATTAGTAGTATTTATCAAATAATCAATCGTTCATGGCCCTATCAGAATACCAGCGCTGCGACACTTATTTTTAAATGTCGCAGTATCATGCTAAGATAGAAGCCTTTTGCCCTCAACAAGTCCTTCTGTTTATTATTTTATTTTTATATAATTTTAGTTTTTATACTTTTATCATTGTGTTTAATTTGAGATCTTTCTGTGCGGGTCACATGAAATACATTTTCTTTCTTTCTTTCTTTCCTATCGATAAAAGGACAAATTCTTCCAAAATAATGTTAAGTGAATATTATTGTACAAGATGAAATTGCAAAAAAAAAACTGCTGTTCCATAAATTTATGTACACGTCATAACGAAATGTACAGTGGGTTGCCAAATTAATAGGGACAGTCACATTTTTTATCAATTTCTTACTTTGGGCGCACTTGACTGCAGTTTTAAGTGGTACAAGCGTTCCAGAAATGTATTATTTATATTCGTCATGTCTCTGTAACTCAAATTTGAAGTGGTTGTTGATATTTAAAGGGTATATTTATTTACTACAATTTTTTAAGTTACGTGAGAGCCGTAGTGAACTTTATAAGCTAATCAGTGAAATATGAATTTGAATATTATAACAAAGTTAATTTTATATTTATGCTAGAAAATTTTGATAAAATGTAAGTATTGTCATTATGTTATTATAAAATTTAATGATTTATTAAATGATGGTAAAAATAATATTTATTTTTATTTTTTTTTGCTTTCAGTATGAATCGGGTGCGAAATGATAAAAAAATATTTTAAAAAATGCAATAAAATCCTATTCCAGCATACCAATCATTACCAAACGGAAATAGCAGACATTTCTAGTGTTTCTAATTCGGCAGTCAATAAAATAAAAATTAAATTGGACTTAAATCTGCCAATTTCGCCTAAGAAAAAAGGCAATGGCGGCCGAAAACGCAGCCATACCCCACGTTCAGATTGGATAATTAGAGATATCTGTTTTCAAAGCAGAAATAAAAGTGCTTAACTGTTAACTCAGTTAGTCCAGGTGTCTGGAATATTAGTGTCCAAGACAACTATGCAACGCAGATTGGCAGAAGAAGGCTTGACAGGTCATCGTCCTGTGAAAAAACCATGGTTGACTGATGCAATAAAGAAGAAACGCCTAGCATGGGCTCGGGAACACCGCCAAAAGACGGTTGAGGATTGGAATAAGGTCAGTTTGCATTATTAGTGGTATTTTACACCACTTAAAATAATAATTTTCAAAATAATAAACAAAAATTTTTTTTTTTCAGGTGTGTGTCTACGATGAGTTAAAGTTCGACATTCTAGCCGACAAGTGCAGCTTCGTCAGGGGACGTCCAGGAGAAAAATACCATCCCAACTGAATCGTGAAGAGGGTAAAACACCCTGTTGAAATAATGGTGTGGTCTGTGATAAGAGCCAAGGGGGTTGAGCGCCTGTACATTGTCCAGGGAACCATGAAACAAAACCAGTACAGACAAGTTTTACAAACTCGCCTGGTACCGACACTTGAAGAATGGCTCCCTGATGGTGAGGAATTTATGTTTATGCATGGTTCAGCACCATGCCATAAAGTCAGAAGTGTTACCAAGTTCTTGGCAGACCACAACATTCCAGTTTTTACATTGACCTGGTAATTCTCCTGACATGAACCCCATAGAAAATGTATGGGAGATTACCAAGGCCGAAATGATAACCACCAAGGTCAGGCTGATAGAAAAGCTCATTAATGTTTGGCATCACAACCCTAAGATAAAAGAAAGTGCCAAACAGTGCATAGAAAGCATGCCCAGGGGTAGAGAAGCACTAATTGAGGCGAAAGTAAATGTCACTAAGTACTGATCACTACTAAGTAACATTTATTTTCGCCTATTTATGTACTTAACTATTATTATTTATTTTTATTTTGTTATTATTTTACTTCCGTATTAACTGTTGTGTATAATTAAAGCTTTTATCATTCAAAAAATGTGTTTTCCTAATTAATTTAAGACTCATACTTCACAAATACAAAAAAATTGTGACTGTCCCTAATAATATGGCAACCCACTGTAGCAGCTGACTTTTTTGTCTTGCTTTCAGGATTAATCCCATAGTAAAAGTTGTTATCTCATGGGCCACAATTTACTTTTTATGATTTTTTATGAATCAATGTTTTAACACTGACACAAAACGTTCCATTAAGTACTAGATCCATAATTAAATATGTATTTGTTTTATTTCTGCACTGTAAAAAAATAAATAAATTGGATAAACTTCGTAATTTAATTAATAAACTACTAACTTATAATTTAACAACAAAAATAAATTTAAAAACCCCCGACACAAACATTTCCTTATTTCTCTTTCCTACTCCATCACCAGACCATGTTCATCTATCTATAACCAATTCATTGAGACCATTCCAATGAGCCCAAATACGATACCTGTGCTGTAAGTTGGTAATGGTGTTGGGTGGTATCCTGCAAATTCCAGGCGATGCTGGAGCATCAGCTCAAGGTTACTATTTGCATCTAATATCATTGAAGTAACAGAATACCAAATTTCAAATCAATAAGACCTGTGGAAGATTCTCACATTCATTCATCAACTAGAAAAGGGCTGATAATCTTCAAACGGCTGAATCGATTTTCTTGAATCATAGCTAAGAACACTCTCGATCAAGTCACCTTTCAAACAAAAACACAATCGGTTCTGACGTTTGGGAGCTACGACGGCGCAGACAGACACACAGATACACACGTTAAACTTATAACAGCCCTCTTTTTCCGTCGGGGGTTAAAAAAAACAATGAAATATTCCAACATAACCATAATATTGACCATTTTCTTTCCAACTTTCCCATTTCATTTGCCTTACATGTCCCAGGACAAAGTGGCCGGATTTTTTGAACCGTGAAATTGATTAATGAATGGAAACATAATCTGTCAAAGCTTGTCTGTTGCAGACATATGCGTTTGGCAGGCAATATGTTCCAGCAGTATTTGGTATAATTATATGAAAATTATTTCTATATCAATGCACTCACAATCTATATAGTAACTCTATCTGTTACCTTTTCACATCTTTACGGCTGAACTGGTTTGGTACAGTGGTAGAACAGGCCCTGAGGGGTAATTGCGTAGCACTCTTAAAGTAGCAATGGGTTTTATTTTGACAGTTCAACAACATTCATTGCGTTATGTACGTTTTTGAGCAGACGAACTTTTCGAACATATGAAGCAATGAATTAGCAATATCCTTCAAAATCATTCAGATTGTGATTGATAGTGTGTTACGCAATTAGGGTGCTGGGTTAGTAAAATAAGGAAACAATGCATTGTATAACGGTTGTGGAAATACGCTTGACCACCGTTTTGTACCTAACCATACCTAGGAACTTTTTGGTTACGGAGATTTTAAAGGTCAAAGTTCCAACTATATTTGATGTTTTTTTTACGTAAACAAGTTTTAAAATGTTAACATTTATATTTTAACACTCCCACGATCCTTGTAGCGTTGAGTGCATCTATAAGCTCAAAGTTTTGCAAGCAATACATTGCGCACTACCGCAAACAGCGAATTTCGCACCAAAAAGAAAAGTCGTTTCCCAGCAATTATTTATGCACAAAGTTACTTAGTTCGATGTACAGAATGCGTGAATGACGGCTTCCTGACGGGTCTTTTTAAACCCTGTATACCACACATCTGTGGCTATGAGTTTCCAACAGTTGTGACAGTGTCTAAAAGCCTACTCGTGCGAATTGCGGGCAAAAGTTCCGTACCTTTTTACAACATTTATTAACATTACAAGCCGTGTGGCGGATGGAATTTCCCATCGGCAAAAATTACAAACTTCATATAAACTTTTATCCCTATTTAACACCTTCAGGAGTTGCATTTTATTAAAGTCCTTCCTTAATATTTCCTTTCCGTTATATGAGGAACTCTTGAGGAAAATCTTGCTTTAAGAGACAGCGGTTTAGACACCTGTCACTGACAGAATTTAAGATTTTATGGACATTAAAGGAAACGATTTCATACAATCTTGGGCCTGAATGTAACGAGATGAAAATGGTGTATATGAATAGATTAAAGCTTATCAGTCCCTCGCCGAATAGTGATCTATAGTTTCAACAATATCCAATCCAAATTAAGGCGACGCTAAAATCCAAAATAACAATTCCAAGTCAAACGAGTGAGTAATCTTCAGTGTCCAGTGTCGAAGGGTCGACAAGGTAAACATGGTCAGAATCGGTAAAAAATAAAGCAGTGGTTGTTGAAAATGAATAATAATCGGGAAAGCACATAAAGCGTCTATGAAAACATTAGTGAGCAACCAAGAGCAGTCGGAAACTGTCTAGTGACAATGTCAGTCAGCTTTCATGCCAGTGACATAGACCAAAAATATAAGACTGGTTTTTAATCGATATGAAATCGATAATTAATATGTTGGTTTTTCATTAATTAATTAATATTTTATTTCTCAAATATCTGTAATTAAATGCACTTTATTGTAAATAAGAATATAGTGCATTTAATTACTTTGGATTAATTACCTAGTGCGAAGGTATTCTTTTTGTAATTGTGTAGGTAATCGATTACTCAATTAGTCGACAAACGGGTACGGAAAGAAAGTTTTCAGACATCTGCAAAACCTGTTCAAGCAAGTAGTTCCTATGCATATGCTGCGAAACAAGGTACACAACCTTCGAATCTGCAGGATAAAATAAATCAGATCTTGCAGTGTATTACTACATTTGACAAAAGATTAGAAAAGCTAGAATTCAGCACCAAAACAGCTGCTTTAAATTATCAAAAATGAGTGACACACTAAAAATTATGGCGTGGAACTCCAATGGGCTCCTCAAACATCAGAATGAGTTACAGGCAGTCCTAGAGATAGAAAATATAGACGTGTGTTTGATCTCCGAAACGCACTTCACAAACCAATCTTTCATCAAATTTAGAGGATACAAGGTATATAATTCGCTTCACCCTGATAACTCCGCCAGAGGAGGTAGCGCGGTTATAATCAAAGAAAACATCAATCATTACGGACAAAGTAAATTTGAAGAACCAGACATTCAAGCCGTGGCAGTATCTGTTAAAACCAAATTTTGTCATGTTTCGATAGCAGCCATATACTGCCCTCCAAGGCACATGATAAGAAAAGAGCGATATTTACAGTTCTTTGAACTTCTAGGCCAAAGATTCATCCTAGGCGGTGATTTCAATGCCAAGCATACGCATTGGGGATCAAGACTTACTACAACAAAGGGAAGGCAGCTCTTAAATGCAGTTAAAGATACACATTGTGAAGTTATGAGCACAGGCAAACCAACATACTGGCCAACTGACCACCAGAAAATACCGGATCTTATAGACTTTTTCATATGCAAAAATATATCCACTAATTACGTTAATTTGGAGGACGGTTTTCACATGAATTCGGATCACTCCCCGATTATCTTAATACTTAGTCAAAAAATCCTACTAAGAGAAAGCCTTTTAACCCTGGTTAATAAGTCTACAGATTGGGACAGTTTTGCCCTTGATCTAAATAATATTATTGACCTAAAAACTCAGTTACAAGATCAGGATCAACTGGACTCAGAAGTAAACAAATATATTGTTAATATCCAACAATGTGCGTGGAACAATACGCCACAGTTAACACGTAAATATAAGGGACATATCTACCCCAAGGAAATTGTGAATTTACTATCTGAGAAAAGAAAGCAAAGAAAGCGGTGGCAGCAAACAGTTTTATCCCGCGGGCAGATGCCCGCGGGATAAAACTAAAATAAAACATTATTAAATAACCTAACTAAACGATTAAAGAGGAAAATTCTACGATTTGAGGATGAATGTTTGAATGCTATCCTTGTGCAGCTAACCAACGACAAATCAACGGATTTTTCTCTTTGGAAAGCGACAAGAAAATTAAAAAGGCCGATAATGAAAATACCGCTCATCAGAAACAGCGACGGAAAATGGGCCATAAGCAATGAACAAAAAGCGTTTAGGTTTGCCCAATACTTACAAGACACTTTTCAACCCAATGAGAGCTACGAGTACATAGACATACTTGAGAGTGAAAAGTTATCACAAAGTCAAAGAATTCGACTTGTGACTCCTAAAGAAGTTCTGAAAGAAATTCAAACCAACATTAGCTCAAAGAAATCCCCGGGTTACGACCTCATAACAGGAGAAATTTTAAAACATCTCCCGCGCAAAGCCATAGTAAAGCTGACCAGACTTATCAATGCTGCATTTATGCTAAAACATGTACCTGATCCATGGAAGGTTGCTGAAGTCATTATGATCGCGAAGCCTGGGAAAACACCCCATGAAGCATCATCATATAGACCCATTTCCCTGTTACCCGTATTATCGAAACTATTTGAAAAACTGTTACTAAGACGGTTAAAGCCAATAATAGAAGAAAAAGACCTAATACCATACCATCAATTTGGCTTCAGGTAAAAACACTCTACAATAGACCAGGTACACAGAATTACTAACATTATTGAAAAAACACTCGAAAACAAGCAAGTCTGCGCCACCGTATTCCTAGATGTCGCGCAAGCTTTTGATAAAGTTTGGCATGAGGGTCTGGTATTTAAACTCAGACGCATACTACCTCCAGAATTTGCAGACATTCTAGAATCATATATAAGTAACAGAATGTTTAGAATAAGGCAAGAGGATGCATATTCCGCGCTAAAAACTATAAAATCTGGGATACCACAAGGAAGTGTGTTAGGCCCAATCCTGTACTTACTATACACATGCGATATCCCAGAGCTGGAAAACAACACCTCACCCAATTGCGACCTTTGCAGATGACACTGCTATTATGGCTACCGGATCAAGCCACAAAGAAGCAGTCGAAAAAGTTCAACTAGCTGTGAACAAAGTTTATGACTGGACACAAAAGTGGAAGATCAAACTGAATGAATCAAAATCAATTCATATTGACTTCACTAATAAACACTGTGATTACCACCCAATCTATATAAATGGCATGCAAGTCCCTTATGCTAATACAGGCAAATACCTTGGCATAACTCTTGACGCCAAACTGCGTTGGAAATCTCACGTCAAAAAGAAAAAACAGGAACTCGACATACGTTATAAAAGTATGTATTGGTTACTCGGAAGGAAATCCTGCCTATCAATACATAATAAAATTATATTATACAAGCATATTCTTATGCCAATTTGGACGTATGGCATCCAACTTTGGGGCTGTACTAAACAAAGCAACATCAAAATAATTCAACAAATTCCAAAACAAAGTACTCAGGGACGCTGTAATTGCGCCATGGTACATTAGAAATGACGACCTCCACCGTGACCTTAAAATAGAATTCGTCACCACCATCATTCAAAAATTTGCTGAAGCCCACGAACGCAGACTCCACCAGCATGTGAATATCGAGGCAATTCAGCTGCTAGACAACACAGACATAGTGCGTAGGCTAAAGAGAACTAAACCATTTGAGTTAGTGTAGTGTGTAAATACTGAATTAATAATAAATAGTAACAATGCTGTGCTATACCTGTGACACATGAACAAAGTGTTTTACCAATTATCAGACCCTAAGAAAGTGCAACGAAATTGACCTTGTGTAAAAGTGCAAATTGACATTATTCTTAGCTATAATATAACCTATCTCGTAAAATATTAAGTTAGAATCAAATTACTTATTAGTCTATTAGGCTAGATTGTAATCAATTACTAAGAACGTCAGTTCTTATTAATACCGAAAAAAAAAAAAAAAAAAGCGATAATCTCACGAAAACTCTCTCTTTCTCATATTTCTCCGCTCTCAGATTGAGAATTGAGCAGATTTTTGATACTCTAAAATAAGTATTCAACATCTAAACTTATTTCAACATAACATTTGGGCCCACCGAATTGTTAAAATTCGAAGACATGTGACATCTACCAACCCGCACTGGGCCCACGTCGTAGATTACAGTCCCCTCCCTCGGAGGCCTGTGTTCCAGCAGTCGGAATATTAAAGGTTGATGTTGATAACGCTAACACTGGTTTGAGCCAATTAAAAACTTTTACTTTTCATCTATCTAGATATTTATACAGATTTTCCGTGTGGTGCCGGACGAAATGAATAGTACCAACATTTCTTCCCGTGGGTGTCGTAAAAGGCGACTAAGGGACTCACTAGAGAATGGGCAGCAGCGTTTCTCTATGTATTTTAACATCATACTGCGATCGCCAACCCGCCTGTCAAGCTTGGCGATTATGGCAAACCCTCCCATTTGGGGGAGGTGAGTGGACGTCTTTTCGGCTGAAATGATGATGATGATGAGATATTTATATGGCAGTATATCTGTTATTATTGGCACTCATTCTATTCCTTCTGCTTGATGAACAGTTGTGAATTTAGTGACTGTGGTTCTACTGCTGTCGATTGAAATAGCCGGGCTTAAGAGCTGATGGTGGTGGTTTGGTCATGTCACCTATTATTTTAGGTTACAATTGTAAACTCTTAAGAGAGTTAATTCTTAAGCACTAGGAAGTGGTGAAGGGTGGGCGTTTTGGGGGACTGTCTTATGTAATTTTGACGTTCGAAAAGTGCTGATTCTCAGCCTAGTTTGAATAAATGACTTTTGATTTTTTTGTTTTTTTTTTAATTTTTTGAAGGTGGGCAACGTCGCAAATAGATGTCAAATATTTCACTGTTTTGATTAATTTAGCAATATTACTGTGAGGAAATAAAATAATGTGGCTAACTAGCGAATTAGAATATTGATTATGAAATGCAATAATTAATATCGTAACACCGAATGTTTAGTTTTAGATGTAAAAAAACTATTTGGAAACTTTCCAAATGCGTTTTGAAACTCAATTTGAAACGCCGATTTTATTTATTAAATTGTGTAAATGATAAGACAGATGATGCGTTAGATTTGAGGCGGAATTTTTTTTGTATCCCCACCACATCCTTTATTCCAGACAGAATCTTTCCACCATCAACCATATTGTAAACCTCGCTAACAAACTAAGAAGTATACTCGTAGCTATCATTATCTTAGTCTTTGCCGCTATACTGTCTCAGATATCCAGTAATTAATTAACGTGTTAATATAAATTAGTAATTGCTCGCATCTTTGCTTAAAATATTAATTATGATTACGCGCATATTATAATGTCTAGAATATCAGACGTACGTAGCAATAACCAATTGACTACTTTGTTTAGTCATTTACTGATTAGGTACATAATTGTTCATAGAACTTACCAATTATTTAATATTACGACTGCTGAATCTTGGCTATTTATTAGTCTCAAGTTGCATGTAATTATATATATAAAAATATGTCTGACATAAGAAATGATAAATTATATTTATTTTTGTAAATTGGTTTAAAAAAAAAAACAAAGTAAGGTCAAAAGTAAATTGTGTTTTAAACTAGATGAGGTCGCCGTTTCTTATTGGATAAGTCATACTCACAAGTGAATCAAAAGTTAAAATAATAAAAACACCCACACACAGCGGTGACCCATGTCCTATCCCCCAAACAGGGATGTGTTTGGGGGATAGGAAATGGGTCACCTTCTCACAAAAAATTACCTAGGTACTAATAGTCAGTCTCGTAATTGCTTTATCACCCTAAAATTTAATGTCACCTCTATTTGTCTATGTGACAGTTATTTTTTATTTTTATTTTTTTTTATTAACCTATTATTATTATTATTATAAATAGATTCAACTTTAGTGAAGTTTTCGACAGTGGTACAGTATTTTTATCTCAAGATGCAACGCGCGCTTTACTTGTGGTTACTTAGCGTACAAACACGCTGTGAATATGTGTGTAAGTGCAGGAGCACTTACACACATATTCACAGCGTGTTTGTATCGGTAACGAGAGCTCCTGCTCTCGTTACCGTCCGAGACATGGGCGAAGTCGGAAATGTGCGTGTGAGCCTGTGTCTTATGTGCTGACACGACTTGTCTTCACAGCGTGTTTGTTCACTTGGTCTCCACAAGTAAAGCGCGCGTCGCTTCGTGAGTAAAATACTGCAAAACAATTACGAGGTGGAAACAGTACCTAGGTACTTATAGTCATAAGTACACGATTACACCTAAAACATTAAAAGTTCTACTTACAATGTCTCTGCCACTTGAAGTTATGTTGGATCTCATGACGCATACCCCTCCATAGCTTCGTGACTATCAAGGAGTATGCGAACGACATGATAAAGATGGGAATCAGCAGTAGTCCAGCGTCTATACCAATGTTGAAGGCCCGTTCTAACTTCAGGCTGGTCCATACTTCTCTGCATTTGAAGCCTGCAAAAGAAAAAAAAAATGCTTTATATTTTTTACTCCAACGTCAAAACTGAGCAAAATAGTAATATTACTTTTTATTAAGAAATGTTAGTTTATAGAGGAGCTCGTGGGTAAGTAATAGCATCCGCACGGTTCGATCAATTAGGTCAAGCTACACTTTCCGGGGTTGGTCTGTGGATGGGTGACCATCTTTACATAACGAGACTCCTCCGTGCCTCGGAAAGCATGTTAAGCCGTTGGTGTCGGCTGTCATTCGTGGATCTTTGACGGTCGTAACGGGTCGTCAGAAGCCCGAAAGTCTGACAACCATTCTTACCAAGGAGTATCGTATTACCCAGTTACTGGGTTGTGGAGCTCAGATAGACAGTCGCTCCATGTAAAATACTGGTTTTCAGTTGCACCTGGTTAGACTGGAAACTGACCTAAATATCGTTGGGAAAGGCTAGACTGATTGGATTGGTTAGTTTCTAGAGTAATTACGAAAGTTATCTTGCATTGGGAATTGGTGGCATGAACCTTTTTATGGCTTTTACGAATTAGCAACCGGGCCCTGCTTTGCAAGGGTGCAATGGTGCCATGGTGCCATGTCAAAGCAACGAGACTTCTGTGCTATGAAGCCCTTAATGTTCCTACTGCTGTGACATGGACCTCCTCTCATCCTCTCTGAGAGAGGGATCCAGTGTGGGTTGGTAAATATCACATGTCTTGGAATTTTTGGTTCTAGGACATGGTTTCTTCATGATATTTTCCTTCACCGTTTTCAGAGCAGTGGTGATGAAATAAATTACACAAAGTAAAGCGCCTGCTTGGGTCCAAACCCACGACCTACAAATATGTAAGTCGGGGCCGATACCACTGGGCCACCACTGTGAGCTCAACCTTCAGGAGTAAATGTTCTAAATAAAATAAAAACAAAATGTTTATTTCAATAACTTAAAATACATTAATACCTTCTCTTTAGGGGAAATTCCATTTAAGTAAGAAATATACAGTTTGTGTTAGGAAGTTCCGCTCTTCCACTAGTTACAACTTACAGTATAAGACATTGAATAGACATTCCATTTCGGTAGGTATTAAGAAAAGAGTGATAAAAAGGTATATATAAGATAGAGGGTCAGCCAGAAGGTTACTGGAACGCTGCGGGGTCTGTACCGACTAAAAAATGTATTACCATCAAGTAGCAAGACAATGCTTGTGCAGTCCTTAATTTTCCCTATCATCGATTATGGTGATGTGTGCTACTATGACCTGAATGCAGATCTCCTCGACAAACTAGACCGTCTTCTCAATAACTGCATTCGATTCGTTTTCAATCTTCGTAAATATGATCACGTCTCTGCGCATCGATCACTTCTAAAGTGGTTGCCCATACGGCAGCGCAGAGAGCAAAGGGCGCTGACCACCTTGTTTTCATTTCTTGACTCTCCCTCTTCCCCTAGTTATCTAGCCCCCCACCTTCAGTACATTTGCGCAAACCACAATAGAACTCTACGTTCATCACACAATCGTCTTCTTCAATATCCCACTCACCGTACTGACTTCATTCACTCTTCCTTCTTCGTTCAATCTATCTCCTTGTGGAATGCGCTCCCCCAAGAAATCAGAATGGCAACCAACCGATTATCCTTTAAAGTTAAAATTCGCAAGCACATTCGTAAGAAGCTGGCAGTATATTGTATTATATATATAGGCTAAAAGGTATATGTATATAAATATATATTTAAATAAATATTATTTTTTTGAACAATTTTCGATATTGCACCTACCACTGTTTATCTCTGCATCACCCAAAGGTTGACAGGTAGAAAATGCCTATGGCATTAAGTCCGCCTCTGTACATGTTTGTGCTTAAAGTGTTAAATAAATAAAATAATAAATAAATATAAAACAAAAATATAAAGAAAAATAAAAACAAAGTAATCATATTTATAGACGCGCGGAGGTATGTATGAGTGCGTGCACGGGTGTGTGTTTGTGTGCGTGTGTGTGTGTTTGCGAGTGAGTGTGGGTGTATGTGTGTTTAACAATCGTATATAGTTTATAATGTATGTTAATACTTAATGAAAGTGAGGGAGAAGTAGTCTCAGAACATATTCAGCCGGAACTGTTAGTGTCTATAAGCTTATCGTTTGGACCATATTCTCAATCTCATCGTAAGTTTTGGACTTTAGCCATTTAGAGCATTTTTGCAGTCTCGACATGAAAGTAAGTAAATATTTAATTCCCTGTTTATCAAGTTATATAAATGAGTGGACTGCCTAGCGTATTGTCTCTTAGCAAAAGTTGATTTTACAGGAACATTGGGGATCATGTATTTCCTTCTTCCTTGTCGAGTCGTGGGATCGAAAGTGAGAGATTTATGCTTTTTTTAAATAATTTGGAGAACATAAAGTTTTCGAACCGTCAGAATATCAGAAATTAGGTAAAGACTTTCAGTTGGGAACCTAAAGGGCTTAAATAGAATAACTTTTAATAGTAATCTCTGCGCTTTCAAAATGATGGTGAAAACCACATCAAAATCCATTGTGTAGTTTAGAGAATCCAAATACGAAAAGCGATTTTGTTTTATAATAAGTAAGTAAAGATTTTATGAAGTTGTCTACGGAAAAATAAGTTACTTTAAAGCTAGGTAAGATCATTAATTATATTTTCTTGCAGGTCTTAGTTTAAGTCACAAGTCACAACGCAGAATTTGTGGAAACATCTTTGACGTCATCACGTAAAAATTGTTTGTACTTCCGAGCAAAAACATTGGCTTTTAGTTCAATCAATAAATAGACGTTTTTTCCAATACCTTCATAGGTCACTGGGTCAGTAGATAATGGTGAAAGATGTCGACTTTAATTGAATATCCTTATTGACCTACCGATAGGAATCGTTTGCAGGTTTCAAGTATTGAGATAAAAAAATAGATTTGGCATGAGATAAGCCGTTTTGACGGAGTCTGTGCTTTCCGATTACGATAACTTGAAAACGTCTAAGGATTTTGAAAAGGTTACTTCTAAAATAGGGATGACGACAAAAAAAAATGTTTTGTCCGTCAGGTAAAAGAAAAGAAAGAAAACGTTAATTTGGACACAGTTCGTGAAAAACAAAATAAAAAAAACTAAAACTGGAAGTAATCTTTTGGTAATAAGTGTTGTGCCTCACGGCTGCGCCAAAAAGGTTCATTTCAGCATTAATAGATTAAGATTAGGCATTATTAGATTAGGTAGATTAATAGTTATTTGTTATG
Source organism: Agrochola macilenta (assembly GCA_916701695.1). Taxonomy (NCBI): domain Eukaryota; kingdom Metazoa; phylum Arthropoda; class Insecta; order Lepidoptera; family Noctuidae; genus Agrochola; species Agrochola macilenta. Next base: position 19,843,334 of record OU753560.1, on the reverse strand, counting down.
CAAGGCTGCAAAGTTGTTTTTTGGCGCGAGTACTTGTATTGTAACCGTCGCTCAGCTACGCTTAAGATTCTAGGATTGAACCACCACGCAGAATAACTGTGCAGCCGAGCGCAACACTCAACTTTTGACCTCACTACAGCGAGGAACATGCTAGGTGCAAGAAAAACAGCTTATAAGTTAGTGTTCATTCATTTTAAAAACTTTAAGTAAAATTGCTACAATTGGTAATATTGAAAGTATTTTTTTATTTTTACTGTTATGAAAATTACTCAATATCATTGGATTCCATTGTGAATATTGGAGACAGACGGATTGGCAGGCGATTGAAAACGATTTTCCATCGTGCTGCCTTTGGAAGTTGAAGGACGAGTCGAAGGATCTGGGCAAGACTGTTTTAAAGTTGTAAGTTATACCTCCAACGATGCCCTTGTATATTTTTGACTAGTTTTCTGTAGAGTCCTCTATGTATCGTTCTGACATGGTACTGGCTCTCCAGCCGCCGCGCGCCGTGACGCTTGAGCGTGGTCAGATCAGCGCCCGAGTCAGCCAAAAGTGTGGCCGACGTCCTCCTAAAACAATGCCCGGTGTATTGCTCTGGTTCCTGTAGTCCAAGGAACGTGGCAATTTCACGTGGCAAACCATCAATTTTAGTACTTTCTATAGTCTGTCTAACATATTTTCCTTTGCAATATTGCAAAAAAAAAAAACGATCTATTGGTGTGTGAGCAGCGCAAGGCTTGATATTTACCTACAATTTTGACATATTTGCGAATGACGAAGTTCCTATCAATATTGGTCTTTCGTTAAGGTCGTTTGATAATTTAACCAACAGCTACTTTTCGAAATGTTTTTCGTTGTAAGATACGTGAGTTCATTAGTCCGGCACGCCCCACTATTGCTAATAAAAGTACCTACTTCGAACAAAGATATTATATTAAAAAAGCGAAATACTTACCTTTGTAGCAAGAAATTCGGAGTTGAGAAACTATTTACTGTAAGTAGTGTTGAAAATATTAGATTTTTACGGTTTGTGGCAGCCTGATTTTTGTTTTAAAAACGCCAATAGTTTTGAATATGTTTTATGGAATATAATTTTTTGTTCTGATCCTGGATTTTTTAGCATCGAACAAATGCTCCAAAGTATGCTTGATTAAGCCTTGTTTAAGATAGTTCAATGAAGTATGATAGCATTATAGTCTCCGAAAACGTTTTTGCGCCTTGAGAATGTCCATGCATTAAACAAATTGTACGCTTTTATGTACTTTTCGGACGATTTTTCCGGAAGAAAACTCAATTCGCCATTATTTACCGCTTGCACTAACTCTGCACGTGTTAAATTGATATCTTCTTCGCCGCTGGACTCGCTCATATTTTATAATTTCTTACGATTTTATCAAAAAACAAACCAAAATCATAGAAAGTGAATTGAATGACGAAAAGTCGTTTTTCTTTTGTTTCATACTGTCGTGCTGGGCCAGTGCGATTATTTACGAACGGACACGTATTTTTTCTTCTTTTACGTATTCAAAAGATTGAGAAGCTCGTGGCTAAGTAATAACTGCTGCACGGTTCCATCCATCAGGTTAAGCTACGCTTGCCGGGGTTGGTCTGTGGATGGGTTACCATCTTTACATACTGAGACTCCTCCGTGCCTCGGAAAGCACGTTAAGCCGTTGGTCCCGGCTGTCATTCATGGATCTTTGACAGTCGTTACGGGTCGTCAGAAGCCCGAAAGTCTGACAACCAGTCTTACCAAGGGGTACCGTATTACCCAGTTACTGGGTTGTGGAGGTCAGATACGCAGTCGCTCCATGTAAAATACAGGTATTCAGCTGAATCCGGTTAGACTGGAAGCCGACCTCAATAAAGTTGGGAAAAGGCTAGGTAGATTGATTCAAAAGATTACGGCGGTGGCGATACATTGAGTTAAATGTGGCATGACGTCACGCGTATGTAGATTGTATACTTAGTTGTGACGTAGGGAGCCCCCACTCCCCAACTTTAATACGAGTACGATTTATACAGGTAATTCTTTATTAATATGATAAAGCAAAAATACGTGTCTAATAAAATAAAATTGATATCTGACTGAACGAACTTAATATAAACGACTAAATAGAATTTCTGTTTTTTTTACCCAGGCATCATACCTATTCATTTGTAGTACGGTATAATAATAATTAATATTATGTAGTTTCTCTAGCTCTGAGACCTTGTGTGTGCGCAAAACACAACATAGACGTTCTTTCTAAGTCTCTTTAACAAAACAGAGAGATCCGTAAAATGCCTATATTCGAGTTAATTATTTTCTTATCAATTCCAAAAGCACAGTCTTCCACACGGAAGGAATCGTAAAGCCGAACAATGTGAACAATTCTAGCCGCGAACAATGTGCTTGAGTAAGAGGACCTGAAAATGATAGCAGAGTGCTAGTCAAATCCAGGAAAAAATGGGCAGTCATGCGCATTCCCCGTGACAGGCTACATTTTACCGAGCGCGGCACAAAATAACGAATCAAAATACTATCAAAACTTGCAAAGCGAGAACTTAAATTGCAGATGCGATGTTTTCGGTGTTGTTTTGTAGCCAAAAAATGTTGTTTATTTAGAGCTGCATCAATTATTTTGACAATTTCAAGGACTAAATAGAATCGAATTGAATGAAATATCAATTTGATTCATTTTCATGACATTATACTGATTCTAATAGAATAACCTTTCAAACCTCCAAGTTCCCAAGTGTAGTCGATTTGAGAAATAGTTGAAACTACCACGAATTACAAAAAAAAATAAACTCTTACCCAACAGGATTTCACAACTTCAGCCCAATAATCCATATAACATTATTATGCGAGCAAAAAGGAATACAAAAAGCCTTTTGCAAACCTTGTTTAAATGCATGTTTAACTTTGTTTATATCCGCCTAGGGAATGCTGGCACACAGTAGTGCTGAACCAGCAAGTTTAAGAAAAAATGGACCGCTCTGCGCTTCACAATTTACCTACATTTTCAACGTTTTACAAGCGCTTTTCCGAGAGATGTAGAATTTCAACCACGACTCTTTCGCATGCAGTTTCAATCTTTCATTATTTGAAAAAAAAAAAACATTTTTGAATTTAAATGTAAAAAAAGGAAAAAAGTTAAAATTTTGTCGGAAAAGTATACCTACGATAGGAGAACTTTAGTTCGACATAAAACTAGCCGAAGTATATTGTTAAAAATATGGTTATAATAGTCATACTTTACTTTAGTACCTTAGTGCCGTAGGAAACTTAATAAGTCATAACGACTAGGAAACGTGGTGGCTATTTATGTCTCACAATTTCCTTCGAAATAATCTGCAATAAAATAAAGCAGTCGTTTTAAACTTATTTTGCATTTCTCTTGCTGTTTTTAGAATCAAAACCAATTTCAAGACGTGATGTCAACAGGGTTGAGATGAAGTAAGTGAACCAGTGAAAAGTTTTGAATTTAATCCAACATTTGAATTACGCATCATGATTTATTCATGGAATCCTGCGTAATTTAAATGAATGACATCTGTGACATTCGCATTTTCACATTGGGTTTCGTTTCGTTGATCTGTAGAGAGAGCTGCACGTAATTTGTGGCTGAGTAAAATACCTACTTGCTAGAGATAGGCCAACTATGACTTTGGCCGTGTAGTCGCTTAGTATTAGTTTTATACCTTATTTTTTTTTTGATGGTGAGAAATTCTCAAATAACTTCTCCCGCTCTGGGCGGAGTGGGAGGGCGTGTCAGACTCTTACTGACTAAAACCCACCCGTGTTCCTTCCGTTGCCTGTGTGCCGGGCCGCGATATCCTTTTCGGACAAACCCGCAACCCCAGATTTAATTCACCTTGATGAGAACTTTGGACCTAGATGGAGTATGACCATCATCGAGGGTCTGACGATGGAGACAGAAGGCTGTTGAGAAAATGTATTACTTGAGGAAAACAAAAAAATAAATTGTAACTCAAAGGGCAAAATAAAAAGCTTTTTTACAAAAAATTAAACCAACGAAAAAAAAAGAGGAAAGGGAAAAATTTAAAAACAACCTTTTAGTGTAACTAAGCTCCTAAACTAATTTAAGTAAAAAAAATTGACACAATTACTCGTAACAATTAATTAATTGACATAATTAATTTGTTTGTTGGGCGCCGACTCAAAATTTGTTACTTAAATTTGTTTAGGAGCTTAGTTACACTAAAAGGTTATTTTTATTTATCGATTTTCAGAGTTTTTAAGCACAGAAAAATTAATAAAGTAAAGAGCGACTAATCGGCGCTTTTTTTCGATTACTCGCCGACTACAAAATATGGCCGGATAGTCGGTTTTACCGACTAGTCGGTACATCTCTACTACTTACCTATGAGCTTTGTAAAAATGTTGGTGTTCATAAAACCAGTATATATTCTAAGTTTATATATCTAAGTAAGAACCTTGGAGATATGTCAGCTCAATTTCTTTTTCCCTTGGGCATTGAAATAGGACGATGGAAATACTCCCCCGTCAGTACCTAGCTAACAAGACTTCGCTCGGGTAGGTACAGTATCGATGTTTGTCATTAATTATAGGGCCGCGTGCGTGCGGTCTGCTTGACATCAAAATCAACACTGACCTAGTACTTGCACACCGCAGTGTGGAAGGCGGATCGAGATACCGTAAACGTCAATTTCAATATTATTTTAGGCGGCCCACCAGTTTCATTACACGGAAGGTGAAATGGTTTTTATATGACGTAGACCGCCTTTAGTCCGCTCATAAACATTTCTGCGGACGAGAGAGAGAAACTAATATTGATGGAAGTAGCGGCAAAAATATTGTAATTTTACTTTGTTAAATAGGCGACCAAAATTAAATCATCAAGAAATGGTCGATGATGCTTGAATATTATTCCTAATCCACCGGATTCTTGTGAGACGACTGTGCAAAAGTTATGAATGTTATAATTACCTATGTCCTGTTTTCTGTCTGCAAAACCTCTTTAAAAGCTCACTCACGTTGAATTTCCTTAAACCTTTTCGTCACCTATTTAGCGTCATTTGGGAAAGAATGAACTACCTACTTTTAATTCACAACCCACATTGCTAACAGTATAAAAACGATGTGTTTAAATGCCTAGAATACTATCCTTTTAGTCGAGCACGGCAGTGATAATGAAATTCCTACCCGTGCGGCGATAAAACGCTTTCTGCAACCACTGACAACTTCAGGAAACAAGGCATAACATTGTAGCGGTATTTTTATATTGAATCTACTTGCTTCGGGCAATCCCACACATAAGTGATTTGCTACTATGTGGGCGACAAGGGTGATATCACACAGGCGCGATGCGCTTCCCCGACACGTTCTTGCAATATTTATCCCAAATATAGGTATAATCGAACTCGTAATTGGAAAATTTGAGAACACTCCAGCAAATTGAGACAGTTATATAACTGTTCCATAGACAAATAGACATTGTTGCAACTTTGCAAGTCCGCTTGCAAAGTTGCAACAATATAGGTACCAAAATAACGGAAACTCAAAACAAATAAGACACAGCATACTATACAATGTTTTATAAAAACCATGTCCGATCCGAAAAGGGCACATATGTAGGTATAGTAATAACATTACCAAAAAGTAATTAAAAACATACGTTTTTTTGTCTATAATATCCTTAATAATATTACTGAGATTTATTGTGAAGGACGGCACGGTTGACATCTGTCGGGCATACCACCGTCCGGGAGAATCTATCCAACACATTATCTCGAGGTGTTCTCGTCTAACTAACGAAGAGTACTTGCATAGACACAACCTTGTAGCCAGGATTATCCATCAACAACTTGCTCTAAAATACACCCTTGCGGAATCGGAAGTGCCGTAATAATATACGTATGTGCCCGACCTAGTTCTTGAAACTGGAAATATCACATTGTACTGGGATCGATCCATCATCACTGACAGGACTATTGTTGCCAATAAGACTGATATAGTAGTGGTGGATCGAATAGAGCGGTGCACAATGGGCCCGTCGTACTTTGTCAAGGGTACCTGCCATAATTAATAATCGTGCGGCTAACCAATTCGTTTTTTTTAACGCGGCGACACCGTCAATTTTTTATTTTACATTGTGCGCTATTGTTAATTTTATTTTGACCCATTTTTTATATACGTTGTGTTCTCAACCATGATACTGTGTTTCATTATTCGTTCTGCGTCGTTCTGGGTTCAAATCCCGGCGACTGATAACCTGAAGGTGGCAAATCATCTTCTTTTTTGCTAGTGTGTACTGTGACTTTGAGACGTCTGAAAATGTTTTTTTTCTAAAACATAATGGGTACTTCGCCCGCAGAAGCCGCCCAAGTGGTGGCATTGCTGGATTCTGGACTTGGTCAGCGTGTTGTGGCTGAAAGATTGTATCTAATCCTGTCGTCTGTTCATAGACTCTACAAACGCTATCGGGAGACTGGTTTGTTCACGCGCCGTTCAGGATCTGGCAGCAATCGGGTCACTTCTAAGCGAGATGATCGATTTATTGTAACAACTTCTTTACGAAATCGACGCCTTAATGCGTTTCAACTGCAGCAGCAGCTTCATGTTGTACGTAGGCTGTAAGTGACTTTACAATTAGAAGAAGGTTGAAGGAACGTGGACTGGTACCGCACAAGCCAGAAAATGGGCCGAAACTAACTGCAGACCATCGAAGAGCGCGACTTAACTTTGCACGTGAGCACCTAAATTGGTCATACTTCCAGAGGAACAAAGTCCTCTTTTCTGATGAGTGTAAAATTATGCTGTAGGTATGGTAACGACGGAAGGAACAAGGTCTACAGAAGAGATGGGGAACGCTTTGCACAATGCTGCATTGAAGAAAATGTCAACTATGGTGGTGGTTCGTGGACGGTTTGGGGAGGAATCAGCGCCGACGGTAAGACAGAGCTTGTCTTTGTGTCTGGGCCACGTCTGCCCTATGCCCTATGCACATTTTATTGGCAACGGTTTCATATTCATGCACAACAATGCTAGGGCTCACACCGCGAGCGTCGTACGAGATTATGTTACCAAAGTCGGGAATGGCCAGCAAGAAGCCTGGACATGAATCTGATTGAACATCTATGGGATGAATTAAAGAGACGAATTCGTGCAAGAGATCCTGCCCCAGAAACACTTAGCCAGCTGCAAAATCCAATCCAAGAGGAATGGAATAGAATGCCACAACATTTGATCGTGACTCTTATCCGATCGATGAAGAACCATATGGAAGCAGTAATAAAAGCTCGGGGAGGGAATACAAGTTATTAAATAAACGTTTCTTAGCTTTTTATTTCATTTACGTGTGTTGTTTTATCGATTTCCTTCATACTCCTTAAAGGGTAAAAATTACTTGTTAAACAAAATACGAAACCTATGAAAATTTAATTTGAATTTAGAACATTAACATTAGGATTTGAAAACCTCATATTATTTACTATTAAAAACGACGTTTGACATATATTCCTAAATATACAAATTTTTCTGATAACCCTTACAAAACATAAACTTGCAAGTTGTTTCGATTTTTCTGATGAGAAGTGTATACATACTCGTATAATGAAATAAAGAAAATATTACTAAATATAAAAAAGTTATTGCTGTTTAAAATTCACGTTTTCAGTACCAAAATTATCCCAATTGCCTTAAAATATGGTAAATTTTCAACAGGACTCATAAGTTATGACTTGTTGACACCCGGTAAATGACGGCCGCCCGCGTCCCATGTAAATAAACTGGTAAAGATCCCCATAAAAAAAAAATGCAGCGAATTTTGATTTATTTTTCCTTGAAATTACCACATATATCAGTATGGTTCTTAACAACACCTCACGGATCGGACATGTTTTTTGTTACGCGCTGTATATCTCATAATTTTCTGCAAATGGTCTCTAGTTTTCAGGTTGCGCGCGAAATAATTAAATTGTATCGTGTAACTATGTCTTTTGACCCATCTGCTATTAATTACACTTTGTCCTAAGTATTACATCCAAATACTGGGTCACTATTACACACAACCAAAGCAAAGGGCTGGTCGACACAGTTTTTATTTTTTTGAGGATGGGAAGTCATCAAATGAATTCTCCCGCTCTGGGGGGAGCGAGAGGGCATGTCAGACTTTTACTGACTAAAACCCACGCGTGTTCCTTCCGTTGCCTGTGTGCCGGGGCCGCGATATCCCTTTCGGACAAACCCGCAACCCCAGCAGACCTTGGGGTCGACCCAGCTTACGCGTAAATTATTGTTTTATCTAAGTAAAACAATGTCTGAGATTTGTGTTCAAGGAGCGACATTTCTGGGTCATACAAACATTAAATACAATATTGTTCCCTTTGTTTTTCATTGTATTACCATCTTAGTCTTTCCTTTCTATTATTTCCAGAACTTCAAAATCTTATTACTGAAGATCAATATTGTTTTTTGTAAGTAACAAATGTTACGCTTTCCTCAATATTTAGATATGCTTAGAGGGTCTGCACAACGAAAATAAATAAAAATGAAAACAACGTAGTGCGGTGTTGAATTGCCAAGCCATTTTAAAAATAAAACAAAAGCGGAAGATCTGCGGATAAAGACCACCCTACGGTGCGGTTTCTCCTATTACTTTTGGGTTTTTAAGGTATATATATATCCAATTTGCTAAACACTTATGGATCTGTGAAAATTAAACCACAGTAAACTTAGTTCCATGTTTTAATAAATATCTTAAGATATTATGAAGCTCAATTAGCACCTAAAAGCCATTTAACTTATGTACTAAACTGTAGACTAAAATTGGAGCCTGAGATAATATCATAACCTACTGGTTTCTAAAGACTAATTAGATCTCTATTCGCTAGCGTAAACATGAGAGGGTTTATTATAGTTCCTTATATATCTTTATAATAATATACAAAGATATTAACGAACTTAATTAAAGCCTGAGGCTATACTGTGCCAAAGTTCCCTAAGCAATAAGCTACATATACCTACATTAGTGCCTGAGGTAATGTCATTAGTGGTTTCGGAAGACGAGTTAGATCTCTATTCGCTAGCGTAATCTGACGTTCTAATTAGAAGCCTTATATGTTCTATTTAGCCTTCTGTTCTGATTTGGAAAATTTGATGGTAGATCTTGAGAAACTTAGTACAGACTATGTTCGGGATATTTTTTGTTAAAAATCAGCCGTGAACTGTCTTACTGGAGGAAAACAATGGAAACCAGAGGGACTAGACAATGTGACATTCTACCAACCATAAAGATGAAGGGAACGTCAAAGAAAGTCAAAATGTATATGCTACATGTACATGCTTGTCGGCAGCTTATGTCATGTATTGGCATAAGCTACCGAAAAGCTTATGACGAACCTGATAAAAGTCGATGTAGATATACGAAACGCTTTAAGAACGACTGCTACTTGTATACCAATCATGCAGTCAGTAAGAATGATAATCAATATTGAAGAGGTTACTGGCCGACATTTTACCTAAAAACCGAGATATAATAGAACATCCAAAGGAAACGCTAAAATCCTTAGTTGATTACAAAGATGAAGAAGGGAGACATATTCCTTATCATATTTTGTATCGTGATCAATTCTCTTTGGGATGAAGTTACTTAAGTATTCCGACGCCGAGATGTAAATAATAATCTTCAAAGCTTTCTTTATTACTGCCAGGTCTTTGACCGTTGGTTAAGATATTATTTGTCTCGTCCATTGAACTAAAATATCTATAATACTTTTTGGTAAATTAAACCCAAAGTTTTTAATAAGTACCTACGTCAATCAATCTGCCTAGCCCTTACCAGCTATGTTGGCGTGGCTTCCAGTCTAACCAGATGCAGGTGAATACCAGTATTTTACATGGAGCGACTGCCTATCTGACCTCCACCACCCAGTTGTTGGGTAACACGACACCCTTTGGTAAGACTGGTTGTCAGGCTAGGCCCGGCTGTCATTCGTGGATCTTTGACAGTCGTTACGGGTCGTCAGAAGCCCGAAATGCATGTGGAGGTAGGCAGTCGCTCAATGTAAAATACTGGTATTCAGCTGCATCCGGTTAGACTCATAGCCGACCCCAACCTAGTTGGGAAATTTCGAAAATGTATCAAATACGATATATTTTTAATAGTAACACCGTTGTCGCCACTGACCAAAACCTCTAGAATAATTCAGAGTCGTAAAAAAGTTGACTTATTTTTATCAATGTTTTATTAATTTATGTTTTTTTTTATTTTTACATCAGAAATAATGTATGAATATGACAAACACACTGTAATTTTGTAAAGAACAAATATTTTTCAGAAAATTTAGATTTCCAATTTTTTTCTATATAATATCTTAACAACAGCTTAACAGGTTTCTGAGGCACGGAGGGGTCTCGATATGTATTAGATGGTCACCCATCCATGATTGTGATAATAAGCTAACAATATCATGAACAGAAAAATCTTCAAATGAATTCGAAAATCTATCTCTATTTCTAACGAATTTTGGCACTAGCGGTTTTGTTTATCTATCCATTCTTAACATTCCGTACTATAACTAAGATGTAAATAAAATAAAAATAGTCCTGATTTTGTTTTCTACAGTATGTAGTTAGAAATAGCAGCAGTTACAAGTTATTGCAAGTCAATATCGCCTTCAAAGAAAATATAAAAAATGTATATACTTTTTGGATATATCTACAATAGATAAATGCCTAGAAATCTCAATTGTAGTTTGTAGTTCACTTGAATGAAGAATGATAGATGGAGCGAATAAATGATAGACCGAACTATTTTTAAGGTCGTACGCATAGACTAGAAAGTCACGCAACTGACGCAACACAATTTCAGTTATTGTGTAGGCTTATCCTGAATAATTTCCAGATTTTTGTACGCGCGTTTTTCGAACCCAAAAGGATTACAGACTCAAGATTTTGTATTCGCGGCGCGTGGCATTCTAAAGATTTCTATGTGTCTCAGATTTGAAATAGTTATTCGCATTGCGAGGTAGGGCTTTAGCAAAATAGCCTGGGATTTTCATAAGATTTTTTTTGTTAGTTTTAGACACAGATCTTTGACCTGATTTGAATCAGGTCAGGTTTTTTGAACCTAAAAGGATTATAAGCTCTAGATGTTGTATTTGCGGTGCGTGTCATTCTAGAGATTTCTATGTGTTCCAGATTTTGGAACAGTTATTTGCATCACAAGGTAGGCCTTAGCAATATACTCCGGGATTTTTAGAAGAATTTTGTTAGTTTTAGACACAGATCTTTTTTTATTTATACAAGCTTTTATTTTAACTTGCCTTGTTAGTATGTATGGGTCAAATCTTGCAAGCTGAATTAAAACCCCTTCCTCTTATACAGGGTGGATTTTTGAGATGGGGCAGTAATTCAAATTCAAATCTTTATTGCCTATCACATGTGTTTACAAGGTCTTAATAATAATGATAAAGTCCACATGGAACCTGTCGGGTACAACAATTTCATAGAATATAAGTAGTAGCGTTATCTTTAAAAAATCTAATGAAATTACATCACTTTTAACGAATTAATATTACTTTTGCGTCTTTGCAAATTATACCACTAAAAATCATTAGAAAGAATTAACTAAAATCAAATAAATAAAATCACACAAATTAAAATGTAACCATCCATAACACAAATAGAACTTAAAAAAAATTAAAAAATATTGGAATTATTCAAAGATCAATTCATTAGAATTATATCATGTCACAGATTATATTAATATAAAAAGTCTGATATAATATTTAAAAAAAAAACGATTCACTTACAATTATATAGATATTGTCACAGATTAAAATATCATCAAAAAGTCAAATGAAAATGTAATAAAAATAAATGTTTAAAGCTGAATAAATGGTGGAAGTCATCCCATTTTAACGTCATCATTAAAAAATTCATTGAATGAATAAACTTTTCTGAGCCGTGTAATAAATATATTTTCATTTTGTTCCTGTTTAATGTCGTTTGGTATTTTATTATATATTTAATTGATGTTACGTGAGGCCTTTGCTGTGTTGGGCACGCCACAATTGCGGCGGTAAGTCCCCTCTTTGAGGAGTGGCTGGAGAGGCGCCACGGCGTCCTCACCTTCCGCCTGACGCAGGTCCTCACCGGACACGGTTGCTTCGGGAGGTTCCTGTTCAGGATCAAGCGGGAGGAAACGCCCGGGTGTCACCATTGTGTGGAACGCCCGGAGGACACGGTGGAGCATACGGTGGAGGTCTGCCCGGCTTGGGCGGAGCACCGCCGTGTCCTCACGGAGGCGATCGGCGGCGGCGATCTCTCGCGTCCGGCCCTGGTTCAGGCCATGGTCCGGAGCGAGAGTGCATGGGAAGCCGTCACTTCCTTCTGCGAAGCAGTAATGCTCGCGAAGGAGGAGGCGGAGCGCGCGAGGGAAATGCAAGATGCGCGCCCTCGCGCCCCTAGTCGCCGCAGGAGACGCCCCGGGCGTCGGGGGTCGCGAGCCGACTTCCGGCCACCGTAGGCGCGGGCTTGCGGACGGTGGGCAATGGGTAGCTCGCCGTCCGATTAGGACCAGGCCCGGGTCGACGGCGCGTTGTGTTCCACGTGCGCCTCAAAGAGATGTCAGCACCAACTGACGGGGTCCGTAAGGGCCAATGCCTGCCAGGGTTGCGAGTTTGTCCGAAAGGGATATCGCGGCCCCGGCACACAGGCAACGGAAGGAACATGGGTGGGTTTTAGTCAGTAAAAGTCTGACACTCCCTCTCGCTCCGCCCAGAGCGGGAGGAGTCATTTGATGATTTCCCACCCAAAAAAAAAAAAAAAAAAAAAAAAAAAGGCCTTTGCTGTGTAATTTTAGCGTAGATTGTGGTATTACGAGTGTATTTTCAAACCGTGAACGTGGTGCGTGCGCAAGCATGGTGTGTAACTTTAAGGTTCAACCCTCAAGTTACACACCATGCTCGCATATATTTATATGTGTGAATATTGACTAACGAATTTATAGATTTCTAGAATATAAATTAATGTCAAAGTTTATATGTCTAGTTTCCTAAAATGCGGTAACAACTTACGTCATTGTCAATATAAACCATTATCCTAATACACTTTTTCTGTAGGATAAACAGTCGTTAGCTAGTCGTTGCTATCTACACTATTTCTCTTCTCCAAAGATTAATACCATAGGTACTTAAGCCATGCGTATGCTTAAGCATTATAAGGGCAGTTTTTAAATCTGTAGTTTTTTTGAGTTCACGTAATGCTTAAACAATGTGGAGACAACAATACGACACTAAATGAAAACACTAGCAATACTAATGCAGAGTATTTAGGAAGTATCAAAAAAATCCTAGCATCGAAATTAAAAAAACTAAATAGTAGTGCAGGACCGACTATAGTTTTGCCAATCTTTGACTAGCTATACAGGGTGGATTTTTGAGATGGGGCAGTAAGGACAGCTACCTAAACTGTTGTAGCTACAGGAAAACGGTCTTACGAGACTGTCCTTGTCCTCTTGAAAAATACTGACAGATTTTGAAAAAAAAATACAGTCATCAAGAAAATAGGCATTTTTCACAAAAACTTTTTTTGATGCCAATCAATTCTGTTTCATATAAAGATAAAAAAACTCTATTTAACTAACTGAGATTTGAGTACTAGAAAAGTCAGAAATGGCAAAAAACTTTTCCTATACATTTCGTGGGAAATGAGACTTCAACCTACTTTTCACGATGGATAGATAGACTGTCCGAAAGTGAACAAAAAAAAATGGGATTACAAATTTCGAATGAATACGCGTTATAATTTTATTTGATTTGAGAACAAAATTTAGGTAGTTTGTTGCTTTTGAAAAATCTTGACTAGCTGAAAATAAACAAAAAAATGAAACTTCGAACGAATACAGGTTCATTGTTGCTTGTGATTTCCGAGATATTTGATTGAATTTTCGTATGCAGACTAAGAATGTCATTTCAAAATCTGCGACTGCTACAACGGTGAAGGTAGCTGCCCTTACTTCCCCATCTCAAAAATCCACCCTTTATGGAGATGAAATTTTACATGTTGGTTACAGTTTTGAAGACAAAGTATTTTTATGACGCATGACCTGATTTTACACCCAGGATTGGCTCCAGACGAAGGAACTCCTCAACGGTCAACGGTAAAGACACGACATTTAATATACGTATTTAATTATGGTAGTCCGTTCTAAAATTCACAATGACCTGGTTGCTGCACCAGTTCATTAAAAGCTTTTTAAAAAAAAGACTTTTACTTTTTTTATTATGATTTCATTTGACATCCCATACGACTAGAAGAAACCCTAGCAAATAGACTACCAACTTAAATTGTTTGTCGAATCATTCTTTGACGGTTAAATTAGTATGGAATGTCTATTACCCTGCAAATCGACGTAGGGTGTCAATTTGCTTAACAATTAATTTCCTATATTTGAATAAAAACTGTACATTTATTACTATAAGGTAATCCATAGAACTACCTAGAACTTTCAACAATAATTTATTATAGGTACCTAAAATAAATAAAAATAAAAATAACATAAAGAACAAAAAACTTAAACGAATCAAATGGCACATTCAAGTTAATTCTCGTAACAACTGTTTAATAAATTACCTCCATTCAAATAAACAACCACCAGAAATTTGTATTACATAATCCTATAAATTACCTCAAATAACCTGAATTTCTGCCCTCAACGCCGATTATAGTAGTATAGCTGTTGATAGGTATTACGAAATTCGCGGCATAGATCACGTGACTATTCAAACTAAGCCTTACACTGTGACCTAATCGCTTTAAAGCCCTGAAGTCAAACAAAACAGGTAATCGAGAAATTATTCAGTAATTCACCATGAATAATTAAATCCATAATTTCGTACGTCAGTCAATTTGATATATTATTACTTCCACTTTGTTAATATCTTTGTGAATTATTTATGTTTATGAACACGCGAATAGGGGTCAAGGCTTTCCTTGTTAGGCCCTCCACGTGAAGCGATATTTAAGTATACCTACCTTTAAAGTCGAGAAAAGTATTATTGTAGTTTGCCTAACCTAACCTTTTTTTTTTTCCGGGCTGGTAAATCCTCATGGATGTCCTCCGCTCTAGGGCGGGCGGAGGGGTCCGTCAGACTCTTACTGACTAAAAACCACCCCGGTGTTCCAACTCACACCTACGCTGGGGGTCACGGAAACTTAAAAATCTTCCGCAACCCCCGGCTGGTCCGCCCGCGACCGCGGGCCTCCTTTGGTCAGGGGGGTAAGTGAGGTGTTTGACTCCCCCGTGACGTCTTAGAGGGGCGTGCGTGGAACACAACGCGCCGCCACCTCGGGTCCTGATGTGTGGGGGGCGACGGACATCCCCGAATCCGTCGCCCCTGGACTCATTTAGGAGGGCTGGAAGAGGGCGTTGTCCGCCCTCCGCCGACGGCTGGCGCTTCTGCTGCGGGCCGGGTGAGTGGATGAGATCTCCCTCTCCCTTTCCGCAGCCTCCTTCTGCCTACCACCGGAAAAACCTGGAAACCATCGCGTCCCAGGACTCGTCGCTGCCGACCATCGCATTAACCAACCATTAACAATTCAAGGGAGAAGTAATGTCTTCAGAACTGCAGTGGTTTTAACTGAGGCAGAGCTTACACTGTACTATTTTTAGGGCTTGTCGCATAAGGTTATATACAGTGTTTTCGTGGGTCCCGTTTATTATTATGGTTATGTCATCGGCGTAGCCTACGGTGAAGTAAACTTTGTCGTTAAGTGTTTTGATGAGGCTGTCTATTACCAGGTTCCATAGAAGCGGCGAGAGGACGCAGCAGAAGGCTTCGCAGTACTCGTATTTACGCAGTAAAATCGTTCGCAGCACAGTTTTTCGATGTAACAAAGTATCGCAGTAACAAAACGTCAACTTAACAAGGCGTCGCAGTATAGAGATGTCGTTGAAAGGTTGTCGAAGTAACAAAATTCGATGATACGGCTTTCGCACTCAAGCAGGTATTCCATTCCTACAGTCCTTTGCATCGTCTAAATCGGGCTTGAGGCAAACTCTAAGTAACAGATTGCAACAGTTTCTAAGTACATGTTGCATTAGAATATATTCCTTAAATAAATAAATAGCCTAGATCTTACCACATGAGACAGGCTAAGCTAGCCACTTTGTGTCCGGCTTCCATAAATTTTCAAGCCAGACTTATGAGGACTTTATCGTTCATACGGAACCGCTACAATCCTCAGAATATACAATTTCATAACCGTACTTAAACTTAGCCCTATTTGACTACATTTTTTGTCCTACTTTTCTTCCTTACCTACCGTATTTTACGCCAACTCTCTCTAACCCAAAAACCCCCCTATCTATAGAGATAGCGGGGTGTTTGGGTTAGGTTTTTCTTAATTTTTTTGTGGTTTCTCGTGGTTTTTCGGTTATAAGTGCACAAAAGGCTATCCTTTTGTGCACTTATAACCGAAAAAACACGTTTCTAATGAGCGTGTTTTTTTATTAATACTTAAAAGATTTTTTTTATAACAATGTTTTTTTTTACATTTTGTTGCATTAAAATAAACTTAAAACTCAAAACTCAAACTCAAAGCATTTATTTCAATTAAAACGTTTGTACAGGCACTTTTGAACTGTCGGTCAGTCAGAAAAAATCATTCCAAAGTGTAGTAGGTACCTATGGAGACGAAAGGACAAAAAACTCCATGGACAGTATTTTAAATTATATTGTTACAAAATATTAGTTACATCATTAATGTTGTATTTGTAAGTGAGTATGATGAAATAAAGACGTACCGTTTAAAGCCTCCAGAGTACAGCAAATATAAACAAAAGAAAAATAAGCCGTGGTAGCTATGACATGACCATTCCACCATTATTCCACCGTCAGTTGGAGTCCCAACTGACGGTGGAATAATTTATAGCAAACCTAGATTGACATTAATATTTAAATTGGTTGAAACAATTTTATCAATATGCTGATTCCCATTGCAGCAATTTAATTGAAAGAGGATCTTAATTCTGCCTCAATGGCGTAAGGTATTGGAAAATAACTTTTTGTAAAATGTTAGAAAGTTAAAGCTCTAACGGAAATGAAATAAATAATCCTCTCAGTCAGCAAAAGCGAATTATTTTTCAATGTAAACTTTCAATTTTGCATTGGCGAAATAATGACTTCCGAATATCTTTATTGTATTTTGCTATAATTGGTGAAATGTATAGGGGCATCTGCGCCTAACCCTTCTGGGAATACTGGCGTGATGTTATTTATTTTATCTGTAGGTATAAAGGTGTTACAATAGCTCAAAGCTACAGTACAAAGTATAAAAATTGTTCTTAAAATTTAGAAACAAATTAAGTACCTAATAATTAAATTTTTTTTTATTTAAAGAACATAAATTATTATTTAACCTGAGATCAGTTATAGGTTGTGGTAATAATAATTATTTGATAAGGTCAATTAAATATAAACCTAACCTCCTCTTCCTAATCTTGATTTGGTTATTTTTTGACAGTAATTATTGTAATAAGAAGCTCAACAGACTGGTGAGTTTGAACTCATGAGTTCGGACCTCCCCATTGAAATTTTAACGAAACCACTTTGATTTTGTTAATCTTTTTAAATTACCACAATTAATGTACGGTCAGGAACATTAATGATTTGAATATACGGACAGTAATTTAAGTTGGTCATATGAGCAAGACTCGTAGCTAAATGATAACAGCCGCAGGGGTCGATCGAAGGTTAACCTATGCCGCCGTCGGTTCGTGGATGGGTGACCATCCATAACATATCGTGCCTCGGAAAGCATATTAGCAGTTGGTAACAGCTGTTATTTATGGATCTTTGACAGTCTTACGGGTCATTAGAAGCCCGAAAGTAGTAACTGGGTTGTGGAGGTCAGATAGGCAGTCGCTCCATATAAAGTATTGTTTGTCTTAGTTACAACTTGAAACGTAGCTAACAAAGTATTTCAAAGACGAAATTAGATTTTGTACTTAACCGTGTACAGGCTGAGACGTGTTTCGTACGTTAAGTCGTGTGTGACAAGTTTTAAAGCTTGTGCAGACCAGCGCGACTTGTCGCGCGACGCGACACTGGTTATTGTTATACTGTGAAGTTTTCTTAGAAATTGTATTGTTCGTGTCGCGTCGCGCGACAAATCGCGCTGGTCTGCACAAGCCTTAAATCCGAAATACTCGTAGTTCCCTTTTATTTATCTTCTAGTAGGCGACAATAAAAGTATCCTGATTGTCCTCAAAAACTCGTAAAAGCTAACGGTTTTGCCGTGTGTGGCCAATCTTAGGCACCTGTCCCACCGGCGATGAGGAAACGACTATTTATCAACGATTTTCTTGCTCAAAAAACGTACAAAAGGTCCCGTTTAAGTAAAAGAGATACATATATCAATAGTTAATCGCTGACTGTTCACACCGTCGCCGAATTGTCGCAGCGACAAGCGCTATCAAATACTCGCACAGTGAGTGCATGCATAACGGACAGAACACTCGCTGGGAGACCATTAGGCCATTTTGTGTGCCATGATATGCCCGTGACTTTAGTTCTGTAGCTGCATCATCAACTAACAATACGCGCGCCGCGCGTGCCGTGCGAAGCCCTAGCGCTCTAGCGCTACCTACCTGGCTCTAGCGCCACCGCGATGGTGGCGCCCCCGTCGTGAGTTTTGAGATCTACAGATCAATACGTGCTGTGCAGTGATTGGTCTATCCAAAATCGTATATTTTCTAAGTTGCCCACATTAGATTTTTATAATTATAAGAATATGTATAAGTAGCTAAGCTTTCCTCAAAATATACTCAGTACCAATTAGTGACTTGAACTGGTCGTTTTCTTCCATCACCTCAGCTCCTAACAGTTCTTTTAGTCTTGTCTCACGGCAGAAACGGGTATGGCGTAGCCTCAAGACAAGGAAGTTTATTACTTAATACTATAAGCCTACTAAGTGGGTGTGGTAATTATTGCACGTCGATACCTAAAATGCTAATAAAAATAAATAAATCGTTATATACTCGTAACAGACAGTTTAGCCAACGCCAAAAGACAATTGAAAAATTGCCTACTTGTCAGTCGGGATCATTAAGTTCCCTTCAAAATGGTTGAGCTGAATGGCGCTGATCCATGCGTCATGTTCGTGAACGGGCGCCATCAGTAGGTACTGGTCATCTCTTAGCTCCCACGGCTTGTTTAAATTTTTGAATTGTTTTTGTTTTTATATTTTTATTACGGACGCTTTTAACGTGCACGTCTTTCTACATTGTTCTCACATGTATAATTTCAACATGAATAATGTAACCAATATTTCGTAACAATATTTTGATTTAAAAGAGTGTCCGTAGAGTTTCTTGCCCATTCTTCTCTATAGGAACCTACTACGCTTTGGAATGGACGACAAGCTTCATCTTTCTGACCGACCCCTTGACAATTCAAAAGTACCTGTGATTGGTTTATTTAAAATGAATACTTTGTGTTTGAGTTTCTGACCTATTATAACAGAGGACTCTCATTAAATAATTTTTCGTGAACTGAACACCTACTTTGATAAGGTTCTTTATGAACAGCTATTTCAAGAATGAAAACTCACTCTGAATCAAATAAATGTTAAAAAGGTCGGTTTACGTAAGCTGGTTTGATTCAAACAAATTCTTCATTCAATTTGTATAAAAACTTAGGTCTAAAGAGCCTTTACGAAGGATTTTACCCAGATTAGTTTTCTAAAAGATGAAATGATTACATTTGAAGCCTTTGAGTCTTATTTTTTATTTTCTTTTGGTTCGAGAATAGTATTCTTTGTAGGATTCAATTATTGGTTTACTTGAATCAGAACAGCAAAGTGAAATAAATTATCCTGTAGATAGTTTTTTCATCAATCAGTATTGTTAAGAACGGCTTCCTTTTTTATACAGGGTGAAAAAATTAAAGTAAGCCCTGCAAGGGAACTATGTTCACACGGCTACATATCAAATTATACATTTCCAGTATAAGCTGATCTTTTAATGTACAGAAATCCTATACAATGCAAGATCAGCTTATACTGGAAATGTATAGCTTGATTAATGTAGCATGTATAATATAAATGCTACCAATTTTTACTCAAAAGAAATATCCGTATATTTTTCAAAACATTCTTTTAAAAGTCACTTGCCAGAACCGGGAACTGAACTAAATCAAATGCGAAAAACGAGCACCTGTATTTCTATGGCGTCAATCAGTACCACAATACCTATTGGTGCTTCCTATTTTTCCTCAAAGGAATTGAGAAAAAATTGGTAGCATCAATATTGAAGGCGCTTCCTACCCGGGCCCGCTTCAGCTTTCCAGCCAGGCACCTGTCCCACCGCTAACGAGGAAGCGACTAAATATCAACAATTTTCTCGCCCAAGAAACGTACAAAAGATTGTAGGTCCCGTGTAAGTAAAAGAGACACATATATTAATAGTTGATTGCTGACTGTTCACACCGGTGCCTGGCGAGTACACGTTTGTAACAGTGACAAGAGATATCAAAGAGAATACTCGCTCAGCGACGATCACTTGGCGGGCAGAACACTCGCTCAGAGACTCACACTCGGTACATACGCATACCAGCGAGTAATCGCTCGTCGCTGTCACGCACTCGCTGCTGTTGCTCGCCAACTCGTTTTTTGTTGATAGCTTTACTCAATTCTCGTTAATCGCGCGAGGTGGGACAGGTGCCTTATAATATTATTACCTAATCATCTAAAAATAAATTCAAAAGACGTGTTATCAGCAACAGATTTTGTCAGTCGGCGCCATTTTGTGAGAATAATTTATTAAAAAAACTGGCCACGTGCATGTCGGACCACGCACAATTAAGGGTCCGTAGTTGAGATGAATTAATCCCAAGAACAAACTTAAATTAACATTACAACAACAACATTGAGAGATTTACTATGTTATTTGAAGACCATAGACTTCTTATAGGTTTTCCTGTAATCTATAAGTAAAGAACCATTCTCTGCATTTATTTCAAAAAATTTGGCTCAATAGTTTCGGAGATCCTGGGGGGGAATGGTCAATTTTCAATAATTTTATTAAATATCTTTAAAAATATTTAGATTAAAATTATAAAATATATATATTTGAGATCCTCACAACAAGTCCTTTCATTTGATATGTCACACGGTTCAGGTTGCAAAACTTTTTATTTTTATTTTCTAATTTGGCCCCCAAAAGTAACCCCAAAATTCTAAATTCATTTATTTACGTTACACTTCCGTGTTTGGGTCACATAAATACATATGTGTACTAAATTTCAACTAAATCGGTCCATTAGATTCGGAGCAAATTGGCTGTGACAGACGGACAGACAGACAGACACACGAGTGATCCTATAAGGGTTCCGTTTTTTCCTATTGAGGTACGGAACCCTAAAAATGGTTGAAGTGGCGGCACTTCAGGGAGGGATATGTCCAGCAGTGGACGTCTTTTTGCTGGAATGATGATGATGATGATGATTTATTACCTACCTATTCTAATACTACTACGAGTACTATAAACTAATATACGATTCTTTGAGCTTATTTTAAAACACATAATTATACTTCGTTGACTCAGATATGCTGCTTAAAAGATATGCGGCTTTAAAACTCTGACACCAGATTAGTCACTAACCACACGAAAACAAGAAGATTAATTAAATTCTATTCTATTTTACCGGGTTATTACGTAAATTGGGCGCGGGCGCCGTCGTTTAGCGGGTGTCTAAAAGTCATAACTTAAGATACCTGTTGAAAATGTGCAATTTTTTTATGGATTTGGGGTAATTTTGGTACAAAAAATCTGAATTTTAAATAGCAATAACTTTTTATTTTCAATATTTTTTATTCCTTTTTAGTAATGTTTTTGTAGCACCTTTTGGATTGTTACATAATAAGCGCGCTCGGAGGGCGGAGCTCGTGGCTAAGTAACAACAGCCGCACTGGTCGATCCATCAGGTTAAGCTACGCTTGCCGGGGTTGGTCAGTGGATGGGTCTTTACTTACCGAGAATCCTCCGTGCCTCGGAAAGCACGTTAAGCCGTTGGTCCCGGCTGTCATTCGTGGATCTTTGACAGTCGTTACGAGTCGTCAGAAGCCCGAAAGTCTGACACCAGTCTCACCAAGGGATATCGTATTACCCAGTTACTGGGTTGTAGAGGTCAGATAGGCAGTCACTCCGTGTAAAATCCTGGTATTCAGCTGCATCCGGTTAGACTGGAAGCCGACCGCAACATAGTTGGGAAAAGGCTAGGCAGATTGATTGGATTGTTACATAATAATATTGTATAAATATAAGTATATTCAGAAAACCACTCCAATAAAGCAAGTAATACTCAGTATTCAGTTCAATGTGCTCTGCTCACCAACGTATTTGAATATTATATTATCCGAGCATGAGACTCTAAATGTGTTCCTTATTTAGCTACATGCGGTGGTTACAATATTTTCCCATGCATCAGAAAACCGTAAAAAGTAATAGCTTGAACATTACTGTGAAGATGCGTGTAATACTTAAGTATGAAAGTATTTTATTAGCAAGCTTAATATTCTCTTTTATAAGGTATTAATGTATTCAATAAGTAATCTCATAATGGAGGCAGGTATATCACGTATTTTTCGCGAGGAAAATAATGCTTAAGATAAGACAAGATAAGATTAAGAATGAGATAACTTCAGACTTTTTTTGGCAAATTAGGTTATGACCCAATTTTCCGATAAAAGCCTGAAGTTAATCTGTAATCTGCTGGTATTTTAGTAGTACTTTCCTTTTCTAATAATACTTTAGCATTCATTATTTTATTTATAGAGCTTTACCCTCCTCGACTTCGCACGGGCAGCACTAAACCCTACCTACCCTACCTACCCTACCTACCCTACCTACCCACCCTACCTACCCTAATTTTCTCACCGTTTAAACCTTCCCTGGACTATGACAAACATTTCAAAACCAAAATCAGCTAAATCGGCCCAGCCGTTCTTGAGTTATAAAATTACAACGAAAAGTGGCATTGATTTTTATAGATATAGATAGATAAATTTCCTTATCGATCACGCGAATCTTTAAGTGATAATGAAATTATACACGACAAGCTCGCCAAACTGTCGACGTTGCACGCATTCCAATGAATCCTGAAAGGCTGAAAGTAATTGTGTACCTAATGTACAGAATAATAACATCCAGACCGAATTTCTCTTTACAGAGGCTAGCCAAGTACGCAGGAGATATTATAGTGCACAAAGTGTAAGTTAACAGGTGCACTCTCTCTTCCCTCACTCTCACAGTCTGATGGGACGGCAATCTGAGACGACTGGGGTGAAACAGGCGCAGAACCAACGGCTTTATACGCTCTCTTACACACAAAGGGGTTTCAACCATCCATAGATTGACCTCGGCACGCGAAGCTTTTAAGCCTTTTAGATCAATTGATCCGCGCGGCTGTTACTTAGATACGAGACCCTAAAATTGTGTGGTGGATACTTAGGATACTCTAGGGTGTATGTGCTTACTGACTGGCAGAGACTTTCATCACGACACGGTATCACCTATTCGTGCTGATCTATAAATACATACACACATACATATAAATAAAATTTAGTGAAAGTGTCTGTTTGTAATGTCAAAATAACAGGTTTTTACTAAATTCATAAGAAAGTACGAGTAGATACGGTACATACAACAAAGAACTCCGTTTGTTCCGGATATCTCCGAAAACTTCCACTACTTGAAAACTTTCACTGTCAGCTATACATATAAATAAAAGACACGTGTAACTAGCTAGTAAAGAATTAAATAAGAAGTTGTCTGATGTCTGTAACGCGTCGTCCTAGTTTGCTTATCAATTTGACGGGAACTAAGGCGGATGATTTAAGTATCATCCGGCAAGGTCGCTTCCTTAAAGTAACGTTGTCAAATCCCTATCTAGTTTATGAGTACCTCATGTTTACGAGGGGAAACATAAAGACATCTATAGGTACAGTCAACCGCACATTATTGGAACAATTTGTCATTGACAGCGCCATTTTATCGTAGCAAGCAGTAAGGGTGATTTTGGTAGTGTAAGTTTTACCACTGGTATGACTGTACCTTCTGATCGAAAAAGGTTACATCAGTTGCCGTCGCTAAGCGACGCTAAGCTACCTAACGACCGCAGTGACGGCTGTCATGAAAATCATGACAGCGGTAAAGATTTAAATCGTTAGATTCGCCGTATCGCGTCAAAAGATAGTCGCGTTTTGACACCTCTGACACACAATGACGCAGTGACTTGACTTGATTATCATGGAAACGATATGTAATAATGAGTGCGCTAACTCTTTTCAATACTATTACTTTCTCGCGTGACTAGTACAGTGTGAGGATATCATCAGCAACCTAGCGATTTAAATCTTTGGGCAGCAGGGTTTGACTTTACGGTGACAAGGACGCTCTCTAGGTAAACACACCAACTTACTCTTTCATAAATAACGTTTCAGTGACGTCATTCACCTGTGAATTGCGGTCACTAAGTGGCGGCCATCGCTCTTCTACGAAACCGTAGCTTTACTAAAATAAGTAAGTATCTACTTAGTTTATTTTAAACTTGGATCAACACACTTTTATAATATTATCGTCTAAACTGACCGGTCTTGACCTACGATAAAACAGCGTTATGCCAAAACCCAACATGATGTGTTACTTCATCTAAATTGTAAGGTAAGGTGTAAGTTAGTTTACCTTTTAAGCAAAAAGGTGAGGTAGGTAATTCAATGTACACAAATCCACTTTGTCGCGACTTGGTAAATTCAATTTTGTGGTGTTAACGGGCGTAAAATATCCATAACGAACCGAGAATTACTTGTTCTTCCAGTTTTTATGTCATTTTTTATACTGGAGGGTCTGGTCCAGTACAAAAAATTGTGATATTGAAAGTCAAAGTTCTAAATTTTTTTCACGTATTCTTCGAAAACATTTTATTAAATGTTAGAACTTAACTTTAAATACCCCATAACCCCACCACAATCACAGTACCGTTACATGCACCCATAAAAAAACTGAATTCAAATGCACTAATACGTATGTGGGATATGTTAAAAGTGCATTCGACATACATTTTATTCATGTTGGAGTCGTGTATCACCTACCAAGTTATTTATTTATTTATTTTTATAAATTACACATTACACAAATTAAATTACACATTTTCCTTACACTTAAACAAAGCACACAATTAGACCTCTGGGGTCTATCCTAGCATGCCATGGCCTTAGATTTGATCAACGCGCTATTAACAGTTATGTTATAATCGAGTTGATGTAATGTTCCTTCAGCTTACGCTTTATGTTCTTACTATTCATTGAGTCTCTAATGTCTACAGGTATTTGGTTTAGTAAATTGGGTATTGTGAAAGAAGCGGTACGCCTGCCATAAAAGTTATTTTTGCGTGGCACTTGAAATGATTTAGATTTAGAACAGACCTTGCAATGTTTAAATAACCCGGTGTAATTATCTTGGTATTAATTTTTTACATATTTTCGTACTACAAGTTTCAGCAAACGTGTTTGCAAATTATGTATTTTATCTAGATTATATTTTATTTAGATTTATAAGTACCTACATTTATTCCTGTACTTACTTGCCCGCAACTTCGTCCGCGTGGTGGTCAGAAATTATCCCACGGGAACGTACTATGGAGATTAAAAAAATCTAGATCACGGTACCTACCTATGTGCCAAATTTCAACCAAATCCGTTCAACCGTTTTAGCGTGAAAGCGTAACAACCAAACAAACTCATGTTCGCATTTATAATGTTAGTAAGGCTTTGATAGTACGATTAACGCAGTCGCAATTGATTTGCTATCAAAATCAAAAGTCATTATTCAAATTAGACTGACTAACAATTAGGTACCACTGTTACATACTGATGCGTTGCTTTTTCATTATTAATATTTTCCTGTCCTTGTCCCCAGTTACGTAAGGTTGTCTCTACCCGTTTTCCTCTTCGATTCTCCCTTGTCAACCGCCACGCTATCATTCAATTCCTTCTCTTTCATATCGTTTCTTACACAATCAGTAGCTTTTTAATCAACCTAATTAATCAAAAATATATTTGAAACCCTGAAAAGAAAAAAAAACAAAGGTTCATTGTGCTAACGTCTCTACTTCATTATTGCAAAGTCAACAAACCGGTTCAACAAGCCCCGGGGACTTAAGTAAACCCACATGAGAGTTTTCTGGTATGTGTTTACAAAATTAAATATATTTAATGTTATTAGTGATGATGCAAAGCTAACAAAAGTATTCATAACGTAATATAATAAAGGGTGGCAGGGACATCGACGCGAAAACTGTAACTGTAAAATTTTCACATTCATTCGATTTGAATATTTTCAGAAGACCTAACCAAACAATCGTGGTATAAGTCGTCATTCTCCCACTGCTGGCCTCATTTTAATTATTAGCTCCATTTTCATTAACTGACCACCAAAAATAAGACCTTTTGATATTTGTGTTTGACCCTTCCTGGGTACGAATTTATTTGAACGAGCTTTAAAGCCTCATTTAATATCAAAGTCGCTTTTAATGACCGTGTTGACTAAAACATTTTATTTATTTTGACTAGTTTGTCTCTCTCACTTTCAATCCTTTAATTCCATCCGAGAAAGGAAACCGCGAAATAATGATTAACCCTTAGGCTTCCTGTAGGTACATGACACCGGAGCCACACCGGCGGCGTCAAATTTTACTGTAACGTTTCCCGTACATGACGCTGGAGCCGCACCGGCGCGGCGGCGGCGTCAAATTTTACTGTAACGTTTCCCGTACATGACGCTGGAGCCACACCGGCGGCGTCAAATTTTACTGTAACGTTTCCCGTACATGACGCTGGAGCCGCACCGGCGGCGTCAAATTTTACTGTAACGTTTCCCGTACATGACGCTGGAACCACACCGGCGGCGTCAAATTTTACTGTAACGTTTCCCGTACAAAGTCAAAGTCAAAGTCAAATCATTTATTTCAAATAGGCCCTTGCAAGGCACTTTTGAACGTCAAAAATTACAAAAAAAATGAATTGATTCTAGTCGCCCCTTCCAAAAGGTAGTTTTCGTATGGAGAAGAATGGGCAAGAAACTCCACAACACTACATGACGCTGGAGCCACACCGGCGGCGTCAAATTTTACTGTAACGTTTCCCGTACATGACGCTGGAGCCGCACCGGCGCGGCGCCAAACCACAATTTTGTGTTTACGAATGAATATCATCCATGCACCGCACCGGACCCGCGTGTAAAATAGTAAAGAAACGATCACAATTCAGTAAAGCATTGCCAACGCAAAATGTGGTCCGGCGCCGCGCCGGTGCGGCTCCAGCGTCATGTACGGGAAACGTTACAGTAAAATTTGACAATTATATAGGCCTTGTAAATATTGTCTAATACCCGTCACTAAAACTTTCTTCACTTCACCTAACACTAGCTGACACCCAAATGAATAGCTAAATGAAACTGTGTTGTTAGGTTTTCAACTTTCAGCGCTGAGCCGACCGTTGATAATCCATCAGCGAGCTTTTAGGTGTCGTCTACTGGTAATGAAAACGGGCATTTAATGTCTATCCTTGTCATTTTTATGTCAATTATGTAGTAGAACAAAAGGCCATTTTGTTTATAAGGAAGTAGTGATTTAATGTGTCAATGTCCGATTTTGGAAAAAACCTTAGTGCTGCTGTGGTCCAATTATAGGCTGGTAACAATCAATACATTCCGTAATAAGTGTAAACGACCATTTAGGCGGGACCAATACCCGAGACAATCCACTAAGCCAATTCAAAAATAGCATCGTGTGAAAAGAGTCAACTGCATTGGATTGAACTGGATTTAATTTTGGACTGATTTTAGACTGACTTAATGGATTGGCTTAGTGATTGTCTCAGGGATTAGCCCCATCTAAATGGTCCATACGGTACCTAGTATGCAGTATTTAAGGTATTTATTTGACGGCGCAGACAGTCAGGAAGAAGGCGCTACCTAGTTTTGTTAAGAAATTACTGGAATCGCCGAAGAGGTCGGTAATGGGTGATATTGGTTGGAGACAATCACAATAGCAAACCGCCGCCGCATCGATGGTTGCATGGCGGCTGTCTTCTGATGACAGATGATGTCCAGGGAGCCGCTGTCGTTCCACGTCCTCGTCGACGAACTGCTATATTCCGGCACAATACTGATAATATTAAAACTGCTGAACCACTAATACGGTGACAACTTCTGATAAAGGCTGTTCTACACCGTTATATTTTTAACGAATTTTCATTATGGAAAAATTCCTATAACTCGCGGCCAAATGGACACTGTTCCCAACAAAAAGGACACTGTTCCCAACAAAAAACCATTCTATTTCAAATTGACATCATATTCTGTTATGCTATGTTATTCGGAATGGACAAGGGTTTCCGTTTAACCCGGATGTAAATTATTGCGGACCTTTCTGAGGTTTAGGTTTAATACGGAAGTTCTCGTCTTTCTGTTTGTGGTTACTGAATAATTCTGGCTACTCAATTTAATACGTAAGTACCTATCTAGTTCCAATTAATTTATCCAGTGTATAGATAATATGACTTATTAAAAATTGGGCTATAAATACAATTTAATATTTTAGGCTAGCATTTTGTAATAAGAAATTATTAAATTGGTACAAAATACACACACACACACACACACACACACGAAGTGACGAGTGTTACTCAGCAATTTAATAATTTTTTATAACAAATCTCTATGATGAAATGTAGCCTATTATGTACTTCTCCAGGTCCCCGGCTATCAATCTGTCAAATTTCATAACGATCGGTTCAGTGGTTTAGACGTGAAAAGTTTACAGACAGACATAGTTACTTTCGTATTTATAATATTAGTTTGGTTTACATACAAAAAAGATCCCGCTATTTCTTAAATAACCTATTTTGAGTAACAGTTTGCATACATAATTTCAAACACACTTTGAACCTCCATATCTCTACCTACCTAAAAAATAATGTGAAAATATTATAGAAAAAATTAAATCACGACACGTAGGGTCTAGCTTACTAACCGAACCCTATAACTCATAATCCTATGATTCAAAATCGATAGAGTTAAACCCGGTCCTTCAATATTCATATACGCACGTGACATGAATTGCGAATTATAAGGAAAATACACTAAACATTTTGCATTGGTAGGGTTTAGACTCGGGTCGCGGGAAAGTCCGAAAGGGTCGCGGGAAAGTCCGAAAGGGATACCGTGGCCCCTGGCAACATACCGGCAACTGAAGGAACACGGGTGGGTTTTAGTCAGTAAGAGTCTGACACGCCCTCCCACTCCACTCAGAGCGGGAGAAGTTATTTGGATAATTTCCCACAGTCAAAAAAAAAAAGGGTTCGCAGACTAAATATTTTTATTTCTATGGGTTTTTTTTATGCTCGTGTCGTATTGTTATAGGGAAAATGGGAGCTATACAGTATGTTACAGAAACATGGTTGGTTATGCATATTTTTTATTGTGCGACAAAAAAAGGGTTTCAACTTAATTATTTACAATTCACTTTCGTTTTTTTTTACATGTGTGACCCCAATACAACAATGTAGTCATAATTTCCACACTCAGAGACGTCCCAAAAACCAAGTAACACACCACCACCACCAACAAAAATCAAATGCTTTTAAAGTGACAATATTATTATTTTATTACGTGGCAATTCAATTTTAAAAGTGCTCCCTTTGTTAGTTTTACTAACGGAGTAACGATACAGTTTTTTTAGTATCAAAATGATTATAATAATATTTTTACTAAACAAAATTTTCATAATGTTATACTGACACTCACCGCTCATTTAGCGTCGTCACTGCTCATTTAGTGTCGTCTGGGTACTAATTAATAACGTTAGTGTTCATTAAAATTATTCCTTACCATCTTCAGATAATTTCCAAGGAAGAAAACCTTAAAATGAGGCGGTACCGAAACAGAAATACGGAATAATTGATTTATTACCAAAAGCTCTTAAGTATCATTGACATGTTCTAGGAATGCATCATCATTTCATTTTCATTCTAGTGCCCTTATCGCAATTTATTTATGGTTAGTGCAACGTGTCCCTTTTATCCATACTTCTCTATTATTCGTCATCTCGGGAGTCAACCTCTTTCTATCCATATCATCTTCCACACAGTCCATCCATCGTTTCTTTGGTCTTCCTCTACTCTTATAGCCATCGACATTCATGCTCAAAACTTTCCTCACGACATTTTCCTCATTCCTCCGCATCACATGCCCATACCATGACAACCGATTTCCGCACAACTTTTCACTCACCGGTGCCACGTTTAGACTTCCTTTTATGAAAGCAATTTCAATCAATCTGCCTAGCCTTTTCCCAACTATGTTGGGGTCGGCTTCCAGTCTAACCGGATGCAGCTGAATACCAGTATTTTACATGGAACGACTGCCAATCTGACCTCCACAACCCAGTAACTGGGTAATACGATACCCCTTGGTAAGACTGGTGTCAGACTTTCGGGCTTCCGACGACTCATAACGACTGTCAAAGATCCACGAATGACAGCCGGGACCAACGGCTTAACGTGCTTTCCGAGGCACGGAGGTTTCTCGGTAAGTAAAGATGGTAACCCATCCACTGACCAACCCCGGCAAGCGTAGCTTAACCTGATGGATCGACCAGTGCAGCTGTTGTTACTTAGCCACGAGCTCCTCTATCTCTCCATTGTGAAAGCAATTTATTAATCTAAATTACAATTTTTTACGTCCAATGAATGGAGGTAGACCAGTACCCTAATTGCGAAATACACGATCAACCACTATCTGAATCATTTTGAAAGAGATTGCTAATCCATTGCTTCGAAGTTAGAAAAAAAATCTGCTTAACAACGTAAATAATGCAATGAATGTTGTTGAACTGTGAAAATGAAACAGATTTGTCTTAATAATTTACGAAAATGTGTTACGCAATTAGAGAGCAGGTAAAGATTGCAAGACGACCTTGACTACTACCAAAAGGGATGTAAATAAAAGCGTGTGGAAAAAGAAGAAACCCTTTGCCCTACAGTAGGGTAATACTAGCCAGAATTGCCTCATTGTAGGGCAAAAGCTTTCGCCAGATAGATAAATAATCAGAAACACCTATAGAACAATGGGTATTTTGTCAGTGACAAGCGACTCGTCCTGCTTGGCACGGGTCCAATGGCGTCATGGCAAAACATCGAGATTTCTGTACTGTCTAAGTTAAATATTATGCTATACTGTTAAACGAGCAATATTTGTATATTTGTAATCACGATCTCGAAAATGGCTTTAACGAGTTTGATGAAGGTTATATAAATATAGGGGTTTACGGGAGCGAAAAATCGATCTAGCTAGGTGTCATATCTAGGAAAATTCGTTTTTATCCGTATTTTCAATCGAGCAGAGCTCGGTCGCCAAAAGTTTAAAACAAGAACTGACACCTTAGAATAACGACATGGCGGCATGGAATTAGTAAGTACCTACTATCATGGCAGCATGGAATTAGTATTTACTGTGCATTGAATTAGTATGAACTATCATATACTATTTAATGAGTATTCTCTATTTTCACCCGAGCAGAGCTCGGTCGATCAGGTACATACATTATACACATAAACCTTCTGGAATAAATTATCTAAATGATAGGGAAAACCGCATTCAAATCCGTTACGTAGTTAAGACGAACAACGCGGTTACAGAGACAGACACGAAAGGGGACTTAAATATATGATATTTATGCTACAGATGAAACACAAAAACCTTTTAAACCGAATTCCAAGGAGGAGGTTATAATGTTCGTTGCGATTGTTGTTTTTTTTTAATTATCGTCTTTCGCATTTGCCACCTCACCATAATAACAATTCAAATTTAAAGAGTATAATAATAAAATTACTTTAAGAGCTTTGCCACATTCGGTAATAAGTAGTACACAATTAGTAATAGTAGATGAAAAAATGTGTTATAAGAAAAAAAAAAAAAAAAACTAGTATCGCTGATAAAAATCTCTACTAATTTAGCTTGTAGGCGTTGTAATAAACTTAGGTAAATACTATTCCAAAAATACCTACAGGTAAAATTAAAAACCGAATTACCAAAGAAAATACCTTTATAAAATACTGCGAGGAAAATGTACCGTGGAATTGAATTTACAAAAATAAAGTTAAGAAAATTACTACTTTGTTTCCTTCTATTTAGGCGTCCAGATTGTAAAAAAAGTTTGCAGATGTGACCGCTACCGTTCTATTCTGATAAACATATTCTAACCAGGTACTAAAGTTTTGGATATTACAAACAGGATCATTTTTTTGGTCTTAAAAGATAGCTATGTTGTTTAGTAAAATAAAGGCGCCGCTCTTCAGCAACCCACGGCTAAGCTACGCTTTATGTGAAAACTAGCTTTACCCGCCCCGACTTCGCACGGGTAGCTTTAAACCCTACCTACCCTACCTAACCTACCTACCCTACCTAACGTACCTACCCTAACTACCCTACCTACCCTACCTACCCTACCTACCCTACCTACCCTACCTACCCTACCTACCCTACCTACCCTACCTACCCTACCTACCCTACCTACCCTACCTACCCTACCTACCCTACCTACCCTACCTACCCTACCTACCCTACCTACCCTACCTACCCTACCTACCCTACCTACCCTACCTACCCTACCTACCCTACCTACCCTACCTACCCTACCTACCCTACCTACCCTACCCTAATTTTCTCACCGTTTAAACCTTCCCTGGACTATGACAAACATTTCAAAACCAAAATCAGATAAATCGGCCCAGCCGTTCTTGAGTTATAAAATTACAACGAAAAGTGGCATTGATTTTTATAGATAAGATGAGGCGGGTTCATCAACTGCGACAGAGCGACCTACGTGGCTGGCAAACAAATGCCCCGCGCAGATAACGTAGCAAATCTCCGCGCGCAAAACCTATGTATCAGTGAACGGTCGACTACAAAAAGGTTTCGAGAACTACGAGTTTATTGGATCTAGAAATATCTTTGTTTTTGTTATTGATGTGAAAACGTCTTTTCGCTCGAAGTACTGGTAGTAAGTATTTATTTATATTTATTTATATTTATATATACTTTATTGTACACCAGATTATACATTACATAAAGAAAAAGTAATACACTACAAAATATACAATGGGCGGCCTTATCGCTTACTGCGATCTCTTCCAGGCAACCTTGGCAACCTTAAGTAATATATATATGACCGTCAAAATTTTTTTAAATTTCATTCGCTAATAACTACCAAAGTTTTAATACTAGAGTAATGGTTGAGCACGCAAAAAATGGGTTATATTTATAACAATTTTAAGGCAGGATTTAATTTGCCTATGACGTCACATCACGAGGGCAGGCGCATGTGCGCGACCCTTTAATTTTCACTATATGTCAAAATTCCAAGTCGTATAGTGCAAAAATGTGTTGAGCTAGAACGGTGATGCTGGTGTCATTTCCAAGAATTGACAAAGGACTACCAGGACCTATAGAGATACAACAAAAATATTACGTAAAATAGGGGTAAAAATGCATATCAATTTGACAATAGCATAATAATTTCGATTTTATAAGTCATATCAGAACTCACTCAGAACTGAAAAATATCACTATCGATAAAACCTTGCATCCTTTGTAACGCAATAAACATATTTTTTTTGTAATTCATTATAAATATTAAATAACATGGTTAAAGAAATTTGTTATTATTTCACCACTCGTTTGCAAGAAGCTCTGTGGCGCGAGCTCCAACTGCGCCTATCTCAAATTTTCACCTTTTTTTTTTAGGTTTGTTTGTTTGTTTGTTTGTTTGTTTATTCATGAACAATAAATTGTATTTGAAATTACATAATAAAGAAAATAAAATAAAATTACATTAACACGTTAAACATTACAACATGCATAAATACAACATAATATAGGAATTTCATTATAGATCTTCAACAGCATAAATACACTTATTCAACAGGAAACTTTTAAGTTGATTTTTAAAAGAGCTTGAGTAGATAGCGCATTTTATATCTAGTGGCAACTTATTAAATAATATAACCGATTGAAACCTGGGACTGTGCTTCACAATATTCAAATTAGGCTGCACCTTGTACCGCTTAATGTCTTGTCTACGTGTGCCTTCTCTAATCTGCCGCTCTTCTGCTGTCTCATATTCATGTATATATTTGGCCATGTTACTAAGAAGTGGAAGGGTGGTGGGTGAAGGTGGGTAATTATCTAAGCGTGTCAGACTCTTGCTGACTAAAACCCAGCCGTGTTCCTTCAGTGTTGCCTATACGTTGCCAGGGGCCACGGTATCCCTTTCTGACTTTCCCGCGACCCCGGCAGGCGCCGGTCCTAGCAGAACCCTTCAGTTGTGCTGACATCAGTTTGAGGCACGCGTGGAACACAACGCGTCGTCGACCCGGGCCTGGTCCTTATCGGACGGCGAGCTACCCATTGCTCACCGTCCGCAAGCCCGCGCCTACGGTGGCCGGGAATCGGCCTGCGATTCCCGACGCCCAGGGCGTCTCCTGCGGCGACTAGGGGCGTGAGGGTGCAAAATTTGTCTAAAAACCATGTACGCTGCAGTTTCAATATAAACATTTTTCTTCTTCTCTCTAGTCGGTGTAATCAAAACGAGTCAATCTGCCCAAAAATTGCCGCGGGAAAAAATCACCCGAGCGAACCTGGGCTTAGGTCTTCAAATCGAAAATGTCAAAATTTTACGAAATGTAGCTATGTTTTGGTGTTATCAATCAATCTGCCTAGTCTTTTCCCAACTATGTTGGGGTCGGCTTCCTCCAGTAATTAACATGCCTATCTGACCTCCACAACCCAGTTACTGGGTAACACGATACCCCTAGGTAAGACTACTAACCGCCGCAGCCGCTACACGTTTTATGTTGGTAATCAAAACGAGTACCTAGCGGCGGATATTATGCAACGCTGCCATCTGACTGCTGCCGAGGCAGAATTTTCAGCACTGCGGCCAAATGTAGTTGAAGAAAATCGTGTGGTTTTAGTCAGTAAGAGTCTCACTGAGAACCTCCACACGCAAAAAAAAGAGTTACGAGTAATATACAGGTAATTAAACATATAATTTTTGTACCTAACCCTTTTTAATCCATCACTAGACAGCTTAGACAGCAACAAGATGACTCATTACATCATAATATAACATTTATTTCGCTGCCTCATACACAAATTACCGTAAATTAGTATGAATAAACATTGACGCATAATCTTATACCAATATGAGTATCCACATCATTTACAACAAAATGTATCGCAAACACAACGCGGCAACACGTATAAGTATTTCGGGGAAATCTACTATTTGTACACATTTTACGAGAGTGCTTGTAATCCCGGAAAATTATAATACATGGTGTTGCCTTAAAATATTTTGGGGAGTATAATAAATTGTTGTACTAAATTCTGAAGTCCTACTTTATCATTTTGAACACAGTCATGGTTGTTGGTTGATTTACGTTGACACGTAACGGCCGCACTTACAATCTAACATTAGAGCAACATTAGTTAGGTAAGTAATGACTGTTTTCCATGAATTAACTGATGATTTATATTCATTTAATAGAAAAGGGAGAAAATGGTTGGCGACCCCACCACATTTTAAAAGTTTAAATTCACTTGAACATTGTAACTACCATAGCTCCCTCTGCTTCATAATGAAAATATAATTAACTACTGCGTTTGAGACGAAAATTAATCTAGCTTAGGTGATTCGTCTGAGGTTCTCTTTGAGCTCGCATAGTTGGTTGTAATTGCGGAAGTTTATTAAAATAAAGCTTACTAGGTACGTACATTTAAATCTTATTAAATGGCATCAAATATTTAACAGATTCTCTAAAAACATTTTGACCTTCCAATGACGGACACTTTTTAAAATTAATGGACGTCTTAAAACTTTTTACGCTTCTAATGATGCACACTTTTTAAATAATTGAGCCTCTTTTTTCACAGTTGCTCGCAGTAACGAAGCTAGGGCACCCCGACCAATTGAGTTAGGTTTAGTTAGACCTGTGACCAACCGGGCGCGAACCAGGCGAGCGAAACGAGCGTTGCCGCGGCAGCGACTGGCGAGCGGTACATGTAAGTCAGTCGAAGTTAGTTAGCTATTTAGTACATATTTTTAGACAGAAGCCTATGGGCGGCTCTAAAACACTGACACCAGGTTAGTCACTAACCACACGAAAAGAAGAAGTATTTTTAGTACGCCAAAATAGAAAATACTTGAGATTCACAAAAATAGATGCAATAGAATAATTAGAGGTTCGATTAAATACATTGGATGTACAGTCACGAGCACCAATATGTATCCACTTAGCAAAATTCAAAAGCGATTTTCTCATGGAATAACGACTGCAACTTTGAGATAAGACCTATTTCATATTAGTGTGGGTTCCAAAATACTACCTAAAATGTTCGTGAGAACATAAACTTTTACCATCAATCACCACATGAAAAAAAGTTGAATACATAGCATAGTATTTTGAGCCATTTTGAAATGTATCCTACTGAATAAAAAAATGACAAAACGTAACGGATCGAATTTCAAACCAAAGATATTTGAAACCCGATCCGTAACATTTTTTTTTTCTACTTTCTTGTACCTCTCTGTCTGATAATACGGCAGTTATAGCCTTGTTATAATTTCAGCTCCGTAATTTCAAGACTTTATTCGTCGAATATGAAGCGACTTACAGAATGTCTTGTATTAGAGAGCTTACGTCGGTAAGCTATTTGTTATGCGGGAAGGCAATTTGAAACCGAAAACGAGGACATAAAATGGTCTAATTTATGTGGTTCGCATTGTCGTTAGTATAAAAGATCTCAGAAAACCCATTTTTAGGGTTCCGTACCTCAAAAGGAAAAAACGGAACCCTTATAGGATCACTCGTGTGTCTGTCTGTCTGTTTGTCTGTCCTTCTGTCACAGACAATTTGCTCCGAATC
This sequence comes from Agrochola macilenta, assembly GCA_916701695.1. NCBI lineage: Eukaryota > Metazoa > Arthropoda > Insecta > Lepidoptera > Noctuidae > Agrochola > Agrochola macilenta. The sequence continues at coordinate 19,806,313 of OU753560.1, read as the reverse complement.
TAATGGACCGATTTAGTTGAAATTTGGTACACATATGTATTTATGTGACCAAAACACGGAAGTGTAACGTAAATAAATGAATTTTGAATTTTGGGGTTACTTTTCGGGGGCAAATTAGAAAATAAAAATAAAAAGTTTTGCAAACTGAACCGTGTGACATCTCAAATGAAAGGACTTGTTGCGAGGATCTTAAATATATTTTTTTTATAATTTTAATCTAAATACTTTTAAAGATATTTAAGAAAATTTATGAAACTTTACCATTCTCATCTCATTCTCATCTCCGAAACTATTGAACCAAAAATTTTGAAAAAAATGCTGAGAGTGGTTCTTTACTCATAGATTACAGGAAAACCTATAAGAAGTCTATGGCCTTAAAATAACATAGTAAATCTCTCAATATTGTTGTTGTAATGTTAAGTTTGTTCTTGGGATTAAGGACGCGTTTGCAAAATTGATAGGTATTGAATCGAACTACTACGTTACATTGACACGGGCCAGCTGCGGGAATAATGGTCAATTGAACTAATTTTGATACTTATTTTTTTTTCTTATATCTTTATAATACATTGATACCTACAAAAAATATTTCGTACTGTTCTTTAAATTTTTACTAACTTCCGGACTTGATGGAGTGACCTGAAGGTGTACTTCGGTCACTGCTACTGGAACTTCTCCACGAGTAGAACTAGGGGTTCCGAGTTTGGGCTCGTTTTGTTAGTTATGATGAGACCTTACCTCCGGACTTGATGGAGTGACCTGAAAGTGTATTTGGGTGACTGCTACTGGAACGCCTCGACGAGTAGAACTAGGTGTGCCGAGTTTGGGCTCGTTTAGTTAATTATGATGAAACCTCACCTCCGGACTTGATGGAGTGACCTGAAGGTGTACTTCTGTGACTGCTACTGGAACTTCTCGTAAAGTACAACTCCAGGTCACTCCATTAAGTCCCTGTCGAATAGGCATTTATAAACTGTAAAAATCTGTGAGGATAAAGTTATAATGGTAATTAAAAACTGTGAATACAAAATGATCTTATCGTAGCAATGATCAAATTTGGTTTATCAAATATTTAGTATTTGTACAGCGATCTTTTTCCACACGAGTCCACTCATGTGGATCGCCCGGAGGACACGGTGGAGCATACGGTGGAGGTCTGCCTGGCTTGGGCGGAGCACCACCATGTCCTCATGGAGACGATCGGCGGCGGCGATCTCTCGCGTCCGGCCCTGGCTCAGGCCATGGTCCGGAGCGAGAGTGCATGGGGGGCCGTCAGCTCCTTCTGCGAAGCAGTTATGCTTGCGAAGGAGGAGGCGGAGCGCCTGAGGGAGATTCAAGCTGCACGCCCTCGCACCCCTAGTCGCCGCAGGAGACGCCCCGGGCGCGGGCCTGCGGACGGTGAGCGATGGGCAGCTCGCCGTCCGATAAGGACCTGGCTCGGGTCGACGGCGCGTTGTGTTCCACGCGCGCCTCAAAGGGATGTCAGCACCAACTGACGGGGTCCGGAAGGACCAATGCCTGCTGGAGTTGCGGGTTTGTCTGAAAGGGATATCGCGGCCCCGGCAACAGCACACAGGCAACGGAAGGAACACGGGTGGGTTTTAGTCAGTAAAAGTCTGACACTCCCTCTCGCTCCGCCCAGAGCGGGAGGAGTCATTTGATGACTTCCCACCCAAAAAAAAAAAAAAAAAATGGGTCCACTCATGACAGCAACCAAGGGCGGACTGAGGTTTCTTTCGAAATATTTGTGAAATGAATTAAAACAGACCAAAAATAAAATAACCCTTAATGCAATCGATTAAGATTCATCCGTAATAGCAAAATATTTGAAAAAGTTAGTTTCGGTTTTTATTTTGTTTTGCAGCTATTTGTGACATTTTAAAACATTTTTTTCCAAAGTTTTACAATTGAATATGTGTGCCTACGAATAGTATTTTTAGAAATCTTTAAATATATTGATAATAGAACAAAACATGTACCTAAACTCAACCCGGTATCGTTAATTTTGTGGAAAATGGCAACGGAAGATCGTTTTTACAGTATTAAAACTATTATTTTGAACAAAAAAGTTGCAATAATTTGAAGATGAAGAACCAACCTATATATGGTAGTTATTAGTTATATTTGATTCGGTTTAGTTTTGTCAAAAATGTACTTAAAAACAGCATAATTTTGTCAGATTTGCAAACGCGCCCTAACTACTGAACCCTTCATTGTGCGTGGTCTGACACGCACTTGGCCAGTTTTTTGTAAGTAAATAGGTAATCCGTCTACAAAAATATCTCAAAGACCACTCCTATTGGTTGGATGCCTTTTTAAAGATATATTACCTATACTAAGTACCCAATCACAATGACTTTGAAAGTATAATGTAGCGTTTTGATACATCGACATTTTGATATTTTCCCAAGGTGAAATACTCAATGAACTTAGCCTCAAAATGGTCTTTTACCTATGTCACTTTAGTTTGTCCTACAAAACTTAGGCAATTTGAAGTCGATTTACATGAATAATAATCATAATAACTCTTCTATGGCTTATTATTGTGTCTTTTAATACCAAAGCAATTTGACATCGTTTTTGATACAAAACTTGGGTAATTGGTGTGATTAGGTCCTAACCTAACCGTACCAATTACACAAGTTTCAGTGTGTCATTTTCGAACTTCTTTCTTTCTTTTTTTTAAACTTAGCCCCACACTAAGAATTTCTTCTTGTGTCGTGGGTGCGTTTACACACATAGAAACTCACATACACTAACACCCAGACCCGAAACAACTACTTGCAGATCATACAAATATTTGTTCCGTGCGGGGATCGAACCCGCGACACGTTGCGCAGCAGTCGATCGCTCAGCCACTGCGCCAACCGTGTCGACAACTTACTGAGAATATCGATATCGTGACAAAAATGAAAAGTGATAGCGAGTGTTTACGATTTATAACGTTTCTGCGAGCGTTCATTCTAAAAGTTGGCAACGTCGCAAAATAGCTGTCAAATATTTACTTCTTTTGATTAATTTGGTTTTATTTATTTATATATATATATTTTTTTTTTGTTTGTTTCAGTCCTATACTAACCCAACAAGATCTACATTGTGTTCCAACTGTATCAATCGAAGAATTTTTATTTGTTTTATAACAAACACTTACTTTTTCCAACGCACTATAGACATTGGCAGAATAGTCGACACCGGCTTTGCTTGCCATTTATTAAAAATAGAATAAAATAGATTAATTTGGCAGTATCACTATAAGGAAATATGAAATATCGCTAACTAGTGAACTAGAATATTAATAATGAATTGTAATTATAACACTGAATTCGATCTAGTAAACGTTTTAGGTGTAAAAAAGGCAATGGGAACGTTTCCAAATACTTTTTTTTACATCTAAAACTAAATATTTGGCGTTACGATATTAATTATTGCATTTCATAATCAATATTTTAGTTCACTAGTTAGCCATATTTCTTATTTCCATACAGTAATATTGCCAAATTAATCAAAACAGCGAAATATTTGATAGTCTATTTGCGACGTTGCCCACTTTCAGAATGCACGCTCTTAAGTGCTTGGGCACACTGGCAGCGCGGTGCGGAGAGCGGCGCGGGGGCGGGGGAAGGCGTGCTATTGTTTTTGTGGTTTCAATTTATTCGGAGTTCAATCGGTTTCAGTGGTTTCGGAACATCGCCAAGCGGTTGGTCGACTCTTAACGTGACCCGAGGGCTGGCCAATTATTAGCTCAAAGGACTAGCATTGTCATCCAACGGCAACGTGGCAACGCTACCAGCCTTTTGGGCACTTTTCCCGCTGGCAGCGATGCGGACGATTTTTTGAAGGCCCAATGAGCTCTTCCCTTTATTTTATTTTTCCTTTACATACTTGTATATAATATTTTAGTGTAAGATTGTAAATTATATTTAAGATTTGTCAACATGTTAACACAATCGGTTACCAGAATAATAAAGTTAATTCATTCAAAGTGTTATCGTTATAATTGGTTTCTCGCTTCATTGGAATGAATGTTAATGTTATGTTGTTGTTGGTTTTGAATGTGATCTGTTTGCTGATGAATGGAGTAGAATTATGCGTGTATGTCTGATGTTTTGTGAGAGAAAGTATGCTAGGGTGTCCTCCATTATTTTGTAGTATTTGAAATATTTTTGTTTTTTGTTTTTGTTTACAACAATCTCTATGTTAATTAATGTAATTGGTGTTACCGTTTTAATTAGCAATAAATAATTAAATTGGATTTGAACAGGCCTTACAAGATGTAATCTTTTCCATAAAGTCCGACATTCCTGATCGACGTAAAACCATTAGTAAGTAATTGCCATGTAATTATTATCTCGGTAAAGTTAGGTATAAAATAGAATGAGATAAGAGTTACATTACAATTACTTACTAATGGTTTTACATCATTCAAATTTTATCGTGAATGGCTCACGTTCGCACGGACGTAAAAATATCGCGGCGGGATTTTATCGCGCACTGGATTTTCAACTCTCGGTGTTAAGCCGAGAGGTGAGAATTCAACAGAGTGCATCCCAGCGCGTCGAAAAAGCACACTGTTGGATTTTCATTTTGGATTTCCATTGAAAATCCAGTGTAGAGCCTTTGTACACGGCACGGTTTTTTACGGTGGGGCGTATAAACCGCGCTGTAGAAAAATCGTCTCTATCAACAAGCTTCCATAGTGATCCATACAACACTGACGACCATTTATAGACACGGCGAATAAACCGTAGTTTTTCATGCCGTAAGAAAACGTATGTGTAACGATTTCAAAATTAAAAATACTCGTTTCGCACATAATATTTAATTCGATATAAATGACTTTACTCATGTATTCGCACCTTCGGTGCAACAAAGTCACAAATAGCCAAAACTGCAAAATTGAGGTAAGTATGCCAAATTGTCTCTGAACCATGCCTATACTTGGGGCAACAAAAACATCCGCGAAAGTATCTCAAAATTCTACTAGATGGCGCTGGTGCCTTTGTGGTTATTGGCGGTTTTTCCATGCGTTTTGGGCCGACAACGTTTCATTGGTCAGTAGTGCCCCCGCGCCCGCGAGTGTTTGACGTACGTTGGAGCTACAAACTACACAAAGGTATTTATGACCATTTTTATTCTCACTTATCGGAGCGACAAAAACGTATCTATTTTTAAGACCTCTAAAACTAAATAATTCCTGGTACAACAAAGTCACAATTCAGATGTCTTTTATTAGGATTTTTAGATAATTCAATATAAGATTTTTAACGTAAAACTATAGCAAACAAAATAAACTATTAATTTTACAAAGATTTCAAACCTACCATGAATAGTAATCCAGAAATGAGGAAATAAATGCGAAAAAAAAATTAAAAGTCCTCTCCTGTAAAATAAAAAAATGAGCTGTTATGACTTTGTTGCACCGAAGGTGCGGTATAAACACACGTTTCACCCATAAATATTAATGAAGTCACCCATTGGCTGATACTGATGAGGGTTTTCAATTCACGCCACCTTTTGGCGACAAGAAGACTTCCATTCCGACAATCAAATGAATATAAAATATAATGATGTCGTTCATCATTCGTTCCATTCATTCGTTCATCATTAATTAATCTCGACAAAAAAATAAAGGCACTGTGACACTTTTGACAGGTGGGCACCTGTCAAAAGACCTGACGTCTCAGTGCTGCCACTTAGTGAACTTCATTTTAGGAAACCGTCATTGTGCTTCTCCCAAAGATTTAAACCAAAATGCTATACGATAGTAATTGTTCTTTTGATTCAAAAATTGTTCGAATTTACGTTACACATACATTTACGTTGGCCTTGCGCGTTCGTGTTAGGGCTTCTGTACCTACGTGAATTCAAAGTTTAGTGCCACCAATTCCCAAACATAATGACAATCTTAAACTTTTACGGCTTCCTGTAGATACGGAAGCTGCCGTCAATAATTATTGTTTGTTCCTAAAAACATTTATACAATTCCTGTCATGCTGGCTGGCACCATTACAATTCCCACACTTTGCGATAGTGTTGTCATAGTTTCGACTTTACCAATCTATTTTTAGAGAAGTAAATTAATTGTTTATCAAATTGAATACTTTCCGATAAAAAAAATCTGTATATTCAAAACACAACTGTCATTCTTTGACGAGTTGTATGAAATGTATATAAATGTATATAACACTTGCAAATTGATGTAGTGTGTCAATTTGATAAACCATTAATTAACTTGTTTTTATTATAGTTTTTAAAACCACTTACCATTTCCCCTCATTGGCTGAAGATCAGACACGATCAGGATCGGCGAGTTGAGAATGATGGACAGGATCCAGACCATGGCTATCATTTTGTAGGCGTGGCATTGTGTCTGCCATTTTCTCGACTTAAGGGGTCGGCAGATCGCGAAGTATCTCTCCAGGGATATCGCAACTAGGGTCCATACGTCCACTGAGACGGACACCGCTGTGGAAGAAAAAGAAGTGTTATTTGTTGGTTTATTTATTATTTATTTATTTATTTATTGGATCTCCAACAGAGGCTACACAATTACATGCAAGTTTACAATTCAGGAATAGGGACAAATACAGTGTGCGTTTCTTTGTGTGTGTGTGTGTGTATTTATATATACTTTATTGTACACCAGAAAATACATAGTTAATCATAAATTTAACACTACAAAACATACAATGGGCAGCCTTATCGCTTTCTGCGATCTCTTCCAGGCAACCTTGGAATGGACAGTGATTGCGTGGACATAAAAATGGGGTAGACATTGGTGCAAAATAATAATTATATGGATACAATATATTATAATAGATACATAGATAGATATATACAATATATGCTATATAATAGATACATAAAAAAATATGAGAATATTTATATAAGCAACGAAAATAAATGACGACTACAGATTATTACAGCGTCGGTATTGGTTCGTCTTTTAATACATGTCGTGGCCAGATCTTAAAATTGATCATTTCTTGAAATGAGCATCGACCGCTGATCACATCATGATGTGATCTGGCCAGATCTTTGAATACTCAATGTTTGACGATATGAACAGTTAAACGCACAACTACGGAAGTAGCGCTCGCTGGCCGCTGCCCCGGCGTGCAACACGACATAGCACTTAAACTAAGTAGTAAAATATTTACGCCGGTGATGTGGCACCCAGACTAAACGGGTTAAGTTAGGTTAGATCTGTGACCGACCGCGTACTTTTATGTTGGCCGCAGTTACTTGGCTAATTTTTCTACACCTTAAAACATGGATACCCTACATTAGTGTAATGGCCAAACGTCGACTGACATATCATCAAACGTTGACGTTTAGGCTACCTGTCCACTGGAGCGGAGGAAGAGGAGCGGAGTAGCGCTGTGCCAATATTAACCAATGGAATTGCATAAAACCTCCGCTCCGCTTCAGTGGACAGGGATTTACGAACTAGTTAAAAAATTCATACTAAACCGGGAAGCGGAGCGGGGAAACGGAGCGGAGAAGCAGAGAGGGGAAGCGGAGTGGGGAAACGGAGCGGAGAAATGGAGCGGGGAAGCGGAGAGGCGATGCGGAAAAATACGTGAACTCGGTCTAGCTCCGCACAGTCCGCAATACCGCTCTGCTAGCTCGCTCCGCACAGTCCGTAACTCCGCTCCGCTACCTCGCTCCGCATCAATGGACAGACACTGTCCGCAGCTTCTCTCTACTCCGCTGCCATTCGTCTCTCCGCTGCCTCGCTCCGCTTCAATGGACAGACAGCCTTAAACGTTATAGTTAATTTTAGCTGGCCATTTCATGAAACGGTCAATTCTAAGATCTGGCCACGACATTGTCATATTTTAAATTAAAGTCGATTTTGTCTGTCTGTATGACTACGTTGTCCGTTTAAATTACGCTACGAATTTTGAAGCTGTTTGGACCATTATTAACAGAATACGTTCCAGTAGGTTTATTTTTTAGGGGTATGAGGAACAGGGTGTAAAGTTCACTCATCCCCCATAGAAAAGGGAGGATCCTCCGACCAGAAGGGTGTGATGTCTGGCGGGCAACTGCCCAGAGGTTTGAAGTTGGGAGATTCTATATATGTTTATCGCGCGGTAAACTCTAATTGCGCGATGCAGGATTTGTGACGTCAGGATGTTGTGTGACGTCAGGTCTTTGATGCGTAGTTCGCATGTAGCGATGTAGATGCCGCTACAATTTGTATAAGTATTAAATTTATTTAAAACTTACTTATATTAAAAAAATCTGGATGTTTTTTCTAGTCGTAAAAACTTGGGAGGCAGGGGCGGGTTGCCAGATTTAATAAAATGATCTAATGTTAAAACTCTGGCTCTAATAAATTTGCGCAAAATAAATCATTCGTAAGCTGCAACAGATAAGTCGGTAAAAAGGAAAGATAACTGTGACCCACAGATAATCCACCGTAAATCTCAGTTATGACAGAAACAATATTTTACACGAAAATAAAACTTTGTTTTTGTCCTTTCAGTTGGAGACCTAAGAGCCGTCAAATTAGGTTGACCTTACTAAAACTCCTAAACAAAGTTAGGACAAAGCCGCACAATAACAGCAGACAAACTTGTTTACATTTTGTAGATTAAATACAAAATTTATTTTATTTTGATTGTCACTCTTAAGCCCCACTTACACGGTGCAAGTTTATTGACTGTGGCATACCATGAAATTGAACCAACAATAATTGACTGGCAACATCTAAACAACACGTACAATTGTGCTAAAATACGAGCAAGTTTAGCGTTCAAAACTGTAATGGTGTAAACAGCACATAAAATAAAATAGCATGTATTTCTGGCACGAAAATTTTCTATCATTCAAACAAGACTGCGGCGGTGAGTGAGGGTGTGTGTATCATACACAATCATTCTTAAACAAGCTTTTAAATATGACCTATTGAACTAAATAAAAAAAATACAATTCTTATGGCCACCTTTCAACCCTACTGAGAGACTCAGACTCTGGACTCCGTCCAGTGCTATAGTATTTACCAAAAGAAATCTAACTAGCCCAAACATGACGGAGCTATCTTATTTAGTTGAGGAGTTCCTGTGACTAGTTTCGGGCTCTTTCATCTTACTCTGGCCTCAAACGAGTCAGTACTTGTCAAGACAATTAATCTAACGAGCCTGATCAAAAGAGGCTACCTTGCATAGTTAAGGAATTCGTATGGCCATCTTCTGTCTCCATCACCGGACCCTCGACTCCACCCGTTCCGGGTCTGGGTGTTAGTGTATGTGAGTTTCTATGTTTGTAAACGCACCCACGATACAGGAAGAAATTCATAGTGTGGGGCAACGTTTAAAAAAAAAACGAAAATTTAATGCCGTTTTTTTGGAAATCGCAAGCGTGTGTATTCATAAGCCCCTAGTAGACGTCGGGCGAGTCCGTTGGCCAAGCGCGCACGGCCAACGCAAAATACACGCAAATCAAAAGGCCCAAAGGCCCAATAAACTTTGGCCGAGCGACAGGCCCAACGTGCACAACGTGGCTTATGAATTCGTAGAATCGCATGGAAGTGGCATGCAATTCTACGAATTCATACGAATAATTGAACGTATATATATTGCTATTTGTTCATTCAGAAACTTGCACCGTATAAGTGGGGTTTTATAGCTCGTCGAAACATAAAAAAAAATGTAAATACAGTGGTTAATGCAAACAACTGTAGCGCAACTAATTAAGAGATTTATAAGCAAGCGTGTCCTAGCTTTAATGAGTACTGTTCAGTACTAAAACAATATTTGAACTGTATAGTGCATTTGCTACCAGTAAAGGTACACACAGGTAACAATACACGATTCACTTAGGAATACCGTTAAATTTAGATGGACCAACTAAATTGCATCGTGTGAACATGAATTTATTTATATATACTTTATTGTACACCAGATTATACATTACATAAAGAAAAAGTAATACACTACAAAATATACAATGGGCGGCCTTATCGCTTACTGCGATCTCTTCCAGGCAACCTTGGAATGGACAGTGATTTTCTGGACATAAAATGGGGTTGTCTTAGGTGCAAATAAATGGTATATAAGTACAATATACTATAATAGATACACAGATAAATGCTATATAATAGATACATGGATACATACATACTAACTATATAAGCAACGAAAATAAATGATGAATATTATTACAGCTAACGATAAAAACAGAATCATAACGACAAGTAATGTTCCTTCACGAGTCTTTGGCAACGATTGCGCGCGCTTTATTGGAACTGGTAATGCATTCCACAAACGAGCTGCCTGGACAGTAAAGGATTTGTCAAGGAAAGTTGTGGAATGCATTGGCATTTTAAGCTTCAAGTTATCTGATGACCTTAATAATTTCGTGTGAGAGTCACAAAGAAACTGGAAACGTTTCTTGAGATAAAGAGGGGTGGAAGGGGAAAAGAGCACATTATACAAAAGGGAAAGAATATGAGCATTCCGGCGAAGGCGAATTAGTAACCACTTGAGCTTCACGCGAAATTCGGAAACATGGTCATATTTGCGTAAACCGTATATTAACCTTATACAAAAATTTTGAAGCCGCTCAAGTTTATCGAGTTGGTCTTGAGTAAGGTCAAGATAGTTGGCATCAGCATAATCAAGGATGGTTAGAAGAAGAGATTGTGCAAGCGCAATCTTGGTGGCAGTCGGTAGAAAATTACGTATTCTTTTAAAAGATGCAGCGGAAGCAAACAGCTTGCGGCTTACTTGCTGTAGCTCGTGAAAGAGAATTATTCGATGTTGACCTCGGCGATTTTCAATCAAAGAGAATCAATTTGGTATAACCATGTTGGTACATTATTATGAAAACAGTTATATCTGATGCGGTCTTTGTCTATTTCAGGATAGGCCATAATACCATTTCAGGATTGATTTAATCGCCCGGGTGTCACCATTGTGTGGATCGCCCGGAGGACACGGTGGAGTATACGGTGGAGGTCTGCCCGGCTTGGGCGGGGCACCGCCGTGTCCTCACGGAAGCGATCGGCGGCGGCGATCTCTCGCGTCCGGCCCTGGTTCAGGCCATGGTCCGGAGCGAGAGTGCATGGGAGGCCGTCACCTCCTTCTGCGAAGCAGTTATGCTCGCGAAGGAGGAGGCGGAGTGCGCGAGGGAGATGCAAGCTGCACGCCCTCGCGCCCCTAGTCGCCGCAGGAGACGCCCCGGGCGTCGGGAGTCACGAGCCAACTTCCGGCCACCGTAGGCGCGGGCCTGCGGACGGTGAGCGATGGGCAGCTCGCCGTCCGATAGGGACCAGGCCCGGGTCGACGGCGCGTTGTGCTCCACGCGCGCCTCAAAGAGATGTCAGCACCAACTGACGGGGTCCGTAAGGGCCAATGCCTGCTGGGGGGTTTGTCCGAAAGGGATATCGCGGCCCCGGTACACAGGCAACGGAAGGAACACGGGTGGGTTTTAGTCAGTAAAAGTCTGACACTCCCTCTCGCTCCGCCCAGAGCGGGAGGAGTCATTTGATAATTTCCCACCCAAAAAAAAAAACAACAAAATGATTTCATAGAATTTAATGATAGTTCATGTTTGAACAGATGGCAAATGTCTATAATAGCCTTAGACTAAGAAAACTACTTACTCTAAGATGATAGCGCATTCTAAAAAAGTTTTAATTCATACGAAAACCTAATGTGCTGTCAGTTGTGACTTGTGACTTAAGCCCCTTGTACACACACGTTTTTCTTGCCGTGAAAAACTACGGTTTATTCGCCTTGTGTAAGCACGGTCGTCAGTGTTGTATAAATATCGGCGGCGGCGATCTCTCGCGTCCGGCCCTGGTTCAGGCCATGGTCCGGAGCGAGAGTTCATGGGAAGCCGTCACTTCCTTCTGCGAAGCAGTAATGCTCGCGAAGGAGGAGGCGGAGCGCGCGAGACAGAGGTAAGATTCGTGCCCTCGCGCCCCTAGTCGCCGCAGGAGACGCCCCGGGCGTTGTCCGAAAGGGATATCGCGGCTCCGGCACACAGGCAACGGAAGGAACACGGGTGGGTTTTAGTCAGTAAAAGTCTGAGACACCCTCTCGCTCTGCCCGGAGCGGGAGAAGTCATATGATGATTTCCCATCTTCAAAAAAAAAAGAAGCGTTGTATAAATCACTATGGAAGCTCTTTGACAGACAGGTGATTTCTACGACGTCTGTCTCTTCAAGAGCACGACGGATGTTGTCATTGATGCTGGCGTGCCATGCTATCCGGCTTGCGCTCTTACTGCAGGATAGGCCATGGTGTCCGAGACAGTCGACTGCTTCACCTCATTGGCATCGATGCGGAGCCACACAAGGAGCGCCCAGACGCAGAAAAGTAGCCAGCCGGAAAGTGATGTCACCCAGCATAATAGTGCCGATGTTGGGTGACGGTAGCGCCTGAAGCCAGAGGCCCAACTCCCACTCATCAATGCTGTCACTTATAAATGACATCGGGGCCGACACGACCGTCAAGCTTCACTATCGTCAAATGGCGACGGTGACTCACGCCGCTTAGATCTCTGTTTTTACTGTTAAATAAGGGCTAATATAGTCTTTGAGCAGTTTCACTCTATGGCCTGACGGATTTTCTTCAAATAAATAATTTAAAACCAACCATATGGAACCGAAAATCGCGCTGCGATTTCAGGGTCTTTATCGGTTAAAAAAGTGTATTTGTCTGAAAATTGCCGGGTCAGATTTTGATGCCCTTTTGCAGAAGGGTTAAGATAAGGTATCCCTACAAAAATATCAAAACCATATAGCAATTGGTCCATAAAACAGTTTTGCTCAGTCTGCTTTTCGCAAATTGTGTTTAAAAAAAAAAAATTGAAGAATAGGTAAACTCATAGATGTACTTACTGACGTAGGTCTAGTATATATTTCCTTTTCCTAGAATGTCGCAGTGAATGTAGGTAGATCATTCTGAGAAGCTGAAGTCAATCGGTTAAAAATATAAACTCGTTTTCGTGAAGATGCTTTCCTCGTAAACAAGCTAAATTGAATTCTCGGTTCACTCAATTTATTTTACCACGAATAATAGTTTCTGATTCGAAAAAGTCGGTAGTCGTTTTGAAAAAGTCGTGATGGCCCAGTGGTTAAGGCCTCGCCTCTCATGCACGAGGTTGTGGGTTCAAATCCGGGCAAGTACCAATGTGATTTTTTCAATTCATATGTACTTTCTGAGTTTATCTTGGACATTATTGACATCGGTGAAGGAAAAACATCGTGAGGAAACCTGGACTTATAGTTAATATAAGTCTGAAATCACCAACCCGTCTTGAGCAAGCGTGGTGATCAATGCTCGTGCCTTCTCTGTATGAGAAGAGGCCTTTGCCCAGCAGTGGGACAGTAACAGGCTGATATTATTATTAATAGTTTCTGATTGAATTAGAAGAAAATTTAAAGACGAGCGAAAAATTTTATATTAGAAAGGTATCTATTTAATGTCGTGATGGCCCAGTGGTTAAGGCCTCGCCTCTCATGCACGAGGTTGTGGGTTCAAATCCGGGCAAATACCAATGTGACTTTTTCAATTCATATCCTGTACTTTCTGGGTTTAGCTTGGACATTACTGACATCGGTGAAGGAAAACACCGTGAGGAAATCTGGACTTATAGTTAATATAAGTCTAAAATCGCCAACTTGTCTTGAGCTAGCATGGTGATCAATGCTCGTGCCTTCTCTGTAAGAGATGAGGCTTTGTTCTATAGTGGGACAGTAACAGGCTGGTTTTGAGGACCTATTTTGTCAATGTTTTACGAATTACTGTGACCAGACTCTTCAATTCTATCTCTACTGAATACCGGCCAATTTCATCTCATGAATACGTAGGAGTACTTAATCAATAAAACAAAAACGGTTGAAAAACTCACCCTGCAGAAACGGAATGAGCTTGCACAGCAATGCTCCAAACAGGAACCGCCTGTAGATCTGTCCGACCAGCGTGAATGGAAGGCAGAATACACCAAGCAGAAAATCTGATATCGCCTGAAACAAAACAAAAAAAATATTACTCACAGTAACTGAAACATTTCCGCAGGCGTTAATTTTGTTTTTTGTTTCTTTTATATTTTTTGGAACGAAGTTCCTTCTCGCGCGTTGCGCGGGGCTAGACGGAAAAAATTAGGACCAAAAGTTGTAACGACACTTTTTGCTATAGTTGTAAGCCGAGCGGCGTGCGCGGAATGTGTTTCTCTGTCTGTCTCTCTCTCAAAGTCAAAGTCGGAGTCGAAGTCGAAGTCGAAGTCGGAGTCGGAGTCGGAGTCGAAGTCGGAGTCGAAGTCGGAGTCGAAGTCGAAGTCGAAGCCGGAGTCGAAGTCGGAGTCGAAGTCGAAGTCGGAGTCGAAGTCGGAGTCGGAGTCGAAGTCGGAGTCGGAGTCGAAGTCGGAGTCAAAGTCGGAGTCGGAGTCGAAGTCGTAGTCGAAGTCGAAGTTGAAGTGGAGCGAGTGTATAAGTCGACACGAGGCAAGAGACTTATACTTATATACTACTTATACTTATACTTCGAGACCAAAAGTTGTAACGACACTTTTTGCTATAGTTGTAAGCCGTGCGGCGTGCGCGTGTTCCTCTGTCTGTCTCTCTCTCTCTCATAGAAAGAGGAACTCCGTTCCATCCGGGTGTCCCTTGACACCTCTCAAGTTTTTTCATTTTTATACAGAAAAAAACATAGAACAAAAAAAAATTACAATAGAGTTATATTAAAGAGCGAACTGATGACTCCTAAACTAGGACAAAAGCCTAGGAGGAAACATCAGACAGATTTAAGGAGCCAATGTTCCTCCAGGTCTAATGGCATTCAACTGGTACTAAGCGTGAAAACCACTTAAACTAAACAAACAATGCCTTAATTTAAATACAGTATTAATTCGTTCCGTTAAATAACAAATTGTAATAGAATTATCGGTTTCGTCATACTAACTTCATTTCTGCAACCAATTTGTAAGTTTAGTTTTATTTTCGTGTTTATTCAGGGAGTATATTATGGGTATGTATTATACAGTCGAGAGTTAGTTGCCACATACTGTCGGCTGGAACTTGGAACGACATTGGTTATATCGCACAAGGGTAAAAAAATATTTTTTAAGCCCGCTGCACACTGCCACAGAAGCAGGTACTCGTAATTCTGACACTAATTGCCGCCAATACGGATTTGTACATTTTGTATGGATTTGTCGTGCGAACGAACATTATGTTTGAATTTAGCTCTGGCCACACGGAGGTGAATCCCACGCGGGATGCTAGGTCTGTTTTAATGATTAGGAAGTCACGCGACTATTCGTGTCAGTTTGAACACCTCCAAACAATTTAGGTGACACAAACGGCGTGAGCGAATTTCGACCCGCATCTTATGCGGGATTAACTTCGGTTTGGCCACAGTAACTTTGTCACCAGCTTTTTCTTTCCTACAATGATAAAAGGCAACGCTTGGGGTCGAATTGAGCTGGTGCATCAACAATAGGAATGATGACAAAATTATATAATTATTATAAATTTAGACCGTGTTTTGGAATAAGACGGATAGAGTTAAAATGTGCCATGACGTCACGATTAAGTAGATTTTATACTTACTTGTGACGTAGCGACCCCCACACCCCAACTTAAATTGCGTTTTATCTAAATATTTTTTTATTAATATGATAAAGCAAAAAATACGTGTCTAATATTTTTTTTATTAAATGACTGACGGACTAATTAGATTTTTTTTTTTTTTACCCAGGCAACTTCCCTATTTCACGGCCTCGTTTTAAATTAATATGGCTGTTAGGTTTTAGCCAATACGAAATTATAATTTTAAAGGCCTGTTGATATTATTTTTCAGAGACAATACTTAAATTCATTAGAAAATCAGCGTCAGACAGCATTTGTCTGGCATTAATGCTGAAATGAACCTTTTTGGCGCAGCCCTGAGGCACACTTATTGTCAAAAGATTACTATCAATTTCACTTTGTTTTTATTTTGTGTTTCACGAAATGTGTCAGAATAAACGTTTTCTTTCTTTCTTTCTTTAAATTAGACAAAATCACCTGACCACTAGAGGGGCTAAGGCTTTCGAAGCGTTTCGTATTTCTAAAACGACTTTTAACAATATAGACAAGCTTTTCGGTACCTTATTTCGGTCCTATACATTTTTGGCTAGTCTATCATCTTTATCGCTGATAATATGTCACTTTGTCTGGGCCCTCTGATGACGACCTCTGATCCACTTTCATTCACAACCAATTATCGTGAAGTTTCAATAGCTCTTATAAAACATGGTGATTTTTGCTGTAGTTGCAAGCGTCGAGGGCTAATAGATTACAAGTAAAGCGAATCTAGGTCTCTTCTTAGAGAAAATATGTAGTTCGAGGAATCTTATGATTTTTTTTGCAATATTGGAATTATTCATGGAGTCTTCGTTGGAATCAGCTGGTCGAGGGATCTTTGTGAGCGCGCAACCTTTCATATTTTCTTGTTACTAGTTTTATGCAGCGTTGCGTAATGTCTAGTAATTGCTTCTTCAGAGCGTTTATACTGAAAGTGGGCAACGTCGTAAATAGCTGTCAAATAGTTCGCTATTTTGATTAATTTGGCAATATGATTGTATGGAAATAAGAAATATGGCTGCTGACTGCAAAAACACATTACTGATAAAAGAAAAACAAGCATTATAATCTATAGAAATTTGAGATTGCAGGCGGGGGCCTAACTAATAACCTGAAGTATGGTGTCATTTTTGTTTGTCCCTGCCTGCGATACCAATTTCCGAAACCCTTTTCAGTAATGTATTTTTGAAGTCGGGCATTTTTTATTCATTTTTACCACAGAACAGATAAAATAGGTTAGAAGGGCCTTGTGGGCGGGGCAGGCGCGCCGCACATATGAGTAAACGCTCATAGTTAACCGAATTTTGGTTCACCGGCCAACAGTCGCGCTCATATTGTGATAACGTGGGAAGCTCCGCGAAAAAAAAAAGAATTATGCCGTCTGTCGGAAAAGAAGCCAGGGTGTGTAGTGTAGCCCGGGAAGGGATTTCTTTTCACCGGTAAGTCCAAAAACCTTAAAATACAAGTAATATTTGTAATTATTACAATAGTATTATATAGTTTGTAGACAAAAACGATACAATCGCTAACAGATGCAAAATTATACATTGGTTGCAATGCATGGGTACCATCTTGTAGTTAGATGAGTGATCGCGCAATGTATTGCGTTCACTACGAACGTCGCGTGCACCAATCCAAAGTTGAAATTCCGCGAAATCCACGCGTATCGATAGTGTTGTACTAAGTTGTAAACAATGTCGATATTAAGTATGTCATTGTGTGTTTGATACAAAATTAAATGATTATTATCAGTAATATTAGAATTAAAATAACTTTGTTTACCAATTATTGTTTATTGTGGGTTATTAATTTAGTTTCTGAGTGGGTTTTTTAGTTTTTTTTTTAAATTTGGTTTGAAGTGACCAACCTCATTTATAATGAAAACATTGTAGGTTTCCAGCAGATCCTGATAAAAGAAGTCCACACTAATTGTCCCCTTCCCGAAATTGTAGCCAAAAATTTCAAAACTTAAAAATTACAGTAATTGTATCGATATCAATAATCGACCTTTTGGTTGCCGTAACATATATGAGAAATAAATTGCTTTTGCGCGTGGTGAGTGTATGTCAAGCGCAGTGTTTGCGTTAGTGTGACAACCAATAGCAAACTCGCGATCTAAGTGCGTGTGGTTTATTTGTGTGCGTAATGCGCGTATTGGTCTCTTGCTTTTAGGTGAGTTAAAAAGTGGGGGATATGCGGCGACACTCGTTCTAATACAAATCAGGAACTATTTCCTTTCTAACCTCTTTTATCTGTTCTGTGATTTTTACAGTCAGCGGCCGACTTTAAAGCCCATAAGTACACGATGCAATTAAGTTTATTGCATATCATACCTTGAAGTAACAATAAAAGTCAGTTATATCAGTTGTTGCCTCAATTTTATTGTATGCCACAGGCAAGAAACTTACATCGTGCATGTTAAAAATTCTGATGAAAACTGAGCAGACAGAACATTCTTAAAATCTCCCGTTTTTAAATTTAGTTCTCTTTGTCAATTCTTATTTTTTACAAGTCTTCCGAAATTAAGTGAATTAGATACCAAAAACTGTGCCAATATTATTAATAAATAAGTAAGATTGATTCAAGAAATGGACAGTATACCTAAAGTTCATGGACAATAACTTTATGAATCATAAACCACACAATGTCTGTGCTTGTAAGTCTATTCCATTATGTCATAATAACACACATATTATACCTAGTACTTTATGTGGCCTTGTAACAAACATTACGTGATGGTATGTAAGTGTCTGATAATGGTCAGGGTTCACAAATTATTTACAGCCTTAAAATAATAGCCCTCAAGACCGAATTTCGGCCATAGCGATCAATCTCAGCGGAGACCAGCCTTCGGCACGGGAGATTGTTGTGGCCCCGCCGCCACCAGGTGGCGCACGGCGGGACTTCCTGTAGCCATGCCGCTGCGCCAGCCTGTGCTCTTCGCGTCGCCAGGGGTGCCGCGAGTTTTTGAAAAAAGAAGACTAGGAATAGAGATCGCATGGCGGACGTATCGCTTTTCATATTATTCAGAAAAATAAAGCAAATTCATCAAATACCATGCCTAGTTCATTATTTTCGAAGATTCACAGCGGCAACAGCCGGAACAGAGATATAGAGAGTAAACAAGTGTGTGCGCGACACAGGTCTCTCTTCCCTCACACTCAATCCAATCCAATCCAATTTTTTCTCTCAATTTCTTAGTAACAGCCCGGAGTTTTGAGAGTTGGCGGTGTGATACCCCCCCGTACAGTCTTATGTCATTGTATAGTCGACCTTACCTACCTTACCTTGCTTCCACCCTAAGGTTGAATATCACTTGGACGTCATATAACAACACGGTTTACGCGATGTGACGGTTTCAACCTTCATGAAAGTTTAATTTACTGAGAATTGTTATCGGAGGTGGTAATGGAATTGCGAGGTCAACTAGCTAATAACCTAGAATGGGGATAGTTATCTAAACCTAATTAAAATAAGAAAAAATACTTACTTATCAATTCATAGCGGCTATCCAGCGGGGTAATTGCGTAACACACTAACAGTAGCAATGGCTTTCATTTTGACAGTTCAACAACATTCATTGCGTTATTTAAGTATTTAAGTGGTTGAGCGGACAAATTTTTCGAACATAATATGAAGCAATGGATTCGCAATATCCCCCAAAATGTTGTAAAAGTTATGCAATTAGGGTGCAGGCCTAGACTGCACTTAAGTCCTATTAGAATTAATAATGGGGAGATCACTCTCCCTTCCAATGACAACCTTCGTGCTACGGCACGATAGAAGTCATAGTCTACTGATACGTGCTGTGCTACGGACGGTAGATTATGGTCCAAGTTTATTGCGATTATCTATGAAACTAAGCGCCCTATCTCTATCGTTCTTGTGGTATTGTGAGCATGAAAGACAGAGCTAGCAATAAAACATGCCATGCTATCAACATTTTAAGCAATAAAACGAATGTATGGAACTCGGAAGTTACTTCCGAATGTTGCAAACAAAATGGCGGCAATTCGCAAATGTTGCGAATTAATATTTTTATATTTTATTTCTCAAATAAATCATAAAAATAGAACTGCTTTCAATAGAGAGGTAATTTAATGTAGTTTTTATTAAAATTTATAAATAATTATGAAACAAAAAGTTTATTTGTTTATAAAAAAAATTTGTGAGTCGGAACTATCGTGGTCAAGTGGTTTTTGTTTGTGATGTTAAGTGGTAATATTTAATCTAGTTGAACGTTTAAGCGTTTGTAACATTTAGATAATCCCACAAACTTGCAACTTATCTCTCAACATAAACAACTTTGACATGTTTACAATAATTACAGAGCGTTGAGTGAGTCGGGTTGGCGCCGCGAAATTCTATGATGCGTTTCAATTCGTTATTTGAACATATAATAATAACTTTCCAATAAGAATGATTGTTCTTTCTTATTGGAAAGTTAATAATCTTCGTAGAAAAAATATTTCATAATGTAAAAATATGCAGAAATTTGGTATTTATGTTCTTGAATGAGAAAAATGGGTGAAAATAACAAAACTTTTTTTTTGTGTAAACAGGCTCGTTTTATTGTAAACCACATTCTTATTAGTCTTATAAGATCCAATTGGAAATATTGTACAGATTACGAAACAGTTATTGTTTTATATGGGTTTCATAGAAAAATAGCGAGAAATCGGGGTTTTTTCGCAAGCAAACCCAAAAGGGGCGGGGCCACGTGAAGGTCAAATGCGTTTTGACAGTTGACTGTCGAAAGGTTAAATAACTATTGATCGCAAGCCCGTCTGGTTCCAAAATACCAAAAAAAACTTTTTCTAGTTTTTCAGCGTTAATTTTGCATAGAAATTAATCTTAAAAAACTGAACCTACATGGGCACTTATGAAATTTCAGAAGCTAGGCGCAAGGTATCAATTCCTCGTTTCCTATGTAGACTATTACTTTCTTCCCATTGCTGGGCAAGGCCAACAATGTTTTTTTTTTTTTTAGGTTGTCTCCCCCCACTTGTAGTGGGGATGTTTATTTTTTCCTTGTCTATCCCATGATGTGGGGTGTCGTTAGAAAGATCGTTCAAAAATATTGCGTGTAGGTGCAAACCATTTCTAGATTCAGGGATCCGTTTGCGAAATACTAAGCTTTAAAGTGCTAATTTTTGTTAGAGTCATATGTCCCCTGCCCGCTAAATGGTTGGTTTCAGATATGTAAAAAAAATCACGGCAGTAGTATATACGTATAACGTAATTAAAAGGAAAACTATCACAGTTAAGTAGGCTCAACAAGTTTACCGAGTGATAATCGACCAACTTACATTAACAATAATTGCAAAAACATGGTCTCCCATACATTCCGTATTGAACATATACAATGTTAAGTTTGTTCTTAGGATAAATGCATCCCAACTACGGAACCCTTTATTTTGCGTGGTCCGACACGCACTTGGCCGGTTTTTTAAATTATGTAAATAATTCGATAGTTAATATTGCTTAATTGATTTTATTTCCCTTTTATTTATTTTCATTTTGTTACGGGTTCATTACATTCCCAATATAAATATGTTCGACCTTTAAAATGGCTTTCAATTAAATAAAATTGCTTTTATTATTTAACCATACCGTCATTTTGAATTCATTGAAGTGTTAAACAAATTGATTTCATTAGAGTTTAATTAAAACAAATACTAATTAACTACGTAGGGTCATGTATTGTACCTATGGACGCTTTTACCTTTGGACATTGATTGTAATGAAAAAACTGGCAGCTTTAAAAATATAATATTGCAACTCTGTGCTGGCATTTTTATTTTCTAGCAACACTAGTGAGTGGCGTGACGCTTTTGGTGTTGTGTGCAGTGTGAGACCATTTTGAAGATTATTGTGTTGAAAAGTAAGTTTTTGCAGGATCTTTCTGACTTTTTACTTAAATAATGATGGATATATTTTACAATTTGATATCGTTCATTTATCTGTAGCTAGTTTTAGTTTACAAATCAAAAAGGAAAGAAAACAGCTTCTAACCTAAAAAGCAAAACAATAACGTTTTTTTTTAAATGTTGCATTGGTTGTACCTTTGGACATGTCTTTGTTTGTACCTGTGGACACGTCCAAAGGTACAAACAATGTTTTTACCTATGGACACTGCTGAATGACATCTCGTTTATGTTGTCCATAGTGCCAAGGAGTAAAGCTGGTGTGAAGAGAGGTGCAGTAAGTCCGGAGAGGTTAAAACTGGCAATAGATTCATTAAAAAATGGAGGGAAAATAAGAACTGCTGCGAGAGAATTTGGGTTGAAAAAATCAACTTTACATAAATATGTCAAAACTATTCGCAGCAGTATTACACCAGATTTAATTTCTTTTACGCCGAACTACGCAGTAAAAAAGGTATTTTCTGACGAGGAAGAAAAGCTTTTATTAGAATATTTAATAAAAGCGGCCAAAATGAATTACGGACTATCTACAAGACAAACATGCCTATCAGTTTGCCGTTGCAAGAAAACTGACTAACATTCCCGAGGCCTGGGTAAGAGATGGAATGGCCGGTCGCCAATGGTTATACAGATATCGCAGCAAATATACGGAACTGTCATTGCGCAAACCAGAAGCAACTAGTATAGCGAGAGCAATGTGCTTTAATAAAGTTCATGTTCAGAAGTTTTATGATAACTTAAAAGAACTGTATCAACGCAGCGAATTTGCTCCACAAAACATTTTTAACCTGGACGAAACTGGATGTTCCACAGTGCATAAGCCTGAGAAAGTTTTAGCGCCAAAATCCTTAAAATTGCTAGGTAAAATGACATCAGGGGAACGAGGCGAAAATGTTACTATGATTGGTTGTATAAACGCCGCAGGAAACTCTATACCACCAATGATTATATTCCCAAGAGTTCATTTTAAGGATAATATGATGAAAAATGCACCTCCTGGATCTATTGGCGAAGCAAATCGTTCAGGCTGGTCTACGGAGCCTATTTTCCGGAAATATTTAGACCATTTTATCCATTGCGTGAAACCGTCACTTGAACAACCAGTGGTTCTTATTTTAGACAATCACGAGACCCACATATCATATGAAATTATCGTAAAGGCCAAAGAAAACGGGATTCATATGTTGACATTACCTCCACACACGTCTCATAAATTACAGCCACTAGATAAGACCGTTTTTGGCCCTTTTAAAACTGCTTATAACAAAGCGGCTGATCTGCATATGGTTAACCATCCTGGTGTGCCAATAACAATTTATGATTCAGCGGAATTGATCAGCAAGGCGTATGCAGCATCCTTTACACCTAAAAATATTATAAACGGATTCGTATCAACCGGGATTTATCCATTCAATGACGATCTGTTTTCGGAGGATGATTTTGCACCATCGTCAGTCACCGAGCGTCCAGAACCACCAAATATAATCACAGATGATAGAAATCTTGAACAAATAGATAGTTTTGAAATACAACCAACTAGTTCTGATATTCACCTCATCCATAAAGCTTTGATTCATCCTGAAAATCAGCCATCCACTTCTCAAGCATTTGTATCAAACACAGAAGAAAATAGTTTAGGAATACAAACAACCAGTTCTGATATTCATCTCATCCATAAAGCTTTGATTCATCCTGAAAATCAGCCATCCACTTCTCAAGCATTTGAATCAAACACAGAAGAAAATATTGCATGCAAGAACTCAATTACTCCAGAAATGATTCGACCATTTCCAAAATTAATAAGAAAAGAAAGTAAAAGAGGTAGAAAGAAAGGAAGTTCCCGTATTTTAACCCATACACCAGAAAAGGAGGCTCTTTTGCAACAAATGTTAGAAAAGGCAAACAAGGAGAAAGGGAAAGGAAAAGGAAAAGGAAAAAGTACGACTAAGCCCAAGCTAAATTTTGATGCTCCTAAAGGTCCGGCAATTGATGTTCCTGCTGAAAAGCGGATTGTAGTTTTAAGTCAGAGAATTTTTGTAACTTGCCAATCTTGTAATAGAACCGATTTGAAAGAAAATGTGCTTCAGTGCAGTTCATGCAAATTTTACTACCACAAAAAGTGTTGTCCCAAAAAGTTTCTAGAGCATATTCCAGATAAAGAGGATTCTGAACTGTTTATGTGTTCGGACTGTTTTTCATTAGATGATAGTGATAATGACCTTTCTGCTGAAGATTTATTTGATATGGTTCGTGCATCCAAATAAAACTCGCAAAATACGCTGATCTCATTAAGGTATACCTGTCTAACTGAAATGTTCCTACTTGATACTTAAGATTATATTATGAAGAATTTATTTGTTTACTCAATAAGAGCTTTACGGTCGTTAATTCTACGTGTTATGTTAATTATAAGCGATTAATTGTGATGATTATAGACTGATTTAAATTAATAATGTTCCGTTTTATTTTGTCCAAAGGTACACACAGGGCTGTCCAAAGGTACAAACATGTAACGTACCTTTGGACAAAACTGCAAATTTAAATAATTATTTTATATTAAATAAAAGGTTAACATTAGAGCTAGTACAAAAAATACAGTAACTTTAGATCGTATAGCGTACAAAATAAAGTCATTTTCATATAGATACCTTGAATATATACAGAGAGAGTTTGTTCGAAAGTTCAGGTAGTCTGAAATGTCCATAGGTACAATACATGACCCTACGGTGCCTATAAAATTTATTGAATTTATATTATCGTACTGAACCATTCTAAAAGAATATCATTTCAATTTAAAAAATAATGCACCCTAAAATTCTTTTAATTAAATACGTACCTACTCATAAATTAATTTACATTGTGCAGAAAAATATTTACGAAATTTAAAATTCTTTATTGATTAATTTATGTATTTTCATTAGCATTTTGTTAAACAACAATGAATCTAAAAAAGGCACTAATGCAGTTTTCATTAAAGCAAGATAATACTCTCGTAGTTGAGAAATTTTGATAAATTGGATGTACATGATGGAATAAGTTTTTTTCTCTCAAGCTTTCAAACTCAAAGGTGAGACAGGTGATTTAAAAACAAAAGGTAAACGAACTAATTACCTAACTGTAATGACAAAACATTTGTTCTGAAGTAAAAATTGTTTTATTTTACGCGGCATTTTAAATCATTGCACCGCTGTCGAAGCGGCTCATTTACGATATTGAACTATTAGGTAGGTAATTAAGTCATATAAATAGTGTGAACAAAAAGATTATCTAAAGAGTTTTTTTTGACAATAGTTTAATGTGTTCAATAGGGAGCATCGTTAGCCGTCAACCCCACTACCACCTTGTTGATCGGTTAATAGCTATTTTTGACCCATTCAGAATGTTATTAGTTCATGCTGTAACCAATGTTGTTCATACGAGAGAAGCCAAACACAATTAACGCAAAAACAAAGTGACAATTTCAATTTCAAGACATATTTTTAGTTCTCCATGTTGATGCCTGTCAAATCAAACTTACCTACTTAACTACGTAGTACCTGGGCGACCGAGCACTAAATAAATAAATAAAATCTTTATTGCAGACCACATGATCCATAACAAAAACGATAAAAAATAAAAATAAACAAACAAATTTAAAAAAAATCTAATTAAAATCTAAATTCAAACTTGACCCAAAAATTAAAATTAAAACTGCTCTGCTCTGGTGAAAATAGAGACTACTCATTTAATAGTAGATAGTTCATACTTATTCCATACTGACATGATAGTAGGTACCTACTTATGTACTAATTCCATGCGGCCATGTCATTATTCTAAGGTAGCCATCTTGTTCTAAACTATGGGCGTCAGAGCTAGCTCTGCTCAGATGAAACGAACGGAGAAAAAGAATTTTCCCAGATATGAGACCTAGCTAGATCGCTTTAAAATAATAATAAATCAAATCAAATCAAAATCAAAATCAAAAGTCATTTATTCAAACTAGGCTGAGAATCAGCACTTTTCGAACGTCAAAATAATAATAAATAAAAGCCGTTTTCGAGAACGTGATTACAAATATATATATATACAAATATTCCTCATTTAAAAGTATGTCATCCTAATAATAAAAATAATAACATAATAACATTTATTCAAAAATAAAAATTGGTAAAATACAGTATAAATCTTATGCATAGACAAATGCAATTATTTTTTGTATATAAAAATGAGTCCGCGTATCACTGGTCAGTTTCCCTCAGTCGTCAGTTCATTTAATTTGCCAGTTTCGTTGATTAGTCAGTTTCACTGATTCGTCAGTTTTATCGATTTGACAGTTTCGTTAACTCGACAGTTTCCACTGTTTGCCAGTTTTATTCAATTCGTCAGTCAAAGTACAGTTGGTAGAAAACTGCACGTACACGTCTGCTATTTTAAATACACAGTATGTTAACTAACAGAGGGCGTACCCGTTAACCCGCAATAGCATACCTTATTATCTTAATGTATCCACGCTTATGTATCTAATGTTCTTACCTACACTGTACAAAACGTTATACAAACATACATGCATACGTTTTAGGAATCCTAACAAGGTTGGATCCAAGACCGAAATTGTATAGAACAATCGAGAATCCTACTTAATATCATAAATGTCAATCGGTTCAATGAGTAACAAATATCCAAAATTACAAAAAAGCGGCCAAGTGCGAGTCGGACTCGCCCATGAAGGGTTCCGTAGCACCAAGTAACATTGAATGAAAGGTAAATTGCGGTTTACGATTTATGACGTATTAAAAAAAACTACTTACAAGATCTCGTTCAAACCAATTTTCGGTGGAAGTTTACGTGGTGTACAATTATTATTTTTTTATTATGGAAAAGGAACGCAGAGCGTTGACGGTCAGGGCTAACATGCTAGCCCGCAGGTTTGCACGCTGCACAAAAGAGATTAAGATTTTGTTATTTAAATCATTTTGTCAGCCGTTTTACTCCAGCAGCCTGTGGACAGCATATACGCAAATGCTCTGCGGGTCCACTAAAATAACGCATTCAGAATGCTGCTGAGGCTCCCGCCGTTTTGCAGCGCGTCCGCCATGTTCATGGTTCACTGATGGTTTCGCGGCAATCTTACGCAAGAAAGCGGCGTCCCTGCTGCACAGGGTGCGTGTGAATAGCAACAGCATCCTGAGTGTGATAGCGGACAGGTATGACTGTCCGTTATTTAAACGTCATTGTATGCGTTTATGTGTGAACTAACATATGTAAACCTAAGTTTGTGCCTAAGGGTGGGTGTGCCTAAGTTTTAAGCACAATTGTTTACTAACAAAATGGATCATGTTGTCAATGATATTAGAAACTTCAATATCATTTTTGAAGACCTATCCATATATAACCCACACGTAAGGGATTGATGCAAAAAAAAAATGAGTTTCAGTTCTAAGACCCCAATTTTTTTTTGTTTTTTTTTTCTATTTTTGTGTGAAAATCTTAATGCGGTTCACAGAATACATCTACTTACCAAGTTTCAACAGTATAGTTCTTATAGTTTCGGAAAAAAGTGGCTGTGACATACGGACGGACAGACAGACAGACATTTGGCTACGGAACCCTAAAAAGCGGTTGAACGGATTTGGATGAAATTTGGCACACAGGTTGATCACGGCCTAGATTAGGAAATAGGATACCTTTTGCCATTCTGCACACGGGCGACGCCGCGGGAAAACGCTAGTTTTAAATAAAAATGGCTGCTTGAAACCGAAATAGTTTATTCAAGAAATCTACTTAACTCCGAACTTTTAACGCTGCACCACAAATTGAAATACCAACTGCACTTAAACGAAAAAAACTTCCTCGAAGTCGTCTGAATTTAAATCGATTTTATTGAAAAGCTGCTGTTGCTGGGAAGATTCAAGATGGCTACCTGAAACGGCTTACGTCGCGCGGTGGGAACAGTTTGATGAACAGTGCATTTCATTGATTATACTTCCAAGTTTACGATTTAGCTAAATTAATTCGTAAAATAATCAACGTACGAGTATAATTAATTTTATAAATAATGGGAATAGAACGCATCTAAAAAAAAAAGCCATTCCATTCTTACCAGGCAGACCGTTACCTGGTAAGAATATTCTATGTAAAAAAGTATGAAAGTATCCTCCACGCGGATGAAGCCGTGGGCAAAAGCTAGTCTGCACTACTGACACTACTGCAACTGTATTGTAAAGGGAAAAGATTTCTATTTTTGTTTGTAATTAATGAACTCAAAAACTACTGGACCGATTATAAAAACTGTTTCACCAGTACAATGCTCCTTCGATCCTTATCCTTACATATTATAAAACAAAGTCCCCCACCGCGTCTGTCTGTCTGTCTGAACGATTATTATTGAATTATTGTTGAAGATGTCGGAAAAACGCAGGCGGACTGGGAGCTTTACAGGCGTGCGCCGCGTAAACCGTAAAAGATACATAAAAATTATGTTCTCTGGTTCATCTTGAAAAGTTCAACAAAAAAATCCGCGATAGCATATGTCTCTCTTCTAATGATCACAAGTAAGCATTATTATCTTTCAGAATTTGTTAAAATTTCATTCTTAATTCTGAAGCTATTTTGACCGGTATTATAATTAATCCTTATCCAATAAAATAAGTTATTTAAATTATACATTTAATTTAGATTTAAATATGCCTTGTCATCATAATTAGCATTTAATGAATTGTGCCTAGTTTAAGATATCACAGATTCAAAATTTCGCTTAACAAAATAATTATGTTTCACGGCTACGCGGGCGCAGCGGTAGGAGTCAATGACCTTTTCCTCGGCTATTAGGTATGTAATGCCGGTTATAATCCTGCATTCAATCAACTTATTAAAGTTAAATACCACTCACTGACTGGCCAGTCACGAAATCTCAGAAACTGCCTACTAATTGGCAGGCAGGTTATTGAGTGTAAGTATCTAAGAAAATGTTTAATGAAAAAAGAATCTCAAATGGAGTGTTGAAATTAGTATAAGACAACTGCCCTGTTGGTCTCGTGGTCGCAAGCGCGACTACTGAGCGTGGAGACCTGGGTTCAATTTCCGGATCGGGAAGAGTGTCATTGGGTTTTCCATTAGAAATTTCTCAGTAGCAGCCCGGAGTTTGGAAGTTGGTGGTATGAAGCCGTACCTCGGATAGCACGTAAAGTCGTTGGTCCTGCGCCTGATCCCCGATCGTGTCGTATTACCGTCCCATCGAACTATGAGAAAAAGGAACAAAGAGTGCACCTGTGTTTGCGCACACACTTGCGCACTATAATATCTGCTACGTACTTGGCTAATATCCGTTGAGATTCGCCAACGTGGCCGAAATTTGGTCGGGAGAATTTATATAAAACACAAACCTAAATAAAGTGCTAGTCATTTAATAAAACTAAGTGGCTGACATACCACATTAAGCCTTATTAATCACGAAAGATAGAGATGGTTTTAAGAAAGGATTTTTTGTAAGCCCCTGAGCGGTTCAAACAGACATTTTGTGCCGTCCCGGGTAAAAGATAGTTATAATTTTAGGCGTCGTCGTGAATTTTATAAACATAACGTGAAAGGTTATTATATCTCTTGACTGTTTGTGAATTAAACTGAAATGTACATAAATAACAACAAATTAAAAGGAATTTATACTGTAGATATATGAATATGACATACTCGCGCGATCAATCAATTCGTGTTTGTACGTCATAATTCATACAAACAATCACGTCGATCGCGTACTCGTCCAACTATCGCTTTTGGTTAGGACGCGGAAGAATACTGACGTTGACACATCTTGATTGATCGCGCGAGTATGTCATATTCATTTAAAAGAGCGATTCGGTTTGGACGCGTGGATAGTTTTAGACTTGCACAATTTTAGACTTATACAAGTTTAGCCTTGCACCAGGTTACTACACGTGGATGCCCCCAGTGAGTACTCGCCTTAAGATAAACTGCGTGGGTTGATCAAAGCTTTAGTAAGATTTTCTTTATTTTCCCATCAGTACGGAAAATCCTAGTTTCATAATAAGATTTGTAGTTGCGAAGATAAATTGTATGCTAAACTGGATCTTATGAAATACTAGCTTTTGCCCGCAGCTTCGCCCGCGTGGAGGTCGGATATTATCCCACGGGGATAAAAAGTATCTTATATGTTATTCCAGGTTATAAAACTATCTGTGTGCCAAATTTAATCCAAATCCGTTCAACCGTTTTTGCGTGATTCAGTAACAAACATCCAATCATACAAACTTTCACATTTATAATATTATAGTAGGATATAACTATATATACAAGTATGTATATAGTAAGATGGTTATGCTGACATTCTACTTATAATAAAACATTTATTACTTTGTAATAGAAATGGATGGATATGAATTTCCATCGAATTTGCAAGAATATTTTTATACATTTTAGTTTACAATTTTATTTTACAATTTTATTTTATAAGGTAATCATGTCATTTTGTTTAAAGGTACTTATGAGTAATTTCCAACAATGTCAATGTGTATATAACAACTTATAACTAATTAATAAATAAAAATAGCAAAATAATATAGGTTCTAACTTAACTAAAACTATTCAAAAACTAAAATATAGCATCGTAAAATTCATCCGCATCGCTGTCGACTGGTAATGTACCTACCCTAGCGACTGGCCGCATTGCCACGTTGTATGGCAATGCTTAGCCTCTACCCAAGGTAAAAACGTTCGTTTTAGTTAGATGCATACTAAAACCAATATCTACTTTTTGGCACTGTTAATAAGCTGTATTGTTCATTATTAAAAATCAAATTAAAAATTACCGATTTACACTGATTGATCCTTTGTGTAACCGCCAACATCGTTTCACGATTTGGCACACGTTGTTCAGGGAACAATTCTGCGTACATCCTACGAGCCTCGTTCAGGTTATCACCCGCGATAGCGTAAAGCCGTACCATTTCGATTCACTCACTGTTCATTTGTGTAAGACCAAACTACAATTAGTTACGCGCGTGAAATGAGCGGCGCTACGACGCGACGACGCGACGTTACGTGCGTTCGCTAGCGAGACAGCTGACTGACTGGGGTGAGGGAGGGGTCGCGCTCGCGACCGGTCGGGTCACGTGGCGCTATGTATTCCCCGCGCTCTCCTACCGTGTTGAGACGCAAGGTCGACAACCCTAGCGCATTGGGTGAAATACTCTTGTGGTAAAACGTAGATATTCTTAAAAAAAAAAGAAAAAAAGTTATTTTCCATTGATTTTACGTTCTATAAATGAAACCAAACCAGTGGTTTCAAGGATAACGGTGTTTATCCTTACACCCTGTATAATATCTTCCGTTCTTCTACTATCATTATCGTCGTATCGATTTAAAACTTTCCAGACTCAAGTCTGATAATAATAAATCCACCATAATCCAGACTAAAATGATTTGGAAAACTTGAAATAAACAGATTTGCTTATCAGAATTTGTCCCGAATATACTCGTAGATGTAGTATTTAAAATAGCTAGCTCGGTACTAACAGAGGACAAATTATCGTTAATAAGCCATTATCTTCGGGTTCCTAAGACGGGCCGTTAGTATTCTGAATTTCTATTACTTGGGATAATTTCGCTTTATCTACAACTAGTACTTAGGCATAAGTGGAGGGAGACTCCTGTCCCTCCGGGGACCGGGCTGGGTCCGAGCAGGACATGGGCAGGTTTTGGGGGAAACGCTCGCGCGGCTATAAGTCGGACCGCACGGGATCGGCGGGATCCTCGAGCGAGGAAAGCCTGCCGATCGCTAAAGTGCCGGCTGTTAGGAGAGGCCGAGGTCGCGCGGCGGTGACCTCGAAGCTTGGGCGTGGCAATCGGGGTCGCATCAAGCGACCCGATACCCCCCCAGGAATCGGCGGGGAGAGTGACCCTGAGGTCTCGTCCGGGGCTTCAACCGAGGTGTCGGTAGGCGTCACCGTACAAAAAAAGGGCACGACGGCACAGGCTGGCGCCACCGCGAACCGTGCCAAGGGAGGAGTGGCGACCGACGAGGCCGCCAAAGTGGCCGCTGGGGGCTCCGATTCGGAGCGAGCGGCCAGGTTTGCAGAGGTCGTAGCAGCCGCCATCAGGAGTGTGGCCTTGAAGAAGTTACAGTCTTCAAAAGACAAGGCCATACCCGCGGCTACGGCCTCCATTATGGCGGCAGCGAGGGCTTTTCAGGTCGGGCCACCGTCGGACGTACTGTCCGAGATGCGGGCGGAGGTCGGCCGCTTGACGGCCGCTATGGAGCTTCTCCGAAAGGAGAACGTGGAGCTCCGAGCAGACCTGGCCAGGCTCAGTGGAGCCGGCCCCCGCGTTGTGTTGCAGCGCGGAGCGGTGCAAGGGCAGGGCCCGCCCTTGCCGGCGGAGGACCGGGTTTTGGCCCTGGTGCGGAAGGAGCTGGCTGCGTTCAACAGCCGGTTCTCCGTACTGGAGGCCGTGGTCTTGCGCCCTCCGTTGGCGGCGAGCCAGCTGGCCTCAGGCCAACGGAAGGCGGCATCGTATGCCGCCACCGCAGCTGCCGCGGCGGCCAAGCCAGGCCCGTCAGGGCAGACCAGGGGTGGGGCTGCTACACAGGCAGCGAGGGCCCCGGCCAAGGCGGTGGGGGCCCCGGCCTCGGCCCCGGCCCTGGCAGCGGGAGCTCCGCCCCCGGCGGCGAAACGGCCACCCCCGCTTCCTAAATCTCCCCAGGCTGACGCCGAGTGGCAAATAGCCGGGGAGAAGAAGAAGGCAGGCAAGGCCAAAAGGGCGGCCAAAAAGAAGGCCAGGCGGCAGCGGCGCAAAGAGCAAAGCGTCGCGGCTAGGCTCCGCGCCCCGAAGTCTGCAGCTGTAGTGATTACACTACAGCCGGAAGCGGAAAAGAAGGGCGTGTCCTACCGCGACGTGCTCTCCAAGGTTGGGGCGGCGGTGGACTTGCAAGAGATCGGCGCCACTCAGGGCATCCGGGTTAGGGTCACTGCGACTGGCGCCCGGATGCTGGAGCTCCCCGGAGTGGCCAGTGGCCCGGCCGCTGACGCCCTAGCTGAAAAGCTTAGGGCGTCCTTAAATGCGGACGAGGCCCGAGTGTCCAGGCCCACCAAGTGCGTGGACATGCGCATCTCGGGCCTGGACGACTCAGTGGCGGAGGAACAGGTGGTGGCCGCTGTCGTCAGGACTGGGGGGTGCTCTGCCGAGCAGGTTAGGGCGGGCACCATCCGTCCTGGCTTCACGGGGATGCGAGCCGTAACGGTGAGCTGCCCCGTGTCGGCGGCCAGAAAAATCGCCGGGGAGGGCCAAAGGTTATTGGTGGGCTGGGTATCCGCGCAGGTCAAACTGCTCGAACCCAGACCTCTGAGGTGCTTCCGCTGCCATGTGGGCAACCACGTGGGAGCTAAATGCACCTCGGAGGTGGACCGCAGCGATCACTGCTATCGCTGCGGTCAGCCCGGTCACAAGGCCGGCTCGTGCGAAGCCACGCCGCACTGCGCCGTATGTGCAGCGGCTGGCAAGCCGGCCGAGCACCGGATTGGGAGCAAGGCCTGCGCCCAACCCGCCAAAGCCAGGAGCAAGTCCTCCGCCACCGCCGTCACTGCCGCAGCCGCCGCTACTATTGCCGCCGCCGCTGCCGCCACCACCGTCGTCACCGCCGCGGCCGTTGCCGCCGTGGCGGGGCCCTCACGCGGGGCTCGGGGGGGGGCTAAAATGGACTGCCAATAGGTCCATTACGCCTCCTCCAGGCGAACATCAACCACTGCGCCGCAGCTCAGGATCTGTTGCTCCAGAGCATGGCGCAGTGGTCGATTAACATCGCCGTGGTCGCTGAGCCGTACTTTGTCCCGCCCAGGGATCACTGGGTGGAGGACCTGAGCGGCTCAGTGGCCATTATTTCGTCGGCCGCCGCCGGTACCCCGTCCCTCGAGACCGTCAAGAAGGGACGGGGTTGCGTAGCAGCACGGTTCGGGGAGATTGTCGTGGTAGGAGCGTATTTTTCCCCGAACCGAACTGTCGCCGAGTTCCACAACTCCCTTGGGGAGTTGAGAGTCGTCGTCGTCGGGTACCATCCCCTCCCCGTGATCGTCCTCGGGGACTTCAATGCCAAGAACGTGGCTTGGGGTTCCCGGTTAACGGACACACGGGGCAGGATGGTGGAGGACTGGGCTCTGGAGTCGGGCCTGGTCGTCCTAAACCGGGGTTCTGTCCCCACGTGCGTGCGGATGCGGGGCGAGTCAGTGGTGGACATTTCGTTCGCCAGCCCCGCTCTGTCACCACGTGTCATCGGCTGGCGCGTCATGGAGGGGGTGGAGACCTATTCCGATCACCGGTACATCCGGTTTGACGTCTCCGCCCAGACCTCGGGCACGCCGGTCAGACAGACCCCGAGTGGTCCGCGGTGGGCGCTGAAGCAGCTGGACCGGGAGCTCCTCCTGGAGGCCTCGATCGTGCAGGCCTGGGTGTCATCACCGGACAGGCCTGCCGACATCAACGACGAGGCGGAGTGGTTCCGGGAGGCCATGTCCGAAATATGTGACGTGGCAATGCCCCGGGTCCAGCCCAGACGTGCTCAGCGCCAGGTGTACTGGTGGTCGCGTGAGCTGACCGCTTTACGCGCGGCGTGCGTTGCTGCGCGCCACTTGTACGCCAGGCACCGCAGGCTCCGTATCCGCCCGCCGGATACGGAAGCCATTGAGGCGGAGCTGTACGCCGGGTACAGAGCGGCGAAGACCGCCCTCCGAGCGGAGATCGAGCGGGCCAGAGGAGAGGGCCGTAAAGAGTCGCTGGAGACTCTGAACAGAGACCCGTGGGGGCGCCCATACAAATGGGTGAGAGATCAACTCCGCCCATGGGCTCCCCCGCTGACGCAGAGTCTCCGGCCCCAGCTCGTGGAGGACGTGGTGAGCGCTCTGTTCCCTTCGCGAGGGGAACATACTCCCCCGCCCATGGCTCCGCCTCCTGCGGTGCCCGATGCGGACCACACAGGTGACGACGACGACGACGAATCTCCGGAGGTGACCGGGGTAGATTTGAGAGTGGCGGTACGTAGGCTGAATGCCAAAAATACCGCCCCAGGACCCGACGGCTTACCTGGAAAAGCCTGGGTTCTGGCCTTAGAGGCTCTCGGGCCTCGACTTCGAGGGCTCTTTAGCGCATGCTTGGAGAGGGGCCAGTTCCCACTTCGTTGGAAGACGGGGAAACTGGTCCTCATCAAGAAGCCGGGGCGCCCGGCGGACTCTCCGTCCGCTTACCGGCCCATCGTGCTGCTCGACGAGGTGGGCAAGCTCTTTGAAAGAGTAATTGCAGACCGCCTTGTCGGGCAGCTGGTGCGAGTGGGGCCGGATTTGGCGGACAGCCAGTTTGGTTTCCGCAAGGGGCGCTCTACGGTGGATGCCATCATGCGCGTTCGAGCCCTCACGACGGGGGATGCTGTTGCCCGGGGTGGGGTGGTCTTGGCGGTGTCTCTTGACATCGCCAATGCGTTCAATACCCTGCCCTGGAGTTGCATTAGGGAGGCACTCCGGTATCACCGGATGCCGACCTACCTCTGTCGAGTGGTCGAGGCCTATTTGACGGACAGGGCCGTCATCTACCCCGGTCACCACGGAGAGTGGAACCGGCGAGAGATGTCGTGCGGTGTCCCGCAGGGATCGGTCCTGGGGCCGCATCTGTGGGACATCGGCTACGACTGGGTGCTGCGCGCCGACCTCCCTAGCGGCGTCAGCGTAGTCTGCTACGCTGACGACACGCTGGTCCTGGTGCAGGGGAGGTCGCATGAGGCGGCGGCCGAACTAGCGACACGTTGGGTTGCGACAATCGTCGATAGGATCCGGCAACTGGGACTCGAGGTGGCCTTGCACAAGTCCGAGGCCATGTGTTTCTATGGTCCTCGGAACGCGCCACTGTCGGGTTCCCAGATGACGGCGGGAGGGGTTCACATCGGTGTCGAGTCGACGATGAAGTACCTGGGACTCGTCCTCGACAGCCGGTGGAACTTCGTCGAGCACTTCCGACGTTTGGCTCCCAAACTGCAGAGGGCTGGGGCTGCTTTGAAGCGGCTTCTGCCCAATCTAGGGGGTCCAAACGCCTCCTGCCGGAGGCTCTACGCGGGGATCGTTCGGTCCATGGCCCTTTACGGGGCACCGGTGTGGGCGCGTTCATTAAGGCTGCGACCAGCCCAGCGATTGAACGCGTCCCAAAGGGTCATGGCCATTAGGCTGGTCAGAGGATACCGCACGGTCTCCCGTGAGGCGGCGAGCCTCCTTGCCGGACTTCCGCCATGGGATCTGGAGGTAAAAGTCCTCGCGCACATGTGGGAGTTGCGCGAGGAGGCGAAACGCCGGGGCGTAACTCCGCTGCCGCGAGAAATCACGGCACAGCGGACAGAGCTCCGGCGGGATCTCATGGCGGCATGGAGAGTGCGATTGTCGCAACCCAGCGCTGGGCACGCCACAATTGCGGCGGTAAGGCCCCTCTTTGAGGAGTGGCTAGAGAGGCGCCACGGCGTCCTCACCTTCCGCCTGACGCAGGTCCTCACCGGACACGGTTGTTTCGGGAGGTTCCTGTTCAGGATAAAGCGGGAGGAAACGCCCGGGTGTTACCATTGTGTGGATCGCCCGGAGGACACGGTGGAGCATACGGTGGAGGTCTGCCCGGCTTGGGCGGGGCACCGCCGTGTCCTCACGGAGGCGATCGGCAGCGGCGATCTCTCGCGTCCGGCCCTGGTTCAGGCCATGGTCCGGAGCGAGAGTGCATGGGAAGCCGTCACTTCCTTCTGCGAAGCAGTAATGCTCGCGAAGGAGGAGGCGGAGCGCGCGAGGGAAATGCAAGATGCGCGCCCTCGCGCCCCTAGCCGCCGCAGGAGACGCCCCGGGCGTCGGGAGTCGCGAGCCGACTTCCGGCCACCGTAGGCGCGGGCTTGCGGACGGTGGGCAATGGGTAGCTCGCCGTCCGATTAGGACCAGGCCCGGGTCGACGGCGCGTTGTGTTCCACGCGCGCCTCAAAGAGATGTCAGCACCAACTGACGGGGTCCGTAAGGGCCAATGCCTGCCAGGGTTGCGAGTTTGTCCGAAAGGGATATCGCGGCCCCGGCACACAGGCAACGGAAGGAACACGGGTGGGTTTTAGTCAGTAAAAGTCTGACACTCCCTCTCGCTCCGCCCAGAGCGGGAGGAGTCATTTGATGATTTCCCACCCAAAAAAAAACCGCACTGGCTCGCGTCATGTTCCGCTACGCGAAATTCGAGTAGCGGACATCGAGCAGCGGAATATGACGCGAGCCAGTTGAATTGAACTACTGCGGTTTCGCTGCTACGGTTTCGCGGCGGAGGTGTGCTACTGGGGTGAAAACTAAGTTTTCTTATTGCTCGATAGTAGTTGCAAAGATCATCATCTTGCCTAGCCTTCTCCCAACTATGTTGGGGTCAGCTTCTAGTCTAACCGAATGCAGTAGAATACCAGCATTTTACGTGGAGCTACTGCCTTTCTATCCTCCACAACCCAGTTACTGGGTAACGCGATATCCCTTGATAGACCAGCAAAGACCGAATAAAAATAATCGCATACATGTCATCATCAGCTGCATAGCCTTTTCCCAACTATTTCGGGGTTGGCTTCTAGTCTACCGGGATGTAGCTGAATACCAGTATTTTTCATTTTTATATACGCACACAATACTCTAAACCCACCTCAAAAATTTTTAAACTCATAATGGAAAATTGTGTTACACTTTATATGTTCCTTTTCCATTTCTCCGAAAATATATATATCAATCTGCCTAGCCTTTTCCCAACAATATTGGGGTCGGCTTCCAGTCTAACCGGATGCAGCTGAATACCAGTATTTTACATGGAGTGACTTCCTATCTGACCTCCACAACCCAGTAACTGGGTAATACGATACCCCTTGGTAAGACTAGTTGTCTTTTGACTTTTGGGCTTCTGACGACCCGTAACGACTGTCAAAGATCCACGAATGACAGCCGGGACCAACGGCACAACGGCAACGGCACGGCTTTCCGAGGCAGGGAGGAGTCTCGGTATGTAAAGATGGTCACCCATCCACAGATAAACCCCGGCTAGCGTAGCTTAACCTGACGGATCTTCCCGTGCGGCAGTTATTACTTAGCCACAAGCTCCTCCTCCTTCGAAAATGTATAAACTTAATGTTTTATTTTTTATGTGTCGCACTTATGAGACTGCTGTTGTTTTATTTCGTTCTGAAATAAATGTTTATTTTTATTTTTTATATACAACATCGTAGTTTTAAAAATATGACGCTCTTCAAAGTAGATTTTTATTTTTATGAAAGCTAACTTTCATTAGATAGTTGAAAGTCGGGAACGATGAAATGAGAAGACATAATTATTAAATAAGCTTTTGCAACAAAAAATAATTTAATTTTTTTAAGCTAAAACAGATTATATTTATAAAAGGAGTTGTGCTTAGAGCGTTGTACTCATGCCAAAGTTTTATCTAGATAATAATTAGCTTAAGAAAATTATGATAAATTCATAAATATTCATGTAAAGTCATAGGTAATATTTGCATTGCATAGGCACCTGTACAGTCATCCGTTGAGATGCATCAGTAGGTAAGGGCTGGCTTATTTTTTGAAAGTTTTTTTGAAGAATCAGCATCACCATAGCCATACCATACCCTTTGGGGCACTTTTCCTGTTGACAGCGATCCCGACGTATTTTTGAATGCTCTATGATTTATATTTTCTCGTCTTTTTGTATATTATAAATGTACAATAACAAAAAATTTAAAACATTAAAACAAAGTAAATATTGCATTTGAAATTTGAATATATTGAATTTAGAGCTGTAGCAGTAAAAGAGGTTCGGACGATCCCTTTGTGTTCGCTCGTGCGGACAAAGTACAAAATGTTTGCACTTTTTATAATTTTTTGTTCGTTGAGATTTCATTTAGTGTTAGAGTTATCGATTCACTGGAATTTTTCACACAATTGTCACTTGTACTTCACAGGTACAATTAAGCAACTAGCTGTATAATTGTATAGTATATAAGGCACTTTTTACACAGTTTTAGAATTTTTAAACACAGCTGATTGCAAGTACGTGTGTTCGCATTAGCGTCACAGAGGGAGGGGGAGAATATTCTACTCCTAGTTTACTGCGGTACCATTTTCTAGGGCGATATTAAAGTAGTGTTCTATACAACGTCTGCATTAAGAGTCTCGCTGGAACTATATTTTCTCTTAGTGCTTTTGCATTTTTTACAAGCTTTATATTAGTTTGCTTCGTTTATATGCGTTTCCAGTTACTCCCATTGTCATCCATTATTCAAGCAGTTTCTGGGATCGGATGGAGCTGAAACTTGGCATACTTATATAACTCCGGTGACATCGCAAAAGTATGATACCATGAAGCTGGTCTTATGATGGAGCTCAAAGATGGCCATAGGAACTCCTCAATTAAATAAAATGGCGTCGTTGAGTTGAAACTCGTTGGTTTTGTCTTGACAAGATCTATAGCCTAAAATGGTGTCCAAGGTCTGATGATGGAGCAGGAAAGTGACGATAGGAATTCTTCAATCAAACATTGATCAAGGACTCTTCCCATATTTAATTAAATAGGTAGTAAGGTATTACCACTTTTCAAATCCAGGGACAGTAAGGACACCAATAATTCTAGACCCGTATCCGTGTTGCCGGTTTTCAGCAAGGATTTTGAAAAGGTAATGCTCAATAATTTTAACACAAATAAAATCTTTCACGATCAGTATGGTTTCACCAAAGGACGTTGTACGACCGACGGCGGTGTAACCTTATTAAGACACATTTTTAACGCGTGGGAAGCGGCCTAAGTCGCCATAAGAATCTTTTTTGACATCTGCAAGTCATTTGATTGCGTCGATCACAAAATCTTACTCTTGAAACTTGAACATTACAGGACTTACGCTCAATTTAGTAAAATCTTATATAAATGATAGACAACAGCAAGTTCAAATAAACGGTATCAATTCACTAGGTTTAAAAGTAAAAATGGGTGTGCCACAAAGCTCGAGACTGGATCCATTTTTTTTTTAGTGTATATTAATGATATACTCCATTTATTTTAAAAAAACACCACAAATGGAGTTATTTGCTGACGATACTTTCTTAATTTTTAAGGTCTTACTTTTTAAGGTCGATAAACGTGCTACGTAAAATAGCAGGTCCAAAATTGGTTCACTGCTAATAATTTAGTATTATAATGAAAAAAAAAAGTGCATTAAATTTTCTTTACCAAATGTCAAAAGTAGTGATTGTGAGATAGTATTTAATCAAGAGATACTAGAATTCGTCGATAAAAATGTTTTCCTGGGGATCACGCTCGATTCAAGGCTACAATGGGGTCCTCATTTAACATTTCTTGCAGGACGGCTAAGTTCAGCAGCATATTATGCTGTAAGAAAATCCGTTAATAAAATACTGATGCAGATAATCAGCTGTAAGAAAATACTGATGCAGACACCGCGAGGCTAGTCTATATTAGTTACTTCCATAGTATCATGTCTTGCAGTATTTTACTGTGGGGATGGACTGCAGACGTCGACTCTATTTTTATTCTGCAGAAGAGACCTATCAGAGCCATAATAATATTATTATTATATCTGCAGGCGCGATTCTCTAAGGGAACTGTTTAAGGATATTAACATCATGACGGTACCTTGTCACTATATCTATGAAAATATCGTGCACGTACGAAAAACTTACATATTTTTAGTAAAAGCGGTGGTAGACATAATTATAGTACAAAAAATAGGGACCTATTAGATCAACCTGGATTCAGACTGGCTTAAAGTAGACTCATCTTTCATGGGGTATTGTTTAAAATGTTACAATAAAATTTCTTCCCACATACTTCAACTGAATGTGACAAACTTCAAATCTTGTGTAAAACGCACACTATGTAGGCATATTATAAGTTAGGGGATTACATCACTGATAAAAATTCTTGGCTCAATGCTGGTCCTGCTCCACAACTAATTGATTAATATTTGAAAATACTGTTGGAGCTGCTGAAGATTGTACTCGTAAGTCCATCTTTGCGTTGTATAAACTCAATCTCCTTTGTATTATATAATTTCATAGCACATATGGGAGTACTATGTATTAAAGAGCTACCATTTACCGGGTAATATGTCTTTCATTGACTTGAATGTTACCTGGCGGCTGTGAGTATGTTATGCTCACTCAGGTGTCTCGCTGATGGTGGCGCATGTGTTGGATCATTTAGCTCCCTTAGAAATGTTTGAGCTGAATGGTGCTGATCCATGCGTCACGTACTTGAACGGGTGCCGTCACTTGTGACTGGTCATCTCTTAGCTGGCTTATTTTAATTTATTGTTCCTCGTTTTATCTTTTTAACCGACTTCCAAAAAGGAGGAGGTTATATGGTCCTTCGATTTCTCCGTCAATTGTGGACCGATTTTGAAAATATTTTTTTTGTTTGAAAGGGTATGCTCCCGGATTGGTCCCATATAAATTTGATTAACTTTGCTTGGATAGTTTTTGAGTAAGCTTCAATAATACGTATTTTTCCCGCTTAGTATGTGTGGATGATATGCTGATAACTTCCTGTGACTGTGATTTACATAGCAGGTAGTGGTATTCGAATTTATGTGGGGTAGGTACCACAACTAAAAAGTGTAAAATAAATTTTTTTTACAAAAAAAAAAACAACCGACTTCCGAAAAAAAACACTACAAAGTGAAAAATTACTTTAATTTCGGAAGTCGGTGGCAAAAAACAAAAATTCAACTTCCGAAATTAAAGTTATTTTTCACTTTGTAGTGTTTTTTTTCGGAAGCCGGTTGTTTTTTTTTTGTAAAAAGATTTTTTATTACAGACGCTCCTAACGTGCACGTCTTTCTACATTGTTGTCACATGTATAATTTCATTATGAATGAGGTAACGAATATTTTGTAACACTTTTTTACTTAAAAGAGTGTCCGAGGAGTTTCTTGCCCGTTCTTCTCCATAAGTACCTACTACCCATCATATTTCTGACTCACCGACTCCTAGACAATTCAAAAGTGCCTGTAAATGGTTAAATTGAAATAAATTCTTTGAGTTTGAGTTTGAAACAAGATACCAGAATCGTATTTAGACTCATTAGTTATGTATTGACTAGTGCTATGAATCTAGTTGGTGTTCAGGGTCTGATGATGAAGCCGGACGGTGGCCACAGGAACTCCTAAACTTTACAAGATTGTCCTGTTGTGTTTGCCTCGTTGAATTTATCTTGACAAGTTAATACCTTACAAATAAAGGTGATAGAACAGATATTTAAACCAATTCTAATGCTAATAAGTACAAAATAAAATAAAGATAAAAACCTTTTTAAGAACAAGCTTTTAATGAACTAATAATACTAAACAAAATCCGCTCTCGTACTGTTAACGTACCTGGGCCGACCGAAACCAGTAAAAATAGAACTTAAAATATTTTCTTAAAAGCTTGAGGCTTATCTTTAAGTGTAAGACCGACATTAATATCTTATTCTTAAATAGATTTTTACCTATATTTTATTCAGTTCAATGCTTGCCTTTGAAAGCTTTGTAGTACAAAATATCGAATTTTTATCCTAAAGAGATTTCAAAAATTACTCGTAGGTAAGTAGGTACCTATAACTTGGATTCCTTTCCTCCCTCCTTATTTTTAGAATCAAGTATTTGGTCTATCTATTACATAACGCTGTTTCATTTTTGTAGTGTCCGATTTATGACTCTCGGTTGCGCAATATAGGTTTTATGACACAATTATTGCTCCTTTTATGTCATATACTAGCTTTTGCCCACGGCTTCTCCAGCATGGAATTCGGAAATTATCCCACAGGAACTTGCTACCAGGATAAAAAGCATCTCAGTCATGGTTCATCCTAGGAAACCTAACCTAGATCATGTTATCACGTCATTGTATGCGTGAGCCGATTTTTATCCAAATTCGTTCAGCCATTATGGCGTGAAAGGTAACAGACAGACAGAGTTACTTTCTTATTAATAATTTTAGTATAGATAATAGCATAAATTCTGTTAGAAGAGCATACAGAAGACATGTTGCTAAATACCCAAGTGATAGTGATAATGCTAAAAGTCCAATATAGTAGTCCAATATTATCCTTTCTAACAAAGTTTTATCTTGTTTTCAGAACAATAGGTATCATTGTTCAGAAACTCTCCAATCTAGTACATATATCTAAAAGTATTCCCTTTACTAACTTCTGAAACCCACACACAAAACCTAAAACAAAGATAGTGTTCGAAATATCGACGATACGTGTGCTACAGCAAAGTTTGTTGTACCTACTCCACTTTGAGTGTAACAACTTGTTCGGAACTAGCTCATGCAGGAGTTGAAAGCTTTTAAGGCATCACGAAAGATCGTGAAGCTTAAAGTGGAGAAATAATAAACTATGTTTTCAGTGCCAAGTTGGGGAGTGAAGTAAATAAACCTACATGTTTCTGATACCTGTTCACGGTATATTTTTTAGTCTTCGCCAGTACGTGTTTCCAAAGATATACTTAACTAGCTTCTGCCCTCGACTTCATCCGCACAAATTTCTGTTTTTATTATAAAATATATCCTATCTTCTTTTCGTGTGGTTAGTGACTACCCTGGTGTCAGGGTTTTAAAGCCGCCCATGGGCCTCTGAATTGGCTTCACATGCCACCAAGAAATATCTCTCAGGCATGCATTTCCTCGCGATGTTTTCCTTCACCGTTATTTAAGCAAGTGATAATTATACAATACGCACATGAATCCGAAAAGTCAGACGTGTCTTGGGTTCGAAGTTGAGACCTATGACTTAGCAGTCTGACGGTCACACCACTAGGCTATCACTGAAATACTAAACTCACAATACTAAGTAACGCTAGGCTAATATATCCTATGAAACTAGGCCATACTGTAGCTTCCCATTAGTGAAAGAATCAGATCAGTAATTCCGAAGATTATCCCCTAAATCCAAACTCACATATTTTACCTCTTTATAATATTAGAATAGATTATGTATTTTGTACCCTAACAATAAAACAAATGGCAAAAAATAATTGTTGTCATTACTGTGCGTTTGCACTGGCGAAACATGTTGAAATCTCTAGTTCCTGTCAAACATTCAGAATCAGAATCAGAATCAGAAATAATTTATTTGCAAAGAATGTAGGTAACAAAACATAGTTTTGATGGTGTAAAAAGAAGAAAAACAAAAGATCCAGTACATTCTACCGTATGGCATGCAACATTAAGCACTATCACAATCATAATTATTGCAAATCTATATTAATGAATAAGTGTCAGGTAATCAGTTTTTAATGTCTTTAAACCTAACTTCTTGAAAGTTGCAGTTGAAGTTGTTGTTGTTGTTCATTGTATGAAACATTGACAGAAAATAGAGATTGCAACATGTTTTGTTGTGAATGTTTTGCCGCGGTACTGACGAGATTGCTGCTATACCCTTTATAC
Source organism: Agrochola macilenta (assembly GCA_916701695.1). Classification (NCBI taxonomy): domain Eukaryota; kingdom Metazoa; phylum Arthropoda; class Insecta; order Lepidoptera; family Noctuidae; genus Agrochola; species Agrochola macilenta. The sequence continues at coordinate 19,762,359 of OU753560.1, read as the reverse complement.
CTCTGCCTAATCCTTCGGAGAAAACAGGATTGATGCTATGCAATTTTTTAGGGATCTCACGTACTTGACGACCACGACCACGACCAGGGATCGCAACGACCAGGTAAACTATAGAAACCGATGAGAACACGTACCACGAATGGCTGGAGTCGTAGCCGTCCAGTGCGCGAGATCTCTTTTAATGTAAAGCAACGGCTTCCATCCAAGGCAGGGTGATATTTTGTTTGTTACAAAGAACAATTCATATCAAACTCAAAAGAAAAATCTGTTCCATGATCTTATGGACCTACCTAATCTGCCTGTATCTTTTATTTTATTTTACTTTATTGGGACATAAAACAGTTACACATACCAAAAGTGTGACAGAATAACTTAAAAAACTAGGTAAACGTGTAACCCACAAAAATGTCCGCGAAATAATGGTTACTAGATAGGTACTTAGTTTAATTTAATGCGTGCGTTGTACGAGTAAGATGTGCTCATACAAACTTTGGAACAATTGGCAAAACATGGCTACCCATTCATATATGGGGTATATATAAATAAACAGCCATGCCTCACCAACTATTCCAAAATTCGTATTGTACAGAAGATACATAGCAATTTTTTATTAAATTAATTATTTTTTTTTTTTTTTTTTTTTCGTCGCAGGTTTTTCATCAAAAACCTAGGTTTTTGACGAAAAACCGGAAGATGATACATTTTAAACTCAATTTCATCATAAACCTGTAACAATCCAGACTAGTTCAGATTTTTGATAAAAAACCTGAACTAGTTTGGGTTTATGATAAAGTTCTTGTCAAAATCTTTTCGTTTTTTTTGGAAATTACCAAAAATACATTGAAATCCTTAGGAAATTAACACTCCTTAAGATATTTTTAACTACCATGACCACAATTTTTCTAATATTTTTGTTTTGTTTTTTTAATCGGCACCCTAAGTAGCACTGCTATCCATCAAAACCCTTAAAAATCCCAGAATGCCTGTAGGTTTTACACAAAAACCAATCAAAATTATTATTTTCCTTAAAATTTTCAAAGATTTTTACTTTCAGTCCACTTTCAGTTATTGTGGTGTAAAAAAAAAGTATGGACACTACTACGGCAAGTTTTAAAAAAAATTGACGCAACTAATCAAGATTGCAAAATGGCATATTACACTAGGCGAAATAGCTACAAAAAAAAAATGCGTACTATTTATAAACAAGATTCCCTGCCTTGTTTTGTGTAAAAACTACAGGCATTCTGGGATTTTTATGGGTTTTGTAATTTCCAAAAAAAAAAACGTTTTTTTTTTTCATTATTTTTTTCTCGGGTAGTGATGAGCAGGTCCACCGTCTGGTGCCCGCTTATCGTTCAATTTTGGGACACATTGTTTAGATATTGAACTGCAAAAATTACAAAGACTATTTTACGTAAAGATGCAATATCCATCTTTTTGAACGTAAAGTGTGTAAGCGCGAAAATATCAAAATCGACGAAGTGTGTGTTACAATGCGTCGGAGAGGCGCCCGCGCACCAGCGTGAGTTCTGCACCTTTCGGTGTGGAATAGCCGCGGCACGCGCGCCTCTTGACGCATCACAGTTCTAGGTACAATGTAACAAAGGTGATGTCTGAACAATCGAACCTGTTATTACATAGACCATGAAGCATCATGGCCATTAGTAGGCTGCGTCTTGACTCCAAGCTTTGAAGTTTATACCGCATTGATAATTGAGTGTATGGTAGTTTAGTCTTAGTGCTTTTGTAGTGCATAACACGTAAATACTTTTTTTTAACCATTTCCACTTTCTTCTTTTCTAATCTAATCTTTTAATTTGTATCTTTTCCTCAATAATGTAAAGGGGAAACAAGCACTGATCACAAGTTTTTATTGCGCGTTGGCGATTTTAGACCATAAAGTTCAGATTTCCCTACCAAAATAAAAAAATATCATATACGAAGGGATTATATTATGATATTGTAACTGAAGCCCCAATAAAATAAAGTTATGTGTCTTGGCTGTTTTCTAAATCCATGTATCATGGAACAGGGAAAGTGAAGTTTATTATAGTTTATGATAATCATTTGTTTGTGCGAGAAAACTAAACAGATGTGAGAATTTTAATTTTGTATAAATCATAATTAGTTAGGTAGGTCGTCTAATTTAAAATTGTACTTCCACTAAAATTTCTATAATGTAAACGTTTGGCATAAAAACTCTGACACCAGAAGGCCAATTCTCGTACTTAAAAAACGTTCACATCCTAGTCGCAATCTGTCAAACTTGTCAAAAATGTTGGTAAATAGACTGTATTTTTGACAGATTGCGAATGAGATGCGAATGCGAACGTTCTTATAAATTACGGGAATTGCCCCTCTGGTTAGTCACTAACCACACGAAAAAGAAAGAAAGAATAAACATTTGAAATGTGTATGTCACAATCAGTGGAGGACGTGCAATTATAAGTTAGACGCTAAATAGTAGGTTCACGTGAATAGCTCAATAAGTAGGGCTTATACCCATGCCCTCTAGTGGCTAGATTCCAGTCCGGTGGGTGCTGGATGAACCGTTCGGCTATCGCCGCTTTGAAATTAATGAATGAGTTGTATATGTACGTGATTCATGATTTACGCTCACCTGGCCTTAGACTTGGAATTGAAAAGGCCACTACTGGGCCAGTGGCTATTAATACGGCCCTTTATTTAGGAAAAGTATGAAAGACCGCTTGTCATCCTTATACTGACGTATGCCGTATACTAATACTCGAGACGTTGCTATTTAGCAGAGAACAAAATCAACATCATAGTGTCCATTTAATTACTTTTATTTTAGTGTAGCTATTAACAACATGGTTGAAATGTGATTACTTTTAGGTGTAATGTATTCAGAAATCAATCTCTTTTTAAATAAGACAAGTAATAATTCTGCGAGTTTGAGTTTGAAAACTCAGATTTATCACTAAACTGCGAGTAACAAAATTTAGGGGTGTAAAGTTCACTCATCCTCCATAGAAAAGGGAGGATTCTCCGACCAGACGGGTGTCGTGTCTGGCGGGCAACTGCCCAACGATTGATGTCGTAAAGTTATATTTATGTCGATCGCGCGGTAAACTAATTACGCGATGTAAGATTTTGTGTAATGTCAAGATTTTGTGTGACGACCGGTCTTTAATGCGAAGTTCGCATATGGCGATGTAGATGCCGCCACACATATCTGCATATTAAGGTGTTTATATACATCTTTGTTAATCGCATACAAAATAGTAAATTTATTGGCAAAGTAACCAATAATTAACCATTATGAAATAACTTAATATGTACATCGAAATGTCATTTCATGTAGCGATGTTTAACCATAAACACATGAAATACAAATAAAGCAAACGAGCTGGTACATAATTGATACGTGACTGAAAATTTTCCTCGCTGTTTACGGAATTACAAAATCGCGGTCATGAGCTAATCACATCACCGGTATAATTTGAATATTTTGTGAAATTATACAGTTCAGTTAAATAGTACTAGTTTTTTTCCCGCGAATGAAAATGAAAATGTGAATTTTGGAAATTATCCCAGGGGAACGTACCATCGGGATAAAATGTATCCTATTTCCTAAACCATAGTCTACTTGTGTGCCAAATTTTATCGAAATCCGTTTAACTTTCGCATTTATGGATTATTTTAAAGTACAACAAAAAAGCAGAAAGCGATAAGGCTTCCCATTGTTTCGCCCCATGTTTTGTAGTGTTAAATTTATTATTTACCATGTATTTTCTGGTGTACAATAAAGTAAATGTAAATAAATAAATAACAAAGGAAATAAGTTTTCTCAGAATTAGTAATAAAATCTAGTTTTTAACCCCCGACGCAAAAAGAGGGGTGCTATAAGTATGACCGCTATTTAGGTTGTCACACAAATGGACACGAGGAGAGTTTGTTTCATATTAATTAAAGAATAGATGTACATAAAATCAGAGATATATTCTAGCACAACCAATATTGTAGCACATCCAATGTTGTTTTTCTATCAATGTGCCTAGCCTTTTCCCAACTATGTTGGGGTCGGCTTCCAGTCTAAGCGGATGCAGCTGAATACCAGTATTTTACATGCCTGCGACTGCCTATCTGACCTCCACAACCCAGTAACTGGGTAATACGATACCCCAAGGTAAGACTGGTGTCAGACTTTCGGGCTTCTGACGACTCGTAACGATTGCCAAAGATGCACGAATGACAGCCGAGACCAACGGCTTAACGTGCTTTCCGAGGCACGGAGGAGTCTCGGTATGTAAAGATGGTCATCCATCCACGGACCAACCTCGGCAAGCGTAGCTTAACCTGATGGATCAACCCGTGCGGCTGATGTTACTTAGCCACGAGCTCCTCCCAATGTTGTTTTTCTATGTGAACCCAAAAATTTAGGTCCAAAATAAAATGAGAATTCTGTTTTATTTATTTGAATAAATGTCTGCAGCTGTTAGTAATTTTCTCCGAATCGTAGGACTGATTCGACTATCAAATATAATTTATCTTTTATAGTCGGGGCCCTATTTATTATTTAATAAGAGTATTGTTTTATTACAGCGTAAGAAAAATTCGTTTTTGCTAAATCCTGCTAGTGTAATTTATATAAAGGTAGTATCATAAAAATATTTTATTAGACACTACAATGAAAAGAGTCTACACTAGAATAAATTCGGGTAATGCTATACATTTTTGTTAAATATAATATATTTAACAAAAATTTATGATTATGTTCAATGATAACTGAATAATTGCCGATTATTGTCTGTAGTTATTATTGTCTCATAAAATAAATTAATATCAAATTGATTGGCTTAAACAAGTCTTTCACCAAGTCCCCCTGAGTGAAGAATATAAAACAAAATAAGCAAAAATTTTATTTAAAATTATTTGAATTAAAATAACGATCTGCCCATAGTGGGGTATTAGACCCAAGTAAACGATACTAAAAGATCCAGAGTGAGGAATATCCTCACAATGCGAGCCGTACCCACAGTTTATTAAGATCCTAGAAAGCCTTCATAATAAACCCCTGAAATGAAATAATGGTGGGCCTTCAGACCGCACTGTCTCGTCGTAGCACCCGCTGCTACGGCGTAGGCGCGTAACATAGCGCTTAGGCACTGTGCCACGCGCTAATTCTAATCCTCATTTTTATTTTACCATCTAAAATTATAAAACCCCTGAAAATAAACGTACAACTAATAGAATTTCCGATTTTACTCAAATAGATTACGGACTTTTCCGGGAATAATTGAATTAACTAAATAAGTATTGGAAGCAGTTTTACTCTCAGAAATCTATCTATGTTTAGAAATCGGTTCAAAGAAGAAAAAATAATACTGAGATCTATTATTTTCCTAAAAGCAATTTGTTTTTAAAATAATTAGATTCAAAAACATAGGGACGCTTTCGTTGAAAATGTTTAATTTCACAATACTTATTGCTGTCTATTTATAATTATTTAAATTATTGAAAAATTTCAAAAAAGAAATGATGCTTTACTTGTAAATGCTCGTATTTACATATTTTCGTTTTTTTCGGAGGCCTGAAGCAATAAAAGCATTATAATTTAAGATCAACTTTTGAAACAACGGTAGCGTCTCGTTGAAAAGTAGGTTCCTTTTTTATTTCTCTACTAGTTACGGGCTTCGCACGGTTCTTACGACTTGACAAAACATAATAGTAAAATAAAAAAGTATTAAACACTTAAAAAATTTGGAATACATTCCATAAATGATGATGAAACCGCATAAAAATCCGTTGCGTCGTGCGGCGGAACGCACCTTGCGCTAATACTAAATAGGCAAGTAACTAGTACTAATCCGAACTATACAAACACACCAAGCTAATGAGCACTCATCAACTTTACACAATCAATTCCTGCATTCTCATTAGAAAAATTCTCAACAAAGCCACACACAATTATCCTTTAACATAAAAACATCCAAATACAGCCAAAGAAACCCCAACCAAATACAGACGCACCCCCCGCGGACGCAATATGACTGGAAAAATATAAAATACAAAGGCTTTCTAAACTGACCATTCCAAGGTTGCCTGGAAGAGATCGCAGTAAGCGATAAGGCCGCCCATTGTATATTTTGTATTGTATTACTTTTTTTTTTATGTAATGTATAATCTGGTGTACAATAAAGTATATATAAATAAATAAATAAATAAACTTTACAATAATCTACCGGCAGATATCAGGAGCACATCCTTTTTTAACATATTTAAAGCAAAACTCAAACAGTACGTCACTAACAACACAAAACTATTAAGCTAACGACATAAACCAGTCTTGCACATAAAATACGACACGATACCTACCTGCATTAACAAAAAAAAACAAATCTATTTGCTACTGAACTACAAGTGTACCTTGCATAATTATGTATTTATTCGCTAAGTGAACAATGTATGTTCTTTTAGAATAAATAAAGATCTTTAAACCGAACTACGACCAACTTAGAAGTAGCGCTACCCGGGGTCGCTTGCGGTTGGTCACAGTTCTAGCCTAACCAAACCCATTTGGCTTAGTTACCACCAGTTGACCAATCACGGACGAGTGACAAAAACGGGCAAATTAAGAACGCCGTCGAAATTGATTTCACATTGATAAATTATAAACTACAGAAAATGAATACGTTATAATACGAGTATTCACTATTTTTCGGTGAAAATATGACATGAGAATGATTATATACATATTTTTTTCAGTGGGTTACTATAATAACTACACCTTTTCTCGCCTACAGTCTGCCCTATGTTATTCCTGCTACAGCTTCAGCTCAGAAGCTGAAGTTTGTGTAGCAGGAATAACATAAGATCAACATTAGAATAGAATTATATTATTTATTATGAGAAATAAAGAATTAGAATAAGTTAAATCAATATAAAATTAATTAATTCAAATAAATTAAATATGTAGGTATGTACACAAACAATGGTCAGGTATTTATGCCGTTACTTTTTATATATTTTTAAAAAAAATAAAAAAAATAAGAAAAAACTCACGCACGCCACGACAATACAACGTACCTACTTCTGGTTACTATAAGTTCACTATAATAGTTCTCCTTTATTTAATCAATTTTCAAGTTCCAATGTACTTTATTTAAATGGGTACAAACAAATAATAACTAATTAATTAATAAAAAGTAGCAAAATTATATACATTAGAATAGTAGGTAATAAGTTCTCCAAAATAACCCAACGGGGGTGAAATTAGAACACTTGCTCGGCACTCTGCGGGCTTTTTATCTTATTACACTAATAAACAATATTATTACGCCTAATCTTCAAAATGAGCGATAACCATAAATATTATTTTATAGGCAGTTACAAAAACAACAATAAATATGTTCCTGTGTTCGTGTATATTTCAGTGTTCGTGGGAATTTAATCAACCGTACTTATACCAAACATTTTGGTTCATTTATCCGCCCTAATGCGTTATTAAACCCCGGAGTTTAATAAATAAGTAATTACAAAGTATATGTTGATAATGCTTACCATAAGTGGAGATTTAGGGATAGATTATACATACATTTACCGGTAATGTGGATTCATTTAAAGTAATATTTAAAAAATATTGCCTGCATATCTATCACCCTGAAAGGGGTGGTATGTATGCCTGCCAGGGTTGCGAGTTTGTCCAAAAGGGATATCGCGGCCCCGGCACACAGGCAACGGAAGGAACACGTGTGGGTTTTAGTCAGTAAAATTCTGACACGCCCTCTCGCTCCGCCCAGAGCGGGAGAAGTCAATTGATGATTTCCCATCCACAAAAAAAAAATGTGTTTTTATTTTATGTATATTATTTTCTCTTCTAATCTTACACACGTTGTCTACATCTCTTTAACTACTTTCCTATCGCAGGTATGCTGGAAGAGATTTCTTTAGAAATAAGCATCACCTTTGTACGTATTTTTCTGTTCCTTTCTTCTTGTCTATGTGTGTACATAAACTATTAAATAAAAAAAAATAAAAAATAAAATGTTTTCGTATTCGGTTCATTAGAAAACCAGCGTCAGACAGCATCTGTCTGGCATAAATGCTGAAATGAACCTTTTTGTTTTCACTTTTTTTTATTTTGTATTTTGTGTTTCACGAACTGTGTCCAAAGAATTATTCATTCTTTTTTTTATTCTTACACCCAAATTTCACCAGTTTTGTTTAAGTCCCATGTAATGGGGTGCGAGCCTATTGCCAGCAATCTGACACAAAACCAAACTCCAGGCTGCTACTGAGAAATTCCAGATGGAAAACCCAATTACACTTTGTCCGACTCGGAAATCGGATCCGGGACCTCATGTTCGGCAGTACCACTTGCAACCTCTAGACCAACGAGGTAGTCAAATGTTTATATATACTTCCCATGTTATATTGGATGAGCCACAGACTGAGAGCTATTTATGAGAATTTCCTAATGCAAACTCCCAAACATTTTTGTAACCCAGGCAACGTGCCCAGTAGGGCTAACTTGACACATGCGACAATTACTCACTCTCGCGCGAGTAATTGTCGTCTATTTCTGTCACTTTCTGGTTTTCTGACAGCGCTGCCATACAAAATAGTCGACTCGTTCTGTCAAACTTGATATTTTGTCGACAAACTCTAACATGACACCTTAGTTATCTCGATTTTTGACAATTCAACACGAGATAATCTGCGATTTTTCTGTCACTTTGTCGTATTTACTCGTCCTCGATTTTGATGACGAGAATAGTAGACTAAATATTGATACAAAAAAAAACTCCCAAATAGCATGGCAGTTTCACAATTGTACTTATTTTAGTCATATTTTTTTTTACAATATATTGATAATGAAAATACTTAGTTTTAAACTACTATTTATATTGGAACGACATGTTTCATATGGAGCTTTTCGCGATTTGTATGAAAAAAAAAAATACCTTCATGTTGCGCTTTAGGGGTTTATGGGTTTTATAAAGGGGGTTGAAATTTTCATTATTTTTGCGATAGGACACACCATTTTTGCGATATAAGCAAAAGAAAAAAAAAAAAAAAAAAAAAAAAAAAAGTACCTACTGTTTTTGCACTGTCGAAGTGTTGGTGTGAATTTTGGTTCATGACAACTCATTTTAATCCACATCTTTTTAATCGCGATTAAAAATAGTCAGATTGAGATAAACCATCAAAATTTTTGGTGAAAAACGTCAAATTCAGAATAGCAAAATTATGATTTTCACAAAATTAATAGTTCAGTGCCGTATTAGTGGGAAAACGTCGTTTGACAGTAATAAACAAAATTTTGGCGATTTTTAGTCTAGTTTATAAGCATTTGTGACAAGAGAATCGGCACCATTGAATGAATGAAACGGAATCTCAAGCCGATGTTGCTATCATATTTTTTTTTTTTTTTAATAATTTGCAACATCGGTTTCTCGTAGCGAGATATAGAAGTGTCAAAGTGCCTTTTAGTGAGTTATCTCGTCGTTTACGGTCATGTTAGGGATTAGAATGACGTCAGAATCGTCGACAAATTTCGACAAAACGAGAAAAAGAGCGTTCTCGCGCTTGTCATGTTAGCTATATAGGACAAATGAAAACGAGACCAAAGAGGACATCATTAATTTATTGTTAATGTAGTTTAAAATTGTATTTTATGCCGTGTATTGTACTTGTTTAGAATAGTAACACAAAATATTGGATAGTGGGATGATAATAATTATGTAAATATACACACATTTGCATTATCCACAGGTGCTGTTGCATATGACTAGTTTGAAACCATACGCCAATAATAAGGTTTCATTAGCATTCATTTGGTCTCTATCTACCAATTCAGTTTGTTTGGTAGTGCAGCGGGATAATTACGCACCCACACGATAACACATTTACACAGGTAATCCCTTTCATTTTGACAGTTCAACAACATTCATTGCGTTAATTACGTGCTTGTGCAGACGAATTTTTCAAACCTATGAAGACAAATCCGAAAAAAATAAAAAGTTTGATTAACATAAACCGAAAGCATTAATTCCCAGTTATTCTTTAGTAGTTGAATTTAAGGTACCTACCTACTTTTGGTCTTTGGTATGTGATTTTGAGTTGAAACTGCATATTATTCGGATTTACTGTGTTCGATTCCCTAGTCGGGCAAAGTGTTATTGAGTTTTTCTATCAGGAATTACTCGGTAGCAGCCCGGAGTTTTTTCCATACAAGAAATGTGTTATTTCGACGTTTTTTGCTAAATATTTTACGTTGGTACGGAACCCTTCGTGTGTGAGTTCGACTCGAACTTGGCCGGTTTTTTATTGTTTGTATTTCCTGTGCGTGTCCTAAATAATAGTAGATTATACAACAAGTGAAAAAAAGGGAATTTAATTCGAGGGACTAAGTTGGATCCCGATAGCAGCGAGGGATACAAGGACCAAGATGATATTTTTAACCGACTTCCAAAAGGAGGAGGTTATCAATTCGATTGTTTACATTTATTTTTATTTTTTTAATGTATGTTCGGGCATAACTCCGTCATTTATAGACGGATTTGCAAAATAATTTTTTTGTTTGAAAGGGTATAGTTCCGAGATGGTCCCATTGTCATTAAGTCAGGATCTGATGATGAGATCCTGGAGAAATCGAGGGAACTCTCCAAATATTATAGGCACACCTATAGCGATTTGGGTAATTTTTATAATAACACGTGCAGTTGCTTTTGGAAAGCACCATTTGGTGAAGTGGAACTGATGATGAAGACCACAGATGGCCACCGGAACTACTCAATAATAAGTATTTAACGGGTTGCGATTCAATTACATTAATATGAATACCAAGCAATTTATGGTCGTCACAATGTATATGGATAAGTGGAGCTGATGGTGAAGTACCAGGAGAACTCCTCAACGATTAACGTCCCTGCTTCGGGAAAAGCAACATTAGGCTATTGAAACTTAGATAAATTACAAACTGACCCACTAAAAAGCGAAAAATAAAAACTTTTTTACAAAAAAAAAACAACCGACTTCCAAAAAAATACTACATAGTGAAAAATTACTTAAATTTCGGAAGCCGGTGTCTTTGGTTTTGTATTTTCGTTATTTTTCACTATGTAGTATTTTTTTGGAAGTCGGTTGTTTCTTTTTTGTAAAAAAGTTTTTTTTCTCGTGTTGTGTACTTCTACTAATAGTAGTATAGTATTTGTATTTATCACATGATATTATATGATCGGTAATAAGAGAAAAAATTAAAATAGCCGCACGGGTCGATCCATCAGGTTCATCATCAGGTCTTGCCGGGGTTGGTCAGTAGATGGGTGACTATCTTTACATACCGAGACTCCTCCATGGCTCGAAAAGCAAGTTAAGCCGTTGATCCCGGTTGTCATTCGTGGATCTTTTAAAGCCATTACGGGTCGTCAGAGGCCCGAAAGTCTGACCACCAGTTTTACCAAGGGGTATCGTATTATCCAGTTAATGGGTTGTGGAGGTCAGATAGACAGTCGCTACATCACCGGTATTCAGCTGCATCCGGTTAGACTAGAAACTGACCCCAACATGGTTGAGAAAAGGCTAGGCAGGTTGAAGAGAACAAAGGATTCAATATACTTGTTCCAAATTCAAAATGTCAAAATTCAAAATTCACCCATTGACTAAAAGAGTTTTATTCACTGTTATCAATTGAAAATGTTTTTATTCACTCAGCGACTAAAAGAGAGTTTTATTCACTGTTATCGATGAATAAAATGCCCTTTTTTGAGTGGCAATGGTAAAAATAATAATATTTTTTTTCTTCTTTCTTTATCATCATCAGTATATAGTATAGGCCAGTCCGGATGCTACCCTGCATTTGTTACACGATATTTTTACCCGACTGCCAAAAAAGGGTTATGTTTTTCGCGCGAATCTTGTATGTATATTTGTTTGCAAATTTCTTTATTACCTCGTATCTTCCAAACGGCTGGATGGATTTCGACAGTTAAGGTATCGGTATATTTGTCTTAAAAACCCAAGTGACCTTAGATAGGTGTTTAAAAATAACAATATGGCTGATTTTGGCGAAATAATAAAACGTCAATAAAATAATAAAAAACAAATCTATCGAATAGAGTATCAAAATAAATTAAATTAAAAAGGTATATTTAATTAGGAATAATTTTGATAGCGTAAAAATGGGCCATGTTTATGTCGGACCAGTTTTTGTGCCGGTAAAAAGTTTAAAATAAATAATAATAAAAAAAATTAAAACCCGACTGCATAATCACATAACTGAAAAGAGAAAAACAAGCATTAAAATCTATAGAATTTTATGATTTCGCAGGCGGACAAACAAAGCTTACACCATATTTTCAGTTTATTGTTTTTTTATTTATTTATTGATACTTAATGTCTGGACTTTAAAAGAGACTTTGACCCATGAGTTTTTATCGTCATTTCTTCTCGGAGGGAATGTCGACTCCATCTAGCTTATTTTATTTTTCTAAACTTGACGTGTAAAAGTTATTCCGGTGTCCAATGTGCAGAATAAATCATTTCATTTCTTGCAGTCCACTGCTGAACATTTGTGTCTCCAATCCCTAATAATTGTAGTAGACAAACCCGATATGACAACAATATCCGACCCCCAGCGCACTTGGGTCGCAGCACTATTTATAGAGATTTATCTATGATTTTAAAATTTTGGGTTAAGAAACGTCGATATAAAAACAAAATGTAAAGGTAGCCGAATCTGCACAATGGATGCTCGTAAAAATGTTAACATTATCTTATAGAAATTGTTGCATTGCATGTTACACTGCGTGTTGCACATTGTGTTTATCTTTACCACATACACATAAGATAAAATATGCCTAGTAGTGACTGTAAAATTGTAAAACTGTAAAGTAAAGATTATAGATTATTATTACTTACCAAGTTCAGAAGATAAACGTTCGTAATCGTCCTCATTCTTCTGTTGCTAGTAAGCGTTGCAATAACAAGACAGTTCCCAGATATGGACAGCATGAATATCAAGATGTACGGCGGCAGTATGAACCGCCATTCATACGCGTTGCTAGCAACCTTAGCTGCAACAACGCTCGTGTTGCGGACTGCAACGAACGTTGAGATGGTGGAGGTTTCTCTCATACGGAGAAGAGAAGAATTGAGTATTGTGCTTACTTCCTCCATCTTGAGTACCTGGAAAAAAAACATAAATGTAAAAAAACGATCAGTTCAAAGCGAAACTTTTGCATCAAACAGGATATAAGGCAATTTTTTTTATTATCAAGGGAAGCGTTCATGAAATATTCAAGGTATTGCGATAAAGTTTTCCTGCGGTTAAGTGCTTGTTTCACTTTTCCGCTGCGGTAAACTTGTTTGCGGGTAACCTGATGATGTAATGTAGGGGTTTGTGCCCTATAAGCTTTGTAAGATAATTTTATGCTTTTATTGACGATACTATATATTAAACGTGCCTTATTTATATCTAACACAATGTTATTTCAAGTAAAAGGTTTATCACACTGAGGATTTGCCACCGTGTTTCCAACGAGGTGATTTGTAAACGCGGTTCCCGCTGGTGCCAAGTGAGCAAGCGGTGTCGAAGACATTCGCACAACATTATGAATAATAAATATATCAGTAGTAAATGCTAAAAGGTTCCATTTTGAATCTCATAGGTAAAGATCAATAAAGAAAATAACTGAAATACATTACGCCTCTATACAGCGAAGTGACAGGCAGACCTGTACATATAAGTTCATACCAATGTATGTACAACCACATTTTGTAAGTTATATTTTAAATCCTAACAGCACTCGCCACCGCCCAACTTCGTCCAGCCCCAGGAACACCTGCCAACCGGACGTGACCTATAAGGAAAGCAATCAAGCGAAAGCAAGTATAGTCTAACGAAATAGGGAATTATTGCCCAACCGACACCCAGTGCGAATGCGGTGTCAAATGCCAGTATGTTGGATTGTCCGATACCCGTGCACTTCTCAATCAATCTGCCTAGCCTTTTCCCAACTATGTTGGGGTCGGCTTCCAGTCTAACCGGATGCAGCTGAATACCAGTATTTTACATGGAGCGACTGCCTATCTGACCTCCACAACCCAGTAACTGGGTAATACGATACTTCTTGGTAAGACTGGTGTCAGACTTTCGGGCTTCTGACGACTCGTAACGACTGTCAAAGATCCAGGAATGACAGCCGGGACCAACGGCTTAACTTGCTTTCCGAGGCACGGAGGATTCTCGGTATGTAAAGATGGTCACCCATCCACTGACCAACCCCGGCAAGCGTAGCTTAACCTGATGGATCGACCAGTGCGGCTGTTGTTACTTAGCCACGAGCTCCTCACTTATACCCCTGCACTTCTGCGGACCTAAAAAACGCTACTGATGCCATAACTGGCGTGGCCACCTACTACGCCCAACTCATCTAAAATAATAAAATATTTTTTACTTCCGCCATCGACTAGACAACAAGAAAAAGTCTCAATTAACAAATAAACTAGTTGTTCCAACAAACAATGAAGTCTAATACTTCTTGCTTCTTTGTTAGCAAAACTTTACTTGTAGAAATGTACCTACTTTCTTAGAAGTAATTAATTTGGGACACAGTTGAGTTAAGCTAAAGAAAAACTTCGTGAGTTTACCTGAACTTAATGGTCTAATCACTTACATTCAGTGAACATGTATGTGTATGTGCTGATAAATTAAACAAGAAGATTGAGTGACATGAGTTCTACCTACAGTAGGACAGGTTCGAAAAGTTACAAGTACAAGTTGTTAGTCGAACTTGTAGGTACTGTCTAACTAATTAACAATCGAAGACTGATGAACATTGTGGCCGATGAACTAAGAAGACGTCGATTGCAATAAATCGCGATAAATAAATGAGCTTGTATTATGATAATTATTTTATCTTTGTTCCGATGACGTAAACGGATTGTCAACAGTAAAATGTTCTTAATCGATTGTGAAAAAAATGAGAAAAAGGAGGTAAAAGCCGTGATCTATATCACGGCTTTAACCATCTTCATAACTATTATATCCCTAGGGATATAGCTATGCCCGGCGGACTCTCCGTCCGCTTACCGGCCCATCATGCTGCTCGACAAGGTGGGCAAGCTCTTTGAAAGAGTAATTGTAGACCGCCTTGTCGGGCAGCTGGTGGGGCCGGATTTGGCGGACAGCCAGTTTGGTTTCCGCAAGGGGCGCTCTACGGTGGATTCTATCATGCGCGTTTGAGCCCTCACGACGGGGGATGCTATTGCCCGGGGTGGGGTGGTCTTGGCGGTGTCTCTTGATATCGCCAATGCGTTCAATACCCTGCCCTGGAGTTGCATTAGGGAGGCACTCCGGTATCACCGGATGCCGACCTACCTCTGTCGAGTGGTCGAGGCCTATTTGACGAACAGGGCCGTCATCTACCCCGGTCACCACGGAGAGTGGAACCGGCGAGAGATGTCGTGCGGTGTCCCGCAGGGATCGGTCCTGGGGCCGCATCTGTGGGACATCGGTTACGACTGGGTGCTGCGCGCCGACCTCCCTAGCGGCGTCAGCGTAGTCTGCTACGCTGACGACACGCTGGTCCTGTTGCAGGGGAGGTCGCATGAGGCGGCGGCCGAACTAGCGACACGTTGGGTTGCGACAATCGTCGATAGGATCCGGCAACTGGGACTCGAGGTGGCCTTGCACAAGTCCGAGGCCATGTGTTTCTATGGTCCTCGGAACGCGCCACTGTCATGTTCCCAGATAACGGCGGGAGGGGTTCACATCGGTGTCGAGTCGACGATGAAGTACCTGGGACTCGTCCTCGACAGCCGGTGGAACTTCGTGGAGCACTTCCGACGTTTGGCTCCCAAACTGCAGAGGGCTGGGGCTGCTTTGAAGCGGATTCTGCCCAATCTGGGGGGTCCAAACGCCTCCTGCCGGAGTCTCTACGCGGGGATCGTGCGGTCCATGGCCCTTTACGGGGCACCGGTGTGGGCGCGTTCATTAAGGCTGCGACCAGCCCAGCGATTGAACGCGTCCCAAAGGGTCATGGCCATTAGGCTGGTCAGAGGATACCGCACGGTTTCCCGTGAGGCGGCGAGCCTCCTTGCCGGACTACCGAAAAAGTAAAAGCAAAAGTCCTCGCGCACATGTGGGAGTTGCGCGAGGAGGCGAAACGCCGGGGTGTAACTCCGCTGCCGCGAGAAATCACGGCACAGCGGACAGAGCTCCGGCGGGATCTCATGGCGGCATGGAGAGTGCGATTGTCGCAACCCAGCGCTGGGCACGCCACAATTGCGGCGATAAGTCCCCTCTTTGAGGAGTGGCTAGATAGGCGCCACGGCGTCCTCACCTTCCGCCTGACGCAGGTCCTCACCGGACACGGTTGTTTCGGGAGGTTCCTGTTCAGGATAAAGCGGGAGGAAACGCCCGGGTGTTACCATTGTGTGGATCGCCCGGAGGACACGGTGGAGCATACGGTGGTGGTCTGCCCGGCTTGGGCGGGGCACCGCCGTGTCCTCACGGAGGCGATCGGCAGCGGCGATCTCTTGCGTCCGGCCCTGGTTCAGGCCATGGTCCGGAGCGAGAGTGCATGGGAAGCCGTCACTTCCTTCTGCGAAGCAGTAATGCTCGCGAAGGAGGAGGCGGAGCGCGCGAGGGAAATGCAAGATGCGCGCCCTCGCGCCCCTAGTCGCCGCAGGAGACGCCCCGGGCGTCGGGAGTCGCGAGCGTTGACAAGTTTGACAGATTTCGACTTGAATGTGAACGTTTTTTAAATACGTGAATTGACCTTTTGTTGTTCACTGACTTATGTCGCTGACCGTACTGAGACTAACTTTTCGCTTAGTACCCATAAAAACCTATCGTCTGGAATAAGACCTATTTAAAAGTTTCATAAGGGTTCGTTTACAACTTTTACGCCGGTGTAAAGTTAAGCAGTTTTATTATCCAGATTTGTTCGGAAAGCCTCGTTTGCTTGGTTTCAGTCGGAACATTTGGAATTTATTTCCATTAACGATGATAGTTTAATTTTTATAAGGGTATCTTATCTGAAGGGGGCCAACGGGACCCTTTTACACCTTTTACCGACTTTAAAAAAGACGGAGGTTATAATATGTTCATGTGTATGTTTTTTTATGATTGTTCATCGATATTTTCGTCAATTGGGGATCGATTTAGATTTTTTTTTTTTCATTTGGTAGAGATAACTTACGCGGTGGTCTCATATAAATTTTGCTTGAGTTGTTTTTGATATAACTTCGATAATTATTGTGTAAGTTATATGTAATTATACAACTTATCCATCAGCACGTAACATACAACAACAAAAACTCATTCATTTGTAACCGTGGTGTGCAAACAAGAATTTAAAATAAAGTGAATTAATTGTAAATCCTACTTGTACAGACATAAATTTATTTATTTTTTGGCTATAAATTCTTCTCTATTTCATTTCAAAGTTATCCATTAATTACCAGATATCCTATATAATTATTCAACAAAGCCTCAAGTTCATCAAATAAGTACACATAATCACATTGTAATAAGCTTAAACAATTAATATTCACCTGCCAAGGTGGTTGCGTGGTTGTAAAATTAATTACAATATCTAATTTGTATCATGTATTTACCACTGAATAGATAAAATACATGCTTTACACGACTACAATAACTAATCCAGCTCATTCACAATATCGTACAATACATTCATACGTATGTTTAATTAATGCTGAAGCAAAACGCTTTGTAGGCTATCATGGAATTCCCTCACAAATAATATTTGCTCATTTATAATAGATGCTGGGTGCATAAGTCAACAGCATCTATTATATTATGTCTACTATACTACTATAAAGGAGCTCGTGGCTAAGTAATAACAGCCGCACGGGTCGATCCATCAGGTTAAGCTACGCTTGCCGGGGTTGGTCAGTGGATGTGCGACCATATTTACATATCGGGACCCCTCCGTGCCTCGGAAAGCATGTTAAGCCGTTGGTCTTGACTGTCATTCGTGGGTCTTAGACAGTCATTATGGGTCGTCAGAAGCCCGATAGTTTGACTACCAGTATTTCCAAGAGTTGTCATGTATGTGATGGTTATTTATGGAGGTTAGAAAGGCAGTCGCTCCATGTAAAATACTAGTATTCAGCTGCATCCGGTTAGACTGGAAGCCGACCCCAACATAGTTGGGAAAAGGTTAGGCAGATTGACTACTATAATATATATTGCTAGAGCCGTAGGTATAAAGGTAAGAAATACAGTACAACACTTCGCAATAAAATTATTGTTGTTTTGATTTAATATGCCCAATGATTACTACTTGAGGATAAGGGCCTATTTCACACTGTCTGAGTAGCTACCCCTACCCACTGAATAAATCCGAAAATAGAACAGATTTGTATGACATTGGTGCCGATTTTGCCGAAGGTATTTCCATCATTTTCTCTCATATGAGCGTGTATTCTGAAAGTGGGCAACGTCGCTAATAGCTGTCAAATATTCCACTGTTTTGATATCGTCACTGCGGCCGATATGTGCGGCCACCGCTGTTATAGGAAACCGTACCTTAACATAGTTCTTAACTGTCACCGTCCTGAATGTCAGTAAGAGATGCCAATTCTCTAATTTTAGTTCCTTTTATGAACATGGTAATCAGGAACATTATCTACCAAGTAATCAGAGGTGGTGAAGGGCCCTAAGTTCATTATCATTTCCCTCGTAACACGGAAATATCAATCGAGCCGGAAAATCCCATATATTTTTATATGACCGCAAATATTAGCTGGTGGGAACCGTGGCACACTTCATGAATGGCACGCTGCCGTGGTATCGTGTCACGTTCTGTCATTTCATATACATAATATATGTCGCTCACATGGAACAGAACCGTGAAATGAGAATAAACGCCGTGAAACACGATAAAACAAACACTCACGAAAGTGACACGTTAATTAGGACTCACATTCCGCTTGTTTTGATACGTTTTCGTTTGACCAAATGAAGGAAGTATTGTATGGAACCCATTTCACATGAAATCAATGGTGTTTAATTATAATATATGGCAACCAATATTTAAGCAGGTGCAAAAATGGCTTTTTGTTTTAGGAAATAATGTGTTCATCATCAAACCGATTCGATAATGCAAGTAACAAATATTTTAGGCGCTGAAATTGTGACTGTGTCGTTGCTCGAGCAGTAAGAGTCAAAGAAGTAGGAGGCAGTATCACATGCGTGCGTTAGTGGGAGGACGTGCGGTCGTGGGATTGGCCCCACTGGGTAATGAATCCTGCTAGGCATGGCGGGCAGATACCTCCCGGGTCCTCGACTCATGGTACTAGAAGGAATAGTGGGGGTTTAGTCAGTAGAAGTCCGACATAACCCTCCGTTCCTCCCAGATGGAGGGTATCTATGAGGATTACCCCACGGTTTTTTAAAATAGAATATGTTCAAGCGTATTTTATCTTTCTATCTATGATCTTCCTACACAAAAAGGCCTAATACTGATCATTAAAATCCTAAAAAAAAATAGGTATGCAATGGGTAACTTGTTACTAAGTACTATCGAAGAACTTCATATCTAAGCAGTTTGAAAACAAAATCCCATGAACACGATGACCACATCTGTTACCGCCCCGGTTCTATAGCGGCCGAGCGTTGCAAGCAGAAATAGTCCTTACGATGTATAGATATGAACTTGTTCGATGGTACACAAGAAGTCTTACAAAACATTTTCTTTCCCTTTATTTTGTCGTGATCACAAACAAAGTCACTAAGTATTAACTTCGGTGACTCGTTAGAGTTCCATTCTCAACAAGTAGTTTTTGTTTCATCTCAGAACTTCTGAACTTCGAGCATTAAAGGCAAAGACACCATTTATATTATGCCTAGAATAGGTACATTCTTATATGCCCTTAAGGGCCCATCTTTTACGTCGCTACTCAAAAGTAACGTGTTATAAACCCTAGTCACCAATGAGTAGTCAGAAAGACACAGCACTAGTATTTCATTCAATAGTGATCCGTAAAGGCAATACCAAGATTCACAAATAAATAAATAATAAGTAGGTATATTTTACAAAGAGAAACACATAAAGTTAGTCATACACTAAACATGATTGTGATGGTGGTCAAAATCAGGCTGAACAGCTGGCTTCTGAACTATGTAAAAAGATACTTGTATCTCAGGAGCCAGAAACTAGTTAATAAGTCTAACCAACGTCGTGGACAATCGACATAAATGCTCACCCCCTTTTCACTATACAGTTAATTTTGCGACCATCCAGTCAACAGGGTACCCTGAAGATACTCGTAATTAAGGAAAAATAAAAAATAAAATACAGTACAAAAAAAATACATAAGTATTTTATTTGTACTTAAATTAACCACTTTTATTTGAATCCATGGTTTAAATTAAATTCAATCATTTTAAGTAATTTAAAATCAACCAATATTAAATAAACAAAATTGGTTGAATTTATTTTTATTTAATGTTATTTATAATGTTAAATGTTTAAAGGCAATAACGTCGTCTTTATCAGAAGGGGTCTTATTGTCTCTTATGCGTGGGTTTGCGGGCTAGGAGATGTAATTAATTGAAACAGAATAATATTCTGAATAATCACAAATCTCTAATCACATTAGGGAATGAACAATAATGTAAACGACATTCCCCCAAGTAAGACGCGAGCGCACATCAATCAACTCACTACACTGCAAGGGTAGTTTAGTCACTAATCTATCTACTATGATCATCCCAGTTGCAATATCATCGTAATTATTAATCAATGCCGGCTTCGATCCATCTTCGTGATCTTTTTTTTTTTTTTTACTGGTGTCCGCCTTCCTAGTACTCGGGGTTACGTCAAGTTGACGGCTGTCATAATCGTTCTAAAATCAAGTCCGTAAGTTTGGCATCGTAAACACGCCGTCATGTTTATTTAATTGTGTGGAGTGAATACAGTTTCTTTATTATTATAGCTGTACTAATGTTTATTAAAAATTATATTTTAAATCCACGCGAATGAAGTGAGTGAACAGCAAAAGAAATGAAAGAAAATCACTATAAAAGCTCTTTATTTTCTGCCTACCCTTGGGAAAAAAGGCTGAGGCTTAGGTTGTAAGCCTTTTTTTGCTAATTATCTGCTTCCAACCCACCTAATTAATTTCATTGTTCCTAATTAATACCTACTGAACGGAAACGTGACGTTTCCCCCGAAGTCCGAAGAGAAAAAATAACTAATCCGATTATTCAACAGTTTTTTGAAGGCATAAAATACACTACACACAATACACGATCAATCACGTTCTGAATCATTTTGAAAGAGATTGCTAATCCATTGCTTCATAAGTTCGAATAAAATTATTAATAAAAAAAAACTTTTTAAAACCAAGCTTTTATTCAATGTTTCAGTTGTACTAAAATGAAAATAATGGGCTTTAGAACGGGCTATCATAATTGCATGCGTATATACAATTGTGTGTCTGTGCTGTTGATCGTTAAGGAGTTCCTGGGTGCATTGTCTTCAAAACTGAACCACCACGTAAAATATCAACTCCGTAGGTTAAGAGGAAGTGGTTTTAATTTAGCTTACAAGATTTGACCAAGATATACTAACTAACTAACAAGGCAAGTTAAATAAAAGCTTGTAAAAAAAAATAGCTTAGGCTTAGCTTTTCTAAGTCAGGACAATGTAGTTTAGTTTAAGGGAATTCTTCTCTTTTTTATAAAGGTGGGGGGTGACCAGTCTGGGACGAGCCCTACAGAACTGTGCGGAAAGGAGGCGCATAATTCTTCCCCCTAAGGGGGAGGCGATCTTAACACTAATATTAATTTATTAACTTAATTAACAATGTTCGTGTGTAGTATGAATCTTATATTTATGTTATTGTATATTTATTATGTTATTTATGTGTGAATATGTATGTATTATTGAAACTTGTAGTTAGTTAGTTAAGTGGATTTTATTTATCTGGTAATAAAGATTTCATTTCATTAACAAAATTAGGAAAAACCGAAAATTTTATCAGCCTAGGGTAATTAATTTAGGTACAGGTACAAGAAGCTTATAAAAAAAAATCTGCTCATCAACTTAAATAACTTAATGAATGTTGCTGAACTGTCAAAAGGAAACAGATGACTGAGAATCTTAATCATTTACCGAAAATGTGTAGATAGCCGACCTTACCAATGCCGTTTATATGTTAGGAGAGCAACCGGACATAGTGATTGCCGCTTAGTGTGCCTATAAACATCTACAAGACTAAACTAATGGTCGCTTCTAGTTTAAACTAAGCCTCATGTATTAATGCAAGCTGCAGAATAAGGCCTATAGTCCACGATGCTACTCGAAAGTAACGTGTTACAAACACAAATCGCCAATGAGTAGCCTGAATGTCACAGCACTAATATTTCAATGGCGGTCCGTGAATGACGGAACCAATCACAAACTAGCTCACCCGTAAGACGCGTCATGATACTATTGAATAGAGTCGTGAACGATAGGCCTAATACTGAGGAAACATAAGCACAATTGGTATATACATAATATATTACTTTTGTTCTATCCCCCGTTAGAACCTACATGATTACACAAATAACCCTAACCTGCTATGGTGTATTTTTAATAGAACCAATTTAATATTTAGATCAAAAAGAACAACCGACTTCCAAAAAAACAGTGGAAAATAACTTTAATTTCGGAAGTCGGCGGCATAAACGAACATTCTAAACCAAAGTAACAGACTTCCGAAATTAAAGTAATTTTACATTTTGTAGTGTTTTTTGGAAGTCGGATGTTCTTTTTGTTGTAAATATAAAATTGGTTCTATTAAATACACTATAAAAAAAAAGAAACAAACTAGAAAAATAACTTTAATTTCGAAAGTCAGCGGCAGTAAACGAAAATTCTAAACCAAAGTAACTGATTTCCGAAATTAAAGTCACTTTTCACTTTGTAGTGTATGTTTGGAAGTCGGTTGCTTTTTTGTAAAAAGTTTTTATTTTCACCTTTTAGTTGTGGTATCTACACCTCAGACTTGAAATCGGTTAAAAACTACACAAAATAAAACACGTTTCCTAACACGTACCTGAACCAAACATAGTAAAAAATATTACCGATCGACATCCTAACATTTTTCAAATAACAAAAAAAAACAGACAAACGACGCTTCAGCCCATTGACTTTCCCCAAGGACTTGGAAAACCATTAAGGGCCCTGCACAGCCAAACAGTGATTAATGTGAAGCCTTCATGCCAAGCCATGAATATGATATTCCTCCCGAACATAGGAATGACTTGCGTGATGGTAATTCATGAAAGCTTAGTCAACAAAACTCATAATAAAACTCTAAACCTACGTCAGGTTTATACCGTACTCACGAAACTACTAAAATAGTGGTTAGGGCTAAAAATAGTTAGATCGTATCGAAGTTACTTTACGAGAATCAGTTGTGTTATGGCAAAGTACACGGTTCAACGAAATTAATTCACGTTTGTTGAAAATCGCGATATTAATTCCTATTAATATAGCGATTTTGACTGTTCCTACAGTCACAAGCTTAAATACGCTTATGTAAGGTTTAAAAGCACAGATATCCGTTTAAAAGCAATTTTCTCAATGTTTTGTGGTGTCACACCATAGTTTTATGAAAAAGGGTTACTCAAAGTTGAAAAATTTATTTCACGCGAAAAATGTTTCGAATTTCGAAGCATTAAAATTATAACAATCATATTGCGTAAAAAGAAATATGTAGGCTATAATGAAAATAATACAACATGGGAGCATCTGCAGCCGAACTAGGTGGAAAACTTGTATTAGGTATGTATGCCGCTATGCTGACACCATAGCAATAACCAGAAACGAATAGCGTATTATCAAACAGCAATTTTTTTCTTACCATGAATATTACGTAACTGTTAGGTATTTATGCTCGTAACAGTATCTGTGGCAGACATATCCGATAGGGCTTTATGTTATCACGATTCAATTCATGCAAAAATGAGACCATTCTTTGTTGCCATTACCGAAGAAACCTAATAGACAGCTAGCATAACAAGCCATATTATAATGCTGGATGCAAAATATTAATATTTTTTGTAGCACAAAAATCAAACAAAATAGTATAATCCGTCGATTGTGACGCCATCAACTAGGAATTGTAACACTACTGTGGCGACACTACAATGCCACATGCGAACTACGCATCAAAGACCTGACGTGATACAAATCCTGCATCGCGCAAGTAGAGTTTACCGCGTGACCGATATATATACAACATCCCGACATCAATCGTCGGGCAGTAGCCCACCAGACACAACACCCGTCTCGTCGGAGGATCCTCCCTTTTCTGTAGAGGATGAGTGAACATTACTCCCTGTCCCTCATTCCTCTATATAATAATACCAGCCTATTATTCTCCCACCGCAGGGCAAGGGTCTCTTCTCATACAGAGAAGGCACGAGCATTGATCACCATGCTTGCTCAAGACGGGTTTCAGACATTAATATTAACTATAAGTCCAGGTTTCCTCACGATGATTTTCCTTCATCGATATCAGTAATGTCCAAGATAAACTCGGAAAGTACATATGAATTGAAATAGTTACATTTTTACTTACCCAAATGTAAACCCACTACCTCGCGCATGAGAGGCGAGGTCTTCACAACTGAGCCATCACGACACTACTAAGTAAGCATAACTATTTGGGACTAAACAAATGTTTAGAACGAAGAACCATACATAATAGTTAACAAACAACGCGTTAATTATAAAGTTACATACATTAACATTATTTATTTTGTCCTCGCTAGGGATACAAACTAAATATGAGAGTCTTAATTCAACCGTCATCATTAAACCTAACAACATGGTCATGGTGATAAAATATAGCCCAAAAAAAGCTTGTTTCTTGTAACCATATAGCCTACAAAGTCAAAGTCAAACAATTTATTTCACTTAGGCACATAAAAGGCAGTTATGAACGTCACTTTTACAAAAAATAGAATTGATTCTAGTCGCCCCTTCCAAAAGGTAGTTTTCGTATGGAGAAGAATGGGCAAGAAACTACACCGTTACTCTTTTAAAATGTTTTTACAATATTTTGTATACAAGTATGTGAAGACGATGCATCTAGAATAAGATAGGTACCACGATAGATAAAAAATAATGAAAAATGAAGCAACTACAGATAAATTAATTATTTAAAAACATTGTAAAATTAAACGGTATTCCTAACATTTTAACAAGTAATACTAATAAGTCATTCGCTAGATGGCGCTGTATGTGTTAACTAGCTTAACTTAACTCGCGGTGTTAATATATTTTCTAAAAATCTTAAATGTACACAAAGTCCAGTGTTTTTTGTGTTAGTGGTGAGAACAAGACATAATAATTTCATACAATTGGAGTCATTACGATCTAGTACCTAAAATCAGTGTTATTGTGGGATCAAAATAGCTGTGTTTACATTGGCTACAAACATTACACTAGTATTAAAGTGTCAAAATCAGTGGACGAGGACTGTGCTAACACGATTGGCGATATATATCTTTAACTTTGCGACGTTTTTTGGCTTACTGTGACATTATTTCGAATTTTTGTGCTAACGGTGTGATTTCAAATTCTGCCTTATCATCTTATGTGCAGTAAAGTTTCAATCAACGCCATCTATGTAGCGGCATAGTACTCAGTCACCTAGAATATTTCGTGAGTTGCTTGCACTCTGGACTGAGTGATTGATTGATTGATCTTCATCGTACTCCATCGTCTTATGATAGGTGGCGCTACTTGTATCTTGTTACACCCAGGCTGTAATCATCACTGCCGTGAATCGAGCAAGCAATCGAACAATAAGTTTCCTAGTCTGCGCGTCGGGTGGCGCTACTTTTGCCTTCGTTGACATAAAAGTATAACATTTTGCTCGACTATTCGTATAGTCAAGATGAACTGTAGCGGATGCAACAATGTGCTAGCATCTGATGCTGGTTACCTGATGTGTAATTTGTGCAAAGGTAGATATAATTACGAATGCCTAAACTTTTCCTTGCAACAATTTATAGCACTATCGCATGATTTCAAAACTGGCTGGAAATGTCCCTCGTGCTGTAATATTACGCGTCGCACCCGTCCTAATTTGGACACACCAGTTCGTTCCAGCACGCAGGTTGCAGCCTGTGAGGACAACAGCATGAATATGTCGTGTGATAACATGGAACAACGACCACCTTCGCCTCGCACTCCGCCATGTATGTACACGTCACTTCCTGCAAGTGTTGACAATAACTCCACACCGGTGCTTGTAGACAACCAAATCCAATCTTTTACCTTAGATTTGAACAAAACATTGCAAGGATTGCGATCTGACATCGATCATACTGTGGCAGTGTTTAAGGAAGACATTAAAAATACTTTGAAGGATTGGCGTGGTGAGATGGAAGCTAGCATGCTCAGTTATCACGAATGTGTTAAAAACAGTTTGGCCGATATGAAGCAGGAGTTGGGCTCTGTTTGCGCTGCCCAAGCTGTCCTCAAAAAGGATGTCAAGGAAATGAATGACGATATGTCTAATCTTAAACACTCGCTCCAGTTTCTCGCAAGCGAACAGACTGACCTAAAATGAAGAGTTGAAGATATTGCTCGTCTGCAGGCAGAACAATCGGCCACTTCTATAACCTATTTGGAATCTAAAATTGAAGCGCTTGAACAGCAAGCGAGGCAATGCAATCTGGAAATCTGCAACGTACCAGACAAGCGTGGTGAAAACCTTTTGCAGATGTTGGGGACGATTGGAGATGCCATTGGCTTTCCCATACCTCATAAGGACATAATATCCATCCACAGAGTTCCACACGCCCACCAACAAACTAACAGGCCTAAGAACATTATTGTAAAATTCTCCACGCGCATATTGCGTGATAATGTTCATAGCGCATTCCGGCAGGCTAAGTCGCTGAAAACGGATCAAGTAGGCATAACGGGGTCTTCAACAAATATTTATATTAACGAACATTTAACTTTAAAAAATAAAATATTATTTCGTAAATGTAAGGAAGCGGCAAAACTTCACCAGTTTAATTATGTGTGGATTAAAAATTGCACTATTCTTGTACGTAAGAAAGACGGCGAAGCTGCTTTTGCCATTAGATCAGAAGCAGATATCGATAAAATCAATTGTGATGGTCGTACTGTCGCTAATCTGTGATCGTTGCACTTGTACTTGCTCACTCACTGATCGTTGTTACTATTATGTTATGTTGACTGTCCTTAATCTGCAGTTCCAATTATTATCTGTACTCTGCATGTTTTATTGTGTTCGTAAATTGTGTGCCGTTTTTTATCGTGTTATAAGTTATAAATCAACTCAAATCTCATACCTATTAAATTCTACCTATTTGTGTGTAACATTAAAAATGGATACTGTGGCTAATAATTATGTTGTTGTCGTTCTTAGAAGGTGTTGTGATCTATACTGCCTCTTGCTTCTGCCTAGTTTATTTCCCGTTACTTTAATTTATGATGTTTTGCTCTTAGGATTGTATACATACTTGCTGCTTGGACACGCTCCCATCATGAATACGCATATATATTTTAATATTAGCAATGTCGAATAAAATATCACCATTTACTACCAAAATTGTAGGGGCTTTCGCACAAAACTACAACAGTTACTCACAAATGTCCTTATGAATACATACGATATCATAATCTTAACTGAAACCTGGCTAACACCTGAAATTTATGACAGAGAGTTCATAGACCAGCGTTATAGTGTGTACCGTTGTGATCGTGATCGCACTGCTACTAATAAACGGGATGGTGGAGGTGTACTGGTTGCTGTTTTACGCACTTTAAAACCTTCTGAGTCGGGTCTCTCATTGACACAGTACAGTGATCTCTCACACACTCATATTGAACACATTATGGTTGAGTTGCCCAGCACTGTCAACAACAAAAGACACGTTGTGAGTGCTGCCTACATACCACCTAAGACTTCTACTTTAGTGTATGACAAGCACTTTGAATTGCTACAGGAAGTATTAAGCCATCCTACTGTCGAAAGTATATTTGTTGTAGGAGACTATAATCTCCCTGAAGCCAATTGGCTAGTATCGTCTGCAACAGATATCTCAAACATTGCTTCGTCATATACTGGAAGAGCTTCGGCCTGCGCAAATTTAAATATCTTGATCTCACTTCTGGGTGCCTTTCAATATAACAATATACTGAATGACAAAGGTAAAATTCTTGACCTTGTCATTTCCAATAATCCCTGCAATATTTCTCAAATCACAGCTGCATTGCTACCAATTGACACCTACCATCCTGTCCTAGCGTGTGAGACCTTTTTAAACGTCAAAGTTACCCCATTTACTAAACTCCTCTTCATAAATATTGTTTTCATAAGGCCAACTTTAACAATATTAATTTTAACATACAAAAATTGAACTGGTCTGAACTGCTATGCCCTTTGAATTCTGAAGAGGCTCTGGACAAATTCTACGCCGAGATGGAAGATATCATTAAACATGACACCCCACTGGCCCGACCTAGATCAGTTAGCTATCCCATATGGTTCTCTCGCATTCTTATAACAATTTCAAAAAAGAAGCAAAAGGCTTGGATTAAGTGGAAGAAATATAATAACATTTCTGATTATGAATCATTTTCAAACTATAGAAGACAGTTTAAGGAAACATGTCTTAAATGTTTCAGTTCGTACATCAGTTCTGTAGAGGACAATCTTAGTAAAAACATAAAACACTTCCGGACCTACGTTTCTAATCGTAAAGATAAACCTGGAATCCCGTCAAAGCTTCAATACAAAAATGCCGAAACAAATAACCCAGATTTGGCCTGTAATATGTTTTCTGACTTTTTTTACTCGGTATATGAACCGAAATCACCTTCGTTGTCTCAGTGGAAGCCTCCGCAGGACAACAATGCACTACACGACATCTCTATTTGCGACCTTTCTTTTAACGAAGATAATATATTGAAGGAACTTAAATCCTTGGATCCGGCGAAGGGCCCTGGACCTGACGGACTTTCATCTTACTTCCTTAGGAATACAGCGACTTCCATCAGCAAACCCCTTTTTATTATTTATAATAAATGTATTTCTGAGGGAGTTGTACCGAAACCGTGGAAGCATGCGTATATCGTGCCCGTTCACAAAAGTGGATCCAAACGCAGCGTAGAACATTATCGTCCCATTTCTATCCTGTCTGCCTTGTCGAAACTCTTTGAGAGGTTAGTCCATAATGAAATTTATCCTGTACTACATAACATCATTATTCAACCACAGCACGGTTTCGTAAAACGGCGGTCGACAAATACAAATTTATTATTATTTTCTAGCTTCTTGTTTGATTGTGTTGATAGCCGTGTACAAGTGGATGCAGTGTACACGGACTTCTGTAAGGCCTTCGACAAGGTAGACCATGAAATACTATTAAATAAAATAGCGTTCAACGGAATCCGTGGAAATCTTTTGAGGTGGTTCATTTCTTATATTACCAATCGCAGTCAGAGGGTTGTAATCAATGGTCACCAATCTAATATCGCACAGGTGACCTCTGGCGTGCCACAAGGCTCTATACTTGGTCCCCTTTTGTTTATTTTATATATTAATGACATCAGCCAATGCTTTCGCAATACCAAGTTTCTGCTATATGCCGACGACCTCAAGGTATACAGAGCCATACGACAAACAACTGATTGCCTTCTGCTACAACAAGATTTGGACAGACTATCCTGTTATTGCCAGAAAAATAAGTTGCAACTAAGTTTGCCCAAATGTAACTACATAAATTTTACAAAAAACAAAAATAAAATAAACTACGCATACACGTTGTGCAATGCCCCCCTACTTAAGGTGGACTACATTCGTGATCTCGGTGTTATCCTTGATTCTAAGCTTTGCTTGGACCTTCATATAGAGAAGATAGTTAATAAAGCGTATCAACAATACGGATTTGTAATGCGATCAACTGTCGATTTTAAAAAGCCTTCTTCCTACATTTGCCTGTACAAGTCTCTAGTACGCTCTCAACTGGAATATGCCGTGTCCGTCTGGAGTCCATTTTATAAAAAGTACGTTGAAGTGATTGAGCGTGTTCAATACAAATTCCTGCGTGGCATGCATTATAGATGCTATGGATATTATTTGCCATACCAGGATTTGCTTGCAAAGTATATGCTCGTAACACTTGAAAATAGGCGTAAGTTCTTAGAAGCCATGAATTTATATAATATTGTAAGACATAAATTTGACTGCATTGAACTGTCCAACATGGTTTGCTATGCAGTTCCTAGGACGGTACACAAGCGAAAGGTGCGCGCTGGCACATTATTTTCAGTGGGTACTTGCAAGTCCAATTCTGGCTTGCGTTCGCCTGTACGCAGAATGGTCGATTCCTACAATGGGACTTTTGAACATATAGACATCTTTGTTTGTGCTCCCTATACATTCAAAAGTCTTATACTTAAGGTGCTTTCTTACAAATAATACTACCTTCTTTTTTGTGCACAATTTCGTGAGATTTATATGGAGTTATACTAGATATATTAAACACGTTAGTTAAGTTAGTTAAGAAAAATAAACAAAATGTATATGTATTTAGCGATTATATTCATTGTTTGTATCCTGTAGCTAATCTGTGAACAGCGTTGTGGGCTGCAATATTGTCTATATTTTTTTATGAATCTCTTGTTTCTATGTTTTATATTGTAGCTGTTTGTTGTTCCGTTTGAATAAAATAAAAAAAAAATAAAAAAAGTCAGTGTGTGAGTTCAAGAAATCACAGAATGTAAAATCAGTGTAATCATAAAAAATAACAAATTATATAATTAAATTAGCAACCAGTTTGATTTTGTCTAGACTCTAAATTGTCATACGGAGCAGGACCAGCTTGTTTCCAAGCATTCTTATCTTGGATATAATCCTCTAATTTACATACAAATCCCAATGATGGGACACAGGCGTCCTCTCCGAGAGAGGGAGTGGGCCGTAATCCACCACGCGAGCTCAGTGCAGGTTGATAAATGTCACAGGTCTTCTAGGACATGTCAAAACTCTCAAAACGGTCCGTTTTGAGCAATTATGAACACAAAGTATAGCGCCTGTCTGGGTTCGATACTTACGACTCATGCTCGGCCGTTACCACTGCTCCATTATGTTTCCAGTAAGAAAGATATAAATCTTTAGATTCACCCGACCGCCTAAAAAGATGGTCGTTCTTGTTTCGTTGACAATGACATTTGAATAATATTATCTCTCTCACTTACATTGAAAATAATATCTATCGCACCATGTGGAATGTGTGAACTTAGTTTTCTCAGTTTCTCGCGACCTAAGTACGGTGAGGGCAAATCTAACGATTTAAATATTTTTCCTGTTGATGAAAATAATATTTATCGCACCATGTGGAATGTGTGAACTTAGTTTTCTCAGTTTCTCGTGACCTAAGTACGGTGAGGGCAAATCTAACGATTTAAATATTATTCCTGTTGTTACAGGAAAAAGATTTCAATGGCCGGGCGGGTGATATATAAAGTGCCAGGCTCAAACGCAATGCTTCACAATAAATCTCTACGATCCTTTCAAATGCACATACGAGACCCATATCCACACCATATAAGTACAGACAGCAACAAAAGTTCGGGATTTAAATCGTAGCTGGCCTAAATAGATGTAATATTGTAATACCAGAAACTTTTAACGATTGCAAGAGCCTGAAAGGCTGTGTTTCAAAACCGGTTTGTTAGAATTTCGATAATTTTACAATTTCATCAAAGATTGGGGCAAACCATAAAAATAACAGCGCTAACACATTTTCATTGCTGACCGTAATATGTATTGAAAAGTCTAGTCCTTGTAAAAGGATTTTTCTTGTTCTTTTGCAATAAAAAAAAAATATTATTCAGAGCTTTTGATTACTTTCCGTTCCTGTCGTACTAAATCAGCAAAAATGTAGGTCACACGGTACAGTATTAATTTCATGATTTAAGCGGAAACAGACAGTAAAAAAATAAATGTATGTATGTATCTCTGAAATGTGATGGGACAACATAGACTTAGGAGCAGAATATGAGCGTCAGGTATATTTGTCTGACGCATGCTGAGCTGGTCTCCCATTTGGTGCAACCTAAACCCCGGGTCCTATTACTAATCTGTGGTCCTATTCAAAAGTGATCCTCGCGTCCATATGTGACTTTTTTTTCGGAATACCTTCAAAGCGCCTGACGCGGCCTGAGACGCACATTACACTGTTTGTTCTTTTTAATTGATTTCGCCATGCCTGTGACTTACTTTTTTTCTTTTTTTTTTTTGTAAATGGCCCTTTGTATTTTCTTTGTATTTACGTAAATGAACATCATTAAAACGTTAATTTGAATTCCCCACTTATAAATTCCATTAATCTGTAATTAGTAAGTTAGTTAACGAAGAAATTATTTGTGTTTAACATTGTGGTCTAACATTGTATTTAATAAAATAAATTCTCTTGATTAAAGAGCAACGATTTGGCTTATTATAAAAAGTAAATATCTAACCACACAACACATTACATTTATATTTAATTGTGCTTTTAAGTTTAGTGCTGTTTTTTAGTTTGCACTAAATAAATGATAAAAATCTATTACTTAGGCCCTTAGGGTCTTAGCACACGGATGCCTGCCTGGGAGGCCAGCGGTTCTCGCTAAATGTTATTAATGAAAAGTGCCCGTCGCTGGCCGCTAGTAGCAGTCAAGTGGACCGTGTGGTTACACTTAGCATTATCTTATCGTAGAGTGCATACTTAGACCTACTACGAGAGCTTAAGAGACTTAGTGGCATCGTTGGTAGCCTAATAGTGATTGGGCTCTTTGCACTGGTACCTATTTTCATTAAATATTGCTATGCAATACAGTTAACCTCAAAAAGATGGCAAAAATTTATTGAACTATTTCTACAATTGTTCCATCATAATATTATATCAATTTGTATCCACAAAACATATAACACAGGGTATTTAATTTTAGATACACATTGATACAGTATTTAAGAACACAAATTGTAGACAATCAAATGATTTTATACAGAACGTAGGTACCTATACATTTTTTTGAGGCTCACTGTCCCTACGATCAACCGTATGACAGTGGCCTAAGTGCGATTTTCGACCGCAGCCGTCGCCGGGACATATCGCGGCCCCGGCACACAGGCAACGGAAGGAACACGGATGAGTTTTAGTCAGTAAAAGTCTGACACTCCCTCTCGCTCCGCCCAGAGCGGGAGGAGTCATTTGATGATGTCCCACCAAAAAAAAAAAAAAAAAAAAAAAAAAAGAAAAAAAAAAAAAAAAAAAAAAAAACCGTCGCCGGGACGTCAGCCAGAATTGAGATTATTCGAACCGAAAGTGTTGACCCGGTGACGGCGATCGTTCGTCCACTGCGACCGAACTCGGCGGTTCAGTAGGTATGTTATGATAAGCAAAGCCGGGCGAACAGCGCCGGTGCGACGGCTGCGGACAAGATCAAATGTGTTTTGTATTGTCAGCACATCGGGCCGTCACAATCTCGAGCCGAGTTATAGCTATCGTACCGAACTACTCGAAACTTCGGCGGGATGGCGCCGATCGGGTGACGGAAATGCGGTGGACACGCGGCCTTAGTAAATATATGTATCGCTACTTCGGCGCCGTCATCTCGTTCTCGGTGACATCCCTGTGATGGTTGCGATGGACAAACGCTCAACACTCGAACTACGAAAATCGCCCTTTTCGCTACGACATACAGGCGATGTGAATGTCAAATTGTTACTACGTGCTGTTTACTGTTTAAGAGGCTCAGCCCGTTTTTATAAAGTGTGTTCGAGGTAGATAACAATTCGTGTGTACACAATATAATTTATTTCAACGAAATCTGCCCTCATATTTCTTGGCTTTTTCACACCTGAGGTATCACGCGTCAGTTTCAAGTATAATACGGAGTCTTAATAAACTCCCATATTTTATAAATTAGACCTTTATCGTAACGCTTGCTTGGTTCGATTTAATTTTAAGTTTATGCTCAGTTGTGCACTTCGGTTTTAAAGTACACACCATTTACCTCTTTTTTTTTAAACCAGCTCTTATTTTATTATACCCAAACGGAGCTTTTTCTACGCTTTTATAGACTCACTCTTTATTTTTTTCATGTAAATAATGTTACATACATTATTTATATGAAAAATAAAGTGAAACTAATTTTATACCCACTTAAATTCGACTTTAGTAAAAAATAATACAATATACGACATATATTTAGCAACCTAATTCGCTTAACTTTAGTAAAAGCTAGTCAATAATAAAATACTATCCTGAAAGTCTGACAACCAGTCTTACACAGTAACTGGGCCGGTCAGTTAGACAGTCGCTCCATGTTAAATACTGATTCACTTGCAGTCAGTTGGACTAGAAGCCGACCTTGACATAGTTATACATATATACACACACTATATTTATGTATGATCTCTTCTTCGTGGATTCAATTTTAACACTCACGACACTCAATGGTAATATCTGACGGCAACACAATATCAATAGAATACACAGAAAGGTAAAAAACAGTGAGTGGAGTGAAAGTACGTCAAATATTGACGATAAAAAATACTCAAGGGCAAACCATTTCTTACGGTTTTGAAAATTTACTTTCCCTTAGCTTGGAACCTAAACGACCAATTATGCCAAAATACCATCGTTTAATTTTAGGACCTCACTCGATACGTAAAACAATTCGATGAAAAACTTTTTTTACAAAATATTCAACCGACTTAAAAAAACACACAAAAATGTACTAAATAACTTAAACGAAAGTCGGTGGCAAATAAGGGAAAAACAAAACCAATGCCGAACCAACTCCGATTTCCAAAATTAAACTGAGTACCTACTTACTTTGCACTTAGCACTATTTTTTATTTTTCACATTTTAGTGGTAGTACCTCAAACAAATTCGTTTGACCACTACTTGCTATGTAAATAGCAGTGACAGGAATTACAACATAATCAATTTACCTTACGAAATACGTGTTATTGAAACTAACTCTACTAAGCAAATTTATAATTCATATTCATATGGCACCACGAGACCTTTCTATACCAAATAAGCCAAGAATCACGTAAATCGGCCTAGTAATTACGGAGAAATCTGTGTACCTACATTTACTAAATAAATTGCATAACTTCTTTTTTGAAGTCAGTTGTAAATGCTAACAATTAAGTAACAGTTACACCAAAACAATTCTATCCACTATCTCACTTAATTATCATTAATAACAAAGGTACTTTCATTCCTCTAGATGTATTTTTTCTGAAGATATCCCAAGACTAAGTGCTGCGACACGCCCCGAACAGGTCACCGACAACCATTTATATTCTTTAACCTTGCCCTTTACTTAGACTTTCGGTTTTTGCAAATAACCAGCTAAGTACCTATTGTATTTTTTATAAACCAAACATACACTTACGTCACTGTACTTACTGTACTGATATTCAGCTGCATCCGGTTAGACCGGAAGCCGACCCCAACATAGTTGGAAAAAGGCTAGGCAGATTGATTGTGTGTAACGCAATTATCCCGCCGGTTAACTAAACAGCGGTTAATGCACAAGGCGTTTTATTTTTAATCAATTTGATAGAAAATTGTCTTAGATCCGGTCACTGTAAAACAACATAATAACAAATAAAATTTGCAACACAACTTGTGATACAAACAAGATGTTCACGTTATTATGATTTCCGCAAGGCTGCGGTTTATTATATGGAATGTAATGTTCCATCTTCTAATTGAAAACCGCGAGAAATATTTTCTAGAATGTTCAAAATTCAAAAAATTCAAAAGTCATTTATTCAAACTAGGCTGAGAATCAGCACTTTTCGAACGTCAAAATTACATAAGACAGTCCCCTAAAACGCCCACCCTTCACCACTTCCTAGTGCATTAGCTGGGAAGAAGAAGTGGCGCAACAAACTCCCCAGCAGCACAGCTGTCTGTTCAGTTAGAAGAACAAAAAAAAAGATTCTATATAATAGTATTCAAAATAATTTACATTACGCAACACAAAACATAATTCAAATTATTAGCCATATGTTAGCTAGCACACGCCAATATACCAAACAAAATCATCGAGAACTCAACCAATCAATCATCGATACTCAGGCCGAAATAAAAAAACTAAACGTAAACAGAATTTAATATCTAAATAAAAAAGCCTCCAGGCATAAAGGGCGTGCCCGCTTACATATAGTTGTAACTGGAAGTTATAAATGATAAACTAGGACCATCGATGTAAAATAAATAAACAAAGAGTTAATATTACTAATAACAGTAAATAATATGATCAATTGTCGAGGTCACTAGCTAACCACATATTGCAATACAACTCATTAAAAAAACAGTGTGATGAGTAGATTTTGTCAAAAATAAATTAAAGTTAAATTAAAATAACTTGACTTAAAAAGTCAAATAAAATAAACAATTATATAAACTCATATAACTTGTCAGTACGTAAGCTGGAGAAAGAACATAAACATTGCCTTGAGTTAATCACAGCGACCAACTATTCTTATTGTTATGTTACTATTTGTTATGTTGTTGACTTCTATGTTGGCATAGCGACTCTTGCAATTTTTTTTTATTGATATGTAACATTTTCCTCTAAAGGTGGGCAAAGTGGAACATTTTTGCAATTGGAACATTTGCATCTGGATCACTGAAATGATCCGAATCATTGATATGTTTCATTTGAATCATCGGCTTAAAGGATATAAAAATGGATACACTTCTCATTTAGTATCTCTTTCTGACTTAAATAGATTGTAATGTGTAACCCGCTCACTCGCGTCTCGCGAGTCAGTTCAGCAAAGTAACGTAACTCAGCGTCTCAGTCTTTTTCATTCTGTCTCGCTCACTTCTGCATCGTCGCATTGCAAGCGATGGTCGCGCGGAAAGAGCACAGAGTAAAGAGCAAAGTAATAATTCAGATTCAAATGATGCGTTGTCGGTTCCGTAAAAAGTTACAAACGACTATTTTCCTCTCGCTTCCCTGCAATCTGTGCACAGAACATATGTGCCCAAAACATCTGTGGGAGTGATTTCGTGAAAAGCGACGGAAATATGTCTCAGGAAGCCGGGGAAACGCGAGCTATTTGATTTGCCCAATGAGCGCTCGCGGTGCTAGAGTTTGCCGTCAGAAACGACCTTGGCGAGGCCCCGCCTCTTTCATGTTGCTTGTTACCAAGGTGAGATGTCAGATGTTACACATAGAAAGATAGAAAGAAAAATAAGTTTATTTGCCACAGAAACACGTGCATATTTTTTTTTTATTAAACTCGAGTAGATAACAATACAATAACGAGCACAAAACAGAAATCATGCCTGTGACAAGACGGCTTCCACTCAGCATGATGCTGTGCTATGGTGACCCACAGCACAGCGCTGATTTTCAGTGGTCACCCGAAAAAACGTACGGAAACCAAGTCAGGTTTAAATAATTATACATAAATATAAAATAAAATAAATAGTACTTATAATATAATATAATGCTATTATACAACCAACAGTATGAATAAACACCCCTTTTATGTTGCTTGTTACCAAGGTGAGATGTCAGATGTTACACATCATATGCGACTATTGCTAAGCCGTCTTCCCAAGCTCTTTATCGCCATACGAGTAGTGTGTTATTAGTGCATAGCGTTTAAAATATGCCATTATAATATTATAAAAACAAAACCAAGCCTGTGACCATTTTACGACACCTCATGTATTAAAATCCATCGAGCAGAAATAGAGGCAGACAAATCAAAAGAAGGAAAGATGACGTTAACTAAATACAAATAAATAACAATCATCGGAACCATTCAAAAACTCAAACTCAAAGCATTTATTTTCAAATAAACCATTTACAGGCACTTTTGAATTGTCAAGGAATCGGTCAGTCAGAAATATGAAGCTAGTTGCCCATTCCAAAGCGTAGTACGTACCTATGGAGAAGAACGGGCAAGAAACTCCACGGACACTCTTTTAAATAAATTGTTACAAAATATTGGTTACATCATTCATGTTGAAATTAAACATGTGAGAACAATGTAGAAAGACGTGCACGTTAGAAGCGTCCGTAATAAAAATATAAAACAAAGAACAATTTAAATTAGCCAAGGCAGCTAAGAGTTGACCAGTCCCAACTGACGGCGCCCGTTCACGAACATGACGCATGGATTAGCACCATTCAGCTCAACCATTTTGAAGGGAGCTAAATGATCCAACACACGCTTCACCATCAGCGAGACATCTGAGTGAGCATGACATACTCACAGCCGCCAGGGCACATTCAAGTCAATAAAAGACGTATTACCCGGTAAATGTTAGCTCTTTAGTACATAGTACTTCCACTTGGGCTTACCACTTGGGCTCTGAAATTACAAGTCAAAAAATAAAAATGTCGAATCAATGTTTTTTCATCTTTTTTCTGTTTACTTTCCATCTACATTCGTAATCACAACTGTCTTCGTCATTTTCCTCGTTCCTTCGCATCAAATGCCTATTATTGCCTATACCATGATAACCAATTTCCTCACAGCTACTGCTCTTCAATATTGGTTCCCAACCAATTGATGAACTAAACTCAGTGTCGGTACAGCCAATATTGTGCAATATTAACTCGTATTTGTTTAATCTACATTCGTCATAACATGACTGTACAACACACAAAATCAAAACGTATTATTTTATTCAAATCAGACCGAGAATCAACAAAAACCAAATCAAAAGTAAATTATTTAAACTAGGCTGAGAATCAGCAATTTTCGAACGTCAAAATTACATAAGATAGTCCCCGAAAACGCCTGCCCTTCACCACTTCCGTGGTGCAACGAAATCCCTAGCAGCATTTTTAGGGAGGCAATTATTACCGTAGATAACTCTCAAAATAAGAGCTACGTTACACAACAGAAAAGCGTTATATCTGACGACTAACTAACGGAAAATGGAAAAGCTAAAATATATATACCCGCGCTTTGCATAAAATCTAGGCAAAGCCGCGTGGCCAAAATTGCCCCAAATGCACTTTTTTAATAATGATATTACAAAACCTGGGGTACATTATTCGTTTTTTGTTGTTTCTATATGCGAGAAAATTGAAAAAAAAATTACGCAGCTTCACGAACATGACACGACGCGTGGATCGGCAGCATTCGGCATTTACCCCAACCATTTTGATGGGAACCGAATGATCCAACACACGCGCCACCATCAGCGAGACATAAACTGATGTCAGTGCAAACCGAAGAACCTTCTCGAGTGAAGATAATTGTGAACATCCGGCACTCCCTGGGTGGTCAACCTATCTGACTATCTCATCGTATAGCATGCTAACTGCTAACACGAGAAATAAGTACAAACACACACGTCCAAATATGACAAACTTGGTACTAGTATAATAGTCTTTTATTATACCAAGTTTGTCATATTTGTGATGGATGTGTAAAACTTTCCCAATTAGTCTACATTATAGCGTAATACATTAGCAGCAGTGTTCTTTCTTATTTTCATCTAAGAAAACACACAATTACGATGAAGGAAAATTTCATAAGAAAACCGGGCGCAGTAAGTAGTTAGTAAGTTTCTTATTTCTACAACGACTTTCAACGAGATTGACCTACGGAGGTGGCTTATTTTTGACTTTTCTGTCATCATTATCGCTGATAGAATGTCAGTTTGTCTTGGCTCTCTGAACTCGAAAGTATGCAATCGAATCAAACTAAATTATTTTATATAGTTTCAAAAATTTTGGCTCGTTCTTTGGCCAAAGAATTAGCATTGCCATTCAACGTGGCAATGCTGCCAGTCTTCTGGGCACGTTTCCGGATGATAGCGATGCGGACGAATACTTCGACGCCTAAATGTCCTTTTGTTTTTTGCATCAATTTATATAGTTAGTTATTGTATCTAGTACCTGGTGTAAATAGTTATTAATATAATTTAATAGAATATATGATGATGTAATAATATTTGTATATTGTCCTGTATAAATGAAAACAAAAACACATATCGTGAAAAAAAAAAAAAGTTTAAAAAACAAAATATCGGGAAAAATTAAGAAAATATCGGGAGGAAATTCATATTCGTAAGTATGCAATCGAATCAAACTCAATTCTTTTATATAGGTTAAAAACAAAATATCGGGAAAAATTAAGAAAATATCGGTAGGAAATTCATATTCGAAAGTATGCAATCGATTCGAATATGAATTAAAGAAAAATTAAGAAAATATCAGGAGGAAATTTATATTTCTGTTCGTATAAGTTTAAGGTCAATATAAGAAAGAATAAACAGAATGATGAGTAAAGACAGAAAGAAAACGACCCACTGACCCACAATATAAAAGGTGTATACATTTTTCTCTGATTGTGTCACCAGTATAAAATTTAATGTCGAGTTCTTTTATAAATCTAATAAAGTGAATAGTCACTGCGTGCCTGCGGCAGTTTAGTGACGGAGTCTTTTTATTCTGTTTCAGTTTATTGCTTTGGACAGATAGTGTTGTTCTCTAGCTTTATCTGAACTTTATGTTTAAAAAATTTGGCGTTTTATGCCTTTAGGTACGAATTTAAAACAGTGCCTTTGTAGGCTTTTGTCCTTTGACTATGGTTTTTTTTTATATTTATTTTGCACGTTAGTGACTACCAAAATAAATAATATGCCTTTTAA
This sequence comes from Agrochola macilenta, assembly GCA_916701695.1. NCBI lineage: Eukaryota > Metazoa > Arthropoda > Insecta > Lepidoptera > Noctuidae > Agrochola > Agrochola macilenta. The sequence continues at coordinate 19,721,677 of OU753560.1, read as the reverse complement.
ACTGTTTCAAATTACTTTATTATTTATTAATTTGACGACATGGTTGGCGCAGTGGCTGAGCGATCGACTGCTGCGCAACGTGTCGCGGGTTCGATCCCCGCACGGAACAAATATTTGTATGATCTGCGAGTAGTTGTTCCGGGTCTGGGTGTTAGTGTATGTGAGTTTCTATGTTTGTAAACGCACCCACGATACAGGAAGAAATTCTAAGTGTGGGGCAACGTTTAAAAAAAATAAAAAAAACAAAAATTAATTAAACTCAAATTAAGTTTAAAAAAAATTAAGTCGTTATTAAAACATTATTTTCACTCTTTTATTTTGTGTTTCGTGAACTATGTCCAAATAAACGTTATTCTTTATTTCTTTTAAATATATTTTTGTAGTACTTTTTTTCATTTTTTTTAATAAATTAACTTTGTTACTAAGCAAATTCGTTAATTCGCTTAAGGTGTAAGTAGTAAGAAGTTATGCAAGTTCAAAATGATATAAATTTCAATGATTTGGAAAAAAAAATTGCTTCCTAATTTTTTTTAACGCCAACCTTATCTTCGATTAGGTTGGTATTATGAAAATATTTTCCTCAAATACACTTCCTGTATATTTTTTAAAATTTTAATTTTTGATCAGATATCGACAAAAAAATCAAACACCTAAATTCATTCCTTTAACAACCTAAAACCTAGAAAAAACACAAAAACTTACTTTCAAAACTCAATCCGAAGTTAAGCACAAACTCGTAAAAAGTTTAAACGTTTTCAAATCCATAATTTCACTTAAACACTAACATTTTTACACTTAAATTAGCACACACACATAGTTTAACTAGCACTAAACTTAGTTTTCACTTAACAACATTTGAGACTAAATTTTCACTACTTTAGGAAAAAGTTGTAAAGTTTCGTGAACTTTTGTGAAAGAGGGACAGGTGGTTGCGCCGATTGCTTGTGATAGACTGAAGTCTTGAATGAAAGCAGTGGAAATTGTTGTACGCATGCGCGGCGAAATGCACTGTTTGGATGTTTTGTTGGCATCCTTTGGTGTTAGGCTGAGTTTTTTGATGTTAGGCGGCGATTTAGTGGCTGATTTTTATTGTTTGGAGACATTGTTTGTTTATTATAATAGAAAAGACCATGTACTTACCATTGACCATGTACTTTAATACAATATTATGTTGTATTTTTTCTAAACACATGACGTATTTGCCGAGCGTATAATTTGATAAGTTAGTTTTGGTACTTCATTTTTATACCATAAAAGTACACTAGATATTTAAGTTTTTCTGTGCCTTATAATTGTATTACAAACCTTAAACGGACGTTCCAACTAATTGACTTTGACAAACTTATTATCAACAGAAATAGACATTCGAAGACACTTAGTGAAAAACGAAGCACGGCCGTGCTTCGTTTTTCACTAAGTGTTTATTCTATAATTACAATTTATACGAGGGCATTTCGTTTCATGAAGTGTTTTTCCTATAATTTTGTAGACGTATTTAGAGCAAATTGCTGGTTACCTGTAAGTACGTACTTCGAATGATTGATGCCATACCATTAATTAGGATTGTTATATTTTCAATAATTATACCTACGACTCACGTAGGTGCTTTTCATAATTGCCGAAAAGTAATAATTGATGTGTGTAGGTAGATAGTTAATAAAAATATCCAAAATATAGTTGGCAAAAACGGAGCATATTCATACTTAGTTAAATTGAATAGTATTTTTATACAAATGTTATTTTATAACCTAAGGGTGTCTGTGGCACCAAAGCCAGCCCGGCGCGGAGGCGCAACCCTTCGGCTTAGCCACCAGGCTCATTATAAACAAAAGTTGTTTGACTTACAACGTTCTGAAGCTAACCCAGCGACTTTGATGTGTAGACACCTTAAAAATCACTTTTACTTTGAATTTAGATAAAGTAACAAAAATGATCGATTTAAAATGCCTAAAAACAGATTGTTATTTATCATTAAATAAGTAGTAAGTATAACTTATTGAAATGTACAAGAACTTCTTTTATAACCTTTCAGGAACCAAATTACTGGTTCTAATATATGCTGAGCTTCAATCAAATCTACGGTTCTTGGAGAAAACAAGAGCGTTAATTTTCACAAAAAACGAATAGTAAAAATTCCAGACATAAAATGTTGTCGGATTTTTACAAAATGACATCCGTATGAAAATATTTTACTTACCTATACTTTATCAAGTGTGTGATGGTGCGTAATTTTTACTTATGCACATACGAATCGCAGTCCATGTAATAGCCTCCACACCCTTCAGAATTCACATAAGTGACCATTACTTTAGCCATGTCATCTGAAACTCCGTCATGAGACAAGACTACCTACAGACGGTCGCGGTCAACACAGTCGTTAACATTCCTACACGCTACCGTCCTTGAACTTCGCCTCTCCGTCTTTTGTCTGACATCGCCTTTATATCATTGTTTGGAAGCACGCACCATGATTTATTACGGCAGGTATAACATTGTCTATTGTTGTGTTGGGAGTTTTGTTCTTGTTACTTTTATTGTAGATATGCAGATGTCATTTAAACTAATATTATAAAGTGGCAGAATTATTTTTGGAACGAAGTTCTTTACCGCGGCTTGCGGTAGGAGTTGACAAAAAAAAAAAAATAAAAAAAAAAAAAAAAAAAACGTAAAAATCGTCACGTAACGAAAAAACGTTCAGGACAGAAATGGCATTGACAAACAGTATGCCTGTAAATGTTTAAGTAAGTAGGATCGAAACCGATATAAGATCATTTTTATGCAGTACCTAGGTACTATCTATTTTAGTTCGAAATATCTTCAAAAATAAACGTTAACCTGCAATTCTCTAGCAGTATGCATATTGCCTTAACGCATACTGTAAGATCTCTTCAAATAAGTTTACCACCATGGTAACAAAAGGATCATCATTCTCTTGCCCATAACCCAATTTATTTAGGGTCGGCGTAACATGTCGTTTTCTCCATAATAGGGATGATGCCAGAATAATAAAAATGAAATTCTAATTAGTCCGTCAGTCAGATAATAAAGAAATATTAGACACGCATTTTTTGTTTTATCATATTAATAAAAAATTACTTAGATAAAACGCATTTTAAGTTGTGGAGTGGGGGTCGCTACATCACTAGTATGTATAGAATCTACATACTCGTGACGTCATGGCACATTTTACCTCAATGTATCGCAGTAATCTTTAGATTACGTAAAAAAAGAAAAAATACGTTTCCAATATTTTTTCATAATCTCAAAGACGGACAAAAATTTTTTTTTGGTCATCATTCCTATTCCCTAAGTCGTCATCTCGGTATTCCCCTTTCCAGCCATATCATCTTTCACGCAGTCCATCCATCGTTACAAAAGGATGTTGACCAAAATGCTTTTTGCATTTCTTAATAGGCTATCCAATAAAATAAAATAAAACACATATTTACGTCTGGTATTTCCAGAGATTAGTGCGTTCAAACAAAAAAACAAACTCTTTAGTATTATTATTACGAGTAGTATAGATCTGGATCATTTTGGTCACACTGATCAATTAATAATAAAGCTAAGCAATAAGGGAAAACGAAGTAATAGCGCGGGCGGGCGATGCAATGCGACGCGGTGGGTCGGGGGAACAAGAAATTTCTCGCAGACGAAGTCGCAGGCAGAAGCTAGTATTAGCATAATGTTTAATTTTCCTGATCTAAGTATCTACCCTTAATCCACGTGGATCATTATGGAAGCATTCATAGTTCACTTCAAAAGGAATTCGTTAGACAGTTCGAGCTTACACGAATGCTTTGAGGAAAGTGGAATCACTTGGTGAAGGTTTCGCGAAAGTGGGTAGGTTTATGTAAGTAATCCTAGTACCACGTGTACCTAATAACTTGCTTTTCTTAAGGCACTTTTACACGTAGAGAGATCTCCAGCCGTGAATTGGAGATTATCGAGGAAGAAAAAAAACGTTAATCCGAGTAGATAGTGTATCTCTCTAAAAAATTTGAAGCATCCGTATAAACAAAAACCGGCCAAGTTCGATCACGCACAATAAAGTGTTCTGTAGTTGGGATGAATTTATCCCAAAAACAAACTTAACATTGTAGTTGAAAAACATCTTATTCCATTATATTGATATCGTCACGGTCAATTCTCCAACTGCAAATGACAGTCCGAAAATCGAAAAAATATTTCTTTTATCTATTTATATATACTTTATTGTACACCAGATTATACATTACATAAAGAAAAAGTAATACACTACAAAATATACAATGGGCGGCCTTATCGCTTACTGTGATCTCTTCCAGGCAACCTTGACCACCCAACCAGGTTCCAGGCAACCTTCTTTTTATGTGATAAAACTACAAGTTAACAATGTTCGTACTCTTTCCTTTAATTATGCTGTGAGACCTTGCTTCTTGCCAAATTTCATAATTCTAGGTCAACGGGAAGTACCATATAGGTTTTGTTTATTTTGCGAGTATTAAAATATGTCCCATAAATGGCCGTATTTTTTTTATTTGCTTTGTTTTAGAAACTTGTTTTTTTTTAGAGCTCTTTGATATTAATTACAACTTGAAAAAAGGTCTTGACAGACAGACAGACTGGCAGACAGACAGACAAACAGACGGACAACGAAGTGATCTTATATGGGTTCAGTTTTTTTCTTTTGAGCTACGGATCCTTAAAGATCGTATTTCGAGTTTACCAGTGACAAATAGTATGAGAAGAGGCATTTGCCCTGCAGTAATAATAGGCTGGATATTTGACTTCAGCTACCTTACCATTAAATTGCAGACTGTCTGCAGAGGACCTTTAGGTAGTAGGTATTGGACTGAAATGGTCAACACTGAGTAAACAAGCGTGGCGTATGCTCGCTTCATTTGCATAGGGGTACTGCTATACACTTTTTTCGGGGGTCGGCCGCTCGGTTCAACTCGATTTTTCCGAGCGGACCCGAACATGATTCAGCGATGGTAAACACCGAACGGAGTTTGCCGATTGACACGAGCCGAATGTAAACCTAATATGTGTGGTCATTTCTTTGGGTCAGCTTCGTGGTTCAACAATTACTGCCGAACCGAAAGTGCCGACCGGGACCCGGAACTGTACCCCTCAGAGAATATACATTTTCCCTACAGATATAATATCCAATACCTTCATCCTGATAGTAAAAGTACCTAAACTGTTCAGAGAAGTAAGACCTAATTATGATAAGAGGATTATAGTGAAGGACAGTCACATCAGTTTTCCGGAACATTAATCTTTTACCGCTTTAAAAGATTAATGTTCCGGAAAACTGATGTGACTCGACATTCGGCTGTTATCAGTCAGCTACCCTTGTTCAAAAGTGAGTGTTTGTGAGCGTATTGTGGGTGTAGACTGGGTATGTGTGTGTGCTGTGGGAAAATCTCAATGGTACCAATTTTATGCATTATATTTAACAAATGATTTATTTACATCATATTTTGACGCCAAAACAAAGCATACTGCAATTAAACAACATAGTCAAATTAATGCGCTGTCATCAACAGGGGCTGAGTCTGTTTCAACATTTCTTCTCAGAGGTCGTCAGATAGGAAATGTCGAATCCATCTAGTTAATTTATTTTTCTTAATTTAACGTGTAAAAGTGAGGAGTTCGTAGCTAAGTAATAACAGCCGCATTCATCAGGTTAAGCTACGCTTGCCGGGGTTGGTCCGTGGATGGTTGACCATCTTTATATACCGAGACTCCTCCGTGCCTCGGAAAGCACTCGGCTGTCATTCTTTGACAGTCGTTAAGAGTCGTCAGAAGCCCGAAAGTCTAACATTAGTCTTACCAAGGGGTATCGTATTACCCAGTTACTGGGTTGTGGAGGTCACATAAGCAGTCGCTCCATGTAAAATACTGGTATTCAGCTGCATCCGGTTAGACTGGAAGCCAACCACAACATAGTTGGGAAAAGGCTAGGCAGATTGATTGAAAAGTGATTTTAATATCCTATTTGAAGAATAAACAATTACATTTAATTTCATTCTTCATTCCATTTGTATAATTCACACAATTGCGCTTTACATTGTATTTTATCTCTAATAATACTTCGAACTAACTGTCAAAGGACAAGGCTTAAACTACGCTTGTTAAAACTAAGAACCATATTAGGCTACCTCAAGCCTCTCTGAAAACCACTAGACGATTTACTTATCTCAATAAGACGAGGCTAGACGATTTAATTTTACACGTCAACATATTTCTAACAGTAAAATAACTAAACAAACAAGTTCTTTTACTGTTAGAAATATGTTAACGAGAGAAAATTAAGATAAGGTACCTACTTTGACATTCATTTGAAGGTTCACCAACAACACAGGGTATACAATAATGACATCTTTGTAAAACCTACCAACTAAGTTCTATTGATACTTTTATAATGGGTTCGACGAATGGATGGAAGCCACGACGCCGATAACGGGGATATTATTGGCAATATTTCATTATACTAATATTTGAACTCAATTCGGAACTTTTCGGAAAAGTTCCGAATTGATACACTCTGAACAATATACGAGTATATTGGTTCTCCCGATTAACTAGTACTTTTTGGGGGCTTTGCACTCCTAGTAGTCCGTTTATATAGTCGTATGGTACTCGTATTTTACTGTGGGTTCGGGCTGCTGACACTTAATCCATCTTTATTTTACAAAAGAGAGCTGCCAGAGCTATGTATAATCGGGTGCTAATTAAGGCAGCTTCTTTAAAATGTCATTCTCGTCTTCAAATATATTTAGTTGTCTAATGAATTAATAGGTCAGCGACGAACTTTTAGCGTCTAATAAATGGTTTTCTAGCGACCATATATTGTAAAACAACTTACTGTTATTATGACGCAGCATGGTGATAATTCTTAAGCAACTAAATTTGTGATATGTCTACGCATTGCCAGCTTCTAATAAGTGTATCAACTGCATCTATAAAATAATATCAACGTACTCTAATTTCTTATAGTCACCTTTATTTTTATAAGTTAACATAAGTAATTGATGAGTGAATCTACTATATTTGAACATAAAATTACCTTATTATTGTCATCAAATAATGGTCAATGAAAGCTCTAATTTCATGTATTCACCTATCTATTAATCTAATGTTACCATAAGTAATTGATGACTTGACTATTATACCTACCCAATTGAACATACAAAAAATATTGTAATCAAAAACAAATGCAACGTAATGCACCTTGCGCTAATTAGCCTGCCTGGCTGCGAGCAACTCGGAAGTAGCGCTCGCCGGCCGCTGCCGCGGCACCGCTCGCTTCGCTCGCTCGGCTCGCGCGCGGTTGGTCACAGTTCTAACCTAACCTAACCCATTTCATATTCCGTTATCTGTTCCATTTCGCCCAGTTCACATTTTTCGTCGCGCCCCTCTCATTGCCAACGAGCGTCAGGTACAGTCCCGCGCTTGTGTTGCTAATTTTCACGAAAAATGAATATGATTTATTAATTTACTTGTTGAATAAAAAACTTTGATTGCTAATTTTGAGGCTGGAATTTGATTTTATTAGCAGACAGCTGTTGCATCTCTAAAATATATAAAGTAGCTCACTTACAACATTAGTCGCTGAGTTATCAAGTTAGAAGTAAATATATTTATCGGTAGCTCTAAGTCATATTAATTTACGTTCGTAAATTGTTGCTGGTTTTTTGGTATTCTGTTGGAATAGTAAAGATGATGAATGAAAATAATTGAAGCTGTTCTATTAACTCGTAGCCTACATATAAAAAAAGACGTTAGGTTGCAGGTGCTAAAGAAAACTTTTGTTGTTGCACTTATTATTTCCCTTTATAATCGACATCGTTGCGAACCTCTCAGGAAACTATTTTAAAAGATTAATATTATGACGATACATTGCCAATTAATTTATGAAAATATTATGTATGTAAGAAAAAATCTACATGTTCTTAATAAAAATAAGTGATAGACATAATTTTAATACTAGAAATAAAGACAAAATAGATCAACCATTTTTCAGATTATCTCAAATTCAAATTCAAAAGTCATTTATTCAAACTAGGCTGAGAATCAGCACTTTTCGAACGTCAAAATTACATAATACAGTCTCCCAAAACGCCCGCCCTTCACTAAAAGTACATACATCTAAAAAACATAAAAAAAACTAAAGTACCTACATACATCTTTTATGGGGTACTGTGTTAAATGTTACAACAAAATACCTTGTGATATATTACATTTAAATGAAAGAAAATTTTAAACTCATATTAAAAGTACACTTTGTAAACATGCATATTAAAAATTAGAGGATTATATCCAAGATAAGAATGCTTGGAAACATGCAGGTCCTGCTCCATATCTAGAATCTAGAATCTAGACAAAATCAAACTGGTTGCTAATTTAAGTTGTATAAATTATTATATGACATAGATTTTACATTCTGTGATTACTAAACTGGCTTATTAATTGTAAAATTTTGGGAATATCGTCTACTTTTACAATGTGTGTAAATATGTGAAAACCATGTATCAATCACGTATGTAATTAATTTATCTGTCGTTGTTTCATTTTTAATTCTTTTTACCGACGATGCACCTAATTTTTTTTAGGTGCATCGTCTTCACATAATTATGATTATATAACGAATGTACATGCAAAATATTAAAGAGTGACGGTGGAGTTTCTTGCCCATTCTTCTCCATACGAAAACTACCTTTTGGAAGGGGCGACTAGTTTTTTTTTTTTTTTTTTTTTGTAAATTTTGACGTTAAAAAGTGCCTTTCAAGGGCCGATTTGAAATAAATGATTTGACTTTGACTTTATAATACCTTCACTACTTTTAACAAACAACAATGAAATAAAACAAGATCAACCAAATTGTATCTTTAATCATAATGTAGTATCTACCTAAATCAAATACAGATTCATAAGAAAAATGCATTTTACGAACAATTTCAAGGGCCAGGGCAGACCGCAAATTGCAGCGGTTTAACCACCCAGCCGCAATGACAGACCGCAGCGACACTAGTGCACTACTGGCTTCTTTGTAACTATGAAAACGCTTTCGTAAATGGCGAGATTGCCGCCTGCTGCTGAGGTCGAGCGGTGACTGCAGACGGCCGGTAGTGCGGTCAGTGGCCGTAACTAACATAATATATTTTTTTGTTTGACAAAATTACCTTAGCGGAACTAAAGAAGCAACTAAACAGCTTATGGAAGCTGAATGGCTTAACTGTGCTACCTGTAATCTTTGATAATTCTACTAATTCCGTCTGCATGTTGACACTCTACTGATCGTTATTTCTCCTGACAAAGTTTATTCTGTTTATATGCATGTATGTATGTATATATCTTTATATTTATTCTTGTATTTCATCGTTATTTTCGTGCTATCAATATCTTATGTTGCACCTGCCATGTTTTGTCTCTGCATCACACTAAGGTTGACTGGTAGAAAATGCCTCAGGCATTAAGTCCGCCTTTGTACGGTATTTTTTACGCGTGCATAAAGTTTTAACAACTAAATAAATAAAGAAGATAAGTGCCGCTGCCGGCGAATTTGTGACGTCGCACTGCTGCTTGCAGTTATTCTTAACAGTTATTCGCAACGCCGCTGTCGTCTGCGGTGTGCCATCGCCTTCCGGAGTGTTCCTATATTATAAAAACAAAAGTATCAAATAATAATAAAACGTAAATCACCCAGTATCACAAATTCCAAAATTACCGACTCATATGTTCCAAAGCGTAACAAGCGTCACATAAACTCATTTAATCGAATTACATATAGAATCCCGTCGTTTATAACCCTTTATTTCTTTGGTATCGTAATTTTTTTAGGTAGACACCCACTTCCATAAGAAATTCTAGCAAAAATATGTGCCTTATTGAAAATTTCTTCGGTGCTTTAAATGCGTTAGCTCAAGAATTATGCTAATCGTGAACCCAACCACTTTTCAAGCGGTTTAACATCGTGAGAGACCCATATTTTAAAGTGTCTATATATTTATGTTGAAGAGAAATAGGTACCTATGAATTTTATAAAAATGACAAGTTGGCTCTTCACCTCAGTTTCACCCGCATAAGTCTCAATCCCGTGGGAATATCGATAAAAATCCTATGTCCTACTATTACCTAGTTGATGGTCTACCCATTGTATTTCTGTTACATTTGAGTGAAAGGTCGCCCGGGAGTCGACCCCAGCATGACATGGTCATATACGTATAATGAAACGCAGTATCCATGTGAAAAACACTAAGTATATTGTAGTAAGTAGGAGCTCGTGGCTAAGTAACAACAGCCGCACTGGTCGATCCATCAGGTTAAGCTACGCTTTCCGGGGTTGGTCAGTGGATGGGTGACCATCTTTACATACCGAGAATCCTCTGTGCCTCTGAAAGCACGTTAAGCCGTTGGTCCCGGCTGTCATTCGTGGATCTTTGACAGTCGTTACGAGTCGTCAGAAGCCCGAAAGTCTGACACCAGTCTTACCAAGGGGTATCGTATTACCCAGTTACTGGGTTGTGGAGGTCAGATAGGCAGTCGCTCCATGTAAAATACTGGTATTCAGCTGCATCCGGTTAGACTGGAAGCCGACCCCAACATAGTAGGGAAAAGGCTAGGCAGATTGATTTTGATATTGTAGTTAGTAGTTATATGTCGGAGGATGGTATGAGTCTCTTTCGTTATCAGGCATATTTTAACTACTGTGGGCGTACTAATGGGTAGTGTTGGTTATTGCACAATAGAAAAACCGTTGCAGTTCAGATCAAATTATAATTTACAATATCATCTCACACTAGCATTTCACACACTGTAGGTACACAATACAACTTTTCGACACACGGGACAGTTCCTAGACTGAAGGTTCTGCTCTCTAAAACGGTTGGAAGGCAAGTGCCCTCGCCCTGGCGCCCCTCCATTAGCTAGGCTCCGTCGTAGCTCGAAGTTAGCCGAGTGTTAGTGCTGCCACTACTCGGGTCACGTGCTGCGCTTCGTTTAGTGACCGTACTAATGACCGTCTCGTCCCGTAAAAAACAACGAGTATATTTTTTTCAAACCGTTAAATTTGCCGCCAGCGTAGGATAAGATGGCTATTATTGCGATGGTTGTTTGTTAGTTATGCAAGAGGAATTATAATTAGTGGTTATTTCTGTCGGCAAAGTACGACAGGCTCATCGGGATCCGTTAGGTTATCTCAAGTTTTTAGTTGCGTGACGCGAGTGAACGTACGATGGCCAACGCGTGTAAAGCTCCCGGGACCATGCTTAAGATCGTAATTTAAATTTGCCGCGATGAACCCACGCCTCTACAAGGCAGACTATGACTCCAAAAAAAATAGTTGGCGGTAATACACGACGCAATATGAGATTAAGGAAAACTACTCGGAAAGTAAAATTATTCGAAGATCCAAAAAAGAAAAGGCAATATATGCCGTGGAAGTTGTGCCTCACTGAGATCGAGATAACTGACATCAGCGTACTCAAGGATGGGAAGTAAAAGGGATTGTGCAAGCGCAGTTTTAGTGGCAGTTAGAAGAAAGTTCCGCAATCGTCTCAGGGACTTACCAGATGCAAAAAATTTGGGGCTTACCTCCTGTAGCTGTGGACCCCAAAAAAGATGTTTGTCGATCCAAACTGCAAGGTTCTTAACCTTTTCGCTTATTGGAATGGCAGTTCCGTTAAATTGAACTTGCGGAAGTTGGGACCAGGTTATAATTTTTCTTTGTTACAATTACGAGTATTAATATTTTTGTTTCCTTTCTATGATTTTTGTGTTGTGTTTTGATTTACTTTAATATTTTCGCTTTGTCAAAGTTACCATTATCTACCTAGATTATGAAAGAATGATGAGTCTCCTATAATTAGAAACGCTCACGAGTATTTGTCCCCGTTCTTGTAAATTTGCATGAAATTGTGTAGCCTCCGTTAGAGGACCAAATTAATAAATACAATTAATTAAACGCACGCACACATATACCAGTCGCGAGTGCAAGTCCAGTCGCGACTGGCATTCGTTTGAGATTGCCGTATGTTAATGATGTTTATTCTGTAAATTGGTTTCAACAAACACATTTACACGTCTGAATGAAGTTGGTGTTTCCTATCCGACTACTCTAAGAAGAAACACAGAAACAAACTCAGAAACCACAGTCACTTTTAAAGTCCAGACATTATCTTGGTCAGATTATGTGAGGATCATTACGGACCGTGCAGATTAGTGTCTGAAATGTTCGTACGTACGCGTCTATGTGTGCGTGCGCCTGTTTTTGCTAGTTGTATGAAGCCAACCTTCTGTTTCTATATATTTTGTGTTGTTCTTAGTTAGCAATCTTCTGGGTACTTTATATATTTATATAGTGTTACAGTTTATTTAGCGTTAATTAATTACCATACTAATAGTTACGAGAAATAGTTAACTACTTGTTTAAATGTTTACAATGAGAGAAATAGAATTACAATGAAGGAGGGTTGTGGCTAAGTTTTAACAGCCGCACGGGTCGATCGATCAGGTCAAGCTAAGTTTGCCGTGGTTGGTCCGTGGATGGGTGACTATCATTACATTACATACCATCGTAGCTCGTTCCTCGGAAAGCACGTTAATTCGTTGGTCCCAGCTGTCATTTGTAGATCTTTGACGGTTGTTACGGGTCGTCAGAAGCCCGAAAGTCTGACAACCAGTCTTACCAAGGGGTATCGTGTTACCCAGTAACTGGGTTGTAGAGGTCAGGTAGGCAGTTGCTACATGTAAAATACTGGTATTCAGGTGCATTCGGTTAGACTGGAAGCTGCCCCAACATAGTTGGGAAAATTCTAGGCAGAATAAATAGATTCATAAATAATAACATATACTTGTTGCAGCAGTTCCTGTTATAGCCTGCTCTACTTATCTGGCAGATAACTTCATCCAAATTCTATGCCATTTCTGAATGTAGGTACCTAGATAGTGCCTTCCAGACATTGAGAAACAGTATAATAAAGTAACAGTATCATAATTATTTCAGCAGTGACCTTGAAATAATTACCTGCAGCCGCTTGGTAGGTAAACCTTCCGCGTCCGTGCGTAACTGCCACGCACTCAATACTGTTGTTTATACACTGAGATTTTGGAGCGCGTCGTTTCATCCGTTTTGTATGAAGATATAATATTGTTAATTATTTATACTGTGACTAACCTGAAGATAATTACCTCCAACCTTGTTTGTCACAGGAAACAAAGGAACAAATCAGATTTCCATGCATTTCACCTCCACCCGAGTTCGTAATTGTTTGATTGACGCAAAGTCTATGTATCGAGAAAGTTCCTCCCATTTGTGGAGTTTTTAGAATCATTAACAATACAATACGACTCATTAAATGTAATTATATGAAGGGAAAACAGATTAAGAGCTTGTTTTGTTGTTTCTACCTGAATTTATCTGAATCTGAGTTATTTGCTAAATTTGATTTGAATCGTGGAAAAACTTGTACATTTAATTAACTTTCGTTAGGTGATTTTTTCGCTTTAAGATAGATTTTAAGACTAATTAGTGAAAATTGTGACGATTTACACCAAATATAATTTTCTTTATTTAGTAACAATTTTATCATAGTTGCTGCATATTGAATTTTAATCTACATACAACTGCGCTGCATTTTGCAAAAAACGTAAGATATTTTGAATTTTGCGTGCAGCATTGGTAAGCAGTGGCGGTCTAGTCGTACTCGTAACGGTTAGTAGGTCGTAGATTCGAACACAAGCATGCACTTTACTATGTTTAAATTACTTCATCACTACTACATACTGCTCTCAAAACGGTGAAGGAAAACATCGCGAGGAAACCGGCACGTCTTAGAACAAAACTTGAGAGGTGTCAAGGGACACCCGGATGGAACGAAGTTCCTCTTTCTATGAGCTCTCTCTCATAGAAAGAGGAACTTCGTTCCATCCGGGAGAGACAGATAGAGAAACACGCGCACGCCGCACGGCTTACAACTACAGCAAAAAGTGTCGTTACAACTTTTGGTCTCGAAATATAAGTATAAGTCTCTTGACTCGTGTCGACTTATACACTCGCTCGACTTCAACTTCGACTTCGACTTCGACTTCGACTCCGACTTCGACTTCGACTCCGACTTCGACTCCGACTCTGACTTCGACTTTGACTTCGACTCCGACTCCGACTTCGACTTCGACTCCGACTTCGACTTCGACTTCGACTCCGACTACGACTCCGACTTCGACTTCGACTTCAACTCCGACTCCGACTTCGACTTCGACTCCGAATCCGACTTCGACTTCGACTCCGACTTCGACTCCGACTCCGACTTCGACTCCGAATCCGACTTCGACTTCGACTCCGACTTCGACTTCGACTTCGACTTCGACTTCGACTCCGACTCTGACTTCGACTCCGACTTCGACTTTGACTTTGACTTTGAGAAAGAGACAGACAGAGAAACACGCGCACGTCGCTTGGCTTAAAAAACTGTCGTTACAACTTTTGATCTTAATTTTTTCCGTCTAGCCCCCGCAACGCGCGATAAGGAACTTCGTTCCAAAAAATTGGAAGAAATGTGACACATCTACCAACCAGCACTGGGCCCGCATGGTGGATTACGGCCCACTCCCTCTCGTAGAAAGAGGAGGCCTGTGTCCCAACAGTGGGAACGTTATAGGCTGTTTGTGAAAGAATGATGAATGTGCTGCATTGAAGTAATCACTTTGACACAAAAATGCAAGTTGCTTCTTCTCCACACAGCTTTTTATTCTAAACTAGCTGCGTCCCGCGGTTTCACCAGCATAAGGCTGCCTTTCCACTGGAGCGGAGAGGAGAGGAGTGGAGCAGCGGTGTGCCAATATTAACCAATGGAATTGCATAAAACCTCCGCTCCGCTTCAGTGGACAGGGATTTGCGAACTAGTTTAAAAATTCATACAAAACCGGGAAGCGGAGCGGGGAAACGGAGCGGAGAAGCAGAGAGGGGAAGCGGAGCGGGGAAACAGAGCGTTGAACCGAAGCAGGAAATTATTACTCGTCTCGTGAACTTGGTCTAGCTCCGCACAGTCCGCAACACCGCTCCGCTACCTCGCTCCGCACAGTCCGTAACTCCGCTCCGTTATCTCACTCCGCATCAATGGACAGACACTATCCGCAACTCCGCTCCACTCCACTGCCATTCTCCTCTCCGCTGCCTCGCTCCGATTCAATGGACAGGCTGCCTTAGTCTCGATCCCGTGGGAATATCGGGAAAAAAATATCCTATATCCTAACTCAGATCATGATCTACCCATCTAAATCCATTCAGCCGTTTTAGCGTGAAAGCGTCACCAACAAACAAACCCACTTTCGCATTCTTCTTCTCTTCTTCTTTTCGTGTGGTTAGTGACTAACCTTGTGTCAGAAGTTTTAAAGCCACCCAGGCCTCTGACTTGGCTTCACATGTCGTCGAGAAATACCTCTCACGCATGCCGGTTTCCTCACGATGTTTTCCTTCACCGTTTTTGAAGCAAGTGATAATTATACAATACGCACATGAATCTGAAAAGTCAGAGGTGCATACCTTGGGCTCGAACTCGAGACCTATGACTTTGACCTTGACCTTGACTTTCACATTTATAATATTAGTTAGAATTCAATCAAACAATTTTTCGAACTTAGGCTATCAAACACGTTCTTTATATGATTAAAATGAGGCCTTGCAGTGGCTAATATACAGGCTGATGTCAATACTAATTATATCCCGCGCACGTTCTTCTATTTACCACCAACAGGGTGCTACATTCATAGTCACGCAACAAACTTGCACTTGACATAGATTTATCGCAATGCTGCTAGTAGCTACTCTATTAACTAAAGCTATTCGCTTGCAAAGACAATAATTAATCGCCTGGAATCTATTTTAGCCTGCAATTGATGGCTGATACAATTAGCTACTATAAATATGAATATGAATGAGACAGGATTTTAAACAGTTTTACAATGCATTTGCTCGAAAAGAGCGTTTTCCAAGCAGCCAATTTGTGCGGAAAGTGTCACTTTTTTCACTAGTGCTTTTTACTTTTCTGTTTTTTTTTTAATTTTTGAGGCCGTCGTCAGCCCGTCTCAGAGATTTTATTATTTGAGAAAAGTTTTACAAATCAGATGATGATGATAACGATTACGATGACGATGACGACGGCGATGGAGATGACGATCAAAAAGTCAAAGTCAAAAGTCGAAGTCGAAGTCAAAGTTAAAGTCGAAGTTGAAGTTAAGGAAAAATCTAAGTCGAAATTCAAAGTCATGAATGTTTTTATCATTTATATCTCGTATGTTAGATGTTACACATCTTAGAGGCAACTACCGTAAAGCTCGCTCGTTTTTTTTTTTTTTTTCCTTGCACAATGCATAGTAAAACGTTATAAGATACACGTGCGTAAGATGATTTCCGACTCGAGTCGCCTAATACACTCGCTCGCTTCGCTCGCTCGTGAATAAAAATGCCACTCGTCGAAAGTCACTTACCTTCCGCACTTGTAGCATAAATAACTATTCTTGTAAGGACTACACAAGAACGTGACCGTATTGTTTTACGAACCTCTTAAGTTTTGATTTGGTTAACCGTGTTTACCTGACTAACTGACCTCTTCGTATACTTTTTTTTAACTAGTAAGTACTTACATAATTTTAATTAAAAAAATCTGGATTTGTGCCCTGTTGATGCTATTGATGGCAATAGGCTCGCCCCTATTTCATGGGACTTAAACATAACTGGCGAAATGTGGGTGTACTATAGGAACACCCTCTACCTAACCGTTTTTTTTTTTTGAGATTGGGATATTATCAAATAACTTCTCCCGCTCTGGGTGGACCGGGAGGGCGTGTCAGACTTTTACAGACTAAAACCCACCCGAGTTTCTTCCGTTGCCTGTGTGCCGGGGCCACGATATCCCTTTCGGACAACTCACAACCCTGGCAGGCATTGGCCCTAAAGGACCCCGTCAGTTCGTGCTGACATCTCTTTGAGGCGCGCGGGACCCCGTCAGTTCGTGCTGACATCTCTTTGAGGCGCGCGTGCAACACGCCATCGACCCGGGCCTGGTCTTAATTGGACGGCGACCTACCCATCGCTCACCGTCCGCAAGCCCGCGCCTACGGTGGCCGGAAATCGGCTTGCGACTCCCGACGCCCGTGGCGTCTCCTGCGGTGACTAGGGGCGCGAGGGCGCGAACCTTGCCTCTCCCTCACGCGTTCCGCCTCCTCCGTCGCGAGCATTACTGCTTCGCAAAAGGAAGTGACGGCCTCCCATGCACTCTCGCTCCGAACCATGGCTTGAACCAGAGCCGGATGCGGGAGATCGCCACCGCCGATCTCCTCCGTGAGGACACGGCGGTGCCACGCCCGCGCCGGGCAAACCTCCACCGTATGCTCCACCGTGTCCTCCGGGCGATCCTCACAGTGGTGACACCCGGGCGTTTCCTCCCGCTTTATCCTGAACAGGAACCCCCCGGAACAACCATGTCTGGTGAGGACCTGCGTCAGGCGGAAGGTGAGGACGCCGTGGCGCCTCTCTAGGTTCTCCTCAAAGAGGGGACTTATCGCCACAATTGTGACGTGCCCAGCGCTGGATTGCGACAGTCGCACTCTCCATGACGACATGAGATCCCGCCGGAGCTCTGTCCGCTGTGCTGTGATTTCTCGCGGCAGCGGCCAGCCTCTCTGCCGTACCCTTTGGGGAAAACAGGCGTATGTATGTACAGGGTTATGTGATGTAATGTTATATAATTTTATAATAAAAAATAAACTCTATCAACAAAACCTCTTCTTGTGTCCTTTGTGTAGAAGATTGTTCACAAGACGATAAAACGCGTAAACTTCCCAAAGTTATCGCTATGCGGTTTTTTTCTGCCTTACAAAATGATCGGACTAATCCTAAGTTTTGCTCATAAATAAAATAATAAATTCTTTGCGAAATCCACTTCGAATTTGTGATGAACGAGTCTACCAAATGAAGTTAACGCGACGCGACGCCACGTAATTTTGGCGAAATGTATCGCCACTTTTTACCCGACTACGACGGAGGGTTATACTTTAGTCGTGTAGCATAATTAGGAGTATGTTCATACGTTCAAAAGTGCCTTTTATGTGCCTAATTGAAATAAAGTGTTTGACTTTGAGTAATATTCATGCCAAATTATTTGACATAAATTAAGTTTTATTTCGCTGTGTTTATTATCACTTTCAGTAAGGTTTGCTGGCATAATATAAGGTTCTTCTCTATGTTATTATAAAGAACGGGTAAATAATTTGTTAGTTTTGCGAGAGTGAGATTCGTACTTGAGTGAACACAATGAACGATAGTTATCAACGAAAAATAAACGATATATTATATTATGTAGCAAAGTTGCGCCGTAAAGTCAAATTGCGGCTTTGTAAGAGAGTCAGGCAAAGTCCGCGCTCCTTTTACAATAGTAACGAGAACTGAATTCTTGAATGAACATAATGTTTACCTTAGCTGCAGATTTTTTTATGAAATAATGTGCAATCAATCAATCTTCGTAGCCTTTTCCCAACTATACTCGTTCTGGGTTGGCTCTCAGTCTAACTGGATGCAGCTGAATACCAGTATTTTACATGGAGCGACTGCTTATCTCACCTCCACAACCCAGTTACTGGGTAACACGATAGCCCTCGGTAAGAAGAGGACTTTTAGGCCTCTGACTACTCGTAAAGACTGTCAAAAATGTACGAATGACCGCCGTGACCAACGGTTTAACGTGTTTTTCTTCTCGGTATGTAATGGATGGTCACCCATCCATGAACTGACCGCGGCAAGCGTAGCATAACCTTGGATCGACCCATGCGGCTGTTATCAATTATCTACGAACCTCTAATAATAATGTGCAATTGTAACAAATCAAGCATTCTTTTATAGAAAATAATGCTTGTTTTGAAATGACTATAGAGTCATGTAGAGTTATGAGGAACAGGATGTAAATTTCACTCGTCCTTTATAGAAAAGGGAGGATCGTCCGACCAGATCTGCTCATATAGTTCATTGACTCATTCAAGCGTATCACATAGCTCAAAGGCAATTAGCTAATTGAGCTTCAAACTTAGACAGCCGACTAACTAACAAGCGATCAGTATCTGAACTGAGCTGAATACAATTTTATTTCTGGAATTGGTTTGCGATAGCCGTTCAACATTGTTCCGAAGCAATTGTATAGGTACTTACCTACATTAGTATTCTGATCGTGAAAAAACTATGTAGAGTTTGTTAAAGAAAACTGTTCGTAATTCGTTTGGGAAGAAAAGTGACAATGCAAGAAACTGTAGCATTATAGCTGTATACCTATATGGTTTCTTCACTGGTCGATCCATCAGGTTAAGCTACGCTTGCCGGGGTTGTTCAGTGGATGGGTGAGCATGTAAAATACTGGTATTCAGCTGCATCCGGTTAGACTGGAAGCCGACCCCAACATAGTTGGGAAAAGGCTAGGCAGATTGATGAATATTCGTATTACAGTTTGGTATTTTGACACGAAAAAGATTATTAAAATCCCCATTATATGAAGTATGAGCCGAATGCTTCGCAAAAATAATGACATTATGGGCTCTTGACCTTAAATTAAAAAAAAAACAAAATGCAAAAGTCATTTATTCAAACTAGGCTGAGAATCAGCACTTTTCGAACGTCAAAATTACATAAGACAGTCCCCCAAAACGCCCACCCTTCACCACTTCCTAGTGCATTAGCTGGGAAGAAGAAGTGACGCAACACACTCCGGGAGTTTGTTGTTTGTTTGTTTGTCTGTTCAGTTAGAAGAACAAAAAAAGAGATTCTATATAATAGTATTCAAAATAATTTACATTACGCAACATAAAACATAATTTAAATTATTAGCCATATGTTAGCTAGCACACGCCAATATACCAAACAAAATCATCGAGAACTATACTCAGGCCGAAATAAAAAACTTAACGTAAACAGAACCTAATATCTAAATAAAAAGCCTCCAGGCATAAACGGCGTGCCCACTTACATATAGTTGTAACTGGAAGTTGTAGATGATAAAAACGCTTATTTTAAAGCGATTTAAATAACACACTCAAGTCTAAAAACACTAGTGATTACTGGGGCATCTCCATTAAACTTTTAAGTAATATAATAGACATCGTAGCCCCCTATCTAGCTGTTACTTTTAATAAATGTGTTGATTTAGGAACTTTTCCTGACCTCATGAAGAATATTAGTCATACCATTATTTAAGAATAACTTGACTTAAAAAGTCAAATAAAATAAACAATTATATAAACTCATATAACTTGTCAGTACGTAAGCTGGAGAAAGAACATAAACATTGTCTTGAGTTAATCACAGCGACCAACTATTCTTATCATTTAAGTCGTCGTTGATAGAATAGTATGCCTTTGAAAAAAGCATGGATTTTACTTTCGTTTTAAACGCATTAAAAGGCAAATCTAGCAAAGAAGAGGTTAGCTTGTTATAAAAGGTTATACCAAGCCCAACAAATGAGTTATGAACCTTATGAAGCCGGTGAAAGGGAGCTCGTAGTTTGTCCTTATTTCTAGTGTTAACAATGGAAAATCACTGTTTTTAGTGTATAAGTGTATATTTTGCCTAATATATAAGATGTTGGCAAACATGAATTGAGATGCCACCGTGAGGATACCAATATCTTTGAAAAAATCTCTCAGAGAAACTCTGGCACCTAGCTGGTAAAAAGTTTAAAGGAGTGGTTCCTGTAAATTTGGCTCAAGGGCCCAAAACTGTCCAACATTTCAAGATAAGATTTTTATCTTAAAATGTTGGAGAATTTGTATAAAAGACCTCTAAGTTCCTACTTACTATGTCCCATGATTGAAAAAGAGAGTGATTTACTTCCGGATTATGAAAAAGTTGTAAAACAAATTCAAGTATCTATCTTATTTCTTCTGAATTACTTACCTGCTATTGAATAAAAAAAATCGTTCGTAAAAGCTACCTAATCCTTAATGACTCACTGAACGTTATTAAATATTTTTCTCGAATAACGAAACTTAGGCAAGTTTTTCATATTTTAGCAGAATTTACAGGTATTTGTAAAAGCCTCCTTATTTTAAGAACGCGGCGGAGGATGAATTGTGAATCACTTGCAATTTGAGCATATTTCCACCTTTATGTTATAATCGGATTTAGACAGTATTTATCTAGGTTCCTATATATTTTTTCCAAAACACTTATCTAAAATGAATTTTAAGCAAATTGCATTTCGCACATTTTTACAGCGTTTATGTTACATGTTTTCTTATTGTTTTTTCTGTATTTATAATCAACAATATTTCAAATTTTGTTTCAGCAAAAAGATAGCTTATACTCGTATTATCAATATACAGGGTGTTCGGCAGACGGTTGAAATATAGAAATGGTGGATCTGTGGGGCCGTCTGCTACGTGTTTAGGCCCAATAACAAGATCCAAGTATTTTTTTTTCAATATCACGTAGTTCAAAGTTGGGTTTTGGTATTTATTTTTAATTTGTTTGTAGTTTAAGGGCCCGTATTTAATTTTCTAGAAATTATCTGCGTCTAATACAAATTTTATAAGATTTTGCTGTTACTCTAGATGAAAATAAAATAAAAATGTTGCCGGTTTTGTTATTATCAAATGAAAGTTTATTTTTATTCAAAAAAATCCGTGTGGTCTGGGTTTTGTTATTGGGCCTAATCACGTAACAGATGGCCCCACGTATCCGTCATTCTCATGTGTTCACCCGTCTGCCTAACACCCTGTATATAGGATGGCCCAAAAGTTGTGGATCAAATGCAACTAGGGATTAGATGGGGTCATCAGCTGCAAAAAGTTGTTATACGGGAGGTCCTTAAGGTCAACCCCTGCAGAGTTATAATTTATTTTGTGTTTTTATGAGAAAATTTACTTTTTTTAACTAATTCTTATTAAAATTCGGAAAAATCTACATCCTGTATCTTTTTTATAATTTTCACTAGATTGGTACTGATGAGTCCTTGCGTTAAACATGCTATGTATGGTTGTTTATTGGGTGTGTTGAAGATAATATAAAGTTTTACTATTATTATTTTCTCAAATCATAACTTTTTATTTACTTCGGACCCCACTGTGAAAAAAAAATAGACTACCGAAAAGTGACCCCGTATTACAAGTTTTGGCGCATTTAATAGGGATTCTGAAAAGGTAATTAGGCTGACTGCGAAAATTTCGTTTTTTTTTTTTAAATCATACGTGAGAAAGGAACTTCATTTCAGATGGGGTCCCACAACCGCACACGGTTTTTTATTACATTTGTAACAGTCATTAAGCTTATACCAGATGCATTCTGGTACGAAGTGGATTTCGTTGGTTTACACCCACATTCCGCTATTGACAGCAATATGATCAACATAAGTGAGCCCATTTGCGTACGCTATTCCAAAAACCGGGTGGCTATTGGTAAAAATAGGAGCATTTATGATGAGGCCTCGTGATTGCGTAACACACTTTAAATCGCAATCCGAGAGGTTTGAAGGATATTTGCTAATCCATTGCTTCTTAAGTGTGAAAAATTCGTCTGCTCAACAATGTAAATAATGCAATGAACGTAGGTGAACTGTCAAAATGAAACCCATTATTACAATTACCCCGCAGAGTTAGAGTAAACATATTTTTTATACACCACATTTGATCATTGAAATTTATGTTATAGTAGTACAGTTTAACATCAATAAAGTCCTACGTACTAAAACAATATGTTTTTGGGTACGAAATTTACGATCTTTTTACATAAGTAACATTGCGCGACTTGAAGTTCAATGTGAAGGCGATTTACTGAAAAAACTTACGAGACACTTCATAATCCAATATTTGGGTACAAAGTTAATTTTGTATAGGTCGTATCATGGATATTTTGAAGTAAGTGTTCCAATATTGACCACGACTTTTTCAATCGTCAGTTAATTTGTATCTGAAGAATGAATATGGTGGTTTGACATATATTCTCATGGAATGTACCATGTATTTTCTATACAAAAACTGTCAAACCGTTATAATTTCTCAGATAAAAGTTATCTGAGTTGAATAATCAGCCCTAAATAAATAAAACATTTTATTATATATTTCAGCTAAGGCGATTCGCGTAGCAGGCGGGGTCTACGAAATCTCGCGTAGCATGCAGCTTCTACGAACCAGGTTCTACGCGAAAGCTACGACAGACGCTGACGTAATAATATTTTATTGTAACAGTAAAAAATCCAAAAAGTTTTTTACATCTCAAATGATAAATATGAGCCAGAAACGCTTTGTGTAAAATCTATTTAAAGTTTAAAATGTTATCTTAAAAGCTATAAAGGGCGTGCAGGATCCTTCTAACGATGTCTGATGTTATTAGTTATCGCTTAGGTAGCCAATTATTTTCGCATCGTGTGATCTCCAAAGGAAAACCTGTAAATAAGTAAAGCCTTCTATGCACGTGTACGATGCACGTGTTATAGTGTGTATGTTAGTGTATGATAGTGTTAATTAGGTGGATTTCAGAATGACTAGTAGTATTATTGAAAAAATGTTTGAAGTTTTAGCGCAAACTGAACTTTATGAGTGGGATTAAACAAAAAAAAAAAAGATTTTTATTTCAGGTAAAATACCCATATACAAAAAAATATAATAAATAAGTAGGTAGTAAAACCGTTAAAATTATCAATAAAAATTATCACTAACAATTAAATACGTATTTGTTTACATGTTTGGAAACTAAATCGCGACCGCCCTTGCTTCTCATGGTTTTTCCAACTTGACAAAACATTGAGATTTCTTTATTATATTATTAATGTTTTATACACATAAACCTACCGAGATAAATTCTTAAAATGATAGCCTTAACCGCATGAAAATCCGTTGCGTAGTTTAGAAGAACAATGCAATCACACAGACAGACACGAAAAGATAGATAACCATGTTGGATGTTTAAAAGACATTATTGTCTTTTTTATAAAAAATCGTTCCTTTTTCTGAGTTTTGTCAGTCAGTACCAATGTGACTTTTTCAATTCATATGTACTTTCTGAGTTTATCTTGGACATTACTGATATCGGTGAAGGAAAACATCGTGAGGAAACCTGGACTTATATCTTTAATATATGTCTGAAATCACCAACCCGTCTTGAGCAAGCGTGGTGATCAATGCTCGTGCCTTCTCTGTATGAGAAGAGGCCTTTGCCCTGCAGTGGGACAGTAACAGGCTGGTATTATTTATTATTCAGTCTCGGTTTCCGGTATCGGTAGGTGTAGGAGGGTTATCCAATTACTGAATTGTGCAGGTCAGATAGGTAGTCGCTCCATGTAAAATACAGGTATTCAGCTGCATCCAGTTAGACTGGAAGCCGACCCTGACATAGTTGGGAAAAGGCTGATTGAGTCAATTATTTTCTCTGACTGTATTGTCAGGAAGATAAAAACAAAAACACAGATTGCACAGAACTCTTAGAACTTAGAACAACATGGAAGTGAAAAGGGCAACCGTACTTTGAAACTTATTCAAAGCAAGAGCCATTGTTGGCACGTTTCAGCAGAAAACAATAAAAAACACGAAAAAGAAGAACAAATAAAGTAAAAAACACGTTTATTTGCGGTAAACATAATGCAAAGAAAGAACAAAAACACAAAAATAACAATTTGGGGGAAAATATGTGTCACTTCCACGCAAAACGGTTGTCGCTCAACAACAATAGTAAAACAACAGAAATGAATTAAGAAAACTGGTCAGATGTGTGTTTTCTACGTTCATTGTAGAGTTCTGTAATCAAGACCGATATTCCAAACCGTTTATACATCTTAATATATAACAATTACGCGTCACGTTGGTTGTCCGCGATGGACTCCTAAACTACTTAACCGATTTTAATGAAATTTTGTGAATGTGTATGGTTGGTTCCAGGTTGAAAGATAGGATAGTTTTGGACCCGATAGGGGGCGCTCCGTGCGAAGCAGGGGCGGGTCGCTAGTATATTATATTGTTTGTGATAGTTTAACAATGCACTCATGAGTTTCTTATTTTACTACAAAACTATGTAGTAGACAAAGGAACTGGCTATATTGAAGACTGTCTGTCTAAAAATAAATGGAAAAAATTGGCACACGAATAAACATAGTGCGTTCCCGTGGGATAATTACAGACCTCCACACGAGTGAAGTTGCGGGCAAAACCTAGTGGTTTTATATCTTTATTCCAGTTAGCTTATTCTCAAAAGGTGGTTTCCTGGATATACGGCATTGTTAATAATTCAATGGGATCCGTATCTTTTTGTGAAAAACCCAGGATGTTTCATTGTTAGTTCAAATGGAAAACGTATAATGGCAGATTTTCTTAAAACATCTTCATAATAGAAACCCCAAATAGTGGTGGACTTATCTTTGCTGCTTGAAATAACACAGACATCTAAACAAATACAGACAGAATTTAGTTTTTTCGGACATGTATGTAAGAATTACAGACAAAAGGTACCAACGTGTTTTGTTTTAGGAATAATAAATAATTGGTGCTCCGTTTCACCCGCAGTGGCTAATGCCGGGTACAAATTGATGAAACCGCGATTTCCAACAAAAACACTACAACACTACTGTGTAATTATATTGTGTGCTTTTTAGTCTGTGCAAAATAAATGTATTTTCTTTATTTTTTTATTTAATAAAAGGTAGGTCACAGCTGACAGTAAGTATTACATTAAAATTATTCTAAACATTACGCAAATTACGAAGTACACAGAAAAATATGAAAAACAGAGAGTGACATAATTATTAATATTTGTAGTGTATGCGGGCGTGTTTCTATGCGGTGTAGTGTGTAAATGGTGGTGTTGTGGAGGGTGTAATGGAGGGGTTGTAAAATGTGTGTGGAGGTGTGTGTATGTCTATGTAAATATGAATAAACTCACACTAATGTGTTCGTTCTTTCATTTCTTTCTACAAAGTGAAAAATAACTTAAGACTTTGTATGTAATTATGTTTTCACTTAGCAATTTTTTTTTAATAAAAATGGTTTTTATCGATGACTGAATTTATAAAATGCATTGGTCTTCGTGTTTTTATACGTTTTCGACCTTTTTTTTTTGCTTGTGGGTAATTATCAAATAACTTCTCCTGCTCTGGGCGGAGCGGGAGGGTGTGTCAGACTTTTACTGACTTAAACCCACCCGTGTTCCTTCCGTTGCTTATGTGCCGGGGCCTTGATATCCCTTTCGGACAAACCCGCAACCCCGGCAGGCATTGGTCCTTATGGACCCCGTCAGTTGGTGCTGACATCTCTTTGAGGCGCGCGTGGAACACAACGCGCCGTCGACCCGGGCCTGGTCCTAATCGGACGGCGAGCTACCCATTGCCCACCGTCCGCAAGCCCGCGCCTACGGTGGCCGGAAGTCGGCTCGCGACTCCCGACGCCCGGGGCGTCTCCTGCGTCGACTAGGGGCGCGAGGGCGCAAATCTTGCCTCTCCCTCGCATGCTCCGCCTCCTCCTACGCGAGCATTACTTCGCGGAAGGAAGTGACGGCCTCCCATGCACTCTCGCTCCGGACCATGGCCTGAACCAGGGCCGGACGCGAGAGATCGCCGCCTCCGATCGCCTCCGTGAGGACACGGCGGTGCTCCGCCCAAGCTAGGCAGACCTCCACCGTATGCTCCACCGTGTCCTCCGGGCGATCCACACAGTGGTGACACCCGGGCATTTCCTCCCGCCTTATGCTGAACAGGAACCTCCCGTGTCCGGTGAGGACCTGCGTCAGGCGGAAGGTGAGGACGCCATGGCGCCTGTTAACCGTGCAATGGCTACCTGTTTTAATATACATTTGTACCTTTTTACGAATAAACTTCTAATGTACGTTCGAGGAGCTTGTTAGGGTGCGGGGGGCTGAAGAACGTGGGCGCGAGGCAGCCTATAGGAGATCAGTCGTTGATGTGGTTAAAGCAGCGCACACGTACAAACTCCTCGTCCGCGACATATTTCAAAACTATCTTTACTGTTGGTTTCTTCGTTACCTCCCCTACAGCGCCTCTCAAGCTACTCCTCAAAGAGGGGACTTATCGCCGCAATTGTGGCGTGCCCAGTGCTGGGTTGCGACAATCGCACTCTCCATGCCGCCATGAGATCCCGCCGGAGCTCTGTCCGCTGTGCCGTGATTTCTCGCGGCAGCGGAGTTACGCCCCGGCGTTTCGCCTCCTCGCCTTCGACACTCCCAGATGTGCGCGAGGACTTTTGCCTCCAGATCCCATGGGAATGGATTTGTAATGATAGGCTTGCTCCCTTTGCTTACTAGGACTCAAATATAACTTACATGGAAAAATGTGGATTAATATTATCACCAATTATCTCGTCGTAGTCGTAGTCCAGGTAATATAGTCGTGATTTTGTGGTATACAATGATCATAATTAACTATAGAATAACATTTACCATAGTAAGCGCAATTAACTCAAACATTTTGCTGAACAGGTTCCAATTGACCTCGAATCTGCGGTCTTTATGTAGGGTAAGTGAATACGATGAATCAATGTACGGTCATGTCCATTCTATTAAGCGCCTATTCACAGATCCATGTTAAAGGAATCAGGACTTTATTGATTTTGTGTTATGTCACCTTTGGACCGGAGTGACATGTTCCACTTTTTATTGTTCAGATTGGCACGAGCTAGGTACGTACCAACTTGATAATAAATTACGTTGCAGTGAGAAGTTAGAGAGGAGCTATGTCTCTGAATAGATTAGCTCGTCTCCAATAAGTTGTTTGGGGGTCAGTGTAGTAGAAGTCCGAACTTTAGCAAGTTCGGACTTCTACAGCATTGTCACTCGTAGATGCCCATTATTTGGATAGAGATCCTCATTATGTGGAGTTTCTTGTCCATTCATTTCCATAAGAAATCGAAGGAAGTCGGTTTGGAAAAGGCGACTAGAATCTTTTTTTTTTTTTTTTGTTAATTTTGACGTTTAAAAGTGCCTAATTTAAATAAATGATTTGACTTAGTCTTTTATTAAAAAAATATGGTCATTAAACCAAAGAGTGCCAACTCTTTGGTTTAATGACCATATTTTTTATATAAGTTGTTTGGGGGTCAGTGTAGTAGAAGTCCGAACTTTAGCAAGTTCGGACTTCTACAGCATTGTCACTCGTAGATGCCCATTATTTGGATAGAGATCCTCATTATGTGGAGTTTCTTGTCCATTCATTTCCATAAGAAATCGAAGGAAGTCGGTTTGGAAAAGGCGACTAGAATCTTTTTTTTTTTTTTTTGTTAATTTTGACGTTTAAAAGTGCCTAATTTAAATAAATGATTTGACTTAGTCTTTTATTAAAAAAATATGGTCATTAAACCAAAGAGTTGGCATCCATAGATATTTCTATTATGGGCTGCTTTTAGCGCTAGGGGTTGGATTCAATTTGCCTCCCCACTCGTGACACATATCTTGCATATATCTTACAGATATATGTTGGTTCCCTTAATACATGAATACACGTCACAAAATAAAAAGTGACAGATCTCGTTCATCACACGACCTTCGAAGTACATTGAAAATGAACTCAACAAAATAAAAAAACGCATTGTATTTATATATTTTTTATTACCTATTGCTTATAAACACAAATACACAGAAGAAGAGATATGCTTGACACTTTGTCTAAAGTATTCTATTCTATTTTTATTAAATGGCAAGCAAAGCCGATGTCGACTATTCTGCCAATGTGCAAAGTGTAATGGAAAAACAAGTGTGCAAGATGAAAAAAAAAAAGAAAAGAATAATCAATAATTAAAAGAAAATATAACAACTGAAGACAAGTACAATTCTTCGATTGATTCAGTTGAACACTGTTGGTTAGTACGGGACTGAAACATAAGCCTAAAGTAACAAATACCATAACTACACGCAAAAAATACAGTTTACGTCAAATCGTTCAGCGTCAAAGTTAAGTTCGAAAGCACGAGCCTCAAGCCACAAGCATATGCAAAACTACGCGCGTCTCACTTCCCAATAACTCATCCTCGCGATTTTGATTTCAAAATATGCGTAATTTAATTCTCTAGAGGAGTTTTTCGATCTATAGTGATATCGCTTTTAGTTTTATAACATAATTTTAATAACGTCTAAAGATTTTGAGTTTTTAATTTAAAAACATTATAACTTGTAGAGCATCAAATTCTGCCTATTTTAGTACCGATTTCATTGACGGAATTTTATTAGTTTTAACATAATCGCAGATTCGCAATTTCTCTGGAAATGGGGTCCTTACTGAAGCGATCGAGAAAACATTTTATATGTTATAAAACAGACCAGTTAAACACAAAAATAGGCTGTACCAAATAAACTTGACGTTTTTCTACGATGGATGGATGGACAGTCTGACAGATGGATGGGACAGTTGAAGTGAAACAAAAGCTGCCTTAAAAATATTTGTACGTATATTCCTGAAGCGCCAACCTTCCCGGTAGGTACCGATGAATGATAATATTAAAACGCCATCCAAGTTTTCCATTTACTATTTAATATTATAGTGACCGCCTCGATGGCCTAGTGGTCGCAAGCGCTACTGCCGAGCTTGAAGTCCTAGGTTAGTTCCCCAGGTCGGGTATTAAATTTTGTATTTTGAAAATTGTCAGTAACAGTGCCTTGTTGATGAAAATAGAATAAAAATAAAAAAATTAAAACAGATTTTCATTTTCAGCTCCATCCGGTTAGACTAGAAGACGACACCAACATATTGGCCGCCGGCCTTGCTGCCGAGCAAGCCGCGAAGAGCCCGGCCCTGCCGCACAAAGGATCGCAAAGGAAATGGAGGCGCAAAAGCCGATGGCACGTGCCGCTCGGCAAAAGCCGGTGGCAATAACGCCAGCACTGTGTGTAGGAGCTTTTACATGGGACTTAAACTGACTCGTGATATACTTACACCTCTACCTAACCCTCCATAGCTTAGGGTAAAGGCGTGATGTTATGTTATGTTATTTCAACTGCTCCATTCACAAAACATTTCAATTTTCTGGCAATGTTAACACGTTCACATTCGACAATAAAGATTTAATATAATATATTCTCTGTTATTGGAAAACTTTTATAGGCAATCAACAGTTTCACCATCTTTTAGTATGTTTCCAATTGGATATTTATTATGACTTTTACTACAGTATGCAGACATCTTCAATTGTACGATGAACTGAAAAGATTTATTAGAAACAATAATAAAATATAGGCAAGTTTTCTTGTAGAAGTTTATGTTTGGGCTAATCACAATGCTCCGACAATATTAATAAAGCAGATCAACTTACTATTGGTGTACTTAAAAACAAACATACGCGCTGAATTAACAAAATTGTATTGAAAGTTGTATTTATTTCATATTGTTACATTGAATCCAATTGACTATTTCTACCACTATAATATATATTTTATATAAAAGGATGTAAAGAAAAAAATTAAAATGAGGGAGAGCTCACCGGGCATCAAAAAATCTTGCACATCGCTTTCAGTGGGAAAAGTGCGCAAAAGGCTGGCAGCATTACCACGTCGGATGGCAATGCTGATTCTTTGACCTATAAATTGGCCAGCCCTCTGGTCACGAGAAGAGTCGACCAATCGCTTGGCAATGTCCCGAAATACTCGATGAGCACTCGGACCCTACGGCCCTAGTTTTTCAATCCCAAACGGGTCAAAAGTATAGCTACCAATAAGGATATTATATTTGCGCCGTTTGAGGTTTTCTGCACCTGCAGCAGCCGCCCCGGCACAGCCCGCCGTGCTAGGAACATGGTTGAAAGTTAGTTCAAAAACTTGTTTCGTCATAATATACTTTTAAAAAAATAAACAAAACAGACACACAAAAATAAACCTTTAATGTTTGATGCGATTCAAAAATTCAATATCTGGAAAGCTCCATTTTTACGTAACCTTTCTTCTTACTTGCAAAGCCTTATAAATCTTGTTAGTACATTACTGCGGCTATAATATAATCTATCTCGTAAAATATTAAGTTAGAATCAAATTACATATTAGTCTATTAGGCTAGATTGTAATCAATTACTAAGAACTTCACGTCAGTTCTTATTAATAAGGAAAAAAAAAAATACTGACAGCACAATCTTGCAATAAGGAAAACATCGTGAGGAAGGGCGCTTGCATAAAAAAGCGGGTTTTTGGGCCCAACTGTCGGTACAGATCGCTGTCAGTTGATCTTCAGAAAGAAACGGTCACATGTTTTAGCTGGTTCTTTATGTGTGAGAGCATACCAACTTGTCTTTACCGGGAACCCACTTCCTTATGCAAGCGCTCTTTATAAGGCTGAGGACTGAGCTAGTGTAATCAAAGCTTGTCCTGCTCTGTATGAAAAGAAGTCCTTATCAGACGTAGCTTAATGGCTGAGTTAATAATTATCTCAGAAACTCTTTCACTCAGATACATCATCATTCGGCCGAAAGACTTCCAGTGCTGTACATAGGCCTCCCCGAAGCAGCGCCACTTTGACCGGTTCACCTTGTGGGACGCCTTCCAACGCTACGTCCTCCAGTACGCGGTCGCCACTCCAGCACCTTTCAGCCCCATCGGCCATCTGTTCTGCAAGCAATGTGCCCTGCCCATTACCACTTAAGTTTGGCAATTCTTCGGGCAATGTCGGTTTCCTTGGTTTTCCTGCGGATCTCTTCATTTCTAATTCGATCACGTCCGAGCATAGCCCTCTCCATTGTCCTTTAGGTGACTTTTAGCCTTTTAATAAGGCACTCTCAGATACATCACAACCTAACAAACTTGTTTCAGGTGAAAGTCGTAATTGAATCGTTACGTTAACGTTATCGTGAGACTTCGTCTCCTTTAATGTACCTAAGCTTATTATCCTATGGAAACAACGAATATAAAATCTTTTAATCTTGTTTACTTGTTGGCAAATAAGCGGTTTGTTTTGCTGTTGTCGTAACTTTTACGTTTCCACATGTTATCGTAAAACTAAAACAATTTTGGCAAGCAGCGGCTGGCGTTATACACCCAAAGTGACCCTAAAGCTATTTGTACGAGTATTCTTCTTAGGGAATAACAATTTCAATCTTAAGAATTCAACTTTGTTTGTTTTGCTAACCTAACATTTATTATGTTACTAGCTTTTTCCCACAGCTTCACCTGCGTTGAGGTCACAAATTATATCGTACTACCGAGATAAAAGTCATAAATATAAACCAGCTAATCATGATCTACCTATCACACTATATAAGTACCTACATATTCTTTATAATTTTGTTTTTTTTTTATCTGACGCAAATTTATTTCATTTAAGTATGCTGCATACACGTTACATTATAAGACTGATTAACATTCATCACATCACACTCTCAGGTCCAGTTGAAAACCAGCGTCAGGCACTTATAGTTGTCGGGCCTTTTTGGCGCAGCCCTGAGGCACACTCCCCATCAAATTTCTGCTTACATCGCACTTTACACTTTTTGATTTGATATTTTTTTTAAATCTGCTGTGTAATTATATTGTGTGTGTTTTAGTCTGTGCTAAATAAATGTATTTTCTTTCTTTCTTTCTATGTGCCAAATTTCATCGAAATCCGTTCAGCCATTAAGACGTGAAAAAATAACAGACAGGTAGAGTTACTTCGCATTTATAATATTATTAGTATGGATTTTACTAGCTCTTGGCGTGGAAATGCCTGTACGTTTCACAGAACCTTATTTCCATTATGTGTACCAAATAATAATACTTATTTGAAAATCTAAAGCGATCAAAGTCTTCATTGGTACGTGTAACATTTCAAAGTCTTCATTGGTACGTGTAACATTTCAAAGCTCTTACTCTTTACAATTATCTTTATGCGGCCCCATATGCTGAGTATTTAATTCTCATCGTTTTGTAATCTACTGTTACTTTAATCCTGACCACCTATATACGAGTAAGACCCAGAGGTCTGGGTTCAAATCCCAGCGGAGGAAAAAAAACCAGCTCGGTTTGGTTGGTGGTAGGATTTATTCTAAGTCCGCCTGGCTAGCTACCACCATCTTACCTAAGTCTGTCGCCATAACAACATTGATGTGTTTACAGCATTGTTGTGTTTTGGCAGTTAAAAGGAAGATAGCCAGTTCCTCTGTGGTTAATTATTCCGGGTGAAACTCGCTTCCACCTTCGGCCTGACCATCACTTTCCATCAGGTGAGATGAAGGCCAAATGCTCCAACGTTCAGCTGCTTCTGAGAATTTTGTAATGGAGAAATCCTCTCATACTTATCTACTTTTTTGGGAAAATACCTTAAGGGCCGAGTTACACCGGAATGGCAGCGGCAGGCAGCGACGCGGCGAGCATTTTCAGTGTGAAATAATTTTAAAATTTATTCTACATACTTAAAAGACCACTATCGCTTGAAAAGCTTGAAAAGGTCGCGAGGCCGCCCGCGGTGACGTGAGCGGCCGCGTGCCACGCGCATCTTATCGGTTGTTCTGCTCGCGGCTGCCACCGGCGACGCGAGGCCGCTCGCGGCACCGCGGGCGGCCGCGTGCTCCTAACCCCCGCCACAACACTAAGCGCACCATTTAAACTAGTCAAGAGGACACTAGGCGCGTGGGTTCAGGAGGTCACGCGAGTCGCGCTGCCGACCGCTGCCATTCCGGTGTAACTCGGCCCTAAGGGTTTTAAAAATACCTTTTAATGTTACTTATTTCAGCCTTTGTGACCGTAATAACGTATCAGAACGCCTGAATTCCTCAAAGGGGTAGGCAAAAAAATATCAGAATGTGGGTTGAAATTAAAACATCAGAATGGAAAATCTAATAGATAAAACTTTGCTCACACCGGGGACCGAACCCAAGACTTGGCACTCGCACTTGTGAATACTAGACGAACACGCCAAACACCTAACAATAACAAGATACTCGTATTATTTCTAGATGCTTCAATATTCTCAGCTGGTTTTGTTGTAAAATATAGAGGTACAGGTATGAGGAACAGGGAGTAAAGTTCACTCATCCTCCATAGAAAAGGGAGGATCCTCCGACCAGACGGATGTTGTGTCTGGTGGGCATCTGCCCGAGGATTGATGTCGGGACGTCGTATTAATACTCGTAGCCCGGCTGCTTGCACGATGCAAGATTTAACAAATGTCAGATGTCGCTACAAATCATATAAAGCAAAATCAGCTAAGAATATTATACACGTTTCAACTGACTGGCACGCCGCGCTTGCCTGTTACGTAAAAATATATAGCTTCTTTTTTTTTTTTTTAATGAGTACCTACAAGGATTTTAAAAGATGGTATAAAGATATAACTGTTTTCCCCGCAGGTTAAAGCAGCGGTGTGAGCTATGACTCCAGGCGAATTGGCATTCGAAAATATTGTTGGAGCTGCTGAAGATTGTAGGACTATCTTTAGATTGTATAAATTCAATTTCATAGTATTATATCAATGCATAGCACATGTGTGAGCACTATGTACCTACTTTAAAGCTACCATTTACGGGGTACGTCTTTCATTGACTTGAATGTGCCCTTGCGGCTGAGAGTATGTCATGCTCACTCAAATGTTTCGCTGGTGGTGGCGTGTGTGTTGGATCATTAAGTTTCCTTCAAAATGGTTGAGCTAAATGGTGCTGATTCATGCGTCATGTTAGTGAACGGGCGCCGTCAGTGGGGACTGGTCATCTCTTAGCTGCCAAGGCTTATTTTGAATTTATTTTAATTTTTGAATTGTTTTTGCTTTATTACTGACGGTTTTAAAGTGCACGTCTCTCTACATTGTTCTCACATGTATAATTAAAACATGAATGATGTAACCAATATTTTGTAACAATATTCTGATTTAAAAGAGTGTCCGTGGAGTTTCTTGCCCGTTCTTCTCCATAGGAACCTACTACGCGTTGGAATGGGCAACTAGCTTCACATTTCTGACTGACCGACCTCTTGACAATTCAAAAGTGCCTGTAATTGGTTTATTTGAAATAAATGCTTTGAGTTTGAGTTTGAGCTACGGAAAATACAACATACAGTAGAACAGAATATTTTTTAAATACTTAATACAATTTTTTTTAAAGAAATATTGTAGATGTCCACTTTCGAATCAAATCAAATCAAATTATTTATTTTTGCAGAAAACACTGTTATAATGGTGTTATTAGATGTACATGTACTTTGATTTTGTTTATCAGTAATACCACCGTGTATTATATAGTTTTTTTTTTTTTGTATTACTTTTGAAACAGTAGTTCGTAAAGTAATCCATATCTTCTTTAGGTAATAATATCTCGGTATTTTTACTTGGTATTACTTTTGGTATTTCAAAAAATACAATAGATGACGTATATTTCATAAAAGAGTCATAAAGTACCCGACGTGTGGACACGTCAAGCGTCGAGAGCAGAGACCGGGTTTCCGGGTTCGCAACAAGTCAATCGCCATGCCTCGTTGAGAGGTGAAACACAGTGAGCAGCATTTTAGTCGGAGATCATTGATCTTGTTTACAAAGTAAGTTACTACCAAGAACTTAAACTCGAATTTAACTTCAATAACGTATTCTTCAGCAAAACAAAATTTTAAAAGGAAAGTTTAAATTCGTTTTTCATATTTACCTTGTGAGTTTCAGCTGAAGATGTTCCGGAAATTGCTTGCACGTCCGTTGTGGAGAATTGAAAATGTGAAATATTTGTAAAAATTGCAGCTAAAGTTTAAAGTCAAATACTGCTGCAATCCACATTGTTGATAGTGAAACAAAAACACGAAAAAAGTTTTAATGGCCTCATCTTAATAATGGAAGGGCGTAGTTAGTGTTAAAGCGTTCATTTGTTTTTTCTTTGCGTCGGGTCACACCGGAATGGCAGCGGCCGGCAGCGACGCGAATTTCGCGGATCTATATATACGTATACGCCCTGTATACGTATATATAGATCCGCGAAATTTCGTTTTTAAATATCTATGAATGCAGTTTAAATTGTTTTTTAAATTCAAATAATGTCTTATTTCAGTAAAATGTTCCATCTACAATATTCAAGGTACTTTCCCTCCATGTGGCATATCCGTGGGACGCCCTGTATACTCGTATATATTTTTTACTTCATAGTCTTTATGTCATGACTACATGTGCAATTCAAATATCATAAACAAAATTTGGCCTAAGCCAGAGCCAGGCCTAAGTATATAATAAACCAGTTTGTGATATTTCAGGGTCTTTTGGCGTCTGAATGACATTGATAAGGGGGCGTTTTTGGTGAACATTTTTTGAAATCGTCACAGAAATGGTATTGAAAAACAAGATGGCGGCGTTAGTTCCAATTTTGGCCACGAGACAAAAGATCCGTGTACCGTTATAACATCATGTCTGAACCAACGACAATACATGTATGATACATGTTTTATATACGACATGTTTTTAGCAAGTCTCAAACTTTTCTAAGTTAGAATTGGCATAACATCATGAAATAGTCATTTAATGGAGCAATTTGAACTTAGATAGTTATATTGATGATTTTAAATGATTATAGTGCATGAGGAGCTCATGGCTAAGTAATAACAGCCGCACGGGTTGATCCATCAGGTTAAGCTACGCTTACCGGGGTTGGTTCGTGGATGAGGTCACCCATAATCTTTCATACCGAGACTCCTCCGTGCCTCGGGAAGCACCTTAAGTGGTTGGTCCCGGCTGTCTTTTGTGGATCTTTGACGGTCGTTATGAGTCGTGGAATCCCGAAAGTCTGACAACAAGTCTTACCAAGGGGTATCGTATTATCGTACAGTTACTGGATTGTGGTGGTCAGATAGGCTGTCGCTCCATGTAAAATACTGGTATTCAGCTGCATCCGGTTAGACTGGAAGCTGCCCCCAACATAGTTGTGAAACCGCTAGGCAGATTGATTGATTGAAAAGATAGTACATACAACCTGATACTGACCAAAAATTGCAAAAAACGTGAGATAATTTGAATTTCGAGGCTACTCTGAGGTAAACACAATTTAATTATTCGTTATAATAAATACAATTTTATTTGTAAGTGTTCAATATATTATTGATCAATTATCCTACTCAAATTGCTGCAGCAATTAATGCTGCGAAAATATTTTGTTCAACAAGTGAAAATAAAACAATCATTTTTCCCGTTTTAGTAAACGTCTCAGGAAAAAAAACTCTTCCTTTTTCACACATATTATGGAACAGAAACATTATTTTAATGAACAACACTTCCTGTCACATTCGGAAGGATTTTGTGGAAATACATAATTTATCGCTTCATATTAGTTGAAAAATTCGCCTGCTCGACAACGTAAATACCGCAATGAATATTGTTGATTATTATGTCAAAATGATAGCATTGGATTTGTGTGTTGTATTGGGTGATGTATGTTACGCAATAACCTGCTGCCGCTGGTATCTGAGTTAAATCTTAATTGTCTCTGTAAAATGAGTGTTGAATTTATTCAACAATTATAATTTGAAACTAAATAATTTGATGGACTTGGAAATGGAATTTTGGGGAATGTCAGGTGTTTATTTTTGATTATTTATATGTCTGGAAGATAGCGTGTCGCACTGCAAAAGCACTAAAACAAACATGCCAATTTTTTATGCTGGTATACGTGACAGAGAGCTACGTCTTACACTCGCGCGACGTCATTGTGCTGTCATCGTGCTTTCCTTGTCTGCCTGCGTTTTGTTGGTGTCTGCACTTGTTAACAGATGGACGCAATTTTTTTCGACGACATATTTATATCTTTGGTGTTTATGTATGAATAATAAATTTCACAAACAAGTCGTAATTAACACCATGAAAATAGGATACAGTTTGTAATTTGGACTCAGTTGTGGGCAGCTATGTAAGTAATACTAAATTATTCTTTAGCAATTCTGTTAGCAACGTAGCCAACATAATTACTAAACAATAATTTATGACCAAAACGCAGTATGTAGGTAGGAACAAACACACTGCGTTTTGGTCATAAATAGTTTCAAATGAATGATTTAACAATAGTACCAGTTGACATAATTATTAAAGCCTTCGCCTTTGTTCCATTTCTTGCATCACCATAAAAAGTACAAGACCAGACGTTATGAGACGTTGAATCTACATACAAAGTTGTACTGCTTACAATCCTAACTAATAATAATATTATAAATTTGAAAGTGATTTTTTTTTATTTCGCTTTCACGTTAAAACAACTGAACGGATTTGGATGAAATTTGGCACATGGGTAGAACATGACCCGGAGAAGGACATATTATTATAAGCTACTTTTCATCCTGGATTGCAGACGAAGTCGCGGGTAACAGCTAGTATTTTATAAAGATCAAAGTTAATACATTTATTACAAGTAACCCATTTACAGGCACAATTTAATTGCCAAGGAGTCGGTCAGTTAGTCAGATAGTTTACGTTAGTTGCCCGTTCCAAAACGTAGATCTCTAAACTAACTTACCTTACCAAGATACTTAAATAGCATACGTCTGCAACATAAAGACGCGCATTCCACATGGTAGATACTGCTTTTTTAGGTTTACGAGTACTAGATGTTCATAACATTTAATGCAATCATTATAAAGGAAGGTCTAGTTTCATAACACGCACATTATTATACTGTAGCAGCTGCTAGCATTCACATAAAGACGTATTCGTTCATTCCCAGTTGTGGAGATGGAAATGTAAACGTTAAAAAGTTTTGTCATAAAGTCGGAAAAGCAGACGAACAAACGCGATAAACGGTAATTTACATTTGCATTAGTAAGTGTATGGTTTGTACGTACACTTCACAATGAAAACTGTAATTTCTGGACCAATGTTTGGACACAAAACTTGCTACTTGACAAATGTAGGTAAATTCTACTATAAGTGCAGAACGCCAGTTTCATGCATTTTGCCAACCGTCTGTGCAAGTATAATTAGCACCCACCGGAGCGTCATATTTATTTTGCTTTACCGTTACCGTTTGTGTTGATTTTTCTAGTTCTGTAATAACATAGCTTGGCTGTCTTTTTTTTTATTTTTTGGGTGGGAAATCATCAAATGACTCCTCCCGCTCTGGGCAGAGCGAGAGGGAGTGTCAGACTTTTACTGACTAAAACCCACCCGTGTTCCTTCCGTTGCCTATGTGCTGGGGCCGTCAAACTCGAATATGGACAACAAATGCAGAATACCTTTCATCATCAACCTTTGAACGAATTTTCTGTGGTTGCGTGAAGCTTTTTTAGTGATAAAACAACCTTCACATAATCGCAGAATATTGTACTGTCACAACAATAATGAAATATGACCATTACCTAATATCTAATTACTCTGCCAGCTGCATTAATTGGATTAAAACAATTAAGATAAATCATCCGTTGTAACCAAAGAATTTTCGGTAGAATTTACTTGATTTATTTGCCACAATACTTAGTAATTTGTACTTTCGTAATAGTTGTATTAAGGTAAACAAACGTTTTATTAGTCTCCCAACAACGATGCAATATGTTCGTTAATTATTGGTGTTTTTGTAATGGTATATATGTACACAGGTCAAACTGGTCGTAATTTTCAAACCAGATATAAAGAACATACTGCAGCGTATAGGAATAGTTATCCAGAAAGATCCCATTTTGCGCAACACTTAATAGATGCAGGTCATTTGTTAAATAATAATAACACTTTCAAAATTTGACGACCTATGGACGTCAAGAACGTTTGAAATTTTGTCCGGATGTTCATTCATATGGAGAGGGAATAATAATGGTTTGGTTATTGTAATGGCCGGTATTTGGATCGGTGGAAGAACAGCAACCTCAATGCTCAGATTTATGAAGAGAAGATTGTTTCGACTGTGCACGACATTGCACTTCCACACACGGCTAGAGTAGTAACACGCACTTGCCGATGCTTGCATACCCCACAATGACTTTTTGACTTGGAAAGAACGTGAGTGGCCGTTCCTCAAAGTGATTTTGATGAACAGATTTCAAGCATGCCAAATCGATGTGATTCGTCAATCGACAGAGATTATTGTTTATTTTTTCTTTACAATAAAATTTAAAAAACTGCTCATTTGTGCCTTTTTTGCCATTTAATTGACGACATTAACTTAGGTTAATTTTCCACAACTTGTAAAAATTGCAATTTTTCAAAATTTTTGTTAATAAAAATAGGAATTAAAGTAAGAAGCCAGCCTGGAAGACTAGATTTGGTAAATATGAATTGGATATTTTTTTATAGTTAAATGTAATTGATCCCTAGACACTTTTGATGTGTGTGTGTGTTTTGTTCGGAATTCTAAACGCTCTGTCACATTTAAAAGCAGCTTATAACCCAAACAATATGTATGTATGGTTTGGGTTTTTCCCAGTGGTCAGATTGACAGTCAGACTAGTCTTTCCAATGGGATTTTTTTTCCCGTTGGTCAGATTTATTCGGCAGCTGGGAAAACAACAGAAAAAAAGTACAATGAAAGTAAAAACTGTTTTGCATTTTAATAGGTAGTTATCTTACAGTTTTATCTTAGGCGTTCTAAAAAATGACCATCATTCAATTCTCCATTAGTTAACACCATTTGGTTGAAACTCTTTGCAAGCTTGTTCCCGCATGTTATGGAATGAAACTTCTATGTCATTCTTGCCAACATCTTGAACGCAGGTGTGATGTTTTGACTTAATAAGTTGATTGCGGTTCTGCAAAACATACACTTACTAGCAGTCGGGACCGGGACCCGTATCTACATACCTAATACTTGGGCATTGAAATGGACATGAGTTTGTCAATAAAGTGATCAAGGTGTGATCTAAATAACAGAACTAACTCCTTAACAACCAGTTTACTCACTTGAATCGTCACAGATCCCAAGCATCGCATTCTTTTGAAATTACCGCAAAGCCAAAATTCGTTTCCGTTTGTGTACGTTTTGTTTTTATAAAATTGATACCCATTATATAGTAAGACCACCCCACCCTTTCTATTTATAAAATTACGATCCATTTAGACCGAGCACAATACTCCACTTCTTGTTAAAATAGACATATCATGACATGTTGTGATGTGATTGACATTTCATAACAAACAGGAAATATTTGTTTTAAACATCCATGAAACAACTTGCAAAAAATTTCAACCAGTGTCAACAAACTCCATAATGTCACAAATAAAACCTATTTAATAGTTTTATAACCTCTTCGTATTCAACAGTACTTTACTAAATTACGAGCTGATCTGACCAACGGGAAAACAAAATCCCATTGGAAAGACTAGTCTGACTGTCAATCTGACCACTGGGAAAAACCCTATGGTTTTTCGTTATTGGAACATATTCAAGATCACGATGGATATTGATTTAGGACGTTAACAGACTTTATTTCAGTTTTTGAAATAAAGAATGCAAAAATATTACCACGCTAAAGCGATTCGGGTATAGCTTAATTAATTGGGATCTGATTGGATTTGATTCCGAACAAAAGGCGTTCAGCAGCTTGTTCAGTACTGCATTCACTTAGCCAAATAGGGTATTACTAGATTTAGAGACGTATAGAGTTATCCGAAAAAAAAGGAACGGAAATAATCGGCGTAATAACTTGAGGAAGGTAAAAGTTCTACTACGAAATTATTTTACCGTGAATTTTACCGGAATTAACTCGACGTCGACGAATTTATGGAAAAGTAATTTTAGCTCCCGTTCGAAAAATTACGTAACCGTAAAACGAATACTGAATCAAAAGTGCCTTACGTTGTAGAATTTCAAATTTTCGTTGGCGATCTCTCGCGTCCGGCCCTGGTTCAGGCCATGGTTCGGAGCGAGAGTGCATGGGAGGCCGTCACTTCCTTCTGCGAAGCAGTAATGCTCGCGAAGGAGGAGGCGGAAGGCGTGAGGGAGAGGCAAATTTCGCGCTATCACGCCCCTAGCCGCCGCAGGAGACGCCCTGGGCGTCGGGAATCGCAGGCCGATTCCTGACCACCGTAGGCGCGGGCTTGCGGATGGTGAGCAATGGGTAGCTCGCCGTCCGATAAGGACCAGGCCCGGGTCGACTGTGTTCCAGGCGCGCCTCAAAGATATGTCAGCACAACTGACGGGGTCCGCTAGGACCGATGCCTGCCGGGGTCGCGGGAAAGTCCGAAAGGGTTACCGTGGCCCCTGTACAAGTAACTGAAGGAACATGGATGGGTTTTAGTCAGTAAGAGTCTAACACGCGCCGCTGCGCCCAGAGCGGGAGAAGTTATTTGATAAGTTCACAAACTAAAAAAAAAAATATGTTTTCGACCACAAATGCAAAATTACATAGCGTTATTTCATCTATACATCTTTGTTCATCTTATCAAGAAATCCCTTAATGAGAATTTCGAATATCTAAAGTTACACTTATGTAGGTACTTTAACAAAATACTCGAAAAGTCAAAGTTGTCCCAAGAGTATCAATTAAGGTAACAAGCTAGGTATCAGGTAAGTTCAAACTTCCTACATGAAAAAGATCAAGGATGCCCGAAACTGGACAAGCTTTCCGAAATATAGGTACAGTACGACACAACTTAGATGTAGCATTCGAAATTTTGCATTAATTCGTTTCAATTTTACGAATGTTTTTGGATAACCAAACACATCGACTTTACAAGTTATTGCGTTTGCGTAAAGATCATTTTCACCTAAAGCTACTCACTCATTTCAGATGGTGATCGATTTTACGAATTTTTCCGATGCTACATCTAAATTGTGTCGTACTGTACTTAAGTATCTTCTCCTAACTAT
Source organism: Agrochola macilenta (assembly GCA_916701695.1). Classification (NCBI taxonomy): domain Eukaryota; kingdom Metazoa; phylum Arthropoda; class Insecta; order Lepidoptera; family Noctuidae; genus Agrochola; species Agrochola macilenta. The sequence goes on along the minus strand of OU753560.1, from coordinate 19,679,023 downwards.
CCTAACTTTATAAATGCGAGAAGAAGTTTGTTTGTTTGTTACACTTTCACGCTAAAACGGCTGAACGGATTTAGATGAAATTTGGCACATGGGTAAACCATGATATATAATTTATATTATGTATTTTTTCTTAACTGTATCCTCTTCAATAATATTTCTTTAGTGAGGGATCTAGGTGTTCTCTTTAATGGCAAACTGTCCATGAACCAGCATATCGAAGCCATAGTCAATAGTGCTTTTAAAATATATGGATTTGTGATGAGATCTTCAACAGAATTTAAGCGAACCTCAACCTATCTCTATCTGTATAAGACGCTCATTCGCTGTCAGTTAGAATATGCGGTCCCTATTTGGAACCCCTTCTACCAAAAGTACGTGGTTGGAATAGAACGGGTCCAGCGCAAGTACCTCCGTGCTATGTGCTACAGATGTAATAGAACTAAGACTTATCTATCATACTCCCAACTTCTTGATAAGTACAAGCTTATCAGGAGAACCGGGGCAAATACCTGGAGGCAAACGTGCTTCATGATATTGTTCACAATCATTTCGATGCCGCTGATCTAACGAATAAGCTGTGTTATTCTGTCCCCCGAACAGTTCATGTGCGTCAGATTTGTAAACGTACTCTGTTCGCGCTAAATTGTTGTCGTATGAACTCTGGTTTACGCTGCCCTGTTCATAGAATGTTGGAATACTACATGGTATAATAAAACAAGGTACGGCACTCCGAAACACAGTGGTCACGTGGGAGACACAAGACTACGTCATCACCGCTATCCATGGTTCTCAAACTTTTAGTTTGGGGAAATTTTATAAAACATTGACATAATTATTAAATTACTTCTAGCATAAATAAAAACAGTAATAACCTTACCGCGATTTAGCATTAGCGATTTAGAATGCAACCAACCACAACCAATTACAATAATACATCAGTAATTTTACATACTTACCATTTTTTGTGGTTGTTTTAGGTCCACAATAGCGCAGCCATTCATTGGCTACAGATTCTTTTAGAGGAAATGAAAAAAACCTTATTGTACCGCCTTTTACACTTTTATTCTTACAGTTCCGAATTGAACAACGAACCATTTTAAAAGCTTTTATTGATATTGTGGTCAAAGAAAAAAATGTAACAAACCAACTTGTTAGACGTCCACAACTAAATGTTTGAGAATCACTGTGTACAATGGGACTGAGCGAGACCAACATACGGGTTCGACAAGAATAGCGATACATGACAAAATGTCAGAATGCCAATTAGACAGCCCGTTTCTGTGTTACCAGTAGTGTGTAATAATAACTCCCCAACCTCCTTTATTATTACGAAATTAGTTCATCGGAGATTGAGTTAATAAAAACTGCGAAAAGTAAAGGTGATAGCACGCCACCCTGTGGTACACCGGCAGAAGTATTACTCCAGGGAGACAAGGTCTCACCGATGCAAATACGTTGCCGGCGACCGAACAGGTAACTTCGAAACCAGTCAATTACCGATGGAGATATATTAAGAGAGCATAGAATACCAAGCAAAACATCAAAATCAACAGAATTAAAAGCATTACTAAAATCTAGTAAAGCTAAAACCGTTAGATTACCATTTTCCATGGCTGACCTTATATCGTCCGTAATATTCAAAAGCGCTGTGGTGGTGCTATGACCAGGACGGAAGCTGGACTGGAAGGGGTTGAGGATATTATTTTTGGAGAGGAAAGTGCTTAATTGATTGTGGATTAACCGTTCGAGGACTTTTGATAGGAATGGTAAGACGGATATTGGACGATATTCAGAAAAGGATGCGGGATTGGACTTTTTAGGTAATGGAATAATTTGAGCATCTTTCCATGAACATGGAAAGACACCACTAGACACGGAAAAATTTAGGAAATGACAAATGACGGACAGGATTACATCCAGCACAGGGACTAACATATTACGGCTGATACAGTCACTTCCTACTGCGTTGGAAGTAATCGATAGTATGCTCTTCTTAACATCACTTGCAGAGAATTGACCAGAAAAAAATGGAGAATAACTGGGAGTCGGAAGAGAAGAAAGATAATTCAAAGTATTCAATTTAATTGTCCTATCAAAATTGGACGAAGCAGTAAAATGATTATTCATTGCATCGATGTCTATATCTTTTGGGATTGAGTCTTGTCGGGTTTTACCGACCCCCAGTGACCTAAGAAACTTCCAAACTTTGGATGCGTCCCCATTTTGGACAGAAGTATGAATGTGATGGCTATTAGCATTCCTACATACCTTATTGCAGTGTATACGAATTGAGACATATCTTTCCCTGTTAGCGTCATTAGGTCTACGCTTAAATTTAGACTTTAATATGTCTTGTGTGCGGATAATGCAGTGGACTGCAACATTATTACTTAAAGTTTTGTTAATTTTATATATTACAGTGAAAACCGTTTATTTACTTCGCTTAAAACGACGTTCCGGTTATTACGACGAAATTTTGAGGTCCCAGCATTTCTGTTTACTTAACATAGATTTTGGGTATAACGACTATCGGCTATAACAACCGTAATCCGACGGTCCCTTCGAAGTCGTTATAAACGGTTTTCACTGTATATATGTTGTAGTCGTTTAATATCCCACAATAATTTAAATAAATTAAAAAATAAAACTTTCAGAGCGGAATAAAAGCGTCGGAAATTGTCGTGATAGCGTCACCGAGTTCATAATTTAGGATAAGGCCACACTACGAGCGTAATCCAGCGTTGAGTTGCCGAAATTAGGAAAGTTTCATACATTAGCGGTTTACACCAACTCTAGTCTGAAAATGAGTCCTCGTAAAATGAACAAAATTTTGTGGAACGTGAAATCTTGACTCATTTTGAACGACGCTGGTTAATTTAATCTGGCAAGCGGAATTACATTGTGTAACTCCACGACAGACATTGCGACTCATAAACACAGAGATTCGACATGTCGTACGAATTTGAGACACAAATATACCTACCAAAGATGTGCTCGAAAATGATAACACAAAATCTTACTCTCTCTCTCCTCTAACTTAGTTAGGTACCGATAATAAGATCGTAAACTTGATCCTGCGGTCACAATCAGTTTCAGCTTAACGAGCGAAGGCGGTCAGTTCTAGAAACTCAGCTTGTAGTTACTTTTGCGACAAAACCGTAAGATTTACTTTGCAATATTTCGTCGTCTCGAGAAAAGAGATAGTCGTATTCCGTCATTTAAATGTTGTTTACAGAAATTTCCCCTAGTTGGTACAAGAGTGTGAACCTGCCCTAAAATAGCAATTAAACTGGATATGTGGAGGTTTTATACAATGTAACTTGATAACAGTGAGGTCTAGACTCAAGACTAGGTACTTTGTCTTAAGATTTTAATTAACCCATTTAAATATAAAATGAAGTAATCTCGTCGTCGACTGTTATTATTATTTACGACCTTTGCACACATAGCTTTATTGACACACATATAAATGTATGAACAGGAATGTATTTTTTTTAAATTTTGTTGATAATCAACAAAATACAATACCATTATGAAATACCAGTTGTAGCAAAAAAAATATGTTGCTACCTTTGAGTTAAAAGTCGCCCGGGGGTCGAACCCGGTACGACATAGGTCGTATAATGAAACGCAGTATCCAGGTGAAGAACACAAAGTATATTGAAAAAAAAACGTTTAAATAAAAATAACAATACGTAAAAAAACCAAAAAAAAAAAAATAGAGACTATCGCCAGCCTAGCACAAAATTTGTGGTTTATTTATGTGAATAATAATTTATTACGGTAGGTACCCTTGTCGGCAAAGTACGACCCTTCGGGATGTGTTAGTTATCTCCGGTTTTTAGTTACGTGGCGCGAGAGAACGTGCGATGGCCAACGCAGGTAAAGCTCGCGTGAAAGTCCGTGTTCAAGATCGCATTTTATATTAGCCGCGATGAACCCACGCCTCTACAGGGCAAAGCAACTTGTCCTTATTAGCAAATTACGGCAAAAAATTATCGGCGATATCTAAAACTGGTAAGGTAAAACGCGATTAAGAATAACTAAAGCAGAAATTTACAATCGGCAACTAATGCTATTGAACCACAGTGTTGCCTGTATCTGGGTGCGGCATCTGGACGTTGGCACTCGCCCGCACCAAGTGGCAAGGCGACGCGCCACTGGTAGACGCTGGGGGACGCTAGGCGCCGCCGCTACCTCGAGACCTTTTGCTGGGCCACACCGAAAAGAAAGAAAGAAAGAAAACGTTTATTTGGACACAGTTCGTGAAACACAAAATAAAAACAAACTAAAAAGTAGAAGTAGGTCTTTTGGCAATAAGTGTGTGCCTCACGGCAGCGCCAAAAAGGTTCATTTCAGCATTAATGCCAGACAAATGCTGCCTGACGCTGGTTTTCTAATGAACCCTTTATATGAACAAGTGACGGGGAGTACAAACAGTTTCAACATACCTAATACATAATTATAATACTAATACTTCTAAATAAATAAATAAACCGGGACGCGGAATTGGATCCCGCACGGACAGGGGGCGGAGCACCGGGCCGTGCTCAACCCTGGCAATATAGCCGCAGCCGGTCTGAAGGTGGGGCCTCAATGAGGCCTTTTCTGTATGTGGGTACGGATTATATATACCGCTTACATATAGCTATATATAGCTGTAACTAGAAGTTATGAATAATAAACTAGGACCATCGATGTAAAATAAATAAACAGTTAATTACACTAACAAAACCATGATCAACAAGACGACCAAGCACCACAAGCAGCACCCGTTCATGAGCATAACACAAAGATCAGCCATTACCCCCCTGGCCATATTTGAGGGAAGGAGGCAACCCGACCCCCGACGCTACCGCAAGCAGTGACATCTAAGGGATCATGACGAACTTGCTGCCGGTTGCTAAGGAAAAAAGTTAAATTAAAGCATTAGACAAAATAATAACAGGCAAATAACGACAATTATTGTGTAATATTGTTGAAATGACAGTCTTTTAAGTTATTTTTTTAATAATAAAATAGTAAATGGTAAAATTACATTGCTTTGCTATCGTACAATAACGGAGCTTATTAGGTATATGTCTTTATCGAAATAACGAAACGGTATAATCCTACTATACTTAATACTATACGTATATCCTTCTTAAATAATATTATAAATGTGAAAGTTTGTATGTTTGGATGTTTGTTACTTAATCACGCATAAATGGCTGAACAGATGTGGATGAAACTTGGCACACAGATAATTTATAACCTGGATTAACATATAGGATACTTTTCATCCCGGTAGTCGTCCCCGTGGGATAATTTCCAACCTACACGCGGGCGAAGCCGCAGGTGAAAGCTAGTGTTAAAATAAATGGAGTATAATCAATATGCCAAAAATGCCGACAAACGCCACCGTTTTCGGTAACACTTACCGATCAAAACCTTTTACAAAAAAAAAAACTACCTTCTTCCAAAAAAAAACACTACAGAGTGCAAAATAACTTTAATTTCGGAAGTCGGTGTCTTTGGCTTTGATTTTTCGTTTTTTGTTACCGACTTCCTTTTTTGTTTGGAAGTCGGGTGTTTTTTTTGTAAAAACTTTAATTTTTCCCTTTTTAATTGTGGTACCTACCCCACACAAATTCGAATACGTGTGGTACCTACCACTACCTGCTATGCTATGTGTAAGTGGACACACATAAAAAAAAATACATACGCGATGAACATAATAACATCCTCCTTTTTGGAAGTCGGTTAAAAATAGAATAGTGTTGTTTATTATTGCTGCAGGTGGTTAACAAATAAAGTTGGTCAAAATTGAAAAAGACACAACATAGGTAGGTACAATATTAAGGTACTCTGGGGTGAACATTATTAAGAGGAAAATCAGAGATAAATAGAAAACTAAATTATGTACCTACAAGAGCTATTCTAAGTACCTAATAAGTAGGTACAGGAAAATAGATAGAAATATGTACACATAAATGTAGTAAAAAATAAAGTAGGTAAAAGTCTGCAGCGAGTCTTAAAAATATTTATTAGTTGGATTATAACATTTCTGTAATAATAAAATTCACTGGTAGCTTATTTTAAATATGTGATGTGATGTGATCCGATATAACAGATTTTATTCCATCCCCTGCTGAAATTTAGAATATTAATTTAAACCGCATGTTGCAAAATATTTTCTGGTCCACTATCAGTAATACTAAGAACAAAGCTTCACCATATACATTTATTTCCTTAGCAGGTGGTGTTAATATCTTCTCTCAGAGAACGTTACACTCGTTACGGTTTATTGTGGTAGTATTATGTTCCAAAGACTACGTTCCCAAGTGTTAACGATGCGTCCTATCGTCGCGATAATACGCGATCAGTCGCGTGCATATGTCACATTGTTCGGAAAACCGGAAAGCGCTCTCTGTCGGCGCGACCACGCGTTCAGGATCGTGTATCGCGCGACGATCGCTTTCCGCGCTGGGATGTTGGGATGGCACGGCAGCATCCTGCTGTTTGTACGGTTAAGTTAAGTCCCTACTAAATAAAGACCTTTATATTTTTTGGTGACTATTAACAAAACTTTATACATTAGGTGGTAGAAAAAAGGCGCTCCCATACTACGGGGGTATTGTGACTGTTACTGGCGGCCTTATATATAGCGGCTGTAGGTACTAGTTGATATTGTATTACAATGAGGTATTATTCCTCATTGCTGTGAATGTGTTGCCGTAAAGTAACAAACGAGTAAGAACTTTAGTTTTAAAGGCTCCTTAAGAAAAGAAAATTAAATAAATGAATACCTTACAATAATTTAGCAATGAAATTGCTACTTAATTAACACTATTTTGGCTTATCTGTGATTGCGTGTGTGAGTGTGAGTATATTTGATAGTATGTGTGGCTTCTTCTTTTGAAGAAGAAGTATGTCTGTATGCATGCACGTAAAATCATTTTAAATATGTGTGAATTATGTTTCCGAAAACCATATTAACCTATCCTGCTGGTTTCAATTATCTCTCTACACTACCTAGCAAACGACGGTCTGCGCAACTTGCAAAAGCTGTTACAGTGGAATCTTGGGTTGTTACATTACAGGCGAATACTCCCTGAAGAGGGAGCGCCTTGACAGACCTAATTTTGTATGGCGGTAAAGCTCAAAAATGAGTCTGAACTGAGTTATATCATTTTAAACAGGTTCATTTTTGACAAATTTATTAAACTATGAGTAGGTACCTAGATATTTTAGCAAAGTGTTCAAAAGTGTTCTTTGTATTTCAGCAAAGTGTTCAAAGTGTTCAAAAGAACATCTATTTTGGAAGAAAATAAAACCTGCCAAAAACAAATCGAACCCGATTTTTTTACAAAAACAGCACCAGCACTGTAAAACGTCCTTATTTGTGAACGGCGGCTAAAGGATGTCTCCCCATTTAAGCCTGTGATACATTTGTGTAATTCAGGTTTAATGGCTTACCGCTCATCGTCGGAAATAAAAGACTACAAATCCAATAGGATTAAAGCGGATGCGAGGGATCTACACGATTACATATACGAAGTAGGTAAGATTCTTTGTTAGGGCGCTCTTTCGGCAAAATTTTGCCACCGTGCCTATCGTTTTTGATGAAATCCTTAGGATTTGCGTATTGACATTAGGTCTTCCACCGAAAAACGTTAAGGTTGTCCAAACATTGAGCGGCAAGAGGGCGGCAGCAACACGCGGCATTTACAGGACATATTTCTGCCGCGCTCTAGCTAGGAGTAAACCAAAACTATTCGCGCGCGGCAGTCGATCAATCTACGCGCGGCAGCCGCGCGCCATTGCCGCTTTATGTTTGGACACTTAACACTTGGCCTCACTGCACAAATAAAAGGTTTGTTCAGAGCCATTTCCGATTCCACAACATTCGTTCGACGAACAGCAACTGAAAAATAGTACAAAATATAATATAATTGGAATCTTGGCGTTTCCCCACAAAAATATATTTTCTACAACTCTGCTAAATTTAGAAGTTAACATTTGTGGCTACCTTGGTATCGGGTAATCGGATTCAAAACACATTCAAATTCACTCATTTCGTTTCATTTCAGGATCACTTCCGTAATCAGGGTGTCTGTTAATGTCATATAGCCTCTTTATATGTGACCCTTTTAGGATAATACTTACGTATATTCGTGAGTGTAGGCACTGTGTTGGGTAAGGAAACCGGAAACCGGACTTATCCTTAAATAAGTAGTGTCCTACTTATGTAAGGATAATTGAATTTATTTACGTAAAAATATACTTGAATTCGCGTTGAGAGAATGAAAATAGAAAATTCCTTTATTAATCTGAGAGTCTATTTATTCAACTATAAGGGAAAGGTAAGAGGCTTACTGTTCAAGTGTTCGCTTGAAAACAGTCAAATTACAAAAACAAATTACCTACTTACTAGTCAATTTACTTGGTAAAGTTCCAAATGTAGTTTGAGTAGTACCTAAGTAGGAAACCATTATTTAACAAAAATACATATACTTAGATACATAACTTATACTTGTCGTAATGGGAGATGGCCTGATCGGTTTTTTACGAGTTTTCATTGTCAGGTATCAGGTTGTCACGGTAAACACTTGTGTAGGTGAAAGTAAGACGCACAGTAAGATGGAAAATTGTATTGATGGAAAATTGTCTTAAAGTCTTACATGAATTTATTTAGTATTTGTTTATTTATTTATTTATCATCTTACATTTACCATTACAGGACAACCCAATGCGAAAAATGCGCTTATCCTAACTTAACATCTATAACAAATTACAAACAGTGCATTCCTTGTGAATTCACTCAGAGATCAACAGAATAAGTCCGTCACACTCGCTATGAGGTTGAGCGTGCAGAGTGCACGCGTCAGGGTCGCGTCTGGTTGGGCACGCCACAATTGCGGCGGTAAGTCCCCTCTTTGAGGAGTGGCTGGAGAGGCGCCACGGCGTCCTCACCTTCCGCCTGACGCAGGTCCTCACCGGACACGGTTGCTTCGGGAGGTTCCTGTTCAGGATCAAGCGGGAGGAAACGCCCGGGTGTCACCATTGTGTGGAACGCCCGGAGGACACGGTGGAGCATACGGTGGAGGTCTGCCCGGCTTGGGCGGAGCACCGCCGTGTCCTCACGGAGGCGATCGGCGGCGGCGATCTCTCGCGTCCGGCCCTGGTTCAGGCCATGGTCCGGAGCGAGAGTGCATGGGAAGCCGTCACTTCCTTCTGCGAAGCAGTAATGCTCGCGAAGGAGGAGGCGGAGCGCGCGAGGGAAATGCAAGATGCGCGCCCTCGCGCCCCTAGTCGCCGCAGGAGACGCCCCGGGCGTCGGGAGTCGCGAGCCGACTTCCGGCCACCGTAGGCGCGGGCTTGCGGACGGTGGGCAATGGGTAGCTCGCCGTCCGATTAGGACCAGGCCCGGGTCGACGGCGCGTTGTGTTCCACGCGCGCCTCAAAGAGATGTCAGCACCAACTGACGGGGTCCGTAAGGGCCAATGCCTGCCAGGGTTGCGAGTTTGTCCGAAAGGGATATCGCGGCCCCGGCACACAGGCAACGGAAGGAACATGGGTGGGTTTTAGTCAGTAAAAGTCTGACACTCCCTCTCGCTCCGCCCAGAGCGGGAGGAGTCATTTGATGATTTCCCACCCAAAAAAAAAAAAAAAAAAAAAAGGGTCGCGTCTGGTCGCGTCTCTTAAAAGGGTGGTCCCAGCGCGCGGCTCCACTAGCAGTGGCGACTGCCGTCGTCGCCACACGTACCTGTCCGGAAATTAACACACTTAGTTTAAGTTACGTTAATGTCAGAACAGGTTAAGAGTCGTTCACGAGTTCACGTGGCTCGGGCATTCAGGGATAACACCCATGTCAACTAATAGTAAGTTTCGCGACCGTCTGGTTCACGTGCCAAAAATAGAATATCTTGCAACTGTATCGTTCGCGTCCCAAACATGGAAAATTTCAATTCCAAACCCTTCGCCTTTTGGGCCCAGGACTCTGCACCACCCGCCCTTCGCCACCGTGACCACGTCCAGCGGCAAAAAATGCGCGCCCGCCTCTTGGCTAAGTATTTCTAAAAACTAAAGTTTACAAAAACAACATGAGAGGTAATAAAAATTGCGAAAAGGTAATTTGTTCCTTTCTCACAGCACGTAGTCATAAATCTCATATAGGAACAAATTATCGTTTCACAATTTTAACTAATTAACAAAACTTAACCAAGCTAACAATATGAGATATATGATGACAGGATTACTCCAAATCCAATATTGGTGAATTTTACAAATTAGATAGCATGTGACTTATAATCGTGATTAGAAAATGTACTGCAGGCGTTGTTTAAGCTTTGGTGGTTCGCGCCCTGGCCTGGCGCAGACATATTTATAAAATAGTAGCCCACCGGTATCCCGTTACCTATCGGAAACGGGGTCCAAGCTACCGGGCGGTGGTCAGCATCAGAGAGGGACCTCTTCTTGTTAGGAGGTTCCTCTCTATGACTGAAGAAGGTTCCGCTTTCCTAGGAATCCTTTATTATTAATATTAAATTGCTTACCTTTATGTAATAATTATTAGGTATTTATTTTGCTCAATTTAGTAGGTACGGAGGGGCTCGTGGCTAAGTAACAACAGCCGCACTGGTCGATCCATTAGGTTAAGCTACGCTTGCCGGGGTTGGTCGGTGGATGGGTGACCATCTTTACATACCGAGACTCTTCCGTGCCTCGGAAAGCACGTTAAGACATTGGTCCCGGCTGTCATTCGTGGATCTTTGACAGTCGTTACGAGTCGTCAGAAACCCGAAAGTCTGACACCAGTCTTACCAAGGGGTATCGTATTACCCAGTTAGTGGGTTGTGGAGGTTAGATAGGCAGTCGCTCCATATAAAATACTGGTATTCAGCTGCATCCGGTTAGACTGGAAGCCGACCCCCAACATAGTTGGGAAAAGGCTAGGCAGATTGACTTTAGTAGGTACGTAGGTACTACGTGCTCTTGGGAATTATACGGAACCATATTGCTTTTTTGTTAGTTTTAAATGTTCTTTTTTTACTCTTGTATTTCCTGTGCGTGTCCCAAATAAAACATTTTTCTTTAGAAAACAATTCTATGATAAATCACCTCTTAAAATATGTACCGTACTCTTATTTTTCATCAATATTTAAATGAAAATCGGCAAAGCAATCGTACAGTTTGTAAAACTAGATCACAGAACCATTTCAAATACATGGGTACTACATTTCCATTTTTCGTTTGCCTAATTAGTGTTCCTGTATTTCAGAAAATAGAACGAAAGAGAACGCAAAGAGTTAATCAATACCCGTTGCAAATGAGCCAGTAGACTAAGCTCCATTGACTTGATGAATTCAGAGTACCTATTATACTGGGTCAAATTAAATTAGCTAGTGAAACTCTGCGGACGTGATGACGATGAGCATCGATATTTTTTTTTTTTTTGGTTGGGAAATTATCAAATAACTTCTCCCGGTCTGGGCGGAGCAAGAGGGCGTGTCCGACTTTTACTGACTTAAACCCACCCGTGTTCCTTCCGTTGCCTGTGTGCCGAGGCCACGATATCCCTTTCGGACAATCTCGCATCTATATATTAAATCGATATAGCATCGATATCTGAACATGATAAAAAAAAAATTAAAAAAAATTGATGAGTTTTTGTGGGGTTATCAACTGCAAATAGTGTAGTCACTTGAAATATTAGCTTAAAAATCAGTTTTTTCTTAACATGATTAAACAAAAGAAACAAGATTTTCTCAACTCATACTTCAAGTAATAAAAGTAGCAGCGGTCGTTGACCCCACACAAAATCATCAAATATTTTTATTTTATCGTGTTCAGATATCGATGCACATCACGTCTGCAGTTTCGCTAGCTAATTTAATTTGACCCTGTCGACATGCAGGTATTTTCAGAGTGATTTTTTGCTACCTAAAGCTCTGAAATTCTTCTCTGAAGATGTACACGTTGGATAATTCAGATTTATTTACAAGAGAACGTGGAAAAAGTTTCATTTGCTTTTGTAGCACACGCATCTAAATTGTCGAGTAGGTACACAGGGTCAATGAACTTCTCTCAAGAACAAGTGCCAAGATCTAAAGGAATTAATAAACTATTTTGATAAATGACGACAATAAGAAAAAGTTTCACTCGACTCAACAGAATGGAAACAAATGTTCATGTTTGCAGAATTTCTGATAAACTTACCTACGTAGGTTGCTGTTGCTGATTGCGATAAATTAATTACCTTTATTTGGTACACTCTGTAGCAATTTATTATGTTGACACAATACCTGCTAATGCCTTCATGAAAACAATTTGGTACAGTACGACACAACTTAGATGTAGCATCGGCAAAATTCGTAAAACCAATCGCCTTCCGAACTGAGTGCGTCTTCAAAATCACCCATCTTTATTACTGTTTTATGTGATATGATCTTTAGGAAAACGCAATAACTTGTAAAGTCAATCAATCTGCCTAGCCTTTTCCCAACTATGTTGGGGTCGGCTTCCAGTCTAACCACATGCAGCTGAATACCAGTATTTTACATGGAGCGACTGCCTATCTGATCTCCACAACCCAGTAACTGGGTAATACGATACCCCTTGGTAAGACTGGTGTCAGACTTTCGGGCTTCTGACGACTCGTAACGACTGTCAAAGATCCATGAATGACAGCCGGGACCAACGGCTTAACGTGCTTTCCGAGGCACGGAGGAGTCTCGGTATGTAAAGATGGTCACCCATCCACGGACCAACCGCGGCAAGCGTAACTTAACCTGATGGTTCGACCAGTGCGGCTGTTGTTACTTAGCCACGAGCTCCCTTAACAACTTAATAACTTGTAAAGTCATATAACCAAATACATTCGTAAAATTGAAATGAATGAATGAAAATTATCAAATTCATGCTACATTTAAGTTGTGTCGTACTGTAAGTAAGTAGGTACTTACTATAATTTAAGGCAAAAACTGTTGCCACCATGACATTTATATTCCTTGTGTAGGTTTTACTTTAGAATACCTAATTAAATAAGTCCCTCATAAAGTTTAATTAAGGAATAAATTATTTATTCTAAAATAGAAATTAATTATTCTGAAGAAGCTTAATTAGGTACTTGTAATAAAGTTTCTGAAAACCTGGTACGAGTAGCAGATTTTTCTTCAACGTTGCAAATAAAACATTTTATGATATTCATCGCATAAGCTACCTAGGTAAAAGGATTGATGACTAAACATTTTTTTTTTGTCCTCTGAGATTATAAAAAAATAATGGACACATATTTTTCTTTTTTTACGTAATCTAAAGATTACGGCAATAAGTACATTGAGGTAAAATGTGCCATGACGTTACGAATATGTAGATTTTATACGTAGGTACTAGTGACGTACCGAACCCACTCCCCAACTTAAAATGCGTTATATGTAAGTATTTTTTTATTATGATAAAGCAAAAAATACGTGTCTAATATTTTTTTATTATCTGAATGACGGACTAATTAGAATTTCTTTTTTTTTACCCAGGCATCATCCTTATTGAAGAGTTTGATTGTAGGGTTAGCATTGGAAGATCTTTCTTTAGTAAATTCGATCACATACGATATCAAGTTTATTTATTTGAACTTCAGTCGACTGTCTACTAGACTAGTAGTAGTTTCGCGTACCGTATATTATAAATCATCGAATTGTTTCAGCTGGTAATTATAGCCTAGGGGAGGAACTTTCAAGACCAATGTTCGTGGTTTATTACTATTAGACTTTTCTAAAACAAGGGTTTCTGATGACTGCGGTGGCATAGCGTTCCTTAACTTACCGGCGAATGACGTCACTAAAACTTTATTTATGACAGTAAGTTGGTGTGTTTTCTTAAAGGGCGTTTTTGACACCGTAAAGTCAATACTGCCCGGTGCCATGGTTCTCAAGACAGCTGTCACTGCAGCATCGCTGCGTACTGGCGGCCATCGCAAAAAAAAACCGTAGCCGTAACGCTCTAAGCGTTATCACACTAACGATTTTGCAGCGTGTCTCCAGCGAAGCGATTTGTGAACGTGCTCTCCGCGGGTGCGACGCGAGCTATCCGCGACCACGCGACGTGTTCGCCGCGTTTTTCATTATTTTAAGTACACTCGCTTTTCTCGCTCTCTCTTGTTTAATTTATTCGTTGAAGTAATTTTTTTCCATTACATGTAGATACCGTACATAAATTGTATAATTTATCTAGAAACACGTTTTTAGAAAAGTTCACTGTGGCGCGGTCAGACAGTATCACACGGTCAACAGCTCCTCGTTGCGCACACGTGGCGTGCTCGCTACGCACACTCGGCAAGCTACTCGCTGGAAACACGCTCGCACATCGGCAGTGTCATAAGGACCTTAACGTTTTCGTAAATCTGTATCCGATCTGATTAAGTAGGTAAGCCTACGTTTTAATAGGTAATACGGGCTGGGCTGCAGGCTTCCAGGGAAGCTATGCCATCCTTGGATATCTAGCTTACCAGGCCAGGGGACCATCACGGGACGTGAAGAAAAACATCGTGAGGAAACCGGCATGCCTGAGAGATATTTCTCGACGGCATGTGAAGCCAACTCAGAGGCCCATGGGCGGTTTTAATACTCTGACACCAGTTTAGTCATTAACCACACGAAAAGAAGACTGGACACTGCTCGCTAAACAAGCACTTCCACACAATAGGCATAACAGACAGTCTTCTGTGCATGGAGACTGAGGAAACCGTTACGCATGTGCTCTTTGAATGGACAGGCGTCACCCAGATTAGAACTGAAACCCTCGGGTTACCTAGATCTTTCACAGATGTTCTGATTCAGAACAGGCCAGGGGACTTACTCAACTTCTGAAGAGAGGTGGGCTGGTTGGATTAACCACCGACGGCCGCCATGGCCCATGCACCTGAAGGACTCAGTGCGGAAACCAAACCCCATAGAACGGGCTGGTATCCGCAACTCCACGTCAATGCGCTAATTTTGCATAGGGAACGTTTTTTAATAAAACAAACTCAATAATTTATCACAAATCAATTGTTATATTTGAATTACATCTGTCAACAATCAATATTATATTATGTGCTTTACAATTATACATTAGACGTTCACATACATACATGAATGGATCGTAATTCTAACATTTATTATAGTCGCTTTATTATTTTGATATAGTTTATCTTAACTAGGTGGAGCCACTTGTGTCGGATCGAGACGGTTGGTAATAATATGACAGAATGACTAGAACTATTGAAAAAATCATAAAAATGTTTGAAGTTGTAGCACTTGTAGCAAACTAAAAAACATTTTGTTTACATATTTGGGAACTAGATTGCGAACGTAGTATACACATTTTGTGAGTAATTCGCACATAATATGCATAATCTATGGCACAAAAACTTTACAAGCCTTTTGAAAAAACGAATTAAATGTCAAATGTTGATTTCAATTGACGTCGCTCATTAAAATAGGCTCGCTTATAAAGGAGTAACCAATGAGTACAGGCATAATAATGTATATTCTTCACTTCATTCTACGATGTATATTTCTTGGGAAAAATTGCATCACAATTAGTCGTCTGGCGTTTCGTCAGTTTTTATCACCTCGATCGATCCGACACAATGTGCCATCTTTTTTAAGACCTCGTAAAACCTTTCAATTTATCTACTACATTTGATATCTTAGATCACAGGAAAAGATTAAAGTTCTATACAAATAGATATTAACACCTATTTACTCCTTTAACAATGCTCATGATAACTTGAAAGGTGTACAAGCATTTACATTATGTTATACGACTTAACATGACTAGAACAATAATATTTTTAATTAAAATAGTGTTTACATTTCATTACGCTATGATATTTTTTATTTTACGAAGTAGCTTAACTTTTATCTAAAATTAGAAGATCAATGAATGATGGTACTCACAACAGCGGGAGGATGTTTTCTCTCTGTCTGGCATACATATAGTGCTTTCTCACGCTGTCATGCCAAACTTACTTGTTTAAGATGCCATCGTCTTTTAACTTCAGATCCAGAAAATTTGTCATCATCCCTATTGTCAATTTATGTGCGTTACGCAATTACCCCACAGTATAAGCTGACCTCTTATTCTATTGCAACTCCGTACTACGCTAGGCCAGCTCAAGTTCAAAGGGTCAAGGTCAGGTGTTACCACCGGCGTGTGGCCAACTACCTGTAAACAGGCCGTGCACGAAATCGACTGATTTTGTTTATTAGTTGTGAGAAAGGAAAATATAATTTAAACAAAACTATTTGTGATTTGAAAAGTCGAGTTCTTTGTTTTGCATGTGGCTGAAAAGGACTTTTCAGTTAAGTATAAGTTAAGTATTCATGGAAAAACACAAATATTCGCAACATTATTCCAAAAAATTACGACTGGATTTAGATCACACTTACAAGAAACTACTTTTGATTTTGAACATTCAAAAATCATCAACATCGTTATATGGTCTACTTGCATGTGGCTGAACCACTTTTTCTTTCAACTTCGATACAAAATAGAGCAGAAAAATAATGTTGAAAACACCAATTTCTTTTTTTACATCCTGTCAGATATTTATTTTTTCCTATTACGAGAACCATATCAAGAAATTTAAAAATAACACATTAGTTTTCAGCTGTCCTTGAAATAAAAACCAATTTTTTATTTTATGATTATACAATATCTTCATTAAGTAAATCAAATACGAAATAAACCATATTTTCGAGAGCGCGGAAGTGATGCAACTATTAACAGTTGCTGTGACTGATACAAATGGCACCACGAAAACTGTACTTTTATAGTTACACAGACTTAATGTTTCAATTATTTCAAGCTTTCTTACAATTAGATAAGTTATTGACGAAAAAAAGGGGTCGTATTTCGTACACGGAGCCTTAAGGGCCTGTTTAGCGGCAATAGGCCGCACGTCACACGCATCACGTCACACGCCACACGTCACACGCCGCTCGTCACACGCCGTACGTCGTTAAACAGACGACTTTCGTTGAACCACACGAAAGCCACAAAAAGTGTGGTGAAGTATCCAGTTAAATTCAAAATTACTTGCACGATGATGCTTTTGAAAAGTGGTCTATTATATTCTAGCCTCGTCCTCGAGATTAGCATTGTACACTTGTTAGTTCAACCTTTCTTTAGATTTACAGTGTGTAGCTACGAATAATAAAAGTCTGTTTGTGTTTTTTTACATTTTTGAAACATGTATGTTCGTAGCAAACAACAAAGATTTATTTAGAACTGCAAATGATGTGAATCCAAGAAATCGTAGAGATCCATTCAGACTCGTACTAAATGACGTTCCTAGATCTACAAAATACAATAAGAACTGTTTAGCAAAGTGTGTACGTGTTTATAATAATATACCAAGCAACTTAAAAAAATTGACTTCTAGAGCATTTAAGCACAAAATGGCTAAATATACAAAATATCTATTCTATTAAAGAATTTATAGAGACTAAATATGCTCCAACAATTGTATAATATTATGTGATGTAAGCACTAATTTTAATGTAACATCTGTAATACCATGTTTTAATGCAAATAAAAATGATTTGATTTGATTTGATTTGATTTAATTTTTAATGACATATTCGTCTCTCCAACTTTTTGTGGCAATCTTGTGATCTTTTGTCTTTAAAATGACATGTATGTAATCAAACCAAATATACTTTATTATAATTATTAAACACAAATGGAATTAATTATTCATTAAAATACACAATTCCATAAATTTTACCACCTTTTTTCTAATTAGGCGATACATATAGGAAAATATTGTATTAATAAGAATGTTGATAATTTAATTTAGTATTATTCGAGTAGCTGCCGCAAACAATTTAGATCAGCAATGGTCCCTTAAAATAACCGACTAGATTTATTTATTTTTAATATTAATAATTAATTTATTCTATAGCCGGTACCGCTCCGAAATTCTCTCTTCAATACATATTTTATTTTTAAGATTTTTTCTGTATTATGGACAAAATAATGTTTATCGAAAATGTTATTGTAATGGTGGGTACACATATGTGAAATGTAACATGTTGAAACAGATTTGCCAAGTTGTTGTCACATTTCATGCTATGTTTCACATAAATGTGTACCCACCCACCATACTGCCTACGGACCCACGGTATTAAAAAACAAGTGAATGCGTAGATACCTAAAGTTTCTAAACTTGCGCATATTATAGGTATGTATGGTGTGTAAAAACATTTAGACTTTTTTATACATAAATCGGAGAAATATCGGCAATATAATTATCATTACGAATACTCTATCATAAATGTATTTATTATTATTACATTTTATTATGTACTTATCTAAACATTGAGATGTTTTGAAAGTAAGCGGAGATGTTTTCGTAGCTAAAATAAATTTAAAAAAAAATCTAATTGTAACATTCTAAAGAATTTCACTAAGATATTTAAAAAAATATAGGTATTTTACTTCTTGATTCTACTTTTAGATATTTGGCATGTATTTATTGTAAAGATTGATAACTTATTTTGGAATAAGATAAGTATAGTGTTTTGTTGGAATGTGTATTATAATATAAAAATAATTATGAAAAATAAAATCACTTTCTTATTTGAGGTATTAGACAGATTTTACTTTATACCTACTTAAAATAAAGCTAATTCAAATTTAAAATTAATGCAACTTTGACTAGTTCAAGTGTATCATATTACTCCGGTCTAATGGATTTGCCGCCACTTCGCAGTGACAAAACGCTCGGTAAAAATGTCGGGCTCGGTATTTTTGCCGGACCCGGAATAATGTGAATAGCTTCATATAAATTGTACAGCCACTAGCCCTTCCGGCAGTTTTACCGGCCTGGCAAATCTGTCGGTCCGGCGTAGTGGGAACCCGGCCTATCGGTTGTTAGTCACTGCAATATACACATCTCTTTTTTCTTTACCTTATATATCATGAGTTAGAAGAGTACCCCACAGTGTTTCTTGTTTCTTTTATTCAGTCATAGACACTGTTTACCAGGGCTAAATTAACATCGACTTATTTTTGGAGGGTCTCAATATTGTGAGCCAGTAACCAACGTATCTACGTTTGATAAAGCCGAGATGGTCTCTATGTTAGTCGTTACTCTTAAAAAGAAAATTTTAACCTGTTCGCATTAGCAGCATTTGTGAATGTTGTGGTGGCATCTACATCGCCACATGCGAACTACATATAACACTGACGTCACGCAAAAATAATAATAAATTATCATGTTTAATTAACTAAATAATGTTATTGCCGGTTTCGGCTTTCAATATCATTCTTAGTGCTTAAAGCATTATAAAATAGGTCTTAAATTTCTAGCTAAGGTTTTTAGGGAGATCTTTGAAAATATCTTTGGTTTTAAGTACTTGTCAATTATTATTTGGTTTGAAATGAGATTCTTATATTAAAAAAAGTGGGCTTGCACTTACAAAAAAAGTAGGCCAAGATAAAAATAAATTAATAATACTATGACTATGAGACTATTAAGAGCGTTTATTCTGAAGGTGGGCAACGTCGCAAACAGATGTCAAATATTTCACTGTTTTAATAAATTTAGCATTATTACTGTGTGGAAATAAAAAAAATGTGGCTAACTAGCGAACTAGAATATTGATTATGAAATGCAATAATTAATATCGTAACACCGAAAGTAAAAAAACTATTTGGAAACTTTCCAAATGCGTTTTTTACACCTATAATGGGTACAACATCAAATTCAATGTTATAATTGCAATTCATTATTCTACTTCGCTAGTTAGCCACATTTCTTAATAAAATAAAATATATAAATAATATTGCGTAAAGAATCAAAACAGGTAAATATTTGACAGTTATTTGCGACGTTGCAACCTTTTAGGATAAACCCTGTTAAGAAGTCCGGCCGTTGAGAGATTGCATTCCTGACATCTGTCAGTTGGACAATTTCTAGTTGTATTATGGATCAAATTCTCAAAACACATATTATTCGTTAGGATGAACCTAACAGTTGTCAAGAACTCGACGGCCGGACTGTAGTTCTCTTTTTTTGTGAAAGTCGAATATAACAATATTACAGTAGTTACAATGACATGAAGAAAATATAAACAGTCGAGATTTAAATGCTTCCAAGCTAGACTATAGGTGTATTATTTTGAAAAGCCACACAGCATGGCCTCTCTTTATCCTTAGTGTTGATTAAATAGCGTTATCTCACTTTGTAATTTAGGTATCTGTGAGTGTCATTGCAAAATAAAATAACCTAAACCTAGTAATAATAAAATCACGGAAAGACTTTACCTTAAAACTAGAATACAGAATAATCACCCAATACTTTGCAGGGAATGTTTGAATTGTAACAGCTTGCTGAGATTCGTGAAGACCAGGTCCTGAGGATTGGATATGATGAAGTATACCAGTCCTAGTATTGAGAGGACGGCCCGCCATATTGAAAAGTGCGTCCAAGTGTGGTAGAATGTTGGTATTGTTGGCTAGAAAAGAAAAGAAAACATCAAATAAGTGTGAAAAGTAGTAGTACATTAGTAAGTGCGAAAACACTCTGTATTTTAAAAGTTCGCAAAATCATTAAAACAAAAAGCGACTTGCTACGACGCAATAAAGTGCAATTCAGGTCGCACAGCGCTAATTACCTAATCTGCGTTCGCAATTTATTTGCCAAACATGTAAACAAACACGAGTTTTAGGAAAAACAACTGTAATGCCTACACATAAGGTTCAGTTTGCGCTACAACTTCATATTTTTTTGTGACTTTTTCAACAGTACTAATCAGTCTAAAATCAACTTTATTTACACCATCATAAAGTTGATGTTTGTTTAAGTGGAAATAACATCAATTTGAAACAAGAATTTAAATAGACCTTACAGTTATATTCACCTAGAGGTTACCTCTCTTTTTATCGCGTAACTCTTTTATTTTCTGACTACGTTATGCTAACTGAATTGGCCCGACAAGACGAGCCCGCCGCATTCTTGCAGTACACGCACAATGAAGGGTTAAGTAGTTGGGATGAATTTATCCCAAGTAGAAACTTAGCATTGTAGTTGATAAAAAATATTCGAAAACATGTTCTCCCATACATTCCAACTGCACATGGAAGTTTTTACGCACAGTATTGACAAATTTACCACGTTATTTTAAGACCATAGACTTCTTTTAAGTTTTCCTGTAATCTATGAGTAAAAAACCATTATCTATATGTTTTTCAAAATGTTTGGCTCAGTAGTTTCGGAGATAAGGGGGGGGGAATGGTAAATTGTCATATTTTTATTTTTCTATTTTTTATTGAGATCCTCGCAATAAGCCCTTTTTTTTCAATGATTTTGCGGAGTGAACCATCTGTATTAGACTGTGGTCACGGAACAAGTTATAATGAATGCACAGCAAATAGCACCCAGCTGTGAATATCGCGATATGGAAAAATTTCGACTTGTAGAGCGTCGTCTATGGCACTCATACCTGTCTGATAGTACAAATTAGTACAGCTGGTTCACTCCGCAAAATTATTTAAATAAAAAGCGACTCTTGCTACGACAAAATAAAGTGCAATTCAGCTACAATTATATTCACTTAGAAGTTGCCTTATACCTAGAAGTGAACCATCTGTGGTTTGGGTAAGATTAGACATTCTACGGGGTCGAACTGAATTAGTCACTCTGGAGACGTAATAAGTATCCTTATCTGAAAATAATGGAACTTTTTTTTTATTGATTGACTATATTTTTTTATCGGTCTATGACCCCCCCAAAAGTCAATATTTTTTTTGTTGTTTTATCGTCTTTAGATACTTATACCCGGATCCATCTACGGAGTTTTGCTATCTAATTTACTTTGACCTTGTCATTATCATTCTCTTGCCTTTATCACAATACATTGAGGGCGGCGCAATATAGCTTCTTCCATACTTCTCAATTTAGGGATCTCGCGTACTACTAGATGGCCACGACCACGACCAGAAGGCCAATTCTCGTACTTAAAAAACGTTCACATTCAAGTCGCTATCTGACAAACTTTTTTTTTTTTTTTTTTTTTTTTTGTTTTGGCTTCGCACGGTTTGTGCATTAGCCAATGTCATGTTTTTTAGTTTGAAGAGACAAAGTTAGGGAAACGAAAATATTATTAGTATTAATTAGATCGGAATTTAGGAAAGGACGGATATAAGATCAGTAAAAAAAAAAGGAAAAAGGAGGAATCAAAGGAGTGAATAATGAGCAAATTACTATGACGAATATTTACAACTTAATATTATTTAAGGTAATGAATGAGACTATACATTTATATACAGGAAAGCTTTGTGTACAAAGTAAGGAAAGTATTGAGGTAGGAAAATGAATACGAAGGGACAAGAGGTTACTAAGAAAAGAAGAACGGTCATATAAGGGGCAGGAGAAAAAAATATGATTTAAGTCGCCTACGTCTGTGCCACACGAGCAAATGGGGTCGTCGATGATATGAAGTTTGGCAAGATGGGCTGGGGAGCAAACATGACCCAGTCTCATCCGTATAAGAACGGAGGTCTCCATCTTGCCAAACTTTGCCCTGCCAAACCACGGTTTTTCCGGAATGTCGGGTTGAATAAGTGAAAAATAACGGCCCTTTGATTTGCTTCCGATATCCCAGGCCACCCTCCAGGTGTCCCGGAGAAAAGTCTTTGGTAATATCACAAGGTCTATACTAAAATTCTGATATGGGACTAAGTCCCCACACTGCACCGCATCACCGGCGATTGTATCTGCCACTTCATTGCCGTGGATTCCAGCATGGGCCGGGATCCACGCAAATTGTAGTGACGCACCTTCAGAAATGGTTCTGAACGCAAATTCCCTTATTAAATAGATTATAGGATGCTGCGATTTGTGTTCGAAAGGGGATTTATTGATGGCTAGAAGAGCACTTTGAGAATCAGTGAAAATTATAGTTTTCTTGAGCTTTAGAACCCGAATATATTCAATAGCTTTTAAAATGCCAAAACATTCCCCCGTAAAAACAGAAGTCTCCGGAGGCAATTTTATTTTTTGTACGATGTTGTATTGAGAATGGTAAGTTCCTATCCCAACACAACCCGTCGGAGAACGCTTGGCAGCATCCGTAAATATGTGATGGTACTCTATGTGTTCAGCCAAAAAATGATTAAAACTTAAATTGCAATCGGGACCTGATTTACTTACACAGTATTTAATGGTGGGGCTGAATTGTAAACTCTCGTAACTACTGCTAAATAGGGGAAGTTTATTGGAACGGTGAATAGGAGAAGAAAGAGAAAGGAATTTTTTATAGCTTTCAACTAAACAAGGAGCACGTTTATGGGACCAGTAATCTGAAGATTCAATCTGCAACACTAAAGAGTCCAGTTTAGGAACGAGAGGGTGAGTTGAGAACTGAAGGATCCGGAACAAATATTTGTCAGATAGGAATTGTCTTCTAAGGTATAAAGGAGCTTCCCCGCATTCAACTTGGAGTGCATTAATGGGACTAGACTTCATGGCTCCAGAAATAATGCGTAATGCTTTAGACTGGATGCGATCCAACTTTTTAAAAGCCATAACACTACCAGGTTCTAGAACGAACAATCCATAATCCAGAGTGCTTCTGATGATTGCATTGTAAATAAGTTTCAAAGAAAATGGATGTGCACCCCACCACACACCAGAGAGGCATCTAAGCATGTTAAGGTGATTTTCACATTTGTTTACAATATAATCACAATGAGGAACACTACTTAATTTACAATCTAGTATTATACCTAGATATTTGAAATTATCTTTAACTGGAATAGGTATTTCCCTATAAAAGATGTTTATTAGGGGAATATTTCTCTTCCGGGTGAACAAAACAGCTGCGCTTTTAGACGTGGATAAATCCAAACCATTCAGATGTAACCATGACTCCAAAGTAGATAAAGCAGAATTGATAGCATAGCTAGCTTGTTCAACAGATTGGCTTGAAGAATATAATACTAAATCATCGGCATATTGAAGAACCTTAACATGATTAGCTAAGGATGAGTCTAAATCAAAAGTGTAAATATTGTATAGAAGGGGACTGAGCACAGAACCCTGCGGGAGACCTCTCCATACAAGATGAGATACCTCATGATCTCCTATTATCATAATAACAGAGCGTTCAGTCAGGATTTTAATAATGAAATTCGACAAATTCACTGGAACTTGTAAGGCTTTTAATTTATTATGTAAAACTGATAATACAACATTATCATAAGCTGCATTAATATCAAGAAAAACTGCAACGGTGGAATGGTTATTAGAGAAGGATAGCCGAATATCGGATGTTAAAATACTTAAACAGTCAGTTGTACTTTTACCTTTTCTAAAGCCATATTGTGAATCTGCCAAAAGACCCTTACTTTCAACATACCATTCAAGACGATTTTTTATTAGGTGTTCCGCTAATTTCATCAGAATTGAAGACAAAACTATGGGACGGTATGAAGAAGCATCAGACGGAGTTTTATTTGGTTTTAGGAATGGCAACACCATTTGACGTTTCCATTCGTCAGGGATGTTTCCTGTGTACTTAATAGAATTAATAAGCTCTAAATAGTAACTGAGGACGGCATCATTTAAATTAGCGAAAAAGGAATACGGGATGCCATCAAAGCCTGGTGCAGAATCCTTAGTTTTATGGATAACACCCTTTAATTCAGTGAGAGTGAATGGGAGATCTAACGTCGTATGAGTGTCTTGGATACTGGATACAAGAGGCAGGTTAAGGTTAATAGCCTCAGGAACCCAAGGTGGAGCTAATTTATCTAAAAATTCGTTGGCTAAAGAATCCGGAATAGGAGAAGGGTTTTTATAAATGGACCTAAATCTACGAATATTGCGCCAGACAATCGTAGGGTGAGTATTCGGTGAAATTGATGTGCAAAAGTTACGCCAAGATTCAAATTTTTTCTTCTTAAAAAGTTTATAAGTTTCGTTAATTATGTTAGTAACGATTTCAAAATTACTATCAGACATATCGAGGTTATAATTGTATTCAGCCTCTTTACGGTTGTGAACCATTTCTGTGCATTCAGAGTCCCACCACGGAGGCGAGGGAATTGTATTAATATTGTTATTTTTTACAGGAAAAACTTCATCTGCTGCTGAAATTAAAATTAACGCTAAAGCTTCCGCACAACTATTTTCATTGCCATCAGAAATAACAGGCAAGGAGCAAAGCTTGCTGTCAACAATGTTTCTAAATTTGTCCCAGTCATTATTATTTCTATTAGGTAGCTTATGTTTTAATGTTGATCTCCTTAATGGTGCGTTTGGTTTGGAAAGAGGATAAGAAATAACTATTGGAAAATGATCACTACCATAAGTAGAGGATAGAGTTTGCCAAGTTAATGATGAGGCTAAGTTTGGAGAACAGATAGAAAGGTCAATTGCACTTTGGTTCTGATTGGGATCTGAACGACGAGTGACAGCTCCTTTTTTTTTTTTTTTTTTTTTTTTTTTGGGTGGGAAATCATCAAATGACTCCTCCCGCTCTGGGCAGAGCGAGAGGGAGTGTCAGACTTTTACTGACTAAAACCCACCCGCGTTCCTTCCGTTGCCTATGTGCTGGGGCCGCGATATCCCTCTCAGACAAACCCGCAACCCCAGCAGGGAGTGACAGCTCCTGTGTTCAAGATGCATAAGTTATGTAAGTCCAATATATCTAATAATTCATCGCCATAACAATTAGAAGTTGAACAACCCCATGATTGATGATGGCAATTAAAGTCCCCTAATATTAAGAATGGCTTTGGAAGAGATGAAAAGAGACTATTAATCTCTTGAAGAACAGAAGAAGAAGGGTGAGGAATGTAAATAGAAACAAGACAAGTATTATGCACTTTAATAGCTACAATTGAAATTTCCTCCCTATGAGGAGGTAATGTAATGACAGAGAAAGGTATAGTATTCTTGATAAGTATAGCTACTCCACCATACCCATCAGATCTATCCTCTCTAATGGTTAAATAACCATTAATTTTAAAAATATGGTTAGATTTGAGCCAAGTCTCTGCTAAGGCAAAGACAAATGGCTCATATTTGTTTAAAAGATGTATAACATCACTCTTTTTGTTTACTAGACTGCGGCAGTTCCACTGGATTATTTTGGATGTGTTGTCCATTATGAAGGGATTGAGATACATTGAAAGAAGGGGCAGCGTTGGACGGTGAAATGTTAAATTGAGAAAGAAGATTGTGTAATGCAGTAAGAAAATCATTTATAGAAAACATTGTGTCATTTTTTTCATTATTATGATTATTAGAAAAAGCACAACCATTTGATGGTTGGGGAATGTTGAAATCTTTAATAATGGCATTGTGAGCCTCTTTATTATATCCTTGTACAGATTTGGGAGGGGAACGTGGTTTGAGAAAGATCGTCTTTTTATAGCTACTTGAAGCAGGTATTTTATTAGGAGAAGAGATGGATGGAGTATCTGCAAAGTTTTTGGAAGGAGAAGATGAAAGTGTATCAGCATACGATTTAGTAACAAGGGGATAAACTTTTGCTGCTTCAGCATAGGATACTGAGCTTTGTGCCATATATGTTTTTATTAATATTTGTCTAGAAAACTCTGGGCAAGACTTATTAGTAGCATAGTGATATCCAGAGCAAAGGCAGCAAGATGCACTTTCTTGTTCTCTTTCACAACTGTCCCCAGTGTGTCCTTGGCCACATTTATAACAACGAGGTTTAGACCTGCACTGAATTTTTGTGTGACCGAAACGACAGCAATTGAAACATTGTACAGTAGGGAAAATATATAATTCTACAGGTAATGCATTATAGCACATAAAAACTCTTTTTGGTAGAACCTGACCATCAAATGTGACAACTATGGTTTGGGATGGTTTCCAAATGGTAGAACCATCAACAATGGTTTTAAAATTAAGGCGTCTGATTTTTAAAATTGGACCGCAACCAATTGGTACTGTTATGTTATCAATAATATCCTCCGGAGACCAATCTGCAGGAACGCCACGTACTAAACCCATTCTGGTAACATTAAAAGTAGGTATAAAAGCTTTATAATTATAGGATTCTAGACTATTATGGGTAATAAAAGAGTTTGCGTCCAGGAAAGTCGAAAAGGAAAGGGAAATTTTATTGCGCCCAATTTTTTTGACGCTACCATTAACTATGTTTTGGAAGGCATTGTGTTTAAGGAACTTGCCAAATGTGATTGGGTGCAGTGTCGTTCCATCATCTGGTGAAATTAAGTTTTTTTGTACATGAATGACAAAAGGCGCGCTGTCAGTTTTGTCATAAGTTTTACGACCTATCTGAGTAGGAACAACTGAGGGTGGAGCAGGAATATCGGGTACTTTGTTAATAGGTTCGTTAGTCATTATAGCAGTTGTTGAGCTGTTAGGTTCTGATGCAGTAAGTTCTGGTGTAAAATCCGTGCAACCGCAACCCGAAGACACGGTACCATGGCTTTTGCGGGTACGGCGACGCTTATTGCAGTGCTTACAAATATGAACACGGCTTCTTTTTAAATTACGAGCCGATGCCGACCCATCGGTATCCATGCCCGATTCGTTCGATGCTATAGTGACGAAATTGCTTGCCGGGGGAACGGAGTCCCCCGGGTCAGGCGGGTCTTTCATTTTCCCGCGCTAATAAGAAATAAAAATAAAAAACTTACCACTACCGAAGAAACTATACAAACTAAAGATAAATTACAAGAAAACTAAGACAGAATACTAAAACTACGGTTATACTGATCTTATATTACAACGTTTTAAATTTTTCAATTTTATCTTTAAAAGGACGCGTCCGCCAAGTTTGAGGTTTCCCGCGCTTTTTTTCATCTGACAAACTTGTCAAAAATATTGGTAAATTGATTGTATTTTTGACAGATTCCGAATGAGATTAGAATGCGACTGTTCTTAAAAATTACGGGAATTGCCCCTCAGGTAAACTATAGAAACCGATTCGAATTGCGCACTTGGTCGCAACGGCCAACTAGCCGCAGACTATATAATATCACGAGACGGCTATAACTGGCCGAAGTCGTGGCCGTCGAGTGCGACAGATCCCTCAGTAGTCATTTCAGTAGCCAAAATATTGACCTTTTATACAAACTAATTTGTTTACTCACAGTAGTAACGTTGTTGCTCGTGATATTATTCACTAGAGGCGAGTATTGGTACACCATCAGCTCATCATACATCCTGGCAGCCGTACAGACCAACAGACATGCAGTGTACAGCATCACCAGGACTATAGGCTGAAAGTATGGCTGTAGACCCCGGGTTAAATCTAGGCTGGTGACGTCGAGTCTGGAAAGTGGAGAAATGAACTTTAATTTAAGGATTGTAAGGTTGTATGTTAAATGTATGTTTTTAATCTTGAAGAAATTAACGATGAACGAAGTCGTGGTTTTAAATGTTTTGGAGACAAAAGTAACAGTTTTATAACGAACAACCGGTTTCTCATTTAAGAAAACTCAGATTTGCCCGCGTAATTCAAAATTTCTTACGGTTCTCGCAGTTTTTTTTTTTAACCCTTAAAGCTTAAACTCTTGGTCTGCATCTCACCTGATGGTAAGTGATGATCAGGCCGAGAAGGTGGAACCGCGCTTCAACCATAATCCTCAACCACAGAGGAACGTCAACTAAATACCAACTAACTAAACACAACAATGCTGTTAACATTGTTGTTATAGCAACAGACTTAAGTAAGAGGGTGTTAGCTAGCCAGGCGGACTTAGCAGAAACCAAATTAAGCAGAAAATTTTGCCCCTACTGGAAAGCGAACCCGGGTCATCTGGATCTGAGACAGGTGGTCTTACCACTAGACTAAAGAGGAGGCGGAATTTCAGATTACGCAGGTTTTCACCTTAAGTAGAATTTAACAAGTTCTCAACTTGAAATTTGTCAAATCAGAAACCAGGTGTGAGCTAGCTGATCCAATAAAAATCTAGTCACTCACCTATCCAGAACCGACAGTAGACACAGCACACAGAAGAAATAATAAGAAGCAACATAAGGCATGGTGACGACCGCATGGAAGGACAGATGTCCTGCATCCAACCCGTCTGAGTAGCTGATGAGGAGTAGGTGCATCAAAGACAAGCCTCCTAGGACACCGTGGCAAGCTGGTGCTGAAGAACGCCAGGCTTTCTGAAGAGTCAATGCCACGTCTAATGGCGTTAGGTCGCCTAGTCTGAAATTTAAAAAAAAACTTGATGATATTTATTTTGTAAAATGGTTAAAAAAACTTTCATCATTATCATCTACCTAGCTTTTTCTCAACTATGTTGGGGTCGGCTTCCAGTCTAACCGGATGCAGCTGAATACCGGTTTTTTAAAGGGAGGCATTTCCAATTAATAATATTTCTACCAATATTCGTAAGATGTGCTGTGTTAGATCTAGAAGATTATGCAGGCAGACATGCTAGTTTTAACACTGATGTTAGCCCATAGCTATTAACAGTTAACTATTATATTTCGTAATTATAGAATTTGAAAAGTTGATCCGTTTTGAGTGATTTTTCATATTTATTGTCTGCTTACAATACTTATAACACGGTTCTTAGACATGTTTTATCAAAATCGCTTCAGCCGTTTGAAGATTATCAACTCTTTTCTAGTTGATGAATGGTTGTGAGTGTCTTCCAGAGGTCTGATCAATTGAAATTTGGTACTTCAATGATTGAACTGATGCTGCAGCATCACCTGGAATTTGCAGGATACCTAACTTCCTAACCGACTTCCAGCACAGGTATTGTATTTGGGCTCATTCAAATGGTCTCAATGAATAGGTTTTAGATAGATGATGTACAGGTTCTGGTGATGGAGTAGGAAAGAGAAAGGAGGAAATGTTTGTGTCGGGAGTTTTTTTTATATTTTTTTTTTTCACTTGTTCATCTTTTATTCATTGGATAAAAAAATCATCAAAAAAATCTTAGCAAATAATAACTCACCTTAAATACTTATCACCATCTCTAGATTGCTGTGACTCCAGAATTCTGTCCCTCGACACAGCTCTAAAAGTCCCTCCGCCTTGCAGATATATCTTCTCAGGTCTACGTGAACCAAACGGATCCAGTCTGTCATCATTCGGTGAAGTGAGCGGTGATGGTGAGGAGAATGGGTTGTCTAAGTATGTATCGTGGTATGGCATGCTGGATTCTAGAGTCTCTAACATAGCTGTTAAGTCTGTAGGGCGAGCTGAAAAGTTTTTAAAATATATTTATAACTAATGGTTATAATAATTGAAAACGTTGGATGTCAAAGTCATCGGGCTAAAATGATCAAATAAATCTTTATAGTCTGTTGTTCATGGTATGAAGTCATAAAAACCCAATAAAAATTATGACTGCGATATGTATGTGTAACCTTCTGCGTTCCTCAATAAAGAAAATAAATTTGAAGAAGCAAAGTATTAAGTTTATCTACCTGCTTTTGACCCTGACTTATTCTTGCCACTCTTAAACACTTTAGGGCTAACATCTCGTCCATTAGTATTGCTATCCTGTCTCTCATCCCTGACTTTCCTCCTAGTCTTTCGCGGTTTGTGACGTAGTTCCTTCGTTATACCGTTATTGTTCTCCATGTCATTCGCTTCAATCTCTAGTTCACCGCTCAGAGTGACCACTTCATCTTTATTGTACTCTTTGAGATAGTCGTCCACCTGGAATGAGTAGATTGACTGGATTTAGTTACTAAATACTTAACGTTAACCTAGGAAACTTTTATAAAAATTTTTTTACAGATCTATTGTACGCAGATATAAAGTAATGTCATATCTCAATGTA
Source organism: Agrochola macilenta (assembly GCA_916701695.1). Taxonomy (NCBI): domain Eukaryota; kingdom Metazoa; phylum Arthropoda; class Insecta; order Lepidoptera; family Noctuidae; genus Agrochola; species Agrochola macilenta. The sequence goes on along the minus strand of OU753560.1, from coordinate 19,648,234 downwards.
AATAATGTTAGAGACTAGCATAAGGGCTTAGGTATTTCAAAAAAATATTGATATAAAGAACTATTTATGATATTATTATTACGCAACACAAAAAAAAAATACAAAAAGAAATTAAATATTTTTTGTGTGTAAATAAAACAGCTTACCCTTTCCAAAGCACTAAGACTAGACCCAGGAATTTCAAAATCATGTAAGTCCCGGTCTCTATGTCTAGACGAATGCCGTTTCTTCTTACGATAAGACGGGCTCCGCTTCTCCTTATGTCCGCTAGAAGGCCTTGACAAAGTCTTCATGAATTTCTCATCCAAATGATTAGGGTCATGAGAGTAAAATACGAATGACGGGTTCTTGTCAGAGTTTTTTAACTCTTTTTCAACAAAACCCAAGATCCCTTGTTTGATTTGATCATGGATTGGCAGCTCAGTGTCGAGAGATTCATGCTCTGATTTTATCCAGCTGTCTCGTTTGGATTTGTCTGTTGTGGCTTCCTCTATAACTGCAGTTTCTTCGGGTGCAGCGTGACCATTTGACATTTTTCGCGACTCGGATCGGCTTCGAGATCTTTTCATTTTCTGCTTTGGGGACGGTGACCGAGCAGATGTATGCACTTCTGCTATCTCCTCCTTCACGTCAACACTTTTTCCAGGCTTCATTGTGAACTATTTTTGGCGTAAACCCACGCAAATTACAATCACACTAACTTATTTTTATTTATAGAATAACTTTACTCTCAAGCATACTAAACTTCTGCAAATCAAAGAAAGTAACACAAACTTACTATTTAACTTTAGTTTTAACACATTTTCATGTTTAATATCAGTTAAATAATATTTAATTTCGGAAACTAAAAACAAAGAACCTCTACAGAAATGTCAAATGTCAACACTGATGACGTCATTGTGACGTCAACGGGCTACGCAAATCGAAGCGTTTCGTTTCACGTGTGCAAATAAAATTAAACACCTTCTTGATAAACAAAACATTGGCCAATGTTCATGACAAAAAGAGGATGACAATAAGTTTTTAGAACTAAATACATTTACTTTTTTGAATATGTTATGGCTTCATGTGTTTTTTTTTTAGGTAAACCAACCAGTAATCAATTTAATAATAAAGGTTATTTTACAGTTCAAACCTTTTTTAATAATAATAATAATAACGGGCTCTGGGATTGTTCAGAAAGCCGTGGAATACCTCTCCACTCCTCAAGCACCTCAGGGCATGTTGCCCCCTTGTCGCTACGTTACTATGTGCTAGTGTCAGTTTCCGGGGGCCCATTATTGAGTGTGCAAGTCATCCCCTGCCATTTTATCCGTGTAAATATAAAACATTGATCAGGCAGGGGCCATAGTCCTTCCATAGTTCCAGGACACCAGTCAACTTTAGCCACCCAAACCCATAGTTCAATATCTTTGTTTCCATATCTTGCAATAATCCTACACCAACCGGGGGTTGTCCTTGGGTGCACTTGCAAAGTACATACAGGAATAATCGTCGGTTAGTGCCTCATTTAATTAAAAACGTCTAACGGGCCTCTGCGAGTTGGCTTCGGCCCCTCGTACGCCTTCCAAAGATCCGGGACCCCAGGGTCCCGAGAATAAATAAAAACTAAAAATAATAATAATACCAGCCTGTTACTGTCCCACTGCAGGGCAAAGGCCTCTTCTCATACACAGAAGGCAAGGATAAACTCAGAAAGTACATATGAATTGAAAAAGTCATATTGGTACTTGCCCGGATTTGAACCGTCATCACGAAACCTTTTTTGCTGAATTTAATTGTTTTATAACTTACAACAAGCAAAAATATACGCGTCGACTTGGGAACCTCCTCCTTATTTTTTCGTCGGTTAAAAATCTAAAGTTTATCATAAGCCGATCGAGACGATAGATCTGATGGCGTGCTGGCGTGAGTGGCTACGTGGTGATGAAATATTCTCCTGTTTTTAACCGACTTCAAAAAAGGAAGAGGTTAAATATGCATTCATAATTTGAACTCACACACTGACTTATTAGTATTACTTGTTAAAATGTTAGGAATATCGTATAATTTTGCAATGTTTGTAAATATGTGAGCACCATGTATCTATCTATCATAATTAATTTATCAGCAATTGCTTTATTTTTTTCTTTATTTTTTTTCCTTTTTTTTTACCTATCGTGGTATAGTAATCTTATTCTAGATGCATCGTCTTCACATATAATTATATAATTAATGTATACAAAATATTGTAAAAACATTTTAAAAGAGTAACGGTGGAGTTTCTTGCCCATTCTTCTCCATACGAAAACTACCTTTTGGAAGGGGCGACTAGAATCAATTCTATTTTTTTGTAAATTTGACGTTCATAAGTGCCTTTTATGTGCCTAATTGAAATAAATTGTTTTTTGACTTTTTTTTTTTTTTGACATTAGGAGAGTTTTTTCGGGCATTAGTTTCAATAAGTATCCTCGCCACGCTTTCGTTCCGAAGAAACTCCTGCGATGAATGATCGATGAACGAGGGTAGATAAATGGATGCGCATAGGTAGGTAGGTAGGTACTTCTAGACTTGGTGGCAACCGCGCTGCTCAATAGAGATCAGGACAATAAAGGCTCGTGCAATTTCTAAGAAAACTTCACGGTAATCGGTGTCGCGTCGGGCTAGTCACCACAAAGTTGTAAGAAGTTTAATTCTTACATTAATTGCAAATAGACGGTCCATGAAGTCACCATACACAGACACCATAGACAGACAAACAAAACTCAAGTCTCAGTTAGGATAAAACCAAAATGCCTACCTTCATTTCCAAAACAAAAGTCAGGTACCTACCTAGGTATTTCCCTTCCCCCTAAGGCCTTAAAAGTTACCACTTACAACCAATAACGGGAGTATGTGGCGAACAAAGCCTATCGGAGGCCCGGGGCGGCAATAATTTTTTTAGCACTCTACATTTATATTATGCATTGTTACGTAGGACAAAGACTGCCTTTAACTTACAGAATATATTTTGGCCTTGTTTGGGATCTGATTTAAAAGCATTTTTAAAGATTTGGGGTCCCCCAAGAGTGGGCACCTGTCGCCCCCTGCACGATAAAGTCTTTCGTTAGGCAGAGTGTGGAGGCCTCTTGGTTCTTTATTCTGAAGCTCTGCCATAACTTTTGCTTGGCAGCCTTGGACCTCCTGATCATTCCTAAAGTAATTTTAAAAGTGTGTTTCTTGGGTAAGAAAAAAAAATCAAAGAATAAACGTTTATCCCGCACAGGCACACATTTGCAAAATAAACGAAAAAATGGTTAAAAGTTCCAAAACACTGTAAATAACCTTCAGTCCCTTTGACCCAAAATTTACAATCGAAAGCTTTAGTCATATACTTAGTCATTAGACATAGTTGTCGAGTTAGGAGCGCCAGCCGCGCCGCCCGTACCAGGCGTTGAGCGGCCCGACTGGACTCAGAAATTCGGAATGTTGCCGACCTTCAGACTACGACTTAGGTTACGTGCAAGTTATGAGCGGATGACGGTGAAAAAAGTAGTTACCTGCTTACAAATAATACTGGAGGACCTCAACATCACCAAGCGGGTGCCCTCAGCTTTTTCGGACATATTTTACGTTCACCTAAGCATGGTCTGGAAAGGCTTATGATAATGGGCTAGGTGGAAAGAAAACGCGCTTAAGTCAGAGCACCGGTAAGATGTACAGACGCGATCAAGAAGGCTGTTGGAGGCAGCATTCACTGAGCGGTCTACACTGCAGAAGACCGTCTTGAAGTCGAGCTTGAAGACGCGTCGTATGTGGTCGCGCTCCTCATTATTGACGGAACGACGGAGACGAAGAAGAGACATACAAATAACCTACCTTTATTTTGAAACCTCTTGTAGATAAAGGACTTCTTCATCGAATGATAGTAGTTCCAAAACATCCCATTGTTATGTATGCATGTGTATTAAGCAACTCGTGGTATTAATGTTACTAAAGTGAATATGTCACAAATTAAGTTATTTGAATTTGAAAAAATTGAATTTCTCAGAAGTAGCTGGTCTGGATTTGTGCCCGGTTGATGGCAATAAGCTCACCCCCTATTACATTTGACTTAAATATAGCTGGCGAAATGTGGATGTTCTTTAAGTAAAGCTCTGCCTAACCCTTTAGGGATTACAAGCCTGATGTTTTGATAAGTTAAAAAACTGTTTACAAAAAAAAAAAGACTTCCAAAAAAATCACTACATAGTGAAAAATAACTTTAATTTCGGAAGTCGGTGTCTTTGGTTTTAAATTTTCGTGGTTTGCCATCAACTTCCGAAATTAGTATTCTTTTTGGAAGTCGGCTGTTTTTTTTTTGTATACCTAAAGTTTTCACTTTTTAGTTGTGGTACGTACCACTACCTGCTATGTAAATAACAGTCACAGGAAAAGTCATTGTAACATCATCCACATAGACAATGTGGGAAAATACGTATTATTGATGACATTATAAAAATAATTAATAGCCTAAAAAACACAAACACTGTTGGATATGATCGCGTTTCTACAAAAGTCATAAAATTCAGTAAAGAAGTGATAGCACCTCCATTAGCGCACATAATTAACTTGTGTATTTCTAATGGCATATTCCCAAACAGGCTCAAAATAGTTATAATAAAACCCTTACACAAAAAAGATGACAAAACAGAGTTAAAAAGCTATAGACCTATAGCGAAAATTCCAATTTTTTCCAAAATTTTTGAGAAAGTTATCTACAACTCCCTTTACACTTATTTCGAAAAAATTAAATTATTTTGTCACGAACAAAAGGGATTCCGTAAGAGTACTACCGCTAATATGGCACTCTTCGACCTATTAACAAACATCATGTCATCTGTAGATAGGAGAAATCCAGTCTGTGCTATTTATACTGACATGACCAAGGCCTTTGACTATGTGGACCATAACATTCTGCTACACAAGCTACATAATTACGGCATAAGAGGAAACATCCTTCAGTTACTAGAATCGTACTTAAGCAATAGACTACAATATACGGAAATTTCTAGAATTTGTCCGAAAAGTAAAATAGAAACCATATATACATCTAAACCAAGGCATGTAAAATATGGTGTTCCACAGGGTAGCGTATTGGGGCCACCACTCTTTTTAATATACATTAACGATCTCCCGAAAGTAACATCAAACAAAATGGTTCTCTTTGCGGATGACAGTACAGCTGTAATTGAGTGTACAAATCATAATAATTACGAGCAGGACATAAATACTTGTTTGCATGACATAATTAACTGGTTAAGTAACAATAATTTAGTAATAAACCTAAGTAAGACAAAAATAATGCAATTTCATCAACGCACTGAAAACCCAAATGTTAGTATTGCTTACCAAGGCTGTAATATTGAGGAAGAGAGTCAGGTGAAGTTTTTAGGTATAGTCATTGACAGCAAACTCACTTGGAAACCTCATGTTGAAGTTGTGTGCAAAAAACTTAGCAAATCCGCGTATGCTCTCCATCAACTATCTAAGAAAGTCAACCGTCAGGCTCTTTTATCAGCGTACCATGGACTGGTTGCCTCGGTTTTGCGCTATGGCATTATTTTCTGGGGACAGTCTACCGATAAGGAACAGGTATTTAGAATGCAAAAGCGATGTATAAGATCAATGTGCGGTCTTAAAACAACAGATAGCTGTCTTTCCTATTTTCAGTCTTTAAACATTTTAACGTTTCCTTCTTTATACATTTTAGAAACAGCTCTATTTGTAAAAAACAATCCACAATTATTTGAAAAACTGTCAGCAGTTCGAAAAAATCCGATACGGACTCAATATGTAAACAAACTATGCCAAGTGAAATGTAAAACCGCACTTATGCAGAAAAGTTTTTTTGGTAGTGCCCCACGTATTTATAATAAAGTACCCAATGTGATAAAACATATGACTGTAATAAAATTTAAAAGGGCATTAATCCAAATATTAATTGAGAAAAGCTATTACACAATTGACGACTTCCTTACTGATAAATCTCTGCACTGATTGTTACTTAATATTATGATTGACATACATGTTCCTATTCTGACACTTTTTATTCTGATAGACACTTTGACATACTTATTATTATTTTTTATTTTTTTGACATTACTGTAAAAATGTCACTACTTACTGTTATTAGTCTGTTTTTTGTTTTTGGTAATTCTAATGATTTGACATTTATATTTATCCGGTATCAATAGAATTTCTGTTTGTTTTTGGAATTAAATATTATATGCATGCCCATGAGACGGTAGAATATGGAGGACTACTTTTTTAAGAAAACATCTATGTACCAATTTACCCATGTTTGCAATAATAAATGATTTGATTTGATTTGATTTGAAGCTAACTCAAAAACTACCAAAGAATGATAGTTAATAAAATTTATATGGTACCGCTGTGCAAGCTTCCTGTACCAAATAAAAAGGATTTTCAAAATCGGTCCAAAATTTACGAAAATATCGAGGGATACATAAAAACTAAAAAATTAAAACCTACAGACGAACATAGAAACTCCTCCTTTCCTTTTTGAAAGTCAGTTAAAAATTATAATAGACCAGTTTTAGCCTCTTTTACAAAATCAACTTTGTGTGACGAATGCCTAATAATGCCTACAGATAAACATAGCAATTCCTCCTTTCCTGTTTGGAAGTCGGTTAAAATTATAATTGACCAGTTTTAGCCTCTTTTACAAAATCAACTTTGTGTGACGAATGCTTATGCCTTTTACTTGGGCCACACCGAAACACATAGGAAATTATTCAAATCGCACCAACCAGACACAAGCTTTTAATATCGTTCCAAGCGATTAAACAACTTATTTATGGTCAATTTGTCCAATATGGCTGACCTATGGCTGAACACTAATTATGCACAGTGTGAGATAGTCCTAATATATTGTTGTACAAACTAAATTTATTTTAAAAAACTAGATTATTTGAACACCTGGCGGGTGTGTAAAGGAATAATAATATCATGCTAATCGTTGAAAAACAGAATATAAACAGTTAAATTCAAATCTCGTCTGCTAAAACAACCTTTTTGGTGCATTGGCCTTTCGACAAAAAACTTTTTATTTTTTTAATAACCGCAAAATCTGCTATAGAATCTTTATGGTCGGATTAATGGGTTCACTGTTTACCAAAATCTGGCTTAGTACGTGGATTTCGGATATCACCGCATCTGTGGGTGGTTCACGATGTTTTCTAACTTATCATTATCACAGTTCTCTGGACTTTTCGGTTCTTAGGGCAGAATTCACATAAAGCACTTTTTTATTTCGCTAATTAAATAACCAACTCCCAAAAACAAACACAAAAAAGTGAAAAATTACTTTAATATTGAAAGTCGGTGGCATAATACGAAAGTATAGAACCGACTAAAAAAATTTAAGTGGTTTTTATTGGAAGTCGGTTGTTTTTTTTTTTGCAAAAAGTTTGTATTTTTCACTTTGTAGTTGTGGTCTACAAGTTTGAATAGGTACCACAACTTGCTATATAAATAAAAGTGACAAGAATTTATTATAACATCATCCACAAATAATACGTATTATTGAAGCTAACTCAAAAACTACTCAAGCAATGCTAATAAAATGTATATGGCACCACCGCGCAAGTTTCCTCTAACAAAATGAAAAAAAAATACAGACGAACATAGAACCCCTTCTTTTTTTGAAGTCGGTTAAAATGTAAGCGTCACATACGAATATGTACATTATTTAAATAAATTTAATGTTCAGTTGCGTATTAAACCGCTTGCTCACAGTCAAATATACTAATGTAAATGTTATATTCATAAAAATAGGGTTCGCATTAGTAATAAAAGCTTACTTTCAATCAATATATCATTTATTCTCTCTTCACAATAAGTGGTCTTAAAAATAGTGCAAACTTAATACTGTAAAACTTTTCCCACCTTTGTGAGAGACTGGTGCCTGAGGTAGGTTTTAGAAATAAAATCTGTGTTACAGGTGACCAGGACCCTCACTTCGGTAAGATATTTGTAGAAATGACCAGGAGATAACAATATCAGATAAAACGAAAAAGTACAAAGAACAAAGACATCTACTAAATTAAAAATAGTACAATGAGCAGAGATAAACAGAAATATCCAAGTGTATTGATTAAAATGATATGTGTGCGTATGAGGTGTATGCATGACTGTGCGAATTGAGGATGATTGTTAGTGAGGGAGTAGATGTGTGATTGGCGAGTGTTCAGTTTAGTGTGACTGTGTTTCGAGATGTGGGTGGGTAACAGCTATGAAGGGAAGTTAGGGCTTTGACCTTATTTGGGTACTATCAATAAGTTTTCGGTTTTTTGGTAATCAAGCGATTTGAGATATTTTTTTAAGGCTTTATTGCAACTAGATTTTGTTTTAGGATATATATTAAGTGATTTATTTATATAATTATAACCTAATAGTAATTATACAGGGCTTCAGGGACATCGACGCAAAAACTGTTACTTACCATGTATTCAGTACATGATTCTGAAACCCCCTGCGTCGAAATTTTCTGTCGGTATTTTTTTTTTTATCTGATTTTCCATACATTTTGACCGCGTAGGTATTGCACTCTTCTATGAAACAACAGATTTTTTTCACCCTGTATATTTATATAATTAACCATTTTTATACACACAAAAACAAGAAAAAAGGAACAGAAAAATACGTACAAAGGTGATGCTTATTTCTCAAGAAATCATTAATCGGCTTTTGTCGCTGACCGTACCTACCTACTAAGTAGGTACGCACGGCTACACATCAAGCTATACATTTCCAGTATAAGCTGACCTCACATTGTACGGAAATCCTATACAATGCGAGATCAGCATAAACTGGAAATGTATAGCTTGATGTGTAGCCGTGGGTACCAGCCGCAATTTCTTTCAAGCTACCTGACGAGCAATATATAAAAGTCACTTGCAAAGTGCCAAAAAAATCGAAATATTCCTAAACCACACAAGTTAGCTTCATGAAGTAAAAACATCTTCAAAACAGTTTTATAATGTGTTTTTTATGCGCTATTAAATACACTTGAATATTGCTTTTTACTTCAAGAAGCTATCTTGCGTGGTTTCGGAAATATTTCATGATAAGTTAGTGACTTTTTTTATTGCTTGTCTTTTTATTTTCTTTAGAAAAACGTAAATATTATCTGACTGTAACGTGATATTATCTGATTAACGATAAAATCGTCACTTTTAAATCTGATAAATAATCCGTTATCCGATATTATTTAAGATAGATAAATTAATTTGAGTGATTATGTATCAACCAATCAGCGTTATTTATTTTAATATTGCACAATATTTTACAATAATGACGACAACTTGTCTAAAACAATTAAGCGTCTATTTATTATCTACTATCAGACGTAAATTGATCATATTGATGTTGTAAACACGGATTAGATCAAGTGATAACTAAAAACAACACGCCTGTAATCCCCAGGGCCGGATTTAAAGGTGGAGGTCCTGGAGCAACCAAGAAGTGGAGGCACCGATTTTGTTTTTGGACCAGACGAAAAAAAAACATAGTTTTCAATAATTTATACTTAATATACTTACTATAAGATACTAAAAATATACAAAAGAAAAAAAGATAAATGTTAGGCGAATGGAACTTTGCGAGCTTTTTTCGTCGAAAAATCATTGATATTTTCGGCGAAATCCAGTTCTCGGAGTAAATCACTTTCAATACTAAGTAGAGATAACTTTCATGGGTGGTTATGTGTCATTGTAGTCCGAGGTCTATTTTTTTTATAATTTCATCTTCGAAAATGAGCGTTCTCCGGCGCAGTTCGACGCCATCAACACCAAGTACATTCTTAACGTAATTTCAACATTTGGAAATGTAGCTCTGAATTTTCGAGTATTTGCTAATAGCGAGACATCAGCGAGACATTTAAGTAAGCATGAATTCTTTGTATTTCGTAATGATACTATGAATTACAAAGTTATTTCTGCAGTTACAGAAAATCACCCATATTTAAATAAATACCTTATGAATCGCGGTTTTTTGTATTTTTTTATTATAAACAGTATATGGTACATGATATACAGAAGTCTCAAATTCCTAACTTGTTTAGTTGTTGAGATAGAGCTCGTACAAAAATGGTCTAAAACTAACAACTTTTACGGCCCCCTATTTCATTATTTTTGAAGATAAAAAAAACAGTATATATATTTGTTCTCTACTCGATGAGCTCTAGACAATGACATCCCACATAGAAAGATCCCGCCGAGGATAGAATATATTTTTTTTTCAAAATTAATGGTCGAGACCCCCTTTAATTTTTATTATTTGTTGTTATAGCGGCAATAGAAATGCATAATCTGTGAAATTTTAAATTGTCGACCTATTACGGTCCATGAGATCTTATCTTTAGACGGACAGCGGAAGCTTAGTAATAGGGTTCCGTTTGGCACCCTTCGGGTACGGAACCCTAATAAAGGACTTGGACGTAACACACGACCAATCTGTTTCATTTTGACAGTTCAACAACATTTATTGCTTTATTCACGTTGTTGAGCAGATATATTTTTCGACATATGAAGCAATGGATGAGCTAGATCTTTCTTAATAATTCAGATTATGATTGATCGTGTGTTACGCAATTAGGGGCAGGTCACGTCTTTTGGGAATGGAAAAAAAAACTTCGTACAGAAACGAAAGTTCCTCTACGAACCATTTACAGGCACTTTTGAACTGTCAAATTGTTGGTCAGTTAGTCAGAAAGTGGAAGCTAGTTGCCCATTCCAAAACGTAGATCTTTATGGAGAAGAACGGGCAAGAAACTCCAAGGACACTCTTTTAAATATAGAAATTACAAAATCCCGCGTAGATTATTCTTGTTGCTTCTTTATGTGAGAACAATGTAGAAAAAATAATCAAAACAATTAAAAATAATAAGATTAAAAATAAGCCCTGGCCGAGAGAAAAAAAAGAAGAAATTACGATAGACCCCCGTTTAAAATTAATTTTCGATTATTTTTCATGAATATTCAGAAAAATACGGGTCTCATGCCCATGGGCGACATTCTATAAGAATCCTTATCTCCGTAAGAAATAAAGACTTTTTTGACGAAAGACGTTGTTTGTATTTTGTATTTTATTTTTAAACCGATGGGGATTGTCCATGGTGATTAGTGGAATAACCCATTGTAATCATAGTGACAAATCTATGATAGTTCCCAAACCGCTTCAAAACAAGCGCCTGCGCCTACATTTGTAGGCACATTTTCTACGTATTAAAATCTACGCCAGCTCATGATATAGCTATTTAACTTAACGGTACCTACTCTAAATTCACACTAATTTTAACTGACTCATCTTTGCCTGATGAATCTTAAAATTAAACTTTGTCTTAAACAGAAATTACGAAGTAATAATTTTTCCCGTGAATGATTTTTACTGTTTTTATTTTTTTTATTTTTTTATTTATCTACGGAATTCGGTTCATTGTATATCTAATAATATAATATAATAAAATAACAAGTATTTTCTTTCAGGTCTTCATTTTTGTTTTCACAATTTTGTTAGTTTTAATGTTCTTTTCGTAGATTGCTATTGTTTTGTTGTATTTTCTGTGCGTGTCCCAAATTAAATATTTTTCTTTCTTTCTTGAATGTCCGGCCAATAATATGACACTTCTTTCGAGTATTTGAATAGTTCACAAATCAATCGAGTATGTGTAGTGTCAAAATATTCTACAATATTCATAGATACGTTACCAAGTCCATGTCACTAAGGGCCTATTTAATTAAACTAACTAATGCGACATATTTGTCAAAAAGGAGGAGCTTCTTAATCCACTGTATTTTTTTTTTAAATGTTTGTTGTCTCAGAACTCTGTAATTTATAAACCGATTTGGATTTTTTTATTTCAAAGGATATACTTTCAGATTGGTCCCATAAAAAAAATTATATAGTTCTGATGAGTCGTTTTTGAGTTAGCTTCAATAATACTTATTTTTTTGGATTTTCAACAAACTGTCATAACTTTTTTATTCTAGTAAATATAATACAACAACATACAACTCTTAAGTCGACGAGGCCTTTATCGATAGAACAGCACTGTTCCATGACCATATCTAGTATGTGTATTGGAACTGTAGTTAAGGGTGGTCAAGCCATAGGTCTCGAGTTCGAACCCAAGGCACGCACCTCTGACTTTTAGGATTCATGTGCATATTGTATATTTATCACTTGCTTAAAAAACGGTGAAGGAAAACATCGTGAGGAAACCCGCACCTTTTTTTTTAGGATGGTAAATTATCAAATAACTTCTCCCGCTCTGGCCGGTGCGGGAGGGCGTGTCAGACTCTTACTGACTAAAACCCACCCGTGTTCCTTCAGTTGCCTGTAGGTACGTTGCCAGAGGCCACGGTTTTCCTTTCGGACTTTCCCGCGAACCCGGTAGAAACCCGCACCCCTGAAAGATATTTCTCGACGGCATGTGAGGCCAAGTCAGAGGCCCAAACCCAACTAGCAAAAAGTAGTTTTTAAACTATCCTAGAACCATAATTTATCGAGGACTATATGAGACTTATATCCGCATATAAGTCTCGAAAAGGGCCCACTTTATAAGTCTACTTTTACTTATAATGTATTTATATTAGACCGCTGAAATGCCATATACGCCTATATTGCTCCTGTAATTGAGTTACGTCAATGCAATTACTCCTGTAAATCTCAATATAAGTAAGTTATAGTCAAAAATGAGATTAATACGCGCCTAGAAATGCTTCTATAATATATTGTGAACAGTCGAGTGTATCGCTTGTTGTGCTCTGTAAAAAAATATTTTTAACATCTTGAGGGGAAGTATTTATATGAATCAGAATTTATTAATATCAACCTTAGTAGAAAAACTAAATCTTATTGTTGTCAAATTGTTAGTCCTATAGCTTATTCGTAGGGGAATGTGAATTTTCTGTGAAATCTATCATGGTTTTGATAAAAAAATTAAAGCGCCTCTTGAAATTTGCTTATTTACATTTTAGTATTAATTAATATTAAATAAATATTATGAAAGGCAGCTGCCATTTTCTTGGTGAGCATTTCCAAGTATTACATAGTGCTAAAATAAGTATTTTGAGCATTTCCAAGTGTGACATAGTACCAATATAAGTATATTGGTTCTATATTGGGTTATCTCAAAACCGAAAAACATTCGAAATTGTTACCGATTAGGGTTCCGGAATGCCCAGATGAAAATCGATTCAAATCAAATCCTACAATAGAATTTGCAAAACTATATAAAGCGCGTTTTCGCCTGTACTGGTCGTTACAAGCAAAAGTGGCTTCTTAAGAGTTTTAACCAGGATTGTTTGTGATTACTTAGACAATAACACTACTGTGGAATGCCTATATAAATATGTCTAGGTTTAAAACGGCATACGATAAATCGATATAGAGAACATTTTATCCTACCGAGTGCTGTTATAATCTTGGTGATTTATTATTTTTTAAACGTGGATATGTAATTCATTTAACACTTACTTTTAAGTTTATGTAAAACCAAACCAGATACATAAATGATTTACAGTAATTTGACTTTAATTTACTTAAATTGGTCATAAAATAGTAGCTTATATGAGGTTATAAGTAAAAATAACAAGAGTAATTGCTCCTCAGAGCATATCTTCCTGGTACATGCTCCTACAGGAGTATTAAGATTTAAATGGTCCGCAGATGTTATCTTATAGGCGCATATAAGTCTGAGTAACCGGAGTAATTACTCCTGAGTGCAATTACTCTTGTTTCATGCTTTTATAGAGTCTTGATCCTATATTTGTCAGGAAATATGATCCTATATACCGATATAAGTACAAATTATAGGATTAAACGTACTTGAGTAAAATCAGCATCTATTTATGCTGTTAAAAGCGCAGTAGCAACCACCAAAACTATCATCGGAGTTTTATAAGTCCACGTAGCATTATAAAATCGCATTCCAGGATTATTTTGCTTGTTGGGAAGGCGGCATAAAACTCTAACACCAGTTAGTCACTAACCACCCTAAACGATCGATGAGTGGCGTAAGTGTCTGCCCGAAATTGTCAATAGTGCAGGTTTGCAGACAGAACACGATAGCAAATACATGGTTAGAATGTTGCAAATATTTGCAGAAATGAGGGAGGGCGGCTTAATTCTACACACTGGAATAACCTGCTGCTTACTTCATTCAGATACCTACCTACATATGTCATAAGAGATGACTAAGGGCCTAAGATAGTTATGTCGGGAGAAAGGGCAGCATCCGCTGAAGTTGCTAATACAGTAATAATTTTACCATTTATCCTTGTACCTACTCAAGAATAATGGCTATGTCAAAGTATTCATAAGCAATAAGTATTCATTTAAATGTATGTATTCTATTTTCACAGTACCCATAATAAAGCAGAGCCGTTCTAGATGATCTACATTATTTTAGAGGGAAGAGTTCCATGAGGAATTTCTCAGTAGCAGCCCGGAGTCTGGAATTGTTCCCGGTTGATGGCAATAGGCTTGCCCCGTTTACAAGGTTGTGGACCTTAGCGTTACATTGTGGGCAAAACAGTCGTGATGTCATGTTGTGAAAAGTCCCCTTAAACCCGAACGTCCTATTTAAATGTAAATAACCGTATTTTTGGGTACCTACCTACATAAAACAAATTGTCGCTAATAAAGCTGTTATTTGAACTAAAATAATACACTCTACATTAGCTCCACTTTCTAACAACTTGCAAACCTATGTAAACTCAAATCAAAACGCTAATTCCGAAATTTTTCAATGCAGTTAATTATCTAACCATTGTCGCCTAATCATCAAAGCACTCCAAAATACCAACAATAATAAAAGACCAAAGATCAAGTGGATGTTCTTACACAATTTCCCTCCTCACTCCCCTCCTGCTCCCCTCTAGAGGTCGTCCTCCCCTCCCAGAGGACGGCGAAAGGCACTTTCACTCTTGGAATTTGGCAGTTGGCGGATCGTGACGTCACTTTTGCGCAATTTGACGCAATGTGGTCCAGATCTGCGCATGATTTGCTTTAAAAAAATATCGTTTTAAACAATATTTCGTCATGTAAATCAGTTCTTTGTTAGTTTTAAAACACGTGTTAGGTATTTGCTGGTATTGTGACGCAGTTATGTGTTCGAAGTACTTACATGTAAAATAATATTGATAATAGTTACCTAGCAAAGTAATAACAGTCGCACTGGTCGGCCCATGAGGTTAAGCTATGCATGCCAGGATTGGTCCGTGGATGAGTGACCATCTTTACATATCAAAACTCCTTCGTGCCTCGGAAAGCACGTTAAGCCGTTTGTCCCGGCTGTCATTCGTAGATGTTTGACAGTCGTTACGGGTCGTCAGAAGCCCAAAAGCTGACAACCAGTCTTACCAAGGGGTATCGTATTACCCAGTTACTGGGTTACTGGGTTGTGGAGGTCAGATAGGCAGTCGCTCCATGTAAAATATTGGTATTCAGATGCATCCCGTTAGACTGGAAGCCGAACCCAACACAGTTGGGAAAAGGCTAGGTAGATTACCTAGCTGAAATTTCGATGTTTATCAGATAAAACGTGTTACTAATGAATCACGTGAAATTCTTTATGTTTTGTAATGTCGGTGTTAGAAGTGGTTTTGTCTCAATCACCTGTTTTATGGTCTCTTATTTCGATATTTTGATTAAAACTAGATGGATGAAACTAAAGCTCTTTTTATTTCTCCATACGGTAGCTATTAAAGTGTATTTTTATAGCCTGGCTGATATTTAGGAAGAGCTATTAAACTTACTACAGATGTTATTATTAATAAAAACTAATAGACTTTATTTGTATCAGGAAAAATAAAATAACAATTTAATGGCCATTTAATTTTATTGTGACATTAAAATAATTGATTCATAAAATCTACATTAGTTTGGTCCAATAACAATAATTAATATTAAAATTCATAACGCTAACTGCGTTAACTTAAAAAATATATGATAATAAAATTTTTATTATACTCTTATATCTATCCCAACACCAATATTGCAAATATTTTATACAAAAACTATTTACATCACGGCGGGACACCAATTTACAAACAATATACAATAAAATTTTGTCCCGAATAAATTCTAATCGTCTATTTGGCACAAAATTATAATTATCAATTTCAACCCGAAACAAATTTTGCACGAATCCTCCGCCATCATTAATATTAAAACTTAATTAATTATTATTGCAATATGCGACGTAACTCGTCATTTTTTAAATATTTTTAATATAAAAATTACAATTTACATTTTTTCTTCGTTTTATATTTCATACTAAAATATTCAACAGGTTTATAAACTTACAACGAGAATAATCTCTTTTACATCACTATACTTAGTACCGAACAATAGAGGGCACATTTTTCTTATTATTTACAGAATACTTAATTAACTAAAAGTTCATAGAACGTACTAGAAATATATCATAGATATATGGGATAAACATTACCAACTTTCGACGAGGACGATCCTGCGTTAACTCAGAACTATCGAATCGTCAACGTTTACACGCTGGTAAAAACTAATACATAACACAGCTAAAAGTCCCATCGCATAGAATTCCAGAGAAAATTACCTTTCCCGAATTATATGGAGGGATAGTGTACAAGACGCCTATTAATTCCCGGTCTCACGACAAACACGTCGATACAAAGAACCGGTGAAAATTCGGCTGTCAACAAACTCGGCGACTGCGCTGCGATTTGCGATTGTGCCGCAAAACGAAGCCAGTCATCGTACCGTCCGCATTACCGCGGCTCACGCACCCTTATATACAACTTAAATAAATTATGTACATTAGTTATAGACTAAAGAGTATTTATAAGCAGTACGGGTGACAGAACTGGTAGACGAGCCTCTGACTCCTCTCCGTCTTCTTCATGATTCCTTTCTTGTAGTACTGTCGGATGCTCCTGGACAGTTTGTCGTAGTTCATGGCAGGCCTGTTCTTTCTCTTGCCCCACAGCCTGGCGACACGCACTGAATCCTCAATCTTGAACACGCCGGTACCTGTGGAGCACGGTTTGAATTAAACATTTGTTCAATATAACGGATTCGCGAATTTTATTTTTGAGAGACATTTGTCGATAATTTTTATTCGTAGACTTTACAAGATTTACGCATCTAACATCTTAAGTCGTTGCAGTGATCTCTAAAAGCCTTTAAATATTCTCAAAGTACATACATAATAAAATTAAAAGTAAATGCAG
This sequence comes from Agrochola macilenta, assembly GCA_916701695.1. Lineage (NCBI taxonomy): Eukaryota > Metazoa > Arthropoda > Insecta > Lepidoptera > Noctuidae > Agrochola > Agrochola macilenta. Next base: position 19,630,997 of record OU753560.1, on the reverse strand, counting down.
CTGTGCATTGTATTTTCAAAATTATCTACAACGGCGTACGACGCATTTTAATCTCATGCGACCGCTATGTCGTCCGTTTGTCGCCCGATGAGATCGTGATCTGATTTAATCTAATATAAATTTAATTTTCGTCAGAAGATCGTATTTCTTAGAAAAGTTTAAAAAAACTCATTACGTTTCAAACCAAAAGAAAGAAACAAGTTGTTTTGGCGACAACTGTTTCGATGATTTCTACTTTAAAAATAAAACGAGTGAAAGGAATTCGGAAAACAGAAAGCTCTATAAAAACGATCATACTGAATCAAGTTCCATTTTGGACATCTACCATTTTGTTTTTAATTCAGTGGCCGTACATGAATATTTAAAAGGGGTGTAATGATGACATTCATACTTGTAGATCTTAATAAATACTATCTTATCAGAAAATTGTAAAGTTAGAAATGTCGTATCTTCGTGCGTCACGCAACTTACAACCATCTTAAGAACAAAAGGTTAATTAGAATTCCTATTCGAGTATAAGTTATTAATAAAACACTATTTATAAATCGAGACCTTCACATGACTTGGACGTCACTAGACACTACAGAGACACTACACCAATTATAGCAAATCACTACAAGTCGTGATCTAGAAACCAAATATTCAACATAATAGTGATGTACCAACAGTATTCGTGATTCTAAAAGGACTCGGTAATGGTATAAATCGTAACAATGGCTGCCTATCGTCTGAACAAGTCACGAAACTAGATAACCTTTATATAAAACGATTTTATTGAACAGATGGTAAATGGCCAGATCACCTTGGGTATGGAATGTCGCTCAAATGAATTTTCCATGCGTTAGATTCAATAACTGATGCATTCAATAGCCGATTCGATTCAGAATAAAAATATGTGACAAAAAAATTATACAGGATTTAGTCAAGTTAAAGATAAATTACCAATGGGTACATGGTGTCAGTAGACTTAGCTTAAGCTATCAAGACAACATTCTGTCCACGTTTTAATGTGTCCATTGTGTAGTAGGTAACTTTAGACCATTTTAAATGTGCGTGAGTGTGTACAGCTCACGATTTTGGTAACCAATGAGGTAAGTAGGATTCTAAAATGAGGTCTATACAAGAATTAAGGTATTTAAATCAGACTTCTAAACTATATACGTGGACTAAATTTAATAGGCATGATATAATTGGCAATTGAATTATCTATAGCACTGTATTTATATTTTATGGCCCAGTATATTTTGTAATCGACAATTGAATTGCCAATAAATTTTCCTCTGATAAAATTAAATATAATCAACATATTTTATATTCTATGTTTAGTTAATCTTGACCTCTACCGATTAGTAGCCAATGGGAAACAATCATATGTACTACTGAATAAGCCACGCCTTCTTTACAATCATAGTAGTTAATTTATCGTGAGCAAACCAAAGGAGTGCCTTGATTCCGTGTTTAAGCCAATTATAACAGTACAACAGTTATCAACGATTTATATTACGGAAAACAGGTCCCTAACAAAGGTGTGTTTGGTACATTTGTCTTATTGTTCACCATGTTGGTACTGGCTTGAATCAAACTGGTTTTCTATGTGGTTTTTAGCTCCTACGTTGTGGACGAATAAGATACCTACCTAAGTTTGAGTATGAATGTATAAGATCAGAGGATGATCAAAGATTGTGAAACGTTATAGTATCAAAAAGAATAGATGGAATGTGTAAAAGAGGATAAGGCTTGAAAAAAAGTGAGATGACGGCCGTTAGTGATATATGGAAGAAGATGATAGAAGTTATGAAGAAGATAGATATGTCAAGAGTTGGAGGGCGACGATGCTAGAAATCCAAAATGTCATGATATGGGAAATACCAAAGATAAGACATAGGAACTGGTGTAGAGTCTATTATTGGAATTCTTACAATAATATTAAAACCACTTTACAATATTATTATACAAGTATATAGTCTCATTTAAAGGAATAGAACATGACGATTAAAGATTCCCCTAAGATAAATAATGGGGAAAATATTAATTATGAATGCACAATCATTTATATTTACGTTGTTGTTGCGATTTATCTGTTACTAATTAATAAGGTCACGACTAATTAATAAGCAAATATGTTACTATTTAATTGTTTACTTGACGACGAACAAAATGGTGTTGAATTTACTGGATTTAGCAGTTTACCTCGGATAAGGGATTGATCGAGCAAGATGTTATAATATTTTATGTCACTGTTATTTGGAGTAATCAATGTAGAATCAGATGTCAGTATTTTATGTCAATGTGCCTTTTGTTTATTAACTTTTATTTCGTCTCTCCTATTGTTCTTATTTAAAAATATTGTTTTGTCGTTTTCTCTATTAACCCAACCTTCATCATCATCCCTACCAATAATTTATACGAAATCTTCTTGGGTTTTCCCATCCATTCGTTGAGTATCAATCAATACGTTATCATTAATTACTAAAACAATAATCAAATTATTATCGTCTGGCTGACTTAAATTTTTAGTCTTATCAAAAAAATTACTCAATCAATTTCGACATTCCCGCCCACCTGCTCTTTTTAATATTACTCATCAGAAGAAAAACACATGTTTGAACAATATAATGGAGCTGATGCCTGTCATTGTAGGTATATTTTAATCATATTATCATAATCTGCTTTATCTCATGAGCAGTTGGCAAAATAGTTGAAACCCAAGATTTAAATTTACGTCAGTGGATAAGGGTTTTCTGATAAAACCTGATAAACCGTTACAATTCCAATAAAAATAACAACAACGCAATCGTTAAAAATAGAAATGATACAATAATCATGTGAGTATAATGTACTTCAGAAGCACTTGACTTTAACTCATCTGTAATATCTACTTAAATACCTGTAGAATAAAGATAATTATGAAAATCGGATGGTGGAAATGTTGCTAAAAGCCATTTCTACATACATGTTTAATACGTACAGTTATACTCGTAGCCAAAGATACGATCTGCAAACGGTTTAGATTTGGCAATTCTTATGAAAATGTCTAGAGCTATTTTAGTAAGTGCACCATTCACAACGTTAACAACAACCTTAATATCAAACTAAAACAAAGTTTCTCGAATTTCAAAGTGGTCTTCAAATTCAATATTTAACTTAATGTCTCTCAAAAACAAATTCTTTTCCACACATTTTAAATTATTTAAGCTTGATAATAGTGTCAATACTCACTTCGGTCTAACCACCGTATAGCTGAACCGTGTACGTGAGGAGATGCCAGAAGCTCCTTCAAGAACTGCCACAGGTGAATATGCGTACTTCCTGTCTTTGCTTTAACGCCTCCAACTGCTGCACTCGTACCAGCTGATTCCGAGTCCTCATCTGTTGAAGAAGAGATTCGTTAGCAAATGATTATTGCTCCTAGGTTTGAAGGTAAAAGCCGTAAATGGAATGAAATGTGGTGTTAAATTGGGAGCATCCAAAATGTATGTTCGAAAGAATTTAGACCTTCATGACAACGCCCAAATAAAATTCACTTTCTTAATTGCAACAAACAAACCACTACATTCCTGATCACCCCTCCTCTATAAAATAATTAATACTTAACTATAATGTAAATTATTAACAAGAATAAGAGCTTGTATGTATGTCAAAGGCGTCCTGAATGCATAAATAAGCGCATAATTTAACAATTTAGAACTATTAAAGGGCCCATAACGCTGCGTTAGAAAAAGGGGGCACACAGACCACCAGGCAATATATCAACACTATGGCTTCTCGGAAGCTAATCATTCCAATTCATCGTTTCTATGAAAGTATGAGCCTACTCAACTCGCCTTCTAAAATACGCACTATTATAAAGACCTAAAAAACTTGAACACAACAAAGAAGAAAATGTTTAACTAAAAAGTTATTTTAAAATGGATGCTGTAAACATAGACCAAATTAACGGCAGTCGACCTTCAGTTGTAGACATGTAAACAGACTGACAAGCAAACGAATCATATAAACAAAACGCTGCACTCAGAACAGTTAAATAGCAACATGCTATTTAAAGAAGAAAGCCAAGTGCTGAATGGAATGCTGCAGACGATTTGAGGAAACTATGGCGAAAGGAAACTCCAAAGAATTTTCACATTTAACCACAAGACGATAAAGCTCAAATTACTTATGAAAAACAAATGAGAGTAAAGTTACTAAAAGAGACGAGCAAAGTGACATAGGCTACGGTTAATTAAAATTCGAAGTACTTTACACCGTATGTGAAGGTGGCAATGAAAATGCTCACGATGTCGATGGCAGTTTTATCTTGGTCGTATTCGACCTTGTGGGTCCGGTGGCGTGAACTAGGCCTTCGGGAAACGACACAAAAACAAGACTTGACGTATATGGATTCGAAGCCGACATGTAAGGGACAGAACGGCAATAGAACGACAAACGTCTGATTGATGGGTTAACTGTAACTAGGCGTGGCTCCATATTACATTAGTATCCAATTCATTTTATCGGTCAACGATTTAAAGATTTAATGCTTTTAGTTTCCAAGCTTGTTTCAATCTACATATTTATTAAACAGGTATTTTTATGGAATGATCAATTTAGCTATCATAGTTGCAATCATATGCAAAAATACGTGAAACCTGATCTTTCTCGAAACTTCATGATGTTTTCAAGTCATCTATTACTTAGTCCTGTTTATCATGTTTTTCTAGTGCATCAATTTCTGCTTTTGTTGGCTGAATGGATAGTACTTTTACCTTAGCTTTAACAATGACAAGTTAGTATTAATGTCTTCTATTTGTACAACTTCTGCGTTTTAAGAATCTGATTTAATTCTAAATTCACTATTTGGCCCAGTAACCTCTTTTATTTACTTTATACCGTCAGGGCCTTTCTGATATAAATCTTTATGTCAAACTGCATGTGTCGACTGATAACTGAGTCACAGATAATTGTCGATCGCAATTTCCTGTGCTACTATCGGGACTTTTTTTATTTATAAGCTAACTGTGAACCCATTAACGGCGACAGGGTGTCTCGTCTGTTGGACTGTATCATGGTTTTATGTTTATGTAATTGCGATAAGACTTGCATTTATGATTTTTTCGTGCAAAGTATTCGATATTCCATTAAAATATGTTATAAAACTGACCATTATACAATTTCATTTCTAATTCTCATGTGTTATAATCTGATAAATGTTTATAACTATCGTCAATTTCTAAAACAAAAAAAAACAAAATTGGTACCTTCTCGAACAATAGTCCAATAATAAATCTTATCATTCACTAATCGTTTATCAGCAATAAAGAGCGTGTCTGTGCTCATTACGTCTAATACTTCGTGGCTTTCAATTCCCTCATAAAGTGAGTTTACAACTGCATACGATGGCCATACATCATTAGCTTGTTTGTCTGTAACACAGTCCGTATGTGGGTTGGTAACGGTCTTAGCACAATGCATGCGACTGATGCATTGCCGTGCTACATTCGACCACGTATTGCACTATCTACTTTTCAATCATGTGTCTGTATTTTAACGCATCTTCTCGACAGGATCAGCAGATATCGAAGCGTATGCATTTGTGGAATAGCTAACTAAGAACAGAGACACAGAGCTTGAATTATTTCCACCTGAACATGCATTCAGTTATTTTTAAATGATTGTCGAATGAACACCAAACAAAGCAGGAGCATTACGATTTTAGTTTACAGCTTTTAGTTATTGTTTAGTACTTGATTACTTCTTTACCTTGATTCCCGGATCAGTAAGAAAACAAATTCGCAATCATCCATATTTCATGCAATCTTAAACGTCACTTATTTATTTAATTTATGTCCCATAAATCTTCTAGGCGTGGCTGTCGCGTAGGAATTTCGATTTAAATATCTAGATTAAATTAAAGTTGGATAATAATTCTAGGGTAATTAATTATATAGTTATCGTCGACGCATTTACGTTTAATGTTCTGAATTGTCAAGATTACTGGTGATGGGATTTACGAAATTGATAATAAATAACATTATATCGAAATTAATGATTGCAGGTTAAATAAAGTTAAACCACCGATAAGAAACATGCTTCGATGTAAAGCTGACTTAAAAGAAAATTGCGATAAAATAAAACATTTAGTACCTATCTTATCCGTTGCTAATTCTTGATTCTTTGCCAACCCTGCAAAGGAATTGGCGTTATAATAAGATACACCTTGGAAATACACAATTTATAATACACTAAAATCTCACAATTGATCCTCCAAGGACTCCCATATAAACCTCGTTCCTATTGCATATACTAACATCCAAACTTACATGTTTTAAAGATATATAAAATAGTAGGAAAGTGAAATACGCACCATCACTCATGTCGTCGGTCGACGGTAAACCAGCAGGGGTCGGAATCGGTGAAGCTGATAACTGATGATGATCAGGCCCCTGTGATGATCTCCAGATCTCCAACTGAGCATACAGAGTACTTCCCGCCTGTAACAATAATAAACAATGATCAAACCAGAACTAACGGTGAATATACAAATTACGTGGAAAATGCGCAACATTTCCACGAACCAACATTTGAAGTGGTCATTATTGATGTTTAGCTAGCAGACTTGAATTTATCTTATTTGTATCAAAATGAACGTGGAACTAACGAGTCTGGTTGTTAATTAAGAAACTTGTTTTCAATGGTTGCTTTGCTACCAGAAATAGATTCGCGAAATGTATGGTAACGTATGTTAAATATTTATAGGGTTGGGGCCGGCCAGAACTTTTGGGAACGGCTTTTGCTAGTTGTAAAATTGGTTTAGAGAATGATCAGTTTTCTCCTCTTTATGGTACATTTCGATTGGCTGAATTTCGAAGCCCTGAAGTTTTGGATTTACAGCATTATTAACTACCTACCTATTCCAATACACTTCTGGAATTAAATTCATGACTTTGGATGTCTTACTAAATATTTTATGCTTTTATAGCGCAAAATTATTAGAAAACTCCACCTCCACTACATTTCTGTAGACAACTGATCAAAATTTTTCACGTTATTACCTAAATATATTACCCAGTCCGCGGCTATCCCTTATCTTCGAATCTTAGAATTCTTCGCTAATTCAGCACCTATATCTTCCCACACTGCAAACCAGATGCAATTTGTATGCAGACGGGCCCTGGGTGCTGACTTTCCTCGCTTAGAGAAAGTCGGCTCGTCGGTGCGTGCGATAACAAAGATACCTGCCCATTGGAACTGGCGTGCTCGATACGATGCTACAATATTTTTTCTACTTATTTTGCTGTTTTTATTATAGTTCTTGGTTTTAGCTTGGATTAGGAATGTAATGGCTTTTGGTGTTGGGTCCTCTTAATCTTTTATTGTAAACTGTTTATTACTATCATTTACTATTTTGTCTTTTCTTACTTCTGATAAGTTTGTTAGCACTTTAGGTAACCGAGTTGTCTCTACGTAAGAAATAATAAAATCTTAACGTTATAATATTGTTACTTGTTATTAGCGATCGAGTGTTAACTCATCAATGGCGTCATAAAAATGGATTTCTATCTGAATGCGTGACTTAATCATTACTACGTATATAAACGAAATTTTTCCTTGTACCGTCATAGCGAAAGAACTTGACCACAAACACTACTATATCGTTAAAATTACTGATAAGTATATTAATCATGGTTATAAAAGCATTAAGTCTAAAGTATAAATAAAATAAAGCTAACCACAACTAAGTAATTCATAAATAATGAGGTTTCTCTGGGTGAGTCAAATTACCTCAAGTAAGAGTTGAAAAAAAGTACTTTTATTCAAAAGATCGATCCAAACTGTTTTAGAATCTATAGCTTGCATAACTACTTAAAATCAATATCCTTAATAACTGCTACTGCACATGTTATAATAAATAAAAGAGATGACATAACAATGATTGCAAAACTAAACGATGGAAATAAACTAGTATTCAACAACGTTACATAAGATGGGTCAGCATTAACGGATTTCCTTACTTTCGTAGTCCTTGCTAATTACGTAAATACAATTAAAGTTGAACTTTTCGTAATGGTGGTTGAGGAAGCAAACACTGACCTACACATTACGCATGTTACATCAGTTGTACTGAATGTGTTTTATTGTACTTTTTTCCTCATTTCGCAAGCAAAACTACGCCTGAAGATCATAGTGATTGGACGTTCGAAATCTTTGGTAAAGTTCAAGAAGCTGATTGTGTTGGTACTAGATAAAAAATCAGAAATGAGTTAAATATGTGCCGTGTGTATTCATGCTGTAATTAATGATAAAGTAAAGAGTACAACAAAAATTTAAAATACCATAAATAGATTGAAACATAGTAAGCTTAAATTTTGTTTTAAATCAATGATAGTTCGTTGTCATACAAGATTCATTGCATCATTATTATTAAAACAATACTCGTCTTATCATCGTCCCCTCGAGTACTGATAGTATTATCATTACACTATAAGGCTGAAGTTGCAACATTGTTTAACAATTGAATAACACTTATATATAATAAATTTTAAACTGATTTACCTCTTATTGGCAATTTTGGTGGAATTCATTAAGAAAATCAGGTTATCAAAGGAAACTAATCAAACTGTCTACTAAATGAAGATAAGAAAAAGACTCAGTCTATTGAAGATGTAAATTAATTTGCACTTTGGTAAGTAAATACTATTAAAGATGAATCATCTAGACTCATTAATTTGCACTGCGACGAGCATGTGCAAAAGCCACGCAAAAACAAATATGATGTAAGCATTCGTGAAAAAATTCAAAAAGCAATCACTGAAATAGTTGGCGATGATTTAACTGTAATATTATTCTTACATATGAATATACTCGTATTAGCAACTACACTAGATATAACATATTAAAGATGAAGATGTGTAAGCAGCACGAAGTTTAAAATCTTAACAGAGGACATGTTGATCACGATAATTAATGCAATAATGACTTTAATCGAAAACCAATGAATGCTAAGCTTTCTTTCATAAAAAGGAAAAGACCATGAATAACTTACAGTTAATTAACATAAACACAAGTCCCTACGTCGACGTTACAGCAGGCAATAATTGTGTATCACTTGACCCCAACTGACACGTGGCTAGAAGAATTCATGTGATAACACCAAGATAACACGCATTGTAGATATTTTCTCCTATACCGACTGTTTTATATTATACTACTTAAGTAAACATTGTATTATCAGGAGTATGTGAATCAGTATAGACTTTGGTCTGACGAACGCCCTCAATCTGCCCCAGGGTTATACGATAATCATTAAATATATACAAATGAATATAAATAGTACCTGAGACGCTCTTTGGTTAAACTCTTCTTCTGTTAGTGCTACGAGTGCTGCGCCATCCATTGTGAAGTTCTCCATGGGCACCATTGGCATATTGTAATGTTGCAATGTGAACATCACCCACGCCTTTACGTCCCCAGTACTCCATAGCATTGGATCTGGAAACGAACACATTATTATCCACTGTTCCACTAATCTTATTTGCATGTTAACTACTACCATTACTACTTCTACTACTATCATTATTGTCCTTTTCCATAATAAGGTTAGTGAATTCATCTCATTAGATGCCTTATAGCGGTCTGCAAAACCTATTTCTCAAACATTTATATTGATGATTAATTCAAATGGCATCATCACGTCAATTCTACCGTAATCTCATTATACCTTGTTCGTAATCAATGACTTACTAATTAACAACCCCAAGAAAGAAAATGCGTTCTAAGAAAATGTGAACCTCGCTACGCATGGTCTTGTTCAGTTTTGCATATCCAATCAATGTGTATATAGCGAGGACGTCACTAATATAAGACGAGATCATCGCTGGGCCAACATAAACAGCTTACGTAATTTACTCCGAGCAAGCAATTCCTTCTAAGAAATCATTTATGTTTATAGGCGTTACATTCAGCGGTAGCTAACATATTCTGTACGTGGAAAGACGTTTTTTTACTGAGCCGACATCTGAGTGACGTCACTATTAATTACTAATAGTAATCATGTAAGTCGTACGAGTACAACATTCCCATGACATGCCATTGTAAATCATACATGATTGTCCATAAATATATTTGCACGTAATACAACTTCAATCAAAGTTGAGTGAATAATGGTGTTGACGTTTTTGACTCACCTGGTGAGATTCCAAGTACTGTGCATGTGTTGTCCACGTCTCTCTTAGTTTGTTCGATGGCCATGCTGAGTACACGGTCGATGTCTGGCGCAACTAGAGAATCGTCACCTCCACTACTCTCCTCCATTTTCACACTTCCCAACTCCAACGGAATTGGTCTGAGATTTAATCTCTTCTGGAAAGATGTGTCTTCTAACGCTGACCTCAGCAGAATATGATCCCTTGGCTCTTCAACTTCGAGTTTAGGTGTGAGGTAGCTCTGTTGGACACTGTCTTGTAGTATCTGATTTTCTTTTAGGAGCTCCTCTATGTCTATGTATTCTTCGTGTTGTGGAACGGGTGATGAATATTGATTGTAGCTTCCGTAGGATACGCACGATCCTGATGGAGACAGGGGATAGGGGGACGCAAAGCCAGGCACGGCAAGTCTGTTGGGTTCTTCTTTTATGTAAACTTGTGGTGAGTACTGAAAAGAATTATAGGGCGAGGCTGGCTGCAGGGCGACTGCTGGGATGGAGCCTTCGTCTGATGATGGAGAGGGAGTAGGGTAACCCTCGAAATCGTATAGGCGTTCCAAGAAGACGTTGTTTGTGTTGTCTTCTGGGTATGGTGGTGGTGGTTTGTTGTGAGGGTTTGGTGGCGAGTAATGCATCGATTCTGGGGGTGATGCAGCGCCGATCAGGCGGAGAAGATGTTGTAGATCAGCGGGGGAGGCGGGGACCGCTCTCTCGTCTTGAGACGCCGATGGCGGACTGCACCCGGACCGGGGCACCGTTTGTGGCATCTGTGAACAATAGAGAACAAACATTAGTTGTTGCCCAAATAGACAGATTGTATCGAACGAATTGGTTTTGTTATAAAAGGCATTGTTTGTTCAATCACGATCTTAGTCGATATTTCTTGGATTTCACACGCGTTTTTTGAGGGCAGGTGTTAATTTTTTTTGGTACTGTCCCGTAGTTGTTTTATCCGAACGTTCTTGCTGATCAGTTAGACAAGTTTCAGAGGTGGTTGAACTTTATTTACGATACTAGCCTAAACCTAAAAGCTTGAAAGGTACTTGTTTAGAAGTTTGCAAAGTCCCATAGGTCATTGTTCGACGACGTCATATGCACGTACTAGCATCCAGATGTCTTAAACATACACATTTCGAGCTGTATATTTATCTATTCACTACGTCATAGATCTCTATATTTAGAAGTGAGTAATAACTAAAACCTACGGAGATTTAAGTCCCAAATAATAATAAAAACGAATGGTCAGGTGATAATATAGGGACGTAAGATTAGATATATTCAGTAATTTGTTAACATTTTGTACTTTAGATGTAGAGATGATATTATTATCTCACAAAGTAGTGTCCGATTCTGAGAAATCTTATAAGTGTTGGAAAAAAATATGCAAATATATGTAGATTGTTTGCTAATAACAAAGTTACGATGTGATTAAAAAATAGGAACTAAAATTATGTATGATGGCACGCGGGAAAAACATTTTTATGTGTTATTTTTACAGCTGTTTCTATGTTAAGATGGGATTAAGAAAAAAACATAATCGGCCTTACATTCCAAGAAGTGACAACAAAATGAATGAGTACCGAATCAAACTCACATTAACTTTTGAACAACATTATGATAACAAAAATAAATTCGTTACTCTTAACGATATATGATTGCATACGCTCATAATTAATTGAACGGCTGACTCAACAAAATCATCAGTGCGAGGTCTAAGACAATCCATACGTTTTTTTCCTTATCATGGCAGTGACCTATGCGTTACTAAGCAAAGCCTGACCAGTCCTTTCCCATACAAGTCGTCACTATCTTGCCCTCATCTTCAATCTATTTGGGGTCGGTCACTGATACTGCGTCTTTTCCCTCCACATATCAGCCGTTATATCTCAGAATTCGGCCCTTTCGAGTCACATTATCTTTTATTATACGTAATAAGGTTGAAAAGAAACTCACTCTAAGCAATGGCAGACCCATCGTAAGCACACTTAACTAACAACTGCGCTGTAACTCATTTTCTTTGCGAAAATCTCTTGTATCTAACCGGTCCGTCTGGATAATCAACCAGTGAGTTTATTTTTCTACTTTTTTTTCATTATTTCAAACAATTGCTGGTACCAACATTTACATATTTCCCACGTATCTGCATTGCTACATAATTATTGTCCTTACTCTATTTTGATTGGCTGATATTGTTTTAATATGAAGATACTGTGTTGTATAATCAGGTAGGAAAATTAATTACACTACTCGTTTTTAATTAAAAACAAATGCAAGCTTAGAAGTTACTTGCGTCTCATAATCCGGTGCGATTTTTGAGGCACTCTGCTGTTAATTAGTAGATTATGTTCATAGTCTGACCACCTATTAAAAGTAGAGTGCATTTATTTAGTCCCGACTTACAAAAAAAACTTTATGATTTCAATTCGTGATGTTATCATAAAAGTGTTAAAATCTAGTTGAATTATTATACTGTTTTATTAACAGACACATCTTAGTTATGATTTTATTACAAGAGGTCGATGATGTCACTATCGACGCGAGCAAGTGATTAGGAATTATTATTTAATTGTTTTGGTATTTTACCAGAGGCGGCTCAGATTGTGTTAAAACATGTTTAATATGAAACCATTAATAAAAGTTTTTGGGGAAAACAGATTATTTGTTTATTGTTATTAATTTCTAATACCAAATCGATTTAAGGGTCAATAGCGATAATAATAAATACTGTGATAGAGTAGAATTCTAGCTTAAAAAATATTATTCCTAAAAATGTGACACATTTGCGAAAAATTCTGAAACCTTCAAATCATTCGCAAAAACTGTTTTTTTTGTAATCGTAATCTCCCAATTTGCATTACTAGTGTGGTCACGCATAGCTAATGGTCTAGACAATACTTAGTACGCGGAAGTGTCTGGCAGTTCTCGTTTTAATCGAGACATCTCATTACAATATTTATGTCAAATTCTATACCGCAAATATTTGAGGTATGACGTGTATTTAAAATATGTGACCTTTGCCAATTTACTAGTTTGTTTGTTTATTATTTTTGCATGAATTATGCAGATCATTTGAATTTTGATCTTTGTAATGATGCAAAAAAATGTGTGATTAAGAATGTAGGTTGTTTAGCACAAAAAATTGCGATTTAAAATTAATTTGAATTTGTCATTCTTGTGCGACAAATTAAACTTTCCATACGAAAAAACATAACAGGTAGAATATGAATTCCCTAAAAAGTTCCCAGAAATAAACTAAAACATTACCTTTTTAAAGAATATTTACTTCTTCTCTAATACTTCTACACGCAACTCTGACAAAAACATATTATGTACCTACTATGCAATACAAATCACGATGTAGGTAATACTAACATTTTGATTACGGCAATGAAAACGTAATCAGTCAATCGCTTTCAGATAAATAAAAATATCTTCCAGACTAAGTATGACTGAAAAAAACTTTAACTAGATTAATAGTCTTTAAAATCTGTCAAAGATTTTAAAGACTATTAATCTAGTTAAAGTTTTTTTAAGAAAAATAATATAGATGATGAAATTCAGTCTGAGAACTGTATCAAAGATAAATGAAATAAAACGTGAATTAACTAACTACTCTACATACATATTAATGTAAGTGAAAGGTATTCAATAATTAATCATGAAATGTTTCTAGTTTGTAAAATTCCAAATTATTCGGATATCGTAAAAGTAATTCGGAAACTTTTAAAAATCAAATGAAGTTATGAATGTACGGCTGTTTTAGATTACTAGATACTCATAACGTAGAAAACATGACTTCTCAACTTTTATAAAAACCTCAATTATAAAAATAATGAATTAGTCTATAGGCTATAATTAATCTTGTCAAAAACTAACAAGTTAATCATAAATAAATCAGCTAAATATAAAGTGCCACAAAAAAATCTAAATGCAAGTCACCGCAATGCGTCAAAGGTAATATCCGATCAGGTATCTTACTATCCGGACTTCCGAAGTAAGAAATACTGATATAGATCATAATTTATAACGAGATTTTCTAAGAAACATTCAGACGGATTATATGGGATTTTACAGTTTTTACGAGTACATGGCGTTTTATGGTGAACCGTTTGTCATAATCACTAGCAATTCAAGTATTTCTAGTTCAGACTTCTTTAATTTATTATGACTGGATATTCTAAGATACCCAACGTGTACGTTTGTATATTCAAGCGAATCTCGAAAACCGCTGGGTATTATTGGATTGTATTAATTATGTTATTATGCAATTCTGTGCACGGCTGGAATATAGTGATTGCTAGTTGTTAGACATTATATTATTGTGAATACCCTTGACTGAACTAACCTAGATAAATTACATAATATTATGTACTTATTTGCAATTCAAGAATATGATTATTTATCCCGTCTTCAAGAATAAATAAATCTCAACTGGCACTCTATGCATAGCTTATAAAACGTAACATTTTTTGTTACAGTAAGTATAGCAGAGTAGAGCAGCGGTGGCTCAGTGGTCGCGGTTGCGATTTAAGAGTTGTAGGTCGTAAATTTGAACCCAGGCAGGCATTTTACTTTATGTAAATTATTTCATCACCACTGCTCTCAAAACGGTGAAGGAAAACATCGTGAGGAAACCGGCATGTCCTAGAACCAAAAATTCGAAGACATGTGACATCTATCAACCCGCACTGGGCCCGCGTGGTGGATTACGGCCCACTACCTCTCACAGAGAGGAGGCCTGGGTCCTAGCAATGGGAACATTAAAGGCTGATTATGTTATGTAAGTACATATAACAATAGCAAAATTTTTACCATGGTGATACAATGCAGACTGTTGGCACTGAAGGCAATGACCGCCTGTATACCACAACAATGTATAGCGAAAAAAGTGATATAAAGTTCAGTCATTTTGACCCCAGAACGAATGTAGACTATAATTTTCTTTTGAGTTACAAAGAGATTAGATGAAGCATACCTAAACAAGTTGTTTGTCCGATTAAAGTTATATTATTAACTCATTATTTTTACAAATTCTTTGCACCATATTATCTACAAATCGGCTCAAAAATAATAACAATAGCAACCTCTTTAATATCAATCGCTAAATCTGCAGGAAGTAATTGTTCCGTTTTGAAAAAAAATGGCCGACAATGTGTACTCGTATTGACGTCACAGCGTTGTCGACCAATCAGCGAGCGTCGAGAATGAGCGTGACCGCATGAGAGCCTGCTACACTTCAGACCTTGGGTTTTCCACTAAAGTCCGCTCAACCGTTTGAGGTAGTAAAAAAATGTTTCTGTAACGCATACGAATTGTTACAATTATAAATGGTTTTTTAAATGCCAGTATTTAAAAGTTATTTTGGTAGGTACAAACTGAATATTTAGCTATTCTGGAAATCTATACGTTTGTTTTCTTCTTTCATAAGAATATATCCCTAGTTATTATATCTATAGTTTGGCCACAAATTGAATCGTATTATATTTTTAATTCTATTTATGTTGACAATGTTTGTAAAGCTCTTTGTAATCCTTACTAGGTCAAAAGTGGTCTAAAATATGAAGTAATATCCTATTGTTTGCAGACAGTTACAGAGATGAGCAACTTTAAAAGATGTTGAAGACATCTTATATCTTTTTTCTAAGAATATGTTAGCAGTTTACATCATTACGTTCCATTAAAAAAATGCTTGAATGAAACTATAATTAGACGCGTAATGAATCTAAACCGTTGCTAAGTTAAAACTAAAACTCGCACGAAAACAGAGATCCACTAAAACATTTTGTTATTGCAGTCGATTTTAATGGAAACAACTGTTAGTGTCTATAACTCTTCATGTTTATAAACACACATACATCTTGTTAAAATGTTTTCGCTGATTGGAAATAAATATAACTTTAAACCGTTATGTGTTAGAAAACCTATTAAGTTACAGTAAGATTATTAATTGCATATTTTTACGAGTATTCTGAGCTATTGATTGAACATTTGTTCATATTTCTTAGTACTATTAATTATAGATTGTAAAACTTTACTTGAATTCATGTCGGCTTAACAGAACTATATAATTTCTTATTCGTTGTGTTCTAGTGACATACTTAGTTGCTTTAAGCAATGCAACAAAACGTGTCTTAAATCCTATTGAAGACCAGAAAACTAATGAAACGCCAGCAATCTAATTTGTTGCTATATTTAAAATCAACTTATCAGGATTCGTTGTTATTTTGGCTAACTAATCACAGCCGCTTACGGCACGGCAGATTTACTTATCTCATGAAAATAACTTGTCATGATAACATCTCAATTATATTTATTTAAGTCAGATTCTAAAGTCAGAGTCAAACTCCATTTTTTGTCACAGTCCCAAATAAGTCTAAAAATATATCAAAATCTTGCCAAATACAGAACCTAGTTATCCGTGACTTAAAGGCTCCCGTAGACAAGTGCGTCGCGACGCGATTCTGGTAGAATAAGTTCCATGAAGCCCAAATAACTTCTCCCGCTCTGGGCGGAGCGGGAGGGTGTGTCAGACTTTTACTGACTAAAACCCACCCGTGTTCCTTCCGTTGCCTGTGTGCCGGGGCCGCGATATCCCTTTCGGACAAACCCGCAACCCCGGCAGGTGTCTGTTCGAGCCTTAAGTCGTAAAAAGAGGTTATATTCTCAGCAGTCTGTTTGCACAATTGAATTATTACAACACTACACCTGAATGAGATGTCTGTATGAGATTAACTTAAATTGCCCATTACTTTGACTTATGGACCTTGGGGTTCCCCTGTTTTGAGCTGACACTCCTTTTCTGTTTATTTTGGCATAACAATCTCGTTATGATGACAAGTGACAAAATCTCAATAGGTATATATAACGTTTGCAAATGAGTATACGATTCCTTTTAATGTGCTATATCTCTCTCAAGATTTAAACATGTTAATCTCAACTGTAAAAGCTGATAATCACTATCAAACTTTTTTTTTTGCTAAATGATATAAGACACACTGCAATGTTTCACCATAATACGCACTGTTGTGCCATCTTAATCAATCTCGGTCTTGCTACGAAAGTCGTAGCACCTCATTCCGATGTCACACAAAACTCTTCTACTTCAAACCACTCTAATATATCTTGTTTAGTGACATCAGGTCATACAAACTAAGATTATCATGAGTTCAAGCAACTCCAACGTTACCGTAGCCTGAATATTGATGCTACATAACTCGTAGCAGCCTCTACGCGAGCATCCCGTAACCCTTGATTTTGAAAGCTACGTTCTACAATCGATTATTCGAATGATTTTTATGATTGATATGTACGAGTTCATAATCATATTATTAGAGCATTATAGCCTAACTAAAGTACAGTAAACGTTACAACATTTGCATAAATACCACTGCAGCTCCATATACGGAATCAAAGACTTATTTTTAATGCTTTTTAGAACACAAAACGTGTCAGTCTAGTATAATTATCCAGTGTTTTATATTTTTTTTTATAACCAATCGACATAGAGTTGGTATTTCCCAAACGTCGTCAATTAAACGGATGTCAAAGTGTTAAATTTATTGTCGTCTAACGAATTTTATTGGATAGAATAGGATGTGTAGATGTTTAAATGTTTAGATTTGAATTTAAAGTTTTATAAGTCATTACAAGCCATGCATGCATGCTTCATGATTTCAAATCTCGTTACATTCTACTATATCTGAACTTAGCTTAAATTTCCGATTGTGGTACTAAAAGGGACAAGGGACAAAGGACTAAGGGACTAAGGGGGGGAGGGAGGAGCTCGTGGCTAAGTAACAGCAGCCGCACTGGTCGATCCATCAGGTTAAGCTACGCTTGCCGGGGTTGGTCAGTGGATGGGTGACCATCTTTACATACCGAGAATCCTCCGTACCTCGGAAAGCACGTTAAGCCGTTGGTCCCGGCTGTCATTCGTGGATCTTTGACAGTCGTTACGAGTCGTCAGAAGCCCGAAAGTCTGACACCAGTCTTACCAAGGGGTATCGTATTACCTAGTTACTAGGTTGTGGAGGTCAGATAGGCAGTCGCTCCATGTAAAATACTGGTATTCAGCTGCATCCGGTTAGACTGGAAGCCGACCCCAACATAGTTAGGAAAAGGCTAGGCAGATTGATTGGTACTAAAAGGGCTTAATAATAAATGTCTTCCATAATTTTGATTAACAATAAAACACTAGCCGATAATAAACGTCAATTAACTATTAACCTGAATAATCTAAGATTTATGAACTATAGTAGCCCGTTATAAAACGCATTCTTAGCCAATTATAAGGTGCCTAAGAATATACTATACATCAC
Source organism: Agrochola macilenta (assembly GCA_916701695.1). Lineage (NCBI taxonomy): Eukaryota > Metazoa > Arthropoda > Insecta > Lepidoptera > Noctuidae > Agrochola > Agrochola macilenta. The sequence continues at coordinate 19,612,499 of OU753560.1, read as the reverse complement.
ATTAATATGAAGTTGGTTGTATACCTATAGCTAGGTATGTAGTATGTACGTAACCGGCTCTTAGTTCCTTGACACTGCTTTTTGTTTTGATGACGTTAGAAAACAACCTCAAAACGCCGGTGCTATGTAACCAATAAACGTATCCTACCTATAAAATTATTTGAAGGTACATAAAACCCTACAAAAGGAGTAGGTATGTATCTATAAACAATAACAACAACAACGTGTAACTTTCACACTCAAGTACTTATGTAAGTATCCGAATTCCAAATCCATGTGGTAGGTAACTCATAAGGACCTCACTCACTTGCTTCTAGGCTTACACTCCCACTCACTGAAGTACAAAAGCACTCACACAGTCAAATATCCGAACAGGGTTGCGCTTGCACAGCATCCATTGCGTTGAGGTTATAATGCCGGCCGGTGAAGAATGCCCGATGAGATAAAATGCTTCCAAATGCAAATGTTTACAATCACTGTTTTTATTATTATATGAGTAATATGTTATTAAGTTTATATATATTTCCCGGCTTTTTTTGGCAACATGAGTGCGTGTGTACGGCGGATAGATCACACAGCCACTGAGCTCGGCGCCCGCGCACGAAGCCTTTGCCTCAATGAGCGACTACGTCATTACGGGAAGTACGCCGCCACTAAACTAATATAACAAATACTTCTCACAACGAATAGCTTCGTCCAACGTCATACGCTACTTAATTATTTTTCAATGACGCTAATATGAAAATTAAAATGAAAGACGAAATCAAAAGGTGATTTGATTCCAGTTAGTTTCCATTGTGTAATAGTTTCGTTTCATATCCTGTACCTGGTTTAATTTATATTGTTGACGAAATTGTGTAAAATTTTCCGTAAACAAAATGGCTTATGCTGACGTGCTAATGCAAGAAATTGTTTATTCATAATATTGGAACATATTAACATTTAATCTCAGTCGGTTGTGACCCAAAATGTTTTATTTAGTCAATGTTATCGTTAGGACTGCGAATTATTTGCGTTGATAGTGTTTCGTACATTTCATAATGCGCATTTTAAATTAATCTTAAAGGTATTCATTCTTAACCGTTCCATAACGGTAATAATACCTACGTAAATTAACCATTCATAGTTACCAAGATAATTGCAATGGAGTGGAGTGCATCTAAAGGTACCATGACATAATAAATGCTAATCAAGTCATATCAACCTATATCTTGAACACCTTGACAGTTATGATTATGATAGTCGGTAAGTTACATAAAATTAGGGTTAACCCACCCTCATTACTATGGGTGAACAAGTCGTGAGTCGAGATGACGTCACAGTTTGCGCCTTCCGCACTTCCTTCATTCAGTAATAATAGTACAATACAGACAAAGAATGTGTATTGTATTGTACACACATTCACACATAAATACGGTGATACGTCAGTTCCTACACGTGAGAAGATAACAATACACATTTTGGTCGCACGATCTAATTTAATTTAGGATCATTTTTCTTGTTAATTAATCATTATTGTTTTGATAAAGTGTGGAAATTGATTAATTATTTTCTCGTTTACTGAAATCATGAAACATTAGTACTAAAGACATCAACGGGATGCACTTTCTTTTGCATAAAATTGTTTGCAAAAATGTTACAAAATTCGTTTTGCGAAAAAGGATTTTGTTACTATTTTTTTAATAGAAATTCCCGGATAAATATAGACCCAATTAAAGCTTGAAAAAAAAAACAAATATAATGCGTTTTCTTTCGACATTTCTTAATTATTGCTGTTAAACATGTCGTAAGAATTAAAAACACGCTAACTACAGAGTACAAAAGGAGACTTAACGCCATCTGTAAGACCCAACTTTCAGGTAAACATCTCATTAAAGCCCTTAACACCTTCGCCATCCCCGTATTAACGTACTCATTCGGGGAACTTTTCTTTTGATGAAAATAATATGACAGAAATAAAGTTTTTTTTTTATATTTGTAGATTTCTTTGTCATCAAAAGAGACTAGCTCCAAAGGAATGTCACCGTGCCTACTCAAATGCAGCACCAATAAAGGATAGACAAATCTATTTATAACCAATGGTTATGTAAGTAGAATTGCCGGCTCGGTAGGTATCTAAGTCATTGTTTTGCTGTATGTCACCGCTAAAACCCATTCATAAACAACACCTACGCTTGTATATGTCGTGTGCAACTACTTGTAATATTTTGTATGTAAAAATACTTGGGTAGAGTCACCACTTTGAATTTTAATCATTACAATATTTCCACACATTGAAATATTCTGTTGGTCAATGGTATCTCCCAAGGGTTTAACCTAACATATCTGTAATAAGAAGTTACAGCTCGGTAATTTCGTATAGCGATCCATATTTCATTTATTTGGTATAGCTATAAAAATTGTTTGGTCAAAATCTGGACAATACAAAAAAAAAAAACAATTTGGGCTGTCCATACATTTTAGGCACCTAAAATTACGTATTAGGATTCAAATTTACAACAAATGTATTGCTACTATATACACACATATCTATAAGTTGTTAAGATACCAAAAAAAACATTTAAATACGTAATTACGCAGATTACTAAGTTTAATGTAACTGCTGGTTCAAATGCTATAACTGCTATTAAGCATTCAATAATGGCCACTAAACGGCTTTAAAGCCATTAAAATGTTGCATTCTGAAGTGACTAAAATGCAGGGAAAAGCCTACATTACGTAATTCACAATCGTCAAGCAATCGTTCAATATAGTAGCCATCATTGTGCGTCATCATTTTTGTACTAAAATGTCAATGTTACATGAAAGGGTGACAGATTGTAGTAAAGGTAACAAAAATGATTTGCAATAATGGGTGGACAATATAAAAGATAAAAATTTATAATTAAGATAAGATAAAAAAATAAATTAAGAAATATACTTTGAGCAAAAAACACAAATACGACAACAGGAATAAAATATATTTTTTAACTGTTATACATTCGTAATAACACCTGTGTCGTGTGTCTGATTAATCAGAATATTAATAATCTACTTTAAATACCTGATAGTTTTCAGCCACAAAATAAGATCCTCCATAGTTTCGCCAATAGTAATCCCGAATAGACACCATCCTTTTTAATATCAAAAATGTCCGTAAACAAATAAAACTATTACAATTTAGGTATTTAATAAAAAAAACGAAACGTAATCACTTTTATTATCGATTCGATAATCTACTCTAGTTATAACAGTAAAAATATTAATTGATAAATAAAATTATAATATTTATCGAAGCGAGAAGATCATTTTTTCTTTTAATAATAATATCTTGAATAACTTTTTACAACTACGGCCCGCACGGCTGTCTCCAAGGAAAGATTAATTCTTTTTAACATATTATCACTGAACACTTCGATAAATATATTGTTTTATCGCGTCATTTTATCGTAAGGAGCAAAGTTCGACTCTTTGATAAGATAGTGCAACTTTTTCACATTTCAGGCGCCTTTTTAAGGAAACTTGTATTTTACAAATTGATAATTAGTAAAATCTTGAGAATTACTGTTACTTTTTATTTTGGCCCATTTAAATCACACGCATGTATTGGTATTTTTGTATTGGATATTCTAAAAGCGGCGCCCTCACACAAAAACTTATAAAAAACCGGCTAAGTGCGAGTCAGACTCGCACACGAAGGATTCCGTACCATATTAAGAACGAGCAAAAAACGCCGAAAAAAACACGTTTTTGTATCCCCTTTAATTTTTTGCTAACCTATATTGTCCCACTGCTGGGCAAAGGACTCCCCCATATTTTTCCAGACTTCCTTGTGTTGTGCCCCTTTAATTATTAACTTAAAATTTTTGTTTAGATTTTTTGTGTTATAGCGGTAATAGAAATATACAATCTGTAAAAATTTCAACTGTCTACTTATTACGGTTTATGAGATACAGCCTGCTGACAGACTAATGCACGTTCAGCGGAGGCTTAGTAATAGGGTTCCGTTTGTCACTCTTTGGGTACGGAACCCTAAAAAACAAGTCAATATACTCATGGAATTAAATAGATGGATTTTTAATTACTGTAGCGAATTTTAATAAAAACCTACAATTATTCTATCAATAACGGCCTGGTAAATTCCTATCTAAAATATTTTCTCAGAAACTGCAAAAAAACCGACGTTATCAGTTTTAACTATTAATAACACGGCACTTTAGATAGTTAACTAACACAGTTAAAGTACGGGTTTCTGTGAGAAAACTATCTGACAAAATAGTTACCTAATTTGTATGGACTTAATTATTGTTTATTTAGAAACAAATATAAAGCCAAAAACAGACTATGGTCGTTGGAAAATGAGCCGTTGAATTGTAGACAGCAGAAAATTTACTGTTACGTAATTTACAACATTGACTTAGGCCATTTACGGTATCGAATCGTCTTTTTATTAATTATTTATTTATTTATGTATAATTTATTGTACACCAGATTATACATTACATAAAGAAAAAGTAATACACTACAAAATATACAATGGGCGGCCTTATCGCTTACTGCGATCTCTCCCAGGCAACCTTACCTTAGTTAAAATGTGTGATTTATCTTATTTCACGTGGTGTAGCATTTTATGTGCCCACAGAAGGTAGCACCCTCTTTGCTCTAAAAACGGTATACTGCGATGCTTAGCTCGTCACTTAAGGTCATTGGAGGCTACGATATATCCCAGAGCAGTTAGTTAAAGATAAAATTATGGTGATAAATTCTAGATGCTTGTACAACCTACAGATAATTGTCACTCAAACATAACTCTATAAATACCCATTGTACTTAATTCTGTACTCTATTTTATTGCTGTTTGAAGAGCATCAATATATCCTACTGTTCACCTTGACCGCATAGTGTTTTCCCGTCCTTTGGCTAGGATCCGCTTGCAATTGGATAAAAGGAATCTGTCGTGAGCTCATTAGCAACCACACGAACCGTGGGTATTAATGTACTTGTTAGACGGATTCTGTTGACCAGCTGATACTTGGAGCATTCCTTCTTTATGTCGGGATATTGAGCGGAGTATTCTCTTACAAAACATTAAAATGAGATAATGTGGTGGAGCATGAAAAGTAAAGAACATATCCTTCGACAGTCGGGCAACCTTATTTTGTAATGGAAATTGTGCTGGACTCAGTCAGGCAGTGTTAAAATCTGTATTTGATACAGTACGTTTGAAGTTTCAAGAAGTTACGCACCTCCATATTGAAGTTTTGCATTGTTACTATTTGGTGTTTTTCCAGTCTTTGAACGCCTTTAACCAAAAATTTTTCAGATGTAACATAGAGAGACAGGTAATGTTAAATAAGCAGTTTACCAGCCCAATACACAGACAGATCCTAGCAAAAATGATTCTGTAGTGAAACGATTTCTACGCCAGTACTTCGAGTAGATATTTTATTGCGACATAATTGGGAAATGCAATCGCGTGAACGGGTAAATAATACTCATTAGTTATTCTAAGTGTGTCACACAGAAAACCCTAATGGTAACTCATTAATTCATACCAATTAATAAGAGAGCATCAGACGTTACGAATATCACGTAAACTAAACGTACCTCAGACGTTTCCAATATCACGTAAACTAAACGTACCTACAGATTACGGGGAACATCTTTTTTGGTTCAAGGAAAGGAAATTTTTCCAAATGTAAATATTTTTGTTGCTTTTTCGTTTGGATAATTTAGAGATATTAAACGGAAAAATCGCTTAAATAATTCCTCTTTCATAAATAGGGGAAGACACTCTAAACTGGAGACATTATTCTCTTTACATAGCACTCATCTTTGAGTGTACACGGCTACATAAATCTATAAATTTCCAGTATACGCTGACCTCTCATTGCACGGAAATCCTATACAATGCAAGATCAGCGTATACTGGAATGTAGCCGAGTGTACCATCGCAAAAAGTTTGTTGATATAATTAGGTGTGATTTCAACGGATAACGTCATCTACTTGGCACAGATTTTTAGCTTTGATGTGTTAAGTGCGATGTATCACGTACACACCCCTTGTCGTTTTATCAATTATTTTATACACTTAATACTGATTGTCGTAATATCTATAGTATTTATCAAATCATGTGACAAAAGGTTACTTATCATGACTTCAGTTTAACCAATAAGTCATAGTTTAAATATGCCGAAAAATAACACCACATCACGCCTCTTTTCCGCAAAGTGATAGGCAGACTTGTCTCATACATACATATTTTGACAGTTTTGTCCGCGTAAATCAGTTTCGGCCTATAAATCAGAAATTCCCAGTGGTATATCACTTTACCCAGCCCGAGAAGGAAACCCACGTTCAGTAGTTGAACTTACAATGATTAAACCAACGAGACATTAAATTATAGTCATGCGTGATTATAGGTACACGAATCAATTTATGAAAAATTATATTTGATCACGATCGATATGAAGTTTATTGAGCATTGTACTCAAACAGTGCGATTTGTTTATAACTGTTATAAAATTCACACGTTTTTTGAGCGGTGAATCCCCTTCTACCATGATACGAGTAGTATAAGTTTATTTGGTGTAAACAGTTTCAATGTCAAAATTTTATGAAGAATCAAAATGAATCCGAAACTTTCTAAAATCGGCAACTTACAATGTTAGGTGATAGGGTCCTATATTGAAAACTGACATGTCTTAGAACCGAACACTCGAAGACATATTATGACATCCACCTAACCGCACTCGGACCGCGTGGTGGATCTGTGGGGGCCCCACTCCCTTCCACAGAGTGGAAGTATGTGTGTTCCCAGCAGTGGTATATTATAACCTAACTATGGGGCTGCTTATAAAAAAAAACTTTGACAATAAGTAGTGATAACCAACTATCATTGTTATAATGATAGTTGGTTATAGAAGATCAGCGGTTTAAAGGATTTCCACAAGTTACTTTAGCACTCTACCACTCTCTCTCTCACTCTGTCTCTACCAGGTCTTACAACCAGTCTTGCATTAATGTTCATGTTACAGCAAATTCTTGAACACTAAATTGAAAGCTTATTAACTAAGAACATACTAGTCAGTGACTTACATTATGTCACTTAGCTTGAACAAGTGTTAACATACAAGTACACATATAACAGCTCTTTAAGATAAATTAAAACAACTTTTATTTTGACATGCAGCTATATTTAGAATGTCTATTGCAAAAGTGAATGTTAGGGATCCTTTGCAGTTCAAATTCATGATTTGACAATTTAACAAATCATGAATAGGTGAGTCTAAAACTGCAGAGACCAAAAGCTCGCCCACATTGCATGGGGCTTAAACATAACTGGCGAAATATGATTTTTCTATTACTTACACCTCTGCACTACACCTTCAGGAAATAATGGCGTGATATTATGTTATAATGTAGAGGTCCCTGTAAATAAGCCATTGGATTAACGCGACTTTTTACCAATGCTTCAGAGATGACGACATGATCTTTGAGGTATACGATTAAGGCAAGTAATTATCACTAAATATTGTTTTTTGTTTTTTTTTGTTTTAAGACCATTATGTTTAATAAGTACTTACTACCAACTAATTACGGAAAAGTTCAATAAAACTACGTATACTTTCATTAACCACATTTCCCTAAACAATTCCTTGGAATGCGGTTAACCCTTAAAGAAAACGAGATTGCAGCTAAAAATATACGTAAATACGGCTGAAATATTTAATCGTCAAAATGTATACTAGTATTAAATGTTTGTACGGCATCGTGCGCCTGCGCGGTGAGAGGAACCGGTTGTCAAGGTCTTCGGTTTTCCCTGCCACTTACAAAATGGCGGATTTGGTCTTACGATTATTGCATATGTTTTGTCTGTTGCTAGGTAGGATTAAGTTTGTGAGGCTTTGGAGAGCAACAAAAGGATTGTCATTTGTTTTTCTTTTGTAAAAAGAAAATGTTAAGTTAGGTTTTTTCATGGATGATTTTGTTGAGAAAAATGTGTTATTAAGTTACAAAGAGCAAAGAGCGTATAATCTTGTATTATTAAAGAAAGACAAAAATATTAAAAGGCATTGTTTCCCCAGATTTTTTATAGTAAGGGTAGAAGTCATAGCTTAAAAATTTATGTTTTTGTAAACAATGAAACATTGAATTTAATCGTAATTAGTGAATGCTCTAAATTACTGGGTTCACTACATACTAATTACATAAATATTATTTAACCACTAGAATCACCAAAAACTCAAAGTCTAAAAATATAAGCGTTAGGTAAAACTAAAATACCTAGTGCTCAAACGATTAGACATGCAAAGCTTTGGTCACAGGCGTTACAGCCAATTAATGGATAATTCAATTCAAAAACAATTTTGAATACAAAATGTCCATATATTCTGTTTCATTTTAGACCAGGTGCGAAGATTTTGTTATTTTCTTGAATTTTAATAGATATTATTTTTGAAAATCTAGAACCAAACAAAGAAATATAAGAACAAGAACAATTCGTAAAGGGTAAATAATAGTTAATAATTATAATAATCTTTGATGTTATCGAAAGGTCAATAATTAATATAATTCATGAAAGCTTTACTTCATAAAAGTTCCAACGAATGTCAATAGATGGCGTTAGTTGCAGCTTACAATAGCACGTTCTAAAATTATTTTCGCACCTTACGTAGTCAAACATAACCTTTAAATGACCTCAAAACCTTAGGCATTAAGGCTTGAATACTTAGTACTAATACCCAAATCAATTTGCCTCAAGAGCTTTGTTCGTGCACCTACCTTAAATCGAACATACTTACAAACAGTAGCCACAATTATGCGTAATAATTACATGTATAACAAGGTCGTATATACAGACGTAACACTATATAGCCTGTGACGCAAACGAGTTTCCCTTTCACCGCTGCTATTGGGCTGCGCGGACGCATTCGATACATAAAATCGGTACTCGACACCCACTCGATTATTCGTAGCGATAAATTTGATTTGTGCACGATTCCCTTTGTTTTGTTCAGGAGCGAGACATTTATTGGACATGTTTGGTTGTTGTAGCTATGGTTTTTGGTTTCGCAAGAAAATAAATACTTCTAAATCGTAAATAATACTTAGAATTTACTTAATCACGATTTCTTCGTCTTTCTTTGCTTAGTAAATAGGTGAACATGTGTACCCAACGTGCATTGGCTCTGTTCATATTATGTGCATAGTAATATAATGGTTAAATTATGTTGTAATTTTTCATAAATAATTAATAGGGGTATGATTTCTTGGCTACTTAAGAACAGTGGTACTGTTTTGTAATATACTTATTTATTTCTGTAGGACTCACAAGATAGGCTGGTGGCAAGCTAGCCAGCTGTATTTATTCCCTAATCATTTTCCAACTTATGTGACTACCATTTAACAAGTTTAGAAAAGTCCCTTTGAAAAGTCGAAAAGGCAGGTTCGAATGGGAAATAAATATTAAATAAAAAGGTTTTTTGACTAGACACAGTAATTTTCCGAGAACCGAAAATTATCACTTAAATGTCCCGAATAAAGAAAAGTGTTAATAGAGCCAAAATGGTTGTCCCTTGACGTACATCACACCTTGGCGTAGAAAAGTGATAACTTTGTGAACACACGCGCTACAAGAATTATGTCAAAAACATGTTTTTTTTTCATGTATAAATCTTATAAAGACATTTAACTGAATATGAGAACAATCAATTGATAAATTGTCACCGAGTGATTAAGTTGTCAGAAAAGACACGACATTTTTTTTATTATTACACGTTAATTATGCTCTTTATTAAATACCTACTACATTCCAATTATGGCAAATGTTATGTCTTACGTATTAATGTCTTCATTAATTGTGAGACATTTAATAAATATCAATTCTAATTCAACCACTGTGAAAATTGCCTTTATTGACCATTACTAACCAACTAATGTTTTAAGAGCCATTTTGATATAACTCTAACAATATAATAGGCCTGATCTGACCAATATAATGACTGGACTTAAAAGAAACTGATCCCTGAGCTTGATTCATCGGATAAGAAACTCCGACTTCATCTAGTTTAAAAAAAAGGCTTTGTATGAACCTGCATCATTTATCAGTAAATCAAGTCCGTGAGTCAAAGATGGATACAACAAATCTACGCTCTGCTTGACATTATCACATAATAAGTAGGAATCTCCTATTTCTTCATGAAAAACTTCAAAAACATGATGCAAAGATTACTAAACAGACAGGTAATTATGTCAGTTTGACTCACCACAATCAGTTTCTCAACAGTCTCCGCCAAAATGTTCGTTTGGCAACACTGCCTTCTTTCATTTTCCTGCTTCAACTTTCGCAACATGATGAATCAGACACCGTGATTCGACTTAATGATCTGTCGAGACGCGAACCATTCTCAGAAAATTGAACTAACTCATTTTGACCAATAGTTTAATATAGTTTTTGGAATTCTGAGTTTGAAATTAGGAAATGTAGATGATGAGGCTTTTGTTTTTCCGATATTCTTTTGTTTTTTGCTGGCAATATTAGGCCGAGGGCCAGGGTATTATAAGTTTATGTATCATCACCTGTAAAGGCTTTTTGTAATGGGTTTTCTTCATTTGTAGTCGGTTGAGGAGCATTTTCTAGCGCACTACATGTCAAATTCATTTGTCAAGGATAGTGGTAATGTCTAATAAGTGGTTGAATATATAGCTGCATTTATATACGTATTTGAATATAGATTTCTAAAACTAAGATCAGTAATGAGAACATTACCGGGAAATTCACGGAGATTCATGTTACTGTTACTTCTACGATACTTAAACTTCCTTCCTTCCTTGCTGCCGCCCTAGCTAATCTTACCAATATGTTTCAAGAAAATAATAACAACATAAACAATAGAGCCTTGCGCAAGAGTTGTTATACTTCCTAGTTTACTACTGGACCGGTTAATTGTAATACTAATATAAACACCCACAACTTAGATATTATTTAATAGTCTTTAAAGAAGGTAACTATTTCTACTTAGAATATAAGCTAAGTAGGATACCTTTAACTTATCTTCCATTTAGATCTGAGTTGGGTTAGTTTGTCGCCATAACAACAAAGTTATCAGTATTGTTGTGTTTCAGCAGTTAGAGGTAAGATAGCCAGTTCCTCTGTGGTTAAGGATTCCTGATGAAGCTCGCTTCCACCTTCGGCCTGATCATCACTTACCATCAGCTGAGATGAAGGCCAAGAGCTTCCCCGCGATGGTTAAAAAAAAGATAGTTGTAAAACGGAAGCATTTTCTTTCTTGATTTATTTTGATAAATAAGTAATATATTTTTAGACATTACATGTTATTCGGGGATAATTTTCCTTAAAGAGCACGTGTGATAAGCTTGCTTTTATCGTGTTTGATACTAAAATAGTAGATATTATCACTATTACTGCCGTCATTTCTAAAATTAATTACCGCGAAAACTGGGGTTTGAAACGGATTCAATATGAGTCACCTAAACAATGCTGCTGCTAATTTAAACCATAACCATCTCAGCAATAAGATTCATTTTACTATAATTTCAAATAATACATAATGTTGGAAATTCCAGTACTTGAATAGAGCAACCATTGCAAAATTCATTGAGGCAACTACTGCAACGCGTTCATTCAAGTTTTTTTTATACTAAGTGATGAAAGACAATAAAATCGAGCACCTGTATTTTAAAATTGGAACATTTAAATAGCACTAACCAATCAAATGGCGAAACAAAACACAAGCTACTCTATTAACCCGTAAAAAGCGCGTCGCCAATTTTCGTTTATTTAAATTGCAAGAACATGGCATTCACATCAAGCGTGTCTCATTGCCAAGACGTGACGTCATAAAGGTGCGTCCTCGACCTAAATAGACAAAGGTGAAAATTGAACAGCTAATATTGAGACCCTATTCAATAACTGTACTCTTAAAATGTCTGCTCTTGAAGACAATACGTCTAAAGTTACGAAATACTTTGTTTATGTCATTTAAAAACATGCATGTCGAAAGGCTTATTCATAGGTTATGCATTTAAAGTTATTAGTCATATGTGGTAAATCAGCGTGGCGAATGTTAAGTTTTTTTTCTACGTAAGCTTATTGTGGGAATTTAAGGCTGATCAATCATGGTAAAAGGCGATAAACACGTGATTAAGAACTCTACATGTTACCTATTTTACCTCACTGTAATTTAGCCAGAAATATACTAAAAATAAATAATTTCAGCCTATTGACCAGCTCGCTTGCTCAAGACAGGAAAGCGATTTCGGACTTAAATAATAACCTAAGCTTAATTATGCCATTAAGCCTCTGAGGCTAATACAGAACTAAGAAACCATTCAAACTGTCCAACAATTCAAAGAAAAAACACCAAGAAAACGTCTTAAATCAAGCGACAATGTTACAAAACGTCTCCTCTAAAGGCTTTAACACAGTTCTGTTTCCTACATAATTCAGTCAAGAAAGTATGGAGCTATTCTGAGCTATACACGGGCTATGTAGCTCGTGTCCATTCTATGCGACGATTTCCGAGGCATCTAAATTGTCTCTCGTCATTCAAGGGTTAATTGCGTATGGACGCGCGGAAAATTCGAAAGCGTGTATGTGTGAGTTTTCCAATGTATGAGTAAGTAGTTTAACAAGTGTGGAGTTTTCTTGTACTTTTGAAACTTTTCAATTAGGTATCTTGTATTGTCGTAAATATTTGGACTTTTGGTTTTGATATCTCGGTCAAATAAAGTCTGAATAAGATGGTTGTTTACATAATTGATTAGACAAACTATAATTTTCACTTGAGCTGAATTTCTGGGCATTGCTTCCTAATTAAAATAATATTGTCTTAACCCAATTAAATGCAATCAACTTCACCAACAATTTATTCAGACTCTATTTTCATTATAATAAAAAACAGACATTACACAGCCGGCCGTGTCTATTGCCCCAGCATTTTTTGCAATAAAAATTTAAACTTTATTGTTCTTTCGTTTTCTCAATTTGTCTTATATATTTTAAGAAATAAAATAAATAAAACTGGTTTAGTTAACGCCGAGTTGTGTCTAACAGAGCGTGGTTGAACCGTTACTAATCGGTCAAACATTGTAATAATGTTTATTCCATTTATATATCATTGGGCCTTTGTCAAATTAGTTCCAGTTGTTTTTATCTGTTAGTGAAACACGATTTATACAAGCAATTTGATAAGGGAACACGTGACTTCTAAATATTGTTTGTACTACTTAGTCAAAATATACCGAACATTAAATAAAAAAGTTTATTTCCTTCGTTACGGAAAAAATGCTTGTTAACATGATATCTCAACATACATTTAAATTGCTAAAGATGTTGCATATTAAAATAACTATAAACAGGCATGACATCAACACAAGAAATCAAAATATTTTTGTAAAATAAAACTGCTAAAACAAAAACCATAATGTATATCATCAAGTCGTTTGTAGCAGATAATTATTGTCAACATAATTTATCCAATAAAAATAATTGCATCAAAATACAATCGTTATATTCGCATAATGAATTTTAAATTATAGGATCGAAACACATTTAAGGTCAAAAAGTACTTTAAAAAAATACCTAGTTTATCCATTATACTTTCAACAAGTGTACGAGTATTGCAATCCACTTTAAATCATTTTGCTAAGAGAATAAAGCTCAAAATCAGATTTCACAACTAACTTAAGAAACCCAGACTTGCACCTGAGTTGAAAACAGGTATAATTTAATAAAATATGCAAAAAAATAACTTGTTTCGTGATATGAATTGTACCGGTATACCTACGAGTTTAGAGTACAATTTGCCTTGAAGTATGAATGGTAATTTTCTTCTACAGTAATCGCTCCACGACCGACCTTCGAAGGGATTGCTTCCGAGTTCTTAAAGATCAAAGCTTCAACAGGTTATTATCTGACCAAACAAGCTTTGTGAATGCGCTTTACATTTAACATAAATTTATAGTCATTTGGTCCGTAAATTATTTAACTGTCACATTCAAAGTTGACCATGTCAATGAAAGATTTCTTTGTGAATTTGAAATTTCATTCTCTTGACATTTTTTTTCCAAATGATCCAATAGAAAACATTATTTTCATGTATTTTTTTTTCACCAAAGCTTCGTAATTTAAATCGCCAAAATATACATGCTATAAAGAATTTTACTGCGCGTGACTTTGAGTATGTATGTAACGTATGATCTCTATCAAGATTTCTTTCAACAAAGCATTGTACGACAAACCGTTGCGTTGTTAACAAGCTTACAAAAAATATCCTTCGAAACAAACAAGGAAGAGATGCATCTATCAGCAAATAATTAAAGAAATATACGAGTATCTGTCTGTCAGTCGACCTCTTTATCAAACTTAAGTAGTAAACAAATCTATACGTGGTAATTCTATGTTTATTTCCTCTACTGCTTTTGAATTTATGATCTCATTAATTAGTGTTACGCCTCTAATCCTTGAAGGGTTAGTAGGTTAGGTAGATCGGTACTGTTTAAAACATAATAGATTATCAATATTTATCTTATCAATACTATGTAATTAGCTATTGCAGTCTGTCAACACTATTTTAATACATTACTTTAACTCACACACTGACTTATTACTTGTTAAAATTTTAGTAAAATAAAAATACAAAAAAATATTGTTAAACATTTTAAAAGAGTAACGTCGGAATGTCTTCTCCATACAAAACTACCTGTCTGAAGGAGCAACTAGACTCAATTCTATTTTTTTTGTAAACTTTGACGTTCAATAATTTCCTAAGTAAGAGAAAATAATTTTCATGATTGAAATAGAGCAAATTCAGCGTAAACGTAAGTAATAGAGATTTACTCCATATAGTTTGTATGAAAATCACCAATAACAAAGAAATACCTACAAGGCAAGCAAAATATATCAAGCCTTCTCATCGACACTAACAAAAAAAATACACAATGGTACCTACAGTACTATTTCTGTCATCAATTCATCATACACAACAGAAAAAAAACAACTATTACTCTAATTGAGTAGATAATATCAATAACTTCCGACTTCACCTATAAGTTAATCATAATCTGGGAGCAATCGTGCTCACTGCGGCCACGAAGTTTGGACTTTACGGTTAAGTGTAAGGTCATTGATGTATTATTTATATATTTTTACGAATATGTATTGTGTACGACGCACGTGTACTAGATTATATGTATGAGACAATAAGATTACAAAGAAAACCTTTTTTTTTGTACATAAATGGTCTTTGTTAGCTAACAAATCATTACAAAGAGAGACTGGGTTTTTTGCTGTTGGTTCGCCAGTCTCATCTTCATGATTCTTGTTTGAAAATTGTAGCAAATTGGATCAGTTTGATTAACTTTGTGATTATGATAACAAGGAATATTGTCGACAATAGTAATTAACGCGGTCAAGGAAGGGTAGACCTCTAAACGCACCCTATTTTTCTGTCCTACAGTGTACACAAGTTTATGTTTACTTCTATACACTGCAGGACAAAAAAACTACTTCTCAACAATTTTTTTTAATTAATTCAGAGTGCATTCACTCTGAATGCAAGCCATGCAAGCCCAAACTGAACGGAAAACACTAAAACTATTTGTACTCTTGGATTTTGTATCGACAAAATCTCTTTATTTCGTGTAAAATGCAAATAAATAGGAAGAACTTTTATTAGTAACACATGGCCCAGTCTTTTAAGTGCAATGGGTCGGTAAAACGATGTGATGAAGAAACTTAAGTTTTATCGCCCATTACATAGTTATTGGCAGTTATAATTCTCACCATTGAAGACACCAACTCGGCTATCACGTTTCTTTAGCATACCGCGTGTCATGGCGCGACTAATTTACTCACTTTACGGAATATAAAGATTGTAACATTGTAATTTGTGTTAACTATTGGGTTTTCTTGGGAGAATTGACTGTAACTTGTACCAGATACTTTTCTGTTTTCAGAATCATTTTGTATTCGAACAATTTGGTTTTTTTGTTTGTAATGTGTTTATATATAAATATAAAGACATTACAAACAAAATTGTAAATATAAAAAAAGAAATATATATATTTGTAATTTTAAATACGTGATGGATGATTCAATTGCTAATTGAACCTATACAGGCAACTGAAAAAATTAAAGAAGGCGACTGAAAAATAATAAGAAATGAGGGGATCAATTTTGAATACTGTTTTAGCCATAGTCTCTCAACGTTAGTAAAATCTAGTACCATCTCTTGATAATATTTGTTCTTTATGTTACTCACTCAGAAAATTAGACAAGATAAGCACATTTTAATTGACTTATGTTTTTTATTTAACATTTGATTTGAACTTCTTGGATTATTAAAACCTGTGATTTTTTTTCTGATTTGAATTTCGAATAATACGTGTTATTGATGATTTTAAAGCATGCTTCTTTTCATATTGTATTAAATTGTTGTGCCCGACAGGGTTCATGTGAACTGTGATGCAATAAAGATTTGAATTGAATTAAATTGAGACATGCCCATTATTGTGTTCTTATAGAAAAATATCTCTTACATAATCTGTCTATCAAAACCAAAACATATATACCTACATCATCTTTTTATCACATTTATGTATGAAATATTATCTATTCTTCAACGTAATTACTTCTAAAACCTATTAGACAGATAATGAAGACTACATTACTCACTTCATTAAGGTGCCCGCACACTGCAGTGTAGCGTTCATTGAGAAAGTCTCGTTAATTATAAGGCATCGCTCTGATGATGCGCAACTAGCGGCTTAAGTGGCCTTGTTTATGAAGCTGCTTTACTTCTCGTCACAAACTCATTAATTATGTGAGAAGTTGGTATGAGACATGCATGTAGAAGTGATGTAGACAGAAAATCCCAGTTTTGGTTTTTAGTAAGAGTCTCCTAAGCTTAAGCAAAACAATCTATAATATTCCCAGTGCTGGGATAAAGGCCTCCTCTCTGTGAGAGGGAGTGGACAGTTCACGCGGCCCAGTGCGGGTTGGTAGATGTCACACGTCTTCGAATTTTTGGTTCTAGGACATGCCGGTTTCCTCACGATGTTTTCCGTCACCGTTTTGAGAGCAATAGTGATGAAATAATTTACACAAAGTAAAGAGCCTGTCAGGGTCCGAACCTATGATCTACAACTCGTTAGCCGCGGTCGTTACCACTGCGCCACCACTACTCTCAGAGTTTCCTTAAGCTCGCTTTTCAAAAAATAAGTAAAAAATTTTTACCTACGCATATTTAAGATGAGAAGATGATCCAAAGTATTTATTGTTGGAATGGAGAGGAAAATGGAAAATCCTGTGAATTAATTTTAAGACACTAAAAGATGTCGTTACAAAGGAATTTTCTATTATAATTGCATTTTTCCTAGGCTGAAAGTTTATGCCTTTAAAGAGAACTCTTTGTATGCACAAACATCATTCCTTTTATATTAGAAGTATAATAGTTTTTGAAGCTATTCAAAAACTATTATACTCCTAACTATTAAACTATACTTCAAGGTAGTTCAAATGAAGGCGAAAATGTATTATTTTATAACTTGAATACACTAAAGACAAAAGTTGAGTCTGAAATGAACGAGATTTGAGGAAAAGTGCGCGTTTTTGAGATCAGAATCAACACAGGTAAAGGTTCAAAACTTGTCATACTGGTTCTGATATTAGCCTTTAAAATATTGCTGTATACGTTAGAACATACATTTAATTTTATTTTTGTGATGTCATGAAATTCAATAAAAATATTTTTCTATTGTCGGCTAGCTCTTGAAGTATTCAACTGATTGTTGAAATATCTTATCAGTCAACATTATCAATAGCTTCATAATTAGTCAATAAACTCAATGAAGATACCGATTACTGACACATCGATATCACCTGTCTCTGTTCCACGTTTGGCCATTATAGAACTCGGTCCCTTTTACTCTTTCTCTCTTTTAGATATTGTATCTTTAGAGTTGTTTGTTACAACCAAATCGTTGTCGATGAAAATTAATTCTTGCATCATTTCTTTATTTATATTTACGATTTAATGTTATTTGATTAAGATTATGTTTATCAGATGATTAATAATGCGTGGAGATTTAGATAAAAACTTATTGTGAAAACAAAAAAAACGGCCATGTGCGAGTCGGACTTAAACAAGAAGGATACCCTACCATCGAACAATATTCAGTAAAAAACGCCGAATAAACACGTTACTTGTATGGAAAGTTAAAAATTGAAGGGGACCATTTAATTTTTAATATTTGTTGTTAAAGCGACAATAAAAATACACAATCTGTAAAAATTTATATTGTCTACCTATTACAATTCATGAAATACAGCCCGCTGACAGACAGACGGACAGCGGAGGCTTAGTAATAGGGTTCCGTTTGACACCCTTCGGTTACGGAACCCTAATAAGACAAGTTTCGAGTTTTTAGAGCCAAAACGTGCTTTGATTTTCTTTGGTGGGTGACTGTGTGTGTTTGGTCATGCATGTGTGTGTCCAAACTAGACATAAATAATATGTCATTAATTTAATTTTTTGCATATTAAATGCATATTTGCATAATGAGCGGCGTAGTTAAATACAATCTTAATTAGATTTTATATAAATTTCATTCTTGAGAGAGAAAAATAAAGAAAAAAAAAACTCCATTGATGTAACTCCTTGTGTGTTTATATACTTATCATATAAGGTTTTGTGTTGAGTCTTAGAAACATGGATGACGTAATGGCTCACAGGTACAAAAAGTGCGCATGAGTTTGCAACCAATCGAATCAAATGACGCCTTGATTTTTTTGATTTTGGTAATGTAAGGAAAGATGCATAAAATTGTAGTAAAGGCCTTTTTTGTGCATGAATTCGGAGCTTTTATTCAATTTACTTGATAAAAAGTGTTTTGGAGTTTACTCAAAACATGTTGTCTGCAAGAAAATATTTGTTTTAAAATCTTATCTTTAGTTTTTGTTTTTTTGTTCAGTCGAATTGATTATGTAAACAATAACACAACTGTGCAATACATTACATTACAAATAACATTTACGCAGTTGTTCCCATCTTGTAGATAAAACACAATACAAAACTTAGTAGTTAGTAGGAAACTAAAACAATGGCACCTAAAATGCTACAGCATTCCGCAACGCAACATAACTTCTCAGAAGCGTCATTTTAGTCCGCACACAGCATAACGTCAAAGTCAACATTTTATTAGCATTAAATAAAGCTATTCCTAATCCCGTCACAGCTGGGACGTGCACGATGAATATTTACACGCTAAAATACGCTTTAAATGCTTCCATGTGGATTATATTATGAAAAACTGTTCACGTTTTATGTAAATACATTCGAGCGTCGAGCGAAAACTAGAAAGTTAACACACACACACAAACACGCCGTCAATACGTGCCTGCTTGTGTTTGCGTGCAACGGGCACGGTTTCATAATTTAAAACAAATACATTAAAGGTAGATAATAAAGTAATTTTATAAAAATAATTAAAAAGAAAACTCACTGTATCTGACTCCTCGATAAAACCAGTCTCCCACAACATGTTTTTCGTACAAACAGTTCAACACGGCCACAAAAAATGTAATACGAAGAAAAAGATTTCCAAATTAACGTTAGTTAGTCGAAAAATATCAGTCCGAGTCGGTGCAATGTGCTTTTATGAAGGAAGCTTGCATCCCGTGACGTAATTATTAGGAAAAACTTTTACAAAGCACGAGCGCAACTGCGACCGGGGCGGTGTCTCGATGCTGTATGCGCGGACGCCGATCTCCGAGGACGCACGAAGCGATCCGACTAACCACGAAGTTAGCCGACCTACTTTGTTCTACTTCGAAACGCTGTGGTCGAACGGCGATTTTTTTCGCATTTTCCGATGAAATGCTGCCCGTGTAGTAAGTACTTGTAATGTACATAGGTGGTCTGGTTAACTTAGCAAAAAATGTATAATGACTTTTTTCTTAGTTTATCAAAAACATAGAGTTTTCGTTCTAATCTATCTTATCGATGAAGCTTGGCTCTAAATATATTAGTGAGTGTCGGAGTCAGAGGTCACAAAATAGATAAGATTTAAGCTTATTGTTTTTAGATTGAACCGGTTTTTGCTGGTTCCATGGTGATTGTAGGTTTTGAGAAGCGGTTTTGGTAAATAAATTCAAAAACAAGGAAAAAAATGTTTTAGTGAGTGGCGATAGTGTTGAGGCATCAGACAGAAACAAGATTTTATGTTAATTTAGAATGAGGCAAGTGGGCGTTTTAATTTGCAATGAAATTAAAAGAAATAGAGTTTAGTCAAACTGGCAATAGTATTGTTTCTAATAAATTGTAATATAATACGTGGATCTATATTTTTATAAAGAAAGGAATTCTATCATGAAGCAATTTTAATTTAATAGTTACATATAAGTAGAAAGAAACGATTCTAAGATTTTCAGCCTATTTTCATAAAAAAAAATGATAGAAAATATCAGAAAAACCAGCCAAGTGCGAGTCTAACTCACAACAATACGACGTTTCTGGAAACTTTGTCCCCATACTCGGGGGCCTACCAGCACCTCTAAAGCAGTATTATTTTAATATTACATTACTGTGGAAAAGAGATGAAGCTCTACAAGACGTATAGCTCCTTCTCTTTCCCCAGGTGGTGGTAGGCCCCCAAGTATGGGGACAAAATTTCAACTGTCTATTACGGTTCATGAGATACAGCCCGCTGACAGACAAACGGAGAGCGGAGACTTAGTAATAGGGTTCCGTTGGGCACCCTTCGGGTATGGAACCTAAAAAATTACTTGTTAGGTATCCATTCTACACTGTTCATCGATTGCGTATTTTATAACATAACGCCGAAGGAGTACGCAGGGAGGTGCAAAATATAGCTAAGTACTAACCCTATTTTTTGCAGTTAAGTTACATACAAAGACCCTGGTACCCTGATAATAGCCCTGGTAGTAAATGGAACTCTATTGCACATAACCGGACACAGATCCGAACTCCGTGCTGCTATTGAGAATTTCCGAATGGAAATTCCCAATACCTCTGCCCGACTCGAAGATCAAACCCCCACGCTTAGCAGTTGTGCTTGCGACAGTCTAACCGGATACTTAGTGCTGAATAAAAAGATTTGTTATTTATTTCTCTCAAAAAGGTGTACAGTGTTTGGCTCATAAATGTCATAACATCGACAATTACTGACAAAAAGCGACAAGATAGGCTATTGAATGCAGACATGGGGGTTACTTACAATCAGCAGGAACAGATTCGTATAGTAGTTACAGTCAGCCTCAGAAAGATCATCGACGAGAATTCATTTGATTGATATTGTATCACAGGTAGTCAGAAAAGCTTATTAAACATTTGAATTGTAGCTACATACAGATTGTAGACAATTACCTCATTGAGTTTTGGTCGATATTATACATCTTTTTAGGGCTGACTGTAGGTACCATCGCGGACTCTGGTGCCTGACCACTTTTCGACCTTATTACTTAAACAATAAGGTCGAAAAGTGCGATAAAAGTTGCAGTAACAACTCTGTTCACATGTTAGTTTAAGAATATCAGTCCACGTTAATGCGAGTCTCAATAAATACTTTTTCTTTCTTTTCTTTCTTAATGACAACCCAATCCCATCCATGGTTTCTGTCAATTAATAATTTTTTTTTTTTTTTTATATTTCTATAAAACTACTTTGGGATTTCGTTTTATGAAAAAGAAAAGAAATAAAATACATTTATTGAGCACAAACAAAAAGGCACACAACACAACATACACACCAGAATATAACACACCTCCTAAGCTCATGCCTTCCTAAAAAAAAAAAAAAAAAATTTTACATCTATAGTTCGTTTTTTAAATTTGACATTTCAAATCTTTGTTGCTTGCTTTTTTAATTTGGAGTTTGACATTTGCACCTGTCGAATTACTATCTAGGATTTAAAAAACTTTTTACAAAAAGCAAACGACTTCCGAAAAAAATACTACAAAGTGAAAAATTACTTTAATTTCGGAAGTTGGTGTTTTTGGTTTTGTATTTTCGTTTTTTGCCACAGACTTCGTTTTTTTTTTGGAAAAAGTTTTTATTTTTCACTTTTTGGTTGTGGTACCTACCCCACACAAAATCGAATACCACTACCTGCTATGTAAATAACAGTCACAGGAAGTTATCATCATATCATCCACATATACTAAGTGGGAAAAATACGTATTATTGAAGCTTACACAAAAACTATCCAAGCAAAGTTAATAAAATTTATATGGGACCAATCCGGGAGCATATCCTTTCACACAAAGAAAGAACTTTCAAAATCGGTCCACAATTGACGGAGAAATCGGCGAACATACATAAAAAATAAAAAAAATAAAAATAAAAAACATACGCGTCGAACATATAACTTTTTTAGAAGTCGGTGAAAAACGAGCTGTAGTTATAATAATTAATCTTGCAAAACAGTGGTGTTAGTGCATACCTAGTGCTGATATTTTACTGCATCTACCTGAACTGAAAACAACAAATTATTTCCTTGGGTTTTCCCAACCATAAATTTTGGTTTGCCCTTTAGGTTAGCCCCACGAGGTTACGACGTGCATAATAATTGCACCACACAGCCCAAAAAACAAAACAAAAACAATTTAACCAACCTACTTTATAGTTTGGAACCTGAATATTATCACGTAATCAGTGACGAAACAAGTTGCTTGCGCGCGCAACCAAACACCCAAAATTCACGGAACATCTGAGACGTAACTAATTCGGTTTCTGTACCTAGAAACCGGCGTCGACCCCTTACGTCAAGCTGGTGATCGATCGAGATAACATCGACCAGCGACAGAACGACGAAGTTACTATGAAAAGTCGCTTGATTGTCATTGATATTGTTATTATTGCTCTTTGGATCTGCCTGACTGACTGAGTGTAAACCTCTATGTATTACTGCAATACCTCGAAGGTTACAATGATATAGGCGATCGTCTTCTTCATTTCCATAGGGTCTCATAGAATATATTCCCACTGCTGGGAGTCTGGGGCACAGGCCCCACGCGGGCCCAGTGCGGGTTGGTAGCAGTCACATGTCTTAGAATTTTTGTTTCTAGGACATGCCGTTTTCTCACGATGTTTTTCTTCACCGTTTTGAGAGCAAAATCAATCTGCCTAGCCTTTTCCCAACTATGTTGGAATCGGCTTCCAGTCTAACCGGATGCAGCTGAATACCAGTATTTTACATGGAGCGACTGCCTATCTGACCTCCACAACCCAGTAACTGGGTAATACGATACCCCTTGGTAAGACTGGTTGTCAGACTTTCAGGCTTCTGACGAACCGTAACGACTGTCAAAGATCCACGAATGAGAGCCGGGATCAACGGCTTAACGTGCTTTCCGGCTGTCATTCGTGGATCTTTGACAGTCGTTACGAGTCGTCAGAAGCCCGAAAGTCTGACACCAGTCTTACCAAGGGGTATCGTATTACCCAGTTACTGTTACCGTCCTTTCATGTAAAATACTGGTATTCAGCTGCATCCGGTTAGACTGGAAGCCGACCCCAACATAGTTGGTAAAAGGCTAGGCAGATTGATTGAGTGATGAAATAATTAACACAAAGTAAAGCGCCTGTCTGGGTTCGAATCTACTACTTACAAGTGGTAAGTCGCGGTCGTTACCACTCGGCCACCACTGCTCTCTCAGGTTGCTTATACAACACTTATATATTTTACTTAAATGTCTGTGGCTTTCAGTAATAACATTAATATCTTTATCTATTGCTGGAACGCTTTTCCCACCCCTCAATCTCAGTTTCTTCTGCATTTAAATTACGTTACAATAACACACACAAGTTATGGCTCCTACACACTATGCCGGCGGCATGGCCGCCCGATTTTGCTGCGCGACACGTACCTCCGGCTTTTGCGCCTTCATTTCCTTTGCGATCTTTTGTGCGGCTTTGTGCAGCAGGGCAGTGCCGGCGACCATGCCACCGGCATAGTGTATAGGAACTATAAAGGCTCCACTTCGTCCTTTTCTCATCCGAGTGCGAAGACAATTAACACTGCAAAATATCTAAATAAGCCATCACCTATATCTGAGTAGCCTGAAGACACAATTACAATTAGCAGAACTCCATTAGAAGTAATTATTTAAATAGTCGCTAAACATGGTGTGAACAAAGCGGTGTTAAATGGACCATATTTGTTTAATAGTCAGTCTTAAAGAAGTTTTAATATGCAAGTCTTTAGTATGTTAGAAATAGCTATTTATGTCGACTCTAGAATTAGTATGTAAGACCTACATCATACTTGAATTTACATTGCATTAACAGAGCCTCCGCAAGTGAAGATACTTTAGAGTCAGATCTGCTTCCAACCATTGCTTACCAGTCGGTAATAATAAACTAAGTATCTATACAAATTGTAAACACCAGAACCATGATTGATTGACTTGCCATAGCTAAACTCAGATTATAATGAAAAATAAAACCTAATGGATTTTTTGTTTGTTTGTATGTTTGTTTGCTTGTTTGTGAATAAACTCAAAAATTACTAGACCTATTTCAAAAAATATTTCACCTGTTGAATGCTATATTATCATTGAGTAACATAGACTATAATTTACGAGTATAACGATATCACGCGGGCGAAGCCGCTGGCAGAAGCTGGTTAGTAATATACTTAGTCTAAAAATACTCGTATGTGATGAAAATGTAAACAAACTCTGTTCAGATTAAATTCTAGTTGAAACTCTGAATTAAACTTTATTAAATTGTAATTGAAAAATCTTTGAAGAAACAAGATTTTTATAAAATTAACCTCAATTGTCACATTAAAAACATCCATAAGGTAATTTTATAATAGAACTTCGGGTTCAATATTAATATTCAAATGATGAAATCGAAGCACTTGCAACGGGAACTACGAATTGGCATGTACAGGTACGTTTTCTGATATATTTGTTTAAATGTTTATCAAATACTCCACTTCAAAAATTTTATCAAATGCTCGCGAACGAGGAGGCGGAGCGCGCGAGGGAGAGGCAAGATGCGCGCCCTCGCGCCCCTAGAGGCCCGGGGCGTCGGGAGTTGCGAGCCGACTTCCGGCCACCGTAGGCGCGGGCTTGCGGACGGTGAGCAATGGGTAGCTCGCCGTCCGATAAGGACCAGGCCTGGGTCGACGGCGCGTTGTGTTCCACGCGCGCCTCAAAGACATGTCAGCACCAACTGACGGGGTCCGTAAGGGCCAATGCCTGCCAGGGTTGCGAGTTTGTCCGAAAAGGATATCGCGGCCCCGGCACTCAGGCAACGGAAGGAACACGGGAGGGTTTTAGTCAGTAAAAGTCTGACACGCCCTCCCGCTCCACCCAGAGCGGGAGAAGTTATTTGATAATTTCCCACCCTCAAAAAATAAATAAAGTGGAACTGTCCAACGGGGTCTCGAAGTTTGAATACGAAACAGCATGTTTGAAAGAGAATTTCACAAGCTTCAGCTAATCTTTTAATAAATAAAATATAATACCCAATAAATCCTAAGCGTCATAATGTATACCGTAACTCTTAGAGCATAATATGCTAATATCCGATCGAGTTCCAACAGTATCTACCAATCAAATCAAAATCATATCTCTAGCATCCGCTACTTGATCCTTGAAACTAAAAAACTAACGGACTTCATAGGAAAAGCCCACATTGAATATTTATCATTTCATTGTACACAAACGGTTTGAATAACACTCGCATTTTTCCAATATAATCTTTTAAGAATACGGATCTTAATTTAATTGTATAATAATTACTACTATTTAATAGGATATGTAATTATTTGTATTTATTTATGCATTTGCTACCGCAGTAGCTTACCTATTCTGTGGTTAATATGATGGGTGGCTTCAAAGACGCATGTGAAGCCGGAGATCTTTAGCTAGGTAAAACTGTAGGCTTTGAGGAAAAATCTTTTAAAGCAGCCTGGGATTCATGTGTCATGTTCGTGTACGGACGCTGTCAGTAGGGACTGGTCATCTCTTAACTGCCACGACTTATTTTAAATTATTTTTATATTTTTATTACGGACGCTTTTAATGTGCTCGTCTTTCTACATTGTTCTCACATGTATAATTTCAACATGAATGATGTAACCAATATTTTGTAACAATATTTTGATTTAAAAGAGTGTCCGTGGAGTTTCTTGCCCATTCTTCTCCATAGGATCCTACTACGCTTTGGAATGGGCAACTAGCTTCATCTTTCTGACTGACCGACCCCTTGATAATTCAAAAGTGCATGTAATTGGTTTATTTGAAACTAGCTTCTGCCCGTGACTTCGTTCACGTGGAAGTCGTAACACAACACAATATACTACAATAACAGCCACATTTTTATAAAACTTCTCTGTATACTATGTACGTTTGTAGTTTTGAATTCAACAGCCAAAATACACTGAGACTCAGGACAGGTGAGGCTCCCGAGCAAGCGACGTACAGTTGTCCGTGGGAGAAACAGCTTGTCCTGAGGTCAACTCCCGCAGCTTTCAGTGTCTGCCCCTGTGACTTGTTGATGATCATCGCAAAGAATACTCACAGAGAACTGCACAAACTGGAAGACGTAACTGTGGCGAATTAGTGGTACACGCGGTATAAACACTGTCTCGCCAACGCTACAACTTGTTAGAATTTTTGCCGATGACGTTTCTTTGCAAAGACACGACTTTGAGCCGGGTTCCATTACACAGCTTCGGTGGAGTTAATATCCGAAAAATCATAATCGGGACACCGACGAAGTCCACTTGCCGTTAGCGAATTCAGAAATTCTACGGGGTAATGTGTGGCATCATCTTGCTCCACAACAGTGTTAACCGATGGAGGTGTATATCACTTCGCTCCCTTCAATTTGCAAGAGACCACTGTGGTTGATCGCTGCAGCTTCATCATTTTTCGGCGTTAAAATGGCCCGTTCCCGCACCCATGAATTCTCTTGGTACCTACAGTATGTGACTGATATCCCCGTAGACCAGACGAATCAGATTTTCTAAAGTGGGAACTACTCTACCAGGAATCTCTGGTAGAGCCACCTGGCCACTCTCCACTGGTAAAGTGCCTTCACCAATTTTAGAAGAACATCGGAGATTTTTTAAGTCAAGCCGAGCTCGCATGTTGATAGTCAAGCGCAGTCTATGAACTCGCAACCATAGAGTCGACCTTTTCAACGAAGCATTCACCTCGTCAGCCCTAGTTCCACGTATCAACACATTAATTTCATTCTTGTTAAAAATGTTAAAATAATACCAAAAGATTAAATTTTAAATAAATGCTTTGAATTTGAGTTTGAGAATTTGGGGATTGCGTCCTTTGATTTTCTCAACTGTAGTTAACGTTATTATTATTATTAGCCAACTGTGTTAGCAACAATATTTATTATGTACGAGTATTTAACATGTGAACACACATGCTTCAGAAAATACTTATTTTTTTCAACTTCTGGTGTTTCTACATTGCGATTTCCAGCCTTTGGACGATATATCTCTTTGTGCCTATAACATAGTTACTGAAACCAATATCATAACCATCAGTACCATCGACACACTAAAACAATCTGAAGTAAGTGCTGAGCTGGAAAAAGCATCTTTTAAACATTTCCATATTGAACAGACTCATAGAAAACGGTTATGGGAAAACAATTTATTGCTCAAGACAAATGTCGCCAAAGTGTGATAGGAAAATCCTCAGTGCGACATAAGCCATTAAATGCTTTAATAGCTTTTTTAACAGTTCTTGGTATTGTGAACATCATCACACTGCGCACAGAATATGCACAGACGAATTTTATAGCCGGGTTTACATAACTTCACAATATCACAATTTCAGATGGTATATCAACTCAGTCGATTGCATTCGACTACTGAACATAGGCCTCTCTCAGGCTGCGCCACAACGCCCTGTCCTCCGCCTTCTGTATCCGATCTGTCCCAGCCACTTTTTTAAGGTCGTCAGTCCATCTAGCTGGGGGACGTCCCACACTACGCTTGCCCATACGCGATCCCCACTCCAGATCGTATTTAACTGGGGAAGTTAGCTCGCTTGAAAGATTGCTCATTGTAGTTTGTTGTTATAAAGGTTGATTTAGACCACCAGACCTTAGAAAAAAAGAGCGAATGCACATTCTATCACCACTCTACCACATTGCCTCATTGCCGTAGTAGTCGCTAGCACTCCTGCTGAGTATGAGGTCCTAGATTAGATTCCTAGGTCGGGCAAAGTGTAACTCCACCAGGAATTTCTCAGTAACAGCCCGGAGGATGGATTTGCGCCTGGTTAACGGCAATAGGTTCGGCCCCCATTGGACTTAAACACAGCTGGCAAAAGTTGAGTGTACTATTCTGTCCTGCTAAGCCGAAAGACGCTATCTCTGAGATACGGCCTTTTAGTTTTTTTTATACCATTCAATAGTTATAACAATTTCGCATCTAATGGTGTAAGCCAAATAACGCTATCTAACTTAAAACATTTAAAAAAACCACTATGAAGTTTTTTTATATCCTTATGTTTCCTTAAATTACAATTTACAAATAGTAAATTTTCTCAAAAATTACTCCGATTGAGATAGCGCCTTTCGGCTTAGCAGGGCAGTATATAGGTACACCTCTGCCTAACCCTTCGGAGAAAACTGGCTTGGTGTTATATTATGTCTTATTTTTGTGTATGGGATAGAGCTTTCTTTCGTTTGTCTATAAATACGAAAAATGTCAAGAATAACTAAAAAAAATACTATGAATGCCAGTCTAACCCGTTCTTACCACCAGACAGACATGCAGCTATCCAATTTCCATACTATTATTCAACTTGTGTTACATGTTATTTATTGTAGCATTTTAAATCATGTTTATTAATATATCACGTTATACATGTCTTGTGCCCGGTTGATGGCAATAGGCTCGCCCACTATTACATGGGACTTAAACATTACTGGTGAAATGTGGATGTACGAGGTACAGCTCTGCCAAACCCTTCGGGGAAACGGGCTTGAATGTTACGTAGTTTCGAAAATATTTTACTATACAACGTCAACAAGTTGTTTACTAAAATATTTTCTATATTTTTTTATATCCCTTATCTCTAGGGTTATATTATTAAAGTAAAAAGAACACAAAATCTCCTAGTGGTGGTCCAAAAATGCATATTTTCGAAGATATAATCAATCATAATTCAATTAGGGCAAAAATTGTCACCAGTATGACAAATCTTTACTTTTGCGACGTTGCCAAACTTCGCAGTAGTAAAGTAAAGTAAGTAAAGTAGTAAAGTAATTAATTTAGTGTAGTAAAGTAATTCTTTTTATTCAAACCAATCATTCATATTTAAAGCTAAGAAAATGCGACGTTGTCATATTTCACGTAAGGGTGTTTTACATTAATAATCGTGACTTTGTCGAATTATTTTGTATGAAAAATTAAAACAAAAAAAAAAATTATGATTGAAGAATAATTCATACGCCAGTTGGTTCTTTGATATGGTCTCAATCATACCTTAGAGTTATGGGATATAAAAAAAACACATTATATAATGGTGTCTTTATTGTCTTACGACTTCCACGCGAACGAAATCGCGGACAGAAGCTAGTATTTTATACTTTGTCTTGTCGCATTCCTACTCCGTACATTCTAACTACCTGAACAATATTTTCTCCCTGCATTACTACCTGATGGACAAATAAGTTCAATAATAACACTTTGTTTCCTTTCTCGAACATAGAAGTCAATCCACGTAGTTGACTCATGTTGCATTGAACGTGATCAGAACTTAGAAATGATTGTGTTTGTGGATTAGTACCCGTATAGCATTGTATGAGGTCTAAAATTAGCTGTAGGTGCAGGTTGTTATTCTGACGACCTCATTGAAGCAATAGGTACTTAGTACTGGGATTTTTAACCAACTTCCAAAAAGGAGGAGGTTACCAACAGCATTCTAAAAGTGATAGTGAATAAGCCTGATTGCCCGTCCTGGGGCACTGGACCCGTATGCACAGCTGCAGGTCTGGTGCAGCGGTAAGCGGATATAATTAAAGGTTTTTAAACTAGTTTTATTTTTGTTTCTGTTTTATTTTAGTTTATTTTATTTATTTTAATTAGAAGTGTTACTAACATAGTTTTATAAGTATTACTAACAACAATATGAATCACTTGTGTTCGACTTAAATAAATGAATAAAAAGGAAAAAAAATATGTTCGTCACGTATGTATGCTTTTTTTTATATTTGTCCGCCGATTTCTCCGTCAATTGTAGACCGATTTTGAAAATTATTTTTTTGTATGAAAGGGTATACTCCCAAGTTTGTCCCATATAAATTTTATTAACTTTGCTCAGGTAGTTTTTGTGTAAACTTCAATAATACGTATTCTTCCCAGTTAGTATATGTGGATGATATGATGATAACTTCCTGTCACTGTTACTTACATAGCACGCACTGGTATTCGAATTTGTGTGGGGTAGGTACCACAATTAAAAAGTGAAAAATAAAAACTTTTTACAAAAAAAAAAATAACAGATTTGGAAAAAAAAACACACCGGGACACTTGACTATTTGCAAATGTCATGATATGACAATACAAAATCCCATACATTTTATCATACCGTCTACAGCCGTACTACCGGCCGCACGTACCGGCGGCGCACACGCCGTGACACTAAATATCAACATCACTGTACTTGTATGGCTCAGTCTACGCCTGTCGGCGGTATGAATGTGTCATAAGGCACTGCATATGTATGTGTTGAAAAATTACTTGAAAAGAGTTTGCCGTGACACCTACGAACGAATGAAGTCGCGTGATGTGACACTAGATCATGTGCTTCCTAGGAATGTTATGGGCAAGCAACGGCTATCGACGGTTTGCCAAATTACATGAAATAAAATTGACCGCCCTTAGCCGTACTGTCACGTAACGATATACCGAGATAACGTCGAGAGGCGGTTTGTCCCGAAATGTGTTAAGATCGTGGCAAAAGGATTGGTGATATCATTAATAACATAATATTATTTATTCATTGTCTTACATAGGTATTAATTCAGATTATTATAAAAGATATGCGATAAAACGAAGCGAAATAGCCCATATGATATCGGAAAAAGGATCTAGTCTACCATTTCGCAGACTGCAAAGAGGGCCCCAGAGTGAGGAACCTGCAAACAATACGAGAGATGTACAAGAGTTACGCATTCTGCATGAGGCATTCAGTACCTTGACCATACTCTCTAATGATAGCCTCTGTCGTGACGGTCAAGCCTTTCAGTTCTTAAAATTCAGATTGCATTATCATCATTATCTTCTTCGGCGTATCGATGATTCCAAATTATATGATATTTGATCTCAGCCACTTCAACAGCGTTAGGGTTGACCTCGCAAAGGTCTTGCATAGTTTAGGTGTTATTGTAGAGAGAACACGACAAGAGGTGAGGCATCGTTTGAGGTTAGAACCAGGCCCGGTCGGCGCGTTGTGTTCCACGCGGTCCTCAAAGAGATGTCAGCACAACTGACGGGGTCCCCTAAGACCGATGCCTGCCGGGGTTGCGGGAAAGTCTGAAAGGGATACCGTGGCCCCTGGCAACGAAAAGGCAACTGAAGAAACACGGGTGGGTGTAAGTCAGTAAGAGTCTGATACGCCCCGCTTTGCCCAGAGTGGGAGAAGATATTTGACAATTTCAAACCC
Source organism: Agrochola macilenta (assembly GCA_916701695.1). Lineage (NCBI taxonomy): Eukaryota > Metazoa > Arthropoda > Insecta > Lepidoptera > Noctuidae > Agrochola > Agrochola macilenta. Next base: position 19,580,817 of record OU753560.1, on the reverse strand, counting down.
AAAAAAAAAGCATTGTTTGAGGTGCACACTCACTGTGTGTGTATTAAAATTTTATTAATTAATGCATGCCTCATGTTACCTCCTGTAACTGGGGGAGTAGTGCACCGAGAAAAGCTTGCATTTCTTTATGGTTTTGGTGTACTCACCAAAATCTTTTGCTGGAGTTCCTTGAATAAATAAACTCCATATAAATAATAATTCAATTAATAATAATAATTTAATGAATTTCTTAAGAAATAAGCAGTGCCTTTGTACTCAACACTATAACTATGTCGTCTCTGTATGTAATTTACTGTGTGTACATAAACAATCAAATAAGTAATTAATATGTGGAGGTTTCAGCCCTATCCGTAAGGTGTCTCTTTTAAAACTTAATTAAACGTTTTGTAATGGTTGATTTAAGTAAATAAATGAATACAATGAAGTTAAAATGCATTGTCAAATTCAATTGTACATCCGCGTTGAAGCAGATTATGTACTTTAAGGATTAGCTAGTAATGATGACTGGTGATTTTGTGATGGTGAAGATTTTCTGGATAGGAACAGTAACATGGGCGTACCCTGATTTTAGTACAGGGGGCGGCAAATCAGAAATTTCTTAAGCCGGATCCTCCGCACATGTTCTACATAGTTTGATATGATTATAGAATTAATATTTTTCGTCGCCTATGTTTAGCTCCTTCAAAACCATCGACTCCGGCGGTTGGCGAACGAGCCTAAGTGCTTGCTAGCTATGTTCGCGTATTTTGCATGATACAACATAACCGACCGCGCATCGCGGTTTTTTCTAAAATTAATGCATAACATATTGTAATTGTAAAGTAAGTCTTAACGTGATAACAGTAAGTAGATATTTAGGTACGCCCCTTGGTACGCAGAGCCTATGACCAGTAAAATAATAATGAATCACGTACTATAGCCGATTATTGAAGCAATAATTTATAATTAATGAAATAGAGAGAGAAAAATAATTGTAATAGAGCAGTGATACTTCTGTACAGGATTTGGACATAAACCTAAACCATATCTAGTACATAGATACCTATGTATCTGTAGCTGGCTTGTCCTGCATTGTGATTGCTATTTCTTAGTGGCACATTCCATTGGCAAGCAACAACCAACGATTAAATTAACTAATCAATCATTTTAGAACGAAAATCATCGAAATTGGGTATGAATATCATATTTCTAAAACTTACACAATTAAAATGTATTATTTTAGTATTCATAGACTTTTATATAGAGTTTTAAGCAAAACCGGCTTGATACAAAATAAGGTAAATAATATCTTAAAAGCTAGACTGGAATGTGTCCGACTACTTTTACGGACAGTTTTTTTTTTTAAATATTATACACAACATGTTATAAATTAATCATTAAGGATTATGTTTCATGTTATTAGTGCTGTTTGTGTTAGGTACTAAAATGAATAGCTAAAACTACTTCTTACCATTCAGATATTATTAATAGTACTTAAAATTCTAATTAATGCGTTTTCAAAATCGATGAAATCTATCAAATCACTCTCGTCTAAGCTATCTTGGACTAATAAGATTAAATTTTATTTCTCACCACAATATAAAGTACATTTTCAAATGATCATAGGACAATACATAATAGTTTTATTTATTATGTGGGAGACTGGTGCCTAAGCTTGGCGTAAGGCCTGTATTTCAGGACACCAGGTCTCCACCACTTTGGAAGCAGTTTCATTTATTAAGGATTATGCACGCGTACAGAAATGCGGTAAGTTATATGAAACCATAAAAAGAGAGATTACACTAATGATTATTACTTATTCTGAGATCACAATCATTAATATTTTTTTCAAATTAGTTTGAGAATCAACCATTTTGACGTTCATAAGAATGTCAAAATTACAGTCCAGTGACAGTCCCCCAAAATGCCCGCCATTTACTACTTCATAGTGTTTAAGTTGAGAAGAAGTGGCGCAACAAACTCCTCAGCAAAATCCGTTCCGGAAAATGGGAAGACCACCCTCTGTGCTTGGGTTTGACGTTGATTCTCTATAACCTCAATGGACTTCAATGTAAGCAAAGTTGCCATCTCCCCAACTATCATTGGACATATCCGCGATAGTTGTTTGTGTAGCTAAATCATAGAAACACGACTTCGTTAACGAGAAAGGATTTTTTTTTTGTTTTCCTTAAATATTTGTCTTTCTCCGTATGATTACGTTTTATTGGAAAATCCAAAGACGTAAACGTAATATTAAGTCCAAAATACAACTATCCTATATTATTTTAATTTAAATTTTTGTTGCGTGTTTTTTGTTTTTTTTTTGACGGTTGGAAACTATCAAATAACTTCTCCCGCTCTGGGCGGAGCGGGAGGGTGTGTCAGACTTTTACTGACTAAAACCCACCCGTGTTCCTTCCGTTGCCTGTGTACCGGGGCCGCGATATCCCTTTCCGACAAACCCGCAACTCCGTCAGAGTTGCGTGTGACATGCACAATTAATATCACAAATAGATATGAATATACTCATAAAACTACCAAAATATTATGTGCGATACCTCAGACCAAATAAAAAACCAAGACATAGCGCTGCAAACAGTAAACTGAAGCATGTCAAAATTACACCTCCGTTCTATGCATACACGCTCACACGCTCACATTTACAACCATTTACTATCAAACTACACCTCACTTAGTGCACACATGTCTACGAACCCGGCACCACTGTTGACAGCGCTATGTCTTGATGTTTTTGCGACACGTGTATTTTTAATTTAAAAAAAAAATGGTTTGTCTTTACATTAGGTATACTACGGGCGTTCGTGCTAGGCCCACAGCGTTTAGTAACAAAAACCGGCCAAGTGCGTGTGGCCACGCAAAATGAAGGGTTCCGTAGTTGGGATGAATTTATCCCAAGAACAAACTTAACATGTATGGGAGAACATGTTTTTCAAACTGCAAATTTTAAGTTAGTCGATTATTACTGGTTAACCTGTACAGCCTACTTAGCTGTGATACTTTTCCTTTTAATTTCGTTATATATACTACTGCTGTGATTTTGTTCACAAATCTAATTATAACCATTTAGCTGGCAGGGGGGGACACTAACAAAAATGTTCAGTTAAAAGCTTAATATTTCGCAAACGGATCCCTGAATCCAAAAATGGTAATCGCAAATTTTCAATATTTTTAAACGACCTTTCTAACAATACCCCATACCATGGGATAGATGAGAAAATAAAGAATATCCCCACTTTACATGTAATGTTGGGGAGGTACCCTGATTTTTTTTTTTTTTTTTTTTACTAATTTTTCGGCGTGATTAATATGTATACCTATGCCAAATTAAAGCTTTCTAGTACTAACCGTGTCTGAGCTAAGCCGCGGACAGACAGACGGACATGGCGAAACTATAAGGGTTCCTTGTTTACTACGGAACCCTAAAAATCAGCATTTAGTTACTTAAGCTCATACAAAAATATAATTTACAAAGTGTTTCTTGCTTCTGCTCCATTTCAACTAATGTCACCAACGTCGGTCTAATGCGGTACATAAATAACGTGTCTGGTCCAGACCAGATCATTGGGGGTAATTGTGTATGCGTCTGTACCCCCAGGGGGACTTTAGAGTTATATCTGACTTCCGATCTTGAGATGTCAGTGGTTATATTATTATTTTGAAGCTAGAAGTAAATAAAATGTCTTCCGTTCCGATAGAAGTCCGGGTTAGTTCTCGTTTTGAAGGATTATGAAATTAATAACATAACATCACGCCTATAATCTCCAAAGTTTAAGGCAGAGGTCTACTATTTGTACACCCACATTTCCATTCATTCATTTTTTTTTTACATTTTCTTTTGTTTTTTTTTTTCTTTTTATTTTATGTTTAAGTCCCATGTAATAGAGAGCGAGAAAGTAATGCTTATATTATTGAGTTAGAAATATGTATCCAAGTAGGTAGTAGAATTAATTGTAGATGTTAAAACTCAACATGGAAGCTAGCTCTGGAGCTATTTCTGCCGACAAGCAGCATCGCTGTGTTTAAGTTCATGGGTGCCTATGAAAATTACAAGCACTATATTCACGACCTTTGAGATCTAAACCAACTCAAGATTAAGGCCTCTTTCAAAGTTCAACAATTTATAGACTCCTTACTCCAAATTAAGTTAAGAATAGTTGTCGTTATACAAAGACATGAATTAGAATAAGGTAATAATTAAGTGATCCTCCAAAAAAATATTGACCTTCTAATGACGATTTTTTTGTTTAATTTTATTATCGTCTAAAAACATTTGGGTTTCTAATGATGCAAACTTTTTTTTATAAATGAGCCTCTTTTTAACTTTCTAGCTTTTTCTCAAAGTTGGTCGTAGTAACAAACACCCCGAACAAATGGGTTAAGTTAGGTTAGATTTATGACCAACCTCATGCGATCAGATTTGTCGCAGTAACTAAGGCAAAGGGAAGCTGGGGCATCCCGACCAAATGGGTTAGGTTAGGGTTGAAATGCCACCAACCGTGCGCGAGCCGAGCGAACGAAGCGAGCGATGCCGCGGCAGTGGCCGGCGAGTGCTACATCCAAGTTGGTCGCTTTTACTTGGCTTTTTAGTATTTTTAGGTCCCCAAAATAGGAAAGCAAAATGGGAAATATTTGAGGTTTCATTAAATACATGCCATTCAAATATTGTCTAAATGACGTAACATTTTTCCATACGAAAACTGCAACTACTGATTGGTAACAAATAAAAACCCAATGTTTAACCAAAACAACTTATTTACAAGAATCGCTTCAGGAAAAAGTGTAGGTAACACATTGGTACATGGTACGAGCCTGTTTCTTAAGTACGATTGTGGTTTTATAATATCTTCGGGTATTATTTTATCATTTTCCTTACCAGCGGTGGCAACCTTGACATCATTCCGAATGTTTACCGAGACATATTACATCTTTAGAAAGTAAGTTGAATTTGACTCCCAAGCACATGGTTCCTGGTCAAGACTAGTATTTACCTCATATGTCGTAATCAATCAATAAACAGCCTTTTGCAGTTTATTTGCCGGTCATAGGCCTCTCTTATGTTGCCCCGTAACAGTCGTCCGGGATATAGGATGTCACGAGAATGGTCAACCACAAAACTAATGTTGGATAGGTAAAGTTGCATGATCATCAATTTGACGTCCTCGCGTATCGGCATGAGCAATACGAAAATATTTGAAGGGTGTGAAGGGTGGGGGTTTGGGGGACTGTCTCATAAAATTTTGACGTTCAAAAAGTGCTGATTCTCAGCCTAGTTTGAATAAATGACTATGAAAGAAAAGAAATAAAGAAAATACGTGTATTTTCGGTACACATGACGCAAGGTAAGAACAAAACACGAAAATTAACAATTTGGGGGAAAATATGCGTCACATCCACGCAAAACGGCCATCGCCCAGCATAATGCTGCGACCCTATGCGAGACAGAGTCCCAGCGCTGGTTTTCAGCGACAGCCGGCGTTGACGTGATGACGTCAACCAGTGCAGCATATAGTGAAATATCAAAATATGACAAAAATAAAATAAAATGAATAAATACAATACTTAGTCCTAAATTTTTATATAAATAAAATATAATATTTAAAATGGTAACATTTCGTACTTTTGAAAATGAATTTGAATTTGCTCACATTCAGTGGTAGAAAGAAGGCCCTTCCAGACTCGGCCCTGCATTGTTAGACTTACATATAAATCCTAATCCTAACTAATAATATAAATGCGGAAATGAGTTTTTTGTTTCTTTTTTTGTTACGCTTTCACGCTAAAACGGCTGACCGGATTTAGATGAAATTTGGCACCAGGGGTAGACCATGATCTGATACTTTTCATTCTGGATCGCAGATGAAGTTGCGATCAAATTAATATATAATGTTTGGAGTTTACATAAATAAGACCAGTACACTAATTGCGTAACACATGATCAATCATAATCTGAATCATTTTGAAAGAGATTACTAATCCATTGCTTCATATGTTCGAAAAATTTGTCTGTTCAACAACACAATGAATGTTGTTGAACTGTCAAAATGAAACAGATTGTAATTGATCGTGTGTTACGGAGTTAGGGTGCAGGACCTCTGAGTTTGTTTTGGAATTTCTTCTCAGGAATCAGACAGCTAGAATAAGCTGGCGCCATCTTGTTTTAAAATTATTGACCAAAACATTGACGTGGGAAACTGCCATAAAATAGCTATTTAAATATGTAATAAACATAACTTAACGGGCTTTGTAAGTATTTCGGATGACCACTGAAAATCAGCGCTGTGCTGTGGGTCTTCATAGCACAGCATCGTGCTGAGTGGAAGCCTTCTTGTCACAGTCATGACGTGCCAGCAGCTGCCGACTACTTCTGTTTTGTGCTCGTTATTGTATTGTTATCTACTCGAGTTTTATTTTAATTTTTTTAATGCACGTGTTTCTGTGGCAAATGAACTTATTTTTCTTTCTTTCTTTCTTTTTCTATTTAACAAAAAAAATATGACCAACTATGTGGTCTTTTTCTAACTTTGTCAAGTTTGGCTGCCAGTCGGGCGACAAGATTGGGCGTCAGTAGGTACGTAAAATAGCGCGACAAACAAAAAACTGTCAGTCTTATTAAATATTATTAAAACGTAATAGTTTACCCTTTGTAGCAAATAGGTTTCAATTTAATAATAATCGCAATACGTAGTTGCGTATACAACGAGAATGAAAACATAGGGCTTCAAGGCTTTAGAGCTGTTGCGAGATATCTTTTCGCTACGGGGAAAAAGGATCCAATTATTTTTGGGAGTTGTAACCAATTTTTTCGGTAAATATCATCTACCCCTGAGCTTTTAACCGCTAAGCAAAAGTTTACCAACGGGGTCCACTTGGTACTTATGTAAAAAAAATAGAAAAGTCGCATGAATTACTTCAATGTTATAAGATTAATTTCTTTAATTCGTATAGTTTTTTTTTTTTTGTGATGCTTTGGTCTAGTAAAGATTAATTTCAGTTAAACAACAACACTTGTGGGAGGCTTTTCAACGCTCTGCAGGACGCAGAGCGTTGAAAAGCCTCCCACAAGTGTGAAGGCCGCAGGAATCGGTTGGATGCGAGAAGCACAGCACCGGTCGATGTGGCGATGCTTGGGGGAGGCCTATGTCCAGCAGTGGACGTCTTTCGGCTGGATGATGAAGATCATGATTCATTGGCAACGAAGGAAATCGCTTTCAAGAGCTGGTCTGTGACCACATTTACCTAAGAACAACAAATCAAGCCTGTTCTCAGTACATTACTCCTAAGCAATTTACTTGAACAAGCACTACTCCTGTACATACAAATGACATAATCATAACAAGTCTACGATCATTAAAATTCAGGACACTAGCGCCCGCGCCCATTTCTTTACCGTATGTTTTCTAAGCGTTGCAGGCTAATGGCTCATTTACAAGAGCTGAGTTTCTCGCCTCGAATAAGCGATTGGTTATCGAAAGGAGACAAAAGGTATCAATCCTACTAATATTATGAACGCGAAAGTTTGTGAGTATAGATGGATGTATGGATGTTTATTACTCTTTCACGCAAAAACTACTGAACGGATTTGGATGAAATTTGGCACACAGATAGTTTATAACCTGGATTAACACATAGGATACTTTTTATCCCGATATTCTCACGGTATCGAGACTTATGCGGGTGAAACCTCGGGGCGCAGCTAGTATGCCATACGTTCATGTCAGAATGCGAGACTCACCTCAACTCAAAATTGTAAGTTTTCGTGTAAACAAAAAATAGTTCGTAGTAGGAGTAGTATCAAATCGAAATCGTTCGAGGAAATCGCCGGACTACTCACCGGGCGAATTTTTTGTGACATAATCGTACAAGAGTTTATGATTGCCTGCATATGAGTTTGATAATCGCCTGGCGTTTCTCGCCTATGAGTCTCGAATTCTCGTTTCTCGCCTCTCTACGATCGAGAAATTTACTTCGTGTAAATGATTCTTAGAACTAATAATAGCCGCACTCGCCAGGTGTCCACAAAAAGCTACTATAGGCGTCTGTCACTCACGCCAAGGTCGAAAAACATTAAAATTTAATCATGATAATAGAAACTTGTTTTAGTTTGTGCGTCTGATACACGGTTGAATTGATTAGCTATATCATTATTTGAGATGTAAGTTATAGATGTATTGTGTTTTTTATGGATATTAATTATTGTGTTCTTGCCACGAGGCACCTAAGTATATATTTTTGAGGCGCCTAATATTATTTCAAATTGATTGAAATTCAATTGTTTGCTGCCGGGGAGTTTGCGCCATTTCTTCTTCCCAGCTAAAGCACTAGGAAGTGGTGAAGGGTGACGTTTTGGGGGACCGTCCATAATTTTGACGTTCGAAAAGTGCTGATTCTCAGCCTAGTTTGAATAAACGACTTTTGATTTTGATTTTGAAAGGTCTTTATGTAGGGTAGAGCATACAATATCCTTCGAATTTATAACTTTGCACAGGTTTTAGCATTGTAAGTTATTTTTCTACTTACAGAAAAGACAGAAGAAAAGAGTTTAATGACCGCAATATTTCACTGTATTAATAAAGGCCTTTCGTAGTCTAAGTAAAGAAAGAAAGAAAGAATGAAAATACATTTTTAAGAAGTTTTTCTTAACTGTGTTCGCTCCACAAACAGTGCCTATTACCCTTTTTCAAATAAAATGTTGTTACCAGCGCCAGCGCCTATTAAATCACTAGGAGTAAAATTGTAAGGAAGTAATTTACTTATTCTGTAGGCACTTTTTTAACCCTTTTACATCTGAATAATATTTTTAAATAAATAATTTTATGAGATGAACTTATTTATAAATTTAATTCAATTCGAATTTTTATTGCAACACATGTGTATACAGCGTGTAAAAAAACCCTGTCCGATCCGCGAGGGTGTTGTTAAGAATCATACTGAGAGTCTATGTGGTAATTTTCTGGAAAAAAAGAAAAAAAAACGTCAATTTTTTTTTCAATGGGGTATTTTTTCGGGTTTTTTATATAGGGCGCGGGCAGCCGTCCTTTAGCGGGTGTCTACAAGTCATAAATGATGACCCCTGTTGAAAATTTACCAAATTTTTAATGGAGGTGGGATAGTTTTGTTAATAAAAACGTGAATTTTAAATAACAATAACTTTTTCTTATTTTCAATAATAATACGAATTTATTACATTTTGGTAATGTTATTGCAGTAGCTATGTGCCCTTTTCGGATCAGACAGGGTTTCTGTAACACATTGTATGTAGAAGGTATTAGGTTAGCATTAGATAGTTTTAATGTAATTTTATTTAATTTTTATTAATAAATAAATGCCTGTATGTGATGTATTTACACAGTACTGAAGACTTGTGATTAGGATTACCTATTGTATATTCTTGTAAATATGTCGTTGGTGTGCCTTGCTCAATAAATAAATTAATTAATTAACATTTGTTCTCTATTTTAAGCTCATTTTGTTTTATTCAATTTTTTTTTATATTTAATGATAGCATTTTATTTGCTTTAATTCTAATAAATTTTTCTTAATCCATTTTTTTATTTAATTGTAAGTAAGATAATTTTATCACTTTTTGCTGCTTAAACTTGCTTAATTGTAACTTAAATGGAAGAAGTCACTGGCTTCTGAAATACAAGTACTCTAACCTAGTTCTGGGGCCAGGGTTTTTTGTAACTATTTTAGACAATAAATAATGTATTTATTATTGATAACTTAATATGACTGTACTCTCTGTCATACCTACTAAATAAGGTTTCAATACCTACCCTTTTCATTGCATTTTAAAGTTACAATGTCTGTGCTTAGTTTGGAATTTGGGGGTACAAATGGTTTAAAAAATAATGAAACTACCAAAATAATTTACAAAATAATTTATTTTCCTATTACTCTCCCGAAGATATCCATAAATATACAAATACGAGTACATAAAGTACATTTGATTATGAAACCTTAATTCTTGTAAAGGCGTTTTTTTAAATAATATTGTTAAATATAATATGGTTTTAGTTAGCTTCAAAGCTTAACGCAAATACAAAAATAGTTTTAGAAAATAGATCTATTAGTAACAATAGTAATTTTCTATTAAGAGAACTAACAAATATTTTATTTTGAGTCCAAAAATATTTTACAAAAGTATAAAAATATAGTCAAAGCTAAAATTAATTAGTCAAATAATTGGCAGTGACCGTTAATTTTATATAACACAAATTAATATTGGTACATACATTATTCGGCACTTAACGCCTGATTTTACAATTGTAAGAAAAAAAATTGTTGTTTTATTTGTCATTAACAAACGCTCAATAAATCTTGCCTATCTTTGTCATTTTACTTTAAATAAAACGAGACGACAATAAAATTATAGAACTTATTAAGCACACTATACGTACGTGCACTTATTTCTGTACTTAAAGACAATTCTGTTATAATAATGGTATTTGTATCTTTTTATAAACTTTTTTTATGTCAATTGTAAAATCGGCAGGTAGCATTCATTCTAGAGTACCCGATCCTTACTTAATGAATTAATTATTATAACTAAAGGCAGTGAGAAGCTAAACGGCTTGGTTGTCGCATATTAAAACATCCCCAGTTTTATAAGTCAGGTTCGTTAGTAAGTTTAGTTGTAGCAATTAATTTAGTTAATTAAAATTGTCAATCACAATCACAATTTTGTGACATAAAATATTTTTTGTAAAAAATTGCGGTATGAATATTTACACACCAGTTAAAGAAAGAAACACAAATTATATTTTATAATTTTTCGTTTTATTTTCATTAACGACGTTAAAGAGAGTTTCCAATTCTTATGAAAATCGTTTAACAATATTTAAAGAATGTTATTATTTCTCATTTTATTTTAATAAAATTATTTTTCAGCGATAATCAACCAAACTACTAATATTACCTGACTACGAAACCCAACAACTTTGTTACATTCAAACATGAATGTAAAACACAGATTGTCTTAAATAAATAAATAAAAGCTGAAGAATGTAGAAGCGAGTACATCAAGCACGTGCAAATGGCACATGTTAGGCTTAAGATTACAGAGAGGCTTACAACTAAATTGGTCGAGGTATCAAAAACTTTTTGATAATGATTTGTCGTACTCAATACGACAAATGATTTCCACACGGCAATAGATTTAAAAAAAATCACCTTTCTAAATAATTTGGGAAATCTATTAATTTACAAAAATAACTAGTTTTCTTTTTTCAATATTTTAAGTGGTATTTCCAAAAAGTTTACTTACATAATCTAAACTAAGTTTCACAAAGAAAAGGTTCTTTTTCATCTTTAAAAATATAATAAAAGAAGTAAAAGCTACCAAAGTTCAACCCTATATAATTGCTAAGCGTAATAAACCGAAGAGATTAATGTTGTTGTTTATTATTATCTCAACATAGGTGACAAAACCTTATGTAATAGAAACCTAATCATAAATTTGTAATTCAAAATATTTAGGTCTCTTACATTAAAAATACGTTTGCCATTAAATGAAAACATGAAGTAGAGAGATGTAGAGATAATTATTAAAATTTTAAATAATACAAACTAAGGTAGTGCTAACATCACATTGTTTGCCTAAGTCTAGATTCAGACGTTTAGGTTGCAAACCTAATAGATGTCCTTGCTCAATTTATCACCAAACTTCATTAAGGTAGGTATATTACAAAAGTCCTTATGATTTTGATTCATAGACATTGATTGAAAACGTTCAATACCTCTGCTTAGGAACTTTTAAGGGATCAAGTTGTAGAGAAACATATCATGAATAACTGACGATTCTGACGTGATCTATATTTTTTTCAATAATTAATTTAAAAATAACGCATTTTTTACCGCATTTCATAATATGAATAAACAAGCTAAACAAGATCAAAAACAGTATGATTTTTTTTCTCTTTTGCAGGTATACGACAGCGGATTAAGTGCATGACAGTAAGTTACCCGATATGTTTGCATCCCTAACAATACGAGGACTTTATCGAACTATTCAACTTAATTTTCAAATCAATGCTTCGAAATAACTAACTTTATAACCGACTATTTACATTTGAGCACTTGCAACACATAGTGCGTACTATGACACTTTCGTAAAAGTTTCGAGTCCAACGCATTGGAGTCCTTCGTGAACGGTACGGCGGTTACCCGGACCCGGCGCCGGAACCGTTCACATAGACGTCGGTTGCGGCTCGCTGACCGGCCCGGATCACGCTCTGCACGGTTTTAGCGGCACCCTGGAATACGAGAAGAAGAAATTAATAGGTATTTGAATATTACAGACTAAAAGTCTAATAAAAAAACAGACCTATAATTGAAATGTAACTACAAGAGAATGTTTTTGTTTATTATTTCTATTTTGGTCAAATGATCACAAAAAAATAGTTAATCACTTAATTTAAAAGTTAAGTTAATTGTTGAAATATTAATCATTAATCGATTACGATGAAGTCATGAAAATGATTTAAAATGTTTCATTACAATGTAGAAATATTTGTGGTCGTTATGAAAATTATTATGACAGTTACGCAATTAGTTACATAAATGTTCAATACAAATCCTTGTGCTGAAAATTATCTTCAATCATTTACAAAATGACTTTTAGAAACACGATACAATATTACAAACATTACAGTAAAAATATATTTTATCAGCCTATGTATTATTATTTAACACCAAATACGGCAAAATTTGTACATACGACATTCGGTTATAAAACGACATACGATTAACACTAAACACAGGCATTCCAATCTTAAAACAATTACCTACTCAGCTTAAATATAATGTTTACCTGTATCGCAGCTCCCAGGAACTGTGAGAAGGCCCTTGTAACATTAATGGCAGCTGACACGAGTTGCCCTCGACCAGGTTCCTGCTCTGACGTCACAGACCTCGGAGGCTCCAGAGGTATCTAGGTGTAAGTCATAGCTGTTAGAGATATTAGCACGAACGACGAAGATGGTAAGAGCATGTATGGTAACGCTAAGGCGGTGAGTTGTGCTGGTGTGGTGTGTGTTTTGTTTGAAGTTTTTTTTGATGATCTTTAAAGTTTTTAAAATTTTTTCAAGTTCCAATATATCGTTGAAGAAAGTTTTTAGATTTTCGTTGCCATAAATACTGTATCTCGAATTACGACACTATTTACGATTTACGATATTTTTGATAAAAAAAAATTCTATAGTGGCCATCATAAAGTTAATTTTGTACATTTTCTAAACGAATATTTTGATATTATAATTTAAAAAAAAAACTTCATACAAACATACAATGTGAACTTATAGACAAGTGCTTTGTGTGATAGTGGAAATTACGGAAGTGACTGAAATAGTGAAGTAGAATATAAAATATGGAAAATAAAATACTACAGTGACAAGAACAAAAAGAATTGAGTACAAGACATATTATGAAGAACATACTACTAACTACTATCTTATATACGTACATACTCGTATAAGTACACATAGATTAAGTATACTCAGATATCTACACATATATACAAAAATATACTACAAAGAATAAAGGAAAAGTGTAGGTAAGTGACATGTTAGTCAAAACATGCTGAACATAAATTTATATTAAATCTATTTAACACTGTACAAAAGTGAAAAGGGTTCGAAATCACAACAGAGTCATAAAATTTTACAAAAGGTATAGTGTACAAGGGTTCCATAGTTAGATATTAAGATCATCAGTAATTTTAATAGGCAAGCATCCAGCAGAATTATTGGAATTTAGAAGAATTAAAATTTTGTTATTTTCCAAGCCAATCGTATTGTTTTACTCACCAAACGAATATGTTACACTGCATAAACACTTGTTATGTAACACTTTTTTATCAATTTATTAATAATTATCTACACATTCAATAGGTCGTTATTACGAGTATGTATAGTCAACTGGGTATATTAATATTATTAACACTACATGTTCTATCTACAGAGGTATTAACTACTCATTCATCTCAGGTTGAATGTTACCAAATCCCTTGGAAATTTTTCATGGGGTATGGTATGTTAAATGGCGATGGATGACGCCAAGGGATAAGGAATTAATTGAACTAGACTTTAGCAATATGTACAATTTGTTTTCTTAAATAATGTTGAAAATCTGGTACGAAAACACGTGGTATTCATTCCAAGCTTTATTAATTTTGTAAAGTCTAGTTAATTTCGGTAAAATTTTGTTATATACAACTGGTGTACTAATAGGGTGAACTGTGGATGGGAAAATTATATTATTAACACTAAATACAACATATACAAACACACATAAATTAAAAACAATTTATTTTACAAAAAAAACGCGCTGCTTAACGGCACAATGTCTATGTACAAGCCAATGAAGCCAATGTTTAATAAATAATTTAACTAAGAAAAATAAAAAATTTACACAAGAAAATCTAAGAAAAAAATTAAAATTATCTTAATTCATGTCTCACTATGTACATCTCACCTGATCTCCATTACTATACAAAAATCTATACAACGACAGACTTAGATTAAATAGGAACAAGTTACTAATAAAATCGCGAAATGTATTCAAAATAATTTCGTTAAATAAATCTGCATATTTAATCTAAAGTCTGTTCCCAACACCTCATCCCCAATCACATAGTTTAAGTAGTAACGATGCGAAACCCACTCTATTTGCTGGTCTATCATCAGCGTTGCCAACGAACGGCCCAGAGCCAAACCAGTTGACCCTGTTGCTCGTCGACTGACTGGCTGACGCTACTGATGGGGTGGGCCTGGCTGAGGGCGCAGGCTCAGGCCTCCGATTAGGCCTTTGGGCTCCTGTTCCTCTTGACCCAGGAGCCGTATCACTCCACTGCTGCCAGAGCCAGGCCAATCCGTCCAAGATCGGTCTCCGCTGCGCTGGCGGTGGTGGCGGTGGCGGTGGCGTTGTCGTCCGCCTTGTCTTCGGCGTCACTACCACTTGGTTGAGTAAAGCCTACGAGGTTACAGTTAATTCTAGAGTTCCTAATGGATTATAGATACATACTGAAATGAAATCAATGAAATAAGATGAAGAAATAGATGAGAGATATCGAGATAATGGTGCGGTAAGCAGAGTGAAGTTACGAGTTGATTGCATCAGTGTAAAGTAAGTTAAGTTTTAAGATGTAAAATGGATTTTGGAAGAAAGTAGTTTTCTTCCGATGTTTTAGGAGAAGTAAGAAAAGTTAGACTCACAGCGAGTCGGATTTGCTCGTCCAAAGAACTTGCCGTGGTGGGACCGAACCCTTGGTCCTTCAGCAAAGCTGCGAGCAACGCGTCGTTGCTCTTGCCGAATTCGGTGCTCAAAGATATAGGCGCTCGCGTCGCTTCGGACACCATGCCCGTCGATTGTGTCTGTATAATCAGCTTCTGTAGGGCCTCGTCCGAAGATTGTCCTGGAACATTTTAAATTAAATCTTTTTTAATAAAACATATTTTAATCTGAGTCAATTTCTAAATTAAACTGAAACGACCACTAAAATTAATTGACTGTGTTTGCTTCAAAGTTATGTCCTAATTAGATTGCAGTTTTATTTGTATATCTGTTAAGCCTTACCTGTGATAGTGAGTTTACTTCTTTGTGTCGTAGTCTCCTGTGCGCCCTGTAATTTGATCAAAGTTTGTAACAACTTCTCATCATCCTGTTCACTTTTGAGATTGTCCTGAACAGCTATTTTTGCATCATAAGGCAAAACTGTCGTAGGTGCGGTATTTTTAACTTCCTTAACGTTAATGTTAATAGAAGGCTTGGGCGTTAGCGGATCGAAAGGTTCGTTTAACGGTGATGGCGAAGCTAGTAGATTTGAGAGCAATGTCAAATCATCATCGACACTATTTGACAGTTTAGGACTCACATTTAGGTCAGGTAGTGTGGGTAAATTGAGTTTGGATGGGTCTTGTCCTGTGGCTTTAAGTAATGCTTGTAGCAGCTTAGTGTCTTCTTGGAACTGTTTGATATCATCTTCAATAGATTTTCCATTTACAGTTGTTGTTGGACTCTGAGTAGTTGTTGGTCTTTGTGTAGTAGTTGTTGGTCGTGGTGTTGTTGTTATAGTGGTCGTGGTAGTAATTGGTCGTGTTCTAGTTGTGGTTGCTGGTCTATTTGTTGAAGGTATCAATTCGTTTCCACTGACAGCTATATTTTTCCCTGTACGGACTGTTTCACCGGTGCCAGTTTGTATCTCAGTCAGGCTCCTTTCTACAGCTAGCGCTATGATACGATTGGCGAGAGCCGCTTCAGGGTCTTCGTCACTAGGGTTTGTTTTCAGCACAGTTTTCTGGAAAACATAAATCGGTCAATAGTTAACATTTTAAAATGAATTTGCAGCTTTGCATTGTGCTCCTTTATAGACATGACTTTTACACGTTGAGTGTTATTGCTGGTCATGATTATAAGGCGCTATTGACGACAAAAAGAAAGTGGCATACACACCACAGAATTAGAAAATACTAGTGACTATGTTCGAGATATTCAGTTGAAAAACGATTTTTAAGGAAACTAATAGCTTCAAGTGCTGTAATAATTACATAAGCACAAACATAATATTTATGCTTAAAATCTGTTAAATGGTAAAATATTGCAACGTACCAAGTTATTCAAAAAAGCCAAATCCTCTTCAACGGAGAAGGTAGAAGAACTGGGCATTTCTGTTGTTGAAGTGAATCCAGTGAATGGAGCGCGGCGACCAGTTAGTGTTGTTGGGGCGCTCCTTATTGTTGTCGTTGGCTGTCTTCCCCGGTTGAAAGGTGTGAAAGTCGTGGAAATTCCAACATCAGTCACAGGCTGTAACGTAGTGGTAAGAGTTCTAGGAGCAAAGGTCTTAAACAGTGGCCCATTAGTTGTTGTAAACACGGGCCTAACATTTAACGGAGTTGTTGGGTTTGAGCCTATTGACGTTGTTTGAGGGTTAGAAGCTATCCTCACGTTGGAAGTAACACCAGAAATTACTGGTATATTCAAAGCGTTTGGATTTTGACCAGTCGCCTGTAACAGAGCCTGTAAAAGTTTCGTATCCTCTTGGAATTGTTTGAGATCGTCTTCAATTGTTTGTGTTGTTGATGGCCTATTTGTTGTTGTTGGTCTAGTTGTAGTTGTTGTCGGCCTACCTGTTGTTGTAGTAGTGGTGGTAGTAGTTGGCGTAGTTGTTGTTGGTCTAGCTGTTGTTGTTGGTAGAGTAGTTGTTTGTGTTGTGGTAGGAACTCTATTAGTTGTTAGACTATCTAATGAGGGTATGTTTAGGGAAGCAGGATTCTGACCCGTTGCTTGTAACAGCGCCTGTAATAATTTTGTGTCCTCCTCAAATTGTTTTATATCGTCTTCTATAGACCGTGCTGTTGTAGTTCCTTGCTGGCCAGTCGTTACTCTTATATTGCTACCGATATTTGGTATAGATATTGTTGTTGGATTGTTTTGATTTGTAAATAGCGCCTGCAATAACTTCACTGGATCAGTGGTTTGAGTTGTAATTGGTGCTGTAGTTGTAGTTGGTGCTGTTGTAGTTGGTGCTGCTGTAGTTGTAGTTGGTCTAAGAGTAGTAGTTAGATCTCCCAACAAAAGTGGATTAGCATTTACATTTAAAGTCTTTGGATTGCGGCCCGTCGCTTGCAGTAATGTTTGAAGTAATTGCACGTCTTCTCGGTATCTCTTTAGCTCCTCTTCGATACTAATAGTAGTGGATTGAACTATGGTTGTTGCTTGTGCTGTCGTAGGCGCTTGTGATGTCGTTGTTGGAGCCACTGTAGTTGTAGTTATTGGAGCTAGAGTGATAGTAGTCGTCGTTGTTGTCATGGTCGTGGTTGGCGCTGGTGTTGTTGTCGTTGTTGTGGTAGTAGCAGGCTCCGTTGTTGTAGTCGTAGGAGCAGCCGTAGTAGTAGTCGTAGGCGGTACAGTAGTCGGCGGGTTTGTAGTTGCCGCCACAGTTACCGGAGCATTTGTGAATGCAGACGACACCACTGTTATTTCAGGAACAACACTCGTTGTACCCTGAGTTGTTGTCGTTGCGACATTCGCAGTTGCTTCCTGTGTTTCTAATTGTGTTGTCTGCGTACTCATCTCAGTCACTGTTGATGTTGACATTGTCTGTATCTCAGATTGTACGAAATTTGTTGACGGTGGTGCTTTCGTAGAAGCCAGTCTCTGTACGTTTGAATTTTGTTGTTGTACCGTTACCTCGTCTATCGGTATAAATTTAAATACAGCACCTCCATCACCTTCTTCTGGCTTTTCCGTTCGTATTTCTTTTGTCTGTAATTGTTTTTGTTCATGTTAAAATTTTGCTATCACATTGTTCTGGGAAAGTTGCAACAGCAGTATCTATTTTATTGCAAAATAACCAATTGTGTAACCCTTCACCACTTACCTTTCCAAATAAAAGAAATTCAACACACTACTTTATTAACCCAAGTCCAAGTGTTATGTTTGCATATGAAAATGTGTGATAAATTATAGTGATTATTAGTGACCACAGTTATTATAAAGAGTAATATATAAATAAGGAAACGTTTATATAAATAATATAATTATACCTCCGGATCAATATCCAGTGTTAATATTCTTGGTTCGCGAGTAGAGCTCGTCATTTCCGATATGACCATCTCCTGTTTAGCGGCCGAAGATATACTATTAAGCAGAATCTCATCAATAGAAGGTAGCATTGTAGTTGTGCGTAAACTCAATACATGCGAGGCAGTGCTTTTTTCTGGCATAATTGTGGTAGTTTTTATACCGTTACTGCTTTTAATATTAAGTGCCGATGAAGTAATCTGCAATTACGAAATAAAATGTTACCGCCTTGCGTTGTTATTAGAAGCGGTTATCGTGCTAAAGGCATGCAGAGCTTACAAAAAACCCGAAGACCGTTCCGCATGCGCCGGCCGCTCCAAAAACTATGCGCTGCCAGTGAGATACAAAGCCCCAAGCGGAGCGTTCAAGCTAAATAACATAAAGTCAATACCATCGATTGTTGGTTATTTACAGTGTCGTTGGTTAATCTTTCCGTTCCGTTATTTGATGTGTCTGTGGATGTCACAGTATTAGTGGAATCTCGGATGGGGTTAGGCTGCGGTCTGACAATGGCCGGATTATTATGGATGGGGCTGTATGGATTTCTTAGACTCCACGGACTGATTGGTAGTATGTCAATTTTTTGCATGACACGTGGCACTCTAGTCCCGTTCGGGAATTTACGTATTACTGTGTTATTGGGTAGTACACCGTAAACGATATATGGGCTCGCCTCTGTTAATGATTCCAATATGTCCTCGTTAGGATTTTTACGTACCACTGTATTATTTGGTAATATTCCGAATATAACATAATCTTTTTTCGGAATGGTTGGTGATCCAACACTCAGAGTACTAACTGTTGTTTGTGTAGTGTTGCTGTCCGAAGCTTCGGTAGTAGTAGTGGTGTCTATGTCAACAGTAGTCGTTTCGACATTTAGTTGTGTTGTTGTCTCGGTGTTAGCTGCATCTGTTGTAGTTTCCATTGTTTCTGTATTAGCAACTGTTGTGGTTGTAATAGCATTCTCTTGGAATCGATTTAAAAGTTCAATTTGTTCACCATCCGTTGTAAGTGTAGGAGTCGTACTTGTTATATCATTGACTGTTTCACTAGATTTGGTATTGACTGTTGTAGTGACAGAAGACGAACCCGTTGTGCCACTGGTTGCTTCAGTGGAACCCAAACGAGAAGATACAGAGACGGTCTCAGTAGTAGATGGCACAATACCTGTTGCTACTGTTTCTGACGGCATTGCCGTTGTTGTGAGACCCGTTGCGGGATTACCACTCGTAGTAATTTCAAGCACATTGGTGGATAGGGGATTTACAATAAAGGATGGGGTAGTCATAGGAGTAGTAGGTTCAATATCACGAGTTGTCGAAGATTCAGTCGAAGCACTCATAGTGTTCATAATGTTAGTCAAACGTTCAGACAAATTGATATTGCCTGATGGGCTCACTAAGTCAGTCAATGGTGGTACTGTCGCTAACTCGTCATTGTGCTGTCGTATTATGTCTTCAATCATCTTCAACACTCTAGCTTTCTTTGATAGTACCCATAATTGCAACCGCGATATTTGACTAGGATCCTGAATATCATCAATATCACGCGGTGGTGATACTGACGAGGATACCAAGGATAAGGATTTCAAAATTGGTTTTGTTGAACTGCTGACAAGATTATCAGATTCATCGGAAGAGAAATCTACACTTTGGAAGTTTGTGAAAAAAGGTATTGGAACCGGAACAATCTTGTTAGTAGAGTCACTGTTACTTATATTATCTACAATTACCGAGTCCGTTTCTAAAGAGACAGATGACGTAGCTGTTGCTATAGTCGGTGTTGTGTTTGGTGTAGCTGCAAAACTAGGTCGTTCAGAGCTAGCACCTGTAGTTAGAGTCGCAGCTGTCGTCGCCTGGCTATTAGATACAGACCTTGTGCTCTCTACAGCTCCCAGTGTAACAGGACTATTTACATTAGTGGGAGTTTGTGTGACACTAATGGGTACATTACTATTATCTACAGTGATATTTACATTACCGCTAGTGCCTACATTTTGGAGGGCATTATTGGATTCTATACCATCGATATCAATATTTTCAGTATCCCTAATATCCTCCAAACTGTAAGGTGTTGTGTTCGGGATGGAATCAGCATTGTCAAGTACAGTCGCAAGTCCACCTAAAGCTCTGGGGATCAAACTTCTTAATACTTTAGCCATATCTAAACTCTTTAGTTTCGATCTACTGTTCTCATCCATATTTTCTATTATATTTATAATGTTATTTGACAACATGCTAGTTAGTTCAGAAGATACTAAATTGTTATTGGACAACAAAAGATCAGACACAGTGTTATATACCATTTTCGGGCTGTCAGTCGATCCCTGAGTTGGTGTAGATGCAGTCGTGGGTTTGTCTTTTGGTGGTTCTGTATCAGAATATAATACTCTGAAACCGAATGGTCTCCTTGCGGAAACGGGAGTAGTGGGAGTAGGAATAGGAGGCTGTGGTGTATTCACAGGAGTGATTGTTCCGTCTTCTGTGTTTAGTGACTGTGTAACAGTTCCCCCGACCAAAATACTGTTAATCACATTTTGTGTAGCTTGAACAGTGGGCTGTACAGATTTAGTAGAAGTGCTTACATCGGCGTTGGTCGACATAAATGTATCCTGACCCGCTAAGTCTTGGACACTATTTACATTAATGTTGCTACTCACGCCATTGAGTACTTGTTTAACGTCAGTATTAAGGTTTTGTATTTTCGTTACTTCGGTTGTTGACGAGATTCGTGGTCTGGGTGTAGACGTGAGTATATCAGCTAGAGCATCGAATATAGATACTGTAACTGACGGCGAGTGATGTGATGCCTCAACGTTCATCACGTGTGACGGCTTCACCAGACTCTCGGACAGTCTCAAGTCTGCCGAGGACAATGTCCTTCGTGTCTGAGTAAAGGAAATAGCATTCATGTCTGGCCCTAATTGTATCTCTTCTCCCTCTACCTGAAATAAGAAGTAATCTCACCCATATAAACAGAAAAATAGACGTTCTTGTGTATAAAATGTTCAAGTTGTTTGAAAAGAAATTGTTGCATGGAATGGAAATCCCGAGTAGGAGGAACTCGTGCAAAGACCAAAGCCTCTTTATTCATTTGGAATTAAGATAACAGTTAGATATGTTTAGAAGTTAGTGTTAAATGAAAGTTAGTCATAGATGACGTTATACATTAAAACAAGATGTAATGTATACAATATTTAATGTCTTATATTAATAGTATGTTAGTGAATGCTATTCTACATGTACGTACATTAGTTTGTTAAGTTTTTGCGTCAAGTTAAATGCTTTCATAATTAGTGCGGTATATAGAACACCTTAACGCAAAAACTTGTGGATGTAAGTAAAATTTTGCCTTAAAGAGATTTACTCAAAAAAATTAGCAAAATATGACTACTACTATAAACTTAACTTTACCAAAACAATATAAATGCTCTTATAATCTACATATATCTCTTTAAAACTAAATCATATCCATTTACAACAGGGTGAATGAGATGAGCAATGATCGTGACAATGATGTATGTTATCTATATGATTCCATTAACCAGTTCAATGGATGATTCATGAAAGTATGGCGTTGTGTTGTTCAGTCTTGACATCGACTCGGTAGTGTATATGTCTCCTTCGAACCAATTAGGCTCTTCTACAGACTTTGTCAACAGGTGGTCAGTGACGTAGAATTTCAGCCAAGCCTTTAGCAATAAGAAATTTCTCATTAATGTTAAAATGACACGTTTCATACCAATTGATGCTAAAATGATTGAAAAGTTAAATGCCAATCTAGATAGAGTAACTGCTGATTGTAATTAAGGCTATAAAACTATTAAACATTCAAAAATATTCTGTGATATTCTAATTATAAAGTATTAGCCAAACAATCAGTAATAACTCCAAATTGATAAAGATGAAGATGATTATATTATTATCAAGTGCAACGATAGATATTATAATTAAAATATATGTGACTTATGACATCTTAACGCCAATTCGATAAAGGGGCTTTGTGTAACATTAACATTACAATTTTATTGTAGAGTTCAGAACAAACTGTTAATGGGGTTGTAATTTTGAAAAAACTGTAGCGTGGTATGGTGTTAATTTCTATAACTTTTACTTACAGTTGATGGTGTAATGGTAGGTACAGTGGGTTTGTAAAATGGTTTATCAAGATACGAAGCTCTGTATTTAGAACTGAACCTACTCTTAGATTTATCTGGTTCAGGCGTTATCTGTAAAGTTTCGCAATAATAATGAAATAAATCAGAAACATTTTCGGTGAAATATTCGGTGAGTAAAAGAGAAAATTATCATGTACTAACCCCATTGTTTGAGGCCTCCGTCGTTTTAGAGAAGGATTCGCTGAATTTCCTTATACTCCTTTCACGGGGCTTAGGAGTAGTTGCTGTATTATCTGAGTTAACGTCTTTAGATTTGCTACGATTACGTCCATACTTTCTTGTTTGTAGATTTCTAACAGGAGGGAACACAGTTGAGGACCCTTTTTCTTTTTCAATATCATTGGTTGAATTTTGGTCTTTATAATTGGCGTGATATTTGTATTTGTCGCTGTCAAGTCTTGATGAAATAGTTGGTGAAACGTTAACCACAGGCATGTTTTCAGATTCTTCTGCCATGTTCGTTACGTCATTGCTGGTATTAGTCTCTAAAGACTCTTTACTAGTGACAGATATCAAAAACATATGGTTATCATTATTTTCTGGTTGCATATCAATCCTAACAGCTTCTCCATCTTCGGAATTGTTTAGTAAAGCGAAGACAAGTGGAGTGTCAACTGTTTCCTCTGATTTCTTAGTTACAGTTTCGGAGTTCACTTCTTTAAAGGATTCCGTTGTTGATGTCGTTTCGTTTTTGACATTATTTCTCAATCTTGAATAATAAGAAGTCCGAGGCAGTACAGTTCTCTGTGGAATATTTACTGCGTTTTCACTTTTTGCACTTTCTGTAGATGAAGTTTCAGCACCACTTGCGGATTTTCCTTTTAATTTTCTAGAATAAACTGGTGGTCGAACGAAAGGCTTTTTTAACGTGTTGCTAGGTTCAACTGATTTGCTTTTTATAGTTTCAGTTTTGGGTGATTCAGTGCTGGGTGCTTTAAATTTTCTGTTGTACTTGAAAATCGGTTTCTCAGTACTTTGACCTGACGCAGTGGTAGCTGTTGAAGATGGAGTTAGGGTGGATTTTCTAGTTCTAGCAGAATATGTCCCTCGGGGCTTGTACTCAGAATTTCTAGTTGTTGACACCACTGGCGCTACAGTCGTTTCAGATATTTTACTTTCTTCTTTGTTTTCGTTTTTTGGCTCTTCTGCTGTAGTTTGTTTGTTGCGAAACTGTAATTTTTATAATTAACAGATTTTAATGTGACGTAATAAATTAGCACAACAAATCTGTGACACACAATTATTGTTTGAGCAAATGTGTGTTTGGAATCAGTTGTGATTGTGAGAGTTTTACAAGTGAATGAAATAATGTTGAACTATTTGAAAGAAACACATAGTTTGTTGTTATGTTTAGAGAAAATGCATACTACCTCTTTTAAGAATCAGATAAATAAGTAATCCATAAAAATAAGTATTATGTAAGTTCCCCTTTTAGTACCCTAAAATATGTTTTTACCCTTGAGTATTTGTTTGTGCCTGGTCCTGTGTGTGTAGACTGTGATGATGCAGAGTAGGTTTTGTAAACTTTTTGTGATGCTTTCGGTGAAAAACTCTCGGCGGTTGGAGAGCTCACTTGTGTCTGAAAATTAATTAATCATTTTTACGCCGAGCCTAATTGTGAACTCAGTTTTGTGTTCAAGTCACTGCGGGGTGATTTAGATGATCATTTTTGATCATTGTAATCTAACCAAATACAGAATCTACTCACCGATGCATTTTTAGCTTGTATTAAAGCCTTGAAACTCGCTGGATAGTTATCATCTTCGGCTATCTCATCTGAAACACGCGTTTTAGGCAGAGACACAGTTGGTCTAAAGTTCATCTTCCCTCTTACTGGACGTCTTATAACCTTCGTCACTTTCAACGTGGTTGTCTTCGCTTTGTTTGGTTCTGTACTCTGTTGAACAATAGTTTCGACGACGGTTGGAGCGGCAGATTGATATTCTGCTTGACTAGTAGCACTCTCTTTGTTCTGACTAGACTTTATTACTTCATTAGCTGTAACGAGTCCTTCAGCTGTTAAATTCGTATCGGTTTCTGAAGGCCGAGTTTTGTATCTTAATTTCCTTGAATTCCTCAAGTCAGCCGATTGGGAAGTTCTTGCCGTTGTGGGAGCTTTCTCAGCTACAGTTAAAGTGTTAGCCGTTCCTGATACGTCGAGATCTAGTGACCTGGCATTGGCACGAGTATTTCCTCGACCACGTGGTCTCTTGGTCGCCACACTCTCAGTTGTTGAAGCTACAGAGCTTCTACGTCTGAATTGCGTTGTTGTGGCTGTGTCTTCTTTAGGTATTTTCGTTATATCATCTAGGTTAGAATTGATTACTTCGAGTCTGCTTTCGTCGATGTTTGGAGAAGTCAAGTCAACAGACGCTTGAGTAGGAGGAGATGTTGAAGTAGGTTTTCTGCTGACGACTCTCGACCTGGTCCGGGCGACAGGTTCTCTTGTTAGTGAAGCATCCTTGTTAGTAGATTCAGTGTTAGCTGGTTGACTGCGCGTTCGAGTCCTTCTCGAATCGAATCGTTCGTTGTTTGCACTTGGAGCTTGAGGTTGTTCAGGGGTTGGAACAACCTCGGGCCTAGTTCTCGTCCTTGTTCGGACGACATCTCTTTCTTTCGGAGGTGTTTCTTCTCGTCTCCTACTGCTTCTAGGCCTGAATGTAGGCTGCACGGTTTCCGATTGATCAGAGCTGGCTACGCCATTTCCATCTGAAGCTGATGGTGTTTGCAACCTTCGACTCCTCGACACACCTTCCACCTGGAAAGTAAAATAATAAATTGTTAATGCGTGAAGTCACTATCATCACTTGCTAATGTCATCGTCAACGGCTAAATAAAAAAAAATTCACAGCAAAGATTTTCCTCAGACATATGTCAGATTCAGAACAAATAAAGATAACAAGAGAAAGTTCAGCTATCAATTACGCACGTAACGCTTAATGAGTAGCACTGAAAACGAAAGTGCCATCTGCAACAATGCATTATGAAATCTTGAATCTATGAACACAAAGAAAGTGCGTTTGAACAATACTGGACGGTTGGTGGCCGGTCATTGGAACGCATAATTCAGTTACTTCATGCGACATAATAGCGGTAACAGCTACTTACATTCAGTTCTAACTGAATGTAAGTAGCTGTTTTTGTATTAAGTATATTAAAGAGAAAAATTGTTTTGTTTATTTGAAAAAACAAGAAAAGACGATATACATGATGTTAATAGAATAAATATCTAAATCAGTTCCCAATGTGAATGGTTGACTAACAGACTGACGGAAAATGTTTACAGATGCGTCGCGAATTCGTTACTTCACCATATAAGTATTGATGAAATTAGTATGAAAAATAAAAATTTATTTCTTATATATCATAATCATTTAAAAATTATATGTTAACCTAGTCACATTAGGCCAAACTAACTAACTTATCAGTAGATTGTTAACAGTCTAAAAAAGCAATTTTAGCGTAGTTGCAATACTATAAACATAATTGCTGTTCTACAGCAAAATACAACATACATTCATCACTTTATTTGGTATCACATAAATGGCCGAACAAGACCACCGCCTTGTTAAATAATCTTGCTCTTAATAAAGATAATCTAGTGCTTTATGGTCTAAAAGCCTACAACTAGTACCTTATATCCAGCACTAGTAACCTTCAATCAAGCTCAACTCACGCGGTCATTAATTATTCTTTTATAACCATCGAGTCGCGTGCTCACACGTGTTCATGAATTTCACACACGATTTATTGACAATAGACTTGTTTATAGAAACAAAAAGAAATGTGATGAATGGCTATGTGAGTTTTGTTATTGAAACCGGGTTATGTTTCACGTTCAATGTTAAATACCTTGGAGATTATTTTTTTAAACTGTCACGTAAATAAAAATCTTGGAGCTCGATTTTTAGTTAAAGTATTAATCGTTTTACACCTACCTTAAGAAAATTGTTAATATTTGTTAGTCCTTTGAAAAGTAAATGCTAATAGAAACGCCTATAAATGGCGTCTACATAAGGAGTGGAAATAGTTTTTTTATTTTATATTTTAAAATTGTTCTCAAAATCTTTGCCAATCGGGTTCAAATATTCCTAACAAAACTTATAGATGTAATTGTAAATACTGTGGTTAACATACATGTACAACGAGGTAACTCGTAAAAGCAGCTGGTTTTACTATGCAATTTGAAAGAATCATTTGAGAGAAAATGGATAGCTGTCATTATTTATGTACACAGTCGTTTTCTCTTGCAGCGTAGAGATAATTGTAAGAGGCTTGGAGATTAAATGGTATTACAGTTCATAAACGTAATACTTGAGTACATTATGATGAAAAAAGCTGCACCAGTCGCAAAAGACGACACCGTCACTATTCCTACATAATAAATTAAATTAAATTGTTTATTCTGTAAAAAAACATTAAAAATAAGCTCGATGAGGTCGGGGTTTCCTATCTGACTACTCTGAGAAGAAAGGCCGAAACAAACTCAGAGGTCGCTTTTTTAAAGTCCAGACATAATCTTGGTCAAGCCATATGAAATGGTCTTTTGAGGAAAGAACCACATAGATTTCAGTGGACCTGTCCAGAATATAAATTTAGTATAACATTACGCCGTTATGCAGAAGGTTCCAGTTATGTTTAAGATCCACACACGAAGTAAATACCCACGTATTAGGGGACGAGCCTATTGCCATCAACCGGGCACAAGTGCAAGCTCCGAGACTTTGACTACTGTGCCCTTTTTACAGGTCCGTCAAAGTACGAACTTTCACAGGTAAGAAACATTTCGTCCGCGACAATTTTCTATTTTCATATCATAGTTTACAGCAGTGACCATCTTTATGCTTGTAACCTCACGATTATGAGTGCGGCTGTAAATGATCGCATGTTTTTTTATGTTAGCAGTCATTACATGTGAGATCAGCAAAATATTACTGACAAATTTGTCATAGTGTTATACGATTACCAATCAGTCACACGATCAAATCTTGAAAATAATAACAACTTGGACGAATTCAAACAAGAATTTTCTTAGAAATAAGTCCCACTGCGCATTAAGTTTAAGAAAATAACTTTTAAATGCACAAACCAGTCACAGTTGGTCATTTGGCTCGGCTTTTAACGTCATAATGCAAAATAGCAACGCCCCAATCTGATCGGATAACTGAGATAACAGATTAGCGTCCATTATCAGTGCTGTGCGCTACTATTAAACTCTATACAGGGTGAATATTATGACCTAAGCTTGACCGAGGCAATTTATTTGAGTTTGGAACATAAATTACAATATGTCAAACTTTGAAAAACTGACGAACCAGACATATGTCTGAAACGTCCGTTTTTCAAAGTTTGACTGTTTGCCAGGACGAGGTCTGTTATTATCGAACTACATGCCATTGTTTTAGTGAAGTGCAATCAACGGAAAAGCCAAGTCAAAACTTTTTTATTAGCCTGTTCTTAATGCCTCCTTCACAATATCATTGTTTTCTATTAGCTAATAAAACATGAAAAAAAAATAGCACATTTATTCAACATCGCATAATCTCCCAAAACATGAGCCTCCGCCAATATTTCTCCATCCTCCATGAATTTAGATGGCCATTGTCATTGTACAGAGGTTACAAGTTGATTCATTAAATTTTACGTGAAAATCACACACCCTATACTCAAAGTGAGAGGTGGTACATATAGCCCTATCCGCATGGCCCTATTTGGACCATGTGAACGCACGTGTGCTCTAACATATCGCCTTAATTTATTTAATACACGAACGGTAAGTAAGGCTAATGTTGTCATTAATTATTATGCGAGCGTTATTTGTGTGTGAGCTGTAATTATACGTGCTTTAGTTAATTATTTGTACGTTTATGTTTTCTTGTAGAGAAAGGGTTAATGCCCTGCGTATTAGCTCTCTAATATGTTTGCGTTTTGTGGAACACGTTTATTTTAAAAGTAAAAAAAGGGTAGCAGGGAAACGGAGCGTAAATGGAGTAACAACACTATATTTTTTCTTCGCCTCTGCATAGGTAAGTATAGCATGGAAACTTCACCTTGACGAAAACTTAAGTCCTATATATTTCTCTTTCTTACCAACTAAATTCCAACAGTACTCTTTCTCGCGGTGTTACCCGAGTATGCGACCCTAGGTTCGTTTTTCAGATGAATTTCAGCGTCTGTTATGTGCTTTATTATCATTCTACTCTTATAAAAACCTTAACAATATCATTAAAATTAGAGCTTAGGACCTTATGTAATAATAATAATAATTTATTCACCAAAATAAGAACACGTATTACAAAATTGAATATTTGACAATTATAGGTACAGTAAATAATGGCTTAAAGTTTGTAATATACAAAGTTTGGGACTATCTGCATCCGAACTAGGTGGTAAACCTGTATCTCGGATTACATTTGACCCCCATAAATAAATTGTGAATATTTAGTAGCCATTTTTAAAGTTGTAAACATTATTAGATTGCCATATAAAAATGTATGTGGAAAGTATGCATAAAATATAAGAGAAAAAGTAGGTGTGATGTGAGAAAGTGTGTGTGTGTGTGTGTTTGTGTGCGTGTGTGTTTGTGTGCATGTGTGAGTGTGTGTGATGTGAATGGGATGATTCTTAAATATGATCGAGTAAGGTAGTAGCTTATCTACTTGGGAATGTTCAAAATCGCTTCTGTTTCATCATAAGAAAGATTCAGTTAGTAGTCCTGTATTTTCTTTTTACAGTGTGTCTTATTATGTGGGTATATGTTCATAATTTTGTTGATTTTGTCGTATAGGTAAGGACCAAGGAAAATGAAGAATCTCTTTATAAAAGATGTTTTAGGAACATATGTACGTTTGCATACTGCATGTTTTCTACGTTTGCGTTGAGTGTTTGGATCGTATATGAGTTCACCGTGTTGCTTTACTATTATACTCAAAATAAAAAGTTGACAAACGTTGAGAACTTTGCATGACTGGTAAAGCTCTGTTGTAGGATATAGAATGGGCCGAAAAGTGATAGTTTTTAAAATAGCTCGTTGAGCTATTTCTACTTTCTTCAGGATGGTTTTCGGAGTGCCTCCCCAAGACGAGATGCAGTACGTAATTATCGACTGGCAAAGCTCAAAGTAGACTTGCTTAAGTAATTTGGCGTCGGCGGCATATCTGAGATTTCTAAAAACATAGATTAGTTTCCGTACGCGAGCACTTAACTGTTTAATGTGTTCTCTGAAACTGAGGTTGCTATCAATTATGATACCTAGGTACCTGATGTTGTTGACGCGCTCTAGAGATCTGCACGAGCATCCCACACTAGACAAGCATTCATGGGATATGATGTGATGATTGTTAATAGCTTCACCGAGATTGCGAGCACTAAACGTCAAGTATTTAGTTTTTTCAACATTTAGGGTTAAGAGATTGGCCCTGAGCCATTTCTTCACCACATTGAATCCCTTTTGGGCAGTACTGAATACCTCATCCCAGGTATCGGCGGAGAAAAGGATAGCAGTGTCGTCTGCATATGAGATCAATTCGCCTCGGGGTAGATGGAGGTTACTGAGGTCGTTAATGTAAACGAGAAATAGTGTCGGTCCCAAAATGCTGCCCTGGGGTACACCATAGTCGACTACATGATCACTACTCGTGTATTGACCTACACGGACACACTGTTTTCGCCCAGTGAGATAGCTTTTAAAAAGAGTGTGTGTATTGTGTATGTGATACATTAATCTAGAGATATTTCTCTAGATTATTCGACGATGATTTATAATGAAAAAAAAGACGTCTGGCACTCGGAGACTGCCGCGGTAAAGCTATTGCATAGCATTTTTTATCAACTTATGCAATTTGTGTCACAATGATGCGCGTGTGAGGTTATTCATATTTATCGGAGAATAACTAATTGTATTGATCACTTTAATTGATTGTTTACAACAATAAATCACAGTATGAACGTCAGCTGTCAGAATGATAGATGACATTGGCGTTTGGAAACGTTCCATTTCAACAATATTTTAATAAACGTAATTAATGTTTAGTGAATAATATAAAGGTAGTAATATTTGATTTGCATTTCTATAATTGATATTTCCTAAACAGATGTATTATATAAATAGTTTTAATGTGACTCAAAAGTCACTGCTCAAAAGGCTGTTTCATAAACAACGATTATAGACTTTTCGAACAAGTCATGATTTGTGGTTTTATGAAGATCAATATAAATGTTTATTAACATATCAGTACAATAAATAATTAATATTGAATAAGTAATAATTAATATGATACTAACAATATTTATCACGATTTTATAATGCAGTTTTAAAGTAACATGGTCTTTCAAACGATTTTCGGAACATCCAGTTGATGTTATTATTTTATGACATTTTATTATAAAGATTACAAATAAATATATAGTATATTGCTAAATAATGTTATTAAGTTTTAAGATAGTTCCACTACATAAGATTTGTTAATTATTACTTTGGTTAGAAGATATTTAACATTTATGTATGACCATCTATGATTCGTCTAAAATGGCGGGAGAATGGGCGGCAATATTTGAGGGACCTGTAAGGTTGATAGGCTGGTAAGATGGGGTGACCGCCAATTAGACTTGTTCTTGCTCGGTCATTGAACGGATCGCTCCGATCTAGTACAATCTGTGAAACGTACTAGTTCGTCCTTCTAGTACTATTAGTACACTAACTGAATGAAGAGTATTACGAGTGCTTGGATGGTATCACAGGCTCATAGGTGTAATTACATCGAACTTTAACAATTAAATCGTATCTACTATCTAAACTAAATTTAAAATGGAAACTAACTAGAACGTAGGTACTTATTATTCTAAGAAAACAGAAAATATCTTTTTAAAATCGGTAACCTCGCATGCCTATAAGTTTCGAAAGAAATAAAGCAAAATACTTAAAATATTTTCGTAATAAAGATCTAAACACCTTGGCAAATCAGAGTTATGAAGTTGTAAGTTTGAGAAGTCAGAGTGAAACAGGAGTCAGGAGTGCGTCTAGTTCCTCGCTCCCTCGCAACCGGTCTGTTTCCTGCGCAATCCATGAATCGAGAAATGCGTGATCTCTGCTCTGCGGATCCAAGTCCGAGCGACCGATCGGACGGAACGTGATCGAAACGAAGTACTAAATGACCGAAGTACTATTAACTTACGGAATAGTTCATTCTAGGACAGTGTCGTGAATGAATTCTTAATAGTACATGTACTACACAAGCCTACCGCCAATCTTGAAAAGGAACTTGAGTTAAACGGTTTGACGTTATAGGACCTCCGACTTTTACAGGACAGACCCTGAGTGGTGTCCATGTCCGTAATATAAAGTTGCTAAAAGCCAATGTAAGAATAAATCATGTAGCATAGCGGAAGCTCTGCCATTATTGTAAAAAGGATTGACGATCAGATCACTTCTTGTGAAAGATCGTCAGACTACCTACAATGTTCATGTAAGTTAATTGATAATTATTATATCTTGATTATTGCTGATAACTATGTTGTTCTGTATGTGTTTTAATATGCCTAATATTGCTAGCTTGGAGAAATGGTCCAAGAGATTAATGTGATATTATAATGATCTAAGCTGATGTAACAATGTGTTGATCCAATAATATCAACGAAGCTGCCACGGAGTTTCTTGTCCTTCTTCTCCGTGATGACCTAGATTAGGAACGGACAAATAGTTTTCTCATTAACGATACAAGACCTATGTATTGACAAGCCTAAATGTAAATAAATGCCTAGTCTTGTCTTTCTGTGCTTTTCTTCATAAAATCCTTTCCCTACACCATATTCATAGAAAGTACCTACATATAAAGTAAATAACTAGTAGGTACTTAACCATCCTGACACTCAAATCTTGATAAATAAGTGGATACCTATACCTATAAATGTAGTTATAATCCACTTTCTAACACGCGCGCATCTTAAAATTCACTCTATGGGGGTGTTATTTTCGTTACGGAATTTCTGGATTCGGTCTCCACGCTCAAGGCCCGCGATAGAAGCTATGCAATAGCTTAAAAATAAAATAAAATTTTATGAACAGACCTTTAGGCGTGATAGATACTCGTATTATGGAAAAACTACTGGATGTGTTTACTCAAAATAAAATTATTTGAAATTTTGAATAAATTATCTATCCCTGTACTCTGGGATCTATTTTTCTAACTAGAAATAGATAATTAAAAGTTTAGGAGGTCCAAGAAAGTAGAACGCTTATATCGATTTCCGTAGTACCGTAATTTTCTTTAACAAATAGTGCTTTTGTAATATCGAGTGAATATTTCCTCAGTGGAATTGTATCAAAGTCGTGCCGGCAGTTAGTAGCACCTCAAATTAATATAGATGGGACATTCGGCAGTTTAGGTATGAAGGTACAAGTACATGGCGGGCCTGTCTTGCTGCGATCTAAGAGTCACACTATAGAAAGAGAGGCCACTTTTAGATGATTAGTGCTGTGCGATGAATTGCACTTTATTGTGTCGTAGCAAAAGTCGCTTTTTATTTAAATGATTTTGCGTGTGAGTGTCCTATCTGCATTAATCTGTGGTAGCACTTAACAGGTGACACTATCTATAGGAACAATTATTATATGTATACCATCACGCTGTTAATGTTAAGGGTGTTAGTAGGACCATAACTAGGTAAGGTAAGGTAAAGTAGGATAGGCGATAAGACCGCCCATTGTGTGTATGTAAAATGTCTACATTTATATCTGTATTTTTTTATGATGTACATAATAAAGAATATTCTATTCTATTCTATTCTATAACTGTCAAATAGATTTCTAAAGTTTCTTCAGGCTTGGAAGTGTTGACAGCAAAAACACATTTTAATAGATTTGTTAACATAATGTTAGTAAACTCTATTACTAATTCAAACTCCAAATTACTAACCCAATTTATTTTTTAATAGAATATTCGTTATTAAATACACCATTAATCGTTATCATTCAGCCGGAAGACGTCCACTGCTGGACTTAGGCCTCCCCTAAACACCGCCACTTCGACTGGTTTTGTGCTTTTAGCATCCAACACACCATTTTCTTTTTTCCACATTGACAAGCTTCTTACACATTCCACGAACTATTAAGCATATTGGCAAACAAGCTGTGTTTGTATCACAGTGCCTAACAGTAGATAGATACCTATCACACGAGTTAATAAATAATAGGTACTTAGCTACTATTCAACGACGATGACATTCAAATTCGATCGAAACTAAGTTTACTAACCGTATCTAATATTTTCAGGAAACATATAAAAAACATCACGGATCA
The DNA here is from genome assembly GCA_916701695.1 of Agrochola macilenta. Lineage (NCBI taxonomy): Eukaryota > Metazoa > Arthropoda > Insecta > Lepidoptera > Noctuidae > Agrochola > Agrochola macilenta. The sequence continues at coordinate 19,546,765 of OU753560.1, read as the reverse complement.
AAATGTCATTAAAATTATACTTTTTCAAAGTACATAAATATGTTTTTTTTTTATCCGTCATTAAAATGGACAAGTTTAAATGTTTGTATCACAAACGCAGTACTTGTAGCAATAAATTATATTTCAAGAACATGACCTTCAATTTGTTCATTGAAAATGGCAAATTATAGCTAATACGTGTTTTAATAGATGCAGTTTCCGAATTATTAGTTATATTCTTATCGATTTCCTCATATATTTTATTTCTTTTAGCCATATCGAATTTATAAATAGGTAACAAAACAAAGCACAATCGAATCTTTCCGTCACATCAATTTAAAACAGCTGTCACTTTATTAAAAGAAAACTAAAATGCGTGAAAATCATTATCAAATTTTGCTCAACGTGAGGTTTTGTCGACAAAATGTCTCAATATGGTTATTTTCACAAATATTTCTATCGATGGCCTTCGAGCTCGGTGGGCAGTGGTCACGACGAAATATCTGGCAATACACCACTCGATACAATAACAATAGGTCTAAATGACAAAGTTGATAACATTGGTTTACATACTATGACATTGTATGAATTCAAAATATTGTTTTTAATCATTCTGTACTTCGAATTTAGAAATAGTGTTTCGACTATGAAGAATGTTGAGATGTCTTCCTTATTTAAGATTATCTCATTCTTTTTGTATCTTCGAAACTTGAGACGGCGATCGAAGAAAGTTTCCATCTCCACAACATTTATCTAAGTTTCGATTCTACTGCAGCTGTAGCTAAATGTCTAAAGAGTTAGGGCTAAGTATGTCACTTTCCTTAACGGCACTAACTTTTAACACACTAACTATCAACAATAAAAGTATCAATATCAAATGTAAACACCGCTTAACCGAAACAAGGTCAATATCTATATGTTACCAGATCTATTGAGATAATAAGAGAACAATAACTTCAATAAGGGCGGCGACCATTTGAGTAGGTCGTTGAAACCACAAAATAATATTAAAGATACAGAAAACCTGGTTTTGAAAGGTACTATTAATTCATCATTCATCGAGTCTTTTATCAAATGTTGGCCCAATCCAACCAGATGCAGTTGATTACCAAAATTGTCAGGAGAACTGACGGTGCCTACGTATAGGTACTATCAGCTGGAAACTTATCCAGTCATGACCTTAACAAGGTTATGTTAGTATCTGAGGTTGCTCCTATTCCTATAGGAACAAATAGACGAGCATCTGTCCCTATAAGAAGAAAGAAAGAAAGAAAGAAAAATAAGTTTATTTGTCACAGAAACAAGTGCGTATTTTTTTTTTTTTAATAAATTCACAAAACAAGAGAACAAGAAAATAAAACAATAGATTTAAATACAATAACGAGCACAAAACAGAAATAGTCGACAGCTGCTGGCACTTCATGACTGTGACAAGAAGGCTACCACTCAGCATGATGCTGTGTTATGGGCCACAGCACAGCGCTGATTTTCAGTGATCACCCGAAACATAAGAGCTTGTTCATGTCCGTATATGTCTTCTGTCCAGATGACACAGAAGATGCGTACATTTTCACTCTCTTTTCATACAAGAAGCATAAATGTGTTGTAACCCGCACGTAACAATCCTGTTTTGTGTAGAATGGTTCTACTGTAACAATCTTGTATGCTGGAATATCAATAACATTGTACTGTTCGCTAAATGACAACGAATTCGATTTACGATGCGGAGCAAAGTATTCGGTTTCTGTCTCACGATTGAACATAATTGAATAATTATTTGAATGACATATCTGAATCAATTTATTGTAACGCATGTTGATATTACGGTTTAGGATACATTATTTTACTCAAAAATGTTAAGGACTTAAGCTAATGATCAAGTTAAGTGTTAAGTTGATGAGTCGATTGTTTGACCATTGCAATGCAATGAATTAAATCGCTAGATTATATCTTCACGGTAGCTTGCTTTACAAACATATGACAACCATATACTAAGTCGAATTGAGTGCACTTCAGCATATTATTTTGCCACCTCTCACGATCTATTGGGCAGTATGTTCATTATTTTTTTACCTTTATATACTAAAAGAGACTTGTACCCTGGTCCCTGGTAGTCATTTCAATATATTGGCTCAAACCACAATACAATTTTAATTAAATCCTTTACATAACTTTTAATAAATAACTGATCAAGTAGACAAACTATCAGGTTACTTAGTTTACTCGGTCTTTGAATGACAATTATATTTTTACCATTCTTTGGTTACAATAGTTGTTCATTCAACTGTGAACAAATATTTTGAGGTACAATAAATTTGTATATAGTTTAGGTTATATTTTGATACTTTTCTATTAAGTCACTTATTGCTATTTGTTTTACTAATAGTTTTTTTGTAATACACTTTACAACATTAATATGATATTTAGAGTGAGACCACCGCTATAAAATGTTAAATATTTCAATTTAAACAAAATTATTTAAAGAATCGCGACGCTATTAAAATTTCGCAAAGTTATTACGAGAAATTAGGGTCATTTTATATCTTAGTTTCCCAGCAAACTAACAAACAGACGTACATGCAATTATAAGAACATTACAGGCTATGAAATAACCGCCAGAGGCACATAATTTGCCTCACGCAGTTTATTCACCAACTTCTGATATTCACTAGCTTAAATTGCAATATCGGTGTCTGTCACGCATTTATTAAAACAGACACACACACATACATATTTATAAATACACGTGCTCATTGAAACACGTATTTTCCAATGCATGTGCAGTTTGACAACTTAAATTATTGCTTAATCTTTAAGCTCTTAAAAGCTTAATATTTCCCAGATTAATCCCAACACTCACGTACGATAACTTACCTAATGAAAGATTAATCAATGATTACCAACTTTAGAGCATTAACTTAAGCATTAATTAAAATATGTATAAGTCTATTATTGGCGTTAGTCGAAAGTGGTGCTTCAAGACCATTTTATATTAGTGACACGTGCAGTGTAAAAACTATGCCAAAATAAACACAATTTAATTATATGTTCATCCCATTATGGTCAAAATAGTGTCACTAATATTATGACAAATTCAGCAAAATATGTGGTTCTTCATTTCGCCACTTGCCGAAAAGACTTTAAAACATGCCTCGTGATGCTTACTTTTGAAACACCAAGTTATGTAGTCATTCTTAACTTAAAAAAACATCTAACTGAATTAAAAACCAGATTAACACGCACAATTGAACTTCACATAGTCACCTAGTTTACCTTTATCCCCCCCCCCGTACCACCGCTTGCGCACGCGCCGTCTTTTGTTCTAACAAGTGATTAATCATTAGTAACTGTATCACTGTGTGATACTTGACACTTTTGGTTTTTATTGTTCTTTTATGAATGGACAAATTTGTAGCCTAAAGCGTTTGCGAAAGAAATATTGCAGAATTTATTTTTGCTTATTGATTGATATGCATATTTTGTAGGTACTTTAATCTAGATTTGCTAATTAAATTTGTATCTCGATGACTTATTGTGTCCGGCTCCAGTGTCCAAAAACAGATCGTGATATTTACAAATAGTATTTGGTAATGTCCAACCGGACCTTACCAAATACCATTTGTATAATCCAATGACAATTTTACAAAATATTTTCTGTAACACAAAAAGGTCTTGTTTACTGTACTCGCTAATTTAGGAAGGTACTCACAATATAGAAGAATATTTATAAAGTTTACGGTTGCATTTCATTTAAACACATGCCAAGCTTTTGTCACCCAAAAACCAAATTCAAGAGCCCAAAGTTAAAAACAAAACCAGTTTAAAAAATCAAGAAACAAGCCTCCAATTAAAAATCAAACCAAAAATCGAGTTAGCAACAATTGATTGAGTATCCAGTAAAATTCCGCTGACCGAGGTCTTTTCCACAGGACGTTAACCCAGAGTATTAAGAAATAACGTAGTAAAGGCATAAAGCACAATGCTTGTGCCTAAAGTGCAAGCTGCTTGGCAGCTGGTGTCAAGGTCTGTGGCTTTTGAGTTGTCGACGAAAGCCAGGAGCTATGTTCGGAGTTGACTTTCGTTTTACTGGAGGTTAAGTGAAATGAACTGTGGTTCAACATTAAGTGGCTAGGTATAGTAAACCACACGTCTTAGTATCATTTGAGCAACGAAAACTGCTCTTACTACTGCCGCTTGAAAGCGCTGTCAATGTCAAATTGTTACAACCGTCTGCGGTTGCTTGTATGCAATAGTGGTTCATGCAAAAGTTATAATGTTGCTTATACGTGAAAAAAAAAAGCATGAAGACCTTAATTCATAATTCTTCTAAAATTGTGATTTCATAAGTAATTGGAAAAGGATCACCACAAAATGTTATGAATAAGAAGACTCGTTCTGCTACTTAAAAAATGCACAAAAATCCTGTTCGTGACAGCATAAGGTTCAAGACTTCTTATCTCATAAGAAATCCAAGGCCACTAGGACTTTTCTTATCAGCTTTCCTTCCTGCGACATAATTATCACACTTATCACTGCTTTCCTCTAGTTTTCTATTCCTGGCTGAGAATTTCTCAACGGATTTTTCATTCATTTGGTATGTTGTTTTAGACACCTTATCTTGGAGCTTTCCTTAGCCTAATCTAAAATGATGCAAATCAGGGTCTTGTCACACGCAGTTATGCTTTGATGCTGTGATATCAAGTGCAAAAGGCTTAATATTATATCAAACATCCGATCAGTCAAGCCAATAACTTTTAATATCCGAGAAAGCTAAATTTAAAAAAGACTTTGGACTTTGACAAAGCGACATTTTATTCTCATGTTTACGAAAATAATAGGACAGAAGAGATTTACCTAAAACATTTTCTTTCGTAAGAAGTGTATGAAAATTAAAGTTTTTTTTTCCAAAAGCTTTTGGGTAACTTTAAAGTTTTTACTCCGTTCTAATAAAAACGATACAAGCAATACCCGCGGTTTTATTTCTTCCTCTATCAGCTTGTATCGTACTATTTTCATGTACTGTCAACTTGCCACGTCCTATATCCCTGCTTACCCAACTAACAGATAAACCCATGACTCACTGGTCTAAGAGATTGTGCTTAAAGTTAGCAGGACAAGTTTCAGTCGCCCGCGCATGTGTGAGCAAGTGCGTTAAGCAAGTATTGCGACATTCCGTTATCAAGATATCGACGATTTATTAAGTGAGCTTTTTGAGTGATAAAGGTATAAATATTTAAATTAATAAATTACTTATCGACCTTAAAGCTTACTTTGATCATGAAATGATAGCTAAGTATAATAAAGGTTTTTTGGCCGAAGAAACAGTATTGCCATACAACGTGGCAATGTTGCCTGCCTCTTGGGCACTTTTCCTGTTGACACCAATGGTGACGAGTTTTTTAATGCCCTATGATTATTTCCCCTCCTTTTTCATATACTTACAAGTATATTTAGCATATTATAATATTATTTTAAGACTGGTAGCTTAATATAAGTAAATATTATCTTGAAAAAAAAAAAACAATTTGTGGTATAAACAGACTGCAATCCAAATTCTCAAGATAAGGTCAACTTTTTCCCACCGATGAGTTTTATAAAAGGTTAATCTAATGTGGCACTAATGAGCGTCAAAAGAAGCAGCAATGTCCTTTTAATAACGGCAAACTGTAGCAATCTATCTTTTGACCCCTCATATATGATGATTATTGAGAAACTAACGTTCATCTGTGAATGTTTTTAAGATAATGTTCCTTTAAAACAACATATTTTAGAGTCAATAGCTTTTATTTCTTATACGAGCTATGGAAGTGGCACATTGCCCAAAAAGTCTGAACTATAAAAATATTTTTTAGTAATTCGTTGTCTTCTTCTAGAGCCTCTTCTTCTATTACGAAGTTTTGCCATCAACTCCGACTATTTCTAATTGTTCTTTGCGAGATGGAACAGCTCATGTGTTCTTGAAAATTTAAATTGTTCTTTTAAATTTAACTACAATTGCAGGACTAAATCTCCTGATTTTGTGATTTGCACCACATTGAAAGTAGAGCGCATACGGCACAGCTTTATATAATAACACGGACTTGACCGGCGCGGGCGCAGATATACGTTCTGAGAAACTACACGATCCAATTAGATCAACGAGGCTTTGCGGTTTAATAGCAGTTTGATCTAACTTTACGTCTATTACTTTGTAAATATTATTAAAGTACGTATAAATGTTGTTATTTACGTATTCTGATTGGATAAACAACTGTTAGGGCCTACTATGACTTCAAACTGTTATTGAAATGGTGGAGTCACTGTTATCTTTTAACGTGCTTTCAAACTTTCTGCCTAGCCTTTTCCCAACAATTTTGGGGTCAGCTTCCAATCTAAACGGATGCGGCTGAATACCAGTATTTTACATGAAGCACTAGTCTGTCTGACATCCACAACCCAGTTACTGGGTAACTCGATACCCCTTGGTAAGACTGGTGGTCTGACTATTGGGCTTCTGACTACCCATAACGACTGTCAAAGATCCTCGAATGACAGCCGGGACCAGCAGATTAATATGCTTTCCGAGGCATCTTTTGACTTGCTTTATCTTGATTTAAAAGAGTGCCATCCATTGAGTTTCTGGTCCGTTCTTCTCCATAGAGATCTACGATTTGGAACGGGCAACTGGATTCAACTTTCTGACTAACTGACACATTCAAAAGTGCCTGGAGATGGTTTAAGTGAAATAAATACCTTGAGTTTGGGGTTATCCACCGTTAACTTAGCCATCTACTGGGCCTAAGGAATCCATAATTAACAAGACAGACGTATGTATCATCGATTCGAGAAAAAGAAGATCTGACATACCCTTTTTTTCTGCGGGGAAATCCTGGTGAATACCCTCCGTCTGGGGAGAACGGAGGGTTATGTCGGACTCATTCGGCGATTAATTTGTAGCCCTCGGCATGAGCCAACTTTCTCATACCTTGCGTCTTTACCAGCACGAGACAAGAACACGACTGTCATCATGTCACCGTTTTTTTTTTTTTTTTTGAGCAGTAATTAGATCGCACCACTTCAACGTATTCGGAAGCAGAATAATTGATAAATGCTTTCAAGGCAAACTTTAAGTATTTGACTGCCAAATTGTTAGATATAATTTGAAAAATAAAAACATGAAGTGTTCACTGAGTAAACAAGATTACGATATCTTTACATTAGAGCTATTAAGATAAAACTTAATTGGATATATTCAAAACTGTATTAATTAAATCTTTGCTGAATCTATTTCCTAACGAGCTGTCTTTAATTGTTTTCAATTAATCATCTCACATAATGTTCAATACGAATGCGAAATAATTTTATTAACACTTAAGATTTAGATTAGTATGACCTAAGCACTTATTGGTACATTTTTCAGGGGCATTTAAAATGCAAATTAAAACATGATGTTTTATAACATGACAGTTTGAGGTCTTAGTAAATGATTTAAATCTTATTACCTTCCTATATTTAATAGTTTGTAAAACTAGATATACGAGTACTTGCATTTTTATTATTAAATGTCGATCAAATAAGTCCAATGTCATGATTTCGTGACGTCGAAATAATTTTTGAAAAACTAATTACATATTGCCAAACTCTACCTACACATCTTTTAGAAAGAAACCTTGAACTGGACAAGAAAATCACCTTTATAATACAAATATAATTATACCTAATCTTGTTTCTCACAGAGATATTATATACGATATGGTTTAGGCAATCACTAATCCGTCACTACTTTTTATTTTCGTCATATTGTAACTCTGCATTGATGATTTTCTTTCTTTTTGGTAGTAACATTCTATTAATCTCTCAAATACATTGCAAATTAGTTTTGTATAATTTAGAAGCATTTTTTCAATTTTTGTAAATGTGAGTACCATGGAGCCGTTTTAATGTTATTAAGATGTATGTTGACTTGAAAGAGCATGGCAGTTGAGAGTATGTCATGCTCACTTAAATGTCTCGCTGATGGTGGCGAGTGTGTTAGATCATTCGGTTCCCTACAAATTGGTTGAGCTGGATGGTGCTGATCCATGCGTCATATTCGTGAACGGGCGCCGTCAGTTGTGACTGGTCATCTCTTATCTGCCATGGCTTATTTTTAATCTTATATTTTGAATTGTTTTGATTATTTTTTGTACATTGTTCTCACATATAGAAGCAACAAGAATAATGTACCCAGGATTTTGTAATTTTCTATATTTAAAAGAGTGTCCTTGGAGTTTCTTGCCCGTTCTTCTCCATAAAGATCTACGTTTTGGAATGGGCAACTAGCTTCAACTTTCTGACTAACTGACGCGACTATTTGACAATTCAAAAGTGCCTGTAAATGGTTTAATTGAAATAAATGCTTTGAGTTTGAGTTTGAGTTTGACAGAGCATCATGCTTTTACAATTTTAAAATTATTAATCGATCGATTCTAATGCCAAAAATATAGTTTTTAGAACTTTTCTCTGTTTGTCCGTATGTATGTTCCAGCATCACGCAAATTCTACTGGACAGATTCTGTTAACATTTGGCATAGATATTCCCTATAAGTCTGGTCGAGCTGTAGGGTATAAACTATCACGCTATTTGCTATGGGGAATGAGTAATATTAGATTATGTTCGTATTCTTCTCCGCAAATCTTAAAAGGACGCGCCAAAATATTAGGATATTGCAGATAGTTACCGATTTTACATTTTAAATGATTATTTCATAATTTAAAAAAAACTAAGGCTTAGCTACGTGGGGCTCGTGGCTAAATAATAACAGCCGCACGGGTCGATCATAGGTTAAGCTATACTCGCCGCGGTCGGTTCGTGAATGGGTGACCATACATAACATAGGTCAGATAGGCAGTCTCTCCATGTAAAATACTGGTATTCAGCTACATCCGGTTAGGCTGGAAGCCGACCCCAACATATTTGGGAAAGGCTAGGCAGATTGACTACTTAGCTACGTCCGGTCAAAGATAATATAATACTACGTAGTCCGGTGTACTTTGGGCAATAAGCCCCGCCCTCAATCTTACTGATTAGCTAAACTTTTCACTCATAAAGCAAACACGACACTAACTGCTGACATGACAGATAAAGAATAAATTGTAAAGTTCGTGTTTCAAAAATCTTTGAAATAAATAATAAAAACTCATTGCTAATATTTGCATTGCAATAAAGTTACGAAAATTAGCGTAGCAGGTGCCGTTCTATAGCTTCTGCCGACCCCCATGCGAAGAAGGCATGAGTTTATTTAATAGTTCACCTTTCAATATAAGGACACATCACCAATAAATATTTAATAACTAATCTATTTCTATATTAAGTAATGTTACTTTAAACAAACATCTTGATGTTCAATGACATTACATACTTAGTTCATAACACATAGGTACATTCTAATTCGTGACTTATTACTAGTATAACACACGATATATTATTGAGTAAGTAATCAATCAAATGAATGACTGATACAATTGGATCACATTTAACCTAATTAAAATTTAAGTGCCTAATGTTATATCGTTTGAATAAGAACAACCTGCAGAACTCATTAAAGAAATATATCATAAGCTCCTTGTGTAAACGGGAAAAGTACCAACATACCTTACTGAAGTATAGGAGCATATTTAACCGACTTCCAAAAAGGAGGAGGTTATATGTTCGACGCGTATGTATGTTTTTTTTTGTGTATGTTCGTCGGTTTCTCCGTCAATTGTGGACCGATTTTGAAAATTCTTTTTTTGTTTGAAAGGGTATGCTACGGATTGGTTCCATATAAATTTTATTAACTTTAGTGGGACAGTTTTTGAGTAAGCTTCAATAATACGTATTTTTCCCACTTAGTATATGGATGATATGATGATAACTTCCTGTGACTGTTATTTAAATAGCAGGTACTGATATTCGAATTTATGTGGGGTAGGTACCAGAACTAAAAAGTTAAAATAAAAATAAAAACCCGGAACCGGTGAAGTTACAGACATATTATTATGAGATATTCCAAGTTTTTCTGTAAGGTTGACAAGCAATTACAAAACTCTTAACGACAGAATTTTTCGTGGGTATACCAATTTAAAGCAGCTACCATCGCGTCGTTAGTCTAACTAGAATCATGAAAAACTAAAGATTAAGTTTCAATGAAACCAAGGTTTATTTCGTAAATGAATCTTCTCAGATTAGGACATCGTAAAATTGTTACTAACCCTATGGATTCTGTCCGAAATAAAATTATTCTATTCTATTCTATTCTATTAAATGTAAACTAGTACGTTGGTCGACAAAAAAAAAACGACGACAAGTACGACGAACGATGTTTTTTTTATTATCATCGACTATAAAAAAAATTGCATCGAACACACACCAAGGTTATGTAAAAACATTTTACTGAAAACTATTATTTATCACTTAATAATATTATTAGCAGGGTATTTATCAGGTTAAGTTTTAAAACTTAGACTTTTTGATTTGAACTATTGCAAAAAAACAGCAATGTATTCTCGGTTATCCCTAACCATGAGCTTGTGGGTTTGTATATAAAGTGCAGCGGTTAGAATTCAAATACATGACCTCGCTCAGCACAATCAGCCCATTAAGTTCCCGTTGCTGGAACACAGGCTTCATCTCTGTAAAGGGAGTGGGCTATAATCCACCACGAGGTGACCTAAATCATAGGGATATTTTGCCCCTGCCCGGGTTGCAAGTTTGTCCGAAAGGGATATCGCGGCCCCGGCACACAGGCAACGGAAGGAACACGGGTGGGTTTTAGTCAGTAAAAGTCTGACACACCCTCCCGCTCCGCCCAGAGCGGGAGAAGTTATTTAATAATTTCCGACCCAAAAAAAAAAAAAAACGGGATATTTTGCCACTTATTATGACATATTTTGTTACACAAAAATTGTAATTAAGTCTTAATTAGAAATTATGATGATGACAATTATGTTCATCATAGTTATTCCCATAGTCCATAGGCAATTTGTAAACTTATCCAATAACATTAACTTTAATTATACTTAAGCCAACTTTAATTATCACGTAACTTTATAAGCTATTAAATTAACCAAACCTTCACATGCAGTTAACATTATTGCCAATTATTAGATAAAGATAAAATGAATACCTAAGGCAACTAAAATTAATATCCTTAATTTAGCCAACCACTTACAAAGCGAATATCAGAATAATGAAAGTAACATAAATTATAAAAGGAAGTTAATATGAAACAATGGACGGAACAGGCACTATGCCATGGGTGAGTGAAAACCACTTTAGTTTCCATTATAAGTTCCAGTGCATAAATAAATTTCTATGCTAATTGTTTAGTCTGTTTATTGTCTGGTGCAAAGAGAAATTGATTTTGGTAGCGAAAATGAAAGTCGGTCGAGAGGTCGCTATTGGGACTGATGAGCATGAGGTCCAGTTCGATCCCTGGTTCATTATTAGTATTATTAAGTTTCACTTTTAGGAATTTTGCAAGTAAAATATTTGATCTTCAAAACATCTACCTTAGTACATACCTACCATAACTGGCTTGAACAAATGTTAATGTGTATTTCTGCTAGCCTCAATACAGGTACCTACTACCTACCATACTTAAACGGCTTGTACAAATGTAATTCAAAAGCACACGTGATTACCCTTTCCTAATCCAAAAACAACAACTGTTGCTTGAAGATCACAAAACAGTGTTTATGTTCCTCTTTTGCGCAAGAACTTAAGTTACTTATTCCATTTAGTTCATAAAGATCTCTCCTTTTATGTTAATGAGGTCTGCATTTATGAAATGTAACTATTTCACTTGTCGTAAATCATACCAAAACAGGACTAAAAAGTAACTCGGCTTAAACCCATTTAGTTGCTGACTCATAGTCCATGACATTCTCTGTTTTGTTACCGTTTACAATCTCTTAATTATTTACTAGTAAGTGTATATGTTTATAATTTTGCTCTATTTTTTTTCTTAGTCGTTGTCCTCTTCTTTGCAAACTTACGTCATGGATATCGTCGAAAATTATTGATGAATTTGAGAGAATATCACCATAACTTTGCCTATCTGAACTATCCACAATAAACTCCTTTTTTGTAACCTATGTGTCCCACTGCTGGGCTAAGGTCTCCCCCATACTTTTCCATATGTTGTGTCTTCTCCAGCCAATCGGTGAGGAGCTAGTCAAAATCATCACGCAAGCGTTTTTAGGCCTGCTTCGGTGACGGCGTCCGTCATCAGGCCTATATACATATTTATGATTATAATTCTCTTGTTGATTAAAAACTTCTCGATAATTTCAATGTTAATCTTTCAAACATTTCCGATAGCATCATTAGCTTCTTTAATATCCTAATTAATGAAATCGGATTCATTCACTAAATAGTTATGCGTATATTCGTCAGTATTTAAGCGAAAGTCGACCAGTTTGAGATCGCTTTCATGCTAAACCAGTTGGCTTTCTTCAGCATAAAGTAATAATATTGCAGGTGTGAGTGATGAGCGATCAGCGGGTCGTTAATAATGAGGCGAAAACTGGGTCATTAGGATGCATTACTTTCGTTTAAGCTGTAGTACAAGTTGTAGGTACTTATTTATAATAAATTACAAGATTTTCTGTGGACTGATCTTTAAACTGATGATAAAGCCTTCCCAAACTTTAAATGTTTTAATTTCATGTACCAAAATATTGACGCAAGCAACAACAAGATATTAAAAATTAGGCAAACAGGCATAGGTCTTTGCCCAGTACAACACTCCTTGTTAAGGTTATGCGATTCTGGTAGAACAGTTTCCATGGAGTTTTCATAGAATTTTTTCTACTAAAGTCGCGTTGCACCTATCTCTGGGAGCCGTTACGGGCTGACAGGTCACGAATATATACAATAGTCAGTGCATGCCTAGTGTTTATAAACCAAACAACAAGAAAGCCATAATCAAAGAGAATAAACAATCTATACCTACATTATTATAAATTAAAGTCGATTTTCGTGTTTGTCTGTGTGACCGCGTTATTTTTATGTGGCTTTCACGATCATGATGTTGAGAATCTAATCTGGAAGATTTATGTGTATAATATATTACTATCAAACTTGCATAAATTAATAAAGAAATTTCGAAGTTGTTCTAAGACGTCAAAACCGTGCTAAGTCGAACAGGTCGCTAATCTTTACTAACAAAATGTATTTATTTTTTAATCCGGTTCGCTTAATCTTATCACTTGCGTCAAACCTCGTAAAGGCGTCCAAGGTTGAATTTGCCGAAAGTGACAAAAGCCTTGCCGGCCGGACTTCCCGGGACAAAGCAGCCGCGTGCTAACCACGTAACTTGTATACTGTCGATAATAGGCAGGTTTGTGTTACTACATACTTGACAATGCGTCAGCAGGTTGAACGAATTCTGAACCAGATTTCAAATTAAATTGTTTTTCCACACTTCTGAACAAACCCTCTCCTCTGCTGATCCTCGATTCGCTTCAAAAGTTTGATGTAAATTAAGTTGGAAAATAATTTTGAGGTGTTCACATTGTTTGGATTGTAGCTCTTATGGTAATTTAGCTTCTGACCGCAATAGTCCTATCATTATTGTCTACGTTTACGGCCGTGTGGATGATAACTTCAATCTTCTAGGTATCTATCGATATCTACTGTTATTATCCAAAATCAATATGCAATTTTCTTTCAAATCGGAAAAGCAAACTGAAAAAGTGCATACCTAATACTCTTTGTATCGCCAACCCAACCATTAACTAACCGTTACATTATCACTTAACAACAAATCAAATCGCAGTTGCCGGTCAACATAAAAGGATACAGCGCCAGTCGGCCCAAGGTTTTATAATGAATTAATGAAAGGACCTTGCTACTGCACCGCCCCTTGCCGCCCACTTGTTAGGGTCTAGACAAGTGTTTAGAGAACGGGCAGTAAACTTTAACTATTGTTTTCTTACTTTAAAAGGCATCTATTTAGAAGCAATCGAGTAGACAACACATCTTATCAGGGGGGTATCTAATTAAAGGTGTGGTTACTATCACCTACCTATGGACGTGTGCCTTCTGGAATACAAGAGATGCGTTGCTATCTGAGAGACGAAACTGAAATGTCTCATATTCCTGTAGTTAGACCACTCAATCAATCTGCCTAGCCTTTTCCCAATTATGTTGGGGTCGGCTTCCAGTCTAACCGGATGCAGCTGAATACCAGTATTTTACATGGAGATACCCTTTGGTAAGGCTGCAGGTTGTCTGACTTTCGGGCTTCTGACGACCCTTAACGACTGTCAAAAATCCACGAATGACAGCCGGGACCAACGGCTTAACGTGCTTATGCAACGCCGTATGTAAAGATGGGCACCACTCCACGGACCATTATTAGACCACTATTACCTTAAAATCATCGAATTTCTTTTGTAGAAAATATCGTTATTCTATATGTCAATATTTGTCAATCCTGACATTAAAGCAGGTAAGCCTCTACAATGAATGAATGAATGAATGAACTATTATTTAGATAACCTGTACTTATCAATCCTCTTATACCTATTAACACTGCATGTTATTTGAAAATATAGTAAAATCCAATTATTTTTAAAAGCCGTGCAACTAGCTTCTGACGTTTCATAAGTGCTAGAATAAAAATATTTAGATTTTGATTTGAAGGTTGTAAATTCAGTTTCATTAGCTAACTAGAATAGCAACATTATTGTAAACAAAGCAATTATTATCGATATTAATATCAATCGATTGCGCTATAAACTCGATTACCTAAGGGAAATAGCCTATCACAATGCGCCTAAGTAACCACCATAGCCCTTTTTGTCCCCATCAATCTTGTGTGGTTGTAAAACCTCAACCAATACATAGCACATGGTGCCCTGCAGCTTACTTACAAAGCGAAGGAAACAAGTTTTATGCATTTACTTGCAGTGTTGTGTTCGAGCACTGAATGTTTGTGATTATAATAAATATGTGCGACTGTGTGTGTTTTCTTCCCCTCAAAACAGAAAAAAAAGACTCTTGACAATAGTAGTGAGTCATTTGTTTTATTAAAACAATTTCGATAAAGCTACACGAAATAATGTTCGCTGTGTAACAAAAGCTCGAGCAAAGAACGTTTGCAAAACAAATTCCCAAAGCAAATGCTGCTCATTGTATCACCCTGTAATTTACCCATGTAATGTACCCTTCCATGTGTTTTACAAGATTATTATTGAATTTATACAAAGGAGTTTATCTCGAAAGATACTATCAGTTGAGTCACGTAAAGCATGTGGTCACGATAACAATTTAATCTCGATGAGCCCCCATTCTTATGTGGGATGAAGATCTACGTAACATAACAAACAGAAATCTAGAACAAAAAAAATATGAGTGTAGCTTGACCAAAGTCTCCGTGAAGTGTCTTGTCTGTTCTTCTCCATAGGTACTTACTACGTTTTGGAAAGGGAACTAGCTTCATCTTTCTGACTGACCGACTCCTTGATCATTCAAAAGTGCCTCTAAATGATTTAATTGAAAAAGTTGCTTTGAGTTTAGAATTTAAATATTTTTTTGTAAATTCACAAACTTAAGAGTACCCTGCCAAAAATCTATAATCGGGTCAGTAGTTTAGCAGTAAATGCGTAGCAAACAGACCGACAGACACGCTCATTAATTATAAGTATTAGTGCTAATAGCACCCTCTTTGTCTGTCCTCGAAAGGATTGGAAGCGTAAAGTTACGGTTATTGCGTTAATTTCTAATGATTTCTGATAATTATACGATTGAATTATAGATAACTGCATAATGGTTTCGTGCTCGTAAACTAGAGTAGAGCTGTAACTAGAACTGGGACTTAGATAGTTTATTTGTAAATCAGTGATTAGGTAAAAGGAGTGAGAGCAGAGAAATTACTTTTTTATGACTTGATCAGGTAAAATTTCTAACGTTATATATGTGTTATCTAAGTCTGTCGCCATAACAACAATGTTAACAGCATTGTTGTGTTTCGGCAGTTAGAGGTAAGGTAGCCAGTTCCTCTGTGGTTGAGGATTCCGGGTGAAGTTCGCTTTCACCTTCGGCCTGATCATCACTTACCATCAGGTGAGATGCAAGCCAAGAGTTACGTAGACGGGTAAAAAAAAAAAAAATTGTGAATAATCTCTATTTTTACTGAAAATCTGCGGGTTCCTGTGTCATGAATAGTTCGATTGGACCTCATATACCCTAATAAACGTAAAACAAACAAGAAAAGAGAACACAAACAAACTACTTATCATTTAAATTCTTAAAGCTTTTGTAATCAAATCAGCATAATAATATCGTTAAAGACCATCAAAAGTTCAACATTCAAATTTTCCCGCAATAGGGCCACCTTGAAATCTTCATGGTCACTTACATAAGAGTTTACATAGATTATCTGTTACCATGACAACGTTACGTAAACACGCATGTTTGTAAGTTTGCCACACAAGGTCAGTTTCACCTCATCACTCAACAATCCGTACCGTGTATAGATGACACTTTCGTGTATGTATACACATATGATCAGGGACATCTACACATATACAAATAAATAAAATTTAAGTGTCTGTTTGTAACGTCAAATAATAGTTTTTTTATTAAATTCACATTTTATTTATTTATTTATTATAAGGTAGCTTTACAGCTGACAGTAAGTATAACATTAAAACTATTCTAAACATTACGCCAATTACGAAGTACACAGAAAAATATAAAAAACAGAAAGTGACATAATTATTAATATTTGTAGTGCGTGCGGGCGATATGAAATAATATACGGTACTTATAACAAAGAATTTTATTTTTTGGTCTGTCTGTTTCAGTTAATCTCGGAAACGGCTGGACCGATGTCAACGGCAGATAGCTGATGTTATTAGGAGTAACTTAGCATACTTTTATTTTAGAAAAAGAATTAGGGCCTCCTGTGAAGACGCGGGTAGCAGTTAGTATGTAATAAATCTAATAGGCGAACGGTGACAGGCGAAAATTTTACAAGTTTCTTTCTCGCGCAAACCGTGTACCCAATCGGATTTCCCATCGGCAAAAATGACAAACTTCCGTACAATCTTTCGTCCCCTATTTAACCCCTTTAGGGGATGAACTATCAAAAATCCTTCCTTAGTGCTTACTTTCGTTACACAAGGAACTCTTGTGCATTCCATGCTTCAGACGTACCTATATTAAATTTCTGCTGGGTCGTAAAAATGTGTATTTTTTTTTGACAAATACCTGGCATTGTCAGTTAAATTAAGTAGTACCTAGGGCAAACTGACGTACGGCGCCTGTTCTGTTTGTTTCTCTATGTATCAATCTATCTAGCCTTTTCCCAACTATGTCGGGGTCGGCGTTCAGGACCCGATGCAGCCAGACGCAGTAATGCCAGTACAGGGAGCGACTACCTATCAGACCTCCACAACCAAGTAACTGAGTAAAACTGGTTGTTAGACTTTCGGGCTTCTGTCGACCCGTAACGTCTTTCAAAGACCCACAGATTCCAGCTGGCACGTGCTTAACGTGCTTTCCGAGGTACTGAGGAGTCTCGATACCTATGTAAAGATGTTCCCCCATACACGGTCCATCCCCGGCAAGTATAGCTTAACCTGATGGATCGACTCGTGCGACTGTTATTACTTAGCCACGAGCTCCTCTTGTTTGCTTGTTTCTCTATGTATGGTAGGCCTAAAAGTAATCCATACATAATCAAGATTAGCTATACTTTCGTAATAGTCTAGATTTTTTGAGGCTAAGTAGGTCAAATAGAACCTTTTGTGTGTGATACAATGTGTAACATATGACTTATTGTTCTTTTGGCATTGGAATGTATGTATAAGTAAGTTGCAAAATATTCTTAATGGTTTGCGAAGTTCGATTGGCGTCGGAAGCCGAATTTGTTACTAAAGTTCGTTAGCTAGGGTATTATTATAGATGCTATCTAAGACGTTAATAGTACCTGTCGATAGATCTAAGTGCATTTAGTTTTGTCTTTTTTATGACTGTTATTATGGAAGAATTGAAATCGAATTATCGATGCAATAATGATCAAAGTGATTTATGAAGTTAATGGTGATAGATGGATGTTAAAGCTCAAATTCTTAATTTAATCTTTTTACATGCTGACATGACTGCCCGTTGGTCTCGTGATCGCAAGCGCGACTGCTGCGCGTGGGGTGCTAGGGTCGATTCCCAAGTCGGGCATTGTGTTATTGGGTTTTTCCATTAGGAATTTCTTAGTAACAGAGAGTTTGGAAATTGGCGGTGTGATACCCCTGTGCCTCGGATAGCACGTGGCCCTTCGCCTGATCTCTCTCCGGTCATGTCGGATTAAAAGCCGTCCCATCGGACTATGAGAGTGAGGGAAGAGAGAATACACCTGTGTCTGTGCACTATAATATTCCCTGCGCCGAAGGCTAGCCTCCGTTGAGATTGGCGTCATGGCCGAAATAGGGTCTGGAGGACTATACATGTAAACATGAATTAGCGTTATTATAATCATTTAACGGCGCAAGAAAGCCTAAAAAGTGGTCATCGTATTAGTGGTTCAGCAGCTTCAATATCATCAAGATTGTGCCCGAATTTAGCGACGAATGTAGCGGCAGCGGCTCCCCTTTTTTTGGGTGGGAAATTATCAAATAACTTCTCCCGCTCTGGGCGGACTAAACCACCCGTGTTCCTTCCGTTGCCTTATCGCACGGCAAGCTACCCATCGCTCACCGTCCGCAAGCCCGCGCCTACGGTGGCCGGAAATCGGCTTGCGACTCCCGACACCCGGAGCGTGTCCTGCGGCGACTAGGGGCGCGAGGGCGCGTATCTTGCCTCTCCCTCACGTTTTCCGCCTCTTCATTCGCAAGCATTACTGTTTCGCAGAAGGAAGTGACGGTCTCCCATGCACTCTCGCTCAAAACCATGGCCTGAACCGGGTCGGACGCGAGAGATACCGCCGCCGCCGATCGCCTCCGTGACGACACGGCGGTGCTCCGCTCAAGCCGGGCAGACCTTCACCGTATGCTCCACCTTGTCCACCGGGCGATCCACACAGTGGTGACACCCGGTCGTTTCCTCCCGCTTTATCCTGAACAGGAACCTCCCGAAACAACTATGTCCGGTGAGGACCTGCGTCAGGCGGAAGGTGAGGACGCTGACAGCGGCTCCCCTGACATCAGAACACAGCCGCCACGCAACCATCGACGCGACGCAGGCTAGGTAGATTGATTGACCTACATTCGCTCCAACGCATTCGTCTGCAACCGTCTCACATAATTCAAAACAAAGAATCTGCCAAAATCCTTTAGTTATCAAAACTGGGCTAATGATATGCGTAGGATAAACAGCAAAGTTACAAGTGTAACATTACTGTAACAATGTTACTTTAACACAACACCCACGTTCTTTTTTATTGTTGTAGTTAGCAACTGAAATCTGTCAGTAATTCTTTCCTTTGTTCGATAGCAGCTGGGTATTATGCCAGAATAGCTTTACAGACTAGAAAGCTAATGGCAGATACCCAGTGTTTATTTCAGCAATAGTAATGGTAACTTAGTTATTATGCATTTCTTTTTAAATATGCAGACATCAGCTTTTTGAAAAGAAATCATTATTTATACAGGTAACAATTTTGTTTTAAAATTTTTGAAAAGGTAGCAAAAATATCGGAACAAAAGATTATTCTTCAAATGTTTATCAGTTAATATAGAGAACAAAACTTACGTTTATGTGCAACATGAAGTGAATATTTAAGGAAACTTTAAACTTAGAATTACTTAATTCTTTGTTATTTGTGTTGTTAGCAAAGTTGAAAGTAGTTATGCAGTTAATACTTTTAAGTGGTCTTTGTTTAAATAACTTAGAATAAAATGTGTCAATTCCAAGTAAAGTTAGTGATATTCATTATAATTATTTTACGAGTACTTATGTAAAATAGTCATTTCCTTAATAAATCTTGAGACACGTAGTTAGGTTTTTCTAGATTTTTCAGGCAACATATTCACCGTTCATAAGATTCCTAAGTGTGTTCAGAACGAATGGATCATATCAATTAAGTATCATAGTAATTTTATTACATATAATTATATAATCGCTGCTTACAGAATATTGTAGTCAGACTAAGGCTTACCGGCTTTAATAACCATTTAATAGCAATTATTACTATTGTTATGTTTATGAAGCGAAAAGGGGTAGAATGAAAGACAACTGCATGCATTCTCGTCTGACCAGAGATGAGAATGTAAAGAATGTGATGATAAGCATGTGCTGGGCAAGAAAAAGTATGTACAGTGTTAAGTATGTAACTATTAGCTTTACCCGGCCCGACTTCGCACGGGTAGCACTAAACCCTACCTACCCTACCTACCCTACCTACCCTACCTACCCTACCTACCCTACCTACCCTACCTACCCTACCTACCCTACCTATTAATCCCTAAACACAAGTGCACTGTTGGATTTTCAACGCTAAATAGACTCAGCGCCGAGAGTTGAAAATCCAACAGTGCACTTTTATTTAACCTTACCGTTAAGGAACATTATAATAATTTACCAATGCCTTTATTTTTTTTTTTTGGACCGAAGTGGAGTGGCAGGCATTATGTTAGTAATTATGTTAATGCAATGAAAGTGTAACCGAAACTTTTCAGTGTCACCTCTATCAATGACCCAGAAATCTCATCCAAATGTTTCAAAACATTCCAGACTGTAGAGCTAATATTTTAAGGTCGTGTTGGCATATTGCTAACAATTAAATAATGGACAGGTCTATTTCGTACATCAGTTGCTTCACTAAAAGCTTTTTCATAAAAGGCTTCTTTCAGATTCATCTATTGATACTATATCTTGAGCTTCAATCCTTAGCAACTCCTTGACATTTCCAATAAGGTACAAATTAACTGACACCAGTATTTTATGAATATTTATTCGCTTTATTAGTTTGGGATAGTGTTTAAATTGTCAATTAGTATTCGTAGATTGTGGTTTTCGGTGAGACGTGATAGGATATGGTGCGGCTACGGCATTTCGATTTTGGGTTTTGGAGTTAAATTAGAATTATTAACTACTGCCTGATTTAGTTTTCTTATTTAATCATAAAATATCTGAGATTAGATGGGCATCTATTTAAAAAAAACGCATGTCTTTATATATACAGGGTGGCAGGGACATCGATGCGAAAACTGATACCATGGTGAATCCATGGTATCAGTTTTCGCATCGATGTGTGTACGTGATTCAGAACCCCCTGCGTTGAAATTTTATGTAGGATTTTTTAAATTTTAATCTGATGTTTTATAGAAAAGTGCAATACCTACGCGGTCAAAATTTATGAAAAGCTGAAAGTTTTCTTTGTTTAAATAACCGACTAAACATTTCGACGCAGGGGGCTTCAGAATCATGTATTGAATCCATGGTATCAGTTTTCGCGTCGATGTCCCTTCCACCCCGTATAATTCTCCTGGTCGTGTTTATGTCACTAAACTTCTAAGCGGCTGGACCAATTCTGTTTTTTTTTTTTGTGTGTTTGAGTGGGTGTCCCTGGATGGTTTAGATTCACAATATTGGACCGGGTAGGTTGCGCTGCGATCGAGTTCTAGGAAATAGGACAATGTCTGTCCGGTCAGCAAGTTTTTTTATTATAAAATTAAATCATCCAGTTAAACACGCACATCTAAACCGTCTTATCGACATTGCAAAATCTGATAAAAAACACATCTTCAACAAGGCCTATTTACACGTTGCGCTATCTGAAATACCTAATCTTGCCTATAAATGAGGCAAATCGTGAGGCATGTGTTCCGGTACACGCAGAAATTTTACGATAACTGCCTTTTGTCACGACTTTCCCTACGATATTGTTACTGTGGCAAAATATTGCTAGGTTATTTGTCAAGATTTGATTGATGTTTCATACTTTGCCGCAGCTTAAAAGAATAAAAAAATCTTCCGTTACTCAAAACTTATTTCAGAAAGGACAAAAGCGTACAAAGAGCGAATCACAAATCATCCAAACATCATTTCAGTAAGCCTGATGAATACCCAAACAGTCGCTAGAAGACTAAAGAGATAGATTCCTCAAGACCTTATTTGAGAGGCTGTAAGAATAAACGGGGTAGGCACTGGACAGCTTCCGTACAACCCCCTTAATAATATCAAGCATATTGCTGAATATCTGCAAGAATGATAGATTGCAATAAAAAACAATTGAAAAAAAAATACTCAAAACTTCTGAAGGCCAATTCTCGTACTTAAAAAACGTTCACATTCAAGTCGCAATCTGTCAAACTTGTCAAAAATGTTGGTAAATAGATTGTATTTTTGACAGATTGCGAATGAGATGATATTGCGAACGTTCTTAAAAATTACGGGAATTGCCCCTCTGATTTGTATCCATACGGCTATAGTTCGGCTCGGGAACTACGGCTATAGTTGATTCCGATATAGCCAACTAGTTTTGCACTTAGTTCGAGGGGCACATAACATAACATCACGCCAGTAATCTCCGAAAGGTTAGGCAGAGGTTACGAGGTTAAGTCCCATGTAAGGGCGAGCTTATTGCCATCAACCGGGCAAAAATCCAGACTCCGGGCTGCTACTGAGAAATTCCTGATGGATAAACCCCATAACACTTTGCCCGACCTGAAAATCGAATCCAGGACCTCATGCTCAGCAGTAGTGCTTGTGACCACTAGTCCAACGAGGCAATCGAGACTTAATTAAACGTATCACTTTAAGCTATTGGTCGCCCAGAGGTCGAAATTCGACCATAATTAATTTAAATGTCATGATTCTAAGGTAGCCATCTTGTGTCAAACGCATGGTAGTGTGTGTAATGTTTTTTTTATTAATTAATTTGTTCTAATGTATAATATATAAAAATATTAGCTTTCTGTACTCCTTCTCCATATAAACTTTAACTGTGCTAAATTCAAACTACTCCGTCCGCGTAATTTTCGTAAAAAGGGGTACAAAGTTTTTGCTTCACGTATTAATGTAATAATAATAATGTTTTTTTTTTTTTAATATTCTTATATTTAATAATGTAATATTTATGTGATTTAAATGAAATAAAGGACATAATAAGAAGGCTTTGATTTAAAAACAAAACACTATTTCAAGGTGACCGTAGAATTAATTTACATGAAGATGGGACCTTCATCCTTTTAGAATTAGTGTCCCCTCCCACAGTATTTCCCATATTAATTCATGCCTCAATAACAAAGTGGTATGAATTATAATTTAATTTTGGACTTGAAACATTCACTTATGACTCACAAAGCGACTGTTTCGATAATTATTCAGAGACATAACATAAAAAGGCGTTTAGTTATTGGCGGTTTTAATCCGGGTTTTTATGATGTCCAAAAGTTGTGAGTCGCTAATTCAATGTTTTCGAAATTGTGCGATTCCATTTCAAATAGGTATTCTATTATGAAGAAAGAAATAAAACATATAAGTAAGTAAATTAGTGGGTACTTGCACAGTTGTAATCATAATGAATTATTGTATGATTTTCCCATTTTACTACTTAAACTAGAGGGAAAAAAAAAACCGTAGGTAACGGAAAAATCCTACGGTGGCTTTCGAAATATTCGTCACCACAATAATATGAGGTCACGATTACAGACAAACAGAGATTTAAGACAAACAACAGATACACTTAATATCGAAATATTAAGAAAAGCGGAAATGACAAATTACTAGAAAAAAAGCTATGAGGTAGATCTTTTTACAAAAACACCGACTTCCGAAATTTAAGTTATCTTTCACTTTGTAGTGTTTTTTTGGCAGTCGGTTGTTTTTTTTTGTTGTTGTAAAAAGTGTTTATTTCTCGCTTTTTATTATGCCCGAACATACATAAAAAAATTATATACGTATTATGTAAACATCCGAATTGATAACCTCGTCCTTTTGATAGTCGATAAAAAATGAAGAAGTGTAGTTTGTAAATAACATATCAATCAACAACATTCAGGACAACTAGTTAAACTAGATTACAGACGTCTAGATAGTCTTTATGATGTAACAGCGAACAAAACTGGTTCGACCATGACGCCCCAGTACATAGGAATTCAACACCATCATGCTTACTTAATACAACTTACATAGATTAACTAATAGCCTTAGGGCCCGTTTCAGTATGTAAGAATAACTTACTTGGCAATAGTGATTATTTTATAAAATTTGCTTATAGTTAAGTAATGATTAGCGACTGTTATACCATACATTTTGACGTTTAAACGTCACTTAATTTTTACGAGTAAATAATACGTGGAGCAAAAACTTTGTACCCCTTTTTACGAAAATTACGCGGACGGAGGAGTATGAAATTTGGCACAGTTAAAGTTTATATGGAGAAGGAGTGCAGAAAGCTAATATGTTTATATAATATACATTAGAAATAAATTCTAATTAATAAAAATAAAAAAATCCCACACACTACATTGCGTTTGACGCAAGATGGACCTTAGAATCATGACATGGCAGCATGGAATTAGTATGTACTAACATAACTATATAACTTAAAATTTAAATGAATAATTATGGTCGAATGTCGACCTCTGGGCGACCACTAGTTTTTTTAAATAAACCCCATAATTTCATAAAAATTCTATTCCATTTTTTATTTGATCGGTGAGTTGTGGATGGCTATTCGGACATCGGTAAACTGAGTCTAATGATTCTAACGATATCGCTAAGTCAAGCTTATTTAATGAATAGGTAAGTTGAAATGCATGGCGCACACTAAACACAAAATTTTTACCCAACGGTGGTTCACATGTTGTTATTTATAACTTTGACTATGAGACTGTTTTGTTGTAGATGTGGTTGCGCCATCTTTGTTTTTATAAGGCGGTAATTTGTCTAAAACATGGAATTAGTATCTATTATTTATAGTCTAAAGACAGTCTTGACAGGTCTTCGCTTCTAAGCTTACCATGTAATGTCATCAGTTTTTTTTAATAATTAATGTAAGTATTTGATCGATATGTTCATTGAAGTGTGCTTATTAAAGTTTATTGCGTACTTATCTCATTTTTTTTAAGCAATAAAATATAAATCATGCTGTGTGTGTGTTTGGTAATTAAAAAAACATTTGAAGGTGATCTAGTAACATTTAGTATTAGAAGTAAAAACATAAATTTGTAATTTATGAATAGGTACTAATATTAAATAAGTACACAGCCTAAATTAATTTATTATGTTTAGGTGTGTATATTTTCTATAAACGCATCACCGCGTTTATAGAAAATATACACGCCTGCGGATATTTTTTTATGTTATTTAATCATATAATTGGTTGTATAGTAGCATTGTATTCTAACCTGACTTGGTTCCGTACATCTTTTTCGGTTCACCACTGAAAAACAGCGCTGTGCTGTGCAGTGGATCCCCATAGCACAGCATCATGCTGAGTGAAAGCCTTCTTGTCACAGTCATAACTTGTCAGCAGCTCCTTCTGTTTTGAGCTCGCGATTATATTTAAATCTATTGTGTTTTATTGTTTTACTCGAGTTAATTATCTTTTTATATGCCGTGTTTCTGTGACAAATAAACTTATTTTTCTTTATTTTATATGACAGGTAGGTGACAAAACTTTTTTGACAGTATTATACTTTTACGAAAAAAAAAGAATGTGGGTATCTGGTAAAAAGCTTTAATGAGAAGCAATTGACTTCAAAACTACACACTAGAACTTCTTTTGTTTTTGATCTAATATAATAAAATCAATACAACAATATATAATCACCAGTTCCTAACTTCCTAGTCACGAACTAAAAATCGTAATCATAATAGATTTATTAAAATAAGAAGTCCGCCCGGCCCACATTTCTTTTTACCCTTCACAATGTAACGAGGCATTAAGTAACAGATGTTAACACAGACGGACAGATAAAACGATTCGTATCTATTACCAAATGGTCTAGAAAGGTTGAAGTACTATCTGTTATCCTAGATTGTCTACAATGGGTGAGTTTCGTAACTAATTAGCACACCCATTCTAATTTTAATTGCCTTCATTCAGGTCATCATAAGCGTTTCCCCAACTATGTTGGAGTCGGCTTGCAGATCCAGTCTAACCGGATGCAGCTGAATACCAGTATTTTTCATAGAGTGACTGCCTATCTGACCTCTGCAACCCAGTCTTCACCTAAACTAATATTATAAACAGATAAAATTGAAAAGAAAGTAAGAAATAAGAAAGAAAAATATTTTATTAGGGACACGCACAGGAAATACAAACATTACCTAATATAAAATATTTTTCTTTCTTTTTTCTTTCTTTCTTTCTTTTTTTTTCTTTCTTTTTTATTTATTTCTTTCTTTTTTATTTCTTTCTTTCTTTTTTCTTTCTATCTTTTTTCTTTCTTTCTTTCTTTCTTTTTCTTTCTTTCTTTTCAATAAACAACTAACAAAATTAACATATTTTTATATATGTATACAGGGTTATTGGTAAAACTACAACAACCTTTTAAGGGGTCATTGTACTCGTCATTGTGAACAACTTTTACTATGGGACCAAACCTGAAATCACGAATAAAAAATCTGCTGTTCCCTATATTTATTTTCGCATAACTCGTCAAAATGTAGGGAACAGCTGATCTTTTTTTCATGATTTCAGGTTTGGTCCCATAGTAAAAGTGGTTCATAATGAGGAATACAATAACCCCTTTTTTTTTGGGAGCTCCCGCTATGGGCGGAGCGAGAGGGTGTGTCAGACTTTTACTGACTAAAACCCACCCGTGTTCCATCCGTCGCCTGTGTGCCGGGGCCACGATATCCCTTTCAGACAAACCCGCAACCCCAGCAGGATACAATAATCTTACTTTTTACTTATTTGTTTGTAAATGGTAATCTCATAACGGAAAACAAGTACGTAAATTGGTTACGTTACATTAATTGTTAACAATATTACTCTATATTAATTGAACGCTCTGTAATATTATGACCGGGAAAACTGTTATTTGATCAGAAAGCAAGTTTATTGATGAAATTTTGTAGTAAAGTGTCTGCTTTCTCACATCAGGGTTATGGGATCAACTTCCGCTTTTGGAAATATTATCGTTAGCTTAGCTTCCTGTAGATAATTTTGGCCTTATTTATTTGCCTTTGAGCTCTACAATTCACACATTCAAACAGTGATTTTATTATGACATTGTTAGTTTTTTGTGATTTAAAGAATTTGAATTATAATTATGGCAACTATGTGAGCTTGCCAATTTTCAACAGGATCCAATCCAAACACAATAGCCAATTATAACAAACTTAAATCATCAATTCAATTATTGTCCATACAAAGTTTAATCACTCATTTATTTCAGCAAGCCCATACAACATACCTACATGGCTACATTGGCTACACATATAATCCGACATAACTGACCCATTGAACAATTTTTACGTTCACTTTCTGCGCATGAGTATGCATACAGTTCCGAACGGGTCACGATTTAACCCGAGTGTGCACGATCGAAATGAGATCGATTAATTTTGAGAATTATAATCGATTTAATCTTGATAGTAAAATGGTAAATGTATGATTTGATTTAAGGAGTTCAGTTGAATAACATATAAGTAAGTTTGATAGTGGCTAAAGTTCTGATGTAACAGAGGTCCTTCTAAATGGTTTGACCTAATTGATAAGTTAATTCGTGATATAATGGATCTTTATGGCTGTAAATTACAGATTTAGATGCATTGCTCCGATTAAAAATCTAAATGGAAGTTTCCGAAATTGCGATTAATGTTTAGTACCTGGTCGACCAAGCTCTGCTCGGGTGAAAATAGAGAATGCTCATTTAATAATATAAAATAGTTCATACTAATTCCATGTATAGTACATACTAATTCCATGTTGCCATGATAGTAGGTACTTACAAATTCCATGCTGCCATGCCAATATTCTAAGGTAGCCATCTTGTTCTAAACTTTGGGCGACCGAGCTCTGCTCGGGTAAAAATACGGAGAAAACGATTTTTTCCAGATATGAGACTAGATCGATTTTTCGGCCCCGTAAAAACATGTACAAATATGTCTCATTTAATAGTATAGGATTTTAAGGATATTAAGTATATAGCAGACTGTAATCAGTATATTACAACTCTATTACAATACTATTTAATAATACAAAAAAATATTTAATCGAACACTTAATCATGCCATATAGTTTTTTTATGTAAGCAAATCTCTTATACTAACTAGTGGTCGCCAGAGGTCGAAAAACGACCATAATTCATTTAAATGTCATGATTCTAAGGCCATATTGTGTCAAACGCATGGTTGTGTGTGTAATGTTTTTTTTATTAATTTAATTTATTTCTAATGTATATTATATATAAATATTAGCTTTCCGCACTCCTTCTCCATAATTTAAACTTTAACTGTGCCAAATTTCATACTCCTAGTCCGCGTAATTCTCGTAAAAAGGGGTACAAAGTTTTTGCTTCACGTATTAATATAATAATATTTTATAGAGATAAGATGTGTGAGTTTGTATGTAGCAGGTAATCTTCGGAACTACTGGTCCGGTTTCTGAAAATTCTGTTACTAATGGGTATTAATATTATTGCCGAGTATCATACAAGAAATTTCACGCGGACGATGTCGCAGGAAGAAACTAGTAGAATAATAAATCCAGTTGCAATAACTAGTGCCAATATTATCCATAGTGAAAATATACACTGTTATGCATATGCATATTTATGTGATATGATAATGATAAATCGAAGAGCGCGTCGGCATAATTAACTGAGACTTCGTATAATTGAAAAGGGTGTGTGGAAAAATGAGAAATAGTATGTGCAGATCGAAGGCTAGATGCAGATGGCTCAAACAACATACATAGTTTACAATAAATCAATCTGCCGAGCCTTTTCCCGACTATGTTGGGGTCGGCTTCCAGTCTAACCGGATGCAGCTAAATACCAGCGTTTTACTGACTGCCTCCACAACCCAGCAACTGGGTAATACGATCCCCCTTGGCAAAACTGGTTGCCAGACTTTCGAGCTTCCGACGACCCGTAACGACTGTCAAAGATCCACAAATGACAGCCGGGATCAACAGCTTAACGTACTTTCCGAGGCACGGAGGAGTCTCGATATGTAAAGATGGTCCATACCAACCCATCCACGGCATCCCGGCAAGCATAGCTTAACCTGATGGATCGACCTGTGCGGCTGTTATTACTGAACAAAATGCCTGTATAGTTTACAATAAAATATTAAAAAATAACCAGTATTTTTTTTTGTGACAAGCAATGATTCCTTCTCTCTCAGATTGGTTTTAGTTAATTATATTATGGTATTGTTATAACGGTTTTGAATGCTATGTTTATGACTCACAACAGTGAACAACAGTCGAAGGTGACCAAGAGCCGAAGAAGTAGACATGCAAGCAGACAGATCATATAAGATCCTTGACCAACCTTCACCAATGTAAACATTCTAACAACAAATTGACTCTAGGAGAAGTATAACTCTCGAGTCAAGTATCTCTAGACTGCCCACTTGAGTGCGGTCGAACAACACTCTCTTCCGCATACTGAGGAATGATCCATGGAATCATATAGGGCTAATTTATAAACGCTCTTTGGAAGGGCTTCCTGTATTGGATGATAGTAGTTAATTGACTCAGGCGTGACTTTGCGGAAATCCATTATAAAATACAATAGACGACGTATATTTAGTAACCTAATCCGCTTAATTGTTCTTAAAGAGTCATAATGTCGATTTCTTACAGGGTTCTCCTGTAAGAAATCGACATGTGTTTTACCTCTCAACGAGGCATCCTCAGGATGACGATTGACTTGTTGCGAACCTGGACACGGACAGCATTGAGAGCAGAGCGACTCTGCTCTCGACATTTGATGTGCCCACACGTCGGGTTAGGTTACTAAATATAGGTCGTCTTTTGTATTTTGGAAGATAGTTTTAAGATTATGTTGTGCTTGCTACTTTTAAGCTACCACATTTTCTGCCTAGCCTTTTTCCCAACTTTGAGGGAAATGGGGTCGGCTTCCTATTCAACCGTCTGCAGCTGAATACCTGTATTTTATATAGAGCGACTGCCTATCTGACCTTAACAACCCTGTTTTTGCGTACCCTGAAGCTACAAGCTTATGATTTTTAATTCACAAAACTCTACGGGTGCTGCAAATCAAAAAGATTGAATAAATTTTATTTAAAAATTTATTTCGAATAAAAACCATTCTTGGCTGTAAAGCTATGTAACTTAAGTATTAAATTATTATACAACAAAGTTAACTATAAATCAAAATTAATAGACGTTTTTTTTCGAAATCTGTTCCTAATTTTTGAGATGAGTAGGTACCTACGCTAAGTTATCTAACCTAGGTCATCTGTCAACGTAACTTTATCCTTTCACTAGACCTGAGATTTTAGATATGTTTTGATGATTTATATCACTTCCTTTGAAGTTCCGGGTAGTTCTAATATTTAGATGTTTATTATTATGCAATGAAAAGGTTAAAAGGCGAAGTTCTGATGGAAGCTTAGCGAACATCACATAGCTACATGATCAATATGGCATGTTGTATATTTATTTTAGAACAAGGATTTAATATAAGACTTAAAACCAATGACGATGATTAAGCTAAACTAAGGCGTGTCAATAAACTTTAATGAGTTATAATGGCAGTTGTGGTTTTAAACTGAAACGTTTGGTAATGTAGCAAAATGTAGTCCATTTCTCAAAAAATATTCTTCACTGTAGAAGGTTCAGTTCAGATAACGTTGCCTACATGTCATTCAATCATTTGTTACGAAGACACTACTATGGAACTGGACCTCACCAATTAAAAAACGATTCGTTGCTTTTCATGTTAATTATGCATGCTATAAAAAAGATGAGAATGCAGTTTGTAGCGGACATTACTCTTTGACATTTTGTTATAATCGTAACACTTCTTCCTTATGTTATTTATCTTGATCAATACCGAATAGAATACAGAATGTATTATTTAAAATTCCGTTTCACCCAGAGTGCAAACAATGTCCGTATTTTTAAAAACGTCCGCGTTCTGTATTCAGTCTCAATCTGTCAAAATATACTCTAATTTAAGTAAATTTTTAAAAGTTTTTGACATTGATTATCGCTGAGATGAGATTGGGACTTTTTATTTTCGTATTTAAACGTGTTTTAAGTAAAAGAGTTGGTCTTCTGATATTACATATTATCCAGATTATCTCTTTTCCAAGAGCGCGAAATCCCAAACTCAAAATAAACAAGTATTTAACTGCTAAAAGATTTTATGAAGTAGTTTATCCTTGACCACGGACTCTACAGAATTCGTGATACAGGGGGAAATAAAAACTTGAACAATAAACGCAAGATAATCGCACGTAAGTGAACATCTAGTTTCATTAAAGGTTACAGGGGTCAGATACCAGTACTTAGCTACCTGTAAATGACATATAACATAGGTGTTATAATATCTCTTTTACAAGTAGCATTGGCTATTATTTGATAGCTCTTAACCAGTATTGTTGTATGTGTTTAAGATTAACTTTACTTTACTTAGGTACATATAAATACAATGAAGTTATGTGGATAGAAAAAAAAAAACTATATATTTTTTCTTACACTCAAAATCAACGTTACTGCAAGATGTTTTTCTTTTCATTTGCCAAACACTTAGAGAGTTTCATGTTATTTCTAAGAGATCTCACAGACGAGCCTTCATGTCCACGACTTGCACCAATTTTGCATGGGAAGGAATTCTTTAATTACGTAAATTAAAATTAGTAACAAGAAACATGAATTCCGGTGTGATCAAAATATAATATTTAACCCGATAGTATGCAATCGTTATTACAATTAAATAAATGTAATCCAAATCTAATTTTAAGCTAAAGTATTACTTAATAAATAACCAAAATAACCATTAAATAAACTGCACCAATTACAAATTGAACTCGAACACGATCTTTTTGAAGTTTCAACCTGACCTCAGTGAGAGGTCGACCTCTCTCGCCCGACAGCTGACACGAAACATGTTCCAAAACAGGTTGAACTCAAATTAACATGTCAAACGATGCAACTGCAACTTGATAGAACTGGTCGGCGGATTTTTGTGGGAATATCGGTCAGGGATGGGTATGGAAAGGTGCGTAATTAATAGTAATTTGTACTGTAATTGCAAGGTTATTTTGATGTCAAATTAAATATAAGTAGACCTACATACCATGTAGTGAACATTACGTGATATAGAGCTAACATATTACCAAATGAGAAGAATTGAAAAAAAATTAAGTGCTACCTTTATTTTCTATTTGTTTTACCTTTTTGAGCAGGGCACTTGGTAAACTAGATTAAGCAAAATAAGCATTTTATGTACAATATGTTTTCCTTAACTACTGTACGTTTTACTTAAAAGCTACCAATTTTCGTGAAATACTTGTACAACTGTGTCCCATAACACAAGCGATAGCTTAGTTTGGGAACCAGTATCACCAACTCCTCTAACGAATGATTTTCTGGTACCAATAAACACCTTTTTTTTCACTTTCAGCAGCTTCATTTAATTTAATGCGGATGACCTCTGACTAACTCATTTCTGATGTAACACCATACATCATCATTTTTAATAACATAATAATTATCATTAGTCTCAAAATCCAAAATCTTAATGTACGTAACAAACTCAAAATTCCCACGGAATAAAAAAACGATTTATTAAAATTATTTATTGATGTAACATTAACTCGATATTATCGTAACCGAATATGACCTTTTTAAAACTAAAGATGTAAAAGATGATTACCACTTGTCATAAACGTTACTTGTCAGTTGTCAGATTTACAAAAACTGTTTATGCAATATCGATAGGTAATAGTTTATTAAATGACACATCACTATTTACACTGGGCAGTAAAAAATTATTATGTCTATTATTGGTCTAAATTTTATGATTGAGCAGTGCATAAGGCTTCCGCGTGTTTTTGTCGCGGCAATTACCTACTTAGATGTTTTGAACCATATTTTTCAAGTAGGTATAGTAGATAATTTAATTGTTCAAATCACAACTGCCATTTTTTGACAGTTGTATGAAATGGCTACAACACGGCAAATTGACGTGGGGTTGATTTGCTTTAGAATTTATTTTCTTGATGTTACATTAAAGTATTTTTTTGTTTTCTTAAATGTGTTTTCTCGGTAGGTACCTATTTAACAACATTAGAATTTCTCAAGCAGCTTTGTTAATGTCAATAAATATTGGCAGCATCAGATTGCATCACCAGACATCGCTTTTCAAAATCCATCCTACATGACGTACCATCAACAAAAAAAACAATTTATATTTTATTTTATTACATAAACATTCGTAACACTTTCAGTGCGCATCAGTCCTTGTACCGTTCGCAGCAGATGACCGGCTCCTTTCTATTAAACCGAGGCTACATAGCTTCGTGTCCATACAATTAAGGTTTTAAAATGTTTTGCTGCACTTAATGTATGTACTCTAGAACGTTTTTAATTATAATATTTTAATGTTAATTTGCGTTTTTTTTTTGCGTGATCTTTAACGTTTTGGTTTTGATACTAAAGAGCTTGGGTGAGAAATCATTAATCATAATCATCGTTTTTTCAGGTAGGTATACCTAATATAATCAGCTTCCAAAGTAACATTGTGGAGCTGAATATAAATTCTTGATACTTGGCACTAAATGATAATATTATGCCCAGGAAATAAGTTAAAAAAAAAAATAAGGAGGCAAGTACCGTTAAATGTATTGAAAATCCTTTTAAATAAGAAATGAAGGACAGATAATTTGCAGTCATCACCAATTTGATCTCGTTTGAGCTTAGTCTATCTAATTTGTGACTATTTCCTTTAATCGAAACACTATTCCTGAACACGTTACTCCATATAAAAATAACAATTTTATCTCTTCTATTGAATTCTTAATAGCATTTTATCAATAATATATGACGATAAACTGACCTATTTCTTCATCAATAAACCTTACACATTAAAACCCTGTCATCTTCAACGGTACTCTCCGTATGTTTGACCTTCTTCCTTTTTAAGGTCAGATCATGAACGTGCCTATTTTGTAGAATGAGAGGTCATTTGGATTTTATGCAGATGCATATTTAATTTATTTATTTTAGTTTAAATATTTATATTGATTTGCATAATTTTGTGATTAAGATTGGTTCCGGATGTTTTTATGTGATGCATTTTGTTAATGTGTTTGATAGTGATCTATGTTTCTGGTATCTCTGAATTAAGTGAGAGATTTAATAATGCCTCGATGTTCTAGTGGTCACAAACGCTACTGCTGAGCGTGAAGTCCTGGGTTCGATTTCCAGGTCGGGCAAAGTGTTGTTGGGGTTTTCCATCAATTTCTCAGTAGCAGCCAATAGCAAACAATACAATAGGCCCCTATTACCCTGTTTAAGTTCCATAAAAGTATCTAGCGAATTGTGGTGGTACTATAGGCACATGTTTACGTTAACCATCAGGGTAATGTGATGTATATAAAAAAATGTTTATTGTTCCGTCCTTTTGAAATAAGTTAGGAGCTGCTGCATTTCCATAGTATTCATTCACCAATTGCAAAATTCCAGAAAATAAATGAGGACTTTTGACTCCCAAAACCACGCTTGATTGGCCAGTTTTTGAATCCAGCCCAACAGTGCAGATTTTTGTCAATAAACCATTATCCGAGACTTCCGACTGCCAATTTAGTATCCACATTATTTGAATGATGATGCAATATTATTTTATTGCATGAAGATTTGATAATACATAAATCTAGCATTTTTATCTACCGGTCATCTCAATTACAAATATCAGTCTAAGATCTGAATTATTGCAAATCTTTTACAAATGAAACGATAAATAAATATAATACTGATCATACTACTTCACTTTTATTGCACAGCAGGTTTTTTTTAAATGTCATGTATTTCGCAATAGGTACACAAAGATAATTAAACGGTTTCACCATCTAACGGACGATTTAATCGATATTAGTGCTATAAAAATGCATTACAATCATATCTATGTCTTTGTATTTTACTGTGTGTACATAAATAATAAAATAAATAAATAAATTTATTATTTATTTTTATGAAACTACGTACTATCCACCAAAGTAGTTTTGCGCATGCACAGAATTATGGTTATTTGACCAAACCTTAAATGCAATTTTTATGATAAATGGAGTCGTAACCCAAAACTTATAAGTACCATAATATATACTTTCTTATGCATTTAAATTTTCGTTGCAGTAATAAAAGATTTGGACTTTGCTGGTTGACCGTACCAATTAAACAGTTTTATAGTCCGAGGAATAAAACCTACCCACTTCAAATAGCTCTCAACTAGACCTCAAACAAGAGTAAAAACTCAAAAGATTCTTGTCTCATTGAAATAAAGTCAAGGGCACTGGATGGCACTCAAACCTGTCCATCTAGGAACCTTTAACGCCTTTGAGTAACGATACAGAGCTGGCCAAATAAAGTACATTAAGTGCACTACAGTGTCAACCAATTTTTACACGATTTTAACCAACATGGTGATTTTCAATCTTGTGCGAAAAGAAGAAGAGTTCATTTTCCAATGTATGTGGGACCATTTCTGAAAGACGTGCAAATCGTTATATAATATGTGTGACAAGTCAATATTGACTTTATTACTAAGGAAATAAAGTTTATAATATAGATGTTTTTGACTTCGACCTTTAAAAGAATTTTACTGAATAAGATAAAACTACCTTGTACAGAAAGTCAAGATTCTCTTTGAGACGCAGTTAATTTCATTGGCAAATTAGCCTCGATTTTTGTGAAAAATGTCGCTTTCTTTATTGATTATGGAATGTGTAGCCATCTGCGATATCCCTGTAGGAGACATTACCGTTAAAAACGTCAAAGGTGACAAGGTTTATGTAATGAGAGATTGCAAAAGTCATAAAGTGCCAAACCATGTCTGAACAACAATAGCTTTAGAGGAGTCACCAAATGGTGGACCGCAGTCCGTATGCGGACCTATTCAGTATTGTTTTTTATTAAAACTTAATCTAAAAATATAATTTTGTTTTTTGTTTTTTTTATCTTGCTCCAATTTACTTACTTTAGACATATAGTCAGTCAACAATGTAATTAATTATTATTAATGTGGAAAAAAAAATTCTTAGTATTTCTTTTTTATATTAATTACGTTACTTTGTTAATTACATAACTTTGTTTACTACTCAATAAAAAAAATAAAAAAAATATTTATCGGACATCGGAGGTCCATGGGTTAGTTACAGAACACTTATAAACTATGTTAGTAAAACACACATGAACAGAACAAAATAATAAAAAAAAAAATGTTAAAAATGTTTCTTTGCTATTTTTAATCTTGGTTCCTAGTAATCTTCTATCAAACCAACCGTGACAATCATATTATTTCTTTAAACGGACCCCCAATGAAACTTATTGGTGATATCTGCTTTAGAGAGTTAAACGACTCCGCTTCCTTCTTACAAAATGTTTACTGAATTTGTCAGCAAACTTTGATCCAGTCCAGGATGGATCGGATCCCTTGCTGCCTTTCCCCCAGCGACGCCCTAAACGTGTAGTCGCTTGGTTTACAAGTTTTATGGAGGCCTTAATTTATTAAGGCATCCACAGGATAGACCGGTTAAGCAGCCGATATCCTGTATGGCTGTCCAGCAAGACGGCATTCAAAAAAAAAAAAGATGTAATGATTTTGTAGAAAGCAACTAGGATCTCATCAGGAAAACCCCTACCCAGCTTATGCATATCAAATACCTAGAAGCACAATAAAGGTTAATCTGTAACAATCATTATGTGAACAGGAAGGCACCATGACAAGTGACTTATTCAAATAATTGACATTTGATATTGTCGCGGCATTTGCTTCAAGCACGACAGACAATTATAACGAACAAGAAAAAAAAATTCTAAATGTTAATGTATAAGAAGCACTAGTAGTATCCTGTCCTAGATAGGTCAAAAAGATACAGAACTCCTGTAAAAATATAATCCACTAGCTGCGCCTCCGCATAAGTCTCGATCCCGTGGGAATATCGGGATAAAAAGTATCCTATGTCCCTACCCAGGTCATGGTCTACCCATGTGCTGAATTTGATCCAAATCCGTTCAGTCGTTTTAGCGTGAAAGCGTAACAAACAAACTCACTTTCGCAATTGAAATATTAGTTAGGATTAGGATGTCGTTGAATCTGACACTGCTATGTTTTCTCAACAAATTAAGTTTTCCCTTTGGTAGCGAGAATAAGCTGTCTGCTGGTACTGACCACATAAAAATTAAAAGACCATACATTAAACAGTATATGTCAATGTATAATAACAGTCCAACACCTGAACAACACATACCAATCAAGATTGACATTTAACAACAATACATTGTAATCTTAACCAACCAATTACGAACCAGAATTGTATTAAAAACTGGTCAGTAACCGTGACTTCTCCTGTATTTTATTACCCGATTAGATTTATGAAGGCACTCGGGCTTGCTAGGCTAAATTACTACATTCCAAAGTTGAATCTATTATGTTTTATGTATTAGCTAAGCTTTGTCGGTATGGAAATGAATGCTGTAATGGAATTTTAGAATTGGGTATTTTGTAGTTGGCTACGTGGCGTAGCGGCTACGAAAATATGATTGTAGCACATAGATGATGTAGGCAGATGCTACTGGCGTAGCACGTCGCTCATTTTAATTCTTTTGGACATACTTTATTCATGTTCTTAATATTTATAGTCCACAATAATATTTACACAGTGGTTGAATTTGAAATACTGTAGACTCAATTGTATTAGTTAAGTTTTATCGAAGCAAGCGTTAGAGGAATAAAGAAATTTTAACATTGATACATTGAGAAAGTAATTAACTCTTGGAATCACAATATAAATAGTATGAACAATAACCTTCATATTTACTTAAAAACAATAAACTGCACTTACAAATTAACTGGTAAAGTAAAAAAGCAGAACAAAATAACCTGGCACTAATTACTGGTAAGAATTTCACTTGACATTCCATTTCGATAAGGAAAATCATCCTGGTGTACAACCATACACCATTATTACAAGAATATATCAAAATCTTATTGTCTTCCGCGTACTTTTTACTTCGAAAACATCAAGACGTGCGCTACAGGAAAGGGCAAGCTACTTCAATTCGACACTGCAATAAATAGTTTCAACTTTATACTCTACATACCTACTGAATTTCGAATTAAAATGTCTAAATTCGTCATGATTTATTTTAAAATATATACCTATTTTCTGCATGGCCGTACAAATCAGCGTAATCGGGATTGAAAAATCTGGTATTATTGTTCGGGTTCAGTTGACTCGGGCCGAGCTGTCACTGACCCAAAATGGCTATGCCTTAAGAAAAAAATACCTATGACCCTAACAGGAAAGATCACCGTAACAGTACAGATTACGGCTTTTAATTGGGTATTTAATTAATCTGAAGAACTGCAATTAATATCGTCTGGCGTTTTTTAACAAGGTAGATGCGTTTTTGATACCTTCAAGTAAGGTAACGATCACACACAAAGAGGTGTTCAAAAACTCTAAAATGCGTTTAAGATGTTTTGAAGTAAGGTAAGAATTACAGTTGGGCGCCATCTACACGGGTTAGAGTTTCGCGGCGATAGTCCGCCGTGTCGCCACGCCGCGCCGCGCATCAAATCTATTGAAACTATGGAGTAATCTTCACACGGCAATATCATCGCGGCGAGAATTTGATGGCAGGTACTCTCGCCGCTATCTCTCGCCCGTGAAGATGGCACCTAACTGGTAAAAAAAAAAAAAAAAATGCTTTTAAGGTACAACTACTTACGTAGGTCCGTCAAAACCTTTTCATGAGCCCACGTAGGAAATATATTACAAATAATAATTATGTAAAACAACTTTTTTTTTTTTCAAATGTCTTTTAATTTGGAACTATTTGAAATCTAGAAAACTAGCAAAAGAAAATAACTCCTGCGTCTGCGCCTCAGAATCAAAAGTCATTTATTCAAACTAGGCCAAGAATCAGCACTTTCCGAACGAAAAAATTACATAAGACAATCCCCATCAGAAGAAGTGGCGCAACAAACTCCTCAAATCACGTTTCCTGAAAATGAGCCCAAGACGTCAGGTAGGTACATAAGCTATTTGCAAAAAACATCTGTCTTTATTTTTTGGGGTACATTTATTAGTGACGTATTGACACAAAAAGTGATCTACATTATTTCCTTATGAACAGAAACTCGTATTTTATTATCAATAATCTAATCCATTTTTTGCAACGAAATAGTGTGAGGTTAATACATAGGTCTGCGGTTTGTAAAAAGCAGTTGACCTTTGATTTTTATATTACTTCTATTATCTAATTAAATAGCTACTGAAATCACGAAAATTTTTAATAATATAAAAAAAAATTACACCTAAGATATTAAAATGCAAAATTTGAGTTATATAGCCTGTCAGATAAAAATCTGGGAATTTATTTAGCAGCTACTGCATCAAACATTCAATGTTATTACATAAAAAATTAAATATATTAATTAGCAGGTACATTTAATATCACGATTGTAATCATTTTTTTAATTATTACCTACTTCGACGTGACGTTTTATATTAAAACAAACTCAATACCGATATTTATTCAACCAATATTATTAGATAATTTCGTTTACTCAGGTGCATCCGCTACAGAAAAGAGCATCAAGATTGCTCACAAAGTACGATTTACGCGACCACTAGCGGACATAAAAACTACATCAAGCGCCCCACATATCATTACCGGGAAGTCCAAGAACAAGTGATATTTACACGAGGACGCCAACTCTTCTTTTTATACTACCTTACCTTCCCCTTTTGAAATAGATTTAAGATAAACAAGAAATAAAAAAGCGGCTAAAAAGGCCAAGACACGAAGGGGTCCGTACCACCGCCCAATATTTAACACTTCATATTTCTTTAACAAATTTCTTGTATCCCCATTAATTATTAACTTATTTATTATTTTTACTTTATTTGTTGTTATACCGACTACAGTAATACACACAGTCTGTTGTTCAAGTGTCTACCTTTTACGGCTCAAAAGATTCAGCCCTGTGACAGACGGATGGACGGAAAGCGGAGTCTTAGTAATACGTTGGCACCCATTGGGTACGGAACCTTAAAAATGACCGGTAAACTAATTACAGCTAATACAGTTTTTCAAAGTTCCGCTCCATCAAGGCTGTGTTACGAATCTATTAAATAAATCATTGATTAGAGTACTTAGCTTGCCTTTTTAAGTGTGGCCTCAATTGTAATTTCAATATAAAAGTTCGAATTACGAGTTGAAATAAAAATAAACGGAGCAGTATGGTTACTGTATTTTTATATGTCGTTGCTTCTTTTTGTAACAATTCTGTCCTTGCCAATGTTATTACGGAACGGCTTTATAAAAATAACTGCAGTTATTTTTGTTTTCTGTGGCTTATTTAATAAGATGCATTTATTTTATAATCACTTTTCGTTGGTGTTGCTCTTTTGCTTTGCTGGTATTGCCGAATGAGTAAGCAAAGTGCAGGCGATGCAGGGTTCAAGCAAGAGTTTATCGAAATATACCTAGTAAAAAGATAAAACATAAAAGGTCGGAGAATTTATAACTTCTCGAACTTGTAGTGTATATAATATTATGCAATCTGTGCTTCTTTTAACCGTTGACAATTTTAAAATACCACCGACTCATATAAAATCAATATTTAATTTTATTAGTCAATTTTAAGTGGATTGATTACATACCTAAGTTATATTTGGTGATTGAATTTTATGATTAAAAGATAATAAATTATTAAATGTTAAGCAAAGTTTATTGCTAAAAACAAGATTGGAATGTATAATGCAATGTTTAATTGAAGTTTCATATTTATTCATTTTAATGTTAGAAAAAAAGATTAATGATGCCGATTGTTTTTTTTTTAAGGAGCTTAGGTTCGAATTATATTTTTTATTCGTTACAGGCCCTGTTTAAAAGCCTAAATGTATGACAACTTAGCATAAGTATACATTACCAGCCTATAACGTTCCCACTGTTGGACTCCTCTCTGTGAGAGGGAGTGGGCCGTAATCCACCACGCGGGCCCAGTGCGGGTTGGTAGATGTCACATGTCGTCGATTTTTTTGTTCTAGGACATGCCGGTTACCTCACGATGTTTTCCTTCACAATTTTGAGAGCTGTGGTGATGAAATAATTTACACAAAATAAAGTTCTTGCCTGGGCTCGCTCCTACAACCTACAATTCGTAACTCGCAGCCGTTTCTACTGGGCCACCACTGCTCAAAATGACAACTTATCTATAATTTTTTCGTTTTCGTGGTTAGTGAGTAACCTGGTGTCAGAGTTTTAATGCCGCCTCTGACTTGGCTTCACATGCCGTCGAGAAATATCTCTCGGGCATGCCGGTTTCCTCACGATGTTTTCCTTCACCGTTTTTGAAGCAAGTGATAATTATTATTAAACTATCATTGGAAGAATATAAAACTGACGAGGAAAGCCCGGAAGCCGAGCCCAAAATAACTCGACAACAATTGCCTTTTTTTTTCATTTTGACATCATTGTCACCAAAATGTATAGGTGTAACATGCAGTTACATGCGTGATAGCATGCATTATTACAAGTGCAAAAACTGTGAGCAGAGTAATAATGTCCGTATTAATATAGATAGTTGCCCCATAACTTGGCAAGCCACTAAGTATTGCCACATCTAATGGCCAATCTATAAGCTACATTCACATACCGAATATCGCAAAGCACTTTCATAAATCGCTGGCAGCGATGAACGTGTAATCCTTACTGATTTTATCGTTTCGGTGTTGATAGTGGCAATTCTCTCACTGTTGTTTTTCGTCATTTTGTAGAACTTTTATTACACAATAGTGCCAATTTTTCGCCTTTTACAAAATGACGAAAAGCTTAGCTCATGAGCATTGTTGGTGTACTTTGCATACAAACATTTTTACTTTAATGAACTATTTAGTTATGATAAAAAAAAAATCTCTAACAAAATCAGCATATTGACCCTTACTGATCTCACTGCTGAGACACAGGCTTGCCCTCTTCCAAAGGTAGTGGGCCGTAATCCACCACGCGGGCCCAGTGCGGGTTAGTAGATGTCACATGTCTCCGAAATTTTGGTTCTAGGACATGCCGGTTTCCTTCACCGTTTTGAGAGTAGTGGTGATGAAATGATTTACACAAAGTAAAGCGCCTGTAAGGTTTCGAACCTACGACCTAGAACTAAGCCGTTAATTAAATTTTCATGAGGTCCTTCGAAAAACACGGTAAATCAACTAACGTCACATTAAATTAACATATGCCACACTCAAACATAATAATAATATTTATCAGCCAGTAATTAATTAAAACCGTTGAAATTAAAGCAATGACATTTCTTAAAATACTATGTTTTATTTGCAAACTTGACCGAAACCAGGGTTGCATACAGGCCGGGTGCATTCCGTGAATTTAATAAATTATTTATAAGAATAATTATGATGTCAGCCTGCGTAATTTTTGGCGCAATTTCAAAGAAGATTTCATTGAATTTTAATTAACAACAACAGACTTCCAATGATAGATCTGTCGGGAGCTGTAATGCAACATACACTTTGTTCACGATTTTTACTTGAATTTGGTCTCGACTAAGATATTTTTGCAATAGTTATACGTTGAGTTGCGTTGTTGTTGCGTCGTTTTGCGTTGCTATTGCGGTTTTTCATCTGGAATTTCCCGGTAGTAGCCCGGAGTCTTTATTTGTGTCCGGTTGATGGCAATAGGCTCGCCCCCTATTACATGGGACTTAAACATAAGTGGCGAAATGTGGGTGTACTATAATAGGTACTCCTCTGCCCAACCCCTCGCCGAAAACAGGCGTTAAGTTATGTGTGTATGTATATTTGCCCCCATGATTTTTTAAAGGTGGGCAAATTACTCACAGCTATCCCGATCTCTCACACACTATAATTTCTTAAGGGGGATGCAGTAAGGTAGCCCGCGAAATTCATTTAATTTTTTCATTTTTTTTTCATTTGATTACATGCGTGATGTTATGTTATATGTGTTTTGTTATAAGCAGTCTGTTTTTGTTAAAAAAAAACCGATAGGCAATAAAACCAGTGACAATATTAACACTCGGCAAAACACTAAAAAGAATAAGATTCAAGTCATTTGTACGGGTAAGCTTGCATATCCTAGTAGGTAACGTGCACCCAGTTTCTTTAGGTAACTTTTAAAACAAAGAACCACTGCAATTACATTGTAGATTTATATAAAACTCCAATTAAATACAATAGCTACTGCTACAATAACGTTAAACTGTGGCGGCATCTACAACGCCACATGTGATCTACGCATCAAAGACCTGACGTCACAAAAGTCCTGCATCGCGCAAGCAGAGTTTACCGCGCGATCAGCGTTTACCGCGCAAACCGCATAAATATAACTTACCGACATCAATCGGCGACCAGACAAAAAACCCGTCTGGTCGGAGGATCCTCCCTTTTCTATAGAGGATGAGTGAACTTTGCACCCTGTTCCACATACCTCTATAAAACATTTAAAATTAAAGTGCGAATATGTTGCTATCAGCGCTTCGTAACAACAATGCTTTTTAAATTTATGATAAATTCACCAAACAAACAATAGAATCATCATCAATAACCTACAGCTGGCCAACTGCTGGAAATACACTTCTTCATTCAGGTCCTCCTCATACTCAATTGAGCTGAATCCTCCCTCGATATCATCCGTCAGAGGAATCCAATGACTTCCCTAATGATTAGCATTATAAATAGTCTATCGTTGGTGGTGTTTTCCTGTACTTCTATATAAATAATAAGGATTATAATAAAAAAATATATTTTAAAAAATAAATTTTGTGAGTAGTTATCCGATTACGATATTTTTTTCAATAATGGAGAGTATTACCAAGTGTCAAAGAATTTATTTGATGTTAAAACTGTGACAATTTCAGCAAACGAAGGCGTGGGCAGAACACAGGGGCAGAAGCAAGTATTAATAAAGGCGGTTCTCCATAACGAGCCTAGTTGTTGGTACAAGTTGTCAAGTACAACTAACCTGTTTAACTAGACTTTAGCTTATTGAAAAAGGTGTTATGCAAATTCAAATACCGAAAATTCCATACAATCTTAGTTTTTTCATACAATTAGAATCTAAGGCTATTGCTAAGGCGGTGTCACAGACTTATTAGCTTCCT
Source organism: Agrochola macilenta (assembly GCA_916701695.1). Lineage (NCBI taxonomy): Eukaryota > Metazoa > Arthropoda > Insecta > Lepidoptera > Noctuidae > Agrochola > Agrochola macilenta. The sequence goes on along the minus strand of OU753560.1, from coordinate 19,502,542 downwards.
CATTCTTCGACATTGTAGTGTAGTATAGTTTCACGTTATATGTCGAATCGTGGTAGCAAACTCATTTATTGAAAATTAAAATCTGTCCCTGTCTCAGCTTTGAAAAAGTTTATTTTATTTTTTATTACTTCTAATTGCCTTAAATTTTCGACTGCAAGTAAAATCGTTACCAGGCTCACGTTTCTATCGAAAATAAGCTAGTCAAATGTGACGAACATTGACGACATTAGAAAACAACTGTCACGAACACCCACTGAGGAGTTCTTGGCTAAAAAGAGTTTCAGCGAGATAGTTTCAGTTACGATCTTATTACATTTCAGCCTATCCCTTTAGAGAAGAACCATGCCATCAACTGCCTAACCTTTTCCCCCAACTATGTTGGGATCAGATTCCAGTCTAACCGGATGCAGCTGAATACTAGTATTTTACATGGACCGACTGCCTGATCTGACCTCCACAACCCAGTAACTAAGTAATACGATAAGACTGATAAGACTGGTTGTCGACTGTCATAGATTTTCAAATGACTGCCGGGACCAACAGCTTAACGTAATGTGCTTTCCGAGGCACGGAGGTCTTGGTATGTACAGATGGGCACCTATCCACGGACCAACAGCGGCAAGCGTAGCTTAACCTGAACCGATCGTTCAGGTTAACCCGTGCGGCTGTTATTACTTAACCACAAGCCCTAGGGAAGAACCATGTATGCTATAGAATACCTAAAACTATTGCAAGACAAAATCACGACATATTCTAGCCGCAACTTCCACATTCGCCATACAATGTTCCAGTCTAATTGATCAAACAAGCATGGACAATGGACTAATACCCTATTGCCCGGCCGTGAAATGACCACGTATGGCCAGCTAATTAGACGGTTGGGACAAAATGGATGGTTACAAGTGGGTTAAGTGGTGATTTAGCGATGGTATTGGTTTTATGGTGTTGCGCAAAGATGTAGGTAGCTGTGCATCCTTCCGCACCTGAAATTCATTGGAATTTTCTTTCGCTCTGAAAAATCAAAATCATGTATGCTATGGCCCATTATACATATTTCCTCCTTTTTTTAACTACAACGGGAAATCTCCGGGAGATTTCCCGTTGTAGTTGCCTTATGATAAATGATGATCAGGCCGAAGGTGGAAGCGTGCTTCACCTGGAATCATCAACCTCACCATCTTACCTCTAACTGTCGAAACAAAACAATGCTGTTAACATTGTTGTTATGGCGGCAGACTTAGATAAGATGGTAGTATCTAGCCAGGTGGGCTTAGAACAAGTTCTACCACCAACCAAACCAATCAGAAGAGTTTGCCCCAGCTGGGAATCGATCCCGGGACCTCCGGGTCTGTGACAGGTGGTCTTACCACTAGACCACATAGGCGGTTAAAACTCCTTATTTTTAGGTAATCATTTCAAGGTAGAGGCTGTGGGAAGTTATTATACCCGCTATCAACCTGCTGGCTGGCTAATCTTTTGATAACACTTTGGCCTGGCGCCTAGTATAAATTTGTTTTAATTTATGTCCTGGCTGGAGGCTTTAAGTTAGTGGCTTAAGGCAGCCACTGAAAAGCCCGGTTAAGCAGCTACGACCTCCTCAGAGGTCAACAGCAAGATAAAAAAAAACACGTTCTTTCTTCGTGTTTTAATTTTATGCATAACGTTCTGACCATCCACATTTTCCACTATGAATACTCGAATACCATTTTAGACATAATATTATTAATTAATAAAACGGAAATATTGCAAACGTTCCGTAAATAAACAAAACTGACTGATAAAGTAAATGAATTCATTCATGAACGAAATTAAATCAGCGCTGCATATTAATTTGAAGCCAATTGACGCATATTTGGTTCGTTCTACCAAATCCTTGCAAATAGATACGACCTTTGTAATGTTTATGTTCCAATAAATTAACGAACGGTTCATTTCCTTGTTATAATTACTGTTCGTTCAACCGATGGTAATTCGGTTTGACATGTTGACTGGAAGTGTTCATTTCGTGTGGTTGATCGTTTGCGTTTGATAGCAAATAGATCGTGTCGATAATTTTGTAATGTAGACTAATTTATATTTGAGAATGAAGTGCATAAAAACTAGAGATGATATGAAAAAAATAGGATAAATCCACTTTGCGCCACTAAGTTCTCCCGTCAGTGACACAAGGTGCAGAGCAGAACAATAAAAAAAATATATAAATAATTAACCATAGGTACTCATTTATACAAACTTAAAAATTAAATCCTATAAAAACCCAAGTCCCATTCTTTTGTTTTGATCGTATTTTATTTAAATAAGTAAGTGATATAGCGCCTGCGTTCCTTGCAATTGCCGAGCGCAAAGTACCCGTACTTCGTGCATATTTTATTAACCATTAAAAAAACTACCTATGCAGCTTAAGGTACCTACCTGAACTTGAAAATGAGGCAATAAACAAGTAAATAATCGTTATACCACTACTTTACTTTTATTATCAATTACCAGGTCAAATGGGACCTCTTAACATGTCAATTCCAGGTCTTTGAAGCTTACCTACCATTATACATGGTAAACAGAATAAATTAAAACATGCATTCAAATATAATGAAAAGTTATATTACTTGGTTGTTAAATTATTTAAGTTAAGATCTTAGTTATAACCTACTTTCTATTTATTTTGTAAAACTACGAGGCTGGCATAATCGCTTCGCGATTAGGGCCTTTTTTCTAAACAAAGATTTAAAAAAAAATATATATATAATGAAAGCTATTGTATCTTAAATAGGCTATTACAGACATACCATATTAATTCGGTCTGAAGCGTGACTGATTTGTTTACCTGCAAAAAAGAAAAAAATATTTATTAAATTATATTGATTACATGACATTATAGTGCGTAAATAATAAGTACGTACATAATCGTAAGTATGAGATCTGCCATATAATCTCACATCAACCTAGAAAACTGTATATTTCACGCTTTTATTAGCTTTTCTACATTACTAAACTAAAAATAAAGTTAATTGTTACTTGGAGTTCCAATGGCGTGAGATTTTTGCCCGAAAATTGGCATAACTAACGAAATATTGGTAGCTAATAACTCAGTCTATCCTTTCGTGTAATTGAGGCGTGATGATCATATTATAAACAACAGTAATAAGCGATGACCTCACACAATATTTAATATAAATATTTAAATCATCATAATATCCCACGTAGGCGATGTCCTACCTCTTTCTTGCCACAGCATCGAGCTACTAATTACCAAAAAATAACTATAGAGCTCTATTAACAAGCCTAGCCTTTTCCCAAATATTTTTGTAGTCAGCCTTCAGTCTAACTGGAAGCAGCTGAATACCTTCACATGGAGCGACTGCCTATCTAACCTCCACACCCCAGTTACTGGGTCAATTAGGCAACTAGGTTTGCCAACACCCCTTGGCAAACTTAGTTGTGAAACTTCCGGCCTTCTGAATAACCGTAACGACTGTCAAAGATCCAGGAATGACAGCCGGGACCAACGGCTTAACGTGCTTTCCGAGGCACGCAGGGTCTCAGTAGTTTGTAGTAAAGTTGGTTGACTGAGCCACGAGCCCCTCCCCATAGAGCTAAATACTATCGCTACTAATAACAAAGCTACCATCGAGCTGCGAATAAAAACAAGTCTTGACAAAGTCGTTCCGCTCGCTCAGCACATTAAATGAAAACAAACTCGTTTACCTTAAACGCTCCAGTTTTGTAGCTCCTTTGTTTTAAGCTTTCCAAGCAATATTCTTAGACTGTTGTTGTAATTTTTAGAACGTGTCTTGTTGAGAAGTAAATATTTTATTATAAATGGAGGTCAAACGATTTAACCCTTTACATGGTGCGATTTAATTGTCAGTTGCATATCATAAGTTAAGCACTAAACAGTCTTTACAGTATTTGGACGATGCAAATCATTTGTTTTTTAAATTTTATTGTATGCCACAGGCAAGAAACTTACATCGTGTAAATGGGGCTTGAGTTACAGGTTAGAGAGATCAAAATGTATAATTTCAAACGAAATCAACTGATCAATCAAGTCGATAAATAAAATAATCTAGTATAAAGTCTCATATAATGGCAATAAAACTAACCCGCAATTAAAATACTAAGATCGGTTACCACTGACTTCTAAAGGAGTAGGTAACTGTGACATAGGTACTAGACGAGTTACGACTCGTGAATCTAGACTGTTTTTAAATAATTTTCACCTGCCTAGTTTATTTTTGTTTTCACAAGCCACGCATTAAATACAATCATGGCACATTTTTTTCGCAAACATTTTTCAGTTACTTTCATGTTAAACTGAAAGCTCTTGACTTTGAAATCACCAAACTTACAATATTTATGCACTATCGCATGACTACCAACCCGCACTGGGCCCGCGTGATAGATTACAGCCCTCCCTCTCTAAAACAGAGGAACAGTCCCAGAAGTGGGTACATTATTGGCTAATTATGCTATGCTATTAAGCTGTCGCATTTCATAAATCTAATAATCTACATCTATCAATCGATACTTAAAAACAGCGAAATAAATACTAGTTATAATAAAATCGTAAGCGCCTGCGCCTCGTCACAAAAGACAAGGTAAACAGCTGCCTGTCTCTTATCTAATATTTACACCACTGTATGTATGTACTGTGCTTATGTACTTGCTTTACATAGCGTGGACATTTGACATTATTATATTTTATGGTTACTTTATGACGCACTTTTAGGAGACATAATTATTTGCTACAGTGGTTTTAAATGGAGGCATATTTGGGGCAAAGCAAATTGATCTATAAGATTGTTGATTTGAATCTGGTAAATGAAAATATCTAGTGGTTTTACAGAGCGAATGGCATATATATTTGTAGTTGTATTATTTAAAACACGTCATTGTATTCCTGACCTTGTCCCTTGTTATTTGGGGTCAGCCTAACGCGTATTCTCTTCCATATTTTTTTTTGAGGGTTGGAAATTATCAAATAACTTCTCCCGCTCTTGCCTGTGTGCTGGGGCCGCGATATCCCTTTCGGACAAACTCGCAACCCTGGCAGGTTCCATTCTCCCCTGTGAACCATCACGTTATCATTCAAAACATTTAACCCGTCAAATTCTGTATTAGGGAACAGGGCCTGCGATTCTCCATACAAATGTATTCCCCGTTTTTCTTCCTAAATAATGCCTCTAGAGCAATATTTTTTTTGTAAATTAAATCTAGATCTGCTGTAGACACGTCCCGGTTATTTCCTTTTTTTCAGCAACTTATTGGTAAAGAAAATGTGACCCTCCATAAATTACAAAAATGCAAAGGACTACGAGTACCACACAAATTCGAAAAGTTTTTAACATAAAATAAAATAATAGGAACCCAGACATACTCTTTCTAAAAATTTGAATGTAAATAATCGGTCTGAGCTGCAGCTGTCCCTATCGCACTCTACGGGGGTTGACTTGAGGTAAGACGACGGCAATAGTTTCTTCAAATTCCTCGCAGGCCCTGTTCCCTCTTAAAAGAACAATCAAAAAGCCATTGCGTCTCGCCGATATCACGTCCGCGTGAGGCACATGTATTTGATTAATCCATGCAGGTCTAAAAGTGAAAATACCTACTATCAAAAATCTTATGAGGAGAGTTTATCTAAATAGGTACCCATATACTTATACCGAAATATACTTTCTAAATAAGATACAAAACATACTTTTCAATATACCAAAGCAATTAATTAAACGGAACTAAAACTAATCGGATCGTACAAACGGAAATTTAACGTGAAACCATGAACGAAATCCATAGTTTGGTTACTCAATAGTAACTGCGTTAAATTAACCATTTCATAGTTTAAATTAAGCGTTATTAAAACCTGCATAGTAACTTGGTCTAGCGGGTAAAATAGGCCTGATAAACATTACAATAAGGTCGTAACTTTTGTCACTTCTAATTAATATTATAATAAAAGATGCGAAAGTGCGTTTTGTTTTTGTTTGTTACGCTTTCACGCTAAAACAGCTGAACAGATGTTGATGAAATTTGGCACATGGGTAGACCATAATCTGGGTTAGGACATAGGCTACATTTTATCCCGATATTCCCACGGGATCGAGCCTTATAGAGCGGGTGTAACCGCGGAGCGCAGCTAGTGTTTTTATAAATAAATCAATAGACTTTTTTTTGCACAGTATTTTATTCTAAAAGAGAAAAGAGAACCGTTGACTATTTTTATTACAAAATAAAGGTAGCTAAAATTTGTGAAAGGGAGGGTCTTCTCATTTCTTAATCATATTACCCCAAATATACCCTAACCCATTTCTTCAACCAATTTAGAAATATTCAAATCAAATTCAGACATTAAACACAGACTCAATAACCATTATCTTAGATAGTCTTAATAAAAATACTGGTCCTATTAAGTGGGTGGAGTCCGTATAGGTAAACTAAGTCATTGTAATAAATTAATAATATACTAGCTGTACATACATAGGTAATGTAAATATCTGAACAGCCTTCGTATTGATGCAGAATTTTAAATGCTATCTTAATTTGGCCTAGACATGTTTTTGCTACACTTGTGACAAGTAATTAAGTAGTTCAAATGTTAACGTGTTAATCGTCTAAGCCAATTTTGTCTATACGATCATTGGATTTCATTGCCAGCAAATTACACGTGCCTTATAAGAATAATCAACATATCATGTTCCCACAGCTGGGAAACAGCCCTCCTCTCTTCGAGAGGGAGTGGGCTGTAATCTACAATGCGAGCCCAGTGCGGTTTGATAGATGTCACATGTCTTCGAACTTTTGGTTCTAGGACGGTGGACTGGTGGACGGTGAAGGAAAACATCGTGAGGAGACCGGTATCTCCTCACGATGTTTTCCTTCACCGTTTTGTGAGCAGTGGTGATGAAATTATTTACACAAAGTAAAGCACCTGCTTGGATTCGAACCCTCGACCTACAACTCGTAAGTCAGGGCCGTTACCACTGGACCACCACTGCTCTTGCACACGTATAAGCACACCAGCCGAACTATTAAATCTCTCCGTAAAAACTTAGCTGAAATGAGCTTGCAGTAAGCAGTAATTTCCTAGTATCAGGTGGAACATAAACTGCATTCACGATATAGCTTCCAAACATGTAAGCAAATACATCTTTTTGGAAAAACAGCTTTCATACCCACATATAAAGTTGAGATAAACATTTTTATGGGTTTTTCAATAGTACTAGTCATTTTGAAATAAACTTAATTTTACACTGAAATAAAGTTGATATTCGTTTAAGTGGAAATAACATCATTTGGAAAAAAGGATTTGAATATACTTTAGGTGAAATGACAGTTCCCTGCACTAAGTTTTAACAGTGAGATTTTTACAAAATAGACTGGCAGAAACGCTATAATTAAGTGAACGTTATTAAAAATGGCCCTATGTCGAAATTAACTTCAATTTTCTGCCCCATATCATCAAAGAAATGTAAAGAACACCAATCACTGTGAATGAGGGTTTTTGATATGACGTTCACTAGACTAGGTGAAAGTATTGAGACGTCAGGTCTGGGCACCTGTCAAAAGTGTCAAAGCAATTTTCTTCAGTCGTGATTGAATGATGAACGAATGAATGAAACGAATGCTGAACGTCATCATAAATCTTTAATATTCACTAGGTGAAAGTATTGAGACGTCAGGTCTGGGCACCTGTCAAAAGTGTCAAAGCAATTTTCTTCAGTCGTGATTGAATAATGAACGAATGAATGAAACGAATGCTGAACGTCATCATAAATCTTTAATGAGGCCTTTGCCCTGCAGTGGGACAGTAACAGGCTGGTATTATTATTATTATTTATTGAAATGTTTCATACATTCATGAAATGGTTACTACAGTGCACATTGCAATGCATGTGCAATGTTCAGCGCTAGCCACTATATTCGATAACAATATTAAATGTTTACCAAAATATTAAACTAACGTTTATTTACGAAATGCTGAACATCCTCTACTTTCTTTTTCTTATCTATAAGACACACCGCATCGCTAATCTTGAAAAGCAGTAAACGGCAATAATAAACGAAATTCTTAAATTACGCAATGTCTATCAAGCGGTAGATCAAATATTTCAGCGTTGTCACGCGTGGCTTGCGCGGGCGCAGCGACTTTACTCAGTTGAGAAAGTGCAGTTCGTTTAATAATTGTTTTGATTTTTAATACTACTCATAGATTAATTAAATATTGGAGAAAATAACTAATAGGTAATACTGTGAGCGTTGTTATACAAAAACATATTGGCAGATCAGAATTATCTAAAGTAAGCCAGTATTTATTTATTTATTATTACTAGTGGTCGCCCAGAGGTCGAAATTCGACCATAATTCATATACGAGTATATGTCATGATCTCAGAGTAATAAAGTTATTACTCTGAGGTCATGATTCTAAGGTAGCCATCTTGTGTCAAAGGCATGGTAGTGTGTGTAATGTTTTTTTTATTAATTAATTTGTTCTAATGTATAATATATAAAAATATTAGCTTTCTGCACTCCTTCTCCATATAAAAATTAACTGTGCCTAATTTCATACTCCTCCGTCCGCGTGATTTTCGTAAAAAGGGGTACAAAGTTTTTGCTTCACGTATTATTATAATTATTTATTTATTATTGTTTATTTAGTATAGCATTTTATATTATTGCGAAATGGGCCTGCTCTTTACCTCAATCTCGTCTGGTGGAAAGCGATGGATGAAGTCTACGATGGAACGAGCAAGCCCAGAAGATCCTGTGAGATCCTGTTCACTCTTACTTTAGAGGCTGATAGGTTATATATGAAAGGGAACACAGATGCTGGCAGGGAGTTAGCCATTAATACAAATTTTTTTTTTTCAGTCAATCCTTTTCCAAGCCTTTTCCCAACTATATTGGGGTCGGCTTACAGTCTAACCAGATTCAGCTGAATACCAGTATTTTACATGGAGCGACTGCCTATCTGACCTCCACAAACCAGTAACTGGGTAACACGATACCCCTTGATAAGACTGGTTGTTAGACTTTCGGCCTTCTGACGACTGTCAAAGATCCACGAATGACAGCCGGGACCAACGGCTTAACGTGCTTTCCGAAGCACGGAGGAGTCTCGGTATGTTAAGATGGTCACCCATTCACAGACCAACCCCGGCAAGCGTAGCATAACCTGATGGATCGACCCGTGCGCAGTTATTACTTAGCCACGAACTCCTCCAAAATTAAGTTTATCCTTGTAACAAAATCAAAGTTCTAGTAAACAAGTAATACCAGCTTACTTCAGATAAGCTTGTATTTTATATTCCGTGACTAAGATGATTGGTCAATATAGTAAACTATTCTTTATATATTTTTCTACTACTCCTCGTGGACCGAACAACGGATTCGCTTTAGTTCAGTTGCAATCTAAACGATTCTCCGTTTTATTTATTTATTTAGATTTAAAAGTTAAATCGCTTTAATTTGTTCGTGGATGCAGAAAATTGTGTTTAATCAAATTCAGTTGATTCTATTGATTGAATGATAACAAAATTATCTGACGCGAATAGCACCGCAGGGGAGCGACGGTTTTTAGACAGAATGACAAGTTCAAAACTGCGAAATCGTTCTTTCATTGTTAAACTTCGAAAGACAAACTGAAATATTCTCAAAGACCATTGCACTTTGAAAATGGAAACACAATTAAACAAGCAACATTTTTGCTAACAATGTTAGTACTATCGTTAATGACATGGCACTCGCCGAAGATACCCGAGTTCATTCGACCAAAACCGATGAGATGTGTGAACAAAAACTCCTATCATTGCACGATTCATGATTAGAGTATAATTAGAAAATGCTGTAGCAGGCAATTCATTTTTTATGATACTTAGCGTGCTTTAACCAATTAACGAAGGAATTGAGAATTTAAAAGAAAATAAGAGTCAATGCTTCGGTGTAAAGGTGTCAACGTACTTTAGACTTTAATTTATGTATACCTACATCGATACATATTAATTGTTAAGTCATGTTGAAGAACTCGTGAAAGACACTTCAAAGGATCCTGTCAATGAAAACGGCAGTAGGGAACGCCATAAGAATCACAGTCGTACTGATGACGTTAAAACTGTTCAGACACGTACCTATAAAGTATTATTAATAGATGAGTCTGATAAATCTGATAGATGTTAGTCTTTTCTTTAACGACTAGACAAGAGTGACACAAACACATAAAATAACGCCTGTTCTTCCCGGAAATTTTAGGCAGAGCAGTACCTACAGTACATCCACATTTCGCCAGTTATTTTTAAGCCCATGTAATCGGAGGCGACCCTATTGCCATTAATCGGGCACAAATCCAAACTCCGAGCTACTACTGAGAAATTCCTGACCGAAAAACCCAATAAAATTTTGCCCGACCTGGGAATTGAACCCAGGACCTCTTGCTCAGCAGTAGCGCTTGCAACCACAAGACCAACGAGGTAGTCTAGTATAGAACAACATGCGAAATAATATGTTATCGTTGATTACGTGGTTGAATTCAAAATACCAAAGAGGAGGTTGTTGATAAATGTAGAACATTATTACATATGTGTCTGTAAGAGCAGATTTCTTACGTAAGTACAAGTTACTCTTCATGCTATCTTGTATTACATAAAAAAAATATTTCACCCGTTCAATAGTTCAACTATTGATTACGATAATAAATAGGCATTACTGTTAAGTTAAAGGTTATTACATATCTGTAATTTATTCTAATTACTATTTAATACCGGGTTTTGATTTTCAATTCACACGTAACAAAATCTTCTTTACATGTTTGGTAATGTTAATAATATTTAAATGCAAATTAAATGTAATTGAAAACGTTGACCTATCTATGGCTTTATTATGTTTCTATTGCAATTTAATCTATATATACATACAAATAAATAAAATTGAAGTGTTTGTATGTAATATCAAAATAACAGCTTTCTACTGAATGAAAGTAAATACGGTACATAAAACAAAAAACAATTTTGAGTTTTTTATCAGTCTGTCTGTCTGTTTGTTCCGGTTAACCTCCGAAACGGCTGGACTATTTTGGCGGGACTTTCGGGCTGATGTTATAAGGAGTAACTTAGGCTAGTTTTATTTTAGAATAATAATTAGGGACCACGCGGGTGAAACCGCGGGCAGCACCTAGTATATGAAATAAAATTCACGGTAATATCAATTATAATTATAACTTACATTATTTACGTCAACTTTTTTTAAACATTAACACGTATAGCATCTGTAACATTTAAAATGAATCATCATTTTGCAATGTAAGACAAAAAAGGTAAATGATGTCGAAGCAATTAACAGTAACCCGAGAGCTGAAGTGCAGTAAGCGATGTAATATGATTTAATCGCGTGTAACGTAACAGTTTTACAAATCGTGTCTGCGAATCCGAACGCAAAAAAAGCTTCAGATACATTCCTAATTGAAGCACACCGGAATGAACTGTTCTTAAGATAAAATCGACTGAAGGGCCAATCATTAAGAGGAAACTCGGTCACGTGATCGTTGACGTTCATTCCAATCTAACGTAATCCTCTGTTTTCTCTCTGGTTAATGATACTATAGTTTGAGCGGGACCGTGGACCGGGCAGGCGTTGACCAACCCCACGATCATACAGTTGACAAGACCATTGTCAGGTTTCAGATCACAAAAAATATTATATTTGATACAAATGTCATCATCACTATACATATTAACAGCCCATAAATGAGGCGCTGAAAAAGGTAAAGAAATAGATACTATTATTGACAAATCCGCTTTTAATCTGAATGTTTTACTAGCAGACTGAAAAACGCAGCTACGTCTCTCTTGATCCTTGATCACGCACAGATGAATATTTAGTGAAATAGCCAAACAAAAACACATCAAGGTCATAATTACCATTCAAACAAGGTTTTCTATCACAAAATATAGCACATTTACATTACAATTTGGGTCTTTTCGTAACAGTTGTGGTCGATTCGTGGTCGGTGGTCAAAAATGTCACTTGCTTTCCTTTAATGGCCGTTCCGACAGAGTGCGGGCTGTTAACCTGAGTACTAAAGCAAATCTTTGATGTTAGAAACTTATTCATAACAAACATTAGTGTTTTTTGATCAATCAACAATCAACTCAGCCCATTGCAGTCCACTGGTGGACGAAGGCCTCTCCTAGGCTGCGTCAGAACAACTGTCCCCTGTCCTCCAACTTTCACATCCAGTCTGTCCCAGCCACCTTCTCCATCTAGCTGGGGTCATCCCACACTACGCTTGCCAATACGCGGTCGCCACCGGCCATTGGTCCTTTGACAAACATGGCCAGCCCACTGCCCTCAGTTTGCTTACTCATTCATCATCATGCATCATTTGATATGTAACTATGGATCGCGATTGTATTGCCTTTGTAAAACTGAAAGCTCTTTCTGAAAGAAGGCTCTTACATTTCGGGAAATACTTCAGGATAGTTATTTTTGCCACCATTCATCTTTGTTGTGTAACAATAAACAGAGTCTGTGAATTACAGACTCATGATAATTTTCTGTATGACAGCGTAACTTATATGATCGACAACGGCAATAGCCCTAATTTTTCTGGTAGGTATCCGTGCCTCGGAAAGCTCGTTGATCCCAGCTGTCATTCGTAGATCTTTGACAGTTGTTACGGGTAGTCAGAAGCACAAAAGTCTAACAACCAGTATTACAAAGGGGTATAGCAGTGATAGCCTAGTGGTGTGACCGTCAGTATGCCAATTCATAGGTCTCGAGTTCGAACCCAAGGCACGCACCTCTGACTTTTCGGATTCATGTGCGTATTGTAAAATTATCCCTTGCTTAAAAAATGGTGAAGGAAAACATCGGGAGGAAACCGGCATGCCTGAGAGATATTTCTCGACGGCATGTGAAGCCAAGTCAGAGGCCCGTGGGTGGCTTTAAAACTCTGACACCAGGTTAGTCACTAACCACACGAAAAGAAGAAGACAAAGGGGTATCGCGTTACCCAGTAACTGGGTTGTGGAGGTATTTTACATGGAGCGACTGCCTGTCTAAGGCAGTCGCTCCATGTAAAATACTGGTATTCAGCTACATCCGGTTAGACTAGGCAGATTCAGGTATCTGTACCTACCTATAGGCTGCACTTACCACTTATCATAGGGACGCCGTTTATGGTCTATTTGCCAACCACACCTAATCTCAAATTCTACCAAAAAACAGTCTATTGTTAACAACATTCCTCAAGGCAATTCATCAAAATCTCATTTTCGAAAAACACTTGCCTCAAAGAAATTGCGACACGACCGCTAAGAGAATATTTAAGACGTCCACAATTATGGACCAACAATACTGCCGAATGTACGGCACATAATGATACAATGTTTCTCAACCAGCTATTATATTGTTATCTTATAAATCTTCTACATTTCTGAAACGTTACCTTTCACTAAACTAAGTTCTTCGATGAAGGATAATCTTCGAGTTAAAGATCAATCATTGGGAATTAATATTTTAGATAATGGTTCCCAGTCTTGACCAAAAACCAATTTGTTGAGAAATGAGTTAAAATTTAAAAGGTGGATTTTATTTGAACCGTTACAAAAGAGAACTCGATGATACATGTACTCGATGAGAGGTAATTAGGATGTCAAGATTTGATCTATGTGTAGTATTCAAAATTAAAATCTGTGTTCCAATTTATAAGGTTGCAATCAGTGATTCCGCAATGAAATGGTAGTAATTTATTTTTTAATAAGAAACTATGAAAAACTTACAAAGTCAACAAAATTATTGGTATGATAACTTCTCAATTCTTAAGATAGTCAACGGAAATTACTTCATTTACGCAATCTGTAGGGCCATTGTTTAACAAATGCCGAATTAAGATACAAAGATTTTAATTAAATCTTTAGTAATGAATGAAAGTATAATGTGCGGTATCTAAAAGGAATCTCCCACGTTAAAAAGGTACTTTCTCTGAGATATTCACTCACATTCAATGTTAGGATGTAAGTATTTTATGGAATTTTGGATTGTTACCCAAATAATGTTGTTACAGTATATTCTAGTAAGTATAAATTAAATAGCTTTTGATTAATTTCTTCGCCTGCCACCAAGCACAGTACGATTCCTGAAAGACTGCCTTCGTTTTACCCGACTTCAAAATGGAGGAGGTTCTACATCGAATGATTCGTCTTCAATGATTTCGGGTATTTTCCGTAATTTTGGCATATCCGGTTGGATAGCAGTAAACCAAAAACCACCTCTTTTTGTAAGGAATTGAAGTTCATTGATTCATACTCTTTTGTGACCTACTTTTAATTAAAAAAAAAGCAATGCATTCCCATCACATAAATCATGTATGCAAAAAATTAACCTGACACAATATTGGTTAACAAACTCATTCTCAATATTAGCCTGTATGACTAAACATCTTTAATGCAATCACTAAAATAATAAAAAAAACATTACATAAATAATAATTATTAAAACTAATGCAGCTGCATTAAAACTAATTGCTTCCTTGAGTTAAAGGTTAGGTAAGTGGAAATTGACATATGGATATATAAAAAAACATGTTTAGAGAGGTTTGGTTATGTAGGTCAAATTGTGAAGAGAAGGTTTCATACATTTATATGTAACAACTCATACCAAACATCGTCTCAGAATCTACATACAAATTTACTTATGACAGCAAGCAATTTTATGGAGATATACCTACCGTCTTGTTGAAAGAAATGGACGATACTGCTTTTTCATCAGTTACAATTTAGTAACTTAGTGACTGTAATACTAGTTCAACAACTTTTGTTGTTCAACTAAAAATACTTTGAATTTGAAATTCAATTTGATCTAAAGTCTGTTAAGATGATTCAAATCGCTCTCGACTTAGCAGGTGATCAACTAAAATCAAACCGTGTGAACCGCTATAAGCCAAAATCTGGTACAAAATAAGGCAACAAAAATCAAATATTAATTTAGAGTATATACTCGTATAATACACTCCTATCCATCGGGAAATCTTTTCTAGCAGCACAAAGGAAAATTCCAGTATAATCAAGATATGGGATGCAACGCGTTTGTGTTATTTCCAAGGTGGACATTCTTCAAGTTATTTCATACTGTTAGACTATTTGGCTGGACATTTTGTGTAAGTCAAATAACATGGTTATTGAATATAGTCTATGACAGGTACGAGACTACGAACATCATTGGTTACGCAAAAGTAATCGGTTTCAGTAGTCGTGGTCAAAAGTTCAAGCGTGAACTGGTTATTTAACTGTTCATCTGTGTAACAGAAAGTTGATGTTGATGATTGAACGACATTTTGAATGATTCTGTGAAGGTGATCTTTTGTAAAAATATATGAAGATTGGAATATTAACTACGAACTTGACGACTTTTAAGTCTTCCACTTCCGACAATACTGGTATTATAGTTCATCATCATTCTCCCACACATCCCAATTTATTCGTGGTCGGCGCAACATGGGTTTTTCTTACATACTTCTCTATTAGTAGTCATCTTGGTAGTCATCCCTTTCTAGCCATATATATTATTGGTTCACAAACATACTAAACTAGTTAGCTCATTATAATGCATATTGGTCTCGATACCTATGTAAATTTGATAGCAAAAGACTTCCGAAAAGATAGGAAGATGATGCTATCCAAATGTTTGACTCATTGTGGGAGTAACACAAATGAATACTTTAATGTGTAAGTAGCGCTGCACTGCTTTCTGTTTTAAGTTTGAATCAACTACCTATATGGTTAAATATAGTTTAAACGGATACTAATTTTGTCTGCACTACGCTAAATTATAGACATATTTATAAGGAAAAGAATAATCTTATTTCGAAACATTATCTCCTTCCAAATAATAAATCATGAAGGCTAAACAGGACTTTCGATTGCTTTCGAAAGTAGTTCCAAGAAGTCACATTTCAGTCACGAACCTTTCTGATACGATACCATGTCATGTCTAATATCTCTAGTGGCTGTTATCTGAAGTATTAAGTAATCATCTATTGTTGATCCGACAGAACGGTAGGGGGTCTAACAAAATGATTGATTCTTTTAAACAATGTGATATCAGCACTAATTCTTTATTAGAAGATATATTTACATATCTAATTTTTCTGTACGTGTGTATGTCACTGAATTTCTCCTAAAAGGTTGGACCGATTTTGATGTTTGTTTTTTTTTGTGTTTTCATGGATCCACTCAAGTGGGTCCATGAATACTCTACTCTTGGGTCTACTGACCCGGTAGGTGGTGGTGCGATCGAGTTCTGGGAAACAGAACAACGTTTGTACGGTCAGCTGGTAGTTATATAAATTAATAGAGAGGTTAAAGTATGTCTTTAGCTATTAGTGATACAAGGTTTTATTGCAGTGAGTGAAGTGTAATCTAAAAACGTCTTGTGTTCATTTTGTGATGCGAGTTTTTAATGGATTTTAAATATCTGACCCTGGTGATTGATAAGTACTTAGGTATATTATTGCTGTAGAAGGTACTTTTAAGGACTGCTTAGAACCTGATAATAGAAGTAAGCATTGAAGAATAGAACTGCAAAATAAGGACTTCTGTCTATATTTTGCAGTTCTGCTGCAGCTGAAGCATTGAAAGAAAATACTATCAACTACAAATAATTGACAGGTAAAAAAATCTACAATGTCTGATTCACTAAGATCCAGAACTGGTAAATAGATATAGGCTGGCTGGCTAGATAGATATAGGTTAACCTTCAAATGTCCTCGATGTCAATCTAATATACTTAGTTATACAATTAGTACTCTGAATAAGACATAAACCTAACGGTAGCATTAAATAATTATATGCCTAACGTTGTGCAATACTAAGTGATTAGGTACCTACTAGACGAGATCTAACAACCTCTAATTAGCTCACTTATAACAGAAGAAAAATGTGAACGTAAATTAATTGCTTAAACTTTTGACCATAGAAATGCAAATCATGTTGAAAGGATCACAAAAAAGTTGACCAAACATGAACGTGTTTTTCTAAACTGGATTATAATATTCCAAAATCATTTCCTAATCAATATCAGATATGAATTGGACTAGGTTAAACCAATAAATTACTTCTTAGCGGCTAAAATGAAGAGTCACTGTCCATACAAGACAGATGCAATCTATGATGGCATTATGACAGGTCATTCACGGAGCGATCCCCGTCGGTCATCTAAAGACAGTTACATTATGACCTATTAGATCACAGTTATGCAAGTGAATGCACAGCCATACATTCACATCGTTGTAAATCATATTATAAATCTCTAAAGTGTGTCGAGAGGCATCTAATTTAGAGATTGTTAGAAAAAATTGCGGAAATACGTCTCTTAATAAAGTAGATGTTTTATTTGACCCAGCAAATTAACCGGTGAATGACCGCAGGCAAATCATACAATACATTGTTGTTGCACAAATGCAGCAGACGGCTTTAAGTGTATCTTTATGATCTTTGTTAATAAACCTATTGTACTAGTTTGTAGATGTAAATGTAATGAAATTTCTTCCTTTTGCAGATAAAACATACATTATTTGTGCAATAATTGCAGCTGCAACTAGACTTTTAAGTATGAAATATTCTGGAATTTGATTCATATAATGATAAAGATGCTTAATTGGTGTTAACAACTCAACTCGTTAATAATGCAGAAATTGTTTTGTTTTTTTATAATATAATGTATATATTAGGTACAGGAATGTTCATAGTAATAGATAAAAAGTGGTTCTTCAGTTATATTAATTTCGGTTATGATAATTATACAATTCACCAGCTGCTCATTTAAATAGAAGCTGCAAAATCATTAAATTCATCATTTTTAATGATTTTGCGTAAGAGTTCATAAGCTTCTACAGAAAAGGTACAAAGCTAATTTATTTATAATTTAGATACCGTTAAAGAAAACTTGTAACAACCCGGTACGTGATTTCATTAGGATTATAACAGCTTCGCTATGGTAAAATTATTTTCGGTTTTAGCTTAGCGTTCGACTCATACAATTGTGTTACCACAGTGTGTTACATAATGACTGTATATAGCATTATTGTATCATTAATGTTGGATTACAGATGAAATGCGTTTCATCTAATAGGATTCTTGTAAAGCAAAACTTTCGACGGTTCTGATGAAGCTTGTGGGTAGTTACTTTCGGCGTTCTCCAGGGACACTTTTGAGTCCAGTTATTAAAATGTTTGGTTATGAGAAAAAGAAAAGGTATACAAGCCTAATATAGGTATAAAGTACTGACATTTCAATAGAAGGTTCGCTTTTTTGAGTGAATGGACTTTACCGACAAGCCCCTGACGGATTTAATAATTAGAACAAATCCTTGAATGTAATATTAGGTATGTACATTGTCAATATTGTATCATTAAACACGTGCAGTACTGTTAAATGACGATTAAATAAAATTTGTACTAATCAAACTACGACTGCAAAATTAAATGTACTACATAAATAGGCTACAACTAATGAAAATAAGCACATGCAAGCAATCAGTTGGTAGAACTTTTAATACCTTAGAATTAAATACTAATTACAAACAATATAAAATATTATATTAAAGTCAGAAATCGTACAGGATTTGAATAGACGATTAACTGACACTAACGCCACCTTAAATTGTGCTTCTGGTTTGTACGACAAATTGTTATTACCAAGGCAGTACTTAGCTATATTTTATTGCTCTTTAGAGTCAGTTTTTCAGGTCTATATAGTCGTTAAAAATGCACGTCTTTCTACATTGTTCTCACATGTTTAATTTCCACATGAATGATGTAACCAATATTTTGTAACAATTTATTTAAAAAAGTGTCCGAGGAATTTCTTGCCCGTTCTTCTCCATAGGTACCTACTACGCTTTGGAATGGGCAACTAGCTTCATATTTCTGACTGACCGATTCCTTGACAATTCAAAAGTGCCTGTAAATGGTTAAATTGAAATAAATGCTATGAGTTTGAATTTGAGTACACACAAAAATATGACAAATCTCCAAAAAAAAAGATCTCAGTTTGATTCCCCAAAACATTAAATTTGGCTAAATAAGTTAAAAAAATTGTCACACTCATAACCTTTCTTTCAATTGGTTAAACTAACGGACACAACAACCACAGAGTACATGGCCATGTCACTTTAATGCACTACATATTTGAAGACAAAGCCTCGGTGAAAGATGGTGGCGTGTGTTTATTTGCCAGACATGCTCACTGACTACTAATCGAGGCGTTACTATCACTTTCTCGCATTTTGTTTTGTCACCAGATATATGTTTATAGAAACATCTATGTAGTGCTGTTGCTGTATTGTTTTATCCAAGTTTTAGAGAGAAAATCTAGCTTCACGCTATTTTAGGGAGAATATATGTATATAGGAAGGAATCTAGTCATATGACTGATACTAGATATGTTGATACTAGATGGTCATGGTACATGATACTAGATGGTCTTGATGACTTGGAGAACCAATTAAACTTGGTAGTTAACTTGGGTGAAATTGTAGGTATCTTGGTGTTTAATAACCTTTACACATAGAATTATGGTAATACTAAATCTTTCAGTGAAAGAGATCTTGATGAAAATATGTTTGAGGTTTTCAAAAATAGACCAAGAAAATTCAACTAAACAAATAAGAAATAACATATAGGTATCTCTATCCTAACTCAGAATTGAAAGAAATTATTTCGCAAAACATGATTGAACTCAGCATATCCTGTCAAGCTATACAAAAACTTTTATTTCATCACTAAGTAGATAATTCATAATTAAGAGAAGTGCATTAGTAACACATAGCAAGGTGTTGAACAGAAGATCAAAATCAATGCTTAGTAATTACCAATAAGTAGTCTAATTTTGAAATCATGGCCATGTTTGCAGTTCATCTAATGAAAAACCTTTTGAAATCATTGCATCTGTATATCGAAACAGATGGATCAATCGATAATGATCTTTTATTTGCCCAATGAATTTCATTAATACTATAGAATGAACCGTGATTATATCTACTGTTTCCCATATTAATAACATTCATTTAATTGTTCCTTTTACAACTTTCTTTTGTGCCATATTAACTTATTAATTGTTAGGAATAGACGCCGGCAAAAAAGTATAATTATATTTCCTTTAAGTTGATTTTACATGTTAAACAAATAATTTATTGCTTCCATTTTATGTACTAAAATTTGAGCTAGCGGATACATAGATTATCCAGTTTCAACTTCTTTTTAGACGCTTACTATAAAAAAATATGATACCTACTGCACAACACTAACCATAATACACGGCATTCCAGTAAAACACTTGTTTCTGGGTTTACTTTTACTATGAATACCCATTTTGGGTATGAGTAAGTCCCTATTTAGACAGGTCAAAGAAAACACTCGAATTGTTGAATCCATTCCATCCATGCATAAGCGACAACTGACATTACGCATCTCAGTAAATCAAAACAACTTTTTTTTTCACCGCCTTCTCGACCTTAAACTTTAAAACTTTCAGCAATATTACATGATAATATGCTCAGCAATCATTTAGCTCTATCTGTCTGTCTATGCACTAGATAACAACAATTTGTCAACAAACTCAAGGATCACTAGGTGTGCCGAATTGTCATGCGCAGTGCATAAAGTACTTATAAATGTCAAACTTTCATATTGTACTGATCTTGTGACCTTAATCTTGGGAACGTTTAGTGCATATTGACACTGAGCAACAATGAGGCAATTGCATTGAGGTGTAAGTGCATTTTGTTTTGAATAATTCAAGAAGAATCGTTTTACAGTCTCATATACAGGTTGTGGATAAACTGTAAATATTAAAAATAAATATTTTTAGAATGCAAAATAAGATTTATAGAGCCCTTACTCTAGTAAAACCCAAAAAAAATCACGGAAAGAAAAACCCTTGGCCTAATGTGTGCGTCGGGCATATATTTTGAAATAAGTATGCCAAAAGGACCAGTTTATGACAGGTTTTCCCACTATAACATCTAATACTTTAAAGTTCAAGCGCTGCTAACACCTGCCTGGAATGCCAACAGTAATAAAGCGCCTCTGTAACATTAAGCAGATAACATCCATGCCCATCTACGGCATAAACCAGCGATAGTAGAACAATGAGAAGTGGTATGATACCGCCTCTACCGCCCTCCGTTCACATGTCATGCAGACTATTACTGACATAAGACATGATTAAATACCATACAATGTACTGTCTATTCAAAAGATTTGTGAAACTTGTAATAAATTCACTTTTACATGCACTCGAAAGGGGCAGTTACCGCGTGATTGATGCTCGTAAATGTTATAAGTATCTCTTTTTGTTATGTTAGTCATTGAAATCGTACTTCTATGTTAATAAATATTTGAACCTCAATTGAAGTGTGTCCGTATGACTTGAGGAGCCATGTCTCATATTTACGCGGTTACTACCAATATTAAGTAGAAAATTAGCCGGTTTTGTAGGTCCGATCCTGGAATTTGTAGTAAAACCCTTAAAAAGTTACAGGACGTTTAAGGTGGCTCCTCAATTCTGACGTCTGATTTGAGAAGCCATCATAGAACTGGAAAAGTACCCGATAGATATTTTTGGTACTAAAAAGTTAGATTGATCAGCAATTTTAAAATGCAGTTTTTATAATTATCAATAACTTTAGAAAATACTTTTATTTTTGTTCCTTCTGTTTAAAGGTAGCTACTTTTACCCTTAGAATGATTTATGTGCAAATAGAACTCTGTAGAATTGTTTATGGTCACCCTTTACACAAAATTCATACGGACACATTGAAATTATTCGAAAGGCATTTAAGAAGTATAAATGAATGGCATCAATGAAGAAGAGAGCATGAACAATAGAATAATTAATTAGGTATTCTATCGTTTATGTGTTTAAAATCTTGCACATAAAAGCGACAGATCCGTTCAAAATTTGCATTAAATATCAATTTCTTTTTTTAAATATTAGCATGTAAAATGCATTTCAGTAATAAGTACAACCTGACTTAAAAATACACTGGCGGCTTAGCTGTCATTAAATAAAATATGGCAATCTAATATAAGACTCATAGTTAGCCTTCAATGTTCCCACTGCTGGGTCACCTCCTCTCGTTAAGAGGGAGTGGGCTAAATCCACCACGCAGGCCCAGTGCGGGTTGGTAGGTGTCAGATGTCTTCGATATTTTGGTTATAGGATATGATGGTTTCCTCACGATGATTTCCTTCACCGTTTTGAGAGCAGTCGTGATGACATAATGTACACAAAGTA
Source organism: Agrochola macilenta (assembly GCA_916701695.1). Classification (NCBI taxonomy): domain Eukaryota; kingdom Metazoa; phylum Arthropoda; class Insecta; order Lepidoptera; family Noctuidae; genus Agrochola; species Agrochola macilenta. Next base: position 19,480,260 of record OU753560.1, on the reverse strand, counting down.
AAGCGCCTGTCAGGGTTGAACCTATGACCGTACAACTCGTAAGTCTTCGACGACACGGTTGGCGCAGTGGCTGAGTGATCGAGTGCTGCGCAACGTGTCGCGGGTTCGATCCCCGCACGGAACAAATATTTGTATGATCTGCAAGTAGTTGTTCCGGGTCTGGGTGTTAGTGAATGTGAGTTTCTATGTTTGTAAACGCACCCACGATACAAGAAGAAGTTCTTAGTGTGCGTTTAAAAAAAAAAAAGTCGCGGCTGTTTCCACTGGGCTACTACCACTGCTCTTTTGCATGACTACCTTCCATACATACCAATGAATAGTGCTTGCCTAACCTTTTCCCAACTATGTTGGGGTCGGCTTCCAGTCTAACCGGATGCAGCTGAATACCAGTATTTTACATGGAGCGACTGGGTAATACGATACCCCTTGGTAAGACTGGGGTCAGACTTTCGGGCTTCTGACGACTCGTAACGACTGTCAAAGATCCACGAATGACAGCCGGGACCAACGGCTTACGTGCTTTCCGAGGCACGGAGGAGTCTCGGTATGTAAAGATGGTCACCCATCCACTGACCAATCCCGGCAAGCGTCGCTTAACCTGATGGATCGACCAGTGCGGTGGTTGTTACTTAGCAACGAGCTCCTCATACCAATGAATAGTAACAACTCTAAATAAGATCATTTACGCATCTGTGCGCAAGGAAAGTTTCCCTAATTTGAATTACATGTAACTCTTACGAGCCGTCATCGTAGAATGACAAGCTAACTTCTAACAAACGCATCAAATTCTCTTTTTATAGACTCTATTCCACTGTGATACGGGTGGTTTTTGAACAATTTAAGCGGGCTGTTAATCATAATTAAATTAATTCAAATAGTAGGTTTTGCTTTACTTTCACTGAGTAATATGTTGACGTCATTACACGTCACGCGTGTAATAGAACGCAGCCATTGTGTTACAGTTATAATAATTTGCGAATAGCCTATGCAAGTACTGTTTTTAGGGTTCCGTACGTAGTTTTCTCGCAATCAACAGCTTTGCTAAAAAGGTGAACAAAAAATAGAAAAAAGTCATTAACTCTAAAACAACCCAGTTTCACTCGCACGTTTTAAAATTATTGCAAATGACCGCACGGTGGAGTATTGTAAGATCCCATTTGAAAAAATATGATGATATTTCCAAGAGACTTTTTTATTTAACTTAATAGTCTATGCGTTATGGGATGTTTTCGGTTTCAAACGTAGAAACCACTAACTTTTTCATAGGTTTTTCTAGAAATACTAAAACTTACTTTTGTGGTCAGTAAAATTAATACCGTGCACGTGCAACTATTCATCCCAACTACGAAACCCTCCACTGTGCGTAGTCCAACACACACTTGGCTGCTTTTCTAAATATGTGTATATTTGTATTTTTTTTATTTATAAATACTAACTAAACTTGAGGAACGGTTGCCAAAACCAAACTAACTTATATTTTTCAATAATGTTTTTTTTTTGTTTTTGTTTCAATAAATACCCATCAACAAAATCTTATTTTCTTTCATTAATATGTTTGTGGAATCACAAGCTATATCAATAATAATTACCATAAAATAATATCAAAAGCTACATTAACACCTCAGGACATAATAAACCTTAAGACTAACGATGCCCAAAAGCCAAAATGTGTTAAACATGCTGATTCTAATGACATGCAACCAACTGATTAATGACCATACCTCCAAAATGTATGATTAAATTCATCTTAACATCACATAATAATAAGGCATCTAATGTCATATAGAGCAATAATTAACCTTGTTATTGAATTAATTATTTATGCTGTTTAAAAATATTATTGGGTATCAATAATATTATATCATGGAGTAACTCATTTCAAAAACTCTAAATAATCTAATTCCATTGAAAAACAACAAACACGCTGTAAGCAAAAGATTTGACTCCTAGACTGCCGTAAGCCCGACAATGCCGAAATATTTCGTCGGTTATTAAAAAAAAATATCTGCTGTTTCATAGAAAAATGCAATACCTACGTGGTCAAAATGTATGGAACAGTTAGTAATGTATAACCGACGGAAAGGTTCAGAATCTTGTACTAAATCCATGGTAACAGTTTTCGCGTCGATGTCCCTGACACCTGTATAATATTTCTGATTTCAGACAGAGTAAATAAAGGCCTGTGCAGACCAGCGCGACTTGTCGCGCGACGCGACACGAACAATACAATTTCTAAGAAAACTTCACAGTATAACAATAACCGGTGTCGCGTCGCGCGACAAGTCGCGCTGGTCTGCACAAGCCTTTAAGAGGAGAGATTTATAAAAAAGAGTATTATTTATAGTTATTTTTAAAACAGCAATTCATAATCTTTTTCGGATCATCATTTTCGTCTCTGAATTGAGATTCTGGTTTCTCACATTTCGGGGGGGGGGGGTTTGAACCCCCAAAACCCACCCCGTGCCTACGGCCCTGACTAAAATAGTTCCTTTATCTCAAACTAGCTTCCGCCCGAGTGAAATTTCTTTTTCTCCCGACCCACCCTATCGCATCGCATCGCTCTCCCGACCCACCCTATCGCATCGCATCGCTCACCCGACCCACCCCATCGCATCGCACATCGCTCATCCGCGCCATATACCTACTTCGTTTTCGCTTAGCGTTCTTTCTGACTTTTTTTTTTGTTTGCTCGGCCCAAAGGGAAGTAGCGTGATGTAAAATAGCTTACTTGCTTTAAATAGCTGCTTTGTTAATACTTTCTCAAGAATGAGGCTATCAAATGCAAAAACAATTAAATCCGACTGGTAATTCCCGAAATTAGCGCGTTCAAACAAAAAAAAACTCTTCACACAATGATAATTGACCACGAGGCCACACGACCTTTAAAGGTCAAGTTACAATAGCTGCAGGTAACTATGGGTCTATGACCATTATAAAGCGATACGCCATAATTGATAGTGTTGTTTTGACAGATATGGTAATCTTATGGTATGCTTGACAATTAGGTGAAAGGTACTTATTGTATTTGATAAATGGTGGGTGTGATTTGTATCTTGTCATGTTGAAAAATTTAGTTAAAATGCGTGCAAATCGTTTTTGTAAGTAATAACAGCCGCATGGATCAATCCATCAGGTTAAGCTACCCTCGCCGGGGTTGGTCTGTGGATGGGTGACTATATTTACATACCGAGACTCCTCCGTGCCTCGGAAATCACGTTAAACTATTGGTCCCGGCTGTCATTCGTGGATCTTTGACAGTCGTCGTTCAGAAGCCCGAAAGTCTGACAACCAGTCTTTAGAAGGGTATTACTGTTATCGTATTACCCAGTTACTGGGTCCCAACAGTGGGGACATTAAAGGCTTATTATGCTAGTTTTAAATTGATATTATAAGGAAAATTGTTTCGAGCAAAAACTCACAGAAACGTCTAGGAAAACCATAACGTCTATTTAGCACAGTCTTCATAAATCACAATCGCTCTAAACTCAAGAAAACAGCTCACTTATTCTCCAGTTTTCCTTCAAATCAACAAATGCACAAACAAATTGCTGTTCAACTGGCAACATTAGCCAGTATTTATTAATATCCAGTAATTTGCTTGAAAATATCGCTTAGCTGCAACCGGGTCAGGTTTTCACAGCCGCTTATTTAGATTATGATCTGGTGCAACAACTTAGAACCGATATACGATAGATCGAATTATTCAGAAGTGGAGCATACAGATAACTAGAAACAACATGAAGTTGGGTGGAAGAAATCTTAGATAAGTATGATACAAAAAAAAAAAAGAATTTTATGATTTTGGGAGCGTTGAAAACTGGGCCAAATCATTGCCTTGTCTCACTTTAAGCGATGTTTTAGACAAACATGAAAGTTTCAAGAAAAATAAACAATAAAACTTTATTAAGACAAGTTATTTTTTCTACACACTAAAATTCATAACAAAATCTTGTTATTTAAAGCAGATAAATCAAAACGTATTGTTGAAGATTTCATTATTACAAAAACGTTTGTACTACTTTGTCTATATTATAAAAGTTTTCACAAACCTCTGGAATTACTCAAATTAAACCATAGACCTCAAAACAGTAAAAAATAGTACCCAATGCATGCACAGTTTAAGACATCAAAATGGATCAAAATTACATTCACATTTGCGCTCCCTTGCATTTCTTAATCTCATGTCAATCACTTTTGTCGGAAGCAGATATCCATCCATATTGTTGAAGATTTCATCAAAAACGTATAATTACTACTGACATATTATTATAAAAGTTTTCATAAACCTCTGGAATTACTCAAATCAAACCATAGACCACAAAACAGTTACCAATAAGTACTCGATGCATGCACAGTTTAAGACATCAAAATGGATCAAAATTACATTCACATTCGCGCTCCCTTGCATTTCTTAATCTCATGTCAATCACAGCTGTGAATGCAGGACAGTCAATGTATCAACGTCATGCTATCCAGCTGTGCATGTCCTACGTGTGGTGTAGAAATCGTATTAGGTCACTTGACGTGAGGACTGCAGGTGTGTTTTGATCCTTATCCTTTGCTATGAATTAGAAAATGATTAAAGTAAAGGAAAAGTGGTTGTAAAGGAGAAATTAAGAGAACATGCATTTCATTAGCTAGCTATTTTAGTAGAGGCCCGCGGAAAATAGTGAAACTATTTTTTTTTGTTTCTTTTTTATTGTAAGGTTTTGTTATGACATAGACACTAGCGCCGTGTCACATAGACTTCAGTGATGGCGCGGACTCTAAAACTGAATTAGCACCAAAAACAAGAATCTTGAATAAGCGTTTTGGTAAAAAACAGCATATTTTTAATACGCGGCACCTAATGCATGTAGACCTTTAACTAAAAACTGCAATTTTGCGCTCACTTGCACCACAAATCACTCGATAAGTTTGCCCATTTAAAAAAATCGTTCTATGGTTGTCAGCTGTTTGAAGTTGACAGAGACAGAATGATGTTTTAAATATAACATCACTTCACGCCTGTAATCCCCAAAGGCTTAGGCAGAGGTGAACCTTTAGTACACCCACATTTCGCCAGTAATGTTTAAGTTTCATGTAATAGGGAGCGCTCCTATTGCAATCAAATGGGCACAAATCCAGGCTTTAGGCTGCCACTAAGAAATTCCTAATGGAAAAACCCAATAATACTCTTCCCAACCTGGGAATCGAACCCAAGACCTCAACAGTAGCGCTTGCGACAACTAAACAAACGAAGCAGCCTATAAAGTCAGTTCATTTTTAAATATTAAGTAGTTTGTAAGTATGTATGTTAAGTATGTATGTAAGTTTATTCTCATATTGTATGTTTTTGGTTAAATTAGTGAATAATTAAGTGTTTTTATTTTATGTATATTATTTTCTCTTCTAATCTTACACACGTTGTCTACATCTCTTTAACTACTTTCCTATCGCAGGTATGCTGGAAGAGATTTCTTTAGAAATAAGCATCACCTTTGTACGTATTTTTCTGTTCCTTTCTTCTTGTCTATTTATATGTATTGTGTGTACATAAACTGTTAAATAAAATAAATATTTTTAGTGTTAAATCTATTTAGTGTTTAGTGTCATAAAAGTTTGAAAACTTGACTTAAAACTACCTTAGAAAATGCTCACTTTTAAGGTACCATTCCGTAGCTGACCGCAGGTGACATGTCGCTGCGACACAACTGATTTCTATGGAATACCTTCCGTACACGTCGGTTTCATAGAAATACATAGAAACCAGTCGTTTCGCGGCGCCACGTCGCCAGCAGTTGCCGCCGCGATCAGCTATGGACTTGTTCCTTTAACTGTGTTGATGTTTGCTATTTCATAACAATTGCAGGTCGACTTATCCCATCACACGTAAAATATGTAGTATGTATGTAAATGACAAGTGTAACAAAAGGAACGGAGCCAAATATTTTGACACCGCTGATCGTGAGGGGAATCTAAACAGTCTATTTATACGTTTTTACTTTCAATTCTAACCTCATATTATCTGTACAAGTCAAGAAGAGACGAGTTACTAAATCGTGTAAACTAGGTTTTAAAACTAGTTACATTTTAGTTTTAGTATTTTGTGAGTTTATTAACCTTCTTATGTCAAGAATTTGCAATTAAATGACGATTTATTTGAACCGCTTATGCGTAATTAATTAGTCGGGTTGTGGGCTCTAAATTAAACGTTTATAATTGTGAAATTAGAGCTAATTTTATGTTATTTTGTATGGTAACTATATATAGCCAATTCTCTCATATCCTCCAAGCTTCTTATTATTCTCATCACCATCATCTGCCTAGCCTTTTCTCAACTTGTTAGGGTCAGCTTCCATTCTTACCCAGTGCAGCTGAATAACATGGAGCGACCGCCTATCTGACCTCCACAACCCAGTTACTGGGTAACACGAAACCCCTTGGTACGATTGGTTGTCAGGCTTTTGGGCTTCTGACTTCCTGTAACTACTGTCAAAGATTTACTAATGACAGCTGGGACCAACGGCTTAACGTGCTTTCAGTACAGGATCCAGTTCCATCCCATCCATACAACTATTCACTTTAAAAAAGATAAAGAAACCATGGCGAAAGACCGTTACTTTTCTTATTTTTACACACATAAGACGTACATAATATAAGATGTACATATAAGAAGTTGACTTATGAATCACGTTGAATCGAAGCAATTTCATAAACGATTTCACAAAACAGTTCTGTCCTCATAACAAATGCTGAAATAATTCTTTCAAACACATCTTCATTAGAAACCAAACAATTTATTTCATTATCTACTTACTATATGGACAGACATTGCGTGCTAAAAAATAAGATTATTTCAGCGATAGTTCAAAACAATACTAAAATGAGATGATTATCGCGATAATTGGGGCGCTAAACTGTGGGTTAATTTAGAATAAACGCATTAATTGACTTTCTAAGTTAAAAGTTGTGTTGCGCAAGAGTGCGGTGGCTAGTGGCTGGTTGTATATGGTTGTGGGTTTTCATCCTCGACGTTACATTCTTAGGTAATGCTCGTTTTCCTTTCTGTGGTTAAGGTGGTAATGTTTAAGGATTTAAACAGTACTTAGAACTATAAAATATGGGATGCAAGAAACGATGTAGAAACCGAAAAATAAAGACAATAGAAAACAGCAAGAAATCATTATTTTTAACCGACTTCCAAAAGGGAAGAGGTTTTTTTTTTATGTATGTCCACCGATTTCTCCGTCAATTGTGGAACTTTTTTTTGTATGAAAGGGTATGCTCTCAAGTTAGTCCCATATAAATTTTATTAACTTAGCTTGGATAGTTTTTGAGTAAGCTTCAATAATACGTATTTTTCCCACTTAGTTTATGTGGATGATATGATGATAACTTCCTGTCACTGTTATTTACATAGCAGGTACTGGTATTCGAATTTGTGTGGGGTAGGTACCACAACTAAAAACTGAAAAATAAAAACTTATAACAAAAAAAAAACAACAGACTTCCAAAACAAAACACTACAAAGTAAAAAATATCTTTAATTTCGGAAAGACACCGACTTCCAAAATTAAAATTGTGTGTGTGTGTTTGTGTGTGTGTGTGTGTGTGTGTGTGTGTTTGCTTATCCATGTTGTATACAATCACTGCTACTAAACCGAACATAAAATCAATTACTGCCGTATCATATTATAAGAACAACCGAACAGGATCTCAACTATCAGAGCCAATCTAAGATGACTATCATTATAACAATTGTCATTTAATAAGCGCACAACGATAATGACCATTGACCATATCATTTGACCCTCGAATGGTCGCCTTGACCGGGCAATAGTGTAGTAAAATAACTACCTACTGAACTAAAATACGACGTTATGAAATCTGTGACGTCATTTATTGGGTTAAAAAGATTTTATTTTCGAATCTTACCTACTTGAGGCAAAACAATTTGATTGACAAATAAGATTAGACACAATTTCTCTCTGGTATTTTTTGGTACTTTTGAAATTTCTTCTTCATTGTAAATACATCTACAAATAGGTAAATTTTTCTTTGTACGCTATCGAACTTGTGACTCGTACGTACGAAACCAGTCGCTGCTTCAACCTAGACGTCAGTCAAATATTGTCAAATAAGCAAATCTGTAAGAATATTAAAGAAAGGAAAAGAATGAAAAATTGGTTTATTTGTCACAGAAACAAGTGCATTCATAAAGATAAGTTAACTTGGATAATAGTGAAAAAATAATCCAACTATGTATAATCCTACTAATATTATGAACGCGAAAGTTTGTAAGAATGGATGGATGTTTGTTACTCTTTCACGCAAAAACTACTAAACATATTTGGAAGAAATTTGGCACACAAATAGTTTATAACCTGGATTAACACATAGGATATTTTTTATCCCGATATTTTCACGGCATCGAGACTTATGCGGGTAAAACCGCGGGGCGCTGGTAGTTAAAAAATATAAACGACCGACTGACGATCTACTCGTATATTTATTTGTGAGAAAATAATTCGAAAAGTAGCAATGTTAGGGTTTACGTTTGAATCTTGTACATTCCATAGTCGTCATGGATTTAATATTAAATGGGAAGTCATTAATTAATTTGAAAGCAGAAACAAGAGAAAGTACCATGTAATGAGTTAGTGGGTACCTCATACTTGTTATACTTTCTCATAATCATAGCTAGTTATTGGTACTTTTATAACTTGATTGAGTTTTGACGGTCATACAAACTCATGACTTCCAAATATCAATATAAATAACGTAATTAACCGTGTGAATAGAAATGACAGGCTAGGGCTGACTCTAAAGTCCGATATCTAATATCCGAGATACTAGCTTCTGCCCGCGACTTTGCCCGCGTTGTAGTCAACCATACCAATAAAAACATACCAGCCATACTGACCTGCAACTGAAAGAATTTTCGAAATCGTATCAGTACTTCCAGAGATTACCTCCTACATCCACAAAACAACAACATCAAATTTTACTTCTTTATTTATTTATTTAACAGTATATCTACACATATATAAATAGACAAGAAGAAAGGACCAGAAAAATACGTACAAAGGCTTCTTTATAACATTAGTGTATATAAAATTGTCTGACTGACAATTTTTGTTTATATTGAGAGGTATTACAGTTAGGTCGAATTCGCCCTTAATAATAGGGCCCGTTGGTATCCGCTGTTGAACCAAATATAGCTTACTACTGCACCCCGCGGTTTCACCTGCATAAGTCTCGATCCCGTAGGAATATCGGGATAAAAAGTATCCCATGTCCTAATCCAGGTCAGGGTCTATCCATGTGCTAAATTTCATCTAAATCTGTTCAGCCGTTATAGCGTGAAAGCGTAACAAACAAACTCATATTCGCATTTATTACATTAGATAGGAATAGGATTAACCAGATAATTAAATACTGGAACAAGCTATTCTCCATTTAGATTTCACACTGATTAATTTAAAAAAAAACTTATTTAGATAATTTGGCACGATTTTCCTGTGCTTACGGACAATCATTAGGGAAATATAATTGAATATCGTAGTGAAACCTAGAGGCGTGGTTTCCGCATTACAAAATTATTTTTGTACTGGTATGGTAGGTTTTCTGATCAAGTATACACGTCAGTTGGAAGGCGATTATTATGTGCATATTATATAAAAAGTTACTGCAGGAATTTGCACGGGTTTTTGGTCTATCGTACCTACTGGTTAGCGGTCTAGTGACTTTTCGTGAGAAAATTTTGAAACATAGTATTTATTTCAGTTAAACCTATTAAAGGAACTTTTGAAGTGTCAAGGAGTCGGTTAGTCAGAAAGATGAAGCTAGTTGCCCATTCTAAAACGTAGTAGATGCTATGGAGAAGAAGAAGAATTCTCTTGAATACCACGAGACGAAATCTCGGGGAGTTGGAATACTTCTAATACCAACTATTACAGTAGGTAGGTAAGTATGCTGCGTTCGCAATTCATTTGCCAAACATGTAAACAAACACGAGTTTTAGGAAAAACAAATGTAATGCCTACCCATAAGGTTCAGTTTGCGCTACAACTTCATATTTTTTTACTTTTTCAACAATACTAGTCGGTCTAAAATCAACCTTATTTACACGTCCATAAAGTTGATGTTTGTCTCAGTAAAAATCTCGTGTTTATTTACATGTTTGGTAAATATCCTGCGAACGCAGATCAGTATGGTGGTCATCCTCGGCCCATTAAAACGCATCGATACTCGGATATCTATGGCCAATATTAGTTTTTTTCAAGCTAATGAAAGTAGAGATAATATAAAGCCTATAATGAAAGTTGCTAATAGTGATTCAGCCTATGTGTATCTACTTTTATTGTTAGCCTTTGTAATTGTCATCTCAAATTAATGATATTGCAGTCATTATTGTAATTTATAATAATGTAGACACTTAAAATCAAGAATAAAGAGTAATTTATATTGTCTGATTGATGGATTACTAACGACTCTCGTGGACACATTGTCTTCGTCTATGGTCCGTAATGGATAAGATATGAGAACATACGTTATATTATTATGTCGTCGAAGTAATCCAACTCATTTATCATCCGTAGAAAATCCTTTAATTATTAGCGTAGAGACACATCTGCTGAAAATTACGCGGCGGAATTTCCGCGTGCTTTGTTTTCTTTGCAAATTACACGACGTAATTTCGGCCTGATGTTTCAATGTGTGATGTGCCAGCAGCTGCCGACTATTTCTGTTTTGTGCTCGTTATTGTATTGTTATTATTTTGTTATCTACTCGAGTTTTATATATATTCTTATGCACGTGTTTCTGTGGCTAATAAACTTATTTTTCTTTCTTTCTTTCTTTCTTTGATGTGATGTGATTTCGGCAGATGTATTGCTAGATATTTGAGCAATAACCCGCTTGACATTGTGTCAAGTCTTATCAATATCATAATAGGCATACCTACGCTTAATGATAATTGCCGCACGGGTCGACCCGGGGTTAAGCTACGCTTGCCGCGTAGATTCGATGATGGGTGACCACCCATTACATATCGAGACCTCTCCATGCTTCGGAAAGCACGTTAAGCCTCTGGTCCCGGCTGGCATTCGTAGATCTTTGACAGTCGTTACCAGGTATTCAGAAGCTCAAAAAGTGGGTTATGTAGTGGTCAGATAGGCAGTCGCTCCAAGTAAAATAGTTACTGATATTAAGCTGCTTCCGGTTAGACTAGAAGCCGACCCCAATATAGTTGAGAAAAAGACTAGGCAGATTGAATAGGTATAGAAATTCAACACTAAGTTGACACTGCTATTTTTCTATCAAACACAAGGAACAAAAAACACTTAATGAATGTTGAAACTATCAGACATAATTAATTATTTAACATTGACATAGAATTTTAACTGTTAACAATTTAACAAAAACTCTCTGCTATTGACTAATCTGTTACGCTAATATTACTAAGAATCTTGAAAGTTTATATTTTGGTATATTTAGTTCTGTTGGATGAGAAACTCGACTTGTTGTGTTTTCACGATGCCAGTGAAAGTAGTAGAATAGTGCTGTATTCGTAAAATATAGCTGCTTGCTAGCCAACATACTAGCAAATACTTTTATGACACTCATGTTGTCATAATTAATAGAGATTTTGACACTAATAACATTTATTTTTTGGGAAGATTATTTATTTGAAAGAGAATTTATTGAAAGAAGATATTTTAATAGCAAAATCCCCGATTCGAAACTTTCAGCTAACTGACCACATTATGATTTTGTTGATTAAACTTTTTAATATATAAAATGCTTTTTTAAATATTTCTAAAAAAACTATATTAAACATTAAAAAATTAAAAAAATAGTATTCCGCCAGTTTCGGGAGCATGGTCGAAGCTACCGGCGGTTAGGGCTGCAGAGACAGGAACCTCCTCACAATACGAGCCGTGTCGAATCGAGTCTTTCTGAATCAGGCCCGTGATCCAACCGCCTAGCGAGAGCCTCGAGATTTCGGCCATCGGCACAATGATACCCGAACTCACATTCCACATGTCGACAACCTCGTGTGCTAAGTCGAGATATTTTATTATTTTGTTCCATCGATTGTCCACTTAAAATAAACGATTTTACTTGATTCTATTAAGCGGCTGACTCAGCGACATGAAACCAGGAACTTCTATAGTACATAAATTACGTATAACTGTATATAAGACTTCGAAAACTTCACCTTGCCACTACATTTCCTTTCTCAACGTTACATTAACGACCTTCATTATATTAATAGTTAGTTATTATCAGATTGTAACACTAATATAACAATAATATCTGAAGTATCTTGAGTTTAAAAAGTTGGCACATACTGCATGCAATGCATTCTCTATCGAATGCAGAATAAAATTATGTTATACAGTACAATTGAATTCCTGGTTTCTTAATCAAATGCAGATTGCATTTCGGTGTTAATTGATAGCTATAACGAAAAAGTTGAGTTTTATTACGCTCATCGTTTTGAGTAAGTTATTTCGTACCTCATTTCATCATGTATCAATAAACCATCAGGAAATATTTTTTTTTAGTATCAAGACATTTAAAGACCTGACTTATTGATGATAATATGATTAATATATTTTTTCAAATTTATTTTAGATATTACTCAATATATTACAGTCCAGTGCGTAAAAATATGAAGACCGTTTTTATCGTTCTGTGTCATATTTTAAACGTTTTAAAAACATATTCAAGTTAATTCTTAATTTAGATATGACCAGCACTAATAAAAACGGCTTACAGAGGAGAAATCTTAGATCTACGCTTATTGCGAAGGTTCAGTGTGTACACCCACTTTATGAGAGAAGATAGAGTGTACTTATCTATGATGTGTTCTGTCTATGTTTTAGAAAAGTAAATTACGACAGATGACATTTTAAGATGAAAACGTTAGAATATAAATATTCTAAAGTTTTTTACAAAAGGGAAAGATAATAATATAAAACCGATTTGGATACTAAAACAAGAGATAATTAAAAGTATGCTTTACAGAGGTAAACAGTGCTATAGAATATAAAAGTGATATGTGCCGGACTCAAAGAATAGCACTCTATTTCTGCCCATGGGTATCGTAAAAGGCGACTAAGGGAATGGGCAGCAGCGTTCTCTATGTATTTTTAACACCATACTGCGATCCAACCCGCCTGCCAAGCGTGGCGATTATGGCATACCCCCCAAAAATTACAAGCATAAAAAAGAAATGGTAGTGCACAGAATCGGCCGAAGTGGCGGTGCTTGGGGGAGGCCTATGTCCATCAGTGAACGACTTTCGGCTGAAATGCCGTTGATGATGATGATCACAGTCCACAGCTACATATAACTCGGTCTTTCCTACATTTCGCCACAACAACCTGTCTTCCGCATACTTGGTAAAACCTCGCCTAGACTTCATTGAGCTTCGAACAATGTTATAGCCACCAAGCTGTTAACATTTTATACCATATCATTTATACTCATATACATATGTATATATGCTACAAGCGACAGAAAATTCAATACATCTATATAATAAAAATGAAATAATGTTCTTTGGTAAGTGTTTCACTTGAAAACGGCTGGACAGATTTGAAAATTGTATGTTTTAAAATGTTCGTAATAATAAGGCACGTAACGAAAAAAAAATTCGTCATTCGTCATTCGTTTCGTTCGTTTCGTCGTTGTTCGTTCAGTCGTTACGAGTCATCAGAAGCCCGAAAGTCTGACACCAGTCTTACCAAGGGGTATCGTATTACCCAGTTACTGGGTTGTGGAGGTCAGATAGGCAGTCGCTCCATGTAAAATACTGGTATTCAGCTGCATCCGGTTAGACTGGAAGCTGACCCCAACATAGTTGGGAAAAGGCTAGGCAGATTGATTGTAACGAAAAAAAAATTGAAAATTTCCCGGAAAATTTGAAACGTTTTTAAAACGGCTGGGCTATTTACCTATTATTTTTTAATGTCTGTCATACTCCGAATTAGGTTTTTAACAGAAGAAATATTTGAAAACGTCCCAATTTTTTTTCGTATTTAGGGAAATCTGTACGTACTTTTTTCTCGACTTTATGTATGAATTATTGAAAATTGGACAGGACAACGTCTGTCGGGCCAGCTAGTGAGATATAAATGTGAGTAATTTTTCTAATCGCCGCCTGACCTTCACGAAACGAAAGGCTCCGACAGATATTACGTCCTTGTGTCGGAAAACACTTACCTAGACCACTTAGTTCTCACATTCGAGTAAAATTATGATACTAAGGCATGTCTACATAGGTGTACGTGGTGTAAAAGCTGAAATTACGGCACAACGTAGTGTCTCCAGGCCATATTTAAGTCTAAAACTTAGCGTACTTACAATTATTTTCACACAATGCATACATGTTAGGAAAAAAAAGATAAAAACAGAGTTTTCCTATGTTTTGATACCAATAAACTAAAATCCCAAATTCGTCGGCTACTTATGTTTAGCAGTAGACGTAAAAAAACAACTTTCATTACAGAAAATAAGCAGTAGTGAAATCTACCCAAAATATGACCAAAAAAAAAGATGTTCATGTAATCCCGGAAACATTGTTAGCTTAAGTGTGTTAAGATGGACTTTAATTGTAAAATCATTTACGTACAGATGCAATAAACCGAAACCTGTTATAAACTTTATCCTAAACTTTATCCCAACTTTATATATCAAATAACCATGCATTAATGACATCATCCGTCGGGCTCTTGTCACCGCCGGGGTGCCAGCTGTTTTAGAACCCAATGGCTTGGCACGCGACGATGGGAAGAGGCCAGACGGAATGACCATTATGCCTTGGAAGTTGGGTAGGCCTTTGGTGTGGGATGCAACCTGTGTCGACACCCTTGCGCCATCCCATCTTCCTAGCACGGCGGGCTGTGCCGGGGCGGCTGCTGCAGATGCAGAAAACCTCAAACGGCGCAAATATAACAACCTTATTGGTAGCTATATTTTTGAGCCGTTTGGGGTTGAAACACTAGGGCCGTGGGGTCCGAGTGATCATCGAATATTTCGGGACATCGCCAAGCGGTTGGTCGACTCTTCACGTGACCAGAGGGCTGGCCAATTCTTAGGCCAAAGAATCAGCATTGCAAATGCTGCCAGCCTTTTGGGCACTTTTCCCGCTGGCAGCGATGCGGACGAATTTTTTGATGCCCAATGAGCTCTTCCCTTTATTTTATTTTATTTTTTTCTTTACATTCTTGTACATAATATATATAATAGTTAGTTGTAAAATAAATTAAATGATATGAGAATACTGAATAAATAACCATACAATATCTATCGACGATCAAATCTAACTAAAGGTACTTTGTACATGTAATGTATTGAAAGTTACCTTTAGGTAAACTTACAATTTTACAGGCATATGACAAGGCAATAATAATATAACAGTGAGGTAAACCACAGTTTATATATCTACTATGTATTTTGATAGATGTCATAAGATTTCACATCATATTTATGTCACAAGTTTCGAAACTCCATGGAGTTTTACTTTAATATTGCAAGCCGATTTCCGGCCACCGTAGGCGCGGGCTTGCGGACGGTGAGCGATGGGTAGCTCGCCGTCCGATAAGGACCAGGCCCGGGTCGACGGGCCGGCGTTGTGTTACACGCGCGCCTCAAAGAGATGTCAGCACCAACTGACGGGGTCCGTTAGGGCCAATGCCTGCCGGGGTTGCGAGTTTGTCCGAAAGGGATATCGTGGCCCCGGCACACAGGCAACGGGAGGAACACGGGTGGGTCTTAGTCAGTAAGAGTCTGACACACCCTCCCGCTCCGACCAGAGCGGGAGAAGTTATTTGATAATTTACCACCCTCAAAAAAAAAAATATTGCCATGATTTAACATAAATAATAATATAGGAAAAAAAATTACTCGGCCATAAACTGTCTGACAATGTTTGATGTGTATTGAACCACAGTTTGGAATACTCTGAGACAAGAACAAGAACTACAATTATTTTTATTTTCTTCAGTTTCATTCGACTGTCCCGTTGGTCTTGTGGTAGCAAGCGGTACTGCTGAGCATGAGGTCCTGAGTTTGATTCCTGGGTCGAGCAAAGTGTGATTGGGTTTTTCCATCTGGAATTTTTCAGTAGCAGCCTGGAGTCTGGATTTGTCTCCGGTTGATGGCAATAGGCTCGCCGCCTATTACATGGGACTTAAACATAACTGGCTAAATGTGGGTGTACTTTAGGTCCACCTCTGCCTTACCGCTCGGGGAATGCAGGCGTCATGTTAAAAATCTATAAATTTAATCATCCTAAACCGAACTAACTCAACTTAAAACAACTCACAAGGAATTTCTATATCCAAAATACTCGTAACAAACTACTTCCTTTCAGAAAAGAAGCACTTAATGCCTTAAAAAACTGTTCACTAAGTTCAATATACCACCAGAGCGGTAAGTTCTTCAGCCGACGACCTAAGGTCATGGGTTACAAACACAATGGGCTTCAACCATACGGCCGAACCTTGAAGAAGCGTGCGAAACGGGCTAACCAGAGAATAATAGCACTTAATGCGGTTGACACTAATAAAAATAACTTCGTTGTTTACGTTTTTTAGCAGTTAATAGGTTTAATGGTTTTTACAGTAATTTATGTGAGTTCAAGTTTTTTAGTTCAAGGCATGTTTTATTTCTACGAGGTGTTTAGATCGGTATTTCAACAGTTTTAGGCTATATATTAGGGTATGTAAACGCTGGCCATGAATATCTGCTGCGCAGGAGATATTCCTGGTGCGTTAAAAACGACCTTAAAATAATATAAAGTCAGGCCTTTTTTTCCCAAAGGACTACTCCTTCGGGTAAAACGTGTGTGTGGATGTACTACGAGTATAGGGTACAGGTAGAGTACATCCACATTTCGCCAGTGATGTTTAAGTCTCATGTAAAAGCGGGCAAAACTATTGCCCACACAAATTCAGACTGCTACTGTAAAACCCCAGATGGAAAAACCCTATAACACTTTGCCCAATCCGGGAATCTAACCCAGGACCTCGTCTTAACCAATAGATCAACGAGGCCCTTATAACTGTTTGAAAACTATTTAAAAAGTAAGGTAAGTGTCATAACTCGAGATTAAGTGGGGATATATCTATTATGTAGTTTTAATTTGGAGTTACTTTAAATTGAAAACCATTGTTTTACACAACAACCATTAATGTCTTTGCAGATTAGGACAGAATTATCTTTAGGATTCTTTTTAGTTCCTATTATATGCGACCACACTAAAAATCATCACTTAAAATATATAGCTATAATAGCCATCACAACTCATTGGCATGTCCATTAACTCAATACACCATCAAAACCAACCGTTTAGCGGTCCATCGTTCTAACAGCATATAATATTACAAAAATCACGATACCCAGTGGGCACTTAACGAAAATAAGCTTAAAATTGCGTGTTGCTCTAAAAGACTGAGTATCTCTGCTAGTTCTTATAGTGGATTTTAATTGGGCCCTTTTGAATTTGTTATGGTGAACATGAGGAATCCTAGGATTTAGGTACAAAAGCTAATCAATGTTAATGACACAAATATTTTTTTTAGGCATTTTTTTTTTCTTTATATATTTTCCAGAATTATGCCAAGGTAATTCGTCAATTAAACACGAGGTTATGAGCATCCAGATGCTTTCTATCACCTATCTAAATGAAAGATGGCAAACAGATTTTCATGCCTCTCTTTTAATTCGCTGAAAGATCCCCATAGTGATTATTTCCGTCACTTTTCGCCGACAAACTCGATATGGATATAGGCGACATAAAGTCATCCCAACGCTCAGCAGGAACAAAGGAACGTCCAGGACCAATTCTCCTAGAAATGAAAACGAAGGTAGCTCAGAAGAAGTGGGTTGAAGCTGGAAAGTCAAAATGTCTCACCCTAGGAGTACTAAACCCCGATACTCCCAAGGAGCAAGCGGACAATCGTATCTACGTAAGAGAAGCGCTTACTAAGTATTTAAAAACACTATTGTATAATACGAAGCTTACGCTAGGTAAATCTTATCAGTTTATATGGTGTAAAGATGGCAAAGTTAGTGTAAGAAAGGTCAGTAACAGCAAAATATATTATGTTCGTACACTCGAAGACATTAAACGAATTCCAAATCAATTCAAAGACTCAACTCCAATATAATTTTGTAAGTTACCTAACACACTTGTTTGTTTATACTAATTCGTATGGATACTCAAATCAACGAAATATTTAATTGTAGTACTACAACTGAGTACTTTCAACAACTACCACCTAAAAGTCACTTAAGTTTCTCATGCATTCATATTAATATCAGATCACTTAAAAAAAACTTTACAAAATTACTTCAAATGATTCATAATTGCGCTTTCCCATTAGATGTTATAGTGATTACTGAAGCTGGCATACCAGAAAATATTGTTCACCTATTTAATATCCCTACCTATAACATGTACTCACAACTACGTTCCGATAAGAGGGGTGGAGGTATTATCATTTACGTAAAAAATCACATTAAATTTACCTTGCTTCAACATGAAACCTTAACATTTGAAAATTTAACTGGCACAATAAAATTAACCTCAAACCAGGACGTGGTTGTGTGTTCCGTGTATAGACCACCAAGTACAAATAAGCGTATTTTTGTAAGGGAACTTGGTAACTACATTTCTATGTTTGACTCGAAACAAAACTGTTTATTAGTTGGCGACACGAACATTGACCTAAAATCCATATCATCATACAAAGATTTATATTTAGAAACACTCAGCGAGCACGGCTTAATGTGTGGAATTTCTGAATTTACCCGAATAGAAACAAAACTTAATATTATCACAAAATCTTGCATTGATCACTTTTTTGCACGGTTCCCCTCATTAATTCCGTGCTCGGCGGTGTTAGACACCGTACTGGCCGATCATCGAGCTATTATCTTTACCTGCGTTCAAGACGCGCCAACCAAGCGTATACAGGATGTTACCAATATAACAATAAATTATGAAATATTGAAACTTGAGTTAAATAAAGTTAACTGGACACAGACACAAAAAATGAATAACCCAGTTGATATTTATAGTTTCATCCGTGATTCATTTCAAAATGCAAGCAAAATTGCGAGTTCTAGTAAAACTGCCGCAAAGCGTAGCAATTTCAATCGTTTAAAATTACCCTGGATAGATGAAAATGTCAATCGTCTTTGCGACAAACGAGATGAATTATTTAACTTGTGGAAAAAAAGTTCTAACAATCCTCAATTAAGGTTGCAATACAATAAAACCCGCAACAAATTACATAAACTTATAGAAAGTAGAAGGAACTTATACTATATGAACAGAATAAATGAGAACATAAAAAATACAAAAAAAGTTTATCAAATGGTGAACCAAATGTTGGGACGAGTGACATTATCAATCGATGCTGCTATTCTCAAAGCGTTTGATGCACAGGGTCTTACCACTAGGGCAATTGCAGATAATTTTGCGATCGGATTTGACAGAGCCGTAAAAAATATAGTTCCAAACTGTAGTATTAAAATATTGGACCCCAAAACCTATTGTAAACCAATGAATTCTAGTTTAAACTTTAAGAGAGCATCAGGAGACAAAATACTTAAAATAATAAATAATTTGAATTCTAATAAGGCTCCCGGACTAGATGACGTTAAAGTTGCGGATATAAAAATGATAGGTTCAGATGTATCAAAAGCTATTGCGGACTTAATTAACTGCAGTTTAAAAAGTGGTTTATACCCTGATGAATTAAAGTTAGGCTGTGTTAGACCAGTTTATAAAAAGGGTAAGCGAGATGAGTATGCTAACTATCGTCCTATTACATTGCTTTCTTCTATTGATAAAATTGTAGAAAAATACGTGTGTCAACAAATACACTCATTTTATAGAAAACACGAAGTAATTTATCCGAACCAATTTGGATTCCAAACGGGCAAAGGTACATCAGATCTATTGTCCAAGTTTGCTGATGAAGTCAACGAGCACCTTAATCAAAGAAAGATTACATACGCACTTTTCATTGACTTTTCCCGTGCTTTTGACACGCTTGATCACAAGCAACTAATTAGTAAACTGGACCATAGTGGAATTCGTGGCCCTCTACTCAACTGGTGCGGGAATTACCTCCAAAACCGAAAATTTGCTGTCAAAATTGGTAATTCATTAAGTGAAGCCACTCATGTTACAGAGGGTACGGCTCAAGGGTCAGTTTTGGGGCCCCTTCATTTTCTATCTTATGTAAATGACATGAGTAACTGCATCAACCACTGTACATGCTTTCAGTTTGCAGACGATACATGTCTTGTAATAGCTGATAGGGACCCTCAAAAAGCTTGTAATCTTTTGCAATCTGACCTGAACTCTTTGTTAAAATGGTGCCATGATGTTGGGTTGGTGCTCAATTCTAATAAAACCAAATTGCTAGTCGTAAAATCACCACACTTAAAATGTATTCCTCCCAATAATTTAGTTGCACACGACCACAGCTGCTTGCATAACTTAAATAATACCAAGTGTAGCTGTCCTTGTATAGAAGAAGTAGATTCTCAAAAGTATCTGGGACTAGACATCGATAACAAATTCAACTGGAGAAAACATATAGAGCATGTTTGTAATAAGTTAAGACAATTTTTAGCTAATATTATAATCCTGAAGAACCGCATTCCTTTCAAAGTAAAACTTATGTTATACAACTCATTAGCAGAATCATACATTCAGTATGGACTCAGTAGTTACGGTCGAACATTCAAATCTTATCTCAGTAAAATTTATAAACTCCAACTAAGAATACTAAAGAATATCGTATCTAAAAAAATTAAATACCAATTTCAAAACAATGAGCATGGACTATTTCATCACTGTAAAACATTACCTGTACATACACAATTTAAATATACTTTGCTAAAAGAACAATATTTCAATGGCTACTTAGAGCAAAAAGTTCAACATCCTGTATTCACGCGGGCCGTCGCACGTAACCAGCTATGCACGGTTCGGGCAAACAACACCTACGGTGAGCGGACATCTTCTTACTTAATTAACAACCTACCTTCCGATTTGCGCAGTGACTTAACGCCAAGAAATATTAAATCAAAACTTAAGTCCCACTACCTACAACACATTGAATGCTCAATGTGAAATGCGGTTTTACGTAATAACTAGCATATCACCTGAGATGAAGTTACCAAATTTCGAAATTAGGTATTATGTTATATTTATTGTTTACCTTGATTTTGTTTTTAGTATGATGTAGATTTTACATGTAGCATTAAGCACAAACCTTAGTGGTTTAAAAATGCTATTCTGCTGAAACACTTTGTAATTATTATATTTTTAATGGTAAATAAAAAAAAAAAAAAAAAAAAAAAAAAAAAAAAATTATGCAAAGATTGTATCATTGAAAATTGCAAAATTGTAATACTTACGATAATAGGTACATCAAAATTAATTAAATTGCCGTTCAGTTTACTATCAAAGTAATAATACAATTTCAAATGCAACGTTTCCAATATTATCATAAAGACATCTATGTTAACGATGTCTTCATAGTGTCGTATAAAATAGTTATCATTATAAATTTTCTATTACTTCCTATTAATAAAACAAGTAAAAATTTAAAATTTTCTATTGTTCCAAATTTTTCGATCAAAATCGCAATTTCGTGACTGTATTTCTAATGTTAATTTGTAAATTAAATAAATGCTAATTACTAATGCTACCTACATACCTAGAACGGCAATGATTAAATAATTTCATTATTGTTATATTACCTTTAGGAGCAAAAATTCTTCAACGTCTTAGAATATTACAGTTATAAAACACTTTTTAAATTTTATTTTCAATGTTTTTCCTTCTTTTGAACATGAATGCAATAATGTTTAATAGGTACTTTACATATCATTTACTAGAAAACTGTCAACAGAAGCTGACTTAAATTGTAAACATGTAAATATAATACACAATATATTTAAGTTCACCTCATTAAAATATTATTTTGACATTTATTGCAATAAATCTATCAATCCAATGTTTTTATAAACACAAATGTTTTCAAATAAAATAATGGATGTGTCCGGCTGTCCTAGCGACATTTTATTGTAATTTTATGTGGGTATATAAGTAACCAGCAGCGGTTATCAATGCTATAGTTTTTTTTTTTTGTTATTTAAATTGGACTTTATTTACAGTGAAATATATACGAGCATAAGTGCATAATTTACGAACTAATAGTCTTAAAATATATCGCGATTGACAGGAATAGTGCCCAAAAGCCTGGCAGCATTGCCACGTTGAATGGCAATTTTGACTCTTTGACCTAAAAATAGGCCAGCTATCAGGTCAAGTGGAAACTCGACCAACCGCTTGGCGAAGTTCCGAATAATCAGGTGAGCACTCGGAACCCTAGTGTTTCAACCCCAAACAGCTCCAATATACAGTATATTAACTAACGAAGGGCGTTCCCGTTAACTGCAATAGTATAGCGTCCATATGCAAAAAAAAAATACCTTATTTTTTAATAATTAATTATTCACAAACAATATTAAATTGATACGTAAAAGAAACACTCTGTTCACGCGCACTTGTCTTACAACGTGTATTTTTTTTGTATGGTAATTTTTTTTTTTCATGTTTGGACGCTATTCTATCGCTGGTTAACGGGAACGTCCTTCGTTAGTTAACATACTGTATTACTCAAACTGCAGTAATCACACAGTCACAGTCATGCTATTATCGAAAGTGCCGTGACATGCAAGTTGCGTAGCATACAAACGCAAGGCAGAACATTGCACTTGTCTCGTTTACATATAAGTAATCTGTGCTTACATCGTATGTCGTAATTTGTTTCCAATTAACTTGATTGGTGTCATCATTTTTAAAGGAAAATATCTTATTGATTTTAAATAATAGTTTGCCAATGTTTGTTCACAAGTCAATTCCATAAACAATGAAATTATCGTTAATTGAACTCCACGTCTATGTTTAGATTCGTTGGTGTAGTGGTCGCAAGCGCTACTGTTAAGTATGAGGTCCGGGGTTCGATTCCCGGGTCGGGTAAAGTGTTATTGGGTTTTTCCTTCTGGAATTTCTCAGTAGCAGTCCGCAGTCTGGATTTGTGCCCGGTTGATGGCAATAGGATCGCCCGCTATTACATGGGACTTAAACATAATGGTGAAATGTGGGTGTATTACAGGTACACCTCTGCCTAACCCTTCGCGGGGATACAGGCGTGATGTTATGTTATGAATTCCATTATTTATAACTTGCAATATTTAGAGTTTGCTTTATTTCCATCCTTGACAATAGTGTTTTAAGTTTTCAGTTAACCAGACGTATTTTTTCCGTTAACCAGACGTATTTTTTCAGTTAACCAGACGTATTTTAAACATCGCGCTCATGCTCATTTTAAGCATCGCGCTTACGCTCACTCACACCACAACACACAGCAGAACACAAGACAACACCACACACATCTTCTTACACGTCAGACACAGTACATTCCCATCTCACACAAGTTATTGTAGAGGACCTGCATGTAAACACTACACAAACTTTTTCTTTTTATACTTGTTTTTCTTTCTCTAGTACCTAAGTAAAGTTTATACTTATAAATTGTTAAAATGATTATGTACAAGAACTATTGCTATTATATATATGTAATACTCGAGGGGTTTGGCGCTGATAGCCGAAATACAGGCTTCGCCTAGTCCAGCTACAGATGAGCACACCACTTAAACTGACCTAAATTAGGCTGTTAAAATATATTGTAATTTATGAAGTTTTCTTTAAATAAAATAAATATAATATATTTCTTTAAGACATCTCTTTTCATGGCTATACAATGCACAAACTATCAGTAACTTTTGCGTTCCCAGCATTTTTACCTTGATATCTGGTCAGTTTCCTTCTAATACTTCTTAGTTATGTACTGACGACATAATTGTGCCTAGTAATTGTGCAAAAATGGCGTACTGAGGTTCTTTTTACACAATTGGTAGGTACAATTTTACAGAGCACATAGTTTATTTGCAAAGGCGATAGTAAATCGAATCGTTTATAACTGTACCTATCATTTACTTTGAAGAAAGTTAAAGTAACCGTGTCGTAACAGTTGTTCACCTAGCTGCGATTATTTCATTATATTTATTTTGCAATTGCATTATGCTTATTGTCTAGTCAAAGAAAAATTTGCAAATGCAAACAATTTAAAACTTTCTCAAATGTTAAATGACCGTTACAAAAAATATTTTTTGAGAAATTTTTAATAAATAGTAATGTAATATTTACTTATTACGAAATAATTTTTTGTAAAAAGTATTCCGAAAATATAAAAAAACTTGAAAATTCATACTAATAGGTACTATAAAAGCGAAAGTAATTATATACAACCTGTCACGTTTTCACACTGTAACAGCTGAACGGGTTTGGATGAGACACACAGATATACGTACGCTGAATACTTTTTATCCCGACAGTACGTTCCTGTGGTTTATAGGGATGATGACAAAAAATATATTTTTAGTCCGTCATGGATATTATTAAAAAATATTGGACACGTATTTTTTATTTTTTTACTTAATCTAAAGATTACGGCGATACATTGCGGTTAAATCTGCCATGACGTCACAAGTATGTAGATTTTATACTTACTTGTGACGTAGCGACCCCCACTCCCCAACTTAAAATGCGTTTTATCTAAGTATTTTTTTATTAATATGATAAAGCAAAAAATACGTGACTAATATTTTTTTATTATCTGACTGACGGACTAATTAGAATTTCTTTTTTTTACCCAGGCATCATCCCTATTTCCGACAATCACGCGTGGGGAAATAGTTGTTCTACAACATTACATAAACAAAACGCCTGTATTTCCCGAAAGGAAAGGCTGAGGCGTACCTTTACTGCACCCACACTTACATCTCTTATAAAAAAACTAATATTTTTTACTATTTAAAAAAAAGTTTAAATGCCTCAACCACCTTTAATAATTAATTAATCAACAGGCCAACGAAACTTATCAAATAACACAACTGAAAACCAAACTCAATACTTTACAATAAGCGTTGAGCGCTTATTGTACAGCTAAACGGATTTGGATGAGGCACACAGATAGACGTACACTGGATACTTTTTATCCCGACAGTATGTTACTGTGGATAATGTCTTAATCAACAGGCCAACGAAACTTATCAAATAACACAACTGAAAACCGAACTCAATGCTTTACAATAAGCGCTCATGCATGTAAATCGCGTGCTAAAAAAAGCGTAAGCAGCTAATTATCGAATGATTTACATGACGCGAGATGTATTCGCTCACGAGCCTATAGAAAGCGGGGTGGCCGATCTTTCGCTTAATTCATTCGCAATGTTTACGCTTATTGACGACGCTAATCGATATTACTTATTATTATGACATTGCAGTGAAAACTATGATTTCACTGTTCATTTTGTTGGTTTATTTTCGTTTGCTGTTTACCTGTTCAATGAATATGCTTAAATTTGTGATATTTCAGTTAGGTAAGTGTAAATAACTATGATATGAATTGATTTTATAGTCTGTTTTGATATGTTGCAAGTTCCGAAGGGCTACAAAAAACAATGTGACACCACCGTCCGATTTCCAAGGACCGATTTCATTTGTGTCAAATTCCCATTTTTTCAGACCTTTTTTCGTCTATATATAAAATACATATTTTATTTGGAAAAAAATATGTTTTGAATTATGAATACTACTATTCGTGACATTTTTATTTTAGGAAGGATACAGGACTATAAGGATATAGGACTGCTACTTTGCTAAAAACATTTTTTTTTGTGTATACCATCCCGCAGGTCAATGTAGGAGGTTGTCAGCTGGTTAACCGGGATATCCTATGGATTAATAAGGCCAGGGCATAAAAGTTATAAACTATTCGACTACACACTAAAGGCACGAATAGGGACACTGCGGGCACGAATAGGGACACTACGAACACGAATAGGGACACTAAGGGCACAAATAGGGACACTACGAACACGAATAGGGACACTAAGGGCACAAATAGGGACACTACGAACACGAATAGGGACACTAAGGGCACAAATAGGGATACTAAGGGCACGCCCTGTGGGGTACGAATTTGGGGCGTGCTAAAAACAATTGACTAACATCAGAATAATTTAAACATAATTGAACCAACTGACCCTCCACCCATTCATTGCATAAACGTGTATATTGACGATATAAAACATGATTAAATCCAGATCTCCAATATAATCTTATTGCTATATCATATCCAAGAAACAGATAATTATTATGAACGTTACGGACAGAACTGGTTTTCCTTAGATTTCATTTATTTGAGTAAGTGGAGCGTTGGCAGCCGTTTACTGGAGTTTAAACCGGGTTTATATTACGAAAGAAGTGTCGCTAGTGTCGTGAACTATGGTTTCGAATAATGTAAACTTGACCTTCCCTCTAGCACTAGGGAATTCGCTGGAAGTAAACACTTTTTACGCTTTACTCTTTAAAAGAGACCATGACCTTTTAGTTTGTTTCGGCTTTTCTTATCAGGGATCTGTCATCTAGGAAATACGGGCACCATCTAGTTTTAAACGAATGACAAAAAAATTGATAGGTAAAAGTGTCTTAAAAGATCTACTTACAGAAATAAATATCATTTTCATTTCATTTAATTTCACTGAAAAGCTTTAAATTTTATCGTTGATATGCGATTATTGGGGGAAGACTATATTCAGCAGTGGACACCTTTCGGCAGAAACTATGATGATATGATAACCCGAGCGTATTTGGCAGATTCTTCATTAAGCCCACAAATTCGTTCTTCTTTTATTCTTGAAATTACTTACCATTACTATTTTATTTCAGGTAATTTAGAATCTTATTTATGCTATGAACGTGTGTCACCAATCCATTTGCTATTATAGCTATTTCTTCAGTAAAGTTATGCAACGGAATATAAAAAGGCTTATGCCAGACTAGGCAGACTATTAGGCTTATGTATCGAGGAGAACATTAACGGACTTGTAAACTCTACTTTATAAATGAGGTGACCGTTTTAGTATCAGTCGTGAACGGTTTTATTACGGGTGCAGCTGATTTGTATACGATTTTATAGGTCGTCTACTGTTGCGTTACAAGGCAAGTATGAATGTATTAAACTTCTTGAATTTGCTAAGACAAGTGTGATACTAAAACCTTTCTGTGAAACAACATTAGGCAAGCAACACACGTGCAGGGATCATGTTTAATTTTTATGAGATTTACAGTCATGAAAAATGTCAAAATAAACTAGTCTATTGGCACTATTAACTTAAACGTAATAACTTTAATTACAAGTATCAGTTAAATATGATTTTTTAAATACCAAAAATAACAATTTATCGCTTTCAAAAATCATATCAAATCGAATTTAAATGTGACAAAAATATCATTCAACAAAATACATTCACTACAAAACGCAGCGGTGCAAATAAACTATACGTGTAACAATATCTTGCAACCTTGGTAGCTGACCGAGCGCGACACTGTTGACTGTCAAGTTATACTTAAGGCGACAATTACCGACTTTTAATGATTTTATAGGCTGAAGATCACGTCTAAATGAGTATTTAGATGTAGTGTTAATGATTTACAAAAAACATTTTTTAAATTAGAGCATTTTATTAATAACTTAACATATTCTTAATAACTTAATATATGTATAAATATTTTAGATTATGTTTATATTACATAGTGAAATTAATTTGTAAAGCTATGTCTAACGCAGATAAAAAACTGAGAATCACACAAAATCTATCAAGCGTATTTTTCTGATATGTTCACCATTTTTAAAGGATAATTTAATTTTTGATCTTTTAATAAATGTGTTTTATTAAAATACGTTTTGTTTTATGTATAATAAATTAATAATGAGTCTAATATGGGACAGCGCTCCTGGATGGGCGAATGCTATTACTGGCTGGACAGCTCAGTACAGAACAGGCAAGTTAACCACTCAAAGTAACTGGCATATATCTGCGTCTTATGGGGGAAGTGCTAAGCTAGCCCGCGAAATTAAAATTTTCTTTTTGCAGGTCAGTATCAGGTTGTCTTTTGATCAAAATGTGATCATATTTCATATTTTGATCAACATACAACCTAGTACTGACCTGCAAATTGCAAAAAAAACGTAAATAAATGTAAATTTCACGGGCTACCCTAACGCTTTCGCCTTAAGTGGAACTTACATAGTCATTATATGTAGGTATGATTGAAGGCGTGGCGCAATAACTTAATTGTTCCAACGAGTTATACTTTTAACTTAACTGGATCGAATCGCAAATTCTTATCGATTTTTTTAGATAAATCACATAAGAAAAAAAATTGAACTGATTACGACACTTATGAAAATGAGAGCTAAGTTTGAATCAAGTCAAACAAGTTGTGAGTACAAGTTGACGGCTAATTATAGTTAGCTGACTCGTATCTCACTTTCAAAACGTCCTGTCTCAAATAGAACCACACTTATATCTCAAGTCTGTTGCTAATAACTTACTTGGCTATAAGTTATAATAACTTTGCTATAAATAAGGTTTTAAATGACTCATGCCCTCACACCAAAAGCGTTCGACGTGTTGATCTACAAAACTAAATGAATTAACAATAAAGATTTCTTAAAACAGCTTGAATTTACGTATTTACCTATTCATAAACTATATGACTTCGTTCTAACGTAAGTATCTAATATGCGAATCTTTAATCCTGAAGAAACTTGAAAAATATTTCCAATAACACATAGGTATTTAACAATATGCATTCCATGCAACAAATCAAGCTTTACATAAGTCTGCGTAGGCGCCGACAGTTTAAAACTGGCTCAGATGCAGTGACGCAGCCGTCGTTTTAATTGGAATGGTTGAAATCCTGATTCGAATTAACCAAAACGCGATCATTTACTCAAATGAAAAACACTTGTCTTATTATAAAAAAGTTGTCGTATGGCGCGATTTATACAAAGAATGTATTTTTTTGAGCAAAATAGTCAAAGAAAAGACGAACTCGTAAGAGAACACTAAAAATACATTCTTAGGTTTTCGAAAAAGCAGAACTCTGATCAGCTATCTAATGACATAACATATTTTCATAAACGTTTAAGACTAATCTGTTTCATTTTGACAGTTCAACAACATTCAATGCGTTATTTACGTTGTTGAGCGATTTTTTTTTCGAACTTATGAAGCATTGGATTAGCAATCTGTTTCAAAACGATTCAGATTCTGATTAATCGTGTATTACGCTATTTGGGTACTGGTTATCTCTCTAAATAGCATCTCTTTTGCGAACCACTAACTATTGGCAAATGATCACCTCCTAACTGTATATATCATCAGGAGACACTGCAGGTGCGCTGCCATTCAAACACAAAGCTCAAATGTCTAAAGCACATTGTCATCATCAGCCACCTGCCGTTATCCCAATTAATAAGTTGTCGGAGCAGCATCGTCATTAGATCATAAATCAGTCACATACCTGAGGGGTCCTGAGGGCGCTGGTGACGGCGAGCAGCGTCAGCGCCGCCACGCTCCACCACACACCGGCTCGCATCCTCATGCACTGCAACAAGAAATAAGTATTGTAAGTAACATGCTACACAAAATGAAAAATTCATATAGTAGACTGCGAATCAGCAGTCAGCACTTTTTGACCGTCAAAACATAGGCAAATACTCATGGCAGCGATTCACAACTTCCTAATGTTTTAGATGAAAATAAAAAATGGCGCAACAAACTCTCCAACATCACGTTGAACATAATAATGATTTAGTTCACAGCTTACGTCAATGAATCACATATTTTGTTATTTTATTATTTGGCGTTATGCTTTACTAGTTTCTGCCCGCGGCTTCGTCCGCGACCCTATAACCTTCCTCGAGAATATTCAATAATATAATATTCAATTCCTATTCAATGCAAAAATATTTTAATTTTTTTTCTTTTTTAATTTAATTAATTTTTAAATCCGACTAGTAGTTTCGGAGATTACCCCTTACATACAAACACATAAACAAACAAATTTTACCTCTTTATAATATTATTATTATATTATTACTAGCTTTACCCGCCCCGACTTCGCACGGGTATCACTAAACCCTACCTACCCTACCTACCCTACCACCCTACCTACCCTACCTACCCTACCTACCCTACCTACCCTACCTACCCTACCTACCCTACCTACCCTACCTACCCTACCTACCCTGCCTACCCACCTTACCTACCCTAATTTTCTCACCGTGTAAACCTTCCCTGGACTATGACAAACATTTCAAAACCAAAATCAGCTAAATCGGCCCAGTCGTTCTTGAGTTATAAAATTACAACGAAAAGTGGCATTGATTTTTATAGATATACGTAGATATACTCGTATATACTTATATAGTATAGAAGTATAAATAGTATAGACTAACTGTAACCCGCGACTTCGTCTGTGATCCAGGATGAAAAGGCCTATGTTCTTTTCCAGGTCCAGGCGTAAAAAGGTATATACAAATAAATAAAATTCAAGTGACTGTTTGAAATGTCAAAATAACTACCGACATTTTTTTTTTTTGTCTGTCTGTCGCTTTGTTTGCTCCGGCTAATATCCGAAATGGCTGGACCGATTTTGACGGGACTTTCACTGGCAGATAGCCGATGTTATGCGGAGTAACTTAGGCTACTTTTATTTTAGAAAAAATAATAAGGGTCCACGCGGGCAAAGCCGCGGGCATATAATAATAAATAATAATAATAATAATAATTGTTTATTAGGTTTTTTTTTGTTTATTAGGTTTTTTGTTTGTTAGGTTTTTTTTTTTTTTTTTTTTTTTGGTTTTTTTTTTTTTTTATATCAGGATGAAGTATGATTTATTTTCAGCTGCTATTAAACATTTTTATGAATCATTTATTCTTTACCGCGAATTAGAATGTCTGACAACCTAGCTCAAAGTAAACAAATTACTTGGCACTTACAATGCTAAGTAAACGTGCGGTAAATAGAATGTTTATTTATAAACTTTGAACGTAGCTGTAAAATCATAAAACAAGCATTAAATTAACGCTAACTTGTCATTCAACTATTCTGTAGACTTGATATAAAAGTTGTCAGCTTTGAGGAATTTTATACGTTTATAAGAAAACTATAAGAAAACCGTCAGGGGCTTGTGATATCTTTATAA
Organism: Agrochola macilenta; assembly: GCA_916701695.1. Classification (NCBI taxonomy): domain Eukaryota; kingdom Metazoa; phylum Arthropoda; class Insecta; order Lepidoptera; family Noctuidae; genus Agrochola; species Agrochola macilenta. The sequence goes on along the minus strand of OU753560.1, from coordinate 19,449,046 downwards.
ATTTGCATAGCATTCTACTGGTGAAATATTTTTTTAATTCGGTCCAGTAGTTTAAGAAGAGTTCGAAAGAGTTGTTTGCTAAGGTAAAACGAGAAGCTTCCAAAACTGAGATTATATTTGAACGAAAACAGCTCAAACTGTTGTGAAATATTGGCCAGCTGACTTCGCATTGCATATTTGATTTTTGATGGCTACCTCGTTCGCACTTGGACTTCGCGCTTAGCCAGTATAAGCAGCAGGTCCGTGGTTCGATTCCAAGTTCGAGGTTGGGCAAAGAGTTATTGTGTTTTTACATCAGGACTTTCTCAGTAGCAGCCCGGAGTCCGGACTTCTACCCGGCTGATGGCAATAGGCCCCTATTACATAGGACTTAAACATAGTGAAATGTGGGTGTCCTTATATACGTACGACTCTGAGAGAACAAGAGCTGATGTTATTATATGTAAGTTGATTCTTAAGTACAAGTAAAGTCTTCCTTTTTCGAAAACTTTCAATTCTTAACAGTACCGAAACTGTGCGTTCTTAAAAAATAGAGTTAAATTGCAACTTACTCACGTAAGCCATAGAAGAAACTAATACCTTAACCTTGTTACTGCCACCTCTTGCTTAAGTGCCACAAAGTAACAAATGTCAAGACGATCATAAAGTTTGTCTCTTCATATCGATAAATCTGCCACTCAACACTTTCACTCTTAAATTATATGGCAGCTTTCGATTTTATACTACTGCTTTACTTCTATGTGACCCTGGTACCTTATCATAGCATTAGAGCTCATTTAAAGATGATTTGCATAAGTTAATTAATGTGTTTTTATAAGCTGCGCCCCGCGGTTTTACCCACATAAGTCTCGATCCCGTGGGAATTTCGGGATAAAAAGTATCTTATGTCCTAATCTAGGTCATGATCTACTTATGTGCTAAATTTCATGCAAATCTGTATAGCGCTTTTAGCGTGAAAGCGTAACAAACAAACTAACTCACTTTCGCATTTATAATATTAGTTAGGATTAGTAAAATATGAGCAAACAGACGGAAAACGATTTAGTAATGGCTAAGGTAAAACTAGGCTGAAATCAGGTGTTATCCTTTTCTAAACAAATACGTAAAGTGCCTACGTTATCTGTTGAAAAAGAATCATTACTCTTTTCAAAGATATTAAATAAAACTGCATTTTAGATGCGATGATATAATAATTATGTTATGTAAAACGAATGAAATTAGTCTTGGTATTTGTTTTAATATAAATATGTTCATATAAGTGCAGTAAGGCATCATAACATTATGACCAGTCGTTTAGCACTCTAAATAAATAACAAAAGTTGGATTTTTATTTATTTTAATGATTCGACCCTGACACACATCTATATCCTGATAGCTATCAGAAAGTCTTAATCTGATAAGTCTTTAATTGTTTTCGCTCATTATCATTAAACGACTTTACTTCAGTATAAAGATATCTTAATCTAATCAGGCTTTTTGCAACATGCCAGGACTGACCCCGAAAAAAACTAAAAAACTAGTAGGTAGGGCTTTTTGAATGACTTGCACCAAAGAAAAAACAATTCGATACCTTTAACCTTGGTCAGGTTGAAATTGAAATGGGTCAATATCAATTTATTTATTATAAATGAACTATGGGCAAAATCTTTACAAAGAAAGCAAACACTAAACGGCGATACGAGCTTTGTAAAAGGTTACAAGACTCAAAGCAGAAGACACAGTAAACCCTGAATCAAAACAAACAATAGAACTTAAAGGTCCTGTATATCTCACGGTTATCCAAAAGCTAACCAAACACAATAAATCAATGAAAAAACCCTAAATTTCGCAAGTCAATCGCATCAATTGATCGCACTCGTACGCACCAATAACCGATTGATCAATTATCAGGAGACTGCGACCGGCGCCCGCGCCTGCGCAGGTATGCGGTGCAACGCTTTCTATGACCACACGAGCCTAGATACTATGTGGAGCGGTATAATGATGTAACGTTTTGTTTTAATTTTTAGTACTGGACTAGAGGAGTGAAGGATTTGCGGTTTAGTCTCGTAGTCAGAGTTAATTCGTCCAATGAACGTCTGCACGTGGTTTGAGGTGGTTATTTCAGATGAGGTATTAAGTGCCATACTTTAATCACCTATGTGACTTCTAAAGAGAGATCATGATTATACATATTTTATCCAAAGCGGTCAGATGTTCTCTCGTCGACACAAGCTATTAAATAAGCTAGTCAGCAAAGTTGGATGCGCGGCTTCGAATGCCCATAACGCCGGACTAATTGACTTCCTAACTTATAATATTATCATGCGAAAGAGAGTTTGTTTGTTGGTCTGTTTGCTTGTTATGCTTTCACGCAAAAATGGGTGAACGGATATGGATGAAATTTGGCAATTGGCTAGACCATGACCTAGGTTAGGTCATAGAATACTTTTTAACCCGATATTCCCACAGGATCGACTGGTACGGGTGAAACCGCGGGATGCAGGTAGTTCGTATAAATTGCTCATTTAAATTAAAGCAAACTTAATAAAAACCCTTCGAATATTAAATTTAAAATCAACCTTCAGTGATTCAGCATTGCAATAAAACTCAATAAAGACTAGACTAAAATTCGTGTAGACAAAAGAACTTTTACAAGCTGATTTATTTAGTCCCTTGAGTAAACAAAGGACAGTCATTTCATACGATTCTTACTCATACTTGATAATATTCAGATACCCGGGATTTTCCTTAAGTTAACTAGAACGCGGGCTTTTACCGAGGCAATCAAGTGGTTTGAAACGGATCAATAAGAAATGAAATAATTTAAATAAATTAACATAATGTTTTAATTGGGCATTTGCAGCCATGTAGGCGAAAAAATGCGTGGAAAACAACTGTCAACAAATGAAGCATTAGCACCTAAATGCCTTAATAAGGTTCTTAATTAGGTGTTAATCAAGCCGTCGCCTTCCATAGGCTGAGGTAATTGATTAGAATTAACTCACGCGCATAATTACAACATAATTGCAACTTGGTTAATGGCTTTAATGGTCACTATGGTACCTCATTTAATAGATTTTCTCGTACCTAAATATTGTTCATGCCATTTTTAGACACATCAAAATTCAATAAATTAAAAGTCTCCCAAACATGAAACGTTATTTCATCCAGAGATTTTAATTTAGACCGAAATGCAAAGAAGTGGTAAGATAAATATATACCGGCTGAATTTTTTTACCGTCTCGAGAATAATATGGTGTGTTGTGTAAGTGGAACAGAAGCCATACCCGGGAATATTTGCTTAGTAGCATTGACCACGCGGGCGGGCGGGGGATGCGCAAGCGGCTTGTGCGCCTGCGAAAGGATATCAAAGAGGCCGACGGCAAGTGCGGCGACTACCTATCGGCCGCTAAGGAAAGCTACGAATTCATTGGTATATTCCACGTATTTAGTAGGGTGCATATGATTTGAATTACAATATATTCTAGTTAAAAAAAAAAACTGTGCCATAGGCTTCTACTCCGTTCACCTATTATACCCTATTTTTTTCGAGACGGTAAAAATAATCATGCGGTATAGTTCTCCACACCGTATTTCGGCCATGGCGGCCAATCTCAACGGAGTCCTGCCTTCGGCGCGGTAGATCTTATAGTGCACAAGTGTGTGCGCCGCAGACACAGGTGCACTCTCTCTTCCCTCATTCCCATAGTTCGATTGGACGGCAATCCGATACGACCGGAGAGAGATCAGGCACAAAACCAACGGCTTAACGTGCTTTCAGAGACACGGGGGTATCATACCGCCAACTTTCAAACTATAAGAAGTTCCTAATGGAAAAAACCCAATAGCATTTTGCGCGACCCGGGAATCGAACCCAGGACCCCATAAATAACAACATAAATAACAATGGTAGGTAAAACAGAATACCTATTCCATATTCCACATAGCCTAAACAAAACTATATAATACCGTAACAAATACTAATTCACGCACATGCACTTTTAAGCACATACTAATTGTCAACACGACCATAAAATTAACGTGACGATCGTGTACGCACTTCTTTTGAACACCATTAACGATCAGAGTGAACAATAGTTCACTATCGATCAAAGTGTTGCTCGACTAAAAGTCGTTAGGTTACCACCACGACTAATCGCGACTATTATGAAAACAAAAGAAGTTCAAAACAATGGGTTCTGGATTTGGTCTAGGAATTCTGTGGCAGGAAGCATGGATGTGGATGTTACGGTCATTGGTCTGTCCGGTTTGTGTTTCAGAATATTGTGCTGAAAAAAGAAGAGCTGTGAAAGTTTAACTTGCCCTTTTTCACACGAAGCCTATGTGTTGAGCTTTATCATACTCGTAGCATCATATATATATATAAAATCATCTGTAAAGGTGTACTGCCAATAATAGGTCTCCCTTATACCGTTTATATTCAGCATCTATTCTATCTTATCTGTCTATACAGGGTAAGAACCTCTTAAAGGGACATTGTACTCTTCATTATGAACAACTGAAAATCGTGAAAAAAAAATCTGCTGTTCCCTACATTTTGACGAGTTATGCGAACATAAATGTTAAGAACAGCTGTTTTTTTTTCACATATGGCAATCGATTTAAAGTGTTTCCTATTTCTACAACGACTTACAACAGGATTGACATAAGCTTTTCGGTAGCTTCTTCTTCTTTTCGTGTGGTTAGTGACTAACCTGGTGTCAGAGTTTTAAAGCCGCCCATAGGCCTCTGGCTTGGCTTCACATGCCGTCGAGAAATATCTCTCAGGCATGCTGGTTTCCTCACGATGTTTCCCTTCACCGTTTTTGAAGCAAGTGATAATTATACAATACATACATGATTCCGAAAAGGCAGAGGTGCGTGCATTGGGTTCGAACTCAAGACCTATGACTTGGCAGTCCAACAGTCACACTACTAGACTATCACTGCTGTTAGCTTCCGTAGCTTTTGTCAATCCAATACATTTTTGACTTCTCCACCATCGTTATCGCTGATTCACTTTGTGTAAGCCCTCTTTGTCGAGGCCTCTGATTAGCATAGATCAACTGATTTCTACAATAACATTATAAAACAGTTTAAAAACACAGACGTGCACACGTTTATTACCGAAGAAATCAATCTCACACCCGATGAATACTATTAAACTATAATCAAAATACCTTCACGTTCTACCGGAATTTATCATAAAATTTCATTGCCGAACATCGAGCAAAATCAAACGCGTCCAAAATTATATCAATTTATAAAGTAACAGTGTTCTTAACACTTTCACTGCTGAGCCATCAAAGTGAGTGCAGGACCGGTAACAAGGAAGGAAAGAGATAGCTGCACAAAAATAACTAAATACAATACGAGAGAAAGAGATAGTTGTAAAAATAACTAGGTGCAGTGATGTGCGAATTTAACAAGATGGTATTGATTGGTGGCTATGTTATGTATGTGATGATTTCCAAAGCTCGTTTGTACTGCAGTTTTGTTGTCTTTATGGTATAAGATGGGAAACGTGCCGATGGATTATCTGATGGAAAGGTTACATCAATTTTCTCTGTCCCGGTACAATAAACGTTCGTAACGTTTATTGTACCGTTCAAATTGTCAATTACAATCTCCAACCAATTATAAAATGCTTTAGATTCTTTAGGGTTCTCCTAATTGTATCTAGATTCTAGATAGATCAATGCTCTGAGTTTTTCATTGCGTCTCTCTTTTAACTTAATACGAATGTCCTAGATTAATCACATGTCATATGTATCATCAAGTAAAAAAATACCATCAACCTGATTTTCACTAAAATAAACGGTTCCAAAACCTAATGTCAGTGCAATGCAAAGGGATCAGAGAACGCTTTTCATGTGTCAATTCAGTCAATGCCTCGGTTTAGTGCAAAAGATTTATGATATTTAGTCAATATATAATAATTTTATGCAGAATTAAAATGAAAACATAACATCAAGCTTGTATTCCCCGAAAGGTTGGGCAGATATGTACCTATAGTACACCCACATTTAGCCATTCACAGTTATGTTTAAGTCCCATGTAATAGGGGTCGAGCCTATTGCCATTAACCGGGCAAAAATCCAGATTCCGGGCTGCTACAGAGAAATTCCAAATGGTAAACCCCAATAACACTTTGCCCTACTCGGGAATCGAATAGCAACGAATAAAAATCGAAATAATAGTTACATCAATAAAAGAACATACAAGTCTTCATCAAATAAATTCTTAATAAAACTATGTATATCAATGGAAACAACCATACTTCCGCAAATCGGAACGCGTTCGTTTATGTGTGAAATTTAAAATGGACTGATCGACGGCCATTACGTAAAGCTATTGCAAAAATTCTTGTACAGTAATGTGCATTGTCCCAGTTATACGTTTAATATCGTTTCGGTCAGTACTTTGTGGTGCATGCTTTTTGTCGCAGCCTACTTTCGAAGGAATGATTTAATGAACAATCAGGTTCATGAAGGAAATTGTTTGTCCTTGTGATAGTTGGTTCGTTGTTTAAAGCAATGTGGACTGTAGTCACTGAAGTGTATTGATAAGTAGGTAACGTAAACGACGCACCTAGCTTCTGACGTTTCATAAGTGCCCATGTAGGTTTATCTATATAATTATATAAAAATCAATTGCTGTTCGTTAGTCTCGCTAAAACTCGAGAACGGCTGGGCCGATTTAGCTGATTTTGGTTTTAAAATGTTTGTAATAGTCCAGGGAAGGTTTAAACGGTGAGAAAATTAGGTAGGGTAGGGTAGGTAGGGTAGGTAGGGTTTAGTGCTACCCGTGCGAAGTCGGGGCGGGTAAAGCTAGTGTGAAATAAAATATTTTGAATTTGAATTTTAAGCAAAAGTAGTATGTGAGAATCGCAGCACATGGTGTTCTGTAGTCTCTGCCGACCCCATGGCAAGCCGGCATTAGTTTATGTATGTATGTTTACTGACTATTGGAATTCTGCGAGAATCTCCAGAACATAATATAAAGGTCACATATAACAACATGAGTACCTATCTGAATTAATTAAGATCGGTACACAAACTTTGATTTGAAAAGCAAAGTATAACTGCTGGAACATTTTGCAAAGAATAATAACACAAGCACGTATCGAATGTGACAAAGTTTTAGAATATCATGGTCAGAATTACCCCTAAGGCAATATTGCAGACCAAATCAACATATTCATAAAAGTCAAGATTTTAGGTCATCTCACAATCTCACATTACAAGGCAAAACGCAAAATTAAATCATTAAATCAATCTGCCTAGCCTTTTCCCAACTATGTTGGGGTCAGCTTCCAGTATAACCGGATGCAGCTGAATACCAGTATTTTACATGGAGCGACTGCCTATCTGACCTCCGCAACCCTGTTACTGGGTAACACGATACCCCATAAAAATACTTTTTGGCTTCTGACTAACCGTAATGACTGTCAATGATCTACGAATGACAGCCGGGACCAACGATTTAACGTGCCTTCCGAAACACGGAAGGGTCGCGATATGTAATGAATGGTCGCCCATCCACGAACCGACCCTTCGATCGACCCATACAACTGTTATCATGTAACCACGAGCCTCTCCATTAATTAAATCATTATCAGATCATAATATTATTGAATAAAACAGTCCAATCAACCAATAACGTACTAACGTTAAATAACTAATTGGTCAATTGTCAATGCAGCCAACGAAACCGAAATGACTCCAAGTGTCATGGACAATGCGATAGGAACTTAATATGTTATTAAAAAGTATAAGTGAGCACTGACGTGTCAAACGCAAGTGTTGAAGTAGGAATTATAGGTTTTACGGTAGGTGCAGACTAGGTGTCGTCCATGTTTTATAGACAATAGAGTAATTTACTTAAATAATTGATTATGTTTTTTTGCCAAAAATACTGCTTTACATTTCCAAGTTTACATTAATAGCAACGTACTTTTTTTTTTTATAAACCGCAATTTAATAATTTTGCTTATAAACTCCACTAGGTCGATTCTGATTCATGTAGTCCGATTAGCACCTAGATCGATAGTTTTTTATTACATGGCGATAGGCACGAGTAATAATCTAAACTGCGCCAAGAATATAACCACAGGTTTGAATTTCTTATTCTAGTTATAGAAATAAAGCAAATAATCTTAGTAGCTTTTAGAGAAGAAAACCACAAATAAATTTGAAAATAGTAAATTAGATTTCTTAACCAGATTAGAGAAAAAAATAATTTAAACAGAAAAGCAATGTGTAACGGAATCTGCAACTGTGTTTTTTTTTTACTCAAACCATTTATTTCAATGAAACCATTTACATGCACTTTTGAACTGTCAAGGTGTCAGTCAGTTTGTCAGAAAAGTGAAGGTAGTTGCTCATTCCGAAACGTAGATCTATATGGAGAAGAACGGGCAAGAAACTCTTTAAAAAAATCCTTTATTTTGAAAACTATAATCATAAACTGAACTAGATAAATGCAGCTTGCATCGCGATTCCGTGATAAATCTTAGCTACAATGTAATACCTATTATATTACATTGATAAACGTTACTACAATTATGTACCATAAACTTTACTTTATAAATATATAAAGTAACTTAAGCCTTTATACTGGAGTCAACTTAAGTTGACAAAAAAGGCGTAAGTGTAATCTAAGTTCTAACTTTCGATAAACAAAAAATAAAACCTAAAACGTTCGTGAACGGGTATCGAATATCTTTCGAAATATTCTAGGTGATGTGAAAGCGGGATATTATACGTTAAGTAAATATCCTATAACATAAAGCAGTTAATAAAAAAAGTATTGTTTATAATGTTTACTACTTTAGTCACGGTGCGCGGCGTCAATGTTTTCACTTCCCTTTAAAAATAAGAATACCTGTTTTTTTGGAAACCCAACATGTTAACCACGTGAAGTTTTCTTTTATTTTTGCTTTTATTATTATTACGAGCTTTCCATCTGTTGCATGCAAATTCAAAGACATAATTAATTGCTAAACTAATCGTACAAAATAACGTGAGCAATGTCATTAATAGTATTTGACTTAAATATCGCAAACACTAAATACCAGGTTAAGTAATTTAATTAAAACCGCCAAAGTACTAAATAACCTCAAAAAGACAATAAACACAATATTTTCAAGTACTTTCTTCCACAACACAATTTCACGCGATTCGCTACACCAGTGGACACGTAACTTTACTTGTACGCTACCGACTTCAACACGAATTGCTGTTGGTGTCATTACTGCTATTAATTGCATAATTATAAGCCCCATGACAACTGCGTACAGTGAAATTAATTAGCCATTGCAATTATTCCTATAAACGACTTGAGAAACGCGATGGCAATTTTTATGCGTTTGTTTTCAAAATTAATATGGTTGTCATTGTGACAATGTATAATAAATACTAAAGTTTCCAGTCAATGCCAAACTACCTAGAAAGTGTAGTTATTAGCCATGAAAGCTTCACCTTAACTTTACATAGGTACTAATACCACAAATGCAAAAGCAAGTCTCTCAGAATGTATGGTACGTTTAAGTCGGTTTAAAACTGACACTGAAAAAAACCGAGTATTTGACAACCTTGCGAAATATTAAAAACTAGACCAGTAGATTGAGCTACAGGCACAATTTCTAAAAATTATAGCTTGAAACCCAAGCAGCCACTTTACTTTGTGTAAATTATTTCATCACCACTGCTCTCAAAACGGTGAAGGAAAACATCGTGAGGAAACCGGCATGTCCGGCAACCAAAAATTTTAAGACAGGTGACATCTACCAATGGATTTTGGCCCACTCCCTCTCACCAAGAGAAGGCTTATGTCCCAGCTTTGGGAACATTATACATATAGGCTGATTATGCTTATAGTTTTAAAAATACTCACATAAACAAAGACAACTTCTCAACTTTAACACCACTCACAAACTGACATAATGATCATAAAAAATACTATTAAGTTCGCGTGTCTACCCATAATCAGATTAAATATGCAAAGGAACCATCTCCGTCCAGCCCTATCAAATTACTGACACCTTGGCCGAAACAGCCAAGCATGCAAAATACTTCCTAAGGAACCCAGATGGTCAGATACTGGCCTATAAGTATAACGCCGGAATTACACGGTTCACGTATGCTCTTCAATTTGAATGATTCAACCAAAGATGTAATAATTCAACGTCAGTTTCGCCGTTCATTTCTGCGCCTTCCAATCAAAGAGAATGAATTTGGTTGAACCGTCAAAAATTGCTTTAATTAATGTACAATGAAATTAATATGCCTAGAGATCGACATCCTACAGCCTTGCGCGTACAATACATTTTCATACTAATCGACCTGACTATAGAGAATTAAGTTCAGCGAGATTATCTCGAGTCATCAGTGTTGAATGTATTGTTTTTAAGATCTGATAAGATGTCGTAAGTGTTTGTTTTGTTTTGTTTTATTGATCATTTAGGACGTGCTAGAGATTATGAGGAATTTTTATGATAGCCAAAGCCAATGTTTTTAACTTGACCTTTTTCCATGTAGGAACATACTCCATTTGAAATAATATTGGCACAGAAATCTGAAAAAGGTTTTATCAAAATGCACAACAATGGTTAAGTTAGGTATTCTAAAATTATTGCGCACACAATACATTTGTCATGGTTACAATGACAAGCTCTAAAATGAGATTCTTTCGACTGATCTTAACAGTTTGGCAATAAGTATCTAACATTTACGACAATCACGGTTATAACACCATCTTTTTACTTTCACCAGTCACCTTAAATAATTTTGAAAACTTCAAAACCCCCTATAATCATGACTTTTGAAGTTTGAACTCCACTCCCTGAAAGTATTTCATTGCAAATCGTGAAAGGTTATCCTTTAAATCCTTTCACATATTGCAACATTTTTTCATCATCCTCTCTGACTGACAGTCAATTATGAAACATTAATTTTGCCATAGCTTTATGTGTATGCAGATTATATTTTCATATTTTGATGTTAGTGAGTTACATTCATGTTTAATTCTTGTATTGCTCGATTTGTGACATTGCCGAGAAATGCCGTTTGAATTCGAAACTAGTTGTGAAAACCAGAAAACTTTGCAGAGTAAAACCATAAACAATATTCATAGTGCATAGCATAGACCAAACATAACCTTGACTATCACGGATGTATGAAACTCTGAAGACTGGAACAATTCTAGCTGATAAGCTATTTGACACTTCAATTATACTAGGAGACGCAACAAGGCAATCCTTTGTATGGTAATGTGGCGACCAATCATTGTAACAATGAAGGAAGAACTTATGACCTTTCTACAGTAGGTGCTATGATTGTTGTTGCATCCGGATAATAGACGCTAGTTTGTTTTGGGATTATGAATACTTAAAGTATTTTTCTAGATTGTCTATTTGGAAAACAGTTCCGGACTGCCTGGCGGCTGAAAGATAACGCGTAGCCTAACCTACTGGCAATAGGCAGGAAACCCGTTAATTTTTGGGGTAAATAAATTTTCCTTGAGGTAGAATATTACTATTGTCGTGAGCAAAAATGTTCTTATTTCTGGCCAATGTCTTGATAATTCTGGAATACAACTCAAACATACTTAAGAAAAGTGTGGTTAAATAGTAAAATTTGCGATGTGCGCAGCAAATAGTGAAGGTACATTACACTGCAACGCTATTTTAAACATATGCACCAACATAAGTGTCCGTACGTAACGCGCATTTAAATCTAAGAACACAGAATGTCAAGCCATGTACAGACGGTTGTAATGTGTAATGTAATGTATCGTGTAATGTAATGCGGATCTGCGTGTGGATGGCACTACGAGCATTATATGTAACGCTCGCGCTGATCCATCTGCTGTCGGTTTTTAGCACGAACACAAAGGCTCTCGCAGTCAAGCAAAGAGTTTGCGTTGAGTTTGCATGCCAACCACACTATTCGCATAACATTACACGATACATAACATTACACATTACATGCGTCTGTACACGGCCTAATCCGAAATGATTTGTAACTTACAGCTGAGCCGAGTTAACTATTGCTACAGAGTAGAACCAACGACAAATACTAATCTATAGCTTTTACATCGATTGTTGCAATTTGCACCGGTAATTTGACAAGCCTATATTTATTATTATATCTAGAGATTTAGTACTATTAGTACATTTGTCGTGTTCTTTATTTTAGTGTCATTAGGCCGGTTTTCCATTAGGAAATTCACTTAGTATTTCCTAGCAGCCCATACGCTGGAAGTGTGCAGCAGCAGTAGACTTGACATGGGACTTACAACATATCGACGAAATGTGGATGACTAGATATTTACACCTCTACTAATTCCTTCGAGGAATAACAGCGTGATGTCCCGGCTCCAATGTCCGTGATTCGGCTGTCGCTAAAAACCAGCGCTGGGGCTCTGTCTCGCATAGGGACGCAGCATTATGCTGAGCGATGGCCGTTTTGCGTGGATGTGACGTATATTTTCCCCCAAATTGTTATTTTCGTGTTTTGTGCTTTCCTTGCGTCATGTATACCGCAAATAAACGTATTTTCTTTCCTTCTTTTCCTTTCTATGTCGAGGCTTTTAGCTACTTTGTATGTAGATAGATATATAAATCGTTTATTTGATGCACACAAAAGACATAGCACAAAATACAAAAACACGTTTAAATAATAACTAATACATGAATATAGAATATAAGGTGCCAATATACAAAAAATAGTATATTTTAGTGTGTATGTGTATTTTAGTTTTTTTTTTTTGTAATGTGCGTTTTGTTTGTGCAGATTAAACAATTTTTCTTTCTTCTTTCTATGTTATTATATCTTTTTTATTAATTTTAATGGCTGGTAAGGTAATCAGAGTCCCAGAAATTACTCCATTTTTTTTTTTTTTTGTGTGTGAAATCATCAAATGACTCCTCCCACTCTGGGCAGAGCGAGAGGGAGTGTCAGACTTTTACTGAACCCACCCGTGTTCCTTCCGTTGCCTATGTGCTGGGGCCAGAAATTACTTCATGACGTAACATTAATTTTCTTCCCAGCCTGACCGCTTTAAAAACTTTAAAAAATCTCACGCAAGATTAATTAAAAGTAGTTAATGTAATAGAATGCGGAGTAATCCTGAACCAGATCAGTATCGCTGGATCGTAACGTAAACGTTACCGTAGGAAGTCTGCGTAAAGCGTTCACTTTCTAAACCAGAGCGGCGCGGCGCCGGTTTGTGACACAGCCGAGGAATAAACAGTGAGACAATATTGTAAGTGTTTACTTTTTTTCTGCGTGGTCTTTGGATGTATTTCTGTAGACGTAAATAAAAACAGTTATCAGAAATGACAAAAGTTGTGGTGGATAATTATTATGTCATAATTATTATATACTACAACTTTTGTCATTTCTGACAACTGTTTTTATTGTTTGTTTAATTTTACTGCTTTTTAATACGCATACATCATAACATGCTATTATTAATTTGTCATTTGTTTACAGCATCAGCAGTCAGAGAGTCAGAGTAAATAAAAAATTGCAGTACATTTTCATATTGAGACACGAAGCAACAAAATTCGATTTAAAAAAAAACGGCCACATTCCTCTAGATCGTATTTTGTTGCTTCGTGTCTCAATACGAAACTTTATAAAAGGTATTAGAAAATTCTAGACACACTTACCGAAGGTCCTGACAAGCCGTTATTCATAATTCCTTCTCAGTCACGAAATAATATTTTTTTAAAGGAGTGGCGCTAGTGGACCATTGGGCGCCCTCTTAAACACATCACATTAATAAAAACACAAACGATGAAATATGTATAATATGACCAACTGATACATGCAGTCTGTGGTTCAACCACCGGAGCGCACCGTATTCTTTATTTTACCGTTTTAACATATCAATGACACTTTCGCCGACATAATAGTAACGTAATACTGGACTTACTGCACGTGAAACTGACAGCTGGACGAGTAATTACGTACATTTCTTTTAACTAGGCATTCTCACGGCTATTCGTTACATTTCGTCTAGTCTGTCAAGTGCATTATTGTTAAATTTCTAGAGAATGTTTTGGGATAGTTACTTTTTCATGCCATTGTGTTTTGAATTTTTTTATGTTGTCTAAACAAGATGAAAGATATGATTAAAGTAAAAATATGTGCTGACAGTGAAGCTAAAATAATTTTAAACCATTAAAACAAATTAGTTTGGCTGTGTACGGACATATTGTTTCTAAACTACTTGAGGACTTACGATGCTGTTTTCATCATCATTTAGAATATTTTTTGAGGATTCATAACGACTCTCTATTAAATTGCACTCGCGCGAAGCCGGAACATCTCATCATTAATTTATAACAATAAATAGCATCGTTTAACAGCCTTTAAAAACAGTAATTAGAATGTAGTTGTCAGTAATCACACATGATTCTCACAAAGATCTGCTAAATAAAAAATAACATATACTAGCATATTGCATCATGATGCGATAAGAGTAATAGCCTAGCGACTTTGCTGTTAAACCGGTGAAGCGTAATGCAGTAGCTCAATCTACTACTGTAACAGACACTGTGAGATCATTCATTTACGAAGTATACGTTTAAGTAGTACCGGCAATTCCTTAATATCCACTGTTTTATACTTTACTTCTAAAATAAATTACCTTCATTTTGAATAACCACAAAAGCCAAAAACCATAACAGACTCCCCTGTATCGCAAAATGCGTCGTAAGATTAGGGTCAACTATTGAGCAGAAAACATATTTATAGTTATGTGCTACAAGATGTAAGAGTTATGTATAATGTACAGTGATTCTTTCATTCGTGGTAATATTCCCTAGTGTTTATTTTCATACTCGTAAGGCAGCTCAAGTATAGATGAGTCACTTACCACTTGTACAGTCTATACCACTTTCATATCATTATTCGCTGGCGTCGAGGCTTAAAGACTAAAACTCAGCAGTTACTTGAATCTATACTATATGTTAATTCAATAAAGCTGAAGTGCTTGTTTGGTTTTTTTTTTTTGAAGCCGCTAGTCTCTGGATTTCACTATCTGCATTTTGCATTTGATAGGCCAATTCTTGAGGAAGGTTATATGGTCTTTAAATTCACACTACGACCCTAACGACACGAACAAAAAGAAAAAAATCAGAAAGAACGCTAAGCAAAAACGAAGTAATAGCACGGGTAGGCGACGCGACGCGACGCAGAGTGGCCGAGGGAATTTTATAAAAATCTGGCTGTTATTTAAGTATTTTATGTATCTTACGACATCCATGCGAACGAAGTCGTGGGCAGAAGCTAGTCTACGATAAATTTACTCGAAGCACGAAGTTGTAACAATCTTTTACAATTCTCCAAAAACCATGATATTTGAGATAAAGCCATTATAATATGAACCATTAAATTTAATAGTATAATAGCAGTAATTCAAGTAATTTCGAAGTGTTATGATAGATTACAGATGTTAATTTAGATCCGTTATCTGGGTCAAGTTGAATCGCCGCAATATCTAGTAGAAAGTGGATTACGATAACTTGTTTTAACAAAAGGGGAATGTTTCGTGTTAGTATCTAAGTTTGGATACTAGAATTGAGTGGGGCTTGTGTTTATTTTGGATCTGAAATGTTGTTGAAATTTTTATAAATTTGAGGTAAAATAAGCATGTTATCGTGTTGAATGATACTTTTTTAATATTTAAAATATATTAGTTTCACAGCTTTATCTATTTTGATAAAGCTGTGAAACTAAGATATTTTAAATTCTCACAGATGTTTATAGAATTACTACAGACTTTAAGTAAATAATTTTATTCCATTTATCACTTAACAAAAAGCAAATGAAAACAACACTTTCCTTTTCATAACAGTATGCTATCATCACATTCGTCCTCGTAGCTATCGGTCAACTAAAGCAGTACACCGTTTTTTACCGACTGCGCCGTCGAGTGAGTTTACCCAACTTGTGATGTCACCTGGCTCTTGTTTTTGTTATTTAAACTTACAAAATGAACTTCAATGAAATATTTATGTAATTCTGATATTAGTAATGTTAAGTGTTTATTTTACAGTCGATTTGTCAAAGTCAACTTTACGAAGGATTGCTTACCTAAAAGTAATCTAATCAGACTACAATGTGGCTACTTCTTCTTCATGGAACACAAAAGCAATAGATTTACTGCACCACTTTGGTTCTAAAAACTTTTATGTTTAAATAATATGCGAATCTCACTCGAACAACTGCAATACCCGTTGCTACAATTCACAAAGCAGAGAGAGGTTGTTAACTCGCCACCTACAACCATAACTTATTCGTTCAACTCATTGCAAATAGCGCCGTTAAACTAACAATAGACTTTTAACTTTTTCTGTACACCAACAAGGAAATACAAGACTCCATTATAGAGACGTCAATGGAATATATTTAAACTCGTTTTTAATACTAATACATGCATCGGTGTATTAATTATAGAATAAAAGTTAGAATTATTAATGAATACATTTGCAATGCAAATGAAGAAAGTGGTGAAATTATTTGACCTTGACTCGAATGTATAGCACGAACAAAAAATGTATGCTAATGTATAGTGAACAAAATGACGCGCACGATTAGCGCGCGTTGATGTCTTTTATATGGAAGAATGCATTGCATCGAAGATTTTGATACTAGAACACTGAGAAAATTTGTTTGAAATGGAATTAATTATACGTACTACATAATTAGGTCAAATGATTTAAATACAAATTTGGTAAATTATAAAGACGATATTTCATAGGATTTTTTAAATTTGATATTGGTACAAAAAACATATTATATTATACAAATAAATGTTAATAAATAATAAATGTTAAACCAACGTGTCGTCTACGGACTTCAAACTATTTTGCAATTTCAGGATACATCCCGACAGCCATAAAAAATCAAACCGTGTTTTGCTTCTAATTAATGACATTACACATCTAATAAAGAAAGAAAGAAAGAAAAAGTATTTATTGGGACTCGCACAGGAAATCAGAAATTGAACTAAAAACACACTAAACATAAATAAAAAAATAATAAAAAACAAAAACAAAGTATACTTAAAAATTAAGTCCTGTACGAGGCCAAAAGGCCCCTATCTCAGCATAAAGCTGCGACATTTAAAAAAATTAATGTCGCAGTGCTAATAAATAACGCAATCTATCGAACGACTTACTTATAAGCACACTCCAAATAACTAATTACTTCTCTTCCTTAACAAAACCTGCTCCTCAAGGCGTGGGACATTGCCACAAAGAATGCCACTTTTACAGCAATTCCGATGACTGTGTCATCGGAATTGCTTTGTCTGAATAAGGATGCAGACAAACTTTCACTGGCGGTTTTTTTTAGATTCTGACAGACATTTTATTTAGGGGCTTCGTGTATAGACAGCTGTGATGTGCTATGGAGAGAATGTTTCCTTCTTGTGTGTGGTCTGAATAGATTATTATGTAGGAATTTAATGATGAATGAGTAGCGGCCCGGAATCTGGATTTGTACTCGATTAATTAATTTATTTATTAAACTTTAGCCCCTGTTTTTTTTTTTCAAGAGGCTGTTATATCACTGGTAAAATGTAGGTGTCCATTCAGCCGTTTAAATAGTTGGTTTTTTAATGAGTTAGTATTATTTAATAATAGGGGGGCGAACCTAGTGCCATCAACCGAAAAAAGTAAAAGACTTATAATTAATCAAACACTCGCTTTATATCGCCTACACTCGCTTCGCATTGAGTGTGTTTCTTTACATTTATGATATGAGAACCGCTTTTTCCATGGTCAGCTGCCTTGTGACAGACAGTTCTTTGTTATGCTTTACTATAGCTACATATAATAACCAAAATATCTCTGCATAAAATGTTGGTGAAAAGCTTATTCGCAATTGACTTGTTCACTCATAAAAATATGCAAGTATAATAACATGTAATTATTTGTAAGTACAAAGCTGCTTGTCATGAAGAGAATGTTATTTCATGATTATTTTTATTTGTATTCTTGTAATTTTTAGACAACATTTTGTTATTGTAATCTAAACCAATATTATAAAGAGAAAAGATTTGATTGGTTGTATGTTTGTTTGTAATGAATAAACTCAAAAACTACTAGACTGATTTTAAAAATTCTTTCACCAATAGAATGCTATATTATCACTGGGTAATATAGGCTATAATTTATAATTTATATAATTATATATAATATATATATAATTATAATTATAATTATATATAATTATAATTTATAATTTATATTTTTTGCTTATAGGATTCTTGCGAAGTTGTTGTAGTGGAAATAATTAAAGTACATATAAAGATATTGAAGATTGCAATAGACTATTATATTGAATGCAGTTACTTCATTACCTTGTAAATCGAAGTTGTCCGTTCTCTATTAACTCCCACCTCTGAAGATTTATTGATAACACATAATTACATTTTAAAATACAAATTACAGCTACATGTTTCCAATGGTTTTCATTAACCGAATGATCTATCTAGTTGACTTAGTTGTACTTATCATAATCATGTAAAGCATTGGGATAGATTTCGAACTGTTAAATAGTTGGATTTACCTAGATTATGATAGAAAATAAGTTGAGTTATGATGTAGCTTATGTCAATGTCAAATGTTTCTCAACGATGAGAGACCGGAATGAATAGATAAGTGAAGTCTGAAACGCCACTGGCCATGAAAAGAGGTCTCGGCTGGGGGGACCAACAGGGTGCAGAAGGTGGAGAACTTGCAATGGTGCTCGATGCAACTTGGGAGAGCTTTGTTCTGCAGTCGACAGTCATAGGCTGAGTTAATACTGACTCAATATAACCCAGCCAAGCATACACGGCACGAGCAAGAGCAGAGGTGGCCCAGTGATAACGGCCTTGGCTTACGAGTAGGTCGTGGGTTCATACCCAGCCATGCGATTTACTTTATGTAAATTATTTCATCAACACTACTCTCAAAACGGTGAAGAAAAATATCGTGAGGAACGTCCTAGAACGAAAAATTCGAAGACATGTGACATCTACCAATCCATACTGAGCCCGCGTGGGCCTACAGCTCTAACTCAAACTCAAACTCAAAGCATTTATTTCAAATAAACCAATTAGAGGCACTTTTGAATTGTCAAAGGGTCGGTCAGTCAGAAAAATGAAGCTAGTTGCCCATTCCAACGTGTAGTAGGTTCCTATGGAGAAGAACGGGCAAGAAACTCCACGGACACTCTTTTAAATCAGAATATTGTTACAAAATATTGGTCATTGGACAGTCCCCCAAAAACGCCCACCCTTCACCACTTCCTAGTGCTTAAGCTGGGAAGAAGAAGTGTCGCAACAAACTCCCCAGCAGCACAGCTGTCTGTTCAGTTGGAAAAACTTGATTCTATAATATAATAGTGCCTATGCTAAAATAATTTACATCACCACAAATTGCATTACAACTCATAAAATAAAAACATTTTAATGAGTAGATTATGTCAACAATAAATTAAAACAAAATTAAAATAAATTGACTTACAGTCAAATAAAACAATCCAAACAATTATATGCTCATATAGTATCATGTAGTCTAAAACAATTGTTTGTTGTTTGGGGGATTAGTCCCAAGCCTTTTAGAAACAATCATAAATAACAATCACTGTTTCCTTTACTTTTATGTCATATATACCTAATATTCTTTCGTTTATTATTATCAATGCCTGCCTAACCACCGAGACTGAAACAATATACTATACTGAAGTCTTTAATACTAATTGAAATAGAGTTTTTTAAACTTTCTGTATAATTTCTCTTCGGCTAATGAGTAACGACTTGCATTGTCTTAGTCGTGTTTCGGTTACCTGCCTCTCTGTCGGTGACGACTGTATTACTGTTACGTAATGATAATACAATAATTATATTGTATGTATATTATTACAGTTTTATACGTAGGTTTGGTAATGTTAATTACTTTTGTTTCGTTTAGTCGGGTAGACGTTTTTGTATGAGTCAAATTACGTAAATATCTGTTTCTATTTTCAAGATTGCATGCAGTAAATAATTCATTTATGATCTCGGTGGCATCTTGAAAGGCACTAAAATGCTCTGGTTTTACGTTAATCGAGAATAGGTTACGTTCTTTTTAATCCAAATCAGACATGTTTCACAAAGGGTGGCGATTTAGTCACCTGCATCCGACATGGAGGTGATGTCAAACTGAACAGATTTCACCAAGAAATTCAAATTCGATTCATAAAAAAAAAACTGCGATTATTCTTTTTTTTCCCGAGTCGGATATGAGTTTCATTGCAAAAGTTGTTTAATATGATGGCTAGAACCCCCTAGAAGCATGCAGGTGACTAAATCGCCAGCCTGTATTAGAATCCGTTTTGTTGTTCTAGATTCACTACATGCTCAGGAATAATGAAAGTACTGGCCAGTTTTTTTCATAATTACATGCAAATACTAAGCAAAACAAGCCACTTCCTTTAGTGCATAAGGAACCAAGTAATTATAGCGTCACGACGTGTAGTGGGGGGCAAAAAGTTGAGTAATTTCTGATATTAATATTACAAAACTATTAAACACTTTATTTATTTATTTATTTACGGAAAAAACAAACAGTAGCACAATAAGGTTACACTTCTTTTCTTGAACATTAGGTACATTATAACAATTATGCTACCCACTACGTTCTCCACACTTTATTTGTAAAACTTTCAATCTATAACATCAATAGGGATGATGCCTGGGTAAAAAAAAAAAAAAATCTAATTAGTCCGTCAGTGAGATAATAAAAAAATATTAGACACGTATTTTTTGCTTTATCATATTAATAAAAAACTACTTAGATAAAACGCATTTTAAGTTGGGGAGTGGGGGTCGCTACGTCACTAGTATGTATAAAATCTACACACTCGTGACGTCATGGCACATTTTACCTGAATGTATCGCCGTAATCTTTAGATTACGTATAAAAAGAAAAAATACGTGTCCAATATTTTTTTATAATCTCAGAGACGGACTAAAAAAAATTTTTTTGTCATCATCCCTATTCTTGGGAAAGGGTTACTAGGCTTACTTAGGGTACCAGTGGACGTTGTAGCTAATAAAGATATCGTCGAAGGTGATAAATAATCATAATCTTATGTAATGTATCCTCTCCTTAATCCACCACGCGGGTTGCGGGTTGGTAGATATTTTCTTCGATAGATTTATTGTCCTCGATATTTTTGGTTCTAGGACATGCCCGTTTCCTCACAATGTTTTCCTTCACCGTTTTGAGAGCAGCGGTGATGAAATAATTTGCACAAAGTTAAGGGCTTGCCTGGGTTCGAACCTACGCCCTACAATTCTTAAGTCGCGGCCGTTACCACTGCGCCACCACTGCTCTCTCTCACTAAGATGATGATGGAAATACATTAAAAGTTGGTTTTAATTCCAACTGTAACAATTTTGGAAATTTTAGAAAAGTATCCTTTTAAGGATTCAAATTCAAAAGTCATTTATTCAAACTAGGCTGAGAAATCAGCACTTTTCGAACGTCAAAATTACATAAGACAGTCCCCCAAAAATGCCCACCCTTCACCACTTCCTAGTGCATAAGCTGGGAAGAAGAAGTGGCGCAACAAACTCCCCAGCAGATTGCTGAGATTAAACTACAGGAGGCCGACCGGGAACACTACCATAGATATTGGTACCCGCTCATTGTAACACATGAAAGGTTAAATTACTTCTAATCCTTTTAACTAACTTTTTACTTCTTATATTTTCAATAGAAGCACAGACAAAAATATCCCACTATCAAACCGTGTCACCGCTCAATTCGTGCTCACTTCCAGTGTTGTCAGGTGTTACAAAACATGTTCTAAAGCATTATACATAACATAATATCCTCGATATTGCTATCTGTTGTCTGATGGTGTGGTGGCACGCGAGAGGTAGCGATCTTGAGACGATAATAGTAGCCGAGTTTGTCGATATAAATCTTTTAGTCTTAGTATTTTGATGGATGTCATGAGAGTTTATAAAACGTTTTTGTATTTGTACAAAATAGACAGTGTATTAAACATTTGTAAGAGTTTGTATTATCACACAGGATAAGAAAAATTATATACACAGCGCAGGTATTTTTGCAATATTTCTTATTGGGTACTTATTATGGCTCACTAACAAAATGTATATTATTATGTATTTAAATTAAATTAGAAACATATTTCTCAATCAGCTGGCAGAAACTGTACTAAGCAAAATTAAAATAAGTTCAGTAGTTTCTGAGATAAGCTCAAATAGACAGATATACATTGGTTTTATGATGTCTTACACCGTTAAAGCACGCCAGAGGCAGCGATTTAATGTGATAATAAAACAACGTGCCTTTTATCCACCTTATCGTAAGTGATCTTGACTCTTGTACTGTCAGAATTTGTATTTTTATAGTGCTGTAATGTAAAGTATGTCTTCGTTTTTTTTTTTTTTTGTTAGATTAAAAGTGATTCGTGCGAATTGCTGCTGGCAATATTTTCAATGGATAACATATGTAAATTAAATATACTTGCTGTATTTTTCATGAAGAACACATAACATAATATCACGCCTGAATTCCCAGACAAGTTAGGCTTCACATTTCACCCACGGTAGAAACGAAAGACAAAATGACAGATTGAAGAAGGATTTCGGCGCGATGTCAAAGATGGAGAAATGAAATGTCACTTTGTGAATGAGATGACACATCTCTTTCTATACAAAGTGACATTTCGTTTTTCTTCGTAGAGTAGAGTCATCCTACACGTGCAGTTATGTTTAAGCCCTATGTTATAGAACCCACGAAGAAAACCTTCCTTTTTCAATTTTAGGTAGTTTACAGATTTGACCTCAAAACCACCAAAATTACAATCAGCAAAAATATGAAACTTAAGTAAGTTTCACATTTTTAAACAAAAAAATATCTATTGTTCGTTCTACAGCATCAAAAGCAACGTAAAACAGCACCTTTCTTTTAATTATACTCTATAATAAATATTTATCATCAAAACCGAACGATTAACATGCAAAATATAAATCGATTCTCAATATAAACAGTCGAGTGAAATGTTTGCCGGTAGCCGCGCACACGCACTCACTTTCTATATCGAGCGACTTAAAATCGATAATATGGAATGTCGCTTTTTTATCGTACCTCGTCATTACACACATAAAAGTTGTATGTAGCTAAATAAATAAATGTAATGAATGAAATCGAAAGCATTGTGGTTTGTTTTGGAAATTCGATATTTTTTGTTAGTTTTTTCCTCGTTTCAGATTTTTACGTACCAGATTTCTTAATTTTGATTCACGTAATAAAAAAAAATACTGATTTAAAAAAATAAAAGCAGTGTCAATATCAGATCAACTGAACTCAAATCTAATCAATTCATTATCAACAGATTTTAAAATATAAAAGTGGTTAACTATTAATTTACGCATTTTTTTTCAATCCTTGCAAACTCAAGTAATTTAAATCAAACTCCAGACACTATCAAACATCAATATTTCTGTAATTCCTTCCAATATTGACGTAAATATAATAAAATATTTACATCATATACCTATCATTCCACCAACCACATTGTCAGTAGTAATGATATTTATTACTTGAATGTGATGTCATTATTTCTGAAAGTGTCTGTGTCCGCTATACATTCTATTTAAGTATGTAACTATGTAGTGTGATTATGTAGTCATTTCTGAAAAAAATGCTATGTATTGTTTACTAAGAACAACACAACGCTAAAGTATTTAAAAAATATTTCAACCATGTTACATTTTTGTTAATGAATGCGTTTCAGACTAGATTTAGATCAAAACAGATGTAATCTTGCGCAATCCTCGCAGTTGTTTCAAAAATGAAAATATTCGGCATTGGTCATAATTTGCCGCAAGGTCCGAACATTGTCGAATGCTACCATTTTCTACCAAATCTACTATTTCGGCAAATGGCGGCACTAACAGTACGATTAGATCTAATTCTTGACCAACGACATTTAAGTCGTGTAACAGCTAACAGCTGCTTTGGATCCGGGTAATTGTATTGGGAACTGAAGGCGCGTTTACATTCGGTAGAGTAAGTAGGCTAGTACTGGTTTGTTACAACTAATCTTTATTTATTTTATTAGTATAATAAACCTACTGCTATGATTCAGGAACGTTTAAATTATGTATGAAATTGTATTTACCGTTCTAACCAGACTGCTGTTTTACTCTTCTAGTGTAAACACGCTCAAATCTTATTGAAAGCGAATTAATCAAGCGAACTTTGTGTTTAGTATATGTCTTCTATTAAAATTATTTTCTAGCGTTTTCTTGTAGGTAATTCAGGCAACTTTTCTTCCTCAGTACGGCTAAGTATTTAAATTTTATGAGATCAGGCTAATGCAAGCTTGAAAGTATGCTCTAGTATTTCTTGACCAGGAAAACAAGTAGATAAGAAAAGTATACTGACAGAATGCTTTTCAATTTAGCTATCAGTTTTATTTAACAGGTGCCTTTCAAGTAAGGTAATAAATTCTGTGCTAGATAATAAATGTTATTGCATTCTGTGCTACATATTACATTGTAACATTGTATGTATCATAAATATTGTGGAAGTAGTATTGTGTTTACGAAACTAAGATTAGATTTTCCGGAGTTACGTTTTATTTCAGATTTCTCGTAAAACTTGTGCGGATGTAAGTTAGGCGTGTGAAAAGGAAATTACTTTTAATAGCGAATAGAAAGGTAGAGTTATTTTACGTTGATTAAAACAATATTTAATTATCTCAGAAGTGAAATGTCGCAACGCTGCGCAGTGATATAGGGTACCACCGTTTACTTTCATAAAACAAGTTTTTGCACAAGCCGCACTTGGCAAAATGTTACCGAACCTTACAAGATTTAACGTGTAAAATTATTAATTTTACGAAAAAAAAATAAGTATCTAGATATCAGCTCGGACAGTGCTCAATCGTGACTGCAGCCACACTCATGGTCGAGACTTTAGAAAGCGAAAGATTTATCATTGACTCACTACTAAAATAATTACGCGAAATTATTTTACGTTAAACTCACCTTTCAGTAATATTTAACTGTCTTCAACTTCAATTTGTAGTAAAAAAACACTGATTAATTTATTACGTGGAATCCACCATTATTCCATGTCACTTGTTGAAAACACCGATACCACCTTCACTTTAAGTTAGAAAAAAAAACTTTTTACACAACACGCACTTACCGCCAAAATTCTACATTATTCGAAAAATCCAAATCAATGGATCGATTTCCGTATCAATTGATAGATGTCAACGTCCTCGACGCAATCCGGACACTGGCGGCAAGTGTCGCCGTCGGTTCGGACTTTACGCGCCAGTGCACTTCGATTGCAATGAACAAAAATAATTTATTTCTATTATTCGAACGTAGTGTTTATGATGTTTGAATTTGTGGCGGGAAGCGTGTGTTACGTTGGGAGCGTGCGTTCGGAAATGTGCGCGGAGGCCGGACGGTGTGCGAAAAGCGACTGCGGTCACTGCTGCTCTCGCGACACTCTCTGCCCACCAGTGGCCGCATGTGTAAATGTTAATCCGTGATATTATTTAGTTTAACCGATAAACATTGAGCCGTTGCATTCGATACTACAACCCCTCTACCGTTCACTTTTTGCTACACCTTGTACTTTAAACAGCTCAATGAAGTTTGGTCGGTCTCAAATAGAGATAGGCCAGTTTTCTCGCACAATGCTTGCTTTCAGCCGTGATTTTTCAGTCTAGTTTCAAAAACGAAAGTTGACATAATTTGTTTTGTAAAAATATTTTTCATGCTACTCACATCCTTGGTTACGTAAACAATGGTTAAGCATGTTTGGACATGGTAATATAGGATTAACAAAGCATTCATACATAACCGTGTTAAGTTAACCTAAATTTGAAAAATACTTCTTCTGTACTAAAACTCTTCTATTTCGTAGTAACAACATATAGTTTTTCATGCTGACTACAATTTTTTTTTTTTTTTTAACTTTAACGTGCATAAAAGAAAGAAAAAAATTCAGAGCAGCATCAGCCTACTGAAACTAAAGCGGTTATTTAAAATAATAGTAATTAACTGTTTGTTTTATTTATTTTACCTCAATGGTTCTAGTTTATCATTTTTAACTTCCAGTTACAACTATATGTAAGCGGGCACGCCCTTTATGCCTGGAGGCTTTTATTTAGATATTAAGTTCTGTTTACGTTTAGTTTTTATTTCGGCCTGAGTATAGTTCTCGCTGATTTTATTTGGTTTATTGGCGAGTGCTAGCTTACATATGGGACTAATAATTTAAATTATGTTTTGTGTTGCGTAATGTAAATAAATAAAAATTATATTGAATCTTTTTTTTCTTCTAACTGAACAGACAGCTGTGCTGCTGGGGAGTTTATTGCGCCACTTCTTCTTCCCAGCTAAGGCACTAGGAAGTGGTGAAGGGTGGGCGTTTTAGGGGACTGTCTTATGTAATTTTGATGTTCGAAAAGTGCTGATTCTCAGCCTAGTTTGAATAAATGACTTTTGAATTTTGAATCATGTAACAAAAATCTACGACCCTATAAAAACTATTTAAAACAAGATATCTCAACATCTTAAAAAAAAACCTACTCATGGTTAATTAAATTAAATACATACCTAATGCATACTAAGTAGGTAATTTCAAATATTTTTCAGGTGATTCACTGAAAATTTCAATGCTGTTTCATTTATTCTTGATTTCACTGAGTACTAATTTTAAAACCAGTAGCGGTGTAGTGTTATCCTGAAACAGAGTACAGAATCTTAGCTGATTAAAATTATTTAGTTCTTTAAAAGAAGGTTGCCTTTAATCAAGAAGGCATACAAGTCTTCTATTCAGTCAAATACATACAAGTCCTATATTTGTGGACGCAGTTATTGACCCTCGACTACTGGCATCCAGAAGGTGCAAAACGCCTGCGCTCGATTCTGCTTCTCAATCCCATCAAGAACTCTTAAATCTTAACGCAATTTTTTACCGACTTTAAAAAGTAGAAGGTTCTTCTGTATGTATTTTTTTATGTATCTTCATCGATATTTTCATCAATTGTGGACCGATTTTTAAAATCCTTTTTCATTTGGTAGAGGAAACTCGCGCAGTGGTCCCTTAAATTTTGTATTAACTTTGCTTGGGTAGTTTTTGAGTTAGCTCAAAGTCAAAGTCAAATCATTTATTTCAAATAGGCCCTTGCAAGGTACTTTTGAACGTCAAAAATTGCAAAAATTTGAATTGATTCTAGTCGCCCCTTCCAAAAGGTACTTTTCGTATGGAGAAGAATGGGCAAGAAACTCCACCGTTACTCTTTTAAAATGTTTTACAATATTTTGTATAGGTATATTAGTTATATAATTATATGTGACGATGATGAATCTAAAAAAAAAAAAAAAAATACTATAACTAAACAATAGGTAAAAAGAATTTAAAAACTTCGAAAATAAACACGTTGACGATGTTATAAAACTTCGTGTCACTGTTTTTTACATATATTACTGGTGTACGAATTGGTGAGGGGTAGGTACCAGAACTAGAAAGTGAAAATGAAAAACACTTCTTAAAGTTATTTTGCACTGTGTAATATTTTTTAGAAGGCGTTTGTTTTTTTTTTTTTTGTAAAAAAGTTTTTTTATAAATAAGCACTCAATCCTCAACATGATGTCACGTCGTAAGTTGCACTTAGCGTGCCTACTTGTTGGTTTTATAAAGTACAAGTATCCGATCAACCTGTACAATAAACTTAGATGGATCGCTAGTAGAAGAGAATGCGCAAATAGACAGTGCTCGCAGCAGCTCTTCACTCAATCGCACAAGACAGCTGCCTTCAGGCGACCACTAATAACAATAACCGACTTTTAATGATTTTATACTTAAGATCACTAAACAAGTAGTGTAAATGTTTTGGAAAAAATGTATGTTAAATTAAAGCTTTTTTTTTAATAACTTAGTCTGTGAATATTTTAGATTATGTTTCAAACTCAAACTCAAACTCAAACTCTTTATTGCATTTATATTACAATTATTTATATTACATATTTATATTACATAGTGTAATTAATTTGTGAAGTTATGTCCAACGCGGATAAAAAACTAAGAATCACGTAAAAACTATCAAGCGTATTTTCTTGAAACCTTCACCATTTTAAAGATAATTTAATTATTTATCTTTTAGTATACGTGTTTTATTAAAATACCTTGTTGTTTTATGTCAAATAAATTAATAATGTCATAATGCGTCTATTTTGGGACAGCGCTCCTAGATGGGCGAGTCCTATTACTGGCTGTACGTACGACGCGTTGCGTGAGCTCAGCACAGAATACGCAAGCTACCCACTCAAGGCCATTGGCATTTAGTCGCGGCTTCAGAGAAGTTTTAAGTATGCCGCATCCAAATCAATTAATCAACTCAGCCTATCCCAGTCCTCTACTGGACATGGGCCTTTCCCACGCTGCGCCACAGCACCCTGACCTCCATCCAACCTGATCCTTCTGTCAGCTTCTCTCCTAAAGTTGTATCTACCGAGCTGGATGACTGCATCCAAATGCTGGAACAATATTCCCCTCCCGATAAGGAATCGTAAATGTCTTGGCCCCTTCAGAATTCGACTGCGGCAGTTTCTTACCGCCTCGCAGGGTTATGGCTGTTTCGAATAACTGGCTATCCAGGGGGCCTACTCCCTAAGCGAATTCTGTACGTTCGGCCGTAGTTACGGGCGCTTCGCTCTCATTCCCACTTACGGTATGTCCATAAGTGAGACGGAAAACAAAGCGCCCGTAACGACGGCCGAAACTACGGATATCGGTTAATAAGTAGACCCCCTGTTCTTCCCGAGTCATTCTGTTTTCTTAGCACAACTCGTCACAAACCTGTGAACAGCGGGTATAATAATGATTTAATCATTTCTGGATATATTGCTATATAATTATTAAGCCGTTGGTCCTGCGCCTGACCTCTCTCCTGTCGACGGATTGTCGTACCATCGGATAATGAGAGTGAGAGAAGAGGAGTGCACCTGTGTCTGCACGGTCTTGTGCACTATAATATCTCCCGCGCCGAAGGCTTATCTCCGCTGAGATTGGTCGCCATGGCTAAAATTCGGTCTGGAGGACTATAATGCAGAATACCAGCGCTGCGACCTTTATTATTAAATGTCGCAAATAATGTCGGGGGCGAATGGTGAATTTTCATAAATTTTCTTAGATATATTTAAAAGTATTTATTTAAAAACTAATTTAATTTGAGATCTTCGCAACACGCTTTCATTTGATATAACACACGGTACAGTTAACAAAACTTTAAACTTTTTTTATTTTCTTATTTGCTCCCCTAAAGTGACCGTAGGGGTCACTTTAGGGGAGCAAATAAGAAAATAAAAAAAGTTTTGTTAGTTCATTCAGAATTGATTTTTTACGTTACACATCCGTGTTTGGGTCATAGAAAGACATATGTGTACCAATTTTAAACTTATCGGTCCATCTTTTTAATTGACAAAGCTTACTACACGATCCAAGATTTTCTTAATAATTAGTATCTACTACAATCTGTCACCATACACCTAATTGTTATTCTATGTATATGAAATGTTTTATATGTCATACCTAAGAATTGTTTTATACTGCATGTTGACATAATTAATTATTGTATGCCTATTAGGCAGGACATAATGGAACTGTAATTTATCTAACATCTGTCTGTATTACCTATGCCCACAATAAAAAGATTTGATTTGATTTGATTTTAGATTCGGAGAAAATTGGCTGTGACAGACGGACAGACACACGAGTGATCCTTTATGGGTTCCGTTTTTACCTTTTGAGGTACGGAAACCTAAAAAATGAATTGTCTGGCAAATAATACTTAAAAAAAAGGTTTATCGGATAATTATTTTATTATATGAATTATTCGGTAAACTTGTTGTTGTTTAATGATGAAATAACAAATTATGTTTTTGACAATAAATTGTTATTTGTCAAGTGATTTGTAAATATTTTTTTGATGAAATGACACCATGTATACATTTATCTATTAAAATAATCAAATATATAATCATCATAGAACAAGAACGCTCCCTAATGCAAAACTTTACTGTAAAATACATAATTTAATTTGCCTCCGCACATAGACCTACCACTAACTAACTAACTAATACAACACCAATAATTCGTGTATATAACTTGTCTACTCGACGTACAATAAGTCACTGCAGGGATCCAGCAGAATATCAGCGTCAGGTATATTTGCCTGACACGTGCTGAGCTAGACTCCCATTTGGTGCAACATTGAGACACACACCGTTCTTTGTATGTTCGTTATTTCAAGTGAGTCATAATAGCCAATAAGTTTATTTTCAAAATATGTCTTTTTTTTTTTTTTGCACCTCGTAGGTATTTTCTTAAACTCCCGCAGACAGGCGCGACGCGTAAACGCCACGCAATTCTGGAGGAACTATTTCCATGAAGTTTTCATAGAAATTGTTGTACCTAGAGTCGCTTCGCGTTATTATTTCAATATTCAGGTAGGGAGGTCAGTAACCGACTAATTAAAATCGGTGCAAAATAACCAAGTGTCACGTGTTTCAATGCCACTATCGAATTAAATCAACAAGTGTTTTTTACACCATAGAGAATAACTCTACATCAAAGATGCAATCGTAGATTTGCCCTGCTGTGTTAAAATATGGTCGCGTTTCTGTTTCGTTTTGACACCTCTGACACACAGTATCGCAGACACTTGACTTGATTGTCATGGAAACGCCATTGTTATTGTGCGAAGTCACTCTTCTCAGTGTGGACACTTTTGCGCGACGTAGTACGGTGAGGGCACATCTACGATTTAAATCTTTGCTCTACATACCTTAGTTACCATGGCATACAATTTATTTTATTTCAATATGAGCGGCGAAACTGCTACGGGTTAACAAACCCGTAGCAGTTTCGCCCGCATTGACTATTTAATTAAGTTCTCTTATTATTTAGTTTTCTTATACTCGTAATAATCGTATTTTTAAGTTGTGCCCAGTGGCATCAGCCCCGACTTACGAGGTTGTAGGTATTTGGTTCGAACCCAGACAGAGGCATTACTTTGTGTAAATGATTTCATCACCACCAAGGGCGTACTCAGGAGGGGCAGAGGTGGGCGGCTGCCCCCCCTGGATTTAGTAAGCCTAAGTACCTACTGTTGTCTATAAAAGTTTTACAATTACAATATATTATGCTGTTTACTTTAGAAATAACCGCTCTGCGCGGCTGGTTCTGTTGTATCAAATAAAATACGCGAACGCAGCAAGCACCACCCAGTTTATTATTTAACTTTTTTTAAAGCAGGATCTCCTGCGGGTATTTCCCCTAGATACTCCATTCACGTAGGTAGTGTTTAGGCTAAAACATATAACCCGGCTTAAGAAATTTCTGATTTGCTTGAATTCTCTCTTAACAAATCTCAAATCTTTGTGGTTCTTTCCTCAAAAGACCATCTAAGAAACTAATCTGCATGGTCTTCACCAAGATTTTGTCTGGACTTTATATGAGAGTGTAACCTGTGGAATTGTTTCGGTCTTCTTCTCAGAGTCAGTTAGGGAACACCGAACTCATCTAGTTTTAAAAGATAGGTAATTTAATTTTGACGCGTATATAATTTATCATTACCCATGGAATTCTCTAACTTTAGTGATAATGGCGGAACTATACTTTTTCAATATCAAACAATGTGCAGATAACTCATAAACTTCTACGACCAACATGAGTTTGTTAGAAAAGAAAAACATTGCAAGTTGTCGACAAGGGGGTTTGCTCAACCAAATACGAAAGGCGTCTGACATTAGATCATAATTATTGATCTGAACGGTTCGCTGATCCGCTTTGAATGCCATAGAAATACGGATTACTGTGTGTAAAAAAATTGTCAATAAAAAATAATGTAATCTAACCATTACTTACCAAAAATAATAATTCATCTCAGTAAAAGCAGTTTTTGGACGAATAAGCATCTTTCAAGCTATAAAACTAATTTCAGAACGTAAAACAAATGTCAATCTTAACATCATCATTCTGACGATTGCTGATGACGTCACACAAATAGAATGTCAGAGGTCACGAACCTTTTGTTTGCTTCAGTTAAATTAATACTAATTAACTGAAACAAAATGTCAAAATGATTCTTTTATTGACTATCACACTGTTTGTAGCTTTTTTAATAATTCAAAATATTTTTTTGAGCGTTAGGTACATTTCTCTATATTACCTATTTAATATTTCCTTTATTTACTCCTAAAATATTACGTTTTTTGCATCAAATATCTGTTATATAAATAAACTGCCTTGCCTCTGGCTTCGAGTTTGCTTTTTTGCGTAAGTATGTTTTTCAATATCTAGGTTTATTACTCGTAACTTGATTGATAGATATCAATAAAGTTGAACATCTAATCTTAAAAATGTTTATGACCACTAAACCACTTTACGATACCCATTACGTCACTTTTCTTAGAGTTTTAAAGGCTGAGGGCCTTGAACCAGTAATTACTCGAATGAATCGAGCATTAGTTCATTTCGGCTTCTGAAGCATTTGTTTCATTCATTGTCGCTACACCATGAATCCCTCGAACATCATTTCCTAAACGAAACAATATTAGTAAGTAAAGATTTCACTTATCCGAATGCAAAAAACTCTAAAGGCCTTGCTCACTCAGCCGTGAACGACGATTCACTGTCGTCGGCACAACTTTTGCCATGAAAACAGTAGATTTTTATAATGCAACCTGTTTTCGCAACAGCCAAAACAGTACTATTTTAAGCGTGATATTTTATTATCTTATCGGCGTAGATTATGTACACAAGTGTTGGTTTTGTACCGTGTAATGGACAACACATTAGTTACCAGCACTCCAATGGGTACCGTGTGATTACTACTGAATACAACGAAAATAATATAACCAACAAACGTATGGAACGTAAGGATTTGACATTGAGTTTCCATAACTTAATCAAACGAGGTACGGTACAGTGTTCTATGTTTGAATTTGTTTATAATTTTCATAAATGAGTGGCCAGTGTCATTACCAAGTGAGTGATAGAAAGATTTCAATGGTGAATTTAAAATAGTGACTTGGTGTTAAATGCTTTGATTTTTTATTGTTTTATCATAATTGTGATTTTAGGATCATTACCTACTGTGATTAAATTTTTCTAACTGAAATGAATAATAATTTTTCATGGTTCTTTGTATTAATAATAATTTCAACTAAGTATGGATAATAACAATGGGAATTATATTCACCAAACTTTTAAATCATCAGTACCTATGAGGAAAATAAAACCTTGAGTCATTCATAATCATTTCGAACAAAGAATATTATAATGCTCGTCCACAATAAAACGGTAAAAATATTTATAGTTTTATAGTCTGTTTGACGTAGGTAATTATTTATAGCATTATTATTACTATTTCATATTATACAAACACTTTGGATAGTTCTATTACTAACTTAAATTTTATCAACAAAATGATTTAATTATGGTTCAATACTTTCCTAAACGCTCACGTTTTCCTGTTATTAAAATTCCTCTGTTTTACCCTTATCTTAAAACAGAGGAAAATTCCTGATAGAAAATGGTAAATTGTACTTTATCATGTTACAAAGTTAAGTTAAGTATATCATTCCTTCTCAGAACTGACCATGAAATGAAACTGTTTTATCATCTGTCTACGATGAGATAGTATTATTTTTTATTTCCCGCAAATTATTCACTTTTCTCGCTCTCTCTCACTTCACTAACACTACTCTATAACATGTATTGTATGCTTATCATTCCTAGTTTATAAGCTGTGGACAGATTACTGTAAGACTGTAATCCCCATAAATGATTATCAGTACAGTGATGACATAAATACATGTTAAAAACTTTTTTCTGAACAATAGTAGGTAATTACCGGCTGTTATTATTATCCTATCATAACAAATATTCCTTGAATTGCCACTATTAACCATATATACGAACCCACCCAATAACTGCCCACAAGCCACCGAGTTATACCATCATAATCCATCAGTAACTAATTACCAAGCCATCATTATTATTTAGATTTCTTTTTGGGATAAAATATTGAATGTGTGCCTCATTGGTCTAGTGGTCGCAAGCGCTACTGCTGAGCATGAGGTCCTGGGTTCGGTTCGCAGGTTGGGCATAGTGTCATTGGGTTTTCCTATCAGAAATTTCTCAGTAGCAGCCCGAAGTCTGCATTTGTGCTCAGTTGTTGGGAATAGACTTGCTACTATAACTTATTACTATAACTGGTGAAATGTGAGTGTACGTAAAGGTTCATTAGAAAACCAGCGTCAGACAGCATCTGTCTGGCATTAATGCTGAAATGAACCTTTTTGGCGCAGTCGTGAGGCACACACTACTCGTATTATTGTTAAAATATTATTTTCACTTTTTTTATTTTGCATTTTGTGTTTCACGAACTGTGTCCAAATAAACAATATTCTTCTCTTCTTCTTCTTGAGTACTTACACTTCTGCCTAACACTTGGAGGCTAATTATAGGTGATAAAAAAAAATTGTTTTATTTGCCAAATCAATATAACAACCTTGCACAATTCCAGTAAGGCACAAATAAGCAGTAAAGGTTTTTGTTTGGTATGTATCGGTAGGTACTTATTATGGTTATGAAACCGACTGATTCACTCTGTTCCCCATACTAGTATATGATGTTATGTGTGTTGTATAAAATGGGAATAAAATAATCATTCAGTGTTGTAGTAAACAATTTCTCACACTTACAATATGTTTACATTATTTATTGTGATACTACTGCATCATACATTCCTAGTATCATATAGGAACATAAAATTACCATTTTAGCGTCTTGTGTCCAAGGCATATTAAATATAATTACTATTTAGCTTCAAGTGTTCCATCCTGTCATTCAATGATGTAGTTCTAAGGGATCTAGTTACCATATAAGGACTAATGTATATTGTACATAGTTTATATATTCTACAATACCTTCCGCTGACTCAAAGTAACGTCAACTTTTAATTTAAATGATGTATTCATTGGAACTGTCATTGTTATTGTGTCAACTGATGACATCAAACTCCATATAAGTAGACTGACTGTGGATTCAGTCCACTTATATGGAGTTTTAGTGATTATAAAAACACCCTGTTACCACAAACAGGTGGTTTTTTTTGAGTGATCTAAAATATGTGGATGAAATGGGGATGTTTGTGCGATATTTGGACTCTATGCTTGGGCTGTTTGGGGAAATTGAGATATGATTGTGATTTCTGGGGCATATATGTGAGTTTTTAAGGGATATCTGTGGGGGGTTGACTGAGCAATATGAATGGGGCTTAGTAATTTGGACCCATGAAATTTTAAAGGTGACTCATACTGCTCAATGTTAATTATTATTTGTTTGCAAATATTCTATCATGTATTTAAATTTTACAGATGAACAACTTTACGGGTACACAAACTACGGGATGGATACTCCCACCCCAGCGGGAGATGCCTCGGGCGAATGCCTGCCAGGATTCTTTCAGGCCATGGATTCCCTAACTCCGGGCTTAGATTCGGATTTTGACGAGAGCCTAGCTGTACCTGAGTCACTGTCGGTCATCGAGGCTGACAAAATTGATAATAAGGAGGGAGGGAGTAGTTTTAGTGGTATGTTATTTTGCATCTTTATATTATAATAGCTGTGCCCCACGGTTTCGCCCACATAACTCTCGATTCCGTGGGAATATCGGGATAAAAAGTATCCTATGTCCCAATCCAGGTCAAGGTCTACCCATGTACCAAATTTCATCCAAATCTGTTCAGCCGATTAAGCGTGAAAGCGTAACAAAACAACTCACTTTTGCATTTAGTATAATAATAGTTATGATGCAATAATATGCGATTGACGGTCCTTCACCTGATTTTTACGTAAGGAAATTCACATGGATTACCTAAGCCATGGAAAAGACGAAAGGTTGCGTTGGACTCCTAAAGGGCTTTCCTTCTTCCAACCAATTGGCAGGATCATTCCCGATCTAACACTCCCTTCTGTTGAACTAGCCAAAACGATGGCACTATGCAGGCTATCTTAGCCAATCAGAATCATGGCATGCTATTTTAGTGCAACACGATGCAATTCACTGTGTTGTACATAACTTGCATTAACATTCATGTTGTTGTAGGTATGTATTGTAGCAGTAAATCTAAATAATTGCTTACAATCATTCATCAATGTTTATCAGCCCAAAAATCCTCCGTATTGACTACATGAGAAAGATTAAGATAACTTGTTAGATCAGTCTCACAATCAGTGTTGTCACATTCGAGTCTGTTCGTTATAGACTTGTTACATATTGTTCCTGAAAGACTAAGTACTGTCACTTGATAAAATTAAAGATAAAGTGACATATTTGCCTCTTTTATTTTTGTCTTTTGATAGGTATACTTTTATTTAATTGGCTAACAAAAATAAATAAATTTGAAACATAGTTAGAAATTATTCGCATTTACAGACCCTCCCTTCCCTTTCCCTCCCGGTCCCTTCACATTTTGCATTGATCCATCATCCAAGATGGCGGTGCTCGAACGTATTATAAATAAGTAGCGTAGACGCTGCATAAACGCGACATAGTTTCTATTTTTATTTACGTTAACGCAGTGTATTCGCGACGTCAACGTCAGACATCCGCCCATTGCGAAGACACTCATAATAAATAAATAAAAACGTTTAATTAAACGTTTGTTTGTTTTGTTTTAATGCATGAATCTGCTGCACTGTGTATCTGTTTTTCATCTTTTACGCGAAAGTAGAACTGACATACCTAATTAAAAATTGACTTGTTTCTGATTAGATACGAACTATCTGACCCCAATGTATGGAGAAAATAAGCTTCCTATCTATTTTTATCTTGTGATAGTAGCCGGTGGTACCCTCTGATTCATATGAAAAATGCTTAAGTAAGTAGATAATATTAAATTAGTCACTTATAGCTATTTTGATAATTCCACTATATCCTTCTGTAGACTTGATAACTAGAGCAATGTAATGGATAAAATATTAAATTAATAACAGCTGTTTTGATTCCTATCACTGACTTGTTTTTTTTTTTTCCATTGTCTAAAACGTCACTACTAAAGAGTTTTACAAAAAAAAAAACATGCTGACCATTACTTTAACGTAGATACCAAGCTAGGTTTATTTTAAGTACTTACTAATAATAAAAATAAAAATCTACCGTTTTGAAGCATATTATTTATTTCGTTATTAAAAT
Organism: Agrochola macilenta; assembly: GCA_916701695.1. Lineage (NCBI taxonomy): Eukaryota > Metazoa > Arthropoda > Insecta > Lepidoptera > Noctuidae > Agrochola > Agrochola macilenta. The sequence goes on along the minus strand of OU753560.1, from coordinate 19,411,745 downwards.
CCCCAATCATTAAAACCAACAAAATTATCCCTAAGTAGAATCTTGCAGCTGCATTGAAGTATATCCTGTACAAGGTCGTCTAAATGGTTCTCCTTCTGCTTTTATAAAATTCCAATGATTAAGTTTTAGGGGTAAAACCCCTAAAACTTACCCCCCTCGGGGGGGGGGTATGAGGAACAGGGTGTAAAGTTCACTCATCCACCATAGAAAAGGGAGGATCCTCCGCGGGCAACTGCCCAGAGGTTGAAGTTTGGGAGATTGTATATAAATGTCCATCGCGCGGTAACCTCTAATTGCGCGATGCAGGATTTGTGTGACGTCAGGTTTTTGATGCGTAGTTCGCATGTGGCGATTGTAGATGCCGCCACAAAGTTAATAATTGATCTAACTAACCATTAATATGCTAAAGAGACAATTAACACTGACCTAAAAATTTTATGTAAAAGATTGTTAGGTATTGATTAAATGGTTCTCCTTCTGCTTTTATAAAATTCCAATGATTAAATTTTAGGGGTAAAACCCCTAAAACTTACCCCCTCGGGGGGGTATGAGGAACAGGGTGTAAAGTTTACTCATCCACCATAGAAAAGGGAGGATCCTCCGCGGGCAACTGCCCAGAGGTTGAAGTTTGGGAGATTGTATATAAATGTCCATCGCGCGGTAACCTCTAATTGCGCGATGCAGGATTTGTGTGACGTCAGGTTTTTGATGCGTAGTTCGCATGTGGCGATTGTAGATGCCGCCACAAAGTTAATAATTGATCTAACTAACCATTAATATGCTAAAGAGACAATTAACACCGACCTAAAAATTTTGTGTAAAAGATTGGTAGGTATTGATTAAAATGTAACCCCCAAAAGTACCTACAAATAATAATTAAAAAGTATTGATACAAATTAGTTTTATTTGTAGATTAGGAATATATCTCGTTATCAATCATAATAAAACGGATAAGGTATATGTATATGTATAACAAGCTGGCGAATCATGATAACAATATTATATTACTTTTACTTTACTCATACAAAACTACGATACATTAATACACATACATTTTGTATGTGTGTATTTTTGTATACATTGGATAATCCACGTAGGGCATCTTATTAAGGCAATTTAGCAGTTCCTTAAGGGCTGCGAGAAGGAAGCCCGCGAAATTCAAAGTTTCATACGTTTTTTCAATTGGCAGTAGGTACATATTAATTGTTTCGGTCGCGAATCATATTTTGATTAATATACCTGATACTGACCTGCAAATCGCAAAAAACGTAAGAAAATTTTAATTTTAATTAAAATTTTGGCGCTGCGAATTTTGGCGCTTTCGTCTTAAGCAATGTTGCCGTTTTTTAAAGCTAGATTAAAAACTGGCAAGGACATGAGTCAGTCTCGATAAATGAACGTGACGGTCTCGGCAAATACGTACGCGTGGCTGTCTGGCTAATTTAGATTATTTGGATAATTTGTTGCCACTTAAGCCATGAACAACTTCAAACACGCCGCCAAAGCGATGCATACTCAGTTAGTGCTCTCGCACTCATATGATGACATTGTTGACTGAAGTGTAATGTTCAGTCGGCAACGTTTGCGGTTGACCGATTTTCAACCTTATTTCTATGTGCATAAAAGTTAAACGTGATCAACGGTCAACTTTATCGATTGTACTTTTCCTGTCCTATAAATTAAACGCTAGACATACTCTACGCCAAATACGACCTTATTACCAGATAGTAAGACACTGACACTATAAAAAATCTTTGTTTTTCAGCAATAACTCAAACAACAGTGCCATTTAAAGCGGTCCACAATCCGCCTATAAAATTCAACTCCGTGCACAGGAAAGTGTTCATTCCTAGTGTTGAAATAAAGGTCAGATTGGTGGAGAACGAAAGAAGCGTCACAACACACTTGCTAAATCCTAATCTGTAAGTAAAACATTTTTAATAACATAACATCACGCCTGTTTTCCCGAGAGGTTAGGCAGTGGTGTAAATATCTATATACAGGATGTCAGGGACATCGACGCGAAAACTGTTACCATGGATTCAGCACATGATACTGAACACCCAAGCGTAAAAATTGTTCATCGGTTATTTAAAAAAAGTCAGCTGTTTCATAGAAAAGTGTAATACCTACGCTGTCAAAATGTATGGAACAGCTGTTTTTTTTAAAATAACCGACGAAAAATTTCAACGCAGTATGGTTCAGAATCATGTACTGAATCCATGGTAACAGGCTTCGCGTCGATGCCAACCTGTATAGTACATACATATTTCGCCAGTTATGTTTAAGTTCATGCGATAGGAGGCGAGCCTATTGCCATCAACCGGGCACAAATCCATACTCCAGGCTGCTACTGAGAAATTCCTGATGGAAAAACCCAATAACACTGCCCTACCTGGGAATCGAACCCAGGAATTTTTTCATAAGTATTACTCGTATTTCTAAAGTTTGGGTCTCAGCAAATTTTAATATCGTAAAAAGTCGACTATTCTTAAAAATCATCATTTTCCTGTTACTAATAATAAGTTCGATCAACAACCCATTTGCCATATTTTGTAACATAATTATGTAGGTATCTTAGTTTTACTCTCGGTAAACCACTTTTTTGTCTTTGGCATACTAGATACCAAACTGCCAACTGGTTTTGGCGTAGCAATAACTGCCTTGATTAAAGCGATCAAGAAACAATTTTTTGAATTATTTCTCATGACTAAGCCAAGCCTAGTTAAACAATAACTAAAATTAAAAATCCTTCAGATAATGTAATCACTCGATATTATCACTTTAAAACGCTCGTCATGTTTCGTGGTCTTCATTTATTGTATGTAGTACACTAGTGTCTTTGTGTTTCAGTTTTTATTCATTTAAAGATAACACACCTATTGTTGTTATGAAGTTGTTTTATTAGAAGACTAGCCGCTGCTTCGCCCGCGTGTCCCTAATTCTTTTTCTAAAATAAGTTAGTTACTCCTTATAACAGCAGCTATCCGCCAGTGAAAGTCCCGTCGAAATCGGTCCAGCCGTTTCGGAGATTAGCCGGAACAAACAGAGAAACAGACAGACAGACAATTTTTTTTTTTAAATTGTTTTTTTGTTATAAGTTCTGTATATACTTTCATATGCATTTAGTAAAAAGCTGTTATTTTGACATTCAAACTCAAACCATTTATGTTAATTAAACCATTTACGGGCACTTTTGAAATGTCAAGGAATCGGTCCGTCAGAAATATGAAGCTAGTTGCCCATTCCAAAGCGTAGTAGGTACCTATGGAGAAGAACGGGCGAGAAAAGCTAGCTAGGTCTCATATCTGGGAAAATTAGTTTTCTTCGTTTTTTACCGGAGCAAAGTTCGCTCGCCCAAAGTGTAGAACAAGTTTTTTTTTATGTTTATTTAATCCGTAATGTTACAATATTTTATTTTTACATAACACCTGCCAAACTGCAAAGCAATTTGTCGGCAGTAGGTTCTCGTGGATTTTGCACGAATCTTTGCTTAACTACTCATAAAAAATAAAAAATAAATCCAAGTTAAAACTAAGAACAAGACTAACACTAAGAATAAGACCATGGCTCTGTAGGCAAACACTTCATAAGTGAATACAGAGTAGTTACCCACACAACCATATACAGAAAGAAAAAGAAAAAAATAAATTGTTTATTCTGCACAAACAAAACGCACATATAAAGGCAAAAACACATAAAATACACACTTACAAAAGTAGCCAAAAGCCTCGTGTCTAACCAATAAATAAAAATATAAAAAGTAAAACAATGTTTATACTACAATCACAGCTAATTACTCTGAGGCTACTACACTCAGCGGCCCCAGTCAACGAATGTCGTGAGCCCATCCCATAGTACCTACCATAGATGTATAATTTAGTACATACTCTATATAAGGCATGACAATGACATGGCAGCATGGAATTAGGAAGTACGTACCATCATGGCAGCATGGTATTTCCTATACTATTAAATGAGCATTCTCTTTTTTCACCAGAGCAGAGCTCGGTCGCCCATTTACTTAGAAAATAAATATATAAATACTATGTATAAAGGTAACCTACATGCTTTTGTTGTTTTGAGTGTCCAAAAAAAAATTTAGGTATTGAATAATACTTCAGCTTTATGTCAGGGTTGTTTATATGACGTTAATAAGCTCACCGTAGTCAATCATTTGACTATTCAAGGTCTTAACTGCTTCGAAAATAATAAATACTTAATATACATTACATAAATTCACGCCGTCTTTCCATGGGAGTAGGCAGAAACTACAAAGAGCCACCTGCTCCGATCCTTAAATACTTCTTTTGCTTCGTTTACGTCCATACATCAGGTCATACACGCACGCTGGTTGCGGTACTACGCACCTGACCTTTCTGAAGAACATCACCAATTAGGTCACTGTTAGGCTGCCTGTCCACTGGAGCGGAGAGGAGATGAGCGGAGTAGCGGTGTGCCAATATTAACCAATGGAATTGCATAAAACCTCCGCTCCGCTTCAGTGGACAGGGATTTGCGAACTAGTTTAAAAATTCATACAAAACCGGGAAGCAGAGCGGGGAAACGGAGCGGGGAAGCGGAGCGAGGAATTATTACTCGTCGCGTGAACTCGGTCTAGCTCTGCACAGTCTGCAACACCACTTCGCTACCTCGATCCACACAGTCCGTAACTCCGCTCCGCTACCTCGATCCGCATCAATGGACAGACACTGTCCGCAACTCCGCTCCACTCCGCTGACATTCTCCTCTCCGCTGCCTCGCTCCGCTTCAATGGACAGGCAGCCTAACTCTACTACTAAAAGCTGCGTTTCCACCAGAGATGAGCGAGGAGCCGTAGCGAGTGAGGTGTGTGAAACTAACCAATAACATCGCTTCACTGTCATGGCTTGACCTAAGCTAGCGTTGTTATTGGTTAGTTTCATACACATACCTCGCTACGTATCCTCGCTCATCTCTGGTGGAAGGTTGTACTTAAGGGGCATGCGCTAAGGAAGCCCGGAAAATTCAAATTTTCTTTAGTTTTATACATTTTGCAGGTCAGTGTGAGGTTTTATGTTGATTAAAATATGATTCGCTACCGTAACCAATATGGCTTTACATAAATAAATTCATTACAATCAGCAATACAACTCCATAAGTAAGCACAATCGCCAAATGTCATAATTTCATGAAATAGTCATTCAATGCGATTATATGAACTTAGAGAGTATTTTTATGATTATAATTCTATAAATAAACATTTGATACGGCCGCGCATCATATTTAGATCAACATACAACAGGATACTGACCTGCAAATTGCAAAAAACGTAACAAAATTTGAATTTCGCGGGCTACCTTGACGCTTTCGCCTTAAAGCATAATAATACTTGATCAATATTTACCTAAACCTGATCAGTAATTTCTGCAGCGGTGGATGAAAAACGTCATTTCCATAAATATAAATCTTAAATGTACAAAAATACTTATCTAACCGGAAAACGGGTATTAACAGAAACACAACTGATATGATTTCCGTAACCATGATAAGCGTTTATCTACGATATAAATATTTATAAGCGCATATAACCACTATAATAAAATACATACGTAAGTACATAAATTGATGGTACCATTGACCTCATCGACCGGGTATTAAACCTAGCGCGCTATCCATAAATTACGTCACACATTAGTGGGGAGGGCGGGGGTTAATAATGTGTGACAATGGGGGACGAGACATAAGCTTCGTGATGTCAGATGTATTAATCTTATTCTAAAGTATTACAACTATAACGAAAACCTTTAAAATGTTATCAACTCTTTCAACATTATTCATCATCATCTACCTATAAGCTTTTCACACAAGCGACTGCCTATCTGACCTCCACAATCCAGTTACTGGGTAAAACAATACTCCTCTTTTAATATTATAATAACGTTTAATTTTTAAATTCCGAAATATGTGATGTCCCACAGGGGAACCTAGTCACAGGTGGTCAAACAAATATGAACACCTGTGACAAGAACGGGGGGGGGAGCTCTAAATGTTATGATAGTTGTGTGACGTAATTTATGAATGGCCCCTAGTACACACGTTCCAGTGTAGTCGAATGATGACTAAAGGTATTGTACCGGACATTATGAGTCTGAATCATAAATGTTATTGATTGTACCTACACTTATACATTGTCTTCACTTATCTAATAGTGTGGGACACTATCGTTAAACTTGTTACTATCACACCTGCGCATACGCTGATTGGCTTAACGACGTTATAAATGTTTATTATTCAGATAAATGGCCTTTTCTGTCTTGTTTAGCGTTGTATGGGAAATTAAATAGATAAGTTCTAAGCTCATAATCTTTGTTGATTAAAAATGTTAAAATGTTGAATGTAGTCACAATGTTAATTCGGTTTCTGGGGAGGGATTCTTATGTGGTTTAAATTCCACTGTGTGTGTCTTGACAACTACGTCACTACTTATGAAATAACATCGTAAGGAAACCGGCATGCCTGAGATATATTTCTCAACGGCATGTGAAGCCAAGTCAAAGGCACATGGGCGGTATAAAAACTTAGACACCAGGAGGTCTCATAAGCATCTGAAATAACGGCCGAAGTTACGGGTGATTCCTACCCCGTATCACCTACAGACAGAAGATTAGTTTGGCACTCAAACTAAGAATGAATGACGACACGATTATTTTGACAGCTGTCCTTACTACCGACGTGTTTTCGCCCGTCCGAAAAAAATATATTGGTTGTATGGTTTACTCCAAAGTTTCGAACCATTTTCGGACGGGCCCGTTCTTCCTTGACGGACTTCCCCTGAACCTACGAAAAAGTAATCATATTATCTGTATAACTCTTCCTACTTCATAGATCCACTTCTAGATTACTTAATGGAATTAATATTATAAGAACTTTCACGTGGAGTGACAACACTTAAGTACCTACGTCAAGCGCATACCTTGCACTCGTGGTTATCGTTTGCTAGGAAATGATCTATTATCGTATACTTCCGTGACGATAAGAAAGAAGAAGAAATATATTCAATCAATTACCCTTAGCACGAGAACTTGAAATATTTAATAACACCACCATGATGCAGGTCTGCAGCAAGAAATTTCTGCTGACCTTAGTAGCGTCTTTCAGCTCTTCAATGTTTATCCTTTTAATAACTCAAGCGTCAACTAATGAAACATAATTTATTATCTATTGTTACGAAGCTGTTTATCATATGAAGACACAGAAAACGAAAAAAAAAAAAATACGTTGCACACACGTGTGGAGGTAAGTGTGTGCAACGTATTTTTTTTTTTTTACAGACTCTTATAATTATACACACACACAAACACCCAGAGCTGCTAAATAATTGTTTAATTTAATTTATTTTTAATTTTTCTGTAAACTTTAACATCATCATTGTAATAAATTACCACCTATGAGAAGAGCGAGACAGCTCCGACACAAGTACTAGTTGTAACTTACTGGGGCTGCCTCAATTTATGTATGAAACAATGTTTTAGTTGAAATAAATATTTTTGTATTTTTAAGTGGTTTGTAAATAATTTTAAAATTATTTATTCCAGATACACAATCTTCCTCCAACATGGCGAATTCAACTGGTCGATCAAGAAACGTTACAAACACATTCTCTACCTCCACCAACAACTCACTCTCTACAGGGCTTCTCTCGACATCCCCTTCCCCACTAAGACCCATAAGACCAGGAGAGCCAGCTTCAAGAATACCGTGGATACTGAGGAGCAGGCTGAGAAGGTGGCTATGCAAGCGGTGCCTAGGAGTAACTCGAAGAGACAGGTTCGGCCTAGGAAGAGGAAAGGGGCACTGCCTAGGTGAATATTTTGTTTTAGATTAATGCCCGTTTTAAACGACAACTAAGTGGCACCTAAATTAATCTCTAAATAAAATTGCACTGTTAGATTTTCAACTCTCAGCGCTGAGCCTAGCGTTGATCCAACAGTGCACTTTTATTTAGGGATTCATTAGTTCTCTATACGAGTATCTTCATATTTGTCTGCTACGTTTCATTTTATCAAATGTTTTAAAAGGAAATAAAAAAAAGACGTGTGGCACTCGGAGACTGCCGCAGTAAAGCTAATGCATAGCATTTTTTATCAACTTATGCAATTTGTGTCACAGTGATGCGCGCGCATCTTAAAATTTCACTCTATGGGGGTGTTAGGTTATTTTCGTTACGGAATTTCTGGATTCGGTTTCCACGCTCAAGGCCCGCGATAGAAGCTATGCAATAGCTTAAAAAAATCATAAACTTTATTTTATCAAGTCACAGTCATATCTCGTGATAATTGGCGTAATTAGATACATACAAAAACTAACGCTTTACTAAGATTTTAGGAACCAGGCGTGACCCAATCTCAAAGAGAAATCAAAATTTATGGGCTAAGTAAATATGGCAGGTCCTAGACAGAAATCCTTTTTAGTTCTAATTAGATTCTGGGTTTATCTATTCTCAATGGGTGGGGTATCTACCAGAATTAAAGATAAAACAATTTGTTTGCAGGTTTCCAAAAAAACCCGAAGTGATGGTTACATACGAAGGAATACAGCTAAGAATGAAGCAGCTCGAAGAATATCTATACAATCTACTAAACATCTCAATATACAGGAATCACCATGAAACGGTAAGAACCTTCAGAGATGCGTAAGATTTACCTTCAAATCGTCACAGTTGGATTGGTTATAAACAACATGACAGACAAATCACAATCAACTTTATCTTGTAAGACACAAGGTCGATTATGAATTGTGTTTTTTTGTTTGTTTGTACTGATTATTAACGGATACACATCACTAACCTTTACGAGTTTAAACTATGTTTTTTTAGTACTTGTGAGTTGTAGTAACTTATTAGTGAATGAACTTGGCCTTGTGAAAGGAAGTACCTATTATCACCATATCTATTTTTGCCGCTTAGCAGCATCACTATTTTCCGGTTTAAAGGGTACGGTTAGTACTCTGCATTAGCTGACCCCTCTTACAAAGAAGAAGCGGGGAAGACTCAAATTCAAAGTCAAATAATTTATTTCAAATAGACACATAAAAGGCACTTTTGAACGTCAAAATGTACATAAAAATTGAATTGATTTTAGTCGCCCCTTCCAAAAGGTAGTTTTCGTATTGAGAAAAATGAGCAACAAACTCCACCGTTACTCTTTTAAAATGTTTTACGATATTTTGTATTTAATTATATAATTGTATGTAAAGACGATGTACTTAGAATAAAATTACTATAAGTACTTACCACAATTGGTAAAAATAATTAAAAATGAAGCAACAACAGAAAAATATATAGGTACATGGTGCTCACATATTTAAAAACATTCTAAAAGTATACAATATTCCTAAAGTTTTAACAAGTAATACTAATAAGTCGAGTGTGTGATTTCAAGTAATGAAATAATGTAAAATCAATGTTATAAAAATAATGAATTATACAATTAAATTAGCATTAAAGAGGGGTCGGATTATGCAGGTCACTAACTCTACGAGTGCCAGGCCAGAGCAATTACAGGCACATCAGACTTTATGCCTTTAAAGTTTACAAAGCAGGTTGAAAACCGACTGTTGTTGCTGGTACCTACTTCATATTGGAACTTTAAACATGAATAGCTCAAAGTCCAATCACCTGAATTGCACTATTTATGTGACACATGTGAGATCCACATGGCCAGTTATATGAAAAAAACTTTAGTAAAATGACACTTAGAAAAAGAAAAAGTGTTTATTGAGACTCGCACAGGAAATCACAAATTAAACTAAAAACACACTAAACATAAATAAAAAATACAAAACAATAAAAAACAAAGTAAAATTAAAAAATTATGCAGTCCTGTACGAGGCCAAAAGGCTCCTATCTCAGCATAATGCTACGACATTTAAAAAATAAATGTCGCAGCGCTGGTATTCTGATAGGGCCGAACGAGACTATACTTTCCTTATCAATCTATTATCTTCCAGGTAAAATTCCTCGAAGTATCAAACCTATCGTTCATATCGGAGCTAGGCAGCAAAGGCAAGGAGGGCATGATTCAGAAGCGAACAGGCTCCACACAGCCCGGCCAGGCGGGGTGCAACTGCTTCGGATTGCTCGGCAACATGGTTTGTGTGAGGTTAGATGGCGGTAGAATTGAGTATTTTAATCTATGTATCTGTTTTATCTCTCTCTGAAAAGTCCTACACAGCTTGACTATAAATGTAAGTAGTAAGTTAGTAAGAAATTATTTATTTACCAAAAATGTTGCCTAGGTAGATAGATAGATAAATCGTTTATTTGGTGCACACAAAAAACAGCACAAAATACAAAAACACGATTAAATAATAACTAAATACATGAATATAGAATATAAGGTGCCAATATAAAAATAAAAAAATTGAAGAAAATAAAGACATTGTGATGACTATTGGCTAAGACACTTTAAAATAGTGAAACATACAAAGTGCGGTGCGTGTCTCAAGGTTGCACCAAATGGGAGTCCAACTCAGCACGTGTCAGGCAAATATAACTAACGCTGATATTCTGCTGGATCCCTGCAGTGACATACGGACGTCGAGCAGATGAGATAATAAATATGCGAATGATTGGTGTTGTGTAGGTAACATCAGTGTTATTTAATCATGGAATAGGTATGGCTATTACAGAGGAGCTCGTGGCTAAGTAACAACAGCCGCACGGGTCGATCCATCAGGTTAAGTTACGCGTGCCGGGGTTGGTCCGTGGATGGGTCTCTTCATCTTTACATACCGAGACTCCTCCGTGCCTCGGAAAGCACGTTAAGCCGTTGGTCCCGGCTGTCATTCGTGCATCTTTGACAGTCGTTACGAGTCGTCAGAAGCCCGAAAGACTGACACCAGTCTTACCAAGGGGTATCGTATTACCCAGTTAGTTGTGGAGGTCAGATAGGCAGTCGCTCCTTGTAAAATACTGGTATTCAGCTGCATCCGGTTCGACTGGAAGCCGACTCCAATATAATTGGGAAAAGGCTAGGCAGATTGAAATGAAAATGGAATCTTTTTATTGCCAGATATAAAATCCACATAACTACAAGTTTTAATAATAACACATAGTTATCGTAATAATAAAGACAATTATCATTGTTTCCATATTGGCTATTACAAATGAGTAAGACACCTGCCCTTCAAACTAGAAAAAACCTGTATCTTGAAGGACAGTGTTCTTCAGTGAGATTGACTCGTTTTACGTTTTAATGTGAATGAAATTGTAATAATTAAGTCCATGTTATTAAGATAGAACTAGAATATCGTTTTTTTATCCAGAAAATAATCCAGTAATCAGGGACATATGCGTTCCCTATTCATTTGCCAAAGATGTAAACAAACACGAGTTTTAGGAAAAACAACTGTAATGCATACACGTAAGGTTCAGTTTTCGCTACAACTTCATATTTTTGATGACTTTTTTCCACAATACTAGTCGGTCTAAAAACAACTTTATTTTCACTAACATAAAGTTGATGTTTGTCTAAGTGGAAAAGTCGTGTCTGTTTATATGTTTGGCAAATAAAATGCGCTCGCAGATGAAATATATTACCTACAGCTAGCATGATTAGTATATAATGTTCCCACTGTTGGGCCTCCCCCCCGACCCTTGCTCGACGATGCGCCAGCCCGCGTCGAAGGTGAGCCAGTAGTCTTAAATTCCCCGAATAATAATAATCTATGTTTGATCCAGCCTGTCCCATCTTGCTGTCCTCCCCCCAGCGACGCCCTAAGCCGAGGTCCGTACCCCACAGGGGGTGCCCTTAGCGAGCGTTCGCCTAGTTTTAATTAGAATAGTTTATGCCCCTGGCTGGAGGCTTTAAGTGTAGAAGCTTAAGGCAGCCACAGGAAAGTCCGGTTAAGCAGTCTCCTCTGGGTGAGAGGTAGTGGGCCGTAATCCACCACGCGAGCCCAGTGCGGGTTGGTGGATGTCACATATCTTTGAGTTTTGTCACTGATAGGTGATACCTAAACATGATAAAATAAAGTAAAAGATGATTTGATGATTTTTTGGGGTGAACGACCGCAGGTAAAGTAATTAACTGAAATATCAGCTATTTTGACGTGACAAAGTCTAATAAATCGATAAACGCCGGCTGCACGCACGAAAAAGGATGACTCATTGTCCCGTTACGCTCATTGTAACGTTACGATCGGAGCGAGGGAAAGGAATGTTTTGTTAACGTTGTCACGTCAAACTATCGTCCGTAAACCGACTTTACAGACAACATTTTTTTTTTTTGTGTGAACTCTCACTTCATGGTAAAAAAAACCTAAAAACTAAAAGCTACACCGTCGTTGACCCCAAAAAAAACCATCAAATATTCTTATTTTTTTTAGAGTTTTGTTAGCTAATTGAATGTGACCTTGTATATTTAAAAATACTTATTCAGTAAGCAGCTGTAATCACTAGATTTATGTTCTTCCACTTAATATAAACTTACCAACATTTCCATTGCAGGTGTAACTACTTCTGCACGGGCCTGGTGTGCGCGAAGTGGCAAGAACGATGGTTCTTCGTCAAGGATACCTTCTTCGGATACGTACGGCCGAGAGATGGCGTTGTTAAAGCTATCATGCTCTTTGATCAAGGGTAAGTCATCTAATACAGTAAAACCACTTTTTATTTTAAAGTTGCCATGCAGTACTATTTATTTTATGTCTAAAGTTATTCTAACGTCATTTTCTTTTTACTTTATACTACACTAGAAAAACTATCTATGTATTTGCAGAACACATTTTTGAAATAAAAAAGTTAAAACTACAAATAGTAGATTTTTTAAGCTATTGCATAGCTTCTATCGCGGGCCTTGAGCGTGGAGACCGAATCCAGAAATTCCGTAACGAAAATAACCTAATAAAATTTCACTCTATGGGGGTGCATAGAGTGAAATTTTAAGATGCGCGCGCATCACTGTGACACAAATTGCATAAGTTGATAAAAAATGCTATGCAATAGCTTTACCGCGGCAGTCTCCGAGTGCCACACGTCCTTTTTTTTTATTAAAAAAAAAATACTATTTATTTATTTATTTATATATACTTTATTGTACACCAGAAAATACATAGTTAATCATAAATTTAACACTACAAAACATACAATGGGCGGCCTTATCGCTTACTATTTGTATTATAATTTACTACTTGACTGCTGAGTGTGAAGTCCTGGGTTCAATTCCCAGGTCGGACAAAGTGTAATTTAGTCTTTCCGTCAAGGATTTCTCAGTAGCAGCCCGGAGTCTGGATTTGTGCCTGGTTGATGGCAATAGGCTCGACCCCTATTACATGTTACTTAAACATAACTGGCGAAATGTGGGTGTGCTATACGTACCATCGAAGAAGTTCACATCTATACACCGTAAGGATTATTCTTGCTTGCAGCGCTCGTCCGCTATAGAACCGGGGCGGTAACAGATGTGGTCATCGTGTTCACGGGTTTTTTTTTCAAACTGCTTACATATGAAGTTCTTCGATAGTACACCGCTGCCCTAACCCTTAGAGAAAAACAGTCGTGATGTTATATTTAATAGTTATTTTGAAGCAGAAATATTGTATTTATGTTGTGTTGTTTTTCATTCCATGCAGCTCATTCAGTAAATTTTGTGAGTATATCTTAGTATGTGTGAATTGTGCTAATTGTAATAATATTGTCGAGGTTTATATGATTTATGGTTTAAAAAAACATACAACATCACCTAACGTAAATGTGGTTTTTGAATGAAATATATCATTTTAATAACTCCATTTTGTCAGGTTAATTTCATTTATCATGAGTATTGATGACTTTGTAGTAACACTAAATTCATAATGTTTAATCTATATTTCAGTTGTATATTACCCAATTTCTAGTGGTTACAATCGCTTGACCAAAAGTTATGTTCTGACATCGATAAAACGAGTCAAATAACATTGAAATAAAACCTAGCAGACGCCATGTTTACTTCTAGATACATAGGTAACAATACATTATGACAACCTTAGCAATTTACGCTAATAATTTCTTTTCAATAAAATTCGTGACATCGTGTCTGAAATAATCATCCCGTCAGAATGGAACTTGCCACACGCCTAATGTCAGACAAAGCTTACTCAACTATCATTGCACATTATTCTTCGCTCGAATTAATCCTCATCATATTCTCCATAGGTTCGAAGTATCAAGCGGCATGTACTCCACGGGGTTAAACCATGGTCTTCAGATCCTGAACCAAAGCAGACAGATGGTCATCAAGTGCTGGACCAAACGTAAGAGTAAAGAGTGGATGCAGTACCTCAAAGCTGTTGCTAATCAAACTGGTAAGTTTGACATCATCACGACTTATTTCACAGAAGGGTTGGGCAGAGGTGTAGGTACCTATAGTACACACACATTTCGCCAGTTATGTTTAAGGCGCATGTAATAGGGGGTGAGCCTATTGCTGTCAACCGGGCACAAATCCAGACTGCGGACTGCTAAAAACCCAATAACATTTTGCCCGACCTAGGAATCGAACCCAGGACCTCATGCTCAACAGTAGCGCAGTTTATGAGTATTTTTCCAAAAAATCACAACTTTCGTGTCGTGAAGCGAAAAGAAGACATTATTCAACAAAGGACTACTCATAACAACATACGCTACCGAAGTAAAGTGATTTAAATCATGTTCCTTCAAAACCCTTTATAATAGCTAGCTGATTGCTGTTTTTCTCTATAGGTATACGCTTTGGAATGGGCAACTAGCTTCATAATTCTGATTCACCGACACCTTGACAGATCAAAAGTGCCTGTATTTACAGATACTTTTGATCTGTCAAGGAGTTTATTTCATTAACCCATTTGGTTTAATTGAAATAAATGATTTCTTTGTTGTTGAGTTTGAGTTCTTTGTTGCTGATTTTTGAAGCCAAGCCAAACTAATATACTCTCTTCATATTTAATATTGATATGTTAGATAGAATATTGTTTATTGTACATCATAATAATTGCTGATAAGATTTAAAGATTGACAATTTTGGTTCGTAATAATGATGTACTTTTGTTGCCTCCGTAGACTTACAAGCTTCTTATTTTGGGTATTTTAGCGCACTATATTTCAAATTGAATTTCACCGAAGATTCCCAAAATGTTGTTTCAACAGTCATCGTTTCATTTACTGACTTACCTATATGACTATTATTTATTTTCCACAGCCCGAGACTTCACGTTCCCGAACGTGCACCATTCCTTCGCGCCTCCCCGCGCGGCGACACCCGTAGGCACGCTGGTCGACGGCTCCGCATACCTATCCGCCGTGGCCGACGCCATGGAACTAGCCAAGGAAGAGATCTTCATAGCCGACTGGTGGCTAAGTCCCGAGATCTATCTGAAGAGACCAGCGCTTAACGGGAGTTATTGGAGACTGGATACGCTGTTGAAGAGGAAGGCAGTAAGTATTCATATAAAATAAATGAGGGTATTTAACCGCAGTAAACCTGGTCAAATCCTGGTTTTATGTCCACGCAATCACTGTCCATTACAAGGTTGACTGGAAGAGATCGCAGAAAGCGATAAGCCCGCCCATTGTATGTTTTTTAGTGTTAAATTGATTATTTACTATGTATTTTCTGGGGTACAATAAAGTATATATAAATAAATAAATAAATCTTCGAGCCGTTTGGGGTTTAAATACTACTATTTTTTTAAAGTAGGCGAGCAGTTACTCTGTGTTCCTAGGAAGATGGGGTAAGTGCTCGCCTACTTTTTCGGGACAACGACGACTGATTTTTCGACTCTACACCTGGCAATTATCATTGCCATTCAACATGGCACCCTTATTGATAGTGTTGAAACACAAGTTATAGGGGAGGTAAGTGCTTACCAAATTTTTCGAGACGTCGTCGCACAAGTGAGTGAGACGAGTAATGGTCGATTCCTGGGCAAAGAATCAGCATTGACATCCAACGCGGCAATCCTGCCAAGCTTTCCCAAAAAAAAAAAAAACTAATAGATTGATGTTAACTTGTTTCAGGCGCAAGGTGTAAAAATATTTATAATGCTGTACAAAGAAGTAGAGATGGCTCTGGGTATCAACAGTTTCTACAGTAAAAGTAAATTAGCTAGCGAATATATTAAGGTAAGAACTAGACGATCATAGAAGCTGGTTTTATACATACAATGGTAGCTGGTAGATTTGGTCATTGGATTGACATCAGGCCCTCTTGTAATCTCGCTGTTTGACTAAGATCCACAACCATATGTACGATTTTAGAAGAGCTAGTGCTAACACTCTCGGAGGAGCTCTTGGCTAAGTAATAACAGCCGCACGGGTCGATCCATCAGGTTAAGCGATGCTTGCCGGGGTTGGTCCGTGGATGGGTGACCATCTTTACATACCGAGACTCCTCCATGCCTCGGAAAGCACGTTAAGCCGTTAGTCTCGGCTGTCATTCGTGGATCTTTGAGGTCGTCAGAAGCCCGAAAGTCTTACCAAGGGCTATTGTATTACCCAGTTACTAGGTTTTGGAGGTCAAATAGGCAGTCGCTCCATGTAAAACACTGGTATTCAGCTGCATCCGGTTAGACTGGAAGCCGACCCCAACATAGTTGGGAAAAGGCAAGAAGATTAATTTTAGTGCTAACACTACACAACACTTCACTCTGTTATAAAAGTGTAATCAAGCCAACTTATCATGAAATATTTACATTTTCAGGTGTTCCGTCATCCAGACCACGCGAAAGCCGGCGTCCTCTTCTGGGCTCACCACGAGAAGATCGTGTGCGTTGACCAGACGGTTGCGTTCGTTGGAGGCATCGATCTGTGCTATGGACGATGGGATGACTATAAACATAGGTATATATATCAGAATACCAGCGCTGCGACATTTATTTTTTAAATGTCGTAGCATTATGCTGAGATAGGAGCCTTTTGGCCTCGTACAGGACTGCATAATTTTTTAATTTTACTTTGTTTTTTTATTGTTTTGTATTTTTTATTTATGTTTAGTGTGTTTTTGTTTAATTTGTGATTTTCTGTGCGAGTCTCAATAAATACTTTTTCTTTCTTTCTAGGTAAGCGTCGAGGAACTGTTTATTTCCTTCCCGTGCCCCTATTATCAAATGGTTATTCCATTCATTGCTAAATTTGCCTGTCTTACAGCCTACTAGAACACGATGTATTTTTTTGGAATATCAAATTGTCTGTCACTATTTTTTTTAGCGTTCATAAATACGGTAGAACATCATCATACGGTAGATCACCTATAAACATAACTATTTATTTGCTATAAAGTAGTATTATAAATGCGAAAGTGAGTTGATTTTTTTGTTACGCTTTTACGCTAAAACGGCTGAACGGATTTAGATGAAATTTGGCAAATGAGTAGACCATGTCCTGGAATAGGAAATAGGGTACGTTTTATCCCGGTATGTGTACGTTCCCGTTGGATAATTTCCGACTTGCCCGCGGGCGAAGCCGGTGGCAAAATCTAGTTTGCTATAAATAACACTTCGGCAGATAGTTTTATATCTAAGCTATGTTTTGCTTACCATGAGATACGATCTCTTGTCTCAGTCTTCTTTAACACTACGAATAGAATAATAAAATTAATAATACAATATATATTAATATTAATAGATCATTATTAAACATATTATGAATACATTACATATTATTATATAACATATGAATAATATAAGAACGGCATGGCACCATAATTACTTATTCAAATATTTGAAATATGATTTTCAGGCTAACAGACCTCGGTGACGAAGTGCAACCCAAAAGCTTAATACGAACAAAGAAGAAAACTTCAAGTTCCCCGGGCGGCGGACTGTATCTACCTCACTCTAACGGACTCGAGGCCGCGCTGGAACTAGCCAAGAGCTCCAAGGATCTAGTCATTAGTTTAAACGAGTAAGTTAAAAGTTACTTTTTAACCGACTTCCCACAAGGAGGAGGTTATATGTTCGTCGCATATGTGTTTTTTTATTTTTTTTTATTTGTGTCCGCCGATTTCTCCGTCAATTGTGGACCAATTTTGTAAATTCTTTTTTTGTATGAAAGGGTATGCTCCCGAATTGGTCCCATATAAATTTTATTAACTTTGCTTGAATATTTTTTGAGTAAGCTTCAATAATACGTATTTTTCCCACTTAGTATATATGGATGACATGATGATAACTTCCTGTCACTGTTATTTACATAGCAGGTATTCGAATGTATGTGGTAAAAAGTTTTTATAAAAAAAAAACACTACTAAGTAAAAAATAACTTTAATTTCGGAAATTCGTGGCAAAAAACGAAAATTCAAAACGAATGACACCGACTTCCGGAAAAAGTTTTTATCACACCACCTGCTCGATAATGTCAAGTTATATGTCACGCAAACCTAACGTAAAGTAAGTCATTAAAGTTCTGGGGTCTAGCCGGGAAATAATAATGTACTGAATTTCACTGTAACTTAGTGGTCAATAATGTGATTGGAATTTGGAAACTCAACAAAAAAATTTAAAATCGTATTGTTTTTTTAAACTCAAACTCAAAGCATTTATTTCAAATAAACCAATTACAGGTACTTTTGAATTGTCAAGGTGTCGGTCAGTCAGAAATATGAAGCTAGTTGCCCATTCCAACGCGTAGTAGGTTCCTATGGAGAAGAACGGGCAAGAAACTCCACGGACACTCTTTTAAATCAGAATATTTTTACAAAATATTGGTTACATCATTCATGTTGTGTAACCAATATTTTACTCTTTTTTTTTAAATTTATTATCTTTACAACTTTTCACACATTTTGCGAGAGGTGTGAAAAGTAGAGTATTCTTCTCGGGGATAAAGACATCTCATCTTCAGCACTGGACTGGGTTGAAACTAGTGTCTACACGAGCCCAGTTGCAATGGCAGCGGCCTCGCGCGACCTCCAGATCGCGCCTAGTCTCCTCTTGACTAGTTTAGTTTCTACATTACATACGCGCGGCCTCGCGTCGCCGCTGGCAGCCGCGGGCAGAACCTCCGACAAGATGCGCGGGGCGCGCGGCCGCTCGGCACCGCGGGCGGCCGCGAGACCTTTCAAGCTTTTCAAGCGATACTGGTCTTTAAAGTATGTAGATAAAGTTTAAAATTATTTCACACTGAAAGTGCTCGCCGCGTCGCTGCCGGCCGCTGCCATTCCGGTGTGACGCGCCGCTTACTGTACTGTCACATTACTGGCCTCGTCCTTTACAACCGCTTGACGTAATGCGACAAGACGTCTTATTAAAATGTATTCTAAACACCCGACATTAACAAATGCACCTCTCCATTCACAGCGCCACACTAAAAGACGACACTCAAAAAGAAAAAGAAGAAGAAATACCTGAAACCAGCGAAGCAGAAACCATTCCCGAAAACCTCCCGGTCTTAGAACCGGGAGACCAGCTCCTCATCAGTTCCAACCCACAGAAGACACAAGACTTGACCAAACTTGAGAGTCCGAGCCCAGAAGTCCAAAGAAGGAACGTTGTAGAAAAAATAACAGATAGAGGGAAAAATATTATTAGTATCCTTTATCCTCCGTATGAGGAAGAAAGATACGAAAAAAAATTTGACGACTCAGAAAGAAAAAAAGCGGAAAAATACGCCTTATCGACCGATCAGATCTTACTAACTGATGCCCTAGGCATCAAGCCAGTGGAAGTGGCAAGTCGGCATGTGAGTCAACCTACTCCACTAGCGAAAGTGGTGGAAGGCAGAGTCATTACGGAGAAGACAAAGGAAGTATTGGAGGATATTGAAGGAAACTCGAAACTGTGGATAGGGAAGGACTACACCAATTTTATTGTTAAGGATTTTAATAATTTAGATCTGCCGTTTGTAGGTGAGTTGGCATTGATATTATTTTAAAACCCTTTTTTTTTGTGTCAGAGTACAGATGAATACAGATGGACTCGTCTTGTCGGGCCAATCGGTGAAAGTAACGTATTCAGCAGATATAAGAGTTACGCGATAGAAAGAGGAAACTTCTAGGTAACTGTAGGAAATTAGCACCTGAATTACACTTTATTATGTCGTAGCAAGAGTCGCTTAGAGTGGACGATCTGTATTAATTTGTGGTCAGACGCGTTTTGGTCAGACGCGTTTTGGACCAAAATAGAGGAATAGTCATTTCTAACTTCCATTCTTTATGGTGGCACTTCACATCGCTATACAGTATTCGCGTTTTTTACTGTATTTTATTCGGCTATATAGTGTAGAAGTGCGAATAACTCGAACATACCGTCCACACATTGTCATGAACAGCGAATATGCCGAACATTCAAGAATATAAATTTTTGCTATCATTTTGCCAATGTAAACGCAAAGATGGACGTGTTGACGGCAGCAGCGACTTTTTTCCTCTGTGTTAATTACCAATACATGTGAGGCGTACATAAAACACCGCACTCTACTGAGCATGCCATGTGTGGACGGTAAACGAACTTATTCGGTATATTCGCATTCCTTTGATATGTGACCAAAAACCGACAACCGGCGGATACAAGTGTTCGTGTATTTGCGTATTCGTCATATTCGTGAAAAATAGGCAAATATAAGCGAATAGACTAACTTCACATCGTCATATATTAAAACAGGTGACTTGTGTTTGTAGCCCAAATTGACCAGAACCATAATTTGTATACTAAGCGTATAAAACCTTGATCTTACTAGGTTGTGTTCTTCTTCTCCGCTCAACTGTCGATTTGCCTTTAGAAGTCGATAACAATAAAAATTATATTGTGTAACGAGTCACAATATTTTTTTTAGAAACGTGACATTTAAACTCATACAACCAAATCCGATTAGCATCTAAACACATATTGATGCCAGTCTTAAAAGATGCCAGATTGGGAATTATATTTTTAGTTTTTGCGTCGTCGGTACAACCTTTACTGTTTTAACTTATGTTATGCCACAGGCAATTAAATCACACCGTGTAAATCAGGTTTTACTTTGTACCAAAAATTTACTTTATTTTCATTACAAATCTTTGCGAAACAATAATTTATCCCCAACATTATGTTTTTCCAGACTTAGTGGACAGAAACTCAACCCCTCGCATGCCGTGGCACGACGTGGGCGTCGTGGTGCAGGGCGCGGCCGCGCGGGACGTGGCCCGGCACTTCATACAGAGGTGGAATGCTATCAAACTGGAGAAGGCGAGGTTAGTTGCATAATGGATACGTTTCTTTTACTAAATTAACTAAATATTTATATTATATAAAAAATTACATCATCCCAACTTAACTAAAACTGTTAAAAAACTAAAGTTATAAAATAACCACAGATAAACCCTTTCTCAAGAAGCTGAAAAATAATAAGAATGAGTTAAATTGTATAAAAAAGAAAGTCTGTTAGGCGAGATCAATTAGTCAGAACTTTTGTTCTTACTGGTGGCGGCATCTGCAACGCCTCATACGAAATTCGCATCAAAGACTTGACGTCACACAAATCCTGCATTACGCAAGCAGAGTTTACCGCGCGATCAGTATATATTATATAACTTCCTGACATCAATCGTCTGACAGTTGCCCACCAGACAAAACATCCGTCTGGTCGGAGGATCCTCCATTTTCTATAAAGGATGAGTGATCTTTACACCCTGAACCTCATACCCCTATACTGATTTAGAAAAAAAAAAAACAGCAAAACTTATCACACAACATTTGGAAGTTGTTTTCCTTATGATATTATTTTTAATTACTTTTTAAATCTTGACATAACTCCTCACTCACCTTTCACGATATCCGTGGAAAGCAGTACTCATGGATATGCAAAATGCATGTTTCAGACAAAACGCGAACTACCCGTATTTGCTACCGAAGGCGTATATCGACATCAAGCCGCTACATGATCTGGACAAACATCTTCAATGTGACATCAACAACGTCTCCTGTCAGGTAACTATTCTTATATTTACTGTAATTTTATTTAAATGATTTGAAATAGTAAATTGCTTGTAGGTAAGTAACACCTCTGTTAATATTACTTCATGATTTGCGATACCTTCACTTTGTGAGTTAATTCTTTGTATAGCATTCTAAAAGCATCACAACAATAACTTACTCCTCAGTCCAAAACTCCATATCAGGGGGCTTACCACCACCTCTAAAGCAGTATTATTCTAATCTTACTTCAGTGGGGGAAAGAGATGTAGCTATACGTCCTGTAGAGCGTCATCGCTTTCCCACACTAACGTAATATTAAAATAATACTGCTTTAGAGGTGGTGGTAGGCCCCATGTTAATAAGCATAGAATAGAAAGGAATATCTTTATTTTGCATTAAATATGGTACATAAAAGGTCTTAAATATAAATGGTTCTACATATTTTGCTTACTTACCCTTATGTTGTTATGTTATACGAAGAAAAAGATTTGTTAATAGTAAGATCACTTGATCTAAAAATACTTAAAATGATATTTCTATTACTACTAAAGTGAAATTACATAGCTTTACAATATTAGCTCATATCCTTGAAAACGCAATTATAAACCTGCCAAATAATAATAATAAACTTCCGTTTCCAGGTGCTTCGCAGTCTATCAAGCTGGTCAGGAGGTTTCCTAGACCCCGACACAGTAGAACAAAGCATACACGAAGCGTACGCAGACACGATCACTCGCGCGCAGCACTACGTATATATTGAGAACCAGTTCTTTATCACGCAGTCACGCTCCAGCCAGGCTGTGAGGAACCAGGTAAAGAATCAGGTAACCCGCACTAACCAACACTAACATTTATTTATTTTTATTTATTTATTTTCTTTAATTAAAACCAATTAAAAAAAAAAAAGTAAGTAACATGTGTCCAAGACGTGACACTTGTCACAATGGAACCAGTTATTTTTCACGCAGTCACGCTCCAGACAGGCTGTGAGGAACCAGATAACACTCTCTAACTAACTCTTGACATGTGTCACGGTACAAGCTACAAGGCGTGACACTTGTCACGGTACAAGCTACAAGGCGTGACACTTGTCACGGTACAAGCTACAAGGCGTGACACTTGTCACGGTACAAGCTACAAGCCGTGAGACTTGTCACGGTACAAGCTACAAGGCGTGACACTTGTCACGGTACAAGCTACAAGGCGTGACACTTGTCACGGTACAAGCTACAAGGCGTGACACTTGTCACGGTACAAGCTACAAGGCGTGACACTTGTCACGGTACAAGCTACAAGGCGTGACACTTGTCACGGTACAAGCTACAAGCCGTGAGACTTGTCACGGTACAAGCTACAAGGCGTGACACTTGTCACGGTACAAGCTACAAGGCGTGACACTTGTCACGGTACAAGCTACAAGGCGTGACACTTGTCACGGTACAAGCTACAAGCCGTGACACTTGTCACGGTACAAGCTACAAGGCGTGACACTTGTCACGGTACAAGCTACAAGGCGTGACACTTGTCACGGTACAAGCTACAAGGCGTGACACTTGTCACGGTACAAGCTACAAGGCGTGACACTTGTCACGGTACAAGCTACAAGGCGTGACACTTGTCACGGTACAAGCTACAAGGCGTGACACTTGTCACGGTACAAGCTACAAGGCGTGACACTTGTCACGGTACAAGCTACAAGGCGTGACACTTGTCACGGTACAAGCTACAAGGCGTGACACTTGTCACGGTACAAGCTACAAGCCGTGAGACTTGTCACGGTACAAGCTACAAGCCGTGAGACTTGTCACGGTACAAGCTACAAGGCGTGACACTTGTCACGGTACAAGCTACAAGGCGTGACACTTGTCACGGTACAAGCTACAAGGCATGAGACTTGTCATGGTAGAACCAGTTCTAATTATCACGCAGTCTCGCTCCAGACAGGCTGTGAGGCACCAGGTAAAGAAGCAGGTAACAAGCACTAACTAACACTTGATATGTGTCTGTCTAGGGATCTATCTGAATGTATTTTATTTATTTATCGCACAATGTACACACAGTTACAGTCTAAACTAACTTGAATCTACTGCTAATCCGAATAACTGCTACTAATCGCTTTTACTAAACCCGCGGGACGTCGTTCGGACTATACATTTTGTATGAAATATGAAACGGGCGGCGCAACGCCCGCGCCACTCTTCATTTGTGTATGTCCCGCGCTTTAAACGATGCTTTTGCAGCATCGTTTTCATCTGACGCAGTTCTGATGTATATACATTTCGATCTTATCTTGTGCACAGCAAGCAAACTTACACAATAAAAATTAGACCATCAGACTGGCAGCCGAATCAGTCAGATTATTTTTTTCTATAGAAAATCAAATAAATTAAATTGAAGTGTCTGCTTGTAATGTCAAAATAACAGCTTTTTACTAAATGCATATGAAAGTATACATATACGGAACTTATTACAAAAGAACTTTTTTATTTAATTGTCTTTCTGTCTGTTTGTTCCGGCTTATCTCCGAAATGGCTGGACCGATTTTCACGGGACTTTGCACTAGCAGATCAATCAATCTGCCTAGCCTTTTCCCAACTATTTGGGGTCGGCTTCCAGTCTAACCGGATGCAGCTGAATACCAGTATTTTACATGGAGCGACTGCCTATCTGACCTCCACAACCCAGTAACTGGGTAATACGATACCCCTTGGTAAGACTGGTGTCAGACTTTCGGGCTTCTGACGACTCGTAACGACTGTCAAAGATCCACGAATGACAGCCGGGACCAACGGCTTAACGTGCTTTCCGAGGCACGGAGGAGTCTCGGTATGTAAAGATGGTCACCCATCCACTGATCAACCCCGGCAAGCGTAGCTTAACCTGATGGATCGACCAGTGCGGCTGTTGTTACTTAGCCACGAGCTCCTCTTTGCACTAGCAGATAGCTGATGTTATAATGTTATACTTTTATTTTAGAAAAAGACGTAAGGGTCCACGCGGGCAGCAGCTAATTACAAATAAAAGCAATTCTAATTAGCTGACCATTTCCTCAATATTGAGTATCATAACTTCTCTTCCAGATAGGCGAAGCGTTATACAACCGTATAATGCGCGCGTTCCGTGCAAAAGAAACCTTCAGGGTATACGTGGTGATGCCGCTACTGCCGGGCTTCGAGGGCGAGGTCGGCGCGCCTTCCGGGACCTCGCTACACGCCGTCACGCACTGGAACTATCAGAGTATTTGCCGGTCAGTTACCTTGCATTATAATGACCAAACTATTGTAACTATTATAGCGCTCGTTTAGCTCGTGGTGCCTTTCAAATAAGTTTCGTGATGTTTCTATACAATAAAATCTTCCCAAGCGAAATGTCAACACAACGTCAAACAACCTCTGATGCAGACGAGGCCCCTATTAGTTGCATTTGCACACAACATACATAAATACACGCCTTCTTCCGATGGGAGCAAGCAGAAACTACAGTACGCCACCTGTTACGATCCTTACATACTACGAGTACTTTTACTTTGTTTATGTTCACCGTTCACGTGCGTTGAAAGCTGTTTTTAAATAACGTCGTAACACGTCGTAAACGTACGTAAAATTAGGATACCTATTCCAACCAAGCACTGCTGTGCTTGGTTGGAATAGGTATCCTAATTTTGTACTCAATAACACTCATCAAGTCAAAATTAATGGTAAATCTTTACCATTCATTTTAGCGGTCTATTGTGGAGCTATATGGTTCCAGCACGCGTAGCACTCATCACAACGGGTTTGCTACAGGTTATGTCGACAAAAGAATAGACAAAATGACAGATTGTGTGTTTATCTGTCATTTTGCCTATTGTGGTCATGCTAAGCGCGCAGTATCCTAAAACGTTTAATGGTCTCTTGCAACTGCAAAAGCAAGATAATGGATAACTCTTTCTGAGCCGCATCCCAGTCTAAACATCATACAAGCATATCTACATCCCCGTATCCTGGTTCGTCTAGTGATCGCAAGCGCTACTGCTCAGGACGAGGTCCTAGGTTTGATTCACAGGTTGCGCAAAGTGTTATTTGATTTTTCCATTTGCAATAGGAATTTCTTAATAGCAGCCCGGAGTCTGAATTTTTGCCGGGTTGATAGCAATAGGCCCCTATTACATGGAACTTAAACATAACTGGCAAATGTGGATGTATCTACTATTCGGTACACCTCTGCCTAACCCTTCGGGGAAGCAAGACTTGATGTTATGTAAATCTGTATTCAATCAAATCAATCTGCCTAGCCTTTTCCCAACAATGTTGGACTCGGCTCCCAGTCTAACCGGATACCAGTATTTTACATGGAGCGACTGCCTCTCTGACCTCCACAACCCAGTAACCGGGTAATACGATACCCCTTGGTAAGACTGGTTGTCAGACTTTCAGGCTTCTGACGACCCGTAACGACTGTCTAAGATCCACGAATGACAGCCGGGACCAACGGCCTAACGTGCTTTCCGAGGCACGGAGGAAACTCGGTATGTAAAGATGGTCACCCATCCACAGACCAACCCTGGCAAGCGTAGCTTAACCTGATGGTTTGACCTTTTCGGCTGTTATTACTTTGCAACGAGCTCCTCCGTAAATCTGTACTCATTCAGCTAAATTATTTTTGGAGTTTCTTGCCCGTTCTTCTCCATAGGAACCTATTACGCTTTGGAATGGGCAACTAGCTTCATATTCCTGACTGACCGACCCCTTGACAATTCAAAAGTGCCTGTAATTGGTTTATTTGAAATAAATGCTTTGAGTTTGAGTTTATTATTTTATTTTTTCAGGAGCCGTGAAGCTATAATAACCCGTCTCTACGAATCAGGTGTACCGGACCCATTCGAGTACATCACCTTCCACGGTCTCCGCACCCACTCGGTGCTAGGAGACGAGCCTGTCACCGAACTGGTGTATGTGCACTCCAAGCTACTGATAGCTGATGACAAGACCATCATATGCGGCAGCGCGAACATTAATGACAGGTCCATGATTGGCAAGAGGGATTCGGAGATCGCTGTGCTTTTACAGGTTAGGAACTACATCCTATATAGACTTTTTACAAGAAAAAAACTACTGAAAAGGGGGCAGTGTTCAAAGTCGTCATCATTATTAGCTGTGATAGTCTAGCGGTATGACCGTCGAACTGCCAAGTCATAGGTCTCGAGTTTGAACCCAAGTCTGATTTTTCGGATTCATGTGCGTATTGTATAATTATCACTTGCTTCAAAAACGGTGAAGGAAAACATCGTGAGGAAACCGGAGAGATATTTTTCGGCGGCATGTGGAGCCACGTCAGAGGCACATGGGCGGCTTTAAAACTCTGACACCAGGTTAGTCACTAACCACACGAAATGTAGAAGATCATCATCCACGGCCCGACTTCACTCACTGCTGATAGGCCTCTCTTTTCTTGTGCTAAACCCCACGCTCCTGTGGCAGCCTCATCCAGGTTCTACCTGCAATAGCAACAATGTCGTCCGCCCATCTCGCCACCCGACGACCGACATCGTCTTCCAGTCCTTGGCACTTGCAAACTGCAAAACGACTTTCTTCTGGATACAGTAGCCCATTGTCATGGGATTATTTAATCAACAATTTGAAAAAGATTATCTGAGGCAGTCAGATTCAGGGAGTCGCGAGCCGACTTCCGGCCACCGTAGGCGCGGGCTTGCGGGCGGTGAGTGATGGGCAGCTCGCCGTCCGATAGGGACCAGGCCCGGGTCGACGGCGCGTTGTGTTCCACGCGCGCCTCAAAGGGATGTCAGTACAACTGACGGGGTCCGTAAGGACCAATGCCTGCCGGGGTTGCGAGTCTGTCCGAAAGGGATATCGAGGCCCCGGCACTCGGGCAACGGAAGGAACACGGGTGGGTTTTAGTCAGTAAAAGTCTGCCACGCCCTCCCGCTCCGCCCAGAGCGGGAGAAGTTATTTGATAATTTCACACCCTCAAAAAAAAAAACCTGTCAAATTCAAAGATTTTATTTCACAGCACATACAATGTGATGTCACGGTTCTGAATTGGTCATTTTCTGTTGACCAGAACCGGTAAAAAACACCATGGTTACTCTCTGTACCACAGTGCAACACATGCGGGTTGAAATGACCCGGATTACCTCCTTATGAGAACTACAGGAATTATTCTCAGGAAAACTTAACTTTCGATTTTACTTAAGGGACATGCGCTAAGGTAACCCGCGAAATTCAAATTTTCTTTAGTTTTTTGCATTTTGCCGGTCAGTGTCAGGTTTTATGTTGATTAAAATATGATTTCACAACCGTAACAAATATGGTTTTACATAATTATATCATGACAATCAGGAATACAACTCCATAAGTAAGTACAATGGTCAAATGTCATAATTTCATGAAATAGTCATTTAATGGAATTATATGAACTTAGGGAGTTGTATTGATCATTTTTATGATTACAATTCTATAAATAAACATTTGATACAGCCGCGAATCATATTTAGATCAACTTACAACATGATACTGACCTGCAAATGGCAAAAAACGTAACAATATTTGAATTTCGCGGGCTACCTTGACGCAGCTTTATCTCTTCTTTTTAGGACGAGCAATTCGTAGACGGCACCATGAACGGCGAAGCGTTCCCCTGCGGTCGTGTCGCGGGAGCGTTACGCAAGAGACTGTTCCGGGAACACCTGGGCCTCATGGGCGAGGACCTGGACAGGCACGGAGTGTGCCTGGACGACCCTTGTTGCCACGAGTTCTATAGGAACCAATGGAAGGCGACCTCTAAGAGGAATACTGACTTGTATGAGGATGTGAGTATTTTTTTACTATTTTGTGAATACTTAGGATTCGTGAACGGAGACATGGAAAGGCTCGGAGTATCCCTGGATGATCGTTACTGCCACGAGTTCTGTAGGAACCAATGGATGGCGACCCCTAAGCGGAATACTGATTTTTATGAGGATGTGACTATCTCATTTAATTACGTACTAGTTTCCGCCAGCGGCTTTGCCCACGTGATATCTTTATAAATTACTAGCTGACCCGGCGAACTTTGTTCCGCAATCAATGAAATTTTAAAAAACCCTACCTACCCTACTAAAAAGATCTGAAGAAGAAAGATATCCTATGTTAGACTCCTGGTTCTAAGCTACCTCTCCACCAATTTTCAGCTAAATCGATTCAGCCGTTCTTGAGTTATAAATAGTGTAACTAACACGACTTTCTTTTATATATATAGATAGCCTCAGTGGTAATATAGCATTCTACTGGTGAAAGATTTTTTTAAACGGTTTTGTTGTTTTTGAGTTTATTAATTACAAATAAATCAATACAAATCTTATTACTGTAGACTAGCGCCCCGCTTCTGCTTCGCACGATTTTACCAATGTGACAAGTCACAACTGGATGTATCGAAGAAGTTCATATCTAACCACCGTAAGGACTATTCTTGCTTGCAGCGCTCGGCGGCTATAGCACCGAGCCGGTAACAGATGTGGTCATCGTGTTCACGGGATTTTGTTTTGAAACTGGTTAGATATGAATGTCTTTGATAGTACTCTTATCCTATACCAAAAAATATATCACAAATAATATATTTTTTCCAGGTGTTCCACACACTACCAACAGACTCCGTCCACACATTCGCCGAACTAAAGAAATACCAAGAAGAGAACCAAAACTTATGGAATACAGACCCAGCACTTGCCAACAGGAAAATAGACCTTATTCAAGGTTTTCTAGTCGATATGCCATTAGAATTCCTCTGTAACGAAACCCTGACTCCTAGAACTACGAGCATGGAAGGTATGATGCCGACTGCACTATGGACCTGAACCCTTGAACTTTGAAAGGGTCAAATATTGCCATAAGTTAAAATACTGAAAGCCAAGTCATAGATCAGTTAACTAAGCTTATCAACATGCGTGTACTCCCTAAAGGGTAGGCACGGGTGTGCAATACTCCATTTCGACAGTTTTAGGCAACACTTAATAAGGTGAGTCGAGCCATACCTTTTACCACGCATAAGTCCGGTTATTACCCGACTAAGTAACTCGGATAGGCGTGTGTAACTCTTTACGGAACCGACTCACTGATCCGGATCATTGAAGTGTTCCAAAAGATTGGTTCAGCAACAATGTTTCAAACGCATCATTTGAATCTGAATCATTACTTTGTCTCTGTGTCTTTCCGCGCGACCGTCGCTTGCGAGGCGATTGCGCAGCAGTGCGCGAGTGAGCGAGAGAGAAAGACTGAGACGATGAGTTACGTTACTTTAGTGTCAGTACTACCGAACTGACTCGCGAGTCGCGAGTGAGCGGGTGACACATTACAATCTATTTAAGTCAGAAAGAGATACCAAATGAGATGTGTATACATACATACATACATACACATACTCGCACAGTTTTTAGTGGTCTTTATATCCTTTGAGTCGATGATTCAAATGATCCAAATGAAACATATCGATGATTCGGATCATTTCAGTGATCCAGATGCAAATGTTCCAATCGCAATAATGATACACTTTGCCCACCTCTAAACTCGGACTCCGGACAGCCACTGAATACTTTCTAATGGGAAACCTCTGCCCGACCCGGAGAACGAAACTACACTCCAACTAAGAGGCACACAAGCAAACTAACTGTAAAAACTGTCGGCTGTTGTTATTGTTTGACGAAATTAACGACTATAGTAGCCGCGTTAAGAACCGAGTCGTCGGCGTCGTGGCATAAATCATTGTTATTAGTCTATCTCGCTCGCACTTTTGTAGCTTTTGGAGCAGGTATCACACTATCGATAAGACGCAATAATAAAAATAAAATGTTTATTTCAATAACTTTAAATACGTTTACATTAGGTCTTTAGGGGAATTTCCATTTAAGTAAGAAATGTACTTGTGTTATGAAGTTCACGCAAGGCGTTGCACATTCTTATTGCTACTGACATTTAGGGTGGTCGCACATCTGACGGAAGATGCCTCGGGCGTAACTTTTTAACTTCCAGTTAGTACGCTCGACGCACTAACGCATCATCGCTTAGGTGTGAAAGGTTGAATGTTTTATTATATATTTGTCTGTTTTGGCCTTACGCGACCGATAATACGCGACGCATTTTCCGTTAGATATTAACCGACCCTTACGAACCGGCGACTCAGTTCATAATGGATCTTTTGGCGCCTGAATGACATTGACAGGCGTAGTTAGCAAACATTTCTGAAATTGTCCCAGATATGCCACGCGCTAATACAACCTTGTAGTGTTGTACCAATCATAGTACCTTCAATCAATCAATTTAATATTTTTTTGATTTGTCAGATGATGACTTGATTATTAATTTATTAAATGGGCTTTTAGAATGGGGATATAGAAACGGTTTTCGAAATTTTTAACTTTTTCACCGTAGCATTAGATGTTGCGAAAGCACTGAAATCATGTTCCTGAAAACATCTAATTAATTCCTCAAACATAAAATGTCATACAACCGAAGAAATGTTTCGAGGGGTAAAACTACTATTTATAAAACACTTATTTTAAAACTGACCCGTGTCCTAGTTAAAAGCGACCGTCGAGAGAATACACGTTCTTTCGAACTTTTTTTTCGGTGAACCTGAACGCGTGGTCGGGCCGACAGAGGGCGCTTTCCAGTTTCCGGATCGCTTTTAAATAGGGCGCGGCCTGAGTGTTTAATGTTGATGAAATCGTTAGAGATAGGAATTTCGCGTAAAGTATACTCTTTTCGGGATTTCGTGTATAATGTGTACTAATTTCGGTGTTGCCTTACTATTTCAATAAGTGTAAATGTTGTATAATTCATAATAATATTGATGTGTGCATAATAAATGGAAAGCTAAGTACGTACCTCTTAAAAATAAGTTTTATGGGAGTGTTTGTGCAATTTTATCTAATAATTAAGTGATTAATATCTTTGAATGAAAAGAAAGTGAGTAATTGTTGATCTGAAGTAGTTTTCTACAGAGATTCCGTATATTTTTTAAATATTTATTTTAGTTACCATGTCCATAATAATGATACTTATAGCGTCCGTAATATACTGTCTTACTATGCGTTCTAAGCGGTCGCCGCACGAATACGCGATCGTCGCGTGCATATGCCACTTTTGGTTCGGAAAACCGTAAAACGCCCTCTGTCGTCGCTACCACGCGTTCACGTTCACCGAACAAAAAGTGACATATGAGCGCGACGATTGCGTATTCGCGCGACGATAGCGTTCAAAAGGACGCTGCCTTATGAAAAAAAAATCAACACTTCGACGAAACTGACTTAACCAAATTGAAACTTTAGAGCCTGGAAAAATAGGCATGATGACCAAATAAATATATTTTGTCCGTCTTGGAAATTATTAAAAAATATTGGACACGTATTTTTTTACGTAATCTAAAGATTACGGCGATACATTGGGTTAAAATGTGCCATGATGTCACGAATATGTAGATTTTATGCTTACTTGTGACGAAGCGACCCCTACTCCCCAATTTAAAATGCGTCTTATCTAAGTATTTTTTTATTAATATGATAAAGCAAAAAATACGTGTCTAATATTTGTTTATTATCTGACTGACGGACTAATTAGAATTTCTTTCAGTCATCATCCCTATTGACATTCTATTAGTGATAACGACGATGGAAAAGTCAATAATATATTGGATTGACCTAAGCTACAGAAAAACATAACAATATGTCAATCCTGTTCTGTTAGAAATCGTTGTAGAAATACGAAACGCTTTGAAAGCGATTGTCACCTATAGGTCCTCTTGTCAATATCAGAATGATTTGGGATATCTACAGCTACTTACAAGGTACCATCGCGGTCACGCATATTTGACCACTGAAAACAAAATCCCGCGCACACGACCTTTTTTTTTCGTAGGTATGCGTTACTATAGTGGCCGAGCGGTGCAAGCAGGAATAGTCCTTACGGTGTTCAGATATGCATGTCCGCGATAGTACTGATTAAAATACAACGTGCTGCTATAATGGCGATATTTATTCAACACACGGAAAGTGGCAAGTAATCATACAAATAATAAGATACAATATATTTTTCGTAATAAAAAACTAATTCTTAAATTGAAAAAAAATACTTTTCAAACGCTCGCCGACATAGAGCTCTCCCTTTCCTTCAATTCGCCTACTCTTCGCACGTTATTCGTTTTAATTTCATTGATGCGATGTTATGATCCCTGACCCCGGCAAATGACCTCTGCGCTACATAAGGCGAAAGCGTAAAGGTAGCCCGCGAAATTCAAATTTTGTTACGTTTTTTTGTAATTTTCAGGTCAGTATCATGTTGTACGTTGATCTAAATATGATTCGCGGCCGTATCAAATGTATATTTATAGAATTGTAATCATAAAAATGATCAA
Source organism: Agrochola macilenta (assembly GCA_916701695.1). Taxonomy (NCBI): domain Eukaryota; kingdom Metazoa; phylum Arthropoda; class Insecta; order Lepidoptera; family Noctuidae; genus Agrochola; species Agrochola macilenta. The sequence continues at coordinate 19,378,475 of OU753560.1, read as the reverse complement.
TACAACTGTCTAAGTTCATAATTCCATTGAATGACTATTTCATGAAATCATGACATTTGACGTTTGTGCTTACTTATGGAGTTGTATTCCTGATTGTAATGATTATAAATAATTATGTAAAACCATATTTGTTACGGTCGCGAATCATATTTTAATCAACATAAAACCTGACACTGACCTGCAAAATGCAAAAAACTAAAGAAAATTTGAATTTCGCGGGTTACCTTTGCGCATGCCCCTCTCCAACATGCTATTTTAGAAAATTGTAAATAATCAATAAATAATAACGTTTAATGAAATTAAAACGAAAACCGCAAACCGTGTTAAATTCATGTCGCAATTAAAGTGGCAAGCTGTATAGAAATAACTAAATAAGTCGTGATTTCGCTTGTTTGTTCATATCTTAACCGCGACATTTATAGTATAGTACCGACTACCGAACTTAATTTATTTAATGTAAAATTATCCGAACCAATATTTTGTTTTAAATTAAAGTTAATTTATGCTCATTAATTATTTTGTATAACTTTTCTTTCGATGTGTAGGTATACAAGGTATAATTTAATCAGTGCCGGTACTTAGAGTAGTCATAATACACTAATTATTTATTTACCTAACAATTTTGCTAACATTAGTTTTATTTGAATAGGTTCTAACCTCATATCCAACGAAATACTGTCAGCAATTTTATTAATGTAGCATCGATTAGTCATAAAGAGTAAGTTATAATATTGCAATAATCGTTTCTAAATATCCATTTATCATTCCAAAGCTAAAAATGTATTATTATTATTATTACAGACGGAGACTAGTTTTGGATTTTCTAGAAAAAAAATAGGCAACGTAATTAAAAAACAAAGTGCTGAAAATGAAGTGACAATTTAAAAAAAAAAAACGCTATGACTCTCCATTTACTTACTGCTCCGTCTTCTATTACTAACGCACTAATTAAAACTCTTGTACAGTATTAAAATTATCCAACCTTACTTAATACAAATACATGCCTGAACAAATACAGACATGCATGCCTATTCTCATTCCGTATCAGTCGACTTATCATTCCAATAAAAACCACCGGTTAATAAACAAATAATATGTTTTTAATACAAACCATGGTTCGTACTAAATAATTATAACTTAAAACAAATGTAATGTAGAAAGAAAAATAAATAATTGAATAAGGCACAAAATAAAAATATGAAAAGAAAAAAAAAAAGCCCAGAAGGAGGAACACTTTCAAAAAGTAATCCGCTCGATTGTAATAATTTCCTGCATAATTTTAATTTATGATATTGACTCCAATACTACAGAATTGTTTTGGTATAATTATTTGACTTAAGGCTTCGTCCACTATGACTCTACTATTAATTTAAATAATATCCATTTGAGATTGTACATGATTCCTGCTTTGGTGCAAATACTATTTATTTTATTTTAGTGTGGTAATAATCAGAGATTTATGAATTATTATTTAATCTTATTATTAATTATTTAAGTGGAACTTTACTAATGTTTGAGATGAATCTGTGTAATTTGTGTTGTCTGGTAAATAAAAAATCACTTTTATAAAAACGTTTTTGATTGTTTTGTACCTGCTTAAGTTTTTGGCTATTTATCAATGATACATTCTACTATTATGCTATTTGCATACTATTATTTGATTACTTGAGCACTTTTAGGGGCTGAAAACAAAGGCCTGGGCCTGATTCGCACCCTAATTGCGTAACACACGATCAATCATAATCTGAATAATTTTGAGGAATATTGATAATCAATTGCTTCACATGTTCGAAAAATTTGTCTGCATTACAACGTAAATAAAGCAATGGACGTGGATGAACTGTCAAAATGAAACCTATTGCGATCAATTGACATTTCTTAGGACCACAGGATGACAGAACAGACTTAACCGCGTTTGCGACCACTAAACTCAAAGTCAAATGATTTATTTCAAATACCTATTTGTAACTTTTGAACGTCACAATCTACAACAACAAAATCAAACTGATTCTAGCTATGGGATACCATCACCACAGCTGCCATCTAGTGCTTTAAAATAAGAATAATACGCTTGACAGCTCCATAAACTCATACGATTCACATTCATAATGATATACCTGTATAACCTGTATTACGCTTACGAAACTAGATGGCAGTATTCGAAACTACCTTAATGATACCTACATAATGCAACAGGTGGTTTGGTTTTCAAGTCACTTTAAACATGGGACGTGTCACGTAGGCCCCTTACATCCCGGCTGCCGGATAGACGGCGCCCCGGATACTTATTTAGGGCGAATTCCACCAATAAAACTGACTGCAATCAGCACCTTTAACCGCGCTCAAGAGCTGTCAGTGTCATCATTGTTGTGGAATATTGACACTGACAGCTTTTGAACGTGTTGAAGAGAGTAGGTATTACAGTTTCAAAGAAAACGCAGTGATCTGATTGGATCTTGACAAAAATATTCATAGGGATGATGCCTGGGTAAAAAAAAAGTGAAAAGTGTTCAGATAAAAAATATTAGACACGTATTTTTTTGCTTTAAGTACCATATTAATAAAAAATTACTTAGATAAAACGCATTTTAAGTTGGGGAGTGGGGGTCGCTACCTCACTAGTAGGTATGTATAAAATCTACATACTCGTGACGTCATGGCACATTTTACCTCAATGTATCGCCGTAATCTTTAGATTACGTAAATAAAGAAAAAAAACGTGTCCAATATTTTTTTTATAATCTCAACGACGGATAAAAAAAAAATTTAGTCATCAAGCCTATTGCAGAATAAAATAAAAAAGCAAATTATATTTTTATAATTAAACCACTAATTAATTTTAAAAAATAACGAAGTACCTATTAATAAAAATGAGTAGTCTAGTATCCGAAGAAAAAAAATACCTACAAGAAAAATATGAAAAGTTGAGTGGCCATGATATCTGAGGAATTGTAGGAAAAACTTTTATTAACTAAGTAACTATAGGTACGAAATAATATCCTATTACCTACATACTTTCAAATAATGTTGTTTCCCAAGAAAAAATCCTGCAAAATTTATTATTCATGGATTGATGCAGACCTATGTAAGTAATCAAAGGATTCAGCTAACTGCATTAAAAACTCCTCCTGTATACATTACTATCTAATTGGCTCATCCCTGCATTAATTAGCATTTTTCAATATACTAGCCATTAAAGTAGCTATATAAAGGACAGTAAATTACAATTCTTTTACTTAGGTAACTAGATGGAATTTTAATAGTTCCTTCATGCCGATTTAACTATGCAGCTTGCCTGCAACATGCAGATAAGTATCTAGTCTCCAAGAAGTCACTGAGAAATTAGTATTAACCGTTAATGTAATAAAATACCCTTTCAGGTACTTTTCAACGTAATAGAAGCAAAGAGAAACACCAAATTACGGTATGTTTAAATCCATGTTATTTCCTACAAATATCAACTTTATGTTAATGTAAATTAAGTTGATTTAAGCATGATTACTACAATTGAAAAAGTCATAAAAGAATGTTGGAAGTTGTAGCGCAAAGTGAACCTTATGAGTAGGTGTTAAAGTAATTTTTCCAAAAAATTGAATTTGTTTACGTTTTTGGAAATTAAATGTCGAACGGAGAATAGATAAGGAAGCTTTAAAAAAAACAGGCTTTTATTAAAAGGTAGAGGGTAAAAATATATAAATGAAGGCAGATTTATCTATCAGAAATAAGCACTAATTATTCCGAATTTCAAACAACTGGAAATATTCAAAGGACTTCGTCGAAAACAAAACAAAAACTCATTACCCTTTTTTATGTTTTTACAAGAATGACTGATTAATAGGGTTATGAACCCTCCTGATTTACCTATGTACGAAATTCCATTTACGCTTGACTGCATTAAGATCGTAAAAAGTTGCGAATATTTTAGGTGCTTACACATAATGACATGATACTTATCCATACACAACCCTACACAACTAGGGGTACTATCCGTCCGGATCTGTCCGGACGTGTCCGGCTTTTCAACCAATTTTTCTAATATTTGGAACCTTTGGAAGAAAAATACATATTGCGCCGCCGACCCTAAATAATTTGCTATAAGGGCAGGAGAATGATGCTGATGTCCATTTAAACCCCCCGTCCGGAACTTGTCCGACCTTGTCATTTGTCCGGAGTTTTCTATTTGAGAGGATTTTTTTAGAAAATATAAAAAGTACAGCGAGTAGGTACCTACTGGAAAAAGAAAGATTAAAAAGTAAAATGTCCGGACTTTTTTGCTTACCTTGTCCGACTTTTTGTCAGGACTTTTCTTTCGAAATTGTAGCTAGGTAGGTATAAAAATAGTTAGTCATTATCGTCGTGTAACATAGTATGTCTTATATACACGACGATATTGATTGACTGACTAATTATTGAATTGGAACTACGGTTATTTCTAAATTGCAAAAAAAAATATCATCCATTTATTTACCTAGTGGTACAGTCAGCAACGAAGGTCGATTAATACTGATACTTCAACATAATCAAAATAATGTAATTTGAAAAATAGCCTTTATCTTCGGAAATACCTAAGTACTTATTGCTTTTTCGACATTTCATGTCATAAAAAGGTAGGTAGGTATTAAAAATATTTAAGAATTTTTACCCAATTCCAATTTTAAATATGATTACTTTTCGATTTTTAGATTTTCAGTTACTGTGCTGTGTGGGGCTTATAAAATAACTTAAATATTATGTTTATACTTGATCCCTATGGCATAGAGCGAACATTTTATCGAATACTGACCAACATGTTCATTACCTACATTTCGCACGCATTTTTGGGCGGGAGAAGCGTGCGAAAGAGACGACACCATTAGGTTGGGGTGGATTTGAAGCAATCACTTTGATAGATTACAAGGGAAAATGTACCGTGTATCTGCTATGTAAAGATTCGATTAGCATTGGATTTGACATCTAAAACAGATAATATTACAAGCCAATCAGGTAAATGGTTTCAATGAAACAGCTGTAGATAATAGAGGAAAGGAATGCCTACTTGGGAATTAAAGGAAATCCCTAATGATTAGGTAAGTACCTAACCTAGAAATAAATAACGATGACCTAAGTAATTTATACCATAGAATAAAACGATGTTTACATAAACCATAGTAGGTAAATGACTTAACTATATATGCATTAGCAGGAAGTTAGGTTAGGATAGGTACTTACCAACCTTCTATAAAAAATATAAAAAAAATCGATGACAAAGCGAGTAGGTAACCGGAAAAGCAAAACCGGAAGCTAGTTTGTAAAATGGGTTAACTTCAAATGACGCGTCGTAGGCATTAGACTTAAGTACTTTCTATACATACTTAGATAAGTAGGTAAATATTACCGGAATGCCTTCGATATCATTTTGATTATAAAATATACATAAGTAATTACCTAATTAAGATTTGTAAAAGGGTTCCTTATTTTGATAAATATTAAACTGCAATGTAGAACTTGATGATGAATTGAGGATGACGTCATTGATACTTATACCCTATAGCTTGGTAGATTCCCCGTAGTCAGGGACTTTTTTAAACTACTTACTACTTAGATAGGTACCTACCTATTAGATATTACAGGGTGTTTCCCTGCAGTTAAGTGGGCATCTATCTGTGTATTTTCTTCCAATCACTTTTGTTCTACTAACTGTATGAAGTCTAACATCTAACCAAACTTTGAAATCACTCACATCATAAGTGTGTAATCGGAAATTATGATAATGTTCAAAAAGCTAGAGGGTGGAACGTGTCATTAATTTGGATGCACTTGTTAGTGTAGAACGAGCGTGCTCGCGGCAGTGTGCGCGCTCGTGTGTGCACCGTCATTACGCTGCATTATTTGTTACGTTAGGGCTGGGATGGGCCTGTCCCTATCGCCGCCGAGTCCTACGCCATCCTACGCTCCCTTCTCGCGCCGGTATTTGAATAGGCTCGCGTTGCGTAACGCGCGGCCAATGACAGCGCCCCTGCACATGCACGGGGCGGAGTCCTTACGTCACCGCGATCTGCCCCCGCGGCCGCGCAGCCGCCGTGACGTCACAACGCCCCTCGCGCCGCACTCCGCACCTTTAGTGCGCGACGAAAGCGCCCATGCTGGCCGTGGCGTCGCACGGAAACTCGCGACAAAACACTCGTGCGCTCAAAGATGGCGGATGGGTCGCCCGAGGATCGCGCCGGACCGAAACAAATGAACGATTTAACTTTTTCCGCGCCCGTTAAAGGACTTGGTGACACAAAAAAGTGCTGTGGCGAAACATTTGACGGCGATAGTGTAAAGATATCGTTCTACAGGGAACTGGAAACGAGTGATTCGTGTGAGAAAAGTGATACGCGCGGCGTGGCCGCTAAGCGCGCCGCGGTCGGCGGTACGTATTCCCGAAAATTGTCTGATGCGAACACCGTGGACGGCGACGACAGGAAGAGGAGATGTCTGGACCGATACGACAGCTCCGAGTCTTCTGACAGGTGAATTGCTGTTGATTTATGTTAGCAAAACATGCGCTCGCGTTGGTTTCGTAAGTTTGTTTGCGGCCGCGATATTCTGAGAGTCAATGCTCCAGTGACCGGAGGCTGTTTGATTTCGATGTCATGGCCATTGTGAAAAACTTTGGGTGTTGCTAAGCGGCTCTAGTTCGGTTGAACGCCCTCGGAATAGAATGCTGGGCCGCGGAGCCGCGACGCGACGTATTACAATTTGAAATTGTAGACTGACAAAAAATCGGCCTCGTAAGATATTTCGATGCTCGTAACGGAGGCGGAGGTATTACGAATAAACACGATACTTTACAGATAAGATCTCAGTAACATAGCTTCAGTGTTATCTAATTGTTACTAAATTGTTTAGATGGTTACATATTTCGTACAGCTAGCTGGCTGCCAAAAATAATAACCTTGGCTTTTAATTAGCTTCTAGCTAACAGTAAAAGCTATACAAACGTGAAACGTCTAGTTTTCGAACGATCTTTTCTCGTAAAACTTGTCTGTCATGTTAACATCAGACCATCAACATTTTGTTGGTCTGAGTGTCACGTAGGCTTGTTGCGACTGCCGTACGTTTTTGCAAGATCAAAGATCTGCCTACATGATTCTCTATTTCCTTTTAAGATATGATTCCTTACATGTATGTTTCTCTCTCGCTTACAAACATGAAAATTCACTCAAAGTTTATGAACTTACATGTTTACACACATAATGATTTTAATAAGACCACTTAAATTTTAAATCTTAGGTGCGGGTAAAACTGCTTAATTTCCATCAAAATATACCTACATGCCATGTTCCTAGTTCTTTGTGCATGTATGATTATATTGATTACATGCAGGCCATAATTTTATGCTATCTTAAATTCAGAAAACTGCAGAATTACTGCCTTTCAAAAGAAGTTTTTAGGTAGGTAGGTAGGTACTACAAGATGTAGAAAGTACATCATACTGTAACATTGCTTCATTGAGCATTGCTCAGTAGTTCAGAAGAAATATTCACACACTAACAATTCAAATGAGTGCATATTTGATATTTACATTAAATCCAAAAGTTTATCTAATAGCACTTTGATTTAAAATAATCATGATGTTTATTTTTATAGTAGGTAAACATAGTCTGTATTTTTTTTCTTTTTCACACTTTGCAACTCAGAAAAGCACAAGTGTTTGGTTTGACATTAGGGTTCTGGGCTATTCTGTAAAAAAATAAAAATGTAACACCTCAACACAATTAATGCTACAAAAAGTTTTTCTTTTCAAATCTTTTGTCATGATGTGTTTTCACCTTTTCACTTATTGTATAATATGGTTTCCTTTGTTTGATTATGTTTTGTTTTGCTATGAAACTTTTCTATGCTCGGCATGTTTTAAGTAAATAAGTATGAGTAGGTTCAACTATAAAAATCCTGTTTTAGTTCACATAAGATTTTGGAACATCCGTAACAAATACTTAGTAGCTTTTCCCGTAATGTTTATGACATAATTTTCTTCTAATGAACTTACAAGTTAATTACTAAATAATAAGAATTGATTTAAATCGAAACAAAAATGGTATTTTAAAATTGCAGAATTGAACAATGGCTTACAGCAAGAAAACAAGGCTTGATCTCACCAATAAGTTTATAATGGTTACCAGTGAAAAAAAACTTTTCAAAGTTTTTTTAATTTTAGAAGTGTATGCAAGAATCAGTGAAGGGGCATGTTTTAAAGTAAACAAACTCTACCACTATTTATTAAAGTCCAAATTAAATTGCAAGGTGACACTTAAACCTAAGTTGCTGAGAATTGTAAAACATAGTGTATGTTCTCAACCAATCACTCGCATGCAACATGATTTTTGATTTATTGACTTTGACACTTAGCATTGCATGAACGATAAGGAAATGATGCAAACATTTCCATTCAATTTTAATCTTGCTCATAAAAAAGGTTTTTATTATAATAACAAAACATCTTATTGAACTTGACTTCATTATAATAATATCAAGGTAAACTTTGGTCATTATCACGTCATGACGTAAAATTTTACACACAATATGATAAAAAGAATTAACCTCTTTTGTATTTTTAGATGATATCAAAGTTTGCTTTTGTTTTTTTGTTATCTGTTTGTGATAAAGCATAGTGACTGGCTGACTTGGATAACTTCAATACTTAGTTCAGAAATACGTAGGATGCCCTAGCAAATAGAGTGGCGCTTTTTCGGGGATAGGCATATATCTACATTGGCTTTTATATAAATATTCAGTGTTGCTATACTGTAAAAAAAAGTTGGGTCTTTTTGTACACTCAACATAAAAACCAAATGATAATTGTTTGAAGTTACAGTCATGCTAACTTTTTAAGTAGGTAGGTATATTAAGTCTATGTCCTAATTATACAATAGAATATTTATAGTTATAAGAGTATTTAAATGCTTACTAGCATTTGAATAATGATACTGTATTAATTATATTATTTTTAATTTATTTAATTCTAGATCAATAAAACTGCCAACTATTTATTTTGCTTTTAATAATTTATCAATATTTTGGAGATTAATTTGTGTCATGTTGGAGGTCATGAAATTGAAAAGTCATTATGGCACGTCGGTGTGTTACTATTTGCTCATGATGTTTTTTGTAACATTGTGTAGTTTGTGCAATATGTGCATGTTAAGATACATATTATATATGTGTAGGTATGTGTATTACCTATGTATCTTTTACTTAAAAATTCAGCTTATTGCACTTATGCCTGTATTTAAATGGAGTGTTCCACTTAAGTTGTTTCATTGTACTATGTAGAACTTTATTGTGCAGCAACCAAATAATTTATTTAAGTGCTTCCGCTTGTACAAATTTTATGAAAATATCTTAGTACTTAACTTATTACTTTACTTTTGTAGTTTAGAATATCAAGCACAATTTTAAAACGTTTGAATGGTTAGCATAATAGACAGTAGGTATACTGTGTATGATGCCCAGGGATGAGTCGGGTTATCACTGCCCTTTGTATGAAAATTGCTATGAAATTGCGACTTATGAGACTGATTAAATGTTAAAATGTTTTGCATGCTGAAGGTTTTAAGACATGATTACAAATTAAATCTCAGCAATTTTTTTTCTTGTGATCTCCGAGTTACTTTAAGTTTTAAGTTAGTCTAACATTATCAGCAGGGTCACAAGGTCATTGACTTAATTACTATTCATAATTATTCTGAGCCTATTATCAGTTTTAGTACAGCATCCAGTTAGCCCTTTTTTAGAAGAGTATGAGGTTTTTCATCAGCCAGCTATATTCTATCTGAAATATCACAACTTTCCTTAGATTTTTATCTGACTATGGTAAAGCCAAAAGGAAAGGTTTTTAGCAGTGTATGTATGTATGTTCTACCGTAGCTCCTAAACTGATCCGATTTCGATGAATAAAGTGTCGACTGGCTACATTTTATATGAACCAAATCAATTATATGACGGATGTTACATCCAAAAAAGTGGGGGCTCTCATTTCTCTTTGTGACGAGCTTTTCTCCTGTGGACATGACTGGTTCGTATTTAACAAGATCGAGTGGAGTAGAAAAGGAAACAGGCCTTTGCCCAGAAGTGGGACAGGACTGGTTGAAAATAAAATTAATAAGTTGTATATAAAGTAAATAATTAAGTAAGTTATAAATTAGGTAGTTATAAGTTGTAAATTAGTAAGTTGTAATAATAGTATTAAATTAAATTGAACATAAGTGAAACTTGTAACAACTCAACTCCACTACCGATTTAGTAGGTGAGCTGTAAAGTATGATACCACAGTTAGATAGCGTCACTTAAGTGGTGATATGTAGGTCACCTATAACCGTGATAACGTGCGCTGGCGACATGTACGAATTTAGGTGTGGTTGGGACTTGGTTGCTCAATAAATGGGTAGAAATACGTCGATTGTTTTGTAATTGTTTGGCTGTTGCATGTTCTTTTGAGTTGTTGTATTGATGAAAGCTTGTTGTGGTATTCTTGACTATTTTTGCTTACCGTGGTAATGTCTCTGTGAGCGCTAAAATCTATTTTCGGGAAATTAATTCACATGCCCACTGGTGTAGACTACAGTCCCAGGGTTTTTGTACCCGATTGAAAAAAAATAAGGTCTTCGATGTTTTATCCAGATTGGTTCTTTTGTTTTTGCTTGCTTTGCATTACATTCCATTCTTAGGGCTGATTTCACCAATGAAACTGAACGCGATCAGCATTTCTAAAACGCGTTCAAGAGCTGTCAGTGTCAAAATTGTTAAGGAATAATGTACACTGACAGCTCTTGAACGCGTTTTGATCTGCTGAACGTTTTATTTCATTGGTGAAATCCACACTTAGAGTGCACTATGTTGAGTTTCAAGTTGAAGTTAAAGCCTTGGCTTCTTGTAGTCTTCTTCTGTCTGTCATGATGTAAGCCAAGCTTTAGTAGGTATATTTTGGTTCGCATGACGGTAACGTGTTTTCATAGAGTCAGCAGGGTATGCCTAACTGTATTTTCGCTTACTCATACTTGCATGCGAGTATTTGTAGTAATTGGAACTGAACTAAGTCAACACTTCTAAAATACTTATGCATACAAATCCATTGATTTTCAAGTGTTTTTAGAACCTTACGGTATCGGAGTAGAGGAAACTTAAACGTCATACTTAAGTACTCTTTCAAGTTGAGCTGTTACTAGCAACCACTTATGTCACCATGTCAAAAGTTTTAATAGTACATAGCAGTGACAGGTGGCCGCAGGTGCTTCTGAGTGCCGTTACGTCACGTAACAAATTTGCTTCTAACTTATATCTTATACGAAATCAAAAATAATGAAAATCTGCTTTACTAACACCATAAAATAATCATTATTACAACTGTAGCAGTAGAAACAACGTGACACAAAAATTTTGACTTCCAAAAAGTTACTATTTTTTTTTGCCGAGTATGCATATCTTGTTGCCGCCAACTGTACCTGTCGTTCATTATATTATTAGTAACGGCTTTCATTAATTAAAATTATCTTTTTACCCGTTTTGATTTAGGCTATCTCAAACGAGCTTCCGTTAAAAACTGATAGCTTTAATAAATAAGTCACTAACGAACAGGACTTTCCTCTTGTAACAAGTTATATTTAATTAGGTACTGTAATCACAACGCCACTGTATTTGTTGACATAAGTATTATCTGAGGTTGCTGAACTGAGATGCACCTAGTTGTATAACACCCACTTTATGTCATTGTGCTTATTGATAACTCCTATTGATATATTACGGTGTACCTACCGTTTACATTTTTATCTAATGCTTGCTTCTAATCAAAATGTTTTGACGTATTGACCAGCATGGTTTTAAATTTAAACTTCAAAACAACCACAATAGCACACAAAAACTGTACTGGGTACTCAACTCTCAAGTTATTGCAAAACAGAAAAACATCTGATCGCATTCATTCGGAAGTACTTCCGAATGAATGCGATCAGATGTTTTTCAGTACATAGGTACAGATATATAATACTTCTGAACGAATCCCAGCCATTTTTATTTTTTTTAAATAATTTTGGTCAAGAAGGGATCTCTTGCAGAAGGAATATGATATGAAAAGTGTGTAACGCTACCTAAGCTAGACCTGCCGATATATTCTGTAAAAATACCAACGTGAAAAATTATGTGAACTTAGCTGTCATTAGTGTCAATCCCAATCATCAGGTGGAATGACTTCAACCTCATTTCACCGAAGTTTCCACGGCGAGATTTTTACAGAATAAACCGACTGTATTTATATACTTGTTTTTTTTTTCCTGTTATGTCTATTTGCAATCGGTTTTGCCAAGGCCCTTATCCAGGCTAGTACCAAATCACAATACCTATTTACCAACATTCAGTATCTATTCCACAAACATAACATTACTATTTTACTGTAAAACTGACTTGGTTTGGATATCAATTGATAAAACGTTATCTAGGGTTCAATAAATCGATAAGGGACACTTGAACCGACTGGTGTTTTATCGTTGTCGTAACTCGCGTTAGTTTTTCGATATTACTATGTTGTAATTATTTTAACGTATAGCAACTGTAAAATTCCGTTCTATTCTGTAAAAATCTCACCTTGTTAAGAGGGTTTATCCTAAAAGTTGGCAACGTCGCAAATAACTATCAAATATTTACCTGTTTTGATTCGTATAGCAATATTACTGTGTGGAAATAAAAATGTGGCTAACTAGCGAACTAGAATATTAATAATTAATGGCAATTATAACATAGAATTTGATGTTGTACCCATTTTAGGTGTACAAAACGCATTTGGAAAGTTTTCAAATAGTTTTTTTACATCTAAAACTAAACATTCGGTTTTACGATATTAATTATTGCATTTCATAATCAATATTCTAGTTCGCTAGTTAGCCACATTTTTTATTTCCACACAGTAATATTGCTAAATTAATCAAAACAGTGAATTATTTGACATCTATTTGCGACGTTGCCCACCTTCAGAATAAACGCTCTTAAATATGTGAAGTGAGCATTCCATCTGATGCTGGGGGTTGTCACTATTGTCTTTGACATTTCTCGGAACCCTGAGGTCCCGGACCTTTGGAAGGCGTACGAGGGGCCGAAGCCAACTCGCAGAGGCCTGTTAGGCGTTTTAATGAAATAAGGCACCAACCGACGATTATCCCTGTATGCACTACGCAAGTGCACCCAAGGACAACCCCCGGTTGGTGTAGGACTATTGCAAGATATTATGGAAACAATGATAATTGTCTTTATTATTACGATAACTATGTGTTATTATTAAAACTTGTAGTTATGTGGATTTTATATCTGGCAATAAAAAGATTTCATTTTCATTTCAATCTGCCTAGCCTTTTCCCAATTATATTGGGGTCGGCTTCCAGTCTAACCGGATGCAGCTGGATGCCAGTATTTTACATGGAGCGACTGCCTATCTGACTTCCACAACCCAGTAACCGGGTAATACGATAGCCCCTTGGTAAGACTGGTAGTCAGACTTTCGGGCTTCTGACGACCCGTAACGACTGTCAAAAATCCACGAATGACAGCTGGGGCCAACAGCTTTACGTGCTATCCGAGGCGCGGAGGAGTCTCGGTATGTAAAGATGGTCACCCATCCACAGACCAACCCCGGCAAGCGTCGCTTAACCTGATGGATCGACCCGTGCGGCAGACTCTTTCATTTCATTTATTGACAGCTCAATGCACATAATTTTTTAAGGTGAGATTTTTATAGGCCGCTGCAGACACAATTTGTCGAAGTGGGGGATCACTGACCCCTCCAACACCCAGTGCGAGTGCAGTGCTTCTGATCAGACCATGCCCCACTTGCTGGAGTGTCCTAAGTAACCGTTCACCTGCACCTCGGATGACCTAAGGAATGCCACTGATGCCGCAATCAACATGGCCACTTACTGGGCTCATTTACAATATAAAATATTATTTAAAAAAATACAACGAAGAAGAGATCATCGACACGAAAAGAAGAAGGTGAGATATTTACATAATAGATCGGCTGATCGCTCTTACACCATGACCTGCGAATCTAAAACTTCAGAGAATGAGTAACTTGCAGCATGATATTCCATAAATAATCATAAAACAGAGCCTGAAATTCACCCACTGCATCGCAAAGATTCTTCTCATCCAGAGATTGAAAGCTGCGAGTTCTGATCATATTTTCGTTCCAAGTCTGGCGTGATATGTTATCGATTCTATAACAATCCAATGCCAACAGTACCCGATACGTATTACTTATTACAAGAAATAAATCTCAATTGAAAACCAGGAATCATGCCAAAACAATTCAAATACAGCTCCATAAATTATTTCCAACAGAAGTTTTCCTACCATATCATAGCTACTCAGTACTCATAGCTTACTAGAACATAAAACAATACAAATATATGGCTACCATAATTTTTGCCTCGTTTTAACTACCGAACTGGCGCGAAAGTTTTAACAAGTGACGTGGAAGCACCTTAGGAACAAAGTTAGTTGCCAGTCGGTAGGTAGTAGGGCATTCACGCGAGCCTAAGCCACAAAGGGTGAGCTGTAAAATAAAAAGTTAGGAGTTCTAACCGGGCGTGCCGGGGGGACAGCGAACGGGTTCCCGGACGCGCAAAGGTATGTTACTGTTTATATGACGCTAGTTTTCAATGGCGGCTGATTCAGGTTTTAAAACCTTGTAACTTTAAATGCGAAGAAAGTAAGGTTCTTTAGTCTTTACCACCTGTCTTCACACATTCAATGGTTTTCTTTTGTTAGTGTAAGGTTAAATGTAAATGCGAAACATAAATAGTAACAGCTAAAATGCAGTATAATTGTGTTGTAATTTGTTTATTTAAATATAATACACTAGCGGACCCTTCTGCTTCGCACGGTTTCTACGACTTGACAAAACATCGAGATTTCTTAGGTAAACGTTACTTTAATACTAACGTATTATACACATTAACCTTCCGGAATAAATTCTCTCAACGATGGTGGAAACCTCATCAAAATCTGTTGGGTGGTTTAGAAGAACAACGCGGACATACAGACAAAAGCGAAAAGCGACTTTGTTTTATAATATGTATAGATGAACGTGTTGTTTATTCAGAACAGAGTACCTATTTTACGTAAAACTGTATAAACATTTCTGTTACAATGTTTAAGAAATTTACTTCACCTGAATGCACAAGTATTCATAAAATCAGCTGTTATGTTCCATCAAATCAGCTGGATACAAACCCTTATGGCATGTACTTACCTCGGTGCTGCGCGACCGGTCCGTCGCTCCCCGCGCGCACTCCTCCCCTCTGTCATTAGAAGCGTGCGCGGGCGCATTGGCCCTCGGCCGTTGCGCATGCCCCGACTTATGGGCTCAGAACGGTGGATGTGATTTGATTTGAATTTCGGAACAGCCCGCCTTTTAGTTTTAAGTCCTTGTAGAATGCAAGTAAACCCTTAACGATCAGAAAAGCATCGGAATTGGAAATTGTATTTAAAAAACTGAGCGAGGATTTATGTTTATTGGAATAAGCTGGAGTAGACTGTATTGTATTTTAAGGTCACCAGAAGAACTAACAATACACCGGAGGAATCGGTAAAAGTATTGTATTTTTAAACGAGCAATTTGAAAAAGAGCTGAAACAACCTGAACACACTGAAGCTTTGAGAGATCTTCAATATTGAAAGTGAATATAGAAATATTACCAGTAAATCACACAAAGGACCTAGACCTCGTAAAGCTCGCAAGTCCAATTGCAATCGTCAGAAAAAGAAAAATTATTACGGCCGGAGATGATACGGAATTCCTGTCTTTGTGATTATCACGGCACAGACAAGTTTGTAATAAAACGACACTGGTCCGGTCAGGTAGAAACTGAGTCATCAACGCCAACCGTGGTCGTTCAACTTTCATTATTGTTTATTTATATTTTATTGTTCGCTGTTTGACGCGTGCGTATTGCCGACATTGCCAGTCGTAAAACATAAGAAAATCTGCCCAAAATCGCTGGCAGGACAATGATTTCTGTCCATCGAAAAGGCAAATTCTTAGAATAGTCTAACGAACTCTCTTTACATCCTGACTTTTTAATACGTACGAGTATTGTCTTAATTCGTATATTTTTTGCTGCTTGTGATTCCTCTACTTGATATTCCAAGTCTTCTTCTTTTATAAATAACCATGGAACATGTTCATTTACACATTAACTTTAGACGAATTCTTTATCTGATAAAGTCTGTAGACGCAATACATTTGCGTAATAACTTGTAAATGACGTCATTTCGCGTATTCATAATCGCTACATATAGCACAAAATCACCTTGTAAATATATTTATCAAAGATAGGCAAATTTTAGTGCAAAAGTACAAAGATTATTTAGAGTGTCACCCTGATCAACTACCAACATCGTTATCATTTGTCAGCTAGAAAACATTCACCTTCTACCACAAGGTTCTATACTCGGCCCACGGTAATTTTACTTAACGGTACTACAAACACTAGTTACAAATCAAATCGTGTGTGAAGTGGAGTCTATGCACGCTAGCCTAGGCTGGGAGAACGTGGAATGTGAATAACCTTGGAAAATACCAACCTATCAGGTATTATCTGTCTGCCTATCGTTTGTTTACTTTGAGATTGAAATGATGACGAGCACTAGTTCTACCTTTAAGGCAATATTTTTTCATTGCACCAGCAATTTTATCAGGCATCAGAACTGAGATCTCTTTGTCTGAGCATATGGCAGGGCGATAACTTACACTGACATTCTCCTGATTAATGTTACTATTGTAGCATTAAATAAGGGACAACTACCTAAAGTGGCAGTTTATTAACTAGCTGCACTATTTCTAAAACATGTTCGAGTCAACATAATAGGTGTTAACAAATAGAACGAGAAAAATAGCCAATTAAAACAGGAAAACTTTTATCATCACGGGTTTTTGTCTGAACCGTCTGTGCGGAAACATCATTTGCACGTATTTCATGGTATTTAATTGTGTGATTAATGAGTTTTAACTTATCATACAGGGAAACCACATCCTTCCCATACAGAAATTACAATTGTATCACGTAGGTATACCAGTTCTTTACTTAACTTTTTTTTAATCATTTTCATAGATTGGGTATTATTATAAAAATACTAACCTATATTTCTGCTGTTCAAACTGAAATTCAACGGAACTCGAATACACTCAAACATTGAATTATAACTAGTAAAAAAAAAAACAATATCACGGACGTACTATTGAGGCAGTAATTAGGAACACCAAAGTATGAGCACAAGTTATAAGTTTAACACCCACACTGAGCATTTCTCATGTGGTAGGTACGTCATAAAGAATCAGTGCAGTCAAAGGGCATGTGATGTACAAACTGGTTTCTCGCTAATGCAATTATCGGTTGGTTCGTCGAGACTGCTCTAAGTGACCGAATGGATACGCGAAGAGTGAAGACTGTCGGGACGGAGCGTTTAAATGAGAAAACCTTTTAAGTTTGTGGTAGTTGGCTCACATAGGCATACTTTGTGAAGAACGAGCATACTGTTGAAATGTAACAAGATCGGAAGCTTGTTCTTAAGTGTGAGGAAGATCATTTCAATGATTATAACAATAGTTACTGAAGTCCTGAACTAGGAAGGAAAAATAAACTTTTTTGTATGTTGAAACTGTTTGTACTCCCGTCACTTGTCCTTGTTGTTAAGGGTTCATTAGAAAACCAGCGTCAGACAGCATTTGTCTGGCATTAATGCTGAAATGAACCTTTTTGGCGCAGCCGTGAGGCACACACTTATTGTCAAAAGATTACTTCCACTTTTAGTTTGCTTGTATTTTGTGTTTCACGAACTGTGTCCAAATAAACGTTTTCTTTCTTTCTTTTCTTTTTTCTGATAAAAAAATTACCCACCTCCTGGGGCAGTCGGGTAAAAATTGCCAGAAACGGATCTCACGTATGATGAATAAATGAATAACCTTTTTGATAATGGTTATCGCTAACTGGAATCCAAAAGTTTTCAGGTTTTTCCACACTAACCGGATGCTTGATCATCATGGCATGTTTTCTAAATTCGTCATTACAACAACGGAACTGCCGGAAGTGGTTACCATACTTGGGACTTTCTTGATGAGTTTTAAAGCTGTTAAAATATAAAGGTTCTTCAATAGCGTAGGAGGCTTCGATAAAAAATATCAATTGTTTCTGATTTGGGTACTAAAGATTTTAATAGGTTACGATTTGAGACGGTCTGCCTTGCAGGATTATAGTTCTTAGTTTTTTTGACCACATCGAATTCACGTAGGTACAATTTGCACGTATACTTGGAATCCTATCCTTTGTTTTTCTGCGAGGTCAATTAAAAACAGTTTTATATTTTGTGTCTTCTATTATATTATGTGCAATTTTATTTTTCATCGCATAAATATCGATACTCAGTTATAATTTTATGAGGAATTTTTCTTTTATATAAGCGTCAGCGTGCAGCTGCTCCTATGCAGCCGGGACACACCTGCTTCGGTTGTCCCAGTCTCTTTCACCTTTGACATTTGACAAAAAAAATATGGCGATCCGATTATTTATTGTGGTTATAAATTCCTTAACCTATAACGAAATTTTTGTAGCTTCTATAAGACGCACGGTGTACAACTGCTGCACTACCCACGCGTTCTGTAATTGACTCGTACACATGTCACGAACTACTGTTTAATGGTCAACTATCTCTTTGTTTCGAAAGAGTACGATAATCATCTTTCTCGGTAGAACTCCCACTAAGCGGCATACATATGGAATTTTGATTTGTATGTAGTTCTGATCCTTGTCAATTACTGTCATTAAAAATTTAAATACTGATTACAAAATTTTAGGGTTTGGATAAACGTGTTCTATATATAATTAGCAAATGGCCGGGCGATCAGGCCGCGGACGATTCGTTGGGAACCCTTTGTTATTATTTAAATTATAAACGATTAGTCTACTACGCCTGAGGCGACGCGTGCGCCGCTACGTCATCCTTGCATCTTTAAACTGCGATTTCGTGATTGTTTTTATCTAGTTTTTATTTGAAGGACGGACAAGGACGACCCCTGAAATTAGTCAAAACAACTTTTTTGTGCAGTGCAAGAACAAGTCGTTATAAATATTTTTCTGAGCAGTTAATCCTAAATATACAGCTTATGTTATTGACCTTTACAGAGTAGGTATTGTATGATTAGTTCGCGATAATAGTCATGACTGTCTGAAGTTCGTAATAGCTCTGTATATACATTAGTAGAGCCAGACAATGTAAGACGTCTTTCGAACCGAATACTATAGGGGATCCCTCCGGGAAATCGTAGTTAGACAATGCATCTCACTTTCCGATTCAGACTAAACGCCAAGAATGTATCTAGAAATACGTTGCATGTTTGTCTGGATATTGGGTTTTCAAGAAACACCCTTTTCGGTCACATTGTTATCGTGTTCAAAAGATATAAAAAGCCAGCTCAAAAAGGGCATAATCTCAAATCAGAACCCCTGTTTTGTATTGAATGCATCACTTTTTTTGTAAAAAAAAAAACCGTAACTGTAGGTGCAATTTTCAATACTTGCTTTTTTACCATTGAGGATATACTTACCGTGAGAATTCTTCGCAAAACATCTCATATTACCCCAAATAGCTTCCAACATTCCGAAATGCGTAAGTGCTATCTCGTTTCAAAGGTTGCTCTAATATGCGGTACATACGTATCTATGTGCATGAGCGTGAAGGCATCCGAGGGCCCTTCGTATGCGCAGGCAGCTAAGTCAACAATTTATTGGAGCCCATCTATCAAGACGGACGTCGTCGTATTGTCCAATTGCATTCCTCGTATTTAGACAGAATTTAGTGGAGACAAATTCTCGCCAACAAAATACTCACAAATCTTCCAAATTAAACAATATAGGTGTATGACTTCATTATCTGTATTAAACGGAAATAGATTCATCATGTAGGTACATGGAGTAAATAGCTCTCAATTCAGTAAGTCCTGCGGTCAACGGTCTGATAACTACGGGATATAATTGAATTGAAACTTGATAGATTGCAAAATGTGGCTCCGAAGGACCTAGGGTCCTAGGATGGTTTCATTGAAAGATATGATTGACCTACCGTTATATTTGATACATTTCAAGAAGGCTTTATTTATTTATTTATTCCTTTTCAAATTAAATTTAATTTTTTTTTTTTTTTTTTTGAAAAATAAATTGGTAAGTAGTAAATATTGCCCTGGAACAATTTAATTGTAACATTTGTAACGTTCAGAGAATAACTTTACTTTTGACATGTATTGCAAAGTCATAAAATTTCAATATTGATGATAATTCCTTTCAAAACCAAACCTACAAAAGACAGGTTTTCGTTTTGTTTCTTCTCAAATAACCAATTTGGATTACCGACGAGGCCGCGACCCTGACGAATCTCCGTTCCATTTCCCGACGTCCTCGCTCCAGAATTGTGCGTTTCCATGTCGCGATGTATTATTAATTTGCCATTACATCGGTCTAATTTCGCGTGATATAATACGAGAATATTTGCCCCCAAGCCGGGGGTAAACACCAATTAATCCTGGCAACACGATACATTTCTGGGGTGGAGGGGGGACCCTCTGATGGCAGATTGCTGCATAATCCCGCTGCATTTCTACTGCTTCCGATGCAATCGGCCAAGAGAGGGCGTGTACAAGGGGGATCGCTCTATAGACATCACAGGGGCTAATATATTTTTCTTTACATCATTGTTTGTTGGGGAATCGATCAAATTGTATGTGAAACCTTAGTGTATTGTTCGGGTCAAATTCCGCGGATTTAAATTAAAACATGAATAACTGGTAGGTTTTTATTGTGATATAGGATTTTCCTTAAAAGATAAAATTTTGTTACGTAATCATGATAACTAAATAATGCTTAACTTTATGAATGTTAATGGGTTTTCACAACGTTTAATTTCCTTTTAAATATTCAAAGCACTAAACTAAAGTAACTATACTCAAATATAACCAATATGGGGAACTTTGGGACCCTAACGTTCTCCATTTTTTTCAAACGCTTCCCTGTCGTCTAAACATTGTTTAATTTTGCTACTTCACGCTTATTGTCATTATGTTGAGCTGACTTGACAGTTCCAACCCAAGAGCTTTTTGTACGCTTACAAAATATCAGTCAGTTTGACATCCAAGCTCGTCGGTACTTCGGTAGACGGAGTTCCGAACTCGTTCAAAGTTACGATTGCCATCTCGCCCCCTTCTCGAGACACCAAAGGTATTTGTTAATTACCTCGAAACGCAACACCGTTAGACGTTAACATGAAACTACTAAATTAATTTCCTTATCTCATATCTTTACATAGAGTAACTATACCGAACTGACAGTTTTCGCATACAATTAGTGAACGCCCGAATAAATATTGGATTGTATTAACTAACACAGCATATTATATGCTGGAAATAGGATTTATTTTTACATTGTGAGTTTGTTAGTCCGTGTGAAAAGTTGTGCTTGCCTTTTGTAAACGCCTCAGGTTTTATTTTCTACGGCACCAAAGCGCTCTGTCGGATTTTTTACGAAACTAAAAAATATTGACAAAAAAATAAGGCGCTGGATTGTAAACGACTAAAAAAATTATCAAGCTATGGGTACCCCAGAGTTCATTGATAGGAATACAGGTTTAGCTGATAAAATCTAAATTAAATATAAAGAAGCACATAAGATTTTATGGCGAGTAATTCCGGATTTGTGGAAACAAATTAGGTACCGTCAACTGCCCTAACTTCCCCTGGCGTCCTATGTTTGCCTATAATGAAAAAGATGTAATATCTTTTTCATTATACTTGTATGGTAATCGAAACTTAAAGCTCTCTATGAAAACTCAGTTAGGACGCCAGGCGAAGTTAGGGCAGTTGACTTGACCGGTACCAGCTATAATGAGATGGCTAACAGTAAATGGATTATTAAAATCACGAGTGTGGCTCATGGAGTTTGAGACATAGATGAATTTGAAAGGAAACTACATAGACAGGGTCAAATTAAATTATTTAAGTATATCAAATCATAAATTTTGAAAATACAGTCTGATTTCGTAAACCTAATTTGAACGGCCCTATAGCCCTGCATATATAGATATTATACTTATATGTTTTCATATTTGCTTTTCTTTCTTAGCCGTTTACTAAAAAATCGTGTCTAATCTACATAATCATCAATGTTTCAAGCACTCTGAAGCCCAATTTAGGTAAAACGCTACCAAAATGATAATAGTAATCTGCTCGCTTGATGTTCAAAGTATTTGACTATACTCGTACACCTGCGCACGCGGGTGCTTCAGCAATGTATGTATAATCGCAGAATGTTCCTCCAAAAGACGCATTTAGATAGATATCTAAACTCGTTATTTCGATAATTGTTGCGATTAAATTCTTTATGATGGCTGAAATCGCCTTTTCAACTTCATAGTCAAGACCAGTCGCTATTTAACATGTAATTACTTATTTTAAGTGGAAGAGGTTGTCTCCGTTTTGCAACGAAGTAAATAAGTGTCCATTTACCGGGCCACATTATAAAGCGCAGAACATTAAATTGATAATCTTATAAAAATACATTCGAATCGATATAGTCGAGTAGGATTCCGTATCGATATTCGCTGCGATCGCCCACGATAAATCAGCGTTCCCTGCGCCGGCTTGACCATTTTATTAAATTCCGCGATTAAATACCCGCCAGCAACGTTAAACGAAAACGTTTCGATATTATCGCGATATCTCGACACCTCGACTCACCTCGCCCTGTTTATAATTACGAGTTCGCCGGTCGTCCCCTCGACGTCGTTGTACGGTTGCCCCGGTATATGCTACCCCGAGCGAGTTCTCGCTTAGCAGAGCTCTGCCCGACCCATGCATACCATACAAACAACACTTTTTGTCATACAAGGCGTCTTCCTTTTGCGGAGGTTTGTTATGGAAATTATTTACATTATCAACTAGAAAAACGATACGCTTGCTGTACTTTGAGTTTTTACTGTTTCGATATTTGTACCATGTATAAAGTGTACCTTGAGATGCAATATCAACAGACTTAGCAACGCTTAATGCAATATCGTGTTCGAAATGACCGGGCAATTAACTAGCTTCTTACTACGGTGGTGGTGTCTTGGCTATTTGAATAATTACCTCCTACTAGTCTACTACTTATGGTTATTCTTTTATTGGCATTGTATTTCAAACCGTAAAATCATTTTGATTTGGGAACTCTTGTGACATTTCAGTAGAATCTACTGATATATTTTCTTAAAATTATATTTTGTCATAATAACAAAATAATATCTGATATTCTTTTGTTATTATGACAATGGAAAACATTAAGATTTACTTACGCACTCTTCATAATCAAATCACGTGCTGTGTAAAAGAAACGCTGATTCTTAGAACAAATATCCAACATTGAGAATATTCTATTACTGATCAAAATGCACAAAACATTTTATATTGAATTGAAAGTAAATCATCGCCAATATGAAACGGTGCCAACATGAAACGTTCGCGAGAAAATTTAAGTGCTCTATTACATAAAGTTCTATTTCACGGAAACATCAGTTTGCATAAACCTCACTATCGAAGATGTATAGTTTAAAGATATTATTTTGGAGAAAACTTACAATATATAAACAACTGCAGTAAGAATATTTCGATGTGTTTTTGATGTAAGCTACAGAGTGCTGTGTCCTTAACTTGTGTCAAAAAAGCAATCTTCACTTCAATTCATCATTCACATGCAATATTAGTTCTTCCTCCACTATGGTAATCCCGATATCAAACTCCACCAAATATAATAAAATATCGCTCTAAACGATAACCCTTCATAAGGAATTGGGGTCCCCTTGCAAGCAGGTGTGGCTACCGATTTAGGGAATCCTGTCAAACGTGGCAAGTTACGGGACCTGTTCAGCTAATGACAATCTTTGGACAATATGAACTGACCCTTCTGTGATGGGGCTTATGGAGTCACTTTTTTAAGGTGGGTTTAACTAAACAAGAGCGAAAAAAACCGTTTTGTAGTTTGTTTGGTTTATCATTATGAATATCATATTAGCGAGGAGCCTGTTACACGGTGTCCGGTCCGGATAAAGAGTTCCTTATAATCTACCAGAAAAAAAAGGGATCAGCACCCCAATTGCTTAACACATTTTCTATCAAATTCCGATTCTAATTTTGAAGGAAATTCTTATAATTTCTAACTTTCAAACATATGAATACACGCACGACAACGTAAAAAACGCAATAAATGTTGTTGAATTGTCAAAACTAATTTTGTAACTATGTAAAAGTTAACTGGAACTAATCGGGAGTTGGGAGTTGTTATACCAGACCATAACATAATCTTGGACTAAAATTTCCCCTAATTTAAAAGTCACTTTGTACCACACCTCTCACGAAGTCCATGACTTCTACATTTCTTAACAAAAGAGGACACATTATGTGTGAATGTTTATTTTATGACGTGACACTAACGTGATCTTAAAGTGGACGTGCGAGAGGTTTAATGACGTCATTAACGTCACCAGCACTAAGTGGACGCGAGTTCGGGAAATTACGATCATGACCGAGGCCAGAAAACATGAGCAGCTACAAATTGTATGTTAGATTAAAATGCAAGACATTGAATTAACACCTCAATAGATTTATCGTATTGTTGAAATGCCTTGTCTAGCTTTGGTTGACACAGGCAGGTGTAAATTTTCTCACTCTTATTATTTGGGAGTTCTCAATAGCAACTTTGAGTTTTGAAGGTTAAAATTGCAAATGATTAAACAAAACCGAAACATAAACCCATCAATTCAAACCAAAGGTTTAAATACCAAAATAGCAAAAAGCTTTTGTTAGACAAAGCTCGTGAAGTAAAAAGGCGGGTGCTGACAGCCCCGCTGCCTCGCTAACAGCGCATTTTATTATAACAACACAATGTGCATAAGTCAGGGCACGCGACAACATAGAAAGGTCTAACGTCATCGACCTAGGACATCTGCTCCATAAGGCAGTTTCTAGAAATATCACGTGTCTGGAAAATGTGGCGTGAAGAATTTTATGCGTCGACGCCCGGTGCAGCCTGCGTGAGAGATTTTATATGAGGGCCTGTCCGGTTATCGATTGGATACATTATTTTATAGGTTCGTTTTTATTTTTAGTTCGCTTCCTGTATCGAAACTGGAAATAGAATCTTGATGGTGCCTTTTTAATAATGCGTCACTAAATATAGTTCCAAATGAGTAAGCAATCAACTTTTTTTGGAGATCGAAGACTTGAGTGACGTGAAATAGTGCGTTCAATATTCGCCACAACTTAATTCAAGGCATTTGATAATCTCGCGCTAGGGGATTCAATTTAATTATCTGCGATCAACAATGAGAGTATAAAACATCCTTTTGTTAGGTGCTCGCGCAGTTGTCCTGCCGCCCCCACGGATATAAAGTTATCGCGTTAGTGTCGTCCATTAGCGATGCGAACGTGCCCCGTCAGTGTACAGCTGCCTTAATACTAATAGCCTGATAAATTGTTATTATTGTTTCTGCGATAAAACTCAGGGATGTCCGTCATCAAAAGAAAGTGTTTGCAAACATCGAACTTATCGAATATTATTTAGTGTGGACGTATTTATTGTTTTATTGTCTTTATAGAGTTCAAGAGTAAAATGAACTGTTCTTTTATTGTCGTATGATGGGCAGCTGCGGCGCCGCAGGGGAGAAATGTCATGGTTTCACTCATTATATGGAGAGGACAATGAAGATCCCTGCGATGAACTCATTCTGCTATTTATTTTCTTTTCCAACAACAACACACCCTCACTATGTGCGTGCGTGCTATCGACCCACTATCAAAATACTCTGGCCTTTTCGCCAAGTAATTACGATAAGATAAAGCTCTATATAGTCCTATTGATAAGTCGTCACGATTCTTTTTATCATTCGCAAAATCCCGAAGATTAAAAATAAATGTCTCATCCAATAGTCATCAAGTAAAAATGATTTGATATATCAACACTGTTTTCAGGGTCGATTACAAGCGTTATAAAAATAAGGACAAGTGCGTTTTTCTTCGCTGGATACTCAGCCAGGGAAGCGCTGTAAAAGGAAGGCAATGGACATCGGTCAATTTTATTATGGCAAACGCTTAAATTGGATGCTACACCCCGCGCCGCCCGCGCGCAGCTTGCACGAAAAACAAAGAGTATGCTGTTAAAAACTGAAATCGATTACACAATTACAAAGACCGCGAGGTAGTTGTTTGATTTATGCGTTGTCCACGTACGACGATTGCATAATTGAGGCGCCTGCACTTCAAACTGGTTCGATATTTCATAGTAGCATTTCGATTTTATACTGGTTTTTTTGCGGCGGGTGCGACATTAATATGCATTCGAAGCGCGTGCCGTCGGTCAGCTGTTTCTTCTATGCGGCCGCAAGCTGCGCGCGCCGTAAAAGGAAACAAGACTCGTGGATGGATTACGCCGATTACATCGCAATTATCCGAGCGAGCCGAGAGCTGCCTACGTAACATTGGAGCACTTTCGCGATCTTTGTTCCGGGCGACATTGACCTTGCCGCGCACCTTATGTAATGTTTTTTCGGCGTCCGCTCCGTTGCCATTGAACTTTGTGTTCTTTTCTTAAACATGCGTAAACACGCGTCAGTGATTACCTTGTGAGGGTTCATTATCACATTTAGCACCGGCACGAACGTTTAGTGGACGTAAAATAAGTATCGCCGCGTTGACTACACTCAGCACTCACCGCCATTGGTATGGCCGCGTCGTAAGTTCGTAACGCAATATTCGCATGCGCTGTGCGATCGTTTTTATCGCTCGCCCAAGCCTTGACGAGCTCTGCAGATGGCATTCACGATGCAGGCTTGAAGTTTTTACTGTCACCGCCTCGAGCTACACTTGGACAGTTATGTCGCTGACTCCTCAAGAATCTTTAATTTTCTTTGGTTATGTTTGCAACGATGGAAATCGTATCGACGTTTGGATCTGGAGAGTCCGGTTTTCTAATGAGAGCACGTCACCCGCATTATTAGTATAACTGTGTTTGCGCAGCGGGTTGAGTACTTCACCGTGTACTCGAAATCTTTTAATTTTACGAGCACAGCGTGAGTCTTCCGGACCCTTGACTCAACTATAACTTTGTTTATCTGGACGGGTGCACGATTATGTGATAATCCCACACTGGTGCTCACGGTTGAATATAAACTGAGAGTAATTGTCTCATTGTCTATACATCACTTAAATTTAGATACTACCGCGATAACACTCGAGGAACGTGACGTATTTGGATAATGAAAGTCAAGGTGCAACGTACATAATAACGAAATTTCAATGTGAAGCCGTAGAAGGGGCTGAAACATTCCCGGCACGTTCAGAATGAGACGTTAGTGACAAGACGTCATCAGTCTTTTGAACAGGACTTAGACTACGGAATACCTACAGACGTATCCTACATAATTCCACTTGTTCGCTTTATGGTGGATCCGCAGTTGTAGCCTGCGAATTTCTTGATCAAAATATGATTCGCGACCATAGAAATATAAATAACAGGAGAAGTGGTATGGGGGCGTGTCTGTGTCCGCGCGTCTTGATCACAATGCTCATGCCTCAGGCAAATGGCCGTCTCCGCTAACTAGTGCGCTTTCGAGCGCGATCGTGATAACATTTAAGAATACCGTGTTGTTCAGTGGTTTCTTGTAAAAATCGAAGCTAAACTATAAACTTTATAAATCGTAGAACCACTTTTCATAAATCAGCACAAGTATTTTGCTATATTTGTGTTGAAAATCATGAAAAACAACAAATCGTAAAATATTTCTTGCCTTTACTACGTTATTTTTATTTTCATATATCACAGCGACTGTACTTTTATTGTAGTAAATACATTGCTTCTTTACCACTACCAAAGTATGTCGCTAAGTAACTGGACAAGCAATGTAAAAATTACAAAACGATATTTACTTTAAGCGGTTGCATCGCATCGTTAGTACGGCCGCAGCGTCTTGTGACGGATTAGTGATGTGGTTGTGCAGATCCACTAACGTAGGCTATCGACAATAATGTCGATTGTCGTATGAATTTATATTACTATTAAAGTTTATTCTTCAATTTGTCAACAGTTATAGCCTGATTGGAAGACCGATGTGAAATCTTGTTTTATACTCATTTAGATTTTCTCATAATGTTGTTATTTTTTTGGTTTACTTAATATTTCTTTTTTTTACTTACTTATTGTTTATTTATATCATCTTATTATATGTATATCGTTTTTTATTTATAATTTTTTCAGCAACTTCCAAAAATTTTAATACAATAATAAATGGGAGAATCGATAAGTTTCCGATTTAGTCAATCACTAGCGTATATGTAAAATAAATGGCTTTTGCACAGCACAACGATAGCGAACGATGTTTTCGTGTGGGTGAGTTGTACGGTGCATGGTAAATGCACGCTGTGTTTGATGGGATAAGGTTTATAATTGATTATGTAGTACGTTCTGATTTGTAAATTGCAAGTGTGAGCGGGGCCTCGTATTTATTGGGTTTACTGATCGCATGTGTGATCGCAGGCTAGAGAGTAGGGATAGATAGAAGACATTGGGTTTCGATACATTTTCAACTACCGGGCATATCTCCTTCTTTCTTATATCTATGTTCGCGACTTTATGTATGAGTCTGTTATAGTCGCGAATCATATTTTGATCATGATACAACCTGATACTGACCTGAAAATTGCAAAAAACGTAAGAAAATTTGAATTACGCTCACTATAACTGCAGGTACCACCATAATGATAAGTGTCTGACGTAGTAATTCTCACGTGTAGGGCAATCGTAAACATGTTATACCTAAGTATTTCGGGAAATCACAATATCAATTTTAATTCCATTGCCATTGTCAGTAAACATGCGATGTAAATTAGCGTTAAGATCCCTATCTACATACCTACGTACCATAAAATGTAATCAAATAAAGTATATGAACAATGACTGCGTTTTTTTGTTACAAATCTAGATGTAGATAAAGTGATGTTACTCAATTTAGTGTAAGGCCGAAGTTTTGATAACATTTGTTTATTTCGTAACTACTGATAAGCTAATCCACTCAAAGTCAACTTGAACGAACACGTTATTTCCATTAGACGTACATCATAGAGTCATAAAATCATGATATAGTGCTTAGGGTTGATCTTAGGAATGCCTTCACCATTAATTATATACGGTGCTCAACAGAACAGGTAGCTTCGACACTTGAGACGTCTGTTGGCATCACAAAACTAGCCCGCGGCGCCTCCTGCCTCTGTGGATGGTTTTGCAAAACCGAACTATTGAACCGACAACAAAAGGGAGTTTCTAGAGTTTGAGAACTCTTCAGAAAAACTGAGGTCAAGTGTTTTGTTTAGTTCACTAGAGAAATGAAAAGACCTAGTACCTACGTCATGTTTGTGAATAAAACTCTAACAAAACAGAGAAAGAAATGTTTTCTCAAACAAGTCTTTAAGCTTTAGGAAACATTTTAGATATACGGGCACTTTGAGCCATAAACCGAATCACCACAGATTCAGATTTAAAAGACACGACAATCACTCCGTGTAACACAAGAAACTAAAATGGTTGATGAACTGGCACACTTGCTAATCAACGCACGGCCAGTTCCGTTAGGTTCTGGCAAGAAGCATGGGAAAGTAAAGATCCGGAAGAGCTAATTATTTACTACCTAACTTGAAGCAAGAGGCCGCAGAAAACGTTCGAGTTTTGACCCATGGCTCCCGTGAATAAACTGTATTGAACCCAATACTCAATCAAACACGAAAAGAAGAAGGATTAACCTTTTCAAAAGCACTGACAGATAAATAATATTCTGTATGTCAATTCAATGGTGTCTCGGCACCATCATTTATCCCTATTACAACACTAAAGTTGTGGCCGTAAGCGCAGTCATAAACGTTAAAAATACTTATGTAAATTAAGCTTTTAACTCCATATATTTGTCATGATCTTCCATTAGTAATACATAAAGATAAAATGGACACGCGACGGCATTGGTTTAATAACAAAACGGTATTAGAATCTATAAAAGTAGATACTCGTAGAACGAAGTTTTTATAGCCTAGAGAAAATGTGTGTTGGGAATGACGTGCAATATGTGTATAGTTGCTTATCTCAGTACATTAGCATGTTTGTCGGGACACGGCTACTGCATCCGTGTGTCTACTACCGTTATGGTCAGTTTTATCTAAGCACTTTAGTAGGAAGCAAATCTTGTCAGTCAATCCTCGTGAACAGTTAAATCAAAAGGTCAAAGTCATATGGAGGACGTCACTTCATTAGCAAAATCGTATGCTTTATCACGGTAATTACATTAGGGTTGCATGTGAATAATTTAAAGCAGAAATCCCTGTCATCAGTGGAAAATTACCGCCGTCGTCGCCCTTTCGCCACCCCCACGTCACTATCACAAATGCATCGCTGCCACTGCATTTGAAACCGTACCTTACACACATTATCATCATTTGATTATTCCCACACCGTAAACTCGATTAATAAGAAAGCTTTATGACGAAAGGAAAAAGTTCTCGTAATAAAAAATCTAACAAGTGTGTTTTAACAAGTTATCGTTAAATTAGCGACGATCGTAACACCTGCCCCCGACGGTATCGCTCAGCAAATCCGAATGGCCCCGCGAGCTTTGTCGGTGAAATAATAATCAATCATACACGAAAATAAGCTCGACCGGTTTTATGACGTATTTCTTTCGACTTAAGCACTAAAATCACTTAATAATACATTGTATCAACAGCTGCAAAAAATCGCAGAAACTCCCCAATGAGTGTAGATTAATGATCGGAAAATTAACAGGCAGTGCTATTGGAAGTATCATCGGATGTTGGGAATCACACGAACGTCACTTTCATACGCTCAATGACGCAATAGGAGTATCTTTATTACCGGGACATAGAGTCACGGTTCGAACCGACTTGAGTGTGAAATAGAAATGGATAGTCGTCACATATTATCACGCAATTGCCAACTTAGCTCACGTACGAACACAAAAAGTGATCCAGAATAAAACCGTGGGAAGATTAGTGGACGCAATGTTGCTTTTTTGTGTCACTTTGATTTATTGTTTTAGATGTTGTCTGTACCGAATAACGATTGTACATAGAAAAGTGTTGATTTGATGCTGCTGAAGCAGCTAGTATATCGCCTCCCGTTCTTGAGTCAGTGCCCATATCATGGCAGAGAACAATTCTTAGGCGGTTGAAGAAACTTGCAGTTGTGGTCCATTGAGTTTCATTGTTCTTTGTAATCGCGTTTAATTAGCATCAAAAAGGCTCTGGAAAAAATTGCAAAGCTCCCTTAAATCTCCGATGTCATGGCTAAACTTCAGGCAAGAAATCGATCCATGCTCAGGAAACCATTTTCCGTAACAGCGCAAGAGGTTTTGCTCTCATTTAATTTATTAGCAAAAAGTATCAATAACCAAGAACCTATAAAAACCGTCACTAAACGGTAACTAAGCACCAGTAATTCATTGCGATATGCATCTGAATACCGCAAGTTGTTTGTGGGAGCGATTTAGGCTAGGCTGACATGGCGGAGGTTTTGATCCGCGACGCACGCGAGGGAGCCGCGCCGTATTGGCGAAGCCCTAGGGCTGTCTCAGTCCCCACCCGCCCGTCTGAAACGTTACCACGGATGAGTTTTTGCCACGAATAGCTCACGAACAAAAAGCTAGAATGTAAATGATTGACGTCAGACTGTGTAGATTGTTTTAATACAGAAGAAAATTACACAAACTGAATCGTTAGAATACCAGGCCTTGTAGCACAAACCTTGCATTTACATCAATCAAGCCTTAGATAAGTTGTCGTGTCGATAATGACGCGTCATGGTACATCACCTGATAAGTGACAACCCCGTATCACTTCGGACAAGTTACGTTTTGATTGAATTCCGTCTATATACAGTACCCTACAGCCAAAGAGAGTCGGCAGCAACTTCGCAACTCCCCGTCGGGCAACATTTAGACGGAATTAAGTGCACTTAATCGTCGGCGCAGGCGCTCCGCCCGGGGGAGCACAATTTGAGCCCGCATTTATAATGTACGGTTTTTTATGATGGCTCCTTCCTTGCTAAATTTCAGTTAGTCAGGGAGTACTTACCGCAGCGCCCCTCCGAGGCAATTAATGTTGTCTTCCAGATACGTGCATGTGCTGCTGCTGCCATACAAGAATTTCGGGAGCTATGCTAAGTCAAGCCGAATTGAATGCGCGTATAGCTCTAAACTCATCAAAATTACCTAAAATTGTCTTGACTTACATATCGTCTTGACATTTAAAAGTATATGCTGCAAAAATTACTCTTTTTCTCACAATCATTTCAAAAGAAAGCGAAACACTGTCTGACATCGCGAATAATTTTGCGGTATTGACGCAGAAGTCGTACAACTGTTGTATTCACATGAATCAACTGCACCATCTGCCACTGCAAAACACAGATTGTAATTACCTGGAAATGTCGTAATTATATATATACAGTCGTCAAAACTTAACTGAGACATTGCCAGCAGTTGTGTCAGGTTACGGAGACAGTAACATTGAGTTTTATTTGCTTATTAAAATTCATGATATATCTCGGACCTGACTACGAATGAATTTCAGATTCTCTCACTCCAATTATTACAGTACTCGCCTCCGGCAGAATCAGCTTCGACATCGATATTGGATTATGGGGAATTGGAACAAGCACAAATACTCTTTGTACCGTAAATTTTTTTCTGCACCTACTTCGTTAAAGCGCGAACGGTTGGTTGTTTATTTTCAATAACACTTAACGAACCGCGTATGTCATAACAGTTGCATCGACTTTCTCATTTCCGACAGCGTTTACGCCGCCCACCTTTTAGGCCTGGAGGGCCTCTGTTATTTTTTCTTATAAAATACAGGCCGAGCGCCAAAGTGCGTGTTCTTTTGTGGGTGTTTTCCTCACAATGGGCCGGTTTCATTATGCAGGGCGAGTGAAAAAGGAACGAGACAGATGTACGGTGGTGGTGCATTCGTTCGGTGAACAATAGTCACGAACGTCGGCCGATCGATGCGTCGTCTTTTGTGAGGACGAAGACTAGTGACACGGCTTTAACAGCTGGTGTGTCATTACATTAGTATAGTTGCGAGTCGATGCAACGTTCAATTTACCGCGAGTGTCGATGTTAATGGTGCTGGTGTGGTGCGAGTATTTACGACCACAATGGATTGTATGACACCAATATATTTTTTTCAAATGTCGTTCATATCTTTTAGAATATATAGTTCTTATAATCTTTTAGTGAAAGTTACTGATATCAATAATACAAACCAAATCATCAGTACAATGAAAAGTGAAGGTTAATCCGCTTGGGAATGCACTGACAATATAATAAAATTGCAACCATTTACTTGTACGTTAAGCATAATCGTCATGAGCTGAAGATCCTGTGGCGACATCTACATCGCCACATGCGAACTACGCATCACACTGACGTCACGCATATCCTTCATCACACAAGCAGAGTTTCCCGCGCGACTGGCATATAAACAACGTCCCGACAACAATCATCGGGCAGTAGCCCACCAGACACAACACCCGCCTGATCGGAGGATCCTCCCTTTTCTGTAGAGGATGAGTGAACTACATTCTGTTCCTCATAAGACACAAAAACCACAAAAAAAATAATTCATTTGTCCGGGCTGCTCAATTTTAACCTCTCATTCAAATCACACCAAGATACAAACTGGAAGTTACCATTACCTCTGTGAAAGATTTTTTCTCAGCTAATTGCATTCCAAATATCAAAACAATCCCATATCGACAATAGAGAACTCGGAAGCAGGTTCCATAACCTAACGGTACAGAAATTTGTGAACACAAAGAAGACCGTCTGTCCATCATTATGATATTGCAAGTTTATATTTGCGGTCGACTCGTTCTTATTTCCTGAGACATAAGGTTAATTTATTTTGTTATATTGAATAGTGTTGTGATAAAGCCGGCTCCCGACTGACGCGCTCGTCGCGTGCGTGCGCGCCGCAAGCTAAGCGGACGCGGCGAAATTATGTACACTTATCTACTGGCCGGTCGTTAGTCTGTTTCGCGTACCTTATCATGCACCGCAACTTAGTTCGCCTGTTCCGGACTAAGCTGTGAAATATACCGAGTTATAGAAACAAAAAAAAAACAAATCAATTGCGTCTTATATCTCGATTAAAGATTAACATCTTCAGAAATGCAGAGAAGAAATTATTTATTCCAAAAAACCAGTTCGCATAACGCGACGTCAATCTGCGCCGCACGATCAACCCGCACAGTTAATGATCAACCTTGATTAATACTGAGTGAGCTTGTAAGTCAGTCTCACTTCATACAAATTACGAACCGCGACTGCCGTTACACACCGCCTCCCGAGTTACCCAAGATTTTTTTAATTAAAACCTTCTCCGGCTGGGAATCGAAGAAATAAAAAGGCCAACGGTTACCGAAGGAAAGGAAAAAAACTTTGCCCCCTCCTTTTCATCCCTAATCTCGTAATTGTCGGTGGATTTTTTGCCCTATAAAAGAAAAAACCGAACCCTTTGTGGATTTGTACCCTCGCAAGTCGCACGTGCACTGACGAATCTCTTTAACCAATCGCAAACACAAATGTCGAGCCTGTGAATTGTATTTGTCGAAATATTTTTATCTCAGCGCTCTATCAATACTCACCAGTTTGAAAAATCGCTCGGTGTTATCACTCCATCAAGGCGATGATGAATAATGAATGCTAAATAATGAAGAGGAAGTATGGACGGTCAAATATTAATCGTAGCATCGTGACCCCTAAATGTCAATTGGGCTATGGAAGGCGACAAGACGATTTCGTTAATAGGATTGTAATTAAGCCGAAAGGGGGTGAAGCGAGGGCACGCGGAGAGCGCAGGTGCAAGGATACGGGCGTAACCTTTACAACAGCTGCTCGACACTATGAAGGAAATGGCTACAATCGCTCTGATGAAAAATAAGAAGAGTGCAACTCTTAATCTATTTCTAAGTTAAATTGCCTCCCCATAGCCCATACACATGTTGTTTTCAAACGTTATTTATGTTCAGAATTAATAGTACTATAAAAATAGTGTCGAGTCGGCAGCTGTAGACGACCTGAGGTGGTGCAAATATATTATTACATATATTTCGTAAAGGGCAACCTGCAGTGCGTTCATTGTGTTTACATAACAAGTACTGGCCAACGCACCGCAATGTTAATGGGACTAATACCATGGGATCTCATACAGTGCTCGCCCAAAGGCCATTTGAATATTAATACGCGGCGGCGTATTCGTTTAGGCGTACATCGCACCGTGCATACATTATTCCGTTATGGGATTATAAATAATCTGACTGTAATGGCGATAGACGTTATAACGTGTGAAGACTTGAGGACTACGAATAAATCACCATTATCTTCATTATCTGTCCATACTGGCGAATACGTAATAGCTACGTTTACAGTTACGTGGTTGCTTCATGCATTACTAATGTGTAATTCCAAGAATATACTCGATTAGCTAAACAGAAAATGTCTAGTCAACACAATGCATGAATTAGTAGTTGGTCACGAATGAACTAAATGACTGCAAGAAAGTCTAGACGTAAAGTAATCAATATTAAACACACGCTAAAAATAAGCAAGCTTAGAAACCAAATACAGAATTCAAATCCAGGCTTGTAGGTGCTTCAATAAAGATTTCAGCCGGAAAAAGACCAATAGAGACAAAACGAGAATTATTTAAATACATTCCGGTTGTTTTCTCACCCCGAAGTGTTCGTTTTACCATTTCCCGGTATTTCCGATAAGGCACACTGCTGCAATTCACGATAAAGGGTATCCATCCTTCACTTCCGCTCCTCGAGACTCAAAATCCTTTGATAAATTACTATTTCATCTCAGGATTTCGAATTTCTCGCCAAACTTTATGAATTCGCCACCCTTCGATTTTAGGGATTCGTTTTCTCGGCCAAAGAACTTTCGCTCCAGTGCACTTAATCCTTACTCACACAGAAAATTGTAGGAATGAGGAGATTCCTAAGTTCTGACCATCTTAAAGACCTATCTAATTTGATTATTTTAGCAGGAAGAAATTGACATGTCTGTATAATTGAAAGTGCGTCAAAATATTCCAAAATCTTCAGCTTTTTAACACGTCACATCAGTCAAGAAGCACTCCTTTCAAAAATCGAAGCGTTCTATAGGAACAAACAAAAATTAAAGTAATTTTTCAGGCCCAGAAAACACAGATTACATCTATACCGAACCCATAACGCTCGGTCCTAATATTTTTAAGCTAGGGGCCAAAAGGCGGTGCCGTGGGAGCGGTAATCCAGCCAGTACTGGACACAACCGGGGGTTTTTAATTTGGGGCCCGCCCGCTGTGAACGGATTATCAGGCCGGGAGACTCGCAATTAGTCGTCGTGCCGAGGTCCAACGTCACTTGCCTTCGCCGAATTTTCGAGGATTACCGTGAGCCCTGGCCCTTAGCTCGTTTGTAAGCTAAGGAAACATTTTATACGACCTTTTTGGTAATATGATGTGTATTACGTTACGAGCAGGTCCTAGAAAACTTACGCTTATATAAATTACAAAGTCTTGTACTTTCTTCCGCCACAAAACCGCAGCAGCATATTCCAAGTTCCATTTATTACGGGCACTGAACGCGTAAAAACAATTTAACTTTGAACAACGTGTCCCGCGGGGCGAGTGCTTTCCGTAACGCCACTTGCACAGCTACCGAATATATACGTTAAACATATATGTTACCCATCTGGATATGACAGAAATGAGAGAGGAAAAATGCGTATTGCCTTTTGATCTCAAGGTTAAGCTATAAGGATTAAAAATAATACTTTTCAAGAATTTCGAGAAAGGGGGGTGGGTTACTTAAAAGCTTTTAGGGTGTTGTGACAAAAATTTTGAAAAGGACTGCAATGATGCTGTAATAAGCTAAGGTCTTTGGAGAGCCAAAAAGGGGAACAATGTTTAAATTAAAAGTCTCAATCTATTTTTAATAACAAGTAGAAGCGTTATCAACGTCACTTGTTCTATAAAAGATGATAAAAGTGTTTGAAGTCCCCTGAATT
This sequence comes from Agrochola macilenta, assembly GCA_916701695.1. Lineage (NCBI taxonomy): Eukaryota > Metazoa > Arthropoda > Insecta > Lepidoptera > Noctuidae > Agrochola > Agrochola macilenta. Next base: position 19,341,284 of record OU753560.1, on the reverse strand, counting down.
GGAAAATGAAAAGCCAAATGTCGCCTCTTGGGAACGGTGCGGTGAGTTTTAATTCGTTTATTTTCTTAGTATGTCCTTTTAGTACGTTTGTTTGCGGGTCGAGCGATGGATTATGTGATTATCCTTGCACTTTGCGGGTTATCGTTCTACCCGACTTTTATGAAATGCATTTTATGAAGAGCTTACCTATCCTAATAGGTGTTGCGCGTATAGATTTTGCTTTTATTTTCATTGGTAGACTGCTTTGTGTTGGTTTAATTTTGTGCTGCCTGTTTGAGGGGATGTTCGGGCAGAGTTTTGTTGTTCACCTACAGTTCGAGGAATTTTCAGACAGAATTGTATTGTATAGGTTCTCAAGATTTCGACTTGGATACTTTGGTTTTCTGAACAAAATTCAATTTTCTGCTGGATTGCTTGCCACGTAATAACTTACGGTGAAGCACGATCGTATACTTTACGGTCACAGGGAAGCCTTATACGGCATTTACTTCTAAAGCTGCTGCTTCCATTAAATCTGGTGTTTCATTTCACTAATGATTAAGGCTATTTTCAGCGTATTTTACTTCGTCTAAACTTATATACCTCGATCCATTTCAAGATTTATTAATTGTTTGAATTCGGTTTTTGCAATCCCAGACTCTCCAATATTATGCAGACTTTTAGAACGGCCCGGGATAAATGTTTGATTGCACCATCTTCAACACGATGTCACAATTTAATTACCTTATTAATTATGTATTTTTTTCCAACAGCTCGGGCTGGCGATTCTTATCTTATTCTGTTATCAGCTAAAGTACTTATTTTAATTAATTCAATAGATCAGTGGAATTTGTCCAAATAAAATGTTATCTCGAAATCTTGTAGGCCCGTCGTTATCTTTAACATCAGTATCATAAATATGGAGATCAGATTCTTGTCATCCACAAACTTTTCGAACAAAATGTAAATGATGTCCAACAAATCACAGAACGACATTACTTACCAAAACTATTATAACAGTACAGTTACAAGTTTTTACGGTATTTAAATAATATACTAGCTTTTTTACATATCGACGTCGTCCATTCATTACGATAACATGTGTATAGTGCGTAGTGCACAATGGATATGCTAATCGCTCGCTGAGATTACGATTAACGAATAATAGGGCCGGTCGGCCGTGCGCACTCTGCCGACGATCGATACCGTACCATCTGGCTGGTTCTCGCGATCGCGTTGGTGTAATTGTTGTACGACGAAAAAAAGACGAGATTATCATTATATGGATTGTTTATTTCCTTTCTTATGGAGGCTGTTAATTGTGTTTATGTTAGCGACATTAACATAAATAAAAATAGCGTTCGAATAAGTTTTCTAGCTAAGAAACTATATTTATAGAGTCGTAAGAGTGAAATTCATTGAAACGTTTGAGTGAAACTGTTTACAACAGCTGACAGTACAAACCACGCGATGCATTTCATAGAGAACAAGTTAAGGCATAAATACATAGGCACAAGATTCAACGCACACGTTTCTCAGAAGTTACATAAACAAAGATGGAAGACCGCGGGTCACGTGTTTATAATCGCAAAGTTTCTAACAATCGCGTGCACAGTGTAAACTAGTCTTTACTTGTCAACATGTTATTAGAGATAATTGAGATTTTTTCATAGATTTTTTGTCTGATGTCTACATCATCGATCAGGCAAATAGACAGTGTGATGGGCAATTTGACATTTGACACGTCAATTAACGAAATCGTGGGCTGAAGAATGCCTAAAATTCCTTATAGCATGTCGTAATGTAAGTTATTATTTTTCCTTCCCTAAAAAAAAGAAAATGCGATTATGTTGAAATTAATCATTTAATAAATTAAGTGTGGTTGACTGATTTGCCACGACATCCGTAAAATATGTTTTTGTTTGAGATTAACATTTTCACTTGAATTTGACAACAATATGTTGCAAACGAGTTTTATATTACTGACATTAATTATAATTGAGTAATTAAAATAATGAGCGTGACATGTTATTTTTGGAATACAGAAGTTTGGTTATCATCAACTTTTTTCCTTCAACCAGTATTTTGCTGACATTGAAAAACCACTTCCCGATATCACTATTTAGAAACATCAATATTATTAAATTATTTAAACTGTTTACTGTCAGTTAGGAGCAACGATTAATCCGATGTTATGTTACGAATTTGTGATTTCATCCAACAAGTACGGAGAAAATTGTCCTTCTCCATAAAATCACAATAGAAAAATTTAAAACCTACTTAATCAATTTTGCACACAATAAAACCATCCCTCGGGTCTCTCGTGAGTTCAATATTGCATTAATGAGGTTCTATAACAATGATATTTAATTCTGCACTGAATGCCAGTCGCCATGTCTTTAACAACCCTAGCAACTACACCACACATCACCCTTATAACTATCCCGATAAGGTTTAAAATTAACATGATTTGTAACTCGGTATGTTAATGTTAAGGGTTGGCAGTACGGGGGTGTGTTGTCGGCACGTGCGCACGCATTTTGCGTATTACCTAAATAAATAGGAGGTTCTGCTTGTTTTGTTTGTGTTTGGCGGTTCTCACGAATTTGTTTTCGTTATTAATTCTTAAGCCGCCGAGAATGGAGCCCATCTGCTGCGATGAATGAAGATTTCAGAAGGAAACGCTTTGAAAACAATAACTTAGTTTTGAAATGGGCCTAAACAGGATAACATGGAGGATCAAAGACACTGAACCCAATCAAAATAAATACGTACATGTCATTGATTTGGACCTGTATTAACCGAACTACTTCCTTCAAAAAACCATAGACAAAAAGCGCTCGTTGCTGCACATAGCCCAACAAGAAATGAGAAAATTACAGTTAGTCCAATCAATAGATAGTTTGCTATACAGTATTGAAATATACCTGGAATCAATAACCGATTCTGTACCTGAAGCTTAAACAATTAAAATCAGGGTTGATAAAAATCATGACTTTTATAAAAAAATCAAAATAATCGGATTTATTTGATTTAAATCGGATTAATTTGATTTAAATCGGATTTTTTTGATTATTTCTGTCACACATTTCTCTAAATGTTTTTTTCATTCTCGGTACTAAGCCCATTAATTCCTTCTTACAACGTTTACACACCGCTTTGTTAAACTTGCCGCAAGTGGACTTTTTTTCATCCATATAAACCCAAACAGCATCTTTTTTCATTAATCAATCACGAATGACCGCGCCAAAGACTAGACGGACGGATTCAGTCACGAGTTAAAACGGAGAATCTCCGAACGGTGTAGTTAAACAGCATTGGACACGTGTGTGCGCGCCGTAGTTTATGTCGGGGGAAGTCCCTTGACACATTTTGGCTGATTTGGTCGAAGTAAAACAATTTAGATTTAAATCATTGATTTTTATAAAAAAATCACTTGATTTTAATCGCGATTTAAATCACTGATTTAAATCAAGTGATTTAAATCATATCAACCCTGATTAAAATACTTAAGTATGTATTAATTCAGACTGCGCTTATCGGAATATGTCCCATTTGACATTTGGGCCAATGAAATAACAATAAATCAAAACAATCGCAATTATTGTGCTAGTTACATAATTAAGCTACTGTCCATATTTAAATTATTACCTAGTCTTTGTTTACCTTAAATATTGGATGCCTAATATTTCAAACTGTTATCTGCTTTATAACGATTTCGACTAATCTGTTTAATTTTGACAGTTCAACAACATTCATTGCGTTATTTACACTTGTAATCAAACTCATTTAAATACTCGGTAAATAAGAAATGTGGCTAACTAGGGACCTAGAATATTAATAATGAATTGCAATTATAACATTGAATTTGATGTTGTACCCGTTTTAGGTCTAGAAAAGGCATTTGGAAATTTCCAAATCCTTTTTTTACATCTAAAACTAAATATTCGGTGTTACGATATTAATTATTGCATTTCATAATCAATATTCTAGTTCTCTAGTTAGCCACATTTCTTATTTCCATACAGAAATATTACCAAATTAATCAAAACAACGAAATATTTGACATCTATTTGCGACGTTGCCCACTTTCAGAATAAACGCTCTTAAAATTAAATGGCTTTTACAATGTTTTCAAATTACAGTGTTAATAGGTATGGAATGATAGCTCACTTCACCAGTTTCTTCTCAAGTTGTCTTCACAAGTTTTCAAAATGAGATTTTTTACAGAATACTTACATCGGCTGATGTTTTGTTTACTGTGACCAGTTTACGACTTTGTTTTCTACTATGTATAGATTTGAATGAACTGACTAGGCATTTTGCAATTACAATTTTAGTGCACAATGAATGCCCTTTTCGAGACATTTCGACTTAATCATAATTGCAGGGACCATTATCAAGGGTAGATCTTATTAATGAGTCCAAATCGCGAAAATAAAAAAACAGAATTAAAAAAATATTATTATTAAACTGCAGCTGGACCCACTCAATGTCCTAGTCCGCTAAAGTAAACCCAGTGGACCGTAGAGAATACTAAATTAGCATAATCCATGTGCACACGTGTGCGTGGCACGCGACTCATTCATCTCGTCTGCTCAACCCTTTAGTGCGTCCATTGTGATCACTGCTGATATAATGAGTTTGATTTGATTCATTCCAGTTTTATGTTGACGAATACTGTTGTTGAGTATCTCGAGGGGAGACTATCGATCGACGAATAGTGACCGAATTGTGCGTGTATCTTTGTGATTGTATTTTTATTTGGTAGGTTATAGATAGATGAATGCTTTTGTGGTTTGATCCCTTTCTGCAGCTCGTGTATCTTTCACCGATTTGGGTTTGTAGAAAGAAATGGGGTGGTGTCGGTTATGAAAATAAATATGGAAATCTTTTAAGAAGGCCAATGATTTTGAACATTTTAAGGCGTATAACTTACTCACAACAAACACAATGTCTTCGCTTCGTATTATATAGATCAAAGATGAACCTCCTATTCTTGTTGACGCTCAAATCTAATAACGAAGAAGCCGGAAGAATTTCCCATGAGCTAAATTAAATGTGCAGAGTCGTTTGCAGTAATAAAATATTCGGCGAAGCTGGTAAGCTTAGCCTTCGGCGCTTATGACGTGCCGAACTCGGCCGCTTGGCGTGTTCGCACACCCTACCCTACACTACACTACCCTTGTTTGTGCAGGATGTATAGCACTGCTAGATATGCCTTTTAAATTGCTCTAAGATGAAGCAAACACAGACATGCAGCGTTTAGGAAATGAAACTCTGAGCTTGAGCGCTAGTCTTTTGGGTTTGGACAGTTTTCGAATAAAGCAAATGATTATAATTTGATATCCTGAACGTTTAGGTAGTATGCTCATCAAGACATCATAAATACCATGTTCAATCCATCACGTCAATTAAAATATTACTTACTCAAAACGCGCGTAGGTTCAGCAAGAACCATTAAATATTCCATCTAGTAGATTTGTATCTTCGTAGCCAACCCTCTCGTGTTCGCATATTGGGTTACCAGGCCCAAGTGTCGCCGGGGCTCGTAGGGCGGGGCCCCGATGTTATCGACTTTTATACTTTATTGATCATTTCGCGATTGATGGATAGTTTTAATCAAGTACATCGCTATAATCAAACGTTTAAGTGAAATTTTAAATGTATAATTGGCAATTACGATGCGAATTTAACACCTTCAATACAATTATGTATATCTGATGTAAATTGTAAGTTAAGGGTAATGCTCGTAAATAATTTTAGCTGCAATATTAATAGTTTCTTGATTGTTTATGGCTGTTAAATTCCTTTTTTTGCTGTACCGTCTTTCCGATGTATTTTCTTTTAAACTTCACCCATAATTGGACAAAACTTCCAGTTACCCGAATAGGACCCCAAACAGTAACCAGGATGTGGAATTATGGGGGCCTTTTTTTCCTGTAATCGTAAAACCTAAACGAATAAAATTTTATAATTTATTCGCCTACCCCCATTAAAAGCCCTCTCAATCAGTAGCTTCTAAATCACCAATTTACGGCTACATTAACTATTTCCAAAAATGTATCCTCCTTTGTTTTATCAGCACCCTACGAACGTACTGTGCGTCCCATAGATATTTATATTTCTATGGTGGGCCCCGTCGGGCACTCACACCCCTCGAGATTCCCAGCGCTAAATAACAACCACGTAGGTTTCCTACTTCAATTACTTTAATAACTAACCATTGTGTACCGGTGGTTACTCGAAACCATTGACTTTTAAACTTAAATTGCCTCTTAAAATGTATGCAACTTTATTAATTTTTAACCCCTTTCATTTAGCTGTATGTGAGAAGGAAATATTTAGATCAATTTTTTTTTGCAGTTACTGTCAAATCTTGAAACTTGAAGGCCTGTAATATTTTTTTTTTACCTTCGTCTAAATTTGTCAAAATTTATCAGAGCAGCAGTAAACAGGTTAATTTGTTAATAGGTAGTAGATGTCTGAACACATCATGATGTGTTTATTATAGGGGACAGACACTTCCCTATGTTTATTATTCTAGCGTATGGTACTCGTGGGTTGCAGTTGAAAATCAGCGTCAGGTGGTACACTTTGTGTTTTCATCTGACATTATGCTGCGCTGAGGCCCTTTTGGAATTACTTAAAAAAAAAAAAAAACTTTATTTCATAAAAAGTGACAACATTGTTACAGACTTACATTATAATTTGTTTTCTGTTTTTATAGTATTAAGGTGTATTTTTAGTAATGCCAATAAACGCATTTTTATTTTTCTTTCTTTAACCATGGTCTGTTGTTCGTTTTAAAATATGTTTGAAATACGGATTTATACAAAATCTAATTTCTTCTCTATCCACCACAATGTATTAAAACTACAGAAATTAATCATGCAAGCCTCAGCTGTTGAAGGGAATCTCTCAAAGCGCTCTCTTTGCTGTCCCAGAGCTAAGGCACAGTGACATGCCATGGCTTACTGTGTCTAACCAACATCAACCACATATTCATCCTTATCACAAAAGCTTTTAGTCGAATTTACTTTACCTCGACTATCTCAGCTTCTACTGCAGAAAACGGTAGCTGAGATTCAGGGGTGTCAACTTCTATGAATGAATAAGTCAGAAATGTCTTTATACAGCAAAAGTTCCTTTAGATGTTTTTGTTTTATGTTTTTATCTAAACGTGTTTATTAGCAACTACATTTACCAAAGAGGTAAATCATAGTTTCGTGTCTGTATTTCTGTTTATGGCTTGCGGCCGCAATTACTCGAATGATTTATGCTCGGTTTTGATCGGATTGAAGTAACCTTATTCGCGTCAAAAGTTTTGACCAAAACCGAGATTATTTTAAATATTTAATTTTTTGCACAAAAACCTTAACGTTTTTGTAGGGCTATAAAAGTATGATTGGAGTTCTACCAATTAAAATAATTATATAAAAAACTGATTGATGTACACCTACAGATTTTTTTTATATCGCTAAAAGGTTCGCTGACATACCTAAAAATATTTCGAACCAGCATCGGCACGGGAGGTACGAAAAAAGTCCTTAAAAATAATAAATCTAATTTAACTCTCCAAAAAGTTTGAAAGCAAAACAACAGGTTTGAACGATATCCCCGGCACTTGGACGCCTTAGAATATTCCGTACAAAAGAAGCAAAAGCAAAAGGACCAACCCTAATCCGGCAAGGGTCTGATTGCTCATTAATCACGAGCGCCTGTAATTACCGCGCCGGCGCACAACGGAGCCGCCGTAATTTGATTTTAGAACATAGAAATAATGCATCGCGCCCAAAATGGCTTTCGTCAGAATGACGGGTAATTGAAAATAAGGGTCATTTATTTTTATAAATTTTGCTCGATACATTTTCTTAGTGTGCATGTTGTTAATTATCACTTTTCATCATAAGATAAAGAAAAACCTTTATTGAAATATACAAGAAATACACTTGTACTTTTAGATAGTAATTAAGATAATTAAGTGCTTCAAGTTCCTTATTTCTTGCTTGTTGGATTAAAAATTTTAGTTTTTGTGTAGACAATAAATGAATGCAGCGCCACCACGCCCATATCAAATTCAAAGTGCTTAACTGTCAATCTTTTTGCTGGATACACGTATCATTTATATGAAGTAACACAAAAAGTTGTTATTACAAAAAATTGTGATGCAATTAATATTTCCATTTTGTGCTTGCAAATTATACTTGTTTTGGAGTGTTTTGGAGTCAAATAATAATCGCAGGCTCATCGAAGTGTTAACTTTGTGTAAGGTTTAATATCATCACTGAATGCATTTTATTGAATAATTCCATGGGAGCATGATTTATGGATTTTAATACCTCTCCCTGAGTATTTCGACCCACCTGCCCTAAAAACCGGATACAATAAATTATAAGAAAACAAAACTTGTATTCACCCTTTTGAATCAAGGGGATCGTTAGACTCGTGCCATAAACGTTGTGCGTTTGATCAAACGTTTGTTATGTCCTTACGAAGAAAAATAAAATATATGACAAATATTATGTTTTTGAAAACCTTTGTCTAAACTCATCAAAGGTAGCAAACTCCAATTAAAAATACCAGTTTAAAATACGTATAGAGCTGCAATGGCCAGAAATAAATCTCTTTTGTCGCGCGAACAGTTTTTAGGTTTCATTTATTTTGATGAATGAATGACTTCCTTCGGATCCTTTTGATAGTCAAAATTAGCTCGGGAACTAATGAACTTGTTACGGACATATATCAAGCTGCAGAACGTGGTATTTGATCACATGAACACGAATAGGAAGGCAATAAATTGCAGCCTACGAAGACACCGGACAAGACAAATGCGAGGTGTTAGTTTGCGGTATGCTGTAACTGGCTTGTTGAGTGGAAATACAACAGGAAACGATCTGAACAAGCTCTGGACACCGCTGGAGGTTCAAATAAAGTGGATTAACGGAGTATCGGAGACTGGGACACGACTGTTGCAGGCTTTCCAAACAACTCGGTACACATGACGCAAGATCTGGATCTCGAAACTCGTTTGCGCTTGTTATCAATGTTTACATCGGGATAAAACAGTTTGATTTCGATGCTTTTACTGAAGACACTCCAAATATGTAACCATCAATTTCAACAATGTGTAATTATGGTTTCCTGTATTGATTTTTTAAGAGTTTCTGACGCTTTTTTTGTGAATAAAATCAATCAGTTCCTTGCTGTAGGTATATTTTTTTCGCCAGCATTTCAGTATCGATTTGCGGCTGTGATTGGCCCCTCCAATCAGGGTGTACGCGACAAGCATATCAGCTCTGGGGTAAACAAAATTTACCAAATTGTGTATGTAATGTTGGTCGCTGTACTCGTTTAGTCTGCTTGTTAATGAGTTTTTAATTGAATTAATGCAGGCCCCGCAGAATTTTAAGTTTTCGTGACAGTAAGCAGATACTTTTGTAGCATTTGAACTGCACCTAAAAATGATGACTCATCCATCTTCTTCATATATTTTCTATTAAAGTTGTGTGTTCTGTTATTTTAGTATCAATAAACTATCAATACGGTGGGCATAATTCTATAAACATAAAATTACACATAAAGCTTGTCTAACACCTTATTTTGGAACATGAACCGCTGCTGACAGAATCTTCAATGTCTTTACGTCTTATTTTATAAAGGGTTTCGTCGTCGTTGAACATAGTTTTCAATTTCATTGCCTCGTATTATATTGTAATTTCTTTTCCTGTAATTGGTCTTCTCCACAAAATATTCTTGACTAAATCGATTCACTATTATATAAAGTTTTAAGATGTATCTTTTCAATGTTATCGGAACTCGCACCGGGTACTAGGCAACCAGAACTGAACAGGAAGTTAGCGTGAAGGGACCATGGGGGCTCAGTACGCTCACAGAATATTAAACAGCTCTCACAACTTCTGAAAGCTTGGTACGATAACGATTTTTATTTCGATCTTACTTTGAACACTTGCTCGTTGTCTCACTGACACACTATGCGAGTGAAAGAGATGAAACACCAGAAACGATTGAACGTAGTACAAATTACCACAGTATTGATATTTGCAGTGATACTAATGAACGAAATTGTTGTTATGCTAATTATATTTGAGAGGAGGTGAACAAAGCTAATGTAGTGTGTTTGTTACAGGTAATGCACCAAATTTGGATGTCGAATGCTGCAAATTGAATCAGAGCACGATTCATACGCTTGACGGTAATGTTTAATATGGGTATCTTTGTTAACCGTGTTATTAAAATAAGTAAATCCCATCGAATTTCTGCTTACGTCGCACTTTACACTTTTTTATTTGTTTTTTTTTTTATCTGCTGTGTAATTATATTGTGTGTGTTTTAGTCTGTGCTAAATAACGTTTCCGGATGACAGCGATGCGGACGAATACTTCGACGCCTAAGTGTCCTTTTGTTTTTAGTATCTATTTGTGTAGTTAGTTATTGTATTTAGTACCTAGTGTAAATAGTTAGTAAGTTATAGTATAATAGTTCTTGAAATAAAGATTTTTTCCAAGAAAAAAAAAAAAATTGATCTAACAGATTAAGTAAAATAAAATAAATTAGATACTAAATAAATATATTTTCTTTCTTTCAAATATGCTATTTATAACTTATAACAGTTGTGGATAAGTATAGAACTTATATAGTTTTTTTTATTAATTATTCTAATGCTCGAATTCACACAGTACAAGCCAATAGGGCGTAAGTACAGTAGGCGTTGTAGACCAGGGCTAATAGCCTGAGGTCAACGGCAGCGCAGGTACCGGGATTTTTTGTATCCCCCCCCCTGCCTTCTCACCACGACATTCCTGCCTAACCCCGCGGGCTACCGAATTTAATGTTTTAATGTCATTCTTTTGAGGAAATTGATTTACTTCGATACTTGGGTGACCGGTTTTTCGTGTTGAAACAAAAATGTTTGTAAGTGATTATTGTGTTGATTGATTAGTTCTGATTTTGGCGTTCGATATTATATAGCAAGGAATTGAAATAAGGATATAATGTATATAGTTTACGTAGAAGATGAGTACCTAGCTTTTTAATTTATAACCGACTTCACGAATTTGGAGGTTCTATGTTTGACTTTAGGAACGTTTGTTTTAAATTATTTATATCCATCGATATTTTCTTAAATTGTGGAACGATAAAAAAAAACTTTTTTACATGGAGCGACTATCTGACCTCCACAACCCAGTGCCTGGGTAATACGATACCCCTTGGTAAGACTAGTTGTCAGACTTTCAGTCTTCTGACGACCCGTAACAACTGTCAAAAATCACGAATGACAGCCGGGACCAACGGCTTAACGTGCTTTCCCAGGCATGGAGGAGTCGCGGGATATATAGAAAGATGGTCACCCATCCATGGACCAACCCAGGCAAGCGTACCATAAACCTGATGGATCGACCCGTGTGGCAGAACACTTGAACATAGCTGCTTATGCACTCCATTTTAATGAATGTAGGTACCAATTAATTCGTATTTTCTTCGAAGAACTATGAATTATTGAAGGATAAGTAAAAGTTGATAATCATTAAAAGATGTAAAACAAATGAATTATTCATAGTCACTTTAACCGTTAAATTGAAATTGTATTCCATACTTCAATGTTAATCTATGGATTTATTTTATTTAAGGTCAAGCTTGTTCGGGTCTCATGTCATACTTTATGACGTTTTATTTAAATTTTGATAACGCAATAGGTCATTTAAAAATACTTTCCAACATTCAAAAGGCCCATTCTTTTGTAGTTCAACGTTATTTAATACGGAATAAATAATAGTTCAAATGGCGCGATTGCTGAAAGAAAAAAAAGTCCATTTAGCATTTACAGTTGCGATCTTGTTTGTTTTCAATTCGGCTATTTTCAGCGCTCACCGATATCGATAGTATTCGATAGCCTTTTATTTTAATCCGAAAATATTTTGTATTGTTTGACGGATTTGTAACAGCAATAGCCAGACAGTGCAAAAGTGATTTCAATATCGGCTTTGCTTTTCCAGAATTCAGTTCTGTGTATTTAATTTTATGTCCTGCGACACAGTATAAATAAGTAACAGTATTATGTCATTATATAGAAAACTTCCGAAACGAGGCGCTTCAAAATCTCAGTGTATATCGGTCAACAGTAAAAAGCGCGCGGCAGTTACGTACGTACGCGGAAGGTTTATGAGTAACTACCGAGCGGTCGTAGGTAATTATTTCAAGGTCACTGCCGAGACATAATACTGTTACGTTATTATACTGTGCCTGTGATCTCCACGCCTATTTAATGTCAGATTGTGAAGTTATATTCGCTAGTTAATCTTTACAAAACAAATAAACAAAGCAAGTTTAATTCAATCGTATTGCGTAGTATACTGTTGGAAATGAATGAACGAAGGCGATACGAAACACAGAAACTAGAGATGCTCAAAATAGCATTTTATTATCAAAGCTTTCAAAATATTCTGTTGTTTCGTAACGTCAGTCTGAATAACATAATTTATGCTAATACATTTAAAATCGGATTTCAATACTATACGTCCGTGTAGGAATGTTTAGTTGAACGAATCTTTTTATATATATGTAGGCGGATTTAAATATCACACTGTTCTCATATTGCAGTTCAACAACCGTTCATCAGTCCCTTGAAATACGATGCCAAACATATTTTATACATTAACATTTATTAACCTAAAACTGTAATTGTTCAAAATATAAATATCTAAAATTTTTATGGATGTTTATTTGACTTCTTCAAAGTTAGGCAGTCGTATAGATGTAGTCATTTGAAGTTGTAAAGAAAATTTTATGCTAATGTCCAATTTAATGTTACTGTAAATCAGCCTAACGTTTTATTACCCAGTAAAGACGACACTGAGTGGCAGATTAAAATTTACACATCGAAAACATCTTTGTCGACATAACATAAATACTTGAAACCAGTAACCGTTTACATACATTTAAAATCGGCTGAGGAGTACAGTCGGGATATTACTATGGGCAGCCGACCAGTTTTTTTTTTTTTTTTTTTTTTTTTTTTTTTTTTTTTTTTTTTTTTTTTGTGTGTATTGGAAATTATCAAATAACTTCTCCCGCTCTGGGCGGCCCGCTCTTCGTGTCAGACTTTTACTGTCTAAAACCCACCCGTGTTCCTTCCGTTGCCTGTGTGCCGGGGCCGCGATATCCCTCTTGGACAGACTCGCAACCCTGGCAGGCATTGGCCCTTACGGACTCCGTCAGGAGACTTGAGCCCAGCGTCTGCAACACTTGGAGTAAGCGGGTCAAGCAACTGGAACTTGCCCACAGCCGATAACCAACTCCCCATAGCGAACGGAAATAGTATAGTAGGAAATAGTCATTCTCATTGCCGATTCACTCGCGATACCAACAAGAATTCTTTTAAAAAAGCATGAACAATGATCGTCTGCAACATTTAAACTCAAAGCATTTATTTCAAATAAACCAATTACAGGTACTTTTGAATTGTCAAGAGGTCGGTCAGTCAGAAATATGAAGCTAGTTGCCCATTCCAACGCGTAATAGGTTTCTATGGAGAAGAACGGGCAAGACACTCCACGGACACTCTTTTGGAGTGCGGTAAGCGAGTCACGCAACTGGAACTCGCCAACAGCCGATAACCAAGTTCCCATAGCGAACGGAAATAGTATAGTAGGAAATAGTAATTCTCATTGCCGATTCACTCGCGATACCAAGAAGAAAGCTTTTAAAAAAGCATGAACAATGAATCAGTTTAAGCCAGGCTATTAGTTGCGTGAGACTTGAGTCCTGCGTCTGCAACACTTGGAGTGCGGTAAGCGGGTCACGCAACTGGAACACGACAACCGATAACCAAGTTTCCATAGCGAACGGAAATAGTATAGTAGGAAATAGTCAGTCTCATTGCCGATTCATTCGCGATTACTCCAGCGATCGGTCATTCATAGATTTTTATTCACCGTTTCATTGAAGTCTTGAAAACGAAACTTGTCTTCGTTGTCAATCATCGAGGTTGATTCACTAACAATTACACATAGCCTAGCCTTGGCTCGGTCATTCATTTATTTTGGTTCCATTGATCTGTTTTTAGTAATGGGTTACATAAAATCTAGTTCGTTCTTGAAAGCGTAAACGGTGTTAATTACTGTAATAGTAGATAATTTGCTGTACCTCGTCTTTCGCAGTAATTCCCGTTTAGTTATTGACGTCACATCGATCATTTTCAATTCCAACTTTCTACCTTGAACTAATTCAAGAACAATGTAAAGCGTGTCCACTCTGAAATGATGCGCCCACAACCGCATTTTATGCACACGGTAATGCGGTAATGAAGCGCGTCATTGCAGAGTGGACAAGCTATACTGATTCATTATCAAAAAAAACTTAAACGTTGACCATTTTACGGAATAGTCCAAGGCATTGAATCGGTCATCCATTAATCTAGATTGTATCTGTATTCATACCTAAAAACGGCATCAATAGGGATGATGCCTAAAAATTTTTTTTGCCGTTTTGTATGTTATAAAAAAATATTTGACACGTATTTTTTTATTTTTTACGTAATCAAAAGATTAGGGCGATACATTGAGTTAAAATGTGCCATAACATCACGAGTATGTAGATTTTATACTTACTTGTGACGTAGCGACCCCCACTCTCCAACTTTACTGCGTTATATCTAAGTAATTTTTTATTAATATGATAAAGCAAAAAATACGTATCTATTTTTTTTTTTATTATCTGACTGACGGACTAAATAGAATTTCGTTTTTTTACCCTGGCATCATCCCTTTTGGGATTGCTAATTAATTCCCTTATTAGTTAACTTATTACACACGATCATGCCGCCAACGTTATCGTCGCGACGGTCATTCATAGATTTTTATTCCATTGAACAGTCTTGTGTTTCGTATGATATATGTATATATAAACAATGCAAGAGTCCATTCTTATAAGGAAGTGAATCTATAGCGACCGCAAATACTGATGCACATTGAAAAACGTATATGTTTATTTATCAGTCCGGATGAATACTTGATTGAATTCATTAGACACAAAGCTGACCAGCAATTCTTCATAAACTCTAGTCCTTTCATTTAAAAAGCATATTGCTGATTTATAATTTATTATAATTACCAAGAACAGAACAAAAATACCCAGTAATTTACATGGATTCTTTATTCAGTTCCGTGACTTTAGTAACAAATTAATATTTAATTATTGTTGGTGTATCACTCGTTCATCTTTTGCCGACGTTTGATTGCAATTTTTAATATCACAGCGAGGGGTCGGTGTTTCGCGAAATGCTTTAAATGAAAGGCCTCGGGAATTCCGGGATTGAACAATGCATTGTAAAGAGTGATTGGAGGCTTTCTGCTATGTCATTCCATTGGTGAGTGGCGATAGTCTTTGAGAAATTCACTTAGTCACAGCCACAGACTTAACTTTTAGTTTAGTTCGGTGACGCATTTAATCAGTTTTCTTAGGTGACTAACAGATTTCTTCTTTATCTTAAATGAGGACAGGAAGTGAACATTAATTCAACTCATGTCTTAGCTCATTATCACAGTTGCAACTCTCCATATTTACATTTGTAACTTCACTAAACCTCGGCCCATCATCGTCTTGATAATCTACATCAAATATTTGTGCTGGGCTTTGGGAGTTCGCTCTTGGGAATGACTTAAACATTCAGGGATTAGACGAGTAAATCTGTATGCTTTTACTGTGTTTTGAACTAAATCCAGGTATTAAACATCTGTGGAGATTAGAAGTAACAGAAATTAACCTTGGAGCTGTAACAACAGTTAAATAGATTCGAGTACTATCTGTTTCTAAAAAGTAATTTATTCTGTTCATAGTTATCGTTAAAGATCTAAACACCAGAACCCTTTTTCTAATCCCTTCTATGAAAACAGGGATATTATCAACATGAAAGTAAAAAAATGTAATAATTTGAACTGCGTGCATCGGGTGTAGTGGCGTTGACCCTAGCTTTGTTTACCGTCCGCATCTACCGCTGTATTATGGCTTGTTTATCTGTTCCGTTGAAACACTAGTCTCAGCTGTATTGATATACGGATCTCTGAATGCTTTGATTCATCATCCAGTACCATATATAGCATTCGATACTACTGTTTGTGTTAGTTTGTTGGCTGGAAGATAACGAAATCTCGTGCCAATATTGATTTTAGGTTTTATCAAAAAAGTATATATGATTTTGAAGGCTTGTGGAATTAAGTCCCCTGTAACAAATACCCAAACCTTTCCATCATGGGTACGTATACGTATTCTTCATACGTTTTTTTATGGATATAATAACAATTCTACTTATTAAACAAATTGTTCCGAAACTGTATTTCTCATTTAGTAATAACAAAGTAATAATGGACCGTGGGTAGGCTGGCGTGCTCCGCTGCGGCGTCCAAGTGACGTGGCGTTTGACAAGTCACGCACTCCAAAACATAACTTGTGTGAGAGAATAAACAACTGGGAGCACCAAGTGTTCCGCTACAGTGGGAATGAGCGTGGAATTCTGGTGGGCGGCCGCCAGTCCGCCACCACCAGATAATTACTATCATTCACCGGCGATCGCTACTTGTCGCGTTTCCAATTTTCCACTACCTTAAAATTATGTCTCAAACCTGTCCAACCGTATCGTGGTATTAAACTAATCACAGAAAATGTATAGCTCCTAGATTGGCTCCTGGCTCTAACGACACTTGATGAATTGCCTCGCAATTACCAATGCAGAAGTTAACAGCTTTATACACCTGTTCTGTTATTAATAAACAAGTTGAATGAATGGAAATTGTTTGTATAAATCTTTCTCAGAGCGTAGGATTAAAATGAACATACACCATTGATCGAACAAACTGTACGGAGTCGAGTTTCACAGTTACAAAGAAAATGTGAAACCAAGTTTCCTATTAAAGAAAGTATCGATAAAGACGGTGAGTAGGTTTTGAGCAATAAAATGCAGAGTTATAAATAAAGGCTTATAGTACACCTACGTTAGCAATAAACCTTCAGTGGTGACTGGTTACATGCCAGGGTCATCATTGTAGGTCGATGCAGTTGCTTGATACAAGCTTTGCCTTTCTTATGCACCAATGGGCACAAATGTTGAGATGACAGCGGATTAGAAAATGATTGATGTATTTATGCATGGCGAACCGTGTGATGAATGGTAAACCTTCATAAAATATTCAAAGTGCTAAAAAGAACCTTTGAATAACATCCATAAACATTGAGACTTTCGGCGTTTGAGTGTGACTTCGAGACGGAATATAAAAAAATCTTCACATAGGCGTACTGTTTGAAGACGTTTTATGACACAGAACTCCAAGGTTTCTAGAAATGTAACTGTGATCAGTTTATGACTTATGTCGACCCTCTACCGTCAAAGAAAAAGACGAAGCCGTGAGTGGCGGTAAACACGAGGGTTTATGGTGCTTGCACCGCCCGGCCTTGAAGCTCCCGAACAACTGATGATATTACCAATCGTTATGATTACCTACATACAATGTAGACCGTGGAGGGATCCAATTTCAATGTCTAGTAAACATATTGAATGGATATATCGGAAAGCTGAGAATAAAAATCTAGGTTTATTGTCTCCACGTTGTGGGTAAAATGTTGCACTAAGTTATTGGACGGGATTCGAGTACTAAATGGTTTGTTTCATATCTTTTTACAAAAGAAATATTAAACTGATGCCTTGTTAACAGTGGGATGTCGATGTGTGTCGTCGTCGTTCGTGGCTTTCAGTTCCACGAAGTCTTCAAATACGTCTGTGCTGTTGATTTCTTCTCTTTTCTGAAACGAAGAACTCAGAAAACATTTGTTTTCACTAACAGCATAAAATTATAACATACTGAGAATTATTAAAAATAACTTGTGCAAGAAACAGTTATTATTATGTAGGTTACTTGTCTCAAACACAGCATGGCGGAACGTGCTGTACTAAAGCGGGTAGTTTATTCACCAAGGCACCATCGACGTACAAGCTACTGAAAGTGGCACTGGAGGCACCACCGCATGCATTAACCAGCGCAACTTAGTACCCAGTGATTACTTGCATTTCATTAACGTCTTTACCGACGAAGCCGTAATTATTATGTCCGTTAATAAGAAGTTATTACATCGTCGGCCTCGTGTGAAATAGTTGACCGAATATTCATTTGATTCGAAGTTTACAACTTGGCAATTCTGAATGCTTTTACAACTTTGTTGATTGATATGGAACAAAATATGCTGTGTACCGATAATAAACGACTTCCTTAATAAGGACATAGTCATGTCTCGTTTAATGTTTAGTAGTTATTTCTTTATTAATGACTTCATACCGGTCCAGTCTTTAATCGCGATACCTTGTTTGGCTGAGGTGTCAAACACGCTCTTGGTATCTCACAAGGCGTTGCCTATCTCGTCTTGTACTAAGAAATTTTGTTACCCTGTAAAGGCAACATCTGATGCGATAACATTCACAAGTAATTTCTTGTCTTGACTAAGATAGCACTTGTCTAGCCGAGTTCTCAGTTCTATATCAGCGTTTCCAGCGAAAACAATAAGTCTTTGTACATTTGCATTTTATTATTCGCCAGCATTGATTTACAGCGCCCCCTTTACGTCCTCCACTCTTAACGAAACGTCCTTTTGTTCCGAACGACTAAGTTTTTCTATGGAGCTTTGTCTTGACATTTCTATTGTTGAACACGTTGTTGGTCTGTAAAATAAACAGTTTGACTTTATTGCCCTTGGCTTCCATTGTTGTGCACCAATTTAGGTAATCTATTGGTTGTTTTAAAATTTGTACTTATTTGCTGAGTTAAAAGTCAAAGAAACCGAGGAACGTTTATGTTTCATTGACTAGCATTGTTTTATTTTACTGTGTGCTTTTAAAGTTTATATTGCTGCCAACTGAACTAGGTAGTCATAAAATGTTTTTAAACCACGGAAAATAAATTCTCTCGGAATTTATAGCATAATTATGAGAAATGCAGCTTGAAATGGTTTTTACAAGGAAATCGTATAGCTTTCGTTTTCCTCTAAAACATGAAAACCGTTAAACACATCGAGTGTCGGTAAAAGTCAAATCTAAACTGTAAATAGTTCTACTGCACTTGGTAACCCAATTCCACCCAATCCAACTGCAGATAACCTATTTTCCTCTGTAAAGGAAACAGCGAACGATAAGAACTAACTAAACCACTTACATTTTTCTTTCTAGTTCAACATTGTTACATGAACTACATAAAACGTATGTATAGGTACATAGTTCCTCACAATAGGTATACAATACAGTTACTACATATGTAGGTATTAAACGGTTTCAATTTACTCGACCGACATCAGCTGATTACTACGAGCGATGACGCAATGCGCTCTAGTATGATTGTTTGGTCGTGCGCACACGATGCGTTTGATAACCGTATCGTACGTAACACGTCACGATTGTTACATTATTATTTTATAATCATTAGTCTTATAGGGTGTGGCGGAAACTAGAAAGGTAAAATATAAAATATATTCTATATTCAATTTCACGTAAATGTTTTTTATACATGACAGGTGCTTTCAGTCTATAAAAATTGGTATAGCCTTTTATAAACTATTTTAATATCTTTTTATGGTGATACTTTTTAATTAGCTCAATTAATTTATGCTATTGACATTATATTATGAATATTCATTGCATTAGTCGTCGTGTGCTACAAAAACAAAACAAAGGCATTCGTTGGCGGGTACAGTGACATGACACCTCAACCGTCAAATAAAGGTTAGGTGTTCCGCCGTGCCCCTCACAATGCCAATCATTTCTCGAAAGAATATTGTCGTTAATGAGGAAAATGTCGTGAGGAAAGTTTTGAGTATGAATGTCGATGGCTATAAGAGTAGGGAAGACCAAAGAAACGATGGATGGACTTAGTGTAATATGATATGGATAGAAGGTTACCGAGATGACGATTAATGGAGAAGTATGGAAGAAAAAGACTTGTTGAACGGTCCCCAAATAAACTGGGATAACGGCAGGAGAATAGGGATGATGCCTGGGTAAAAAAAAAAGAAATTCTAATTAGTCCGTCAGTCAGATAATAAAAAAATATTAGACACGTTTTTTCTGCTTTATCATATTAATAAAAAACTAACTACTTAGGTAGATAAAACGCATTTTAAGTTGGGGAGAACAAAGCGCCCGTAACGACGCGGCGACGGCCGAAACTACGAATATCGCTTAGAGAGTAGACCCCCAGGCTCGACGACACCGGTAGAAAATTTCCGTGAAGTTTTCATAGAAATTGTTCCATGAAAGTCACGGCGCGCGGTCGCGTCGCCCCTGTCCATAACTTGAGAATTAAAAAAACGCATATGAGTGGACTACGTGGTTCTTCTAAACTACACAACGGATTTTGATGAGGTTTTCTCCATCATATAGAGAATAAACTCCGGAAGGTTTATGTGTTTCATAAAATGATATTAATCTCGCACATAATTAAGAAATCTCTATGTTTTGTCAAACCTTAAAACCATGCGAAGCACTGGCTAGTACCGGGGTCGCGGGAAAGTCCGAAAGGGATACCGTGGCCCCTGGCAATATACAGGCAACTGAAGGAACACGGGTGGGTTTTAGTCAGTAAGAGTCTGTCACGCCCTCCCGCTCCGTCCAGAGCGGAAGAAGTTATTTGATAATTACCCAACATAAAAAAGGGATGGCTAGCATTAAATAATAATGATGATAATAAAGTCGACATGTGGGATGTGGACTCAGCGATCATTCGCGATCAGTCGTATCAGCCAATGGCTTAGTTGCCAAGAGCCTCGACCAACACCTAAGGAGGCTCTCGTTGGGTAGCTGGATCAAGGGCTTGATTCAGAAAGCAGTACTTCTGGACACGGCTCGCATTGTCAGGAGGTTCCTCTCTCTGGAGCCCTGACCGCCGGTAGCTTGGACCCTGTTCCCGATACCGGTGGGCTACTATTTTTTATATTTTTAAATGTTTTAATATTTTTTATATTGTAATATTTAAAAATGTAATTTGTAAGTATTTAAATGAAATAAAGGAAATGATAATAAAAAAGCAAATCAGACAAAATCTAATCAACAAGTTATACATTACAGCTTTTCCCTTTCAGTGCCTTCGTATTTTTTGTACTACCTACGTAATAATCTGTTTATATTCTTTGGATAAGAATATCCCAGATTTTTTAGATCCGATTCAACAAATTCTGCAAACTGGAATGTTTTAGCTTATAAAACAACATTTATCGGCAATCGTTCGGTGTAAATGGGCTCGACTTCGCGTGGGCGGACACATGCTTATAGACACGTGCTCGAACTGTGTTACACATTGACCTATGTTCTAATAGAATGCTATTTGTATTCATAGTTTCTCTTATGTTACAGATTTTTGTATGGCATAATAAAGGCTGATGAGCTCCACTTTTTGTAACCTCGTGCATCATTATTCCAGCACACAGCAACGATTTGCAGTGGTGCTACATTATGTACCATTGTGGACACTGGTGATGAACCACTTTTCAACCTTATTACTAAGGGGTCGTCCAAAAATCACGTGAGGCTCGAAAAGGGGGGAGGGGCAGAAAAAAAAGTGAAAAAATCACGAAAGATCACAAGGGGCGGGGGAGTAGTGACATATCACGTGTATTTAGTTTTTCGTTTAACGCGCATTTCTAAATCGAAAAAGCGGACCCCAAATAAAATATTTTTCTTTCTTTCTTTCTATTTAAAGATAAAATATTCTGTAATTTTCTAAGATACTTTGCACCAAAAAAATACACGTGACTTTGGGTAGGATGGGAGGGGTTAGTCTAAAACCTCACCACGTATCACCAGGGGGGAGGAGGGGGGGTTAAAAAATTGCTAAAGAACATCACGTGGTTAAACGACCCCTAAGGGCTAAGGGAATAGTGGTACACCGCAAATGTCCGCGGTTGTACATTATTTGTTGCTGATTAAACGGTACAACAGAACTCAATATCTTCTTGTCAGGTCTCATGTTAGTTGGGGCCGAGGCAACACGTTTTTTCTTTTTCTATCAACCAACACTATCATGCACTAGAGCGAATACATGAGCGAGTGAATAGAGCGCAGTGATAACCTAGTGGTGTGATTGTCGGACTGTCAAGTTATAGGTCTCGAGTTCGAACCCAAGGCACGCACCTCTGACTTTTCGGATTCATGTGCGTATTGTATAATTATTACTTGCTTCAAAAACGGTGAAGGAAAACATCGCGAGGAAACCGGCATGCTTGAAAGATATTTCTCGACGGCATGTGAAGCCATGTCAGAAGCCCATGGGCGGCTTTAAAACTCGACACCAGGTTAGTCACTAACCACACGAAAAGAAGAAGATCATGCACTCTTTTTCTTTCATATCATCCCTCATCACACTATCCATCCTTCTTTTCTTTGGTCTTCCTCTCCCTCTTCATCCACCAACAATTAATTTAACCACTCTCTTCTGAATTCGAGGAGCTCATGGCGAAGTAATAACAGCCGAACGAGCCGAACCATCAGGGTTACGCTTGCCAGGGTTGGTCTGTGGATGGGTGACCATCTTTACATACCGAGACTCCTCCGTGCCTCGGAAAGCACGTTAAGCCGTTGATCCCGGCTGTCATTCGTGGACCTTTGACAGTCGTTACTTGTCGTCAGAAGTCCGAAAGTCTGACAACCAGTCTTACCAAGGGGTATCGTATTACCCAGTTACTGAGTTGTGGAAGTCAGATAGGCAATCGCTCCATGTAAAATACTGGTATTCAGCTGCATCCGGTTAGACTGGAAGCCGACCCCAACATAATTGGGAAAAGCCTAGGCAGATTGACTCTCTTCTGAATTCACACTGAGGTAAATCCTGCATAGGTCCTCTAAGAAGATTGCTGCTTTAGATTTGACAGTCTATTGAAGCTTCATGTTGAGCAAAATTGCTACTAATCACATTACACAGTACACATACTTCATACAACTACAACTAGCTTCATATTTCTGACCGACCCCTTGACAATTCAAAAGTGCCTGTAATTTGTTTATTTGAAATAAATGCTTTGAGTTTGAGTTTGACATGTCTGCGACACGACACGACCCCACGTTACTTTTTAACTCATGGTCTCTTCAAATATCGCATATTCATAGATGAAATCCACAATAAAAGAGCTGTCAATTCCACCGTGCTATGTAAAGGTTCTGCGTCGTGTGGGCGGACACATGGCAGCTCACACGTGTTCAAACGACAGAACACGACTGACGTGTGATTATTGTGCTTTAATATGTTAGTTAATGATTCAATGAAGCCACTTTTGTTAACTAGCGGTAGTAAAGGATCTCAGCTCCGGCAGTCTCGATATTTGGTAGTGAAAATTTTATTATGGGATTTAACCCAGCGGAAAATAGAATACTTGCAAAATCATCTCATGAATATACCATTATAATCACCACCAATATACCATTTGTATGTCTGCCTTTCATAATAATAATACCTGCCTGTTACTTTCCCACTGCAGGGCAAAGGCCTCTTCTCATACAGAGAAGGCACGAGCATTGATCTCCACGCTTGAAATCGCCAACTCGTCTTGAACGGGTTGGCGATTTCAGACTTATATTATCTATATAAGTCCAGGTTTCCCCGCGATGTTTTCCTTCACCGATGTCAGTAATGTCCAAGATAAACTCAGCCTTTCATAATCCCTTTTATAATAAAACATTGAACATAAAAGCCTTTATAAAAATACTATAAGATATTTTGCTATTACGGCTCCTAACGTCATAAATCTTCTAACTAACTTTAGAATCTACTTCATGACAAAATTAAAATTGCAATATTACTACAACAAAGAACTCAAACATAACATAAAGGCTTGTGCAGACCAGCGCGACGCGACACCGGTTATTGTTATACCGTGAAGTGTTCTTAGAAATTGTATTGTTCAAGTCGCGTCGCGCCGTCGCGTCGCGCTGGTCTGTACGAGCCTTAACTCTAAAAGGTCCACACCGAAGGCAACAACAATGAGGCCTACATATTCATGTTACACTACAAGTCTACAACTACACAGGACTACACCAAGCATCTCTGGACAAGCAACCGATACTCGCAGACGGAATTGAATGCAAACAGTTTGCGGGTACAATAACATTCTCCAGTGGTCTGTTTGCAAATTGTACCTAACATGACTATAATACTGGTATTAATTGTGCGAGCTGCTATGAGCTCTTGTTAGGTAGTTTGATATTATGGTTGTTTGTTTACGGAGAGATGTAACTGCAAATGAGGGATTATGATAGTAAAGAAACTGGGCACCGAAACCGGTATGATCAATACAATATATACTTACTATTTTTTCGGTTACAAAACATATAATTTTTGTAGGTATTTTTAAAGGTTACCTGAATATTAATACCGGTTACCGAAATAAAAATTACCTCTATTTTACACGTGCCGTCGGAATTAGCATGTCTATAAATGTAAACGTTATTAAAACGGTAACCTAAATGAGGTAACATGTTTCTTCTTCTTGGTTACCCAGATAGCGGTAACCTTAGTCGTAGAAGTAAACAAAATTCTTCAATACCTGTATCGTAATTTAGAACGGTTTTCAGTCCCTGAAAGAAACAAACGGTAACCTTTCATACTTCCTTAACTTTTTTATTTATGCGTCATAGTTGTATGTTACGAGTATACTTGACATTTATAAATAAATACTAATACGACCTAACCGTAATATTGTAGGTTTTGAGCACATCATCGCTTACCCCTGTGGGGAAATATTGGTCAAACCGCAAACGTGATCAATAATAAAAGTATAAATATGCACAAACTAGTACAAACCCAATTGGTCCCAATTGGTCGCCAAAGACCGTGGGATATTGAAATTGAAATCAACTTACTGTAAAATGACGGCGATGTTGTCTAGCAACTAAACCATTCAATGCGCAGAACTCCGGAACAAGCTCTAGTTGCGCTTGCGCCACCTTCCGATCAAACTCGAGCAGACCACGTAGGATTAACAAAACCACAGTCATACAATCATACGCGTTGATGAATGACCTGCCACGTCCGCGAGATGATCGTAATGATCTATGACATTCCTGCACTAATTCATTCACGGGCCATTCAACGTAATCAGTTCGTCTCTTGTCCACTACAACATCACGTAATGTTCAGTATGCTGTTGTCAGATCATATAAATTGCTGGGGAGTTCCAAATGACTTGGAAAGAGTAAAGCACTTTACCGTTAGTTGGCAACGTTTAGAGGTCTAAAGAATTTTATCAATGCAGCCTCGTCTACGTTTGTATCGTTCCGCTTGTTGAGTTCAGAATATAATTAGAGGTTGTTTGGAAATGTGCACAGAATCAATTGTCGTAATAAAACATCAAAATCTACATACTTATTTCATGCTTCGCGTGGGTGGATTGTAAAAATTTTTCGTCCGTCACTATCAGATTCGCATATAAATTATCATTTTGATATTGACATACAAGAACCAGAATCAGTAGTTTAACATAATATCAATATTCATAATAATATAACAAAACTAGGTACTTCAAGTATTGAGTACAGACTTAGTTGCGTGAAAGCGGGTATTTTGGTCCATGGCCGACGCGGTGGCTCGGCGAATGCAAGGCCTCTGCATACTGTTGCAACAAACGCTGTTACTGCACTAATGCAACTACTAGCTACGTTCACCAACCGGTATCCGGACGATTTGTGTTAGCCCTTGCGGATTTGCATGCTTATCGCTCCACTAATACGCGAAATATTGCCTGTGGAACCGTCAAACTTGCTTGAAGACCGCTGGATAGATAACATCTGCGTTCAATTGGATACATAAATTAATACTTGATAAAATCTTCTGCACCATTAAATCGAAGTAGGCTCTTAATGTCGAAGGAGGTTAGAAATAAGTAAATAAAGGTACCTGCTTTACAATGAATGGATATTGTCCTCGGTAGCTTACAATACTGCGGATGGAGGAAGGATGAATGTTTATGCATTCCACTGCATTGATTTCATCTTGATGTCACAGAGAAAGAAAATAGACTGTAGCAGCTGCCTATCAACTTGGAAGTTGTTTTATTCAACAGAATGGAATACGTCATTTGATATGTGTAACATGTGCATGTTCAAGTTCTTATCTCGACTAATGTATATCCCTTAGTATCTACACAGATTAATACAGATGAGACCAGGGACTGAATTACCCAAAAATTTTGGTAACCTTTAAATTTCAGTATGACGTCATACCGTTAAATAAGGGTTACCAAAATATTTCGATACCGTTCTTTTTTTCAGTACTTAACGGAATTTTGAGGTTGGAAATGCATACCGGTATATTTCGGTAGAAATACTAAAATACACAAGTTCTAACGTGTTCGACCCCCCGCGCACCCGCGCCGCGCCGCGCCGTCTTGTTTTTCGGTACCGAAATCGTGTAAAGGTTAAATAACCGTTTAAAAAGGTATCGTTATAGCTCAAACCTTATTTTAAACTGGTACCGGTATATTTTTGAGGTATCTTAACCTTTAACCGTAACCGCTTTCAGTCTCTGGATGGGACACTCCATAAAATCATTTAAATAAAAAGCGACTATTGCTACGACACAATAAAGTGCAATTCAGGTCGCGGAGCGTTAATTGCCTACAGTTATATTCACCTAGAGGTTGCCTCTGTTTCTATCGCGTAACTCTTATATCTTCTGACTTCGTTACGCCCACTGAATTCGACAAGTCGAGCCCGCCGCGTACCTACTTGTAGCTTCATAACTAAAATGCGAAGTGTCCCATCTATATTCATCTGTGATATCTAACTTTTTTGTAGTGTATTAAAGAATATTGTGGTGTTGTTATTCTAAAAACTATTCAATGCTCTCATAATGTATGTAGATTCGATCCCCAAAATATTGTAATGCAGTGATGAAATATAGCGCGCTCGCGCTAGCATCCACAACAGTACCACGATTAATCGTCACATCATTAACTTAATGTTTTATGACTTACTCTCCCACTATTTATATTCTAGAGCCTTTACTTTTACTGCTATTTTATGGTCTTATACATCATCAACGCGACGGGAGGTGTACTAATTAAATTCGGCACTTAAAATTCTATATGTTGGGCGACGACCATGTTTGTATATTAATATAAACAAACAATGGTATATGTTTGAGAATAAATATCACTTAACAAAACCATAGTTCGATGCGTAAGTTTGTAGGGTTGCCAAACGTGGTGTGGGTGGGTCGCAATCCAAATATTCCATGCACTGTTACCTGGAAAAGCAAAAACATCTATTCAAATAGTTGGAAATGAAATGCAGTCAGCCCGAAAAATGGTCTGACAAGACGGATCGTGATGTTGCACCGATAAGATCTTCAGGGCATGTCTATAGAACTATAAATTCCGTGATATAATGTTCTTAACAGATGGGTGCTACGGGTACTCAATGCTTTATTTTTTTTCAGCGTAAGTAACAGAATCATCAAATTAATTACGCCTCTTAGTTCCGCTTCTAACGTAAAGCGTAAAAACTTGACGAATACCATTTCCTCAATGATTTTTTACGCTGTGAAGTTCATGGCTGTAGATATGGAAGCTTTCTTTTCCAACATTTGAGTGCGTGTTGGTAATATTCTGTGAAGTTTTCATCCCGTTTAACCCTACGTCTGCCCCAAATTGGTATTTACGACGCACCAATGACCTGCACCACGTTCTCATGTTACAATACAGTAATAACATTTCCCATGGCTTTTGTTTGGACGTTGACAAGTCTGCTCGTAAACTTATTAAATCAGAACCACTCGAAACACTACGGTTTTGTACCGAATGTAGGCTAAAGTAAACAATACTAATAATGCCACCATTGAAAGCTGGATTCTATTTATATTTTCTTTAGTTTCAATCAACATAAATTATTCAATACCAAAGCTTCTAATTTGACATAAAGTGTTAAATTTATGAGAAACTCGACAGATTTTGTAATAACATTTACTAACCTGTTAAATTAAATTAATACCAATTCTAACTCAACTGGAAATCAATTCGAATGAATCGCACAATTGAACTCCAAGTTGTGCCAGCGATATCCCAGACAATATCAAGCGATCTCGACAGAATTAACACGAACCATTGAACCATTCAATTCCTAAATCAACATTAATAGCGATAACAGAACACTGAACAAACCGAAGGCAAATATTGGGAGACTTGTGACTTGTTGTGCTTTTGAAACGTATGAAGTGGAGGGTAAACGCTGTGCCTTGCCTTAAGCCGACATAAAGGCTTCTGGACAATGAGGAGCGAGTATTTCGGAACTGCGTGGGCCGTGTGCCAGACGTTTATGAAACTACCTGTTTGTAATATGAAAGGAGCTCAAACGTCTTTCAAACTTTCAAATCCGAGGGAATTATGTAAGCGATTCTTAGAAATATGAATGGCGTTAGTTTTGAATGTATTGTTTTAAATGTCTTGAATTTTTGGATCTGATTTCGCAAGTCAAAAATATTTGCAACACAATAGTATATTCTTGTGAGTAGTTCAGTTCACGAGTAGTGACAGTATCGTGAACTATCTTCGTGACAACTTCAGTCGTCGAACAAACTAGACGTCTGTGAACAAGCTGGACAAGACAAAGAAAATTGAAACGTTTACATCAGTCTCTTGCGGTTTGCGAAACGGCACTTTATGCAACTATCGCCCTAGGCATAAGTTTCCGTAAATACAACCAGGAGTGAAGACACCCGTCTCCCCTTCTACCGACACACATTCCCTTCATAAGCGAAAGTTCTTCTCAAACTGGTCCTGGTAAAACCGGTATCTTGGAACTGACTTGCCAAGGTGTCTAAACTGCCATTGAAATGTAATGTCTATTGACTAGTTCAGTACTTAATCAAACTTGGGAGATTATAACCGAATGGGTGTGCTAAAGATGTTATTTTATAGTGGACTGCCGGAGATGAATTCGGTAACTGAAGTGTTTCTCCTAATTAGTTTATGATGTTTACGTTTTGTGATTACTTTAACGGTGGTCTTCGTTTTAAGTACGACGAGTCATGTCGAGAAATAACGAATGGGTTGGAACTTGCTGCGAGTGAGTGTTGCGGTGAATGAGCTTTAAAGGAAGGTGTAGCTTAGAGCCGTGCAAAGAGACGATGTGTATCTGATTTAACACTAATAACCATGAAATGTATACCCCTATCGAGCCTCTTAATCGTATCTTGACCACACACACCACAATCCGTCACGGTTTAAATTCTACCTAAATTCTTATGATTGAACCAATCGCTTGGCATTAGTCAATTACGACGAGCAAGAAGCTTCTTGATTTAAAAACGTTTACTTCGAAATATTAGTTACGACCACTAAACCTCCAGGGCTTATGATTACATTGTAAATTAATGCAATATTTTTAAACAGATTCACATGGAATGAGCGGTGTGAATGCATTTAGGGTTCGGTCATCGCTCCTTGTGCACGTCGCGTCGGCCTCGTGTAGGTGTCGCGCTCCGGTGACGTCGATGCTTATCAACCGACAATTAAAACGTTGTTTCGCGACCTGTTGCTTCACCTCCCCCTCGCTCATTCCTAGTTCACCGCACAATCTGACCGACAGACAAACCCTTTTCACTTCAAGCGATTTATTTGAAACAGTATCGCACGCCGCGTAAGCAGACTTTTAAATGCTTCAAGACGTTCTGGTGAGGTACTTGCGAAGGTGAACAAACTTTTACACAACTGAGACAACATCAATTACACAACAGACCTATATTGTTTACAACACACGATCTCATAGGCACGTGCTTTCCAATAAAAACTTTGGAGGTCAAGTGTAGTAGGCGTATTTATATCAGAACGAGGCTATGTGCCGCGTCTGCGGGGGCGGTCATTAACTGGGTCGCGCGGGGACAAAGACCTCAGCCCCCGGCGAGGGGAAAACGTGGGGTGGTTTCGCTTTCCTCGGGTGGCGGCAACTCCACCCGCCGCCCATCGGTTACGCGAATCTCCCCGATCTTTCCGCGAACTAAAACTCGGTAGGAACAGCCTCCGCGATACAAATGTTTACTCTTCGCGTTGCTGATGCGGGCGTCCACCTCAAGGGGATTAATTTAGAACTTCTCGAGGATTAATTCCCGTCCTGAGCAGTTTTCCCTTTTTGCGGCTAAATAACAAAACGCCTGAAGATTGAACTGTCGACGCGTGATTTTTTCGCTTTATTTTTTATCGATATCAGCGGGGCGGACATGACGCTTTGTTTTGGCAGTTCGTGTAAGGGTGACCTGAATGAATGAATGCATAATGTTATTTAATTATGCAAATGATCGACACAATGACGCGTATGCGACAACGACATCGACCTGCGACTCACAGGAAATCGGTGTCGGGTTCCGAACATGTGGAGGGCATCGCCGATCTTGAAGAAGGCGGTACTTGTAACCAGCAAGAACAATGGCGTATTTGTTTTTGTTTAATTTATAAGGAATTTCTCTGTGGTCCTTTATAACATGATATATCATTCGCATTGTTATTTACTGGTTCTGACTTTGCGAGTCCCTTAACAGCAAGAGTTTCATTTTACGCATGTTTGATATTCAAGTGGGAGTTAGTGTAATTTGTCTATATTCTCATAAGCATAAGCGCATAATGTCACAATTTTAAATGAACACAACATATCGATAGACATACATTATGGAGCTAATTAACTGCTGTTGACAGTACCTATAGTAATAAAAAGGAACATAAATTCTAAAACCTGCGATACATATCGATAGGTCAACAACATCTTTTAATTTATTTATACACCTAAACAACCGTAACGTTGAATATTTAGCAACATTCTTATGTTTGTTATGACTCAACGCCCTAAAACGAGTAAAAAAGTAGGTAGGTACTAATATAATGACGAAGCCTCGAACGAATTTCGCAGTTGACCAAAGAGCATGCGCCAATTTTACTAGAAGTGTTTTTGATCGATAGCCCACTGACTGCCACTGACAAAATAAGCGGATTACACACAGAACTGTTGGAAAAATGGATTTGGCTCCATTTGTTTTTATATTTTTGAAAATTTCCCATTGTTCTTCAGATACAATTTCCCTCATTCCACTGATTGATCCTTGATTCTGGCACAGATTACTTTTCTTTGGCCATTTTGTTTGAAAAGATTAATTCAAAGCTTTTTGAAATAAATTTGACAGCTACAGTCTCTCAAATTCGAAATAGGACCAAACTTGACAATAAGGAATGTCTTCTAGAGTGGTTAATCGTGATATTCTGCCTCTTCTTAGGATTTAAAGACTTGTCGAGCAGTACCGAGACCCTAACGGACTTGTGTTTCGGCATGTGAATTATTAGCTATGGTAAGACTTGTGAGTTATTGTTATGTATTCTATTGTTTGTGTTATTCTATGCATGAAACATTATTCATAGTCACAGAGAATCCTAATGTCTGGATATAAATGCGAAGCAAGTACACTCACCAATCAAGCGAACCAACATTCCGACTCTGAACAAATATGTGTAGACTGTAGCCCATATAAATGCGTTCCGGATGCGGGATTATCACCCGCGACTCAGCAGAGAGGGCGTATCCGTCGCTGTGGGTAATAAAAGAAAAAATAATACTGAACTATCTTTTCTAGCAACATTAAATCCGCGTAGTCTACGTCGGATGACGCGAGTGGCTAATTCATAGTTGTGGCGTGTTGCGGTAGGTCAGTCCTCGCGAATGAACGATTGTCCCCGACTCCCCGTCGGACGACGGACGGACGGCGACCGATCCGATATAGATAAGTATCGACATTGGAAAAATGTTACGTAACATTGACACGCTAAAGGTTCGAAGGTGATTGAAATTTTCATGGGATATTTTTTGATATTTTTACGATGAAAGCGATATTTTATTAACCGACTTCCAAAAAGGAGGAGGTTATATGTTCGACGCGTATGTATGTTTATTTTTTTTATTGTTTATGTATGTCCGTCGATTTCTCCGTCAATTGTGGACCGATTTTGAAAATTCTTTTTTGTATGAAAGGGTATGCATTCAAGTATGAATTGGTCCCATATACATTTTATTAACTCTGCTTGGATAGTTTTTGAGTAAGCTTCAATAATACATATTTTTCCCACTTAGTATACGCGGATGATATGATGATAACTTCCTGTGACTGTTATTTACATAGCAGGTACTGGTATTCGAATTTATGTGGGGTAGGTACCACAACAACGAAAGTGAAAAAAAAAAACTTTTTACAAAAAAAAAAAACAACCGACTTCCGAAAAAAAACACTACAAAGTGAAAAATAACTTTAATTTCGGAAGTAAGTGGCAAAAAACGAAAATTCAAAATTGTTTTTTTTTTGTAAAAAGTTTTTTCGTTTCAATACGTAGGTTATTTTTGTAAAATGGCTGCAAATGGAGCAGATAAGTGAGATTGACGGTTTTATTACTGACTGGTTCGATTTGCGCCTGTTTTCCCGTCACAAAAATATAGTTTTTGTTTGTTTGATACGAGTTGACACCAAACATATCCAACGACGAATTCGTGGGTGACCGCTATCAGCAAAATGATATATTACTTAACGATGTCTTAATGTATTCCCCTTTTGTTTCAGGTACTTATTCTCCACCTTTATGGTTTGCCAACGGTAATTAAGTGCATCTATAAATGAGACGTGCGTTTGCCTGCCACCCACATACTAGAAGTTATTGCGGGTGAGTTAACTTGCGCAAGTATTGGTTAACTGGTTAACGTTCAAGTTAGGACCTTAAACTGCGAGAGATTTGATGATGTAATAGACAAATATCAAGTATTTCTTTTCTAATGAAATTTCCCATGCGTTTATAAAAAACTGAGGAGACTCTTCATGAAAATAATTTTATTTATGTGTACGTAGATCTAGATTCTAGAAACTGTGTTCGTTATCTCTACATATGCTCACAATTTAGATTAATCAAACCTTTTAGTTTAATAGATACGATAATTATTATAATAACTATTACTCATTTAATGCAGCACAACATTTTGATGGTGATTATATATGCTCCAGTCGCTGCTCTACCGACGTTTCTCAAGTCATAAGCGGAAGCGATTTACAAACCTGCGTAAATTTTTTGTTGTGAGTTCTCTCCCAAATTCTGTTGATTTTAATGTAGGTGTCATCGTTAATGCGTGAGTCGTTCGTGCGTGAGATGTATGTGTGTTTGTATGTATGTTGTGGCATTTGATTGTATTTTTTTTGTTTTGACTAAGTATTATTTTATTTGTGGATTATTCTGTGGGCTTTTTATTATTTATTATTATTTCTCTGGGTTACTTGGTAATTAGCAGCATTAATACGTGTACTTTTACCAGTACCCCATAAATGGAATCAGAATCGACCACAATCCTATTACATTTGTAGCGTGCAAAGCTGGCAACGTCTTAAGGCAATACAATACTACGCAAGGTGTCGAGTAGCTCTCATTAGCCACATAGGTGTGTCGACACCTACGTTAATTTAATTAACGCCGGTATTAGTCGGTATACAGTTAATTACTAGGAAAATAGAACTAGGAAGCAGCTTGAATTGGGACATAATGTACATGAATTGAGGTTACAGTTATTAATTACATAAGATATATCTAAAGGGTTAAATATGTGCAAGCTAAGAAGATAATGCTAATGATTAAGATGGAATACCTACATAGTCTTAACACTTACTAACTTAAACATGAACAATTGTGCCTGTAGGAATGCTGTAGAACCTCCGAAAAGATAAACATCAACGTACGTATAGTAACATCTTAATATAAACCAAGAAGCCACAAGTATCGGCAATCCAAAGTAATTAGCATGTACTGCCGTACATTATGCCATTGGCACTATTTTTCATATCCCATCACACTTTGGCAAGATGCCACCAAGACCGTGAACGCTTATAGACGATATCATTTCGTGCCGTACTTTATTAGAGTGATTTACATGATGAACATGGTTTCTGCAATCAGCTGACTTATTTAAATAAGCGTGCCAGTTTTAGCGAACTGTTAATTCACAGGAAGAAGACAATTTAATTTTTAATAGGGTTCTATAGTCTGAAAATTAAAGTAAGGATCGCAAAAGCGCATACAGTCATGATTCTGATGCGGCACTAAGGTGTATGACGCGTCTATAAACGTTACTTAGAAAGAAAGAACAAAGAAAAAGTATTTATTTGGACTCGCACAGGAAGAACATCGAGTAAATATTAAAACACAAACATGAAAACTAAAAACAACAGATCATAAAAAAATGATTAAAAAAAAACAAACTTACAACGTATTTTGGCTAAGCGTTATTCCCGTCACCGTCGCACAACTGTCAAACTACAATTGCAAGATAGAGACGGGAACATGTCTAAGGCACGGCATGAGCTAAGTAATGTATCTCGGGCAAAATTACAGTGTCCGTCTTTACAGCCAGATTACTGATTTTCTTGCTAGTGCTCTTGTTGTTGCTTGTTAAATAAAATGCTGGACTATTCTGGTATGTTTTAAAACAGTCCTGAATTTAGTCGTATTTACTTCTTTAAAGCTCTTCTTCCACGCTTCAAACTCATGACTTAAACCGCGGACAAAACAATAAACCGCGCTTTATCTCGTCCTCTCCGAGTGTGATTTATTTGTGTTCGGCTCGACCGATAACTGCGCAACTATCTGGATTCGAGTGAGTCGTGTCCCCAGTTCCCCACGCATGGGCCGCACTTATCTCTTGTCGTGTGTTCCAATCGATACTCGATACATCTACATATGCGAAGTATTTTACGAGTCAATATTCATTTGGCGTTGGATTTGGTTTCTTTCTTGAATACTTTCGGAAAAAGTTTGTTAACAGTAACCTAGTGCCCTCTTACTAATGAACACTGATTAAGAGCGTTTATTCTGAAGGTGGGCAACGTCGCAAATAGATGTCAAATAGTTCACTGTTTTGATTAATTTAGCAATATTACTGTGTAGAAATAAAAAATGTGGCTAACTAGCGAACTGGAATTTTGATTATGAAATGCAATAATTAATATCGTAACACTGAATGTTTAGATTTAGATGTAAAAAAACTATTTGAAAACTTTCCAAATGCGTTTTTTACACCTAAAATGGGTACAACATCAAATTCAATGATAAAATTGCAATTCATTATTAATATTCTAGCTTGCTAGTTAGCCACATTTCTTATTTCTATTCAGTAATATTGCTATAGGAATCAAAACAGGTAAATATTTGACAGTTATTTGCGACGTTGCCAACTTTTAGGATTTACCTCATAAAGCTATCATGAATAACGTCAGCGTAGCCATATTTTTTTGGTAAAACCTAGTCATACCTTTATACAATCAATCTGTCTAGCCTTTTCCCAACTATGTTGGGGTCGGCTTCCAGTCTATCCGGATGCAGCTGAATACCAGTATTTTACATGGAGCGACTGCCTATCTGACCTCCACAACCCAGTAACTGGGTAATACGATACCCCTTGGTAAGACTGGTGTCAGACTTTTGGGCTTCTGACGACACGTAACGACTGTTAAAGGTCCACGAATGACAGCCGGGACCAACGGCTTAACGTGCTTTCCGAGGCACGGAGGATTCTCGGTATGTAAAGATGGTCACCCATCCACTGCACCAACCCCGGCAAGCGTAGCTTAACCTGATGGATCGACCAGTGCGGCTGTCATACCTTCAGAGTCATACCATAGTCATACCTTTATACATCGTATATTATTAAGAAAAGGATACTAATAAAAAAAAAAAATCCGTGTGCTGTGAAGCTTTTGCACTGTTATTGAACCAAATGCTTTGGAAATAAAGTCAGTGCCCAAGTATTAATTGTCCTACTTCACTACTGCAAGTTCTTCAGCACTTACAACCTAAGTAACCTAACCTTTGTTCTTCTAACTGAACAGACAGCTGTGCAGCTGGGGAGTTTGTTGCGCCACTTCTTCTTCCCAGCTAACGCACTAGGAAGTGGTGAAGGGTGGGCGTTTTGGGGGACTGTCTTATGTAATTTTGACGTTCGAAAAGTGCTGATTCTCAGCCTAGTTTGAATAAATGACTTTTGATTTAATTTGATTTGATTTGAGTACAGCAATAACGTCGTAGGTTTAAAGGTTAGAACGTAATTAGTGATAAACTAGAATGGTCGGAGTCTTGTAAGTTGTACACGGGTATTGTAGCTAGGGCTGCCATGATCACTTATCGCACAATGGTAATTAACATTGAATAATTATTAATTTTCGGCGTCGTCACCGAGGCAGGCCCAAACCCTGGCGCGAAGACCGATACTCTTTCTTGACTGATTAGCCGGAAAAGGCAGCAGACAAAGATGAATGGCGAAATATGGGGGAGACCTTCGCCCAGCTGTTGGTCAGTATAAAAAAAAATGGTATAAAAAAATATACCTACATATAAAAAAAAAATCGAGGCCGGCCATGTGGTAAGGGCTGGTTTGAAGTGGCGCGGGAAAAGAGTTCCTGGAAGGACTTGGGGAGGCCTTTGCCCATATAGGGGAAATAACAGGATAAACAAAAAAAAAATTGCAGTCATGGGGAAGTAAAAACTTAAAACTGGTATTAGCGCCATCTATATTCTTTTACGCGAATCCATAAGTTTACCCCCTGCCAAAAATCACTCAACGCGCCTAAAGAAGTTTTAACTTCAAAAATACTTTTTGAAACGAAATGTTCAGAGACAGGAAGATTTTTGACGAGGATTTGTCTTGATGTAGTTACATAATCTGCCTATAATATTCCCACTGTTGGGACTCAAGCCTCCTCTCTACGAGAGGTAGTCGGCTGTAATCTACCACGCGGGCCCAGGGGGGGGGGTGGTATATGTCACATATCTTCGAATTTTTGGTTCTAGGATATGCCGGTTTCCTCACGATGTTTGCCTTTACCGTTTTGAGTGCAGTGATCAATCAATCTGCCTAGCATTTTCCCAACTTTGTTGGGGTCGACTTCCAGTCTAACCCGATGCAGCTCAATACTAGTATTTTACATGGAGCGACTGCCTATAAAGAAAGAAAAAAGAAAGAAAGAAAATACATTTATTTAGCACAGACTAAAGCACACAATATAATACAAAGCAGATAAAAATATAAAATAAATAAAATCAAATAAAATTGTAAAGTGCGATATAAGCAGGAAATTTTATGGGGAGTGTGCCTCAGGGCTGCGCCAAAAAGGCCCAGTTCAGCAAAAATGCCAGACAACTTTAAGTGCCTGACGCTGGTTTTCAACTGGACCTGAGAGTGTGATGTGACGGATGTAAACCTATCTAACCTCCACAACCCAGTTACTGGGTAACACACACAATACCCCTGGGTGAGACTGGTTGTCAGACTTTCGGGCTTCTGACGACCCGTAACGACTGTCAAAGATCCGCGAATGACAGCCGGGACCATCGGCTTAACGTGCTTTTCCGAGGCACGGAGGAGTCTCGGTATGTAAAGCTGGTCACCCATCCACGGACCAACCCCGGCAAGCGTAGCTTAACCTGATGGATCGACCCGTGCGGCTTTTATTAATTAGCCACGAGCTCGAGTTTTGAGAGCAGTGATGGTGAAATATACTGCTTCCATTTTATCATTTGTTTTATTTGAAGGGCTCTTGAATAGTGATATGGCAGCCCTAATGAACTCAATTCCAGTAGATTCTTACAAGTCGTGCCGAGTGATCAGTAGTGTAAAACATTATTTAACATGTTTAAGTAATTCATAGTACTAATTGCCAGTACGTGTATATTTCTTCTGATTTATGAAGCTAGGGTCGAAGGTCTAATGGAATATACGATTATTACATACTATACTCAAGTACCATCGAAAAAGTTCATACCTAACCACCCGTAAGGACTATTCTTGCCTGCAGCGCTCGGCGACTAATAGAACCGGGGCGGTAACAGATGTGGTCATCGTGTTCACGGGATTTTGTTTTGAAACTGGTTAGATATAAACTTCTTTGATGGTACAAGAAGAAGTAAGTAAACATATTATATACACCTAAGTTAAATCTTTACTAGAGAGTGGGTGTGGGTGCTTAGTTTTAAAGCCGGTGTTGGGCTGCGTTTTCACCAGAGATGAGCGAGGAGGCGTAGCGAGAGATGTGTGTGAAACTAACCAATAACATCGCTTCACTGTCATAGCTTGAGCTAAGCTAGCGTTGTTATTGGTTAGTTTCGCACACATCCCTCGGTACGCATCCTCGTCAGTAGTAAGTGTCGCTTTTGTTTTGTAAGGGTTTAGACAGCTTTTCCGCCTTTGCCGCCTGTTCGGAAACCGTTGTACCTGCCTTTATTTGCGTCAGCCACACCTTTTTAGGACGATTTATTATTTATCAGTGGAATCCTCATCCTAAAATCTACTGCGCACTGGTTTCTATTTCCGTACTTGTTTTGCTTTGTTGGTGTCGCGTCTAGTGGGTTCGATTTAAGTATTTCTTGCATGCTAGATGAAGTGTGTTAATTAGATACAAGGATTAACTAGCTTCTACGCGCGTGGATAATTCTTATTCCAAATTAAATAAATAAAATTCTCCTTCTAACATCAGCTATCTGTTAGTGAAAGTCCCGTCAAAAGCGGTCCAGCCGTTTGGGATTAGGAACAAACAGAGAGACAGACAACAAAAAATTGTTTTGTTTTACGTACCGTATACTTTCATAATGGCAGCATTATCATTGTCAATTGTTAAGCATTGTCTGTGTCTGTCTCTGTTTTAAATAACAGCTTTTTACACAGGTAAAAAGCTGTTATTTTGACATTTCAAACAGATACTTCAATTTTATTTATTTGTATTTATAGACACCTCTAGGCGTTACAGTTATAATAAATGGCAGATATTTTCATACCAATTTTATTGAATTTAAAATGAATCTCAGAGATAGTCTATTTATCACTGTGAAACAGTCCCTTAACTCTAAGGCTGCGTTTCCACCAGAGATGAACGAGGATGCGTAGCGAGGAATATCCGTAGAACTAACCAATAACAACGCTAGCTTAGCTCATGCTATGACAGTGAAGCGATGTTATTGGTTAGTTTCACACACATCCCTCGCTACACATCCTCGCTCATCTCTGGTGGAATCATCTATTAGGCTGCGTCTAATAGATGATTGCACACTCACAGCATAAAATCACAAATCTCTCATGGAAAGCCAAGGCAAGCCATAGTGGGATTATAGTTTATTGACGAGTATGAGGTTATCTTTAATAGCTCAGCTAATATATCGTTAAAACACGTCATTTGCCTGGTCTTTTCCCACCTATGCCGGGGTCGGCTTCCAGTCTAACCGGATGCAGCTGAATACTAGTTCATTACACTAGCTTCTGCCCGCGACTTCGTTCGCGTGGAAGTCGATAAAATACAGCCCATGTTACTCGCTGATAATGTAGCTTTCTATAACAGAAATATTTTTTTTAATCGGTTTTGTATTTTTTGAGTTTATCCATTACAAACAAACATACAAAAAATCAAATATTTTCTCTTTATAATATTAGTTTAGATGGAGTGACTGCCTATATGACCTCCACGATACCCAGGGTTGCCACCTCTAGTTAGTTAAAACCTGGGAGAAAAAAAAAAGCGTCTAAAAAAAAACAAATTACTTGAGGGGCTCGTGGCTAAGTAATAACAGCCACACAGGTCGACCCATCAGGTTAAGCTACGCTTGCCGGGGTTTGTCCGTGGATGGGTGACCATCTTTACATACCGAGACGCCTCCGTGCCTCGGAAAAAAATATAACAAAATATACAACCTTAATTTTTGTTTAATAATGATGAGTACAATGAATTAGGGTAAACAAAAACTAAGGTTGTATATTTTCTAACTTCAAAATATCTGGTCTTGAACTAACAAATATAAAAAACTCAATGCATTCCATTTTAAGATTAAATAAAAACCGTTTGGATTTCTGCCTTCATGTTCTTCATTTAAGCGGTTTCTTTCTTGGTCTAGATATCGAATACTAAACTAAAACATGCTCACAGGCGGCGTTTGATACAGGTATGAACAAAACGTAATTTCGATTGTTACGATTTTGCAACTATTTTGGCCAGTATTATGATTTTCGCCAGTGTCAATTATTCCGCAAGGGCGCGTGAATTTTAAATTCCGGGAGAATTTTGTTTATTTGAAATTCCTTCCGGGAGCCGGAAGATTTAAATTTTCATTGCTGAATTCCGGGAGAGGTGAGAACCCTAACGATACCCCTAGGTAAGACTGGTTGTCTGACTCTCTGGCTTCTGACGACCAGCTTAACGTGCTTTCCGAGTTTCCGAGACACAGAGGGGTCTGGGTATGTAAAGATGGTCATCCATCCACGAACGAACCGCGGCAAACTTAACCTCTTCGATCGACCCGTGCGGCTATTATCACTTAGCAACCAGACCGTAATATATCGTTAAAACTACATGTATAAGTATATTATATAGTCCTTAAACTGCAAAATATCCAGCAAACAACAGCGTTGCTAAACTTAAAAATTGCTTCCAAAATTAATGTCCTATTAACTGTAATAGGTTTTAGATAGTAGCCAGAGATAACAGAATGGGTGGCGTCTGGGTTTCCCGCGTAAATTATGAATTTATGACAACTTAGGAAATCGTTTTATAGCCTGTAGTCTCATTGTTTATGCTATGAGTTTTATAGTTTTCCCATATCCAAGCTATAAAATACATTTCCTATTTTTTATTGTTTTGTGTAGTGTACTTATTAATTAATTAATGTGAGCTCCATCTTAAAATTGAGAAAAAAGAAAAAGTAGAGGATCATTGTTTTTATAATACGGTCGGACAAACGTTCTATGCGAAGGGCAAATAGATTCTCGAATCGGAAAGACGGAAATTAACATATTTTAATTAGGTAAGTACTTAAGTTAGCAATGTGAAATCAGCGGTCTTTATTTAAACACGGTAAAGAAGGTACTATTATTATCATACATTAATCCCATAGTATTAAACGAGCAATATTTGTATTAAACATATTTGTAATCACGTTCTCGAAAACGGCTCTAACGATTGCCATGAAAGTTGCTATAATATAGTGGTGTACGGAGGCGAAAAATCGATGTAGCTAGGTCTCATATCTGGGAAAATTCCTTTTCTCCGTATTTTCAACCGAGCGGAGCGACCTCGGTCGCCCAAAGTTTAGTGCAAGAATAATGACATAGCAGCATGGAATTAGTAAGTACCTAATATCATTGCATCATGGAATTAGTAATTACCTACTATCATAGCAGCAAGGAATTAGAAAGCACCTACTGTCATTGCTGCATGGAATTAGTAAGTACCTACTGTCATAGCAGCATGGAATTAGTATGAACTTTCCTATACTATTTTAAATGAGAATTCTCTATTTTCACCAGAGCAGAGCTTGGTCACCCAGGTACTATTAAAAAAACGTAACCAAGTATGTCTAGATTTTTATACATTTTCAATTTTATAGCAGTCCATATCGTATCATAATAATTGTATGCATTTGAGCTGCACTGTAACCCATTCCCTATTATAAAAAAAAGAATTCATCGCCGCACTTAATCTTAAGCCGGAGCACGCAGTTAATTAAGCAGTGCACTCGACTGTGAAATATCGTTAAATAATAACTAGCCCCGCTAATTAGCCGTTTCGCTTATTGTAAAACTTACAGGTCAGCTTTCTTCTCACAACATTGTGATACGCTTTCTTATTTTATTGGCTCTGCGTCGATTCCACGTGAACAATGCTAGCTTTTACATTTGTCGTAAACAGCTGTTGACTGTAAAAAACAATGTTCTTTTTAAAATGGGCGATTTTGAACCATATTATTAGGGAGCAGCGACCCACAATAGCATGAAAGGGCTTTTTTTACATGACATCAGCAAGTTCGCCCTTCGAAGTGATGCATCAAGTTACTGCAACAAAAGCGATTGATTCGCGCTCTCAGGATCAAATGGGGCGAATTTCGGGTGCAAGGCTGGGGCGGGGCGCGGGGCAAGTGCGGGGGTGCGGGGGCTTTGAGCAGGGGCAACAATGCGGCCCGGGTATCGACCCACCCCGCGCGCCGTCTGCCCGACGCACCGAGCCTACGCGGCCACCACTAAGCTCCTTCGCTCCTATGCAAACCTAGTACTTTTGCTTTCTAAAACATGCCACAAATACTTGCGGTCGACCCTGCAATGGTTCGAGAATTCATTTTAGATATTATTTGTGGGGCAAGTTAGTTTGAGATAGTTTTCAGCGTTAACTTTGTGCAGCCCTAGTTTAGTGTCGCCTTTACGAGTACAATACGTTGAACCAATTAGGGAATGCTGTATGCTGGGTATTTTATTTATTTATGTTCTAAACTAGGCAATTTTGCTGTTTTAAACTAGATATCCTTACACAGAGGCAGAGTCATGTCAGTGACTTAAGTGACTTTGTCCACGATCAATAAAATTAAAAGCTTGAATTGAACTTTAGATGGGTTTTATAAAAAGTACAAAGTCACGTGGTTGTTTAAATCAAACCATTTATTTGCTTTTGAATATGGGTACCTACATATTCCATGTTCATCTTGGCATGCGGAAGACATGTATTCAGACACCTTATTCTATCAACTCATATAGGCTCATATCAGCATATCAAAAACCTCAACCCACTCAAGCAAATGCAAAACCAACCCTTCCCCACTTCCTAACTTCATCCCCCGCAAACATATTCAGCAATTAAACTATCCGCATCAATTAAACCCTAAAGCTAATCCCTATTCGAAACTAACACTTATCGATGCCCCAGTGGGCCGACAAACGCAAGTTGCGATAACCGTTCCCTCGCCGGCTAGATACAATGAACTATGGACTAATATTTGGGTTTCAGGACTAACCGACCCTGATGGAATCTGCGCAAACTGTTCGATACCTGGCACCAATCGTGCTGAAAGGATTACGTAGTTAGGGGAAACTGTGATTAAACTTTGCAGTGTTGGTTGCAGAATGTTGTAACGGGTTTTTGGTAAAGTAGCAATTAATTGCCAGGTAAAACTAAGTGGGTAACTTAGACAAAGTCAGTTTTGTTATCATGATATCCAGATTTAGGACAGGAATTCATTAATAAATTACAGGCTTATTTATTATCTAACACCTATAAATTATAAATTCTCTGAAGTTCATTTCAAATGTGTTCTGTGAATCCTTGTATTGCCGTTGGCATCCTTTTCTTCCGCATTGGCACAGCTGCCCGAATGCCTAAGTGACAAATACCTAATAACTAAATCAAGCTTTTAGCACTTTCGCTTCTACGAAACCCCATTTCGTTGCGGTAGGGAGAGGAATAAACCTACAAGACTCCCAACACAGGAAGGATTTTGCCATCATAATCAATCAAACCAGTTTCACATACAAACCCATTTACATTATGACATTTTAGTTCTTCTATGTTTATTGAAAGTATAATTAAATAAAGGGAAAAACATAGGGTTAATAAATACAGGGTCAAATAAAATTACCCGGTGAAACTCCGCAGGAGTGATATCTAGGCAAGATAAAACAAATAAAAGAGAAGTTTACACAAAAAAAAAAACTCTTATTTTAAGTAATAATAATTAATTAATTTTAATACACATCATACGATAGTTGACCCAAAAAAAACATGATATTTTTAGGGTTCCGTACCTGAAAATGAAAAAACGGAACCCTTATAGGATCACTTCGTTGTCTCGCTGTTCATCCGTCAGTCTGTCAAGACCCTTTTTCTCAAGAACGCGTGGAGGTATCAAGTTGAAATTAATAAAATTAATATCAAATACGTCGTAGTAAGTCTATGGTCTCTTGGAGCTCTAAAAAAATCTAGCTTCTAAGTCAATGCAATAAAAAAATACGGCCATTTAAGCGACATATTTTGACACTCGCAAATAAATCAAAACCTACAGGGTACTTCCCAGTCACCTAGAATCAATAAATTTGGCATGAAAGCAAGGTCTCAGCACATGTAAAGGAATTAGTCCGAAAATCGTTAATTTGTAGTTATACACACAAAACTTTTTTTTTGCTATCACATACTTACATTTGCAGTTGGAGAATTGATCGTAACGTATATCGATGTATGGGAGAACATGGTTTTCAACTACAATGTTACGTTTGGGATAAATTCATCCAAACTACGGAACCCTTCATTGTGCGTATTCGGACACGCACTTGGCCAGTTTTTTTTGTTTTATCATATTTACATATCGATACCCTACCCATCACGTTTACGGAGTTTTGCTACCTAATTGATGTTGACCCTAGTGAAGTAGATTTCACTTCTCATAGGGACTAAAATATTCGGTGTCCATTCCACTAGATACGTCGGAACGATATGCTTGCTTGTATCTTTAGGGTCCCGAGATCTTTAGAATTGTAAAAGTGAATGTTCCGTTAAATTCCTTTCAGTAGTTTTTGAGCCAAGCGCGCAGATTTAGGAATAGATAGCCGACTTAGGATTAAACGAGATTCTAGGAAACCGCTAATATTTTGTCTTTGAGGGTCTTCATAAACACAGAATACATATTAAGGGGCAGTTAATTGTATTAAACTTCCAAAATATACTTTATTAGTCTCCAAAAAATTGACAACATCTGGTTTCGAAGTCAGTGGGCGTAGAATAAAGGCTGGTACAGACGCACCGCGGGCAAACTTGGGGAGCGTCAGTGAAACCTAATAAAACCGGTTATGGTCCCTACGTGACGCGTGCGAGGTAATGAGTTTTCGGAGAAAGCGCTGTATTTGTTCTGTGTAGTTCTCCGTACAGCGGTATACGCCACACGATACCCAGTGTGCACCGCGTTTAACTGCATAATTGTAATTTGGAACATTAGTCAGTAGACTGCATTGCTTTGATAAAAAAATAGTCTGTTTAATTTTATTGCGACCCACCGCCCATGCGCCT
The DNA here is from genome assembly GCA_916701695.1 of Agrochola macilenta. Lineage (NCBI taxonomy): Eukaryota > Metazoa > Arthropoda > Insecta > Lepidoptera > Noctuidae > Agrochola > Agrochola macilenta. Next base: position 19,296,408 of record OU753560.1, on the reverse strand, counting down.
GCATTGAACTTTATTAACGAAATGTTTGTTTCGATGTGCAATTAAATTCTAATTTAGGGTTGATTTATGAAGCAATTTATTTGAAAACGAACTAGGTATGCGTGCGTGTCGGCTAATATTTCCGACAATATAATCTAGCTGATATGAGAATTTATTGTAGCATTAACTTATTGAAACTGGAGTGTCGTTTGACTGTAATTAGTAGTTCAATGATTAGGCGTTGTGCCAGTACCTTGTAATATTTCAACATCTATACGATTCTTTGGCATATCAACCTAAGAGTCAAAATCTTCCTAGCCTTTTCCCAAATATGTTGGGGTCGGCTTCCAGTCTAACAGCTGAATACCAGTATTTTACATGGAGCGACTGCCTATCTGACCTCCACAACCCAGTAGCTGTTAAAGATCCACGAATAAAAGCCGGGACCAACGGCTTGACGTGCTTTCCGAGGCACGAAAGAGTCTCGGTATGTAAAGATGATCACCCATCCACGGACCAACCCAGGCAAGCTTAGCTTAACTTGATGGATCGGCCCGTGCGGCTGTTATTACTTAGACACGAAATCCTCATTTAGCCATGAGCTCCTCATATCGTATCAATCTAAGAGTATTGGTACAATATACAGCGTGTATCATAAATATTTCGTCACATGGACGTGGTATAGACCATCAAACTGAACCATGCATCAAACATCGTAATCGCGAAAAAGCCGTCCCATACATTTAGGTCGCGGATTACATCCCCATACATAACCCTTTTTCATCATTACCATTAGTTTTTAAGCTAGGATAGCAAGCTAGAACCTTTGTATACTATCCTCGCTTGCTGTCTTGGCTTTGCACAAGCTAACGCTGTATACGCGATGCTAGTAAATTTTAAGCCAATAAAGGCTTGTGCAGACCAGCGCGACTTGTCGCGCGACGCGACACCGGTTATTGTTATACTGTGAAGTTTTCTTAGAAATTGTATTGTTCGTGTCGCGCTGGTCTGCACAAGCCTTAACACTGCGGTGACTTAGTCTGTAGAGTCTGTATATTTACGAGTATATGATTCACAACAAAGAAAAACTTTTACTATGAATAAAGTACCCCTAATTTCCTTAAGTGTATGACGTAGCAATAATTTTATTTATGACCGACAGGGTCATTTATCTTCAATCAATCGCCAAGGCTCGACTATAGACAGAGTACGTTTCTCACATAGCTGACGTCCAACGCTTCCCAAGATTTTATCGGTTTATTTTTTCACGTACTACGTAAAGGCTCGTGCAGACCAGAGCGACGCGACGGCGTGACGTGACTCGAACAATACAATTTCTAAGAAAACTTCACGGTATAACAATAACCGGTTTCGCGTCGCGCTAGTCGGCACGAAGCTTTACAGTACTGACAATGTTAGTTTATATGAATTATTTTTATTACACTACAATGATGTTTATCGTAGATATCATTAATGTGTTCTCGTGGGTCAAGTTGAAGGGGTTTGGCTACTAGCCAAAGACACGTGTAAGAAATATCCTTGAAGCCGAGATTACACGGTATGTGTAAATTGTAATAATGTGCTGTTAAAAATTACACTTGTTTGCTGCCTTAGATTCGTTTTACAAGTCTTGGACTAGTATATTCTCGTATATCTCTCAGATTTGTGATTAGAAAGAAAGAGAAATATTTTATTTGGGACACGCGCAGGACACAAATACAAACAGTAATAATAAAAATTAAAATTAGCATTTAAAAACTAACAAAATAATAACGACCTGTGCGAGGTCAAAAAGCCTCCTTCCTATCTCAGCATAATGCGGTGTACTTTTTACTTTGGAGATAAAAAGCATTGTTAGCTATACTTCACTAATAGAGGTAAATATAGGTCAAGGAGAATAAGGTTTTGTCATTGTTCTCATATGTACTATCGTGCTTCTACGATGAAAAACTACCTTTCCAAATGATTTATTTTACCAGACTACAGCTAACTTTAATTAGAGATGAAATAATGACTTGAAATGCTTTTCGTCATCCTCTCGCTCTTTGTCGACCTCTGTCTATCAAGTTTGATCATACATTATATTCGCCATATTTTGAACGTTTTGATATCATTATCAGTGTGTCGTCCAGACGACATTGTTATTATTTTTAATTGCGTCTCGGCATCGATTACTTTTCATAAAAAAAAAATTAAGTAAGAGCTTATTTCTTCGTAATAACACAAACGCAACACGCACAGTTTAAATCATTATCAAACAAATTAAATCATTATCAAGAGCAACACAGAATACTACTCTATCAAAGAAATAAAAACTTAATTTAAAACAGCTCATGTCAATGCCTTGAATAGCATATTCATGAGCAACAAAACTGAACGAATCAATTACCACGTTGTGATTGTGAATGTGAACCTCAATGTTTGTCGTTTTAATTTTAAAAGCCACTCAAAACCCTTTGACGGGCCTAAACTTAACATTCCCTGCATTCCGAGGACGCGTGATATCGTACCGCGTTGTCCGTCCCTTTCTGTTTCCACATTTCACCCCTTTACTCATGTCATGACACTTATGACAGGTTGAACTGATAAGCTGAAGCGATCGCCACGACTTTTTGTCGCACCGTCTGAACTTGAGTTTATGGTTAGGGACTACTTACCATTACAAAAAAAAAAACTTCTGACTAAAAGCCGGAGTTTTACACATTCTGAACATTTTACTTTTTAATCTTAATTTTTTTCATTGCTCAATGAACTCTTTATATTTTCTTTAAAAAATCTCTTCAAGTAGAAAAGTACGGACAAATGACAAGGCTGGACAAAGTCCGGATGGCTAAAGAGCCGGACATATCCGGACGGATGGTAACCCTATTAGCGACGGAACTGATTCGAAAAACGGGTTTTGGGAAATTGTTTTAAGACTCTATCTTATAATTAAGAAAACGTTCCTAATATTAACTTCAACGTCGCTTCAAAGTAATTTAAATTGTAGATACAGATTAAAGAGGCGTCGCGGTCAATTAGCCACGTATGGAAATGCATTATAAAATGCGAATAAAGCCGCACATGTTGTCATTCATCGACCTTCTGTGTAAGTGAACAAAGGGTCACACGCTGACGTTCGTGACTTAATCGCCGCCGGCGCAGTATGTACGGGCTATTCCGCTCAATTAGGCCTGCGGACCGGGTTTGTCTACTCCGCAGACGTTGCACGCTGGAGCTGTCGACCGCTTTGATTAAAGTTTGATTGGGACCTGTCACTCATGCCACGGATTTAGAACGCGCTCACGCATTGATGTCAAATAAACGTATAAACGCGGTGGCGATTTTTGATTGATCTCTTTTATTGTTATTTTTCGCTGTGTATTTGAATATCTGTTGACTTTTGAACGCATGTGTGCGATTCATTTCCCCTCTGCTTTGTGCAATTAATTCTCATGTTGCTTGAATTTGCGTTGGACGTTGACTGGAACTAACCAGCGGAAAATGAGGATGCAGTGTTTTTATTAGGTTTTAAAACTCATTTCATGTCAATATACACTTTTTATGTTTTCATGTAAGTACTGCAGTATTATTGTCTTTCAAAATAAATGAGCTACATAGTATACATACATTGTATTTTAGAATTAAACTATGTATATATTTCTTGTACGTACTTAATATAACTTTTTCCACAATTATAACTACTAAATTAAAAAACTAACTATAATGAATTAGCATTGCCACATTGAATGGCAATGCTAATTCTTTGGCCAAAGAACGAACCAGCCGTCTGGTCACGTGAAATGTTGACCAGTCGGAGAGAAATTTTCTTGAAAAGGAGACGCACACTCGGACCCCATGACCCGAGCGTTTCGACCACAAACGGCTTAAAATTGTAGTTACCCATAAGGTAACTAGGTAGGTAAAAAGGTATTTGCGCCGCTTAAGGGAATAGGGATGATAACAGGGTAAAAAAAAAAGAAATTCTAATTACTCCATCAGTCAAAAAAAAAAAAAAAAAACTTAGATAAAATATTTCTATGGATAAGATAAAACGCATTTTAAGTTGAGGACTGGGGGTCGCTACGTCACAGGTAAGTATAACATCTACAATTCCACATTTTAACTCAATGTATCGCCGTTATCTTTAGATAACGTAAAAAAAGAAAAAATACGTGTCCATTATTTTACAAATATCCCCACCACAGACTAAAAAAAAAAGTTGTTTTTATCCCTATTAAGCTAGGTCCCTAGGTACACAATATTAAGTTTAACGCACAGGTTAAAGATTTTCCAAAGTACAAAACTGTTACCGCAATCGGAAAAGAGAAATAAAAGGAAAAAACTAAATAAATTATTACCTAATTCTCGTAACACGGCAACAACGCAACGTTACGAAAGTTTTCCCCTCGGAGCAGATTCGGGGGAGCTCGGGGTATTATGGCACAGCTTCCCGACAACTTTTTATAACTCGTAGTAACACTCGGAGAGACGCGGTGTTAGGTAATTTCTCCCCTCGATAGCCCGTAACTGTTTTGTAACTTTAACTTCAACCAAACTTAGCAGAAATTTACTAAGTTATGCCAAAATGACTTGTATGGTTTCTTCCCCGTTCTTAACTACCATAACGCAAAGTTATTAAACTCTCGAAGTAAAATGTCGTAAGAGGTCAAGACTTCTGTTACGAATATTACTTAATGTTTTGTTTGTTTTCCGTCTGGTGTAGAAATGAAACAAAAATATTAAGTGGTCGCTTTCCGCGAACTTCGGTGGAGGGAAAAAGTTTTTTACATCATTACCTAGAAGTATTTTTATTGCACGTAGCTTTCAGTATTACTCATGGTCAGATTGCCATGAAAGGCTTAAGGGGCATGCGCTAAGGTAACCCGCGAAATTCGAATTTTCTTTAGTTTTTGGCATTTTGCAGGTCAGTGTCAGGTTTTATGTTGATTAAAATATTATTCGCGACCGTAACAAATATGGTTTTACATAATTATAATCATTACAATCAGGAATACAACTCCATAAGTAAGTACAATGGCCAAATGTCATGATTTCATGAAATAGTCATTCAATTGAATTATATGAACTTAGAGAGTTGTATTCATCATTTTTATGATTCTAATTCTATAAATATACATTTGATACGGCCGCGAATCATATTCAAATCAACTTACAACATGATACTGACCTGCAAATTGCAAAAAACGTAACAAAATTTGAATTTCGCGGGCTACCTTGACGTTTTCGCCTTAAAACATTTCATTTTTGATTCGATTCAACGAAGCGATTTAGCTTGTACGATTCATCTGCGTTCTTCAATATTCGAGCACGAATGTTTGTTTAATATGATAATTATCCAATAAAAGTTAATGTCTCGGAAATGATAAATAGTTAATATCGGCGCCCTTTAACAACCAAAATATTTAATTAAGATGCTCATAAAGACAGCCAGTGGCGCTTCAAACTGGTTTAATTAGAGAGATATTTTAAAACTTACCAACTTCATTATACATTATACATCTTACACTGATACATATTTTTCTGACTTTTACACTTCTTGTTTGGGATTATACATTCTTTACTGTTACTAACTAAGTATACATTAGTTTTAAGTTATGAATAATGATGGTTTTTGTACTATTTATAACTACAAAATATTTAATTTCTAAAAACCGGCCAACGGAACCCTTCGTGTGCGAGTCAGACCCGCACGGTCGGAATCGCACCAGAAGGGTTAAAAAAACACGTTTCTTATATGGAAACCCCCTTTAATTATTAACTATTTTTAATTTTTATTATTTGTTTTTCTAGCGGCAATAGAATACATAATCTGTGAAAATTTCAACTGTCTACCTATTACGGTTCATGACATACAGCCCGCTGACAGACAGACGGACGGACGGACAGCGGAGGCTTAGCAATAGGGTTCCGTCTGGCACCCTTCGGGTACGGAACCCATCGATATACTAATCAATGACGGCACCCTAAAAAGACGTACTATGACTTCTCATTCTACGATTTGCAGCTTGTAAAAAACTAGAAAATCTGTATCGCCTTTTATACACTCACTGCAGGTGCTTCATTAACACACTCCATCGACAAATTGATTCTCCAATATGTCTGCTTATAGCGCGGTAATTAACATTTATAGCCGATGTTTTCATTAAACTCTGTTGAATACAGAATCCCCTAAAAATGAACTAGTCAAACAACTGTTTATTGTTTCCGGTGTGTATTGTTTTGACAGATGCTGCTATTGGTCCGCTGTATACATTACAAACATAACATTGCGTTTACAAAACCTCATCATTATCAAGTTACAGTTCAATTTGATTCTTATGTCGTCAGCCTAGCGATGCGATCATGTCACAGTTTGATAGTTCGGACGGAATAAGTAAGTTGTTTGTTGTGTATTGAAGGCGTGGTGTCGTCGCATCTATTTTTAGGTTTACGAGTTCAGTCCCCTTCTCCCCTGTGTCCCCTCGTCGTGTCGTTCTTCATCCCTGCTGGGCCAAGTGTGAGGGCTCTCACGTAAACGTCTTATAAGTAGATGTCATGTTGAATTTTACGATGCCTTTTGATTGGATAAGTTTATCACTTTAGCATTTTTTTTCAAAAACGTTTCATGATGACCACAGACGATTTATCATCTTGAACGTTTCATTTGACGTTTTTATTAATCTTATGCGTATGAAAATAAATTAATGGACCAAAATGTAATACACGTGTCCTTCTCATTCCATACAGCTATAGAGAACATACGACCCCATGGCGTGTTCTATAAAAGTTCCCGTCAAACGCTGGCAGTATAAATCGCGCGAGACACGAACCAACTCGATCTTGACCAACATTTCCTAGACGTGACGTAATCGTCACAACTGTGAATTAACCTAGATAACATTCCGGAGTAAACGTATGGATGAGCATCACACACGCTTTTATCTCCTGGAGTTAACAGACAATTTAAGTGGTCTTAAAGAATGTGTTATAGACACAGACAGAAATGATTTTACTTACCTTGCTTATACCTATTCGATGTATAGATACAGATAGTCATAACGCACTACGCAATTCGCGTAAGTTAGATCCATGCGGTCCTCTTTATTACGTCGCGAATCGAAGGACCAGAAAAAACAGATCAAAATACTCGTAGATCGTAAATTAAGATCATCAGAACTCAACGACTACTTTTCAGAACTGAACGCAACTTTTGGCCAGTAAAAAATTATGAATCTGTGGAAATAGAACATTGAAACGGGATGCAGTCGTTAAGTCTCGCCGATACGCTTATATTGTTTTGTCAGTTCACTATTATATGTATATAGAGATATTAGGTCACCAGCTGGTTCTGTGCAGATAATTTAGCTGCAACATGTGATTGATGATGCAAACCTGTTCCGTCTGAGCGTCCGAAACCGAAACTGCAGCTAAAAAACGTATCAATTCTAAACATCCAGATTAATCATTATGTTAGAAGTTTTCAGAGACCGTTAAAAACGATTTACAGTGTTCCGGATGGTTTAATTTTGAACTAAATAAATGATGACGCGTATTCTATTTTATCTTTGCAAGCTTGAAATCGTCGTCTGTTGTCGAGGGAAAATTAACAACCAATGCATGAGGTAGGAACTAAATTTTAATGGACTTTTACGAATAATCGGAAATAATATACGCGTTCTTATATACAATTTAAGAGTCTTGCCGAGGCCATACACTACTACTATATCTAACTCCTCATCTTCTCAACGATTATTGCTATTTAATTATTCCTCCACGTGTCTCAGTGATCTCGGACCGAAGGACCACGTAGCTTTTACTGTAATTGATACATACATATCTTTAATCTGGTGTTTGTAAGTCGGTCCCCCACAAGTATGCGATGTTAATGGACAATTATTTCGGCAGTCGTCGGTCTCACGCGACGCGTGGCGCGTGCGTGCTCGCTTATTATTGTAAGCGGAGGAGAGCGCGTGTGACGGACGGAGGCTGTCCTATGTGTGAGCAGGGAGCGGGTTTCAATGGGAATTTTGTGCGAAAAGATTGGTCCAGTAAAATAAGAGAATTTACGATATGAAGGAAAAACGGAGGAATGTCACTAGCAAAGATGCTAATTTTGCAGAATTTCTCTGGTGTGTGTCAGATTTGTAGTAATCTAAATAGGCTATTATAAACTCTCCTGATTGGCTATTACATTCTCAAAATAATTTAAGTACATGCGGAGCGCAATGAAAAATCAGAAACACAAAATTTCCATACTTTAAGAATAATATCGGCAATAGCATCAAAATTCCCATCGTCAACCCTTCACCGCTTCCTCTCTTCCCTCGGTCCACATCGTCTGGTCGATAAGGCCATGTGTGCACGCACTGCGGGAGTCCGCCCCCCCTCGCCGGCTATTTTCATTTATCACTCCGAGATGCTCAGCCTTTCCTCGCCGATAACGGTGTCTGAGATAAAATAAAAAATCTATTTTACTATGTATTTCGGAGACAAAATTCCAGTCTTACAGACATACAAGCATTGCAGATGCTACTAAAACTTGTGTGATCTAAACTTGGAGACTGCGGAATTGTAGTCAAGAGACTACCGAGTACCGTAGAGGCCACTTTCCTTAATTGATTCTCACGACTGTCGCGCGAATGTTAGCAGCTGAGGCACTATTCCTTTTATTCAGAGTAAAAACACAGACATTGTGTCGCGTCGTCGCTTCAAAACGTGTACGTATAGACTACATCATTAGCTATAACATCCATGTATAGCTACACATATTAATTTAATAACATTGTGGCTAATTTATTAAAAGAATGTTGCTCGACAACCCACTACAAGAACATAAAAAAATCTGTGGACCAAGTTTTAATGGGACCAACGATGAAAAAAATAGCCACACCATGTCCAATTTCTTTAGAAAAAAGCGTATATTTTAATTAAATTACTGTTCTAAACACCTATTGTTCCTATAAAAATTTCGTAATGGCTTCTTTAGAATTCGGCTTATCAGCTATATTTATTTTTATAGAGTTCTTAGAAAAAAACAAAAAATGCTATAACAAAGCTTCTAACAAGCAAGCAACTTCATTCTCGCTTATATAAAAAACCTGTCAAATCACAAACAACGATCGATCGAGGGACTTAGTAAATCTAATAAGAGAGTTTTTTGTGCGCGAAACGAATGAGGTGAAACGTGTTTGAAATAGACAGGGGATTAAGTGTCCCCTAGTAGGAGCGAGGGGTTCGATGCATGCGCCGGTCGTGGCAGGGTTACCAGCCAGTGTATGACGCTTTCTCTTACAACACCAAACTCGATTTGGAAATAGGTTATTGTGTCGTTTGTGGTCGAAGTGTGACTAGCTATTCATAGAACGGCATTAATGTGCTGTCCAAAATCTTGTAACATGAACTTGTTCAAGTTTTAGTTACAGATATTTTCATCTTAAAATCACCTGTATGATAATAACCAGCTACAAATTAGTCCAAAGCTCACCTCTTTAACAAGCGAAGCTCAAACCCGACACTAACATGATATGGCTGTCACAGCAAATCCTGACGAATGGTAGCCCTGCGTATATGCGCAGTGCGTGCTTTGCGAACGCTCTCGTGGATCCAGCGGATCAATTTCACGCGGATCGATTACTCTTTGTCGTTGAGAAAAAGGTCCTTGGCACAGCACATGTGTTCCAGTGCTTCAACTCCACGAAGATTATAACACGTGTCGTTTATCGACGCATTAACGACATGTGTATTGCATCGCCTCTGAGGCTATGACATAGTTTATACCTCATCCTTGATACTGTCATGCTCGTATTTACAAACTCTCAGCTAACTGAACTGAACGAACACGGGTAACTTATCAAAGTAAAATTATCATAGTTAACTGGTCTACTACTTTATCGCCAGAGCCATCTGTCATTTACAGATCATCAGATAAATTGCTACACATGTATACAGTGTACACGTCATTAACCTTATCGTTTTATATTTTGAACTGCGTGTGGGCTTTGGACCTGGGAATTTTTCTCACGATATAACTTAAATTAAATTAAAACTTATGATTCCTTTTATAACGGAATTCAACATGAATAAAATATATATTTGTTCAGATTATGCCTATTTTACTATCTTCACCTTTTTCTCTCTGATTAACGATCTGACATACTAGTGAGGTTAGTGGTCTTTTCGTCCGTAGTTCCCCTCATACTATTACAAAAATAACTATATTGCAAATAGTGTATAGTTAGGTCGTTATACAAAATGCTATTTTACTGCCCCCATACCATAGTAGTATAATAATTAATCTACTGTGGCCTGGTCGCACAAAATGTTCTTAATTAGCCTAATGCACCAAAGCCAGTGGCTTTTTGTGGACATTTTGTTGCTGCTTTTATTGCAATAAGTAACCGCAGCAACAATTTGGTTGGCGAAAATCATTGGACATTAACGAACTAACCATTAAGATAATTAAGGATAATTGCGGCTGAGTTATTGAATGTTTTCGCATGATAATGACACTGTTTATTACTGAATGGTGTAGGCTCGCGTTCAATCGTATTCATGTAGGCTTACGTTAAATAACGAAAGCTGGTTATTTGTTTTTCATGTAATTTTCGGTGTATAAAAGAGGAAATTCAATATAAGTTAACTGAACTAAACAAATAATAAAATCAAACTGATGTTCGAAATGGGCCGCTAAAGATTTATCAAAAATCTGAGCAAAACTCCAAAAGGAACAAAGATACTTTATGTCTGTCTGCAAGGACCAGAAAACTAAGATGAAAATTCTTCTTTCATTACTGCTTATTCAACACAAGGGTGGTGCCGTCGGTAAACAGCGCAGGTACAAACAGCTGGTGGGTCGAGAGCGAGACTCGAGCTCGTACCATTGTGATCGGCGCAGGCGCACGCTGAGCGGCAACGCCGCAGCCTCTCATGTTTATTTTATTACTAGCCTTTTTATTACTGATCCCTTCGCCTTTCGGTTTGTTTAGATATGGTTTGGTTGAGTTTTGATGTTGGCTCGCTAGAAATGGTTTGTGATATGCAGTTGTAGAGCATGTAAGTAAAACTAGTAAAATGGCAGTTATAAACACGATAAGGTTGTATACACGGTGGCACAAGCTGAAGAATGTTTGTAAGGAACTGAGAAGCCACTGAGCGCCATGATGAAACTTTACTTCACAAATCACAAATGTACTATAAGCTAAGAAGCACTCTCAGCAGATGAACATGCTATACAAGAGATATCTGACGAAAATCCACGATATCTTCTTATTCCTTTACCTTTGGAAAGCTCTAATACGTAACATATCAACCACTTTGCATTAGACTCGTAATTATTTTCGTTGTCTATATATTAAGTATTCTTAATTTTTAAAAACCTAGCTCTAAGACTAATAAAGACTGGTGCTATTGGTAAAAGTTTAATCCAATCCTCTTTTTACATAGAAATAATGCCGTGCGTAGGTCTTGAAATAAAAGAAAAAGGAATTGACGATAATGAATAAGTAAGTTATCGGGTGTTTAATATGGATTATGGATCGGGTTCAGGTGGTTACACAAAGAAAAAATCTCATTTCGTTTAGCAATTTGGAGCATCTAGCCGACCAGCTAACGACATTGCCCCATTTCGTTTGGCGCCTTTGGAACACAGAATCCTTTTCAAGCTGCCGTACTTTAGAAACCGATCCGTTTTCAAACTCTCCATAAAAGACAGAAAAGTTTATAAATTAAATAAGTGAACGATGAGTAAACACTTAATTGTAGGATACTACTACATTTACGTATAACAGATACAAAGCGAACGGCGAAAATCTGAGCACTAGTTCCAGGTAGAAACAGACACTACACAGCCGTCCACTGACGCGTATCCGTAAATAGAAAAACAATATTACCAATACAAACGTAACACTTACGATTTTATTACATCACTCCCACGGACCGCAATGTTTTGACGGTTTTAATTACGTGCGATAGGTAGCAATAATCTCGCCAACAAGGCATCAATGTTTACAATCCAACAAAGGTAGTACAATGAAGGCCTTTCAGAGTATTTTGCGGTATGCACAACAATAACAGATGAGCTAGAACACGTGGTTGTATGAATTTCGCTTTTGTGCTGTTCACGGAAATGGGAATATACTTGAATAGCGCGTTGCTATGGGAGTGGGACTCGTCCGGATTGTGGTGCAGTTAGTTAATCTATATTGAGAGCGAGGGATTGGAGTTAATAGCGCTTGTGGGATTTGGTATTGACACTAATTGTGATCATTGTGACGGTTTGTGGTCAACCTTTCTTTATTGTGTGTTGATCAGAATAGTTTGAATGCGTTTTGATTTAATGGTCGCTTAGATCATGTTCATACAACAAAATATTATGGGAGACAGGGAGACTGATAAAAAAAACTGCAGCACAATTTATTTAATAGAATCCCTCAGTTTACAGTATGCAGAAGAGAGAGGAGTAAACTAAAGCAAGGTCAATGCCCCACGAACTAAGAGGCACACGTCGGTATACATAATAATCATCTACATCGGTTCAGGTATCGTACTGCGACACATTTAGGAAAACCCAGCTCTTATCGGTTCTATAGCGGTAATGCCACACCCAAGTACCAAAATCTTACTCCGAGACACGAGCATATAGGTATAGAGGCGACAAACCCCGATACTCGTCGTCGTGCGGCACCGGACACGGCGCTTCCTCGCCCGTATTAAACGTCCGCCTACGCGCTCGCTTCCTGCGCGGCGCGACGCCACGCGGCCGCTAAGTGCGCGGAGCGAAGGACCAAAAAGGATTTGGAAAATTCACTTTTCTGAGGTGACGAATTTGGGAAGGAACTTTGGGACGAGTTTAGAAGCAAATTATGACGATTATATGAATAATATCAAGAAGGTCACAAACTAATGTTTTTTTAGGGCATCGAATGGCATCCGCAGGAACGGATATTAATGAAGAAGATCTATCATCTACTCCTCTAGTGTCGATGTCTTTTGAGTCCTCCATCTGTTATGAAACGAAATCCAGATCCTTGATAGGTGCATGATTTGATATTTATTAGGAGCAAATGATTAGTTTATGAAGGAACAAGCGCAGTTCGAAGAATACAACAACAACAACAACATAGTATGGCAATGTGCCCATGCGTTCTTGACAATGACTTTGTTTAAAGACATTAGCATATTCCGAAACATGAGTAATGTTTGCCAATGTCGGCTTGAATTATGAACGCTAAAATATGTTTATATGCAAATGAATATGAATATCATCTTTCTTTTATTATATCGCTTTTGGGTGACTTTTTTCATTATTTTGAAAGAAAGAAAAAAAGAAAGAAAAATTGTATCTTGCACAAACAAAACGCACATAACAAATAAAATACACACATACAAAGTACCCAAAAGCCTCGTATTCAAGCAGTAGAAGTTTTACGCGGATTACTTATTATTTTACTCTTCATTGCATTTCACACACATTTTTATTTTTATTTTTTATTATATTTATTTGTCTGTATCTATCTATCCGTGACATCACTGCGGGCCCTATCAGAATACCAGCGCTGCGACATTTTTATTTATTTTTAAATGTCGCGGCATTATGCTGAGATAGGAGCCTTTTGGCCTCGTACAGGACTTCCTTCTGTGTCTTCATTTTAATGTAACTTTGTTTTTGATTGTTTTTTATGTATGTTTAATGTGTTTTTAGTTTTGTGATTTCCTGTGCGAGTCTCAATAAATACTTTTTCTTTCTTTCTTTCTTTCAAGTTTGACAATTGTTATTTTTTTTTTTTGTGGTTCTTTTGTTGTCCTATTGTTTTTTTTTTAAATTCAATTAATGAAAATTACTTGTTTTCATTACTGCAATGATTTATTTATTTACATAACCCTTAAATATATAGCATAGAATGTAGTCAGGACAAGTGTTGCTAGAAGATTACTAAATCTTGCACCAGAAAACCCCACTGTTAGATCCATGATTAATTTACTCCAGAATTATTTAAATATGCAAAAAATAAAAGCTCTCAAGATAAACTCCAAAACCATTCATGCTCTCACGCATGCAAAATATGTTTCGAACAAGATTCGCGGAACCAATAGCCCGACTATAACGGTGCCTCTGATGTGCACCTAATGCTGACAGATATGCGGGGTAGGAAGTCGCCGTAGACACATTAGAGAAACCTGTCTCGTATCGGAACTGATTATTTCAATACCCTGTGGAAATCGTGTCATGTGGTTTGTGTTCGTGGGTATACTTATTTTCACACACACACAAATCTTTTAAGTGGTCTGTTAATGTGGTTCAAGCACCCATATGTACCATCGAAGAAGTTCATATCTAGCCACCGTAAGGACTATTCTTGCTTGCAGCGCTCGGCGGCTATGGCACCATCGTGGTCATCGTGTTCACGGGATTTTGTTTTGAAACTGGTTAGATATGAACTTCTTTGATGGTACTTGTATTGATATTCAGGACTTGGACTTAATACTAGAATACGTGGATGCTGGAGATACAGAACTGATCGATGAGGCGATGCTTAGGGTAGGCCTACGTCCAGTAATTCCAACAGTGCATGACTTTATGCTGAATGATGATAATTAGGTTGAGGCTTACATCCAAGCCAACTTTGCAGTTACCTAACCGGATATCTCTCTCTCATGCTAAATATTATGTACTACTTTCTGCTACATGTAATCTGACTAAAATTCCAGTAACATCCCGCCCTTTACACCATATGGAAATCAATCCCATACCTTCACAATATACGTTGTAAAAGTAATATAAGCTAACATGTAGGTTTTTGTTTGCAGGTACGTTGTCCGAGCCCAGTCTGCGGTGGCCAGGCGCATGCGCGCGAGCCCCGTGGGAACGCGGCCGCTTCCTCGAATGTACCGCGCTAGCCACCGGCCTCTAGTTACATGACCGGTTGTACTAGCAAAAGGGAGCCCTCGGAGTTACAACAAGTGTGATGGCACTGAAAGAGGTGAAGCTTTATCGCTATAGTCCAATGTGACAGATAGAAACCGTTTATTTTTCCCGGAAAGTTCTGACTCTCTCGTTAAGGCAAAATCCACAACTTTGGTCTTATCATCCTCTATTCTGCCCTGCTAAGCTGAAAAGCGCTATGTCTGAGATACACCCTTTTAGTTTTTTTCTATAACAATTTAGTATCTAATGGTATAAATCAAAAAGCGAAAAACTACTAAGAAGTTTTTTTACGAGTATATCTCAATTTTTCCTTAAATTACAATTTACGAAAAATCAATTTTCTAAAAACTTACTCCGCTTGAGATAGCACCTTTCGGCTTATTAGGGCAGTATTGCTGTCTCATGACAGCGGACGATCTGCTCAAAGCACACAAACCTTACCCAATAGTGAAACTAATAAGTCTCTCGAAACTTTATACCGATTTTAGAGTCTAACTCACCCATGCATTAATCTATATTAAAATATCCATATAACTAATGCAAAACATCAAACCTTACACGTCTTATTTCTCACTCGGCTGTCATAATACGGGTCCGCTGTCTGTCTCAGCAAAATATCTCATCTGACTGGATACGGCGCTTCCTCAAACACGAAACCTCCTTCAATAACTTGGCAGCCGTGCGTTCGGATTACAGAACCGGTTACCGGTTTCATATCGGTTATATTGCTCAAGCAGGGAAGGGTTATGGTTTGGCTTTGGCAACATTGTTTATTTACACCTCTACAGCCAGGGGAAACTAATGGGCATAATCATTATTGGATTCCATAATGGAAATGTTTTTTAGCTTCTAAATTAGATTCAGGTCGGTAGCTAGTGTAAAACCACAGTGTTACCGCAATGGATTATGAAACTGGCGCCATTGAAATCGAAGTTAACTACAATTACATTTGTATTGTTTCAAGAAGATATGACTGACTACGAAATCGTACTTCAAAGAAGAGATCCAAAATATTCTAGTGAACGTAAATATAGACTTACAACCAGCCGCAGCTCACATCCACTAATCAAATCCGCTAAGGTAGGCACAGTTCCCCGAACTATAAAATAATATACACTCAATATACAGATCTGAGATCAAAGGTGCAACTTGCACGTCGTCACCGTTAGAGACACAAGCTGGTTTTGAAACGTTTGCTACTCAAAGGGCTAAAACCAATAGATTGAATTACCACAGCCTAACAGAAAAAACCAATAGAAAAGGTGTAGGTAACATTATTCCTTCTTTAAAAAAATTGTGTGCCCAGAAAATTTGGCATTGCTCGACGGCATTAAAATGCTGCATTATGGTGTTAACATTAAAGCAATCTTGCTAGCAGTGCCATCCCAAAGATTGTCAAAAGAATTTTCATTAAAAAATTCATTTGACATTCTTGGGACCATTCGCCTCGTTGACATCTGTAATCACTTTTGTTTCTCCTGGAACAAAAAGTAAGCTTTCTGTCGAATCTTTAAGTAACATCGTTTTTATAGCATTTTCTCGTATAGTTTCTAGTACGCTATTAGTTGTATCCCTTAGGCATGCGTGTGTGTATTTGTAGGATACAACTTAGCGTATAACCTCTGTTGAACTTGTGGTATGTTTAAAATTGCCATGTTTCCAAATCTATAACCATGGATATATTTCCCTTGCATTTTAAAAGCTTTCACTATTTTAGTTTTAGCAGCCATGCTTATAATGTCCGAGTTATTTTTAGCAAGCTTTTCAAAGCTTTTTTGTGGAATTACTGTTTAACATATTATGGCAACAATCGCAATTCTACTTCCGTGTATTAAGGATATAATGTTATGTTTAGATATGTTTGCTGTGTATCGCCAAATTGAACGGAAACGGATATTCGAGACGTGAATTGTAATTCGACATAATTTGACGACTGACTCAGGAAATGTCGACAACCTACATTGTTCAAACTTCAAATACTTTCTCTGTCGGACAGAAGAAAATATGTTATTTTTTGTCGGTTATACGAGTACATTATATCTATTGATTCATCGTTAAAGACTATGGCTTCAAACATTAAAGGCTTGTGCAGACCAGCGCGACGCGACACCGGTTATTGTTATACCGTGAAGTTTTCTTAGAAATTGTATTGTTCAAGTCGCGTCGCGCTGGTCTGCACGAGCCTTAAAGCGTCATCATTACTGCTTAGCATGGATCTATAGACATCTTTCAAACCAAGTTTTAAAGATTTCTTTAATCAATACGTATTTGATTCATTTTAAATGTACGTAACTAACCATACCTTATAATATAAACGTGAAACATACTTAGTTAATCTTATATCTTGGACTACCAGACCAGATTTATTTTAACGAAAAAACTTTACAGCAACTCTCATTACTTCAATCTAATCTTTCGAAATTCCTCTCGAAATATCGTGCCGAACTCCAGTGGAGCTTGTGAAAACATTCCGTGCTCGCTCTCTGAGGCGAGTCACCCTAGAACTCGAATAATACCTAATGGATACGTCAATAAGAAACTCAACACCGACGAATTGAATTACAGAACCCCAGCGACTGCGTTTACACACTTTAAATATTTATAATTGGATATCATTCCAAAGGGTTCCTTTGTATAAAAAGTAAAAAACTGCCACATTTATTCTTTTTTCCGCTCACATTTCCATTTCACTCATTCCGTTTTTGATTCGGCACATGATCTTAATTAAGGCGCTAATTAAAGGAATATTGAGAATGCAAAACAAACAAATCGACAGCGTGCGACACTCGCTTTATGGCTTCATTCGCCGAAATCAATTTATAATAAGTCACTATTTTTACAGCAGGATTAAAGAGATATTCGAGTAATATGGATCGCCTCCCGCAGTTTTAACCGATTCCAGTAATACTTGAAATTGAAAACATACTTCGTGATAGATATTTCCAGTCATAAACGTCTCTTTTAATGTAGTACATCCTTCCATGTTTGTAGAATTTCCAGAATATCCGTCTGATAGGACTGAGTGGTGCTTCGCAGAGATATTTTCTTCTTTTTTTTGTCGTTGGGCTCTCAGTCGTTTTTGGTACCAAAATTTGCCTAATGATACCAAGAAAATGACGTGTATTCGCCACGAAATTTCCCTTCCCGACAAACACTAACTAACGTATAGCTTGGGCTGGCTTATAAATAGGGCAGTAGATGAGAGAACACTTCCGGAGTACGATGGAGAACGAAGCTTTGGCGAAGCCGTCTCCGATATACCATAAAATTAAATGGGGCAGAAGAACCATTTTTTTGTTTGAAATGGATGATTAGAAACTAAACATTGTGATTGTGGTCGCTACGATTTTGGTTTGATAGTTATAGAATCTTACCGTGAAGGCGAAATAATACAAAAAAAATAATTTACTGTAATCGTTTTATCCTTCAACTAGCTTTTGCCCGCAGCTTGGCCCGCTTGAATGTCGGAAAATATCCGACGGGAACATACTACCGGGATTAAAAGGAAGCGAAGCGATGATCGCATGCATAGACCTAATAGTCGGAGAAAAAGTTATTGACTCCTGTCTTAGTGTTGCTTCGGCGTCAACTATTATTATTTTGTTACGCGTAATTTTAAATCTGTGATATCTTTTATAGTATTCTTTAAATGTTATGATGTCAAGGCATATTTTAATCTAAATTAAATACCTAATTTAATAATTATTTTATTGGATAAGAGTTAGTTATAATACCGGTCAAAATAGCTTCGGAAATAATGAAATTTTTATAAAATTCTGAAAGATAAAATGAATACTGTGAGTCATGCTTAGGAGATGTACTTATGCTATCGCGGACTTTTTTGTTGAACTTTTTAAGATGTACAATCCTTGTAGAACATTAATTTTATGTATCTTTTACGGTATATTTTTTTCCAACATCTTTAACAATCATCATCATATTTCAGCCAGTTTACACAAAACCTTAATGAATTTTATACTCAAACCTTTCTCAAGAATCACTCGGTTCGGAAAATTCATTAGGTGGTTTTGGAACTTATCGCGTTCAGACTGTCAGAAAGACAGACGAGACTTAGTTGTATAATATCTAACAATTGGTAAATGTAGTAGGTAGACGTTTTTAAATTGCAACGTGGGCGGTCTTTGAAATTATACAATCGCAAGCAAGGAAGTTTAAGTAAAGTTAATTTTGAGAAAAATATAGCAGTTGCAGTCAGACTCAGTAAACTCACTGCGATAGCTGTAAGCTCGAGCTATAGTTACTTCGTGCATGCGAGCGTGAATATTTTATCACGCTTAACATAAAGTAAAGCTTCTGTATGTTTATACTCTGTGGTAATACATCCACACGTATTCTTGCAACGCAATTACTGTTGATGAAAGTTTAATGGCCATGCTTGTTATATGTTTTATATAAGATATTGATAGGCGTATTGGATACTACAATATCCTGCATCTAGTGGCTAAGTTTATGGATTTGTTCCCATATAACAGTGATTTAACGGTGTTAAATCTTAACTAGAAAACACTGAGATTCGATTTAAAATATAATTTTAATAACCTTTTGTATGACAGTTATTAAATAAATTCACATCCTTGAGTAGAATGTAAAACAATTTTAAACCTATAAAGAACGTTGTAATAAAATGTAAAAGGTTGAAATCGTTTTTTGAACAGATTTTAATTCCTCTTCAATTTGGACGAGAGTCGCGAACTAAAGAAAATATTCCAGCAATTTAATAATGGGATTGGATGTTCCCGAATCCATTCGCTTATCCTTTCTCGACTAAACAGGAAAAGGGATAAAAAGTGACGAAGACCGAGGTGGACGGGGTTTTTGTCGCCTCAATTTGTAAAGCCTCCACAAGTCTGCCAGATTTATTAAAATTTCACGTTGCCGCTCCGGTCACTCGTTACACCTAATTCATATAAATATGTGTTTCATTAGCTCGCACACTTCATACTATCTAATTAGATTACTGATTATGAACGCTCAAATGTTTTCTCAACGTTATTCTCTTTACTTTGGAACGTTTTTCTCATACACAAAGTAATTTGCATAACAACGATGCCAATTAATTAATTTTTTAGTTAAAATTCCTGTTTAGTCATTATAAGTAACGTAGTTCTCCTTTGTTTCTTGCGCCGCTTATTTCGTGTTTAATGAGTTTTAACTTTTTAAGTTAAATGTATTCTTTAGTCGGAGAAAATCTTTTAATTCAGTTGTTTGACACAGAAAACATCTCGACATTTGCATAACCTCGCATAAATATTAAACATTTTAACTTAAATATATTAATATTGCATGTCTCTGTAAAATAAGGCGAATGTCCTCGCTACAAAGTTATTCCGACTGGCTAGAAATGTTAAATGCACGCTTAAAGTTCAAGTTATTTGTTACTTAAATGGAATTAGGTACGGATACTATTTATTACACCATTAGTAATACATACTTTTATAAAGTGTGTTACAAAAATGAAACAAAAGGGATGTTGACCGGGAAAAAAATATATTTTATATCCTACTTATAATTAAAATAAGTCAGATAATAATAAAATATTAAACACGTATTTTTTGCTTTATCATATAAAAAAAATGGTTTAGATAAAACGCATTAAAGTTCGCTGGGTTTGTGGGGGCTCGCTACGTCACAATTCAATATAAAATATACCGGAGAGTGACGTCATGCCACATTTTAATTCAATGTATTGCCGTAATCTTTTGATTACGTAAAAAAATAAAAAAATACGTGTACAATATTTTCTAATATCTGACGGACAAAAATTTTTTTTTGTCAATATCCCTATTAGTCTTCTGGTCCTTGTTCAGTTATCGATAAAATTCAAATACAAAATAACGATTACTGTCTATCATAGTTGATGTCACTCATAGAAATTGGAGTGACAACGGGCGTACCACTGCCCGATTGATTGGAAAATTGTCTCCGACGCCGCAATGTCGTCGCGCCTCGGCCGACGCCTTCCTGCCGATGGTCTTTTCAATGTACCTCCATTTATTAAATTGTGAAGCCACTTGTTCAAGTTATGCAGTGCTAGCTAACATATTTTGAATACTATTATATAGAATCTTTTTTTTTTTCTTCTGCTAATTGAACAGACAGCTGTGCTGCTGGGGAGTTTGTTGCGCCACTTCTTCTTCCCAGCACTAGGAAGTGGTGAAGGGTGGGTGTTTTGGGGGACTGTCTTTTGTAATTTTGACGTTCGAAAAGTGCCGATTCTCAGCCTAGTTTGAATAAATGACTTGAATTTTATGCTATTTTGTTAGGTTAAGCGTTGGTCACTTCACTGCCTGTTGCTGTATCAACAAGAAGGTTGAAACAAAACATAATCAGCCAGTAATGTTCCTACTGTTGGGATACTGTTGGGATGGCCTCCTCTCTGGAAGAGGGAGTGGGCCGTAATCCACCACGCGGCCCAGTGCGGGTTGGCGGATGTTACACGTTTTCGAATTTTTGGTTCTAGGACATGCCGGTTTCCTCACGATGTTTTCCTTCACCGTTTTGAGAGCAGTCGTGATGAAATAATTTACACAAAGGAAAGCGAACAAACAATCGAACCAAATCTTACGATGTTTTACAAACATCTTAAATAGGTTGTTTAGCTTGAAAACGCTCAAATACAAGACAACGTATCCGAAAGTAACATAGCTTTTAGTGGGTTCATTGAATATACCCTATATCTATTCTGTAAATTCACGAGGACACTGTTTTCAGTTCCTCCCCCTATTGAGGGCAACGTAAATCAGCATTTTCAGAGCTCATAAAATTAATAAACCGTCTTGTCTCCGGCGAGACGCGCCAGACTCGTGCTGATTCGGTGATTCCCTACATTAGCCACACGCTATATATAAACTTAAGACAACGTTAATCAAACCTGAAAACTATAGCTCTACACGTTGAGAGTTTATGACGTTTTAATTAACTTTAGCGCCGCGTGTGGCGAGACGGCTATTATCCATCGATGCGATGTATTTGCACGTACTATCGAAGAACTTCATATCTAAGCAGTTTGAAAACAAAATCCCGTGGACGCAATGACCACATCTGTTACCGCCCCGGTTCTATGGCGGCTGAGCGCTGCAAGCAGAAATAGTCCTTATGGTGTATAGATATGAACTTCTTCGATGGTACGTCTTACGCCATCGAGCTTTAAACCCTGACTCCAATGATCCACCTCCTCAGAAATTCCTTCTGATGCAACTCCGTACTTTTCCTCTTAAATTATGCAAACATCCATATGGAATGAAATAGGGGAAATAAGCTCTCAATATTGCAAAGAAACGACATTCTAATCGCAACAGAGGTCCCTATCTCATAAATTTTATATGGGATGGAAGAGCTACAAAATATTTACAGCTATATGGAGACAAGCGTCTTACGGATGGCGGTTATAGGTCAGAGAGCTGCGAGGCGGCGCACTCCAGTTTAATGCCGCCTTCCGTCGCGATGCTCTCTCTGACTTTGAAATTGAACGCCGTCGTCGGAGGCAAGACGCCTCGGGTGATTTTCCACCCTCTCGCACTGGCTGCGGCTAAAACGAGCCTTCAGACATCAAAGTGCAACATTTTATTATTGCGTTACAGGCCGAACGGAGGCAAAAAGCGTTCCCACTCCACTACCGGAGTATACAGATTAAATTCGCACTCCTTAACAACCTCGCCGGAGTGCCGTCTCTATTTGATTAAAGAAAACACGAATAATTTGTGCTACGACACAAATTATTGAGTCTTCAGTGTAATCAGTTTAGGAGTCGACAGGTCTGCGTGCTCAATGCATCAAAGTGGAAAACATTGTGACATGAATAATTGCAGGTCTAAAACGTAATTACGTGTCATAAACCGTGGGTCGTTAGTGTTGACTGCCACACACGATTTTGTATTTTTATTTTGAATGTTCAAATGTTTTGAAAACGCAAGTTGGTAATGAAGAAGCATGCATACAGCTTCATTAACTTGGTATCGTAACACCTGCGAAATTACCAACTAAAATAAGCAACAAAATAAGTACCATTTAATTATTAGGTTATGTTTTTCTCGTTACTGCTGTTAACCATTATGTTAGATCGAGTTGTGTTTAATGTTCTTAGAGTTGTTTATGAGCTGTTTTTTCTATGTTGCTAATGAAATCGCAGAAATGCTAACATCGGTTACACATGACTCCTCAACAGCCCACAACACCATAAATTACAGTACCGTGTGTGTCTGTAAGTCTTTTAACTGCAAAAAACGTGTTTCATAAGAATAAAGATTTTAAATACCAACTTATTTGTATATTCCAGGTTCCAGACTAGTTTTCAGGACCCACTTGGAAACAAATAGCTCTACATAGTTAGGTTGTCGTTGATTTGGGGTGCCCAGCAAGGCATTCCAACTATGTTAAATCTACGTAAATAATACGATATTTATTTATTTTAAATTAAAACTAGCTTATAACTAATTATGTTTGCAAGTGAGGTTAGCGTGAGAATAAAACTAAAGGAGATTGTATCAGCTGTTTATATTCCCGCTAAAGTTGTAAAAGTCAACTGAGGGCAACGAGTTATTTAATGGAGCTTATAGGCGACTGGTTAGTGAACTGTTTCTGCACTTAACTATTACTGGTTTTCCATCTAGCATAGTCAGAGCTTCATTTTAAGAACGATAAAAAGCGAAAAGTGCACTGTTTAACACGTAAAAAATATTAAAATCATCCCTAAAAATATCAAGACCGTCCATCAAAAAAAATATTAAGACCATCCCTAAAAGTATTAAGACCAGCCCTAAAATATTATTAAGGCCATCTCTAAAATTATTAAAACTATCTCTAAAATTATTAAGACCATCTCTAAATTTGTTAAGGCCATCTCTCAAATTAATAAGACCATCCCTAAAAATATTAAGAACAGTCCTAAATATATTATGAGAATTAAAAATAAAGAAAGAGTTATTGGAATCAACATAAAACTCGTTATCACTAGCAGATAAGCTTATAAAATTATGTAATTTCCTATACAAAGTTATGTTAAAGCACTACAAGTTACAACAATGCAGCAATGGTGTGTCATACTCGGCTTGTTTGAAAGGGCAAAGAGGACGCTTCGGGCGACGCACCCGGCGGCCGTTGTCTCGCGATGCGATCGAGCCGTGCGATATTACC
This sequence comes from Agrochola macilenta, assembly GCA_916701695.1. Classification (NCBI taxonomy): domain Eukaryota; kingdom Metazoa; phylum Arthropoda; class Insecta; order Lepidoptera; family Noctuidae; genus Agrochola; species Agrochola macilenta. The sequence continues at coordinate 19,272,371 of OU753560.1, read as the reverse complement.
CTACCTACCGAAGTACTCAGGTGCCAATGTGTCACATTTGCATAGAGTAACGGTTTCAGGCCATGCAGGAATTGTTTGTGAATGAATCGGAGATTTCGCTTTCCAAGGTAAATGAAATGAGGTTTCTGAGGCGAAGGACGTTGGATTAGATGGAGAAAAACTGGGCATTGAACTCAAAATTGATAGATTTTTTTTGTTGAATTATGAGAGAGCATAAAACCAAAAACAGAATAACCGATACCTACAAAATACTCCCTTCAATCTAAAGCAAGACGAGAATTGTAATCAAACATTGCCAAGCCAACAGAGATTGATTTCATTCCGACTCCGATTACAATTTCAATAAAGAACCTGTAATACGAACCTGCAGTCATAATGTGCATTGCAGACGTTGCGAACGTCGCAACACGTGTAAACAAAACAACCAGCAAGTACGTATCTCTACCGGCAGACGTACACAGGAACGCACTCAGGGGCTGCTCGGCCGAGTATGATAAATGGACAGCCCGTACACCCGCTCCAATTCTTCTCTTTACTCTGCCCGGTGTGGGAGGGAGATATATGACAGTAATGGAAAGATGTGACACCAAAACCGCAAGGGAAATACGGCGGACGCTGCGAAATTAAATATCCTTTATCTAACTTAGCTTCCTCCTTTACAAAATCAATAAAAGTTTGAGCAAAACTCCGTGCTCCAGATAGAGAGATGCGACTTTTAGAAATCTGCAACTTACAAAATTTTCTCACGTCTTCAAAACACACATCAGCGGATCCGGTGATTCGATAATCCCGTCCTCAAATACGATCCATTTATCGTTCGGAGTGATGTACTCGGCAATCTGCCGTGATAGATGAGTGCGATACCATGCCACTCTTCTTGTCATATTTTATTCTAATGCACAGCTTTATCAAACACTCGTAAACATCGATTCATTTCGAACAAAATTGACCCTAATTTCATACCTCGTTTCAGTTTATGCATTTTTTCTCATTTCCTAACTTCTAACGAGATCCATGCCATCACGTCACAGGCACGTGACACGTTTTTTGAGTGAAATTCGTAATTAATTTTACTTAACAAATCTCATAATGAAGCCCAAAACAATAAGATTAAAAAGTGGTCAGAAAAACAAGAGAGAAGCGACAAGGTACAGGTACTGGATGGCAAAGTTACTTTGTCGTTGCCTGGTTATGTTTGAGCTCTAACGCTCGGTAATAAGGATCATGTTTTAACGATGATGACATGGATTGAACGCAAAGTTGATTTGGTTTTACATAATCTAAAGGATACCACGGAGACAGTGTTGCCACAAAGCGACGCGGCGAGCGCTGAGAATACGCAAACAGGTGTCGACTCCGAGGTTATATTTGCATATAAATAGAGTTCCTGCTTAACTGTAACACTGCCTCGTCCCTTTCTCTCTCGTTCGATGCTGTTCGTTAGAGGAGTACAGAGAGCTACGTCTCCTTGCACGCGCTACACGCAAGTACGAGCGGCTCCAGGAGATTCTATTTATGTACCGTGATGTAATATGACCAATACACCGGTCACATAACCGCAAACACGAAGGCATCTATTGTCTCGTGACAATCGATAGGAAGTCGATCGATCAACACTAACAAAGTTATTATTACGTCAGGCAGGACCTTCACCGCAATAATTATTTGCTCTGATGTTACCCTCGCCACGATCGTTTGGAATTCGTTTACTTTTTATCCAACTATAGACGAAGAAATGTTATCTGTTAATGACATTTCTAATGCGAGTCGTCATTTCTGTAGGACGTGTTTTGTGGCTAGCACAAGTTTTTCTGGTGGGGAAGTTACTACAATGCGCAGCTGAACCGGTCAGGGCACAACGGCTAGGAAGCGGTCCTGGTATTTTATCGTCCCTAGTCTTCCTTTAATTCACATGGAAAAAGTTCAACGCTTACGCATCACGAATAAGCAAGGAGAGACATGAATAATTGAAGCGGAGATGGTCATCTCTAGAATATTAATATCCTCGGCGGTTCGCTGTAGCTGTGAAATTATAAAATAACTATCGTGCCAGGTGATTAGTGGGCCGTCGTCGTCGATACGGCCGGTTCCGCACCTCTTCCGTTAGCCGTTTTTTATCGTTCGTCTATTACATCATAAGAACATGCGCGTTCACGGTGCGTGACCCGTCTGCGTAGGCGCAGGTGACATGCGAACTCGACATTATTTTGACATCCACCCAGAGAGCCTAACTAGTTCTGTTACCCGAGACCCCTGTTATTTGTATTCTTTTTTTGTTGGGCCCGAACATTTTCTATTTGTTCCGTCGGGCCCTTTTTTTGCTGGGTTGCACCGGCCGCGTTCGAAGGTTCGGAGCGTTTTTACTCGAGCACGGGGGAGCAGCGGGTGGCGGGAGGGCGGCTCCCCCCCTTGCGTCGCCGCCGAGCCGTCCTTGGCCCGAACGTTCACCTTGGCGCGCTGCGCTGCCGGCGCACCACAGGTAACAAAGTTCCGCGAACTACGTGATTTCTATGGCTGTCCGCCGAAAGTGGAGCCCGGAGTATCTCGAGAGTCACTCGGCCGGCGCTAATGTTACGGAGAAACGTGTAATGAAACACTGCTCTACCCTCCGGCTGCGACGCGCGACGACTCACGGACCTCCATCCGTGGTGTGCGTTTGCTGTACTTTTTACAGTATCTAATGTCAGCATTAGATGCTGTATAACACGAGATGATTGACGAGGACAAATCTACGTGGTGGTCCTTCAGAGAAATCGTTTTTATTTAAGTTGCTCCAATTACGAGACTTTAAATTTATATGAACGCCCCCGCATCGATTTTATTACCTTCGCCAATACACCAGCGACATTTGGTGAAACCCAAATGCGAATGTCATATAAATTGTATGTTGATTGTACGTCTTCAAATCAAATTAACCACGAAAATTGTTCTCCTATCACTATAAAATATCCCAGTAGGATTATTTTTGTCTTATTGCTGCTACATACTTTAATGTCTTCGACTTGATTGGATTCCATGTATGTTCTTAAAAGCAAGAGATGTGTCTCAGCTTTTGCTTATTTCATAACTGTAATGTCAGTAGCACATTTGAAACGTTCAGTATTTTAACTGGCACGAGTGGTAAAGAATATTCTCGGAATTGGAAGATAAGGAATAACTTTTTAAGTTGTTTTCACGGAAATAAGATAAATGCTAAGATAAACTTAGCCCACGAGTGGGGGGTCAACTGTGAAAACTTTTTGTGACTCCAACTGCATATCACAAGTATTCGTAGTGTATTTAGTGCCTCGCTGTTCAGAATTTGAACAATAAGGGAATATGTAAGTAGGTATTTAGTTAGCGAAGAGTTACTTGGTACCAATTTCTTTTCCAATTCTATTTTTACTGCATTTTTATGTTCGGTACGGTGATTTACTGCTTCAAAAGAGTATTTGTGGCTTACAACAGAATATAACGTCGAGTTATAGGCGTTTTAGTGCTTTCAGTGCCAGCCGATGCCTGCCTTAGGTTCGTTCACCTTTCCGCTGTCATATCAATCACACGTTTGTGTCACACTTAACGAGCTCCTGTACAGGCGTACAGCGATATAGTTGTGTCGGTATTGCGCGGTTCTTGTTAATTATATTGTCGAGCGCGTCGGTGATCACCGCGGCGGCAGCGGCGGCTCTGGAGCAGCGGCTTCCACAGCTCGCAGACCGTAATCTTATCGCATTAGAGGCCGGACATAGGAAGGGCATTAAATTTGAACGATCGTCGTCGTGAAGCGGCGGGCAGAACGAACGCGCCTGAAACCGGTCGGCCGCCCGTAAATAATGGATTAGAGGTGGGGAGGGCACGCGGGCCGAGGGAGGGGTGTGGCGCACGCACCGGCTGCGCGCGCGGGCGCGGGGCGCCGCGTGCGGGGCGCGGGGCCTGCGCCTCCCGTCAGCTGTTGCGCGCCCGGGACCGCCGCGCGCACAGTCGCACACCGCCGCCAATGCATCGGCGTTGATAGCGCACCGCGCACGCCGCCCGACTCGCGCGACCCCACTCGGTGACAGTGACACAGTGCTGTGCGTGACGACAGGAGCCGTGCCTGCAGACCAGTGATAATGTTGTGTTGTGTGTGAGCATACCCAGGATGTGCAGTGCGTGGACCGCGCCCAGGAGCTGACCACGGCGCTGCCGGGAGATGAGAAGTTATGTTACGCCACCGACCGAGGTGATTATTCCCGACCTCGGCCCTAAAAACACCATGCATGCGCGCGGCACCGTCACGGAGACGGCTCCGCCGGCCGCGGAACGGTTTTAGTGCTTTATTCTGCCAAGTTCGTAACACTCGGTAAGCAACGCCAGCATTTTGGCGCTTTTTTAGGATTACCGAAAAAAGTACCACGCCGGTCGTAACAGAAAAAGTTCTTATTTTTTGGGAATTTCAACAATGGATGTCGCCCTTTCGCTCGGGGGGACTCATTGTATGAAAGAAGGTGCGGTTCGTATTTTTTGTGTATCTACCGTCGGTTTTTTTGGGCATTCATAATAAAAGAAACCGGTACCGTAAACTACTACCTACGTATTTTTGGAGTCGTTTCTCCACTCAGGAATGGTATCACATGTTTCCATTTCAGTACTTGGTCCAAGTCCAAACTGAAAATATTATTGGTAATTTTATCCCGTATATTCACGTTAATTATATTAATTGCATTACGCATAGGTACATTAATTATATTGTAACACTGCAATTCCAATTATGTGTATTGAATTAAATATGACTAACGTATTTTCATGAGAAATACCTACCTTATATTTTCCATAAACGTCACTTTATTTACTACGAAACAGGAAACATTGTTGACAGAAATACGGTGGAGTAACGAGAAAATCTGCTTTCATAACGAACTAATTGGATGTAATAAAGTAATTAACTGAGTCTTATTTCCTTTAGTTAATTGGCGCCCACGCTCACACTCTGCCCAGTAAATACTGATGAAGATGAAACTAATAAAAGTCCAACGCGAGGCCTCGGTTCATATTTACATTATAATTCAGAGGATTTCATTACTCATTAACGATCACACACATGCAATTACAATTATTATTATACTGTCATCAACTCATTGTTTCACAATTACGTAGGTATATTTAAGTTTACAATCCGTTAACATTTTATCGATATCGTTAAACGATGTCTGTATTTCTTTAACGTCCTTGCTTCTTAAAAACAGTCTCTCGCGGTCTACTTAAACATTTATGACAATTCATGTTTCATATCGATAATAATGCACTGCAACGGCATTATCGCTGATGTCTCATACATAATAAAATCCCGAAGTCGTAAGTGGATCGGGATTTGAATGTCCAAATCCAAATCTGATACTAAAATATCATTAGTTTTAATATTCGTGTAATATCTTGATGATATATTCGAGATACAAGCAATCGAATGCTTTAGACAGAACTGCCGATAGTAATGTTAAAAGACACCAGAGATTTATCGCTTCATTGTGTCTACTTGCACTAGCCAGCATTAGAGATAAGACATTTTAGAAAAAAAATGTGTTAGAAGCCTATTCTGGTTAGAACGAGCGTCGCATTAAAGTGCACGTATAAGGCAGGTGTGTGCCTAGCACCTTGTGCTTAGCCTTCCGGCTTTATCCATTGAATATATTAGCCGCTCTTTGTTTTATATTTATATAACTGTTAGCAATGATCGCAACCTCTTTGTTACTAGAATACATAAAAGGAATGTTGATGTTAAATAAGCTAGCATTAGCAAGACTTAGCCTTACTGAATAACTTTTAAACTTTTCAATACGGAGGTCTATTTTTAGAATTCGTTATTGAAATTTATAATGTTACTGCAATAGGATAATTCTATCCATCAAAAAGATTCATCACATCATTCAAATTGGCATATAATTAAAAAGTAAGATACATTCCTCAAAAAAACCGGCAAAGCGGCAAAGGCACGATAAGGAATATATACACATAATAAGTAATAAGATAAGTAAATTCCGACCATTACTTATAAATAACTGAAGGCTAAATACTGTAATCTCTAAGCCAGTAAGATTTAATAACATGAAGGTATTGTATTCCGACATGCCGTGTCACAAAGCGATGGTTAAGTTAAAACGAACCGTAAGGAAGTCATTGAAATTCTCAATGATTCTTAGTGTTATATTTAGTGTCGATGGAATGACTCATTAAGTGTCAGGAACTCTGCGACGCTAATTTTGATTTCTACAGCACGTCTTATGTAACAATCTGAGAAATAATAATAAAATTGCCGCCTTGAAACAACCCTCCCGACCTTCCAGTATTATATTTTCCCTCCCGCCTGGGCTTTTTGCAATACCCTTTTTTTTTTCTTTGACTTCGTTTTCATATCTGCATTTCACCTTGACTTTGAACTTTTCTTTATCGGCATCAAGTGCAATAACATCAATTTACATAATTAAGTTCGCTACTATGTTTATTTCTTGAATGTTATCGATGTGATTATCACATGAATACACTTATGCTATTCGCATTTGTATTGTCAGTTTAATCCGATGAAGGCTTTTTCCTTATCGTTAGATTTCATATCTTGAATTTATTGAAATCCAACTAACCAGTTTTTGCATTTGTTCCAAAAAGTAACTTCTCTACTATTAATTGATTCCACGTTATCAAAGTAATTTCTAAATGATTGTTCATCATTTATTATCACGAATGAGAAACTTACTGATGGTAACAATGTGTGCTTGAGCAGATGTTACAAATGGCGCAGTAAGGTGACCCCATCGACACTGCGCTCAGAGTTTTTGTTAAATTTGATTAATGACGAATCAAATCATACATGTGTAAATCAACAATCAAGTTCGTGTATTAATCAATCATCGATCATAATTTAGAACTCGTGTTTTACCGCTATAAAATCCAAATATAGTTTTTTACGATTCTCTTCAAATGTGCCCGTCATTATAATTTGGACTCTGATATCTGTAAAGTTTTCGTCGTATATTTCAAAACTGTATGCGATCGTGTATATTTTTTGTGTCAACTCTAACAGCTAAGGGTAATAATATTACTATTGTTGACACATTGATGACTTTCTAACGTTCCTCGTCGATCATTAAAGGGACGATAGTTTTTTCCAAATTCAGTTTTTGTGTTGGAAATACTACACTAGGGCGAGGTTTTTGTCGGCATTTTTTCATCGCTCGCAACGACCATTTGTATTTTTTGCCCATTCTAGCCATGAGCCGAAGTTTTACGACGGATCCCTTTGCCTGCAATTTTATTTGCTGTGAACCCTGTTTCAATATTGTCACAAGTTGTTATTTTAATTTTCATCTTTGTTTATTCTGAGGTCCTACTAACCTTGGCAGAGGCTTCTTACCTCTATTAAATGTAATATCTTGACGGTACCCTCTAATTGGTTTTAAAAGCTTTTACATTTCTGTTTGAATAAAAAGCATCTAATGAGAAGTTCAACTTATAAATATTACATCGTCCATCAATTGCATGTGAAGCGTGTCAAAGATTCATTTACGAAGAAAAATGAGTTTTATAATTACCAAGTGATCCGTCACGTCCTCTCTGCACTCGATAGACGGCTGGTTGCATCGCCTGTGCATCGAGCGCATAATGCGATTTAAAAGCAATCTCGTCGTCTCGTACGCTCGATTTCCGTAAATAATGTCGAATGATCCGACGATTTCGCAACATATCTTGTGCTAGTTCTAGTGAACCTGCGATTAAAATGTTTCTTAATATAAATCTATGATCTCTGAACTAAATTAATAATTGTCATACTTTCGCAACCTCGATCTTCAAAGCCGTAAAACAGGTGTGACAAATTGGATTCCCGACCTACATGACCAGTCATAATTTATATAAGGAGTGTTCCTTGTTTATGTCTATGTAATTACTCTACCCATAAACAATATTGATGACATCATTAACAAATCAAATGAAGATGTACATTTCAAAACATTTGCAAAGTTCTCAAGCCATTACATCCGTAAACGAGCTTCTGGTTTATATCTTTCATCTGCGTAGCCATTTCGAAGAAGAAATAGACAAAAAAATCTCAGAACTAAAGAACATTTTGTTGCAATCTCGAAGTCAGACAGTCACTAAACTTGGGCCGAAGTGAACTGGTTTCTCATCGCAGGAGCGGTGCCCTCTAAAATAAAATTCACCTGTAAGATTAATTGCACCTTTAAGATTGTAATTCGAAGGGATTGCCTTGAATTTAACAAATGTATGCGATTCTTTATTATTCATTAGCATCTTCTTTTATCTTCCCCATTATGAGTTGTTAGCTTTAAGTTGTGTGATAATTTTAATTTACGTTTTAATTTCTTATTCATAAAAACGTGTACTTTTGAGAATTTGTCTCTTCTGTTTTTGTACTTACATTTGCTGGATAATATCGATAAATCTCTTTGCTTTAATTTTCATAGATCATCGTGCGTGTGTATGTCTTGTTACAATTTTTTTAGAGTTTTCCTTTCTATATTGTCAAGTTCTCCTGACCTAGCTCAAAAATTTTCAATTTCGTTAATGTTAAAAATCAATCTAGCCTTTTCCCAATTATGTTGGGGTCGGCTTCCAGTCTAACTGGATGCAGCTGAATACCAGTATTTTACATAGAGCTGCTAGACTGCCCATCTGACCTCCACAACCCAGTTACTAGGAAATACGATACCTCTTGGTAAGACTGGTTGTCAGACTTTCGGGCTTCTGACGACCTGTAACGACTGTCAAAGATCCACGAATGGCAGCCGGGACCAACGGCTTAACGTGCTTCCCGAGGCACGGAGGAGTCTCGGTATGTAAAGATGGTCACCTATCCACGGACGGTTAAGCGTAGCTTAACAGATGGATCGACCCGTGCGGCTGTTATTATTACTTAGCCACGTGCTCCTCACAATTCAATTTCTTTAATGTTAGATAATTTATATTTAAAATTAACCTTCTCATCATGTTATACTTAGTCTTCCTTCACCCGATTTTTTTTACTGTTGGTTGATTATCAAACCTGTTCTGCGTGTGAATCTTGCTTCAATAAATCTATATCTAGTATGAATTTTAAATTAATATTAATGGCCATCACGTTTATATTCTTTCCTATATCGATGTTAATCCTTTACATTAATACATTTACAATATTTCGCTTTGTCCTCAAACTGTCAACTTGTTAAGCTTTTGAGCGCGAATTAACTAGGCTGATGGGTGATTAATTAAAATCAAATCCGTTCCTGCATTAAAGATTATTTGTTACAATATTATGTGTTTTGATATAGGAAATACGAAAGCTATGTTTATTAAAAATCTCTGCATAGTTTTTCAGTTTCGTGTACGTGAAAAACTTGATCTAAAAGTTAGCACAAGTCACTTTCCTCTTTCGACTCCATTTACAACAACACAAGTTTCCTGATTTGTTTGACTTTGTTTTTGTATAAACAATATCGAAAGTCATAAAAGAAAATACTTGAACATAAGCCTAGCTAAGTTCATAAAAGTTTTATTGAGAACACGGCATAATGTAATGTAACCCTTATTATTCAGCATGTAAACAATATAGGCGCTTGTTAACCGCAAGGCAATAAAAAGTATTGTAAGTTTGTGAATTATTATTCCTATCGGTTGTAAAATGTCAACGGCGATGGATATCGGACCCTTACGACTGTTTGTTCATGTGTTTGTGCCTATAGTACTTACTAATTCCATGGTTTGAGCTTAGAGCACACTTAGCGGTTGATATTCGATCCCTTGATAAGTCATGGCTCTTTGGTGCCCTTTAAGAGAATAGTTGAATATCATGAACAAGTCACGAGCATTGATCACCACGCTTGCTCAAGACGGGTTGGTGATTTCAGACTTATATTAACTACTAGCTTCTGCGACTTCGTCCGCGGGCCTATAACCTTCCTCAAGCCCTCAACCTTCCTCCTATCCAATGCAAAAATAATTTTTCAAATCCGACTGGTAGTTCCGGAAATTACCTCATTTTTTTACCTCTTTATAGTATTAGTATAGATTAATCCAGGCTTTCTCTCGATGTTTTTCCTTCACCTATGTCAGAAATATCCAAGATATACTCTGAATTATATGTATGAATTGAAAAAGTCACATTGGTACATTGCCCGAATTTGAACTTTGAATCATGCACGGGGTTATCCGTGCATGACAAGAGATGCCTCAACCATTGGACCATCACGTTATTATAATAATGATAAATAAACTCATCAGAGAAAACTAAAGCCAGTAACCTAACCAGTTATAAATAAACTCGAATTTATATGATCTGTTTTGATCTGCCCGCATAATAATATCGTTATTCAATCAATAAAAAATTACACATGCTAAAATCGATGGACAGATTTCAAAACCAAAATAATTCAAAGCCGTAAATTACCATAACAGGAAATAATAACATTTTCATCCTAATACCGTCTAGACTAAATAATAAAACCGTTATTTTTATATGCTTACATCTTTCCTCTCGCTCGTGGGAGGGATTTCGTGAAAAGGGACGGAAGTGTGTAACAGTAAGCCGGGCAAGCGCGCGCTTATTGATTTGACCAATGAGCGCGCGCGGTGCTAGAGTTGGCCGTCAGATAGACGAAATGAACGATGACGATGGGCGAAAAATCATTTCAAATATATAATATGTCTAACGTAATATTAGTAAAACACAACTTCCATATTATAAAGAAAAGGATAGTTAACGTATTATTGAAATCCTAAGAACAGCCTTTCCTTTTAGTCCACCTATAAGTCTCTTTTCGTGTTTGTCTGTGTGACCCCGTTGTTCTTCTAAACTACGCAACGGAATTTGATGCGGTTGCCACCATCATTTAGAGCATTTATTCCGGAAGGTTTATGTGTATTTTCCATTAACATTAAACTTACATATTATAAAAAATCCAAATACGGGGGTTACCATTCGCGGGGGGGGGGACATGACCTAACAAAAATGACCACTTTAAAGCCTAATTAATATTTCGCAAACGGATTCCTGAATTGAAAAATATTTTCACACACCCACATTATTGAACGACCTTTCCAACGATAACCCACACCATGGGACAGAAAAGGAAAAAAAAACACATCCCCACTTTACGGGAGGAACACAAAAAAAAACTTGATGTTATTTTACTACTTTGTCGGCGTGATTAATATGTATAACCTACCCATACCAAATTACAGCTTTTTAGCTCTGAGCTAAGCTGCGGACAGACAGACGGACATGACGAAAGTATACGGGTTCCTTGTTTACTACGGAACCCTAAAAAGAAATCTCGCTTAGGTTAGCTAGGTTAGGTATGTAAAAAAAAGCTTCCTTCGCAATCAATTCGATTTTCCAATATGTGAGAGTCAGTGTGAGTTAATCAGTGAATTTCTATAGTCCCCACTCTCAGTAGGCGGTATCAGAGGCTTACAAAAAAAAAAATGTTATTAAAAGCGATATAACTTCCTTCTAAGTATCGCTAAATGTCCTTCAGAAGTGGCTTCAGACTCGTAATACAATCGTAACGAAATATACACAGTGCGTTCACCTCGTGTGTCATAACATAAGCCGCGGGTACACTGCCCGCCGCCTGCAGTCAACACCGTCTCTAATACATATTAATTTTGGTTTTAATGTACGAATACCCTCATTAAAAGGAAAAAAATACATAGGGTCGCGTGTATAATCGTAATTTGTCGCTCATCAACGGATGTCGTTCATTCGCTCATCGCTATTTATCGTTTTATAGCGCGATTATCTATTTGGATAGCAAAACAATTTACAATTATAACACAACGAATTAAAATTATTTTATTTAGTTATGTCAATTAACACAATGTTATCTCTGCACATACTAAGTTAATCCTTATCGAGGGTGTGTGCGGTCTGCCACATCCCACATCCGACGGTACTGCCACAAACGACTCGTCTATTCTCGGCCTAAGTCGGAACGTTACGCGCACGACATTCGCTAAAAATACGTGCGTCGGGACGCATGGCTGGCATAATAATCGAGTGTGAAGAACACAGCAATACTAGAATCCAGATGAGAGGCGTACTGCGTGTGATAACGCAAACTGACGCGTTTCTACGTAATATCACTCGACGTTAACGATCATGGCTTTTTTTGCTACAGAAAATGTCGCGGATTTACCATTGCTGGTGATATTAAAAACGTGCATGAATTTTTGCTTCCATTTTAATTGTATGATTTGACATTCCGCGTCGTGATTTCAAAATTTTATTCCAACGCCACAAACGTCCTGTATATCATTGGAATTATTAAGTAAAATTGAATTAAAAATGTCAAAACGTAATGGAAACTATTTTGGCTGAATCAAAACAGAAACGATCATAAAGTTAAACGCGTTGAAATTCTTCAATAATACACGAACAAAAAATGGAATATTATGGATTAGTTTAATAGGCGTGCATAGTACAATAAATTCTTAGGTATGTTAATGTGAGAACAACATCTTTTACGAAGTTGCGTAATAAAAATAAAAATCATAATCTCAACGTGTTTCCTGCCCACACGGTGTCGATGACCGTGCGTGTTTAGTACTTTCATAAAAACGTTTATGCTTAAATTATGTAGTGCTTAAGATTAATCGTCCTTATCCAATTTTAAAGAATCGAAAATTAAACGTATTTTTAAGTTAATCACATGTTTTAGGATCTCTCCGCAATTAATTGTACCGTTTGTCCGCAACATGATAATTTCCAACTCGTCTGTTTTTTTATTATAATACATATTAATATATAAATACGAACTACGTACAAACAAGTCAGTGGGGTAAATAAGTAACATATAAAATGACAGTTGATCGCAATAGGTTTCATTTTGACACTTCACCCACGTTCATTGCGATATTTATGTTGTTGAGCAGACGAACTTACGAAGCAATGGATTAGCAATATCCTTCAAAACTCTCGGATTGTGATGGATATTTGTACAAAACTCTATGGTTTAACAAACTAGCCTTGTAAAATTTTCCGAAAACCAAAACTTAGATAAGATATTTACTAAGCAAACACCATAAAATACCCTGAAAAGTTTAACAAGTACATAATTACTCATCACTTTTCCGTCAAATTTCCACTTCGATATCTCTCTTTCTTTGTAAAAAAATCAATAAAACGACTATTATCTTTTATTTACATTGACACACCTATGCTGCGCGGGCGCGGCAAGGAGCCGGTTTTCATAAAATCATTTTATTCATAGTATTTCAACTTCAACGTAACGGTTACAGAACGGATGCGGGACAGGTCCTGTGAATGAATCGATTCGATCATCGGTCAAGTTCACACATCGATTTATTTCAATGTCGATAGTACTTGATCGATAACTCGTAATTGCATTGCATGGAGAATCGTTTTAAAAAGCTTCTAGCTTTAAGATACGGGTGATAGATTGGTTCTAGTCTGCAGATGATTAAATTAATTTGTTTGAATTAAGTAAGCGTGGTGTCTGACTGCCTGTATTCTTTTATTTTTTGTTGGCACTACGTTTAATTTAAATGCTATCGCTAAATAGATCGCAGAAAAAACAACGCTGTATAATAGGATATACAGGGTCAAATTAAATTAGCTAGCGAAACTGCAGACGTGATTCGTATCGATCCAAACATGATAAATAAAAACAAAAAAGATTTTGTTTTTTTTGGGAGGTCAGCAACAGCTTGTAGTCGAAGTATGAGTTGAGAAAATCGATTTTAATTTGTTTTAGTGTGACTGATACTGGCATGGCCAACATCAGGGATTTTAATTTTGATAACATAAAAAAATAGTCGCTAATTAGTCGAAATTTGTCGCCACATATCAGGATTTGTCGGTCACTGGTTCAAAAGTTATAAGGGTTTATAGGTGGTCGACCTGGGAAGCATCTCTCCAGCTTGGCCAAATTGAATTTCAAAATCTGGCGAAGATCTGTTTTTTCACACGGCACAGATTTAGTCGAGTCTTTGTTTAGAAGACATTAAAAATTTTAAGGTATAGTCCAAGAGCTAGATCGAAGAATTTTCGAAAAAAAATCGATAGTGCGATTCAATTGGGCCAAGTTGGGAAGATGTTCTCCAGATCGGCCACCTATAAACACTTATAACTTTTGAACCAGTGACCGACAAATTCTGACATTTGCGACAAATTCCGACAAATTAGCGAATTTTTTTCGTGTTATCGAAATTTAAATCCCTGATGGTGGCCATGCCAGTGTCAGTTACACTTTCTTTTATCGTGTTAAGATATCCATACCCATCAAATCTGTAAGTATACACATTAAAAAAAAAATTTTTCAAGTGACTAATTTAACTGCGGGCGATGACCCCACCAAAAAACATCATAGATATTAATTATTTTTCTTTCATCATTTTTAGAAATCGATACCCATCACATCTGCGTAGTTTGGCTAGCTAATTTAATTTGACTCTGTATATATTGAAGCAATTTATCTAATGATGATTTTCAGTGAGATAACTTAATATCATTAGTTGGTCCTTTAATGGACTTAAGGACTGAATGCATTAGTTACTTAAAACCAATACAGATAACAAGCGTACGTGACATTTACACTTTACAGTTCTGTCATCACTTGCTTAATAAACTTATATTTTACTAACATTTTGTAGACCTACTACCTACTTACGCAACACATTTTCGTAAGCGATTACGACTAATCTGTTTCATTTTGAGTGTCCGTGGAGTTTCTCGCCCGTTCTTCTCCATAGGTACCTACTACGCTTTGGAATGGGCAACTAGCTTCATATTTCTGACTGACCGATTCCTTGACAATTCAAAAGTTAAAAGTCCTGTAAATGGTTTAATTGAAATAAATGCTTTGAGTTTGAGTTTTTGTTTTCAAACTGCTTAGATTTGAAGTTCTTCGATAGTACCTATGTCTTGTAAACTTTTTTTTTTTAAATTTTCTTAGTATTTGTTATCAGAAAATTCCAAAAAAGTTTCTTCTTTATCCTCGTTTAGTCTTTCATAAACCTCCGTTAAAATATCATACCTATAAAATCCAACACCAAAACGAATCATCTTATTCGGTAGTTTTGTGATTATACCCTCGTGTACGGAACCCTCGGCCCAGTATCGATCGCTTTATTATTATTATTGTATCGATAGTGAGTCCCGCCGCGCCGGCCGGACAACGACCATTCATTTTGTCATACATACTTACCAGTCAATAATCTTCTGTAATTGGATATGTCGCAGGCAGATTGTATGATTCTTCATTACCTTTAAAAACGGCGCCGTCCGTTTACAAACGTTCGCAGTTATGCAAAATGCCGAAGGCAAATTGGCAACTCGTTCAAATGTTATAATTTCGACATTGATTGTTTTTGACTATCATAAAACACAGGTTGGACAAATCAGGATTTAGTCTGATTCTAAATGGTCTATCTGATGAAATAAGAATAAATTATAATACGAAAGTCCTTTGCACACGCAGAATTTAAACTGTTTTAAATATTTTTCTTGGTCACAAAACCACTACTCGACGCGATTTTTCTTGTTTTGTTTAGCAGCGACGCGCGTGGTAAGAAATAATAACTTAATTCTTCATTTGCCGCGGCATTCTGTAATCGGCGTTTGACTTGCCTATCAAATGTGGCATATTATATGTATAGTGAAGTGACTAGGTAATTTACATTTTGCCTTCGGCATTTTGCATAACTGCGAAAGTTTGTATAATGACGAATCATACAATCTCTGCTGCATCAGATATATAACATCATAACATCACGCCTGTTTTCCCCGAAGGGCTGGGCAGAGGTGATATAGCTAGGACACCCACATTTCGCCAGTTATGTTTAAGTCCCAAGTAACTAGGGGCGAACCTATTGCCATCATCCTGACACAAGTCCAGACTGGGCTGCTACTGAGAAATTCCTGATCGAAAAACCCAATAACACTTTTCCCGACCTGGGATTCGAACTCAGGAGTTCATGCTCAGCAGTAGTGTTTGCGACCACTGAACTAACGAGGTACCCAGTTAATAATGGTTCTGTAATTGGATATACAGACATACAGTGTTTATGTAGTGGACTGGCGCTTCAAGTAAATAGAGACATTTTCAAGTAGTCATTACTGTCATTATTACTCGTTATAGCCGTCAGTACTGAATAATTAAGTTTTTGTTCGGATTCAGTTTGAAGTGTTGATTTCACTGTTTGAATTTTAAAACAAAATAATGCAGGTTTACGTTTTACATTTACAAAACTAACTTATTCTGTAGCCACGTTTTGATTTGTCTCATTCTAATGATAAAGCTGAAGTGTTTTCATTTTGTTTGTTTGTTTGAACGCGGTAATCTCTGAAACTGCCAGTCAGATTTGAAAAAAAAAATTGCATTTGATAGCCCAATTCTTGAGGAAGACTATAAGCTACTTATCATCACGCTACTAAGACCCTTAGGAGACGAACAAAAAGAAAAACGTCAGAAAGAACGTTAAATGAAAACGAAGCTATAGCGCGGACAGGCGTTGCGATGCGACGGGATGGGTCGGGGAAACAAGAAATTTCATGTGGACCTGGACGGGGCAGAATCTAATATCAAAATAAAGATATAAGTACTATCGTTTGAAAACAAAATCCTGTGAACGCGATGACCACATCTGTTACCGCCCCGTTCTAGGGCGGCCGAGCGCTGCAAGCAGAAATAGTAATAATAATAATACCATTTATTTCAGGCGACACAGGCCCATAGACAAATACCTTAACCTAAACATATTACGTTGTATATTCCTGCAACATATCATATACATTTTTTTTTTTTTTTTTCATATTTCTATATTTCCTATATTTAGTCCTTACGTTGTATAGATATGAGCTTCTTCGATGGTACATCCCGATTCAAACTTAATGGCGGCTCGGAACATGAGGCGAGTCGCTGCGCAGTAACGAATTCATGTGTCAGCGGGGGTGAGGGGGCGGTACTGCGCAGCGAGTGGCTAACTTCCGAGCCGCCATTAAATTTGAATCGAACTATACCTAACTAGTTTAAAGTTTAATTTAATAGCATTGAGGATAAAAAAAACCCTGTCTTTGCTGTCACGCAGTCGGGTTAAAAGGAAGGAAAATCGACATAATTATTTTGCAAAAACTTTGATTAGGAATATGACAAAATTCCCATCCTGCTAAAATCATTGTTCCGCTTTATCCTGGAAGGATACGTTGATATAGTATAGTATAGTATAGTATAGTATAGTTTATATAGAGTGTATAGTATAGTAGTATAGTGATATTTTTTCCTACATAGTCATTTGTAGTTAGACGATTAATGCCTGTTTCCTATAATTTACGGACCGTTATTGGTGAAATTTAAGACTCCTTGTATCTTTACCAATAATGAAGCAAAGACCTCATAGCTTTGCAGAGTAGACCCTCCCATATGGAAGTAGCTCTCACAGGTAAAACTAGCTTACGAGTACGAATCTATTTATAATGTCCAGTTTGGCAATAAAAAAAGTTACCATTGGTAAGGGAAACGATTCGTTTTTGTTTATAGGAACCGAGCATGAGTAAACAAAAACTCAGGGTACTCGTTACTATCCAAAAGGTTAGTTAATCATCGTACGAGCCTATTAGAGCCAAACTACACACAATGAGCGTTTATTCGTTTATTACAGCCATCGGAAATGTAAATTAATGTTAATATGTCGCGATAATAAAACGCTATAATAAAAGGTAGTTACCACCAGTAGTTAGTTGTTAGCTTAGGTGAAAGCATTCGTGTAGTATAATAGTACGTTACCGAATTAATTATTTGTTTACTTAAATATTACCACAGATGAATAAAGATGGGACACTCCGTATTTTAGACACTCCGTATTTTAGACACTCCGTATTTTAGACACTCCGTATTTTAGGCATGAAGCTATAAGTACCATCAAAACTGCGTCAACTGCGTAAACTGCGTCATTATGGTGTACTAAACGAAGCTCTCAACGTTATAAATTCGTATTTACATAATAGGTCCCAATGTGTAGATGTTGATGGTGTGAAATCTTCCGGGCTACCAGTTCAGTTAGGTGTACCTCAAGGCTCAATCCTGGGTCCATTCTTGTTCTTAGTGTATATCAATGACTTACCATTCTATTTAAAGGGTATCTGTGAAGTTGTACTGTTTGCAGATGATACCTCTCTTATTTTTAAAGTAGACAGGAATAGACAAGACTTTGACGATGTAAACAGTGCACTCTCAATGGTTACAGATTGGTTTACGACAAATAACCTAGTTCTCAATGCTAAGAAAACGAAATGTGTAAAGTTCGCCCTACCTAATGTTAGAAATCTAGGTCCCAACATCGTCTTAGATAAAGAGGTGCTTGAATCCGTAAATTCGGCAGTTTTTCTGGGCATAACAGTAGACGCCAAACTTCAGTGGGGCCCACATATATCGAGCCTAGCGGGAAGGCTCAGTTCCGCCGCCTACGCCGTCAGGAAAGTAAGACAATACACTGACGTCGATACAGCTCGTTTAGTCTATTTTAGTTATTTTCATAGCGTTATGTCCTACGGTCTTCTGCTGTGGGGCAAAGCTGCTGATATTCAAAATATATTTGTCCTTCAAAAACGAGCTGTTCGAGCTATTTACCAGCTAGGTGCCAGAGTTTCTCTAAGAGATTTTTTCAAAGATATTGGTATCCTCACGGTGGCATCTCAATTCATCTTCGCCAATATCTTATATATTAGGCAAAATATACACTTATACACTAAAAACAGTGATTTTCACAATGTTAACACTAGAAATAAGGACAAACTACGAGCTCCCTTTCACCGGCTTCATAAAGTTCATAACTCATTTGTTGGGCTTGGTATAACTTTTTATAACAAGCTACCCTCTTCTTTGGTAGATTTGCCTTTTAATGCATTTAAAACGAAAGTAAAATCCAAGCTTTGTTCAAAGGCATACTGTTCTATCAACGACTACTTAAATGATAAGAATAGTTGGTCGCTGTAGTTAACTCAAGACAATGTTTATGTTCTTTCTCCAGCTTACCCACTGACAAGTTATATGAGTTTATATAAGTAATTGTTTAATTTATTTGACTATAAAAGTCAAATTATTTAAATTTAATTATTGTTGACATTTTAAGTCAAGTTATTTTAATTTATTTTTGACAAAATCTACTCATCACACTGTTTTTTTATGAGTTGTATTGCAATATGTGGTTAGCTAGTGACCTCGACAATTGATCATATTATTTATTACTATTAGTAATTAACTGTTTGTTTATTTATTTTACCTCGATGGTCCTAGTTTATCATTTATAACTTCCAGTTACAACTATATGTAAGCGGGCACGCCGTTTATGCCTGGTGGCTTTTATTAAGATATTAAGTTCTGTTTACGTTTTGTTTTTTATTTCTGCCTGAGTATAGTTCTCGATGATTTTGTTTGGTATATTGGCGTGTGCTAGCTTATATATGGCTAATAATTTAAATTATGTTTTGTGTTGCTTAATGTAAATTATTTTGAATACTATTATATAGAATCTTCTTTTTGTTCTTTTAACTGAACAGACAGCTGTGCAGCTGGGGAGTTTGTTGCGCCACTTCTTCTTCCCAGCTAACGCACTAGGAAGTGGTGAAGGGTGGGCGTTTTGGGGGACTGTCTTATGTAATTTTGACGTTCGAAAAGTGCTGATTCTCAGCCTAGTTTGAATAAATGACTTTTGATTTGATTTGATTTTGAAAGAAGTTCATATCTAACCAGTTTCAAACAGGGTTGATATGATTTAAATCACTTGATTAAAATCAGTGATTTAAATCGCGATTAAAATCAAGTGATTTTTTTATAAAAATCAATGATTTAAATCAAACATTTTTAACTTCGACCAAATCAGCCAAAATGTGTCAAGGGACTTCCTCCGACATAAACTACGGCGCGAACACACGTGTCCAATGCTGTTTAACTACACCGTTCGGAGATTCTCCGAAATTTAAACTCGTGACTGAATCCGTCCGTTTAGTCTTTGGCACGGTAATTCGTGATTGATTAATGAAAGTGAATGCAACAAGATGTCTGGAAGGAAAAAAGATGCTGTATGGGTTTATTTCGATGAAAAATGTCCACTTGCGGCAAGTTTAACAAAGCGGTGTGTAAACGTTGTAAGAAGGAATTAATGGGCTTAGTAGCGAGAATGAAAAAACATTTAGAGACATGTGTGACAGAAATAATCAAAAAAATCCGATTTAAATCCAATTAATCCGATTTAAATCAAATAAATCCGATTATTTTGATTTTTTTATAAAAATCATGATTTTTATCAACCCTGGTTTCAAAACAAAATCCCGTGAACACGATGACCACATCTGTTACCGGCCCGGTTATAATAGGTCCCTCACCTATGAAATCAGCGTTTTGTATGGAGAATTTTAAAGAAGTTGCATTTTTCATAATAATATTTTCTTAATTTATATAACAACCATGAATGAACACGAATGTTTTAAAACTTTTATGCACTAAAGTTTAAAAACTAAGTTAATGAATATGCCACTTAGATTAAGTGACAAAAATAAGTTTTGGCTAAGTTAAAACAAATAGTGGTCATTTCTGCTAACAAAATGAGGAGTCATTGTTAAGGTATTTTTTATGTTTATAAAACTATAAGTATTAAGGTTTTTTTTACTATTGGTGCTTGTCTATGATGGTCATTATTCGATATAATAAGAAGCAATTGATGAATATTTGAAATCATAGAAGTGACGAGGTTCTCTATTTGTGACAAAAAAACGCCAATTTCATAGGCCAAAATTTTAAACCCAATATAGTCGCCGAGCGCTGCAAGCAAGAATAGTCCTTACGGTGGTTAGATATGAACTTCTTCGATGGTACGTACGCGTCGGGCTCGACTTGTCGAATTCAATGGGCGTAACGTAGTCAGAAGATATAAGAGTTACGTGATAGAAAGAGAGGCAACTTCTAGAGGAATAAAACTGTTGGTAACTAGCGTTGTGCGACCTGAATTGCACTTTATTGTGTCGTAGCAAGAGTCGCTTTTTATTTAAATGATTTTGCGGTGTGTCACATCTGTACAAATCTGTGATAATACTTGAAACTTTGCCTTTTTGGTTTGTACGAGTATACGTCGAAACTACGTGAGCGGTACACGTCGAGCCAAATTAAGTGACCCAGCATAATGACATAAGTATTTTCGAGTTCAATAATTCATCATATTCCAGTGAATACCGTCTGGCAGACAACAAATCATTTCGTATTTCTTTTACATAACATTACGGCCACAATGTAACAAAGAGACGCCGAACTGTGAAGATACACGTATTGCTAAGTCACGTAGTTCCGACGGCCTACACCACACTGTACCCATATTAATTAGGACAAAATAATCATAACCCGTATAATGTCCCCCATTACACTGATGGCACGTGATAGTTTTAATGATTTCAATTAATTACAATCGCGTGCCACAAAAACCGCACATTGTATGACTTACATTTATGTAAGCTGTCAAATTAATGCAATAATTATACCAGCTCTTTTACTTACATAGTTAAATATTGCTGGATAATAAGGGTAATAAATATTTAAAATATAAATGTTCAAGACGTTGATAAAACAATTAATTAAAATATTTTATATGTGCTGTGTAGCCGTGTTAGGGAAATGATGTGTTCAGGTGATATAGTCCAGTCAAATTAATATTAAATAAAATAAATAGACATAATATTTAAGTATATTTTTCTTTGTTGCGATGTTGTATGGTTGCAGCTAATTACTAATATGTCCACAATAATAAATTATGGTACGTAAGTGCTAGGTAGCCAACTACCTACCTATATTATTTTAACAAAATGGTAATTCCTGCACCTTATTTGTCGGAAGTTACACACTGTGACCTAAGCAAGGGGAATTTTATATAATTAATAAATAATATCTTTTAATAACAATACTTAGTATTTTGTGACTCACTCATTCATTACGCAAATTCTGTTTACAATAATAGGTACTTAATTATTAATTTGAAACAGGGAGGATAAAATATTGAATTATGAATAATACGTCTGAATTATTAGGAATAATAATTTGTTATTATTATTTATGATCTTTGCGATCATTGTAAGTTACCTATTACAAGTACAGTCACGAGCACCAATATGTATCGACTTAACAAAATTCAAAAGCGATTTTCGCGTGGAATAACGACTGCACTTTGAGATGAGACCTATATCATATTAGTTTGGGTTCCAAAATACTATGTTAGAAAGAAAAGAAAATACATTTATTTAGCACAGACTAAGAGGCACAAAACACAACATAATTATTTTACTAGAAATAAAAAACCAAATTAAAAAAGAAAGAAAACAAATAAAAAGTTTCAATTGCGTTCTAAGATATAAGCAGGAAAGTGTGCCTCGCGGCTGCGCCACATAGGCCTGTACGTAACAACATAAAATTATAATCGCCACAATAGGAGAAAATGTCTTTTTAAAGTTGCTAAGTGTATACATATTGGTGCTCGTGACTGTTCCTGGTCGACCAAGTTCTGCTCGGGTGAAAATAGAGAATGCTTATTTAATAATATAGTTCTACTACACTACTACTACTATAGGTACACCTCTGCCCTACCCCTCGGGGTAACAAGGATTGATGTTACGTTATAATAGAATATGGATTGCAGATTTTAAGTGATAACTCCCAATCTGCTGCACTCTATCGTCTTCAAAATAAACGTAAGTAGGTAGGTACTAGAAGATTATTAGAAAAAAAAATATTTTTCTGCAGCATCATAATTAGGTATTCATAGATGGATAAAGTAACTACTCTTTATTGTAGTTTAACAAAGCGGTGTGTAAATGTTGTAAGAAGGAATTAATGGGCTTAGTAGCGAGAATTAAAAAACATTTAGAGACATGTGTGACAGAAATAATCAAAAAAATCCGATTCAAATCCAATAAATCCGATTTAAATCAAATAAATCCGATTATTTTGTTTTTTTTATAAAAATCATGATTCTCATCATGAGCTCGTGGCTAAGTAACAACAGCCGCACTGGTCGATCCATCAGGTTAAGCTACGCTTGCCGAGGTTGGTCAGTGGATGGGTGACCATCTTTACATACCGAGAATCCTCCGTACCTCGGAGAGCACGTTAAGCCGTTGGTCCCGGCTGTTATTCGTGGATCTTTGACAGTCGTTACGGGTCGTCAGAAGCCCGAAAGTCTGACACCAGTCTTACCAAGGGGTATCGTATATTACCCAGTTACTGGGTTGTGGAGGTCAGATAGGCAGTCGCTCCATGTAAAAATACTGGTATTCAGCTGCATCCGGTTAGACTGGAAGCTGACCCCAACATAGTTGGGAAAAAGCTAGGCAGATTGATTGATTGATAAAAATCATGATTTTTATCAACCCTGGGATTGCTTTTGCACAGCGCACAACATCACCATATTATTTTACAGCATTGGCAAGGCAAGCCATAACTTTTTCTCCATCGTATTTCACTCCAGGCCCGTTTTACGACACACTTCTTATTAAAGAACATTTGAAAATGTTATCGGTTTCTCACGCGGCTATAAATCAGATCTTACCTACAACAAAGTAGTTCAGTGTAACTCGAAGGCAAAACAAATGGTACTGGTTTAGCCACAAGTGGACATTGTTCTTTGGACAATGGGCATGCGGGCAAGGTTCAGGGTTCATTACCCCGTCACAAACGACCCCCATCTCACTGATACCATCAGAGATTATTGAAATAATAATTGTGTGATGCTGACTTTCATGTGTTATAAAACTGTATCAATGGTTCGATCTTTTACTTCTTAATTGGATACTTGAGATTACTGCATACCAGATCTGTATAAATGATGTGGTCAGCTAAATGTAGCATCCACTGAAAGGTACTGTGAGTTATCATATTTTATTCAGTTTACTAGCTTCTGCCTCCGACCCAGCCTGCATCGCTTAGCCCCCCGGCCGCGCTATTCCGCTATTACTTCGTTTTCTCTTTCTGACTTTTCGTTTTACTCGGTTCCTTAAGGTCGTAGCGTGATGATAAATAGAAAGAAATAAAAAAAAAAGAAATAAAGAAAAAGTATTTATTGAGACTCGCACAGGAAATCACAAAACCAAAAACACATGAAACATAAATAAAAAAGAATCAAAAACAAATTTACATTAAAATTTAAAGAAGGAAGTCCTGTACGAGGCCAAAAGGCAAAAAAAAACAAATTAAAAAAAAAAGCCAAGTAGCCAAACAAAAAATTAAAAAGCCAAATAGCCAAACAAAAAATTAAAAAGCCAAATGCCAAATGGTTATAGGGCAAATAGCCTATAAGAATTCAAATCAATTTCTCAAGAATTCGGCTGTCATATGCAAAAAGATTTTTTCAATACTGACTGGTAGTTCTTGAGATTCGCGCGTTCAAACAAACAAAAAACTACTTTGAAGTTTTATTATTCAGATTATAGCATTATCAATATCATAGCATCTCTGTAAGCTTTCTCTTGAAATATTTTCCACACTTAAATCAACCTATTAAACCTTTAATTGCAAATAAAAACTGAATCCACTATTCCAGTTACAATCCAGATTTTAAACGCTTACCTGAGAACCGAACCCCACATGCATCCCACGACATGTTCCATTGCACAGCTCGGAACAATGCGTGTGCGCATCGGATTGCGCAAGTCATTCCTATCGGCCCGCGGACCGTAGCATTCACTTTCGCCCACTGCTATTATTTATGTTACGACTGTGCAACTAACCGACACAGCTATACTATACTAATGTATACGGAGTTACACTTGGCTTTTACCATTTTTTTTTTTTTTTTTTGAGTATGGGAAATCATCAAATGACTTCTCCCGCTCTGGGCGGAGCGAGAGGGCGTGTCAGACTTTTACTGACTTAACCCACCCGCGTTCCTTTCGTTGCCTGTGTGCCGGGGCCGCGATATCCCTTTCGGACAAACTCGCAACCCTGGCAGGCATTGGCCCTTACGGACCCCGTCAGTTGGTGCTGACATCTCTTTGAGGCGCGCGTGGAACACAACGCGCCGTCGACCCGGGCCTGGTCCTAATCGGACGGCGAGCTACCCATTGCTCATCGTCCGCAAGCCCGCGCCTACGGTGGCCGGAAGTCGGCTCGCGACTCCCGACGCCCGGGGCGTCTCCTGCGGCGACTAGGGGCGCGAGGGCATTTCCCTTCTTGCATTCTCCTTCTTGCATTTCCCTCGCGCGCTCCGCCTCCTCCTTCGCGAGCATTACTGCTTCGCAGAAGGAAGTGACGGCCTCACATGCACTCTCGCTCCGGACCATGGCCTGAACCAGGGCCGGACGCGAGAGATCGCCGCCGCCGATCGCCTCCGTGAGGACACGGCGGTGCTCCGCCCATTGGCCTTTACCCTTGCGATACTAAATACAGTAAACGCAGAACCATACCCGACGACTGACGTTATAAAAAGTAATGAGAAAAATGTTACTTGTCTTCTAGCAGTCGGAATACTCACTGCCAGTGTTAATTAATGATACTAGTAAGGTATGAGGAACAGGGTGTATAGTTCACTCATCCTCCATAGAAAAGGGAGGATCCTCCAACCAGACGGGTGTTGTGCCTGGTGGGCAACTGCCCAACAATTGATGTCTGGACGTTGTATATACGAGTATTCTAGTCGCGCGGTAAAATCTGCTTGCGCGATGCAAGATTTTGCGTGACGTCGGTTGCGTAGTTCGCATGTGGCGTTGTAGATGCCGTAGCAATACTCAGCCAGATTGGCTAGACAGGAAGCTATCCCCTTATCTAAACCAATTTTATAAAAAAGTTTGTTTGTAAAAAGTAATATCTGGAAGAACAGATCCGTTTTCAAAAATTCTGTTACTGATAGAAAGCAGAAAGCTACACTATTGTCGAGTGCCATAGAATAGAATCCGGTGGTGGTAGTGTTGACTCCACAGAAGCCGAAGTAGGAGCAGCCGCAGAAGCTAGTTATTGGCAAAACCCAGCAATACGTTGCTATTAATTACATTATTATTTAATTGAAGTCATCTAGTCTAGATTTCTCTGCCCCGATTCCTAGTACGTATACCATAAAATCATAAATCAACCTCGATATCAATTAGGGCATGGAAAGGTTTATCAAATGCCCTCTACCTATACACTACCTACTATAGTCCATTCCAGAGTCGAAGTACGCTTTTGTAAATAAATACTGCAGCTTCAACGTGAAAGTAAACGTTGCAGTTTACTTGTTCAAGTTGTTTAGAGATGACGATCGATGTATTTGGGCTCTGTTTACCAAAGGAGCCATTTAATATAATGGTTCTACTACGCTTTAGGTATCGAAGGACTAAAAGCGTGAAAGTTGATAATAAGGACGTGATAAGTTGATGCAGCAGTATTTATTGAAGACCAGCATCGCCCCGTGGGTTCATCCGCATAAGTCTCGATCCCGTGGATACACCGGGATAAAAAGTATCCAGGTGATAAACTATCTATGTGCCAATTTCATTCTAATCGGTTCAGTCGTTTTTGCGTGAAAGAGTAACAAACATCCATCCATCCTCACTAACTTTCGCGTTTAGAATATTATTAGTAGGATTTAAAATATTAAGATTGATACTATGAATATTACTATAAAAAAACGAAACGTATAAATAAAATCACTTGTTGTAATGTAATTAATTCGTTATCGCCAACTTAATACTCCGAAAATATAAGATACTCTTTCGGAAGAAGTAGGATTACTTCAGTAATCTCAGGCTCGTTACCGGAGATAAAAGATAAATCAAGATAAAATAATAATTTTATGAATTGAAAATTACAATGGCCTTTAGGATATCTTTTTCGGGGAAGATAAGCAATAAAAGATACCTAGAATACACAGAATAGCTTCACAGAAGTGCACAAAAATTTCGGAATTTTTAAATTTGACTACCATTTTCTTTGATTCATGTAATACACTAAGCTGTCAAAATTATGGTAAAAAGAAAACAATATATCCAATTAAAACTAGTTTACCTGGAAAGCTATAGACCAACATCACCCACATGAGGAAAGCATAGTAGCCAATAGACACACTCGAATTTCATATAGTTTGAAACTGTCTCTTCCCTCGCAGCGGGGCTCCGGCTCCCATTAATTAAGCCCACACCGGAACTTCACTTCCTCTAGCCAAGCGCGCACCGATTAAAACCACCCAAAATGTGGCTTTTTATACGCGAAGGATATTTATAACCTTTTTTATTGGGGATTTGTGGTGTGAGCTCAGTAGGAAGAATCGTTGGATTAATCTGGGATGGTGACAAAGTTTTGTAATTCCGTGTGGTTTTACTTCCATTTTTTTGTACGTTGGATTTAGACATCCATTTTGTGTCAGAAAAGTCATGGTGTAAAGTTGTTTACATAGTTTCTCGCTTTGCACTTGTTTCTTACACAGTATAACATCAGTTGAGCAGTATTAGATTACTTAATGTAATTCAGTAACGTTATTTCACTAAAAAAAAAGCTTAGAATTAGCTTGCAACAGAATGTTTTATTCGAAGGCTTGCACGACAGCTTCATCATCATCATCAATTCAGCCGAAAGACATCCACAGCTGGACATAGGCCTCCCGCAAGCACTGCCACTTCGACCGGTTCTGTGCTTCACGACAGCTTACTAACTACAAATTATAGCAGAACTTATTAAAACATCATTCTGGCTCCATCAACTTCAAACGATTGACTGAAATAGAGCGATGTTTTGAATTAAATTTGCGATATGAGGGTTTATCCTAAAAGTTGGCAACGTCGCAAATAACTGTCAAATATTAACCTGTTTTCTTTCTTATAGCAATATTGCTAAATAGAAATAAGAAATGTGGCTAACTAGCGAACTAGATTATTAATAATGAATTGCCATTTTAACATTGAATTTGATGTTGTACCCATTTTAGGTGTAAAAAACGCATATGGAAACTTTCCAAATAGATTTTGTACATCTAAAACTAAACATTCGGTGTTACGATATTAATGATTGCATTTCAAAAGTACCTACCAATTTACCAAATTTAATGTTAGACAGAACCTACCGGGTGTCCGATCAATATTATAGTTCGCTAGTTAGCCACATTTTTTATTTCTACACAGTAATATTGCCAAATTAATCAAAACAGTGATATATTTGACATCTATTTGCGACGTTGCCCGCTTTCAGAATAAACGCTCTTAAATGTATTTTATGCTTCTGTCGTGTCACACAAGTGAGGCTGAAAAATTAAAACAGACGCATTTGTTTTCACTTTTATCGATTCACCTAAATAACGTCGAGGTTTCTTTGATTGTCAGTACTAACAGGTTATAACACAAAGAAGCTTACGTATCAAACCAGAATGGCGTGGGAATCAACTCTTGGCAAAGTACGTTTATAGAATTTATGATGAAACCTGATTAATATGCGATGTCACTATCGTATAGATCGTTCAGATTCTATATCTGATATTAATGAAATGAGCTTTTGTCTGTTTGTTCATTAACCAAAATTTGGAAGAAGGGTGCTATAGCTTGTCCAGTCCGAAATGACGCGCCCCACTAGTCCACTACCGTATGTTTGTTCGTTAGCCAAATATTTGGAAGAAGGGTGCTATAGGTTGTCCACTTTGAAATGACGCGCCCCACTACCGCATTACCTTGTGCGTAAAATGCGGTAGTGGGGCGCGTCATTTTAGAGTGGACCAGCTTTACATAAAACTAATTAAAATTAAAAGATTTTCGCGAAGGTTTGATTTGTTTTTTTCGAAGAAATAAGTTACAACTTGGTTTCATTTTCTTACGGACCCGGAGTATGAAAAAGATTATCATCTCAGTATTGTAAAATCATTGTAATGATCCACGCATCCACCCACGTGGGACCGGGAGATCTAAATCTGAGTCAGATACCTACCGTCAGGTCAATGCCCCTCGTTATGATGACATATTTAGAGATAAGAAAACATGTCAGCAACAACATGGCCTTTGAGAATTGGAACAAAATATACTGCGAGACATCCGCTCCATATACGAGAGGTTTATGTGCTTAAAATACATTCGTAAAAACCGAAGCAGGCACGAGTCGCTAGTTATTAACAAAAAGAACACTCAAAAATGCTCAAACCATTTCATAATGTACAGTTATTACGTGATCTTGTCAACGGTAGCTTCCACTTTTTATTCAAGCTGTCGCGTAATAATACATATAGCATAGTTATTAGCATCGTGCACTACGGTAATCCTTTGTTTTTTATGATCACGACTCGACACAAAGGCGTCGACAGCGAGGCCGGTCGCCTGTCATCAGATACAAGGTCGCTGCACTTGCAATTACGGAA
The DNA here is from genome assembly GCA_916701695.1 of Agrochola macilenta. Taxonomy (NCBI): domain Eukaryota; kingdom Metazoa; phylum Arthropoda; class Insecta; order Lepidoptera; family Noctuidae; genus Agrochola; species Agrochola macilenta. Next base: position 19,243,070 of record OU753560.1, on the reverse strand, counting down.
CATATGCAGTGCCCTTTGTTGTTACCACTACTATTAGCTGCGAATTATTTTAATTGAATGAGGAAGAGTGTATTATGTTTCGAGTAGTTTTCAGACTCAAAGGACCAAAATTTTATTTAAACATTTAGGGAGAGAACTGTAAAACTACGCATAGCCGGTTTGATTACCCCGCGTTTACAACCATAAACAAGTTCTGACACTTGTTTTCAACCAGTCTTGTAAAATATCTGTCAAAACATGTCTTTGTCACTATTTTGTTCACCATCTTGACATTTTTGACAAGTTTATTGTGTAGAACTTGTTTTGGAGGTAAACGAGAAACGAAAATATCAGACATGTAGAATACAACATGTTTCACCTTTAGGTTAGAATGTTTTCAAACATGAATTTCTATTTTGAAACGCGAGCTCCATCTCGCTACTTTTATCCGAAGCTCGGAATATGTAAATACACATATTCTAGTGAACGAAAAAGGAATAAAACCGTGTTTTCGCAGTATAGGTAGTTGAATGTCGGTGAAGTTCAGCGTAGGCGTCTAGTTGTCTGGATCACTGTGTGTGGGCGAATATTTTTGTTTGGTCGTCTACACGTGGCCAATGAACGTACGTTTATGTATACACGTTTAGTTAGAAATAATATTTACTACAGAGATATAAAAGGAGTCGTTACGCTAACCTAATAATATTTTCAAATGAAAAACATCAGAAGGCCAATTCTCGTACCTAAAAAACGTTCACATTCAAGTCGCAATCTGTCAAATTTGTCAAAAATGTTTTTAAATTGATTGTATTTTGGACAGATTGCGAATGAGATTAGAATGCGAACGTTCTTAAAAATTACGGGAATTGCCCGTCTGATGATTAAAAAATAGAATTTCGGGTTTAATTAAGTATTCAAATAATGTGGCACTACAAATTGGCAGGTTTTCTGAGCCAAGTGTTTACATTTTCTTCAGATACTTTCGGAACATATTATAGTTCTACATACACGTGCTTGGTACTTCCGGGAATTGCACTAGTCTGCCTCTGCCGCGTACACGTTCTCACGCATCTTAAATAGTCATTTAAATTAATTAACATACGAATTCCCGTTCAGTGAATACCGTACGTACTGACCCGGAGCTGGTAACACCACAGCTAGGAATTCGCGAGTTCACATAGAGATCCTTCCGAACAAGTAGTAAGGGACAAATTATAATGACTGCAACACTGGCACGTCATGATATACCTACTTAAGAATGCGTTATTCATGCACTTGACATACTTAACGCACAAAGAAATGACATCTAGGAACTTGTAATGACTAGATTATGTCACGATCGCAAAGTTCAGTCTATACTTATCAGGTAAAGTTCAAATATAATTCTAGGTTTAGTTCTGCATTCTTGGGGCTTATTGGCTATTGCACATTGTCACAGAATAAGTACAGAAGGCGCACTCCGTATTTTAGGTATGAAGCTACAAGTACGCGGCGGGCTCGTCTTGTGAACGTAACGTAGTCAGAACATTGAGTTACGCGATAGAAAGAGAGGCAACTTCTAGGTGAATATAACAGTAGGTAATTACCGCGGTGCGACATGAATTGCACTTTAAGGCTTGTGCAGATCAGCGCGACTTGTCGCGTGACGCGACACCGGTTATTGTTATACTGTGAAGTTTTCTTAGAATTTGTATTGTTCGTGTCGCGCTGGTCTGCACAAGCCTTTATTGTGACGCAAAATCTGTCCTGTATTTAATCTGTGACATTATATAGAACCCACACACAATAGGATTGGCGACGTTGATAGGGTTCAATTTCGCTAGTTTATGTTTGCCGTCTAATGAATCATGTTAGGGTTGTAAACTAGGGCACTATTCCGACGGGTGATAACGTTGATAGCTTCCCCCTTTATCTTATAGACGTAATCCTGTTTCGCAAACCAAGTGCGCGCTACCATTACACGTGCCGCTTGAACTACCGATCGGGGATTATCGGCCTGACATTCATGTATACTATTGTTATCTCACGAAGCGACGCGCGCTTTACTTGTGGTGACCAAGTGTACCAATACGCTGTGAATGTGTGCGTGAACACGATTAGTGTCAACCAATGACTGTGTCAACACATAACACACAGCAGTGGTGGCCTAGTGGAAACGGCCGCGACTTACGAGTTGTAGGTCGTTAGTTCGAACCTAGACACGCGCTTTACTTTGTGTAAATTATTTCATCACCACTGTTCTCAAATGGTGAAGGAAAACATCGTGAGGAAACCGGCATGTCCTAGAACCAAAAATTCGAAGACATGTGACTTCTACCAACACGCACTGGACCCGCGTGGTGGATTACGGCCCTCTCCCTCTCACCGAGAGGAGGCCTGTGTCTCACCAATGGGAATATTACAGGCTGATTGAGACATAACACACACGTACGCACACACTTCTGATTTCCTCCGTTGTTGGGACGGTACCGCGAGCTCCTGCATCTACACACACATTCACAGCGTGTTTGTACACTTCGTTACCACAAGTAAAGCGCGCGTCGCTTCGTGGGATAAAAATACTGTATCTATAGTTACGAGTATGTATAAACTTGTATTGTGTGATAATTCATCCAATATGAACAGTTATCGATGTCCTACAGTCCTTCCTATAAGTGCGCTGCGGAATAACACAGTTATCAGTGCAGCCCGGTGCAACGTCCGTTGGTTTCGTAAATTGTTTGTGCTGTAGATAAGCTGGAACTTGGATGATGCCTATGTATTTAATAAATAATAATATATTGTGAAACTGAAAAATCCAGTAGCCTCATACATAATATAGTGATGCTGTTATAAAAAAAAAATTACATAGTGAAATTAATAATGTAAAGTTATGTCTAACGCGGATAAAAAACTGAGAATCACGCAAAATCTATCAAGCGTATTTTTCTGAAACCTCCACCATTTTAAAGATATTTTTATTATTGATCTTTTAGTATACGTGTTTTATTAAAACACCTTTTGTTTTATGTATAATAAATGAATATTGCGTCTAATTTGGTCCTATTACTGGCTGGACGTACGACGCGTTGCGTGAGCTCAGTACAGAACACGCAAGCTAACCACTCAAGGTCACTGGCATATATCTGCGTCTTAAAGCCAACAACAACTGTTGTAACCTATGTTTACAAATAAAGAATATTGATTGATTGATTGATTGACAAAAACTAAGTTGATGTAATTTTCCAAGTATGAAATATTTTGAAAGATGAAAACGGGCATTATGCCACTTTTATCTCGCCATTTATAGATGGTGCAGGTTCAGTTTTATCACTAAGGAATCTGCGTATTAATTTAGGTCATTAACGAGAACTTATAATCTTAATTACAGCTGAAGTCAATTCACAGAAAACGGTAATGGTATATGTGGTAGGAAGGTTAGGAGATACAAATCAATGATACATCTCACCTAATTGTAGCCGGTTTGCAATTAGGCTTGTGACTGTATGACCATTGACTAATGAACTCTCAATGACCTAAAAATATACCAAACTGGCTTTTAGTGGTAGATTAAAATCATCAAGTTTTTTTTTGCGTAACGAACGCTACATTTTGATAGGTCTTGATATAAAAATATCTGAATTTAAATTAGGTTCCCCGTGTTCAAAACTAAGGGACCTAATACATTAATAAACTTATTAATGATAAAATAATTGGACTCCTCTATATTGCAATTTGTAACAATGTAAGTAATTCACAATTTGTTTTTATATGATGGAAATGTAATTGCATGTACCTACAGTATCAGAAATAAAGGCTATTTGAATTTGAATACTGCAATTTATAATTTCATCTTAATTTCAAAATTATTTTGCCATTACATTTATTTGTAATTTTATTTTTATTTATCCGGATACATTTAGGTATTTCGGCTATTTCCGAACGATCTCACTGTATCATTTGAGATAGTGTTCAGTTTCCACTATCGTTACTGTGCGTACAATACTATGTTGTGTTGCGTTGAAATTCCTATTTCTTCCAATTTATAAAGATCGCCATTTCAATCCAATTCCCAGCAAGCATTGGAATACTTATGCTATGTGGTCATCGTTCCACTCTTCAGGGATATGCTATAATTCGTTCGTTTTGTTTAGTCTACGTGTGAATATTTTGTGGTGCTTATTTTTGGTCGTTGCGTTGCGTTCGCATTCGCCGCTTATGCGCCGTGACGTAAGTGCGTTATTGTTATGTGGCTTGGCTTCACACTGAACGATTAAAGATCAATTGCTGTATTATAGGATATAGCGTTTTTGATGTGGTTTTCTTTCATGAGAGAATCGTTTCAAAATTGGCTTAAGTTCCGTTTGAACCGTTTATCTCGAAATAGAAAAACTAAAAGGTTCCTACCTTTTAGTTTTTAGTTTAGCTAGACAGCTATCCAAACACAAGTAAAATACCTACTAGACAGTATCTCACCGGTTTTGTTTATACAAATTACTTCAACAAAGTATTTCTCAAGAAAAGCCAATCCTTTTCAGTTAAAACTGTAAACATAAATTTTTCTGCATGCATTTACACAATTTCTCATTTTGCTATATTCAGAGAAACAATATCGTCTGACCCAGCAAGACATTCAGTCCATTAACTGCAATCTACTTAATGATGCTTACACAAACAAAACGATAAAAGCAAATACCGACTCAAGCCAACGTTATTTCGTAAACCGCATTACTTTCGAGGATATTAACCGAAGTACTAGACAAAGCTGTCTCTGTGGATCCGCTTATTTCCTGCCCAGACGTTAACGGAAACTGGGACTGCAGCGTCTTTGTGTGATGCAACGTCAAATGAAACATTCGGATTACTTTGTCACGCTACTATGGCTCCTATTCCCACAACGAAAAGAAAACTAATCCTTTGGATACCACCTTGTTTATGCCATACAAGTATTGATTCTCTGCTGCAGTTTTAAAAGATAAGGAAACGTTTTGAAATTCGGATTGGACATCTTCGTGTAGTTCCGTAGGCGTTCGCAAACTATAGCGTTTATCGCCCCCGATATGATTTGAGAAGGAAATTGAGTTTCTGAAGGGTGCTACGTGAAACTTCAGCCGGTGTTGCTTATCTACTATATTTTAGCTGTCTTCTGAGACGGTGCAACGAATACATCTTCATTAATTAGTGTAATTACTTGATGGTTGTGTACTTAACCGTTAACGAGAAGAATTAACTTGTATAATGATGACAGAAAATTAATTATTCATGTGTTCAGATTACACAGTGTGATAATGAAACTTGCATAGAATATGAAACTAAATCGGAGCAGGTACAGTGTTTTGCTCCCATTGACCCCGCTCGGCGCTCCTAATAAACCTAAAAGCGGTTTGAAAAAGCATTTTACTAACAAAATCAATTGAACTACGTTTGGAAGGAGCGTCATGGTGGGTGCGCCTGGTAACCTATTTATACCCACCCTAGAATCGGAACTATACGTCGACGACACAAGAACCAAAATCGGTTATCAGTCCGCACGTTGTAACCTTGTAACGTGGCGTAATGAACTGTAAGCCTGCCGCCTCGCCACGACCGAGCGACTTACGCAATCCCATGAATATAAAACGCGTAAATAAATAGCAGATGCGCGAAAAACTCACCCCGATACAGACAGACACTTAGCATAATAATCGCGGGTGGAGCGACGACCCCCCTCGTAGTAGAAAACGGGGAGGCAGGGAGGGTGGCGGCACTCCCCTACAGTGACACGATTCTCACGCGGCGCGCTTCCTTTCAGCGCTGTAATGAATGGGTAACGACGTAAATACGTCGCCGATGACATAATATCTGCAACGCGACATTGAAAACCAGTATCGCGGCAGTTATGCAGTTGGAAAGTGGACTGACCGGGGAGTTCTTTCGATCAATAATTTTATTTCGATAAATTGGCTTTTGTTTTGATTTATTGTTTTTTACGAACACAACGCCCTTTCGTTAGGTTGAGTGGTTACTCGGAACGATGTGTTAGTTCTGCTTGTACTTGAAATAATTATCCTTTACCGAGAATTGTAACAAGTGGAACCTAATTAGTGTTACGAAGTCGAAAGTACTCGAAAGTGCAGAAAAAATTATATGATTTTAACGGACTGCCTTTTTATTCAAAACAGGAATAACGATACTTATGTCCTAATTAAGACACAAATTGTATATTGTTTTAACAAATAGCAAACTGCAATCCATTTTTATTAAAAATGCAAAAAACAGGAATCCGTCATACCAATTGCATAAAATGCAAACTTCGTTGAACCGAGGGCATCGAAAATGTATTAATCATACATATTTAAAATTACCATCCTTCCACGGAATATTGGTCAAAGGCAACATTAATCTCAATTATATATTACCAAGTCATAATAGGTACCGTGAGAAACATACGATCTGGAATATGAACTTGTAACGCATACTGAACATTATCATATTGCTAAGGATATGAAACTGGTCATATGGAAACATCATTCTTTCCACTGAGAACGTATTTCAGGGAAAAACAAACGCTGCGGTCGATGTTTTAGGAATTAGACCTCGATATTCATGCTGAGAATTTAAATAACATTTCGTTTCGAAATGAAATAGTGCTGTGACATCAAGTGCTTTTCGTGAAATCGTAAGTTGATGTGATTTATCATTGAAGTCTGAATTTATATCATAATACATTAAAATGCTTATATACAATAATGAGAACAACTAACTATGTAAACAAGGTATTAAATTAAATGACTAAATAACTAACTTATACAAATAAATAAAAAAAATAAGAAAAGTCTGTATCGCTGTCATCCGTAAACGTGCCCAGAAGACTGGCAGCATTGCCACGTTGAATGGCAATGCTAATTCTTCATTTACTATTCGAGGGACAGATTTGTAGTGTAATTCATATATGCAAATGTAGAGGATTAAATTGTATGGATCGCGGAAACGAACTCAGGGCAGGGGTCAAGGTCTTTTCAAATTCAAATACAAGAATTTTCTCACGGTTCTGTTTCGCACGCTTTATTTTTAACAAGAAGTGTTATTTCTAATGTAATTCATAATAAATAAAACATTGCTACTCTTCACAAGAAAATATGCTGCAGCTATTAGTTAAATTCTCATATTTCTATAACTAAATAAAATATCTACTCGTAGTAAAATTCAGTACTTTTTTTTATCTCAAAATACTTACAACAAATTGAACTAATCTGCAGTTTGAGTATTTTGAGTGTACAATTTTTCCCAACTAATTCGCAACACTAGGGTTGCAGCAGCGGGCACCGTCCTCCCGGGGCGCATATGCGCACAGCAGGGTTCCACAACAACACACTGAAACCCCCGAGTGAAATTTGACAAGGACTTAAATCCCACGAGGGTCTGCCCCAAGCACGACGATCAATTTCCAACGCTAAACGAAATAATATTCCATTTTACGACCCCAGAAAGATTGGGACTTAATTTGGATAGGTTTTAAAGTCGTCTTTGTTGGGTATGATTTGATTTAGTAATGGCTTTTGTGTGATACCTACATACATGAATATTGTTTTGAGAATTTCATTAGGTTGAGTAGTAGATTTTTTTTTTCAAAAGCTGACAACATTATCGATCAAACTTGAAGTTAGAATGGGCACTTGGAAATCGGTTCAGTTATGTGCGATTGCGTTCTCATATTAATATTTATAACTTATAAGCCCTTTTGCTTACTTACGCTCACGTAGATTAAATTCAAACTTATTCTTGCCCGCGGCTCCGTGCGCATGTGCGGTCTTTGATATTGAAAGCAGATTATAATCCGTTCAGTAGTTTTTAATGATACACAAACAAGTTCCTTTTTCATTGTGTTTTATTTATTCTTAACAACGTAGTCTTGTTTGAATCCATGTTTTTAATTTAGTCAACTCTAAAGTAAAGGGAACAACAAATATTAGCTTGTAACGCAATTTTTTTTAACTTTTTCACACAGTCCGGCCGTCGAGACAATGCGTTCCTGACACCTGTCAGTTGGACAATTTCTAGTAGTAATAAGGATCAAATTTGTAAAATATATATTCGTTAGTATGAAACTGACAGATGTCAAAAACCCATTCTCTCGACGGCCGGACTGTAGGCAGTGTTGAACATCACAATAAAGTAAAACTAAAAATAACAAACATTAATGGAGCCCCCTGTCAAAATCCGCGGCACAGTTATTACATCAAATCCTAGGGGTGTTGAATCAAAGCGCTCGTTCGCACGGGGGTACGCCATCTGCGTTTGACATGTATCATTTGCGCTTTTGCACACCCACTACTTACGCCACAGGCCGCGCCCATACCCGACAACGACAGTCGGACTCGATTTTAGTGCAACTGATGTTTACTCAATAATTGGCGTATTATTATTGACAAGTCGTGTGATGTGATCGTGCAACGTTGTAATTGAATCATTCATGTCCGGTTAAGCAAAAACTTCTAATCCAATTAGCTCACACAAGCACTTATAAATATTTTATATCACGAAACCTAATTAAACTAATGACATGTTTACACAGCAAAACAATGAGCCTAGTTCACCTGCAACGCAAAGCATGGCAACAAAAAGTCAGCGGCTTGTAATTAAGCAAACTAATAGTACGCGTTACGTACTTAGTAGTTAGTTACTATAACGTAGCGCGGCGTAGTAATTTCCGCGAATAATTAGTACGTCGGGGCGGCGTCATTTCCGAGAAATGTGTAAGTACTCACGCCATGTTCGAAGCAATAGTACGTAATCAGTTACCAACGGAATTGTGACGTAGTGGAATAGTAGAAAAGCGTAGTGTTCATAGGGAAAATATGTTTTCACTAGCTTCTGCCTGCGACTTTGTCCACGTGTTTTTTTTTGTTTTTCTTAAAATATAATCCTCTATGACACTCGGCAATACTGTAGCTTCCCATTAGTGAAAGAATTATCGGAATCGGATTAGTAGTTTCGAAGATTAGCCCCTACATACAAACTCACAATTTTTTACCTCTTGATAATACCTATTATAAGTATGTATTGTAAGGATGGAACAAGTAGACCCGGAGGATGGATTTGTGCCCGTTAGCAATAGGCTCACCCTCTACTAAATGGAACTTATAACTGGCGAAACGTAGTTTTATAGGATTTCCCCCTCCCCCTTCCCCCTTCCTTTTTTATGAACATTGGCGTGATGTCATGTTACGTATTACGTTTATTAAAAGTTCAATAATAAAACTTTCTTTGGAAAAACTTTCAGAAACGAAACGACCAATTTTCTTAACATTCGGTAAACGTAACGTAATAATTATAAAACTCTTGAATTCTTAGGAAGTTTATTTTTTGTTGTTTTGCTAGGGGTCGTGGTACAAAGACGTTTGATTATGTTATCGTACAAAAGAAGCCAGACGGCTTTCTTTTCAAAGTTATAACGAATATATACGTTGATCCGACAGAGGTTATTCTGTCCAAATTTCAATAATTCATACAAAATTCCCATGAAAAATGCACTTTCAGTTTTCCCGAATTTTTCAATTTTCCCGGCCTGATTCGGACTATTGCCTACTCAAGGATGGATATCCGGTATGGCTCACAAATCCTTCCATATCCTAAGGACACGTCTTCCTTACCATTACCGCGCCACCCGGTCTACTCCTTGATATGCAATGGCCTCTGTAGCCCCATGCAACATGAGGCTCCAGGGGCTAGTGCAAATCTTGGGGTTCATTCGATTTATCGAGTCTGGTTAAACCACGATGGGATCGATGCATTTCATTCATTCAGTAAGAACCTGATTCAAACTATAACGAACATTTTAAAACAATAATTTGCAATATCGATGCAGCCGTCCTGAAGAGTTACGCTTACCAACGAACAGCATTTCATTTTTTATTAAATAGAAGATGGAATCAAGTCGAATTGACTGGGTCTGATATAAATAGCTTTATCAACACGTACCGCAAAAAGTTACAGTACGAATTTTGTCAAGATTTTCGATAGACTTGGCTTCACCCACCCATTTGTAAAGCGGTGTTATCAACATGTGTGACAATGACTCCTGACTTTTACTGACTAAAACCCACCCGTGTTCCTTCCGTTGTCTGTGTGCCGGGGCCGCGATATCCCTTTCAGACAAACCCGCAACCCCAGCAGGAACATGTTACACCTTAAGACAGGTACATGCGTAATCCCCAAAGCTTCGACTGAAGCCAAGAGCTTAGGTATAGTTTAGACCGCACACTGAGAACTCAGAACAATAACCTCTTAACCGTTTGAATGCTCGATGCAACATGTTTTATTATATTAGTTATACAGTTAGGTGTATGACAAAAGGATTTGTGCCTGCATTCGCGGTTCGGATGTGTGGGGTCGTAAAACTTTTGTAATTTTTCGTATTACTGCAAAGTTTCTGTACTCTGCGACCGTCTTCGTGTCGATAGCAAATAAAATAATGTCAATGTCACCCCAGAAATAGCTACGTGGATTGCAGTATAACTTCCGTCCATTATGTGTTAATGTTAGAAGTTTAATAATTTAAATGTCACGGAAACAAGTACACAATAGCACGCGACCCATTTAATAATTATTCAGACTATTAGAACAACAATAAAAAAGATTTAATCAATTTTAAAAGGGACATCTATTTCATTAATGAATATAATTGCTGCGTATGTTTACCAACACGTCCATTTCCACTTGCGCGTACGCATTCGCGAGGGCGACACGCTAGGCGAGCGGGTCGCGTCTCGTTAACTTGCCACGGCCGATAGCATCAGGTAGCGATGCCGCGTTACGCTCAATAATCATGTCGTTAGAGCCCTGTAAAACGGAACGCTGAATGTAACGTTACTGCGGTTTAAAATGTGATGGTAAAACGTAATTTACCGCGTGATAAAACGAAACGCTATACATAACGTTACCGCGTGACAATGTGATGGTAACGAAACACTATACATAACGTTACCGCGTGACAATGTGACGGTAACGAAACGCTATACATAACGTTACCGCGTGACAACGTGATGGTAACGAAACGCTATACATAACGTTACCGCGTGACAACGTGATGGTAACGAAACGTTATACATAACGTTACCGCGTGACAACGTGATGGTAACGAAACGCTATACATAACGTTACCGCGTGACAATGTGATGGTAACGAAACGCTATACATAACGTTACCGCGTGACAACGTGATGGTAACGAAACGCTATACATAACGTTACCGCGTGACAACGTGATGGTAACGAAACGCTATACATAACGTTACCGCGTGACAACGTGATGGTAACGAAACGCTATACATAACGTTACCGCGTGACAATGTGATGGTAACGAAACGCTATACATAACGTTACCGCGTGACAACGTGATGGTAACGAAACGCTATACATAACGTTACCGCGTGACAACGTGATGGTAACGAAACGCTATACATAACGTTACCGCGTGACAATGTGATGGTAACGAAACGCTATACATAACGTTACCGCGTGACAACGTGATGGTAACGAAACGCTATACATAACGTTACCGCGTGACAACGTGATGGTAACGAAACGCTATACATAACGTTACCGCGTGACAATGTGATGGTAACGAAACGCTATACATAACGTTACCGCGTGACAACGTGATGGTAACGAAACGCTATACATAACGTTACCGCGTGACAACGTGATTGTAACATAACGTTATCGCTCCGTTGACAGTCTGTGCCAAGCCTTAAGATTTCAATATTTGAGGTTAAACAGGTGTTACACATGAAACTGCGTTCTACTGCAGTATCAATGACCCGCAGGTCAATGACATTTTATTAATGAAATATTGGACCAAATCGGTATTACGAGAATAAATTTTGAGGGACGGACCATTTTCTTTAAAAATATTGGAACCGTTCGCCAACCGGCGGCGGCGGGTGGGGAAAATGAATGGCTATTTAGGTAAATTAGGGTGAAAACATAAGTTAAGATATATATTGAGATTAAAAGAATAAACGGCTATTAAATGTTAAAGGCGTGTTAAAAATGAGCAATCATTTTGAAAATCACAGTTTCCCGAAAATATTGTTGGATTCAAAGTGATTGAATCCAAATTTTTTTTCGGGAAAATGTGATTTTCCAGTAAACAAAATATGATTGATTCGAGCAATAGATAATACAATATATACATTAAGATACTACTGCAGTTTTGCATGAAGGCTTACATCACCACCAGCGTGTTTAGACATTATAAGAAATCTACATCAGACGCCTCATGTAAATATCCTCGAGTCCTAGACTAACATAGTATTTATTGACTATGTTAATGCATGCATTGGCATTGCACATAATGTGATCACACTAGAAGTCAGATAAATAATCATAAAAACATAACCATTATGATAAGTAATCATGTCTAAAGTACTTACTTTGTTTACCTAGATGACGACAAAGAACCACGGATATAAAATCGAATAAACAAATTACGAAATAGGGCAAAACAAAAGAGCGTACCTACATTCTATATTCGAAGAGAGATTACAATGTAGTGTCGAGCGCAGGTGAATGACCGAAATCGGCGCGCCGACCTTGCGACGTCTCGCTTCACCTACATACGCCACACTGACAAGCCACTTTTGCTTTCGACAATTCGCAAAAAAATATATTAAGGAATATCTTTGTTCTGTTGGATGTCGGTGACGTAGATACGTGCCCTATATGTACTATAGTATCTACGATTTACACCTCGTTGTTTTTACGCTCCGTTGTTGTCACACTTTGTTTTGGGAATTGGTTTAGGGTTTTAAGTTACTCTTCTTATTTTATAGGTATAGTAAAATATTTTTAAATATATAAACTTGGTTCCCATCCTTCTTTGTTTTCCGTCTCATTAGGAAACAAGAAACTTTTTCACCAGTCTGAATTAATACGAATTCCCGACATTCAATAGTCCTTTAATCCTCCTCTCATTAAAGGAAATGAAACTTTTCCCAAATTAAACCACCGCCAGACTTAACGATGTTCGGTATCAAATTAAGAGCCGCCCCTTCCAGACGGACAGATAGTCAGATACCTGTCCCGAATATCTTTAGAGCAAAAATTTCTTAAAAAATTGGGTCAATTAGCAACAAAGCTCCCCAAGAAGTGTGAGAAAGGAGGGGAACCTACGTCCCTAGTTATGAGTGTACGTTGTGGCTTCACAAAGGGCGAGGGTGCGCCCTCGACGCGCGACGCCACCCCCGCCGCCCCGCGCACTGCACCAAAGAAAAATAACGCCCAACCACAAAACCACAGAGCTCATAATCGAACGCGACACCACAACGAAGGTTGCGCGTTAAAAATTGTGTTAATCGACATTTTACCTGTGGATCTCGCCCAACAAAAGATTCTAAAACGGGTTACGCGGGAGGATGCTCCCAGAATAAACATTTCACGTGTGAAGCGAGAGTCGCGTTATGTGGATAAATAAGCTGCAGCCATCTCACTTTGTACGTCACGTAAGTGTCGGCGTGAGACATATGATTGATACCCACCACCGACGAAGTCTCGCCACTGAATATGAAAGCGTACTTTAATAATAAAACGTCTTTTCAAATACGTGAACAATAAGTAAAATTGTTCGTTCATTCGTCACAGTGTGTAGTCGCGTCAAGTCTACGTGCGGTGAATGTCACGCGGCCAAAAATAATAATGTGTGCGTTCGGTCCGGACGGTCGTTCGGTCAGTGCAGTCTCGTTGCGTCACTGCACTGGACCGCCGGGGCATTGCACCTTGTTCACCGCGACGCGAGTGCCGCGACCACACCGCACACTCGCGCCGTCCCGCTCGCGCTACGCTGGCCCATAGCTGCGTGCGATCGATCCTAACCATTCAACAGCTGATTGTCATTTCACGAGTAACGTGCTCGGTGACATGGTGAGGTTACTATGCCTCACGTGACGCTCTATACTATTGAATAGTAGCTAACTATTGCATTGTATTGTTTCAGTGGCGTTGCGGTGCTGAGTCCGACTGAGAGCGGTGGATGCAGCAGTAGTGACATCACTGAGCCGCGCTCGCCGCGCAGCCCCGAGTCGTCGACATCGTCGTGCAGCACCTCCGAGGAGAGCGCGGGCGCGCGCATGCCGCCGTGGGCGTGTGACCCGGCGCCGCCGGCACCGCGACGCAACGCGGCGCAACCCGCGCCCGTGCGCCGCTCGCAGCCGCCCATACATCGCCGCATCACCGAGTACTTCAACCACAAGATGAAGCCACAGAACGGCCTCAAGCGTGATAACGCGGCCAACGATGACACCAAGAAGAAGTGCCTACCTAAAAATGGGGTCACGCATGACCTAGAGAAATATATATCTTATTTGTCACAGACCCTTAGTCCTAAAGTATTAATGGACGTCGGAAAGCAAAACGAAGCCGCTAGCCGAAAGTCGAACAGTACCATTAACGGCGCAATGGACGCCACGAAAGCGGCAGATCTCAGCAAAACGACGACGAATGGTAACTTCAGTGGTCTCATCGACTACAGTAGACCCAAGGAGATGAAAGACAAAAATCACACGAACATGAATGGCTTTTTGGAAATCCGGCACGGATCCGAGACTTTCACAAAAGGGAAGCAAACAGGAGGGCTTCTGAAAGACTTGATAGATGGTAAAAGACCGGGCCTTGAAATAAAGACTTCATCTGACCCATCCGCCAATGGGATATTAGCCAATAAACATACACCAGACATCAGTAGACGTAAAGTTCCAATACCTGCATCCAATGACCTGATCGGCATGAGGATTGCGCCCTCAACCACCATAAGTCAATCGCCTAAGAAAACTACAAAACCAGATAAATCCAGAATGAACGGCGTTGTAAGCTCGACGACTAAACTGGACAGCAGAATGAACGGAGTCACATATGGATCAAATAACTTGAACTTAAACCCTATAACTAAACCAGCTAAAAAGGAGACGCAGAAGAAAGCGGCCCAACCCGCGAAAAGAACGAATCGCAAGTCATCCGCGTGTATTGCCAATAGTAAAAACCTCACCTGGTCTAAAGCCAATAATCTTAAGCAGGTGCAACTTCAGAAACAAAATTGTACAAACATATCTTCGAGTTCCCCTATTAAAACTATGCCGGGCGAGGCAAGTCCTGCACCAAAGATGCATATCCCGAACGGTGTTCGTCAGGCACCCATGATGAATGGTAACTACACCAATCTCAATGTACCTGTGCCGAATAATTATCAAAATTGTCATCAGATTAACATCCCACAGCCATGTAACGGTACAATGAACCCCAACAATTTAGCATCATTCGTTGCTGTACCACAAAATATGATGCTTACAACGTTAAGGATACCCCAGAATGGTTTGTCGCCACAAACACTGGGACAACAGAATAACATGGCAGCTTACAACCGACAGAATGTTAACGTCTCAAGTCCGACAAAACTAAACGGCCAGTTCGTTTTCCCACTCATGCAGAACCTAAACGGAACGGTTGTCCAAATACCAAATCTGATGACTAAGATGCCTAACTTCGTTCTGCCACCAACTCACACACAAAGACAAGACCATTTGCAAAACCAGCAAGCGGCATCTATTCTTATAAACGGTACTCTTTTAAAGCTCGCTAACACGATGACATCGGCGTATCCGAAAAGTGAGCCAGTAACAAGTCAACCTATTCCAGGGATGAATAAAAATGTCACTGGAATGCAAGCTGTCGGCATGACAGTTCAGTCCAAGCAGAATTACGCTGTCAACTTCAGCCACCCCGTTCTTATGCCTCAACCTGGTTATATTGTTACATCTGTGCCACCAAATATAAACGTGAAGGAAACTTGGAGTTACACGAATACAAATACAGTGTCTTCATCACAAACGACGTATTCGAGTCATTTAGTTCACCATCAACCGCCCATAGTGCCCAACTATCATTCGCTGCACACGAGTAGTATACCTATCGCGCCGGTCAAACCGCCGGACAACCCCATCCAGGGCACCGACCCCCCCAGCAGCACAGTGAAGGAACACGAGCTATTTGATTTAACGCCTCCCAAGTGTGAAATACCATGGTTGTCCAAAACTGTGAACAATAACATTTTCCCGTTACAACCAAATAAAAAGAATTCGAGACCTTTCGCGGAAATTTGTAGTATATCTGAGAAGCTCGAAGAGTTAGCTGCTAAGAAGGCCAAGTATGAGGTAAAGGACGACAAAATTGAAGATTTGAGGATGGATTCTAGCATGGATTCGACCATGGATTCCACCATGGATTCGACCATGGATTCGAGTATTGAACTTCGTAAGATCGAGGCGGTCGCCAGGCGGGAGGAGACGATCTTTACGCAGATCACCGTCCTCAAGGACGTGTCATCGTCTGACGTCCACAATACTGTGATAGAAGCTAATTTCTGTAGTACCACAACTGAGTCCGAATCGGGTATAGGGACGGACAAGTCTATAGACTCGCCTAGTGACTCTCAAACTAGTAAAGAATGTGATGAAGATTCGTCGATATCTTTGAGTATAAGTGTGTGTTCTGTGGAGGTGCAGAGTCAGAAGAGTCCTATCCTGAAGCAGCCCAAGACGCTGCGCTTTCCTCCGAGGAGTTTGACGAAGCCCAGCAGTGACAAGCGGAAGTCGAGTACAGACACGACGTCCACAGTGTCTGTGTGTCAGTGGGAGAACTGTAAGCGAGAGTTCGATGGAGACCCAGATCTCTTAGAACATATACAGGTTAGTTATTTACATTGTCTCATAAATGTAGTCGCCAGATTTCTTTGCCGGCAAGACATTAGCAATAAAAATTTTATACTTCCTTACTTTTACACCTTCCTTATTAACCTGCTCTACAAAATGAGTATCACCATTTTTAGTGCATCCTCATAAAAAAATCAAAATAAATATTGTTGGTAAATAACTTTTCAACTAAAACAATTCAGAGCTGAAAGGATATTCAAAATTTTGGTAGAAGAATAGACAGATGAGTACAATATAATCGTTAGTTTTTAGTTTTTCCACTTGATTAAACATACCCATGTCTCTCTGTTTCGCATTAATATAATTTTATACTAAAATCCCCCCTACCACAATTTCAGAACGTCCACGTAGAAACGCAAGCTGGCAAGGAGAACTACGTTTGCTTATGGGAGCAGTGCAAGGTTCGCGGCAAGCCGTCATGTTCCCGACTGTGGCTGGAGCGTCACACGCTGTCGCACGGCGGGAACAAGCCATTCAAGTGCATCGTCGACGGCTGCGAGAGGCGCTTCTCCTCACAGGTATAATTACGGGCCATATACAATTTACAAACATCCCCAAAACGCACTAAAGATGAAAAGCGTCAATAAAAGCGTTGTGTAAAATGCGGCAGTCGGCGTAAATTGAGCTTTTGGCGTCAGCTACTGCGTGCGTTCAGGCGGCGTCCTTAAAAGCGATCGTCGTTCAAATACGCAATCGGTCGCTTGCTTAAGTCACTTCTTCTTCGGCAATCTGGAAAGCGCCCTCTGTCGGCGCGAGCACGCGTTCAGGTTCACCGAACAAATGTTCGAACGGTCGTGTATTTGCGCGACGATACGCGGGGGTCAATCTTGCAATGCGATGCTATTCGGCGTAAATTATTTTGCTATTTGTAAATTATGACAGCGAAGCGTGTGCGTTGTTGCCGCGAACATTTTTGAGAGAATTATCCAGATATTCGCAGATACATTTATTATTTAAAATAAAGAAAAATGTCCTTCTCAAAAGTTTTCGCAAAATAGGGCTCACAAACGCAATTCTAATTGATATGGACCTGACTTTATGTTCATATACGACCAAATTATTTAAAAAAACAAGTCATCAATTATAATTTAATTGTTTTCAATTTATTGCACGTTCACAATTTATAATTTGTATCTTCGGTGCGTATTCTCACAACCAAAATATTATTTAAGCATATCCCTTTATATCACTTTTGGTCAAACGGTTGCAGAATAACTAATATACAAAGTAGGTATATTAATGTATGGTGAAATATTTTAGGAAATACATTTTAAAATATTTACATGATATTTTAAGGTATATACATTTTAAAATATTTATATTATATATTAGTTTACATAAGTCTATTCATAGTCTAGGTAAAATTAAGATAGTCCACTAGTGTGGGCTCTAAAAATAAAAGGTACTATGTAGTAAAACTAGGCATAAATACAATAATTTATCTAAAATGTATTATGAATGTCTTTGTATAGCAGTGATAGCCTAGTGGTGTGACCGTCAGACTGCCAAGTCATAGGTCTCGAGTTCGAACCCAAGACACGCACCTCTGAGTTTTCGGATTCATGTGCGTATTATATAATTATCACTTGCTTCAAAAACGGTGAAGGAAAACATCGTGAGGAAACCGGCATGCCTTTGAGATATATATCGAAGGCATGTGAAGCCAAGTCAGAGGCCCATGGGCGCGGCTTTAAAACTCTGACACCAGTTTAGTCACTAACCACACGAAAAGAAGAAGAATGTCTTTGTTTTGTAATTTGTTTATTTCTGCAACGTATCGTTTTTAAGTGTTATGAAATGGTTTATGTTGTGCTCATTAGTAATTAAGTGAATTGTATCTAACCCTTTCGCCGCTAACGACGTCAAACGACATCAACTAACAATATAGATAATAATTATAAAAAAGTACTCAAAATCAGATATTAATTTTGTTTTTTTATTGTTCTCATGTACTTCTTGGTCCTCAATTTAGAATTTACAATTGCAATAACAAGATGAAAACTAAACTATCAATGTTTTGAGAATTTTTTACAATTCCTTGTTAGCGTTGGAATGGTTGAACTTAGTTATACTTTTGGATTTTTCAGCTGTAAATCTTCAGTTTCAAAAAGCTATCCTCGTGTTATGAAAGCTGTAACCCTCGTGTACTTTTTTGAAATTGTCAATTTACTCATCTAATGAATCTAAAATGTATGTTCATTGTGACAGTATTGTCTTCAACGTCAAATCCAGTGATTGGATCATAAAACGCATTTTATATCAAATTCAGTTCATTCTACGTCAAATTCATTATTATTATCTACGCCGTAAACGCAAATAACTTGTAAAAACTACGAAAATATTATTATATTATCAACTTTTGCTTTCGGTAAGAAAATCGAGAAAAAAAAAAATATATAAGTATCCGATCGACAAAAACTAAATGAATCTATTTAATTACAAGTAACGTAACGTTACTTGCTCATATGTGACCCCATCACTGGATATACATAAGTATGGCATATCACGATTCTTTCATTTATTACTTTTTTCTCCTTTAAAAAAAATACAAAGAAAAAAGTCTTATAAAATCTTAATATCACAAAACACCCGTCTCGTGATGTTGCCATATTGACGTTAATTTACGACGCAGCCTCCGACGAATATAAAAGATAAAGTTGTAAATGTTTTCTTTCCCCAAGGACACTGAAGACGATGCCAAAGAGAACCCTCGATGGCTGGAACCACTTCCGAGATTTTATTTATTTTTGTCGACCTATAAATTCGTCGGGTTTACCCCTTTGACCGCTATTTAACGTTCAGCGTACCGTAAAAGTTAGATAAGAATGCGACAAAAGCAGCGTAATTTTGGACGATAACTCTTCATGCGATGTCATCTCGTAATTACCCGTTATGGCAGTCGAAGTGTTAAATGCGGTGAATTTGATATGTATCATTTATTTTTTTCAACACGACGTGTCGAGCTACGGAATAAGTGTAGTGTAAAAGCAAGTACTAAGTAGATGAACTGGTGCTAGAATAATTAGTTCTTAAGGACTCTGAACTTTACGCCTTCATCGACGAACTTATAATGTTATTTAGAAATATTATGCAATATAATATAACAAATAATTTTGTAGATAACAATAAAAAAACTAATACACAATATCTATTCTATGCTTGTATTATTGAATACCAAAATTTTAACTAAAAAAAACGGTATACCGGAAGAACCTCCGCAATAATAGTGAAAAAACTTAAATTGACATATCTTCGAATCAAAAACAAATAAAAATAGCAATACTAAAATGTCCTAACTGCATATTGCGTCACTGTACCACCAAAGAAGTTCATAACTGACCACCGTAAGGACTATTCTTGCTTGCAGCTCTCGGCCGCTATTGAACCGGGCCGGTTACAGATGTGGTCATCGTGTTCACGGGACTTTGTCTTCAAACTGGTTAAATATAAACTTCTTTGATAGTACCTTAATCTAATACTTGAAGTTAGGAACGAAAACTGCATTACTAATGTACTAAATCTACTGCAAATTCTGCGAGGACCAGCACCCTAATTGCGTAACACACTATCAATTAAATCTGAATGATTTTGACGGATATTGCTAATCCATTGCATAATATGTTCGAAAAATTTGTCTGCTCAACAACGTAAATAACGCAATGAATGTTGTTGAACTGTCAAAATGAAACCCATTGCTATTGAAAGTGTATTACATAATTACCCCGCTGTACTGCTGTTGCATATAATCCTGTGTTTATCCCACAGATACCTTACCCACGGCCGAAACGTGTAATTTCTTACTTGCTAACGTGTACTTTACAATTACAGACGTTATTGGAGCGACACGTGAACAACCACTTCAATGAAGCTTCGCCCAGTAATGGTTCCGGCAAGAAGTCTGCTGAGGGTTCCGTCAAACTCATTCGTAGAAATGGCAAGAAGCTGCGGTATAGAAGACAACCATGGTCTGGTGAGTTATCTCTCTTCTTCATCCCCTATCTATCCAATGTTGAGAGTAGGTCTCCAGGGGCCTTGGACCTTCTGCATCTAATTCATCCCTGCTACTTTGACCAGGTCATCGCCTTGTCGATTCACTTCGTTGGTGGTCTGAAAATAAATTATCATCGTTATTATCCATGGAAGAAGGTACAATTGAATTCCTGAATGCTCAAATGCAGAAAAAAAAGTACTTGCTTGTTTTACAGGGAGCACCATTTTCTCAAAACTGCTGGTTGACACATTTGAATTCTGCCAATAATTATCAGGAAATATGAGCTTAATTATTAAGGTTTTAAAGATTTTTTAAGAATTAATCAGAAACACAAAACCACATGATTATAAATCATTTGACGTGATCCACGTCCGTAACGACCCAAAGGTTGAGGTCACAACTTCCCAAAAAAAGCTATTTCTAATTTCATCCACATTTTTTGACCCCGCCATCCATTATATTTCCAGCACGCATGTTCGACTTTTTCGACGCGGGTATGATGGAGGGCCTAGTATGGCGGCTAGTGCGCGCGACGCGTTGGCGGCTCAGCGGCGCCTGCCCACTGCGGGAGCCGCCCGGCCGACACACGCTCACGCTGCGCGCCGCGCTCACGGCGACGCGGTACAATGTCGCGGCGGATAGGAGAGAGGCGCTTGTCACCTATTACCCGCCAAATGTGTAAGTTACTATTCCTAATTTAAATTTTGATAGATATAGGAGTGAGGGAGATAAGAAGGCTGATCAGAAGAGTCGAGAAGAGAGCTTGAGAGGCATGTGTGTGTATGACAAAAGTGAAATAGAATCAAAGTTAAATAAAATTCTTAGGGGGTTGCGAGTTGTCCGAAAGGGATATGGTGGCCCCGGCACGCAGGCAACGGAAGGAACACGGGTGGGTTTTAGTCAGCAAAAGTCTGACACGCCCTCCCGCTCCGGCCAGAGCGGGAGAAGTTATTTGATAATTTCCCAACCACAAAAAAAAAGGGGGTGAATTTTCAGAAATCATTCCTTTGTGCTCTGAGAAGGCTTTGCAATATCTGTCAATTTAAGTTTTTTATTAAGTAGATATTCCAGAAAACCTGGCTAAGAGGTACCACTAGGTTCTATTTGATGACAACGCATAAAAGTGTTGACAAGCATAATTTTGTGATCTGTGAAATAATTCCCTCTTGCTATCAAAGAAATGACGAGGTCATATTGTCTTAAAAGTTAAGGATTTTAATCAACTTTGATTCTATATGCTGAGTATTTTACATAAACATTGTCTGATCTGATAATAATTGTTATATTTACTGAACAATTTCAATAAAAACAGTAATCATTTCAATTGTCTAGTTGTAGCTCATGATATTCTTCGATATCACAATGTATCGTGTTTTCAGGTAAGCATTGGAGTTATTCATATCACCAACCATCCATGCACCCGGGTAGTACTGATTTACCCCTTGTATCCAATAGGATAAACTGTTTCACCGTAAAGACCTGTATTCTACAAATTGATAAGCTGAACGAATTAATTTATTTTACGGAAGGCTCGACTGATATATTTGAAGGGCCATACATTTTATTTCTAAACTAGCTGCGGTTTCACCCGCATAAGTCTCAATCTCTTGGAAATATCGGGTTAAAAATTAGCCTATGTGCCAATGCAGGTCATGGTCTACCCATATGCCAAATTTCATCCAAATCGGTTCAGCCGTTTTAGCGTGAAAGCGTAATAAACAAACAAACTCACTTTCGCATTTATAATATTTAATATAATATATAATTTATTTAGGGATAGAAAGAACCTATTCATACCTAAAGGCGACTAAATTTATAACTAAATTGTTAGTTATAAAATTAGCCGCCTTTCATTCAAACAAACTGAAGAATAGGCTAACTATTACCAATCACCATTTAGTATTGTTCACCATCATAATTATTTAGATTTAGAAATCTATAGTAAGAATTTGAATAAAATACTAATCTCAGTATTTGCGATCTAGTCAACAGCTCGGACTGTCGTGTCTAAATAGATTCATATAATATACACAGGTAAATTCAGGTGGGTTAGTAGAGCAAAAGGAAATACATATCATTTGGTGTTTAGCTAAATAGTTATAATATTCGTCAATTAATTGTATCGCACAGAAAGCAAAGCTCTTTTTTTAATTTAATTCCTTCATTACATTATGGGTTAATTTATTTTCACTATTAAATTCGCAAGTAATTTTATGATGTAAAAAATAACATCATTAGCATCCATTTTATATGCTCGATTTCCAGATTGAGTTGAAACCATTATACGTACGTAACAATTTTTCAATTATTACGCTCATATAATTTCTCTACAACCTGTAGCTTTTAAATTAATTTAAAACATACCTTTATAATTTTATTATAGTGCACGATTACTTACAACCTCTTCCGGGGATCATATGCATTATTACGAAACAAAATTGGCACTAATTGGCAACGGAATGCTTGCAATAGGGGTGACGACAAAAAAAGTTTTTTTAGTCCGTCTTTGAGATTATAAAAAAATATTGGACATGTATTTTTTCTTTTTTTACGTAATCTAAAGATTACGGCGATACATTGAGGTAAAATGTGCCATGACGTCACGAGTATGTAGATTTTATACATACTAGTGACATAGCGACCCCCACTCCCCGACCTAAAATGCGTTTTATCTAAGTATTTTTTTATTAATATGATAAAGCAAAAAATACGTGTCCATAATTTTTTTATTATCTGACTGACGGACTAATTTTTTTTTTTTTTTTTACCCAGTCATCATCCCTACTGACACATATGATAATGCAGCTGATCCCCAAGCAGTCAGCTTGGCTTAGCATGCTTAATGTTGCCGTCAGTGCCACACAGAGTAAAAATATGTTCACAAAGTTGCTAGCATTGAATTTTGAAATACTGTATGTATTTCAAAATTCAGCATAATATTGATGTTTACTGTACCTTGTCCACTCTGAAATGACGCGCCCCACTGCCGCATTACCGTGTGCGTAAAATGTAGTAATGAATGGGGCGCGTCATTTCAGAGTGGACAAGCTTTACTTAAAATGTTACCAAAAAATCTTTTTCACTTTTATTAGTTCTTTTTTATAAATTGTTCGTCGTTTACTGCTAGCAATAGAATGGGTTGCCAGTCCGTATTGATGTTTTGGATTTGGGGATAGTAAATCATTTTTTGTTTTGTTTTAGTAGTTTTCAAATCTTAATCCATAAGGTTGCTTACAGTCTGAATGGCAAATACGCTGTATAATGGCAGTGTGATTCGCTTCATCAAATTGTAATGTAATGCAATTTGGCGCTGATGTCGCGTTGCTGTCCAGCTATTTGTTGCCCAAATTGAAAGTATCTTTAACAGCTGGTGTTTGAAAACAAAGCTTTTTAGATATGCATGTCTATCATTTAGTTGACTTTCAATATGGGATTGGTGCCCATAAACGCTGCAAACACAAGTTACAAATTAAAATTTTGTTCCAAAGAATAATAAACTTTATTTCAGAAGCAGATCGACATTACACCAAAATTCGCAGCTTATATTGTGTTTGCAGCTACCTCCGTGTGGCACGGGAATGCATCAGTACTAATAGCGTTGATGTTCTTTCAGATTGGAGGATGAATGGGTGCCAGAGAAGGACGTGACACGTATCAAGCGGGTTGAAATCGCGGAGTTATCTGCCAGCGTGAAGGTGGCGCTGTACGAGCACTTCTCGGCGTCTTACACGGGCCCGCCGCCCGCGCCCGCGCCCGCGCCGCGCCGCGAGCGCCGGGGCGCGCCGCGCATGCTCGCCAACTTGCTGGCCAAGCGCCGGCGCGAGCCCGAGTGCCGCGCCGAGCCGCTCGTGTGGCGCGAGCCGGAGAAGCCCGAGCGGCCCAGCGGCGCCAAGAAGCGCAAGATGGGCCGCCGCTACGGTGGCGCCGCCTTCTGGCCCTGCGGACGATAATTGATAAGTGATCCCGAGCCCGGTGTCACACTACACCGGAACTACACGAGCGTTATTATTTGTGATTGCGGGCCGCCCGTCATATTGGAACGTGGATTCGATCGAGTTGACTGGGAAAATTATGAAAATGATTTAATTTTATGTGAATGACGATTTGAATTTTTTTGTGTGATTAATTCCATTTTTAATACATTTTTACAAAGCATCCACTTTCCAAAATTACCGTCGGCCCGCAAAGAAATGTCTGTATGAACTTTATGTTTTCTCAATTGAATAGAATAATGTGATCGATAGTGTAAATGTTGTCGGCGCGTGTAGTCGGTGTGACACCGAGCGAGACAGATGTTGATTCGACGACAGGCAGATGGCCGACGATATCCGACTTAGGAAAATTCTCGCCAAAGATTGTTGAGGTGCCGCGACGCGGTTTAGACTGCTATACAGCAGAAAGTTAAATTTTATTCACAAGACTGATGCTTTTTTATAATGATATTGAACGGTCGAAATATCGAGCCTTAACGCGTCCGTTCATCGAGGTCGTAGAACGCGGCGCGAACAAAACGTGTACATAGTTAGTTGGAAGTGTATAGTGAGTACGATTTCGTACTCGATGTAACATAGGCGAGGCGACTAGAGAGTACCGGACGTTAGTCTGATAGATAAGTTAGGGTAAGGACGACCAGCGATGCGCATCACTGCCAACTGTACATAGTAGACGTATCGACTCGATACTTAGCTTAGTATTAAATGATTTCGCTTTTAGTTGTAATAGTCCCCGCGTCTCGTGTTGCTTTCGCTTACTGAGGTGCCGCCTGTGACACCCGGTGTGGCGCGTGCGCCGGTGTGACGCGTGACGTCTTCCGGACAAGTGCCTCGACACGTCGCACATCTACCAAGCTAGTGTTCACTATATATCACGTATACCGTGCGTAGTCATATCAAACGAAACTCGCAGTTTAGTCGTAGCGTAGGACGAACAATTTTGATATTCGACGTTTTATTCCCCTTATTGTTTTTGGTGACTAAGGAATCAACAACTGTCTGTAGTATAAACATAATGTCACTGCCATTGAAAGTTGTGTACAACTTGTTAGCCTCGACGATACTGTTAGCAATAAAAGTTTTGTGATAAGATTATATTGATAACCGACGTTCGTCTCCACGCACAAGATTCGCTGTATTTTTGTGTGATACATTAATATACATTAACAATAGTTTAGCAATGATTTTTAAAGATATAGAGTAAATTTCTAATTCAATATATGAGGATTTGTTTGTTGGAGGAACACTTGTTGGTACAACACGAGCATTCGTACTGGAAGAGTTTTTACTAAAAACAATATTAGGTTATTATTTTTATTTACAAAGGAATGCGCACATTTGTCAATAAGAAATTCACGATATGTCTTCAAAGCTCTAGTCTGCAAAGATAATTAAAAACGTACAATGCAGTTGATACAAACGTACTTTCTTGACTTTTCTAATTAATAAAGAAGTCAAGAACTTGTATCCTTGTTTCTGTTGACTAGACGAGTAAAATCCTAAAATACGCCATAAGTTTATTAATAACCGTGTATTCGTTATTGACATGTGAGCGCAAACAATGTTCAATGAATTATTATTTTGTTTTAATAACGTAAGAATACTCGTGTTGTACGAACGCAGTGTTCGGTTAAGAGGAATTAGTGATGCTGTTGTGAAAGTAATAATAATTGTAGTGGCGAATGTTTTTAGATCATTGAAATGTAAGGAGCCTTGAAATGTTCAATATTAATAATTTATCGTAAGTTATGGTTATGTCCCCATAACCAATAGAAAAGCAATGTTGCATCGTGTTCTTAATAATATTAAATTTATTAATATCGATATTATAAGCGATTTGTGTAAAAGAGACACCAACATAAATGTTAAATAAGATCGCGACAGAATACTAAGTGTAGTTTCCAATGATCTAAGCGCATTTATAAGGCAAGTTCTATGAAATGACTCCGAATGATATGCAGTTAGGATAGCTCAGCTCATACAGTAACACATGCCAATGTTAAACGTCAATAGCAGGTTTAGTACACAAAGTTAGATATAAACGAACTTTTGGATGCCCATATACAGACGTTGTCAGATTATTACTGCCTTTTAGCCATAAGGGATTATACAAGTGAATATAAAATTGTGTTCTGTGCTCACACGATCTCGCTAGTATTTTTTAGTTAGTGCCTATAGCGTTAAGTTAGGACGAATTGTGTGAACGTGGTGTAATCTTAATTGTATAAAACACCGTAACGTATTTTTCAAACTATCGCTTATCGTAAACTGGAACGGAGATTTTATTAGATTCATTTAGTAGTGTAAATCGGCCCCTAGACTAATAATGTGAAAATTGAATGTGAATAGTATATTCTACTATAGAGGGAGCCTTAGGCGTGAATTGCGTGCGCATGCGACGCCGCGCGACCACGTGCGAACACGTGCGACAGCGTGCGAGCGACGCGTGCGGCGCGTGTTGTTAAGTCAGAGATCACTATTGTGTCTATCGTAGCGTGACACATGAGTTAGTTCGGAACTATATCGCGCGGTATAGCTTGGAACGCATTCGTAGTTGGTATGGTACCCAAAGAAGTGTTTAGGAAAATTTCTCTAGTAGTCAAGTTGGTGCCTGATTGTTCGCGTGTTTAAGGGGATCGTATGCTAACATATTATACAGTCTAAACTTCCTTTTGGAGCATTTCC
This sequence comes from Agrochola macilenta, assembly GCA_916701695.1. Classification (NCBI taxonomy): domain Eukaryota; kingdom Metazoa; phylum Arthropoda; class Insecta; order Lepidoptera; family Noctuidae; genus Agrochola; species Agrochola macilenta. Next base: position 19,215,704 of record OU753560.1, on the reverse strand, counting down.
AACGTACTGATTATTTTTTTAATAAATTTAAAAAATTAGAGTAATTATTTTTTCAGCACTGATCGTAGTGCCATATTTTATTGGCTCGCTTTTTTAATAAATTATTTTTATAGTGAAATTCGACACCAAAATCAGAAAGACAAAATTAGTTTTTTGTTCTATCCGTGAAACAATATGGACTTGAATATTTGATCTCAGATATCGGCAGTGTAACAGATTTATGATGAGGATGCATGAGAGGATCCTAGTGTTGCGGTCCGTGAGTGTTATTTCTTAATAAACATGTTAAGTGTCGCTCAATTTAAATTTATTTTACTTACGAGAACAAAGTTTGACACACATACAAACATACATTTTGGCCTATCAAAATGCTTGAGTACAAATTTCATTTCGCTATTACGACGCGATGAAATGTCTAGTGTTTGGCAAATAATCGGACTAAAGTAAAATTAACATTAGTTAGTGTTAGTGGTTCAGAATATTAGTCAAGAGATGATATTTTGTGAAGACGAACCTCTTCGGACGAGGCGATGAAATTATATCGTAATACATTGATATACATATTGGTAAGCTCGAAAGATACAATATATTTTTATCACTGCCACAATAGTCATAGATGTCGTGTCGTTGTGAGAGTTGAGTTCGGTTTTGCATGTTTGTGAAGCGCGCAACCGTTCACTTATTGCTCAGCGAATTATAATAATTTTAGTTAACCGCGGGCTCACTTGCATGCAAAATCTTTTTGTTACGTGACAGAGTATACAACGGGAACAATGGTAGTCGCTGCCAATTTTATTTAAGCCCTATAGTTTGATCAGCATTATTTTTAGCGGTGTGTCCACTGGTTTATGTGAAGGCGTGAAACACATTACAGCCGTGATGCAGACACGCTTGAATGACGTTGTAAAGTTACAGCGAGCAGAACAATAAAAAGCGCCATCTTCAACTACATGTCATGTTGTTGGAAATCGTGGTTTTAATTGCTCCTCCCTTAGACAGAAACTCAAGGAATGTAAATAGTTAAGTATTTATTATTAAGTATTATTCTGCATAGTACTGTAATTTGCTTCGCGCCTGGTTGGGCCTTAGGGGAAAGTGATGGCGGCGCGCCCGGGCCGGAGTGGCGACACTCGCCCGGGCCGGGATCCCGGACATTCCCGGACCGTCCCGGGCTAATGCTCCTGCGTCGCCGCGCGGGGTTAGTCTAGTGGTAATGTTCGCGAGTTGTCTTTCAAACACGTTTCCTATATTATGCGTTTATTATATGAATGTTCTCCTTTATTGTAAATGTTTGAATACAATAGTAACTATGTGGAGCCTGTGTATTCCAAATAGTGTGCACTACTTATTCAATTTGTAGATATTTAATTATATATAGTATAATGTTTAATGCGTTGTCTTATTTGCTTATACCCTATGGTGAAATCGGTGAAATTAATTATAATTTTGAACCCACGAGCTGATGGGTAATCTACCTCAATTAATTTATCACACATTTGGGCATAATAATAGTGAATGTTAATTTAAATTTGAAATTTGTTCAATGTAGTGATTATTAAGGTTTTTTTTTCAATTCAAATGGTTTGTCCACCTGTCACAAGTACTGTATCTTATATTAAATACATATTGTATGATTGATAATTATGTGTTTTATTAAATCATTGAAACATCATCTGAAAACACCTTTACACCGTTGCCTTATCACTTAAAACATTCAAAAGTAAGAAAGATACAATCAAACAGTCGAAAAAAATGGCGTCGCAACTGTTGGCCGCTAAATGCACACACTAGAAAAGCACAATGACTTAATGCGAGTGTAACACGCAGCTGTCACGTACAACAGCATAACAAAGTTGTCGTGTTTATTATTTTTAGTTCTTTTGCAGCGCTACACTATCTAGACAAAAAATTCTCCAAGAATAAGATCTTCAGATAATCAGTAGCAAAAAAAGCTATCAAAGTTTTGGTTCCCTAAGGAAGCGGTTCCGTCATATAATAAGATAAGCCGTCATAAAAATCGATGCCTCACCCATTGATGTAATGGCCTCACCAGTATTTGACAAAGGTGTCAAAATCACCCTGTGCACCCGTTTGCGGTGAGTTCACACAGTAACGGCAGGCTGTCCCAATCAGCCTGCCGTTACTGTGTGAACTCACCGCTCTCATATGAAACCAAAGCATAAGAGAGTTTATTCTGAAAATAGGTAACGTCGGAAATAGATGTCAAATATTTCGCTATTTACTTGTATTAAGCCCTCTTAAGGCTGCCTGTCCACTGGAGCGGAGAGGAGAGGAGCGGAGTAGCGGTGTGCCAATATTAACCAATGGAATTGCATAAAACCTCCGCTCCGCTTCAGTGGACAGGCATTTGCGATCTAGTTTTAAAATTCATACAAGACCGGGAAGCGGAGCGGGGAAACAGAGCGGGGAAACGGAGTGGAGAAGCGGAGAGGGGATGCGGAGCGGGGAAACGGAGCGGGGAAGCGGAGCGGAGCGGGGAAGAGGCGATGCGGAAAAATACGTGAACTCGGTCTAGATCCGCACAGTCCGCAACACCGCTCCGCTACCTCGCTCCGCACACTCCGCTCCGCTACCTCGCTCCGCATCAATGGACAGACAATGTCCGCAACTCCGCTCCACTCCGCTGCCATTCTCCTCTCCACTGCCTCGCTCCGCTTCAATGGACAGGCAACCTTACACATGTATAAAGAAAGTCGGCGGAACACACCTATTGACACGGTCATCATTTCATAGAAGCCTTTTAGTCATCTGGATAATGAACAAGTTTACTCTGGTAAACTTCTGGTAAATACATATAAGCACTAGCTGTTTATTACTAGCCGCATTGCAGTTACAGCTTGTCACCTATGTAATTGCAACAGCTGAAGATAAAAAAAGCTTTGTACTCGTACATAATTATCTAGTAGGGCTTGTCCACTCTGAAATGACGCGCCCCACTACCGCATTTCGGCGACGCGTAGGTAAAATGCAGTAGTGGGGCGCGTCATTTCAGAGTGGACAAGCTATAACAAAGATGTAGGTATATCGGTACAAATCATACTGGGCTGCTACGAGTATGCCTTGCTACTGTCATTCAATTGACTGACCTAAGGATTGAATCCCGGATCCTACATTTAGCTGTCGCGCTTGCGGTTAATAAACTAACGAGACAGCTCAAATGGTTATTTTACATTTTAAATATCTTTCTGTATGGATTGAATTCCCCCATTTACTGGATAAAACTAGATACCTTTCTATCCTTTTTTATACTTGTAAAGACTAGTACCTACCTACTGCTATATAATAATAAATAATAATAAAAATGTATTATTGACATAAAATAAGTTGTTACATTTTAATTTGAAGCCCTGACTCTTGAGCTAGGTGGTACCTGTGTTACAGGAATCAGTGTCTTCACCCGTTTTTTGAACATTAACAATTTATGCAATAAAATGCTATGGTTTACTCATAAGAAGATAACTAGGAGCTTCTACCCAAAATACCAACTTATTGCGTCACAAGTTATTCGAAGCATGAAATTTTTGATAACAAGAAGCGACCTTGAAAAATAATATTATTATGCAACCATATTCAACAAACACCGTCAGTTACAGAACACGCCACGTGCCAAAACATAGCTATCAGCAATTTAAACATCAAAGCAAAAGTGCATTACAGTAGATACCGATGGTTTCTAATTTCTGAGTTTTAGTTAACATAATGCACATAGGTATAAGGTATAGGTGTAAGGTATTTCTTGGCCCCGGGAACGCTGTCGACAAATGTTTCACAAGGCAACTTGATACCTGGGCAGGTGTCATCAAGCTATTGTTTTATTTGCGAAATTAGTGATGCAATTATGGTTTACTAGCTGCGCCCCGCGGTTTCACTCGTGTGTCTCGATCCTGATGGAATATCGGGATAAAAAGTATTCTATGTCCTAATCCAGATGGTCTATTCATGTGCCAAATGTCATCCAAATCTGTTCAGCCATTTTAGCGTGAAAGCGTAATAAACAAACTGACTTTCGCATTTACAATTAGGAAGTTAGGATTGGTAGAGTCAGACTGCTGGTTGAGATTCAAGGTTCGACTATGATAAACAGATGCTAATGTGGCGGCATCTACATCGCCACATGCGAACTACGCATCACACTACGTGTGGTCGGAGGATCCTTCCTTTTCTATGGAGGATGAGTGAACTTCACACCCTGTTCCTCATACCTGTATACTACTGTACCTACTGAGGTGCTTTCGACGCCTCGAGCTGTACCTACGCTAAGGGATATTTTTTCATTACCTAATACCAACCGTACCACTATCAACAACCTTTTATAAATGAATATTGCCAGGGCTGGATTATCCATAAGGTAACTGCCTGCTAACTGCCCCGCAACGGCGGCCCTGAGCACCGAGAAAAAATACTTGAAAACGCTTCATAAAGTGAAAATCGGAAGATTTGTATCCTCAATGACAATATTATTGCCTATTATTTTAAAGAAAATACGGAACCCTTATAGGATCACTTCGTTGTCCTTCCGTCTGTCAAGACCCTTTTTTTCAGGAACTCGTGGAGGTATCAAGTTGAATTTAATATCAAATACGTAGGTTTACAGTCCGTTGGATTTCTAAAAAAAATCAAGCTTCTAACTCGACGCAATAATAAAATAAGGCTATTAATGCGACATATTTACTTCCCGTTGAACTAGAATCAAGAAATTTTGCAAGAAGCAAGGTCTCCCAGCACAAACATTGTCATATTTTAAATTATTATAGAATGATCGCTTACTTTCTTTCATTTGTTTTATTGTTTAGGGTGATGGCATAGCTTGGTATGTAGTGAAAAAATTGCGTAATTAAAATAAATAAGAAAACGTGTATTTTGGGGAAAAGAGGGTTAGTACAAGTGGCTGGCGAACAGTGGATGAACACAGCGAAGAATAGGGAAGGATGAAAATTTCTAGAGGAGGTCTTCACCTTCAATTAACTGAGGGGTTCTTCCTAGAGCTTTATTTATACTTACAAATAAGTTTAACTTTATAGTATGTAAGAAATTGTTATGTGCTAACCAATATTTTGTAACATTTTTTTTATAATAGAGTGTCCGTGGAGTTTCTTTCAGGAGTTGGAGTTGGCTTCATATTTCTGACTAGCTTCATATTTCTAACTAACCGATTCCTTGACAAAAGTGCCTGTAAATGTTTAATTTAATGATTAATTTAATAAAAATTTAATTCAAATAAATGCTTTTTGTTTTTTGTGAGTTTTGTTTTAGGAAAGGTATGTTTTGTAAAAGGATTTTTTTTTTGTAAGAAATAGGTATAAGTCTATATTTATATTTTTAGAATAGAATAGAATAGAATATTCTGTATTATGTACACCATAAAAAATACAGATATAAATGTAGGCATTATTATTTTATATTATTATTGTATTATTATTTTTATTTAAGTATTTTATCAAATTATAATTTTTGTCAACAAATTAATTTTCTAGTGAATATACAAAAATATTCAGCAAGTACTTATGTATATTTGTAGGCTGTTTGGTGGCTACGAAGTCTACGAACCTTTGCCTCTCCTTCAATCCGCAAAGAAACTCTATGCTGCGAAAGCACAACTTGCGAAAAAAGGAATCCGCGGGCCTTTTTACCCGACTGTCCCAGAACGAGGGTAATGTTTTACGAGAATATAAATGTCTATTTCTTTGGCACGCTCTGTTGCCTAAACGGCTTAATGGATTTTAACATATGAGGTGTCCTTACATTCGTCTTAATTGAGGGAGTGATAGAGGCTATATACTATTTATATATTGCATCTGCAAAAACTTATTAAGGGAAGGTTTTTCTGACTAAAAGACAGCTGTGCTACCGGGGAGTTTGTTGCGCCACTTCTTCCCAGCTAAAGCACTAGGAAGTGGTGAAGGGTGGGTGTTGTTGGGGGACTGTCTTAAGTAATTTTAACGTTCGAAAAGTGCTGATTCTCAGTCTGAATAAATGACTTTTTAATTTTGTTTTTTTTTTTATAATTCCCAATGTCTTTTACGCAATAAGTTTGTGAAACTTTTTTTTAACTTTTTCCTCCCAAGTGCTTATGAAACGCGTGATCAAGTCTTAAAGCTTTAGGTGTAGGTATTTAATTTAATTTATGATTTCAGTGACAACTAAATCCATTGGTGGTTTTAACACGTTACATTAATAATAATCAGCTTAATGTGTCCACTGTTGAGACACAAGCCTCCTCTCAGTGAGAGGGAGAGGGCCGTAATCCACCACGCGGGCCCAGCGCGGTTTGGTAGATATCACATGTCTTCGATATTTTGGTTCTAGGACATCGGGTTGCCTCACGTTTTCCTTCGCCGTTTTGACAGCTGTGATGAAATAATTTAGACAAAGTAATGCGCCTGTCTGGGTTCGAACCTACAACTCGTAAGTCGCGGCCGTTACCACTGAGCTACCACTGCGTACTGGGTACGTGACATTATAAAAACGCATTTGCTAAATGCATGGATTTATGATGCAGGATTAGGTAATGTGACAGTAGGTACCTATCTCCCTATTAACGTCGCTGTTATTACGATTTTGTCCTAAAAGTAATTCTAATTGGATTAGTTACTTAATTCAGAAAGGTGTTACCTATGGCATTCAGTACTTCAGTTTTTTTTATTTTTTTAAAGCGTCTGTACATAAAAGTAATCAGTTAACAAGATTATTTCCAGACCTGGAATAGTGTTCGAAAGTTTCTAAAAATATGTAGGAATAATACCTGAATGAAAACCGTCTACTCAATAAAATAACGAAAAAATTAATAGCCACAAAGTGCAGAGCCCCTGTCGGCTGCACCAGACTGCATTGTCAGCAAGTTGTCGGTAGCGACAAGCGTCCTGTTGGCGGGGCCTCGTTCCACTCCTGCGCAACCTGCCGACTGCACCGGACCATGTGAGTAATTAACTATCTCTAGATTTATTAGGGTTTTTAAGTATAAAATTAGATCACGTTATCATAGGTCTTCTTATACGTAAATAATTTTGGCCAGCTGTTCACTTTACCTTAACCATAATTGGTTGGTTCTTGCAAAACTTTAAAACTTAATTCCGTTCAATTTTTATTTATTTAGAATTTAACTCCACTCAATGTGTGGCAGTCGATCGACTAACAGGTAAGGTTTTCATGGCACCATGTATCAATAGGTACATATACCTATACTGCGAATTATGCTTATTTTCCTAGAAAATGAAGATGTTGAGTCTCTGGATATTGACGCAGTTGTTACCTGAGTATTTTTCTTATATTGACTGCTAGATTTTGATTTCACAATAGATCAGCCCATACCTTCTCTATCCTAACTCTGGTTCTTCAAGCAGTGTTAAGGGTCCCCGAAAGGAACAATTGTTGTCAATTTTTACGTGATTGACACACACATTGATGCGCAAACGCAAATGTCCACCAAATGCAATTGAAGCGCCAGGTTTCAGTGCCGGGAGTCTTCACGGAGGGTTCATTTTAAATGTAGGTTTTTATTCGCGAATTCGTCATTATAAACTGTGAAAATAAAATCAGTTGTATATTTTAACTAGAATTCTAACTTAATGCCGGTGACACTCCTGGAGTCAACTTGCAATATGTATGGCGGCATGGCGTATGAGCTCTATGAAAAATGGGTGTAGTCAAAAGTGTTAAAGGCGGTTTCATCTCTATTTCCTTTGATGTATTGCATTTTTATAGTTCTATATTTAGGATAGAACACAAAGGAGGGAGCTGCAAGAGTACTTAAATAAAATAATGACAGTGACCTGAAATATAAATCTTTATTTTTCAGTACAGTTTTCTGGATGGCGGAATCACCCACATCGTGGGAGCGCTTTGTAAGTTTTTAACTAACCCTTATTTTGATATCACTTGTCGTGTAAGTCATTTTGTCGTAAGCTTCGTAAATTCCTGTTAAATTAGAATAACACTTTGATTTACGCAGTTGATCACATAATTATTTTCTGTCGCTATTTTTGATAATTAAATAATGACACCCAGAATGTTAGCTTTCTTATTCGAGCAATGTAAAAGCTCCCGATACCGTTGCGGGTTCGATTCCCACACTGAAACGGAAATACTTGTTAATTTCTATTTTTGTTATAAATATGATTTATTTGTGTTTGTGCGGTTATTTACGGAATCGGTTGGTTTTGTTTCTACATTAATTAGAAAATAATCGTTTCAAATTGTTGTACTGTTCGGTTCTTACATTTACCAATTACGTCGTATTGATAAAACGCCGCGTTACTAAACAATCAAGACCCGAACACATCACGACCAGAAGAACTTTTCAAGTCAGAAGAGAGAAGAAGGTCAGGGTTGAAATGGCCATTACCTCACAGTCACGTGGTCATGACGGTACAACGTGTGATGTGACGTAGTGGAAGTCTCGACCTGGACTATACTACTATCAGAAGATACCTAGGAGGATAGGCAGAATAGCTGGCAGCAAGATTATATAAGGAGAGCCTTCAGAGTTTTCAGAGAACGTTTTCTTCATTTTTCTGTGACTTTTTTTTTCTACTGTGTTCTCTTTTTAATCTTTTTATGATTTTTCTTTGTGTTTTTGCGTGATTATGTTTTTTATTGTGTTTTTTTATGATTTTTCTTTTTGTTTTTGAGTGATTATGTTTTATATTGTGTTTTTTTATGATTTTTCTTTGTGATTATGTTTTATATTGTGTTTTTTATGTTGCTTATGTTCCTTATGTTAGTTTTTCATCAGTGGTTGAGTCCATGCTATAGCTACTTATTAAGTTAAAGAGTTAAGAGCATTTATACAGAAAGTGGGCAACGTCACAAATAGCCGTCAAATATTTCGCTGTTTTGATTAATTTGGCAATATTACTGTATGGAAATAAGAAATATGGCTAACTAGTGAACTAAAATATTGATTATGAAATGCAATAAATAAAATCATAACACCGTATATTTAGTTTTAGATGTAAAAGTGTAAAGTATTTTGAAACTTTCCAAATGCCTTTTTTACACATAAAACGGTTACAACATCAAATTCAGTGTTAAAATTGTAATTAATTATTAATATTCTAGTTCGCTAGTTAGCCATATTTCTTATTTCCATAAAGTAATATTACCATATTAATCAAAACAGGTAAATATTTGACAGCTATTTGCGACTTTGCCAACTTTTTGGATAAACGCTCGAATGATACTCGTAGTTGGGTAAACTCATAAAATAAATACATAAATAGGTAGCCTTAAGTTTTTAGTTTTTTTTAAATCAGATTACTTATCAGCCATTTTTGCGATGACGTAGATTTGCCAAAGTCAGAGACAAGACTTCAGTCTTAGATCCCTACATTTAAGTACCTCTTTCAGGCTTTTTTAAGTAACAAGCATAGCTTCAAGTGGCTTCTACATCATTAAAGACATTACAAAAACCTTTCCCTCCCATTAGCTTCTCTTGCAATTATTAATTTACTAGCCATTAGGTACAAACTACAGGCGGTAATACCAACAGTAGTTACGTGCCTCGGGTCCAGTATAGTATTACGCTTGCTCAAGGCTCTCTTGTTTACAGCTAATGTTACTTGATACTTAGGTACTATCCATGACTGCTGTGTCGCGTTATTTGAACGTAAGTGTTATGTATGTTTGATTTAGGTATCTTTATCGTCATGGTATGGCTATATCGTTGCTTATATTCTAGGCACAGTACCTGCTGAAAGGATTTCTGTTCTCATATTGTGCGTCTTTAAAAAATATCTTATTTATTATTTATTTATTTAATAATTCACACAAATGTACAGAGACGGACTTGTCTTAATTATTACCCTTAATTACGTCTGCCACCGTAGCCGCCTTGCGTGGCAGGCTGCGTCAATTGCAGACCATTGATGTTATTGAAGTCAAGCTTCTTCAACATGTCTTAAGTGTCAGGGTCAACTTCAATTATGTCATGCTCCAAGGCGGATACTTCGGGCACGTAGTTGTCACGCCAATCACGCTCCTCTTCTTGCAGCTTGATGGAGATTCCTCCGACCTGAGAGTGCCTGAGACGCCTCATCAAATGGGTACTAAACCCAGCGATTTTGTTACGGAGAGGCTTGGTGGGAATGATAGCGATTTCCTCACATATTCTCTTGTTTGTGTCGAAGTCAAGAGTCAGTCTAGTGTAGTATTTCTCAATGATAATCTTCGCCGCCTTCTTGACGGTCTTAGTCCTGACACGACCCATGGTTGAAACACTGCAGCAATCTTCACTGACAGATACGAAACTTAATGCCATAGGCATTTTCTACCAGTCAAACTTTGGGTGATGCAGAGACAAACAGTGGCAGGTGCAATAGCGAGAATTGAGGAATAAATATTTATTTAAATATAAAGATACAAGTACATATACTTATTAAAAACTATAAATATAATACAGGGTGTCAGGGACATCGACGCGAAGCCGGTTACCATGGATTCAGTACATAATTCTGAGCCCCCCCAGAAAATATTCGTGGGTTATTTAAAAAAAAACAGCTGTTCCATACATTTTGACCGCGTAGATATGGCACTTTTCTATGAAACAGCAGATTTTTTTTTAATAACCGACGAAAATTTTCTGGGGGGGCTCAGAATTATGTACTGAATCCATGGTAACCGGCTTCGCGTCGATGTCCCTGACACACTGTATATAAGTACACCTAATTATATATAAATATAAGTACAAATAAATACACATAAATATACTAAAACAACTAAGACAATCAATGGGTAAACTATTACCGTTGTGATGATACTGTCAGTTTCTTGCGAATGTGCTCGCGAAATCGGTTGGTCGACATCCTGATTTCCTGTTTTTCTTACTGACCTAATGGCCGTTAGATCGGGTTGCTAAGTGCGAGCTCCTGGTATCGATTGCTATTTTGCTCTTTGTATTAGAGTAAATTCTCAGTACCATGACTGTCGGGTTGGTGCCATCGTTGCGTATTCCTTCGGCGAATTCATTTATATATACACAATAAGTAGGACCTACTGCAAACCCAAGGAATACCTGCTAAGATTTCCGATCCATTGTTGCAACTAAGTGGTGGCTCAGTGGTAATGGACCCGACTAACGAGTTGTAGGTCCTGGGTCCGAACCCAAGCAGGCGCTTTGCTTTGTTTAAATTATTTCATCACCACTGCTCTCAAAAGGGTGAAGGAAAACATCGTGAGGAAACCGGCATGTCCTAGAACCAAAAATTCGAAGACATGGTCATATCAACCCGCACTGTGCCCACGTGGTAGATTACGGCCCACTCCCTCTCAAAGAGAGGAGGCCTGTGTCCCAGCAGTGGGAACAATATAGGCTTTTTAAGGTTGCAATTAACAGCTAATTTTTTTTAAGGTTGCAATTAACTTCAAAATTTTTTTTAAGGTTGCAATTAACTGCTAAATAATTTTAAGAAATTACTTTTTGTTTCCTGAATATTCCTGATCTATGCTATCTACCGTAGGTACGTATATACCTACTTCGAGATTTATACGAATAATTAGCTTTTCGTCACCTTAACATCGGAAGATAGCTTGTTTTATATAAAATAAATTATTGACATAAAATTATTTTTAGTATTAGTGATATTGATATATTTTATTTTATATGCGTAATGAATTTTAATTATGGATGATAAGTTTATGCTTTTTATTTTTATTATTTTACTTAACATACTGTAATATTTTCAACACAATGTATTTTGTTTTGAAATAAATGACTTATGACTCTAGTACTAAAATCACCAACACGTGATGATCAGAATTGCCTTCTGAGTATAGATAGCTTTGCGTGATAACGGCCAATATCCAGACTTTTTGAACCGCACCTGTAGAAATAACACTAGGAGACATTCGCCAATATCTAGGATGTGTATTCAATTCAACGAACTCAACACTAAACGAAGGTGATTTGGTCCCTTGCCGCAATTAAAAGCCTCTTGCGCAGTAATTTAAACAAACATTCATAATTTGTTTAGGTAGTTATTTTATATTTAATTATAAGTATTTGTGTAAGTCTGTTTTTTGTTCTGTTTTAGACCCAAATCAACGCTGTTTTTTTTGCTAGTAATATTATTTTATTTTCAATTTTAATTAATATATAATTCTATGTAATTTAAGAAAGTTGCTTTGTAAATGTCGTGTACACCTATGTAATTGGTATATACATATACATATAAGAGCTCATATCTGTTAACTTTAATATTTAATGTAAAATATATAAATAAATAACTAATATAAATATTGGTTAGCCTAACAAGAGTCGTGATAACTAAATGATAACATTATTTTATTAATTAGTTTTAACTACCTACAAAGCGGTTGTACAGAACGGGTAGGACTCATAACATTTTAGTGGGTACCTAAGCTTACTCAGTAAGGATTTGTCCTCAACCTACTGAAAACTGCTGAATGGTATTACGATCCCAAAAGTATATAGTTATGTATTTTCGTATTGGCTATCAGATATTTGCAATATCATGTTATTTGAGATAAGAAAATATAGCCTGCCTCAATAACCGACATGTTTATTCCCTAAGCAATGAAAATAAATGTAAAACAAGCAATAAAACCCTGACTATTTTACTTTTATTCACAAGTTTCTGTCCATTTGTGCTTACTACGGTCCTCAGGTCAATAATATTCTGTATAGGCATAGTTACATAACTTGTGCAATGTTCAGCTATCTGTGAAGATCTACGCATCTTCATGGTCCATTGGCGACGAGATACTAGCACTTAATAGCTTCATAAACCAAAACTAACTTTACTTGACCGAAGACTTTGTACATTTTTGACAGTGTTAGGGGTCTAACCTATCTGGTTGTTGCGATGTCCATGATAATATGAGCTGTAGTTCCTCTATAATGTAGAGGGGAGTAGGGTTTTCCATAACTGGGTAATGTCGGAATCAAACATTTATTCTGGTTAAAGTCTAATAATTTATATCTAGGTATTCTAAGTCTTCTACCAAAACATAAAATAATGTACCCAAGAGACTAGTAGCATTGCCACGTTGTATGGCATTGAATTAGATCAGGATATGAGCAAAGATAGTTTTGCGAGAATGTTTTTAGATGAGCTAGTAGTGGAACTGAAGTGTCCTCTTGCAGATCGGTGCGACACGACAGCGCGACGCGACTCTAACATAACAATTTCTAAGAAAACTTCACGGTTGAACAATTACCCGTGTCACGCTAGTCTGCACGAATCTTTAAACGGAAGGTTGTGGGCTCTCAAAATATACCTTTTCTTTGCAATTGGATAAGTACATTATTTAAAAGTTTAACATAAAAACACATCTGTGTCACCAACACACCAGCAAGTCTAAAGTTATATTTAAATCCCATGTGATTGGGGTGAGTTTATTGGAATTAGCTGAGCCATCAGGCACATCCAGACTTTAGAGTGATAATATTCTGATAGCACGATCGAGGAGGATCGAGAAGGATCTAGATCGACGAGCAAATCGAACCCAGCACTCTATGCTAGACCACCCAGGTAGTTTATTGACAATTCATCAATTTGATTTAATCCTTAAGAGCGTTTATTCTAAAAGTTGGCAACGTCGCAAATATATAGGTACCTGTTTTGATTAATACAATTTGGCAATATTACTGTATGGAAATATGAAACATCGATAACTAGTGCACCAGAATATTAATAATGAATTGCAATTATAACACTGAATTTGATGTTGTAACCGTTTTATGTGTAAAAAAGGCATTTGGAAAGTTTCCAAATACGTTTTTAACATCTAAGTAAAACTAAATATTCGGTGTTATGATATTAATTATTGCATTTCATAATCAATATTTTAGTTTACTAGTTAGCTATATTTGATATTTCCATACAGTAATATTGCCAAATTAATCAAAACAGCGAAATATTTTACATCTATTGGCGACGTTGCCCACTTTCAGAATGCACGCTCTGCACCGTTGTTTGCGTTCGCAGTTGCACCTTATTTGGGTAGAAGTAGCAGTTAGATAGGTAGGTAAGTCTAGGTATGTGTTATCTATGTAGCAATTCTAATGGGGTCTACACACTGACGGCTAGCAGGCCTCACGAGTTACGGTGTCTCGATTGTAGGCCTCAGGGCTTACCTAACGATCGGTACATGGTTGTGTTGTTAACACAGTGCAGCAAATTGTGTGTTTTGAGATATTACTTAAAGTCGGTCTTAGTGTAAGATACGTCGTAGATTAGTGAGTGACATAACAAATAACTTCACGCCAGTAATTCTAAGTGCTAGGCAAGGGTGTACCTATAGTTACACCTAAGTCCCATGTAATTATGTGGCGAGCCTATTGCCATCAACCGGGCATATAAAACCAAACTCAATTTCAATTTATCTTTATTGCAATCCATAATGTACACATAGGTACAGGTGGTAGGAATAAATAAATTGAAACAAATATGGACCCTGTCGGGCATAGCTAAATGTTAAATAATTAGGAGAGAGGAAGCTTATTACTAAATATTTAAAATCCGTCTATTTATTTTAAATTTTTCAATTTTTCAACAGTATTCGTTATTATATTTATCACTCATTTATTTATTATCTGATTATAATATGTTTAGGTCAATCTATTTATTTATTTTTGTATTAAATTATATATTTATATTGATTATTTAATTACTAATAATTAAATAATTAATAAAAATACAAAATATTGAAGCTAACTTGAATATTTTATATTACGAGTATTTAAATTAATACCTACTTATAATCTTCATATATTTTAACTCAATTATTGTTTTGCTTATCTGATAATCAGTTATATTTTTTTTTCATTGAATTTATCCGTTAGATATTCGTCTATTGTGTAATAACTTTTATTAATTAGGAATTGATTTATTTATTTAATAATATATTGGTTTTGTTTTGTTGTTTTATGTTTTCTGGTAATTGTATATTTTTATTGACATCGCATATGGACTGGAGGAGTGCAGTTTAAGGCGGAAGGGAGGCAAATTTAAACTCCAGGCTGCTACTGAGAAATCCCTGGTGGAAAAACCCAATAACAATTTATTCGAACTGAGAGGGACCTCATGGTCAACAGTAGCGCTTGCGACCACTGTACCAACGAGTTAGTGCGTAATATACATACATTACAAACGATTTAATAGGGATGATGCTTGCAAAAACAAATTCGTATTAGTCCGTCAGTCAGATGATAATAAAAAAATATTAGACACGTATTTTTTGCTTTATCGTATTACAAAAAAATTACTTAGATAAAACGCATTTTAAGTTGGGGAGTGGGGCTCGCTACGTCACAAGTAAGTATAAAACTTACATACTCGTGACGTCATGGCACTTGTAACTCAATGTATCGCCGTAATCTTTAGATTACGTACAAAAAGAAAAAATACGTGTCCAATATTTTTTTTAAACCTCCAAGACGGACAAAATATTTTTTTTGTCATTATCCCTATTTGTGATGATATTACAAAGAATGACCTCACTGTATTTTTGATGTGTAACATCTTTCGTCTTGCTTCCCTGCAATCAAAATCTAAATAATCAAAGTGATTTCGTGAAAAGGGACGGAAGTGTGTAACAGGAAGCCGGGGAAGCGCGCGCTATTTGATTTGACCAATGAGCGCGCGCGGTGCTAGAGTTGGCCATCAGATGGTACCAACCCATTTTCTGAGAGGTTCTAAACAGGACGATAATGATGATGATGACAATGACGATGACGATGACTATGTAGTAACTAGTAAGTATGAAATAACTGAAAGTCTTACCTAGACCTAACATGCTAACAAATTTGATAGGTAGTTCCATTATACAAGAATATTTTAACGGTACAAGTCCCTCTTCCCCAAATTAAGAAAATTGAAAGCATAAACTATAAATTTCAGTTCTTCAATTTCAGAGACGTCACGTAATGTCCCAGTGGAGCCCGAAGGGGTCGGCTGCCCATAGTTATATCCCGGTCAGTGTTACCAGATGAAAACAAATTACTACCGTGTTGATGGCTTAAAAATACGGTGTTTCAGACTCAAAATAGGTACCGTAGACAGATTTGAAAAATACCGTGTAAATTATCGTGTAAAAAGCAAAAGAAAATATGTATGAATATTCGATATTTGTATTCATAATAATAATGAACTTCTTTCATAATCATCTAACACAAGAACCTCTTGAAAATATTTAGTATGCTGCAGTAATTTTTGACAACATATTCTTAATATGCACTAAATCAAAACAGCTGTTTCCATGTCTGTGAATAGACTGCTGCGCAAGAATAGGTTTTTGTTATTAATTTATATCTTTTTTACATTTTAATGTCGTTGAGATGGCTAAATATCCTTTCACATGCAGCATTTGAGTGGGGTAAGGATAAAATATTTGACATAAAAGTGGGCAGGAACCGAAACTTTTACTACATTCTAACACGGTAATTAATATTTAAAATTATCGTAGAAAATTACATGTACTGTGTATTGGTTAAAAATACCGTGCTTCTACGGTAATTACCGTGTACCTGGTAACACTGGTCGCAATATGTTAACTATGCACGTTATTATACGAGTTTCTTATAACTAAACTTTATCAGTACTTTTCCCTTCTCAGTAATTTTGAAACCTCTACACACACTGTATTAATCAGCACTGAAACCCATTCATAACTGCCCGGGCAAAGTTGGAAACTTCGACGAGGCATTGAAAATATCTCCGACAAACTTCCTCTCTGAATACACATTCCAGATTGATTATATTTAAATATTGTTTATAGAATTTGCCGCGAAACTGATAAGGTTTTCATGAGGTTTTATTAACCGATTTAAAAAAGGAGGAGGTTCTCAATTCGGCAATTATTTTTTTTGGTTGTTTTTTACACGATTACTCCGCCAATTATGAATTGATTTTGATGATTCTTTTTTCGTTTGGTAGGGTATACTTCAGAGGTGATCCCATATAAATTGTATTAACTTTGCTTGGGTAGTTTTTGAGTTAGCTTCAATAATACGTATTTTTCCCACTTAGTATATGTGGATGATTTTATAGTTCCTGTCACTGTTATTTAGATAAAGCAGGTAGTGGTATTCGAATTTGTGTGGGGCACGTTTTTGTTGTGGTACCACAACAAAAAAGTGAAAAAAAAGAAAAGTAAAAACCATAAAAAAAAAAACTTTAATTTCGGAAGTCGGTGTCTTTAGTTCTGTATTTTAGTTTTTTGCAGTCGGTTGTTTTTTTTTAATATGTTTTTATTGCTAAGCGCTTTTCAGTTTCATGCCATTAGTTTGATTAGGACGAGTAGAGCAAGGACGGTAGTAAATATCTATCTGCCTTTGCACAGAATTTACAGAAACATATAACTCAAAAAAGTCTGATGGTTTCCTTTTAGGTAATTAATAACAATTATTGTCAGTTTCATACGGGGTAAAATTTCGTTGAAAGTCCCAACATATCCCAACACCTATTCGCAACCATTCGACAGGCTTTTTTTTTTTTTTTGATGGTGGGAAATCATCAAATGATTTCTCCCGCTCTGGGCAGAGCGAGAGGGCGTGTCATTCGACAGCCTTCCGAGTCGAAAATTACATGCTTTCGGTTACTTGATTTGCCTTGTCCCTGACCACAAATAGCCGTCCAAAAGAACGTATTTATCTATTAATCTATTAAAAAAGAAACGAAGATGAAGGAATTTAATACATACTATTTTTTATTATTATTTGTAAATTCATTGGATTAACACATTATGTAGTTTTAGCCTGTAATTACAGTTATCAAAGCTCTAATAAATAACAACCTTACACGTACAGACACAACTCGATATTTATACCGATACCGACACAATCGCTTGGTATCGCGAACTCGATCGGATCTTACGCCATGGCCCATTATAATACACTTTTGACAACTAATTATCGGGACAGACGGACAGATGTAGAATATTTTGCTGTAATTAGGGGATATAGGGACAATAGTTGTAGAATGCTGATTTATGGACCGGTGAATGGGCTGGGTGAGGCTGCTGATAATAGGTTTGGTTATCAGTTATTTAGGGCCTTCCGCGCTAGGAATGAACTAATTTATTAAACTGACATCAAAAACGAAAAACTAATTCATTCATTCAGAATAATTAAGAACTGTATCTAGTGTAATATGCATTTTAATAATGTGTTTATTACCTTTTTTTTATACACTCGATTTTATAGTGATGTTTTTTATTATGTACTAGCTTTTGCCCGCGGCTTCGCCCGCGTGGATGTCGGAAAATATCCCACGGGTATGTACTACCGGGATTAAAAATTAACCTACAGGTTAATCCAGGTTATAAACTCTGTGTGCCAAATATCATCCAAATCCATTCATCTGTTTTTGTGCAAACCGGAACATACTCGTACATTCAAACAAACAGACCAAAATTCTAAAAACTATGTATTCGGCATCAGACTCGAATATTCAATGTAAGATTTGACTTCGTTACTATTTTATTTTACTTCGTCTGCGTAGAGTATAAATTCTTTTTTCTAGATATTTATGAATGATTATAACAATTACAATATAGAGCTTTGTTCATGGCTAATTGTCCTCCACTATCTGTGATATTTGAGGAATACTGTCAAGAAATACCTACTGTAAAAAGACTGTAAAGGACCGGTATCTACCTAAATCCTTTACAGTATTTCTCTATATACAATGTTTTTCACTAATTCGGAAGCGGGCACTAAAACAACCAGGCTAGTTGGAGAGCTAATACGTGAGTGAGCCACATAAAATTGGCCGACGAAGAAACAGTCTTGCCGCAAATCAACTCCAGCAAATTTCAGAGTTTGTCCCTGTGACTTATTAATAGTCAACTACAATCTTTTAAATTCAAACGGAAGGTCATTATTTGGTATCAATGGTATACGCGGCACGAAGACTGTTTCTCCTCTGGCAGATCCAGTTAGTAATTTGGCCTCAATAACATTGCATAGGTGTTCCCTATATGTGTGGTCAGTCTGTAGGGTACAAATTATCACGCTATTTGCTATGAGGGATGAGCAGTATCGCATTCTGTTCGTATCCTTACTATCCTAATCTATATCTATATCGATTCTCCCGGAGAAGGGGAAGGGGGGGGGTTCTCCGGGGGAGGGGCCCGTGGCTAAATAATAACACCCGCATAGGTCAATCGATCAGGTTAAGCTACACTTGCCGCAGTTAGTCTGTAGATGGGTGACCATACATAGACCCGTCCGTTGCTCGAAAAGCACGTTAAGCCGTTGGTCCCGGCTGTCATTCGTGGATCTTTGACAGTCGTTGCGGGAAGTCAGAAGCCCGAAAGTCTGACAACCATTCTTACCAAGGGGTATCGTATTACCCAGTAACTGCGTTGTGGAGGTTAGATAGGCAGTCGCTCTATGTAAAATACTGTAAAGTTAGAAGCAGTACACGTGCACTTATATTATTTTTACTTGAATACAAAATTCAGCGAATGAGCAACTTCAATACAAAACTTCATGGCCCTTTTCAGATCCTTTTTTTTTTTTTTAGGGTGGGAAATGATCAAATAACTTCTCCCGTTCTGGGCGGAGCGGGAGGGCGTGTCAGACTCTTACTGACTAAAACCCACCCGTGTGTCTTCAATTACCTGTACGTTGCCAGGGGCCACGGTATCCCTTTCGGACTTTCCCGCGACCCCGGCAGGCATGGGTCCTAGCGGACCCCTTCCGTTGTGCCGACATCTGCCTCTCCCTCACGCGCTCCGTCTTCTCCTTTGCGAGCATTACTGCTTCGCAGAAGGAGCTGACGGCTTGCCACGCCCTCTCCCTCAGTACCATGGCCTGGACCAGGGCCGGACGCGAGAGATCACTGTCACCGATCGCCTCCACAAGGACAAGGCGGTGCCCCGCCCAAGCCGGTTGGACCTTCACCGTATGCTCCACCATGTCCTCCGGGTGATCCACACAGTGGTGACACCTGGGCGTTTCCTCCCGCCTTATGCGAAACAGGAACCTCCCGAAACAACCGTGTCCGGTGAGGACCTGCGTCAGGCGGAAGGTGAGGACGCCGTGGCGCCTTTCTAGTCACTCCTCAAAGAGAGGACTTATCGCCTCAAATGTGGCGAGCCCAGCAGTGGATTGCGAATATAATAGAATAATAAGCCGAAATATTAGTGATTTTAACTTAAAAAATAAAGAACTTTAATTACAAACAAAATTACATCCCCCTTTTCACCCCCTTAAGGGTTGAAATTCTAACAACACCGTTGCGTTAGCTTCAAACCATAAGCCTAGATAGTAAATTTAGTGATTTTTCTTAGAAAATTAAGGACTTTTCAACTTTATCCCCTTTTTAACCCCTCGGGGGTGGAATTATCAAAAACGCTGAGACACGTATAAATTAATTTTCAATCGTCAGCCTAAACACAAAATTTGAAGATCCTAACTACAAAACTGACGGACTTTCATATAAACTTCCATCCCCTATTTTACCCCTTTAGGGGTGGAATTCCCAAAAATCCTTTCTTAGTGGATACTTACTCTTTACAAAGAACACACCCTCCAAGTTTCATGTCTCTAGGACCAGCGGTTTGGGCTGTGCGTTGATATATCACCCAGTCAGTCAGTCAGTTTATCATTTTATATATATAGATTAGTTTATTATTATCTATGATTATTTTGTGTATTCTGTCTATGGGCCTTAGTTGCCTGAAAATAAAGCAATTATTATTATTATTATGTCGTTTATTCATTTTTGTTTTCTTATAAAATTACATTTTTAAATATTTCTTACAAAAAGACATAAAAAACATTTAAAAATATAAAAAAAATAGAGGTCCGCCGGTGTCAGGAGCAGGGTCCAAGCTACCGGTGGTTAGGGCTGCAGAGACAGGAACCTCCTCACAATGCGAGCCGTATCGAGGAGTACTGCCTTCTGGATCAGGCCCTTGATCCAACCGCCTAACGACAGCCTCGAGAGATGTTGGTCGAGGATTTCGGCAATCAGGCCATTGGCCATTACGACAATCGGCACAATGATAGCCGAGTTCACATTCCACATGTCGACAACCTCGTGTGCTAAGTCGAGATATTTTATATTTTATTATTATATTTCCTTTATTTAACTATATATACATATAAATTATATTTGTAAATATTAGAATAAAAAAACGTTTAAAAATATAAAAAATAGTAGCCCACCGGTATCGGGAATAGGGTCCAAGCTACCGGCGGTCAGGGCTCCAGAGAGAGGAACCTCCTAACAATGCGAGCCGTGTCCAGAAGTACCGCTTTCTGGATCAAGCCCTTGATCCAGCTGCCTAACGAGAGCCTCTATTATTATTATTATTT
Source organism: Agrochola macilenta (assembly GCA_916701695.1). Classification (NCBI taxonomy): domain Eukaryota; kingdom Metazoa; phylum Arthropoda; class Insecta; order Lepidoptera; family Noctuidae; genus Agrochola; species Agrochola macilenta. The sequence continues at coordinate 19,194,400 of OU753560.1, read as the reverse complement.
TAAATGTCTTTGACATATCTCGGGACCCTAGGGTCCTGGACCTTTGGAAGGCGTATGAGGGGCCGAAGCCAACTCGTAGAGGCCCCTTAGGCATTTTTATGTATTGAGGCACCAACCGACGGTTATCCCTATAAGCACTACGCAAGTGCACTCAAGGACAACCCCCGGTTGGTGCAGAACTATTGCAGAACATGGAAACAAAATAAATTGGGCTATGGGTTTGGGTGGCTAAAGTTGACTGGTGACCTGGAACTATGGAAGGACTATGGCCCCTGCCTGATCAATGTTTTATATGTACACGGAAAAATGGCAGGGGGTGACTTGCACACTCAATAATGGGCCCCCGGAAACTGTTGCTAGCACATAGTGACGTAGCGACAAGGGGGCAACATGTCCTGAGGTGCTTGAGGAGTGGAGAGGTATTCCACGGCTTTCAGAACAATCCCAGAGCCCGGAAGATGGTCAAGATCCCTACGAGCACTTACTGGAATACTTTCATCCTCCGAGCACGTTTGCTCTTGCGAATCTCCACTCAAGCCGGCCAATTAAGGCAAGAATGAGGTGGGAGCTCTATTCCTCGTCAGTGTTCACTCCAGCCGGCCAATAAAGGCAAGCCAGAGATGAGGAACAAGATTTCTCCCGGGAGATAGGGTCCGTGGGGTCGCTACTGCCCAACAGCTCGCCACATGCTGCCCTGCGGGTTTCTGTATCTCTCTTGGTCTGGCTCCTCATCCTAGACCTGTTCCGGCAAAGTAAACTCTACCGGCACAGACCCAGAGTTCGGAGCGCGCAAGCCCCACCACGACGTCAACGTAGAGATACGACGGTGGGGTTATTATTATTATTATTATTATTATACAGTTCTTAATTATTATGAATGAATTAATTAGTTTTTAATTAGAAATAAATGTCTTTTTTAATGATAGTATGTAATGAATTTTTTGATGTAACTTTTAGGCTCAAATAAATAATATATTAAATAATTTAGTCCAGATTCTTTATGAGGTGCCAGTGATACTTCCGTTGAAAAAACTGCCAATATATTGCGGGATAATCTTAGTTTTTTTATGTTAAACTTACGACCCGCCCGTTGATTCGCATGGTTTCTGACGACTTGACAAAACATCGAATCTAAGTTATATGAAAGTTTAATAAAATACACAAAACCTTACGGGTAAATTCTCTAAATGATGGTTAAAAACGCATCAAAGTACGTTGCGTAGTTTAGAGGATCAACTCGGTTACACAGACAGACAGGAAGAGCGGCTTTAAATCTAACTAATATTATAAATGGGAAAGTGAGTTTGTTACGCTTTTACGATAAACACGGCTGAACAGATTTGGGTGAAATTTGGTACATGGGTAGACCTTGACCTGGATTAGGAGATTATATCCCACGGGATCGAGACATGCGGGTAAAAGCGGGGGCGCAGCTAGTTTATAGATAAGATAATATTTGTATACCTGGATGATAAAAAATAATATCAAGTCTTTTAACAATTTAGAGCAAGCAGTATGTTTGTTTACAGCACTATTTATGCCTTATTTTTTTTTTAAACTTTATAGTTCTTCCGAGAGAACACAAAACAAAACACTGCCAATAAGTTAACATTCTGCTGACACAGGCCCGCCAACATATAGGCTGTGTCTAGAATAGTGCCGACGGCTATTTCAAGAAATAAAATAGAAAAAATATTACTTTTTGTTCTATAAAAGCTGCGTAGACACGTGGTACACCCACGTAGACAGTAGTACCCACGTAGAAGCGGCGTAGACACGTGGATGTAGAATAAGACTGTAGATGTATGCCTGGAGTATGTGGGTGTTTGAATGTCATACAGTACTAACGTACCCACGTACATGTTACTGTGGCTTTGTATTTGTTTGTGCTTATATGACATCAAAGTAAGCATTTCAAAGATGAATGCTTTTGAACCACTATTTATAAAATAATAGTGTACGGTGTTTTTACAAAGAATTATTTACAGTAGAAGTAACTCTGTTTTAAATGTAACTAAAATTAGTTCTTATTCTTTGTATTTCTAGTTAAGTGTAGTTATTGCTTAATAGGAGCAGTGGTGGCTAAGTGAGAACGGCCAACTTACGAGTTGTGGGTCGTAAGTTCGAACCTAGACAGGCGCTTTACTTTGTGTAAATTATTTCATCACTACTGCTCTCAAAACGGTGCAGGAAAACATCGTGAGAAAACATGTTAGGACATGCCGGTTTTCTCACAATGTTTTCCTGCACCGTTCTAGGGAACTAGGGGGGTTCTAGGGAACCAAAAATTCGAAGACATGTGACATCTACCAATTCGCACTGGGCCCGCGTGGTGGATTACGGCCCACTCCCTGTCACCGAAAGAAGGTTTATAATGCTATGTTACATTGCTAAACAGAATTTTGATTTAAAAGAGTGCCCGTGGAGTTTCTGGCCCGTTCTCCTCCATAGGTACTTTCTACGCTTTGGAATGGGTAACTAGCTTCATATTTCTGACTGACCGACTCCTTGACAATTCAAAAGTGCCTGTAAATGGTTTAATTGAAATAAATGCTTTGAGTTTGAGTTTCAGGATGGCACTGGGGTTGTGTTTAAATCTTGTGTTCCCATAGACGGGATTCTCATAGCCGATATTTTTCCTTAAATAACACTACTTCTATTTTTCTATGACGTCATTATGACTTCCGTATAAACAAGATCTCGTTAGATATTTTCATATAAAAAGAATGGATCTCCGGTTGTTAAAAAAAAGTTATGCGTAAGTAAATATTAATTTAATTTAATTTATTTACTATAACCACTTACATTTATTATTACAGAACCCAATACATACAGCCACTATTTTCACACTCAGACACGTCATCCAAAAACCAATTAAAGTCAAAGTCAAAGATTTATTTGCAGATAAATATGGATAATTAAACACCACCACCAACAACAAACATACATCTAAGCCCTGTCACACAGGGCACTGTGACAGGGCTGACTGGTAGTCATCATTCCAGCTGAAAGACTTCCAGTGCTGGACATAGGCCTCCCCCAAATGGGGGGGTTTGCTATAATAGCCACGCTTGGCAGGCGGGTTGGCGATCGCAGTATGGTGTTAAAAAGCATAGAGAACGCTGCTGCCCATTCTCTAGTGAGTCCCTTAGTCGTCTTTTACGACACCCACGGGAAGAAATGGGGTGGTACTATACTTTACGTCAGGCACCACACGGTACGGCACTTTTAGTAATATATTAAAATATTAAACTTATTACTTACAATAATAGGCTCATATTGCATGGGACTTAAGAGGGTTTATCCCAAATGTTGGCAACGTCGCAAATAACAGTCAAATATTGATCTGTTTTGATTCTTTTATCAATATTACTGAATAGAAATAAGAAATGTGGCTAACTAGTGAACTAGAATATTAATAATGAATTGCAATTATAACATTGAATTTGATGTTGTACCCATTTTAGGTGTAAAAAAACCATTTGGATCAATATTCTCGTTCGCTAGTTAGCCACATTTTTTATTGCCAAATTAATCAAAACAGTGATATATTTGACATCTATTTGCGATGTTGCCCACTTTCAGAATAAAACATAACTAGTGAAATGTGGCCTACTATATGTACATCTCTGGCTAACCCTTTAGAAAATAAAGGCGTGATGTTATTTTATGTAGTTTCAGTAATATGGCATTTTATGCTACTAAGAACGGTAAATACGGATTTTATGTAGAAACTTGCACTAACAGGCGACTAAATTGCTTTGTCCTGTCATCTACTAAGCTGTCATTTTAGTTTCAAGCTATATTTAAGTTGAATTAGTGAAGCTTAGATATTATAATGATATTATCAGCTTGTGACCGTACTAGTACAGGGCCTGTTCTAGAAGAGAAGGAACGAACACGCTCGTTGATGACGCTTACGGTTATGCACTTAGCGTGAGCGTTTCCAATTTAGGAATATTAGACTCAGATATCATCAAGAACCTTTTTCTCAACGTCAGACTCAATTTTTTTTTTTTTTTTTTTTTTAAACCTTGCCCCTCTAAGAATTTCTTCCTGTATCGTGGGTGCGTTCTCAAACATAGAAACTCACATACGCTAACACCCAGACCCGGAACAACTACTTGCAGATCATACAAATATTTGTTCCGTGCGGGGATCGAACTCGCGACACGTTGCGCAGCAGTCGATCGCTCAGCCACTGCACCAACCGTGTCGTCAATTCGTCAATTAAAAATGCTATAATTATTTAATTATATCACTTTTAACTTGTTGGGAGCCAGTGGGTAGATTTTTTTGAAAGTGTGGCGAACCAACTAATTATCTATGGTTCCCACTGTTAGATTATAACCTGACAACACTAGTTGGTCTAGCGCGGTTAGTCTATGGTTCATAAAAGACGAGAGGATTTTTGAATCTGAATGCAGAAAGATATTAGCTCAATATTATTACGAGACTCTGTGTAACGTGTAATTATCAAGTTTATTATCCTGTGTTCGTGTATACGTACATGTATACGTATACGTTGGTCCCGGCTGTCATTCGTGGATCTTTGACAGTCGTTACGAGTCGTCAGAAGCCCGAAAGTCTGACACCAGTCTCACCAAGGGGTATCGTATTACCCAGTTACTGGGTTATGGAGGTCAGATAGGCAGTCGCTCCATGTAAAATACTGGTATTCAGCTGCATCCGGTTAGACTGGAAGCCGACCCCAACATAGTTGGGAAAAGGCTAAGCAGATTGATTTCTTATCTAACTTATTGACATTATATTAAAGGACGTTATTACATTTCGTTAAATGTTTTCATTAATAACCTGACATTACCTATTATATTTTACTAAACTACATTTAAAAAATTTACATTGATACTACTGAATTATTTTATTTTATATTAATTTACTTAATTGGCGAAAGCCTCCCATAAATGTATATTTTTACGCCAAATGACAAAACATGGAGAAACTATAATATAACAATTGTAACATCTCGCACACTGTTGTAACCTATGTTTACAAATAAAGAATATTGATTGATTGTTCGTGTTTACATGTAGTCTTCCGCTGTCGCTTGTTACAGTGATGTGTGGTACAAATACACGTATATTACAACTGGATAGAGTTTCATTTACGAAATAACGCGCCTAAAAAAGCTACTATTCCTCCAAATATAACTTCGCTATGCTTGTCCGTACACATTCCGAAACACAGTGGTCACGAGGGCAACACAAGTGTACGTCATCACATCTGTGTTACCAGAAGTTTGTAATAATAACTCCCCAACCACCTTTATTACCTGTGCGAATCCGATAAAACTGTACTACTATTGTATATAAATCTATTGTGTTTTATTTTGTTGTTCAAATGAGTTTATTATCTTTTTTTTTATGCATGTGTTTCTGTGACAAATAAACTTATTTTTACTTTCTTTCTATTTATACGACTCAAACTATTGCACACAGCTCCAATCATCTGTTATTCGTCATAAGACCATTTTCACCATCTAATTTGCATCCGACAAATACCACACAGCTCCGTTAGGTCACATTCCCGTCGGTCAGACCATTCATTAATCAGGCATAGCCGTTCATAATAAATAACTTTACAATAGCACTATGAATTCGAGTTATTAGCCGCTGATTGGACCATCAATTGCTATATGCAGTGCCCCCGGGACTGCCCGCCGCGGATAATCGGTGAGATACACTCTTTTGCAATAAGTTATGAGCGAATTGCGTTTTTTATTTTACTTAAAAGTGCACGGAAGAAGATAGTTGTTGGTTTTGGCATTCAGTTTGGTCACCAATATTCTTCTCTGGATAGGTCTAGGCAACTTGTACACTGCAGGTAGAATTACCTTCCATTCGGATTTTTGTTGACATGCCTTGCTTTTTGGGCCCCGATCGGACTTGTCCGGCCTTGTTATTTGTCCGGAATTTACGAAAATTATAGTCATTAATAAAATAATCAAAACAGATTTTTTTTAACTGAAATGCCCGGACTTTTTCGAAAATGTCCAGTTTGTTGTCAGGACTTCAAATTTCGAAATGGTAACTCTAACATCAGGTGAGCTGTAAAAATTTAGTTTTCGTTGGTCACAATGACAGATCACAATAGTCACTGTGTAACTTTTACTTCAAGTCGCTTGCGCATCCTCCGCTCTGGCAGATCAGATCTATTGAAATAATGTTGTTCCTCATCAGCATCACCCTATTTTATCGATGACTTCCAACCCCATTCTATACGATCTTGCTATTGCCGTGAATAAAATTGCTCGTTGTTGCTGAGACTTCATACTAACCTTAATTGCCGCAAATTGCGTATTTAAGTTGCTCGTTAAAACAAATCTTAATTAGTTTACAACTTGGGATACACATTCAGGATATCAGAGCTAGCCCGTACGTTAAGCCGTCCGCAAACGGATCGTAACGTCGATTGCTCGCCATACATCACACAGCCCCCGATATTTCGTTCGGCTTACTTTGCTATCCGTACAAAGCTTGCTGTGCACTATAAACTTAAATTCTATCAAGTTTGTCAGTGTATTTTTTTGATGCTGCAATTTTTCTGTTTAGAATTATTTCTGCTTCTTTTTATTTTCAATAGGCTTTTTACAAAGTATTTTTAGCATTTTGATATAAATGAGAGTCCAGCACTTATAAATTAACGCGTTTCTCGATTCGTGATAACCGTCATAATTATACTCTGCATTTAGTCACAGATTTGTGGCAGGACTTCCGAGATGGCGATCGGCGGCGGCGATCTCTCGCGTCCGGCCCTGGTTCAGGCCATTGTCCGGAGCGAGAGTGCATGGGAGGCCGTCACTTCCTTCTGCGAAGCAGTAATGCTCGCAAAGGAGGAGGCGGAGCGCGCGAGGGAGAAGCAAGATTCGCGCCCTCGCGCCCCTAGTCGATATAGTCGCAGGAGACGCCCCGGGCGTCGAGAGTCGCGAGCCGACTTCTGGCCACCGTAGGCGCGCGCTGGCGGACGGTGATGACGCCGATTAGGACCAGGCCCGGGTCGACGGCGCGTTGTGTTCCACGCGCGCCTCAAAGACATGTCAGCACCAACTGACGGCGTCCGTAAGGGCCAATGCCTGCCAGGGTTGCGAGTTTGTCCGAAAGGGATATCCGGCACACAGGCAACGGAAGGAACACGGGTGGGTTTTAGTAAGTAAAAGTCTGACACACCCTCCCGCTCCGCCCAGAGCGGGAGAAGTTATTTGATAATATACCACTGTCAAAAAAAAAAAAAAAGGACTTCCGAGATCGGGTTCATGATTGTGAAGACTAGATGCTGTGGGCATTTCCTCAGCACTTTACCTTACTTTTCACACATGACTTTCCTTCATTCCTACACTATAATAGGTACCTATATTATGTTCAAAACCATCTATTATTAAAAACTCCTCTCAACTTTAGTATCACATCGCTACTTAATTACAGCCCCAAAACAATAACAACCCCACACTCGAGCCTCGTCAACCGGCGCGGACGTCGCGACGCCTCACGCGTTGCTAGGCAACGGCGACGCAATCGATTCGCGCCCTACCATTCATTTCATTCGCTCGTTATTACAAGGGGCACCACTATAAGTTTCAGATGAATGGGGGAGTTTGGGGGACTTGTCGAAGCTTTATTGTGTGTCGGATTTTTGGTGCAGGATTTATTTGAAACAAGCTGTGTGTCGTGGTTTCACTCGAATTTTAAGTAATTTTTGTACCCGCAGATAAAATTCCATGACACCAACAGACAATGCTAAAACCACCATAAAAAAAACTTGAAATATAGAAAACAAAAAACTAAAAAACAAAAAACTCTCAGAGATAGCGCCTTTCGGCTTAGCAGGGCAGAATAGAGAATCATTGCTTGTAACTCAAGCGCTATCTCTGAGATACGGCATTTTAGTTTTTATTTATACATATCTACCATTCAATAGCAATAACAATTTCGCACCTAATGGTATATGCAAATAGCGCTATCTAACATAAAAAATTTAAAAAAAAACTAAGAAGTTTGTATTCATCCTTATGTTTCCTTAAATTACAATTTAAAAAAAGTTAATTTTCTCAAAACTTACTCTGATTGAGATGGCGCCTTTCGGCTTACTTGTAAATGCCATTTTATTGTATTCAGTTGAAGTTTTTCGTCGGTTATTTAAAAAAAAAAAACTGCTGTTGCAGTTGAAAACCATGTACTGAATCCATGGTAACAGTTTTTCGCGTCGATGTCCCTGCCAGCCTGAATATAAACACAAATTCTATCTAAGTGGAGCTATTAGGAGACTCAAATAGAGTCTCCTAAGAGCTCCACTTAGATAGAATTTTCCCAGTCAGAACGATGTCACAGGAAACAGATATACCTACTGGTAGACCTATAGATTCTAATTAAAATACTTGAGGGAAGTCATATTAACTAAAAACTATGTGCTTATCCAGTCATATTTTCATTTGTTGGTCCTGCATAATTTAATAACTAAGCAGATTCATGACTGCTTTAATTACTTCACAGGTGGTCACTTCGGCCTGCGCCCTTCAACATCACAGCTGCCAACTCATTAGTAACTTTATGTCTCCCCGGGGATCGAAGGGGTTGTCCTCTAATCGAGAACCACGCAGTTATGACTGTACCCCTGCAATCTAATTTAATATGATCGCCAAGTGACTCGTTGAACCAGTTACATTGCGTATGGAATTTGGTTTGTTTTCTGGAAAAACGAAGTGTAAATAACTATTGTTGTAGTCTTGAAGATGTAGCTTACGTTTTTACTTTCTGTCGATCGCCACCGTATTGAAATTGGGTAGGTTAGTCTGTGTTTGTTTCCGCATTCCTTATTCGGGCTGCTGACGACCCGTAATGACTGTCAAAGATCCAAGAATGACAGCCGAGACCAACCGCTTAACGTGCTTTTCGAGACACGGACAGTCGGACACCTCGGTATGTTAAGAAGATGAACACCCATCCACGGACTGACCGCGGCTAGCATAGCCTAATCTGATCGATCGACCCATGCGGCTGTTATTAATTAGCCACGAGCCCCTCCTGAGATTGTTTTAAAATATTGAGCTAAAAGTTGACGTGCGTTTTGAAAGATTTACGAGTACTTACAGAAATAAAATATGTCGTCAACTCATTTCATTGAGATGTGCAATTTAGTTTCTAAAATAGTAGAGAGGAACTTTTGCGTCTATTAGTAATGTTTTGGTATACAACCTGTATGTATTAAGCAGGGTTGATACCATCGGGTCCGTCTGTACCCGCAAGTATATTTCTTTTGTACAAAATGTGCAAGTCATACGAGGCTCAGTTTGAGACTAACGATGAACAATTAAAGGCTTGTGCAGACCAGCGCGACACCGGTTATTGTTATACTGTGAAGTTTTCTTAGAAATTGTATTGTTCGTGTCGCGTCGCGCGACAAGTCGCGCTGGTCTGCACAAGCCTTAATTGTGAAGAAACTGCTGAAATATTTTGTGTTTTCTGCGCACATCCCTAGTAATCTATAACCTTCGCATACAATACACGTGGCGTCTATTTATATCACTGATATCAATGGAAAATTTCTCCCTGCAATATCAAATGATTTTCCTTAGGAAACGTTTCCATTAGCAAGGTAATTTGTTGTTTTTTCTTTTGATCTACTTAGTGCCTGTATATACGACATAATCATAATAAAAATCATAGTACAAAGGTACTGCTTATTTGTTAAGAAATTTCTTCCAGCAGACCTGCTGCGAAAGGAGAAAAGAGAAAGAAATGTAGACAATAGTGTGTGAGAACAAGAAGATAAAAATATAAATATTGCGAAGTCTTAAACTAAAATATTGAAATAAACCTACACGTATAACGTAATAACATATGTATATATTATTACATATCTATTTTTGGAAATCAGACAATTCCTCGTTTGATATTTACCTATTTTATGTTTATTGGAAATGGTGATGTTCACGTTAATTCGATAATGGTTTCCCTTTGTTAATGTGGATGTAGAGATGTATTTGTAGATTATAAAAATAAAGTTTTAGAAATATTATCTAGAAAGTTGAAAAATTTATGGAGTAGTGGCAAATTGTGACGTCTAATTATAACATTATTTACTATCACCAATAACACCGATGTATTTTATCCATCAGATATCATCGTTCTTCGTTCGTGAGGAAAGGCGACGAAAAGGCAAACTTATCCAATTTGTTTTTTCTAACTCTTGGAGTTAGATTCCAATCAGTGTGATGGATCGTAGACACGACAGGTACGTTGTTGAGGTAAATGGCGAGCTTTCTTTTCGCTTTTGTTTTAGAACATGGAAGAGCAGATTTCGGGAGGTCTGTCCATACACCTGCACTTTTTAGGATCTAATTAATAAAGACGCTGCCATTAATGCGGCCAACTACCGGGAAAAAATAATTAAAAAGTGGTATCAGCTCGAGAAAAAGAACGAAATTATGCCCGACTGACAATGCTGTTCCGGGAAGTGACACTTTTCATCTTCTTCTTCTTTACCTGTGGTTATTGACTAACCTGGTGTCAGAGTTTTAAAGACGCCCATGGGCCTCTGACTTGGCTTCACATGCCGTCGAGAAATATCTCTCAGGCATGCCGGTTTCCTCACGATGTTTTCCTTCACCGTTTTTGAAGCAAGTGACTTTTAATCAAAATTGGTTCAGTGGTTTTATTTGGAAACGGTAACAGATAGACTTACGTTGACATTTATAATATTAGTGCCTATCGAGTATGAATTTCCCTAATTTAATCAATGTATTAAGAGCAAGCTCCCTTAAGACAATTTCCACGCAAGCTCCGCCCCCATGCACCTCGCCACTCCGATATGTGCTAAACACATCAGTAATGAAGTTGACTATCGCGTGCGCTCTTTGATCGTGTTCGAGCACGACACTAAATGGCGTCAATTCAAGAAGTCTAAATTCTTATTTCGTTTATAATTAAAGTAATAATTGATCTAGAGAAAAAATATCTTGTGAATGGATAATAAAGTAGATTTTCTTACTGTAAATACTTATTTAAGACATAAAGCCAAGCAATCAATCTTGATATTTGTTTTAATAATCTTTAAAAAAAGACATGATTTTCGAATAAAAAGTGAATCGAGCGAAAATGTTACAATTACGTAACTGTCTTGTAGATGGAAAAAAAAGATCCAATAAATTATATAAGTACTAAAGTTCCAATTTGATTGTATGCGTGACTGTTTCAGAATATGAATGCAAATTACCATACAATTTAGGGAGCCTGATCTTAATCATTTGCATTATCATCATCTATAGCCCGACTTCACCGATTGATAGATAAGCCCCGTTGCTTGTTCCAATCTCCAAGCTCCTGTGCCAGTCTCATTCAGGTTCTTCATCATGCATAGTGTGATTATGTTCATATTCATGGGTATGATATTGAGGAGCTCGTGGCTAAGTAATAACAGTCTCACGGGTCGATCCATCAGGTTAAGCTACGCTTGCCGGGGTTGGTCTGTGGATGGGTGACCATCTTTATATACCGAGACTCCTCCGTGCCTCGAAAGCACGTTAAGTCGTTGGTCCCGGTTGTCATTTTCGATCTTTGACAGTCGTTACGGGTCGTCAGAAGCCCGAAAGTCTGACAACCAGTCTTACCAAGGGGTATCGTATTACCCAGTTACTGGCTCGTGGAGATCAGATAGGCAGTCACTCCATGTAAAATACTGGTACTCAGCTGCATCCGGTTAGACTGGAAGCCGACCCCAACATAGTTGGGAAAAGGCTAGGCAGATTGATTGATATTGAGGTGTCTATTCAGTGTTGGGTTGTATTAAATCATTCAATCTATATGAATATGGTATTGAAAACAATTACACCACGAGTACCTAAGTAGTGTAGGTACTTGAAATGTCAAACTTGAATATGGTACTGTTAAGGTTCAAACAGGCGCAACGCGACAGCGCGACGCGACTCTAATAAAACAATTTCTAAGAAAACATCACGGTAGAACAATTACTGCTGGGAGCCTAGGAGGGATTCAAATTTTAATCAACACAACAATTTGGGTAAATGTCTAGGTTAACGAACTTGCTTTTTAAACAACAGGTTGTAGATCAAAACTCGTACCTATAACTAATTAATTAAAAATCGAACTAACTCAAAAACTACTGAATTTCGGTAGAACATTTGGTGGCTTAATTTGTTGCATTTTAACCCTACTATGATGTCCTGCAAGGAATACGTCGAGTTACCAGTAACCCTGTATACATTATTGCTCATTTAATAACTAAGGATAGGATAAACAGCTGTAAACCCACGTTACTAGCTAGTGTGATATCCTGCAAATATCGCGTAGTTCAGGGGTGCAAGTAATTGCATTACTTGGTAATCCTGTTAGTGAGCCCCGTCGACGTGACACCGGCGCTTGCAAATCATATGCGTCTCCATATTAACCTAGGTTAGTTTTACTTTACTGCAATACTTTGCTTTGAAGATTAGATTAAGATTACTGGCACTTAACTTCCAGCTTGCTCTTTAATGAATATACAAAGTGTTATTAACTCCGTGTCTCGGAAAGCACGTAAAGCCGTGTTTGTTTCGCCTGCCATTCGTCGATCTTTGACAGTCGTTACGGGTCGTCAGAAGCCCGAAAGTCTAACAACCAGTCTTACCAAGAGGTATCGTGTTTCCTAGTAACTGGGTTGTGGAGGTCAGATGGGCAGTCGCTCTATGTAAAATAAGTACTGGTATTCAGCTGCATCCGGTTAGATTGCAGGCCGACCCTAACATAGTTGGTTGGGCTAGGCAGATTGAATTGAAATAACTGAAAATCTAAAAAGGGGTCATTGTACTCATCATTATGAACAACTTTTACGATGGAATCACAAAATAAATCAACTGTTCCCTACAGTTGTCGAGATAAGTACGCGAACATAAATGTGGGTATGGAGCAACTGCTTTTTTCGCGATTTCTGGGTGATGAATACCTGAAAACCTGTAAGAGGGGTTTCCAGGTTTTCAGTTATTTCAATAACACTTTATATTTTTGTACGAAATTCCAATTACAAGTACAACGTTTGGATGGATGGATTAGCCGAGAATCTTGCGGGGTAAATGCGTAACCCACTTACAGTAACTAGCAATGGCTTTCATTTTGACAGTTCAACAACGTTCATTGCGTGATTTACGTGGTTGAGCTGACGAATTTTTCGAACATAAGAAGCAATGGATTTGTAATATCCTTAAAATTATTCGTTTTTCGCAAATCTGCAATGCAATTTTTTTAATCTCTAAAGAATCCATGGCTAATATTCTTTTCATCCAGCTGCTGATCACGAATGCATACGAGGAATCCTTATTCTCATTTTTTATATGACTTAAGAACATTGTGTGAATCTTTATTCGAATAGCGTATATAATATGTAAAAAAAAAACCCTGGCCGATCCGAAAGGGGGATATAGGTACTGCAATAACATTAAAAGTAAGTAATATTTTTATTTTTATTATTGAAAATAAAAAAGTTATTGCTATTTCAAATTCACATTTTTAGTACCAATATTACCCCAAATTTTCAACATGGGTCTTTTAGAAATCCGCTAAACGCGTACGCGCCCAATATAAAAACCGGTAAAATTACCAACGGAAAAAAAAAACAGGATTTTTTTTCTTAAATATACTCTCAGTACGATACCCTCACGGATCGGACCGGGTTTTTTTTTACATGTTGTATAAGTAACTGGAACCTTTTTTTTTTTTTTTTTGGGTGGGAAATCATCAAATGACTCCTGATGAGAGGGAGTGTCAGACTTTTACTGACTAAAACCCACCCGTGTTCCTTCCGTTGCCTGTGTGCCGGGGCCGCGATATCCCTTTCGGACAAACTCGCAACCCTGGCAGGCATTACGGACCCCGTCAGTTGGTGCTGACATCTCTTTGAGGCGCGCGTGGAACACAACGCGCCGTCGACCCGGGCCTGGTCCTAATCGGACGGCGAGCTACCCATTGCCCACCGTCCGCAAGCCCGCGCCTACGGTGGCCGGAAGTCGGCTCGCGACTCCCGACGCCCGGGGCGTCTCCTGCGGCGACTAGGGGCGCGAGGGCGCGCATCTTCCATTCCCTCGCGCGCTCCGCCTCCTCCTTCGCGAGCATTACTGCTTCGCAGAAGGAAGTGACGGCTTCCCATGCACTCTCGGTCCGGACCATGGCCTGAACCAGGGCCGGACGCGAAAGATCGCCGCCACCGATCGCCTCCGTGAGGACACGGCGGTGCTCCGCCAAAGCAGGGCAGACCTCCACCGTATACTCCACCGTGTCCTCCGGGCGGTCCACACAGTGGTGACACCCGGGCGTTTCCTCCCGCCTTATTCGGAACAGGAACCTCTCGAAACAGCCATGTCCGGTGAGGACCTGCGTCAGGCGGAAGGTGAGGACGCCATGGCGCCTCTCTAGCCACTCCTCAAAGAGGGGACTTATCGCCGCAATTGTGGCGTGCCCAAGTAACTGTACCCTACATACATCTTTAGGAACCACAAAAAGCTCCCGCAAATCAGTAGTCGGTATGCGTGCGTCCTAGCAGTATTTCATTATAAAATATAAACCAAGTTGTTGAAAATTGGAATAATTTTGTCCTTGAAAGTTACAAGTTAGAAGAGTTAGCAGCGAAATGAAATTACTTACTTACTTAGTTGTCCTGAATTGAAATTGTCAAGTACGTTTTATCGTCTTCATTTCAGTAGGTTTAGTACCGTGAATACTAAATTACTGTTTTAGTTACGGTAGGTATTTTATTTGCTCTGAAACTGGCAAGCGTAGGTATTTCAGGTTTGTTGGAGTTTCGGAGTTACTATGTAGCTGCAGAAGTTTGAGAAATTTTATGAGTGTCGAATGTGTTGTTCAGGAATCATGTTAGTTTTTTATTATTCTTGTTTTAGATGAAGTCAAGTATTAAAATTGATTACTAAATGAATTTAATTAGCCTGAGGTAATTTTTCAGGAGTCGTAGTTGTTGAGAGAGTGGTCAGAGTGCTAAATCTTTTGTTTTTGTTATCAGGTGATTCCCCGGGCGTCGGGAGTCGCGAGCCGACTTCCAGCCACCGTAGGCGCAGGCTTGCGGACGGTGAGCAATGGGTAGCTCGCCGTCCGATTAGGACCAGGCCCGGGTCGATGACGCGTTGTGTTCCACGCGCGCCTCAAAGAGTTGTCAGCACCAACTGACGGGGTCCGTAAGGGCCAATGCCTGCCAGGGTTGCGAGTTTGTCCGAAAGGGATATCGCGGCCCTGGCACACAGGCAACGGAAGGAACACGGGTGGGTTTTAGTCAGTAAAAGTCTGACACTCCGGGAGGAGTCATTTGATGATTTCCCACCAAAAAAAAAAATTTTTTTTAAAAGTTTCTTTATTCAAAGTTTTTCTGAGGAAAATTCCAGAAAAAGCTTAGTTGTAGGCACAGAGATTTAAGAGTATATTTCGTAAGATACCTAAATCTATCAATCTTTGTATTTCCACAAAACATCTACGCCCAGTTGATCCCACATAAATATCTTTATTCTGATTTTATCAATAGGTAATGAATGAGCCTACTAGTACCCTAGTCGGCTAGTGAAGGTATAATTCAGACGTCGACAGCTTCGCCGACATACGTCACATTGTGCCTTTGGATTGTCGGCGTTCGGTTTACCGTGTCGGTGAAGGCAAGGTTGTCGGCGAAAGTGGCGCCGAACCGCCATTCAATGCTAATGAACGAATTAGCGGGACAACTGCACAGTGGGCGGACAACAACGATTTTTAAGGACAAACAGTAGACAGCTTAGAAATCTAACGAGGCGAGATGTTGTAGTGTAGATAAAAGGGTATTTGAGCAGTGTTTGTTGCAAACTTTGTTTCGCGCTGTAAATACTTGTTTGTTTTAGTAAAAGGGGAATTGTAAACAGAAATGAATGTTAAGGTAGATGCAGACTGAACATACATTGCCTAACTTTTCTGTTGTGGGATAAAAATATGTAACTCGGATTAAGTTTGCTATTCTTACTAGACCTAATGATGCGATGACGATGGCGATGACGATATCGATGACGATGGCGATGACGATGGCGATGGCAATGGCGGAGTCAAAGTCAAAGTCGAAGTCGAAGTCGAAGTTGAAGTCGAAGTCGAAGTTGAAGTCGAAGTCGATGTCGAAGTCATGAATGTTGTTTTTATCATATATATACGTCTTAATATGTAGATGGTAGGTAGTCGCCTACGATGTGTACATCATATGCGACTACCGTAAGGCTCGCTCGTTCTTTTTTTAATTTCCACGCACAATGCATAGTAAAACGTTGTATGATACACGTGCGTAAGATGATTTCCGACTCGTGTCGACTTATACACTCATCGGAAGTCACCTACCTTCCGCTCTTATAGCATAAATAACTATTATCTACTCTCTTAACGTAATATTCGAATTATAAACTTCAAAACGAGTTTACTTTACATACTTTATAAACACAATACCGAAATTTCAAAATAGAATCATAATATAACACTTTTTCTGCAACAAAATGATGCTTTATAACATTATTTTTTTCTATACAGGGCAAATCCAAGAAGTTAATATCACCAAGGAGTTTCCATCAACTTTTGTAATGGAACGTTAGCGGGGGACCGCAGCACCGCTCTAGCGCATGCGCGGCGCATTCATACGTGAAGTTGCACTGAATTTCGTGGGAATTTTGTATTCTTGATCTATAACTTTGATCTTTTATTTAGTAGGTCCAATTCAAATGTATGAGAGTAGATAAAGTAGTGTATGAAAATGCACATAACTAGGTATAAATATATCTGTCCCTCGCCACAGTTCACCCAGATCTGAACGCATCCTAGATGTGTTCACTCCATACCCAACCAGAACTAACCTCGGACGTTCGGCACCAATGAACAGGTTGATGAGGACGTACAATGAGCTCCATACACGTTCCAATAGCATTGACATTTTCGCCAACAAGCTATCGCAATTTCGCAAACAATTGTTACTGACCCACAGTGGCCACAGTTAATATTCATATCTACGAGTATATCTCTATTAATAATATTATTACTAACTTATTTATTATTTATCATTGACTGTGTTTTCTTTAGAGCAACAAAATAGATTGTTTTTTTTTTTTTTTTCTTTATTTAAATTTTTTTTTTCATTTAGTTTTGTGTTCTTTTTTATTTAGCCTATATGTACTCTATGTAATATTATAAAACTTTAAATATGTAAGTGCTGTGCACACCTGTAAGTGACAAGTTCACTCTAGATTTTAAGTATAAATGTTATAGTACCCCAAAAAATGTATTAGTGAATAAGTCGTTGGAGTGCCATAATTAAATAAATAAATAAATAAATTAAAAAACTCGTGTGATACTATTAAAAACCTCGCCTGCGGTTCGGTTTTTAAACACGCACTCGTATTTTAATACCCCTCATTATGCAACAGTTTCATAAACTACTATGTTATATGTGTTTTTTTATGCGCTATTAAATATAAACTTGAATGTTCTGTTTTAATTCAAAAAGCTATCTTGCGTGGTTGCGGAAATATTTCATGATAAGTAGTGGCTTTTTTATATTGCTAGTCACTGTCAGTGTATTAGTGTAGATATGCATAGAACGTTGATAAAAATGATAATCATATGGGGAAACTCTACAGACGCCCAAAGAGCTTTTATAGCCCAGAAAAAATGTATAAGGTCAATTTATAGTCTCAAGTGGACTGATTCGTGCCGACCAGTGTTCGCTGATAAACGTTTACTTACACTTCCATCCCTATACGTTTTTGAAATGTGTAAATTTGTTAGAAACCACCTCTCACTATTTGAATAGGATGATAAGTCTCAATTTAAAAGGAAAATAGTACAAAAACCTATGGTAGTACCTCGAAGCAGATTAAAGTTATGTAACAAAAACTGCTACACCGTGGCGGTGAAAATTTGTAATAAATTACCGGAAAAAATAAGAAAAAATAATAACTTAGAATTTAATAGAACTTTAAACAATTGGCTTTGTGACAGATGTTTTTATTAAATAGATGATTATTTAAATTTTAAACAAACATGATGTATACCTAGCTATAAATTGAGGGGTATAATAATAATAATAATAATGGAGGTGAAGAGGATGATAGGGCTGCCACAGTAAGTAGCCAGTGCAACGTTCGATTGAGGAGCGCACTGGAGGATTTTGTAAGGCGGGCATTCTCGGGGACTGGAATCAGCCCTCGAGAATACATGCCCCGTGTCACAGAGCGCATCGACTTCCTGAAGCAGAAAGTTTGCGCATGGGCGAGCCGTATTCGGCGGTATAAGCGGCGGGTTGATCGATACACGCAGAATCGCATGTTCCAGAGCGATGAGAGGTGGGTATATAGAGCTTGGGAGCGATCTGAACTAAACGTGACAGATGTGTGTCGCCCGGATGATGCCGCCACAAGTGCATTCTGGCGCAGCATATGGTCGGTACCTGTCTGTCACGCTGAGGCTGACTGGATGCAGGATGTCGAGCGAGTGTGTGAAACTATACCAGAAATGGAAAAAATCAATATCACAACACTAGATATAGCCAGAGCAGTCCGTCCGTTACCGAATTGGAAATCACCGGGACCGGACGGACTGCAGAACTTTTGGCTTAAATGGCTTATTAGTTCACACACTTGCCTGGCATCTCAGTTCCAGTCATCCTTAGAGTCTGGGTCGCTACCACAGGTTCTAACAACAGGCGTCACCCACCTGCTCCATAAGTCAGGTAGCCCTGCGGAACCCAAGAATTATAGACCGATCACATGTTTGTCGACGGTTTATAAACTTCTTACATCCATTTTGAGAGCGAAAATTAACACACACATTGACAATAACTCTATTATGTCTGCCTCTCAAAATGGATGTAGGAATGGGTCCTG
The DNA here is from genome assembly GCA_916701695.1 of Agrochola macilenta. Classification (NCBI taxonomy): domain Eukaryota; kingdom Metazoa; phylum Arthropoda; class Insecta; order Lepidoptera; family Noctuidae; genus Agrochola; species Agrochola macilenta. The sequence continues at coordinate 19,175,511 of OU753560.1, read as the reverse complement.
CGGTACTAAGGAGCTACTCCTCATTGACATGGCCATAAGCCAACAGATTCGTCGATCCCGCAAGGATCTGTCGACATGCTGGATAGACTATCAGAAGGCCTACGACTCGGTGCCACATACATGGCTCATGAGGGTGCTGGAGTTGTACAAGATAGATGCAACTCTGCGCACCTTCCTGAAGTCATGTATGAGGCAATGGAGGACGGTCCTTTGCTATCCAGGATGTCGACGGATCCAGGGGAACGATGAGCCTATATGGATTAAACGGGGAATATTTCAGGGCGACAGTTTGAGTCCACTTTGGTTCTGCCTAGCCCTGAATCCTCTAAGTACACTGCTGGAGGATTCAGGTCTAGGCTATCGGTTGAGGAAAGGTGGTCAGGTCATATCTCACCTCCTTTACATGGATGATTTGAAACTCTTTGCTCCCAAAAAATTGCGACTGATGGAGCTACTGAAGGTAACTGAAACATTCAGTAGCGCCATCAGGATGGAATTTGGTGTGGACAAATGTGCTGTCATGCATGTAAAGCGAGGGGAGATTATGGAATCCGAGGGAACTCAACTCTCGGACTCCATACACCTTAGATCCCTCTCCACAGCCGAAAGCTATAAGTATTTGGGTATGTCGGAAGCGTTAGGCATCAACGTTGCTGACATGAAGCAATCGTTGAAGGAGCGCTTCTTTGGTCGCCTGAAGAAGGTTTTAATTAGCCTTCTTTCGGGCGGAAACAAGGGGCGCGCCTACAACGGTTGGGTCATGCCGGTTTTGATGTACTCTTTCGGCATACTCAAATGGACTCAGACCGCACTCGACGCCCTGGACAGAAGGGTCCGTACACTCCTGACCGCAAACCGGATGCATCACCCACGTTCATCGGTGATGAGACTGTACATCCCGCGGAAGTGCGGGGGTCGAGGCTTTTTAAACGCTAAGAGCCTCCACAACCGCGAGGTGTGCAGCCTCAGGGATTATTTTCTTAAAGCCGAAGTGGGTATGCACCGGGATGTGGTCGCAGTGGACAAGGGACTCACCCCGCTGTCCATAGCCAAAGAGAACTGGCGCAAACCTGTAATACTTACTACAGATGACCGCAAGGAGGTATGGCAGAGCAAGGAGCTTCACGGGCGCTACTATCGGGCTCTTCATGAGCCTGGTGTAGATTTCTTAGCGTCCGTATCCTGGCTACGTTTCGGTGACCTTTTCGGGGAAACTGAAGGTTTTGTCTGTGCAATTATGGACGAAGTTATCTTGACGAATAACTACCGGAGACATATTATGAAGGACGGGACGGTTGACGTGTGTCGGGCATGCCATCGTCCGGGTGAGTCCATCAGACATATTATCTCTGGTTGTTCGCGTCTGGCTAACTGCGAGTACTTACACAGGCATAACCAAGTGGCTAGGATTATTCACCAGCAACTTGCTTTGAAATATAAACTTGTTGACTCTGAGGTACCGTATTACAAGTATGTGCCCGACCCAGTTCTCGAAAATGACCATGTCACGTTGTACTGGGATCGGTCTATCATTACTGACAGGACTATTGTTGCCAATAAGCCTGATATAGTGGTGATAGACCGATTAGCGCGCCGCGCAATGATAGTCGATGTTACCATCCCACATGACGGGAACCTCGTGAAAGCTGAGAAAGAGAAACAAATAAAATATCTCGACTTAGCACACGAGGTTGTTGACATGTGGAATGTGAGCTCGGCTATCATTGTACCGATTGTCGTAACGGCCAATGGCCTGATGGCCGAGAGCCTCGACCAACATCTCTCGAGGCTGTCGTTAGGCGGTTGGATCAAGCGCCTGATTCAGAAGGCAGTACTCCTCGATACGGCTCGCATTGTGAGGAGGTTCCTGTCTCTGCAGCCCTAACCACCGGTAGCTTGGACCCTGCCCCCGAAACCGGCGGACATCTATTTTTTTATATTTTTAAATGTTTTTTATTCTTTTTATATCTTTTTAATGTAAAAATATTTAAAAATGTAATTAATATGAGAGTAAATAAATAAACGAAATAATAATAATATATTCTTTAATTCGGACTACACATACAAGTACACACAATCCATATAGTATTGGTAACAATGACTTAAAAAACTATGTTAGTAAACTTTTACAAACTAAAAATAATTAAAACTGACGTGGCCCAACACAGGTTGGCACGTGGCTCCGTACCCAGTGCCTTATAAAGGGACTATCGACTTTGTCTAATAATGTTTTCAGGATGCTGTTGGAGCTTCCGCGCAACCTACCCATTATTGACGCTGTTCTCTTTCTTATAATGGCATGAAAGTCGTCAACACGGGCTTCCGCGAACATCTGCGAAGCGCTGCAGAAGCCCCATCAACATCCTGAACCCATTATTATACTGTACGCGCAGGACGTTGTAGGCTCTCTGCGTATATTTCACCCACAAGCTGCACGTGTAGAAGGTTTGGCAGTACGCCTTGAAAAGCGAGACTTTAACATCCCTACTACAACGTGCAAACCTGCGGGCTACCATATTACATCGAACCGCCAACGCCCTCCGCTCCCTCTCTATATCAGCATCGTCAGATAAGTCCTCCGTGACTACATGCCCTAGGTACTTAAACAGTTTGACTCTCTGTAGTGGCTTTCCGCTTAACGTCACTGGAGGAACATTATCCAACGAGCTTGACTTAGATGAGAAAATCAATAGCTCACTTTTTTTAACATTATATGTGAGTCCATGTGACGCAGCATAGGACTCACATACACCCAACAACTTCCTGAGCGCACTGATTGATGGACTCAGCAAGACCATGTCGTCTGCGTAACTGAGATTATTCACCATAGTGCCATCAACCGAGCAACCGACGTTGGTCTCGCTGAGCTCACCAATCAACTGGTTCATGTAAACATTAAACAGGGTCGGGGACGTTAGTCCACCCTGTCTAACACCGCACTTCAGGACGTATTCGTCAGAGTGAGCACCCGCCCATCTCACACTGTTAATCTGCGAGCTATACCAAAATTTTAGTATATTAATAAGATCCTCGGGTACTTCTAGAAGTTTAAGCTTCGACCAAAGTTTGTCGTAACAAACCAAGTCAAAAGCCTTGGAGAGGTCGAGGTATAGAAGCAAAAACGCCACTGTCCATTTTCGTCCAAATTTAACTATGAATGCCATCTATCAGGTTATATTGAAATAATTTTGGTGTTCTACTAGTTCAGAAGCAATGTTCCCACTGTCCCGTAGAAAATTAAGTTTGAAGTTTGGAGTGAGAAGTAAAAATTGTTCTTCATCAATCAAATGCAAAAGCGCCATTGTCCAAACGGACCAATCATAAGACGTCGGCCATGTCGTTTCTAAGATGGCGTCGAATTCTTTTTGTAGCGAAGTCGTTGCTCTTTTTGACGTCAAATGTGCCACTGTCCAGAACTTTAGGTGCAAATCTGCTACTGTCCATCATTGAGATGCAAAATTGACACTGTCCAGTCGAAATTTTTAGTTATTAGCTAACCTTGTCGTATATCAATATAGTTTCCTTATTATTAATATTTGTTTATTTAAAATTCAAAATTAAAAAAATATTTTAATTTAGTTTACTCTATCCATATAGGCCAGAGAAATTTTTCTTAATTTTGGCTAAATTTTGTTTTTGGACAGTGGCGTTTTTGCTTCTATACCCCTTCAATTGACGAATACTTATTTAAATTATAATTATTGACATTATTTATAAATCTAAGAATAAATTGATGACCGCGGGGCGCAGCTAGTTAGATTATATATCAAGACAATATATAATCTAACTAGCTGCGCCCCGCGGTTTCACCCGCATAAGTCTCGATCCCGTGAAAATATCGGGATAAAAAGCATCCTATGTGTTAATCCAGGTTATGAACTACGAGTATCTGTGTGTCAAATTTGTTTAAAACAATTTATTTATGGGGGTCAAATGTAATCTGAGATACAGGTTTACCAGCTAGTTCGGATGCAGATAGTCCCAAACTTTGTATATTACAAACTTTAAGCCATTATTTACTGTATATTATCAAATATTTAATTTTGTTCGTGTCCCGTGTTCTTTTTTTGGTGAATAAATTATTATTATTTCGTTTATCTTACCTTCCTCTGCTGAGCAATGACACATTTTTACGAGTACTGATCCATTGCCACGCTGATGTATTCTCGCTTTAATATTTCAAGCAGTTTTCCTTAGGTTTACCGAGTGCAGTGAGTTGACCCAGAGCCATCGACTGCCATTTACTAAACCGGCTGCAGTAGCTGCTCGGAATTCACTGTGTGTTCCTTGACTTTCCAGATGGAATTTTCTTTTAAGTTAGATAGAGCGGAAAATATATTTCGGCGGATAAAAAATATAGAAGCATTCGTTCGTTCGTTCACTGGGAGTTGTTTGCATTGGCAGTTCTTTTTCGAACAGCAATAATGATTTCAATTTTTTTTGCACTTTCATTCATTTTGTTTACTCTTTCCCTGCCCTGCATGAACTTAGCTAATGTCAAACATAAATATAGTTTGGTCAAATTAAGATTTTAAGTTTGTTTCGGATTGTTTGCCGAATAACTTTATTAAAAACAGGACTAAACTTTTTTTAACTATCATCTTCATCTTTTCGTGTGGTTAGTGACTAACCCGGTGTCAGAGTTTTAAAGCCGCCCATGGGCCTCTGAGTTGGCTTCACATGCCGTCGAGAAATAATATCTCTCAGGGATGCGTTACACGATGTTTTCCTTCACCGTTTTTGAAGCAAGTGATAATTATATAATACGCACATGAATCCGAAAAGACAGAGGTGCGTGTATTTTTTTTTTTTTTTTTTTTTGAGTTTGTGAAATTATCAAATAACTTGTCCCGCTCTGGGTGGAGTGGGAGGGCGTGTCAGACTTTTACTGACTAAAACCCACCTGTGTTCCTTCCGTTGCCTGAGTGCCGGGGCCGCGATATCCCTTTCGGACAAACTCGCAACCCTAGCAGGAGAGGTGCGTGCCTTGGGTTCGAACTCGAGACCTATGACTTGGCAGTCCGAAGGTCACACCACTAGGCTACCATCTATAACTGCCTAAATATCATTAAAATGTACTAATATCATCAATCAATCAAATATCTTAAATCAGAGAACATTAATGATAATTTTGTTAGGCATATGAGAATCGGCACCAATATCAATCACAGATACAATTTATTATAAACAAGGCATAGGTTATCATTAAAGTAGGTGTCATTTGAAGATAATTTTGTTTATTTACTAGAAAACCGTGTTATGTTATCTCTGAACTAAAATATTAGGGTGAGAATTTCTTGATAACATTCGGTATTCGATGTAATTAATTAATTTAGTTTGTAGATTGTTTAGGAGCTCGTGGCTAAGTAATAACAGCCGCATGTGTCGATCCATTAGGTTAAACTACGCTTGCCGGGTTTGGTACGTGGATGGGTGACCATCTTTACATACCGAGACTCCTCCGTGCTTCGGAAAGCACGTTAAGCCGTTGGTCACGGTTGTCATTCGTGGATCTTTGACAGTCGTTAAGAGTCGTCTGGCACCAGTCTTACCAAGAGTATCGTGTTTCCTAGTTACTGGGTTGTGGAGTTCAGATAGGCAGTCGCTCCATGTAAAATACTAGTATTCGGCTGCATTCGGTTCGGCCGACTCCAACATAGTTGGGAAAAGGCTAGGCAGATTGAGTTTGTAGCTTGTCTAATAATCAAATGATTTGGAGAACAATACCTACTGCGTTGTAAATAAATACCTACTAACTACTCATTGTCCATTTAACTCGGGGTAATTGTGTAACACACATAAAATGACAATCCACGTTCACTGCGTTATTTGCGTTATTGAGCAGATTAATTTTTCGAACATAAGACGCAATGGATTAGCAATATCCTTCAAAACTCTCGGATTGTGATTGAAAATGTGTTTCGCAATAGGGATGTTGACTGGGCAAAAAAAAAACCATTTAGTCCGTCATTCAGATAATAAAAAAATATTAGACACGTATTTTTTGCTTTATCAAATTAATAAAAAATTGTTTAGATAAAACGCATTAAAGTTGGGGAGTGGGGGCTAAAATCTACCGGCCAGTGAAGTCATGCTACATTTTAACACATTGGCTCAATGTATTGCCTTTTTTTTTTTTTTTGTTTTTTGGGTGGGAAATCATCAAATGACTCCTCCCGCTCTGGGGGCGGAGCGAGAGGGAGTGTCAGACTTTTACTGACTAAAACCCACCCGTGTTCCTTCCGTTGCCTGTGTGCCGGGGCCGCGATATCCCTTTCGTACAAACTCGCAACCCTGGCAGGCATTGGCCCTTACGGACCCCGTCTGTTGGTGCTGACATCTCTTTGAGGCGCGCGTGGAACACAACGCGCCGTCGACCCGGGCCTGGTCCTAATCGGACGGCGAGCTACCCATTGCCCACCGTCCGCAAGCCCGCGCCTACGATGGCCGGAAGTCGGCTCGCGACTCCCGACGCCCGGGGCGTTTCCTGCGGCGACTAGGGGCGCGAGGGCGCGCATCTTGCATTTCCCTCGCGCGCTCCGCCTCCTCCTTCGCGAGCATTACTACTTCGCAGAAGGAAGTGACGGCTTCCCATGCACTCTCGCTCCGGACCATGGCCTGAACCAGGGCCGGACGCGAGAGATCGCCGCTGCCGATCGCCTCCGTGAGGACACGGCGGTGCCCCGCCCAAGCCGGGTAGACCTCCACCGTATGCTCCACCGTGTCCTCCAACTCAATGTATTGCCTAATCTTTTAATTACGTAAAACAAGAAAAAAATACGTGTCCAATATTTTTTAATAATCTACCTGACGGGCAATATTTTTTTTTGTCATCATCACTATTAGGGTGCTGGGTAATCCACTTGTAGCTCTCAATATGTTGCATAGTTATCTAGCAACACGTAAATGTTTTAGACAGATAAAGTAAGGGAAATTACTTGTTAAGCCAATTTATATGGCCCGTATATTCAAATCACAACTGTCATTCCTTGACAATTGTTTGAAATGTAACGGCAAATTCAGGTCCAGGTCAGCAAAAATGCCAGACAACTTGTGCCTGACGCTTGACCTGTAGATAAGTAGGTACTGTAGAGTAAGTACTTTCGTTGTAATAAAAACACAATAGGTATTTCAGATGTCTATTAACAAAACAACAACAAAACACTCACAAAAACACTGTTCAAACGAACGAAATAAAGAAAGAAAGAAAGAAGGAAAGCGAGAAAGAAAGAAAGAAAGAAGGAAAGAAAGAAATAAATAAAGAAATAAATAAATAAAGAAAGAAATATATTTTATTTGGGACACGCACAGGAAATACAAACAGTAAGTAATAATAAAAATAAGAAACAAAAAAGGAGCATTTAAAAACTAACATAAAAATCCATGCCATCTTGCAATTAAATTGCACCGTGTCAGGCAGGCGTTATAGATAAATATCGTTACAGTAAATATATTTTCTAAAAACTGCTTAGAAATAATATTGTAATTGTAATCGAGTATAATACAGTTTCCAATATACTCTATCTATAAACAAAGCAGTGTACTGAAGATTTAGGATTAAGTTTCAGTGGTCCCACGGGAAATTATCATCCGCATTGAAAGCTGGAAATTGGAACATATTATTATAGGCTGTGGTTACTTGTTACTAGTAAACGTGATTGTGATTAGGAGTTAGGTGACGCCTCGTTTTCGGGATTAGATTCACGATCGATGGAATTGGTTGTTGGAGTCTATAAATTTAATACTAACGTGTGCCAGGTATACGTACAATATGTAAAAAAAACCTGTCCGATCCGAAATATGTACTGCATTATCAGTTCCTAAAAGTAATAAAAAATATTATTATTATTGAAAAAAAAAGTTATTGCTATTTAAAAATCACATTTTTTTATTACCAAAATTACCCCAAATCCATTAAAAATTAGCAAATTTTCAACAGAGGTCATAAGTTATGACTTTTAAACACCCGCTAAACGACGCCCACCCGCGCCATGGTCTTTCCTTTATTTGTGACACTATGTTATTTATTTAGCAAAAAATAATCCTTATGATGAAGCCTTTTGATGGTTATTATTTTTCTCATGTAACGGGTTCGATTCCCGGTTCAACCATGTCATTATTTAAATATCTATGAATGCAGTTTAAATTGTTTTTTAAATTCAAATAATGTCTTCTTTCAGTAAAATGTTCCATCTACAATATTCAAGGTACTTTCCCTCCATGCGGCATATCTGTGGGACGCCCTGTATATAACCCGGTAAAATACTCCATTGAAAAAAACATTTCTTTTTAACTTTTTTTTTTAATACTTCCGCATAAATATACTCTCAGTGCGATACCTAACAACACCCTCACAGATCGGCCTGGGTTTTTTTTACATGTTGTAGATAAGAAGTTCAAAATCAATCTGCCTAGCCTTTTCCCAACTATGTTGGGGTCGGCTTCCAGTCTAACCGAATGCAGCTGAATACAGTATTTTACATGGAGCGAGTGTCTATCTGACCTCCACAACCCAGTAACTGGGTAATCCGATACCCCTTGGTAAGACTGGTTGTCAGGTTTTCGGGCTTCTGACGATTCGTAACGACTGTCAAAGATCCACGAATGACAGCCGCGACCAACGGCTTAACGTGCTTTCCGAGGCACGGAGGAGTCTCGGTATGTAAAGATGGTCACCCATCCAAGGATCAACCCCAGCAAGCGTAGCTGAACCTGATGGATCGACCCGTGTGGCTGTATTACTTAGCCACCAGCTAAGAAGATAAGAGAGACAAGAAGTTAAGAGCTTGAATTAGGAAAAGAAAAGAAATTTCAAAAAGAATACAAATATTCACTCCTATGAGGAAAAACATAATAATTAAGATAAGCGACGGTTTCGCCTAGTAATAAACTAAAATTAAGTTATAAAAACGGTAAAAACGTACAATTTAAACATGATTCAGGTGGTGCTTTAATAGCCTTTTAAAAGTTGGAAGTGATTTCGATTCCTTATTTACTTTAGGTCTATACTCGTACGTAGAGTTATAGAGTTCAGCTCCTTCATATACGCCAGTCCTTCTACCGTAGTTTGTCCTCGGTGCCCTTAAAATTATATGGTTAGCCTGTCTCGTCATGCGCTTTTGAATTTGCATTATTTTTGTAAATGTTATTTGTGTATGTATGTCTCTATTAGAATTTAAAAAAGCAGTAAGTCAGTCGTTCCGTGTTTAACCTGAAACATGGCGTAGGCACCATTAATTATTATATAATTAGTTACCAGATCAGCGGGCTACTTGCATAACACATAACACAGATAGATTATAAAAAAAATATTGGACATTTTTTTTTTTTATTACGTTACCAAAAGATTACGGCAATACATTGAGTTAAAATGTAACATGACGTCACTCTTCGGTAGATTTATTCCGACTTGTAACGTAGCGAGCCCACACTCCCCAACTTTAATGCGTTTTATCTAAATCATTTTTGATTAATATGATAAAGCATAAAATACGTGTCTAATATTTTTTTATTATCTGACTGACAGACAATATTTTTTTTCCCCAGTCAACAATCCTAATGTGGATGTACTAGTTAACTATCCATGTCTGCCTACCTTCTAAGAATGCAGACGTTATGTTATAATGAATTAAGGCAGTTTCCTACCCTCAACTAAATCACAAACTAAACAATTTACCTGTTACCATAATTTAATAACTCACAGATAAGGAGGTCAGTCCACGTGTTTTATTAGCCGCTCAGCCCCGGAAGCACCTCACCTGTCTACCTCCACGTTGAGGGGGGAAATGGCTATAATTTCCCGAAAGGTGACGTTCCCGACGTTCCCGGCACTTGAAGTGGAGGGGGGCGGAAATTGCAGTCAAATGCAGCGCCCGGATATAAAATGATAAACTTTCCACTTTGATTTCTGATGCTGTTATTGAAATGTTGAGTGTTTGGCGGCTTCGGTCGTCGGGCACTCGTCGGGCTCTCGGGAAATGAAAGGTTGACTGTTATTAAATCTAGACTTCACTGAACAAATAATAGATTGTTTTTATTTCAAATCAATGTAGTGTAGTGTTCATTTTGGTGAGGGATATTGATTACGGATCACCAATAAAAATTGAAATCTGTTCGAATAGTATCATTCAGCTCGGAAATAACTTAACATTATGTCTGTTTTCCGGTGTTAAGCAAGTCCCTATAATTCAACAACATTTCGTCAGTTTTATTTAAGTCCCATGTAATAGGGGGCGAGCCTATTGCCATCAACGGGGTACAAATCCAGGTTCCGGGCTGCTTCTGAGAAATTCCTGATGGATAAATCCAATAACTTTTAGCCTGGACTTTTTTTTTTTTTTGAAGGTGGGAAATTATCAAATAACTTCTCCCGCTCTGGGCGGAGCGGGAGGGCGTGTCAGACTCTTACTGACTAAAACCCACCCGTGTTCCTTCAGTTGCTTGTACGTTGCCAGGGGCCACGGTATCCCTTTCGGACTTTCCCGCGACCCCGGCAGGCACCGGCCGCCTGACCTGGGAATCAAAAAGACGATAAGTAGGTACCAAGAGGTTCATAAATTGTCTTCAATTAATGTTTCAATTCCAACGTATAAGACAACAAGATACTAACAAAATACTGCACAGTTATAGTTAAGTAGTAATTCATTCATCATCATCATTATTTCAGTCGAAAGACGTACACTGCTGGACATAGGCCTCCCCAAAAGGGGGGTTTTGCCATAATCGCCACGCTTGGCAGGCAGGTTGGCGATCGCAGTATGGTGTTAAAATTAATTAAGAACGCTGCTGCCCATTCTCTAGTGAGTCCCTTAGTCGCCTTTTACGACACCCACGGGAAGAAATAGGATGGTACTATTCTTTACGTCCGTCCGGCACCACACGGAATAAGTATTAATTGCAAAAATGCAATTAGCTGATTGAATTGCTCAATTTCAATGTGTTACTAAAAAGATGAAAACTCTAACTAGACCATCTGCGGTATTTTCAAATACTTACTGTTAGAATAAAACTTTCGAATCGAAAGATAAAGTCGCACCATCGTTATATTTGACTTCACCGAACTCCATCTGAAGTTAATTTCAAATTCAATTCCAAGTGAGCATCGTAGCTTTGCTTCAGAGCAAGTTTGTATGTGCTTTTTACATTAGGTTCCTACCGATGGCAAGCCATGAGATCTTCTGCCAGATTTTATACTTTTTCGTAAATCTAGTTTTTGATTGAGATGATCGACGGCACAATAGTTTTAGATGAATTTTAGACATTGTGTGGAAAACATCGATCGTGAATCTTTACTGTAATATCAGCGAAAGGTTACATAATTTTATTGCTAAAAAACGAAATACCCTATGAAATATTCAGTTGGTTTTAATTCTTACTATGAACTTTGATTTAACATAAATTTAAAAAAAAATGAGAATACGAGAGGTTTTATAGCCTCTCGTATTGTAATTTTTTTTTTAAATCTTAACATTAGATAGTTAATTGACTCAGCCGTGACTTTGTGGAAATCCATGATAAAATACAATTTTAGTAAGTAACCTTATCCGCTTAACTGTTCTTAAAGAGTCATAAAGAACCCTGTAAGAAATTCACTTCTCAACGAGGCATCAACATGACGATTGACTTGTTGCGTACCCGGACACGACGTGTTGCTACGTCAGCCGCCGAACGAGTGTGAGCCACATCGTTTTTTTTTTTTTTATATAGGGCATCTCGCAGTTAACCTCTGAGGAGGTCGTAGCTGCTTAACCGGACTTTCCTGTGGCTGCCTTAAGCTTCTACACTTAAAGCCTCCAGCCAGGGGCATAAACTATTCTAATTAAAACTAGGCGAACGCTCGCTAAGGGCACCCCTTGTGGGGTACGGACGTCGGCTTAGGGCGTCGCTGGGGGGAGGACAGCAAGATGGGACAGGCTGGATCAAACATATATTATTATTATTCGGGGAATTTAAGACTACGGGCTCAGCTTCGACGCGGGCTGGCGCATCGTCGAGCAAGGGTCGGGGGGGAGTATCATTTACCCGGGAGGGACGCGGACGCGGACCTCTGCGGCGAGGTCGGAACGTGTGTCGGTGTGTGTGTTTCTTTACTGTACTGGTGGCCCTATTGCTCTCCTGGAGGAGGGTTATGGGGTCATCTGGGTCGTTGAGAACATGCCTTGGACGGCGGATTTTACTTATTCCAGAGGGAATATAACTGGCGGCCTTCACAACCAGAGGGTTGCGATGTATTGCGGCTTTATCAAAATAACGCGTTGCATTGCGTTTTAGAAATTGGGCTATTGTGGGGATTTTAAGGTCGAGATGGAGGATCTCGTTCCTAACATACCAGGGGGAAGCCGTCGCCATTCGAAGGAAACGGTTTTGTAGGGTCTGCATTTTATGGAGATGGTAGGGTTTGGCTTGTGCCCAGGCGGCGCACGCATAGGTCATAATGGGTCTAATGCACGCCGTGTAGGTACGCAATTTGCACCTGAGTGACAATTTGCTTCGTGCATTGAGAACGGAGTGGAGCCACATCGCCCGACAACCCTACTTATATAGGATTACTGCTCGGTCCACCTCGGATAGGATCGTTATCAGCGCGATAAGGGGCTGCTAACAATCGCAGCAAAGGTGACCTTGGAATACTCGTATTTAATTCCTAGCAGTAATGCTATATAAGTGGGGTTGTCTGGCGATGTGGCTCACACGTGCGTTCGGCACTTGACGTAGCAACACTTCGTGCCCGGGTTCGCGACAAGTCAATCGTCATCCTGAGAATACCTCGTTGAGAGGTGAGTTTCTTACAGGTTTCTCTAACAGGCAATAAACCTGTAATTGTACATTATGGTTTGCAATAAACGTTTTGATTTGATTTGATTTGATTCTTTATGACTCTTTAATAACAGTTAAGCGGATTAGGTTACTAAATATATGTCGTCTATTGTATCTTAACATAACATAACATCACACCAGTATTCCCCGAAGGGTTGGGCAGAGGTGTACCTACAGTACACCCACACTTCACCAGTTGTTGAAGTCCCATGTACTGGGGGCGAGCCTATTACTTTTTTAGAATCTGATATACGTTGCAAATTACTAGCATGTGTTTGGGGCAGCTTCCACACGTCCTATTTATAAGTAAACACTTAAAAAAGCAACACTAACAGGCAACAAACAATTTTTCACCTAACTTAAAGGGTTCACGAAGCTGCGCCAGACGTGCACACGACACTCTCACACCTACTTCCGGTCTCCGAGCGAACCGAGCTGTGTGAGCTGTATGTGCACAAAGAGCAAACGAGCTGTTACTTGTGTCTGTCGTGAAGGCATTCAACTGTTTTGTTGAATGTTGGGATGGCAATTATATTTGTGCATTTCATAAAGCATAGCATCACGCTCGTATTTCCGAAGGGGCTAGACAGATGTGTATCTAAGCAGAACCAAATTTCGCTCTTTATGATTAAGAATCTCTCAGTTTTCATCACGTTTGCCTTGCAGGTCGATTTATTGTGTTTTCGCGCGGATTTTTTTCCGCATCCTTCGGTAAAATTTTACTTACTTATTCAGTCAGTGTCAGGTTGTATCTTGATCAAAATATGATTCACGACTATAACAGATATGTATTTACAGGATTATAATCATTAGAATCATTAATACATCTTATGGAACAATTCTAACTTAGAGATATGTATCAATGATTTTAATGATAATACTAAAGTTCGTTTTTTAATCCCAGAGATTTCACCAAAAAAAAACAAATATCAATTACTTGAAATGTCAAATAAGTGCGGATTTCACCAATGAAATTGAACGCGTTCAGCACATCTAAACGCGTTCAAGAGCTGTCAGTGTACAATATTCCATAACAATTTAGACACTGACAGCTCTTGAACGCGTTTAAGAAATGCTGATCGCGTTCAATTTCATTGGTGAAATCCGCACTTATTTGACATTTCAAGTGATTGATGTTTGTTTTTTTTATTTGGAGTTTGACATTTGTACCTGTCAAATTAGTCTCTTGGCTTAAAAAACGAACAGTAGCTGCTGCACGCGGCTTCTCCTGCGTGGAACCTTGTTATTTTTCTAAAATAAAAGTAGCATATGTTACTCCTTATAACATCAACTATCTGCCAGTGAAAGTCCCGTCAAAATCGGTCCAGCACAAACAGACAGGAAAAAAACGGGTCGATCCATCAGGTTAAGCTACGCTTGCCGGTCTGTGAATGGGTGACCGTTTTTACATATCGAGACTCCTCCGTGCCTCGGGAAACACGTTAGGCCGTTGGTCCCGGCTGTCATTCGTGGATCTTTGACAGTCGTTACGGGTCGTCAGAAGCCTGAAAGTCTGACAACCAGTCTTACCAAGGGGTATCGTGTTACCCAGTTACTGGCTTGTGGATCAGATAGGCAATCGCTCTATCTGCATCTAGCTGCATCCAGTTAGACTGGAAGCCGAACCCGATATAGTTGGGAAAAGGTTAGGCAGATTAGATTTATCACTTCTTTCGTTGTACTGCATTTATCATGACTGGCATGGATGAAAACCCTTTTCTTCTTTAATTATTAACGACCATCATAATACATGTAAACTTTTCTAATCTTAACAATAGTTTGTGTCAGCCAATCAGCTCGGACTCCGTTAGACCATAGTTAGTCGTTGTCTGCGCAGGCGTCTCTTTTTGCAGCGAACTATGAACCCACTGACACTGCAGTAATTGAAAACAATCAGGACTGTGGCCATAACAAAAGCGATTGTAGCAATGCACTATTGTACCGTTTCTAATTACCTTATCCTAACTAATACGTATTATAAATGCGAAAGTGAGTTTGTTTGTTACGCTTTCACGCTAAAAGGGCTGAACGGATTTGGGTGAAGTTTGGCATAGGCTACTTTTCAACCGGGATTGCAGACGAAGTCGCGGGCAAAAGCTAGTCAATTATAATTCTGCTGAAGGATGTATTTCATTGACAGTTACCCCCGCAGGACCTGCACCATCATCTTATCAAAGTACCCTTTGCCCTTCTAGATGTGCCTAATGCCATATGACCGCGTCCTAACCGAAATCCGTCTTGCTCTTCTATATGAATACTAGCTTCTGCCCGTGACTTCGTCCGCGAGCCTTCCTCAAGAATTGGACTATCCAATGCAAAAATAATTTTTCAACTCCGACTAGTAGTACCGGAGATTACCTCCTACATACAAACTTACAAACAAACAGACTTTTAAGTCTTTATAATATTATAAGTATAGGAGATGTACTTAGTCGCGCGATCAATTAACTCGCGTTTGAAGGTACGTCATAATACGGATGATGCCTGGGTAAAAAAAAAAGAGAAAAAAAGAAATTCTAATTAGTCCGTCAGTCAGATAATAAAAAAATATTAGACACGTATTTTTTGCTTTATCATATTAATAAAAAGTTACTTAGATAAAACGCATTTTAAGTTGGGGAGTGGGGGTCGCTACGTCACTAGTATGTATAAAATCTACATACTCGTGACGTCATGGCACATTTTACCTCAATGTATCGCCGTAATCTTTAGCTTACGTAAAAAAAGAAAAAATACGAGTCCAATATTTTTTTATAATCTCAAAGACGGACTAAAAAATTTTTTTTGTCATCGTCCCTATTCATACTTGCAAACGATCGCGTCAATCGCGTACACGTGGCTTTCGGTTAGGACGCTATTTATTCGTCAGAATTGGTCCTACATTTTAGGCATAAACATAGTTATAGCTAGCATTCTCAAAGATAGACAAACGAAAGGAGAGGTTAATTTTCGCGTAAAGAGTTTTTAATTATTATACTTCTTCTTCTTCTTCTTTTCGTGTGGTTAGTAACTAACCTGGTGTCAGAGTTTTAAAGCCGCCCATGGGCCTCTGACTTGGCTTCACATGCCGTCAAGAAATATCTCTCAGGCGGCTAACGGTGAAGGAAAACATGCGTGAGGAAAGCGGCATTTTCCTCACGATGTTTTCCTTCACCGTTTTTGAAGCAAGTGATAATTATACAATACGCACATAAATCCGAAAAGTCAGAGGCGCGTGCCTTGGGTTCGAACTCGAGACCTATGACTTGGCAGTCCGACGGTCACACCACTAGGCTATCACTGCTCAATGTTATATTTAATTTTAATTATTATACTCTTATTACTTTTCAAATAAACAAGTATTAGGTAAGTGCTAAATATCCACAACCCTAACTTAAGACCTAAACCCGTAACTTAGCCTCTGTCTTACTTATCCATACTTTATTACCACTTAGTAACAAAATAGCGAACCTAGGCTCTCTAAGGTGATCACCATTCGTTTTAATAAGCAATAAAACCTAATGCTAACAACGCTAATTACATGGCCTCAATGTGATCGACAATAGCTTTGAAAAAGTAAGCGAGTTTCAACTCTATTTGTTTGCTTAAAAGTTGTTAATTGAGAAGCAGGTGTAGCTTTATAGGAGAATGTACCTTACAGGTGAGAATCTCTTGCATTTGTAATTGAAGGAATAGTTAGTAATCTAATGATTGTAACGACATGACTTTAAATGAACTTACGGTGCTTTTAGTAGACGTATCTTTTAATTAGCTTTAAGAAGTCAACCGCTGAAAATGACCTTCCAAAGACCGTGTTACTAAACAATGCTTTTAAATCAATCTGCCTAGACTTTTCCCAACTATGTTGGGGTCGGCTTCCAGTCTAACCGGATGCAGCTGAATACCAGTATTTTACATGTAGCGACTGCATATCTGACCTCCACAACCCAGTAACTGGGTAATACAATACCCCTTGGTAAGACTGGTTGTCAGATTTTCGGGCTTCTGACGACCCGTAACGACTGTCCAAGAATGACAGCCTTGACCAACGGCTTAACGTGCTTTCCGAGGCTAGGAGGAGTCTCGGTATGTAAAGATGGTCACCCATCCACAGACCAACCCCGGCAAGCGTAGCTTAACCTGATGGGTCGACTCGTGCGGTAGTTATTACTTAGCCACGAGCTCCTCCTTAGCCACGAGCTCCTCCTTAGCCACGAGCTCCTCCTTAGCCACGAACTCCTCCTTAGCCACGAGCTCCTCAATGCTTTTAATCAACTCAATATGCGTTTCTAATTATGTTCTTTTACAAAAGAAAAATACTTAGTACATATGCCGTTCTAATACTAATTTACTCTCGTCTTCTTGCATTTTCTATTTACGCACACAAAAAAGAAGATGCTGCTGTGCAAGTGTTCAGCCTCTTAGCATACATAATCAGTCTAAAATGTTTCCATTGCTGGGACACTGGCCTCCTCTCTTTTGAGAGGGAGGAGACTGTAACCAGGGCTGGGCAAAATACATTCTTTGCGTTAATTGAAATACAAATTACAAAATACAGCATCGCAAGTAATTAAAATACAAAATATCTTTAAGAAAGGTATTTGAAATATAAAATACAAAATACAGTATTTTAGCTATTTTTAATTGAAATACAAATTACAAAATACAGTATCGCAAGTAATTAAAATACAAAATATCTTTAAGAAAGGTATTTGAAATATAAAATACAAAATACAGTATTTTAGCTATTTTTAATTGAAATACAAAATACAAATTACCTATTACAAAATAAGTAATCTAGACCAGCATGGGCTGAAAAGTAGATGAAAACAAGATTAATTAATCAGTAAAACCAGAGTTTCCTTTCATGAACACTAGATTTTCAAATGTAATGTCAGACAAACAGCCTCTTGTTGGAGAGTGAATAAAACCTGCTAAAGAAAACAATCACAAACTTATGTTAAATTGTATGAAAACATTTTTTATATTTGGATAGCGCTCAAGAATTGAAAGCTCTTTGCTTCTGTCATTTAGGAAGCTGACCAATTCTAACTCCATTTTATGACTCTCCGTTATGACTTGACATTGACAATTCGACGTTATTTTTTTTGTTATTACTCTAAAGTGTGTACATAACAGGTGCAGTGTTGCCAACTCTAATAGCTGCTTTACCATCATTGCACTCTCGCCTCGCACTCACACTCACGATCGCTAAATGAAGGTCAAGCCTTAAGTATTTGAAATACTAATTACAAAATACTTCGTCGTCAGGTATTTGAAATACGAATTACAAATTACATTTTGAGGAAGTAATTGAAATACAAATACCAAATACGTATTTGTATTTCAATTACAAGTAATTCAAATACTGCCCAACCCTGACTGTAACACACCACGCGGGCCCAGCGCGGGTTGATAGATGTCACTTGTCTTCGAATTTTTGGTTCTAGGACATGCCGGTTTCTTCACGATGTTTTCCTTCACATGCCTGACTGGGTTTGAACCCACGACGTACAAGGCGTAAGTCAGAGCCTTTACTCCACCACCACTGCTCTGTTTTTTACCTTTCACATCCCTCGAGGAAAAGCACGCATAGGTATTACTTGCCAGAAACCGATCTTCAATTTTTATCAACTTTTCACTAAACATCCACACATTTCTCGCTTCAGCAAGTGTAACATCCAAGTAATCGCAACTCGCCGTACTATCACGTAGGGTCTAAAATTAAACTGGTATAAATTAAATGATCTGTTTGTGTTTACTGTGAACCGTTAGTGCAGGAAAACGGTGTACAAGCTGTTACAAACTTTTTGCTTGCTTCTAGCGAAATGTGTTTAGTGGATTTTCTTGAGTTTTATTTTGCTTTTCCCAGTGGTGAATTTTTTGTCTTTAAGGAATAGTAGATTGTTTGCCTAGGGAGCAAACAACTATTTTAAAGGCGAGAGTGTTTCTTTGAATCCTGAGCGCAGCGAGGAATGCAAAGTACGCCACTCAAACTTTTAAAATAGTGTTGGTCCCGAGGTGGACACTACTTTTTAGCACCCTCTATGATAAGTAAGTGCAAATTATTAATAAGAAGAGTATGTTTATTTATTTCATTCTCACTACTTGAGGAAGACACACAATTTAAACGTAAAATCCGTATTTGATTGAACAATTACGAACAAAGCATTTCGCTCGTTTTTTACGTGTAACTTTTTTTTATTTGGCTCGCGCGTGGTTTACTTTATCACACAGCCTGTTACTTGTTCATTCAATGTTCGTGATTGATCTCTTTGGCGATTTGAAGTTTTACTAACAATACCTATCCACATTCCAAATTAAAATCATTATTGGTCCCTAGGGATTGAAGAGCTATTTTGGTCCCTGTTTACGAAAGGAATAAACTAGCTCTTTTTTAAATAGATGTGATGTAAAGAATTATACGAGAAACTACTATTTTAATAGACGATCTTTAGCACTTTTCTTTGCCACTTCAGTGAAAAGTCATCCGTCAGGTTCATGGTTGAGGTCATTACTTTCTTTGAAGATTACCATCAGTCATTCTGGCAGATAATTTCCCTTTACAGAATTGAAGTTTTTGTTCAGTAAAGGACTACTTCCACGTCAAATAATGATTATTTTTATTGCAATGCCAAAATCAATTTAAAATGAAATAAAACTAACATCACGCGTTGTTTCCCCGAAGGGTTGGGCAGGGTTGTACCTATATTACACCCACAAAATAAATAAAATCTGTGCACATTCGTGGGGCTTTAGACGAGCGATACAAATCACCGATGACTGCAAGCATTTGTCTCTAGAGATGTCGATTAGATCGCTAGGACGCCCAACGACGTCACGGCGTCTGCTGACGTCAACGGCATTACGTGCAGACCATCTATCAACGCCTATACACGTCGCAATTAGATAAACACCGTATAACAACAAACATTATTGAGATGAGAAACATGTTCTTATCTCATCTCACGACTTTCCAGTCGGCTGAAGACCCTCTGATGCCAATTATTGACGTACTACCAACACCCCCAGACACCCTGATACACCCAGACACCCCCAACGCCCCTAGGCATAGCCACCCTTTGTATATTTACACGTTATCATCATTCCTAATTTTTAGGGAGCAAATTTGCTCACGATGCCTCAGGTCTTGGAGGCATTTGAGCGGCAACTGATAATGTGCCCTCTCCCTGTTTGGTTTGGTGTGTAAGACGCCCTAAATAAAGATTCAGTACTTTTTGATTATAGGTGAAATATTTTTGAAAGAATTTACTGATCAATGAGATGATTTTAAGCATCTTTAATATGTCTTACCTATACATATTTGTATCGTTGGTCTGACTCCGCAATGCGTGTTGTTTCAGTTGGTAAGAGCATAAAAAAACTTACTGTAAGTTTGCACTGGCGAAACATCGCAACAAAACATGTTGAAATCTCTAGGTCCTGTCCAAAATTGTATGGAACATTGACAGAAAATAGAGATTCCAACATGTTTTGTTGTAAATGTTTCGCCAGTGCAAACGCACAGTTACAACGGGTTGTTGGTAGGTATGTATGATTTTGTCTACACACGCCATTTGGAATACTAGCGCACGAATTGACCAACAGAAATAATTTGAATTCAGAAACGACAACATGACAGCCACGCCACATGCCAGTGGTAAAACTTTAACTTTGAGCTGGCCTAGCGTAGTACGGATTTTCAAAAGAATAAGACACCAGCTTATACTGGATTTGTAACTACTGACGTGCGCAGCTTACCGCACCATCTACCTACAAAAAGATTTCACCTACCTGTTGGAATCCTAACACTAAATGTTACTAAATACTAAATAATACAAAAATCACTAGCGTGCGCTCTCGGCAGCCATTTTTATTTGAATATTCGTTCACTACCTCACGGGTCGGGTCCGCGTCGTCATTTCGCCAACTTGCTCTTGCCTAGTCTTACTTGATTTATGGTGATTGGAATGTATTGCCGTAAAAGAACTGGTTGTTTTTATTTACTGGGAGTACTTACGTCCACTTACACACATCCCCACACAAAAAAAACGGACAATCATATTTCTAAGTGAACCTATTTTTAGCAAAACATACACGAACACACCCTCCATTATGTAACAATGCCCTCCTTAAGGAGCAATTAGTAACATACATAATACACGAAATGGTAGCACATAGGTGTTATTACCACGCCATGCCCGTTTTCCTGTAGCCCATGGAAATATTTATGTAATTAGGGGCAGGAAACCAATATTAACGGCAGGGAAAATTAGGCCGTAAGTGTTTATTTTATCTTGCGATTAAATAAGTAAAGGGGCTGGAATGAGTTTTTAAGGTGCGATAATTAATTATATACCCTAATTACTCTAAATTAAAGTCCGAAATCGGTTTATTTGGTAAACAGTGTCCAGCCTCCTTGTTTTTATGTTCAATCTGCCTAGCCTTTCCTCAACTATATTGGGGTCGGCTTCCAGTCTAACCAGATGCAGCTGAATACCAGTATTTTCCATGGAGCGACTGACCTTGTTTTTATGTTATAAAACAAAAATAAAAGGTCGATCTTGACACACATTTTGATAAAATATATTCATTAGGTAGCAGAATCTCGACGAGTGCATAGAATTGCTGAAAAATTGCATTTTCTTTTCCATCCGAACAAAATCGTCATTTTAAAGAGCTTTCACGAGGTATTCAATGGTATATACTTATTGGGCTCACCTTAGGAACGTCTGTCCTTGCAATAAGTAAATAATCTTTTGGCCATGATAATAAGAGTTATTCTCGTATAGAAACGAGAGAAAAAAGTTAACATAAAACGGAAAATTCCACACTTTTAACTTCATCTATTGATTAAACAACCTTGATTATACGTGGGTGTATGAGTGGGAGGAACTCGCAAATAACTAAAAATATCCTTCGGACGAAGATGAACTCGATTCATTTAAAGATTTAAAACTGCACGGATGCACAGTGACAAAATGTGAAATTAAATGAATTTTAATTAATTTTATACCTATGTATCGAGCATCAATGTAATCTGTTCAGCAAAAAACTTAACCTTAGTAAGTAATCTGTGATAGGATAGGTAGGTTCTTGCGTGGGCTTAGGGAGACGGCGTCAGTGGCCCAATATTTAACTATGGTAGAAAGATTATTTATAGTTAAGTACCTCAATAATATGTAAACGAAGTCACGCTTTGAGCAATCAGTACATACGAAGTATCAAGTACGTTCTGGCTGAAAAACAGCAACTTTTTAATATTTTTCTTGTTTTATATATTCTTAATATTTGGGTCAATAACATTCTTCACGATGTTCTTAACTTGGACACTAAAAGGAACCGTTTCATATGTAAAATAAATAAAAATATCATGACAATAAAAAAAAAAACAGCATTGATTACCAGTATATGGAGTATCACAAAAAAGCATAAATAATTAGTACTATAACCTGTAAGGATATTATAGTTTTCCTTGCCGTTTAAGAGATAACTAGATTTTTCATACTAGGTTCATACAAATTTAGTAGTATTTAGTATAATTCCTTCGTTTTTGTGCAGAATTAACTTGGATGTCATTTTTGTATAAAGTAATAACTAATAGAAGCGATATCCGGCAAAAAACCCGGCACTTGCAAATTGAAATCCCTAAGTCTATGAAAGCCGATTTTCATCCTGCAGTGCGTCGCGTCTATTTTAGGCAGCCTTAAAATTTAAAAAAATTACTAGCTTCAATATTTCCTACCGACTGCCCACACAATCTCTCACTCTAATAAATCAGTAAATAGTAAAAGTATACGATGAAAAACAAACAAACAAACAGTCGGTCGACTCGCAAAGGTCGCCGCCTGTTATCAGTAACATGGCACGCAACGCCGACGCCGACACGCCGCCGCCACCTAGTTTATATTCCGACAAACAATCGGGGTATAAATAAAAATTATTATCGATCACGCATGCGAGAGAAACAGGGAGAATTTTTGAGATGGGACTGTGCAGGGCGAAAATTGTATCTTTGATAAATAGTGTGAAAGTATCGACCACGAGCTTGATTTTTACACTGTCTGTATACGTCAATCAATCTGCCTAGCCTTTTCCCAACTATGTTGGGGTCGGCTTCCAGTCTAACCGGATGCAGCTGAATACCAGTATTTTACATGGAGCGACTGCCTATCTGACCGCCACAACCCAGTAACGGGGTAATACGATACCCCTTGGTAAGACTGGTGTTAGATTTTCGGGCTTCTGGAGGGGGAAGCGGGCTTTGGGGAGGGGGGGTCGCTACGTCACTAGTATGTATAAAATCTACATACTCGTGAGACGTCATGGCACATTTTACCACAATGTATCGCCGTAATCTTTAGTTTACGTAAAAAAAAAAAAATACGTGTCCGATATTTTTTTATAATCTCAAAGATGGACTAAAAAGAATTTTTAGTCATCAAAGGACGTTATATTTCTGATATATCTGTACCAATTCACACGTGGAAAGATTTATAATTTTTCAGGAGACTTTATTTTACCTACACTTTGTCCTTGAATGTAGCTTATCTATTCACACAGAATTCCATATAGTATTAAATAATTTTTGATTTGCTACCGTTATTTGGCTTATCTAATAAGGGGTGATTATAAGATTTACTAATTACCAAGGTCGGTAGTAGCGATGACTGCTACAGGCTACCATTGAGGGAATATCAGACATATAAGACTTCGATTGTAAGAACTTCTACAATTGAAAAAAAATAAACGTTTCATCGCCAAAATAAGTCGTCAATTATAACACTAATAATTTAACTTATACTCGTACAATTCTAAACCATCCTCTCTAACAAGCTTCGATCCAGCTCCGATAAAGCTTACAGCTCGAAGCACTCCAGCCAGTGGTGTAGCTAGTCCTAAAGGGCTGTCTCAAAAATGGGTTGGGGGCCCTTTTTATCTGACCCGGGTTTTGCTTTTCCTTTTTTACAAAATAAATAAACTGGCTGACTTGGAAGGTCAAGCTGTCAGTGTTGCCATTGTGATCTAACTAAGAGAATACTTGCATGCATGTGAGCGAAACTAGTTAGAAATTTGGAGCATTCTGACTCGGATCCGATTTTATGAAAGAGTGAGCGAAGCGAGACGGAAATTCAAACACCCTGACTGGATAGGTTAGATTTTCTGTGTAATTTAATTTCTGTTATTTTTCATTACGTTTTTACTCATAACGGGTCTTTTTTGAGGCTAGTTTGAAGTTTTGGAAAACATTTTACGATTTTTGCTTCCACACGTCACGTCGGCGCTACAGGGTAGGTTAATGTAGCTAGGGGGCCCCATATCATTGATATGGCTGATATGGCGGTAGCTACGCCCCTGACTCCAGCTAGCTACATATGTAACACAATAAAGCGTAGCAGTAGAACATAATCTCCTTGCAAGGGATGCACCGTCTCAATAATTCATGCGTTCGCACCTTGAAATGCGCCGCGACCGATGATAGCACTCTGATAGCGACAGATTATGTAGCGTAGAGGGGAATTTTGTTACCTCTATGTTAAATGCCTATGTGGCGAAAGTGAGTTTGTTTGTTGCGCTTTCACGCTGAACCGGCTGAACGGATTTGGATGAAATTTGGCACATGGGTAGACCATGACCTGGAGCAAGACATAAGCAACTTTTCATACTGGATCGCAGCCAAAGTCGCTTATATGTTGTTGCTTTGTAAGAAATAGACAATCATAACGTACTTTAATTGATTCTATAATAACATTTAATTACTTACAGGAATATGCTTAAAGGACATTTTTAGTTTTGTCTCAGGGATAGCATACACCTGCAATACCGTTGGTCTTGCAGATGTTCATTGGCAGCGGTGGTAACTAATCATCATATGCGCCTCCCCAACGACTGCCAATGAGAGTTTTCATGAAAATTCACGCCATCAGTTTGACAATGATTATAGATTATGATGACGTTCATTATTCGTTCGTCATTCCGTCACGACTAAAGAACGTAAAGGCGGTTTGACACTTTTGATAGGCACCTGTCAAAAGTGTCAAAGCTACCTGTCAAAAGTCTCAGTGCTGCCTTCTAGTGAACGTCATTTCAGAAAACCTTCATTTGCCAACCAATTAAAAAAAAGTGTCAACATTTTCAAACGCCTCGTCAAAAGA
Source organism: Agrochola macilenta (assembly GCA_916701695.1). Classification (NCBI taxonomy): domain Eukaryota; kingdom Metazoa; phylum Arthropoda; class Insecta; order Lepidoptera; family Noctuidae; genus Agrochola; species Agrochola macilenta. Next base: position 19,150,561 of record OU753560.1, on the reverse strand, counting down.
TTCTGTTTTATGTTTTAATTTAGACGCTTCATAGAAAAGTTTTAGAGAAATTATCTGCATAATCTATGAGAAAATAAAACAAAGTTGTGTAGAGTTTCTGTTGAAGAAAAAAGTACTGTTGAACAAATCCAATTGTATTTTTAATTAGGCAAAAAGACAGGGATTAACAGGAAAACTTTTACTTATGCAGCTGATTGAGAGAAATACGTTCAATTTTGAACTGTTTGCCGAGTTGTTTAGAGTTATTTTTAGGGTTTTGCTGGGTTTCCTGGTCGATACTAAGTGACAGCTTTTTATTGTGGAACTTGGAATAATGAATATGAAATAGGGGCAGTTTTCTAAACCATTCTTAAACCTTTCCAGCTTTTATTTTGCTAGATTATTTGTAGGCCTTATTTTAGACGTAAGAAACTTAAGTAAGACAAGGAAGAAATTTCTGTCAACTTTAGCTTGAAAAATGAGTTTATTGTTGAGCTTTTCTTGAATAAATTCGTCTGGGAAAGTCTTTTTACGTGACCTTAAAAACAAAGATGAATATTTTTTATGCCTGTAATTTCAAACACAACATAACATTACGCCTGTTATTCTCGGAGGGTTAGGCAGAAAATGGCAAAACCCAATAACATTTTTCGTGACCTGGGAATCGAACCCAGGACCTCATGCTCAGTAGTAGCGCTTGCGACCCCTAGAGCAACGAGGGTAATTTCATCCTGTATTGTAAGATGGTAGGTATTTTTTATAAGTCCTTGGAGCCTGTAGTGGGATACCGTGGCCCCTGGCAACGTACAGGCAACTGAAGGAACACGGGTGGGTTTTAGTCAGTAAGAGTCTGACGCGCCCTCCCACTCCGCCCAGAGTGCGAGAAGTAATTTGATAATTTCCCAACCTTGGCCTTCACAAGATCATCAGTCCACCTTGTGGGAGGCCTTCCAACGCTACGTCTTCCGGTACGCGGTCGCCACTCCAGAACCTTTCGGCCCCATCGGCATCTGTTCTGCGAGCAATGTGCCCGGCCCATTGCCACTTAAGTTTGGCAATTCTTCGGGCTATGTCGGTTACCCTGGTTCTCCTGCGGATCTCCTCATTTCCGATTCGATAACGAAGGGAAACTCCAGGCAAGCAAGACGACATTATTGTAATTTTTAAAATTTTCTCCTTAAAGGTACTCAAGCTTTTTTCCCCATGGGCAGAAATTGATACATTTTCATTTACATAAAACGCTATTGGAAATCTATCCCACAAATTCAGTGTAGATAAGAAACTCTAAGATAAAGTAGATACATTTTATATTTCAGCTTGAATAAACGTGAAAAATAAAGAGCAGCGCTCGCCGGAACCCAGAACCTATCAGTTGGGGATAATCTTAAAACCACTGAATCTATTCGATTGGGGATTTGAGTCATTCAACGGCACTGAACTCATTTATTTTATTTTGTTACTTTTATAAGTCTCTTCGTTTATTTAAAAACGGATGAAGTACGGGTACCTAATTGCTTATGTTGCTTGTACAGAAATACAGGGTCAAATTAAATTAACTAGCGAAACGGCGTGATGGGTATGGATCGATATCTAAACATGATCAAACATAAAATAAATTAATTTGATGGGTTTTTTTAGGGTCATCAACCGCGGGTAGTGTAGTCAGTCACTTGAAATATCAGTTTAAAAAATTAGTTTCCTTTGAGTAAACTTCACAGACAACACGATAAAAAAACAGATTTTCTCAACTCATACTTAAAGTAAACAACAGCGGTTGTAGACATTAAAAAAAAAATCATCAGCTGTGCTTTATTTAGGTCATGCTTAGCAAATTACTGGTGCATTCTTAAGGATTTCTAGGTCCTCAGTAAAATTACTAAATTCATAGAGCACAATATGGAAGAGGTTGTGTGATTTTTATTGATAAGGGACCAATATATTTCTGTATACTTATGCCGCTCAGAAGCATTGTATTAAGTACACAGGCTAACTGGTAAAACTGTAGATACAAATAAAAAATATTCTGATTTAAAAGAGTGTCCGTGGAGTTTCCTGCCCGTTCTTCTCCATAGGAACCTACTACGTGTTGGAATGGGCAACTAGCTTCATATTTCTGACTGACCGACCTCTTGACAATTCAAAAGTACCTGTAATTGGTTTATTTGAAATAAATGCTTTGAGTTTGAGTTTGATACGGTAGTTAGGTATGTACAATAATAATGAAAGATTTATCGTAACTAGTGGTCGCCCAGAGGTCGAAATTCGACCATAATTATTCATTTAAATGTCAAGATTCTAAGGTAGCCATCTTGTGTCAAACGCATGGTAGTGTGTGTAATGTTTTTTTTATTAATTTAATTTATTTCTAATGAATATTATATAAAAATATTAGCTTTCTGCACTCTTCGTATCGATTTTTATTTCATAATTTTGAGCCATTAACTTATAGTTACTGTAAAAGGTTCCATACAACTAAATAGGTTACGTTCTCTACAGTAAGTACCTACTCAGGCTTTTTGGCTAGGTACCTTTCTCCAGATGTCGGTTGTGCTGAAATTACGGTATCAAAAAAATGCCTAATCAAAAAAATTGCACACTGTTTATGTCTCAGATACAAGAGGTGAATGACACCAAGGGCAGAAATAATGTGCCCTATTTTCAAACGACGGCAGTAAGTTAAGTTAGTTGTGTTAATTTTACCCAAAACTTCCATCTTAACGGTCCAGATTAAACTTCAAACAACATTAAACTGGTGGACGCAAAATATTATAATAAATTGCTTGGACAGACAGCACAAAAGTCAAATAATAATGTCTAAATTACATTTAATAACATCGCCATCAGTAGAAGTGTCGCTATAGTACATCCACAAATCACCAGTTACGCTTAAGTCCCATGTAATATGGTGCGAGCCTATTGCCATCAACCAGGGCATAATTCTAGACTCCGGGCTGCTACTGAGAAATTCCTGATAGAAAAACCCAATAACACTTCGCCAGACTTAGGAATCGAACCCAGGACCTCATGATCAGCAGCAGCTCTTGCTACCACTAGACTATCGGGGCAGTCCAATTTTAAATAAATAAATTATTATATAAAATTCACGATGTTCTTTTTATAAACTTATTACAAAAACAAAAGAAAATTAATTAGCAATTCCTCACTCACCTACAAAATCACTTTTCCAAACACAGTTTATATTATTTACCTTTTGCTGCTATCCGTACTCAGTTAGACGAAAAATAAACTCATTTTCGCCTCATCATTCATTTCTCGGTAACTTCTCTCATTATGTTGAGCTTAAGGTGGTGTTGAGCTGCCCGGAGCTCTTAAATAAGTTCCTTAATAAGATTATGTCGATAAATGTAGGAAAGCGTACGTGCTGACGAGGCTATTGTGTATTGCGTCTTCTTCATATGGTGATATCTTAAGGTGCATGGTCTGATGGATGGGTGTTTGTGCACTGAAATAGTTTTGGACTCAAATGGAGCCATTATTCTTAAATATTTTGACTATTCGGAGAACTAGTTCAACTCGTGACCTGGCTCTGTGATCAAAACACTTACGACATAGCAATCAATCAATCAAACGTAAAAAATTAAGTTAGATTAAAATTGCTTATTAGTCATAAAGGCTAGATTGTAATTAGTTATTAAGAACCTGGTTCTTTTTAATAAAGGATTTAAAAAAAAAGCAATCAATCTGTCTAGCCTTTTCCCAACTATGTTGGGGTCGGCTTCCAGTCTAACCGGTTGCAGCTGAATACCAGTATTTTACATGGAGCGACTGCCTATCTGACCGCCACAACCCAGTAACGGGGTAATACGATACCCCTTGGTAAGACTGGTGTTAGATTTTCGGGCTTCTGACGACTCGTAACGACGGTCAAAGATCCACGAATGACAGCCGGGACCAACGACTTAACGTGCTCTCCGAGGTACGGAGGATTCTCGGTATGTAAAGATGGTCACCCATCCACTGACCAACCCCGGCAAGCGTAGCTTAACCTGATGGATCGACCAGTGCGGCTGTTGTTACTTAGCCACGAGCTCCTCTACACACTTACGACATAGCATAAAGCTTAATCAGCCTATAATATTCCCAGTGCTGGGACACTGGCCTCCTCTCTGTGAGAGGGAGTGGGCCGTAATCCACCACGCGGGCCCAGTGCGGGCTGGCGGATGTCACATATCTTTGAATTTTTTGTTCTAGGACATGTCGCTTTCCTCATGGTGTTTTCCTTCACCGTTTTGAGAGCAGTGGCGATGAAAAATTTTTTTACATAAACTAAAGTACCTGACCTGCTTGGGGTCGAACTCACGACCAAGGACCACCACGACCATCTCGTAAGTCGGGGTCGTTACCAGTCGGTTACGACATGACCATACCCAACCACGACAAATGAAGTTTCAGAAATATGTTGTAGAGCGTTGTCTCTGCCTCTCATCCTCGTGATATGTACTCGTACAGTCAACAAAATAAACTGTCGAGCAATGTCTGTATGAAGCAGCTCTAACACGACAAATTAACATAATTTGTCCGTCTCAACGTCTTCTTTTCGTGTGGTTAGTGACTAACCTGGTGTCTGAGTTTTAAAGCCGCCCATGGGCCTCTGACTTGGCTTCACATGCCGTCGAGAAATATCTCTCAGGCATGCCGGTTTCCTCCCGATGTTTTTCTTCCCCGTTTTTAAAGCAAGGGATGATTATACAATACGCACATGAATCCGAAAAGTCAGAGGTGCGTGTCTTGGGATCGGACTCGAGACCTATGAACTGGCAGTCTGACGGTCACACCATTAGGCTATCACTGCTATCTGCGTCTCAACGTGACGCTGGCAGAATAGTCGACACGACTGAATAGGCAAGAAAAAAAAACATAATTTACCCAATTCCTTTCCTTTTTTTTTTTGGTCGGGAAATTATCAAATAACTTCTCCAGCTCTAGGCGGAGCGGGGCGGCGTGTCAGACTCTTACTGACTAAAACCCACCCGTGTTCCGTCAGTTGCCTGTACTTTGCCAGGGGCCACGATATCCCTTTCGGACTTTCCCGCGACCCCGGTAGGCATCGGTCCTAGCGGACCCCGCCAGTTGGTGCTGACATCTCTTTGAGGCGCGCGTGGAAGGGAGATTCAAGCTGCACGCCCTCGCGCCCCTAGTCGCCGCAGGAGACGGGAGGAAGGGATGTCAGCACCAACTGACGGAGTCCGGAAGGACCAATGCCTGCTGGGGTTGCGGGTTTGTCTGAAAGGGATATCGCGGCCCCAGCACACAGGCAACGGAAGAACGAGCACAACGCGCCGTCCTCCTTTATTTCCCCTGACTTCACATAATGTGAATTCTCTACCAAAAAACCTCATGTGCCATATGAACGGCCGCGTAGGTACTGTATGGAAAAAGCTCAGAAAAATACTCCCCTATATCTTTTTTCAGGCAAGATAACCCCAAACGGTCCACCAAATAGAACCGAAAGAATTAATTTCGCATTTATAACGAGGATTAATCATCGGAATCTGCCTTGACTTTTACAAATTACGTTGGTTAGCTTATGATAATTAATCTCACCAGGAACTGATCCTTTATCTGAAAATAGGGTTGCCACAATCATAAAATAAGTTGGCAAAGTTGAACCACTTACAAATATAAAATTAAATAATTTTAGGGCAAACATTAAATACAATTTCTATGAAAATACAACATAACACAGGTTCCCCGAACGGTTAGGCAGAGGTGTTCCTATAGCACACCCACATTTTGCCAGTTATGTTTAAGTCCCATATAATAGGTGGCGAGCCTATTGCCATCAACCGGGCACAAATCCAGACTCCGGGCTGCTACTGAGAAATTTCAGATGGAAAATCCCAATAACACCTTGCCCGACCTGGGAATCGAACCCAGGACCTCTTGCTCATCATTCTATGTATGTTTATTCTATGTACCTACATTCTATGTATGTGTGTGTTCAATCTGCCGAGCCTTTTCCCAATTATATTAGGGTCGGCTTCCAGTCTAACCGGATGCAGCTGAATAACAGTATTTTACATGGAGCGACTGCCTATCTGACCTCCACAACCCAGTTACTGGGTGACACGATACCCCTCGGTAAGACTGGTTGTCAAACTTTTGGGGTTTTGACTACCCGTAACGACTGTCAAAGATCTACGAATGACAGCCGGGACCAGCGGATTAACGTGCTTTCTGAGGCAGGAGGAGGAGGAGTGTCGGTGTGTAAAGATGGTCACCCATCCACATAGCAACCCCGGCAAGCGTAGCTTGACCTGATGGATCGACCCGTGCGGCAGTTATTACTTAGCCACGAGCTCCTCTTATGTATGGCAGTTTATTTTATGACAATATGTATAAACGACTTGACCGAAACTTATCAGAATCGCAATTCCCGTAGTTAAACATGTTCAAAATCGATTCACGATCTCATCTCAGGGATCGTCAATCTCAAAAACTTGTCAAACATGAATGAAAATTAGAGGTACTTTTGACAGATTGAGCCTGAGATTTGAATTGCCCCTCAGGAATTGGTAAACCAGTTTTAAACAATAACTTTCCAATAGGGCTAATAATATCTAGCTGTTATTTTGATGAATAACCACAATACTGAAATAATTTGAAATATATTCTTCAATAGTTTCCCTTTTTCGCCAGTGTTGCTAGTTCAAATATTCTGGGCAAAGAACGAGGATATTTTGGCTCCCTGCCATGTATGGGGACAATGGGGAAATAATGTTAATCCCCGTTCCCGGAAGAGAGAGGCGATGTCCGACTCCAAAGAATAGGGACTGTGTTGGTATCTATGTCATCGTTTTAGTTTAGGAGTACATTTTAAGGACGTAGAATCTATGATTTACTAAGCTTTTCTTAAGACTACAGGTATTGCGTTTTAACATGGGAATAGCGGTCGTGGTCGCTCCTACATTTTCCAGAATTTTTCATTAAAAAAACTGAAATAAACTCTGCTAACGTGTTCGTCAACATATTCCAAACGAAAAGCCATTTATAGTTTATCGTTTGAGTTTCTACGGAGATATTAGAGAAAGGGCAATCGCAATCGCTATTCCCATGCAAAACTACTCAGACAAACAGCATTGCCACAGTATAATAAAGTAACAGTATTATGTGTCGGCAGTGACCTTGTAATAATTAGGTAGCGAAGGCCGCTCGGTAGATGACCTTCGCGTCCGTGCGTAACTGCCGCGCACTCGATACTGTTACAGGGGGCCTACCACCACCTCTAAAGCAATATTATTTTAATATAAGTTTAGTGTGGGAAAGAGGCTTTAAAACTGACTCCAGGTTAGTCACTAACTACACGAAAAGAAGATTTAATTTTATAATATCGTCACTCGCAGAGGGTCTTTTAATGCCCCCTCTACAATGTCTTCTATACTGTCGATAATTTGAACGCGCTTGAATAAAACACAGTCCATTTAATCTACGCTACAATGCTACAGTATTTTACGTTTTGTTTTATTGCAAAAAAAAAACACAAATGCGATCTAAGATCCAATTTTATTTACAAATATACATAAACATTCTGTTGTAACTTTTTCCTTGAGTTCCTTTAAGTATATCAACACTAGACTCCCAGCTTTATTTCGTTGAATTCCAAGTAGCTATCAGAAAAACTTTTGATGTCAACAAAAGCAGTTTCCTAAACCTGTAAAATGTAGTACCTAGATTAATTTTCGTCTCCGGATACTGTCGTCAGAAAGTCGTATGAGTAATACCTAATTATCCAGAACATTAAGCATACATACGAGGCTTAGAAAAACTACAGTGTCAGACTGTCAGTGTATCCCTCTTGGATCAGCATCTCGAAGATACCTGACTGCTCAGGGTCACGTAAAAATTCAATGACAATTAATTTAGTTCTTGATATGAATATTCAACCCGAAAGACCTTCCTTGCACGTTGATTTCAATTATAAACGAAGGAAACGTACACAATTCGCACCCTTGGCTTTTCTGCGAGGACTGGCGACGTTTTTGCCTCTGCGGCATCTTGGATGCGAATAAAATCTAACTTTATCATGAAGAGGGTAAGGTTTGGTTTTGGATGGAGAGGTTTCAGGGGATGCTGCGCCTCTGTATGTATTATAAATTGGTTTAGAGCGGCGCGGGGAGTCGTCGGTCGCCCGCTCGATACCGGCCAGTCGCGAGACAGACCCGAGCGTGTTCGCTTCGCTATCGTCGCCAATATCGAAACGAAAATAAAAATAAACCCCTATAGTAAACCTCGAGTCAGCTAGTGTTGTGAACATGATCGTTAGTGAGTGTTGCATTGTCTTGTTGGATTGTTAGCCGCACTAGTTCGCCTGAATATTTCGTTAACAAGGTGAGTAGTGTTGTGTAGATAAACAGATAAGCCCTTAGGGTCTGGAATCGCGTACCTCGTTTAATTACTGCGTATGATTATTGCGTGTGTTTTTGCTAAATGTCCGGCGTTAACTTTAATATGGCTCACGTGCGCAAGTGGTCGTATTAAGTTAATATACTGCAGTATGTTACGATCTTTTTGACGGTTGTAAAAAGGACTAAAACTTGGTATTTACTCATGAAATAAAATCATTTATCTTTTTACGATAGTCGTGAATTTCCTCCATCAAATCATAAATTTTCTCTGGCTCTGATTAAATCTAAGTCAACCGTCGTGCTTGGGTGAAGAATCCATAAAAGTAACGCTCCACAACCACGTAATTAGCATTTCTTGTGCATGTATTTAAATCTGCTGTATTTTATCATAACAGACAGCATCTTGATCAATAGTATGTTCAGGGATGCTGCAGGATGTGAATGAATACACGTAGTGTCGTATGCTATGGTACTTGGAAATTGGCCAGCTGGTCGAAAAATTTAAGAAAAACTGTAGATGTAGTTAAACGTTATATTTTCTTTGGTGTTGAGTACTTGTAGGTATTATTGACTCTTGGTCTCCTGGTTACTGGTCCTCTTCTTCGTCCAATGAGCAACCATGGTTATCAATGGTCGTTACTTTAGTTAATGCGAAGAGGCCTTTTCACTGCAGGCTTCTAATTTGATTCGGTTTGTCACAGCTGAAGAAAAACGCAGGTAATCAATGCTAAGAATTTCTACATGTTAATTTATAATCGCAAAAACTGCACAAGAGGCACTAAAAGTACCGCAGATTGAGTAATCCCCAAATTGGTAATCTTTTTACTACGGTATGAGATACACTACTTGGCTGATGTTACTATATAATGTAGCAGATGTCGTGTATCTCCTGCCGACACGAGAAAAGGCTGACACGGGCCAAGCATGCCCTTAATCCATTTCACTTCTCTAGCAGGCATCAAAAGACTATTCTCATACTTAAGAACATTTTTCACTGAATGACAGGTGCTATGAATTTGAATATACTATAGTAGTGGCATATTCTGAAGAAAATCCAGGGCCATAATTCATCCTGGACACAGCTTGACGTCTCACAATGCATGCAAATAAAATTGCATATTAAATAACGTATATGTACTGAGGTCAGTGACCCTTCCATTGACGATGGCATTGTATCTTATGTCTAAGGTCATTGGGAATGCGCATCGAGTGGCTGAGATGTCACGACTTACATCTATTAGTTGGTGACTTGGTGCATTATTGAATAGGATATGTGGTGCATCATGGTGGTTGGTGATGGGATTTCGGTTCATCAGTTGAGCTGAAGGAGTTTTGTGGTTGGCCTGTTTCTTTTTACCACGATACTATGGTGACCACTTTAATTGGGATTGAAAAAAAAAAAAAAAAAAAATTTTTTGAGAAATAAAATCAGTCTGCCTAGCCTTTTCCCAACAGTGTTGGGGTCGGCTTCCAGTCTAACTGGATGCAGCTAAACACCAGTATTTTACATGGAGTGCCTGATTATCTGACTTTCACAATCCAGTTACTGGGTGACACGATACCCCTCAGTAAGACACCAGTCTTACCGAGGGGTATCGTGTCATCGTGTCAGACTTGGGCTTCTGACTACCTCTAACGACGGTTAAACATCTATGAATGACAGCCGGGACCAGCGGCTTAACGTGATTTTCGAGGCATGGAGGGGTGTCGATATGTAATGGATGGTCACCTATCCAATAACTGACCGCGGCAAGCGTAGCTTAACTTTCAATCGATCCGTGCGGCTCGTATTATTTAACCGTGAGCCCCTCGGAACATTATTGAATAAGTATTTTTTTTCATTGACGCCTTTGAATAAGATGACGAGGTATAGTTTCGTTCTTGGCCAAACTACATAGGACAATAGTGTTTATACCATAAAAAGGTCCTAAATTTCCATTGTCTTAGCCGTAATAACGGTTCTTCAAACAATAGAAATTGGATATAAATAAAATAAACACTCTTTTACCTTTGAAAAAAAAAACATCGCCAAACCCTTTGACCTTAAAAAACGAATAAAACAAAATCAAACGCTTGTGAACCGTATCTGTAATTAGGGTTGACCCTTCTAACTTGCTGAAAGTCGAGGCCATGCCATCCTCTTCCGTGTCAGCTTAAGGCTTTGGCTTTGTTTACGTAGGACTAAGTGACACTGGCCGTAAATACTTTTAGTTATTGGGTGGCAACCCTACGGAAGGCAGAACTTTTTTCATTATTGTCTTTGGTCGTGCCAGTTTGAAATGTGAGTAAAGGAAGAAGTTTGTGTGTGTTTATCGCCTGTTAAAAGATGATTATTGGCCATGTGATAGTTATTTAGTTGAATATGTTATTGTAATAGTTGTGAAAGAATGAGTTAGTAGGATTTACATAAGACGCTATCTTTTCAGGCGAGAAAATAGCGACGATAATCTCGTCGCTCGTCGCGCCATCACATTCAATAGAAACTCTATGAATCAATTTAAAGCTGACTTTATAAAAAGTTACGGGTGTGTTCTTCGAGGAACAGATAAAATAGGTTGGTGGATTATCAAAAAACTTCTCAAGTTTATTTTATTTATTCTAACCTGACAAAGAAAGACTTTTCGAATTTTTCGAAACTACGAAGTTATACAATTTTAAGGTTTAAATATATGCTATGGTTATATGACTTCCTATCCTCTCCTCAATCACAAGTGCACGTTTCTCCAATACAAAATTGAAAAGCAAGCATTCCATTTTTTCCCCAATTTTCCAGACGCAATCGGACCAAAAACCTCAAACGTCATCTGGTTTGAACGGCATCTGCAGCGGATGGGTTATCAACCTGTCAGTGCTGTTGTACAGTTGTGATCTTTTAACCCTACACGTCGATGGCGCGTGGCGTGGGCTTGCAAGGTGCCTGCTGTGTACTCTAGTTTACGAAGTTCATGTCTTTTGGGATATGATTGTCATTTTTGTTGAGTTGATGTTTTTGGTACCTACAGGTGTATTTAACAGAATGATTGACGTAATTTTGTAGCAAAAAGACCGTCGTTCCACTAGCAACACCATATGCAGGGTACAGATCGCTGAAACGTAACATGAAATTCGCCTAGTTGTTTATTTATTTAAACTTCTCGGGCACAATAATGTACAATGGCGGATTTAATGCCTTAGACATTTTCTACCAGTCAACCAATGGTGGTGAAGAGATAAGATGGCAGGTGCTCCGAATTAGAGGAGATAATAATAATAAATAATATTAAAAAGAGAACAATGAATTATAAATAAAATAGGTATACAAGTACATATATAGTTTATAAACTTATGATACCCATACATACATATTTACTATAATATATACCTACATTATATATATATATATATATATAAGGATACAAATTCAAAGGAAATGAGGTAATTGAGATGACTCTACACTATTTGTTTTGAAAATAACTCTGCAATTTCCGCTTAAATGCATACCAACGGGTGGCTGTCCTGGTATCAAGAGGAAGCGCATTCCAGACAAGAATGGAATGAATATGAAAGGAAGAATGAACAAAGTCAAAAGTCTGAGAAGGACAGAGTAGAAGAAGATTGTTGGAAGAACGCATATTCTTAGCGTGTGAAGAACATAGATATTGGAAGTGATACATAAGATAAGAAGGAGGGGTGGGTGAGTTCAGAAGGGAGATATTCAAATTCAAATTCATTTATTGATGTGATTTTTGGTACATTTTTACATGAGATCTTAATAATAAATCATTCGTTCCTCAAAAAACTACCTTAAAGGTGTACACTCTTTCACTTAATTAGTAATTATTATATAAAAAAAGAAAGAATAATCAACATTAAAATAAAATAATTACAACGAAACAACATAACTTAAGACAGAAAAAACAACATGCAAAACGTTAACCATTGATTAGACATATAAATAATGAATGGAAATAAAGATCATAATACATTGTCAAAATTAAATAAATATCAATGTCAAATAACTTACAATTTATCATTAAGGAATTCGTCAATAGTATAATAACATTTTTCCAATAATATATGTCTTAATTTGTTTTTAAATTTAATAATATTTAAGTAAGTAAGTAATATTAAGAGACGATAATATTTACATAATCTAATATTATACCAATAATATGTACAAGTACCGTAATCACGGCATCATCAATATATACCATAATCATTGCCCATAGCGGATAGCTTTGCTAAAGAAAATCTTGATTGTAAATAAAAAAATCCAATTCAACATTTGAGTTAGTTTTAGTGTTCGGGCAAAGCTATCCGTTATGGAGGATGATGGCCTGTTTTACTGTAGGTATATAAAAAAGGAGTGGAAATAATCATAGGACATAAAAAAATTCGTCCGCATCGCTGTCAACAGGAAAAGTGCCCAAAAAGCTGCCAGCTTTGCCACGTTGTATGGCAATACTGAATCTTTAGTAGTTGTGTTACATTATAAATTAGGACGGCTCATTTGTGTTACTTTTCACCAATCTGTATCCCAGCAATAGGGATTACCGTTATCAATATGAGAGGCAAAGTTGCATCTCTCAAGTTCATGTGTTTTAGAGATTTCTACTTTAAATTGGAACCGAGTGTCAGCAGTCAGTCGGTGGCAAAATACGAAAATTCAAAACCAAAGACACCGACTTCTGAAATTAAAATTATTTTTCACTTTGTAGTGTTTTTTTCGGAAGTCGGTTGGATTTTTTTGTAAAAAGTTTTTTTGCACGTGAAGTCGAGATGTTGGTGTGTATTTTAGTTCATGACAACTTTTTAATCCCACACCTTTTTAATCGCGATTAAAAATTGTCAGGTTTAGTCTGGTTTGGTATTTTACAAGCAAAATTTTAGGTGAAAAATGTCAAATTCAGAATAGCAAAATTGCCATTTTCACTTAACTAAAAACTCAGTACTATCTTAGTGCTGTCAAACTAAAATATAGTTAAGTTGTGTCACTTTAGTCTATTTCAGAATGGGAAATCGTCGTTTGACAGTCTAAATTTTAGTGATTTTTAGTCTCGTTTAGAGGCATTTGTGACAAGAGAATCGGCACCAGTATCTACTTAAGTATAGGGGATCCAACTCGCCCTTTCTCAAAGAGCTCTATTTAATTAACGATAACATTTAAAGACTACATTTATTTAAATTGTTTCTTAGGTTAATATAGTGTTAATGTTACAAAGTAAGATTTTTTAATTCTGTTTACAAGTTTAATCTTTCAGACAAGATGTGTGGAAATACGTTAAGTACTCTTCTCTGCGTCGTCGTCGTCTTGATTTATTAATTAGTTAAACATTATTTAATTACTTACGTTACACTTATTACTCAAGAGACAGATGAGCTAATTAGCTGTGTTATTTAAACAGAATCTTAAACGAGACGTCATGTGTGTAATGTTTGAAAAATATTTATTTATACGCAGTTGTGACGAATTCTTGGCTACATTCCTATCAGGGATGTTGTGGATGCAGATTTTTGGTAATTTATAATCATTTAACTCTCTCTATATAGCTCTCGAAATGTTATGTGTTTGATGGATATAAGACTATTTCCGGAAAATGTGACGATTTAGAACTATGTTAATGATTTAAATGATTATAATTTCCATTTTGTTGATTATGGTTAAGAGATTTCATCGTTTTTATGTTTCATGTCAGTGCTTATGCTTGAAAAGTGCAATTTATTTTAATCAATGTAAACATAATAGGAGCACAAATGAAGTATTTATACAGCATTTTAAACTTCTACATTTTTACGATGATACCCCATCACACGAATCCTCTACAAAAAACAAATCAAATATTAAAAGGAAACGCTACAATACATCTCATGAGTAGGTACAAAATCAAACAAAAGAATCAACCCTAAACTGCGCACTACACACAAAACCCATAATAATTCTGCCCAATTCGGTTGCATAAATGGTAAAGAAAAATTGCGCGTCAACCCTCCCCCGCCCCACCGTGCACCTACTTCCCACCGACCTTGCAGGGCTCGATACAAATCCGCTTCCTTGCTACTGCATGGCCACATCTCCAAGTAGGGTTGCCAACATTGCCCAACATACTCGGATTTTTTATATAAAGCTGTTTAGAATTCCAACAGGGGATTCAAAATGTACAGATGAAGTCGAGATTCTGAATTTGAAATAAGTAGTTCGAAATCTGGATTGGAGTTTTGAATATATTTATTTATTTATATATACTTTATTGTACACCAGATTATACCTTACATAAAGAAAAAGTAATACACTACAAAATATACAATGGGCGGCCTTATCGCTTACTGCGATCTCTTCCAGGCAACCTTGGAATGGACAGTGATTTTCTGGACATAAAATGGGGTTGTCTTAGGTGCAAATAAATGGTATATAAGTACAATATACTATAAGAGATACACAGATAAATGCTAATATAGAACTGTTTTAAAACTGATATAGCTGAGAAAAGTAGAATTTAGTGAGGCCAGCGAAAAGGCTAACGTGTACTGGTCTATAAATTCACATGTATCTTTAAAGGCGTTTATTTGGTACAAGTTTGTAATGGATAACCTACTTAGCAGTATTTACGGTAGACTTCTTGTCAATTAGGTTTAGTTAATATGGTAGTTAACTTCAACTTTACCAATAGTTTAGTCCATTATCTCATGTAATGTGACGTTGATCTTTTTCCCAAGTTTATAAATAAAAGATTAGAGAGATCGCGTTAGGTTTTTTATTGGGACATAACACACTTAAGAGGTCGTTTATAAAGTCAAAAATACCCTTTTTTGCACTCGTGTATAAAAAGCAGCAAATATTTCACGTAATGATTAGCTAGCAACCCTGCATCTGAGGTTAACGAACAGACAGACTAGGGGAGGCTTGGCGCATGCGCTGTCACTGTTTTGGATGCCCCATCTCTCCTCTATCAGCAGTTTTCATATATAAATACACACAACTATTTTCGTGACGCAGTTTTGGATACGTCTAGATATTTTTGGACAAATATAGACTAAGGTCTAAGGTCAACCCTGTAGGTTTAGGTTACGTTACGGGCTTGTGTTACGTAAGGAATGTATTGGAACGAACTTTGCATGCTTGGGGTTACTTTTGATTTCTATAGAATTGGGCTTTCTTAATATAATATAATATAATATATTGATTTGAATTCAGAAGGACTGTTAACAATAAGTGTTAATCTTTAGAAACGTTCAGAAAATCAGAATACGTTTTTAAGATTGTAACGATCTTTCCCCATAGAGTTACAAAGAGCCTTCTGCCATTATAAATGTAGGCTATTAATATTTTCGTCTTTATTATATTTTATCCATTAGGTTCACAAACATATGATTTTTTGCAGGATAACTCGTTTAAAAAAAGGTGAATACAAAATTAAACAGTTTCTACGAACCGAGGAAACAAATGGGTATTTCCAAAATCCACTAATGCTGGGTAGAACTCACTAATCATAAGGGGTTTGACCGTCTGCGGCCGGTGCATGGCGTGTCGAATTAAAGCATTATCCTCCTATTAACCAGGAGTAAACGAGGGTTATTGTGAATACAAAATTATAAGGATTATCCACGATTTAACATCATAAATCGTAGATAATCCTTTTAACGTGCTATATCCTATGGCGTAAGGTTAGCATGAGCGGTAAAATGTGGATTTATTAAGTAGGTAGAATCAGAATTTTATTTTTGGTCCGGTTAACCTTTAATTAATAAGGGGGCTAGGCACTTGGAGGCACGTTTGGAGTGTATTTTTTTTACACAAAGTGAAATTTAAACATTTAAAAAAAAAATTGCTGACACACATCTGAAACAGAAAAACTGTGGTCTAATCAGCCGAAATCAAATGAATGGTTTAAAGTATAATGCAATCAATCTGCCTAGCCTTTTCCCAACTATGTTGGGGTCGGCTTCCAGTCTAACCGGATGCAGCTGAATACCAGTATTTTACATGGAGCGACTGCCTATCTGACCTCCACAACCCAGTAACTGGGTAATATACGATACCCCATGGTAAGACTGGTGTCAGACTTTCGGGCTTCTGACGACTCGTAACGACTGTCAAAGATCCACGAATGACAGCCGGGACCAACGGCTTGACGTGCTTTCCGAGGCACGGAGGAATCTCGGTATGTAAAGATGGTCACCCATCCACTGACCAACCCTGGCAAGCGTAGCTTAACCTGATGGATCGACCAGTGCGGCTGTTGTTACTTAGCCACGAGCTCCTCAGTTTAAAGTATAATGCATCCTACGAAATTAAAATTCCTTTTTAAAAGTAATAAACCCAAAAAATTCAAAACAATAGAAACACAGTCACGACAAAATCAAGAGTTCCCCTCGAACCCCAAACAGTAAAAATAGGGTGTCGACACACCGCCTTATGATTAAGACGCAGCGTTTTAGAACTCGAAGAATTCTTTGAAATATTACGAAAAAATCTCATTATTGAAGCATTAGGAGACTGTTATTCGCCTCTGAGAAGATTCGTGTGTATGTAAATGAAGGGATTTGAATTTGAATTTTTTCTTTAAAGCAGCCTCGAATTTTTATGGTGTTGAGTAGGTAATAACAGCCGCACGGGTCGATCCATCAGGTTAAGTTACGCTTGCCGCGGTTGGTCCGTGGATGGGTGACCATCTTTACATACCGAAAGCACGTTAAGCCGTTGGTCCCGACTGCCATTCGTCGATCTTTGACAGTCGTTACGGGTCGTCAGAAGCCCGAAAGTCTGACAACCAGTCTTACTAAGGGGTATTTGTTTACCCAGTTACCGGGTTGTGGAGGTCAGATAGGCAGTCGCTTCATGTAAAATACTGGTACTCAGCTGCATCCGGTTAGACTGGAAGCCGACCCCAACAAAGTTGGGAAAAGGCTAAGCAGATTGATTGAGTAGGCACCGTGGTCGGATAGCTAAACGTTGCTGCAGATTGTCTTGTGGACATGTTTCTCATGTTTTAAAATAAAGTTCTGGCAGAGGTTGCGATATACATAGATAGGTCCGTATTTTCATTAACGTGTTTACAGCGCCTTGTCGTTGATGGACTGTACTCGGGTGCCTGGTAGCCAGTACTTGATCGACGTAAGGTAATTAAAAAAATAAAGACGTATTTAAGAAAGAAAGTCAACGCCAAGTAATTCTCAAAATGTATGAATGAATGAACTGTTCACTTTAAATCCTAGTTTTAATTTTTTTCTAGACTGGATAACTCTTCAGCTTATGTACAAATCGTGTAACAGAACTGAATAATTTTAAACATTAGTAGGTTGGCTTTCGCTATATCAGTGCCTAGCTACATCGTTTGACGTCAGACAACGGCGCGGCGGCGTGACTAGCGAGTGTGGACGTAAATATGCGGCGCCTTGTCGCAGTGTCGCGTACGACATGGCGACATTTGTATACTTGTCGCACGACAGCCCTCGCGACATATTGCGAGACATTTGTCGCTTCGTGAGTGAGACTGGCGTGGTGCTGGTATACGACTTGCTGCAAACTTGGCAATATTTACGGGTGAGAACTTTTACGTGTGTACTATCTCCTACATTCCAAATTGTATCATGAAATCCGTTATAAGCGCAGTTGCTGATATTTTGATTATTGGCTTTGTATGCCGCAAGTAATCTTGGAAAATCTGTTATCGGTTTCACAAAAATATTATAATGTAAGTACCTACCAACCTTAGGTACAGTAGGCCGCACGTTGCTGGTAACAGTTTGACCTTTAGCTAGCCTTAGCACGGATTTTTTATTTTTTATAAAATAAGAAGCCAGTTTATACTGGTTTTGCTTCGACGTGCGGTTTAGATGTGTGTATGAATAAACAATTTTCCTTTCTTTTTTTTTTTTCTTTATATGTTTTGCAATCCCAAAATTGATTTAGAAGATCAATGGCATGACAAAGTGACAAGTATTGAACTTACCTAAATAAACTAAATTCACCTGTTTTTTTCAGTAAAACAAACAATTACCCCATCATTAGTTTAATCAAACAAACACCTAGTCGAACTGACCCGACTAAACTTCTAACCACAACAAACAGCGTATGTGGCAAGTTTTGAAATCCCAAAATTAACTTTGTAGATCAAAGGCATGGCAAAGTTACAGGTAGGTACCTATCTAGCATACCACCTAAACTAAATTCACCTGTTGTTTTCGCTAATATAAACATCTAACCCATCATTAGTTTAATGAAACAAACACCTAGTCGAACTGACCGACTAAATTTCTAACCACAACAAACAGCGTATGTTCAATCGGTCGAATTGCAGGCATTGCAGCCACCGATGCAGCATATTAGCCGTGTGTCGGTCGAAATGTCGATCGGAAATGTCGATTTGAAATTACGCGCGCTAATCCGAATCGAACTCGTGCTATAACGTCAATCACAGGGTGATGTCGACCGTCGATTGTTTACTACTGCACGCCTACCGATTACACACGCTGGCAATCTGTTGTTAGTACAAATTGATGGTAACTGTAGGCCGTAGATATCAGTGTGAGTGCACTGATCGAAAAATGTTTTGGATTGTGAACAGGGTGTGTTTTAAGAAGAGCACACTTGATTCTAACAGCATTCTGGTTCTCGGGCTGTTTTTGGATATTACAAGTTACTATAATGTTTTTATTATTTGTGGGTCCGAAGCAATATTCTTCAGTGAAAACACATTGCGTTACTGAATGTGATGTCATTACTTACCGCATCAGTGTAATTTCAATACGGGTAATTCCTAAGAATTATTTTTGATTTTGTCCGGGTTCATCGTCATCATCATTTCAGCCGAAAGACGTCCATCGTCCACTGTTGGACATAGGCGTCCCCAAGCACCCGCTCTTCGACCGGTTCTGTGCATCCCGCATCCAGCGGATTCCTGTGGGCTTCACAAGATCATCGGTACACCTTGTGGGACGCCTTCCAACGCTACATCTTCCGGTATGCGGTCGCTACTCTAGAACTTTACGCCCCATCGGTCATCGGCCATAATCCGGATTAGTCTGACCTATTTCTGTAATTTTTATCATCATGTTTGCCGTCTGTTGCTTATTTGATAGGATCTATCTCAAATAAAAATCTTATGGCTCCTCTTGCATCTCGTGTGGTCCAAATTATTTCTCGATCATCTTCAAATTCTGGGTATTCTGAGGCTTCGTGAGTCATTAGTTTATAGCCGAGAGGTTTCAAATAGATATTTTTGGAATTCTTCTAGACTATGATAATGTTTTTGAGTATCGTGAGAAAAGTTGTAAACATGTAAATAAGGAGTTCTACGGAATAACATAACATATAAAACCACACTTGTATTGGGACGAAGGGTTAGGCAGAGTGTAGTTAGGTTATTTGGAAATGGTAATTAATTTCTCATAATGAAGGCATCTCGGTAATATTTTCCAAGCTGCCTCCAAATTTCTAACTTATGATAATTCAGTTTCTGTAAATTATGCCTAACAAAGCCTGCCTTCGCCCCACGAGTTTCAGAAAACATGAGCGAATGCGATGACAGAATCATTTTATAAACTTTTGTGGTTTAGTCCATAACTTTGGCTTTCTACACCTGCAAATACGTATATATACGGTATAAACTCGTCTCCTCAGACATATCTAATTTTTCAAGCGATCCGTAGCCAAATCAAAACTAAAATGCTCATGGGTTCATAACTATCTCTATAATAGCAGGGCTGATAACCTATGAAGTTTATTAGCTAGCTATCTCGTTCGATGAGTCGCTTGTAACATTGATGTTATTGTTATAGTCCTGGATGCGAAGATGCTGGACATGGAAACGCGTGTTCTACTTGAGAATTAATGACGTCATTTGAATGGTAGGACGTAAATGTGTTTGTGGGGATGGTGATAGTGTTGAAGATCGTTGGAAAATATTTCATGCGTCTTTGTTTTTGCTCGTATTGCCACGAAATGAAAATAATTATAACACATGTCGTCGTCAAATTATGCCTAGTCTGCAAAGTGGAAGCAGGATCTGCACCACCTCCACAGGACGAAAATTTTAAAACTTTTTTTTGTTATGACATCTCGCAGTTCATCCTTCGTGTCGTCTGTTTAACCGGACTCTCCTGTAGATGCCTCAATAAATAAAGGCCTCCAGCCAGGGCATAAAAACTTACAAACTAAGCGGCTATACGTTAAGGGCACCCACTCTGCGGTACGGACCTTGCCTTAAGGCGTCGCTGGGGAGGGCAGCAAGGATTTTAGGACTCTTGAAAGGGTTGCTTTTATAGCTATAGAAGAGGTTATCTTCGTCTTGAATAGCCATTCATCCCGAATACAATTTGAAATTAAAATGGTTTAACACTTTAAATATTTCAAGGTGTCCCAGCAGCTTCATAAAACCATGCATTAGTGGAATAGCTTTCTTGCGGAATTATTCATGAAGAACCAATTTGAGAGAAAATGGCTATTATTTGCGAATCATTTCCATGTGTTAATGTTGTCTATTAAGCTAGGAATGCTTTCGTAATTATGTATATTGCTGATACCAAGATAGTTAATGCAGTAGCTTCAATTTGCGTGTAGTTCCCAACTGGAATGATAACTTCGCTTAGATATTCATATATTCATAAACCTACACGCAAAGTACTGTAGAAATACATACATAATATATTACAGTTCACTACCGTTACATTACATATTTCCTTTACACGAAATCGGGATGAGAATCAATAACCATGTCTTAAAATATGCACATGAATATGAATATGAATAGGTTATTCCAACCCTGTGTCTTCCAAGGTTTGATATTAATGGCAGGATGGTGGATCGGTCGCGAAATTGCTCCGTTCAAGTTGAACGATGGAAAGCGAAAGTACTATGTTTTATGCTGTTTATCGATAACATCTCATCGTTGGACTATCCCAGAAGTTTGGTATAAAAAAAAAGATGATTGTAATTCTTTGGTAATTGAATGCCTCGTTTGTCTTGCATGTGGGGTCCTGGTATCTATTGCCGGGTCTGGTAAAATGTTACATGGGCTTTTTCCCTAAGACGCCATCTCTACGAGGGAATCGCGGCGATAGTCTTGCCGTGCCATCAAATCCTCGCAGCGATGATATCGCCGTGTTTAGATTGCTTCATCCAGTTTCTATTGAATTTAATGGCACGCGGCGTAATTATCGCTGCGGTACTCTCGCCCGTGTTGATGGCATTATGGCATAATTTTTTCGTGAAGCAGCCTTTTTTTTTTTTTTTTTGAGGATGGGAAATCATCAAATGACTTCTCCCGCTCTGGGTGGAGCGAGAGGGTGTGTCAGACTTTTACTGACTAAAACCCACCCGTGTTCCTTCCGTTGCCTGTGTGCCGGGGCCGCGATATCCCTTTCGGACAAACCCGCAACCCCAGCAGGCGTTGGTCCTTACGGACCCCGTCAGTTGGTGCTGACATCCCTTTGAGGCGCGCGTGGAACACAACGCGCCGTCGACCAGGGCCTGGTCCTTATCGGATAGCGAGCTACTTTCTTGAAGCAGCCTAGAGTATGAATTTGTACCCGGAGCGCGGAGTCTGGATCTGTGGTCGGTAATATTGTAATACTCTCAATTACTCTCGTCTCCTTTTACATGGGAATTTAATAAAAATGGCTCAGACAACAAAGCTCAGAACGGATAGACGAATGTTTAATACTTAGTCTACATTTCGCGTAGACTAAGTATTACACATTCGCCTATCAGTTTTGAGCTTCCATGGCTGTGAACAGGGTTCGACCCTGTTGACTAAATTATTTCATCTTTTTATAATCTTAAAAGCTGATGAGCTTTCACATCCAGCAATTCCCAACTCTATCCTTCATGTACCACTAAAATTAACCCTATACATCAAATCATACACAGCTCAGCCTAAGTTTATAAACGTATAGCATTAAGCTTGCTATTACGAGCTCAGCGTATCCATGTTAAAAGTGCCCCAGGGACGGCAGGAAAGGGTTAATCGTTACCTTTGTTATTTTTGCATGTTAATGGACTTTTCTGATCAGGCCAGCGTTTGGAGGGTTAGGCACTGTGTATGACGGATCGGTGCGTTTTTTGTTGCTATGTTTTTGAGGGTAGATTGGGATCGTTATGCATCATTTGCGTTCTTCGCTGCCTCGGCTTTTAACCTGTCTATGGTTGGCCAAAGATTGATCGTGTGGTCATTAGGGATGGGTCATTATTTCGTGTCATGTGAGTTATGATTTTAGGAGAAATTATTGCCATTTTATTGATAAAATCTTCAGACATTCAATAAACTGTTGTAGCGGCAATGGAAATACACAATCTGTGAAAATTTCAATTGTCTATCTATTACGGTTCATGAGATACAGTCCGTTGACAGACAGACGGACAGCGGAGGCTTAGTAATAGGGTTCCATTTAGCACCCTTCGGGTACGGAACCCTAAATATGATCGTCGAAATCTAGTCGGCTATGGGAACTTATCCCGTCGTCCAATATTCACGTCTGCCATTGTGAATAGTGATACTGAAAGGCAGTAAGCCATGATTAATACAGCTGTAAGTATAACAATAAGGTGCTCGGAACTGTTCAGAACTGCTCGTTTATTAGGAACTGGCAGAAACACAGTTCCGTTGTTATCGTTCATGGTAAAGGTTACATTTTTTAAAGCTTACTGCCAAACTTTTGACACGAGTAGCTGTACTCAAAAGTCGAACAATGCCTTGTGTGTCCAGTATAATAATGGATTCAGGATGCTGCTGGGGCTGCCCTGCTTTTGTAGCGCTTCGGGTATGTTTGTGGAGGCTCGGGTTGATGGCTTCCATGCTATAATACGCAAGCAAACCGCCTCCCTACTAAGCAGAGTGCGGGGCAGCACTAACAGTCTCCTTCAAGTAGTTGCTGAGAAGTATGACTCAGCAGTCATGAACGCTTTCGTTCGGATTCTGGTCAGATAGCCCAGAACTAGACTACGAGCTTGGCACCTTCAGTAGCGTCCATCAGTTCCTGCATCGTGCCGGCAACAGGACACGCTGGACACGATATTAAGTGCCCCATTGTTTGTGGGACAGCACCACATTTACACTCCGTGGAGTCATCCCCTGCCAAGGTTGCGAGTTTGTCCGAAAGGGATTCCCACCGTCAAAAAAAAAAAGTGTGGGTCATCTGTGAATCTCCATCTGAGCAGGTCTGCACCAACACCTGGTCAGTAAACTATTATGGACCGAGTTGATTGATTACCCTGTATATTTGGTAAATGTAAAATGCAGATGTAGGATTGAGGCGGCATTTACAATGAGTTTACCGCGCGAACGATATATACAAGACTATCCGACATTAATCTTTGGGCAGTCGCCCGCCGGACAGGACACCCGTCTGGTCGTAGGATCCTCCCTTTTCTAAAGAGGATGAGTGAACTTTACATCCTTTTCCTCATACCTCTAAAGGATAATGCTTATTTAAATTCTAAAATATGTCTAGTGGAGGCTATTTAATACATTCCATAACTGCGTAAAAATAACAAAACTGACATAGGGAAAAATAGAGCCTAGCTAGTGTTGTCAAAATAGAGCCTAGCTAGTGTTGTCAAAATTGTAAAGAACCTTGAATTGGCATTTCATATCTTTTCATACGAGTTATTGCAGCTTTATTAATTGTACCCAACTAAAGGTACTACTGTAAACACAACCTATTCAATTTAGCACAGACACAAATAGAAAATATTAAGATTATTTATGGAATCGATTATATTCCCATTAGCAGTAGTTCTATTTACGAGCCACCGGTAAGCGAAGGCGGTAGGCGGTAGCTGTTTCATTTGTAACTACAGGCGCACCCGGGTTTCGAGGCTAGCTGAATTGCTTTTAAATTATTCATACTTGGTCCGAATTTTGTATCGTGAAGGAAGTGAGCAGAAGGCAAGTTACGTTGTGTGATAAAGATTTAGTTTTGGTGATCGCAGTCGCTAATATTATAAATGCGAAAGTGAGTCTGTTTGTTACGCTTTCACGCTAAAACGGCTGAACAGATTTGAATTAAATTTGGCTCATGGGTAGACCATGATCTAGGTTAAGACATAGGATACTTATTATCCCGATATTCCCACGAATTCTAGACCACGGGGCGCAGTTAGTGAAAAATATTTATTTTATTTCTGTATTTTTAACCCTTTTAAAAGGAATAGTAGTATGGCGTAGTGTCATCGTCATCATTTCAGCCGAAAGACGTCCACTGCTGGACATAGGCCTCCCCCAAGCGTCACCACATCGACCGGTCCTCTGCTTCACGCTTCCAGCGTCACTGCAGCATATGCCTCTCCAATCGCATTCCATTTGACTCGATACTCGAAATCAAAATCAAAAGTCATATATACAAACTAGAACTAAGAATCAGCACTTTTCGAACGTCAAAATTACATAAAACAGTCCCCCAAAACGCCCACCCTTCACCACTTCCTAGTGCTTTAGCTGGGCAGAAGTGGCGCAACAAACTCCCCAGCAGTTACCCCTCAGCTACTCTCACCAGCTTTTAACAGCCCCACTGCGAAGATCGTCGCTCCAGCTATCCTGAGGGCGTCCTACCTTGCGTTTGAGTCGCTTTTTAGTGAGCACAAACTAAACGAGAATTGCCCATACCTATGTCTTGACATGGAATGACATGGGCAACTCTTGTTTGCTGATTGCAGCAGGCTCCCCAGTATTAAGAATTGCTTTTATTAAGTATTGTGATTTTTTATTTATGTCTCATTGTATGCTGCACCGGTCGACGTCATCACGTCAGTCTGTCGCTGAAAACCAGCTGGGCTCTGTATCGCATAGGATCGTAACATTATGCTGAGCGAAGCCCGATTTGCGTGGATGTGACGCATATTCTCCCCCACCTTTTTCTTTTTTCGTGTTTGTGTTTTTTATTTGCGTCATATTTACCGGAAATAAAAGTATTTCCAACTCTTTTCTTTTCTACTAGCAGAGGCTATTTGAATCCACTTTGTTTTATTTAGTTACTAAGTTAAAACGACTCATTCAGGGCTATAACTCAGGCCAAGCTCCAGCTATTTCTGAAATAATTGAAGGAAAGGTGGTAATTTAATGCTAATGGAGTTTTCTCTCGTATTTCTATAATTAAATTCGCTTGGAAATGTTAATAATTATTGCTTTTATTACCATATGGAAACTATGATCTTAGCCCTCGGTTTATTCGTAACAGTAAATCTGTTAAGAACTATTATATTTACAATTTCGCTTAGCTTCGCCCATGGACCTTAATTATTTTTCTAAAATAAAAGTTGATGTGAAAATGCCGTCAAAATCAGTCCAGCCGTTTCGGAGATTAGCCAGAACAAATAGGCAATATTTTTTTTTTTTGTTATTATTACCGTATAAACTTTACATTTAGTCAAAAGCTGTTATTTTGACATTACAAACAGACGCTTCAATTTTATTTATTTGTATGTACATATGAGTACTTTGTTGGTCAGGTACGTATCTAAGGATTCCAGAAACCATACATTGGTAAACGTTGAAAAAATTATTTTATCGATTGTTAAGCATTTTGCTTCTGAATAAGTGAAGTGAAATTTGCAACATTTGGATCATTGACGCCGCCGGATGGATCTTCTGCGAAACTTTCTTCGACTTTCGACTTTTTGTCTTTTTATTTTGTTTCCTCGATACCACAGAATCACTTTCAAACTTTCTGGAATTCTATATCCTCCTAAATTTATCTTTACTTAATAAGTATGTAAATTAAACAATTATCGGCTGCCAAAGTTTCGTACGCAGGGAACTTTAACAGGAGTCTGATGAAATCGATTGTATTTCCAGGAGTTAAGAACTTTTGTTGCGAACTGATAAGATGGAAACTTTTACTAAGAGATTTATGGAGATTTATTTATAGACTTAGGTATTCAAATTGCAAATACCTAGAAAATGAGAGATAATACTTATAACTTTTGTACGAGATTTAGGCTATCAATGAGCTGTTTTTACATGTATATTGTCTACATAACATAACATAGCACCTGTATTCCTTATAGTGGTAGGCAGATGTGTGTAGCACAATTACTGGGGCTAACAGCCGCACGAGTCGATCGAAGGCATATCGAGACCCCTCCGTGTCTCGGAAAGCACGTTCAGCCGTTGGTCCCGGCTGTCGTTAGTAGAACTTTGATATTCGTTGCGGGTAGTCAGGACTTTAAAAGTCTGACAACCAGTCTTACCAAGGGGTATTGTGTTACCGAGTGACTGGGTTGTGAATTTCAGATAGGCAGTTGCTACATGAAAAATACTGATATTCAGCTGCATCCGGTTAGACTGGCAGCCGACCCCAACACAGTTGGGAAAAGACTAGGCAGGTTGATTGGTGTAAGTTCCGATAAGACAGACTCCAGGGCCTAATTTAGTTTATCTCGCATTGTCAGAATTTTCAAAATCTGTCAACATTGACATATTTTTACGACGGGTGCTGTAATAAAACAGAAAACTATGAAAGAAACTTACAAATCATCAGATTGTCGGATTGTAACATGTTGGTTTTATTAAATATACCTCAAACTGACACAAAAATCTGCCTAGCCTTTTTCCAACTATGTTGGGGTCGGCTTCCAGTCTAACCGGATGCAGCTGAATACCAGTATTTTACATGGAGCGACTGCCTATCTGACCTCCACAACCCAGTAACTGGGTAATACGATACCCCTTGGTAAGACTGGTGTCAGACTTTCGGGCTTCTGACGACACGTAACGACTGTCAAAGATCCACGAATGACAGCCGGGACCAACGGCTTAACGTGCTTTCCGAGGCACGGAGGATTCTCGGTATGTAAAGATGGTCACCCATCCACTGACCAACCCCGGCAAGCGTAGCTTAACCTGATGGATCGACCAGTGCGGCTGTTGTTACTTAGCCACGAGCTCCTCAAACTGGCACAAAAAGTCCTAATAATAAAAAACCCTCACTACACTTTGTCATACCAGTCTTCCAGTAACTACGTATAATCTGACAAATACTTACTCAATCTACATAATATACTCAGTCATAGTACTAGGGAAGTAGATATCTATCTGTCTGGTGTGAGATCACCTCATCTATTATTCCTCCGACGCTGAATATTTTATTAGGGTCGGGCCTTGGCCCATATTACTCTCTGAATCGATATATAATGAATATTCTTTGGCCATTATTAAGTTTTAGCTTTAAAAGAACGTGTTTACCCCTTAACCCTTTGTTCAGTTCAGTTCATTGGTCGCAACAAGATAGTTGGAAACATCTCATCGCATTTTGATAAGGTTTTAGCAAGACTACGAAGGTAGTTTTATGATAGAAAACTTTTTATTCCTTATTGAGTTAAGAAAAGATGTCAGAAGATACAACATTCTTAGTAGCAATAACAATGTCAACATTTAATATTCAACTGCTCAACTGCTTAAAATCCTTCGCCAGGAAAACAAAACAGTATTCTTAGGCCAGTATTATTAAAAGAAAAAAAAAAAAAAAGTTTCTACCAATCAAAAGGCTTTAAACGAGTTTTAAGTAATGCTTGAGTTTTGAGTGAGATTCTCTAAAGGCTTGTGCAGACCAGCGCGAATTGTCGCGCGACGCGACACCGGTTATTGTTATACAGTTTTATTTAGAAATTGTATTGTTCGTGTCGCGTCGCGCGATAAGTCGCGCAGGTCTGCACAAGCCATAATACGGGCCTAGGTACTCTAATCAGCATGCCGAAAGGACCATAACAAATATCAATTCTACTAGTGTGATGTGATATTATTACATTGTAAGACCTTCAGCACTGCCGCACAAGGCCGCGACAAGATATTATCGACATGTGTCGCCGGCGCCGGCAGCGGATGCGCCTGCGCTTGTAAGGCTGTGTCTTGCGATGTAGCGGGGCGGGTAATAGGAGGTAAGAACAGGAAGTTAGATTTATAGTGCTAGAATAAACCTAGGTTTCTGAAGGCTTGGTGTTCTACTGGTTGAATATAACAACAGTAATGTGATCGTGAACGTAAAAAAGATACCATTTTTTTAACTATGTAAAGGGTGTAGGGTAGGCTTACCCTATAATAAAATATGCTAAAACAAGATTGAACGAAAATTAAAAAATTTAAAAACCCCTGACATAAACATTTCCTCATTTCTCTTTCCTACTCCATCACCAGAACCTGTTCATCATCTATCTATAACCTATTCATTGAGACCATTTCAATGAGCCCAATCACGATACCTGTGCTGTAAGTTGGTAAGGGAGTTGGGTATCCTGCAAATTCCAGGTGATGCTGCAACATCAGTTCAAGGTTACTAAGTTCTTCTAATATTAAATAGAATACCAAATTGCAAATCGATCCGAACTATGGAAGATGCTCACATCCATTCATCAACTAGAAAAGAGCTGATAATCTTCAAACGGCTGAACTGTGTTTTGATAAAACATGTCTAAGAACTATCTATAGAAAACCTGTATAGTTTAAAAATTGCCACAGACACACACATAGTGGCATAAACTAATAACACCTCATTTTGCGTCGGGGGTTAAAAACGCAAAGATTCGAACACCCAAATAAACAGACAGAGTAACTGTCAAATATAATGTGTCTGATTTTGTTGATCTCACACCAGCAAAAATAAATGTTCAGACTTGACATTTATTATGTTCCGAAAATTAGGTTAGGCACAGACTCAACAAGTACCTAAACTAACTCAACCCCTAGCCTACCCTCAGGCCTAAAATATTTGACACCCCCACCCATAAATTACAAAACAAATTCCCTCTATTTCCATTTCCACAAACAACCACAAATTCGATACTCTTAAATATTACAACTATGCAAGCGGTATTAAAAATTCAATATATTTTACGGCCGCTTCCGCGCCTATCTAGCCCGAGGCCTGTTCTATCCCCTTTAATATGCGACGGAGGCCTCCAGGCCTCAGGCCTCCGGGGAGGATAGGATGCACCACTTGATTAGTTCACTACGAACCACACTAGAATACAAATTGACCATCAATGTATGTGGGATAGGAAGAGTGCACGTTTGTGCATTCTATTAGTGCACCGTGCGCCGCCCGTCGGGAGATGTGGACAAAATATGTATTGTGTTTTATGTTTATTGTGGGGTAACGAAGTAGTTGAATGGATGTTTTACGAGGAATTTTTAATAGGATTTTTATTTAGTGAGCGCAATGAATGATAAACATTTATAAATAAAAATAAAAATGATGATTGTATTCTTTCGCTTGTTTACTAACATAATCGTGTATCTATATATTTTTTTTTTTTTAAACACACGGTTTTTTCTGTTTGAGAAATCTTTACATTGCAGTAGGTTACAAGCTACCATTCAAATAAGTAGGTATATGCATTATAAATGCATTTTATTATTATACCACACAAACAAAACCATATGCAGCGCATAGTATAGACAAAGTATCATCTATCGGACGCTTACAGCACAATTTGAACCGAACACTTCGCGTTACAATGACAATCACCTTATATAGCTTTGTTTTGACACCACACTGCGCACTGGAACTACGTGGGTGTTTTTGAAACTCGATGCAATTCTGAAAACGTGTTTCCATTTTGTTTGTATAAACAAATTTGTAATTGTGGGTGGGTCATGCAACGCAACGGATATTGTAATGAGTGAGCTAGGGTTGATCTGGGATTATCGTTGTGTGGCGTTTGTTTGTTTATTATCAAAAGGTTTTCGTTACGTTTTTTATAGTCAATGTTGGTAAAATCAAGGCCAAAATTAGCCTTAGGGGTGCATTAAATAGCCTCTGTGACTGATGATAAATATCATCCGGTGCAACCTGAGTTTTCTTTACCTTCAAATAACTGTTTGATGAAAAAAAAAACAGCTGTTCCCTACATTTGCGATCAATTGGAACAGTGCACCTAGCTTCTGACGTTTCATAAGTGCTCATGTAGGTTTATGTGAAATAACATATTGATTTTGAACGCGTAGGTGTTTGCATTTTCTAGGGAACAGCTGATTTCTTCTTCATGTTTTAGGGTTATTTCAAGGATTTTTTTTTCATTTTTATAAATACCTGGTACACTCCCTTAAAGTATGTCCCTCGTGTAACCTAACACCCTGTATTTTTACCAGAGCATAAGAGATACGACAGAAGCGACTGAGCCGCCTCTTTCTCAAAAGATATTTTTTAAACTTGACACCCCTAAAAAAAACACGAATATTTCTCATTCCACACTTTCAAATACAAATCAAACAAAATAAATCAGATAAACCCAAAAAAAAAAACAATTTTTCTCCCCTAAAGGTCGCATGTCATAAATAATGAAAATGGGAAATCGATTAGTTCGCTGCACAGAGGGTCGCACCGTGTCTATGGCGACAAAATGTTGCGATATGCCACAACAATGCATGTGCTCGAACCACTGGGCTGAGGCTAATGGGAGAATAGAATTTAGAGGGTAGATAAATATTTTCAGAGAGAATGTGTTTTGGTGTGTTGGTGTTTGGCATATAACTGGGAAAAGATTTATTTTTTATATTTATTCAAAGCAAACGACGCCAATTAAAAAAATATCTTTAATCTAGTTAAATAACAAGCCGTGCGCTCGATAGGGTTACGATTGACAAAAAAAAAAAATACAAAAAAATCCGACTGCAAAAACACATAACTGAAAAAGAAAAAAAGAAAAGAAAGAAAATACATTTATTTAGCACAGACTAAAGCACACAATATAATACAAAGCAGATAAAAATATAAAAAAAATAAAAAAAAAATAAAATCAAATAAAATTGTAAAGTGCGATATAAGCAGGAAATTTTATGGGGAGTGTGCCTCAGGGCTGCGCCAAAAAGGCCCAGTTCAGCAAAAATGCCAGACAACTATAAGTGCCTGACGCTGGTTTTCATCTGGACCTGAGAGTGTGATGTGACGGATGTAAATCAGTTTTATAATTGTAACGTGTATGCAATATACTGAAATAAAATAAATTTGTGTCAGATAAAAAAAATAAAAATAAAAAAACATAAATATAAAGAATATGTAATTCCCAGCAGTAAAACTGTATAGTATAACAGCACCTATTTAAATTTACGTGCAACATTCACCGACAGAGACACTGACACATACCCAAGTGGGTAGGTACATACATCATATAATTGAGACATTTAGTGTGACCATATCCAGCTTCCGTTGCGCTTCTATGAGGTACTGCCGTAAGCGTCGTTTAAAAGCGTCTATAGTGTTAATTACCCTAATCGGTGGTGGCAGGTTATTCCATACTTTTGAAGCCGCATAACGAAAGCTGCCTCTAAAAGCGGCTGTTCCCTGAGACTGAGTCGAAAGCTGCTGCGAGCATTGCCGTCTCCCGCATTCCCGTCTACTCGTAACCCAACTTAGCTTGTTGAATAACTAGCTACTTAGCTTGTTGTTGCTTGTTGCTTGTTGCTTGTTGTTTGTTGAAAAGAAAAAAACAAGCTTTTTTAACCGACTTCAAAAAAAAGGAGGAGGTTCACAGTTCACCGGAATCTTAAAAAAAATATATATATACCCAGCGACACACGCGCAATAAAGATCCCCTGGCTGGAGGCTTTGAGTGTAGAAGCTTAAGGCAGCCACAGGATTGTCCGGTTGAGTAGTCATGACCTCAGTGGTCAGCTACGAGATGCCCTACATAAAAAAAAAAAAAAAAAAAAAGCGCAATAAAGACGAATCTAACGAGATATCATTCCTCAAAATGGATTCAGCCATTTAGTAGTTACGAGGGCACATAGTGACGGACATACATACAAGTCAAAAACGTAACCCACCTTTTTTATGGAGATGAGGAACTTTTGTGCAAAATTTAATGCCAGCGATTTGACTGTACGTTGTCTGTCAGTAAACGGATTAAAGATTGTAATTTAGTAAATAGTGTGTGCATCAAACTAATGTCCGGCTCATCATATAACTAATTCCAGTATTTCCTTGATGGTTCCTTTGAGATCTCTATCTTAGACATTATTCACGTGGTAGAACCACAGTGAAGCCACATTTGAGGTGCGTATTAATTATCTAAATCCTCTTGCTGCAGGTCAAAGCTTATCTTATAGGTGTATCTATCATAAATTATTTGATGTCCTAATGGTAATTACTTCTGGCAATAAACATGTTCACAGGAGAAAAATAAAACAATTTAGTCCGTCAGTCAGTTATTTAAAAAATATTAGACACGTAATTGCTTAATCATATTAATAAAAAATGATTTAGATAAAACGCATTAAAGTGCCGAGTGGCTCGCTACGTCAAGTCAGTATAAAATCTACCGAGGAGTAACGTCGTGCCACATTTTAATTCAATGCATAGAATAAAATTTATAAATTAAAACACGTGCCCAATATTTTTTAAAAATCTACCTGACGGACAAAAAAAAAAACGTTTAGTCAACATCCCTATTGCTTTTGTAACCAGCACTATAATTACGTAGGTCACTTTCAAACAGAATCCGGAAGATTTTGAAGGAAATTGCTAATCCATCGCTTCATACGTTTGAAAAGTTCTTCTGCTCAACAACGTAATTATCGCAATGAATGTTGTTGAACTGTCAAAATGAAAGATATTGCCATTGTAAGTGCATTTACCCTACAGGTTGTAGGTAATATTCTTATCTTACCTACTCGTGTCTCAGTTGTATTCAACCTCTGTGCCTCAATTTAGCTCAACGGGTGCCCTATATTAAACAGTCGATGTAAGGCAGATTTGGTAATGCATCTTTTCCAACTTTATTTTCTAGCGTATTTTTTTATATTCTTGCATCTATCATGTTTTGTCGCTGCATCACACTAAATGAGACTGATAGAAAATGCCTAAGGTATTAAGTCCGCCTTTGTATGGTAATTTTTACTTGCATGCGTAAACTAAACATTACTTATAATATCATTATTATTAATCATATTAATTAGGGATGGGCCGAAACACATTCGTTTCAACCAAACTTCCGTATTCGGCCGAAATTCTGTCGAATGCGGAACGCAGTCAAATCAGTTGAGTTATTTTAATATTTTCTTTATTAAAATAGGTAACTGAATTGTTTTGATCAAAATAATAAAATTAAACCAGTAAAATAAAATCATAAGCATAGGCCTATATGTAAGTATTGTTTGTTATTCTTACTTATTTAACGATAGTTGAATATAAAATGAATATAAAATATATGATGACGTTATCATTCTTTTCATTCATTCGTTCATCATTCCACGACTAAAGAAAATAAAGGCGCTTCGACACTTTTGACAGGTTCCTTTACTTGACGTCTCAGTGCTGACACCTAGTGAACTTCATTTGAGAAAATGTATTCTAAACATTATCAGAATTTTGCTATCTAAACATTGAAATAATTATCGCGAAAAATCTCAGTTTTTAATATTCATATAATTGTTAAATTAAATCTTATTCTTACTGGCATTTCAAATTTACCAAGGGTAAGTTATGGTAACACGAGTCTGTTACGGTTTTGTTGGTATACATTTCATACAGTACATTAACATACAGTTTAAATAATCTATTAGTAATTACTAATAAGTATAAAATAAATATTTTCTCTTTTACTTATTTAACCGTACTAAAGACAACGACTAATTGATTGTCTACAGCTACTGAATGTATTCATTTTAAAGACCAAACATCTTGTTTTCCTTCAGTAAAATGTTTGCAAAGCTCTTCAGTAAATCTAAATACGTTTGTTCTACGACTGGGTTCACTTCGTTGGCTCGGTAATGGATTCTAATTCACAATTTTATGGTTTCTGCAGACCGGCGCGACGTGAATCCGGTAGACCGATTTCCCTTTTCAAAGTGGCATCTGTGTCGCGCCTGTCTATATAAGCTTTTACTCACGTTAATTGACGCATTAGCTTTTGTTGCTTATTTGAAATGACAACCTATATTGAGAGCGACTCTGTGCCTTCAATATGTTTTATATTCATTGTTTTACATAAATCTTGTTTGATATTTGTGCACATCCCTATGTAGGTGTCTGTTATAACAAAGAGTGCTTGTCAGATTTGTTTAACATTAAAATAATTAACGCACGCTGTTTTTAAATTATTTTATTTTGTACTTTAGTTTAACTTTTATATTCGTAGATGAGGTATTTTTTTTACCTTCGAATTTATAATATTAAAATTAAGTTTGGAAATTAATAAAATAAAAATATAATATCCTAATGTAACTAAAACTATTAACAAACTAAAATATGGCGTCGAAAAATTCCTCCGCATCGCTGTTGACTGGTAATGTACCCAAGAGACGGGTACGAATGCTCATTGTTCCACAAATTCTCCAAACGACTGGTTGACACTTCCCGAGACCCAAGGGCTGGTTTTAACCTTGGCTCTGGCCAAGGTTAAGCACTGGCTAAGCACTGCCATACAACGTGGCAATGCCGCCAGTCTCTTAGTTACATTACCAGTCGACAATGATTCACAAGTGACATACTTATCCCATTATCTTTTTTGACACATCTGTATTACTTAATAGTTCACAATAAAAAAAACTTACTAAGAGAAAATAAACATAGAAGTGTTTATCACTATCTAAATTATGACATTGTCAGCTCATTACACGGTAGAAAACATGCATGTCTGTGCATACTGCTGTGAAGTAAACAATATCATTGTATCGACCCCACACATTGTCAATAGGTACTAGTTCTACTGTTCAACACACAACACAAACATTACTTTAAACCCACGTAAGCGAATTTCAAAACAAAACAAAAATCGAAAATATTTTTCATAATTTTGTCCTAGTTTTTGTTGAAGTACACACTGTGTGTTAGACCAAATAATTAGTTTTAATTGACATGGATTGAGTCGCGTTGAATTAGTTCAAATGAATTTTGTTGATAAATAGGAATTGTTAATTAATTAGGATTGATGTTGGTTATTGGCGATTTAGGATAATCCGCATGGAGCCAAGTTTCCATGTTAAATTGCGCGCTACAGAGCGGCAACAACATTTATCTTACTTAAGGCGCAGATATGTGATTTTGGGGACTTATAAATCTATACATATAAAATGCTTTGTCCTGAATGAATGACTGACTGACGGATCAACGCACAGCCTAAACCGCTGATCGTAGAGACTTGAAACTTAGAGGGTGTGTTTTTTGTATGACGTAGGCATCCTGTAATAAAGGATTTTTCGAAATTCTACCTCTAAGGGGGTGAAAAAGGGGGGCAAAGTTTGTATGGGAC
This sequence comes from Agrochola macilenta, assembly GCA_916701695.1. Classification (NCBI taxonomy): domain Eukaryota; kingdom Metazoa; phylum Arthropoda; class Insecta; order Lepidoptera; family Noctuidae; genus Agrochola; species Agrochola macilenta. Next base: position 19,115,059 of record OU753560.1, on the reverse strand, counting down.
AACGTGATTCCTTAGTCCAATCTACTTCAAATTTTGCATAAACATTCTTTAACAGAATTGATGGAAGACGTATTTCGTATTTTATTGAAATTCATCCCCTAAAGGGTTAAAAAGGGGTAGAAAGTTATTTTGGTAGTGGTTTGCTTCGAAGTTGATATCAATACCCCTTTGTGCTTTTGATTTAAATTACATTTTATTTTGACACATGTTTGATAACTCAATCCGATTTTATTCAAAAAAGGTTGAACTCACTTATTAGCTTGGTGCAATGTAAATACTCTTTAAAATTGGAATGTCTCGAAAGTCACCGTACTATTTTAGCTTTAGGCTGCCTGTCCACTGGAGTGGAGACAAGAGGAGAGGAGCGGAGATGTGCCAATTTTAACGAATAGAATCTAAGCTCTGGACCGGAGTTTAGATTCAATTGGTTAATATTGGCGCATCTCCGATCCTCTCCTCTCTTCTCCGCTCCAGTAGACAGTCAGCCTCACAGAGGTCTGTATTTATTTCTAGGATTCCCCTAACACCATAAAATTACACCTTCGAATTCAAGAGAGTGCTAGAGACAAAGCTACCAAGCTCAAGGTCATACTCTTAAGGTAGCGGGAGTAGACTTGAGAGAAAGCTGCTTCTCCCACGGCAAGTTGTATGTGGCATACTCCAGAGTAAGCGCACAGAGTAGCCACTACAAGATACTAGCACTTGTAAGATACTAGCATCCGAAGGAAAAACAAAAATTATTGTTTTTAATATGATAAAACAAAATTAATAACGTAAAAAGCCAATAAAAAATCCGATTAGAACCATTTTCGACTTCTGCGCGGACGAAGTCGCGGGCAAAAGCTAGTCTGTTAATACGCCTTCAAATAATGCATGTAAGATATGCAAAAAATGTATGTGAAACTAGAACATATACACATCAATTCTATGAGTGAATATTTAAGTATTGTAGTAAAATACTTTATGAAATAATTTCCGGAAGTAATGTCTACTCAAAGCATAAAAAACGATATTACTTTCAAGATATTTTCGTTTTTTTTTTTATGAACAGGATTTTTTTTTATAGTATTCATATTTTCGTTACAATAAATAAATATTCCCTATCAAACCGAAAAGCGGCGCGGCGGCGGCGTAAACGCAATGCGCATTTGTTTGACCAAGGTCAACGGCGCGGCGTGTATCCGATCCTTAAATACTTAGGTACCGTGAAACCTGACAGCGTGGACTCGTTAACACCAATCAGATGAATTAAATTAAGTAACTCCATGTAGGGTTTTTTAACTAGTGAATCATGGTTATTTTCTTGAAAAGACTAACCATTTTTATGCAGGGGCTCGTGTCTAAGTAATAAAACAGCCGCACAGGTCGATCTCATCAGGTTAAACTACGCTTACCACGGTCGGTCCGTGGATGGGTGACCATCTTTACATACCGAGACCCCTCCGTACCTCGGAAAGCACGTTAAGTAGATCTTTGACAGTCGTTTTGGGTCGTCAGAATCCGGAAAGTCTTACCAAGAGGTATCGTGTTACCCAGTAACTCATAACTGGGTTGTGGAGGCAAATGATGCACTTGTGCTTTATGTGGACAAAGGTCCACCCCATACTTACTACTCATTCCTTTGTGTACATTTGCTAGAGATTTTGCCACATCATCCGGTTTGAGGCTCGTGCAAACGGGCGCGACTTGTCGCGCGATGACACCTACACCGGTAATTGTTCTACCATGCAGTTTTTTTTGACGTGACAACGTCTAATAAATCGATGAACCGGCGCCGGCTGCACACACGAAAAAGTGTCCCGTTACGCTCATTGTCCCGTTGCGCTCATTGTCCCGTTACGCTCATTGTAACGTTACGATCTGAGCGAGGGAAGGGAATGTTTTGTTATGACGTTGTCACGTTAGCCTATCGTCCGTAAACCGACTTTACAGAGAACCATATTTAAAAAAAAAATGTTTTATTAGTCTTTATGGAGCCTTTATAGGCATCTTTTAACCAAGTGATAAGAAGGTACCTACTTCACTATTCTAACTAATATTATAAATGCGAAAGTTAGTTTGTTTGTTACGCTTTCATCAGCGTGCCAACGGCAAATCCTCCTCGAGGCCGTCCCCCGCCCGTCTGCGTGTGCGCTGGCCTTAATTCTTCTGTAATATCGGCTATTGGATTATTTTACTGTAGAAACGTTAAATTACTTACATATGTGCGAAGTATTGAAGGAGGGTTTAAATAGAAGTAAGTAAGCTGCTTTAGTAACCCTTCCCGATAAATTGCTTCAATTGCCTGGAACAATAGCGTGGGAAGAAGCAGACGATACTTTGTGTTATTTCTATTTTCTTTGCTTGTTGCACGTCAATGTGTTGTATAAAGTTTTTTGTGACGATTTATCAAGAACTAATTTATTATTGAATGAAAAAAATTGAAAACCCGACTATTGAAAAATCGCGCAAGAAAAAGTTAGAAACAAGAAAATATTCTCATCTGAAATTGTTATATATACAAACTAATTAATATTTATCGTCTATTAAATAAACAACTCACACGTAATATATTTCAATGTAAGTATTTAATCATATCCATAGTGACGTTCAGAGGATAGCCGTGGTCATATTTCACTTTGCCCTAACTGTTAGAGTGTATTGTTTTGTTAGAGTACGATAAATGTTTTTCGTCCTCTAGAGGGCGCCATATTCATAAATATTATTTAATGTGACGTCACATGGCCTATAACCAGCGGACGATCAAGACGCTTCCAATGATACCTAATTTTCCAAATTATGATAGTTTAGAAGTTATGAGGGAACAGATGAACATACATGCATACCGGTTAAAATCATAGTCGGGTAATAAAATAATGGCTTGATCATGTTTTTGGACATTTTTTGGGTAGGGATTCGAAATAATATAACGCTAAATTCTACCATTTTTGCATACGGTAGAAATACTTACTCATCTTTGTCTTCAAGAGTTCTTTATCAATTCATAACATAACATCACGCCCTGATTCCCCGAAGGGTTGGGTAGAGAATTTTCAGCATGGTTTATTTTGGCTTGTTCTAAGTCCGCCTGGCTAGCTACCACCGTCATATTTAAGTCTGTCGCCATAACAACAATGTTAACAGCATTGTTGTGCTTCGGCAGTTAGAGGTAAGATAGCCAGTTTCTCGGTTGAGAATTCCATGTGAAGCTCGCTTCCATCTTCGGCCTGATCATCATTTACCATCAGGTGAGATGCAGGCCAAGAGCTTCACCGTTGTGGATTAAAAAAACAACTCTTTTATTGCACACGAATCCAAATTACCTTTACTGTTAATAAAGTAAGGTTACATAACAAGATAAAAAGAGTCTTCTGAACATTATCCACTAAGCGATGACACAACTTCAACATCCCTATCGAAACCACAAAAACATTATTCCACAAATCCATCCTATCAAACGAAGGCTTCACAGCAAAACTAAACCGTGGAACTTCTAACTGTTGAACATACCAAGCCCCCTGAACTTTGCCCGAGCTGTTTGGACTTGTAAAATATTCCGTGACACGCTCGCAGGTTCAAACCGGCCCGTTCAAATAATCCTTTATTTGTACATGTTTTTGTCCCGTACGTGAAAAATGGCCGTTTGTATTTGTTCGGAAAAAATGTATTGGACTGTGTGTGGATCGCACTAATTATTTTAAACGGTTGTTGAGGATTTATGGGGTAACAGCTTATGGAATTGGTATGAAAGCTTTTATGGAATTAATGCTTTGCGAATAGTGAAACCAGGCTTTAAGGGAGTCCGATTTGTAGCAGAAACAATTAGTAGAATGAAAGTATTTATATCTTATACAAGTATACGTACATATAATTGACGACACGGTTGGCGCAGTGGCTGAGTGATCGACTGCTGTGCAACGTGTCGCGGGGTCGATCCCCGCACGGAACAAATATTTGTATGATCTGCAAGTAGTTGCTCCGGGTCTGGGTGTTAGTGTATGTGAGTTTCTATGTTTGTAAACGCACCTACGATACAGGAAGAAATTCCTAGAGTGGGGCAACAATAAAATAAAAAAATCGGTCGTTATACCTCATAGCAATATTTTTTTTTCATAAATATTCAATGTGGGTATTTAGTGGCATAAGGAACAAAGCAAAGCAACGAAGCGAAGCAACAGGATGTAATGTTCACTCATGCACCATAGAAAAGGGAGGATCCTCCGACCAGACGGGTGTTGTGTCTGCCGGGCAACTGCCCAGAGGTTGAAGTCGGAGCTTGTATATAATGTCCATCGCGCGGTAAACTCTAATTGCGCGATGCAGGATTTGTGTGACGTCAGGTCTTTGATGCGTAGTTCGCATCAAAGACCTGACGATGGCGACCAGACTGATGGCGATGTAGCTGCCACAGGTATGCCGAAATATGGTTTTAAGAATTTTGTCCGTTTGTCTGTTTGTCTGGAATCTGGATGTATGCTCCGGATTGGTATAAAAACGGCTGAATGGATTTGTATGAAGCACACAGATAGTTTATAACCTGGATTAATACATAGGGTACTTTAAATTCCGGTAGTATGTTCCCGTGGGATATTTTCCGATACCCACGCGGATGAAGCCTCGGACAAAAGCTAGTACAGAATAACACTGGTAGTAGTACCAATTTTGATGTGAGTACCTATTACTAAATATAATATCACATACTGAATAGCTTATAAAGATCTCCATACACACATTCATATACAAAGTAAAGGAAATTCTTTGAAAGGACCTGCACAAAGGGAAGGAACACGCCATCGGAAGCGCCAATGTGCTCGGATACGTCTTAAGATACTTCGGAGAATTTTGGGGAACGAATTCCCTATTCGCAACTAATAGCTTGAGATGTACATCTTCGTATATATCTTTGGGGTTACATAACATCAGTACGCCTATACAGGGTGTCAGGGACATCGCTGCGAAAACTGTTACCATGGACTAAGTAGGTACATGATTCTGAACCCCCTTAAAATGTATGTTTGATTATTTTATTAAATTTTATTTGGAATTTTTCGGCGGTTATTTTTTTAAAATCATCGTTTTCATAGAAAAGTGCAAACAAAATGAAAGGCACAGCTGTTTTTTTTTTTTTTAAATTTCAGCTCAGGTACAGAATCATGTACTGAATCCATGATAACAGTTTACGCCTCGATGTCCCTGCCACCCTGTATAAGTGTATACTCCTAATGCGTACAATATGGATAGAGCAGAGGTATATATGTACTAGGCGAAATGTAGGTGTACATATACACCCACATTTCGCCAGTTAAGTTATACAATTTCCATGTAATACGAGTATGTTGCGAGCTATTGGGAATTTCTTTATTAATGAACTCAATTGGAATTAATTGGATTTTGGTTGGTTCTATTCAGGAACTCGTGCTCAGATGAGCCCAATATCCAGTTCTTAGTATCCTTTATATAATAACAGTGATAGGTGTGACCGTCAGACTGCCAAGTCATAGGTCTCGAGTTCGAACTCAAGGCACGCACCTCTCCTGCCGGGGTTGCGGGTTTGTCCGAAAGGGATATCGCGGCCCCGGCACACAGGCAACGGAAGGAACACGGGTGGGTTTTAGTCAGTAAAAGTCTGACACACCCTCCCGCTCCGCCCAGAGCGGGAGAAGTTATTTGATATTTTCACACCCTCAAAAAAAAAAGGCACGCACCTATGACTTTTCGGATTCATGTGCGTATTGCATAATTATCACTTGCTTCAAAAGCGGTGAAGGAAAACATTCGAACGGCATGCCTGAAAGATATTTCTCAACGGCATGTGAAGACAAGTCAGAGGCCCATGGGCGGCTTTAAAACTCTGACACCAGGTTAGTCACTAACCACACGAAAAGAAGAAAAAGAATATCCTTAATAGAAGGTAGATTAGGAATGTAAGTATAGCAGTACTGCATCGCTAAAAGGGTCGGTACACTCAGTGGCAGAGTGATAAAAGGTGATAGGACAAAAGCAAAACAATAATTTGAGTAAGAGGTGTCTATCTAGTAAGTATGTACTCTTTATAATCCTGCACTGGTCTTGACAATTTAAAAGTAGTAGATGCTTTAATTGACTTAAATGCTTTGAGTTTGAGTAATCATGACCAGAGTTTGCACAAGACATGGTTTGTAAGAAAAAGGGGAGGCCTTTGCCCAGCTGTACACAATAACATAGGCCAACAGAAAAAAAAGTAAAATATTACATAATAAAAAATAAAAAAAGCAAATACAATTTTTTTCAGTATCTGGCTTCAATAAATAAAAATCGTGACGTGAATATAGATACAAAGCGCCTGACGAATTCATCCGAGCGCCATGCGATTATTGTCGATTGGTTCAATACGTTACAAGCCCCTGCAAACAAGTGTAGCTGTCTCGTAAAGCTTGTTGTTGTGTTGTCATTCGATCGATACCGTGTTACCTAGACGTAATTGTACAGCACCTTACACTTTCGCAAGATTCAACATCGATTTTCTCATTGTTTTATTTTTTTTTCCTCAATGCTGCAATTTTTGTTTTAGGATAAAAACGCTTTTGAATTCTGCGTAACTGTAAGGTAGTATGCTCGTGGCAGTACTGAGACTGTGCGATTATATTTACCTACCAAACGGGTAGGTATAGTCGATTGAAGTTTAGTTTAAAATATTTCAGAGCGTTTCATTGACATAACTTAACCTTAAGTATTACTTAGGTGCCAAATAAAGTGTTGTTAGGACTGCAATCGATTTTATAAATTATGGCTTCTGACAATCAGACCCAGGACAATATAGTCGGAGCTATAAAGAGTATATTTTTAACCAACTTCCAAAAAGGAGGTTATATGTTCGTCGCGTATGTTTTTTTTTGTTTGTTTTGTTTATGGCCACCGATTTTTCCGTCATTTGTGGACCGATTTTGAAAACTATTTTTTTTTGTATGAAAGGGTATGCTCCCAAGGTTGGTCCCATTTAAATTTTATTAACTTTGCCTAGGTAGTTTTTGAGTAAGCTTCAATAATACGTATTTTTCCCATTTAGTATATGTGGATGATATGATGATAACTTCCTGTCACTGTTATTTACATAGCAGGTAGTGGTATTCGAATTTGTGTTGGGTAGGTACCACAACTAAAAATAAAAACTTTTTACAAAAAAGAACAACCAACTTCCAAAAAAAAAGAAACTACTAAGTGAAAAATAACTTTAATTTCGGAAGTCGGTGGCAAAAAAACTAAAATTCAAAACCAAAGACACCGACTTCCGAAATTAAAGTTATTTTCACTTAGTAGTGTTTTTTTTTGGAAGTCAGTAATTTTTTGATATTAACATGTTACAAATATCCGAAACCCATTGGCTCAATTAACGTGAGAACAAAAGTTTTTAATGTAACTATAACGCTAATTTGAAGCACGTTTGGATCCCGCAAGCAATCACCGGATACAAAGTTAGTTCCCACGAGAGAGGACGAGGTGAGCGCGGTTGTAGTCGACCATCTACATGACTACTTTGACCACAAACGTATAACACCGTCAATTTAACGGATATTGAAGCTTATCGTGTCAGAAATAGAAATGTATGTGATCGCATTGAAGAGCTTGTTGTGTTAGTTGTAAATGTTGTGTCGAGTTGGTGAGGTTCGGATTATGATGTCATAGATGTAAAGTTACTATGTATTGTGTAGGTTTGATAGTAATAGTTTCATCTTGTGGTGCATCAGTATCTCATATTTGAAGACAGGAAGACTCTAACTATGAAAATAGGTATGCTATAATTAAGATTAAAGAAGAATTAAGATTCATCCAATGCATTCTGGGCAGTCAACTTTGCTACCCATCCAGTGGCAAAGCATTCAGTCTTTAACGTTGCTCTGCTGCACTGCTGGGATTCATACCTGTCTGAGAGAGGGTGAAGGCGATGAAAATGGACTGTCAGAGACAGATATTAGTGGTTGGTGGAATGAAAAAAAACTAAAGCTCAGTGTGATAAAAGTATTATAACAGATAAAGAAGAAAAAAAAATAGATGTCATATAAAAAATATAAAAATCTTGTAAAAAGTTTACCACAACCAAGGCGTATGCAACAGAGGGAATGGGCTGTAACACACCACGAGGGCCCAGTGCGGGTTGGTGGATAGTTCAGGTTGATGGATTGCTCGCAGAATAGATGACCGATGGGGTCGAAAGGTTCTGGAGTGGTGACCGCGTACCGGAAGACGTAGCGTCGGAAGGCCTGGGAACAAGGTGGACCGATGACCTTGTGAAAGTCGTAGAAACACAGAACCGGTCGAAGTGGCGGTGCTTGGGGGAGGCCTATGCCCAGCACTGGACGTCTTTCGACTGAATTGATGATGATGATGATGGTGATGATGGATTGTGCAGAGGGATGGCGTTTCGGATTACGTTCCAAGACAGTTGCCTCCCTTAGCCCTTAGTCTCCGAGGATCAGCCCTGCCTTGATCACACTTCCTAGTAAGTACATACGGACTCCCTTCTGACTGGATAATCTATTCACCACAGCATTAGCAATAGTTTACGTCACGATCGATTGATATACCACAAGCAGTTAAGTGTAACAGTAAATTTTGCATTCACGAGAATTAATTTATGTATCATACAGCGATAAAATACAAAACCAATGCATTTTCCCCACATTAAGATCGGAATTTATCGCTTACATCAATCGAATGGCACGAAATACTGTGAGAACAGTACCTCATTAGCTTACAATAGCTTTAAAACCGTAATAGTCGATAACTACCGTTTCGGACATGATGTACCGGTCTTACGTGGATGCAGCATGAGCCAAGAATATGACATGCTTTAGGTCATATAATTAAGACTCGTGTTGGATCATTGCCCGATAACGAGGATAGTTTTTGTCGCTTGTCACATTAGTCTGTCAATGTTATTGACGAATAGGTGTTTGTTGGAGTAAGAATATTATGTCCATGTTAAGACGCAGATATATGCCAGTGACCTTGAGTGGTTAGCTTGCGTGTTCTGTACTGAGCTCACGCAACGCGCCGTACGTCCAGCCAGTAATAGGACTCGCCCACCAAGGAGCGCTGTCCCAAATTAGACGCATTATTAATTTATTATACATAAAACAAAAGGTATTTTAATAAAACAAGTATACTAAAAGATCAATAATTAAATTATCTTTAAAATGGTGAAGGTTTCAGAAGAATACGCTTGATAGATTTTGCGTGATTCTCAGTTTTTTATCCGCGTTAGACATAACTTTACTAATTAATTTCACTATGTAATGTAAACATAGCCTTAAATATTCACAGATTAAGTTATTAATACAATGCTTTAATTTAACATATATTTTTGCCAAATCATTAACACTACTCGTTTAGACGTGATCTTCAGTATAAAATCATTAAAAGTCGGTTATCGTCGCCATAAGTGGACCAGTGTCGATTATCATGAGTGCTATCGGCTGCTGTTTTGTTAGCCTTTTTATTTCGGCTGATAAATCCGTACCTGAGACCAGTGTATAGTTGCTATTCTGCCCTTTGATCCCAGTTGATAAAACTGATGAATATAATAAGTCAATACAACTCTGGCAGGATGGCAACACGAAAAAAAAAACTTGTGATTACACAAAATGAGAACGCTTCGCCACCTACTCAGACTTTACATCACAGAATCTAAGTAAAAGGACAAATCTTCAATATCTTCTCACATAACCTACAATACAATGTCCTCTGACATTTAACACTCCGTACACTGCGGTCTACATGATCACAAAGTCAAAGTGTTCCAATGAACATTGCAGGGTTATTGTCTGCTAATTTCCATTTCCCATAGCCTGGGGACCTAGGAATCTCACGGGAACGAAGTTTTCATAGAATCTATGAGTTTTCCTGTTGGTTTGTTTCACTTCCTATTTGCTACTATAGCGTGGTGTTGAATGACGAATTGATTAAGTAGTTTTGTTTTGATGTGTACAGTCATGAGCATTTAACTTAGGGGAAATCGGGACAATGCGGGCCCCATAAGGGAAATTTTGAATAAGACCTTAGAATAAGAAGATAATGAAAAAAAAAAACCGTCACCTTACGTTTTTTCGATCTATCTACGAGCGAGGTGCAGTTACACACACACAACTACTAGTTGTCTCGCAAGAGCGAGGTCGAGTTGATCGCGATCCGACTACTTCCGAACGTCTGGGTTTATTATTCTGCGAAGGAGAGGTAGTCTTACTCCGGGGGACCACAATACCCCGGCTTCCCCTATAATGAACGCAAAATTCAAAAGCCATTTTCAAACTTCACGATTACAACTTTGAGAAAAGACTTATTTTATAAATGAATGGTACCGATAACATTTATGAATACTTTAGGAGAAAATCGCTTTGAATCTTGCGTAAGTGAGTCGTATTATGCTCTTGACTGTACTTTGATAGTTTCCTGTTATGTAATGAAAGTGTTACCCCCGGTTGTTGAAAGCCTCTCATCAGTAAATCGGCTGTTAAATCTCATGTTAATTGATGACCAAAATTAGGGCAAGGTTGAGTGTCGGGACACTGCCTAAAAGTATAATAATATCAAGAAGATGGCTACCCTTCCCTTCCTTCAGCCTGCTTCAGAGGGTGGTAACTCCTTAGTCAAGCGAATTAAGATGAACTACACAAGCGACTATCGCTTTCAAAGCGTTTCGTATTTCTACAACAACATTCAACAGTGACATAAACATGGGCGCCGCCGGCAGCATTTTTAGGGGGGTGTATCTTCAGATCCACGTATTGAGCTCAATGTTTTTTGCGGTTCACCGCGGATATGTTAGATTTATCATTGGTCCATTCATACAAGAAGTAACTTTGTCAACTTATACAGAAAAGCTTAAAAAAATAAGAGAATTTTCCATCTCACCTCAAATGAGATAGGTTTTATTTTGTCCATTCATACAGAAAGAGGACTAACTGTGTCGACTTATACAAAGAAGCTTAAGAATTAAGATAGAGTAGGATGCAAGAGCGAGCGAAGCAAGCTCGATAATGTTACCACCCAGCCGAGGTCCGGTTCGATTTTCGGAAATAGGGATTTGGTACTTTGTCGAGTAATGCACAGAAGCTTTAGAATTCAGAGGTCACAGAATGCAAGAGCGAGCGAAGCGAGCTCAAAAATTTTTGGATCTCATCTTATAATTGTGTTAGGCGTTTTCAGATATTTCCTTAATTTCGAATGTTTTTGCACCTATATTTTATTTTGAAGCCAGGTGCCAGGTGCCAGGTGCAAGTTCACCCCCTTGCACCATCCCGGCGCCCATGGATATAAAATGTTCGATAGCTTACGTGTATTATGTATATGTATCCAATACATTTTTGACTTTTCCATCATCGTTACCCCTGATAGAATGCCACTTTGTCCAGGCCCTCGGGTCTAATAAAAACATACTATTACAACAGTATTTCTGATTGAAAAAAAATATTGTCATAGCGACCTTCGTCTATACAAATTGGAGTCTCCGATATTAGACGATGCAAAGAAAACAAAAGATCCAATCTAGTGCAAACATGTGTGTTTGTGAACGATGGCAATCATCTCGATACCTACTTATTTGTATTCGTAGTTCTACTGACTATTTACAAGGTAACAGAAATAGAAAAAATCGGCCAAGTGCGAGTTTGACTCGAACACGAAGGGTTTCGTACCGTTTTAAGATCGAACAATTTTTTTTACTTTATAATTTTTTTATTATTTGTTATTGTAGCGACAATAGAAATACATAATCTGCAAAAATTTCAACTGTGTATCTATTACAGTTCATGAGATATAGCCCGCAAATAAATAGACGGACGGACGGACAGCGGAGGCTTACTAATAGCGTTCCGTTTGGCACCCTCGGGTACGGAACCCTATTAGGATAGGTCTTAGAGTAGGCTCCAAGTTCAGAAAAAAAAAGTTTTCTGTCTTGCCTCTTAAACACTGACTTCACCCGATCTAATTTGTAAAAATCTCACTGTGAAATTTTTAGGTGAAGCTGTCAATGTCACATAGTGTCAGTCCTTAGCATCAGACGAAATGACAGCTCATTTCACCTAAGTTTTCACGCCAATTTTTTTTTAACCCTTATTTAAATAATGGTAACTATATTACCACCTTAGACCTCTTCATACCTAGATTGGTCCTATTCAAGTTCTCTCTGTGTCAATATACCTAAATCAGAGGTAAATCCCGAAACGCTTTACCCGTTGGAGGGTTATGCATTATGCAATGCTTGTGTAAGATCAGATCAAGCACATAGTGTGATGGTAAGCACAGGATCTACACGTTTGGCACGGGTTTTAATGGTTATGATAATAGTATGTTGTTATGGATATGCGGGATTGCCCTATTGCCTAAACCTACAGGATTAATTCACTCAAAACTACCTAAGTAAACTTGTAGCTGGAGCGAGAGAATATGCGTTCGACATAGAGTTGAGAGTCAGACAGATCTGTAACTTAATGAAAGCTGAATTTTTTATCGAGTTTCGGTTTTTATCGTTACATGTATTAAATCTTATACAACATTTTTAAAAACCTTGTCTGATCCGTGAGGGTGTTGTTAGTTATCTTACTGAGAGTATATTTATGTGGAAATTTTCATAAAAAAAGAAAAAAATCGACACATGTCTTTTCAATGGGGAATTTTACCGGGTTATTACATTAGGCGCGGGGGCGGCCGTCGTTTAGCGGGTGTCTATAAGTCATAACTTATGACCCCTATTAAAAATTAGCTAATTTGGGGTAATTTTGGTACTAAAGATGTAAATTTTAAACAGCAATAACTTTTTTATTTTCAATAATAATTTAAAAAATAAATTACTCATTGGTAATGTTATTGCAGTACCTATATTCTCCTCTCTGATCGGACAGGGTTTTTTAAAAATATTGTATACAATATACAATCGAAAATTAATTAAATTACTAACTAACTATACAAATAAATACAAAGACAAGGCGTCGAAGTACTCGTCCGTTGAGGGTTAGATTTGTGAACAAGAAACAGATTTTAACACTTCATTCTAGGTATTTTTTTCTTGCAATTTTATCCAAGATTTATCCTGTTCAATTAAAATAAAACAACGAAAGATGATTTTCGTAACGTAATCAGTGAATTTGACGCCATCGTGGATCGAAACAGCTGCACGGGTGCACGATCTTCAGGGTTAAGCAATGCTAACGATAAACATCCATTACATGCGAGACCCCTCAGTGCCTAGGCAAGCACGTTAAGCCGTTGGTCCCGGCTGTAATTTTTAGATCTTTGGCAGTCGTTACGGAGCTCGTGGCTAAGTAACAACAGCCGCACTGGTCGATCCATCAGGTTAAGCTACGCTTGCCGGGGTTGGTCAGTGGATGGGTGACCATCTTTACATACCGAGAATCCTCCGTGCCTCGGAAAGCACGTTAAGCCGTTGGTCCCGGTTGTCATTCGTGGATCTTTGACAGTCGTTACGAGTCGTCAGAAGCCCGAAAGTCTGACACCAGTCTTACCAAGGGGTATCGTATTACCCAGTTACTGGGTTGTGGAGGTCAGATAGGCAGTCGCTCCATGTAAAAAACTGGTATTCAGCTGCATCCGGTTAGACTGGAAGCCGACCCCAACATAGTTGGGAAAAGGCTAGGCAGATTGATTGGCAGTCGTTACGGGTAGTCAGAAGCCCGAAAGTCTGACATCCAGTTTTGCCAATGAGAGGTATATCGTGTTACTCAGTAACTGGGTTGCAGAGGTCAGATAGGCAGTCGCTCCATGTAAAATACTGTTATTCAGCTTCATCTAGTTAGACTGGAAGCCGATCCCAACATAGTTGGGAAAAGGCTTGGCTAGGCTAGGTCAGTTGGGCTTTAATACGGATTTTTTTTACGTTTGAACATTAATGAGATGATCAGTGAATTCGACGAATCAACACCAGGACATTCGAAAGTTTTTTTTTTATTTGCCCGATATTATGTTACCATGGCAACTCTGAAAAGCAGTGCTGCGCGGGTAAATTTTCTGGTTCATAAATACATTTTTCAAAATTATGTCACGTTTAAAGTGACCCAAATACTTAGTGACGAGAAGGACACAATCCTTTACAACTTTTTTAAATACATGCAAAAGCTTTTCCTTTCTTTGTCTTTAAGATTTCAACGACCGACGGTTTTTGTTCAAAACGACTTCAAACGTTACGCCGCGCCACTTCTGTAAATAAAATACTTTTCTAAAGAACGCCACCGAGTATTTTTAATTGCAATTTCTTACAGAAGAGTATTAAAAATAAAATAAATTCGTAAATCATTATACAAACGAGCTTCACAGCCGGTTTTTTATTGAATTGCATTCGAGAATCAGTCAACTGTAATCTTTAAAAAAAAGTACTAGACTTTATGAAAACGTTGACCTCACTTCTCACATTCGAAAACAAACCTAACTTCATAAGTTATAGAATCCATTTTAAATTTATTTCAGTCTCTGAGCAACTTTGTCACACTCGCAGCATAGAGCACGGGACATGTTCGAAGATATTAAACGACATTAAAAAAAAAAATGCACGTCCACTTTACAACCGCGTGTCGTCGCATATTCATCGATAGCTTTCGAGCTGTCAAGTGAAATTCAACTGTATTTATAATGATGTAAAATCGATATTAACGTGATAAAAAAAATTGAGACGCTGCTGTTTAAAGTAATTTTATTACTATGAGCTAGGGATGTGAAGTATGCGAAAAATCTGGACGCTTTGTTTCTTAGCCTTTTTGGTTGCTATGCGGCCTGAACTAGGCTATACCTGTCATTACAGGTTTGTTGGCCGTGCTAGCTTTGAATTTAGTTTTGTTAATTTTCCTTTGAAAATAAAAGTGTGGGTTTCAGTTTTGTAAATAAAAGTTAAATTGCCTAGAACTAACACAGAACTGTTTAAAAAGTTAGTCGTCTACAGGGGAAATTGAAAAATGCGGTAGATAAGAATATTTTCAGATATTTATTAATAAATTATTTTTCAATCTTAAAGTTACTTTATAATAGGTAAACTATGTATCAATTTATTTTAGAATACTGTATCTACTCGTATTGCAAGAGAATACCTTCGTGATATGTATTATTTCATAAAATGCAGAAAATAATACTAATCTATATCGACAGATATTCCCATCGCCACCGATCACGACTCACCCCAACACTATCATTATACGATGAAGCTATTTTAGTGCTGTTCCGACCGCAACAATGAGCTATAATGACGCTAGCTTTTATAAACAGCTTATTATCTACCCTAACGACACACTCCTGACATCTACAGGCTTCAAAATAAAATACTAAATAAAAAAGCCTTTTAATAATGAGCACTGGTTTCGATATACCTTCGGCTATCATTTTGCTATTTATGTGTACTATGTTTAAGTATAATAAAATTTGTGTAATGATGTAGTTGTAGGTCTAAAAAGAATTTAAATTTTCCGTTATGGGAGACAAAAATGGGTATATTTTTTGCGAGATCCTGTGATTAATAAAAATAATAGTGACGTGCATAGGATATTTATTGAATATATTAATTAAAACGGTTTCCAAAAAACAATAAGGGCCCATTTCGTGCCTAATGTCCAAAAAGCACTAAGTATCTATAAGTAAAACTAAGTACCTATCTATACAGGTTAATAAAAAAAAATCGCCCACGTGCGTGTCGGACCACGCAAAATGAAGGGTTCCGTAGTTGGGATAAATTTATCCCGAAAACAGACTTAACATTGTACTTACTTGAAAGAAATGTTCTCCCATACACGGTGTAAGTTTGTAAACGCAAAAAAAAAGTGTTATAAAACGACAAATTAACGATTTTCGGACTTTTTCCTTTACATGTGCTGTGAAACCTTGCTTCTTACATTACTCTGTAGGTTTTGATTTATTTGAAGTATCAATTTACGTAGAAGTTTGATTTTATTAGAGCTTCAAGAGACCATAGATCTACATATTATTTGATATTAATTTCAACTTATAGCATTGCTGAAAAAAGGGTCTAGACAGACTGACAGACAGACAGACAGACTACGAAGATGTCCTATAAGGGTTCCGTTTTTTCTTTTGAGGTAGGTACGGAACCCTAAAAATAAGTAAATATTCATTTGTATGAATTGTCTGCCAGAGAAATGTTGAAATAGCCCATTTGTGATGTAGGATTGCACTATTTTATGAGCCTAAGCAGGCTAAAACTAACTAAGCTACCCAAATATTTTTCACGTATGTACCATCAAAGAAGTTCATACCTAACCAGTTTCAAAACAAAATCCCATGAACACGATGACCACATCTGTTACCGGCCCGGTGCTAGAGCCGCCGAGCGCTGTAAGCAAGAATAGTTCTTACGGTGGTTAGATATGAACTTCTAAGTTCATATCTAACCAGTTTCAAAACAAAATCCCGTGAACACGATGACCACATCTGTTACCGGCCCGGTTCTATAGCCGCCGAGCGCTGCAAGCAAGAATAGTCCTTACGGTGGTTAGATATGAACTTCTAAGTTCATATCTAACCAGTTTCAAAACAAAATCCCGTGAACACGATGACCACATCTGTTACCGGCCCGGTTTTATAGCCGCCGAGCCTTAGAGTATATAACACTGGAGAAGCCATAAGCACAATATTCCGAACAAAACTGTCTGTCACTTTGTGCGGGGGACGCGGTAGCGGAAAGAGAAGTCCGTACCATTAATTTTTATTTTATCGATATCGGTATTCATTCGGAATTTTGCTTGAATCCATGAAATAAAACAGCTGTTGCATAAAATAGTTACATTTTAATAAGAAGATAAAATAACTTCAATTAAATAAAAGTAACTTTTGTAATAAGTAATCTCAATAAAAAATTAGGTCAAGTTCAATTTATTTTTATTTTTTATATACAACCACTTCAATGGACATAAACAAATTATAAAACATTGAACAATAAAAACAAATAAACAAAAATAATTACTAAGTAATTTTTACTAGGAAATTATCGACATGTCAATTTTGGTTTCAAACATGACCTCAGCACTACGGTAGTCTCGTTAACATTTTTACTATAGGACATAATCGCATGTCAAGTGCGTGTAAGTTTTGCTGATTTGACGTATATTTTCGTAATGCAAAAGAAAAGTATTTTGATCTTTACGAACATAAAAACGAGATGTAGCGAGACTCGGTGACGTCACAGTAGCAACGTGAGGAAAATACTCGATTCATGCTACGTTTTATATTGAATCATGGTTGAATCGAATGAAAAATCGAATTGTATTATGAGGTTAGGATTTTAAATTTCAATAAAAACATGACTAAATCTTAGAAAAAAAAAATTGCGTATGGAAAGTTATTCAGTTCTATATGTAAATTTGACGTATTTGAACGCTTTTTACACCATTTAACAGCACAAATAGGAATTTTCACGGAGCTCCGCGCGCCTTTAAAACGATTTACGAAGTGCGTTAGAATCGATTTGAAAGTAGTTTTTATGAACTTACTAGAACATTTGTTCTTGTACTTTTACAGAGGGGAAGTGTTCGTAAGGCTTCTCCAGTGTTATATACTCTAAGCGCCGAGCGCTGCAAGCACGAATAGTCCTTACGGTGGTTAGGTTAGTACATACCTACTTATTATAAGGTTGGTACATACCTACTTATTATAAGATTGGTACATACCTACTTATTATAAGGTTGGTACATACCTACTTATTATAAGGTTGGTACATACCTACTTATTATAAGATTGGTACATACCTACTTATTATAAGGTTGGTACATACCTACTTATTATAAGATTGGTACATACCTACTTATTATAAGGTTGGTACATACCTACTTATTATAAGGTTGGTACATACCTACTTATTATAAGGTTGGTACATACCTACTTATTATAAGATTGGTACATACCTACTTATTATAAGGTTGGTACATACCTACTTATTATAAGATTGGTACATACCTACTTATTATAAGGTTAGTACATACCTACTTATTATAAGATTGGTACATACCTACTTATTATAAGGTTGGTACATACCTACTTATTATAAGGTTGGTACATACCTACTTATTATAAGATTGGTACATACCTACTTATTATAAGGTTGGTACATACCTACTTATTATAAGATTGGTACATACCTACTTATTATAAGGTTGGTACATACCTACTTATTATAAGGTTGGTACATACCTACTTATTATAAGATTGGTACATACCTACTTATTATAAGATTGGTACATACCTACTTATTATAAGGTTGGTACATACCTACTTATTATAAGGTTGGTACATACCTACTTATTATAAGGTTGGTACATACCTACTTATTATAAGGTTGGTACATACCTACTTATTATAAGGTTGGTACATACCTACTTATTATAAGGTTGGTACATACCTACTTATTATAAGGTTGGTATATACGTACCTACTTATTATAAGGTTGGTACATACCTACTTATTATAAGTTTCCTTATAAGGAAGACATCGAGAAGGAATCCCGTAAAAGGTAAAACTCAACTAACATAACCTTCGATCCTACTTTACTTCAAACGAAAACTGCTTTTATCTCCATATCCAGGAATTCCTCTTTCTTTGTGGTTTCGTAAAACATATCTAGATATTTTATAATTTAGAATGGAGATAAAAATTTGTTAAGATATCCATCATTCAGATTCATGAATGGATCTTCAAATTGGACAAGATAATTTATCAATTAAGTACCTAACAGACCAACAGATAATTTATCATCGAAACATATATATATATCAATATACTTAACCTAAATGGGAATCCATTTTACGTCATCTTTCATCAAAAACTTTTGACGTATACAAAGTGGATTTAAATACGATTTCATTATCTTGTGTACTCATCCATCGAGGCTTTTCTAACAAAGTTGCTGTTGGTTTTCAGTCTAATTTATTATTTAGTTACTACTTAACCTTATGAGATAATTATTACGTACCTATAACTGATCTCAATATAAATAAATGTTATAATTTAATATTAATAACATATTTAACAGCTTGTTTTGGCGGAATGTGTTCGATACATAAGCAAAAGAAACGCACTTCTCAACTCGATGGAATTATCGGTAATGGACGTTGGAATGTTCCATGGTATTTTTGCTAAGCCTGCGTTTGAAACAGCAAAAATATTATATACTTTTTTTAGATAAGAAATTAGATTAAGTTAAGTTTTGAGGAGTTAGTCGTTATTTCTAAAAGCACGATGGGATTGAAATCGTCGCATAAGAGTTCAAAAATCCCAAGATTAAAAAAACAAAAAATCATTTTTTTTAAACTGTTAAGTAATTGATTCCTAAATTACATAATTTAAATTAACTATGTGCCCTTATTGTACCTTCGCTATATTAAGGCTCGTACAGACCAGCGCGACTTGTCGCGCGACGCGACGCCGGTTATTGTTATACCGTACAGTTTTCTTAGAAATTGCATTGTTTGAGTCGCGTCGCGCCGTCGCGTCGCGCTAGTCTGCACAAGTCTTTATGCCATTGTAAGATTTTAAACATTATGGAATACAAATAAATATATGATTATTATTATTTATTTTTTACTAACTAGCGCTGTCGCACTCCTGGGCAAAGGCCTCCCTCCATTCCTTCAATTTTTCGCGAGCCCACGCATCCCCCTTTCAGAATATTAAAACTTTTCCAACAATAGGATCGTGTTACTAGAAACTCTTAATTGCTCTAGTTTTGGTTAAGCCGTAGTACGTTTGTATCAAACAAAAAGCTCCATAATAATAATAATATAATATCAGCCTGTTACTGTCCCACTGCAGGGCAAAGGCCTCTTCTCATACAGAGAAGGCACGAGCATTGATCACCACGCTTGCTCAAGACGGGTTGGTGATTTCAGACTTATATTAACTATGTATAGGTCCAGGTTTCCTCACGATGTTTTCCTTCACCGAAATGTCGGAATTTTAATTTCAGCCTCTGGTACCCCACTGTCGGAAAAAGACATCCCTTTCCTTTGTTCATGAGCTAATGTGGACTATTGTGTATCAATCATCTTCGCCTGGGTCTGTCACAATACATAAAGTTTTCTTTATACTAGCTTCCGACAACGGCTTCGCCCGCGTTATATATTTCTAAATTATAGCATAAGTTACTCAGTGATAATATAGCATTATTCTGGTGAAAGAATTTTTTAAATCGGTCCACTAGTTTTTGAGTTTATTCATTACAAACGAAATACAAATCTTTTCTCTTAATATTAGTGTAGATGTAGAAATAAATCTTAATCGAAGTAAATTCTTAAAACGGTTTCATATTTTGTGGTGATAATTGACCTTAGATATCCCCTGTATCCATAAATACTGTGACATAATTATTTTGTACCCGGATCAAACATGGCTACTCAGCTGCGGCAACCGATCCCTTTTCCAAACGATGTACAAACAAAACTTTGTCTCAACGAACAACAATTCAGCCCCTATATGAATTCTAATTAATTAATGACCCCTAACTTCCTAATTAACACTCAAAAATCTCATAAAACACTGTTTCAAAACAGTTCATTGAATAACCGATGATAAGTTTCAATGGCGGATGTCATAAAGCATGGCGGACAGTAATGGGCGGACGCGAGAGCGGGTTAATGTTGTAATGGCTACAATTGAGTGGTATCATGTGCTACTGCACTTCTGTCTGATGACCGTGTTCCTTGATATTGTATTGTTCCTTGGATCGGGTTAACATAAAGTTTAAGAGTTATTTATCATCATCAAACTACCCAGTAGGCCACTGCAAACAAAATTTGGCGAAGTGAGGGATTACCTCGGAGTAAAAACCCAGGGGATCACCATCAAGCACCCAGTGCCAGTGCGGTGCTTCTGATTAGACCATGCCCCACGTGAATGAGTGTCCTAAGTGCCCGTTTACTTGTACCTTTGATGACCTAATCAGAGGTATATTGTTTGAGCCCTACTGGGCTCAATATGTCGATGTTTTCCATCAGGAATTTCTCAGTAGCAGCCTGTAGTCTGGATTTGTGCCAAGTTGATCTCAATCGGCTCGCCCCCTATTACATGGGACTTAAACGAAACTGGTGAAATGTCAATGTACGCACGGCTACACATCAAGCTATACATTTCCAGTATAAGCTGACCTCGTATTGTACGAAAATCCTATACAATGCGAGATCAGCATTAACTGGAATAGTATAGCTTGATGTGTAGCCGTGTGTATTTACTACAGGAACACCTCTGCCTGACCCTTCGGGAATTACAGGCGTCACATGATGTTATGTGTATGTCAAGTGTTGGGCAGACCGTTTATACAAAAACTAGGGCCGAACTGGATGACTAAAGCCAGAGACAGACACTACTGAAAAATAAATGGGGGAGGCCTACGCCAAGGAGGCGACTACTACTAATTTAATTAACTAATATTTATTATAAATTAATTATTATAAAATAGAATTAATACAATTACAATTCAATTATACATTAACTATCATACAATTTAAATATAAAAATCGCGAATAAATAAAAACGCACCGAATCAAAACTAATTTGCATTTAAAAAATAATAAATGGTATTCAGATATGTCAAACGCATGCTACAAACATTTTGTAAATAAGTGTATTGGGTAGTAGAATAAATAGCTTTTTTATTTTATTTTATTATGTCGAGTGTTGAATCAGCAAACTGGTACAAAAAAGATGGCTCGTCAATCTCTGGCCTACCGTAACATTAAGCATCTTTATACTACGTATGCATACACATATATTACATTGTATAGGTTTCAGACGTAACCTCGGCTTACAGTGTAAGGCTTCTAGAGGTCATATTAAGAGATCAAAACATCCATGTAAGTACTAGGGTGAATTATAATAGATTTACTTGTACTCCCAGTCTAGGTTAAATATCGTTATCTGGGTTAACAAAATGTTGTAAGTAGGTACATGTACGTATATAATGTTACCGCCGCATTCATAAACTTCAATTAACGATTAGCGATCTATGATGATCTTTCGTTTGAAAATACAAGGTCAAATTAAATTAGCCAGCCAAACTCCGCAAACGTGATGGGGGTCAGTACAACACGACAAAATAAGAATAAAACTGATGAACTGATGTTGTTACTTGAGTGGAGAATGTCTTTTTTTATTTTATTTATCGTGTTTAGATATCGATACCCGCCACGTCTGTGAAGTTTATAAAACGAAAACTGATATTTCAAGTGGCTGCATTAACTACGGTAGATGACCCCAAAAAAAACAACTCATCAAATCAAATTAATTTCTTAAAAATTTTATCATGTTAAGATAGCGGCTTCCATCACGTTTGCGGAGTTTCGCTAGTTAATTTATTTTGTCCCTGTATATCTTCTTTTTTGGAACACACTTTATGCCATATTTTTCAAGGTTCTGATGGTCGGAAATTAAAATACGTATGTGCATGACAAATCGGTGAACGAAAACATCGTGAAGAAACCGGCATGTCCAAAAACCAAAAATTCGAAGACGTGACATCTACCAACCCGCACTGGGCCCGCCTGGTGGATTACGGCCCACTTCCTCTCACAGAGAGGAGGCCTGGGTCCCAGTAGTGGGATCATTATAGGCTAATCAGCCTATAAAACGAACTAAAAAATGTGCAGGATTTGTCCTTATAATCATAAGGACAAATCCTGCACATTTTTTAGTTCCACTCTGTCTCCGCGGCTTTAAAATACAGATACTGGCCACCCCTTAATTAGCCATAAGATGATGGTAAGTATACTTAATTAACCAACAAATCTTTCATTTTGCCTACCAATAAGTACCTCCTTCGGTAATGGTGGGTCTAGCCGGTCGGGCCTTACATTAATGATAAATTAACGTTAATTAAAAAAAAAAATACGTTAATTTATCATTAATTAAGTCTGCCAGCGATTCCACTTACATCTGCCTTGTATTGACCAATTAAAATTTTTGTCACAACATCTTCCTCATCTTCCGGACTCTGTCTACGCGGCTTTAAAATACTGATATTGGCCACCCCTTAATTAGCCATAAGATGATGGTATAGTTAATTAACCAACAAATCTTTCATTTTGCGTACCATTAAGTACCTACTTCGGTAATGGTATCATGGGGTCTACCCGATCGGGCTTTATATTAATGATAAATTAACGTTAATTAAATTGATGTCTGCGAGTACGGTACTTAGAACAAGCTGTAAATGCCAAGTAATAACAAGTGATGAATTTATTACCTACAACGTTGCAATTTTATGAGAACTTGTCATGCTTTCCCAGTCATTAGTAGGAATTGGGATCCCACGGTCTTCAATGTAGGATAGAACAATACTCAGCGGCGCAAGTTCCTGATAGTCCTAGCAAATATTTTAACTGCGAAAGTGAAACTCACTTATTTGTTTAAATTTAAACATTGTAATTTTGAATGAAATTTAAATTTTGGAATTGTTGTTATAAATGAAATTTAAATTTTGGGATTGTAATTTTGAATGAATTTTAAATTTTGGAATTGCATTTTCAATTAAAATTAAAATTTTGATATTGTAATTTTTTTTTGTATTTTTTGTCTAGTGCAACTAATTTTGTACGTCATAAATGGCAAAACATGTAGCCACCACATATTAATTACAAAAACAAAATAAATATCATCTTATCTTGTGTGTAAGTTTATTTCTTTGTTACGCTTTCACGCTAAAACGGCTGAACAGATTGGGAAGACATTTGGCACATAGGTAGAACATGACCTGGGTTAGGATTGACTTTCTAACCCAATATTCCCACGGGAACGAGTTTTATGCGGGTGAAACCGCTGGGTGCAGCTAGTTAATAACATAACATCACGCCTGTTTTTCCCTAAGCGGGTCACACCGGAATGGCAGCGGCCGGCAGCGACGCGGCGAGCACTTTCAGTGTGAAATAATTTTAAACTTTATCTACATAATTAAAAGACCAGTATCGCTTGAAATGCTTGAAAAGTCTCGAGGCCGCCCGCGGTGCTGCGAGCGGCCGCGCGCCACGCGCATCTTGTCGGTGGTTCTGCCTGCGGCTGCCAGCGGCGACGCGAGGCCGCTCGCGGCACCGCGGGCGGCCGCGCGTATGTAATGTAGAAACAAAACTAGTCAAGAGGAGACTAGGCACGTGGGATCTGGAAGTCGCGCGAGGCCGCCAGCGGCGACGCCGGAGGCCGCTGACGGACGCTGGCAGCCGCTGCCGGCCGCTGCCATTCCGGTGTGACTCGGCCCTAAGGGTTAGGCAGAGGTGCACCTATAGTACATCCACAGTTCGCCAGTTATGTTTAAGTCCCATGTGGTGAGTCTATTGCCAAGGTTCCGATATATTGCGAAATTACTTGTATACATTATGGGCATTTCAAAGGAATTTAGCGCTATAAAATTTACTTTACACGGGACAGCACTTCAAAGACAAAGTCAAATCATTTATTTCAAGAAGGCCATTAAAAAGCACTTTTGAACGTAAAATTTTCAAGAAAATGGAATTGACTCTAGGCGTCTGTTGTGTTACAGTTTGAGGTAACGATATAGGTATCAGCCTTTTTTGTTCGATATTTCTGTTAAATTTAGGAGGAGGAGCTCGTGGCTAAGTAATAACAGCCGCACGGGTCCATCCCTCAGGTTAAGCTACGCTTGGGCTGTAAATGGGTGACCGTCTTTACATACCTAGACTCCTCCGTGCCTCGGAAAGCACGTTAAGCCGTTGGTCCCGGCTGTCATTCGTGGATCTTTGACGGTCGTTACGGGTCGTCAGAAGCCCGAAAGTCTGACAACCAGTCTTACCAAGGGGTATCGTATTACCCAGTTACTGGGTTGTGGAGGTCAGATAGGCAGTCGCTCCATGTAAAATACTGAAATTCAGCTGCATCCAGTTAGACTGGAAGCCGACCCCAATATAGTTGGGAAAAGGCTAGGCAGATTGATTTCTGTTAAATTGACTTCCCATCGTATGTATTTGTGAACATAGCTTTTTTTCCTTTATTTTGTAACTAAATCCAATCAACAAACGGTATCTTACACGTCCTTTAATCATTAAGTTCTATACTAGTGTGAGTTGCGGAGTTTGCCGGCTCTTCTGCATAGGAAACGACCAATTGGAACTGTGCACCTAGCTTCTGACGTTTCATAAGTGCACATGGGCACTTATGAAACGTTTATGTGAAATAAAATATTTTGAATTTAGTATTTTTTTTTTTTGTTTCCTGTGCTCTTCTTTACGTGACGTAGTCACAATACCTAAAACTGTATGTGATTTTACTTTATGTATGTTTTAGTGAGTAAGTCGTTGAAGTACCATATCAATAAATAAATAAACGCCAAAGTAACTAAATACCAAAGTCACCATCGTAACAAAATGTCGTTAAATTAAGATTAAATTCTTGTACAATCTTAATAATAGTAGTTAAACACCCAATTTTAAACCTTTACTGGCAAAGCCAAGCTCCGTAATAGAAAATTATGGTGTACTTTTAGAGGTTTATAGTACCGACTAATATAAAGTGCACAATACATTGTTAGCCAGAAATGTGCCTACGCGCAGCAACGGCAGTGGCGCCACAGCTTTGCGGCTAAAATATTGACTTCAGCGCTTGGCGTAGCTCGTAGTCCATTTCTTAAGAGAAAGGCGGACTTTGAATAAGTTTTTAGTTCGAATTGTTTTGAATGAGTTTATTACGGTAATCTGCACCTCATTCTACACTGTCTGGCGATTTGATCTATGGTTCATTTGGCATCTCGATCTCGATTCCATTAATATGGCATTTATGCGTCCGGAAAACTCAGACACAAAATATAAGAAGTTTTCCAGTTGCACGTAAAATTTCACTTGATAGCGAGGAACGAGTCTGTACGGATGGTCTTACTACCTCTCGGCTTATGTAGAAAATGGTACTCTTTACCTAAAAGCACACAACCTGTCTGGACGCATAAAGTATAGGAAGGAAGGATAGGAGATTCGGTTTCTCTTAACTTTAACGCTTAGGGTTGATATCAGGAGTTCGCCTGTCGGAACAATTTGGTCTCTAAATAGTACTAAATTCATTTCAAATATCGTAGCATCATACTGAGACAGGCGCCTTTTTGTCCTCGCACAGGTCTTTCTCTTTTTTTTCTCTCTTTTGTTAGTTTTAATGTTCTTTTTATTGTTGTATTTCCTGTGCGGGTCCCAAATAAAATACTTTTATTTTTTCTTTACATTAGCTATTATCTACGATCGCTCAAAGCTCATAACTTAATACACACTGTTAGTCCAGGATATAATGTGCTCAATAAATTAGGCAGCACTAATAGTTTCCTAATAATGATCGACAAAGAATGTGATCATTGTGACATAGCTGTGTTATTTATCTTGAACAGGCTGTAACAGATTAGATATGCAAATTATGTCAGTATTACAAAATTTACTGATTTATCTTCGTTTACAATCATTTTCTAGATACAGTTAACATGATCGTTGCTAAGCACGATGTAGTTAAAGGTAAATATGACCGTGGTTGACTCTTTTTCCAAAATATTCCTCTCTTTAATTGTAGTAGATAGGATAATTTCAATATATATATATTTTTTTTTAATATAAATATATATAATATAAATATATAGAACCCAAACATAGAAAAAAAAAATTTTTTGGTTGTCTGCTCATCTCTCTGGAAACTGAAATCTGATTAAAGAGATTTTTTCTCAGGTAATAGAAATAATTAGAAGCTGAAAGTCATCCAAAGGGCAATGCAGATGCTTGGAGTTTACATACGTGGTTGAATCAAATGTAACCGACATATCCCAAAGAATTGCCAAACTTAAGTGGCAGTGGGCAGGGCCACTCAGAACAGATGGCCGATGGGGCCGAAAGGTTCTGGAGTGGCGACCGCGTACTGGAAGACGCAGCGTTGGAAGGCCTCTCACAAGGTGGACCGATGACCTGGTGAAGGCCGCAGGAATCCGCTGGATGCGAGAAGCACAGAATCGGTCGATGTGATGACGCTTCGGGGAGGCCTATGTCCAGCAGATGACGTTTTTCGGGTGAAATGATGATAATGAACGTAATTAGAAATAAAAATGACTAATTAAATGATGATGATGAACGTAATCAGAAATAAAAATGACTAATTAAATGATGATGATGAACGTAATTAGAAATAAAAATGACTAATTAAATTCTCAGGAATCTAAAATAGCTCATCACTCTCTAGGTGGAAGCGAGCTTCACACGGAATCCTCAACCACAGAGGAACTGGTTATCTTTTCTATAACTGCCGAAAAACAACCATGCTGTTAACATTATTGTCATAGCAACAGACTTAGTTAAGATGGTGGTAGCTAGTCAGGTGGACTCAGAACTAGCCCAAACAAACCAAACCTAGTACAAACCATACCGAGCAGAAAATTTTGCTCCCACTGGGAATCGAACCCGGGACCTCTGGG
Organism: Agrochola macilenta; assembly: GCA_916701695.1. Lineage (NCBI taxonomy): Eukaryota > Metazoa > Arthropoda > Insecta > Lepidoptera > Noctuidae > Agrochola > Agrochola macilenta. Next base: position 19,087,671 of record OU753560.1, on the reverse strand, counting down.
TCTGAGACTGGTGGTCTAACCACTGGACCACAGGGGCGGTCAAAATCAAATACAACAATACGATACATGACGAAATACATATTTTGCGCCTCAAGAACTGAGAGATAATTCCATAGATAACTATATAGGACTAGTCGGAGGATAATTCCGTATTCAGAATATTTTTAGTAGGCTCAACGAACCTTTTTCTCATTTCCTTCGTTGACAGCCTTAACTATTCTTTTTTTTTTGTAAAATAAAAGAAAAAATAGTTATTTGTGCTACAAGTGCGGAAGGTAGGTGATTTCCGAAATTATATGATTTCGAAAATCATCTTACGCACGTGTATCATACAACGTTTTACTATGCATTGTGCGAGGAAAAAAAAAAAACGAGCGAGCCTGTCGGTAGTCGCCTATGATGCCATCTAACATAATGACGACGAATATACGAGTAAATGATAAAAACAACAATCATGACTTTGATTTCGACTTCGACTTCGACTCGACTTCGACTTCGACTCGACTTCGACTCGACCTCGACTTTTATTTTGACTTCGACTTCGACTTTGACTTTGACTTCGATTTTGACTTTGAATTTGACTTTGAGTTTGACTCCGCCATTGCCATCTCCATCGTCATCGCCATCGTCATCTCCATCGCCATCGCCATCGCCTTCGCCATCGTCATCGTTATCATCATCATCTGATTTGTAAAACTTTTCTCAAATAATAAAAACTCTTTGCAACGGGCTGACGACGGCCACAAAAATTAAATAAACAGAAAAGTAAAAAGCACTAGTGAAAAAAAGTGACACTCCGCACTAATTTACTGTTTGGAAAAGGCTCTTTACAAGCAAATGCATTGTAATAGTTATTTGTGCTACAAGTGCGGAAGGTAGGTGATTTCCGACGAGTGGCATTTTGTCGTCGTATAAGTCGTCACGAGTCGGAAATCATCTTATGCACGTGTATCATACAACGTTTTACTATGCATTGTGCGAGGAAAAAAAAAACGAGCGAGCCTTACGGTAGTACATCATAGGCGACTACCTACCATCTACATATTAACGACGTATAAATGATAAAAACAACATTCATGACTTCGACTTTGACTTTGAGTTTGATTTTGACTTCGACTTTGACTCCATCGTCATCGCCATCGTCATCTCCATCGCCATCGCCATCGTCATCGTCATCGTTATCATCTGATTGGTAAAACTTTTCTCAAATAATAAAAGCACTAGTGAAAAAAAGTGACACTCCGCACTAATTTACTGTTTGGAAAAGGCTCTTTACAAGCAAATGCATTGTAATAGTTATTTGTGCTACAAGTGCGGAAGGTAGGTGATTTCCGACGAGTGGCATTTTGTCGTCGTATAAGTCGTCACGAGTCGGAAATCATCTTATGCACGTGTATCATACAACGTTTTACTATGCATTGTGCGAGGAAAAAAAAAACGAGCGAGCCTTACGGTAGTACATCATAGGCGACTACCTACCATCAACATATTAACGACGTATAAATGATAAAAACAACATTCATGACTTCGACTTTGACTTTGAGTTTGATTTTGACTTCGACTTTGACTCCATCGTCATCGCCATCGTCATCTCCATCGCCATCGCCATCGTCATCGTCATCGTTATCATCTGATTGGTAAAACTTTTCTCAAATAATAAAATCTCTGAGACGGGCTGACGACGCCGACGGACTCAAAAATTAAAAAAAAACAGAAAAGTAAAAAGCACTACTGAAAAAAAGTGTCACTTTCCTCACAAATTGACTGCTTGGAAAACGCTCTTTTCGATCAAATGCATTGTAAAAAATATTTAAACATTGTTACAATGATAACCTTAAACATAGTACATAATAATTATATCTGTAACTGTTAGTGACATTCATTATATTCTTTTACAATGCATTTGCTCGAAAAGAGCCTTTTCCAAGCAGTAAATTAGTGCGGAAAGTGTCACTTTTTTTGACTAGTGCTTTTTACTTTTCTGTTTTTTTTTAATTTTGGTGGCCGTCGTCAGCCCGTTGCAAAGAGTTTTTATTATTTGAGAAAAGTTTTACAAATCAGATGATGATGATAACGATGACGATGGCGAAGGCTATGGCGACGGCGATGGGATGACGATGGCGATGGCGATGGCGATGACGATATCGATGACGATGGCGATGGCAATGGCGGAGTCAAAGACAAATTCGAAGTGGAAGTGGAAGTGGAAGTTGAAGTGGAAGTGGAAGTTGAAGTGGAAGTGGAAGTGGAAGTTGAAGTGCAAGTGGAAGTGGAAGTGGAAATGGAAGTGGAAGTTGAAGTGGAAGTGGAAGTAGAATTGGAATTGGAAGTGGAAGTGGAAGTGGAAGTGGAAGTGGAAGTGGAAGTCGAAGTCGAAGTCGAAGTTTTTTTTTTTCTCTCACAATGCATAGTAAAACGTTGTATGATACACGTGCGTAAGATGATTCCCGACTCGTGTCGACTTATACACTCGCTCGCTGCGCTCACTCGTGAATAAAATGCCACTCATCGGAAATCACCTACCTTCCGCACTTATAGCATAAATAACTATTGTCTGTATCTTTTCTTCTTCTACATTCCTTCTATAATAAAACCGCCTACAAAAGTTGATAGACAAATAAATAAACACAAAACAGAACCGACCGAAATTTGGGTGAGTTCGAACACACCCCGGGGATGGGCAGTTATCGAGCAATAAACGGGAGTCGCTGAAATACCATCCCACAGGACTACGCTATTTTTAACACGAATGACAGGCGACTTTAGACCTTATTACTTAAGGCATAGAGATTTGAAGTATCGGTTGAACCATCCGCGTCCTTGCGTAAATATGAAATAGTTGACTGAAACAGTTGTAACGAGATGTTCATTTGAATATTCTAGTATAAGTATCAACTAACTTTCAAATATAAACCAACATTTTCGTGTTTTCCTGAAAAGAAAAGTCGACGCCATTTTATCGGTGGGTGTCATTTCAAACAATGAAAAGTTGGTGTAATTACATGGCGTGGTGATAGTGTCAATATCAACTTTATCTGTTTATTAATTATAGAAGCATATGTATTTTAGTGATATTTATTTTAGAAGTATGTATAGTAAGTTTATTCTCATATTGTATGTTTATAGTTAAATTAGTGAATAATTAAGTGTTTTTATTTTATGTACCTATATTATTTTCTCTTCTAATCTTACACACGTTGTCTACATCTCTTTAATACTTTCCTATCGCAGGTATGCTGGAAGCTTGTTTGGAAATAAGCATCACCTTTGTACGTATTTTTCTGTTCGTTTCTTCTTGTCTGTTTATTGTGTATTTAAACTGTTTAATAAATAAATAAAGTAGTAGAAGGAGCTAATTTTCCTGTCATATTTATTGAAGCTGGCATCTAAGTCTTATAGTAAATTCCAAATGTTTTTCGATGTGTATAATGTGTCAGGGGTAGTCAGATAGGAAATCTCGACTCCATGTAGCTTATTTTATTTTTTATATAATCATCATCATCTTCATCAATCATCATCAATCATCATCACTCACGCTATCATTCATTCTCCCTTCTCTTTCATATCATTCCTCACACAATCCATTCATCTTATCTTTTCTTTTTTACTTCATTATTTTTTTATAATAAAAAATAAAATATAAATATTTTATTGCCATAAAAAACAGGTTACAGAAAAATTCGAGACCCTGGCTCCAGAGCTAGGTTAGAGTACTTGTATTTCAGGAGCCAGTGACTTCATCCTTTGCGGCTACATCTAAGCAAGTTTAAGCAGCAAAATGTGATAAATTTTTCTTATTTAAAAAAATATAGATTAAGAAAAAATTATTAGAATTTAAGCAAATAAAATACTCTCATTAAATCAAAATAAGGTAAATGTGTAGTGATAGTGATTCCGATATCCTATTAACAGAATAAACAATTTCATTTAATTTAATTTCAGTCTGTTTTATGAAAATCAAGGCATAAAAGAATTTGAATTAACCAATTTTTCTATCGTTCCAGAAGCCAGTCTCGCCGCAGGAAGCTGGGAGAAATTGTATAAAGGTAAGAAATAATCTTAAAACACTGCCTTCAAAACGTCCATACCACCATAATCACACCATTATGATAATTAAAACCAGAACAATAGTCTCAAATCAGACACAATTTACAGTTTCGCTAAGCTTATACAATCATTCTATCCTCTCATTATAATGCAGAGTGCACAACGGTAGTACGTCGCTTAATTAAACAAGTTCGCTTAAAAGTCCAGGATCCCTTATAGAGAACAGTAAGGACGCTTATACTTAAAATTCTTAGGAGCGGTATTAACTAAGTATGTTATAAACATAGGAAGTGGTGCCGGGAACGGCCTGGTGTATATGGGAGATATTTTGCTTGGATTCTGTTGATTATTTAGTCAAATTATTACTTGCTTTAAGCGACAATATATCGTTAGATATATTGTCGATGAAAATGGTCCTAAAAAGGTAAGAGTTAAAATTTAAGATTCACAATTCGATTTTTATTCAAAACTCATCGAAAGATTTATGTAACAGGAAGGAAAACGTTTCATAAAGTAAAATTAAAATGTAGGCATAGAATAAAAGGAAATACTTTAAAAATCAGTTTTCCTTAACCAATTTATTATTTGAAACCCGAAAAATTTAATAAAAATCATATATTTTACTTAACCAGGGAATTTCGCCGTTGAGAGCTCTCAGCTACATAATTCGACTATTTATTTAAAAGGTCTGAGATTATAGCACTTTATTTAATTATGAAGCAATGTAATATGTATGGGGGAGTCGTAAAAACATTTCAACTTTTCCTCAATAAATCTTTCTTGTTTGCACGAGCATTCCCTTTAGCGAAAAGCATAATAAAACGAATTCCGTAAATTGTACGCTTTTATTTCATTTTTCAACTCTTACGGCTCTTCAATATTTACATTTACGCTTTCAGAGCCTATGTAATTCATTTTCCGTGAAAGATGATTTCAAAATGGAAAAGAAAAAGCTTTTATAGGCAAATTAAATTGTCTGGCGGAACTTAAACATAACTCACTTCAAGTAAAGTCTAGATTTTTTATGGAAATTTTAAATTAAATAATCCTCCGTCCTGACTCCTACGCACAATTTTAAGAGGGGTGTCATTAAATACTTGAGCAGGTTCACACAGACGTAGAACAAGCGATACTTAAGGGCACAGTGCTCACGCAAAAACGCTTCGCTCGAAAGCTTCACTTGACCGTTGTAGCCTCGGCCTTACATCGCGTTTCAACCACTTTAACAGAGTTATGCCGATCTTATCGCTAACAGTAGGCACTTTTGCGGTTCCATAGTAGGTCCGGTACTTCGGTATGTCTTTCTCAATGCGAATAACTATAAACTGATATTTTATTCAATACAAGCTGAGCCCGCTGCGTCGCCCTCATAATCGGTATATAAATCTTTGAGTCATAAATTGGTATTTCGAAAATCAGTTACATGATATATGTGTGTTGTGAGTCAGAACGGCTCAGATTGATCGAATCGTTGTGAGTTATTGGTTGGCATGAGTGATATAATTGAACGAAAATATTAACTTGTAACTTTAATGAAAACAAATGATGTCGTTTCTGATTTAATAATTCTTGGAGTTTACCTTTCATAGCATGATAAGTTGGGTTGTCTATGTTTTAGCTGCCAACGTTTATATAATGGCCGACAACTAAGCAATAATATTTTAATATCGATGAACCATTGTAATAGACTCAGTTGAATCATTATTGCATTTCTTCAACTCAATTCTTTTGTTTCCACCAGTCTCTACAATGCAAACTAAATCGATTCTCAACGATTCGATTAATCGCATGCGCTTCGATTCTTTGCCTGACTGATTGAACTCAATACCGGTCTGTGCGCGTCATTAACAGTGATCAACAGTAATTAGCCCGTCTGTAACTGTTCTTAAGAACTAGGTATGCAATGATTCCGTGGAACATTTCATAATGTTCTCTTTTTAGTACTTGGTTGACGTATTTGGTATCAAATTCTTAGATTGAGGATACTATGGACTGATGACGGACGGTGACGTATGTGTAATGTTCCATTTTCAAATGTTTAGGGATGCAGCGTCAAAGATGTCATAATTGGTTCCCTTATGTGGAAGCTAAGTATGCGTTGATTATTTTCTAGTGAAATATGTAGCTTAGCCGGCGATGTTTTATAGAGCCTGAAGAATGGTAAAGCCAACATCGTTTGAGCCGTTACTGTGAAGCTATTATAGGCTTCTAGGGTGTTCAACGTTTGTTAATCCTTCACTAAGGTTAAAATTATCTAACTGTCAAAGACAAACAGAACTTGTCGTTTTATGGCGTTAGTGACGTATAACCTTAAGGCGGTTTCCCGCGGTGCGTCATATTGCGGACGGACGCGGATCAGCTTGCCGGCCGATGACCACGGACAGCCACACACCGCACATCAAGTGCTTCTCCCACGGTTCGTGATATTGCAGATGGACGCAGACCAGCCTGCACGCCGATGACCACGGACAGCCGCGCACCGCACACCAAGGGCTTCTGCCACGGTCTGTGATATTGCGGATGGACGCGGACTAGCCCGTTGAGATTGGATCCATTTTTTTTTATCGCGAAATGCAAAGAGAAAGAGAAACTCTCACCTTTGAAGTTACCGATTCGCCGCGGGTCGGACGCACCGCGACGGACGTGTCAGCGCTATCACGGACAATACTCTTCCCATGGTGCGTCAATATCACGGACCGTGGGAGAAGCCCTTGGTGTGCGGTGCGCGGCTGTCAGCGTCCGTCCGCAATAACACTCACCGTGGGCCTCACCTAAAAAGCCTTTAAGGTGGAAAAGCAATAACGAGGTCCTCTTTACCTATAGTTAAGTCTTCTCTAGGCTATTAAAACGTTCTCTAGCCAAATTATTGTTAGTTCCCCTTTAGTAGCGAAACGCATTTCATTTAAAAATAGAATAGAATACATTTTATGTCCGCCATCTTTCTCCTCATTGTCCTAGTCTTTTACCAAGCTTTTCTTATTTCACCAATCTGTCTTTTCCCACTATCGATTATCCTGAACATAAAAAAACGTTCTTAATCAATCTTTATTACTAACAAGCTGACCCGACAGACGTTGACCTGTCCAAATTTCAATAAATTTCCTGATAACTTTTACATGACCATTAAAAAACAAAAAAAATGGCAGTCTGCCGACAGAAGTAATAACTAAAAACGCGAATCCATAAGTTTACCCCCTAGCAAAAATCGCTCAACGTGCGTAAAGAAGTTTTCACTTCAAAAAAGAATTACTCATAACCATGGTTTGAATCCCATAGAAAAAAGGACGTTTAGTTTTTCCCAAATTTGATAATTTTCCGGAAAACTTTTCCAATTTCTGTTTCCATAAAACTTTATTCGGACTATTAAGAACATTTTAAAACAAAAAATACCCAATCGTTCCAGCCGTTCTCAAGTGATGCGCTTACCAACGAATAGCATTTCGTTTTTAAATATAGAAGATTTTATTAACAGCGGTAGATGGAATCTATCCAGCCTGATCTTCGATACGATCTCTAGTGTTGTTAGTAAATATCCGATATCAAAACAAACAACCATGTATCGATTAAGATATTCCTCTAAGAGCCTCATTTATCTGTCACCGCATGACGCCTCTCCGCTGAAGGATATTTAACTAAAATTTAAGTACCGCTGGAAGGGCTGTCAGGAATAAATTATGAGCGATAGTGAACAGAAACCTGATCCTGTCTTGAATTTTTAATTGAATCTAAGACTAAGATATAGTGGTTTTGTCTTGAGAGTTTCAAAGGAGATTGAGGTTTGGAAATATTCAGGTTGAGTTATGATGACATAACTCACTGAACATTTCCAACATTTCCAAATCTCACGTTTTTTATTTGTGGAATAATTTGGCTTCAACAAAATTAAATACTCGGTGTCATTTCACTTTTCTGACTCTAAATGTAGAATTATCTTGTTTACTCTATCTAATTTTTAGATACTTTTTTACGAAGTGGTTCCTTTTTAACTTCGCTTGTCTCAAATCTTTGAGTGCTCTATGTCAGACCGGTTGAATCCACCATCTTGGACGCATAATATCGTCAAAATTAATGTTTATAATAAATTGAAGTCTACATTTCACAAGACAATAGTTAAGTTCTGTCTGCAGTCTCTCAATATTTCAGCAAACCGATAAAATCGTCCACTTTTCATTCACTCTGATGCAAATCAGTCGTGGCATGGCGAAACGATTTACGGCGGCCATTCTACAAATGATTGTATTACCCTTTGCTAGTGTATAATCAAATAACAATGTGGACTATGTCTCGATATGATCATAACTGCTAAATAATTTTGACACCTGACAAATTTTAGCTCTGACAAATATCGAAACTCGATGAAAGACATATCTAGTACTTAAAATCAGATTTTGTGATAAAATTGCAGCTCTATTGGAACTACCCGTATAACCAGTTCTAAAACTATAAAGATGGTATAATTTATCTAAACTTCTAAACTAATATTATAGAGAGAACAGATTTATTTTTTGTATGTTTGTTTGTTACGCTTTTACGCTAAAACGGCTGAACGGATTTGGATGAAATTTGGCACATACGTAGGCCATGATCTGGATTAGGACTTAGGATACTTTTTATCCCGATATTCCCACGGTATCGACACTTATGCGGGTGAAACCGCGGGGTGCAGCTAGTAAGCTATACGTATATATAGCATAATACTAGCTGACCTGACAAACGTTGTCCTGTTCTTTCAATAGTTCATACAAAAACCCCTTAAAAAAGGACGAAAAAGTTCCGGGGAATTTCCAATTTTGCTTTCCATAAAAATCTAATATGAAATAAAAAGAACATAAAAAAAAAAATTGCCATCATTCTCAAGTGATGCGCTTACAAACGAACAGCATTTAATTTTTATTTATTAAATTCAATAAAACTTTATTTCAGACTAAGGTATAGGTAGGTAGGTGGCGGGGGTAGGTAGGTAGGGGATTTTTGTTAGTATTTAATTTTGGTTTTAGTAACAATGGTGCTTAAAGTAGGTTAGTATTGTTAGTTTACACGAACTAAATTTATTTATGTAGACCTATGACTGTCCTCACCCAGTGTCCCTGAAAGGGACAGTCCGGTCTGGCAAACAACATTGTATAATTGCATAGCACATGTTGAGTACTATGTACCGACTATAAAGCTACCATTTAGGTACTGGATATGTCTTTCATTGACTTGAATGTGCCTTGGCGGCTGAGAGTATGTCATGCTCACTCTAATGTCTCGCTGACGGTGGCGCGTGTGTTGGATCATTTAGCTCCCTTCAAAATGGTTGAGCTGAATGGTGCTAATCCATGCGTCATGTTCGTGAACGGGCGCCGTCAGTAGGGAGTGACGGCGCCCGTTCACGAACAAAAGCGTCCCAAACAAAAATAAAAATTCGAAAATTAAATTAAATTAAAATAAGCCGTGGTAGCTAAGAGATGACCAGTAGGGACTGGTCATCGGCTTATTTTAATTTAATTTAATTTTCGAATTTTTAATTTTTTTAGGGATGCTTTTAACGTTTTGCATCGTTCTCACATGTATAACTTCAACATGAATGATGTAACCAATTTTTTGCAACCATATTATGATTTAAAAGAGTGTCCGTGGAGTTTCTTGCCCGTTCTTCTCCATAGGTACCTACTACGCTTTGGAATGGGCATCTAGCTTCATCTTTCTGACTGACGGACCCCTTGACAATTCAAAAGTGCCTGTAATTGGTTTATTTGAAATAAATGCTTTGAGTTTGAGTTTGGCAGCGATAATTTTTAGAATATGATAAAATATAATATAATAGAATATAATATTTATATGGAAGATTATTCTGTTCGTAATAAAATAAATCTACCAACAAATATCAACATACTTTTAGATAGGTACGTGGTTGAAATATACGATAGGTGTAAATTGTCTATTGTCTGTACTGAAATCGCACCTTATCTAAGTTTTGACAGATGAATACTCACTCCGCATTTTAGGTGGTACGCGGTGGGCTCGTCTTGCTGGGCCAATTCAGTGAGTATAACGTAGTCAGAAGATCTAAATGTTACGCGATAGAAAGAGAGGCAACTTCTATTGTAGGTAATTAGCGCTGTGCGACCTGAATTGAACTTTATTGTGTCGTTGTTTGAGTCGGTTTTTAACCGATTTCCAAAAAGGAGGAGGTTACGAGTATTTGTTCGTCACTTTTTTTTTTTTTTATGTATGTCCGGCGACTTTTCCGTCAATTGTGGAGCGATTTTGAAAATTATTTTTTTGTATGAAAGGGTATACTCCCAAATTGGTCCCATATAAATTTTATTAACTTTGCTCGGATAGTTTTTGAGTAAGCTTCAATAATTCGCATTTTTCCCACTTAGTATATGTGGATGATATGATGATAACTTCCTGTCACTGTTATTTACATAGCAGGTAGTGGTATTCGAATTTGTGTGGGGTAGGTACCACAACTAAAAAGGGAAAAACAAAAAAAAAACGACTTTTTACGAAAGTTATTTTTCACTTTGTAGTGTTTTTTTTTGGAAGTCGGTTGTTTTTTTTTGTAAATGTTTTTTTATTTAAGAGCCCCTATCAATTTCGGCGCGCTACTAGTTTAGGTAACTATCGGAACGCAGTGTGTCTGTGTGCGTTCGAACTATTGCTGACAATCGTAGTGTGCGTTGTCGCACGGTGCAGCTGGAATAATAATCTTGGTCCGTTACCGCCATTATCAGCACTCCATAGTTTTTATTTAATAGGTTCCGTAATACTGGATGGGTTTTACGGGGTGAACCTGGGCTGTATTATTAATCTGTGGTTTTATTCAGTTGCTGTAATTAAATCTGCGACTTTGCACGATTACTGATAAATGCGTGCACTAACTGGACAGGTCCAAATCTGTGTGGTTATTTCCTCAAAACACCATTTAAGACACCAATCTACGTGGTGCTCACATGACCTGACCAAGATTATGTCTGGAGTTTAAAAGAGACTATGATCTCTGAGTTTGTTTCGGAGTCTTCTTCTCAGAGTAGTCGGATAGGAAACGCCGACCTCATCTAGTTTTTAAAATATGATTGACGTGTAAGATTGTTTGAACAAAACTACTTATAGAAATAAATCATTTATTACCATACAAACACTAAGACAACTCCGCATCCTGCATACCCAGGCATTCCTACCCATTATGTTAAAACCCCGCTCCACAGTATTCTAGCAAAACTCCAATAATATGGTAATGCTGAACAATATTGAGATGTTCCCGCTGAACCTTCCTACGTCTACCTCTGAGAAACTAATTTCGATACTTCCAACGTTTTGTTACAAAGGAGACGGCTCATTCCCAAGTCTGCTGTTTGTCCTCTGATTAATATTTCGAATTCAATCGTCGGTTATTGTTTTGAAACCATTCATTGTAAAGCTATACTTGTTGGCGAGGATTTTGCTCGTATTAAATTTAATATTCTTTTTTATGTTTTAGGGTAGTAGTCAACCAGGAACCATTATAGTTTCGCCATGTCTGTCTGTCTGTCCGCCATCGCAGAGACCCTTAGTACTAGGAAGCTGTAATTTGGCATGGGTAGGTATACTTAATAATCACGCCAATATGTGGCAAAGTAAAATTAAGTTTTTTTTTTTGTATACTTACATGTTACTTACCTCCCCTTCACGTAAAGTGGGGATGTTTTTTTTTCTCGTCTATGCCATGGTGTGGGGTGTCGTTGGAAAGGTTGTTCAAAAATATTGTGAGTGTCTGAAAATCATGTTTGGATACAGGGACCCTTTTGCGAAATATTAAGCTTTAAAGTGCTAACTTTTGTTGGTCAAGTGGCCCCCTCCCCCCCTGCCAGCTAAATGGTTGGGTCAGCTTAAGTGAAAAATTTCACGGCAGTAGTATATGTATACAGGGTGGAATTTGACTGTGGACTAGAACTGTTGAAAAAGTCATACAAAAAATAAAAAGTTGTAGCGCAAACCGAACCATAACTGTAGGCATTACTGTTATTTTTCCTAAAACTGGTGTTTGTTTACATGTTTGGTAATTAAATTGCGAACGGAGATTAGGTATACCTAGATAGACGAAACAAAAGCAAACTTCGTCAAAGCAAGCACCACTATCAAAAGGTCACACAAACGGAGACACACAAAGACAAGGCATCGAGACAGATTGCAAGCTGTTGTCTCCCAGCTGGACAGATTTCACGCTATTGCATTTCGGTGTAAAGCTTGGTAAACAAAGCCTTCAGGGATGCTAGGGAATGCTAGATTTTCTCTCACAGCGAGAAATTCCCGGGGGTACGTAATTTTGTAGGTAATGTTGTGTTGTTAAACAAATAATATGGTGGAAACGTTTACTTTAAGAGCCCATGCTACCTCAGCTGAAATTCACTTTTTATCTCGCTCACAACATACTGCTCGCGAACTGAGTGAGAGCGAGATGGAGTGGGGTGCTGGCGGCTCGAAGGCGCCGATAGTTTAGATAATTGTTTTTTTACGCTGAAAATGAAGGTAATAAAAAAAAATACAAACATAGTCGCTGCTTTATAGTTAATTCTGATAATATGCAAAGTTTCATGATCTAATTCATGTTTGTGTGTATTTTCATGTTTTTATGTATACGAGTATTCATTTAATTTGTTATCTTTTAATTGTGCTTTTGTGTGTCTTTTGTATGCACTGAATAAATGTTTTATCTATCTATCTAATTTGAAGTATTTTATTAATAAGAGCGGTTTATTGTTCGGTTAGGAGGTAAATTTGGTATTTTAATTCTATAAAGAAATTTTTATGTAATCGTGTTTTCGTCATATACTTAACATTAATCCTTAATTTTATCATATATTTATTGCAAAATGAATGCTGCAGTATTTTCGATATAACGAAGGATCGTGCTAAGCAATTTGAGGTAGTATAGGCTCTTAATAGTCGTATGGAATGCTTCCGTGCCTGGCTACAATTTAGAGGTTACACTTACCTGTTATTCGTGTTGTGGTCATCGTGAGTGTAATAGACTTGAGTTTCAACTACTATATCCTAACAATACGAGTAAATGCGACAACGGAATTGTGTCAGAAGAATGGGAAGCAGTCCTCATGACTACAAGTCATGAGGACTGCTTCCCATTCTTCTTCTAAAAATTATTAAATTAATTATTATTCTTCTTCTGAATTAAAAAAAAAAATGTCAGGTGTAGCAATTAAAACACTATCCTCATTGTGTGTATTTTGGGAAACCCATGTTTATCAGAGCTTAGGAGATTCCAATTATTTTGATCATGCCCTAAAGCCCTAAACGTTACGGTGGTTATGTCTTGCCTCGAGAGAATATTTCCTGCATTTAAGTAATTTATTGTTCATCATAATCTGCCGAGCCTTTTCCCAACTATGTTGGGGTCAGCTTCCAGTACAACCGGATGCAGCTGAATATCAGTATTTTACATGGAGCGACTGCCTATCTGACCTCCACAACCTAGTTAAAAACACAAAAAAACAAATGACAGTCGGTACCAATGGCTTAACGTGATTTCCGAAGCACGGACGAGTCTCGGTATATAAAGATGGTCACCCATCCACGGACAAACCGCGGCAAGCGTAGCTTAACCTGATCGATCGACCCGTTCGGCTGTTATTACTTAGCCACAAGCCCCTCCTGCTCATGCCCTAAAGCCCTAAGCGTAATGGTGGCTATGACTTGTCTCGAGAGAACATTTCCTGCATTTAAGTAATTTATTGTTCATATTACTCGTAATTCAAACTCATTTTACAAAGCATGACGCTCCACAATAACAAGCAATCTTCTTACAGCACATTCGTAGTATCATTCCATCTAGCATGTGGTAATGACGTGAAACCGCAACACTCCGCGCGGTGCCGCTCAGAATCGTTGAGAATCGCACGAAATTGACGCGGTCACTATACTTCCGTGTTCGTACGGGACTGAGCGGCTGGAACACTGTTATTTTAAGAAAATGCCTTAATATGAGCTATGTTTTGGTTCAGGTGGGTGTAAAAACGTGGCTGGTATCCGGATAACCCGTTAAAATCAGTGTGGTGTAAAATGGGCTACCGATTCATTGATCAGTCTTGGACATACTTTGGCAGTCATGATAAATACATAGATCGTCTTAAAAATACCAAAAGCCTGACTTTTAAATAAGAATAATGGCACATTTCGGATTTACAGACTTTATTTGTTTATATTTAATCTTATATTTTGAATTGTTTTAATTATTTTATGTACATTGTTCTTACATATAGAAGCAACAAGAATAATGTACCTAGGATTTTGTAATATCTATATTTAAATGTCCTTTGAGTTTCTTGCCCGTTCTTCTCCATAAAGATCTACGGTTTGGAATGGGCAACTACCTCCAACTTTCTGACTAACTGACCGACTATTTGACAATTCAAAAGTGTTGTACAATGTACTTAGCTGTTGCAAACGTAAGCAAGACATACGCATGGTTGCATGCATTTTGAAATTCCTAGTAACTCAGTATTATGTATTATGTTGCAACACACCTAATACCTACAGATGACGATATTAGTCTAAAGATTAATGTAAGTCCTTAATACAAGAGAGTCAATACAAACCAATTTTCTAACACAAAGTGCAAATAAATTGCCTATTGAGGAAACCATTGCATGTCCGTCACCACATCTATCACTCATTGCATTAATAGCACATGGAGTAAATATTAGTCAGAGAACAAGCTCTTACGAGCTCGCTGCGATAGTTTAGTACGCGGCTGGGTGGTTTAGTATATGGCGCGGTTACTATAGGATATCTGAGACAAGCCCTAGCCTAATTAACCCGTTGAGATGTTATTTTAGCTCACTGCTCACTTTCGTTAGAATGTAAGGAATTTTTATGCAAAATGTCATGTTTTTAGACACAGCGGTTTAGGCTGTGCGTTATTTGTTAGTGAAATGATAAGGAATTAAAGATTTTTATTAATTTGATAGGGCAATAAGGGCTACCCTATCCTTTGTAACTTTTGGAGTTATTTCTATCGACATACGGTAATGAATTTACAACTTTTCTTTTAGACTTATTTACGAGACAGGATTAATTCTCATCATAAAAACAAACAGGAATATGGTCGTTGTTCTTTTTCCAAATTATGTTAAGAGCCCTCTTACATTTCGGTGCTGCGCTAAAGCATTCTTGCGATACTGAGCGCACATTGCCGGCGCAGTGAAATATATGGTACTTTTATTTTATTCATAAAAAAATAGAAATAGCAATAAAAAAATTAAAAAAACTGCAAATGGAAATTACTTCAACAGTTGGTCTTGTCGCCAAATAACATTTTGCTGTAGCTACAACGGGCTTAAATGCATACAGTTACATCATAGTGTAGATCTATTGCAAGCGTGGTCTCTGTCTGATATCTACTCATGTGCCAATACCGCTAATGTCCGCAAATTATTCGTTGGTCAATAGGAAGAGGGTTTAAATTAAATTCATCATTATCATCAGTTTATTTACTGTCTGTTGAAACCGCATGTGATGGGTAATTTTATTTAAACACTTTATTTATTGTTGCGTGTGTTATGTTATACAAGGAGAGGAGCTCGTGGCTAAGTAATAACAGCCACACGGGTCAATCTATAAGGTTATGCTACGCTTGCCGGGATTGGTCTATGGATGGGTGACCATCTCTAGAATCAATTCTATTTTTTGTAAAATTGACGTTCATAAGTGCCTTTTATGTGCCTAATTGAAATAAATTGTTTAACTTTGACTTTGAACGACGTTTTTCTCCGTCAAACAGGTAGTGTTCCGGTGATATCGCATTGAACGACGTTTTTCTCCGTCAAACAGGTAGTGTCCCGGTGATATCGCATTGAACGACGTTTTTCTCCGTCAAATAGGTAGTGTTCCGGTGATATCGCAGTTAATGCACGAAAAATCCCAACAAGTTCGGATTGTTTTCGGACGTCGGAACTATACGTACGACTAACTTCCTCCCCCTCTCCGCGCTCCCTTTGTACTTGGCAGGTCGGCATCGTTCGTTCGTGTTCGCTCAAGTGAAACTCGTACGAAAATGCATCCAAAGTGTGCGCAGCCCAAATTCCGTACAAAAAATACGTAGGTATCTATGTATATGTTGTTATATCCCCCTACCGCAGCTTACAATCTCGGACACCAATAAAATAATAACCAACAAAGCGCAGTCAGTGATGTGCAACGCGACCCCTGACTCCATTCCACTTCATCCCGCCACATATCGATAGCTTATGCACGTTCATCGACCTAATTACACCACTAACTGATTAGCATTCACCGCTTCCCGCTTGATTAGGTATTTGCCTTTCATATCTCTGATTAGTGATTAGTATTTGGTTTTGATTGTGTATGTTGAGTGATCAGTGTCATCGCCGACCTCATCTGGTTTAAAAAAATATGATTGATTTGTAAAAGTGTTTGTACAAACCTACTCATGCTGCGGCCGCATCTGCGTCTATCATGACGAAGATTCGCACAGTGATATGATACACGCAGATGTGACTAACCAAAAGCGGTTAAAGTCGCGATAATTCGGGCTGCGTAGCACTTATCGCCCGGGTGGCGGTACATAATAAATAGGAACCGTGTCCACGTAGGACATGCCACGATCCGATCCAGCCTGTCGCTTGCTGTCCTCCCCCAATGACGCCCTAATCCGAGGACCGTACCCCACAGGGAGTGCCCTAATTTTTGAGTTTCATGCCCTGGCTTAATTTATTAAAACATCCACAGGATAGCCCGGTCAAGCAGCCGAGATGCGAGATGCCATACTAAAAAAAAACGGGGCATGCCGCATCACTTAACCAGCCGTCTTTTCAAGAATTTGTTTTCCTATATGTAAAACGAAGGCCTTTAATTTAATCGTTTTAGTACGGAAACCTAAATACGAAATAAGATATATCGAAAAAAAAAAATTGAAAGAAAGAAAAAGTATTTATTGAGACAAGCACTGGAGATCTCAAATTAAACTAAAACTCATTGAAACATAAATAGAAAAAAAAAACAATAAAAAATATAGTAAAATTAAAATAAAAGCAGAAAGTCCTGTGCGAGGCCAAAAGGCTCCTATCTCAGCATGATGCTGCGACATTTAATAATAAATATCGCAGCGCTGGTATTCTGATAGGGCCCGAAATTGTTACAAATGTATTCAGAGTGCAATAAATAATTTGCAGTTTATTATCCCGGGACTTAATCGTCATGTTTATAATTCCGGGGTTTTAGAGGAGGTATTATCCACTCTATGTTACTCATCCCAAAAAAATCACAGCTGACTTACTTATTATTCCGTTACATCAAGTTACAGTTTTAAACGCCATCACATAAGTAGGTGTCGTTGCATAACCAGTTATTAACGGTTGCTCTGACGAAACCCACGGTTAAATAACATTACGATAACATCGGTAACCGGTCCATTCGGAACAATTATTTGGCTAGTTTAAGGTCCGGAGGCATTGTAGTGAGACCAGCCAGGTTTGAATTCCTACCTATCTTTTATAACAATAATTTGTCGTGAATTCATTGATTTAATTTAAAAAAATGTATTACTTAAATATCGAATTAAAATATCCACTGTGGCAACACTGTCAACGTACAAATTATTAATTTTATATCAATGTTTTAATGTATTTTCATTATGGTAGCTCTGTGTTTTATTTTACATTGGCAACGCTCAGAAATAACGGTTATGATAATATCGTTATTTCTGGGTGGGGGGGCAAAAGTCATCCTAAATATTGTAAAATGTAGTGCAGAGTCAGTCGTCGTTTGATTGTCAAATAGTACAGTAACTGGGCAGGTACCGGCACAGAAATAGGAAGTAGACTTTAGTAATTATTATGTAACTTGTTTTGCTTACTAACAAATTACTAACACCTTTTTATTTATGTTTTTTGTATGTACTACTAATAACCCTACTAAAGGCTCATGCATTTCATAGAAATTGTTTTGTTAGAGTCGCGTCGCACCCGTCTGCACGAGCAGCGTCTGAAATATAGATAAATTTGTAAAGAAAAGACCCTTTTCTGGCATTAATACTTTTAATCAGCACAACAGTTGTGCTGATTAAAAGTATTAATGCCAGAAAAGGCTGAAAACGCTGCTCGTGCAGACGGGTGCGACGCGACTCTAACAAAACAATTTCTATGAAATGCATGAGCCTTTTTTTTTTTTTGGGTGGGAAATCATCAAATGACTCCTCCCGCTCTGGGCGGAGCGAGAGGGAGTGTCAGACTTTTACTGACTAAAACCCACCCGTGTTCCTTCCGTTGCCTGTGTGCCGGGGCCGCGATATCCCTTTCGGACCAACTCGCAACCCTGGCAGGCATTGGCCCTTACGGACCCCGTCAGTTGGTGCTGACATCTCTTTGAGGCGCGCGTGGAACACAACGCGCCGTCGACCCGGGCCTGGTCCTAATCGGACGGCGAGCTACCCATTGCCCACCGTCCGCAAGCCCGCGCCTACGGTGGCCGGAAGTCGGCTCGCGACTCCCGACGCCCGGGGCGTCTCCTGCGGCGACTAGGGGCGCGAGGGCGCGCATCTTGCATTTCCCTCGCGCGCTCCGCCTCCTCCTTCGCGAGCATTACTGCTTCGCAGAAGGAAGTGACGGCTTCCCATGCACTCTCGCTCCGGACCATGGCCTGAACCAGGGCCGGACGCGAGAGATCGCCGCTGCCGATCGCCTCCGTGAGGACACGGCGGTGCCCCGCCCAAGCCGGGCAGACCTCCACCGTATGCTCCACCGTGTCCTCCGGGCGATCCACACAATGGTAACACCCGGGCGTTTCCTCCCGCTTTATCCTGAACAGGAACCTCCCGAAACAACCGTGTCCGGTGAGGACCTGCGTCAGGCGGAAGGTGAGGACGCCGTGGCGCCTCTCTAGCCACTCCTCAAAGAGGGGCCTTACCGCCGCAATTGTGGCGTGCCCAGCGCTGGGTTGCGACAATCGCACTCTCCATGCCGCCATGAGATCCCGCCGGAGCTCTGTCCGCTGTGCCGTGATTTCTCGCGGCAGCGGAGTTACGCCCCGGCGTTTCGCCTCCTCGCGCAACTCCCACATGTGCGCGAGGACTTTTGCCTCCAGATCCCATGGCGGAAGTCCGGCAAGGAGGCTCGCCGCCTCACGGGAGACCGTGCGGTATCCTCTGACCAGCCTAATGGCCATGACCCTTTGGGACGCGTTCAATCGCTGGGCTGGTCGCAGCCTTAATGAACGCGCCCACACCGGTGCCCCGTAAAGGGCCATGGACCGAACGATCCCCGCGTAGAGCCTCCGGCAGGAGGCGTTTGGACCCCCTAGATTGGGCAGAAGCCGCTTCAAAGCAGCCCCAGCCCTCTGCAGTTTGGGAGCCAAACGTCGGAAGTGCTCGACGAAGTTCCACCGGCTGTCGAGGACGAGTCCCAGGTACTTCATCGTCGACTCGACACCGATGTGAACCCCTCCCGCCGTCATCTGGGAACCCGACAGTGGCGCGTTCCGAGGACCATAGAAACACATGGCCTCGGACTTGTGCAAGGCCACCTCGAGTCCCAGTTGCCGGATCCTATCGACGATTGTCGCAACCCAACGTGTCGCTAGTTCGGCCGCCGCCTCATGCGACCTCCCCTGCACCAGGACCAGCGTGTCGTCAGCGTAGCAGACTACGCTGACGCCGCTAGGGAGGTCGGCGCGCAGCACCCAGTCGTAGCCGATGTCCCACAGATGCGGCCCCAGGACCGATCCCTGCGGGACACCGCACGACATCTCTCGCCGGTTCCACTCTCCGTGGTGACCGGGGTAGATGACGGCCCTGTCCGTCAAATAGGCCTCGACCACTCGACAGAGGTAGGTCGGCATCCGGTGATACCGGAGTGCCTCCCTAATGCAACTCCAGGGCAGGGTATTGAACGCATTGGCGATGTCAAGAGACACCGCCAAGACCACCCCACCCCGGGCAACAGCATCCCCCGTCGTGAGGGCTCGAACGCGCATGATGGCATCCACCGTAGAGCGCCCCTTGCGGAAACCAAACTGGCTGTCCGCCAAATCCGGCCCCACTCGCACCAGCTGCCCGACAAGGCGGTCTGCAATTACTCTTTCAAAGAGCTTGCCCACCTCGTCGAGCAGCACGATGGGCCGGTAAGCGGACGGAGAGTCCGCCGGGCGCCCCGGCTTCTTGATGAGGACCAGTTTCCCCGTCTTCCAACGAAGTGGGAACTGGCCCCTGTCACTAGCCATCCTGAGGATGCCACGTTGAGAGGTGAAACACGTGTCGATTTCTTCCAGGGTTCTTTATGACTCCTTAAGAACGGTTAAGCGGATAAGGTTACTAAATATACGTGGTCTATTGTATTTTATAATGGATTTCCGCAAAGTCACGCCTGAATCAATTAACTATCTTAAATAGAGTTTAAAAACCTCATTATTAAGGATCTTGGGATTAAATTGCATATTGTATTGTTATAATAAAAGTTTAAAGTTTTTCCAGCTCACCACTGGTGTCTAGATTTTTCAACCTCACTGCGTTATAGAAAAGCTATTCGTTTATAAGATTCTACAAGAAAAAATATATTTTTACGTGACCTTGTTCTACATAACAAGGTCTAAAAATCTAAACACGATTATTCAAATAAGGTTGAGAAAAAACTCTTTTGAAACGTTGAAAGTTACTCAAGACAGCCCCGAAACGCCTACGCTTCACTGATTCTATTAGCTAAAAATACCTTTTAGATGACCCTTGTAAGACGACCCTTATTGCCTTATAACAACAACATAACATCACGCGTGTATTCCCCGAGGGGTTAGGCAGAGGTGCGCCTTTTTTAGTATGTGGCGGCATCTACAATCGCCACATGAGAACTACGCATCAAAGACCTGACGTCACACAAATCCTGCATCGCGCAATTAGAGTTTACCGCGCTATGGACATATATACAATCTCCCAACTTCAACTTCAGGGCAGTTGCCCGCCAGACACGACATCCATCTGGTCGGAGGATCCTCCCTTTTCTATGGTGGATGAGTGAACTTATTACACCCTGTTCCTCATGCCACTAAAAGTACACCCACATTTCGCCATTTTTCTTAGTCCCATGTAATAGGGATCGAGCCTATTGCCATTACCGGGCACTAATACAGACTCCGGGCTGCTACTGATAAATTCCAGATGGAAAAACCCATTAACACTTTGCCCGGCCTGGGAATCGAACCCAGGACCACGTGCTCAGCAGTAGCGTAACACTAGACCAACGAGCCAGTCTAGGCAATTACTTATTAATAATTTAAATTCAAAATTCATAACCTTCCTGCGATGGTCAATAGTTTCTAATTGCCTATCAGAAATCGATCAACACTTTGCTACAAATTAACACATGTATCTAACGTCATTACAATATCGTTATCTTAAACTATTTGTATTCACACTGTCATTAATTGACTATTACAAAGGTCTACAAGATTCGATAGTGGCTATGTTTCGGCAATAAATATGGGCATAAATTACTATCTGGAATTTCTCAGTAGCAGCCCGGAGTCCGGGTTTGTGCCCGGTTGATGGCAATAGGCTCACCTCCCGTTACATGGGCCAGAGGAGGCTCCCTAAATGTCATTTTAATTTGCATTAATATTCTGAAACAGTCACGTATACAATCAATTTGGAACTTATGATTTATTGGATCTTTTTCTTTCCATGTACAAGACAGATTGTAACACTTTCGCTCGATTCATTTTTTATTCGAAAATTATTTATTATCCAGCCACAAGACATTTTTGCTCTAGATCAATTACTTTAGTTATAAACAAAATAAGAATTGAGACTGCCTTTTAGTTTCGAACCTCGAATACGATCAAAGAGCGTACGCGATATTCAACCTTATAACTGATGTGTGAGTGGCGAGGTGCTTTGTGGTGTGGAGCTTGCGTGGAAATTGTATTTAGAGTGCCTGGTCTGGCGAAATGTGGGTGTACTATAGGTATACCTCTGCCCAACCCTTAAAGATAGAAAAAATATTTATTGAGACTCGCACAAGAAATCACACATTACGAGTAAACTAAAACACACTAAACATAAATAAAAAACAAAGTAACTTTATAATTTAAAGGAAGTCCTGTACGAGGCACAGCGCTAATTACCTACAGTTATATTCACCTAGAAGGTGCCTCTCTTTCTATCGCGTAACTCTTAGATCTTCTGAGTACGTTACACTCACTGAATTGGCCCAACAAGACGGGCCCGCCGCGTACTTGTAGATTCATACCTAAACTGCGGAGTGTTCCATCTGTATTAGTAATTTGTGCAGACGTTCAATCAGTGCGAGCCATTTTACTTCAAAATTCGCACAAAACAAGCTTTTTATGACCGAAAGCGTAAATTGCAAAGTTCATTCTTATTAGCCCTAAATCTGTTTTAATTGCTAAAGTTTACTTTGTTCCGTCATCTACGAGTATTATAGTTATGGCAGTTTCCAAACTACAATAGTTAATTTATTATGTAAGAAGTACGAAAATAGTTTATCTATTTATTTTATTTTTACCCAAAGCACGCACCTCTGACTTTTCGGATTCATATGCGTATAATTATCACTTGCTTCAAAAACGGTAAAGGAAAACATCGTGAGGAAACCGGCATGGCAGTGAGATTTACTCGAGGGCATGTGAAGCCAAGTCAGAGGCCCATCGGCGGCATAATGACTCTGACACCAGGTTAGTCCACACGAAAAAGAAAGAAATAATTTTATCTATTTTAGAAGAACTCTGTATTTCTTTTTGCCCCAAAAGGCAATTTATATATTTTATTTATTTATATAACAATTGCTTGCTGCACTTACAGTTAACAATACAGCGCGCAGCAAGCCAACAATTTGTAGCTAAAAAACTTCATACAAACATTAATAACTACCATTATCACCTTCACTTTTAAAATGATCTAATTAGGTTAAACTGCAGCACTTTCTATGACTAATGTTAATGAGTTATGGTTGTCAACTAATTGCGTGGAATTCCTTAAGATGACACTAATCTAGTATCTGCAGGTTGACCTAGTCAGTAAGTTAAGTCAGTGGTTCCCAACCTTTTCGACCAGGGACCAATTTGAATTCTTCGTGGTTAGATAGATAGAATACTCTTTAGTATGTACACCATAAATATTACACATATAAATGTAGCAATTCAAGGGATAACACAATGGGCGATCTTATCGCTAAAGCGATTAAAGACAACCTTTGGACGGATTAAGGGAAAAATGAGAGTCAATACTGCAGATAGTCTGTGGTGTACCATTTACATATATACAATAAATACAGCGACCATAAGGTTTAAGAAAAATAAACTGTAAATAAACTTTAATTAAAACTTTTAACATACCTATTCTTACTTTTAATATATTAGTACTTGGTAATAGGGATAATAATAACATTCTTTATAGAAAATTAAACTCGATTTGCACCAATATGATTAAACACCCACGCTTGCCACTACGCTGCACCGACCGCTTAACAATTAATTATTTAAAACGATAAAGGTTTGACATTTTAAACTGTTCGGGGTCCATATTTTAGATCATGCGGACCATTGGTGGAGAACCACTGTCTTAAACCAATTACTACGGTCCTAATTTGTGAAATGAGTTTAAATAAATTAAAAACTAATTGGCAGGTACGTAAACTAAATCGGTTACTAATTACAAGCTATTTAATACTGAAGGTTTTATTAACAACAGCTGACCCGACAGACGTTATTCTGTCCAAACTTCAATAATTCATACACAAATTCCATAAAAAAGGACGTTCAGTTTTTTCCGAATTTGAATATTTTCCGGGATTTTATTTCAATTATTCTTTCGTTTGTAATATCTAATCTTATTTCAAATGAAGTATAGTGTTTAGATTAGACATTTAACTAAACCTTTTTTACAGTCTGATCAACCGATTTTGACTTCTATTGCATTGGTGGTATGACAAATGGCAGCTGCAGTAAACAATTGGCATTGTAACCACTTTTTTTGCTTTTTATGCCATCCTTATGCGTACGGTATAAAAGTCAAAATCGGTTGAACGGACTGTATAAAAGGTTTAGTTTAATGTCTAATCTTATTTCAAATGGAGTATAGTTAGTTTCTTGGGAGCAAGAATCCGCTCAATCTATTGGGGGTACTTTTTCACAATTAAGAGCGTTTATTCTGAAAGTGGGCAACGTCGCAAATAGATGTCAAATATTTCACTGTTTTGATTAATTTGGCAATATTACTGTGTGGAAATAAAAAAATTGGCTTAATAGCGAACTAGAATATTGATTATGAAATGCAACAATTAATATCGTAACACCGAATGTTTCGTTTTAGATGTAAAAAATCTATTTGGAAATTTCGAAATGCGTTTTTTACACCTAAAATGGGTACAACATCAAATTCAATGTTATAATTGCAATTCATTATTAATATTCTAGTTCGCTAGTTAGCCACATTTCTTATTTCTATTCAGTAATATTGCTTTAAGAATCAAAACAGGTCAATATTTGACAGTTATTTGCGACGTTGCCAACTTTTAGGATAAACCCTCTTAACCAATGTATCCACATCCACATCAAGGTCCTCGAAGGGTTTCATCTATCATCGACGATGAAATGGGTCATCTACAGGAGAATTTAATAAAAATGGCGTTCTTTATTATTCAAACTTTTATGTGCTCTGGCAGTTGAGTGTATGTCATGCTCACTCAAAATGTCTCGCTGACGGTGGGTCATTCGGTTCCGTCCAAAATGGTGCTGATCCATGTGTCATGTTCGTGAACGGGCGCCATCAGCAGGGACTGGTCATCTCTTAGCTGCCACGGCTTATTATATTTTTACTTAATAATTAGGTTTTTTCTTTTTTTTTTCTGTTTACTATTTGATATGGACGCTTTTAATTTACACTTCTTTCTACATCGTTCTCAAAATATGTACTATCGAAGAACTTCATATCTAAGCAGTTTGAAAACAAAATCCCGTGAACGCGATGACCACATCTGGCACCGCCCCGGTTCTATGGCGGCCGAGCGCTGCAAGCAGAAATAGTCCTTACGGTGTACAGACATGAACTTCTTCGATGGTACCTACAATTTCATTTTATGAAAAAATATTTTGATTTAAAAGAGTGTCCATGGAGCTTTCTGCCGGTTCCTCTTCATAGGAATCTTTGCATTTGGTAAATAGCTTCATGTTTCAGACTGACAAAATCCAGTGATAATTCAAAAGTGCCTGTTACCTAATTGAAATAAATGTTTTGAGTTTAACTCTAGAAAATAAACGCAAGCAAAAATAACGAAATTAGAGTCAGTGAAAGCTTCATTAATTTTATTTATATCCATTTATTATAACCTCCCGATATTAAAACAGAAGTAAAGTAATACTAAATTTTCTAAACCCAGCGGCATTTTCTAATAATTCAAACAAGTGGGGCCATTCATTTTGATTGCAAAGCGAATCTATTTCCCACATGATTGTAAAGTGGAGGTGAGATGATAAAAATAATTCACAATTTATGGTTTAAGTCGAATAAAATACGTGGTCATAATTTTATATTATGAATGCATAAGTCTGATTCTTTGGTGAACTTAACTTTAACAGTTTATCTTCATTAATTTAATTTGCATTTTTGTGGGTGCACTTGTTGAACTAGTTAAAAATGAAAGTGGGTGTACCTATTACAAGTACACCTCTGCTCAACCCTTCGGGGCGTGATTTTATGTTATGTTAAAAATGAAAATAATTAAAACTTTTCGATAACATGAATAAAAGTTAGCCTCAGACAAAAAGCAGTCTCGTATATCTCCTGTCAGTTTGCAGGGATTTGCAAAGCAAGACAAAAGGTGCAAAATCAGAGTTTTTATGATAAAAGTCAAAAGAAAACAAAAGCTTCTAACCTCTTCATAAATAAGTAAATATTATTACAGTGTAAACGATTATTTAAATGATAAATCACTAAAACTCATATAAAAACAACTCGCAAATTCATATTTTTCTCTTTTTGTTCTCACACACTATTGTCTACATTTCTTTCTCATTTCTCCTTTCGCAGGTCTGCTGGAAGAAATTTCTTAAGAAATAAGCAGTACCTTTGTACTCAAATTATAATTATGTCATATCTCTTTGTATTTTACTGTGTGTACATAAATAATAAAATGAATAAATAAATAAATAAATAAAATACATAAAAAGATTATATTATCTTCTTCTTCTTTTCGTGTTGTTAGTGACTCAACTGGTGACAGAGTTTTAAAGCCACCCATAGGCCTTTGACTTGGCTTCACATGCCGTCGAGAAATATCTCCCAAGCATGCCGGTTTCCTCATGATGTATTCCTTCACCGTTTTTGAAACGAGTGATAATTATACAATACGCACATGAATCCGAAAAGTCAGAGGTGACTATATTTTTTTTTTTTGGATTTGAAATCATCAAATGACTCCTCCAGTTCGGAGCGGAGCGAGAGGGAGTGTCAGACTTTTACTGACTAAAACCCACCCGTGTTCCTTCCTTTGCCTGTGTGCCGGGGCCGCGATATCCCTTTCGGACAAACTCGCAACCCTGGCAGAAATATTTACCACCTAAGCCCACAATGTATATTTGTGGAATGCAATAAAGTATTGAGAAATAAAAACTTGTTCCCGCTTAAGCAAAGAGAAGTTCTACATGTCCAAATAAGTACCTAACAAATGTCAAACAGTAAAACCAACACTACCATACAAAACCCCACCTCACTGCAATTTTCCCTCAACATAACAAATTTCATAATCCCACAATCCAGTGAGCAGTGGGTTACCTAACAGCTACATTATTCACATAAACATCGTAGGTAACCTGCAGTAGGGTTACCACGCCGCAGGCCTCACTTGAGCCAGTCTCGTCACGTCGAGAACACGGCGAATCAAAACCTGCGATCTGTAATGGCGGGTGGCACTTGCATTTGTAGGGTGACGGTTATTGTTGGTGCTTTTGGGACAGTTTTTCATTTCTTTTTTTCTAAACTTTGCTGTGATATTTGTTTTTATCTAGCCTTTTCCAGGAATATTGGAGTTTATTGCTCGGTCTCTCGTGAATGTAAAATCAAAATAAACTCAACTTACTGTGTACTGGAAAAAGCTTCTGAACTACTAATCTTTCCCGTTTGAGTTGAGCATGCTTAGATTGTACAAATGTATAAGGCATTTTCTTGAATAACCAATTTTTAACGACTGGAAAATTCAGAGAAGACCAGAAAAGATTTTGTTCTATTTTGTTTATATGATTCAAACAAAATAGAAAAAATCTCTTCCACTGAACAAAAACCGAAACTCAACAGTTAGTTAATAAACATTGAACAAAGAAGCACTTGAACCAAAAATACAAAAATCCTTCCAAGAATCGTACTTCAAACAGGGCTTTATCCTCTCAAGCCATAGATACCCTTGCCCCTAGGCTGTGCCACCCTCCAGAGGGGAGGGAGACAAGTACCTCGAAGGGAAGGGGGAGGGTCTGGGCCCTTTGTCTGCGCTCCGTCATTACTTTGTCAAAGGTCCTTGGCAAGGCGCGATTCTAAGCCACATACGTGTTATCCTGTATGAGAGAACCACTATACAGCACACTACTTTGTACTAGTGGTTTCGGAGGCTGAAAAACATTTTTATTTCTCATTCCCCTCCAGTTTATTCTCTTTTTTTATCAGCCTATTATTTTGTTGGAGCGTTTTATTCAGTACGAAACAAAAATAGAGCCTAACTTTGAATACAATTGCGTCATCCTCTGCCTACAACCGCTATTACAATTAGAAAGGATTTTAAAAATAATGTATGAAGACAACGACGGTTATTCAATTAAAGTAAACATAAATCATAAAGACAAATTAACTCTTAAAATTGAACTATTTCATCAGAGTAACAATAAAGTGTCCGTTCTCCCCTCATTGTTCAGTCCATCATTACACATTAACACTTAAGTGCCTATAATCAAGTAATTATTTCTCTAGAGAATAATTCAGTTCAGTTCAATCGGCGGTAATCAATTACCACAAGGAGGCCGGTATGAACAGTTGCTCCCCAGTGACCGCTAAACGCGAGGAGGCTTCAATCAATGAAGTCACAGGCATAACTGAATTACCGTACGCGGCGACAGTAGGCAAAAAGTTGCGCCGTAATGATGGTGTGTTTAAGAGATAAGCGGTCAGCGGGACATAAAATTTCAATAAGGGCTATATTATATAACTTCTTCTTTGCATTGTCCTGCAATTTCAACTATTTGCAGTCCTGCCAAATACGGTTCACCAACTGGATATGGAAGTTATTTATGCCTTATGTCACTGACCGAAAAGGTATATATGCTGATGATGAACTAGCAAATATCTGAGGAGAGACTATAGTTACGAACAAAGACGAAAGAAAAAGAGTATGTAAAGGAGTATGCTAATCCTAGCACGTGGCGTTTAGTAGTTTCTTCAATACCCCCATAGAAAAGGGGACGAGTTGAGGTATGTATGGATGTTCTCATCTACTTCTTATCACTTCACTGCACGAATATTGACCACAAATCTCGTCACTCAACCGCTCCATCGACTCCCTAACACCACAAACTCGAACTCGCAAGAAACGCCCGACATGCGGAGTATCGGTCAAGGGGCCAGATGACAGTTAGCGTGCTCATAAGTGCGCTATATGCTCAGCTGACATGTTATGGCGAAGGAACGGTGTTTGAAGTCGCTGACCTTCATGGGCTTTATAAGGCCAAGGCTGGTGACAGGATCCTTTGAGTTCAAGGACGTAGAGACACGGTCCTTGAGAAGTATTGCGAGGAAGAACTTAGAGCTTGATAAATCATTTATTTTGTTTGTAACTGAATCAAATGTTTTGAGAGAACACGGGAGTCAAGAATATCTGTATATCTCATGGTTGTATAGTAAATACTAATTACCCATGTTCTTTCACAATTTATAATTTGTTTTTTGACAAAATTGACAAGGCATTTATTTACATTAGTCATGAACATTATACTCCTCCGGTCATATCCGTTTTCTTACAACAGCATCATCCCTTCGTCCGCAAAAACATAACATAAATTGTGTTATGCCAATATCTACAACTCGCAACTTCGCAAGACCAATAAACGTTTATTTATATTACATCATAAAGCGCAGATCGCGTAGCATAAAATATTATAACTGTCATAAAATCAATTCGGAAACTAGTTCACTTAATATCTGCAGTTTCTGCTTACTTCAACTTTTGCAAGCTAGTATCCACAAAGAAATCACTTTCATCAAGAACGGGGAAAAACCAAGAAAAGTTGCAGTATTAAAATCTGCAATGAATCTGAAGAATTAGAAGCAAAAAATCGTGATTAAGGGGAACTCTTTCAACGAACTTTGTTCAGGGAAAACAATGAAACTAATTTCATAAAGATATGAGACATAACAAAGTTTTTACTTCAATTATCTAGCATACATTATAGGTTTTTACCTTTTCACCTTAACATTATTGTATGAAATAAAAGAAAACGACAACTTACAAGTGTTTTTTTAAGTCCAATATCAGTTACAATAAATCAAGTACCGTTAATATAAATCAACTGATTAAAACGTAACCCACTCAATTATCCTTAATAGAATGCCCCAAGTATTTCCTTAAGAAAAAAACACGGGCCAGTCGAAAACTTCCAAAAATAACTACTTAATCCGCTACCATTTACAATCTTTACTTATAATAATAAATCAGGAATACAGGAAATTTCTTGAGAGCCAAAGCACCAATTAAAATCGCCAATTAAAGATTGAGAACACAACAAAAATGTTTTTGTTACGTTTTTTCAACTTCCTATCGATTTCGTTGTCCTAATATATATCCAACTATATTTGGCCACCCTACTTTATTGGTATCATAGCAAGTGTTTGCACTTTGGATTATGTCTTTGCCACAGTTATTAATCAATTCTGCATGTTTACACTAAAAGTGTTGAAAGGGAAAGTAGAATTTCTATAAAAATGTCTGTGTGTACCGTAGTAAACTCTGATTTTTTATTTGCTAGACCAAAATGACAACTGCGATGGATCTTTTTTATTAAATAACACGTTATATAAATTATATTAAATAGACAACACGTCGACACTATAAAGGCTTCGCCAAATAGAACGCGTACTTAGCGCCCGTTAGAGCGCTAAGTACAGTGCAGCATGCAACGCACTCGTCGCGGCGTTGCTAGCGCCGGCGCTCTGTTTGATAGTAAAGCTAAGCGTATGCTGAGACGCAGATGACGCACAGCACAGATTTTGCAGGGTAGGGGAGGCGAGGCAGACATAGGCTGCGAGCGCATGCTGCGACGCAGCTACACAAACAATCTGTCATTGAAAAAAATATATGTATAAACAAGAACAAACGTCTTGTTGTCTTGGTAAAAACAAGTGACGACCATGCACGCGTCGCGCAGGGATTTGTGCCGGCTCTACAACAAGACGCAGAGCAGTACAGACATATGTCTGTGCCGCACGTAACTGCGCCAGAGCGTACACAGCTGTCAGTACTTTCATGCATTATAAAATCTGCTCTGCCCTGCGCTGCGCTGCTTAACGTACATCATAGTGTAACATAATTCCGGCTAGCGCTCTAACGCGTGCTAACTACGCGTTCTTCTGGTTGGTAGATAACACTTGTCTTCGGCAGTGATAGCCAAGTGGTGTGACCGTCAGACTGCCAAGTCATAGGTCTCGAGTTCAAACCCAAGACACACTCTGACTTTTCGGATTCATGTGTGTATTGTGTAATTATCACTTGCTTCAAAAACGGTGAAGGAAAACATCGTGAGGCAACCGGCATGCCTGAGAGATATTACTCGACGGCGTGTTAAGCCAAGTCAGGAGCGGCTTTAAAACTCTGACACCAGGTTAGTCACTAACCACACGAAAAGAAGAAGAAGACTTGTCTTCGAATTTCAGTTCTAAGACATGCCGGTTTCCTCACGATGTTTTCCTTCACAGTTTTGAGAGCAGTGGTGATGAAATTATTTACACAAAGTCGCCTGTCTGGAGGAACCTACGACCTACAACTCGTAAGTAGGGGGTAATATGAAATGGCTATAACACGACAAATTGGCGTAGGGTGTCAATTTGCGTAAGAATAATTTTCCCGAGGTGTACCAATCTATCGTACATTATTAACTTTGATGAGGCACATTGATGAGATTGTTTCGTTCTACGGTTGCAAATTGAGTTTTGGACGAAGCCCCCATTCATGAAGGATCTCTTCATGTGTATGTTTTGAATTGCCTGGGTAGTTTGAATTCTCAATTTCAGAGCCCATATGGTGGCTGATTCAGAGACGTCGTTGGTTTTAGGTACTAACTGGCATGGCTCATTTTTTATGATTTTATACTCACCGTCACGATCACGTCTAAACGAGTAGTGTTAATGATTTGAAAAAAAAATATGTTAAATTAGAGCATTTTTTACAACTTATTTGTGAAGATTTTAGATTGTATATTAAATCATTTGAGCCAAAAGACGAAAATGAGCGGTTTGCCATAATCGCCACGTTTGGCTGGCAGGTTGGCGACCGCAGTATGGTGTTAAAATAGACATAGAAACGCGTTCTCTATGTATATTACATAGTGTAATTAATTTGTAAAGTTAAGTTTAACGTGGATAAAAAATGGAGATTCACGGAAAAACTATCAAGCATATTTTTCTGAAACCTTCACCATTTTAAAGGTAATTTTATTATAGGTACATGTTTTATTAAAATACTTTTTGTTTTATGTATAACAAATTAATAATGCGTCTAATTTGGGACAGTGTTCCTTGATGAGCGAGTCCTATTACTGGTTGGACTTACGACGCGTAGCGTGAGCTCAGTACAGAACACGCAAGCTAACCACTCAAGGCTAATGGCATATATGGCGTCTTAAGATAGAAAGATATACAATCTATGAGTTCAAAATAATCTACTATTTTAAACTCACAGATTTCTTAAACTAGATATAAGCTTTATTAATTTGATCTTATTTTTATAAAAGAGAATATTTTTTATTAAATACTAAATTAAATTACTTACTAATAACTAAGCAGATTCATTGTTTCGATATATAGAAAATCTCAGAACTCATTTTACAAGAAACATGAAAAAAAGCCCATACAAATTCTTGTAAAAAGATCTTTTATGAAGCCTTTTATGTCCCTAACATTACCGCAGCACAAGTATAAATAAAGCCCTATATCATACGCCATTACTACAAAAGCTTTACGCCATAACGGGAAACTCATAACACGTCAAATGTCTCCAATATTGATAGCTTTCATCTTTAATTGCCGAGAAAATGGCGAACACTAGGAAATACCGATGCCAACACACCTGAATGGCCATCGAGCATTATTTACCGCGGCAATTAATTCTGTTGACCATCGCCTTACGGTTAACGCGTACGCTTGGGTTAATCTCGCCAACGGAAAATGTGGTGCAGAAGTTGAAGTGTAGGTGAGGAATTGAAACTTTCCTTGACTGCAAGTTTACTTAAGGCGAAGAAAATGTTTAGAAACATAACATAACATCACGCCTGAATTCCCCGAAGGTT
This sequence comes from Agrochola macilenta, assembly GCA_916701695.1. Classification (NCBI taxonomy): domain Eukaryota; kingdom Metazoa; phylum Arthropoda; class Insecta; order Lepidoptera; family Noctuidae; genus Agrochola; species Agrochola macilenta. The sequence goes on along the minus strand of OU753560.1, from coordinate 19,055,079 downwards.
TGTTTGGGCAGAGGTGTATCTATAGATAGAAGATAGATAGAATATTGTTTATAATGCACACCATACAAATTACAGAAATAAATTTAGAAATATTACTTAGGGTGATACAATGGGCGGTCTTATCGCTAAAAGCGATTTTTTACAGACAACAAGAAAATCTATACTACACCCCCATTTGGTCATTTATGTTCGAGTCCCATGTAATGGGGGCGAGCCTATTGCCATCAACCGGGCACAAATCCAGACTCCAGGCTGCTACTGAGAAATTCCAGATGGAAAAACTCCATAACACTTAAACGACCCGGGAATCGTATATACCGCATGATTTTTTTTACCGTCTCGAAAAAAATAGGGTATAATAGGTGAACGGAGTAGAAGCATGTGGCACAGTTTTTTTTTTTTTTTTTAATACTATAAAAAAATATCGAAATTCAAATCATACGCACCCTGCTAAATGCGCGGAATTTATCAATGAATTCGTAGCTTTCCTTAGCGGCCGATAGGTAGTCGCTGTACTTGCCGTCGGCCTCTTTGATATCATTTCGCAGGCGCACAAGCCGCTCGCGCAGCACCCGCCCGCGTGGTCAATGCTAAAAATATTCCCGGGTATGGCTTCTGTTCCACTTACAAAACACACCATATTATTCTCGAGACGGTAAAAAAATTCAGCCGGTATAATGTTTAGAAATGACATGTTTTAACTTTGGTTGAACATGATAGGTATACCAGACTGCTTTATTAATCAAATTCAAACAATTGATTTTCTCTTCTGACATTTTAATCTTTGAAAAGTAAGGGTTTAAAAAAATATTAAGATGATAACCAACTCCGTATTTAAACCACAACTGTCACCTCTTTCACAATCTTTGACAGTTGTATAAAATGGGTATAGCGCGGCAAATTGACGAGTGTCAGTTTATTAAACAATTATTTTCACTGAATGTACTATGGCATTACAGCGTATAGCTTGTTGCCAACAGAAGATTGTAAGAGAACTGTTTAAAAGTACGACGTTTCCTTTGGATCTGACTCAGAATAGGAAGTTAAAGAGTAAATAATGAAAAATTACCGTTTATTACAGTGCGCGTCACGTAAAAAAAGGCCGTTTACCTGCGCATTTATCGATTCCAGCATAATCCATAGTACTAAGTAACTAATAAAGTACCTATTATGATTGTATAATAAAACAATTACAATTATAATATAAAACCAATAGTCTAGTACTTTAGGATGCGACCGTATCCGTGCGCAGACACATCACCTGCATTATAGGTCAGCGTTCTTTTTACGTGACGCGCATAGCTTAACTTTTTGCTGACAATAATTACTGAATGGGATGCTAAGCCAAGCAATTAAAATTAACGACCTAATTCTTTCACCTTCAACTGAACTACAGGAATTCCGAACCGATATAGCCGATCCGATTTCCAGAGTTACGGTACCAATATCATGGAGTTATACGAGGTAAAGCCAACCGCAAATGTCAGGTCCGTATACGAGGGAGCGGGTCGGCCGGATGTCCGATTGTTGGTATGATATCTGTCGACCTTGGCCTACAACCGGCTAACCCGACTTTCACCCCCTCGACAAGTTATTGGTGTTAATTGGCTAATGTGGATAAATGATGTGCCCACAGGGTTTTAATAATATGGATGTTGACTGGGGAAGAAGAAAAAAATATATTTAGTCCGTCAATCAAGAAATATTAGACATGTATTTTTTGCTTTATCATATTAGTAAAAAAATGGTTTAGATGAAACGCATTATAATTGAGGAGTGAAGGCTTGCTATGTCACAAGTCAGTATAAAATCTACCGGGGAGTGACGTCATGCCACATTTTAACTCAATGTTTTGCCGTAATTCTATTGATTACGTAAAAAAAATAAAAAATACGTGTCCAAATTTTTATTTTATTTTTCATGATACGAGTATGTTATCATGAGTTACAGCCAGCTGACAGACAGACGGACAGCGGAGGTTTAGTAATAGGGTTCCGTATGGCACCCTTCGGGTACGGAACCCTAAAAATGTGTCACATTTTGTCTCTCACCCCGAGTTCTCGATTTTACAGGTCGTTCATTCGGTCAAGAACAAAGTCGTATCGAAAGGAAAACTATTCCTTATTACATTATTATTGTTTCAGGCATTCGGGTCACAAATTCACAATTGTATTGAGGTTTACGATCTGCGTGGGTTTACTAGCAACTAAGTAACACCGCGAAGCATTTTTATTTTTTCATCGCACGTTGAGCAAGCCGAAAATAATAATGGTTTAGGTTATTGGGGTAAATGGTACGTGAAAGACGAAAAACCGGGAGTTGTGGCACAACTTGCCTCCTTGCTTATTGAAATAAGCAGAGTGATGTTTGAAAACGAGTTTCTTCGTTCTAATAACGGTATTTTAAGAGTTTTTTTTTTAAGAAAACGTCTTTATTTTCAGCGACACGGGCATTTTTCAGGCTCAACACTAAGTCTAGCAACGCATACTGCCAAAATTACTGGAGCAAAACCAAAATTACTGGAAGGAAAGGGCCTCAGGTTTTCGCCATCTTTTTATATTAACTACGAGCTGCGCCTCGTGATTTCACCCGCATAAGTCTCGATCCCGTGGGAATATCGGGTTAAAAAGTATACTTTGTCCTATTCCAGGTCATGGTCTACCCGTGAGCTAAATTTCATCCAAATCCATAGCGTAAAATCGTAACAGAAACATACAAAAAATCAAATCTTTCTATAACACATCAAGCCGAAATTACGTCGCGTAGTTTTCGGCTGTCTCACCGCCCCGACGAGGAAGCGACTAACTATCTACTCGCTACTTGCTCAGCGTTATGAAAAGTGTCAATACGTTTGTCTAGGTCTGCGCACAGAATTAGCCTTCTGATTTTCCTACACCATGATTCTCAGTCTATATTTAAGCTTTCCGTGACTGATTGAAGATTAAATAATTACCTGCGTAGCACAGTAGGAGATGCAAGCAACTGAGTTTATGCTGCACTAGCTTCACCCCGCGGCGATGTCTGCCTGCTTCTCATTTCCGAGGCGAGTAAACTTATTATTACTTAGTTGTTTATCAAAGAGGCGTTGAATATTGGGATTGAAATGTAATCTGTATAATTTTCGTATCGTGATAGATAATCTTCGTGAATCCATCCAAGGGCCTGTTTCTCAATGTTCGGATTAAATATTCGAATCAAAATTATATTTAGAAAAAAGGAAAAGAAAGTAAGAAAATACATATACATTAAATACATATTTATTATATTTGGTAAATAGTGGAGGAACTCGTGGCTAAGTAACAACAGCCGCACTGGTCGATCCATCAGGTTAAGCTACGCTTGCCGGGGTTGGTCAGTGGATGGGTGACCATCTTCACATACCGAGAATCCTCCGTGCCTCGGAAAGCATGTTAAGCCGTTGGTCCCGGCTGTCATTCGTGGATCTTTGACAATCGTTACGAGTCGTCAGAAGCCAGAAACTCTGACACCAGTCTTACCAAGGGGTATCATATTACCCAGTTACTGGGTTGTGGAGGTCAGATAGGCAGTCGCTCCATGTAAAATACTGGTATTCAGCTGCATCCGGTTAGACTGGAAGCCGACCCCAACATAGTTGGGAAAAGGCTAGGCAGATTGATATTTGGTAAATAGTGACATATTTAGGTACTAAATATATATAATATTCGAAAATTGAAAAGAATTTGTATGAAATACGTTTTCCGGAACTTTTCAGACGGTCGTCAAACTGGCTATACCTACGGAAAACGGTCTTCCTTTAGGTTACCGAAAAGTTAGAACTCAAAAGTTTTTGAAGATTGAATGGGAATTTGGGCTCAATTTGTCAATGCTAGTATCTACACTAATATTATAAAGAGAAAAGATGTGTATTTTTAAATAATAAATTCATTTATTTATTACAGGTATTTCATCACCCATTGCAAAATATAAATAATTTGTTTGTTTGTTATGAATAAACTCTAAAACGACTGGACCGTAAAAAAATATCTGACACCACTAGAATGCCATACACCATGTAAAAAAACCCTGTCCGATCCTTGAGGGTGTTGTATCATAAGTAGGTATCGTTAAGTATCATACTGAGATAATTTAAAAGAGACTGTGACCTCTGAGTTTGTTTCGGCCTTTCTTCTCAGAGTAGTCGGATAGGAAACGCCGAACATCTAGCAATTTTTTTTTATATGACGTGTAAAAGTGATTCCTATATCCTATTTACAGAATAAACAATTTAATTTCATTTCAGAGTCTATTTATGTGCTAATTATCAGGAAAAAATAAACAAAAATACGCCGCTTTTTTTTTTCAATGGGGATTTTTACCGTTTTAATTAATGGGGCGCGGGCGACTGTCGTTTAGCGGGTGTTACAATTCATCTTATGACCTCTGTTGATATTTTTTTTTTTATGGAATTTGACTAATTTTGGTACTAAAAATGTAGTAAAAACTTTTTCACTTTTTTTTTTCATTTCTCTGAGTAACACGCTATAATTTATAAAGATAAAAAGCGGAGGAAGCCGCTGGCGGAATTTAGTTTTTTTAAACATCAGTATCAGCATCTTCAGGCTATGCAGCTCCATTGATCACTATCGGGCTACATAGCTCCTCTGCAGAACTATCGAGCTATCTAATAAGAGCGGAACCGTGCCGTCTGCCGTCCGGTTATGGTGAACCGGGCTACGGCTGGTTAGTTTTTATTGACGTCTTGCGGGAAAATGACTTAGTTGTGGAATGAGGGTAGTGTGGTATGTTAGGTAGTTGATTATCAGTTAATTGTACTGTTATCTATAATTAGTAGGTATGTTTAGTGAAAGGAAGTGTTTGAGATAAGCGATGGATTTAGAATAGGTATGGATTTAGGATGTGGAGCTTCTTATTACGCGTTCTTTTCCAGAATCTTGAACTTGGAATTTGGCAAGAAACTTCTTGACAATAAAAAAATACAATAGACGACTTTAGGGAAACCCAGGTACGCAGTGCTTCCGAAATGTTTGCGGGAGCTTCCATCGATGATTTCTTCTCTATCATCAAGAAAAGAACCGCATCGATGATGAGCAGGGTCTGTGGTAGCACCAACACTGTCCTCAGAACGTTAGTGTGCAAAATAAACGGTCCGTTTACTGTTTACTGGGCGAGTGTTCACTTACTCAGTAATAGGAAATAGACTGTAATATACCTACTGATCTTGATTTTGTACTAACAAATTACTAACACCCTGTTTTATATGTATTTTTATGTGTTCAACTAACAACCCTACTGACGTTTTATTTGTTAAAAATGTATGGACGTTTGTCTGAAATAAAGATATATTTTTATTATTTAAAGAGTCATAAAGAACCTACGAGGCATCATCAGGTTGACGATTAACTTGTTGCGAACTCGGACACCACGTGTTGCCACGTCAAGCGTCGAGAGCAGTTTAACGTGTGTGTAGTGTGTGTGTGTTATTGTGTTTTCTTGACAATTCAAAAGCTTTGCCTGTAATCATTGTTTATGTATGTACTTCATTATGATTTCGAGCATCGGGTACTATTAGAATACATTTTACACTTGAACTATGAAAGCTAGACATCAGATCAGAGGCTGATAAAAATCCTTCTTAGTCGTCACTCCACACGGTCGAATAACTCAGTGTTTCATTACTAAAGCTGACTTTAAGATTTCACTGTTTTTTAATCTGTTAAACTAATCAACGTTAATCTCAATTATAGGCAGACATTTGACATTAGATACATGTAGATAACGATTTTAAGTAGATAACAAAATAGCGAAGTAGGTATATGAGTTTTAAACAAGGTGTTTTTTTTATATCCCATAACTCTGGGATATTAATGAGACCAAGACAAAGAATCGACCTTCATATGCGTGAGTGCGACGGCAATACATTTGTGCGCGAGCGATAGAGATAAGTAATTAGGGGTCATTGTACGAAATTATTTCTGCTTCGCGACCGGACTTTAGCATATAAATTATTTTTCTATTTTTTTATGATAATTTACCACATTTTTTTATAACTTACCTCAATTTTCTTTTCATTAACAAAAATAGTCTGTATTAAATGTTTTTTTTATTTCACGTAAGGGTTTTTTACATTAATATTTATATTGTGACTATGGCGAATTATAAAGAATGAAAAAAAAAATGCAAAAAAAAAAACGTGCCAGTTCATTCTTTAATATTATGGTCTCATTGATACCCTAGAGTAGATACCATTACCATATAGCAGCATCTCAATTAATACTCGTTTGACGGCTGTAACCAGTAACCAGTGGCGACTGCAAGCAGCTTAGCTTCGTAGCACACTAATGTGATTCCTGATGGCTATCTATCCGCAAACAGAGTTGATTGAGTGCCACGCTAATGGCATTAGACGAAGTGCAGCGCCCTCTAGATTAGATCTGATTCAATAGTTTGGAGATACGTTTTTATTTAAGAATATACGTATGTATAAAGATTCTGCGATTGCTTTTTGTTTTATTTTTCTTTTTAGCGCGTGGCATGGCTATGGTCCTGTTCTAAAATTAACTGATGAAAATGTAAAAAAATGAATCAGAAAATGGGAAATGGCTGTCCGTCTGTCACAGCCATTTTGCTCCTAATCTACTGGACCAATTTAGTACACATATATAAATTTCTGTGACCCGAACACGAATTTTGAAAATGGAAGTCATTTTTCGGGGGCAATTTGGAAAATTTAAAAAAAAAATTGCCATTTGTACCGTGTGACATATCTAATGAAAGAGCTTGTTGTAAGTATCTCAATTTTTTTAATATAATAATATATAAGTTTTTTTTTTTTTTAAATTTTAAAAAATATTTTTAAAGATATTTAAGAAAATAGATGAAAATTTACCATTAAAATTTATTTTAGATTTTAGGCTCAGTAGTTTCGGAGATAAGGCGGGAGGGGGGGGCTTATCTCCAAAACTACTGAGACTAAAATTTTGAAATTAATACAGATAATGGTTCTTTACTCATAAATTACAGGAAAACCCATAATAAAAAGGCTATGGTCTTAAAATAGCATGGTAAATATCTCAATGTTATGCGTACAAACTTACATTTACAGCTGAAATGTATAAGAGAACATGTTTTTCAACTACAATGTTTAGTTAGTTCTTGGGATAAATTCATCTCAACTACGGAAACCTTCATTGTGCGTGGTCCGAAACGCACTTGGCCGGTTTTGACCCAATTTTCGTTGATGATTTTTAATTTAAATTTAATTATGGGAAAAGTAGTGATATATAAAGTTGAAACCTTGTGATTTCTGAATACAAAAGAATGTTTATTGTGATTCCCTTTAGTGAGTAATTTCGTATGAATTTAACCTGAACAGGGTTTGTCAACACTTTCATCAGATGTTTTTCGTACTGTTCCTAAATTGAGCTTGACTAGAATTAAGGTGAAACCGGACGGAGGAAAACGTATCGTGAGGAAACCGGCAAGCCTGACAGATATTTCTCGACGGCATGTGAAGCTAAGTCAGAGGCCCATGGGCGGCTTTAAAACTACCATGCGAAAATAAGAAGAAGAATTCCAGAACTTACTTAGATAGAGAGTCAGTAGCTTTCTTAAGTTCGTTTGTGTGTGTTTTGTACTTCGGTTATCGCGAGCCAATTTCTCACAGGTACGCGTTGTTCGCTTAAAGTTAACTGCTGCACTTTAAGTGCAGTTTCGCAGAACACTTAGTTTTCTATATTACCGCTGTTCTATAATTTTATAGCAAATACAACGAGTCTCTGAGTCTCTCTATGCAGTATAAATTCAAATATTAACCCTATTTTATATAAAAATTATCATACATAAAATCTATTTTATCTAATTTATTCAATGTAATTTAATTCATGTAATGTAATCAATTTAGCTTATAATAATTTATTTTCATCTAAACTATGTATTTCTTGTTAATTAATTAAGAACTCGTATCTGCGCATTATGTAGTGCATGCTGTGCTTTTCTATAAGTAATGAGGCGCTTAGATTTAAGTTTGAAATGTACTAATTATAAAGTAATAGTGTACTCATTGTTGAAGAGCCTAATAATAAATAAATAAATACAGCTTGAAGGCTCCCGCGAACAAGCGCGACGCGACTCTTACAAAACAATTTAAAAAAAAAACTTAGAACAATTACCGGTCTCGCGTCGCGCGACTACTCGCGCTAGTCTGCACAAGCCGCTACACAAATCGATTTTAAGTGAAGTCCATCTCTGAATGCGAGTCCCAAATTCGGCAAAATAGTAATTGGGTTTTCCGTTCCCAAAATTCTCTTTTATAGTCCGAAATGAGACTCGTGAATCGTGTTGGTACGACCGCTATCGCATTGGGATCTAGTAGGCGCCGGCGATCGAAGAATTACACAAAGAAATAAAACGCAGATCGAACTTTTTGATGGCGGTTTCGCTATAATGTTAGTTGGTTTACCGTTGGATAGATTGTTTAATAACTAACTATTCATTGTGGGTTCTTAAATTGCGTAATAATGTTGAGCAAACAAACTTACTGTTTGGTATGAATTATTACAGTTGGGATGAGGTAATTCTTGACCCTTGGTTATCATAACGGTGAATATCGGACATGCTCCAATGGTTTAAAAGACGCAAGTAATAATAAAAATATATGAGCAATAAAAAGTTGTAATTACATGGTATGATGTAATCCATGTTTTCTAATCTCGTTGCTAGATTTTACTCACGTTCAGGATTTTGAAATACCTACCCTACGTAGATACGTATAGATTTGGATTCAAATTGAGCCCTAAAAACAGAATAAGTCGGAACCTACTCTGCTACTTAAAAGTTTGTTTCGCAAGGAATTGGAAATCAAAACTTATAGTTTTGACAATCGTGAATCCGTTACAAAAATAGTAATAAGATAAAGTTAGGGTAACGTTGTGATGGCCCAGTGGTTAAGGCATGCCCAGTGGCTAAGGTTGTGGGTTTAAATCCGGGCAAGTACCAATGTGATTTTTTCTATTAATATGTACTTTCTGAGTTTATCTTGGACATTACTGACATCGGTGACGGAAAACACCGTGAGGAAACCTGGACCTATAGTTAATATAAGTCTGAAATCGCCAACCCGTCTTGAGCAAGCGTGGTGATCAATGCTCGTGCCTTCTCTGTATGAGAATAGGCCTTTGCTCTGCAGTGGGACAGTAACAGGCTGGTATTTTTATTTTTAGGGTAAGTAATTGTTCATCAAATTGATTGCAGACTTAAACAAATAAGCAATATTAAATATAATTAAATAAATAATAGTAGAATGGATAGACCTGCATATAAAATATTACTAGAATAAATGAATGAATGGAAATATAAATACATAGGTAATAGGATATAATAGTTCTTCTTCTTCTATTCGTGTGGTTAGTAACTAACCTGGTGTCAGAGTTTTAAAGCCGCCCACAGGCCTCTGACTTGGCTTCACATGCCGTCAAGAAATATCTCTCAGGCATGCCGGTTTCCTCACGATGTTTTCCTTCACCGTTTTTGAAGCAAGTGATAATTATACAATACGCACATAAATCCGAAAAGTCAGAGGTGCGTGGCTTGGGTTCGAACTCGAGACCTATGACTTGGCAGTCCGACGGTCACACCACTAGGCTATCACTGCTATTAATTAATAGTTCTTAATTTAATAATAAGGAAAATTGATAAAGTGCTCTTCCTCACTCTACATATTTAAAAAATTAGCTGTGCCCGACAGGGTTCATAATTGTTTCTATTATATTTTTATTTACCACCTGTAATTATTTTGTACATTATGGTTTGCAATAAACGTTTTGACTTGATTTTGACTTTCCTTAATTCAAATAACAACTGTCATTTTTCATTCTTTGACATTTGTATGAAATGGCACATCACGCCTGTAATCCACGAAGGATTAGGCAGAGGTGTACTTCTAGCACACCCACATTTCGCCAGTTATGTATAAGTCCCATGTAATATGGGGCGAGCCTATTGCCATCAACCGGGCACTAATCCAGATTCCGGGCTGCTACTGAGAAATTCCGGATGGAAAAACCAAATAACACTTTGCCCGACCTTTTTTTTTTTTTTTTTGGGTGGGAAATCATCAAATGACTCCTCCCGCTCTGGGCGGAGCGAGAGGGAGTGTCAGACTTTTACTGACTAAAACCCACCCGTGTTCCTTCCGTTGCCTGTGTGCCGGGGCCGCGATATCCCTTTCGGACAAACTCGCAACCCTGGCAGGCATTGGCCCTTACGGACCCCGTCAGTTGGTGCTGACATCTCTTTGAGGCGCGCGTGGAACACAACGCGCCGTCGACCCGGGCCTGGTCCTAATCGGACGGCGAGCTACCCATTGCCCACCGTCCGCAAGCCCGCGCCTACGGTGGCCGGAAGTCGGCTCGCGACTCCCGACGCCCGGGGCGTCTCCTGCGGCGGCTAGGGGCGCGAGGGCGCTTTGCCCGACCTAGGAATCGAACCCGGGACCTCAAATTGACGTAGTTTGTCAGCTTGATAAACAATCAATTTCCTTACATACGTGCGCCTTGCATAACCCAAGGCAATCTTAGATAATTCCGCAAATTTGTAGAAAGAGCTCTAACAACCTGGACTGGAACGGGTCTGGTATAGAAAGAAGTATACACGAAGTTGTGTGGTATTCGAAGTGAAGTGGTATTTAAAGTGGTGTGGTGTACAACGTGGTTTAGCTTGCGGGTGCATTTAGACAGCATGTTGGTTGATGGTCCCACGACGAGAGAATAATTTTCACTAATGTAGGCTTCACGCATAGGTACAGCATGTTGGAAATTACTTTCTATAGTACCTACTTTTATCACAGTTACATAAGCAATATTTTATTTGTAGATTTTTTATCTTCCTAATGAAATAAAGTTCCTGTACTTATTAATTCTACATTTGCCAAAAAAAGATTTAATTAAAATTCGTAGCCCCGCATGTGCACTTGCAGACATAGCTTTTCGCGTGTAAAACTGAAATATTTGATTAATTAAGGCCAGTTTTTTTTAACATGGGCTGTACAGGTTGTGAACAAATTTCCGAAATCGTGAACACATGGCTACATATCAAGCTAATTTCCAGTGTAAGCTAACCTCTCATTGTCCGGAAATCCTAAACAATTCGAGATCAGTTGTAGCCGTTTGTACAGTCGGACTTTTAATTAGCTGCATTAAAATGACTTTTCCGTCATTTTGTAAAAAAATGTTTTAAGTGACGAAATGACTTTAAGAAGTATCATTTTACTGCAGCTTGTTAACAATCCGACTATACTTAAAAGTACTAAATTTGAAATAAGATTAGATATTTAACTAAACCGTTTTTTACAGTCCTTTCAACCGATTTTGACTTCTATTGCGTTGGTGGCATGAAAAATGGCAGCTGTAGTAAACAGTTGTTATTTTAACCACCAACCAAACCGTTTTTGGCTTTTAATGCCATCCTTATGCCTACAGTATAGAAGTCAAAATCGGTTGAAAGGACTGTAAAAAAGGTTTATTTAAATGTCTTATCTTATTTCAAATGGAGTATAGTTATGTTTGAATTCGACTCTTCTTCAAGTTCTTGTTCAGATTAGACTTTTGTCGGTTTCTAATTCTTTCTAAATATACCTACATTTTCACATCTAAATGTATATATATAATATAATAGTGTTTTTACATCAAAATGTAGGTATATTAGCTACTAAATCACGTGTTTCAAGCTTACCGTGGGTAAAACTTCAACTACAGATAATATACCCATAAATGCAATAAAGCTAAACAACATACCGTGAACTAGATTCTATTTAAAGTTCAAAGAGTCAAGAGATCAGGAAATTATGTTTTAATGCATACGAGGAAACAGTTTAACTGGCAATAAACACAGTAACGGCTCAGTTACTGAGTTTCGTCGCGTTACATGTGAAAATATCTGTCAATTAAGCGAGAGAACTATATTTGAAATGCCGTTTAAAATGCTGTTAAAACGCTTGCAGTTGCGTTCGTTTCATTTTATTTTAAATATTTATGTTGGTTTTGTACACGCTGTTTATTGTGGTAATGTATTGTTTGTAAATACTTCTAATTAATTTTGGACACTGCATGCGTTATTATTGGAACTTTTGTTAGTTGTTCAGTAGTAAAAGTTATTTTATTTTTCAAAGGATGGGCTACAGGGTTCCAGGTTAGTTAATAAGTACCTACCAGCGCTGGGGCGCTGTCTCGCATAGGGTCGCAGCATTATGCTGAGCGTTGGCGGTTTTGCGTGGATGTGACGCATATTTTCCCTCAACTTGTTTATTTTTTACTTTGCAAATAAACGTAGTTTCTTTCTTTCTTTCTTTCCTTTACTTTTAGGCTACTCAAATTATGGCGTCTATGTAATCCATGTCTTTTTCCTAAAAACTATTTATCTGAGCAATAAAGACATAGGTTTTTACTGTAGTAACATCACAATAAGTACTTGAAATTTAGTCATTTTCATCCTGAAACAAAAACAATGAAACTGCTTTTATTTCAGTGGTTGTAGAACCACTTGTAAAAGAGCTCCCACGGAGAGATTACTAATTTTTTTTTCTGATTATCTTCTGCCAGTAGCTTCGCCCTCATTATATCTTTATAAATTACTAACTATTGCCTGTGACTGTCTGCGATCCAGGATGAAAAGTAGTCTGTGTCCTTTTGCAGGTCATGGTCTACCCATGTGCCGAATTTCATCCAAATTCGTTAAGCCTTAATTCTCTTTTAGCGTGAAAGCGTAACAAACAAATAAACTACGACTTTCCCATTTATAATATTTATATTCTATGTTATAGCCTATGTTACTCACGATATAATATATTACGTATGATAATATAGCATACTACTGGTAAAAGAATTTTTGAAATCGGTCCATCGGTACAAAAATACAAATATTTTCTCTTTAATATACATCAAACAGTGTTCTTCATCTCGTACCATAATAAAAATTCCTGAAATCCCTTTCAGTTCTATGCACGATGCTCTAAAGGTGTGTCCAAACATTGAGCGGCGAGAGCGCGGCAGCAACACGCGGCTTTTGCAAGACACATTTCTGCCGCGCTCTAGTTAGGACTAAACCGACGAATGTTTGCGTTGTCCAAACATTGAGCGGTAATCGTGTGCAGCTGCCGCGCGCGAACGCTTCTGTCTACCGCGCACAAACATTTTTAGGAAACATTCGTGACTAATTGTGTCTGGACGTATTTCTGCGGACGCATAATTTTTTATTTAGTTTAATTGTATGATCCAAAGTTGATTGAAATAAATAAATACTAATAATAAAGGCTAGGCAGATTGATATTACCAACTGAAGTGCGCGGCGTGTCTCGGATGTGCCGCGCAGTACTGCTGCGCAAACATACGTCGGTTTGGTCCTTACTAGAGCGCGGCAGAAATGTGTCCTGCCAACGCCGCGTGTTGCTGCCGCGCTCTTGCCGCTCAATGTTTGGACACACCTTTACAAAAGCGTTCGCGCGCGGCAGTCGTCCAAACGCAGCGCGGCACCCGCGCCGTATTGCCGCTTCATGTTTAGACACACCTTTAGAAAGCATAGCAACAGCTTAAATCACACAGGTTTTATTACATCCCTTGTCCACTAAATCACTGACGCTTAGTTCCCACACGGGCCAATGTCCGTAATATTAACTGCTAGAATTAATAGCGAAGACATTTATAGTATTCCAGAGTTTATATTTCCTTCGATATTCTTGAAGAACTTAAATAAACAAATAACCTATAATTATGCCATACAGGTTTTTGCTATAATTAATAAAAGGTATTTTCAGAATTTTTGTAGTGCTTAGTTTGTGGTGTATCAGTTTTTTTCTCGGTCGAGTGAAAGGAAGGTACTTACAGGTTAAACATAATCAATCAAATCAGCTTATAATATTTCCATTGCTGGGACACTGCTTCGGTGAGAGGGAGTGGGCCGTAATCCACCACGCGGGCCCAGTGCGGGTTGGTAGATGTCACATGTCTTCGAATTTTGGTTCTAGGACATGCCGGTTTCCTCACGATGTTTTCCTTCACCGTTTTGAGAGCAGTAGTAATGAAATAATTTACACAAAGTAAAGCGTCTGTCTAGGTTCGAACTTACGACCTACAACTTGTAAACAAGTAGCAGCCGTTATCACTGGGTCACCACCGCTCTTCTTTACTTACAGGTTACTTTAAATATATTTTTCCATGAGTTCTTAAAAGTGCAAGTAGGTCAATCAATCTGCCTAGCCTTTTCCCAACTATATTGGAGTCGACTTCCAGTCTAACCGGATGCAGCTGAATACCTGTATTTTACATGGAGCGACTGCCTCCACAACCCAGTAACTGGGTAATACGATACCCCTTGGCAAGACTGGTTGTCAGACTTTCGGGCTTCTGACGACCCGTAACGACTGTGAAAAATCCACGAATGACAGCCGGGACCAACGGCTTAACGTACTTTCCGACGGAGGAGTCTCGGTATGTAAAGATGGTCACCCATCCACAGCCCAACCCCGGCAAGTGTAGCTTAACCTGATGGATCAACCCGTGTGGCAGTTATTACTTAGCCGCGAGCAAGCAAGCAGGTAAATGATGGATATTCGAGTTCGAAAACTTGTTTATGCAGACTTCTCATAACTTTGCTGGTAACATTAACAAAGCAAATTAAATAGCCGAACACAGTTAATCAAAACTCACATATATAATTAATATTGTACTAGAACAAACCTAACAGTCCACAACCATAAAACAATTAACTAAAATGATTGTATGTTTCAACTCTATTGTTAATGCAGATTAGGCGTAATTCCTTCGATCAATAATGCACGTAATTCATAACATTTGCATACAAGTAGAGGTCGCAGGGTCGCCCTGCCGGCCGTCGACTGAACTACAAGATGCATCATTGTGCTCACGACCTTAAGATAATGAGGGTGAGTAGAACGTGTGGTTTATTGTGCACCGTTATTTACTTATAAGCTATTAAGGCGAGGATAACCGACATTTAATGATTTTATACTGAAGACCATTCTAAACGAGTAAATTGATAAATAAATAAATAATGATTTGGAAAAAATATATGTTAAATTAGAACATTTTCTTAATAGCTTAATATATTTTAGATTATGTTTATTATTATTACATAGTGAAATTAATTTGTAAAGTTATGTCAAACGCGGATAAAAAACAGAATCGCGCAAAATTTATCAAGCATATTTTTCTGAAACCTTCACCAATTTTTAAGATTATTTAATTATTGATCTTTTAGTATACGTATTTTTATTAAAATACCTTTTGTTTCATGTATAATAAATTAATACGAGTAATGCGTCTAATTTAGGACAGCGCTCCTTGATAAGCGAGTCCTATTACTGGCTGGACGTACGACGCGTTGCGTGAGCTCAGTATAGAACACGCAAGCTAACCACTCAAGGTCACTGACATATATCTGCGTCTTAAGAGTACTGTCCGGGACGGTGTCCTATTGGGAATATAATAGGCACAACCTTGTTAGCGGAATCGGCACTGGCCTGCAAAGAACTGATCATTACGGCGCGAACTATATTCAGTTGACTGACTTGTGAGATTGAATGTGATCTTTGATACACAGAGTAAACATTCGTACAAACTTCACGATCCTACACACAGATTGTTAATACTAAATTATGTCATTAAGTCGATCGAGCCATATGAGCGCGCCTGACAGTCGTCAACCATTTTGACATAACTGACAACCAATTACCAACCAAAAACATTAGGC
Source organism: Agrochola macilenta (assembly GCA_916701695.1). Classification (NCBI taxonomy): domain Eukaryota; kingdom Metazoa; phylum Arthropoda; class Insecta; order Lepidoptera; family Noctuidae; genus Agrochola; species Agrochola macilenta. The sequence continues at coordinate 19,039,338 of OU753560.1, read as the reverse complement.
GACGTTAACAGTGAAGAGGCAGTTTGCATGATATTCTAAAGAACCGACTTTATGGCATTAAGATTAGGACAGTTTCTACATAACATATTGCATGGATATGATGATGGGACGAAGACCAAATGAGGACTGTAAAAGCGCCCTTTATTTTTCGCAGGATAACCTAACATCACGCCTGTAATACTCAATGCTTTTATTGCATTCCACATGTAGGTATTCTTGGGTGGTAAACTTATAATTAGATCATATGGAGTTGTCGGGCACAGCAAAATCCTGCTGGGGTTGCGAGTTTGTCCGAAAGGGATATCGCGGCCCCGGCACACAGGCAACGGAAGGAACACGGGTGGGTTTTAGTCAGTAAAATTCTGACACTCCCTCTTGCTCCGCCCAGAGCGGGAGGAGTCATTTGACGATTTCCCACGCAAAAAAAAAAAAAAAAAGGGCACAGCAAAATAAGTAAGTTAGGAGAGAGAAAGCATTTGTTAGTTATATGACATTACTTAGCAAACTACTATACTAAAATAATAATCCAGGTTGTATGTAATCCTCGAAAGGTTTCAGGGAGTAGGTATACCTACAGTACACCCACATTTCGCCAGCTTTGTTTAAGTCCCATGAAACAGGGGGAGAGCCTATTGCCATCAACTTTGCCATGAAATTTCTAATGGAAAAACCCTATTAACACTTTACCTGACCTGGGAATCGATACCAGGACCTCATGCTCAGCAGTCGCGCTTTCGACCACTAGCCCAACGAGGCGTGATAACATATTAAATGGAAACTCATTTGTTAGATATCCAATTACCATACCGTCTTCTCGAAACGAAAATATAAAAAAAAAAAAAATATTCACAGAAATATTCTTTTACAAGACACATATTATTTACCTCTGCCAAACTGCAAAGCAGTTTGTTGGCAGACGTAGCTCCTTTTTTGTTTTTTACATAATTTTTTTTATTTTTTTGTTTAAATATAATGACACTTTTTCACATAAAGGTAAACTACTATTCCTTCATTTCTTAAATTTAAAAACAGACATACAATTTTTGTTTTAGATATTCTCTTCAGTGAGGCTTTGACAAAAAATATTAAAGAGGTACCATGCATTTTATTTTTAAAGGCAGTTTAAAAAAAAACTAAACAAAAGTGTTCAGTCAGTTAACTGCAGCTCCAAAATTAATACCATGTTTGTCTTTTTAGTACTTAGCTAGGAATCGGAGAGACAGTTCAAGCACCAATTTGATTTAATTTGACTTCAGTTATCACAAAGATTTATACCTCCAATTCCGACAATATTCATTCACGTCCGCTCATTTAACTTAAAGCTCTAAAGAGCCCTACAATAACATCGAGACAGCACTGAGCACTCCTACGCACAGTTTACTAGCAGTAAAGACCGGCGCTCACTGGGCGGCATTAACATTTGTATGCCGAAACTTTCCGCGGCATACCGCAGTTCCCCGCGATATTTTCAAGTCCCCATAAGACGATATCAATGAAATATAAGTGCTAAGTATATGAAAATAAGATTCAAAACCATTTCTGCTCACGCTAATCCTTTGCTTTGCCATATCGCGCCGTGCCGCCGGGTGAGCGCCGGCCCTAATTCTCGGCGCTTGCGCCGTCATAGCTCATCTCTAACAGCTAACAGTAGGAAGCTGTCAGAGGTACAATTCAGATTCTATTACGAGGATCTTGGATTTGTTTAGTATTTTATTACGGGGAATAAAGGAGTTTACTATTTATGGTTGGTATTAACTTCCTTGTTGGATTTGCTGGTCAATTCAACAGTAGGTACCTAATTAATTATTTTGCTAGTAAAAAGACTAACATTCAAGTAATGCGAACATTTCATATTTCTCGACAAGATTTTTGTCGTGACCGTAATGAAACGTTGCTCTTGGTTGTTTTATTTCATATAGAGCCTATATTTGCTCTTTCTCTCCCTAGGTGTAAAAAAATGAAAAAGATTTCAGTGTATCTGAAATATTAATATTTATTAATGTATATATCAAATTCATTTTCGGCTTCCTTTTCGGTCGAAAAGAAGACTAAAGCCGAAGCTTGTTTTTGGTTTTCGTTTTCGGCTGAAAATCCATTTTCGGTCGGACACTACACTAATATTAACGTAGTATGGATTAACGTTCTGACTATCCCATCTAATTCTAGTTTCATTTTGTTTCAGGTAAGTCATGTCAGCGGTCAAGCGTGAGACGTCCTGCGCACGCGCAACTGCATGTTGATAGCCGTTCAGCTTCCTGGGTAAATAATCATGGAAGTACGAATTAGAAGATTAAAGATGAAGTAGGCATTTAAAATATTTTGTTGGTAAGTAATTAGATAAACATGATAATAGAGTTGATTATCGCTCATTTATTAGCCTGTCGCAGTCCATGGGTAGTATGAATAAACTGTGTCTCGCACATGGTTGATATCACTTCCAGTCGTACTCAGCGCTTCTCCTTCACATTTATTATGCGCACAGCCAAAGTGTGGAACTCTCTGCTAGCCTCTGTGTTCTCTTCCACGCATGGGCGTACCCAAGGGAGGGGGGGGGGGGGGGAAGGACAGGTGCCCCCCTGGATTTTGTATGCCTAAGTACTGGTGTCGATAAAAGTTATGTTGCAGTCACTACGACGACTAAGACTTAACAATTACAATATATTGTGAAACTCCTTCTTTCATTTGAAAAAAAAAACATTCAAAAACGGTCCACAATTGACGATGACAAATGATTTTAAGAGAGAAAAAAAACAGACGACGAACATAGAACCTCCTCCTTTTTTGAATTCAGTTAAAAATACGCGAACGCAGCAGCAATATCAAACTATGTAAAACATGTGCGGGGAAATTTCTGTTCCCCCCCCCCCCCCCCCCGGGCCAAAAGCCGGGTACGCCCATGACTTCCACGTATAACCTGTCAGCCTTCAAAGGAAGAGTGAACAAGCATTTTCTGGGCACACTCGTTCCATCGTCCATCGCTTTTCATCACGCGAGATCGGGGTCAAGAGCATGGATCGGTTAAGATTGAAAACATCGTGCGATGATATCTTTTGGTTAGGATGTGCCCTTATCAGACCATATGCATAAACTGACGGTATCTTTTTCCTACCTTAAAACTCTCTTCATGTGATTGGCAACATAATCTACAACCAATCTTACCTGTGCAACATAAACTCCCCAACATTCTCCCATAACACACAAAAGATATTAAATCCTTGTTGCGTGAGTCGTGATGCACGTTGGCAATATATCCCTTAGAGAGCTTAGTTCATGGACAACATGACAGGTGGCGCTACCTGCCTCCATTCCCGGCCATTACAGGTGAATTTAATTTATTATTCACGTATTAATTTTATTCTGGATGTTTGTAAATGGATGTTGCTGGTGGAACTGTTATTCGTCTTAAGTGTTCGTGTCAGCTAGCTAGGCGGTTTATTTAATAAAGTCCAGGAACTATTTGAAATGTTACATCTTGTAAAAGAACTTCTGCAAGTAAATTACTTATTTGCATTTTAGTGCGAAAAAAACATGAATTACTCGTGCCCAAACGCAAACGTAACTTGCACAAAGAATAAGAATATATTTATTAGCATAAAAACACGGTATAACAAATGGTAAAAGTACAATCCAGATATCGCACCTTCGGTGCAACAAAGTCATAACAGCTCATTTTTTTATTTTACAGGAGAGGACTTTTAATTTTTTTTTCGCATTTATTTCCTCATTTCTGGATTACTATTCATGGTAGGTTTGAAATCTTTATAAAATTAATAGTTTATTTTGTTTGCTATAGTTTTACGTTAAAAATCTTATATTGAATTATCTAAAAATCCTAATAAAAGACATCTGAATTGTGACTTTGTTGTACCAGGAATTATTTAGTTTTAGAGGTCTTAAAAATAGATACGTTTTTGTCGCTCCGATAAGTGAGAATAAAAATGGTTTTAAATACCTTTGTGTGGCTGTAGCTCCAACGTACGTCAAACACTCGCGGGCGCGGGGGCACTACTGACCAATGAAACGTTGTCGGCCCAAAACGCATGGAAAAACCGCCAATAACCACAAAGGCACCAGCGCCATCTAGTAGAATTTTGAGATACTTTCGCGGATGTTTTTGTTGCCCCAAGTATAGGCATGGTTCAGAGACAATTTGGCATACTTACCTCAATTTTGCAGTTTTGGCTATTTGTGACTTTGTTGCACCGAAGGTGCGATATGTTCTTTTGTCCGTACAGTACCTCCGTTTCGTATCAGCACAGTGTCGCGATTCAAGAACGGTAGTTTGGACGCCAGTTCGGTACGGTACGGTCGTACGTCTCGATACGCATACAGGTACACTCGCGGCCTTTTGGTCTCGTACAGGACTTCCTGTTTTAAATTTTTATTTTACTTTGTTTTTCATTGCTTTTTCTTTTTTATTTATATTTAGTGTGTTTTTAGTTTAATTCGTGATTTCCTGTGCGACTCTCAACAAATACTTTTGCTGCCTTTCTTCAATCCATCGCGAGTCAGTTTTTTCGCCACTATCAAAGGCGATACGAAACGGGCGTCCGGAGATTTTGTATCGCGACGCTTACGAAACGGTATCTCCGTTACGCACACTTGTGGTAGACGAGCAAATCCTAATAATTGTTAGATTATAGAACCTCATTTTACTGAAAAATAGTTTTGGGTATATATAAGAATATGTGAAATCCAAGTAAACGATCAACGGATTCAAAAGATGATTTAAAAAATGGTATAAAGTTACCACAGAAAGCTACGAAGGAGATGTATACTTAGTAAGATGACGATTGATTAGATGACAAAAAAACAAGTTTTGTGTAATGTCTCTTAGGCTATCCTATTTTAGCTATACGCGACGTCGACGTCTGAATTCAGCGTCAACGTTCCGATTTACATACGCACAGTGTCCGCGGTCAATACGTGCAATATATCACTCTTGTCGTGGCCTCGCGTGCAGTCGTTTTTATACGTACCTAAAGTTAACTCGAAAAGAAAGTACAGTTATTCTCAAACTTTTGTAATAATAGATTTTATTTTATTTTATTATCGTTTATACTGCGAAATGAATACTTATAAATGTGGTGCTTGTAGTGAACTGCTATCAGATGGAATACATTGCACAGTGTGCTCCCAAGATCTTCACTTCCACTGTGCAGGAATAACAGAAGCTGGATTCCGTAAGCTTGGTGATAGAAAACTTACATGGCGATGCATGAAGTGTAAGCAGCCTGGACCTATTCAACCTCCTACATCACCCACCCCCAAGCTAGAGTCAGAATCACTTATACTAAAAGAGATCAGGGCACTTTCTGCAAAACTAGCGCCGCTAGAATGTCTCAGGGACGAGGTTATGGCACTGAGACAGGAATTTGCCGATTTAAAATCATCGGTCAATGAGGCTAACAAGGAGCTCAAAGAATTTAATGTCAAAGTCAAAACCCTGGAACATCGAATCGCGCAGGTGGAAAAAGTTCAATCTCAAGTAGAGTTATTGCATACTCGGCTCGATAAACTTGAACATGAAGCTAACTCTAAGGAACAATGGTCAAGAATGAACAACATTGAAATTAAAGGTGTCACTCAAACAAACAATGAGAACTTGTATCAAATATTATCTACCATTGGATCTAAGATACAATATCCGTTCTCAAAGAATCAGGTTAATTTTGTCGCGAGAGTACCAACGCGCGAAAAAGGAAACACGAAACCTATCATAGTCTCCTTCTGTAATCGTTCCGTGAAGGAAGACTTCATAGCAGCAGCCAGATACGCGTCTAAATCCTCCGCCATAACTACTGGACACCTCGGACTACCTGGTAACCATAAGATTTACGTGAATGATCACCTGACTATAGAAAATAAGGTTCTCCTATCCAAGACTAAAAAAGCAGCCGCAGAGATGGATTTTCGATACGTCTGGATCAAGCATGCCAAGATACACACCAAGAAAAACGACACTTCCCCTACCATAGTGATAAAAACAGAAAAGGACCTCTCAAAAGTGAAATAGTGATAATACTCGTATCTACCTCAAAAAATAACATCTCATTTGAAGTGACTCAAAAGTTTGAGAACCACAAGGTAAAATGTTTTAATACTACTCGCGGATTCCGAGAAATGCCTAACTCGTGCACGCGTTCGACGCATCTGCATATTTTTTTAGAATATTATTTTTGTTTTTTTATTTGTTTTAGTTTTGCTAAATGCTATCTTATTGTGTTCTCTTTAATATTTAATTTCTATTGCGCCTTACTGCTGCTTGTTACTAACTGGTACTGGTCAACATTCGCAATATTTTTTGTTAGTTCTGCAGTTTATTGTCCTATTGCTAACTACATAAAGATTAATGTTCTATGCGTGTTACTAACACCTGTGACTTATTGTTGCTACCTCTGGCTTTTTTTATTTACAATTCTCGCAAGTTTTCGAAAGGTCATCCGTTGGGCATTGCTGTGTTTGTTAGATTATGTTAAGGGTTCGTTAAGACGTAATTTTTCAACTTGTTACTATTGCTATTTTATCAACATAGATTTGTGAAGGACTCATCAATGGCTCCGCTTAATATTTATTACCAAAACGTACGTGGTCTCCGTACAAAAACAAACAACCTATTCCGAAATGTTTGTCTTAAATCATACGATGTTATAGTATTTACAGAAACTTGGTTAGTGGATGGTATTTTCAGCAATGAATTATTTGATTCGCGGTACGTGGTGTGGAGGCGCGACCGCGACTACAGCCGCACCTCGCAAACCCGAGGAGGCGGTGTGTTGATTGCCGTGCGGAATGACTTGACTGTTGTCGAGAAATGTAAATGGCGAAGTTCTGCTGAAGATATCTGGGTAACTATAACCTTAAAGAGGTCTAGACCTCAAGTTACATACAACATACATATCTGTGCCCTTTACCTTTGTAACGAACATACGGGTAATTCTTATGCTGCTCAGCTTCAGAGTTTTACAAATAATCTAAATAATTGAATGTTGACCAACCCATTAGATAAATTTATTGTCTTAGGTGACTTTAACTTTGGTAATGAAGTAGAATGGTGCCACACGAATGACAGCGCTGAATTACTACCACAAAACTATTCAAACCGCTATCTTATTAAATTCTTCGATACTATAAATATCTGTAACTTATCTCAGTTTAATAATGTACGGAACGTGAATGACAGACTGCTAGACCTCGCATTTTCTAATTTCCCTGGACATACACGAATGTCTTGACCCATTAGCAGTACCTATTGACATGCATCACAAACCCATTACGATTCAGGCTGATTTTGTTCAAATACACTCACTGTCAGAAAAAAATAACATTAAATATCAGTTCTACAAAGGAGACTATGTTGCTATCATGTCCGCTCTTGATGACGTTGACTGGGACGAGTTGCTGGGTGCTGAGCCACTAGAAAATGCTGTTAATCATTTTTATAACAAACTCTATGAAATCAGGGATCAGTATATTCCTAAAAAGTCAGTAAAAAATTCATCACACCCCCCCCTGGTATACATCTGCACTAATTAAAATCCTAAAAGAAAAATATAAATATCACCGGAAATTTAAAACTTATGGAAATATATCCGATTACCAAACCTTTTCTTTATTGCGTCATAGAGCTGCAGAAGTAGAGAAATCTTGTTACCGTACGTATATGGATAAAGTCGAGGCATCGATTATCAAGAACCCAAAATTTTTTTGGTCCTATATTAAAAGCAAGAGAAGTAATAGTAACTTCCCTAATATTCTGAAATATCAAGATGCAACCGCAGACAGTGGAGAAGAAATCAGTAACCTGTTCGCTACATACTTTCAGTCAACATTTCAAGAGCCAGACACAGACGACCAGGATCAAGATCAAGACACAACACTATCCACAGCGAGCATCAGCTCCATAGAGGTATGCCACGAAAAAGTACTAAAGTTACTTCAAATGCTCGATCTCTCTAAATCTGGTGGCCCTGACCTAATACCGCCTATATTTATAGTCAACTGTGCGAAAAGTCTAGCCAAGCCTATCTGTATTATATTCAAGCGGTCTTTAACAGAAGGCACTATTCCTAAAATCTGGAAATCGGCATTCGTTACGCCAGTTTTTATTAAAGGTGATAAGTCCCTCGTAAATAACTATCGCCCTATTTCGAAGCTATGCCTGTTCTCAAAAGTGCTAGAGCGCGTTGTTTACTCCGCAGTTTATTCAGCCTTAAAATGTGACTTTGGTGACGAGCAGCATGGTTTTCTTCGTAAGCGATCTACTACAACTAACCTTATTCTTTCCAATGAATTTATCTCTGAAGGTATGGAGCAACGTGCACAAGTTGATGTAATTTATACGGATTACAGTAAATGTTTTGACCGCATTGACCATAGGCTACTATTACGTAAACTCTTCTTAGCTGGAATTCATGGCGACCTATATCGTTGGTTTTCCTCCTACATTGAAAACAGATCACAAGCAGTAGTTTTACAGGGTTTTACCTCTAGTTGAAATCTAATACCATCTGGAGTTCCTCAGGGATCCATTTTAGGACCTCTTCTATTTAATCTATTTATAGCAGATATTAATAAATGTTTTATTAACTCCTACATTCTATTATACGCTGATGACATGAAAATACTTAAAACAGTACGTTGTTCATCTGACACATCACTACTCCAGGAAGATCTCAATAGGTTTGTAGATTACTGTAGACTAAACAAACTACAACTAAATGTATCCAAATGCTTTCATATGACTTATACGCGGCAAAAGAAGACAATTGGTTCAGGGTACGCATTGGATAACCAAACAATCACTAAGGTGAACAGTATTAGGGACTTGGGCGTTATCCAGGACAGTAAACTCATATTTGAAATGCATATTGATGAAATAGTAAAGAAAGCGTCCAAGTCCCTAGGCTTCATAATCAGATCATCTACTTGCTTCAGCTCACTAAAACCACTCAAAGTGTTATACTGTTCATACGTACGCAGCCATCTTGAATATGTATCTCAAGTGTGGAACCCAAAATATGGCATGTATAATTCAAGAATAGAAAGCATTCAGAAAAAGTTTCTAAGATATTTAGATTTTAAGACAAAGCAATACTCAACGGATTACATGCATCGTTGCAAAAGATACCATTTTCTACCACTGGAAAACAGACGCCTTGCTAATGATATTACTTTTCTGTTAAATATTGCCAATAGTTCCATCGATTGTTCCCAACTTCTCTCCAAAATATCACTCCGAACCCATCACGTAGGCTTCAGGCAGCGACCACTTCTTCACATTCCATTCGCATCAACAAACTACCGACGGAATGCCTTCTTCTTACGTAGCGCAACAAGCTTTAATAATCTGCCCTCTCACTTAGATGTTGACCTATTTAGAACCAGCCCTAGCACATTAAGGCGTACTTTGAATGATGAATACTTTGTCCCCAATGAGTAGCATTATTCATAATTAAATATCATGTAACAAATGTGTACATTTTCTTATTATTATTTTTTACTGTTTTTAGCACAACAAAGACGATACGATTGTATAGAGAATTTATTTTATTTTGTTTTGTTAAGTTATGTTATATTTGAGAAGATATTGTTTTTAATTCTTCTATGTTTCTTTTCTTTCTTTTTTTTAATTTTAGGTACATAGTTTTTAATTTGTGGAAGCCTATAAATGGCAATTGTAAGCGCTATTGTACATAAGCTAATAGCTTTCCTAATAATAAATTAAAAAAAAATACGTCCGCAGTAGACGACGACGCTTCAGTCGTTACTCGCGAGTGGTCGTGTTACACTTGACACCACCTGACGCTGCAATGGTCCGAAATAACTAGAGACGCGACGAAAACCATTCGAATGCCGCGTACGACGTCAGGACGTTGAAGTCGACGTGTGAAAGAGACCACAACAGTACATTTCTATAGTAAGCATCGTGACGCGACTTACGGCGTGACGCTGTAAGCGCCCGACGGCGTTTAAAGGAGAACATAGCCACAAAAGCATATTTAGTAGATTCCTCACCGCATTCACGCTTGCAGTCTGCATTTAGTTTATTTCGATGTACATCGTCGCAGGTAACAAACTGCACGCCTGATGTTACGCGGGCACTCTACAATGTAGGTACACGTAGTGCAATTGCTCATCCAAGCAATTGCAGTAGTAAGTGCTACAATAAAATTAGAGTTAGCTGAGGCTTCACGTAGAAGATACGAGGACACTGGAATGGAAAGATAGAAATTCAAAAGAAAAAAGATGATAGGTTTCCAGTAATTAAATTCATTAAGTTAATTACCCAGACTGACCCAGAGTAAACTTTTAAGAACCAGCTTAAAGATTGTCAACAAGACACTTTTTACAAACCACAAGGGTGGACAGTCGTGTCGTGGTGGGTTGTGTCAGTACAGCAGTGATAGCCTAGTGGTGTGACCGTCGGACTGCCAAGTCATAGATCTCGAGTTCGAACCAAGGCACGCACCTCTGACTTTTCGGATTTATGTGCGTATTGTATAATTATCACTTGCTTCAAAAATGGTGAAGGAAAACATCGTGAGGAAACTGGCGTTTCCCCACGATGTTTTCCTTCACCGTTTTTGCATGCCTGAGAGATATTTCTCGACAGCATGTAAAGTCAAGAACCCACGGACGGCTTTAAAACTCTGAAACCAGGTTAGTCACTAACCACACGAAAAGAAGAAGATTACTTTATTGTTGAATTCGATCGAGTTAAACTGGCATTGACTTCCTACATGGCAGTTGGAGAAATGTTTCCTCCATTAACTTTAATTTATATTTATTTACCTTCTCGTCCAAGTCTCCTTATCCCTCTTATACCAGCCATTTCCTATTACACGCAGTGTATTTCAATCGCTATGCGGTTAACTAATAGCTCCCGTGTTACGCGTTGCTCCTCGCACGTACCACTGTTCAGTGTTCCTCGTTTATCTGCGCACGTTCATTGGTCGAGCTGATTCTGTAATAAGTGTGGCACTACCGCTACCGTACTGCGTTTCAATTTGATTTAGCTGCATCCGTTCGAGTTCGCAGTTCGTTTGGAGATTAACTTGAACTGTATAACGTTACGAATTTTAATGAACTGTACAGAAATACGCATAGCTATATTTGTCCCGTGTGGTGCTGGACGTAAAGAATAGTACCATCCCATTTCTTCCCGTGGGTGTCGTAAAACGAGACTAACGGACTTACTAGAGAATGGGTAGCAGCGTTCTCTATGCATTTTAACACCATACTGCGATCGCCACCCCGCCTACCAAGCGTGGCGATATAGGGGGGGTTGCCATCCCCCCTATTTGAGGGAGGCCGATGTCCAGCAGTGGACGTCTTTCGGCTGAAATGATGATGATATTTGTGAAGCGTGTCAGTGCTGAATGTGTTCAGGCTCAGATTAAACAGATTCACAAAATGCTTTGTCGGTTTTCATGTCGATTCGCCTTGCATTGCATCTCGATTTTATTGTATCCTGCGTTTCTGCCTTGGAACTGTCACATCCCAAATCTGTGCTAACTCAGTGTATTTTTTAAATGTTGTTGGGTTTTTATATCAGGAGTTTTTTGTAGCAGTCGAGTCTGGATTTGAACCCGGTTGATGACAATAGGCTCGCCCCCTATTACCTACACGGTACTTAAAAATTACTGGTGAAATGTGGGTGTGCTAGGGACAGCTCTGCCTAACCCTTCGAGGATGACAAGCAAACCACTAATTTGCCATCCAAAAAGGAAACCTAAGTTGCTACAATCCGACTTGACGCTCTAATTTCCTTATGATCAGATATTGCCTTTGTAAAGTTTAATGGCGAAACGAGTATTATCCAGGATGTGTCTGCTATAAAACAGTAGCGAGTAACAATTATTTCGATATATGCGACGATCACAATCAATTTCCCGAGCTGGCTAATTGCGGCGCCTCTGTTACGCACTGCCAATGTACCGTGGAGGGCAGAAGGCTTGGGACCGTACCATAATCATTTGCAGGGTAGGTCAACTTGACAGTAAGCCGATGTTGCGCATACGGTACAAAAACGCATGACACTTCACTTTTCGTCAAATATTGACCTGCAAAGGGGATCCTGATTTCACTCTCCTCGACCTATCACAGTAATGGACATCGGCCTTTCCCTATTTTTGCCACAACATCCATTTAGTCGATTCTAACTTACGTATAAGTAAAATATGCAGTTACTAGTCTCGATTCCGTGAGAATATCGGAATGAAAAGTATTATATGTCCTTATCCGGGTCATGGTCTACCCATGTGCCAAATTTCATTGAAATCCGTTCGGCCGTTTTAGCGTGCAAGCGTAACAAACCAACAAACTCACATTCGCAATGTTAGTTAGGATTTTCTGTATCTACTCTATGCTATTTCTCATTCCTGACTCTCAGTTGAATCACGCACCTTGTAAAATACACACATAAATAACGTATACCAAGTATGTATGTAGGTTAGGCTGTGTAGGCATATAATATAGGGAAGGTAATTATGGTAGCAGTGGAGAGAAATATATCTTTGCGCCGAGAAATCTTGGGTACGTGGGATTTCCTTAATATTTTCATGTTTGCCTTTTTGAAACTCATCATTATGCTTTAATTTAGGAAAAAAATTATAAGGTTGGGTAAATGTTGAGTTATATCTGGAGCAAGATAATTTTGTGCTTATTCTTGTGCAGTAATATCTTAACATCCCCGAAACGATGAATTGCGATTGACCAATTGCCATCAATTTGTATTGTAGTAATATTGTCAATCGCTTCAATTGCATTTGGTAGACGATCAATTTGCGCATCAATGTGTATCAATCACATATAAATTTACAATAGCAATCGATCGTTTGGGGGCTGTCAAATATTTACCTGATTTTATTAATTTGGCAATATTACTTTATGGAAATATGAAATGTGGCTAACTAGTAAACTAAAATATTGCCAAATTAATCAAAACACCGAAATATTTGACATCTATTTGCAACGTTGCCCGCTTCCAGAATAAACGCTCTTAACTCATAAACCTCGAAGCATAAACCTATAAATACTCATTTACTCATTTTGTTTCCTACGAGGAAGAAACTACAAAACGCGATGTGCTACGATCTTTACATACTTCTTTTACTTTCCTTTTTTAGCTTGTGACTTCCGTCCGATCCATCAGCTTAAGCTACGCTTGCCGGGGTTGGTCTGTGGATGGGTGACCATCTTAACATACCGAGACTCCTCCGTGCCTTGGAAAGCACGTTAAGCCGTTGGTCCCGGCTGTCATTCGTGGATCTTTGACAGTCGTTACGGGTCGTCAGAAGCCCGAAAGTCTGACAACCAGTCTTACAAAGGGATATCGTATTGCCCAGTTACTGGGTTGTGGAGGTCAGATAGGCAGTCGCTCCATGTAAAATACTGGTATTCAGCTGCATCCGGTTAGACTGGAAGCCGATCCCAACATAGTTGGGAAAAGGCTAGGCAGATTGATTGACTTCCGTTCAAGTGTTACCACTCTTGGGCAATCCCAAAATTCTTTCAGTTCTTCAAGTTTTCTTGTAATGTTACTACGAGTATAACTAGATTCTAAAAGAATATCCTGCGGTTTGAACCCTTGACCCATAAAATAAAGTCAAAAAACGTCTACACGAGACCAAAAAATATCTAACAATAACAATTAATACATCAAGTCATTACTGGTCTACATAATAAATGTGTTCTATATAAAAAGCTAATTTACGCGCATTAGGACATTGTGGCGTGTTGCCTAATCGCGTCGAGTCATCGCCCGCTCTCATTAGGGATGGCACCCCTAAGTTATGTGGATTTATTCTTCTTAGATGATAATGTGGTATTTGCTGGAGAAACAAAGGATAAGTAGTGCCACACACGGCTTGAAAGTCAGCATGATTGGTGTCGTGAGTGAGCTTGACTTTTGCCGTACAGATGGCAATTTTAATATATTTGTGTGATTCTGTGAAATTGTTACCTACTTTGATTTAAATGCATAATTTGAGATTTAGACTATTGGTAATGAAACCACAAAAATGGGAGATAACTTAGGGCAAAAGGTATCAATTAACCTGCTTCTAAAAATACTAGCTGCGCCCCGCGGTTTCACCCGCATAAGTCGTGATCCCGTAGGAATATACGGATAGAAAGTATCCTATGTCCTAACCCACATCTAGTGCTACCCATGAGCCAAATTTCATCTAAATCAGTTTAGCTGTTTTTAGCGTGAAAGCGTTACAAAAAACCAAATCTTATTCTTATTCGTTTTGATAAAAATAATATAATACAATATGGCCACACTAACAAAAGAAAGCATCGGATTTTATTCTAGAATTTTCAGAACCAAGAAAATGTTAAAAACCTTGCATAAAGAGCCACTTCTTAAACTTAGTGAGAAATTTATTACATCCCAAAAGACAATGCAACAGAGCTTTGCTTTTATTCTATTTTTGTTTCACCTGAAACTTATTTCATGTAAAACTTGGTAAAGTAACAGCCCTGTTAAGATACAGCGGGCAGGCACGCGAACAACGTCAAACTGTATAATGTCATTATTTCTTGCGCATTAACCGGGAAATTTATTAATACTCAAGGAACTGGCTAATATTAGATAATAGGATTAGAAAAACTGAAAAAAGGCACGAAGAAAAATGTACTACAACGAGAGTACCTACGTCGAAGAAGGTTATTGTATGAATTATGATTATCATCAGGTTGAAGAGAGGTAAAACAATTTTGATTTTGAATTACTGAGATAAATGATGAAAATTTTCGTCCCAATGAAAGTTCCTGTCCGCAAAGAGCTTGGAATAAAAGAGATTACCTACGACGAAGAAGGGTATATTACGAAAAAGATTATCATCAGGTTGAAGAAAAGTAAAACAATTTTGATTTTGAAGTACTGACAGACATGATGAAAATTTTCGTCCCAATGAAAGATCCTGTCCGCAAAGAGCATCGTATAAAAATTCTGATCCCATATTTTATTACATCGTAGCCAGCACAAATAAAATAGCCAGTAATATAACGCAGAACGGAAAAAACGCGAATACACGTAAAACATCCACTGACAATACTATATTCCAGCTGAAATACGACCAAATCTCTGTGACATGCACTATCTCTTTCACACTGCGTGATTTTAGTTAGGAATGAGGGAGAAAGTTATGTAGGTGGAGGTTACCTCCTTACAGGAGCGAGTATTTCAGAGATAAAATCCGGTATGCATGGGGTGTAGAGGATTCCTTTGTGAATCAACCTCGCATTCTACACTATGACTAATGCAGGTTATGGGTCTACATTTTTTATCTCTCTCTGGTCACCTTTCATGGGTTTTCTTTTGTCAGTAATCCGATTAAGCTGAAAAATAGGGACGATTTAGTCTTCTATATCTATTATCTATACATATTATAAATAAAAAACCGGCCAAGTGCGTGTCGGACTACGCACAATGAAGGGTTCCGTAGTTGAGATGAATTTATCGCAAGAACAAACACAACTTTGTTTGAAAAAACTTGTTTTCCCATACGGAATGTATGGGAGAACATGTTTTTGCAACCGCAAATGTAAGTTGGTCGATTATTACTCGTTAACTTGCAAAGCCTACTTAGCTGTGATAGTTTTCCTTTTGATTTCGTTATATATACTACTGCTGTGAATTGCACACTTGACTCTAACAAAAATTATTACTTTAAAGCTTAATATTTCACAAACGGATCCTTGAATCCAAAAATGGTTTTCACCAACTCACAATATTTTTTGAACGACCTTTCCAACGAACGAAAATTTCCCACACTGGGATAGATGAGGAAAAACAAACAACCCTTGACGTGCCCTAAAAAAAGATGATGATTTTATTCTACCACTATCAGCGTGATTAATAATTATGTAATGTATACACATGCCTAATTACTGCTTTCTAGTACAAAGAGTCTCTGACCTAAGCCGTGGACAGACAGACGGACAGACAGACAGACCGACAGACGGACATGGCGAAACTATGAGGGTTCCTTGTTTACTACGGAACCCTAAAAAACTTCGTTTTTCTCGTCTGTCTGTGTCACCGCGTTGCATGTTCTTCTAAAATCCGCTATGGATTTTGATGAGGTTTTCACCATCATTTACAGAATTTATTCTGGAAGTTTTATGTGTATAAATGTTACTATTTAACTTACGAAATTATATTAAAATAAACTGGATGTTTTGTCTAGTCACAAAAACCAGGTGAAGCAGGGGCTGGACGCTAGTTATAGCATAAAAGCATTGGAGTATTATCAAAGCTTTAAAGGAATTAAAGTACTGAAGCTTTTTTATTTACATTTGAGCTTGTTACAGTCGATTGGATACAAATAGAAACCGCAAAAAGCTCAAATTCAAATATATTATTTTTTAACACAGTTTTATGCGATGATACAAAATATTTCATCACTATCACTATTATTATCATCTCTCTCTCTCTCTCTCTTTGATATCTCTGTCTCTTATATCTATCTCTCTCTTCTTAGTTAGCTCTTCCTTTAATACATTTTCTAATTGGTGTTTGGAATAGTGGCAATATTTCGAAATATGTTTGACACAATGTTCATACTAGGCTCACCTTATTTACAATATCAATTAAATTAACATACGGAACGATATTGCCGTCAAATCGATCATTATCTTAGGCGCCATTATCTGTAATCTGCACCAAAACATATGTCAGCCATTTTGACGTAAAATACATTCTAATTTGAGGAATTTTATCTAAATCCTACTCGACTTATATTTCGTGTCATAGTGAACAAAATACCTGATTGCTGTCTAACTGGTACTTGATCACTAATTTAGACGTCAGGTATTTGTTCAAAATATCTTAAATACCTGGTTTGTAATTACGGTTTCTATCCTGGCTCAGAATTGTAATCTTAAGTATGCACTACACAGTGTGATCATATTTAAGTTAGTGGTACAAACCAACAAACTGAACAATTTTCTCCATAAGGACCATTATAGTAATCGCGATAAGACAATCAGCTTAGCAAACACCCTTAAATATGATCACACACTTCTGATATACGCTGGATACGCGAATACATCGTCAATAGGGATGATGACAAAAATAAAACTGTCTTTCTGATCGATTATTAAAAAATATTGAACACGTATCTTTTCTTTTTTCACGTAATCAAAAGATTACGGCAGTACATTGAGTTAAAATGTAACATGACGTCACTCTCTGGTAGATTTTATCCCGACTTGTGACGTAGCGACCCCCACTCCCCAACTTTAATGCATTTTATCTAAATATTTTTTTATTAATATGATAAAGCAAAAAATACGTGTCTCATATTTTTTTATTATCAGACTGACGGACTAATTAGTTTTTTTGTTCCCAGTCAACATCCTTATTTTACACGTGGTATGCTCCAGTTACAAGATAGATCAGTGGTGGCCCAGTGCTAACGGCCGCGACTTCGAATTACAGGTCGTAGGTTCAAACCAAGACAGGCGCTTTACTTACCACTACTCTCAAAGTCCCTGTATCCCAGCAATGGGAACTCTATAGGCTCAAAGGCAGAGGAAGAGTCTTGAGGTCTTAAAGTTTGAGACTATTCAAAAGTTTTGGGGTACCAGTATTTGTTCTTCACTTACTAAAGTACTGGCACTTAACCACATCTTAGTCTGCCTGTCCACTGGAGCGGAGAGGAGAGGAGCGGAGTAGCGGTGTGCCAATATTAACCAATGGAATTGCATAAAACCTCCGCTCCGCTTCAGTGGACAGGGATTTGCGAACTAGTTGAAAAATTCATACAAAACCGGGAAGCGGAGCGGGGGAACAGAGCGGAGAAGTGGAGCGGGGAACCGGAGCGGGGAATTATTACTCGTCGCGTGAACTCGGTCTAGCTCCGCACAGTCCGTAACTCCGCTCCGCTACCTCGCTCCGCATCAATGGACAGACACTTTCCGCAAATCCGCTCCACTCCGCTGGCATTCTCCTCTCCGCTGCCTCGCTCCGTTTCAATGGACAGGCAGACTACTAACAATTCACAGAGCCTTTCTTTGTGTATTAAGTCCTCATAATGTATTTTTTTTCGCTACTGCGCTAAATCATGTTTTCAGCTTCAGAAATGAAATGAAACGTACCAATAAAAAATAAATAGGATCTCAAAGCAAAAAGTGAGGTCTCTTGTACACGAGTCAATAGGTGTGTAGGTAGGATTAAACTATATTGTTACAGTCAACTGCCCTAACTTCGCCTGGCGTCCTATGTTTGCCTATAATGAAAAAGATGTAATATCTTTTTGGTTTTACTCGTATGGCAATCGAAACTTGAAGCTTTCTATGAATACTCCGTTTCCATTGCCTTATAAGTAAAATTAAAAAGATATTACAACATTTTCATTCAAGGCAAACATAGGACGCCAGGCGAAGTTAGGGCAGTTGACCGTTTGTATTCAGCCAGTAGCTACAGTCACTACAAATGCAAATACAATATCTACGTATCTAAAGCCCTCGATCTCAGTATAATCAGTGCAGTATTGGATAGAGAATTAATTAAATCCAAGACAGAGGCCCCTTTAGAGCTAGTCAGTTGTGTTAACTGAAGCGCATTAGTACTGGTTAATGACAGTAAGACATTATGGAGGACATCTACCTATACGTTAATTTGGTTAAATCTCAAATGGGGACGAAGATTGGAAACCTAGCTATGTATTATGTATTATCGGAACTATGTAAAAGCATTCTTAATCTTATTATTGTAGCGTTATTCTCATGGTTGTAGAGTTTTTCCCGAATAGCCCCGAAACATGACAAGTGGTATCCGTGTTACTCGTAACTGGATTGTGGAGATCAGATAGGCAATAGGTCCACGTAAAAATACTGTTATTCAGATATAGCTGGTGAAACTGGAAGCCGACCCCACTATAGTCGGGAACAGGCAGGGTTGTAGAACTGCACTGAGGTTTTCGGCCATGAAAAGACTTCATTAAGACGAAGATATATGCCAGTGACCTTGAGTGGTTAGCTTGCATGTTCTGTACTGAGCTCACACAACGCGTCGCACATCCAGGAGCGCTGTCCCAAATTAGACGCATTATTAATTTATTATACATAAAACAAAAGGTATTTTAATAAAAAACGTATACTAAAAGATTAATAATTAAATTATCTTTAAAATGGTGAAGGTTTCACAAAAATACGCTTGATTGATTTTGCGTGATTCTCAGTTTGTTATCCGCGTTAGACATGACTTTACAAATTAATTTCACTATGTAATATAAACATAATCTAAAATATTCAATTATTAAGAAAATGCAACAAAAAAAAAAAAAAAAATGAAATTTAACATATATTTTTTCCAAATCATTAGCACTACTCATTTAGACGTGATCCTCAGCATAAAATCAATTAAAGTCGGTTAACGTCGCCTTAATGAATTTGGTAATGTCGATAATACAAATGCGCAATATAAAAGCCAACTTTTGGTTTTCCTGAGGAGTCTTTATTAAACCTTCCTTAGGTTTAATAAAGACTCCTCAGGAAAACCAAAAGTTGGCTTTTGCGTTGCGTAGTAGATACAATAGGGATGATGACTAAAAAAAGTATCTATAGATATAGGTAAGTATTATTTACGTCACAAATTCATTCATATAATTGTGTTTATTAAATATGTAATGAAGTATGTTATCAAATCATAACACGTGGAAGTGAGTTGTAAAAATAACGTTGGAAGCTATTATCCTTTACCTGATTAAATACTTTAGGTGCTTATAGATAGGATTATGATGTCAATATCCGCTATAATTATTATTATTTTTTGGTCTTTTTACTACGAATACACATAATATAATTATGCAATTTGTTTTTTCGATTTTATATATTCGGATATAGCGCGCTTTGCACTATGGAGCGAACTATGCTTGGAGTTTCTTTGAAAGATATAATCAGAAATTAAAATATCTGGGAAAGACCCGGAGTTACCGACATAGCTTGCAGAGTAAGCAAGCTGAAGTGGCAGTGGGCTGGCCATGTTTGTCGAAGTACCTATGGTCGGTGGAGTCCTGTAGTAGAGACCGCGTACCGGCAAGCATAGTGTGGGATGTTCTCCAGCTAGATGGATTGGCGACCTTAAAAAGGTGGCCCGGGCAGAGTGGATGCGGAAGGTGGAGGACAGCGTCTTGTGGCGCAGCCTGTGAGGGGCCTATGTCCAGCCAGATTGATACAATAGGGATGATGACTAAAAAAATTTGTGTTTGAAATTATAATAAAATATTGGACACGTATTTTTTCTTTTTTTACGTAGGGAATCTAAAGATTACGGCGATACATTGAGGTAAAAAGTGCCATGACGTCACGAGTATGTACATTTTATACATACTAGTGACGTAACGACCCCCACTCCCCAACCTAAAATGCGTTTTATCTACATATTTTTTTATTAATATGATAAAGCAAAAAATACGTGTCTAATATTTTTTTATTATCTGACTGACGGACTTAATAGAATTTCATTTTTTTTACCCAGGCTTCATCCCTATTGTATATGTTTTTTCCCACTATGAATGACTCAGTACTCCGGGCTATGTCATCCTCATTGTTCGGAGTATCTTTTTTATAACATTAAACGCCTAGTCGAACTGCGACAAGAATCTCATAACATACCCTATAGATGCCTATAAACACGATGACATGATGTATCAATGTTTATAGGGAATTAAAAATAGAGGCTTGTGACACGGATGTGGAGGTGCCTATCATGTGAACACGCCTTTACGTGTAAGTCAGAGAAACTAAGTCCAAGAGAATTGTTTGATACAAGATAGATAGATATGTTAGTAGCCTCCTAAAATTTACAGCTTTGCGTGGGTAGGTCCCTGGAAGTCTTAAACCTACGTACCTAGAACTTAGTTTTTCTCATCGGCGATCATTGCTGATTGTTCTAAGAAAACGCATATAAGTAAGTGGCTCTAAGGCTAAGCTACACCAAAAGATCGCTAGATGTCTTACGCATCCAATACACTAATGTTTTTAGGATGCTTTTGAAACTGCCCCGTTTCTGTAGTGCATCGGAGATGTTTGCTCAGAACCGAAGTGTTGTTGTCGCATAACTGATGCGTAGAACGCGGGTCAGTGACACGTAACAGTGGTGGAGAGCCTTTCTGAGGCACTATGTGGGGAGAATGGTCAGGTAGCACATTCCTTGCTTTATCGTTCTCTGCACATCCTGCCGCAGTCACCTGCTCTTCTTATCCTTGTTTTGTCCAGTTTTGTGTACTACTAACACTAGTGATAAGGTATTTTACTAACATGTTGGATCATATTGATGTCCGAACTGAATAAATAAATAAGGCAGGGATGCACAGATTTAGGGCTGATTTCACCAATGAAACTGAATGCGATCAGCATTTCTAAAACGCGTTCAAGAGCTGACAGTGTCAAAATTGTTATGGAATATTGTACACTGACAGCTCTTGAACGCGTTTAGATGTGCTGAACGCGTTCAATTTCATTGGTGATATCCGCACTTATTGAGAATAGGGGCCACTCGGGCACATTATGAGCCACAGAAAAAGGGCCTAAGAAAAATAACTACATAAACGCTTTAAAGGAATTTTTAATTACAATATTTAGTTTTTATATTTGCTCCAGATTACTTGTCGCCGCACGTAATATTGCTTCCATTTGCAAAGCGGTTTAGATTTTTCGTTTTGTTGAGATTCATAAATGAAAACGTTTGTTCACAAATAACCGAACTCACCCGAGTGCTGCCCGAATAGTTCCGATCGCAAGCTCGCATCACATGCACGCAATACCAGTCTCATTGTCAACGATTATTTTATTTTTTTCTGTATTTTTCCGCTTTTTTTGGAACGAAGTTCCTTATCGCGCGTTGCGAAAGGGGGCTAGACGGAAAAAATTAGGACCAAAAGTTGTAACGACACTTTTTGCTATAGTTGTAAGCCGAGCGGCGTGCGCGTGTTTCTCTGTCTGTCTCTCTCTCAAAGTCGAAGTCGGAGTCGAAGTCGAAGTCGGAGTCGAAGTCGAAGTCGGAGTCGAAGTCGGACTCGCAGTTGTAGTCGGAGTCGGAGTCGGAGTCGAAGTCGAAGTCGGAGTCGAAGTCGGAGTCGAAGTCGGAGTCGAAGTCGAAGTCGGAGTCGGAGTCGAAGTCGAAGTCGGAGTCGAAGTCGAAGTCGAAGTCGAAGTCGAAGTCGGAGTTGAAGTCGAGCGAGTGTGTAAGTCGACACGAGTCAAGAGACTTATACTTATATACTTATACTTCGAGACCAAAAGTTGTAACGACACTTTTTGCTATAGTTGTAAGCCCGGCGGCGTGCGCGTGTTTCTCTGTCTGTCTGTCTGTCTCTCTCTCTCTCTCTCTCTCTCATAGAAAGAGGAACTTCGTTCCATCTAGGTGTCCCTTGACACCTCTCAAGTTTTTTTATTTTGTTGGGGGCCGCAGGCATACCGACCGGCCACAGGCCCGCGGGCCGCGGTCTGTGCATTGGCCGTCTAGTGGTGCGACCAACATACGCGATTCATATCGGTTTCCATAGTTTATGGTCGCTGCGGCCACTGGTCGTGGTCGTGGTCGTCTAGTGCGCGAGATCCCTTTATTTCTAAAATGGCTGGGTATATTATACCCTTTATTCAAAAACGTTGCTAAAAAATAAAAATGTATAAATAAAAAGTCGTTAATTATCTTGTAACGTTTATAAATAGATCTTCTGTTTCTAAAACCCTGACGTACAAGCTCCCGTAGACCATGAATAAAAGTATTTTTTTTTTTTTCAATATCTAGTAATCAGGTACAATGTTCAGAGGGCAGGCTCGTTCTTTGGCCAAAGAATTAGTATTGCCATTCAACGTGGCAATGCTGCGTTTCCGGATGACAGCGATGCGCACGAGTACTTTGACGCCTTTTTTTTTTTTTTTTGGGTGGGCAATCGTCAAATGACTCCTCCCGCTCTGGGCAGAGCGAGAGGGAGTGTCAGACTTTTACTGACTAAAACCCACCCGTGTTCCTTCCGTTGCCTATGTGCTGGGGTTGCGATATCCCTTTCGGACAGACCCGCAACCCCAGCAGGCATTGGTCCTTCCGGACCCCGTCAGTTGGTGCTGACATCCATTTGAGGCGCGTGTGGAACACAACGCGCCGTCGACCCGGGCCTGGTCCTTATCGGACGGCGAGCTGCCCATCGCTCACCGTCCGCAGGCCCGCGCCTACGGTGGCCGGAAGTCAGCTTGTGACTCCCGACGCCCGGGGCGTCTCCTGCGGCGACTAGGGGCGCGAGGGCGTGCAGCTTCAATCTCCCTCGCGAGCATAACTGCTTCGCAGAAGGAGGTGACGGCCTCCCATGCACTCTCGCTCCGGACCATGGCCTGAACCAGGGCCGGACGCGAGAGATCGCCGCCGCCGATCGCCTCCGTGAGGACACGGCGGTGCTCCGCCCAAGCCGGGCAGACCTCCACCGTATGCTCCACCGTGTCCTCCGGGCGATCCACACAATGGTGACACCCGGGCGTTTCCTCCCGCTTGATCCTGAACAGGAACCTCCCGAAGCAACCGTGTCCGGTGAGGACCTGCGTCAGGCGGAAGGTGAGGACGCCGTGGCGCCTCTCCAGCCACTCCTCAAAGAGGGGACTTACCGCCGCAATTGTGGCGTGCTTTTTATTGTACTTTGACGCCTAAATGTCCTTTTTAACCGACTTCTCAAAAAGGACGAGGTTCTCAATTCGGTTGTTTGTTTTATTTATTTATTTGTGTACATCAATTGTGTCATTCAATTTAGTACCTAGTACCTCTAAATAGTTAGCTATGTTAAATATTTAATCCTTAATATAATGTTTTAAAATTTTACAATGTTCTCCTTTTTTCTTGTACAAGTCAGCGATGATGAGCAATGAATGACAGAGCTTTTATCTTATTACCAATCTAACCCTAACTAAGAAAGTACGTGTACTTCCCAACGATTCAAACTTTCCTTCCGCCTCAATTTCCTTCTTCCTGTCAATCAATTTCTCAAGTAACAGGAACAAGACATAATTCCCGTCGAAACAAGCTCGGGAGCTCACAATGTCCTGTTTGAAGTGCCGTCGGCATGCGAAGGCAGGCTTGTCGAAGTGTCGTGAAATTGTTGGCAAAATGACGTTTCCTGAACACCAGATTTTCCCGACAATTTATAAAGCAGCACGAGAGGACTTAGAATACGTTAATATATTAATGGTTAGATGTGGTTTTGCGACAGAATATATTATCTTGAATATTCAGGATGTTATGAGTAGATAAACAAAATAGGTAAGTACTTAGTGTAAGTATTATGTCGGATCAGGTTATTAACTTCTTTTTGCTATACTTTAAGAAACCCATCACAGGAATCTAGGAGTGTTTTAGAAGTAGTTTGTAAATTGTCGATCAATAACTGCAAGCAAGACAACAATTGACAATAAATGAGCTTGTATAACACAAGCTCATTTATTGTCAATTGTTGTTAAGTTACTTAAGTTCCGATGAGATATATTTCTTGGTGTTCGGTGTAATGAGATGGTATTAAATTGAGTAAATATTTCAACAATAGGCACGGAAAAAGCTTTACGATAGCTTCAAGTTTAGATTTAGTTGAACAGTTTTTTTTGCGATTGTAAACCTCTCTTAGATTATGACTTCATCACACATCAAAATTTTACAAATCAGTTACAAAATTAACTCACTCAAGAACACCTACAAATTACTCACACCCACATATGCCCTAAACAAACACACACACACCAACTCAATCGACATTAGTCCCAGCCCACACTGAAAGCGCTAATTCGCACGAGGGCGCGAGGGCGAGCGACGAGAAATTGTCGCCAAATTGTCGTTTCCTGAACACTGATTGCGTCGCTCGCTCCCCGCTTCCGGCCCACTGCTGTTTGCTTATTCGATAGCGAATTAGATTTTTTGTAGCAACACAATTGATTTGCACCCACGCTTGTGTTTTGATGCGGATTATTGGTAAAATGTGTGTATTTTTTGGATTTTAATAATTGAAAAGTACCTAGAGATTTTTATGAAGACGATGTTTTTAAAGCAAAATGTTTTTGAACCGAAGAGCTGTGCTCTGGTGAGTTTGTTGCGCCACTTCTTCTTCCCAGCTAAAGCACTAGGAAGTGGTGAAGGGTGGGCGTTTTGGGAACTATTTTCAATTTTTAATTTAATTTTAATTCTATTTTTAATCCTAATTGAAATAAATTGTTTGACTTTGACTGTGTTATGTAATTTTGACGTTCGAAAAATGCTGATTTTCACCCTCAATAGTTTGAATAAATGACTTAATAATTTTGAATTTTGACATCATTTTTCCTGCGAAGTGGTTAGATGTTTTGCATGGTCTTGCCAATAAATACATACTTAATATTCTTGAAACAATACCTACATTTATAACAACGCCGTTTACCTCCGGACGCTGAGTTTTATAAACACTACCATGTTTTTAGGGTTCCGTACACAAAGGGTAACCCTTCAATTTCTGTTGGTATCTCTTGAACCGTAATAGGTAGACACACAAAACGCTGGTACGGAACCCATCGTGTGCGGGTCTGACTAGCACTTGGCCGGTTTTTCTTGCTTCATTTCTTTCCAAACACAATGACTATTCTTTTCTTTTCTAATAAAAATAAACTTCTCGATATACCAGAATCTATTTATATTAATACGTGAAGCAAAAACTTTGTACCCCTTTTTACGAAAATCACGCGGACGGAGGAGTAGGAAATTAGGCACAGTTAAAGTTTATATGGAGAAGGAGTGCAGAACGCTAATAATTTTAAATTAATTAAATTAATTTAAAAAAACATTACACGCACTACCATGCATTTGACACACGCCATAAACAAAAGAGTGTGTTGAGTGTTGTTTATGTCCTTACAATAATGACATGGCAGCATGAAATTAGTAATTACTATACAAGGAATTAGTAGAAACTATCCTATCAAACTTAATATCTAAACTAAGTATAGTCGAATTTCGACCAATGGGCGACCACTTGTATTAATAAAACCAAAATACTTTAATTTTCAGTGCTCCTATCATACCTCCATCAAATTCCATTGAATCAAGTGTAACAAGAATTCTCCCGAAGTAACAAAGGCGCTCCAAATCTCGAGTGATTCTCATAATTTTGGAATCTTCGTCATCGTTCGTCACGGTAAAGTGTTCGTGAAGGATCTTCCAAACATTTTATCTAAAGATTTTACACCGTGACAAAGCATTTTCAACGTAATGCTAATGAATAAGGATCGATTAATGGTTGGAGGAAAGAGAGCAGGTGCTCGTGGCTAAATAATGACAGCCATACGGGTCGATCGAAGCGGGGTTGGTCTGTGGATGGGTGACTATCTTAACATACCGAGACTCCTCCGTGCCTCAGCCGGTGGTCCCGTGTCATTCGTGGATCTTTGACAGTCGTTATGGGTCGTCAGAAGCCCGAAAGTCTGACAACCAGTTTTACGGGTTATCGTGTTACCCAGTAACTGGGTTGTGGAGGTCAGACAGGCTGTCGCTCCATTTAAAATAGTGGTAGGTATTCAGGTGCATCCGGTTAGACTGGAAGCCGACCCCAACATAGTTGAGAAAAGGCTAGGCAGATTGATAATGGCAGGAGGAAAATCTTTATTCCTAACTTCCAAACTCTTCTCTAATGTAAAACTGATTACAATTATGCCTGACTGAATCAGGGCACGTAAACTCGTATTATGTACGAGAACATTAATTTATTTTAATCAGAGCAACTATGATAATTATATGAAGTTGAAATTTCGTAGAACCTGTTTTCAGGTAACATAATCGAAATCTGTTAACATAGTTGTAATTCAAAACGCCAGAAGTACGCTGATGTAAATGACGAGAAATGTATGTATGTATTATGAATGTTAATAAATAATCAGTCTAGAATGTGGCCTCGTCTCTCATACCTATTAACACTGTAATTTGAAAACATTGTAAACGCCCTTTATTTTTAAAAGAGTAACCGTGGAGTTTCTTACCGGCTCTTCTCCATAGAAAACGACCAATTGGAACCGTGCACCTAGCTTCGGACGTTTCATAAGTGCCCTTGTAGGTTTATGTGAAATAAAATATTTAGATTCTAATTTTTAATGTTGTGAGAGAGAACGGTCCGTAATCCACCACGCGGGCCCAGTGCGGGTTGGTGGTTGTCACAGTCTTCGAGTTATCGGTTGTAGGCATAGATATATGAAAGAAGTTATTTATATTTCTATGGTTGTAGGACATGCCGGTTTCCTTACAACGTTTCACCCTTTAGAGAGCAGTGGTGTTGAAAATAAATTACACAAAGTAAAGTACCCGCTATCTAATTACGCGACACATTTTCGTAATGATTACGGCTAATCTGTTTCATTTTGACAGTTCAACAACATTCATTGCGTTAATTACGTTGTTGAGCAGATTTTTTTTCGAGACCAGCGCGACGAGACGAAGCGACGCGACTGGAACAATACAATTTTTAAGAAAACTTCAAAGTATAACAATAACCGGTGTCGCGTCGCGCTAGTCTGCACGAAGCTTTATGTAGCAATGGATTAGCAATTTGTAAAAAAATGGTTCAGATTGTGATTGATCGTATATTACGCTATTCAAATCAGCTTTTTGGTCTAACTTAGTGATGCTACCGTCCCGAAAGGACTCGCTAAATAAAAGTCAAAAGGTTGACAATACCTATCCTCATTTGTCAACCTTTTCTTCACGTTAAAAGAAATCGGAAAAGGTTTTATTTTATTGACACTGGCAACTTTAGAACGCAGTTTTTTAGATGTTCTGATCGCATTCAATTTCATTAGTGAAAATCACCCTTGATAATTTTCCTAAAATAAAGTCTGTCTATCAATACCATAAATCATTTGAATATATCATTGAGCTCAAGCCTTTGCCATACAGATCCAAATTCAAAACACTATACAATATTGACATTTTATTTGTAGTTTTTCAAGTGTCATTTTAATTGGGAGTTGAGCAAATGCAGTGTCCAAGAAAAAAAATACTATTATCTACTTACATTTGAATTATTCACCTCTAATAAAAACCTCCGATAATAATTTCATGATCACTCCTCAGTACTTAATGGACGATGCATCATTCATACAATTCGATACTTAACCTAAAAAATTAACAAGCCACTGACTCCCAAAGTACCGGTATTATAAGAGCTTGAAAAGAAGACAACAAAGCAAATAGCCAATAATAATGGTTATTATCGCGAATGCCCGACCTTGCACGATGTGGCATTAGATAACCAATCGGACTCTTGCGGTTCGGAGATCGCTCCTAACGGTAACCAACGGACCTCAATGATGCTGTAGAAGCGGCTGGATGGAACGTTTGCTGCCTATGAGAAAGTAGTCTCTGAGAGGACGAGTGGGTACAAAAAGATATACCTACTTAACCGCTCTGGCATTTTTTTCGCATCGCATGCAATATCCGTTAAGTACCGAACGACCCCCCGTCGTGACAGATTTACGACCGCGCATAAATAAACAAAGCACTTGGCTTTTTTGTTTCGTCTCCGGTGTTATCGCTAGTTGATTTGGGTTCGTGTTTAGACAAATGATTCTTTGTAATACTTAGAAATGTCGAGTGGAACCCCTTGAATTGACAAATAAACAATCTTATCGACGGCTGCGCCATTTAGTGATAAGACGATTTGTGATAAAACTACTGTTCCAATTTACACGAAATTTTGCAGGGTACATTATGAATAGATAAGTTATATAAAGAGAGCGTTTTTTTACAGATAAACACAGTAAATAAAAACACGAAATATTACGACTTTTGAATAGGTACTAACCCACTAACCGTCTGTTTACGTAAAATTATTTTCGTGTTTTTAAATTTACGATGTTTATATTTTAGTTCGTTTATCGTTTATAACGATATTTGAACTATTTATATGAAAGAAAATAAGCACTTACCAGCGATTACACACACAAATCACTCACAAAACCCAAAACAACACCACAATCACTTTTTACACAGACACTTTTGCTCACATATTTTTGGTTGCCCAAAATAGGTATAATACGATGTTATTTAGTGTAAATATTGTAAAAACTACTTAGTAATGCAATTAATATCACTTCCCGTCGATTTACACAAGAAAACCATTTAAAATAACGAAATACATGCCGACCGAGCACTCATAACCAGCGTAGTTTGACTCGCATTTGACGTGCGTGAACTGTCAATTTCAAAATTTTTTTGCAATGTTGTCCATGAATATTTTTGTCTGCCAATGATTTAGTCGACGAGATCCGTCAGGCCCCATAGAGAAACAACCCACAGACCATATTAGCCCTTTATAATAATAGAAATAGAGATTAAAGCCGCGCAAATAAGGTGAGTCACATTGGCCGCACTGGGGCTTGAAGGGGGTTTCGGTCGGCCACAGTACGTTAACAGTACGTCACCGGTTTGGCCAAAAAGATAATAATAGGTACTAACTACTATGATTTTGCTATATTCATTGTCTCGCCCATATCCTATACTATTAAATAAGCAATATTTGTTTATATATATTTGTAATCACGTTCTCGAAAACGATTTCGATGAAAGTTGAAATATAGGGGTTTGCGGGGGCGAAAAATCGATATATGTAGTTAAGTCTCATATCTGGAAAAAATCATTTTCTCCGTATTTTCACCCAACCAGAACTCGGTCGCCCAAAGTTTAGAACAAGATGGCTACCTTAGAATAATGATATGGCAGCATGGAATTAGTAAGTACCTACTATCATAGCAGCATGGAATTAGTAAGTACCTACTATCATGGTAGCATGGAATTAGTAAGTACCACTATCATAGCAGCATGGAATTAGTAAGTAGTCAAAAGTAAGTATTAAATGAGCATTCTCTATTTTCACCAGAGCAGAGCTTGGTCACCCAGCTACTAATATACATTTGGGGTTCACGCAGCATGTCCTCTTCTTCCATCCTTCTCTATTGGTCTCATCTCAGTAGTCAACCCCTTTCTAGCTATTTCATCTTCCACATAGTCCATCCATCGTTTCTTTTGGTCTTCCCCAACTCTTATAGCCATTACATTTAAGTACCTATTAAAATTATTCCAGTAGTACACAGTTCTTTAACCAGGTGTAGTCATGCCGACACAGCCCAAAGAATTGCCAAGGTGGCAATGGGCAGGGCACATTGGTCGCAGAACAGCTGACCGATGGGGCTGAAAGGTTCTGGAGTGGCGACCGCGTACTAGAAGACGTAGCGTTGGAAGGCCTCCCACATGGTGGACCGATGACTTTGTGAAGGCCGCAGGAATCCGCTGAATGCGGGAAGCACTGAACCTGTCGAAGTGGCAGTGCTTGAGGGAGGCCTCTGTCCAGCGGTGGACGTCTATCGGCTGAATGAATGAGTCCTGCATGTTTTAATTAAAATTGTATACAGTCATTCAATATTGGTCTAATTAAATAACCCATGTTGTAAGTAGATAATCATTACGTGCATGAAGTCGTGTTCCACATATTTTAACAAACTGAGCTAAATTAAAATCATACAATATCGAAATTACAATTTAATATTATGGAAATTTTACACGCCAACGTTATTATACCTATTATACAGTCAATACTACGTTACAAGCACCTATATAGATCGATGATTATAATTTCTATCCATTTTGACTCTTAAGACCAATCTTGGGAACAGATCTTGCCCAAAAAAAACTTGTCAATAGGTAACGGAGTAGCCTATCTGCTACCTAACTAATCACAACCGCTGGGCGTAGTCAAACTATCCATTGGATGGATAACTGTACACGTTACTTGCGCAGTGTCATGTCTCTCAGACCGTGATAAGACGAACTGGATCCACGATGTATAGTCAGTCTGATCTGCTCTGGATACCTGATAGCACTCGAAAGGGCTCAACTAAGCCCTAACACTTAGTTAACAAGGTCGGCGAAAGAAATACGGCGAAAGAATGGGAAAATACAAATATTTCCTAACAACTGTTCTGTGAGGCGTGCTACAGACTGGTTCGGGTCGGCATGATTTGGCACAGTCGGGTGGCAAAATCGAATACATATATGTATAAGGAAGTATGTTCGGGAAAAAGCCGCTGGGCTTAGCTCGAATTGTGTCGAGCCGACCGGAAACTGCACCAAACAGCCAACGGAGCTCGTGGCTAAGTGATAACAGTCGCACGGATACATCCATCAGGATTGAAGCTATGCTTACCGGGGTTAATCCGGGAATGAGTGACCATCTTTACATACTGAGACTCCTCCGTGCCTCGGAAAGCACGTTAAGTTTTTGGTCCTGGGTGTCATTCGTGGATCTTTGGGTCTTCAGAAGCTCGAAAAACTGACAACCAGTCCTTCCAGGGGGTATCGATTACCCAGTTATTGAAATGGATTGTGGAGCTGAGATAAGCAGTCGCTCCATGTAAAATACTGGTATTCAGTTGTATCCTATTAGACTGGAACCCGACCTCAACATAGTTGGGAAGTAGCTAGGTTGATTTATTTTTAGATGCTGAGTTTGCCGAACCGCACGAGCTATTAAAACCAAATATGCATTTGTGTAGTACCTAGGTAATTGCTTCGAATCGGCTTTTTTGTTCAACAAAGACTGTCGGATCGAACGTGCCGACCCGAACAAGTATGTAGCATCCCTTAGAAAGGGTTTATCTTTAGAAAGGCGACGGACACAGAGTGTTACTGTTTATTGTTTGTCTGTCTTTGAGAAACAATGTTAGGTTCAGGTTACTGACTAAATTGATAGGGAATATCAGTTTTCCATAGAGCACAAATACCTTCTGACCTTCATTACCTACTTTCTTATCCTAAAGCTGGGCTGTTGTACTTTCGACTACCAGTAACGAGAACCATATTTAAGCCTTTGAAAGCATGGGGACGACAGTTTAAGGTGCATCCACAGTTCCGCGAAATAAAATTTTTCTTACTTTTTTTGCATATTGCAGGTCAGTGTCAGGTTGTATCTTGATCAAAATATGATTCGCGACTATACAGGGTGGCAGGGACATCGTACATTGTAGACAAGCTACTGAAGATGACAATTTAACTATTTAATGGAATATAATTCATCATCATTCATTGATTCTGCAGCCTTTATCCCAATTTATTTGGGATCGGTACAACATATATGTTTCTTCCATACTTTTTTATTACTTTTCATTTCGGTAGTCACCCCCTTTCTAGCTCATCATCATCTTTCACACAGTCCATCCATCGTATCTTTGGTCTTCCCTACTCTTAGAGCCATCGACAATATCGACATTCATACTCAAAACTTTCTGCACGACATTTTCGTCACACATGATATAGAATCCATAACGTGATCCGCAATTTCATTCCAGGCTCACGATGGAAATAAAACCCAATGTGATCTTCTGCTTGAAAAGGGATGGGAAACTAGAGTTGCAACGCTGTTTCTTGTTCACCAATAACGCGAAGACATATTTAATAAGCTGTAGAACTAGTTCACGCCAGTAGCTAGTAGTACAAGTGAATCGAGGGAAATCTATTGTTCTATGTTACGAATGCACGTTGCTCTATCCCCACATTTGTAACCTACATAGCATTGCTTTCAGCTGTTAATTTGTTATATCAGCCAAAGGGCACTTTCTCACAGTATCGTACACATTCATCATTATTCTCCTGCCTTTTTTTATATAGGGCATCTCGCAGTTGACCTCTGAGGAGGTAGTAGCTGGTTAACCGGACTTTCCTGTGGCTGCCTTAAGCTTCTACACTTAGAGCCTCCAGCCAGGGGCATAAACTATTCTAATTAAAACAAGGCGAACGCTCGCTAAGGGCACCCCCTGTGGGGTACGGACCTCGGCTTAGGGCGTCGCTGGGGGGAGGACAGCAAGATGGGACAGGCTGGATCAAACATATATTATTATTAGTCGGGGAATTTAAAACTACTGGCTCAGCTACGACGCGGGCTGTCGCATCGTCGAGCAAGGGTCGGGGGGTTCTTATCCCAAATTATTATATACATGTCCCTTTCTTCCATACTTCTCTATTAGTCGTCATCTCGGTAGTCACCCCCTTTCTATTCATATCATCTTTCACACAGTCCATCCATCGTTTCTTTGGTCTTCCCCTACTCTTATACTCGTACTTACACATTAAAGTACGAAAAGTTTTGTAAGATTTCAACCTTTCTTCCGTCTTCTAAAACATGATCATCACATTTGTTAGCTAGCGAATTCCATGTGACCTATTTTACACCACAAGTTACCTTTCTATCTATATCCTCTTCTATTCAAGTCACCAGCATCATATTTGATATGAAGAAGGTTAGCCAATTATCTTTCGCACACGCGTGTAGAATTTATTATCGATGCGTAGTCTCGCCGCATTTTCCTCAAACGAAAGTGCAAACATCAAGCTATTTTAACGAACGGAAATCATGTACGTGAAATACCGTGGCAGCTAACATGATTGCAATACACGACAAAATGTAGATCGTTACTTAACTAATAATTTAAATAGAAAAATACATTCTCACGACCGAACTAGGTTCAACGCAATAAATCGATGCAATTATGTCGTTCGATTCTCAGTTGCCGCATGTTTTTGCCGCTTGCGGTTTTTTTCCTATTATACGCAGTCGCTGTACCGTACTCTCGCCACAAGCCTGCTATCTTTATTGCAGGAAATTATGCTCCAAATTCTGTTGCGTGTAGGTAGGTTGTTTGTGCTTCGTAAATTGAATGAATGAATTGTTCGTTCCCTTCCTTCCCTTTATGAAATCTGGCTGTATGATTTAGTCGCATTGCGTTAAAAAAAAAAGTTCCCATAAACACAATTCGCCAATTTTGTAGTTAAATCAAATCCGGTATACGCGCTTCATTTAACAAGGAACACAGTGGAAACAATGTAAAAACATATACCCAAGCGAGATCTAATACGATTTTGCATACATTATTCATGCGTACGTTAGTTCCAATCGTTTCACAGCTTTCCAATGCTTTTTAGATCGAGATTTATATCCGTGAAACATATTTACATGCCTCTCTTACGCATAATTGTGATTCAACACTTTCGCAATAAAAACGATCGTAACTTTGAGCGAGATTTCGGAATCACGTCCAATTTTTAAGGCTTTCCGAAGATTTTTAAATGTTTCTTTACGTAAAATGTGGCCCTTTTTACCCGGCAACTGTAAACGTGTGTCCTAAAAATAAAGCACTTACACGTTCCGATCGGGCCCGATTTTTGAAGGGCCTGGTATTATTAAGATGGGCTTTTCTCCGAAGTTTAATCATTATGGATATCGTGAGTCGTGACCTTTACGGAAACACGAAAACAGATTTCCTTGAATTGCCATTAAGCGTTTTTTGAAACAGATTTTTACTTTTAATTGGTAATAGGATACTATTCGAAAATATCTTTTGGAAGTGTGTCAGAATATCTTTTGAACTCTGTTTTCGACACATCACGTTTATCATTGTTTTTTTTTTTTTTTCTGCTTACTTACTGAATTGTTTTATATCACATTCGCAATTCAAATCACTCCAAGATAAAGAAAATCCAGCATTTTGGATGATGACGCTGGCTACGTCATAACTACGAGTATTATATAAACTCACAATAAAAATGTATCAAGCGTAGAGCATCACTATTTAAAACTTCATAAGAAAACAATACGCTTCAATGAATAAAGGAAACGGGTAGTCAGATAACCAACCGGACATGAGACCCCACACTATGATGCTATGGCATGTGAAAAAGCCAATGCCAAGCAATTCCCAACCTTATTCCTTCACTTTCAAGTGATAGTAATTAAATTTTGTTATTAACGCTCGCCTTTCTCGCGGCAATGTCAATTATTTCTACAAACATGAACGAAAGTGGGTTGTTCAGAACAAAAGCTTCGGTGTTTATGAATTTGACATAAATAGCCGTAACGGGAAACTAGTTCAAGTTGTTTCCTTGGTGTTTTGTCTTAGAGAAATGGATTAAATTGATTTGGTCTGGTGTCGTGTCCAGGTGCAAAGTAATGAATGGTTTTGTAATACTCCTAGTGCTTGTTCGCGTCCCACTAAAGAGTTCTACTATAGTTTTTGTTCCTGCCATCAAAAATTGTCCACCAAAATTACTGAAACCAATCAGACGACATGAGACCATGAGGCCTTTTTTTTCTTTTTCTTTTTGCATAGGTAGGTAGGTACTGTTGTTTTTATTAATTTAAATTATTCTATGTTTGTGTTTCAATATTTAGTTGGTATTCTCCCTTTTTTTTTGTGGGTGGGAAATTATCAAATAACTTCTCCCGCTCTTTGTGTCAGACTTTTACTGACTAAAACCCACCCGTGTTCCTTCCGTTACCTGTGTGCTGGGGCCGCGATATCCCTTTCGGACAAACTCGCAACCTTGGCAGGCATTGGCCCTTACGGACCCCGTCAGTTGGTGCTGACTTATTTTTGAGGCGCGCGTGGAACACAACGCGCCGTCGACCCAAGCCTGGTCCTTATCGGACGGTGAGCTAAGTTGGTTTTCTCCCTGTGCGGGTCCCAATAAATGTCTTTTTATTCTTCTATTCTTTCTTTCTTTCATGAGACCCAGGAAAAGATTTAATTCAATAGGCTTACGGAAACAAGGGGGAACTTTACGTACCCTATTACAATAATAAGAATCGTGGGACTCCTTTCAAATGATACATATCCACCTATTTACCAACCACGTATACGATCTATCCCCCATACATCCGCATAGTTTATTGGCAACGTGAGAGGAGGTTCCCCTCTCCGCCATTCTCAAAGGCATTACGAACGTTTACAGCCTTTACAGGGCTCATTATTACGTGGATTTCCTCGGAACGTTCCTCCTCCACGGTTTGAATGAAAGTTTAAGTGGAAAGAATTCGATACAACTAGTTTTTTTATCAAGCTTGTAAAGATATGATGGTGTAACTTTTGATAAACAGCTGGGATTAGAGACCAAGGTGATATGATTTATAAGTTTCGAAATGATGGAATCACTATTAATAAATTATAATGAATATTATATGATAAGATTGCATCTGTAAATTATGTCAATTAGGTACTCTTGACGTAAATGCTAATAGCCTAATAAAATGCTATCACAACAATTACATTAAAAATATTAATAGGTATCCATCATTCAGCTTCATTGAATCATAGGTGCTATGTGCTAGACAAGTTCGGAATGAACGCGTGCCCTCGTATTTCGCGCACCATTCGGTCACCGCGACATTCCGATCTTTCGTTCTCATTCGTTCACTAGTCGTGAGTGATAACCGCTCAGTGACGGACGTACGTGCCGCGCTTTATCACGGTTCCCGCGTATTATCGAACGAAAATTATTTTAGTGATTAAAAACAAGTTACGAATTGTGTTTGTGTTTATTAATATTGTGGATTTATAGTGCTTATCGATATTTATGTCAATGTGTGTGTAAAACGAGTTATATATTTTTTCTGTGCATTCGAATTCTTGGATTTTTCTTAAACGAAGTTTTTGTGGTAAGTCTAAAGATCAGAGATCATTGAGTTTGTGGTTGGTTCTTGCTACCTACAATCAGTAACAGCCTATTAATGTCCCGTTGGTGGGTAGGACCGTTGAAACGCGCCGGTACCTACCCGTCCACATTTTTGTAAGTACCGTAGATAATCGACACATCGGTGGTACTTGTTGATTGGCGGCATATTCTTATCATTTGGTACCTTTCTTTGGTGAACGGAACTCGGCGTTTACAAAGCGAGTTTCCAAGAACGTTGTTTGAAAATAATGTGCAATAGTTGACGTGGTTTGTGAACACAAATGGCCTCACTATTGAACTGTGAATAAAGTTATGTCAGGAATAACCTGAGGGTAAGGTAACCATTAGCTGTACCTATAATGTTTTGTGGATAAAATAAGTAGGTATGACGTAATTGCAGACCTAGGTATGTCATTCTTAACTTTATTTGCCGTTTAGTGGCTACAATGTCGTGGAATCCGGCACCCAGTTTAACCACTAATTCCAAAAAAATCCTTTAAAAGATTACCTAGGTAACTCCTTTTTAGGGCTTCGTACCCGAAGGGTGCCAAATGGAACCCTATTTCTATTCGAATTCGGTTCAAAATAATTACTCTTGCACCAACTAACACCAACGCATACTTTAGTTACACTTAGTAAGTAGTACCTAAGTTCACTGAAAGGAAATTTTTCTTCTCAAGTTCTCACCAACGTTTAAGTTTTCCCATAACGCAGCATGTTTGTGGGAACGGACCTTAGTGTCCTACATTATCTGCTGCGACTGCTACGAGTAGGTACCTACCACGCTATCTCTTTACCTAGTTATCCTACTTCTTCAACGTAAACAGCGCGAAACCGATTGCGTCAAGTATCCCACACTCTTGTGCTGCAATTTACCTAAATACCTACCTAGGCACCTATATCCGGGACCCAAGACGCACTAAATACCTATTTGTATCGTGAGTTTGACAAGGTGTTGTGTCATTTTGTTGAAGATCGATATTGATTGGTTTTTCTTTGAAAAATCTTAGGACAATAGTCAATTAAGTAAAAAATTAAGATAGATTTTTTTTTAAGCGGTACTACTAACTCATCAAATTTTCAAGAAATTAAAAAAAAAAAAGATACTCGAAAACTATCAAGAATCGCGGAACATACATGCGGTATTTTCGGATAGGTAACCCTAAGCATGAAGAATCTTATTTTTATTTTATGTCGTCACTATTTGGACCACCTTGTATACATATCACCAAACTTGTATTTTTGGTGCCTACCTCTTCAAATAAACTTTAATGCCAGTTGAACGAACAGCTAACCAACCTCTCCTCTCTCCTCTTAATCTTACGAACAACCATCGGTAAGTTTTATAGGAACCCAGCAGAATCAGTTATAATTGGAATGAAATGAAATGAAATGAAATGAAATTGTTTATTCTGTAAATAGGATATCGGAATCACTTTTACACGTCATATAAAAAAATATTAAAAATAAGCTTGGTGAGGTCGGTGTTTCCTATCTGACTACTCTGAGAAGAAAGGCCGAAACAAACTCAGAGGTCACAGTCTCTTTTAAAGTCCAGACATAATCTTGGTCAAGTCACGTGAGGACCATGTAGATTAGTGTCTGAAATGGTCTTTTGAGGAAAGAACCACACAGATTTGAGTGGACCTGTCCAGTCAGTGCAAGCATTTGTCAGTAATCGTGGAGCTCAACTCAGAACTTAAGGAGCTCAACTCGACGAACAATACCAAGGAAAGGATATTTGGGTAGGCCGCATCAACTACTCAAACTGCCAGACCATCATTAACACTGAGAAAGAAACAAAGAAATGAAAAGGGAAAATAAAAATATCCACATAGTCCTCACATTCACAATAATTAAAATAATATAATACTTTACAAAGTAATCGTGTCATTTTGAACATAATTTTCAACAATGTCAATGTGTATATAAAACTGGTTTATTGTGATGAATAATTAAAATGTCAAGTTTTATGGTTTTCACAAGGCTTAGCAGAGCGAGCAGCTCAATCCCAAGCTTTTTTATCTTCTAAATAATCTGAAATTTTATAGTACCCTTTTTTACAAAGTTTGGTTTTAATACAGTTTTTAAATCGTTTAATGGGTAAGTTTCGAATGTCAATGGGAAGTTTGTTGTAAAAGCGTATACATTGACCCATGAACGAGTTGCTTACTCTGTGGAGACGTGTGCGATGTACAGCAAGGTTGTGTTTATTCCTGGTATTTAAACTATGAATATCGGACATTTTCTTAAAATTTGATATATTTTTGTGTACATACAATAGGTTTTCAAAAATATATTGTGAGGCTACAGTCAGAATATTTATTTCTCTGAATTTCTCTCGAAGGGAATCTCTTGGACCTAGGTTGTAAATGGCTCGAACAGCCCTTTTCTGTAGAACAAAGATAGTATTAATGTCCGCACCGGTTCCCCAAAGAAGAATTCCATATGACATAAGACTATGAAAGTAACTAAAATAAACAATTCTGGCTGTATCTACGTCAGTTATCTGTCTAATTTTTTTAACAGCATAGGCGGCCGAACTAAGCCTTCCTGACAATTTTTCTATGTGTGGGCCCCATTGTAATTTACCGTCAATAGTTATTCCAAGAAAAACTGTTGACTCAACAGGGTCCAACTCTATTCCATTAACTTGAACATTGGTAGTTAGCTGCCTGACATTTGGCGTTGAAAATTTAATGAGTTTAGTCTTTTTTTCGTTCAAGAGAAGATTATTTACATTAAACCAATGCACAACTTTAGAGAGTGCATCGTTGACTTGTTCAAAGTTAACTAACTGACGTTTGATTTTAAAAATGAGGGAAGTGTCATCTGCGAATAATACGATCTTGTGATTATCCCTTATGTAGTAAGGTAAGTCATTTATGTAAATTAGAAATAAGAAAGGACCTAGAATTGAACCCTGCGGAACGCCTATGGTGACCGCAGATCCTGCAGATCTCTTGCCATTAACATCGACCCTCTGAATTCTGTTATTCAGATAAGAAGTCAGAAGGTCAAGAGCCTTGTCCCTCATGCCATAATGGTACAGTTTCCTGATAAGAGTATCATGATGTACGCAATCGAAGGCCTTGGACAAGTCGCAGAAAATGCCAAGAGCATCTTGCGAATTCTCCCAGGCCTCGAATATGCTCTTCAGTAATTCCACGCCCGCGTCTGTAGTTGAACGACCCTTTGTAAAACCAAACTGTTTCAAATGAAGTAAATTATGTGCATTAAAATGTCCTAACATTTGTTTTAAAATTAATTTTTCAAAGATTTTACTCAATGTAGGTAATATCGAAATAGGCCGAAAATTTGTGGGATCAGTTGTGCTGCCAGATTTGAACAGTGGAATCACTTTGCTAAGTTTCATCAAATCAGGAAATACACCAGATGCAATACAAGAGATAAAAACGATTGCTAAAAAGGGTGAAATAACATCAATTATTGAAGACATGGTATGTACTGATAATCCGCAAAGGTCAGCAGTTTTTTTTACATCAAGTTTATTAAAAGATTCTATAATGTCTGAATAACAAGTTCCCCCATACATAGCAAGCAGTATTCATCTTGTCAACGCTGAGTAATCAGATTGGTTACCATATAAAATAACCCAGGAAACGATTTAAAGACCGTGCCCGTTTGAAGCCTTTGATCGTTTGATTTTTAGCCTAAATGACTTCACAAAGCTAATAGTTTGCCTAGCATTACCTCGTAATTACGCATCGTTTACTTGCCATCACTATTTCATAGTTTTTCATTATTGTGATTCTTGAAATCATTTCCTCATTCTGTAAAACAATCTTAGCTTACTGCATTACTAGATTATAAGTATGTTCATGCATTTGTTTTAAATTTTCTGAGACGAAACTTACTTTTAACCTTCTGCAAGTGCCTAACCTGCCTCTTTGACAAATGTTCTCACTTATTCTGTGGTCGTCAGCGTATAGCAGTCTGATGGACATTGGCATCTCCAACTAAGCTCGATCCTGGTCGCACTTCAGCATCATCATACACAGCATTTTCTTTCCCAATGCAATTTATCCTAGATTTGTGGCAACCCCGTCCAGGAATTTTCTATAAACTCAATTTTATGTTTTGACCACCAACATATTTTTTTTTTGGATGGATAGCATTTACTTTATTATACAAACATCAAAATTGTATCAAAGCTTTTAAAGTCAAACAGGCGCAACGCGACTCTAATAAAATGATTTCTAAGGGAACTTCACGGTAGAACAATTACCGGTGTCGCGTCGCGCCTGGTAGCGAGAGCCTTAATATGGCACCGGTCTTCGTACGTTCCTTGGCAAGCTAGTGCCAATTTTTTTAAAACATTGTAGTAGATAAGACATTGACGCTCAAAGAAACCAGATTTTTCATCCTAAAGAGGCAGAAAACAAAAGATTTATTTTATACACCCATTCTCCATAACCTGCAAGTTTACAACATGTATGCAATTCTCCATAACCTGCAAGTTTACAACCTGTATGAAAGGTTAAATAAAAGTATAATGTATGCACTTTAACAGGTGGTAAAGTAAGAACTAATCTTAGTTTCACGTGGTTTCCTTATCTCACAGGTGCTAACGATACCACACCATACATTGTAGGAAATTGATTGGTATTATAAGCGTGTAAAAACTATACAGAAATAAACTATGTATTTATTATTACAATGAACATGCAACAGAACGAACGTTATTTTTCAGAAGGCCAGACGCCAGATGTCAAGTATTTACCTATAGTATTTTAAGGTACAGTGTTGTCGCTGAAATTGCTACTACATAGATGGATTATATTATCATGAATGGCACTAAGTAGATATATTTGGTTTTGAGCCCAAAAAGCATTGTAGGTACTACTAGAGCCAGAAGCTCTTGACGATTCTTCAATACCCCTTCGCCCATATTCTTAGCCACGAACAATATATCGCATACGAGCATAAACAAACTGATAAAATTCCTTACTGAACTTGGGGTCTCTTATGCACTTCAAAGGAGACTACTCATAAGGTTTTATTAAACCCATACATAGTCTGCAATTTTGTGCAAAACTTTGCACATAGCTTTACAAATGCCCATCCATAGATAAATATCACCGGTCTCTCCACTATTCCATTGCCTAATCTAGGATGCGGCTCGCAAATAAATCCTTCCATAACCTAAGGGCACGTCTTCTCTACTATTACTGCGCCTCCCGGTCTACTCCTTGATATGTAATGGCCTCTGTAGCCCCATGCAACATGACGCTCCAGTGGCTAGTGCAAATATTCGGGTTTATTCAATTTATCGAATCTGGTTAAACCACGCTGGGGTCGATGCATTTCATTCATTCATTCATTCAAACTTAGCACATAGCTTTATAACATATGATCGGTATTAAAGCTGGTTTAATATGCTAACTATCACTGATATACTA
The DNA here is from genome assembly GCA_916701695.1 of Agrochola macilenta. Taxonomy (NCBI): domain Eukaryota; kingdom Metazoa; phylum Arthropoda; class Insecta; order Lepidoptera; family Noctuidae; genus Agrochola; species Agrochola macilenta. The sequence goes on along the minus strand of OU753560.1, from coordinate 18,997,410 downwards.
CACGATCATGCCCAAAACCATACGGGGTGGCGACTTGGTCACCAGGATCGGTTTAGGGAGTTATTCTACCAGTCATCAGGTACTTAGCAACTTTTCCAAGGAAAATAATACGAATACATGTAAATAAACTATGCGTAAGTAAGTTACGTAGATTTGTTTTTTATTTTCATGATTATTGTATCAATTTTATGTGAAAAGCTCTTTATGACAAGTAGAAACACGTAAGCAGTAAATAGAAGCTTGTGACCACCCTGTATTTAATGTTGGTAAAAGTTTTAAGTTATTCCGCTTTCGCATTATTGCTACAGTTTTTACAATCTCAAAATATTATACAATTTTTAATCATCATAAAACGGGTTTTATGATTAGAAACGTGTTGCCAATATATCACTAAAATAATTGGACTCTTAACAGTAAAATCGTTACATCAGCTCAATTAATAAAACTAAAACCAGTAGATATCTAATAAAACTTTTGTAACAATTAACTAACGTTTACATCATTGTATGATATAAAACCTTTACAATTTTTATTTTTATATTTGGTAATATCAATTTATTGTAATGTAGTTAGTTCGAATGAGTGAATTGTGCATAATTAACGTACTTAATGTATTGTACAGTAGGCCATAGTCGGTAGGTATATCTAATGCACCTTGGGCAGACACCCCCATGTTCTAATAACCACTCTGGTGACCGACTAATATTTTTACCACGAGAAGACATCTATACGGGATGTCAGGGACAAGCCGGTTACCATGGATTCAGTACATGATTCTGAACCCCCCTGCGTTGAAATTTTTCGTCGGTTATTAAAAAAAAAACACCATTGTCCATACATTTTGACCGCGTAGGTATTGTACTTTTCTATGAAACAGCAGATTTTTTTTTAAATAACCGTCGAAAAATTTCAACGCAGGGGTGTTCAGAATCATGTACTGAATCCATGGTAGCCGGCTTCGCGTCGATGTCCCTGCCAACTTGTATATTATTACGTAAAACAAAAACTCTGTACCCCTTGTGGAGTATGAATAATGACATCAGCATGGAATAAGCATGTTTAAACAACTTAACTTTTAAATGAATTATGGTCGAATTTCGACCACTGGGCGACCACTAGTTAATATATAAATCAAATAAATCAATCTGCCTAGCCTTTTCCCAACTATGTTGGGGTCAGCTTCTAGTCTTACCGGATGCAGCTGAATACCAGTATTTTACATGAAGCGACTGCCTATCTGACCTCCACAATCCAGTTACTGGGTAACACGATACCCAGTAAGACTGGTTGTCAGACTTTCGGGCTTCTGACGCCCCGTAACGTCTGTCAAAGATCCACGAATGACAGCCGGGACCAACGGCAACGGCTTAACGTGGTTTCCGAGGAGTCTCGGTATGTAAAGATGGTCACCTGACCTGACCTGATGGATCGACCCGTGCGGCTGTTATTACTTAGCCACGAGGTATATAAACGAGCAATATAAATGCCAAGTAGAATTTCGAAAACTAACAAGCTGTATTCCAGACTCCACTCAACAGGAATTGAATTTAGTATTCCTATAAGACATGATAAAGTGCCAGTCCCTGTTCCACTTAGTACCAATATCGCTCAACATACTGAGAACGAAGCAAACTGACTTCATTACGTCGCTTTTGTACAGGCCTTTCGTTTGGCAAACTTAAGTCTCATTCAAACAGTCGCGACGCGACTCTAATAAAATAAAAAAACTAGAAAACTTCACGGCAGAACAATTACCGGTGTCGATACAATTCGCGCCTGTCTGCACGAGCCTTTACCTTCGTTTTAACACCATGCTCGTCAGTTACAAAACCTCCGGTATCCATAAAATATTTGATACTGAAACAATATAATTATTACAATTAATTTACTGTTTTCCTTTTCAAACCCTTTATTCATTTTCTTTTTATACCTTTTTACCCAACTACGACGAAGCTGAAAGGAGGGTTATTTTGACCGGTATATATGTATGTGGGTATATACTCGTATATGTATTGTTATCTAATTCGTTACAAGCTGGTACTTATCACATCAAAGGTTCTTCCACCAAGGTTGGATAAGACCCTAATATAATAAGGGTTAAGTTACGCTACCTTTTGGAAACACGTGTCGCGCAAACCTGTGACCTAAAAGGTCACAAGTTCACTGCTAAAATTAAACTACCTAGGTGTTAAATTCGAGTGCTACCAGAGATATGATACTCGATCTTCATGATCATTGGCAGCCTTGTGGTGACAAGGCTGCCACTGCTAATACAGTCCTTCCACGGTTATTGTACCACTGACTGAAACCCAAGCCGCATTCCAGCAACAACCTTTGGTTGGGAAATCATCAAATGACTCCTCCCGCTCTGGGCAGAGCGAGAGGGAGTGTCAGACTTTTACTGACTAAAACCCACCCGTGTTCCTTCCCTTGCCTATGTGCTTTGGCCGCGATATCCCTTTCAGACAAACCCGCGACCCCAGCAGGAACCTTACAATGAAAATAAAGATAACTTCGATTTTGACAGAGATGCAAATAAGAGGTAAAACTACTTTCAAATGACTGTGTAGGCCTCCTCCCATACATATATCATTATGATTCGATAAATGACTGAAGCATTTCGTTTTCTTTTATTAAATTAAAGACCTACTTACGTGCGTAATATTTACATAATATATTTAATCAGGGAAATGCTAATATAATCGCGATAACTACCTTTATATGATATGATTACAAGGTTAGTAGGATAATTTTGTAGGCACTGATATACTGAATAGTTGATTATCCGCAAGAGAGAGATAAAAAAAGAATGCCGATAAAACTGCGAGGTGTCGGAAGACGCCTGACAGCAATAATGAGCTTACTTACTACGATAACTATCTATTTCCAGTTCTTCTACCAAGCGTGTTTATGACAATTTCCTCGATAAACGTACGATTTGTGTATCACTGAAAGGCTTACAGTACAACACAACTTAGATGCACACTTTCCTGCTAATATCTTAGAACGCACTTTACACTTTTTATTTGTTTTCTTTCTTTTTTAATTTTGTTTCTTATTTGTAGTAAAATAATTATGTTGTAATTTTGTTTCTTATTTGTAGTAAAATAATTATGTTGTGTTCTGTGCCTCTTAGTCTGTGCTAAATAAATGTATTTTATTCTTGTCTTCTTTTATGTAGCATAAATTTGAAAATTTGCCTTCAATTATTTCAATTTTACGATACACCGTACAAGTTATTGCGTTTGCGTAAACCTCATTTTCACCTTAAGCAGTAATAAAGATTGGTGATTTTGAAGGCGCAGTCAGTTCGGATAGTGATCGGTTTTACGAATTTTGCCGATGCTACATCTAAGTTGTGTCGTACTGTACCTCCTGTAGTACAAGTTTACAGGCTGATAAATAGATTCATCAAGTATTTATTTTTGTTGTCACATTTTTTTCTGTAGTAAAAAATAAATAAAATAAGAAAGTTTATCTACATAAATATTTCTGCCAAACTGCAAAGCAGTTTGTTGGCAGACGTAACTCCTTTTTTACATTAAAACACAATTTAAATTTTTTCACCTATAGGTACGCTAAACTATCTATGCATGCATTCCTTAAATTTTATCCTGCAGATTTTAAAACAGACATACAAGTTTTTTAAATATTCTTTACAACAAAACATATTAAAGTATAGTGCTTGTCTTCTGACATTCCCCGGGAATCCCTTTCCAATGTGGGTGACCCGATGCTTATTACGCCCCAAAATATGCTTTAGTTGTTATGTCATCTCTTCATAAGTAACCTCTATCTCACACGATCTCCTGACCAATCAGTGACCGACGTTGACCTTTGCAACTGCTGTGCCACTCAAAATACTCGGACATGTAACAGGTTACATACGTGTTACTGTCAGCAGTAACGCCATTTTTACCGTGCAGTCTTATTTGTATTGAGTAATGAGGTCAGCTGATCATGTAGACTATATGAGAAACAAGATTTTGGTCGCGGCTTCGTCCGCGTGTTTGTCTGAAATTATACCACGGGAACTTACCACAGGTATAAAAAGATTCTATGACCTGGGTTAAGCCCAGGTCATGGTCTATTTGTGTGCCAAAATACAACGAAATCCATTCAGCCCGACAGAAGATAAACAGACTTATTTTCGAATTTATAATATTATAGTTTGGATGGTCAGGTTCGAGAGGAAAGTTTTGAGACCAAAGAAACGATGGATGGATTGTGTGGCTAGAAAGGGAGGTGACTACCGAGATGACGACTTATTGCATATTATATTCTTTATTTCAGACAACTATGATCGATGGTCAGGCGTGTTAGTAAACAATAAATAACTTATTACTAATAGAGAAGTACGGAAGAAAGGGACATGTTGTGCCGACCCTTAGTAAATTCAAATTCAAAAGTCATTTATTCAAACTAGGCTGAGAATCAGAACTTTTCGAACGTCACAATTACATAAGACGGTCCTCCAAAACGCCCACCCTTCACCACTTCCTAGTGCTTTAGCTGGGAAGAAGCAGTGGCGCAACAAACTCTGGGAGCCACACAGCTGTCTGTTCAGTTAGAAACAATTGATTATATATAATAGTATGCAAAATAATTTACATTACGCAACACAAAACATAATTTAAATTATTAATTATTAGCCATAATGTCAGCTAGCACACGCCAATATACCAACCAAAAAACATCGAGAACTTACTTACTTAACATACTCGGGAAGAGATAAATAAAATAAAAAACGTAAATAGAATCCAAATTGGAACACTTAAGGGCAGGAGAATGTTGATGGTCAGGTTTGTAGATTGTTGCTTTAGTTTTGGGGTTTTCAAGAATAGCAGACATGATGGCGCGATGGCGGGACTTTTGTTAGGTATGATGGTCATAGATCACGACGGTCAATGACCTAATCACGTTTTTATCAGGCTATCATGATTAAAATCGGTAACAATGATAGCAATCAAATGATTTTCTTATGTAAGCGAATGATTTCAATCAAACTTCTCTGAGTGAAAAAATGTAGTAAGCACTTACCTGAATCAATTCGTGTTAAATTCCGGAAGCACTTTAAAGAGTTTTGGAGTTATACAAAAAAAATACGTGAAATCTACCCCTTCTGGCTATTTCAAAATAAGGGTTCGTACTAAAGGAGGCACTCAGTCAAGCACAAGGGGAGCGCCAATCTTCGGTATTGCACACGCTCTTAAATGGGGAGGGGAAAGATCTGTGAGTGAAAAGTTATGCTTGATGTAACACTTGACAACACAACTTTATATATTTTAACACTTTCCTCCCACCTCGACTGCGTTCGGGCGTGATTACATATTATATCAATGTAAGTAAGTTAACTCAATGTATCGCCGTAATCTTTAGATTACGTAAAAAAAGAAAAAATACGTGTCCAATATTTTTTAATAATCTCCAAGTCGGAGTAAAAAAATAATTTTAGTCATCATCCCTATTCAGCCTATAATTTTCCCACTGCTGGGACACAGGCATCCTCTCTAGATGAGTAGGCGTTCTTCCTTACATACTTCACTATTTATCGTCATCTCGGTAGGTAGGTATATGTATACGTATACAGTGTGTCCCTGGGTAAAGTGCACAAACGAAAATGGGTGAAACTAGACCATTATTCATCGACAACAAAAAATGGCAAAAATGTAAAAAAAAAACTAAAACGTAAAAAAATAACAATGTAAAATTCACACAAAAATTTGAAAATTTATCAAAGAAACGTGTTTTTTTACTTGATGAGCGTTTTAAAGGGTTTCTTTGTATTTGCCGTGCAATATCAATATTATCAGCCATTATTATTGTTTTTATTTTACCGAAATTCACTCAATTAATAAAAAGTTATTACATTTCAATACAGGGGAATTTAATAGGCAGAAAGATTTTTTTTTCCATTTTTTTTGTCGATGAATAATGGTCTAGAGTCACCCATTTTCGTTTGTGCACTTCATCCAGGGACACATTGTAGAGATCAGATTTTTATAAATTTTCCTATAGTGCTTAGACTAGTCAAGTTCTTGTTAAATTTGTAGGCTGCGTAAATCATGACTCTCATTTTGCGTTGCCAAAGTGGGTAAGTATTAAGTATCTTTAACGACATAAGTGTGCAATTGTGCAAGATGCTGCTATATTAACAATGATAGTATTTCATTATTTATCATTATAATATTAGCACTTATACCTCGTAGATATGTACTTATATATATTCTGGTATGGTTGGTAAAGTTGTTTTCATTTACATAACAAGCGTGACTCCAAGCTGTTGTTACCAACTACAGCCTCGAGTGTTATGCTCTGATCTATACCTACTTTGAAACGTGTTCATTATAGCTATGTAGTTATATACTCAGTTAAGATTGAATATTAACTGATCGTTTCCATGAAAAAGGTTTATGAGCATAAGCACTTTGGGCGAAAATTCCGTACTACACTCAATATTGCAAAAAAAATAATACGGATTTGCTTGGCTGTCATTCGTGGGTCTTCTCATAAGAAAGTGCTGCGACATTGTGTAAAAGTGCAAATTGACACTATTCTTAATTATAACATAATCTATATCGTAAAATTCTAAGTTAGAGTTAAATTGCATATAAGCCTATTAGGCTAGATTGTAATCCATTACTAAAAACATTAGTTCTTACTAAAATAGAGAAAACAAAAATCGTGGGTCTTTTAGCCCGAAAGTCTGATAACCAGTTTTACCAAGGGGTATCGTGTTACACAGTAACAGGTGTGGAGGTCAGATAGGCAGTCGCTCCATGTAAAATATTGGTATTTAGCTACATCCGGTTAGACAGGAAGCCGACTCCAACAAGTGAAAAGTCTAGGTAGATGATGATGACTCAATATCGCCAATAAGGCTCAATATGGACTTTATCTTGGTATCTTGGAAATCCCATCAAGCAATGGATATTTTTGAACTGTCAAAATAAAATCTATTGGTAAGCTTAAAGCCTCGTGCAGACTGGCGCGATGCCCCTCTAACAAAACAATTTCTAAGAAAACTGCACGGTAGAACAATTAAGGCTCGTGAAGACAAGCGCGACGAGACGCGACGGCGCGACGCGACTCGAACAATACAATTTTTAAGAAAACTTCACGGTAAAACAATAACCGGTGTCGCGTCGTGCTAGTGTGCACGAAGCTTTACCGGTGTCGCGTCGCGTCAGTCTAACGAGGCTTAATTAAATCAGGTAATCTCGCTTCATGCATTTCAACAATGAATCATGTCTAATATATATATATTGTCTTATCTCCCATAAGGAATTCGACATTACAGTTACACCAGTTTCCGCTATTTCGACCCTCCATACGCTATTATCAGTATTTTTATCACCTCTTGATCTCCTCCAATAAACACTCCGGTAGCATAATAATGACAAAGAGCGTGAGGTCCCGGGTTCAACGCCGGGTCATTTGCGACATGTTTCGGTTTCCTAAGAACGGTGCAACACCTGCACAAATATGTAGAGAATACCGGTGTATGTAATAGAATACGTAACATAGATTGTTGGATAATATGAGAAGTAAAGAATTAATTAAACTGCCAGTTGTTATTATCGCCTCGCTGGCCTCTTGGTCGCAGGAGCTAATATGCTGAGCTCGATTCCTGGGTCGAACAAAATTATATGAACAATCAATCTAACTAGCCTTTTCCCAACTATGTTGCGGTTGGCTTCCAGTCTAACCGGATGCAGCTGAATTGGTAGTCGCTCCATGTAAAATACTGGTGTATTTTACATGGAGCGACTGCTTATCTGACCTCCACAACCCAGTTACTGGGTAATACGATACCCCTTGGTAAGACTGGTTGTCAGACTTTCGGGCTTCTGACAACCCGTAACGACTGTCAAAGATCCACGAATGACAGCCGGGACCAACGGCTTAACGTGCTTTCCGAGGCACAGAGGAGTCTCTGTATGTAAAGATGGTCACCCTTCAACGGACCAACCCCGGAAAGCGTAGCTTAACCTGATGGATAGACCCGTGTAGCTGTTATTAATTAGTCACGAGCTCCTGAGTAAAATTATATGAACATGAGACATATATGAAATGTGAGTATACCTGTGTACCTACACACGGCTACATACCAAGCTATACATTTCCAGTTTGGAAATGTATAGCTTGGTATGTAGCCGTGCGTACTACAGGTACTGTCTAACTCTGCCTATCCCTTCAGGGAATACAGGCGTGATATTATGTTAGCTTGTTATTAAGGAAACAGTTTTAAAGTTTTTTTAGTTATGATTCGTGCTACTTACTTATTGTAAGAAGCACGAATCATATTTTCACCATCTTCATGGACCGAACTTGATAGCAACAAACTGTTCAACAATAATAATAATACCAGCCTGTTACTGTCCCACTGCTGGGCAAAGGCCTCTTCTCATACAGAGAAGACACGAGCATTGATCACCACGCTTGCTCAAGACGGGTTGGTGATTTCAGACATATATTAACTATATGTCCAGGTTTCCTCACGATGTTTTCCTTCACCGATGTCAGTAATGTCCAAGATAAACTCAGAAAGTACATATGAATTGAAAAATTCACATTGGTACTTGCCCGGATTTGAACCCACAACCTCGTGCATGAGAGGCGAGGCCTTAACCACTGGGCCATCACGACACTTAAACAACAATAAAACCACAAAGGACAACAATAAAGGATCTTATTCTATACGGGCATATAAATTAGGTCACACGGTCCGTATGGTCCCCCAAACCTGGAAAGCCCTGACCGGGAACTGTGTGAAAAGACCTTTACTTTGACAAATTAGAACCGTTTTTAAATATTATCAGTATCGCTTATCATGTTTACATAAGACTAAACAACTATCATTGAACAAAAAACTTCCCACTTTAGAACTAACCCTCTCATACCACATCGTTGTGCAAGCATTTCATCATACAGACTCGCCAATTAGCTCACAAACACAACACTACCTTAAACCAACATCCAGGAGTCGACCAGCCCTCCGAGCGGTTGTCGGAAGTGTGTGCAATCGATATTCGAACGCACCCGGCCACTCTGCTCCCTCGCTTGATGCGTACACTGGCGTGCAACTGCGTTTGCGTTGTGGGAATAATAAGTGGGTGAGGAATTTTATTTGTTTGTCAGTGTTGAGGGATGTAAGAAGTTTCTTTATTGATCGTTTCCGTGGTAGAAGTATTGAGGGGTCAGAAAAAAACGAATGTTAGATTGAATGAGTTTGCTTGCTGGAAGCTTCGCCGTGCGAGACCGCTAAGTGTCTGTCATTTGTTTTGTTAAAATTATCTTAAACGAAAAGCGACCAACCGGCAAAATTTCAAAACATTGCTCCATCTCGCGACGAAGTTTTCAGCAAGGAAGTCCATTGGCAGCTGGTTAAAGGCAACCAACACCTAGCGCTATCTACGCGGAACTAATTTGACGGTTAGCATCCTAAAATGTGTCACAGCAAACACTTCCTTTGGCTAAAGTAAAAGCTTGCAAAAAAAAAACCATTATACTTATCTTCCTAACAAACAAACTTCACAAAATCTCCACTTGCTTCAATAATACAGCATGTGATCGATTACTGAACTCCAGTTATTCGGACCGACCGTGCATGTAACTCGACGCCCGGCTCCGCTCGCCTGCTCGCCAGTGTATTAGCGTGACAATCGTATAGAGTTACTGCTAGTTGCTAAGGTAACTTAATTATACACGTGTCGTATTCATTACTAACTGTAGAAAAATAACGGCTGACGGGGGTTAAAAATATGCGTTTATTGCAACAAAAAAAATATGTTGGGGGATCCCCTCATGTTGTCATTTTCTGTTTAATTTGATAATTGTTTACTTACTCGTTGAATTTTTTTAAATCGCCTGCATTGCATTTTTGTGACACCACAAGATTGACCAAAAAAAAAACACCAAAGCAACCATTTGTAAGATGTAAAGTTAGTCGTCTTCGTTAACATTTTAAGTACGCGTACGGAGAAAATTGCATTGTTAACAAAGCTGTTACTATAGCAAATCACCATACGAAACCCCCACAAAAACTATATAAAGGCATTATCACAGCAGTTTCGACGCAAGAAGCCGATACAATAACATTGTATCAGATAACGAGACCAGTCCATGCAAGTAGAAAGTATACTGACCCACAAATCATGCTGAGCGAGTTATCGCAAAGTGAAATGTGCTCGATCGCTTCACGACAATTACATGGAATAAATTATTGCAGAAGGTCTGCTATCATTCATCTTGTCCTGTCAGATTATTCGGAGTATCCGTAGACCATCGTTTTGAAATAGATTGTCTATTTAAACCACGAAGTAAATTCAACACTGTTGGTCTACGCAGTTTGAAACTAGACTTTTGTTTCTGTATTCGGTAAACTTCTAAATCTTCTTTTCATGTGCTTAGTGACTAACCTGGTGTTTGAGTTTTAAAGCCGCCCATGAGCCTCTGACTTGGCTTCACACGCCGTCGAGAAATATCTCTCAGGCATGCCGATTTGCTCACGATATTTTCCTTCACCGTTTTTGAAGCAAGTGATAATTTTACAATACGCACATGAATCCGAAAAATCAGAGGTGCGTGCCTTGGGTTCGAACTCGTGACCTACTACTTGGCGGTCTGACAGTCATACTACTAGGCTATCACTGCCAACCACCAACCAACCACCAACTTCTAAATAATACCTATCTGTATCACGTCGTCGTTGATGGTGAAAAAACTCCATCCAGGGATGTGTCTACTATTTAACTACTTCCATATTTCTGCCACGACCTCGAGTCCCATTTCCCGCAAAAGTTTTGCTGGGCTTAAGATAGTGGCGTGTGTTCCAAATTCTACCATTCAGCGAGATATGTATATTATCGGACTGTAAACAAATTCCATTAAAAGAGAAACACCCATTGCTAACATAGCTTCAGCAGTTAGTATAAAAATGCAACTTCCTATGCCACTTTCTTCCTCCAATCGGCTCCCAATGTTTATATGTTGACTAATAGGTGACGCAAATGACCTTCCTTTATAGAAACATGATTATATTTTGAAAAGCGGTCTATTGACTGAGTCAACTTATTATCGCACTTAATATCAAGTGGATTAATGCACCTACTGTACTTATGTTTATAGTTACACATAGGAATAACTAGAACCACATGATTATGGAAACAAACACTCGCATCAAGTGTTTCCCTAAGTGATAAACGTGACAGAACTGGGTGAGTCAGGTTGAAAATTATGGGAAAGATCCCTTATGGAAGTTTCGCAATTTGCATTTTCCTTAGAACAGATGAACGAAGCTGAAAATCGTCTATGATGTTCATAAAATCTGTTTATACTCAACGAAAATCCCTGCTACTTTAAGCTTCAAAAAGTCCTGTCAATGGTCATGTCCGACTATTTTCGTCCATTTTGTTTCATCTTTTAAGCCTGATATATTTCCATGCTCCAACTTCTTCGATATATATGCTTCTACAGTCCATATGTTTCCTATTGATTCGCAAATCAACGAAGATATCAAAACATACTCGTAACTAGAAAAGTCTTGATATATGAATATATTGGTCGTGAAAAAACTTTGTAACAAGTTATGGACCCAAGTAACGTACTTTTCCGTATCTTGGGATCAATGATCCTTTCAATAGAAGGTTGTATGATGAAAAACATCTACCATTCAATTCACCTCATATTTTTTGCTTGGATTTGGTAAGACACGGTATTGACAGGATATTTTTAGAGTTCTGTAATAGCAAAAGAGAAACGGTCATAGTATCACACATAATTATATAATTAATGTATACAAAATATTGTAAAAACATTTTAAAAGAGTAACGGTGGAGTTTCTTGCCCATTCTTCTCCATACGAAAACTATCTTTTGGAAGGGGCGACTAGAATCAATTCTATTTTTTTTGTAAATTTGACGTTCATAAGTGCCTTTTATGTGCCTAATTGAAATAAATTGTTTGACTTTGACTTTGAGTAAATCAATTCTGTCTTTCGCATTTCATCATCTTCATCCTCCTGCTACACATATACCAATTCAGTTGGATATAGCATAGTACCTACATCTTTTTTTTACGCATAAATATCAGCAGTCATAGCAGTGTTCTCTTCTTGCCTAATTACTTCTTCCTTCCATCTTTTCTTTGGACTGCCTTATATCGTTCTTAACATTTCTTTTTTTTGTCTTTTCTATTTTTGGTGAAAATTCAAGTCAAGAGTAATAAAAAGAAAAATATTAGACACGTATTTTTTGCTTTATCAAATTAATAAAAAAATGCTTAAATAAAACGCATTTTAGGTTGGGGAGTGGGGGTCGTTACGTCACTAGTATGTATAAAATCTACATACTCGTGACGTCCTGGCACATTTTACCTCAATGTATCACCGTAATCTTTAGATTATGTAAAAAAATAAATAATACGTGTCCAAGATTTTTTTATAATCTCAAACACGTATTTTTTTCTTTTTTTACGTAATTGTTATTGTTTTTTTTTTGCTACTATTTATTTTAAACTTCAGCAGTGATGTCAGACAAAAAAAAAATGTAAATAAGTAATCTTGCTATGCTTTGCTCTTTACTTGCTATGGGATTGTAATAAGTATTATATTGACCTCTTGTCAATACTGGGAACTAGTAACATTCGTATAGAATCTGCTGATTTGCTGATTCATCTAAATAAAGTTAGTATGGTTCCGTTAAAGTCCATTCCTATTCTTATATTGATTTAATACTTACTTATTTCTTGAATATTTGTTACGTACGGAACACCATGTTTTTGCATGGTTCAACAACAAGTCATATTTTACTCATGAGTGATTGAATGAGATATGGACACTAAATTAAAAAAAGTAATCACTTGAAGTTGACGATCTACTCACAGAAATGACGTCATAATACAAATTCGTTCTCTTTGATCAATTTTTTTTTCTAACATCACAAAAAGTCACCTTGTGGGAACCGGTTTTAATTTAGATGGTGCTTTGGCTGTTGATGAACAAGAAAGAGTATGAAATGAAGGGCAATTTACAATAGGGCCTTTGTATTCTACCTCCTTACCGCACGATACTCCGTGACGTGAAAATAATTAGAAGATAATCTATCTTTATTGTATTGCAAATAGAAAACCTTGTAGATTTAATCATAAACTAACAGTAACTTGGTAGATTATTTGTTGAGCATCGCGTTTTGTAATGGGATTTCTATTCTTACAGTTGATTCTATAAATTGCTTTAAGCCCCTGGGAATGTTCTTCATGAATTTAGGAATAAGAATTTATTTATTTTGATGTCCAAAATGATTGATTTTTTTAACACAAGTTAATTGATGAATGTGTGAAAGTGGTTGCTACTCATGACGGCTAGCGAATAATGTGGATATATAGATATAGACGACTTTTTTAACACCCAATAAACAACTTATATTCTTATGGTCTATGAATCAAAGACAACATCATTTTCTTACAGCATTTTCTACTAAACCAGAATGAGTTTCCGTCATCATCAGCTTTATTACTAAATAAGTCAGTTAAGACATTCATTTTTATAACTAAATAGCACAACTTAGCTTCTGTCATCTCCATAGCTAAGTGTCTAAGAGAAACATTATTTTCAGCAAAAATGGCTGCTCTAATCAACTTTTTCTTTTAAGACCTATTCTTGAGCTCCCAATTCGCAGAGATAATAATTCTGACAATATTCTCGTTTACTTGTGTTCCGGGAAGTGTAATTTTAAATGGCGTCTCGTTTCAGAGGTGTCATTTCTACTCATCTCCTGTTTTATTGCCAGGAAAATATAGATGAGGATAGTTCAAAGGAATAGTTAAATTAAAAAGATATTGGATAACGACTTAAAGAAGTGCTTTACTTTTGTTAATAACGAATTTGGGACTGATGTGAAAAATTTAAATCGATTATTAACTAAATAAATATTCTTACATTTCTCTAAAACTAATACGATACGAGTACTCCTAAAAATATGTTTACAAAGGAAAAATAATTTTAATATTAACTACACACTGGGTTGTGCCTGTCTCGTGGAGTCCTTGAATTTTAAACAGATTGAAATTCGGGTCGATACTGAATTGTAAAATTTATTACATAATGTAAAACAAAAGCAAAAACAAGTGACTTCCAAAATAAAATAAAATGAAATCGTAAATATGTATTGCAGAAATGAGAAATTACATAATGTTGTCAATATCAACAAGGATTCCATTAGCTTAGGCACATTTAGCTGAGTTAGTAGGAAGGGTTAACTTAGCATGGTAATTGCGTAACATACTTACAAATTGCAATGCCTTTCATTTTGACAGTTCAACAATCATTCATTGCATTATTTGCGTTGTTGAGCATACAAATTTTTCAAATATTTGATACGAGATATTTTGATTAAAAGTGTGATAGGCAATTAGGGTGCAAGAATCCTATTGAACGGATTTGGATGACAGATAGTTTATAGCCTGGATTAACACATAGTATACTTTTCATACCGTTAATATGTTCCTGTGTTATAATTTCCGACATTCTACCTTTGCGTACTAAGATTTATAAAAACAGCTAATAATAAATATTCAATATTAGATTAGATTGATCGGTCATTTTCGTAAAACTGGTTTCTCTAATTTAAATTATCTTATAAAGCTGGTTAAGTTGGTTCTTTATTTATCAAAAATGACTTGATAAATGAAGAAATTATAAAGTCATTTCCTTACAAATTCAAGTTAAAAACTTTGACCGTGAGATTGATAAATCGTTACAAAGCCCCATAAGGAATCCAGTACATCAAATATAGATCTAGCATTTCCTTAAAAGTCAGCAATTCATAAATCTAAATCGATTCCAATTACATTTAATAGGCGGTTGTTATAATTGGGCCATTTGAATACAATTTAAGATATGATTTATATTCATTCGGGTATGTACTTCCCACTTTACCGAATGGCATAGTCGCGGTAGGTACTATCGAATCCAGTATATCAACTTAATCATGCCCTTGATTTTTTTCTTAATATTGTACGACTATTTTATGGTCACAACGTTATTAAAACATCAATCAGCTATCAAGTTATTTAATTAAAGTAATATCATACTCGAATCTACTAATAAAAATCGTGATCATGGTATTTTCCTCCCACTATCACATAATGTGGTCTGGGAGGTATATATTCAAGTAAAATATTTTTTTCTCAAACATGCTTGATAAAAGATAAATCAAAATTGCTGTACCTACTGGCCGAATACATGCGAGCGCTCGGCCGGCAATGTTTGTATGAAAATCCATATCTGTCGTGTTATTTAAAAATGGAACGAACTTTTTACTTCAACCTAAAGATTTTATTAATTCGATTTGGCTTGCAAATAGAGCTGTTTGGAATAGAGAAGAAACAAATGAACAAAACATATTGGCGCGTAAAAATTATCGTTGTTCGTCATTGATTCTGGAATTTATAATTAATTTACGCTTTAGTTTTAATTTCCGAGCATTATTTGAGAAAAGTACTATCCAAGCCTTGGCCGCAACCAGGCATTGACTCATGTATGTGTGCCTCGGCCGATTGTCCATCGATGTCCCAGTTGCAGGCTGCGACATTAATATATCACCTCTTATCCACTTTATCGGACTTGAATACAAGGAGGAGATTCTCAATTGGTCGGAAACTTTTCCTTTTTTTTTGTGCATAGTTTTGACAAGTGGACTTTGACATTATCGTACAGCCACTAAATTTTTTTAAGCGATTCCACGAATGTAGCTTTTTACTATTTCTGATTTGACGTAGATCCTATCATAATGATCTATGACGTAGATACTGCGTTTTTTAATGCAGTGGTATCCTGTGATAGTAAAGTAGATAGTACATTCTTTCGGGATGATAAACGATAGCCGTAATCTTTTGATAACAAGATTAAAGTAAAAAGATTATCAGCTTGTTACTCAAGACTTGGCCGAATTAGGTCACTGGTGCTTTTGGGCGAAGCACGTACAAACATACTGTCTGTACTTGTGCAATAGCATAAACAACGCCCATAGAATCTGGAGCATTTCTTATACATATAGCAACCTAAGCTAAAATGTGGGTAATACCTGGCTTAAGCTAAAAGGGAGCATCTACGAGAACGTCTTTTATAAGGTGTCGGTTTAAACTTTGATGAAAATAATTAAAACTTAACAGATAAAAAAGCTTTTCATAGTATATTTTTCATGTCTCGTTAGGTAATAAAACAGAACGTAATAAAAACAAAAAATTTGCTAAAATACTTACCTTTATTAAGTTAATAAGAGGAAAATAGTTTAATTTAAAATATATATAAACAACTTATAGTAAGCTAGTGTGATAGTTTAATAGCATGGGGTTCTATTTTTGAGCTCCCCATTGCCGATTTTAGTATCCTGGCTTGTGTAGTAAGTACCCTCGTGTGGCCGGCGAAGATAGTACCCAACCGGATCATTTTACTCTATGGACTAAGTCAATAGCAATGCTATTTTCTTAAAACTGATCTAGCATGGTGCTAAGCCAGGATAGTTAGCCAGGATATTACTTGCTTGCTATCATAGGGAGTCCACGGTTCCATGTAAATTTTAAATAAATAAATAAATGAAAAAAATATTGTCAACGTTATAATTGTCTCTATGTTAATCAATACTTAACTCCAACTAGATAAAATATGTAGATTTCCAAAGATTAGCGTTCACTAAATCAATATTGACATTTTATTTTGACATAACAACAATCTAACATGGCGGGCGCCACTGTCAAACGACCCCATCAAATACTGCTCGAAACAATTGAAGTTCGCCTCAATAAACTTTATTACGTGTTTGCAGTAAGAGCTGCTCTGAGTAAGCTTACTGTTTTACTACTGTAGCAATCTAAAGAAACATTCAAAAGGTTCTGAGAAGTTTTACTGCAGTTTCTAACAAAAAAGAGGCAAAGTAGCCTTGTCGCAGAGTTGGGAGTAATGACTCACTGAAATACTTGGTTACTTTTAGTTTTGTTTTCGTCAAGTTATGTTGTTATCTCTGCTACATCTACCGAAAGATGTTAATATGCAAAGTTCCCTACATACGCAAGTGGTGATCTACTGATCAACTACTCTTTTGGTTCAGATATCAAGGACTGGTTTACTGGCTAGATAATTAGGTACTGTGGCTGGTACAAAAGTGGACACTTGATAATATTCGCCCTTCCAACCTCATTGGTGACAGTTCGTTTGTTTTTTTTGCATTTAGAACTTCTAATTTTAAACTTGAAAAATTTGGATTTGGATCCGGTCTTCTGTATTGTTTACTCTGTGACTATTTAGTATAGTGGGCAGAGTTATAACTCCGTTAATTAAGTCAGCACACTATCGCTTCCTCGTGTGTTGGCAGGCCGCCTACGAAGCATGGGAGGCTTGGCCCATAAACTGACGTTACGAAATAAGTTGACAAGCGCTTCGTTAATCGCTGTTTAACTACATTTTACCTTACCTGTGCTAATGTTATGAACTTATGAAATAACTGTGAATGTTTACTTTATAAAAGCCGACGCATGTTGGAGAAATGTGATCGGTTTCGATGTCGTATTACAAGAAAAACGTGATTATGATGCAGTCGGATCATTAAGGTAATAGTTGAAACCGGTTTTTCTCTAATTAATTCTAAGCATGAGGCTATAGAACTCAAACATAACAAGACGATTGATTAATAAAAGAAAAAAACAATTTGAAATAAATAAAAATATCGACAAAAACAAAATTAAATACATTTTAATTTGAATGCCAATGAAAACGAAGAGATGACTTAAAAAATAATTAAGTTCTTTGACAAACGTCAATAAGCAATAACTGAGAATAGAATGTTCGAAGGTACAGTCGGGTCCATCGACCTCTGATTGACTCGTCACGTTTTGTATGTACGAATTGTTCGGCGAACGCTTTTTGTGTGTAACAGTACAACCGATATAAGTACCATACTACTCGTTTTTTTCTGCTTTATCGGGTGTTCAAATGAGGCGTAATTAGTAACAGTACAGATTACAATCTAATACAAACTACATAAAGTTAAATAATAATTGGCAGGTACAAGAAGATTTTTTACGCTTTAATATCTAGACCAGTTTTTATTCAACAACCGAAAAGAAGTTATTAAAATTATTACTCGTGAAAATGTACACTTACATAAATCTTTGTTGTTTAATTAAGACCACTGTGCACTGCTGTTAAATTACCCGAATAATTTCGCGTGTACGTTTTCCTTACTAATTCCCGGGTAACACGAGGCTAGTTTTTAGAGCTAGAATTAGTGCTAGTAAGCTAGCTAGTTACTCTAGCCTCGTGTATACAGAACTATCGTATTTTTTTGGCTAGTAAGAAAGATAGTAAGCTAGTGTCATAGTTTAATAGGATGGGGTTCTATTTTTGTGCTCCCCACCACCGATTTTACTATCCCGGCTGGAGTAGTAACTCGTGTGGCCGGCGAAGATAGTACCCAACCGGATCATTTTACTCCACGGACTAACTCAATAGCAATGCTATTTTCTTAAAACTGATCTAACATGGTGCTTAGCCAGGATATTACTTGCTTGCTATCATAGGGAGTCCACTGTTCCATGTTAGTTTTAAATTAAATTATTGTCAACGTTATAATTTTATTGTTTCTATGTTAATTAATTTAATTAACTATAAATAAATAAATAGCTTTAAAAAAACTAGCCTCGTGTAATACAGGCATAAGAATCAACTATAAAGCAGTCTAAACGAGTCTATTACCAGGCAATAAACAAAAACTGGTTACAATTAGTGCCAAATTATCGACATGCGATAAATTCGCGATACAATCATCGCGGGAAAAAATTGACCGTTGAAAGAATTTTCCGCGTGGCTGTACGTTACGTCGAAAAAAACGTAGAAAACTCCTCGGCATTGTTGGCGGAGTAATTTTAACGCCTATAAAAAAAACTATTTCGTTTTTTATTTGTAGGTTCTTTGCAGTGAGAACTCCTTAGTTCCGCCGTTCCCGGGAACTGATCAGCGTTCCTTTTTAATCGTCCGCGGTAATTGCTGTCTTTAGCAAACTTTTTTAATGTTTAGAATTTTAATAGGAGGAAAGCTTATACTTTTTGCAAAATATTTCCTCTTCGTTATAATTTTTTGCCGTTGAGAAAATGTATATTAAATCTTCATGATTTTAAGCCTTAGTTCCGCTTATTTTCACCAAATAACTGAACTATAGGTACCCAAGAAAATGCTATAATGTTCCATAGTTATTAAGTAGGTACTTAATACCTTTGTAAATACGTGTCAAATACCCGTCAAACACTTTAAGCATACACATCCAGCAGTTTTTATTTACCCACCCAAAGTTTAAAGTTTCTCAAAGGCCACCTTAGCCGCAGGTCGGCTGGTCTACCCACTAATTGCGCCGATGTTGGTCCTATTGTAACAAAAACTGTACCCGGAGCAAGGCCTTGCCTTTCTCACGTCCACAATGACCTGAGCACATGCTTAGATAATTATAATCGCTAGTGCCCTTGTCTGTGTTGTTATAATTATAATTTTTTGTTTGGATATTGTTGTAGGTGCAGTTTTTGTTCTTAATTTTGCAATGCTGGTTACTTCTACCGTAGATCATTTATTTATTAGGTATGACACGATTTACAGATTCCTAACAAACAAAGAAAGATAACTTTTACGGAGGTAAGGATTTATACAATTTTTTTTTTTTTTAATTGATTCTAAATATTCATAGGCACCTACTCCAACCTCTTAACTATAAACAAATCTAATTGACGAAGTTAACGGACTATTTCACAGCCATTGTTTTCTGACGTTTTACTTTTCGTGGTAATATTAACTCCCAACGTGGATTTCGTGGTAATATTGAGCTCGTGGCTAAGTAACAACAGCCGCACTGGTCTATCAATCAGGTTAAGCTACGCTTGCCGGGGTTGGTCAGTGGATGGGTGACCATCTTTACATACCGAGAAAACTCCGTGCCTCGGAAAGCACGTTAAGCCATTGGTCCCGGCTGTCATTCGTGGATCTTTGACAGTCGTTACGAGACGTCAGAAGCCCGAAAGTCTTACACCAGTCTTACCAAGGGGTATCGTATTACCCAGTTACTGGGTTGTGGAGGTCAGATAGGCAGTCGCTCCATGTAAAATACTGGTATTCAGCTGCATCCGGTTAGACTGGAAGCCGACCCCAACATAGTTGGAAAAAGAAAAGGCTAGGCAGATTGATTGTGGTAATATTAACTCCAACCACTTATAAGTTGTAGCAAGGCTTTCGTTATGTTTTTTCTTGGGCCGATCTCAGGATTCTGTTGCCTCTAGCATAGTATAGCATAGCACAACCAGCCAACAGTGTTCCCACTGCTGGGACAGAGGCCTGCAACAGCACAGCTGTAATCCATCACGCAGACCCAGTGCGAGTTGGTAGTACTGGATTAATTTCTAATTAACTTTCCTTTGATCGAATCGTCGTTTTTATCTGTATTTTTTATGGTGTACATAATAAAGAATATTCTATTCTATTCTATTCTATTCTATCGTTTTCTATCCTAAAAATTACACCCACTCCTATAAATTCTCACGCTAATCGATCACACTATCGACTCTAGAGCTAAGCCGTCATGTAATCCTATAGAGTACAAATTAATATTGCGTCATTAACATCACCAAAACAGTTCGATGTTCACCCCCATAATGGCACATTTGCTTTGCGAATGTTTTATTAGTATGATAACATTTTTATTTATTTTCCTTAACAACATTCTATGCGCCACAATCCTTGAGCCGCAGACTTTGATAAACCAAACGATGATTGGTAGTAGGTATTTTTATTTGTAATCTGTAATTATACAAAGATACGCGATCTACGCAAATCGTAGATCGTTATCATTGCAATCCACTCGAGATCGCAATGACAATGATTTCTGTGTCAATTACAGATTATAAATAGTGTTATCAAAAATCGAGGGCATAACTTTTGACCGCAAGTGTACACTTGGAAAATTAAGAAAATTTTCCTTATACTATAGGTATTTGACTTGATGGTACACTTGTACTAAATGATTAATGGATTCCTTTCTTAATCATAAATTAATTTTCCAAGGGAAAATCGTAAGCCCATTTAGATAGAATATATAAACCATGTTATTGACAGCGGAGTTACTGATCAGGCTTTCAGAAACTGATACATTTTGTTGATCAAGTCGACGATCGTTTAAATAAAAATTAAAACATTAAAAATACCTTTAATTTTTTTTATATAAACATAAACAAAGCTCTAAAATGACAATCTTAATGCCAACCAAATACACGCCAATAAAATGGGTGTGATCGCAAATCGGGGTACCTGTACATCATTTTATAAAAAGAAAATGTCCGCCACCACGCCTACGTAGTTACGACACTGCGCTGTGCGCCACATATGAAAGCAATAAACGGTGATAAATGGCCAAATGTAAGAGATAATGTAGGGTTTTGTGCTCGTCTTATGCTACCTTTATTATGCCTGTATGTTTTCGTTTTGTTCGCAAAGTAGATTAGTCATTGTTTAGTCTGGATGGCGTTTTTATCTAGGAGTCTTGTTAAAATAAATAACTTGTCTTTGTACTTCATAGATTACAAAAGGTTTTGTTGTAGAGAGCGAATATAAATGATTTCTGGTATCATTATCTAAACATGATGTTTTGTCTCTGCATCACCCTAACGTTGACTGGTGGAAAATGTCTCAGGCATTAAAAAAACGTTTATCCTAAAAGTTTGCAACGCCGCGAATAGCATATAAATATTCTAAATGAAATGAAATGAAAAATATTGCCAAATTAATCATAATAGCGAAATATTTGACATCTATTTGCGACGTTGCCCACTTTCAGAATAAACGCTCTTAAGTTCTTGCTCAGTAGCCTTTGTTCAGTATTTTTTGACTTATTGTGCAATAAAGTGTTAATAAATTATAAATATAATAACAAATCTATTCATTTGACCTCTCAACGAGGCATCCTCGGGATGACGATTGACTTGTCGCAAACCCGAACACGGCGTGTTGCCACGCTGAGCGCCGGACGCAGAGTGAGACCCTCACTCTTTACTAAATATATCTACGTCTATTGTATTTTAAAAACCAAGTAAGTATTCTATGAACAATCGTTCTATAATAATATGATCCTAAAACTGTGGATGACTCATCCAAGGAAACTCGTTGGTCAAGGTACTGCTCTAATAAGACAGATCGCACCACGGATGGTGAGATCATTCGATTAACGCGGCTAAGCTACGGTTAATCTAGACAGCTGTGGGTGACCGATTATGTGTGACACCGGATTTAATTCTTGACTTGAAGATCACATAAACGGTCGGATTTACGTCGTTGCTTGACGTTTGTTGGTTAGATAAATCTTGAGAAGGAATGAGATGTAAATCAACTGTCTGGAACATCTGACAACTTGCTACGTATTATAAACAGGGTGTACCTAATATCGACACGCAAAGTGGTACCATGATTTCACATGATTCTAGACCCTGAGTTGAAATTTTTCGTCGATTAAAAATAAATCTGCTATTTCATACAAAAATTCAAAAGTAATTTATGCAAACTAGGCTAAGAATCAGCACTTTTCGAACGTCAAAATTACATAAGACAGTCCCCCAAAACGCCCACCCTTCACACAAAGGTACCTACAATACCTAAACAGTCAAAATGTATGGAACAGCAGATTTATTTTAGATATCAGATAATTTTCGCGTCGATGTTATTACACAGTATATAGTACACAGTACAGTACAGTATGTAGTATAGATATTACAGTAGGTAAATTTGGTACTTGAATGTCGATTTACCGGCCGCAATATTGTTATGTCGAACCATCGGATGTTTGGTCCAATTTCCAAAATTAGCTAAGAATATTTGATATGCTTTCCAGCAGCGTAGGTAAGGGAAATTGATTCCAGATGGCTTGCCTTCTGTCATCAACATTGAGAATTCAGTTTCATACGTCCATAGTTTTGGGTTAACCGCTAAAAGTATATTTGGTCAGAATTATATTCTTTTGATGTGTGTTTAATTGGCTGCCACAAACTAACCGAATCCGTAATAAAAATATTTAAAAAAAAACAGGTACAGACGAACATAGAACGTCCTCCTTTTTGAAAGTCGGAGTTAAAACATACAAACAACGGTACAACAATCATTAGACGCGTGGCCGAAATCGGTACTAACGTCGCCATCTGGTTTTTTCAATCCAATTTCTGCGACAACTTCACAAATGTTTACTAGCAACGCCTTCCTGTCAATGTCATTCAGGCGCCTAAGATCCTTGTAGCACTCTATCTATCGTAATAAAGTACAAGGACTCTGTCATTGTTAGTTACTAGTTAGTATTTATGTGTATGTACTGAAGCAGCGGAAATTTCTCAGGGCCAATGTCAAGTGTCGCGATTAAGCGCCAGTACCTATCTACATAATGGGCCATACATTGGCCATTGTTCTAAATGTGTAAGTCAACATAAACATGTGTTTTTAGAACGATATTGACATATATTTTTACATACCTATTTTTGTCTGATATTAATATACTACGTTGCGACAAGTGTATTTGGGTTGAGTTTACCAGTCTGCGGGGTGACTGCGTAACACAAATAAAATGACAAGTTGATCGCAATGGGTTTCATTTTGACAGTTCACCCGCGTTCATTACATTGAGCAGATGAATTTTTCAAGCCTGTGAAGCAATGGATTAGCAATATCCTTCAAAACTCGGATTGTGATTTAGTTATTAAAAATAAATTGGACTCCTCAAAATTTGAAACTGTATACAAAAAGTGTCTGCAACCGAACTGTTTTTTTACTGATTATGTTCTCTAGGTATAATATCAAGAGAAAGGCAACTCCAAGTAAAATTCCAAAATGTTAATAGTCACATGTAAACATTACTTTTATGGGCCTCCAAAAATAATGTGTGAACATGACGGAAATTGTTCAGAAAGTACAGTTACGACAATCTGCCTGTGGACCGTTAGCGGTATAGTGTTAATTGATGATATAATAATACCTTAAAATGTTGTATGTGATCATTAAAATTTACTTTTATAGTCATAATAGGCTCTCGTGGATAGTTTCGCTGTTTCGAATGTACATTTCTAGCATTAAGTGGCGCTTGTGAAATTATTAGGGATATTTGTGGCAAGTACAATTTGTATTACCTTCTAAAATTTACATAGATATGCTTGTTACTGTAGATTTTTGGAGTTTTTGATGTTACGATTGCAAGAGAAATCCATGTAGGTCAAAGAAAACAGAATTTCTGAAGGAAGTGAGTTCAGAAATCAGACATTTTTATTTGTGAATATATGTATGTAGGTATGTAAGCTAATTAATAACAGCCGCACGGGTCGATCCATCAGGATAAGCTACGCTTGCCGGGGTTGGTCCGTAAATGGGTGATCATATTTACATACCGTGCCTCGGAAAGCACGTTAGCCGTTGGTCCCGGCTGTCATTCGTGGATCTTTGACAGTCGTTACGGGTCGTCAGAAACCCGAAAGGCTGACGACCAGTCTCACCAAGGGATATCGTGTTACCCAGTAACTTGGTTGTGTAGGTCAGATAGGCAGTCGCTCCATGTAAAATACTGATATTCAGCTGCATCCGGTTAGACTGGAAGCCGACCCCAACATAGTTGGGAAAATGCTAGGCAGATTGATGTAGTGTAAAACAACACTTGCACAGATTAAATTAAACTTGTCCTTAAAATAAATCTTGTCTTTTGAGCTTAACCATTCATAGGTAGATTGGTACTAAAATCTTAATAAATAATTTCCACGAAAATATCCCAATTCATTTCTAACCGGCTTCTCATCCAAATACTAGAAACGTTACCCAACTACTATCAAAACAGAATCCCTCTCAAACAGCGCTTTTTGTACTAAAACCAGATTGATGTACGGAGTACCTGCTGCGCGTCGGAACGCTCGTCCAATATTTACTCTGCTGAGCGATAAACACGAACAGACACGGCTGGTACAGTTGAATAAAGAGCATAATATACAGGCAGCTAACTTGCATATGAGTGATTTTTTAAAGGGGCTTATTTCCATGATAAATATTTTTTCAGTAATGGAGAAAAATCAGTTCATTTAAAAATTATACTGGAAATGTTCTGTACGAAAATTAGATTTTTGTCTGTTAGTTACCTAAGGAAATAAGTACTTTTTAGATTTTGGACTAAATAAAGGCTAGTTAATTAATATGACAGTGACGATGGCATTCATAGATTCTTTTCTAGCAAAAATGGACATAAGCCCATTTGAAAAATCACTCCTAGTATAAAATTTTTGTGCGTGTGTCTTTGTAAAGTGTTTGTCATAGCTTTTTTTAAAATTAAGAACCATTAGACTTTTTAACCGACTTCAAAAAAGCAGGAGGTTCAAAATTCGGCGAAATGAGACTTTTTAGGCGTCGCGTCGTCGGATAGTTGTATCGGCCAGGCAATCAGTGTATCAAGCTTTACTGGAAAGGTAAAGGTATGAAATCGGGCTGAAAAGCTAAAATATTCTTAATAGGTAAACGATACGGTTCCCACTATCAGCTGACTCATCTGGTCCGTGCTGGATCTAAAAACGATTCCATTCATCATTTCAACCAATAGTTATCCACTGCTGGAGGAGCTCGTGGCTAAGTAACAACAGCCGCACTGGTCGATCCATCAGGTTAAGCTACGCTTGCCGGGGTTGGTCAGTGGATGGGTGACCATCTTTACATACCGAGACTCCTCCGTGCCTCGGAAAGCACGTTAAGCCGTTGGCCCCGGCTGTCATTCGTGGATCTTTGACAGTCGTTACGAGTAGTCAGAAGCCCGAAAGTCTGACACCAGTCTTACCAAGGGGTATCGTATTACCCAGTTACTGGGTTGTGGAGGTCAGATAGGCAGTCGCTCCATGTAAAATACTGGTATTCAGCTGCATCCGGTTAGACTGGAAGCCGACCCCAACATAGTTGGGAAAAGGCTAGGCAGATTTTGAGTTGTCCACTGCTGGCTCGCCACACTTATTAGATACATGAAAATTGATTGGGTAGTCGATATGTTTTTTTTTTCAGCCTGTACATCTAACTCTTATGTCGACTGTACCTCAAAGTACCGTTACCTCACTGTTGAGGTCCGTATGTCACTAGTGATGGTCTAGTGTCAGGTACATCGCTAGTCAATTGTTTCTATACCTTGTTCGAAGCTTGTGGGCAATTTATAGCTCCATGTTTGTACTGAGAGAGTTTGCTGAGGTAAACTTGAAACGTTGTTTAAAAGGTAGTGTATTGGAAACACTTGAAGCTGAAACGTGGTGTGTGTTGAACACCAGGATACAAAATCTGACTGTAGTTTTTGTTGAAAGATAACAAAATAAAAAGATGACGACAAAAAAAATATTGTCCGTCAGATAGATTATTAAAAAATATTGGACACGTATTTTTTTTTTTTTACGTAATCAAAAGATTACTGCAATACATTGAGTTAAAATGTGGCATGACGTCACTCTCCTGTAGAGTTTTATATTGACTTGTGACGGAGCGAGCCCCTACTCCCTAACTATAATACGTTTTATGTAAACCAATCTGCCTAGCCTTTTCCCAACTATGTTGGGCTCGGCTTCCAGTCTAACCGGGTGCAGCTGAATACCAGTATTTTACATAGAGCGACTGCCTATCTGACCACCACAACCCAGTAACTGGGTAATATGATACCCCTTGGTAAGACTGGTGTCAGACTTTCGGGCTTCTGACGACTCGTAACGACTGCCAAAGATCCACGAATGACAGCCGGGACCAACGGCTTAACGTGCTTCGTTTTATGTAAACCATTTTTTATTAATATGATAAAAGCAAAAATACGTGTCCAATTTTTTTTTTATTATCTGACTGTCGATGACGGACTTTTTTTTCCCAGTCAATATCCCTATTAATTAATAATCAAAATTCAAAAATTCAAAAGTCATTTATTCAAACTAGGCTGAGAATCAGCACTTTTCGAACGTCAAAATTACATAAGACAGTCCCCCAAAACAGCTTTTAATGTACTTCGTGTGCAATAATGTGTTCCCACTGCTGGGACACTGGCCTCCTCTCTGTGAGAGGGAGTGGGCCGTAATCCACCACGCGGGCCCAGTGCGGGTTGGCGGATGTCACATGTCTTCGAATTTTTGGTTCTAGGACATGCCGGTTCCCTCACGATGTTTTCCTTCACCGTTTTGAGAGCAGTGGTGATAAAATTATTTACACAAAGTAAAGGGC
The DNA here is from genome assembly GCA_916701695.1 of Agrochola macilenta. Lineage (NCBI taxonomy): Eukaryota > Metazoa > Arthropoda > Insecta > Lepidoptera > Noctuidae > Agrochola > Agrochola macilenta. The sequence goes on along the minus strand of OU753560.1, from coordinate 18,970,139 downwards.
CTGCTTGGGTTCGAACCCACGCCGTACAACTCGTAAGTCGCGCCCGTTATCACTGGGCCACCTCTCTGAAGCTAACACTTCGTCTTAATCCAATGGGTATAAGTTAGTAGATCATTAATTAGAAGATCAAGTAGGAACAATAACAAAAGATGGCGTCGAAAAAGTTGTCCAATCTCGTGACTTCTATCTATCCGTGACTTCACCGCGGGACCTATCAAAATGCCAGCGCTACGGCTTTATTTATTTTTAATTTCGCTGCATCATGCCGAGATATGAGCCTTTTGGCCTCGTACAGGACTTCCTGCTCTAAATTTTTATTTTACTTTGGTTTTTATTGTTTTTTTTATTTATTTGTGTTTAGTGTGTTTTTAGTTTAATTTGTGATTTCCTGTGCGAGTCTCAATAAATACTTTTTGTTTCTTTCTTTTGACTTGACAACTTTGTAGACGCCATCTTTTTTGAGAGATAAGCACGAACTGTCGTCCAACCAAAGAGAGACCATTAATCTAGGTCTCATAAAATGATAAAACTTCCTATAAATAAGGGATAGAAGAAAATATCCATCCATAAAGACAACACATATATGAGACACAACAACCAGGTTAAAATAAATCGTCCAAGCAATTACAGTTAACTACTAACGTTTAAATATCACTTAAATCACACATATTTATCATCTGTGGAGCATTTCATCACTGGGACATTTAACGTTCTATCCTAACTGGTGTAATTAGCCCGTCGTCGAGTTATCTAGAAAATGTATGCCTAATTACCTTACACGGTACAAAGTACAGGTAAAAGAGGTTATGGAATTATTGGAGGAAAGTGAAAGCTCATTCGCCTGAGTTTATAAGCTCATTTCTGAGAAAGATTCCTACGTGGAACATAGATTTTGGTTTCCTTAATAAGGCCTTAGAGCTTCTTCTTCTATCGAGTCAAGAGTATTATTTTATATAACAGTATTACCTATATTTATTTATCAATCCATCTGCCTAGCCTTTTCCCAACTATGGTGGGATCGGCTTCCAGTCTAACCGGATGCAGCTGAATACCAGTACTTAACATGGAGCGACTACCTATCTGACCTCCACAACACTAACTGGGAAATACGATACCCCTTGGTAAGACTGGTTGTCAGACTTTCGGGCTTCTGACGACCTGTAGCGACTGTCAAAGATCCACGAATGACAACCGGGACCAACGGCTTAACGTGCTTTCCGAGGCACCACGGACCAACCCCGGCAAGCGTAGCTTAACCTGATGAATCGACCCGTGCGGCTGTTATTACTTAACCACGAGCTTATATTTATATAAAATTAGGTATATATTATTATATTTATAGTTTGTAATAGGTTTATGTGTATCTTTTATTTAAATTATAATTTTTCCTCAATTTTTCATAATTGCACCTATGGTTTGTCTCTGCGTCACCCAAAGATTGACTGGTAGAAAATGCCTATGGTATTAAGTCCACCTCTGTATATTTCTGTGCTTGAAGTATTAAATAATAAATAAAACACTTAACAAAAACTCTTCCATTAAACTTAGATGATAAAGAAAAGAAAGAAATACATTTTATTTGGTACACGCACAGGAAATACAAACAGTAAAAAAGAACTAAAAAGGAGCATCTAAAAGTTAAAAAATATTCGAATAAACAAAAAGAAAAAAAATATAATAATAACGGCCGAAAAGGCTCCTTCCTATCTCAGTATGCTTCGATATTTAAAAAATAAATACCGCGGCGCTGGAGAAGATAGTCAGGTTTTAAGATCGGAGGGGTAAACTACCCTAGAACATTCTAGGTTTTCATCGCCATAATGATTGTTACTACAGTAGGCTGGCTAGATGCTACATTGGACAAGATCGTCATCATCATTCTTTTGTCCTTATCTCAATTCATTTGTGATCAGCGCAACATTTGTCTTTTTCATCCATACTTATCTATTAGTCGTCATCTGGGCAGTCACCCCCTTTCTCATCATCTTTCACACAATCCATCCATCGTTTCAATCGTCTTCCTCTACTTTAAAACCATCCACATTCAAACTCAATACTTTCCTCAAGATATTTATCACATTATTTTATTGCCTTTCCATTGAATTCTTTACAAAAGCGAATCTATATATAAAAAAGGTAACCTGTGATATATCGAACACATAATCCATCTTCCTTCGATATTCAATAGTAATCCATTGTGCAAGTTCCGATTCTCAAAAGAAATGTCTATTATAACAGGATCAAAGTTAAAATGGTGCGTGTCGCAGTCCCATTATTACAACAATAGATTTCTTCCTGTCGGATCCCTAGCCGTTATAGAATTTGGTTTATATCCCCATAATTCTTGGGTCGTAATGGTGAAATACTTCTAATCAAATTATTCACGTAGTGTTATTTTTCCATCGATCAGCGTCAGAATAAAAATAGAGCTCTTAAAGGAGCTGTTTTTACGACGTTCCTCATTTAATGGACCTTTTGAAAATCCTTTAGAATGTAACAGGGAATATACTTTAGTAGTTGTAGTAAAGGTTATTGTGAAGGAGGTCACCTCAGGAGTACTAGCAGCATACTAATATCTAAAGCCTGCAGAATAAGTATTTTCTATTTCGAAGTATGTCTGTGACATAACCAGCACACAGGAGTTATTAGATTGGACGACAGAGACGTTATTATCATTGTTGGCATGACCCACTTGGTATTATTACTCCTCAACATCAGGGCTGTCTACCATGACACTTACGGTACCATCATCCATCCAACTGCTGGGAAAACGCTGCCTTTCTAGATTTCCAAACAGCACGTTTTCGTTTATAAAGACGAGTCAATATCATCTAGTCTTAGTTTCATATTATTTGTTATGGAAAACTGAACTGATATATTCAGAGATTATATAGTAAGTTGATAATACAGAGCATGTTTTCTCTCAACCTTCGGGTTAGAGACAGTATTTATACCTCGATCCTTTGTTGTCCCAACAGTGAACAAGGTGAACACGCACTTGTGTTTACTTGTTTACTCTGTTACGTGTATTAAGTTATGAATTTATTATGTTGCTTGGAGGGGGGAAATTTCCATATACTACTATGTCTATGCATATCAATTTATTTCGTTCATTCTAAAATTTTCACTTCATGTTGCTACATTCAAGTCCACAACCAAAGTCGTCCACTAGCGCCAGTTACTCTTGTCCAATATATGTAGTAGCGTCTATCGTTGTATGACGTATAAATATTTCACCTTTAACATCTTCCCCCATACTGTTACTGTTAGCCGGTATCATCCCACGGCTGGACAAAGGCTCTCCCCATGACTTCCACCCATCTCCAAATAAAATAAGATTTGAGGTCCCAATTTATTTGGAGAATCCGTCAATATGTCTTTTCTCCCATTCATTATCCGTTCGATAGACGATTCAATGGTTGAACCTAGTAAAGTCGAAGTGGATAAAGGTGCTTTAAAAGCAAAACAACAAAAAGCTACATATTCACACGTTCATCTTGGAACCTTGACCCAAAGACACAGATTTGACAGTCACAGTTATGGGAGCTGTTGTCTCATCAAAACAAAAACAATTGACAACACAACAGAGAGACCCAAAAACGACAATAAAAGAAGATATTTGAGTATCGAAAGGTTTTTTATCGGGATTGAAGATAAGGATAATGAAGAGATGATCTCGTTCCGAACCCGTTCGGACCTAGGACTCCTGCCGAGTTCGAAATTAGTCGGGAAGTAATAGATGCTATATTCATTAGAACAATTCACATGCTTTTCAAGTCAATATAGTCGTATTATACAGGAACCTTAAAAAAATAATCTTAAGTGTTTATTAAATAAAATAGGTATCTTCTATTCTAAAACATTTTCTATATTAATAGTTTTTACGTATCTTAATGTGCGACCTTAATAGCTTTGTTCATCGATCAATTTGTCAATTAAGTAGTTTATCAACAGTACAAACGATACCTCAATTACTAAGATAGGAAACTTCGTCACCTCACACTTCTCCGGTACTTATTTAATTTTATCGAGATACATATTTCTGTCTCTTTCTTTCTTATTATAGTTATATCTCTCTTTCTCTCTTCATATTGAAGTTTGATAAAACTACAATGAAGATAGTTTTTAGTGGGGCATGTAACGGTGCCCTTGTAATTAAAACCTGCATATTTGAGGAATTGATTCGTTTTAGTCCCAAAAAATTATTATGAAAATTTTTATTGCGCAATGTAGAGAAAGGTCTCCATCATTCGATATGGAATGTGACAATATAATTTGTTTGTTTATGCCGTAACTTCCCGCGAGAAGTCTTGTCTTTAGTTTTGTAGAGAGGAATACGAGATAGGTACCGCTAGAGCCCCTCCCCGCTGCGCGTGCCATACCCGTTGAGTACCGAACGACCCCCCGCGGTGACAGATTTACGACCGCACTTAAATAAACAAAACACTCGGGGTTTTTTGTTTCGCCTCCGGTGTTATCGCTAGTTGATTTGGGTTCGTGTTTAGACAAATGATTCTTTGTAATACTTAGAAATGTCGAGTGGAACCCTTTGAATTCATAAATACGCATTGTAATCGACGGCTGCGCCGTTTAGTGATAAGACGATTTGTGATAAAACTACTGTTCCAATTTACACGAAATTTTGCAGGGTACATTATGAATAGATAAGTTATATAAAGAGAGCATTTTTTACAGATAAACACAGTAAATAAAAACACGAAAAATTACTACTTTTGAATAGGTACTAACCGTCTGTTTACGTAAAACTATTTTCGTGTTTTTAAATTTACGATGTTTATATTTTAGTTCATTTATCGTTTATAACGATATTTGAACTATTTATATGAAAGAAAATAAGCACTTACCAGCGATTACAGACACAAATCACTCACAAAACACAAAACAACACCACAATCACTTTTTCCACAGACACTTTTGCTCACATGTTTTTGGTTGCCCAAAATAGGTATCAAACGATGTTATTTAGTGTTCATATTATTCACCACGATGTAAAAACTACTTAGTAATGCAATTAATATCACTTCCCGTCGATTTACACAAGAAAACCATTTAAAATAACGAAATACATGCGACCGAGCACTCATGACCAGTGTAGTTAGACTCGCGTCTGACCTGCGTGAACTGTCAATTTCAACATTTTTTTGCAATTTTGTCCATGAATATTTTTGTCTGCCAATGATTTAGTCGACGAGAATATCCGTCAGGCCCATAGAGAAATAATCCACAGTCCAGATTAGCACTTTATAATAATAGAAATAGAGATTAAAGCCGCGTGTACACGGCATCGCCAAATGGCGATGGCGGGGCTCTAAGGGGGTCGTGTTTGCATTACCAAATGGTAATGGCGGGGCTCGACCGGAAATCATAACTGGAGACCAGCTACTAGAGGAAAAGAGGAATTGGAAGAGTTCTGGGCACATAACCTGAAGGGTTTTGAGTAAAATAAACCAGGATTATTATTATTAGATTATTAGATTATTATTAGATTATTATTAGTATTATTATGCAGTTAGAACGTTCTTCTTTTTTATCGACAATGACTTGTCTTTTCCGCAAAAAAAAATGTGATTGCTCCAAAATACTAAATTTCTCTTTTTTTTTACAAAAATACTCTTGACATTGCAACAATTATAATATCCTCAAAACTAGATTTTAATGATTAATATTTTTTACAAAATTATTGTGACATAGTATACAAAAAGCGTGACGGAGGTGTTTTACATACAAATAAAGTGTGTCCAATAACGTAAACAAACTGCTCTCGTAAAAAAAAACACATTGAAAGTTTCTATCCAAAAACATTTACTGAAACACATATAACCATTGTTGTTAAATTAAAAAGAAGAAATAATTTTTAATGTTTCTATTCGATATAATACCAATCAATTGATGAATATTTAAATCATAGAAGTGACGAGGTTCTCTATTTGTGAGAAAAAAACGCCAACTTCATAGGTGGGGACCCAATAGTATAGGAGAGTTCATACTAATTGCATGCAGTCGTGATAGTAGGTAGTTATTAATTCCATGCTGCCATGTCTGTCAATTGTCAAATAAGTACCTAGTCTAAGGTAGCTTGTTCTAAACTTTGGACGACCGAGCTCTGATCGGGTAAAAATACGGAGCAAACGAATTTTCCCAGATATGAGACCTAGCTAGATCGATTTTTCGCCCCCTTAAACCATTATATTGCAACTTTCATCGAAATCGTTAGAGCCGTTTTCGAGAACGTGATTAGAAATATATATATATACACAAATATTGCTCGTATAATAGTATAGTATAAAAAAAAACATAATTAAGTTTCCTAAAATGTATCGGTATTTTGTGGTATTTACGTTTGATTAGAAACAACAATGCTATCGTTCGTTTCCAATGCATAACGAATGTCAAATTAAAAACCTATGCCTATGATCCTATCTGCTCTAATTACACTCTTACGCGCATAATTATCAAAGAACACATTTAATTTATATTAAAAATCACTTTTACTCCTTATCGAAAGGTTAGGACAAAAACATAAATAAAAAATGTCATCAAAGTTCATTAAAATTCTACCGGAAATTAATTGAAAAAAAAGCCGGCCGTTGCGTTTTAAAATAGAACGCGGTTTGATTGTTTATTTATAATTTTCAATATAGAAAAAGGCCGTTGAATTTGACGTAAAAAAAAATAGGTTTACGATTAGTCGAGGATACAAATGATATGGAATTTCGACGTTGTTTTGAAGATTTATTTAAGTACTGGGACCACAAGATAATGCTATCATTTTGTACACACTGGTCCTAAGTGTGTTCTCAGTAATAAGATAACCCTTCGGATTTTGTAAGTTTATCCAAGTTTGTCGTTGGATTACTTAGTTCAAAACTTGGCTAGAGACTTAATCGGGTAGGTGTCAGTACTAAAATATTCAAGTTAATTAAAAATAAGTCTACGTTTAAGAGCGTTTATTCTGAAAGTGGGCAACGTCGCAAATTATGTCAAATATTTCGCTGTTTTGATTAATTTGGCAATATTACTGTATAGAAATACGAAATTTGGCTAACTAGCGAACTACCTACCTACTAACTATTTATTCAAGCTTATGTCCTGTTAGTAATACTTACCGCTAAATATTCTAGATTAACTATCGCAATTTCAGTATCTTTTTATGTTTGTTTTACTACTGTTAGCAAACAGTAATTACCATTATCAATCCGATTATTTATAAACCAATTATGACAAACACATTAAAGTGTATTTTACCGAAATCCACTTAACTAGACGTTGCCCACTTAATTTTGTTATCTTATCCTTAAAGAGTCGAAGAAATACCTTGATTTGTAAAAATCATAGTGTCGCCATTTTTCCTAGAACGCGGTACGGCGCGGCGCCGGCACAGCTTTAAGTTCACAGAAACGCAACCGGATGGTTTGCGCATGCGGCACATTTTAAGCAAGGAAAGGAAAATTTGCATTTCTGTCTGTCTATTGAAAAATAATAAAAGTAGGTAGCTATGAAATGTATTTGCGATAATGGTTTCTTACACATTCTGTGCAAGTAAAAGTAGCAAAAGTTTTTAATCACATTATTTCACTCGTCGTCGTTTGCTTTGCATTGACAATGTACACTTCATATTCGTATCAAACCCTTATCGATATTGTCTTTGTGCGAAGTCGGTTCCATACTTTATCGAAAAATTCAGAATTGAGGGTAAAGCCTCGTGCAGACTTGCGCGACGCGACTCTAACAAAACTTTCCGGTAGAACAATTACCGGTATTGAGCATTGATGTATTAAATAGGGTTGAGTCGCGCCGTCCTGCCGCGCTGTTCTTTTAAACCTGAAGCTGAAGAGTTTGTTTTTTGTTTATTTGTTTTAACGCGCAAATCTCGGGAACTACCAGTTGGATTTGAAAAATCTTTTTGCATTTCATAGCCTAATTCTTGAGGAAGGTTATAGGCTATTTAACATCATGCTACAACCATTAGGAGCCGAGCAGAAAGAAAAAAAGTCAGCAAGAACGCTAAGTGAAAACGAAGTAATAGCACGGGCGAGCATTGCGACGCGACGCGGTGAGTCGGGAAACAAGAATTTCTACGCGAAATCGGGGGCAGAAGCTAGTAACTCATAAAGTTGTAACGTAATCCAGTCGGAAAATTATTTTCTAGGTTAGAAAACAAGTACCTACAGTAGATGCCTACTCATAAGAAGTCGCACACTGTTACGTAACATGACTAGACATTACTAGCCTATAAAAATTATGGCCCATAAATCGTAGAGAAACCCATAAATGAACCAGTCTATTTTTCTTTGTCGAGTCAACCTAAATTCGGATAGTACCTTTAGATAAATTAATTGGTCAGACAGCGCATTTGTCTGGAGGGCAGAAGGATTACTGGTAGAATGTTTTGGCCAAATTCTACTTTGTACAATATTGTTCTTGTTTATGTAATAATCCTAACTTGTATCGAAGGGACGGGAGAGAAGGCCAGATGTTGGTTATTTAAGACTTTATTTTCCATTTCTTTTCATTCTGTTTGGAGCTATGCCGATTATAATCCTCTGACTTCTTTGGTAGGCTTAAGTTACGACTTTTAAGGCTCGTGCAGAGTGGCGCGACATCGGTTATTGTTCTACCGTGAAATTTTCTTAGACTTTGTTTTATTAGAGTCGCGTCGCAACTGTTAGCGGGAGCCCTTATCGTCAAAAATGTGAGGCCACTGCGCCATATTTGTCGTTAGAATTCCTAATATTCGATAGCTGTTGTTTAGTTGAAGTGTTTTTCAAGAAAATATGCGCAGTTTTATCAGCATGTCTAAACGGTATGAAATACTGCGTACACGTACGTACTTATGATAAAAAGTGTGGAATTTCGTGTTTTTCCACAGAGTGGTTTTTCGCTGCGTTTTTTCACTTGCGCGTTCTCATGTCGAATCAATTGTCAAGCACTACAGTGAAAATTTTGTTTTAATTCTCAAGAAATTTTCTTAAAATGCCTTCAATCAATCTGCCTAGCCTTTTCCCAACTATGTTGGGGTCAGCTTCCAGTCTAACCGGATGCAGCTTAATACCAGTATTTTACATGGAGCGACTGCCTATCTGACCTCCACAACCCAGTTACTGAGTAACACGACACCCCTTGCTAATACTGGTTGTCAGACTTTCGGCTTCTGACGACCCGTAACGACTATCAAAGATCCGCGAATGACAGCTGGGACCGTCCTTCAATCAATCAATCAATCAATCAATCAATCAATTGTCAAGCACCATAGAATTTTCCATCTTTTTGGAGGCATATACTCAAATGCCTTTATTACCTCTAAAAAAGAGTACGGACCAATTATCTCGGACGTCTGTGGTTGTCAGGGTGGGATCTTTCAACGTTTTACGACCAAAATATTCATCATCTTCCCTCTTCTTCCCCAGATGGCGTAGCGTAATGGAGGGTGAGTGCTCTGAGGGAGCGGAGGGCTGGCTCCTCGTGAGGGTGCACGTGCCCGAACTGAACGTGCAGAAGAGTCTCCAGTTCCCCAGAGACCAGCTCATTTGGGACGTCAAGCAGCAGTGCCTCGCCGCCTTGCCTAAGGTCTGTACCGAGTTTTGGTTATGAAGCATAGATTCAGGTATAGCTCTGTACAAGGATCTTTTGGCGCGTGGTCAAAAACGGAACAAGCGCCGCCATCTTGGTTTTTCAATACATTTCACAAAACAATTGCACAATTTTTTACCAACAGCGCCTCCCTGTCAATGTCATTTGAACGCCAAAAGATTTTTGTTGTAGCAGTGTATGTCTGGATACTTAAGGTAAATTTAAATTAATTCAGCGTTTTTAGTAATAATGGATTTTTAATAAGATAGTTTGTAAGCACATTCGTGTCATTTGACATGAATGAACAATTAGTTCATTAGTTATTAGTTTTTAGAGTGAAAACTTAGGTTTATATTTTAAATTGTACCTAGAGGTACTTACAGGACTAAAGGAACCTGCCAAATATATTTCTATGTTTAGGAGCAAAGGTTCCCACTTAATTGCTATACGCAGTAAATCTTATTGGAAAACCATAAACCTAATTCCGGTTACAGGATTCTTGGAATTGCTACTTCGTCAAACTGTTTGTAGATTGAAGGAATCCACTGTTTTCCGCTAAAATTCATCGCAATCGGATTAACCTTCTAAGTTTCTTAGTAAAAATTGAATCATACGTTTTTATAGAATTTTCAAGTATTTGACCTTCTGACTTCTGCCACCTGGCTTGCATAATAAAATTTCGTTTAGTTCTCATACTCATCTCTAGTTCGAACTCACCCGATTTTTATATGCATACAGCTGCTTAACTGCAAGCGTACTACGGACCGGGCGAGTTTGAACTAGGTATGAATGAAACGAAATTTTATTATGCAAACCAGGTGACAAAAGTCCCGGGTCGACGCCGACGGCGCGTTGTGTTCCACGCGCGCCTCAAAGAGATGTCAGCACCAACTGACGGGGTCCGTAAGGACCAATGCCTGCCAGGGTTGCGAGTCTGTCCGAAAGGGATATCGCGGCCCCGGCACACAGGCAACGGAAGGAACACGGGTGGGTTTTAGTCAGTAAAAATCTGACACACCCTCCGAAGTTATATGATTTTTACCAACCCCAAAAAAAAAAAAGGGACAAAAGTCAGAAGGTCAAACCACTGATAATTCAAAACAGGGATGAGTATGAACAAAGCCGCATAATTTAAAACGAGTGGAAATTAATTAATTCATTACAGTTAATTTATTGGTCCAGTCATCTTGCTAGACAAATTTATATAAGATTATTTATTATCAATTTATAAGCTTTCCAGCTTCAAATGAAATCTAGTGATGGGACATAAATCATGTAGAAAAATATCGACAATTAATTTCTGTTTTTTGATGTGTAACATCTTTACTCTCGTTTTCCTGCGATTTATGCACATAAAATATATACATAACCTAAAATCTGTGGTAATGATTTCGTGAAAAGGGACGGAAGTGTGTAACAGGAAGCCGCGGAAGCGCGCGCTATTTCATTTGTCCAATGAGCGCGCGGGGTGCTATAGTTGGCCGTCTCAAACGACCTTGAGGAGGCCCTACCCCTTTAATGTTGCTTATTACCAAGGTGAGACGTCAGATGTTACACATCATATGCAACCTTACTGTAAAGATCGCTCGATTTTTTATAATTATTTGGCATCGCGCAGGTTATCCTTTGAGGTTATCGGCTGCTTAACCGAGCTCTCCTGTAGATGCTTTCATAAATTAAGGTCTCCAGCCAGGGCTAAGCTATAAACTAAGCGAAGGGTACCTTTTGCTCAAATATTGTTGTCAATCCCCCCATCCAGGGCATACAGCTTATAAACTAAGCGAAGGGCAACTTTTGCTCAAAGATTGTAGTAATTTGTTTTAAAACTTGGCCAGTATTTTTTTATTCATTGGTTTTTTAATGCTACCAACCTAATAGGCCTCGTTAATCTTACACTAACCTACATTCTACTATTAATACGATTACGCATACATTACTCTGATTACCCACATTCGAACTAATATAATATGAAACAGAAAACTTTCGCTTATTTAAATTATTTTGTTATTTAAACGATTATTCAATGTTATCGTTCCGCTTAGTGCCGTTAATTAATGTAACGTATTTTTTGTAACATCACACGTTATTTAACTTATTAATATTATTGCATAAGATTAGGTAGCTACACTTTAAAATTACTCACATTAATCCCACGGTCGCACGGACGTAAAAATATCGCGACGAGATTTTATCGTACACTGGATTTTCAACTCTCAGAGTGTTGAGAATCCAACGAGCTGGGAAGCACTCGTCCCAGCGCGTTGAAAAAACACACTGTTGGATTTTCAACTCTCGGCGCCAAAAAAAAACCGTCGCCCGTGCGTACCTGGACTAAGTTTAAAATGTTAGGTTACAGTTACGCTTTAATGTTGGATACAATTATTAACCTTTGATTCATATTAGGTTCATGGAGATTGTTTAGCTATTATGTCTAATTTGCGAACAGTGAAAGTGTTAAAGAAACTAGAAAACCATAACATAACAGCACGCCTGTTTTCCTATAAGAGGTAGGCAGAGGTGTTCCTACATAGCGCCAGTTAAGTTTCACATGAATAGCTTATATCTAAGTACAATACGGCCGATATAACTTGGCAGGTCTGAACGTAGGCTCTGCCAACTTTCGCGCATGTTCTCTCACTCACACTCGCCTCATGTCACCATTTTTATCCTAAAAAATATTATTGCGCAGCCTTCTGCGCCCAGTTCGGAACTGCCAAGTTATATCGGCCGTATTGTAAGTTAGTAAGTTTACTATCAAGTATAGGCAAGAAATAAAATTTTATTTCTTGTGGCAAGAAGCCTTGCGGTGGCAGGGACATTGCCGCGAAAACTGATACCATGGACTCAGTCCCTTTTTTTTTTTGAGTGTTTGGAAATTATTAAATAACTTCTCCCGCCCTGGCCGGAGCGGGCGTGTTCGACTTTTACTGACTAAAACCCACCCGTGTTCCTTCCGTTGCCTGTGTGCCTGGGCCACGATATCCCTTTCGGACAACTCGCAACCCCGGCAGGCATTGGCTCTAAAAGACCCCGTTAGTTGGTGCTGACATCTCTTTGAGGCGCGCGTGGAACACAACGCGCCGTCGACCCGAGCCTGGTCCTAATCGGACGGCGAGCTACTCATCGCTCACCGTCCGCAAGCCCGCGCCTACGGTGGCCGGAAATCTGCTTGCGACTCCCGACGCCCGGGGCGTCTCCTGCGGCGACAAGGAGAGCGAGGGCGCGAACCTGCCTCTCCCTCACGCGTTCCGCCTCCTCCTTCGCGAGCATTACTGCTTCGCAAAAGGAAGTGACGGCCTCCCATGCACTCTCGCTCCAAAACATGGCCTGAACCAGGGCCGGACGCAAGAGATCGCCGCCGCCGATCGCCTCCGTGAGGACACGGCGGTGCCCCGCCCAAGCCGGGCAGACCTCCACCGTATGCTCCACCGTATCCTCCGAGTGATCCACACAGTGGTGACACCCAGGCGTTTCCTCCCGCTTTATCCTGAACAGGAACTCCCCGAAACAACCATGTCCGGTGAGGACCTGCGTCAGGCGGAAGGTGAGGATGCCGTGGCGCCTCTCAAGCCACTCCTCAAAGAGGAGACTTATCGCCACAATTGTGGCCTGTCCAATCAAAAGACCATCTAAGACACTAGTCTGCATGGTCGATGGGGACCCTGCCACCCTGTATGTATGTAGAGTAAAGAAAATTTACCCTTACAAACAAACATCCTACTTACAGCTACACATCCAATATTCCATGCCAGGATTTATTATTTAAAAACCATAACCCCTACATTATATTTCTAATAGTGTCAACCCAAATCCTCATACAGTCAACTATTACCCAAGTTCCCAGCACAATAATTATATAATTACAGGTAATGCGTTTCCAATAATAAACTCGAAGACCCACGATGGGAAAATTAACAGCTGATGTGTTCCACATTCAAAGTCTTTAGTACAGTGTGCCACCTGCCATTTCTCATGGTTTTATAAACTTTATAAGACAATTGAGGGCAGTAGAATTATTTATTTTATAATGGTTTGTAGAAAACCGGATAAGTGAGGCAAATAGGTCATGGAAATGACAATTTAGTATGTTTTATTGATTGATTTATTTATGAGACTTCGTGCGCTATATTAGTGGTACAAAAGTGGACTTAATTCCTAATGAAAGTCAATCTACCTAGTCTTTTCCCAACTATGTTGGGGTCGGGTTCCAGTCTAACTGGATGCAGCTGAATACCAGTATTTTACATGGAGCGACTGCCTGTCTGACCTCCACAGCCCAATAACTAGGTAATACGATACCCCTTAGTAAGACTGGTTGTCAGACTTTCAGGCTTCTGACGACCCGTAATGACTTTCAAAGATCCTCGAAAGATAGCCGGGACCAACGGCTTAGTAACGAGGTTTCCCAGGCACGGAGGAGTCTCGGTATGTAAAGATGGTCACCCATCCACAGACCAACCCCGGCAAGCTTAGCTTAACCTGATGAATCGACCCTTGCGGCTGTTATTACTTAGCCACGAGCTCCTCTTAATTCCTTATAAAAATATTAGGTATTAATACGTAATTATCTTACTTTTCATTCGGGATTATTTGCCTGTACCTACATCAAAGATACGCCTATGGTACAATAATCGTGCTGTGATTGATTTTCAACGCACGTCTCAGCGCTGAAAGTTGAAAATCCATCAACTTAGGCATTCGTTTAGGTGTCCCATAGTGTTAGTTAAAACAGGCAATAATGATGATCAGTTGAAGCCAGAGCTTCTGAGACTTCAATCGTTTCACAAAGTAAACCGTTTATTTATTTTTTTAATGGACGACTTTGACAGTAGAGGATCAATCCAATTCCGCTTGGGGATTGGCTGTGCTTGATTAATGATTAGTAAAATTTTTTGTATCGATCAATTATTTTTTTTGTAAAATTGACTTTCAAAAGTGCCTTTTATGTGCCTAATTGAAATAAATTGTTTGACTTTGACTCCGCTTTTTTATTGGTATTAAAGTTGGTGATATTTGAAGTTGAAAAATTCGCAAAAAGTCTGTAATTAATATCGAGTCAATATCATTAGAAACTTTTGATTTAATAACTTTTACAGCGGAATGAACCAAAAGAGTTCTACAACAAGTTCACGATTATGAGCTTTTTAAACATCAAAGGATATAAAATTCTTGTTTTACGTCAAACTTATTTGATATTTCAAAACACTTGAGATCCTCTCAAGTTCTTCTTCACTCTATTTAATCAGCACCAAGTGGCACACAAATATTATCGTAACTATAATTGCGATCCAGTGAAAGTAGTACGAACGTCTGGTACTTGATCGATAATCGAGTTTCGATTCAAATCGATTACGACATTGAAATGCAAATATCGAGTCTCCGGAGTGGGGACGTCTCTCTAATGTTTACATAGACCATAATTGAATCGAGACGGCGGGAAATCGATTTGATTTTAGTTTTTATTGGATTATTTTTAATGATTGTGTTTGAATATGGAATATGACTGTGTTCTTCACGTTTGATTTTAAAAGTAAATTAGTAAAAATGTTAGGTTTATGACTTGCTGTTCCAGTAAAAATAATAACAATATACCTAGTGGCTAGCAAATATTATGTAGGTACTGAGATTGTAGATTTGAAGAATAATAATTAGGTACATAGCATACCTGGTTTATCGATTCCATCGCGACTCTAATCGATTTTTAACGCTATTGCCATAGCTAATATTCCGTAAGTACTTCATGAAGTCTTTTATTTTCTATAATAGGTATTATTTATGTAGCAAGCTTCATGAATTTAATCATTGTAAACTATATGTACGAGTATCTGCTTACCAATTAAATATCTACATAAAATCATGTTGAAAAATATTACAAATTAACGCCACTTCGAAACTGCGGTGTACCTACAGCGTATTAATTATGTAGCCATAAATAAGCACCTTACCTGACTTTAATATTAATATTTCTTATTAATAAAAAATATTGTAGGCACATGCACTAAAAGCTAAAAGCACCATAAACAAATTCTGAATCGAAAATAAATATTTAAAATCATAAATGGAATGACTGGACGATGTAAGAAATGCAGTAGCAATATTTTAATGCAATGTAAAGCCCACAAAAGTGCAAGTCGCACGTGGGTAGCTGTAGGCGGGACAAGTCTAAAGACTACCTAGTAAATCGCAATAAACGTTGCATTAAAACATCACACTTTCAATCGGGACGGGATAAATGTTTTATAATCCTTATAAACGCTGCCATATTATTTTTATTAAATTGTGCCAGTTGAGCGGCTCGTAAAATTATGGCACTTCTTTTATTAGTTCTGCTGCAGTTGACACTTAATTTGATTCTGTGTTATTATTTTGATGAGCTTCGCGTTGATTTTGCCGACAAATAAATGCCAGTTTTTGAGAATAACATCCCTAGTTCATAATTTGACAACATAATACCAAACGAGAAGTCGGTTGGTGTAATACAAATCCGAAAATTATTCAAATAGCCATCACACTCATGTAGGTTACAAACATTGTATTACATAATGAACTTGCTTACATCTAATATCTAATCGAAACATCGCAACGCTGCAAGAATTTCTAGATCTTATCATGCGTAGCCTCCAACTATCAACGTCTTACGTAGCTACATGTCGAGTATCGGAAAAATCACTAGCCGACAGCAATCCACACTGGCACTTACAAACCAGTTTCCACAATACCGTTATGTGGAAGTAATTTCTTAAACGCATACTGGACGGTCACGCCAATCGTATCGAACGATATGCACTCGACTCGTCAACGGACATTACCTTGGTAGGACCCCGATGCATAGAGTACAGTTATGCACAAAATTAGATGCTTGCCGCACAAATAAATTGACATTCGGAATTCGAATGGAACGTGGTCGAATTACGATTTTTTATTTTTTGTGAATCGCTTTGTGCCTCTGAATTATTACTTGGTTGAAAAAGTTCGGTTGCAATTGGCACTTTGGCAGCATTTAACCTATTTTTAGAAAATAATTTGAAAATGTTATACACACGATTATCATAAAATAAGATAAATGTAATGAATATTAAGCTCACATATTGTATTCGAAATGGATTGTTACGTTTATTACAATGTTGTTTTCTGTTTATTATTATTATAAGAACGCCGTAAAATATTATAGTCGACGTACGTGTAACATTTTTATGGTTGTATAATATCTCAATAGGAATGAACATTCTGCAAAATTTTACAATACCGTTCAGGCTTCTTATAGGTACCTGAATCCAAATATCTTCCAGTCTAGCCATTAACCTAAAGTGTATCCACCTTTCCTATTCCACTATGTACCTATAATTAACATGTAATAATATTGTTTTCGGTGGTGTCTCCGGCAACCTCAGGTGGCCACTTGGTACAGGGTACGTTTTTAAAATGCAACCCCCCGTATATGCCTGGCAACCCCCCTGTATAATGATGCATGAATCATGGCAATGATTCAGTGTAGTCGCCGATAGGGAGACGATACGTGTCTAACTGCATGGATGATATACCTACTAATGTGTCTTGCATGATTAATTAACCTGGTATGCTTTTTTTCACGTGACTTCATGACTTGTCATCCTTAAGGTAAATTACCTTCAAATTTGTCATAAAAACAGTGGAAAGGTGATTGCCCTGTTATGTATTTTAAGTTTCTGAATACATGGTGTAAATATGCTATAAAATTTTACGACTTATTTCAAGAGAAAAAGATTTGATAAGAAAAATAAATTTAAAAATTAAGTGGTAAACACAAAACTAGCATATTAAAACCACTTAAAAAACCAAAGTTTCTTTGAAGCAGGCTTAAATTAATTTTACATTAAACGATAAAATTGCCTGACTAAAAGCAACTCATGTGCCTTAATTGCAATAAAGTTAAACTCGTGTGCACGAATTGTATACACACGAATTAATTCAAAACTTAATAATTCACAAATTAAGTACACCATTCATTAAAATAACTTCTAACTTATATTTTGAATAAGTCACGTGAAAATATGGCGTTGAACAATGGGACCTTGAAACCAACGTAAAATCGGTTGGCCATAAGTCCATAACCCATAACTCACCTAGACGTTAAATGTTTCCATAATAACCATAGTATTTCAAGCATTTACCAAGTCATAATAAATCCTTTCTAGATCGTACAATGACAGGTAAGTAATGCATTGTCTTTGAACTTGTTATAGGATGTCTTGTTTAATAACAGCATGTGGATATAAAAATGTTACTATCTATAGACTTATAAATATGTATGTTCACCTTCTTGGCCTCAAATGTAATAACATACAAGGTATTCCTTGTGCATTATGATGATATCTCTATAAATATACCTACAAATTTACATTATTTCAGTGTCAAAGAAAATTACTACAGCAAGAAACATCTACTTATCAATCAGCTTGTAAAAAATAGGTAATGCAATAACGCTACTATTGAGTAGCAAAAACAAGCGAGAGTTGTGCCCTAAAAATCAACTTTTTGTTGTGTCACGTTACGAAAATGAAAAACAAAAAGTGCCTATTCTTCGAATCGTCGACAAAAAAATAATGGATACGCAACTTTGTTTGGTGAATATTAATTTCACAGTGATTATGTAAATATTTTGAATTTTTAAACAGGCCCTGACAGTGAGCCTTCTCACGGCTTAATAATACAAATTCTACCTAACTCAACCAACTAATTTAAATGTCATTTGGATATTTTTCTGCTTACTCATACATATTTTGCTGACAGTCCTAATCATCTTCACAGAAAATGAAGAAACTAACAAAAGGCTTTTTAATAAAGATCCACAATACATTTTTATTTCGAATGTACTGGGGCTGGGGCTATCCTCAAAACTCGACAGTGCAGTTTTCGTGTCACCACAATTACGAGCCGAGCCGTCCGTCCCGACGTCCTACTTATGGGAATAGCCCCCATCTTCATAGCTGGACACTTTCCTAACACAACATTCTTCTTTGTTGTACCGGGGACTTTTCCGCCATTGTATTCCGTATGGCCCATTTTCGTAGACACTTGAAAGGGTTGGTAAAAGGGACATACATTATGTTGATGTGTATGTATTTTGTGTCGTACTTACATTGTGTACACTGTACAATGTAGATGATCCCGTTTTTATTAGAATTCGCGGAATATGTGGGATTCTAGTGGACGTTAGCCGTGAAGCACAAATGTAGGGCAGAGGTGAAGTGCTCGTGTGACGTGTTCTCGCACACTAATCTGGAAAAGTGGTTGAATATTATAACTATACTGCTGAGATTTACACACATATCTATAGGGATATAAAGAGAGAGGAAGATATAGACAGAAAACACACGTGCCGTAATTAAACAGACTAATATACTTAATAAGAATTTAAATGAGTCCGGAGATAACGATTAAAAGAATGTCATATGAAAACTTTAATCTACATAATTACATTCTTCAGGAACAGCTAGACTTTTCTCTTATAAGAAACTGTAACCTTAAACGTTAACGCGTTCTTATAATAAAGCTAGAATTAGGTCTCACTATATATTCCTTCGTCCCTCCATTTGGTTTAATGAGAACATTTAGCTAACAGGACTAAGGTAGGTAATCTTGAGCTTAGCTACCATACGTTTACATTTATGCGCTAGAAGGCCTAAATTGAATAATTTTACGCACAATTTGCTTCTAATCGTATTAGAGAGGTGTACGTTTTAATATTATTTAATGTCGAGATGAATCTTGGCGTTAGCTTCGTGCACGTCGTCTTAAATATACGGATGTAGATTTTCCGGAAGGAAATCAGCCGTCACAGAGATACATAAGGCAGAGAAGATGATTCATAATTTTAGATAGATGAAGTTCCTTGGGTAGATAAAACCTACTGACTCATAATATCAAGAATACTTTAATCAGATGAGATCGTTTACTGAATCAAGAGGTGATGAAAACTTTTCAACAGAAATAATCCAAGAAAACACAAACCATAATTTAGAGAAAGGCATCTAAAAGAGACAAAATACAAAACAACAAATACCATGGAATCCTAATACAGCAAACGAAAATAGCAAACCCGTAATGAAAGAAAAATAAAACGGCTGTTGAATAGCGATACATTCGAAACGCTGACCATTATTCTATCCTTTTAAAGCAAGAGTAATGCAAATGGGACCTCTACAATTCAATACAATAAAATCAAACTACTATATACGGCGATGTTCCTTCATCGAACATCTTTTAAGGTTTTATAACATAAACTGAATATTCTGAAGTAAAATATTGCAAGTTTTAAGAACATAATTTTTAGCTGA
Organism: Agrochola macilenta; assembly: GCA_916701695.1. Taxonomy (NCBI): domain Eukaryota; kingdom Metazoa; phylum Arthropoda; class Insecta; order Lepidoptera; family Noctuidae; genus Agrochola; species Agrochola macilenta. Next base: position 18,950,232 of record OU753560.1, on the reverse strand, counting down.
CTTATTTTATGATCAAGGATTATTTTGGACGTTGAACCCGGAACTGCCGATGCGATTAAGTGGAGCAATTATCTCTAAGATTGTATGCTAAATGCCGCGCCTAATAATATTCAATTCAATAAATATAAATCATACGCAGTGACAAGATTGAGAGAAAGCTAGAATTACTCTACGATGATCTAGAATTGAAACAGAATCCTTTGAAGTGTTAGTCAACTAAACATCAATCTAAATCCATTCTGAGGAAGTTCAGTGAAAATAAAGACATTCAATTCATAAGAAAACTTATGACATTGTCCTCTAGAATGGAATTAAAGCTGAAGTAAAGTACATAAAATAAGAAATGCAAAATGACTTATATTGCATACCTGCAAGCAAAATGACACAAGGTCATCAGGTACCACTTCACAAGCATAATGCCAAAAATGACGATGAAAAAGTTATTGGAGTTAAAAAAGAAAAAAATACGACGCTTTTGTATGCCACTTCATTGCAAGTTCAAGCAATTTATGTTAGCTACCTACTTAAATAATTTTTATAGTGAATGCTGCTATATTTTACCTGGTTGATAAAAGGTCGATTGACCATAATAATATGATATTTATGTAATGTTGATTATATCTGCAAGTGAGTTAAATCTTCGTTAAAACGGATTTTATGGAGCATATATTACGAGTATTTTGACAAGTACTCTCTTGGACATCGAGCTTGCTCCAAACGTAATACATAATGTCACACGAAATAAAACATTTAAAAAAAATGCCGAAACAGCAGTAACAGTCCCACTTGTTATTTGAGTAAAAGCCAAACAGAAAAAGGCTTCTGAGTAAGCTTCCAAACATTCTAGCTAACCCGTTGTAGCCACCGTATAATATGAGGCATCTCATACAAAATGTATGACAACACTCGCGTCGGAATTTCGCAGAGTTTAATATAGTCTATGCTAGACTTAACTGTCCCTCTTCTAGGAGCTAGTGTTGTGTCACATAATAAACAAAGAGAATGACAGTCGAGGAGTGTGAACACAGAATTTATCTTTATTTGATTGTTGTCATCTGAGCTTGTCAGTTTTATTGCGTTGTGAGGACGGTCGTGTGTTACAAAAAGGTCTAGTTTTATCAGAAACTATATATAGTCTGGGTTATTTCGTTGTTTGGCTGGTCGTAGGTTTCTCTGTAGAATTTGTCACTTCTTTTCGTAAGCATTGAACTGAATCTTCACTTTATAGTTGACCTTTCAGTAAAAAAGGCTTTATCGTCAATCAAATAGTCATATATTTTAACTCGTTTCATTAATAGGTACTAGATATAGGCCTTTCCACCCCTGGTGGAATTCATGGAGCTGATAGCTGATATCGATTGGATGCGGAAACTTAAATTTTTACGACGAAACTTTTGGCGAATGACTTGGGACCAAGGAGTGAGTCCTTGGTCGGGAGTCATTCGCCAAAAGTTTTATTACTATTATTTAATAGATTACTTTATAAAAAATTACATTGTATATTTCCACTTACATGGTCGTTTAAAAAGAAGAGATAGGTATGTCTTTGACCTTTGCATCAAACAAACAAACCATTTAATAGCTATATAATATATACACAACGTTGACCTCTATTTACATAAGACATGACAATGATATAATCAATAATACTAAAATGTTCCACAACGGTTTCGGCTACAGTTTTTACGTTTATGGTAACCACAGTTTGTTGAGTGATCAGATGAAGATAATGGTAAAATCATATTCAACTAGGTAAATAAAAGAGAATTTCTTAGCTGTAAGTACAGTCCTGTGGATATAGTAATAAGATCTATTTATACTGTAACATGTTTATCTGTTTTCTAAAGTTCATCATTCATGTTTACGTCGGAACACAGCGCCGGAAATAGTGACGAAGACACGTCTTTTTTACCTTCTAAGGAACTTGCTATAACGCCATTTTTGTGCAATGATGTCAATTTAAAAACATCTCCTTGTCACATTTCCTTAGACTGACTCAGGTGTGTGATATGTATGATAATTCGACGCACTTGCTTATGTATGTATGGAGGCAGCAATGGCCAAAATAAGACAGAATTCCTCAAATTCTTAGTGTTAATTCTGTTTGTTTCATTGGATTCTTTATAAATATTTATGTATTAACAGCGTATTGTTGTCATTTCAATTTGCTTAAATCCATGGGATAAGTTTTAATCGTATTCCTTGCTTGAGGCTAGATTATAATTTTCATCGTCTTTTTCCTTTCCTATATTAAAAATGTTTTCTGATATAGTTTAGTGTTTCATTAAATTTTTCATATTTTATAACACTTCTTTAATAATTCATTCACGTCTTATTTATGCATTCATTGTTAACTTGTTCGTATATTCAAAAATACCAGCTGGCCGATGTGGGCCAGTCTTTATATGGAAATGTCTCGGCTCAGTGATGTAACTGGGACCTTATGAATATATCTTGTGTGATGCAAGGCTCCAGGTCCAGTGGCCTTGGGTAGTATTACTACCATCTTACCCTGATTGATTGGATTTAGAAGAGGCTCTTTATCTTCGACTTAAAAAAAGGTTTTGGCATTGTTTTTCCGGGTAAGTGATGGATACAAACAGTACATTTCAATCTTTGTACTTATCTGAGTGAGTGGTTCCATTTTTACATTTTGTGTATTACCTCGTCTTCCCTATCAAAGTATTGTCTTTATAACTCATCATGTATCTCATTCATCTACTTATCATTCTTATTTATCTATTGTCCCTTTCTTTTCAAGGTTGTTTTCGTATAGTTCACCATCAATGTTTTTCACGAGGAAAATGTGCTTGCGTTAACAACATCTCACTTATTGAAATAAATGAGCATACTTTAGAAAATTACTTACTTAAAACGCCATTAGACTCAGTCAATAGACGACCAGCATCTATTCAACTTCCTCTTCAGTCACCTATTATAATAAATACCGATTGTTGGACTAGTGACTAGTCTACCTGTTAATTACTTTTTATAAATGAATACGTATTACCTACAGCTTCGTTGGAACCTGTCTTTGAATGATCTCATCGTTGGTAGACAAATATATTATTGTAATGCAGTTTTACAACTTTATCAAGATTAATGTTATGCAATTATTCTATGTCTTTTAACAGATGATTTCGTCTATCGTCCTTGTTGTGTAATTGATTCTATGTTCAGTAAATAGTCGCAGTGGGATTGGGCGTGTCATGAATGTGGGATGTATCGGGACAGATAGGCCAGAGCCGTCACGTAGTGGGTGCTAGAAGACGGGCGCTGAGGAAGGCCTAGAAAACACTAGCGTCATGAACTACAGGTATTTATGGGAGATTGGCCGGAGAAGGCAACAAACACGGAAGAGTGGAAAGCGATGGGGAACTTGAAAAAAAAATGTATCACACCTTAACTTGAGGTTACCTTCTACCTTCCCACTTCTTTCGCGTCGTTTTCGTCATTACTACATAAAATCATTTTCTCTGTGACGCTCTTGGGTCACCTGTGCCTTTATTCCGTATTGTGGACGACTACATACAGGTTGGTGTCCGGAGAATGGTGTTTTCTTTCAATTCAGCTTTTGTCCTCGTAACATTTTGATTTCCTTAACTACCTAAAGCCTCACGGATATGAGTATAAATGAAGATAATGTGAAGGAAAAAATATACAGGTAACACTATAAACATAATTTAATTAAATCAGTACAAGGAAAACAGAAGCAATTACTCATTTTAAATACAGTCAATATTGCTTAAAACATGATAACAAAACGATTAGAGAAGGATATTGCAGCAATCACACAAGCATGACAAACAGATAGGATCGCAATATGATATCATTTTTGGTAAGGTAATCCCTCATTTACCGTACACGGGATATTACGTCATCAAGTTGAAATCATAGCCTGCGGTGTACCACAGAATAAATAGTACAGAAGGTCGGCTACATAAAGAAAGAAAGAAAAAGTATTTATTGAGACTCGCACAGGAAATCACAAATTAAACTAAAAACACACTAAACATAAATAAAAAAGAAAAAACAATAAAAATACAAAATTTAAAATTAATGCAGTCCTGTACGAGACCAAAAGGATCCTATCTCAGGATAATGCTGAGACATTTAAAAAATAAATGTCGCAGCGCTGGTATTCTGATAGCCGCAAAGAGCGAAAACGCACGCTTCACGTACAGCGAGTACAAGCGGACTCGTGACTGGCATTCTACCGAGATAGACTGGGATTGCCGTATAGGTACGCGTATATTGTATGTGTGTGTGTGGGCATATGTTTTCGGTCGTTTATGGAGCTGACCTTCTGTAGGTGCTATTCTGTGGTTGAACCTACATTACCTAAAATTGGCTAGACATTATTATTTGTTCTAAGTAGGTAGAATAAAACAGGTTTTCTTGCTGTGACGTCTACGTCTGGGCTGGTAACATAGTAACATGTTCAAAGTTCACATGGTCAATTATATCTAACTTAGATGACGAAAGATTTCAATTTATTTTCCTTTTGCTGTTTCTTATACTTACTTACTTTAAGAAAACAGAACATTTAGCAAAATGTAGAAACGTTTATACCGCATGATTTTTTTTTCCGTGTCGAAAAAAATTGGGTATAATTTTTTATTTTTTTGCACTATAAAATATATCGAAATTCAAATCATACGCGCCCTTCTAAATGCGCGGAATGTCTCAATGAATTCGTCGCTTTCCTTAGCGGCCGATAGGTAGTCGCCTCACTTGCCGTCGGCCTCTTTGATATCCTTTCGCAGGCGCACAAGCCGATCGCGCATCTCCGCCCGCCCGCGTGGTCCATGCTACTAAGAAAATATTCCCGGGTATGGCTTCTGTTCCACTTACACAACACACCATATTATTCTCGAGACGGTAAAAAAATTCAGCCGGTATATAAAAACAGTTTTAATTTACTCATAAGTCATAATCATAAGTTACTCATTACGATTCTTGCTGTGAACAATAGTATCCCAATATAAAGATGTGTTGTATTGACTTGACAAAACCTATAAAAGCTAGGGACTATCCATAAATGAATTTGCTAGTAGATACAATTTATTGTTTAGTAAAAGTATTGCTTTATAGAATACTGGTTATAATGAAGTTGTCTAGAAGTGTGAACAGCTTAGTTTTTGCTTCCCTCATAAGATTGAGAGCACCGATGCATTAGAATGATCTTCGTACATTAAGAGTTACATGCAGAAGATCAAGTAACTTGTTATCGTCATCTTTGTTATTATTTATCTGCTTCTTCTTCTTCGTGTCGATGATTCCATTTTCAATTTTAAATAAGTTTCACCCAGAATTCAGCCACATCGACAGCGTTAGCATTGGTCTCGCAAAGGTCTTTCATGGTGCAGGAGTCGATTGCGAGGCATCATTTGTGAGGTAGCTCCATTCATCGGCTTTTTCATTTTGGCGTTCTTCAGACTATGTTCCGTTTTAGTGTCCAGCTCCTGTTTATGTTTCCGAAGGGGAAACATAAACAGGAGCTAGACACTTTTGATGTCAAACAGGTTTTCTTCTTTGGACACCTCATCTTAAAGGCCATGCGTTCAAGGTGTTTTGGTAGCCAGAAATTAATATTATCATCCAGGTAATTAATCTTCATAAAATTACAAAGTAAATAAGGAAATAACTATAGTCAAAACGATAAAAATCTAAAGATTTTTTTACTACCGTTCAGTAAATTTAATATAATGAATACAAATAAACTTTTTTACAGCCACTTACGTTTTTCATCGCCACTCAAGTCAGCTCTATGTCATTGATATAAATAAGCATATAAGACGGTATATTTCTATATACTTGTGATGCAACCTCTTCAATATTCACATATACCTGTTTTGCATCTCACGGATGGTGCAAACGGATTGGTTCTACGTAGGTAAAACATATGAAAGGAAAAATACTTCATCATGCTCGTGGAAAAATACGGTTAGATCATCGATAGTTAGTGTCAGGGCTTTCCTTGATGACCTGGGTGTTATGGGCTACTACGTTTTCCCCGCAGCTTCGCTTGGGGGAAATTGTCCCCCGGCAAAACACTATCGTATGTCCTAACCTAGGTCATGGTATTTCGGTGTGCCCAATTTCATCCAAATCTATTCAGACGAGACGGGCAGAGTTACTTCCGCATTTATAACATTAAGTATGGATAAATAATAAATTCCAGAGCACCTAACAGTACCACCACCTACCAACAGATATCCGCAAAGATGTTTTAAGGGGGTTTTCATAAAAAAAAAAAAAAACGTCTGCGGTGGTACTGGTAGGTGCTCTAGTTTTTTTTTTTTTTTTTAAGGGTGTTTTCGTACCTGCTGGGGTTGCGGGTTTGTCCGAAAGGGATATCGCGGCCCCGGCACACAGGCAACGGAAGGAACACGGGTGGGTTTTAGTCAGTAAAAGTCTGACACGCCCTCTCGCTCTGCCCAGAGCGGGAGAAGTCATTTGATGATTTCCCACACTTAAAAAAACAAAAAAAGGAGGTTTTCATAAGACATCGGTGATTAATTCGATAATAAAATAAATCGTATGAAATGATTCATTAATTCTTGACAACACTATCTTTCAAATCTTTTGCTATGAATATGTACTTCCTAAAACGTAGTTTTACTGAATATAGTTACCTACATTAACAATAATTTTAATCAACCGTTCAAATCTTGTCCAAATTCAACCTACTGTTTTGTTATTCCTATTGCGTCACCGGTCTTGGAAAACAGGTTCCCTATTACTGTTCTATAATGCAATACCTAGACCTAATAATAGGCTTAACTTAGTAACTTGTTAGCAACTTATTTTATCTTATCCGTCTAATATCAAGTCGCTCATTCCCGCGAATTCTCGTGCCGGCGCGAGCGCAGTGCGGGTTAATTTTAACGACTTAGCGCCTTCGACAGACATATTTTGAAGACATAAATGTACTCGATATAAAGTTTATAATGGCTCGACTTCATTACCTGTAGAGTGTTGGTATATTTTCTTGTTTGCTTAGAATTTTCTAGAACAATTAAAAAAAAAAATACTCTTCATTTTTTTTTCTGCATTGTCTCTTACGCAACTAATTTCTGCATTCATAATATAAACCATTTCTTATTATTGCCTACCTAATACAGATCCTTGATAACTTGGAAGACATGATGATGTCGATATATATAAATACATATGTTATTAAATCAGTTCATGAAAAAACACTAGATATCCACGAAAAATGCAGACAAACCTGTAGAAAATTCAAGGAAAAATAAACAAATTACAGCATAACAATATCGTAACCTGTTACAAACTGTATATAAATAAGTATGAAATCAAAGCCATCTCAATAAAGGTTTTTTTATTAATAAGGCGGCGTCACTCGGATCATTGGAAGTCACGACCACGAAACCAGTGCATCTTGACACCCGGCAAAAAAGAGAACTACAAAATGATCGGAATACGTCATATTGTTCGCAAGCAGCGCCATTGTGAGAGGCCAAGTTGTGATAGGCAGCTTATTTGCATTGGCATTGGGTATTCGATCATCGCACTTCAACAGTTACAGTTTAAACTTAATGAGTAGGTAGCTGTAAATAATGTTAAGACTTTTCAATAGATGAGTATGATTTTGTATGGACTGATGGCCTTGCTGATAAGCATATGGCATAGGACTGTGGTTGTTAGACATCGGAGATCGCTCAAATGATTCATATGAATATTCCTTCCCTGTCAATAACATACGTAAATGGTTTGGTATACTGTAGGCAATGGATCAGAACTCTCTTTATGAAGTCTGAATTATCTTCATGATATCCACTTGTGAATCACACCTAGTGAAAGAATGTATTTCTGACTACATTTACCGTCATTAGGTAGATTAGATAGCTCAGCTTAAAGCTACGCACACTCATAATAATAAACTTAACATAAAACTAAAACCAAAGATAAACTAGATCACGATAAAACTGTAAATTATGATAATCTCAATGATCAAAACAAAACATCTCCGGACGAAGATTATCATGATTATCAAAATCTGACTAAAAACGAGTCATCTTTATGACATGTTGTAAGACGTAACTTTTTAAGTTTACGTTCGTAACATTGTTATCTCGTTTATTCGCCATTTTTATAACACTTGTGGCTGAAATAACGGTCATATATTGCTGTAACATGTAACACGATAATGTTTATGAGAATTTTTAGGGTTATCATGAAAGATTTTTGGGACACTGTCTCATACTCCTAAGCCTCCTCTTTTCCAAGATGAAAATTACTTATATGTAGAATGATAGATTTTCCTGATTACTTATTTTTTCATGCATAACGTAAGTATACATTTTGTTTTATTAATACGCGGATCCCATTTCATCTCGGGTTGGTATTCCCAAAACATATTTAAGCATCTTTCCTTATTTCAATATTGAATTTAAATTATTTGAATTAAGACAAGGCAAAAACGTCACTAAATGCAACAGTGTTTCGGGCATCCTTATTATAATTTTAAAACTTTAACCCTTTTATAATTTAAGTATAATTTAGACACGTTCACTGAACTTAGTTTCAAAGTCATCCAAAATTTCTTACTCATCATTAATTTACAGTGTAGCATCAACGAATCATTTTACCTACACTACATTTTGGTGCATAAGCCGGATGCACGATTTTGATGGAAAACAATGATTCATTATTTACGCACTGTAGTGAGTATAACATCATTGTTGAGGACGTGTTAATTAGTGAGTAAGTGCTTAGCTAATCCTAATGACATAATACTCGTTTTATGTGGGATGTTATTAAAAGTGAAACAATGTGTAACTAACAATTACAGGGAATTTGGGAACCATATCGAATGTATCGCTGTTAGCGTAGCTTTTTAGTTTTATTTGTGCGCCAATATTTCCATCGGAAAATATTCAAATTCCATTTTACCAATTGAAAACCCAACTGAAGTAAAAACCGATAAAAATACTCAAATGAACACTGACACAGCTGCGCAACTATCTCCATAGTGGTAACAACAAGTAAAAGCACAATAATCAATATAGACGTAGCGAAACAGACTTTATCAGATTTAATAAAAACATTATATTTATATAACTTGTTCTTGTTCTATCACGAAGTAAAACATAAAGCATTGCTATCTTAGAGCCATCTTTACAATGTTGTCCAGAATAAATATATTTCTATGTCCAGTCTAAAATTAAATTAGTTTTACGAGGTTCCATTTTAGGGCCAATAAACCTTATCAGGAGACACTATCAGACTGGGTCCATAATTCTACGTAATCCTACACAGTGGGGGAATTCTAATATTTTATACTGGTCCAATTGTAACGTTACAAAATTTAGAATTATTGTCTTCATAAATCTTTTGTCTTGTTCGTGGACATTTCAAATTGTCATTGTGGTTTGCGTGTTACAAAAATGTAGTTCAGCAATACAAGATAATGGTAGATAAATTGATCGATTCCGAATTTCCGACTTATTATCATTCAACCATATCATAGCATTGTGTCCACATTCTTTAGATAGTTTACATATAAATGCAATCGTACTTTGACGTCCGCACGAATTTCCGTGTGCTTCCTTTGCGTTACTTTTAGTTACAGCATTTAACGCTCCATTTCCTAAATGTGCTCTTTCACATACATAATATGTATCGATAACAGTATCCTTAACAGCTGTGATTTTGTTGACTATCTGTCTATTTACTTTGAATCATCATTCTTCCTGAACATTGATTCTTGTGTCATCTTGTGGCAATGAGTAACTGTTGTCAAAACAGGTGTTTGCGTAATTGCAATTTTATAGTCTGCATCAGACTGTGATAGCGGATGCATCCACTATCAAAAATCAACATAATCGTTTCTAAACATTTGTAAAACCAAAGCACATTCAAATGATCCAGATTGAATCTGTCTGCATCCACGACGGTATTCCAAAAATCAATTTCCACTAGCTCTAGGGCGAAACCGGTAGCGAATTATAATCACATATCCACTGGCAATCATCTTGACATTTCAATTAAGAAAGCAGAGGATAAACCCGAAGCGTCGGAACCCGTTTCAATGACATTGTGCATTCTGATATTATTGGACTCGTTCGGTTTACCGTTGGCATTGCTATGATCTAGTGCTGCCCGGAGGATATCTTAGGATGATGTACTACAAGAATTAGAGAATAAATTACCATCTGCTTCTTTAGGATTGTATTAATCAATTATATTAAGAACCTTTGCTTTTGTAACTGTTTGTCTTTGAAAGTTGTTGAGCTTACTCGAGAATTTATCAAGTAGACAAACAACAAACAGAAGACAAGATATTCTAGCAATAAAAATATCAGCCTATTCATTCGGAGATGTTACAGCCAAAATTTCACTGGCAAGACTCTTCACTAAAGGGATTTGAGTCAAATTCAAAATTCAAAGGTCGTTTATTCTGTGTAGCTCTTTAATACCACTTAGGGACTTAAAAGCCTTCTCTGCCCCACGAAGTGCACCCACGAAAAATCTTAAAATAGACGTAACGACTTTTCAAGTATCTTCGTTGACTTATAATGATATTAAAATTAAAAGATTGAATTTTTTCCTCAAATGTTTTAATATTTTTCCGAATTCGTTTTCCTGCTGTTTGAAGAGACTAGTTGGGTTTCACTTATACATACTTAATTTTCAACCTGCCGTATCAATGTCAAATCAATTCTTCGGATCCACTAACAAGTATCGGATATTATTTCTAAAATTAAAAATATCTTCTAAGACGTATACATGGACACATTAATCCACATATTACATATTTATCAAGTATAACTAGACAACTTGTCATTTTAAGAAGCTGTAGTAATTATTTTAAGTACTATACTAAACATAAAATTAAGTAATCCAAAATTGCAAGCCGAACATGGAAATGAATTTAAGAGTGTGTTTTGTCAGTTCTGCAAAATGGTGCCAAGGCTTCACCACAAAGTATATTTCTAGCAGACAATGTCTTTCGATATATACGGAGATAATATGCTAAAACCGTCGACAAGTCGTCTAATTTTCATGTCTATCTAGACTGGTTTTCAATTTGTGTTGATAAGTACTTGCCTTATATTGTATTCTCGTATTGTGTAAGAAACGTCGGGTTAAATTTTTCGTATACTACAATTGTCATTGAAATGTAGGTCCTACTTTAGAACTCGCGTATATTCAAATGCAAATCACATATTATGGCAATATTTTATATCTGTACCTACCTAAAACTCGAGTTTTCATTATTGAATTTGAACAGTCGTAAAAAAAGTTAGTTCGAAGAATAATTTTTGTTGCGAAATAGATCAAATTTGAATAATACTCAAGTGTAAAATCCGATAATGGGTTTAATAAATAGATTTTCTTTCGTATCTGGCTTGTAAATACATTCATTATCATATTTGGGATTGAATTTATTCTCTCTTACGTTCAGATACTCATCGAGTTCATTTGATACTGCTTTAGCATTTCTTGATTTAATAAAATTGGTATCATTGCTCAACTTAATTATTTATTTGCACTTAAGGCTACATGATTTGGTTCCTAATGCCTGAATTATATTGAGCTGAATTACCACTATTACAAAACTCATATTCATCCTCTTTGGCGATTGCATCTTCTATTGCTGTTAATATGTATAAGTCGTATAACATTATTATTATTAGGTAGACCTCCGTTTTCATTATTATACTACTAAAAAAACTGATTACTGTCTTCAGAATTTTAATACGTTATGTCCAAACGATTGCTTTGTACATTGTCATTTTGTGCAACACATATTCATGAGCAGTCGCGGAGGCGAGCTATGAATAACTATCAAATGTAAATCAGCCTTATGTGGGTGTCAAATATCGAACGGAAATCTCAATTTAGCCTTAAGTGTGCACCGAGCTTTGAGGCAGTAAATTAAATGTTATTTTTGTATTTATTGTGTTACTGTCCTCGAATGACGTCCTCTTTATGTTTTTTAAAAATCTTGTGCAATAAATGCATAATGATCTGGTTTTATGTCGTCATCTTGTTTATTATATTCTGAGAAACTTGAAGAATTTGTTGGAAGCTAAAACAAATCGATCCTACACTAAAGTCTTTCTCGTCATAACTCATAAATATATTTTTTTTGCTATCCGAGCCCACCCTTACTTACCGCTTGACTAAAATCCTTTCATTCTTTTGTGTCGTTCTCATAGTGAATGTACTCTATTAGCTTTGCGTGAGATCAAACTTTTCACGTAGTATTTGTAAAACCTTCCAATACATAACAGAAAAGGATAATAAACTTAATATTGAAATCCTTAGAACAGCCTTTCCTTTGGTGTACCACAGAAAGTATTTTTTCTTTAAACAACCTTACTTCAAAAAAAAGTACCTTAGTATCTAATCCTGAGTCATGGTGGAGGAATCCGTACAACGTTTAATTACGAGTAGTTCCTCTTTGTATTGAAGTAACATGCTTGAAACTGGAGGAGCTCTTGGCTAAGTAATAACAGCCGCACGAATCGATCCCTCAGGTTAAGCTACGCTTGCCGGGGTTGGCCCATGGATGGGTGACCATCTTTACATACCGAGACTCCTCCGTGCCTCGGAAAGCACGTTAAGCCGTTGGTCCCGGCTGTCACTCGTGGATTTTTGACAGTCGTTACGGGTCATCAGAAGCCCGAAAGTCTGACAACTAGTCTTACCAAGAGCTATCGTATTACCCAGTTACTGGTTGTGGAGGTGAGATAGGCAGTCGCGCCATGTAAAATACAGGTATTCAGCTGCATCCGGTTACACTAGAAGCTGACCCCAACATAGTTGGAAAAAGATTAGGCAGATTGATTTTTGACAACATGCTTGAATAATCAATATAACCTGATAGTACGGGGTGTCAAAAAAAAATCTGCTGTTTCATAGAATAGTGCAATACCTACGCGGTCAAAATGTATGGAGCATCTGTTTTTTTTTTTTAATAACCGACGAAAAATTTCAACGCAGGGGGGTTCAGAATCATGTACTGAATCCATGGTAGCCGGGTTCGCGTCGATGTATAGTAGCGGTATAAGGAATCCTCCTCTCTTTTAATAAAGTATCAGCATCTTTAAGCTGATGTTTGTTGAAAGACTATGGAATGGCTATTCCTATTATTACCGGTTGCCTCTCTTCTAAAACTGTTCTGTTTATTTTCATAGGTTCTTCCACCATTTACCACCTTATTCTGTTTCATTGCACACTTTTCATATTACTGCACATAACACCACGCCTTGTTTTCTTGAAGGGTTCGGCAGAGGTTTACTTAAAGTAAACCCATATTTCGCCAGTTTTGTTTAAGTCCGATGTAATGGGGGACGAGCCTATTGTCATCAAACGGGCTCAAATCCAGGCTCCGGGCTGCTATTGAGAAATTCCAGATGGAAAAACCCAGTAACACTTTTCAAATTACTGCCACAGATTAATAAAGATGGTTCACTTCGCATTTTAGGTATGAAGCTACAAGTACGCGACTGGCTCGACTTGTCGGGCCAATTCAGTGAGTGTAACGTAGTCAGAGGCTCTAAGAATTACGCGATTGTAAGAGAAGCAAGTTCTAGGTGAATATAACTGTGGGTAATTAGCGCTGTGCGACCTGTATTGCACTTTACTGTATCGTAGCAAGAGTCGCTTTTTATTTAAATGATATTGCGGAGTGAAGTATCTGTATACTGCTTACACTAAATACCAAGAACTTCGTTTATTTGAATCAAAGCACATTCACTCCAGTTCATTGAATTAACTAGAGAGTTTAAAGTTAAACAAATATACTCTGTTAGGAACGAGTTGCTCGACAGAAATAAAACAAACTTTGTTTTTCTGTAATTACAGAATTGTCGTGACTAAATGAGTGACTTCTAAGGAACAAAAATAACTTAATCGCACTGATTTACATTTTGTAATTACTCAAGTACTTACAGCTAAGTTGTTTTCCATAGGATTTGCATAAATATTTTTGGTTTAAAAATATATAATGGAAAATTTGCATTTTAAATGATAAATTAATGACAGAAATTATAATTTTTGAAGGGCCTTTGTTGGATTACGAACGCTTTATGCCATAAATCCCCTTGTATTTTTAATAGAAAAAGTCCCTGAGATATTAGAAATTTGATGGTAGCAACTGTTCCATAATGAGCAATCTGCTCGCTAAGTACGGCTGTAATTGTATTAACTAAAAATCATAAACTAAAACATAACATTTAAAATCTATGGTCCAAACCTCAGACCAAATTTAAAAACCAAGACAGCGCTGTCAACAGTGACGTGAGAAACATGTGTGCACTTGTGAGGTGTAGTTTGATTTTCAATGGTTGTAAATGTGTGAGTGTCAGCGTGTATGCACGGAGCGGAGTTGTAGTTTTGGCATGCTTCACTGTACTGTTCGCAGCGCTATGTCTTGGTATTTTATTTGGTCTGAAGTCCAAACATGAATAACGTCTAACAAAATAACTTAAAAGTCATTAACCTCATTCATTTTACCAAAATCAAGTTGAATGGTATCCACAGAACAAACAATGTCTACTGCTCATAATGTAACTAACCATGTATGTGCTATTATCAATATTTGGATTGTTCAAGTGTTTCAAAACTTTGGCTGTAACTTGCCACGCGATAATGAACCTTATCAGAAACTTAAAAAGTTTATAATGGGTAATGGTTTGTCTTGTTTGATTTGTGCTATCCGTTAGTACAAATAAAACGGGGTATTAGGAACCAATCGTTTTATTATTTGAGTTGCAAGTTTGGAATACTTTTTAATTCTAGATATTATTGCAAGTAAGCATCTAAAAGGTGAAATCTTTGAACAATTTTATTGTTATTTAAACTAAGCGATTTTGACATTTTGTTTGTTTTTTTTTTCGTTTTCTAAAGGAAAGTTTCTAATTATTGTTTGTTTAGCGTCTCTTATTTATATTACTCATAGCTTGAAAATACCGCTCGCCACTAAAATAAATTTCGATACTGCATTAAAGTTAAATTCTGTTATCATTCGAACTCAATTACATGTTTTGCTTTAATTATTTATTTCGTTGTGTGAATGAAACACGGTTTTAATTAACGTGGAGCTTTATAAATTGATTACCTAGGGCAGCAGCGACGAAATTTTTGCTTTCATTAAAATTTTGGACGCGAATCCGTTTATTATTTTGTGTTAAAAATGGAAATAGGTCTCCCACAGCCCTATTTATGAAATCAACTCTATTGTTAGTTAGAACAAAGAGTTAAGTAACCCTTTTTTTTAAATAAGTTAATGAAGTCTGAATTTTAATATAGCTACTTATATTCATAAAGTTGATCATCATCAATGACTTTTACCTACAATCTACATCATGATTCTTGAAATTCTTCAGGGCCGGACGAAACAATAAACTACTTAAATCTTATTAAAGGGTACCTACTTATTTTCAACTTTATTCTCGGCTTTTATGGTTGTTGCATTAAAGCATCTAATAAATGCACAATCCATGAACAAAATCTCCAAGCCACCCATTTGATCTATAACCCGTTTTATATCCATAACTTACAACATATGTCTCCCTAGTGTAGAACCAAATAGCTTCCATCCACTATTCTCTCCCGAACGCATTCCGAGAGCGTTGCCAGCTCCATTTCTTACATCAATCCGCCATTTTGTGTTAAAATAGGAGCCATTTTACTACGTTAACTGCACCGCCAATCGGTATGAGCTTGGATTGATGGTGTAGGTAGTTTACGGGTGGGGGGAATAAGGTTCGCTCAATTTTATCTAATCGTCTTGCAGGATTACTAGGAAGTCTCGTGTGTTGGCAACTTCCGGCAATATGCACATTACTGTATTGTTAACACTACAACGAGAAATACCGCAGATTTAGAACATATTTTATTTTCTACCCGTGAAAAATGTCTGTCACTGCCAACTTCTAAATCAAACAATGTTTGGTTGTTATAGCTTTTGCAAAAAAATTATCTAACAATTTAATTTTGGTTGTTCCGAGTTTTGCAAAAAATATGTTCAAAACGAATCCAACAAATAATAACCTAAAAGTTTTTGTAGCTCTCAAAATAGATATGGATATAATGATCACCTCTGGCACTATTGCAACAACGTTAAATATATGCATGTAAAGATAGAGATTTGAAACCGAACAAGTCTGACATAAGTAAAACAATGATGCTTAATGTACTTAAAGATAATCATCTAAGATTATGTCACTATAAAAATGTTGGTACAAATAAATAAGAAGTCTTATACCTGGCCTTATAATAGAACAATAAATCAATCTAGTTCAATACTGACAAATTACTGATTCGTTGTGTTAGCATTGTAACACCGTCCTTGCTGAATATTAATGATGCCAACATTAATGCATTATCTACGGCTCATTACAACATTAAAGATGTAAAATATGTAATAAATGCAATGATAGGAGCTAATGCTATAGAATATTAAAAATACGATACCAATGACATACAGAGAACATATAAATAATTTAACAATTTAATAAGATAATGAATTCCACATACTCGTAGATGCAATAATGTGTCCTCATAATGCTACAAGGATTAAGATTATAGAGCAATCTAAAGAATAACGAAAATCTCTATTATGAACCATTTACAAAAAATTCGACCTCTAAATCGATCGATTCGCGAACCCCATTTGCCCTCAGAACCAAACCATTTATCATTCAATCCGCATCCTTGCAACCTACACCAACTAAAAACTGAAGAACTTTATTCCAACACATTGGTATTCATCCTACATCCACAAGGACACAAGGTTCAACAACATGATTATCAAAAGAACCTTTTTTCTTCAACCTAAGTCACTAAGGTGTCCACAAACATACTTGGGCCAATATTTATTCGGTACAGTGAGCCCAATAAAATTAATTTGGCTGCTGTAACATCAGATTGGCATACTCCGTGCGTCATATCTTCGTTGCCCTTGATATGCTTTCTGAATTGTCTTCGTGGATCTGTTTGTCCTTCGGGTTTATTTGTAGCTTCAGTTATTATGGATGACAGTTTCATTCTGCGTTATAAATTAACTCTTTTTAACCGACTTCTCAAAATTTTCGAGGTTATCAATTAGTTTTTTGTTTGAAAGGGTATGCTCTCGAGGTGGTCCCATATAAATTTATAAACTTTGCTTGGGTACTTTTTGAGTTAGCTTAACGCTGAATTTTAATTTTATGTTAATCTGTGTCTGTACCTACTTACACTAAATGTTAAGTAAAATTGTTACTAACCCTTTGGACTTGGTAATAAAGTATTTTATTCTATTCTAATACGTATTTTTCCCACAAAGTCTTTATGGATGATGTTATGATAACTTCCTGTCACTGTTATTTACATAGCAAGTAATGGAATTCTAATTTGTATGGGGTAAGTACCACAACTCAAAAAGTGAAAAATAAAAACTTTTTTTATTTAAACAACCTACTTCAATAAAAAAACTACTTATACAAAGTGAAAAATTATTTTATTTCGGAAGTCGGTGGCAAAAAACAAAATTTAAAAAAAAAACAAAGACACCGACTTCCGAAATAAAGTTATTTTTCACTTTGTAGTGCTTTTATTTTGTAAAAATGTTTTTCTGTATTACTGTACTCAACGAAAGTGGATCTACAAGGAACAGAAGCGAGAGTTTTTCAAGTGTCTCTACGAGGAAAGTGTATGGACGAGGAGTAATTAATTTTTCCATAATTCATACTGAGACTAGTGACATTTCCATAGCGAAATTGCTAGTAATCACATCAAGTAGCTACTACTAGCTTCTCAAGTTACGCCATCGTTGACCTTGGTTGTCGAGCAAATCAAGACGACCATTAATATTAAAATCACAAAGGATAATGCTATTTATCTGAGTAAAGGTATCATTACTTATGTTTTTGTTTCGCAGACGTTCTCATATTTATCTCTCTCATACTCCGACTGAGACAAACAAATAATTTAGCAAGTAGAAGGTGCTCTATTTTGGATTTACACAGCTCGACCCGTTGGGCTCTAAAAATTTAAAAAATGTACAGTTTATTTCCTCCTTTTACACCGAAATTGTTTTTATAAAGTTTAAAAGCTACCTTGCCAAAATACAATATAGGAGTTTGCAGCGAGCGTTTTGGCAGAGTGCCAGAGTGACAACGTGTTGGGAAGCTACGGCACAAAACACTGCCTGGCTTTAGGTCATGCAGCCTCCATCCATTAAGTCATTAACGGTTTTTATGGCCATTGTTGTTTTACTGAGATGGCATCAGTCTTTAATGGAGGTTTACTCCGTATTGCAGAAAAAAATTGAGTGGTTGAGTCTTTGTACTATTTTCGTGGCAAGGACCTTCGAAGGTCCTTGTTCATGATTGGTTTAAGACTCAATGGAATGAACAGAGCCCTCTTCTCATTTTGTTGTTTTTGTAGGGCTCAGAACCTCCGAAGATACATAATTAAAAAACTCTTTTTTTTTGTTTTTATTAAAGGTCATCAACAAAATTTGAAAAACCCCACGTTGGTTTTGTCTAAGTTTTATTGTTACTCGACCGAGGCACTACAAGGAAAATTTTGAAATTATGCCAATGACTCAAGACTTGCTACTATCTCTTGCACGTGCCAAAGAATCCTCAACTTGGCCTAAAATGTCCTCAACGACCTGGAACGCGAAACTTTTGGGCTGTTATAATTTGTTCTTTAGCCGTTTAATCTAAGTTTAAAAAGCGATTAACGCCTCAAGATTAAACCACGGGGTAAAGAGAACAAAACTGAGGGTAACATTAGACTCTGTCTTAATTTAAAGTGCTGGCAATAAAACTGAGAGCATTCCCGCCACTAACGTAATGACTACTTTTGTGTTCTTTTTTTAAATAGTTTAGCGCTTTCGCACTGGCCTGTCTCATTGAGTCTTATAGTACCTAGGACCATTTTAATTAATGTAGTTAGTTATGTTAATGGTGTGTTAGATAGGACGTTTTAAGCTTTTGCAATATAAATACCATGCTCTCTTTTAGCACTTTGTCAAGCGTTGAAGACGTTGAAATTACTTTTACAGTGTTATTGAAGATCTATTTTTATCTTGTTCACGTATATACTCGTATCTTGAAAGTGCCTTGATTAATCTTAGCTGAAGCAGTAGTGAACTCTACCTTTAACGTACGTAAATACGAAGGAATCTTTCCTCTGCTATTTGCATAGAAGTTTCCAATTCCATTTTACTTAAGCGATCAGTTTTAATGGCACTTACCTAAGCTGTTATCGATTCCTATAATGTCAGTGCGCAATACGTACTTTCCCACGATATTTTTAAGTTACCTTTACCTTTATTTTTTCCTTTTCAAATTCATATTTGAGCAGCGCTATGTTGGACGGTGAGCAATGGGTAGCTCGCCGTCCGATAAGGACCAGACCCGGGTTGACGGCGCGTTGTGTTCCACGCGCGGTTCAAAGAGATGTCAGCACAACTGACGGGGTCCGCTAGGACCGATGCCTGCCGGGGTCGCGGGAACGTCCGAAAGAGATACCGTGGCTCCTAGCAACATACAGGCAACTGAAGGAACATGGGTGGGTTTTAGTCAGTAAGAGAAAACTCTGACACGCCCCAGAGCGGCAGAAGTAAAATAAAAATAAAATGCAGCGTTGTTTCTCTGATATTCTTTTTCTTTTACGATAGCTCTTCGGAGAATTTCCCTATCCCAGAGGTCAAAACCTTGGCCATATTTCATGTTATTGATTGTTTGTTGTCTTTTTAAAATATATCTTGGTACATGTCTATCTGAATTACTATCATCACTGCGGTCAGGTCAGCAGGCAGATTGGTGATTTCGTAGTTTTTTGTTTTGTTTTATTCTTAATTTGTTTAATATTTCTGTACACATAATCAAATAATATAACATAACATCACGCCTGTAATCCCCGAAGGGTTAGGCAGAGCTGTACCTATAGTACACCCACATTTCGCCAGTTATGTTTAAGTCCCATGTAATAGGGGGCGAGCCTAATACTGCCATCAACTGGGCATAAATCCAGACTTCGGGCTGCTACTGAGAAATTCCATATAGAAAAACCCAATAACACTGCCCAACCCGGGAATCGAATCCAGGACCTCATGCTCAGTAGTAGTGCTTGTGACCAACAAATAATTATATCTAAATTCGTTCAGCCTGTTTAGTCCCACCGCTGAGCAAAGATCTCTCCCAAAGCTTTCCTCTCTTCGTTGTGTGTTTCCTTCTCTGGCCATGATGTCTCTAATTCATCACACCATACAATCTATTTTAAGGATACATTCGATAATTTACCCATACTTATCACAGAACTACTTCACAATCTCTCAAAGATTTTCAGACAAAGATTCTAAAACAATAAACTATGCCACGCGTGCTCATGAATAAGTATTGAAAGGGAAAGATCCGGCTATCCGAGTGACAAATAATAATATTGGCATTGTAAGCATTCCAGAGGAAAACTGAAGTAATATGAGTAATGTGTATCAAAGTTTTTGCTACTGAAGACTTCTGTGGAAATGGGGAAAATGGAAATGAAGCTAATGGGTACGAACATTGTGTTGCTACAAACAGAAAACATATACAAAACACATCTTAGGTGACTATACTTAAGGGGGATGCGCTAAGGTATTCCGCGAAATTCAAATTTTCTTAAGTTTTTTGCAGGTCAGTGTCAGGTTGTATGTTAATTAAATTATGATTCGCGACCGTAACAACATGGCTTTATATAATTTACGTATAATCATTACAATCAGGAATACAACTCCATAAGTAAGCACAAACGTCAAATGACATGTTTTCATGAAATAGTCATTCAATGGAGTTTTATGAACTGAGAGATTTGTATTGATCTTTTTTATGATTATAATTCTATAATATAATTTGATACAGCCGCGAATCATATTTAAATCAACTTACAACATGATACTGACCTGCAAATTGCAAAAAACGTTGAATTTCGCGGGGTACCTTAGCGCATCCCCCTTAAGAAGTGTTTTGTATTTGTTATGTAGGCAAATCGGTTGTCATGGTATGGCCATGTGATGCGGAGGAATGAGGAAAATGTCGTGAGGAAAGTTTTGAGTATGAATGTTGCTATAAAAAATGAAATGAAATTTATTTGCAAGAATTGTAGTGCATTACAATTCAGAGAGAGAAGTAGTAGCAGTTATAAGAGTAGGGAAGACCAAAGAAACGATAGATGGACTGTGAGAAAGATGATGTGGATAGAAAGGGGGCGACTACCGAGCTGACGGCTAATAGAGAAGTATGGAAGAAAGGGACATGCTGCACCGACCACAAGTAAATTGGGATTGGAATACGTAAACATCGGGACTATGTATATACCTCAATAGTACAAGTATCACTAAATCAATTACTGCAACTTGGATTCAAAGACTTTTTTCGAGAAGGAACCCAACTAAGCCCAGGTACAAACGGACGATTCTTTATCGTGCACTGGATTTTCACCTCTCGATGTTGAGCCGAGCATTAAGAATCCAACAGAGTGCATCCCAGCGCATGATAAAAACACACTTTTGTATATTCAACTCTTGGCGTTGAAATTCCAGTGCGCGATAGTAATTCGCCGCGTAAAAAAATCGCCCTTTCACGTTTTCCGGTAACTAAGTATGCTTCATAACACAATTTATTTATTTATTACTTTAAGCACACAAATTTAGTGAGGCGGACTTAATGCCATAAGCATTTTCTACCAGTCAACCTTTGGGTGATGCAGAGACAAACAGTGGTAGGTGCAATAAAGAAAATTGTGAAATAAATATTTATTTAAATATAATGTATACCTATTAAAAATACGAATATAATATATTATAATATTGTGCTTATATTTATTCATAATTAGGTATCTAATTATATATAAATATAAGCACAATATTATAATATATTATATTCGTATTTTTATTCATAATTAGGTATCTAATTATATATAAATATAAGCACAAATAAATACATAAATATACTGAAATAAATAATACAAACAATGGGAAAACACTAACGTTGTGATGATACTGCCAGCTTCTCAATTGACGTCATTATCTCCGCTGTATAGTTTATGACGTCTGCCGCCAAATATAAACGCTCCCCCCCTCAAAGACTACAAATAAAACGTCTTTCATTGACATCATAATACAGCATTTTATACAACAAGTCGCTGTATAAAAGCATGCGCTTGCAAATTACCTTTTCATCATATTTTTTTCTGCTCGAGCAACAGCGGAGTTTAAAGAAAAATTGCTCAGCATTGTTGGCGTGGTTTCTCTGAAAGCACATTGTTCTGGTTAGGAAACGTTCCACCGTTCAATACCGACTCAAAAGAGGTTTGCATTGCGAGTTTACGGCCACAACTTGTTGCTTGCCCTTTCAGATTTTTAATTTACTCCACAGAATAATGGTTTTCGATGTTTCTGATGAACATTTGAGCTGCAGGAGTCCTACACAACAATAACAGTCAGTTATCGTTAAACTAAAGGGAATCTCCTCTCATACATATCCAGGGTGTCTCAGAAAAGTGTGGTAAAAATTGAGGGCGCGGTACAGACCACCAAACTGAAGAACTTTCTCCATGGTACCAACATCATAATCGCGAAAAAATTATCAGTCCTCCCATACAAAAATTATCAGACCTCCCATACAAAATTTATCAGTCCTCCCATACAAAAATTACCAGTCCTCCCATACAAAAATTATCAGTCCTCCCATACATAAATTATCAGTCCTCTTATACAAAAATAATCAGTCCTCCCATACAATACTTCAATACTTACTCGACATCAATAATTATATGGGACGACTGATAATTTTTTCGCAATTACGATGCCAATCCCATGGAGAAAATTGATCAGTTTGATGATAATTTTTGAATTGTTTTTGTCCTTTATTACGGACTCTTTTAATGTGCTCGTCTTTCTTCTACATTGTTCTCACATGTATAATTTCAACATGAATGATGAAACCAATAATTTGTAACAATATTTTGATTTAAAAGAGTGTCCGTGGAGTTTCTTGCCCGTTCTTCTCCATAGGAACCTACGCTTTGGAATGGGCAACTAGCTTCATCTTTCTGACTGACCTCTTGACAATTCAAAAGTGCCTGTAATTGGTTTAATTGAAATAAATGGTTTGAGTTTTATGGTCTGTACATTACCTTTAATTTTGACCACACCTTTTTGATACATCCTGTAGAGAACACTGATCATTATGCTTGTTCTAAGTGTCGGCGAATTCACACCATTTAGTGCTCCTCACGATTTTTTTATCATCGTAACGTCAGCGCGAGCCATGATGAGCTTAGGAAGGACATTGAAAAGTTCACATCGGTACTAGCCAGGTTTTTAAACTCGTTCTTTAGAAACAAGTAGTTAAATACCACCCACCACAGTCCACAACATTCAAAACTTTAGCTTTAAATTTTTCGCAGAACATTTTGCAAATTGAAAACTGGCACAGCGGCGCACCTGCTCATAAAGCGTCGAATCTGTGGCGTGGGTACGTTCTATCCCACTTCAAATTACACCAACCATAAGCATAAATTACACAAGCAATTATAATCTTTATTATCATACACTACGTACGAGAATACCTTGCATCACTGCAACATATGGCACTTTACCTGTGTCTGCGTACATGCACCAAGGTGATTTTTAATAGACGCTCCTAGTATCCAAGCTGTAAAGAATTGCGAAACTTTTGTATTTTCAATTATCTTGCAAGGCAGCTGTGTTCGCCGTGGTTAAGTTCCTTACTTCGAAGTTCCAAGAATTGAAATACATCTGTTGTGCTATACATCTTACAAAACTTCCAACTTACTAGGATTACGTAAGGAGAAAATGGTGGTATTGAACTTATGGAGCTTTTCCTAATCATTATTTCTCACATCTCATTTGGTCCGTTTCTCGACTCTCACATATCGCACAGAGCTATTAACGATTTCTTCTCAAATAAGAAAAAAACACTAATCACCTTCGCAAACTGCGATCGTGTTGCTCACTCATTGACTTCTAAACGCCCGCTGTGTTTTTGTCGGGTCGTTCGGCGACAAAATTTCGCTAAGCAGGTATTATGGTCCAAAGTGCCGCATAATTATAAATAATGAACCAAATATTTTAGGCTTTTACTCTTGTAATTGTAAACAAATACGTACCTACCTAATGACTTGGTAACAAGTGCTACTTGAGAAGTATTCTCATTAAGACTGGTTCGAAAGATACTTCACAATAATCTTGTTTTAATTTACGCATAGAATCTAGTCTTGTTTACTAAGAATCAATAGCGTAGCTAGAATAATATATAAACCGAGCAAACAATACGACTTCGATTTGTCTTCGAAGAAAATATAATGGTTCATGTTACAGTACGTCGAAATACGGTTAGCGTTATTAACTTCTGAGTATCGAGGAGTGAGTAAAAAATAAAATAAGAAATTTAAAATGTAAAATGTAAGATAAGAAAAGCCGAAGGAATTTCTGTTCAGTTACTTCAAATTACTGTTACGGTCCAGCAAACCTTCTGGACATAATATTGAAGTAGTTTTCACCAACAAAAAACATCAGCTGAACTTTGAGACCCACAAGGCACTCCTAAACTTACTAACTTTATTCTTTTAACAAGAAAAAATGTGGCTTATATCGGCAATTTTACGAAAAAAAATGTCTGCCAAATTTTCTTGGGTGTCTAAAGTAAGCCATACACGAAGAAAAATAGGTCTTATGAATAAAAAGTAAACAGATGTCATTGCCTAAGTTTTCGTTCCAAGTTTTCGGGATACACTGGAAACCGAATATGGTGAATATGCATAATCTTTTCGTATAGACGCTCAATATGTCTGGCGAATATATTCGGCGACACGTAGATACTGTCCCCGATGAGTTACACAGCCGTTGGCTAATATTTGAGCGTGTGCTCCGGAAAATTGTGGACCATTTATCAGGAGAAGTTAGATTGGGTTTTGATTCATTTGCTCTTTTATTTTCAATAAGAATTGTATGGGAGGACCAACTAGGTTACAGCCTTGCGTGTCATGATGACCTGTAATGACTAATTACCATGGCAAAGAAGGTTGCTTCATGATTCATATAATAAACACCATGGTGTAAGATGTCCTGTGTCTGCTGCGCACGCACTTGTGTGCTATAATAACTCCCGCATAGATGGCTTGTCTCCGAAATTCGATCTGGAGGACCATTTTTTTTAATGCTGGAAGATAAAAACACTTGCTGAGGTACGGTTTGTAAGTGAACACAAGTCGTCTTTACCTACTTAGATTATTTTACCAGAATTTGGCTTAGTTATAATTAGAAGTGTAGAACGTCAAGATACTCAAGGTTCCAAGACATAATCCAATTAATTAAAAACCTTAATTGAAATCTCCGACCTAATCTTTATTCAATTACAGAGTCTCACCCAAACTCAAATTACTAAAAGTAGTTCTACATTATGTAGGATACAGAAGAGCGTTGCGAGAAAAGAAAGGTGTTAATAAAACTAACATACATTGAGAGTACGTGACTAAACAGCAGTTTTGGGGCTCCAAACTGGGGCTTATACGTCGTTATCATTGGTTTTCAGGGCACACACTAACATTAGGTGGAACTATGTAGATATTTCTGTAAAACCCACTAGCACGAAAACTATTTTCTATCTTGTATTCCGTCCTAAATGTCCT
The DNA here is from genome assembly GCA_916701695.1 of Agrochola macilenta. NCBI lineage: Eukaryota > Metazoa > Arthropoda > Insecta > Lepidoptera > Noctuidae > Agrochola > Agrochola macilenta. The sequence goes on along the minus strand of OU753560.1, from coordinate 18,924,567 downwards.
ATACCTATAGTTGAGCTCGTGGCTAAGTAACAACAGCCGCACCGGTCGATCTATCAGGTTAAGCTACGCTTGCCGGGGTTGGTCAGTGGATGGATGACCATCTTTACATGTAACCGAGAATCCTCCGTGCCTCGGAAAGCACGTTAAGCCGTTTTGGTCCCGGCTGTCATTCCTGGATCTTTGACAGTCGTTACGAGTCGTCAGAAGCCCGAAAGTCTGACACCAGTCTTACCGAGGGGTGTCGTATTACCCAGTTACTGGGTTTTGGAGGTCAGATAGGCAGTCGCTCCATGTAAAATACCGGTATTCAGCTGCATCCGGTTAGACTGGAAGCCGACCCCAACATAGTTGGGAAAAGGCTAGGCAGATTGATTGATGTCCTATATGGTTGGATGTTTATTCTCGATAACGCATAAAAAGTTGCATATATTTGCATAACATTCGGCACATAGGTGGAACATATCCTGGCTTTGTATCACAGAGGATACTTTTTATAGGATTACATGAACTTTACAAGTAGGCAGTTTTTTCAGGCTGCGAGAAAAACTGCCAAAAACAGCTCTCATTGAGTTCTTTTACACTAGGAGCAAAACCCCAAATTCTACTAGTTTCTTAGACCGATCTAGATAATGTCGCTGTACAAAAAAAGGGGTTAAGCTGTCAGCAAGCAAAATGGCACATCAAAGATTGGAATACTTTTATCACTACTACCCAATCCTTTTTACCATTCGCCAAAAGATCCTAATCTAAATCACAATTTTGCATTAAAAAAAATCATATATGCCAGAGTTACGGTAAAAATGTAAAACCTCATTGCTTACCTACACACGTTCTATAAAACCCTGAACAAGATGGCTGACCTCTATTCCTATCAAATTGAGGGCACAGGTAATAAGCTCCGTGCTTGTTAAAGGACCGCTACTTTTTTCTAGTGAACCCATCACTACAATTGCTTAGTAACAAGGTTTTGGTTTTTCATTTTTAGGTTAGGTTCTGTTTACTTTTTTTTTTTTTGTAGCTTTTGCCCGCGACTTCGTCTGCGTGTATTTTGTCATTATTAATATTTTTTTTATTCAAATACCCAGGCTGAAAACTAGTCTATATCCTTCTCCAGATCTCAGGCTACCTGTCTATCAATTTTCATAACGATCAGTTCAGTGATTTAGGCGTATAAAAATAAAAGTTATAAAACAAGAACACTAATAAAAAAATAAAAAAGGTATAAACAAGCCATCACAGTGGTATTGCATTATGTGGTTAGCTAGCGACCTCGGAAATTTATCATTTTATTCTTGTCTGAGCAACCGGCAGCAAGTTCGTCATGCTCCCTTAGATGTCCCTGCTTGCGGTAGCGTCGGGGGTCGGGTTGCCTTCTTCCCTCAAATATGGCGATGGGGGTAATGGCTGATCTTTGCGTTATGCTCGTGAACGGGTGCTGCTTGTGGTGACTGGTCGTCTTGCTGACCATGGTTTTGTTATTAGTATAATAAAAGGTATAGTCACACGAGTTAGGGCATAAATGGAACAGATTACTTTTTTTTTGTGCGTGACTTTATTTGTTCTCTAGAGGGCGCCATATTTAATGTGACGTCACGTAGCCTATAACCAGCGGACGATCAAGACGCTTCCAACGATAGCACATTTCGTAAAATTATGATGACTGTTAAGAAGTTATTAGGGAACAGATGAACATACATACTTACCGGCCAAAATCATAACCTTCCTTTTTGCTTCGCCGTAGTCGGGTAAAAAAGGTAACAGACAGACAGAGTTAGTTTCGCATTTTTAATATTAAGAAGTGTCTTTAAGTAAATTGATTGCTTAGGTAAATTGTTTTATTGTAATAAAAGGAGTTGAAGCAGTATTATCTGATTAGTTAAGGGCCTCGTAAAGTACACGAGTCTACGAGGGCAAGTAAAGTCAAACTTTCTATTACAGGCTTATATGAACAAATAGGTATGCTTCTAGCTAGAGTGACTTAATCCCTACAGTAATCTCTATCTTAGTGCGTAATCTTAATCCGTACGTATAGTTCACTGGGTCCCCTGTTAAACATAAAGGCTTCGCCAAATAGAACGAGCGCTAGCCTGATGTCGCGCTTTTTGGCGGTATATCGCGGCGTCAGGCTAGCGCTCTTGCCGCGCGCTAAGTACGCGTTCTATTTGGCAAAGCCTTAAACCTCACTGCTCACTCACACTTTGACGTTCAAAAATGCCTATTGACGTTCAAAAGTGCCTTTTATGTGTTTAGATAAAAATACCGAAAAATCTATATAGAAAGCCAAGATCATATCCGCTGCAAAAGGTTCTAACTGCTCTAAGTCATAGCAATCCATAGCTCCTTATATTTTGAAAAATTGATCTGCTCAACTACGTCAATAACGCAATGAATGTGGTTGAACTGTCAAAATGAAACAGATATTAGGGTGTTGCTCACTAGCTCGCCGTCCGATAAGGACCAGGCTCGGGTGGACGGCGCGTACTGTTCCACGCGCGCCTCAAAGAGATGTCAGCACCAACTGACGGGGTCCGTTAGGGCCAATGCCTGCCAGGGTTGCGAACTTGCGAGTTTGTCCGAAAGGGATATCGCGGCCCCGGCACACAGGCAACGGAAGGAACACGGGTTGGTTTTAGTCAGTAAAAGTCTGACACGCCCTCCCGCTCCCCCCTGAGCGGGAGAAGTTATTTGATAACTTCCAACCCTCAAAAAAAAAGGAGGGTTTTGGGTTTCAACTATGAACTAAGTAAGCTTTACTTCGGTTTAACATACTCTATTATGAGCTGAAAGCCTAAGTTAAATACCCGCTTGAAGTTTAATTTTCTTTCGGTTTATAATTTTCAATTGGTTCCTTGGCAGTCGGGTAAAAAGGTGTAAAAGGTCGTTACTACACAAAATCCAGTCCCACCAAATCAACATGAAAATATTGAGCTAGCACCAAGTTGAAGTACAAACAAAGTACATACCGACCTTCGCCACGCATTGAAAGTCCAATTCCTCATAGTATCAGATGTAGATCGTCGATAGCGTCAATTTGTGAGACTATGCAGTTGGCACACTGTTTTGTTTCTACGATACAATAGACCGTTGTTTTGGCCGTCAATTTGGTACTTCCTAATAAGTATTTTCTCCGTGACAATAATAATTAATTGTATCTATTACGGTCATATTTTGGTGATATGCGTATCGGTTGATTCGTTTTGTCGACAGTCGGCTATTGTTAAAGTTATTGTTAAAAAATAGGTTGAATTTATCTGATGCCCTAGTTAATTATAATGGTATTAAACGCTAAATAACGCTCTTAAACGTTCATGGTGCCAAACAAACAGCTCACAATAAAATATTTAATCGTAGGAGATCTCGCGCACTAGACGGCCACTACCACGACCGCGACCAGGTAAACTATAGAAACCGATACGAATCGCGCACTTGGTCGCAACGGCCAACTAGCCACCCCCCATAGAATCCTACTAGACGGCCATGACTGGCCGGAGTCGTGGCCGCCAAGTGCACGAGATCTCTAACCGTGTCAAAATCGAAACGGTTTAACACAAATCCTAAATAGCCAATCTAAAAACAGAACAGATTAATATTTTATTAGACCGACTGGCCCAAAGATACGTTTACCCTCGTCGGCTCGACCACGCTGATAATGTCAGCGCCATTTCAAGCCATAGATTATATAAATCTCCTGTGATATACAGCCAGAGAGAACGATGAATAAAACCTTATTTCTTGATTTGAATTTCATTTATTTTGCATATTGCATCAAAAGGTCGTAACACTCGTAACACTGCTTCTATAATTATTTATAATTTGATATTACGTTGAGATGTTTCATAAAAAATGGTGTTTCTATTCATATATTGTAGTTATTAATAGGACAATTTAGTAAAGCCTTTCATTGCAAAATAGAAATAGTAAAAATATTAAAATAAAGATTTTTATGAAGCCATTTATTCCAACGATAACTTTTAATTATACCAATAAACAGAGGATTGCCAATTTAAACTTGAATACCAAACGAGTTCATAACCATTGAAATGTATTCTTTTGCATAAGCAGTAAAGGTGAAGCATACAATTTGGAATATAAAACATCTGAATTATTTATGTTCAGTCATTGGAAGGCGCCATCGTCACCATTCTCCTGTCTTACCCAAATTTCTTTAAGGTCCACGCAACAAATGTATTTTTCTTTCATACCATTAGTCTTTAATCTCGGTTGTCACCCCCTTTCTATCCATATCATCTGTCACGCAGTCCATCCATCGTTTCTTTGGTCTTCCTCTACTCTTATAGCCATCCACATTCATATTCAAAACATTCCTCGCGACATTTGTCTCACTCCTCCGCATGCCCAAGGCGCCAATACTTCAACAAATCATTCACGATATAAGTTACGCCCTTATCAGTTTATTTGGCTCAGAAGTTAATTCTTTGTAAAAATACAATCAGTCTGCCTAGTCTTTTCCCAACTATGTTGGGGTCGGCTTCCAGACTAACCGGGTGGAGCTGAATACCAGTATTTGACATGAAGCGACTGCCTATCTGACCTCCACAACCCAGTAACTGGGTAATACGATGCCCCTTAGTAAGGTTGTCAGACTTTCGAGCTTCTGACGACTCGTAACGACTGTTAAAGATCCACGAATGACAGCCGGCACCAACGGCTTAACGTGCTTTCCGAGGCACGGAGGAGTCTCGGTATGTAAAGATGGTCACCCGTCCATGGACCAACCCCAGCAAGCGTAGCGTAACCTGATGAATTGACCCGTGCGGATGTTATTACTTAGCCACAAGCTCCAATCTTTGTAAAAATACATATGCAATTAATATCCCGGCCGTCATATACGTCAGTGTGTCCCAAAACATGAAAGTTATTACCGATTATGTCTGATGTAGAAATCACAACACTTGTAATTAAAATAATCTAATAATTATACACTAGTGGAAGTGTTTGAACTTCAAAACGAAGGTTAGATTATCTGGAGCAATATGCTATTATTACGACAATCACTAATGTTCAACACGTAATCTAGTTATAACAATCGGTGTTAAAATTATGATCATTTGTTAAACTTACTACTTACAACGTGTGATTTGAATTTAATAGTGATTTGAGGTTTGCGAAACGTTGCTAGGTGGCAGGTGGGGTAAGTAAGAGCTATGGCCAATTCGATGGGATAGGAAGGATTGATGTGATTGGCATAGATCAGACAGAATAGGCACAGGGGAGAAGAGGCTAACCCAGCAATTGAGGCTAAACAGGCTGCCGATGATTTTGATGATCTTTGTTATGTAGATATAACATAGAAAGGCCAGTTTCCATTGCAATTTGCAATAGTTAGTTATGCGTTTGAACTAATTCACAAAAGGCTCTTTGATATTGTTATAAGATAAGTATCTGGTATCTGCCGTAAAATTTAAGCCTGCTCTCTCTGTGAGAGGGAGTGGACCGTAATCCACCACTCAGGCTACTGCGGGTTGGTAGATGTCACATGTCTTCGAATTTTTGGTTCTAGGACATGCCGGTATCCTCACGATGGTTCCCTTCACCGTTTTGAGAGCAGTGGTGATGAAATAATTAATACAAAGTAAAGCGCCTGTCTGGGTTCGAACCTACGACCACGACTGTCGCGGCTGTTACCACTGGACCACCAGAGCTCGCAGCATTTAAGCATTATCATTAAATCTTACATCGCTCGTACCCGCAAAACAAGCAGATAAAAATTACTTATATGATTATGAAAATGATCGTTCAAGACGAACGCTCTGAAAGACAAAAAAGCAACTATGGTAGCAGCTAAAGTGTTAGCCATCTATCATTTCATATTACTGTCTTCGTAACGATACAGAAAGTAATATTTTATCTCCAACATGTGCAACATCAAGCCTTATCAATCATTTTGTCCTGTATCACTTGGAATTAGGTAAAACTTTTCCGATTACTAGAACTCAATAGAAAATTCCAAAGGGAACCTAGATAACTCGAACAAAAAGATAAAAACATACTAATTCTATTAGTGCGTGTGGCCGCTGGCACGGAAAGAGGTCATAGGCCTTGTTAGAAGACTAAAAGTCACCCAAAGGGCAATGGAGAGGGCTATACTTATAGTTTCCCTACGTGATCGGATAAAAAATGAAGAGATACGCAGTAGAACCAAGGTAACCGACATAGCTCGAAAAATTGCCATACTGTGTCAGTGGGCAGGGCACATTGCTCGCAGAAGTAAAACCATGCGTACCTGGTCTTAGTGTAGTTTTCCATCAGTAAAAAGATCACTACTTCCAGAGATAACATCTTACAAACAAACAAACAATTTTACCTCTTTATAAATTATGATAGTTGTTCCATGTTGTTACCATTATGTTGTTGTGTTGTTGTAAGTATCTTTAAGAGTGAATTTCCAATTCAAATGTTAAATTCAAATAAGAGTTAAGAGGGCAATAAATTAGTACTGTATAGTGAAAAACCTCGTTTTTCAGGCGTAAATAAATACTAAGCTCTTTTATAAAATAGTGCAGAATACATTTTAGAGTGCCTGAAATAAATCATGTTTAAATAACTAATTTAAATGTATTGCTAGCGAGTAAAAAGGACTTAATATTTTTGCTACAAAGAATTGAATATTTCAAATGATTACTCATGAAAGGGTTTTGTTTCAGACAAAGAAATTAATGAAAATTATCAACAAACAGAACGTTATTCTTTGCTTTATTATATTTAATTTATTCTTTTTGATTTGTTACATCCTTTTAAGGGGGATGCGCTAAGGTAGCTCGCGAAATTCAAATTTTCTTTAGTTTTTCGCAATTTTTAGGTCAGTGTAAGGTTGTATGTTAATTAAAATATTATTGACCTGGAAATTGCAAAAAACGTAAGAATATTTCAATTTCGCCGGCTACCCTGACGTTTTCGCCTTTAGTACCAACAATTATTATAAATAAAGATTTTTACTTTTATTATCCTTGAAATAACTATAATCTATATATTTATATTGGATTGCCTCGTTGGTCAAGTAGTCCCAAGCGCTGAGCATGAGGTCCTGGGATCGATTCCCAGGTCGGGCAGAGTGTTATTGAGTTTTTACTATCTAGAAATTCTCAGTAGTAGCCCGGAGTCTGGATTTATCCCCGGTTGATGACAATAGGCTCGCCCCCTATCACAAGGGACTTAAACATAACTGCCTAACCCTTTAGAGAAACAAGGCGTGATTTTAAGTTATATATTTATTTTTGATTGGGTTTGTAACCATAAATTAATTTAATAATTGTTTCATGAATGAAGGTAATAATGGAAGCAAATGGTTATCTCCTGACACGTTGACTAATGAACAGTTGATTAATAGGTTCATTAAAGTTCCCTTTATGTTTGGTAGTACGGCACCTATTTAAAAAGCATACCTACTCCTTTTTTCTGGAAGGTTCAATGGTTCTATAACACTTTGTCGCATTAAAACATCGAAAGGGCAAAGATGTTATCACTTACATACCTAAGTATTTCGTTTAGATATATAAATAGGTACCTAATATATCGCAAGCGGCCTGCAACATCATAATTTACAGTCGATAATAATAATCTCTTCTTGACTTTTATTAAAATGTCAAAACAGTATTTTAGTAAAGGCTTGTGCAGACCAGCGCGACTTGTCGCGCGACGCGACACGAACAGTACAATTTCTAAGAAAACTTTACAGTATAACAATAACCGGTGTCGCGTCGTGCGACAAGTCGCGCTGGTCTGCACAAGCCTTTAAATGAAAGTAGTTTTAAAAATCCTGCTGTATTTACCGTGACACATTTCCCGATGTGTCGAGCCCTTTACAGTCGCTCACGGTCGCGAGTGCAAATGGACCTTAATAACAGCCATACAATCCAAGAAACTAGTTTTATTTTAATTTGTTTCATTGCCGTAAATGTCAAACAGCTTTTACGTTTACTTTGAACGGATACAGTTCCTAATATCCAATCGATGGACAAGTTAATAAAGTTCAAATTGGGCCGCACCTGTTTGCATACGAATATGGTTTGATCTAAAGACCCCGTCAAATAGATTATGCCATGTCGTATACACGTGCTTATTTGGATAACCTGCTATTGCGATTGGGATTGATTCCTATAACAGTATTGACTCCATCATCATTCTCTTGTCCCTTATCCTAATTTATTTGGAGTCAGCACAACGTGTCTTTTCTTCCATACTCCTCTATTAGTCGTCATCTCGGTAGTCACCCCCTTTCTATCCATATCATCTTCCACACAGTCCATCCATCGTTTCTTTGATCTTCCTCTACTCTTATAGCCATCGACATTCACACTCAAAACTTTCCTCACGACATTTTCCTCATTCCTCCGCATCACATGCTCATACCATGACAACCGATTTCCGCACAGCTCTTCAGTCACCCGTGCCACTTTCAGGCTTCCTCTTAATTACTCATTTCTAATTCTATCCATTTGTTATCAGTATTGACTATTGACCGGTATTATACTTATCATTTAAGGGGGATGTGCTAAGGTAGCCCGCAATTTTTTTTTTTTTTTTACGTTTTTTGCTATTTACAGAAATTGCTATTTAAATATGATTCGCGGCTGTATCAAATGTATATTTATAGAATTGTAATCATAAAAATGATCAGTGCAACTCTCTAAGTTCATATAACTCCATTGAATGACTATTTCATGAAAACATGACATTTGACGTTTGTGCTTACTTATCTTATGGAGTTGTATTCCTGATTGTAATTATTATAATTATATAAAGCCATGTTTGTTCTGGTCGCGAATCATATTTTAATTAACATACAACCTGGCAAAGACCTGCAAAATGCAAAAAACTTAAGAAAATTTGAATTTCGCGGGCTACCTTAGCGCATCCCCCTTTAAAAAGTTAAATAACACTTATGTTTTTCCGCCAGTACTCTTTGGATTTACCAAAGCGTCAAGAAGATTTATTTTTAGACATAGTATCGAACATTTACTAAAGTACCTACCAACAGATTTATATAGCATTTGCATTCACAATTTTTTTTGTCTTCTATACAATTCTCGCTGGCAGGAATTTGCGCATCCATATTAATTTGTCTTGACTAAAAATAATTTTGGAATTCTTGTTCAATTTTATAACACCAACATCACGTGTTGTCACAAAGGTGTCCAGTCCAATCACCCACCTACAGTCAGTCAGACAGGCAGGCAAAAAACCCTACGTTTCAACTAGCCACAAAAACCTGTCTCTACCAATATCTAGACAAAAGGCAGAGTCTACACTCATTGAATTGTTCTCTATGAACGGAAACGCCGTAAATACGCCATTGAGCTCGTTTTTTTGACAATTAGCACAAATTAATGAAATTAGTTCCACGTTAGTTTCGCCGTGTTGAAAAGTTTGGCGTTTGCTGGATGTGACTCGCTTTTGTACTGGGAAAATTGTTGTGTAGTTTGTATTGTCTATTGTCAGTCAATTGAATGTTTTATTCTTAATGTATTATATTTGGTCTCAATGTATTTCAGCATGGTAAAATTTACAAGAAATTACTTTGGTTATAATTAAATATTATTAAGTAGATATAAAAATGTATTACCTATTTAAAGAGAAAAAAGAGAGAAAAAAAATTGATCAAGAGAAAAGCTTTGATTTTTTGTTACGCTTTCACGGCTAAACAGCTGAACCGATTTTGATGTTATTTGGTATAGGGATACTTTGAAACCTGAGGAAGGACATAGGGTACTTTTTATCGACATACCACGCGGGCGGATCCGCGGGCGGAAGCTAGTAACTAATAAGTACCTGTTAGTTATTAATAATGTTCGTATCTGAAAAAAAAAAGGTCTGTCTGTGTTTGAAAAATATAATTGCCACTTTTGTTAACACATTTATTTAAACTAATTTAAATGTTCAATGTTGCATGAATATTGTTAACAACTGTTTTTATATCTAGTTACAGTGTCTGTTGAAACATCATACTAAAATCTTCTTTTTCTTTTATAGGTAAGTTCGTGCTATCATACTCAACACTGCAATGCTGGAAATTGTGGAATTCCACATACGACAAACTATAGATAAGTAATAAATTCTAATTGAAAATTTCAAACTTTACATAGCTTACTCACAAAGTTTTAATTCATTGAAGCCATAAATTCCCAAGAATTATTTACTTCAAAAACAAAAGATAACTGAAAAGTGAACGATAAACCTATAACTTAAAATAAGAAAGGCAGTAAAATTAACAACTCGGAAAGTTGTGAAAGCTATAAATAAAAACTTTCAGAATATTTCCCAGCGACGCCGACGACGGCGGCTCGTTGTTTTCATTTACAAACAAACGTAGACACACCTTTTCTGTAAAAGAGAGACCGCCTGGGAGCATTTTACGAAAAGAAAACCAGTCTTTGATTCTCAGTAGGTAAGGCTCGTCGGGAGTCACGAGCTGACTTCCGTCCACCGTAGGCGCGGGCTTGCGGACGGTGAGGAATGGGTAGCTCGCCGTCTGATAAGGACCAGGCCCGGGTCGACGGCGCGTTGTGTTCCACGCGCGCCTCAAAGAGATGTCAGCACCAACTGACGGGGTCCGGAAGGACCAATGCCTGCTGGGGTTGCGGGTTTGTCTGAAAGGGATATCGCGGCCCCGGCACACAGGCAACGGAAGGAACACGGGTGGGTTTTAGTCAGTAAAAGTCTGACACTGGTGCCGATTCTCTTGTACACCGGACTAAACTAACTAAACTATCACTAAAATTTCTTACTTTAGGCTATGAGAATCTTAGAGCTATTCTGCAAATAAAATTCTCTAAACTAAAAAATAATTTTGACACAACTAAAATGGAATTTGACAATCGCGAATCCACGTGGTACCCGTGGTTTGCCCTCACCCGTGATTTTTTTTAGAGCCGGAGGCGCGCAGTGGGTGCCGCCTCGACGTGTTTTATATGGAATTTTTCACTTTTTGTATGGAAAACATGAAAAAATATTACCTACATGTTCAGGTTTAGGGGATCAAGGGTTTCATAAAGGGGGTCGAAATTTTCATTATTTTTGCGATAGGACGCACCATTTTCGAGGTATAAGCAAAAGAAAAAATAAATACAGTACTGTTTTTGCACGTGAAGTCGAGATGTTGGTGTGAATTTTAGTTCATGACAACTTATTTTAACCCACACCTTTTTAATCGCGATTAAAAATGTCAGAATTAGTCTGGTTTGGTATTTTACAATCAAAATTTTAGGTGAAAAATGTCAAATTCAGAATAGCAAAATTGCCATTTTCACTAAACTAAAAACTCAGTACTATCTTAGTGCTGTCAAACTAAAATATAGTTTAATTGTGTCACTTTAGTCTATTTCAGAATGGGAAGTCGTCGTTTGACAGGATTAAACTTAATTTTAGTCATTTTTAGTCTAGTTTAGAGGCATTTGTGACAAGAGAATCGGCACCACTCCCTCTCGCTCCGCCCAGAGCGGGAGGAGTCATTTGATGATTTCCCACCCAAAAAAAAAAAGTAGGTAAGGCTGTCAAATTGCGTTTTGGCTGTTCTGGTCTGATTGGCAAAATAAAATATGTTTAATTTTTTTTAATACCTTCAGTAAGCCACACTTCAGTGGTAACTGGTAACATTTTCACCATGACCTGGCCCAACTTATACTGGTCTTGTTACTAATCACGTTCGGCCTACTGTACATTATTTGATATGATTTGAAATTTGAAAGCAGATTCAATTGAATAAGTTTTCAGATACCGGTATTGTATTAAATCGTATAAGGCCATGCTACTATATGATTTCCGGAATTTGGAATAGTATTGACTTTTTCATGTAAAATATTATCAGCAACAAATTATAAATTTTCGCCTGAATCTGATCAAGCTCGCGGAAACCTGGGGTCTTTAGAATCATTAAAGGTCAGCACTTGATTTCCTGAATTAAATTCCTAGATGTATTCTTTTTCATGTTATGAAGTCAAACACAAAAGTTAAAGTCAATAAAAGGCACTTTTGAACGTCAATTATAGAAACTCAGAACTTGGAATTCTAACCGATACTTGGAAATACTGGCAATGAGCTTTGCAGTTGCTTCATACTACATCGCTGTATACATAATATTTACACTTTCGGCGAATACAAACATTATGTGCATTTGTTCTCCTTTACCTACAAAGAACTCTTGTCTTTGTCCGTGCATAGGAAGCTTTTAGGCACAGTATAAATAAGTAACAGTATTATGTCTTCATAGTCAACGGCCGAAACGACGCGCTTCGAAATCTCAGTGTATATCATCAGTACGCAGCAGTATCGAGTGCGCGTACGGAGAATGTTTATCTACCGAGCGGCCGTAGGTAATTACTTCAAGGTCACTGGCGATAATACTGTTACTTTATTATACTGTGCTCCAGTTCATTGTCGTGATAGCCCGGAACCGGGCCTCGTTGACTCAATCTAGAACAGATGAAACCACTGATATATTATGAGACCAAAATAGCACACAATCGTAAACAATTTAATTGTAATCAATGTTCGCAATTCTAAGATTACAGTTGTAAATTGTTTTGATTCGAATCTCAGCGGGGAACTACAGTTTATTAGTGTAATTACAACATTTACTGTTAGTGTATTGCAATCTTTGGTTACATATTATCCTATACTATTAAACGAGCAATATTTGTATATATATATATATACATATATATTTGTAATCACGTTCTCGAAAATGACTAACGATTTCGATGAAAGTTGAAATACAGGGGTTTACGGGGACGAAAAATCGATCTAACTAGGTCTCATATCTGGGAAAATTTGTTTTCTCCGTATTTTCACCCGAGCTCGATCACCCAAAGTTTAGAACAAAATGGCTACTTTAGAATAATGACATGGCTGCATGGAATTAGTAAGTACCTACTATCATGGCAGCATGGAATTAGGAAGTACCTACTATCATGGCAGCATGGAATTAGGAAGTACCTACTATCATGGCAGCATGGAATTAGTAAGTACCTACTATCATAGCAGCATGGAATTAGGAAGTACCTATTATCATGGCAGCATGGAATTAGTAAGTACCTACTATCATGGCAGAATGGGCAATGGGATTAGTATGAACTATCCTATAATATTAAATTAGCATTCTCTATTTTCACCAGAGCAGAGCTCGGTCGCTCAGGTACTGTCATCATAAACTACCTAGCCTTTTCCCAACTATGTTGGGATCGGTTTCCAGTCTAGCCGGATGCAGCTGAATTTATTTTACATGAAGCGACTGCCTATCTGACCTCCACAACCCAGTTACTGGGTAATACGATAATCCTTGTTGAGACTCAAAGATCCAAGAATGACAGCCGGAACCAACAGCTAAACGTGTTTTCCGAGGCACGGAGACCCCTTGGTATGGTAAAGATGGACACCCATCCACGGACCGACCGCGGCAAGCGTAGCTTAACCTGATCGATCGATCCGTGCGGCTGTTTTTACTTAGTTACGGGCCCCTCATAGACTCGGGTTACATGTTATGTACAGGTTCTTCTTACCAAGCCCACCCACAGTTTTTGGTAAGTAGTCTTTTGTCAATTCTCATATTAACGATTGTGTAATAACAACAACAAATCATAGTATTGAAATAGACACAGATGACTACAGATGGGACACTCCGCAAAATCATTTATATAAAAAGCGACTCTTGCTACAACACTATAAAGTGCAATTCAGGTCGCACAGCGCTCGCAAGCCGACTTCCAGCACCGCAGGCGCGGGCTAGCGGATGGTGAGGGTAGCTCGCCGTCCGATTAGGACCAGGCCCGGGTCGACGGCGGGTTGTTTTCCACGCGCGCCTCAAAGAGATGTCAGCACCAACTGACGGGGTCCGTTAGGGCCAATGCTAGGGTTGCGAGTTTGTCCGAAAGGAACACGGGTGGGTTTTAGTCAGTAAAAGTCTGACACGCCCTCCCGCTTCGCCCAGAGCGGCAGAAGTTATTTGATAATTTCCCACCCAAAAAAAAAAAAGGTCGCACAGCGCTAATCACCTACTACTATATTCACCTAAAACTTGCCTCTCTTTCTATCGCGTGACTCTTATATCTTCTGACTACGTTACACTCACTGAATTGGCCCGACAAGTCGTGCCCGCCGCGTACTTATAGCTTCATACCTAAACTGCGGAGAATCCAATCTGTATTCATCTGTGATATAGATTCGCTTACTATTAGATTCGTTTACTTGATTACTCACGATATCTATATATATAAAATGATAAACTGACTGACTGACTGGGTGATATATCAACGCACAGCCCAAACTGCTGGTCCTAGAGACATGAAACTTGGAGGGTGTGTTCTTTGTGAAGAGTAAGTATCCACTAAGAAAGGATTTTTGGGAATTCCACCCCTAAAGGGGTAAAATAGGGGATGGAAGTTTATATGAAAGTCCGTCAGTTTTGAAGTGAGGATCTTCAAATTTTGTGATTAGGCTGAAGATTGAAAATTAATTTATACGTGTCTCAGCGTTTTTGATATATCCACCCCCGAGGGGTTAAAAAGGGGATAAAGTTGAAAAGTCCTTAATTTTCTAAAAAAACATCACAAAATTTTCTATCTAGGCTTATGGTTGGAAGCTAACGCAACAGTGTTGTTAGAATTTCAACCCTTAAAGGGGTGAAAAGGGGGATGAAATTTTGTTTGTAATTAAAGTTCGTTATTTTTTAAGTTAAAATCACTGATATTTCGACATATTATTTTATTATATTCGCAACCCACTGCTGGGCTCGCCACATTTGAGGCGATAAGTCCTCTCTTTGAGAAGTGACTAGAAGGCGCCACAGCGTCCTTACCTTCCGCCTGACGCAGGTCCTCACCAGACACGGCTGTTTCGGGAAGTTCCTGTTTCGCATAAGGCGGGAGGAAATGCCCAGGTGTCACCACTGTGTGGATCTCCCGGAGGACATGGTGGAGCATACGGTGAAGGTCCGCCCGGCTTGGGCGGGGCACCGCCTTGTCCTTGTGGAGGTGATCGGTGACAGTGATCTCTCGCGTCCGGCCCTGGTCCATGGTACTGAGAGAGAGGGCGTGGCAAGCCGTCAGCTCCTTCTGCGAAGCAGTAATGCTCGCAAAGGAGAAGACGGAGCGCGTGAGAAAGAGGCAAATGTCGCGCCCATACGCCCCCTAGCTGCCGCAGGAGACGCCCTGGGCGTCAGGAATCGCAGGCCGATTCCCGGCCACCGTAAGCGTGGGCTTGCGGACGGTGGTACGCGCCTCAAAGAGATGTCGGCACAACGGAAGGGGTCCGCTAGGACCGATGCCTGCCGGGGTCGCGGGAAAGTCCGAAAGGGATACCGTGGCCCCTGGGAACGTACAGGTAATTGAAGACACACGGGTGGGTTTTAGTCAGTAAGACACACCTTCATGACACGCCTTCCCGCTCCGCCCAGAGCGGGAGAAGTTATTTGATCACTTCACACACTAAAAAAAAAAAAAAAAGGTTCTGAAAAGGGCCATGAAGTTTTGTATTGAAGTTGTTCATTCGCTGAATTTTGTATTCAATTAAAAATAATATAAGTGCACGTGTACTGCTTCTAACTTTACAGTATTTTACATAGAACGACTGCATATCTAACCTCCACAACGCAGTTACTGGGTAATACGATACCCCTTGGTAAGAATGGTTGTCAGACTTTCGGGCTTCTGACTTCCCGCAACGACTGTCAAAGATCCACGAATGACAGCCGGGACCAACGGCTTAACGTGCTTTCCGAGCAACGGACGGGTCTTTGTATGGTCACCCATCTACAGACCAACTGCGGCAAGTGTAGCTTAACCTGATCGATTGACCTGTGCGGATGTTATTATTTAGCCACGGGCCCCTCCCCCGGAGAACCCCCCCCCTTCCCCTTCTCCGGGAGAATCGATATAGATATAGATTAGGATAGTAAGGATACGAACAGAATGCGATACTGCTCATCCCTCATAGCAAATAGCGCGATAATTTGTAACCTACAGACTGACCACACATATAGGGAACATCTATGCAATGTTATTGAGGCCAAAGTACTAACTGGATCTGCCAGAGGAGAAACAGTCTTCGTGCCGCGTATACCATTGATACCAAATAATGACCTTCCGTTTGAATTTAAAAGATTGCAGTTAACTATTAAATAAGTCACAGGGACAAACTCTGAAATTTGCTGGAGTTGATTTGCGGCAAGACTGTTTCTTCGTCGGCCAATTTTATGTGGCTCACTCACGTATTAGCTCTCCAACTAGCCTGGTTGTTTTAGTGCCCGCTTCCGAATTAGTGAAAAACATTGTATATAGAGAAATACTGTATAGGATTTAGGTAGATACCGGTCCTTTACTGTAGCTATTTCTTGACAGTATTCCTCAAATATCACACCCCACACTAAGAATTTCTTCTTGTATCGTGGGTGCGTTTACAAACATAGAAACTCACATACACTAACACCCTAAAGCCATTTATAATTTTTATAATAATTCATAAATATCTAGGAAAAAGAATTTATACTCTACGTAGACGAAGTAAAATAAAATAGTAACGAAGTCAAATCTTACATTGAATATTCGAGTCTGATGCCGAAAACATAGTTTTTAGAATTTTGGTATGTTTGTTTGAATGTATGTTCCGGTTTGCACAAAAACGGATGAACGGATTTGGATGATATTTGGCACACAGAGAGTTTATAACCTGGATTAACCTATAGGTTATTTTTTAATCCAGGTAGTACGTTCCCGTCGGATATTTTCCGACATCCACGCGGGCGAAGCCGCGGGCAAAAGCTAGTACTGTATATTTGTCCATCAGCATAGTTTAACACACGCAGCATGAATATCCCAGATTATATTCCAGCCAGCCAGCCACACATACATACAATCCAATTTCACTGCTCACACCGTCTATTCTATAGAGACCAATACTATTGGATTAAGTCCGTTCCGTACTGCAAATACTGCAATACGAGTACACTGTCCCTGTGACTGTCCCTCTAAATAACAAAACTTCATTTATTTGATACACAGAATATGATCATTCTGCCCATATCACAATATCGGTATTCACCCATTCCCTTTCTGACCTTTTTGACTTTCACAAGATCTATTAAGGTCCCGCAAATAGGTTATTATCTATGGCAATAGGGCTGTTGACAAAAATTTTTTTGTTCGTCAGATAAATAATTAAAAAATACGTAAAAAGATTACGGCAATACATTGAGTTAAAATGCAGTATGACGTCACTCTCCGGTAGATTTTATACCGACAGTGACGTAGCGAGCTCCCCGACTTTAGTGCGTTTTATCTAAATATTTTTTTATTAATATGATAAAGCAAAAAATACGTGTTTAATATTTTTTTATTATCTGACTGACGGACTAAATAGTTTTGTTTTTTTTCCATTCAACATCTCTATTGCTCTACCGTGAAGTTTTCTTAGAAATTGTTATTAAATATTACGGCAATACATTGAGTTATAATGAAACATGACGTCACTCTCCGGTAGATTTTATGCCGACTTGTGACGTAGCGAGCTACTCGACTTTAATGCGTTTTATCTAAGTATTTCGTTTTATCTGACTGACGGACTAAATAGTTTTGTTTTTTTCCCATTCAACATCCCTATTGTTCTACCGCGAAGTTTTCTAAGAAATTGTTTTATTACAGTCGCGTCGCGCCTGGTTTTGGGAGCCTCTAATAGTTTGTTTGATCTTCCTCCTATAGCCATCCACATGTCATTGTATACTCAAAACTTCCCTCACGACATATCTCTCTTCCTCTGTCCTATATTCTAAACCAGTTTCTGACTGTAAAATTACGGCCCCCGACCCACCCCGTCGCATTGCATCGCCCGCCCGCGCGTACTTCGTTTTAGCTTAGCGTTCTTTCTCACTTTTTGTCCCTTTGCTCAGCTCCTATGGGTCGTAGCGTGAAGATAAATAGCCTCTAACCTTCTTCAGGAGCTGGGCTATGAAATGCAAAAAAAAAAAACAAATTCGACTGGTAGTTCCCGAGATTTGCGCGTTCAAACAAACTTACAAAAAAACAAACTTCAGCTTTAACATTTGATGCAATTAAATTATTATCAATATAATAAACATTTCAAATGAATAAAAAGCGTCCATTATAAATACTACAATCGAATTAATTCACGTCGCACGTCGCCGTATTAAAATCTGACAAGAGCTTATAGCATGTTTGCGTTTTGTGAGCACGTTGACATATTTATTGAATTTCGTTATGCATATCCCTTTAGCATGCACTGCATACTAACATCGCTTTGTTTGAGGTGAGTGTATAACTTTGATTCGTGTGGACATATAGAACATCTGGACAGGAGTAGGATAGGTAGACAATTAGACATGTTACTAGGGTTGCCAACGCTACTATAAAAGTATCCTACTATATTAGAGTCCTTAGTCCCTAGTCTAAATACTATATTACTGATGAAAAAATATAGTAGGCGAAACTATTATATTTTTATTTTAATACAAAATGGCGAGATGATCGGAATAGAACCAGTATTAATCTCTTAAAAACTGAATTAATGATATTTTGTGACCTTAATTTAGAATGTAAAAATAATTCCGAGACATGAAAAAAAAACCTGTTAATAAAGTTCATAGTAGCAAAAAATATGCATTTAAAGAATAAAAATGATTTTGAAACATACCGGTCTACCATTTATTTGATTTTTTTCGCCATCTAGTATGTTTTTACAGGCAATGGTTTCGAAAATACTATACAAAAATAAAAAAGTAAAAGTACTATACAAAAATAAAGTTTTGGTATAAAAAAAATTGACAACCCTAGATGCTACCTATGTGGTTGGGATTGGGAGGCACATAGTAGATATAGGTTTATGAACGCTTATTGTAACAACTGTTACAAATTGGAATAACATCAGGGGCTCGTGGCTAAATAATAAAAGCCGCACGAGTCGATTGAAGCTTAAGCTACGCTTGCCGCGGTCAGTTCTTGGATGGGTGACCATCCATTACATATTGAGACATCTCCGTGGCTAGTAAAGCACGTTAAGCCGTTGGTCCCGGCTGTCATTTGTAGATCTTTGACAGTCGTTCCGAGGAGGTTTGAGGCACGGAACCCTAAAAATTTGAACTAAATTGGCTGCTTCTTCGGGGTTAATCTACTTACTACTGGGGAATTTGTTGCGCTACAGCTTCTTTCCAGCTAAAGCACTAGGAAGTGGTGAAGGGTGGGCATTTTGGGAGACTGTTATAAGTAATTTTGACGTTCGAAAAGTACTGATTCGCAGCCTAGTTTGAATAAATCATTTTGCCAAAAAAATCTTAAAGTAGTACTTATATATAACATTTGTGTCTCAGGTAAAAAAATTATTACTTATCACTTGCAACCGTTTGAGCTTCAAATCAGTGGGTGGATAACTTTGATAGGATATGAAATAAACTATAAATGGACAAGGCTGGCTGTTCGCGATAACGAACTAAAACTAACATAGGTCTAACAGATCATAAATATGTTACCAATACGCCAACCAAGTCGAAAGCTTGCCTAATTGCGCTTGACTTGCGAGTCTGGAAACCTCTAAGCTACCACTGCGCATATATATCTCAAAACATTAAATAGATAGCATATCCTTTATAGGATAGGACCTACGCCATATAAATAACAATTTGAAATTGAAACAGATAGCTATGGAACGTGTTACAATACCAAAGAGAACCTCTGCACGCTTAGCATGACCATAATAGAAACGGGTATTGTCGACGGAAGAATAGACAAAATGACAGATTGTGATTGTTTATCTGTCAATTTGTCTATTCTTCCGTCGTCAATACCGTACCGTCGTAGTCATGCTACGTGTGCTGAGGTATTGTCTAATTAACTACTTGCTTTAAAATATAAGTAATATAACTATACAATGTGTTTTTTTCGATATCTCATAACTCTAGGGTATGATTGAGACCATATCAAAGAACCACCTGGCATATGAATTATTCTTCAATCATATTTTATTTTATTTTTTTCATTTTTCCTACAAAATAATTCGACAGTCACGATTATTAAGGTAAAACACCCTTACGTGAAATATGACAACGTCGCATTTTCTTAGCTTTAAATATGATTTGTATGAGAATGAATGGTATGAAAAAAAATGAATTACTTTACTACACTACTGCGAAGTTTGGCAACGTCGCAAAAGTAAAGATTCGTCATACTGGTGACAATTTTTGCCCTAATTTAATTGTGATTGATTATATCTTCGAAACTATGCATTTTTGGACCACCTATTCTAGGAGATTTTGTGTTATTTTTACTTAAATAATATAACCCTAGAGTTATGGGTTATCAAAAACAACACATTGTATATATATATTTCACCTAATCTTATAAAACCTAAATCCATAGTTAATCAACTTTTGGGGACAATAAGATTGCAGGCAAAATAGTAACCACTTAACCTAACCTAACTTACAACCAACTTAAGAATCTTTAAATGAATCCCTGTACTCGCCAAAACAAAATTTCTTCTAACAATTCAACTAAGTATGTACTTAATTCGACAGTATCAAGGACCCGCCGGCCGTCAATTAAGAGTTTACGACCGTGTCAGTTTAATCTCCTAAGAGAATGCGTGACATCCATGTTAGGCAACTTAACTGTAACTTAAGACTTGACGGACTTAATTCCTAGTACGAAGGTGTGTGTGGGCGTATCGCAAATAACTTGAGAGCTTTTTTGTTGGATCCATTCAGTTGGATTAAAATGTTTATTTTATTTACGTCTGGTTGACTGGAACACTCTAAACTAGTTAGTTGGAAAGCATGTGACGCCAAGAAAGCTAAAGGAAAACATAATAAAGATACTTGCATAGATGATACGGTTAATAGAAATGGAGAAAATACTAAGACAGCTGATAGAAACGAAATACCTGTAAAACATGTGGTACTAAAAATATTTGGTTCTCCCACATCCTCATCAACACCGTAGAAACACTGTCTTTTAGAAACGATAATTACAAAAAAGCAGATACGTAATATACTAACAAAAATATGAATATAGAAACTCTTGAAATTAAAGCTTTTATAATCACTGAAGTTTGGAATCACACTCCCAAAGCAAATCGTGATTGCTCATTTAAAGTCGTACAACATCTAAAAGGAAATTAGAACGTTAAGTTAATTTCATATGAAAAAGATGTGGTGTTTTCGGTAATTTATACGACGATAAAGCAGAACATTCTCTATTTAATCCAATAATCGAAGACTATGCAAGATCGCAACCCACTAAACCAGACATTATAAGAAATATCAAAGACAATTCAACAAATACTTTCTACAATCCAGATAATGGTGTCACTTACACTGCAACAGAGAGAATCGTGATCAATCCACACAAATTTCCTATACACTCACACATTTTGAATTCTTCGCGAGCAATTTCGCAACACGGAAAGCAGACCTGGTAATTTGCGTGGACTCTGTAACCAAAGGCTAAGCACTACACACCCACTAACCTCGGAATTGATTACACATAAAATCAGCATTACTTCTAGCTGATCTGCGAGTAAAATAAGACTATGCATCAGCTGGGTTTATAAATCATTCAAATCTTCGGACTTTAGGGCTGCTAGACCGTTAGCTGAGTCCAGGTGTTAGGCGTGTTAGAGAGTTCTTTACGGTCTGACATTTCCAAAAGCCTCAACAAAAGCTATTTAATGTCATGGACCTGGACATGAAGGCATTTGTTGAGGTTTTTTGCGTAGCATCAAAAATTGTTTCGGGTTACCGCCTTCTGTAACACCTTCATTTTTGCTAGGTGGGAATATCCGGCTAAATGTTATTCCAAGTCCAACTTTTCTATTGGGTATACGGGTTATACGAGCGCAGTAAAAGCATCACGGAGACAAAGTTGCTAATATGGAAAGGATTCCATTAAAAGTTCCAGATTCGCATTGTATCTAGGGAAATTAAACACCATTCTGGACTTTCACTGTAACGTGTGTTTTTGCTAGATCTACATTAGATTTTATTCGTACAATTCCTAAAGTTACCTATTCATTACCTACCATGCGAGATTTTATCGCCAAATTACGTATCTAGACTTCAAAGTGTTCCCAAATACGAAGTTTAACAAATTCTCTTCGCCAGGTGGCTTGTGATTCACAGTTGTACAAGCACAGGTTATACAAAGTATTTAATCTGTGGCACAGCCTTGTGTAACCACACGCACGTGCTCGCTCATTGTATTGTGGTTTTTCTTACATGTCCATTATCTGCAATTTGTTCGTAGCCTTTACTTCTGCTCTATTTGGATTTCCTGCTTTAATAAAACCATTGATTGTTTAAACCTTCGTAGTTTCTGCGAAAATGACCCGATGCCGATGGTTGACAAATAAAACTACTTTCGATTCATAAAAAAAATTGCACAAATTAAATCAATGTAGGTACAAAAGTTCAAACAGAATGTAAACTAAGCTAGACACAAAGAATTATATCTCCGAAGATCGACAATTCTAGAACAGCTAAACCAGTCTAACAAGCACATATCATTAACAAATATCTTACTTCTGAACGATCTGTTAACCCGGTACCAATTAGTTTAATTGCTACTATGATACCCCCAATACGACCAACAAAAACAAACCTAGAAATGTGACTGCAGATAGAACTAAGTATAACTGACATAAAACGCCTTATGAGTATCAATCGTAGTTACATACTAACCCACATAATTCAAATGTTTATTCCGACCAATCAGTGGCCGAGTTCGCTTGGCATGCGCGAACGCAGCGCGTAAGTACAATCACCGCGGTCCGATCGCACGCGATTCGTTCGTAATCAATTAAGAGTATCCTTTTACGTGCGTACGACACTAATGGATTTGTTACGGTGATTTGTGTGATATAAAAACGATGGCAATGACACCTTGCATTATGTATAGTATTGGCGCTCTATGGTAGATACTTATAAATAGGTTCAAAGCTTGATTATAGATTGTCTCTTCTTAAGTTAAGGCTGGGGTTAACTCTCCCTTTCTTTTTCTTTGTCTCTCTCTTGTAAATACCACATGGTGATGGGGGTTCTTATTTTTCTTCTTCTCCATTTCTCTCTATCCTTGGCATGTGTGTCAGAAGCAGTGCATGTTGTCATACTTATGCACTTATGCAAGATACTTATGCATTTTCAAGTATTTGAGGATCAATACAATTTTTTTGTTTGACCAGAGATCTTTTCTTGATGTTGGTACTCCTGGTGACGTGATATCATAACAACATTAAAATAAAATAATATCAATATTTTAATAATATAATCGTTCCTACCTATCAGAAATAAAATAAGTGAAAATCAAACTTAAAACCTACGAAAATTACAAAAAATAAAAAGTCAATCTCTTCATTCTACGAATGAACGGAGTCATAGTTATTCAATATCCGACTTCTGCGAAATATGACTATGTATTTTATTACTCGCATATCGAGGTAGAAATTGAAGAAAAACATCGCAGTTTCTATGATAATTTAATAGTAAAAAAATAACATTCTGATATCAAATATTAAATCTTCTTGCGCCAGTAACATTCAATCGTAGGAAATGGGAAAGATAAGCTTGACTACATAATGTTTATAATAAAACATTCTGCATGATTTGTCGCACTGATAAAACTGAAATTATAGCTCGCGATGCTGTGACAAAAGATACGAGTACATCGTGGATTTTGTCACATCTCTAATACAAAAAAGAAACGCCGAAATCCTTTTTTCGTCGGTAATTAATACGACAAAATCTGTCACACAGGTCTTGTTACTCAATTTTCTAGACGCAGAGGCCCAGTTTGATTGTTTTAAGTTCCCTAATTGTCTGATAGCAATTAATGCAATTACAGAAACTGGAATTAATTCGTTACTTAGAATTATTTCAGTTTTAAACGCTAAATTAGATATTGTTTATCTGTTTCTAGCGATAAAGGCTTATTTGTCATTCTTTCTTTTTAAAATAATTTCCTGGTCAAGCACTAATATATTTCAGGCTCCTTCATAAGAGTTATTAAATAGGTGTTTAAGTTATGCATCATTCAGATCATTAAAAACCTGTGCCTTTCCATTTCATTAAATTTTTCTCTATCGACTGCTATCCGAGTCCATAATTTTCCTCTTGTAACTTCTCGCACGTCGTTCCAGCGTTTTCTCTGCCTTCCTCTGTGTCTGCCATTTCTCGGGTACCAGAATGTTACTCTTTTACTTTATGTTATGGACGCCACTGCCTATTCCCTCCAAGAATTTTAAAGCCTTGTCATGTTATATAAGTTCTTTTGTACAGCGATTCTCATGTAAGATAAGCAATGTCACTGATCGCTTCATTAATAACAACTCTAGTAAGTTGGTGCCACAATATATGCGCGTGAGTGTCCGTGTGGTCGCAATCAATACAATCACCTTAAGCTTTCGTCACACTTACTGCGAATTGAAGATACGAATTACGATACATGAGGTTATGTGAAATTTTTTATGATTTGTATTGTAGCTACACAGGATGTGAAGTTTCGTGAACTAAAATTGATAGCTTTGGCAACATGTTGATCGAATTATGGACAATTTGAAGATAGATAACTTTCATAATCACCCTTTAATGTTCCCCACTGCTGGGCCACAGCCCCCCTCTCTTCGAGAGGGAGTGGGCCGTAATCTCTACGTGGGCGGTGCGAGTTGGTAGATGGCACATGTCTTCGAATGTTTGGTTCTAGGACATGCCGGTTTCCTCACGATGTTGTCCTTCACCGTTTTGATAGCAGTGGTGATGAAATTATTTACACAAAGTAAAGTGCCTGTCTGGGTTCAAACCTAAGACCTACAACTAGTAAGTCCCGCCGTTACCACTGGCCCACCACTGCTCTACTAGATAGCTTTAATTCATCCTAAATTCAAATAATATAGGATGCATGCAATTTATGGTCTCCAAAAAATACAAAACATGGTTGTCATTACTCAAGAGTGTTTTCAACTTCGACTCTACGCTTTGGCTATAGTTTTGGTGTCATGTTTTTTTTATTATTTGTGTGCCCTATATAAAAATGGGTTTCTCATGAAACTTTTGACATTTCTGGCACGGTAGAAGGGATATCCCGATCACGACAGCATTCATTACTGTTGTGTGACGTAATTCTTATCACATAACATACCAAACGGAGTACTTACATATCTGCACCTTATAATAATTCCATATAACAACACACATGGGTCGCAGGTCATATCCTACTCTCTTGTCGCACCCGACCCACTGTGGGCCACTGTTGGTAAGTATGGGCCACGAGTCTCACGCCACGCCATGCCAACCTTACGCATTTTACATAACCACTATTATGTACTTTCATATTCATATGTTTATGTAATAGGTACCTATAGATAGTTTGATTTAGACACTGTGTGTATTTTTTTTGTATGCGCGTTTTGATAGCAAGTTCGATGTTATTGATCGATTTATTCTGAATAAAAATGTAGCGATTTAATGAAGTAGGAAATTGTATCACGTACTTGGTGGACTGACAATGCTTTTATAAGATTTTAATGTAACTAAATATAACTAAAAAGTAAATGATTTCTCAGTATTTTCAAAAACGCTTTATCAATTATATTATGTTTATTTCGTTTCAGAAATAAATGCTATCCTATTGTATTCTTATTTTATTATTATTTTGTATATTAATACACATTGTCGACTAGTTTTGAATCATAATAAAAAATAGAAATGAAATAAAGGAATATAATAATTAATAATCACTGTCGAGTGTCGAGTGGCATTCAAACTATTGTGTCAGCTTCGCGTACAGTTAATATTTAATTACAAAATACCGGATAAACCATCGACTTTTGCTATTACCTACTCATGTTTCTTAATTACAAAGAAGCCAGATAATTATCATAATGGAATACATATTTTCTTATCGTTCTACGGAACTTATATAGTATGGGAAATGGGTTACGATTTCTCATAGACTCGTAAGCGATGGGTCCACAAAAACGTGAGTTACGTCAACCGTAGGTCTGCTCCCGTTTCGCGTACGTGCCCGTTTGTTTCGAGCTCAAAACTAACTTTGCAACGGCTTAATACTGAGATGAAGTGGCTGAGTTTGCTCTGACTGAAACCATTTCCGGACTAATGGTCTGTGACTAAAATTATGATTGGTAAAATGACTCCTAATACAAAGGCTCTAAGGCTTTCTGATAATAGTTTATGACTAATGCTCCTTTTCACTAACACTAGGCGTCGCCTTAATCAAT
Organism: Agrochola macilenta; assembly: GCA_916701695.1. Classification (NCBI taxonomy): domain Eukaryota; kingdom Metazoa; phylum Arthropoda; class Insecta; order Lepidoptera; family Noctuidae; genus Agrochola; species Agrochola macilenta. The sequence continues at coordinate 18,898,326 of OU753560.1, read as the reverse complement.
AACTAGATAATAGCGCGCTGCAGGGTTAACTTTCTGCGCTGAGCCGAGCGTTAAGAGCCTATTCCACGGGTTCCATCAGGCAGTATATAAAAAAATACTATAGTTTTAGCCTTGAAATCGTCAAAGCATTTTTTGAAAAGACAGGAAATATGATGCTTTCGGACTGTCTCCACATATTCCGCCTTGTGTAACTACAATGCTCAAATTGCAGGCTCATTAGCAGAACACTCTTGCATCATTAATATCAAATAGTACACGCAAGATACTATAACAAACATCAGTTCAATCAGCAGTGGAAACTAAAGCTATTTTAACGCAAGACTAACAAACTATCTTGCTTCACTCACGGCACGCAATATCTCAATTTGTCTTGATCTAGATAAATCCACCAAATCATCGAAACAACTTGTCTTGAGACCGGTGCCATAGAAGGCGAGCAGCGGTAGAGGTAGCGGGCAATACGAGTCTCGAAGAACGCGGATAGCGGTAGTTTTTTTTTTTTTTAAAGTAACATTTCATTTACTACCTTACCGACTACATTACACTACTTACTACGGAAAAATATCAACAAAATTATACTTATACTAATTGTCGCATCACATATCCTGTTAAATAGTTATTGAATGCTTCATTGTTGCTGTAACTGAGCGATTTAATTACCGCGTTGTATAAGTTTTTTATTACCTACTTCGATCAAATGTATAGTATTTTCAATTTATTTGTTTGCCTATTACTATGTAGTTTTTGGGTAGTTTCGGGTTCAGGCATGCATAAGATCTGTGTCCGCTTGAGCACTAAGGAATCAGAAGAAGTTTTAGTGTTAATCAACTAATATAAGGACGCGTTATCCACTACGCGTTGTCCTTGTCGCTACTTTTGATTTAAAAGAGTGTCCGTGGAGTTTCTTGCCCGTTCTTCTCCATAGCAACTACTACGCTTTGGAATGGGCAACTAATTAGCTTCATCTTTCTGACTGACCGACCCCTTGACAATTCATAAGTGCCTGTAATTGGTTTATTTGAATTGAATGCTTGTAGTTTGAGTTTGACTACGCCTCAGTCGAATGTCAGCTTTACAGCTCCCGCTTCCGCCCACGCTTTCATTATAGCCTCACCTCAAAAGTTTAAAGCTACTACTTCACGAGAATTTCTGTCTTTGTCTCTAATTTCGTAAGATATCCCGTCACAATAATAATTTATAACGCTGTAATTAATAAAAGGAATTATCGAATGAATCATTATGAAATTACACCACTTTGTTTAAGAGTCTATAATACCTCAAATTGCTTAGCATGATCCTCTGTTATATCGAAAATACTGCAGCATTAATTTTGAAATAAATATGTAGTAAAGTGAAGGATTAATGTTAAGTACTATGTGTGACGAAAAAACGATTCCATAAAATTTTCTTGATAGAAATATATTCCAAAGTTACTCCAAACCGAAAATAAACCGTTGGTATTCAAAAAACTGTGCATAATAATTGAACTAACTATAAAGCAGACGGTTTTTTTTTTTACATAACCATTATTTTCTCGATAAAAACAAATATAGATAATTTGAGCCTTCTCCCCGGCCCGCTCAGTCTTGCTCTCACTCAGAGTCCGAGAGCAGTATCGTGAGAGCGAAATAAGGAGTGAATTTGAGCTGAGTTATTATGGACTCTTAAATGAGCCGGTTGTATAAGTTGTGTTAATTGGTGCTAGTGACCCATTTCAATAAGTTTAATTAGAAAGCATTGTCCTTAATCAAATATTTAAATGAGATTGCATGCAACAGTGTTTGGTGCTGGAGATAATTGTTGAGTCCCGGTTAGAAGGTCGTGGGTCTAAACCTGTTGGTAAACAATTGAAGTTGAAGCTAGTGTAATTGTGTTAACTATCAGAAAATTCTAATAATGCGGTTTTAGATTCAAGTTTCTATTCTCTGAGCTTTCAACAGATAAATGAAAAGTTTGTTTTTATTTTATTTCTTGCATTATTGTATATAATCAAAATTCATTTATTCAAACTAGGCTGAGAATCAGCATATTTAGAACGTCACAATCACATAAGACAGTCCCCCAAAACGCCCGCCCTTCACCACTTCCTACTGCTTTAGCAGGGAAGAAGAAGCGCATCAAACCCCCTGCATAAAATAAAAAAACTTGAGAGGTGTCAAGGGACACCCGGATGGAACGAAGTTCCTCTTTCTATGAGAGAGAGAGAGCGAGAGACAGACAGATAAACACGCGCACGCCGCACGGCTTACAACTATAGCAAAAAGTGTCGTTACAACTTTTGGTTTTAATTTTTTCCGTCTAGCCCCCTTTCGCAACGCGCGATAAGGAACTTCGTTCCAATAGTAGCAGTATTAAATAATATTATAACGATTTATTTTAAATATGCCACGTATCCACGAAGCTTTACGAACTTTTAGAACCGCGCAACTTAGACTTAACTTATGAAACCTTTTTCAGAGACAAAATCCTTGAAAACAAGATTTTTTTCACGCATTTTAAATCTTCTTCTTCATTTAACACCCCTAACTTACTTCCAACCTTGGTGCGGTCAGCTTGACTGACCACTAACAACCTACGCAGTCACTTGACGTCATGTCACAAGTAATGGTTGAAAAAACAATAAATAATGACGGTAGTCTTCACCTTGCTACAATAACAACATGCTTTGTGTTTTACTGCCATTGTGAATTCGATAATTTACTTAAATTATTCCTGCTAAGACCTTCAGACTAACGCGACAAAATTTTGTCATCGCCATGTCGTGCCGAAACGAAATCTCATGAAATCGACAAATTTTGATCAATTTTGTTCATTCATTGTGAGAAAGGGAAAAGAATTTAAACAAAATGATTTGTGATTTCAAAAGTCGAGTTCTTTGTTTTGCATGTGACTGAAAGGGATTTTTCAAATAAGTCAAGTATTCATGGAAAATCACAAATATTCGCAACAAGTTTTCCGAAAAAAGACGCGAGATCACGTTTTTACAAGAAACTATTTTTGATTTCGAACATTTACAAATATCATCAACATCGTTATATCGGCTACTTGCATGTGGCTGAGCCACTTTTTTCAACTTCCATACAAAATATAGCAGAAAAATAATGTTGAAAAAACGTTTTTTTTTTTTTAAACCCTGTTAGTAATGTGTTTTTCTCGAACCATATCATGAAATTTAAAAATCACACAAACCCATCTCTCCTCTTTTCGATAAAATTTTGTCGCTCGCGCATGTTAGTTCGTTCGTATGGCCGATTAATGCTCACGCGATTGTTTTACGATAGCTTCATTCACGTGATCATAATTTTATGCACATGTTATCATACACACGTGTGGTGCATGAAATTGGTGTTTTTATCAATGAAATATTCGACAGGATTAGTGCAAAGTGCAAGTGCTACGTAATGTCTCACTCGCTCGGAATAGATTGCAAAAAGATAATAATCTCAACCAACAAACATAAAAAAAATTGGAAATGTATGGATGGATGATTGAATGATAGTAACTTCTATAGTATAAAAGAATTTATAGATTTAAAAAAATTATGCCCTGTAAAATTTTCTAAATCCTTCGATTTTTCCCACAGTGTTTTACCCTAAAGCTCATCACATACATTGAAGATGATATAATTATATTACAGCGCTTAAAAATCCTTTAAGGTAAAATAAATATTATCTTCACTATGTGTGGAGGTCCATTAAATTGTACGGTGAGCGATATGTCGAAGATAATGTATATTATACAAAAGTATGCAAAATAATTTATATTACTCAACACAAAACATTAAATTAAGCTATTTGGTATATGTCGGCTAGTACACGCCAATATACCAACAAAAAATATTATAATGTTAATATTATAATATTATTATTATTTATTATAATTTAACACTATTATTATTTGAGGAGCTCGTGGCTAAGTAACAACAGCCGCACTGGTCGATCCATCAGGTTAAGCTACGCTTGCCGGGGTTGGTCAGTGGATGGGTGACCATCTTTACATACCGAGAATCCTCCGTGCCTCTGAAAGCACGTTAAGCCGTAGGTCCCGGCTGTCATTCGTGGATCTTTGACAGTCGTTACGAGTCGTCAGAAGCCCGAAAGTCTGACACCAGTCTTACCAAGGGGTATCGTATTACCCAGTTACTGGGTTGTGGAGGTCAGATAGGCAGTCGCTCCATGTAAAATACTGGTATTCAGCTGCATCCGGTTAGACTGGAAGCCGACCCCAACATAGTTGGGAAAAGGCTAGGCAGATTTTAATAATTTAAAACTATTGTATGCTGACCTTTTTTTAATGTAAGTAGGTACCATTGCAGAATCTCTATCCCGGCTGTCATTCGTGGTGGATCTTTGACAGTCGTTACGAGTCTTACCAAAGGGTATCGTAGTACCCAGTTACTGGGTTTATGGAGGTCAGATAGACAGTCGCTCCATGTAAAATATTGGTATTCAGCTGCAACCGGTTAGACTGGAAGTCGACTCTAACATAGTTGAAAAAAGGCTAGGTAGATTTATTGCAGAATCTCTTTCACACACATCTTAGCCATCACAAATCAGGTTGACAGAGATGACCACATAATGTCACGAAGTCACGATGTATCTCTTCCATATCCGTTTCAGATTTGCGAAATAAACAAGGCTCTAATGCAATTGTCACATAAACGTGTTTAACCAAAAGATTAGAATGGTGCAAGTGTGAACAAGTTGTAATTTTGTCGCCTTCGTGATCTAGTTTCAGTTAATTCTTTATGCATATCAGCCTTGGAGTAATCTCTAATACCACTAGCTATAGCTAAAACGTATTAATTCGATTCTAAGCCCCAAAAGTAGGGCCCAACTTAATCTAGAAGTTATCAAATTTCTTTCGCTAAAGTGGTCCTGACGTCTTTCGAAATTGATCACAGCATATGGATAAGACCGGCTATAAATCTTGGTCTCAATTGGATGCTTCTAAGAAGAATTTCATTTCAATGCCTATGGAGGTCTAAATTGATTCTCAATTTCTCATCAATATCGATTCTTAATGTACTACTGATTTACGCTGTCTGAGAATATTCGATTCGATAACTGAAGTGACGAATGACATTGAGGTGCCAGAAATCTCAAATTAACACGTGCCTCAAACGAAAGTAGACAAAAAGTCGACCTCACGTAGTAGTTTTTTCGATCAACCAGCAATTGCGAAAGCAAAACGACAAAATTCATTATTCGATTACAGAATTGGGTCGTTGTTGGTCCAATAATGCAGAAACTAGTATTACTCGTTCACTTTGTTGTCGGTACGACTTTTTAGTAATAAAAACTTCATTTTGAAGCCTCTGATAAGATATCGAATGCGGCTAAACTTGACAGATTAAACTGAAATTACAAAAAAGATAAAGTTACGGCAATTAAGATGTTGAAATACGAAATATACTAAATAATTATCTGATAATATGTTTAAGATTAATATGATACAATCGATAAAATAGTGGCCATTGAAATCAAATAAAAACTGTATCATGCAGCAATTAAATAAATCTTAAAATCAGTTCAAGCCTGTCGAAAAAGAAATACATCTTAGCAACTGATCATGCCGCTATCTGCATCAATCTCTCTTGTTATATGAACGTAAAATAATACTAAGAATCCATTCAGACAAACCAAAGAACTATTACCAAATAAAAATGTCTTCAATACGTTACGAAATCTCGGCAGCCTTGACAAGTGGCACATGTCATCCGCCATCTTGAAATTGATGCTGTCAAAACACTTAATGTCATATTACATTAATGGCCGTTAATTGATGTTTCCTTATGTGATTTTAAGACTTGTTGAGTATGTCGATACTTTTTATAACCAATAAAATGTCAAGTAAATAGTGATCATTAAAGGTAATTTGTATTCCTTACAGGTTTTTGCAAATATGTTTATGTGAAAAAATCTAATTTGGTTTGAATATAATGCAATTTAATTAAAAAACAACCGTGTACGCACGTAATCTCTGAGTTTGAATGGCATCATCGCCGACTTCATTCGTTCAAAAATTAATGCAAATTAAAATAAGTACTCGCAACGAATTAATTATTTATCCAAACTCATTTCCTTTGCTTCAAAGGTTAACGTTTTGGAAAATGGAATGACATATCCGAAGTTTATGTCATGATAAAACCTCCGTGGATAAAACCTCTAGGTTCTTTTTTTTGTTATATGGTAACTTGCATTTTGTCCTGCTAGCATCCAGTCTTGAGACATGACGTTGAAGTTGTGTTTGAATAAAAACTTTGCTTCTCACGTTGCTGTCAAATTGTTATGTTTTTCTGATAAAATAACATTCATTGAGTATGATATCTGCTTTGTTAAGCATCTGATATTATGGGTGACTCAATGTTTCTTATGTTTTTTAAGGGCATAAATTGCGTATTTACAGTTTTTGTAAAAAATCAAAACAGTTTTTGTAGTTATCGCAGTAGTACAAAATCCCAATGATATCCAATTAACCATACATTTTAAATGAGTTTTTTTTAAAGTTATAGTAGGTGTGATGTCTGTTACAACTTACAAACGAAATATATATTTTATTAGTTCATGTAACTAGTATATATTGTTAAATGGTGCAAAAAGTTGTTAGCATAAAAACTGTTTTTTTTGCTACATGCGATTAATGAACTGTCTATAGACATGCGTCAATAATTTTTTAAAATTAATTTATTTTATAAAATTAATCCACTTTTTGTCAAACACCCTGTCTTGTTGCTTTAAGCATGGCCTCTACTACCTCTGGATTAGTTCCTGTTAACTTATAATTGTGAATTTATCCGGTATCATCATCTACCTAGCCTTTTCCAACGATGTTGGGGTCGGCGTCTAACCGGATGCAGCTGAATACCAGTATTTTAGATGGAGCGACTCCTCCTCCTGTGAATTTATCTGGCATATAGTGTCTATATTTTGCACAATGTAAAACAGACCTTAACATTTATTTTATGTATGTAGGTACATAAAATAATGTTTAGACCTCACAGTACTCTTTATTTCTCTTTGTTCTACCTCAGCTAAATCATTACTACACTTTACCTTTTACCTACACAAACTCATCATAAACCACACTTTTCATTTGTTTAAGTCCTGAGGTAGAAACGAATTTCTGTTCAAAATTAACAAGCACGTGTACCGTAATGGAACTCTGGCACGTGCACCTGAGCTTAATGGAAGGTCCTTCTAAACTTTTAGTAGCATGTGTTTATTTACTGCACGTTTTTATGTAAGCTGTCTTTGAGATAGGTAGGTATATAGTAGAGGTTGTGAAGGTTCGTTGACCTTTTGTTTAATGTCACTGGCTACTGATGAATTTTCATAGGTACCTTTGTTTACTTAATCCGAAATTAGCCTTAGATACCTATACCCCGCTTCAGCCTGCTTGAGCAAACAATAAAGGCTCGTGCAAACTAGCGCGACACGACACTGATGATTGTTGTACCGTGAAGTTTTCTTAGAAATTGTTTTGTTAGAGTCGCGTCGCGCCGGTCTGGCCCTAGGACTCTTGAAATACTGAAATCTGAAAATGAAAAGTAATATAAAAATAACTCGCCAGTACTTTTATTTGAAACCAACACAGTTAGCTACTTATGTCAGATTTCAAAAGCTAAAATCAATAATCTCGAGTAGGGTTTCAATAAATCTCGCTTCAACGGTGAACATTTCTGTAACACCACCTGAAAACATAAGTAACAAGATTGTTTCATATTTTGGTTTCCAAAAATAATGTATTTATTCCACAGCTCGGAGCGCGGAGCGTTCGCAATGTGATGCCGTATTAATTCACGACGAAGGCGATTATTGAGTGAAAACACGGCCACATGTGTTTCTAGGGTAACCATACGATAGCTTTTGGGAGGAAAATTAATATTTTGAAGTGTTTACGTCTTAATTCACGTGTTTTTTTTTTTTTGAGTTCTAATGTATATTTAGCGTTACTTCGCGAAACTCGCGACTTCACCACTTGAACATGTTACAAAAAAAAACTTTTTTTTAGTACACAACTTAGAAACTAGTATTGGTAAAGGCTAGTTTGTTCGTTCTAGTCGAAACTAGTTGAGAAATACCGAAAAATTGCCAGAAATACTTACTACCAAACTATCTCCAAATGCTTTAAAAATAAATAAAACAATATACCAAAATTCTAAGCCTATATTTTAATAATACCTATTAAAAATATCCTTTAATTTTTTTTTCTCTTTTCATTATTGCTTGCCTTGCCTTGCCTTACAAATTAAATAAGTAACATTGTGGCTAATGCTTAGCTATTCTACCATTGTAAGAGACTGGTGCCTGTGAAAAAATCTGTGTTAAAGATCCCCATGTTTATTAGTCCAACATTAATATAAAATTTAAGGTTTCTGTTAAAATAATTAGCCTTCAGAGATTTAAAAAATAATAAAACGTTTCTCTGAAGACTGAACAGCAATTGCTTTCGTTGCTAACCCTACAGTCACATCTGACGCAAAGAAAATACGAACGTCAACAACAACGGAGAATTAATTATATGCAAATTTAATTTGGTACGGTTCGCAAAACAAACGAGTTTACGTGTACGACATACGTAAACCTATTCGAAGAGTTTTCACAATACACTGAGCCCCGTTTCATAACCATAACTTTACTTGATTTTTGTTCGCATTCTAATAGTGAATTAGGTAAATTAAAGGATAACAAACAGAACGAGAATTTTATGATGGATACGGTTTGTTTAAAAAAAAAACTTTTTACAAAAAAAAAACAACCGACTTCCGTTATTTTTCACTTTGTAGTGTTTTTTTTTCGGAAATCGGTCGTTTTTTTTTTGTAAAAAGTTTTTATTTTTCACTTTTTAGTTGTGGTACCTACCCCACACAAATTCGAATACCAGTACCTGCTATGTAAATAACAGTCACAGGAAGTTATCATCATATCATCCATATATACTAAGTGGGAAAAATACGTATTATTGAAGCTTACTCAAAAACTATCCAAGCAAAGTTAATAAAATTAATATGGGACCAATCCGGGAGCATACCCTTTCATACAAAAAATAATTTTCAAAATCGGTCCACAATTGACGGAGAAATCGGCGGACATACATAAAAAAACATACATACGCGTCGAACATATAACCTCCTCCTTTTTGGAAGTCGGTTAATAAAATGACTACTTACGTACGTGTTTTGTTAAACATAAAAAAACCTAAATCTTCCGAAACTAGGTAGTAACAGAAGGCATAAATACAAATTTATTAAAGTGTTTAAAAAAAGTAATTGTAGGAAAAATCAGCAGACTTACACCCATCATATATACATACTTGTAAATTCAAGTCGCTTTTTGTTTCTGTATGTGTGACCGCGTTGTTCTACTAAACTACACAACTGATTTTGATGCGATTTTCACCATTATATTGAGAATTTATTCGGATGATTTTTGTACAGGGTGGCGGGACATCGACGCGAAAACTGATACCATATAGTTTCAGCACATGATTCTGAACCGATGAAATTCTTCGTCGGTTATTAAAAAAAAAAACTGCTGTTTCATAGAAAAGTGCAATACCTACGCGGTCAAAATGTATGGAACAGCAGATTTTTTTTTAAATAACCGACGAAATTTCAACATAGGTGGGCTCAGAATCATGTACTGAATCTATGGTATCAGCTTTCTCGTCGATGTCCCTGCCACCCTGATATAATAGGTAATACTTAAATATACCTAATAAAAGCAACCTCGATGTTTTGCCAAGTCGCAAAGACCGTGCGAAGTAAGGGCAGATCGCTAGTGACATATAAAATTACATAAAATGGTCCTTTAAAATCATGGACACAACAGTCTCGTTGGCAAAAAACAATGGTATCCTCTAATTATAACATTGCACAGGAACAGTTAGTGCAATAACCGTAATAGTCCGTCAATTAACACTTCAGTTGTATGTAATAAATCGTTTGAAATTAACTATGAAGACAGGGAAACAGGAAAGGGAAGTATCCAATGAAACGTTATAAGGACGGGAGTTAATGATTAAAAGTTGAACCTAGTTGCATAAAACTATAATCAGTTAATCAGCAAGTAATTAAAATGAGTTATCGTACTAACTGCCAATCTTTACTGCAAACCCGACTTTGTTTTATATACCTACAGGTTGGCATGGACATCGACGCGAAAACTATTACTATGGATTCAGTACAAGATTCTGAACGAACCAAAAAATTAGGTATTGCACTTTTCTATGAAACAGTTTTTTTTTTTTAAATAACCGACGAAGAATTTTAACGCAGAGGCGTTCAGATTCATGTACTGAATCCATGGTAACAGTTTTCGCGTCGATGTCCCTCTGACATCCTGTATATAGATAAATAAAACGTCGGGCTAGTTACACCATTTATAACTCAAGTACGGCTACCCCGATTTTTATGATCTTTGATTATTTTTATTAAAAGAGTTTCCGAGGAGTTTCTTGCCCGTTCTTCTCCGTAGGTACCTACTACGCTTTGGAATGGGCAACTAGCGTCATATTTCTGACTAACCGATTCCTTCACAATTAAGACAGAATAAGTATTAAAACAACGAAAATATTGATAATCAATTAGGTAGGTGTGCCGTAGATAAGAACTTAGTGCGAAACCGGGCCGGGTAAAGCTTTTTTTTGGCGATTTTACTGTATGGAAATAAGAAATATGGCTAACTAGTAAACTAGAATATTAATAATGAATTGCAATTATAACACTGAATTTGATGTAGTAACCGTTTTTTTGTGAACTAAATATTCGGTGTTATGGTGTTAATTATTGCATTTCATAATAAATATTTTAGTTCACTAGTTAACCATATTTTTTATTTCCATACAGTAATATCGCCAAATTAATCAAAATAGCGAAATATTTGACAGTTATTTCCGACGATCGCATAATTTGATCCTTCTTATAGCCCATACATGTTGCTATTCCACAAGACGTACAAAAGTACAAAATCAAACAAATCAAAACCCGCAGTTGTGCAAAAAAACTGCCTCTAAACCCTAATTTGATTACACCATAAACACTAAACCGTTTACGTTAACACTGTAACTCGATTAGCGACTAACCACTCGTTAGCACTTACCTACATTGCTTTACAGTATTTGCCTTATTATAGTTATTATTGGATCAAAATTCCACTGTAAGCGTTCTTATGCCCGTTTTCACCAACACTAAGCGACACCTAAAGATAATGCTTAAGAGGCTTACAACAGCTAAAGCGCGGTCACTTTCGGACTTCATAGAAAAGAAAAAGAAGCGCGATGACAGAACGCTAGTAATTTATTGCAAATGATGTACAAAAATCTATTGATTTAACAAAAAAAAAACAATCTGCCTAGCCTTTTCCCAACTATGTTGGGGTCGGCTTCCAGTCTAACCGGATGCAGCTGAATACCAGTATTTTACATGGAGCGACTGCCTATCTAAACCCGACAACCCAGTAACTGGGTAATACGATACCCCTTGGTAAGACTGGTGTCAGACTTTCGGGCTTCTGACGACTCGTAACGACTGTCAAAGATCCACGATTGACAGCCGGGACCAACGGCTTAACGTGCTTTCCGAGGCACGGAGGATTCTCGGTATGTAAAGATGGTCACCCATCCACTGACCAACCCCGGCAAGCGTAGCTTAACCTGATGGATCGACCAGTGCGGCTGTTGTTACTTAGCCACGAGCTCCTCCTGATTTAACAAAAAAAAATAAACACTATTACGTTAATGTGTTGCTTGTGTAATAATCTGACAAAAATCTGAATGATTCGGAAGCCTCACTAAGTCAAAATCTTTAAGATTTGACTTAAAGTGCATAAGGCTTCCGAGTCTAGATATGTTGTTGCGAATGGTCGACCATAGTAAAAACAATGAACAAAATGACATCAGATCTTACACGAGTTTTTAATAGTCTTTGAGAAACGAAGGTATAGTCGGATGCAAGTGATTCTATAGTCTATACGTAATAATCATGGGAAACTCAGTTATTTCATGATATCCGTAGCAGCGGCAACCTATCACGCCTTACACAACGCTCGTGTTGCACCTGCAATCTTTCTCTTATCCCACGAACTCCTTAACCTAGACTTCAATATTGCAAACTCAAAGTGATACAGTATAGGGTTATTAGAAGTTATTTCTTTTATATATGCCTGTATTATTCTCGGTGAATATATTCAATCCAACGTGGTCTTCTAGACTGTACCCTACCTAAAGAAAATATTTTTTGTTGCCCATTGCAGTTTTTTTTCCTACATCAGGGGGTTTAAAACGGCTGCTTTGCCAGAATCTTAATATGATAATATTATGAATCACACAAACTGTCACAAACTGACAATTCAAAATATTGCTTTCAATTCCTATTATACAATCTGTTTGACAGTTAAATATTATAATGCAATAAAAAATAAAAAATCTAAAAACTGTAAAGAAAAATTTTCCGGTAAAATTCCGGTCTTAATTTTTTCCATGCGGCAATATTAACACAAAATATGATTCTGATATCAATTGAATTGAATATGGTTCAGCTAAAAAAAAGTGTCACCATAGAGGAATTGCTGGGAATTCAGGAAATGAATTGCTTAATGTGGCCGTTTTAGGCCCCCTGATAGGGTTACGTTTAACCAATTTTAAAATATGATAAAAAAAAACAAAAAAAATAAATAATAATATATAAATATATAAAAAAAAAAAAATAGTAGTAGTAGTTAAATATGATAATATGATAATTTTTTAATATGTAATATGGGTATTTTAACATGTATTTTTGGTGTATGCTTTGTTGGTTGTCCTTAAATAAATTAATAAATTAATTTTATCACCTGCTTGTAAGCAATGACGTGGTCGAAGATGAAGCACGCTGATCTAGAACTCTAGAAGCAACTACGTTGTTGGGCCTATCAACACAGTAAAAATTCTAGAACGCGTCTTTATTGTCTAGGACACAGCAAATTAATATAGCCTAATTGAGTCTTTATAGCGAGATAATTACTAAGGTAACGTTTAATTGGAGTAGATGAACCCGTTAATTGCTATAATAAACTTGATTTGCACTATCAAACGGCTGTTACTAAATACTCTGGTTACTTGGCACCTCTTTACCTTCAAATACCTTCACACCCTATCGTCCTATCGTGCTATTATTGAGGCATCACACGTCTCTTCTTAGGTTCCAAGTTGAAGGACGTAGTTAGCTTACTAAAATCTGACGATCGATTGACTAGCAATAGGTAATATCTAACTCCACTCACGGACATATGGATTGCCTCCCGTCTTAGATTCGATACATATCTTTTGCCTCATTTAGTAGTGAAGATTCAAAAAAAAGTACTTAGTTCTAGTGCTCTATAATCTTCCTCATGTTGCCATCTTCAATAGTTATGGCTGTGCATTGTCCGCTGTATTAATTTAATACCAACTAATATTATAAATGCGAAAGTGAGTTTGTTTGTTTGTTACGCTTTCACGCTAAAATGGCTGAACGGATTTGGATGAAATTTGGCACATGGGTAGACCATGATACCCCGATATTACCACGGAATCGAGACTTTCACGGGTGAAACAAAACAAGATAAATAGTAAAATATCTGTGAACATACCTAATCACACATGCAAGGTTAAATACAATTGACTCTCAACGAACACCCAAATATGCAATAGAACATCTCTCACCAAAAAACAAAAGAAAATTCAAACATTCGAACAGAAACAAATGATCCGCGACGACCCAGTTCACAAAGCAAAAGAATTATTCGTAATTTTTACAGCAATTCGATCATCAACAGTCATTATACGATCTGACATTATTATATAAAAGACATTATTACACGACCTGTACAGCGCAACACAGAAACCCACTTCGCTTGGAGAAAGCGCTTTTACTGCTTGATGATCCAACCAGTGTAATAGGTCATAGAGATTGGGCCCTAGATAACAGGGGAGTTCAGACCTGACCTTTGTATGATGTAATCATCTTTGTGATTATTAACTTGAAGCTGTTTGGAGTTAGGTTGTTGATTGTACCGAATAAAAATATTTTACAAAAAAAAAACAATCGACTTCCAGTCAAAAATAACTTTAATTTCGGAAGTCGGTCTTTTGGTGGTAAGTCTTTGGTTTTGAATTTTCGTTTTTTGCCACCGACTTCCGAAATTAAAGTTATTTTTCACTATGTAGTGTTTTTTTGGAAGTCGGTTGTTTCTTTTTTTGTAAAATGTTTTTATTTTTCACAATTTTCAAAATCGGTCCCGATGGGCATACATAAAAAAAACATACATACGCGACGAACATATAACCTCCTCTTTTTTGGAAGTCGGTTAAAAACGTGGTTTTAATTCTGTTAACCAAAATTGGTCCAGACAAAGTGACATTCGATCATCGATGACGATGGAAAGTCAAAACGTACCTATGGGACTCACATAATCCACCTAAAAAAACGAGCGAACCTTACAGTAGTCGCAAAAGATGTGCAACATCTGACATCTGGCTGACAGTACCAACCTCTCGGACCTGGTACCATCTGACGGCCAACTAGCACCGCGCGCGCTCGTATGTCAAATCAAATAGCGCGCGCTTCTCCGGCTTTCTGTTACACACTTCCGTCCCTTTTCACGAAATCACCGCCACAGAGTGCATGAAAGCCGTATAAAAGATGTTACACATTTAAAAAAAAGTTGAAAATATTTTTTTAAATCGTTGTAGAAATACGAAACGCTTTGAAAGCGATTGATACTTGTTAAGGCCCTCTGGTATGTAGGTTATGTCACGCTATTACAGTCCTGAAACCAAGTTGAAAATATAAATGACAAAATTGTGACGAAAGTAAAGCCGTTTCATTCTTCCACGGTTTTCTCAATTCAAAATCGAAATAACCACAAAACCTAGCATAGAAAAAGTACAGATAGTCAGACAAACAGAAACGTAATATTCCTGGGACTTACAATTTTTATACGTTACGCCAAGAACGCTAATTCGAAAAAGCTGTCTGCAATAAGTACAGGGACGACATTTCATTTTCTCAGATATGCTCAAAGAAAATTTAATACCTACGTTGCAATATAAAGTAACTATGGTCTAAATCAAAAGTATTTGATGAAAGTGTAAACAAAGCCATTGTACTGGTTATTAAATTGTCACACAATCACTCACCAAAAGGAATTCGTAACCTATTCATCAGTATTTAGAAGGTCTCAACTTTATATCTCAACACTTTTTCCATGAATTATTATTTGAATATCATTGTTAAATTTAAAATCATCCACGAAAATCGACGTTATAAAATTAACCTCAATTGTCACACGAAAAACATCTTCAGGGATTTAAATTAGAAGTTCAGGATATTCAAATAATCAAATCAAGGCATTCAATTTGTAAATGGCACAATAAATTGGCATCTAAAGGTACGTTTTCTGATTCATTTCTTTACATTTTCACCAGATACTTTTTGAACAGACTATACAAGATATACAGCTACTGTAGATAGGTAGCACTTCATCACTTGATTACCTGTGAATCCTCACCCTCTTCCCTCGAGGGATCGAAGACTGAGCATCTCTTTGACGCCATCGAATAGTTTGTTACATAGAAGATACCTACAAAAATCCAAGGAAAGATTTCTTTGTAAAAGCAAGATATTTTTAGGCCAATTTATTATAATATTTATTTGAGAAGAGGAGTGTTAGTTATCTGTCCACACTTAAGGTGAATAATATAAACATTGGGAAGTGTTTAACAGGGCAATGCTCTAATTAACCAATGAACTGTTCATGCTTTTTTACCTGAACTTTGTGTGGATTAAGGGAATCTGACTCATAGCGCAAATAAGTACAGATGGGCCACTCCGCAAAATCATTTAAATAAAAAGTGACTCTTGCCACGATACAATAAAGTGCAATTCAGCTAATTACCGACAGTTATACTTCTGACTACGTTACGCCCACTGAATTCGACAAGTCGAGCCCGAGCTGAGATTCATACCTAAAATGCGCAGTGTCCGATCTGTATTCATCTGTGCTCATAGCAAAAAAGTTAAAAGAAACACAAACATCCTAGATTTGCGACAAGTTCCGTGCCTACAGCGAGCAAACCCATCATTAAACTATTGCTTCTTTCCCTGAACTCAAAATGGTACAAAAGCATTAGCTTAACAAAATATATCAAGACCGCAGATTTACAATTATAAGTTGGCCGATTAAATCGCAGAGTATAGTGACATATTATTAGCTACCCGCACATCTTGTCCAACTAAATATGTATCTGTATCTTAGTAACTTCATAGTTGGCCAACTTACAATTGTATGTCTGCGGGAGCTCTAATTTAGCGGATATCTTAAATAAAAAAATACTAGTAGTACAGCCGACAATTTTTCTAACAACTTCATGTGATCAGTTCTTACGCGGGACAAGTTGACATCTCGTTTGTTAAAAGTTAATTGACGGACGTTTCTGACACTTTAACTTTTTAATAAAATGTTTGTACATAATAGAGTACCTAACTTTTCAGTTTTCAGGAGTTTAGCTTTTTTGTTTTATCCTGACCTCTGACAGCTATTTCAGCTTCCTTGATCTTATTTATTTGTTAAAGTAATTGCTTCTTTTAAAAGGTACAAAGGAGGAATAAATGCCTTTTTAAGCATTTTCCCCAGTCAATAATGTTTCTTCAGGATTCAGAAGTAAAACTATTTTCTTTTATTCAACATAACACATAATATAATATCACGCCTTTAACGCTTTAAGGGTTGGGCAGAGGTTTACCTATAGTAAACCTAAATTTCAACAGTTATGCAAATTTATGACTTTTCGTTTTATTCAAGTTTCGAGGTAACATTATGAATTCACCTCTAGGCAATCCTATATCAAGGATACCAGTAGAATTGTGGCGGCATCTACAACGCCACATGCGAACTACTGGTTTACTGCGCGAAGAGTATACTCGTATGTATACAACGTCCCTACATCAATCGTCGGGCAGCAACACCCGTTTGGTCGGAGAATCTTCACTTTTTTAAGGAGGATGAGTGAAGTTCTTCCTCATACCTCTATACTTCAATCAATGAATTGCAATCATTGCTTTACCTAAGTATGCATAACCAAATTCACTTGCTTACCTATGCGGTAAAACCCTTTCGGTTTCATCTCGTAATCGGTTAGTTAACACACAATCTCTTGCGGTATACACTGCTATGAATCCGCTTGCAAAACCGCCATTCTTTTAGGTTCCGTCATCAAACCACAAGGAATAATGGCTTCCATCACGTATTATATTAAATCTATCAATGTGTTTAGTTCTGTTATGAAATACTGTAACTAAAAGACAGGTAGATACAGTCGCTGAAAGCTGACCTCAATATTTTTGTAAAAGACCAACATACGTATCAACTTATATAATTACTAGCGACGCGTTCCAGCTTCGCACGGTTTTTATGAATTGACATAAAATCGAGATTTCTTAGGTAAACGTAACTTTAAAATTAACGTATTTTACACATAAACCTTCCGGAATAAATTCTCTAAACGATGGTGAAAACCTCGTCAAAATCTGTTGCGTGGTTTAGAAGAACAGGGCGGACATTCAGACAAACGCAAAAAGCGACTTTGTTTTATATATATGTTTTAGCTTTACCCGTCCCGACTTCGCACGGGTAGCACTAAACCCTACCTACCTACCCTACCTATCCTAACTACCCTACCTACCCTAATTTTCTCAAAATTATATAAATTTTCTCCGTTTAAACCTTCCCTGGACTATGACAAACATTTCAAAACCAAAATCAGCTAAATCGGCTCAGCCGTTCTTGAGTTTTAGCGAGACAAACGAACAGCAATTGATTTTTATTTAAAGAATGTATAAATGTTCACTGATGATGCATAAGCAAAAAAACTATTGAAAAGCTACAAATAATGGTGATATTAGAACTTTTGCATTATAGCGATACTGGTCAAAGGTTAATACGTATACATATCATAATTAAGAGGGCCCTTCCCAGTCCGTCTGTCGTCAACGAGCATGGTCGAAAAGCTTGTTGTTTCATCAAGCGCAAGTGAAAACTGCTAACAAACAAGCGAGAATGCGATAACATTGTACGAAAAATAGTTTGTAAAAAGTTGTATCAGGAAATACGTGTTTTTGAGTAAACCTTACAAGTTTGTGAAAAAAAAAATTTGATATTTAGAATTTCCATTACATGTGCGAGGTTTCTATGCAGATGTTTTCTTTACTTTTACCAATTATGAGTATATTATGACCGGCCAAAGTTCGGGTAAAATTTGTGCAAAAAAGTAGATTTTTGGAGGCTTATACTGAATTTGTTTCTCATTTTTTTTAATATTTACTTTCATAGAAACCTAGATATAGTGCACAAGATACATATTAGTTTAAAAGTTTCAAAGAAAGATGTGTTACTACGCCATAATCACGTACGAGCGTTTGTATGAAAAGTATGACGGGTTGGCCGCTCTTAAAGTCGCTTTTCGTGTTTGGCTGTATGTCCACGTTGTTCTTCTAAACCACGCAACAGATTTTGATGACAGTTTCACCATAGTTTAGAGAATTTATTCCGGAAGGTTTATGTGTATAAAATGTTAATAATAAATTTATGGAGAAGCTCGTGGCTATGTAATAACAACCGCACGGTCTGATCCATCAGGTTATGCTACGCTTGCCGGGGTTGGTCTGTGGATGGGTGACCGTCTTAACATACCGAGACTCCGTGCCTCGGAAAGTGGTCCCGGCTGTCATTCGTGGATCTTTGACAGTCGTTACGGGTCGTCAGAAGCCCGAAAGTCTGACACCAGTCTTACCAAGGGGTATCGTATTACCCAGTTACTTGGTTATGGAGGTCAGATAGGCAGTCGCTCTATGTAAAATACGGTATTCAGCTGCGTCCGGTTAGACTGGAAGCCGACCCCAACTTAGTTGGTAAAAGGCTAGGCAGATTGATTAAAGCTACATATATCTAACTAAAAAATCTAGATGTTTTGTCAAGTCGTAAAAACCGTGCGAAGCATTAGCGTGTCGCTGTGTGTAATAAAACAATTGCCGACTTAGCGAAAGAGATCAGAGATAAATTCCCGTATTTTTAAGAACGTTCACATCCTGAACTCAATCTATCAAAAATACCTGTAATTTACATACATTTTTGACAAGGACTTGATGCTGAGACAGGATTTTAGGCGACTAGATTTTTAACCTTATATCCTTGAGTAGCCATTGACAACACCCATGGTAATTGATCTAATATTCTACTCTTAAATAAATTAACATAGGGGTGACTTTGCGGCAATCTAGCGAAAAGGCTTAGTGAACAGTGTTATTTAGTTAGGCAAGTTCTAATTTAATAGACAAATTGCCAACAGAGTTGCGGGCAATTTATCTACATAAACGGTAACCGAAAATTACATTTATACATTGTTATCTAAGTAATGATATTTTAACCATGTAAAACTATAACGTAGAGTAAGTAGATTACTTACAAATTATGAAAAAACCCATTTATGTACTTATTTTTCATCGTAATAAATTGTTAACTATTATAAATTATTAGCACGTTAAATATGACTTGAGGCTTTCGATGGATGGTTGATCCAGCAAGGTCCCAGGGCTCAGGTGCCCCCCTCAGGTGCCCCCTATTACTAAGCCTCCGCTCTCCGGCCGTCTATCTGTCTGTCAGCGGGCTGTATCTCATGAGCCGTAAAGCTTCGTGCAGACTAGCGCGACGCGACACCGGTTATTACTATACCGTGAAGTTTTCTTAGAAATTTTATTGTCCGAGTCGCGTCGCGTTGGTCTGAACGACCCTTAATAGGTACACAGTTGAAATATTCACAGATTGTGTATTTCTATTACCGCTATAGCTAAAATTATCAAATCAAATAAAATAAAAAAATAAAGGGGTACCTATGCAAGTCTTGCGTTTTTTTTTTGTTAAATATTATCCGGAACCCTTCGTGTGCAAGTCCGACTCGCACTTGGCCCGTTTTTTCTACATACTTTACATTATTAATCTTAAATTTTAACGTTTTTATTGCAATGAGTTCTTGTTTTTAGTTGAACTTGATAACCTTGTGTTTATATACAAGTAGTTGCTAAGGTATCGAAAATGGGTTTGTTAAATTAAAATTATGTTAATGTTGATTATGTAGTTATAGTACATAAATATATGTTACGTTCAATGATATAATACAATATATAGTACTTACGTTATAATTATAACTGATTGAACGACTATATTTATGTCTGCTTTACCTACTTTAATTAATAAAATTATCTAGCTATCTATGCGTTGTGCAGAAAAGCTAGGTACGGACCAACATTATTTAAATATATAATATATACAAAGGAAAGAATTGGTAGTAAGTATCCTAAATCCTAACTTAATATTATTATTCCTAACCAATTTTTTTTTTATAATGGGAATTTATTCAAATGTTTTACTGTATTTAACACAAACAACTATTTACACTAGGTACTAAATACAATAACTAACTATATAAAAAATACAAAAAACAAACGGACACTTAGGCGTCGAAGTATTCGTCCGCATCGCTGTCATCCGGGAACGAGCCCAGAACACTGCAGCATTGCCACGTTGAATGGCAATTTTTTTTTTTTTTTACTATCCTACGCTGTCCCACTCCTGGGCAAAGGCCTCCCTCCACTCCTTCCATCGTTCGCGAGCCCGCGCGTCCTCCTTCCAGTTTTGACGGAACCTATCCAGCTCGTCCCGCCATCTCCTACGTGGCCTGCCGCGACCCCGCACTGTCTCAGGGCGCCAGTTCTGTGCTATTTCGGCCCACAGAATGGCAATGCTTATTTATTTTACTATTTATGTACACACAGTAAAATACATAGAAATACGACATAAATATAATTTGAGTACGCACGGCTACACATCAAGCTATACATTTCCAGTATAAGCTGACCTCACATTGTACCGAAATCCTATACAATGCGAGATCAGCATAAACTGGAAATGTATAGCTTGATGTGTAGCCGTGTGTACAAAGGTTTGAGAAATTTCTTGTTACAGTCGCGAATCATATTTCAATCAACATACTCGTACAACCTGACCTGTAAATTGCAAAAACCGTGAGAAAATTTGCTACCATAAGCGCACTCCCCTTAATAAATTACAATAAATATAATATTCACAATTTCCGGTCTTAAACTAAAGTTTACAGCTTGTAATAAATCTGCAAACTGATCAAGAGCTACGGATATCGCCGCATGTGATTATGAGGCATTAAATTAACATAAGGCTTCGGCGAAAGGCAGGGAAAGCGAAAGGGTCTTTGTTCCCTCTATTTTATTAGCAAGTTATGCGGGACTCTATTTGTCTCTAGAATGAATTATGGTGCTGACTGCCTCGCTGAGCAAGCGCTACTGCTGAGCATGAGGTCCTGGGTCCGATTCCCGGGTCGGACAAAGAGTTATTGGGTTTTTCCATCTGGGATTTCTCAGTGTCAGCCCCGAGTCAGAATTTGTGCCCGGTTGATGGCAATAGGCTCGCCCCCTATTAGTATCAATCTGCCTAGCCTTTTCCCAACATGTTGGGTTCGGTTTCCAGTCTAACAGACTGCCTATCTGACCTGCACAACCCAGTAACTGGGTAATGCGATACCCCTTGGTAAGACTGGTTGTCAGACTTTCGGGCTTCTGACGGCCCGTAACGACTGTCAAAGATCCACGAATGACAGCCGGGACCAACGGCTTAACGTGCTTTCCGAGGCACGGAGGAGTCTCGGTATGTTAAGATGGTCACCCATCTACAGACCACCACGAGCTCCTCGCCTCCTATTACATGGGACTTAAACATAACTGGCGAGATGTGGGTGTACTATAGGTACAGCTCTGCCTAACCCATCGGGGAATACAGGCGTGATGTTATGTTATGGCTATACTATAAAATAAACAGTGTAAGGATCTTCGACGCACAAACTGTTACCATGATTTTAGACCCCCAGAGTAATAATTTTTCACCAGTATTAAAAAACAATATCTGCTTTACCTACACGGTCAAATTGTATGTAGCAGTAGATATATTTTTTTCGAAGTCCCTTACTCTCTGTTGGTATAAACTTTTTGGCTTAACCGGAGTCGGGTAAAAGTTTTACTGCGGCAATTACTGTACTTGTACTTTAAGTTCAGATTAAACACTCTACTAGTCAAAAATGTACATATTTATGCTCTTGAAACAAAGCAAATAAATATAATTAAACTAAAAAAAAAAAAAAAAAACAATTTTGAATTAACATTATCATTTAACTTAATTACTTTTGTAGCAGCACTGTGAGTTTTCAGTGTCAAATGTACAGATCATACAGAAATTACCCGACTAAGGCAAAGCCAGAATGAGGTACTGTTATTGCAGAATAGCCAGCTGATCATTGATTCAGTGCCCAACGAGAACCTCATACGTAATCATTTTATTTAAAACGAACTATCTAACAGAAAATACATAAAAGTAGCTTGTAAAGTTGTAAACACGTAAAGATAATTATCGTAATAACAAAGAATTATCAAAACCTACAGATTGCCATCTACCTTTTACACAAAACACTAATTTCCTTAACGATATCTATCAACATTATTAGTAAAAAAACATCCTTTCATAGATAATGTTATCTTTTCTTGAATTTCTTAACTTATTTATAGCCCTAAAACACTTCCTCATTATTTATCTGGATTGCCGATTCGTATCTGCGCCGCCATGACAGATCTAGCCAATCAATTTAACGAGGAGCGGCGCCAAACGCAAATATTGTGACTTAATTGTATTATGTAAAGTTCAAGCGATTGTGTAAGCGGGTAGCGGGCGATACAGCGGGCAATTCATATTAGTCACAAGTGTGGGATACTTCTAGACAAGCGTGAGCCATCGTCGACCGAATTATGTCAAACGCAAACCTGTCGAATATAAAACGTATTTGCAATCTTTTTTTAATAAGCTACATATATTTTTGCTGAAATAGACCACAAACATTTTTGCTAAGGCAAGGGCTCGTCACGAACAAATTTTAAACTTCAAAGATAACTTTAGTCAATGAAATGTTAAACAGATACTACTCAAAACGAGCCTTTACCAAAATAGGGAAATAAAGTCATTGATACCCATATATTGCTTACATATTTTCCCATTACGAGATGAAAAACGTTACTGAGCAACCGTAGCACGAGCTAGACACGATTAATATTTGAAGTGTGCACCGTGAATGTTCCATGTGAAACCGTATTAAGTAAAAATAAATATGTATCGGTCATTTTCCTTTCGTGGTAAGCAAAGCCCCGGGAGGTATTTTATGAATTCATGCACAGCAAGACATCGAGTGTAAAGAAAGATAGAATAGTAATGCACTGTCACTGGTTTCTTGTCGGTCTCATAAAGGAATCTAACAGGCAACATAGTTGCAAAATATATTTGAAATAAATATAAAAAAACTGAATTCAATAAGAAAAAGTTTGTCTGTGTGAAATATATGCTTTGTCTGTTATATAATGTGTAACAGTTTTCATTTAAAAAGGGCAACAAGCAGGAGTCTCCTGTTTAAACAGTAACCCATTTGTAAATCGCTTACTACGAGACCTGACCCAAATTAACACAGTAGCATTCAGACTTCGACCAAAAATAAACCTTAATTCAATGCAAATAAAATGCAAATTCGCTCAGTCTAGACAAAGTTTTCTCCTATTATATAGGATTAAGTAAATAAGAGAATTATTGGAATTATTTCTAATTTACCACTGAGTGAGTTGTTTTGTGGCGTCAGAACCGGTCGTAGTTGTGTTATTGAACATAAATTGTTGTTGAATAGATTTTAAATGGGTTCGCAGTGAAATTGTGATAAATGATCCTGGGACTCAATCCGCTAAATTATTTAGCGAATGCGGACGTGGTATTGAATTTAATCATTCACTTCGAAATTTAAATTAAACGTTATGTTGAATCCATGATTACATAACATAACATCTCGCCTGTAATCCAAGAAGGGTTAGGCAGAGGTGTACCTAGGAAAACCTTATAACTGTGATGTATATCAGCGTAGTTTTCGTTAAAAGGGTGATTTAACAAAACATATTCGTATACACACTGGTAAAAAATCTTATAAGTGTGATGTATGTCGGCGTAGTTTTAGAGAAGAGGCTTTTTAACAGTACAGCCGCATTTCGCCAGTTTAAGTCCCATGTAATAGGGGGCGAGCCTATTGCCATCAATCCGTCACAAAACCAGACTCCAGACCTTCCTGATGGAAAAACCCAATAACACTATGTCCGACCTTGGAATCGAAACCAAGACCTCATGCTCAGCAGTAGCGCTTGCGACCAACGAGATCCATGATTATTTAATTAAATACATACTGTACTTAGTAACAAATTAAAACATCAATAAATACTAAGAATTCTTAAAAGGCGAGACTGTTATCAAATTCCTCACTGAATTTGGATCACTTACAATTTTAATTTGTACGACATAAGGTGAATGCACCAGTTTTCGGTCAAAACGATAAATAAAAACCGGTTTTCTTTTTTAAATTACAATTTCGTTTTATCACACTTGTTCTTTATCGCATGAAAAAGGATCACGAACATAAAGTTAACAAGTTTCGTTTACATTAGTGCATCGTGTGGACGGAGCAAAATGTAACCAATATGTCTCTATAGGCGATTACAAGTGCGGGCTTATGATTAAACGAGACCGGATTACCCAAGAGAAGTTTCATACTTACCTACTATTACCTGTGCATTATGCAATCAAGCCTCTCCAGCGAATTGGACTTAACTTTGGATCAAATGTTTGAACAAATTGTTGGAAAGAGAATGCATTTCATTGATAAGACCTTTTAAATCTACTATAATCTTAAAGCAACCTTATATCTATAATTTATTAATAAATTACCTACGACTTTTCTTTTGGTTTCTCCTCCTCTTGAGTTTTTAAGAAATCTTGGAAAAACAGTAAAACGTTTTGGCAAATGTACTTAATTTGATCTGCTACTGACTATCAAATTGCATTTTTCAAAATTACTTTTTTTTTTTATAAATAGTTACGCGAGGATGCATGGAATATAACAAAGATTACCAAACTATTGGTAATATCGGCCAATCTTTAACAAGGCAAGATTCTCATCCAACATTGGCGCATGCCGTGCAGCATATGATTATCGACTACGCAACAAGTTGGTCAGTAGAGTAATGAGAGGTGATCTATTGATCAAACATATTGTGCATTCCGAATTAAAGAGAACAGCTTCAACATTGTGCAAGTAATCTGAACTTTATTCCTAAAACTGTACAGGTAATGCTGCAATAGCGTTAATTTACAATAGTTTTAATGTAGAATTATATGATATAAAGGTTCAAAAAGTTCAAGGGATCACAATTTGCAATAAGCACGTGCGAACAGGTATTGTTAGTCAGTAATCATGTTTAATTCATCATAGTAATTTAGTGTGTTAGCAAATCAACTGTAGAAACACGTAAATATACACAATGAATTTGATTAAGTGTACTCGTACGTTCTCTATTACAATATTATACGTTTCTTCTTAGTACCGTGTTCTTGTCAGTGTTATATCCTTTCCTTTCACTAGGGATCGTTTGGTAATCCGTTTTGTTTCCTTGATAGAATTATTTCACTTCCTTTTAATGTTCCTTCATAAGTCTTGCTATTTTATTTGTTAGTTCTGGACATCATATAAGTCACGTTAATATATTATCCAACATGTGTTTAGTTACTGATTGGTATCAAAATATATGATATTTATATAATAGGTATAATTATGAACAACAATGGATATGGTAGATGGAAAAACGGACGTCAATTGAGCATTCATGATTTAAATTAATTTATGAAGTGGTGAGACTTCAAAATTTATTTAAATCATGAATTGTACAATAGCTAGTAACCAAAAACTAACAAAACAACGGAATATTGTTAAAGCTACCTATTTTGTGGTAAACATGGAAATTACAATTTCATATTCAAATAATATAGGAAGGTACACAAATAAATCGTTTCATATCGGGATGTTTCCGAATAAAAGCCATTCAATTATGTTTTCATTCCGATCCACTGTTACGCCACACGTCACGACTACAGTAATACGATAGTTTACGAACATTACGTAAAACTTTATCTGCGTAATTATTTCAGGTTGTTGTTTTATTTTTGAATATTCAATATGTGAATGTTCAGTTTGTGTACTGAAACAACGTTTATTGATTGTGAAGATATCAGCAGTGTATTAATTAATCATTTGATTATTAGCTATACACACTGTTCAATGTACAGCTTCTTTGTCTGTATTAGATTCCTGTTTCTTGTTATTTTCCTTCCTCGGTCTTATAATTACATAAAGACCTTATCTGTACTCTTTCATTAACTGGTCGCTTGTCTTTTCCTAATATTTTGATTATGTTTCATTGTCATCATTGCATTTTGCTCATTTTCTATTTGATGATTTTGGCCTTCATCCTCGTCATCACCTATTCATATTTTATGTTTAAAATATTACTCTTATAATGCGAACAATTTGTCTGAAGTCTGAACAAAAGAGACACCACCATTTATAACACTGATTAATTGTCGTGTCCCTTCAAAATCGCTATAAACAAAGTTCAACTTCAGCAACTATGTTACTTTATCAAAGTAAATAATGCAGGCCGACACCGAACCGTACTCCGATCTCGGTCTCCGGTTATCTATAACGATTGTTCAGTAATGGAAAGACGCACTCCATCTGATTCACGCCAATGCCCGCTAGATGCCGCCTGTTTCGATGCCGGGCATCGATAACGGCCGATAGATTCCACTACCGCGATATCCCGGCGCCAAATAAAACTTCATTTCAAATCGATTGCTCGGGTGAATATCGATTGTTATTCGAGTAAGTGAAGAAACCTTGGCAGAAAGCCTAGAAGACGACGAAGCTAGACTAGAAAATAGACGAAGTTTGTGATTTGGCCAGTCATTTGTTTTTAATGTTCACGCAATGTTTTAATTACACTAATAAGGTCATATATTTTGTCCCTTGATAAGATACTGTCCAAATTGCTAAACGGCTACTATCAGTAGTTTCTAGTTTATTGTACTTACGCATTTTACGCATCTATTAAATGATAAAAACGCGACTACTTTATAGGTAGTAAATTATCTTCATAAAAAAACCGGATTATGAACACAATAAAGAAATAATTTATTAACCTGTGTATCTGTCATAAATTCCGTATTTTCCAGAATGGGATAATATTTGGTACATTCACCCTGTTGTATCTGGTTCTGATTTAAACTTCTTTTCTTATATCTACTGTTCCCAACAGATTACAAAATAAATTGTCTCCAAGTGGAAATTCTGAATCACATTTTCATCTTTCCAAATATAAATAAAGAAAAAAATTTAAGACATCCACCAATTAATGCTTTATCAGAATAACAATACATTACAACATTTACAACACATTCCAGATAAACAAAACACTACCGTACCATACTTTATCACCTACAACACAAATTGTCCAAATTATCTTATCTAAACATTTTGACACCCAATTTGTACTGCGGGGTTTGCGAGCGGGCCCCGTGACACCTCATATCCGCCGCGTATTTACACTCTCACGGGTAACACGGAGCTGCTAAATTGAAGGATGTTCACAATAGTTACAATGTTCCCACTCATTAGTATCAACATTTGTATGATAATATAGTGGTGATGTTTTGGGGAATATTAGTGTTATTGGTACTGGTAAGGGGATATTATATTATGGTGGTGATGAAAGATTCCATGTCATATTATTTCAATTGGAACTGAAATTGTCACAACCAAAATTAGCAATAAAAAAAAAATACTTACGATGTATTGAAGGAGATTCCAAGCAGTTGCCAAAAAGCTCTTGGTAGCAATTCAAGAAATGGACACCGAACCAAAAAATAAAATGCTTCTAAATAACATAAAATGTACTCGTACATTCATACATGTTGTACATGTTGGTTTCATAAATTAAGACCCCGTCCAGAAATAAATCAAACCTCATTCGTGTAGTTTAATTAAACGAAAGCAAGAAACAAATGAACGCAGTTTTGAAGGAGCTGTTCCATTTTCTAATTTCAAATGAAAATTCGGAAGTGACGGAAACCAATTTAGAACAGTGAAATACACAAACAAAACTTAAAATTATTTTACAAAAACGTATTACACAACTGTCAGTCTCACTATTCCATATGATAGAATAGAACTGTCGGCAGTTCCCACAAAAACTTCTCACTCAGGTGAACTGTTGAACTAGTTGCTAGTTTTAATATTTCACGTTTTGAATGCGCTTCAAAACGAGTTGAAAAGCTTTGTTCGCGCTGTTATATAAAATGGAAAGTACGGAGTTATGAGAATTAGCGGGAGAGCTAATGTCTCATTGTTACTTCAACTATGAGATATTCATTTAAGTTTTTTGTTGCTACTTAAATATTTTGGTGATTATATTTGGACTGTTTTTAAATAGGAAAGGTTATCTTTATTAGGGATTTAATATTAGTGTTTGTTATTTTACTAGTGTAATTTAAACATCTAAAGTTTTCAAGTAACTTACAGAAAAAAAAAAAAAATTGGATATATAATCTTGACACTACTTGAATTTCTAAATTCAGGATACTTACCAACATTGCAACCTTAATTTCATTTGCGACGAAATTGAAATACTATTAAAACGCCGTGCTAAATTGATTGGCCACCGAAGACCTTAAAACACAAAACAATAAAACCGTATCCCCAATCTACTATATAATATTTACCCTACCTAACAATGATTTCAGGACAGCCAATTACATTTTGATTTACAACATAATGTTTAATATAGTACCACCAAGTTATTTATTGCGGGCCCACAATAAAGACATAAATCGCGTGTTGACAGCACCATTAACTGGTGCTCTCACCACATCTCTGACTTCTGATACGGCAAGTTGTCTGCTAACAACTTTGAAGTCCTTTTATACTATTTCTATTATTTTTGTGAAGGCAAGTACTAAATAATAATATCCGCACGGATCGTTCTCGTCTTCAAGGTTAAGCAACTCTTGCCGAGGTCGATCCGTGGATGGGTGACAATCCATTACATACCGATACCCTTCTGTGCCTCGGAAAGCACGTTAAGCCGTTGGTTCCGGCTGTCAATTTGTAAATACATATTTTACAGTCGTTACACTAGTCAGAAGCCCAAAAGTCTGACAACCAGTCTTACTAAGGAGTATCGTGAAACCCATCGGAGTTTCTTGCCCATTCTTCTCCATACGAAAACTTCCGTTTGGAAGGGGCGACTAGAATCATTTTTTTTTTTTTTTTTTGTAAATTTTGACGTTCAAAAGTGCCTATTTGAAATAAATGATTTGACTTTGACTTGACCAGTAACTGGGTTGTGGAGAGGAGGTCAGATAGCCAATCGCTCCAAGTAAAATAATTATATTCAGCTTCAACCAGTTAGACTGGAAGCCGACCCCAACATAGTTGGAAAAAGGCTAGGCAGATTGATAAATTTTTGGGAATTTACGAGGCCTTTTCGAAGTAAAAGCGAAGGACAGAGAAATATTATATGGTTTGAAGTGCAAACTTTAATGTCTTATTAAAAATGATGAAAGCAATAAAAACTGTACGTGACTTAAGTGAGGCATAAATTGTAATATTTGAAGAAGCCAATTCATATTCGATAAGCACTCAGCTTGTGGAATACTAAAATGTAGACCGATTTATCGTGGATTTATCTGATCCATAATTCGGCTTCATTCTCAAATAAAAATTTATAAGTAGTAATATTGTAAAAGGGCAGATATTGCTGCATCTATAAACAAGGTACGACAATAAATTAAACTGCGTATATACACTATACTATACAGTATTTTAACTTACGAAGGGCGTTCCCGTTAACCCGCAATAGTATAGCGTTCATACTTGCATTAAAAAAAAAATACAATTTAAAAAACGTTTTTTTTAATAGGAAAATATTCACAAGAAATATTAAATTGATAAGTAAAAGAAACACTCTGTACACGCACGCGCACTTGTCTCACTTGTCTTTAAAGGTTGAAAGACAAGTGCGCGTGTACAGTTGTTTTTTTTAATGATAAAATATTTTTTTTGCGTACTATTTAAAAAAAAAAATATTTTTATGTATGGACACTATACTATTGCGGGTACGTCGTTCGTTAGTTAAAATACTGAATAATGCCGTTACCAGTCGGCACACGAAAATTCAATCAAATATATCCAATAGTTTAGTTACTATAGCTAGTCAAAGATTGGCAAAACCTATAGTCGGCCCACCACTACTATATAGATTGTTTGAAAAAAAAAAAACACTTAAAATTTCGATACTAGGATTTATTTGATAATTCCAAAAAACTCTTATGCATTTGTATTGCCAGTGTTTTCATTTACGATAATAAATGTATCTCTACTTTGTTTATTGTTATTTATATTGCAGACTTATGCAGATATTATATCCGCAATCCCTGCATATTTGTTATTTGGCCAGCATCCAAGATGTCTCGACGAATGGCCGATGTATTTGCTTATGTTTCTCTTTATGTCCCCTCATTATTCCACTGGACTGGTCTGGAACTCTGGAGGTGAAGAGCGAAGATATTGAAGAGTTATGGGGACATATTTTATCTTTGTAACTGGGTAGGGGTTAAAGGATTTAGTGTATATGAGAAACGGAATTCTCGTATTGTTTTAAATCTTGTTATTCTTTGTTTTATGGAATGATGTCAGAGGCAGTAATTTCATTTAGGTATTCATAGACATTTAACCTAGAATTTTATTCTATCTACTTTGACATAATAATACCATTACTTCACAAAGTATTATGAACGTGGAATAGACACAAAAAAACTCCAACTCCGTCAACTTATCGTAAGACAAACATCCTAGACTTGTTTGTTTATTTTTATCTAAATTGACTATGTGCTTAGAGCTACGAGTAGAAACCAATTATTTACGATACGAAATGTAAATAATGTTTTAACAATATTTAAGCGAACAGAGAACTCAGTTCTAACCCAAACTTCAAGGACAACACGTCCTACCTACCCCAAAAAATGATATTCAAAACACCAACTAAAACAAGAGACTTGAAATACCAAGTAAATTCTAATAACGGTATAAACAAATCGCTGTGTGGCCGGCCAAACTTTAAGGATAAAATGTCCCATGATAACCCAAATTACATTTAGAACATAAAAAACACGAGAAAGTTATTCATAATTTAGTTAATTGCGCCACCGGGCCACAGTAATAGGCCCTAATGAAATAATTGACGGTATCCGCTGATCGGCCATGTGACATCGTCCGTGACGATGTTATCGCTAACTATGCTGTTACTGCACCAAACGATGGTTCAATTGAAAGTAATTGTGATAACAATCGGTTTGATGATAAAACAGACCCTTGTAATGGACTGAACGGGGTAATGCTTAAGAGTCGTTTGGAAATAATTATTTTTATAGCAGCGAGGATACGGCGAGGTTTAGTGTTTATTTACTTTTATTCGTTAATTTTAAGAAATGGAAGATTTTAAACATACCTACTGCTTTCGATATTACCTACAGCTCATCTCTGATACAAAGCTAGGCGACAGCCAAATCCAAGGTTTTCCATTTCACAAAATCCGAGTGTAAAAGATAGATTAACCTTACGTAAAACGAACGATAGGGAAATTCCCCAAAGCTTCGTTTCACTCCAGATCGTTGAGGATACTCTTGACAAATCTCTATACAATTGCTCTTCGCTTCCAAATTAACCCCTGTATCTATCTGTGCATGTATCTATCCAATTAATTTCTTACATGCGTAGTAAAATAATTAAAGAAGTATGATTATGTTGGCTTATTTTACTAATTACTTTGTGTTCATGCTGATGAAGTCTGCGTGGTAATCTATATTTGTTTTATTAACATACATTTTATTAATACAAAAATTATCTAGATACTGAAGTATCTTTATACATGCTTTTCCAATTCTTCTGTATCCAAACATCGTACCAAGGTAAATTATTATTCTCTCTTCGTCTTCTTCAGTGGGCTAATTATTATTATTTATTTATATTTCAGACCATTCCATTTTGTTAGTAAAATTGTGCTTAAACCTATGTTAGTTCACACATAAACGCATACAATGTTTGAAGAACGGACAGTCATACCTGTTCGCTATCACATTTAGGATGTTGCTACTCATACGCACTCTGTGCAGCTTTAGTGACGCCGCTTTCTCGCGTAAGATTGCCGCGGAACCATCTGTGCATGCCTTCATGAACATAGTGGACGTGTTGCAAAACGGAGGGAGCCTCAGCAGCATCCTGAATGCGTTATTGTATTGGACCCGCAGAATATTGACAGCACCTTACGTACTGCTGGAGTAAAACGTCTGACAAAAGGCTTTAATACTTCGCCTTTGCATTATTCTCTCATTTCCCGTCATGTAACCATCCATAGTAGTTATCACATGCAGTCTTGAGAAACTAAAGAAAAAATGCAAGCAAAACTACAAATAAATCACGACAAATCATGAAATAATGACAGAAACGCATGTGATCACGTATGTTACGCCATGCATCCGCCTGTTGAGAACCAGATCCCAACATAGAAGCCTGCAGATGAAAAAACAATAGAAATCAGCTGTTGTTGCGAGAATGTCCCAGTTGATACAGCCACGCAACGTCGAGTATACGATGCAGATTTCCCAAGCAGTTACGGAGACTTGCGTCTTGTTGGATCAAAGTTGGTTTGATTCCTAAATGGATAGTGTGATTAACTGTTTAGCCTATTAAGTCAGTAACTGGACTAGCCAAAAATGTCAGCACCTTTTCAAATTCAATTTTCTGAGTTCTTTTTCTCTAAATATTTTTCACTGCAAAATCTGTGCCTGGAGTTCATTTTATATATAACTAGCTGTTCCCCACGACTTCGTCTGTGATCCATGATTAAAAGTAGTAGTTCTTACCCAGGTCATGGTCTATCTGTGTGCCAAATTTCATCCAAATCCGTTGAGCCATTTTAGCGTGAAAGAATAACAAACTTTCACATTTATAATAATCTAAGTTAGGATTGATTGCTAAATCCTGTCGTAACTAGGTTGTACATACTACAGAAATGATACCACCCTTACTATCTAGGATCACTAGTCAGATAAAGTGATATCTTCTCCATCTGATCTCCATTCGTGATACCTGCTAGACCTATATATTTTTATATATTGGACGTCTGAAGTTCAGTACAGCCCAGTGGGCACCGCTCACAAATCACGACTAATCTAGGGACATATCACGACTGCCACATCACTATTATCATCTCACTCGATTCTCACTTCATAAACAAGTCGTATAATAAAGGTAAATCAAGCAAGTAATAAAGTTGTAGGAAGTAAAATGAATTGCAGTTCTAACATATATTTTGTTTTTAGACTCGAAAGCAATGTAACCAGTAACCATGTAGTTGCTTCTCCGTTCTTATCCATAGCAATCATACGCTTTGGACAACTAGCAGTCCTGTTAATAGCGTACCCTTTAATTTTCCTAGTACGGCATTTGTTTTTTTTCCTTTGTGAAATCCTCATGGATACCCTCCGTCTTGGGAGAACGGAGGGCTATGTCGAACTCCTACCGACTAAAACCCCTCTGGTCCTACTACTACCAGGTGTGGGTGACCCGGGAGATACTTGTACATTCGCCGCGCCCCCGACTGGTATCAGCCCGCCATGCCGAGCGGGCCCCATCACCCAGTGCGGCCTACCACGACCGCACGACCTCCCATAAAAGCTCGCATGGAATACTGCGCTACCCCCTCGAGAATTATTTAGTATATTATTTACTCGTTGAGCATGAGGTCCTACGTTGAATCCCCAAGTCGGGCAGTGTTATTTGATTTCTCTATCTGGAACTTCTCAGAAACAGCCATTTTTTTTTTGGGTGGGAAATCATCAAATTACTTCTCGGGTGGAGGGTGTGTCAGACTTTTACTGAGTAAAACCGACCCGTGTTGCTTCCGTTGCCTGTGTGCCGGGGCCGCGATATCCCTTTCTGACAAACTCGCAACCCTAGTAGGACTCAGTATCAGCCTGGAGTCTGGATTTGTGCCCAGTTGATGGCAATAGGCTCGACCCCTATCACATAAACTCTGCCATCAGCATTTTGTTTTTGTGATGTTTTTGTTTGTTGACATTTTCCCAATGTCGCAAGAGTGTTACGCAATAGTGTCTTTGGTCCGTGACCTTGACAGCAACCAATGAAAAACATTGTTTTACTTTTTATATTTTTATTTATTGGTTAGACACGAGGCTTTTGGCTACTTTTGTAAGTGTGTATTTTATGTGTTTTTGCCTTTATATGTGCGTTTTGTTTGTGCAGAATAAACAAATTTTCTTTCATCTTCTTCGTTTTTCTTTTCACATGGGACTTAAACATAACTGGCGAAATGTGGGTGTACTATAGGTTCAGCTCTGCCGAACCCTTTGGGGAAACAAGGTGTTATATTATGTATATTATTTACTCGTTTTTTTTTATTCCACCTAGCCGTTTGAGTGATACACATAAGTACCAGTTGTTTGAAATTTCCTTGAGATCTTGTTCCGAGAACTTGACGAAGTTGCAAGTTGAATTAAACGAGTACCTAATGTCGCCAGTACTGCTTCAGCTTTAGCAGTTCATTAATTAAAGTGTGCTTCAATTAGACGGTGATCTTAAACAAACGAGCTTATAATTAAGGAGGGCTTCTTCATTAAGTATATGGATATAGATACGGAAAATAAAACCTATATGAATAGAAAACATGTTTGTCATCATTGTTTATTTGATTTGTGTGTTACTATTTGCAGATCAGTGTCAGACTGTATCTTGATCAAAATACTCGTATGATTCACAAAAAATATGTATTTTCATAAATATAATCATTATTACATCTCTCCAAGTTAGATTTGTTCTCAAATGTCATGATTTCATGAAAATGTCATTCAATACTCAATACTCAATATCTTTATTGCTTTACCATAATGTGTACTTAGGTGGTAACTATATATTTAGATCATCATGGACCCTGTAGGGCACAGCAAAAGGGCAATGATTCAAATCAAAATTCAATGAAACAAATCAACAGAACTCAAAACTCGACCAACCAAACCAATTCTCTTAAAACAACAAACAAATTGACAACAACACCAAATCCAGTCACCAATAAACCATTCGAGTGAGTGACCATAGTAGCGAAGTCAATGCATTGTGCGCTCGCGGCGCTAGCGAGACCTCGTTTGTTTCACCGGGATGCGCCCGCGCACCTTTTAGTGAAATTGTCCCTCTTGTCACAACGGTACTTCCTGGTGCAGATTTGTTGGACTCGTGCCTTTTATTTTTGATCTTTTCCTGTTCCCAGAAGAAAGATGGGAGCTATTTGTGAACTAGATTTAGTGAAAATGTAGTGTTTGTAGGTAGTTAAATGTGGAAGGTGACTTTTATCTGAGGCTATTTGTTTTGTGTTCCATTAAGGTTTATTTATGTGACATTTATTACAATTATTTTGTTGTTACGTTTCTCTGGTTTATGGAACCATTTTTTTGCATGTAAAAGGGTATGTTGCTTGACTGCTGACTATTCCTTCAGATGCTAAGTCAATCTGCCTAGCCTTTTTCTAACTATGTTGGGTCGCTTTGCAGTAACCGGATGCCGCTGAATACCAGTATTTTACATGGAGCGACTGCTTATCTGACCTCCGCAACGCAGTAACTGGGTAATACGATACCGCTTGGTAAAACTGGTTGTCAGACTTTCGGGCTTCTGACGACCCGTAACGACTGTCAAAGAGCCACGAATGACAGCCGAGACCAACGGCTTAACGTGCTTTCCGAGGCACGGCGGAATCTCGGTATGTAAAGATGGTCACTCATCCACGAACCATCCCCGGCAAGCGCGACCCGTGTGGCTATTATTACTTAGCCACGAGCTCCTCCCTTCAGGTGCTAATTGATAAAAAATTATCATGACATAACATCACACCTGTATTTCACGAAGGATTAGACAGAGGTGTACCTATAGTACACCCACATTTCGCGAGTTACGTTGTTGTTTTTGCCATGACATATTGTTTTCAGAACACAATCCAGCCAAAAATGCACCGATTGATAGGTACTGTGAGGTGACTCGACTCGAGTTATAGCAATTTATAACTCAACTCGGGCCACATCATAGTTTCACAGTTAAGCAGTGATAGCCTAGTGGTGTGACCGTCGGACTGCCAAGTCATAGGTCTCCAGTTCGAACTCAAGGCACCTCTGACTTTTCGGATTCACTTGCTTCAAAAACGGTGAAGGAAAACATCGTGGGGAAACCGGCATGCCTGAGAGATATATTTCGATGGCATGTGAAGGCTCATGGGCGGCTTTAAAACTCTGACCCCAGATTAGTCACTAACAACACGAAAAAAAAAATCAGTTTACAAAGCTCATAACCAAATGTTAAACTGTCGTAAAACCTATTCCACTTAATTCCTGTATAACCTACTTAATTTAGACTACAAACTTAATTATCTAATCTATCTCTATAATTAGTAAGGCGCCAACAAATTAATTATTCAATTAATTTTCCTAGTAGCAAGTCATCGGAATACCTACTATGCCTTATAAGGTGGTAGATAACACAATCTGGGACCTGAATATACGAGGTGACCATTACTTTATGGTAATCTGCGGTCTTTGACTTAAAAGGTATCGATGTGCTAGCTTAGGATGAGCTGAGGCCAGACTCGTAAAATTTTAGCACCAAAAGGAAAAAGTACTACATGGCCTGTTTATTTTTTTCTGAATTTATGGAGTCGGTTGTGGTAAACAGCCACAAAAATATCAGGATTTATTTTATAAATTTACATGTATTTCTTTTTTAACCGGGCTCATTACGGAATACGTTCTTATAAAAACGCACTAAAGTAGGCTATACACGCTACGGTCTACTATACGGTTTACCTGTGCAAATTTGTCTGCGCAGGTTGACCGACATGTCGTATGGGACATACGACATGTCGGTCGACTGCACAGGGTCTGTTCCAATACACGCTCCTGTCTACCAGGGCACGCCCACCAGCACGCGGAGCATGATCACCGTAGAAACGGGTTTTGTCGACGGAAGAATAGATGAAATGACAAATAAACCATCACAATCTGTCATTTTGTCTATTCTTCCGTCGACAAAACTCGTTGCTATAGCGGTCATGTTACGCGTGCTGGATAGGTAAACCTCTCCGGTAGACCATAGCGTATAGCATGTAGAGATATGGTGACCATAGTCCCATAATTTTCACATAAAAATAACAGTTCATCACACAAATGTCTTGCTTCTAAACAAACCGTACTGTTGATTGTTGATAACAGATAAAGTAAATATATCGTAACCAGAACATATTGACATCAACCAATTGACATTAATTTCGCAATGATATTATTATAGATTGCAACTACGTAAGTGAATCGCCTACATTACTATTAAGTAATCAGTTTCCCCTCAATTAATTCCGACTACTCGCGTGGGAAGGCACTCGGCTGACGGCAGTTTTTCTTACCAGATCGGCAAGATAATGAGGAAATATTTATAGCATAAATACCATGAAATTACACATTAATCGAACTTACTAAGGCGTCGAATTACAGGCAATATTTCGTCCTTAGATACAAACATGTGCAACGTGTAATGTAGCTATTGGGACAGTATAAATAAGTAACTGTACGTGCGCTGTTTCGACCGGTTTCTATGAAGATAGAATACTGATTCTATCTTCATAGAAACCGGCCAAAACGGCGCGCTTCGAAATCTCAGTGTATATCAGTATGCAACAGTATCGAGTGCGCGGCAGTTACGTACGGGCGCGGAAGGTTTTTCTACGGAGCGTGTAGGTAATAATTTCAAGGTCACTGCCGAGATATAATACTGCTTCTTATTTATTCTGTGTTATTGGTGTAATACAACATAAACATTATATGGATATTATTGTAAGTCCGTGTCTACACAATACGACATCGTGGTTTGACGCAGGGCTGTTCTATACCGCCCCTTAGCTGAAGCATTATGTTGGTTATTGTGTTAGGCTATTGTGAATTGTAGGTAATACACATTGTGGGCATGTAATTCAGGCCAACATGTAAAGGTTGTGTCGACCGGTTTAATTTAGTTTAATGACTTTCCACCACAGCTTGAACTATTCTCTGTATAGTACGTACCTACCGATTCAAGAATAAAAGGGGAACATAGTACATATTCATAGCACATTATTCAACATCATCATTATTCTCCTGCCCTGATCCCAATTTATTTGAAGTCGGCGCACATGTCTTTTTCTTCCATACTTTTAGTCGTCATCTCAGTAGTCGCCCCCTTTTAAGCCATATTATCTTTCACACAGTTCATCCATCGTTTCTTTGGTTAATTACATTTAATAATATAATTACATTACATAATTAAATTAAATAATTTTATTACATTACATCACATAATTTTATTACATTTAATAACAATTTAAAAAATAAACGGGTAAGTCAAATTATACTTCCGCACCACAGTCAATCCAAAGAAAATTGTTGCACTTCTAGTTACAATGCATGTTGCAACATTATGTACCCATCTTTAAAAGCAGCATTTATAACTCGTATGTTATGCAAAATTAACAATTTCTCATTAACTGACGTCACATACATCGAGGGTCCTTAGCTAGGGGTCTTTAACCACTGTCTTGATAAACATCTAGGTACTTTAACATAAAATATCCTATGATCATAGGATAATCTCGGTAAAATGTATACTCTTCCATACACAAACAGTAAAGCATTGTTATTTAATTATATGTGCATAAATTAACATTCTGGTCATAGTTAATTCTGTTATACAATTAGCTACAGATAGATGAGGTTGTGGTACAAGGTAAAGCGTTAGCGATTTACCCCAAATAAAAAAAAAAGATGTCAAATAATCAATCAGTTACATAATTACTTAATGAAAATACAAAGATTTTTAAAAATAAGTTTTCAAACACTTCTGAAATAAAACATTTGCATGGTTCCCAAATATTTAGATGTTAACTAATAACATTTTTATCGACTAAACATTGAACCCATATTTTGATATCGCAAACAGTCAAAGAACTACACTCTTGTAATTAGAATCAAAACATATTACCCACCTTCAAATATTACTTCTCTATCGTAATTAAAGGGAAGCCGCCTTAAATACATCGACGACCATCACATTTTTCCACCAATAAATATACTACGTCATCACGTCAACGCCGGCTGTCGCTGAAAACCAGCGCTGGGGCTCTCTGTTTCGCATAAGATCGCAGCATTATGCTGAGCGATGGCCGTTTTGCGTAAATGCGACGCATATTTTGCCCCAATTTGTTCTTTTTTATGTTTATGTTCTTCTTTGCGTCATGTTTACCTCAAATAAACGTATTTTCTTTCATTTACTACGCATATCGCTCATAGCTTGCATTTGCATCCACCACAAACACAACGCGAACGTTAGTTGTTTTCAGCACAATTTATTATTAACATCCTCAGTCTGCCTGTCCGCTTGTATGAGCGTTCATTTGTCAAACCGCGGTGCGTATGCGCTCACTTCACAATGCAGAGCTAATCACCGTCTGATGCTATTATTGGAATCGATTATGTGGTGAGAATGGCAATCGATTTTGTATTCGATTCTCGGTAACCATTTGTCATTTGTTTTGGCGGTGGGTCGGTATGGATGAGTTATACTATGGTGTTTACTATGGCCGCGTAATCCGTTCCCGTCCCGTCCCGTTCGCGGTGCGGTGGAAAAACAGTGTCAAGGGGTTAAAATAGGGGATAAAAGTTTATTTGGAAGTTCGTAATTTTTGCCGATGGGAAATCACATCGGGCTCACGACTTGTATTCAAACACTTAAATCCATCAAATCAAATAAAATAGAGGAATCTGATTCGATCTGTCTGTCCAAACGCTTTATACAGACAAGAATCGATTAGACTGTTCGGTTTCAACAATTTGCTTGTAATATTAATCGATCTAGAATCCGTAAGACTGGCACGTTAGTAGTACAGATATTGTTCATTCCAGACGATTCTGATGGCAGAACCAGACCACGTATGGGCTTACAGGCATCACGAGTTAGTTTTTAGTCTTATTACATAAAGAACAGTGCTGTTCCCACAACATTTCCTTACAGTCGTGAAAAATAAAACCCTTTTTTTACCACATAAAAGCCTAAATCTCCATCTCCAGTAATTTCAGCGGTCTCTAGAGGTCCACAAATACACGGTCGATAGGTAATAGCCTAATGGGACCAGCTTTGCCCCGAGGTGCGGACGTTGAGTGACCATCTCTGCAATCTTGGAGCGGGCAGACATGAGCGCGTGACAACGCGGTGCATAGATTCAGGGGTGACTGGATGTGGTAGGGTTTTGATGTTAAATAAAATTGTGGGTAAAATTGTTACGAACCAGCCAGAGAGCAGCTGTCGAGGAATGGTATTTTAAACACGATAGTTTTCGAGGCTTGTGTGTGGTTTTAGTTGTGCAGGTCGATATTTTTTGCAAGAATACTTTATGTTCTTCTTAAAGTCCTAGGTAGATAGTAGACAAATTAATAGGGAATCGAAATTGTGCCTTTTTCCTACCTTTTTCTTGACTCTTTACAAAAAAAAAAAAAATACTGCATTTTGGTAAAGATTACAAAATCACAAAAGCAGTCTGTCGACATTGCATTTCATTGCCTGTTATTGACATAAACATTAATACCACCACAATACATGACACATTTATTCCCAAAATCGTACAATAAACATCCATCATGACCACAAATTATCACATATTACATGATTATACCTACATGTCCCTAACCACATCCAGCCACATAGGTCGCTGTACACAGTTCGTCCCCAGGGCCCGATTATCATTTATTACCCATGCATCGTGCCATTACCCGACGATGCACCGTGAATTATTCTTTTCGTACCAATTTGCATTCCGACACTGTAATTGATATTCGCGTAAAATTTTCTCATTTTTCTGCTAGCTCGTCTTTGGTTTTGACGTCGTAATTATAGTGTACAGGCTCGACAAAAATGTTGAATGGTGAAGATGATTTGTTACACTGTCTTTAGACCTCAATAGTACAAAATATTTCGATAAAACATCTAGAAAATCTATTTCATGTACCAAAAGCTAGACACAACTTCGTCCGACACTTTCTTGCATTATCATTTTAATTACACGGTTGTAACAGCCGTACTGACTTATTCTGTAAATACAAAACGCACTAAAACCCATAGAATTTCATTAAGCACACTATAAAATATAACGAAATAACTTTCTGATTTATAGAGGTCGCCCGTGGTATTGATAGTAAAACTTTCGAGCAATTACAACTATTTTATACGTACCTCCGCCATCTTATTGGTCGGTCACTTGATGTAACGTTCCACGCAATTTTATGTCAGACACCTGTATTGTATACTCATTTACAACGCTACAAGGTTCTTTTGGCGCGTGGCCAAAATCGGAACTAACCCCGCCATCTTGTTTTGTCAATATAATTTCACAAATGTTTACCAACAACGCCCCCCTGTCAGTGTCATTCAGGCGCTAAGAGATCCTTGTAGCACCATAGATATATTTTTAATTAAAAT
Source organism: Agrochola macilenta (assembly GCA_916701695.1). Classification (NCBI taxonomy): domain Eukaryota; kingdom Metazoa; phylum Arthropoda; class Insecta; order Lepidoptera; family Noctuidae; genus Agrochola; species Agrochola macilenta. Next base: position 18,856,647 of record OU753560.1, on the reverse strand, counting down.
ACATCTATGGGTAACACTCTACTCACTAATTAAGGAGATTTACACGTGTGCCTAATGATGTTCACTTTTTGGATATTTAGGACCCTTTGGAAGACTGTATTTTTATTTTACGTATTATGGAAGCGAGAGAATAAAATATGCAAAGACATCTTTCTACCAGGAAAATTCATATTTTCTATTTAAGTCTCATTTGGGTGATATGAATTATAAAATTATTAAGTGGACAAAATTTGTGTGTAGTTCCTGACTGAGGACATAATGTCAATGGCAAGACCAATTTGTATAACAAGCGTTGTTTATATGGCAATGTCTTCTAACGACTATGCATTAGTGTTTATGAAGAGACTCGTGTTCCACGACCTGTTCTTCATAAATGGTTAATGGCAAAGTTACCAGGATCTACTAGATACAACAATTAAGACAATTTACTATTTACACTAGGTACCAAATTAAAAGACTAACTAACTTACTATACAAATAAATACAGAAACAAAGGACACTTAGGCGTCATCCGCATTGCTATCATCCGGAAACGTGCCCAGAAGACTGGCAGCATTGCCATGTTGAATGGCAATTTAATTGTTTGGCCAAAGAACGAGCCAGCCCTCTCTCTGGTCACGTGAAGTAACGACCAGTCGGCGAGAAATTTCCTTAAAAAGGAGACGCGCACTCGGGCCCCATGACCCTAGCGTTTCGATACCAAATGGCTCAAAACTGTAGTTACCCATACAGTAACTACACTGCAAATACATACAGTATTTGCGCCGTTTGAGCTCAGCACAGCCAGCCGTGCTTGGAACGTCCCACGCCAGAGGCCTACCTGGAAACAACTCATTTCCCATCCACCTCACTCAAATTGTAATCTCCACCAACTCATCAGAACACACCTTTCGTCCTACATAGAAATTCAAATCAATTCTCCGATCAATTTGGTCAAAGTTTGTGAAACCGGTTTTCGATTGCAATAGACGCCATCTTTGCCAATGGCCGCTGGTCTCAAACATTGTAATGCGATCCGTTTGTAAAGTGTCGAATCAGGCGGCGAGTAGATCAATCATTGGATGAAATTCGCCAAGAAATTATGCAAGATTGATCGGCCACACGCAGACTTTTGGTGTTTAATCGATTCGTCATTATGCTATTATTTTATTTGGTGTTCTTCAAGGTTAATTAGGCGCTATTGTCGATGTGCAAATTCTATAGTTCTCTGGTCCCATATTGCATTGATTTGTTCATTGATGCTGCATCTAATGAAAACCGGTTTTTCTAAATATTGTGATATGATTTCATAACGTTCCATTAATTCCAGCAACTTTTAATATTGATGATACAGTTTCATTCATTCTGCCTAGCCTTTTCCCAACTATGTTGGGCTCGGCTTCCAGTCTAACCGGATATAGCTGAATACCAGTATTTTACATGGAGCGACTGCCTATCTGACCTCCACAACCCAGTAACTGGGTAATACGATACCCCTTGGTAAGACTGGTGTCAGACTTTCGGGCTTCTGACGACTCGTAACGACTGTCAAAGATCCACGAATGACAGCCGGGACCAACGGCTTAACGCGCTTTCCGAGGCACGGAGGAGTCTCGGTATGTAGAGATGGTCACCCATCCACTGACAAACCCCGGCAAGCGTAGCTTAACCTGATGGATCGACCAGTGCGGCTGTTGTTACTTAGCCACAAGCTCCTCAGATACAGTTACAGATAAGCTGATACAGTTTCCACTCTGTATTAATTCTACTTTGCTTTCTGGTATCTAATTAAACATCACAGACAGCTTTCTGAAAACTTGATCCACGTCCAAACTCATCCATGAATTGACGCAGAACTTTCGATATTTCACGGAAAATTTATTATTTTCAATTAGAAACTCAAATTCAAATGAATTGTTCGTAGTCCGTGCAGTTCACGGTTGAATTTCATCCACATATTGTATACGGGTGACCACACGATTATATCTCCGTACCTGATAGTTACAATTAATTAATTAGCCTATATAATAATAATAATAAGAACAACTGCAAAGCAATTGTGGCATTTCTCTATAAGTGTTGGCCACTTCCAAATATATTTCCTAACCAGTATTGTAAATAGTTTTGAAGTTATGTTTCTCTTTGCAAATAATACTGACTGAATGCTAACGAATAAATGAATATTATTTAAATGAATAGTCGACCTCGTAATTTCTTTGTCACTCTAAGGTTCAATGTCACTTACACGTCATAAAATGACTAGGTCTATTTGTCTATGTCGCACTTAGAGAGTTTAAACCCTAAAGTTCGTTTTTTAATTCGAGATACTAATGTGACAGGAGCAAATGTCAAACTCCAAATAGAAAAAAGTAACAACAATCATTTGAAATGTCAAATTAGAATCTGGTATTAAAAAACGAATTATCTTCAAGTTAATATTTTCTAGGAATTGTTGACAAAAGTTGTGAAGCAATTACAAAGTCGAATATTAATGCCATTTTCCTTATTCTGGATCCATACTTTTGCACCAACAGATTTTGCATGGCACCAAACACAAATCCTTTTTGATTTACTCAGTTCTATAGGCCGAAGAATATCGTATTACTAGGGCACCTGGCCCACCAATGGCGAGCAACGAGCAACAAATGCACCGCGTGTCGACAAGCGATTCCTCGCTGGTATGAAGTACCAAGCGTGAGTCTCTCAGCGAGTGTTCTGCCCGCCAAGCGAGCAGCGCTGAGCGAGTACTCTCTTTGATAGCTCTTGTCACTGTGACAAAAGAGTACTCGCCGGCATGGCGACAGTGTGACCAGTGAGCTCTCAACAATTAAAATATGTATTTCTTTTACTTACACGGGACCTACAATCGTACGTTTCTTGAGCGAGCAAATCATTGATAGTTAGTCGTTTCCTTGTCGGCGGTGGGACAGGTGCTTCGCCCTCCATCACTAGTTTCGTATTGTGTGTCCGTTCCGGTATTCCTTAACATTCTTTCACGCAAGGCTATAAAAGTAAAAAGCAATCAACCACAGTCACTATTCTGTTCTTTTGCCACGCACTGAATTTGTAGTCATGTCTACCGATCTATAGGAGACCCACGTTTAGTGGATATTTTACGATTGGTTACGGTATCCTTTGTAAAAGAAGTAAAGATAAAAGAATATTGTGGCATCAAGAAAATAAAGGCGGCATTATTAAATTCGATTTACACAATTACAGACACAGATTAATAAAAAAAATGCGCGTTCACACCTTACACGTGATAGAAGTGAAACTGCTTAAAAAATTAAGAATTAGAGATTTTGTGAGAGAGATATATCTTTCTTCTCTCTCATGTAACGAAATACGCCTAAACGTGACGCGTCCTTTTTTCACTATCAATTCTCATCCAATAGGGATGTTGAGATTTTTTTTTGTTATCCGCCGAGATTATTAAAAAATATTGGACACGTATTTTTTATTTTTATACTTACTTAATCAAAAGATTACGGCAAACCATTGAGTTAAAATGTGACATGATGTCACTCCCAGATTTTATACTGACTTGTGACGTAGCGAGCCTCCCCAACTTTAATGCGGTTTATGTAAACCATTTTTTTTATTAAATGATAAAGCGAAAAATAAGTGTGTAATATTTTATTAAGTAAACTTAATAACAGTTAGCATAAACCTTTTTCAGAGTCCAACGTCCTCACGACCCTCATAGACAATTCCAGACAAAAGCCAAAGAGAACAAATTAGAAGTATTCTCAGTACACTAATACTAATAAATTTCTCTATGAAGCTAGTTACTGCTAGTTAAAAGTTTCCGATCCCTAGCGGCGGGAAGACTTAATTAGTTACCCTGTGGCGAACGGACCTGCTGGCTCCTTTGTGCTAATGCGATGAATATTTAACACTGTTATTTTTAATTGTACTTTGTTGTAAGTATCAGTCCTTACGCTAGTGATAGTTTCTTAACCACAGTTTTAGTTGTGTCCTAGGAGAACGCCTTTACTTACCCCGATAAAATATCTAGCTGCTTAGCCTTTTCCCAACTATGTTGGGGTCGGCTTCCAGTCTGAGATTGGCATTCAAATATCAGTATTTTGCATGGCATCGGGCTTCTGATTACCCGTAAAGTCTGTCAAAGATCTACAAATGACAGTCGACCATAGTGTGCTTTCTGAGGCACGGAAGAGTCTCGATACGTATTGGTTGATCCATGAATCGACCGCGGCAAGCGTAGCTTACCAGTCGATCGACCCGTGCGGCTGTTGTTATTTAGGCTAACCGAATAAAATATATTCTATATATTTATATAGAATATATTTAATAAAAAAAAAATATATATAAATAAAAAAATTATAAATAAAATATTAATCAAATCAAATCAAATCAAATCAATTTATTTGTGAAACATAGGTTTTATGATAAATGGATCTTAAGAACTAAACAGTGCGCTATGTCTTGTCAATTTTGACATACAAATATTTTTAGAGGAAACATGCGTAGTCAAATATCAACTATAAAAGAAAAAAAAAGAAAAATTAACATAATGAATTAAATAGTTGGTTTACACTAAATTTCAATATTAATTAACATTATCATTTAAAAAGTCTTCAATTTTATAATAACATTTGTCAATTAGCAATAATGTGAGAGCTTTTTTAAACTTTACTTGAGGCATATTTTTAATATTGTCTGGTATTTTATTATAGATCTTTGGCGCAATGCCAAAAAAACTCTTTTGCATTAAAGATGTCTTGCATTTTATATTACATAACTGTGACAAATATTGAGCACGTATTGGCTTTCTTTTATTATCAGACATTTTTTCGAATAAGTGGGGGTTGCTTTTTATAAATATTGCAGATTCTAAAATATACAATGCTGGTAGTGTTAGTATTTTCAGTGATTTGAAGGATGGTACACAGCTATCAGTAGTTTTTAATCCACATATAGATCTTATACAGCGTTTTTGCATCTTAAATATAAGTTCCCTGTCAGTTGACTGCCCCCAAAATATAATTCCGTACCGAAGTACTGAAGCGACTAGTCCATGATAAGCTGTCAGTAACGTGCTGATATTTACCTTTTTAGACAATTGATAGAGTGCGTACGCAGATTTACTCAGTCTGTTACATAGGTGTTCTATATGTGGTTTCCATGTCAATTTATCGTCTACCATTATACCCAAGAACTTAGCAGTATTAACTAATTCTATTTTTTTATTTTTATGAGTCAAATTAATAGTGGGGTTTGCCCGACGTTGATGGAATTGCATGATTTTTGTTTTATCTAAATTTATTACTAAATTGTTACAGTTAAGCCAATGTATTATTTTTGTCAGTGAGTCATTAATCTCGTTTTCATAATTATTGGGATTAGTGCATTCTATTATAGCTGTGCTGTCATCGGCAAAAAGAACCATTTTTTGTTGTGTCATCTTTGGGAGGTCGTTGATATCTATTAAGAAAAGTAACGGTCCAAGCACGCTGCCCTGAGGTACGCCATACCTTAGGAGTCTTGGTTTCGATATGTAAGTGGTTTCAATTTTTGTTTTAGGACATAATCTACTAATTTCAGTACATTGGTATCTATTGCTTAAGTATGATTTTAGGAGGTCGAGGACATTACCTCTTATACCATAAGCATGTAATTTATGTATAAGTAGTGTATGATCTACATAGTCAAAAGCTTTACTCATGTCAGTGAAGATAGCACAAACAGGATTTTTATTATCAACACATGACATGACAGTGGAAAGTAAATCATATAGAGCCATATTTATTCCACATTTCTTTCGAAAGCCTTTTTGTTCCACACAAAATAAATTATATTTCTCAAAATAAGTGTAAAGCGAATTATAAATAACTTTTTCAAAAATTTTAGAAATTATAGGAATCTTAGCAATTGGTCTATAGTTTTTTGGATCAGTTTTGTCATTTTGTTTAAATAATGGCTTAATTATAACATTTTTTAGGCTATTTGGAAAAATACCGTCAGAAATACAAATATTGATAATATGTGCCAATGGAGGCGATATGATTGGTTTTACATATTTGATTACTTTGGTAGACACACCATCATAACCATTATATATATATATATTTTTTTTTTAATATATATATATTTTTTTTTTTTTATATATTCTATATATTTATATAGAATATATTTTATTCGGATTAGAACATTTGTTCTAATCCAATATTGTCCAATAACATCGAAATAAAAAGTTTAAAAGCTTTAATTTACCTTTGTTGATAGACACAATAATGAACTTTGAAAGCTTTTAGTCTGAAAAGCTTTCTGGAAACTGAAAACTACGCGGAAAATAAATAGTTCCGAAAAATAATAATTGTTGTTGGACGTTCTGTAATTGCGCAGTGGTGGCCCAGTGGTAACAGCCCCGACTTACAAGTTGTAGGTTTTGGGTTCGAACCCAGGCAGTTGCTTTACTTTATGTAAATAATTTAATAATCACTGCTCTTAAAACGATGAAGGAAATCATCGTGAGGAAACCGGCATGTCCTAGAACCAAAAATTTCAAGACATTTGACATCTACCAACCCGCACTGAGCCCGCGTGGTAGATTACAGCCCACTCCCTCGCGAAGAGAAGAGGCCTGTTTCCCAGCAGTGGGAATATTATAGGCCAAAACGCTATTTTTAAATTGACCTATTCGATCCAATCATGAGGCACGCATAGATAGTGTTTTTATTTTTTGTCGGACTCGCCCATGAAGGGTTCCGGTTCCGTAGCAGCAAGTAACATAATATGAAAGTTTTATTTTATTTTTATATTTGAGTTGAGTGAATGAAAGGTAAATTGCGTTTTACGATTCATGACGTATTAAAAAAAAAAACTTACTAGATCTCGTTCAAACCAATTTTCGGTGGAAGCTTACATGGTAATGTACCTCATATCTTTTTTTTTAGTTTTATCATTCTCTTATTTTAGAAGTTACATGGGGGACACACACACATTTTACCACTTTGGAAGTGTTTCTCGCGCAAAATATTCAGTTTGGAAAAAAAATATATATTAGAAACCTCAATATAATTTTAGAAGACATATCCATAGATACCACACGAATGGGTTCGATGAAAAAAAAAAATGTTTTTCAGTTCTAAGTATGGGGAACCCCCAAAATTTATTGTTTTTTTTTCTACTTTTGTGTGAAAATCTTAATGCGTTTCCCAGAATACATCTACTTACCAAGTTTCAACAGTATAGTTCTTATCGTTTCGGAAAAAAGTGGCTGTGACATACGGACGGACAGACAGAATCCATAAGGGTTACTTTTTTTGCCATTTGGCTACGGAACTCTAATAATAATAATAATCTTTTATTTCAGACCCATAACTAGTCCATTTGGTTAGTATACACTCGACTTAAAAACTAGTGTTAGTACTTACATCTACCAGCAAAACAACACAAACTTAATTAATACGTCACAGTGGCATGTAGGCGTATCCAATGTCCCAGTATGGGGCTGTCCCACCTATCGGATATAGTTTTCAGGATGCTGTTGGGGCTGGCGCGTACCCTGCGCATAATGGAAGCGCAACGCTTGCGCATGATGGCGTGAAAGCCATCAATTCTCGCCTCTGCAAACATGCCGGAAGCACTGCAGCAGCGCGGCAACCCCATCAACACCCTGAACGCATTATTGTATTGAACGCGCAGGGCGCTGTATGCCCTCTGCGTCTAGTTGACCCACAGACTGCATGTATAGAACGACTGACAGTACGCTGTAAAAATAAATAAGATAATTTTTCTTTCTAACTTTATTTAGGTATCACATTAATAAGTTTCCGATAGCGTATTGTTTCACGAAGCGAAAGAACATTGGCGTCATTCTGTTGATATATCTTTATTTCAACCTCTTCAATCCATTTAGTCTAGAAGTCGAGAATAATTAGAAATAGAAGTATAATCTAGTTAACTAGATTACATTTATTTTTCTAATTATTCCAGTTGCCTAGGAATAATCTGACTTGATAATAGGAACTGAAGAACTTGTAATAATATCACAGTCGCCCAGTTGAACACAGCCCTGAGGGTCAGATATCAATTATAACTTTAGTACTGAATTGTGACCGAGATTTTTCTGTTGTAAATGCTATTAACTTGGACAATACAACCTACTTGTAACTATTAATGGCGATAGTTTTTTCTTTGCACTCGAATGATTGAAACCTTGGAGTTAGTGGCAGTTCTGAATATTAAGGCCTGTGCAGACCAGCGCGACTTGTCACAGTCGCGCTGGTCTGCACAAGCCTTTACCCAGTAAGTAGGATAGTCCTACCACTATAGGTACCTTTTTCTGATGGTAAGCAGAGTTTTCTGTATTCCAGTTTGAAGGGCTTGCGGACGGTGGGCAATGGGTAGCTCGCCGTCTGATTAGGACCAGGCCCGGGTCGACGGCGCGTTGTGTTCCACGCGCGCCTCAAAGAGATGTCAGCACCAACTGACGGGGTCCGTAAGGGCCAATGCCTGCCAGGGTTGCGAGTTTGTCCGAAAGGGATATCGCGGCCCCAGCACACAGGCAACGGAAGGAACACGGGTGGATTTTAGTCAGTAAAAGTCTGACACTCCCTCTCGCTCCGCCCAGAGCGGGAGGAGTCATTTGATGATTTCCCACCCAAAAAAAAAAAAGATAAAAAAAGGGTTCTTAAAGGTAGACAAGTCATAGCAACGTCTCGCGCATAGGCGATGCCTCTAGAATTACAGAACTCACAGGGTGGGTGACCAGTAGGTACTCAAGAGAGAAAAATCTGGAAAACTGACCACATAAATTTTCTTTTATAAATAGATACAGTGCACAGAGAGTAAATGAGTGAGAGAGTGACGTCACTCAGTGAACGCCTAAGGCAGGGTCAAAGTAGACCACGGGAAGGTTGTGTGACGATCTGGATAATGTTATCTGGGCCAACATGGCCAGAGATGGCACAAGCAGGAAGGTTTGGAAGGAAAAAGGGGAGGACTTTGCCCAGCAGTGGGATACAATATTATAGACAAAAAAAAAAGTACAGTTGTCAGTGGATCAAATCCAGTATAAGCTGTCCTCTTATTCTATTGTAACTTCAAACTACATTAGGCCAGCTCAAAGTCGAAGAATTATCTCGGACGTGCGGTCGATTGTACCTTTGCTATTATCACCAATAAATTTCACAGACATTGTGATTATTACAATATTCCCGTAGAAACATTAGGACGCTAATGTTCACCACTTAACATTTACGACTGAAAACCAACCCATAATATATCAACAACAGTTTCAGCTACAAAACAATTGAGCTCGTGCAAATCGAACGTCACGATGGTTATCAAATCTAGGCGATGCGATGCCATGCGCCGGCGCAAACCGCTGGACCGTTATTGTTATTATTTGCCTGTTACGACCCAAAGCAATTAGGGTTACCACGCAAATGGAGCTAGAGAGACTGTCGTGAATTATTGTTGCTTGAATTTATATTAACAGTTAGGTTTCTTATTTTATTTTATTTATTTGGGAAAATAAACGGTTACACATTAAATATTACAAAATAATTAGAGCTAAGTAAAGAGTGAGCAAATGTATAACCCACGACATTTTCCACATAATATTAAAACAGGATATTAAAAATTATTACGATGTGCGATTACAATTACATCATAATTGTATGCATAATGTGGTTAATGATAAATCTAAACAGGCATGCAAAAATAATAAAAGAATAAATACAGTCTATAGTTTAAACATTATGGAGTTAAATCTATGATTGTTTTGCGAACAAGGTATCGAAATTTTCCAACAGAAACAGCAAAGATGTCAATATTATGGAAGGTCTTATTATACTGATTGGTAAGGCGTCGTAGGGGCGCTCGTAAGCCTGCGTTCGTATGACTAGAAGATACAGCAAATAGATGTCGTGCACGCACCCCTCGGCTTATGGTTGTTCTAGGTACTACGTAACAAATCTTATTACTAATATCCATACAATCATATGTGTTGTTACAGAGGTCAAACAAAAACATTGTTTCCAAAGTAATACGTCTGGCTTTAAGTTTTTGTAGATTAAACTTATTTAAAAGATCTTTTGGTTGGTTTCTTAATTATAATGGAGTGTAACGTATTTATGGCTGTAGTTATAAAGGGTTTTGTTGGTTTGCAATTTTGATTAGGGAAATCTAAGGTTTATTTATACGGCTGATAAATTTATAAGTGAAGCGTCTAAACTCGCAATATTATCTAGTTTAGGGGTATGAGGAACAGGGTGTAAAGTTCACTCATCCACCATAGAAAAGGGAGGATCCTCCGACCAGACGGGTGTCATGTCTGGCGGGCAACTGCCCAGGGGTTAAAGTCGGGAGCTTGTATATATGTCTATCGCGCGGTAAACTCTAATTGCCCGATGCAGGATTTGTGTGACGTCAGGTCTTTGATGCGTAGTTCGCATGTAGATGCCGCCACACTAGAACAAACATTATGTATTTTTCAACTTCCTTAAGTTCTGAGTTGAACTCCACGATTACTGACAAATGCTTGCACTGACTGGATAGATCCACTCAAATCTGTGTGGTTCTTTCCTCAAAAGACCATTTCAGACACTAATCTAAATGGTTCTCATATGCCTTGACCAAGATTATGTCTGGACTTTAAAAGAGACTCCGACCTCTGAGTTTGTTTCGGCCTTTCTTCTCAGTGTAGTCAGATAGGAAACGCCGACCTCATCTAGCTTATTTTTAATATGACGTGTAAGTAATTCCGATATACTATTTACAGAATAAACAATTTAATTTAATTAAATTAATTTTATACCTACTTACTTGTGTTAATCTCGTCATACTGTATATTATAAAAATATTTTTTTAATCAAAATTGCCGGATCAGATTTTGATGCCCCTTTGCGCAAGGGTATACCTATATAACGTATCCCTAGTCCTACACAAATATCGAAATCATCGCTATTGGTCCCATAAATTCACCTGAGTCTCTTTTCAGGATGTGATTAAGAGTTTTTCTCCGTAATCTTCACGTTACGGAAAATAAATCACTAAGATGGTTAAACATGACGATGATCTAATATAATCATCTACATACTGCGCAGTAAGTACACGCTAAGTACTTAACGAAGTAATTTACATGTTTAACGTATTCTTCCGTAAACAGTAGAGCACTAGTACAAAAACTATTGTTATTTCTAAATTAACCTAAAAAGGTTTTTTCTTGTAGGTAATCTTTGGCAAGATGATACAGATACTGTTTCAGAAAAAAGTCGAATACGTTTTTGTTATGACTTTTTTTAATCATTAATAAGGAAGCTTATAGAACTTTACGGTACCGAATTTGTCCTAATTAAGATGAAGGAAGGTTAATTATCGTCTGTATTTTTTTTATTTTTGCTTATTTGTTTATTTATTTATTTATCTTTCAATTCAATAAATAGGTACCTACCTATGTTTAAGATTCATACAAAATGAAACAAAATTGCGCATTAATAAACCTCACCTAAGTAGAAAACAAGCCTCCTAAATACAAACTAACCAGTAATTTAAATTCTGTCCTAAAATAACTCCCTAATATGGAGCCCCTAACAGCAGTGTCGTGGCTCATACATTATAATACCTAAGTATGGTATTCCATTAACTGTTTACAGGCACCCATTTCTCCGTTTAGCGTTTTACTTTATACTGACGTTAACGAGAACTAAAGTTTTACTTTAATAACTTGTAAACTTTTCCTGATTGCTTTGACAGGGACATTTTGTTACAATGTTTGTTAGAGCAGTGGTGGCACAGAAGTAAAGGCCACGACTTACCTACGAGTTGTAGGTCGCAGATTCGAACCTTGAAAGGTGCTTTACTTTGTGTAAATTATTTCATCTGCTCTCAAAACGGTGAAGGAAAACATCGTGAGGAAACCGGCATGTCCTAGAACCGAAAATTGAAAGACATGTGACATCTACCAACCCGCACTGGGCCCGCGTGGTAGATTACGTCCAACTCCCTCTCACAGGGAGACGGCCTGTATCCCACTAGTGGGAATATTATAGGCTGTTTTTTTTTTGTCGCAGATGGGTGTACATATCTTAAAGAATAAAAAATTATAATAAAATATATTTATTTTCTCTCACAATGGTTTTGTAGCACATAACAGTTTTGACGAATATGAATTCACATTGTGAGAGCTGGTGCCTGATGTAGGTTTAGGAAAACCTGTGTTACAGGTCACCAGGCTTCACTTAGTAGCCTCATACAAATTAAAAAACAGGTAACATGTATTTCTACTAAACAAAACAAAAAGAAAAATAAATGAAAAGAAAAATAAAAGTAACAACAGAAGCAGTCAAAGGGTGTATGGTGAATGTGTATGTGAGTTGTGGTGGAGTGTAAGTGAATGGTGGTGAATGTGTAGGTGAATTGTGGTGAAGTTTAGGTAAGTGTTGGTGAATGTGTATGTGAATTGTGTTGAAGTATAGGTGAAAGGTGGTGAATGTGAGCGTATTTGAATACAAGTAAAAGAAGCATTAACTGCAGAGTAATCTTATAAACCGTGTAAAAGCGTGGTGGTTCAAGCACATTATTTATTTAATTTTGGTAAACGCACGTTAGCACGCGATCCATAGAATTCAAATGTGTTTTTCTAACACACTGAAGTTACTTATACTTTCTCTGACTTTTGTATCCGTTATTGACACGAAGGGAATCACAAGCCACACATTCTCTTTCGAATTGCTCCAGTTGCGAAACCACCCAACTACATATATGGGAGAAGCCCAATCAGCCTGTAATGTTTATTTATTAAAACTTCATGCACAAGTAAAAAAATTCTGTACAAATGCGGACTTAATGCCTGAGGCATTTTCTACCAGTCAACCTTAGGGTGATGCAGAGACAAAACATGGCAGGTGCAACATAAGGGATAGATAACTTGAAAATTAATACATAGATACATACATATAAACCGAATAAACTTTGTCAGGAGAAATAACGATAGGTAGAGGAGAAAACAAATCCAGCAAATAATATGCAAATATAATGTTCCCACCATGTTGAGAGGGAATCGGCTGTTATCCACCACGCGGGCCCAGTGCGGGTTGGTAGATGTCACATGTCTTTGAATTTTTCATTCTAGGCCATGCCGGTTTTCCCGCGATGTTTTCCTTCACCGTTTTGAGAGCAGTGGTGATGAAATTATTTACATAAAGTAAAGCAGGGCCTGGGTTCGAAGTCGGAAAAGAATTAGGGTCAACTAAATATCCTTTTTGAAGCGCCACATCATGAAACAAAGATAATTGTAACGCAGTCTCGATACTTATCTGATGTCCATAAAACTCTTATTTATATTTATAAACTCTATATGTATATTTATATTTATATTTATCATAAAAACCTATAAAACGTCACTTTTCGCGTCTGTCTGTGTGACCGCTTAGATTTTTATATCGTTTTTAGATCTTCTAAACTCCACAATGAATTTAGATGCGATTTTCACCATAATTTAGAGAATAGATGGTTTATGTACCTATAAGACATAAATACCTATCTAACTTAAAAATATCGCACAAATATTGTTGAAAATATGATTTGACATGTCGTCATTGCACTCGTGCGGAGCAGGGGCGTCGCTAGTATAATAATATGATAAGTAGAACACAATAGTCTCACAACACAATTTCAATTCACACTATGCCGGTTTGGGCCACATGCGCCATGGAAACTCTCACATGCGTAGGTACATACGCATTGATAGAACATTACTACATCTGATTCATCAAGCAACTTTCTCTATCTACGCATACACGCGGATGTGGCGTTCATTGATGGAAAATGCTCATTCATGTCAAAAGTATGCGGTGAACAAGATATTTTTGGATACCTCATAAAAAATGGACGTGCATGCGATGCAATTAGAAAAAAATCGGTCACAGAATTTGTGGTTTGAAACAGTCAAGTGTGAATTTAACGCCTTTTGATACAGAGAAAGTCATAAAATCACTTTTAATTTCAAAATAAAGCCTCGTGCATACTGGCGCGATGCGAGACCGATAATTGTACTAACGTGAAGTTTTCTTAGTTTAGATTCGGCTGCGCCAGTCTGCATTAGGCTTAATCTGTAACGTGTAACTTTTTACATGTGTTATCCACAGTTACGTAAGTTAACTACCCTAGGAGTGAGTCGTTCAGTGCGAGGTACAAATTGACCCATAATCACGGCGTCGCTTGAGCAACACCGCGGTATCTTAGGCTCGCGCCGATGTGACAAAACACATCTATCAGCTGACCAATGATCCACTTAGGTTGTGTTGGAGCTTCGTTTAGATGGGAGAGTAGCTAGCTCAAGTCGATTTTCAAGAATTTTTGAAGGAGTTTGATATGAATGATTCATATTCTGTTTTTGCTAGACTAGTTTCTTGCCGCGACTTCGTCCGCGAGCCTTTAACCTTCCACAAGAATTGGGCTATCCAATATAAAAAGATTTTTTCAAATCCGACTGGTAGTTCCGGAGACATACAAACTTACAGACAAACAAATTTAACCTCTTTATAATATTCGTATAGATTAGACTCTTAGTTGACTAATAGTCATAATAAGTATCATTATAAAGTGCCAAAGTGAGTTAAAGTGAGTTACTAAACGAACAAAAATTTTACATCCTGTATCAGGTGCTTATGATAAACGAATAAGTTTATGATGTCACTCATGACATTTCATCACTTGAAATTTCAATTATTTAATGTCATCACTTTAACATAACCTCCTCCCTTATAAAATAACAACTAGGTAATGCCAGTCACACTGGAGGGATGCATTTTAGAAGACTAAAGACATAAACGGACCTATTGAACAAAAGACTCGTTTCCGCCAAGACTTATCAACACGTGTGGTCTCACACCCTCATACATGAAGCGTGGGAATATCTCATTAAGGGTACAATATCATCCAAGCTCCTAGCAAGCATGTAGAATAAGAGCTTAAGTGTGCCATGCAATTTTACGGCGAACCCATTTACTTGCAAACTGCAAATAAACTCTTGAAGTTTGCTGGTAAATGGAGATGAGCTAAAAATATCCTTATACTTTTAGCGCAGTATCATGAAAAGTTGCATGCGTAAACACGGTACTATTGATTATTTTTTCACGCTCTCTTTAAGACAGCAAGCTACTAGCTCAAGTGGCCATCAAATCTAAACGCTGCACGGTCCGTTCGGGCCCGTCAACTCCGCGCAGGCCGCACATCAATAACTTCGAGCCGACCGCTATAAACTGATTGCTTCCACTACTCCAAATGGCCCCATTTGCGCTTCGAAACTTTAATAAACGCCCCATGTCACTATTATATCGTAGTTCGTAACATATGTTAGTATTCTGTTGCCTTTCCGGGGTGAAGATAATTCTCGGCTGACATACGATTTATGCTGCCTTTAGATGCAAACTCTACTCGTGAATAGAGGAAATATTTTTAGATTTTACTCTAATTGGGTGGATCTTCATGTTGATGGGTTCTTGATACATTGCTAAGCCAAGGTCTTCTTTGCATAAAGATACTGTTGCTCTTCAATCGTGATTTGTAGTTGGAGTAGTCACTCCACTCCAGAGCACTCGAGTGCTGTTGCTCAGAAAGCAGAGTAAAAAAATCAAGGTTTCGTAACAGTGATGGTAGTCACCATCCCTGTTATAAAACCTTGTGATTTCACTACATTTTATTGGCACTACGTCCGCAATTTATTATATAGGGTAGGGCACCTAAAGGGTCCCGAAACGATCAATTGCAACTGTACATTTTTACGTGATTCATCATTTGCTAGCCTTTTCCTAACGTTGTTGGGGTCGGCTTCCAGTCTAGCCGGATGCAGCTGACTACCAGTATTTTATATGGAGCGACTGCCTATCTGACCTCCACAACCTAGTTAGTAGGTAACACGATACCCTTTGGTACAACTGGTTGTCAGATTTTTGGGCTTCTAACTACCCGTCTGACGACTGTCAAAGATCTAGAAATGACTGCCGGAACCAGCTTAACGTGCTTTCCGAGGCATGGAGGGGTCTAGGTATATAAAGATGGTCACCTATCCACGGGCCCACCCCGGAAGAAGCGTATCTTAACCCGATTGATCCACCCGTGCGGCTGTTATTACTTAGCCACAATACCCTAAATTTTTACGTGATTGAAACGCAAATATTTCGTCTACCAAATGCAATTGAAGCGATTGACAATATTTCTACAATAAATCCGTTAATCAATTGCAATTGATCGTATCGGGGACCTTTATAGACTCATTAGGTTCCTACAAGGCTTTCAATGTCTTGATAAAGGATGCTCCTTTATATCATTATATACATCGAACTCAAGCGCCAACTACAGCACTAACACAGCTAATTGTCACTTCAATTTGCCTCCGTTCCTGCAGTAAAATAACATAAATAAAAATGAAATAAGTTTATTTCATATATTTATTTATTTAAACTTCTCGCACACAATAAGGTAAAGGCGGACTTAATGCCTCATAACCATCATACAACCATGACATACCATGTCATATAACCATTTGGCTTACATTGCATGTCGAGGAGTCTCCATTTAAGCATAGAAAATGCCTGGAGTTGAAGGCTCCGCTCTTCCCTTACATTATAGACGTACGAGTATAAACAGATATACAAAATACAACAAAGAAAGAAAGAAATACAAATTATAATTACGATCAATTTATACGAGAGCGTGTGTGTGTGTGTGTGTGTGGGGGGGTGTGTGAGGGCACAGTAAAACAGTGCAGGGTGCAGTAAAACAGCTATTCAACCTTTTTTTTTTTGGTTGGGAAATTATCAAATAACTTCTCCCGCTCCACCCAGAGCGTGTCAGACTCTTACTGAATAAAACTCACCCGTGTTCCTTCAGTTGCCTATACGTTGCCAGAGGCCTCGGTATCCCTTTCGGATTTTCCCGGAGCTATTCAACCTCATGATACATATCTTATTACCTCAGCCTTTAACTGTACTAATAATACAACGCAACATAATGTATAACTATTAGCTGGCGAGTACTAAATACTAATAGCATACTGATAATACAGTGGCAGTCACGTTCTCTTGTGATAAAGCGGCGGTTACCGGGACCAATTATTGAATGGTTGTGAGTTTGTGACTTGTGACTCTAACGAAACTGTGTCGAAGAATTGAAAGGCTTGAAGATGACGTATCAAGATGAACTACAGAAGCATTGGTGGCTCAGTGGTATCGGCCGCAACTTACGAGTTGCAGGTCGTAGATCGAACGAACGATCGATTCGAACCCTGACACTTTACTTTGTGTAAATTATTTCATCACCACTGCTCTCAAAAGGGTGAAGGAAACCGGCATGTCCTAGAACCAAAAATTCGAAGACATGTGATATCTACCAACCTGCACAGGGCTCGCGTCGTGGATACAGGCCCTGCGCCTGGCGGCCCAGCAGTGGGAACATTACACACACATTATAGGCTGGTTATGCTATAAGAAGTAAAAGTGAATACCTTAGGAAATTGGTGACAAGTTATGCACTCTGTTAGTTACTAGGGTGTAGGTAGAATTGTGTTTATTTCAAAGATTGAATTGTGGTTAATGTTATTATTATCTCAGATCAATCTTGAAATAACTAGGTATTTTTTTAAATATTTTTTTTTATATGTTTTGACGAATAGCAACTAAAAATAAAGACTTGATTTCGAAATTAACACAGTCGAGTCCACTTTCATAGAGCTCATCTGCTCTACATATGCAACAGACACAACACACACATGTAACACTATTTATTTTAAAAAAATGTGCAGGGCCACCGGCATTCCGTTTGCGCTAAAATGAACCCTCCAGGAGGACTCTCAGCATTGACCTGTAGCATGTGCTAAGTACAGTAGACTACCTACTAGTGCAATAGCTATATTTAATGCAGCAATCTATTTACATCACAAATAATTAATATAATTTATATCACACATCTTTCACTCAACGTTATCTTCGACCTAACCACTTCAAACCGAGCTTCAAGATTTATAGTGAACTAACTTCTGCCCGCGACTTCGTTCGCGTGGAAGTCTTATGGCGACGATAACCGACTTTTAATGATTTTATACTGAAGATCACGTCTAAACGAGTAGTATTAATGATTTGGGAAAAATATAATATGTTAGATTAGAGTATTTTTTTAATAACTTAATATATGAATATTTTAGATTATGTCACGTGTCACCATGTCCATGTTATGTGTCATGTTGTGTTTGTGTATGTCGTGTCATATGTTATTTGATTGTGTGTGTCATGTGTATTTTGTGTATTACATACATAGTGAAATTCATTTATGTCTAACACGGCTAAAAAACTGAGAATCAAGCAAAGTCTATGATCTATCAACCGTATTTTTCTGAAACCTTCACCATTTTAAAGATACTTAACTTAATTATTGTTTTTTTTGTATACGTGTTTTATTAAAATACCTTTTGTTTTATGTATAATAAATTAATAATGCGTCTAATTTGGTACAGCGCTCCTTGATGGGCGAGTCTTATATCTTAATCTTACTGGCTGGACGTACGACGCGTTGCGTGAGCTCAGTACAGAACACGCAAGCTAACCATTCAAAGTCGCTGGCATATATCTGCGTCTTAAGGTTCACACTAAACTAAAATAACAGCCACATTTTTTATAAAACTCCAATGGCCTTCGGCTCACCCCGTCGCATTACATCGCCCGCCCGCACTGTTAATTTTCCTTAGCGTTCTTTTTGACTTTTTTGCTCGGTTAGTAAAGACCGTAGCGTGATGTAAAATAACCTATAACCTTCCTGAAAAATCGGGCTATGAAATACAAAAAGATTTTGGCAAATCCGACTGGCAGTTATATTATATTAGTTAGTATAGATAAATACTGATACGCAAGCGACAACGGGTAACACTAACAAGTAATCAATCCAATGACCTACAAAATGGAACCGTGGAGTTGTAGACAACTCTATTGTATGTTAAACTGTGGTTTAATTGTCGCGTGTGTGACTGACAGGGTTGTCGCAGAGAAATAGGCGACAATTGCGAAACATTGTTGAGATGGTATTGTTAAGGTTTAATTGTGATGTTGTAGAGTGCTTTGATTCAGCTTTGTAGTTTCGTTTATGTTAATTAGTATGTTGAAGACGGGGTGATGGAGATTACACATACAAATTAAGTTTTTATAGCTCGCTTTGGATACTGCAGTAACATAAACGGTTTATTAGGTACCTAAATTAATAATATTTGTTCCGTAAGTCTCCATGAAGCCTCGCGCAGACATGTTCTATCATGAAGTTTTCTTAGAAATTGTTTTGTCAGAGTCGCGTCGCGCCATTTGCATAAGGCTTAATATTAAAAGATTAATTGCTTAAGTACCTACTGAAACTGATCTGTCTTTTATTTATTTTGCTCAAATTTTTTGGACGAAATTACATAGGTAATATTTTTTGTTACTTTTGCCCATTTTATATGCTATGTATGTAGCTTTGCCCATATTTTCAACGACAAGAACATAGTCATAGATTTCAGGTGTCACAATAATGACTAACTTAATGACGCAAACGCAATATTATAACGTACCAGCCCTATACAATTAACAAGTAGCGGCAACACCTACGATCTGTCAGTAGAGTAGGCAGTAAACCTCTAAATTAAATTATACTATGAATGTTAATCGTATTGTCCAATGTACAGCTCATTTCTGTAGCCTTAGTGCTAGACTATAGCTTTTTATCTTTGTAACGGAACTAGTAAATGGATCATAAATTAGAAGTAAGATATTGCTTGCTATGTTTGAAAATCCGGGTCTTCATTTGTGGCTAGATTTCAGTGTGAGTGGGTATTTGGGTAAGGAAATTTGGTTGGGAATTCTATTATTGACTATGTCTTTAGATGCTAAAGCCGTGGGTACAGCAGATTATGCTGTAGGCTGATCAGGCTTATCTAGGAGTCCAGGATACTGGTTTAATAAACAAGATTATTGAATCTTTAAAGTCGCATAGAATTAAAATGACTTTTAATACACTATACATACAACGCTGCCCAGTCTCTTTCTTCGTGTGGTGACTAACCTGGTATCAGAGTTCTAAAGCCACCCAAGGGCCTCTGACTTGGCTTCACATGCCGTCGAGATATATCTCTCATGCATGCCGGTTTCCTCACGATGTTTTCCTTCACCGTTTTTGAAGCAAGTGATAATTATACAATACGCATATGAATCCGAAAAGTCAGAGGTGCGTGCCTTAAGTTCGAATTCGAGACCCATGACTTGGCAGTCCGACGGTCACACCACTAGGCTATCACTGCTTTAAGCTGCACAGTGCTGTCACAGCATTGCTGCCGGGTCACTAACATTCCGGGCACGTCAGCAATGCTGCGCGACATTCCTGCGTCACATTGGTGCCGCGCTCAGAATGTAATCTCATATAAACCTATAGAAAATTTATGGGGACCAGTACTGACGCGGCACACAACGGTAGTGACGCGGTAACACTGCCGCGCGCAGCGTCGTTCGGAATCATATCTTTATCAGCTGAGTTGCTATACAAAGAAAGTTAATCCTAAATCCTAACTTATTATTACAAATGCGAAAGTGAGTTTGTTTGTTACGCTTTCACGCTAAAACGGCTGAACGGATTTGGATGAAATTTGACACATGGGTAGAACATGACCTGGAATAGGACATAGGATACTTTTTATCCCGATATTCCTACGGGATCGAGACTTATGCGGGTGAAACCGCGGGGCGCAGGCAGTACCAATAATAAATCCATATTTATTTAAAAACCGCACTTTTTATCTTTGGCTTATAACAACATTTGCTACTACTACATATACTCGTAGTAAATACAGATAAACGGATATCTACATATGGATTATTTTACACTTTTCATATCTTATCTCTCGTTAATCCGATATCTGGCTTAATCCTCAGTTATCTGCGTAAGATAGGGAGTTAACTCTGACCAATATTGACTAGTTAATGTCCATATTTAATCTGTTACTGATAAAAGCAAGGATATCTTATTTATAGTGATGATGTGTGTTGAATTACCATACGAAGAAATGTTGGGGTAATTGTTTAAAAGATAAATTACGTTGCGTACTGACTTATTTGTATCAATTCCGTATTTCACTGTATTTTTTTTTCCGTATTTTTTTCACTGTCATGCGACAGTGAAATACGGATTTGATACAAATTAGTCATAACCAATTTATGTTATACTCAAATGTCGTATTTCAAATCTAATCAAATTATTTTATTTCCAAATCCATTTTGTTAGTAATTACATACATATCTTAAAAACTAGTGTTAGTACTTATTAATATTTGTCAAATTTTGGTCATAATTACTAGCAATGTCAAAACCATCAACAATAATTTCAAAATCACAACTATAATGTCAAAATCATCATTAATAATAATTACAAAATCATAACTATCTAATCTAACTATTTTAAAGGTTCTAAAAAGTGAATAATCTACACTAATGTATCCCTATGCGATGGCATCACCAATACTTTATTGATGGATTTGAAAACGTCTCCTGAAATCCTACTATTAATTTCAGAAAAAATCTTTTTCAATATTTTATACCAATTTTCACAACTAAGAGCTGAATTGACTAGAAAATGAATTCCAAATAAAAGAGCCGATTTCATCGCTCCAAAACATCTAAATAGCAGAAATTTCTTTAGAACTCAAATATTAAAAAATCATTTTTAATCTCAAGATATTACGCCTCCTTCGCCTCGTAAGCCTGGCTGAATACCTACCTGTGACGTCAGACCGGTATTTTTCCGATATTTCAACCAAGCTTGGCCAATATTACTGGAATACGGTGCCGTACGGTATTACAAGATTCCCTCTTCTGAAATGAAGAAAAATCTTTTGGTTTATTGTAAAACCAATCTATATTTGGAAAATAGGTCAGAATTTTTCTCTTATTTTGTTAAAATACAATTTTGGCTAGTTATAATCCTAAGTTATTAGGAAAGCTTGGTGAAACAGAGCTTGGGGCTAATGAATAGAGACTTTCTTCTTTTTCGTGTGGTTAGTGACTAACCTGGTGTCAGAGTTTTAAAGCCGCCCATGGGCCTCTGACTTGTCTTCACATGCCGTCGAGAAATATCTCTCAAGCTGTCAAGCTGTCTCGGTTTCCTCAAAATGTTTTCCTTCACCGTTTTAGAAGCAAGTGATAATTATACAATACGCACATGAATCCGAAAAGTAAGACGTGTGTGCATTGGGTTTGAACTCGACACCTATGACTTGGCAGTTCGACGGTCACACCACTAGGCTATCACTGCTCAAGACTTAGGTTGATGGCCGAAACAGCCGGGCTAAGCCGACCCTTAGCCAGTTTGCTAAAGGGGCGATTGTAAAAAAGAAAAAGGCGGTCAAGTGCAAGTACCACCGTTAGACGTTTGTATTGCCATTATTAAGATTGAGTAAACCAACGCCGAAAAAAACACGTTTCTTGTATTGGGACCCTTTAATTTTTAACTTTGTTTTATTTTTATTATTAGATAGATAGATAGATAGAATATTCTTTATTATGCACACCATACAAATTACAGAAATAAATAACAAACAAGATCAACAAGACAAGATTAACAAGATCAACAACAACAATTATTAACAAGATTATTGATTTATTAACAAGATCATAGTAATACATACACACACACTCTGTGAAAATGTCAAATTTCGAATTACGGTTTAAAAGATACAGCCACGGACAGCAGAGCCTTAATGATAGGGTCCCGTTGGCACCCTTTGGGTACAAACCCTCAAAAAATTAATAGGTACGTTAAATGTAAACGGGCACATCAATTTCTTAGTCTGACTTTCATGTCTGGTCTGCCGAACAGATTTTCAAAAACTTCTACAAGAAAATACTAATTCTACACTACATTCCATTCTTGGTTGAGCTAAGCTAATTCAAATATCGCAGTCTTAGAGAAACATTTTATTAGCACTTTATCGTCACGTTTAGCTTGTAAAACAGAAATCAGGCTGCCTAACTGTTAGCCTTAGCCTATTCAGTAGCAAGCAACAAGTTCTGATCATTGCTATACACAACACGTCATTCACTAAGTATTAACTAAGTGTGGGCTTCAACTTAACCCACGTAGTTTACAAGTCCTAGGAACTTACATAAGTTACTAAGAACGGCATACAAAACTTTGCAAGAAAAATGACTGAAGTGAAATTTCTCCAAGAAATTCTTGTCTACTTATTAGAAACGAGAGCCAATATGAGCTATACAAGCATAGCTCTACCAGTTAGCGTTGGTGATAGCTGAGCTGACTGCCAAAAGTGCCCCTGATGTGCAGACAGCTGCATTAATTGGGTCTAAATAACTTAGACAAGGGGGTAATCAATTAAAGACTCCGTCCGAAGAGTTCATACGTACGTAACTATCTCATCGATCTGCTGTAGGTTCCTTAAATGCATCCCGTTTTCAAAGGCAATTTCCTCCATTACTGGCTATTTACTTAACGTACTCTGCACACCGATCATATTAACATGTTCATGTTGGAACAATTTCTTAACTTCGCGCTGTGTGAATCCTATAAAGCTATAACTTATAGCAGTCTTGTTACGTTAGACGCTTCAGCGATATATCATGCCTGTTAATCTGCACTGCATTGTATTCCAAACACAAACAGTGGCTTAACTAGTTCTGTGTACACTGCGTCCCAGAAAAAAGTGCAATCCATCACTGGATTGCAGCGTTTTTATACTGAACTGGAAATGAATTAGTTCTACAAGCGGGGAATGAGAAAAAAGATGGACTAATTTCAAGCCAATTGCATTTTTCAATGCAATATTGCATTAGCTAAAAACGCATATCGAATTTAATTGAGTACCTGTACTATCAATGCAATAATAAATAGTTTCGGAAAATTTCAAATAACCTTGTTACGTTTCTTTTTTAGTAACAACAAAATCTTTCAATTCAACAAAATCCAATTCGAAAACCTAATCAAATACAATAAAAGCTTCACAAACTCAGAATTTACGAGCAACCAGTTAAAACCCATCATTCAAAATGTAAGATATCTCAATCTAAACGAAATACCAGCGTAATTAGAAACAGCATTATCAGCACACAACGTCCTAAGTTCTTGAGGTCCATAAATAACTTGGCTCAGTTCATTTATAAACCTGGTATCAGTCTGACCTGCAGTTTTGCAGCCATCAGTTCCGGCTGGCATTTCTCTATCAATCCTGGTGTCTCTGCTAATATATCTTGCGTCGTTAGTGGAGCCAGTCAAGCGTGTGATTTGTTTGCCTGGGCTGAAAGCTCGTTATATGTTTTCCAAAAAGAGTGTTTTTCGCTTGTTTGTGGGGTTTTGACAAATTGGGTTTTATTCAATTTGGGGAAGTGTAACTGTAAGCACGACGCAAATTTCTGGTTGTCATGTGCTTGGATGTTGTGATAATAATTTATCGACAACTAACTGCGCCCCGCGGTTTCTCCCGCATAAGTGTCGATCCCGTGGGAATATCGGGATAAAAAGTATTCGTGTCCTAATCCAGGTTATGGTCCACTCATGTACCAAATTTCATCCAAATCTGTTTAACCGTTTTAGCGCGAAAGCCTAACAAACTCACTTTCGCATTTATAATATTAGTTAGGATGTGGCCCCTTTTCCTTCATCGAATCAATCATCTTTTTTTTTCTTATCTTTCTATGTAAATTCTTACCCCTCCCAAATCAGTATAAATCTCATAACATACGACTAGCCATCATTAATAATCTTCACAACTCAGCCATCATTTTTTGCACTTCCAATAGCTTCAGTGACTCGGTCCATCCTTTTGATGTAAATCGCGTGCCGCGTGCAAAACGAGAGATCATTAAACACACGGCCTGTGGCCAACTATATGACCATATAGCCGCATAACTGGCCAGTTATAACGTCATAAACACCACCATAGACTGAATTGAGTCGGAGAGTCGAGACATTAGCGTTTGTAATTAACTTTGTCTATGATTTAGTACAGTTGTTAGAAACCTTTTGTCGGTTTTAAAGACTATCCTTAGCTTGAAATGGGTGTCCTTCTTGAACCTCGTTAATATTTAATTGGAAATATAATTAACGCGTCTCTTGCAGCATTTGCTGGAATTAATTCCGATTCCCTGTAGTCGCTGATATTGCTTCGGAATAAAAGCATTCGCTTGAATTCAGTTGACAATTTCCATTTCATTCTGTGTTTCTCTGAATTTCTGCTTCTACAGAAATGTATATTTATTTTCACTATTTAATAATTTTATCATGATTGAAAACAAAATAGCATTTTAAAAGTGTCGAGAGGAACTTTATCACGGTGTGCAATGCAGGTCTTTCAATTCTGCTCTAGTATTTAAAAAGAAGTAATAACTTTTACAACCGTTAAAAAAAATATAGGTATTTATTAAATTTTTCGGCGATTGGTAAACTAGTGTGACAGTAAAACAAGAACTGAAGAAATAAAAAGAAAAGTGTTCGGTTATTTCATCCAATATACATATAATACGAGTACAATATAAGTAAAAAAATACTCAAGTAGTGTAAAAGGAATGGCCAGTAAAATTGTTGGAATGGGCAGTGCGGTAAATAGTTGGCAGTTCATAGGTTAGGTTGGAACTGTGAACAACCACGCGCGAGCCGAATTGGTCGCAATAACTAAGCCAGGGCACCCCGACCAAATGGGTTAGGTTAGGTTATAATTGTGACCAACCGCACGCGAGCCGATCGAGTAAAGCGAGCGATGCCGTGGTAGCGGCCGACGAGTGCTACTTCCAAGTTACCGACTAATTCCGATTTGTTTACTGCCCGCACGTAACTGCGTTCAGCCATTTTACTGTTTAATATATTTTATTTTATTACCCATTTAAATATTTGTTATGACTCATTTTTATTTAGTTTACTGCTCAGTTTTTACTGCCGAACTTGTTAATAAACATGCATTTTGTAATTTTTAATTTACCAAAACTACAATTAAATTATTTTAAGTATACCGCTTTAAATCAGTGTCTTTAAAAAGTAGTATAAGGTCCCATTAAAGTTGATGGACAAAGTTTTAGAAATCATTCAGACCACCCAAATTGAAATTGTAATGGTAAAAAAAATAAGAAAAACGCATTAGATACTTACAAGAAAAATTAATCAGCTAACGAAAATACACTAAAAATGTTGGTTACCCAATGTCATTTATTATTTTAGGTCAAAATAAAATCACTTTAATTTGTGTTTTTTTTTTGCTTGGATATCTTTGGTTAGACGTACTGAACGCGGTGTTAAAATTTGTCCATCTACATATTTTAATGGGACTTTGTATAATTCATTGCGTGCACATTTAACTTTCGCCTGTACCTACTACCTTTAATTACCGATCAAGATAAACAACATAACTATCATGTTAAGTTGTTTACATTGTAATTAGGTGATTGATACTACATCACAGACTTCGGTCTATTAATTCGCCCGATAAATCGCAAGGCAATTTGTTGCAACAGCAGATATATATCTCTCTATCCTATGCACTATTAATTTTCTTCAGATGATTTAAGTATATAATTAATGTATTGTAGTTAAGACAGGTGATTTATTGCTTAGGAGTATTGTAATGGAATATTGTTAAGTCAAAAGTTTTTGCAAATGCAGTATGGTTTAAAATAGATTATATCGTGGTATATTTACTACTTAGTAAGAGCATTTTTTCAGTGAGAGAAATTGTGAGACAGAGAAGAGATTCTAATTTAATAAATTACGCTGCTTATTCAATAGTCTTTGTTATGAGGAAGATAACCATCTTACTTATAAAAAAAACCTTTTCAAAACTATACCCAAATAAAGAAGCAAATAAATTGCTCATACAATTCAGATTCATGTGATAAAAATAAATGGAGACACATGATGGTTTTTCATAAATCAAATCAAATCATTGATTTGATTGAATACGGGTAATACATGAGGTCATGAACAAAATGGTGAACAAAATATTTATTTTATGGAAATGTAGAGAGCTTTTCAACATGACATGACATAACATCACGCACGCCTATTTATTTAAAACTACTTAAAATTACTTTAGAACTACACAAATTGTAAGAGAATTCTCAAGGATGCTCTCCAAAGTATGTCTTACGAAGATACAGAGAACTTACTAACTGTGCTAAAGTGAATATAAGTACAAATTTCACCTACATTAAGTATTTATCTAATTTAGAAACTAAGAGTTAAGCCACTCAACATGTAATAAGTGATCTATTGTCAACCTGTTGATTATTTATTTATTTTATAAGTCTATTTTAGCTCCTCTCGCCTGAAACACAAGATTACCTAGTTCAGGCACGTTAGAATATAATTTACATTTAAGCAAAACTGTAAAAAAATATGCCTTGTAATTTAAATTTTTTTTTGAATCTATATTTTTATTATTATTTTTCACCACGTTCTAGAACACCCAGTTCTATGATAGTACACTGACATTTTATGAAAACTACCATAAATTTATAGGAGCCTTTCCAGTTCTAATTAATTTATGTTCCATATACAAATATACATATATGAACGAAGCGAGCAACACGTACCTAAATGGTCCCATTTCTAACCCCCACGGGGGTGATACTGGTATTACGGTCGATGTCAAGGACGCTTTTATCGACTTCCCAATGACGGGTAGCTCCCTAAGTGGTTATAGACATGCGACTGCCTTATCTGATGTATTTTACATTTGTATTGACGACACTAGCAATTCCCATCGACTCCGTTTACATAAAGCTTTCAACATCATCCCGTAGAAACCAAGAGTGGAACTTAGAAAAAAACCTATTTCGTAAGATGGTTTCATAGCTTCATACTTACTAACGTTTTCAGACAAATTAATCAATGTAATTGAGTAAAAAAAAAAAATACATGTCAAAAATAAATTATGTTTTAAACTGAGATATTGATGTGATGAGTTCAGTATTTCCTATATGAATACTCTCAGAAGAAACACACATCACTTGAATGACTCTTTCATCTTACCTTATTGATACAGTAGTACATTGCTGGGCAAGAGTTGATATAGACTATAGTGCTTATACTTATAGTTCTCAAAAAGTATTAACCAACCCCTTGGCCTAATGGGCTTCTCTTTGTCATGATTTCCTGTACCTTTGACAAGGTTCCACTATATCGACCTTCCTTCTTTTATTACCGTTACTAATGTGCTGTTTCTCTTTGTTTCCAGGAGTTGAAGGAGAGCTTCAACTATGGTCTGTTCTGCCCGCCAGTCAACGGCAAGGCCGGCAAGTTCCTGGACGAGGAACGCCGCCTCGGAGACTACCCCTTCAACGGACCTGTTGGATATCTTGAGGTAATATTGAAAATAAAAATGGTTTATTATCCAAGGACTCAGGATGAGACAACATGAGTAGCTTAAAATATTACCTACAGCAGCAGGTTACAAAGTATTATTTTCAGTACGCCCCAAACTAATCTGCTTTCGCAATTTATTTGCCAAACATGTAAACAAACACGAGTTTTAGGAAAAACAACTGTAATACCTACACATAAGGTTCAGTTTGCGCTACAACTTCCTATTTTTTTATGACTTTTCATCAGCAGTACTAATCTAACACTTGCATAAAGTTGATCTTTGTCTAAGTGGAAAACTCGTGTTTGTTTACAGGTTTCGCAAATAAATTGCGAACGCAGATTAGATAGTTAGTTATTAATTCTTTCTACTACAATATGTGAATGTGCTATCCCTATAGAGTTAAGGAAAGAAAGAAAGAAAAAATAAGTATTTATTTATTAAGTGGAAATTTCTCGCCGACTGGTCGACACTTAACGTGACCAGAGGGCTGGCTCGTTCTTTGCCCAAAGAATTAGCATTGCCATTCAACGTGGCAATGCTGCCAGTCTTCTGGGCACGTTTCCGGATGACAGCGATGCGGACGAATACTTCGACGCCTAAGTGTCCCTTTGTTTTTTGTATCTATTTTTGTAGTTAGTTATTGTATTTAATACCTAGTGTAAATAGTTAGTAAGTTATAGTTATATGACAAATATTATTTAAAAAAAAGTATTTATTGAAACTCGCACAGGAGATTACAAATTAAACTTAAAAACACAAATTAAAAAAAAAGAAAAACAGACTAAAATTCATAAAAGCAGAAAGTCCTGTACGAGGCCAAAAGGCTCCTATCTCAGCATGATGAAAGTAAAATTGTTGCAGTTCGCCGGCGACATTTACAAATTATTGGTCCTAGGTGAAACCTTCGTTAAATAGATCTCTTTTCTGCCTAACTTAATCTTCTTCGTCTTAATAGCTTACTAGGGTTGATTGGCTGGAATACAAAAAATGTTCATAGTGCCTCAGGACACGTGCTGCACTAACCAACCGCCTAGCATTCTTTATGTCAAAATTTTTCTTCGATACTGCGAATGTTCTTTGACTGTCTGGTTTCGGTGAAGACTTGGATCAGGCCTTCTAGCTTGTAACGAATGTTTCAATCAATCTGCCGAGCCTTTTCCCAACTATGTTGGGGTCGGCTTCCAGGCTAACCGGATGCAGCTGAATACCAATATTTTACATAGAGTTACTGCCTATCTGACCTCCACAACCCAGTATCTGGGTAATACGATACCCCTTGGTAAGACTAATTGTCAGACTCGGATTCTGAGGACCCGTAACGACTGTCAAAGATCCACGAATGACAGCCGAGACCAACAGCTTCACGTGCTTTCCGAGGCACGGAGGAGTCTCGGTATGTAAACATGGTCACTCATCCACGGACCAACCCCGGCAAGCGTAGCTTAACCTGTTGAATTGACCCGTGCGGCTGGTATTACTTAGCCACGAGGTAGCGAGTGTAACGAATGTTTCTATCTTTGTAATATCCTTATTTTCACACTAACCAACGAATCATAAAATTCCAGTTAAAGTACAAGCGGCGGGTCTACAAAATGCTGAAGCTTGACGAGAAGACGCTGAAGGCGCTGCACTCCCGCGCAAACCTACGGCGGTTCCTCGAACACGTGACGCACGCGCAGATCGACAAGATCACTAAGGCGTGCGCCAAGGGACTCGATCCCAACTTCCATTGTCAGGAGACTGGCGGTAAGAGATTTTATTTTTAACATAGACACTTAATTTGGAATAACATGAGGCCTTTGCATAAAACTTAACAAATAGAGAAATATAATTATCTCTTGCTTCAAAAACGGTGAAGGAAAACATGGTGAGGAAACCCGGCATGACTGACGACGACGGCATGTGAAGCCAAGTCAAAGGCCCATGGGCGGCTTTAAAACTCTGACACCAGGTTGTCAGTAACCACACGAAAAGAAGAAGATAAATATATCCATATTTCTCTTCATCCTTGCCTTCTCATTTCTAGACAACGTTAAAAGCAAAAATTCCTACTCCTACTTTAAAAACAACGCTGGTTTTCTTTCGAAGATTCAGAGTTTTCTTATACAGCACTGAAATTGCCCACAAGGACGCCGCATAGTGATCATGCTGATAAAAGTTACACAATAAAACAATATGCGCCCTCACCAAAACAAAGCTTTTAATCGCTTGCTCTCGAGTTGTTTCGGAACTCATCCGTTCCGCTCATAACATCTTTTAATTCCATTACTTCACACCTCTTCAGTCCAACCTGACCTCTTACATCCGCGATCAGATATGAAACCATTCATCCACTTAGGATCAGCCATGAATGGCTCGGACATTCTCTTGCCAAGTTGGCAACGCGGCTTGATATACGGCCACACTCATTTACATACTGATTCTTATCTGCTATTGTTCTGCGTGTACCTAAAATAGTATTAAGGGTATGTGCATATACTGTTACGAACTAGGTATGGTTGACGAAAACGTGTTTTGTAAAACGCTCTAGAAGAAACATGGAAGATATCTCAATGTTAGTTTAAGGCGAAAGCGTCAAGGTAGCCCGCGAAATTAAAATTTTCTTACGTTGTTCTGCAATTTGCAGGTCAGTATTATGTTGTATGTTGATCTAAATATGATTTGCGGCCGTATCAAATGTTTATTTATTGAATTATAATCATAAAAATGGTCAATACAACTCTCTAAGTTCATATAATCGCATTGAATGACTTTTTCATGAAATCATGACACTTGGCGATTGTGCTTACATAAGGAATTGTATTGCTGATTGTAATGATTATAATTATGTAAAGCCATATTGGTTACGGTCGCGAATCATATTTTAATCAACATAAAACCTCACACTGACCTGCAAAATGTAAAAAGTAAAGAAAATTTGAATTTCGCGGGCTACCTTAGCGCATGCCTTAAAGACATTCCTGGTAATGATTTTAAAGTTACTTTATTTAAAATGATTAAATAATAAAATTTGTTGGTGCTGAAATAGATATCTTGCCACTACGTGGAGCAAGTTTTCAACATTCGTGGATTTTTCAGCCCACCAAAAATCATGCTAGACAAAAAATTATCGACGTGTCAAAATTAAGCGCATGTCTAGTGATCCGATTGGCTGTTGATAATTCAATCAAGTAATCACAACTGTTTACGAGGTTTACGATCGCCCGACTATTTGTTAACTATTTTTCGTTCCAGAAATCAGGCGTTATTAGTTCGTAATTTACATTGATGAACATAGCCTTGCATCCCACCTCCCAAAGAACCATTTTATTTAAAAGCAACACCAGACAAAAGAACAATACTGACCATCTTGTTGACGTTAATATATCCCGAAATATCCTAGACAATTTTCTCCGAAACCCAGGCGACGCTCATTTGTTCCGAATACCAGTAAAGTTCTTTGATATTACGTCTTTTCAGTCTAGACATTTCAATGGGACTTATTAGTGTTACCTCTATTGTGAGCTGCCTTTATGACGTCACAAAGGCTGAACCTTAGATGTGCCTTTATTTATACATAAATCGTTATGCGACGGTTATTATTACGTCAATTTGAGTCTGAGGCACAGTTACCTATTCAAGGCAAGTTGTTCTGAAAGGACAAACGCTCTGCATTTAGATCGTCTAGTGTACGTAGTCGTAGATACTTATGCTTGTGAAACACACCAGCTGTGGCCGCGGCTTCGTCTGCTTGGAAAGTACCGGAGATAAAAGCTATTTATAAATCCAGGAAATATTCAAGTGTCTTTCAAATGTCACTTTTTACGTGAGATTGTCTTTTTAACCGACTGCCAAAAAGGAGAAGGTTCTATGTTCGACTTTAGGTATTTCTTTTATTTATGTTCATCGATATTTTCGTCAATTGTGGACCGATTTTGAAAATTATTTTGGTAGAGGAAGCTATTGCGCGGTGGTCCTATATAAATTTCATTAACTTGGGTAGTTTTTGAGTTAGTTTCAATAATACGTATTTTTCTCACTATGTGGATGATGTAATAAGTTCCTGTCACTGTTATTTGCATAGCAGGTAGTGGTATTTGCATTTGTGTGGGGTAGGTACCACAACTAAAAAGTGAAACAAAATAATTTTTATTAAAAAAAAAACAACCGACATCCAAAATAATCCCTACAAATTGAAAAATAATTCGGAAGTCGGTGGTAAAAAACGAAAATTCTAAACCAAAGACTTCGACTTCCGAAATTAAAGTTATTTTTCACTTTGTATCTAATGTTTTTGTTATCTAGTAAACACGGGGTCCAGTCGATGAAGCTGAGGCGACGCTTGGGGAAGAACTATGTTCAGGACGTCTTTCGGCTGAGATGTTGAATTATATTAAAGCAAAATCTTATTAATATTTAAAATAAAATAGAAAATGCTATTTGAAATTCACATTTTGAGTAGGTACCAAAATAACCGCAAAACCATTACAAAAACAGCAAGTTTACAACAAGGGTAAATTATGACTTGTAGACATCCGCTAAACGACGGCCGCCCGCGCCCCATGTAGTAATATTATCCATAAAAAAAAGTGGTGATTTTTTTTTCTTTTTCCCTGTTAATTACCACATAAATAGACTCTCACTGCGATTCCTAACAACACCCTCACGGATTGGACAGGATTTTTTTTAAATGTTGTATGTACCATCGAAGAAGTTTATCGAATCTATACACCGTAAGGACTATTTTTGCTTGTACCGCTCGGCCGCTCTAGAACCGGGGCGGTAACAGATGTGGTAATGGTGTTCACGGGATTTTGTTTTCAAACTGCTTGGATATGAAGTTCTTCGATAGTACTTCTGCAGATCAGGGGCAAACTCGTCTTTGAAATCTTTGCTTGTTTTATGGAAATCTTGTTCAACTAACGTACCTCATTATCCAAATGAAAATTCCAAAACAAATCCTCAGTCCAATTTATCATATCGTAACAAATACTTCCAAAGTAATTTCAGGCCATTCAATTCAAGGCTGCTACGAACGTCTGAACACGCCTAAGCTATTGTAAGAGAGGCGTATCAACCGATCCGTGGATAATCTGCGATAAACGTCGTCAGTACTTGAAGCAAGTTGAATTATTTGCTCCCGTCGAACAACTAATATATCAGTTGTGATTTAAATGTCCCATTCTTTACGTAAAACTCAATGGACGGGATAAAACTGGTCATTGTTTTAACCAACGTCATGAAGGTGTGTTAAATTCGGAACATGATTTAAGTCTTATAAGCGTAGCAAAGATTTTGAAAAGCTTTAATTGGTGGAAGTCATGCGTACTGTGTCATTAATTTGGTCCATCTAAATATGCTACGTGGTCAAAATACAAATGGGTTTTCAGCTTTGACGAATCTTACTTTGTTGCAGGTTGCTACAAATGTTTCGTCTTTCAATCAGTTTTGAATTAGGAATCATATTTTAGAGGCATGAGGAACAGGGTGTAAAGTTCACTCATCCTCTAGAGAAAAAGGAGGATCCTCCGATCAGACGGGTGTCGTGTCTGGCGGGCAACTGCCCAACGATTGATGTCGGGGAAGTTATATATATGCTGTTCGCACGGTAAACTCTAATTGCGTGATGCAGCATTTGTGTGACGTCAGGTCTTTGATGCGTAGTTCGCATGTGGCGATGTAGATGCCGCCATAATATGCTCCAGTTCCATATAGAACTCTTCCCATATAAATAAATCCCTAAAATTGAAACTAATCTAAACAATTTTCTCATTACAGAGACACCCCTAACAATCGCAGCAGGGTTAAAGACACCAGGGAAAGTTCTGATAGCCCTCGTGAACGGCGGAGCACTACTAGACTACAGGACCAAAGATGGCAGCACAGCCATGCACAGGGCTATCGAGAAGAACTCTCTAGAAGCTGTGAAGACGTTGCTGGAACTCGGAGCATCACCAAATTACAAAGATGGAAAGGGATTAACGCCGCTGTACCTTTCAGTGACGAATAAAACTGATCCACTGCTGTGTGAGACCCTGTTACATGATCATGCGACGATTGGGGCTACTGACCTGCAGGGCTGGCAGGAGGTGCATCAGGTGGGTTTATAAAAAATATTTTTAAGGCCTTAACCATACGTTCAACGCTCCAGTATAAGTTTTTTTGTGCCAGGAGTCCATACCTAGACCGGCCCATGTAACTACATTTTATAATTCCATACCCACAAGGAGGATCTATTCTTTTTATATGGTTAAATTCTTCTTTATCTGCCCTTGACAATAGACCAAGAATCCTCAAGATATAGAATAACTGAAGAATTTTATTGAAACATCAAGAAAACCTTTTTAGTTCATTGTTTGTGACCTAACTGCATCATTTCTTGTGATCTTGATACTTGAAGACAACCTGTACAACAGTGTGCACCTTGTTCTAATGTCCAACTACAGAAATGCCTGTATAAAAACCTCACATTAATTCTTTCATTCTTCCTATTCCAGGCCTGTCGCAACGGTCTAGTCCAGCATCTAGACCACCTCCTCTTCTACGGCGCGGACATGAACAGCCGCAACGCGTCCGGCAACACGCCGCTCCACGTGTGCGCTGTCAACGCTCAAGACTCCTGCACACGCCAGCTGTTGTTCAGGGGATGCGATAAGGAGGCGTTGAACTTCGCTAACCAGACGCCTTATCAGGTAATAAAAGTTTAATGTTTTGGATTTCCAGATGAAAGGTTCAACAGGTGATGTTGATAGAAGTCAAACACCTGTTGAACTTGACCAATATTGTCTAAAACAGAATTCATCTTCGGAATGAAAGTTTTCATGAAAATTTATGCCATTCCATTTCGACAATGAATATAAAATATACTTTTAATGAAGTTTATCATTATTTTCATTAAGAGCGTTTATTCGGAAGGTGGGCAACGTCGCAAATAGATGTCAAATATTTCACTGTTTTGATTAATTTGGCAATATTTCTGTGTGGAAATGGCTAACTAGCGAACTAGAATATTGATTATGAAATGCAATCATTCATATCGTAACACCGAATGTTTAGTTATAGATGAAAAAAAAAATTGGAAACTTTCCAAATGCATTTTTTACACCTAAAATGGGTACAACATCAAATTCAATGTTATAATTGCAATTTATTATTAATATTCTAGTTCGCTAGTTAGCCACATTTCTTATTTCTATTCTATTATTAATATATATTTTGACCGTTATTTGCGACGTTGCCAACTATTAGAATAAACCCTCTTAATTCGTTCATCATTCAGTCACGAGTCACGACTAAAGAAATTATAGGCACGCTGACACTTTTGACAGGTGCCCGGAACAGACCTCAGAGTAATAAAGAACCAAACGTATCAGTGCCGCCACCTAGTGAACGTCATTTTGTCGTCTTTTCAGGCACTGTTAGTCAAGTTTACATAGACTTCCTTGTCAAAAGTAATCCAGTGTTTAAGAAAGAATATATTCACGTTTTTATTTGTATTTTCTTTATCTCTATGTATTTATTTTCATGCTTTAATTAGCTGTTTTCAATAGGCAAGAGACAAATAATCCGTGAGCAATACCCTCATCGGTTTTAATCTTAAAAAGTAGGTAAAAAGGTGGTTCGGCCCTCTTTGGCTCATGAAGCCGACGATTTTTTTCTTTTCCTCTGGAAGCGCAAGTTACTCCTTTTCATAAAAATATCTAAAATTCCCAGGTGGCAGTAATAGCAGGCAACTTAGATCTGGCAGAAGTGATAAAGAACTACAAAGCTGAAGAAGTCGGTGAGTCCAACCCTGGTTGTGTACTGCATGGCTTTGATTGGAGCTTTATATACGCCTTATGTGTTTGTTACATGGATTCTTAAATCTTTTCATTTGTATGAAAAATAATTCGTCCAGTGTGAGTGCATACTTTGATTTTAAATGTTGCACCCCGTATAATCGATATTATCTCATCAACCCGTTAAACGATCGCCTACTACGAGTAGAACCAATTTGCATGTAAGCGCTCTACGGTTTGTTTTAACGATTATATTTATGGTCGTTTCGAGTGGATTTTTCTTATGAGCAATCGCTGGTTCATACAACATTTGTCGGGTCAATATCCATTGGATGATACCATCCATACAAATGATACAAAAACCAAGTATGGAATAGACAAATAATATTAAAACATTTTCATTTTACGCAAAAAAGCGCCTAAAGTTCTTCAAAAAGTTGAAAATTTCAAAACAAAAGTTGTGTTACAATACTCGTATATTTAAGAATCCATGTCGTCAAAAATCCAAAATTTTAGTATTTTATTGTGCAATGCTTTAGTATGTTTATCGCAATACATATACCTATACAAAATGACACACCATACTATTTATATTAAGTAGTATCTGTGTAAATATTTTATAATTATTATTATTGCATGCGTCATCCGTTCTATCTATTCTATTCCATTGCTTAATATCATAATGGTGATGGTTGTATTTTTGGATACCTACGCTAATATATGAAAATATCACTAACCGAACCTAGATTATATACCAACAAACACTAATATGTAAAGGGTTTAAAAATATATATTTATATTCCGAATATTTAACACCTCAAATATTATTCCCGAATATTTTACCGCACTATTATTTTTTTATATCAAAAACTTGTGTTCGTCAGATAATTTGATGTTTGATTATGTTCTTGATATTTGTTTGACGCACGATTCCTTTATTAGTTTGTTCGGTTGCTAAATAAAATATTTCAGTGCCGTTCCGTGGTCCTCCTCGGTACAATCCGAAGAGACGCTCTGCGGCTTGGGGGGGGTGGTGGACGGCGGGGGACCGGTCCTCCCTGGCGTCGTCCACTCGGATCCCGGCCGAGCTAGACTCGCTGCTGCGGCGCCAGCCGGGGCCCGCGGCCTCGCCCTGCAGTCTTGAGAGACCGTTCTCCTCGGCGTCCTCCAGCATTAGTGACGCCAGCCATCCCAGCCACGAGGACGATGCCAGTATACTCACAGGTAAAATTGAGGAGGTTGAGTTGCGTTGGAAGATAACGTTACAGACGTAGATACGACCACTATAGTCAGCAAAAGACCTGTAAACTAAACTAGCACCAATCACACACTGTGAATTCAAGTGTTAGATTATCAAAGTAACCAGCTGACGTGCACAATCCAGTTATAGTTTGAGCGAAACCGCTATACCGCGCCTTAGGCAAGCGCGGTGAGGCGGGGGGCAGCGTTGACGAATCAGCGGCGTGGCACCGTGAGCTTTGACGAATGAGCGGCCTGCACTGCCCCACCGTCTCGCCACGCACATACCTAAGGCAGGTGGTACAGCGAATATAGCAGTCGTATCTACACCGTTACATTCCACCGCGTGGGCCAAGGTTGCGGACACGGCACCTCGGCCACCATGACGACTGACAACCATCACCATGCACCGACATCGCCCGTCCACTTCGTTGCATGTTCTATGTGCCTTTATGTCATGTAGTTACCCATCGAACGCTTCTTCGCTTCCTTTTACGACAAAATTATGATTTTTCCACTTATACCCCTTTTAGATCTAGGATGTACGAAAATTGTGTTTTTAGTGAAATACGGTTAATTTTAATGCAGTCCTATTTTTAAGGTAATTGAAACAAAATCTTGCCCTGCTCAGACACCAGCTGACCCAACTTGTTCTGTAAAGTTAAAAACTTGTATTTAGTGTTTCCTGTTCACAACACTACACGCTTTAAGTCCCCGTATCCAACAAATAAAGTGTCCATCACTGTTAAGTTGGCACTAAACCTACACAGTACACTGTTAATAACCCACATCGTCCCCCTTGAAGCTCACAGAAACAAAAGATCCCAATTTTGGACCCAAAGTGTACCTACGAAAGACATTTTGACACCGATTTAAAACCCGACTGACCGTTGAGCGACACTAACCCCAACAGATAAAAGCGCGGGCGATACCAGTGACATCATATCGGACTCTAGCGGCGTCGGCACCAGCAACTCCGACACCACCTGCTCTCTGCATGGCGGCGCCACTGTCGTGTGTCTGCAACCTTATGATGGCGCGACTCCTGGTCACGTGCGCCTCAACCAGGGAGATATTGTTGAAGGTACAGTGTCAGACACTATAGAAAAACACGTGTGACGCTCAGTACATATGCTATAAGTCCTAGGATGTTGCCAAAACCGGACACAGCAAAGTGACACCGTGGAAAGTTGGTACAGTATCAGACATCACAACTGAACCTCTTAAATGACGCCGGAGCCGCGCCGGCGCCGCACCGCATGTTTTTTATACGAATGAATTTCGTCCATGCGCCGCACCGAGGCGCCGCGTAGATCGATAGGTACTAATATTATAAAGAGGTAGAATTTGTTTGTTTGTAAGTTTGTATGTAGGGGATTATCTCCGAAACTACCAGTCGGATTTGAAAAAGTATTTGTGCATTGGATACCTCAATTCTTGAGGAAGGTTATAGGCCTGCGGACGAAGTCGCGGGCCGAAGCTAGTAATATATATTTACATTTTGAGATGTTCTGAATTCTTTGCGGTTCGGCGCCGGTGCGGCTCCGACATCATGTACAGAAAGCTTTACGGTGCTGTGCTCCTTGCTAAAAAAGGTAACGTTAATCAGGTTATTAAAAGTCAAAGGTATATTAGACACTACAGATCACAATACACACATCTGACACGCGCTGTAACTACGCTTGCTGTCAACAGCCTCATGGTAATGTAACTCTCAACAAACTGCCTCAACACTGGAGAGACTAGCGCACGATACCTAAGATATTTTTCAATACTTCTTATATGATAAGTTCGAGTACATCATCATCTCCTAGCCTTTTCCCAACTATGTTGGGGTCGGCTTCCAGTCTGACTGGATGTAGCTGAATACCAGTATTTTACATGAAGTGACTGCCTATCTGACCTCTACAACCCAGTTAGTATACGATACCCCATGGCAAGATCTGATGTCAGACGTTCGGGCTTCCAACTACGATGAAGACTGCCAAAGATCTACAAATGGCAGCCGGGGCCAACGGCTTAACTGCTTTCCGGGGCACGGAAGAGTCTCGATACGGAATGGATGGTCGCCCATCCACGGACCAACCTCGGCAAGCGTAGCTTAACCGTCGATCAACCCTTAAAAGCCCCTTAAGTTCGAGTACCTTCGTACTATTTCGAAGTGCCCATTAATATTTCAGTTGAACCTGGGTGTGTTCTCGAATAATTCCTTTGAAAACAGAAGTCATCAGTCATCACACGTCTTGGTTTCCATACAGTACTTACAAACCATTATTAATGTCATTTGTCCTCATATATACTAAATTATGAATAATAAAATATCATTGGTTGCACTTTAACTGAAAACAATGTGAGTAACTGAATTCATTCATCAGCACGACTGTTACTAAATTTGAGGAGCTGAGAGTTCCAAATTCATTCAACCAAAACCTTGATTCTTATTTTATTTATATATAAAAATAAACAACTTATATTTACAGTTGGCACCACACATACAAGTTATCAGTCAATATCTATTAATAACAATAATACTCGTATTATTAAATTGTTATTTATTTTTATTAATATTAGTAAACACATACAATACAATTATAAAATTACATTAAATTATATAAAACTAGACAAAATTTTATGAAATTAAATTAAACTAAATTACATAAAATTTTAAAATTTTAATAAAAATAAAAACTATAGTTTGGTTGTCTAAACGAAATCTTGTAGAATCTGAGTTTTTAAACCCAAAGTCCTTTAATGATAAAGGGTTATATATTCTCGCCTTTTGAATATTAATACGTTATCCTATAACAAACAGTGACGGGAGCCACAGATGATGGTCTACTGGAAGGCACAGTTCGGGGCTCTGGAGCCAGTGGATTGTTCCCCATGCAGTGCGTTCAAGAAGTACGTCTTCGACAAAACACACAACATCTACATCAGGTATGTCCAAGACTAAAACTTTCCAAAAAAATAACTCAACAAGCCCTTATCAAAATAACAAAATCTGAGCATCCAGAATTGGTAGTTGACTTAAAAATTCAAAAGAGGAGTGAAGTCAATTTGAAGTGTAATTTGGTAAAACTAAGCCAAGAATCATATTGAAATGGCTAGAAAGGTCTGCTGCTTTCTTTCGAAGATCTGCTGACCTAACCGTAACACTGTCTTAAAGCCTTACTCCTGAGCTTGACCAGATAGTCCGCCAAAATGACAAAGATACTAATGTTACTATAATTTGCAGGTGTTGGGGTCTGGACCAATCCATCACTCCCGGGTGACAGGCAGACGGGAGATGGCTCTCAGCAAGACTTACAGTGCCACTGCGCCTAGGATTAAAAAGTCGTAAGTATTCACCACTGCTCTCAAAACGGTGAAGGAAAACATCGTGAGGAAACCGGCATGTCCTAGAACCAAAAATTCGAAACGTGACATCTACCAACCCGCACTGGGCCAGCGTGGTAGATTATGGCCCTCTCCCTCTCAGAGAGAGGAGGTCTGAACATTATAGGCTGACTATGCTAGGTATAGCATACGTACTAGATAGTGGATGGTAGGTAAGACAGATATTCGCGGCTTTATGTATATACAACCTTAGTTTTTGTTTACACTAAACCTCTTAGGGCCTATGCACACCACATTTTTTAAACGCGCCGTCGACGCGCGTTTCTAAAACGCGCGTCGACGGCGCGTTTAGGGGATTTAGGCGCCTTAAGGGGACCACCGCTGAAAACGCGAAAAAACAAATCTGCGGTTCCCTACATTTCGACGAGATATGCGAACATAAATGTAGGGAACAGCTGATTGTTTTTCCGCGATTTCAGCGTTGGTCCCATAGTGAAAGTTGTTCATAATGATGAGTACAATGACCCCTTAAGAGGTTTACGGTAAACAAAAACTAAGGTTATACATACAGGGTGTCAGGGACATCGACGCGAAGCCGTCGTTTTCGTCGGTTATTAAAAAAAAATCTGCTGTTTCATAGAAAAGTGCAATACCTACGCGGTCAAAATGTATGGGGCAGCTGTTTAAAAAAAAAATAACCGACGAAAAATGTCAACACAGGGGGGTTCAGAATCATGTACTGAATCCATGGTAACCGGCTTCGCGTCGATGTCCCTGACACTCTGTATATATTTATTTTATTTTGATTTTTAATTAATATTCTTTATGGCATCTCGTGAGCTATCCGAATATCAAAAAAAAAATTGTCCTAGGTCTTAAGGGAAGGCGTGACAATGTATAATAGATTGTTGATATAGTCTGCCTAAATAGCATCATGAGCAATGAAAACAGATGCAGACGGTGACATCATAATATACAAACTTATAAACAGGACAACAATGGACAATGCTTCAAACATTGCAAACAAAATAACATTAGCACATGATGTCGATCAGTCAGCAAAGGTCGGCTTCGTGTTGAGAAGTGAGAGTGACAACTTAGGAGTATCATGCTAGTGTGTGAGAAACTTGACCAGTCCGATGCTGTTTTAGTGTTCATTTTAAAATAGACATGATTTCTCAGTGGTTTAAAAAACGTTATTTAAAAAAAAAGTGTCATTATTTCGAAGTCTGATCAGTGTCACCCAGCAGGGTTAAATTGTTAATTGCTGGGTGGCACAGAATATCTAAAAGTCATGGGGATTTATAATAAGGAATTTGCAGACCTATATTTAAGACTAGCAATGATGTAAGCCCGCATTTTTTTTATCTTAGATCTTCATTGCTCTTTATCCAGTGTTTTTATCATCCCCAATAATCGGGCAAAGTGGAAAAACGTTGCGCTATTAACGATGAAATTGAAATGGCCAAAGTACTTTTGGGCACGTTTGTTTGGGTCAGTATTAATGCACCAGCTACATTATATTTCCGTATTGAATCAAACTGATATCCAATCTATACTGCTCTTCTTCATGAAAGCCAAAGTCGTTATCCAAAAAATCTTAAGCCTACGCGCTTCTAACAGGATCATTCTGGACCACTAACTTATTGAACATCCCAAGTTTTCACAACACAAATTACTTGACGTCATCGTCAGTATTCCACCGTTCCAATGTATCCCTGCTATTCTCTCATACTCATTAAAGGAGCCTAGCCAAACTTTTTCCCAAATATTTTGGATATATGTATCGTATCTCCGGACCGACTTCACTTAACCTTTAATCGATCCATGCGGCTGTTATTACTTAGCCACGAGCCTCTCCCGCCCTCTATATGATCTATGAAGTACGGTTGACACCCTCAGACTTGGTGGAGCAGCAATTTTTGCAAGATGACTGCTGGCAGTTAAATAAGCGTAACCGAGGGTCGGGTTATTCCGTTAATCCACCCCAAAAAATCCACCCTAAGGAGGATACTTTGATATATACGAGTATGTCCGAGAATTCACCCTAGGCCTTGGTGGTTTCTCGGACTATGTTAGGGTGGATTTATCACTTTTTATTAGTATCCACCTTAGGGTGGATTTTTGGGCTGGATAAACGGAATAACCCCGAGGATCGTGTTATATGGCGTGCGATTAGACAGACTTATATCCAGCAGTGGAATGGTACACGTTGATCTTTAAAAAAATTATCGTAAATGTCGCATGGCTGATGATCCTCAAATGCCCTTTTCCACAGAAAACTAAGTGTCACCTAAATTAATCCCTAAATAAAAGTGCACTGTTGAATTTACAACTCTCAGCACGCCTAGCGTTGAAAATCCAACAGTGCACTTTTATTTAGGGATTCATTTAGATGTCAGTTAGTGTTGGTGGAAACGGGCCTAAGTCTGATATAATTGGGTACCGCAGGTACGGCAACATGGAGACCCGCACGGTGGTGCTGCACCGCGCGCGGCGCGGCTTCGGCTTCGTGCTGCGCGGCGCCAAGGCGTCGTCGCCGCTCATGGAGCTGCGGCCGTCCGAGCGCTGCCCCGCGCTGCAGTACCTGGACGACGTGGACGCGGGCGGCGTGGCGGACCGCGCGGGGCTGAGGAAGGGAGACTTTCTTGTGGCGGTAAGTGCTGACTTTGTTTAAGAGCAGAGCGTTAGTTTTTTTTTGTAAAACTAATAAAGGTTATCATGGACGATAGAAAATTTCAAACATAGATCCCTTGTGTAAGCTACTTGGCTACTTCCATAATTTGCTGTAGGACCTCAGAAAGTCAGTGACCCGACAGACGTTATCCTGTCCAATGTCAATAATTCATACAAAATGCACTATCATTTTCCCGGGAACTTTTCAATATTTTCTTTCCGTAAAAACCTGATTTACAAATATTTGCCAAATCAATCCAGCCGTTCTGAAGGGATTTGCTTACCAACGAACAGTATTTCATTTTTATTATACGTATAGATTTCAAAGTTAACTTTCATTTAACAATATTCGAAAAGATAAAATGGTTTACGTGAGCGTTTCATGCGACCAAACACAAAAGATGTCTTATCTTTCATAGCCATTTTCGCTGCTGTGACGTATATTTTACCACGAAATAATTTAAAAGACCGCGAAACTATCTTTTTCTTCTCTCTGTCATCCTGGCCCATTGTGAATCTCCAATAACTTCGGGAATTCCTTCATGAATATGCAGCAATTTTGTCGACGCAAACGGCGCGTGTTTAAGCATATTAGAACTCTAAATATTTTCATTTTTTTGACAAACAACGCAATTAGGTAAACTATTCAGAAAATATTCCGTTTCTCGTTACGTTGTTTTAAAAAACATACAAACATATCGTGGATAGGCAAACAATGATTTCCGCCGAAAATCGTTTCATTCAAGTCTTCACTGCCGAATATACATATGGCTGACATGGCCGTGCTCCTCAGCTATAGAAAAGTAACTGTGATTTATGGGAGATTGATTTTGTGAAAATAACAATGTAAATTTTATATACTGGCAAAACTAATTAGACTTTTAGCACAATAAATAACCACACTCCTGGGTTCTTCCTAATATCTTCTGACTTCTATTTCTTGTTTATGTTTGACTATTCTTTATACTT
This sequence comes from Agrochola macilenta, assembly GCA_916701695.1. Lineage (NCBI taxonomy): Eukaryota > Metazoa > Arthropoda > Insecta > Lepidoptera > Noctuidae > Agrochola > Agrochola macilenta. Next base: position 18,812,346 of record OU753560.1, on the reverse strand, counting down.
CGGACCATCATCCTTTATCGAAATGTTTAGCTTCGAAGGTATTCATTTTCTTCTTGAGCAGAAACCCGACTAAGCTCTTATGTTACGTCTGGCCATCTGCTGACTCGTAATCTTTTTCTTTTTTAATGTTTATTTAAGAGCGTTTATTCTGAAGGTGGGCAACGTCGCAAATAAATGTCAAATATTTCACTGTTTTGATTAATTTGGCAGTATTACTGTGTGCAAAAAAAAAATTTTGGCTGACTAGCGAACTAGAATATTGATTATGAAATGCAATAATTAATATCGTAACACCGAATGTTTAGTTTTAGATGTAAAAAAACAATTTGTAAACTTTTCAAATGCGTTTTTTACACCTAAAATGGGTACAACATCAAATTCAATGTTACGAGTATAATTGGAATTCATGATTAATATTCTAGTTCGCTAGTTAGCCACATTTCTTATTTCTATTCAGTAATATTGCTATAGGAATCAAAACAGATAAATATTTGACAGTTATTTGAGACGTTGCCAACTTTTAGGATAAACCCTCTTAAATCAAACTCTAAACACTTCTTCAGATTTGCAGCCTAGAACCATTTCGGCCATCCACCGAAACTTCGTTCTCTGGTTATTTTTAATGTTCGTCACACACACTTCCTTCTATGTCTCATATCTGTTTTTTCATTGAAGTTTGTCTGTTCCTTCTGTCTTCTATATCTCATCTGCTGTCTCTCTCACTTCTATACAGATAAACGGCGAGGACGTGTCGTGTGCGTCGCACGAGCACGTGGTGGAGCTGATCCGCAGCTCCGGGGCCCTCGTCTCCATGACTGTTGTCTCGTTGAACAATCATAATGGTGAGTTATTTTTTAGTCTTAATTTCTTGAGGTGAACCTGCGTCAGGGTTTGATCAGCATATGTAGCGTGACAATCATAGAAACGGGTTTTGTCGACCGAAGAATAGACAAAATGACAGGTTGTGATTGTTTCTCATTTTGACGACAAAACCCTTTTCTATGTCATGATAAGCGTACTGATATCGCTTGGCTTACGGTAGTGGTCGCTCCAACTGATGTAGGCGGTAAAAGCCACACACGTAACGGATTTTGGTGAAGTCAGTCAGACGGAATTGAAAAAAGAACTGACTAGATATAGTAGCTGATGTACTGTAGTATCTTATTGCCATCAGACCCAGAGCAGTGTTGGCCGAGTGTTAACGGCCCCGACTTACGAGTTATAGGTCATGGGTTCGTTCCCAGACAGGCGCTTTACTTTGTGTAAATAATTTCATCACTCTCTCAAAAAGGTGAAGGAAAACATCGTGAGGAAACCGGCATGTCCTAGAACCAAAAATTCGAAGACATGTGACATCTACCAACCCGCACTGGGCCCGCGTGAAAGGTTACAGCCCACTCCCTCTCGAAGAAAGTAGGCCTTGTCCCAGCAGTGGGAACAGCATAGGCTAATTATGTCTTCAGACCCTCGCTCTCGTGGGATATTAAGGGCAAGCTATCATTTGATACGTAAAATTGAATTTAAACTCGTCTTTTGCCAGGTAACAACGAGAACAACATGTGTACGGTACCCACAAGCAAGTCTCAGAACCAGCTGTCAAGTTCCGGTCGCCCTTACGCCGCTACCTTGCCTAGAAAGGGAGCTGGAGGTAAATTTCATATAGGTACAAGTTCATTTTATTGAAACAATGTGTTAACAAATCGGATGTTTCTCTTATACGATTACAAATAATAATATTATATTGTGATGATAAACACATTTTACTATTTTCTTTGTAATCGATTTCAATCATAAACATCTCCATATTATTGATTTTATTATTATTTAAGTACAGGAGAACCTGTCACAGGTAAAAACAGAAAAATTCATGGAAATCTTAGGATCGCTTGTCTGTGATCCTAAGATTTCCGATAAAAAAATCTATTGAATTTTAAAACAAAGATTATCTGTTTAGGTCGAGCGCCTGCGCCCGCGCCTCCACGTCGCGACCCGCGCACGACACTGAGCGTGGGACGAGCGAGGGCCAAGTCTATGGTCGCTGGACTTGGTAAGTACCTTACCCAATTACTAGCTAGCAAGAAGCAAGAAGATACGCCGCAAATAAAATATTGTTTGAAAAATCCTTTAAAAATAAGTACAATAACATCCAAAACTATCTGAGGTGTGTTCAGGCATCAATTCGACGATGGCATTATTTTGGATTTTAATTTTCTGGTTTATAAGGTGGCTAAGTAATAACAACTGCACGGTTCAATCCATCAAGGGTTGGTCCGTGGATGGGATCTTTACATACCGAGACTCCTCCGTGCCTCGGAAAGCACCTTAAGCCGTTGGTCCCGGCTGTCATTCGTGGATCTTTGACAGTCGTTACGGGTCATCAGAATCCGAGTCTGACAATTAGTCTTACCAAGGGGTATCGTATCACCCAGTTACTGGGTTGTGGAGGTCAGATAGGCAGTCGCTCCATGTAAAATACAGTATTCAGCTGCATCCGGTTAGACTGGAAGCCGACCCCAACATAGTTGGAAAAAGGCTAAGCAGATTAATTGGTTGTTACAAGAAAGTAGTGCTTCACACATCTCACCTATAGGAGGCAAGCGAAAATTTACTATTAGATACACTGGAAGCCGACTCCAAAATAGTTGGGAAAAGGTTAGGCAGATTGATAACGTGGAATTTGGAATTTCAGAAAACGGTGGTGAAAAGGAAGAGAGTTGCGAACCCTTGAGCGTTGCGGGCAAGTCTTCGTCAGCTGAATCGGTGCAATTACCGGGCAGCAGTAACAGTTAGTATTGTTTCTTATAATCTATCTGAAAGATAAGCAATTTTTTTTTTGGTTTTTTTGTTTGCAATTCGCACTTGACAGATAGACTAGTGTTAGGTCACTAAACTCCCCGTCTAAGAAAATATAATTATTTATAAATAAAGAACTTCTATTAAGTTAAATAGCGAAACAAATAATCCCAAATTTAATCAAGTCAAAGTAACGTACGTGTAATACGAAACTAACGAGCAATTTCACTTGGTCGGGTTATATTTCAGCGATATAAAGCGCTGTCGTCTAATGTTTTGTAGTACTGGAACTCAATACCACAAAACTTTGAGTAGATTGATTTTGGGATTATTTGTTGTTGATTGGTTCTTTGTTTACAAAATTTACAGTTTCTAGAGACGGGGACTTTGGTATCTAACGTTTTATCTAACGTTGCCGCATGAAGCTTCTAATTAATGTCTTTCCATTGGCGTGCCTTTGATTATGTGGACTAAGTTAGACTAACCATTAATCCAGGCTTTTATTCCTCCCTCTATTAGGTATTTATTTTCTCAAATATCTGGAGCGTGGGCGTATCCAAGGAGGCAGGGGAGGGCAGCTGCCCCCCCCCCCCCCCCCCCCTGGATGTTGTCTGCCTAAGTACCCTACTGTTGTCGATGAAAGTTATGTTAGAGTCACGTTAAGACTTACTTTGCAATTACAATATATTAAGCATTAATTTTAGAAAAAAACCGCGCTGCGCGGCCCTTGCGGTTTAGCTTAGAGAGATGTATTAATGATTCTAATGATTACAATTCTGTAAAAACAGATTTGATACGATCGAGATTCATATTTCAATCAAGATAAAATCTGACACTGACTTGCTAATTGCAAAAACATACAAACGGCTTCCTTTGCGGATCCACCTTAAGAAATTTCTGATTCGCCCCCCCTGAGCCAAAAGCTGGGTACGCCCTTGAATCTGGAGTCGTTACGCCCATGAATCTGGACTCGGTACGCCCATGAATCTGGACTCGGTACGCCCATGAATCTGGAGTCGGTACGCCCATGAATCTGGAGTCGGTACGCCCATGAATCTGGAGTCGGTACGCCCATGAATCTGGAGTCGGTACGCCCATGAATCTGGAGTCGGTACGCCCATGAATCTGGAGTCGGTACGCCCATGAATCTGGAGTCGGTACGCCCATGAATCTGGAGTCGGTACGCCCATGAATCTGGAGTCGTCTTGTCTCGTCGCGGTGTTAGCCCACTTTCTAAACAATTCACTATAATCCAGCTTTATATAGGCTTTATCTTACCAGGTGGCACGCCAGTATCGGGTACGCCGGTAGCGCCTCGCACGGCGTCAATCCGAGCGCGACCTGCCTCAAGCCGCATCACTGCCGCCGAGCTTGAAGAGCTGTTCCAGAGACAGGCTGATGCTGATACCATGTGAGTATTTATCATGTACCGGGTAGGCACTAGGTATCCACAATCAATTCGAAAATGATGCAGATTTAGAATGAAGTTATATTAAACTAGGACTATTCCGGAGGTGGTGAAACCGTGAACAAGGCCTAACGGTGCAAATGGCCTATGGTCCTAAACTAATGTCTCCCAAACTCTCAAGTGCTCAAACGACAATTAACTTTAAAATATAATTAAAAGTATTTCTGTCGCTAGAAAACTTAACGGTGTCATAAAATAAAATGCATTGGTAGTTATTCCGATTATCCACCCCAAAAAATCCACTCTAAGGTGGATACTCGGAAACGTATGTCTGAAAATCCACCCTAAGCCTATCAATTCCGTTTATCCAACTAGGCCTAGGGTGGATTCTCAGACATACGTTTCCGAGTATACACTTTACGGTGGATTTTTTGGGGTGGATAAATGGAATAACCCATTTGAGTAATAGGCAGTCAGAACTGATTTAAAAATAACGTTACTCCATGAAGTCTAATAAGTCCGTTCCAAAATATAACGGTCGTTCACTAAAATCAATTTAATATCTTTACAGCTTAGGCAACAACGCGATGATGACTCGCTCGGCATTCCAGGGCGGTTCAAACTCGCCTCCCTACTCTCCTGCGCGCGCGCCTAATCGAGTGTACGCGTCCGTCGCTGAGATGAAGAGGTCACGTGGAAAGGTAAGGATTTTTTATAGACAACCATCTGTGAAGGAATGATGTTCATAGACTACGCACTGGTATCTTTTTCCAAAAAAGATCCGGAAGCTGTTTAAAAAACATAACCCTCTCTTAACTGTCGTGCAACGGGTAAAAAACTTCAAAGCAAATTTTTTATCGTCGAGTTTTTCTCCTAAAGTCCATCACACAAACTCATTCTGTATAAAGTGTTTGCTAAAGTTTGTGCAACTAATTATGATTCAATATCAGACTATAGTTTGATTGAGACCGGTGTTCCGCGCCTTTAGTGCGTGGCGCTGGCGACACAGGGGGGCAGTGCAGGCCGCTCATTCGTCAACGCTCACGGCGTCTCGGAGCTCATTGGTCAACGCTGCCCCCCGCCTCGCCGTGCATTCCTAAAGCGCGGAACAGCGATCTCGGTCAAACTATAGCTTTTTTTCTGCTATTTTAGGGTCGCTTTTTATTAAACCTTTTCTTGTCTACAGCTATGGAGCAAGTCGAGTAGCAGCACGTTACGTCGTGACTTCCACTCGACGCCTGACTTAGCAGCTGAACACACCGCTCACCCACCGCGAACGCGCTCCAGCGAAGATGTACATGGTATGTATTGACCTTGGAACGCCACGAACGCATCGGCGTGGCTTGTATGCCAAGAAACAAAATGTTCATAGGTTTTTGTCGGCTATTGCTATCGGAGACCGTATTATGAACTATTGATGCTATTACGCTTTCTTTGAGAAAAAAGGATCCTGCTATCGGTCATGTAAAGCTTCGTTTTCCGGGCTCTGGGAAAATTATAGCATTAATACTTCAGAATAGTGTGTTCTCTTGTTCTCCATCCCAGGGCAATTTTATTTTTTTGGCCGTTTTGAAGTTTAAAGCCGCGTGCTAACCGAAAGTGACTAGGTACGCGATCTTCGCGCTCGTTTATATGAATATAAGGTTAGGACGCAGGGTTAGAATTACTTGTAGGAGAATTTTTGTGACATATTATATTGTTCCCCCCAGCCCCCGGGCGCGTGCCCCCCCCGGCGCACCCCCCGCCGCCCCCGCCGGGCGCGCTGCCCGCGTCCACGTTCCGGCCGGCCGACCAGGCCAAGCTGTACGCGTCGCCCAGGGACCTGGACAGCGTGGCCTACCGGCCCAGCTGCAAAGACAACGACCACAACGTAAGTTTTATGTCTACTTTAAATATATCCAATTTTCCAGTTAAGAAAAACTTGTGAGGTCGGGAGACCCCGTTAGGAATAAAGGTCTTTCTCGCGTATGATTTTAAATAAAAACAAAATTTTCGCAGTCACTATCTTGGATTTACATTTTGACCTCTCTACCCTGTTCAGCACCTTCGAAAACAATGAAAACGATACCCATGATGAAAAATTTTAACATTTTCTCAACAGCCATCTTGTATTAACATTTTAACGTCACTATCGGCCATCTCGCCATCTTGGATTTTCATTTTGGCCGAATTCACACTTATAAAAAAGAAAGAGAAAGTCGCATAGAGTCTATAAGCATAACGCTTTTTCGTCACGCGACGATTTCTACAAGTTTACTCCTACCGCAAGCCGCATTAAGAACTTCGTTCCAGAAAAATAAGCCTACTTACTCACATATTACAAAATAAGTTCTAACTTTAGCCCGAGCCAAAACTTGGAAGCCATTTATTGTATACCGAACCTTATTCCGACAAAAGTAAAGTTCTTAATACAAAAATAAGTTGTCATTATTTTTGTATTAATAACTGTATTTTGATCTTAAGGTTCTTATTTCAAATACTGGCTTTTCTTTAAACTTGATTTAAACTTTTTCTTTTTATAGCCAAAATAATTAGTGATTAGTCTGTAAACTTCGTATCAAAATTGTCAAGAGGGCTTCCATCCTATAAGTTGGCAACGTTGGAAATAGCTGTCAAATATTTACCTGTTTTGATTTATTTGGCTATTGGGTATGGAAATAAAATATGGCTAACTAGCGAATTAGAATATTAATAATGAATTGCAATAATTACTATAGTAACATATAGTTACAAGTTTTAGATGTAAAAAAAGTATTTGGAAACTTTCCAAATGCCTTCTTTACACCTAAAACAGTTACAACATCAAATTCAGTGTTATAATTGCAATTCATTATTAATATTCTAGTTCGCTAGTTATCCAAATTTCATATTTCCATACAGTAATATTGCCAAATTAATCAAAGTAGTGAAATATTCGACATCTATTTGCGACGTTGCTCACTTTCAGAATAAACGCTCTTAAATTCTTAAAAAACACGTCTTTACGTTACAGAGTCGTAAAGCGACATCGTTGCGGTCGTGGGCGGGCCCCAACCGGCCTCAGTCAGCCGACGAGCCCGGCAATCAGTATGCACAGCCCTTCAACACGCATAAGGGCTTCGTTAGACAGGTAATTCATTACAGAGGAATACTACATACTTATGGTTATACTAAGATCTTTTGGCACGTGACCAAAATGGGAACTAACGACACCATGTTGATTTTTGTACAGAATATCCTTAGAAGACCCCATGTCAATGTCATTCAAGCGCCGAAAGATCCTTGGTACTGTTGTAGTTGTTTATAGTACGGTAAGGTGACATCTCTAAGGGCGAGAAAATCTCGGTGATAGTCTCGCCGTGCCATCAAATTCAATAGAAACTATGAATTTGAAAAATTTCAAAAGTCATTTATTCAAACTACACTTTTCGATCGTCAAAATTACATAAGATGGTCTCCCAAAAACGCCCACCCTTCACCACTTCCTAGTGTGTTAGCTGGGAAGAAGAAGTGGCACGACAAACTGTCCAGCAGCACAGCTGTCTTTTCAGTTGGAGAAACCCGATTCTATACAATAGTATTTTATAACGTATGAGGTATGAGGAACAGGGTGTAAAGTTCACTCATTCACCATAGAAAAGGGAGGATCCTCCGACCAGACGGGTGTCGTGTCTGGCGGGCAACTGCCCAGAGGTTGAAGTTGGGAGATTGTTTAAATGTCCATCGCGCGGTAAACTCTAATTGCGCGATGCAGGATTTGTGTGACGTCAGGTCTTTGATACTCTCAACTACTCCAGCTCGAACGGGGAAGTCAGAATAGGTACAAATTGAAAATCTATGTTGTTTCCGCACAATATGACATTCAAATTGAAAGTAACGTAAGACGTTTTAACTAACTTGATCAACATCGCTTGCTTACGTCATACTTGAAATTTCCAGAATTCAACTCCAGCTCCGCCAATCCCTGAGCCAGACTACAGTATGTCGGAATCTGACGATGAAGTGGATGCCAAGCCCAAAGGCGAACCCGCTGCAGTTGCCGAGACCAGCGCCAACAGCAACGCAAGGTGAGTCTTGAGATGTAGGGCATACGGTTCAGTTTTATTTGGGTTGAACGTCAATTCGTTTGGGCAAATATTGGTGGTGCGAAATTAGGAGTTAATTGGGTGTTTCTTGTGAGGTTTTCTGTTGTTTATAATATTATTAAACACAATATCTTCTTTAGCAAAATTTTGTTTATTCTAATTACTTGAAATATTATGTTTAATTGTTAATATTCTTTCTGACAATCGTAACAACCCTGTGGCGTAGGTTCTTCAAATGATTGTTAACAAAAAGTACGAAAAAATGCATGTCCTAATAAACCTTAACATTTTCAGGATACCAATATACGCAACGATATTTGAGAATGACGCGGAATAAATATTAAATTTTGAGCTTTGATTCTTAACAAATAAGGTATAGTTTCAATTGTCAATGGATTACGTGTCGCTGGGAACGCGCTTATGTGTTTGTAAACAGTCACTATCACATAAAAAACCCATTATTGTCTCGACACAGATTCACATGTCCTACTTTGTCTCATTTTAAGAAAATCATTACATCTTTGTCCATTGTTTTGCAATTTTAAATTAGTAAAAGAATCATTCCAAGAGAACGAAATCAAAATAATAAAATACAGTTCATTTTTCACTGAACAAAATAAGGAATTCACATGTGGTGACTGGAGGTTGGGTATATACAAAATAGTAAAAAACTAGAGAAAAAAAAACAAATTGCACTAATAGGTACAAAGTAGAAGTGCATTATACACACAGGGTATACAGTGATTAACTTTTTATCATTAGTATTTAACGAACATTTATGTTACACGTTTGTTAATAAAGCGCCTGCGCGGTCGCCAACCGCGTCCCGTCAGAGGTGACCTTGGTGGTTTACAACCGTGTAGACGATGGTTTAAGACCAAATTTCGTTTGACCTTCCAACGACCTTGGTTTATAGAGCTGCGTTTATAGCGACCAAGGACGAATAGAGGAGGTTGAGTCGCCAACCGAGGCACACGTGTTACGAGCGCAATTTTACAAGATTACCTATGTATTAAAGAGTGCAAAAAGGCGGAAGAAAAATAAATTGTTACCGAGTTGAACGAGCTGAACAGACCTACCCTGTCTGTGGGATCTCAGCTGTGAAAGGTACAAAGACAACAATCAAAAGCGCCTAACTTGGAAGGTTTTGGTTTCTAAATGGAAAACAATTGATCCAAACGCCCATGAGGCATCGGTCAAAAATATTCGCCATGGCGTCTTTAGTCCTCGAATATCACGACAGAATGGCATGTTGGCGACCATGTAGTTGAAACAGCTTTGCCGGTCCAATCAAGGTCACCTCTGTTGAGGATGCGGTTGACAACCGTGTAGCAGGCACTTTAGTAATATTTTGTCTTTTGTGGGTAATGGTTTATATGTGATATTAATAGGTATTTTTGATTTGATTTTTGTTTTAAAGAATTGATTATTGGATTTTTAAGTTTTATTTATTTTGGAGATTAGGTAGATAATCATGTAGGTAACTAACAAAATTGTTTAAACAATTTCAGTGGCAGCAGCTCGGGTTCAAGTTCTATGCAGCATTCCTTCTCCGTGGACGAGATCCAGAAGATCCGCACTCGTCTGAAATCTTCGAAGTCTTGCGGCGACGAGTTGGGCGTGGAGCGAGACGACGGCGACAACTCGTCGTCGGGCGTGTCGTCCGACCAGGAGGCGCAGGCGCGGCCCCCTCCCCGGCGGGACAAAGTGTCGTTCTGCTCGTCGGTCACTGTGAAGTCGTCCAACGACGTCATCAGCACGGAGCCGGTGCACTCGTCCAGCGAGAGCCTGGCGCCGCCGCCGCCGCCCATGCAGCGCCACAACTCGCTGACCCGCAAGCGGGCCACGGCCGCGCTCCTGAGGGGGCCCGCGGGCTCGGCGCGCGGCCGCTCGGCGGCGGAGCGGCTCGGCGTGGACATCGACAAGGCGCCCGGGCGGCGGGGCCGGGCCGCCGCCCTGCTGGCGCAGCTGCCGCCGCCGCCCGAGGAGCCGGGCCCCGCGCCCGAGCACGCGCCCGTGCTGGCCCCGCCGCCGCAGTTCAGCGACCGCGTGCGCGTGGTGGCGGCGCTGCCCAAGCGCCTGGCGCACCTGCAGTAGGGGCCCGGCCCCGCCCGGCCGGGGCCGCGGCCCCGCATGTCGTCTCACGTTCGCCTCGGCGCCTCCGGAAGTCCGCGAGCCCGCTCGACGGATCGGTCTTATGAACCCTAGATAATAAATCTTCACTTTTCGTACCCTCGTCGTAGGCTTAACCCGTATGTCGCCGGCCGCGCCTCGCCGGTCGGCGCGATGAACGAGAAACGTTTTGTAATCGAGCGACTAAATGAAACCAAAGATTTATAGTATTTATTGTTGAGGAGTTAACATTGATATAGTTGAAACTAATTTTTATACATTCCCTTATTAAGCTAGTATTAACATGCGTTTCACGAATCATTATTTTTGGTATTACTTTACTGTTATATCCCGACGTAGCGGTTTTATTCTGTTCGTTGTAGCAAATTTATTTAATTCTAATTCCTATTTTATAATTTCAACCCTTTTACAACGCAACCAAGTGCCATCGTGTCTATGATTTTAATATATTTTTATAGTATATATCTGTAAATATTTTACGAGAGCTATTTTCGAGTTAAAAGAGTGGACCAGACGCGTAAATACAAAAATATCCGGCCAACATATTATATATTAAAAAAAAAGCAGATTATTTATTAAACACTCATATTTATGATCGTTGATATACATATTTATGGAACATATTGTGCAATGTTCCGATCGCTCGTTATAATTTTATTGTTTTCAATATTCGTCCAATGGTACGTCGAGATGATCCACTCTTTTGACGACATATTATTGAATTATTATGTTTCAATGGCCGCAAAGGCGATTATTTGAATTGAATGTGTTCTAATAGAAGACTAGCGCTTGAACCAAACTCACTAGCGTTTCATCCGTTCCATGATATTGTAAAGATTTTATACTAATCGAAATACATCCGTGCGTCATTTAGATATAGTTTATATCGCAAAGAGAGTGTAACACCAATTTTTATATTTCATTAATCGATTTTGTATCTTATTCTATTGTACTTTAGATATCATTTTTGCAAAAAAATGTAATTGTGACTCTTCGAAATTATCTTATAAAAAATAATTACTGAAAGAATGAACTCTCACTTATGTTTAAAATCATTTACCCTTTTGCTTTTATGAAAAGGGAAGAAGGATTTATTATATAAAAGCGCCAATATGAGGTGTATCGAAATCTTACCTGATATTTATAATAATACCTGCCAATGTGACAGAGTGAACTGAGGAACAACATTCCATTTTGTCATGGTGTCTGTTTATCAATAAGTAACACAAGTTGCAAACACTACCTAAATAACGATCAGCCTAATACAAGAAGCCATTTTGGATCTTATGTTCATTGACGTTAAGTTTTATATTGTTTGTTAGTAGCAATAGAATTTTTACCGAAAGTTAAGCTCCCTGTTTCACGACACCCAGAAACTAGAAACTATTTACCAGATAAAGAAATGTTAGATTTATCTTTAATGGGATAAGGAAACGGGCAGCGATCAATGTTAAAATTAGCTGTTTTTTAAAATAGTAAGTCGCATATAGCCGACTATAGCCTCCACATGTATTATTAGCACAATCAATTAATTTGTTTATTAATGTTTGTATTATTTCGTTATAATCGTCTTGTCATTATTTTAAGTTGTGTAAATGTATTGTCTACTTAAGGCATAGATAGGTAGTGGTAATTATTAGGGCAATACTTGATTGTAGAGTATCGGTCGGTAAGAGGGGCGGCGCGTTCGAACTGTCGCTTATTTCACTAAAATCGAAATTTCACTGCTCACTAATCAAACATTTTTTTTTAATCCCTTTAGAATTCCGTCACATAATTTTGTAAACTAAATCTCATAGGAAAATATTCAAGTGCATTTGTTAAATACCCACCTGAAAATACTTTGTACATACATTAAAATGCTGGACCTATTTCAAAATTATTAGTAAAATCCGAATTTCATTCAAACTTATTCAGATCCTCAGAGCCATCCAACTATTTTGATAATTAAATATTCCTGAATAAATATTATGAGGGTAGTTAAATAAGCGACAGGTACGTGCCCTGGTTTTGTATAATACAATTGTGTTTCGCGTTTCATTTGAATCTCAGTATCAGACGTGTAACTACAACTTGGTATACTTTCAAATGAAAAATTAAATGTTTCATCACTTATTTATTGAAGTTTTATTTTCTCAACATTACATAAATAAGGCCATATTACACAGAACAGACCATAGACATAGTCTTCAAGACTTCGACATACAATAAAAAAACATGACTGTGTGCAATTCACACGTGGTAGAAGTGAAACCTTCGAAAATGTAGGCCCAAGCAAACACCCACTATGCCTTGGTAAACACGAGTGGAGGGGGTACGAAGCAGAGCACAAAGAGAACCACGAATATACGAGTAAGAAACACTGTATAATGCTTCCTATCTCAGGCTATCCTATATAGTTGAAACTATAAGGGTTCCTTGTTTACTAAGGAACCCTTGGAGTTTGTGAAAACCGTTTTTGGTTAAAGTGCAAATTTTTGTTGAGAGTCAAGTGTCCCCCCCCCCCCCCCCCCCAGCTAAATGGTTGGTTTTGGATATGTGAAAAAATTCACGACAGCTGTAGTATAATAATGAAATTAAAAGGAACACTATCACAGCTAAGTAGGCTTTACAAGTTAACGAGTAATAATCGACCAACTTACATTTGCGGTTGCAAAAACATGTTACCCCATACATTCCGTATGGGAGAACATGTTTTTCAACTACAAAGTTAAGTTTGTTCTTGCGATAAATTCATCCCAACTACGGAACCCTTCATTGTACGTGGTCCGACACGCTCTTGGCCGGTTTTATATTTCCGAACCTACAAAAGTTACAGTCACAAAAGAAGTGTTTCAATATCTTTAAAAAATGGCGAAGTTGTATACCTTTTAAAATCTATGCTAGACAGAGACAGCACTTCTGCGATCTGACGTCAAAACACAGGAACGCCATGGTAACTTCGCGCCATTCAGTGAGCGTTTTGCGTGAAAAGGATAGAAGAATTTCAAAAGCGTAAACTTCTCTATTTTACCATGGTTTTTTATTTTTTTATATAACGTGTTGTGTTGAAGACTCGATTGGTTATATACGTGTTGAAGAAGACATTTTTACATTCTTATCAATGCAAAACACTTATCCTAACGTCCTTTTCTACGGGTTAATTTATGACCCGAATACACTGGGTAACAAAGTTGCGAAACATTGTTTCCAAGAGCATTTGATGCGGGCAGCAATGTTGCGAGAATCATTGTTGGCAAAACAATGTTGCGCAATTGTTTGTAAACTTTATTTTCAATACAATACTCGGCAGACATTAGGTATTCCTATAAAAAAGCCTATTTTCGAACCTGAAAAAATTCAGCACAATTTAATTTTCCAGGACTTAACTTAACGTAACTTTAAAGAGAATGCCGGCCGCCGTGCCCTCACTTGTCTCGCCGCTCCGCCATCGCCAGTGGCGCCAGCAAGGAACATATTTACTCTAGGGAGAGGCGCCACGCGCCCAGTCGCCACGCCGCTGTGTCTGTGAGTCACCGACATTCCGCTCGTACAGTTTTGATTTGAATAACGTATTTACTTAGTTCATATGAAGGTTAGGACGTAGGGTTAGAATTACTTTCAGGATAAATTTTGTGCCATATTATATTGTGTGATGGGGAACCCCAGCTCCGGTCCATATGCGGGCATACCCACCGCCACCGCCGCTGGGCGGGCACGCGGTGCCCACGCCGACGTCGCCGGCTTGCCGGCTGGCCGGTTTGGCTATGCTGTACGGGGACACGTCGCCCAGAGACCTGGACAGCGTGGCCTACCGGCTCAGCGGCCAAGGCAATGACCACAACGTAAGTAACGCGTCAACTTTAATTTTGCCGTTTCAAAAAATAAGCCAACTATTGCACCTGTCCCACACTCCCACCGCCAGCGATTAACGAGAACTGAGTAGAGCTAGCTACAAAACTGGCCAAGTGCGTGTCGGACCACGCACAATGAAGGGTTCCATAGTTGGGATGAATTTATCCCAAGAACAAACTCAACATTTTAGTTGAAAAACATGATAAACGGAATGTATGGGAGAACAAGTTTTTGCAACTGCAAACCAAAACACTTCATGATTTTATTTTACCACATATGAATACCCATGCCATGCCAATTACAGCTTTTAACAGTAACAACAGTCTGAGCTAACCCGCGGACAGACGGACATGGCGAATTTAAACTATAGGGGTTCCTTGTTGACTACGGAACCCTAAAGAGGCCTGGCAGGCGACTGTTAGAAATACTCTCGACTACTCTAGCTCGAACGGGAAAGTCAGAATGTCAAAAAAATGTGATTATTTGCCTAAGTAATTGTTATTTATTTGCACGATAAACCTGCACACAATCCTGCCCGATGGCAGATCGTACCGTAGCTCAAACCATCCTGACGATCCGTCAAATACAAAATCTTCAGTGTCCAATTACAGTTTTGCTATTTTAAATTAGCAAAAGAATCAATCCAGGAGAACGAAAATGAAATTATGTATATTTTTCATTGAAAAAAAGGAATTCACATGTGGTGACTGGAGGCAGCGTCGGACTGGCTATATAGTCGAGGTGGCATTTGCCAGCCGGGCCCCCCACGGCCCTGGCTTGCGGGGCTTGTGGCAACCATAGGATAGGAGGCCCGCGCAGGCTAGGTCCCAGCTCTTGCGACCTAAATGTAAAACTAGATCAGATAGTTTGTTCATACAATTAGAGAGAAATTAAATAGAAAAATCGAGTTATATGAAACACGCCTATTAAGGGAGGTCCCTTTTATACTGATAGGTTACCTGATGTGCTATTCCGGTTAGGTCCGTACCAAATAATTTATTACATCGTTGATAATTACATTTTATATTTTGTTTAGGTATCTCAATTTGTGTATCTCAGTATTTTCCGATAGTATCCCATCTACCATCATCTAGTCTCGGGCCCCGGGCTTGTGGTAGACCATTCGGGCCCTTCCGGCCCAGTCCGACCCTGACTGGAGGTTGGGTATACCGGGTGGATTTTTGAGACGGGGCAGTAAGGGCAGGTACTTTCCTGCTGGGGTTGCGGGTCTGTCCGAAAGGGATATCGCGGCCCCAGCACATAGGCAACGGAAGGAACACGGGTGGGTTTTAGTCAGTAAAAGTCTGACACTCCCTCTCGCTCTGCCCAGAGCGGGAGGAGTCATTTGATGATTTCCCACCAAAAAAAAAAAAAAAAAGGGCATGTACTTTAACCGTTGCAGATACAGGAAAACGATCCTAGGAGACGATCCTTAGCTTTTTGAGACAGATCTTTCTCAGATTTTGTTTTAAAGAATTGAATATTGAATTTCTGGTTCAATTTTTTTGGAGATTAGGTTCATCATGTAGGTAACTAACGAAATTGTTTATACAATTTCAGCGGCAGCAGCGCGGGTTCAAGTTCTATGCAGTATTCCTTCTCGGTGGACGAGATTCAGAAGACCCGCGCGCGCCAATTTTTTTTAATTTTATTAATCGATTTTGTATCTTATTTTGTTGTAATTCAGATATCATTTTTGCAAAAATTGTCATGTTGACTCTTCAGAATTATCTTATAAAAATGTATTACAAAAAAAATGAACTCTCACTTATGTTTAAAATCATTTACCCTTTTGCTTTTATGAAAACGGAAGAGGGATTTAATATATAAAAACGCCAATAAGAGGTGTATCGAAATATTACCTGATATTTATAATAATACCTGCCAATGTATGACAGAATTTTGACCGCCTCTGTGGTCTAGACCGAGAGGTTCGGGTTCGATTCCCAGTGGTGGCAAATGAAAAATTAAATGTTACAACACTTATTTTTTGAAGTTTTATTTTCTTAACATTACATAAAAGGCACACTGAAAATACCATAGACATTGTCTTAAAGACATATTCTATACATATCATATTATAAAAAGATGAACACAGAAAAAGAATTATTGAACATATACAAATTTCCACTTTATTTTCAGTATCGTCTACGAAATTCTTTAACGGCTCATTTTTATTCTCATTACTCGATGACTCGGTCGACTTACAGCATACGGGGACTCCCCGCATGGAGGGTATTGGTCATATAAAAGCAATAAGTCGATAACGCGGTCGGTACATCGTCTGCGGGGAATGCCCGTAGCGACCAATTGAATTTATCAATCAAAGGGAGACTCACACCCAATGAAAATGAGCCTTCCAAGCGTGTCATTGACTCTGGCAGGGCCACCATCAGGGATTTTAATTTTGATAACACAAAAAGTTAGTCGCTAATTAGTCGAAATTTGTCGCCAAATATCAGAATTTGTCGGTCACTGGTTCAAAAGATATAAGGGTTTATAGGTGGCCGATCTGGAGTCTCCCCAGCAGGGCCATATGCAGCACGGTGGCCCGCTAATACGGGCCCCTCATTTTATTAGCTTGGACGGCAGTGGAAGTGACGCAATAAATTGCGTCTGTGTGTTTGGTTGCTCTGAATTTTCTGTAGGCGCGCCGCGATGCTAAGTACTATAGCGTCGCTTCTTCACGACATCTCGGCGGTCTGACCCCGCCAGGTGAGACCCCCAGTTGCCTGGGGGAGGCGCGACGGAGATGCCGACTTGACGCTCCTACAGGTAGATATGTAGCTTTCCCTCGCCCCACTCACAGATCTGCCCAATGGTTGATGTCGGATAATCTTATATATGCCGTTCGCATGGTAAACGCTAATTGCGCGATGCAGGATTTGAGTGACGTCAGGTCTTTGATGCGTAGTTCGCATGTGGCGATGTAAATGCCGCCACAGACTAATGAAAACGGTTTCCTTCATCCCGGATACAGGGAACCGTTTTAATTAGTCCCTATGACATACGTTACAAAAATCTCCCACACCCCGCTTACGACCCTGATCGACCAATGAAAATTAGCCTTAAATCGTATAAAACGGTACTAGCCGCCAATAAATCCGAATTCTGATGTATAATATAATAGGGCAGTTGACTGTTTTATTTTTCTTATTCCGAAACCTACAAAAAATAAAGCCACAGTAAAAAAAAATGGCGAAGTTGTATGCGTTTTTAAAGTCTTTGCTAGACAGAGACAACCTGACGTCACCACACAGGAACGCCATAGTATCTTCGCGTCATTCAGTACAATGAGCGTTTTGCGTGACAAAGATAGAAGAATAATTTCAAAAGATTAAAATTTCACTTCTCCATTTTCATTTTTTTTTATTTTTTTTACATGTTTATAATAAGTATTAAGTATATTTTGGATAGTAGTCAAATACAATATTCATATCTGTGCAAACTAGAAACACCCTTACAAAAATATTAATACCCTAAAACTAATATTAATAACCATAAATTGGACGGACGATTACTTAATTAAATTATCACATACAACAACAATAAAACAGTCCTCAAAGTGTTATCTCAAGGCGTTAGTGAAGAATATAATCAAATTAACTAACCTTGAAGATAGCGGCGGGATTTCGAAACTTATCGCTAATGGACGGAACGAAGGAATATCAACCTTATGTCTTATAAATTATAGTTTAGTGCTTCGTTGCATCCATTAAAACAATTACGTGTTTTAATGGGGGCAACGAAGGAATTTGAACTTTATTCGGTTCAGTTAAAGGCTTAGTTTGATATAACATGTTATGTTGAGGATTCGATTGTCTAATACGACTTCGTGTGTTAACACGTGTTGAAGAAGACATTTTATACATTCTAATCAATGCAAAACACTTATTCACGTTTTTGACTTCTTGTCTTACTGCTAGAGAAGGGTCAGAAGACCCTTCTCTACCCTTCTCATCTTATCGACCCTTTCTCCGGGTTGATTTAGGGAGCTCGTACACTACTCGGTCACGACCACGACTGGTCCCTGCGACGTCGCACTGTGGAACGAAAAAAGGCTCCCGAAGACATAAGAGCTTTAATTTTAAAGTGACGGTTTTTTGCTTGAAATATCTTCTAATAGCCAATATTATGCATAAATATGTCATAGGATACAATCTGGTAGGGAAATTGGCAACAAAAAATATGTAAGTTAATATTTATATATCCGGAACGGAGAGAATGGCCGTTACATCCACACGGTGATGTAACTATTTATTTATGATTTTTTGACACATTTATTATAACGAGATTTAGTGCGTTTTTTTTTTTTAAACCCGCACCTGATCTGACAAAATTAAGTATGTGAAAAAATCATAAATAAATACTCGTAGTTACATCACCGTGTAAAAGGATAAAACGGCAATTTTCTCCGTTCCGGAGATATAAGCATTAGCTCCATACATTTTTTTGCAGAAAATATATAAGTTGCCAATTTGCCTACCAGATTGTATTCTATGATATATTTATGCATCATATTAACAAGAATTCAAGAAATTAGATTATTCAAGAAGAAATTCTTAGTGTGGGGCAACGTATTTAAAAAAAAAAAAAAAAAAAAAATTGACTATTAGAAGCCATTTCAAGCAAAAAAATCGACACAAAAATTTAAACTCCAATGTCTACGAGAGCCTTTTTTCGATCCACAGTGCGTCGTTCGCAGAAGCTCCGACGATCATTATAAAGTACACTAAGTTTCACCGCAACTAGTCTAATGACACGTCGTGCGACCAGCTGGTCGTTGTTTACGATACTTTACTTGGTCGTTGCGGCTCTAGCCGTTCTTTAGATGGCCTTCTTATTAAATTAAGCTTGCTTGTTCTTATAAAAAATACTACATTCGATGACTGAAGAAATTCAGCTAAAATGAATTTGTGCACATACTTGATGTACAAATTTGAACCCTATTCTGTAGTGTTAAAGTCCATGTAGGCAGCAACATCGTCGATCTTGACGAGCCGACGGTAATCGACGTTTTCACCGCACATTGGACACTTGCCTTCTTCTTGAAGAATCCTGTACGAAGACAAATTTATTTTGTTACTGATGAATATTAGGCGCGCCTTAGGAATGCGCGGCGAGGCGAGGGGCAACGTTGACCAATGAGCCGCGGGCGGGGCACCGCGCGTCGTGAGCGTTGACGAATGAGCGGCCTGCACTGGCCCCCCCGTCTCGCCGCGCACATACCCAGGCGCGAAACAGCGGTAGTGACCAAACTATAGCTGCTAAACTATATCACCTTCACAAACTTAAAAAATTTATTTCTTAATTCTTCGGGTTATGTCGGTTACCTTGGTTCTCCGGATACTACACTGTTACACTGTATACTACATTTAAGCTCAACACACAAGGCGGGTGCCTGTCGCGGGACGGGACGGCAGTACGGCGGGCTTGTATATATTGTTATTTCTTGTATTATATGGATATCAGCACAAGAAACGCGTACGCGGGTCGAGCGCGGAGCGGGTCGAGCGCGGAGCGGGTCAGGAGCGGGAGCCGAGAGAGAATATATACAAGCCCGCCGACACGCACCCGCCTTGTGTGTGTGTTGAGATTGATAATATTAATGTATTCCAGGGATTTTGCTAGTTAATTTTTGTAGTTACTGTACTTACTCGACAAATTCAGTGAGGATAGCTGGAAAGTCACACTCTGGGCATGCAGTTAGATCATCTTTCACTATATGGAGACCCTGCAATATAAATAACAAGTTATTTAAGTATGGTTGTTTTCCAGCCAGCATTTGTATTAAAATCTTGCATATACTTTAATTTTAGCCAAATTCTTTTGCCCCATGACCTTCTCCGTTTTGCCCAATCAGAGCAAGAACAAACGAGGAAAGTTCCGGAAGTGTAACTTCTTATCTTAGCACTGAGCTTATATCTAGCGACGTAGGCGAGGTTTTGACGTAAACACGAATGCAGTCTACGCTCCGTATACGTTTCACGAAGGCTTACGCTGAACTCACACCTGATGGTAAGGTAGGGTGGCTTCCCGTCAAGAACAACCCAGAAAACTCCTCATAACGTTTCCCTGTAGTTGCTTCTAGCACTAGTTTGTTTGTATCTGATTACTACTTGCCGTAGCTAAACAGAAGGGCACGTCCACTTCGCAGCGCGCACACGTGAGCTCCGCGACGGGCAGGTCGCTGGCGCAGTGCGGGCACGGCGCCGCGGGCGCGGCGGGCGGGGCGTCGCGCGCGCCGTGACGGACGACGCTCTCTATCTTCTTCACGTATTTGGCATCGATCTGGATGGAGGAAGGAAGTAGTCCTTGGTGAGAAAATAGTCCATAACGCCACGTACATTTTCTATGCACGGCATCGCAAGTTTGGTTGATTTCGTACGATTACACTCGCATTATCGCACAAATCTCGTACCCAATGCGAAAGTAATCAACGGCAACATTTGCCGACTATTGTTGAACTGTAATACCCCAAAAATATTTTAACTATGTCATCACTGCAATTTAATTATTAATTCACTAATTTTATAATAATGTTGTATGATGCCTAGTATAATGTAGATTGCACAAGGATCAACCACCAAACTGTCACATCTTATTTACTGTACCTGCAATCTATGCAAATAAATGTTTACTTTACTTTACTTTACTTTACTTTACTTAACACCGATAGGTTTGCAAGACCGGGAACATTCATGCATATTCACACAAATAAAAATTGAAAAAACACTAATGCATTCAAAATGAAGCTGACCTAAAGCCCGAAATTCAGCCCGCAATAAACAATGTCAATGTTTCCACTAAGCACAATTTATTTTTAAACTTGTCATAAATCATTTATTTCGCCAGAGATATGGTACAATGGGTGTTACAAGAAAGTAGTGCTTCACACATCTCACCTATAGGAGGCAAGCGAAAATTTACTATTAGATACAGTAAAAATAGAATACAAAAGTTCACAATATAATAGATCAATACATAATTTATAGGGATTAAATCTTACAATAAAAAAAATCACCTAAGGTATAAAAACAATTCCCTATTAACCATGATTTCATTTGCTTTTGAAACTTATGCAAGGGAAGTTCTCTCAACTGACGTGGAATGTGGTTGTAAACTTTGATGGACATCCTATAGCTATTCTTTTTATGCAATGCGCTTCTACAAAACGTTTTAATATTTAATTTAGTGGGGTCTCTTGACTTATATTTACGGTTTTCATTACTGTCTACAAATAAATTTAATCGGTTTCTAAAAACATCCCAATTTCTATTATGTACTATCGAAGAACTTCATATCTAAGCCATTTGAAAACAAAATCCCGTGAACAGATGACCACATCTGTTACCGCCCCGGTTCTATAGCGGCCAAGCGTTGCAAGCAGAAATAGTCCTTACGGTGTATAGATATGTATAACTTCTTCGATGGTACATAGATACAAGAGTAAGTATTCCTATTTTTTTGAAAAGCGGCCTGCATGTTTCAAAAGGCCCGACGTAACTTATTGCTCGAATACACTTTTTCTGTACGTATATAATGTCAATAAGTCACTGGACTGGAATTACCATAACACGTCTGTCTGCAAAAATGCAACATGGTTATATCAGATCTGAAGAGTATATCAAAGTCAAAGTCAAATAATTTATTTCAAATAGGCCCTTGCAAGGCACTTAAGCTTAAGCAATAGGCACTTTTGAACGACAAAAATTACGAAAAATAGAATTGATTCTAGTCGCCCCTTCCAAAAGGTAGTTGTCGTATGGAGAACAATGGGCAAGAAATCCACCGTTACTCTTTTAAAATGTTTTACAATATTTTGTATACGAGTATGTATGTACATTAGTTATACATATAAGTGAAGACGATGGACCTAAAAATAAAAATAAATTACTATACCACAATAGGTAAAAAATAATTTCAAAAAGAAAGCAACAACAGATAAATTAATTACTTATGTGATAGATACATAGTTCTCACATATTTACAAACATTGTAAAAGTAGACGATTTTCCAAAAAAGTTACAATTAATAAGTCAGTGTGTGAGGAAGTAATCACAGAATGTAAAATCAATGTCATATAATAAAATATAATAATGTATACAACTTAAATTAGCAACCAGTTTGATTTTGTCTAGATTCTAGATTATCTTATGGAGCTGGACCAGCATGTTTCCAAGCATTCTTATCTTGGATATAATCCTCTAATTTGTAGCATGCTTGTTTACAAAGTGTACTTTTAATGCATGTAATATGCGTGTAATAATACATTATTATCAGCGTAAAATGTTGTAAAAATCAAAGCAAATAACAAAAATACTGTGAGAATATGGAAGACATAAACTTAATACCTGTGAGCGATATTCTGGCTGCATCAACACTCTGGCCCAGTGATACGCCTGATGCTTCAGCCCAGCGCGACTGCATTCGATGACCGTAGATGTCAATATCGATACTTGATCTGCAATTATCGGATAAATAAAATTTCACGTTTGTGGGCTAAATAAAAAAAAATGTGTGCTGGGACACATAGTAGAAGTGAAACTTCAACGGACAAGTGGAAAAATGAATGGCAACGGACAAGTGGAAAAATGAATGGCAACGGACAAGTGGAAAAATGAATGGCAACAGACAAGTGGAAAAATGAATGGCAACGGACAAGTGGAAAAATGATTGGCAACGGACAAGTGGAAAAATGAATGGCAACGGACAAGTGGAAAAATGAATGGCAACGGACAAGTGGAAAAATGATTGGCAACGGACAAGTGGAAAAATGAATGGCAACGGACAAGTGGAAAAATGAATGGCAACGGACAAGTGGAAAAATGATTGGCAACGGACAAGTGGAAAAATGAATCGCGACGGACAAGTGGAAAAACGAATCGCAACAAAATTTTAACTTGAAGTTTTATGGGCAGATTGTTAATGTACTTGTCCAATTTGAAAACCTGCCCGTAAAACTTCAAGTTAACATTTTGAAAATGTAATATAGCCTATGTCACCCGGGGATAGTGTAGCTTCCCAACAGTGAAAGAATTTTTCAAATCGGTTCAATATAAATACTTGAGATTCCAATCTATTCTCTCCGTCCGCCGCTGCCACCGCTCACAACGCGATATATCGTCTACCCGCTCCACGCAGCCGTAACGCTTTTTCGTGACAGAAAAATCCTAATACACCTCGTCTATATAGAAGTTTCACTTCAAAAAGTTTCGCAGTCGATGCTTAAGGTAGACTTTTTGGAACTTACGTTGTGGAGTGGGGAAGAATGTGACGTCAGCGGCTGTGCGTAACAGAAGTCTAGCGGCCAAGTCGTGTCGACCACGTTTCACGTGTGTGCGTACCTAAAAAAAGCCCGCATGTCTGTTGAATATCTAGTCAAGTTTATGGCACCTCATCGCTTCAAACATAGAAAGAAAGAGAGAAACAGAAAGTATTTATTGAGACTCGCACAGGAAATCACAAATTAAACTAAAACGTAAATAAAAAATATAAAACAATAAGATAAAAATTTAAATGTAAAGCAGTTCTGTATGAGGCCAAAAGGCTACCATCTCAGCATAATGCTGTGACATTTAAAAAATAAATATCGCAGCGCTGGTATTCTTATAGGGCCCGCAGTGATGTCACGGATACATCGATACAGAATTATATATTAAATAAAAAAATTGGTGTGTGAAATAGAATAACAAATAAAATATAATGTAGTCCGCGTGTCTGCATCCGACTTTACATCAGTTACTTGTCTATGCCATTAGTATCTATGGTACTCTATGGCATCGTTGAGACAAGTAAAGAGACGCAGACTTTCTACTTCCTGCCTTTCTACTTTCTGCCTTTCTACTATCTGCCTGTAAATGTCTGCCTCTTAACCGTCGCGAGAACCGCATAGGGGCCTGGGCCCATGCAAAATAATGCCTGTCTAAAGTATACCTATGCTGCTCTAACTTTATCAGTTTGTAGGGAAAAGAACAGGAAAGGCATATAACATCAAATTCGACTCTGAACACGTCTCAATGAGTCGGCAGACGTTTAAGAGGTTAAAACGATAACTGACCAGTATGTAGCTGTGCAGTAACGCGATGGCATGCCTCATGTCCCGCGGTACAGGCATACGTGACGCGCGCAGAGACACGCACATAGCGCGGACCACGTCGCGGGCCTCGCGGTACTTGCCGGCTCGACATTCCGCTCCGGCTATTATAACCTGTAAAAATATTTCAAATTTGACAATGATATTAAATAACTAAAAATTAAAAAGTTATTTATTCAAACTAGGCTGAGAATCAGCATTTTTTGAACGTCAAAATTACATAAGAAAGTCCCCCAAAAACGCCCACCCTTCACCACTTACTAGTGCGTTAGCTGGGAAGAAGAAGTGACGCAACAAACTGTCCAGTAGCACAGTTCAGTGTTCAGTTGGAAAAACTTGATTCTATATAATAGTACTTATGCAAAAATAATCTACATTACCACAAATTGCAATACAACTCATAAAATAAAAACATTTTAATGAGTAGATCAATGAGGAAAACAAAGATATCGAAATTTATTAACACAGAACTTCATATCACAACCTCACAGCTTCAGTTTACGAAAAAATAACCAGATCAGCAAAGTCACGTCATCAGTAGGCGTTTTCTATAGGAAATCACGAAAACAATATGGCTTTCTATTGGAATACAGACTGTATTTCCATAAGCAAAACATTCATTTTAATTTTCTGAGGAACAATATCAATATTTCTTATTTCCCCCCTCTATAAAATCAGAATAGAAAGCTGTACCGTCAGTTCTGTAAAACAATTCTCACCGCAGTTTTAGCAGCCTCAGCAAACTGCCGCTTAGCCATATACAGTCGGAACAAGTGTCGAGGTTCTCGCGGAGTACCATCTGTCTCACCCAGTAGAAACTCTATCAATCTGTAATAATTAGGAGACATCCATTAAATCGCTTACCGCTGATACATAAACGTTCAAGTTTATATTATTTTGTAAATAATCTTGCCTTAATCATACAATATGTAAAAAAAACTGCCCGATCCGAAAGAGGCAAATAGGTACTGCAATATCATTACCAAAAAGTAATAAAAAATCTTATGATTATTGGAAATAAAAAGTTATTGCTAATTAAAATTCACTATTTTAGTACCAAAATTAAATAACCCATCCATAAATAATTTGCAAATTTTCAACAGGGGTTATGACTTGTAGACACCGAAGAACGAAAGCCGCCCGCGAAAAAAAAGGGCTATATTTTATTTTTATTTTTTCCTGAAAATAACCACATAAATAGACTCTCAGTACCTAACAGCACCCTCACGGATCGGACAGGGATTTTTACATGTTGTATAACTATTTCACACATGATGTGCAGTCTTGCTGCGTTTGATCAAGGCATTGATGTAGAGATCTCGCGCACTAGACGGCCACGGCTCCGGCCAGTTGTGGCCGTCTAGTAGTATTATATGGTGTGCGGCTAGTCGGCCGTTGCGACCAAGTGCGCGATTCGTATCGGTTTCTATAGTTTACCTGCATGGTAGCGGTCGTGGTCGTGGTCGTGGTCGTCTAGTGCGCGAGATCCCTTTCTGCGCGTTGGAACTGGTCTTTAAAAATGTAACAGTAAGCCAAAAATTGTTTGTGACAAATAATCATCGATCGAATCAAAAATAATAGTAATAATCGAAACATTGTTGCATGTGGTGACGTAAAGAATAGTACCATTCCATTTCTGCCTGTGGGTGTCAGAAACACTCACTAGACAACGGGGCAGCAGCGTTCCCTACGCAAATTTAACGCCATACTGCGATCGCCAACCCGCCTGCCAAGCGTGGCGATTATGGCAAACCCCTCCAGGCCTTTGGGGGAGGCCTATGTCCAGCAGTGGACGTCTTTCGGCTGAAATAATGATCATGATGAAGCGAAAAATTTAATTGTCATCGGAACGGAAGGAGTATACCAACCCTTCCGTTCGCTTTCCGAGTTAGGCTGGAATCGATTTGAGCGTGCTAACGGCCGTTCCGAATAAGCCTTAGCGCGATAACGATGTATTGTGAATCGTCATAGATGACGTCATGACATGCGCCATCTTGCGATAACGCCGACCATGCCTTTTACTAATATCACCGTGAGCGCTGTCAAAGATGACAGTTATGCTGTTTTGTTTTGAGTCGCATCATAACTTTAGACAAACGTGGTCATCTTCGAAATTGTGCTTCTGGCTACCGTGGCCACCTAACCAACGAAGAAGAAGAAATGTGTAGTATAAAGACAAAGAAATATGATAAGCAAGTTTTGACGTTGAGCGAGCACCGTGAAAGCGTTCACGAGCGTTCCGAATTGATGACAGCCCTCAGCTGTCATAATCGTGTTAACTAACTCGGAACGCCAAATATTGATGTCAGCGCTGTGAGCGATTACGTTCTTATTCGGAAAGCGCCCCAAGTCACAACTGAATAAACCAAGAGGATGATGTCCGAAATTAGCTTGCAAGATTTGACCGAAAAAAACCACAACAACCTGTGGAGTAGAATAAAATGCTGTAGGTACAATAATTGAATCACCCCTTACCTCCTAGTCAATCTCTCATCATCACTAGCTGCAGCCGCGTCAATAGCGATACTAATCGCCTCATTTTCGTCCTCTTCCGACCCCCCACTCCTCAACAAATGCGACATCGCCTTACTATATTCTCCCGCATGGAAATAAAACTTGCCCGCAAGCAAATGATTCTTCTCCCCTTCAAAATGTAACGCTAAACTTTTGAAATCTTCAGGTCTTGCTTGAGAAGTCTGTATCAGTATTTCTCCATACAAATGTAGCTTCCCATTCTTCCTTGCCAGTTGAAAAGCCTCATCATAACATAGGGACATTACTAAGAATTTGATTGCCGATGTAGGATCATCACTGTTTTGGAAATAGTTAGCGACCATTTTCGCTCCTTGTATTGATTTCGTTTCTTGAACAAGATTTACAGCCTCATCTATATCGTCTAGTTTGTCGAGATTTAGTCGTATAGCTGCTTCGTAGTCTTGGGCTTTAAGGTAGGATTTTAACGCGTCGTGGTACCTGCCTTCAGCTTCTTTAGCCTTGGCGTACTGAATGTGTATGCTTGGAGAGTTGATCTTTGGGAGTAGAGCTTCAACTTTGAGCCAGGATTTGAGTTTGATGTATAGCGATGCGGCTTTTTCCGTGTTCCCTGCATGGTCATATAAAGCTGCTGCATGACTGTACTGTTTCTCTTCCTCTAACAGTTGTGCACATTCTTTGACTAACATGATGTCGTGTGAATGTTTCATAGCGGTTGTTAACCCTCTCATGACGTCACCGCATCGGATCGCCATTCGTGCGATGCCGGCTTCACATTTGTCGTTGTGTTCTTTGATTTTAATGTCGTCTGTGTTTTCTGTTATGAGACTTTTCTCGTAATTTGTTAGGGCTTCGTGGTAGTCTGCTCTGTTGAGTAAGAGAACACATAATCTTATAAATGTTTATTCAAACGTGGAAGGGAGACGATATATTTGGTAAGTCAGATTGATTCCCTGGTAATGATATATTATAAGAATATTTTAATGGAAGGCGAATATATTATAGAAAAACACGCAAAAAGAACAAGTCGAAGAACGCCGATGTTTTGTTGAGCATACAGGGTGGCATATCGACGCAAAGACTGCATACAGGGTGGCATATCGACGCAAAAACTGTTACCATGGATATAATACATGATTTTGAACAACCCTGCGTTGAAATTTTACGCTGGTTATTTAAAAAAAAATCTGCTGTTTCATAGAAAAGTGCAATACCTACGCGGTTAAAATGTTAATTAATGGAACAGCAGATTTCTTTTTTAATAACCGACGAAATGTTTCAACTCAGGGGGGATTCAGAATCATGTACTGAATCCATGCTAACAGTTTTCGCGTTGAAGTTCCTGCCACTCTGTATAAAACAATTGTATGATTTCGGTTCTGCCTAAAATAAAGGGTAAAGGAAAAAAATCGTGAGGAAATCGGCTTGTCCTATAACTGAAAATACGAAGACGTTTGACATCTACCAACCGCACTGGGCCCGCGTGGTGGGCTATGGCCCACTCCCTCTCACAGAGCGGAGCCCTGTGTCGCCGCAGTGGAAACGTTATGGGCTGATTATGCTCATTATGATGATGGAACCTTAATTGAACGTAGTTTAACTATACATACGTGAGCTCCAAATGCTGTGCCCTGTGCAGCGTGATGGCGGGCGCCTTGGCGGGACAGCTGACGGCCGCGATGTCGGCCGCGCGCGCCCAGTCCCCGCGGGCCGCGTGCAGCTCCAGCGCCTGCAGGGCCCCGGCGCCCGAGCTCTCTAGCCAGCGGGCTGCGGCCTCGCCCTTACACAGACATGCGCAGAGCATGCCGCTAAGGGACAATTTATAAAAATCTTAAAGTAAGGAGGTAACTAAATATATGTCATATTATTTGTTTTATTTTTCTTTCTAATCTTAGTCACAGTGTCTACATCTCTTTATCAACTTTTATATCGATATACGTAGTCGGGCCATAAGTTCTGTCACATAGGTAAAATTTCGAATTTAGAATGCAAGCCCAGGAAAATATTATGGGCATTCGAAATTTGAATATTGGAGTGGACGCGCAAAGAAGACAGAGTCGCAGTAATTGCATTGCATCGTTGCGGTCACGCGCCAACTGAGATTTTCAAACTGCTGAAAAATTTGAAAATTCCACTGAGATATATTTATCGTACTATCAAACGATTCAGGGAAGATTCAAGATTAGAAGATAAACAAAGGAGCGGTCGCCCTCGTACTGTTCGGACTCCAGCGGTCATCAAAGCAATGAAGGCGCTAATCCAACGAAATCCTGTCCGCAAGCAAAAAATGTTGACTCTGCAGATGTTACTAAGCAGAACTACTGTTAAAAGGGTGTTAAATGAAGACCTAGGACTGCGTGCTTATAGAAAAAAAAACAGCACATCTTCTTAACGCACGGCTGAAGAAAATCAGACTCGAAAGAAGCCGGGTTTTGTTAAGGCGGTACGCGGGAAAAAAATACCCCGAAATGCTTTTTTCGGACGAAATTTTTTTTAATGTTGAGGAGAGTTTCAATAAACAAAATGATAAAGTGTTTGCACACTCTAGTGAAGAAGCGAACAAACGTGTGCCACGTGTTCAGCGTGGTCATCACCCTTCGGCATTCATGGTTTGGCTTGGGGTGTCCTATTTGGGTCCAACGGAGGTGTTTTTTTGTGAAAAAGGAGTGAAAACCAGTGCCCTCGTATATCAAAACACAGTCCTAACAAACATTGTGGAACCTCTTTCACAAACAATGTTCGAAAACAGGCACTGGGTATTCCAGCAGGATTCTGCGCCGGCTCATAAGACGAAAAGTACCCAAAACTGGCTCACAACCCGTGGAATCGACTTTATCAGGCATGAGGATTGGCCCTCATCCAGTCCAGACTTGAATCCCTTGGATTACAAAATATGGCAGCACTTAGAGGAGAAGGTCTGCGCTAAACCCCATCTCAACTTGGAGTCACTTAAAGCATCCCTGATTAAAGCAGTCGCCGATATTGACATGAATGTCGTGCGTGCTTCGATTGATGACTGGCCTTGCAGATTGAAGGCTTGTATCGAAGCAAGAGGAGGACATTTCGAATAATTTTAATGTGGTTTAAATCTGTATTTTATACCCTTTTATTTGATATATAAATGGTTGTAGTGCGTAACTCATTGTGTCATTTATTTAACTTTCCGTATGTGACAAAACTTAGTACCAGACTACGTAATGATCCTGATATGCTAGAAGATATTTCTTTACACCTTTATACGTATTTTTCTGTTTTTTTTTTCTTGTCTATTTATATATGTCTGTACATAAATGGTTAAATAAATAAATAAATTTCCAAGGAAGCGTTTAACAGATTTCTAGGCAACATAGGAGAATTTTCTTTAGAAAAAAAGTCAAAAAGATAGAATACAGGAGACAACAGAATATATAAACACAAGCGATAAAAATTCTTTACATAATCAGAATTTTACAAATTTTTTGACAATCGAGAATTTGCGTCAGCAATATTTAAAAGAGAAATTCATGCTTAAAATATTTGATACAACTCACCACAATATAGAAAGGTCCTCTATATGCGAAGCATCTTCCAGCGCCCAAACCATCGCAACATCGCTCAGCCTCGTGTAGACACGAATCGCTGAACACCGAAATACAGTTTCGTTAATAAACAAAATATTTTTGATGAATGACACAATTTCATTTTTACCACTACTGCTAACACACCAAACTCCACATTCAACTCCGCAATAGCAGCTTCTCCCATCTTCCTCCATAGATCGACTTCATCCACTGCATCACAGAACAGCCAAGCTTCGCTAAATCGTCTCAGAGCCAGCAGCTTTTCAATATGGCGGCGTTGGTTCGCTATACGCTTCTCTGTATCAGCATCAGCTAAGCCACTCGTGTTGTGGGAGTCTAATGCCACTTTTATTACCCTAAAGAGAAAATAAGACTTTGAGTAGAGGAAATAGAGTTGAATCTTGTTCAATAAATATGTCTAGGGATAAGTAAGTTTCGCTAAATCCAACCAACTTCGCCCGAAACAACGATGCCATATTGAAATATGGCGTCGTTGGTTCGCTAGAGGTTGTATCTTTGTCAGCGTCGAATATTCATTAACAATTGCGTTTAGAGACTGATACACTATCTGTCCCAAAAAAAATACAATAGACAACATTATATATATTTAGTAACCTAATCCGCTTAACTGTTCTTAAAGAGTCATAAAGAACCATGTAAGACAACGTGTTGACACGTTGGGTCCGGGTTCGCAACAAGTCAATCGTCATCCTGAAGAGGTCTCGTTGTTCTTTATAACTGTTTAAGAACAGTTGAGCGGATTAGGTTACTAAATATACGTTGTCTATTGTATTTTATAACGGATTTCCGCAAAGTCACGCCTGAGTCAATTAAGCATCTGTCCCAAATAAAATATTTTTCTTTCTTTGTTTCTTATACTTTGCTGAACCGTCTCAAAGTTAACAGCTATTCAATATAGCGCTCCATATGTACATGTTCAGTTCAAAATTATTCAATGGATACTAAGGTCGGGTTATTGCCACTTCAGCGTGTTTATTATATGGACTATAACAACTACTTATGTCCTCTTTTATATCATCTGATCCCGGATTCAATCCCTCAGATCAAATAAAATCAAATCTTTTTTTTTTTTAGACCTCAAATCAAATCATTTATTTATTTGCAAACATGGGTACACAGATATACATTGATGTTTTTTTTTATACTAATTTAAAAGTTCTCCATGTTTAACCATCACATAGGTATGCAAATAATAAAAGGTGAGTAGATACAAGATAAAATTAAATATGTCAGCCTTAGGAAATAGTTATAATAATATGTAATGTCAGAATAAAAAATAAAAAAAACAATAGAAAAATTAAATTACAAACAAATATAAATTAAGTTCAAAAATTCAAATACCAGTTCAAAATAATACATTACAGTCAGTTTTAAAACTAATACAAATCAAATTATAATAATAAATTTATCATTCATGTAATATTGATTTTTTCCTAATATAATAAATCGGATGTAGTAGGCCTAGCATGGCATTTTTCATTTAAATAGTCATTAATATGATAGTAACATTAACATTTTTTTTTTTTTTTTTTTTTTTTTTTTTTTTTTTTTTTTTTTTTTTTTTTTTTTTCGTAAAAAGCTGAGATGGCGCTGCCGTCGCGTAAACATTGGCTCCGTGAATAAAAATTAAAAAAAAATAGTGTTACCGAATGTTTAGCTTTGAGAGTGGTGTTAAAGTCACAATAGCATCTGCAACTAACTGTTTCATAGTTATCCGGACTACAACTGTACTCAGAACATTGAAATATCAAAGTAAAAGTGGAGTGTTGAAAGTGACCTGTTAATAAGAATTACGTGCTAGAAATTATAGAATATACAGTGTTGACTCTCAAAACAACAAAATCATTACGAAAAGACGATAATATTATTCAAAACATAATAAAAACATTGATTAAAAAAAGTGTTAACAATACAGTGTGACAGTGCGAAAATTTTTGCAGCATGAGTCATATAACGACTTGTCTAAAGTTTAAAATTATTTAAAGTCAGAGCAGATACAGTATTTCGCACTGTTGATTAACCTGTACTTGGTCGAGTGGTAAACTGGCCTACATACGATACCATAACTTGCACGAGTCACCGTGTCGCAAGTTCGATCCTGACGGACTGTGTCACTTTTTGTAGATCTTTCTTTCTTTCTTTTTTTTTTCATTTACAAGACTGTTCTTGTTGGTACGAAAGGCATCAAGTTCGTTTCAAACATACACAGATTACTTATATTACTTATATTAATTATAATAATGGCAACTGAGAGCAATAATATAACATTTAGGAAAATGCGAAAATCAATGTCGTATAATAATGTGTCGGTTATGAACACTTCTGACTCGTCACTTTTTGATGACACGATGCAAAGCCTACCTGACCCATGCGACACCTCAGAACTATGTGACCTACAAATAAAATTATCATCTATAACGGAAGAATTGTTGATAGCAAATAATGAAATTGATAACTTAAATGCAGAAAATACGAATTTAAAATCGGAACTGGAAAGATGTCATAAAATCATAGAATTATATAAAAAGGTTGGATATGGGGACTCACTTTCTGCCACACCAACGTCTGTGCGGAAGCAGAAAAAGAGAGATGGGAATGAGGCTGACTCTTCTTCAAAATTACCTAATCATCGTACTGTGATTGCCGGAAAATCTGTTAGTGTGGAACAAACGACCCTAGACACAAATTTAAAAAGAAGTTGTTCTAGCAATCAGGATATAGAGGAACAAGATAAACTTATCACTCCCAGTATTCACAAGAAAAGTCCACTCGTTCGCCACAAAAATAAGTTGTGTATATTAAGTACAAATAATAAAAACAACATATGCAGTATAATGCAAGATGAGTTTGCGAGCTCATTTGATTGCTGCCATTATTTGATATCGAACGGGAAAACTCAACACCTGCTGGAAGGCTTACAGGAAAAACTTGTGAAATTTACTATGAATGACTTTTGTGTAGTTCTTTTAGGCGATGAAGACTTTAAGAAAACTAATAACTATTTTGAAATTATATTCCAAATAAGAGAAGTGTTTCACAACATAAATTATACTAATGTGATCATATGTGCACCGACCTATAAATACGGATACCATGCTAATTTATTTAACAGTAGAGTAGAAACTTTCAATAATCTTTTGTATCTAGATGTATTGACTTATGAACATTTGTATCTGTTAGACAGTAACTTAAACTTAACCTATGACTACAAGGTATATGATAAACGAACTGGTACAATAAGTAACCATGGAATGTATATTATATTTAAGGACATACACAATTTAATAATTGACATACAATATAATAATCGCGAATGTAATAAAATTGATATAACCCTAGATAATAATTTAACAAATAAGGATAAATTTTTTCTTGACTAAATATTTATGTACATTACATCAAAACATTGCCGGTCTCCTTAGTAAAGCTGATGCTCTCTCAGTCTGTTTAAGTGAGCTCTCCGACCGAGATATTGATGTAGACGTAATATGCATTTCTGAGCATTTTATGATGGCTGGCAGTGAGAATCAGTTACACATACCTAACTATAGTTTAGCGGCATGTTATAGTAGAAAGGCGAGTAAGCGAGGAGGTGCATGTATCCTCGTTAAGCGTAACTTACAATGGAAGGAATTGCCCACCATAACAAAAATGTCATCACAAAGCATATTTGAATGTTGTGCAGTTAAATTGACTGATTATAATATTATATTTGTGTGTATTTATAGAGTTCCGAACTCAAATAACTTAAATGAGTTCTTTGATAAACTTGAAATTCTTTTAAAATATTTATCCAAACAAAGATGTAAGAATATAGTCATAGCTGGTGATTACAACATTGACATTTTAAAGAAAACTAAGCAATCAACCGAATTTGAATGTATTCTCTTAAACTCGAATTTACAACTAGCATTAAGGCAACATACTCGGACTGCGAGCCGAACATGTATCGACAATTTTGCTCATGATTTTGGTAAACGTTGTAAGACTGAAGTAGTGGAGTTCGCGCTATCCGACCACACAGCACAGCTTTTAAAGTGTCCCGTACGAAAAAAGGATGCTCATAAATATTATCGTAAAATGACACGAGATTACAGTCCAGAAAATATAGAAAAATTCAAAACTTGTCTAGGCAGTCTCTCCTTCTCCGATATGTATGAGATGGAAGATTCAAATGCAGCTTACAACTGTTTTATAGAAACTTTCAAATTATTTTATGATTTATGTTTCCCCAATAAAATTGTTACCGTTAACATAGTAAAAAAACCTGCTTGGGTATCACGTGGGATTAAGATCTGCAGCAAAAATAAAAGGAATCTCCTATGGAAATACAGGTTAAAACCAAATCAATCAAACAGAGTTAAATTCAAAAATTATTCAAGATTATTTAAAAAAAATATTAATCTAACTAAAAAAGCTCAAAACACTTACAATATTAAAACCTCAAATAACAAATCAAAAACCACATGGCAAATCATCAATAAGTCCAAAAGTGAAAACTTGAGAACTTGTATTACTTGCATCAACTCTGAAAATAAAAAAATTGCTCAAAGGAAGGATATAGCCGATGCATTCAATAATTATTTTATCGATAAAATCCAGCCAACAAGTAACGCAGGAACGAACTCAACGTCACTGATCGATAGCAGAGCACAGTCTATGTTTTTGGCTCCGTGTACACCACATGACATATTCTATATTATAATGAAACTTAGAAACACGAACAGCGTTGGCTATGATGGTGTTGCCACAAAAATATTAAAAGCAGTTGCATTGATAATATCTACACACTTATGTTTCATTATCAATCTTTGTATAAGCGCAGGCACCTTTCCTGATTCTTTAAAAAAGTCTATAGTAAAACCGCTTTATAAGAAGGAAAATCACGAATTGATGTCAAACTACAGACCGATTGCGATTATACCAGTGTTATCCAAAGTCTTCGAAAAATATATATCTGGGGAAATCAACAATTATTTAGAAAAATATCACATTTTAGCTGACGAACAAAAGGGATTTCGCAAAAACAAAAGTATAAATCTGGCTATTTATGAATTTCTACATAATGTCATGTTAAACGTAGATAAGAGGACACCTGTGTGCGCCATTTTCTGCGACATGACACAGGCTTTTGATTGTGTGCATTACAATTCCCTAGCAGCGAAACTTGAAGCGTATGGTATTAGGGGTAACGTCTTAAAACTAATTGAATCTTATCTTCACAAACGTAAGCAGGTTACCGAAATAAGTCAAATTTGCAACAAACGTGAGATAACTGTAAGATCCGAGGAACGAGAAGTAATATACGGAGTACCGCAAGGCAGTGTGGTGGGCCCTCCGATGTTCACTTTATATATAAATGACTTGCCTAAAGCTGTTGACCACCCAATGACACTTTTTGCTGACGATTGCACTGTGACTATAGCTTGTAATGACAAAAGTACGTATGAACATGACATTAATAATTCGCTTATATCTATCATAAATTGGCTTAATAATAATAATTTAATCATTAATTTAAAAAAGACTAATGTAATTCATTTCGGACAACGTACACATACAGCTAACAATAATAATGTCCAGTATAATAATATTAATATAAATGCAACTGACACAACAAAATTTCTGGGACTTATAATTGATGATAAGTTGTGTTGGAAGCCCCAAATAGAAGCTCTGAGTAAGAAAATAAGTAGTGCAGCCTACGCTTTGAAACAACTAGCAGCGGTTCTCAATAAAGATGCATTAATTACTGCGTACTATGGATTGGCTGAATCCATTCTTAGATACGGAGTTATTTTCTGGGGAAATAGTACGGACAATGAAGTAGCGTTTCGGGCCCAGAAAAGATGCATCAGATCGATGTTTCGACTTCAAACAACAGACAGCTGCAAACCCTATTTTAAAGAGCATAGAATATTGACATTACCCTCATTATACATTTTGGAAACGGTAATGTTCACTGTAAGTCATCCTAACTTATTCCAACGTTTGTCTGATGCTGTGCCAAGGAATAGACGTGACAATACTCTACTCTGTGTTCGCGGCGGTAAAACTGCTCTTTTGCATAAGAGCATTTATTACATGGCTCCGACCATATTTAATAAATTGCCCAAGTCATGGAGATTATTGGATGTATCTGGCCTTAAATTGAAATTGAGAAAATTATTAATAGAGAGATCTTATTATAGTATTTCGGAATTTATGAAAGAGGATAATTTTTCTTGATGATTATGTATTTTAATTTATTTTATTGTATAATGTATTGATAATTAAATTGAATTGACATTGAATTGAATTAATAATTAACTTGACATAATTGAATTAATAATTAACTTGACATTGAATTGAATTGATAATTGAACTGACATTGAATAGAATTGATAATTGAATTGTATTGATAATGTAGTACGATTGTTATAGTAATTTTATCATTTTGAATTTAATAAGTGTAGTCCCGGTTTAAAACCCAGCAACTGTACGCCACTCAACAATTTGTACGCCACGTCACGCGGCTGAACATGTTTGAACTTTCTTTTCTACTGTAATATCTTGCATGCAATGTATGTATACCATGTTTAAACAAATAAATATACTTACTTACTTACTTACTTACTTACTTAACATTTCGCAACTAAAAATATGTGTAGTTTTTTTTTAAATTGATCCATATATGTTATTTCAATTATGTGTTCAGGTAGCTTATTGTAGATTTTGGGTGCCATACCAAGATTTTTTAAATAAAAAATTGATGCTTGGAGTAAGCATAGAAAACTCCTAAAAATATCTTAAAACACTTACGACCCTCCATTAGCGTAGCAGTAGACGTCCCCAGAGAACAGTATGAGCGGCACATGCCCGGGCAAGAGCGGCGTCGTGCGCACTAGATCTACGTGCGAGCCGTTGATGGAGTTCGCGGAGTAGTAGTACGTCTCTATGGCCTCGTCCGTGTAGATTATGAACACGTTGCGGTCGGAGAGACAGATGTCCCAGATTACGCCCCTGGAAGTGGAGATTTTAGGTGTAAATGTTATGGTTGGGATTTGGAATTAATACTCAAGAAATACATTGGTTTAAACTTTCAACTCTGATATTGGATTTCAATGGTTTGATCGATTCGGTATGACTGCCAAATTAATCGATAAATCTTAAAAATCTACAAATTATTCAATGGCGACATTAATTCAAAATTCAACACACGGATAGGACTACTGTCTAGTAATCATAAAAAATATAATAAGATAAAATAATTCGTAAATAGAAAATTTTTAATTTTCAAACGCTCGCCAACATAGGGCTCGCTCTTTGCTACAATTCGCCTACTCTTTGCACGTTATTCGTTTTAATTTCATTGATGTTATGATCCCTGACCCCGGCAAATGACCTCTGCGCTAAAGTTCTTTCTTCCAAGATATAGCATCGTAAAATCAATAAATAATAACGTGTGTAGGGTTGCTGGTTGTGAAATTACACCCTTCAATCAATCAATTACACCCTTGTACTTGATGATAGTTTATTGGCAACTTAACTTATATTACGTTACACGTTACAATAATATATATCATGTGGCAACCTAAGTGGAGGGAGGAAAGGGACTGCGTGGCTATTGACTGATGACGAAATTTTAATAACTACATTTAAAAGATACAGAAACTATTGTTCAAAAATACTAAAAACTGCTAAAATCAATTATGATAAAGCCCTAATAAATAACGCGCAAAACAATAATAAAAAACTCTGGGATGCAATTAAATCCATTACCAATGCCCTTCTTTTACCCTCTGAACCACAGCTCTCCGTAAATGAGGTTAACTCTTACTTCGCAAACATCGGAAGTACACTGGCTAAAAACATATCTGAATCAACTTGCTTACCTAGCCAAATTGACGATCTCCCTGCGTATAATAACTCCTTTGTCCTACTTCAAACGGATGATATTGAATTAGGTACTTTGATTGAGAAGCTGAGAAGCGATTGTGCAGTGGGCTCAGATGGCATATCAGGCACTTTTCTTAAGAAATTTAAGGATCTTCTTGTTCCCCATCTTACTCACATATTCAATCTAGCGTTTACCCTTGGCATCTTTCCCAATGCGCTTAAGCTTGCAGTAGTACATCCTGTGCATAAGGGTGGGGACAGAGATCGACCGAACAACTACAGACCTATCTCGATTCTGCCTACGCTCTCGAAACTGCTTGAGAGGCTCATAAATAACCGACTTGTTAAGTACTTAGAACAAAATCAAGTGCTTTCTTCTAGCCAATACGGTTTTCGTTCCGGATTCTCTACAAGTGATGCTGTGCTAGACTTAACAAATAGCATTGTCGCAAACCTGGATAATAAACAGAAAGTGATTGGGGTTTTCTTAGATCTGGCAAAAGCCTTCGATACGTTATCTGTCCCCACGCTTATCGCGAAGCTTGAAAGAATCGGAATCAGAGGAAGTCAACTTGCATTGTTTAAGAGCTACCTCGCAGGCAGACGACAATGCCTTCGGATCGGGGAGTGGACAAGCGGTGAGCTCGCCATATCCTACGGGGTCCCTCAGGGCAGTATCATCGGCCCAACCCTCTTTCTCATTTATATTAACGACCTTTGCAGCTTTACGCTTCCCAATACATCCATTTTCACCTACGCCGATGATACTGCCCTAATATTTCACGGAGTCTCCTGGGAGCAGGTGTTCCAATATGCCCAGTCTGGACTCGACCTTGTCACTAACTGGTTGACCCAAAACTTGCTAACATTGAACGTCGAGAAAACCAAATATATGACTTTCTCTTTAACTGCCATTGGGAAACCACCCTCATCTCCATATTCTTTGAAAGCCTACTCCTGCTCTACAAACCACCAAACAATATATGATTGCCCCAGTCTTTCCCGCGTCAATTGTATTAAGTATCTTGGTGTGCATATTGATGACTGTCTGTCTTTCGGTACACATATTGACGCGCTCACTTCACGACTGCGCAGGTTGATTTTTATTTTAAAGTCTCTACGTCACGTTGCTGACACTAAGGTGGTTAAACTTGTATACCTGTCCCTCTGCCAATCGCTAATACAATACTGTATAGTTTCATGGGGAGGAGCATCAAAGACCCTCATGCTGAAATTGGAACGCGCGCAAAGGGCACTCCTGAAGATTGGTTGGCGGCTACCTTTCCGTTTCCCTACATCCGATCTATATAAAACATGCTCGGTACTCTCCGTACGCAAATTATTCATTCTTAACCTCTTATTAACTACACATTCTAAAACTCCGTACGATCCATCCAAAATAAGCTCCCAACGGCGAAAGCACGCTGTCTGTCCCTCCTTCCGTACAAAATGTCGTTCCTCCCAGCGTAGTTTTCCGTTCCTTAGCAGTCACGTCTATAACAGAGTCAACAAAATTTTGAATATATATCCTATGTGCAAATCTAAGTGTAAAAGAGCTATTTCAAACTGACTCCTTGAATTAGATTACACAGAGACTGGAAACATTATTTCCATTTCAACCTAACTAGCGAATTATTAACCTTACCCAAGAGACAGCGTCTTATCACCCCTTACAGACAAACCCCCAATTCCCCTCACACACACACCCATACCCTCATACCCACACAAACACACACACACACACTCTTGTACACGTTGGTGCCTTGTAGTGCGTGTTGCACTCTTATTCACTACATTCACCTAGGCAGATACCTATTTTTTTTATTTTTCTTTTTATCATTTTATTCATTTTGTTTGTATTTTTTTGTCTGCTCTCAATACTTGGAGCCACTATTAAATGTTTTGTAGTACGTAAGTGCAATTATAATTATACTTTTAAGGGTGAGCCTGGAGATCTGTGACACAGGTCTTGAACCCAGTACAGACTCCAGCTCTCACAAAGGATAGATTGTTGCAATAACTTGTTAGTATGAACTACTGTACCTTTTTGAGAGAAATAATAAATATATTATTATTATTATTATTATTATTGACCTTCAGACCTCCCCTAGCTGACTAGTTTCCTGAAGACCGCTAGGCTATCGAAGCAGGAACTAGTCGTACTAAGGATCAGAGTTGGCTGCGTGGCTACCGGGCTCAGAACCTCTAGCTAGTGTATGACGATTTGTTTTTTTTAATGGCATCTCGCGGGTCAACCTAGAAGGATGTCGACTGTGGCTGTCTCAATAAATTAACGCCTCCAGCCAGGGCATAAAACTTAGAAACTAAGCCACAGCACGCTAAGGGCCCCCCTGTGGGGTACGGACCTCGGCTTAGGACGTCGCTGGGGGACGACAGCAAGAGACAGGCTGGATCGGATTTAGCGATTTGTTCGAAGACAGCTCTGCATAAAAAGGCACAATATCTACACGTAGTCGTCTAGTTGTGTTGCAGATAACTCGCGGGGTGGCGCTTGCGCAGATTGTCGCACACGAAAATTGTAGATGGCGTCACTTGTC
Organism: Agrochola macilenta; assembly: GCA_916701695.1. Taxonomy (NCBI): domain Eukaryota; kingdom Metazoa; phylum Arthropoda; class Insecta; order Lepidoptera; family Noctuidae; genus Agrochola; species Agrochola macilenta. Next base: position 18,771,508 of record OU753560.1, on the reverse strand, counting down.
TACAGAATTAATTTGTAGTTGCTCTCTTCTAGTTTATGAAGCCGCTCATCGTAGTGCGTTAGATAAGTTACACTAGATGGCGTTATATGTTTGTTACACGTTTAATTAAATTGAAATATCCTCATAAAACGGAAACGCGGACCCGTATACGCATGGGCGTACCTAGGGCGGGGCAGGGGAGGGCAGCTGCCCCCCCCCCCCCCCCCCTGGATGTTGTATGCCCAAGTACCTACCGTTGTCGATAAAAGTTATGTTAGTCACGTTAAGACTTATTTTACAATTAAGTACAATATATCATGTGTAATTTTTTGAAAAAACCGCGTTGTCCGGGCACTCATGTTTTATCATACAAAATACGCGAACGCAGCAAGGAAGCTCACGGTTCATTTATTGACGTGAAAAATTCTTTAAATTTGCTTCCATACGGGAGGCATTTCAAGGCGCCGCGCGTTGTGGCTAAGTAATAACAGCCGCACGTGTAGATCGATCAGGTTAAGCTACGCTTGCCGCAGTCGGTCCGTGGATGGGTGACCATATTCACATACCAAGACCCCGTTACGGGTAGTTAGAAGCCCAAAAGTCTGACAATCAGTCTTACCAAGGGGGATACAGTTTGGTGTTGCAGGTACATCATTATCTATCATCTGCATCCAAAATTTTATTACAGCAATCGATAGCTAGAGGATCAAAGAATTCGTTACATTGAGTGGGGACTGTGACACATCGCACGCCGGATGGGAAAGTGCCGCCATTTTGAGGTAATTTCGCTACGTCACATTCAGCGTTGTTATTGATACGGCAATCCAAAATTTATTTTCAGAAAATACGGTATACGGCAGGCCTCTCATTGCCGTATTACAAAATACGGCAATTGACTATAGGTGAAAACGAAAGGTTTTTTCACTAGCCTATTGAATAAAACGAAAATAATATTCAAATATCTGTCACCTGAAAAGGCTGTGCGCCACACAATTTTTTCGTCAATGTTGCCACTAACCCAGAAACTACCACGAATTGTCAAAATTGAAAATTACCTTTAAAAAATTGATGGCAACTGATTAAAAATCAAGTATACTGTACCAAGTTGAAGGTGTCGCGCGACATGTGCGACAAAATGGGAAGCAAGAACAACTACACATTAGATAAACATGTATCTAAAGTAATAGAAACGATAAGAAATCTATAGGAAGAAAAAAAAAAAGAGTAGACATTTTTTTAATTAATACGGCAATTTAGATTAGTTTTCCCTAAAATACGGCAATCCAGACTGTGACATACGGCAGCCCGAATTTTTACGATAACAACACTGGTCACATTATTTCCGTTTAGTATAAATTTTGTCTCGGAGAAGCTACGACGCTTGTTTGAGTTTCAATCGTCAGCTCTTGTCAAGATTGATTGATTGCGTGTCCAGCAGTGAACGTCTTTCGGCTGAAATGATGATGATGACATCAGTTTGATACTCACCCCCTCACTCATTTAAATGAAAATAAATTAGAAAGCCTAGGTTATCAAATAGTGAAGGCGTCCAGAGTTCCAGCCAGACATGTCACCTGACGTCTCCCGTGGCAGTGCGGGTGAGCGCGCACACGTCGTCGGCGGCGGGGCAGTACACGTGCACGCGGCGCCGCCCGTCGGCCACGCAGGCGCGCGCGCCGCCGATGTCGCAGTGCACGCCGCGCACGCCGCACGCGTGCCGGTAGCGCGCGCACGTGCGCCACTCCTCCACGCCGAAGTACTCGATGTGGCCTTGCTGGGGTGGGAGGGGTAAAACAAAACACTTGTAAACTAAACAAACTAGGGAGTAGTAAGAGGAACAAAATTGCCACAAGATACATCAGAATGAATCAATGACCGAGATTACTGGCCAGGGGTTCCCAAACTTTTAACATACGCGCCCCCACAACTTCCAAAGTACTGCACCCCTGAGTTACTTTGTCGACATAAGCAGAAAAGCATAAGAATGTAAAGTGAGCGACAGTGAGGTCGAAAATGTTTGCATCCCCGCCCTTGCATAGGTTCGGTTGTCTCTAGTCCATTCAAACAAAAATAGAAAAACTTATTTTGGCGAGTTATGCAGAAAAGCTGAACCTCATTTTACAGCACCGAAGTAAGTATTATGAAACGTTTGGGTTTTGGAAACTAGTCTTAACCTTTTCTAATACCAAGAACATACAATTTAATAAATCTACAATTTATTATTGAAGCCACCGCGCCCCCGTATTGATCACTCTACGCCCCCGAGGGGGGCGCGCCCCACAGGTTGGGTATCCCTAGGTTAGACTGATAAACTAGGACCTTTTGCATAGAACTAATATTGCTATTAAAGTTTTCACCAAAATCAAGCTTCCTTTGACCTCTTTACCTTCGCTACTAATTATCAAAAATCCGTTCATACTCTGAAGTCGAATCTAAACAAAAACTTTACCAGTATTTACTTATTGGAAGAAGGTCGAGATTATTTTAAGAAAAACTTTTTACAAAAAAAAAACAACCGACTTCAAAAAAAAACATTACAAAGTGTCTTTTGTTTAGAATTTTCGTTTCTGGCCACCGACTTCCGAAATTAAAAGTTATTTTTCACTTTGTGCTGTTTTTTTTTGTATATTTTTTTATTTTTCACTTTTTAGTTGTGGTACCTACCCCACACAAATTCGAATACCACTACCTGCTATGTAAATAACACTGACAGGAACTTATCATATCATTCATGTGGACTAAGTGGGAAAAATACGTATTATTGAAGTTTACTCAAAAACTATCCATGCAAAGTTAATAAAATTTATATGGGAGCATACTCTTTCACACAAAAAAATAATTTTCAAAACTGGTCCACAATTGACGGAGAAAGCGGTGGACATACATAAAAAAAAACGCGACGCACCGCCTCAACGGGAGAGCTACTGGCGCGTGTTACTAGCGCCAGCGATAAACGTAATTGGCTACATATCATTTGAATCTGGGTTTGTTGTTTTAGTGTTTGTTTGAGTTAGACTCTGTGGGTAGATTCCCACAGAGTCTAACTCAAATATAAACTCAATAAAAAATAAACAACTTGAAAAAGCAGATGCTTTTTCAAGTTGTTTATTTTTATTGAGTTTATATAACGTCCTCCTTTTTGGAAGTCGGTTAAAAAAGTGGATTAAAAATCAATTTTAATAGTCGAGGTCACAAAGGCAGTCACTCGATGTAAAATACTAGGAAAAAGCTGGACAGATGAGTTGAGGATTAATCAGTATTGTGGTACAATTAGATGGTACTTACATCAGTGACGAATATAAAGAAGTCGCTAGTAAGGTGTATGTCAACGATCTTAGCTCCATGCATGTGTGGCTCTGGAAACAATATGGCTTCCTTCTCCGGCTGCGTAGGGTCCACTTGATCGATCTTATTACAGAAAAATAAGACATAGTAACTTCGCTCAATCATTGAAAATCATTTAAGTCTGGTTCTTCAGAATTAGGGAAGCTATAAATACAAACTAAATATTTTAAATGGTTGAATTTGTTTAATCTGATACCCAGTAAAAATCATAGTATACAGGGTGGAAACATCAATGGGCCCTGAAGAGAAACCACTTTAAATCCTTAAGATAGATTATTTTACTTTAATGAAACATTCCTTTATTTAAAAAAATAAACAAAACTGCATTCAAAGATTTATCGACAAGCTTACCTAAGCCGGGAATCGAACCAGCTGAAAATTCAAAAAATAAATACTCGCTATTTTATTCTACTAATCGATAGGATTATTATTCAGGGTAAAATCTCTATAATAAACATTTGGTCTTAGAACTAAAAAAGAGCGTGAAATCTAACATTAATTTAATTTTATCATCAATTATATTACGAAGGACACGTAATATGAAAGAAAATTACAGATTACACAATAACGAAATAAAAACAAAACAAAATCAATAAACATAACTAAAATGGTCGTTTGAATTTCAAAATTGCAGTTCCAGAACGCCTTGTCTAAGAAGGAAATGTACATAGAATTATTATTGCCAATTAAACGATTTTCTTATCTAAGTCTTCAACAAGGTACTTAGAGATAAATTAATAAGCTTGAACTTCATATAATGTCTTTGGATGTTAGAGTTATAAGAAAATTATAACGTGTTTTTTGTGAAAATTGTAACAGTTCTAGTCTAGGTAATGTTGATTAAAGCCCTTATGTACTAAATATAAGATTATATAGATATCTTGTACGACAGACCTAATGTTTCTTGGAGAAATTTTATCTTTAAAACTGACTGACTGTATCGATTGGGTAGAATAAATAAAATAGAGTTGTTTTTTTTTTTTTAAATGATCACTTCTTTAGCATCTTTGTGATTTGAAAGTCGCTGAAACGAAAAAGCGACGGTAAAAAGAGACAGACACATATATTTTAACGTTAAACACCACGTGAAATCTTATGAATTTACTCCCTCCACTCGTGCTTACCAAGGCATTGTGGGAGTTTGCTTGGGCCTCAGCGTTGTACGTTTGTTAATACGTGTTTGTGCGCGCATGTCTGGCAAAGAGATGTCAGTGTTTCTTCAAATATGCGGAAAACGAATGCAGAATATTGTCGCGATTATCGAATAAAATGTAAAATAATGATCAAACTTTGTATCACTATGATCATTACTAAAACCTACAATTATCCTCTTCCCGAAATTTTACATGTCTCATTATCCTAAAGCCACCTTCAAAAAAATTGACGTGTGAATTACACACATGTTTCTCGGTTTAGGTAAGCTTGTCGAGAAATCTATGAATGCAGTTTTGTTTCTTTAAATAAATAAAGGAATGTTTCCTTTAAGTAAAATAATCTATTTAAGGATTTAAAGTGGTTTCCCTTCAGAACCCATTGATTTTGTTCACCCTGTATATTAAGCCGAAATATAGTAGTGGTGGCCCAGTGGTAATGAGTACCCGCGGCTTACGAGTTGTAGGTCGTAGGTCCAAACCGTGACAAGCGCTTTACTTTATGTAATTTTTTTCATCACCACTGCTCTCAAAACAGTGAAGGAAAACATCGTGAGGAAACCGGCATGTCCTAGAACCAAAAATTCGAAGACATATGTCATCTACCAACCCGCACTGTGCCCGCGTGGTGGATTACGGCTCACTCTATCTCACCGAGAGGAGGCCTGTATCGCACTAATGGAAACATTATAGGCTGATTCTGCAAGCCGAAGTAATGGTTTTAAATCGAGCTACAGAAACTTCACATTCTTCTGTTATAGCAAACCTCATATGACCATCAGCTGGGCCGCCTGCTTGTTTAACAATAAAAGAGTGCATACGCATGTTCTAGTGAAGATGCGTATGCGCTCGTAAGTTGAAAATACAAAATTGGGAAAAAAGTAGTTTTTTTTTCCAATTTTGTATTTCCATCTTTATAATGTTGTAACATCTTATAACCTGTGTGCCTCAAAATTATTTGATTTGATTCCGTCTATACTCACAGCATGCAACATAGCCCGCCCCTGAAACAGCGCAGCAGCATACTCCCCGGCCAGCGTGATGACGTCAATAGGCGCCGGGTACTGCCTGCGCGCCGCCGCGCCGCCTGCCAGCGGGTAGAACCACGCCAGCGCGCCACTGGCGCAGCACACGTGAGAACCGCCTAGCGCTATCACGCTTGGTTCTGTAGGTAGCGTGTAGGTGGCTAGGGCTGTTGGTTCCGCTGGGAATTTGGAAGACGGACATAAATATATTACTATGGACGGCTCGTCAATAATATCTGATTTTGATTCATCCATTAATGTATGATGGAAAATATATGTGACCATTTATGGAAGGCATATACAAGTGGCAGCGCAAAAATGTGACATCGCAGGAACTCTTAAACTATCTGGCGAGACAAGCTACGCCAAAATATGTGAGTATGCGAGCTAGAAGAACCGAGGTAACCGACATAGCCCAAAGTATTGCCAAACTTAAGTGGCAATGGGCACATTGCTCGCAGAACTGACGGCCGATGGGGCCGAAAGGTTTTGGACGTAGCGTTGGAAGGCCTCCCACATGATGGACCTTGAGAAGGCCGCAGGAATCCGCTGGATGCGGGAAGCACAGAATCGGTCGAAGTGGCGGTGCTTGGGAGAGGCCTACGTCCAGCACTGGACGTCTTCCGGTCTTCTTCTTTCCGTGTGGTTACTGATTAACCTGGTGTCAGACTTTAAAAGTCGCCCATGGGCCTCTGACTTAGCTTCACATGCCGTCGAGAAATACCTCCCCAGGCATGCCGGTTTCCTCACGATGTTTTCCTTCTCCGTTTTTGAAGCAAGTGATAATTATACAATACGCACATGAATCCGCAAAGTCAGAGGTGCGTGCCTTGGGTTCGAACTCGAGACCTATGACTTGGCAGTCTGACGGTAAAATGATGATGCATGCTAGGGCTGTTGTTTCCGATTTTCGAAGAATACCTATACCTACGAGTGTACCTCGTATAGTGTATTTCAATGGTAAAATCTGCATGCTACTGATACAATTGCACATGAGTTTCTCTCGCACGCATTCTTTAACAACACCTGATTTACTGTCCTATATTCCGAGCACACGGAATTCGGCTCAAATTCAAGTGCCCCTTACAACGCCAGACTGATACTCAGTTATTTCGCCGTTTTTTTTTTTATATGAAGTCATTTTTTCTACGACCAAGTTCAACAGTAGGGCTATTTTATAGAATCTTTTTTTTTTGTTCTTCTAACTGAACAGACAGCTGTGCTGCTGGGGAGTTTGTTGCGCCACTTCTTCTTCCCAGCTAACGCACTAGGAAGTGGTGAAGGGTGGGCGTTTTGGGGGACTGTCTTACGTAATTTTGACGTTCGAAAAGTGCTGATTCTCAGCCTAGTTTGAATAAATGACTTTTGAATTTTGTGTGATGTTCAAGCTTTAGCCAATCAGTAAAACTTACATTTATTAACAGGTTCCGGCTCATCTCCAACAGCGATACACTGATACACAGTCGCTTCAGTGAGACTAGTGAGTGTGATGACCCTCGTGCCGTACGCCGCATATAATGGCGGTAGGGCAGTCACGTAGACGTTCAGATACGCGCGGCCGGCCGTCGCGAGCAGACGTCCGTCCGAACTCCACGCACAACGCTCGGCGCCGCCTGCGGGCATTACTGACCCTGATACCTCGCCGTTGTTCCATATGGCGATTAGTTTTAATCTGAAATTGAAGATGGTTTGTATCTAAGAATATGCAAGATACTTACTTTCTAAAAGTTTTCATGGATATAACATACGAGTCGAGTCTCCCCTCGAGTGTTGAGGGTAAAAGTGAGTCAATCGATATTGCTAACTTGTTTCGACAACGTTTTAAAATAGACCCACCTCTAGGTGCAGCAGACCAAACACCAAATGTAAGCTGTAATGACCTAAGTGTACGGTTCACGGCCCGTGACGTGTCTTCCGTCATCAAAAACATGTCCAGGGGTAAGGCCTGGTCACGACAGCTTAAGTATTGAGCATCTCCAGAGCGCGGGTGTTCATCTCCCAAGGATTCTTGCCTTACTGCTCAACCTATGTGTTAGTCATTCTTATCTGCCAGCTGACCTAGTGAAGACAGTTGTGGTGCCCATTCCTAAGAATAAGACAGGTGATATGTCGGATACAGGCAATTACAGACCGATTTCCTTAGCAACAGTTACAGCTAAAATCTTGGATAGTTTACTTGACAGCTATCTAGGTACGGAATTAAACATCAATGACAGACAGTTTGGTTTAAGGAATGGGTTATCAACCGAGACTGCTATAATGACTCTAAAGAGTACGGTGCAATATTACGCTGGAAGGAGGACACCTGTGTACGCATGCTTCTTGGACCTAACCAGGGCTTTTGACCTTGTCTCATATGAAATCCTTTGGGAAAAGTTGCTGAATGTAGCTAACCTGCCGCCAGAATTAGTTAATATGTTTAAGTTCTGGTACGGTAACCAATATAACATTGTGAGGTGGGCAGGTGCATATTCTGACGGGTACAGGTTGGAGTGTGGGGTGAGGCAAGGGGGTCTGACCTCGCCCAAGCTATTTAATTTATATATGAATAAGCTGATCGAGGAACTCAGCAGCACTGGTATCGGATGCTCAATAGATGGTGTGTCTTTTAACAACATCAGTTATGCTGACGATATGGTGCTGCTGAGTCCGTCGATCAATGCTCTCAGGAAGCTATTGCATATATGTGAGTGCTATGCTGGAGCCCATGGACTAAGGTATAATGCCAAGAAAAGCGAGCTGTTAGTTTTTATGGCTCAAAACAAGACCTATGAGGTAGTACCACCAGTCTCGCTATGTGGTGCAACTCTAAACAGAGTAAAGCAGTTTAAATACCTTGGTCACTGGGTTACAGAGGATGGCACTGATGACTGTGATATGGAGAGAGAACGCAGGGCATTGGCCGTACGATGCAACATGCTGGCCCGCAGATTCGCAAAGTGTGACAGCAATTTCAAGATCACATTGTTTAGGGCATATTGCCAGGCTTTCTATACTTGCAGTCTGTGGACCAGATACACGCAAAAAACGTTTAATGCCCTGCGTGTGCAGTACAACAACGCTTTTAGGATACTGCTGTCGCTGCCACGTTATTGTAGCGCGTCAGGGATGTTCGCAGCAGCGCGTACCGATGACTTCTTTGCGATCATGCGTAAACGAACCGCGTCACTATTGCGCCGGATGCGAGACAGTGACAGCAGTCTCCTGAGCGTTGTTGCTAGCAAGACTGAAGGCCGCCTGTGTGCAGTGCATGTATTGTTGCCAGGTGTCCCCAGAAGATGGCTTAATAGATATAGGGTTCTTTAAGTTGTCTTGTAATATTGTCATTAGTTTTAATTGTTTATGTTTTTTATTTTTATATTATACTAACATAGTTTAAGTAGGTACGTAATACTAACAAATTATGGGTAATGTACCTGAGTTAAAGATGAATAAATAAATAAATAAATAAATACATATCATCACGCTTGTTATTCCCGAAGGGTTCGGCAGAGGTGTACCTATAGTTCACCCACATTTCGCCAGTTATGTTTAAGAGACATGTTATACAATAGGGGGCGAGCCTATTGCCATCAACCGGGCATAAATCCAGACTCAGTGCTGATGTGAAAAAAATCTGATAGGAAAACACTAAGCCCCATCTGGGTATCGAACCCAGGACCTCATACTCAACATTAGCCTGCTACCGCTAGACCAACGAGGTAGTCAGCCAGTTCATGAAGATGAATGATACAATTTTTACTCAAACCATAAACCCCTGTGTTTTTATATCTTCAGCAGCGCTGCTTCACAAATCGGTTGTAAGCCCAAAATCGGTTGGTTTGGCCCAGAATTGTCAAACTCAAAAACTCCATGCATTTATTTCAATTAAACCATTTACAGGCACTTTTGAATCGTCAAATAGTCGGTCAGTTAGTCAGAAAGTTGAAGCTAGTTGCCCATTCCAAAACGTAGATCTCTATGGAGAAGAACGGCAAGAAACTCCTCAAGGTACCTACTACAAAATCCTGGGTACTTACATTATTCTTGTTGCTTCGTTATGTCAGAACAATGTAAAAAATAATTCAAAAGCCCTGGCAGATAAGAGATGACCAGTCTCAACTGACGGAGCCCGTTCAAGAACATGACGCGTGGATCAGCACAATCTAGCTCAACCATTTTGTAGGGAACCGAATGTTCTAACACACGCCACCATCAGCTAGAATTGTTACCGCAAGACTAGAAAACTTTTTGTAGTTTAATCATGATAATAAGCTACTTGGCTTAAAACTAATCCTGTGCAACATACTGAACATTGTTGCATAACAAAACTTAGTTCACAATCTGACATTTGTATATTAAACTTTTTAACACAGAAAAATAAACCTTAGTAGCTTGGTAAAAACGTAACATCTTTCCTCAATCAAAAAAATAAAAAAAAGTATCAAATCTGTGAGAGTGACTTCGTGAAAAGTGACGGAAGTGTGCCACAGGAAGTAGGGGAAGCGAGCGCTATTTTATTTGACTAATGAGCGCGCGAAGTGCTAGAGTTGGCCGCCAGAAACGACCTTGACGAGGCCCTGCTCCTTTAATATTGCTTATTACCAAGGTCTTCTTCTTAGCGTGTCGATAGCAATCTAAATAGACTCGGCCCAAAATTCGCCTACGTTTTTGGGCCGAGTCTATTACCAAGGTGATATCTCAGATGTTACACATCATATGCGACTACTGAAACTCGCTCGTTTTTTTTACCTAGCTACTAAGATCATTCAAAAATGAAAATTATAGATAATTTCTGACAACTCACTGTCCATCTCCACACGAAGCCGCCAGTCCATTACAAACCGCCACATCAGTCAGACTCTCCTTATGATTCTTCACCTGGAACAACTCTTCACCAACCTCCTTGATATGTGTAGATATGGCTATAATAAACCCAGCACTGAACCCTATAAGTATATAGCCGTCTCCGTACCATTTGTATGAGACTATAGAGCCGTAGCGCTGTTGAAACGCTAGCTCTATTGGGTTTTCAGGATTCAGGAGGTTGTATAGGTATAGTGTTCTTTTGCCGACTACTAGGCTTATCTGGAATAGAGATAAGATAAGATAAGAAGGGAACTAAACAATTTAACTACTTTGGGACATTGAGATCTCTAGGAACTAGATATGACTGATACTTTTATTATCTGCTCATGAAAACTGTCAGAAGCATGACTTCTGATTCAAATACTCAATAGACTATAATGAGTTATGGAACAAATATTAAATGCTGATTAGGTTCTAATATAGTCGCTGCATTAAGAACTGCAGAGAAGAGCAGTGGGAACGTTTGTGTAATTTATTTCATCACCACTACTCTTAACAACGGTGAAGGAAAACATCGTGAGGAAACTGGCAAGTCCACAAAAAAAAAAAACGAACACATGCGACATCTACCAACCCGTACTCGGCCCGCGTGATGGATTATGGCCCACCCCCTTTCATAGAGAGGAGGCCTGTGTCCCAGCAAAGGCTTATTATGTTAAGGACTGAGTCGTCGGGCCATATATCATTGTTATTAGTCTGCCTCGGTCTCACTTATGGAGCTGGTGCGGGGATCGATAAGACGCAAGGTGTTGCAGAACATCTAGCTCAGCTTTCAGAGGCAACAAACTATTTGAGTATACCATAACTATTTAACTTAATAATGTTGTGTGTGTTTTATAATGTTGTGTGTGTTTTATGTTGTTATATGATATGGTATCGTGTTGTAATATGGGTGTTGGTACTATACACCTCTGCCCAAGGCCAAGCATTTACTTAACACAGGCGTGATGTTATGTTCAAAAGCTTACAGTATTCTCCCCAGCCACTCTCTGATCAGTCTTCATCTCAGAGAACTGCAGGTCATTGGGTGCATCTCTCAGAGATATCATCCTCAACGTGTCACCGTCTGAGTTGTTGATGGACAGACTCTTGTCTTCGGAAGCTAACACTAGAATACTGTCCTTGTTCCATTCTGCACAGGTGATTTTCTTTGTGTGTTTACCTATTATTGGTATTCTCCTGAAATGAAGGAATTACGGATTGTTTAAATTAAGTATTGAGAAGAAAACCATAAACAGTACGACACAACTTAGATGTAGCATCGGCAAAATTCGTAAAACCGATCACCATCTGAACTGCGCCTTCAAAATCAATTTGTTACTGCTTTAGGTGAAAATGTTCTTTACGCAAACGCAATAACTTGTGATGTCATATAACCAAACACATTCGTATAATTGAAATTAAGTAATGCAAATTTTCCAATTTATGCTACATCTAAGTTGTGTCGTACTGTACATGGGTAAGAAATGGTGGAAAAGAATTCAGTTTAGCTAAATAATAAATAATAAAGTGAAACTACTAGATATTAGCAGCAGCAACTTATCGACATATAGGTAGCACCATTTGTTTTTAAGATCTGAAGCGGCTTTTCCTTTCCTTCGCTGCAAATTTAATTAAAATAATAATATGAATTTTGTAGAAAATATACATACTTAGTCGTGTGATGGTTATACAGTGCCAGATTTCCTTTCTGAGTTCCAACAGCTAGCAAAGGCTCTCCGTAAGCCCATGCAATACACGATGGTGGCTCACGGAGCCCTGTCTCTATGTTAATGCGCTTATTCGCATGACACTCCCATAACAATACCGTGTTACTGTTAGGTGTAATGATTGCTAAGTAGTCACCATCCTGATCCCATTCCATGCCAGCGCAGAGACTGAAACAGTTTATTATTATGTTTTTCAATATAGTAACAATTTTTCCCACCAAGATGAAAACGCTGAGAAAATGTATTTGGGGTGCTGTATCAAATTATAAAGACATTCAAGAACTAAGTTGAAATTAGTCTACCCAAACACACATCCTACTTTAATATTACAATATTATAAACGCGAAAGTTTGTGAGGATATCCATCCTCACCAACTTTCGCGTTTGGTGTTTGTTACTCTTTCATGCAAAAACTACTGAACGGATTTGGATGAAATTTGGCACACAGATAGTTTATAACCTGGATTAACATATAGGATATATTTTTATCCCGATATTCGCACGGGATCGAGACTTATGCGGGTGAAACCGCGGGGCGCTGCTAGTTAAAATATAGTACTTACATTGACAAAAAACATTGCTTTGACTTATGACTTTAGTTTATGCTACAATAATTCTTCAAACAAACCAGTTCTCAATATCAAGAATAAACAGAGTAGACTCAAGTTTGAATTCTATTCATAATTTAAATCTCACCCTTGTAGCTTCATTCTTTCCATAAGCTGGCCAGTTCTGTCATGTATGGCCACCGTAGCATCTGTCCCAGTTGTGGCCAGCAATGAGTGTGATTCACCCTTCTGCCACAGAAAATACAGCTCACCCATCCCATGGGGCTGTTCTATGGTGTACAGCAACTGGTTTTTTTTTTGAAAAATGTAATAAATTATGTTTCAGCGAAAACAAGACAAATAGGTATTTCAAAAAAGAAGTTTTGAAAACAAGAGGGAAACGAATTTGCTAGAAAAGGGTAGTCACCTACCGAAATAACAACTAATAGAGAAAGAAGACATGCTGCCGACCACATATAAATTGGGGTAAGTGCTGGTATAAATAATGTTCTGTCGATAACCGCAAGAGAATTATGAAGAGGGCAACGAATTGTATCGGGGGTCTTAAACCCCAAGAATATTTCCGAATTATGCATGAGGGCTATATGAAATTTTTGACTGAGAGTGGTTGTTAACATCTCAACAATTTTTCATAAATAATTTTATGTGTAAGACAGCTAATCTTATTAGAAAAAAAGTTTATACTTACTTTTGGGGTAGTCATTCTGAGCAGTTTTTGTATCCGTTAATCAAAGCATTTAATTTGATGGAGTTTAAAGCCACTGGTTCGATTATAAAGTTGTTATTGTATGGGAATTCCACCAAAATACATTTTTGTTGTTGACTTGTTGTTGTCATTTCGTTGCCTGGCAACTAATCAAAATGAACGTTTCTGAATTTCTGATCAAAATCCGATTGTGTTTCATAGTTTTGTTTTGTTCTCTAAAATAGTTTTATTACTCATTTTTGTCCTTAAGAATATTTTAAATGAAAAATTGCTTGTAAATTCATTAACATAATAATTTATGATTGACTTTAGGGTTGCCAGTTGTCGAAAAATAAGTGAAAAATTGTCAGTATACCTACTATTTTGCAGTAGTAGTAGCACACGGTAGAAGCAATACAGACCTAATAAATAAGAAAGTAGCTGCATGTTTTGCCATTCAGGTAAAGCGATATTCTATGGTATGTCATATCGAAAGTGGACTACCGACTAATGGAGGATGGCAGGGGTGGTCCACCCCTGGCCCCGGTCCAGGAGACCAGGGTCCCAAGTCTTATGGAGTATTTTGTAATCAAATCCTAAACAAGCCAAATATGTTCAGTAAGAAGCAATATGAAGTTGAAGGTTGGCTTATATAAGTCGACAAAGTAAAAAAAAAGTCGATAAACTATTTCCTATTTCTGTATGAATGTCCAAAATAAAACCTAAATTATATCTACTAGCTAAAATTTTCGAGATATTCTACATTATTGCTTTTCTGCGATTCACCCTCCCCATGTAAAACTTTAACCGATTTAAAAAAAAGGAGGAAGTAAGAAGTAATGCATTCGACGATTTATTTTTCATGTATACAAGACGCCCACGCGCCGCCCGGTCCCCTATCAATTTTATTTACTTTGCTTGAGTATATTTTTTGAGATGTTCATTAATAAACTCAAACTTTGCTTGAGTATATTTTTTGAGATGTTCATTAATAAACTCAAGCATTTATTTCAATTAAACCATTTACAGGCACTTTTGAATTGTCAAATAGTCGCGTCAGTTAGTCAGAAAGTTGAAGCTAGTTGCCCATTCCAAAACGTAGATCTTTATGGAGAAGAACGGGCAAGAAACTCCAAGGACACTCTTTTAAATATAGAAAATTACAAAGTCCTGGGTACATTATTCTTGTTGCTTCTATATGTGAGAACAATGTACAAATAATAATCAAAACAATTCAAAATATAAGATTAAAAATAAGCCATGGCAGATAAGAGATGACCAGTCACAACTGACGGCGCCCGTTCACGAACATGACGCGTGGATCAGCACCATCCAGCTCAACCATTTTGTAGGGAACCGAATGATCTAACACACTCGCCACCATCAGCGAGACATTTAAGTGAGCATGACATACTCTCAACTGCCATGCTCTTTCAAGTCAACATACATCTTAATAACATTAAAACGGCTCCATGGTACCTACTCACATTTACAAAAATTGAAAAAAATGCTTCTAAATTATACAAAACTAATTTGCAATGTATTTGAGAGATTAATAGAATGTTACTATCAAAAAGAAAGAAAATCATTATCCATTGGAGTATTCAACAATTAAAACTTGTTTTAAATAAAAAATAAACATTAATATAATGTTGGTTTATTTTATCTACAAAAATGAAGAAATAGGGGCCCGTAAATTTGACAGTTTTAGACCATTTTTGTACGAGCTCTATCGCATATATAACTAAACAAGTTAGGAATTTGAAATTTCTGTATAATTTGTTGATTTTAATATTAGAATAAATGGTACATGATATACTAAAAACGCCGATTAATAAGGTATTTTATTATATGGTAATTCATAGTATCATTATGAAATATTTATCATTGAGATTTTTGAAATCCGGTCAGCTACAATCAAGACCTATCGGTAATCCAAACTTAGAGTCCCAGCGAGACCTATAGGTTACGGCATGTACACGCGGCTCTAATCTCTATTTATATTATTATAAAGGGCTAATCTGGTCTGTGGGTTGTTTCTCTATGGGGCCTGACGGAATTATCCGTCGACTAAATCATTGGAAGACAAAAATATTCATGGACAACACTGCAAAAAAAAATTGAAAAAAGTCAAAGTCAGTCAAACTACGCTGGTCATCAGTGCTCGGTCCGCATGTATTTCGTTATTTTAAATGGTTTTCTTGTGTAAATCGACGGGAAGTCATACGAGTATTATTTGCATTACTAAGTAGTTTTTACATCGTGGTGAATAATATTAACATCGTATTATACCTATTTTGGACTTTTTTTTACAACCAAAAACATGTGAGCAATAGTGTCTGTGGAAAAAGTGATTCTGGTGTTATTTTGTGATTTGTGTGTGTAATCGCTGGTAAGTGGATGTTTTTTTTTTAATTTACATAGTTAAAATATCGATATAAACTATATTTGAACTAAATTATACATATTCCAAATTTTGATGAACAAAAATATTTTATGTAAACAAATGGCTAACCGTTTGTTTACGTAAAATATTTTTTTTGAAAATTACGACAAAAATTACGACTTTTGAATAGGTACTAAACCTATTCAAAAGTCGTAATTTATCGTGTTTTTATTTACTGTGTTTATCTGTAAAAAAAACGCTCTCTTTATATAACTTATCTATTCATAATGTACCTTGCAAAATTTCGCGTAAATTGGAACAGTAGTTTTATCAGAAATCGTCTTATCACTAAATGGCGCAACCGTCGATAAGATTGTTTATTTTTTTATTCAAGGGGTTCCACTCGACGTTTCTAAGAAGACTAACAATTTTACAAAGAAGCATTTGTCTAAACACGAACCCAAATCAATTAGCGATATCACCGGAGACGAAACAAAAATGCCGAGTGCTTTGCTTATGCTGTTAGAAAGATAAGACAGTTAACAGATGTAGAAACCGCGCGTTTGGTTTATTTTAGTTACTTCCACAGTATTATGTCGTATGGCATTTTACTGTGGGGTCGGGCTGCTGACATTGAATCCATATTTATTTTACAAAAGAGAGCTGTCAGAGCCATTTATAATCTACATCGTCGCGAATCTCTCAGGGAACTATTTAAAAGGATTAATATTATGACGGTACCTTGCCAATTCATATATGAAAATATTATGTATGTAAGAAAAAATCTTCATATTTTTAATAAAATAAGTGATAGACATAATTTTAATACTAGAAATAAAGATAAAATAGATCAACCATTTTTCAGATTATCTAAAGTACATACATCTTTTATGGGGTACTGTGTTAAATGTTACAATAAAATACCTTGTGATATATTACAATTAAATGAAAGAAAATTTAAAACTCATATTAAAAGTACACTCTGTAAACAAGCATATTACAAATTAGAGGATTATATCCAAGATAAGAATGCTTGGAAACATGCTGGTCCTGCTCCATAGGACAATTTAGAGTCTAGACAAAATCAAACTGGTTGCTTATTTAATTATATAGTTTGTTATTTTTTATAACTCTGATTTTACATTCTGTGATTTCTTGAACTCACACACTGACTTATTAGTATTACTTGTTAAAATGTTAGGAATATCGTATAATTTTGCAATGTTTGTAAATATGTGAGCACCATGTATCTATCTATCATAATTAATTTATCTGCAATTGCTTTATTTTTTTTCCTTTTTTTTTACCTATCGTGGTATAGTAATCTTATTCTAGATGCATCGTCTTCACATATAATTATATAATTAATGTATACAAAATATTGTAAAAACATTTTAAAAGAGTAACGGTGGAGTTTCTTGCCCATTCTTCTCCATACGAAAACTACCTTTTGGAAGGGGCGACTAGAATCAATTCTATTTTTTTGTAAATTTGACGTTCATAAGTGCCTTTTATGTGCCTAATTGAAATAAATTGTTTTGACTTTGACTTTGACTTTGACTTTGTTTATATATGTGCGGTCGTAAATCTGTCACGACGGGCGGTCGTTCGGTACTTAACGGGTATCGCACGCGCTGCGGGGAGGGGGCGTTTAGCGGAATGAAACATTATAACATTCTTCATTTAGTATTTTACTAAATACTGTACGGAGGTACGGAACCCTTCGTGTGCGAGTCCGACTCGCACTTGGCCGATTTTTTTTACTTATGGCAACTGGCAGTGGCAAGACATCAAGTTGGCAAGTGGCAACATTACTTGTGTCAAACTAAATTGTGAATTTGTGAACTAAATGTTACTCATGCTCGGCAGGTTGTTGTTTATCAACTTTCTAAAATAAAATAAATTGAAACTAGAACTTTCTATTGTATGTGCAGCACTGTAATTACTAACCTTAATTAGACTTCAAAGCGAAATGAAATCCAAAATTATGTTACTTGACAAGGTTTGTCATAACAATATGTTAAAAATCTATTAATAATTTTAACAATTTGACTGAATGTACAATAAATAGCTTCAGTACAATAATAGTTCATTACTTTTTTATGTATTGCAGATACTTCCACGCAATGTCGATAGAAGCAGTGTCATAAGAAACCTGAAAAATGTGAACATATTTTATAAACACAATGAAAATAAATACACTGTTAGTATCCTGAATAAAATAGACCCAAGTTACCAGGATACTGGACACAATCTGAACAAAAGTAATGACTTATCTTTTTATGTAGAAAGAAATACATTTATACAGAATATACTAGAAAGTTTTAAGTCACCCGAGCCAAGACCGCAAGTGAAACCAAAGAAAATAGTAATAGACTTCAGTTCACCAAATATTGCTAAACCTTTCCATGCTGGTCATTTAAGATCTACAATCATAGGAAACTTTATTGCAAATATAAATACATACTTTGACAATAAAGTTACTAGACTTAATTACCTAGGAGATTGGGGTACACAGTTTGGGTTGCTGCAATATGGCCTAAAATCAAAGAATATTGATTTCAAGGATGTACAGAATGATCCAATCAAAACATTGTATGATGTTTATGTCTATGCTAACAAATTAGCCTCAAAAGATGACGGAGTACAAGAAGAAGCCAGAAAGTATTTTTCGGATATAGAACAAGGCAGAAGCAGTTTAGAAAACTGGAAAAATATCCGTGAAGTAACTGTACAGGAGTTGGAAAAAGTATATCGAAGGCTAGGAATACAGTTTGATGCATACCACTGGGAATCAGATTACAATGGTGGTGCCATTAAGCCTGTTATGGATTTATTAGAAAAACAGAACATTCTTCAAACTGATGAATTGGGAAGGAAAATTACAAAGATAAATAATAAAGATGTGACTGTATTAAAAAGTGATAATTCAACTCTTTATCTATCTAGAGACATTGCTGCTTTGTTGGACAGGTACAAAAAATATGCATTTGACAAAATGCTGTATGTAGTAGATAATGCGCAGACAGATCATTTTGCAGCTGTATTTCAAGTTGTTAAACAAATTAACCAGAAATGTACCGATGGCTGTGAACACATCAAGTTTGGGAGACTAAAAGGAATGAGCACCAGAACTGGAAATGTAGTATTCTTGAATGATATCCTGGATGAAGCCAAAAGGAAAATTCATGATAAGCAACTTCTATCAAAGAGTAATGTCACATTTATACATAATTAATTTCCATTTTATGTTAACACATTACAGGAATATACTATATGCAGGATACAACAGATTTATACTATCAAGAGCATTACTGTTTTCAGTTTGAAAGATTTAATTACAAAATAAGTGAGGCTGATGAAACTGACCATCCAATACAATGGGAGGCATGACATTTCCAACTTCAATTTGGTCAATTGCTTTCGGTTTTTGTTCAATAATTTATCTAACTTTATCCTACAACTAATTCCTCTTTTGCAGATACCAGAACTGGAGCAATGAACGAAGAGACATGTGACATATTGGGCACTTCAGCAGTTTTAATTAATGATTTGAAGCAGAGACGACAAAAAGACTACACATTTAGTTGGGACAGAGCACTCCAAACTGAAGGCGACAGTGCTATCAAACTACAGTATCTTCATTGCCGACTTTGTAGCCTAGAACAGAACTGCGGTGTGTCTTTACCCGAGACCTGTGACCCTAATCACTTGTCTGAAGAAGTCATAGGCGATGTTATTGCCGAATTAGCCAGATTTGAAAACATTCTTCAAAAGTCTTTAGAAGAATATGAAGCTTGTATTCTTGTTAATTATTTATTCCGCCTAGCAAGACATGTCAACAGAATGTTTAATGAAGTTAGAGTGAAGGATGTTAGCCCTGATTTAGCAGCTCAAAGATTACTTGTTTTCCATTGTGCTAGAACAGTTGTTAAAACTGCATTAGAGATTTTGGGTTTAAGACCTCTGAAAGAAATGTAAATCTAAATAGTCACTAGAAATTAATTTTGAATAGAATAGTTTATGAAAATTGTTGATCCTTACATCCTTAACCTTATCCTTACATATGATAAAACAAAGTCCCCCGCCGCGTCTGTCCGTCTGAACGAGATAAAATAAAAAACAATCGAACTGATTTTCAAACGGTTTTCACCAATTGACGGAGTGATTCATGAGGAAGGGTTTGGTGTATAATTCATTAGCTTTTTTGTGTAAACTGACGGAAATATGACGATTATGGTTGAAGATTTCGGAAAAAATCATGGCGACTGGTAGCTTTACAGGTGTGCGCCGCGTAAACCGTAAAAGATGCATAAGATAAGGAAAAAGGATAACCCACCTTTCCTTACCTTATCGGATTGGATGAGTAGGTTGTTTATCTTAAAAAGTTCAACAAAAAGTCCGCGATGGCATATGTCTATCTTCTAAGGATGAGCCACAGTAACCATTAATATCTTTTATAATTTGATAAAAATTTCATTGTAATTTCCAAAGCTATTTTGACCTTATACAGGGTGTTGGGGACATCGACGCGAAAACTGTTACCATGGATTCAGTACATGCTTCTGAACGCCAGTTTTTTTTTTTTTATAACTGACGCAAAATTTCTACGCCGCAGGGGGGGTTCAGAATCATGTACTGAATCCATGGTTACATGCTTCGCGTCGATGTCCCTTCCACCCTGTATTAATCCATACCCAATAAAATATGTTATTTAAATTGGACATTTAATTTAGATTCCATAACACTATAAACCCGACCACCGTGATTTAAATATGCCTTGACATCACTTGACATCATAATATTTAAATAAATACCTATTGTAGTTTAAAAGATATCACAGATTCAAAATTACGCGTAAAAAAATAATATTGAAGGTTGACTGCAACGCAGCGGTAGGAGTCAATGACCTTTTCGTCGGCTAATAAATAACTAAACCCTAGTAGAAACGATAGTACGTTCCCGTGGCATATTTTGCGACATCCTCTCTGGCGAAGCCGCGGGCAAAAGCTAGTACAATATAATATAACCTGTTTAATTTCTGTACCTTTTTAGCGTTGGGACTTTTAGCTTTGTACGGATAACCATGGCGGGTAACGTAAATATTTAGATTACCTACCTGTGTACCTACCAAATACCAAACCAAAGATGAAGGTGTAATGAGATCATTTTTACAAAATGCGCCATTTTGTCTACCGTCCAGGAATATTTTATAGATTTTTCATCGATCGACTATGATTTTTATTTCAATTGAGTACTTTAGAGTAAATCGCAATTTCTATTTCCCTCCAATATTTTATCGATTGGCAAATATGGTGTATCCGTATCCTTGATTAACACAGCTAAGATATGAATAAGTTATAATATTTTTTTTAGGTTCCAGCTAAAATTCATGGAATTAGTATGTACTATATAATACACCAAATTCTAACCTTTTTGTTTTTCATAATAAAAATCTCCAAAAAATTCAACTTTATAACTAAAGCGTGTTAAAAATAGAGTCAATGGGAATGACTGAATAACTATGACAGCTAAAAGAGATTAATTTTGTTGAAACTGCTAGTAGGTAATAGCCAATCTGAATTAATTAAACTTTTTTGCGAAGAAGATTATTTTATGTCCACTATGGAGAAAATTTGTAAATTGCCACGGTACTAACTGCTATTATCTCTTGACTCGCGGGAAATGAATGAAGAATGAATGAAGAAAAAAAACGCTACGTTGTGTTGTAATCGGTTGAAATTACAATGGAAATCATAATATACAAGATTTTAAGATTTAAAAAACGACGGGGAAGAGTTCTCTGACGTCTATTGACAATTTCTTAATTTGTATTATTTACCCTATTCAAAAGTCACCCCTTTTCTCTGGATTATCCTTCCTCACTTTTTCAGCCTAATATAGGTACATCAGTGGTAACAATTTGACAGCGCTTATAAGTTGTAGCAGTAAGACAAATATTTGTAGGGCAAGCGTTTTCACTGTTGTGCATAAAAAAATATACAGTCAGTCGACTATATAAATATATTTTTCGTATATATTTCTTTTTTGAAAAATCAGGCCCGTGAACAGCTTTTAGCGTGGTGCGCATTATTGATCAAGTTAGTTCTAACATAAATTCAATGAAATTTATTGATATTGAATAATAAATAATTTTTAAAACCACAACAAAACTACATGTTGAATTTTTGGCTAATTAGTTAGTGTACCAGACCTCAAATAAAAATTAAAAGTTAAACTGAATGGTTTATGGTCGTCTCTATATCATAGACAGTCTAGAGACACGTCGTATTGATGATGGCCACTCCCGATTTGGAGGGAATATTCAAAAATGTACATCTAAATCATTTTTTTTATCGTATGTGCACCTTGAAAATGTTATTTATTTCATAGAACAGTTAGATCTTAACTTTATTTATCTAGTTGTATTCTAAAATAAAATCACTTGTATAGTTTTTAATGTAAAATATGCTTTTACATGGAAAAATCATCTTCGGATTTCTTCGGCTATGTTCGGCTTTGTACGCCTTGACGTCAGAATAATCGGACCGATCCTGCGTCAAATCGGTATTTCCGGCAGTCACGTGGTATGCGCGGACCAATCAGAGCGCTTTCCTATACTCTATATAGGCCGACATTTTCTGACAAGCGTAGAAAAAGTTTTCATCAACAGCCGCCATTTTGCGCTGGAGAGACTGAGAAGAATTTCGGAATTTGTCGTGTAAATTTTCTGTTTTTTCTTACATCATTTTATCATAAACTTTACCATTCCGTGTATTTTAAAGTGTTAAGTGAAATCGTGTTATTCGATAGCGTAAATAAGTTCTATAAAGTAGCTAAAATCTGGTGATATTGTTTTCATTTATTGTGCTAGTTCCGACGGAAGATGGTGAGAGGGTCTGTGTAGCTCTTCGATTCCGAGCTTTGTAATGGCGAATACTTGAGTGAGAAATTATAATATGTGCCTTCAATGGTGCGAAGGACATCGAACGATCGCGATGTGGGTGAATTACATTATGATGAATGACAAATCGCTCTAAAATGTTATTTCTTGAAGATATAAGACATAAAAGTGTTTTTTAAATCGGCGGGCCGAAATATTCACGACGGCTTACGTTTAGTAAACAGAGCCATGGCCGATGAGCCGCCTAACAAGCGGCCTAAGATGATCCGGGACCCTTTTCAGGGTCCCTCGGACTCCGCGGGTGAGTATTTTATTGTTTTACACGGAGTTTGCAAGGTGTCGGAACAGTGTTCTGTCATATTATCTTTCTTTGATTTTTGACATTTTGCCTTCGTTCTTGTTAGCGCCTCGCAAGTTTTGCGTCGTATTATTGTGTATTAGTTCATGAAATGAGAAAATATTAGTTTTAATCGATATTTTGTGACATTATTTTATAAAATTCTAATGTGTTTCTGTTATTTCATTTAATAAAATGAACAAAATGCAACTTTCATGACATTGTTTTAGGGTGTACATTTTGTAATGTAGAGCAATTATATATTAGATTTTACCTATGAGTACACATTTTTACAACATATATCTTATTTTAGTGTTGTTACATTAAGTTGTTGTTTTTCGCCTTAGTTTTGCTTCAACAAGCAAGTCAAGTAAAAATATATTTTGTAGAATATGGTAACAAAATATTACAAAAAATTAATTATAAAATAGCAGCAAATAGTTAAAAAAATGTTTAAATAATTTTAGAAATGTTGCTTATTAATTCAAAACATTGCCTGACATACAAATATATTGGTGACCCACATTATGTTTTGGTAACATAACATACATTTTTCATCTAAACTGAAAAAAAAAGGAAGATAGAATGCCACTTTTAATTGTATATCCACATGTAATGTTTTATTGAATGTTGTGTAAATTGATAAGAACATAACCTCTTTTTTGCATGCTGACAAAATAAAGTGCAAGGCCATAATATTAAAACCAAACATATTCTATAATTTAAAAGTATGTACCAATAGCCGAATTTCATATCATATCATATCATATTATGCACATTAAATTACCTTGAATTTTCAATGATGTAGTTCTGAATTGTTTTAAAACTTTTATGTTTTGTATTTAATTGTAATGAAAGGATAATGTTACTTTTAAAAATAGTTCTCATTAGTATAAACAGAAACTTATTGTGTAGCATGTAAAAATACTTAAACTAAAACTTTAAAATGGATAAATAAATGCTAGTTATCTGAAATTCATGTACTGTTGCTATCATTTTCTTTTTTGTCTTATAACATTTATGTTACATTACAAAATATATATTTTTTCTGTTTCTTTATTAATTTATTTTATATAAGTTATTGTTTATTATGTATAGGATTGCTGTCATAAATCAACTTTTTTGATTATAGACCAAATAAATTGCAAATTTGTTACAGTATCTTAGTACAGTGTTTGAATGGTACAATTTTCCCCAATTTTATTAGAATACACAATTAAAAAGATATAGTAGCCAAATAAACAAAACAAAAAGATATAAAAATATTTTATACTAAAATAAAAGTCATTATGTACTGAAAGAAAGACTAATGCTGGGTTCCTATAAACAAAAACATATTGCTTTGCGTACCAATGGTAGCATTTTTTTTGTCTAACAGAATATAATGTAAATACATAAGCTAACTTTACCTAAAATAGCTACTTCCATATGGGAGGGTCTACTATGCAAAGCTATGAGGTCTTTGCTTCATTATTAGTCAAGATATAAGTCTTAATTTTAACCAATAACTGTCCACAAATTATAGGAATCAACAACAAATAAATTGCTGAATTGTTTCAGTAACTTTGCAATATGTTTGAATGGTACAATTTTCCCCAATTTATTATAAGAAGTAGAAGAAATACACAACCAAAAAGATCAAAGAAGTAAAACAAAAAAAGTTGAACATCTATTTTATTGTATCCCAAAAATGGAAATCATACATAATTGTCCGATAAACACTTTTCTGGACTGACAAACAAAATTAAAGTAATTTAAATGAGCACCTGTTTACTGAAATTACATAAGAATCACAAATGAAAAAATAACATATTGCATATACACCATAATAGATTAATTTTTCATCAGTGACTGACCGAAGCTTCGTACTCGGCCATTATCGGCCAAAAAAATCATGATTCGCCATGTTTTTGTTTTGGGCTATAAACCAGCCAACCAGCTTCGGCCAAGCTGAAAATCAGAAGTTTATGAATTGTGGTGTGAAGCTCAGCAATATCAGGTGAATCAATACAACAAGAAATACACACATTCTCTGTCTACTTGTAAAAAAAAAAAATACAAATAAGATTCAGAATATTTTTTTGTCTCAATCATTTTTCGTTTTTGGCTGAAAATAAATCCATTTTCGATCAGACACTCTTTTTCATAACTACATAATTATTTTATAATAAAACCACCTTATAAGATCAGCTGCTAATGTCTAGCTAAGTCCCGTAAAAATCAGTCCAGTTGCTTCGGAGATTAGCCAGAACAAACAAACAGACCAGCAAAAAATTTCAAAATTGATTTTTTTGTTATAGTAGGTACCGGATATACTTTCATATACATTCAGTAAAGTAAGCTGTTATTTTGACATTACAAACAGCCACTTCAATTTTATATATTTGTATATTGTATAAAAGAGTTTCTCACTTTACACAAATACTTAATCTAAATTACAATACACTAGTGTCTGATGTAAATAAGACACTAAAATGTCTAAGAGAGATCATTGTAGATAAAATATTTTAAATTATTGGAAAAAAATATGTATTCAATGCAGATCTTGTTTCTCCTTATTTTTAAACATAAAAACTAAACTACTAATACTATCTAGTACTATTGTGTGTACTAGTTTAATACTATGAATTTCCTTTTTCTACAAAATGGTAAACTTGACCCTGACATTACTAAAATTTTGTGTCACTTTATTGTTTCCGCAGATGGGTTCTCTAACCTTGACATGTTCGACCTCGAAAAGGACCTCCCAGATGAGTTGATGGGAGGTGCTTGGGGGGAACAGCCCGGGGTCACGGGCCCCAAACCCCCTGCCCAGGGTCCAGGTCCTGGGGGACAAATGTCCCAACAGCAACAGCTCAACGGTGATGACCCGACGGTTGCTATGCACAGGCAAATCAACAATCACCTTATACAACAAGTGAGTACCTGGAACTGATGGAAAAGTCATAATTTTTGTTACTGTTAGCATTGTTATCAATTGAGATAATTTTGTAACCATTTAAGAACAAAAGCTATAACTAAAATCTAAAAAATCAGTCAATAAGACAATTAAATCCAATTTTTTCAAATCACGTTATTAAGTGCAGAGTACCTAGTTAAAAATATGAAACATGTAGGCAAAAAAGTAATAAACCATGTGTTTTTCCTTAATACTTTTTTACTGCTGCTGCAATTAAATTCTATCCACACAGTTTTAATTTTAAATTAAAGCTATTTGTGTATTTAATTTGTAATTTATAAGCAGTTGGTAAAAGCTAAAAATAAATTTATTATTGTTAATAACTTTCTATTTACAATTAAGCAGGTAGCTTTTTAGGTCCCATTTAGAAAAGCTGTAATCAGTACTATTTTGTATTTATCATAGCATTGTTTTGATTGATTTATGATTTACAATGTAAATTCAGTTCTATGTACATTAGGATTTTAGGAAATTATTTGAAATAATATTAACCAATTTATTAAAAGACCATATTAATAGTGTATGTCGTGTATTGGTCTTTTCACAGGGCAACAAAGGCTTAGTAGGCCACAACAATCCATTAGGATTGAGTAATTTAGGTAGTAAGAGTCCAAACCTACAGTCACCTCCAAACGTGTCTGTATCCAAGGACCTCATGGGTGGCATGCACCCGCAACTAATGCCAAATACGAGTCATCCAAATCAGCTGCACTCCACAATGCCGATGAGTTCTATCCAAGGAGGAATGAGCGTGGGTAATGTCGGCGGGAACATGATAGTGACGAATAGTAATATGACCGGCGCTGGGATGCTCGGGAGCGGGATCATCAACAGCGTGAACAAACAGTTGCCTACGCTCATGGGCGCCAACCATCACGGGACGCCGCCTCACCATCCGCATGCCCAAGTGAGTTCAAATGATGTTTGTTGCATCATGATCATTTGAAAAAGGCATGTATTTAATCAAACCACTAATATTTTTCATTTGCTTTCCTAAAAATGTTTTTGAACACTATAATTTATAATGAATTGCCTTTTTTTGTGATCCTCAAATAATTCCTATATTGGGGTCCTAAAAATACTAAATAGCCAAGCTTACTTGGCTATTTAGTATTTTTAGGACCCCAAAATGACAAAGTTAGATGTCGTGGTTGGTCACAGTTCTTACCTAACCCATTTGTCGGGGCGCCCTAACATAGTTACTGCAACCAACTGTGAGAAAAGACCAAAACTAAAAAAGAGGCTTATTCATTTAAAAAAGTTGCATCATTACATGCCCAAGCCCATTGTATTTAGAGGGTCATTAATTTAAATAAAACCGGCCAAGTGTGTGTCGGACTCGCACACGAAGCGTTCCGTACCACCGTACATTATTTAGCAAATAAATGAAAATACTAAACAAAGTATATTATTATTTTTCACCATAATGAAAATCGTGTTTGCGATAAAAAAAAAAAATTGTATGTCATAATTATACTATGAATTACAACGTTATTTTTTCAGTTGGAAAATAACCCATATTTAAATAAATACCTTATGAATCGACGTTTTGAGTATATGGTTCATGATATACAGAATTCCAAATTCATAACTTGTTTAGTTGTTGAGATAATAGAGCTTGTACAAAAATGGTTTAAAACTGTCAACTTTTACGTTGTACCCCTGTCAACTATTTCATCATTTTTCAAGATAAAAAAAATTATATACATATATGTTTATTCTCTACTCGATGAACTCTAAACAATGACACCCCAAGGCTAGATATTATTATTTTTGAATCAAACCTTTATTGTATGGAGACCCCCCTTTAATTTTTAATTTAATTTAATTTTTATTATTTGTTGTTATAGCGGCAATAGAAATGCATAACCTGTGAAATTTTCAACTGTCTACCTATTACGGTTCATGAGATACAGCCCGCTGACAGACAGACAGACGGACAGCGGAGGCTTAGTAATAGGGTTCCGCTTGGCACCCTTCGGGTACCGAACCCTAAAAAGCGTACATCATTAGAAAGTCGTCAACCAGTTTTTAGAGGATCAGTTAAATATTATCCTTTGAATAAGATAAATTGCCATTTTACTAGAAACCGTCGGATCATGCGCAAACTCAGTCTAATTCACGTTCACGTTATTTTTACCCGACTGCGCGACAGTAAAAACAGCGTAATTTTTCAAAAATTCTATCTTAAATAACACAAGACTATTGTTGTAAAAAATGTTTTTTCATTTCTATGCAATTGCATGTTAAAAAAAATCCTTGTGAATTTTAGACAAAAAAATATGCACCAAATAGAGATGATGCCTGGGTAAAAATAAATACATTCTAATTAGTCCGTCAGTCAGATAATAAAAAAATATTAGACACGTATTTTTTGCTTTAGCATATTAATAAAAAAATACATATATAAAACGCATTTTAGGTTGGGGAGTGGGGGGTCGCTACGTCACTAGTAGTATAAAATCTACATACTCGTGACGTCATGGCACATTTTACCTCAATGTATCGCCGTAATCTTTAGTTTACGTAAAAAAATAAATAATACGTGTATAATATTTTTTTATAATCTCAGACGGACTAAAAAAAATTGTTTTGTCAAAAATTGTGTTTTTGATACCATAATTTATCAAGATATTGCTTTCCAAAACATGGACGATAGTAACACTATGGCACATTGCAGGCGATGCAAAACGGACCGCTGAGCGGACGCGTCGGCGTCATGGGCACGCCCAACATGCGCACCGCGCTGCAGCATCACCCGCGCATGCCGGCGCCGGGCGGCGGGGGCCACCCGCTGGCGCCCTACCAGCCGCCCTACGCGCAGTCGGCGCAGGGGCCCGGCGTGCCACACGTGCAGCGCGCGGCCGTCGCGGGCCAGGTCGGCGTGCGCTTCGGGCCCCCAGCTGACGCGGGCGGCGGCGGCGCGGCGCAGGCCGTGCCGCCCGCGCCCTCGCCGCAGACCCCGGGCGCGCCGGCGGGCGGCCAGTCCCAGCCGCAGGCCGCCACGCAGGCCCCCTCGCAGCCGCCGGCCGCGCCCCAGCCGCCCACCTCCGGGTCCATCGCCGATCCGGAGAAACGGAAACTTATCCAACAACAGCTTGTGCTGCTGTTACACGCACACAAGTGCCAGAGACGAGAGTCCCAATCCAACGGCGAGACGTGGCAGTGCACGCTGCCGCACTGCAAGACTATGAAGGGTGTTCTCAACCATATGATGTCATGCCAGGTATTATTCATAACAAATGCGAAGAGTGAAATCTCCTGTTAGAATGTCTCTATATGTGTACAATTTACAGGCCGGCAAGAATTGTGCAGTGCCGCACTGCTCGTCATCAAGACAAATAATTAACCATTGGAAACATTGCAATAAGAATGACTGTCCGGTTTGTTTGCCGTTAAAACAAGCCGATAGGACTAGAAACATGAACGGTATGTTATGTAAGGAATCTTTTTCATTAGTCGTCTTTTTTTATTGTGACCCTCGAAGGTACATCGCTGACGAAGTTTTCCTTATCTTAGCAGCGGCAGTGACTCAACATTCAACAGCGGGAGTGAGCGCTGGTAACGTCGGCGGCGTAGGACCCGTGCCCGGAGTGGGCAACGTCGGCGGCGTGGTCGGGGTGGGCGGCGCGGGCAACGCCATGGGCGGAGTGAACCAGCTGGGCGGGCCGGGGCCGGCCGCGCCGCCCGCGGCCCCGGCGCCCGCGCCCGCGCCCAGCACGCAGGGCGCCGACATGAAGCGCGCCTACGAGGCGCTGGGCATCGCGTGCCCCACGTCCGTGTCCAACATGGGCGGCTTCCCGCGCGCGCCGCTGTCGCGCCTGCCCGTGCCGCGGCCCGGCCTGCCCGACGTGCCGCAGCAGCAGACCATGCAGGCGCTGTTCGCGCAGCAGCCCAACGACATGCAGCAGCAGCAGCAGGCGTTGGTGAGTCACGGTGTCTATCTGCTCGTTCACTGTGCCTCGTATGACTATTCGGTTGTGTTCAATGTTTGCCTCATACTTTTAATCCTCCTGCAGATGGGCGGCGCACTACAACTACCGAGCGGAGCCGTAACCGCCAACCCAGTATCCGGCACCAAAGAGTGGCATCATTCTATTACGGCTGATCTCAGAAACCACCTCGTTCACAAACTGTAAGCTATATTTTCGAAATGAAATCATTTTTGTAGTTTTAAAGCATTTCAATGACATTGTTTCATTTTCACAGGGTGCAAGCAATATTTCCCACACCGGATCCTACTGCAATGTTAGATAAGCGAATGCATAATCTAGTCGCATACGCGAGGAAAGTCGAAGGTGATATGTATGAGATGGCGAGTACACGATCTGAGTACTATCACCTGCTCGCCGAAAAGATATACAAAATACAGAAAGAACTCGAGGAAAAGAGACAAAAGCGAAAGGAGCAGCAGCAGTTACAAGCGCAACAGCAACAGGTGGCGCAACAGCAGCAGCAGCAGCAGCAACAACAGCAGCAGCAACAAGTTGCGCAACTGCAACAGCAGCAACAACAACAACAACAACAACAACAACAGCAGCAGCAGCAACAACAACAACCTGTGAGCGTCATGTCCGGCGGCGGCGTGCTGGGTGGGGTGGGAGGCTCCAGGCCCGGCGTGGGCGGCCCCTTGGCGCGGCCCACACTGCCCGCCATGGGTGCACAGCCCGCGCTACCTGCGATGCGCATCCCGTCTCCCGGGATCGCGCTCTCCATGCCTGCCAACCGCATGGCCTTCCAGACCAACCTCGTGGGCCCACCCGGTCCTAGTCCAAACCAATTGCCGCACACGCCGAACGGTGGCAGCGTAGGCGTCGGCAGCGTCGGCGCACCGGGGATGTCCCCGTTCGGCCAGCCGATGACGTCGCCGGCGCCGAATTACCCTTCGATGCAATCGAACGGGCCGCCGCTCGCTTCGCCGGGTCACCCGGACGCGAAAGTTCGGTTGCTGGGCAGCGCGGTACAGAGTCCGTTCGTGAACCACGCGGCGTTCGGGCGCGCGGACGCGGCGGCGGCGTCGCCCGCGCCCGCGCCGGCCTCGGTGCCGGGCGCGCCGGGCACGCCGGCCACGCCGCACGCGCACGCCGAGCCCGCGCCCGTGCGCGCGCCGCCCATGTCCGCGCACCTCGCCGCCATCACTGCCTGCTCCTCTGCCGATGACAGGTGAGGGAAACTAGGTTTTACCAATGTCGAGTCATACGAAGATGCATTTCACAATTTTGTGAAACCATTTTTGTTTGATCATCTTCAATTGCAAAAATAAATATTAATCTTACTATACTGTGGATATTTTCATTTTCCGTACAGTCCGCCGCAAGACGATCGCAACAAACAAGATTCTGATGACGTCCGGATCAAGGATGAACCGGACGAGGATTGTGGAGGCAAGGGTATGCGGGACGAAACACCTGACAAAGACGCAGAGAGACCCGACTTCAACGTCAAAACAGAAATCAGGACTGAGGTCAAACAAGAAGTGAAGGAAGAACCGGGAGAGACTAGTGTGGGCAGTGTCGGAGAATCAGCGAGCGGGGAAAAAGGTGCACGAAGGAGTTTCGTGTTTAAACCCGATGAGCTCCGAGTAGCACTTATGCCAACATTAGAGAAGTTATTCCGACAAGACCCCGAGTCCTTACCCTTCAGACAGCCAGTCGACGCGCAAGCGCTCGGCATTCCAGATTATTTCGACATAGTCACCAAGCCTATTGACTTGTCGACCATCAAACTGAAGCTAGATCGCGGGGAATATAGAGACCCCTGGGAATATGTTGACGACGTCTGGCTCATGTTCGAAAATGCATGGCTTTACAATAGAAAAAACTCGAGGGTTTACAGATATTGTACTAAGGTTAGTTTCACCTATTTTTACTACTACAGTTAGTTTATTTTGTCCAGTATATGGTTTTGAAACAGTTGGTTTATTTATTCCACCATCTGATGGTTCTTAAAACTCAAACTCAAAGCATTTATTTCAATTAAACCATTTACACGCAAGAGTCAACTCGATACAGTGTATCTGTGTTTTGGAAAGTCGGTAGATATGCAGTTCCGCCTTATATCATAATAATATATGTATATGTTCATTATTAATGACACTTCTAAGTCTGATTACTTTACCGTTGCAATATTTTAAACTCTGCGACCATTGACGTCAATCACATCTGTGAATATTTGCTATGTAGATGTTATTTTACCTTGTAATGAAAAAAATAAAAATACGCAATTAAATCTTCATTACCATATAATATGTAATTAAAGGTGGTATCCACTCTTGTTGACATTTCCTGACACAGAAAATCTCTCATAATAGGGATGATGCCTGGGTAAAGAAGAAATTCTATTTCGTCCGTCAGTAAGATAATAAAATAAATATTACACACGTATTTTTTGCGTTATCATATTAATCAAAAATTACCTTGCTAAAAATGTATTAAAGTTGAGGAGTGGGGGCTCGCTACGTCACAACTATCATCGTCTATCGTCGTATCGTGTATCGTCGCATTTATCTGTGTATCTATAATAGTATATTGAACCTATATACCTTTTATTTGCACCTAAGACAACCCCATTTTATGTCCAGAAAATCACTGTCCATTCCAAGGTTGCCTAGGAGAAGAGATCGCAGTAAGCGATAAGGCCGCCCATTGTATATTTTGTAGTGTATTACTTTTTCTTTATGTAATGTATAATCTGGTGTACAATAAAGTGTATATAAATAAACTAAGTATACAATCTACATAGGCGTGAAGTCATGCCACATTTTAACACAATGTATCGCCTTAAAAAATACGTGTCCAATATTTTTTTTAATCTGCCTAAGTGACAAAAAAAAATCATCATCCCTATTGTATATGTATTTTTGCCTGTAAATGCTGAAAATTTTTGACTGTTCTATTACCCACCTTAAAAAGCTATAATAATACGATATTAACAATAAACCATGTTGTTTTAGCTATCAGAAGTGTTCGAGCTAGAGATTGATCCTGTAATGCAAAGCCTAGGCTATTGCTGTGGTAGAAAGTACACATTCAACCCTCAAGTGCTATGCTGCTATGGTAAACAATTGTGTACAATACCACGGGACGCCAAGTACTTCAGTTACCAGAATAGGTAAGCACAACCCTCTTGATATTTTCTGTAAAAGATCTGAATTTAAATTACACACTGATGACAGTTCAATTCTGTTGAGTAGCTGTGTAATTTAATTCTCCTATACTGGGTGGCAGGGATATCGACGCGAAAACTTTTACCATGGATTCAGTACATGATTCTGAAACCCATGCGTAGAAATTTTTCGTCAATTATTAAAAAAAAAAAAAAACTTTGTTTCATAGAAAGGTGCAATACCTAAGCGGTCAAAATGTATGGAGCAAAAGATAAAAAAAAAAAAAACCAACGAAAAATTTCAACGCAGGGGCATTCAGAATCAGTTTCTGAAACCATGGAAATAGTTTTCGCGTCAATGTCCATGCCACCTTGTATACTCTGTTCGTCGTAGGATATTTTGCGTGACACATCCATAATAACGTTTTACTACTAACTTAGATACTTTGATAAATAATTATTAAAATAGAACTAAGTCGTGATAAACTATCGATTATCCAAAACTATTCAATAAAAATTTGGCATGTGTCTTGCAACCCATCCGTTTCTGAACAGATAATAATAGAAAAATATTAAAATTATTTGATATTTGACCAAGATTCTACTGAAACACGGTGTATTAAGCGAATGGAGACTTATTTACCGCGTGAACGTGAGCGATGGACTTTACCACAGTCGCCATACTAGTGTCAAATTGTCATTTCAAATTATTTGTCTTCCATTCTTCAGATAAGATTCAATTACCTAGTACTCCAATGACTTAGTACTCTGTGTTTTGCAGCAAAATTAAATTCAATCTCAAATTCTTGACATACTTTCCCCCAAATTTTTAGTTGATGACTATAATGAGTACAATTTTTTTAAGACATACATGATACACATACATAATACTCTTCCAATAGTCCAGCTTTATCCATACTCTGACTAACGCTTTCGCAAGCTTTTTATGTCCTTACTTAGGATACCCACATTATCATGGGAAATGTTACTACACTACCCTTATTGGTGTGTGTGTGATAAAAGTTACCAATGAGAGGTTGGACTTTTTGTTATAAAAAAATTAATGTCGAATTGACTTAAAAAAAATACAAAAGTACTATTTTCGTTACCATTGTATGAATTTATACATACATGCTCAACTACCGTCATAGTGGGTTTTAATAAAATTATTTGAATATAGAACAAAAATTGCGAGTTTCAAAAAGTATTTTAGATCAAAGTTTTGATTGATTTTACATGACAATATTTTTATTTGAATATTTCGTTCTATTTTAACTTAGCTAATTTCGAAATTATCTTCACTAATTCTTACACTATTATAGGCCTTATGTGGCCACAAAAACTTTAGGTGACTCATATATTTGCTACAAAAAAGTCCTGACCACTGCAACTTGTGGTGTTTAATTAACTTACTTTGTTACAAGAACATTTTCACTGCAATATCGAAAATCAAAATCAATACATTTTATATCACATAAACCTACATGGGCACTTATGAAACTTCAGAAGCTAGGTCCACGGTTCCAATTGGTTGTGTCCTATAGACAAGAGCCGGCAAGAAACTCCACAGTTACTCTTTTAAAAATAAATGGCTTCAATGTTTTCAAATTATAGTGTCAATAGGTATGGGAGGACAGTGTAGGCCTGTCAAAAAGTACCAGCATGCATAGCATGAACACCGTAGAAACGGGTTTTGTCGACGGAAGAATAGACAAAATGACGGATAAACAATCACAATTTGTCATTTTGTCTATTCTTCCGTCGACAAAACCCGTTTCTACGGAGGTCATGCTACGCGTGCAGATCGAAATCGAAATACTTTGCTATTTTATAACTGCTATTCCTGTCTCTTATATTAAAAAAAGAAAACTAAAATATTAAGAAATAATATTAAATCGAAACAAGTCAGTCACTTAAGAGTATGCATTATTAAAATAAAATAAACCGTATTTTATGACGCTGAACTAATCTTCAATAAGTGCAATTAAATTCATTGTCAATAAAGTTAGCCAGAAGTTTCAACTCGGTACCAGCCGTTGTGGCATACTTGATCAAATGATTGTATCTAGTTGATTTTGTAATTTGAGCGTTGCTTGCTATCCGTCGTGGAACAAAGGAATACGAGATCGGCATTCATCGGTAAATGAACACCCATTTAGACAATGTGTAGGTGCTTACTAAATTTAACATATTATGAATTTGTTAAAATTACAAAGAATGCAATGCAATTATTTTTTTAATGTCGTTTTTTTTTAATGTTGTCCACATTAAAAAAAACGACGTTAAAAAAATAATTGTCCGTCAGGTGTGTTATAAAAAAATATTGGACACGTATTTTTTTCTTTTTTTACGTAATCAAAAGATTACGGCGATATAACATTGAGTTAGAATGTGGCATGACGTCACTTATATGTAGATTTTATACTTGTGACGTAGCGAGCCCCCACTCCCCAACCTTAAGAGTCCTATATATTTTTTTAACGTAGATTCATTATTTTTGACGCTGTAATTTTCAGCAGCAGTAAGATATTTTAATTACTTGATTATAATAACGGTAGTGCCATTCTCTTTCTTGTAAGTTGGAGTTTATATTTTACTTTTACAATGCTATACAACCTCCTTGTGAAAAAATTCTCGATACACAGGGCATGAATATCGCTTCACAAGTTGACCATCCTAATAATAATAATAATGACTATAATATAGAAATACTGACGAGGAACAGAGCTCCCACCTCATTCTTGCCTTAATTGGCCGGCTTGAGTGGAGATTCGCAAGAGCAAACGTGCTCGGAGGAAGGAAGTATTCCAGTAAGTGCTCGTAGGGATCTTGACCATCTTCCGGGCTCTGGGATTGTTCTGAAAGCCGTGGAATACCTCTCCACTCCTCAAGCACCTCAGGACATGTTGCCCCCTTGTCGCTACGTCACTATGTGCTAGCGACAGTTTCCGGGGGCCCATTATTGAGTGTGCAAGTCACCCCCTGCCATTTTTCCGTGTACATATAAAACATTGATCAGGCAGGGGCCATAGTCCTTCCATAGTTCCAGGTCACCAGTCAACTTTAGCCACCCAAACCCATAGCCCAATTTATTTTGTTTCCATGTTCTGCAATAGTTCTGCACCAACCGGGGGTTGTCCTTGGGTGCACTTGCGTAGTGTATACAGGGATAACCGTGGGTTGGTGCCTCAATACATAAAAATGTCTAAGGGGCCTCTGCGAGTTGGCTTCGGCCCCTCGTACGCCTTCCAAAGGTCCGGGACCCTAGGGTCCCGAAATATGTCAAAGACATTTAAAATAATAATGATAAGAAAAGTCGTTCAGGATTCTAACACTTGAATCACGAGCGTAGCGAGTGATTCAATCATCATGAATCACTCCCTACGGTCGTGATTCAGTCGTTAGAATCCTTTACTTGCTCGTGATTCAACTATTGCCCTCGTTTTAAATCCGTCCTTTATTCACTAATTGCATAATATACTATTGTTTTATACTATTTAGTGTTTAAAATATAATGAAATACATAAAAAATGGAAGAACTAAAAGAATAATACAGAAAACGCTCCTTATGTTAGTATGACCACAGATTATCACAGATGGCTCACTCCGCAAAATCATTTAAATAAAAAGCGACTCTTAGTACTACACAATACAGTGCAATTCAGGTCGCACAGCGCTAATTACCTACAGTTATATTCACCTAGAAGTTGCCTCGCGTAACTCTTAGATCTCCTGACTACGTCACACTCACTGAACGCGTATAATATCTGAACTATAGTTAGTTTGAGATAAAATATGCTTATTTCCTTCCTATAAACGACCCGTTCGCCCAATTTCAGGTAAAACCCTAAAAGAAGGATAATCGTACTTATGATAACATTAAAAATGTTAGGTACAATCATACTCGAAATAAAACAGTAAAAACATAATTAAAACAACCAAGAAAATATTGTCACAGCTCCCTGAAATATTATATTGTATCATTAGCACCAGCCGGGTTATTTATCTGCATTGACCTCATAAAAATCAACTAGGAACATATAAACAGTTACAAATGTATTTGACATTGTTTAATATTTTACTACTATGCATCGGTTTGCAACGTCCTTGGCGCTCAAAATGACGTGGTGTTACCAAAACACGGTCACCATCGATTTTCTCAGATAAAAATAGGCATTTCTTTAAAAGATCAATGTGGGCTGTAAAGGACACACCCTACATTTACAAACACAGTGAAAATATCGATTGACACAGCATTTGTTTATACATATATTTATGAAGCCACATTTTTCAATGTCCATGTTTCAAATTGAAGAAATTAATTATCATTGGAGGTTTTTATAATGTCCGAAAAGTCTTACCTATATTTTTTATGATTGAAAATAATTTTCATTAATAAAATACTACCCAAATGTTGTACTGGCAATGCTTTATATTGTTGCTTAATTTACAAGTCATAAATATGCAAGTAATAGGTTCACTTTATATTTTAAAGGTGATTAGTCCCCCTGCTTAAAAGTATATTATTTTAAATAATTTTAAACTAACTTCACTACTGGCTGAAACATAAACGATGTGTACAAAAATAAATATTCAAATGTCGCGCAACTAATTACCTCTTAAATGTTCTCAGTAATGATTTGTTTTGGTTTAAACTGCCCGTTCGTCTCAATGTTGCATCGTTTAAATCCTAATAATACAAAAATATTTTTAACGATTAGTGTGCTAAATTTCATTTATGCGCGGAATATAAAAAACAGAAAAGTCAAAAATATTTTTTAATAGCTGCGCCCCGCGGTTTCATCCGCATAAGTCTCGATCCCGTGGGAATATCAGGATAAAAAGTATCTTATGTCCTAATCCAGGTTCAGGGTGTGCCATGTTCCATGTGCCAAATTTTAACCAAATCTGTTCAGCCGTTTTAGCGTGAAAGCGTAACAAACAAATAAATAAACACACAAACTCACTTTCGCATTTATAATATTAATATAGTAACGATTGAAAATCCATCTTTCATCAAACATCTTTGTAAAATCAAATCAAAATTACAACAATGTTCTTATGTATCAAGAAATCTGTGAATGTATCGCTAAACGATGATAATTACAGCAATATCCTGCTAGGATAACTCTTGGTTACTAAAATTCACTTAGTATGAAAAATAAAGTAAAAAAAATGAGTGACCTCGCAAGAATCGTAGGCATAAAATAGGTGTTTGGTCATAAAACTAAAAGCTTCATATAAATAAGTACTTTTTAAGTGCCGCTATATTATTTTACGTCGTACCTTTCTCTGTAATTGTACGAAACACTCAATAAATTACATCTATGAATCTGTTCATGATACAGTAAAATAGAAGTTACTCGTTAGGTCGATAGGTACAGTCGGTATTTAGTTTAATCCCTAGTGATTTTGCCAAATTACGATAATATATATGAAAATAGTTTTAAAATAATTATTTTTGTTGTTTTTGATTTTATCAGTATCCCTTCTAAAACTTAAACAGGCATACAATCATGGCTGTGTTCCCTGAAGGGCTAGGCAGGGAACCCTTAATATCTATTTTAAGAAGACAATATACCACATAATTCAGATAAATCAATGTCTGCTACACAGTGTACTGCTATAAGTTTGCTATCTACTAAACAAACTCACACAACAATAAAATAACCGATTGGTCCGATATTTATTATTATTCCATTTATTAAATTGATCGTACACTAGACCAGTCAATTACCTATTTATCGCTATTCATAGTATAGGTATTGCAGCCTATGTTTATTTACTCGATGGATACTTAGGACTAATTGTCCTCAATTACATATATTACACTCATTCTGTGCTCTCTTCCTATTCTCTTTAAATGTCAATTACTGCTGCTTAAACGATTGGATTGTATCATGTGTTTGAAATAATTATTTCTTTTCGATATTAAGTGTATTAATTCACATTCTGAAAGAAAAAGAAATGGTTGTTTCACATCAAAATTTTGCTCATAGACATCTCAACAACGGTAGGTTTTAAAAATTCGGAATCAAGAAATCTACGCTGAAGTGCGACCCTTACTGCGCGCTCACCCGAGTTGGCGCAAGTATGCGTATGCATTTAACAGGAAGATGGTATTTATTTGTGTGTTAACTTTAGAACAAACTCTCCGATACTAGTGGACAGATTTAATTTTGGAAGTAAGCATTCAGTAAAGCTGCCAGCTTTAATAAAAAGCTGAAACAGCCAAATTAGTAAAATGAGAACTACTGGTTGATATGTCTATGTAAAGGGCCGCTGTCTCATGTCACGGGCTTTCGATAACCCACCATGTGCGCTCCGCCCACTGTCTAACTATTAACCCCTTTTATGTTCTCATTGCTTACTAAATTTTTTTCGCCCTGTCCACGCACGTCCTTGCCTGCACACAATGATCCTGTACACGCTCGCTTCACATCACTACTGCTACATGGACGTTATGAAATAAAGTCTAAAAGCGTATGGGGTTGTGTCCGATAGATACACCTTCTGCCAGAAATGCTTCAATGACATCCAAGGAGACACTGTCACGCTCGGCGATGACCCACTACAGCCACAAACGTGAGTATCTCTATCTATCTGCGTTTCAATGAAATATCAATTTTGTAAACATAATCTAATAATTGAAAAACACCTTTGATTAAAGAACTTTCACGCGGAGAATGATGTGCGGTGAATATTTCAGTGCAATCAAGAAGGATCAATTCAAAGAAATGAAGAATGATCACCTAGAACAAGAACCATTTGTTGTTTGCATGGATTGTGGTAGAAAGCAACATCAGATATGTGTGTTGCACCACGATTCGATTTGGCCTCAGGGCTTCTGCTGTGATAATTGTCTGAAAAAGAAAGCTGCTAAACGGAAAGAGAACAAATTCTCAGCTAAGAAACTTCCTACTTCCAAACTTGGCATTTATATTGAAACAAGAGTCAATAATTTCCTTAAGAAAAAAGAGGCTGGCGCTGGCGAAGTGCATATCAGGGTGGTTGCATCGTCTGATAAGGTAAGGGGGGCATCCAAGACATACTGTAATTACTCTTACATACAAATTGCTAAACCTTTCTACTGTCTCACTATTCCAACTAATCTTTGCATCATTGTTATGAAGCTTTTCACATTTCCTACATTCTCCTGTTGTGATGAGTTTGGCTTAATCTTGCACTGTTTGTTACCTAAAATACTTTGTTCATGTCATTATCATATATCACAAATTGCTTTTTTCCTAGTGGTTTCCATGAAATCTTTTGATTCTCCCAAAAATTGTTTTGTTACATTGTAGGTTCAATATTGACACAAATCACAATTCATTGCTGTTGAACAGTGACTAAAACTTTCGTATATTTCAGATGGTGGAAGTGAAACCCGGGATGAGGTCAAGATTCGTAGAATCTGGTGAACTGTGCGCCGAGTTCCCGTATCGGGCTAAAGCGTTGTTTGCATTTGAAGAGATTGATGGAACCGACATTTGTTTCTTTGGCATGCACGTGCAGGTGAGTCAACCACGTCATCAATGTTACTGTGTCTTAATTGCACAAGAATTACACCTATTATTATTGATGGATTCTATTTGGTTTTAGGGTTGGGGTTTTTGTTTTAGATTTACTATTTAAATGGCACTAAAA
Organism: Agrochola macilenta; assembly: GCA_916701695.1. Classification (NCBI taxonomy): domain Eukaryota; kingdom Metazoa; phylum Arthropoda; class Insecta; order Lepidoptera; family Noctuidae; genus Agrochola; species Agrochola macilenta. The sequence goes on along the minus strand of OU753560.1, from coordinate 18,730,860 downwards.
TTGTGGGTTAATTTTCCTGTTCATTTCATACCAATATTTGATTCTAACATATAATTTATTGAACAGACTTTTTGTTAACAATGAAAATTTTAAATTGTGGAAAACTTTTAATCTGTTCATATCCAGAAACTATCGTCTGGTTTTCCTATTCAGATTTTAACATAAACAATTTTCTTCCAGGAATACGGCAGTGAGAGCCCGTCACCTAACACGAGGCGTGTATACATAGCATATCTAGACTCTGTACATTTCTTCCAACCGCGGCAGTACAGAACTGCCGTCTACCACGAGATTTTATTAGGATACTTAGACTACGCCAAGCAACTGGGCTACACTATGGCCCATATCTGGGCGTGTCCACCCTCGGAAGGAGACGACTATATTTTCCACTGCCATCCACCCGAACAAAAAATTCCTAAGCCTAAAAGGTTACAAGAGTGGTATAAGAAAATGTTAGATAAGGGAATCATTGAGAGGATAATACTAGATTATAAAGACATACTCAAGCAAGCTATGGAGGACAATATCTCGTCGGCGGCGGAACTGCCTTATTTTGAAGGCGACTTCTGGCCCAACGTCCTTGAGGAGTCCATCAAGGAGTTGGATCAGGAGGAGGAGGAAAAGAGGAAGCAAGCCGAAGCCGCCGAGGCAGTGGTCAGTATCAAGTATATGATGGTTGTAATGGTTTTTGCACGTTGTGAATAACACCGGGCCGTGTGGGTGACCAAGTTTTGTAACTAAAGACTAATAGTCATGTCCTGATGTGTGTGTATGTGTGTGCGTGTGCGTGTGCGTTTGAACTAAAGTCACTAAAATTCCCTAAATACAGTCATAAGTAATTGCACAATTTTCTAACAAGCACGAAAGACAAGAGTTTTCGCACTTTAAAATCAATTTAACTTGCACCGGTTTTGTTATTGGATCTGTTAACATACGCTATAATATAATTGCTTGGGTTTGGCATGAGACAATATTTTCTAACATGTTTTTTAGATATTCCAGTCCTCTGAAGAGAATGAGCAAGGTCCTGATGGCAAGAAGAAAGGGCAGAAGAAGGCGAAGAAGTCAAACAAGTCGAAGGCCGCGCAGCGCAAGAATAGTAAGAAGCAAAGTGACCAGCAGCAAGGCAGTGATCTCAGTGCAAAGATATTTGCCACCATGGAGAAACACAAAGAGGTGTTCTTCGTTATTAGGCTACATTCCGCACAATCTGCTGCCAGCTTAGCGGTGAGTTTCATTCATGAATAATAACTATAAACTACAGGGTCACATTAAATTAGTGGGCGAAACTTCACAGACGCGATGCGTATCAATAACTTTAATGAAAAAAAAAAACTAATAGCAACATTAGGTTACTGCAGCCGCGGCGGGGCCTACGTCCATGAAAGGCACTAAATATTGAGAAATAATAAGTTAGTGAAATAATTATTTTTTATGTGTAACATCTTTCCTCTCGGTTTCCTGTTATCTAAAAAAAACTAATTAATCGAATCTGTGGGAGTGATTTCGTGAAAAGGGACGGAAGTGTGTCACAGGAAGCCGGGGAAGCGCGCGCTATTTGATTTGATCAACGAGCGCGCGCGGTGCTAGAGTTCGCCAGAAACGACCTTGACAAGGCCCCGCCCCTTTAATGTTGCTTATTACCTTAATACTGTTTGTATAATCAATATCTCAAATAAACAAATAATTATTTGTAAAAACAAAAGTTTTATTATATCTTGAGATATCCATTTTCAAAGAATCTTTCTTTACGCTACGCTCGCATGAAAAATAAATAGCGCATTGTGGCATACTAATACGAACGCAAAAAACGCTGGTCTCTTGTTACACCACTTTTAATTTGGTTTAGATATAAGACATCATTTTTATTTTGATTATGAAAATAAAAAATTATGTCTTTAACTTCTTGATCGAAAATGCGCATATTTTTTAAACAGCCGATCGGAGACCCTGACCCGCTGATCAACTGCGACCTGATGGACGGGCGCGACGCCTTCCTCACCATGGCGCGCGACCGCCACTACGAGTTCTCTTCCACAAGACGCGCGCGCTTCTCCACACTCTGCATGCTCTACGAGCTGCACAACCAGGGCACCGACAAGTTCGTCTACACCTGCAACAGTTGCAAGTCGCACGTCGAAACCCGCTACCACTGCACCGTGTGCGACGACTTCGACCTGTGCGTGCCCTGCCACGAGAAGGAAGGTCACCCGCACAAGATGGAGAAGCTCGGCCTCGATATCGATGTGGGCTCTTCTCCAGGCGACATGAAGCAAGCCAACCCTCAGGAGGCCCGCAAACTATCCATCCAGCGCTGCATCCAGTCTCTAGTGCACGCTTGCCAGTGCCGCGACGCCAACTGCCGCCTACCTTCCTGCCAGAAGATGAAGCGCGTCGTCACGCACACCAAGATCTGCCGCCGCAAGACCAAGGGCGACTGTCCTATCTGCAAGCAGCTCATCGCGTTGTGTTGCTACCATGCGAAGCACTGCCAGGAAACCAAGTGTTCCGTGCCTTTCTGCAGCAGCATCAAGCAGAAGCTGAAGCAGCAGCAGGTGCAACAGCGAGTGCAACAAGCCAAGCTGCTGCGGAGACGTATGGCGGCCATGAACACGCGAGGGGCGGCGCCTCCGTCCCCTCCGCCGCAGGCCTCCCTGGCCTCGCCGCCTCCCTCCAAACCTGCCACGCACGCCTTACCGCACAATGTGCAGAAGGCGTTGCAACAGGTATGTACTTTGACACTTGTCATATTATACTCATGTCTTCTTATTTATTAGTGAAAGAATCAAAACTAGTTATGTGTAATTTTTGTCCAAAATTTTCTATTTTGTTACTTAATGTTTTTGTCAAGTCTTCCAACCGGAAGTATTAACGGACTTTAACATTCGTACGAATACCTGAATCCACAAGAGTAGGACGATATTTGCGAATATAATTTCCATACTAACGCGGAAACATTCGTACACACGGCTACACATCAAGCTATACATTTCCAGTTTATGCTGATCTCGCATTGTATAGGATTTCGGTACAATGTGAGGTCAGCTTATACTGGAAATGAATAGCTTGATGTGTAGCCGTGCGTACATTGCATCGATATACTGATATAACTATCCAATTAAACTGCTAGGTAGGGTGGATACTTTTCACTGTCTGACCGTACGAAAGTTTTCGCGCATACGAGTGACCTTAACAGAACATTTCCCTCTACCAGGTCCAAGAGGAAGCGGCGCGGCAACAAGCACCTTCTTACGGCAAGCAAGCCGCGATGGGCCCTCCGCCTGGCAGCGTGGGCGTGGGCGGCGTCAGCGTGGGCGCCGTGGGTGGCGTGGGCGTGGGCGGGGTTGGCGGCGTGGGCGGCGTGCGCGCCGACTGGGCCGCGCGCTACCGGGCGCCGCCGCCGCTGCACCACCCGCCGCACGCGCAGCACCACGCGCGCCTGCAGCACCACCCGCAGCCGCAGCACCACCCGCACCCGCACGCGCCGCAACAGTTACAGGTACACTATCAGCTATACCATCCGCGACATATTATAAAACAAAGTCCGCCGCCGCGTCTGTTTGACTCTCTATACGCGATATACTCAGAAACTACCGAACGGATTTTCAAACGGTTTTCACCAATGAGCGGACAACGGAGTGATTCATGATAAAGTTTTATGTGTATAATCAGTTTATGTGTTAAGTTTTGTATAAATGGCTGAAACATGACGATTATTGTTGAAGATGTCGGAAAAAAACATGCCGACTCTGACCTTTTCTGGCGTGCGCCTCGTAAACCGTAAGAGATACATAAAATTAATGTTCTTCAGGATTGTACATATTAAAAAGTTCAACAAAAAAGTCCATGATAGCATATGTCTATCTCCTATGAGAACAGTAACCACTTTCATCTTTCGTATTTGATACAAATTTAGTTGTTATTTCCGAAGCTATTTTAACCGCTATTATATTAATCCATATCCAATAAAATATGTTATTTGGGCATTTCATTTATATTAAAATATGCCTTGACATCATTTAATTTAAATTAAAACTTTAAAAGATGTCACAGCAGAAAGTCCTGTGCGAGGCCAAAAGGCTCCTATCTCAGCATGATGCTGCGACATTTAATAATAAATGTCGCAGCGCTGGTACTCTGATAGGGCCCGCAGTGATGTCACGGATAGATAGATACAGAAATAAAAACTAAATAAAATGGATGTACGAAATATATCACCAAATTGTTGTGGATCATGCCAACTGGTGAGTTAATTACCACAATATACATCTATCTCTTAAAAAAAATATGTCACGATATCATCAATCAACCGCAGCCCAGTTGCCTCCTAAGGATTTTTGCGTCTTCATGAACATTTTCCCTTACAGCAAAGAGCCCCCGCGCCACAGCAGCAACAAACGCAACCTCAAGTCCATCAGAAGGCGTTACAGCAGCTGATGGCGACGTTACGCTCGCCCACCAGTCACAACCAACAGCAGGAAATCCTACAGATACTCAAGTCCAACCCACCGCTCATGGCCGCCTTCATCAAACAGAGACAAGTGAGTTATTGTTATTCAGCCTTATTTTTTATATAGACTTCAAAAGGATTGGCATGAAGTTTCTATCCCATAGTCCACATAACGAAAAGAACAATGACAGAAATCTTCGTTATAAAGGAATAGTTTTTTTTTATAAAACTTATTTTGATGATACATATTTTCTTTTCTTCTCTTCATCTTTTCTTTTTCTTTTTTTTGGGTGGAAAATGATCAAATAACTTGGCGTGTCAGACTCTTACCAACTAAAACCCACCCGTGTTCCTTCAGTTGCCTGTACCATCGAAGAAGTTCATATCTAACCACCGTAAGGACTATTCTTGCTTGCAGCGCTCGGCGGCTATAGAACCGAGCCGGTAACAGATGTGGTCATCGTGTTCACGGGATTTTGTTTTGAAACTGGTTACATATGAACTTCTTTGATGGTACGTTGCCAGGGGTCACGGTATCCCTTTCGGACTTTCCCGCTGTGATGATGAGTCAACATTTTTATTAGACTTAATAATTTATTTCAATAGCCATATAAAAGGCACTTTTGAACGTCAAAATTTACAAAATAATAGAATTGATTCTAGTCGCCCCTTCCAATAGGTTATTTTTCGTATGGAGAACAATGGGCAAGAAATCCACCGTTACTCTTTTAAAATGTTTTACAATATTTTGTATACATTAATTATATTATACGTATTTATGAAGACGATGCACCTAGAATAAAATTACTATACCACAATAGGTAAAAAGAATTGAAAAGGAAGCAATGACAGATAAAGTAATTATGTGATACGTATATGGTGCTCACATATTTACAAACATTGTAAAAGTATACCATTTTCCAAAAAATAAATAATTATAAGTCAGTGTGTGAGGAAGTAATCACAGAAACTAAAACCAATGTCATATAATAAAAAATATATAAATTATACAATTTAGTTTGCAACCAGTTTGATTTTGTCTAGCCTCTAAATGTCCTATGGATGTACCAGTATGTTTCCAAGCATTCTTATCTTGGATATAATCCTCTAATTATGTGTCCTCATAGTGCCTATGCATCTAAAATCTTTATTTTATAGTTTTTTGGGGACCTGCAGAACGAATACGAGAACATTGCTAATGATTACAATTCTCAATTGATTGAATTTTCCTTTAATGTACGGTCAACTGCACTTAAGCGGTACTGGATGTGCGGCTCATTGTATAAGCAAAAGATAAACTTTACTGTTTTTATTTTATTTATGGTTCATTCCTAAACGAATATGCAACATCTTTCTAGGGACCAGCCTGAGACATTTGATTGATGAGACAGCAGATTTTTACACCACATTTCTTTTTGCTTAATCCAGAATGCCCAAAATCAACAACAAGCGGCAGGCGGTGTGGGCGGTGTTGGGCCCGTGGGTGGCGTGGGTGCCGTGAGTGGCGTGGGCGGCGTGTGCGGCGTGGGCGGCGTGGGCCTGCCGCAGCAGCAGCCGCAGCTACAGCACATGATGCAGCCGCAGCAGCAGCAGCGGTTGCAGCAGATGCACCAGATGCTGCCACAGCAGACACAAGTAAGGATTTGTAACATGCCATATACCTGAGTTATGCAATTTAAATGATTTTGATATAGCATTTCAAACAAAAGTCTGCTGACAAACGAGCTGCCATGAAAATAGTATTATTTTAGTGGACCACGAGAATCATGTAGTAACCTTTTCTTCGACAGGGTGTGTCCGGTGTAGGCGGCGTGTCGGGAGTCGGGCTCGGCGGCGTTGGCGCGGGCGGCGCGGGCGTGGGCGCCGGCATGGCGCACGGCGCGGGCTGGTTCAAGGGCGGCGTGGGCGGCAACATGATGGCCATGCGCGGCGCGTACGGCGGCGCGGTGGGCGGGGTGGGCGTGGCGCGGCTGGGCGGCGCGGGCGCGCGCTACGCGTTCGGCGGCGTGGGCACGCGCTCGCCGCCCGCCACGCCGTCGCCGCGGCCGCCCACGCCCTCGGAGCTCCTGCTGCTGCGCCAGTCGCCGGCCCCTGCGGCCCCGCTGGCCCCGCCGGACGACCAGCTGCCGCCCATGACGCCGCAGGACCAGCTCACGAAGTTCGTGGAGCAGTTGTAGTGTACATAGCCTCGGCGCGCGGCCCCTGTACATATAGCGTAGCGGCCGCGGCGCAAGCGCGACCTCCCCTCGCTCGTCTCCCCGCCCTATTTATTGATCGAGTTGTCGTTAGCGACGCGAGGGACGTAAATTAAGTATTACGATGACCGAAACGAGCGCTCAATGTACAAAATGTAAATATGAAAGGAGTATGTCCTGTCCGCTTCTGCGTAATGTAAGTTGTTTGTAGCGTAGGTACATTATGATACTTATTCTGTTTATTGTAATTAAATCATTTTATAATATAATTATGTGATCATTATAAACTGTTGTTTCTATTTACCAAATTACCTCGGATCCACTACTTTTAATTTATTGTGACTCCATTTTATATATCATAACTGTTAAAGGCCTTAAAAAAATTTGGCCTAATGCAAAAAAAAATCCAGTCGTAAACTCAGCCTACAAGAGGAAGTCAGAACAAAAGATTTTTCATAACATTGAATTATACACCTTATTGTCGGTGTCAACATGGACGCCCAAAGAATTTGATATCTGTATCGATGTTCATACAGAATTGCTCTATATGCCACTTACAATAAGGTGCAGTATTCAATGTCATCAGGAAATCAAATCCTCTGCTAAGCACATTCCTGGATTGGATCTATGGCTATGCATTACTGTCTACGTGGAGGCTTGCGGTAAGATTCACAGACCGCACTTGCTGACTAGTGTCGTTATATGAATATGAACAGTACTCGTATAGTAATTCGATTAAAACGCTTACAAAGTGCCGTGTCCGTCACCACACAATCCTCGCCTTTGAAAACTTCATGAATTGGGAACACAACAAAGCAAAAGTATCTCGGCATTGTGTAAAATACTACATTACACTAAGATAATTATAATATGATCCAACCAAACTCCTTACGGAGGGCCTATCTACATGTGTGTATGTCACAAACACTTTGTTATGCTGCGACCGCATCTGCGTCTATCTTGTCAAAGCAATGCGTGCCGAAGCTTCGTATGTTTTGCTCTCTAAAAAGTGATCGCGCTAATGTGGTGGTCACATTAGCGGCTTCGCCACATTTATTATGTACCGCCACCCGGGCGATAAGTGCTACGCAGCCCGAACTATCGGCACGTTAACCGATAATGGTTGGTCACATCTGCGTGTATCGTATCACTGTGCGAAGCTTCGTCACGATAGACGTAGATGCGGCCGCAGCATAATAGATGTGTCTATGACGTATGTTTCTATGACCACTAATCTGCCGTCGCAATTAATTTGCCAAACATGTAAACAAACACGAGTTTTAGGAAAAACAACTGTAATGCCTACCCATAAGGTTCAGTTTGCGCTGAATTTTCATATTTTTAATGACTTTTTCAACAGTACTAGGCAGTGTAAATTCAACTTTATTTACATTTGCATAAAATTGATGTTTTTTTAAGTGGAAACACCATCAATTGGAAACAATTTAAATAGACCTTATATAGTTTTGTTATTTTTAACCTTTTCACCGCCCACGTACACAGAACGCGATGCCTCGCCAGCGCCAAGTTATAAATGTATAACGAAATATATAGTAAACAGTAGTGATGAGGGTATCCTCATATCGATGAATGAGATTTAAACGCGTTAAGTTCAGTTTTAATTATAATTTTACGGATATAAATAAAAACTGATTAAATATTTAAATATTTGTTTTATTTCACAGTATCCCTAGTAAGAAAAAACAGTATAATTTACAAGTATCAAAGAAACAAATACATAACTCAATTAGAGCTTTAGGAAATGAGGTACATCTCTATTTGTTTCATGAAGTCATTCTTTGACTTCATTTCAAGTCCTTGGCGCTCAGAGCACGTTAAATTCAATTTTGATTAGGGATGTGGTCTATGGTCTCCGTTCAGAATTGAATCTCACAAATACAATGTTTTATTTTATTTGAACTCGATATCTCTTGTAGATAATCTCCTCAAACTGTAAGGTGTGTGGTAAGGTGACCATTTCAACTTTGTTAAATTCGCACTCCAGAGCGACAAGATACCTAGAAGCGACGCGCGACGCTTAGTTTGTGGCTTACCGAACATTTCCCTTATTCAATTCTTACTTTTTTATGAATAAACCTTATTATTATTATCTAGTTGGACATACGAGTACCTCAGAATCTTCTACTGGTTCTACGTTCTCCACAAAATACTCGGAGTTCGATTCCACACCTTCTAAAATGTTTCATGGCTTTTTTTTTTGTTTGGGTGGTAAATTATCAAATAACTTCTCCCGCTCTGAGCGGATGTCAGAATTTTACTGACTAAAACCCACCCGTGGTCCTTCCGTTGCCTGTGTGCCGGGGCCGCGATATCCCTTTCGGACAAACTCGCAACCCTGGTAGGCATTGGCCCTTACGGACCCCGTCAGTTGGTGCTGACATCTCTTTGAGGCGCGCGTGGAACAAAACGCGCCGTCGACCCGGGCCTTGTCCTTATCGGACGGCGAGCTACCCATTGCTCACCGTCCGCAAGCCCGCGCCTACGGTGGCCGGAAGTCGGCTCGCGACTCCCGACGCCCGGGGCGTCTCCTGCGGCGACTAGGGGCGCGAATCTTGCCTCTCCCTCGCGCGGCCCGCCTCCTCCTTCGCCAGCATTACTGCTTAGCAGAAGGAAGTGACGGCTTCCCATGCACTCTCGCTCCGAACCATGGCCTGAACCAGGGACGCGAGAGATCGCCGCCGCCGATCGCCTCTGTGAGCCGCAGGCCACGCTAGAGCTACTGCGGTGAGCGGGGGCGACCTGCGGGGGCGGGAGGAGTAAAGACGCTGCGTCTTGCCGCTGTAGTGTGCCACGTTGAAGGGGCCGCGTGACACGTGGTTTTTCTCTGCTATTATTGCGCTGGGTTTTAAATGAGTTTGTCTAAATTGGAACTTTCATGTTTAGAAGGAAGTATTTTCTTTGCACAGGATATATTACAAATAAAAATGGGGGTTCATGATTTAAACAAAAACAGGCATCAGTTTGGTAAATACCGTAGACTGTACGATGAATTACGCCAATATCCACAAAAGTTTTGGGAATACACAAGGATGTCTACAGATACTTTTGATTACATACTAAGTGCAATAGCTCCTGTTTTGAAGAGAAATCATACCAATCACGACGATTTGACGACACGGTTGGCGCAGTGGCTGAGCGATCGACTGCTGCGCAACGTGTCGCGGGTTCGATCCCCGCACCGAACAAATATTTGTATGATCTGCAAGTAGTTGTTCCGGGTCTGGGTGTTAGTGTATGTGAGTTTCTATGTTTGTAAACGCACCCACGATACAGGAAGAAATTCTTAGTGTGGGGCAAAGTTAAAAAAAAAATTATATATATATATATAATTCAACAAAATTTAATAAGTACGCAGGATGCGCGAACTCATACTATTTCCTCCGCTGCTCGCGATCGCCTGACGCGCACGCCAGTCGCCCCCCGTTCAACCCGTATTATTATTTTTCCCGCTCATCGCAGACGCAAGACGGGTCGCGCCAGGGTGGATTTACACCTGAAAAATTTCTTCATATAATAAATTCAAAAAATTTAAAACACATTGGAATGCTAGTAAAACTAGATAAAATCATTGTAGGATAACTATAATGTTCATGAATTGTGTTTAGACCAATATTTATAGCGTAGGTCTGAAGATATCAGCATTCCAATAAAAAGAGGTGAGATGGTGATGACGGCCGTGGTATGGCGATGATTTATCTATGGATTGTGATGATTTCGTGTGTATGGTGATGACGCTTTATACATTAATGACAAATTAAAAACGACACAATTTAAGGAACGCAAGTTTTTTTAATTATTTAATCAACACCCTTAATTATAATAATAGGAGTCTTAGACATTTTTCTGTTAAATAAGTTATCATACTTTTATGTTCATTGAGATTTGGTCAGTTATCTTTTTGGTAATCAGTCTTATAGAGATTATAGATATATTAGATATTTTTCTCTTAATAATTAATTAACCCGTAATCATCATATTTCTAGGTAATTTCAAACTTGGTCAGTTTTTTTATTAGTTATCGACTACTTAGTACGTTAGAAGTTAGTACTTCTATATTATATCTTCTTCCGCTGCACTGGAGGATGTCTTCAAGGTTCTGGACTGGAAAGGGCTAGGCATCAACGTTAATGGCGAGTATATCACTAACCTTCGGTTTGCCGACGATATAGTTATCATGGCTGAGACCATGGAGGACCTCAGTACAATGCTCGATGACCTTAGTAGAGCCTCCGAAATATTGGGTCTTAAATGAACATGGACCAGAGACAAAGGTCATGTCAAATGCCCATGTAACACCCACACTCTCATTAAGGTTGGAGAAGCTACGCTCGAAATTGTGGACGGGTATGTTTACTTAGGACAAACTATTCAGGTAGGTAGGTCCAACTTCGAGAAAGAGGTGAATCGTCGAATCCTACTCAGCTGGGCAGCGTTCGGGAAGCTACGCAATATCTTAAACATTTTGACACGCGAACTTCGTCTCCGTGATTTTGTTCCGATTAACGGTTAAAATGTCCAAATTTAATGTCGAATTAGCATTCAACGATTTGATGAAGAAAGTGTCAGCATTGACAGCAAAAATTGCGGCTCAAACAGCAGTGATTGAGTCGCAAAACAAGAAAATTGAAGATCAGCAGCAGACGATTGGAAATTATTTTGTCGCAATCACGGAACAGACGAGGGTACTTGCAGATTTGTCCACTAAAATTGAGAAGATCGAAGTTCACGTTGCTTCAATGGGTACTTCGAAGAGCGAGAGGGAAAAACCAGTCGGGATACCTTCTACGCAGCGTGCGAGTGAGATAAACGTTGGTAGTGTTGGTAAAGAATCATACGAAAAGGTGACGGAACGTACGCGCCGAGCGACTGAGCGAGCCAAGAATAAGGCTGCGTACACACTGCAGAAAACCAGCGTGAGTTTATTGGAAACCACTGAGAGAGTATCGGATGATAAGATTGTGTCCGAAGAATGGAAAGTAGTAGCTGATAATAAAAAACGAACAAAAAAGGTTACTGCCATACAAAAAGGAGGAAACACTCAAATTGCTACGCTTCAAGCAATTCAGAGGAAGAAGTTTTTGCATGTTTGGTCACTATATCCGGATACAACGGAGAAGGCAATAGGTGAACATGTGGAGGGAATCTGTGGATCTGCAGATATTAAGGTTGAAAAAATTGTTCCGAAAAGTGCAAGAGACTATGCGTCATTTATGATTGGAGTTCCGGAATCCCTTTTTGATAAACTAAATAACGTGGATAGTTGGCCATTAAATGCTCAATTCAGCCAATGGGTGTGGTTTCGAAACTCCCGCAAACCAGCAAAAGGCAATCAATCCTAGTAATAAGTGCATTCAAGTGTATTATCAGAATGTTAGAGGATTACGAACGAAAACAAATACGTTCCATAATAATTTATTGGCATCGACGTATGATCTGTTTGCAATTACAGAATCAGGTCTCAATAAAGGGATTCATGACGGAGAATTAATTCCAACCGAATTCAACATAATACGATGTGATCGAGCAGACGGGCGGAAACAAGGAGGAGTATTTTTGGCGGCTTCCCCGCGTTTTGGTTTAAATCGCGTTTCTGTTGACAATGTCGACAATGCCTTATTTGAGATTGTGTGTGCGACGGTACACAGACAAAATAATTTTCTGTTTTTGTGTTGTGTTGTTTACATTCCTCCAAAATGTGAGGCTACCGAGTATATGCATTTATTTCATATATTAGAGAATGTTTGTGTTAAACATGACAAAGTTTTAGTGATGGGTGATTTTAATATGCCGTCTACGACGGTGGAAATTCAAAGTTATTTGGAATATTTTATTGCCTACGGTGGATTTCGACAGGTAAATAATGTTGTTAATATTAATAATCGTACCTTAGATTTGGTATTGTCTACGTTTGAGTTAAGTGACTTAGGGGTACAACTCTCGAAAGAACCTTTAGTTATTATTGATACACAACATCCGCCGTTGGTAATTATAGCCAGGCTTTCTCATCGGGAACCAGAGGGTAACCGGGGGCTTTCTGACAATGAAACTCTGACTTTGAGTGACTCGTCACTCAATAGACACAAGTGGAATTTTAATAAAGCTGATTTTCTAGGATTGTATAATTCTTTTAGGCTAGTAAATTGGGAGTTCTTGTTTAACATTCAAAGCTCCGAGGCGGCTTTAAATTACTTTTATAAAATAGTGAACGAGATCCTGGACGAGTGCGTTCCTAAGAAAAATATTAAAGTTAATACGCATGGGTCTAGGTTTTGTTATCCAGAATGGTACACACCTGATTTGATAAGGGATATCAAACATAAGTGGCGATATCACAAATTATATAAAACAACTGGATCCCAGAGTGATTATGAAATGTTTAGCTGTTTTCGAACAAGTGTCAAATTAAAGATAGCATCAACCTATGAAGTCTACCAAAACAGACTTCAGAAGAACCTACAAGGGGATCCGACATCGTTCTGGAATTATATTAGGCGTAAACAATCTAGGCGCAATAAACCCAAAGTCACAAAGGACGGCTTATTGCTGAAGGAGGAGGAGGGTGCGAAATGTTTTGCCTCGTATTTCCACTCGGTATACAATGAGAAGCGGCCGGCGCTGGACCCGGTAGCCGCGGAGCGCGCGGGTGGCGAGCCGGCGGGGGCGGCGCGCGTGCATGTTGACAGCCTCAGCGCGCGAGAACTGCGCGCGGCGCTCCTGCGTCTCAAGCCCAAACGCTCAGTAGGTCCTGACGGCATACCACCTTACATTGTCAAAGATTGTCGTATGGTTTTTGAGGAGCCCTTGTTGCATGTTTTCAGCCTGTGTTTGCGGGAGGGTCACTACCCGGACGAGTGGAAGATCACCCGAGTTATCCCAGTCCCTAAAGGGGGTACAGGCACTGATGTGAGTGGATACCGACCGGTGGCGGTGCCGTCGGCGTTTGCTAAGGTATTTGAATCTGTGTTGCATAAAAGTATTTATACACAAGTGAGCTCACAACTGTCAGATGCTCAACACGGCTTTCGACCGGGTCGCAGTACGGGGGGTAACTTGTTATCATTTGTTAGCTACCTGACGCCCGTCATTGACGCCGGGGGGCAGGTGGATGTGGCGTATTTCGACTTCCGGAAAGCTTTTGACACCGTGGATAACGATGTACTTTTATGCAAACTCTCGGCTATGGGATTTACACCGCATTTGCTTAAGTTTTTTGCTAGTTACCTTGGCGAGCGCCGACAGTACGTCGACTTTGCGGGCCATGAATCTAGGCCTTATTACACGTTCTCCGGGGTAAGTCAAGGGAGTAATATAGGACCTTTGGAATTCATTTTAATAATTAATGATCTGCCAACAGTCGTGAAAGAGGCGAAGTGTCTACTGTTTGCAGATGACTTAAAATTATTCCTAAACATTGAGGACACTACAGACTGTAATAGGCTCCAGTCTGACATTGATAGTATAATCCAATGGAGTAAATCCAACAAGCTGTATTTTAATATTCAAAAGTGTTGTGTGATGAGCTACAGCCGCTCGCGTGCTCCATTGCAGCATCAGTACGAGATGGACCGCAAAGTGATACCGCGCGTCTCGCAAGTACGAGACCTGGGCGTACAGATGGTGTCTGAGCTGACGTTCCGCAAACACATAGTTGAGATGTGCGGCAGGGCTTTCAGAAATCTTGGTTTCATCTTGAGACAGTGTAAGGATTTTTCCGAAACTGCAGCGGTTAAAGTTTTATATAATGCACTTGTGCGAAGTCATCTCGAAACAAGTGCAATCATTTGGAACCCGCATGAAAGGAAATACAGCCTCATGTTGGAAAAAATCCAAAACAAGTTTACAAGGTTTCTTTACCGTCAACAGTACGGGGTTTACCCCTTTTATCCTCTGATGTACCCGAGTCTGTTCGTCCTGGGCATGGTCGGGTACACCAGGCTGGCAGTAAGAAGAGACGTCGCGCTGGTCAAGTACGTGGCTCGCGTACTGCTTGGGTTGCTGCACCACCCGGAGGTACTGGCAGCGCTGCGGCTGCGCGCGCCAGACGGTTGCGTAGGTGCGCGCCGCCGCCCCGCTCTATTAGACGTGCCAGCGGCTAGGACTAACCTGCTCAAGTTTACCCCTATCTCACGAGCCGCACGTATTATTAATTTTATTGCGGTATCGGAGGATATATTTGGGCAAAACCTGCCGAAATACATGCAAGTGGCACAAATTATAATTGAAAGGGGTATGATATTATAAAGGTTGCCATGTTTGTAGTATTTGTCATATTGTATGTTTGAAATTCTTTGGCTTACAGGTCATTCTATTTTATATTGTCTTTTTTGTAAATTTGCGAAGACATTGTAACTTATAACATCGCCTTGGATGAGTCTGTAAAGGTGTTATAATTGTGATTTGAATAAATAAATAAATAAATAAATAAATCTTCTCGTACCGCATACCGCAGTTTTTCATGACGTCAAACTGTCTGGCAACACGCACTAGTCAAAGACTTTCTTTGACTAGTGCGTGTTGCCAGCGATGACTTATGGCACAGAAACGTGGTCGCTCACAATGGGCCTTATCAGAAGGCTAAAAGTCACCCAAAGGGCAATAATGAGGACTATGCTTGGAGTTTCCCTACGTGATCGAATCAGAAGTGAAGAGATACGTAGGAGAACCAAGGTAACCGACATAGCCCGAAGAATTACCAAACTTAAGTGACAATGGGCAGGGCACATTGCTCGTAGAACAGATTGTCGATGGAGCCGAAAGGTTCTGGAGTGGCGATCGCGTACCGGAAGACGAAGGGTTGGAAGGCCTCCCACAAGATGGACCGATGACGTTGTGAAGGCCGCAGGAATCCGCTGGATGCGGGTAGCACAGAATCGGTCAAAGTGGCGGTGCTCGGGGGAGGCCTATGTTCTTTACTTCTATGATTGATTACCAAATAACTGACCAAATTTATTTCATTTTTCTGCTTTTCCCGATGTATTTTAGCTGCTTCACGCCATTTCTTGCGCTGTACTATCCTGGCGATTTGAATGATTTGATCATCCCAGAATTAGAACTTCTCTTAACATACGCTTCCTTTATTGATTGTTGTAATCTAAATGAAAAACAATTCTGTTAATGGTCCCAATTCTGTAAGCATAGGTTAACATGAAACATTATTATATGTAAACTTACTTTATTAATAGGTTAGTATTTTAATTTATATTTATAAATTGGTTGTTATTTGTAAATTGAGAAATTGGTTTTACATTATTTCCCTTAAATCAGCCAGAATAAGCGACCATTTGTGAAGATAATTAACAGTTATTTCATCAATATATCCTGAAACAGCATACGCTAAGTTTCCATTGTGGCTGATGTCTGAATGTAGGTACACATTATAATAATTCAAATCTGATTGTTTTTCATATGTTTTCTTATTTTCTGAGTCACACATACGGCTTTACAAATTCCACCCTAATACGTCACATACACTACCTACATCAAAATTTTCCAGAACATGGAGGAACAGAATTTGGTTAAGCATGTTACGATTCGTGTCTATTATATATAATAAATTAATTTCATACAGAGTTGATATGACAGAGGGGCATTAAATTACACTACGTATACTATACGTGTTTAGTATTAATTCGATACGGTATAAAAATAAAAAGCATCAAAAATGAGTTTTTTTTTTTTTCAAACAAACTAAATAGCTTATGAATCAGAGTAAAACGCAACCACCCTTTGTAAATAAATTTAACTGACCTTAGAAGATACCTAGGTAACAGTGGCAACGTCGCGCCCGCGCCGCGCGGCGTGTTTTATCTCATTTCAAAGCGGGCGGCCGGCGGCGGTGGCGCGGGCGGCGGCTTAGGCCTTCACTCGCGGCTTTTAGGTATGGTTTTGAAGTACGCGCGCAACAACAAAAACACTAAAATTTTAAATTCTCGATGTGTCCTTCATTCACATGAATGCACAAATTATACCGACGGAGAATATTGTTACTTATTTTTCTAATTAAAAATCATGTCAGTGTATTCTAACGCCGTGTAAGTTACACGAGGCATTGTTGAACACTTTAATTACACACACACACACACACAAAACCAAAGTTTAATTACGTGTCGTATCACAATAAAAGCAGTCGATCACAAAAAAAAACACTAACACTAAATAATAATAATCCCAAGTTACGTGTCCTGTCACAATAAAAAAAGAAATACTGTCTTAAACTTGTTTAGTGTCCTATCACAATAATAAAACTAAATCCCAATTGTCAGCGCGCGAGTTCGACAATACGGAGGCGGCGTAGGTACTTCCGTGTTACGTAACATAAGTACGTTCCGAAAGAATAGCGTCGGCGATCTGAAAAAAACAGTTTTTAGAAGCCCCACTCACTTACCGATCGCAACCCCTGCCCCTCGTCGCTAGGATGCAATAGCAACACACTGACCTATTTCTATTTCTTTTACCCACGGGGTGTTTGCTATGATTTTCACACTCGTAATGAAAATGCAAGTGTGTGTGTATTTATTGCTTCCTTGTTTGCATTGTCATCTTTTTAGCGAGAATATTTGGTTGTACTTGTGATTTGCGTCACAGCGGCAACCACGCATAGGTTATACTCAGATTTATCGTTTTAAGGTGCATGACCTATGCGTATAGACATAATCAGCTGTTAGGAAAGATACATCGTGTTCAAACGGGGCAAAAACTTAAAAAATAATTTGCGACTAAACTACTGCTCCTATTTAATTGATTTTTGGTACAGAGCTTGAAAATGGTACCTAGTATAGGCAGTTTAAAGGAAAGCCCCTCTGGTATCAACTTTGTATAAAGCCTGTAAATATAAAAAAGTTACGACATTCGAGCAATATTTATTTTTTTATGCCATCAACGTGATTTTTCGACTACATTGTAAATCCACCCGCCAGCGTGGCCTGCGACTGAGGATCGACACGGCGGTGCTCCGCCCAAGTCCTCCGGGCGATCCACACAGTGGTGACACCCGGGCGTTTCCTCCCGCCTTATGCGGAACAGGAACCTCCCGAAACAACCGTGTCCGGTGAGGACCTGCGTCAGGCGGAAGGTGAGGACGCCTTGGCGCCTCTCTAGCCAGTCCTCAAAGAGGGGACTTATCGTCACAATTGTGGCGTGCCCAGCGCTGGGTTGCGACAATCGAACTCTCCATGCCGCCATGAGATCCCGCCGGAGCTCTGCCCGCTGTGCCGTGATTTCTCGCGGCAGTGGAGTTACGCCCCGGCGCTTGGCCTCCTCGCGCGTCACATCACTGGGCGACTATATTATATAAAGTCCTTGGCGTTCTGAGGACATTAAAAATGTTCGGATTTTTTGTTTTTACCAATTTTAGGACAAATACCAGTTTATTTTGTGTGGAAAAATAAAAAAACAGGGTATTAGACTGCTATATTAAATAGGTAATAAAATGAAAAAAACCTGTTAAATACAGTTTTTTTTTTTAAATATCGTGGTTAAAATGAAGAGCTTCTAATGAAGTCGTGGCGCTGGTGGTGGTGAAATCAAACTAGAGTGTATTAACTAACATTTTTTATTTACTATTTTAGAGGTATGAGGAACACGTAAAGTTCGCCTATATAGAAAAGGGAGGATCATCCGACCAGACGGGTGTTGTATCTGACGGGCAACTGCCTTAACGATTAGTGTCGGGATCGGGTGCCTCATAGTCCGCGGTGATTCCCCAGTGAGTTGGGTTGGCGCTGCGTTATGATCCAGTGAGCCGGAAGTGCTAGAGCGCCGGGTTGTGGCTGACTGCTGGCGTCGACCAGGAGAGAGTAGAAAGCTAGCTCTGCTAGTGGACGGGCCGAATGTGCAGCTGTGCCAAGGTTGCTGCTGAGGCTGAAGGAATGCTCGTCCGCTGCATGCTGGTGGTCAGTTGTCGGTTGTTTGACTCACCTCACGAAAGCCTGTGAGAATGATTATGATGACTTCACGCTGAGGTAGTTGCACGAAGGCTGCGTTGACGTTCATACTCGGAGTAACCAATTTAGAGGTATGAGGAACAGGGTGTAAAGTTTACTCATCCTCTATAGAAAAGGGAGGATCCTCCGACCAGACGGGTGTCGTATCTAGCGGGCAACTGCCCAACGATTTATGTCGGGATTTTGTAAATATGTTGATCACGTGGTAGACTTCGCATGCGCGATGCATGATTTTGTGTGACGTCATGTCTTTGATACGTAGTTCGTAGTATAAATGTGGCCCTGCTGGGGAGACTCTCCAGATCGGCCACCTATAAACCCTTATATCTTTTGAACCAGTGACCGACAAATTCTGATATTAATTGGCGACTAAAAAATATGGGAGAAAACAGATCTTCGCTAGGTGCCCTAGTTTTTGAGATATAAATGTGGCCCTGCTGGGGAGACTCTCTCCAGATCGGACACCTATAAACTCTTATATCTTTTGAACCAGTGACCGACAAATTCTGATATTTGGCGACAAATTTCGACAAAGGGATTTTAATTCTGATTACACAAAAAAAAAATTGTGTAATCAAAATTAAAATCCCTGATGGTGGTGGCCCTGCCAGAGTCAATGACACAAATTTGTTACGTAATTAGATAGCTGTTCTTCATACATAGGACTAAAGTTGAAACCCGTTTTGTAATGAAGACGAAGAAATCAGCTGCGGGTGAACGCAGCTGATTCGTGGCGACCGAACAAATTCAAGAAAAGTTCTATTTAATAAAACTAAAGAATTATGTAAAACGCTTTAATTAAATTCATGTGACAATGTTAAAATAAACATTTTAGGTATTTTTAGTTATTAGTAACATCTTGCAGTGCTGAACATTATTATACTCCACATTTTATTATAAAACGATATAGGAATAACTTCCACCGACACGAAGATTTTAAACTAGCCGCGAAACGTTTCTTTTCACTATCATTCCTCGCTATATAACTCTGACATCTATATATATTTATTATCTTACAAAGATTTGGGACCAAATTCATTACGACGGATTTCCCAAATTCTTATGTTCACATCCATTCTTAAAATAAGGCCCAAAGATGCGGTAATTCTGAACGTGTTGCTATCAGCTTTCACGGTTTAGCAACTGAAACGGCAGTCTTTCAGTGAGATCATAATATGCAATGTAAAGATTGTAAATGTTGGTAGCAACATGCCATGTCATCTCGTTAGGCCTGAAGGCAGTTCGTAATTTAGATGCTAATATTACGAGACTGTTCGTAAACCAAGTAATATTATTTTAGTTTAAATATTGATAGCATAAAAATAAATACAGATGGCACCATTGAAGATGGCACACTTATTTGCTTCATGCTTATTGGCTTTTTTTTAGAACCTCGTTGCATATTAAATATTAAGAATCAGAATTATCATACGCATCTTTTTACAAAAATATACATCTATTCCAGGGTTTACAAGCAGTCTCCTGTACAAATATATTCTCCATATAGTCATAACTTCATAAATGCAATCTCTAATCGATTCTGAGCACAAAGCTTCCAATTATTAATGAACCAAAAACATACATAAAGCTCGTTCGGATTGAAGTAGCAAAAATGTCTTTATACTACTGCATATATTAAAATGAACGTTTAAAAATTGTTATTCTTGTTATTTATTACCACTGCTCTAGGCGTTATTGTCGCGTGCTTTACTTTCAATCTAAATTAGTTTCAATTGACGATGCATTACGCACGTAAAGATATAAAAATAGACACATATTTCAAACGATAGGTGTTAATAATTAAAGCATATTAATAACATCTTTGACAAAGCAAAATAAGCCTCACTTTTCATATTTTATTTAATTATAACATCAGTTTTCCAAAGCATTTTTCAAATACATGGGTTTAACAATAATAACCATAATCCCATTCCAATATAATTCATACACCAGCTGATCTTACAAAACTAAAACAAACTAATAAAAAAACAATGAACAAATAAGATTACAACAAAATAATTTAAAAACGAAAAAGATATTTGAGGCAAACCATACTATTTGTACTTCAGTAAAATAGTATTGTACCCATGTATTTGTACTTCAGTAAAATAGAACGCGACGTTAGTTGAACATGATCATTGCCAACGAAAAATTTATGCAACAGAAAAAAATAAAATGATATTGCCTAAAATATCGCATCGCTCTCGACACTAAAGGAACGAACTAATAATCACACACACACGTCATTTCACCACAAATTAGTATTTCATTTATTTAGATCCTTAATTAAAAAAAAAAAAACTTTAAAACTTTATTTTTTTTCTTCGCTTGCAACACATAATTTATACCCGCACAAGATGGGGATTCTCGCTAGGGATGTGACATTGTACATAAAAAATCGATTATTCATTAATCGATTGTTTTTCGTAGCATGATAAATCGATTAATAAATAATCGATTTTTTGTATTAATCTTTTTTTTTCTAATTATATTAAAGAATAAAAACTATATTGATAACAGCTTTATTAAATTAAAAGTACACATCAGATTTTTTTTAATTTAAATAATCAACACAAAAAGTTCTAGAATAGTTAACATGAATAATATTTACACTGAACTTTGCCAGATTGATTGTCAATACTAAAATGTTGACTCCAGCTACTCGTCGGCCTTTTGGTCATTGACATTGTTAATTAAAAACAACTAAAAACAAGAGTAAAACACTAAACACTCAGTCACGAATATTTTTCAAAACTTTGTCTATTGAACAGCAAAGCTAATCATCAATGACATAATATGACTTATTGAACAAATGCCGCTAAAATAATACAGTTCGTTGACTAACGCCATAATAGTGAAAGCTTAATTATTTAAATTACCTAACTGTTTTCAAAGCACACAAGGACTGCCATGTAGACGCACAGATGTCGAGTGATGGGCCTAATAGTAATTCTAGCTCCGCAGTCCGTAGTAATTTCGGGGATTGCGGCCGAAAAAAAAATCGGCAGTGCTAAAACCAAAAATCGATTATTAATCGATTTTTCGTAATATAAAAATCACTTGATTATTTTGGTGAAAAAATCGATTGTTAATCGATTTTTTCCATAATCGATTATTTTATCACATCCCTAATTCTCGCCAGTCGCCACGGTGTTTTTGGTTAGCACAAGTGTCTAGACTTTTTTGCGGTTTTTTGAGTGATTGCTGATACTTTTGTGACTTGTTATTGCATAAGTGTGTTGTCCTTGTGTTCGTAAACAGGTTTGTACTGTGATTGTCATATTTTTTACCCCCTACAAATAACCCCCTGATCCTGACCCCCATGATATCCCAGGTCCCTTAACCCTTTTTTCCCCGAATCCACTATCCCAATTTGCGGACGTTGTCTGTAGCATAATAGAGATGGATGTATCCCAATCCCAACAAACTTCACGCAAACGTCCCGGTAACGAGGAAATTTTGACACCCACTCCCATCAATTTATATCGAAGGATACGCCCAATGACTAATAAATCATATTTATTAGTCATTGGATACGCCTTACTGCATCAAAAGATAACCGCATTTGTGCTTAAGTTGTCCTCTGTCACACAATGACGTAGGTAATTGTCGCTGTACCGTCAGCATATTCGTTTTAAAAAGGGTACTTAATTTAGAAACGAGGTTGTTTAGAAATAATAAAATGTTTATTTTTATAGTCTTTATCAATGATATTATAATTGAATTGAAGGCTAAGTTTTAGATTACCATCCCACGAGTTGGGAGTCCATATTTTTTACAGAAAGATCACATTATTAGAAGCTTCCACGTAAAATTTTAAGTTGAGAAGATAAATAGTTTACGAAAAAAAAAAAAAACAAAGTCTTAGAACTTTAGCAATATTTCGTCACTTTTGAGATTTTGCCTTGACATTGAACGTTAAGTTTTATGTAAAGTTAACGCACTAAAATGTTTTACTTCATAATAATTATGAAATATATACGTATATTAAGTGATTTAGATACTTTTCATGCATATTTCATTATATGACATATATTTCGCTGATTTAAATTAACGCTATTAAATTAACACTTCATAATTTACCGACTATTGCCGATAAGTGAAACCAAACGTTAAACGACGCCGTTTTTTGTTGTTATTGTCACTTCACGTCTTGTCTATCTCTCGTCGTTCTTGTCAGTCATCGTTTGTGTCCCTAGCAGTTGAGAGCGTTTTCGTACTCCTGTTTTATTTTAAAATATACTATCCTTTATTATAATCCTGTTAGGGCGGATCCGACATGGTTAGGTTATGTTATCCGCCCTTACACGCATTCAGCCTTCTAAGAAGAGCGAGCGAAGCGAGCTCGGGACTTGGGGCACCCCGACTCGGACAGGTTAGGTTAGAAGGGAAACGCATAGTAAGGTATAGTCGGATGGCGGGGTCTAAAGACCCCGCCGTCCGACTATACCTTACTATGCGTTTTCTAAACTTCCCCCAATACGGGGGTCTCCTACCCCCCCTCCACAAATATATGTATATACAAAGTTGATACGACAGAGGGGCTTTTCTTTAAACTGAGTATACTAGGTACCATTTTCAAGCTCTGTACCAAAAATCAATTAAATAGGAGCAGTAGTTTAGTCGCAAATGATTTTTTAAGTTTTTGCCCCGTTTGAACACGATGTATCTTTCCTAACAGCTGATTATGTCTATACGCATAGGTCATGCACCTTAAAACGATAAATCTGAGTATAACCTATGCGTTGTTGCCGTTGTGACGCAAGTCACAAGTACAACCAAATATTTTCGCTAAAAAGATGACAATGCAAACAAGGAAGCAATAAATACACACACACTTGCATTTTCATTACGAGAGGGACAATCATCTGCAAAACACCACGCGTAAAAGAAATAGAAATAGGTCAGTGTGTTGCTATTGCATCCTAGCGATCGAGGGGCAGGGGTTGCGATCGGTAAGTGGGGCTGGGGCAGTGGGGCTTCTAAAAACTGTTTTTTTCAGTGCGCCGACGCTATTCTTTCGGAACGTACGCGTTTTGTCGAACTCGCGCGCTGACAATTGGGATTTTGTTTTATTATTGTGATAGGACACTAAATAAGTTTAAGACAGTATTTCTTTTTTTATTGTGACAGGACACGTAACTTGGGATTATTATTATTTAGTGTTAGTGTTTTTTTTTGTGATCGACTGCTTTTATTGTGATACGACACGTAATTAAACTTTGGGTTTGTGTGTGTGTGTAATTAAAGTGTTCAACAATGCCTCGTGTAACTTACACGGCTTTAGAATACACTGACATGATTTTTAATTAGAAAAATAAATAACATTATTCTCTGTCGGTATAATTTGTGCATTCATGTGAATGACACATCGAGAATTTAATTTTTTTGTGATTGTTAAACTTCAAAACCATACCTAAAACAAAAACCCGCGAGCCGAGGAGCCGCCGCGAGCGGGGGCGCCGCCCGCGCCACCGCCGCCGCCGCGGCGCCCGCGCGGGCCGGCGCGCGGCGGGCGGCCGCCCGCTTTGACGAGATAACACACGCCGACGCGCGCGACGTTGCCGCTGTTACCTAGGTATCTGTAGGTCAGTTAAATTTATTTTCAAAGGGTGGTTGCGTTTTACTCTGATTTGTAAGCTATTTAGTTTGTTTGAAAAAAAAAAAAACTCATTTTAGGTGCTTTTTATTTTTATACCGTATCGAATTAATACTAAACACATAGTATACGTAGTGTTATTTAATGCCCCTCTGTCATATCAACTCTGTATATGTACCCATTTATAATAGTTCTTCCGAAAATTCGAAAGTTAGGTTAGAATATTAAAAAAATCATATCTCAAAAAGGGGGGGGCTTCTCAACTTTTCCTTCACAGGGGGGGTTCTACACCTACGCCCCGCCCCTCCCCCCAACTCCCACCCCTTAAATCGGGGGATGGTCAACTAAAGTCGTACCGAATTGAATTTGAAAGCAGAAGCGGTAGAGTTTATTAACAGGCTGATTAAAAAAATCAATAAAAATATTTAATGGATCTTTGCCACACCCTCGCAACGTAGGAAAATGGTATGATAACAGTTCGGGTGATCCTGGCTTTAATGAGCAAGCGCTAGAGGTTTTAGAAAAAAAAAAATTGTGTTCAGCGAATATTCTGCACGAACAACAATATGGCACTACCCACTACCCACCACGAGCAATACCCACCACGAGCGGAGAGAGATCAGGCAAAAGACTCCACGCTTTATGTGCTTTCGAAGCACGTCGCGTTTTATTAAATTGTTTATGTACCTATAATTTTGTATTCGAAAACATAGTTGCAAAGAAAACTTAATCTAAAAAAAATACATAAAAAAAATCCGGCTATAAAAATATTTTAAAATTATAATGTAACCTCCGTACTTCCTAAATTCTTTTAAACTTTTTTTGTCAACGCTACACTACTCTATCGTTCGTTGTTGTTCGTTGACAACGAACGATAGGGTAGTGTAGCGTTGACAACACGAAACGAGTATTTTTGTTATTATGTCATCGTCCGTCATAATATTTATTTTTGAAATCGTAATAAATTAAAAAAAAAAATACTTAGGCATGAAAAGGGTTAAAATTTCCATTATGGGCCAACGATTTATGGGACGGTGAGGAGGGGGGGGAGGTAGGCTACCCCTCTGTACCATTCTCACCCCGCGGAACCCCATGGTTATGGAGATATCCAAGGTTAAAGTTTTTTAGATTAGAATAAAAATTGTCATTATGGTTCATTAATTTATGGGGCGGGGAGAGGGGGGGTGAGAGGGGATACCCCCTGTACCATCCCCACTTCGCGGAACCCCATGGTTATGGAGATAACCAAGATTAAAGTTTTTTAGGTTAGAACAAAAACTCCCCCACAGTTTGACTCCGCCTTATCTCCGGCGCTGCGGGAAGAGCAGCCCTTCCGCCCTTGCGTGCCTAAGCACGGTCACTCATGCTCGGCTCTGCAGCTTCGGCTTGTTGGTCGCCTTCGGCGACCAGCCTCAGCCGCTCCGCCTCGCACGGTTCCCGCGCTTCGTCACAGCGGGCGAAGGCTGCTCTCCCTCCGCGCCTCCGGTTTTTTATATACACTCTAGGGGTAGGGCAGACAAGAACACGTGGAAAGTGGGGTGATCTGATTCGGTTCTGGGTATTTTTCGGATAATCATATAGTGAGAATAAATAAAACACGAGAATTTTATAAATTGTTATATTTATTCAAATTTATATACATATTTTATGGCATTTAATAATTCTTCACGTTCCGTTCCACATTGTAAACAAAAATTCGTTATTGTTTGGGTAAAAAATTCAATGTATTGCTTAACACACCGTTATTGTGCATCTTAACCAAATTTATTAAGTGAATAAGTGAAAATAATATTTTATTTAAGTAAAAAATATGACATAAAATTGAATAAAATACACCTCTACGGTCAATGGAACGTGAAATGTCAACTTTGACGTCTACTATGACAATTAATCCAACCTAAAAATTTGCAAATGTCGTGTTATTTTCCAATTTCAATGGAAACTTTAAAAAATTATATCTCGTAAACCGTGAATTTCCGCAACTTGAAAATTTGTAAAAAGCTTTCTATTTATGAGTACTATCTACAGAAAAAATATGAACTTCCAAATCGTTGGCCCATAATGGAAATTTTATCCTATCCTTGATTTACATCAATGCCCACTCCTCCAAACAAGCAACAAAAAAGCTAAATTGGTTGTGTCAAGTATTCCGTAATGGACAAGGCTATATTGTTCACGTCTCCCGCGTTGAGATCCAACCAAATTCAGGCACCACTCTTCACCCTGTTAATTTTGGCAAATTTTTACTGAACAACAACATTGCGAACATTGTTCGTGGTGGTGTTAATAGAGTTGGCAGAAACCGTGTTTCCGTAGAGTTTACTTCCCCTAAGGACGCTAACTCTTTCTTAGTTATCACTTTGTTATCTAAACACAGCTACTCTGCTTCAATCCCCACATTTAATATAACTAGGATGGGTGTTGTTACTGGGGTTCCCTCTGACATTACAGAAGAAGAGGCATTATCATATTTATCTGTGCCCTCAGGATGTGGGCAAATACTTAAAATAAGACGTATTAACCGTAAAGTCCAAAGAGAAGGTATTACCGAGTGGAAACCCACTGAAACTTGTGTCATCACTTTTGATGGCCAAGTCTTACCCCAAAGGATATACTGCTGCTACACTTCCCTTCCTGTTGAGCAATATATGTATATACCCTACAATCCAATGTCGCATGTGTTGCAGATTCGGACATGTAGCAACCATATGCAGATCTAAACCACGCTGCAGTAAATGTGACCATGATCACCCAGGTGATGGTTGCAGCATTTCTGAGGGTGAGGCCTTCTGTGTGCTATGCTCGGGTAATCACTTTGCAAATAGCAGGTCATGCCCCGAGCATGGTAGACAGAGAGCTATTAAGACTGTTATGGCTGAAAAATCAATCCCTTATGCTGAGGCTAGCAAAATTATACCAACAGCTTCCCGTAATTATGCAAATGTCACCAAGACTCCAATTTCTCAGTCCTATCGGAAAACTGTAACTCTCAAGCCCAGGACCCATGCCCCCCTTTCCCCATCATATGATAAAGCTGCTCATCACCAGATAACTAGTTCTCCTCAACCTTCACAGCCTAATGATAGTGCTCTCAATTATAACAATGAATCTTCTAATAATAATAGTACTTCTTCTATTATTGAACTACTCATAAAACTTTTACCTACTGTTATTTCTTCTTCTACGTCTAATACTCAATCACCGTCCAACGTTGCCGACCAACTTATTAAACTACTTTTAAACATTAGAAATGGCGGCTCGCCAAGTTTTCCTTCAGTGGAATGTGAGGAGCGTTTGGCATAAAAAGCACGACCTCATATTTCTCTTAAATAAATACAAGCCATTGGCTTGTTCCATAGCTGAGACTTGGCTCATTCCAAGTCTTAGCTTTCGTATACCACATTTTAACATCCTCAGATGTGACAGAGCTGACGGCTGTGGAGGGTCGGCTCTATTTGTCAACAATCGGGTCCCACTATTAATTACCCTTTACTTTACCTCCACTTACGGGTAATATGAGCATTACCGCAGGAAGGGTTGAAGGCATCACAGTGTTTTCTATTTATATCGCTCACCCCCACCAAGACTTTTTATTATTTTATTTATTTATTTATTATAAGGTAGCTTCACAGCTGACAGTAAGTATAACATTAAAACTATTCTAAACATTACGCCAATTACGAAGTACACAGAAAAATATGAAAAACAGAGACTGACATAATTATTAATATTTGTAGTGCGTGCGGGCGTGTATATATGCGGTGTAGTGTGTAAATGGTGGTGTTATCCGGCGTTTGATGGAGGATGTGGATAATCTCTTTTTTAAGTCTGTTCCGTGTGGTATTGAAGGGGTCCAATGTTGGGAATTTATCATTATATAATGCAGGTAGACGCGAAAATGGTGACATCTTTAGATAATTAGTGGATGCCGATGGTACTGATAACAGTATGTCTGGTACGTCTGAGTGGGACGTTAAAGGTTATTCTGCTGAGGAGTTGTGGACAGTCAAATTTATTGTTAAGTATGTCGTATAATAACATCATATCATTCAACTGTCGACGCTCTTCTAGAGTATTAAATTTGTGGTATCGACAGGAGTCCGGGTAATTTGGGATATCCGCTTTAGTTTTGTAATTTAGGTGCTTAATAAATTTTCGTTGGATTGATTCAATTTTATCAATATAAAATATTTCATATAAAAAGGTCGCCATATAACCTATTTAATACATCAATGCATATAACACTTGCGGATTCCAGTATGCTCCTAACGTAACAGTAATATAAAGTTTTTAAACATAGTGGGTTATAGACTGTTGGCTGTTACGTATTACGAATCCAAGGGACTTGTAGGCTTTACTAGTGATTTGGTCAATGTGTGCCTCGAACGTGAATTTTTCGTCCAGAATCACACCCAAATCCCTAAGCTGTGATACTCGCGGTATGTTATCATTACTGATACAATACATGTATTTAATATTGTTGCGCTTCTTAGAGAATGTTATAATTTGGCATTTCTTAGTATTTACATTTATGTTGTTTAAAACTATAATAGTCACTAAGTATATCTAAGTCTGATTGGATCAATTGACAGTCACTAGGGTTATTAATTTTCAAAAATATTTTTTTGTCGTCGGCATACAGA
Organism: Agrochola macilenta; assembly: GCA_916701695.1. NCBI lineage: Eukaryota > Metazoa > Arthropoda > Insecta > Lepidoptera > Noctuidae > Agrochola > Agrochola macilenta. The sequence continues at coordinate 18,702,010 of OU753560.1, read as the reverse complement.
AGATGTTCAGAGTGAAGGAAACACTGTGTTATGTCAAATAAATAAATGTTATAAAGTAAGGGGGATACCAGTGAGCCCTGAGGTACCCCAGAAGTAACGTCTATGTAATCAGATCGGTGACTACCGATAACTACAGCTTGCCGACGGTTTCTCAGGTAAGAGCCAATCCACCTTAGCAAGTTCCCCTTAATACCTACGGCTTTTAGTTTTTCAATTAATATGCAGAAATCTACCCGGTCAAACGCTTTTTCGAAATCTGTGTATATTACGTCCACCTGGGCACCGTCGTTCATACCAGTAACAACATAGTTGGTAAGCTCGAGAAGGTTGGTATTGACTGAACGAGATTTAACGAAGCCGTGTTGGGAAGCAGGTATACAAAGCTTAGTTGCAGCGTAAATATGACCGTATACAATTTTCTCAAGCAACTTCCCAAAGTTGTTTTATAATGATACTCCTCGGTAATTAGATACATCCAGCTTGGAACCCTTTTTATGGATCGGGACAATTTGAGCCTCGCGCCACTGTCGCGGGTAGGTGCCCCCGTCGAGAGATCGCTGGAAAATTATCTTAAGGGGAGAAGTTAGACCTAATTCGCATTTTTTAATAAAAATAGCTGGTATCCCATCAGTACCGGCTCCTTTCTTACTGTTTAAAATTCCAAAAACTGTTTTGAGTGACTCGGGAGTGATGACAATTGAATGAGTAACGTTTGACAAAGGTGAGTCATCGCAATTCCTAACATTGTTACTGCTAGTAGGACTAAAAACGTTTTGAAAAAAGTTATTAAATGCGTTACAAATATCCTCGCCGTTCGAGTATGATACCCCTTGATAAACCATATTGCGAGGGTATCCGGAAGATTTCCTTTTATTATTTACGTATTTCCAAAATTCTTTAGGTGACTTTATTCATTCCTTCTCGCATCTGGCAGTATATTTAGCGTAGTACTCCTCTTGGAGAAATTTTACCCGAGATCTTAACAAGGCGAATTCGGCGTAGTCCGCTTGGAATATCATTTTTTTTCCACCTTTTGTGTGCCTTAAATTTTTCCTTGATAGCGTTTATTAGTGGTGGAGGGTACCATTTCGGGTATCGGAAACGTCCTGATACTTTAACTATTGGAACGTGTGCGTCTATAAGTGAGCGTAATATTATGTAAAGAAAGTCGACACACTCCTGTACATTACGCTGTTCGAAACGATTATTCCAGTCCACGCTAACGAGCTCCGAATTGATTTTATCAAAATCAGCCTTTATAAACTTTTTTATAACTCTAGGTTGAGTGGGAATAGGCTTATAACAGCAATTTTCAATCGAAAGGTCCAGTGGGATGTGAAACTTGTCTATATATACCTCGCTTGAGGTACATTCTAAAGATACATTAGAAATGACAAGGTCAAGAACATTGTCGCAGCAATTTGATTTCAGATTGTATTGAGTCATATTCATATAATCTAACGAATTAACAAATTCAGTTGCGACTTCAAATAAATCAGAGTTAGTTTTAGATTTCCAACCGTATCCGTCTGACGACCACGTTATGAAGGGAAGGTTAAAATCGCCGACCACTAGGTACCTATCAACTGGTCTTAAATTGTATGAATGTAGAAGAGAGTCTTTAAAGTCCTTCAGCATTGTTGGGGGGTATATAAACTGCGGCTACATGTAGGTCGCCTTTCTGTGATGACTTTGAAAAAACATTGTTCTTAATCGTTACCCAAATACATTCCGCGCATCCTGTATGAATATCTGACCTCACTGTGGCAGAGTAACTACGTTTAATACAGATCATGACACCGCCACCCTTTTTTCCGCTAGGGCGATCGCTAAATACATCATAACGATCGTCACATATTTCTGTGTTCAATATTCCGTCACACAACCAACTTTCCGTAATAATTATAATGTCCAAGTCATGAGATTCAATATTACGATAAAACAAAGGTAGGTTAGTCCTAAGTCCGCGCGTATTCTGATAATAAACTTTTAACTTATTCATATTATAATTATAATGTGAGGTAAGTAGAATAATATTAATGCTTGGAGAAGAGAGAAAAAAAATAATGAGCGCGGGTACTTAGGAAATAATTTGCCAGAATGTATGTGTTGCGATTTGTAACGGACCAACGACAAGTAGTGAATAATATCGAGCCAGTGGTTCTCAACGAGAGGGTCGCTAGGAGTGTCAGTTTTTTACTTGAGTTGTTTTGTGTCTGAGTATGATAGTGTTTAGTGATGGATGAATGTATAGAAGTAGTTTGTAAGTGTATAAAGTTAAACATAATGAAAATGGTCGTTATTACAACAATGAAAACAATGAACGAATATGAGAAAATTCTTAGTAGCATGAGAATTACTTTGAAATAAGAAACTTCTCCAAATCTTCTTCCGAGCTGATTGCAGCGGGTGGTGATTTTTCGTGGCAGCGCATGTAGACTGAGCAATTTTTTACCCACACAAATTTGATGTCCAGTTCCTTCGCGCGTTTACGGCAATTATTAAGCAGGATTTTATTAGCTACTAGCTTTTGCCCGCGACTTCGTCCGCGCAGAAGTCGAAAATGGTTCTAATCAGATTTTTTATTGGTTTTACGTTATTAATTTTGTTATACTTAACATATAAAAAACAATATTTTTTGTTTTTCCTTCGAGTGCTAGTATCACCAGGCTACTCTGTGCGCTTATTCTGGAGCATGTCACATTCAACTTGCCGTGGGAGAAGCAGCTTTCCCTCAAGTCTACTTCCGCCTTAAAAGTATGACCTTGAGCTTTGTAGCTCGTCTCTAGCACTCTCTTGAATTCGAAGGGGTAATTTAATGGTGTAAGGGAAATCCTAGAAATAAATACAGACCTCTGTGAGGCTGACTGTCAACTGGAGCGGAGAAGAGAGGAGAGGAGTGGAGATGCGCCAATATTAACCAATTGAATCTTAACTCCGGTCCAGAGCTTAGATTCTATTCGTTAATATTGGCACATCTCCGTTCCTCTCCTCTGGTCTCCACTCCAGTGGACAGGCAGCCTAAAGCTAAAATATGAGTAGTATGGTGATTTTCGAGACATTCCAATGTTAAAGAGTATTTGCATTGCACCAAGCTATTATGTGAGTTCAACCTTTTTTGAATAAAATCGGATTGAGTTATCAAACATTGTGTCAAAATAAAATGTAATTTAAATCAAAAGCACTAAGGAGTATTGATATCAACTTCGAAGCAAATCACTACCAAAATAACTTTCTACCCCTATTTAACCCTTTAGGGGATGAATTTCAATAAAATACGAAATACGTCTTCCTTCAATTCTGTTAAAGAATGTTTATGCAAAATTTTAAGTAGATTGGACCAAGGAATCACGTTGTCCCATACAAACTTTGCCCACCTTTTTCACCCCCTTAGGGGTAGAATTTCGGAAAATCCTTTCTTATCGGTTGCCTAGGTCATACAAAGAACACACCCTCCAAGTTTCAAGTCTCTACGATCAGCGGTTTAGGCTGTGCGTTGATCCGTCAGTCAGTCATTCAGGACAAAGCATTTTATATGTATACTAGCTTTTGCCCGCGACTTCGTCCGCGTAGAAGTCGAAAATAGTTCTAATAGTATTTTTGGAACGAAATTCCTTATCGCGCGTTGCGAAAGGGGGCTAGACGGAAAAAAATAGCCGTAATTTGCCGAGCGGCGTGCGCGTGTTTCTCTGTCTGTCTCTCTCTCAAAGTCAATGTCGAAGTCGAAGTCGGAGTCGGAGTCGAAGTCGGAGTGGAAGTCGGAGTCGAAGTCGAAGTCGGAGTCGAAGTCGAAGTCGGAATCGGAATCGAAGTCGATATTACAATTCCTTCACTAATTAATCGAAAGGAACTTCGTTCCATCCGGGTGTCCCTTGACACCTCAAGTTGTTTTTTTTTATTGTTTTTTTATGTTAATTTTGTTATAACATATAAATTATTATGTTAAAATGTTTGAATAATTATAAAATATAACAATCTTTATTATACTCGTAGTGTAGGGATATAAAGGATAAAAAAAACTTGAAAAAAAAAAAAAAAAATTATGAACGTGAAGCTCGGCTTTTGATCTGGCGAAAGTTACACGGGTGTATTATCTTTTTACAACGAAATCGAAATACTACACCTACCGCAGTATTTCTTTGTAAACAATATTTTTTGTTTTTCTTTCCGGTGCTAGAATCACCAGGCTACTCTGTGCGTTTACTCTGGAGCATGCTACATAGAACTGGCCGTGGGAGAAGCAGCTTTCCCTTAATTCTACTCCCGCTACCTTAAGAGTTTCACCTTGAGCTTTGTTTATAGTCATTGCCAAGCATACTTTGATGGGAAACTGCACTCTCTTGAATTCGAAGGGGTAATTTGATCCCGGAGGACACGGTGGAGCATACGGTGGAGGTCTGCCCTGCTTGGGTGGGGCACCGCCGTGTCCTCACGGAGGCGATCTCTCGCGTCCGGCCCTGGTTCAGGCCATGGTCCGGAGCGAGAGTGCATGGGAGGCCGTCACTTCCTTCTGCGAAGCAGTAATGCTCGCGAAGGAGGAGGCGGAGCGCGCGAGGGAGAGGCAAGATGCGCGCCCTCGCGCCCCTAGTCGCCGCAAGAGACGCCTCGGGCGTCGGGAGTCGCGAGCCGACTTCCGGCCACTGTAGGCGCGGGCTTGCGGACGGTGAGCTATGGGTAGCTCGCCGTCCGATAAGGACCAGGCCCGGGTCGACGGCGCGTTGTGTTCCACGCGCGCCTCAAAGAGATGTCAGCACCAACTGACGGGGTCCGTAAGGGCCAATGCCTGCCGGGGTTGCGAGTTTATCCGAAAGGGATATCGCGACCCCGGCACACAGGCAACGGAAAGAACACGGGTGGGTTTTAGTCAGTAAAAGTCTGACACACCCTCCCGCTCCGCCCAGAGCGGGAGAAGTTATTTGACAATATCACAACTTCAAAAAAAAAAAAGGGGGTTAATTTGATGGTGTTAGGGGAATCCTAAGAATAAATACAGACCTCTGTAAAGCTTACAAACCTTTAAATGCGGTACTAATATGTATAGTACGGTGACTTTCGAGACATTCCAATTTTAAAGAGTATTTGCATTGCAAGCACCAAGCCTTTAAGTGAGTTCAACCTTTTTTGAATAAAATCGGATTGACCTTTCAAACATGTGTCAAAATAAAATGTAATTTAAATCAAAAGCACTAAGGAGTATTGATATCAACTTCGAAGCAAATCTCTCCCAAAATAACTTTCTACCCCTATTTAACGAATAGAAAATGAATTTCAATAAAATACGAAATAGGTCTTCCATTAATTCTGTTAAGGAATGATTATGCAAAATTTGAAGTAGATTGGACCAAGGAATCACCTTCTCCCATACAAACTTTGCCCACCTTTTTCACCCCCTTAGGGGTAGAAATTCGAAAAATCCTTTCTTATCGGATGCCTACGTAATACAAAGAACTCACCCTCCAAATTTCAGGTCTCTTCGATCAGCGGTTTAGGCTGTGCGTTGATCCGTCAGTCAGTCATTCAGGACAAAGCATTTTATATATATAGATAGATAGATAGTGAGGTGCTCGTTTATAAAGACTTTCAAAGAATTACCTTCGAAGCCTAGGTCGTTTGTAGTGATGCCTTTGGATCTGTTGATTTTCCGAAAATTTGCAATGATAGAATCTTTGGCGTTTCTGTTCCTCAGTTTAGCAATAATACGCTTTGGTTTACCTGTTTGGGATTGCAGTGGCTGAACTCGTGTTATAAATTCAATATCTTCCCTGGTTATGTTGGCGTTGATTGAGGTAGCTATTTTTAGTAATAACTGTGTCAGATCTTCATCATGTTTTTCCGGTATCCCTACTATTTCAATGTTGAGGAATCTATTTTGCTGTTGACCACGGTTGTACTCTCTTTCTAGAACGTTGGTTTTTATTTGCAGATCTTTAATTAGCTCCTCTCTGTTCTTAATCGTTTTTTCTAAACTAGTTAAGCGCTCTTCGTATTTATTTATTTTGTTGGTTAAAGCATTGCGCTCCTTCTTAAAGGTCTCGACAATTTCTAATTTAGCTTCGATTTGCTCAAATCTTAAATTTAACTCGTCAATTATTTGTGTTTTAAGGCCAGATGCCAGGTTGTTTAGATCCAAGCGCAACTGCTCAACCTGTTCGGGTAATTTTATTAGAGTCTGTAATAATGACTCAATCTTCTGAAGAGATGACATTTTGATAGATGAGTCTTCTTGGGTACTCGGTTTGACCGGTATTTGGTTTCTCGGGGAGTTCAGTTGAGGGGAGTTTTTGCACTCCGGGCAGATCCAAGTTCCCTGCCTGTCTGATCCCAATCTCCTCCAGCCGACCTCAGAGAGGCTTAACACAAGGGAAGTGAAATGTCAGACGACAACTCGAACAGTGGGCGCCATCCGATACCGCATCTGCACATTTTTTACAAGTGAAATTGATACCGGGAGGTGGAATTTCATTTTTGGAGCTATGCCGTGTTGCTAGAAGTCTCGAGCCGATGTTCCCGTAGCGCGCAGTAATTAACTTGATCCAATCTGCTCCGGTATGTTAGTTTGGTGGCAAAGTGTTATATCCGCAGCACGGAGACGCGAATTTGAATCCCGTCGGTAAACACACTTTTAATAATTAGGAACTTTCAAGGTTGTAGGAAATTAGCCAGTGAACACGTCTACTCTCGACCGTGGTTGAAAAAAGTTGAAAAAAAAACATTTTCTCTAATGTCCAGGGACCAATACTGGTCATGGGCGACTTTAACTGCCATCACTATAGATGGGGGTCTGAGCGCTGTGATGCCTTTGGTATAGCATTGGTTGAGCTCTTGGACGATCTGGATCTCTGCATTTTAAATAATGGATGCCCAACACGCAGATCTCTTCCCGGACAACAAAAGAGTTGTGTCGATTTAACCTTTTGTTCAGTTGAGCTAGCAGCTTCGACCCATTGGGAATGTACGACCTTGTCGCATGGTAGTGACCATTACCCTATTGTCATATCTTTACTTAATAAGACTTATTTAGAGAAAACTTCTCCTCCACTTTTGAAATATAACCTGTCCAAACCAGATTGATCAAAGTTTGCTTCATTATTGGAGGATAAAATTGCTGTTCTTCCAAATTTAAATTCAAGTTTATCATATACTTCTGGTCACCATCATGCCAAGAGTTGTTATGAGGGATTTGTTACAGCCATCAAGTCCAGTGCGGACTCCTGCTTTCCGTTAAAAAATAGTGCCCGTGGTAAAATACCCTCACCCCCATGGTGGGATCCAGAGTGCACTTCAGCAATCAGGGATAGGGATGAGGCCGAGGAGTATTACAATGCGGACATGAGCACCGAAAATCTATTGGCATATTTGCAGCTTAATGCTAGAACCAAACGTCACCTTCGCAAGAAGAAACGTGCAGGTTGGATTAAGTTCTGTACCTCCTTATCTCCCTCTACTCCAGTCTCGGTAGTCTGGAAGAACATCAATAGATTTAGACGTGGGTGCTCCCCATCAGTCTCTTCACCAATCACCAGGGAAACAGCTGAACTTTTTTTTGATAAAATTGCTCCACCATATGTTCCTTTCTCTTCTGAATGTTTCAATACTTCCCTGCAAAATGTTTCAGAGGATCCTTTTGATGTACCATTTACTTTGGAAGAACTGAAGGTGGTGCTCAGACATGTCCGGGACTCAGCCCCCGGTATTGACGGTGTACCGTATTCTTTCATTGCTCATTGTGGAGACAAGGCTAAACTCTACTTCTTAGACATTATAAATTTTTGTTATAGTAATGGTTGGGTTCCAGATCAGTGGAAGTTGCAAATTATTATCCCACTATTGAAGCCTGGTAAACATGTAGATGATCCGAACGGACTTAGACCAATTGCTTTGTCCTCAGTCTTAGCCAAATTATTGGAACATTTGATCAAAAACCGACTTGAATGGATAGTCGAATCGAGAGATTTACTGCCGAATTACCAATTTGGTTTCAGGAAAGGGCTTGGCATAATAGATAGTGTTGGCGTTTTAGTTGCGGATATCCGTTTAGCATTTTCCAAAAATGAATCCGTTGTTGCTGCTTTCTTAGACATCTCCTCTGCATACGATAACGTTCTCCTTCCCGTACTCAGGCAGAAATTGCACCAGCTGAGTCTCCCGGGTAAGATGAACGAATGTATCTGTGGACTTCTTTTATCTCATTCGTTGGTTCTGAGAGTTCAAGGCGAGGAATTTGATGCAAGGCAGACTTGGAAGGGACTCCCGCAAGGATTTGTTCTCAGCCCCCTTATCTATAATTTGTACACGGCGGATATTGGGTCTTGCCTAAATAATAACTGTCACGTCATTCAATACGCCGACGACTTAGTCCTATACGTGACAGATTCCTCCATCATAGACGCGGCGTCGTCTCTATGCCTCTCTCTGGACTCTTTGAACCAATGGCTTTTATGCCATGGTCTATCATTAACCGCACCAAAGAGTTCGGCAGTAATTTTCTCTCGCAAAAGACTGACTCCGCACATCACTGTAGACATTTTAGGTCACAATATTCCGTTGGTTAATAAAGTAACATTTTTAGGCGTTTTTTTAGATTCAAAATTAAATGGTAAGCATCATATAAATTTATTAATAAAAAAATGTGAAAGAGTTGTTTCAATTTTAAAAGCTCTCGCGGGTGTCTGGTGGGGTGCCCACCCTTACACTATGAAATTAGTCTATAACGCCTTGATACGTAGTGTTCTAGACTATGGCACGTTCCATCTAGTTCCATGCAACAAGGGTGCTTTGGCTGGGTTGGATAGGATTCAGTCAAAATGCTTTCGGATCATCTCTGGTTGTATGAAGTGTTCTCCTGTTAACGCATTGCAGGTTGAGTGTGCTGAACCTCCCCTGGCCCTAATACGGCAGTATCTGGCCTCCCGTTTTCTAGCTAGATTAATATCTAGATCTTCCCATCCCCTTTTAGCAAAATTGAATGAGTTAGATGCCATAAGCAGAAACTCAAATTACTGGAATAATAAAGAAATTCCCCTAATCCTAAAAGCATTCCGTCAATTTAGAATCTCCAATAGAACAGTACCCCCGATTACCTCTTTTTAACTTTCCCTATGAAGTTTTATGTTTCATTCCAAAAAATTTCTTCAATATTGGTATTTCCAAAAAGTCCTCTTCAGCTTATTCGACCTTCAATGCGGCGGTGGGAGAACGATGGATTGGGTTTCAAAGGTTTTTCACAGACGCTTCAAAATTTAATGATCTCAGTAACACTGGTGCTGCAGTTTATTATCAAAGCTTCAGAATTATTTTACAATACAAATGCCCTAAGGAGTCTTCTGTGTTCACGGGCGAGTGTGTGGCTGTATTGGAAGCTTGTCTTTACATAGAGGCACACCACAATATTGACAAAGCCGTAATTTTCACAGACTCTCTTAGCTGTCTGCAAGCCTTAGTACAAAACCCTTTCAAGAGTAAATTGCACAGCTCCCTTGTTTTAAAAATTAAAAAGTCTTTATTATCTTGTTCTATTAGTCAAAGAGAGGTTCAGTTAGTTTGGATACCTGGTCATTGTGACATTAAGGGCAATGAGTGCGCTGATGCCTTGGCCAAAGAAGCTTGCTCATCAGCAACAGCTGATCTCACCCACAATTCTCATCAGGGGTATGACTTGCTGAGCCTTCCAAAGGTTGAGCTACAATCTTCATGGCAGGATCAGTGGAATAGCACTTCAAGAAAAAAAGGGGAGGTTTTATTATGCAGTACAACCAACTATAAAATCAAAACCTTGGTTCTACGGCTACAAAAAAGTCTCCAAAACCGTTATATCAGTCCTTTGTCGAATCCGTTTAGGCTTTTGCTGTACTCCCGTATTTTTTTGAAAAAATCCATGTTTGTGACTCCTCTCTCTGCGAGTGCGGGTTGGAAGAGGACACTCTAGATCACATCTTCTTCGAATGCTCGAACAACGTTCCACCTTTAGATTTATATAAACGTCTCCCTAAATTTAAGATCCCTCTTCCGATTAATTTCCCCTCCTTACTAACATTTTCCTGACCAGAGTTGCTTGTGGCGCTGATGACCTTCATCCGCCACAATAACATTAAGTTATGAACTATTCTTTCTGTGGGTGTGGTATGCATTTATTCTATGTTTTAACAAATTATAATATTTATTTATATATATTTTTTTGTTTGTTTCAGTCCCGTACTAACCCAACAAGATCTACATTGTGTTCAACTGTATCAATCGAAGAATTTTTACTTGTTTTATTTTTATTTTTTATAACAAACACTTACTTTTTCCAACGCACTTTAGACATTGGCAGAATAGTCGACATCGGCTTTGCTTGCCATTTATTAAAAATAGAATAGAAGATGGAGAAGCTCGGCCTCGATATCGATGTAGGCTCTTCGCCAGGCGACATGAAGCAAGCCAACCCTCAGGAGGCCCGCAAACTTTCCATCCAGCGCTGCATCCAGTCTCTAGTGCACGCAATCCAGTGCCGCGACGACAACTGCTGCCTACCTTCCTGCCAGAAGATGAAGCGCGTCCTCACGCACACCAAGAGCTGCCGCCGCAAGACCAAGGGCGACTGTCGTATCTGCAAGCAGCTCATCGCGTTGTGTTGCTACCATGCGAAGCCCTGCCAGAAAACCAGGTGTTCCGTACCTTTCTGCAGCAGCATCAAGGAGAAGCTGAAGCAGCAGCAGGTGCAACAGCGAGTGCAACAAGCCAAGCTGCAGCGGAGACGTATGGCGGCCATGAACACGCGAGGGGCGGCGCCTCCGTCCTCTCCGCCGCAGGCCTCCCTGGCCTCGCCGCCTCCTTCCAAACCTGCCACGCACGCCTTACCGCACAATGTGCAGAAGGCGTTGCAACAGGTATATACTTTGACACTTGTCATATTATACTCATGTCTTCTTATTTATTAGTGAAATAATCAAAACTAGTTATGTGGGATTTTTGTCCAAAATTTTCTATTTTGTTACTTAATGTTTTTGTCAAGTCTTCCAACCGGAAGTATAGCGGACTTTAACATTCGTACGAATACCTGAATCCACAAGAGTAGGACGATATTTGCGAATATAATTTCCATACTAACGCGGAAACATTCGTACATTGCATCGATATACTGATATAACTATCCAATTAAACTGCTAGGTAGGGTGGATACTTTTCACTGTCTGACCGTACGAAAGTTTTCGCGCATACGAGTGACCTTAACAGAACATTTCCCTCTACCAGGTCCAAGAGGAAGCGGCGCGTTAACAAGCACCTTCTTACGGCAAGTAAGCCGCGATGGGCCCTCCGCCTGGCAGCGTGGGCGTGGGCGGCGTCAGCGTGGGCGCCGTGGGTGGATGTTATGTTAAGCGGAACGTGAATCAAACAGCAAGCTCCAGTAATGACTGCTATATTTAATTAATCAATTTCCTACCACCACCGACATTATCAATGTACCCACATCAGAATATCATTACATCTTTCTCCCTCAAAAACAAACAAAAATAAATACAAAATAAACATATTTTTTTTTTTTTTAATTAATTTACACGTCAAAATTTCCTTAAATAATAACAAATCAAAGGAATACATATAATTACTTAAATATGGTGAATGCCTAGACAGGCCTCGCCATAAATTTTTCAGGGGTTGTAATCTCCGTAAATAGACGGTTTCTGCAGAATAAAAGTAAGTATAATGAGACTTTATAATGTATTATTTTCGCCTAACGCCAAATTTTATAAAAAAAAAACAGTATTTCTAGGAGAATTAGACCCAATAAAAATCGAAAAATCTTTACATGTGTGAGTGACCTGAATCGCGCCATCTAACAGAAATTTAAAGAACCACCGAGAAAGAGTTATTTGCTGTTGTGTTACGAGTTTACGTTCGGTAAACATTTATAATAGATGGCGCTGTTCGAACTCGACGTGTAACCTTGGCGCTTGCCAAGGTTACACGTCGAGTGACGCGGCGATGCGACGTTGCCATTCAAGACGCACAAATGGCAACAACGCGGGGTGTAGCGGGGCTAGTCCATGCGTGATTGTCTTGACAAAGTTTGCGAATCGTTTCCAAAATTGTGTTTCTAGAAAGTTAGCGCCGGCGCGCGGGTTTGTCCGCGGGATTTAAATTTTATGATTGATAAAATGTTTTTTATTAGGGAATGAGAAAGAATGTTAGAAAGTGAAAAAAAATATCTGCGATTTGCATTTGGTTCACACAGATACAATACTAATGTAATTATTGTAATATCTACTTTAAATATAAAGTGCCTAAAGATTTAAAAATCTTTCTACTGTATGTAAGTAGGTACTGATAATACATTTTCTGACACGGTTAGGTACTAATTCATTGGTTTGGGTTGAATAAAATCAGAGAATAGAAGTTCATGTAAACTTAGGGTATACCTAAATCAGGCGATCAGCGTAGGCAAATTTACCTATTTTTTTTCTAATTACCTACCTACGCAATGGTGACACGTAGGTACTACTTACATCTATTGATTTAATCATATTTAATTTATGTGAAACCATCAAGATAAGTGAATACACAGACAAACCACATTGATTTTTCATAACAATTGCACATTTTAGTATTATTAGCACACGTCAAAGTGCGTCGAGATAAATTGGTCTTGCCATCTAAGAAGTTTACCAAGAAAAAGGGGAAATAAAACATAGGGCAGTATTTTAGTAGTAAGTTGTAGGATGTTCTGATATTTAAAACGATGAATGATCATCATTCATTTATGGTTTCGGGGTTTTTAACTGTCAGCGAAATGACGTTCTCAAAATGGTAGCTGTAGTTCCAATTTCGCTCGTCTGAACAGCTAAGTAAGTAGTAAGCACCATTCAGGTTTAGAATTGGTGACTGGGGCTACTACTGAGAACCAATCATACGAGTGCCATCCGTGAAAGAGTTTTTATTTAAAAGTGAAGTGTTTTTGTGTTTTATTTACGGTAAGTGTTATTTTTATGTACAAAGGATGCTTTTCTGCTTGAAGGTGATACAGAGTTATATTATAATAGTAATTACCCTTAAAACTTAAAAAAGTGTAAGATTTAGAAGAGGAAATACAAAATCAAACGTTAGCAACACTCGTTGATTGACATCACATCACATACCTACCTACTCTAAATTTCAAATATTTCCCCCAAAAATAGGGACGTCAATTCTCTCTAAAAAATGGCTGTATGGTCTCAGCTCACTTTGCCTGTCCCAGAGGGACGAAAGGAACCAAAAAAAAACTCTGAAAAAGATCCGTTACTGAATTGATTCGAAAAGAAATATGAAAAATCGATTCACAAATAAAGAAATAATTTTCCAAAAATCAATCATTTGTTTTCGATGAAATTCGCAATGTAGGGGTTTACGGGGTGTACGTTACCCTAGCAAGAAAGTGTCTCCTAGAGTTATATGAGTGGAACGTATAGTTGGTGCCTAATCTGCTGTAAATGTGCCCCTACATAAAAAATTGGTGCCCCTTGTCGTTTTGAAAAAAAAACCGAAAAAACGATTCCTGCTAGGGTAACGTTTTTCCAGCAGGAAAATTCTAAACCAATGATCTGAGAGAGAAACATTGTGCAAGGCCAGAGAGCTTATAGTATTAGTGCCAAAGTGTGCACCTAAAAAGAAAATGTGTGGTCCTTCAGGTTTTCGAGATATCGCGTTTCCTGCTGGAGTTCCGATGTTATAACATATTGACTTTTTAGGACAATATTTTAATTTTGTGGGGCACCAATTTTTTATGTAGGGGCACATTTACAGCAGATTGGGCACCAACTATACGTTCCACTCATATAACTCTAGGAGACACTTTCTTGCTAGGGTAACGTACACGTTTACGAGTGCGAAAAAACGATCGATGAGCGAAAAGAATTTAACTAGTCTCATGTCTGGAAAAAATCCGTATTTTTACGCAAAAGGATTTGCACTGGATATGCTTCGAAATTTTCCCGCCACCACAATTCTTAACAATTCAAACAAACAAAAAACTGATGTTCTAGGGTGAAATATCGATTCCCTGTATCGATTTGAAAAAACGTTTTTATTTGTTCCAAAAAATCGATTCTTTGCTCAATCGATCTCAGATTGACATCTCTATTTGGTCTGTTCTCATGCAGTGATGCCAGAACGTCCCAAAAGGGACGATTTTTGTCCGTTTAGACATCTTTACGTCCCTTCGATGTCCGTTCATATATTCAGTCCCTTTTCCGTCCCTTTTCAAATATCCAACTACAATAATGCGTTTATAATGCAAATAACAAAACACAGTTTTAAAAATTACAAAAAATCGTAAAAATTAAACGCGCGGCGTGTGAATGCAATTAATTTCAGACCACTGGCGAATATCGCCAGCCATCCTTTTTCCACGCGCAGTGATCCCGTATCGCTTGCCTTCCACGCACACACACAACCACAATCATTCGGATAATCAGCTGAATTCATTACTAAGGGGGTACACTATCAAATCTTTGATCAAAGTTATAATGAAATTGTAAAATAGACATATTATGAGTTTATCCCCCTCAGGGTGATATTACACTATCATTATTATATCATATAACTATCTACAAAGCTCAATAATTACCCATAATATTATGTCTATTTTAACCCACCTTAGTATCCTTGATGGCAACAAGTTCAAGAATCAAGGATTTCGTGAAGTTTGAGCCGACCAAAGACATGCAAAAAAACAAAACCTAGCTGGCGGGCCCCGAATGCCCCCGGGTTGGGGGGCTACGGGAATGGCCGGGACCAATATTGAACATCTTAATTTTTTTTTTTCGCTTATTTGTTTGCCCTAAAAATATAACAGTATTCATGCCATTTTAGGTATACTTTTTTCTCATTCAATCGTAACAAATTAATATTTCTCCAGCCTTCCTTTTTGTCCAAAAATCGTCCCATTTCAGCAAATGAATCGTCCGAAAGTCGACGCAGGTACTGGCAACACTGTTCTCATGTTCCGTCAGTTGTTTTGCAAATTTTCACACACAGCTTGACACTTGACAGCTTGATTGATGGTGACAAATGGTGGTGTTATTTCTGACTAATACAAATTTCTTGAAGCATTTCATAATTACGATACTTTTGCTGTTGTGTTTAATTATTCTTTTTGATTACAGATTGAATTGCAACTCTGCCTAAGTGTGTGTGATTTTCGCGGCCCGGAATACATATGTCGTATATATACGACATATGTATTCCGGGCCGCGAAAATCACGGAAAAAAGTGCAAGCAACATTGAAAAGACATCATGGAAATTCTTCTAATGATTTTTAGTGAGTAAATCAGATTCCCATAAGATTTCGAATCAGATTTACGTGAATGTACCTATGAGTGTATTTGATACTCGTTGGCCCGTGATGTAATGTCTTCGTTTGCCGCCATTTCTTCTGTAGACCCTTGTCTGTTACGATACCTCCAGGAGATTTATGACAATTGTTTATCTATTGTGTCTCGTCGATAACAGTAGGAAAAAAAGAAACGGCTAGCTCGATAAGGTTAGTTTCAAGTAGTGTATTGAGCAAGTTTTATCAAATTGCAGCCGGCTGGAAGCATGGCGTAACAAGAAAAAAAAAGTTGTGGAAGAAACCGCGGACTGCCCTGTTGTGTTTAGGTAGGTACAGACATATCAATATTTTTCTGTCTCTCAACATTGTTTTTAATAACTGTACCTATTTCATTTATTTATTTTTTATTTCAGTCCAAATACAACTCAAGATCATGATCAGCTATCCAACCCTTCCACAGCTCAAGATACGCCCAAAACGTATTCACGTGGTATACCACAAATTCGTTACGAAGCCATAGCCTGCAGCTCTAGCTCTAATAGAGTTGAATCTGTTACAGAGCAAGTAGAGACTATTGATTTTGATTGGCCGCAACCCGATCCACAGACTGAAGCTTGTCAACTAACTGTGGAAAGAACATCAAGTGACAACTTATCAGGTTTGGTAGGGTACCGTATTGTTGACTTGAAACATGTGATCCAATGGGCATTTCAAATGGAAAAACATCGTCAGTCTTGTGAGTCATCTCAAATTGAGTATATTAGTGAACACCGGAAAGGATTTCACAGTTTGTTAACATTTAAATGTAGCATGTGTAATAAAATATGGCAGCAAAGCACAGAGAAGAAGCAGAAAATTAACACTGCATTTGTATGGGCAACTGTGACTGCTGGAAGTTACTACACGCAAGCAGCACACATCACTAGTCTAATGGATATACCAACAATGACCGGACAAACGTTCCGTTCAATTGAAAAACAATTGGGCAATGTATGGCATGAACATTTGACCGAAGAAATAAAGAAAGCTGGTGGGCAAGAAAGGTCTATTGCTATTGATAAAGGAAATGTTTCTACAGATGGTATTCCATACATTACTGTATATGGAGATGGCGGATGGTTGAAAAGGTCATATGGTCACAACTTTGATTCTTCATCTGGAATGGTAAGTCCCAACTTGATACCATATTTTTGTGTTCATTTCATTAGTACTCTTTTGCTTGTCAACATATTTTACACAATGTTCAATGTTTTGATTTATGATTTCTTACAATATTTGAACTAAGAACTTTTATTTTAGGCCTGCATTATTGGAAAGGAAACCAAGAAATGTCTTTTTCTTGGTGTCAGGAACAAATATTGTTATACATGCCAGTATTATGAGCGAACAGGTTCAGACACTAAAAGTCATGGTTGCTGCAAAAACTTTACAGGGCCATCTACTGCGATGGAATCTGATATAATTGTTGAAGGATTTCAACAGAGTGAGAATATGCATAATCTTCGGTACCTAAGTTTTGTAGGAGATGGGGATTCTTCAGTGTTTGCTAATTTGAAAGAAAAGGTGTCTTATGGAAACCAAACAAAGAAAATTGAATGCAAGAATCATGTTATAAAAAACTACACGAGTGCACTTTACAAGGTATTATAAGTAACCACTTCTTAGTGTTATAATAATTATTTTACACTAGCTTTTACTTGCGGCTCTGCCCGCGTTAAAATGTTTACCTGGATAAAAAGTATAGTAAGTCCTATGTCGCGGTTATAAAATATCTGTGTGCCTAATTTCATCCATCTCCGTTCAGTAATTTTTCAGTGTTTGGTAAACATTTAATATAAAAAAAAAAAATCACATAAAGTAGGATTTAGCTACTATAAAATAAATGTTCCTCTCTTTTTCAACCGACTTCCAAAAAGTAGGAGGTTATCAATTCGACTGTTTGTCCACCGATTTCTCAGCCAATTGTCGACCGATTTTCAAAATTCTTTGTCAAAGTTTTTTGTCACAAATGAGGACCTGATAATGGGATCCCAGGGAAATTGAGGGTAAACCTCAAATTTTATTGGCATTTTCAATGTTTTTTGTTGTTTTTAGAAGTCGGTTGTATTTTTTTCAAAAAAGATTTTTTCTCTTCCTATGTTTTAATATTTATATTTTATTTAAGATTTTAGGTAATACGAAACCCCCTCTGTATGGACGAAATATTTTGAGGCCTAATTTGATGAAATTGACACTAGTAGCGCGAAAGATTATTGTTCACAATAGCAGTCAGCCAGGTTCAATGGCTGATGATTTAAGGAATAGTCCACTTCATGTATTTGGACAGCATGAAAAATGTAAGGAATATTACTGTTCAGTGAAGCAATTACCACCTGACGAGAATAAACAGCAATACAACCAAGTAGAAATCCTAAGAAATACAGCACCAGAGGTCTGGGCTCTTATTTATGCTGCAAATGAAAGAATTGCTTTGAAAGCTGGACGGTTGTCTAACGAGACAACAAATGTTGCAGAGAATTTTATGAGTGTCATTAATAAATTTAACTGTGGAAAACGACTCAGTCTTGGAAAAGGAGGCTCTTATCAGCGGCGTGTTCATGTAGCAGGTAAATAAGTTTTTTTATAGATATTTTAAAACAATATATGACATCTCTAGCAACCCCCATGATCTATGACTTCTTCTCTTCATAATATAAGAGGTTTTTCTCAACTTATAGAACTTTCAATGGTCATCAATGAAAGCTTAGGTTGCAAACAGACATGTATGTGACTATGATTTGGTTTTTCAGGATTGTCTCATTCTGTAGGACATAAATGGCATCAAACTGCATCGAAAAAGAAGACAACACAGAGCCCTGGACAATATTTAAAAAAATATGTCCATCAAAAAGAGAGAAGTAGATTGCGCCAACAGAAAATGACTCGAAAACGGCTTTTTACTGAAAATACTAAAACTCAACCTGATAAGGACTATGGCCCAGAAGCAAGTGACCCTGTCGACATTAATGAGGTAGAATTAAAACGGCTCTGTGAATTCCAAGAAGATACACAAAAAATAGTACTAATTGAAAACCAGACTGTGGGTCAACATGATAATGAAAAGTATCTTTCATACAGATCTGACCGTCTCACAGCAAGTCAGTTTGGAATGGTAAGATATCAGCCATCCTCTTATTGTTTCTTACTTTCTAAGAAGCCACAGCTCAAGCCAGTACAAGAATTATGATTGTCACTTTGTTCATTTTAGGTTTGCAAACGTCGTAATGCCACACCATGTCACAATCATGTGAAATGCATTCTCTACAAAAATAATATTTGTACTAAAGATATGATGTATGGACAACAAAACGAACATGTTGCAAAGAGCATGTTTATGCAACAATATGGCAAAATTGTCAGGCCATCAGGTCTATTTATTGATGAAGACTTTGGATTCTTAGCAGCTAGCCCTGATGGTAAGATTATTCAATAATAAAAATATACAAATAACTAGCTTTTGCCTGTGGTTCCGCCCCCATGGATCTTGTGTGTCGCGTGGATTTTTTAATTTGGTTCAGTGGCGTAGGCCTAGAAACTGTTCTTTTTTACAGGTATTATAGAAGCAGAAAATACTATTGTAGAAATAAAATGTTTTCCCTCCTTGAAAAGGAAATCTCAAAATATTAGAGAAGCATCAGAAAATATAAATTTTCCTATTCATTTATTCCTATTCATAGGAAAATTTCTATTTTATGAACAAAAAGCATAATTATTATTATCAAGTAAGTAACAAAGATCATTATTTCTTGGTTCATGTATGTATAAATATAATGTATTTCTTGGATTGTTTCTCAGCTATTATTATTTTGATTCTAGGTCCAGGGTCAATTGCGAATTACCAAAATGAGTAAATGTTACTTCATTTGCTTTATATCTGTCACCCAACCATTGACTGTCATAGAAGTTAACCGGGATGAGGAATTTATCAACGCTATGACGCCGAAGTTGGTAACATTTTTCAAAACATGTGTACTGCCGGAAATTATTTTGAGACGAGTTGAGAAAAATGCTAAATGTCTAGACATCAAGGAATTAAAAGGTATGAAAAATATAAGTCTTACTCATTTCCTAACTTATTCCTCAGGTTTCTGAGGTGTGGGTTCAGTAAGAATAGTCTAACAAAACTGTAAATTCATTTGTTGCAGCGAAAACTGTGTCTCCCAGCAATTGATTCAGATCGCACGGAAATTATTATTATTATTATTTATTAATGTTCAGACAACAAATGTGGTCCATTGTGTTAGTAACAATCTTACTTAGCCTATGTTAGTACTTAATAACTAAAACAGATCTCGTTCGATCGGCCAACGCCCACACAAGCGGACTATCTGCCCGGGCTGCTATAGAGTGCAGAATGATATTGGGACTGTCACGCAACCTGCGAAGTAACGAGGCAGATTTCTTACGCCATACTGCGTCAAAGCTATTAGTGCGCGCGTCGGCAAACATCGCCGACGCACTGCAGAAGCGTGGCAGTCGCAACAGCACCCTGAACGCATTGTTATATTGGATACGCAGAGCATTGCAAGCCCTTTGGGTATATCTGAACCACAGGGCCCCCGAGTACAGTGTTGTGCAATACGCCTTAAAAAGGGCCATTTTAACTGCGACTGTACAACGAGAGAACCTGCGGGCCAGCATGTTCGCCCGGACTGACAATGCTTTGCGCTCCCTCTCCAAATCGTCTTTCAGGGAATCTGTCACCAAATGGCCCAAGTATTTACATTTATACACCCTGTTTATTGGGTGACCTTTAAGTAACAGAGGAGGGACCGTAGATGGACATTCGGCACCAGACCTGAAGACGATATACTCTCTTTTCGGTGTTGTATATCAACCCATGAGATTCCGCGTATGACTCACACACAGCCAGTAACTTTCAGCAAGCCAGCTTTGAGCCAGCAGCACCATGTCGTCCGCGTAGCTCAGATTATTAAAACAGACACCATCCACATAGCAGCCGACATGCATGCTGCTGAGTCGCTCGACCAAGGCATTCACATAGAGACCGAAGAGCAAGGGCGAGGACAGTCCCCCCTGTCTCACCCCACACTCCGGCCTACATGGCTCCGAAAGCTCCCCTACCCATCTCACCCGAGTCTCTTGGTGTAGGTACCAGTATTTGAGGAGAGATGCGATCTCTGGCGGCAGAGTTGTGTCTCCTAGCTTCTGCCAGAGTAAATCGTAAGAGACTAGGTCAAAGGCCTTAGATAGGTCCAGGAAAACCGCGTAGACTGGTGTCTGTCTATCCGTGTAATACTTAACAACGTGCTTCAGACTAAGAATGGCCGTCTCCGTTGACAACCCTGCCCGAAAACCGAACTGGACATCATGAATCTTGACATGCCTATTTAGATGCGAGTTGAGCACGCTGTCAAGTACCTTGGCTATGACGGTAGCTAGTGAGATTGGCCTGTAGTTTGACCCGTCTGACACGTCTCCAGTCTTGTTCTTTATTACTGGCACCACCAGAGTCCGCATCATATCTGAGGGCAAGTACGAATGAGACAGACACAAGTTAAATAGTAATGCGAGTACTCGTGGCAAGTGCGCACCAGCATGCTGTAGGTGCTCGATGCTTAACCCATCGTGTCCTGGAGATTTCCCTCTAACCATACCTTTAATTTTGGTCCTGACCTCTTTCGCCACGACCATCGTCGGTACCTCCTCATCTTTGGGAAGAGCATCGAGCTCCCCGCATGGTGTTCCCAGGGGCGACTGTGTGGTAAACTGGGTTTTGAACAACTCAGCAATATCTTTTGGGTTGGCAATCCCATCGATACTCACAGGAATACCAGGCCTAGGATTCAGCTTACTAGTACCTTTCCAGAAACTTTTAAAGTCTGAATTGGCATAGTGCTTTGCCAGAGAATCCATCCTTAACTGTTCCTGGTGGTTTTGGCACCATTTGACTTTTCCTTTGAAAATTTTTCGCGATTTCACCATTGAGTCATAAACGGGACCCGATGAGGGCTTTCCGTAGTCGCACCATGTAATGAAACCCAGCCTGGCATTTCTATGAGCCTCGCTCACATACCTGTTCCACCCTGCCAATGGTTTCCTTTGTTTACAAGCCTTTTGCTCGTATGTGACAACAGCGTTCGTACATAAGATATTTACTACCTCTTTATAAATACTATCTATGATCTGTCTATGAGAGGGAATATTACAAAATTTGCCACAGCAGAAAAAAAAATGTAAATGATATAAATGGAAGTAAAAAGTGACAAGCAGAAGATTGATACTGCGCGGCGTCGGAGGCGCACCAAAAAGTAGCGTGTAGAAGAGAAGATATTTTATTATAGTATTTTTTATGTATCTTTGTATGGTGATACGAGTCGATGGTTCGAATCCAAGCCGACACTTTGCTTTGTGTAAATTATTTCATCACCACTGTTCAGAGGAGGCCTGAGTCTCGGCAGTGGGAACATTATAGACTAATTATTATGCTATTTTTGTACGTAGCGATGTATAGTTTATGTTATTTGTTAGTTTATAAGATTTTTCTGTGTACATATGTTTCACTCATGTATTTAGGTACCAGCCAAACAATTCAATTGTAAAAGAATATTTATTGTTCAAAGTTGTATAATAAGTGGGTATTCTTGAAACATAAATGTTATGGTTAGCTAGCAACCACTTGTGTGTTGTTGTGTAAGATACTTACACTTACGTGTGATGTTACATAAATTGTAATCTACGTACATAATTCTTTCTAATACTAAATTCAGAATCATAATTGTAAATATCAAAATATTGAAAAAAGTATGTTATCTTTGTGTGGTGGTACGCACGGCTACACATCAAGCTATACATTTCCAGTATAAGCTGACCTCACATTGTACCGAAATCCTATACAATGCGAGATCAGCATAAACTGGAAATGTATAGCTTGATGTGTAGCCGTGTGTACGAGATCGATGGTTCGAATCCAACCAGAAAATATTTAGGTAAATGCAGTGAGAGTAAATAAAACGATATTTGTATGAAAATATTAACCATAGATAAATATTATTAATTTATAGTAAGATACAATAAAACGCTTTACAATTGAATACATAATCTTTTATTTATTTAGTACAGGTCACAATTTATTTACACGTTAGGTACTATTTAGGTTCAGTCACATTACAACAACCTATATAGGTACAATATACCTTTATTACCCAAAATAATTTATCTGAATAATTTGTTATGGTGAAAAGGTATCTGATAAAGAGCCTAGAAACAAAAGTATGCATATCCCAATAATTATATTATTAAGAAATAGATTGGAACAGAACAATCCTCTAGTAATTTAAAGTATGCTTAATTGGTAAATTAATATTTGTTTTCAGTTTTTGCTTTATTGTAAGGATATAATCTTATAAATAATTTGGTCCTCTTTCTTTAAATTAACGCCATCTGGATATTTCAATTTCCAACCATGTTTGAATAAAACGACATCTAGTGTACAGGCCCCTTCACGTAAAAAGAACGCTGGCCGTTTACCTGCGCACTGAGCGATTGATCGATTCCAGCCTATTCCATATTACGAAATCGCAAATAAAGTACCTATTATGATTCTACAATAAAACATTTACACTTATAATTATAAAACAATAGCCTAGTACTTTAGGATGCGACTGTACCCGTGTGCAGACACATCCCCTGCACTGTCGCTCAGCGTTCTTTTTACGTGACGACAACTGTAGTCGGAAGTTACTACTATTTACTTTGCATGTGTGTGTAAAGAGTAAATTCATGTGGCTAAAGCATTATTATGTTCTAATCTTTGTATGATACCAGTTAACAAGGACAGTGATGATCTAAAAGAAATCAAGTTAATGCCCTAGGTTTCGCTAAGAATAAAGTTGTTTATTAAAAATTTCTATGTTAGGTGTAAAAATTGAAAATGTTCGAAATTGTGGATGTGTCGCCATCTAGCGACAAAATGTCAGTGAGATCATCTAGGCTTTCGCCTTAAGTGGAAATACCATCAATTGGAAACAATTTAAATAGACCTTATCTAGTTTTGTTATTTTTAACCTTTTCATCGCCCACGTACACAGAACGCGATGCCTCGCCAGCGCCAAGCTATAAATGTATACCGAAATATATAGTAAACAGTAGTGATGAGGGTATCCTCATATCGATGAATGAGATTAAACGCGTTAAGTTCAGTTTTAATTATAATTTTGGGGATATAAATAAAAACTGATTAAATATTTGTTTTATTTCACAGTATCCCTAGTAAGAAAAAACAGTATAAATTATAATAACAAATACATAACTCAATTAGAGCTTTAGGAAATGAGGTACATCTCTATTTGTTTCATGAAGTCATTCTTTGACTTCATTTCAAATCCTTGGCGCTCAGAGCACGTTAAATTCAATTTTGATTAGTGATGTGGTCTATGGTCTTCGTTCAGAATTGAATCTCACAAATAAAATGTTTTATTTTATTTGAACTCGATATCTCTTGTAGATAATCTCCTCAAACTGTAAGGTGTGTGGTAAGGTGACCATTTCAATTTTGTTAATTCGCACTCCAGAGCCACAAGATACCTAGAAGCGACGCGCGACGCTTAGTTTGTGGCTTACCGAACATTTCACTTATTCAATTCTTACTTTTTGATGAATAAACCTTATTATTATTATCTAGTTGGACATACCTCAGAATCTTCTTCTGGTTCTACGTTCTCCACAAAATACTTGGAGTCCGATTCCACACCTTCTAAAATGTTTAATAGCTGATCTGAATCCAGTTCTTCATTCATCTTCTCACCTACGAGTATTTGTTTACTCCGATAAAGAATCCGATTAGTACCTGCAGCCTGCACTATGCCAAAGTGACCTTGACAGGACGTTTATGACGTCACGGAATGACTTCTGTAGTAGTCCGTGGCGCCCGGGGCACTGACAAGACAACCAGAGGCCGGAAGTCGGCTCGCGACTCGCGACGCCCGGGGCGTCTCTTGCCTCTCCATCGCGTGCTCCGCCTCCTCCTTCGCGAGCATTACTGCTTAGCAGAAGGAAGTGGCAGCCTCCCATGCACTCTCGCTCCGAACCAGGGCCAGACACGAGAGATCGCCGCCGCCGATCGCCTCCGTGAGGACACGGCGGTGCTCCGCCCAAGCCGGGCAGACCTCCACCGTATGCTCCACCGTGTCCTCCGGGTGATCCACACAGTGGTGACACCCGGACGTTTCCTCCCGCCTTCCGTGGCGGTGAAAAGGTTAAAGATTATTGTTCGGTTGGGGACGTTTTATATTTTTAACAATGCTTAAAGTCGTTGGAAAATACTATGGATTGTAACTGAAACATCGAAAGTTTGACATCAAAAATAATCAGGATTTAATAGCATCGTCACGTGAAAATACTATTGTTAACAGCAATACTATAGTATCGCCATCAGCGCCATCTACTCGTATATTATCAATAATTATATGTATAATCACGTAAAGACAGTTTCGATTCTTGAAATATTGATAATGATAAGCAAACACCTTAGCATGATTATTAATCATATAGCTTAGGCGCCAGTTTTGAAGTTTTGGGAGTAGAGTTGAAATCAAACATAACATTTTTTATTTACTATTTTAGAGGTATGAGGAACCCGTAATTAGTTCTCCTTTATAGAAAAGGGAGGATCATCCGACCAGACGGGTGTCGTGTCTGAAGGGCAACTGCCTAACGACTGATGTCGGGATCGGGTGCCTCATAGTTCGCGGTGATTCCCCAGTGAGTTGGGTTGGCGCTGCGTTATGATCCAGTGAGCCGGATGTGGTAGAGCCGGGGTTGTGGCTGACTGCTGGCGTCGACCAGGAGAGGGTAGAAAGAACTTTGCTAGTGGACGGGCCAAATGTGCAGCTGTGCTAAGGTTGCAGCTGAGGCTGAAGGAATACTCGTCCATTGCATGGTGGTGGTCAGGATACCCGGTGAAGCCGTGGATGCTGGCTGGCTGTTTGACTCACCTCACGAAAGCCTGCGAGAGTGATTATAATGACTTCATGCTGAAGTAGATGCATGAAGGCTGCATTGGCGTTCATACTCGGGGTAACCAATTTAGAGGCATGAGGAACAGGGTGTAAAGTTCACTCTCGTTCACTCTATAGAAAATTGTAGATCCTCCGACCAGACGGGTATCCTATCTGGCGGGCAACTGCCCAATGATTTATGTCGGGATTTTGTATATATGTTGATGACATGACACATAATAAACTTTGCTTGCGCGATGCATGATTTTGTGTGACGTCATGTCTTTGATACGTAGTTCGTATGTGACGGCGTACGCTATTAATGACGATTGATCAGAACGCTATCTAAAAAAGCAGCAGGATGACTAAAAACCTCTTCGTGTCTGGCCCAACCTAAGAAATATAAATTGCTGACAATATGGGTACAGATTCCTAACGTTCTCCGGCCGTGAAACACGAGCAATAATGTTCTTTAATGGCGTGCCTACCCTGCAGCGTGGTGTTGTACAACACATACGTGTAGTATGCTGTTCTTCCTCTATTGTCATTAAAATTCTCGTAAAACACTAGAAACAGAATGATAAATTGACCGTCAAACTTAGATAAGTTTGACGGTCAATTTATCATTCTGTTATGTACAATGAGTAAAAATGGCCGAAAAACACCAACAACTGCAGACCGACTTTTTGAATTACGACCCTGCCTCCAATTTTGGTGTTTACATATTTAAATAATAAGTTTTATTTATTCATAACCAAACCAGTGTGACAATATTAAGGTAAGTATGACACTGGAGCGGGGTTTAATATTCGTGTCAAAATTCAAGTCATTTATTCAAACTAGGCTGAGAATCAGCACTTTTCGAACGTCAAAATTACATAAGACAGTCCCCCAAAACGCCCACCCTTCACCACTTCCTAGTGCATTAGCTGGGAAGAAGAAGTGGCGCAACAAACTCCCCAGCAGCACAGTTGTCTGTTCAGTTAGAAGAACAAAAAAAAAGATTCTATATAATATTCAAAATAATTTACATTACGCAACACAAAACATAATTCAAATTATTAGCCATATGTTAGCTAGCACACGCCAATATACCAAACAAAATCATCGAGAACTCAACCAATCAATCATCGATACTCAGGCTGAAATAAAAAAAACTAAACGTAAACAGAATTAATATCTAAATAAAAAAGCCTCCAGGCATAAAGGGCGTGCCCGCTTACATATAGTTGTAACTGGAAGTTATAAATGATAAACTAGGACCATCGATGTAAAATAAATAAACAAAGAGTTAATTACTAATAACAGTAAATAATATGATCAATTGTCGAGGTCACTAGCTAACCACATATTGCAATACAACTCATAAAAAAACAGTGTGATGAGTAGATATTGTCAAAAATAAATTGAAGTTAAATTAAAATAACTTGACTTAAAAAGTCAAATAAAATAAACAATTATATAAACTCATATAACTTGTCAGTACGTAAGCTGGAGAAAGAACATAAACATTGTCTTGAGTTAATCACAGCGACCAACTATTCTTATCATTTAAGTAGTCGTTGATAGAATAGTATGCCTTTGAACAAAGATTGGATTTTACTTTCGTTTTAAACGCATTAAAAGGCAAATCTAGCAAAGAAGAGGGTAGCTTGTTATAAAAGGTTATACCAAGCCCAACAAATGAGTTATGAACCTTATGAAGCCGGTGAAAGGGAGCTCGTAGTTTGTCCTTATTTCTAGTGTTAACATTGTGAAAATCACTGTTTTTAGTGTATAAGTGTATATTTTGCCTAATATATAAGATATTGGCGAAGATGAATTGAGATGCCACCGTGAGGATACCAATATCTTTGAAAAAATCTCTCAGAGAAACTCTGGCACCAAGCTGGTAAATAGCGCGAACAGCTCGTTTTTGAAGAACAAATATATTTTGAATATCAGCAGCTTTGCCTCACAGCAGAAGACCGTAGGACATTACGCTATGAAAATAACTAAAATAGACTAACCGAGCTGTATCGACGACAGTGTATTGTCTTACTTTCCTGACGGCGTAGGCGGCTGAACTGAGCCTTCCCGCTAGGCTCGATATATGTGGGCCCCACTGAAGTTTGGCATCTACTGTTATGCCCAGAAAAACCGCCGAGTTTACAGATTCAAGCACCTCTTTATCTAAGACGATGTTGGGACCTAGATTTCTAACATTTGGTAGGGCAAACTTTACACATTTCGTTTTCTTAGTATTTAGAACTAGGTTATTTGTCGTAAACCAATCCGTAACCATTGAGAGTGCACTGTTTACATCGTCAAAATCTTGTCTATTCCTGTCTACTTTAAAAATAAGAGAGGTATCATCTGCGAACAGTACAACTTCACAGATACCCTTTAAATAGAATGGTAAGTCATTGATATACACTAAGAACAAGAATGGACCCAGTATTGAGCCTTGAGGTACACCTAACTGAACTGGTAGCCCAGAAGATTTCACACCATCAACATCTACACATTGGGACATATTATGTAAATACGAATTTAAAACGTTGAGAGCTTCGTTTTGCACACCGTAATGACGTAGTTTACGCAAAAGCGTGTCATGGTGCACGCAATCAAAGGCTTTGGAGAGATCACAGAAAACCCCAATAGCATTTTGCGAGTTCTCCCATGCGTTAAATATGTGTTTCAGCAAAGCAACACCCGCATCTGTAGTCGAACGACCTTTTGTAAAGCCATATTGTTCATTATGAAGGAGGCTATTTAAATTAAAATGTCTAAGCAACTGCTTGAGTATTAACTTTTCAAATATTTTGCTAAATGCTGGTAAGATAGAAATAGGCCTGAAATTGCCAACGTCACTTTTATTACCTGATTTAAATAATGGTATGACTTTACTATTCTTCATGAGGTCAGGAAAAGTTCCTAAATCAACACATTTATTAAAAGTAACAGCTAGATAGGGGGCTACGATGTCTATTATATTACTTAAAAGTTTAATGGAGATGCCCCAGTAATCACCAGTGTTTTTAGACTTGAGTGTGTTAAAAACATTAACTACATCACGAGGCGTTACATGTTCGAAGCTAAATAAGGGACTATTTTTAGACACACTATTAAGCATAAGGTTTTCCGCTTTAGACGGGGATGAATTTAAGGAGCGAGTGGTAGTTACAGGTATGTTGGCAAAAAAACTCATTAAACGCCTCAGCTACGTCAGCTGCTTTATTAACTAATTTATTGTCGACCATAATCTCAAGTTGTTTATCTTGTTTAACCGACTTACCCGTTTCATTGTTAATAATTTTCCAAGTGGTTTTTACTTTATTATTGGATTTTTTAATTGAATCGCTTAAAAATTTAGATTTAGCAAAAACACACACCTTTTTAAATAATTTTGAATAATTTTTGACATACTCTAGGAAAGGAGTATCAAACCTGTATTTTTTCAAACCATATAACTCGTATAGTCTCGCTCTACTTTTATAAATTCCTGGAGTGGCCCATTGGTTAAAGCCAACAGAGGTGCCATTAATTTGAATAGTTTTGGACTTGAAAGTAGATTGGTACTCTTTTTGCCCAACATCAAAAAGGGCTCCATAGATTTCATTGGGATTCTCGTGTTGTACTATAGATGGTGTAATTCTGTGAGCTATATTATTTTTAAACTTATTGCAACGACTAGCTGTATAAGGCCTGCATTCTATTTTATGCGGCTTTTTATGTAATGGCATGGGGAAGCTAGCTAATAAACCACAGTGGTCAGACGTTAAGTCACTTAACACTATTTTATTTTTGGCATCACAATCACTAAATATATTATCTATACAAGTTGAAGAAGATGCCGTGATCCTAGTAGGTTCAAAAAACAAGTTTATTAAATTATAAGACCTAAACAGATTAAGAAGTCTAATACTTAATGGAGTAACATCTAAAATATTAATATTAAAATCTCCACATAAAATTATACTTTTATTACTTGATTTTAACCTATTGAGTGAATCCTCCATTACCGATTCAAAACTAATAAAATCACCAGAGGGGGGTCGATAAACGCAAATTATAACGTATCGCTCGAGTTCAACACAAGACAACTCAATAGTGCGCTCGATAGAAAGATTAACTAAATCTAAACGTTGTTTACATTTCAACTTGTTTGAAACAAGAACTAAAGATCCACCGCGAATGGCGCTTTTCCTTACAAACGCACTTTGTACAGTAAAATTATCATCATTGATAAACACTACTTCATGTTCTTTCAACCAGTGTTCAGTCAAACATAACACTTGAACATCATAGTTCTCTATAAATAAACTTAGCTCTAGCTCTTTGCCGGACAGACCCTGCATATTTTGATGAACAACATTCAAAATATGCGGCTCACCCGTTGTCGCTCCTAATAGTTTAAACTATAAGGCGTATCAAAAGTAGTGTTAGTACCACTACTAACAGTAATTGGTGGTACACTACAGGTACCAGTGTCACTCTGTATATTGTATGCTAAGAGATTAGCAATTTGTCTCCTACAACTTGGTGGCAAATACATTGTATAATTTGTCAGTTTGTAATCAGTAATAAATTGATTACAATCAAAATATAAAATAGCGTCACTGTGACGACATGTCCTATTATAAATTAACATATTTAAATTATAAATGTGCCTATTTTGCTCATCAGACAAATATTGAGAATAAGGCAAGGCACAGAAAATAAATTTACAACTATTGGTCTCATTAAGATGTAACATCAAATGGACACATTCAATTATGTCCTTTTTTCTTACAGTTAAACTATCCCCATATAATAAAATAACAGTTGAACTGGGGTTTATTTTTGTCAATTTAATACTACTAATTATTATGTGTATAGTGTGTGCTGCAGTGGAAACGTACACCCACGTTGTTAAACAAACGAACCCACGCAGCTAAACTGCGCCGCGTGCCCACTGCATGCGCTGCGGTGGGCCAGCGCCTTAACACCCTCGGTATTCCTTATAGTTTCGCTAATATTGCGATTATCACAACTGTACCCAGTCTACTTACAGTACCTAATAATCATCATTTTATAATATAATTATGCGATCATAATAAACTGTTGTTTCTATTTAACAAATTACCTCAGATCCTCGACTCCTTTTAATTTATTGTGTTTTAGGTTTTTAAAACCTAAAAGGTCTTAAAAATACTTGGCCTAATAGGTACTTGCCATAAGCTACAAAAATCCAATCATAAACTTGTCTAATGCTAAAAAAGATTTTTCTTAACATTGAATTAAACACCTTATTGTAGGTGCCAACGTGGACGGACGTCCAAACTTTGACAGAGTAGGTACTTTGTAATATGTATACTGAAATTTTATATTCTTATCGATGTTCATACAGCATTGCTCTTTATCCCACTTACAATGAGGTGCAGTATTCAATGTTATCAGAAAAACGACATACCTAATAAAGATCTATGGCTATGCACTACTGTCTGCCGGTCTGCGCAGGCGCGGTCCGAGGGGGGGGTCCTGGGGGTCATGACCCCCCCCAAAATCATTCAAGCTGTCGACAACTTGAATGATTTACGTATCTTACTAACTAAAAACTGTAGGTACCTTGAGCCACAGTGACCGCGATGGGCATTCTATACAAAAATAATATGAGAACACCTGTTAAGCAAACTCGGGAATTTGGGCACCACTACACTCGGGTTAGGGCCAGCTTTCAAAACCTAAACTGCTGTAAAACGAGTTTTTCTTCTCGAAGTAAGTTGTAATGGTTAAAAGAAAACACAGAACCTATTGAAGGCGAGGTGCTAAAATTTTGAGGCTCGCAAGCGTGTCTTGATTGATTGAGCTTTTCTTCATAAGTCGACAAAACAAGTAATTCTTAGTTCTTTTGGAATTATTAAAAGAAAATCTAACGTACCCGAGAGTGCAAAATTTTTATGGTTCTACATTTTTATGGTTGCTTGACCTTTGCTGCTTATGTCGACAATGTAACTCTTATTACAATCTTATTAATTAATTATAAATATATTTGTTAGAAATAATTGCGTCGTCAGTGATATAAGTGTGTCACGAGTGAGCATTACGAGGTTACTTGCGTTGTGTAAGAATGAGCTAAAGTATTTTTAAAGATATATAGTGTTTCTGTGTTAGATATGTCTAACACTGGATCTAGCCCGTTTGGCCGTAGCCAGCTAGTGACGCGAAGTCCTCCGCCGACACCAACTCAAGATTTCCAGCCTGTAGACCCAAAGCCACAACCTCCCTTGGAACATGAGCTACCAGCCGAAGTTATTTCTACGCCGGAGGTACAGAAATGGATGGGGTCCATAGAAAAAATCCTAAATGAAGTATGCAGTTTAGTTGCTGAGGGAAAAATGAACGCAGACCAAAAGGTACGTGTAGCCAATCTTTGCCGTAGTGTCTCACATGGCGCATCTCAGATGGCTGTCTTATATCAAGCCTTAAAGCAAAAAACGATTCAAGCCCATAGTTCCGTTCAGCACTTACAGCAACAACAGAACATCGCGAACTCTCTCCTACAGTTCAAAGAGGTAGTTGAAGGCATTTCAAAGCCGACAGAACCCGCTTCGTACGCTAATATGGTCAAAAAAGGCTCGGATAATTTTGTGCGCCCAGCAAATTTAAGCTCAGTTGCCATATATCCCAGCGACAAAACCAAATCTAGTGACGATACCAAGTCTCTCGTACAGAAAATTATTTCGCCCGGGGAACTTAAACTACATGTCCGTGGCCTTAAGAAAGTAAAAAATGGAGGTGTTCTTATCAGTACCGACTCCAAAGAGGACATTCAAAAGCTCAGAAGCTTAGAAAAACTCGTCTCTTCGGGCCTTAAGATTGAAGAACCATCAAAGCGGCGCCCAAGAATCACTGTTATTGGAGTCCCGGTAGCCCTGACTGATAAGGAGGTTTTGGATTGCATCTACGAGCAAAACCTCTCAGATAAGTTGACCAATACAACTCGTGAGTCGTTTGAAGAACAAATAAAATTGAGCCATAAATCTGGGAAAAAAGACCTCCCTAATTGCAATTTTATTCTAGAAGTGCCAGCTAGCATCAGGAAGATCCTAGTCAATCAAGGACGAATATTCATCAATTGGACGTCATGCCCAGTTCGAGATTTCACGATCGTTACTCGGTGTTTCAACTGCCAGCAGTTTGGACACGCGGCCAAGTTCTGCCGTGACACTAACCCGACGTGTAATCACTGCGGAGAGACTGGCCACACTTTTAAGGAATGCTGCACAAAGTCCAGTCCACCAAACTGTGCGACGTGCAAACGTTTTAATAGGAAAAGTGATCATAAAACTGGTGATGTAAATTGTCCTGCACGGAAATATGCCGAGGACAGCTATATCCATTCCATAGATTATGAAGGCGCCTAAGAGCGCTACCTATTAACCTATCCTTTAAGCACACTAGTAGTAGTTTTTGTTTGTTTATATTTATTGGGTGTTTATTTATCATGACTGATCAATTACTTAAGGACCTAGATCAATTTTCTGTGTCTGAAGTTATAAATTGTAATATTGATGAGTGTAAGCACCACTTTCCCTTGGGAGAGAAACCGCTGACCTTTCTCACACAAAATATTCGCAGCATAAATCGAAATATAAATGGTTTTGAAATATTGCTACAGAACCTGGGTATAAGTTGCGACATTATCGTCCTAACAGAATGTTGGTTGTCAAACCAAACCACTGTTTTACCATCTTTAGACGGATATGTTTCGCATAAAACCAACAGAAACATCAACCAGAATGATGGTTTAGTTGTATTTGTCAACAATAATTTAAGTACAACTGTAGAAGAACCTTTGCTACAAAATTGTAATTGCTTACTCATTAAAATTAATACAGATACGGTAGTTATGGCTATATACAGACCACCTTCTCAAAATGTCGCAAATTTCTTAGATTCACTAAACGTACAGTTACAAAGTCTTACAACTTTTAAACACATAATTCTAATGGGGGACATTAATATCAACATTGCTTCCGGGAAAATGGACATTCATGCACATAACTATGTTAATATCTGCTCATTCCACGGACTCTTGCCAGCTCATTACCACCCCACGCATCAAAGTGGTTCATGCTTAGATCATTTCATTATAAAAACAAATAAACCAGCCAAAACATTTGTTACTAACTCTTCGCTTACTGATCACCAAGCAGTTTTACTAATATTACAAGTTTCTTTACCAAGAAAAAATTGTTTACGCAGCTATACCAATGTCAACATGACACACCTCGAAAAAGACATACGTAATATTAATTTTGACCCAGTTTATAATTCCACCGATGCAAACTTTGCTATTAATTATTTTATAAATTCACTTCACTCTGCAATAATAAAGCATACAGTCGCCAAAATAACGCCAAGGAAGTACAAGTGCATTAAACCTTGGATTACACCCGGACTTGTTCGATGTATTAGGCATAGAGACAAACTTCACATAAAGTTCAAACTTGAGCCTGAAAATGAAATTCTTTCCATTACTTATAAAAGATATAGAAACTTCTGCAACAACCTTCTGAAAAAAATAAAAAATGAATATGACAGAAAAGAACTGCAGAAAGTAGGCAAAAATAGTAAACTTATTTGGAAATTTATAAAAACAAATACATTTAGATCAAAACAACTTGAACCTCCACTTGACTTATTGACTATAGAGAACAACCCAATAGAATCAACAAATATAGTTAATTACTATTTTTCTAACGTAGGCAAAACCTTAGCAGAAAAGACCATACAATCTAGAGGTTCTTTCTCTCAAAACCAACCTAAATCTTTCCCCAGACTCAAATCTTTTGTCTTACTAGATACGGATGTCGATGAAGTATTAACAATCATTTCTGGATTAAAGGACGTTTGCGCGGTTGGGTGGGACGACATATCAAACAACATACTTAAACATTTCAAATACCTCCTTGCTCCGCCGCTAACTCATATTTTTCAGTTATGCTTAACTAATGGTGTATTCCCTAAGTCGCTTAAAAAAGCAGTGGTTACTCCTGTATATAAATCTGGTGACAAAAAATGTGTTAACAACTACAGACCCATTTCAGTTTTAACAGGGCTCTCCAAGATCTTAGAGAAAATCATTAATATTAGATTAATGAAATATCTAGAGGATAACAAATTGCTTTCGGATAGACAATTTGGCTTTAGGCCCAAAAAATCAACTAATCAAGCAGTACATCAAATGACGGATTATATAACAACTAATTTGGATCAGGGCATGCACTCCATTGGGATCTTCCTAGACCTCGCCAAGGCCTTTGACACAATTTCCTGTCCTTTATTATTGGGCAAGCTTGAAAGACTCGGAATAAGAGGAACAACGCTTACACTGCTTTCTGATTATTTAAGAGACCGCGAACAATGTGTAAAAATTGGTCAGTACGTCAGTTCTGAGCTTCGAAATAGTAATTACGGAATACCACAAGGTAGTATATTGGGTCCTACTTTATTCCTAGTATATATTAATGACCTGTGCAGCTTAACACTCCAAAATGGTGTCATAATGTCTTATGCAGATGACACAGCTCTATTGTTTTCAGACAAGTCTCGAGAGGAGGTGTATAAACAAGCCCAGAACGGTTTTAATATAGTGTCTAATTGGCTACATGAAAATCTCCTAACACTAAATGCAGAAAAAACTAAACACATTTTATTCACTATGAGAAATACTAACCTGCCAACTACTAACATAAACATTTATGCGCATAAGTGCGGCAAGTACGCTGACAATGCATGTAATTGTCCTACTTTAGCAAAAGCCGATCATATGAAATATCTTGGTGTGACGATTGACACAAATCTGAACTTCCGTAAACACATTGATTTATTATGCACTCGAATGCGTAAATTAATATACATTTTTAAGAATTTACGATATATAACGGACTACAAATTAATTAAACAGGTCTATTTAGCTTTGTGTCAATCCATTCTTACATATTGCATAACTTCATGGGGAGGGGCTGCAAAAACAATCCTACTACCATTAGAACGTGCGCAGAGAGCTATCCTTAAGGTAGCCACCTTTCGCCCATTTAGATTTCCCACATACGAGCTTTATACGGCATGTAAGGTTTTAACTGTGCGTCAACTATTTATATTAAAGATAGTATTACACCAGCATAGCAATCTCCCTTATACCCCCATACCTATACATAAGAGAAGAAAAGACTTAGTTTGCATAAAGCCTCAAACTAGACATACTTTTATAAATAAATTTTATGGTTTTTTAGGTCCGTTCTTATATAATAAAATCAATAAGTCTCTAAGTATATATAGTGTAAATTGTAAAAAATGTAGTGAAATGTTAAGTGAACACT
The DNA here is from genome assembly GCA_916701695.1 of Agrochola macilenta. Classification (NCBI taxonomy): domain Eukaryota; kingdom Metazoa; phylum Arthropoda; class Insecta; order Lepidoptera; family Noctuidae; genus Agrochola; species Agrochola macilenta. Next base: position 18,666,376 of record OU753560.1, on the reverse strand, counting down.
TAGCGACATTAAATTACTCAGACACTGAAAAATTGCTAGAAATCATGCAATAAGTTTATTAATGTTAAGGCAATTTTTATTTAATAATATAATTATTATGTATCAATGCTAGCTCTATGTACATTAATTTAATAGTCCAATAAAACACTCAGCGTTGTTACGTGAAGGCCTGAAACACAGGTTTGAATAAACCTACATCAGGCAGGTCGCTATTGTTTTTCATTAGGCCTTTATCCAATATATTATATAAGTTATACCTATACTAGATTTATTTTAGGCATAGTTTAATATTTGCTTAATAATTTTAATATGTAACTCTGTACTGATGTCACTTCTATGTAATTTATATGTGAACTTATGAATAAAAAGTTTTTTTATTTTTTTTTTATTTTTTTTATTTCTGTTTGAAAATGTAAATCAAATCCTAAGAAAACAGAACCTAGTCAAGGTGGGGTGATAAAATTTTAAAGCTCGCTTCGCTCGATTGTCTGGATTCTTGAGCTTTTCTTCATAAGTCGACAAAGCAAGTAATTTTTAGTGCTTTTAGAATGATCAAAAGAAAATCGAACTTATCCGAGAGTGCAAAATTTTTGAGCTTGCTTCGCTCGCTCTTATACTCTACATTTTCATATTTGCTTGGCCTTGCCTGCATAAGTCGACACTGGCGCCGATTCTCTTGTACACCGAACTAAACTATCACTAAAATTCTTTACTTTTGGCTATGAGAATCTTAGAGCTATTCTGGAAATAAAATTCTCTAAATTAAAAAATAATGTTGACAGAACTAAAATCGAATTTTCTATGGAATTATTTACTTTTTGTATGGAAAATATGAAAAAATATTACTAAAATTATTAAAATATTAGATTTAAGGGGGTTTTTATATAGGGGGTCGAAATTTTCATTATTTTTGCGCTAGGACGCACCATTTTCGAGATATAGGTAATCAAAAGAAAAAAAAAATACAGTACTGTTTTTGCACGTGAAGTCGAGATGTTGGTGTGAATTTTAGTTCATGACAACTTATTTTAACGACACGGTTGGCACAGTGGCTGAGTGATCGACTGCTGTGCAACGTGTCGCGGGTTCGATCCCCGCACGGAACAAATATTTGTATGATCTGCAAGTAGTTGTTCCGGGTCTGGGTGTTAGTGTATGTGAGTTTCTATGTTTGTAAACGCACCCACGATACAAGAAGAAATTCTTAGTGCGGGGCAAAGTTTAAAAAAAAAAAAAAAATGTCCCACACCTTTTTAATTGCGATTAAAAATTGTCTAGTTTGGTTATTTACAATCAAAATTTTAGGTGAAAAACGTCAAATTCAATAGCAAAATTGCCATTTTCACTAGATTAAAAACTCAGTACTATCTTAGTGCTGTCAAACTAAAATATAGTTAAGTTGTGTCACTTTAGTCTATTTCAGAATGGGAAATCGTCGTTAGACAGGAATAAACAAAATTTTAGTGATTTTTTGTCTAGTTTAGAGGCCTTTGTAACAAGAGAATCGGCATCAATGTAAGTCTTAGTTCCGTTTGAAAATTTAAATCAAATCCAACCTATCCGATACGGGGTATTAAAATTATCGAGTTAGCTTCGCTCACTCTTCTCACCCTACATAATCTACTGTCCTAATATTTATTATTTATTAAAAACCAAAGGTGACCAATTTGGCAGCATCATAAAGTACCCTAGCTTAGTTATTGCGACCAACTGTGAGAAAAGATCAGAAAGTTAAAAAATTACTTATTTAAAAAGTATGCATCATTAGATAGTCAAAAAGTTTTTATAGTAACTAATAAATATTTCCCCAATATTCCTCGGCACCCATGGTGACCCCCCCCAAAATCTTAGGCTGCGTCCGCGCCTGGGTCTGCGCGGAGGAGATATCCCGTATGTACGAGTATATTATACTTAAACTTTACTGCAAAGAACATGATCGAGCATTTTGTAGCTCAGTGAGCGCTGACCCGTATCAATCTACAAAGTCAAAGTCAAACAATTTATTTCAATTAGGCACATAAAAGGCACTTATGAACGTCCTCTTTACAAAAAATAGTATTAATTCTAGTCGCCCCTTCCAAAAGGTACTCGTAGTTTTCGTATGGAGAAGAATGGGCAAGGAACTCCACCGTTACTCTTTTAATATGGTTTTACAATATTTTGTATACATTAATTATATAATTATATGTGAAGACGATGGATCTAGATAAATTAATTAGGTGATAGATACGAGTAAATAGTGCTCACATATTTACAAACATTGTAAAAGTAGACGCATCAAAGACCTGACGTCACACAAATCCTGCATCGCACAAACAGGGTTTACCGCGGGTTGAGCATATACATACACAACGTCCCGAGATCAATCGTCGGGCAGTTGCCCACCCGACACGACACCCGTCAGGTCGGAGGATCCTCCCATTTCTATAGAGAATGATTGAACTTTACACCCTGTATTAATTGCGTTATACACGACCAATCAGAATCTGAATAGTTTTGAAACAGATTGCTAATCCATTGTTGCTTAAGTTCGAAAAAAATCTGCTCAACAACGTAAATAACGCAATGAATGTTGTTGAACTGTCAAAATGAAACATTAGTCGGAATCAGGTCGGAATCGATTACGAAAATTTGTTACGTAATTAGATAGCTATTCTTCATACATAGGACTAAAGTTGAAACCCGTTTTGTAATGAAGACGAAGAAATCAGCTGCGGTTGAACGCAGCGATTCATGTCGAGTATAGCAGGTTTTAAACCGAAAATTTGGGTTAACAAATTCAAAAAAAGTTTTATTAATAAAACAAAAGAATTATGTAAAACGCTTTAATTAAATTCATGTGACAATGTTAAAATAAACATTTTAGGTATTTTTAGTTATTAGTAACATCTTGCAGTGCTGAACATTATTATACTCCACATTGTAATATAAAACGTTAAAGGAATAACTTCCACCGACACGAAGATTTTAAACTAGCCGCGAAACGTTTCTTTTCACTATCATTCCTCGCTATATAACTCTGACATCTATATATTTTTATTATCTTACAAAGATTTGGGACCAAATTCATTACGACGGATTTCCCAAATTCTTATGTTCACATCCATTCTTAAAATAAGGCCCAAAGATGCGGTAATTCTGAACGTGTTGCTATCAGCTTTCACGGTTTAGCAACTGAAACGGCAGTCTTTCAGTGAGATCATAATATGCAATGTAAAGATTGTAAATGTTGGTAGCAACATGTCATGTCATCTCGTTAGGCCTGAAGGCAGTTCGTAATTTAGATGCTAATATTACGAGACTGTTCGTAAACCAAGTAATATTATTTTAGTTTAAATATTGATGGCATAAAAATAAATACAGATGGCACCATTGAAGATGGCACACTTATTTGCTTCATGCTTATTGGCTTTTTTTTAGAACCTCGTTGCATATTAAATATTAAGAATCAGAATTATCATACGCATCTTTTTACAAAAATATACATCTATTCCAGGGTTTACAAGCAGTCTCCTGTACAAATATATTCTCCATATAGTCATAACTTCATAAATGCAATCTCTAATCGATTCTGAGCACAAAGCTTCCAATTATTAATGAACCAAAAACATACATAAAGCTCGTTCGGATTGAAGTAGCAAAAATGTCTTTATACTACTGCATATATTAAAATGAACGTTTAAAAAAAAAATTGCTTTGGAATACTGACAATGTTATTCTTGTTATTTCCGCATATTTATTACCACTGCTCTAAGCGTTATTGTCGCGTGCTTTACTTATTTTTATCTAAATTAGTTTCAATTGATGATGCATTACGCACGTAAAGATATAAAAATAGACACATATTTCAAACGATAGGTGTTAATAATTAAAGCATATTAATAACATCTTTGACAAAGCAAAATAAGCCTCACTTTTCATATTTAATTTAATTATAACATCAGTTTTCCAAAGCATTTTTCAAATACATGGGTTTAACAATAATAACCTTAATCCCATTCCAATATAATTCATACACCAGATGATCTTACAAAACTAAAACAAACTAATAAAAAAACAATGAACAAATAAGATTACAACAAAATAATTTAAAAACGAAAAAGATATTTGAGGCAAACCATACTATTTGTACTTCAGTAAAATAGAACGCGACGTTAGTTGAACATGATCATTGCCAACGAAAAATTTATCCAACAGAAAAAAATAAAATGATATTGCCTAAAATATCGCATCGCTCTCGACACTAAAGGAACGAACTAATAATCACACACACACGTCATTTCACCACAAATTAGTATTTCATTTATTTAGATCCTTAATTACACATATTATGCACATTTCCTTATTTATTTTTTGTATTTTTTTTCTTCGCTTGCAACACATAATTTATACCGTGTTACAAATAAGTACCGAATATCAGGTGGGGTCCAGTAAGGATCGCATTTGTCGCTGTAGCCAATGTTTCATGTAACGGTCCAACCACACAACGCTAGACAAGCAAGTTGTTCCCTAAATCAGAAATAAACTCTTGGTTAATAAAAGTATTAGAAATTGCCCGACCCGGTGTTAAATAGGCATTGGACAGTAAACTACGCGTACATTCTTTATAAAACATAAATGCACAATCAATAAAAATCATAAGATAATAAATTAGGACGAATAAATCTTAAAAATTTAGAATATTATCCAGCTTGTTTGTTCACATTTCCAATTTAAGCTGTAAAATTTTCCACGTTAATTACAGCTGTTTACCAAAAAATATATAAATAAAGGACAATATGTCGAAAGTGCTAAAATTTTAAGGTGCCTACAAATTGACTCGTTCATCCATCGACCATCAAATCCATTTTGTTCGGGCGAGCGACATAATTGACGATTATTACTATCGAACATTTTTATAGGCACCTTTTTGCCGTAAAACTTATGCAAGACAAGTAACAATAATTTTATCAACTCATAAAACAAACTCATTTTCGCCGCACGTGTCGTTCCCGCGGCTATAATATTAATTTAAATACTAATGGCATAACTGCGCACGCGCAGCCTCTTCAACATCGGTTGGCACAAAATAAAACAATTTGCTGTCCAAATAATGTTGGGAATGTGCAATAAATGATTAGATTTCCTTTACATCATTCATTTAAATTAATATGCCATCTCTCAGTCTTTCAATTCGTGAAACTGTAAATATATAATAATATATTCAAAAATCTGCAATAAGCAACAGTTATAAGTGAAAATGATACAATAGATTTCATATATACAGTAAAATCACCTTCTAATTCTCCAAGGCTTGTTTGTTTTGTGACAGAAGCTATGAATTTTAATTCTTCACGACTTTATATGTGGCATTTTACATTTTAGTTCTAAACGTACAAAAAGTTTCTAATATTTGAACAGGATTTAATTTAGTAAGTCAATATTGATGTCTAATCACATTAAGACAGATCCAATACGACCGGATCTTATCATAACTGAGTATAAATAAGTATTACATGCCGCCATATTAATTTATGTTAAAGAATTAAAATGCGTAGCTTCATCGACCCAATCTGCAGGGTTCAAATTTTTTGGCAGCAATCAAATGTTTGAGGCGAATCAAATTAGTTTAACATTGACTAGATTTTTGAAGTATGTTGACTTAGACAAGGGACTACTCCACAACTTCTGGACAAGACATCAATATGATGCAATACTATGTTATTTAGCTATGAGTATAATTATTATTGACTTGACTCTGTACATTTTGGAATTTATAATAAATCCGCATGTTTTTTAAAAAAGTTAAAAGAACCAGTAAATAATCATGAAGTCAGTAGAGGATATCGGTTTTGACTTGAAGTGGAACATTAATTTAAACTAGTTTAATTTTTTATTTTTTAAATTATTTGAACTTGGTAAAAAAAAATGTATTAAATTAGTAAAAAAAATTGTATTGTAATCTTCGAGAAATGATCAGAAAATGTGCCCAAATCACATGTTACAGGACAGGACTACTGGACTAGGTGGGTTTAGAGATATACTTACATTTTCTTTCAGTAAAAATAATGCTATATAATTTTTATTATCATTCCTTGTCCAAGTGCATACTTCAAAAACCTCCCCAACATACATGTTTGATTGCTGTCCAAACTGTTTGATTCCTATTAAGTAGACCAGTTATTTCGTAATTTTATTGTTCCTTCTTGTCTTCTGTCGGCGAGGGTGTGGAGGCATCGGTATCTTCTGGCTCCTCATCTGAATAGTTTATAGGTTCTTCACCCGGCTTCAATAACCGTCCAACGAGGTCGTACTTCTCTGGAAAAATAGAAAGAACCGAGTTTTACTTTTGGATTTCAAACCTTTGTGTTGAATGGGAAAGAGTTCATGAAAAATATCGCTATACTTCGCTCGCAATTTAGTTTCCAATATGTAAACAAATATCAGTTTTTTTTTTAATTACTTAAATACGTAAAAGGGCGGGCCGGGCTAAAACTTCAACATTTTATATTACCGTTCCAATGATAGAAGTCATTCTAAAATCAACATAATTTACAGGAGCATAAAGTTGATATTTCTTTGAGTGTAACATCATTGGTTACAAACATTTTTGGTTTGTACAGTTTGTGAGTATGAAAAATTTTGGATTAGTTATGAAGCATGAAATGCTATCAATCAATCAACTCAACCTGCCGCAGTCAGAAAGTTGTAGAAAAGATTTACCATACAATCGATCGTTCATACGAAATTAACCTTATAGTGCAAGGTTGAATGTTGAATCAGAGAGCAAGAATGCCTTATCATACGTACTGGATTGTCAATTTATTAACTGGCACACTGCAGTTCTAGTGGGCACTAGAACTGCAGTGTGCCAGTTAATATGCACACATGCACAGAAAGGGTTTGTAACTTCGCGGTCAAAAGGTTAATTGCTTTAATTCGGTTATAGAATCTTAAAATTGCCACTAACCATCGGGTATATTTAACCATTTTAGATGACATTTGGCTCATCAATATCGGTCAAGAAATCAATATACATTGATTTCTAATTTTATATTATACTTTTTCTGACACATAGCAAACCCATTCATTAAAAAAAAAACCCATAAACTTGTCCCAAACGTTCTCGATCTACGACCGAACGAGGGTTCTCAATTATATTTATTTCCATTGAAAAAATATGCACCACCTCAGCTGGTTTTTTACTGTCTTCTTTTATTTTCATTTACAAACACAAGGGACACATCAAAAATCTGATAGTGCGACTGGCACACTGCAGTTCTAGTGCCCACTAGAACTGCAGTGTGCCAGTTAATATGCACACATGCACAGAAAGGGTTTGTAACTTCGCGGTCAAAAGGTTAATTGCTTTAATTCGGTTATAGAATCTTAAAATTGCCACTAACCATCGGGTATATTTAACCATTTTAGATGACATTTGGCTCATCAATATCGGTCAAGAAATCAATATACATTGATTTCTAATTTTATATTATACTTTTTCTGACACATAGCAAACCCATTCATTAAAAAAAAAACCCATAAACTTGTCCCAAACGTTCTCGATCTACGACCGAACGAGGGTTCTCAATTATATTTATTTCCATTGAAAAAATATGCACCACCTCAGCTGGTTTTTTACTGTCTTCTTTTATTTTCATTTACAAACACAAGGGACACATCAAAAATCTGATAGTGCGATGCTATTGATTGATGAAATTTCTATAGCGACCGAGCGCTGCAAGCAAAAATATTCCTTAAGGTGCATAGATATGAAATTCCTCGATAGTACAATTACAAAACATCTCGACTGTATTCTCCAAAAAGGAAGGCATACCATGAAGTACGGGGCCAACCTGACTACTGCGAATTTATTAAAAGATAAAACAAAAAAAAAACAAAAAAACTTTGCCTAAACCGGTAATCGTGACTACTTGACCAACAAGTCGGAAAAAGAAGAAAAAGTAACTAAGTATGTCTCTGATTAACCTAACCTATAGAACGCCAAGATTTAGTTCAAGCTGCTTTCAAATGTGTGTCGGTCGATTTTTATGATACTTAAGTGTTTAAGTGACCAAGTTCAGACGACTTGATTGTCTCAAGTGGTCAACAGACACACTTACAAGAAAGTTTAGTTTTTATTTATTTGCTTTTAAAGCTGGGCAAGACATGAAAGTATTATTAAAAATAAGTGATCTGTGTGTCATCAGTTTAGCGACCAAGCAAATGCTGAGGTTTTGGGTTCAATCTCCATTAGAAATGAGGAATTTATTAATTTAAACTAGCAGCCCATTCTGGATTTGTGTTTGATTTGTGGCAATAGGTGCGCCCCCTATGTTTTACATGGGAGTGAATCATAACTGGAGAAATGTGTGTGTACCTGTCCTACATTATCTTACGTCTCCTTCCCACCCGTTGGGAAAAACAGGCGTTATGATATAATAAACGATCCCATTGTTATGCATTAAATCCACCCACATGGCTTTCGTTCTATTTTCAGATACGAATAATCGATTAACTATTCAGACATTGCAGCATGCGTGTTTTTGTTTTTTTTTTTCATATTCCATTTTGTTAGGATGTTTGGGGTTACAGCACCAAATATGTGGTGGATCTGTTTCCGCCAACACTCTCTAATTTTCTTTGACCTCGTTGTAATTCCTTTAACAATGCTAGATGGCACTTAAAATCTTTTAGAGTTGGCATATTCAATTACTACCTTATTAGCTGCTTAGCTCGCGTGGACACGATTATTTTTTCTAAAATATAAGTAAGCCTAAGTTACTCCTTAGAACATCAGCTATCTGCCAGTGAAAGTCCCGTTAAAATCTGTCCCGGCTGGACTTCCGGAGATTAGCCGGAACAAGGACAGACAAAAATGTTAAAAATAGTTTTTTTGTTATAAGTACCGTATACTTTCATATGTGTATAGTAAAAAGCTGTTATTTTTGACATTACTAATTTAATTTATTTGTATAGATAGAATTGTAATGTTCAAATAAATTATATTTTTAACCAAACCGCCTCTTAATTTTTATAAACCATTAAATCTGAAGTGAAATACCATTTTCTGAACACAAACCATGGCGAAGAGAACGGGCCGGGCCTAACGTTAACAACCATTCAAAACTAAACCCTCTATGGTTTTGAATAGAGGCTTTACTTTTGAAAGTGGCACACGACTGTATTGTGGCATCGTTACCGTTACACAGCAGTGGACAGAACTGAACATGACCTACTGAAACCGGCTTCTCATAGGCTTAGAAGTGATAATGTATTATAGCTTCAATAGTGTAACAAAGCACGTGTATTTCGTAGGTTGAACTGAACAATGCGGCGACAGAGTACTTAGAGAGATTTTTACAGTTCATTTTTTTTTATTACAGACTGATAAGTAACGAGATTTTCACAATAGTAATTTTATTTAGCGGTATTGATGTCCTAATGTTAGTACTTATACAATATTTTTTTTGGGAGGGAAGGTCGGTTACAACATAATTAGATATCAAGCCCAGAAAAAAATAGAATAGCATGTTATGTAGACTACCGTAACCTTGTTTAAACAAATGTATTCTATATTGCAGAATATCATTGAAAGCTGCTTAAATGCCCTCTCATTTGCAACTACATTAACAAAGGTATCTAAAACGACGAGCAATTACTCAACAAAGTAAACATTTACGGCTCTACAGCAACTTCACAATCATTAAACAATGTGATGTTCTCGAGTAAATCTTATTGTTCAGATTCAGACCAAATGAATGCGCGGATCGCTATAACGGATCGCGGGCCGATGCGTCAGCTCAGTTTTACGCAATATGCTACACCGTACTGCGATAAAGAACCTAGTGATTTTAGGCCCTACCCACTGAACATTGCTAGCAAAGATAATGCTGACAGAATTTAAAGCAACGGGTTTATGTGGGTCAAGGTACTGTCTATCTCGAACAGTCATGGTTGCAGGAGGGAGGATACCTACCTTGGAGTTGTATGTCGAGATTAAAACCCTAACACTTAGGAATAGGGATGATGACTGGGTAAAAAAAAAAAACTAATTAGTCCGTCAGTCAGATAATAAAAAAATATTATACACGTATTTTTTGCTTTATCATATTAATAAAAAATTGCTTAGATAAAACTCATTTTAATTTGGGAGTGGGGGTCGCTATGTCACTAGTACGTATAAAATCTACATACTCGTGACGTCATGGCACATTTTACCTCAATGTATCGCCGTAATCTTTAGGTTACGTAAAAAAAGAAAAAAATACGTGGCCAATATTGTTTTATAATCTCAAAGACGGACAAAAAAAAAATGTTTAGTCATCATCCCTATTTAGGCGTGGTGTTATGTTATTAAAGCCATGACAAAACCCTGTGGAATCGAGGGTCTTATTTCATATTAAAATTACAAAATTGACCATTTTCACGACAGGCGCTGTTTAATAAAGCAGAAGATAATTATATGAAAGTAACTTGTAAAATTGTCGGAGTGTCAGAATGGCGCCTGTCAGTTTTTTAATTTAATTTAATAGACCCCTGATGGGCAGCCATCCATGAGAAGATTTGCAAGAGAAAAAAGGTTTGCAAGCGTGGTTTATATTTGTGCCTTTTCTGTTTTAAAAGGCCTGAGCCCTACGGTGGGACAGTAACAAAGGCAGACATAACATTAATATTACAGGCGTGCGATCGACCAATGTCAGATTCAATATTGTATTAGGCTGCATTGCAGTACCTACCTACAATACAGGGTGGCAGGGACATCGACGCGAAAACTGGTACATGATTCTTAACCAAGGGGGATTCAGAATCATGTACTGAAGCCATGGTATATAGTAGAAATTGTTCGTCGATTATTAAAAAAAAAATCTGCTGTTTCATAAAAAAGTGCAATACCTACGCGGTCAAAATGTATGGAACAGCTGATAAAAAAAAAAAAACCGACGAAAGATTTTTACGCAGGGGTATTCGGAATCATGTACTGAATCCATGTTTACAGTTTTCGCGTCGATGTCCCTGCCACCCTGTGTAGAAGGACAGTTAAATTGTAAAATAAATACAGTGCCCAAAATTATGAAAATAATTATTTGTTTCAGGTTGGTCATCAAATCAGTTTTACACAAACATGACAGAGGTAAATATTGATGTGAAAGGCTCAATTCGTTTTGATAAACAAAGATAAAATTCCCACATTACATAATTTAATGATAGCATTAAAATATACCTACCTAAATATTATGTATTGTTCATAAAGTTATCGCTCAAGACTAGTCTGATAACAGGCACGTAACAATGTGAAGTCAAGACATGCAAATATAGCAAAAAAATAAAAAAAATGTACTACATAATCAAGATTACATAATATTACCCTTATTCCTGGCAAAGGTAAAGAAAACTAATTAAAACATTGTACTACTGACCGAAATGGAGTTCAAACAGTTCAATACTCTTTTGTATTATGGTCGATAATAGATTACTCATAAAAAATGTAAATAAGTTTTTGTTGACTATTTTTATCTCGAATGTGCGAAGCCTTCACGTGTGGAGGCACGTGTAGACTTCATATTATAATCTGACATAGTTTGACAGATGAGTTTCTATTCGAAACACGTTCTGCTTTGAATAATCATAAATTGTTAGTATCACAATCGCAATATTCATTATCATAATAATCAGCTTGTAAATAAACACCTGGACCTGATTCACTCAGATACTTAGGCTATTGCTAAATATTGAATGATTTTGATTTTTATAACTGAATATTTCTGAAGGTGCTGCAAAGCTGCGATACAAAAGGAAGTCCTATACAAGAACGGATCCAGGATTTATTTTTGAGAGAGGCATGTGCCCCTCCCAGAAATAAATCCAGGCCAGGACCAGGCAGATAAGAAATATTGGACTATGCTGCAATGCTGATTTTGGGATTCATTCTTTTTCAATGACGTATAAGAATAACTACAAAAAAATAATACAATTTTAGCACCCCGCCTCGGATAGGATAGATTTTCTTTTGACCTTATAATACAGAAATAAGAGTTACTTTCATAGGTAAGTGTAAGAATTAAGAGAACCTGGGGTGCAAGAGCAAGCGAAGCGAGCTCAATAATTTTAGCTCCCCACCTCGAATTGGTATGGTAAACTTTTCTTTTGACCTTTCACAGTATTAGCTAAATACTTTTCATGAGTTAAGGAAAGCTGTATGAACTTTGGCCGCGCGAAGCCATATTCTTAGCATTGTTATCCTGATATCCTCTCGCCCAAGTATGAACTAATTGCACCAATTTGAACCTTAGTAGTTACGCCACTGCTGAGGAAGATATAGTAGGTAGGTACTTCTTCAGCGTTCCCTATTGGAGCTGCCAGGCCAGTCGGTTCAGACGATGGCACGTGTCCCCGTGCCTCCGCCCTAGATCCGCCCTTGGTTCTATACCATACTCCCGTCATGTCAATACCTGTTTGGTCAGTTATGTAAGTATGGTGTCGCGAATTCTCGATAGATAACACTGGAAAGACGTAGCGCTACATCATGGCCGTAATGAAGAGTGGCAGCAGCTCTTTGTCCAACAGTGGGACACAATAGGCAAAGTAAAGGTAATAAAGCTTGTCGCATTAATGAATCAAGTAACCGTTCTGAAATAAAATTAGCAGAAGTGAGGTAATTTCGAAATTAATATCAACCGGATCTGTGCCGTATGTTATGTTCCTCGCTATAAAACCAAGGTAAACACGAATCCCGTCAAACACGTGATGAAATCTGATCGTTCTATATTTAGAGGGGGCGCTTATGAGCTGATAACGCGCTGCACCTATCCAATATGCAGATAACAGCTGTTATTGTGAATATTTTGTGATAAACTATCACTTCTAAAAAGTTTACGTTTGACTGTGTAATTTGGAATTCTTTAAGCCATGCCCCACGCCCTATTTTTCATTTGTGGGGGATTCAGAGGCATTTCAAGTAATGGCAGCCACAATTATTTTCTAGAGCTATACGGTAGCCAAATTATCAATCTGGTATTTTTCAGTCTCGACATAATATGCTCGCGCAAGAGTGGAATGTCAATACTGTCATATAGAATACAGCTACTTTTATGACTTTATGACCAGTGCCTCATTTTGAAGGAAAGAGGAAGGTCTAAGAAGACAGCCGCGTCCGAAACCTGGCTAAGGACCAGTCCTTGGCCAGGTGCTGGTCGCGTCTGGCTTCTGCACTGCATTTTTTCCACTGGCAGATCCAGATCTGCCATTACAAGTGTGGTGTGACGCTAGGTATAGCGTAGCGGTCATTCAGACGCAAATGAATGAATGTGTCAAGCTGATATCGGAAGAAAAGTTATTTCCATCAGAAAACATACGATTAGACTATCTTAGATCAAAACAACGAGAACAAAGTCTAAGAGGTTCAATATCACTTGTTTATGAATGAATAATTCTAGTGCAAGGGGAGGACGCCATGATCTAGACTCTAGTGCTTAGCAATACTACGGTAATGACTTATTATACGTACAGTCAGCTGCAGAGAAATCTCACCCCCAAGCAAGGTATTTAGACATTGCTAGGGGGTGAGATTTCTCTGCAGCTGACTGTATCATTGATCTCTGATCTCCACATGTTGCTACGCGTGACTTTCAATTGCTCTTACGTATGAAGATTGAGTAGATAGTTTAGAGCATCCCGGAATGAAGCAATAGATCTCATTAAACTTCAAAGACACGAAATCTAGGCTTCAGTACTAAGATCACTATGAGCAGATTAACCCATAGTGCAACGCTGTTATTCAAAAAATAATTTCGTGATATCTTATCTGTAGAGAGAAGCACTTTCTCATTGGTTACGAAGTCCTTCAAAAGATATGCAACTTCTAGGCTATGAAGGTGTCTTACGCAGCAAAAATTGGTAATGAAAAGAGGTGAGATCTTTTACAAATGTATTATCACAACAATCTCTATCACAAAAACCCTTCTTTCCAAGATTTGATTACTTGATGGATTCACGGGATTCACCGAAAAGAAGAGACATAATGAGCGCAGGATCGTGGATGAAATTGAGGGATGCTTTTTCCGAAACGTCGGACAGAATAAAAACATGTTTTATTCGAGGCCTTTTACCGAGTGTTGGCACGAGCTTTTCGACAATAGTTGATAGCGTGACTGAATGTTTAGGGTGTGCCGGACGAACGTTTAGTGCCGAGCGTCACTCAGAGGCTTTTTTACATATTCCACCTTATCTTACCGCTACTCATGGGGAATAAGCTGGCTTTCTTCATGCATCTAAGCCTCAACTATACCGCGTTAAATAAGTAAATAGGTTCCGCCTTTTCAATCAGAATTCTTAATTGGCACCGAACCGACACACCCATTACGACCTACCAAGTTCTGACCTTCAACAAACCTATTGATTGTGAAGTATTTGTTGTTTTATGTTTCTGTATCTGATTACTTCTGAGTATTTTAGTACAGCTAAACACGCTACGGGCTTAACTGGCCCCGATTCGGTTGGTCAGCGCCTAAACTATGCTTAAAATCTTGGAGAAAAAGCAAGAAATATTTGGAAGAACTTCAGAACTCGAAGAAGAGCTAGTCTTCAATCGCCTTTGCTAATAAAGTTATAACTTATAACCATCACCGCTACTTGAATGACACTTTGACATCCTAATTGAATTGTTAATGTTTTATACTTTGACATCCTGAATATGTGTGTTTATGATACCTATTATTATTAACTGACATACCTAAAATTGTAATTTTAATTCGTGAGTATGCAATCCATCATGTTAATACTAACCTAATAATCTAATAAAAATAAATGTATGTACCTATTATTTGCACGCCACACTTGGCAGAATGTGATGACACCATTGACTAATCTTAAGACCGTATAATGTACCATATTCTGTAAAAATAAAGAGAACAAAAAGCCGGTGGAATATTCGACAAAAAAACACAACATGTAAAGGAGTTTCAAAAGCAAGAACTACTTTGATTTATTTTCTATTATTTTGTTCTTGAGAATGTCGAGAATGATATCAAATTATTCTTTATGATATCAAATTATTCTTTTTAGTAACATTGGTGTTCAACAGGATTGGCGCCCAACAGATTTAAAATGAGATGTTCTTCATCATTTACAGATTTTGTACTGCCATTTTAACTCTTACTGTGCATAAGATTGAACGTCATGCTAGCTAGCTATGGGGGTAGCTGATCGATTTGTACACTGACTGATGAAGTGATAACATAAATATTCCGATAACCTGGTTGCTAGTGAGTGTGGAGATCAAACGGTAATCGGTTGTGTCCCTTTGGTATACATACCAGGACCCATCATAAGCTAGTAACACAGGCACTCTACTCTGCCTAAAACTTCGGGGATTACGTTACTTTAGTTAGATAATTTTACTGCACAAATGAAAAGTTTAAACACAACAAAGCTGTTAGCACCGCACCGGTACATTTTCTATTCATATAAGTGTCATTGATTGAGACATTTATAGGTACAATGTTTGTAAAGAATGAATTATTTAAGTAAACGCGATTTTATTGTTTTATTTTTATCGAACAACAACGCAATGTAAATTAGCATAAACATCGTTATGCGTCTGGAATGAATATTTACTTTTGACATTAAGTCTGTGAACGCTCATACGTATCATTTAGTGAAGTGTAAACAAGACAACTGTTTAGGGCGTGTTACATAGATTAAAATTTATTGTTTTTTTATCAATTATGTTCGAATGACGTATGGTCCATGAAGCAATGAAGGTGCGTCCTTAGTGCGAGCATTCGTTTTTCAGTTCGGAGTGTTCGGTTCAACATACTCACTGCTCGCATACTTGTAGTATTGTAGCCGTATGCTTCTTTACTTCGAGCGAATGTTCGCGGTATGGACACAAATAAACTTCACATATTTTTCGTAGATTTATCGGGTTATCCGATATTCGGATTCGCGAATTCCAAATGGACGGAAATTATTCATTTTAGTCCGCGAAGTAAACAAATTATCAGTTTACTCATGCGAGTAATTCACACTTCATTAGCTTTTGTTTTTCCGTGATGAGGTGGGTGGCTTAAGCTCTATCCACACAGTTACGGAGTTAGGTCACGGCCTTTGGGATCCGGGCCGGCCGGGCTCAGTTTTTGTTTACGTCAGTTAGAGCAGGCTCCCGAACACTGAGGGCCAAGATTGCTTGCAGATTGCAGAACAAGTTCATACAAAATGTTAGCAAGCACCTTCGACGGAACACTGAGCTCAACGCAAAAGACAAGAGAGCCATGACCCTTTCTTACGTGTCGTTTCGACTCAATTTTTGTCCGAACACAATCTAGACTCCTGGACAGCTTCGTTTTCGGCCATGAACATAATATGTGCGAATAACCCATCGAATAACACAAACCCTTAGTTGTTTGTGGAATTCGCACCACTGTATTGCAAGAAGAATAGAAATAGGTCATGTGGGCACAAATAAAATTATGTTACATACCTCACGATGCATTTCTATGGGTTTAAGTAGCAACAAACTACAAACTAGCTGCAAACTAGGTATATTGTAGCGTTGGGGGTCGGGTTGCGTCCTTCCCTCAAATATGGAGGGTAATGGCTGAGTTTTGGTGAACAGGTGCTTCTTGTGGTGAATGGTCGTCTTGCTGACCATGGTTCTGTTATAGTTATTAGTAATTAGCAGTTTATTTATTTTTACTTCGATGGTCCTAGTTTATCATTTGTGACTTCGAGTTACCGCTTTAATAGATAAATGTAAGCGGGCACGCCCTTTATGCCTTGCTTTTATTCGGGTATTAACTTCTGTTTCGTTTTTAGTTTTTATTTTCGCTTGAGTATAGATAGATTTCGATGTTTTTGTTGGTATATTGGCGTGTGCTAGCTGACATAGAGCAATTTTTTTTTTTTGTTGCGTAAAGTAAATTTTTTCGCATACTATTCTAATCAAGTTTTTCCAACTGAACAGACAGACAGCTGTGCTCCTGGGGAGTCTATTGCGCCACTTCTTCCCAGTTAAAGCACTAGGAAGTGGTGAAAGGCGGGCGTTTTGGGAGACTTTTATTGTTATATAATTTTGACGTTCGAAAAGTGCTGATTCTCAGCCTAGTTTGGATAAATGACTTTTGAATTTGAGTTTGAATTGACACCTTTCCTTGCAGGGAAAAATAGTCATGTTTTCAGGTATTCATGAAAACTGGTTAACAGGTTAATATTTTTGGTTGTGTTGTTTATTACAATTTCATTACATGAATTAGTTTTGTACACAAAGGGCATAAACAACTTTTTTTCTGCAAAAATAAGTTGCATTTTTCTGCTATTATTCATACTTCTAGGAAATTGGTATAAAGACATGATTGTGTGATAATTTTACGTCAAAGAGAAATTTGGAGCCCTAAAATGTTAATTACTGGATTGTTTCTGAAATTACTTATAATTAAGGGGAATTATGAACCTTTTGTAAAAGAAACATAGAAGTGATATTTGAATACCACATTTTTTTATAACTAGAAACTGTGCTTCATGCATAACAACTACCTAAACTCATTTGTAATTAAAATTTCAACTGAATTACTCCAAAATTAAATTGGAAAATTGTCTATAATCTACAAAGGGTAAATGGGAGGGTAAAAGCAATTTGTTAATTACCTCAGTTTTTGCTGTGCCCTTCTGTCACTAAAATATGTTGTTATGTATAAATTACTTAAGTAATTATTATTTTATTCAATGCTGCCACACTAATTGAACTGAGTCATGCATCCCTATGGATTCTTTAATCTAATGATATGGTATACCTTTTGAAACTAGAAACAACGAAATGGTTGAGACCAGAAGGGAAAATTTGCATTGGTAGACCAAGAAAATGTGGAATGATGACATTATTGACGTTGCAGGGAAAAACTGGATGAACACTGCCAAACACAGGGAAAAAAGGCATGAGATGGACGAGGAATTTGCCCAGAAAAAATTACCATTTTATGGAATAAATTACAACTAACACAAGTCTAACACTAGTAGTAAGAAATTTATTACCAACAATACAAATGATTTTTGAACTTAAAAAAATTTGGAATAAAGAACCTTCATTATTATTAAATTTTTTGAAACTTTTAATTTTAATATCTTTGTTAAAACTGGATATGGGCAGTGCTTGTTATTATTTTAATAACAATGGGAAACCTGGCTTGTGATGAACATTTGGTTACGGGACTTCTCAAGAGTTCGAGACAACATAATCAATGAATTTTTAAATTTTGAATAAGTGGTTCTTGAGTTACAAAGGCACTAAAATACTACTTATAGCATTTAGATTGCAATCTAAATTGAGTCTGCTCAAAATTTGGCTATGAGTAACAGACTGACAGACAATGACATTGCGTTCCATAATAAAAGATTAGGTTATCAGAAGATACCGAGCAAGGAGACATGTTTCTAAAAGAATTCACAGTGAACCATCATTAATGACGGTTTAAATAAGTTCCTGTGATTGGTCCGTTAATGAATTTTTCTTAATTGACTAGATAGTATCTAGTTACATATACCTCTGAACTGAGCTTCCCACTCCTTCACAGATTCCATTTCCATTGAGTTCAGGTCACTGAGGTCATCATATTCCTTGTCTGATGACGTCACAGAGAATGTGGCAAGACCTCTTGATGCATCCTTCCCTCCGAATGCTGCATATGGTCCACCTACGGAATATCATGTTTGAGTTAAGGATTTTTGTACCTAAAAGTTTAGTAATTAATTAACAAAAATTATATTAATTTTATAATTATAGGGTATAACAGAAATCTGTCTTGTGTAAGCACAAAAACACATCTCTGATTGCCTGTGGCTGTATCAATATTTAGAAACATTTAAAAAAATATGCAAGCAACACTTCAACAATGTTTTTAAAATGCAAAAGGTTACTCAAGGTGCATAGTCTGCATTTTGAATGGATAATTAATGAGTCATGGTAATGTCAACTCTATTTATAAACACCGGTGCGGATGCACTCACCGGGCCCGTAGAAGCGGCGTCCTCGCGTCACGTCGAATATCCACCCGTTGACCGCCACCAGCACTCTGCCATCAGCTTGGTTACCATCATATTGACGTAACTCTGCAACTGTCATATCCTTACGAATTTTTGGCAACTCCACCGCCGGTGTTTCTGCAGGCACCTTTGTAAACTTTGCGTATATTTTATAGATCAACACAAAGATAATCGCAATTATAATCAAATTTACGGGACTGTAAAACTCTTCTAAGAAACTAGAACCCGCGTCTGGGCTGTCGGTTTCCGGCAATTTTGTCTCCGGGGCTGATGCCATATTCAATTTCCACAATGTTAACACGGCGCCACAAATATAGGGGTTAATTGTATAAATTTTAGAAAACTATTTCCATTCGAAAATGTAAAATACTAAAATCACTGACGTCAGCGTTCCGGCAACGGCAAGGCGACAACTTCAGTGTTGTCGTGCACAAAAAATAATAAATCGAATTTGACATGAGTATGTCTATTATTCAAATTATTATTGTTTATCAAATTAGAAATATTAAGATTTTATCGTAACTAAAATCACATAAACTACCACAAAGAGTAATAACTCACATGTTCACTACAAAAGCATCGTTTAGAAGGTTCAAAATGTTCAAATTAGCAATGAAATGTTTTATTGCTGCCAACACTACCAGATGAATGTCAAAACTCAAAATAAAATAAAAAACAATGTCTTTCTATCTCATCTAAAATAGACCTTATGGAGTTCATTTAAATCTTAAAATACCTTAGCAGTTAGCACATGAGTAGAATGTCGTTTGGAATTGCGTACCCGGTTTATCAAACTTCTCTGGATTAAAAGCATAAATCGACCCTTTCATGTTTTACAGTTAAAAAAATAGAGATGTATGATATTTTGAGACAGTTAATGAGCCTAAAAGCTGTTAGTTATTACTCTGAGCTAAAAGCTCAGCCTAAAAGACATTGAAACTCTGAGAATCTGAGCATTGAAACCTCAGAGTAATAATAACTAATGAAACAATCAGAAAAAAGCGCGGGAAACCTCAAACTTGGCGGACGCGTCCTTTTAAAGATAAAATTGAAAAATTTAAAACGTTGTAATATAAGATCAGTATAACCGTAGTTTTAGTATTCTGTCTTAGTTTTCTTGTAATTTATCTTTAGTTTGTATAGTTTCTTCGGTAGTGGTAAGTTTTTTATTTTTATTTCTTATTAGCGCGGGAAAATGAAAGACCCGCCTGACCCGGGGGACTCCGTTCCCCCGGCAAGCAATTTCGTCACTATAGCATCGAACGAATCGGGCATGGATACCGATGGGTCGGCATCGGCTCGTAATTTAAAAAGAAGCCGTGTTCATATTTGTAAGCACTGCAATAAGCGTCGCCGTACCCGCAAAAGCCATGGTACCGTGTCTTCGGGTTGCGGTTGCACGGATTTTACACCAGAACTTACTGCATCAGAACCTAACAGCTCAACAACTACTATAATGACTAACGAACCTATTAACAAAGTACCCGATATTCCTGCTCCACCCTCAGTTGTTCCTACTCAGATAGGTCGTAAAACTTATGACAAAACTGACAGCGCGCCTTTTGTCATTCATGTACAAAAAAACTTAATTTCACCAGATGATGGAACGACACTGCACCCAATCACATTTGGCAAGTTCCTTAAACACAATGCCTTCCAAAACATAGTTAATGGTAGCGTCAAAAAAATTGGGCGCAATAAAATTTCCCTTTCCTTTTCGACTTTCCTGGACGCAAACTCTTTTATTACCCATAATAGTCTAGAATCCTATAATTATAAAGCTTTTATACCTACTTTTAATGTTACCAGAATGGGTTTAGTACGTGGCGTTCCTGCAGATTGGTCTCCGGAGGATATTATTGATAACATAACAGTACCAATTGGTTGCGGTCCAATTTTAAAAATCAGACGCCTTAATTTTAAAACCATTGTTGATGGTTCTACCATTTGGAAACCATCCCAAACCATAGTTGTCACATTTGATGGTCAGGTTCTACCAAAAAGAGTTTTTATGTGCTATAATGCATTACCTGTAGAATTATATATTTTCCCTACTGTACAATGTTTCAATTGCTGTCGTTTCGGTCACACAAAAATTCAGTGCAGGTCTAAACCTCGTTGTTATAAATGTGGCCAAGGACACACTGGGGACAGTTGTGAAAGAGAACAAGAAAGTGCATCTTGCTGCCTTTGCTCTGGATATCACTATGCTACTAATAAGTCTTGCCCAGAGTTTTCTAGACAAATATTAATAAAAACATACATGGCACAAAGCTCAGTATCCTATGCTGAAGCAGCAAAAGTTTATCCCCTTGTTACTAAATCGTATGCTGATACACTTTCATCTTCTCCTTCCAAAAACTTTGCAGATACTCCATCCATCTCTTCTCCTAATAAAATACCTGCTTCAAGTAGCTATAAAAAGACGATCTTTCTCAAACCACGTTCCCCTCCCAAATCTGTACAAGGATATAATAAAGAGGCTCACAATGCCATTATTAAAGATTTCAACATTCCCCAACCATCAAATGGTTGTGCTTTTTCTAATAATCATAATAATGAAAAAAATGACACAACGTTTTCTATAAATGATTTTCTTACTGCATTACACAATCTTCTTTCTCAATTTAACATTTCACCGTCCAACGCTGCCCCTTCTTTCAATGTATCTCAATCCCTTCATAATGGACAACACATCCAAAATAATCCAGTGGAACTGCCGCAGTCTAGTAAACAAAAAGAGTGATGTTATACATCTTTTAAACAAATATGAGCCATTTGTCTTTGCCTTAGCAGAGACTTGGCTCAAATCTAACCATATTTTTAAAATTAATGGTTATTTAACCATTAGAGAGGATAGATCTGATGGGTATGGTGGAGTAGCTATACTTATCAAGAATACTATACCTTTCTCTGTCATTACATTACCTCCTCATAGGGAGGAAATTTCAATTGTAGCTATTAAAGTGCATAATACTTGTCTTGTTTCTATTTACATTCCTCACCCTTCTTCTTCTGTTCTTCAAGAGATTAATAGTCTCTTTTCATCTCTTCCAAAGCCATTCTTAATATTAGGGGACTTTAATTGCCATCATCAATCATGGGGTTGTTCAACTTCTAATTGTTATGGCGATGAATTATTAGATATATTGGACTTACATAACTTATGCATCTTGAACACAGGAGCTGTCACTCGTCGTTCAGATCCCAATCAGAACCAAAGTGCAATTGACCTTTCTATCTGTTCTCCAAACTTAGCCTCATCATTAACTTGGCAAACTCTATCCTCTACTTATGGTAGTGATCATTTTCCAATAGTTATTTCTTATCCTCTTTCCAAACCAAACGCACCATTAAGGAGATCAACATTAAAACATAAGCTACCTAATAGAAATAATAATGACTGGGACAAATTTAGAAACATTGTTGACAGCAAGCTTTGCTCCTTGCCTGTTATTTCTGATGGCAATGAAAATAGTTGTGCGGAAGCTTTAGCGTTAATTTTAATTTCAGCAGCAGATGAAGTTTTTCCTGTAAAAAATAACAATATTAATACAATTCCCTCGCCTCCGTGGTGGGACTCTGAATGCACAGAAATGGTTCACAACCGTAAAGAGGCTGAATACAATTATAACCTCGATATGTCTGATAGTAATTTTGAAATCGTTACTAACATAATTAACGAAACTTATAAACTTTTTAAGAAGAAAAAATTTGAATCTTGGCGTAACTTTTGCACATCAATTTCACCGAATACTCACCCTACGATTGTCTGGCGCAATATTCGTAGATTTAGGTCCATTTATAAAAACCCTTCTCCTATTCCGGATTCTTTAGCCAACGAATTTTTAGATAAATTAGCTCCACCTTGGGTTCCTGAGGCTATTAACCTTAACCTGCCTCTTGTATCCAGTATCCAAGACACTCATACGACGTTAGATCTCCCATTCACTCTCACTGAATTAAAGGGTGTTATCCATAAAACTAAGGATTCTGCACCAGGCTTTGATGGCATCCCGTATTCCTTTTTCGCTAATTTAAATGATGCCGTCCTCAGTTACTATTTAGAGCTTATTAATTCTATTATGTACACAGGAAACATCCCTGACGAATGGAAACGTCAAATGGTGTTGCCATTCCTAAAACCAAATAAAACTCCGTCTGATGCTTCTTCATACCGTCCCATAGTTTTGTCTTCAATTCTGATGAAATTAGCGGAACACCTAATAAAAAATCGTCTTGAATGGTATGTTGAAAGTAAGGGTCTTTTGGCAGATTCACAATATGGCTTTAGAAAAGGTAAAAGTACAACTGACTGTTTAAGTATTTTAACATCCGATATTCGGCTATCCTTCTCTAATAACCATTCCACCGTTGCAGTTTTTCTTGATATTAATGCAGCTTATGATAATGTTGTATTATCAGTTTTACATAATAAATTAAAAGCCTTACAAGTTCCAGTGAATTTGTCGAATTTCATTATTAAAATCCTGACTGAACGCTCTGTTATTATGATAATAGGAGATCATGAGGTATCTCATCTTGTATGGAGAGGTCTCCCGCAGGGTTCTGTGCTCAGTCCCCTCTTATACAATATTTACACTTTTGATTTAGACTCATCCTTAGCTAATCATGTTAAGGTTCTTCAATATGCCGATGATTTAGTATTATATTCTTCAAGCCAATCTGTTGAACAAGCTAGCTATGCTATCAATTCTGCTTTATCTACTTTGGAGTCATGGTTACATCTGAATGGTTTGGATTTATCCACGTCTAAAAGCGCAGCTGTTTTGTTCACCCGGAAGAGAAATATTCCCCTAATAAACATATTTTATAGGGAAATACCTATTCCAGTTAAAGATAATTTCAAATATCTAGGTATAATACTAGATTGTAAATTAAGTAGTGTTCCTCATTGTGATTATATTGTAAACAAATGTGAAAATCACCTTAACATGCTTAGATGCCTCTCTGGTGTGTGGTGGGGTGCACATCCATTTTCTTTGAAACTTATTTACAATGCAATCATCAGAAGCACTCTGGATTATGGATTGTTCGTTCTAGAACCTGGTAGTGTTATGGCTTTTAAAAAGTTGGATCGCATCCAGTCTAAAGCATTACGCATTATTTCTGGAGCCATAAAGTCTAGTCCCATTAATGCACTCCAAGTTGAATGCGGCGAAGCTCCTTTATACCTTAGAAGACAATTCCTATCTGACAAATATTTGTTCCGGATTCTTCAGTTCTCAACTCACCCTCTCGTTCCTAAACTGGACTCTTTAGTGTTGCAGATTGAATCTTCAGATTACTGGTCCCATAAACGTGCTCCTTGTTTAGTTGAAAGCTATAAAAAATTCCTTTCTCTTTCTTCTCCTATTCACCGTTCCAATAAACTTCCCCTATTTAGCAGTAGTTACGAGAGTTTACAATTCAGCCCCACCATTAAATACTGTGTAAGTAAATCAGGTCCCGACTGCAATTTAAGTTTTAATCATTTTTTGGCTGAACACATAGAGTACCATCACATATTTACGGATGCTGCCAAGCGTTCTCCGACGGGTTGTGTTGGGATAGGAACTTACCATTCTCAATACAACATCGTACAAAAAATAAAATTGCCTCCGGAGACTTCTGTTTTTACGGGGGAATGTTTTGGCATTTTAAAAGCTATTGAATATATTCGGGTTCTAAAGCTCAAGAAAACTATAATTTTCACTGATTCTCAAAGTGCTCTTCTAGCCATCAATAAATCCCCTTTCGAACACAAATCGCAGCATCCTATAATCTATTTAATAAGGGAATTTGCGTTCAGAACCATTTCTGAAGGTGCGTCACTACAATTTGCGTGGATCCCGGCCCATGCTGGAATCCACGGCAATGAAGTGGCAGATACAATCGCCGGTGATGCGGTGCAGTGTGGGGACTTAGTTCCATATCAGAATTTTAGTATAGACCTTGTGATATTACCAAAGACTTTTCTCCGGGACACCTGGAGGGTGGCCTGGGATATCGGAAGCAAATCAAAGGGCCGTTATTTTTCACTCATTCAACCCGACATTCCGGAAAAACCGTGGTTTGGCAGGGCAAAGTTTGGCAAGATGGAGACCTCCGTTCTTATACGGATGAGACTGGGTCATGTTTGCTCCCCAGCCCATCTTGCCAAACTTCATATCATCGACGACCCCATTTGCTCGTGTGGCACAGACGTAGGCGACTTAAATCATATTTTTTTCTCCTGTCCCTTATATGACCGTTCTTCTTTTCTTAGTAACCTCTTGTCCCTTCGTATTCATTTTCCTACCTCAATACTTTCCTTACTTTGTACACAAAGCTTTCCTGTATATAAATGTATAGTCTCATTCATTACCTTAAATAATATTAAGTTGTAAATATTCGTCATAGTAATTTGCTCATTATTCACTCCTTTGATTCCTCCTTTTTCCTTTTTTTTACTGATCTTATATCCGTCCTTTCCTAAATTCCGATCTAATTAATACTAATAATATTTTCGTTTCCCTAACTTTGTCTCTTCAAACTAAAAAACATGACATTGGCTAATGCACAAACCGTGCGAAGCCAAAACAAAAAAAAAAAAAAAAAAAAATGAAACAATCACAAAATAAAAAAAATAAAAGTTCTCGAATGACAATTTGTTTGACACCGGATTGACTGAGACGTTGACGTGCCCGGTATCCGCGAGTCCGCGCGTCAAACAGTCCGTAAATTCGTGTTCGGCTTCGCACTGTTCCATCGCAGTAGGCTGCTTCTATATTAATTTCAATTGTTTCTCGACTTGTAATAAAATTGTAACATGGTCTACAGAAAAGCGAAATAACTTTATACAATAATTAGTTACAATTGCTGCAGTAAAAATGAAGGATCAACGTTCAGATCTATGTTCAAGATATATTACGATTTTTATTGTGGTTTCTTGTTATTGGTTTGTATTAAAAATGGTTATTGATATTTCCCTGTTACTACAAATTTGCTGATAAAAGTCATTGTGTTCGAAAGAATACTACATAAGTATATTGATATCTAATTCGCCGGCTGAATCAGCAGAATGCATGCCACCTGAACCTGGTGACACATTTGCCGGTCGTAAAATTAAATGACCTTATTATTTCTGACCTTATTACCTTGCTACAACAATACCTATAATAAAATAAATTTCTTTAAAAACCATATAATACAGTCAGGATTTTATTTTTACTAATAGGTTTCTACTTAATAATTTCCCTCCCAAGCATAGGCAAAATTAAAACTAGTAATTTTTTACAGGGTTGTATCAATTGCAACAGTATTCGTCAATAAAAGCTTACTTAGCAGCCAGGATGTCGCATTAGAAGCACCATTGTTTATTACATGGTTCCAATGTATTGTGTCCTTCAGTATATGCTACACATTGAGCAGATTTGGTGGAATACCAGGTCTATTTGCATTCCCTAAGGGTACACCATGGAGTCTGGATGTTATGAGAAGGGTAAATATAATTAATTATATAATTTAATATGGCAATATTAAGTAAATTCCATTTTACTGTGTCTATTGCAATATTTTATAATTGGAAAATTGAAGTTTCAATGTTTTTAGTCATGATAGGTACAGGTGACCACATATCAGTGTTAACATATGAAAACCCCCTTTACTGCTAGTTGCTTCAACATAAAGGCAAAGTCAATGTTACCTGAACATACAGTACAAAAGATTTTATTTTCTTTGTTGAGCAGGATTGTAAACCACTCAAAATAACTGAGCTTATCAGATTGTAGTTAATATAACACTTATGTTCTTTTTAGATAAAATCTAGATACCTATCTTTTAACATTAAAGTCTTGTATTTTATTGTAACAAAAATATAATGGAACTATAGCTTGATAACATCAATTTATTCTAATGCTCTAATAATTATTAGTAATTCATACTATAATGTTTTTCCTACTTTTTCAGATCTATAATATATATTTTATGGGATATACAGTCATTATATCAAACTGCAATTGTAACAAAAGTTTCAAATAAATTATAAAAAAATAAAAATTATCTTTTAAAATATAATATACTATTTCTTTTATAATTATAATTAACTCCACAGATGATTAATTTCTTCATTCAATTAATTATTGATACTGATTTATTACCACTTCAATATGCGCAAGTGCCTAGTGTCTCATTAAATACTTAAGTTTTAATTCATGATAACTAAAAAAAGAAAACGAAAAAAAAAAAAAAAAAAACTATCTCCATAGATGATTAATTTAATTTCATCATTCCATTCTTGATTCATTCATTCCATTATTGACTTTTGATGCACACTGTATACCACTTCAATATTCTGCACAAGTGTCTAGTGTCATATTCAATACCTACTCAAGTTTTAACTTCATGATAACTATCAAGGACACTGTATAAACACATATGGTTTTAAAGTTGTTAATTAACAGTACCATAATAGGCACTGTTATCTTAACGATTTTTTCCCTGTATATTTAAAATACTTATCAGCTAATTAACAATGTTTTTTACGGATCTGATAATAATAATGAAGCTGTGGTCCAATTAAAAAAGTTCAAATTTTTTCTATCATAAATGGCGGAAAAAAACAAAGATATTCTATCCTATTTTAACCAAAATCGTGTTTCTATTTTCAGGTGATCCCACTTTCAATAATGTTCACGTTAATGATAGCAACAAATAATCTATGTTTGAAGTATGTAGGCGTACCATTCTACTATGTAGGAAGATCTCTTACCACAGTATTCAATGTTGTGTTCAGTTGGGTACTACTGGGTCAGAAGACCTCTTCCAGATGCATTTTATGTTGCGGGTTCATCATATTTGGATTCTACCTTGGCGTAGACCAGGAGAGTTTGTTAGGTAAATATTTTTATTTCAATGCTCTTTTATGATATACCTCCAAAGTTCGCGAATCCATCTTGTAGAAGTCTCATCAGATGGATCAGCGGGATAATTGCCATTTATGCTGACAATTAAATAAAATACAATTTTTACGTTGTCTACTAGAAGAATTTTTCAAACATGCAGCAATGGGTTATGAATTTCTTTCAAAATCCTTCGGATTGTGGTAGAAAGTGTATGCTATTGGGGTGCAGCACCCTAATTGCGTAATGATAAACGTACCGATCAATGATAATGAGTTTCATTTTGACAGTTCAGCAACATTCATTGCTTTATTTACGTTGTTGAGGAGACAATTTTTTAACCGACTTCCAAAACGGAGGAGGTTATATGTTCGACGCGTATGTATGTTTTATGTATATCCGCCGATTTCTCCGTCAATTGTGGACCGATTTTGAAAATTATTTTTTTGTATAAAAGGGTATGCTCCCGGATTGGTCCCATATAAATTTTATTAACTTTGCTTGGATAGTTTTTGAGTAAGCTTCAATAATACGTATTTTTTCCACTTAGTATATGTGGATGATATGATGATAACTTCCTGTGACTGTTATTTACATAGCAGGTACTGTATTCGAATTTGTGTGGGGTAGGTACCACAACCAAAAAGTGAAAAAGATTTTTTTTTACAAATAAAAACAACCGGCTTCCGATTTTTTTTTTCACTTTCTAGTGTTTTTTTTTCGGAAGTCGGTTGTTTTTAATCGAAGTTTTAAATATTGGAAGTTTTTATTCGAACATATGAAGCAATGGATTAGGAATATCTTTCAAAATGATTCAGATTATGATTGATCGTGTGTTACGCTATTCGGGTGCTGGTCAGTCTAGTCGATGTTAGATCCCATCTAACATCAACCTAACTTCTTCAATGTTTTCTTTTATGGCCGCCAAGGTCAGGGTCTTATTCTCAAAGACCGACTATTTTAAAAAAGCTCCATGCAAAAAAGTGGAGGGTCAAATCGTACGATCTTGCGGAAATCGACTATGAAATTTCCGTCGTCTTCATAAAAACAATTATACAATCATTTCGCGTTCTTTTAGAGTAGGTATAGCGCTTCATGGTTTGTCGGCGTACAGTCACGAGCACCAATATGTATACACTTAGCAACTTTAAAAAGTGATTTTCTCCTACTGTGGTGATTGTAATTTTATGTTGTTACGAACATGGTATTTTGGAACCCACGATAATATGAAATATGTCTCAAAGTTGCAGTCGTTATTCCATGCGAAAATCGCTTTTGAATTTTGCTAAGTGGATACATATTGGTGCTCGTGACTGTACATTTTACCTTTACTTCACAAATTTAAAGCCGTGGTGAAATAAAAAGCATCTTCCGGTAATCTGTAGGTATAACAAAAAAATTAAGTTCAAATAAAGAAAACTTTTAGATACCTAGGGTAACATGCCCTCAACAATTGCATTACATAGGTATGGACCTCTAGATGGCTTAATTTGGCCCTGAATGTATTTCTTATCAATATTAAGACATAGATAAATATACCGCTTTGTCTAGTATAAACAGGTCAAGGCAAAATAACAAAATGTTTTTTTGTTTATTTTGGTAAGCTAAAGTGCAACAAGGAAAATAACTCGACTGGCGATGACAAATTGACAATACAGCATAAACACTCTCCTAAGTTGGCCCCACATATCCCGCAATGCTCGCGTTCACCGGCTTCGCGATAGGCAGCATAGATAACTATAATTTAACTACATCCTGTGATAAAAAAAGTTACTTCTTTTACATTTGTTAGAAAAATATTCGACCAAATTCCCAGTACCTACTGTGGATGGGTGTCGATTTATGCACCTCAAACTGTAGGCAATTCTAGTTTATCCTTCAGTTTTGTTTTGCAAAAGGGAAAATTTTGCAAAATGATTTCACTAATCAATGACGTCAATGGTTCTTTTAAATTATGCTTTGTATGAAATTATTATATACTAGCTTCCGCAAGCGGCTTCGCCCGCGTGATTTCTTTATAAATTATAGCTTATCTGATAATATAGCATTCTATTGGTGAAATAATGTTTTAAATCGGTTCAGTTGTTTTTGAGTTTATTCATTACATTACAAACAATCTTTTTTATTTTTGTTTGTAATTATCTGAATCTTTCCTTTTTATAATATTGGTGTAGAAGTGTAGATTATTATCAAATGTACAATAAAATGTAATTGAATAATGAGGAGTTTCTTGCCCGTTCTTCTCCATAGGTACCTACTACGCTTTGGAATGGGCAAATGTAGCTTCATCTTTCTGACAGACCGACCCCTTGACAATTCAAAAGTGCATGTAATTGGTTTATTTGAAATAAATGCTTTGAGTTTGAGGCATTTATCAATAACATTTATTTTTGTTTCAGGTTCATTTTCTCTAATAGGCACAGTGTATGGAGTAATAGGATCTCTAATGCTATCTCTATACTCAATCTACACTAAAAAGGTTTTACCCAGCGTAAACCAGGAAGTTTGGTTGTTATCCTATTATAATAATGCCTATTCTATAATATTATTCCTGCCCCTTATTATATTAAATGGGGAAGTGTCTGTCTTGTGGAATTACACCAATTTTGATAGTTCATATTTTTGGTTCCAAATGTGCATTGGAGGTGTTTGCGGATTCGCTATTGGATACTTCACGTCGCTACAGATAAAGGTGAGCTCTATTTAATTATTTAAACTCCTTGTCATCATAACTTTAATTTGCACACCTGTAATATAAAATGTAGCGTTATTTACTGCGAATTTCAGTAATTAAAAAGATATGAATGTGAAGTATCAATTAATTAATTTTATTTAACACTCGCTGCGCCCCGTGGTTTCTCCCGGGTAAGTCTTGATCCCGTGGGAATATCGGGATAAAAAGCATCCTATGACCTAACCCAGGTCATTGTCTACCCTTGTACCAAATTTCATCCAAATCTGTTCAGCCGTTTTGTTTGTTTTTTTGTTACTCTTTAGTAAGAAACAAACTCACTTTCGCATTTACAATATTGTATTGTTAAATAAACTATTCTAAAACAGCAAATGACATCAATTTCAGGTCACCTCCCCACTGACACACAACATCTCAGGCACAGCGAAAGCGTGCGCACAAACCGTGATAGCAACCCAATGGTACAACGAGACCAAGAACATTCTCTGGTGGACATCAAACATGATCGTACTGTTCAGCAGCTGCCTCTACGCTCGGTTCAAACAGCAAGAAATGGAGGAAAACTCACGAAAACCAGTGCTCGAAGAGAAACAAAGCCTAGTATGATGATTTTCTCAAGATATAATTATCAAAGACTGGTTTTGTTTGGTTCTAGTGGTGTTTTTAGTTAATGCTTTGTAACAGTTTTTGTGCTAAACGAAGTTTTAATTAGTAGTAAAACTTGCAGAAGTTGCCTTCCGCAAGCAATTCTTACAGAAGTTGACTTCCGCAAGCAATTCTTACTTAGAAAACCTGCGGAAGTAAACTTGCCGCGATTGTTAACACGGTAAGAATAGGGATGAAGTATGGGTAAAAAAAAAAAGAAATCTGTGTAGTTCGTCATTCAGATAATAAAAAAATATTAGACACGTATTTTTTGCTTTTATTAATAAAAAAAAGTTGGGAATGGGGGCTCGCTACGTCTCAATTCAGTATAAAATCTAGCAATGCGTGAAGTCTTGCCCCACACGCCCAAGTACCACAGCCGTTATAGGCGCACAAAATGAGGGGCCCATATTAATGGACACCGCTTGCCACGCCTCCTGACGGGGGCGTCACGACATCCTGATTGTCATGCCACATTTTAACTCAATGTATCGCCATAATCTTTAAATTACGTAAGAAAAGAAAAAATACGTGTCCTATCTGACGTACAAAAAAATATTTTTTTAGTCATAATCTCTATTCCTTGCGGAAGTCAACTTCTGCAAGTTTTTTTTCTAGTCTAAACTTCGCTGTATATATTGTTAGACATTATGCACAAATTGTATAAAATTATGTTGTGTAACACTAAGTGTTTTGTTAAGGATCTGATATGGTTATCGATACTGATTACATTTATTTAAAAGGCTCGTAGCTAATTTGTGAAAATGTCGATCGATTGATTATTATTTCATGGTCAGTTTAAGTGAAAGTTAGAAGTTAAAGTGCGTTTGAAATTGCAAGAATCAATTAGGTAATACATAAAGTATTTCATCATCATTCTACCGAGGTCATCCCAATTTTTGACTTGGGGTCTTGTGGTCGGTGCAACATGTCCCATTCTTCCATACTTCTCTCTTAGTCGACATCTCGGCAGTCACCCCCCTTTCTAGCCATATCTTCTATCACACAGTCCAACCATCGGCATCGTTTCATACATAAAGTATTTATTTGGAATAATATTTATTTTACGATTTAAGCTATTACTTCAAGTATGTCTTCCTAGTTAATTTAATACTACTTATTTAATTACAAAACGGAGGTTTATATAAAATTCCATTGTAAACTTTATTGCCTCATTAAAATTTGAAACAAAAAAGACTCGGAATGGTTCATAAGCAAGAATGAGCAATTAGAAAAACCCTGACACAATGCTGATTCAAGCAATTATCGCCCGGTTTCTGGACCGAAACATACATAAATCAACACAAATTATTTCGCAAACAAATTGTCAAGCGAGTGCAAATTGTTGTGATTGATTGGTTGATAGATCAACAGGCATCCGTTCCAGAAACCAGCGTAGTAATTGCGTAACACACATACAATGGCAATCGATGGCAACGTCTTTAAATTTGACAGTTCAGACTTGTTCATTGCGTTATTTCCGTTGTTGAGCGGACGAATTTTTCAAACCTATGAAGCAACGGATTCGGAATTACCTTAAAACCCTCGGATTTTGATTGAAAGTGTGTTACGCATTGGTGTTAGTCTGTTGAACGAAAACAGACAGTATTTATCAAGCATAAAAAATAAAAATAAATATTTATACAAAGTATATTATTATTTAAAGGTGAACGCAGACGAGCTACTAATTCCGCCGGACGCGAGCGCGTCTCGGGAACATTCAATGCCGAACATATACGTACATCGCAAATGAAAACCGACGAAACTACGTTAACTTTTTTATAAGTAAATCGTTATTTAATATACCTACATACATAGTTCATTTTATTTTTGATGTTGTCTGTCCTGCGAATCCTTTGATGTGTCGATGTCTTTATATCCGACAAAAAAACAATGAACAGAAACAAAAAATTGGTTGTCTGTAAAGTCGGTTTACGGACGATAGTTTAACGTGACAACGTCATAACAAAACATTCACTTCCCTCGCTCCAATCGTAACGTTACAATGAGTGTAACGGGACACGTTTTCGTGCTTGCAGCCGGCGTTCATAGATTTATTAGACGTTGTCAAGTAAAAAAAAAGAACATGAAATTGAATTAAAATCTCGGCTGATCTAATGACTAAATCGATTAATCCCACGAAGCACTCTTGGTATTAATCGATGTGCTACTTCTAGAGTAATTAAAAAGAGACTCCTGCACGCATAGCATGACAACCATAGAAACGGATTTCTATGGGTTTTGTCGACAGAAGAATAGACAAAATGACAGATAGTGATTGTTTATCTGTCATTTTGTCTATTCTTCCGTCGACTAAACCCGTTTCTAATTTGGGTACGAAAATGGTAATCTAATCAATAACATGTCAAATTAAAACTATATAACTACACTAAACTATATCAAGTGACTTCATTGGCTATTGTTATTTCAGCCAGCCAATCACAGTAATTGCAATGGGAGCAGCGGAGGGCCAGTGGGAACGGGCCCGACTTGCAAGTTGTAGGTCGCTGACGCGGGTTCGAAGTTCGAACCCAGACAGGCGCTTTACTTAGTGTAATAATTTCATCACCACTGCTCTCAACACGGTGAAGGAAAACATCGTGAGGAAACCGGCATGTTCTAGAAACAAAAAATCGAAGACGTGTGACATCTACCAACCCGCACTGGGCCCGCGTGGTGGATTGTGAGTGCGTGAGGAGGCCTGTGTCCCAGTAGTGGAAACATTATAAGCTAATTATGCATAATTATGCAAATCACAGTAATTGACATTAGATTGACAGTATTTTTTTTGTGTAGGTAACCCTTTCGGAAACCGGTTGTTACTGTGCGTTCACCTTTATGGTATTTGTGCAATAGAGATGATGCCTGGGTAACAAAAATGAAATTCTAATTAGTCCGTCAGTCAGATAATAAAAAAATATTAGACACGTATTTTTTGCTTTAATAAAAAATACTTAGATAAAACGCATTTTATGTTGGGGAGTGGGTGTCGCTACGTCACTAGTACGTATAAAATCTACATACTCGTGACGTCATGGCACAATTTACCTCAATGTATCGCCGTAATCTTTAGATTACGTAAAACAAGAAAAAATACGTGTCAATATTTTTTTATAATCTCAAAGACGGACTAAATATTATTTTAGTGTCATCATCCCTATTTTTACTTTAATTATTCATCTTAATTTATAATTATTTAACATTAGTTCGTATCATTTTTATTAACGTGTGATCTTAATAACCTAGAGAGATATTGTTTAATATTTTTATATTTATGTACTAAATATAGATTGTTTGATTCGTCAGGATCTATTATGTGATCGTATAGTTCTAAACCATATAATCTGTTCCAATCGACTGTAAATAATGTGTTATTAAATGAGACCCATTCAGTGTACCTGTAATTTTTTGTTCTTATACTGTAGCCCATTATTTTGATGTGTTTTAGTCGAGGTTTATCAGAGTTCTTCTGAGGGTAAACACTTGGTCTTGGGTACTGGCTAAAAGCAAAATAGTTCCCGAATGATTTAAAATCTTCTATCATTAGTGATTTCAAGCTTTTACCTTCAAAACATAGAACCGATTTATCTTTAATCCCACATTTTGGTATATTATGAGACAAGCCACTAAGGTCCACCAAAGTCGGGAATATATCGATTAACTCAACAGGGGTATGAATGTTCTTTGGAGAGATTCCTGGTGCTAAGAATATCAACGGAACTTTTAAAGCTACGTCAAAGTTGCTGTACTTTGCCCATAACCCATTTTCGCCTAAAGACCAACCTGGAACCAAAATATGAAAACATTAATATTCAATATGATAATGACGACGCACATAAAGAAAATTAGGTATACAGTCATTGGGATACTGACCATGATCGCTTGTCAAAACTACAATAGTTTTCCTTTTATCAACGTAATTCATTAATTCGCCGACCAAGTCGTCCACGTATGACGCAGCCGCATAGTAACTCTGTCTTATCTTGATTGACCAATCATAAGGCATAATCCCGAGTGGGAAGGATATATTGAGTCTGGCAATGTCGTCTCTACGCCGGACATCCGTCCAAGGATGCCAGGATACCAGAGGTATGTCAGCAGACATGTATGGGTGTTTTGGAGGCCTCACTTTGTTTATTGGTATCCTTTCTGAAAATTAAAGATACAAATTTCATAACTGTATGTATCCTTCAAATTCAATAGAGGCTGCATTAAAATATGAAATCTGCTTTGTTTCATGGAAATAGGTAAATGCTAAAGTAAAAACAGTAACTAGGTAATCATTATGAACGCAACCAGGAAAATACAATGGCTTATCAAAAAAAGGTTGGTAGCTGTGACACATCAGTTAAAAAAATAATTAGGTCATCAGTTAAATAAATATTTAAGCAAAAAATTCATGCTAATTTGAACCTCAACTATTAAAGAATAAAGTTCAAAATAATTTCAGGACTCACCAAGATACTGTTCAGGAAACTTGATGGGTATGTGAGGTTTATAAAACCCAACAGCTAGCAGGAATGGTTGACTGCTGTTCCTACTTGAAAGAAAATTCACAGCATGTTCCAAGGACTCCAAATCTGGCAAAGTTCCCCCAGGTTGATGCTTAATATTTACTGGACATACAAGGTTTTTCTGAAGCTTCTTAGTCTCCTTATCTTGGCACACAGCAGCGTCTTTATATTTCTCAGTCGGAGGATGGAAAGGGTATTCAGACCAGCTGTAAGGGTAGTCATCTGTAAAGTTAGAACTGATCCCAGGATGAAACACTTTTCCGATGGAATAAGTTTCGTAGCCATTTTCTTTGAAGAATTGCGGGAGTGTTGTGAAATTGCCTATGGTGTCCCGCCAGTAGTTGTAGAAGTCGTATAGATGGAGGGTGTCGGGGCGACGGCCGGTCAGCATCGAGTTTCTACTAGGCGCGCATAGAGCTTGCTGAAAAAAGTGATAACCCTTGTTATTGGCGAAATAAATAACAACAAAAACCACTACGATTGGTAGTAAGTAATTTTAAAGTTTATGGCTCTCTTTTATTATTATCATATAACAGGAAGAGGGGAGAAATCACACTGAGGAACACTTGAAACAACACTGTTATCCAGCATCTAGTCCTTCAGTCTCAAATTGTGAAGCCTTGTTGATACGGTAATGATCAGTAATATAATTTATAGTTGGGATCAAACGTCCATATCCCATTGTACACACGTTTAAAAACAAAAACTTTTATATAATTCCAAAATCATTCATGTAGGTACTCAGAGTAAAATACCATACTGATCATCGCCATGTGAACGGGGCCTAAGATTAACTCATCAATCTACTTATTTACTAAACAGCAAATCACTCGAATTATTATGGATTTTCATCCATAATTTTAGTGTTACCTGCGCAAAGGCATTTTTGAAATGAACACCTTCGCCCGCCAGTGTTTTGATATTCGGTAAGTTGATTGTTTCCTCCGAAAGATGGCGCAAGTCATCCACGAAAATAATTAAAATGTTATACTTCGCTACACTTGAGTATGACTGAGAATGCGTTAGTAAAATTAATAGTGAAATAATTAAAGAAAACACTGTAAACGACATGATTATTCTATATTCCTCAACAAATCTATATTTAGCAGTGTTCAATACCATTGAATGTACCGCACGTAGAACGGAAAATTATAGGAGCGTAAAAATGTAACCGATAGTGAAAATATTTACTGTATACTTATTATATAAAAAACACAAACATGAAATACAAAGATAATAGAAACATTAAAATATGTCGATCACATTAGACATTTTTAAACTCAATATTATAAGAATTCTGCAAGAAACGGAACATTCCTTTCGACTTTCGAGTACTTGGTCAAAGACTAGGTATTTTTTGTAGAAGGTAATGTTTTAAATCCGACAGACCGAGATTTCGATAAATTCCATTATCTTATTAATTTTCTATCATTATTCTATTCATTGTTAACTATCTATCTATTTAAGCCTCGTGCAGAGTAGCGCGACGTGACTCGAACAATACAATTTCTAAGAAAACTTTACGTTAAAACAATAACCGGTTTCACGTCGCGCTAGTCTGCACGAAGGTTTATGTGTTTAAAAAATAACAGGGTATAATGTTTGTAAGACTCTCGAAAGTGTGTATATGTCGTAATTAATCTTAATTTATAATTATTTAACACTAGTTCGTGCGTTTGCACTAGACAACATTCAACGTGTAGATATTTCGAAACTTGTTATAGGAAACAAATCTCATAAATAAAGAAAATAGTGGGTGATAGGCGTGGGAACTTATAGTACTTACGCGGTTTTTAAGTTCGCGAACTTACCTCGCTCGCCGTTGTCGGTGATACACGTGAAGCTTGCTCTCATTGTATCGCGATGTTGTCGAATTTTCTGAACCAAACAAACAAACACCACACACAAACGTCGAAACAAACTGGAGGCTCGCGACTCGCGGCGTTGACAGACGCACGAAACTACGATCCAAGGCGGGCTACGAGCAAAACTTCAAACCTGTTGGATCGTCGATGAAATTACTCAGCGGTTTTAAAGTACGCATCGCATGGTACTTAGTTTGACACACGGTGAGTAAGGTCGTCGAGCCATAAGTACGCGTACGCGCTCGCACCCCTATAAGAGCGTTCATTTAAAAATTTCGCAACATCGCAAATAACGGTCAAATATTTACCTGTTTTGATTAATTGGCAATATTACTGTATGACTAGTGAACTAGAATATTAATAATGAATTGCAATTATAACACTGAATTTGATGTTGTAACCGTTTTAGGTGTAAAAAAGGTATTGGAAAGTTTCCAAATACTTAAAAAAAAAATGTGTGCTGGGACACATAGTAGAAGTGAAACTTCAACGGACAAGTAGCTTATGGTAACTAAAATATGATATTTGCGCATTATAAATCTCCATCCGCCGCTGCCGCCGCTCACCACGCGATATATCGTCTACCCCCTCCACGCGGCCGTAACGCTTTTTCGTGACAGAAAAAATTCTAATACCCCCCCAAGTCTTTAAAGAAGTTTCACTTCAAAAAATCTAAAACTAAATATTTGGTGTAACATTTCATAATCAATATTTTAGTTCACTAGTTAGGCATATTTCTTATTTCCTAGTAATATCGTCAATTTATTCTGCTGTGTATTATTGAATCTGTTTGGTTAGTTCAATAAATTTATTATTGTACACGTGCATTATTGATCGAAGTTGTACACTATTGTAATATTTGTCGTATCTGTTAAGTGACATTGTGTTTGACGTAGTGTTTTTCCACACACTGGCGAAATGTTAGTGTGCGCATTTGTATACAGATGGAATTAATGCTTTGTCGTACGAGACACACACACATATCTACAAACGAACAAGTGGGCGTTAGGGTATTGTCATTCAAATCATCTGTTCCGTAAATTGTTGTATATTTTGTACATAAAATCTAATTTATTTTTGATTTATTTATTAAATGAGAGTTGTATTAATTAAATAATTGCTTGAGTGCCCGAGTGAGTTATGTTTGTTTAGAGTTTTTGTTTTTATTCGTGTGACGTCATTGTTTTCGACTGCCAGTAGGTACGACGCAATAGCATTTAACTCGAAAATGGATTTAAAATGAGAATTGTTTTCGTAAACAAGGTGAGTGTGTTATGTAAGACGCATATTATGTTCATAATAATACGCATTAATATAGTTACATTTGGCCACAACGTAGGGTGGACAGACTTCATCGATTTCCTTTGTCCTCGGTCCTGTTTTAATGTTCAAGTATATAGCTAGTGTGTACATAGTAGTGCTACCAGCTGTTTCGAAACAACATAAACATTTCGGTGTTATTATTTTGATGACTGAATATGCCTATGGTGTTGTGATTTTTAACTTATGTAATCT
The DNA here is from genome assembly GCA_916701695.1 of Agrochola macilenta. NCBI lineage: Eukaryota > Metazoa > Arthropoda > Insecta > Lepidoptera > Noctuidae > Agrochola > Agrochola macilenta. The sequence goes on along the minus strand of OU753560.1, from coordinate 18,627,249 downwards.
GTAGGTATTATCGATAGATTTTTTTCAATCTAATCGCGCGTTCTAACTTCAAAAGATTTATCTATTTTGTTTCTCTTTCTTTTGTCTATTTGTCTATAATTCATATTTTTATAAAATATTGTTATAGGTATGTAGTTACTAATATTCTTTGTCTGATGTTAATTATTATACTTAATTATATTCACTGAGCTTCTCCAAAGTATTAATTCGTTAGAAATATTTAAACCTAGTGGCTAGTCGTTGCTCTCAAAGTAATAAACAAAACATGTTTTTAGTGTAAAATGGTCAAGGTCATTTTATGTTCTGCCTGTTAAGGTAAGTTTGTAATAAAATAAAGTTTTCCTTATCTATTGCATCAACTCCTTGTGTATTGCATCTGTACATTGTAAATTTGCAATAATTAAAGATTTGTCAGTATTACACATTCTTTTGTAAGAATGAGTTCAATATAGATTTTTTATGATAATGTTTTTGTTTTCTTCCACACAACTGTTTGTTTATGGCCTAATCATTTATCAGTTTCATTATCAGTCAGTTTTCTTATCATGAATATTTGAAATTTTCAATGTTATGTGGTGCAGGCTGCTCGCCAGAATCATAAGACAGGTTTAATTTTTTAACAGCTCTCTGTACTTGCATAAAATATTATAAAACAGGTGCCTAAGTTGTTCTGAACAACAATCAAAAAGTGTACCAAGATTGAGTAAAAGCTATTGACCTCCTATTTATTATTTATTCACACAATAGTGTGCATAAGCAAAAAATAAAGAAAACAAAATATGTTACTATCATGAGGATTAGTAAACACACTGAGCTCAGTATTCATATAGTAGTTTTTTGAAAGCTTGCATAATCTCAGAACACTCCCATGCTCTCCTTCCACTTCTTTCTTTAGAATTCAAGGTCCAGTCTTTAATAACGGTGGACTCCTTTATTCAAGAGCTCATCTCTTCATCCATCAGCTCAACATTAGCCACCAATAATTTCTAGTTCATTTCTGTAGGCGACGCTCACACAGCATGTCAGCGGAGTCGCCGCGGCACGTGCGGTCTGGGGGGCCACTCACCGTGCCTTCCCAGCCGCCGAGCGACCGCAGCATCATCGACGCAGTCTCGGGGTTCATTAACGACGTCACGCTCTCCTCCTCGTCGACAGTTGATCCGAAAGATGTCATACAGTGGGCTAGGTAACTATCATAAAAAAACAAAATACGGGAGGGTCAGGCAAAGCTAATTACAGATGATGTCACGGTCACTGGTAACAGTCAGCAGTTTGTCTATTGAATGTTTTCAAGGATACTAACTAGTATGCGCTCTCGCCATAAAAATCGTCAGGTCTAAAGTGATCATTACATAGCCTTACCGCTGAACTTAGTTTCCATATTTTTTTGCATAAACTTTGACCCACAGTTTTCTTCTTTCCTTATCAGCAGGTAACCGGTGTACACCTTTATTATTGCAATTCATTACACTATTATATTATATACGGACGACACGGTTGGCGCAGTGGCTGAGCGATCGACTGCTGCGCAACGTGTCGCGGGTTCGATCCCCGCACGGAACAAATATTTGTATGATCTGCAAGTAGTTGTTCCGGGTCTGGGTGTTAGTGTATGTGAGTTTCTATGTTTGTAAACGCACCCACGATACAGGAAGAAATTCTTAGTGCGGGGCAAGGTTAAAAAAAAAAAATATACGTACTACGCATTATATTAAATGGTTATTTTATTAACACGTAAAAAAAATATGGTGTTAGATAGGAAAGCAACACCAGCAACGATGCGGCACGAAGCAGTATAAATTAAAATTCAAAATATCTTTATTGTAGGCTTATGTCGTCTTAATAATAAATTAAAGTTTCATTATGTCCTGCCTAAAAGGCATACAATAATTACGTATTATCAATTTATTAGTAGTGTCTCTCCTCATTATGACCTATTCTAAAAAACTTATCTGTATTCTAGACTATAAAACAGTCGCCCTTATCCTTTTTTTATAATAAGGCACTAAATCTCACAAGAAAAGCTATTATTTCAATTAAGAGCGTTTATTCTGAAGGTGGGCAACGTCGCAAATAGATGTCAAATATTTCACTGTTTTGATTAATTTAGCAATATTATTGTGTGGAAATAAAAAATGTGGCTAACTAGGGAACTAGAATATTGATTATGAAATGCAATAATTAATATCGTAACACCGAATGTTTAGTTTTAGAAGTAAAAAAACTATTTGGAAACTTTCCAAATGCGTTTTTTACACCTAAAATGGGTACAATATCAAATTCAATGTTATAATTGCAATTCATTATTAATATTCTAGTTCGCTAGTTAACCACATTTCTTATTTATATTCAGTAATATTGCTATAAGAATCAAACAGGTAAATATTTGACAGTTATTTGCGACGTTGCCAACTTTTATGATAAACCCTCTTAAACTATTTACTTTTGAAAGAGAAATATGAAGCTAGTTGGCCATTCTAAAGCGTAGTAGGTAGAGGTACCTACTGAGAAGAACGGGCAAGAAACTCCATGGAAGAAATTCCACTCCAAAATTTACATTATATTGTTACGAAAATATTAGTTAGGTACATCATTAATGTTGAATTGATAATTATATGTGAGAACGATGTAAAAAAAGACGTACACGTTAAAAGCTTCCAGAGTACAGCACATAGTAAAAAAATAGTAATAAAATAATGAAAAAAAACCATGGCAGCTAAGAGATGACCAGTCCTAACTAACTGAAATAGTCAGAGGTGAGGTCAGGTCAACAGCAAACCCATATCGCATAAAAAATAAAAGTTAGGTAGTGCAATTTTGGTCTTGAGACCTCACACGGTACATCAACTATAAACAAGTGACTGCACTCCCACTGGTTCAGAAACATTTTTCAAGCATGAAGCTTGATTGTGATTGATTTTATATGAGTACCTTACTTTAATAAAGTTTCAAATCGCGATTCACACATTCATTGTTCAAGAATGCCCAAGAGCAAGGCATTTTTTGTATATTGTCCATTGTAAAAAATAATAAATTGATATAAGTATATAATAGTAGGTATGCTAAGCTGTCTGTTATTGATTGCAGTATGTAAATGATTGCATGTGAATGCAAGCAGGTGGATTTTACCTGCGTCAACTTTTCATGCATTTATTATATGTGTAGGCTGAGACAGTGTGAGGACTTTGTTATAAGTAAGAATAGGATGATTACCTATTGACTGGGTTTAGATACCTATGTATGTTCACTTTGATAAATTAGCACAATCCATTTCGCCATACGACGTCTGTTTTAGCTGTACCTATAAGTTTCTGGAACTCTCACGAAGATAAAATCAAAACCGTTGCGATTTCGAAAGCAATGCGAAGCCTTTTGGGAGCAGAATGATTAATACTCATTTATTATACCTATATACAAAGAGCAATAAACCTTTGCTGCAGACTATCACCTAACCAGTATTTTACCTTAGTAAGTCATTGCAATGTAACTCTTATCTCATTGCAATGAAGTATAAATTGGAATGGTTGCCATGAGTTTGATAAAATTCTCGGCAAACATTCTTATTTATACCTTACTTTACCGGGAGAAGAGTTACATTGCAATGGCTTACTGATGGTTTTACGTCGATCGTGATTGTCTTACATTAATAAACCTTATTTTAAACAGGTTCGAAACAGCAGACATAAACGAACCAACACCAGAAGGAGACAGTGACAACGACGTCTCCCCATTACTCCTTATCCTGGGCTACGGGTCCGGTGTCCAAGTCTGGCTGATCCCCCCTACTGGGGAGGCCCAGGAGGTGCTGTCATGGCGACAAGGCACAGTGAGGGTGCTCCGTATACTGCCTACTCCGCAGCACGGCGACTGCTTCGCATCGAAGAGGCCCCTCATCGCCTTGTGTGACTCTGTCAGCCCTGGCCCCTCGTTTTGCTCGCTCAGCTTTATTTCTATTAGGGGAGGTGAACAGGTGAGCTATATTACATTACTTAACCTAAAAAAATGTCCTATCTATTCTTTACTTAAAGTAATTAAACTAAGGGATATTTGGCATTCGCAAAGTCATAGTGGTGAGGCAATTTCGATAGATAGAATTAACGGGACCGCCACTGTCGAATATCAATACTAAAACGTGTACTTGTCGGTATTTCAGTGTTTAGATTTATTTATTTTATATATTTGACTATTTGCATCTTTATGTTAAATAAATATCACAATGTAGCGAGAAGTACTATCGTTTGACCGAGACCGCTGTACCGCGCCTTAGGAATGCGCGGCGAAGTGGGGGGAGCGTTGACGAATGAGCGGCGGGGCGCCGTGAGCGTTGACGAATGACTAGCCTGCACTGCCCCCGTCTAAAGTGCGGTACAGCGGTCTCGGACCTACATTTACGTATGTTTAACTTAAAATAATAATACGAGAGAAGAGACACTATTTCTGTACTATTATTTGAACTTACGTAATTCGTAATTCTATGTAAATTAATCCAAATTATTCATATTCAGTCTGAATAAATAAATAGGCAGATAAAATATAATCGATTTCACTTAGACTTACACGTGCAGGGTTCTGATATCAAAGTAGGTAGTCATAATATGCTGATTTGATGAATACTACGGGAAACAAAACATTATCGCCTCTACTACGGTTACATTCGGGATATAAACTGAATATGATACGTTTTTATCAGTAGGCAAACATGTGAGTCCTATTGTAATGACGTCATTATGGGGGTGTGTCTTAAAAATGCTCTTCAAAAATCATACAAAATTGATTCAATCATGATGATGAAGAAAAACGCATAAGCCACTAACGGCCAAGTCTGCCGTTGTACCAATTTTTTAAAATATGAAACTTAATAAATATATGAACAGCAATTGTATCATTACTACCCAAAAACTTTACCATCCCATGAGGCCTATAGACCACTTTTTTATTTATTTAGGCTCTTGTGCAAAAATGTAAACAAAACAGGGTCTTTGGAAAAATAACAATAATACACACACATAAAGTTCAGCTTGCGTTGCAACTTCAAACATTTTGATGACTTTTTCAATAGTCTGGTCATTCTGAAATCAACTTAATTTACACGGTTAAAAAGTTGATATTTATTTAAGTGGAAATAAAATCAATTGGAAACTACCTTTTAAATATGGAATAGGTCACTGCCAAATGCTATTGAATCTCTAATTAATGCAGCTATTCCTATGACCATTCAAACAATTTCAACACCAGCTTTCTCTCAACAGGTAAAAAGCATAAAATTCAAGAACCCCATCCTCGACGTGTTGGCGAACAAGCGATCCGTGGTGGTTTCCTTCTCCGAACGCTTCGCAGTCTTCGATGCCGCGACTTTAGAAGACCGAATGGCCGTCACTACTTGCTACCCCTGCCCATGTCCTTTAGGAGGCAGTCTGCCTATAAACCCGCTGGCACTGGGTGATCGCTGGCTGGCTTACGCTGATAAGAAACTTAATCAGTCGAAGAGGAGCAGTGGAGGGTGTGAAGGTAAGATTTTTTTGATTAAACTAAAAGTACCTACAATTTATAAAGAAGTCGGTTGTTGACTTTCCATACCAGCCCAGCGTTGGATAATCCTTGCATGCATTTATTTACATCTAAGATGTATCTATATGTTGTAAAATTAGATTATCAAATTATTGAATATAAATTAAGCAGTCATATAGCCCAATGGTTAAGTTCTGACGAGTATGGTGGTTGCCACAGAACAGATAAAATATCTGTACTAGTTGTGTCAGTACTTATCATTAGTATTTTAATTTTAAAGTTATTTTTTATTTTTTTATTAAAAATAATCATTTATAGTATTAAAACATAAAATATATCATTTAAAAAAACATTTTGGCCTGATATACTTGACGCAATCCAATTCCCATTTTACCTTGGTAAGAACGCTTATCAAGAACACTACATGTGATTTCTAAAAACAAATATTATGCGACGAATTAATTATAGAACAACAAAATGGTACGATATAATTAAGTTCAGTGACACATACCTATTGTTGTTAGGAGATAGCGTCGGACGATTAGAACATAATAGGTATACATTAATCTATGTAACATACGATAGAATTGACGCGAATGGATATAATAAGAACTTCATAGTTCATAGTGTGTCCCTGGATGAAGTGCACAAACGAAAATGGGTGAAACTGGACCATTATTCATCGACAAAAAAATTAAAAAAAATCTAAAACGTAAAAAAATACAATGAAAAATTCACACAAAAATTTCAAAATATCTCATAGAAACGTGTTTTTTTACTTGATGTTTTAAATGGTTTCTTTGTATTTGCCGTGCAATATCAATTATCAGCCATCATTATTGTTTTTATTTTACCGAAATTCACTCAATTAATAAAAAGTTATTACATTTCAATACAGGGGAATTTAATAGGCAGAAAGATTTTTTTTAATTTTTTTTGTCGATGAATTATCGTCTAGTTTCACCCATTTTCGTATGTGCACTTCATCCAGGGACACACTGTATAAGAGGAAGTCTGAAAGTGACACCGGTGACTGAAAAGTTATGCGGAACTCGGTTGTCATGGTATGGGCATGTGATGCGGAGGAATGAGGAAAATGTCGTGAGGAAAGTTTTGAGTATAGATGTCGATGGCTATACAAGTAGGGGAAGACGAAAGAAACGATGGATGGACTGTGTGGAACTTGTTAAAGATGACATGGCTAGAAAGGGACAGATTACCGAGTTGACGGGTAATAGAGAAGTATGGAAGATAAACATGTTGTGCCGACCTCGGATAAATTGGGCCAGAAAATGATGATAGTATAGAACTGAACCCGTATAGTCACTACACAATTAGAAATCGCGTGATAGCTATTGCAAATCTTTCCAGTGTGACGGCATCTACATCGCCACCACGCATCAACCCTGACGTTACACAAAATACTGCATCGCGCAAACAGAGTTTACTGCGCGATCAGCATATACAGGTTGTCAGGGACACCGACGCGAAAACTGATACCATGGATTCAGTACATGAATCTGAACCCCCGTGCGTTGAAATTTTTCGCCGGTAATTAAAAAAAAAAAAACAGCTTTTGCATACATTTTGACTATGAGGTATTGCACTTTTCTATGAAACAGCAGATTTTTTTTTAATAACCGACGAAAAATTTCTACGGATTGGGTTTCAGAATCATGTACTGAATCCATTGTATCAGTTTTCGCGTCGATCTCCCTGACATTCTGTATATAACTTTCCAACATCAATCGGCCGACCGGACACGACACCCGTCTGGTCGGAGGATCCTGCCTTTTCTATGGAAGATGAGTGAACTTTACACCCTGTTCCTCATGTCTCTATACCAGATTCACGTGTCGCAGGTGTTTTAATTTTACTATGACTTGACAACAACTTATCGACAAATACTTTTGGCAACAAATAGTATTTATTATTACTTTTATTTATGACTTCTATTGATCCCATGCCGACAAAATTATATTCTATGGCATGCGATGGGTTTGCCAAGTCTGCATTTAGATACAGATAAAGTATAATTAAATTAAAAATACCCTTGGGTTGTCATTAAAATAATAAAAAGTTCGATTTTGTAGACCGGAATTTCGTTCAATGTAGTTTTTACCGTCGCCGATTCTGCGAATCGCGAACTGCATAATTATTAGGTTTTTAGCCGAGAATTCTACCTGCAGTTCTTGTTCCAGAACTAGTTTTTTCTATTTTATTTTAATCATTGCAAAATAGTATGCTATGCAGGTAGTAATTCTGAGCGAATCAAATACTTGATTACTATGCTCAATCTGGGTTTAAAAATAAGTTATAGTTGACCGCCTGCATACTTTTTTTTTTTGGTTTACTTCTAGGCTGACTGTACCAGTCAGTAGCATGTCATTAGTAGAAGTACCATATTACAAATAAGTACACTGAAATCGAATCGTTCCATCAACTTATTATTAATTCAGATCGCATTGCAGTCACGTATCCACCTAAGTACTCATATCAACTCTATGTTACCGACGGAAGGTTAACTAATTTATTAGCACGTTCACATTTATGCGGCGCGGACAGCATGTTGCTATATTAACGCACTGCACTTTGTAGAAAAGACAGTTCTAAAGAAGCAAATTGCTTATTGAATTTGTTTGGGGCCATCATGCCCTAAATACACATTACTACGGATTATATTTGGGAAATGAACCTGAACAGACTCCTCGCATCATTACCAGTTGGTGGTTGAAAGCAGTTTTGATGAAGACGAATTTATTTCTTTAATTGTTACAGTAAGGTCGACAAGATCATGTCAGTTCAATGATTAGTGCTTTGTGCATTGCTATCATCATCATCATCATTGGAAGCCTTGTTCCACCCACTGCTGAGTATGGGTCTCCTCATTTTTGTGCCATGATTCCCTGCTCTGTGCGAGTCTCATGCAGGTCTTAAGAGCGTTTATTCTGAAGGTGGGCAACGTCGCAAATAGATGTCAAATATGTCACTGTTTTGATTAATTTGGCAATATTACTGTGTGAAAATAAAAAATGTGGCTAACTAGCGAACTAGATTATTGATTATGAAATGCAATAATTAATATTGTAACGCCGAATGTTTAGTTTTAGATGTAAAAAAACTATTTAGAAACTTTCCAAATGCGTTTTTTGCACTTGAAATGGGTACAACATCCTGCTGGGGTCGCGGGTTTGTCTGAAAGGGATATCGCGGCCCCAGCACATAGGCAACAGAAGGAACACGGGTGGGTTTTAGTCAGTAAAAGTCTGACACTCCCTCTCGCTCTGCCCAGAGCGGGAGGAGTCATCTGATGATGTCCAACCCAAAAAAAAAAAAAAAATGGGTACTACCTCAAATTCAATCTTATAATTGCAATTCATTATTAATATTCTAGTTCGCTAGTTAGCCACATTTCTTATTTCCATTCAGTAATATTGCTATAAGAATCAAAACAGGTAAATATTTGACAGTTATTTGCGACGTTGCCAACTTTTAGGACAAACCCTCTTAAGGTTTAACTAGTCGCGGGCTCGAACTCACCGGTTAGCGTGGCCAAAATGCACGCTGTCTCACCTGGCTTCGTGTCCGACAGAGATAGTATCAGTTATGAGCAGTTAGACGCTGGTCTATATGTACAACATCTAGTTCGCACGCACACAAACACCGTTCCAAACTATTATTAGCAAAAACGAGTGCGTAAAAAATTACGGAAAGTCTTTAGGTAAATTGATTTTTATGCACTGCATAAATCAATTACAAATATAGTTTATTGAACTCTTGGATCATTGAGATTTGTCGGTTTGTTTTGGACATTTTACTCTTCTTTTATTACTTATTTACGACCAAAGTTTCATTAAAAATTGCAAGAAAAAGGAATCTTTGTTGGCTCCTAACTTTTTAATGGCTTTTTATTTTACTATTCTGTTTCCGTTCAGACAACATTAATAATGAGACAAAACGATATCATGTTTAACTTTGGATATACAATGTAAAACAGTGGAGTAATACCCCCCCGAAATTTGTATGTAAACAATATCAACTAGTGCAACCTTAAGGGCAATTTGATTGTCAAATCATTCTCATGCATGCAGGAACCAATCAAAGAGTTCGCAAGCAAACACGGGCTTATAAAGAAGGGATCAGACAGAACTCTAAAGTCAAAAGATTAATTACTAATTAGCACACTATAATGTGGGTTATCTATCTCATTGAATATAAACAAACAAGGCTCTATTTAAACCTCCATTATATGTAGTTATTAACTCGTGCACGCGATACATAGCGTGACTATAATATACCTTAATTATTTATACAGAACTGACCTACCACAAAGTCATCATCACGCTTCCGTGTTATAGTTTTAATGAAAACATGAATATCATGAAAATGCTCATTACGTTACATGAACATATTTTGTTCTTTCTTTAATATAAATGAAAATGGCAAAGCTCATGTAACAAAGACAATAATATAATTTGATCTATCGGCTATCACTTATGTGCCAATTGATTGATTAATTTTAGGGATGCGCCTTCCAATAAAAAAATATTTTTTTAATTATACACATAATTATGGAGTTAAGAAGGTACTCACTGACGAAATTTGTGAGTACCATCTTGTTAGTCACCGCTGCGTACCCGTTCAAGGAATAAAGATTGATGTTTTTTTATGCATCTAATTTTTCTAAGGATTGTGAACAGTCCACCGGCACCGTTACCACAAATGAAACAATAGTGATAATTATTTCGATACTCAAATATTTTTTGTAAAAATATTGATAGACTTCCTCTTGGATAAACATGAATTAAATTCTTTTGTTTATTACGAGCGGCTGTTGACTTATTTATAAAGTATGTGTGTATTAATTTTGTTGACCTTAGCGGCGCATATCATTGTTTTATATTATTTATGTTCGTGCGTGACTAATCGCTTGTACATGTGTGAGCGCCTTTGTGATAGGTTGTAAGGAGTGTGTAGCGGTTTTTGTATAATTTATTTTGTAAAAAGAAACTCAACAAAATAGGTTTTTATTTAGAAGTAGACATTTCTATTTTCTCACAAGGATTTCTAGAATGATTTTACTTACAATTTATTATTTAGATACTTTTACCCAGAACACTCACGTCGAATACAAAAATGAATTCCGTTTTTTCATTTTTCTGTTAAGCAACTCTCACGCACGAAATGAAAATCACTTTCAAGACAAAGAGTTTCAGGTAGTTGCTAGTAGACAATGTTATTATTCCAACCAATAAGCATAGGCATAGTTTAGCCTTAATATAGAGCGAAGCGAAAATAACGTAACATAATATTACGGCTGCAATCCTCGAAGCGTTAGACAGAGGTGATTCACCTCTTTACCTTTACACCACCTTCAGAACATCCACATTAAAATTCATGAAAATGTAGCAAAGATTATCAGTGAACTTTGTACCCATTTTCTTTTAACAATATTTTTATATTTTAAATTTTCAGGCGAAGGCGTAACCAGCTACACAGCAACAGTGCTGCATGCTGCAAAGTCCCTCAGCAAAGGCCTACGAGGCCTCGGAGAGAGCGTAGCACACAGTTTGGCTGGAGGGCGCAGCACCTCGCAGTCTCCATCACCGCCCAACGCTGATATACAGCAGCCAGGAGTCGTTACTATATTGGATATTGAGGTAAGTTGTTTATTTGAAAAACAAACAGTGAATTTCCAATAAATCTCAATTGTTTTGGAGAAGAACATACCAATAGCAGTCGTATGCAGTTAGTCAAAATCAAAGACAAATAATTTATTTTAATTAGGCACATAAAAGGCACTTTTGAACGTCAAAATGTACAAAAAATTATATTTGATTCTAGTCGCCCCTTCGAAAAGGTAGTTTTCGTATGGTGAAGAATCTCTTTTAAAATGTTTTAGGTACACTATTTTGTATACATTAATTATATGATAGATACATGGTGCTCACATATTTACAAACATTGTAAAAGCATACGATATTCCTATGTTTTTTACAAGTAATAAGCCAGTGTGTCAGTTCAAGTAATCACAGAATGTAAAATCAATGATAAAAAAAAAAAAAATTATACTATTAAATTAGCCACCAGTTTTATTTTGTCTAAAATTGGGCAAAGCTTTAAAACAAATGTACCTACTCTTGGAGAAATTTCAACTATTTTCAACATAGTCATGTCTTGAATAATCTGGATTTCTAAATAGCAGCTCTTTTCACTCAGGTTGAATTGTCTCTCGTAGAACTTCTCCGTGTAGCTCTCGCATCTTTTCTAACTGTTATTCCTTAATGTGAAACAGTTAAATGCTAAGGTTATTTTTGATTTGATCTAAATATCGATCTTTCCCGACAAAACTGCCTACAGCTTCCCATCAAATGACCTAACAAGTTATTTATTTCCAGGGTATCGAGGAAGAAGACGGTCAAGACAGCGAAGAGTCCTGCGACCCAATCGTGGCTCACTTCATAGCCCACTCGGAAGCGATCATTGCCCTGAAGTTCGACGCAAGTGGCATGCTACTGATGACGGCCGACCGACGCGGCCACGACTTCCATGTGTTCAGAATCAATCCGCATCCCTGTGGGGCGAGCTTAGCGTCTGTGCATCATCTGTATATACTGCATAGGGGGGATACTACGGCTAAAGTGCAGGTAGGGATTGTTATACAGGCTGTTTGTTTTTCCTTGCCAGTATGGGTCTTTTTAAAATTGTTTTTTTTTCTGTCTATATCATATTTATTTTCTAACTAAATCATGTGACGACTGCAGGTCTTGAGTTGCTTAAAAGTTGTCTTAAATATTAATTTACATTTACCTTGACCATGATCGTTTAAGAGCGTTTATTCTTAAAGTGGGCAACGTCGCAAATAGATGTCAAATATTTAGCTGTTTTTAGTAATTTGGCAATATTACTGTATGGAAATAAGAAATTTGGCTAACTAGCGAACTAGAATATTGATTTTGAAATGCAATAACTAATATCGTAACACCGATTATTTCGTTTTAGATGTAAAAAAAGTATTTGGAAACCTTCCAAATGCCTTTTTTACACCTAAAACGGGTACAACATCAAATTCAATGTTATAATTGCAATTCATTATTAATATTCTAGTTCGCTAGTTAGCCACATTTCTTATTTCCATACAGTAATATTGCTGATTTAATTTATATCAGGTAATTTTTTGACAGCTATTTGAGACGTTGCCAACTTTTAGGATAAACGCTCTTAAAGTTTAAACTGTTCGAAGTGGCTATTATTCATCGCCCACTCCGAAGCAATCATCGCCCTTCATCTGGTTTTTTTTTTTAATTTCCAGGACATAGCGATATCGTGCGACTCCCGCTGGGCCGCCGTGTCCACGCTGCGCGGCACGACGCACGTGTTCGCCATCAGCCCGTACGGCGGCGCCATCGGCGTGCGCACGCACACGCAGCCGCGCGTCGTCAACCGCCTGTCGCGCTTCCACCGCTCGGCCGGCCTGCCCATACACACTGCACAGCACAAGCGAGCCTCCGCTGCTACGGTAAGTCAGGCTTAATTAGGGTTTTGAAACAAATTATATGCTATTTTTTTATATTCGATTTTTCTAAACCTAGGAAAGACCCTGTCTTCTATAAAGTCAAGTGGTATATCTAAATAATACGTAATAGTAGATTGTTTGCCAAGGGAGCAAAAAACTATTTTTAAGGCGAGAGTGTTTCTATGAATCCTGAGTGCAGCGAGGGATTTAAAGTACGTCACTCGAGCTTAAAATAGTGTTGCTGCCGAGGTGAACACTCAAATTTTTTATCACCCTCTATGAGAAAAAAACAAATTGTGCGGTCCGAACCCCGTCAGGACTAAGTTCCTTCTCATGTATGATTTAAAACAAAAACAAAATGTTCGCAGCCGCCGTCTTGGATTTAAATTTTGACTTCACTATGGACTTAAGCACCTTCGAAAACGATACCGAAAATGAAAATTTTTGAAAAATTCGCAGCCTCCATCTTGGATTTTCATTTTGACCTCACTATCGGCTTTAGTACCCTCGAAAACTATGAAAACGACACCCAAGCCGAAATTAAAAAAAAAAAATCGCAGCCGCCATCTTTGATTTTCATTTTGACCTCACTATCTGCTTTAGCACCCTTGAAAACCATGGAAACGATACCCATGATGATAAATTTGAAAATTTTCACAGCGGCCATCTTGTATTTTGATTTTGACCAAATTCACACTTTCTCTCTCTTGCCAGCCTGTTACTTGTTCATACAATGTTCGTGATTGATCTCTTTGGTGATTGGAACTTTTACTAACAATATCCACATTCCAAATTCAAATCACTTTTAGTCCCTAGGGATTAAAAAGCAATTTTGGTCCCTGTTTACGAAGAATAAACTAGCTCTTTTTGAATAGATGTGATAAAAAGCATTTTTTACCGACTTATAACGGTTTACAACATAAAGTGTCGTTAACTTTTTAGCACAACTTTATGATTTTATATTTTTTTTTATGTGCGTGTGTAAACATAAACTGTGTAATTTTTTTCAAAAAAATAAAATAGATAAATAAATGAGTATCTATCCCCGCAGGTAGGTGACAACACGTCGCAAGGCGCGTGGTTTCCCAACCCGCGGCTGCCGCCCTACCCGCTGCCCAGCACGCTGGCGCCGCTGGCACAGCTGCGACCCACTGCCAACATACCCACGCATACCATCACTAGAAACAGCTCGGGTGAGTCTTAGTAGATATAGAAAAGTGATTAACTCACTCATTTGAAGTAACTTCAACTACACGGGATCAAAGGCCTATGAGAAATTGTTTTTTTTTTGTTGTTTTGCGGCCCTATTATGAAGTATTAATGCCATCATGATTCCGTTCCGGCTCAACATCCTGTATAGCGCCATCTCTTTCTCGCACTGCAAGAATAATGGTATTTAAACTTCATATTACAGCCCTTGGGTTACCTAGCAAACACCTAAGTTCTATACAAATCTTGTTTCCAATTGACGTTATTTCCACTTAAACAAACTTCAACTATAAGGAAGTATAAATTATGTTGATTTTAGACTGACTAGTACTGTGAAACAGTAAGTGAACCTTATGTGTAGATATTACAGTTGTTTTTCCCTAAAAGTCGTTTTTGTTTATATTTTTGAAAATAGCGATGTTTACTAAACATTTTTTTTAGTCCGTCTTTGAGATTATACAAAATATTGGACATGGATTTTTTTATGTTTTCACGTAATCTAAAGATAAAGGTAAAATGTGCCATGACGTCACGAGTATGTAGATCTAGATTTTATACATACTAGTGACGTAGCGACCCCCACTCCCCAACCTAAAATGCGGTTTATCTAAGTAATTTTGTATTAATATGATAAAGCAAAAAATACGTATCTAATATTTTTTTATTATCTGACTGACGGACTAATTGGAATTTCATTTTTTTTACCCAGGCATCATCGCTATTAAATCGCGAACGCACATTAAGTACATTAACAATACCCTTCTCCCACAGGTCGTCAACGCCTATCATCTCTATCAGAGGACAACAATGCAGCTCCTTTACTAGCGCGCGCGCGCTTCGGGCCCGCAGTAGGCGGCCGCGCGCCTGCGCCTGTGGCCGCGTTGTACCTCATGGCGGCCAATGGATCGCTCTTACATCTGTTACTACATCCCAGGCCGCTGTCTAGTAAGTTTTATTTGCGCCTGCCCACATTTTGAATGAAAATGCGAGTTTGAGAAGGTGACGTTTGGCCGCTATACGTGGAATGAATATATTTAAAAATGGCTAAAAATGGCTGGCTCATGTGATGTGTAATATCCTGTACATGGTTGAAAGAAAGTCGTTTTACAAGTATAGTTCGATTCAAACTTAATGTCAGCTCGGAAGTTAGCCACTCGCTGCGCAGTACCGCTCCCCTGAACCCCGCTTACCCATGGATTCGTTACTGCGCAGCGACTCGCCTCATGTTCCGAGCCGCCATAAAGTTTGAATCGAGCTTTACAAATTTATATGTTTGCCCGCTACGGGATTTTATCAATGTGACAGTAATTTAATCTCGTTGCGCATGCGCATACAATATTTTGCCTTCAAACACTGTCGGCACCTGGCAACTACTATCATCATCTGCCTATTCTTTTCCCAGTTATGTTAAGGTCAGCTTCCAGTCTAACTGTATGCAGCTGAATACCAGTATTTTACATGGGGCGACTGCCTATCTGATCTCGCCAACCAAGTTACTGCATAACACGATACCCCTTGAAGCAACTACTATAATAATAATATAATAACATTTGACATTTTATATGGTTTTTATAAAAATATTTAAAAATGTAAATATAAGTAATCAAAATAATAATAATATTGTTTATTGTTTAACTAGGACTAGATTACATGGCAAGGTTATATATAAAGCACAAGCATAAAGTTTCTTAAATCTATCTACTATAAATACTGATACTCTTTGTCCAGGTCTATCGAAGGAGAAGATCTGCGACGACTCTAGCATCGAGCTAGAAGTGGAGCCAGTATCCCAGTGGCCCCTGCAGCGGCCGGCCGCGGCCGCCGACCTGCTGGCCCCGCTGCCGCCCTCCAACCCGCTGCTGCAGCCGCAGACCTGCCGGGTAACTACTGCATACACAAACATATGCCACGAGAAGTATGCGCTTCGGGTATCATCGTCTATCTTCGGAAAAACGAGCGCGTGGTGATGACATTTTTATAAAGAGATGTACTTTAATTACAAAAATGTAGATTAACAACTCTATGCAATTTCAAAAAGCTTTTGAGTGACAAATGACGATCTCCGACCCGAGTAGGTAGCCCGATAGAGAAAAAACTTCATACAAACGCGCAATGATAGATGCATTGCGTCTGTGGGGAGTTACTCTGTGGCGCGACGTTCGTACTAATTCGGAAACACGAAGATTACCGAAACGCATACCTTTTATGGTTTAGCTGTATATATAGATAGTGCGATCCACGAAGACGCGACCCACTCCGCTCCGCTCCGTAGTAAAATACAGCTTACAGTACAGTAATCGCGGAGTGGGGCGCGTCTTCGTGGATCGCACTATCTGTAGTGTAGAATGTTTATTAAAATATGACAAAAAACCCAAAACCGCGCCGGACCAGATTACTGTGACAGTGAGGAAAGAGAGAGTGCTCCTGTGTCACTGAACGCCTGCACTATAATATTATCTCCCGCGCCGAAGACTGGTCTCCCAGAGATTGGTCGCCATGGCCGAAATTCGGTCTGGACTACTACTAAATATAGTTGAAAAGAATAAGGTGGACAAAAGATGGTATGACAGTATATGTCTTCGATAATCAAGAATTTAAAACACACGTTTGTTACAGAGATGCGCAGACATGTGTATGAGCGAAGAAGAGCGCTGGCTGTCTCAAGTTGAGATCGTGACACACGCGGGGCCGCATCGGCGACTGTGGATGGGCCCGCAGTTCGTCTTCAAGACTTATAATAGCACGGGGTGAGTTAGACTTGACCATAAACGTTCTAAAATTTACCGTTAAGTAAACCGCAATTTGTGGCGCAGTGACTAGTCATCACGCCCGTTGTCCCCGAAGGGTTAGGCAGAGGCGTGATGTAATGTTATCAAATTTTGTTCATTTCACACATTTCGCGTCGAATATGGTGCTGGGAACCGCAATATTGAATGTTTAAGCGCGTCAATAACGCTGGGTTACTCAGTGATCGAGCAATGGTGGCCCAGTGGTCAGTGGCGTGCCCTCTATACATGCAAATAAGCTCTGCATACCCTGTAGTCCCATACATACATGCCGATTTAAAAGATAAATAATTATACCAAAAAAAATAACACTAACGCGATTTACGCCATTCCATGCCATCTATTACTTTTTTTTGGAACCAATTGGTCGCGGCTGCGCGCTGCAAGTTCACCGCGCAGGCAGCGCCCTCGTGAGCCTCGTGAGCAAAAGCAGTAATACGACTTGCTTATTTCTGATACTTTGAATCTCATGAATTCTCGTGTAGTACACAGCAAAAGTGTGACTGTGTGCGTGAAAATGTGCGCGCGTGTTTGTGTTTTGGAAGCATAGCTTATTTTGCAACCCGTCCAAATTCAGAAGCCGTAAAAGCACTGTGTAATTGTTGATTGCAGAGGGCCGACTTTTTTTTGTCGGATTGACTAAATGACCGACTAATTCATTCGTTCGTATTTCGTATTAGTTAAAAGTAAATGCAGTAAGTAAATGCAAAGTTTTTTCGCCATATTTCTTTCGCTTTCGATTGTTAAATGGTTTTTCTTGGCGCAAGTGATTGACTGTCTAAGTAATTATTCAGTAAGTTTATTGTAAATAAAAACAGACAAGACAGGCAGGCGCTTTACTTTGTGTAAATTATTTTATAACCACTTCTCTCAAAACGGTGAAGGAAAACGTCGTGAGGAAATCGGCATGTCCTAGGATCAAAAATTCGAAGACATGTGACATCTACCAACTCGCACTAGGCCCGCGTGGTGGATTACGGCTCACTCACCTAGAGGAGGCGTGTCCCAGTTTTTTTTTTTTTTGGGTGGAAAATCATCAAATGACTCCTCCCGCTCTGGGCGGAGCGAGAGGGGTGTCAGACTTTTACTGACTAAAACCCACCCGTGTTCCTTCCGTTGCCTATGTGCTGGGGCCGCGATATCCCTTTCAGACAAACCCGCAACCCCAGCAGGATGTGTCCCAGTAGTGGGAACATTATTGGCTGATTGACTCGAGTCGGATCCCAGCTCCATCCTTAGTGAATAAATGTGTTTCGAGTAGGCGACACGAAGCCGGTAATTCTTGCCGAGTTGCAGGTCTCAACTCCTAGCGACAAAGATAATTTGTGACTGCTGTATTTTGGCATCATTGGCATCGGTAGTGGGGTAGCTGTTTTTGATTATTTGCCAGTAAGTTCTGAGTTGAGCTCCACGGATACTGACAAATGTTTGCACTGACTGGACAGGTCCACTTAAATCTGTGTGGTTCTTTCCTCAAAATATATGCATGGTCCTCATATGGCTTGACCAAGATTATGTCTGGACTTTAAAAGAGACTGCAACCTCTGAGTTGGTTTCGGCCTTCCTTCTCAGAGTAGTCAGATAGGAAACGCCGACCTCATCTAGCTTATTTTTTATATGACGTGTTAAAGTGATTCCGAAATCCTATTTACAGAATAAACAATTTCATTAAATTTCATTATAGTGAGCAACTGGTTGCTGACAGCGACTGGTTGTGAACCAAAGGAGAGGAGGAGGAGGAAGGAAGGCAGGCAAACTTTAACGTAATATTTATCTTTTGCCTACAGCTCAAACTCGTCCCTGTCAGAGGCGGAGACAGTGGAAGTGGACACAAGCGCAGCACGTGGCGTGGCTCGGTCTAACCCGGTCAACATGCCGGGAGTGAGGCCCGTCGTGCCTGTTCTCATCGACTCCGGGTCAGCCAGTGAGTAAACCTTATAGTAATCTATCGAGAATAAATAATGTAATACTATCTTGCGCTAGTACACATGCTTACACATCAAGCTATACATTTCCAGTATAAGCTGACGTCGCATTGTACGGAAATCCTATACAATGCGAGATCAGCTTAAACTGGAAATGTATAGCTTGATGTGTAGCCGTGTGTACTAGCGCAAGATATTATTAAAACTTTTTTTGCAATATCTGTTCAGGCAAAAATGTTACAGAATTAAATTTAGTTTAACTTTTATTTATACACTTTATCTGACCTAATTACAAGAAAATTTAAAACATTAAAGCAAAATTATATGTATTAAAAAAATAGAAAAATATTGCTTTAATGTGTATATTTCTTTTTGCCTCAACCGTTATTGCAAAAAAATTTGATTAATATTTTGCGCTAGTACAATATGTTAAATTTTGTTGTATAACTTATTCAATTAGTTAATTTAATGCAAAAAAAAAACGCTGTTAACATTTTTGCATGAAGTACAATAAAAAAATAATAAAAAAACACAAATATTAGTTTTACAGTTATATTTTTTTTTACATAATGTTACCGACATTTTCCTGTTAATTATTTTGCCCCAATTTTTATTCACAAAATCGCGTTTTAGTTTTTTTTTTCCGTGTCCTTTTTTTTTTTTTTTTTTTTTTTTCCCTTCCTGTAAAATGTTTATTTTTTTTATATAATGTGAAGAGGTAAGTTCAAAAACATGATTCAAGAAAAATCGCTGTTAGGATTTAGTGCGGGGTTCAAACCTAATTTCCCCGGCCTAAAACGCTTTTACAACATATTATATTTTTGTCTGCAGGTTCTCTAGAACATTCTCCATCGGACAGTTTCCGTCGCAAGTCGTTGTTAGCTGAGAGCGGTCGTGCGGCGTCTGTGTGTGACGTGCAATTGAGGGAGGATCTAGCCGAAGCCATGAAGGAAGACCACGGTACGTTGAGTGTTACGTGTAGTTGTAGAAGGGGCAGTAGACAAATTAAAGGGTTTTTTGTGGGGGCAAAATCGCACAAAAAACCCAAAGGTAAGGTAATTTTCAATGAGATGGGCTAGTAACGGTAGGTACCCTAACAGTCTAACCGCCCCGCCCTCTTTAGTAGCCTTGGATTCGCCAATGTTCGCAATGTTGCATCAAAGGAGATCGGGCATTTTAGTATGGACTTTGGTCCAAGTGGCGTCGGATCCTGAAGACCTAGTCCATTTAGTAGTTCATTTTTTACTATGGGCACCATAACATTGGCCATGGAGAAAAAAGTTATACAATCCAGAAAATGTTAGGTTAGGTCGGAACTGGTTCAAATGGCGTCAGCGGATGAAATCTAGTCCATTTACTAGTTCATGAAAGTAAGATATTTTTTTACTATAAGAACCATAAAATTGGCCCACGGAGAAAAAGTTACACAATCCAGAAAAATGTTAGGTAAGGTTAGGTTAGGTCGAAAGTGATCCAAATGGCGTTGGCTGATGAAACCTAGTCCATTTAGTAGTATGGTTCATGAATGTAATGTGCCCCGCCACCTCCGCCACACCGTGGGGGCTTCTGCCGGCGGGGCCCGGCGCGATATGTCGTGCGGTGCTCCACAGGCTCGCTCGTGGGCCCGCTTCTGTGGAACATCGATAACGGCTGGGTGCTGAGGGGCGAGCTCCAACCGCGGGTCACGGCCCGCCATTTCGCCACCATGTCCTGACGGAACTTCGACCGGCGCAGCGTGATCTGTCGCTGCATCAGCCTCTCACCCAACCAATTCCGACCTAACCTAGCCTAAAATGTTTGTGGATTGTATAATTTTTTCCTTAGCGGGCCAATTTTATAGTGCCCATACTTCGATCAATAATGCACTAGATTCCCGGTAAGCGCTTCAAAAACGGAACGAAAAATAAGAGCACAGATTCGGTTGTGGTCTTATTTCAAATTAGTATGGTCCAATCATAGCCAACGTTAAGACGTCAAAATGCCGTAGTACGCGTTCAAAAAAATTGTAAATAACCACCGTAACACCAAGATTTTGGAAGGAATATTTTTTTTTTTAATAAAAACAGAATTAAATAGTAAATATAAATCAATTAGCAAATAATATGATTGTTTGACCAATGTTTGTGACAACTACCAACTATTGTAACAAACATCGACTGTTCTGGAACAGGGAATGCATGGTGTAGTATTGTTATTTTATGTTTTATTAAATTTATGTTTGTAGATTTCCTAGCGACCCATTTCGCTGTGTAGAATGGGTAACTACTGTCGCGAAAGAAAGAGGAAAAGAAATATATAATCCTTATAAAAAAATCGACAATTTGTTCGATTAATTTTAATAGATTGGACATAACTGGAAACACGCAAAGGCGCAGATTACTAAAAACAGTACAACAGTAACAATAAGTATTTTTGAACTTATATAAAATTTACTTTTTATTTTCAAGCGACATGACATTATATTTGTTTCTCCGACGACAGAAAGATTTGATTTTCCCATTGTAATTAAATATTTGTTTCTCCGACGACAGAAAGATTTAATTTTGCCATTGTAATTAAACTTTATGTTTGAGTGTCAAGGCTTATAATAAACTGAATTTGTTAGTATAAATTATTTTTTTCTGTATTTCATAGAAAGAAATATATACACATTTCGACTCCACTCATTCCTTCTCCAAGCGGCGAGCCTCTGTCATAAATTTTTATTGCTTTTATTAGCACTTTGTAATTCGAACTTTAAAATAAGCGAGTAAGGTTGAATTTGTTTTGATGTATGTTTGACTTTATTGTTTTTTGTACATAGCTTTGTGAATACAACTTTAAGCATTGCATTTAAGGTTGAATTTACATTAATGTATATTTATTTAAACTAGAAGTACGTAAACACAATTGGCGACAGTTTTAAGAGAACTTTTGTATGGGATAGTGTATCTAGTGCATTATTGATCGAAGTGCCCATAGTAAAAAAAAATATCCTACATTCATGAACTACTAAATGGACTAGGCTTCATCAGCCGACGCCATTTAGACCACTTCCGCCCGTTGTCCTTTCTCCGTACACCGTGCATACAGAACAACGAAATCGATCGCCACGTCGTTCGATGCTCGTTCATGCGTACACGTCTTTACGATTTCAAGAGACGCGTACTTAATTTATCCGTTAAGTGTTCCGTTCCGTTGTCGCCGACCCGGCGTCGACGACGGTGGGTCACGCGGCTTAGATCTCATACTTATGTACCGCATAGGCTTCGATCAATAATGCACTAGATACACTATCCCATACAAAAGTTCTCTTAAAACTGTCGCCAATTGTGTTTACGTACTTCTAGTTTAAATAAATATACATTAATGTAAATTCAACCTTAAATGCAATGCTTAAAGTTGTATTCACAAAGCTATGTACAAAAAACAATAAAGTCAAACATACATCAAAACAAATTCAACCTTACTCGCTTATTTTAAAGTTCGAATTACAAAGTGCTAATAAAAGCAATAAAAATTTATGACAGAGGCTCGCCGCTTGGAGAAGGAATGAGTGGAGTCGAAATGTGTATATATTTCTTTCTATGAAATACAGAAAAAAATAATTTATACTAACAAATTCAGTTTATTATAAGCCTTGACACTCAAACATAAAGTTTAATTACAATGGCAAAATTAAATCTTTCTGTCGTCGGAGAAACAAATATTTAATTACAATGGGAAAATCAAATCTTTCTGTCGTCGGAGAAACAAATATAATGTCATGTCGCTTGAAAATAAAAAGTAAATTTTATATAAGTTCAAAAATACTTATTGTTACTGTTGTACTGTTTTTAGTAATCTGCGCCTTTGCGTGTTTCCAGTTATGTCCAATCTATTAAAATTAATCGAACAAATTGTCGATTTTTTTATAAGGATTATATATTTCTTTTCCTCTTTCTTTCGCGACAGTAGTTACCCATTCTACACAGCGAAATGGGTCGCTAGGAAATCTACAAACATAAATTTAATAAAACATAAAATAACAATACTACACCATGCATTCCCTGTTCCAGAACAGTCGATGTTTGTTACAATAGTTGGTAGTTGTCACAAACATTGGTCAAACAATCATATTATTTGCTAATTGATTTATATTTACTATTTAATTCTGTTTTTATTAAAAAAAAAAATATTCCTTCCAAAATCTTGGTGTTACGGTGGTTATTTACAATTTTTTTGAACGCGTACTACGGCATTTTGACGTCTTAACGTTGGCTATGATTGGACCATACTAATTTGAAATAAGACCACAACCGAATCTGTGCTCTTATTTTTCGTTCCGTTTTTGAAGCGCTTACCGGGAATCTAGTGCATTATTGATCGAAGACCGCATAGGTGCATTTGTCATTTGTAGCGTATTCTATTATGCACCTATGGGGCCTATCATGCCACATTCTAGGATAAAATAATTCAGAAAATGATAGGTGATACCGTTTTTTTTTTTAATGTGACGTGCAACGCTTTTCAATGTCAAACCGCGGGGCTTGACAGACAAAAAGTCACAAAGGGGCGGGACTTTATCGGTTAAGGCATGTACGCACGAACGAACATCGAACACTTTGTTCGCATGTGCGTACCGCTAACGAACATTAAACAGGGTTCGTCAAAATTTTTCGTGGCGATCCAATTTGAATCCATGGCTACTAAAGAGAACGGAGCGGTTGAGCGCGAGCTGTTTGTATGGGGTTCGTGTTCGCTTTGTTAATTTGCGTCCACACGTACGAACCAAATGTTCCGTGTTCACTGTTCGTGTTCACCATGTTTGATGCGTTCCTGCGTACACGCCCTTTGAACTCTTCTTTGAGATATTTTGTATTCTTTAGGAGAATGAGTAGGAACGTATACATAACATAAAAATATTCAGAAGAATTTACCGCGATTACGCACATTAAATTTTTGTGTCGCGAGTGTAACGTTTTTGGAATTTGTTTACTATCGAGTGAATATCCAAGAGCGAAGTTAACAAGCGGAGGAGCCGCCGGACGGACGCCGCGTCAGATCGCCGCCGGCGCCGGCCCTATACCGAAGCCTAAGGCACCGCGAGATAACATCCTCTATGGCTGCACGCCTGGCCACGTCTCTCCTCTGACGCGCAGCCTCCGACCACTCAGTACCTAGGTACGGAAGGCCGGCTCCATACAACGAGCGAAACTGGCGCACGCACACATACATAATGAACAGTGATCTTAAACTATATCAAACGAATGCCAGTCGCGAGTACGCTCGCACTCGCAGTACGTAGACGAGCGTCTATGTTTGCGTGCGTTTTCGCTCATCGTATGGAGTCGACCTTCCGCCCCTATCTACCGAGTGCTCCGACCTCCTCCGCACATGCAGTAACGGTTGCCTTCGGTTTCGTATAGGGGCGGCACGCGACAGCAGCGTGGAGGGTCGTTCGGGCGCGGTGCGCCGAGCCGGCGCGGAGGGCCGGGCCGCCGTGGAGGGTCGGGCCGGCGTGGCGCGCGCCGTGGACCCGCTGGGCACCGTGGTGCAGCCGCCGCCCGCCTCGCCGCCCGGCGCCTGGCCGGAGCCCTACGCGGCCAACAACTGCGACGAGGCCACGTTCCGGCCCGTGTTGCGCGCGCCCGCGCCGCCCGAGCAGCGGCCCGACGACCCGCGCCCGCTGCCCCGCACCACCACCATCCCCGTGCAGAGCGTGCGCGACCAGCCCGGCGCCGCCCCCGCGCCGCGCCTGCACGCGCTGTCTACCGCGGTCGTGATCCCGGCCGCGCTGTCCCGCGACGACTGCCCGCCCGCACCTAGTTTTAACGTAGATAAGTATAGCGTAGAGGAGGCGACGCGAGAGGTGAAGGATGCGAGAGCGAGTGCGAGGGGCTCGGCGTCGGCCGAGCGAGCCTGCGAGGCGCCTCCCGACTCACTGCCAAAACGGCCGTCGGATGATATTCAGCCGGCCGCCCGACATAGAGTTAGGCGATCTCCCACCCCTAAGTCGGATAGCGAGAGACACGCTAGCGACGATAGTTCTAGGGATAAGAAATCTAGTAGAATTAGAGAGAGCCCTCAGCGTCGCGATGAGGACGCGAGGGCTTCGAAGTCAAATGAGGTACGAGAGCTTAGGGAATCTACTCCTAAAATAGAGAGAGTTATTAAGGTGGAGCCTGTTCAGAGAGAATTTGTTCCAAAGGAGCATGTTCCAAAAGAGCCGGTTGCTAAGACAACTAGTTCAAGGGAATCTATACCAAAACAGTATGTTCTAAAAGAACCTGTTCCAAAGAAAACAGCTTCAAGCGAATCGGTCCCTAAAGAGGTTATAACGAAAGAACCTGTTTCGAAAAAATGGGCTTCAAAGGAATCGGTTCCAAAGGAACCCGTTCCAAAAGAGTCAGTTGTTAAAGAACCAGTTATAAAGGAGCCTATTATGAAGGAACATGCTCCAAAGGATCCAATTCCGAAAGAGCCGTTAGTCACCGTAGACACTCAACATGAAGCAGTAGCTGTAACTTTAAAATTATCCTCCAAGAAAAAATCTTCCGATTCAAAGCCTGTGAAAGAAAAATTTGTAGAACATTTTAGAACTGAAGAGCAAGCTTGGGATATGCTCCTGAGTGAGCCAGAGAAACCTGTGTTGTATAATATTCCACCAGCCGATGATAAAACTGTTGAAGAACCTAAACCGAAATCCAAGAAAAGTCGTAAAGGTAAAAAGTCTCAAGATGAAGCTCAGATGAAAGATGAAGATACATTTGTTGAAATACATGCTATCGATGACAAACCACAGCCTTCCAGTGGCGACCTAGTTTCAATCTCAACACCGTACGAAGATATTGAACCGTTATCTTACTTAGCTAAAGCAAAAAAATCGCGTTCTTCTAAAAGTGTTACCCCAGAAAGAAAGCATCTCTTTGATCCCAGAGATAATTGGCCTTTTGATGAACCAGAAATTACTTCCGTACCTAAAGTTAAAAAGATTGATGATGATGTTGTAAATGAGTTATTGCCTGAACGCGGTCGAAAAATTAAAGCTAAAGAATTAGCAACAGATGTGCCTAAAACAGATACTCTTAAAGTCTTTGAAGGAACTGGCGAAAACACTTCGCCGTTGAAAGAATCACTGAGAACCAAGAAAACTAAATCTCTATCGCCTTATGCCGATCGAAAGTCAACAGAAAAACGTTATGAAACAGAAGTTACAGATGTCTACGTGATAGATACGATGAAAGAAGAGTTCCCTGAAATTCAGATAACTAAGGGCACCAAGATCCGTAAGAAGTCTCCTCAGCCAGAGAAAAAAATTCAAGAGGTAGAAGTAGTTGAGAAACCCATTAAATCTTGGAGCTCTATTGCAGCGTCTAAGAATGGCAAAAAAGAGGAAAAGGTCGTTGAAGTAAAAATTGAAATAGAACCGAAAGAAAAATTTGAAAAGGTGATTGAAACTGAAGATTTAGATGAAGAAGCAGCAAATTTTGAAGCAGGGTCTTCCACACAGGTGTCGTTGCAAGAAAAACTAATTGAACTTTGCAAGAGAACCGATATAATGGTAGCTGAATGCGATGCTCCTTCAGAGTTAAACTTCGTTGAAGAGCATCATTCAGTTCTCGACTTTCCCCCACTGGAGCCTTTGGATTTCGGTTTGGACGATTTCAAACTAGAAGTGATGCGAGACAGCCTTCTAGAAATGAACGATGGGGATATCACAAGTCCTATATGCAAGATTAACATAGATAATATACTGTCGACCATAAAAGAAACCACAAACAAAGCAATAGAATCAAGCGCATTCAACCTGATAGATTTAGAAAAAGTTCCGTTAAAGAGAGAAAAGGGATTTAGCGTAGTTGAGAATGATAAGATTACAACACAAGAAGTGAAGATTGAGGAAGATAAGTCTGAGGATAAGGAAATAGAGGTAATGGATAAGTCCTCCGATGATGACAATACGTCACCGATAGTGTCCACGGATAGCGACAAAGAGGATAAAAAATCAACTGGTGCTTCTAACGTAACCATGCCTTCGACAAAGCAATCGTCTAAATCTAAAAAGTCACGTAAGAAGAAGAAATAATAAAATGTGTTCAGTGATATTATTGTTCAATGTTTCGATTTTTGCAATATTTATCGTAGTTTAAATCAAGGACATATTCAGCTCACGTTACGCCATTTTAAAGCATCCTTTTTAACCTTGATATCAGGATTACTCTTTAGTGTATAATATTTTAAAGTAGTTAACAACTTTAATTGTAACAACATTACAATATGGTGTCTATTACTAAATACAAATACTACCATATTAAGTGTAAAGGTTTGCGCAGAATATTTACTTAAAATATGTTATAATTATTGTAGTTCTAATTTCTAACTTTCATTGCGTGGTTTCTAATAATATTATGTGTGTAGCATACTAACATTTAAGTTTTATAAACATATTCGGTTATCGGTTATTAGTAACGAACGAGGAATATAGTTTTACATTACCCAAAGCTATATTCTGGTCTTCAGGGGTAGCTCCGTAGAAAATAATACTTATTAATTTAACGCAAGCTGAATATGTCTAGTTTACGCGGTTTAATCAAACATTTGCTGCTGTTGTAGTAATTTTAGTTAAGTAATGCAATTAATGTGATTAAGCACAGGTAAAAGACAAAAAAAAAAACTTAAAATGTTTATAAAAAAAAAGTGATTTTAAAATATTTGCTACTAAAGCCTAACAATACTATTTAGGCAATGACCTTTTATCGTTCAGTAGCGGTATTTATGTCATATCAAAAAAATAAACATAAAAATGTAAAAACTTAGCAAAATACACAAAAATATACCATATGAGATTTTTTATGAAGACTCAAAAATTTCCTACAAATTCGTAAAGTATTAATAATTATACTCGTAGTTTTAGTTTTTGGGCAAAATTTTGATATTATCGAATCCTGACTCGGTGCAGCGGTCTTCATAAAAAACCTTATATGTTTTTTTGTGAAACAGTACTCGTTTTAGTACTTATCTCTTGTTTATTTAGTTATTAGGTGTAGATGAATGAAATTGCATACCTTGTGGAAACAAAAAACTAAAAAAATAAAAATAAACACTGTTTTCTACGCGCCATGCAGGATTTTTTATAAGGCCAGTATATACAGAACTTTTGCTTACCTGTCATATAAGAATTAAAGCTTAATAAGCATAATATATGGACACAGTATATTATATATTTTGTGCAATCAGTTACATTAGAGGTCAATGCTTTTGCAGAACTCAGAGGCGTTAATGTTGACCTTGATATAATTGAGGCTAATTTTTATTATTAAAATGTAATTATATTGCGATCGTACCTCAGTATTAATTTATTGTGTTGCTTTTTTGCCTCAAATAGCTGTTTCTGAATTTGACAACACGGTGTTTTGTTTCGATTTAAAAACCAAAGAAAGAAAAAATAATATTAATGTTACCTAAATTGATTACGATGATATTTTGCGTGGTTATTCAAAAACTCGTTAATTTTAAATTGTTGATTTGTCTAGCTATGTTAATTAAGTACATTTTCCAAAAAAACTCTAATGGGCTAGGATTTGTCGTGCTAAAAATTAGATCCTTATCTATTACTGTGCGGCAAATTATGTGCTTGGTCAATTATAGCGCTGTTAGGCAATTCAGTGAGGTCAAATTCAGAAGCAGCTCAACGCTTATTATGACTTAGTCACCTCGGTATATGATACCTTCTCACATCTACGGCTGTCTTCGTGTACAAATATATCGTAACTATCGACAAGTATTATTTATTAACCAATGTTTTATTCTAATTTTATTTAGCTTTAGTATGTTGAATCATGACAAATATTTATTTTTTATATAATTTACGCGTGATCATTTTTTTTTTGGTGAAATTATTTCGCTTAGTTATAAGTGTAATATACGTAGTTGGTGCATAATACTATAAATTATTTGACGATGCATTTTAGTTTTTAAGGGTGACGCTTTATTCTTAGTTTCCATGGACATTTATATAAGTTGTTTGGTCGTATTTGCCCGTTATCAGAAATACTAGTTCATTTTTAGTAATGAATGAAATTAAATTATGAAATTATTGTTGTGAATGAATTGGTTATTACGATCTCCAAAATTTTAAGTAGGTGTTGAGATCTAAATTAGAAACTTGTTCAAGTTGTAAGACTATTTATTTTCTTATGAAGTGGAATGTTCTAAATTGTAGACATCTATCAAATTATTTACTGAAATATACTCTACCTACACGGTTTACTTCAGTAAATAGTTTATTGGTTTGTCTAAAATCTGACCATAAACAGGGTGCGAATAAAATAATAGTTGAATCTTTTTTTCTTATAGGTAGTACTTATTTTGGTAATTTTTACTTATATTTGTATACAAAATTGAAATGTACCACTACTTTTGGTTGCTACGTAGTCTCATTGTTACGTATCACCGTTGTTCTATTTTATTTTTATTTTAGACAATTGCTAACGGCAGCTGGTAAACTCTAAATAGCTGCAAATCAAATAATATTGTCGATTAAAACATGTATTTGTTTGAGAAGAAAAAATGTTCCCTTATTTTCGGATATTATATTTTTTTATTGCGGGATTTTTAGCTTCGTAGTCCAAATTATGTTCTCATCGTCTTCAGCTTGCCTAAATATTTACACGCGGAATAATTATTTTCTTCTTAGTTTTTAATATATTTTGGATGATTCCTCCTAATTTTATATTATGTTGACCAAATCACGTATCTACTAAATAAACTTGTAAACGATAAATCAATGTAAATAATAGTTCAATCTAATAATTCTATAGACCTTGTATTTCATAAAGATCTGCATTGTCAACTTTTTTCTTCAGTAATATTTAGAAGCAGTTAAAAATGTTGTATAACTCAAGCATAATAATAACTTCTTGTACATTTAATAATAATCATAAAGTGCAGGAAAGGTTGTATGAAAGCTATTGATTTAGGAAGCCGTTAAGAAAATCGTTATTAAAAGCATAATATGTACATCCGCGTTCGTAAGTGCAAAATAATCCGATGAGGTGACTTTCTCGTCTTACAAATAAAATTTTCGCAAAGATACTCACGCGCAAGCCAGTATAGTCAGTAATACTGACTATATTGGCTTGCGCGTGCAGTCCATACTGACTCAGTATGGACTGCACTTATGGCCGCAACAGTACCTATTTTACTTATACTGATTCTATTATTTTTCCAGAATCTTACACACGATTCTAACTATTTTGAATATTCTTTTAGATCTTCCAAAAAAATTGTTATTTTTTTTTAAATAGTGTTCGAATTACGAAAAATTATACGTAAAAATAAAAAGTTCATTTATATGGCTTGAAATGTGATCGTCTTTTTAAATAACATAGGATGTGTGAGGCGGGTCAAGTGACCTATTTTACCAGGCTGTCAAGTAACGTATGCTAAAAATGTCTTCGGCTTAAATGTTCGCGCGTGTAATGTACCTTTACTTTGGCTGTATGGTTTTGTTGATAATGTCATGGAGTGTTTTAAAAACTGGATAGTATCATACATAATAAAGATGAGAATTCAAAAACAGCATTTCTGCAGTTTTATTTTAGCACCTGAAACTATACCTAGGTCAAAAGTGGTACATTTATAACCCAGCTGTACAAACGGCTACATCTCGAGCTATACATTTCCAGTATAAGCTAACCTCTCATTGTACGGAAATCCTATACAATTCGAGATCATATTATACTGGAAAAGTATAACTTGTTATGTAGCCGTGTGTACATAACTATTACATACATATTATTGGTTCAAGCGAAGTTAATTAAAAACCTGTAAACAAAACATCTTACAACTGGTGATTCATAATTTTAAAAACTTTTCACCCAAACTGTAGCCATGAATTCAGTCATAATTTCAGAACCATCAGCGTTGAATTTTTTTTCGAAGATTATTAAAAATAATCTGCTGTTAAATCAAAAGTGCAAAACCTACACGGTCAAAATGTATGGCAAGGTATCCGCAGATTTTTTTAATCACTCTTTTTTTTATTAAGTATGTTTCAGTTCTGTTTATCCTTAACTTCCAGCCGTTACAACAACCAGCCGCTACGAAGCGGAGCAAGAGGAGCTGAGCTCGAGCAGTTTCAGCTCAGCTTCGCGCGCTTCGCTCGACCCGCCCTCGTCACCGACGCCCAGCTTCGGCGGTGACAACCAGCTTCATTTCCCCGGGGACTCCAGTAGCTCTGTATAGAAGGACTGAAGTTATGGGAGCATTGATGTTACTCATGACAAGCAAAATACTAAATGGTAACAGAAAACAACGCAACTACGAGGTCAAATAAAATTAGCTAGCAAAACTCAACAGACTTGATAGGTCGATATCCATCACGTCTTAGGGGTGTAGCTAGCTAATTTTAATTTGACATTGTATAAATGTTTTGTACGATTACCTACATAACAAAGGTTTTATGTCAAAGCGGTTAGTTTGTCTACCGACTTGTAAATCTTCAGTCTCAACAAGACAAGACTAAAGTTAGAAACTGGGTCGAAATAAATTTGCGACCAGTTCATTGTCGTGAAGGTAGGCAGTAGACAATGGCTCCCATACATCTTTCGTCACTGGAGATGTTACGCGGCCGTTTTCAACGTGGATTATTTCACGCATAGATTGGGTATGTGTTATACGATGGCCGCAAATGGAAGAACTGAATTAATAGAAGCACTCTTGGCTTGGATCTTCAAACGGAACTGCTCTCCAAAATGAGCTATGAAACAGCAAATGAAATTTGCGTTTTGGAAGTCAAGCGGTATAGTGGTACTTCATGTGGAACATTGCAATTAAAACCTTATTTCACCGGAATAAAGGTTACAAAAAGTGTCTCGTGAATTACTAATTTGTTTTGGTTAGACTAGTACGTTAGGTTGCGCTCTAACCTAAAGATTTTTTGACAAATTTTGGACAAATGCTAAGAAACTTTTTATCGTTATTATGGCTTAGAATTCTTAAATTTGAATAAAAATGATCTATGACTTGACGATATCGAAAGATCGATTGATTTTTTTCATGTGTGGGAACTAACTGTGTATGCTATTATGAACTTTGAACCTTTGCAATAAGGTTGATATTCGTAAACACGTTTAGAGAGGTAAGTTTTTTAAATATATAGATTTGTTTGCGAGATTATGAATAGGAAAGAATAGAGAAGTATTTAGATTTGCTTATGCGTGCTAGAAATTGGCTTCGAAAAGAAAGAAAATAATTTAAATAATCACAAAGTTAGAATTATATAGCAATTTTATAATGATCTTCATACTTAAATCGATATGTTATTTATATTATTCATATTTGATGTAAATTAGAGTTAAGTTTCAACTTTTCACACTTAAATGTTAGTTTTAAGTGTAGTTGTCTGAATGTATCAGTTTTTAAAGTATTTAGTGAATCATAAAATCTTTTTATATGCTTCTTGTTGTCGATTTGAACGATTCAAACATTGTATATTTAATAACTACATCGCCTGTGCATGGTAGTTTAACATTCGCATCACAATAACAATATACTGTTCTTCTATTAAGTTTTATAACCCGTGCAGTCTAAGATTGGATTAAATTGTGGCTCACTCGAGCTAAACTTCTGAGCAGTAAAAAAAAAAAATTATAAGAACATACCATTTTTATCAAGAACATAAAGTATTGTAGAGATGTCACAAATATCATCTCGCCATATTTTATTTTATTAAGACCATCGCCCACTAGGCTGTACGACGAGGCATGGCACGGCAAAGCATTAACATTTGTATGCCTATGATTGGATTGCCTTCTGTAAGTATATCTGACCTCCCTACAAACAATAGTGAGTTCTAAGAGCATGAAAATAAGATTCAAAATAATTTCCGTTTACGAAAATCCTTTGCCACGCCATGACGCGCCTAGCCGCCTGATAAGCGGCTTTATAATGGCACTTTTCAACTGCATATTAGAATAATCATTCATTTAACTTCAATATTTGGGATCGTGTGATTCAACATTATTGCATTTGTTTACCGTGACTGTGATATAGTAGAAATTATAGAGCTTGCGTAGGGTAGCCGTTGGAAACTTTTTCTGTTCTGAG
Organism: Agrochola macilenta; assembly: GCA_916701695.1. NCBI lineage: Eukaryota > Metazoa > Arthropoda > Insecta > Lepidoptera > Noctuidae > Agrochola > Agrochola macilenta. The sequence continues at coordinate 18,594,235 of OU753560.1, read as the reverse complement.
TCCGAAGACTCATACACTCGCATATTTCGTTATTAATTCTGTTATTTATACATTCCATGGGGATTAATATGAGTAAAAATTGCCAGTCATTTGGAAGCCACACGCTCAAGCGACACGCGTCTTCGGACAGCGACTGCGGATAAAACAATTGAAAGAAGTAGTTTAGAGCACGCCGCGAGTCATGTGGCATCGCTTGAGCCTCTAAACGGGGCCTAAGAACGCTTGTGACTATCAAGTAACTGGACTAATTAGAGGTCATATTAAGACCTTCAGATTCATGAAATAGTTTGATATGTTAATATTGTTTAGGAAGTTAATTCTTTGACGTCACTCTTCGCGGTACAGTACTCACAAAGGATAGGCTATAGTCCGCGCGCGACTGCTAGTCACCACCTACGGTATGTGAGCGGCGAGACGGGGGAGGGCGGAATTTACTAAATTGGCAGACTGAGTTAGTTTGACCTTTGTCTACGTCCCCCGTCTCACCGCTCTCAAACCTCAGGCGGTGACTAGCAGTCGCGCACGGGCTATAGTAGAGTGTTAACCATCACTCAAGCAGGGGTACCCTTTTTAGTAGTTTAGGCACTCACTTACTCAGAATAAAAGTTGATTTCTTTTTGCGATGACAGTGATTTCAAATGAAATTGTATCTCCAACGTTTATAAGCTTTAAGGTCGACATTTGTCTGTCAGTATTCAGTCTGACGTCAAAGAATAAATCCTCTCAACGTAGCTCATCATCACAAAATCTACATAACGTATCGGATTAGAGTAGGATCGAATCGCTTCCGTCAAACGTCTTCCTTATTTATTGATTCCTTGGTAACAAAAACTTTCCATTTGGCTTAATTAACGTATAAATGTATTTATTTAATTTATGCCGTTTTCATGCTGTAATTGAAATATTTTTGTTAAATTGATGTATAATATTGTCAGCTCAGCAAAGACCAATGAAGCTAATTCAGTAACAGTTGAACGTCAACCTTACCTGCTTTAGCATAAGGATGGAATTGGTATTACAATTTCGAATTGGCTACTGACTAACAACATTTACGATAAGGTCAAAATAGGTTTGATTATCTAATAGTGACTAAATTTTAGGTATAAGTTTTGTAAACCGTGTATTTTGCTGTCAGAAAATTCAAAATTAGCAGTTGTAAGTATATTTTTACGAATATAACAGCAAAACGGATTTTGTATGATGTTAGTGATTTAATTGAATGCAGGTTCTGTAATAGACAGATTACAATACAGCAACAAATGCTATACAAACAAGTGAACTTTTATTACCTACTATTTTAGACATTCTGATTTTCAGAACTAAACGCGAGTGTAATAATTATTTATTTATTATTATTAACATCAAAATTGTAATTGGATAAAGATTAACATTCTACTAGTACTTATCTATTTATACTGCTAGTTTATCTAGTTGTGTAGTCATTTGGGGTATTTAATACAGCTGATTTTTCTATGGACCTGTTTGACCGGACACCTAATTAAGGAAGGCGGTGGCCATCTCCAAAACTTGTTGTTGGAAGACTTCAGGCGTGCCATAAGCTCCTTATCACACGTGTCATCATCGTTAAACCGGCGCCGATTACTCGGTCCCGAATGTATTGCTAAGCCGGGAAAATTGTGCTGGTACCATCAAAGTTCATATCTAACCAGTTTGAAAACAAAATCCAGTGAACATAATGACCACATCTGTTACTAGCCCGGTTCTATAGCTGCCGAGCGCTGCAAGCAAGAATAGTCCTTACGGTGGTTACTTATGAATTTCTGATGGTACATACGTGTGAAAGCTTCCATAGTATCCATGCACTTTGCCACCAGTTAGTCAGGAGACGGAAAGCTGAAAAGGGGCTAATGCACTATTTAGCCCCTTTTCAAACGTCCCGGTGGCCGGCTAGCTGGTGCCGGAAACTCGGTGGCTAAGTGTATGGGCATGTACGTGTGTACCATACAAGTATGAAAAGGCAGTAACTGTACCGTACCACGTACAGTATGGCTTCGTTAGTCCGCTGGTAGTCCATAAATGTATTAGCTGTGTTACAATTATTTTGTTAGGGTAGCATAAAAGGTAGGTTGAAATAAAAAGATTTTTATATGAAATTATCTAAAATTAGCGAATGCGTGTGCGATTATGAAACTCCCAAAAATTAGACTGACTTATTAAACGTTTTGAATTCCACCGGGTAAAATTTTGTACATCTGAAACTTAAGTAAAAAAAAATAGTTACTTGTATTCTTGGGATTTCAAATATTCGTTTCAATTTAAATATTTTATTACTAAACGCGATATTTTTCGCAATTATTAATATTTCTTTATTAATAGCAAATGTGTTTTTATTTACACTTGAATTGCGTTTTACTTAATAATACTTTTAATACAATACCTTCACAATTATTATCTCGATTATCATAGCAACAAAATAGGGTTTAGGAAAATAGTTTTTTGTTTAATAGTTGCCTATAAATGCTTACCACGCATATTAATATAGGAACATTGTATACAGGAGATGGCACTTTTGTATCGATAAAAATATGTCTTAGCGAATATTGCATTAAGAGAGCTTTAATGTTGTTTTGATTTCTGTTATATAAAAAACTTGACGAAATTATCTCAAGTTACCATTGCTGTGTGATAGATTCATGAAGGCACTAGAGGCTTTAAGGGGGCGCCCAATGGTCCACTAGCGCCCCTCCTTTAAAAAAATATTATCTCGTGACTGAGAAGGAATTATGAATAACAGCTAGTAAGGACCCTCGGTAAGTGTGTCTAGAATTTTCTAATACCTTTTATAAAGTTTCATATTGAGACACGAAGCAACAAAATTCGATCTAGGGGAATGTGGCCACATTCCTCTAGGTCGTATTTTGTTGCTTAGCCGTTATTCATAATTTCTTCTCAGTCACGAGATAATAATTTTTTAAAGGAGTGGCGCTAGTGGACCATTGGGCGCCCTCTTAAGAAGGAAGGTTTCATTATAAACTACGTACGACGTTGCAAAACAATCGAGCACGTTTGTTTGATAGAAAAAGTGGCATGTGTCGTTGAATTAAAAAAACCTTTTTGAACCAGGCTATGCTTATAGAAAGTGTTAAATTTTTTTGCAACGTTTTTATTGTCATTGGTAATAATAAGAATTTATTATTCTTATGCACTTGTTTGTCGTATGTTTTTTCTAAATTGAAATGTGAAAGGTACAGTTTGATACCATGTGTTCATTTATACAAACTAAAAAGAATATGTACTAAACTGCATTTTTAGATTGAACTAAGTTGTTATTTACTCTATATTGTATCTCAAAAATCACTAAAATTTATCTGGCTGTAACATCAAAAATATTTTAGTTTTTTTTAAATAAATGTTTGGTGAAATGATTTTGTATGCAGTTGGTGGTAGTCTTCTTTTCAGGCCATAACGAGGTAGTCAGTACTGTAAAATTAATGTAGGTATTTGGTATACACTATAATAATAGCGAGACAAAATTATTTTTTGAAATTATCATGATGATTCAATAGTAATTCGGTAATAGTGTAATAGTAATAGATGTTACTGACAGGAATCATTATAATAATTTACCAAAATTGTGACTGTCCGAGTGTATAAGTTTTAGTTCAAATTAATTTGACATCTCTCATTTTGGCTAAAAATTGAGAGCTAAATTATTGCTAAAATTCAGTATCGTTATTATTTTTGTTGACCAATGAAAGTGAATTTTATTCCTGTCAGTGACTAGCCTAAAATCTAAAGTGGATATCGCCAAAATGATGAAAATCGTGTGAATTCACTAAAGTGACAAATTAATGTTTTTGGGAGAGAATTATTGTGATGGTTGGATGTGATAAGGCTATAAGTTAACTAGCCGTAGAAATATTTACAAATGTAAGCTAAATTCCTATATTTTATTAAGACAATTAGCATGTAAAAGTTTACGTTTGTAAGACATGAATACCAATAAATTGATTCTCAAATATTTGTTTGGCCTTTGATTTCTTATGGAAAAATAATGAAAAGATTTTTTGTAACTGTATAATGCATTTATATTTTTAATATTTTAAATAAACAAAACAAAATACAATAAGTACTTTTACGGCACCAGTCTCAGGTAGTTAAAGAATAAATATAATAATTATGTAAAATAAACGAATACAATTCTAAAATACTAAAAATATGCGTATAAAAGTATAGTTGCTCATTTTATCACAAAAGGTGGAATGTAACTGCTTAAAAATACAGATTTTCGACCTGATAGATATGTTAACGCTTATTTCTAATAAAAATATGTTAAGTCCCTAAAATAAGTAATTATTAAGGAATTGCTTAAAAATATGAAAAGTTTTACTATTTATAATATTCTTTTCTTAACAATTTGCTACTTTTAAACATTATCTGGGGCGTGGACGGAATAAATTACATATCGTGTAAATACGAGTACATAGATTTCAATAACTACTGTATAAAATCTAATATTTAAGTACATACTAACATGCAGTAACACTACTTTTTCTTTTAACTTGCAAAATATTTTAATACAGATTCTTTAGCAATGAGATTCGTGTTTGTGAACAATTCATAACTTTTAACAAAAAAATAATTCCCGTAAATGAACGAAGTCTTACTCTACTATTACTTTACTGGAAGGTTATGGACGGAATGTGGAAATACAAAGATTCATAAACAAATTAAAAACTTAACAGACTACAACTTTTTGAGCTGATACAGATTCATAAATAATACTGTTAACTAACAAATTAAGTACATAAACGAGCTATTGCCGTTTTTTATAAAACATTCTTGATCTGTGCAAAATGACCAATGTTATGGCATTTTTGGACGCATGAAGTCATGAGAATCGATGCAGATAGAGTGCTAGGAAACCCACTATGCTTAGTTTGCATTGTCTGTTCCAAAAGAATAAAGTAAACAAATGGATCACAAAACGTACCTGTGGATTCCAATTTGTAGTGTCATTTACAAATCGAGTGCTTTGATTTGATTATTTAGATATTTGGCAATTGAGGTTAATTTAATAACCTCAATTGTCGATGATTTTTCAATTACATTTTAATATGTTATTTAAATAATAATTGTTGGGCGGAATGGGGGGTACACCTCTGCTTAACCCTTCGGGGAATACAATACATACAATTAAAACCGAAATACAGATTATAACGTGTTACTAATTCATTTCAGTGAGTGATTGCGTAAGAATTCAATTAACCTGAACAGGATTTGTTTACACTTTCATTAGATACCATTGAAACAGACCACAGATGATAAAAATCTTATGTTGCCAGAAAATAAAAAAAAACCACATGTATTTTTTTTAAACCTTGTTAATTTTGCACCGATGTCTGTCAGTATCGATAAAACATCAAACAAAAGCCTACTCCTCCTGTCATACACACCGGATACTGACTCTCACAATTAGCACATCATCTTTCACAAACCCGTTCCTTATAACCTCACTGACAACTGCATACTCCGTATAACCGAACCCTCTCACACAAATCTCTGCAGACGGTTTCCTAAAGGCTATTAATGAGGAGTTTGACATCATAGTGTCCTTCTGGGTTAACTCTGGGTTATATTGGTTGATCAAAGAGAAGGATATACGTCCGTTGAACGGCCAGTCGAGGCAGTCATCGTTTTCTGTCTTCATTAGATGTACGTGGAGAGCGAAGCAGTGAGGGTTCTGTGGTGAGATGTTGAGGCGAACGCAGAATCTTTGGAAGGAAATGTTTAGATAAATTAGTATTCTTCTCGTTTGGTAATATTTAGCGGATGTCGAAGAACTTAAATATTATTAGGTTTTACGTTGTGACGAAACTAAAAGAAAGACTTCTTACGAAAAGCGGTGCCTTCATATAACGGCCTAGAAATGACGGTCGTCGATAAATAGAGCGTTTGTGGACACTATAATGTCAAACACCTGTCATTTTCATGACGACCGTCATAAATATGAATATAAAATGACTGCACCACTTTGTTAGGACAGCCAGACTTTAGAGGGGCTACAGACAGGCTGAGAATCAGCACTTTTCGAACGTCAAAATTACATAAGACAGTCCCCCAAAACGCCCACCCTTCACCACTTCCCAGTGCATTAGCTGGGAAGAAGAAGTGGCGCAACAAACTGTCCAGTAGCACAGCAACAATAATTTACATTACGCAACACAAAACATAATTCAAATTATTAGCCATATGTTAGCTAGCACACGCCAATATACCAAACAAAATCATCGAGAACTATACTCAGGCCGAAATAAAAAAACGAAACGTAAACAGAACTTAATATCTAAATAAAAAGACTCCAGGCATAAAGGGCGTGCCTGCTTACATATAGTTGTAACTGGAAGTTATAAATGTTAAACTAGGACCATTGATGTAAAATAAATAAACAAAGAGTTAATTACTAACCTGATTAACCTGATATGCATTACATCCAGAACAACATAACAATATCTTACCTATATCCATTAGGCGACGTATAAAACCCTGGACTATACAGCATCTTACAGTGATCCCTCAACATGGCATCCAACCTCGCTTTAAAGCTATCAATCTTCCACACATAGTTGCCCATACAGTACCGTAGTAACATGTCATTGTTCTGTTTCATCTTGGCTACTGCGAAGGCTGACAGTTGTTTTGACATGTTGGCGATTACTATGTCTTGTTCGCGGTTCCTTTGTTCTAGGACCACTACTCTTTCGTATAGAGCTCTGAAATAGGGAGAAGTTTGATGGTTAATCGATGATGACGACGTTTGACGACCTGATGTGCCGTTTTGGAAAGGCCTTTGAATGAATTCGCGACAAGGCGGGACGCAGTGAGCGTTGACAAATGAGCGGCCTGCACTGCCCCCCCGTCTCGCCGCGCACATACCTACAGTGGTTTCGGTCAAACAATAGTTAGAAAACTTCTAGTAGAATGGCATGTTTAGGTAAGTACAACATACCAACTTCTGCTATAAAACAGCATTTCTGTATTTCAATTTGAAAGTTAAGTTTGCTGGCAAGACAAAATGAGAAATAACTTTCTCTAGAAGGTAACGCATCGACAAGTGTTCATTAGTGGCGGTAAACACAGATATAGAAAAAAACAATGAGCTGCTCCCAATTAATTCCGGACGCCATTTCCCTACAGTTTCGAGGCGTATGATACGCTTAGTTTAATTCATAAATTACAGAAATGCAAACCTTATAAGAGCACTAGTATTATTAAGCGGCGCAGACGCAGCTTGGTTGCCGTCCTTATCAGGTGCCTCCCACAACGTCATCGCCTCTTGTTCTTTGGCGTCGATGCTCGCGTTTGACATGTCATTGTTGATCTTCATCTCGGAATATGCGTTCATAAGGAGCTGGAAATATTATTGTAAATAACTTATCAAGCAGTAGGTGATATGATACTTTTTTGGATATAATGTCTGCCTCCGCAATCCTGTGTCCTGAATCCTGTGTTGGAGAAGTAACTTTAATAGCCCTACATAAAGTTCAGTTTGAACTACAACTTCAATAAAATTATGACTTTTTCAATAAATAAAAAATATTAGTAGTCATTCTGAAATCAACGTAATGAGCACTATCATAAAGTTGATATTTGTTTAAGTGGAAATAACATCTATTGGAAACAAGGATTTCATTAAGGAATAGTAGAGTGACTAGAACTTCATAACAAGGGGTCTTGTTTAGTTGTAGCAGTAATAGGGATGATGACAAAAAATTTTTTTAGTCCGACTTCAAAAAATATATTGGACACGTATTTTTTCTTTTTTTACGTAATCTAAAGATTACGGCAATACATTGAGGTAAAATGTGCCATGACTTTATACTATACTTTACTCTAGATTTTATACATACTAGTGACGTAGCGACCCCCAATCTCCAACCTAAAATGCGTTTTATCTAAGTAATTTTTTATTAAAATTATGAAGGAAGAAATACTTATAATTTTTCAATCAATTAATATTTTTTTGTTATCTGACTGACGGACTAATTAGAATTTAATTTTTTATACCCAGGCATCATCCCTATTGGGTCATAGTTGGGACGACACCCATTCGTCCATAAATCACATGAGGCTTGAAAAGGGGGAGGGGGTCGGAAAAAATAAAAAAATAACACAAGGGGGAAGGGGAGTGTACTGAGATATCACGAGTATTTATTTTTTCGTTTATCGCACATTTCTAAACGGTGAAGCGGCCCTCCAAATAAAATATTTCTTTATACTTCAATTTTAAACATAAAATATTCTGCAATTTTTTAAGATACTTTGCACCAAAAAAGTACACGTGACTTTGGGTAGGTTTTGTCTAAAACCTCACCCCGTATCACCAGGTGGTATTTTATAATTATCACTTGCTTCAAAAACGGTGAAAGAAAACATCATGAGGAAACCGGCATACCTGAGATATATTTCTCGATGGCATGTGAAGCCAAGTCAGAGGCCTATGGGCGGCTTTAAAACTCTGACACCAGGTTGGTCACTAACCACACGAAAAGAAAAGAAGAAGACCAGGGTGGAGGGGGGGGGGGGGCGTGATTAATGGACAACCCCTTGTCTTAGTATGCCTAGGCCCTGTTTGTGATATGCAGGGCCAATGCCCAAGCTTTACAGAATTATGTTCTAAGTTTGTATTATTACAAATAGTTTTTAACAATTGAATTAGATTTATTTTGTAGTTTTGTGCCACCTATACTTGAATTCACATTCTAAGATAATTTGTTACATGTATTGCCACTTAATCAACTATCTACTTTCGCGTTTTGTATTATAAGTCGATTTTTGATTGACTATTTGTAATCAAACGTTACTAAATAAATGTTGGTTGCACTTGCAATGAAGTTTGAACTTTGTCTTTTTCATTAAGTTTGTGTTCCCAAAACTGAGATTCTGAATTCAAATATAAAAGCAAGTAAGGGAAAGTAACTCACACTCATATGCTTCTGCACATCAGTCTGCGCATGCTGGTTCATATCTTCCTGGCTATCAAAGGTCTCCTTACAGCCTACTACTTGGAATGAACATGGCACTTTGATCTCTGGCTGTGAGGATGTCTCTGGTTGGTTGAACTCGCAGGCCGCTATGTGTGCGTCTAGATCTAATGGCGTTACTTTTACTGTGCAACCTGGGAAGAAAATATCATAACAAGTATTTAAATAAAATCAGTTACTATAATTCCAAAAAGTTCTCTCAATTTGATGTTATTTTCCCGCGGTTTTACCCGCATAAGTCTCGATTCCATGGGAATATCGGCATAAATAGTCATCCAAATCCATTTACCCGTTTAAGCGTGAAAGCGGAACAAATAAACCAACCCAATTTCGCATTTATAATATTTGTTAGAATAGTTAGGATAGCAGAGTAGGTTAACTGCAGATGGGACAGTTCAGGATAACTACAAAAAAAAAAGGTTATGAGATGAGAAAAGTTTTTCTGGATCGAATTTGGCTTAGCTGAAGTGTAGTGTGGCCTAGTTAATTTAAATGAATTATATCCTTAAAATTTTTGTCTATAAAATGAGTATTAAATTAAATAACATAAATCACCATGCCTGTATGTCGCCAAATGATCAGGGAGAGGTGTAAAATACATCCAGATTTTACCAGTATAAATAGGGATGATAACTAAAATTTTTTTTAGTCCGTCTTGGAGATTATTAAAACATATTGGACACGCATTTTTTCTTTTTTCATGTAGATTTTATACTTACTTGTGATGTAGCGACCCCCACTGTTCAACTTAAAATGCGTTTTATCTTATCTGCGTACACAAGTTATATGCCAAACATGTAACGAGTTTTCCACTTAGAGAAACATCAACTTTGTGCATGTGTAAATAAAGTTAATTTTAGACCGACTAGTATGGTTAAAAATTCATAAAAAATATGAACTTGTAGGGCAAACTGAATCTTATATGTAGACATTACAGTTGTTTTTCCTAAAACTCGTGTTTGTTTACATGTTTGGAAAATAAATTGCGATCGCAGATTAAGTATTTTGTTATTAATATGATAAAGCAAAAAATACATGTCTAATATTTTTTTATTATCTGACTGACAGACTAATTAGAATTTCTTTTTTTTTACCCAGTCATGATCCCTATTGTTGGGGTTATAAGGGGAATGGTATTTATTATCAGGAGGGAAAAATAAAAGTCTCACCTTTAGTAGAGAATGGGCAGTTCATTCTCTGTTCCTGTATCTCCCTTTTGGTGTAGTTGTCAGGAAATATGTCTACCTTCATGCTCAGGTTTATATTGTCTATGGGGCAGTGGCCACTGTTCCTGGAATATAATAATAAGTCACTTAGTAACTGGTAACTCTCCTAAAGAAACAATTCATGAGGAGAACTATTTCTTAATAACAATTTAATTTTATATTTTTTATTGATAGGCTCGCGTTTGATCACTATCTCACCACCTGCTCTTTGAAAAAATGCTTGTGACTGTTATTAGATATTTATTTCCTTAAATAATGAACACTTTCTTGAAATTTATTTCTCTCCTACACATTTCATCCTGCAATGGTTGAATGCTTGTTCCTCCAGATTCCTCTACAAAAAAGGAAACATTGGCAAAGAGCCAGCTCCTTCACATCACAAAGTAACTTGACAAGTAACTGATGACAAATACACAAAACAGTTACACAATGTAGGCGTTCTGGTTTATATAATTAACTTTCATTGTTTCTTTAATAATTTTAAATAACATTCTCTTCATGTTTTCTTTCCTTTAAACTTAAACATGGTATGCTAAAATATATTATACACCAGGTGTAAGGCTGTTCGCTTGATCAGCAGCAAAGCTGCAAAGAAATAAGGTGGAATCCCACAATGAGGCCTAGCAGTGAGTGAAAATAGGGTAAAGAAGGATTGTCAGTCTTAATAGGCATTTTTGAAGTTGGATTAGTTTAAATATTTTTTTTCACTTAGTTCCCTATTAGTTGTATATTTGATAAACTACTTACTGCAACCATGAAGTTATACAGCTTTTACAGAACTTATGTCCACATGTAGTGATGACTGGATCTCGCAACCAGTTGAGACACACGGGACACTCGTAGCGTGACTCTGGCTGATTACTAAGCACTGTCTCATTTAGTGCCTGTATGCCCATTGGCTGTTGAAAAGAACAAAGTATCAATGTTGTTATATATAAGACGTAGAATTGATTTAACTTTAAAGGAAAGAGAGAGTACAAAAAGTGTTAAATACTTTCATAATTAAAACAGTTACATAGCTGTTTACAATAAGGATCTTGCAAACGACACACCCAAACTTCAAAATTCAAATTGATAATGGATTAAACTGTTCGAACTTGACCTTGATCATGTAAAAAAGACCTCATAACAAATAGCTGACCATGACAAAGTTTCTGTTGTGTTTGCAAATTTAAATTTCAGTATAATGGTACACGATGTACTAACCGCAATTCCTTCAGAGGCATCTTTACTCCTGTCGCGATCCATTATCACATTTAAACTTATTAATAACGTATAATAAGAACAGTTTTTTATTAAAATTACTTCCAACAAGTGGTACAAAACTGCCAAAACATCATGCAAATGAAAATGACATAAGCATGACACTGATCGAAGACAGATTGTGGTTGTGGTTTGACAGCACTTTGACACTATGCAACAGATAACAAAAAGAGCGACAAAGTAAAAAAAAAATGCAACAGGTTTGAAATCATTAGTTTCATTGTTTCATTTAAAACTTTTGAAAAGTAAGTAACCTTTTCACTATAGACTTGAAGGACTCCTTGAAGAAGCTTATAGCTATCGGTAAACTCAGACTCCAGTCTCCAGTCAACGTAAGCATTCCAGTCACGTAGCGGTAGCGCGAAAAAAACTCCTGATAAAAACATTGCCACAATGACGGGTTCTGCGAATTTCGCATTCAACGGATCCCCGCGATCTTCACCGGTACCGGGTCCACCTCGTGGTGCTTGCCATGTTGTCAAATAGGTAGGTACACAAAATAATTGATTCCCATAAAAAAACATAAAACTTTAGAAATCGGAAGTGATTAAAACCATATAAACGTGCATTGAACTTCTAAACATGGGGCATTCCGATCCATCACCTAGAAAATACTAGTTGGATAACGATTTCATTGTATGCTAATGTGTTTGAAGAGGCGAGACCGCTGTTGCTCATTAATCGATCTTCCGAAGGTGGCGCGATGTCAATAACCGTTACATTAAATAGTGAGTAACTATTGCTTTGAGGATTTATGAAGGCGCTGTTCCATTCAGGAGTAAGACTTTCCTATGTGATTAAATGGTTTTAAAGGTGGGGAAGACTGATTTTAGTACCTACCAGAAACAAACGAACGGTAGGTATCTACACTGTACACTACCAATAATCATCGGTATTTGGTATCCTACCGTAGGAGGAAGGCCTATAGCTACAAATTTGGGTGGTCCTTATGTACATTTTTGTAAAAATGCTCTATATGCATTAGAAATGGAAGACGTGTGTATTATGCACCCAGTACTATCAAATAATACAAATGAAAGTGTGATGGTATAATACTCCAGCTATACTTAAATTAATTTATCCCTATTATTAAGTTGTCCGTCTATAATTTACAGTTGTATATCTAATTATACATATTTAGAGGCGATATAATTAATACGTAGTTGTTTTATTACAGCACGTTACATGTTGAAAGTAATTAAAAATGTTACATTTTCGCGTAATGTTATTTGAAGAATGTGTATTAAGACCAACAACACTAACTGCACACATTTATTTCTTTATTCATTATTGTGAAGACAATATTCTGTAGTTTATATATATGTACCAGTGTAAATAGATTTTTGACGGCAGGCGCTGGCAGGCACTTAATGATACCAACGAGGCAGCACAAGTTTTCTATACGCGGTAGTGGATTACTCCAAGAGTTTGTGATAAAATCTAGATCGGTACCTACCGCTCGAGAGCACGTAGGACCAATACTAATGTGTCGGCTTCGGCTCAGAGGACTACAGTTTATTATTCGTACCTAGCGTAAGGTACCAGCATAAGTAAAAACTAGCGAGTGGTAACGATAAAATATTATATTTATTATGTTAAGTTCATGGTAACTGAGTTCAGAAAAAAAAACGACTGTTTTGTAGAGGAGACTGTGTGATATCTGTGATTGTTATGTAACCGATGACCAAATATACTCATTTATAGATAGTTTAGCCTTGACGTTATCGTTGATTATCAGTGACAAGGCCCTCAGTGATCATGGACGTGGGAACCTGGTGTTTACCTTATTCCTAAGATAGTATTTGACTTCCAGTGTACCAGAAATATCTTTTTCAGGAATAGGTTTGAGTTGCCTTGACACATTTTTTTCCGTATAAAATTTAAAGTCAGAAGTTTATATTAGATTTTATTTGCAATACAAAACAACGCAGCTCACATCAAAGGTCCTAAGCATGCTTACTATTTTATAAACAAAACGATACACGTTTAGGCTATCGAGTTGAACATAATAAGCCTTAAGACTAGCACATAAAGACTGAATTCCATTGAGCAATATCTTGGATCATTATTGCCAAATCAGTCGCATATCAAATTCACCACGGTTAGCGTTGAGCAACTTGTCATAGGCTTACATAAGGTATAGTCGCACTATTATAATTCTAAAGATAACGCTTAAAAAGGTGCCAACGATTTGTGTGACAGAATTTTCTGATTGGTCTGCTATATTGAGGTTACAACATTTTTGAGATAGAAAACCATAGCAGCGTGTTTTAAGAGCGCAAAAACTTGGCAACGTTGCAAATATCTATCAAATATTTAGATGTTTTGATTAATTTGGCAATATTACTGTATGGAAATAAGAAATATGGCTAACTAGTGAACTAGAATATTAATAATTAATTGCAATTATAACACTGAATTTGGTGTTGTAAACGTTTTAGGTGTAAAAAGGCATTTGGAAAGTTTCCAAATACTTTTTTTGCATCTAAAACTAAATATTTGGTGGTACGATATTAATTATTGCATTTCATAATAAATATTTTAGTTCACTAGGTAACCATATTTCTTATTTCCATACAGTTACGTGGGTTGCCATATTATTAGGGACAGTAACAAAATTTTTGTATTTGTGAAGCAAAAGTCTTAAATTAATTAGGAAAACACATTTTTTGAATAATAAAAGCTTTAATTATACAAAACAGTTAATACGGAAGTAAAATAATAACAAAATAAAAATAAATAATAATAATTAAGTACATAAATAGGCGAAAATAAATGTTACTTAGTAATGATCGGTACTTAGTGACATTTACTTTCGCCTCAATTAGTGCTTCTATACCCCTGGGCATGCTTTCTATGCACTGTTTGGCACTTTCTTTTATATTAGGGTTGTGATGCCAAACATTAATGAGCTTTTCTACCAGCCTGACCTTGGTGGTTATCATTTCGGCCTTGGTAATCTCCCATACATTTTCTATGGGGTTCATGTCAGGAGAATTACCAGGTCAAGGTGAAAACTGGAATGTTGTGGTCTGCCAAGAACTTGGTAACGCTTCTGGTATTATGGCATGGTGCTGAACCATGCATAAACATAAATTCCTCACCATCAGGGAACCATTCTTCAAGTGTCGGTACCAGGCGAGTTTGTAAAACTTGTCTGTACTGGTCTTGTTTCATGGTTCCCTGGACAATGTACAGGCGCCCAACCCGCTTGGCGCTTATCACAGACCACAACATTATTTCAACAGGGTGTTTTACCCTCTTCACGATGCAGTCGGGATAGTATTTTTCTCCTGGACGTCCCCTGACGAAGCTGCTCTTGTCGGCTAGAATCTCGAACTTTAACTCATCCAAGACACACACCTGAAAAAAAGAAAAGGTTGTTTATTATTTTGAAAATTATTATTTTAAGTGGTGTAAAATACCAGTAATAATGCAAACTGATCTTATTCCAATCCTCAACCGTCTTTTGGCGGTGTTCCCAAGCCCATGCTAGGCGATTCTTCTTTATTGCATCAGTCAACTATGGTTTTTTCACAGGACGATGACCTGTCAAGCCTTCCTCTGCCAATCTGCGCTTCATAGTTCTCTTGGACACTAGTATTCCAGACACCTGGACTAACTGAGTTAACAGTAAAGCACTTTTATTTCTGCTTTGAAAACAGATATCTCTAATTATCATATCTGAACATGGGGTATGGATGCGTTTTCTGCCGCCATTGCCTATTTTCTTAGGCGAAATTGGCGGATTTAGGTCCAATTTAATTTTTATTTTATTTGCTGCCGACTTAGAAACACTAGCAATGTCTGCTATTTCCGTTTGGTAATGATTGGTATGCTGGAATAGGATTTTATTGCAGTTTTTTTTTGTTATCATTTCGCACCCGACTCATACTGAAAGCAAAAAAAATAAAAATAAATATTATTTTTACCATTATATAATAAACCATTGAATTTTATAATAACATAATGACAATACTTACATTTTATCAAAATTTTGTGGCATAAGTATAAAATTAACTTTGTTATAATATTCAAATTCATCTTTCACTGATTAGCTTATAAAGTGCACTACGGCTCTCACGTAACTTATAATTTTTTTTGTAAATAAATATACCCTTTAAATCTCCACATCCACTTAAAATTTGAGTAACAGAAACATTCCGAATATAAATAATATATTTCTGGATAGCTTGTACCACTTAAAACTGCAGTCAAGTGCGCCCAAAGTAAGAAATTGATAAAAAATGTGACTGTCCCTATTAATTTGGCAACCCACTGTATATTGCTAAATTAATCAAAACAGCGAAATTTTTGACAGCTTTTTGCGACGCTCTGCACTTTCTGTAGGTATAAAAACTCCATAAAAGTTGGTCATAACGGAATGCAGTTTTTAATGATTGAAGGTGAAGAGCCTGCGTAAATACTTGTATTATTGTCCCAATCAGAAATTAGGGACCTAAGAAAATAAGATTGAGTCTGTGATGGATGTCACATATTTTTATTCGCTTTGTGGTGGATATCCGGAAAATACATAGTAGGTAAGTATGACGGGATCCCTTCCTGAGCGGAAGGGATCCCGTCAGGAGGGAGGGGCGGTAAATAACAGGTGAATAAGGAAGAAAGTCAAAGAGTTGGAAATTTGGAAATCTGTGTCCTCCTGTCGACTTCAGATTCCAATAAAGGTACCTAATCGCTAATTCATCCACCCGATTATTATGGCTATTTTGTCTTTGGCAAGTTCATTGTAGTGGTAAGAAATTGACATTTTATTTAATGCTATCAATATCTTGATGTTGATTTAAGAAAAACGGAAGAGTTTTAGAAGAAGATCGAAATTCGTTGAGATGACTTCGACTAGAACTACGTAGCTCCCTACCGTTTAAAATTAAATTAAACATCTAATAAGATTATAACAGTTCCACCAGTTACCGTTAAAATAGGAGAGGCCACTGATAAAATTATACTGCGCGACCACCATTCTGCATTGCAGTGAACATTTACGGCTCGAATTGAAGTCGGCGTTCTTACATTAGTTGCTATGCGTTTAGAACTACTCGTAAGATGCCAATGGCAAGTAAAGATGTTTACGATGATGATTCTTATAATGGTTTCCTCAATAGCAATTCCAGCCATTACACCTGGACTAAGTGAGGCATGACTGATGTACACCTGTTTTTATGGAGATCTAGTTAACTGCCTCTCATGCATAAATCTTAGTTTTAAATGTAAATTGTGCTTGTAAATTGTATAAATTACCTACCGGCTGATGTGAGAAGGAAGAGGATTGAAATGTGTTCAAAAATAAATATACAGATTTGAGGTGTTGCGTTTCCAATTAATTTAGAAAGTGTTCCGTAATTCAGATCAGCTGTGTTTATCCAATTAATTAATATGTTTTAATTGTTTATCATTTATTTCATAATGTACCTATGTACCTACCTGCTAACTTACTAAAATGCTTCTTGAAAATGAATCCTTCAGTTTCACAACTAAGAAAAAAATATTTGATGATCTCTCTTTCAGGCAAATCTTTTTGGTCCTTATCGACACAAAAGGACCAGATGTCTTATACGCTGTAAATTACACAACCCTGGAATAATATTAATAATCAAAATTATAAATACATACAAACTAGAGACGACTATACAGATAATAAATTAAAATGTGTTTACCTAATACCGTTCCCAGTCTGCATACGCGGCTGCAGTCCCATCACTGCAATTTAGTTTGTTTGAAAAAATCACATTTTTTATTTCGATGCTAGGATTTATTTGAGTCCCAAAATACTCATATGCATTAGAATTGCCAGTTTTTCATTTATTGTCGTATTGTTCTCTCCACATTGTAGATACATAATAACTATGTTGGTAAATGTATGTTTTAAACATTTTATCTCTTTCCAATCATGTAATTACTCCCGCAGTTTAATTTAAAATTCAAATAAAGGCCCTATTTCACAGGCTTTATGTAACTTTACTACAAAATGCATATTTTACTATACATAATTATGTAATGTTAACAAAGCTAAATAAAAACAGCGGTCTCGTTGTATGCGACCGTAAAATCTGTTCTAGCTTGAGAATGAAAAATTGGTTACTTACTATTTTAACTCAATTGTTTATCGTGCAGTGAACTGGCCTATATTCAATAATAAATGGTGGATTTCTAAGAAAAAACACTTTTACACGTTAATCATCATATTTAAAAAACTAGATGAGTTCGGTGTTTCCTATCCGACTACTCTGAGATGAAAGGCCGAGACAAACTCAGAGGTCACAGCCTCTTTTCAAATCCAGACATAATCTTGGTCAGATCATGTGAAGACCATTATTATTAATACTTATGGTTAATTAACAATTTTTGTTGTCTTACTCTTCGGCTACGGATTTGTAGGTGATACACACAACCGATTCTTGAACGTAAATATGAGCTGAAAGTAATTGATTGATGATGGAGCTTTCTTGAAACTGATCCTTATTCCTTAATCCATAAGGTTTGTAATTTAGAAGCAGATTCTTATACAAAGATGAAATTAAAAAGTGCGAACTCCAGAAGAAAAAGAAGAATTCCATTTTACTAGAGTTAAACACCTATAGTTTGCAAAAGACAAGGGCTATGAAGCAGAAGCCAATCTTTCGTCATGACGTTTTTCTTCCGTAGGTAAGTATGTGAGTGGTGTGTCTCATTCTAATATTAAGTTAGAAGACATCTACAAACTCATTTGCTCCAGTTTAAGAAATCACAACCTCAGAAGTGGTGCCATAAACCTCCAGGCCTGCCAGACTGTTACAGTTATTTCTATCTCAACGCTGCTTTACGAGCACCTTTGACATTATCTATGTCATAATGTGAGCGTCCAAGTAGAAACGCAGGCGGAGGTAGAAACGCGTTACGGAAACGGAGGTAACAGATACTAATCGCATATTAAACAAAGTGTGTAACTGAGTTTATGTTTACTTTTAAGTATTCTCTCCACAATTTTAACGTTGGCGATAAACGGGTGGTGTTTGAAATTTTAATGGGAAGTTATGTTATTTAATCGGGTGACGGAAATAGGGCTTACCTACTTATATTCAAATCATTAGTAGGTTTTATTTGAACAGGTTTTTTTTAGGATTATACCCATCTCAATCAAAAATAATTTCATAACTACAAACATACTTGAGAAAATTTGGTCCTTCGAAATCAACTTTTTGATCTTTTTTCCTAAAACATGATTTTGGTTACCTTATTCAAAAACTCTGACATGAGTGTGACAGTAGTTGACATGGAGTTTACCCTTCCAATGACAACCTTTGTGCTACGGCATGATAGAAGTCATAGTCTACTGATACGTGCTGTGCTACGGACAGGTAGATTATGGTCCAAGTTTATTGCGATTATCCATGAAACTAAGCGCCCTATCTCTATCGTTCTTGTGGTATTGTGAGCACAAAAGACGGAGATAACAATAAAGTATGCCATGCCATCAACATTTTAAGCATTAAAACGAATATGGTACTCGGAAGTTACTTCCGAATGTTGCAAACAAAATGGCGGCAATTCGCAAATGTTGCGAATTAATATTTTTATATTTTATTTCTCAAATAAATCATAAAAATAGAACTGCTTTCAATAGGGAGGTAATTTAATGTAGTTTTAATTAAAATTTATAAATAATTATGAAACAAAAACTTTCTTTGTTTATAAAAAAAAATTGTGAGTCGGAACTATCGTGGTCAAGTGGTTTTTGTTTGTGATGTTAAGTGGTAATATTTAATCTAGTTGACCGTTTAAGCGTTTGTAACATTTAGATAATCACACAAACTTGCAACTTATCTCTCAACATAAACAACTTTGACATGTTTACAATAATTACAGAGCGTTGAGTGAGTCGGGTTGGCGCCGCGAAATTCTATGATGCGTTTCAATTCGTTATTTGAACATACAATAATAACTTTCCAATAGGAATTATTGTTCTTTCTTATTGGAAAGTTAATAATCTTCGTAAAAAAAAAAATATTTTATAATGTAAAAATATGCAGATATTTGGTACCTATTTATGTTCTTGAATGAGAAAAAAATGGGTGAAAATAACAAAACTTTCTTTAGTGTAAACAGGCTCCTTTTATTGTAAACCACATTCTTATAAGTCTTATAAGATCCAATTGGAAATATTGTACAGATTACGAAACAGTTATTGTTTTATATGGGTTTCATAGTAAAATAGCGAGAAATCGGGGTTTTTTCGCAAGAAAACTCAAAAGGGGCGGGGCCACGTCAAGGTCACGATCAGACTTTTTTTGACATGCGTTTGACAGGTCTAAAGGATATCATGTGAAATATGACTCGCAATACTATCGTAAGTATTTAATCAAATCCGAGTCAAATCGAATCGAAATCCTTCCCGATTCATATCGATTCTAAATCGACTTTTCATAGTAGCGGCGGCGTATGGTAGTAGTTTTTTTATGATAGCGGTCGATCAACTTGGTTTAACGGTAAACCAAGTCATGGGCACCATGCACTACAAACTGGCTTACATCATTCTTGATAACCGGAAACTGATACAGCTAAAGGTTTTTTGTAGTTACGGTTTTTTCTTGATAGGTATTAGTTCTGCTCTAGTTAAATCGGACATAGGGAAAATGTTTATTAAGTTTTTCTGGAATCTAATGATCTGTGCGCTGTCTAAATATTGTGTCCTTGCTTTTTCTGGGAAAGTTGATTGATTTGATTGAGTGGTTGAATGATAACAGACGCAGGGATCGATCGTAGGTTAAGCTACGCTTTCCGCGGTCGATTCGTTGATGGGTAACCATCCATTACCTACATATCGAGACCCTTCCATGCCTCGGAAAGTACGTTAAGCCGTTGGTCCCGGCAGTCATTTGTAAATCTTCGACTGTCGTTACGGGTTGTCAGAAGCCCGAAAGTCTGACAACCAGTCTTACAAAGGCGTATCGAGTTACCCAGTAATTGGGTTGTGGAGGTCAGATTTAGGCAGTCGCTCTATGTAAAATACTGTATTCAGCTGCATCCGGTTAGTTTGGAAGACGACTCCAAAATAGTTGGGAATAGGCTAGGCCATAGAAATATAAATAACAGGACTAGGCAGTTTTTTTTAACTTAAAAATTAAGAATATGAATTTATATGAATTTTCGAGCATATAAATAACATTATTACGATCGCTAAGAAAATGTGCAAATATTAGTTTCCTTGTAAGAAAATCTTCATCTTGATCGCTAGCAATCTTCACCAAATGCCTTCTGTAGATAACTGGAAATCCACTAATTCTTGATTTTAAATAAATATACGTAGTACGGTTAAGACAGTTAAAAAAGAAATGTATCTCTTCTTGTATGTACTAGGGGAGATCGTTTTATCAACATAAATATGTACCTACCCGAAGAATTACGGAAGATATCAGGAGTAGTTTAAAAAATATATAAATATTGTTTTAAGGTGTGTAAACCCAAAAAATATTATCATGAAGCCAAAACTAACAATGATCAGAACCATGAGATATCATTGTTTGTTTAAAAACAGCTCAACTCACGTATTACGTATTCGTGAATAGCTATTAGAAGCGGATTATTGCTATGAGATGTCAATTTATCAAATTAATGTATTTCTTGACAGTTTTGTGATTAATTAATTTTATGGTTCGTTTAAAAAATAAAATAAAAATGATTTCATGTAGGTAGGTATCCTACCTATTAAGGAAGACATACTCGTAATTCATTTTATTCACTATAAATACCTGTCGGCAACACGTGCCCTAATTGCGTAATACACGATCAATCAGAATTTGAATCGTTTTGAAAAAGATTTCTAATCCATTTCTTTATAAGTTCGAAAAAAAAATCTGCTCAGCAACGTAAATAACGCAATGAATGTTGTTGAACTGTCAAAATTAAACGAATTAGTCGTATTCGTTTACGAAAATGTGTTGCGTAATTAGATATCAATTTATTTTGCACTAAAAACAATCTAAATTAAAGAAAAACCAGTCGGTAAATAAGGGCTTAATAAAGTAGCAATAGCATATAATATAGCTAGTTACTATCAGCGTACGTAATGGCGCCAAGGCTGTATCGAGTCAGAAAGCTCTAAAGCCTTTCAGTCGTAATCGAGCCGGGATAGAGCGCGGACAGTCGCCGCAACGTTAACGCGCGAGTTCGCGTTCGCGGTTCAACTCGCCCCGAATGTTCAGTGTTTTCTTAGGATTCGTAACTTAAACATTATGGTTTGCGTTTTTTAATTGTATTTAGTTAAGAGATTAGGAAATTTTGCAGCTGTTTTGTCATGTTTCAGAAAATTAAAAGTCAAATTAGATGCACACGTTAATTTTCAGCAGTTCCGTACCAACATCGTATTTTAATATGAAACTCATAATAGTGCTATGAATTGTTTCTAATTTAGAAAAATAATTAATTTAGATAAATTTTGTACCTACCTTTATTTAGATTTTTCAGTCAATCAGAAAATATTCTAATAAAAATGCAAAATACGATGTGTTTTACGATTTTTCCGTAACTCCGTTTCTTAAAATTTTAATTGAATGCTTACTTTCGGTACAAAATTGTGCAGTGTACAAGACTTGTGCAGCTTCTGAAATCGCACTTCTCGTATTTTAAACAGCTTGCTAACATCTAAATCTTCCCGAGACATTAGATTGACACTGACTCTAGCTCTACAACATGTCTCATTTAAATATTTTCACCAGCAATGCTTCCAAACAGATAGAGCAATGTTCTCTTTTACTTAATTAACAAAGTAAACGATTGAGATTTATTTAAGTTTCTAAAAAAATGTTATTGAGTGAATAACGTCCTACGGGGGAAGATAAATCTCTAACTTCCTGATTGGGGTTTAAAGTGAACACTGAAACTACGGCTGATAGTGTGGGAAAAATAATGATGATTTTTTTAAATCTCTAACGTTTTTGTTTTATATCATAACTAGCTGTTGCCCGCGACTTCGTCTGCAATCCAGGACGAAAAGTAGCCTATGTCCTTTTCCAGGTCATGGTCTACCGATGTGCCAAATTTCATCTAAGTCCGTTCAGCCGTTTTAGCGTGAAAACGTAACAAACAAACGAACATACTTTCGCATTTATTCAGTAATAATCTACAACACATCTTAGATAATGAGGCGCAAATTTATAACAAGTGCGGCATTACCGCTCATTTTTTATGCAAAAAACAAATATATGTTCCATTTGTCATTTCCATTTCCTGCCTTCACTATCTCCGTAAGTTCCGATTAATTTTATAACCAATCTCATTTCAATCTCCAACCTTGCATATTTCGTTAAAATCTGGTGCATCAAGGCGCCACGGTGCGGTGTTACACAACAAATAATTTCAAAAGCAATTTGTCTGTCGTCTTAGATGTAGGCTTTTCCTAAATCATGCTGTAATGCACTTCCGTCTTCCTAGATTATCTCTACCGGCATCCATCTTCACGTTTCTTAGGGATGACCGAAATAACAACCATGTTTTTGGTCCTTATTCCAATATTTGTAGTAGTCGAATCACAGAGTCTATCATCTAAGCAATTTTTTTAATTTTAGCAATTGAACAAATTGGGTTATCATTGCTTATTGGGTAAGCCTTTTTGTCACAGTCATAACGTGTAGTTGCCGACTATTTCTGTTATGTTTATTAATATTTATACAATTATTGATCTATTTGGTTTTCTGCTTACCTACTCTTGTCTTTTTGTATGCACGTGTTTCTGTAACAAATAAACCTGTGTTTCTTTCTTTCTTTCTTTGATTAACGTGATAACCCAATTTTCTTACCAATTGGTCTTGGGTTTTCCATTATACAACGAACTTAAAGAAGAATTGAAGATCGTCACTAAAATTACATTTCATTACATGGACATGATGCAACAAAATGCCCCTGAATGTCAGATGACCAATAATTATTACATCCTTACTTCTTGTTCAAGAGATTTAGTGAGAGCTACAAGGTTGAATGTCCTTGGTTATCTCGCGTCGGTACGAAAATAGCTCATGTCGTGCCTACAAGATAAGCTAGTCAGCAAAATTGCTAGTGGAACTGATTGCCTAGACTCAAGAGATTAGAGTGCGCTTAGCAATTCACTTCTCTTTTGTTATTGTCTTGTGTTCTTATTTGACAGCTGAAGATAAATGAATCATCGAATATCTTTTTGGAGAGATCTCGCCTAAGCTCTTTTATATTAATAATAATCCATTTCGGTCATGAAAACAGCTGTAAGACTAAACTATACATACATATATACATACATAAACTCACACATACACCTAAAATACTAAATACTAAAAAACAGGGTGGCAGGGACATCGACGCGAAAACTGATACCATGGATTCACAGTACATGAACCCGTTGAAATTTTTCGTCGGTTATTAAAAAAAAATCTGCTGTCTCATAGAAACGCGGTCAAAATGTATGGATAGCTGTTTTTTTTTTAATAACCGACGAAAAGTTTCAACGTGTCGGGGTTCAGAATTATGTATTGAATCTATGGTATCAGTTTTCGTGGCGATGTCCCTGACACCCTGTATAATTCATAATTATTATAATGTGAACATCGCTCACAAAATAAGTTGCCATCAAATCAATCTGTCTAGCCTTTTCCCAACCACGTTGGGGTCGGCTTCCAGACTAACTGGATGCAGCTGAATACCAGTATTTTACATGGAGCGACTGCCTATATGACCTGCACAACCCAGTAACCGGCTGGCTGGCAGAATAAGTTGCCATAAGACCTTAAATATTTAAAAAAATGTAGAGCAAGTTATACGGTAGCAGAATCTATTTTACCCACATTCCGCCAAAAACTTGAAACTTACATAATACCCACATTGTTTTGGATATCTCTCGCGCTCTATGCATAATGTTATTTGCAAACTAAACTAGTGTTAGGGCTTTGAAAGTCGAGTCGCGACAAGCTAAGCATTATTTTACGTCGTCGTGAATGACCCTCAATGATGTGTTACGTATAAAAAGGACATTTAGGAAGGTCACTATAAATTAGCTCAAGAACAGATAACCTCGGAATAATCACAAGTTTGCTAATCTTTTACACGTCTTTTAATAGTCATTCTTATTACATTAGGATCTTTTCCGGTTTCAATTGGGGCTGAATCGAGAACGTTATATCTCAAAAGTGGTTCAAAATTATACTTAACGAGGTTTGAACGGTTACGATTGAAAATGTGCTTATTTGTTATGCATAAAAAGAGAAATTCTGCAAGTGACGATAACGTTAATTGCCTGAGCAGTGAAACCCTCTACCAAACTTACGGACTGCTAAATCGTTAAAATGAAAAAATAATCAATTCTATAAATATCTTGCGAAAAATTAACCTCTAACACACCACTATTTTCGGGACCTTGTTTTAAAACCGACAAATGCAAAACTGCACACAACAAAAGAGGTTATCCAACATTTGTTTATCAACTGCCCAAGCATGCAGCCATTATTAAATTTGCCACACAAAAAGGTCTAATTAAAAGATGGAGCTCCCTTACAAAAGTTTTAAAAGCCTTTTTTCTGCAGACGCTTTGTTACGTTGAAACTGACTTGAGATGAGAAGTGGCAACACTAATGACCTTTTCGTTTAAATAGTTAGTGGACATTATCTTAAACGGTTCTAGTTTGGAGATAGTTTAAGTGGCCATTTATGTAGGGTAGATAATTTTGTTAGCGTTCTCGTGAGATACACCTAATTACAACAACCGCCATATTTGGTCCTCTTTTGCTGTACCTATGGACCAAAAACTGTGGTAAATGTTTTGGTTCTTCTTCCTCGTTTTGAATTAGACACCATGAGTTCTTTATAACTGGCGTAACGAAGTGAAATAAAAAAGATGTCTAAATTATAAAGTTTTATATGATGTGACACTGTGGAATATGTGTGCGTGGAGGAGCTTGTGGCTAAGTAATAACAGCCGAACGGGTCGATCCATCAGGTGCTACGCTTGCCGGTGTTGGTCCGTGGATGGGTGTGACCATCTTTACTTACCGAGACTCCTCCGTGCCTCGGATCTTTGACTATCGTTACGGGTCATCAGAATCCCGAAAGTCTGATAACCAGTCTTACCAAGGGGTATCGTGTTACTGGGTTGTGGAGGTCAGATAGGCAGTCGCTCCATGTAAAATACTGGTATTCAGCTGCATCCGGTTAGATTGGAAGCCGAACTCAACATAGTTTGGAAAAGGTTAGGCAGATTGAATATGATGTGACACTGTGTTACTCAATATTATTAATATTTTCTCTTCTCATTGATTTAAATTTATTTTATCGTTTCTAAAAGAGTGTGTTAAGCCATGCCTAAAGTAAAGTAATAATTTGCGAATGTTAAAGCATACATTTTCGGCGTTTAAATGTCTCTTAACTTTAAGCAACATTTATAAATTAATCGTACTAAGATCTCTGGATTAATCCGCGTAACTCAAAAACAATGTGATTTTGCACTATATTTTAACCCGCTGTTAGTACGTACGTAGCATTATGAAGTGATATGATTAATTAGGCATTGTAATAGTAATATACGAGTGTGTATGATAAATTATCAGTCATACATTTTGCAAGCAACACACTGACCCGATTTTTAGTTGGCTTATACTCCTGACGCAAGAAAATAAACAACTGAAGCATTCGTCTTTTGTCATTCTCTAATAGCAATTGCCAATTTTTTATAGTTGCAACACCTATGTCACTACGGGTAAAAAGGACCAGTTTTATTCTCAAGTGCTAAAACCTCCTGCACACAATAGGTGGTGTTATATACTCTGTCAATGTCCGTTGCTCCTTATGTAAGTCCGACAAAGATGTTACATACAATCCTTGATGTTTTGTAGCAGTTTCAAATCACTTCCTCAAATCACTTTTTGGTGGTTAGTTGATTGTGGTTGTTGGTAGTAATATCAATTACAGAAATCCAATCTATTTTCAGTGGTGCTTTTTAGTCTTGTTATTTCAATCAATAGATTTATGTTGTGTTTTAGGCAAGACATTTGATTTTTGCACTGTAGTAAAAGTTACCGTTGTGAAGGAAAACATCGTGAGGAAACCGGCCTGAGAGATATTTCTCGACGGCATGTGAAGCCAAGTCAGAGGCCCATGTTAGTCAGTAACCACACGAAAAAGAAAGAAAGAAGTAACCTATGTTAAACAAGATTCTTTCTTCGTCAGAGGTAAGAGGAATTTTACCATATTCACGAAGAACCTACAAATATATTTGGATCACTATTTATATTGGGATTGAAAGGAACAAGACTCTGTTGTTAAGATCAAGATTTAGGTTTTTTTGGACTGTTCAAAGGTAGAGCCAGATCCTTATCTACAGCTTATACGGCTGGACAATACATCTACCCTTTAAGTCTTATTGTTACTCAATACTATTTGTAATATTCTAAAGTATGCCAGTCGCAAGAGATAACAGCTTAGCTTAAATCTTTACTATTGTAAAGCTGTCGAAAGCTTACATGCAATTGCTCATGCAGATGTTGTAGTTGGTTTCAAAATATTAATTGAATAAGAATATGAATTCATTTTTTTGCTTGCCATATTTTTTTGTTTTTTTTTATTTACTTTAATTTGATCTTCTTGTTGGTGCAATGGATTTAAAATCATTCGCTATTCTGTTTATTGAGTATTGACTTTTAAACATTCAATTGGGTTACAGTATAAATAAGTAACAGTAGTATATCTTCTTAGAAAACGGCCGAAACGACGCGCTTCGAAATCTCAGTGTATACCAGTATGCAATAGTCTAGAGTGCACGGCAGTTACGCACGGACGTGGAAGGTTTGTCTACCGAGTGGTCCTAGGTAATTATTTCAAGGTCAGTGCCGTGACACATTACTGTTACTTTATTATAGTGTGTTTGGTTATAAGTCTCCTCGCGGGATTTCCAAATCATCTTTATCATAACCTTAATTAATCGTTTAGTTTTACAGTGTGCTTGTTCCAATTCAATTTGTTTTAAATATCGAGAGCAGTCGACAGATATCACAAATATGAAATCTATATCTGAAAGACAGCATCCGATCTTTCTATGTCTTAGAATGTTCTCAATTTCAACGTTAATATTTATGGACTTCTTAGATTACATCTGGAATATTACAGGTAATTACACATTACAGCTTTTAATGTTAAATAAGAAGCAGATTACCACTTGCTTAAGATAGAGCAATTTAATTAGTGATACAGACAATTATTATGGGAAACTTACTGGGTTGGTTAGGGATCCGTTTATATAACTTTGTAGTTTAATTCTCTCATGGATTGAGAATTATCTTTATGATTGTATCGTTAATGATCTCATTAATTGGTATAATTCTTGGGAGCAATGGTGGCGCAGTGGTAACGGCCCGACTTACATGTTGTAGGTCATGGGTTTGAATCCAGGCAGGCGCTTTACTTTGCTTGTAATTTTGTCTCCACTGCTCTCACAACGGTGAAGGAAGCCTCCATGTCCTAGAACTAAACATTGAAGACATACATGACCCTGCCAGGGTTGCGAGTTTGTCCGAAAGGGATATCGCGCACACAGGCAACGGAAGGAACACGGGTGGGTTTTAGTCAGTAAAAGTCTGACACACCTTCCCGCTCCGCCCAGAGCG
The DNA here is from genome assembly GCA_916701695.1 of Agrochola macilenta. Taxonomy (NCBI): domain Eukaryota; kingdom Metazoa; phylum Arthropoda; class Insecta; order Lepidoptera; family Noctuidae; genus Agrochola; species Agrochola macilenta. The sequence continues at coordinate 18,566,128 of OU753560.1, read as the reverse complement.
GGAGAAGTTCATGGACATTCATGACATCTACCAACCCGCACTGGACCCGCGTTTTCAGTTACAGCCCACTCCCTCTCAAAGAGAGGAGGGCTGTGTCTCAGCAGGGGAAACATTTTTTTGGAATGCGCTCCCTCTTAAAATCAGGATGGCAACCAGTCGGTTATCTTTCAAAGTGAAGGCACGTGAACATATTCGTAAAAAGTTGGCAGAATCATTGCAGCGCTGATTTGTTGGATTTGTTTTCTCCTCTACCTATCGTTATTTCTCCTGACAAAGTTTATTCGGTTTATATGTATGTATGTATCTATGTATTAGTGTGTATTAATTTTCAAGTTATCTGTCCCTTATGTTGCACCTGCCATGTTTTGTCTCTGCATCACCCTAAGGTTGACTGGTAGAAAATGCCTCCTTTGTACAGTTTTTTTTACTTGTGCATGAAGTTTTAATAAATAAATAAATAAACATTATAGGCTTCCTGTTACTACCTTGGCTACAATGGAAGAGTTTTCTGACAGAAATACTAATTAGGTACACTTTGCTTGCCTTCAAGATTTGGCACGTTTCTGCTTTTGGTATCTTCCCATAGTTGTAAACATCCGAAAACACATTCTTTACTGACTTACTTGTAAAAACAAAAAGGTTGATATCGACGGAACTCACAAGTCAGAATGCGTGTTACCTTTGCTGCATTTTTTAATCTCATCGCCATGCTTGTTAGTTTTTGCTATCAGTCTCACGACTAACGGTTGACGTAACAGCATTTTGTATCAATACCTTTGCTAGTGTTGTAGTCGCGAATTCAAATGATCCGATTAGTGTGACTTGAATTAGGATACTTTGTTGTTACCATCTTGCAATATATGGTGTGGGATATTGAACACAACCTTTTATATTTGCATGGTTTAAAATTAATTGAGCTTCAGTTTTATCATTTCCCAAATCATTTTGCTGCTTTTTTATAACACTATGTTCTTCCTAAATAAAATTACATAAGACGTGCCAAAAAAAAATCATTCCTTTTCTAAAATGACGTAATTTTCGAATTTGTGTTACGTATCTTATGGAGTAATATAATCTTGTCCCTAAAGAATTTCAGTAGGTGTAAGTACTAAACAATAAATTGCTTAAAAGGCCTGTACTCAAGACAAATACTTTGAATGAAGAAATCAGATACATTGCCGTATGAAAATATTATGTTTTTACAATAAATTTTACTTAGTGTCACTTATTTTAGCGGTAAAAACTCCCATGTAGGTTCATTGTGAATAAGCCTGAAGTGTCGTCATAATTATAGTAAGAACCGTTATTTAATTTCGACTCTTAGGACCAAACTGTAATTTTCGTGGGCGGGTTATATGAACCCAATATGAGGTCCACCTAATAGATATTTAATAACAATAACGGTACTTGCTAATCAGTCGTGTAACCTTTTTATCTCAACTAATATTTTTTTTTTAAAGATTAGATTTTTTGTATATTTGTTTGTTAATAAACTCAAAAACGACTGAACCGATTTAAAAAAATCTTTCACCAGTATAATGCTATATTATCACTGAGTAACATTAGTTATAATTTATGAAGATATCACGCGGCCGAACCTAGTAACTTAAATGTAAACGCGGTCACGTGGTCGTTGGCGTTCATTCGATACTAACGTATTTCTCCCTGGTTAAGGCAACGATAACCGACTTTTAATGATTTTATACTGAAGATCACGTCTAAACGGGTAGTGTTAATGGTTTGGAAAAAATATATGTTAAATTAGAGAATTTTCTTAATAACCTAATCTGTGAATATTTTAGAATATGTTTTAATTACATAGTGTAATTAATTTGTAAAGTCATGTCTAACGCGGATAAAAAACTGAGAATCACGCAAAAACTATCAAGCGTATTTTTCTGAAATCAAGGTTTTTTTTCTATTTTAAAGATAATTTAATTATTAATCTTTTAGTATACGTGTTTAATTAAAATACCTTTTGTTTTATGTACAATAAATTAATAATGTTCCTATTACTGGCTGGACGTACGAGGCGTTGCGTGAGCTCAGCACTGAACAAGCAAGCTAACTACTCAAGGCCAATGGCATATATCAGCGTCTTAATGATACTTGTCCATAAAAAAAAGACTTATCGATAGTATTTATACAAGGAAAAAAACAAAGAAATACGTTATTATGGAATCCACGTGACCGCGTTTCCTCTTAATTTAATATTCCTCAATTTATTTTAGAAACAGATTTGATGTTATCGGGAAAGATATTTTGAGAAAGACAATGACTTTTTGTAATACTAATTCAAACTCACACCACCATATTAGTCGGTCTAATTGATAAACTTAAGCGGAGCGGAGTGCTGCTTATTTAATGTTTACATAAATCATTAGAGTAACCAAGCTAAATGGTATAAGATGTTGATTTAGCAAGTAGTACACACGGCTACACATCAAGCTATGAATTTCCAGTATAAGCTGACATCGCCTTGTACGGAAATCCTATACAATGCGAGATCAGCATAAATTGGAAATGTATTTTATAATGCTTGATGTGTAGCCGTGTGCACATACGATGTTTTTATCTTCTCCATTATTTGTGCGTATACCTTTTTCATCTCTTACTAACTGATACGTGAAAAGCTACGGTTTGCTAGAAGAGCGGTGGCTGTCATACTGTATTAGTCGTCATGCAAATCTGTCATTTTCATCGGTATTCGACATTAAGGTGACAAAAAACGCTCTGTATTTGGAGAGCCGATATTGTGTGACCGTTCACCTTTTTCTTAGGAAACTAAAACTTAAATAAAGCCTTGTGCAGACGCGACGCGACTCTAACAAAACAATTACCGGTGTCGCGTCGCGCGAGTCTGCACGAGGTCACATAGAAAGTCTAACAAACTTAAGAAACGAATAAATACGAAATAAAGCCGTTTTCTTCTTCCCGCTACCGCTTATAACCTACACCGGCATTACAAGACGTAATATCAGCCTGTAAGTAGGTTAAAAAATTTAAGTAGGTAGTTGTTTCGACATTTCGGCGCAGGCGCAGACAGAGAACGGTAACAAAGACCGTTACTTCGATCCCAGTTGTGGTGAGATTACGAGTAATGGCCGCCCGTTATCGTGTAATGGAAATAACTGATTTGTAGTTTAGAAGCATTAACGTAAGTAATCTGCTGTAAATTGCAATGATTTTTTGAATTAGATTGTTTTATTACTGTAAACATGATGCTGATTTCAGTAGGTAACTGTAGTCGATGGATAACTAGAGATGTTCCATTATTTTAAAGGGCACATAGAATTAATAGCTTTTAAGGAAACAAATATATCGTAGGTCATCTTTGACTAAAGGCGCAACGACGACGGTGCAATGTGATTCTGATAGATCAATTTCCATGAAATTTTCATAGAAATTGTTCAACTAAAGTCACCTCGTGCTGACGCGTCGCGCCTGTCAGCGGGACCCTTAATACGGGGGAAGTTGTTTCCGCAATAAATTAGTAAAAAAGAAAGAGATAGAATGAAGCGCGATGAAATAGAGTACAGATGATTTTTTCATAAAATTCGACATAAAGGTATTCAACAAATTCCACATACCCACATATCTACTAATAAAATTACACTTTAATGAACTACAGTCCGGCCGTCGATTGAATGCGTTCCTGACACCTGTCAGTTGGACAATTTCTGGTATAAGGATCAAATTCGCAAAACACATATTCGTTACTATGAAACTTGACGACACGGTTGGCGCAGTGGCTGAGTGATCGACTACTGCGCAACGTGTCGCGGGTTCGATCCCAGCACGGAACAAATATTTGTATGATCTGCAAGTAGTTGTTCCGGGTCTGGGTGTTAGTGTATGTGAGTTTCTATGTTTGTAAACGCACCCACGATACAAGAAGAAATTCTTAGAGTGGGGCAAGGTTTTTAAAAAAAAAAAAACAAAACAAACTGACAGGTGTCAAGAACGCAATATCTCGTCGGCCGGACTGTATTCTAAATTCCGGTGTTAATAATATTCATTAGCTTACAATGCTAATGCGTTTTATGGGCTAAATCTAGTTTCTTTACCACTTCATTATCATACGACATTATTAAAATATTTATAATCCATATAATAATAATTATATATAATATATACTTAATAATTAATTTTATGTCTAATATTTACCGTTTGACTGGCAATGGCCTTAGATATATTAATTCGATTATCTTGAATAAGTATTTGATATATTTGGTAGACTAATAAATTACGCAATTTCCATAGAAACTTTAAGGAGTTGATTTATTTACTTTTATTAACAGAAAAGAAAGACAAAAGATTAATAAAAAAATAAATAAATAAAGAAATGCTTAGCTTTGTTCGAAAACTAGATAAGAATTACCTATTTATTTATTGTATTATTTAAGTACATACAGATAAAACATCATTATAATTTACCTAACCATATAAGTATATAGAAAATAATACCTATTGACTTGGAAACTCGTTAAAAATAAACTCATAGAAATTAAAATATAGAATGATTCGACATCGTTAATCAAAAATGTGATGTCTTTTTTCGATGTCAATGATAATGATACAATATTAAAAATATTTATAATATTAATAACACAGTATAATCTATAATAGTCGTGATCGTATTTTGATTATTGATGGTTCTTCCGAAGATTCAATCTAAAAAATCAAATATCTAGATATCTGTGACATAAGGAGAAACTTGACCTATAGCAACTATGTCCTAGTGACTGAGTCTATGTCCTAACTCCTAACATTATACGTGTTATACAAGCGATAGTCTCTAGACTAGACTAGTTCAAAGGTCAATTAAAGCTGTATTAAGGCCCATCTCCCGCAGACAGACGCAACGAGACAGTGCGAAACGATTCTAGTAGAACGTTTTCTAGTTTTCAATGAAAACTTCATGGAAATTATCCGTCGCGTTGCGCCTGTCTGCTCCCGGCATTAGATTTTCGATAGAGTTACATTAATTAAATTATTGAGTGTTGATTGTACCTTATTTTGTCCTAAAAGGAATAAAAATCAGTATAATTGACTCCTGTACATAGAGCTAGGAATGTAGAAAGAAATTGAGGAAATTTGTGGATTTATGGAGATCAATCTGCCTAGCCTTTTCACAACTATGTTGGGGTCGGCTTCCAGTCTATCCAGATGCAGCTGAATACCAGTGTTTTACATGGAGCGACTGCCTATCTAACCTCCACACACAAGTTATTGGGTAACGCGATACCCCTTGGTAAGACTGGCTGTCAGACTTTCAGGCTTCTGACGACCCGTAACGACTGTTAAAGATCCAAGAATGTCAGCCGGGACCCTTTCCGAGGTAGGTACAGAGGAGTCTCGGTAGGTATTGCTAATGTAAAACAAACACCGTGTCTTAAAAAACGTGTGGGTGATTCGATTGGGTTCAGCTATGAGAACATTCAGAAAACCCAGTGATCAGCAGTTTTTAATTAAATAACTGCAGCAAAGACTATCGTAGGTTTTTTCTCAGAAAGCTATCTTGTTACAGCAATTCCTATAAAACATTCCATCTATCATACTCCAATAAAAACTATAACACACCACAGCTATTAAGCAGAACTAATAACAGACAGAATCGCAAACAACGACTAGTTACTCGTATTACAAAATAACGTAACATCTTCCAAGTCTGACGCACGACTGCACCTGCATACTCCGGAGTCTAACCGACTGAGCGCGAAAAAATAGATATAATTTATCGGAACAGAAAATCTCGTACAGCTACATTGAAACGAAAAAACTGTGTCACGCTGAAAGTTATGAGACAATTATGTAATTTTAAAATCATGTTTTTGATATAAAACTATAGTCACGGCTGCTAGAGTTTCGCGACTCGTAAAATTAAGGCAGTTTAGTGTTTTTACAGTAACCGAAAAGTCCAAAACCCTAAAGGCGTGTACAGACCAGCGCGACTTGTCGCGCGACGCGACACAAACAATACAATTTCTAAGAAAACTTCACAGTATAACAATAACCGGTGTCGCGTCGCGCGACAAGTCGCGCTGGTCTGCACAAGCCTTAATAGTCTGACAATCATTCTTACCTAGGGTATCGCGTACCCAATAACTTGTTGTGGAATTGTGGAGGTCAGATAGGCAGTCGCTACATGTAAAAGCCTGATTACACTACGCGATATACAAGGATTTCCTAAATCGGGATGGTGTAATAAGGTAAGGGAGGAAGGGTCCCTATTAAAAAACACATCACTTAAATATCGCTCCATGTAAAATACTGGTATTCAGCTGCATCCGATTAGACTGGAAGCCGACCCCGACTAAACCCCTATAAGGCTGCCTGTCCATTAATACGGAGCGAGGCAGCGGAGCGGAGCGAGGGAGTAATGCGGAGCGGAGTTGTGGACTGTGTCTGTCCATTGATGCGGAGCGGAGTTGCGGACTGTCTGGATCTAGGACGAGTTCACGCGGCGAGTAATTTAAGCGGGATGCTATACCCCGCGGCTGAGTTTTTCCGCTTCCCCGCTCCGCTTCGTCGCTCCGCTTTCCAATTTAGTATGAATTTTTAAACTAGTTCGTAAATCCCTCTCCACTGAAGCGGAGCGGAGATTTTATGCAATTCCATTGGTTAATATTGGCACAGCTCCGCTCCGCTCCTCTCCTCTCCGCTCTAGTGGACAGTCATGTTTACACTACACGTTGTTTAGGGCTCGATATTTAGGCGATGTGATTTTTTTAGGGCTGGGCCCTGCAGGGACTAAGCCTAGCCTAGCTTTTTCCCAACTATTAGCCTTATTACTTACACTACCCGATATTCAGAGACTTTTTCTCTAAATTGGGATGGTGTAATAAGAGAAAGGCAGGAAGGGCCCAGTCCTAAAAAAAACACATCGCCTAAATATCGGGCCCCAAACATCGTGTAGTGTCATAGGGGTTTTAGTTGGAGTAAAACCCCTATTACACTACACGATATTTAGGTGATGTGTTTTTTTAATAGGGATCCTTCCTCCCTTACCTTATTACACCATCTTAATTTAGAGAAAGGGTCTCTGAATATCGGGTAGTGTAAGTAATAATGCTTATAGTTGGGAAAAGGCTAGGTAGATTGATTTAAGTGACTAGAGCAATCAGGAGTAATGCTAATGTGTGTATCTAATCAATTCATCATTCATTTTTATAGCCATCATCTTTAACGATGTGAAAAAAGCACAATAGTGTGAGTAACTGACTTAATACCAGCAGTAAAACAAAAAAAAAATGTGTTCGTTAAAATGTTTCATCACGATGTTCATTAATTAAGTGAACCGTTCATGTTTTTGTTACTTAAAAGCTTCAGTGATTATTAACAATAACTGAGTTTTTGTCTTACTGGAGATAGACTAACTACAGTTAAGGTTAAATAATGGAACAATACTATTTAACTGTACAAAAAAGTGATAAAAAACTACAATGAAAACTAGGTTGAATGAAGAAAAAACTGTACTTGCCAGTGAATAAAAAATGAAAAGATTTAAAAAGTGTTCAAATTGAATTTGGAGTGTTCTAAAATGGCGGCGTGGGTGTGGTTGGCAGCATTGCTGTGTGGCTCTCAGGCCGCAGTACTACCACCACCGTGGGCTGATGTGAAAAGGAATCCTTGCGCTGCACTGCCCAGAGGATGGCTCATGCTGTACTGGCCTAAGGATGGGAAATGTTATACCATTTATAAGGTTAGTAAATATTTAGATTCCTTTTTATGCCCGTTCTGCTATTGAGAGGTGTCATAAAAGTAACGAAATTAGTGACTGTTAAATTATAATGTCGCACGAGCTTCGATAACCAACATAAAGTCATCCAACATTTATTTACAGAAATTTACGGGCAATGACCTTTATCAATTTTGGCGATCTTCAATCTCAAATTCTCAATATGGCGCCGGATATTAGAGTGTGACTGAAATCTAACATTTGTACCTACATAAAGTATTAGACACGACATGTCTTAACACTTAACGGTTTCGTTTCGACACACTTGCACCAGTCAGTATTATTCATTGTCCTATGAAAAACTAAGATCGCTTAGTAAAAGATGTCGAAAGAAAAACGGTATTCAAACCTTAATAGTTTTTTAAGTATACCTCCAAGATTGTAATGACCGATAATTTACCAAAATGTGTAAGAATTTGGAACCATAGAGTACCGTATGAAATGCTGGTTTTTGACACAGAGTACAGAAGTACAAAAGGTTACCTGAGTTTTTTGAGATTGTTCATAAAGTTCGTGGTCAAAAAGGGAACGGGAACCCACTTTATATCCAAGGAGGAAGTCTAGAGGATAGGCAAAAACAGTCACCTAAGCAATCACAGAGAAGTTATTATGACAATATTTCCTTCGATGGATCGTTGAAGACCACATCACTCTTGATAATAGGTCCACGTTAGGCAATCTTTATGAGGTTGTTGGTTTCCTATAATGGAGATATTTAGATTATCAATTTAGGTTAGGTAATAAGATTCTAGCAAGTAGGATTTATTGTACTATTTACACCTTTTACATACCAATTTGATGACTACATTTGTATAATTAATGTGATTATTTAGAAATATTATACCTTGCCTCGCCTGAAATACAGGATTACCTAGTTTAGGCACATAACTTAATAGAATTTTTCGTAGATTTAAGCAAATTTGTATTTAGTATTTTACGTTTTTACATGAATAAACTTTTATTATATATTATTAATTTGTTTTTAAACTACATACAACAATTTCCGCAGCTTCCCAATGTTTTATCTGGAAAGAAAACGGTTAGGGCGCAACCAACCCTCAAAACTCATGCACCGTAGGTAGGTGTGGCGTTATCTTGATACAACTCTATGCGACTTCTGCTCGTATCTATTCCGTGTTCTCCATCTGTCATTGCGCAACTCACCATCAGTGCTATGACCTCAAGACATCTCACTCATGTTAAACCGACTTAGTTTTGGGAATACTTCGTAGTTACGTAATAGGTACGTTGAATAAACAATAAAGCTGCTCTGCGGACATATTCCCATCCCAATAGTCCCGTTGTGTAAACTTGGCGCATCGCCTGAAGAAGTTGGATATGCGGCGGAGGATGAATTGAATATTGATATTGAACTTGAAATTACATCGCTGACAGTGTTGTGTAATATAATGAGGTAAGTAATCGTATACCGCGCTGCATTCTGTGGTTGGCTGGATATATTTTCAGTAAAGTGTCATTACTTCTTCCTGTTTACTAAGAAACTGCGCATGCATCCTTTATACATATCTTATTATTGAAATACTAAATGGTGGGTACCTACTGAATTCGGAAAATCATACCAAATATAGAATGTAGTGCCATCATACATGTCATTGGTAGAGTTATGGGATCGAATTCAGACAGGCATTTTAATTCGTGCACTGTTTTCATTACCATTGCTATTCAAATGGTGAAGGATAACAATAGTGAGGAAACAAACATGTTCTAGAACCAAATAATCGAAGACAAATGAAGTCCACCACAGCTCACGGGCTCGCACGGCACGGGCTCTCGCGTAGTGCTCGGTACCACTGTCTCGCACAGAGTGGAGGCCTAAGTCCTAGCCTGGCAGTTGGAACATGATAAAATAAGGCTAATTATGTAATACTGCAACGCAGTCGCGTTAATTGCGTGTTTATCTTTGTGTCACTTGAAATCAGAACCTACTGCATTTCACTGTCATTAAACACTCCACGGGGCTTCTAGGAGCTAACTAATTATACAGTCCAGACACATAATCGCTCGAGATAAAATCGTATAAATGTTTGTGGTTCGACATGCCCGTGTTGCGTAGTGTGCTGATTAATGGACTATGTGACAGTTGGCAGGACATGGCAACACATTTTATTGGAATATGTGGACTGGATTGGATAATTTCCTTTATAGCTATATAGAAGTTGGCATTTTAATGGCTGGCGGTTTAGGAGATTTTATAGGCCCCCAGTTTTTATAGGTGAACTGTTTAGAAAAAAAGAAAGAAAGAAAATTTGTTTATTTGCGGTAAGTATGACGCAAAGAAAGAACACGAACACAAAAAAGAACAAGTTTGGGGAAAATATGCGTCACATCCGCGCAAATATGCGTCACAACCGCGCAAATATGCGTCACATCCGCACAAATATGCGTCACATCCGCGCAAATATGCGTCACATCCGCGCAAATCAGCCATCGCTCAGCAAAATGCTGCGACCCTATGCGAGACAGAGCCCCAGCACTGGTTTTCAGCGACAGCCGGCGTGATGATCAAATCAAATCAAATCATTTATTTTTTGCCAACATGGGTAGGGTAGGTAAAGATGTTATACATGTTTTGATAATGTTCTCCATGCTTTGCCGTCATTTGGACATGCAAAATTTTACACATAAATTACAATCTACTATCAAAATACCATGTGAATAACAATAAATATTACAAAATTATTAAATTGGAAAATCATTTTAACCATTTTATTTTTCAATGTCAAGAAGTATCTAGTAGTCAATAATTAAATAAATGTCATAGAAAAAGTGAATAAATAATTAAAATAATAATAATATGATGAATTGGGGAAGGTCGCGGCAATCGGCCAGATGCGAGAAGCACAAGACCGGTCGATATGGCGACGCGCGACGGTTGGGTGAACAGCAGTGGACGTCTTTCGGTTGAAGTGGTGATAATGATAAAGGTATGATTCCAAAGACCACTGCACGCGGCAGTGCTGCCACGTCACTACTGGTCCCCATAAATTTTCTATAGGTTTATATGAGATACATTCCGTGCACGGCTGCAATGTCGCAGCAATAAATTTATGATTCCGAACCCCGGTGCAGTACTGCCACGTGCAGCGGGGATCAGAATATATGATTCTGATCATGATTTTTTGGACACAGTACTAGTTCGCCCGGAACTCTCTCTTTAAGAGCACATACGTCTCTTCCACCGTTCATCCATGTTAGAAGCTGACAAACTATGAAGCTAGACAATGAACATACAGCTTTTACTACCTGTAATTCTAATAGTATTCCCAAGAGATTTAAGACTGTTTTGATAAATTTACGTTTGAACCTTGTTCGGTTCGATTAATCGATCATTGTCAATTTATAACGTGGAAGTGAATGTTGAGATGACTGCATTGTTGAGATGACTGCATTGTTGAGATACAGATGTATTTGAGAAAAAGACGAGACAGAATAGAACCGAATATTATACTTAAATATAAATCAATCTGCCTAGCCTTTTCCCAACTATATTGGGGTCGGCTTTCAGTCTAACCGGATGCAGCTGAATACCAGTATTTTACATGGAGCGACTGCCTATCTAATCTCCACAGTAACTGGGTAATACGATACCCCTTGGTATGATTGGTTGTCAGACTTTCGGGCTTCTGACGACCCGTAACGACTGTCAAAGATCCACAAATGACAGCCGGGACCAACGGCTTAATGTGCTTTCCGAGGCACGGAGGAGTCTCGGTATGTAAAGATGGTCACCCATCCACGGAGCAATCTCGGCAAGCGATGCTTAACCTGATGGATCGACGTGCTCCTCTACTTAAATATGAATAGGTACTAGCAATTTGCCAGCGACGTCCGCAATCCTCTTTATTCCATATCCCGTGGTAATTTCGAAAAATCTCAAAAGTCTAAATCAAAATATTTTATTTCACATAAACCTACATGTGTTATTATGAAACCTCCGTAACTAGGTGCACGGTTTCAATTGGTCGATTCCTTTGGAGAAGAGCCGGCAAGAAACTCCACGGTTACTCTTTTAAAAATAATTGTCTTTTGTTTTATAATATTTTCAATAACAGTGTAAATACTCGTAGCTAGGAAAGTTTAGGTTTGGGTTTAAGTTTAGCTTTCAACAAGTACTGGTATCGACCCTAATTGCGTAATTTACGATTAATCACAATCTGAATCATTTTGAAACAGATTGCTAATCCCGCTTCATAAGTTCGAAAAAAAAAATCTGCTCCACAACGAAAATAACGCAATGAATGTGGTTGAACTGTCAAAATTAAACAGATTACGAGTCTTAATCATTTACGAAAATGTGTTACGCAATTAGATAGCAGGTATTTAACAAAATCTAGGCCTACAACATTCTCAAATTTACAAAAAGAAAACAAAAATGTATTCCATGTCTATATCATAGGAATACATCTAGGTCCATGGGTTTGGGCTGGGCGTTGATGAGTCAGACAGTGAGTCAGGGCTCAGGATATTTTATTGTTTTTTTTTTACTAGCCCAGCCTAACCTACTTTGTCCCACTCCTGGGCAATTATTAGGATTATTATGATTATTTGTGTCAATTAAGACTATCAGTTCAATAAATTATGTGTACTGTCCAATATTAATCGCAGGCCACATTGAGAACGAAGCGAAACAAAACTAAGGCCCATATTATAGAACCTCACTCAAGACTCAAACATTACATAAAACTAGTTTCAACCAATCAAAAGGCTTTAAATGAGTTTTAAGTAATGCTTGAGTTTTGAGTGACGTTCTGTAATACGGGCCTAAGTTTGTTTAGATTCGCTCATGTACCTCCACCTCACTCACTGTCATACAAAGTTACTTATGATATCGACGTAAGTAGGCTAAGCTGTGTATTCATTATAAGTTAGTAGTTAAGAGCGTTTATTCTGAAAGTGGGCAACGTCGTAAATAGATGTCAAATATTTAGCTTTTTTGATTAATTTTGCAATATTACTGTATGGAAATATGAAATGTGGCTAACTAGTGAACTAAAATATTAATAATGAATTGCAATTATAACACTGAATTTGGTGTTGTAACCGTTTTTTACAACTAAAACTAAATATTCGGTGTTACGATATTAATTACTGCATGTCATAATTAATATTTTAGTTCATTCGTTAGCCACATTTCATATTTTCATACAGTAATAATGCCAAATTAATCAAAACAGGTAAATATTTGACAGCTATTTGCGACGATGCCAACTTTTAGGATAAGCGCTCTTAAGCATTAGTATCCAATAATAATAATTAATTGTACGCGTATATTTCGAAAAGGTAAATTGTTTGTAGACGCCTTGGATTGACGCGTGTTTTCATACTGCGAACTATGAACCGAAGTATGAAATGACGCGGTAGCTACATGAATGAAGCTAAACGAACTTTAAGTTTCGTTTCGTTTCGTTCTCAGTGTGGCCTACGCCGTACGTATACATAAAACAAATTATCAATCAGACAGGAGACTCCCAAAAATCGCAATTCACTTTTTCCTACTGGCGCCAACAACATTTTTTATTACGCTAAAAACTCAAGGTCAAATGCAGAATCAATTAATCATCAAATACTGACGAATCAATGTGAAATGGCGAAATTTACGAATACAACGCTAGTGGGTCAGTGTGTGGCATAACAAGATCGATTGGTCACGGTCTTTCACGAATACTGTCGAAAACTCGCATAACCGGAACAACAATGTTTTTAACACTGATTGTTGTTAAGTTCAGGTCGTAAATTAAAGATTTGGAGACTTCAAGATGTTGTGTTCAGACTTTTGTGAGTGTTTCGTCTCAGTCAAAAAGGTGAAAGAAAGTATATTATGTAACGCAATGCCACTACGAATAGATTGCTCCAACCCCTAAGAAGTTCAAGGAAGAGTTGAACACTTTTTTTTTTTTTTTTTTTTGGGTGGGAAGTCGTCAAATGACTCCTCCCGCTTTGGGCAGAGCGAGAGGGAGTGTCAGACTTTTACTGACTAAAACCCACCCGTGTTCCTTCCGTTGCCTATGTGGGGCCGCGATATCCCTTTCAGACAAACCCGCGACCCCAGCAGGCATTGGTCCTTCCGGACCCCGTCAATTGTTGCTGACATCCCTTTGAGGCGCGCGTGGAACACAACGCGCCGTCGACCCGGGCCTGGTCCTTATCGGACGGCGAGCTGCCCATCGCTCACCGTCCGCAGGCCCGCGCCTACGGTGGCCGGAAGTCAGCTTGTGACTCCCGCTCCCGGGGCGGATCGTCGGGGCGTCTCCTGTGGCGACTAGGGGCGCGAGGGCGTGCAGCTTGAATCTCCCTCGCGCGCTCCGCCTCCTCCTTCGCGAGCATAACTGCTTCGCAGAAGGAGGTGACGGCCTCCAATGCACTCTCGCTCCGGACCATGGCCTGAACCAGGGCCGGACGCGAGAGTTCGCCGCCGCCGATGGCCTCCGTGAGGACACGGCGGTGCTCCGCCCAAGCAGGGCAGACCTCCACCGTATGCTCCACCGTGTCCTCCGGGCGATCCACACAATGGTGACACCCGGGCGTTTCTTCCCGCTTGATCCTGAACAGGAACCTCCCGAAACAACCGTGTCCGGAAGAGTTGAACACTGACTCATACATTTTTCCGAAAAATTCTTTCAATTGTTTGGCTGAGACGAAAAGTGTTAAATAATTATATCGAAAGGATAATGAGTACGGGATGTCAATTGATAACGAAACGCAAGTGTGAAGTTGGCGCGCTTCACAGCAACAAAGTCTTCAACAGAGTCTAGCCCGACGTTCGTGCGAGTCAACGAGAGCGCTACAGCGGCGTGGAGCAACTCTCTTGACCATCGGACATCGTACGGACAGCAAGTGCCTAGAAACTGTCTAACGTTTCGTTTTGTCAATTTTAATAAGTTCAAATATAACCCCAACTCCAGACTTTTTCTTTTCGCTTGCAACACACATCTACGACAAGAAAATGTTCAATGGTGAAGATTCTAGCTCCAATCGGCCGCCTGTTCCGATATATATATATACGCAATATTGCAAGTGCATCAGTTCATCAGTGGTGATCCAGCGCTCGTATTTTCAGTAGCCAACTACTCTTTTCCTTCCTAGCTCTACTATGTAATTAATCACTCGCACGCCCGTCGGCAATTTGTAATCTTAGCCGGTAAAAAACTTTTTAGGTTTGTTTAAAACTTAGGTGAAATGAGCTGCCATTTCACCGGGATTGGCAGATCACTTCAAGCTCACTTCACTTAAGTTGTCACGGTGGGATTTTTACATAATACTCGTAGATCGGCCTGATTACGTTTGTTATTGAACAAAATAGCTCAATTTGGAATTCGACAAAATGTTCTGTCGTGACGACAAAGAATCCTGAATAATGAGATTTCCAAATTAAAAATCACTTTTGATTTTAAGACAACGTAAAAATCTGTCGGCTTCACCACTGTATGCCTCTACGGTATCGAAACTAGCATAATAATCACGTAACGGCAATCCGATTCATTTAACATTTGTAGCCGAATGTCATATGAAACCAATCGGCGTGAAAATCTAATGATTCGACGGACATTGACCGATGCAATGTTTGTTTGGCTATCAATACCGCACTGTCAAATGATTGTGTTGTAAATTTTAGCATCATTGAAGCTTTTGTGTTTTAGCGTGTTTTATTGGCTAGATGAACCGATGACTTTAAAAAGGTGGCTGGGACAGCCTGGATGTGGAAGGTGGAAAAGATGGTGTTGTGGCGCAGCCTGGGAGAGGTCTATGTTCAGCAGAGGTTTCCGTCAGGCTGAGTGAATTGATTAATTGTGTGGAGTTATGGCCCATTTTCTCTTACAGAGAGGAAGCCTGAGCCGTAGCAGTAGTGGGGACATTATGGGCTATGATGCCATGTTGCTATCGAATCGCTAATGGTGCGGAATCTACTCATAGTTAGCGTCTTCTTTTTCAACTCGCCGCTCGTCGCCGCCTCGGTCTTCACTTAGTTCAATTACCTACTCTTTGGCATTACTTTCTACCCACTTCCACATCAAGGAAGCATTCCCTGGCTTGCG
Organism: Agrochola macilenta; assembly: GCA_916701695.1. Classification (NCBI taxonomy): domain Eukaryota; kingdom Metazoa; phylum Arthropoda; class Insecta; order Lepidoptera; family Noctuidae; genus Agrochola; species Agrochola macilenta. The sequence goes on along the minus strand of OU753560.1, from coordinate 18,550,333 downwards.
GACGGCGAGCAATGGGTAGCTCGCCGTCCGATTAGGACCAGGCCCGGGTCGACAGCGCGTTGTGTTCTACGCGCGCCTCAAAGAGATGTCAGCACCAACTGACGGGGTCCGTAAGGGCCAATGCCTGCCAGGGTTGCGAGTTAGTCCGAAAGGGATATCGCGGCCCCGGCACACAGGCAACGGAAGGAACACGGGTGGGTTTTAGTCAGTAAAAGTCTGACACATCCTCCCGCTCCGCCCAGAGCGGAGAAGTTATTTGATAATTTCCCACCCTCAAAAAAAAAAAAGCATTCCCTCTTCAACCTCTTTGAATAGTCTTAGTAGATCTACGCATGTTCTAACATCGATTTTTTTTTACCGTGCGTATGTTTCCCTGCCTACGTGATCTACAGTCGACATATTAGTAAGATCACTCTTAATCATATCTTTCTATGTCGGATGACGACCTTGTATCCTTGAAGCTAAGAAAGTTATTCCTTAGTCATAACAAAATGTTAGGTAAACGGTGGTTAATGCTTCTATATTTCAAAAACTTCTGTGTTTTTCGTACACACGCGACTTCCTCAAGGCCAATTGTATGATTGCGAAACTTGCAATTTTGCAAATAATATACGGTTGTCCGTATCGGTCACGACTCTTTAAAATCGTGATTTTGTAGCTGTATGAGTAGTGTCGTCATGTTTGTTTGTATTCAACAATACTTATGTGCTTTCTTATTCGGTTTGAATTATGAAAAATCGTTATGCGAAAATTGTTCTTCCTCTTTAAACTTTTTCCTCTATACATCCAAAACTCTATTGCTGAAATTAGTAGAAAATAACATGTTTTAAAAACGAATAAGTACTCGTAATGACTAAGGGATTTATTTATAAATGTTGTTAAAGTTATGTTGCAACTGTTTAACCATACATTTTTGACGTTTGAACGGCACTTAACTTTAAGCATCGTTTATAAATAAAACCCTGTGTGTAGTAATAACATGTTTTAAAAACGAATAAGTAAGGAATAAAAAATTATGAACATCTATCGAAGAGATTGCAGTTCTCGGCACCAAGTCTGACCCTGACCTGTTTAAAAAGAAACTTATAATCTTCCTCATCATTATGTACTACACTTATGTCAGTAATTTGAATAATAACATTTAATAAGACATAATGTATGTTATGTAATGTGTTACTGGGTCACAGTAACAATTTCCCATGATATAATTACCGCTTGTCCCAAGTATGACGTGAGATGACGGTTTGATAGTAATTTGTAGTTAGCGGGATAATTGACGATCGCTGCGACAATCATGTGACAAAAAGGAGAGTAAGTGTACCTACGGCCTGAGTGCACGCTCTATTCGAGCGTCGGGCGGGGAGGGGCGTGCAGCGTTCATGTTAAACACGTGCTACCCGTAGTGGCCGTCCTGAGTGCCGGCCGAGCGGAGCGTGGGCAGCAGCGGGCTTGTTTGCGTCGAGCGGGGCGTCGCGTGCAAGTTCAAACCAGTTTGTGTTTTGCAGCGGTGATACGTGCGTTCTTGAAGGATGTCGTTTGAAGAAATAATTTCAGAAATACAAAATAAACCTGAAATATGGTTATCTTCGCATTCTTTATATAAGAACAGAATAGTTAAAGCAAGAGTGTGGAATAATGTTTCAAATAACGTAGAAAACTCTCCAAATTGTTTTCTTTGCTTCACAATGTTACTAGGACCTTGTCTTGACTCATAATTAAATTTTAGCCACAAATTTTCTTCTAAATACATATCAATAATATCGTACGACGCAGACGCCATGATGAAAAATGTGACCGGCTCACACGAACGCTAAGCGTGCACTAAGGCCATTCGGCGAACGCTCTTTCGCCGCATGCACGCAACGCTGAACGCTCCGCCAGACGCTTCTTCACTCAGGCCGTACACTAAAGTATAGTTGACCTCGTAACGGCTTTACTAATTTTGACAACAACAACGACTGTCACATAGCCAAATTGACCTTGTAGGGCTAAGGCTGGCGCACATTTTGGCAGGCCGCATCGCAACGCAAAAATCCTCGTACATTTTGTGAGAACCATCGGTCCATCGCACACTACAGGCGGGCCTCACCGCACTTTTTTTGTATTGGAATGCGCTGCGCTGCGGCTCCTTGCGGCTGTAATGTGCGCTTGGCGCTTGTACGCTTTATTATGTGCAAGTGACATTCAGCCTAAGGGTGGTAAAGCAATTACGAGGTCGTCTATATATATTGAAAAGTGTGAGATGTATCCCGTTAGATGGATAGATAGATAAGTCTTTATTGCGCGCTTGAGATACATGATACAGAATAGTGATTAAAAAACAATGGGCGGTTTTATCTCTGTCAGACAATTTCAGGCTGGACAGAAATGTGTGAAAAGATATAATATGGTGCAGAATCCGTCCATGTCAAATCAGAATCAGAATACATAAATGATTGGTCGGGTTTAAAGTCAGAGAATCACATGATATCACTCCCCAATTTCCGATTACATGAATAATATTCTAACTAACCAATGAGGTTGACCATGACATGATAGCTTTCGTTGCGAAGCCGTTGTGCTGATGGTAAATTACGCAATTTTTCAAATTTTTCAAGATGAAGAATAGTTTGTAAAATTGACGCCAAAGCTTTTGTTTTGGCACCGAAAATTGGCACAGAAGATGAAAAGTGATCATTCTATTTTATGATTCTAGTTCACTTATAAATATGTACCTGATTGACCGAGCTCTGCTCGGGTGAAAATAAAGAATGCTAATTTAATAGTACAGGATAGTTCATACTAATTCCACGTATAGTACATGCTGCCATGATAGTAGGTACTTACTAATTCCATGCTGCCATGTCATTCTATGGTATAGTAGCCATCTTGTTGTAAAGTTTTGGCGACCGAGTTCTGCTCGGGTGAAAATACGGAGAAAATCAATTCTCTCAGATATGAGACCTAGCTAGATCGATTTTTAGGCTCCGTAAACCCATAATATGTTGCAACTTTCATCGAAATCATTAGAGCCATTTTCGAGATCGTGAATACAAATATATACGTATATGTGTAGGATGTCTCTCTTTTCTTACGAAACGAATAACACAAAAAATAGAATAAACTCGAAGTAAATAAAATAAATAAATAAACGAAAGCACTAACCATTTACTTAGTATTCTTTAGACCGAATTTAACGATGGCGCCACTTCTAAGCGCCAATTATCCAATTAGACTTAATCGATTTCGTAAAAGTTAGACATCTATAATTATTAGGAGTTCCAAGATTTAAAGCTTCTTTCGTTATATATATAGTGATATCTTGTTGAAATGGTTTGACTTTAGTGATCTCTATTTCCTTTAATTGTTTATTGGACATGAATTAACATATTATACTGATTCTTCTTTCTTGATCGTATGGTAAGTGACTAGCCTGGTGTCAGAGTCAGAGAGACGTAGCTTCACATGCCGTAGAGAAATATCTCTCAGGTTTCCTCATTTTCTAATATACTGATTAATATTTTGAGACTGAATTTCAATGTCATTTGTCTTTCGTCAGTGTTTGAACTTCGTGATAGGTATTCGATGTCCCGAGCATTGCGCTCAGTTGTTGTTGACTTCTACATGTACCTAGATATTTCTCTTCATCATAAGGACCAGTTACAAGCACTTGTGGCTAAGTAATAACAGCCGTACGTACCGATCGATTAGGTTAAGCTACGCTTGCCGCGGTTGGTCCGTGGATGCGTGACCATCTTTACATACCAAGACCCCTCCGTGCCTCGGAGGGCACGTAAAGCCGTTGGTCCTGGATGTCATTTGTAGATCTTTGACAGTTGTTACGGGTCGTCATCGTCAGAAGCCCGAAATTCTGACAACCTGTTTTACCAGGGTGTTACCCAGTAACTGGGTTGTGGAGGTCAGATAGGCAGTCGCTCCATGTAAAATACTGGTATTCAGCTGCATTTGGTTAGATTGGAAGCCGACCCTAACATAGTTTAGAAAAGGCTGGGCAGATGATGATGAAGGATCAGTTACGAAGAGAAAAGGAGAAACCGCTAGCTAAGGTTATTTTACACAAGGGTCAAAAGTCAAAAGAATTGGGCCTACGTGCTTACTGCTTATGCCTACGTGCGAACTGGCATTGTAATATTCAAATGTAGACCATCTCCACTGAGGCTATCACGACATAATTATAAAACAAAATCGCTTCTGTCTGTCTGAACGCGATAAACTCAAACTACCGAACGGATTTAAATACGGTTTTTACCAATAGACGGAGTGATTGATGAGGAAAGTTTAGGTGTATAATTCATTAAGGTTTTGTGTAAATTAGCTGAAATATGACGATGATTGTTGAAGATGTCGGAATAAATCATACTGACTGGGAGCTTTACCACGTTCGCTGCGTAAACCAATAGAGTTATATGAAAACAATGTATTGCGGAATTAATAAATTGTTTATCTAGATTAACATGCGTAGTACGTTTCTGTAGGATATTTTCATCCACGCGGGCGAAGCCACAGGCTTCAACTTACTCACAACAGAATTCAACTGACTCACAAAGCCACTACCTCCATATTATCAGGTCGGGGAAAGCGCCAGACAATATTTAGGTTATGACGTCACATGACATGCATACCTACTTCTCACTGGAATCGAAGTCGCCTGCATAATTCCACACGTATAAAATTGATAATATGGAATTTGTAACTCAGATTATTTAAATGACATCAAACTTTGGCCACGAAAGCCTGCTTTATAAAAATATACCTTAATGTTAAGACGTTAGGGTTTAAAATAATTTGTGGTGTTTGGCTTAGGTTACGAGTTTCCCTCTAGCTAGTTCAAGGGTCATGAGGCAAGTTATTCAATGCTTTGGATGCGTTCAGAGTATATACAAATAAAAGGATGTTTATTGGGTGTAAGCGGAAGAACACATAAATACAATTGATGTACTGTGTTTACGTCAATTATACAAGGTACAATAAATTTTAAAAGGCTTCAGCTGGAAGAACCTGTCTTGAAGGTCCAGTTGATTGAAGTTCCTTAACATAAAGGTACAATTCCGTAGCCGACTGCACGCAGCAGCAGCAGGCGACGAGTCTGCGCGACACTATTGGTTTCTAGTCTTTCTTTGAAATATCGTGCAGGATACGGAAGGTCAAAGAAATACTTAGAAACCAGTAGTGTCGCGGCGACACGTCGCCTGTTGCTGCTGCGTGCAGTCGGCTACGGAATTGTACCGTAACACTGTTAAGGCTCTGCAAAAAACTTTATTTATTTATTAAAACTTTATGCACAAGTAAAATAAAATACCATACAAAGGCGGACTTAATGCCTGAGGCATTTTCTACCAGTCAACCTTAGGGTGATGCAGAGACAAAACATGGCAGGTGCAACATAAGGAATTGATAACACGATAGAATAAATACATTCATATATACACTCATAGTATAAACAGAATAACTTTGTCAGGAGAAATAACGATCAGTAGAGGAGAAAATGAACCCAGCAAATTCTGGGATGTTTCAGCCAACTTCTTGCGTACCTTCACTTTAAAAGACAACCGACAACCAACTTTATCATAATTAAAACTAATAACTCATCAGCTAAAAACGAACCTATATAATGCCGTCACTGAAAACGCCGTAGACCAGCCTTCAGGAAAAATTACACGAGCTTGATACCACGACGAGTAAGGAGCAAAAGTGATGTGGACTCGTGTTGTTAAGAATAGGAGACCAATATTCCATACGTGTGTATACGTGTGTCGTACGTGAACAGATCAGTTGATAAATATATTCGGAAGTTTGCATCACAAACCTTTAAACGAAGGCTGGCAGCATAAACCCGTTCATCACGAGCAAACGTTATTGCTCATACGTCAGACCAAGTCTAATATTACTCGTAGATAATATCACTTTTACGGTAATCAAGATTAATGTATGCAACCGGCAGGTCTTCACGCTGTTCCTGCCATTAGTAGATGTAATGGCGTGTACGTAGTAATGACGAAACTTGACACGAACGTGACTTCTGGTAGAAGAGGACATACTATTGTACTAGTTATGGAAAGTTATAGTGTGGTTTTAGTAGTCAGGGCTGACGTTAGAAAATGCAATGATGATGAAATTAACAAGGGAGATAAGAATTTTACTGACCATCTGCAGTCGATGATAACAATCTTAAAGTGAAAAGTCAAATTCATAAACTGTAGCATGAAATGGAACGTGGTGTGAAAAAAAAATTACAGCGTAACTAATTCGAGATCTTGTGATAGCTAACCAACAAGTTCTTTAAAAAAAATTGCAAGGATTGATTAATCTAGATGAAAAAAAAAGTCAACGTCACTGCTGCAAGCGGAAGCTAGTTTGGGAACCGAAAATAATAAGTTAGAAACCCTGGCACAGAGTTATGATAATTCTGGAAAAAAGAGAAGAAGAAGACGGAGTTTTAAAGAAGGAGCACATAAAAAGAATGAGCACATTGAAAGAAGAAGCACTTTGGATGAAAGAAGGAACATTGAAAGAAGAACTTTGAGATTGTGTTAGTCAATAGGAGTCCATTGATACATAACTTTCCCACGAAAGAATATGAGAACATTAAAGGATGTGGGCGTCAGCACAGGCTCTAAAATAATCTATTGATCACCTCCACAAAGGTCACTTCTTACAACACTGGCACTGCAGTTAGTTCTTCTATAGCATGTTCATATATAAATATGCCTTCGGGTCAGATATTATTATATGTATGTCCCACATCTGATACTGCATCTTTCACTTGCAGTTGCCTAATTGTTGTGTGACCTGACATTTGTCGTAAATAAAGTTACATTGACTATTATAGTTCTGACATTATTGATTTACAGTGTAATGTTATTATGGATTTCTCTAACTTTTATGTAATGTACAATGTTGTGCAATATGATTTCTCTATTAGGAATATAGAAAATAATAAATTAATTATTTGACATTTGAAGTGCATTTTAGATTTTTTTTATTTGAAGATGGGAAGCCAGCGGTTACGTTGTGCAACCGCCAACTGTACCGACATTTTTATGACCGTTCAAATATTCTTAATGAACGAGGGTAGATTTCTTACTCGTGAATTTAGAATTTTAGTGTTTCACGGAGTTTAATCCTTTGACGAAAAACTTGCCGTTGTCGTTCAATCACATTTTCATCACCATTAACATCACTACTTTCACTAGTCGTTGTTATAACCATTGTTTTGCTTATAATATTTTATTTTATTTAGTTATTTCAACTTGTAAAGTTTTGACACATTGTAAGTCGTGCCGAAAGTATGTTACAATTGACTAAATATGTAAACTTGTAATTACAATAATTATGTGTTCAATGAAGTAGTTTTACCTACTATTATGTTAACATACCCCTATATAGTGATTTTTTAAATAGAAATATGTAAAATTGTAGCGTGTCGTCTACAATTTATATTTAATTTATAATTTTATTTTCATTTACGTTATACAGTGTGCCGAATTTCATCCAAATCCACCATGGCCATCAGACGTTTTTGCATGATTGAGTAACAAACATCCCAACATACAAACTTTCTCATTTAAAATATTATACAGGGTGTCAGGGACATCGACGCGAAAACTGTTACCATGGATTCTGTAGATGATTCTGAACCCCCCTGCGTTGAAATTTTACGTAGGTTATTTAAAAAATATCTGCTGTTTCTTAGAAAATTGTAACCTCCGCGGTCAAAATGTAAGGAACAGCTGTTTTATTTTAAATAACCGACTAAAAATTTCTATTCAGAATCATGCACTGAATCCATGGTAGCAGACTTCACATTTTTTTTATTTATTCAAATCACAATTATAACACCTTTACAGACTCATCCAAGGCGATGTCCCTGCCACCCTGTATAGTAGGATAGGATAATGTGAGCTGCTACATAATATTTTCTGATAAAGTCACTGAAAAAAGCTGAAAAGAATGTCAATTATTTTTGTATAAATATGCGGATGATGCAAATTATAGCCCAAAGTTATGAGAATAATTGCTAAATTATGTTGTTAAATTAGTTTTAATTCACTGTCAGTTATTTCAGACGCTCGTAAAATACTAATGATTTCCACATATTTTGGCTTTAATATTCGTAATTAGCGTGTAAAAATTTAGACCATAAAATAGTTGAATATTGACAAAAAATTACATTGCATAAAGTGTTGTTTTGTAGAATATTACGATACTAGTACCAAAATACAGTTTACTCTAACAACGATGATAAAGATTGTAAGTTCAAGAACTATGTATTTCTTTTATTTATTTATTTTAACATAAACCGGCCAAGGCCAATAGCATATGTTAAAAAAACAAAGACACAAACACATTATTAAAGTAAACAAAAGTATACAATTACTCGACAATCATACGCTCATCTCACAATACTCCAGATATACTGACAAGATCTTCCATTCATCCGCTAACACATCACAGTCAGGCTTAGCGTCCAAGCAGTGGTCTCGAATGTCAGAGTGCGAAATCGGTAGAGCTGCCCACAAAATTCGGTACATTAGTACCCAAAATCGGTATATGACAAAAAAAAAATACAATGTTCAATCAAATTCGTTTATTTATCAAAAAATAAATTAAGAGTCTAATTTACATCAAACCAAACACACTTAAATATAATGATTTTTTTCGATCTTTAGGATCATACTCTACTCTTTGGCCATAGCCGCGGTCATCTTTGAATTAATTTCCAAGTCATAACAATTAGCGTCATTAAAGAGTCGTTTTGCATGCAATAGAACAGTGATTGACTCAGTAGACAGCCTATTTCGCTGTTTTGTTTTCATAAGATTCATAAGATTTCAGAGGACTCAAGGGTATTCCTCAAAAAATATGGAACTAACTAGGTACTTACTTTCTATTGAGGAATCCCTCAATAGGCTGTCCGTAACGTAAAACATAAATGAAAAGGATTCCCAACGTAGAAGTGTAAAATCGGTAGAAAAATCGGGATTATTACATGTATTCACTGAAATCGGGGAAAAATCGTTGCAATTCGGTATTTCGGTAGGACAGAGCCCATATCGGTAGAAATACCGAAAAATCGGTAGGTTCGAGACCACTGCGTCCAAGAGAACATTGAGCGCGACGGACAGGAGACTGGGCTCGAGCGACGACGGTTCGACTCCGAGGCACGGCGAACAATCTATGCCTCTTGCCACGGTTATAGTTTATTGGAGCAAAAAGGTGGGGAAGTTCGTCATACAGTTCAGGAGCTATAAAAGATTCAAGTAGGTTGATTTACTTCGACTACTCCTAACTTTCATCCCAATAGAACTAGAAATAATATTAAGAACCTTATGCAATTTGATATTGTTTTTAGTTTATGAGACTTTAACAACGAATCGAACCACTTTGAATTATATACCGCCGAATGTTGTTAAAGCAATCATTTGGTCTCCAATAAAAAAAATTGCTGGAATAATCTTACAATGTGGACTAACGCGTAAGTGGTCCAGAGTTTGAAAGCATGTTTGGTGGAGGGGTAAAAAAGTTTTTTTTTCTCTAACTGAAAAGACAGCAGTGCTGCTGGCGAGTTTGTTGCGCCACTTCTTCTTCCCAGCTAACGCGGGCGTTTTTGGGGGACTGTCTTATGGTATTTTGACGTTCGACAAGTGCTGATTCTCAGCCTAGTTTGAATAGATGACTTTTGAATTTTGAATTTAAGAACAGTTATGTGGAAACATAGGTACATGTACATGTACATGTGATTGCAAAAAATTATGGTAAAATTGCGGACACATTTGTAAAGCAACAACTGTCTTCAAGTTACAAAAAGCTGACACAGATACATCAAGCTGTCTTGTTGGTACAAATTGCTGACAAAAACTGGTTACCGATTAGTTTTCCCACGTAAGTCGGTTAAGTTAAAATGGGGCTGCTGTCATCATCGTTACTAGATAATTAATACTTATGTTGATAATATGTCAGTAAAACGTGTTAGCGGACTGCTTGTACGGTCTTCTGTCAGATTTTCCGATCAGTATGGATTTAATACTTTTTTCCCTTTTGAGAACCGGCTCGTTTTGGTTGCTGGAGCTGGACAAGTGTCCTGGCGAGATTAGATCCTCTACCACAGGTTTTACACGTAGCTCTGCATCAAGTACCTATTGCCACTTTTTTGAAGAATGGGATCACCGGACTTCTGCTCCACGCGTCGAGTGTTGCACTTTCTTAGTGACATTCTTGTGATAACATATTGCCTACGTAATAATATGTTGGTCACCTAAGACATATTTTAGATGAAACACTTATTGCGTGTAGGCAAAACCATAAAAAAACATGTTATCCTATACTATTCCATGAGAAATATTTGTATTTATATATATATATATATATATACTAGCTTTACCCGCCCCGACTTCGCACGGGTAGCTTTAAACCCTACCTACCCTACTTACCCTACCTACCCTACCTACCCTACCTACCCTACTTACCCTACCTACCCTACCTACCCTACTTACCCTACCTACCCTACCTTACCTACCCTACCCTAGTTTTCTCACCGTTTAAACCTTCCCTGGACTATGACAAACATTTCAAAACCATAATCAGCTAAATCGGCCCAGCCGTTCTTGAGTTATAAAATTACAACGAAAAGTGGCATTGATTTTTATAGATATAGATTTGTAGTCACGTTCTCGAAAACGGCTTTAACGATGTCAATGAAAGTTACGGGTATACGGGAGCGAAAAATCGATCTATCTAGGTCTCATATCTGGGAAAATTAGTTTTTTCCATATTTTCACCCGAAACAGAGCTCGGTTGCCCAAAGTTTAGAACAAGATGGCTACCTTAGAATAATTGACAGACATGGCAGCATGGAATTAGTAAGTACCTACTATCATGGCCGGATGGAATTAGTAAGTACCTACTATCATGGCCGGATGGAATTAGTAAGTACCTACTATCACGGCAGCATACAATTAGTAGGTACTATGTATACATGGAATTAGTATGAACTATCTTAAACTATTATATGAGCATTCTCTATTTTCACCAGAGCAGAGTCGGTCGCCTAGGTACTTTCGATAATCAAACAACTAAGAGATCCACATAGATTTAGCCCACTTCATAGATTTAGCCCACTTCATAGATTTAGCACACTTCATAGATTTAGCCCACTTCATAGATTTAGCCCACTTCATAGATTTAAGTCATCTTCGGTCGTTTCACTTTTGCACCCGACTGTACCACAAACTCATGTAAGAATGATATTGCTTTAACCTTGTAGTTCACGGGTTTTTGCTTCAGTCAAACACTATTAACGTTTTTTGACTAATTACTAACATGCAAATTTATTGTAAGAGAATAAATTTCGTGATTCAAGATAATACTCGTAAATAACAGGTTTTCATATTGTTCGCAGTTGTCAGTTAGGATAAGCTTTGTAGGAGTTGAATACAAAGGGCTTGCGAGAAAAATAAGATTATAAACATGTTTAAAGAGAGATTGAATGTCTTTATTGTATTCACATTATACTACTTTCATACTAGAGGAGCTCGTGGCTAATTAACCATAGCCGCACTGGTCGATCCATCAGGTTAAGCTACGCTTGCCGGGGTTGGTCAGTGGATGGGTGACCATCTTTACATACCGAGAATCCTCCGTGCCTCGGAGAGCACGTTAAGCCGTTGGTCCCGGCTGTCATTCGTGGATCTTTGACAGTCGTTACGGGTCGTCAGAAGCCCGAAAGTCTAACAACCTATCTTACCAAAGGGTATCGTATTATGCAGTTACTGGGTTTTGGAGGTCAGATAGGCAGTCGCTCCATGTAAAATACTGGTATTCAGCTGCATCCGGTTGGACTGGAAGCTGACCCCAACATAGTTGGGAAAAGGCTAGGCAGATTGATTGACTCCTTTCATACTAATCTTACTTTGACACGGAGGTGGCAGGTAAAGGAACCTACTTACAAAGTCTCATTGTAAATGAAAAGGTGTATTTTACTCTTCCTTTTTTGGTTTTCAGGGAAAGACCTCTTTGATTGAAGCTAGCCCTACACTGGGCCCTTGTATACTTAAAAAGTATTACAAGAAATCGAATCTCTGAGTTTTTTATTCACAGATTTATGCAATATTTGTTTTTTTTTCATTTACAACAACAAGGCCCATTGTTCACTTATAAGCTGATCTCGCATTGTATAGGACTTCCGTACATTAAGAGGTCAGCTTATACTGGAAAATTATAGTTTGATAAGTAGCCGTGTGTACGGACCGCCATTAAAATACTAGTGCTGTGACTTACCGGTTACTCATTGGTGATTTGTAACTGTTTATTTTTTAATAGCATCGTGGACGACGGGCCTTAGAATTGGTTGACCCCGCTAGGGTTAACTAATTCACATTTATAAAGTATTTTTCTCCATAATTTTACCTTCGAAACTTCATAACTAACTCATGAATATTTTTTCATTTCAGAAAGGCTATCCATGTGCAGAAACTCAAGAGCTAAGTCCAGGTCGCTGGGGTGGTCGCACCATCGCGGAGTGCAAGTGTCCCCCTGGAACTGCCCAGCTGCCACATACCAACACCTGCCACAAACTCTTCGAGAGAGGACCCTGCAGGCCAGGGGAGTACTTCGCGCCAGTCGAGGAGTCTTTCAACAAGAGAGGGTAGGTAAGCATCTTGACGGCTCATCTTGTTAGCTGAAAAGTTGGATAATTTCTTTATACATTTCTATCCGTGGCCAGGCTTCTTGAACGGTTAAGATTTCACCTAAATGAAAGCCCAAATAAAAGCGAACTGTTGGATTTTCAACCCGAGAGTTAAAAATGCAACAGAAATCTATTAAACTTATGGCCTTTTACCCTAACACCATCACCACCATGGTGATGGTAATGGTGTTACGGAAAAAGGCCATAAGTTTAATAGATTTCTGTTAAGAGTGAAATGATGAACCACTATGGTTGATATATAGAATAATGCAAACATACATTTAGTTCTCTGGAAACCCTTTTCACAAGAACTTTTATGTTTGAATCCTACTCGTAGTTTTAATTTTGTCGTCAATGAACCTTTTATTTTTTTTTTACGATCTTTTACTGACTAAAACCTACCCGAATTCCTTCCGTCCGTTTCCGTCAATGAACCTAGCATTATATTCTGTTCAATCTCAGGCTTTATTTCTATTTACTTAAGTTATAATACAATTTATTTTACAACTATTATATATATTATGTACAAGAATGTAAAGAAAACAAATAAGAAAATACTCGTAAAATAAAGAGAAGAGCTCATTGGGCATCAAAAAATTCGTCCGCATCGCTGTCAGCGGGAAAAGTGCCCATCTCAAGTCGTTTCTCACCAAAATCTTGCAAAACCGAGACAATTTTTTTTATGAGTTTACTTTTTAGACCCGCCATATTTTTTACACATTTTTTTTTAAAATTTTTACTCGGTAAACTTTCCAGTTTGATGGCGAGATAATAGAATTTCTATTGCAGTTCATTAAATATATTACAGACACACATCTGGGACCATTAACCCTTGGGCCGATACCATTATTTTAAGTTCCTTAACAGTTTTACCACCTGGACGCCATTAAAGTCGTTAAAACAAACTGGACACTGTTGTACGACTTTCACTAACAAAATACAGTTATAGTAAATTTAACTTTGATAGTTTAGGGTTAGCTAAATACGAGCTTGTCGTGGAATGTCGTAAAAGTCCGGAGGTTTAAGACCTAATACCTCAGCATTAAATAAGGAACGGTTGCAAAACCTGGCAATTGACCTTTTTCCACAGAGGCACAGATTAAGACAGATGGCATTTTAGGTATGAAGTACGCGATGGGCTCGACTTGTTGGGCCAATATTGATGATGCCTGAGTAAAAAAATTAAATTCTAATTAGTCCTTCAGTCAGATAATAAAAAAATATTAGACTCGTATTTTTTGCTTTATCATATTAGTAAAAAAATACTTAGATAAACCGCATTTTAAGTTGGGGAGTGGGGGTCGCTACGTCACTAGTATGTATAAAATCTACATACTCGTGACGTCATGGCACATGTTACCTCAATGTATCGCCGTAATCTTTAGATTATGTAAAAAAATAAAAAATACGTGTCCAATATTTCTTTATAATATAATATAATATTATATAATCTAATTATTTTTTCATCATCCCTATTCAGTGAGTGTAACGTAGTCAAAAGATATAAGAGTTACGCGATAGAAAGAGAGGCAACTTCTAGGTGAATATAACTGTAGGTAATTAGCGCTGTGCGACCTGAATTGCATTTTATTGTGTCGTAGCAAGAGTCGCTTTTTATTTAAATGCGATTTTGCGGAGTGAACCATTTGTATTCATCTGTGGCAGAGGCTACAAGCAACTTTAGAAGAATTGGTAAAAATAGTAGTTTGTGCCTCCCATTATAGGACACTACACCTATAATCTAGATACAATTTTCGACAAGGGCTGCTGGGGTTGTGGGTTCGGCCGAAAGGGATATCGCGGCCCCGGCACACAGGCAACGAAAGGAACACGGGTGGGTTTTAGTCAGTAAAAGTCTGACACACCCTCCCGCTCCGCATTATTATTCTTATTTGATAATTTCCCACCCTCAAAAACAAGGGCGAAGAAGATATTTAAAATAAATCAAATCACATTAAACAAAAAAAATACAAAGGAAGAAAATTTCACGGGTGGTGGTTAGGTGGAGACACTACTGGCCACAGTGACCAGTGGTCTACAAGTTTATGAAACATCGAGAAAAAATTTAATTGCTTTAGAATACCGACACTTTCCGGCTTTTTACCACCGGCCAAGATATTGCGTAGTTGCTAAATAGCCTTTAGCGCGTGCCAAGTGTGTTTTTCAATCAATTTTATTGCTATGATTGAAATTCTGATAATTTTCTAAAAGTTGTTGGTCATTGGTCTAGTGGTCGCAAGCGCTATTGCTGAACATGAGGTCTTGGATTCGATTCCCAGGTTGGACAAAGTATTATTGAGTTTTTCCACCAGGAATTTCTCAGTACCAGCCCGGAATCTTGATTCGTCCCTGGTTGATGGCAATTGGCTCGTTCCTTATTATATCTATCTGCCTTTTCCCAACTATGTTGAGGTCAGCTTCCAGTCTAACTGGATGCAGCTGAATACCAGTATTTTACATGGAGCGACTGCCTATCTGACCTCCAAAACCCAGTAACTGGGTAATTACGATACCCCTCGGTAAGACTGGTTTTCAGACATTCGGGCTTCTGACGACCCGTAACGACTGTCAATTTCCGAGTCATGAAGGAGTATCGATATGTAAAGATGGTCACCCATCCACGGACCAACCGCGGCAAGCGTAGCTTAACCTGATGGATCGACCCGTGCGGATGTTATTACTTAGCCACGAGCTCCTGCCCGCTCGTGGCTAACTAAGTAGCTTGTTCCCTATTACATGGGATTAAACATAACTAGCGAAATGTGGGTGTGTGTACTGTAGAAACAAAATTCAAAAGTCATTTATTCAAACTAGGCTGAGAATCAGCACTTTTCGAACGTCAAAATTACATAAGACAGTCACCCGAAAACGCCCACCCTTCACCACTTCCCAGTGCTTAAGCTGGGAAGAAGAAGTGGCGCAACAAACTCCCCAGCAGCACAGCTGACTGTTCAGTTGAAAAAACTTGATTCTATATAATAGTGCTTATGCTAAAATAATTTACATTACCACAAATTGCAATACAACTCATAAAATAAAAACATTTTAATGAGCAGCTTATGTCAACAATAAATGAATCCAAAATTAAAATAAATTGACTTTAAGTCAAATAAAATAAAATAATCCAAACAATGATATGCTCATATAGTATCATATCATAGAAATATAAATAACAGGAGAAGTGGCATGGGGGCGTGTCTGTATCCGCGCATCTTGACCACAATGGCCATGCCTCAGGCAAATGGCCGTTTCCGCTAACTAGTGCGCTTTCGAACGCGATCGTGATAACATTTAAGAATACCGTGTTGTTCAGTGGTTTCTTGTAAAAATCGAAGCTAAACTATAAACTTTATAAATCGTAGAACCACTTTTCATAAATCAGCACAAGTATTTTGCTATATTTGTGTTGAAAATCATGAAAAACCACAAATCGTAAAATATTTCTTGCCTTTACTACGTTATTTTTGTTTTCATATATCACAGCGACTGTACTTTTATTGTAGTAAATGCATTGCTTCTTTACCACTATCAAAGTATGTCGCTAAGTAACTGGACAAGCAATGTAAAAATTACAAAACGATATTTGCTTTAAGCGGTTGCATCGTTAGTATGGCCGCATCGTCTTGCGACGGATTAGTGATGTGGTTGTGCAGATCCACTAACGTAGGCTATCGACAATAATGTCGATTGTCGTATGAATTTATATTACTATTAAAGTTTATTCTTCAATTTGTCAACAGTTATAGCCTGATTGGAAGACCGATGTGAAATCTTGTTTTATACTCATTTAGATTTTCTCATAATGTTGTTTTTTTTTGGTTTATTTAATATTTCTTTTTTTTACTTACTTATTGTTTATTTATATCGTTTTATTATATGTATATCGTTTTTTATTTATAATTTTTTCAGCAACTTCCAAAAATTTTAATACAATAATAAATGGGAGAATCGATAAGTTTCCGATTTAGTCAATCACTAGCGTATATGTAAAATAAATGGCTTTTGCACAGCACAATGATAGCGAACGATGTTTTCGTGTGGGTGAGTTGTACGGTGCATGGTAAATTCACGCTGTGTTTCATGGGATAAGGTTTATAATTGATTGTGTAGTACGTTCTGATTTGTAAATTGCAAGTGTGAGCGGGACCTCGTATTTATTGGGTTTACTGATCGCATGTGTAGTTGTAGGCTAGAGAGTGGGGATAAATCGAAGACATTGGGTTTCGATACATTTTCAACTACCGGGCATATCTCCTTCTTTCTTATATCTATGTATCATATAGTCTAATATAGTCTAAAATAATTGTTTGTTGCTTGGGGACCCCGGGGGTACATTGGAGTAGCTTAATTAGTCACAAGCCTTTGTTACAACTCTGCCTAATCCTTCGGGAATCACAGCCTTGATGTTATGTTACTCAAAATAAAAGTTATACATTATATTTCTCGGTACATACGTATAAACATATATTCCAATAATCCTAATACAATCTTCTATTACCTAACACAAACCTAATTTCAAAACACAACCGCTTTTCATGCGGTTTTAGGAAACCATTATCATACCATCAAAGTCCATCTACTCGTATTTCCACAAACAAAGGTTTATGCGGTCACACTTTAACATAGGTATTCAAGCAGGCCAGTTTCTAAGATTTCTATTCAAATTAAGTATAAAATTCTTAGAAATAACTGTTACCTAGATTAACTATTGCAGCATCTCTGAATCCTAGATGTGGTGCTTCCGTTTGTATGTAACGATCTGCCGCGAAATAATGAGAATTGGACTTAATCTTGTTAGGCATAAAATTGGGTATTAATTAACATCAGTAGAGCTGGGATTATTTTAAATTTATAGGAAAAGGAGGTCCTGGGTTACGATAGGCTTAGAAGGTGACGTGTCTAATATTTGTAAAACAAATTACAAATACGATCTGCTGGCTTATTTCCTACATCTTCACAGATATTTGTATCGTACTCAGGTCAATCTGATTATAATTCTAATATATTAAATACGATACAATTCAGAATTTTGAGGTGTAGATCGTAGAGATATTGTGTTTGATTTATAAATATTAAGTCAATTCTAATTCATTCTAAATCTATCCTTGTATTACTTACCTGCGACGAATATTAATAACAAAATACGCACTTATGCCGATGACTAACCGGATCTTATAATATTAAATAACATCGTATATGATTGACAGTTATTTTTCTAAGCCAATTTCCAATTCTGCAAATTGCACCACAATAAGCAACATCTCCACCAAATCACCAATATTTCTCAACATCTGTATTTCCTATCACGATCATTGCAAAACTGAGAAACCCCACGAGTGACTTACTTACTAAGAAACCCATTACTAATTCCAGTGAACGACAAGGCATGTGCGTGAGGCCTCAACAATGTGCCGACGAGACCTTGGTCTACTGGCCAGCTGATGGCAAGTGCTACTACAGGAATACTCAGGGACCTTGTTATCCTGGATCAGTGCTGGATGCCGGGGAAGATGGGGTCGCAAATTGTTCGGTAAGATTTACCTTCAAATTTAAACTCTGATTCGTTAAAACATCTTGATGAAGCATTGCAGATCCGAGGCTTGAAGGAAAACTTCAAAAGTGCGATGGTATTGCTATTGGTAAGAAGAAATATTGCAAGTTGTTAATGCTATTATTCTCTTTTTGGATATAGCCCTAGATATGGTTTGCACTTAATGTAGGTATCATGTGCCGTCAAGTAAGGCTTGCCCTTAAGTCCAATGATGGTTTGATCTTGAACTTATAACTTAGCGCAGTTGTTTGAGAAATTATAACGCGTACTGTGACTACTTATATCTCTAATTATAACGCGTACTTTGACTACTTATATCTCTAATCTACGAAGACAAAGTGACATTTCTTTTCATTTCTAATTTTTAACATCGCGCCGTAGAAATCTTTCTACAAACCGTTGTTTTGTCTTTAATTTTTAGGGTTTCGTAGTAAACAAGGAACCCTTATTATAGTTTCGCCATGTCCGTCTGTCTGTCCGCGGCTTAGCTCAGAGACGGTTAGTATTAGAAAGCTGTAATTTGGCATAGGTATACATATTAATCACGCCGACGAAGTGGTAAAATAAAATCAAGAAAAATGTTTTTTTTAGGGTAGCCCCTACACGTAAATTGGAATAGTCTTTGGATAGTTCTTTCAAAAATATTGAGGGTGTGTGAAATTCATATTTTCAATTCAGGGATCCGTTTGTGAATTTTATTGTTTTTATTAAGCTTTAAAGTGCAATTTTTTGTTAGAGTCAAGTGTCCCTTTCCCTGCCAGCTAAATGGTTGTACTTGGATTTGTAAAAAAAATCACAGCAGTAGTATATATAACGAAATTAAAAGGAAAACTATCACAGCTAAGTAGGTTTTACAGGTTAACGAGTAATAATCGACCAACTTAAATTTACAGTTTGAAAAACATGATCTCCCATACATTCCGTATGGGAGAAAATGTTTATCAACTACAATGCTAAGAACCCTACATTGTGCGTGGTCCGACACGCACTTGGCGGTTTTTTATTTTTTATTCTTCCTTTTCAACGGTTGTACACAATTTGGTCTGTAATTTCTTGATCAGGAGTAGGGTACTCTTCTTCTTCTTCTTTCTTCTAGGTGGCCACGCCAATAGTGGCATCATTAGCGTTTTTTAGGTCCTCAGAAATGCAGGTGTATGGGCACTTTGGACACTCCAGCATATGGGACATGGTTTGGTCAGGAGCACCGCATTCGCACTGGGTGTCGGTCGTGTTAATAATCCCCCATTTTGCTAGATTGTGCTTGTGCTATCCGCAGTCGATTGATTGCTTTCCATATAGGCCACTGCAGGTCACGTCCGTGTGGCAGGTGGTCCTGGGATTGGACGAAGTTGGGTGGCGGCAGTTGATCTTTTCAATACAACACTATTATAATAAGATCTAAGAAAGCCAAGAACATAAAATTCACCACCATGTTCTAAAACATTACCGTTATCTTTCCAGTGTGCAGTCTCCGGTCCTCACTACTGGTCTGCAGATGGTAGCTGCTACCCACACTACACGCGAGGTCCCTGCGAGAAGGGCCAGCTGTTCCTACCAGGCTCGAAGTGTGGCTGCGAGAGTCATCTACCTCATTACCATAATGAGACTGGATCTTGCTATGAATTAGGTGAGGAAGGATGAACCTTCATCATAATAAATTCATCTTCATCATTATTTTCAATCAACTTATCAGATGGGTGTTCTTCAATAAAATAAATTTATACATAGCTGTATCACAATTTTGTTTGGGAATAAGGATGTAGACTGAGGAAAAAAAATACTATTTAGTCCGTCAGTCAGATAATAAAAAATATTAGACACTTGAAAATGGCAATTTTACTATTCTGAATTTGACGTTTTTCACATAAAATTTTGATTGTAAAAACCAAACCAGACAAATATTAATCGCGATTTAAAAGGTGTGGGATAAAATACGTTGTCATGAACTAAACTTCACATCAACATCTCGACTTCGCGTGCAAAAACAGCACTGTATTATTTTTTTCTTTTGCTTAAATCTCGAAAATGGTGCGTCGTATCGCAAAAATAATGAAAATTTCGACCCCCTTTATGAAATCCTTAAACCCCTAACACTCAACATGTAGGTAATATTTTTTCATATTTTCCATACAATAAATTAAAAATTGCATATAAAAAACACGTCGCGCGCCTCCCGGCTCTAAAAAAAAATCACAGGTTAGGGCAAACCACGGGTACCACGTGGATTTGCGATTGTCAAATTTGATTTTAGTTGTGACAAAATTATTTTTTAATTTAGAAAATTGTATTTGCAGAATAGCTCTAAGATTCTCATATCCAAAAGTAAGGAATTTTAGTGATAGTTTAGTGGTGTACAAGAGAATCGGCACCATTATGTCCCGCATAACTTTATATTCTTCGTCGAAAAGATTTCAAATAAAAAATTAACAAATGTCTCTCAAATATACCTAATTAGTAGCCCCAATCTTTTTCTTTTATTCAATTATTACACAAACAGCAAAATATTCGATGCGAAGTCTAGTTAATTAGTGTCCACTTATTGATTGGCCAATGAGTGTAAACTAGTAATTCTACAAATTGGTGAAATTACACCGAAAATTAAATATTTCTTACGGTCCAAATAGCAGATTGGGCAGCATTTGTACAGACGCCAGCACATCAAGCTACTACAATCTGTCAAATTTATTTAATAGATTTTCAACTTTAGTACTACAGCATAAGGTTCAAGGTTGATTGCGAAAATTTGACAGTTTCGGGTAGCTTGACCTGCTGGCGTCTGTACATAAACGTTTAGTAACTAATTGGGTAGGATTAGGCACAAATATGGAGTAATGCAATGTATGAATGTTAGTAAAGAAATTGCATGTTCCAATATGGATGATGACAATTTTTTTTTTAAGTCCTTCATCAGGTGTTTAATAAAAAATATTGGACATGTATTTTTTATTTTTTTACGTAATCTAAGGATTACGTCGATACATTGAGTTAAAATGTGCCATTACGTCACGACTATGTAGATTTTATACTTACTCGTGACGTAGCGACCCCCACTCCCCGACTTAAAATGCGTTTTATCTAAGTAATTTTTTATTAATATAATAAAGCAAAAAATACGTGTCTAATTTTTTATTATTATTTGACTGGCGGACTAATTAGAATTTCTTTTTTTTTACCCAGGCATCATCCCTATTATTGCCATGCGAAGTGGCCGAAACTTGTGCTTCCGCCCTTGATATGGGCAGCAAAGCATCACTAATCCTTTTGCCCAATGTGGTGATTCTGCTAATATTTCCTCACGACACTTCATTATTTTTCCGTCTGAACAGTCAGGTTATTAAAGCCCACTTGCCCACCAATCACTAAATATGCTACACTAAACATTAAAACTTAATTCTCAAAATATTCAAGCAAGCCAGTGCTAGACATCAAACGGATGAATACAAAAACTTTATCGTGCGATTATCGGACGATTAAAATAACTTAGTCATCCGACTATCGGATGAATAAAATAAATTAATCGTTCAAGTATCGGATTATTCGTCCGATAGTCGGATGACTCGTCCGTTTACCAGACGACTAGTAAAAGCCGCTAAACATTCCTATTCAAATGAAGTATATAAACAAATATTCTTAGAAATAACTGTTACCTAGATTATTGCAACATCTCTGAGTCCTAGATGTGGTGCTTAAGTTTGTATGTAACGATCTGCCGCGAAGTAATGAGAATTGGACTTAATCTTGTTAGGCATAAAATTGGGTACCTATTAACATCATCAGGGCTGTGGGATTATTTTAAATTTATAGGAAAAGGAGGTCTTGGGTTGCGATAGGCTTAGAAGGTGACGTGTCATTGGTCGTAACACTTAACATAACATCAAGCCTTAACTTAACATAACCTCGAAATGTTAGGCAGAGGTGTACTTATAGTACTACCACATTTCGCCAGTTGTGTGTTGTGTTTTGTTCATTGGTCGTAACGTTTGTAAAACGAATTATAATTAGCCCACGTTCGCACGGACGTAAAAATATCGCGGCGGGATTTTAGATAGATAGATAGATAGATAGATAGATAGATAGATAGATAGATAGAATATTCTTTATTATGCACACCATACAAATTACAGAAATAAATGTAGAAATATTACATAGGGTGACACAATGGGCGGTCTTATCGCTAAAAGCGATCTTATACAGACAACCTTTGGATGGATTAAAGGGAGAAGGAGAGACAATACTGCAGGTAGTCAGTGGTGTACCATTTACATACACAATAAATACATAAAGCATAAACGCGCAACGGATTTTCAACTCTCAGTGGTATTTATATAATAATATGTAGTATTGACGGCAGTTTAGAATAAATTTATAGTCATTTTAATCAGCATGAAACGCACTTTGATAATTTTAAGTTTTATGCTTTTTGAGAACATCTATTCAGAGTTCCAAGGTAGCGGGTGGCTCGGTTTATTTGCTGTCCAGTGTAGATTCTTTAATATTTAGTGAATGTGAGAACGTTGTAGGCTTAATAGACTGTAGATTTACAGACCATTTTCTATTTTGATTTTGATTTCTTCATAATATGTATTTCAATTTTCAGATTCGCTCGGCCCATGTCCAAGAGGCCACATATTTTCAATTGCCGAGGTGGCTCCATACGGTTCTCGGGCTGAATGTAGATGCAAGTCGTTCCATGCTCGAGCTGCTGACGGTGTCTGCTACAGGCTGTATACCAGAGGACCCTGTGCGCATGATGAAATGATTGCCAGAGGGGGAAGATGTACTAAGGTAAGGGTTGCAAAGCAATGCAGAGCAGTAGCGCCACTACTGCTCTGGCCCCAACTTAGAGCTCAGCGACACGACCACGAAAAATGTCGTGATGGCCCAGTGGTTAAGGCCTCGCCTCTCATGCACGAGGTTGTGGGTTCAAATCCGGGCAAGTACCAATGTGATTTTTTCAATTCATATGTACTTTCTGAGTTTATCTTGGACATTATTGACATCGGTGAAGGAAAAACATCGTGAGGAAACCTGGACTTATAGTTAATATAAGTCTGAAATCACCAACCCGTCTTGAGCAAGCGTGGTGATCAATGCTCGTGCCTTCTCTGAATGAGAAGAGGCCTTTGCCCTGCAGTGGGACAGTAACAGGCTGATATTATAGTGTTTTTTTTCGGAAGTCGGTTGTTTTTTTATTTTGTAAAAAGTTTTTATTTTACACTTTTTAGTTGTGGTACCACAAATTCGAATACCACTACCTGCTATGTAAATAACAGTCACAGGAAGTTATCAGCATATCATCCACATATACTAAGCGGGAAAAATACGTATTATTGAAGCTTACTCAAAAACTATCCAAGCAAAGTTAATCAAATTTATATGGGACCAATCCGGGAGCCTACCCTTTCAAACAAAAAAAGAATTTTCAAAATCGGTCCACAATTGACGGAGAAATCGACGGACATAAATAATAAAAAATAAAAAAAAGGCGTCGAACATATAACCTCCTCCTTTTTGGAAGTCGGTTAAAAAGGCTCTCGAAGACATTGGAGCTTAAATTTAAAGTGTCGGTTTTTTGCTTGAAATGGCTTTTAATAGCCAATATTATGCATAAATATATCATAGGATACAATCTGGTAGGGAAACTGGCATTAAAAAAAAATATGCATAGTTTCTAATGCTTATATCTCCGTAACGGAGAGAATAGCCGTTATAACCTTGCACACGGTGATGTAACTATTTATTTATGGTTTTTTGACATGCCTACCAGATTGTATCATTATTATAGATTTTATTTGTTTTATTATACAACGTGTTGTTTTTGATATCCCATAAATATTGGGTTATATTATTTAAGTAAAAAGAACACAAAATCTCCTAGAACAGGTGGTCCAAAAATGCATAGTTTCGAAGATATAATCAATCATAATTAAATTAGGGCAAAAATTGTCACCAGTATGACGAATCTTTACATTTGCAACGTTGCCAAACTTCGCAGTAGTGTAGTAAAGTTGGATTTTAATTCAAACCAATCATTCATATTTAAAGCTAAGAAAATGCGACGTTGTCATATTTCACGTAAGGGTGTTTTACATTAATAATCGTGACTTTGTCGAATTATTATGTATTCAAATGAAAACAAAAAAAAAAGGTGATTGAAGAATAATTCATACGCCAGTTGGTTCTTTGATATGGTCTCAATCATACCCTAGAGTTATGGGATATAAAAAAACACACATTGTATAAGTACACACAGTAAAATACATAGAGAACGACATAATTATAATTTTGACTTTTCGATAGACTCCGGATCTAATACTAAACTCTGGAGTAATGTTATGCTCTCTCGTGATCTGCATTATACCTACTGAGAATTTCCTAAACCTTTCTCATTCTTAAATTCCAGGTGCCATGTGGCAGAGGTCGTCTGTATGTGCCGGAACGTCGTCGTTGTTACCGGCCCGGCACCGCGGAGCCGTGTCCGGTGGGAGAAGTTGTGGCCTTCGACTTTGAAGCCAGACCAGCCATCGATGGTCTCAGCCATAACGGGGTGTGTGCGTGTGGGAATGGCGCTTGTAGTCGACGAGAGGTATGTCAAGAAGACGGTTATTTTTATGTGTAACATCTTTTCTTTCGGTTTCCTGCAATCTGTGGGAGTGAAGGGACGAAATCCATAAAACAGTGGAAGTGTATAGAATGCCGCTAGCGGCCCTTTTTCCCTATTGGATAAAGTGTTGTTATTTGCGGCATAACAGCGGCGATCGCCTCGGCCCGGCTAAAGTGCTGTAAGCATTGCATTGTCATTGTCACTGTCACTTTGTTATTTTGTTTGATTGTTGAGGTTACTTCGCCGCCTTCTGTATTGATTGATCGTATTTGTTTTAGATAAATGTATGAAAAGTCACTATAATGACTGAATTTACAAAAAGTTGCAAATGAAAACGGCTGAAAGGTTGGTTAGGTTAGGTTAGAACTGTGACCACACACAGCCAGAGTCCGTTTAGGCACAAGAGAATGTAATATTTTGGAAATGTGGTGTTTTAAAGCGAACTAACCTCAATAATAAAACAAAATAACAAGTGACAGTGACAATAACGATGCAATGCTTACGGCACTTTAGCCGGACCCAGGCAGTGCCACTATAATCCCGCTAGCGGCACTTTATCCGATAGGGATAGAATGCCGTTAGCGGCACTCTATACACAGCCTTAAAAATTTGCAAGTTTTCAACAGAGGTCATAATTTATGACTGGTAGACGCCCGCTAAACGACGGCCGCGCGCGCCCCATGTAATAACCCGGTAAAATTCCCCATTTAAATAAAATGCGATGTTTTTTTTGTTCATGTAAATTACTACATAAATAGACTCTCATGCCAAAAGCTATTATACTACTTGAATTTCGCGTAGCGGAACATGACGTAAGCCAGTTGAATTGAACTACTGCGGTTTCACTGCTGCGGTTTCACGGTGGAGGTGTACTAACGGGGTCAGCACGATACCTAATAACATCCTCAGGGATCGGACAGGGTTTTCTTACATGTAGTATTTGGTAAATTAGAACAACGTCATACTATACGATAGTAACGAAAAGGTGATCACGCTTGTCTTGAAATCCGACCCCGACAAAGCAGCTCAGAATGAACTTATTTATTTAGGTATTTAATTATTGCCCATTGTGTCACCCTATGTAACATTTCTAAATTTATTTCTGTAATTTGTATGGTGTGCATAATAAAGAATATTCTATCTATCTATCTATCTAATTATTGTATTTATTTAAAACACAACAGGGATAAAGACAAAATTTTATTTTAGTCCCTCATGGAGATTATTAAAAAATATTGGACACGTATTTTTTCTCTTTTTACGTAATTTAAAGATTACGTCGACACATTGAGTTAAAATGTGCCATTACGTCACGACTATGTAGATTTTATACTTACTCGTGACGTAGCGACCCCCACTCCCCGACTTAAAATGCGTTTTATCTACATAAGTAATTTTTTTATTAATATAATAAAGCAAAAAATACGTGTCTAAATTTTTTTTATTATCTGACTGACGGACTAATTAGAATTTCTTTTTTTTTACCCAGGCATCATCCATATAACACTTATAATTGCTTCAATTTGTTTAATTTTTATTTGTCCATTTTAGGTGGAAGCCTGCATCACTCGCAGGGGCACAGCTCCTTACAACGGTACCTGCCACATCCTGAACACGCAGGGCCCGTGTCCGGAACACTCCTGGCTCATGAGGGACCATACCAACAATATCAGGTGTAAATGCAGACCTGGGAGCGTAGCGCCGGATTGTGAAGAGGATGTTATGGTGGAAGTGAAAAGTTGATATAGTGAAATGGTTGTAAGGCAGTGAAGATACTTATAACGTGTAGTGTGTGATGATCAAAATTTAAGAGTGTAAAGAAGACTCTGGCGCAGAGAAGAGATCAATAGGGATGTTCTCTGGGTAAAAATAAATAAAAACTATTTAGTCTGTTAGTCAGATAATAAAAAAATATTAGACACGTATTTTTTGCTTTTTCATATTAATAATTTTTTTTTTAGATAAAACTCATTTAAGTTGGGAAATGAGGGCTCGCTACGTCACAATTCAGTATTGAATCTACCGGCCAGTGACGTCATGCCACATTTTAACTCAATGTATTGCCGTAATCTTTTGATTTCGGTAAAAATTTAAAATACGTGTCCAATATTATTTATTAATCTAGGTATCTGCCAGGCAAAAAATAAATTTAGTGAATATCCATATTTGAACTGTGCCGGATCGGTCTGACCAGATGCGTGCACACAGATACACGAAACATGTCATCTTAATAAATTATACCGGTCGCTTCGGAACCTGTATTTCCGTAACCTGTAACTGATTTCCGAAAGCGTAATTAAGTCTATGTCTGTATTAGCCAATCCGATGTGCCTGTAGGCCTATATTGGCGAAAACGCCAGGAATGCCCGCGAAATTCATACCTTTCTTGCAACTTGCAAGTCAGTATCTGGTTGTAAGTTGATAAATGTGATTCGCGACCAAAACACTTATGTTATTTAGTAATGCTGGAATTACATATTGTTATGGTCGCGAATCCTATTTTGAACAATAACTGACACACTGACCTACAAATTGCAAAAAAAGTAAGAAAAAAGTTATTTCCCGGGCCACCTTGTCGCATTCGCCTTAAGTAATACAAGTCTACTGCAGGTGGGTTTTCATTGGCTCCATGTCACGAAATGAGATGATTTATACATAATTATTTTATTAAAAGTCATATTTAGTGGTAAGACTGAAGAGACTCAAAGTTTATTAATCTGTACATATTAGTTAAGTAGATAAAGTAAAATAAATAAGTTATGCATCAAGAACATACCTAGTTATATGAGAAAAAATACTATAGTACATGGTAGGTAGGTAGATATAAAATTTTAATAAAGGGGTTTTTTAATTTTATTTAAAACCTTTTTTTGTGAAATATTAATATTCTTATGCATTTACAACTGACATTCTTTTTTTGTTTTTTCCGTTGGTCCCGGCTGTCATTCGTGGATCTTTGACAGTCGTTACGGGTCGTCAGAAGCCCGAAAGTATGACAACCAGTCTGTAGTCAGTATTACTCAGTTACTGGTTTGTGGAGGTCAGATAGGCAGTCGTTCCATATAAAATACTGGTATTCAGCTGCATCCGGTTAGACTGGAAGCCGACCCCAACATAGTTGGGAAAAGGCTAGGCAGATTGATTCTTTTTTTACTTTTTCTTTTTAGTAACAAAATTAATTGTAAAAAAAAACATTTTATACGAGTCGTATCGGGACGAGTAAAATAATAAAATAATATTTTATACACATTGGATTTTTATTTTTAATAACTTATCGTTTACATTTCCTTACATTTAATTTATTAACTAACAGTACAAAAATAGTCAAAAGTTACTATCTAATTGCGTGATGTCTGACTAAAACTAATTTATTATACACAACTGTAGCACAGCACTAGTCTTTGTCACGGATCATTTGTCTTTTAATTTTTTCTGTGTTTGTCCTGTGAAGAAAAAAAAAACAAAATTATTATATAATTTCTATGGCTATTTCAGTCCAGCACGGTTAGCATGACCGCAATAGAAACGGATTTTGTCTACGGAAAAATAGACAAAATGACAGATTGTGATTTGCCTGTCATTTTGTCTATTCTTCCGTCGATTCGTCTCGTCACGTCATCGTCGTTTCTGTGGTTGTCCTGCTACGTGTGCTGATAATCTCTAGTGTAGTTAACTTTTTAAATAAACTAAAAGTGAAAATCTGCTGGCGATGCCACAGGAGCCAGCCCCGGATCTAGGGGGGGTGCAAACCAGAGTATGTGTGCCGGCGCTAACTTCAGGGGGCGCCATATTCAAGCGTCGCAGACAAGTTCACCACCAAGCACACGGCAAATTTGCAATAAATAAGACGCGCAGCACATATAATCTTTATTTTTCTTTCTTTTTTTTGACCTAGGTTTCCTTAGCACATCTCGCATAAAAGATTGGCGGGGGGCGAACTACGCCAGTTTTTGCCCCGCTTCAAAAAAAATAATTAGATCCGGGACAGGATCCCGAAAACGCATTCTCTAAAAGTAATGGCGGCGTATTGCCAGCATTCTGTTTACTATCAGGGTCTTACTTCACCGGGAATCTAGGGTACATATTTGAACGTCGAAAATTAAAATACCTACGGGTAAAAATGTTTAATAAATAAATTATAAACTTACGTTATTTTAATTTTCGGTTACATGGTCATTCGATATTTAAGTTTTCGATGTTTTGAACATTGACATTTTACCCGTAGGTATTTTAATCTTCGACGTTCAAATATGTAACTACCCGGAATCTATGGTAGCGGTGTCAAATATCAGGCAATTTGGAATGACACAGTTTACGCAAATATTTCAACCTTATTGGGTGTTATATGTTTGAGAAAACACTAGGGTCGGGGGCCGAGTGGCCACTTAGTTTTTCGAGACATCGCTAAGCGGATGGTCGACTCTTCACGTGTCCTGAAGGATGGCTTATTTTTTGGACAAAGAATCAGTATTGCCATACAAGGTGGCACTGGCGATGCTGTCAGCGTTTTGGGGCATTTTTCCTGTTAACATCGATGCGGAAGAATTTTTTGATGTCCTATAATCCTTTCCCCTTCTTTTGTATACAGGGTGTTAGGGACATCGACGCGAAAACACACACATGATTCTGAACCCGGCCGGGTTAAAATTTTTCGTCGGTTATTAAAAAAAAAACAGCTGTTCCATACATTTTGGTCGCGCAGGTTTCACTTTTCAATGTAACAGCACTGTTACTGATTTTTTTTAAATAACCGACTAAAAATTTCAACGCAGGGGCGTTCAGAATCATGTACTGAATCCATGGTAACAGGCTTCGGGTCGATGTCCATGCCATCCTGTATACATTTAAATTAAATATAACATAATATATAAACTCTCCGTTCTCGCAATATAGGCTGAGGTTCTAATAAATTAGTAAGTAAGTATTATATTTTTCTAATGAAACTTACCGAAATATATTCTATAGACTTGGTTGAAAGGCATCTCGATGGCGACCGTCGACAATATTGATATCACTGTCACTACAAACAGTTCTGGGACGTGCACCTGAAATAATATAAATAATAACGTTATTGATATGGAAATACCAAGAATCTATGGATCTATATAATTATTTTGCATGTTTTTAAGGTTTGTGAATTTTCATCTCCGTTAAAGGTAGTCTTGTGGGCCGTTTACAATCGCCACATGCGAACTACGCATCAAAGACCTGACGTCACAAATCCTGCATCGCGCAATTAGAGTTTACCGCGCGATGGGCATATATACAAGCTCCCGACTTCAACCACTGGGCAGTTGCCCGCCAGACATCACACCCGTCTGGTCGGAGGATCCTCCCTTTTCTATGGGGGATGAGTGAACTTTACACCCTGATCCTCATGCCCCTAAAGTCTTAAGTCTAATTCCTCTAGCAATTTCTTTATCCTTGGGTGATCTCTGAATCAAGTCTCATTGTGTTGATCAACACTTCATATTGCTTCAATCATTACTAGCCAAACTTCAGAGACCAAAACTTCGGTTCATGGTCGTCTAAAAACGAGATGCCGACGTTTTAGAGCGTTGGAATCGAAAAGCTTTGTAACACCCAACGTTTTTGAGCGTTGGAATCGAAAAGCTTTGTAACACCCAACGTTTTAGAGCGTATAGGAATCGAAAAGCTTTGTAACACCCAACGTTTTAGAGCGTTGGAATCGAAAAGCTTTGTAACACCCAACGTTTTAGAGCGTCGGAATCGAAAAGCTTTGTAACACCCAACGTTTTAGAGCGTAGGAATCGAAAAGATTTGTAACACCCAACGTTTTAGAGCGTTGGAATCTAAAAGCTTTGTAACACCCAACGTTTTAGAGCGTAGGAATCGAAAAGCTTTGTAACACCTAACTTTTTAGAGCGTAGGAATCGAAAAGATTTGTAACACCCAACGTTTTAGAGCGTATAGGAATCGAAAAGCTTTGTAACACCCAACGTTTTAGAGCGTCGGAATCGAGAAGCTTTGTAACACCCAACGTTTTAGAGCGTAGGAATCGAAAAGATTTGTAACACCCAACGTATTAGAGCGTTGGAATCGAAAAGCTTTGTAACACCCAACGTTTTAGAGCGTCGGAATCGAAAAGCTTTGTAACACCCAACGTTTTAGAGCGTAGGAATCGAAAAGATTTGTAACACCCAACGTTTTAGAGCTTTGGAATCGAAAAGCTTTGTAACACCCAACGTTTTAGAGCGTTGGAATCGAAAAGCTTTGTAACACCCAACGTTTTAGAGCGTCGGAATCGAAAAGCTTTGTAACACCCAACGTTTTAGAGCGTAGGAATCGAAAAGATTTGTAACACCCAACGTTTTAGAGCGTTGGAATCTAAAAGCTTTGTAACACCCAACGTTTTAGAGCGTAGGAATCGAAAAGCTTTGTAACACCTAACTTTTTAGAGCGTAGGAATCGAAAAGATTTGTAACACCCAACGTTTTAGAGCGTATAGGAATCGAAAAGCTTTGTAACACCCAACGTTTTAGAGCGTCGGAATCGAGAAGCTTTGTAACACCCAACGTTTTAGAGCGTAGGAATCGAAAAGATTTGTAACACCCAACGTATTAGAGCGTTGGAATCGAAAAGCTTTGTAACACCCAACGTTTTAGAGCGTCGGAATCGAAAAGCTTTGTAACACCCAACGTTTTAGAGCGTAGGAATCGAAAAGATTTGTAACACCCAACGTTTTAGAGCTTTGGAATCGAAAAGCTTTGTAACACCCAACGTTTTAGAGCGTCGGAATCGAAAAGCTTTGTAACACCCAACGTTTTAGAGCGTAGGAATCGAAAAGCTTTGTAACACCCAACGTTTTAGAGCGTCGGAATCGAAAAGCTTTGTAACACCCAACGTTTTAGAGCGTAGGAATCGAAAAGCTTTGTAACACCTAACGTTTTAGAGCGTAGGAATCGAAAAGCTTTGTAATACTTAATCGTCACAAAGTGCAGAATAAGTGACGCCTGTATGTTACAATCAGTAATATTATGATACTAACCATGATTTTCATCGAAGCATGAGCTTAGGTATAAGAGGAAAAAATCAAGGATACTTACAAGTAGTAAAGGCGTGTAGTACTCCGGATTCCTCTGCACTCCCACGTTGTAGAAGAAGATGGGGAACTGCGTCAGGTACACGCTGTACGCGATCTTGTTGAAGAACTTGAACACTCGCGACTCTATGAATGAGGTTCCTATGCCTGTGGATATAAGGGTGAATATTGAATGCAGGTTTAGAGGGGGGAGGAGAGGAGCTCGTGGCTAAGTAACAACAGCCGCACTGTTTGATCCATCAGGTTAAGCTACGCTTGCCGGGGTTGGTCAGTGGATGGGTGACCATCTTTACATAACGAGCCTACTCCATTTCTCGGAAAGCACGATAGGCCGTTGGTCCCGGTTGTCATTCATGGATCTTTGACAGTCGTTAAGAGTTGTCAGAAGCTCGAAAGTCGGACACCAGTCTTACCAAGGCGTATCGTGTTCCCCAGTAACTGGGTTGTGGAGGTCAGATAGGCAGTCGCTCCATGTAAAATACTGGTATTCAGCTGCATCCGGTTAGATTGGAAGCCGACCCCAACATAGTTGGGATAAGGCTAGGCAGATTGATTGATTGAATAGTGGTTTAGACAACGTTCCTATGGAATTGGAACTGGCCCAGTGTTTTAGAGGTACGCAAGATCTAAGATACCGAAACAAACGTAGAATGTAAAATGATGACAGGTTTAATTTTCTTTGGTTAAATATGTAGTAACAAGAACAAAGTACGATAACTATTGTTTAGTTTTGAACCAAAAACAAAAAAAAAAAAATACCAAAGATATATGATCAAAAACACTTTGGAGTTAAGCAAAGGAAACAATCTATATCAGGCTTCTTTTAGGCTATTGATTCAAAGGATACCAGCAGAAAAAAAAAATTGCATCATTGTCTTGTTCTGACCTCGATCTCGTCTGATGGAAAGCGATACATGACTTATGAACCTTTACATGAAATTGACCAATCATCGACCAAGTCTTGAGGACTTACCAGCGTAGTCATTGGCGATCGCCCAATGCGAGGCGCACATGAACACCCCCCACAGTATGGGCGACAGCGCCGCGAACATGGCGGCGCCGTAGTGTTCGTACGTGTAGCCCTCCAGCCCCCAGCGGTAGGGGGTCGCGATGGTCGCCACCATCAGCGCCAAGCAGAAGGCCCAGAGAAGTCTAGATTGAGCCTAGGTAGAGGTAGGCGGAGAAAAATATATTAATTTGGTAAATCTCTCTTACTAAGAATTTTTACGGATGCCATAATGTCCCGTCTTTTGATTTACTAATCATTTATATAAAACCGGCCTAAGGCGTGTCGGACCACGCACAATGAAGGGTTCCCGAGAACAAACTTAACATTGTAGTTGAAAAACATGTTCTCCCATACATTCCGTATGGGAGAACATGCTGTTCAAACTGCAAATTTAATTTGGTCAATTAACTATTATTCTGTTGTTTTATTTCACTCGTTAACCTGTAAAGCCTACTTAGCTGTGATAGTTTTCCTTTTAACTTCGTTATATATACTACTGCTGTGATTTTTTTCATAAATCCAAGTACAACCGTTTAGCTGGCATGGGGGGGGGGGGACACTATAGTCTAACAAAAATTTGCACTTAAAGCTTAATATTTCGCAAACGGATCCCTGAATTGAAAAATGATTTTCACACACCCCAATATTTTTGAAACCCCACACCATGGGATAGACGAGAAAAAAATCATCCCCACGTGTAGGGGAGGTATCCTAAAAATGTTTTTTTTCTTGATTTGTATTTTAGCACTTTGTCGGTGTGATTAATATGTATACCTATGCCAAATTTCAATTACATTTCTAGTACTAACCGTCTCTGAGCTAAGCCGCGGATAGACAGACGGACATGGCGAAACTATAAGGGTTCCTTGTTTACTACGGAACCCTTAAAACGAGCGAGCCTTACGTCTCGATGTGTAACATCTGACATCTCACCTTAAGCAACATTATAGGGCCGGGGCTTCGTCAAAGTCGTTTCTGATGGTCAACTCTAGCACGGCGCGCGCTCATTGGTCAAATCGAATAGCGAGCGCTTCATATACATATTCATATCTTTATTTGCATTCCATAATGTAGGTATACAGGTGTTTTTATGGCTTCCCCGGCTTCGTGTTAAAAACTTCCGTCGCTGTTCACGAAATCACTCGCACAAATTGTAGGAAAGTGGCAGGAAAGATGTTACACATCAATATTGTACGTCGGAAGTAAACTTTCTTCAATAACGGAAAAAGTCCGAAATACTATTTGACTGGTGCAGTAAATAAAAATCGTAGTAAGTGGTACTTATTTCATAGTGCTAATCGAAATGAGGATGGCCCAAAGTACTTACGGTTGAAAGTGTAAAGTTTAACTTTTTGGTTTTCATAAGATACGCCATGACGACTCCTATTAAGTAGATGGTGGCTCTGTGAGTAGGTAAGATGTAGGAGTAACGCGCCGCGTCGAGTAACTTTTGAACTCTGTAAAGAAAATAAAACAATATTAAAGAAATTGTAAAATAAAGTGGAAATAAGTGAAGCGCTTTGTGTGGAATCCTATCTCTCTATTTTCCCGAAGGTATTCTGAAAGACTACTGAGGAATGAGGGCGGGTAGATAAATTACAGGTAGCAATAGGTATAAACTTAAGCAACACTATAACGAATGATTCTAAAGAAAAAGTATTTATTGAGACTCGCACAGGAAATCACACATTATACTAAAAACACACTAAACATAAATAAGAAACAATAAAAAACAAAGTAACATTAAAATTAAAAGAAGGAAGTCCTGTACGACGCCAAAAGGCTCCTTTCTCAGCATGATGCTGCGACATTTAAAAAATTATAGAAATACTACTCGTAATTTTTGAATAATCTCGATTTAAAACATTTTTTTTAACGGCTATTAAGATTGACCATCTCGCTACACTTACGGTCAATTCCACTACCCTGGTTAAGTACCGGTAAAACAATAACTATCTGGCAGTTAATAAAATACAAACTCTCTAATGGAATTTATCTCCACGCACAACAACCATAGAAACGAGTTTTGTCGACGGAAGAATAGACAAAATTACAGATTGTGATTGTTTATCTGTCAGTTTGTATATTTTTCCGTCGAAAAAATCCATTTCTATTCTGGTCATACTGTGCTGGAAGTAACAATGCCTATCGGGTTACTGAGACAGGCCTTAAAAAACCATTTCAAACACATGATCCTCACATGATCTGACCAAGATAATGTCTGTATTTTAAAAGAGACTGTGACGAGACGAGATCGTTTAAGAGTTTCTTCTCAGAGTAGGCGGATAGGGAACGCCAACCTCATCTAGTTTTTAAAATATTATTAGTGAACTGTTAGTGCCAACCTACAGAAATAAAATCATTTATAGTCGCCAGCACGTAATTTGGCAAGAATCGTAGATGCGCAAAAATTCGTTTTTACCATTGTCACTCGAAAAAGGGCATTTTATTCATCGATAACAGTGAATAAAACTGTCTTTTACTCACAAGAGAATAAAAACATTTTGAATTTGGAACAAGCACGAACTATGTACTAAAATAAATGAAGCGTACTGAAAGTACGTACTGGCTGGCTAGATGGAGCTATTCTTTAGAAGCTATACAATTGTTTTTTTTTTAAATATCCCGCTAAGGTTCTTTTCAATCTGTTATCGTGGTTGTTTTAATTTTAATTTATATAAAATCATCGTGTTTTATAAGGATCTTGTGGTCTGCAATAAAGACTTATTGGAAAATGAGACACTGAATACCACTGACTTCGAAATGATTTCGTTCTGAAGCAGCAATTATGATAGAAAATTTGTTACCGCCAAAAATGTGATACATATAAATAACATAACATCACGCCTTGTTTCCCCGAAGGGTTGTGCAGAGGTGTACCTTTAGTTCACCCACATTTCGCCAGTTATGTTTTTAAGTCCCATGTAATAGGGGTTGAGCCTATTGTCATCAATCGGACACAATTCTAGACTCCAGGTTGCTATTGAGAAATTCCTGTTGGAAAAACCCATTAATACTTTGCCCGACTTGGGAATCGAACCCAGGACCTCTTGCACAGCAGTAGCGCTTGCGACCACTAGACCAACGAGGCAAAAATTGTGTATAAATACTACAACTAGGACAGATAAATATAAATACTATACTACTATTTATTTTCTCGCAGTCAATGGTAAAAAGTAGAGTACACAACTCGTGAAAAAAATAATTTATCTCGGTACTTGTATCCCTCGCTCCGCTCAGGATTCAAATCTAGAATCCCTCGCTGCTCTCGGGATCCAACTTAGTCCCTCGAATTAAATTCCCTTTTTTTTCACTTGTTGTATAATCTACTATTTCGCTTGCCTTTCCTAATTATGGCAATAACCTTAGAATAATGACATAAAAGTGTTTTTAAGCTATTGCATAGCTTTTATCGCGGGCCTTGAGCGTGGAGACCGAATCCAGAAATTCCGTAACAAAAAAACCTAACACCCTTGTCAGCGCACTCTGTTTTTATTTTTTGAAATTTTTTGAACGGAGCTTCAGTTTTCGTTCTTGTACTGACAGAAAGCCACATAAATTCCTGACATTTTCTTTAGATGGCGTTACGTTGTTAGAAGCATAATAAATATTGTAGCGGTGGGTGAAATCACTTGTTTATCTGTGCCGTGAACAGTGCGTGCTTTGTGTTAGCGGACGTTTTGATAAATTGTACTTGGTACGTAAGTTTGTTATTTGTTTTATACGTAAGATTATATACCATTTTGTTCGTGATTTTACGGTCTTTCTATAGTTTCAATGATAAATATTCCTGAAGAACCTACATGTATTGTAAGATAATAAAAATATTTTGAACAATATTAACTTCTCATTTATTTAATAAAAGAAAAAAAAATTGTTTTCTTATCGGTCACCATGCTCAAAAAGTGTAACTTGAATTAATATCAAAGACAAAAAAACAAAGGAAAAAAAATACTGCATAAATAATATAAATAAATAATTATAATTGCATAAGTTGATAAAAAATGCTATGCAATAGCTTTACCGCGGCAGTCTCCGAGTGCCACACGTCTTTTTTTTTTTTGTTGCACTTAGTGTATTTGCGAAAACTTACTCCCAATACGCCAAAACCTTGCCAAGTTATGTGCCGGCGTCATACTGAGCCTTGAAAGAACTAACTCCTAAGGCTGAGATTGCCTTGTAGACTGCGCCTACAATATAGCCAAAGCAATGCAGCAACAGTAATATTGTTTGCAGCTGCAATCCGTCAAGTTTGATGTACGATCTGTGGTCTCAGCATCGAACAGGACTCTATAATATATCGACTGTGTGGTCAGCGGCATCTATCTAAACATTTAATAAATCATGGTGTCTTCTATGAAATTCTGGGCGATTGGCTGGTGTTTCTTGACTCTAGTAAGGCAACATTTTGCATAGTTGTTACGAGTTGTATGCTCGAACGAACTAGGCGTAAAGGTTTATTAGTGATTCGCACGAATTTACTCGCCAGAAACGGGCGAATTGTCAATTTTAAATAATAAAAAAAATTCTTTAGGCGATTTATGTTTTGTTGCTTCGTGTCCATAATATTTCTGGGACCCGGAATCATTTTAATCATGGGTCGTTTTAATTTTTTGTAGACTCTTAGATGCTTCGATTTTCTGATCATTTTCTGTTTTGTTAAGTATGTACCTAGTAATTGTTGACAAGCTTACACTGACCTCTCATACCTATTAACAGTGTAATTTGAAAACATTCTAAAAATCTATTATTTTTAAAAGAGTAACCGTGGTGTTTCAAGCCGGCTCTTCTCCATAGGAAACGACCAATTGGAACCGTACACCTAGCTTCTGACGTTTCATAAGTGCCCATGTAAGTTTATGTGAAATAAAATATTTTGAATGAAGATGATTTCCAAATCTGTGACCAAAACCATTTTAGTGTGGTCAAAGATTTGCAATTTTGAATACATTTTCTTTTAATAGACAAGATTTGAGACTGAATTTATTTATGGAGAAAAAATTTGCTATTCCTACCTATTTTACGTATTGACGACGATTACATTATCAAAGTTTGTTTGCACTTTATGTAAAGAAACAATACCTACATATCAAGTTTCAATAATTACATTCAAGAGAACTCAACAAGTCACTGAAATGACATTAAAACAAGTACCTAAAGTACTAACTACTTATCAAGTGCCTTCATTAGCAGTTACAAATGTGAATACTTAAAAACTTAAACAATGTTGGTTTACAAGGACTTATAAGTAAGTACTGTGTTGTGTTAAGTAATGGATTTTCAAGTAGGTAGGTATCTACGTAGTACTTATGTGATGCGTTTACTAGCAGATACCGTGGGTACTCTTGAAGTATACTTTTTAACAAATAGTAGAGGATCTGCAGACGAACGACCTTCACCCATCTGTTTTATGGGTGAAAAGTTTTTAAATTTTTAGTATGTTAGAAAATATATCGCGAGTGGGTTGGTTAAAAAATTCCTGGCCAGACTGTGATTAATTAAAAGCTCAAAAAATACTTTTTCTTAAACATTGCAAGATATACACCAATTGAAAGAGACAGTTAATGACCTAAACAGGTGACTACTTGGCCACTATGTTTCGGAATATTCTTGGCGCCCAATAGCCGTATGTGATAATTATCAATGGATAGTGCTTTTTAAGAGAAACATTTATTTCCAGAAATCATCTCTGGATCACTGTCCATTCCAAAGTTGCCTGGAAGAGATCGCAGTAAGCGATAAGGCCGCCCTTTGTATATTTTGTAGTGTATTACTTTTTCTTTAAGTAATGTATAATCTGGTGTACAATAAAGTATACAACCTTAGTTTTTGTTTATACTAAACCTCTTAAGGGGTCATTGTACTCATCATTATGAACAACTTTCACTACAGGACCAAAGCTGAAATCGCGAAAAAAAAAATCAGCTGTTCCCTACATTTATGTTCGCATATCTCGTCGAAATGTAGGGAACAGCTGATTTTTTTTTCGCGATTTCAGCGTTGGTCCTGTAGTGAAAGTTGTTCATAATGATGAGTACAATGAGCCCTTAAGAGGTTTAGTGTAAACAAAAACTAAGGTTGTATATAAATATATAAATATTTTTTACTAAAACGAATTAATCGTTAAACGAATGAGTGTGGAGTCATTTCTGTTTTTTTTAATAATCATAGTCTAGCCAGGAATTTTTTACCCAACCCACTCGCGATATATTTTTTAACATACTAAATATATAAAACACTTTTAATTCATTCAACAGATGGGCGAAAATCGTTCCTCTGCGGATCTTAGACCATAAGTAAGTCTTTATAACATGGTCAAGCGGTCAAGAACTTGCAGTATTTGCTTCTGGAAGATTTAGTATTTCCTCATTCCTCAGTTCGGAGGGATTAACAAATATTGCTCAACTGCTTATACGCCATTTTGCGTAATACCATGTTTTCTTAATGTTTTGAGAAAGAGATGTATCGGCGGCATATTTCATCAAGTCGATTTGAGAATCATACTCGGGAAAATTTGGTAAAAAATTTACATAGTGAGACTTTTTTTTATACTAATATTTTTTTTATTAAACTAAGCAAGCCAAATATTGAGTTAACTTTTAGAGTATGTATAAGAAATAATTAAATGGTGGAAATATTATTCTTACATATTTGGTTTATTTGAATACTTGAAATGGCGTGACACAATTAGCAATATCTTTCAAATTACGTTATTAGTTATCATAAACAAGGTAAAACCAGAGAGACGTAGTTGTAGGTCTACAACCGGGTATGGTGGGTGATAACATTTATGATAACCAGTAGTAGGTCGGGTTTTTTACCGGATTTCGTCAACCACATTATTTTATTTATTAGATTATTAAATTACTGACACAATCACTGACATTGACACACATCGATATTACCTACTCGTACTTTGTTTTGCTTAACATAATGGGTAAATTACAACAAGAAAAACAATCAGTATGATTTTCACACGTTTCTGAAGAAGAGACTGTGATGAATTATTTTTTACTGATTCGTCATCATAATAGATGACTCTTTTATTTGATAATTAGCTACTTTTCCAGATGTTTTATCATTTTCTTTATTTTTATTCTGGCGTGCTATGAAATTAAAACATTTGATGAATCAGACATATTTTATATAATTGTTGTAAATAGTTTCGAGCGTTTCGAAATCAAAAATCATCGCTGTCAAATAACAATAAAAAACAGCCTTCATGAACGCCCTTCTAGGAAGCTATTCCTAATGTTGAAGCTTAAAACGGGAAATAATCAAATAGCTACAAACGAAAAATGCAAGCTTATTCAAGTCAAGAGCTTAAACTGACCAATTTCTGTAAACGTGAACATTTTTAAGGCTAAACTGTGATTAACATGGCATTTCCTAGTCATTAATGAACAAATTTGGATAAAACCTGATTTACATGGTGCGATTTAATTGCCTGTGACATCAGAAGTTGACGCCATAATAAACGTACAATTCCATAGCCGACCGCAGGCGGCAACTGCAGGCAACGTGTCGCCGTGACAGGACTGGTTTCTATGTATTTCCATGAAGGCAACGTGTCGCTAACTACGGAAGGTATTTCATAGAAATTCATAGAAACCAGTCGTGTCGTGATGACACGTTGCCTGCAGTTGTCACCTGCGGCCGGCTACGGAATGTGACCTTAAAAGTTGCACCGTCTAACCAGTGTCTACGATGCAAGACATTTATTACAAGACAGTCCACTGCTGGTCATAGACCTCTACAATTGCACGCCATTCAGATCGATTCCCGCCAACTCTCATCCAGCTACCAGCCCTGTGAAGATCGTCGCTCCACCCATAGCCTGAGGGCACCCTATCTTGTGTTTGCCGATTCGCGGTCACCACTCAAGAACACGTCTACCTCATAAGCCACTTCAGCTTTCTATGCTATGGGGTTTGGCAGTCCGTCAGGTGGACCATTGTGCGTAGGCCATGGCGGCCGTTGCATAGCTTCAGCTTGCTTATTCAGTGAGCTATGACGACAACTTTAGTTCTCTGCCGGATCATCTCGTTCCAGATTCGATCCTTTTGAGAGACTCCATGCAAAGCATACATTTGTTGCTTCATTTTTATTGTACGCCACAGGCAAGAAACTTGCATCGTGTAAATGGGGCTTAATGGCCGCACCTATAGGCAATTTTGGCAACTTTACGATTAGGTGAGCAAAACCG
Source organism: Agrochola macilenta (assembly GCA_916701695.1). Taxonomy (NCBI): domain Eukaryota; kingdom Metazoa; phylum Arthropoda; class Insecta; order Lepidoptera; family Noctuidae; genus Agrochola; species Agrochola macilenta. The sequence goes on along the minus strand of OU753560.1, from coordinate 18,509,215 downwards.
TTAAACGATTAACGCCTTGATTCCAATCGGAGGGTTAATTTAACCTGTGTTCAAAACCAGTGTTTGACTGTGCTCAACGACACATAATTATCAGCTCTCATGTAGGTTATTTAACTTTGTGCAAAGTTCTGAATCAAAGCTTTGTTGGGTCATATTTCTTTGTATTTCATTTTTGCTTTTAGTCAGCAAGAACTGTCATGAAATTCGTGCAATTAATTAAGCATATAAATAGGGTATAGAAAATACACACATCAACACGTTCTAGGGATATTTAAAAAAAAGCGAATTACTATCAATGTGTTAATTATTTATATGACATGTATATATTTAAAAGATACGTTATTTAATATTCTACCATTTTTTAATAATGGTTAAGGTACTTCGATTAAAATTTCAGGATTTTATTGAAAAAAAATGAAGCATAGACGGAAACCGTATATGAATTAACTTTTAATTTATGAGTAAAAACTGAAAAAAATAGAAAAATCATTTAATTTGTGTTTATAAACTTGAAGTTAGTAGTCTGAGAAAGCGCCCATGATGTTCATAACACATCGGCAACGATTCGGCATGCTCAGAACAAGGTTGTCAATGTCTTGCTGCGGAATATTGTCCCATGTCCTTCTGAGGTGCGCAAAAAGTTGATCTTCTGTAGCCGGATTTTCAGGAACTTCCTTCAGAGCTCTTCTTTGCAGCATATCCCACGCATGCTCAATGGGATTTAGATCTGGCGATTGAGCAGGCCAGTCTAAGGCCCTTACATTGTGTGTGTCCACGCGCGGACACAGTGCTACAGGAGACGTAGGCGGGGTGCGGGAGACGCGTGGGACGACGACGCGGCGCGAGCCAATGAGCGACGACCTACGCGGACCGCGCCTCACTTCACCTCAAAATCGGGTGCGAACGGTCATCGTTTCGCATCGAATTATTTGGCCTGTAGCACTGTGTCCGCGCGTGGACAGTGTGTATGTAACCAAGCTGCTACCGTTCTCGCCGTGTGTGCTCGGGCATTGTCGTGCATGAGCTAGAAATCTTGCCCCATTTGTGTTCTGTGGGGCAAGATTACGGGCCCCAGCACCTGTTGGACGTATCGTTCTGCCGTCATATTGCCCCGCACCCAAACGAGATCCGTCCTTCCTCCAAGACGAATTCCTGCCCAAACCATAATTGTTCTTCCTTGGTATGGGCGAACTTCCTGAGGGTTCTGAAGACGGCTCCATCGTCCAGGAACTCGCCAAACACGCGTCCTTCGTGAATCTGGATGGAAGCCGAACCTGTATTCATCCGTGAACAGCACATTGGACCATTGCTCACGGCCCCAGTCCACGTGGTTCCAAACCCATTCTAATCGTCGTCCACGATTGCCTCTCCGTAAAGGTGGGACCCGGAGTGGTCTACGAGAGCGTAGATTGCTTTCATGCAGTCGCCTTCTTACAGTTTGGTCACTCACAAGCACTTGGTGTTCCACTCGCAGCCTTTGGACCAATTGAGTCGCCATTGCATTTGGTTGAGCTCGCGCAGTAATTTGCAAAAATCGGTCTTGTCTGGGGGTAGTGATGCGACTTGGCCCCCGGTGCCTCACCGCTACTTCACCTGTGGCACGATAGCGTGTCCACAATCTTGAAATTACATTTTGGTGGGTCCCTATGGCCTCAGCAACATTACGCTGAACAGACCCAGCTTCCAGCATTCGCACAGCTCGTAACATCTCCGCCCTCGTCAAATGTTGGCGTTGCATGGCTACAATACCTCAATTTTAACTTTATCTTTCGTTTAAAAATGAAAAAAAACTGTAACTAAACGTAATTCGTATTGTTTTCTAAATTTCGCACAAATGAAAATTCCCTTTCCTACACATCAAGATATTTTTATGCCACCGAAACAAAAAAAAATTCAAAAATTTGAATTTGGAATTAGTCTGAGATAAATTACAAACAAATCGGTGTATAAAAGATTCCAATGCGGCCAGTACTTTTCGAGTTATTTAATTGAGTATGAAATATCCCTAGACCGTGTTGATGTGTGTACATAGTCTCCACGAGTGCAACCTGGGTAATAATAGTTTAACAAATATGTTTTACCACAACATGGATTATTGATAAATACTTTGGCAAATTAGCCCATTCGTGAAGAAAGAGAATACACCTCATGTTTTATTTTTTTTATTTTTTTGCCTACGCTGTCTCACTGCTGAGTCAAGACCTCCTCGGCGGTACGCGTCCAGGCACTCTTCCGGGGCCCTCTTGACGTAACTCGCATGTGTCAAACTCAAACTCAAAGCATTTATTTCAAATAAACCAATTACAGGCACTTTTGAATTGTCAAGGGGTCGGTCAGTCAGAAATATGAAGCTAGTTGTCCATTCTAAAGCGTAGTAGGTTCCTATGGAGAAGAACGGGCAAGAAACTCCACAGTGTAGTTTTGATAGTGAAAAAGTGCTGAGCATACGAAGCTCGCCCACTCAAAAGTAGCAGACCATGTAAGAAGTAAAGTGAATAAATGAAAAAATACTTACGAAATTCCGTAATACACGAACATGCTGATATCATACCAGTATATGGCTAGGTATCTTAAAGCTGTAGATGCTACTGCGATCAGACCCAGGAGGGACCAGCCCAGGGTCTTGTACTTCCAGATGAGCAGCATCAGGGGTAGGGTAGCCACGTAGAGCTGCATGTCCATGCCGATTTGGTGCGTGTGGGTTAGGCACTGGAAACAATGGCGCGAGGTTTAAATTATTGAGGTAGGTAAATAAGTTACTTTCGATCATCTGGTAGGTGTGGCATGTTCTTCGAGTCATTGGAAGTTCTTGGTGTCCTTCTCCCGAAAAACCGCTTAACTGTTCTTAAAGAGTTATAAAGAACCCTGTAAGAAATCGACACGTGTTTCACCTCTCAACGACGCATTCTCAGGATGACGATTGACTTGTTGCGAATCCGGACCCGACGTATTGACACGTCAAGCGTCGAGAGCAGAGTCCTTGACGTGTCAACACGTTGGGTCCGGGTTTCTTACAGGGTTGTTTATGACTCTTTAAGAATACGAGTAGTTACGCGGATTAGGTTACTAAATATACGTCGTCTATTGTATTTTATAATGGATTTCCGCAAAGTCACGCCTGAGTCCATTAACTAGACTATAGATGTATAAGTTCGTATGTGGCGATGTAAATGCCACCACAAGACCAACGAGGCAAATTTTTGTTAAGTAAACAACGACTTAACAAAATTCTAATATTTACTTCAAAACCAATTAAAAAGGTATAACTTAGCAGCGAGACCGCACAAAATGTGAAATCCTTCGAAATTGAATAAGATGGACATTCAATTTTCAACTGCTTTGAAAGTTAGAATAATATCATTTGGTGATTATCCTTTCATTTGATTACAAAGTTATTATCTGAGGGATTTTAATTTACTTTCAAGAAATTACGAATGAAATTAAAGTTAACAACTTGTAAGTTTATTTCAACTATAACTTAGCTTAACAAATAAGTGGTTTCCTAATGTACAGCAAAATAATTATTTAAAATACTGATTTTGATGTAACTGTTTTTTATATACCATAACTCTAGGGTATGAATGAGACCATATCAAGGAATGAATTGTTTTTTTTTTTTTTTCATTCAATATTATTCGACAAATTCATGAATATTCATGTAAAAAGCCCTGAGGTGAAATATAAAAAATTTGTTTATAAAAAGAAAATATGACAACGTCGCATTTTCTTAGCTTTCAGATTTGAATGATTGGTTGGAATGAAAATGATTTAAGTAGGTAGGTACTCGTACTTATCAATAAAACTTAGATACAGGGTCACTTGAAGGTACCCAATTATAGTTTAGCATCAGTGTTTTGTAGAAAAAATAGTAAGCGTGGTGGTGCTTGTATTTTAATTAGAAACGGGCATCAATGGAGAGAGGTCCCGCAGATAGCTAATTTTTCAATCACTGGTGTAGTTGAGTGCTGCGGTGTAAAGCTCATACAGTATAATATTGTTATTTTGTGTGTTTACAGAGTACCAAAAATAAATAATTTAAATACATTTTATGAGGTGTTAGAAAAAATATTACGAATCATATGTAAAAAAAAATATGCGCATATTGTAATGACGGGAGACTTTAATATTGACGTAATGAAGAAAAATAATATTGTATTAGAATTTGAATGTCTGTTACTAAATTTCAATCTAACATTAGCTTTAAAGCAACCAACCAGGATACATAGCCAAACGTGCATAGACAATATCGCACATAACTTTAAAACCAAATGTAAAACTGAAGTAACTGAATTTGCACTTTCAGACCACACTGCTCAAATAATAAAGTGTCCGGTAAAAAAAACTGCTATTTTAAAATATTGGCGCATAAAAAGACGTGATTTAAATGCTGAGAATATGATTAAATTTAAAAATTGTTTAGAACAAGTGCCTTTTTCAGAAATTTATGAAACGGATAATCCTAATGACGCATTTGACATATTTTTTGACACATTTAAACTTTTTTATGACCTATGTTTCCCAAATAAATGGACAACAATAAGGGTGATAAAGACTTAGGTTAAGTGGATATCACACGGCATAAAAGTATGCAGCAAAAAGAAACGGCTATTGCTATGGCGTTATAGACTAAAACCAAACATAACGAATAAGGCAAGTTTCTTAAACTACAAAAAAAGGTTTAAAAAAATTGTGAAACTTACGAGACGTGCTCAAAACAACTATTCTATTAAAACCTCTACCAATAAGTCAAAAACGACCTGGAATATAATAAACCAATCAAAACCGTGTTTCCCTAAGGAATCTATTAGACGGATCAATTTAGATAATAAAGTATTAAATGACCCTCAAGAAATAGCTAACGCATTTAACGACTTTTTCGTAGACAAAATTCAACCCATTCCATGTTCAGGAAATAATTCAGTCAATATTACAAAACGTCAAGATTCAATTTTTGTTGCCCCTAGTATACCTATAGACATTAAAAACATTATAAAGTCATTAAAATCCACAAATAGTACAGGATATGATGGAATCGCTACGAAGGTAATGAAGTGTGTATCTGACTACATTTGTAAACACTTGAGCTATCTCATAAACCTATGTATCTGTTCAGGTGTATATCCAGATGCCTTAAAAGTGTCTATAGTAAAGCCTTTATTTAAAAAAAACAATAATGAACACATGGGCAACTATAGACCAATTGCACTCATTCCAATAATATCAAAAATCTTTGAAAAGTATATTTATAAGGAACTGTACACATACCTTGAAAAGAAACACATTTTAATCGATGAGCAAAAGGGATTTAGAAAAAACAGGAACACCAATATGGCAATTTATGACTTCTTGCATAAGGTAATGGTAAATATGGACGTTAGAATTCCAGTATGCGCTATTTACTGTGTTATGTACACAGAAATAACAAAAATAAATATTAAGACAAAAAGAGAGGAATTTTACAGGTCTGGCAAACGAACGCCTATTTACGGTGTCCCGCAAGGGAGCGTGCTTGGATCACTTTTATTTATCCTATATATCAATGACCTGCCTGATGCTACTAACTACCCCATGACCCTATTTGCAGATGACAGCACAGTGACTATAACATGTAATAATAAGGACGTGTATGAAAATAACATTAATAGAACTTTGACATCAATAATATCATGGTTAGATAGGAATAATCTTAAAATTAATTTAGATAAAACGACGATAATGCATTTTAGTCAACGGGTACATGCTGATAGTAACATTGCAGCCCTCTACAGTGGCACTGTATTGAATAAAGTCGACGATACAAAATTTCTTGGTGTAATGATAGACGCAAAATTGAACTGGAAAGCGCACATTGAATATATAAGCAAGAAACTGAGCACGTCTGCGTATGTCTTGTACAAATTGTCCTCAGAACTTAACCCAGATGCTTTGGTGACGGCCTATCATGGATTGGTGGCATCAATTCTGCGCTATGGTATCATATTTTGGGGTAACTCTACGGACAAGGATATAGCGTTTAAAGCCCAAAAGAGGTGTATTCGGGCTATGTTCAAATTAAAATCAACAGAAAGCTGTAGACCATTGTTTAAAAAATACAAATTATTAACTTTACCGTCTCTATATATTTTTGAAGTTGCATCGTTTGTAAAGTCTAACCCCCAACTCTTTCCACGACAATCTGACACTTTTCCGCGCAACAGACGTGACAATAGCCAACTTTGCTTGCACTCGGCAAAAACTGCCCTCATGGGGAAAAGCTTTTTTTGTATGGCCCCGAAAATATACAACAAAATACCACAGGCCTTTAGAGCTATGACAGAAAATCAATTTAAAAACAAGATTCGAAATATATTAACAGACAAGTGCTATTATAATATAAATGACTTTTTGACAGATGCCTCTTAACATACTTAACTTTATAATATTATTTCTGTATGATTATTCTCATAAAATTTCATAATGAATGTTAGTGAACCAGTCTTAGTCTTTGGTTCCCTGAATGAATTAATTATTTGTTATATTAAAAAAAAAAAAAAAAAAATTGTACGCCCCGCCAGGCAAAACATGTACGGACTTTTTACCTATATTTAAGATCTTGCATGCTCAATTTGTATGTAAACACATGTTTGACAAATAAATTATCTTTTATCTTTTTTATCTTTTTATACACACATCGAGAGCCTAGTGGTAAAAAATACTAACAAAATAAAAATAAAATTACATGCTAGTTCATTCTTTGATATGGTCTCATAAATACCCTAGAGTTATGGGATATAAAAAACACCATAAATAAATAAATTGCACAAAACAAAGTCGCTTTCCGTGTCTGTCTGTGTGAAACTGCACAATGGCTTTTGATGCGGTTTTCGCCATCATTTACAGAATTTACTCCGAAATTTTTATGTGTGTAATAGATTAATATTTAACTGAGATATAGCACTGAAATTTCGAAGTTGTGATTCTCCGCCACATCAGTAGAAGCCCGTTGCGAAGTAGAGGCGGCTCGCGAGTTGCCAATAAAACACACGATAAAGATCGATGTTACCTCATTACCCACGTTTAATAATGTGGGTAATACCTAGTTATATAAGAATCATGGGAATCTGAATTACTAGATTACCGTGTCACCCCGTATGTTGCTTTCATTCATTGTTAGCAATAGTAAGTACGTAGCTAATACTAATTTACGAAAAACTTAGGAGTTTGTACTGGATTGAAATCTTTTTATAGACACATCATAACATCACTTTAACGTTGTAAAAATTAAAAAGATTTATTATAATGTGTTTTCCTATTAATTAACCGATTTTCAAAAAGGAGGAGGTTCTATGTTCTAAGCGTGTTTTTTTTTAACGTATGCTCACCGATTTCTCTCGTAAAAGGGTATGCTCTCAAGTTGGTCCCATATAAATTTTATTAATTTTGCTTGGCTAGTTTTTGAGTTAGCTTCAATAATACGTATTTTTCCCACTTAGTGTATGTGGATGATATGATGATAACTTCCTGTCACTGTTATTTACATAGCAGGTAGTGGTATTCGAATTTGTGTGGGGTAGGTACCACAAAAAAGTGTAAAATAATAACTTTTACAAAAAAAAAAAAACAACCAGCTTCCGAAAAAAAACACTACAAAGTGAAAAATAACTTTTATTTCGGAAGTCGGTGGCAACAACTGAAAATTCAAAACCAAAGACACCGACTTCGGAAATTAAAGTAATTAAAGTAATTTTTCACGTTGTTGTAGTGTTTTTTTTTTTTTAAGTTATTATTTTTCACTTTTGGAAACGGGTTTTGGGATGAAAATGACTAACTGTAGTTTTCGTTAAAACGCAATTAAAGCTGGTGGAAAAATATTATGTCAGCAAATGGTTTTTCAGAAAGTATTTAAAGCAGTAAATTTCATATTTTGGGTATGCCCATATTTTAATTATTTTTTCGAAGCTTTAATACTAGGTACCCAATTAAAAATAATAGTAATAAAACTTGGTTTTAATTATTGTGCTGCCCCATAGGTGACTAGCATTATAAAAAATGCCCGGTCGATTTGATTATTTCAATAGTTGTTATCACACTGCCCTCTCATATTGGGCATATTTCAAACTGCCCGGGCATTTTTTATAATGTCCTAATAATCACTTGGTCCATAACATTTACATTAAAATGTGCATTACGACAAATTAATGCGGCCACACAGTTCATCATCCGCCTAGCCTTTTCCCATCTTTGTTGGGGTTGGCTTCCAGTCTTACCAGATGCAGCTGAATACCAAAATTTTACATAGAGCGACTGACCTCCACAACCCAGTTACTGGGTAACATGATACCCTTGCAAATGCAAATATGCTAGCGGATACCCAGCTTAAGAAAAAAAGTGCGACTTTTTTTAGATATTTCGAATTTACAGGCAAAGGTAATTTAAAGAAGAAAACAGCTAGTCTAGAGAAAGAAACTGTTGATGTTACCGTTTTATAAAATAAAAAGTTTCTGCGATATATAATCGGAGATGCAGTAAAACTAAATTGAATTCGATACTTTTGATTTAAGTTTTGAACCGAATAAACTAAAATGTTTAAAGCTAAATTCTGCGAGGCTTTTCAATTTACTCTGCTATGTTATAGTTGAAATAAAAAGCCGATTTCATAGACGTCATCTCTGAAACTGGTTTTAAAATAAAATGCTGAATAAAGGTACTTAAAATAAATTTTAGTAAAATAAGAAGTATTGAAGTTGTTTTCTAGGCTTTAAACAAAAACAGTCAAACGATTCACATCCATAAGTTCACGCCTTTGTACCATGTGGATAGGCAGAAACTACAGAATGGTACATGCAACGATTCAGATATTAATTGATCCTTTTGGTTCGTCTACGTTCCTGCACGCGTGCGCAGGCGGCGGCAGTCTAAGATATTTTGCAAATAACCCCAAGATTCGTAAACGGAATGATAAAAAGTAGTCGTTGGAAGTCTAGGAAGTGGTGAAGTGCTGATTCTCAGCCTAGTTTGAATAAATGACTTTTGGATTTTGAATTTTGTTGCTATCCAGTATTTTGCAGTCAATGATGGGTGCACAATACTTGAGAGGATTGCTTAAAAAAAACAAGTCCAATCTGCTTAGCCTTTTCACAACTATATTGAAGTCGGCTTCCAGTCTAACCGGATGCAGCTGAATACCACTATTTTATATGAAACGACTGCCTATCTGACCTCCACAACCCAGTAATTGGGTAATAGGATACACCTTGGTAAGACTGGTTATTAGACTTTCGGGCTTCTGTTGTCCCGTAACAACTGTCGAAGATCCACGAATGACAGCCGGGACCAACGGCTTTCCGACGCACGGAGGAGTCTCGGTGTGTAAAGATGGTTACCCATCCACAGACCAACCCCGGCAACCGTAGCTTAACCTGATGCATCGACCCGTGCGACTGTTATTACTTAACCACGAGCTCTTCCAATAGAAAGCTCAAAAAAAAAACACTAGTAGGTATATTGAATTACATACCATATCTTCAAAGCCGAAGTAGTTATGAATGAACAAGAAGCTCTTCCACATGTTCTTCTCGCAGACCCTGCCGTGCTCCTCCACCACCAGGTTCCACTGCGGCCCGTTGTTCAGGTCCGGTAAGATGTACGTGCAGAACAGCATCAGACTCACGAATAGCGGGAACAGCCTGGAAGACATTCAGAATGAAATATGGAAAATGGTGATCAGACAATTTTATGAATTTGCAGGTAGTTTTTGAATTCTATGGATTTGTAAACTTTCGCTAGGATATAGTGAGTAAGGCAGAGGATTAACTGGATGTTGATGGATTGTTAGAACTCGTTTGAACTACGACATAAGTCACGACACTTTATTACCTCGGACACATGAAGTATCTGAAACATTTTTGTTCCATTCCCAATTATTGTCTGCTTAAGCGCAGGACATAAAAAAGTGGCGAGTGGCGCGGGCGTTGCGCCGCCTATTTTTATATTTCATACACAATGTATAGGAACCACGTGGTGCGGAACATACACAAGAGGCGTGGCGCGGGCGAGGCAACGACGGTGCGGCGTGGGCGATGTGTGTATGTTCCGCGTCATGTCGTTCCTATAGTCTCGTAATTTACAAACTTTTTTTTTTTTAATCGTCAAACTTTTTTGTTTTTCTTTAAAACTTTAAGCTTATCTATAAGTAATATACCTAAAACTGCACTTTTGAATTTATATATTTCTAAGTAGTCCGTTCGCATGTTTTATGCTTATCCTAGTTATACAGGGAAACCTATTATTAGCCATACAATACTGTAACACACATATTCTGTAACATACTATATGTATCGCTGTTGGTTGCCTAAATGAAGAAAATAAAATAAAATAAAATACATTTTGTATGAAATATGAAACGGGCGGCGCAACGCCCGCGCCACACCGTTGCCGCGTTGCGTTGGCACGCCCGCGCCGCTCGCCATTTGTTTATGTCCCGCGCCTCACAATCAATAATTTTGTGCCCAAACTTTGTTCGGATACGAATATGTTCTATTTTGGACAAGACTTTCGTGATGCTGACAGTTGTTTCCTCATGATTCGGTATTTTCGATTAAATCTATCTAGCATCTGATCACAACGATTCTGGGATATTCTTTATGATTCCGTCTGAAACCCTAGACGAAAAGGTTTTTTTTCAAAATACCTACCAAATTCCCCCAACATCGGTTTAATAGTAACAGTAGCAGAACTTTTACAAACAAGAGGGGTTACGTCCTATCTGTCAAAGATAATCGCTTCGTAACGACCTGCCTCGTAAACTGGTAATACAAACAAATTTTGAACACGCGTGCGTTCTAGATAAAAATCCACGCGCTACTTGATTATGTTTTAAGTGTTGAGATCATTAAGAATTTTATTATTTTTGGTTTGGAGGGTGACCTTTGACACGTTGGCAGATTTTTTTGGTTTAGGCGAAAAGGAACAGAAGGGCGAAAGAATTACAAAAAATTGTAAATAATGTGTGTGCTGGGGCCGCACCTGCGTCTATCGTGACAAAGAAATGGCGCCCCGAAGCTTCTTATGTTTTGCCCGCCAAAAAGTTATCGCGCTAATGCGGTGGTCACGTTAGCGGCTTCATAATTTTAACGAATTATCGTGCAATAATCCAAGATTGCTCTCCATTCTTTCGACAGAACGACTACAATCAATCTGCCTAGCCTTTTCCCAACTATGTTGGGGTCGGCTTCCAGTCTAACCGGATGCAGCTGAATACCAGTATTTAACATGGAGCGACTGCCTATGTTACCTCGACAACCCAGTAACTGGGAAATACGATACCCCTTGGTAAGACTGGTGTTCGACTTTCAGGCTTCTGACGACTCGTAACGACTGTCAAAGATTCACGAATGACAGCCGACAGAACGACTACACAGTCCGGAAACAACAGTCAAAATGAACAATGTTAGTCCGACCACGCGACACATTAATTAGCTAAAGCCCTTTCATGCATCCCGAACTATCACGACGATAGCCGATAATGGTTGGTCTCATGTGCGTGTATGGTATCACTGTGCGAAATTTCGTCACGATAGACGCAGGTGCGGCCCCAGCATAAGACGAATATAGATTTTTTACTGCATTTGGATCTCTCAACCATAATACATAAACAGCCAGTAATGTTTGCACTGTTTGGACTCAGGCCTCCCCTTTGTGCGTGGGACTGGGCTGTAATCATCCATGCGGGCCTAGTTCAGGTTGGTGAATGTCACATGTCTTCGAATGTGACATCCATTTGAGTCTAGGGACAGGACGGGTTCTTTTCACAATGTTTCCTTTAAAGTTTTTCTGTATACCTTATGGAAAACTATACCCTGCTTACAACTTAAACTAAAAACAAAGGAAGAAGACAGAATATTTTTCAATTCCGTGCAAATCTAGATTAATGACGAAAAGGGGGATTTAATGAATGGACCCATTTCAAACAAAGGATATATTTTCTGCACTTCAAAGTGTAATCAATCTCGAGTTAATGATGATGGCATCGATAAATGTTTCAGGCTCTTACCTAAACCATCTGGCGATAAGGCGGTCCTTTAGGTTGATGGTGCCTTTCTTCTCGAGGTCTGTGAGTAGATTGTGTGCATTAAGAAACCCGCTGAGGTATAGGAAACTGTCTGTGTAGAGAATTGCGGAGCGTCCCACCACGGCCCATGGCATGCCGAATACCTGAAACAAGGTTTAATATTAATTTTACGAGTATGTCACATTTAAATCATTGAGGATTTTCAAGAAAATTCACGCTACCAGTTGGCGCATTTCAACAATGAATAAAAAAATATGATAGATAACGTTCATCATTCGCTTCATTCATATCGCATTTACGAATACAAACGAATGCTAATTTCCATGTCCATAAATTATTAGATTAATCTTGTATAATAATTTGAATTCAGAACTAAGTATCTATACAGTTCACATGGAAATCAAAACAAAACAACAATAAAGTACTTAGTTCTGAATTCAAATTATTATGCTCGATAAATCTCATGCCCAAGGTGGAAGCGAGCTTCACCAGGAATCCTCAACCCTAGAGGAACTGGCTATCTTACCTCTAACTGCCGAAACACAACAATGCTGTTAACATTATTGTTATGGCGACATACTTCGATGTCATAAGATGGTGGTAGCTAGACAGGCGGACATAGAACAAGCCCTACCACCAATCAACCCGAGCAGAAAATTTTGCGCCCGCTGGGAATAGAACCCGTGACCTAGTCCGAGACGGGTTGTCTTGTCACTAGACCATAGAGGCAGAAAACTACGATGACAATAACATGATAATGGCAGTGTCCGCTTGTGGTCTATGTCAACCTGTGACTCTGTGGTTAACCCAATCAAATTAATTACAGTCAAAATAAAATACTGTGACTCATCGAGTTATGTATTTCATACATTCAATTCTCTACAGAGTCAACAAGTACATTTCTTGTTAACACCTTCGTCTTGTAAGTAGTATGTAAGTACATTCCCCGTGATAAAACCGGCACTTAAAGAGTTAGACAGAATCTTATAAAGACTAAAGTATTCAAGAAAGTGTTAAGTGCTAATATAAAGGGGTAACTTGATTGAATTTTCGAGACTTCGCGAAGAGGTGTGAGTTCCCTCTAAAGTTGATTTTGTTTTTAATTCGATACTAAATAAGCCAAAAATGTTATTATTGTATTGTGTAACTTGATATAAGCTAATTTCTAACCGTTAAGGATGTGTTAACAAAGTTATGTAGGAGAACTATGCTTAAGTTCCAAATATACTGAAAAGAAGTGTTCCGACATTGAGTGATGTTTTTTTGCATCAAACAGCCAACGAATTGGAACTAAAAAGCCAAGTGCACATTACAGCCGCAACATCATGCAGCGCAACGAATATTCATACAAACAAGTGCGTTGCGGCCCGCCTGTAGTGTGCGTTGGTTCAAAGAAAGTGTACGAAAGTGATAAAGGAGAATTTTTGCAATGTTTTTTTTTTTCTGGGTTAGAAATTATCAAATAACTTCTCCCGCTCTGGGTGGAGCGGCAGGGCGTGTCAGACTCTTACTGACTAAAACCCACCCGTGTTCCTTCAGTTGCCTGTACGTTGCCAGGGGCCGCGGTATCCCTTTCGGACTTTCTCGCGATTTTTGGAATGCCTTGCGTTGCGGTTTGCTCCAATCCCCCAATCTACGCTGGTCTTAATACGCCGTTTGTTAGTATTGATTTAAGAAAAATGGCAAACTAGTTTGCAGTTTAAGGTCGTTTCCAGATCCTGATACCTACAGCTTCTCACCTTCTTGCAGAATCTCTTAGATAACACACATATGTACTATCAAAGAAGTTAATATCTAACCAGTTTTAAAACAAAATCCCGTGAACACGATGACCACATCTGTTACCGGCCCGGTGCTAGAGCCGCCAAACGCTGCAAGCAAGACTAGTCCTTACGGTGGTTAGATATGAACTTCGAAGTTCATATCTAACCAGTTTCAAAACAAAATCCCGTGAACACTATGACCACATCTGTTACCGGCGCGGTGCTATAGCCGCCGAACGCTGCAAGCAAGAATAGTCCTTACGGTGGTTAGATATGAACTTCTTCAATGGTACCTACTACCTAAATTATTTTTTGCGACTGAATACCGACCACAATCCAACATTTACCTAGTTAAGTTGCCAAAAGGATATCAAAATGTTTTCAATACTTACAGCAGAAAAGCTGACTTTATTAACAAAAGGGTTGTGCGCCATTGCCATAGACTTGTGCGCTATCAGCAGTGCGAACGCGTTCATCCCTCTAAACGCATCCACTCCTTTCACCCTGGTCGGAGAGTCGGATAAGTCGAAGACTTTCCTCAGATTCCTCTTCAGGGAGAACGCGTTGAGAAGCTTCTCGAAGTTCGTGACTCCTTCCTTTCCATCGTCTAGGATTGTGCCTAGACTGAGGAGCAGGATTACTGCTAAGAAGAATGTTCTGGAAAGAAAAGAGATAATTGTTACAATTGGACTGAAACTTTAAGCTTAATTGCGAAAGAAATTGATCACAACAATGATTGTAAGCGGGCACGCCCAGTATGCCTGGAGGCTTTTTTATTTAGATATTAAGTTCTGTTTACGTTTAGTTTTTTTATTTCGGCCTGAGTATAGTTCTCGTTGATTTTGTTTGGTATATTGGCGTGTGCTAGCTAACGTATGGCTAATAATTTGAATTATGTTTTGTGTTGCGTAATGTAAATTATTTTGAATACTAATAAATATAATCTTTTTTTTTTGTTCTTCTAACTGAAACGACAGCTGTGCTGCTGGGGAGTTTGTTGCGCCACTTCTTCTTCCCAGCTAATGCTAGTGCATGCAACGCCCACCCTTCACCACTTCCTAGTGGAAGTGGTGAAGGGTGGGCGTTTTGGGGGACTGTCTTATGTAATTTTGACGTTCGAAAAGTGCTGATTCTCAGCCTAGTTTGAATAAATGACTTTTGAATTTTGAATTTTTGATTATACAAAATGCTAGAATCCTTAGGTCTATAAATAGATACTTTAGTGATCGATGCCTCACATATTAATAATATTCTTTTCACTTCACAACCTCGGAAAGATTCTGTTTATCATTCGAAATCGAAGTGCAAAAGTGCATTTAATCCGTGGAAAGAATTAAAAAATTCGAATGTTTCTATTCAGTAATTTTCTATACCGCAAGTCCACAGCAAATGCATTAATACTTATTTTCTTGTCAGTGCGCCAAACTCATTTTTAGAATAATCGCACTGGCCAGCACGCAAGACTGCATAAAAAAAAAACTTTTTCTCTCTCTGGGTAAGGAGATGATGTTTAAAAATAAAAATTATTCAATACACTTTTCATGAATAAGGTTTGTTTTTTGATAAAATCGTAAGAAATCATAAAATACGAGCGAGTCCATCAGCGACGAAGATATAAATTTAAACCCTGCAGAGTTAGTGCAAGCGGTACATAATGCCAATTGAATTTTCTAATTTAATATATATAGGTACCTACTGTTTTTATTGCACTTAACTTTTTCCTCGCTGTAGAGAGGTGAAAAGTTGTGTCGGCAGCAAAGTTATTCTGCGTCTCGTACCTTTGAAACCTACGCTCAGGATTCTATTTTTGAACCAATCGCTTCAATCATGGTTCAATACTAAACTCCTTCGCTTGCTCAGGTTTCAACGCAAGTACTCGCGCCAAAAAACAACTTTGCAGCCTTGCAAAACAAATAACTATTATTGTTTTCTCATAATCATAAACACGGTATAGTCACATACGAGTAGTCCTTTAACAAACAAATGCAGAGAAACGGTTGGGTAAGAATTGAAATGGTCTTCTATGCTGAGCTATCAAAATTATGTTTCACAGTTGTTATCCTCTTGTTATCTACTAAGCATATTTCATTATTATTGATTGCCCATATTTTTATAACCTACTTGTTTGATAACACCTTTGAATATCAAACTCAACAACTTTGCTATCCGTCCATTTACAAATAGGATCGCTTTTGAAACTGTTTCCCGCTTAGATAGTCAAATGTACAGTACGACACAACTTAGATGTGGCATCGGAAAAATTCGTAAAACCGATCACCATCCGAACTGAGTGCGCCTTCAAAATTAACAATCTTTATTACTGCTCTAAGTGAAAATGATCTTTACGCAAACGCAATAACTCGTAAAGTCATATAACCAAATACATTCGTAAAATTATAATGAAAGAATGCAAATTTTCAAATTTATGCTACATCTAAGTTGTGTCGCACTGTAACCATCTATTGAATTCCTCAGAATATCTTAGAAACTATTAGATAGTTAGATTGGAACTGGATACGGTTCATAACTAGACTGAGGACGAACTTAGGCTTACTGTCAATTGAAGCGGAGTGAAACGGAGGTGTGTGGAGCAAGGAAACCATTAAAATAGGAATCATGGAGTTCCTTCTGGCCTTTTTTTCCCAATAGAAACTACATTTAGTGGCACAATAGGGTGTAAAGCAGGCGCGGATCCAGCCCTGAAAAAAAGGTTATGGGCACAGCCATCCGAAAATCGGCCAAGTGCGAGTCGAAGTATGAGCTCGGAATGATCGATATAGTGCATTCCTACAAAGGAGATGTTTACTAAATATATGACGCCCTGACCAAGATTTTGTACAGTGGTGCCGATTCTCTTGTCCACCGAACTAAACTAATGAAACTATCACTAAAATTCCTTACTTTTGGCTTTGAGAATAATATAGCAATTCGGCAAAAAAAAAAACTCTAAATTTAAAAATGATTATGACACAACTAAAATCTAATCGCGACTCCACGTGGTATTTTGCCCTACCCGTAATTTTTTTTTAGAGCCGGGGGCCCGCAGTGCTGCCTTCGCGTATTTTATATGGAATTTTTTACTTTTTGTAGGTATGGAAATTATACACCTACATGTTGAGTTTTAAGGGTATCGCGAAGGGGGATTTTATAAAGGGTATCGCAAAAATAATGAAAATTTCTCATTATTTTTGCGATAGGACACACCATTTTCGAGATACATTAAAAGCAAAAGATACAGTAGGTACTGTTATTCCACGTGAAGTCAAGGTGTTGGCGTGAATTTTAGTTCATGACAACAAATTTTAACCCCCTTTTTAATCGCGATCAAAAATTGTCAATTTAGTTAGCTAATCAAAATTTTTGGTGAAAAACGTCAAATTCAGAATAGCAATTATGCCATTTTCACTAATTTAATAACTCAGTGCCATCTTAGTGCTGTCAAACTAAAATATAGTTAAGTTGTGCCACTTTAGTCTATTTCAGAATGGGAAATCGTCGTTTGACTGGAATAAACAACATTTTGGTGATTTTTAGTCTAGTTTAGAGGCATTTGTGACAAGAGAATCGGCACCAATGTATGGTTCCACATGGGCAAAGCCTTGGGGCGAACCAAAGCGAACACTAGTAAATGAATAAACCTGTAAAATTTTTATTTGTTCATTCACGAAAATTACAAAAGTAAATGTGTGTTTGTTTGCACATCACAGTGTCACATTTAGGGTTGATTTCACCAACGAAACTGAACGCGATCAGCATTTCTAAACGCGTTCAAAAGCTGTCAGTGTAAAAATTGTTATGGAATAGGTATTGTACACTGACAGCTCTTGAACGCGTTTAGATGTGCTGAACGCGTTCAATTTCATTGGTGAAATCCGCACTTAGACTCTAAACTACTGAATCGATTTTGATGAAATTATTCGGTTTCATCAAAACGATTCAAGTTGGGTTACCAATGTAAACAAATATTACAAACTGAACATCAGCGCGACGCCACGCCACTAAAAAGGAAGGCAGCTCGGAAGTTTTGGCGGCAATGTATGCAGCGAAGTTCTATAATATCATCAGCCTTTCGACCTCAATAGACCGTGAAAGGGTGATGTCACAAATCTATTAGGGTTGTGGGCATGCCCATCGTGCCCACAACGGTGGATCTGCGCTTGGTGTAAAGTTCACTCATCCACCATAGAAAAGAGAGGATCGTCCGACCAGACGAGTGTCGCGTCTGGCGGGCAACTGTCCAACGGTTTAAAAAAAAAACTTTTTTCTTTTTTGAACTAGGGCATCACTAAGGTCGTAGCTGCTTAACCGGGCTTTCCTGTGGCTGCCTTAAGCTTCTACACTCAAAGCTTCCAGCCAGGGGCATAAACTAATCTAATTAAAGCTAGGCGAATGCTCGCTAAGGGCACCCCGTGAGGTACGAACCTCGGCTTAGGGCATTCGTTGAGTGGAGGACAGCAAGAGGGACAGGCTGGATCAAAAGCATGTCATGATTATTGATCGGGGAATTTAGAGCTACAGGCTCAGCAACGACGCGGGCTGGTGCATCGTCGAGCAAGGGTCGAGGGGGTGTCCAATGGTTGATGTCGGATAGTCTTATATATGTCGTTCGCGCGGTAAACTCTAATTGCGCGATGCAGGATTTGTGTGACGTCATGTCTTTGATGCGTAGTTCGTATGTGGCGGTGTAACCGCTGCATACATTTTGGAATGGGCAATGCTCAAATGTCTTTTCTTTGTAATTTTTGCCTTTTACAAGTGCCTATTAATAGTTTAATTGCAATAACATGATTTGACACTGATTAACCAACAGAATTTCATAAAAAGCTTATTTTCGTAGACATGGATACATTTATCGCGGAATGTATGCAGAGCTGTGTTTGCTCATTTTCTTAGCTTATCATTTCGCTGCAGCGACGCTTTGTTTAATTTGAAGTGGATACGATTGCTACGCTGTTTCGCTCAGGAAATGCAGTCTTAGGCGCTATCTTCTCAGGCGAGAGTATCGCGGCGATAGTAACGCCATAATATTAAATACAATAGAAACTGGAGCAATCTCCACAGAGCGAGTATTTGATAGCTCGGCGAGACTATCGTAGCGATTCTCTCACCCGTGGAGATGGCGACTTAGGTGTGTGTCCGATGCCTGCTGGGGTTGCGGGTCTGTCCGAAAGGGACCAGGGCATATCGCGGCCCCAGCACATAGGCAACGGAAGGAACACGGGTGGGTTTTAGTCAGTAAAAGTCTGACACTCCGAGCGGGAGAAGTCATTTGATGATTTCCCACCCAAAAAATGAAGGATTCTTATTAATTCCAAGAACAAACTTAACATTGTAGTTGAATAACATGTTCTGCAATACATTCCAACTGAAAATGTAAGTTTGTACGCACAATATTGAGAGATTTACCATGTTACGAGTATTTTAAGAACATAGACGTTTTAAAGGGTTTCCTGTAAGCTACTCGTATGAATAAAGAACTATTCTCTTTTTTTTTTCAAAATGTTAGGCACTGTAATTTCGGAGTTAATGGGGGAGGTCTGTGGCGGCATCTCAATCGCCACATGCGAACTACGCATCAAAGACCTGACGTCACACGACATCCTGGCGTCACACAAATCCTGTATCGCGCAATTAGAGTTTACCGCGCGATGGACATAATATACAATCTCCCAACTTCAACCTCTGGGTAGTTCCCGCCAGACATGACACCCATCTGGTCGGAGGTACTCCCGGCTCCCTTGTCTATGGTGGATGAGTGAGCTTTACACCCTGTTCTTCATACCCCCAAAAGGTAAATTTTCATCTATTTTGTTAAATGTCTTTAAAAGTATTTATTTTAAAATAATAAAATTAAAATATTAGAGATCCTCGCAATGAGCCCTTTCGTTTGATATGACACATGGTACAGTTTGCAGATTTTTTTTTTTTTTTTTATTGTTTGACCCCCGAAAAGTATATATAAAAAAAAAAAAATTACGTTACACGTCCGTGTTGGGGTCACGGAAATTCATACGTGTATTAAATTTAAACTAAATTGGTCCAGTATATTCAGAGCAAATTGGCTGTGACAGACGAACAGACACCCATAAATTCGCCATATCTGCTACTATTTGTACATAAGCCTTACCCAAGGGTTACCATACATCTGGATTAAGAGAATTTCATTTAGAAAAAAGAAAAAGTTCATTGAATACTGAAAAAATTAAAGTTCTAAAAATAATGTCTGGACTATTTTGCAAAATTCCAAATGGTAACTCTATCCCCAAGTTCCTTCATAATAAGAGCTCCTAAGCTGGTAAAACAGATGCTGATAGTTGAAGGTCAGAATTATTTAGTCTAGAATAAATTAAAATAAGTAGACGTCAAGCTGTCTAGCAGTTTATTACCTACGACAATAATATTAGTCAGCCAACCAGTTAACCTATTCATGTTTTTGGTAAGCAAATACACCGGTACTCCCTTTCTTCTCCTAAAATTGTTTGTCCGAAAATCATTATCCATAACACGTTTGCTATAAACTTCAGTAACCATAATGTTCAAACATTCGAAATTTTGTTTTACATAATTATCTTTACTTCTAAAACTATTCTGTCCTAATATCGAGTACTATAATAATTGAATCTCCTAATTTTGCATGACATAAAGTCATATGTCCTAAGTATTGTATTATATAATGTGATGTGTATAATGTGTATCCGAATGTTCATTTATAATAAAATTGTTAGTCCTAAAAAAAAAATTGGTTATAGTGACAGAAACGAATCGCTGTAAATCCGACTCCACGTAGTCTTGTCTGCCCTACCCTTAGAGTGTAATTAAAAATCGCGTAGGCGCGGAGGGGCTAGGCGGCGCGCGAGTTGAGGAGCAGGTGGTTGTAACGCTCGCCGCCGCGGCTAAGGCAAAAAATATTATGGCACTTTAGATTATGGATAAAAAAGTTAGGGAACACAATAGAGAACCAAATACACCTTTTAATCAATAACGGTGAAGAAAAACATCGTGAGGAAACTGGCATGCCTGAGATATTTCTCGACGGCAAAGATTTAAATCGTAGATTTGCCCTCACCGTACTATGTCGCGCGAAAATGTGTCCACACTGAGAAGAGTGACTTCGCACAATAATAATGGCGTTTCCATGACAATCAAGTCAAGTGTCTGCGCTATTGTGTGTTAGAGGTGTCAAAACGAAACAGCAACGCGAACGCGGCAGGGTCTACGGTTGAAATCTTTGCTCCACGGCATATGAAGTCAAGTCAGTGGCCCATGGGCGGCTTGGCTTGGCAAAGAAAGAAAGAAAGAAAGAAAGATCCATAGATCATTTAAAAAGATTATTGATAGGCTTCTTTGCACAAAATAAAGACAGGAACACAACATTTAGTTTGAACAATCGCAACCGTGGATCAGCATACGTTAGGCAATTGGTATGCAACTTAAGAACGTCCGATGTTTTACAGACAATGATTTAAGGTCATTAGAAACCCCTAATAAAAAAAACTCATACAATTTTCAAGAGACACAATTTTAAGATTCTTCCCACGTACCAAAAGCACTGCACATACAAACGGATTATTGTAACTCGTAATCTGACTAGTATTTTCCGGGGTTAGTTTCCAGTCAAACCGAATGCAGCTGAATACCATTCGGAGCGACCGTGATTTCTTGAACTCACACACTGACTTATTAGTATTACTTGTTAAAATGTTAGGAATATCGTATAATTTTACAATGTTTGTAAATATGTGAGCACCATGTATCTATCACATAATTAATTTATCTGTAATTGCTTTATTTTTTTCATTCTTTTTTACCTATCGTGGTATAGTAATCTTATTCTAGATGCATCGTCTTCACATATAATTATATAATTAATGTATACAAAATATTGTAAAAACATTTTAAAAGAGTAACGGTGGAGTTTCTTGCCCATTCTTCTCCATACGAAAACCACCTTTTGGAAGGGGCGACTAGAATCAATTCTATTTTTTGTAAAATTGACGTTCATAAGTGCCTTTTATGTGCCTAATTGAAATAAATTGTTTGACTTTGACTTTGTAGAGTAGAGCGTGTGTTGAGTAGAGCGTTGAAAATCCAGAGCGCGAAAAAAAACCGCCGCGATAAAATAACGCCCGTGTGAATTTGGGCGTTCGGTTGCCACTTTTTTGACTGTCGTCTCGAAGTTCTAAAATGACAGCCGGGACCAATAACGGCTTAAGGCTTGTGCAGACCAGCGCGACTTGTCGCGCGACGCGACACGAACAATACAATTTCTAAGAAAACTTCACAGTATAACAATAACCGGTGTCGCGTCGCGCGACAAGTCGCGCTGGTCTGTACAAGCCTTTAACATGCTTTCCGAGGCACGGAGCGGGCTATCTATAAATATGAATTAAACATAGGTACATAAATCTTTTATGACATCATCAAACCATAGCTTAAGGTCATTAGGTATGTGCAATTATGTGCATTGAGTATGTAAATCATCCTTAATTAATGACTTAAGCTGTTCAATCATTTCGCTTCATTACACTTAGTGTTAGCGGTAATTATGTAGTTGTCAGTTATTGTGTGTAGCAGATAATTAGATAATTGATAAATGAATATAGTATTTTTTAAATTTAATAGTGATGTTTGAGAAATTCTACCATACTTCCAACTTGTTAGGTACAGATGACAAAATTAGTCATCTTTGAAATAAGCGAAACATTTCATAATACCTATTTCAAATAAGTATATAAAAATGTCATACGAGTTGATCCTATTTACAGTTTAGTGTTTGCAACGGCAAAGCAACGGTTATACTTAAGTATAAAAATACAAATATTAGCAAACATTCGTTGTCACGTCTTTTTAGTGACGAATCAGACTATGTCACTTGCCCGAATGTCTTAGTACCTGTACACTTGCACTTTTGACGAATTGAAGAACGACCATCTATGGCCCATGGAATATAAGAAACTATAATAGTCGAAACGAAAAGGCAAGAAATTATAGATAGAAAAAGAAAGAACGAAAATACATTTCTAGCAGACAAAAAGGCTAATGTCAATTGACGGTGTGTCAATGTCAATTATTCTTATTACCCGACTCAAACAGCATTTATTTCAAATAAACCAATTACAGGCACTTTTGAATTGTCAAGGGGTCGGTCAGTCAGAAAGATGAAGCTAGTTGCCCATTCTAAAGCGTAGTGGGTTCCTATGGAGAAGAACGGAAAAGAAACTCCACGGACACTCTTTTAAATCATGATATAGTTACAAAATATTGGTTACAGCATTTATGTTGAAGTTATACATTTGAGAACGATGCAAAACGTTAATAGAAATAAGAAAATAAACAACTCAAAAATTAAATTAAATTAAAACTGCGGCTGCGGTGAAGCCAGAAAGGAGGGTTATGTGTTTGACCTGTATGTATGTATTTTTACTATGCTTATCGATCTATCTTCTTACTAATAAACGCTGTAAAAAGTAACGAGAAGCTTAAACATCGAAATAAATATTGTTGCTTGACGATATTCGTCTAGATATAATTATTCAGTGTTTATTGGTAAGGGAGTCAGAATTTTGTGGTTCTAAAACTTACATGGAAAGCGTCTTCCCGAAAGAGTAAGGTCTCTTAATGTTCTTCACTGAGCACATATTGTTATGCACTTTCACTGATATTCCGAGTCCCATCAGTCTCTGAGATAACTCTTCTTCCAAGTCATAGCTGCTGCAAGAACTGGGAATGCAGACTCCCCACATCAGACTTGAGTATCTTGGGACACGGTGACCCATCTGGAACAAGAGAATAATTACTGGGTTAGATACGGATACAGGTCTTGGTATAGTATAGATGATGATAACATGTGTATGTTAAAATCATCATTATCATCGACAGCTGCACGCGTAGCGGATTTTTTCGACGGAAGAATAGACAAAATGACAGATTGTGATTGTATATCTGTCATTTTGTCTATTCTTACGTCGACGAAACCGTTTCTACGGTGGTCATGCTACGCGTGCAGGATGCCTCTCTCTTATCCAGGTAACTTAACAGGTAGGTATGTTCTCGCCGCGATCATCAACGGCGTCCGCCCAAATCACCGCCTGACTACCGACTCTCCTACATCCGGATAATGCCAAGAAATTGGGCAGCAGCCTTCTACTTGCTAACATCAAACTATGATCACAAATACAGGGCGAATATAAATCATTCACTTAGTCGGCAGACGCTAAGAGGTTGTTTATGCTAATTGGTATTTTGGCCATTCATTCATAATTTTTGCGGTTATGGGGAGGCCCATGTTTAGTAGTGAGCACATATGTACTGACATGATTGATTCTCGACTTAGGCTGTTCGGCCTTGACTATGAATAGAGACTAGAAATAAACTAGGAAGACTCGTTGTTATCCTCCGCATATGTGGATTCAATCAGGAATAAGAAAGGCACTAGATGAAATACCTATAAGTCATTTATTTCATGCAAGTAGAAAACGTGGCAAATCTATGGTACCTACATGGTGAATAGGAGTGAGCAAACAATTTCATCCTCATTTTATTGTATGAGAGTTTGAGTAAAAAACATGAATTGAATGTAAATGACGAGATAAAAACTGTACCAGCAGGTATTTTATACATTTTAACAAGATTACCGTTGTTACAAATAATGCAATCAAATTGAATAATGCAATGATTTCTGCATCCGAAAGTGCATTACTCAAAAAAATTACTTAGCAACGTAATTTCGCAATGAAATTACAACAACATTAAAATATTAAGACCCAGATAAAGGAGAACAGAAATTGTTTAAGTTTTTAATTGGAATAGACAGACAGGGTGAAGCTGGTAAAGTAACTATTAACACATAACATAATAATCATCTAGATCACGAACGCGAAACAATCCAAGGTTCACAACTAGTTAATATTCCGAGAGGGCAGCACCCGTCTACTATGTATGTACGCTTATTTGGTCCCACACTTTATTTTGAATCACAATTGTATTGAGAAACACAATAGCCCTTGACCAAGACAGACATTGCTGAAAATATACAAAGAATTTGTATTGATATCAACCCTTTGTGAAGACAATGGTATCCAATTTTGGTGCGGTATTGTTCGTGCTCTCAAAGTTATCGTGATTTCTAGTTCAGTGCGAGCTATGTACTATGAATATATGCTGGTTTCTAGATGGAGTTATCTTCTTTGGATGTGTATTATTCTTCTATTGTGTTTGATTACAATGTAGAAATAGTTGTTCATTTGGCCAGATTTATTCATAGTTGATTCTCAATCTGCCTAGCCTTTTCCCAACTATGTTGGGGTCGGCTTCCAGTCTAACCAGATGCAGCTGAATACCAGTATTTTACATGGAGCGACTGCCTATCTGACCTCCACAAACTGGGTAATACGATACCCCTTGGTAAGACTGGTGTCAGACTTTCGGGCTTCTGACGACTCGTAACGACTGTCAAAGATCCACGAATGACAACCGGGACCAACGGCTTAACGTGCTTTCCGAGGCACGGATGATTCTCGGTATGTAAAGACGGTCACCCATCCACTGACCAACCCCGGCAAGCGTAGCTTAACTTGATGGATCGACCAGTGCAGCTGTTGTTACTTAGCCACGAGCTCCTCTAAATAAATATATATTTATTCATAGTTGATTATTTTACATAAAAGCAGTGAGCCATAGACGAAAGGTCACAATGTTTTACAATAGTAATTTGTCAATTAGGTCGACAAATAACTGACAAAGATCCCATAAAAAAAACCCACAAAAAAATAAATACGCTTAGGAATTTCCTCAGGTTATTCGAAACTAGGAAATTGAATACGTTTGTTAACTTTTACCAGAATATATTTATGGGATACCGACTTAGACATGACAACATACGACGTCAAGTTTTTTTTTTACACACTTTATTACTGTTTGTTTTTTGTTTGAATAATATTTTCTTGTTATCATGATGATCTAAGAGTGAAATATTGGATTCGTGACATGAATTTATAATAACTTAAACATCTCCTCGCTGTAAACATGGGCTTGTTACACGCGGCTACATACCAAGCTATTCATTCCAGTTTAAGCTGACCTTGCATTATAAGGAAATCCCATACAATGCGAGATCAGCATAAACTGGAAATGTATAGCTTGAATATGTAGCCGTGTGTACCACAGAAAATAAATTTTGGGACAGTGATGTCTACGAAGGTATATTCGCACCTGTTCTCGAAAAAAAAAGTAAAGTTAATTATCTCTGCTTTTTCTTTTTTTTTATGTGATTTATTTATTGTTCAAAGAAATTTACCGGTTTTTGGTGTCAAAAACCGGTCAAGTGCGAGTCGGACTCGTACACGAAGAATTTTTTGGTTCCGTACCGTAATAAGATCAAGCTAAAAAAACGCCGAAATAAACACTGACTTTGTATATTTTCCCGTATTTGTTGTTCTAGCGGCAATAAAAATGCTCAATCTGTCAAAATTTTTGCTGTATTACCTATTACGGTTCATGAGATACAGCCCGCTGGCAGACAGACGGACGGACAGCGGAGGCTTAGTAATTGGGTTCCGCTTGACTCCCTTCAGCAGCAGCGTCCACCTTTATGCTTATAAAAACTATCTACAATTACAATATTGTCCTTAAGCGAAGTGTGGATGGCCATGGCCATGTTAATTTTACCGTTCACAGTGCTCATGTATGTCATGATTATGTTAATTAATGTAATCCAATCTCATTAGAATCCGGATTATTAGTTGTATTGTTTTTGATTTTCTTGTCATCGTAATAAACCAATTTACATGAACTACTAACCAATTACAATGCTAATATATCGCACTATATTTGAATTTATCGTCAATTACCATAAAAATGGAGTGGATACGTTAACAGGTATTACTTGTCACTCTAATTTATTAATTACGCATTGGACTAAAGCATATCTAAACTAAACTAAACTAATATTATAAAGAGAAAAGTTTTGTTTTTTGTAATGAATAAACTTAAAAACTACTGGACCGATTTAAACAATTCTTTTACTTTATAATATTTGTTTGATTTTTTGTATGATTTTTTGTTACGCTTTCACGCAAAACGGCTGAACGGATTTGAATGAAATTTGGCACACGGGTACACCATGACCTGGGTTAGGACATAGGATACTTTTTATCTCGATATTCCGACGGGATCAAGACTAATGTGGGCGAAACCGCGGGGCGCAGCTAGTTTATTCATATGATGACAGTCAAAGCTCATACTTGGAGCAAAAGCTTCATACATCATCACAACATCATCACGACTGTATTCCCCGAAGTGTTGGGCAGAGGTGTAACTATAGTACACCCACTAAGTTTCATGGGTAATACTATACCCCTTGGCAAGACTGGTTGTCAGACTTTCAGGCTTCTGACGACCCGTAACGACTGTCAAAGATCCGCGAATGACAGCCGGGACCTTTGCGAGGCACGGAGGAGTCTCTGTATATAAAGATGGTCACCCATGCACGGACCAACCCCGGCAAGCATAGCATAACCTGATGGATCGACCCGTATGTTATTACTTAGCCACGAGCTCCTCCCTCTCTCCACTAAGTTCCATATAAAATCACTGAAATTCATGAGTACGAGCCCAAAAAATAACAACTGCTTGAGCAGTTCTGAGGTTGTTCCACATCCACAGTACTGCTCTACTGAAGTAATGTGATTTCCAGTTAATGGTACTTCCGATTCTCTTAGGTACCTCAGTCATCTCATCGACCTTACATATCACCCACTCCATGTAAACAGACCAGAGGGCCTAGAGTGAGTTTTTATACTTATTCGTTCACGTTCGCTCACGTCAAATTGTAGGGAATATTTGCATTACATGCAAAATAAAGAATACAACTTTTAAAATCACAAATAGTTTTGTTTAAATTCTTTCAACTAATGAACAATCAAAATCAGTTGATTTCGTGCACGGCCCCATAAAACTCGCACAAGGCCCTCTGCTTTTTTAAACCTCAAAAAAATATGCAGAATTTATGTTTCTAGCAGTACGATTTTGATTAGTTTTATTGTATTTAATTTTGATGATTTAAATGCAAATTATGGCTAGAATGATCCTGCGGAAGTACATTTTGAGTAAAACTGGTCTTTGTATTTGGAATAAGTAGGTGAGGTGACTGAGGCATCCGTAAGGTTGACGTGAAGTGAAGACCAGCAGACGGTACATGACCGTATGAATTATAAATTGGTGTAGAAAGGAGATCCACTAAATTGAAAAAATATAAAAATAGGGATAGATACTAAAACAAGACAAGAACAGCTGGCTGATATCCAACTTAATAGAACACGAGAGGACATGTTTTTACCCAACGTATATATAGTTTTTTTTTTTTTAATATTATTTTGATGTTTAATGTCCACACAAAAAAAATTATAGTCTTCCAGACCGAATTTCGGCAAAGGTGACCAATCTCAGCGGACACTAACCTTCGGCGCGGAATGTATTATAGTACATAAGTGTGTGCGCAGACAAAGGTGGTGCACTCTCCCATAAATAGTCCTCCGAATGAATTTCGGCCATGGCGACCAATCTCAGCGGAGACGAGCCTTCGGCGCGGAATATATTATAGTGCACACGTGTGTGCGCAGGCACAGATGCACTCTCTCTTCCCTCACAGTCACAGTGCGATGGGACGGAAATACAACACGACCTGAGAGGGATCAGGCGCACGTGCTTTTCGAGGCACGCGGAACACTTTGCCCGACATAGTAATCGAACGCAGGATCCCACGTTCAGCGATTGCGCTTGTGACCAAGAGACTAACGGGGCAGCCAAACTACCAACATAGCAGAGGAATGTGCTGCATAGACAAGAAAATATTGACGAATAGATGCTGCGCTGGTGACTGAAGACAAGCCTAGACAAAACTGTCCGGACAAAACAAGTGCTTTATCATACAGATAAGCCTACATAATTTAAATTAATTAAGAAATGTCATGGACTTTTTGATAAATTACCCTGTCAAGCTAGTCAGACATTAGGTGCCGTAGTTTTTTACTTCCTTGATATGTTTTATATTTTGGTTGGTTTTTCTTGTTATATTTTGGTTATCGTTTTCCGCAGTGTTAGCTGATTTAGGTAGGTTATTGATTATACTTATTTTACGCCCGTGGGCGTAATGTGAAGTTTTCTCATATACCTGTCAGGGTGGAGGTTACTACCGGTGTATCTATTGGTTGGTTCTTACGAGCTCCATTGGAAACACCTACTCGTGAATGCATCAATTTGTCGGACGCCATATAGTCTTAGGCCGCGATCTATAAACGTTATTAGCTAAGCTCGTGCTGACTTGGACATGTCTTCGTCTCTGGCTTGCAATTGTAGTTTTACAGTTATGCGACAGTGATAGGAATAACGCTTAGCTTAAGTACGTGAAGGAAGAAAAAAAAAAAAAAAAAAAACCAGGTTAAAGCACACAATATTCATAAAAAAAACAGAAAAAACGCTATGTAACGTTATAGATCTCGATCTAAAAGCTGGTAGCACTATGATTGGGGGATTCAGACCATTATGGTTAGGTTTCTTTACACAGGGTGGTTAGAATAATTCTTAAAGTACATTATGAAACTGAAATGGTAACCCTTCCCAGGTTTTGATACATCATTCTGATATTAGCCCACGTTTGGACGGACGTAAAAATATTAGGGCGAGATTTTATCCCGCATTGGATTTTCAACTCTCGGTGTTGAGCCGAGCATTGAGAATCCATCATAGTGCAACCCAGCGCGTCGCAATACACACTGTTGGATTTTCAACTGTTGACGCTAAGCAAAAAAAAAACAAAAATCGCCTCGGGAATAAATCGCCCGTGCGTAAAAACTGGTTTACCTCCCGCATCACCATTTGTAGATACCAAAATGATATATTGTAGGATAAATAATGAGAATATTAACCTGCTTAGCCTAACACGAAATACAAGCATTAATTTCACCATTCACAGACGACACGTCTCGTCGTCTAAAAACTAATCATCATATAATGTAAATTAATGTTATTTATGTTCACAGAGAGACAATAAATCAAACTGGATTAAGAAATGATGTAGCCCTTGAACTTGAAACCTGTCATTACAAAACATATCAATGTATCGTTAAGGCGAACTGCACGCGAACAACGGCAAGTGAATTTTATTTGCGACAACCTGTAAAGCTCAACACACACACAAGGCGGTTGCGTGTTGAGGACTTGTATATATTGTAATTCCTTGTATTATATGTATGCCAGCACATGGAACGCGTGCGCGGGTCGGGAGCGGGAGCCGCGTGTTTTTTTTTTTATACTAGCCCGCCGTACTTCCGTCCCGTCCCGACCCGCGCCCGACACGCACCCGCCTTGTGTGTGCGTTGAGCTTAAGTAGTGACGTAGTTAGTTGCTAACTGAGATGCATGTAGCTAATGGGCTGTTATACATCTTTACGCATAATTTTTTAAACAATATTTAAAAATAATACTGTGTTCATAATTCTATGAGTCATGTAATATGACAATGTATTAAAGACTTATATCACTAGCTGCATCCCACGGTTTAACCCGTATAAGTCTCGATCCCGTGAGAATATCGGGATAAAAAGTATCCCAGGTCATGGTCTACCCATGTACCATCAAAAACGCTAATTTCATCCCAATCCGTTCCGTCGTTTTAGTGTGAAAACGTAACAAACAAATACACTTACTTTCGCATTTATAATATTATATTAGATAGGATTAGTGAGCTTCGCTGTAATATATTTTATTTTCATATATTTATAGGATAAGTTTAATATGATTATAGATAAATAATATGATAGTGTTAAATCCCCCAGACAAATATTCAAATATTCCTATATATTTTTCTAACAGGCGTAACAAAGACATCTCAGTCTTTTTTACGACATTAGAAAAATAAACGACATATTGAGAATTGCCAAAAATGGTTGAGATGTTATTGTTGACTGACTATTAATTTTATTTTCAGTAGTTCAGTAGTTATATGCTTAACCCTCTTCAGAAATGTTCCAATAAATAAACAGCAATGTGTTGCCAGCCTTAATCTAAGTTACTTAATCCGAATAATGGCCCTAATGTTGGTAATTTGCTATTGTTTAGATATTAAAGTTTCACCTTCAGTAGGTCAAAAGTACGAGTTCAATACAAGAATAAATATACTAATTACAGTCAAACCTGAGTAAGTGAGAACTGGGTAAGCGGGAAAACTCTATAAATGAGAGCAATTGCCAGGTCCCTCTAAAACCTCTATAAGTGATAAACAGAAACGTCTATAAGATAAAGTCGTTTTTCATTCGTGGACCTCTACTGAGACTGCTACTTGCCTGTACCTTTAAAAGCCTGCATGAGATAGTTAATATTTATTTATTTGAAATAGGTCATTTTGCTTCCATCTTTTTTAAAGTTCACTTATTACGCAGTCGGGTATTAGATTTTTTCAATCAATCTGCCTAGCCCAGTCTAACCGAATGCAGCTGAATACCAGTATTTTACATGGAGCGACTGCCTATCCAACCACCACTACCCAGTAACTGAGTAATAATACGATACCCCTTGGTAAGACTGGTTGTCAGACTTTCGGGCTTCTGACGACACGTATGTAACGACTGTCATAGATCCACGAATGACAGCCGGGACCAACGGCTTAACGTGCTTTCCGAGGCACGGAGGAGTCTTGGTATGTAAAGATCACCCATCGACCCGTGCGGCAGTTATTACTTAGCCTCGAGAAAACTTCGATTTTTTTAATGTATTTTTCGATTTTTTCCGTTATGCGGATACTGAAGACCTACCTCACTCAATACTGTGGAAAATATCATATCTGCAATATCCATAAGTAGCTAGCAAAGTCTTTGAAGCCTAAGCTAAGTTTGAGTGTCATAAAAACTAGGAACAGTAACTTTGAAAAAATCTAGACACGGCTAGTTTTCAAGATCACTACTGTTTAGACACATTAAATTATGTTTTAATATTTACTTATTCAAAAATTATATATTTATTTAACTATGTAACATGTTTGTGTGAAACCAGTTTGTCATAGAAGGTCAGTGGTGGTCATTACGATCGGGTTCCGTCGGTCAAATTAAATAGCTCTGTGATCGTGGGCTGAATTGAATTGTTTAGCATACAGATATCACAATCCTAC
This sequence comes from Agrochola macilenta, assembly GCA_916701695.1. Lineage (NCBI taxonomy): Eukaryota > Metazoa > Arthropoda > Insecta > Lepidoptera > Noctuidae > Agrochola > Agrochola macilenta. The sequence continues at coordinate 18,477,244 of OU753560.1, read as the reverse complement.
TATTTATACTCGTAATAATATTACGGGTATAAACGCGAAAGTTTGTGAGTATGTATGGATGTATAGATGTTTATTACTCCTTCACGCAAAAACTACTGAACGGATTTGGATGAAATTTGGCACACAGATAGTTTATAATCTGGATTACAACATAGGATACTTTTTATCCCGATATTCCCACGGGATTGAGACTTATGCTGGTGAAACCGCGGGGCGCAGTTAGTATTATATATTTAAGATACGGGTTGTAAATAGATATATAGTTTCGGGGCGAAAAAAAGGTTTCGTAAATTATATCTTGGTGCGCTGCTCAGCTGACGGATGACAGACCAAGCTTGTCAAAAAAAAGGTGCGCGTCGTTTGTTCTTCACACGGTTTCTAGAACATTCTAGTTGAACTTAACTGAACGCTGAACTAACATTCTAGTTTAGAAGCTGCACCCTTATTGGACGAGCGGATTGTGGCGGGAGCGGTTCGAAATAAGTTCGCGTTATAATTGTTTTTTTCTGAAATGCATCCGTCTGTGCTTTTCGACTTCAAACCGTTTCGTGCTTATTAGATTTTGATAAGGAGAAAGCTAGATTGCTTTTAGAATTTATCCTTATTTCATCTAATTTTAATATCGAAGACTAGCTTCCGCCAGCGGTTTCGCTCGCGTGATATCTTTATAAATTGTAGCCTGTGTTACTCAGTGATAATATAGCATTCTATTGGTGAAATAATTTTTCAAATTGGTCCAGTAGTTTTTGAGTAAATTTATTACAAACAAAAACAAAAATCTTTTTAACGATTAAAGACACCAGGACGCTCGACTTATAAGAAATCAAGTTATTTTGAGAGAAGTTTTAAAGAAAAGACGACATAGTTTAAAAATAAAAAAGCACAACATAATATTTTGTAGCAGAGATATTTTTGACTGTGAGTCTGTGACTGGTCACAGATAGTGGAAGAATTTACAGGGCTCTTCACATATTCTCACTGAACCCCAAAAATCAGCCATTGTATGCAACGCATGTTTAATTTTTTTTATCCTAAAAGATGTCTCGTTCGTAACTTTAATGTTACGTGGCCAGACTACTAAACGGCTACTTCGACCTTGAATATTTTAAGTTCAGTTCGCAAATTTGATAGTAAAAATTTATTATGGTGTATAGCTGGTCCGCGGTTTCATCCGCAATTTAAAAGAAATCGGTGTATTTATGAATAATTAAGACGCAGATATATGCCAGTGACTTTGAGACCTTTGAGATGGTTAGCTTGCGTGTTCTGTACTGAGCTCACGCAACGCGTCGTGCGTCCGGCCAGTAATAGGACTCGCCTATCAAGGAGCGCTGTCTCAAATTAGACGCATTATTAATTTATTATATATAAAACAAAGAGTATTTGAATAAAACACGTATACTATAAGTAAATTATCTTTAAAATGGTGATTTTCAGAAAAATACGCTTGATTGATTTTGCGTGTGATTCTCAGTTTTTTATCCGCGTTAGACATAACTTTACAAATTCATTTCTCTATGTAATATAGTCATAATCTAAAATATTCCTATATTAAGTTATTAAGAAAATGCTCTAATTTAGCATATATTTTTTTCTAATCATTAATACTACTCGTTTAGACGTGATCTTCATTACAAAATCATTAAAAGTCGGGTATCGTCGCCTTCTTCGTTTTCGCTTAGCGTGCTTTGTCTTTTCTTCTTTTTGCTCGGCTATTGAGGGTCGTAGCATGATATTAAATAGCTTATTACCTTCCTCAAGAATTGGGCTACCACATCCGAAAACATTTTTTCAAATCCGACTAGAAGTTCCATAGATTAACACGCTCGAACAAAAAAACTACCAACTGTTCAGCATTATTATATTACAGTACCTGGGCGACCGAGGACTGCTCTGGTAAAAATAGAGAATGCTCATTTAATAATATAGGATAGTTCATACTAACTCCATGTTTAGTACATACTAATTCCATGCTACCATGATAGTAGGTACTTACTAATCCCATGCTGCCATGATAGTAGGTACTTACTAATTCCACGCTGCCATGTCTGTCAATTATTCTAAGGTAGCCATCTTGTTCTAAACTTTGGGCGACCGAGCTCTGGTCGGATGAAAATACGGAGAAAACGAATTTTCCCAGATATAAGACCTAGCTAGATCGATTTTCCGCCCCCGTAAACCCCTATATTGCAACTTTCGTCGAAATCGTTAGAGCTGTTTTCGAGAACGTGATTACAAACATATATATATATTGTATATACAAATATTACTCATAATAGTATAGGATAACATCACGCATTGTTTCCCCGAAGGGGTAGGCAGACGTGTATCTATAGTACACCCACATTTCGCCAGTTATGTTTAAGTCCCATGTAATATGGGGCGAGCCTATTGCCATCAACTGGGCACAAATCCAGACTCCGGGCTGCTACTGAGAAATGTTAGATAGAAAAACCCAATAATACTTTGCCCGACCAGGGAATCGAACCCAGGACCTCATGCTTAGCAGACCGACTAGAAAGTCAATTTGTATTATATCAGTATAGATTATATAATTATTATGTAGATAAGTATATAGATGACCACTGTAATGACGTCAGAGCTCTGTAAACGTAGTGCGTGCTTAGTGCGGGCATTGATAAGTAGACTCTTAAAATGTCATGATGACGTTCGTAGTTCGATGTTTGAATTAATTTGAAGCTGTTTTTGTGATTGTTTATTGTTTTTGTGGTCTGTTTAAAGTCTTCAAGCTTAATATAGATGTATGAATGAATCATAGTTACTTATATAATATGATTATCCACACAGGGCAAAGGCCGCTCGATCTCTCGCGTCCGGCCCTGGTTCAGGTCAGGGTTCGGAGCGAGACTGCATGGGAGGCCGTCACTTCCTTCTGCGAAGCAGTAATGCTCGCGACGTAGGAGGCGGAACGCGTGAGGGAGGGCATTATTCGCGCGCTCGCGCCCCTAGTCGCCGCAGGAGACGCCCCGGGCGTCGGGAGTCGCTAGCCGATTTCCGTCCACCGTTGGCGCGGGCTTGCGGACGGTGAGCGATGGGAAGCTCACCGTCCGATAAGGACCAGGCCCGGGTCGTAGGCAAGTTGTTTTCCACGCGCGCCTCAAAGAGATGTCAACCAACTGACGGGGTCCGTTAGGGCCTGTATCATAGGTGGAGAAATAGTGTAAACACGACTATCAAGCTTTACATTTCCAGTATAAGCTGATCTCGCATTTTATAGAGTTCAGCTTATACTGTAAATGTATGGCTTGATGTGTAGCTGTGTGTACATAAAAGTCCAACGTCCAGGATAAAGTCTATTGTCAGGTGAATATGAATATTAAGCACAGTGACGCTTCTTACACACACACGTGACATCACAGTGGGTCCTATCAGAATACCAACGATGCGGTATTTTTTTTTTAAATATCGCCGCATTATGCTGAGATAGGAGCCTTTTTGGCGTCGCACAGGTCGTTATTCTGTAAGATTTTAAATGCTCCTTCTATGTTTTTTTAATTTTTAATTTTTATATATTTTTATTATTTACTGTTTGTATTTTCCTGTGCGTGTCCCAAATAAAATATTTTTATTTCTTTCTTTTTTTGTCTTAAATAAGTTATACGGAACACAAGTTATCACGATCAAGTTCAAAAATGCAATGTTCCCTCTAAAATGTTCTGTCTAACCTTTTCCCAACTATGTTGTGGTCGGCTTCCAGTCTAACCGGATGCGGCTGAATACCAGCATTTTACATGGAGCGACCCAGTTACTGGGTTGTGGAGGTCAGAAAGGTAGCTATCTGACCTCCACAACCCAGTAACTGGTTAATACGATACTCCTTGGTAAGACTGGTTGTCAGACTTTCGGGCTTCTGAGTACCCGTAACGACTGTCAAAGATCCAAGAATGATAGCTGGGACCAACGGTTTAACGGGCTCTCCGAGGTAGGGAGGAGTCTCGGTACGTAAAGATGGTCAACCAACCTCGGACCAACCCCGGCAAGCGTAGCTTAACCTGATGGATCGACCAGTGCGACTGTTATTATTTAGCCATGACCTCCTCCTTAACGACTAGGTATAGCAGTTTAAACAACACTAGCAGTAAGCAAACTTCGGGTAGAAGTGCTGGGAGGAAAGTGGAAAGTGCCGGGTGGAAAGTGCTGGGTGGAAAGTTTGCTGTAAGAGCAAAAACCTCTACTGCAACTTAGGAGTGGCCTTTAACCAGCATTAGCCTGGTAATAAGCTAAGTTAATTGACTGAGTCAAATGTGACTGATTACAGTATCTTAAATAAGAGGAAAGGTTCCTCTTTTTAAATAGTATCATATTTGTAAAGTCTATTTACTGAACTTTAATAAACATAGTTTAATTGAGCTTAACTTAATCAACATATTTTTCGCCCTCGCCTCAATTTAATAACATCCCTAGACGCTAATAGTTAGTTAGCTAAAATTACAATAATTATTTTCGTAACAAATTATTAATCAAACAGGTTTGTCCTGTTTTAGTATTTTATTCCTTAGTGAATCAAATAATTTTACAGAGGTATTTATTAAAAAGGATAAAAATATATACACTGGATAAACTTTATTTTTGTTAATTTAGTTTAAGAAACCTAACCTAACTAAAACTATAGACAAACTAAAATATGGCGTCAAAAAATTTCGCCGCATCGCTGCCGAATTGTAATGTACCCAAGTACTGGCGCCATTGCCACGTTGTATGGCAATGCTTAGCCTCTGGCCAAGGTTTTTTCATTTATTGTCTTCGATCAATAATGCACTTTATTGTTGACATAATCTACTCATTAAAATGTTTTTATTTTATGAGTTGTATTGCAGTTTGTGGTAATGTAAATTATTTTAGCATAAGCACTATTATATAGAATCAAGTTTTTCCAACTGAACAGACAGCTGTGCTGCTGGGGAGTTTGTTGCGCCACTTCTTCTTCCCAGCTTAAGCAGTAGGAAGTGGTGAAGAATGGGGGTTTTTGGGGGACTGTCTTATGTAATTTTGACGTTCGAAAAGTGCTGATTCTCAGCCTAGTTTGAATAAATGACTTTTTTTTTGTTAAAAGCCAGCACTCGGGTCACGGGAAGTGTCACCAGTCGTTTGGAGATATCGTTGAACAAACTATCAGCAATCGGACCCCACGGCCCGAGGGTTTCAACCCCAAACGGCTCGAAATATAATGTTAAATAAATAATGTTCCATTATACATTTTTGAAGGCCCAACTAATAACTTGTTATACATATTTATTGTGTTATGTGATACCTAGGTGGCTTGAAATACGAATGCAACCATTATGTTAAAAAAAAAAACGCACAAGCTTATGGGCACTTATGAAACGTCAGACGCTAGTTGCACGGTTCCAATTGGTCGTTTCCTACGGAGAAGAGCCGGCAAGAAACTCTTCGGTTACTCTTTTAAAAATAACTGGCTCCTACAATATTTTCAACTAGCAGTTTTTACTGATCGCCTTATATTTAAGTGTTAAATAATGGGAAAATGGCCTACGTGCCATTTACCACTCCGTTATATAAATCAAGGAGGAAAAATTGTCATAAAATAAAAGGTCAAAGATGTCTTTTACCTGCTCCGGATATTCTTACATACCGACTTTTTGCATTTCAGATTATCAGTAACCGTTACGTGCACTTCTGTTTAGATTTAAAGCTAAGAAAATGCGACGTTGTTATTCTTTTTTATGGCAAAAAATAATTTGAAATAAATGTGTTTTTTTTATATAGGTATGTACTTATTTGACGTAAGGGTAAGGGCTTAACATACCTATTTAAATAATCGTGACTTTGTCGAATTATTTTGGATAAAAAAAAAAAAAAAAAAAACTTGTGCCAGTTGATTATTTGACATGGTCTCCATAATATCCTAGAGTTATGTGTACTCGTATATCAAAAGGAAGACGTTCTATATTTTAAGATTTTGAAATTTCAAAAGAAGTAAATTCGAACTGAATTTGAAAGTCGAATGACATGATGAGCAAACGTAACGCGATTTGATCAACAGTTCCGCCTTAAGAGTAGAAGGTAGGGCAGAATGAAAGGTTTCAAAGCAACATCTCATCATCATCATCTTCCTAGCCTTTGTCTGGGTCAGCTTTCAGTCTAACCGGAAGGAGCTGAATACCAGTATTCTATACGGAGCGACTGCCTATCTGACCTCCATGACCCAGTTACTGGGTAACACAGTAACTAGACCCCTTCGTAACGCCAGTCAAAGATCTACGAATGACAGCAATGAGGTTGCATTGCTATGCTCTGCTAAAAACAACTAACATATAACCGAACCATTTCTCCTCCCTCCATGCGAAAACAAGCAAACAGACAGTTAACCTACACAGCCGATTAAAACAATTCCAATTAAAACAGCTGGGCTACGGTTCAGCCCCAAACCTGTACGATGTTGCAACTGCAACCGGCCAAGGCTTTAGTTGAAAAGCAGGCTTTTGCCCAAGGTCACGGTTATGCCGCCCGGACCAACTTGAATGCATTATTGCAACAGAACTTACGAAATTACCCCACCTACTGAAATGCACGTTTTGGGGTAAAAGAGATGATAATATTGGTTAAGTATTGACTGTTTTTGTGTTTTTTTTTTGTAACAATTTGGTCGAAAATAGTTATATAGGTTGACGCCAAATAAGATAATCCATCTAGACCACAATCTTAATGAATTAGTGGTTGGTAGATGATTTTGAAATTAAACTCAATTGGGTAGGTTAGATTTACGAAATTAAACAGACAGCTGTGCTGCTGGGGAGTTTGTTGCGCCACTTCTTTTTCCCAGCTTAAGCACTAGGAAGGAGGACTTTTATCCATCAGTGTGTTTTCTGGGTTGGCGTTATGCTCTCTATTGGATTCTCAAAGCTTGGCTCAATACCGAGAGTTGAGAATCCAGTGCACGAAATAAAAATCGCCTCGATAAAATAACGCCCCTGTTTACCTGTGCTTAGTGTCATGATTTTAGATTTGTCTACCGTATGATAGTAGTCCTGCTATTTACTCATAATCTCAATAGGTTCGGTACCTTCTAAGTAATGAGTTGAAAATAAAATGGAAAAAGCTTCTCTGAAATTCTAAAGGAACATGTTACTATTTAAAGTAAACATCGATTACAAAACTGCGCCTACTGTTGATACAACTTTAATAGGCTCGGAGCCAGTGACCATTTACTTAGCGTTATTAGCACTGAATTTTATTTGACCTTGACCCGGCGTAAGTCACCAAGGTTTCACTGAAAATCAGAGAATGTAGTGCGTAAAATTAAATAAAAAACAAATACGAAACAAGCAAGTTAATATAAAGCTTGTAAAAACATAACACCTGTATTTCGTGAAGGAGGATTTAGGCAGGATTTATTCCGTTTTCGCCTTACAAAATTTGCCTTTTTTTTTGAGGGTGGGAAATTATCTAATATCTTCTCCCGCTCTGGGTGGAGCGGGAGGGCGTGTCAGACTTTCACTGACTAAAACCCACCCGTGTTCCTTCCGTTGCCTGTGTGCCGGGGCCGCGATATCCCTTTCGGACAAACTCGCAACCCTGGCAGGCATTGGCCCTTACGGACCCCGTCAGTTGGTGCTGACATCTCTCTGTACAATATTTGCCTCACATTTGATTTTCCTTTTTCACCCCGCATTTAACTTCCTTTTGGCCCGGAAATTCATTTATTTATTATTTAAGAGGTGTATTGTATAGTTCACTGATACTTTCGCCAGTCCCATGTAATAATGGACGAGCCTATACTCCATAGGTTAAGGTAGTTTAATAAAGGTAAACAAATCGTAAAAGGGTTATTATACGAGTAGATGACACTTTCTTGTTAAAAAATACGATAATACCACCTCTTTTATTAATGTATGTTAAACTTTATCATTTATTTTTGCTTGAGCACAATTTTTTTTGTTAGATTTATAATAATAATAATATAATATTTTGTAATCTATCTACGAGTATTGTAAAGAGCGCAAACTCTAAACGTGAACGAATTATAATATTGCTAAATTAAAGAGTACAACTAAGACGTAGCATGATAACTGAAGTGCCAGGTATTACGTTTAGTCGGTTACTTGACAGCTGTCTCGTCACGTGGTGTTTTTTAATTATTAAACCTAATTAAGTATAGTTTTGTTACCATGTAACAGAATTTTATAATTGGAAAAAAAAATGACCTTGGGATCGAACCCATAGTAAAAAAACTTCTTTAATCTATGGAATGCTTCGTCTGGTCATAAACACAAGCTGATGAATAAGAGAAGAGGCATCTAAAAGCATGAACCTTGTTTAATAATTCAAAAATCAATCAATCACAATAAACATAAGAAATACAACCAAGGACGATAAAAAAAAAAAACAATATTCATAATATAAATCAGACATAACGGTCCCGCATGACGGGAACCTCGTGAAAGCTGAGAAAGATAAACAAATCAAGTATCTTGACTTGGCTCACGAGGTTGTCGACATGTGGGATGTGGACTCAGCGATCATTGTGCCGATAGTCGTATCAGCCAATGGCTTAGTTGCCAAGAGCCTCGACCAACACCTAAGGAGGCTCTCGTTGGGCAGCTGGATCAAGGGCTTGATTCAGAAAGCGGTACTCCTGGACACGGCTCGCATTGTCAGGAGGTTCCTCTCTCTGGAGCCCTGACCGCCGGTAGCTTGGGCCCTGTTCCCGATACCGGTGGGCTACTATTTTTTATATTTTTTTTTTTAATGATTTTTATAAAAATATTTAAAAATGTACTGAATAAGTTTATATATGAATAAATGAAAATATAAATCAAATTAAATTGAACACCTGTTCCCAATTTACCTACGTAGTTTTACAAACTTGTAAATGACATGACTTCGATTTCTATTCAAGTTTCTTCAAAAACACCCAAAAGTCTTCAGAGGTATTTTAAAGGTTGATAATAAAGGTATTTATTAACAATAAAAGACAAGGTTACGGGTCAATGGAACCTGTTTTCATATAATTTGCATATGCGATAGAACTATATCCGTATTAGTGATAGTTAACATAATATGGGTTTAAAGAAAAGTGTCTTTGTTGAGAGGTTAGTTATCGTCATTTGTCACATTTTATTTCTTGTGGTTATTGATTAACATGGTGTCAGAGTTTTTTTTACCGCCCATGGGCCTCTGACTTGGCTTCACATGCCGTCGAGAATAGAGATCCTTAAAACTCCTATCAGAGAAATCATGACATGATTTCTCGACGGCATGTGAAGCCAAGGCAAATTAAAAATCCGGAGTTACACGCCGTATTAGGGCTAACACGACGTGTGACTCCGGATTTTTAATTTGTCTGTCGGTGATGTTTTGTTTATACCTTTTTAATTACCTTTTTTGTCGTATTTGGGTTTTATTTGTTATAACTTTTATTTTAATAGCCCAAAAAATCTGTATTGGCACGTTGGATGGCAATGCTGATTTTTTGGGCCAGCCTTTTGGGCACTTTTACCATGGACGCGGACGATTCTTTTTGCCCATTGTGCTTCCCTTTTTTATTAAATACTTGTACTATGGATATTTTAGTATCTAAATACTTAATACATTTTTTTAAAGTGCAACCAAGTTCTTTATCATTCTTATGTGCAATCAAGGAATGAATATGTTAAGCACCTTAAGGTTAATTTATACTTACAATTTATTTGTTTTTTGGCTCCGTATTGCCAAAATTTTGAATAAAAATGACAGTTCAAAAGGTGACATTCACCAACGGAATTTGATTGGAAATTGCATAACATTTTCACTTTTTGACCGTACCTAGCAAACACATTTGAAATGTGAATCTCTTGCACATCAAATTTACAATAGTCTACAACGGTGGTCGGCAAACTCATTAGTCAATAGAGCCAATTATCAATACTATAACGACTAACATTTCTTATGAGAGCCAATTCTTTCTGTGTGTCCAAACTGTCTCAATACACTTTTCTTCATCCTTAAAACACCCATCCTCTCACTCCACAACGCTTCCTAACATTAAGTTGCTAAGAAGTAAGCTGTCTTCATAATCATCATCATATGGGCTGACAAAGGAATCTTATTGATTAACAAGTTAACCTTGGAAAACTTTGAAAGGTATAGTAATTGATAAATTTTCGATGTAAATTTTTGGTGAAAATACTTCGGAAATAAATCTTTGAAATATAGTTTGTATTTTGAATAAAACTTGATATCTTGCTTAATGACCGAAACCCCGACCCCTGCGCGTATTTGCGCTTGCGCTCATCGATATTTGTACAGACAGCCGTACTCTATAGGCCAAAGAGCCGCATGCGGCTCCTGAGCCGCAGTTTGCCGACCACTGGTCTAGACCATAAAAGACACGAAGGCGATTTCTGGGCTTCTGATTTCTGCTTATATGAATACCTAATTAATTTTAAAAAACGTTTTTATTGTAAAACAAGTTCATAGCATTCAATTTCATTTAAAATAATAATATTTATTACAATTATATTCATAATTTTTTATTTTTTTAATCTTCAATATTTTAAGAGGTCGATACTTTTCATGCGACGCACCAAATTTTTAGGCGTTTTGACGACGTAGTATCTGGTATTATTATACGCGCCCAGTTGACTCGGGCCAAGCTGTCACTGACTCAATTTTCTACCTTCTACCTGGCTGAGTTATTTTATGGCGTGGATAGTTACTACTGGGGTGTCACATTTCCTTTCTGGTATATAAACCATCGAATACACAATCTCCACATTTATTGAAGCCGGTTATAATTACAAAGCAACACCTGGTCTAAAGATCATAAATTCATAAGTTCCGATAAAAAAAAACTCATTCATAAGAATTAAGATTGCTCTTCCTTGCCGAGGCTAGTTTGTCACCGAATAAATTATATATTGAGATCATCAATGTTAAATAATGCGAAATTTTGTTTCCTTAATCATAAATTTTTTTTTTTTAGACGGACTAAACTGGCATAGGTTATTAGTGCTAACGGCAGACGCTGGCCGTGGGCTCTTTTACCGTCGCCTCGCTTTTTTTTTTTTGGGCCGCCTCTACCGCATTATTGGCGACGTCACAAGTTAGCACGTGAACACCTCGCCGTGCTTACTCAGCAGCGGCTGCACAACCTCCCATCCAAAAGGAGCAGCAACAGAAGAAAGTTTTTGCTAAAAGTACAAAATCAGCCGAGGGGGCATCTAAGAGCTGCAATGAACCGGCTCCCGGTATGTTGTCCCCAGCCCCTAAGAAAGGGCAGCCTGACAAGGAAGGCTTCGTGAAGGTGGAATCTAAGCAAAGGAAGCCCACTTGCCGTAATCGATGTGGTACTGCTTTGGCGGGGCCAAATATATGTTGCTGCGTCCTGCTACACCGTCGACGCAGCTGTACGTATCCCGTCTGCATCACTCCACGATGACTGAAGACATCGTGGTATGCATCAGAACCAAGACCAAGTGGACCTTGAGAGTAGAGAAGTTGGAGTCGCGCCATAACATAAACTTCAAGTCGTTTGTGGTGCGGGTTCCAACTCAGTACCTAGAAACCTTCATGAAAGAAGAGTTTTGGCCGAAAGGTGTGGCGTACCGACGATTTCGTGGAAGGTTACGCGACACCAAGCAGCGCAACACGACGCCGACACAGTCATCACTTCGTGTAGAATAACGATTTGCAGTAATTATAATAAAAATATATTATTATGTATGTTTAGGTTAAGGTATTTATTTATGGGCCTGCGTCGCCTGAATTAAATGGATTATTATTATTATTTTTAGTTATTCTCGGGACCCTGGGGTCCCGGATCTTTGGAAGACGTACGAGGGGCCGAAGCCAACTCTTAGAGGCCCGTTAGACGTTTTTAATTAAATGATGCACCAACAGACGATTATCCCTGTATGTACTTTGCAAGTGCACCCAAGGACAACCTCCGGTTGGTGTACGACTATTGCAGGTATAGAAAGAAAGAAAAATTGTTTATTCTGCACAAACAAAACGCACATAAAAAAGCAAAAAGACAAAATACACACATACAAAAGCAGCCAAAATATGGAAACAAAGATATTGGACTATGGGTTTGGGTGGCTAAAGTTGACTGGTGTCCTGGAACTATGGAAGGACTATGGCCCCTGCCTGATCAATGTTTTATATGTACACGGATAAAATGGCAGGGGGTGACTTGCACACTCAATAATGGGCCCCCGGAAACTGTCGCTAGCACATAGTGACGTAGCGACAAGGGGGCAACATGTCCTGAGGTGCTTGAGGAGTGGAGAGGCATTTAAAAAAAAAAAAAATTTTTTTTTTTTTTTTTTTTAAAGAAAACGTTGCCCGACACTAAGAATTTCTTCCTGTATCGTGGGTGCGTTTACAAACATAGAAACTCACATACACTAACAACCAGACCCGGAACAACTACTTGCAGATCATACAAATATTTGTTCCGTGCGGGGATCCAACCCGCGACACGTTGCGCAGCAGTCGATCGCTCAGCCACTGCGCCAACCGTGTTGTCAAACGTATTCCACGGCTTTCAGAACAATCCTAGACCCCGGAAGATGGTCAAGATCCCTACGAGCACTTACTGGAATACTTCCTTCCTCCGAGCACATTATTATTAAATAGCGATATAAATAACATGATTTTCCTGTTTTCTTAAGATTGTAAAGAAAATTGTGTAAAACCTGATGCGAAACTAGACTAGTTTGTTTATTTGTTACTTATGATTTTACGGTGAGCTCCTTCTTGAGTGCCCAACCAATTTTCATGAATTTTGAAAAATATATACAGCTTTTTTAAGATCATCGGCGTGAAATCTATTTAATAAAATCTTAAATTCACTGACAGACAACGCTTAGCCTAAACTAATGCGTCTAGAAGCACAAAATTTTGCGAAAGAGTTCCTGATATACTGAAAGTGAACATTTAGGAAGCATTTTTGGAAAAACATTCCTAAATGAGTTAAATAGACGATTAAGACGCAGATATGCCAGTGATCTTGAGTGGTTAGCTTGTGTGTTCTGTACTGACAGCCGTGTTGTATGTATAGCCAATAATAAGACTCGCCCATCAAGAAGCGCTGTCCCAAATTAGACCCATTATTAATTTATTATACATAAAAAAAGGTATTTTAACAAAACACTTAGGTATACTAAAAGATCAATTTTTTTTTTTTTTTTTTTTAACTCGATAAATATTTTTCATTTATTTGTAATTTTATTATTATTTAACTATGAAACAATTTAAAAACTAACAGACTTAAAATAATAATAATAATAGAGAATCAGCATTGCCATACAACGTGGCAATGCTGCCAGCCTTTTGGGCACTTTTCCTGTTGACAACGATGCGGACGAATTTTTTGATGTCCTATGATTGTTCCCCCCCCACCCCTTTCTTATATACTTATAATTAAATTATATTTAAAATGGTGAAGGTTTTATAAAAATACCACTAGATATTTACGTAATTCTCAGTTTTTTATCCACGTTAGACATAACTTTACAAATTAATTTCACTATGTAATATAAACATAATCTAAAATATTTAAGTTATTAAGAAAATGGTCTAATTTAACTTTTTTTTTTCAAATCATTAACACTACTCGTTTCGAAGTGATCTTTAGTATAAAATCATTAATAGTCAGTTAGCCTTAAAATAGAATGGGAGTTCGTCATTTTTGGCTAGTTTTTTTTTCATAATTTTAAAACGTGGAGCAACACTAAGAGAAAAGTTGATGTTTAGGTTTATGGGTCCTTGCCCAGCAGTGGGACAATAGACAATGACAGGTTAACAAAAAGTAAAACGTTGTCAAATTAGTAAATAATAATTTCACTTACATCAGTAACATTACTCCGTAAATAATGTCCGCTGTGTACCAAAGTGTCGATCTCATCCATATTTTTGTCTCCGCTGAGGGTTATCTGCAGGGAGGCAAGGCAGTACTTCCCTCGGACCGCACCATCTATGCTGAGGCATTCGTCATAGTCACCATATTGGTTACCATTGCCGCTTAGGATGCCTGCAGAGGGTTTTGCGGTTGCGTCGAACACTGAAACAAAATTAGACCTTTATAGTGACTAAAGTGACATTCGGAACCTACTCGGTACCACGAGCACAATATGCAGTGACATCAATTTGCAAGTATAGGAATCATTTTAACAGCGTCCTGTAAACATGTCATATTTAAAAATCTAGCACCTAAACTTGAAAGTTTGAGGTGAGTTGGAGGTGTTTTGGAAAGAAATTGGAGAGAGCGGTCATAAAAGCAAAATAGTACCACTGTAAATTTGTCTATAAAAAAATCCGACATATACTGGTCGGATTTTTTTAACGCTGTCATGGGTCAACCTGTATTTAACGGATATTTTTAACGCTGTCGTTGGGCTGGTTGAGTTGACGAAAACTGGTTATCGAATAGATAACATTACGATAGGGCTTTAACGTAAACTCGTAAATATGTTAGTGTTAGGATTACGCACTCACACAAAAACATGTTTGATCACCATGAATGCTCGGTTCCTATAAAGGAAAACGAATCGTTTTGCTTACTAATGGTAAATTTTACCTGAGATAGCTACTTCCTTATGGGAGGGTCAAAGCTATGATGTATTTGCTTCATTATTGGTAAATATACAAGAATCCTAATATTAACCATTAACGGTCTGTAATAATAGAAATTGGCCATTAGAGGACTAGTGGCTCAACAGCGAATAATTATGTACCCATTAATCCGTTTTTTGATACCATAAAAAACGGACCTTTCTACGGTAAGGCAAAGATAAAATGGCGGGAGAGTCGTAAATCAAAATGTCAACAAAAAAAAACAGTTTTTCTCTAATATTTGAATGGAATTTGATCGTGAATAAAATTAAAATTTAACAAATTATAACGTTTTATCATCATAAACAGAACGGACTTTGGTCAGTTGGAAATTCATTGACAATCAGCACAAAATCATGTTTCACATTGAATTTGACATAATTTTGTGTCTATAACGTTAAACACGGGTTCTTTGACGTCATTATGTCACCTTTCGTGATGGTATGTACTCGTATAACCCATAGTTAAACATATATTTTTATTTTCCTGGGTATTTATCCGATCAACGCCAACGGTAAAACAAGCCACGCGGAACTTCGCAAATCATGTCATTTCGTTAGATGGGTAGATATATTTATCTTTTAGAACAATAAATATATTTATTTAATTTAAAAAAAATGTTATTGGCGATTTATACGTGGACGATGGTAAGCTAATTAATTATCACTTTAATTTCGAAACTTTTTCTTATTTTTGGGCAGTAACACATGGCGTGTGCAGTACCTAATGTTTTAAGATATTTTTTTTAAATACTATGGCTAGCTGCCGGGGAGTTGGTTGCGCCACTACTTCTTCCCAGCTAAAGCACTAGGAAGTGGTGAAGGGCGAGCGTTTTGAGGAACTGTTTTATGTAATTTTGACGTTCAAAAAGTGCTGATTCTCAGCCTAGTTTGAATAAATGACTTTTGATTTGGAATCATTTACATAACAATTTATAAATTAATGACAATTTCATTTGTCAACCAATTCGAAATTCAAAGTAAAATACGCCACAAAACTTTCAATAGTATGCCACAGAAACTTCATCCAATTTGCACGACACATAACCCTCAAACGCCACAAGGGCTTTTTCCGAACCGATTTCGATCACGCCTTACACACTCCAATCTCGTTCGTTGAACCTTGTATGTCAAATGTCACTGGTGAAATGACTGTGGGCAGTGAATACGAAATGTCGCAGCGTACAATTCAAGGATGCCATTGGCGTGACTCGAATGCACGTGCAGAAACGGAGAAAAATCGTCAGATCGACTGACGGACGGCCAACAGTGGTAGGGTTATTTTTTTTAGGAATTCTCAATTTGAGGGTTGGGAATGAAAATTGTGTCGATTGATGTGTGCCAATTTAAATAATCTTCTTTTTTAACACGGAAAATATATCAAGGAAAATATCGAGTTGTCGGATGAATGTTTGGTTGGGTGGGGTTATATGTATTATGTACCTATTTTGTTTATCGCGAAATAAACAAAGTCGTGCGCTAAGATTAGTAGTTTTGCGAGTTTTGTTTGATTGTTTACTTCCTTGTTGCAATGTCTAAGGATGATCTTCGTGACTCCACAATCATAGCATAAATCATGCCGTTATAAGATTTCTGATATCATAATATGATGAGTAACAGACAAGATTCCTGCATTAAACTGCTTATTAGTAGGTATGTAATATTTATTAACCTTCACACCGGTGTATTCTGTAAATATCTAACCGTGATAAGTTTGCTGAAGTTATCTGTCATTCCATCTGATGCTAGGAATTTACCCTATTGACAGCGGACTTCAAGTTCACTTGTAAGATTTTTACATAGTAGATCGACTGTATTTTCCAAAGGGTAAAGGGTCGGTACCAGGAAATCGTGTTATGGGGTTTGAATAAGTTTGTATAGAAAACTTAAAGTATTAGCCACGAAAAAAAAAGTCTGACTAGAACTAGCTCAAGAGTTTCACCAGTCAGTGAAAAAGTCGGATTGAGGATAAACCTTGTTAAAAAATAAATTAATATCACAAAAAATGTGTAAAAAGCACTGCCGTATTTGGATAACATTAAGAAGTCACCTAAACTTCAATAAAGAGAACAAAGAACAGTGAACCCACAGGTTTTTTCTGTTTTCCTTAACATTACTTTTGTTTTGAGAAAAAAGTAATTTTTATAACCAAGGTAATTTTTATAACCGAGGGAATTTTTATAACCGTGTACCAAGTTTTCGTTTCAATACGGTTCCTGCACGCTTAGCATAACCACAATATAGACGGGTTTTGTCGACGGAAGAATAGACAAAATGACAGATTGTGATTGTTTATGTGTGTCATTTTGCTAAGCGTGCAGGAACCGTATTGAAACGAAATCTCGGTGCGCGGTTATAAAAATTACCTCGGTTATAGAAATTACCTCGATTATAAAAATTACTTTGGTTATAAAAGTTACTATCTTGTGTATTATTATATAATATGAGACGCACCCGTCAACGAGGCATCCTCAGGATGACGATTGACTTGTTGCGAACCCGGACCCGACGTGTTGACACGTCAAGCGTCGAGAACAGTGGACACTGTCATCCTGAGGATGCGTCGATATACGTCGTCTATTGTTTTTTTTTGTCCATAGTGCAACAAATTTTTCATAATCGTAAAATGGTTTCCGCGGGATTTTCAAACTATTTTTGTTATGCTTCTCGGGGTTTAGATCTCCTTAAGTGTCAAAAAGTGGAGTTTTCGATTAAATCTGTTTTCCTATACACGTAACGTCAACGTAATTTAGCATCTTTATGAGTAAAATTCAAGGTTTGTTAGACCACCGTCTAAATTCCAGATGACTAAGTATTGGGTAACGGATGTTTTGTTCCAAACGGGGATTTTGGGCGGATTTCGTACAGAATTTACCTTATGATCTGTTTTGTACGCGAAGTGCGCGTGAGTGGCTGTTTGGACTACTGATCAAGCGCTGCTTTGTGTCAATGACATGTGATCTAATATTATTTAATGCTCAGTTTGCGGTTTAAAAAGTATGGTAGGTGAGTTAGTTTTAGGAGATTGTCATGTGATAATACCATTGCTTGTTTTATGGTAGGGCACAGGTCTTTTCTTAAGTCTTTGTTTTTATATTATATACTGTTGACATAGTACAATCAATCTACCTAGCTTTTTCCCAACTATGTCGGGGTCGGCTTCCAGTCTAACCGGATGCAGCTGAATACCAGTATTTTACACGGAGCGACTGCCTATCTGACCTCCACAACCCAGTAACTGGGTAATACGATACCACTTGGTAAGACTGGTTGTCAGACTTCTGGGCTTCTGATGACCCGTAACCGTAACGACCGTCAAAGATCCACGAATGACAGCCGAGACCAGCGGCTTAACGTGCTTTTCTAGGCACGGAGGAGTCTTGGTATGGAAAGATGGTGACCCATTCACGGCCCCAACCCCGGCAAGCGTAGTTTAACGTGATGGATCGACCCATGCGGCTGTTATTACTTAGCCGCAAGCTCCTCACCCTGATATAGTATAAAATAAACATATTTTCTTTCTTCATTTTTTTCTCAATCTGCCTATTTAGATGTCTGTTGGCCTTTGGCGGCCCGTAAAAATCATTTTATATTTTTTTTTTTTAAATCTAATTTTGTAAAAATCATCTTATCGCAAATGTTACGTTCAACATTATTGTATTTAAACAGGTTACTCCACATTATACGCATGCTATTGATACCAGTTAAATTAAAATAATATTTAAATTCTAAATTTAATATTTAAATAGTTGGTGATTATTTCTATTTTTGTTACACGTATTCTTAGGCTGTTTTTGGCAATCATCTGTCACTCTATGGACAATATCTATGGTTGTTCATTGGGCACCGCCCGCCGGCGATTAGATTAGATTATAGCAATTAGAGCTGGCCTCTAAAAACTAGTTGGCGAGCAACGAGCAGTGAGTGAGACGAGCGATCTTCTTCTTTTCGTGTGGTTAGTGACTAACCTGGTGACCTGGTGTCAGAGTATAAAAGCCGTCCATGCGCCTCTGACTTGACTTCACATGCCGTCGAGAAATATCTCTCAGGCATGCCGGTTTCCTCACGATGTTATCCTTCACCATTTTTGAAGCAGGTGATAATTTTACAATACGCACATGAATCCGAAAAGTCAGCGGTGCGTGCCTTGGGTTTCGAACTCGAGACCTATGACTTGGCAGTCTCACTGGTATGCATATGTACCAATGGTGAGTCGCTCAGCGAGTGTTCTGCCAAACGAGTACTCGCCGGCGGGCGGTGTGAACAGTAAGCGATCAACTATTAATAATTGTATGTAACCACGGCTACACATCAAGCTATACATTTCCAGTATAAGCTGAACTCGAATTGTAGAAAAATCCTATACAATGCGAGATCAGCATAAACTGGAAATGTAAAGCTTGATGTGTAGCCGTGTGTACATAAGTATCTCGTTTACTTACACGGCGGGACCTATAATCTTTTGTACGTTTTTTGAGTGAGAAAATGGTTAGTGGCGTCCTCGTCGGCGGCGGCGGCGGCCCGTGGGACAGGTGCATTACGTAGGATAAATACGGGAACTAATATTAACAATTAAATATTAATGTATTATTTATTACAATCATTAGGTATATAAAAGCATGACAATTTACTTAGTTCCGTTTACCTATAAGTGGGTACTTAGTATAAATGACTACAATCATTAGTAATCTGCGTATTAGCTGATGATTTCTGAATCATATCTAGGTTTATTTATGACGTCAGTTCCGTGATATATTAATTACTATTTTATTATTGGTCCTCATTTTATTTCCGCATTCTTTTGTTCCAAAAATACATAGTTTCTAAGATAACATAACACTAGAATGTCGATGTGTGTATCTAAGCTTCATTGATTAGTACGAGTAAATAATTTTCATTAAAACCAATAATTTATATTTAAAGCTAAGAATTTTTTTTGTTTGTATTTTTATTTTCACCTAAGTGTGTTTTACCTAAATAACCGCCGAATTATTAGGTACTTACGAAAAAAAAAATATTAAAAAAAATATATATAATTTATATGCCAGTTGATTTTTTGAGATGGTCTCAGTGATACCCTAGAGTTATGTGATATCAAAAGGAACACGTTGTACATAAAAATAAAAATAAACGAGTTTTTGGATTATATTTTTTGTTGTTCAAAGCCCGATAGGCAATTTACAATCAATGCTATACGGCTACAATTTAGTTTTTTTTTAAATTAAAAAAACGCAAATGTCCAATCTGTCTAGACTAATAAAATTTGTTTTTAATATCCAATTAACGTTGGTTTATTTTACCTAACGATTTTTTTTTTAATGAACTCGTTACCCAGTAATATTATTGTTATTACATCACTTGACAAGTGCCTAAATATTTGTGTGCAGAAATCAGAACTCACACATGTGAATTTAAATGTTTTATGTCCTAATTATATGCCAGGAATTATGGAAAAATTTAATTTTATTGTCGTCTTCTATAAAATAAAGTCGCGTTTCGAGAATTTATCACCTTCATTTAGAGAATTTATTCCGGAAGGTTTATGTGTAAAATATACTTATATAAAACTTAGTAATAATAAAGAAATCTCGATATTTCATCAAGTCGTAAAAACTGGAAGGTTAATAAAACAAACAAAGTCCCCTCACCGCGTCTGTCTAAACTCAAAAACTATCAAACAGATTTTCATACGATTTTCACCAATGGACGTAGTGATTCATGAGGAAGATTTAAGTGTATAAATCATTAAGGTTTTGTGTAAATTGGCTGAAATATTACGATGATTGTTGAAGATGTCGGCAAAAAATATACGTAGCTTTAAGGCTTGTGCAGACCAGCGCGATTTGTCGCGCGACGCGACACGAACAATACAATTTCTAAGAAAACTTCACAGTATAACAATAACCGGTGTCGCGTTGCGCGACAAGTCGCGCTGGTCTGCACAAGCTTTTACTGGCGTGCGCCTTGGATGTATAAATTGGAGGAAATTTGGCACACAAATTATTTATAACCTGGATTAACACAGGGTTCTAATCCCGGTTGTAAGTTCCCGTGGGACATCCACGCGGGCGAAGCCGCGGGCAAAAGCTAGTTCTTAATAATATGTTCAAAATATCAAATCAAATAAGATTATTATTTAAATTACGACACCTGTCAAAGTAGTGTTAAACAGTTTAAAAACAAATTGACAACTATAGATACTATTTTATTATTGATTTATTTTAAGCAACCAAACGAAGTTTCCATTGTTTACGTAAAAAATAAAGTTTAAAAAAAACAATACTGAATCTACCGGTTCTTCTTTATTTAAATTTCCCGGAAAATTTATGGAAAAATGACGCGTTTACATAATTAATGTTTTTTTTCCATAATAGCATAATAAAAACACAGACAGGCTTAAAAAAAAATGTCTTGATCCGAATAAAATATCGGTTTCATTCAATAATAGATGGTGACGTTGTTGTTGGAATACTAAACTTATCTAAACCATTCCGAAATATTGAAACTAATGTAATTATTTTAAATATTTCGGCAAAAATATTGAAAATAATATAATTATTTCGGCATAGTTTTTTTTAACAAATGTTACAAATAATTATTTACCATTTCCACAATTATAGTGATGAAAGTGGTGAAATCAATTAATTTCTCTCAATCTCTAGAAGGACGTAGAAGACTATAAATATTTGAATTTAAAGTAATGGAATGGAAAATATGTTACACTGAATATTGAAAATTGATTAAGTATGATTATTAAAACCTTTAACAATTTGTGTAGTCTGAGTTAGTGTAATTAAAATAATAAATATTAAGACATTTGAAAGGGTTGAATTTTCAAAGATCTTTCAGCCTTGAAAAAGATCTAATAGTAGGTACAAGTGGGTAATAAATAATAATCATTGGAAACTATTTAACTGAGGCTGTAAAACTTATTGACCATCTAATTATGAATGGTTTTCTTTTTAATTAATGAACCTCTAAAAAATTTTTGGGCTCGTAATGCACACACCAAAAAAACCTTTTTATTTTTCTGGCCTTTTTTAACTGTAAGTCGCAGGCGGCGAGCGCTACATTCGATTTGTTCGCAGTTACTTGGCTATTATATTATTATATTATATTTAGGTCCCCAAGATACAGGCACCGCCTAGTTTGGGGACCACCGCTTTAACATAATGAATGTCACCAACAGTTACAGATAGAATTATTATGTACTAATTTTAACGTAGTAATTGTAACAATGTTTAAATAAATTTTATCTTATCTTTATCTATTTAGTATTTTTATTTATAGTACCCGAAAATTGGATTTTTTCGAGGTTCGATTAGTTTGTAGACAGAAAGAAATAAATAAAAAAAGAAAGAAAGAAATAAATAAAGAAAGAAAGAAAATAAGTTTATTTGTCAAATAAAAATGTCAAAATATGCCATAATCATAGACAGGTTATTACGAAATTATAATACTTTTAATAGTATACTATTTCAACCGTACTTAGAAGACCTAAATAGAATCCGACAGTTTGAAGCTGGCTTACAACATTATAAAATATGGTCTGACCATATCTAGGTTAAGCAGTTCGGTACTAAAGTAGATTTTCTACTGAATTACATCCACACTTCCATACGAATATTATACTTAAATACGAAAGTATATCCGTCTGTCTGTTATCTTTTCAACCTTTTTATTTTTTTGGTACCCATGTAGACCATGACCCGGGTATAGGATACTTTTTATCCTGGTAGTACGTTCCCGTCGTCAGAAGCCCGAAAGTCTGACAACCAGTCTTACCTAGTGGTATCGTATTCCCCAGTAACTGGGTTGTGGAGGTCAGATAGGCAGTCAGTCCATGTAAAATACTGGTATTCAGCTGCATCCGCGGGCAAAAGCTATTCTAAGATAAAAAGTTACTAAAGCAGATTTCTATAAGGTTTATAAACATAATCGCGTAAGGTGCAGTTCAATTACAGTTTACTTACGTAGGTTGTCATTATGACACTCGTAATTTCCAGGAGTTATGCACATTCATGCCTTCAATTGTCTTCGACCTGATTGCAAAATTACTTCGCGTTTAACGCTTGCCTACACTAATATTATAAAGAGAAAATATTTGTATTTTTGTACTTTTGTTTGTAATGAATAAACTCAAAAACTACTGAACCGATTTAAAAAATTATTTCACCAGTAGAATGCTATATTATCACTGAGTAACATGGGCTATAATTTTTAACGTAACTAATATAATAAAGAGTTTTTTTTTTGTGTTTTGTTTATTACAATTTCACGTAAAAACGGCTAAACAGATTTAAATTAAATTTGGCACAGGGGTAGACCATGACCTAGGTTAGAACATAGGATAATTTTTATCCCGATATTTTCACGGGATCGAGACTTATGCGGGTGAAACCGCGGGGCGGTGCTTTAATTTATAAAAATATCAGGCGGGCGAAGCCGCAGCCAGCGCTAGTTGTTAAATAAAGTGAGTAGGTTAACATTATTAGTTAAAATATGTAAATTTATAAGTATTTTAGGACTTTCTCTGTCAATTTCTTGTTGTGGTTTTGATTTAAACATAATTTATAAATTGGAGCTTTAACGGTTTTGGTAAAAAAATACCCATGGGATGTAGGGCTGTGGGCCATGCGTCACAATCATATTTTCACCATTTGCGTTGGCAGAACGCAAATCAGTTTTGCAAATTGTCACAGAATTAATGTCTGTTAACCCTTACAAGCATCATAATTCTCTAGCCCTTATCCTGACTACGGCGAAACAAAAAGGAGGGTTATGTCGAGTTGAGCGCAAGTTCTGAGTCCACAATTACTGACAAATGCTTCCACTGACTGGACAGGTCCACTCAAATCTGTGTGGTTCTTTCCTCAAAATACCATTTCAGACACTAATCTACATGGTCCACATATGGCTTGACCAAGATTATGTCTGGACTTTAAAAAAAACTGCGACCTCTGTGTTTGTTTCGGCCTTTCTTCTCAAAGTCGTCAGATAGGAAACGCCACCTCTTCTAGTTTATTTTTAATATGACGTGTAATATTGATTCCGATATCTTATTTACAGAATAAACATTCATTTAAATATAATTTCATTTCATTTCATTACATTTCATTTCATTTCCAATGATTTTCACCGGTATCTACTATAAAAGAATTTCATATCTATACACCGTAAGGAAAGAAAAGAAAGAAAGAAAGAAAAATATTTTATTTGGGCCACGCACAGGAAAAACAAACAGTAAATAATAATAAAAAATGTAAATACAAACATAAGGACTATTTCTGCCTACAGCACTCGGCCGCTATAGAAATCTCATCCACCAAAAGCATCGCAGCATCAGATTTTTGATGAGTCCCAAAGTATAAAAACATTTAAATTAAAAACTTTCTCATCTTTGTTTCTTTTGTTCTATTCCTAGTGGTCGAAAAAGGGTCACACATCTGTGATCATTGTGTTCACGGGATTTTGTTTTCAAACTGCTTAAATATGAAATTCTTTGATAGTACATCTGTTCCCTCATAACTTCTAAACGGTATCGTTGGAAACGTCTAAAGAAATTAAAAATCCGGAGTCCCACGTGAACTGTTCGTTATTTATGCCCAGCACGTGTGACTTCGGATTTTTTATTTGTCTGTCTGTGATGTCTTGTTTATACTCTTTTAGTTGGCGGTTTAGTCGTAGTTGTGTTATAGTTTTTCAAACTTTTTTTTTTCTTCCAAACTTCTATAATAGTCGTCATCTGAATAACCACCTCATTTCTAGCCACATCATCTTTCTCACAGTCCTTCCATCGTTTCTTTGGTCTTCCCCAACTTTCCTCACGACATTTTCCTCATACCTCAACCCTTAGAATATAATGACTTTCCAAAGAAACCACAATTTCCTAATTAATGGCGAATTTCTCCAATAAAACCTAATGCGATCAGCAAATAAACTGAACTTTCCTGAACTCAAATTGAATTTATGTGAAACCACGTTTAGAGCTGTCAGTGTCATTATTTCCTTTGGTATATTGACACTGACAGCTCTTGAACTCGGTTTTGATGTGCTGATCGTGTTCAGTTTCATTGGTAAAATTCGCGCTAAGCGATCACATGTTTCTTTACCTACATATTTCAAGAATAATTTACCTGCCATTCATGCCATAATGACTGATTAAGCTTTATTCCAGTAATGAACATGATAATATCGGAGTTAGCAAATAACGTTCTCAGCACGTTTGTAAACTTCAACGGAAATACAGTTCATTGCACTTTTGTATTCTTTACAGGTAGTTATGGCGTTCTTTTTCTTTTTTTCCAAGAATGTAAACAAATTGATAAATGGGCATGGTTTGTTTGTAAATAAATGAAAATTTTAAAGAGGAGTTGTGGGAGCATTGCCTGTTTGCGGTTAGTGTTTTACTCACAATAAGTCAAAATCTATCTAAATAAGGACCTATTTTTCAATCGTCAGATAACTGTCATCGGGTGGATAAACGGCGGTTTGACAGCTTATAAATAGAAAATATGTCAAACCGCAATATATTTAGTCTCCAGACAAAGTTATCGCACTATTGAAAAATCAGTCCTTAACAGTACGAAACAAAGTTGCTTTTCGTGTCTCCTCAAATAAGTTTATGATTTCTTTAAATAAGATTTTAATTTTAATTTAATTTATTTTTTTATCTTTGTTGGGAACGTAAATAAAGATATCCCAACTTCATTACTTATATCGATTATTTTCTATCTTGTGAATGTAAGAACGTTGTTGGCCTAGTAGACTGTAGATTTATTGATTTTCCATATTTTATTTTGTTAAGTACTAGGTACTTGTTGAAAGGCCTACACTGTCCTCCCATACCCACTAACACTGTTATTTAAAAATATTGTAAAAGGCAATTATTTTTAAAAGAGTAACCGTGGAGTTTCATGCCGGCTCTTCTCCATAAGAAACGACCAACTGGAACCGTGCACCTAGCTTCTGACGTTTCATAAGTGCCCATGTAGGTTTATGTGAAATTAAATATTTTGATTTTGATCTTGTGTGCCCGCTTGATCATCATCGTCATCATCATTGCAGCCCGGAATCACTCGCTCCTGGGTATAGGTCTCCCCTTTTTTCTGCCATACTTCCCGTTTCCGCGCGTCCCTCATCCAGGTGTTTCCCGCGACTTTGACGATATCATCAACTCAACGGCTGGGTGACCGCTTAGTCCTTCTAAACTACGTACCTAATGGATTTTCCCCATCTTTTGACATTTTCTCGTTATTTTTATGTGTATAATACATTCATTTTAAACTTAAAAATCCTATTAAAGAAAACTCGATTTTTTGTCAAGTCTTAAAAACCGTGCAAAGTAGGGGTGGGTCGCTTATTTTTGTAAAAAGAACTAAAAGGAATAAGAATTTGTTTAATTAATTACTTTATTGGACATCAGTTTGTTTAAGTAGGTTTAAGTACATAAAAATAGTGAATGAGTTTGTCACTTATTAACAAATGAGAATCAATTAGCAAACGATGTAATATATTTAAATTGCGAACTTAGCGCATTTTTTCAAGAAACAACAATTTTGCCACTAATTGTTGTTACGAAGTAAGTACCTATAGTAAAAAAAAATTGTAATGTGATCGTAGGTGATGGTTTTTAAACAGATTTAGGTCAGCGGAACTTGACGTTAGCTAAATTTATTAAATTACTAACGTTTTTAATTAATGGATTAATAATTTATATTTTTGTAAATCTACTAAAATCGGTTCGCCCAACTTGGTGATAATACTAGCTTTAGCCCGCGGTTTCGTTCGCGTATAGTTTTATTATCCCACAGAAACGTACTCCCGAGATAAAAAAAAAATATCTCTATCTCTCAAGTCATGGTTTACCTATGTGTGCCAAATTTCATCCAAATCCATTCAGCCGTTTTAGCGTGAAAGCGTAACAAACAAATTCACTTTCGCATTTAATTTATCTTAATATAATTAATTTGCTTTAATTTATCGTTCTTCTTAACAATCAAGAAGAATGATAGATTAAAGCTTCGTTTAAAGGCTCGTGCAGACTAGCGCGACTTCGCGACACCGGTTATTGTTCTACCGTGAAGTTTTCTTGGAAATTGTTTTGTTTAGATACACAAAACGAAAGTCTATGTACAGTCAGCATCAAATGTTGATGACCACATTTAGATTTTCAAAATTGCTGTACACCGTATTCCATATTAGCACTTCAATATACAGCGATTTTGAAAATCTAAATGTGGTCATCAACTTTTGATGCTGACTGTACGTTATCTTAAAAAAAATTAAAAATAATTTATATGCTAGTTGATTCTTTGACATGGTCTCATGAATACCCTAGACATATGGGATATAAAAAAACACCTTGTATAGTATCTTTTAATTCAGAGTAAATTTATTTTTGACAGCCTTGCCTTTTTGACACCTTGTAGAACTACATGAATAAAATTAATTCTAAACACGTCTATTTTCTCTAAATAAACAATTATCTTGAGCTTTGACCTAGACATTCATCAGATAAAATGATTCCTTAATTTGGCTATCTCGAGAATTACATAACTTGTTGTACTCGTATAGTAATCCACTTTCATTCAAGTCAAGTGTCCTTGAAGTAATTCGTTTGGCCTTTCCTTTGAAATCGAAAGTTTAGTCAAAAGTTAATGTTTGAATCGTTTGGAATATTTTAGGGAATATATTGTCGGTATGTGGCGATTTTTTTTTATATTTTAGAAAATCTATAACGTAATATTTTCATAAAAGGGTTTTTGATCAAAATATTTTTGCGTAAACAGACATGCGTCGTCTTAAATTGAACTAAATGATATAATTTATATTTTTGGGTAATTATTATCAAATCATGTAATTAGATGGTAATAGTACTGATTATTGCAAAATGAAATAATGATTTATTCGGAAAAACTAAAGAATAATGGCATCGCCATCAACCAGCGGATGTGCTGGCCGACATATTATTTCACATGCGGATATTTTTTTAGGATATGGATTATTTCTAAACATTATTATTGCGAGCATTCATATTATTAGCAATATCGGTAGAATTAAAACCTTATTACAATAAGGTTTTAATTCACAACATTTTGTTTGTGAATACATTTGCGTCAATTATGAAGATCTACCCTGCGAAAAAAAAATGGTAACAAAAAGTAAATATTTACTTTTCAGGGCCCATAGCTCCAGCTTGTCCAAGCTGTCCAGGTACTGCTGGCTATCCCGCCTGCACTGCTCGCTCGTCCCGTTGCTGGGCACCACAATTTTAGGGAACCGCTCCCACATTTCCACAATATTAAAACGTCCACTTTCATCGTAACTTTCATTTTTCGCGGCTAATTTTAAAATAGTTCCATTTAATATCGAGTCGGTTAGTAAACTTTTGTCTGTAAGTGTCAATTCAATACAATCCCGCGCAGTGACGGTTGCGATCGCGAGGAGCAAGACAGCGCATGCGCGCGGCGCCATGATGTTACACTGTATGACGGGCGGCGTTCAATTCGCGGGTATATCTGAACCGATCTGAACGAACGTACTTGTCACTATAACCTAATGGATTGGACAATAGCGTTGGGTAATTTTTTATAAATGTATCACTAATTATGTTGGGATTTTTCAGTTGTATTTTGATTGGTTAATTAATTAATTTGTTAGTTAAGGGACCTAAGTTAGTGTCAGATCTCATTTGTTTTGTTGGTGACGTGTTTCGGTGGTAGGTGGGTTCGAGATTTTGTTATCGTCATTTGACGTCCGTAAACGGCATATTGTGACGTAATGTTGATAACGAATATGACATTGGTATCTTGGTACTTAGGTGTGATGGTCAAAACAAACGGTTTGTTGGTGTTTACGGTAAATAAAATGATGGCACTTCCCCTGATCGTATTGAAAACTGTGGAGGTCATTTTCTGTGTAACATATTAATCCCTAGTACCTAATAGTTCGCTCATTACATATTAATTATATAATTATAATTGCTCTTGCGGTGTTTAAAAATTCTGAATACTTTTGACTTATATTATATAAGTTAAATATTAAGTTGTCCAATTGTAGGGCAGATGCCTTCCTGATTTTTATTTTTATTTTTATAAATACAAATGGGATAAAAAAAATCGTAGCTCCATGCTTCGACATACTAAAATTATGACGACATTATTTAGTAGTAGCATGACAACCGTAGAAACGGGTTTTCGAGAATAGACAAAATGACAGATTCTGATTGTTTGACAGATAAACAATCACAATCTGTCATTTTGTCTATTCTTCCGTCGACAAAACCCATTTCTATTGTGATCATGCTAAGAGTGCGGGTTTCCCGAAAATCTTGAAGAGATTGCTGAAGCTTCAGAAATCAAAAGTGTTGAATAATAACTGCATGTTTACTAACATAGGTGAAGTCGCGTGTATGACATTGATGTGCTATTATCAAGTGATTAGCATATACTTACAGCGTTGGAGGACTTTCTCACAATTTTGTATGTTTAAGTTAAGTATAATAATTATGCTACTATAAATATAACAGTTATTTCGTAGTTCCTACGAAATTCGATTAGGCTTCTGTAGGTCATAAAAATGGGTAAACACTGTATGGTTTTGGGCATACCCTTTTTTTTTTTTTTGGTTGGGAAATTAGCAAATAACTTCTCCCGCTCTGACCGGAGCGGGAGGGCGTGTCAGACTTTTACTGACTAAAACCCACCCGTGTTCCTTCCGTTGCCTGTGTGCCGGGGCCACGATATCCCTTTCGGACAAACTCGCAACCCTGGCAGGCATTGGCCCTAACGGACCCCGTCAGTTGGTGCTGACATCACTTTGAGGCGCGCGTGGGACACAACGCGCCGTCGACCCGGGCCTGGTCCTAATGGGACGGCGAGCTACCCATCGCTCACCGTCCGCAAGCCCGCGCCTACGGTGGCCGGAAATCGGCTTACGATTCCCGACGCCCGGGGCGACTCCTGCGGCGACTAGGGGCGCGAGGTCGCGAATCTTGCCTCTCCTTCACCCGTTCATCCTCCTTCTTCACGAGCATTACTGCTTCGCAGAAGGAAGTGACGGCCTCCCATGCACTCTCGCTCCAAACCATGTCGCTCTGAACCAGGGCCGGACGCGAGAGATCGCCGCCGCCGATCGCCTCCGTGAGGACACGGCGGTGCTCCGCCCAAGCCGGGCAGACTTCCACCGTATGCTCCACCGTGTCCTCCGGGCGATTCACAGAGTGGTGACACCCGGGGATTTCCTCCCGCTTTATCCTGAACAGGAACCTCCCGAAACAAACGATGTTCGGTGAGGACCAGCGTCAGGCGGAAGGTGAGGACGCCGTGGCGCCTCTCTAGCCACTCCTCAAAGAGGGGACTTATTGTCACAATTGTGGCGTGCCCAGCGCTGGGTTGCGACAATCGCACTCTCCATGCCGCCATGAGATCCCGCCGGAGATCTGTCCGCTGTGCCGTGATTTCTCGCGGTAGCGGAGTTTCGCCCCCACATTTCGCTTCCTCGCGCCACTCTCATTGGGGCATACCTAAATGTTAGTTTACCTGTTTATTGAAGTCTTTACCCGATTTAAGTTAAACTACGAGGTTACCGTCTAGCTGCAACGTACTTATTTATTAGCAGCTGCGCCTCGCGGTTTCACCCGCATAAGTCTCGATCCCTTGGGGAATATCCGGATAAAAGGTATGCTATGTAGTTCCGAGATTATCCCACAGGAACATAAATAAAAAGTATAATATGTCCTAACTTAACCCAGGTCATGGTCAACCCATGTGCCAAATTTCATCCAAATCCGTTTAGCCGTTTTAGCGTGAAAGCGTAACAAACTAACAAACAAATAAATTCACTTGCGCATTTATAATATTAGTTAGGATTCAGAGTCAGAAAGCGAATTTTTCTTCACAGGTTTTACATTTCAAACACGGGACAATATATCAGCTTCTAATCTACAGTCAGCCGGATGCATAATGACCATTGGACAAAAGTCTTCATGCAATTATTGCCTGAAGATGGACGCCGCCCGCCCGCCAAGGCCGGTCGAGAAAAAAGTCAAAGTAAAATCATTTATTTCAAATAGGCCCTTGTAAGGCACTCTTGAACGTCAAAAAAAACAAAAAAAAATAAAAAAAAGATTCTAGTCGCCTCTTCCAAAAGGTAGTTTTCGTATGGAGAAGAATGGACAAGAAACCCCACCGTTACTCTTTTAAAAGGTTTTTCAATCATTAGTTATATAATTATATGTGAAGACGATGCACCTAGAAAAAAGTTAGTATACCACAATAGGTAAAAAAAAATAAGCAACAACAGATAAATTAATTACTTATGTGATAGAGATACATGGTGCTCACATATTTACAGACATTGTAAAAGTAGAGTCCTTTCGCGAAGGCTGGTTCGAGGTACCTACTTTGCACAGTAGTGGGACATTCTAGGTCAGGGATCAACTAGTATTATTGGGGGTCCGGTTTATTCATTTCATCGTTTAAAAAAACAATATTACTGTCGCTGTCAGTTTGATAGACGATTATTAGCAACCAAGATTAAAAATATCAACTAAGAAATAAAACGAAAAGAAACCAGAATTATTTTTTATTAGAATATTATTTTATTATCTAATAAAAAATATAATCTAATGAACATAAATAACAAAGTAAGTAATTAATATTAGCGTGATTTTTTTTTTTTTTTTTATTATCATCTCTGTTGAAGTCTTGAGTAAAATAAAACAAAATGAGTTTTAACTTGCGAAAAAGCTAACTCTTTTTATTTTTTTGTTTTCTGTTTACTTACGGTGGAGGAGCTAAGTAACAACAGCCGCACTGGTCGATCCATCAGGCTAAACTACGCTTGCCGGGGTTGGTCAGTGGATGGGTGACCATATATACATACCTCGAATCCTCCGTGCCTCGGAAAGCACGTTAAGCCGTTAGTCCCGGCTGTCATTCGTGGATCTTTGACAGTCGTTACGAGTCAGACACCAGTCTTACCAAGGGGTATCGTATTACCCAGTAACTGGGTTGTGGAGGTCAGATAAGCAGTCGCTCCATGTAAAATACTGGTATTCAGCTGCATCCGGTTAGACTAGAAGCCAACCCCAACATAGTTGGGAAAAGGCTAGGCAGATTGATTGACTGTTTACTTACGGTCCGTACAAAATTTTTGGTAACTTCTGTTATAGGTCAACAAAAAAAAAAAGACCAGGTAAAAGTCGAGTATAATCGATCATCTACGAGTATTTGTCTAGGATTCGAGTATGTATTGCGCAACCCTTAACATAGAAGATGAATCACTCCGCGAAAGATTTAGTTGTATCATCATGATGAAGCCTGCTAAATCATTATCAGTTCGATGACTTTGTTTTCTTAACTTTTTTGTCATATCAATAAGGTATTATGCGCGTTTTTGCTGCTAATCTATGATGCCTTGAAACTCGTCATAATATAACGATAGTTTTGCGACATACGTGTCAATTTTGATGTCACTGTTTACATTGCCTGACCGAGACCTAAAAAAATATCTATTTGATGCTTAGCAGCCTATGTATCCTTATTTTTTACAGCCTACTGTAAATAAGGCGGATTATGCTGTTAAGCTACTAAATAGATTTTTTTGCACGTAGGTAAGTGGTAACAAAATTATAGCAGGTGGTCTCTGATTCTATTCAAACTCCGCAGTACGCGGGGCCAGCTCAAGGTTAAAGTGTGGCGGCATCTACATCGCCACATGCAAACTACGCATCAAAGACCTGACGTCACACAACATCCTGACGTCACACAAATCCTGCATCGCGCAATTAGAGTTTACCGCGCGATGGACATATATAGAAGCTCCCGACTGCAACCTCTGATCGGACGACAACTGTCTGGTCGGAGGATCCTCCCTTTTCTATAGTGGATGAGTGAACTTTACACCATGTTCCACCGAGTACTGTGACACCGATGTGCGGTCAACTGTACAAATAGACTACGGGATGCTCTGCTTGGAAAACTAAATTTAATCCAGCCTGTCTCTTTCAGCCCTCCCCAGCGATGCCCTAAGCCGAGGTCCGTACCCCACAGGGGTGCCCCTAGCGCGTAGTCGCTTAGATTTTACCCGACTACGGCGAAGCAAAAATGAGGGTTATGATTTTTACCGGTATGTATGTAATCACCTGTTCCGTAATCACTTCCAAATTACTCATCATAATTTGACAAATGAGGTATCTTTGGAAGCGTCTTAATTGTCCGTAGGTTATAGGCTATGTGACGTCACAATAAATGGACATAAAGTCACGACCTAAAAAAAATTTGCCTAAGTAAATTAAGACCTCCAGGTAGGGCATAAAACTCAAAAAAATAAAAGTCATAAAACTAAGACATCACAGGCAGACGAAGTTTGGAAGAACAAAAAAAAGTTATAAAAACTAAAATACAATCACGACAAAACCGCCAATTAAAAAGGTAGACAAGACATCACAGACAAACAAATTGGCGGTTTTGTCGTAATTGTATTTTAGTTTTTATAACTTTTTTTTTGTTTTTCCAAACTTCTACATATAATAGTCGTCATCTCAATAACCACCCAAATGTCTGTAATGTTTTAGTTTTATGACTTTCTATTTTTTTTGGGTTTTATGACCTACCTGGAGGTCTTAATTTATTTAGGCAAAATTTTTTTTGGTCGTCACTTTGTTTCACGTATATAATAAATACTGGTATTCAGCTGCATCCGGTTAGACTGGAAGCCGACCCCAACATAGTTGGGAAAAGGCTAGGCAGATTGACTTTATTTCACGTATAGATACAGATTTCATGGGTTTTTTTTTTGAGCGAAACTAATTCTTCAAAAAAAAGTAGCCTCATAACATCAGCTATATACTTTTTTTGCATTCAGTAAAAAGCTGTTATTTTGACATCACAAAAAGACACTTTAATTTTATTTATTTGCTAGATATAAGTTTGAAATCATCAGAGGGCCGGCTTCCTGAGTTGATATGATGCGTCAACTCCGGGCTACAGTCAGGCACTGTCACAAAACCCGTACATTATGAGGTTTAAGCGGTCATAAAGTTCCGGAAATAATTATGATTTTTTAAATTGCTGAAATAAATACTGTACTTTATGTGTTGCTGCAGCTTACCTATTAAGGCATTCTTTATAGAGTTATCATGTTATAAGGTTAATTAAAATTGCCTTTGTTAGTTGTCATCATAATGTGATTGGCTTGGAACGAGATACCAGTCAGAAATCGTAAAGGCGCGACGCCACGCGACACCGATAGAACAATTTCCGAGAAGTTTTCATAGAAATTGTTCCACCAGTTTCGCGTCGCCCCTGTCTGCTGGAGCCTTAAGACAGTGTCATTACGTACCATTGAAGAAGTTCATATCTAACTACCGTAAGGACTAACTATTCTTGGTTGCAGCGCTCGGCGGCTATAGCCGCCAATGATGACCACATCCATCATGATGGGCCGGTAACAGATGTGGTCATCGTTTTCACGGGATTTTGTTTTGAAACTGGTTAGATTTAAACTTCTCTGATGGTACATCAATAATTAATTAAATTATGCTCTTAATTACGAGTTGAAAATACGTAACATATTTATTTCAGTAATCTAATTTCATCATGCCGACATAGTCAGAAGAATTGCCAAACTTAAAAGTGGCAGTGGGCAGGGCATATTGATCACAGGACGGATGGCCGATGGGGTCGAGGAGTTCTGGGGTTCGCGAGTGGCGCAGCGTTGGAAGGCCTCCCACATGTTGAACCGAGGACCTGGTGAAGGCCGTGGGCATCCGCTGGATGTGAGAAACACAGGACCTGTCGATGTAAAGATGAAGAATTTTCAGTTTAGAAAAGAAAAATGCTAGGTATGCATGATCTATGGTTTTGTATCACAACTGGAACTTTAGGTATAAAACAATAGGGTTACCTAATAACCTTTTATATACCTACCTACTAATAAATGAAAAGACAATTAAATAGCAATAAGCGGCAATACCCTACAGTTGATCGTTGATCGAGAGGTCGTGTTTGGAAGCACGTATCCGGTATGTATATAGTTTCGGTTAATTTACTCCCAGTTAACGCGTTATTAACTTACAGTGTAAATAGATAGCCTAGCGGTGATAGCCTAGTGATGTGACCATCAGACTGCCAAGTCATAGGTCTTGAGTTGGAACCCAGGGCACGCACCTCTGACTTTTCGGATTCATGTGCGTATAATTATCACTTTCTTCAAAAACGGTGAAGGAAAACATCGGCATCAACCGGCATGCCTTTTTCTTTTTTTTTTTTTGAGGTTGCGAAATGATCAAATAACTTCTCCCGCTCTGGGCGGAGCGGGAGGGTGTGTCAGACTTTTACTGACTAAAACCCACCCATGTTCCTTCCGTTGCCTGTGTGCCGGGGCCGCGATATCCCTTTCGAACAAACTCGCACCGTCAGTTGATGCTGACATCTCTTTGAGGCGCGCGTGGAACACAACGCGCCGTCGACCCGGGCCTGGTCCTTAACGGATGGCGAGCTACCCATCGCTCACCGGTGGTGATCGTCGGACTGCCAAGTTCGAATCTCTCAAAATCGAACCCAAGGGACGCACGTCTCCGGCCGGACTACCGCCATGGGATCTGGAGGCAAAAGTCCTCGCGCACATGTGGGAGTTGCGCGAGGAGGCGAAACGCCGGGGTGTAACTCCGCTGCCGCGAGAAATCACGGCACAGCGGACAGAGCTCCGGCGGGATCTCATGGCGGCATGGAGAGTGCGATTGTCGCAACCCAGCGCTGGGCACGCCACAATTGCGGCGGTAAGGCCCCTCTTTGAGGAGTGGCTAGAGAGGCGCCACGGCGTCCTCACCTTCCGCCTGACGCAGGTCCTCACCGGACACGGTTGTTTCGGGAGGTTCCTGTTCAGGATAAAGCGGGAGGAAACGCCCGGGTGTTACCATTGTGTGGATCGCCCGGAGGACACGGTGGAGCATACGGTGGAGGTCTGCCCGGCTTGGGCGGGGCACCGCCGTGTCCTCACGGAGGCGATCGGCAGCGGCGATCTCTCGCGTCCGGCCCTGGTTCAGGCCATGGTCCGGAGCGAGAGTGCATGGGAAGCCGTCACTTCCTTCTGCGAAGCAGTAATGCTCGCGAAGGAGGAGGCGGAGCGCGCGAGGGAAATGCAAGATGCGCGCCCTCGCGCCCCTAGTCGCCGCAGGAGACGCCCCGGGCGTCGGGAGTCGCGAGCCGACTTCCGGCCACCGTAGGCGCGGGCTTGCGGACGGTGGGCAATGGGTAGCTCGCCGTCCGATTAGGACCAGGCCCGGGTCGACGGCGCGTTGTGTTCCACGCGCGCCTCAAAGAGATGTCAGCACCAACTGACGGGGTCCGTAAGGGCCAATGCCTGCCAGGGTTGCGAGTTGGTCCGAAAGGAATATCGCGGCCCCGGCACACAGGCAACGGAAGGAACACGGGTGGGTTTTAGTCAGTAAAAGTCTGACACTCCCTCTCGCTCCGCCCAGAGCGGGAGGAGTCATTTGATGATTTCCCACCCAAAAAAAAAAAAAAAAAAAAGGGACGCACGTCTGGCTTTTCGGATTCATGTGCGTATTGTTTAATTATCACTTGCTTCAAAAACGGTGAAGGAAAACCATCCATCGTGTGGAAACCGGCATGCCTGAGAGATATTTCTCGAAGGTATGTGAAGCCAAGTCAGAGGCCCATGGGCGGTTTTAAAACTCTGACACCAGGTTAGTTACTAACCACACGAAAAGTAGAAGAAGAAGAAGTGTAAATATAGATACAAGTGTAAATATAGATACAAGTCGGTAGTTAGGGAACCACTAAAATGGAGGAAGCATCGAAGATTAGATTTTGGTGTTCGCACTGTTGGGACAGAGGCACCCTTTCCGAGAGTGAGTGCGTTGTAATATGTGTACCTATGCTCTGTGCGGGTTGGTGCGTGATGTTATTTTAGGTTATGTAGTATATATTTATTTCTTTCTTTGACTCTGACTTGTTCCTTTACCGCTACAACCAATACGTAATGATATAATCGTGGACGTCAACGTCACTGGATCACAGGGAAGTAAAATCTATGGAAATATTTGAAGACGCTTTTAAATGTCCGTCCACAGTAACGTACGTTACGTATAACGTACGTACGTTACGTTTCCACGTTATAACGTGCTCGTGTTTCCCTTTTACAAACTTTATAAACAGAGCATTTATAAACATTTTGTAAACGGAGACGTGGACGTCCACGAACATATCGTCACATTAGAAATTAATATAAGATAACAATAGTTGATAACCACACTATCGTATTAGGTCGAGGATCTGCAAAGATAGTAAGAGAGGTAAATAAATAAATCTATACATATAAAATGCTTTGTCCTGAATGACTGACTGACGGATCAACGCACAGCCTAAACCGCTGATCGTAGGGACCTGAAACTTGGAGGGTGTGTTCTTTGTATGACGTAGGCATCCGATAAGAAATGATTTTCCGAAATTCTAACCCTAAGGGGGTGAAAAAGGGGGGCAAAGTTTGTATGGGACAACGTGATTCCTTGGTCCAATCTTCTTCAAATTTTGCATAAACATTCTTTAGCAGAATTGATGGAAGATGTGTTTCGTATTTTATTGAAATTCATCCCCTAACGGTGTTAAATAGAGGTAGAAAGTTATTTTGGGAGAGATTTGCTTCAAAGTTGATATCAATACTCCTTAGTGTTTTTGATTTAAATTACATTTTATTTTGACACATGTTTGAAAACTCAACCGGATTTTATTCAAAAAAGGTTGAACTCACTTAAAAGCTTGGTGCAATGCAAATACTCTTTAAAATTAGAATGTCTCGAAAGTCACCGTACTGTATTAGTACCGCATTTGAAGTTTTCTAAGCTTTACAGAGGTTTGTATTTATTCCTAGGATTCCCTTAACACCATCAAATTACCCCTTCGAATTCAAGAGAGTGCAGTTTCCCATCGAAGTCTGCTTCGCAATGACCATAAACAAAGGTCAAGGTAGCGGGAGTAGACTTGAGGGATAGCTGCTTCTCCCATGGCCAGTTGTATGTGGCATGCTCCAGAGTAGCCTGGTGATTCTAGCACCCGAAGTAAAAACATAAAATATTGTTTACAAAGAAATACGGTAGGTAATTTCTGAATTCTATTAGAACCATTTTCGACTTTTATGCGAACGAAGTCGCGGGCAAAAGCTAGTTAAATAAATAATAGTGCACAATGGTGTCTTAAAAAATGTTACTGTAAGCGCCTCACATCGGAAAAGCTACATCGAAACATGCCCTCAAACTCAAAGAATTTATTTCAAATAAACCAATTACAGGTACTTTTGAATTGTCAAGGGGTCGGTCAGTCAGGAATATGAAGCTAGTTGCCCATTCCAACGCGTAGTAGTTCCTATGGAGAAGAACGGGATCGATAGGTCGCGGATCGATCTCACTTTTCTTCTAAAATCCTACAGGCCACTATTCTGAAATTAATCTTATTTTATTATCCTACAACCAATCTCTATTCAATAAACAAAACATTCCCTAAACAAAAAACGGAGGTTTATTATTCCGGTTATATGGGCAGTTGGGCGGAGGGGAAAGGACAATCGGCACTTTGAGGCCAATGTGTCTTTTATAGATAGCCATTTAGGGCCAGAGTGGAATCTATAGTGGTGATTACGGTAGGGAAGAGCTAAGCCATTATATAGCCAGGGCTGGAGGGCCGTACTTATTCGAAATCGATTTGGATTGAAAAAATCGGTTGT
This sequence comes from Agrochola macilenta, assembly GCA_916701695.1. NCBI lineage: Eukaryota > Metazoa > Arthropoda > Insecta > Lepidoptera > Noctuidae > Agrochola > Agrochola macilenta. Next base: position 18,438,917 of record OU753560.1, on the reverse strand, counting down.
AGCAAATCGATGTGATAGTGATAAGTCAATTTTGATTTCCGTTACGAAGAAAATATGAGAATTTATTTTTACGTTTTTTCCTTTTTTTAGCTTTATTATTTTCCCAACTGTCTGTCGATTTCGTGTGTTGAGGAAATCAGACAAAATGGATGTTGAATTTATTCTTCAGTAGCTTTTGCCCGAGGCTTCGCCGGTGTGGATGTCGGAAAATATCTCACGGCAACGTACTACCGGGATTCCCTATGTGTTAATCCAGGTTATAAACTATCTGTGTCCCAAATTTCATCCAAATCCGTTAAGTCGTTTTTGCGTGATTGTGTAACAAACATCCAAACATACAAAGTAGGATTTCACATCGGTTTTTACCGATTTTCCAGAAACCGATTTGATTCACAACACTAATATGCGCGACCCTAATATTTTTAGCTATTGTGTGGACAAATAATAAAGGGCTCAGATATTATCGTACACATAAAAATATATTTTTATATGCTATCAATATTATTATGTCCCCTGTAATGGGCTATATTAATTAATTTCTCTTAGAAATATTTATGTAGTATTGATTGAATATGTAATCTACTTTTTTCCTGTTGTAGGAAGTTTTCTTATGAGTATAATACAATATAATAAGATGTTTATTTGTACACTTAGAGGAACATAAGTATACAAGAATTAAATAAATGTTATACAATAGACACAAGTACCAATGTGACTTTTTCAATTCATAATTATGTACTTTCTGAGTTAATCAGTCTCTCTGAGTTTTCAAGACAATGTTTATGTTCTTTCTCCAGCTTACTGACAAGTTATATGAGTTTATATAATTGTTTATTTTTTTTGACTATATAAGTCAAATTATTTTAATTTAATTTTAATTTATTGTTGACAAAATCTACTCATCACAATGTTTTTTTTATAAGTTGTATTGCCCTAGGTGGTTAGCTAGTGACCTCGACAATTGATCATATTATTTATTGTTATTAGTAATTAACTGTTTGTTTATTTATTTTACCTCGATGGTCCTAGTTTATCATTTATAACTTCCAGTTACAACTATATGTAAGCGGGCACGCCCGTTATGCCTGGAGGCTTTTATTTAGATATTAAGTTCTGTTTACGTTTAGTGTTTTAATTCTGCCTGAGTATAGTTCTCGATGATTTTGTTTGGTATATTGGCGTGTGCTAGCTAACATGTGGCTAATAATTTAAATTATGTTTTGTGTTGCGTAATGTAAATTATTTTGAATACTATTATATAGAATCTTTTTTTTTTTGTTCTTCTAACTGAACAGACAGCTGTGCTGCTGGGGAGTTTCTTCTTCTCAGCTAATGCACTAGGAAGTGGTGAAGGGTGGGCGTTTTGGGGGACTGTCTTATGTAATTTTGACGTTCGAAAAGTGCTGATTCTCAGCCTAGTTTGAATAAATGAGTTTTGAAATATCTAGGACATTACTGATATCGGTGAAGGAAAACATCGTGAGGAGACCTGGACTTATAATTAATATAAGTCTGAAATCACCAACCCGTCTTGAGCAAGCGTGGTGATCAATGCTCGTGCCTTCTCTGTATGAGAAGAGGCCTTTGCCCTGCAGTGGGACAGTAACAGGCTGGTATTATTATATTATATACAATAGAGTCACATTAAAGGGCTAACTGATGCCTTCTAAACTAGGCTAAAAGCCTGTGTAGGAGTTTAATATTAATTAATTTAATTTTACCCTTTAGGAGCTATTTAGTATGTATTTTTTTTTTTTTTGCGTGGGAAATCATCAAATGACTCCTCCCGCTCTGGGCGGAGCGAGAGGGACTGTCAGACTTTTACTGACTAAAACCCACCCGTGTTCCTTCCGTTGCCTGTGTGCCGGGGCCGCGATATCCCTCTCGGACAAACCCGCAACCCCAGCAGCAATAGCCACACTTGGGGACAAAACTTGGGGACAAAACCCGCTACCACCTGGCTGACTGGCTTATAATATTTTACTACAAATTCAAATGATTTTATTTCACATATACCTAGAAGGGCACTTATGAAACGTCAGAAGCTAGGTGCACGGTCCCAATTGATCGTTTCCTATGGAGAAGAGCCGGCTAGAAACTCCACGGTTACTATTTTAAAAATAATTGGCTTTTACAATGTTTTCAAAACAGTGTTAACAGATATTACGATAGGACGATACGGTTGGCGCAGTGGCTGAGCGATCGACTGCTGCGCAACGTGTCGCGGGTTCGATCCCCGCACGGTAACAAATATTTGTATGATCTGCAAGTAGTTGTTCCGGGTCTGGGTGTTAGTGTATGTGAGTTTAAATGTTTGTAAACGCACCCACGATACAGGAAGAAATTCTAAGTGTGGGGCAACGTTTTAAAAAAAAAAAAATACAAAAAAAATTGTAGCCCCGTCAACAAGAACATGGCATGAGATCTCATGTTGCGTCTCTCTTATCTCAACATCCACCTTGAGCAAGCGTGGTGATCAATGCTCGTGCCTTCTCTCTTGGAGAAGAGACCTTTGCCCTCCAGTAGGACAATAATAGGCTGGAATAATAAATGTTGTATAAAATACCTCATTGTTGAATATGTAAAGCCAAACCTATCGAGAATGTCAGCAGTGTATAGTCTGTGAAATAGTTTTTTGGGAAATTATCAAATAACTTCTCCCGCTCTGACCGGAGCGGGAGGGCGTGTCAGACTTTTACTGACTAAAACCCACCCGTGTTCCTTCCGTTGCCTGTGTGCCGGGGCCGCGATATCCCTTTCGGACAAACTCGCAACCCTGGCAGGCATTGGCCCTTACGGACCCCGTCAGTTGGTGCTGACATCTCTTTGAGGCGCGCGTGGAACACAACGCGCCGTCGACCCGGGCCTGGTCCTAATCGGACGGCGAGCTACCCATTGCCCACCGTCCGCAAGCCCGCGCCTGCGGTGGCCGGAAGTCGGCTCGCGACTCCCGACGCCCGGGGCGTCTCCTGCGGCGACTAGGGGCGCGAGGGCGCGCATCTTGCATTTCCCTCGCGCGCTCCGCCTCCTCCTTCGCGAGCATTACTGCTTCGCAGAAGGAAGTGACGGCTTCCCATGCACTCTCGCTCCGGACCATGGCCTGAACCAGGGCCGGACGCGAGAGATCGCCGCTGCCGATCGCCTCCGTGAGGACACGGCGGTGCCCCGCCCAAGCCGGGCAGACCTCCACCGTATGCTCCACCGTGTCCTCCGGGCGATCCACACAATGGTAACACCCATTTAGTATGTATGGGGATAGCTTTAAGAGTTTATAGAACGGGGCTAAATTCAGATGTCAGCTGATAGATATGTTTTGAAGCAGAAGAAATAGTGCACCGATATCAACCAATGAACAACATAGTTTTTTTATTTTTTATTATTGGTTGAATACGAGGCTTTTGGCTACTTTTGTATGTGTGTATTTGTCTTTATATGTGCGTTTTGTTTGTCATTCGTGGATCTTTGACAGTCGTTACGAGTCGTCAGAAGCCCGAAAGTCTGACACCAGTCTTACCAAGGGATATCGTATTACCCAGTTACTGGGTTGTCGAGGTCAGATAAGCAGTCGCTCCATGTAAAATACTGGTATTCAACTGCATCCGGTTAGACTGGAAGCTGACCCCAACATAGTTAGGAAAAGGCTAGGCAGATTGATTGATGTGCGTTTTGTTTGTGCAGACCCTAAATTAATAGGAATAAGGGCAAGAGATAGATAAGGCTGTTTTTTTTTTGAAAGCGTGTTCTCCCTTTAACATTCCCACTACTGGGCCTCCTCTCTGTGAGAGGGAGTGGGCCGTAATCCACCACGCGGGCCCAGTGCGTGTTGGTAGATGTCAAATATCTTCGAATTTTCGGTTCTAGGACATGCCGGTTTCCTCACGATGCGTTTCTTCACCGTTTTTGAGAGCAGAATTACACAAAGTAAAGCGTCTGCCTTTTTTTATTTTTTTATTATTATTATTATAATTTTTTTTTTTGGGTGGGAAATCATCAAATGACTCCTCCCGCTCTGGGCGGAGCGAGAGGGAGTGTCAGACTTTTACTGACTAAAACCCACCCGTGTTCCTTCCGTTGCCTGTGTGCCGGGGCCGCGATATCCCTTTCGGACAAACCCGCAACCCCAGCAGGCATTGGCCCTTACGGACCCCGTCAGTTGGTGCTGACATCTCTTTGAGGCGCGCGTGACACACAACGCGCCATCGACCCGGGCCTGGTCCTTATCGGACGGTGAGCTTCCCATCGCTCACCGTCCGCAGGCCCGCGCCTACGGTGGCCGGAAGTCGGCTCGTGACTCCCGACGCCCGGGGCGCCTCCTGCGGCGACTAGGGGCGCGAGGGCGTGCAGCTTGCATCTGTCTCGCGCGCTCCACCTCCTCCTTCGCGAGCATAACTGCTTCGCAGAAGGAGGCCTACCTGGGATCGAACCCACGAACTGCGGCTCGTAAGTCCGGGCCATTACCACTGGGTCTCCAAGGGAATATGTGAGGAAGCGTATTTTATGCAGACCCACGAACCTTTAGAATAACCTAAAGCAATGCTTAGGACAGATTTCACTTTCATTGTTTTAAAAATAATTAGATTACAATAAAAAAATGTCGGAGTTCAAGATCTTGATGACAATTGCTTTGGCATTGACGGCGCGTTTCGAAAGAAATACTTGTTTCAATTAACATATCTAAACATAGGTGCAGGTGCGTATGGTACCACTAATCTATCACACACACTAATCTGCTGGGGAGTTTGTTGCGCCACTTCTTCTTCCCATCTAACGCACTAGGAAGTGGTGAAGGGTGGGCGTTTTGGGGGACTGTCTTATGTAATTTTGACGTTCGAAAAATGCTGATTCTCAGTCTAGTTTGAATAAGTAAATGACTTTTGAATTTTGAATTTTGAAAAAAAAATTGTGAAAATTGTGTTTGAAATGGAAAATCGATTGATTTGTTTTTACATAAACATAACATTACGCTTGTAATCCGCTAAGAGCTTGGCAGAGGTATACCTATACACCCACATTTCGCCTGTTATGTTTAATCCCATGTAGTCAGAGCGAGCTTATTGCCATCAACTGGGCACAAATCTATCCTCCGGGCTGCTACTGAGAAATTCCTGATAGAAAAACCCAATAAGACTTTGCTCGACCTGGGAATCGAACCCGGAACCTCATACTCAGTAATAGCGCTTGCAATCTCTAGATCAAGAGGCATTTTTATCTTTTAATTTATTTCCATCTAGCCAGCGGTAGTCTGTTTTGTGTGTTGGTAATATCCTTCCGATGGATTTCAGCGGTGGATGTACTTTTCTTGGAAAAGAAAAATAAATTATTAGCTCATCGTATTCTAGCGAATTCGGTGGAATAAGTGTTGGCATGGAAAAATTTTAGCATATAAAAATGTAGATGTACTTATACGTAACGCATAGGTAAAAAAATATATTTTAAACTAGATCCCGTGGGAATTTCGGGATAAAAGTATCCTCTGTGTTAATTCAGGTTATAAAATTTCTGTTTGGCAATTTCAAACAAATCCTTTGTGATTGAGTAACAACTTCCAAACATACAAACTTTCTCATTAATAATATTATTATGTATTATATATATTTATTATTATTTATTTAATTATTTTATAATTTTATTTATATTCATATATATAAGGATAAGTTGTGTGTAGATTGAAATATAAATTTTAAGATCAGTTTTTTTTTAATTGCAAAAGACGTCATGCAATCGTTATGCAAGTATCTGAAGAAGAAGACCATCAACTTGGGTCGTTAGCATTTTGAAGATGCTGAACGCATTCTGTTTTCGACGCATATTTTATTTACGCCAAAAAACAAAAAAAACTAAATGTATCTACACTAGCAGTTGCCCACAGTGTCACTTGCATCTTATAAGATCTTCATCTAACCGAGCATAAAGGATACCTACTTAGGCATGCATCTTTGCGGGGTAATTACTTAACATTAACAGCAGCAATAGCTTTAATTTTGACAGTTCAACAACATTCATTGTGTTATTTAAATTATTGAGCAGACTTTTTCGAACATATGCAGCAACGGTTTAGCAATATCCTTCAAAATCATTCAGATTGTGATTAGGAGAGTTACGCAATAGAGATGTTGACAAAAGAAAAATTTTTGTCCGTCTGGTAGACTATAAAAAAATATTGGACACGTATTTTTTCTTTTTTTACGTGGTCAAAAGATTACAGCAATACATTGAGTAGGCAATGCGTTAAAATGTGGAATGACGTCACTGGCCGGTAGATTTTCTCAACTTTAATGCGTTATATCTAAACTATTTTTTATTAATATGATAAAGAAAAAAATACGTGTCTAATATTTTTTTAATATCTGACTGACGGACTGATTCGTTTTTTTCCCCCCAGTGATCTTTCCTATTAGGGTGTTGGTCACTCATTGTTTTTTTTAACTTAATTTGCAGAATTATGGTGTGTGCCTTTTAGTTTGTGTTAAATAAATGTATAAACTACGTCTTTTTTTTTTTTTTTTGCATGTGCACAATACACGTGCTGTCCAATTTGATATGATAATAGATAACCAAACTTGTTAACATATATTATGTAGTTGTAGACCAGTCGAAAATAATTTCATGAATTTATTGATGAATATATATTTCTCGCATGTATTTAAGTAAATTATGTGGGGTTAGTCTTTTGATAATATTGTTAAGTATGTAAAATGTCAATCAATGTGCCTAGCCTTTTCCCAACTATGTTGGGGTCAGCTTCCAGTCTAACCAAATGCAGCTGAATACCTTATTTTACATGGAGCGGCTGCCTATCTGAATTCCACAACCCAGTAACTGGGTAATACGATACCCCCTTTGTAAGGCTAGCTGTGAGACTTTCGGGCTTCTGACGTCCCGTAACGACTGCCAAAGATCCACGAATGACAGCCGGGACCAACGGCTTAACGTGCTTTCCGAGGCATGGAGGATTCTCGGTATGTAAAGATGGTCACCCATCCACAGACCAACCCCGGCAAGCGTAGCTTAGCCTGATGGATCGACCAGTGCGGCTGTTGTTACTTAGCCACGAGCTCCTCCACCGTAAGTAAACAGTAAATAAAAAACTTGAGAGCTGTCAAGGGACACCCGAATGGAAACACGCGCACGCCGCACGGCTTACAACTATAGCAAAAAGTGTCGTTACTTTGTTTATTTTTTCCGTCTAGCCCCCTTTCGTAACGCGCGATAAGGAACTTCATTCCAAAAAATAAAAAGATTGATATGTAAAACGTATTATTATCAAAACAAACGTATAGGGGATTGTTAAATTTATACCCCTAATTTGACTGTAGATATTAACTTTCAATCGTCTGGGGTTCGTAAATTTTAAGGGCATAAATCCTGTGCATTTGAACAATCACATGAGCTGACTGACAGTCTGACAGTGACGGATTGCGCTTTGAGCAAATGTTCTTTAGTGAATACATAAAATTGGAATAAGAAACACATAAGTAATTAGCATTTACATTACAAGAATTACATCAGCCGTCGTGGTGACCGTCGGACTGCCAAGTTCGAATCTCTCAAATTCGAACCCAAGGCACGCACGTCTGGCTTTTCGGATTCATGTGCGTATTTTTTAATTATCACTTGCTTCAAAAGCGGTGAAGGAAAACCATCCATCGAGAGGAAACCGGCATGCCTGAGAGATATTTCTCGACGGCATGTGAAGCCAAGTCAGAGGCGCATGGGCGGCATAAAAACTCTGACACCAGGTTAGTCACTAATCACACGAAAAATAAAGAAAGAATTATTCATTATATCTTATTATGATGACATAAAATATTGGGTTTAAGGAGGATGCGCTTAGATAACCCGCGACATTCAATATTTTTTAAGTTTTTTTGCAATTTGCAGGTCAGCGTCAGGTCACGGGAAAGTCCGAAAGGGCCGCGGGAAAGTACGAAAGGGATACCGTGGTCCCTGGCAACGTACAGGCAACTGAAGGAACACGGGTGGGTTTTAGTCAGCAAGAGTCTGACACGCCCTCCCGCTCCGCCCAGAGCGGGAGAAGTTATTTGATAATTTCCACACTCAAAAAAAAAAAAAATGGTTGTATGTTGATTAAAATATGATTCGCGACCGTAATTAAATAGTTATGTGGTATGGGAGGTAATATAAACTTAGAAGAGTTGTATTGTTGTGTTGTTGATGATTTTTATGATTATAATGCGGCGAATCATATTAATAGATCAACATACAACCTGATACTGACCTGCTAATTGCAAAAAACGTAAGAATATTATTGAATTTCGCGGGCTACCCTGACCGGGGCCGCGATATCGGCGGTGTGCCCAGAGAGGTGCATGCTTTAGGTTCGAACTCGAGACCTATGACTTGGCAGTCCGACGGTCACACCACTAGGCTATCACTGCTGTCTATGATGCCAATCGATGCATATGCTTTTAGCCAGAGTATCCATATATGTATAAGATGAACATTTATTGACATTTTTACACGCACTTGGCCGTTGTGGTTGAAAAAAACATGTTCTCCCATACATTCCAACTGCAAATGGAAGTTAGTACGCACAATATTACCTACCTTTGTACTCAAATTATAATTATGTCGTATCTCTATGTATTTTACTGTGTGTATATAAAAAAAATAAAACATATTGAGAGATTTACTATGTTATTTTAAGACCATAGACTTCTTATAGGTTTTCCTGTAATCTATGAGCAAAGAACCATTCTGTTTTTTTTTTTGGGTCAGTATTTTCGGAGCTAAGTGGTAAATTTTCATCTATTTTCGCATATTCAAAATTAATTATTTACCTAACTCGTCCGTGTTTAGGTTACAGAAAAACAGTCATGATGTACCAAATTTCAACTTCGTCCATTAGATTCGGAGCAAATTGGCTGTGGCAGACACACGAGGTTCCTATAAGGGTTCCGTTTTTTTGCTTTTGAGGTACGGGCATTTTTTTTTTTGTGGCGATAGGGTATTATGCTACTTCTATCACCTCTATTACCTCCGTTCTAACATTTACCAGGTACCATGATGAATCCTATGGAGCTCTGAAGGTTAACTTGTTGTTCAAAAGAAACCTTTAAGTCCATTAACTCAATTGCCAACCATTGAGTGTTCTTGACATTTCTTATTACGTCGTAACGTTTGGATTCCACGAAGGGCTAGGTTGAGGTTACCTATCAATCAGGCTAAAGTACGTTAAAACTTAAAAGAAACCTTTTAACCTGAGTTTTAGGCTATAATTTTCATTGTCTTGGAATAATAGCCGATCGGACAAGGGATTTATTGTCAACAGAGATAACTTAAAACTAAGTATATAAGGAAACCGAATACAATCGTAGTGTCAGAATTATTTTTTAGCTATAGTTTGACCGTGACTTCTGTTCCGCGGCTTAGGAATGATCGGCGAGGCGAGGGGCTGCGTTGACGAATGAGCGGCGGGTGGGACGCCGCACGCCTTGAGCGTTGACGAATGAGCGGCCTGCACTGCCCTCCGTCTCGCCGCACACGCGCGGAACAGCGGTCAAACTATTTCACAGACTATACACTGCTGACATTCTCGATAGGTTTGGCTTTACATATTCAACAATGAGGTATTTTATACAACATTTATTATTCCAGCCTATTATTGTCCTACTGGAGGGCAAAGGTCTCTTCTCAAAGAGAGAAGGCACGAGCATTGATCACCACGCTTGCTCAAGGTGGATGTTGAGATAAGAGAGACGCAACATGAGATCTCATGCCATGTTCTTGTTGACGGGGCTACAATTTTTTTTTGTATTTTTTTTTTTTTAAAACGTTGCCCCGCACTTAGAATTTCTTCCTGTATCGTGGGTGCGTTTACAAACATTTAAACTCACATACACTAACACCCAGACCCGGAACAACTACTTGCAGATCATACAAATATTTGTTCCGTGCGGGGATCGAACCCGCGACACGTTGCGCAGCAGTCGATCGCTCAGCCACTGCGCCAACCGTATCGTCCTATCGTAATATCTGTTAACACTGTTTTGAAAACATTGTAAAAGCCAATTATTTTTAAAATAGTAACCGTGGAGTTTCTAGCCGGCTCTTCTCCATAGGAAACGATCAATTGGGACCGTGCACCTAGCTTCTGACGTTTCATAAGTGCCCTTCTAGGTATATGTGAAATAAAATCATTTGAATTTGTAGTAAAATATTATAAGCCAGTCAGCCAGGTGGTAGCGGGTTTTGTCCCCAAGTTTTGTCCCCAAGTGTGGCTATTGCTGCTGGGGTTGCGGGTTTGTCCGAGAGGGATATCGCGGCCCCGGCACACAGGCAACGGAAGGAACACGGGTGGGTTTTAGTCAGTAAAAGTCTGACACTCCCTCTCGCTCCGCCCAGAGCGGGAGGAGTCATTTGATGATTTACCACCCAAAAAAAAAAAAAAAGTGTGGCTTTTGTAATAAACCCGTTTAAAACTCGTTTGTGCCAAACATGGTAAAAATATGGTGGCGAAATCACAATCATATTATGTATTTCATCCATCAATGAGCAATAGTTGTATATATATTTTATTAATCACGTTCTCGAGAACGGCTCTAACGATTTCGATGAAAGTTTCAATATAGGGGTTAACGGGGACGAAACATCGATTTAGCTAGGTCTCTTAACTGGGTAAATTCGTTTTCTCCGTATTTTCACGTCGCCCAAAGTGTAGAACAAGATGGCTACCTCAGAATAATGACATGGAATAAGTAAGTACCTACTATCACAGCGGCATGGAATTAGTATGAACTATCCTAAAATGAGCATTCTCTATTTTCACCCGAGCAGAGCTCGGTCGACCAAGTACTAACATATTAACCCTGTGAATGTACAGCAGGCTTAAAATGCCTTCACTAACATAATATTTCAGTTAATTAATATAAAATAATACTTACATTAAAATAGGGAGTTAATGTTACACATTCCCTAATTACAGGAAACCTACATTATTAAGTCAGTTATTACGTTCTATTAAACATGGCTTTCAGCATTTTGATACCGTCAATTATAATAATTTCATCAAATTATTGTTGTGTGATCAAATTTGATTTTCTCACATCACAGTTCATTATTATTAAAATATAGCATGTATTTAATCTAACCTCTAATAATTCCCATTTTGCGCTCCTAAAAATATTATTGAACAACAATTACGGACAAATTAGATGTAGAAATCGCCGGTGTGGTTGGTCACAGTTCCAACCTCACCTAACCCGTTTGAGCGGGAAACCCAAGCTTAGTTACTGCGACCAACTGTGAGAAAATCCCAGAAAGTTATAAAGAGGCGCAATCATTAAAAAAAGTGTGCATTATTAGAAGCGCAATGCGAAATGTGAGAATTGTCGCTTTTCTAGCTGACCGTACCATATTTCAAAAATCCGTAAATACAGTTAGTAATTTCTCAAAAAGTTACAGAGTTTCTAACTAAGAATGTTTTCCTTTAGTCACCTACAATCAATCAATCTACTCAACTTATCGCAGTCCACTGCTGGACATAGGCCTCTCGCAGGCTGCGCCACAACACTCTGTACTCTGCCTTTTGCAACCAATCTGTCCCAGCCAGTTCCTTAAGGTAGTCGGTCCATCTAGCTGGGGGACGTCCCACACTACGTTTGCCGATACGCGGTCTCCACTCCAAGACTTGTCTGCTCCACCGGCCATCGGTCCTTCGACAGACATGGCCAGCCCACTGCCACTTCAGTTTGCACACACAGCAAGCTATGTCGGTAACTCCGGTTCTTTTCCAGATAATCCTTTGACCTGGTGAAAAATCAAAATGGCGATGGGGTGCCAGTTCAACATATTTTTTTTTTAACCCTTTTAGAAAAGATGATGTTTTATCGTTGTCCTCTTGAGGATGTTTGAATTTTGTTGTGTAGCGATGAAATGGCGAAAATACTTTTTTTATAATCAATAAATCATCAATGATACAAGTAGTTCGTCACAGCGAACTATTAGTGATGACTAAACTATTACTGAACATGACTGGCAAAGTGGCAATTCAAAAATGGATGAGTAAGTCCTGCGATACATCTTGAGATATCTTCTAAAGTCATTGTGGGACAAAAAAACTCTTGCGAAACATAATTGTCCCTGCTATTTCGTCAAAGGGATAATTCATGTAAATAAAAAAATCGAGTCGAACAAAGTACCTTTTGCTGTATATTGTATGTAAATATTAACAGACACAATGTAATAAATTAACAACGTTTGAGATTAACTAAATAAAAAAACAATAAAGGAATATGATGAAGGATGTTGACAATTTTTTTTTCCGTCAGGTAGATTATTAAAAAATAAAAATACTTGTCGTATTTTTATTTTTTTACGTAAATAAAAGATTACGGCAATACATTGAGTAAGCAATACCTTAAAATGTGGCATGACGTCACTCCCCGGTAGATTTAATACCGACTTGTGACGTAGGGAGCCACTCCCTAATTTTAATGCGTATAAACCATTTTTTTATTAAGATAAAGCAAAAAATACGTGTCTAATATTTTTTTATTATCTGACTGACGGACTAAATAGTTTTGTTTTTCCCCTGTCAACATCCCTATTACGCACATGCGTACACATCATTCATCATACTTCAATCTGCCTAGCCTTTTCCCAACTATGTTGGGGTCGGCTTCCAGTCTAACCGGATGCAGCTGAATACCAGTATTTTACATGGAACGACTGCCTATCTGACCTCCACAACCCAGTAACTGGGTAATACGATACCCCTTGGTAAGACTGGTGTCAGACTTTCGGGCTTCTGACGACTCGTTACGACTGTCAAAGATCCACGAATGACAGCCGGGACCAACGGCTTAACGTGCTTTCCGAGGCACGGAGGATTCTCGGTATGTAAAGATGGTCACCCATCCACTGACCAACCCCGGCAAGCGTAGCTTAACCTGATAGATCGACCAGTGCGGCTGTTGGTACTTATTTGTTGTACTATATTACATTCATCATACTTATGCCCTAAAATCCCTATTTAATTGGGGTTGGCGCAACACGTCTTGTTCTTTGGTACTTCTCTAGTCGTAATCTCGGTAGTCACTCTTTCGGTATCATCTTATAATCTATATATATATCTTATATAAGGTATAATCTTTCGCACAGTCCATCCATCGTTTATTTGATTTTTTCATTTAAAAAACTGAAGTTAAGTCCATCATCCTGAATAGTCATCTACCGTGATCTTCAACATGTTCCAATAACGAAAAACCATACATAGTTTATTGTTAGGGTCCCTACGGAGAGATATTAGGAAAGGGCAATGACCACTACAGCCATTCTAAAATGCAACAACTAATAGTCCTCGCATGCATTTCCGATTTGACGGATATTGTAGTCGGAAGTTCGATAAATGCACATATTAGGTTTTTCCATTTCGGCATGTTAATAAAAATAAGGTGTTAGCCTTTCCTTTAAACCGCAACTTCCTTATTTTCAGGCGTCATTTGTTTTTTGGCTATAGGTCAATGAACTCGCAAAGACAGTAGGCAGATGGAGACAAATAGTTCTTTTAAGAATTGTTAGTAGTTATAAGATTTACGATAACATAAACATTAAAATTAACGAGTACTTTAGAACTAGATGTTAAATGTGCATAGTTTGAACAAAATAAATCTCTTACATGACTTACAGACGTCTTTGGTTTCTAGTTTAAGTTCTGATTCGAATATGATAACGATAGTTTTGTTCCCTAGTGTGTTCTTACTGAATCTCAAGGATCCTAATCTTGTATTATGAGATTGAAATTATAATTTCGCAGGCTACCTTAGCGCGTCACCATGCGCTAAGGTAGCCAAATTTTAATTGGTGGGTAATTGGTGAGTGTCAGGTTTGGTCAGGTTGTATGTTGATTATAATATGATTCGCGACCGTAACAAATATATGGCTTTACAGAATTATAATCACTAGTTGTCGCCTATTGGTCGAAATTCGAGCATAATTAATTTAGATTTTAAGTTTGATAGGATAGTTTATACTAATTCCATGCTGCTATCTCATTATTGTAAGGTAGCCATCTTTAGCCATAAACAAAAGAACACACTCTTTTGTTTATGGCGTGTGTCAAACGCATGGTAGTGTGTGTAATGTTTTTTTTTACTAATTTTTTTATTTGTAATGCATAATAAATAAAAATATTAGCGTTCTGCAGTCCTTGTCCATATAAACTTTAACTGTGCCAAATTTCATACTCCTCCATCAGCGTAATTTTCGTAAAAAGGGGTACAAAGTTTTTGCTTCACGTATTAATTATAATAATCATTAGAATCAGCAATACAACTCCTTAAGTTAGAATGGACCTCAAATGTCATGATTTCATGAAATAATCATCTAATAGGGTACTATGAACGGGAACCTGTTTCTATATGTAAACACCGTAATATTATAGATTTGGAAAGGTTAGAATAATTACTGTAAACAACAGCGGTGGCTGGATAAGTCTATACTATGGATAAGTGATGTTGGAACGTCGGGCGTGAATTGATTCATATTTTTTTTTATTGCTTTATTTATTTTGGTCTATCCCATAATGGGATTTATCCAAATCCGTAGGTGTGTCCGTAGCATCACAGTGGGCCCTATCAGAATACCAGCACTGCGGTTTTTTTTTTTTTTATATCGCCGCATTATGCTGTTAAAGGAGCCTATTTGGCCTCGCTCAGGTCGTTATTATCTGTTAGTTTTTAAATGCTCCTTTTTTGCTTTTTATTTTATAATTTTTTATTATTACTTACTGTTTGTATTTCCTGTGCGTGTCCCAAATAAAATTTTTTTTTTTCTTTTTTTCTTTCTTAATAAATACACCAATAATTAAGGTACACCGCTGCCTAACCCGTCTGGGAATACAGGCGTGATGTTATGTTATGTAGGTAAGTCCATGGTCTAATAAAACAAGGTCTGGCATTCCGGGACTAACACATGCTTACGTCACTATCCAGTTGCCACTCTATTGCAACAAAACACGATTAAGGAAAGATTTTCAGAAACCAAAGCTTTTAAATTGTCGTTTCGTGTGTCTAATCAAACGAAGCAATTCAATTTAAACATAAACCAACGTAATTGTTAATTAAAACCTCATTGTTTTATCGGACTCGCACAGGTAATAAAGGTGGTTGGGGAGTTATTATTACAAACTTCTGGTAAGACAGATGTGATGACGTAAACTTGTGATGCCCACGTGACCACTGAATTTCGGAATGCCATACCTGGCGAAGTATATTATTATACCATGGGTAAGTCTAAAAATAGTTTTTTCACGGATATTCACTTTTCATCCTTGAGTGGCAATATTTTAATCCGATGGCATTGACTAATTTTAATAGAATATCATACTTAATTAACATATTATGTTTACTATATTACACAGGCCTCCTCTCGGTGAGAGGGAGTGGGGTTAGTGGATGTCACATGTCTTCGAATTTTTGGTTTTAGGACATGCCGGTTTCCTCACGATGTTTTTCCTTCACCGTTTTGAGAGCAGCGGTGTTGAAATAATTTACACAAAGTAAAGCGCCTGTCTGGGTTCGAACCTACGACCCACAAATTGAAAGTCGCGGCCGTTACCACTGAGCCACCATTGCTCCTCTGCATAATACAATATTATTAGTAGTTATTGTTTTAAGTACTTATTTATTTTTAAATTGTTTGTTTATGCCTTTTTTGTTTGAAAACACTTCGGAATCGAATTTTATTTAATCCCAGTGTTTGGAACATTGTGATTTTGTTCATCCCGGATTTGTAAAGTAAGAGTTCATTAATTACATATTGGTCTGTATTAATATAAGAATGCGAAGAAACAATCATAACAAGTTTTTTGTACCAGTGGAACAACTGCCATTTACGAGCCCAATAACAAATTAGGAAAATTTATCTCATACGCAGTTCCTATTGTCACAAAAGAACCATGAATCCACCCAATTTGGAGTTCAATGAGAAATCAATCTTGTGTTGTAGATATTATGGTGGTTTATTCATATTCGATATCGCTTACGTTATATTATTGCCGTGCCTCAATACGTGTAAAGCTTGTCCACTCTAATATGACGCGCCCCACTACCGCATTTTACGCAGACGGTAATGGGGCGCGTCATTTCAAAGTGGACAAGCTTTTTTTTATTAATTCGATTTTTTTATAGAAGAGAATTTACATTTTTGGGTTATCTTCAACTTCCTTGTTGTGACTAAGATAAAAAAAAATTGCGAGTCGTTTTGAAATAATGGCGAATAAATCAATAAAGTTCTTTGTCCAAACTAAACCTGTTTTATGGAATTTATTTTAATTTGCCTATCGAGGATAGTTGTTTAATTTAACTTGCCTACCTTTCAATAATACCTAATGGACACAAAGGAACTTAAAAAATCTGATTAAAATAGTGATGATGTAACAATATTTTAATAACTCCAGTTATGACTGAAACGTCTTGGTAGACATGAGGAACAAACAGTAAGGAGGTCGTGAAAAAATAAGTGATTTACACAAACATGCAAACTTTTAAGTGTCATCAGGAACAAAGTCCAAGCTTCTAGAACGCAGAACCCCTGAGAAAAGCGCGCCGTGACCAGTAACCTCTTGATCCAATAGCCAATGGACGCAAATGGCGGTTTCATAGAAAGAAGAAAGATTGAAATAAAATACGCTTATTTGCGGTAAACATGACGCAAAGAAAGAACATAACACGAAAATAATAATTTGGGGGAAAATATGTGTCACGTCCACGCAAACGACATGGTTGGCGCAGTGGCTGAGCGATCGACTGCTGCGCAACGTGTCGCGGGTTCGATCCCCGCACGGAACAAATATTTGTATGATCTGCAAGTAGTTGTTCCGGGTCTGGGTGTTAGTGTATGTGAGTTTCTATGTTTGTAAACGCACCCGCGATACAAGAAGAAATTCTTAGTGTGGGGCAACGTTTAAAAAAAAAAAACGGCTATCGCTCAGCATAGTGCTGGTTTTCAGCGACAGCCGGCGTTGACGTGATGATGTCAACCGGTGCAGCATATAGTGAAATAACAAAATAAGAAAACAAAAAAAAAAACATTATTTAGTCCTTATTATTTATAATAATTATTTAAAATGGCAAAATTTCGTTCCGTCGTCGGCGACTCCAGCGCCGCAGACTTAATGCAATCAGCACGCGCAGCTGTCAAATAACTACTTCATACTTCGAGCCCACCTTAGCAACCGCGAAATCTCCTCACTGTGGACGAGGCCTGACGAGCGAGAGGCTCTGCGGATGGCCAAGAACTTGGATGAACCCTTAAAGAGTCAAGGGTTGTTGGCCATAAGGCCATTGCCCGTAAAACGTAGTACAATGTATGCTGAAACAACATCCGCAAACCTATGGTGCCAAGCCTAGACGTTTAATTAAAAAAATATAACATCACGCCTTGTTGTCCCGAAGGGTTGAGAGCAGAGGTGTAACTATAGTACACCCACATCGCCAGCTATGTTTAAGTCGCATGTAATAGGGGTCGAAACTAATTCCGTCAACCGGGCACAAATCCGGGACTCCGGGCTGCTACTGAAAAATTTCAGATAGAGAAAACCAGTAACACTGCCTGATCTAGGAATCGAACCTAGGACTTCATGCTCAGCAGTAGTGCTTGCGACCTCTAGATCAACGGAGTTAATTAAAAAAACATAATTATACGGAATGTTGCGGAAACAATAATATGCCGATAATTTAAATAATTTATAGCCATATCTTAAGAAGATTACCGGAGACAGTTTTATATGAAATTCCTGTTTATTTTGGCAGTCTGCATAAAGTCAGAGGTGAAGGCTAAAAATTACAAAAATATTATCGGCATTTATTTATGATAAGTCAAAAAACTAAATTTTAAACATTTGTGTATTTTTTCCTAGCAACGAATCTATAGGATGTTTTGTTATATTATTTTCTATTGGCTCATTATCACTTTTAAAGTCTTTAAATTATGGGATTTTTAACCGACTTCCAAAAAGGAGGAGGTTATATGTTCGACTCGTTTGTATGTTTTTTTATTTTTTTTATTTATGTCCGTCAATTGCGGACCGATTTTGTAAATTCTTTTTTTGTTTGAAAGGGCATGCTCCCGGATTGGTCCCATATAAATTTTATTAACTTTACTTGGATAGTTTTTGAGTAAGCTTCAATAATATGTATTTTTCCCACTTAGTTTATGTGGATGATATGATGATTCTTTCCTGTGACTGTTATTTACAGAGCAGGTACTGGTATTCGAATTTGTGTGGGGTAGGTACCACAAATAAAAAGTGAAAAATAAAAACTTTTTACAAAAAAAAACAACCGACTTCCGAAAAAAACACTACAAAGTGAAAAATAACTTTAATTTCGGAAGTCGGTGGCAAAAAACGAAAATTCAAAACACCGACACCGACTTCCGAAATTAAAGTTATTTAGATGTCATTTGTAGATTTAGGTAATAAATCAAATCAAACTATTGAATATGGATGAGGCGTAGATTGTAATCCATTAATGATCATTTATTTAATGCTGCTGTAATCGCCCATTGACAATTTTTTTTTTAAATTTGTATTTCGTGTTTCACGGACTGTTGCCAAATAAATGTTCTTTTCTCTTTTCTGTCTTTTAATGTATTAATACAAGACCCCGTGTCATATCAAGATCGTATAGGTCCAGCGCCCTAATTGCGTAACACACTTTCAATCACAATCTGAATGGTTTTTGAAGGATATTACTAATCCATGGCTTCATTATGTTCGAAAAACTTGTATGCTCAACAATGTAAACAACGCAATGAATGTTGTTGAACTGTCAAAATGAAAGCCTTGCTAATAAAAGTGTGTTGTTGTCTCGTATCGAGACTTACTTTTAATAAAATATCTATTAACTTTATCCTTCATTTAATTATAATATTATATAAATACCTAGGTATCTGTAATACTTTGTGAGCTAAAAACCTGTAGTTTATCCTGTTCTTAGGTTAGTAAACTTGTAGGTATGTGGTAATGATCTTGACCAGCCCTGACTCTTGGGAACCTGTTGGTATTGACTGAAGGGTATAAATAGACAAGTATTGACCTACGGAGGTTGTTGACCGCAAAGTATACAGGCCTCTAGTGTATAACTGTATACAGGGGTATGTTTAAGTTTTGATCAGGAAAATATTACTTTAAGAAAATGTGTTAATTTAGGCATTCTTAATGTAATACATGGTGTGGCCTGATTGCGCCATACTTCGGCGCTTCATACACTTTAAGAACAGAAAAGAAGACAAAAATGCAACTATTTTTGTGAGCGAGGGAAAAACAAAGGCTAAAAGGGAAAATTAAATTATTGTATTTAAAAAATGAATTTAATTGTTGAACGTTTTATAAAACGAGTCGACAGTAATGCGAATGAATTCGGAGGCATATTTTAGTTTGTGAATTAGACTATCATTTTGTATTTTTTATTATTTAATTTAGTACAAGTTGTTATTTACGTAGAAATTATTTTAATTCTGAATAACTAAATAGGTACATTTACAGAGTCGTAAAAATGTTAAGTTAAGAGGTCGGTGAATAATTGTGTGCGTGCACTGTGTAAAACAGCTGGTATTGTTCTGTTACAAGCAACGTGGTATATCCACATGATTGTGTGTGTGTGCCTACTCTAACATAGATTTTAAGTGATTTGTAATACTAACGCTATGGGCTTTTGAAGCCTGATAGTAAAAAGTTTTGGTTTTTTTAAACATAATTTGTTTCAATTGTTTTTGTAAATCCACCGTATCAGTTTTATCACGTGTTCTGTAGAGAGAGTAACCGTCGCATTAGAAATCTTTCACGGAGGTAGGCACCTAAGAAAAAATTTTGTGCAAACAAAACACCATTATTTTGTTCTACTCATGTCAGTTGTTTTAAAGAATGAATGCAAGGCAATGTCTAGAGGATAGGCAGCAGCTTACATATATATTCTGATACTGCGGTAACCAGAACTTTTTTTAAGAGCCCTCTTACATTTCGGCGCTGCGCTAAAGCATTCTTGCGATACTGAGCGCACATCGCCGGCGGTGCAGTGAAATATATGGTACTTTTATTTTATTCATAAAAAAATAGAAATAGCAATAAAAAAAAATAAAAAAATTGTTTGTTATTAAGCAAATGTTGGAGATTATTTTAGTATAAATACTACGTACGAAAATGATGTAGAACTTCGGATATTCAGACTTGTTTCCAAACCTTGTCAGTAGAAAATTGAATTAGGTCCAGTAATTTTTTCTTTATATAAAAGTCATATAACAAAAATGTATTCTATTATTATAAAAGTGTCGGATATGTTTAATATGAAAAAAATTGTTTTGATGAATTATATTCAACAGAATCCGCAAATTTGAGCTCTCAAATGAGCTCTACATGAGTTTTTGCCAAAACATGCATCAGGAGAACGATTATTGCTAGGTAAATAATGAAAAAATCGCTTTATTATTATTGTAGAAGAGAAAACGAACTATTTTTACCAAGTAATTGTTATTTATACTAACCAACGAATAGTATTCAATTTCAACGAGGAAATCATGCATCTACGCGCATTTTTGCAATAGGCCCCTTAAGTGTGGTGGCCGTGGAGTTATATGACAAATTTTTGTATGAGGATAATATTTTTATCAACATTTAAATAAAAATACAACCAGTATCGCATCTAAGCATCTGGTAGAACCATCGTAGTTAATAATGTCACATAATTGTCTTTACGATTACGAGTATACTTGTTTTTCTGGTTAGTTCAACCACAGCTCTAGCTCTAGGTTCTACGTAGATATGTATTATAACTATATTGGGAGATACATAGGTGGACACAATAAAACACACTCTTTGTTCTTGGGAATATAACTCTTTTTCGCTACATTATGTTTTACTTGCAAGTAATAACAGCCATGTTATCCGTTTATTAATTTAACTAATTTACATAATTAAATTGAAAAAAAAATGGAATCTGTATTTACTGCGGCAGCACTGCAAGATTACTTATTTATTTATTTATTTAACCATTTATGTATACACATAAACAGACAAATAAATAATAATAAAAAAACTATACAGGATGTCAGGGACATCGACGCGAAGCCTGTTACCATGGATTCAGAACCCCCCTGCGTTGTTTTTTTTTTCGGTTATTAAAAAAAAACAGCTGTTCCATACATTTTGACCGCGTAGGCACTGCACCTCTCTACAAAAAAAAAAAAAAATTGATAATGAAGAAAACAAAAAATATATTATGATGATGATGAATGATGATGGATGATTGATTTTGTTGATTTTTTTTGATATAAAGAAATATATATACATATTTTATATAAAAAAAAATATAATATTTTGTTTGATATTGGATACTTTTTTCAATGCTCGGGATTATTTTTATTATGTAGATACACAGCACGGCTACAAGTTAAGCTATACATTTCCAGTATAAGCTGATCTCGCATTGTATAGGATTTCCATACAATGAGTGGTCAGCTTATATTGGAAATGTATATCTTGATGTGTAGCCGTGTGTACTACTGACCCACCCGTGCTTCGCATGGTTTTTACGACTTGAAAAAAAAAACTAGATTTCTTTATTCATCAACTCAGCCTATCGCAGTCCTTGCTGGACATAGGCCTTCCCAAGCTGCGTCACAAGCCCACAACACCCTGTTCTCCACCTTTCGCATCCAGTCTGTCCCAGCCACTTTAGTTGGTCGTCAGTCCATCTAGCTGGGGGGCGTCACACCACAGTATAAATATGGACAGTATGGAAACTAGGCCTACTTGTTAAAATAATTATCTACCCTCCATTTTTAAAAAGATCGCGGCAACCACTCGTCTCGACACGGCACCCGCAACCGACAGTACCGTTTCAACCACTTTGGGGTGTCGTCAATGAGTGCGTATGTGTGAGTATGCTGTTTCGAACGTTTACTACGTAATTTCATTACTGTGCATATTTATACTGTGGTCCCACGCTACGCTTGCCGATACGCGCTCTGCACTCCTTTATCTCTTTCTTTTATTTATTATTTGAACGTTTAATATTAATTTATTAAACACAAACACCTTTCGGTATAAATTCACTAAATAATGACGAGAACCGCAGTCCATTTCCTAGTTTGGATGATTTAAGGGGTCACACAGACAGACACGTTAAGTGACTTTATTAATAGAATGCAATAGATTGCCTATACTTTCAAATAAAAATAAGTTATACGAATAATTCATTTTTTTCAAAGTCAAAGTCATTTATTTTCTTTAAATGCGGTAATAAAAACATGGTATAATATATATAATAATAAAATATTCTTGCGCGATGACGCATTTCGCCATATTTAGGCATGTAAATAGTAATTAGTAAGGTGCTTATTTAAATAATTATGCAATTATCTATATCTACAGTTGAAAATATTTACTAAACATGAAATTATTTAAAGTAAATCAACCTTCAACTTAAACAACAAATTAAAAAAAAAAAAAATATGCATATTTTTATTCATTATAACAGCGAATCAATATTTACGCCTCTAGGCCAAATATATTTTGATATTCCGATAGCTCATGCATAACCTAAAGAGGTGCTATAAATAAAATAAATTAAAAATATGTATATTTCAACAAAATGTCGTAGGTTGTCCTGTTATTTTTTACTAGCTTTAAGCTGGTAAAAAATAACAGAACAAAATTATATCTACAATCACAGATTTTAATGTGTTTTAATGTGTATGTGATTTTTATAGTCTCGTCTACGATGTATTCTTGTAATGATAGTACCGACTAGACTTTTTTTTTAGTTTCTCCTCTTCAATAATAACTAAGTGAAATGAGCAATTTTTTTAGTACTACACAGAATTTTTTGTTTGGAAGATTAAATATATTTGGCATTGAATTATAAATAATTATACCTATAGTATATAATATATTTGCTGTTGTCATAGTATAAAACTAATACATGGCATGTAGACAGACAATAATATACCTAGGTACCAAAAAAATCTAAAACGCCTCGAAGGACCAGCCGGGGTTTTCTAGTACATATAAGACTTAATTATGTCGTGAAATTGTCATTATGATCACTATTATCTTCGTTCATCTCACAATCGTCTTCTTCAATGTCCCACTCACCTCACATTCAGTCTATCTCTCTGTGGAATGCGCTCCCCCAGGAAATCAGAATGGTGACCAACCGATTATCGTTTAAAGATAAAGTTCGCGAGCATATTCGCAAGAAACTGGCAGTATCATCACAACGGTAATGTTTTCTCATTGATTGTCTTAGTTGTTTTAGTATATTTATGTGTATTTATTTGTACTTATATTTATATATAATTAGGTGTATATATTATATTTATAGTTTTTGATAGATATGTATATCTTTATATTAAAATACTGAGAATCACGCAAAATCTATCAAGTGTATTTTTCTGCAAGCATCACCATTTTAAAGATAATTTAATTATTGATCTTTTAATATACGTGTTTTAATAAAATACCTTTTGTTTTATGTATAATAAATTAATAATGCGTCAAATTAGGGACAGCGCTCCTTGATGGGCGAGTCCTATTACTGGCTGGACGAATGACGCATTGCGTGAACTCAGTACAGAACTTGCAAGCTACCCACTCAAGGCTACTGGTATATATCTGCGACTTAAGGCCTTGCCTCATATGGGTTCAAATCCGGGCAAATACCAATCTGATTTTTTCCACTTTATAATTATGTAGGTATTTTCTATGTTTATCTTGGACATCGCTGATATCGGTGAATGAAATCATCGTGAGGAAACCTGGACTTATAATTAATATGTGTCTTTAAACCCCAATCAACCGAGCAAGCGTGGTGATCAATGTGAGAAGAGGCCTTTGACCTGCAGTACAATAATAAGCTAATATTATTTAAAATGTCTTTGACAAATCTCGTGCTCTTTTGGGGCTCTCGCGACCTTTGGAAGGTGAACAAGCCGCCGAAGCCAAATTGCAGAGGCCTGTTAGACGTTTTTAATGAAATGAGGCACCAACCGGCGAGTTTCCCCGTTCGCACTATGCAAGAGTCTACACAAGGCACAAAGTAACAGTATTATATCTTCATAGAAAACGGCTGAAACGACGAAATCTCAGTGTATCAGTACGCAACAGTACCGAGTGCGCGGCAGTTACGAACGGACGCGGAATGTTTATCTACCGAGCGGCCGTAGGTAATTATTTCAAGGTCACTGCCGAGATAAAATACTGTTATTTTATTATACTGTGCTCAAGGACAGCTCCCGGTTGGTGTAGGACATTATTATTTTTAAAGACAATAGGGATGAAAAACAAAAATTTTTTTGTCCGTCTTTGAGATTATAAAAAAATATTGGACACGTATTTTTTATTTTTTTACGTAATCTAAAGATTACGGCGATACATTGAGGTAAAATGTGCCATGACGTCACGAGCATGGAGATTTTATACATACTAGTGACGTAGCGACCCCCACTCCCCAACTTAAAATGCGTTTTATCTAAGTATTTTTTTACTAATATGATAAAGCAAAAAATACGTGTATAATATTTTTTTATTATCTGACTGACGGACTAATTAGAATTTCATTTTTTTACCCAGGCTCATCTCTATTACTGTTGTGTTGTAGTATGGCTTCTCCACTCTGAAATGACGCGCCCCACTACCGCATTTACGAGTAGAGCTCGTCATTTCAGAGTGAACAAGCTATAACTCGAGCTATGTTGACGAAAAGGGTCAAAGTGATGGAATACGGAAAGTTCTTGTCTTAGAACTATTGTTTTTAGATTATGAGTTAACAACACGGCATTACTTGCGGTATATTAACCGCTACATTTATAAGGAAAAGATGCTAATGTTTCTAGTGTCCATAGATGTTTCTACACACATCAACACGGTCTAGGGATATTTTTAAAAAAGCGAATTACTATCAATGTGTTAATTATTTATATGACATGTCTATATTTAAAAGATACGTTATTTAATATTCTACCATTTTTTAATAATGGTTAAGGTACTTCGATTAAAATTTCAGGATTTTATGGAAAAAAAATGAAGCATAGACGGAAACCGTATATGAATTAACTTTTAATTTATGAGTAAAAACTGAAAAAAATAGAAAAATCATTTAATTTGTGTTTATAAACTTGAAGTTAGTAGTCTGAGAAAGCGCCCATGATGTTCATAACACATCGGCAACGATTTGGCATGCTCAGAACAAGGTTGTCAATGTCTTGCTGCGGAATATTGTCCCATGTCCTTCTGAGGTGCGCAAAAAGTTGATCTTCTGTAGCCAGATTTTCAGGAACTTCCTTCAGAGCTCTTCTTTGCAGCATATCCCACGCATGCTCAATGGGATTTAGATCTGACGATTGAGCAGGCCAGTCTAAGGCCCTAACATTGTGTGTATGTAACCAAGCTGCTACCGTTCTCGCCGTGTGTGCCCGGGCATTGTCGTGCATGAGCAGGAAATCTTGCCCCATTTGTGTTCTGTGGGGCAAGATTACGGGCCCCAGCACCTGTTGGATGTATCGTTCTGCCATCATATTGCCCCGCACCCAAACGAGATCCGTCCGTCCTCCAAGACGAATTCCTGCCCAAACCATAATTGTTCCTCCTTGGTATGGGTGAACTTCCTGAGGGTTATGAAGACGGCTCCATCGTCCAGGAACTCACCAAACACACGTCCTTCGTGAATCTGGATGGAAGCCGAACCTAGATTAATCCGTGAACAGCACATTGGACCATTGCTCACGGCCCCAGTCCACGTGGTTCCGAACCCATTCTAATCGTCGTCCACGATTGCCTCTCCGCAAAGGTGGGACCCGGAGTGGTCTACGAGAGCGTAGATTGCTTTCATGCAGTCGCCTTCTTACAGTTTGGTCACTCACAAGCACTTGGTGTTCCACTCGCAGTCTTTGGACCAATTGAGTCGCCGTTGCATTTGGTTGAGCTCGCGCAGTAATTTGCAAAAATCGGTCTTGTCTGGGGGTAGTGATGCGACTTGGGCCCCGGTGCCTCTCCGCTACTTCACCTGTGGCACGATAGCGTGTCCACAATCTTGAAATTACATTGTGGTGGGTCCCTATGGCCTCAGCAACATTACGCTGAACAGACCCAGCTTCCAGCATTCCCACAGCTCGTAACATCTCCGCCCTCGTCAAATGTTGGCGTTGCATGGCTACAGTACCTCAATTTTAACTTTGTCTTTCGTTTAAAAATGAAAAAAAACTGTAACTAAATGTAATTCGTATTGTTTTCTAAATTTCGCACAAATGAAAATACCCTCTCCTACACATCAAGACATTTTTATGCCACCGAAACAAAAGAATTTTCAAAAATTTGAATTTGGAATTAGTCTGAGATAAATTACAAACAAATCGGTGTATAAAAGATTCCAATGCGGCTAGTACTTTTCGAGTTATTTAATTGAGTATGAAATATCCCTAGACCGTGTTGATGTGTGTATTTGTCCTCACGTCTAGGTTTCATGACACAATATTTGATGGCATTTGCATGCATTGCACAATTGGTGCTGATTGTAATACCTACTCTATGGTTTACCTTACAGCTTACTATGATAATTTATGAAAGTTGTGTTTGCAGAATTTCATATTTCTGATTGCAATTAGTGTTTTAACTTGGCCGTTACACAAAATGTCATAGAAAATTTTATCACTTAAGAGTAAAAATAATACCAGCCTGTTACTGTCCCACTGCAGGGCAAAGGCCTCTTCTCACACAGAGAAGGCACGAGCATTGATCACCACGCTTGCTCAAGACGGGTTGGTGATTTCATACTTATATTAACTACAAGTCCAGGTTTCCTCACGATGTTTTCCTTCACCGATGTCACTAATGTCCAAGATAAACTCAGAAAGTACATATGAATTGAAAAAGTCACATTGGTACTTGCCCGGATTTGAACCCACAACCTCGTGCATGAGAGGCGAGGCCTTAACCACTGGGCCATCACGACACATAAGAGTAATTGAATAATTTTGAGAAAGAGATAGAGAATAGCCTGAAGACCCTCAACCCTAAGGAGTGGTGCGTAGAACAAAATACTGATAACTGCGGTCCATCATCATCCTCCACAATCCAGTTACTGGGTAATAACATAGGTACGCTTTGGTAAGACTGGCTGTCAGACTTTTGGGTTTTTGACGACCCGTAACGACTGTCAAAGATCCACGAATGACAGCCGGGACCAACGGATTAACGTGCTTTCAGAGGCACGGAGGCATCTTTCCATTCTATACAAGGCCAGAACGCAAGGGTGGATAACTAATCGCGTATAGATTGGAAATCATTTTTTTACTAAGGTCTTCCAATCTATACAAGAGTAGTGCGCAAATAATCGCGTATACTTCGTAGTTATCTAATTAACTGACTTATTCCAAAATATACAGTGCCAGTACGCATATGGGCTAATCGTGTATAGATTGCGAGAAATTGTGAACAGGTAGCCAACTCGTTTGCGACGTAATGCACCTTCCGCTAAATAGCCTGCCTGGCTGCGAGCAACTTGGAAGTAGCGCTCGCCGGCCGTTGCCACGGCACCGCTCGCTTCTCTCGCTCGGCTCGCGCGCGGTTGACACAGTTCTAACCTAACCTAACCCATTTCATATTCCGTTATCTGTTCCATTCAACCAATTCACATTTTTTTTTTTCAACTATTTATGTTTAAAACACATGTCAAGCGTAAGTGATGTAGTATACTTTGGAACCAGGATGCGCGCGTCCACGTTACAAACTATACACGAGCTGTACGCAAAATTCGTGTATACATTGTAATCACAGATTTAAAAATAGCATTACAATGTATACGCGAGCAGTTTCCTATGGCTGCGTTCTGGTCTTGTATATGTTGGAAATATGCGGCACGGAGGGGTCACGATTATGTAATGGATAGTCACTCATCTTGTTACCCAGTGTCGCCCGCGTCGTCCCTAATTATTTTTCTAAAATAAAAGTCAAGCCAAAGTTATTCCCTAAAACATCAGCTGTCAGTGAAAGAATCTGTCCAGCCGTTTTGGAAAAAAGCCGGAAAAAAAAACACAAAAATTTTAAAAGAATATTTTTGATTATAAGTAAAGAAAGAAAGAAAACGTATTTATTGGGACTCGCACAGGAGATCACAAATAAAACTAAACACACTCATAGAAACATAAATAAAAAGACAAACTGCCGTATATACTTTCATAAAAGCATTTAGTAAAAAGCTGTTATTTTTACATTACAAATAAACACTTCAATTTTGTTTATATGTATGTATATGTACATACCTACTACATACATACATATTTATGTATGTAGTATGTATGTATATGTATGTATTATATTCTGACATTACAAAGTGACATTAGAAGTTTGTATAGATGAGAATCCAGTTCTGCCGTTTCTTAATCCCAGGTTAGAGACGACCAGTCTCTACAACTCAACGAATGTATCCAGTTCAATGTAAGACCTTGTGCTACTTCGACAATGTAAACATCAGGTGTAGCTAAGGTTCAATGTCCTAATCAGCTCACAATGTGGACGATTGATTAGTATTGTTCCCCGGTACTTTTGTACATCTTCAAGGTTTCTTAGCGTACAGTGACGAGCAGGTGACAGCTAGCACGTTTGTTGCAAGCCTTGTTTGGTCATGGTTAAGATGGGAGTCTAATCCATGGTCATATAAGATTAGGGTAACCTATAATATTTTTTTATTTAGAATTTCATATAATTATGAAGTACTAGCTGCACCCCGCGATTTCACTCGCATAAGTCTCGATCCCGTGGGAATATCGGGACAAAAGTCTACTCTATGTCCTAGCCTACGGCATGGTCTACCCATGTGCCAAATTTCATCCAAATCCGTTCAGCCGTTTTAGCGTGAAAGTGTAACAAACAAACACAATAAATCTAATGTTTTCTCTTTATTTATTATCATATTAGTTTAGGTTTTTATTTTTTTTTAAATTTACTTTGTTTCTTATTGTTTTGTATGTTTTATTTATGTTTAGTGTGTTTTTGGTTTAATTTGTGATTTCCTGTGCGAGTCTCAATAAATACTTTTTCTTCTTCTTCTTCTTTCTTCTATTTAAGATTGGTAACACAAACTTAGTGTCATAAATGTCAAAGTTCAAATTCCATTGTAACTTTTTAGGGCCTTTTTATTAGTAACTGTTAATCTGAAATCAACTTAAACTACATAACATTAAAGTAGATAGTTGATTATGTGGCATTACATGTATAAAAATCTATGATTAGGTATTCAAGTGTAAGTACATACCTATTACATGTTAATGTAGAATAACATACAAGCAAGAACAGTTTTTGTCGCCATATGAAATAATAGTTATTCCGCGGCCAGCTCAATTAAAGGCTTAAAGACATTGTTAGCTCACACCAAGAATATTAACTGCAAAATAATGGACACTGTTAAAAACACCGACCAAGTGCGTGTCCAACCACGCATAATGAAGGGTTCCGTAGTTGGGATGAATTTACCCCAAGAACAAACTTAAGAGGGCTTATCCTAAAATTTGGCAACGTCGCAAATAGTTGTCAGATATTTACCTGTTTTGATTAATTTGGAAATAAGACTGTATAGAAATTAGAAATCTGGCTAACTAGTGAACTAAAATGTTGATTATGAAATGCAATAATTAATATCGTAACACCGAATATTTAGTGTTAGATGTAAAAAAAGTATTTGGAAACTTTCCAAATTCCTTGTATACTGCCACTCCTAAACATATAGGTTAAGTAAAACAATGCCTTAATAAACATACAAAATGCTTTGTTGTCTACAGTATTACCACAACACGCCATTAATAACTACGAAAAGACTAGACTAGCGATTGCTGAGCGTATTTAAAGTTCTGGGTTCGATTCCCAGGTCAGGCAAAGTGTTATTGGGTTTTTCCCGGAGTCTGGATTTGTGCCCGGTTGATCCAAATAGCACCTTATTACATGGGGCTTAAACATAACTGGCGAAATGTGGGTGTACTATAGGAACATCTCTGCCCATCCATTCGCGGATTAGAAGCGTGATGTTATGCTATGTTTTCGAAACCGCAGTAACGAAAAGAATACATTCCTTAAATTAATTCCTTATCCCTGATAATAATGCCTACTCTCACAAAAACTAGGGGTGACTTTAGTGATAGCCTAGTGGTGTGACCGTCGGACTGCCAAGTCATAGGTCTCGAGTTCGAACCCAAGACACGCACCTCTGACTTTTAGGATTCATGTGCGTATTGTAATAAGTATAATATAAGTACCAATGTGACTTTTTCAATTCATAAGTACTTTCTGAGTTTATCTTGGACATTACTGACATCGGTGAAGGAAAAACATCGTGAGGAAACCTGGACTTGTAGTTAATATATGTCTGAAATCACCAACCCGTCTTGAGCAAGCGTGGTGATCAATGCTCGTGCCTTCTCTGTATGAGAAGAGGCCTTTGCCCTGCAGTGGGACAGTAACAGGCTGGTATTATTTTATTATTATTGTATAATTATCACTTGCTTCAAAAACGGAGAATGAAAACATCGTGAGGAAACCGGCATGCCTGAGAGATATTTCTCAACGGGATGTGAAGTCAAGTCAGAGGCCTATGGGCGGTTTTAAAACTCTTACACCAGTCACTAACCACACGAAAAGAAGACTTCATACCCCAACAAACTATTAGGCACAAGGGTAAATTACGATAAGATCATAAGGTCTAGTTCACAATACGCTTGATATTCAGTGAGCACTCTTCATTAAAATACAATACACTGATTACTCATGTGTTTGGCTAATGTTATCGTTACTTGCAGTCAGGGTTGGCTTGCGAAATGTATCGGCGATAAATCAATCGTAGTCGATCTGGTCGGACTTGTTATTGTTAAATTGTTGTTACAATTTTAATATTGATGTTATACGAAACATATTTTGGGATCTTTTCGGCTTATAAAATAATATAAAATTTTTAAAAGCGTCGTTTGTAGTTTTAATATTATTTTGGGCACTCCAGAAATATGTATTAGGCAACTGGCACATCTTGAATTAAAATGTTTTTCATTGTAAAGGTTATAATATAAAACAGATTTTAGGACATTTTCGTATTTTTTTTATTTTTAGAACTTTCACTCTAAAGACAATTTCCACGCAAGCTCCGCCCCCACGCACCCCGACACTCCACTATGTTCTAAACGCTAACACACCAGTAATAAAGTTGAATATCGCATGCGCTCTTTAATCGTGTTCGAGCACAAAATTAATTGGCGTAAGTCTCAATTCTTATTTCGTTTGTAACTAAAGTAATAATTGATCTAGAAAAATATATGTTGTGGCTGGATAATAAACTATATTTTCTTACTGTGAGTACTTATTTTAGAAATAAAAGCCGAGTAATCTTGATTTTATTTAAATAAAGACATGATTATCGAATAAAAAAATAATCGAGCGAAAATTTTACAATTACGTAACTGTTATGTATGGAAAGAAAAAAAATCCAATAAATCATTTCAAGTTCCATTTTGATTGTATGCGTGGTGACTGTTTCAGAATATTCATGCAAATTAACATACAATTTAGGGAGCCTCCTCTTAATTCAGGGTTATTCATTGTAAGTGATAAACTTAAATTCACAATTGTCATTCTTTGACAGTTGATTGGAATGGCTTTAACACGGCAAATTGACGTAGTGTGTTAATTTGCTTAGCGATTAATTTCTCTGACTATACCTAAGTGGAAGAAATGCTCTGTTATTTCATCAGTTTTCAACGTTATTATGGTTTTATGTGGTGTACAATAAAGTATTTAATAATAACTAATATTATAAACGCGAAAGTCAATTTGTTTGTTACCCTTTCACGCTAAAACGGCTTAATAGATTTGGATGAAATTTGGCACATGGGTAGACCATGACCTGCATTAGGATATAGGATACTTTTCATCTCGATATTAACGGGATCAAAACGGGTGAAACCGCAGGTCACAGCAAGTACTTAATATTTCTTTCATTTCATATTGGATAAAAGATATGATTTAAAAAATATGAAAGTGTATTACTCGTATATCCCCCGAATGGGCATAATAATTATAGCTAAGTTGGACGGGTAATAGGAATACTTTTAATGGGTAACTCGCTCTTCTAAAAATTTTCAAAATTAAAATTATATAAGTTTTACAAAATCTAGGCTACTTACTTAGTTACTGTTTAAAACTTTGCCCCAAAATTTGGTATTGGGTAATCATAACCTTCAGGAAATTACAGCGAAAGTTAAAATATACTTTTTGATAAAAGTAGTTTGTATATCAAGTTGCCCTTGTTCAGCAGCAGAGATCACGCTGTCTGTGTGGTGAATGTTTGACCCTTTGAGTTTTATTTATTTTTCTATTTCGAATAAAAAATGTCTCATACTGTGTGATCACGCTGTCTTTGTGGTGAATGTTTGACCCTTGGAGTTTTATTTATTTTTCTATTTTGACTATAAATTGTCTCATAGGTACTGTGAATATCTGCGAGATCGCGCTGTCCTTGTGGTGAATGTTTGACCATTGGAGTTTTATTTATTTTTCTACTTTGACTATAAAATTACTAATACTGTGAATACCTGTGAGATCACGCTGTCTTTGTGGTGAATGTTTGACCCTTGGAGTTGTATTTATTTTTCTATTTTGACTATAAAATGTCTCATACTGTGTGATCAGGCTGACTTTGTGGTGAATGTTTGACCCTTGCAGTTTTATTTATTTTTCTACTTTGAATACAAAATTACTAATACTGTGAATACCTGCGAGATCACGCTGTCTTTGTGGTGAATGTTTAACCCTTGGAGTTGTATTTATTTTTCTATTTTGACTATAAAATGTATCATACTGTGTGATCACGCTGACTTTGTGGTGAATGTTTGACCCTTGCCGTCTTATTACAAAAAACTGCATAAGTAATGGTTTAAACCAAGACTAAAAGGTCTTGGATTGTTACGGTAACAAAGCTAGTACCAGCCTCAAAATGTGTCCCGATTACAAAACGAAGACCAATCGAGGATCAGTTAGTACCAAAGAAGGTTCATGGTTCAAATAATATCCACAGATAAGAAACAATAATGGCATTCTTTCATTCGTTCACGCAGGCTTTATTAGAAGCAACGTTCTGTTCCTCTAAATGCTGATATTGTAATAACACTTGAAATGCTTAAATAATTATTTATTAATACCAAAATATGTCCTAAATTGTTCTTTGTTTAGGTTACAATATATAGAACAAGCAAAACTTGTACTTTTGATGCGCTTTTTATAATCAAGTTGTCATTATTTTTTAACACCTCTGTTGAGGTTTTTTTTTGTGAACGAAACGTTAGTTGGCAAAAAGCTGTCAAGTTGACTGAATAAACATGAGTGACGTTTTTCTTGGGAAAAACGACTCGAAAGGACATTAATTTATTAATAATAATTCCTCAATATTATCAATTCCACTAATCGAACCTGAAATATCCATTAAAAAACATCCAGAGATTCGGCGACGGACGCTGGGCGCTCGTGAGCTTGCTAGACAATCTTTAGCGTGAAGTGCAGCGACTCACATACGGCGGCGCGGCGGCGCGTGTAATTTTAAACGCATGTTTATGTTACGTCCTTTACATATTAATAAATAAATGCACTTCTTATTTGTATTTATTGTTCTTAATATACCTAACTGTAAATCTCAATACACACACAAGGCG
The DNA here is from genome assembly GCA_916701695.1 of Agrochola macilenta. Taxonomy (NCBI): domain Eukaryota; kingdom Metazoa; phylum Arthropoda; class Insecta; order Lepidoptera; family Noctuidae; genus Agrochola; species Agrochola macilenta. The sequence continues at coordinate 18,405,218 of OU753560.1, read as the reverse complement.
GGTGCGTATCGTGCGCGGATCGGTACGGTACGGTGAGACGCCGTACCACCGTACCGTACCGAACGGGCGTTCAAACTACCGTTCTTGGATCGCTACACGCTGTTTCGAAACAGAGGTATGGTACAGACAAAAAAACAAATTTCTTATATAGTTTGTATAGCATTTAATCAAGAAAATCCATTTCTATTAATATATAACTGACCCCCATCAGCATTTACTTTCTTTACTCTTATATTCATTCTATTGGTCCAATTACTGTAGGAAAATTAGCAATACTGGGGAACTTCCTAATGCTTTCCTCCTGTTTATTTAGAGTAATATGCATTTTTATAAATCTTCAGGACATCTGCTACCTTTTTACATGTTTTGTTGACAACTGGTTGAGACACACCATGTAAATCAGCTGTATCGTCTTGAATCTACGAATAAAACAATATTATTAGTATATTATTTGGATTTCGTCTAATGTTAGGTTAGCATTGACCAAGGCTAGGTACTTACATACTTAATGGCGAACCCAGTTGCGTAATGCGCAAACCTCTTGCACTTCAGGATTCGATGGGCATCCTCGAGGGTCGTGGGATAAATCCTCACGTAAAACATCCACAATTTTTTCTCCAAAACGTTTTGTGAACCTATACTTATTCTAAAATCTTCGTCACTCAATTCAAAAGGATTTACACGATGTCGATGTCTGTAAGACCTCCGAGACGTTTCCAGCATATCCAAATCTTCCAAATCCATCAAGTCAATCATATTATTATATTTTTTTAACGATTTTTATATAAATTGACAAACAATAATAATCAACGCAAACGTCAAATAAATTAGTACCAAAGATAAACTAGGGGACTCGGCGGACTAACTTTAGTACCATAAATAGTTCTGAAACTAGTGATAAACTTCATTTTATAATAACGTTTTATTTAGTCATGGTACTAAAGCTAGTACTAATCCCAGTACCAAATTTAGACCGTGTTTTGGAATAAGACGGTTGGAGTTTTATTTATTTTTCTACTTTGAATACAAAATTACTAATACTGTGAATACCTGCGAGATCACGCTGTCTTTGTGGTGAATGTTTGACCCTTGGAGTTGTATTTATTTTTCTATTTTGACTATAAAATGTCTCATACTGTGCGATCACGCTGACTTTGTGGTGAATGTTTGACCCTTGGAGTTTTATTTATTTTTCTACTTTGACTATAAAATGACTAATACTGTGAATACCTGCGAGATCACGCTGTCTTTGTGGTGAATGTTTGACCCTTGGGGTTTTATTTATTTTTCTATTTTGACTATAAAATGTCTCATACTGTGAATACTTAGGTACAAACCCATCTTCTGACTACATTAAGCTTTTAAAAGGGCGACTGCCTCCTTGGTAAGCGCGGCTGCTAAATGCGTTTGATCCCCAGGTTGGGAAAAATGTTTTTAAATTTTACCTAAAATGAGAAAACTATCAGTTCTTGTTTTGTGCTCGGTTACTGGCAATTGGCTCGCCCTTTTTTACATGGGCTTTATAACATAGCTGTTGGAATGTGGGTTTACTAGAAACAACACATCTGCCTGTCTTGAAACGAATACAGTTTTAATAAATGTACATTATTACATTTTAGTTGCTTGCCATAAAACTTATTCAACCCTGTCAAACTAAATAGTCTTCATGTTATAATTGCCATAAAATAAATAAAGTTAAACAGAACAAACAGAAGTTACACAAACAGCGCCTAATCAAAAATCAATAGCATCGTAGCGTGACTACTAACTGCCCATAAAAAATATGTAGGCGCTTATTATAGAGACGGCTGGTTATTATTACAATATTACATAGTATCAGAATTAGATTGATAACCTATTTATAAAATGTTTGCTACATGTGTACAAGGGCAAGTCCTAAACAATAAAATAACTTTTAATCCTTTAACAGTCATAACGATTTAGCAATCGGATAACAATGCCAAATAGTCATAGGATATAATATAACTGTTTTAAGCATCTATTATTAGTTAGTGGAAAACGAAATTTCATTTATTTATAAATCTTTTTAGAATATTTAGTTAGTGATTGATAATTCGTCAAATACTCTTTGTACAATAATAGAATAGGTGCCTACTTGGAACACAATTTTTGATTTTTGACCTGTAGGTATATTATTGTGGTATGCCCGTTGTCGTTTATAGGGTTAAACGATGTTCTAACATCAGAAACTAGTTTAAGGACGCAAAGAACAGTTAAAACAACATAATTTATAAATAAATGTATGATGGAATTGATGTGTGTTCATTCAAATTAACATATCTTTATGTTCATTTGAATATATCTGCAAAACTTAAGGGAATTGTATAGTTATAATATATTAAAATGTACGCTGTTTTCAATTTTGGAAGTTTCTTTGGTGTTAAGGGGGTAGTAAAATTTAATTTAAGGGTTTATTTTATTTTGTCATTTGCATTCTCAATTACCATATACCATTACCATAATTATATATTTATTAAGACATTATAGACTAACCAATGAATTAGTTAATACAAAACAGTAACTAAACTAATCTAAACAAATGTTTCCAGCAGATAGTGCAACAGACAAAATCTAACTTATGCGTTAACAACAAGTTAATTATTCCATGTACGATAATTTTAATAATACAAATTTGCTAAGTACTTAATGTTATAAACATTTAACTCGATCCCTAGCAACAATAACGCTGATCTATCACAATACAGTCAATCTTATCGGCTGCTCCGCGCGACCGCCGGACAATTGCCTTTGCAACACTATTTTTACTCTGATCTTGGACGAGCGCCATCAGCTGAGCTAACGCCAGTTCACTAGTACTAACCCCACAGATATACGTACCCGCTCCCACAAAATTTTAAAATACTCTTACTAACCCATAACCTCGACCGAGAACCATCAATGAGCACCCGTTTCAATGAGATACGTTTTAATCCGTGCGTTCCAAATAAACGCCAAGGTTCGTGATCGTTTCAGTTCGAGAGTATGGCGGCGTGAGCGCGCATCGCGTCGGCCATGGCGCGCCAACGATGGACGCTAGCTCTAATTTTAATCTGCCTGCCTATCCTTGCCACAGTGATAACCGCATTCCGTGTACGCGATTTACCCAAAGCCGAAAGTGTGAAGCACGATGTAAAAAAGCAAAAGTGTGAGGACTGTGATGTGAAGGTCGGTCATAAATTGCATAGTGTTAAAATCGAAAGTGAAAAACATGTGTCTGAGGATTTGAAGAAGGTGGAACGTGACAAGCAACAAAAACATCAGAAGGCTGAAACTAAACCTGCTCATAAATTCGATATAAGAAGCGACGAAGATGACGACGATGATGATGGAAAGGATACTTGGAAAATAAAAACAGGATTTAAACAGGAAGTTCCCGCTAGTAAAGTAAAATTCGAGGCAAGTAGCAAAAACTCTTTAAAATTAGATGATGACGACGATGACGATGATGATGACGACTTTAAACTAAGTTTATTGAAAAAGACTAAAGTGGTTGACATAAAAAAAAGTGATCAAAAACCGAAACAAGACACTAAGAACTCAAAAGTCAAGGAATCTCCTTCGAAGGCTGTAAAGCGTGATGATGATGATGACGATGACAGTGACGACGACGATGATAAACCACGTGTTTTGTCGAAACCAAAGGTACTTGAAGCAAAAAAATCTGATCTGACCCCTAAGCAAGATACTAAACGGCCCGAGTTTAAAGTTACGGTATCAAAGTCAAAAGAAGTTGATGACGACGACGATGATGATGAAGACGATGGCAAAATTAAGCGAAAGGCATTTGAAGTAAAAAAACCCGACCTAAAAACTAAACAAGACATTAAAAGGCCAGAATTCAAACTTACGCTACCAAAGTCAAAAGTAGTTGATGATGCCGATGACGACGAAGATAAGTCAAGTACTTACCCGAAAGCAAAAGTTTTTGAAAAGAAAGGTGACCAAACATTAAAACAAGATACCAAGAGCACAGAAGTTACAGACTCGGCATCAAAGTCTAAAGAAGTTGATGATGACGATGACGTCGACGACGAAGATGATGACGACGATGATGACGATGATGATGACGATGACGATGATGATGATTTCTATAGTAGTACATTGTCAAGCATCTTGGAAACATTTAATATGCTCGGTTTAAAAATCGATCCAAGTCTTGAACCGACTCCTAAAGCTCATGAAACTAAAAAAACAGAACACAAGGTTAAAGATAAAAAACATGATGATGATGTTGACGATGAAGACGAAGTCGAAGAAAAACCAAAACATAAACTTGAAGTCGCATCAAAACCAACTATTATTAAGAAGAGTGATGTTAAACCAGATATACAGAAAGTGAAAGAAGCACCTGCTATACCCTTTTTCAAGAACATTTTTGGTGGTGACGACGATGAAAAACCACGTGTTTTGTCCAAACCAAAGGTATTTGAGTCAAAAAAATCTGATTTGACCCCTAAACAAGACATTAAGCGGCCCGAGTTTAAAGTAACGCTACCGAAGTCAAAACAAGTTGCTGATAACGACGATGATGATGACGACGACGACGACGACGAGGATGATGATGATGATGATGATGACGACGATGATGATGATGACGACGACGACGACAATGGAGATGGCTTTGCGTTAAAGAAAATAAAACCTAAAATTGGTGTTAAAGAAAAGGATAAAATAGATAAAAAACCTCCAGAACTAAAAAAAGAAGTAAAAGTGAAAATAGAACCACCGAAGAAAATTTTAAAAGAAGACTTAAAGGATAAAAGTGAAGAGAAAAAAATTGAAATAAAAACCAAACCTGATATTAAAAAAATAGAACCAGTTCAAAAAGAAATAAAGGAGAGCAAAAGTAAAGCTAAAGAAGATGATCATAAAACTGATAAACCTGTCTCAAAAGATAAAGCTAAAGATGCTCCTGAGAAACCAGCTCCTAAAAAAGAAGACAAAAAAGAAAAAGAACCAAAACACACAGAAGATAAACCTAAGAAAGACGCCGTAAAGAAAGAACATGAAAAAGACACTGTCAAAACAAAATCTAGTCAAGAAAAGGAAGACAAGGATTCAAGTCACGAGGATCTTAAAACGACTGAACAAATTGTTCCGGAACATAAGAAAAAGTATCCAATAAAAGACACTTACAATATGTACGATTTAACAAAAGACGCTAAAACCGAATTTGTTAAAAAAACGGATAAAACGTCAAAAGAGAAGTTTGATGATGGACCAGAAATGTCTTCGTCAACTGAGAGTCATTTATCACACGTTACGGACGCTTTGCACAGACGAAATTTGCTCAAAAGTGAATTTGAAGACTTCTATGCGTTCTTTCCTACTTTTGCACCAAATTTTTCTCGAATCCATAATCCGGAATGCAGGCGTCACGGACAGATTGTGTTGAGGCAATTACGAGGAACCAAACTATGGGCACTGAATAGTAAGTTTCTATAATTTCTAATATTTCATTCTCAGCACGATCCAACAATCACAATTTAGAAATTCAATACTCGTATTTTGAGATTTATATCCGTTTACCGAAATAATTACTTTACCTTACAACTATTTATATTGATAATGTTTCAGAGATTTTCACTAAAGATGTTGTGCGAAAAAAAACATAAATAACGACTTACGAGTATTGCAGTTCATTTATCAAGGGTTTTACTGTTTATGAACGAGGGACACTTTTTGTTTTAGTAGTCGCTACAAAAACAAGAAGTGTTTATTTTGGGTAGTTTTATAGCCTAGACTTTATAATACTCAAAGGGATTATAAAGAACAGTAAACATTTGCGTGGCCTTGACACGTCTGCGTTAGCATCAGGTGCTCCCAAGGGCTTTGCATAGTTGAACGAAACAGAAATTTTTCATTACAGTGCTCGACGCTACGGCGAAGATTCCCTCGGGTATCTTGCAAGGTAATGGAATCCAGCTTGGTGACTTCGACCAGTGTGTGGGGAGCCGTGCTCGAGTGCAGTTGGAGAGTGGCAGCGTGGTCAAGGTCCAGGGGAAGTACTGCTTGGCTCGGCTCGACGTGAAGGCGGAACACCCAGAACTGGAGACTCCAGTGCATTTGGCGCAAGCCAAGAACTTGATCAGGAGTCGGATCGATGATGTGAGTTTCAGTTATAAACAAATCAATGGTTTACATTCACCTCACGTTAGATGTCATAAACAAATGGTGCACCCAAAACTACTAGCTCCGGAGCTCATTGTTTGCATTATTCGAACGAATCCAAAACTTATATTCGTAAATACTCATGTTATTTATATTTACGAGCAATGTGCGTGTTTTGAATTCGTTATTTCATCTAGTATTCTAGAATCTGCTATAATTAACATCGTTTTTTATTATTCTTGAAAGATAAAATTGAAGCGGTGGTAGCTTCCTATTTCAAAAGTTGCAAAGCAAGTTTTTCGTCTAACCGGAAAAGCACTTCAAATGCTTGGGACGTTCCAAACTAAGCTACGTGGTGAAAGAATTGAACTGAAAGAAATCAAACATGAATTAAGGTTTAGAAAGCTGGGTTACTTACAGCGATTAGACAGTAATAGCTTTTCTATTATCTTCTGCTGCGAGTATCAAACTTTGAGACACATATTTAAATCGTTAGATTCGCGCGACCACGTCAAAAGATGGTCAAAAACGTGACCATGTTTTGACGCAGTCGCGCGATTCTTTGCAAATCTTATTTATTTATCTATATTATTTATATATACTTTATTGTACACCAGATTATACATTACATCAAGAAAAAGTGATACACTACAAAATATACAATGGGCGGCCTTATCGCTTACTGCGATCTTCTTCTTCTTTTCGTGTGGTTATTGACTAACCTGGTGTCAGAGTTTTAAAACCGCCCATGGGCCTCTGACTTGGCTTCACATGCCGTCGAGAAATATCACTCAGGCATGCCGGTTTCCTCACGATGTTTTTGAAGCCAGTAATAATTATATAATACGCACATGAATCCGAAAAGTCAGAGGTGCTGCGACTTGCCAGTCCGACGGTCACTGCTCACAACTTGCTCTTCTTTTAAAATGACAATGATATTTGAATAGTGTTGTCTCGCTCACTCATACTGAAAGTCGTATCTATCGTTTCGTGCGGGATGTGTGAGCTCACTCTTCGTAGTAAGAACACTAAACTTTTTCGCGCAACCTAAGTACGGTGAGTGCCAATCTAACAATTTAAATCTATGCTTTGAGACAACTTTGCCCCTCACCTAAAAGCCAGACACGCTATTTAGATTGTCTGGGTCAAATTAGATAAGGAGCCATCAAAACGAGATGTTTTATATTATGTATGAGCATGCGGTTGGCGACATTTGCATAATTTGTCTGTCAAAGTATAACACATCGTACATGTGTTGGGTGCCAACCATGCTAGACGTTGAGTGACCGTAGACTGTCAACTTATTAAATGTGACGAAAGGATTCGTGACGATATGTTTTTATGTTGCTGTTATCTATAATTTCCTCTGCGTGTAGTTTAGTTTGTATTCCATAATTCTTAACAGAAATATTCAGGATGGAAAGTAGCCTTGTGGGAAATGATCAAATAACTTCTCCCGCTCTGGCCGGAGCGGGAGGCCGTGTCAGACTCTTACTGACTAAAACCCACCCGTGTTCCTTCAGTTGCCTATACGTCGTACCTTCCCGAGACCCCGGCAGGCCCTTGCGGTTCCCGTCAGCAGTGCAGACATCTCTTTGAGGCGCGCGTAGACACAACGCGCCGTCGACCCGGGCCCGGCCCTTATGGCGAGCCATTGCTCACCGTCCGCAAGTCCACGTCTACGGTGGCCGGGAATCGGCCTGCCATTCCCGACATCCACGGCGTCTCCTGCGGCGGCTAGGGGCGTCAGGGCGCGAAATTTGCCTCTCCCCCACGCGTTCCGCCTCCTCTTTCGCCGAAGGAGGTGACGGCTTCCCATGCCCTCTCGCGCAGACCAGGGCTGGGCGCGAGAGGTCACCGCCACCGATCGCCTCCACGAGGACACGGCGCGGTGCTCTGCCAAAGCCGTGCAGACCTCCACCGTATGCTCCACCGTGTCCTCCGGGCGATAGAGAGTAGCTTCTGACGTTCTTCAGGATCTGTCTTTCATAAAGATCGGTTCAGTGCTTTAGCCGTAAAAAGGTAACAGATATACAGACAGGGATACTTTTAACATTAGTATAGTGTGGATTGTACACAGAAGATCAATGCCATTGACCCTTATCTTGTTTGCTAGATGTTGAGCAAAACAGCGGTACGTTCTTGGTGTCTATGCACTTTTTCGTCTACAAAATCGTTACGGATTTGTCATCAAAATATACATGAGATTACGTTGAATGGTTACTCTAAGATTGAAATATGTCTAAAGATTCATATAAGCAATGTATATAAGCTCGGTAGATTAATGAATCCGTTATAAATTGAAGTCTTTATTGAAATTCTCATTATAAAAATCTGGAACTTTGATATCAAGATTATTTGAGATTATATTTGTTGAAATAACAAAATTAATACATAGTTTAATCATCAAGAGTGATGTTTTTTTTCAATATATACTATGAAATGATTATTATGTTCCATACAATTCATACGGATACTGTATGACAGTATGATTGTTGAATTAAAAAGCCAATATAGATAAAAATATAATAAGAGTTCATTACAATAAAGGAACCAAAAAATAAATATAAATTTATTATCTCATTGCCTTACCACTTTTGATCACTTGATCACTTTGATCCACAGACAACGGCACGGTCCTATTTAAGGAGCGATAGATGTAATATGTTTTATTATACGCTTTCATTACACTAGATCTAATAATAGAACATTTCGTATTACCCTTGAAATTAATATATTTAGTATTCTTATCAGAAATACGGCTAAGCTCAAAGCCACACTGCTCAGAGCTTCGCTTAGTGTCATTTTCGGTGAGTACGTAGCTCGAACATAGTAATGCAGTCTGGCACTAAGCGTCAGTATGGCCTTTGCAAAGTACATGCATTGGTTCACTAGAGAATCTGATAAAAATGTTAACAAATATATCAGAAAACGTACCTGTGGGTGCCAATTGGTAGTGCCAGTTACAAATTGAGTGCCTTTATTTGAATACTTAAAACCCGAAATTCTAATTTTAATTCATTTGACAATTGAGGTTAATTTTATAACCTCAATTTTCGTTTAATAATTTTAGTTAAACGATAATTAGGGATGATGACTAAACATTTTTTTTTAGTCCGTCTTTGAGATTATAAAAAAATATTGGACACGTATTTTTTCTTTTTTTACGTAATCTAAAGATTACGGCGATACATTGAAGGTAAAATGTGCCATGACGTCACGAGTATGTAGATTTTATACATACTAGTGACGTAGCGACCCCCACTCCCCAACCTATAATGCATTTTATCTAAGTAATTTTTTATTAATTAATATGATAAAGCAAAACAATAAAGTGTCTAATATTTTTTTATTTTGTGACTGACGGACTTATTAGAATTTCTTTATTTTTACCCAGGCATCATCCCTATTGTTGGAGAAAGTTGTGAAATATAACATTGAAACTTCTCAATACACAGAATACACATGCAGACAGAAACTTGAATGTGTTACTAATTCCCATAATTGAGTGAATTCGTAAGAATTTAACATGAACAGGGGTTTGTTTACACTTCCAGTAGATACTTTTGAAACAGATCATAGTGTAGTATTTAAGCACTTAGCGAATCACCTCGCTATGTAGCCTAAGAGAATCCAAAAACTCTGCAGAACTATTAACACTAAGCGTCCCCATGCTTTGTTTAGCCAGGTCACTTTGTGCCGCGATTTTCAACGTTGAGTTGGGGAGTCTGCGTGCCAGCTGCCTGCAACCCTGAGGATGTGGAGGTGGTCATCAAGGATGCCGTCAAACATTACCAGCATACCAGTGGGGTGGTTGTACGAGTCAAGGTGGACGAAGAAGATTGTCACGTGGAGGAAGGCGAATGGTGGGAAGACTGGACTGAAGTGCCGACTCTCTTGACACTGTGAGTTGGGGTTTATTTTAATACGACTGCCTTACTAGTAGTGTAATGTTTTCAGGGTTCATGTATGTATTTATCTACGTGAGTGTCTCTGTTCCACCATAAGTTTTAAATGCCTGAACAGATTTGGATGCATGGGGTATCGTTCATCATCCCGAATGACATAGTCTTTTTTCTTGTCGGGGGACCTCTTAGATTTTTGTTCCACACAATAACACAACGGTCCTCCGACATCAATGACAATGTTATTTATGTTCAGTCAGTGAGTAAATGAGTGACCTTTCGCTTTGTATATACAGCTTAATTAATACAACTTGTTTTTTACTTTTTAGTTCGTTTTTTTGGCAAGGTAGTCGTGTTTTTCTTTTAACTTGCTTTTGCTTAAGGTATAAGGCCACCAGCTGAAGCTGATACAATAAATCAACAATCGCCCTAAACCAAATGGTTTATGGGACTAGGAATCTAGCATTTATAGGAGAGATTTTCAATAAAATCTGTTAAGGTAAAGTAGATTTTGCCGAGTTGCCGAGATTATAACGATGGATTATATTATTTTTAATGAGCAGTCTCCTACGAGCTTGTTAATGAGTTTAAAATTGGTTTATTTTAAATTAAAGTTGACCTTGGTGTTAATTTGAGAAAATAACGACAGGATTATGTGAAGACTTTAAACTCGGAAATATTTTATTAAAATATTTCGAAATAAAAAATCTATTACCAATTAGTCTCAGTTAACAAACGCTTCTATGTAAATTTCAGATCGTTCTATGGTGTCATCCTTTTGCTGGTATTTGTGGCGACGCTTCAAGACTTTTTTAATAGAAGACCAGAAGATCAGGGCGAAGACTCTGATGAAAAGGCGGAAGGCAATGAAGAGGCAAAGGATGAAGAAAAAGACGCAAAAGGAAAGAAATCAGGTAACACACGTTTTTATCCATATTGATCCATCACTTCAGAGTTTGACTGTCCATTGCTAAATGTAGGCTCAGCTATCAATGGACTTCCAAGTAAACTTGTTCTGCCAGCTGCATTAAGTCTACCTCTGACCAGTAAACAGAGCAACCTAAAGTTAAACATGAATGCAGCAGTCAGAAATCAGCACAAACACACTGATTAAAAGGTGCGCTGTTCAAAATAAGATGACCTAAATAATATTACAAAAGTCTGAGTGAAGATTTATGCAGCACATCTGTTTAGGTAATAAAATCTTTATGTGGAGTTCTGGACATTGCTATATCAAGGTTAAGTCCAGATATTTTTGATAATTTGCACGTGGTATTGAATAATACTGACTCATTTGAGGGGCTTCGTTTTATTTTATAGAGGTATGATGAACAGGGTGTAAAGTTCCGTCATCCTCTATAGAAAAAGGGAGGATCCTCCGACCAGATGGGTGTCGTGACTGGCGGACAATTGCCCGTCGATTGATATCGGGAAGTTATATATACGTATGTTGATCGTGCGGTAAACCCTGTTTGCGCGCTGCAGGATTTTGTGTGACGTCAGGTCTTTGATGCGTAGTTCGCATGTGTCGATAAACCCGAAAACTCCTGTATTGCTTGTTTTACGACAGCAAAAACTAGTGGAATCCAAATTTTGTTGTTATATTTTGGATGATACAGGTCCTTTTACTTTTCAGTAACATTGTACCTATTAGGATCTATTATTATAAAGTGGACGTAAGTATGTAAATATTTGTTTGGCGTTACGACTGAAAAATTGCGTCCTAAGGATTATCTTCCTGAGAGTGTTCTTCACTTCTAACGCAAAAGTAATAAATATTATTCATAAAGTCAATCTGCCTAGCGTTTTTTCCAACTTTATTGGGGTCGGCTTCCAGTCTGACCGGATTGACCTGCGTATCAGTATTTTACATGGAGCGACTGCCTATCTGAACTCCACAACCGAGTAATTGGGTAATACGATACCCCTTGTTAAGACTGGTTGTCAGACTTTCGGGCTTCTGACGACCCGTAACGACTGTCAAAGTTCCTTCATGAATGACAGCCGAGACCAACGGCTTAACGTGCTTTCCGAGGCACGGAGGAGTCTCGGTATGTAAAGATGGTCACCCATGCACAGACCAACTCCGGCAAGCGTAGCTTAACCTGACGGATCGACCCATGCAGCAGTTATTACTTAGCCTCGAGCTCCTCATTATCATTCATGAAGTGTTCATCATAAATTATTCTCGCATGCCACTACAGCACATCCTTTCTCTTTCCTTCACAGAGGGTTTCTTAAGCTGTTTCTCTCTCTACTACACGATCGGCAAGCTGACTGCTCCGGGCACAGACGACGAGATCTCCTGCATTCATGGAGTCCGAGGCATCTGCACCATTGCTCTGTTGATCGCCCACAAGTTCCTGCCCGTCGCTGTCATGCCGTTTACTAATCGGTTGAGGATTACTGAGGTAAAGCATATTGCCATAATGATGTTAGTTTCTCGAAGGGAGTATTTTTCCTTGCAGTGAGTGTCGTAAAATGGCATGGTCGAATTAAGACGCAGATATATGCCAGTGGCCTTGAGTGGTAAGCTTACGAGTTCTGTACAGTACTGAGCTCACGTAAAAAAATACTTGGATAAAACGCATTTTAAGTTGGGGAGTGGGGATCGCTACGTCACTAGTATGTATAAAATCTACATACTTGTGACGTCATAGCACATTTTACCTCAATATATCGTCGTAATCTTTAGATTACGTAAAAAAAGAAAAAATACGTGTCCAATATTTTTTTATAACCTCAAGGACGGACTTAATTTTTTTTTTGTCATCATCCCTATTCAAAAGTGCTTGTAATTGGTTTATTAGAAATAAATGCTTTGAGATTGAAAAAAAAAAGTACTATTGTAGTTCATGTTTTTTTGTACATTTTCGTTCTTTACACAAACGTTTTAACCTACTGTTACAGTGCTAACTAGAAATGCTTTTTAACACTGCGACCTTTTCAGGCCTTTTTCTTGTTGTTGCCGTTTACCGTTACATAACCATTCTTGGCCTGGAGTTTGTGTGCGAAACGAAGAAAAAATGGTGTTTAATTATGTTGAAAACAATTTGACACGTGAGTTCCTAGCCCTAATAATCCAAAGTACCTGGGCGTCCGAGCTCTGCTCTGGTGAAAATAGAGAATGCTCATTTAATAATACAGGATAGTTCATACAAATTCCATGTTACCATGATAGTAGGTACTTACTAATTCCATGCTGCCATGATAGTAGGTACTTATTAATTCCATGCTGCCATGATAGTAGGTACTTACTAATTCTATGCTGCCATGTCATGTTATTCTAAGGTAGCCATCTTGTTCTAAAGTTTGGGCGACCGAGCTCTGCTCGGGTGAAAATAAGGAGAAAACGAATTTTCCCAGAAATGAGACCTAGCTAGATCGATATTTCGCCCCCTTAACCCCTATATTGCAACTTTTATCGAAATCGTTAGACCCGTTTTCAAGAATGTGGTTATAAATTTAAATATATAAATACAAATATTGCTCGTTTAATAGTATAAGATTATCGTGTAAAACATCGCACAATTAGCAGATACCTACCAATTGCCTAACATTATGTCATTGTCTTCAGTGGCCGCCAAGGTTTTTAACCTAAACCAATTATAATCGGAGCATCTGCGTGAAACGCATGCTGTAAAATAAATACTGGTGGGAGGTGTCGATAAAATTCTGTCACGTCGTTTCGATGCTTTGTAGTGTGTCGATGTGACTTTAATGAAAATTACATTTATACATAAATTCACACTTTTTTCCCATGGGGGTAGGCAGAAACTGCAGAACGCCATCTGCTACGACCGATAAATAGTCCTTTTGATTCGTTATTTTTAGTGAAGAATTACTTAATAAAAACATAAAAAAAATCATGTTAATGTCTTTTTAGTTTCTCGAAGATTACACCATTCTTATAGTGAAAGCCAATCTAAAGTTACATAGCGGCAAGTCTGTTTTTCCTTGTATTTGAGCATACCCTACACTTTTCTCGTAATAGTTTACTGAGTTTAATACAATATCATGACCAGTACCTATATAACAATGACTAAACAGAAAGCTAACTGTACCAGAGTTTGTTGATTCATAACCATGAGGTATATTTATAAAATCCTAATACTAATAAACACAGCTCTAAACAGTTAAACAACATGACTATTACAAATCAAATTGTTTATTATTAAATCAATCACCAAACTTACCAAATCTACATATCGATCTTCGACTCGGCTTAAACTTTCCCAGCACTATTTCTCTTTCGTAATTCTTATTAGTAGTGCAGAGGGGTGATATTCGCGTAACAGCTAGCCGAATGAAGCATGTTATCGTTGGCTGGTTGCCACGCTCTTTGCTATACTGTGTCCGTCCGGTGTCGAACTGAATCACGCGGCTACCGGTAAGCTGGTTGCGAAATCGCAGTGGTACTAATTAAACGATTAACTCATTAGTATGATTCAATCTGCCTAGCCTTTTCCCAACTTTATTGGGGTCGGCTTCCAGTCTAACCGGATTCAACTGAATAGGTACCAGTATTTTACATGGAGCGACTGCCTATCTGACCTCCACAACCCAGTAACTGGGTAATACGATACCCCTTGGTAAGACTGGTTGTCAGACTTTCAGGCTTCTGACGACCCGTAACGACTGTTAAGGATCCATGAATGACAACCGGGACCAATGGCTTAACGTGCTTTCCGAGGCACGGAGGAGTCTCGGTATGTAAAGATGGTCACCTAAGATACTTTTTATATCGGTAGTACGTTTTCGCGGGATAATTTCCGACTTCCAGGCGAGCGAAGACGCGGCAAAAAGCTAGTTCAATTATAATTTAGTGCGTATAAATCCAATATCCTTTGATATCATCAAATGGCTCCTCCCGCTCTGGGCGGAGCGAGAGGGAGTGTCAGACTTTTACTGACTAAAACCCACCCGTGTTCCTTCCGGTGTCTGTGTGCCGGGGCCGCGATATCCCTTTCAGACAAACCAGCAACCCCAGCAGGTAAATCCAATATCCTTGATCGCATTTTACGCGCGTTGACCTGTGATAATGACGACTCATTCTATTGTTTCTCTTTCACTAAACCGAAAACAAAAATAAACAAATGACTCAGTAGGTATGTAATGTACGTAGTGATTAATTTAATTCTAAACGTGCTCAACGTTATTTAGCTAATTTACGTACTAACCTTGAGTATAACAGCTGTAATTCAAAGACATTTTGGATTAGGCAGATATAAACTCGCGGGTAATGTCTCATTTACATTAATAGGTGGGTACTTAGCAGATGTGCGTGTGTCTAAATTATGAGACAATCGAGACAAAATTCGAAAGTTGTGATCGAGAATTTGAGAGTGATCCCACTTCGTTTTAGTGATACAAGCTCAATCAATCTGTCATCTGTTATCATAAATTAGAGGAAGAAAACCAGTTACGTCGTGTAGTAAAATATTTCTTGGAAATCAAGACAAAAGGGCAACAGTATGATAGTGTTTAGTCCATAAAGTCCGGCCGTTGAGATAACGCGTTCTTGCCACCATAATAAGTAATATATGTTTTGCGAATTTGATCCTTAAAGTTACCATAAATTGTCTAACTGACAAGTGTCAGGAACGCATTTTCTCGACGACCGAACTGTAGTTCGTGCGATGTTGGTATAAGATAAACATATGAGAATAGCTCACGTCATAACATTGAAAATTTTAAAACTTTGGTAATTTGGTAGAATCCATATTGTTCCAATCAATGACAATACTAGAAAATCCTGGTGCATCTAGTAAGTTCTTTTCAGAAGCTTTACGACGAGGTACAATTGCAATAATACTAACAATAATAATATAAGTTTTTATTCAGACACAAAATTTTGCATTGATTTAAATCTTATTGCCGACTCTGGTGAGTCGATGACATCGACCACTTGGTCTTTTCGTCCAACTTTAGCAAAAGCCTGCACCATTTCTTTCTACTCTGTTCTGTTTATCGCTTTCCTAGTCCATGTTTTCCGTGTTATGACCTTTATGTCGTCTTTCCACCTTCGAAACTGTCTACGTAGTTTCCTTTTTATATTTCTTTTGTACCAATATACACTGTTTTGTTCCACTTCTCAATAGCTCATAATAAATAGTCTGTCCATTTACAATTAAGTTTTCTTATTCCTGTTGTTACATCCATCTTCATCATAGTTTTGTTTCTTATTGTTCCCGATTTCCTTATGTTCAACATGCTCCTTTCCATTGCTGTCTGATAGATCTCTAGTTTCTTGTTTTACGCTTTAGTGAGTGCCAAACCTCTACCAAACCTAAGACTAATTATTATCTTCATTGTCCACTTCCAGGTAGTCAGTTCTCCTATTTGGTCATGGTGCCGAGCTGGCTGGGTTTTCACGGACTGCTTCCTACTCCTCAGCGGCGCGCTGACGGCTCACAAGATATCTGACAACGACACCGGAGCTCCTAGGAGGCTGTTCTCAAGATATTTAAGGTACAAATTCATCTGTCTAGCCTTTTCCCAATTATGTTTATTGGGATCGGCTTCCAATCTAACCGGATGCAACTGAATACCAGTATTTTACATGAAGCGACTGCCTATCTGACCTCTGCAACCTAGTTACTGGATAACACGATAGTTTGAGGCCTTATACAGAAAGCTAATACTGGATGTCAGACTTTTGGGCTTCTGACTACCCATAACGACAAAGATCTACAAACGACAGCCGGGACCAATGGCTTAGCGTGCTTTCCGAGGCACGGAGGGGTATATGTAATGGATGGTCATCCATCCACAAACCAACCTAAGCAAGCGTTGCTTAAGTTGGCTGTTATTATTTAGCCACAAGCGCCTAATTTAAGGTACAAATTACCTGTATATTATTATATTTAATACTTTAAGCACACAAATGTACAGAGGCGGACTTAATGCCATAGGCATTTTCTACCAGTCAACCTTTGGGTGATGCAGAGACAAACAGTGGCAGGTGCAATAGCGAGAATTGAGGAATAAATATTTATTTTAATATAAAGATATACATATATCTATCAAAAACTATAAATATAATATATACACCTAATTATATATAAATATAAGTACAAATAAATACACATAAAAATACTAAAATAACTAAGACAATCAATGAGAAAACATTACCGTTGTGATGATACTGCCAGTTTCTTGCGAATATGCTCGCGAACTTTAACTTTAAACGATAATCGGTTGGTCACCATTCTGATTTCCTGATTCTATTACCATTCTGATTATGTCTGCGTCAAAGTCGTTGATAACATATATGTCTGATGGCACTCGGTAATAGTGTAGTTTTCTATCAGTGCAACTGTAATCAGATAAGTGCTTTCAAAAATATCCTCTAACATAAAAAACAAAGGTCATAGTCACACACACATTTAAAATCGCCCAAAGAGCGGAGTAAATTGTGGGACGGGAGGTATCCACCACCCCAAGACTTCGTAAAGCCTCAAACCACAAAGAACACAAGCCTCCTGGTCGCGAACTGCAGTGGCCTATTTGGAAAGCACTGAATCGATTGCGTACCCAAGTACGCCACTGCAAACATAACTTGGCGAAATGAGGCATTATCGATTCAACATCCAGTGCGAGTGCGGTGTTCCTGAACAGACTTAGTCACATCTGCTAGAGTGTCCCAATTGTCCGTTCACCTGTATGCTTGGTAAACTCATCTAGCAAACTTTAATATTTATTATTTTAATATGACGTGTAAAAGTGATTCCTATATCCTATTTACAGAATAAACAATTTCATTTCATTTCATTTCGCTGAATTACACTTCTGACGTCGCAATTAATGTGGCCACGTATTGGGCCCAGACAGTATATCATACATATATAAACCGTCGATACGAATAGAATAAGAGACAATTAAAATAATTTATTTGCCAGAAACATGGTACATAGGATGCTCATCATAATTATGTTCATACATTTAAGAATAGTTCTACCTACATTTTTCACCATTAATTACAAGTAACAACAACAAAAAATTTATCACTTCATAATAAATGTGAATCACGTCTTCATTCTTCGAAGAGGTACGCAGAGGTATGTTGTTGACGTTGTTGTGCTACATCAAGTTTCGACAGCTATGTTAACAGAAGATACATCTGACATAGATAACTGCATAAATTCAAATTCAAATGTTTATTGCTCAACACAGTACATAATCATACATTTCTAGATGTCAAGTGAATGCACAGTCCACTGTGCTGCACCAATTCAGGCATAAATAAACTATGTCATATATTCCAAATAATACCTTATACAATTATGTGATTACATAGATTATGTGGTTACATAGGTGACAAATAGATGTGATTGGGATTGATTTGTTTGTAATTCTGTTATTATCAAGTGATGATAAATGATGAAGAACGAACAGTTATGTGGGAACAAACGCCTACAGGGAAAATAATAGCAGGAGAATAATGTACTACTGGTTGCTATCATATTCTGGCAGGCATTTTTTTCTTTTGTCCATTTATAGGGTTCCGCACCGGAAGGGTGCCAAACGGAACCCTATTACTGAGCATCTGTTCTCCGTCTGTCTGTCTTTCAGCGGGCTGTATCTCATGAACCGTACTTTTTTATGTTTTTAATTGTTTGGACCTGCTAACAATAATACGTAGGCAGTTGAAATTTTCACAGATTGTGTATTTCTATTGCCGCTATAACAACAAATATAAATAAAAATTTAGTAAAGTTAATAATTGCTTTTAATTATTAACTTTATTGAATTTTTATTTGGGTTCCCTTAAAAGAAAAGTGTTTATTTCGACGATTTTTCTCTATCTAAATAAATTGGCCGGTTTTTACGTATATTAGGTTTACTTGACTAGTAAGTACGCTAGGATTAGCTTTGTAATTTGCTAGGTTGCGTAAAATTTGCAGCAAGTCCAAATTTTGTAATTCAATCAATGTAACCTAAAGGAATTTCCATTACCTAGCTATAATGGCATTAAAAACAAACCACTTAAATAATCAAATTGAACTAACAGACTAAACTAGTTATAATGACATAACAAAATAAAATTACTGTATTTTTCCTAAGACTTATTAGGCTTAAAAAGGGGCTAACGTAAACAAAATATGTATTTTACGTTCCACACAAAAAGAAAAAAAACAACAACGCTTACGTCAGAGACTATCCGTAGCAAAATGTTGACCTCCACAATAGTAAAAAACCCTTTAAAAATAGATATTATTTAATTCAACTACGAAAAACCCAAACACAAACAGTTGCTAAAAATAAACGTGTGTTCAAATCGTTTAGTGAAATTAAGACGCAGTAATAGGACTCGCCCATCAATGAGCGCTGTCCCGAATTTATTATACATAAAACAAAGGGTATTTTAATAAAACACGTATACTAAAAGATCAATAATTACTTTATCTTTAAAATGGTAAAGGTTTCAGAAAAAATCCCTCGATAGATTTTGCGTGATCATCAGTGTTTTATCCGCATTAGATATAACTTTACAAATTAATTTCACTATGTAATAGAAATATAATCAAAAATATTCGTATATTAAGTTATTAAGAAAATGTTCTAATTTAACATATATTTGTTCCAAATCACTAACACTACTGTTTTAGACGTGACATTAAAAGTCAGTTATCGTCGCCTTAAGATGGCCGGGTGATCTGTAACTCAGGATCCTCCTACCTCAGACACCTTTCTCTATTAAGATTGGGCATTTTATTAACCAGTGCCTGTAATATGATGTTGTGATAAATAAAGATTTATGATTATAACCAAAATAACATGTCTTGTATATATTTAGAAGTTTGAGTCATTCATTAAACTGGTTTTTATGGTTACCTGTCCTACACTATAGTCACGAACATGAATACCTTACAAACGTAAGATGAAATAGCTATAATATATATATATATATAGATATAATATTTTTTTTTTAAAAGCATAATCATCCTATTATGTTCCCATTGCTGGGTCACAGCCCTCCTCTCTTCGAGAGGGAGTGGGCTGTAATCCGCCACGCGGGTCCAGTACGGGTTGGTAGATGTCACATTTCTTCGAATTTTTGGTTCTAGGACATGCCGGTTTCCTCACGATGTTTTCCTTCACCGTTTTGAGAGCAGTGGTGATGCAATTATTTACACAAAGTAAAGCGCCTGCCTGGGTTCGAACCTCCGCCCTAACTCATCAGTCGCGCGGTGCCGTTACCACTGGGCCACGACTGCTCTGCTCGTAATTTATTGATATATATTTTAAGGTGTTACGAATTTAGTACTATAGAAAACTGAAATAGATATTTCCTCAAAGTTGCGACTTTTATTTCATGAGAAAATCTTTTTTCGTTTTTTTGTAACTGTAGGTACCTACTTATGCTAATGACTGTAACCTTCCCAACGCAACGGAACCCTATTACCTATTAACTGTGCGTTTGCACCTGGCGAAAAATTCACAACAAAACATGTTGAAATCTCTATTTTCTGTCAATGTTCCATACAATGTTTGATAGGAACTAGAGAACTATTTCATCATGTTTTATTGTGAATGTTTCGCCAGTGCAAACGCACAGTAACCCCGGTAGCACACCTCCGTCGCGAAACCATAGCAGCGAAACCACAGTAGTTCAATTCAACTGGCTCGCGTCATGTTCCGCTACGCGAAATTTGAGGAGCGGAACTCGAGTCGCGGAACATAACGCGAGCCAGTTGAATTGAATTACTGCGGTTTCTCTATCCTATGCCGTCTGGCGACTGTTATAGCAAGCCACGCTGTATCTTTACTACTGAAATTTAGGTAGCCAGTTGAAATGTTTACGGAATAGGTATGTGTGACTACTAGGCGCTATAAAAACAAAGATAGATAATAAAAAAAACCCAGCCAATTGCGTGTCGGACCACGCATAATGGAGGGTTCCGTAGTTAGGATGAATTTATCCCAAAATCAAACTAAACTTTGTAGTTGAATTTTGTTTCTCTCATACATCGATATACCTACGTCACGGTTAAGTTGGAGTAAGTTGGAGAATTATTTTCCAACTGCAAATGTAAGTTTGTAACCACAAAAAAATATTTTGTATGCGATAAAACTACCTACAAATTAACGACGTTCGAACTTTTTCCTTTAATTGTGCTGTGAGAACTTCCTTCTTGCCTTTCACGATTCTAGGTCAACGGGAAGTACCTGTGTACCTGGTTTTGATATATTTGCGAGTCTCAAAATATGTCGCATAAATGGCTGTATTTTTTATTACGTTGACTTTAGAGCTCAAACTCAAAGCATTTATTTCAAATAAACCAATTACAGGCACTTTTGAATTGTCAAGGGGTCGGGCAGTCAGAAAGATGAAGGTAGTTGGCCATTCCAAAGCGTAGTAGGTTCCTATGGAGAAGAACGGGTAAGAAACTCCACGGACGCTCTTTTGGTCTTTTGGACTCTTTCGGACCGTAGATATACGTATAGGGTGTTTGATATTGATTTAAACTTGATACTTCCACGCGTTCCTTAGAAAAATGGTCTTGACAGACGGACAACGAAGTGATCCTATAAGGGTTCCTTTTTTTCCTTTTGAGGTATGGAACCCTAAAAACGTAGGTAAGGGTTTTGGTACCTAGTGACTACAGTACCCTTTGTGCGCGAGTCCGACTCGCAGTTGGCCGATTTTGAAGTATTTTTGTAATTTTATTGGATTTAGTTTTAGTTCAATTAAAACGGGAAATTCTGATAATTACCTACCTGTTTAAGAGATTTAGCTATGGAAATTAAAACTGGGGAAATCCTGATACCTGTTTATGAGATTTAGTTAGAGAAATGAAATCTGGGGAAACCCAATAAATGATAATGTGAGCAACTTTATCCGGTATATTTGGGTTTTATTCTATTTGTTCATTTTTTTTTGTACAAGATGTCACAAGTGTCTAGAGGTTACTGAGAAAATTGTCATTTAATTACGCACTAGCAATTTTTAGATCGCGTGAGCTTTGTGGGTTGTGAATCAGACTTACCTACGCGGGTTTTCTTATTGATTTATGTCAAATATTTTGATTTTGTAGTTTTTTCTAAATAAAAACAGGTAAGCCGCATTTTATGTGATAGGGCTTGTTCTGAGTCCACCTGGCCAGCTCCCATCATGTTATCGAAGTCTGTCGCCATAATAACAATGTTAACAGCATTGTTGTGTTTCGGCAGTTAGAGGTAAGATAGCCAGTTCCTCTGTGGTTGAGGATTCCAGGTGAAGCTTGCTTCCACCTTGGGCCTGATCATTACTTACCATAAGGTGAGATGCAGGCCAAGGGCTAACCCGTTTTGGATAAAAAAAAGACTTACGTGAATAATTAAAAGTAAGATCAAAAACTAAAACTCGCTGTGCCTTGATCATTTTTGGACCGGGGTTGATTTATGTCTGAAATATTTTCTTGTACTTTTTAGAGTGTGATTTTTCTGTATTCGGGTTTTAGTTTTTTAACTTAATTTCGTGATAAAGTTGGTATTTACAGAGCCGTTTTATTATTTTTTTGTTTACATTTTATTTTATAATACGTAGGTATTAATTTTACTGCCGCTCCGTACATCAGGCTCACTTTTGCTTGTTTTTAACAATTTCAACATATTTATTTACTTAGACAATATGTTATGTATACATATTTGTAATGTGCTCGTCAAGTCCTTTCATTTGATACCCAGCAAGTATTTTTTTTAATTTTTTTTTAGTTCATGGTTTTATTTCCTCTAGGAGGCGCCATAATAAATTTAATGTGACGTCACATAGCCTATAACCAGCGGACGATCAAGACGCTTCCAACGATAACTCATTATGATCAGTAGTTTAGAAGTTATGAGGTAACAGATGAACATACATACAAACCGCTCAAAATCATAACCCTCCATTTTGCTTCGCCTTAGTCGGGTAAAAAGAGATTCACTGCATATTTAATTTACAACTAAGTAGGTTCTTTATGCACCAGAATGAAACGCTATGGCTGGCATAATGCAGAGATATTTTTTTTTGTGTCAGGTTACATAAATAGCTATACACAGGTATTTTAATCAGTACCTACTGAGAATTACACAGTATTTAATAGTCCATTGAACAAACAGTTTTAAGTTCAATACTCAATAAAACCAGTATTTACTATTATGTAATAAAATACAACATTATGAATGTAGATTTATTTAATTATTTACCTACCATACGTAGATACACACCCACATAACATGACATGATTGTGTAAATAAAACGATTATGATGTTCGTCATAATTATACTTTTTAATTACTAGCTGTTGCTCGCGACTTTGTCTGCGAGCCAAGATAAAAGTAGCCTATGTCGTAACCCAGGTCACGGTCTACACATTTGACAAAATTCCTCTAAATCCGTTCCGCAGTTTTAGAGTGAAAGCGTGACAAACAAACTCTCTTCCGCGTTTATATGAATACTAGCTGCACCTTCATCCTTTTTTTTTAAATTTCATGCAAATCTGTTCAACCGTTTTAGCGTGAAAGAGTAACAAACATCCATACATACTCACAAACTTTCGCGTTTATAGGTAATATTAGTAGGAAGTAGGACTAGCTGCGCCTCGCGGTTTTACCCGTAATAGTCTCAATCCCGTGGGAATATCAGGATAAAAAGTATCCTATGTCCTAATCCAGGTCATGGTCTACCCATGTGTCAAATTTCATGCAAATCTGTTCAGCCGTTTTAGCGGGAAAGCGTAACAAACAAACTCACTTTCACGTTAGGGTACTATGTTCTATGTTATGGGGTTTGGTTTCCGCACTTAGTCCTTCAGTGGACCATTGTGCGTGGGCCATAGCGGCCGTTGGAGGTTATTCCAACCAGCCCACCTCCCTCCAGAAGTTGATTAAATCTCCTGGTCTGTTCAGAACATCTGTGTAAGATCTGGGTGTCCCGAGGGTCCCTGTTCTAATCTGTGTGACGCCTGTGCATTCAAAAAGCACGTGCGCGACGGTTTCCTCAGCCTCCATGCATGCCCTGCATAAAGGACTGTCCATTATTCCCCGTTAGGGTACTATTTAGGATTGTAAAACATGTGCAAAGCAATAAGTGAAGAAAGAGAAGTAATGATTTTTACTGACGAATTTTGTTTGTTTGGGGAAGACTTTGGCAGGCGTTGAAGCTGTTGCACGCAATTACGACCATCAGATAAGGTATACCACTGCAGAACTAGCCTATAATTTTCCCACTGCTGCAATACAGGACTCGTCTCTTCGAGAGGAAGTGGGCTGTAATCTACCACGCGGGCCCAGTGCGGATTGGTAGATGTCACATCTCACATGTCTTCGATTTTTTGGTTCTAGAACAAGCAGATTTCCTCACGAAGTTTTCGTTCACCGTTTTGAGAAATTATTTACACAAAGTAAAGCAAATGCTTGGGTTTGAACTCACGACCTACAACTTTTAAGTCGAAGCCGTTACTACTGGGACACCTCTGATCTTCAGGTCATACATGAGACGTGATGTTATCCCTACAAACTGACAATCTAATTCATATTTTTATTAACTTTTGAAGCAGTACATAGCACTATTTATTCATTGTCAAATTTCATATTAATGTAATTAGCAAGGGCATACGAAAACGTACTTAATAATTATAATTAGCATTGTTTCGGCAGATCCTGTGTGCTAAATTAATAACATACAGTACGACACAACTTAAATTTTCATTCATTCATTTCAATTTTACGAATGTATTTAGTTATATGACTTCACAAGTTATTGCGTAAAGATCATTTTCACATATAGGAGTAATAAATATTGGTGATTTTGAAGGCGCACTCAGTTCGGATGTTGATCGGTTTACGAATTTTGCCGATGCTACATCAAAATTGTGTCGTACTTTACCTACTTATATGAAATTGTACTTACTAGTTTATAAATTACACGTGGCATCATCATTCTCTCGCCCTTACCACAGATGTATTACTAAAGAGCTAACATTTACCGGGTAATACGTCTTTTATTGACTTGAATGTGAGTGATGTGTGTGATGTGAGTATGTCATGCTCACTCAGATGTCTCGCTGATGGTGGCGCGTGTGTTGGATCATTTAGCACCCTTCAAAATGGTTGAGCTGAATGGTGCTGATCCATGCGTCATGTTCGTGAACGGGCGTCGTCAGTTGGGACTGGTCAGCTCTTAGCTGCCATGGCTGATTTAAATTTTTGAATTGTTTTTTGTTTTATCGTTTTATTACGCACGTTTCTAACGTGAACGTCTTTATACATTGCTCTCACTTGTTGAAATTCAAAATTCAAAAATTCAAAATTCAAAAGTCATTTATTCAAACTAGGCTGAGAATCAGCACTTTTCGAACGTCAAAATTACATAAGACAGTCCCCCAAAACGCCCACCCTTCAATTCCGATATTTTGTAACAATTTATTTAGTGTCCGTGGAGTTTCTTGCCGGTTCTTCTCCATAGGTACCTACTACGCTTTGGAATGGGCAACTAGCTTCATATTTCTGACTAACCGATTCCTTGACAGTTCAAAAGTGCCTGTAAATGGTTTAATTGAAATAAATGCTTTTGAGTTTGATGAATACAGATGGGACACTCCGCATTTTAAATAGGAACCTAAAAGTAGGTATGCGGCGGGCTCGACTTGTCGCATTCCGTGGGTGTAACGTAGTCAGAAGATATAAGAGTTACGCGATAGAAAGAGAGGCAACTTCTCGAGCTAATTCGGTAATTAGCGCTTTGCGACCTGAATTGCACTTTATTGTGTCGCAGCAAGAGTCGCTTTTTATTTAAGTGATTTTGCGGAGTGTCCCGTCTGAACTAATCTGTGCTGCAATTTAATCTGACACGTGTATTGATTTATATTTACTTGAAATCACCTTGAAATTTGTTAATTATGTTAGAAATGTTGAGAATAAATAGTACTACATAGTTTAGTAGTGCTTCGTAAAAATCCAAAACAGTTTTCTTGTGAACGATTCTTCGAAACTGACACAGTTATAAGAGTGTTAGATTAAAGCTTATTATATTGGGATACCATGGTTGCGCATGCGCTGCCAAAAAATGTATGGTTAGTTACGACACCAATCGGATGCCTGAGATCTATTTAAAGGCTCCCACAGAAACACGCGACGCGGCACCGGTAGAACAATTTCCTTGAAGTTTTCACAGAAATTGTTCCACCAGAGTCGCGTCGCGCCTGTCTGCGCAAGCTTTAATAAAACCGACAGGTGACAGGCCACAATCTGACAATCCGACAATTTTACAAGATTCTTTAATACATTTTCTGCTTTATTAAAGAGCACCTGCCGTAAGAAATTTCACACACACACACACAAGACATAGTGTCTATTTTTGACAAATATGTGGCATTGTCAGTTTTTTAATAGCACCCAGTGCACGGAGCACAACAACCGTGCTCCGTGGCCCAGTGAGATACCCACCATAAAGTTGTATACATTATTCTGGCGGCTCGACCATGGTTGGGCAACCATGGTTTCCCAGTGTTATATTGCTCTTAGGGCCTTATCACACTGGCGATTTGCGAGTGAGTTATCAGCGAGGCGATTGTTTAACGCACCCGCTGCGTGTGCGAAGCGAGCACGCCACGTGTTCGCCACGTTTGGTAACAAGAACAATTGCCGTGAGTGTACAAGAGAGACCGAGACAAGCGAGTGTACAATATTGTGGAAACGCGGAGAACACGTCGCGTAGTCGTGGTTAGGTCGCTTCCTAACCGCGGTGAGCACGTTCATAGATTGCCTACGCTGGCAACTCGTCAGTGTGATAACGCTCTTAAGTACCACCAGTGTTTCTCGCCACTCAAACAATATATAAACGACGTCATTAAACTATAAGTAAGTAAGTAAGTATATTTTTATTTTTCTCTATGCCAAGTACTTAAACATATTTAAACATACGACATATTTATCTTAGGGTGATTTTTTGTGCCTATAAAGTTAATTAAACCTCGGACATCTAGACTTCGTACTATTGACATAGAGCAAAGCCCAGACCAAATAAAAAACCAAGACATAATGCTGCGAACAATACATTGAAGCATGCCAAAACTACACCTGCGCTCTGTGCATACACGTTCAGATGCACAGATTTACAATCAAACTTCAGCTCACTAAGTTCACACATGTTTACGGAACCGGCCTCACGTCACTGCTGACATAATGCTACATGACATTACATTTGAAATCCATTTACACAACAAGGAAATTTCTTAACTCACAAATGTTATTAGTAGTCATTAGGTATTATTAAGACATCGAGTAAAAAAACCGCAACACAGTTTTATTTCGACTCTTAAATATCTAAAAAACTGGACAATTAATGCGAGTTGAACTCGTTTGGTGAGGGTTCCGTACGATAAATATGTTATCTACCATGTTTTTTATCCCAAGAAAAAACTTAACATTGTAGTTGAAAAACATGTTCTCTCATACATTCCAACTGCAAATGTTCGTTTGTACGCACAGTATTGAGACATTTATCATGTTATTTTAAGACCATAGACTTCTTATAGGTTTTCCTGTAATCTATAAGTTAAGAATCATTCCCAGTATGTTCTTCAAAATTTTATGCTCAGTAGTTTCGGAGATAATGAGGGGGGGGGGCTGTCAATTTTCATCTGTTTTCTTAAATATCTTAAAAGTATTATTTATTTTGCTCCCGAAAAGTCACCCCCATAATCAAAATTCATTTATTTACGTGACACGTCCGTGTTTGGGTGCCAGAAATCCAGTAGATTCGAGCAAATTGGCTGTGACAAACAGACTGACAGACAGCCAGCCAGACAGACATACGAGTGATCCTATAAGGGTTCCGTTTTCTATTCAAACGTACGGAACCCTTAAATTAATGAGAATTTTTGATTTAATCTTGTGGAAAACCCCAAGATTACGACCACAATATCAAGTGCATTAATTAAAAAATAAAAAACCAGTTATTGCCGTCGCTTCCTAATGTTATTATCTCGTAAAAACTACTTTTAATGTTTATTTGGAATACGACGAAACGATAGATAACATAGGAAAATGGGAAATACTATCGAACCGACAAAAATTTTACTCGAACGGAAATTTCTTTTAAGGTGGACGCGCAGAGGTAGCCGTCGAAATTCAAAATTTTCTTACGTTTTTTGCAATGTCTGTCAGCGGGCTCTATCTCATGAACCGTAATAGGTAGACAGTTGAATATTTTTTTAAAGTTTTAAACAATTTTCACAGATTGTGTATTTCTATTGCCAACTATTAACAAATAATAAAATAAACTTAATATTTAAAGGGGTAATACAAGAAACATGTTTTTATTACTAAAGTAAAAAACGTAGCGTTAAATGCACGGTAGTACGGAACCTGTCGTGTTTCGCCATTTTTTTACTTATTAGTTTCTGCGACTAAACCATAGAGTAGGTAAGTACGTTTACTTGTTTTTTTTTTGAGGGTTGGAAATTATCAAATAACTTCTCCCGTTCTGGGTGGAGCGGGAGGGCGTGTCAGACTTTTACTGACTAAAACCCACGCGTGTTCGCCGCGATATCCCTTTCGGATAAACTCGTAACCCTGGCAGGTAAGTACGTATACTGGAAAATCAAACCGGCGACATAATATTTTCCCAACGGAATTTCTTAATGATTTTTATCGTGTTAGTATTTTTTTATTTGCTTGTTTCATCCTTTGAGACTTTTGCCCTGCGGAGGCAGGGCAAAGGCCTCCCTTCCCTCTTTCCAATTTTCCCGGTCTACTGCGATTGCGGGCCAATCCTTTAAGAAAGAGTCCAGCTCATCCCGCCATCTCTTTCTGGGCCTGCTGCGTAGTCGTTTCCTGCTATTTGGGATCCACTGAGTGGTGATTTTTGCATATTGCTGCTCAGCTGACAGATGTGGCCAGTCCAGTCCATTTTAGTCCAGCAACTGAGCGGCCAGCGTCCGCCATTTTTGTACCGAAGTATAGAGTTCCTAATGCGGTCTGTGAGTTTGACACCTAGTTTACTTCGTTCCATAGCCCGTTGGCAGACTCCAAGTGCGGACTTTTGACGCTTTGAAAGAGACCATGTTCGCGCTCCGTAGGTGAGTGAGGGTGGGAAGAATGCACATGTCCATGAGCTTTCGTTTTTAGTGAAAACGGGAGTGGTCCTTTCATGAGATGTTTCATCGACCCATAGTTCGTCCAGGCCTTTTCTGTGCGTCGAGTAACTTCTTTGTCCTGTCTCGCCTGGAAGGATACTATTTGACCGAGTAAATATACTCATGGACGTACTTAACCTCCACACCTTCAATTTCTACGTTGCGTTCGATGCTGTTCCGACCGTCCGACCTGAATGACTGGCGTGGTTCAGTTGTTCGAGCATTTGGCCTAGTGCTAGCTAGCTGGTGAAGAAGAAAAGGACAATGTTGTCCGCGAAATGTAGATTGGTCAATCTCCTTCTCCGACGACAATACCCTTGTCCCGCCAGTGTAGGTTTAACTTTTGGAAAACCTCTTCCAGCGTAGCTGTGAAGAGTTTGGGAGACAGCGTGTCGCCTTGCTTGACTCGTTGAATTGATGGTCCGGTGGTATTAATGCGGGTGGCTGCTGTCCTATTGAGATATATTCTTTGTAACAGGTGTATATTAGTGGGTAAATATACTCATGGACATACTCAACAACTGTCGAATGTGTTTTTTTTGTTTAGTTTGTTAATTAATACTACCTGTGTTTACCTGTTTTCATGAGGAAAATATTATTTACTACCCCAGAACCCCACTTTGCCTTTATTGCTGACGTATTTGTGATAGCAAATAAATACCTAAGTTGTTATTTGGATAGGTGTTTTTATGTCCTCCAAGTATCTAGTTCCAGCACATTGGATTCACGTTTGGATCATTTTCATTTGTCCAATTGATTTAGGATTTTGTAAGCTAAGTACTCAGACCAAATAAAAAACCAGTGCTGTCAACAGTGAATTAAAGCCGTCCTCGTAAACATGTGTGAACTTTGTGTGGTGTAGTTTGTTTGTAGTATCATTGTAAAAGGTTGTAAATGTGTGCGTGTGAGCGTGTATGCACAGAGCGGCGGTGTAGTTTTGGTATGCTTCACTGTATTGTTCGCAGCGCTCTGTCTTGGTTTTTTATTTGGTCTGAGGCTAAGCCCACGTTCGCACGGACGTAAAAATATCGCGGCGTTATTTTTCGTGCACTGGATTCTCAACACTCGGTTCAACACCGAGAGTAGAAAATCCAGTGCGCGAGAAAATTCCGCCGCGCAATTTTTACGTCTGGGCGAACGTGGGCTTAGTATTAAAACTACTCTAAGTACCTAAGTTCAACTACCTCGCATTCATAAATGATAAATGATTTTATTTGTTTATTGTATGTTTGTGCAAACACTTACACGTCAATCATATATTTTTTTTACTAGATGAGGTCGGCAATATTAGATAGGAAGGTACAGTTATGTTATTTTGACCCAGAAACTTCTGATCAATCAATCTACCTAGTCATTTACCAACTATATTGGAGTCGGCTTTCAGTCTAACCGGATGTAGATGAATACTAGTATTTTACATGGAGCGACTGCCTATCTGACCTCAACAACCCAGTAACTGGGTAATACGATACCACTTGGTAGACTGGTTGTCAGACTTCTGACCATCCGTAACGACTGTCAAAGATCCACGAATGACAAGTCCTCGGAAAGCACGTTAAATCTTTGGTCCCGGCCCAAAGATTTAACGTGCTTTCCGAGGCACGGACGAGTCTCGGTATGTTAAGATGGTCACCCATCCACAGACCAACCCCGGCAAGCGTAGCTAAACCTGATGTATCGAACCGTGCGGCTGTTATTACTTAGCCACGAGCTGTTCGGAAAACCGAGCACGAGCCGATAAACTTTTGATATACCATAAAATATATATATATATATACATATAATAGTACCTATGTGTTCTGGCTCGTACTAAGCTATGGTATTAGCATAAATCGTGGACTTTACTTTATTTCTATTATGATAATTATTATTTAAAATTTCACTAAAACCTGTATAATAAAATCTAAAACCACCCGGATGATAACGCCAATTAGATTAGCGAGTATAACGAGCACATAACCCAGACATCTAGAAAAATCTAGAATGCGAACACGTATAAATTCATTTCGAAACATATTACTATACTTAGTATTTCTCTTCAAAAATTTTGAGGTAAAATATTCTTCTTATTGAATACTAGCTGCGCCTCGTGGTTTTACCCGCATAAGTCTCGATCCCGCGAGAATATCGGGATAAAAAGTATCCTATGTCCTAACTCAGATCATGGTCTACCCATGTGCCAAATTTCATCCAGATCCGTTGAGTCATTTTGGCGTGAAAGCGTAACAAACAAACATACAATAAAAAAAATACTCTTCTTAAAATATTAGTTTAGAATCGCTTCCGCCAGCGGCTTCGCCCGCGTGATATCTTTATAAAAAAATAAAAAATAAAAAAATCGGTCCAGTAGTTTTTGAGATAATTCATTAAAAACAAACATACAAATCTTTTCTTTTTATAATACAGTTTGTGACCGTGCTTCGGGAATTATTCCACGTATCCGTGTGCCAAATTTCATCGAAATCCGTTCTGCCGTTAAGCCGTGAAACAGACAGACAGAGTTACTTTTAAAGCACTATTACATAATATAAGAGCATATAAATATTATTTTTTATGTGGGAGGTGAACCTGCAACACGTAACCAAGCGCTCACTAACTGCGCCAACCATGTCACCATATTAAAATAAAACACCAACTTTTGGCAATAAATCCTTGCCTCTTTTCATCCCCAGGTTAACACCAGCTCTGCTGGCCGTGGTGCTGTTCTACGCGTACATCTGGGACAACATATCCAGCGGGCCTATGTGGGGTACCTTCGTCACTAAGAATGCTGAAGTCTGCCAAGAGGGTTGGTGGTGGAACCTTCTTTATGTGCAGAATTACTTCGGCTTTGAAAATATGGTAGGTTGTGCAAAGTTTATCACAGAATTATTTTCAGATCTTCCTCATCAGATTTTTTTATAATAACCGACGAAAATTGTCAATCCTGATGGGTAATCTTGTAGGTATTGAATTCATGGTAACACTTCATGCGTCGATGTAAATATTAAGCTACATTTCCTGGAACAGTGGCCACACATAACGGCCGCAGTGATGGCTGTCATGAAAATAATGGCAGCGGCAAAGATTTAAATCGTTAGATTTACCCTACCAAAAAGATAGTTCCGTTTCATTTTCGTTTTGACGCCTCTGTTACAAAATGATGCAGTGGCTTCAATTGATTGTCATGGAAACGTTATTTAATAATGTGTGACCTCCCTTCTCTGAGTATAGACACTTTTGCGCGTGACTAAGTACGGTGAGGGCAAATCTACCGATTTCAATCTTTAGGCAGTGGGATTTGACTTTAAAATGCTCTTTAGGAAAATACACTAACTTACTTTCATAAGTAACGTTTCAGTGACAATGACGTCAAATTGCAGACGCTATGTGGTGGCCACCGCTGTTCTAGGAAACCGTAGCTTTACACCGCGGAATGCAAAGCGATGTAATGGAGAGGAGAAGGGATCTGGACTTCTTTCTATTTAATAAAATAGTCAGTTTGTTGGTTTTTCCATACAATGTACATATTACACAAATATTTGATATTTTGAACGTTCGACTATTTAGTCATTCGATAAAAAATGGTGATGGTCGATCAATTGATATTCGATGATTTAGCATTTGATGACGCAAAGTACACCACTTATCTAATTATTTTTCATACACGATTACGACTAATCTGTTTAATTTTGACAGTTCAACAACATTCATTGCGTTATTTACGTTGTTGAGCAGATTTTTTTCGAACTTATGAAGCAATGGATTAGCAATCTGTTTCAAAACGATTCAGATTCTGATTGATCGTATATTACGCAATTAGGGTATTGGATTAAAACCTACAATCCGTTCAATTTAACTTGACTCGTGACGCGATTGGTAGCACTGAATTTTGCAGTTGACTCAGAGTAATAACTAATAAGTTATTACTCTAAGGCAGTTGATGAGGAGTACCTACTGTTCTGTCAGTCGCCGTTTTGAACTCTATTAGTATTGAAAAGAAGACTAAAACTGCAATCGCGTCACGAGTCAAGTTATAATGAACGTACTTTAGTTGAAAATGAAATGAAGTAATCAATCAGAGAGTCGTTTCTTTATTATGTGACCCAAAACTTAATGAATACCTAAGTAATGCATCCTCTCGATTGCGGCTGTAGGAAGTAGGTGATAGCTGCACTGCTACAACGATCTTTTGGCGTTCGAATGACGTTGACAGGGAGGCGCTGTTGGTAAAAATTTGTGCAATTGTTTTGTAAAATGTATTGAAAAACCAAGATGGCGGCTTTAGTTCTAATTTTAGCCACGCGCCAAAAGATCAGAAGAGATTTAAATCTCCACCATTCGGTGAAAATGCCAAGCTGTTACTTACGAAATCTCCTCAATTTTCAGTGTGCACCCCAAACTCATCAGCTGGCCTTAGACATGCAGCTTACGATCCTCGGCTGTATACTGTTATGGCTGATGCAGGCCAAGAAGGGGCTTTACCAACTTCTCATACCAGGCCTGCATGTCTTTGCAGCGTACTCAAGATACACCACAGTGCGAGACCATCGGTTGACCATGCTGGCTTATCACGGAGTCAGGTGATTATTCTTCTTTATTCGATGTTTAAAAATTAATACTCGACGGTTGCCTGAAAGACGGGTGTGGAGGGAGACAGGCGTAACAAATGCTGGCGTGATGATTTGGACTCGTTCCTGACCTATTGGCCCGAGAAGACAAAAACGAAGTAATTACAATAATTGAAAATCTCTTAAGGGGTCATTGAACTCATCCTATATGAACAACTTTTACGGTGGAACCAACCCTGAAATTTCGAAAAGTAAATGAGCTACTCCATACATTTATGTTGGCATAACTCGACAAAATATTGGGAATAGTTGTTTTTTTTTCGCGATTTTAAGGTTGGTCGCTCAGTAAAAGTTGCATATATTAATTAGTACAATGACCTCAAGAGGTTTTCGGTTATGTCGATTACACCTTGTATAATACTGAGTATAAAAGTTCAAAGTGAGGTACACATATTAGCCAATTAACAAAGTGGTGATGTAGCTAACTACCTAGAGTGCGAACTTGTAAAGGTGCATCCAGAGAGTGCTACGCATACGCCGCAAAATATAATTCTTTATTTTTTTATATGTCAGGTGTCATCCTGACTCATAATAAAGCACATGCATGGATTACTATTTGAAGCACATGCCTCGTTCTGTCTGTACGCGCCTTAAGGCCGTTTCCTAACCAAAACTGTAGATCCGTTTCGGATCGTTTCTATGAATTATGATTTATGACGTACAATCGCGACTTGATTGATCGCACGAGTATTTCATAGGTCGCTTTCGGTTAGGACACGGGATTCTTGCTTCGCTACTCTTGGAGGTTACTTCAGTGTACCCCATGCATGTTTTATTATAATTATTCGCTTTTTAGATCTGAACAAACTTGTTATTATTGACCATGTCGATCATTATGTCTTTTGCATAAGTACTCATAAAGTCGAGTGTCATTGATTGACTCTTGACGTCAATCATTTTCCAGTAAATTATTTACGTACTACGAGGTATCTACGGTAGAATTTAGTACGGTAGTAATTATCTACTTAGATTTAATAAAACATTTAAAAAAGTCGAGGGATGTCGCGGGACACCCGGTTGGTGCTAAGTTCCTGTTGTTTTGTACTAGCTTCTGCCCGCGTGAAATTTCGGCCCCTGACCCAGCACATCGCATCCCATCGCCCGTGCGCGCTATTACTTTTTTTTCGCTTAGCGTTCGTTCTGACTTCTTTTCGGTTTTCTTGGCTCCTAAGGGATGTTAAATAGCCTTTAGCTTTCGTCAAAAATGAGGTTATCAAATACAAAAATAATTTTTCAAATCCGACTCGCAGTTCCAGAGATTAGCGCGTTCAAATAAACAAACAAAACCGGCCAAGTGTGTGTCGGACCACGCACAATGAAGGGTTTCGTAGTTGGGATGAATTTATTCCAAGAACAAACTTAACATTGTAGTTGAAAAACATGTTCTCCCAAACATTCCGACTGCAAATGTAGGTTTGTACGCACAATATTGAGAGGTTTTAGTTATTTTAAGACTATAGACTTCTTATAAGTTTTCATGTAATCTATGAGTAAGAACCATTCTCATTATTTTTTTTTTGGCTCAGTATTTTCCGAGATTGGGGTCTCTTATCTTCGAAACTACTGAGCCACGACGACGGTCAATTTCCATCTACTTTATTAAATATCTTTAAAAGTATTAATTTTAAAATTATAAATAAAAATTGAGATCCTCACAACAAGCACTTGTATTTGATAAGTCACACGGTAAAATTCGCAAAAAAAAAAAAATTGTTTTCCAATTTTTATTTACGTGACACGTCCGTATTTGGGTCACAGAAATTCATATGTGTTCCAAATTTCAACTAAATTGGTCCAGTAGATTCGGAGCAAATACGCTATGACTGACTGACAGACAGACAGACAGCCAGCCAGCTAATCAGCCAGAGAGACAGACAAACGAGTGATCCTATAAAGATTCCGTTTTTTCATTCGGACTTTCGGAACCCTAAAAAGGCATACTAATAGCAAAAGAGTCGTTAGTACATTATTATTTAGAAAATTATTTTAATATATGAATCACGTTATGTTACAGTGCGACAGAACTTAGATGTAGCATCGGCAAAATTCGTAAAACCGATCACCATCTGAACTAAAAACCCTAACCTAACCCTAGCCTTCAAAATAACCCATCTTTATTACTGGTTTAGGCGAAAATTATCTTTACGCAAACGCAATAACTTGTACAGTCATATAACCAAATACATTCGTAAAATTTAAATGAGTGAATGCCAATTTTCAAATTTATGCTACATCTAAATTGTGTCGTACTGTACGTAATTAAGTCATGTTATTTAGTTTCATCTATTCTATATCAAAAATTTTAACATCAGTTCTGCTGAATTTACATACTAATTATCCATATTTGCAATAATTTGGACGACTAAACATCAACACTTAGTAGCTCTTAATTTTGTTTGTTTTGTACATTTTCCATTGAAACGGGTAAAACATTATTTACAATTGTCACGCTAATCCCTTTTACAAATATTTTGATGATAATTAATTGAAACAGAATCGTGAATACTAAAATCATGAAAACATTTTAGTATTGTGATATTAAACATAACATAACAGCATGTCAGTATTTTCCCGAAGGGTTCGGCAGAGATAGTCTATTGCCATCAACCTGGCACAAATCCAGGGTCTGGGCTGCTACTGAGAAATTCCTAAAGGAAAGAAAGAAACAAAGAAAAAATATTTATTGAGACTCGCACAGGAAATCACAAATTGAACTAAAATCACACTAAACATAAATAAAAAAAAAACAAAGTAAAATATCCCAACCACACAACAAAAACCGTTTTTTTTTTTCCGGGTTGGAAAATCCTCATGGATGTCCTCCGCCCTGGGGCGGGTGGAGGGGTCTGTCAGACTCTTACTGACTAAAAACCACCCCAGTGTTCCAACTCACACCTACGCCAATTACACTTTGCCCGACCTCATCAGGAAATTCTCAGTAGCTTACATCAGGAATTTCTCAGTAGCAGCCCGGAATCTCGTTTTGTACCGGGTTGATGGCAATAGGCTCGCCCCCTATTACACGGGACTTAAACATAACTAGCGAAATGTGGGTGTACTACGAGTATACTGCCCTGCTAAGCTGAAAGGCAATATCTCAATCGGAGTAAGTTTTAAGAAAATTTACTTTTTGTGAATAGTAATATAAGGAAACTTAAGGATATAAAAACTTCTCATTGGTTTTTTTTTAATGTTTTAAGTTAGATAGCGGTATTTGGTTTATACTATTAGATGCGAAATTGTTATAGCTATTGAATGTTATAAAAAAAACTAAAAGGGCGTATCTCAGAGATAGCGCCTTTCGGCTTCGCAGGGCAGTATAGGGACACCTCTGCCTAACCCTTCGGGGAAAACAGGGGTGATATTTTGTTATAAATTCGATCAAGTAGGTAAAACAAAGCACGCTGTAAACTTTTCCCCACATAATACCGTAGTTAAAACTTAAGCCCTTTAAACTTTTGAACTGTTGCTTGAACTTGTTTACAAAACCCTGATACTTTAACATGAACACTTCACAAGTTAAAGCAACTAAGTTGTCAGTTAGGAATATTAATTTTGTCATGTTTTTCAGTGTAAGTCAGCTGTATAGAACGGCACGTTTGAGCTACACGTCGATGCTCCATCGTTCTACTCCGTATTTGGTTGGTCTGAGCTTGGGACTAGCGTTGAAGA
Source organism: Agrochola macilenta (assembly GCA_916701695.1). Lineage (NCBI taxonomy): Eukaryota > Metazoa > Arthropoda > Insecta > Lepidoptera > Noctuidae > Agrochola > Agrochola macilenta. The sequence goes on along the minus strand of OU753560.1, from coordinate 18,367,794 downwards.
AACCTGTGGAGCATGGCAAGGTGAGATGGTTTGAGGAAATGGTGTGAGCATAAGAATAATCAGCGTATAACGTTCCACTACTGAGACACAGCCTCTTTTCTGGGAGAGGGAGTGGGCCATAAACATAATCCACCACGCGGGCACAGTGATGGATGTCTTATGTCTCAGAATATAAGGTTCTGTTTTAATGCTATAATAGGGATGTTGATAAGAATTTAACGTCATTAAAAGATTACTGTAATACATTGAGTAGGCAATACGTTAAAATGTGGCATGATACCAGTCCCCGGTAGATTTTATACCGACTTGTGACGTATCGAGCCCCCACTTCCCAACTTTAATGCGTTTTTTTTTTTTTTTTTTTTTATTTAAATGATAATGCAAAAAATACGGACTAAATCGTTTATTTTCCCTATTATGCAAAAATTATGAACTTCTATTATATATCTTGTGACACGTGGAGAACACTACATTAAAAATACCAGAAGAGCTAGAAATTACTAAAATAATAATTATTGAGGCTTTTATTTTAAGGTTCTGAGTTGTCCTGATATTGAGATTTCTTAGTAACTTGCTAAAAAGCTAGCTCTTTTCATCGCCACTCATCGCCACTTTGCCATGAATTGCTGGTTATTAGGGGAGAAGGCGATCTTTCCATTTTTCAGTACTCTAAAAATTTATCCTAACCATTAATCAATTAAATGGTTTAATGTTCATGTTTTAGGACAGTGTTGTTTTTATTGGGGTGTGACCACATTTTCAGACGCGGAATCGGCTTCAGGTCAGACAGAGCTTTTAATCCATGCAATAAAAGCGAAAAAAAAAAACCATTCGCCTCGTTTCTGTTCAGACGCGACTCGACACCACGTCGAACTTAATGAGACAAGTGTGATCGGCTCAAGCCGATTCTGCGTCGATCAGTGTGGTCACTCCCTTACGAGAGTAATCTTGTTTTTCACTATACCGTTTATCTTACAGTTTATTCTCACCATCGGTTGGCTGTCCAGCATTGCGCTATGGTGCCTCGTTTGGTGGGCTGGTATTGACGCCGGCTTTCTCCAGTATCGTTACAGCGCCTCTTTCGCTGCTCAGTACGCTTCGCTTGCACCTATAGCGTCTGCCCTTGCTATTGCATGGGTAATTTATGCTGTCCATAGCAGTAATGGTAAGAATTTGAAGTCATTTTACTAGTAGTTGGTTTAAGAATCGGGATTCTTGATAAGTGCGATATGGGATTCGTAGATTTGGTAGCAAATCTTAATTCTCTTTGTTTGTGTTTGTTCTTCAACTTTAATACTCGTTTTGTTCTACAGGGTTCCTATCACGTTTCTTGTGCTGCGGTCCTTTAGTGCTGATCAGCCGTCTCTCTTACGCGATCTACCTCACCCAGTTCATTGTGTTTATCACGAACGTCTCAACCGTCAAGACTTCTAGGGAATTCACTTTGATATCTTTGGTAAGGATATTAATTATATGACTCACCAAGACCCAGCCAATAACAAGGCCAATAAATTACTTATTGCATTTGTATATTCATATTACAGATCGACATCCATGAAATATTAGCAATACTACTATCATCAATCCTTCTGACCGTAACATTTGTCTTGCCGATGCAAAATCTGCACAAAGTCTTCAGTTTTCCATCAAGATCCAGGAGTTCAGACGACGCTAAGGAATCAGAAGACGCTGAACAAGAAAAACACGAAGGAGAAAAAGAAGAGGAAGAAGTAATAGAAGTACCACAAAGTAGGATCAGACAACACTTTATAGCACACAGAGAAATGTTAGAAGAAATACCTGAAACAGAAGTAGAATACGAAGCACAAAGAGACAACGAAGGACTCGAAGAAATTTTAGAGGAGGAGGAAGAAGATGAAAATGGCGAAGAATCTATTGGAAATGATGATGATTTGGAAATAATCGAAGAAGAAGGTGGGGAAGACGAGGAAGACGAAGCGTGGTTGGAAAGAGAACACTATGTACGAAGGAGGTCACAATCAAGGGAGGATGACCACGACCTTGATGAATGGGAATGGACTGCGAATGGTAATCGCAATGGAGCTCAATATTATCGATACTCAAGGTAGCGTTGTTTATCTGTTAAATTAAATTATCTTTTTGAGTTTTTGTTCTTGTTTCATTTTATACACACCTTGTCGTGTCTAGAATATTGTAATGCAAAAAAAAATATCGTAATTATCCAATGTACTATGCGTTAAACTTCTAAAGGAATTATTATAAGGATTAAGGTGGATCCGCAAAGTTAGCCCGTGAAATAAAAATTTCAGTGTCAGGTTGTATCTTGATTAAAATGTGATTCACGACCATAACAAATATGTTTTTACCATATAAATATAAATAACTTCTTTCTTATATCTATGGTATTTACAGAATTATAATCATCAGAATCATTAATATAGTCAGTCAAAGAATTTATTTCAATTAGGCACATAAAAGGCTCTATTGAACGTCAAAATTTACAAAAAAAATAATTGATTCTAGTCGCTCCACCGTTACTCTTTTGAAATATTTTCAAAATAATTTTGTATACATTAATTATATAATTATAATATGTGAAGACGATGCATCTAGAATAATAATAATAATATTTATTAAATAATATTTAGTAAAATTATACGATATTCCTAACATTTTAATACATCTCTCTAAGTTAGATTTGTTCCATTAAAGGACATTTTCATGAAATCATGACGTTTGAATTTCACGGGCGACCTTTGCGGATCCACCGTAAGTTATTTTATTAAAAGACCACCTGAAACAGAAGCTAAAAGAAAGAAAGAAAGCTATTATAAAGTTCATGATGCACTTAAAATTATAACATTCAAGTTATCAAAAATACCAGTGTTATTTCAATTATTTTACCGATGGAAAAACTTTATCGCCTAAACTTTACATAAACGTATTCAAAATTTCGATACAGGTATCAAATATAAGGATTCAAAAATCCAGTTTTTTATTATTTGAAGGTTAGATCCGCAAACGTAGGTAATTAATGTCTGACCTTCTGTTATATGTTTTAATTACATTTCAGCAATTTCTAAAGACTGCTACTATGTAGCAAATGATTTGAGAAGTACATATTAATGTTTATACATTACTAATCGCACAATTAAGTAACAGATTTGCCCGTAATCTGGTAGCATGTGTTATTGATCAATTGATTGACTAAACCACCAAGACTGAAGCGTACTGTGACTCCAAACAGTTTAGTAAATATATGATGAAGTAAGCAATTTGTTACGAAGCGAAGTAAGTTAATTACAAAACCGAAATGAAAGTAACATAACCTGACGATCTCGTCTGCACTAACCACTAAATTAATGACCTGCATAAAATTACGCATGACCTAAAATAAAAGTCAAGTCGAACCATCCAGAACGGAAAGGTAATCAACCACCGATCAAAAACAATGAAGTTATTACAATATTAAAAAGGCGACAGAACCCATAGCGAGGACTCACTTCAATTATCGAAGGATTGAAGCCTCAGTCGCCTCAGTATCGCTAGAGCCTGCGCGCGCGCACGTCATGTTTTCCGCGGCGGTTTTCCTAATCGCGTGCGCGGCAACTGCCGCCATTGATCCGGAAACTTTTAATACTACATTATTGAACAAGGAAGTGTTACAGAAACTATCACCTCTATTAAATTCTAATAGAACTCTGAATGAAAGAAATTTAGCTCTGCTTAACAGGACTGTTCAAAATTTGGGAGTAGATAAGGATTTAGTGGCGAGGTTTACTGATTTCGTTAGGAATAAAACGGTTCAGAAAGAGGCTGAATCGAAAGTACATGGAGAAGCGAAAACTACTTCATATGATGCTTATGGGGATGAGATAGGTAACAAGGATGGGTCTGTCAGGCATGTTGAAGAGTCTCCTGATTACGCGTCTTCGGTAGTGTTGGCGAGTGATCTGCTGTCCCTAACAAGTGCTGTAGCTAGCGTGAAGGAGACAGCTTGCAGGGAGCATGGATACAAGTTCCTAGATGGATTGATTATGAACAAGAGGTGGGCGCTAAAAAGTAAGTACTGCATTATTTTGTTTAAAATGCATGTTTGTTTTGAAGAAATGAATGCAATGAAAGCTGTGTCAGCATTTACAGGAATGCAACAGTTTTATAGTGTTTGCATTTTTGATGTGTATTTATTTATGAAGTTTTTGTATTTCAAATTATTTCAAACATTTGATACTTTTAGAGGTTATAGGAGAGACCTTCCATTGTAGATCATTACTACGCACGATCTTGGAAAAACGACTTTTCCTCATTACCGTTTTCCTTAATAACCAAAATCGCCTTGCCATTACATAATGAATTTGAATCATAGTTTTACCTAGATTTTGTCTTTATGTAAAGTTGAAAAGATAAAGATGTTTTTATGACAGTTTTGCCTGCTAGTTTATATGATTATCTTTGTAATAATAACACGTTTTACAACGATTGTTACTTTATTGTTATGTTACCGGTTTTGTTCATAAAATAAAAATAAATTAAATGATGCAAGTAAGCAACTGGCTCGAATTCTTCACGATATTAAGAAGTGACTATATATTTTTAGATCCTCAGATGAGGAAAAATCTTCAAAAACGCAATAAGTAGCCGATAAGTTTGTTAGTAATCTGTTAGAGATAATAACACCTATCGCGTAGAGCGCTTATCCTAAAAGTTGGCAACATCGCAAATAGCTGTCAAATATTTACCTGTTTTGCTGTATGGAAATAAAAAATGTGGCTAACTAGTAAACTAAAATATTAATTATGAAATGCAATAATTAATATCGTTACACCGAATATTTAGTTTTAGATGTAAAAAAAGTATTTGAAAACTTTCCAAATGCCTTTTTTGCACCTAAAACGGTTACAAAATCACATTCAGTGCTATAATTGCAATTCATTATTAATATTCTAGATTGCTAGTTACCCACATTTCGTATTACCATACAGTAAATATTGCCAAATTAATCAAAACAGCGAAATATTTGACTTCTATTTGCGATGTTGTTACCCACTTTCAGAATAAACGCTCTTCAGCAAAGCTAACTTTATTCATTTAAAATATCGAATCGTAACGTAACGCTACTAGGTACTAAACTATGAAGTAGATTAGTCTCTATAGTTCGTATCATAGCACTTACTGTGGCATGGACTTAAGGCTCATGTATATCTAATGCCAGTCCAATTCTTTGTCAGTCAGTTCTATAAAGGGAACCCCTATAATCTTTTACTATAATCAAGAAAATATTTTTATGGGTCAAGTTTTTTAATGGAGCTCGTGGCTAAGTAATACTAGCCGTACGGGTCGATCCATCAGGTTAACCTACGCTTGCCGGGGTAACTATCTTTATATACCGAGATTCCTCCGTGCCTCGCATAGCCGTTGGTCCCGGCTGTCATTCGTGGACCTTTGACAGTCGTTACGGGTTGTCAGAATCCTGAAAGTCTGACAACCAGTCTAACCAAGGCGTATCGTGTTACCCAGTAACTGGGTTGTGGAGGTCAGATAGGTAGTCGCTCCATCTAAAATACTGGTATTCAGCTGCATCCGGTTAGACTGGAAGCCGATCCCAACATAGTTGGGAAAAGGTAAGCTGATTGAGTTTCAAAATGTAACCTGACACATAACACAAAGGCATTTAAAAGCATTGTATTGTGTATTTAAATCCAGATTCATTATGTTGTTCTTGTACAGACATTGCAATGCATAAATTAGATTTACGTGAAGGTGCTAATAAGTGATTTCTATAAGTAATGCATCACACATAGCAGGTTTAAAAATACCAGACATGGTTAAGAGCGTTTATTCTGAAGGTGGGCAACGTCGCAAATAGATATCAAATATTTCTCTGTTTTGATTAATTTGGCAATATTACAGTGAGGAAATAAAAAGTTTGGCTAACTAGCGAACTAGAATATTGATTATGAAATGCAATAATTAATATCGTAACACCGATAATTCGTTTTAGATGTAAAAAAAGTATTTGGAAACTTTCCAAATGCTTTTTGTACACCTAAAATGGGTACAACATCAAATCCAATGTTATAATTGCAGAATATTGATTATGAAATGCAATAATTAATATCGTAACACCGATAATTAGTTTTAGATGTAAAAAAAGTATTTGGAAACTTTCCAAATGCTTTTTATACACCTAAAATGGGTACAACATCAAATTCAATGTTATAATTGCAATTAATTATCAATATTCTAATTCGCTAGTTAGCCACATTTCTTATTTCTATTCAGTAATTGCTTTATGAATCAAAACAGGTAAATATTTGACAGTTATTTGCAACGTTGCCAACTTTTAGGATAAACCCTAATAAATGTGACGTCATAAAGTCAAACTATCAAAGCTAGAACTTGATACAAATCATAACGCCTTTTTCTCTGATGGCTTAGGCAGAGGTACACTCTCATTTCATCAGTGTAATAGGGTGCGAGCCTATTGCCAACAACCGGGCAGAAATTGAGACTCTGGGCTACTACTGAGAAATTTCTGATGGAAAAACGCAATAACACTTTGCCCGACTCGGGAATCGAACCCAGGACCTCATGCTCAGCAAGTAGCGCTTGCGAGAACTACAGCAACGAGGCACATACAAATCGTCAACTAAAATACGTCGGATATCGATTTGTATGTTAAATTGATGATGGCAATACAAGAATGGTCAAAGGGGACTGACACATTTCATGGTAACATCAGCGGAAATGGGTCTGTAAATAATAATGAACTACGATCACTAACTCATCTGCCAATTGTAATCATTACGAGAAAAATTTAGATAGACAGATTATCAGCTGTGGTTATCCTCTGCAGGTGCGAATTTTCCCAGATATGAGACCTAGCTAGATCGATTGTCATCTCCGTAAACCCCTATATTGCAACCTTCATCGACATCGTTAGAGCCGTATTCGAGAACGTGATTACAAATATATATATAAATATACAAATATTGCTCATTACTTAGGTTATGGGTATACCTACCTGTCTACTCTATAATATTAACCAATACCTGTAGGATCTCTTTAATCTGTTTACTTGCTTTCAAACGCTTTTCTAAAGTTTTGACTTACATATATAAAAATAGCCTGCACAGTTATTTTAAGAACCCCTCACCAGGAAAGGTTCCTTTTTCTCCTGATCAATCATTTTGGCAAGTTAATTTATACGGGATCAAAGATAAATTGGTCGACTTATGTGGACCGGTTCCGCATTGACGTCACTAAAGCTTTTGTATGGGCTCTGGCGAATGCAACATGTTTCAAATAATAATTTTGGCAAGTATTCCGTTTTTTTTGCTTTGTGCAGTTAGTGGCTTGGAAGTTAAAGGGCATTCACTTTAACGGTTCAAGAGTTAAGGATTTTTTTTTCCTTAAAGGTTTATGAACGCGTACGCGTCCTGTGGGTATTCAGACACACTTAAAAATTAAGCAGTCATGGGAACTGCCTACAGAAGTGAAAACTAAAAACTGGTATTAGCGCCATCTAGCTTCTATAGTCAGCACTAGGGCCAGATCTTGTCCATAAATCGCTCAACGAGCCTAAAGAAGTTTTCCCTTCAATAGTTGCAGTACTTTTTGAACCTATAGGAGGCACGAGAGCAGAGAAAGGACGGTTACTTTCCTGTTTTGTTTAATTTTAAGTCATTTCAAGGTTTGGTTAGAATAATATGCTGGATTTTATTCTTAATGTGATTCCTACAATCATATTTGCTGTTAAGTCTTTCAGACCAGATTCAGTACGGCCACCGATCTGAGATACGGGAGACTTTCAATTATTATTTTAAAGAATGATTCGACCCTTCCGAATTACGGGACTTCTGATTATGAAAGGAAGGAAGGTTTTCAAAAGCGCAACAGCGTCCTGCTGTCTGCTAGTAACAAGATAAATTGCGTTCATCAATCCGTCTGTTATTTATGTCGATTGAACCATGTTTTCTACAAAGAGTTTATTACAAAAGAGTATTTATCTCAAAATTGTCGGTTATGATTTTGATGCTCTTTTGCACAAGGATAAAGATGAGGTATCCCAACACAGATATCACAACCGTATCGCTATTGGTCCATAGCCCAATTTCGCCCAGTCTCCTTTTACAGAACACTAAAAATAGCATATTAATTAAAGGAAAGTAACATTTAAATTCACTAATGAGGCAATTATGAGCCTAAATGTTTTTCTAACGGCCCTTACGGCAATTCAAATATTGAAGTCACTTTAACTAAGCCCTCGATTTTATGGCAATCAATGTAATATGGTAATTTTAGTCGATCTCAAGCTAGTGTCAACAAACTTATCAATCTTTACGGTGTTTCTATGGAGACTTGGAGAGTAAAACTTGTTTGACGTTGAATCGATAAACGGAAATCAATTATCACCTACAAAATTATTGTATTTTATCGACTGCCATAATTCACACAGGTGTCATTCTTATTAATTGTGTCATTGAGGGACAGATTTGGGTATTGTTGTGTCAGAGAGCAGTGGTGGCCAGAAGAAATGGCCGCGACTTTCGATTTGTAGATCGTAGGTTCGAACCCCGCTTTACTTTGTATAAATCGGGATGTTGACAAAAACATTTTTTTGTCCGTCCACAAGATTACGGCAATACATTAAGTTAAAATGTGGCATGACGTCACTCCCCGGTAGATTTTATACTGACTTGTGACGTAGCGAGCCCTCTCCAACTTTAATGCGTTTTATCTAAACCATTTTTGATTAATATGATAAAACAAAAAATACGTGTCTAATATTTTTTTTATTACTGACTGACGGCCTAAATAGTTATTTTTTTTCCAGTCAACATCCCTATTATTTCATCAGCACTGCTCTCAAAACGGTGAAAGAAAATAACATCGTGAGGAAACCGGCATGTCCTAGAACCAAAAATTCGAAGACATGTGACATCTACCAACCCGCACTGGACCCGCGTGGTGGATTACGGCCCACTCCCTCTCACAGAGAGGAGACCTGTATCCTAGCAGGGGGGGGCTGATTATGTTATTCAGATACAATTATTAATTGCACTACTTTTTAGTCCAATAAAACTCTTATTATATGAGGAACTAGAGAAAATATATTAGAATGAGAAATCTGCATTCAGCAGAATCCTGTGAGACGGAAAGCTGACCCCAACATAGTTGGGAAAAGGCTAGGCATATGATGTCAGGTTAGGTAGATAGCCCGCGCACAGCAGCTGAAACTGCATCGCAAAAAAAAACTCTCAACTACTAATAATTAAATTCTCATACAGACAAAACCAGGCTAAACTGCGGAACAGAACGGATGCATCATCGACATTTTGCATTTATTTGTTGACTCACATTGCGACGATGGTCATTTTGCTCACGGTACGTGACTATTGAGTAAATACTGCCTCCCTTGTGTCAATATGACGTTTGTGCATTTCGGTGGCAACTATTGATTCTCAATGTCCATGGTCAATAGGGTTCATTTGTACTGATGGGGTAATGGGGAACAGAATGATATGTATTTTGTGTAACTGGCGAATTGTTGTATTATTGATTCTCAATTTCCATAGTCAATAGGGTTAATTTATAGTGATGGGGTAATGGGGAACAGAACGATATATATTTTGTGTAACTGGCGAATTGTGGTTGTAGTATTGATTTTCAATTTCCATTGTCAATAGGATTAATTTATAGTGATGGGGTAATGGGGAACAGAACGATATGTATTTTGTGTAACTGGCGAATTTTTGTAGTATTGATTCTCAACTGACCATGGAGTCAATAGGGTTAATTTACAGTGATGGGGTAATGGGGAACAGAACGATATGTATTTTGTGTAACTGGCGAAATATGGTAATAGTTTACGCCTCTATCTAACCGGGTAATACAGGAGTGTGTTATGTTACGTTATGTATGTTCTAGCTCAAGTTTGGTCAGTCTCAATGTCTATGTAAAGACGCAGTTGACGATGGTGCATGATTGCCTAGGAGATAGGACCTGTGATAAATAGCGCGTGGTGGTTGTAAAAAGAGTACGCCCCTGCTTGCCCTCCTGCTGGCTACACGGGAAATACAACACAAGTCCAATCAAACACCTACGTTCTCAACTCAGATTTTACCGTTAATAGTACCTAAAGTACCTGGGCGATCGAGTTCTGCTCGGGTCAAAAAAGATAAACACATGTCCAGGTATACCAACGTTCTGAAAGGGATATCGCGGCCCCAGCACATAGGCAACGGAAGGAACACGGGTGGGTTTTAATCAGTAAAAGTCTGACACTCCCTCTCGCTCCGCCCAGAGCGGGAGGAGTCATTTGATGATTTCCAACCCAAAAAAAGGTATACCAACGTTGTATCACATTCTCGAGGCTGTGAAAATAGAGACATCGAAATCTCCCAGATATGAGACCTGGCTAGATCGATTTTTCGCTACTTCTAAATTGCAAACTTCATTGTAATCGTTAGAGCCGTTTTCGAGAACGTGATACAAATATATATATATATGTATTGCTCATTTAGGTTAGCATAGAATTAATAAGCGACATATCGTTTTGCATCTCATATTACCCGGCTACCAAGAAGGGTCATTATTTTAAAACATGATTGCTATCTGAATAAGCGCTTAATCAATTACATTTCGAGTTTAAAGCCCTTTACAAATTCCTTTAAATTCGAGATAACAATAAAAGTTTAAACTCGTTTAAATTGTAGCTCCAGACAAAATCGAATAAAATTAAACGATTTTGTTTGATACTGAAAGAAACTCTTTTGTTGAGGTTTTAAAATTGCTGATATTGCTATCCGATAGAGCGCATTGAAACGAAATACTCGTAAATTGTACACGTAAAAGACGTTATCTTAAACGTTTAAGATTTATTGTAAAGTATTAAACACCTTTTAGATAAAAATGCCTTTTTAATTTATCAAAAAAAAAAAAAAACGATGAATATTGCTTTAACGTATCGAGGTCAGAGAGGGGCCTAATTTGAGATGGGGTAACTTTTCGTTGCGATAAAGATATTTAAAAAGACGAGTCCTTTTTCGATGTTCAAGACACGAAATAAAGTGGATTCTTCCACTTGCTACAAAATTGGATCCGTTTTAAATCTAATGGCGGGACGGACGCAGACGGAAGATGATGATTTTAACATTTTTGTATTTATTTTCAAAAGAAAAGAAATGTCTAGGGTACTTTAATTATATTCCGGCATTTTCTGAATGGTTTTAGGGTTCCGTAACCGAAGGGTGCCAAACGGAACCCTATTACTAAGACTCCACTGTCCGTCCGTCTGTCTGTCAGCGGGCTGGTTCTCAGGAACCGTAATAGGTAGACAGTTGAAATTTTCACAGATTGTAAATTTATGCCGCTATAGCAATAAATAATAAAAATAAATTAAGTTACAAATCAAAGGGGGGCATAAAAGAGAAGTGTTTTTTTCGGCGTTAATTGCTTAATATTCTAGGGTGGTATGGAATTCTTCGGCATTCGTATGCAAGTCTGACTCGCACTTGACCGGTTTTTTATACCCAGAAACTGCCATAAAAAATCGTCTGGCAAAACTAATCCGCAATTATTGAAATTATAGCACAAGGGCATAAAAGTAATACATACATGAATTCTGTGAAGTCACAACCTTTTGCTGCAATTGGCTTCTCAAGACCTTTTCCAATTATAAACAAGATACCGAAAAAGATCTGTCGTCCAACCGGTTCAACCAGGATATTTTTTTTTTTTTACGGAATTTTATAATTTTTGCATAATTTTGATACCCTCCTTTGGAACCTGTTGAAATTGTTTTTTTATGCAGGAATGTAAAAGTAATAGTGTGACTTGTCATTTTGAATAGATTTTGATATTCTATAATACCTCCAGGGTCAAATTAAATTAGCTAGTGAAACTGTGCATGGTAACAACAAGTACTGTGATGGGTAAAAAAAAAAAAACAAAAAAGATTTAATGTTTTTTGTTTTCTTTTTTTTTCTCAACGAGGCAACGAGAGCAGTGCACTGTTCACGATGCTTGACATGCCAACACAACAAGTCAATCGTCATCCTGAGGATGCCTCGTTGAGAGGTGAAACACGTGTCGATTTCTTACAGGGTTCTTTATGCCTCTTTAAGAACAGTTAAGCGGATTAGGTTACTAAATATACGTTGTCTATTGTATTTTATCATGGATTTCCCGAGTCACGACTGAGTCAATTAAAATATTTTAAGTTTACGTTATATTTTGTTACACGTGGGTTATTTTTATCATGTCATTGTGTTACGTACTCGTAACAAGTATTCAATAAAAAAGTCTTTGAATGAGAATTATTTCTTATTAATTTAGTATTTCTTTCTTTTTGAACAAGAATTCTATATAATTAAATTAGACAGGTTTTTCATAGCTAGGTATGTCACCATACGGATGGCAGGTGGTCCTACGAAATTAACATACTAGTTTTTAATGAATCTGTAGATATACCTATTATACTCGTAGTTTAGGGAATTTAGAATTTCGTTTAGAAGACCTGTTAATTAAAATAATAACGATGAAATTGATCATGGCCATAAACATAAAAGAGCTGGTCAAGTACGAGTCAGACTCTCACACGAAGGGTTCCGTACTACCGTACAATATTGAGCAAATAAATGAAAATACTAAATGAAGAATATTATTATTTTTAATCGCAAATATCAATTATTATTTCATAATAATACTATGAATTCCAAAGTTATTTTTTACAGTTGCAGTAAATCACCCATGTTTAAATAAAATACCTTATGAATCGGCGTTTGTAGTATTTGTTGATTTATACAGTATATATATGTATGTTTTACAGAAGTTTCAAACTCCTAACTTGTTTAGTTTTTTAGATAAAAAACTAAAATGATCTAAAACTAACAAATTTCCGGCCCGATATTCTTTATTTTCGAAGAAAAAAATAATTGTTCTGTGTTTGTGAGCTCTAGACAATGATACGACTTTCCAGGGCAAATATTTGTTTTTTCAAAATTAAAATCATAGTCGTAAAAAAAATAAAGAGGGGTACCCCCCTTTTAATATGTAACTTTATATAATTTTTATTACTTGTTATTATAGCGGCAATAGAAACACACAATCTGTAAATTTTTAACTGTCTACCTATTACGGTTCATGAGACACAGCTCGCTGACAGACAGACAGTTTATTCATTACAAACAAAAATATAAATCTTTTCTGTTTATAAAATTAGTGTAGATTAATATAGATAAAATCTGTAGATTAAAAACAGGCATAAATAATTTTATCTACACTCTTAACTTAATATTTGAATCATAAACTTCAAAACCAGTTTATATTGACGTACATTATAAACAGAATACCGAAATTTAAAAATATAATCATATTATAACACTGAGTAGATAAAGTAGTGTATCAAACTGCACATAACTAGGTATTGTTATATAATACCCCTCTTTATGCAACAGTTTCATAAACTATTATTGCATCACAGTAATATGTAATTAATTATTAAAGAAACTGACACTCACAGAAAACCAACAGATTATTTTTTGTAACGTATTGTTACTATTTTGACATTTATAATAAATGCTAATCATAATAATAATTCAATAAATATTTGATCATAAACGTCTGTACTTGAACTTGAACTTCAAATAAAATTGAGCCAAGTTATCGATAAATGTAGGAATGTCCAAAAATATACGGAACTATCGAATAAAGTTTCTGGTACGCAATAATTAGTTTTATATTAGTTTCTATATTTGGATACAATTTATTGATTTCTACAGTGGTTGTGGACGAAAAATACTTCCGTAACCACGGAAGTATTTTTCGTAGAAACGGACTAACGTAAATGCGTCATTTACATTCAAACTCAAACTCAAAGCATTTATTTCAATTAAACCATTTACAGGCACTTTTGAATTGTCAAGGAATCGGTCAGTCAGAAATATGAAACTAGTTGCCCATTCCAAAGCGTAGAAGGTAGGTACCTATGGAGAAGAACGGGCAAGAAACTCCACGGACACTCTTTTAAATAAATTGTTACAAAGTATTTGTTACATCATTCATGTTGAAATTAAACATGTGAGAACAATGTAGAAAGACGTGCGTAAACGTTAGAAGCGTCCGTAATAAAAATATAAAACAAAGAACAATTCAAAAATTTAAATCAGCCAAGGCAGCTAAGAGTTGACCTGTCCCAACTGACGGCGCCCGTTCACGAACATGACGCATGGATTAGCACCATTCAGCTCAACCATTTTGAAGGGAGCTAAATGATCCAACACACGCGCCACCGTCAGCGAGACATCTGAGTGAGCATGACATACTCACAGCCGCCAGGGCACATTCAAGTCAATAAAATACGTATTACCCGGTAAATGTTAGCTCTTTAGTACATAGTACTCACACCTGTGCTCTGAAATTATATAATACAAAGGAAATTGATTTTATACAATGCAAAAATAGTCTTAAACTCTTCAGCAGCTCATTTCATCGGTAACGGACCACGTGTAATTAAGAAGATTCGAGCCGGAATCCGTTTTTCATCTACTCTTGAGTTAGGACTATATACGACTGAATCATGCAGTGGTGAAGAGAATAGCCAATAAGCAAGATTACTAGCAGGTCTGACTACTTAGGGCGAATTTCACCAATTAAACTTAACGCGATCAGCTCATCTAAACCGAGTTCAAGAGTTGTCAGTGTCAATATTCCAAAGAAAATAATGACATTGACAGCTCTTAAACGTGGTTTACGTGTTAATCGCGTTCAGTTTCATTGGTAAAATCAGCCCTTAGCATACATAAATCGTTGAATACGATTATCTCTACAAAAAAAAAGTCTTTCTGTTTCTGTCGTTTGAAGATCGTAGAGGCAGAATTATGTTTTAAATATGTTAAGCGTTATGGTGCAAGTGAACCTAACTGTGTGTTAGACGTTTAAGTTAAATCATTCGTTAAGCTCAATTTAACAACAAAGAAATGAATGGAGCTCATTTCTTCATACTTCGGGATGCTACTGAAAATCTGAACAAAATAACACCATGTCTGATCAGGAAGTCCATACTTAATGTTATAAATGTGGAAGTAACTCTGTATGTTTGTCTTTTACTTTTAAACGCCTTAACCGCTGAAGGTATTTCGATGGCACCCTGGAAGACCATGACCTTTGTTAGAACGTGGGATACTCTTTATCACGTTAGAACGTTCCCGTGGGATATCTTCTTATCAGCTCGCGACCGAATCCGCGGTCATAAGCTAGTCTGACCACAAAAAATTACACTCTGCGACCTCGCTAACTTCAAATAAGGCAGTATGTCAATGTATGTGTAAAAAAACGACTTAAACTTAAGATAATTATATATTTATTTAACCTTCTCATACTGTTACGGCATAACCTCTTTTATTGTGGATTTGTCTTTATCATCGGAAGTATCGAATTCTATCAAGCCGTAAATATGTACAGCTAAATACGGAAAAATGCATCTCATTTCCGCACATTATTTGACTTAATTTTGGTAAAAGGTCAAAGTCGTAGTGATGACTTATCTATATTTTTGGCAACTTAAATGTTATCGATTATTGACAGATAATTGATTGTAAACATTTGTTGATAACACTAAACGATATTTGTTTGCGGGTCTCATGAAACTGGTTTATCCTATGGCGAGACGTTCATTTAGTTCCGGGTCAGGGTCTTCCGGGCTCCAGTCCGTCCAAGCTCAAAGATAGTGTTTATCAGCACGAATGATCCGGAGTCCAAAAGTCACTGATATGATAGCCCTTAGATCTATATCCGAGATAGTTGAGTCACGCATTTTAATTCTCGCTTCTAAGTTTGACAACACATCTCCTCAGTAAAGCAGAGGGCAAAGCGTCTATAGATGTCGTTAACCAGTTTCCCATTAGAGAGACGATCAGATCATTCGTCATTTTCATCCTAAATAAACAAGCGAAATGATACGGCTAGTCAACATGCACAAGCATAGAATAATCAGCCTACTGCGTTCCCTTTCTGTGAGAGGGATTGGACACAGTGTGGATTGGTAGATGTCGCAAATCTTTGATGTTTTTGGTTCTAGGATATGCCGGTTTCCTCACGATGTTTTCCGTTTTGAGAGCAGTGGTGATGAAATAAACTACAGAAAGTAAAGTGTCTGGCTGGGTTTGAAATTACAACTGAGGCCGTTACAACTGGGTCACCTCTGCTGTATCGAAGTGATTCATCTTCATAATTCTTCTGCACTAATTCCAATTTATTTGTGGCCGGTGCAACATATATTTTTCTACCAGACTTCTCTATTAGTTATCTCGTTGGTCCCCCCCTTTCTATTCATATCATCTTTCAGACAGTCAATCCATCATTTCTTTGGTTATCCTCTACTGGTATAGTCATTCTCTATTTTATCTTCCTTCTCCTCTCCTTCTCTTTATCCTCTATCGAAGTCGAAATGACTGTTATCTAACCGTGACCCTTAACTACGGTGGATTAGTCATCTGTCACTTTGTCCGTCAAAAGAGTTTCTATAGCCGGAAGTTTGTCAGCCATCTTGTAACGGTCAGGCAAAAGTTCAAAGTCAGTGCCATCATATTTATCTGATGTCCTCTAAAAGAAACCGTTACTTATTGCGTGATCGACCGTAAGGTATTGTTTTGCTTTCGTAAAATATGTCGATCTTCTTCTTTTCGTGTGGTTAGTAACTAACCTGGTGTCAGAGTTTTAAAGCCGTTCATGGGCCTCAGACTTGGCTTCACATGCCTTCAAGAAATATCTTTCAGGCATGCCGGTTTCCTCACGATGTTTTCCTTCACCATTTTTGAAGCAAGTGATAATTATACAATACGCACATAAATCCGAAAAGTCAGAGGTGCGTGCCTTGGGTTCGAACTCGAGACCTATGACTTGGCAGTCCGACGGTCACACCACTAGGTTATCACTGCTCAATATATCGATGAAACACTTTTATTCGAGTTTTCAAATAAATGAAATTTGAGTATTGAGATCATTTTTGGGCCTGGTAAATAAGGCAATAGGGGTGCTCCCGAATAGAGTTGACAGCTATTTTTAAGTCCCATGACATGAGGGTGTATCTAGGTACGATTCAACCCTTAACACCTCTTCCAGGATTACATGTGTTATGTTATGATTACTACAATATCGAATAGAAAATTCAAGAAAGTAAAAAAAGTTGGCTTTCCAAAAAAATTAAGGTTACCTATTGAAACGGAAAAACGAAAAACGGTCGTTATTGAATAATTTATAAATATAGTGAGCGACCACGTGCTGAGGTCAGTAATGGTCTAATGTTTTGATAAAATATACCTACATAATTTATTCAATAACCTTTAAATTTTGTCAGTATTAACTTACTTACGTCAGCTTGCTGTGACGTATTCTGCGATTGTCAGGATATATCGTGTTTCAATATTTACGTCTCTCTGTCTGTCTGTCCGTCAGAGGTCCCCGAAACAATCAATTGCAATTGTATTTTATTAAATTTTTACGTGGGTTATACAACACATTGATGCGCAAATTGATCGTCTACCAAATTCAATTGGAGCGATTGACAATATTAATACAATAGGGATGACGCCTGGGTAAAAAAAAAAATGTTAGTCCGTCAGTCAGATAATAAAAAAAAATTAGACACGTATTTTTTGCTTTATCATATTAATAACAAAATATTTTTTTTTTTTTTTTTTATGAATGCATTTTTTATTTAAACATTATTTAAATGGGTACAAACAAATTATAACTAATAATTAATAAAAGTAGCAAAATTATATACTAACTTAATACTTAGATAAAACGCATTTTAAGTTGGGGAGTGGGGGTCGCTACGCTACGTCACAAGTAAATATACAATTTACATACTCATAACGTCATGGCACATTTTAACTCAATGTATCGCCGTAATCTTTAGATAACGTAAAAAAGAAAAAAATACGTGTCCAATATTTTTTGATAATCTCCGAGACGGACTAAAAAACAAAATTTTGTCAGGGTCACCGAAAACTACCTTTCCTTTTTAAAAAGGTTTAAACTAAAAAAAAAAACATTATTGCGATGTTTCAGAAAGGCCAAGAGAGAGATTTAAAAAAGTTACATAAGAGTAGTAAATGAGCCACTCTGTATTTTTTTTAACTTATTTAATTTATTTTTTATATAGATTCTCTCATATTTTGTGAATGTAAGAACGTTGTAGATTTAATAGACTAGATTTGTTGACCATCTTCTATTTTGTTAACTACCTGGTACTTATTGACAGGCCTACACCGTCCTCCCATACCTATTATCACTATAATTTGAAAACATTGTAAAAGGCATTTATTTCTAAAAGAGTACCTAACCGTGGAATTTCTGACCGGCTCTACTCCATAGGAAAAGACTAATTGGAACCGTGCACCTAGCTTCTGACGTTTTATAAGTGCCCATGTGTAAAAAAATATATTGATTTTGATTTTTGAGTTCAAGTGAGTGAAGCATTGGTCACAGCTAGTTATTTCATAAGTGAGATAAAAGTAAACATTGTTTTAATCGAATGTTTTGGCATGCACACTTGAGACGTACCTAACTCTGCTTCTAAGACATCTTTACGGATGTTCAAAAGTGCATTGGAAAATAAACTACAAATAATATTCTGATTACGCGTTACGACTGTCAAAGATCTATGAATGACAGCTGGGATCAACGGCTTGACGTGCTTTCCGAGGCATGAAGGGGTCTCGATACGTAATGGATGGTTACCCATTCACGAAGTGACCATGGTAAACGTAGTTTAATCTTCGATCGACTCGTGCGGCTGATTTGTGTGGCCCCTGTAAGTAGCAGACCTTTGTACTCAAAATTATAATTATGTATCTGTGTCTACATATTTTACTGTGTGTACATAAATAATTAAATAATAAATAATGCTTTTATTCTGTTTCGGTAGTATAAGTTTCAAACGTCCTTAATACAAATTGTTGCACAGGAAATAAGTATCAAATGTTAAATTAACGATCTGATTTTTTATTGTTTTTCATACATATTTATATTAATTAATTATTTGTAGAATAATAATGTATTTATGTATTTATTGGATTTCCAACCGAGGCTATACAATTTCATGCAAGTTTATAATCTAAGAACAGGTACAAATACAGTGTGCGCTTCTAATTGTAGGAGACCATTTCATTCTCTTATTATCTAGGTACAACATTAAGTTTGACAAAGCGAAAAAATAATAATAAATAAATCACAACATACAACATGAAATCAGAGATGGAAATAAAATGAAATACAAAACAAATTAATAACAAAAACATTAAAAATAAAAATAATATAACCATAAAAGGCAACAGACAAAATTATGTAGATTCAAAAGTACGTTACCGTGCCAACGTTTAAAAACGTGTTTCAAAGATGTGATTAAAGTATGATCTTTTATATTATTTATTAAAAAAAAACAACTTATATTTACAGTTTGCACAACACATCCTACAAGTTCGGTCTACTGTAGGTAATTTCTCAGGGATTTATTGAGAAAACCGAGTAGGTACTGTATTTAATTAATAATAGATGAGATTTGTGCCCGGTTGATGGCAAAAGGCTCGCCCCCTATAACATTGGACTTAAACATAGCTGGCGACATGTGGGTGTACTATAGGGACACCTCTGCCTAACCCTTCGGGGAAACAAAGCGTGATGTTATGCAGGTAAGCAAATTTGTAATCTGAGTTCGCAATTTATTTGTCTAACATGTAAACAAACACGAGTTTTAGGAAAAACTATGTATTATTGACTACATATGACTTTTTCAACAATACTAGTCATCCTAAAATCAACTTTATTTACACGTACATAAAGTTGATGTTTGTTTAAGTGGAAATAACATCAATTGGAAACAAGGATTTAAATAGACGATAGGTATCATATGCATGCATGCAACGCTCAAATTAGCCGTCAAAAACCTGCTAAGATCAGCTTCATAATCAGTTTTATTATAAACGTAGAGTAATGTTATTTAGTAACACAGTAACACAAACCAGAAACCAATGGCAACCCAGAAACCAAAACTTTCCGCTTAAAAAATATATATTTTTGCAAGTATAAAAAAAAAGCTGCTTAGCGCGAGTACTACCGTGCAATATTAAGAAAAAAAAAAACAAAGTTTCTTGCATTTTAGTTGCCCTTTAAGTTTTTACTTTATTTTATTTTTATTATTTGTTGTTATAGTGGCAATAGAAATACACAATCTGTGAAAATTTCAACGGTCTACCTATTACGGTTCATGAGATACAGTCCGCTGACAGACAGACGGGCAGCAGAGGCTTAGTAATAGGGAAGGTTCCGTTTGGCAACGTTCCGGTATGGAACCCTAAAAAGCAGTATCGAATGAATCAATTCGTCATACGAAACCTTTAATTGTCTTACCTGCGCAGTGGTTGCGTAAACGCATTCTTGGCATCTTGCCCGTGCGTTGAACCAAAGCAGATTGTTGACAAAACGAGCAAAAAGATTTAGTGTTGTGTAAACAAAAGTGGGCCAGTTATAGGTCACCTTGTTATTTGAGTCACAAATGTTTGTTAATTGAAGTATCTTTTATGGTTCGTTTTTTTATACCAGAGACTAATTTGACAGGTACAAAAGTCAATTGAAAAAACAAGCCGAACTCATCTAGCAAATGTCAATATTTTTTTGTATGACGTGTAAAAGTGATTCCTATGTCCTATTTACAGAATAAACAATTTCATTTCATTTCAAACAACAGTCACTTGAAATGTCAAATTAGTCTCTGGGATTAAAAACGAACTATAGTTTACTTTTAATTAAGTAAGTAATACGAATATGAAAAGGGTCTATGTCTGTGAAACTTGAAAAATTACCAGCTCGTTGATCAAATGGCAATCTACACTAGTAAGTAAAGCTGAAGATTTTTTATTTTAGTTTGTTTTTTTGAACGCGCTTATCTCGGGAACTACTAGTCGCTTTTAGCTGTTTTAAGTCGGGATTCTTGAGGAAGGTTATAGGCTATTTAACATCACGCAAAAAGGGGACAAGTCAGAAAGAACGCTAAGCAAAAACGAAGTAATAGCACCGAAAGGTAGATGGGATTGCGACGTGGTGAATCGGGGGCCGAAATTTCACGCGGAGGAAGTCACGGGCTTCTGCCCGAAACCTACTGGACAAACTACTAGACCGATTTAAAAAAGTCTTTTGCCAGTAGTTTGCTATACTATCACTGAGTAACATAGGCTATAATTTATAAGGATATCACGAGGGTGAAACCGGTGGCAGAAGCTAGTAATTAATCAAGAAAAAAAAAATTGCACGGATCATGCACGGTGAGGAAAATCTGTTTTTATTTATTTTTCCGGGGTTCTATCGTTCCGAAATGTAACTAAGGGCTAGTTTTTTGATCCCTAGTAATAGTCAAGCTAACCAATAGTTAAACTGATCATAGTTAAGACTCTAACCAATTGTTAACTCAAGTTTACGTTTTTTGATCCCCATTTGAACTATGGTTAGAATTTACTATTGTTAACTATGTTGCCATTGCAATCGACACTAACTTACCCATAAAAAAGTTGGGAGTCATTATTTTGTTATGGTAACGCGTGCATTTTGACGTCCATCGCGCATGTTTAAACTCAAAGTCGGCAAATGACGAGTTTGTTGATTGTGATTTCGTATTTTTTTTTAGTTAAGTCTTGTTCATACACAAATTGAAATATTGGAATTAAACAGAATATAAACTATTATAAAGTAAAACATTAAATATGAACTATGGTTTTAAAATAACATTTTAGATGTTTACATGTCGTCAACTTTATGGTAAAGTAGCGAATGTGTATAATGTAAATTTTACAGGAGAGCAAAAAATAGTCCTTTTTAAAATGGACCCGTTTATCCGATTCTGAATTTATAAAGTTTTTCTGTTATGAAATGGGAATACAGTCTAGTCAATAACGTAATATCGTAGCGCATTAGTCAAACAGATCACACTCGCTACTTTTTTTCTAATAAAAAAAAAATATAGATACTTTTGATCCACAATACGTATGTGCCAAATTAGCAATTATGTTTTTTTTAAATTGAATCCTATCACTCATGTATCCATTATACTTACATAGGTATATGTTTTATTTATTTATACGAGTAGGTATGTCTTCATGTTGTGTTAGTTTGTAATTAATGCATTTCGATACAATATAAAAATTGTTAATGAAATACCTAAATAAAATAAATATATTCTGTGACAATTTCATCATCCGATGAAGTCTCCGACTTAACAAAATATCATAATAAATTTAAATCCATAGTAAAACCGTAAATAATCAAACACACATTAAATTTAATTAAAATAACATGAAACAGTCGATGTTCTTTACGACTAAGAGTTAACTATCCGCCATCTTGCTAAACCCTTGATGGAACTGTGGTTAAATATTTTGACCAATGGTTACATATTTAACCACTTGTCGTGTTAACTAGGGATCAAAAAACGGAATTTCCAGAAATTTAACCATTTTTTGCAATTTTTAACCATTGGTCGACTTAACTAGGGATCAAAAATCCTTTTTGGCGCAGCCGTGAGGCACACACTACTCGTATTATTGTCACTTTTTTATTTTGTATTTTGTGTTTCACGAACTGTGTCCAAATAAACATTTTTCTTTCTTTTCTTTCTTTTAAAAAGCCGGGCCTAAATATTAGTATTAACATTACTAAACAGTAATATTTGTGAAATACTCGTATTAATAATATGACGTTAGGTTATTTTACTCAAAGGAGTAAGCAGGGTCGCCCCAATCTCTATAATAATTATGTTGTTTATATTTATTTATTGCATTTCATATTGTAAAAAAAAGAAATGCTTAAATCTAGGTACAAAAATATGGACCTTGTAAGGGCACAGCATCATTGAGGAATAAATTAAAATTACAAAAATTACAAAAGACTAAATTAAAACTAATTTAAAACTCCCATGTAGGAAGTGGATGGCTTATTGCCGTCTCAAATTCAGATTCTAGGCTGCTGACTGAGAATTTGTGAAATAAATAATGTAAATTAATTAATTTAATCGTAAATCTTTCACTCAATTCTACTACAAACTAGAGCCAATCCATAAAACCTTGAGACATGCATCGGTTATTGAACGTGAACAAAATATGAATGACATTGAACTACAAGACATATACTTTACATAACTATTTATGTTAACTTCCGTGTTGATTCATAAATAATGAATTATTTATTAAAATACCATATTGGTTAGGGACCTTAATAGTATTTATCGTTTGATGATGCGGCATTGAGCGAGTTTAGAATAAATGTGACATAGATGTCGAATTTAATTTGGATATTGATTTGAAAGGTCATTAAGAGCGTTTATTCTGAAGGTGGGCAACGTCGCAAATAGATGTCAAATATTTCACTGTTATTTCACACAATTTTGATTAATTTGGCAATATTACTGTGTGGAAATAAAAAATGTGGCTAACTAGCGAACTAGATCTTCCGGGTTTTAAAAATACTTTAAAAGTCCATGTCTAGTTATGTGAGAATTTGATAAATATTGATTGCTATTTTAACGTTTATTTTTAAGAAAAACACCATCTTCCTCAATTTTGTGCGATGTCTCACCAATTTTGATTGTTTAGTTATTTAAAAAATCATCACGCCTTGTTTCCCCGAAGGGATCGGCAGAGGTGTACCTGTAGTAAACATTTCGCTAGTTATGTTTTAAGTCCCATAAAAAAAAACAATAATACTTTTCCCGACCTGGGAATCGAACCCAGGACCTCATGCTCAGCAGTAGCGCTTAGCGCTTATTAGACCAACGAGACAGTTAATCATTAAAATGAGTAATCATTTTGAGAAGCTTTCCCAACGTTGGGCAAAGAGTTATTTTTACATGCAGTGATCTCACGGTTTCTAGGTATGTAAATGATTGTAGTCCAAAAGGCCTAAAAAAAAAGAAATTCTATCAGCGATAACGATGATGGAAATGTCAAAAATTTATTGCATTGGCATAAGTTACCGAAAAGTTTATGTTAATCCTATTGAAAGTCGTTTTAGAAATACGAAACGCCTTGAAAGCGATTGTCATTTGTCTGGCCTAGACAAGTATCCGCAATAACGTAGTGGAAAAGTAAAAAATGTACGCAAATTCAAATTTAAAATAGTTTATTTCACATAAACAAGGGCACTTATGAAATGTCAGAAGCTAGGTGCACTGTTCCAATTGGTCGTTTCCTATGGAGAAGAGCCGGCAAGAAACTCCACGGTTACTCTTTTAAAAGTAAATGGTTTTTACAATGTTTTCAAATTACAGTGTTAAAAGGTATGAGAAGACAGTGTAGGCCAGGCCTATCAACAAGTATCAGGTACTTAGCAAAATATAAAATGGTCCATAGATCTACAGTCTGTTAAGCCTACAACGTTCTCACATTCACAAAATCTAAAAGAAAATAATCTATATAATAGACAAATAAAATTATAAAAATAAAAACCAATTATTTAAACCAAATGAAATGATTGCCACTACAGCTATAACAAATCTAATTTAATAAAAAAATATGGAATATTGTAGGTGTATGGTATTGTAGGATGTATGAATGGAAGTATGTAAAAAAATAAAGGCAAAATAAAATAATCATCGTAATTTGGGAGCAGTTAATAGACATTTACATAGTCATGGCGTTAATGACGTACCAGGGAAGCCACATGTGCAGAAGGAATTCATGCCAAACTTCCTTGTCTTCAACGTAGTCTTTAATCTTAAAATATGGTTTTTTGATAATGAACTTTTGATGTGGGTTTTAAACTTTCCATCGCTAAGTTCTGTAACCGACTTTGGCCACTTGTTATAAAAGCGAATACTGTTAATAAGACATGACTTACTAGTTTTAGTTCATCTAAATTTGGGTATCACAATTACATGTGATACCCTTTAGAGTTTTATATTTAGCGCATTGGCGTCAATAATGGGTAGATTTCGCGGAAGCTCCGACAGCATACTAAAAAATTTGGAAGACAAGGTGGACAGCCTCTTTATTAGGCACTGGGTGTGGAGGCAGGTGCCAACATTGTGTTGAGCCACGTAACTGTTAGTTGTTGTTAGGTTATTTTGTATTATAAGTTTTACCAACATAGTTTTTAAGTCGTTGTTACTTATACTATATGGATTACGTGTACCTACCTACTTGTATGTGTGATCCGCATTATGCATAATATATACAGGGTGACAGGGACATCGACGCGAAGCCGGTTATCATGGATTCAGTACATGATTCTGGACCCCACTGCGTTGAAATTTTTCGTCGGTTATAAAATAAAAAAACAGCTGCTCCATACATTTTGACCGCGTAGGTATTGCGCTTTTCTATGAATGGTATGGTAGCCGGTTTCGCGTCGATGTCCCTGCCACCCTGTATATAAGCTACTGAAAAGTTATGTTAATTTTGTTGGAAGTCGTTGTAGAAATTCGAAACGGATTGAAAGCGATTGTCACTTGAAACCTGAGGGTCTCCTCATGTTTCGTTGCGGATGTCTTCTGTCCGAAAGAGAGACCAATTTGGGTGCAACTTGAGATAAGGAAAAATCCTATTGCGTTTGATACTCATTCATGATTTTTTGCAAAAAATCCGGAAATACAATTTCCTTATAAAGGACAAAGGAAGTTTTTTTGTAGTAGACTGCCGGTAATTACATACTTGTACTAATTAATTGACTATATTTTTATATAATTTCATGTTTATTTGTTAGTTTATGAGATGAAAATGAATGTAAGTACTACTGGAAACTCTATAGGGTGTCAGGTTAAACGAGATACTTCAAGAGAGTGTTTATAGTACTCATGAGAATGATCAACTTTTACTGTGAGACCAACCCTATCTAATGGCGAAGAAAATCAGCTGCTCCTTACATTTTATGTTCGCATAATTCGACAAAATTTAAGAAATGAGTGACACCGGTGATTGAAAAGTTGTGCAGAAAGCGTTTGCAATGAGGGCATGTGATGCGGAGGAATGAGGAAAATGTCGTGAGGAAAGTTTTGAGTATGAATAAAAACCAGAAACAATGCATAAGGGCAATGTGTGGCATACACGCACAGAAACTTGTAAGCCACATTTTCCACAGTTCCAACTATTGACATTCCCGTGTCTTTATGTATAGGTATGAAGTGGCGATCTTTGTCAAAGCGAATCTACAGATTTATACACATCCTAGAAGCACACGACTCAAAAATAAAATATGCGTAAGACGTCATAAATAAAAACTTTTATTTTTCACTTTTTAGTTGTGGTACCTACCCAACACAAATTTTAATACAAGTACCTGCTATGTAAATTACAGTCACAGGAAGTTATCATCATATCATCCACATATACTAAGTGGGAAAAATACGTATTATTGAAGCTTACTCAAAAACTATCTCAGCAAATTTAATAAAATTTATATGGGACCAATCCGGAAGCATGCCCTTTCAAACAAAAAAAGAATTTTCAAAAACGGTCGAGAAATCGACGGACATACATAAAAAAAAAAAAAAAAAAAAACATTCGCGTCGAACATATAACCTCCTCCTTTTTGGAAGTCGGTTAAAAAGCAGTATTTAATAAAAACATTTATGGGCATGGCACCCAAAATATACAATATAATGATAATTATGTAGAGTAGATGACGAGAATCCAATGTATTTTTTCAAAGATCTTTGACAGGTCGTCACGTTTTTAATAACTAACAAACATACTTCGGGGTGAATCGGGTCCGTTCGTGATTTATTTTAAAGCCATCCGCCGGTGTGCGTCGGCCTTTACTCATTCATCGATTCCTAATTATATTAATGTAGGAATATTTTCTATCTTTATTATTCCTTAGCTCATAATTAAATAAAAATAATTTGACGGCGATCTCATTTATTTTGTAGAAGTTGCTGTTTATTCGTGTTCGGGTACAAACCTGAAAAGAAAAATATTTTCGGTATTCCATTAAAATGAGTAAACAACATGGAGGGTAAACAATATTTTTCGGAAGGTAATTGAGGGTACCAGACAAATTAAGCGTTGAAGGCTGCCTGTAATGTTGTTTTGGCCGATCGAGTAAATAAAAATGTGCTGAAATTTTTGTAGCTACAGTATGTTAGTTCAGGGCATATTTTTTTAGTGGGGGGTTTGACTCACAGTAGGAACAGTGGGGTTTTAGTCGGTAGGAGTTTGACATAACCCTCCATTCTCCCAAGACGGAGGGTATCCATGAGAACTTCCGCAAGAGAAAAAAAAAAGGCATAGTGTAACCGTGTTTGAATGTGTTTCTAAATTTAATTATATTTAAACGTTGTTACAGAAAATTGTGGGCAAATTGGAATAGACCATGCTAGGAAGATAGATTACTACTTACTATACAACATGTCACTGAATTAACGCACACCACCAAACACTCCAATTATACATTGAACATTTATACATTGAATTTTTACTATCTATACTTATAATATTATGAAGAGGTAAATTTTGTTTGTTTGTTTGTATGTAGGGGGTAATCTCCGGAACTACCAGTCGGATTTGAAAAATATTTTTTTGCATTGGATAGCCCAATTCATTAGGTTATAGGCTCATGGACGAAGACATTGTTTATTTATTAAATTATTTATACTGATTGTGGGAGAAAATGGTGGTCGCATTACAAATTTACGCACGCACACGCATAAGGGTCTAGCGTAATAGGTACTTCGTCCATTTTAGTTTGTTTTGACTGTACAGCGGAAGTGCGACCGTAATTAACGTAGTTTTATTTATTTTTAGGATAAATAAATTAATAAAAACTTTTTACAAAAAAAAAACAAAAGGCTTCCGAAAAAAAAACACTACAAAGTGAAAAAAGAAGTGGAAGTCTAGTCGGTTGTTTTTTTTTTTTTTAAAGTTTTTATTTTTCACTTTTTAGTTGTGGTACCTACCCGACACAAATTCGAATACCACTACTTACCTGCAATGTAAATAAAAAATAAAAATAAAATCTCCTCCTTTTTGGAAGTCGGTTAAAATTACAGAAATCGATTCAGTATACATACGATGAAATGGACGATGACGAATGTGCATTAATTCAGTTACCAGTTACACATTGTATAAGGTAAATGTATTGCTATCCTTATGTTTTTTATATAATACCTAAACAAAGCATTCATAACTTAGACAGTAGACAAAAATAAACGAGATAATATTCAAATGCCGATTGATATTCATATAATAACTTGATGATCTTTATAATTTCGAATTTACTGTCATTTGAGCTGCGATATTATTATAAAATATAATCTTGAATCAAAATTGTAAAGTTTATTTTACAAGTGATACGAATAAACTTTAATTTTAGTCCCATCAGAATACAAATGTGATATAATTACTGATGCGGTTTACACCATAATTTAGAGAATTTATTCCAGAAGGTTCATGTTAGTATAGGATCCGACTTAGGAACGATTTACACCCATCTTCATTTCATTGGATGAAAAGTATTTTAAATCAAATTTTGTATGTTAGAAAATGTATCGCGAGTGGGTTGGATAAAAAACTCCTAGCCGAACTGTAATTAAATAAAAAATCAAAATTGACTTTTTTTTATACATTGCAAGATATACACTGATTGAAAGAGCTTTTCAAGGAGACCCTTTGCTACTAACTCGACTTTTGCCAATTGTTACTGTGGAAACTCAAACTCAAACTCAACTCAAAGCATTTATTTCAAATAAACCAATTACAGGCACTTTTGAATTGTCAAGGGGTCGGCCAGTCAGAAATATGAAGCTAGTTGCCCATTGCAACGCGTAGTGGTTCCTATAGAGAAGAACGGGCAAGAAACTCCACGGACACTCTTTTAAATCAGAATATTGTTACAAAATATTGGCTACATCATTCATGTTGTAATGACCTGACTAGATGGCTACCTAAGTTTACGAATGTTCTTGGCGCCCAATAGTCATAAGTGATATATCAAAGGATAGTGCTTTTTAAGAGAAACATTTACTTTGTTTAGTAAAACGAATTAATCGTTAAACGAAAAAAAAATAAAAAAAATTGAATTTTTAATTAATCATAGTCTGGCCAGGATTTACCAATCCACTCGCGATATATTTATTAACATACTAAATCTAAACTAATATTATTAAGAGATAAGATTTGATTTTTTGTTTGTTTGTAATGAATAAACTCATAAACTACTGGAGCGATTTAAAAAATTCCGTCACCAGTAGAATGCTATATTATCACTGAGTAACTTAGGCTATAATTTATAAAGATATCACACGGGCGAAGCCGCTGGCAGAAGCTAGTTTGATTTAAAATACTTTTCATCCATTAAACAGATGGGTGAAGGTCGTCTCTAGGTGGGATCTTAGACCATGTGTATATAAATAAAAACTAACATAAAAATAATAAAGAAATCTCGATGTTTTGTCAAAAACCGTGCACAGCAGGTTTGTCACTAGATATTTAAAAAAATACTCTCCCCCATACGCGGTAAGGCTCGCCCACTAGTACATGGAACTTAAGGCGACAATAACCGACTTTAAATCATTTTATACTGAAGATCACGTCTAAACGAGTAGTGTTAGTGATTTGGAAAAATATATTATGTTAAATAAGAGCATTTTTTTTTAACTTAATCTGTGAATATTTTAGATTATGTTTATATTACATCGTGTCATTAATTTGTAAAGTTATGTCTAATGCGGATAAAAAACTGAGAATCACGTAAAAACTATCAAGCGTATTTTTCTGAAACCTTCACCATTTTAAAGATGATTTAATTATTTATCTTTTAGTATACGTGTTTTATTAAAATACCTTTTTTATGTATAATAAATTGATAATGCGTCTAATTTGGGACAGAGCTCCTTGACGGTCGAGTTCTATTACTGGCTGGACGTACGATGCGTTGCGTGAGCTCAGCACAGAACACGCAAGCTGCCACTCAAGGCCACTGGCATTTAGTGGCGTCTTGAACATAACTGGTGAAATGTGGGTGTACTGTAGGAACACCTCTGCCACCTCACCACCTTCGGGGAAACAAGGTGTGATGTTTTGTAATGTATAAAAAAAAAGATCAATGAGTCATGATACTAAGTCCACGAAAGATCATTTGATGACTAAGAAATGAATCGTCATGTACTAATGTGATAAAATAATATTTACTATTATATTGTGTGATGTCGTTTTAACCCAGTGACGTTACCAACGTGACGTTTTTCAAATCATAATTATGTACTTTCTGAAAACATCGTGAGGATACCTGGTCTTAAAGTTAATATAAGTCTGAAATCGCCAACCCGTCTTGAGCAACCGTGGTGATCAATGCTCGTGCCTTCTGTGTAGGAGAATAGGCCTATGACCTGCAGTGGGAGAATAATAGGCTCGTATTATATACTATTAACTACCAGGGCGACCGAGCTCTGCTCTGATGAAATGAATGCTCATTTAATAGAATAGGAAAATTCATACTAATTTCATGCTGCCATGATAGTACATACTAAGTCCATGCTACCATTGTAGTAGGAACTTACTAATTCTATGCTGCCATAGTAGTAGGTACTTACTAATTCCATGTTGCCATGTCATTATTCTAAGGTAGCCATCTTGTTCTAAACTTTGGACGACCGAGCTCTGCTCGGGGGAAAATACGGAGTAAACGAATTTTCCCAGATATGAGATGAGACCTAGCTAGACCGATTTTTCGACCCCGCAAAACCCCCATATAACAACTTTCATCGAAATGATGATAAGTGTTTTCAAGAAAGTGATTCAAAATAAATATATATATATATTTACGTACGTTTAATAGTTTAGGATATTAGGTAATACTCAATTGAAAACGGTGTTTTTAATTTTGTAGGTGAATGATTTCATAATTGTGAAGTAAGAAAATAGTTCGGTTTCTCGTTGACTTTTTGACTGACTTAAGGCTTGTGCAGACCAGCGCGACTTGTCGCGCGACGCGACACCGGTTATTGTTATACTGTGAAGTTTTCTTAGAAATTGTATTGTTCGTGTCGCGTCGCGCGACAAGTCGCGCTGGTCTGCACAAGCCTTTAGGTTCCAATCTATGTACCTTATTTTTGTTATGTTTTTATTTTTCTATTCGATATCTTTGGAATTCAGACTAACTTCGTTTGTTTAATGCAAATTACACCGAGTCGTTAAAAGATAAAAGAACAAGTTTTCTATTTATATTTTTAAATTAATAGCAGCTAACATTTAAAAAGGATTAAAATAAAAGAACAAGTTTTCTATTTATATTTTTAAATTAACAGCAGCTTACATTTAAAGTTTTAAAGTTGGTACAAATAACAAGTCGTAACCCACGTCATATGTAAAAGCGATTGCTGCACGAATACGAATATACACGATCGTTCGAACTTTTTGTTCAGTATTCCTGATCGCACCGACAGATGGCGCTTTCCGGTTTTCCAAACAAAAAGTGACATTATGATCGCGTATTCGCTCTACGATCGCTTTTATATAGAACGCGGCCTTATTTGGTTAATATGCACTTAAGAGGGTTTATCCTCAAAGTTGGCAACGTCTCAAATAACTGTCAAATATTTACCTGTTTTGATTAATATAGCAATATAGTATGGAAATAAGAAATGTAGCTAACTAGCGAATTAGAATATTAATAATTAATTACAATTATAACATTGAATTTGATGTTGTACCCGTTTTAGGTGTAAAAAAGGCATTTGGAAAGTTTCCAAATACTTTTTTTCTAAAACTCTAAAACTAAATATTCGGTGTTACGATATTAATTATTGCATTTCATAATCAATAGTCTAGTTGCTAGTTAGCCACATTTCTTATTTCCATACAGTAATATTGCCAAATTAATAAAAACAGCGAAATATTTGACATCTATTTGCGACGTTGCCCAATTTCAGAATAAACGCTCTTAAATAGGTATTTAATGTCAAATGCACATGTAACACTCACTCTCATGAAGATCGGAGACGCTACGCTCAAAGTTGTGGACGAGTACGTTTACCTAGGACAAACTGTCCAGCTAGGTAGGTCCAACTTCGAGAAAGAAGTCAATTGTCGAATCCGACTCAGCTGGGCAGCGTTCGGGAAGCTACGCAATATCTCCTCGTCCCACATACCACAGTGTCTCAAGACGAAAGTCTTTGACCAGTGCGTGTTGCCAGTGATGACTTATGGCACAGAAACATGGTCGCTCACAATGGGCCTTATCAGAAGGCTAAAAGTCACCCAAAGGGCAATGCAGAAGGTAATGCTTGGATTTTCCATACGTGATCGAATCAGAAATGAAGAGACCCGTAGGAGAACCAAGGTAACCGACATAGCCCGAAGAATTACCAAACTTATGGCAATGGGAAGGGCACATTGCTCGTAGAACAGATGGCCGATGGAGCCGAAAGGTTCTGCAGTGGCGACCACGTACCGGAAGACGAAGCGTTGGAAGGCCTCCCACAAGATGGACCGATGACCTTGTGAAGGTCTCAGGAATCCGCTGGATGCGGGAAGCACACAATCGGTCGAAGTGGCGATCCTTGGGGTAGGCATATGTTCAGCAGTGGACGTCTTTTGGCTGAAATGATGAATGATGAGGTATCTAATCAATCTTATAGTCTCTCTCTGTTAGTGGAATATCTATCTTAATTTTAGGTAGCAAACAAAACTACGCAAGTAACCTAAAAAGAAGAAAAAACTTGAAGCTTTTGAGAAATCAAAAGTTTCATCCTTAACTATACTGTTTACCTTCTTAAATAACTTAACTGCCTCTTAACTTGTTAAATATTAAAAAATTAACCGAGTTATAGTTCCGCAAGTTCGTTTTAAGTTATAAAAGTCAACTTAGTGTGAATTAATGGTTGTGCACTGTGTTTGTTTTACTGTATTCATAACTTGATGCAAATTTATGCATTGGTAGGAATTTACTACCCTAGTTATAAGTGCTGTAAGTAAGAACACTTAAACTGCATTAAAGGTTTATCGAGTTTTTTTTTAATTCTGCTGTACTTAACTTTTGGTAGGAATACTCAGTTTTTGCAACCATTTAATTGATTTATTAAGTTTCAATTAAGTATTTTAAATTATAATACATAGGAATTTGGTTAAAAACACCAATTTTATTCGCAAATGCACTGGAAATTAAGGCTGAATAAAGGCCCAAACAGGCGCGACGAGACAGCGCAACGTGACTCTAATAAAACTGTAAATATGTATGTATATTTCTATGTATTCATTACCAATGTTTTCCTACTCTCTACTTCTAACTTGATTTTATTTTAAGTACCAACTAATATTCTCAATTTTTCGTGTGGTTAGTACTAACCTGGTGTCAGAGTTTTTATGCCGCCCGCGGCATGTGAAGCCAAGTCAGAGGTCCATACCTCTGACTTGGCTTCACATGCCGTTGAGAAATATCTCTCAGTCATGCCGGTTTCCTCCCAATGTTTTCCTTCGTTTTTGAAGCAAGTCATAATTATACAATGCGCACATGAATCCGAAAAGTCAGAGGTGCGTGTCTTTGGTTCGAACTCGAGACCTATGACTTGGCAGTCCGACGGTCACACCACTAGGTTATCACTAGTAGTCAACTATGTAGTTGAATATACTCGCCCCCAAAATTTAATGAGACTTACATAAATGACGAAATGTGAGTGTTACAATACACTTCTGCACACACTTCGGGATATATACTCGTGACGTTATGTTATATTGTTGTTGAAACCGGTAAACAAAAGGTTTAGTCGGAACTGTTGCTAGACTAGTTCTGAGACCTGTTGAATAGAACTCTTTGTTGGAAACCTAGTATAACGCTCAACGCTTATTGGATTGCAGAAAGGAGTTTCTTGGTAATTTTGCAACAGACGCGGAGTTGTGACCTGGTACTGAAATTTACAGGTTTTTGATGAGTTTTATGTGCAGGGGCAGTACACGTTGTCGCCAAGAAATTACTTTTGCACTAAGTGTATTTAGATTTCAATGAAGTTCCACTTTATTCCGTGCGCGACTGCTAGTTACCGCCTAAGGTATGTGAGCAGTGAGACGGAGGAGTCTGCCAATTTCGTCAATGGCACCCTCCCCCGTCTCACCGCTCAAGTACCTCAGGCGGTGACTAGCAATCGCGCGCGGATTATAAGTTTGTCATTTTCACTGTCAATATTGCTGACTTATGTTTTCGTAAAGAGAAAACTTTGTTTTCCTTTTGTAAAGTATCAGAAAAAGTATTTCTTGATATGTATGGTCAAAAATCGCCCATCCAGGAGCGCTGACCACAAATTCGGCGCATTATTAAATGATTATACATACAACAAAAGGTATTTTAATATAACACGAATACTTAAAGACCAATAATTAAATTATCTTCAACACAATGAAGGTTTCAGAAAAATACGCTTGATAGATTTCCCGTGATTCTCAGTTTTTTATCCGCGTTTGATATAACTTTACAAAAATAATTTCACTATGTAATATAAACATAATCTAAAATATTCATATATTATGTTATTTAAAAAATGCTCTAATTTAATATATATGTTTTCCAAATCCAAATACACTAGTAGTTTAGACGTGATCTTTAGTATAAAATCATTAAAAGTCGGTTATCGTCGCCTTAAGCTAAGTTAAAGTACTGCTGAGAACAATTAATTTTCTATTGACAAAGGTGACCTTACCATGTTTATGATCTTATCAACATCTAACAAGTTTACCAAAGAACTTGATTGATTTTCAAGACAATCATTTTCTAATGAAAAAATGACAAAGGAAGTATTTTGTAGTTTACTAACAGGTTTTCAAACCTGTTGGATAAATTCTCTTTGTCCTTTACCGGAAAATCTAGAACACATCATTATTTTAATTGATGGATATCAAGATTTTTTTTATTCATTCAATCATTTATGTACATACATCAAAAAACATTCAAGACGAAGAGAACATAAAATTACGTACAAAGGTGATGCTTATTTCTGAAAAAAATCTCTTCCAGCATACCTGCGGGGCGGTAGGAAAATAGATGAAAAGAGATGTAGACAACATAATTATGAAAAAGTAGAAGAGACAAAAAAACATTATATAACAAAACAATTTATTTATTTTAAATAGAACAAATAATACGAGAATATACTTACATGCATAATTTTAAAATCGAATAACAAAAATATTAATAATTATAATAAATACATACGCAACTATGAAGAAGTGGAAAGATTGTGTGTAATGGATTCCCCAGTCAGGCGCGACGTGATTGTGGTGGAACAATTTCTTTGAAAACGTCATGATATTTGAAGCCATAATGATAGTGTTTTAGAAATGTCACTATTTGTTAGGTTGCTTTATTGTTATTGTATTTGTGTACATTTTATTTCAATCAAAGTATATCTAGACTAAAAATCTTGATTCGAGGTTATTTATTATTGGTTAAGAAAAGTTACTATAAAGATTTTTCTTTTTTACTTGAGACTTGGTTCCGGTAATTAATAAACGAACGGATACAATGCAATTAGAAGGTCTTAAGATAATTGGCCGATTTTACAACAGTGTAGAGTTAAGATAATTATCTTGCAGTTGATCTTTAAATTAATTAGTTAGTAATTAATTTAGTACAGTTTAGCTTCGTACTTGAACAATAGTTACCAATACTGTTTTTCAAAAACATTCCGCCTGTATTTCGCGAAGGGGTAAGTTAGGTTAGGCTGGGGGAGGTATGATATACATTCATCATCATCAAGAAAGAAAGAAAAAAGAAAGAAAGAAATAAAAAAAGAAAGAATGAAAGAAAGAAGGAAAGAAAAAAGAAAGAAAGAAGGAAACTAAAAAAAGTATTTATTGAGACTCACACAGGTGATCACAAATTAAACACACTAATAGAAAAAAAAAAAAAGTTCAATTAAAATAAAAGCAGAAAGACTTCACCTACTGCTAGGCACAGGCCTCTCTTTTCTTGAGCCAATCCCTATGCGCTCATGTGCCAGCCTCATTCAGGTTCTATCCACGATGGCAACAATCTCGTCCACCCATCTCGCCGCCGGACGAGCGACATCTCGTCCTCCGGTCCTTGGACGCCACACTGTCACAGCCTTACTCCTTGTCATAACTGCGCCTTGCCAGGTGTCTTATATGATATACATTATTTACACCTCTATTTAGCCACCTTTGTGTTAAATCTCCTATGGTTTGAGTCTGTTTATAATTAATTGACACAACATTCCCGCCCGGCCCTCAGAAACGCTTCCTATTTTTTCTGTTACGTTTTTGGTCATACAACTGATTTGTTATCTGGAGTTTTTTTATTGATTGGTCTAAGTAAAGTCAGGGAAATGAATTACTAATCAAATTGACTACCAAATTAAATAAGCCTGTTATGTTAAAATTACAACTGCAAATCTTTGAATGTCGTTTAAACTGGCGATAACATCGTCATATTGATGCAGTGTGTCTATCTATTAGCATTTCTAAAATTGGCAAAATATGTGTTAATTTTATAAAAAATTATGTTTCTAGCAAAAACGGAAAATAATTAACGTTAATATTAGTAGCTTTTTAGGATTTGGTCATTTTCATTTAGCATCAAAAGTGTAACATAAACTTTTCCATTTTGCCAATGCCTACATTAAACAGTTTCCATAATATATTTCAGCATGTTTAATTGAGTTTTGCAACGTGAATTGAACGGAAATAGTTAGTATGATTGGAGTTTTCCATAATAGTCTATTCAATCTGCTATATTTGCATGTCGCATTCATTTAATCCTTTATTCAATGTTGATGCGAAGCATTTTATAAAAAAAATATGTTTGGGAGGAAAAATCATCGACGAAAATGCAGTTGTTTTTAGGATTCATGCTGGAGTCCAAAACGGCCTTTAGGTTTCGTCATGTCTGTAGATCGGTATGTGTGTTTGTGAGTGAAACTTTTTATAAAAGTAAGTGTCAATAGAAAACTTCTGGATGCTGAAAGCCTGAATGAAACTAATTAAAACAAAATCTTATTGCCTATTTGCCGAAATTAGGCCAAGCGCATGCTGAGACGCAGGTGACGCGCAGCACAGCACAGTACAGATTTTACAGGGTAGGGCAGGCGAGGCAGACATAGGACGCGAGCGCATGCTGCGGACGCACAAACAACAGACGGGTGTGCTGCGTTACCTGCGTCTCAGCAAAAAAACAAGTGAAGACCTGCACGCGTCGCGCAGAAATCTGTGCCGGCTCTACAACGAGACGCAGTGCAGAACAGACACATGTTTGCGTCGCACCGGCCTATGCTGCAACGTACGCATCTGTCAGTACATTCATGCATTACAAAAACTTCTTTGCCCAGCGCTGCGTGAACCTGCTTCACCTGCGTCTCAGCATACGCTTAGCCTTCTCTTCATATCGTGATGGCCACAACATAGGTACAGCCAGGGAATTAATTATCAAATTGACACACTACGTCAATTTGACGTATGGTCATTCAACTGACAAAGAACGACAGTTATGTTTTGAATGTTGAATACTAGCGCCCCGCGGTTTCACCCGCGTAAGGCTGCCTGTCCACTGGAGCGGAGAGGAGAGGAGCGGAGTATCGGTGTGCCAATATTAACCAATGGAATTGCATAAAACCTCCGCTCCGCTTCAGTGGACAGGGATTTGCGAACTAGCTTAAAAATTCATACAAAATCGGGAAGCGAAGCGGGGAAACGGAGCGGAGAAGCGGAGAGGGAAAGCGGCGCGGGGAAACGGAGCCGAGAAGTGGAGCGGGGAACCGGAGTGGTTAATTATTACTGGTCGCGTGAACTCACAGTCCGCAACACCGCTCCGCTACCTCGCTCCGCACAGTCCGTCACTCCGCTCCGCTACTTCGCTCCGCATCAATGGACAGACACTGTCCGCAACTCCGCTCCACTCCGCTGCCATTCTCCTCTCCGCTGCCTCGCTCTGTTTCAATGGACAGGCAGCCTAAGTCTCGATCCCGTGAGAATATCGGGAAAAGTATCCTATGTCCTAATCCAGGTCATGGTCTATCTATGTGCCAAATTTCATCTAAATCTGCGCTGGTTTTTAAGCGTGAAAGCGTAACAAACAAACAAACTCACTTTCGCATTTATTACTAGCTTTTGCCCGCGGCTTCGCCCGCGTGGGTGTTGGAAATTATCCCATGGGTACGTACTACCGGGATAATAAGTATCCTATGTGTTATGTGTGTATGTGTGGATTACCAAGTTGTAAACTATCTACGAGTATGCCTTTCATTCCAGTCAGTTGAGCCGTTTTTGCGTAATTGAGTAACAAACATCCAAACACTCAAACATACAAACTTAAACATTTATAAAATTACTAGGATAGTAGGATTAATAGGAAAGGATAGTAGGATTAGTAGGAAAGGATAGTAGGATTAGTAGGATAGTAGGATTCGTAGGATAGTAAGATAGTAGGATTATTATGATTAGTAGGATTGTAGGACTAGTAGGGTTAGTAGAATTAGTAGGATAGTAGAATTAGTAGGATAGTAGGATTAGTAGGATTAGTAGGATAGTAGGAATAGTTAGGATACAGACAATTTAAGTTGGTAGTAAAATATGTGATACACAATTAATTTCCCTGTCGTTACGCCATTATTGAAATACATTGAATGTTTAGAGGTTCGTAGCGAAGCTTAATACTCTAAGTGCGCCGAAATTATTAATAATTAATATATAATTAGTAGAAATAAATAATGGTATTAGCATTTTATTACTTGGAATCTGTGCTGCCTTTAATTAACTTAAGGTGAACGTTTTATTAATTCATTAAAATTGTAAAAAAGTGAACTTGATATTTACATTTACATAATTATATTACTACATCATTAATTGCTGAAGAAATCAGTAATAAATTATTTTATAACGGAATACTAAACAGTTTTAATTAGGTACTTAGTAATTTGGTTCGAAAAGTAATAAATGTTTTTTTCATTCTCATTTATTCGAAGACATTACATTTTCATGGATTTTCAAGGGCACACGTAATTAATGATAATTAATTAATGACAATCAAGGGATTGACCAGAAATGCTCAAAATGCGGAACTTATACAAAATCATGTACGAAAAATTCATTCAAAGTTTGGCTTAAATATATTATTTACATCACTTATGTGCTTACGTTATAATATGGAAAACAGATAGTGTCATTGAATATCATAAATCGACATTATTTCCTGAACATCAAGAGATCGAACTTGATTTTGTTGCATAACAGAGCCATTAAGCGTCGCGTGCGCAGCAAATTGGTTTACTAGAATTATTTATGAATTTACTTGTTATGACTGTGATACATAAAAACCCGTTTACTTTGTGAGAAAAAAAAAGGTGCTCAGTCTGAGAACATTTCTGGGAGTGGTTTCGATATTTTGGCAGCGATGTTTATAACCAACTTAAAAAATGGAGGAGGTTCTAAATTAGCTTGTATTTTATTTTGATTTTGTTATTGTTTGTTACCTCAAAACTCCGTCATTTATAAACCGTTTTGGATTTTTATTTTTTATTTTAAAGGATATAGATTGGTGCCATATAAATTTGGTCAAGTTCTGATGAGTGGTTTTTGAGTTCGCTTCAATAATACGTATGTTTTCAATTAAGTGTCTAGTAATTATTTGAGAGTTTGTGTTAATAATAAATTCAGGGTTTATTTTGCAAAGTGTTAATCAGTTCTTCCTTGAGGAATTTCTCAGTGGCAGCCCGGTGTCTGGATTTGTGCCCGGTTGATGGCAATAAGCTCCCAGCCTAATTACATGGGACTTAAACATGACTGGCGAAATGTGGGTGAACTAAGTAGATACACCTCTGCCTAACCCTTCTGTTAAAACAGGCGTGGTGTTATGTTACGTAATTTTCCTTTCTTAGGACCATTTTATAAATTTATTTTTGGGTGGGAAATTATCAAATTACTTCTTCGAGAGGGCGTGTCAGACTCTTACTGACTAAAAGCCACCCGTGTTCCTTCAGTTGCCGGTACGTTGCCAGGGGCCAAGGTATATCTTTTTTGTTTCGGACTTTCCCTTACGACCATCAGAATCCGTTCTATCTTTCAACATAGCAAGGAAAAGGCTACAATTCTTCCAAAAGGAGAATGACATCTTCTTATTTAGGAATATCCCACGCTCCACTTATGTTTACGTCCTATGTAATAGGTGGTGAGCCTATTGCCATTAACCGAGCAATAGTCAAAAAAGTCAAATAATTTATTTCAATTAGGCACATACTTATAAGGCATTTTTGAACGTAAAAATTTACAAATATACAGAATTGATTCTAGTCATCCCTTCCAAAATGTAGTTTTCGTATGGAGAAGAATAGGCAAGAAACTTCACCGTTACTATTTTAAAATGTTTTACAATATTTTGTATAGAATACATTAATTATATAATTATATGTGAAGACCATGCACGTGGAATAAGATTACTATACCACAAAAAGTAAGAAGAATTAAAAATGAAGCAATGACAGATAAATTAATTATGTGATAGATACATGGTGCTCACATATTTACAAACATTGTAAAAGTATATCTACGATTTTCCTAACATTTTCACAAGTAATACTAATAAGTTAGTGTGTGCGTTCAAGTAATCACAGAATATAAAATTTATGATAAAAAAATAATACACTGTACAATTATATTAGCAACCAGTTTGATTTTGTCTAGACTCTAAATTGTCCTATGGAGCAGGACCAGACTCCGGGCTGCTACTGAGCATCTCTGCCCAAATCCTCGGGAAAACAGCCGTGATTTTATGTTCGATTCCCTTCTTCAGGCTACGGTAACAGGAAGATCTAGGACTAGAACAGTTCTGTTCGTAGGCAGACCTCGGGTTTTCCTAGGTAGAATTTAAACACGAACAAAAAAGTGGCAAAATTTATAAACTAGTTAATTTATTACGTAATTAATGACTGTATAACAGTATTTAAAGTTTTTTCCTTACGTGTTATGAAGATTAATGTTAATGCGAATAATGTACCGTTTATAATATCTACCTACCTTGAAATAACGGTGTATTAAAATTATTACAATACAGGCAGGTTATGGAAGAATCTATTTTTATGATCGGGTTTTTACACTGTACAATCTCGATTGAGCATTGATTTAAAAAAAACCGACGAACGATTTTTTTGAAGTCGGATATAAATCGATTTTAGTAAAAACCCATGTGAGACATCTCATATTTTTTTTTTTAATCGTTTTTTCATTTTCATAGAAATCTGTTCGTTGGTTATAGAGCAGTGCCAGTAACATAAGGTTTTGGTGATACAATATGAACCTAAACGTAATTAATGCGGCGACTTATCACCGCAATGTCAGGTAATGACAGTACTGTTGAATGTAGAGGCAATCTAGCTGCTAGACAACACGGACATAGTGCGTCGGCTAAAGAGAACTTAACCATTTGAGTTAGCGTAGTTTATAATAGTGAATAATAGTAACAATGCTGTCCTATACATGTAACAATGAACAAAGTGTTTTCATCAATCATCACCCTATCAACACCCTAAGAAAGTGCTACGAAATTGTGTAAAAGTGCAAATTAACACTATTCTTAGTTATAACATAATCTATCTCGTTAAATATTAAGTTAGAGTTAAATTGCTCATTAGTCTATTAGGCTAGATTCTAATCCGTTACTAAGAACTTTAGTTCTTATTAAAACAGAAAAATAAAATAAAAAAACTTCTGTTGAAGAGTTTCCAAAAAACACCCTAAATAAACATAACATATCAACGCTACTGTGATTCCTGAAGAGAAAGGCAGAAAGAAATATACCTACAGTACACACACATTTCGCAACTTATGTTTAAGTCCCCTGTAATAGGGGGCAAGCCTATTGCCATCAACCGGGCACAAGAAATTCCTGATGGAAAATCCAATACCACTTTGCCTGACCTGCAATCATTACCCAGCAGTAGCGCTTGCGACCACTTCACCAACGAGTTGGTCCTAAATAAAGTTTAAGATAAATCCATTGCTGGTTGCACTTAGATCCTCAAAACGGGAGAGGAACCATCTCAATTTTCTATCCTTTGAAAATCAATAGTCTCTGACCTTTTATCAGAACCTCTTTACAATGGGGATGAGGTCTGGGAAAAAAAAAAATATCCGTCAGTCAGATAATAAAAAAATATTAGACACGTATTTTTTGCTTTATCATGTTAATAAAAAAATACTTAGATAAAACGCATTTTAAGTTGGGGAGCGGGCGTCGCTACGTCACTAGTATGCTTCGATCAATAATGCACCGAAGCTAGTGTGTACGTGTAAGGAAGGAACGGCCCAGGGCTCAATTATAGGTCCGACAGAGTACTTGGTTTATGTTAATGATATGATTAATGCTATAAATTCAGGTCCTGTATACTATATAATTCGCCGACGACACGTGTATATTGGTCGCTAATAAAAACATCCATGACGCTTAGGAATCCCTACAACGTAACTTCGACCAAGTGTGTAAATGGGCTCATGACGTAGGATTGATAATAAACGCAACAAAAACAAAAATTGTTCACATACATTCATCACATAATAAATGCTCCACTATACTCACAGTTATAGCACAGGAACACACTTGCCTACATAGTTCGCCAAAGACTTGCAATTGCCCGATAATAGAAGTAGTTGACAAACACATGTATATCGGTCTAATGGTTGATAGCCGATTTTGTTGGGGACCGCACAAAGATTACGTTTGCAACAAACTGAGGTCTATTCTAGGTAAGCTTAGCATACTTAAATATAAACTGCCTTACAAAACGCTTAGAATGTTATATATGGCCCTAGCAGACTCGATTATCAACTACGGACTCAGCAGCTATAGAAGAACTTATCGTACATACCTGACAGATATTTATAAGCGACAGCTAAGAATATTAAAAGTAATTGCTCCAAAACATTTAAACAAGAAATTCAAAAACAGTGACGACGATTTTTTTAAATACTGTAATGTTATGAATGTGTTCAATAAAGTAAAATTTTGTACCCTTGTGGAAGTCAATAGACCTGAGCTGCTAATCGAAAAAACAAGACCTGATTTTTTTGAGAACGTTACCACTTACTAATAAATACATCCTACCTAAATGTAATAATGTGAACGGGATGAGAGTTGCAGATTATTTAGTACCTTTTCTTCTTAATAAACTTCCAGAGGACTTGAAAACGTTATACAAAACGAGTTCGAAAAGTTATAAGTACAAATCAAAGCGTTTCCTTACACAAAAAATCTCCTAATGTATGTATGTAGTAGTGTACGTTTGAACTATTTTCATCGTTAAAGAACATTTAAATTAATATGTTAAACTTTAAAAGAGCGGCACACAGAAAAACCTTGTGAGGTTTTCGTTGTGTGGCTAAAACCAAAAAGTAAAATAGGCTGTTATAGAAAAAAAAATAAAAATATATAAAATCTACATTCTCGTGACGTCATGGCACATTTTACCTCAATATATCTTTAGATTACGTAAAAAAAGAAAAAATACGTGTCCAATATTTCTTTATAATCTCAAAGACGGACTAAAAAAAAATGTTGGGTCATCATCCCTATTATTTTGACGTAACCTTCCAACCTTTTAGCGATATGCATCGTCGAAGATATTTTTGGTATGTGCAACAAATTATTTATGCTGTGGTCGTACGAAGTCGTCATTGTTTCACTTATTGTAGTACTGTGTGACGTTGGATGTACTTATGTAATGATAATTCTGTTTCTTAATAAAGTCATGTTTGTATTTTTTGGTAAGCTGTATTTGTAAGGCTGTGCGATCAAGATAGGAGTTAGAACTAAGAAGCTATGTAGGGATAATGCTAAAGTATATACAGCCAAATACTTTGATACGCAGAATCATCATCTAACTAGCCTTTTCCCAACTATGTTGGGGTCGGCTTCCAGTCTACCAGTATTTTACAAGCAGCGACTCTCAAACTGACCTCCACAACTCAGTTACTTGGTTATACCATAGCTCTTAGTAAGACTGGTTGTCAGACTTTCAGTTTGATACGCAGACTGGTGGAATAAAGCAGACTCGAACCTGAATCAGCGCATGAAGAGGAAGCTGTGTTCCTCAAATGTAAAAAGCATTTTTTTTATTTCTATCATATATATCGCGGACAAAGTCGCGGCAACATATACAATGGTATAGCCGAAATGTTTTTTTGGAACGAATTTCCTTAACGCGGCTTGCCGTAAGAGTTTACTGGCAGAAAAGAGAGAGAGATAGTCGCATGGATGATTGATCCATGCGACTTTCTCTCTCTCTTTGTGTCTTCTGTTTAAAACAAAGGAGAAACTGACTGACTGACTGACAGCCGAAACTACTGGAACTAGGAACGTGAAATTTTGTATACAACTTTCTTTTAAAATGAAGGGGAGCAGTACGAAGCGGTTTTTTAAAATTTCCCCTTTAAGGGGGCGAAAAGGGCCTGCTGGGGTTGCGGGTTTGTCCGAAAGGGATATCGCGGCCCCGGCACACAGACAACGGAAGGAACATGATACCCCAACCTCAAAAAAAAAAAGCGGGTGATAAGGGGGGTTTCGTTTGTAT
Source organism: Agrochola macilenta (assembly GCA_916701695.1). Taxonomy (NCBI): domain Eukaryota; kingdom Metazoa; phylum Arthropoda; class Insecta; order Lepidoptera; family Noctuidae; genus Agrochola; species Agrochola macilenta. Next base: position 18,323,267 of record OU753560.1, on the reverse strand, counting down.
GAAAAATATTATTCCTGTGAGTTAATAAACTTGAAACTTGGCACAAAAAGTGTTAGGCATGCATGAATTCACGACAGTATTCAATCATTATGTTATGCTACTAATAGGATTTGGAAGAGTCTGACATATACTCGTCTTTTATAACCTTAATTAACACTTATATATTACTTATGATACTTTTTATCCCGGATAGTATGTTTCCATGGGATAAATTCCGACTTCCATGCGAGCTAAGCCGCGGGAAAAAGCTAGTTTTATTATATACGAGTGTGCGTGTGCGTGCGAGTATCTCGTAAGGTCATTTGTACCCCTACCGCACACGTTTTAGTTAAAAATAAACCGGTTTTAAACTTCTGTTGCCTAATCAACTTGGTTATTGTACTTTTCCACTGTTACAGTTACGAGTAGATATTATCTATATTAAGTTCTATTATATGTAAGAAAAATTCCATCGATAATGTTTTTGCTTATCAGTATGCTGTGTTTAGAACAGGATGTTTTGCTTATTGGTTTGTTTTTGTATACAGAGACACCTTATGTTTTGATTATTTAGAGTGTGTGTGTGTTGAAAATAGAGAATGCTCATTTGATAATAGGTATAGGAAAGTTCATACTAATTCCATGCCGCCATGATAGTACATACTAATTCCATGGTGCCTTGATAGTATGTAGTAATTCCATTTTGCCGTGTGATTATTCTAAGGAAGCCATCTTGTTCTAAACTTTGGGCGACCGAGAATACGGAGAAAACGAATTTTCTCAGATAGATGAGATCTAGCTCGATCGATTTTTCGCCCCCGTAAACATTATATTGTAACTTTCATCGAAATCGTTAAAGCCGTTTTCGAGAACGTGATTAAAAATATACAGGGTGGCAGGGACAGCGACGCGAAAACTGTTACCATGGGTTCAGTACATGATTCTCTGATGAAACCCCGTTGCGTTGAAATTTTTGTGTCGATAATTAAAAAAAAATCTGCTGTTCCATACATTTGGACTGCTTAGGTATTTCACTTTTCTATGAAACAGCTGTTTTTTTCAAAATAACTGATGAACATTTTTAACGCTGGGGGTTCACAAACATGTACTAAAACCATGGTAACAGTTTTCGCGTCGATGTCCAGCCTGTATAATAACATAGAAATATTGCTAGTTTATTATTATAGTATTTAGATTTTCGTTTTTTTTACTAAGCAGTTACATAGGTACTTAATGTTTTGATAATGTGTCGAACTGGATGGCCTGTAGCATTGTAGATTAATATGTATATTTTTGATTAAACTGTGTTTAAGAAATGCGGATCATTTCAGGCTGCTAATGATACAAGTGTTTACTATTTAAATTAATTCGTATATGATTAGCTGACCTGACTGCTCACTTCCAAAAACAGGTATTTTAATGAACTCAACAAAATACCAATGCAATAAAACTGCAGCTGATTATGTCAGCGACTAGATTAGAATTTGCCCAATTTGGTGTAACCAGACGTTCAAAAATCTCACAACCAGTCTTACCAAGGAGTATCGTGTTGCGGAAGTCAGATAGGCAGCCGCTTCATGTACAATACTAGTATTCAGCTGTATTCGGTCCATCGGTTAGACAGGAAACCGACCACAACAAAGTTGGGAAAAAGGTTAGGCAGATTGACTGTGTTCGATAGTAATCTGTCTTTACTACGAGTATCTGTTCAGATTAATGGTTGACATGAATTGACGACACGGTTGGCGCAGTGGCTGAGTGATCGACTGCTGCGCAACGTGTCGCGGGTTCGATCCCCGTACGGAACAAATATTTGTATGATCTGCAAGTAGTTGTTCCGGGTCTGGGTGTTAGTGTATGTGAGTTTCTATGTTTGTAAACGCACCCACAATACAGGAAGAAATTTTTAGTGTGGGGAAACGTTTTAAAAAAAAAACAAACGGTAAAAAGGTAGCCGTGATGTAAATAATAGAATGAGTTGAATTCTTTCGAGAGTCATCGTATTCTCGTCGCCCCACCGTCTACCAATGATACGCAATATTATTATGCTAATGCACATACTCCGCAAACCAAAACATGCACGACCCTACTTCCACCATTTTTGACCCTCAAGGTCCATTGCACTGACTACATGTGAGACTTTTATCAACCACTACACTCTACACTTTGAAGTTCGACGTAAAATTACACAATTTAGGTCAATATCACAGTGCAAGTGTTAGTTAGCAAGCGAGCTGCGTATGAGTCAGTCCGCATCGCTCCCGAAACACAAAATATATTACAGAAGGTCAATTTCATACGAGTGAGAGTAGACACACGCACACATAGACGTACTGCTATATCATATCAACTTGCTGGTACCTGGTCGACCGAGCTCTGCACGGGTGAAAATAAAGAATGCTTCAATCATTAGGATAATTCATACTAATTCCATGTATAGTAAATAAATGAATGGTAAATAGTAGGTACCTACTAATTCCATGCTTCCATGATAGTAGGTACTTACTAATTCCATGCTGCCATGATAGTAGGTACTTACTAATTCCAAGCTGCCATGTCATTACTGTAAGGTAGCCATCTGGTTTTAGACTTTGGGCGACCGAGCTTAGCTCGGGTGGTAAAATACGGAGAAAACGAATTATCCCAGATATGAGACAGATTGATTTTTCGCCCCCGTAAACCCCATTATTGCAACTTTCATCGAAATCGTTAGAGCATTTATATAAAAGTGGCTCGTTTAATAGTATAGGATATTGGCGTATACAAACTGACATGTGGCTTATAAGTATTTTTTAAAAAACTATTATAGAATTATGAAAGTAGTGGTGGCCCAGTAGAAACGGCCGCGACTTACAATTTGTAGGTCGTAGATTCAAACACAGGCAGGCACATATTTTTTTTTTTTTTTTTTGCCCCATACTAATAATTTCTTCTTGTATCGTGGGTGCGTTTACAAACATAGAAACTCACATAGACTAACACCCAGACCCGGAACAACTACTTGCAGATCATACAAATATTTGTTCCGTGCGGGGATCGAACCCGCGACACGTTGCCCAACACTGCGCCAACCGTGTCGTCAAACTTTGTGTAAGTAATTTCATCACCACTACTCTCAAAACGGTGAAGGAAAACATTGTGTTGAAACCGGCATGTCCTAGAACGAAAAAAAAGATCGAAGACATGTGACATCCACCAACCCGCACTGGGCCCGCGTGGTGGATTACGGCCCTCTCCCTCTCACAGAGAGGAGGCCTGCATCCCAGCAGTGGGAGCAATATAGGGTGATTATGTTTATACTATAATACAATTAAAAGTTCCTTAAATTATACAGACAAATGTGATTCTGGGGAGCGTGTCGCGCCACTTCTTCTTCATCTGAAGGAAAACTCTAGGAAGTGCCAAGCATTTTTTGAATAGATCAATTTTGATGTCCCATGAACGCCAGTCGTAGCAAGCGCTTGCTTATTGTACTAACTAGAAATATCTGCGGAAGCCTGTTGTGGGTTTTTGTACGGAGCCAGCCTTCTGTATCTTCTGTATTTAGTAGCCGAACATCGCAGTTCTGTTTAGGCATTCGCGACAAGACTCAAGGTCGACTGAGGATTGACTGCTAATGCGTCCATGTGTTTAGTTGCTTTCGTTGTGAATTTATTGTACCAGGAATTTTAGGTGGTAGAGACCACACAGGGTTATATGATATCACTTGTATTTTTATTAATTTATTTGTGGTTTGAAGGATAATTTTATTATATTTGGTATGATTATAGTCCATCCTATTGATTCTGAGAACAGCGTCTAAGGAAATAATACTTTAATATTATGTTGTTAGCCAATTTCGTTATATCCGGGATACATGGAATTAATTTATTGATAAATTCCACCTGCAATTAAACTTGGGTGGTCTTCCGATAAGGAAAACTGTGCTTTATCCATGTCATGATTAGATATAGATTGAGTTGAAGCGGATTCATTATTTTGATTGGGAGCTTGTCGCAAAGAAACGTGGCGATACTTTTCCTCCCAGTTGTTTTGAAGTCAATCAATCTGCCTAGCCTTTTCCCAACTTTATTGGGGTCGGTTTCCAGTCCAACCGGATGCAGCTGAATACCAGTGTTTTACATGGAGCGACTGCCTATCTGACCTCCACAACCCAGTAACTGCATAATACGATACCCTTTGGTAAGATACATAGGTTGTTAGACTTTCGGGCTTCTGACGACTCGTAACGACTGGCAAAGATCCACGAATGACAGCCGGCACCAACGGCTTAACGTGCTTTACGAGACACGGAGGAGTCTCGGTATATAAAGATGGTCATCCATCTACTGACTAACCCCGGCAAGCGTAGCTTAACCTGTTGGATCGACCCGTGCGACTGTTATTACTTAGCCACGAGTTCTTCCTAGTTTTTTCCAAGTCATGAATTAAAAATAATACAGTTTCAAATATTATCTTGTAAGGTTTAGCAAAATGACAAACTATAGAGAGGGGAAGCCAAAATGGCATTGGGCTGGCTATGTTTGTCAAAGGACCGATGGCCGGTGGAGCAGACGAGTCTTAGAGTCGAGACCGCGTATATCAGCAAGAGTAGTGAGGGACGCCCTCTGACTGCGTGAGGAAGGCGGAGGGCAGGTGGTTGTGGCGCAGCCTGGGAGAAACCTTTGTCTAGCAGTGGACTGTGATAGTTGTGTTTGACAGAGAGAGAGAGAGAGAGAGAGAGAGAACGACAGATAACTACTACGAAAATACCATTGATAATGAATATTTCTACCTCTAGTGTATGGTGAACTCACACTTGGTGTTAGTGTGTGAACTGTGAGTGTACGCTCGTCTGTGCAGTCCTTTGATTGATTTTCCTTAAAAGCTTTTATGTCCTTAACTCTTATTCATTGCCAGGCAAGAATACCTTTTAACCTTTGACTATGAAGGCGTGGTAGGCTAGCATGTTTAAATAATTGGTTACACCTTTGATTCGCTTTCGTTCTAGCGATGATTTTAAAATGAAAATAGTTTACAGTTAGTTTACGGTTAGTGTATAGTTTGGTTGTCTTTCGTGATTCAGATAATTTAATCAAATACTTTGAAGCCTAGTCAAGAGTTAAGCATTATTGATTACTCTGCATGATTTAAAGAAGTATCTTGGACAACGCCATCTATATAATAAAAATGAAATGCTGCTCGTTCGTAAACTTCACTTCAGAACGGCTGGACCAATTTCGCAAATTTTTGTTTTTAAAATGTTTGTAATGGTCCGAATCAGGTTTTTACCGAAAGATAAATTTGAATAGTTGCCGGGAAAATTGGAAAATTCGGGAAAACTGAAAGTGCAATTTCTATGGGAATTTTGTATGAATGGATGGACAGGGCAACGTCTGTCCGTTCAGCTAGAGATAAATAATTATGAATGTTATAACAATAATTGCGATCCTGTGGAAGTCTCCTACACCTGTATTTTTATTTATAATAAGCAAAACAACAGTACAGTTACTAACAAGGACTTTTTACTTTTACTCACCAATGTGGCTATAATTGTGAGCTTACTTAAGAAAATGTCTAATTTAGTATATCCGCGTTCCGCGTATTATTTAATTCCTCAATGCTTTGAATTACTTACAGAATTAAATATTACGAATTCTTTTGATAATGTTTTTTAATATTTATTTTGTCAGTTGATTTAACTTAGTTTTAATACAGGGCTATTCTCTACCCGCGACTTTTTTCTTGTTGCTCGTTTCCTTAGGGGCCTAGCGTGATGTTAAATAGCCTATAACCTTCCTCAATAATTAGGCTATCGAATGTAAAAAGAACTGTTAGTTCCAGAGATCAGCAAGTCCAAAAAACAAACTCTTCAGCTTTATTATTAGTATCGTATACTACTCGTATTAAACGAGCAATATTTGTATAATATATTTGTAATCACATTCTCGAAAACGGCTCTAACGATTTCGGTGAAAAATCGATCTAGCTTGGTCTCATATCTGGGAAAATTAATTTTCTCCGTATTTTCACCCGACCAGACCTCGGTCGCCCTAAGTTTAGAACAAAATGGCTACCTTAGAATAATGACATGGCAGCATGGAATTAGTAAGTACTATACATTGCTCGTTTAATAGTATACTATACATTTGGTCCTACTTGTGGCTGAGTAATAACAGCCGCAAGGGATTATCGATCACGGTCAGCTTCGCTTACCGCAGTTGGTCCGTGGATGGGTGATCATCTTCACAAACCAAGACCCTTCCGTGCCTCGAAATGCATGTTAATCCGTTGGTCCCGGCTGTCATTCGTGGATCTTTGACAGTCGTTACGGGTCGTGAGAAGCCCAGAAGTCTGACAACCAGTCTTACCACGGGATATCGTATTACCCAATAACTGGGTTGTGGAGGTCAGATAGGCAGTCGCTCCATGTAAAATACTGGTATTCAGCTGCATCTGGTTAGACTGGAAGTTGGGAAAAAGATATGCAGATTCATTGACTGAAGACTGTTCAGGTTAGACATTTAAAAAAGTTACGATTAGTAAATAAAACGAATCGTTATCTAATATAGGAATGGCACCAAGAGTACTTACCAATACCATTTGAAAATATAAAGAAAATAAATGTTTATTTCGACAAAGTTCATGAAACGCTAAATAAAAAAAATATATAAATAAATATAATCATAGAGCAATTAATAGTGTGTGCCTCACAATGTCAATATCATAAAATACCTACTCTAGAAATTTTGTAACACACATGTAGGTTTATCCTCATTTTATAGTACCCAGTAGTATTTTGTATGACGATAACTGTCAAGCCTCCATATTAGTCCTTTATAGCTTTTATAATAAGCCATTCAAATTCAATGAATGTATACAACCGGTGGCTGACGTTTCAGCTATATACGCATCAGGAAATATTTTGGTATTAGAATTTATATTGGAGGTTTTATTTTCGATTTCGTCAGTAGGCATAGTATGTAAGTAGTTACAGGTTACTGAGGCTTTGCGTATTCTTTGAGGATTCTACTCTAGAATCCTTCGCTCCGCTCTGGATTCAAAGAAACACTCTCGCCTTTAAAATAGTTCTTTGCTCCCTAGGTAAATAATCTACTATTTGTTCATCGCTTTTCATTCTTCTTTTCAACATGACCAAACCATCTAAGCATACTCACCTGGCAGCAGACATTTAACGACAACGACAAATAATAATTGTGGCTACATTTAAGTTAGTGAAACGTTTTAAAATTAAACTTATTTACCTACTTTACTACTTCACACAATACGGGCCACAGTAAATGCTTATTCAACTCCAAGAAGTTAATAATCTAATTCCGAGCACATGTAATATTCAGCCAACGTGACAAACAAAGAATCATTTGTTTGTTTGTGCCACACAGTTTATTGTTGAGTAAACTCTTTATAATTACAGAACAGCTACTTACTCAGCATATTAATGTGGTTAGTTGGTGATGTTTGAACCAATGTTTGTCATGCCATGTTTACTTGTAGACGCTCAAACACATAGTGACATTTTTGTCGACTAATGGCGCGGTCCTTGTAAATGTATTCGAAATAATCTAATTTCTATAATTCTCTCGGTAATGATCAAAATACCGTCAAATTATTTGACATACAAAAAAATAATAATGTTATAATACAAAAATCAATCTGCCTAGCCTTTTACCAACTATGTTGGGGTCAGCTTCCAGTCTAACCGAATGCAGCTAAAAACCAGTATTTTACATACAGCGACTGCCTATCTGACCTCCTCAACCCAGTAACTGGGTAATACGATACCCCTTTGTAAGACTAATTGTCAGACGTTCGGGCTTCTGACTACCCGTGACGACTGTCAAAGATCCAAGAATGACAGCCGGGACCAACGGCTTAACGTGCTTTCCGAAGCACGGAGGAATCTCGATATTTAAAGATGGTCACCCATCCACAAACCAACCCCGGCAAACGTAACTAACCGCACGGGCCGAACGATCTGGCTACTGATCGATCGACCGGTGCAGCTGTTATTACTTAGCCACGAGCTCCTCTATTTATTATGATAACATTACAGAACAAGTAGATAATTTCACATCACATCACATCACAACATCACGACTCTTCAGGGATTCCCTGAAGGGTTAGGCAGAAGGGTTCCTGTAGTACACCCACATTTCGCCAGTTATGTTTAAGTCCCATGTAATAGGGGGCGAGCCTATTGCCATCAACCGGGCACAAATCCAAACACCAACTATCTAATTACGTAACACATTTTTGTAAACGATTATGACTAACCTGTTTCATTTTGACAGTTCAACAACATTCATTGCGTTATTTACGTTGTTGATCAGAACTTTTTGTCGAACTTATGAAGCAATAGATTAGCAATCTGTGTCAAAACGATTCAGATTCTGATTGATCGTGTATTACGCAATTAGGGTACAGGCGTCTACTGAGAAATCCAGATGGAAAAACCCAATAACAGAATGCCCGACCCGGGAATCGAAACCTGGGCCTCATGCTTAGCAGAACCGCTTGCGACCGCCAGATCAATGAGGCAGTAATGTAATTTGTTGGCATTTCCTAAAAAAGGAAATTAAAATTCCGTCAGCCAACCGAAATCATATTATTTTCATTGTTCCTCACCAGAATACCCATTTTTTTTAGATTATTTATTCAGATTCTTTATGGCACCTCTTTAGGCCATGAGCTATCTGAATATCAAAAAATATTTGGACTAGGTTTTAATGGGGAGAAAACTGATTTGCTGTTACAATGTACGAGTATAATAGATAATTGAAATGTTTATTATAAACTTCTTTTTTACGAACGAAAAGTAAGCATACAATACATTAGCAGGATCACCTTTGTCTAGACTACACAAATCGCAAAGTGTGTAACCATTATTTGATCCAACATTTGTTGCAATCATCTGTTGGTCTCAATCCAATGTTTGTAGCATGTTGAATGTCGATAATGTACTTACAATTATTTCCTTATTCGCGAAGGTGCCAAAAAGGAAGGGTAATTGTTTACCCTATCGTGTATGCCAATGTCTGTCCATTGTTGATCTGTGAAATGAATTGAAATTTATTGGGACACGGAAATGAGTGGAGAGGTCATTAAGACGCATTTAAATATCTATAAAATAATAATAAATAAATTAAGGTGGTTTATTAAAAGGTTCTATATTATTTTATTTTATTAATTTCTGAATGAATAAAATATAAAAAATATACCTAATTATTCCATTATCAACGTAAAGTATACAGGAAAATAAATAAGAATTTTATTTGCTTATTTAATGCTAATACAACTATTTAAGTAGGTGTGAATTACATCATTTGAATACCACTCTCTGATCCTGCTAATGTATGTGTACTCTTTAATTAAGGATTTAAGATGATGTGCAAAGAAAAAAAAAATAACCTTTTAATTAGGGAAAATTCTACTTAAAAAGATTAATAATTGATTTACTTTTCAAAGTAAGTTTGCATGTAATTCAATCATCATTATCGAATAAAGTCCATTAGTCAAAAGTCGATTAGCTCAGTGGAAAATTTAAAAAAAAACATCGTATTCAATTAAAAATCTTATGAAAGATGTAGGTCAATTATTTTATTATTTGTTCATGGTACCTACCATGTCAACATACCTGAGGCAGATGATCATACGATGTTGTTCATCTACTAACATCTTGTAGACAAGTGCGAGTGGTTTACAGCCAATAACCTTTTGCTGAATACAAGTAAAACGAACATCATTTTATTTAAAACTACAACTCGCCATAATGGCAGTTTGGATGTAAAAATCAAAGAAGACAAGATAGAATTAGTGGACAACATCAAATTTTTAGGCATTACCATAGATGTGTACTTAAATTGGAAACAGGAGTTAGCTGCTATTGACTCTTCAATATCATCAGCATGTTATGCTCTCAGGAGCCTTAGAGATATGTTAGATATAAAGCAACTCAAGGCTATATATTACGCGCTGGTAGAATCTAGACTAAGATACAGCATAATGCTTTGGGGAAACAGCTACAGTTATAACTGTGAGAAAGCGTTTATTTTACAGAAACGAGCCATACGAACTATAGTCAGGATCTCACAAAGAGAATCATGCAGAGAGCACTTTAAAGAATTGGACTTTTTAACAGTACCTAGTTTGTATATATTGGTAATCTTGAATCACTTGGCTAAGAATATTCACGAGTATGAATCTCAAGAGGAGCGTAAGATAAGAGAAAACACAAGAAGGAAAGAATTTAAACACAAGATGGCACCGAATAATGCTTAACATAGCTAAGCATTATTCCAGATACCAAACAGTAGAGTTAGAAACTAAATTAAAAGCCAATAAAAGCGAAGAATTTATTAATGATAAAAGTAGTCACTTAAAATAATAGCAGTGAACAGATTTAATGATCCTAAATTATATAAATGACTAAAACCTTAGCGAAATTATTTCTTAATTATTTTTGGCATTGAATTTGACACAGGTACCTGCTAATAATTGAACATTAAATTTGACATTATACTTGCTTTATATTTAACATTGTAATTGACATTTTACCTGATAATAATAAATTAGACTTTTTAACTGGCACTGTACCTGCTACGAACCAGATATTGTATTTATTTGTGTCTTTGTATTATTTTGCTGACATTGTATTAATTTGCTTAATGTAGTTGTTTCTGCATGTGTTATTTCTTTTTTTAATATGTAATTTTCAACACAATGTAAATTGTTAATGAAATAAATAAATGAATGAAATGAATGAATGAAAGTACCTATTTTTTTTTGTACTGAACAAAAAGTCTTCGAAATTATGAATTGTACCAGCCTTCTCACATATTTTATGAGTTCCGTTTTTCACCAAATAAAGAAGAAGACTCTAGAGCGGTTTGCGTTGAAAATTTATTATAGAAAGAAAAATAATGAAAAACATTCATTCATCAGTTTATCTCTTTTCTGTGTGAGTTCTGTGTGATGAGCAGATGAGTGTATGAATTAGTTACTACTAACTAACTATACATTTTATCTAATTTTCTTTAACTAAACTTCGTTTTTTAATCCCAGAGACAAATTTGACATTTCAAGTGATTATTATTTGTTTTCAATTTCGAGTTTGAGTTTGACACCTGTCAAATTAGTCACTGGGATTAAAAAAACGAACTGTAATGTAACTATTTTATTAAAGATAATTAGATAAAATTATTGGAGTCTACTCCTTATGAATCGATTTTCATAATTATGGTTTTGGTTAGGCTTTTTTTTTTTTTAGAGATCCGTTTATTTACCCTCTTTGCCTATTGCATATTCAAAGACAATCGTTTAACACACACTTTTTTACCTTTTTTTTATCATAACATAAATTTATAAATCTTTCTCCACTTTAATCTTAAACCTATTGTGGTATATGATTTTATTCTAGATACAACGTCTTCACATAGAATTATATAATTAATGTATACAAAATATCGTAAAATGTTTAAAAAAAAAATCTTGCTCCATACTTCTCCATAAGTAACTTAACCCTTTGGAAGGGACAACTAGAATCAATTAGGCTTGTATCTGCCGACGACGGCCGCCGGTCGGTTGGTTGCCGTCAAAATTGATATTTTCTCATGTTCACTGAGCGAGTTCGCAAGGGTAACGTTACACGTGTTATGTTTTTAATTTGTAAATCTATGTAATAGTATTATGTTGTAAATTTATTTGATAGACTGTTAAGTAACTACACTACCGAATTGGGACACTGTATTGGTAGCGTATGTATGAAATAAATAAATAAATTCTATTTTCTTGTAAATTTTGACGTTCAAATGTGCCTTTGGTGGAAGCCGGCCCTTATGGTCTACTAAAAAAGCAAATACGGCACAAATAGTTCTGTCATAGTGCCATACACATGACGTCACATATAAAGTCTCAGTGAATGCCCGTCGACCATTGTTTACTTACATGTTTAAGAGTCGTGTGCCTGATTGCTTGTCGTCAAATATTGGTTAATCAGAGTAGTGTATAAAAAATATTATTTATTATTAATCTTATGCAGTTGTTAGGTGTTTAAGTAATGAATAAGCAGGTATTATTTGACTGAAGTTAAGTTTTTTGACATTTGTGTAGTTTGTAATGCTGGGGCTACATTATCGCGTTATCGCGAACAAAATTTCGCGCGCTCTCTCTTTTGCACACCGCTGTGATATCTCGCTAAGCTACAGAGAGCGCGCAATGTATATTTCGCTATAACACGACGATGTAGCCTAAGCATAAATACATAAATCCTCCTGTCCTCCTTCCTTTCGTCTGTGTTTCACTAATGCTGGGGCTATATTGATACCGCGAACTATACTTTGCGCGCTGTCTGTTGCTCCGCGAGACTTCGTCAAGCGGCGTGCGACAGAGAGCGCGCGACGTTTACTTTGCCATATCGCGATAATGTGGCCCCAGCATTAGAAATTATTTCATTCTGTGTCGTATATGTAAAGATTTACATTATTTATTTAAACTTGTCTTCTAGTTTGAGCGCACACCCGGTCAATGAGGTAAAGTACCGTGCGATTAATGAAGTGATTCATTTCAACGTTTGGTCAAACTGTTTAGTCGACCACGATTTGTTGACATTTCACAGAGTAGGTATTAATATAATTGTAATCCCTAGAAAACGGTTTTTTTATGTGTAACATCTTTTCCCTCGCTTACCTGCTACCTGTGGGAGTGATTTCGTGAAAAGGGACGGAAGTGTGTAACAGGAAGCCGGGGAAGCGCAAGCTATTTGATTTGACCAATGAGCGCGCGCTGTGCTAGAGTTAGCCGTCAGATGGTTGGTACTGTCCGCCAAGATGTCAGATGTTACACATCATATGCGACTACTGTAGGTCTCGCTAGTTTTTAGGGTTCAGCAGTAAACAAGGAAACCTTATCGTTTCGCCATGTCCGTCTGTCTGTCTGTCTGTCCGCGGCATAGCTCAGAGACGGTTTGTACTAGAAAGCTGTAATTTGGCATGGGTATACATATTAATAACGCCGACAAAGTAGTAAAATAAATTCAAGAAAAATATACTTTTTTAGGGTACCTCCCCTACACGTAAAGTGGAGATGTTTTTTTCGCCTATCCTATAGTATGGGGTATCGTTGGAAAGGTCGTTCAAAAATATTGTGGGTGTGTTTTTTTGTTTCAATTTAGGAATCCGTTTGCGAAATATTAAGTTTTAAAGTGCAAATTTTTGTTAGAGTCAAGTGTCTCCCCCCCTGCCAGCTAAATACGAATTTAAAAGGAAAGCTATCCCAGTTAAGTAGGCTTTACAGGTTAACGAGTAATAATCGACCAACTTAAATTTTCAGTTTGAAAAACATGATCTCCCAAACATTCCGTATGGGAGAACATGTTTTTCAACTACAATGTTAAGTTTGTTCTCGGGATAAATTCATCCCATCTACGAACCCTTCATTGTGCGTGGTCCAACACGCACTTGGCCGGTTTAAAAAAAAAATTAAGTATGTAGTGCTCGGAAACTTCACGGACTGAGAGGTATACGACATTTAAGTGTGACTTTGTTAATCTTTTTTTTTACGAAAAACTAAAAGGAAACAACACCTGCTTACTGCAAATAGCTACTGTTTTCTATTTTATTCATTGTTTTATTTTTTTTGACTGCTTTTACTAAAAGTTATAACGAATAGCGTTTAAATATTAATTGCCGATAGATTTCAATCAATCTGCTTAGCCTTTTCCCAACTATATTGGGGTCGGCTTCCAGTCTAACCGGATGTAGCTGAATACCAGTATTTTACATAGAGCGACTGTCTATCTGACCTCCACAACCCAGTTACTGACTCAAACTCAAACTCAAAGCATTTATTTCAAATAAACCAATTACAGGCACTTTTGAATTGGCTGCGTAATACGATACCCCTTTGTAAGACTAGTTGTCAGACTTTCGGGCTTCCGATGACCCGTAACAACTGTCAAAGATCCACGAATGGCAGCCGGGACCAACGGTTTGTTGTAAACGGCATGCAGGTCCACCAACGTTAGTAATTAATAAAACACTGATCATTTCAATGTCACCTCGATGACAAGGTCAGTCGATTTAAAACGTAATTTTATATCGATATGTAATCTAGTCATTCATTGATTAGTAGGTACAGTCATTAGCGCTAATATGTATCCACTTAGCAAAATTCAAAAGCGATTTTCTCGTGGATTATTGACTGCAACTTTGAGATAAGGCCTATTTCATATTAATATGGGTTCCAAAATACTATGTTCATAATAACATAAAATTACAATCACCACACTAGGAAAAAATCACTTTTAATAGTTGCTAAATGTATACACATTGGTGCTCGTGACTGTACATATAACCAGTGTCCATTAAAAGTATACAATAAAAGCCACACCATCCATAACATGTCGAGACCCCTCCGCGTGTCTCGGAAAGCAAGTTAAGAGCGTTTATTCTGAAAGTGGACAACGTTGCAAAAGGATGTCAAATAATTCGCTGTTTTGATTAATTTGACAATATTACTGTACGGAAATAAGAAATGTGGGTAACTAGCGAACTAGAATATTGATTATGAAATGCAAGAATTAATATCGTAACACCGATTATCTATATATTCGATGTTTTTTAGATTTAGGATATAAAAAAAGGATTTAGAAACTTTCCAAATGCCTTTTTTACACCTAAAACGGGTACAATATCAAAATCAATGTTATAATTGCAATTCATTATTAATATTCTAATTCGTTAGTTAGCCACATTTCTTATTTCCATACAGCAATATTGGCAACTTTTAGGATAAACGCTCTTAAGCTATTGGTCTTGGCTGTCATTCGTAGATCTTTGACAGTCGTTATGGGTAGTCAGACCCAAAAGTCTGACAACGAATCTTACCAAGGGGTATCGTGTTACCCAATAACTGCGTCGTGGAGGTCAGATAGGCAATCGCTCCATGTAAAATACTAGTAAACTCAAACTCAAAACTCAAAGCATTTATTTCAATTAAACCATTTACAGGCACTTTTGAATTGTCAAGGAATCGGTCAGTCAGAAATATGAAGCAAGTTGCCCATTCCAAAGCGTAGTAGGTACCTATGAGAACGGGCAAGAAACTCCACGGACACTCTTTTAAATAAATTGTTACAAATATTGGTTACATCATTCATGTTGAAATTAAACATATGAGAACAATGTAGAAAGACGTGCACGTTAGAAGCGTCCGTAATAAAAAGATAAAACAAAGAACAATTCAAAAATTTAAATCAGCCAAGACAGTTAAGAGTTGACCAGTCCCAACTGACGGCGCCCGTTCACGAACATGACGCATGGATTAGCACCATTCAGCTCAACCATTTTGAAGGGAGCTAAATGATCCAACAGACGCGCCACCATCAGAGTGAGCACATCTGAGTGAGCATGACATACTCGTACAGCCGCCAGCCACATTCAAGTCAGTAAAAGACGTATTACCCAGTAAATGTTAGCTCTTTAGTACATAGTACTCGCAGTATTCAGCTGCATGCGGTTACACTAGAAGCAGACCCCAATATAGTTGGGAAAAGGCTATGCAGATTGATTACAAGTGTACAATTTACAAGTTTGTAAATCTTACAAGATCTAAACCACATTATTGTAACGGAAAAACCTTACAAATATTATGTGAATTATAGTGACAAGTCTACAATTTACATATTTGTAATTTCTGTGTTACGCATTTTTTCACAATTTAACAATTTTGTAGAATTTGTAGACTTGTAAAGTATTGAGTTGTGGAAAAAAAGCATTAGCCACTCCACGTCGTCACATATTCGGTGGCAAGAGCTCTTCACCATATAATAGAATAGTTCAGAAGCTCTACTTATCAAAATGTAAACGCGCTACGGCGATTTTATAATTTCTAACATAACAATATTATCGTGGACAGCAACGGGATCATGATAAAACAGGGACGTGAAATGTATGGTAAAATATATGAAGACGCTTTTAAATTTCCGTCCACGATAATAACGTTAAAACGTGCACGTATTTCCATATATATTTTATGGACGTGGACGTCCACAATAATTTTGTCAAGTTAGGAATTATAAAAGCGCATAATGTAGCATTATCAAACGTTTTGTATTCGCAAATTCGACTTTGGAAGATGTAACAAAATTACTATTAGCATAAGTATTTTTTGACTTGCATTTCTTATTAGCATCGATGAAATTAATAGATAAGTTGTAACTAACAGGCTTTCAATGCAGTGACATAATTCTCTCTAGTCTCTGAATTCTTGGTCTGAAAATCTGCCATTAATTAAAATGCCTTAATAACCAATCACATTCTTCGACATGACCACATACTTTATTCAAATGTTTTTTTTTATTATAAATCAAAATAAAAAGTCATTAGGCTGACAATCAGCACATTTTGGACGTCAAAATTACATAAAACAGTCCTCTAAAACGCCCGCGTTTCACCACTTCCTAGTGCTTAGCTGGGAAGAAGAAGTGGCGCAACGCACTCCCCAGCAGTACAGATGTCTGTTCAGTTAGGAGAACTTGATTCTATACAATAGTATAGAATTAGTTTGTTAATATTTTGAGTTAGGTTAGGTTATTATATTTCAATTTAAATAGTTTATTAAGAGGCTGCGATATGAGTGGCAGTATACCGACTACCGAAAAAATTCTTTGCATATTAGAAGGAGTTGCAGATGATCATGAATTTATGGAAACGGAAATTTTTGGAACAAAATAACTATTCGGTATTTTTTGTTGAAGATTTGTGATAATGCGAGACTGTTTGGTAATAATACATATAAAAAATAGTAAGCAGAGGTAAAGGCCGTGACTTACGAGTACGGTCGTAGGTAGGTTCGAACCCAAACAGCCGCTTTACTTTGTGTAAATCGTTTCACGACCACTGCTCTCAAAACGGTAAAAGAAACCATCGTGAGGGAATTAGCATGTCCTAGAACCAAAAATTCGAAGACAGGTGACATCTACCAACCCGCATTGGGCCCGCGTGGGATTACAGCCCACTCCTTCTCCCCGAAAGGTAACATAAGTCGCAACAGTGGAAACATTATAGGCGGTGATTATACTTATGCAAAGGAATTAACATTACAAATCAATTAAATGTTCAAGACCGGGCTACTTCCGAGCATGTATTGTGTGTTTGATCTTCGTCAAGATTGCGCCTTCTGGATTTCCTTATATTGTGTCCTCATTCCTGACAACCAAGTTGCGCGGCACATTTAATTAGAACCCACCTGACATCGCGTCTGTCGCACAAATGTTTTTAATTTGTCATATATGGTGCAAAGTTTATATGAAAACTGTGGAAATAGTATGGAACTTACTGGGACTCTGATGCTTACTTATATTACATTGAAGATTAATTTCTCTTTGTCATGCCAAAAATCCATTGCAAGTATTACGGTAGCATCCATTGCGCTGAAATCTTTTATAGCACGACAATGACTTGCATTGAATGAATGAATGAATATTTATTTGATACCTACATCGTTTTTTTTTCAATTAAACTTTTTTAGGGTTCCGTAGTAAACAAGGAACCCTTATAGTGTCGCCATGTCCATCTGTCTGTCTGTTTGTCTGTCGGTCCGCGGCTTAGCTCAGAGACGGTTAGTACTAGAAAGCTGTAATTTGGAATGGGTATACATATTAATCACGCCGACAAAGTGGAAACAAAATAAAATCTAGAAATTATTTGTTTTGGGTACCTCCCCTACATGTAAAATGGGGATATTTATTTTTTCTCGTCTATCCCATAGTGTGGGGTGTCGTTGGAGAGGTCGTTCAAAAATATTGAGGGTGTGTGAAACTCATTTTTCACTTCAGGGATCCGTTTGCGAAATATTAAATATGAAATGTGGCTAACTAGCGAACTAAAATATGGATTATGAAATGAAATAATTAATATGGTAACACCGAATATTTAGTTTTAGATGTGAAAAATATATTTGGAAACTTTCCAAATGTCTTTTTTACACCTAACAAGGGAACAACATTAAATTCAATGTTATAATTGCAATTCATTATTAATATTCTTCTAGTTCGCTAGTTAGCCACATTTCTTATTTCCATAAAGTAATATTGCCAAATTAACCAAAACAGGTAAATTCTTGACAACTATTTGTGACGTTGCCAACTTTTAGGATAAACGCTCTTAAACTAAAAGGTTTGTAATATTGACTATTTCGTGGGCAGTAGTGAATTTGTCACGGTTCAAATAAGATCAGACCATATTATTTTATTTCACATAAACCTACAAGGGCACTTATGAAACGTCGGAAGCTAGGTGCACGGTTCCAATTGGACGTTTCTTGAGAAGAGCCGGCAAAACTCCACGGTTAGTCTTAAATAGGAAATGGCAAAACAAATAGAAACATCTATGAGTCTACAAGGCCTACAATGTTCTCACATTCATGAAATAGAAACAAATCTATGTATAGAAAAAGAAAAAAAAAGAACAAAGCTGATAATCCACAAAATATTTTCCTCTAACCTCATCTGAAGTCACTGAACTTTAACACTAAATATGACAAAGCCTTTTTTTATGAAAATATTTGTGCACAAGTTTGAAGATGTCATTAGCATCCATTTATCTTAAAATCAACAGAAATACAGCGATAGAGTGCAGCATGTCAATGATATGCTTTTAAGTAGATTTAGGATTAGTAAACTTAAATATTTTTGAATTGACATAAGCTACCGAAAAGCTTTAAATGTCAATCCTGTTGAAAGTTAGCAGAAGTACAAGCTGAGAGTACAAGGATCCATTTGCGCCTGAATGACATTGACAGAACGGCGTTGTCGATAAATATTTGTGAATCTGTCACAGAAACGGAATATGCATGTAGTTTTTATTTCAATATAGCAATAAAATACAGTAATATAAACCTAATAAAACAATTAAAAGTTAAATTAAACTACTGCTTCTTGCTCGAAAAAATTATGAAAACTCCAACAATTTCTCTAAGTTTTTTTTAAATAAATAAATAAAAAAAAATATATAAATATATACATTTTCTACTACAGATTAACATCCATTTCTGTCGCGGTCAGGATTTGACGTCATTTGGCACGTTACTGCTTTATTTACATCTATTTTTTAAGTTTTTTAGCCCCAAATTATATAAATAACATTTTTATTGTGCTTTATCCAAGCAGAAATCGCACATACAAATCTACCTTAGTGACAATTCAAGCAGTTTGCGATGAATTCAACTTTAATGGGTACAAACAACTTATAACTAATTAATTAATAAAAGTAGCAAAATCACCTACTAACTTAACTAAAACTATTAACAAACTAAAATATTCTTTATATTTTCTTAGCAGTTTGCTAAGAAAATATAAAGAAGATAAAGATATTGACGACGCGTTCCGTTCCACCAAAAAAAAATAATGAATTGTAAAATAATTCATGCATATTTTTTTTTTTTAATGGAATTTGTTTCTTGACTCTTATCTATTGTATATTTAAATAACGAATAAGTTTTGAATTACGTGCATATTCCCTATTGTATTGCAAAACAAGATGGCGGCGTTCGTTCCGATTTTGACCACGCGCCAAAAGATTACCTTTTATATCTATATTTTTAAGCTTACAATGAGTGTTGTTTGTTTTCCCAAACTGTACAAAATCACATCTCCACAGTGTACACAATAGAAAAATAGGTGCAAGACGTGTGCGCTTCTGTAAGCTCAATTCGTTTGACTCAAATTGGAGGTCAACAACCTCCTTCCCTACTTTTGAGCATTAACTTAGCGTGTCCGCAATAAAATTGCAACCCAGTGTAAGTGCGAAATGTCTCACTGCAACTACCTAATCTCGACATTATCTGCATATTTATTACACCCAGCAATTTCTACAGAGAATTAATTAATTTCTATTTCAATTCTGACTTAGAAGGAAATGTAAGACGGTAAAGCATTCTTGGACTTGAATTTTCCTGAAAAATGTGGTTCGTAATAGTGCATATTAAATCTAGCAATTTCGTTGAATCAAGTTTTTTACTTCTTTTGTTTTAAGTTTACTGACTACCTCGTTGGTTTAGTGGTTGCAAGAGCTACTGCTGAGCATGAGGTCCTGGGTTCGATTCCTGGGTCGGGCAAAGTGTTATTGAGTTTTTCCATCTGGAATTTCTCAGTAGCAGCCCGGAGTCTATAATTACGTGCTCGGTTGATGGCAATAGCTTCGCCTCTTATTACATGGGACTTAAACTTAACTGGCGAAATGTCGGTGTATTAATAGGTACACCTCTACTCAACCCCTCGGGGACTGCAAGTGTGATGTTATGTGTCAAAGTCAAAGACAAAAACGTTTATTGCGAACTAACTGTACAACGTTGGCGTTATCTTATGGTAGTACTTACGACTTAGCAGCCTTTTACAAGCATTGCAATTATCATTAGCCTGCCCTTATCATCCTAAATTAGCATGCATTAAACAGTATTAGTACTTAATTATTTTCTTTTATATTAATACAATTAAATTGAGAAATTATAGTTATGTCAAAATTAAATGTCAGTAAATAATCAGCAATATGAATGTCATCCTTTTCAGGTAGTACAAATTATAATTATAGTTTTATATGAAGTTAAATAGGATAGACTAAATCTTATTGTTTGTATAGGGCAGATCGGTTTGGATTTTGGTGATGTTTTAAGTTTTGTAGGTAGTAAGGGTAATGTGTGTTGTGGGTATAACCTCCTGGGTAGATGAGAGGGTAACTAAGGATGGAGTTCAGTGGTTTGCAAAACCAATGGAGAGGCCCATGTCCAACAGTAAACAGATTCAAGTTCTAAAGATGATGACAGGTGACTTTCACTATAAAAGTCCATTTTAATCTTCTTCTTTTCGTGTGGTTAGTAACTAACCTGGTGTCAGAGTTTTAAAGCCGCCCATGGGCCTCTGACTTGGCTTCACATGCCGGTGATAATTATACAATACGCACATAAATCCGAAAAGTCAGAGGTGCGTGCCTTGGGTTCGAACTCGAGACCTATGACTTGGCAGTCCGACGGTCACACCACTAGGCTATCACTGCTATAAGAAATCCATTTTAATGAGACAGCACCATATGAACAACAATAAGTGCTCATTTTCACGAGTAGCACGCGCCAACGGCAGAGGCATATACAGCTGAGGACACGTCGCTGCTACACGAGCGGCAACTGCAACTGTCGTCAATTGTCGACGGCGTGCGGCCACGTCAAAGGCAGTTGCCTCTGCCTTTGACGCTTCTACGGCTGCCGCCGACGAGTGTCGATGGCTACAGTTGCCTCTGCTGTTGGCAACGTGTCGCCCGTATATATGAGCACTTATATTACTAAGCATTCACGATACTTTTATCACTGTAGGAAAAACTGATGGGAGGAATAGCAGAACCCAACTCTTTCAGATATGTCAGTCATAGTTCCTAGTATTGTGACCATGACAAGATAGATCCTGTATTTAGTTTATGAGTATAGGGTATTTTGAATGATCAATGGTAAAACCGAATGATTAACTCATCTAAACCCAAAATGGATGTGTGAATAATCTGCAACCGTATTCATAGAGGCTGCATTTCGAGCTCGTGTCAATATTATTGCAATTTAAACCTTATGTCAATAACACAAAAGTCACACGAGTTCGTGTGACTTCAATGATCTATTAACAAATATCTATTTTGTTTTTCCAAGAAAACCAAAGGTTATTTACATTATTTATTAGTAGACTACTGTTAACTAGAAGAATAAAATGTATCTATTATTATTTGCTTGATGGTGAATAATTCACATGAACTTCAGACACGGACACGAAGTCCATTTATAGGCATATTTAAATTTTTTGGGTGCTAAAATGTGATGTTATTAATTATCACTTGTTTTTAACAATTAACGTGTCTCAGTATTTTTTTGTTTCTATAAGCTCGGTTCCTATAACAAAGAGGAATCGTTTTGCTTACTAACAGTACAGTCAGCATCAAAAGTTGTTGACCACATTTAGATTTTTTAAATCGCTGTATAGTGAAGTGCTAATAGTGAATACGGTGTGATCCAAAATAAATATTTCCTACGTATTAATCTGTATCGGCCTGTATAGGCCAGTGATCGTAACAGAAGACTAAGTATATCCTTAGAATAGAATAGAATATTTCTTTATTTGCACAGAAAGTAGGTACAAGTTACAGATGTTAAGGTTAAAATGATCCTTATACTAACTACCTTAACTAAGGCATGCAAACAGTTTACTTAATATAAATATTATTAACAAATTCAATCAAATCAATAGGTACAAGTTTACCATGTCAAGATGAAAATCGGAAAAAATAAATAAAAAAATACAAAATTGAAGTAGACAATACAACACAAAATGTCAAGTTTAATAAAATGGGATTATAAATTTGTCAAGTTCGAGGTCAATACATTTAAATTAAAAATAAAAGATTTAGTAAAAGTCAGGAGTACAGAGATGTCATATCAATTTAAATTCTTATCAGTAAAAAATTCGCCAATTGAGTAATAAATACCTTTTGCATACCTATATAAATCTATCCCATAAAAACTACTGTCATTTTAAGAAACGGTATCAGTCATCAACTCTTCACTTTCCCTACGTGTATATTTTCAAACATTCAACCGTAACATTCTTTGCAATTCCACCAACACATGTCGTCTGCCAAAATGCCATCACATCCTCATAATTACTATACATGTCATAGCCAATGCTAACGGGAAACCATTATCGGTTCGTGAGGACGGTTACAAGGACTCTGGTTTTCCGCAACTTGGCGATAGTCCTTTGTTTTATAACAAAGAAAGATTGATGTCTCTTTATAAGGTTTTATTTTAGGGAACTATTTAGTGGTCCTTTGTTAAGAGGGTTTATCCTAAAAGTTGGCAACGTCGCAAATAACTGTCAAAAATGTACCTGTTTTGATTCTTATAGCAATATTACTGAATGGAAATAAGAAATGTGGCTAACAAGCGAACTAGAATATTAATAATGATTTGCAATTATAACATTAAATTTGATGTCGTACCCATTTTAGGTGTGAAAAACGCATTTGGAAAGTTTCCAAATAGTTTTTTTACGTCTAAAACTAAATATTCGGTGTTACGATATTAATTATTGCATTTCATAATCAATATTCTAGTTCGCTAGTTAGCCACATTTTTTTTTTCCACACAGTAATATTGCCAAATTAATCAAAAAAGTTAAATATTTGACATCTATTTGCGACGTTGCCCACCTTCAGAATAAACGCTCTTAAGATGAATCTTGTTGGAAACGTGTGTCAAGGGTGCTACATAAATGTTACTAAACAATTACTTTTTACACATATTCGGCTTTCATTGGGCTCGTGCTGTTCGGCAAACTCCGTTCGGCAACTTCCCTCGCTGAATCATATTCGGGTTGGCTCGGCACAGTTCGAGCGAAGCTTTTTCCACGACATATATAAATATTTAATTTTGATGGTCGGCTTTGCCGAATCATGCCGACCTGAACAAATGTGTAGGTTCATTTGGTCTGCGAAAGGTTTTATAAGCATTTAGGTACCTTACGTGGAAAGCAATGATATGTCGCATTTTCTGGGGGGCGTTCGTACCACTGATGTACAAAGGTGTCTCCAAAAGGCTTGTGCAGACCAGCGCGACGCGACGGCGCGACGCGACTCGAACCATACAATTCCTAAGAAAACTTCACGGTATAACAATAACTGGTATCGCGTCGCGCTAGTCTGAACAAAGCTTTAGTCGGAACACCCAATGATCGTATGGTTAAAATACATGTGAATTAAAAGAATATGGTGGAGTGTAAGCCCACGCTTGACTCTAGATCCAGATAAACAGTTAATACTCGTACAGGCAAATTCTCGTAATTAAAAACGTTCAAAAACTACTCGCACTCTCATCTTAGCGATAGTCACTATCTAAAAACTTGAGCAAAAAATATTTATTTATAAAAAGGCGTACCAACTTAATTCATACACTGCACAATCTTTGTCATAATGTATTGTGTATATATCTTTGTGCTATCCTCACTAATATTATGAATGCGAAAGTGAGTTTATTTGTTTGTTACGCTTTCACGATAAAACGGATGAACGGATTTGGATGAAATTTGGCACATGGGTAGACCATGACCTGGAAAAGGACATAGAATACATTTTAGCCCAATGTTCCTACGGGGTCGAGACTTATGCGTGTGAAACCGAGGGCCCCGCTGGTCCTATATCATTATAGGAAAACTATTAATTAGCGTAGGGTGCTTGTACATTAAAATGCGAATGTTCTTAAAAATAGGAGAAACGCCCCTCAGGTATTATATTTTAATTAATTTGGATACACTTAGTTGTTTTAGTAATCAATGAATTCAAAGAAATAGTCTCCACGATTATCAAATTACCAAGTACAAAAAAGACCAGCACGTGTTAGAAGCATGCTCGGTTTAAAGATAGCCATCTTAACGACCCAATCTGAATTGGTACAGTAGTTTCGACGTGTTTCGGTTACAAACGTACATACACAATATGGCCATGAATGTGGTTACTGCGTACTTCAATGGGCCCGAAACTTTTGGAAAACTTCCACATTTTGACATAGAATTATGGGCTATAATAGAATAAGTGGTTGGACTGTGACAAACATTTAAAATAGCTCCATAATATAACAACAACAACTGTTCGTTTTTTGAATAATAATTGATAATTATTTTAGCTTTAAGCGAACAGTTGCATAATTATAATTATAGAAATACTAGCTTTGACTGCAGCTTCGTCCGTGTGGACGTCTGAAATTATCCTACGAAAACAAAGAAAGAAAGAAAGAGTATTTATTGAGACTCGCACAGGAAATCACAAATTAAACTAAAAACACACTAAACATAAATTAAAAAAAAAAAACGATAAAAAAACAAAGTGAAATAAAAAAATTATGCAGTCCTGTAAAGGTGGCGTCGGTGACAGGCAGAGTGGGAGGAAGCACCAACAGTATCTTGAGGGTGTTTGCTGAAAGGCTGGATGCTACCATGGGTAGGTTTATCAAGCTTCATGTATTGCATTGCATGGGGCTTGGTGAAACTATCTGTGGTCGATATAATAATATGATCAATTTGTCACCTTTGTTCTTAGTATAATATACTAACATAATTTAGACACTAACACAATGTGGGCCTTTGTAGTCTGTAAATAAAAGATTTTTATTTTATTTTTTTATTTTTTGTACAAGGCCAAAAGGCTCCTATCTCAGCATAATGCTGCGATATTTAAAAAATAAATGTCGCAGCGCTGGTATTCGGATTTAGCCCGCGAAAACGTACTACCGTATCGCGATGAAAAGTATTCTATGTCCTAACGCAGGTCATAGTCTCCTCATGGGCTAAATTTAGCACATGGGTAGACCATGACCTGGATTGAGACTAGTTTATAATATTAGTTAGGATTTAGGCCCGTCGTCCATGACGCTACTCAAAAATAAATACTTAGTTAAAAACTTTTTACAAAAAAAAAAAAACAACCGTCTTCCTAAAAACACTACAAAGTGAAATTTTACTTTAATTTCGGAAGTCGGTCTAGTCTTTATTTATTTATTTAAATTTTTCACACTCAAAAAAGTAAAAAGGTGGACTTAATGCCTTAGGCATTCTCTACCAGTCAACCAAGGGTGGTGAAGAGATTAGATGGCAGGTGCTCTATTCGAGAGGAACAAAGAAAAAAAATAAAAAATTATAGTACACTATAACTAAAATAGGTACAACAGTACAAACTACATACACATACATATAAATATTTACTATATATATATATATCTTTCTTTTTTTCTTTGGTTTTTATTTTTCCAAAGACTTTTTATTTTTCACTTTTTAGATGTGGTATCTACCCCACACATAAACGCCCACCCTTCACCACTTCCTAGTGCTTTAGCTGAGAAGAAGTGGCTCAACGAACTCCTGACAATTTTTTAATTAATTTTTCTTTTGTTTCTTTCCAGTGTTCGATGCATCAGCGAAGTCCCCACAAGGTCTGCTCTTTGGGTCTTCGTACCATCTGGGCAACTTTGACGAGTGTGTGGCGATAGAAGACCATGGGTATAATGGAGTCACCATCGAAGGACAATACTGCCTTGCTACTATTAAGTGGAGACAGAAACATGAGACCAATAAGGTAATTGATTGGTTTATTTTAGTAGTCTAGAATTCTAGATATGTTTATCTTGCGTCACTTTCTAACGTTCATAATGTCTTACACGTGTCGTAAGGTGTGAAAAAATGTCTTCGTCTATTGATCCTGCTTATGCAAAAAACCTTGGTAGTTCCAAGGTATTTTGCATAAGCAGGATCAATAGACGAAGAATGCCTAAGAACATTAAAAAATTTGAGGGGTTTTACGTCAACAAAACTATACAGATAATACATATAGCGCAAAGAGCAACAATTTTTAACCGACTTCCAAAAAGGTGGAGGTTTTTTTTTATGTATGTCCGCCGATTTCTCCGTCAATTGTGGACCGATTTTGAAAATTCTTTTTTTGTATGAAAGGGTATGCTCCCGGATTAATCCCATATAAATTTTATTAACTTTGCTTGAATAGTTTTTGAGTAAGCTTAAATAATACGTATTTTTCCGACTTAGTATATGTGGATGATATGATTATAACTTCCTGTGAGTGTTATTTACATAGCAGGTACTGGTATTCGAATTTGTGTAGGTACCACAACTAAAAAGTGAAAAATAAAAACTTTTTACAAAAAAAAAAACTTCCGACTTCCGAAAAATACACTACAAAGTCAAAAATAACTTTAATTTCGGAAGTTAGTGGCATAAAACAAAAATTCAAAACCAAAGACACCGACTTCCGAAATTAAAGTTATTTTTCAATTTGTAGTGTTTTTTTTCGGAAGTCAGTTGTTTTTTTTTGAATAATTTTTGACTGAGAAGTGCAAGCACGACTCAAATATAAACATTTTAATCATTGTCTTCAAACATTCTCTTCTTGTATAACATTTATGTCAGTAACACACTGCAAGTTATTACCTAATACTTAGACACAAACTGTAGGATCTTCAAAACGGTAACTATGCAGCACAAGTTCAGTGGAACAGAGCGTTATGTTCAGAACTTCGTAATAAGGCTCTTTCGGTAATCCCACTAATTCTACTTAACGATGTCATTGTAACGACTTAGGTACTTGTCTGCAGGCTTTGTGTGTGACTTAACTTGTTTCCTATACCTGGGAATTCTTGAAGTGGAACATGCATTGTTATTAAACAGGACTAGCTGTCACCTGCGACTTCCTCTGCTTTTATTTTGTATTTCACCATTTATCTGTCGTGGCTAAATCTTAGAATTGACCATTTCATGAAATGGTCAGCTAAAATTGGCCATATCGTTTAAACGTCAACGTTTAATGATATGTCAGTCGACGTTTGGTCATTAATGTAGGGGCTATCCATGGTTTAAGGTATGGTAAAAATTGCCAAGTAACTGCGACCGACTTAGACGTAGCGCTAGCCGGCTGCTGCCGCAGCACCGCTCGCTTCGCAGTTGGTCACAGTTCAAACCTTTTTTTTTTGTCGGTTTGGAAATCCTCATGGATGTGCTCTGCCCATGGGCGGGCAGAGGGTCTGTGAGACTCTTACTGACTAAAACCACCCCGGTGTTCCCTCGCACACTTGCGTCGGGGACTGCGGTTTTAATTGCGACTTCCGCTGCCCTGGACTGGTGACAGCCCGCGCTCTGCGGGCCTCGTCCCATAGTGACAAGTGTTGAAACTCCCCGATTACATCTAAGGGTGACCTAACCTAATCCATTTGCTCGGGTGCTACATAAGCGGCATAAATTTTTATTTGTTTTTAACAAATTTTATGTGATATCTTGCATTTCACGCCGCGGCAGCCAGCGCTACTTCCAATATCATATTTGGAAACCCAATAAAAGTCCATCGACTTTTTGCGTGGTCACCTTACTTTGTTTGATTTGTTGTATGCCGCCGCCATGATGCACAACAAAAACAAAGTGACATCAGCGCCTCTAGCGGTGGATAATCTGACTATTTGACGATATGAGCACTAATGTTCGGCCACATCATGATATACATCAAAGTACGGAATATACGGTAATACGGTACCTACTTATAACAAAAAAAAAAAATATTTTTTCTGTCTATCTGTCTATTTGTTCCGGCTAATCTCCGAAACAGCTGGATCGATTTTGACCGGACTTTCACTGGCAGATGACTGATGTTATCAGGAGTAACTAAGACTACATTTATTTTAGAAAAATTTAGGTCCACGCGGGTGAAGTCGCGGGCATCAGCTAGTTTTTAATAAAAGTAGCTTATGCCCTTCTCTAGGTTCCAGGCTACCTAGCTATCTGTCCTAATTTCATAACGATCGGTTCAGTAGTTTAGGTGTAAAAAGGTAACAGACAGTCAGACAGAATTTTAATAAATACATAAACATTTTATGATAATAGTATGGATACTTTTCGAAAATTCGTTGAATGTACTTATGGGTACTCGATTTGAAATAAGATTAGATTTCTATTGAGTTGGTGTCATGACACATGGCAGCTGCAAAAACACAGCTGGTATTGTAACCACTTTTTTGCTTTTAATGCCATTCTTATGCCTACGAAGCCAGAATCGGTTGAACGGACTGTTAAAAAGGTTTGTTTAAATATCTAATCTTATTTCAAATGGAGTATAATATTTTTTAAATTTTGTTCATCTCGATCGGATCGTAGGCGTTTTGATTTTAGAATAATATCCTTCTACAGTTTCCCAGCGTAATGAAACACTTATTGTAACCTACCTACCTCAATTCCGGTTATGACATTTTCAACACAAAATATTGCCTTGTTGACTTCGCAAGGAAAAAAAGATGGGGTTTTGATAAACTCTGTGTTTCAAACAAACACATTTGATTTGACATTTGGATTTCAAATGTTGACTTTTGCCATGATTAATGTACGATTACAGTTAATTAGAAAAAAACCGGTCCTGTTCGAGTCGGACTCGCAAACGAAGGGATCCGTACCGTATTAAAATCGAGAAAAGACGGCGAAAATAAACGTTTCTTGTATGGGGACCTTTTAATTATTAGCTTTATTTAATTTTTATTATTTATTTTTATATCGGCATTAGAAGAAATACACAATCTGTGATAATGGTCCTCTGTGCAGAGCATGCATGAAGGCTGAGGAAACCGTTGCGCATGTGCTCTTTGCATGCATAGGTGTCAACCAAATTAGGAGAAAAACCCTCGGGTCACCCAGATCTTTCACAGACTTAGAGTATATATCACCGGAGAAGCCATAAGCGCAATATTCCGAACAAAAAAGTCTGTCATTTTTTGCGGGGGACGGGGTAGCTACTGTCAAAAATAACAATAGCTGCTCGCCCGGATAGAGAAGTCCGTACCATATTTTTTATTTTTATCGATATCGATATTCATTCGGAATTTTACTTGAACCCAGAAATAAAACAGCTGTTGCATAAAATAGTAAAATTTTAATAAGAAGAGAAAATAACTTCAATTAAATAAAAGGAACTAAATTTGTAATAAGTAAGTAATCTCAATAAAAAATTTGATCAATTTCAATTTTTGATTTTTTTATATACAAACACTTCAATGGACTTAAACAAATTATAAAACATTGAACAATAAAAATAAAACAAATAAAAATAATTACTAAGTAATTTTTACTAGGAAATTATCGACATGTCAATTTTGGTTTCAAACATGACCCGACACTACGGTAGTCTCGTTAACATTTTTACTAGAGGACATAATCGCATGTCAAGTGCGTGTAACTTTTGCTGATTTGACGTATATTTTCGTAATGCAAAAGAAAAGTATTTTGATCTTTACGAACATAAAAACGAGATGTAGCGAGACTCGGTGACGTCACAGAAGCAACGTGAGGAAAATACTCGATTCATGCTACGTTTTATATTGAATCATGGTTGAATCGAATGAAAAATCAAATTGTATTATGAGGTTAGGATTTTAAATTTCAATAAAAACATGACTAAATCTTAGAAAAAAAAAACTGCTTAGGGAAAGTTATTCAGTTCTTTAGGTAAATTTGACGTATTTGAACGCTTTTTACACCATTTAACAGTACAAATAGGCATTTTCACGGAGCTCCGCGCGCCTTTAAAACGATTCACGAAGTGCGTTAGAATCGATTTGAAAGTAGTTTTTATGAACGTACTAGAACATTTGTTCTTGTACTTTTACAGAGGGGAAGTGTTCGTAAGGCTTCTCCAGTGTTATATACTCTAAGTTCACAGATGTTCTGAACAGACCAGGAGACATAATCAACTTCTGGAGGAGGTGGGCTGGTTGGAATAACCAACCACGGCCGCCATGGCCCACGCACAATGGTCCACCTGAACGACTAAGTGCGGAAACCTCACCCAATAACATAATATAACATGTCCATCAATGGACATCTGTCGGCTGAAATGATGAGATATATTATGTTCGGGAAAAGCCACACGGCGCACGCACAATGGTCCACTGAAGGACTAAGTGCGGAAACCAAACCCCATAACATAGAAGCCACACGGCTTAGCTCGAATGGTGCCGAATTGGCCCGAACGTCATACAGCGAGAGTAGATGCCGAACGGAGTTTGCCAATCGGCATGAGCCAAATGAAAAACTTCGGGCCGGCCTTGGCGTAAAAAAAAAATAAGAAAAAATAGAAAGAAAAAGTATTTATTGAGACTCGCACAGAAAAACACAAAAAAACAAAAAAAAACAACCAAATAAAATTTAAATTTAAAGAAGGAAGTCCTGTACGAGACCAAAAGGCTCCTGTCTCAGCATGATGTTGCGACATATTATTATAAAAAAATGTCCCAGCGCTGGCTACCGAATCGAATGTGCCGAACCGCACAAGTGCAGTGTAGCACTCCTTACATTACACGCAAATAGTCCCAGTGAGTACTCTTCTTCAGATATTGCACCATAAGCAAGAAATAAGCAAAGTTTACAAAGACAAGTAAATAATGACAAAGACTAGCTGCTAAGTTTCGCACTTTGACAAGTCTATTGAAACACTGCAAGAAGATAATTTAGTATGATACACAAATATTAATTTTAGTTGTCTATTACCTAATAACTAAAATGTGTTACTTTTGACCCTTACATAATCGACATGTACCAACCCACACTGCCCACGTAGTGGATTACGGCCCACTAACTGAGAGGAGGCCTGTCCCAGCAGTGGGAATAGTCACATGTCTTTGAATTTTTGGTTCTCGGACATGCCGGCTTCCTCACAATGTTTTTCGTTGCCGTTTTGAGAGCAGTGATGGTGAAATGATTTACACAAAGTAAAGTGCCTGTTAGGTCTCGAACCCACGACCTACACTGCCGTACACACGATTTTGACACTTATTGCTGGTAACATCTATTCCCGCAGTCTGGATAGTACATATCGTCGGCGTAGGTGGAAAACTAAATAACTGTGTTTTTGTTCAAATTGACTTTTCACCATTTTTGTAACACCCAAATCATGCCACATATACTCGTAAATAGCAATTTTCTTTAAACAAGATTTTTTTTGTTATTTAAATTTCTCCACCTACGCCAACGATACTGCAAAAAAAAAAATACCAATAAGAGTGACCGGAAACGCTTACGAACGAAGCAAGTTAATATTAAGCCTGTAAAAAAAAATAACAAAAAAAAAATCCCGACTGCAAAATCATATAACTGAAAAGAGAAAAACAAACAATACCATAAAATTTTACAAATATGCATACATAAAAACATAACCCTTCCTTGGCAATCGGGTAAAAAGAGAAGTGTACATATATTGTACTGATTTTGTGTCCGTTGACGATTGATATTTTTCCGGTCAATGTCAATGAACGTACAGTTATTTCCCGGAAATAATTTTACACAATACAATTACTTCGTGAGTATTCATGCAGGCAGGCATATTATAAGTTGGAGGATAAAAATGCTTGGCTCAATGTTGGTCCTGCGCCACAACCACAACTATTTGATTAACATTTGAAAATACTGTTGTAGTCTAAGTAAGACTATCTTTGCATTGTGTAAAATCAATTTCCTTTGTATTATATAATTGCAGAGTACAGGTGTGAGTACTATGTACTAAAGAGCTAACATTTACCGGGTAATACGTCTTTTATTGACTTGAATGTGCCCTGGCGGCTGTGAGTATGTCATGCTCACTCAGATGTCTCGCTGATGGTGGCGCGTGTGTTGGATCATTTAGCTCCCTTCAAAATGGTTGAGCTGAATGGTGCTGATCCATACGTCATGTTCGTGAACGGGCGCCGTCAGTTGGGACTGGTCAACTCTTAGCTGCCATGGCTGATTAAAATTTTTGAATTGTTTTTTGTTTTATCGTTTTATTACGGACGTTTCTAACGTGAACGTCTTTATACATTTCTCTCACTTGTTTAATCAACATGAATAATGTAGCCAATAATCTGTAACAATTTATTTAAAAGAGTGTCCGTGGAGTTTCTTCTCCATAGGTACCTACTACGCTTTGGAATGGGCAACTAGCTTCATATTTCTGACTGACCGATACCTTGATAATTCAAAAGAGCCTGTAAATGGTTTAATTGAAATAAATGCTTTGAGTTTGAGTTGAGCAAATAAAAAGTTATATAATTATCAGTGGATATGGCTATCATTATAGGTCATGTGCAATTTGGACGTCAAAGACAAGTAATTGGTAAAAAAAGTTACAATTCAAATTAAGTTTATGGGGTCCCCGAAACGATCAATTGCCATCAATTTGTATTGTAGTAATATTGTCAATCGCTTCAATTGCATGTATTAGTTTGCGCATCAGTGTGTATCAATTTCGGAAAAATTGACAACTGCAATTGATCGTTTCGGGGTTTATGTGATGTTGTGTGTACACATATTTCTTTTGTCTACAGTACCTGCCTTCAGCTTCGAAAAAATATGTCTCAGAATCGCTATGAAACACGCAGTTAAAATATAAACGGGCATTAATTACATTATGGTCATTGTTAGTTTAATGTTATTACATCGTAAACTAGTCTTAAGTAACTTTAATGTTTATTGTTTAATTAAGTTTAACGACTGTCCTGTAACGTGTTAAACAAAAGGCATTTTAGTTTTAACATTTACATAGGAAACACATAAATTAAGTGACTATTACACGAATCGTGTGGAATTTGGTCAAGAGGTCACAAATAATCTCTGTTACAGTATAAATAAGTAACAGTATCTATGTCTTCATTGAAAATGGCCGAAACGACGCGCTTCGAAATCTCAGCGACAGTCGTCGAAGAACGTACGCAGAAGGTTTATATACCGCGCGACCTTAGGTATTTATTTCAAGGTCACTGCCGCGACATAATACTGTTACTTTATTATACTGTGTCTCTGTCCAATCTAGTCGAGTTGTCAAAATGTTGTGCAAAACAATTGTCTATCTTCTTTTTAAACTCTTGGTAATAAATCTTAATTTCTCCAAACTTAGGACTAGTACGTTAGTACTACTCAGGAGTCATAAATTAGGTCCACACATTTTGCTAGTTATCCAGCCATTAGTAGGACATTAGCACCTCGTTCGTCAGTTACGAGTACTGCTTGTGGGTGAACTTTCATGTTTGTTAAGCAAAGTGCGCCTTGCTCTTTGAATTTTGACTTCCCTAACTCGACTGTCCAAGATACACACAAGACTATGAGGAAAAGTTCACTCACCCTCCATAGAAAAGGGAGGATCCTCCGACCAGACGGTTGTTGTGTCTGTTGGGGGCCACTGCCCGACAATTGATGTCAGAACGTTGTATATATGCTGGTCGCGCGGTAAACTCTGTTTGCGCGATTCAGGATTTTGCGTGACGTCAGTGTAATGTGTAGTTCGCACGTGGTGATGTAGATGCTGCTACAAGACTATTAGTTTCTACGATACACTAAAAGCATCTTTATATAAAAACTTTTCACAAAAAAATTTTTTTTTTTTTCTTTTTGTACTTTTTTTTTGTTTGTAAAAAACACTACAAAGATTAAAATAACTATAATTACGGAAGTAGGTGTCTATGGTTTTGAATTTTCGTTTTTTGCCACCGACTTCCGAAATTGGTGTGGTACCTACCCCACACAAATTCGAATACCACTACCTGTTATGTAAATAACAGTATCAGGAACTTATCATATCATCCATATAGACTAAGTGGGAGAAATACGTATTATTGAAGCTAACTCTAAAACTATCCAAGCATACAATTTATACGGGACCACCTCATCAAGAGCATAAAAAAAGAAAAGAATTTTCAAGATCGGTTCACAATTGGCGGAGAAATCGCGGGTTTTTTTTTTTAAGGCATACATATACAGTAATATAGAACCTCCTCCTTTTTGGAACTCGGTTAAAAATGGTAACTCATCCTCGAACTTGCTGCGGTTACCACAGCTTAACCTTACAGACCGATCCATCCACGGAGCTGATATAACAAGCCGCATAGCACTTCTAAACACTATTCTAATTTTGAATTACCTTTCAGACCCGCACCGGCCGTGGTGAGACCCTACGCTGGGCAGTTTGCGTGCCAAGCGCGTGCACTGCCAAGTCAGTGGCTGGCTTCGTCAGCAGCGTCCTAGCTCATACTGTCAGTAATACTACGGGAGTTGAAGTTACTGAGAGGGACTGCTATACGAGACGTCCACTGACAATTACTTCGTTGGATGTTGCTTATTTGTAAGTATTTAATTTGACTAGTACATATAGCATAGGGATGAAAATATAAATGGGTCTGAATAACTCTTAGCAGTGCCAGTGATAAGCCTAGTGGTGTGACCGTCGGACTGCCAAGTCATAGGTCTAGAGTTCGAACCCAAGGCATGCACCTCTGACTTTTTGGATTTATGGGCGTATTGTATAATTATCATTTGCTTCAAAAACGGTGAAGGAAAACATGCCTGAGAGATATTTTTCGACGGCATGTGAAGCCAAGTCAGAGGCCCATGGGCGACTTTAAAACTCCGATACCAGGTGAGTCACTAACCACACGAAAAGAAGAGTAACATGGTAATACTATTAATATAGTTCAAAAATTAAAATTATATTAATTAGTTATGATTACATAACTGCCCGAAAATGTAAAGAATTTAGGGTTCATGTATGTATGTGAGTTTTTTATTCCACCATAACTTTGAAATGCCTGAACAGATTTGGATGTATGGGGTATCGTTAGAATCTATACAACATCCCAAATGACACTGATAGCTAGAAAAAGCATTATTTTAAACTAGCTATAGCAAAAACAAGTAGTCAACTAAAATGTGTGCAACTCCTTTAGGCAAAAGGGTTTTGAAGATTTTGTTGCCATATTTTTGGAAATATACATCTCATTCACTTATCATTTCCATACTATCGCGGATTAATTATAATTTACGAAAAATAAAATACAATGTTTGGGTAAATACCGATATAACTGAACCAGCACAATCATAACTAAAAACTAAGATTAAAACAACAGCCCCACTATAATAGTGGGGCTGTTGTTTTAATCTTAGTTTTTAGTTTAATTAATCTACAGAAACGACTGATTTTTCCGCAAAAAACTTACGCCAAGCAACAATAGAGAGATTAAAAGATTTTTCTGTAAAGTCCACATTCCACTAGGGCAAGCCATAGCTAATAAATCACACTGGTTACTACCCACCTCTATATTTCTTCCATTTTCCCATGATTTAGTATGGGTTGGGATGATATTGGACGACATAATCGAGTCGACTTTGTGCTGGAACCAATTATTCTGTTGGGTTACTTCTGGGGTCTGAAAATGGATGGAAGAATTTTATACTTGCTTTAAATTAACTGAAAATATTTATGATGAGTTTTTGTTTCTCTTTCTTTTGTTTTGAGTAGTACCTTTTATTATAGGGTAACAGCACTATTTATCTACCTAATACGTTTCAATAAATAAATAAAACAAAAATTATGTTTATTTATCTTCACAAATTACATTCTTATACTAGTTAAATATAATAAAATGACAGATATTTTGACAAAATTTTGTAATTTGTGAAGATCTGAAGTCTAAACTAAGCCTAGGCCTGTATTTTAGAACTCCAGGTCCCCCATTGTAACACATAGTAAAGATTGTCAACGTGGTACAATTGCGAGTGGTTGATGGTGTCTCTAAGTGCAAGTCTGTTTGAGTGTGTGTGCGTGTATGTGTGTGTGTGTGTGTGTGTGTTTATGCCTACATTTTTTGTACATACAATGTTTCATAAATATATAATATAATGAATTATCTAGGGTAACATCACTATTTATCTACGTAACGTTTACGTTTCAACAATCTGTACCCAGCGTTACAGATAAAAAAAAAAAGATAAAAAAAAGAGGTACCGTTACACCGTTACAGATTATTGAAACGTAATATGACAATAACACACGTTGAAAAAAAATAGGAAGTCATGAGGATTGCCGATAGAAGTAAAAACTTAAAACTGGTATAAGATATAAAAAATATTCATCATCATCATAATTTATTTATTTCACAGTAACAGTTTAAGTACACACCTATAAACAGTCAAGAAAAATATGTATTTTTCTGATGATGATGATGATGAATCATCACCTTTGTATGTACAAAGGTGATGATTCATCATCATCATCATCACCATTCTATTACTCTATAGCCATACAAAAAGAAACAATAATAATAATAAAAACTTAAAACTGGTATTAACGCCATCTTTAATCTATAGTTAACACTATACGAATTCACAAGTATACCCCTTACCGAAAATCAATCACCGCGTTTAAAAAAGTTTTCACTTCAAAAATCGCCTAGTTGTTGTGTTACATTTCATGTTGCATTGCATAAATTAGGACGACTAATTTGTGTTACAATTTAATTTACGTTTCATCGATCTGTACCCGGCATAAGCCAAGGTCTACCTTGAAAAAATGTTGCATGAATATCAGTATGTACTGTTTAATCCAAAAACAGCCTACACATCCTATCCCCCTAATTGGGGAAGTCGTATGTCCTGCAGTGGACTTCTTTAGGCTATAATGATGATAACTAGGTCCGACGTTTTCTCTGATAATTAT
The DNA here is from genome assembly GCA_916701695.1 of Agrochola macilenta. Taxonomy (NCBI): domain Eukaryota; kingdom Metazoa; phylum Arthropoda; class Insecta; order Lepidoptera; family Noctuidae; genus Agrochola; species Agrochola macilenta. The sequence goes on along the minus strand of OU753560.1, from coordinate 18,286,209 downwards.
ATTGCAAAACAAAGGGCCACTAGCCGATGGAAAATTAGCGTATTAGCATGAAAATCGTAACGCATTATCTTTTCAGTTCCCGACTTTTATTTTAGATTTGCGAGCATGCTAATTACTACTACAATTACTTTAACACAGCACTAATTACAAGAGGGACGTTAACTTTGAAAAAAAAATTGAAACTTATACAGTAAAAGTAATTTACGACTTTCAAGTCAAACCGATAACTCGTAATTTTACCCTATTCACAATTTCGCTTGACACAAGGTATAATTAGGTTTCAGACTAGTAATTAACTAACCAAGTGTCTAGATTATGATGAATGACATTAATTAATGCCTAGCTTTACTTTTAGTGGAATAGTTTGAGTTTTAGAGGTTAATATTTTTGATTACTGGTATTAGAAACTAGATTTTGACTCTGTTATAAAATTAGAAGTAGTAAGGGTGAATTCAGCTGACTTCAAATGGTGGCTTAGGTGATAAATTAAGATTATTAATTGAAATAGTTTTCAGAAGAGTTCATTCATCTGTTTCTTCTTGAGGATTCAAGTTCACTTCATGATTAGAATAATATTACTAGCTAGTTTATTAGGATGAAGAGGAGTTGAAAAAGAAGTTACACAAAAAAAAAACTTAACAAATAATAGGGTGCTCAATGCTCATGCGTTTTCTGTATGAGCAGAGGCCTTTGCCCTGCAGTAGAACAATAAAAAGGTGGTATTAATATTATTTAACATATAATAGTCGTGGTTGATAAATAATAGCAAAACGTATAAAAACTAAAAACCAACTACGACAAAAAAGTCAACTAAAAAGGTATAAACAAGACATCACAGATAAACGTATAAATTAAAAATCTGGAATCACACGTGTTATGGCATAAATCGATCAGATTACATGTGACTCTTGTTTATACCTTTTTAGTTGACTTTGTTGTCGTAGTCGGGTTTTAGCTTTTATTTTTATTTAAATTATTTTGGGGTTATAATATACGTATATATTTGAAACGTGCTAATAAATCCTCTTCATTTGAAACACAAAATCATTAAAAAAAAATACAAAAATCATGACTATGTCCTCTAGCGGGCGCCTTATTATCGTGACGTCTTAACTGACGTCTTATAACTAGCGGATGATTAAGACGTTCCAACGATACCTGATTTGTCAAATTATGATGAATAGTTTAGAAGTGATGAGGGTACAGATGAACATACTTACAGACATACATGCATACAAAATTATAAACCACCTTTTTGCGTCGCTGAAGTCGTGTAAAAAATTATAACAAACTCTGTTTTTGTCCAGGACTTATTTTTCTCAGATGATTAACAAAATTGGGAGCAGCAGTAACATTTAGAGCTATTTTTTATTTTTACAAACAACGCTTAACAACATATTCTTGAATAATAATAATAATCATAAATGAAAAAAGAAAGAAAGAAAAAAAAGAAATGTCAAAGACATAATAATAATAATAATATATTTATTTATTTCTCTCAAAAAGGTACAGTAGTTCATAGTAACAAGTTATTGCAACAATCTATCATTTGTGAGAGCTGGAGTCTGTACTGGGTTCAAGACCTGTGTCACAGATCTCCAGGCTCACACCCTTAAAAGTATAATTATAATGGCACTTACGTACTACAAAACATTTAATAGTGGCTCCAATTATTGAGAGCAGACAAGAAAAATACAAATAAAATGAATAAAATGATAAAAAGAAAATTAAAAAAATAGGTATCTGCCTAGGTGAATGTAGTGAACAAGAGTGCAACACGCACTACAAGGCATCAACGTGTACAGTGTATGTGTGAATAAAAGCGTACCTTGAATGTTATGTTTGTCACAACATAATCAACAAAAATCTCCTCACCAATTCGGCATCCAAAGAACAAACTAACAATTGTACTACAACAGAAAAATCACGCCAATTACTGTTTTTATTTGTTTTCTTTGTATAAATATACTTTGTTAAGAACACACATATTTTCTCCGAGCCAACAGAACGTATATATGAGTACATCGTAACTTTTGACGTATTATGATCGATCACACAAGGGAAGATAATATTACTTTCCTTTTTCATTAATACTAGATGATATCGTTTCATCATAAAATAATTTTGTTGTATCGATGGGCTTTTCCAAGGATTTGAATTTGGGGTAGGTGAAATTGGGATTAGGAAGTTTAAGGTTGAAAATGGCTTGGAATGTTAAGTGTATGGTAACATTTTGATCGATTGTATCTGCCAGCAACTTCTTAAACATCGATAACTTCAACTTCATCTTAGCGGAATTAATCTAAATGGACTCGGTCCAGAATAGGGATGTTGATGGAAAAAAAAAAACTATTTAGTCCGTCAGTCAGGTAATAAAATAATATTAGACACGTATTTTTTGCATTAAAGTCGGGGAGTGGGGGCTCGTTACGTCACAAGTCAGTATAAAATCTACCGGCCAGTGACGTCATGCTACATTTTAACGCATTGCCTACTTAATGTATTACCGTAATATTTTGATTACGAAAAAAAAGAAAAAAATACGTGTCCAATATTTTTTATTAATCTACCTGACAGACAAAAAATATTGTTTTGTCAACATCCCTATTCGGCTACGTGTTTGGCGCCATCACTAGGGTCCATCAGCTCCTGCAACGCGAAGACGATAGGACACTCAGGACACGATATTACGTGTCCCATCGTTTGTGGAAAAGCACCACAATTAAACTCCAATGAGGAGTCGTCTATGAATCTCCACCTGAACAGGTTTTCTTTGCTTCGGCCAACCTGAGTCTTCATTCTATGGTAACAATATATTTATTACAGCACCATTTTTCGTAGTACTTACTTTATCGTTATGGTTGCCGTGAGGAAATATGCCCACGTAATAAAAAAACCGGCAAAGTGCGTGACAGACCACGCACAATGAAGGGTTCCGTAGTTGGGATGAATTCATCCCAAAACAAATTTAACATTGTAGTTGAAAAACATGCTCCCCATACGTCGATTTATATCATGGTCATTTCTCCAACTGCAAATGTAAGTTTGTAATCACAAAAAAAGTATACAATGTCGCCCATGGGCATGTGACCGCCCGTATTTTTCTGAATATTCATGACAAATTATGGAAAATAAACTTTAAAAGGGGGGGTCAATCTTTACTTTTTTTTTTTCTTTTTTCTTTCTTTTTAAATTTTTTATTCAATATCTCGCTATGATTTTATTGATTTACACTTGTTTTTTAAAATAAATACTGTTTTTTTTTTGAAAAAAAGGTTGTCCGTTTTTTTTTTCATAGTCGACAAATGGTACTAAAAAATTTAGGTAATCCGATAAAATAACTCATAAGCTTTTAGAAATAATAAACAGAATCCAAATCGAGCCAATAACATCGGAGATATGACAAACGCCACAAAAAAAATAAAAAATTGAATAACATAAAAAATATTAAAGATAGATCCCCCCTTTTAAAGTTAATTTTCCATAATTTTTCATGAATGTTCAGAAAAATACGAGCGGTCATAAGCCCATGGGCGACATTGTATAATGTGTGTTGAAACTACACATTAACTATTTTCGGACTTTTTTCTTTATATGTGCTGTGAGACCTTGCTTCCTGTCAAATTTCATGATTCTAGATTTTCATGATCAACGGGAAGTACCCTGTAGGTTTTGATTTATTTGCGAGTATCAAAATATTATGTCGCATAAACGGCCGTATTTTTTTATTGCGTTGACGTAGAAGCTTGATGCTTGAGCTCCAAGGGACCATAGACCTCCGTATTTGATATTAATTTCAACTTGATACCTCCACGCGTTCTTGAGAAAAGGGTTCTTAATAGACTGGGTAGGGTTCCGTTTATTCCTTTTGAGGTACAGAACCTCAAAAATCAGACAAGGATCATCGGCATTCATTTGAATAATATTGATATTTAGATCTCTATTATTTACTCTGCCCAAACAAATACCCAGTGTATTAGATAGTAGATTCTGATTTATATTTTTCTCCATTTCAGGTCACTAATCTTGTTCTTCGTCACCATCCTATTCTTCAGTACTCTCTATGAAACCTACACAATCTACTACGGCAATAAAAAAGAGTCATTAGTCTCCAACTTGATTATCTGCTTCTCCATGATCAATAATGTGAAGAAGATCATCTCTACGAAGCAACACAACACTTTGAACTTGGAGTGTATCTCCGGAATCAAGGCATTGGCCATGATTTTTATCATTGCTGGTCATGCCTGCATGTTTATTGCCAGTGGACCTGTTATGGATGCTGATGCTTGGGACAGGGTAATTATATATTCGTCTCAAAATTTTTATACACTCCTTACTGATTGAAACCCCTTGTCAATAGCGTTGGTTGCATCTTCTACAAACATCGACAAACGTAAGGTAGGACGACCTCAGGCGATGTGCTGTGATGATCTTCACAGGGTGGTGGGCAGCGGCTGGATAAGAGTAGCCAAGAATCAAGTCAAATGGCATACGATTCGAGAGGCCTAAATCCAGCAGTGGACTGCTTCAGTCTGATTATGATAATATGATGACATCTAAAAATATTACATATGTTAAAAGAATTAGGGCAAATTTCACTAATGTACGCGTTTAGCACATCTAAACCGCGTTCAACAGCTGTCAGTGTCGAAACTATTTTGGAATATTGACACTATTGACAGCTCTTGAACGCAGTTTAAAAGTGCTGATTGCATTCAGTTTCACTTACTAGCAGTTTTTATAGTTCCTGCCTCTTTTTGACATAAAAGTTAAATGATTAGGTACCCCTTTTATAGTCAGCAACAGCCTAGACAAGACTAGACTAAACTTTATGCCTTTTTTTGCTCCGTTAAAGAGGTAAAACAACCGAGTTTAAATTACTTTGTTTAGTAACAAAGCAGCCTTTCCCCGGTTATGAGCGTTAAACCTAGAAAACGACGAGTAAATTAAATTCAGACCATAAACTTAATAACCTGGAGGTAACGTTTCAGTTAGTTTTATTTCCATATTATTTGCGTTATCTTTATGCACTCTTCGATATTTTAATACGACGATGTTGCTGGGGACGTAACTTTGCTAATGAAATGCTATAGGGCTGTCAAATGTATGTTTCTAACAGCCATACGATCGTTATTATTTTGGATGTGCCAAGGTTGAATTTTCCGGATTTACGTAGAATGATTGAAAAAAATCAAAACTACAATAATATTTTAAGTGTCATTAGATGTTAGAATAATCAGCAGAAAAGTCTCAACACTCAAGGTTGCATAAAATTCATAAAAATAATCCAGGAAAGGTGGAATGATGGCGGACAGATTAATGGATTCCTGACATCTGACCGCTTGTTATTTGATCCGTAACATTAACTCTAGCAACCCTACCCCCATAAAGTCTTGCGCACACAGTATAAATTATGTAAAAGTTTGCTGGCTTGATCTCCAGCATTACGTCCTCGATAGGGTCAAGGTCACACAGTTTACTTGGATTTACACTGAGCTTCTAATTATGCCCAGAGCTTGCCGCCTAGATACAGTATCGCATAAATTTTATCCGTAATCAGGGCCTAGTTTTAGTTGTACAACTGCTTAGGCTTATTCTCAAGGACAACTTAGATTAAGAGAACTAATCGTAAACTCAGGAGGTTTTGCACGTACTGTTGCTTCAACTATGAAGTGAGAAGTTAACGTAATCTGCTGTGATGATCGTCTCATGCATAGAAATGACTTAAGAAAAACAGCTGTTTCAAAGGAATTTGAATAGTCTTCTTGGTAGAAGTTTCGTCTATATTTACGATGGGACATATCTCAAGCATGGCCATAATTTTGGATAGTGAGGGGGATCTACAAAATCAATTATGGTACCTTTATATTTATTTATAGATCTAACGTCACAATATTCTTTTGTTTCTTTACAGTTGGTCCGTCAACCAGTCAATGCCTTCATGTTGAACAATACCTTGTTAGTGGACACTTTTCTGATGCTCAGCGCGTTCCTCTTCTCAAGATTGTTCCTCGTTGAGCTGGACAAGAGAAGGGGCAAGGTCAACGTTATACCGGTCTTGATCTTCCGTTATATAAGGTAAGATAATTCATCATCTTCTGTTTTAAAATATTTCCTCTTCTAACCCTGTAATGATAGCTATAAGATTGTCTACATTGTCTACTTCACCCAAAAAAGTATAGTTTAGACGTGATTGAACTTGTTCTTCTGTAAACTATGGAATAACACTGTCTAGTGGTTCATCAAGGCATTTGTTTACACTGCAGTGGATGATCCTCATAACACGTGAGAAAAGAAGTCACTAAAATGTTGCTCTATTTCACTAGTTTAGTTTGGGCACCAAATTCATCCCAATCTTTTTGTTCCTCGATTAACTTTCGACCTGGATGATGAAGAGAGCTAAACTACAGCCGTTTATTAGATTTTTTAATAAAAACAACATTAGCTTTGTCGTAAACAAAATTCATAAAATTTTAACTTGAAAATACATCACAAATTTCTCTGTACAAAGCTTTTGCTTCCAGGATTTCATCAAAACGTAACTACTTCCTCTTTTTGCAAACAACCAGCTCTTACCCAATAAACTGCCATACACAATGAACGGCTTATCCTTTGTAGTATGGAATAAGCCTTATTTACTTAACGCATTTCAGTACAGTATTATAAAAGCGAGCTCATTTCTCGCCTAGCTTGCTTTTTCTTTAGTTTCAATAACAACTTGTTCTTTTTGCGTCTTTGACTTTGAGTTTAGATGTTGGTTTGCAAAAATACCCATTATAATGACTGTATAACCTTAACCGTATTGTGCCCTTTTTAGATTTCCTTTCAAGCAAAATGGTAAGTAGGTAAGTATTTCATCGAACATTTCGAATAATTCAGTTTGATAAAATAAACTTCTTAAACTGTCTGGAAAGATATTAGATTGACCCAAGTCTAAACGAAAGTGACAGGCCCCAAACCGAATATAAATTTAATCGATAGCTCACTTAACCCGTGCCTAGAATTTATTATCGAACCTAGAATTTACATTTTGAGACTTCGAGCGTGACAGTCGATAAGAGGTGGTGTTCAATGCTACCAATTTTTTAGAAGCAGTCAGGTGGGAGTACAGGGGAGTTTGTTGCGCCACTTCTTCTTTCCAGCAAAAGCACTAGGAAGTCGTGAAGGGCGGGCGTTTTGGGGGACTGTCTTATGTAATTTTGACGTTCGAAAAGTGCTGATTCTCAGCCTAGTTTGGATAAATGACTTTTGGAACTGAATTTGAAAGCATACGAATTGTTTTCAAAATAATTGTGATTTTTTGCGATATTTTTTCTGCTATCACCACATATTGTGTATATGAGGATACCTATGGCTATTGATAATATTAGTGAGTCAGTAGAATGGCAGTGGTGCTGACAGAGTGCGTCGGTCGGGGTTGCTAACTAACATTTCAGACTTTTAAATTTTAAATGCAAAGCTGCTGCTAAAAATTCATCTTCCTATATATTAAACAAAAAAACTTAAAACTTATGATTTCTTCGTTCTTTCCAGGGTCACTCCAGCATACGTGGTCGTCATTTTGTTCTACATGACTTGGCTGCCGAAGATGGGAGAAGGACCTCTATGGCAGGACAGGTTGCAGTTGGAGCAAGAAAGATGCATGGCCTCCTGGTGGACCAATATACTGTACATCAATAATTATGTTAATACTGATAAAATGGTAAGTTTACACTTAATACATTTTTGAAGTGTACAGATAAATCATCACAATATTTGACATAGAGTGTAGATGTTGTGTGTATGTCCAATTTAAACTATACTCGGATTTTAAACTCTGATTTTTTATTTGCTAGACTAAAATTACATTAGGTGTCGATATTAAAATAACCTAGTAAATAATCTAGCTACCGAGAGACCACCAAGGACCTCTGAGTCATTCTCTGCAGGAGGACCTTTAATGTTGTCGTGTTGTCTCTGTAATATCAATTATATATCGTGATAAGTTAAATAAAATGGTCGATCGCAGCTGTCATTTTGGTCTAGCAAATAAAACATCTGAGTATAAGTACGTTTCCAGATGACAGCGATGTGGAGGAGTACAATGACGTCTAAATGTTCTTTCAGTTTTGTATATTTGTGTAGTTATTTAATTTAGTAGGTACCTAGTGAAAATAGTTGGGTGATTAATAATGTACTATTGTATATTTCTCTAATTAAATAAAAACATCAAATAGAATTATTAGGCCTTCGCTTTGCAGTGGAACATAAAAATCCAATAGCCAATATAAAAAGCAGTTATCTTGATTTTCCCTAAAACATTAAAAAAATAATGATCTTAAGAAGGCAAGTTAAAAAATCCTGAACATTAATAAAACAAGGAACTAACAATTTAATGCTTGAGCATAAAAGAGGATCATAAGGGTCAACTTTCCAGTTGTCAAACTAAAGTTTCAACGGGTTTCACGACAGTAGTTTCATAATGCTGCGCTCTTTATTGTAAGCGTATCTTTTTAAGCACTAGACACCCTCGGACAAGCGATGACAAAGACTTTGCCTGTTTTATACTTGATGAAGTTAGCTGCCTGCAAACTAACCTTTTTTAGCCATTGCTCTTATAATATATTAACATTTTTACAATTATATTTAGGCTACAAAATATCTGTAAATTACTGTCTAGTATTTTGTAACTACAGTTTTATTAGAAGATTTTTAAATGGGAGAATTTAATAAAATCTGCTAATGGAGCGGTAGGTACATGGTTACTATGGATAGGCTTAGGGCAGTTTACGCGCGCTTGACAATATTTCACATTTATTTTGCGTATTTTCGTTTGTGAAGCTGACCCAAGACGTTAGTTCTATTATTTATTCTGTACCCATACGCTGTCAAACGACCAACATTGTATCTTCAAACAAATTCGTTCCATTGATGATTTTGTAAACCGTTTTGATTTTATATTGTGATCGACATTTTCTTTAATAATCAAACTTTGATAAAAAAAATAAACCCCTTTTTCTTTCTTTCAGTGCATGTTCCAATCCTGGTACCTCTCCGTGGACACACAGCTGTTCTTCATAGCTCCCATCTTTATCTACAGTCTATGGAGGTGGCGCAGAGTTGGCCCTACACTTATATCCATTGCTATTCTCCTCTCTTTGATTGGCCCTGCAGTTATCACCTACAGGGATAAGTTGGATCCTACGCTTTTGTTCTATGCCAAGTAAGTTTGCATTTTCAATTCTTGTTGATTCTTCATTTACTATAAACGTGTTATTGTCAGGGATATTTGCGTCACTAGAGGGAACCATTATTGTAATGTAAGGTTTTGATTTTCTGGTTTTTGTTACAGAGAGTTCACTGATATTATTTCCAACTATTACTTCAACGAAGCTTACATCAAGACGCACATGAAGATGATTATTTATTTCATGGGAATTTTAACTGGATATCTTCTGCATCGGGTTCAAACAGAAAAGTGAGTGAATATAATTTCCGTCTTTAATTTTTTAAACTTGATAAATCCTTAATTGTGTTACCTTTATACAGATTTACTTTTATAAAGACAATCATAAAATTCTTTACTGTTTTTACAGCTACCAGTTCTCTTTCGTGATGAAAACATTTGCGTGGATCACCAGCGTGGTCCTTGGTACCGTAACTACCTTCTCCGTGACTATCTTCTATCAAGAGTGGTACCAATACAACGCGCTAGAGGCCGCTGCTTACATTTCTTTGCACAAAGTTGCCTGGGGCATTGCTAATGGATGGCTGATTATTGCCTGTGCTACTGGCAATGCAGGTAGAATATTTATATGATTACAGTTATTTTGAACGATCTCGTAATTTTTTTTTTAAGTGTCGTTTTAATAAGTTATAATATCTTCCCAGTAAAAATGAATTGGTTCTACAATAAAAATGTTGACATTATGCCACATTACTGCTTATACAAAAAAATAATATTTATATAAAAAATGTATTTAAATCAAACTATAGATCCATAGTAGTATATAGGCTGTTCGGCAGACGGTTGAACATACGAAAACAGCGGATCCGTGGGGTCTTTTGTTACGTGTTTAAGCGCAATTTTAACAAGACCCAGGCTACAAGGATTTTTTTTAATGTATTTTTTTTAATGTTATTTATAATTCGTCGCTGCTCAAACTTCAAACGTCAATTATTTCATTTAAAAATAACAGATGAAAAAAAAAAGTTTCCAGTTTTGTAATTTTATTTTTCTTTTTAAATCCGTGTGACCTGAGTCTTGTTATTGGGTCTAAACACGTAGTAGACGGGCCCACGGATCCATCATTTTCGTATGTTTAACCGTCTGCATAACTACATAGAAAAAGATGTTTCTAACCAGTGCAGCCTGTATACTACTATGGATCTATAGTTTGATTTAAATACTTTTTTTAATCCAACATAGTATTCATTCTTAGTTTTTTTTTTACTGGTGTTACTATGAAACCTGTTATGTATAAACCTGTATCACCTAAAATTCCGATCCTTTACCAAACACTATATTCTTTTCAGGTTTCTTCGGGAAATTACTGACGTGGAAGTTCCTGGCTCCATTCTCAAGACTGACATTCTGTGCTTACTTGGTGAACGGAGTCGTCGAATTGTACTACGTTGGTGAGCTGAGACATCCTCTACATATCACCTTCTTCACTGTTGTGAGTATTATTTGAGGTACCTTTTATACCTGCTTTAGTTAGATTGACCCGTAATTATATGTAGACTACGTTAGCCCTTAGACTCGTCTCATCATGGTCTATCAGTGTGCTAAATTTCAATCAAATCCGTTCAGCCGTTTTAGCGTTAAAACGTAAGAAACAAACTCACTTTCGCATTTATAATATTAGTTAGGTAACCAAAACTTTAGCTAGGGTTAGTAAATCGAATTTAGTTTTTGTAACTAGATTTAAAAGTCACTTTATCTCATTCGTATTGTCTGTACGTTTTCATAACTCTCATAAGCAACTGTGCATTAACTATTTGTGATATCACGAGTGGATTTGAGTTTGTAGCGTCATTAGTCGGTATGTCGATGTCAAGTTCAATAGACCAATGTCAATGCCAACAGCCACAAAGGTCGATCGATCAGTTAAGCTACACTTGCCGGGGTTGGTCCGTGGATGGGTGACCATCTTTACATACCGAGACCCCCCGTGCCTCGGAAAGCACGTTAAGCCAGTGGTTCCGGCTGTCATTCGTAGATCTTTGAAAGTCGTTACGGATCGTCAGAAGCCATAAAGTCTGATAACTAGTCTTACGAAGGGGTATAGTATTACCCAACTGATTTGTGGAGGTCAGATAGACAGTTGCTTCATTCAAATACGAGTATTCAGCTGCATCCAGATAGACTGGAAGCCGACCCCAACATAGTTGGGAAAAGGCAGATGATGAATTATACCACATAAGATTATATACATTAATTCTCCTTGTGTTCTCTTTTGACGTTCAAAAAGCCTTAAAAGGGCCTATTTAAAATAAATGATTTGACCTTGACTTTGCGTAAACTTTCTCCTTCTGTTCTTCAAACCTTATCATGTGTACGTACGTACTCACTTCAAATTAATTAAAGAGTACATAGGTACCTACAATAGTATTGTAGATAAATAGTTTTGGTTTCCTTATGGAATGTGTAGTATCATCAAACAGGAAACGATACAGGAAACTTGGATGTAATTACTTTCCTTGCAAGGTTTTGTAAGCTTATATGTGGGCTTTTCAAAGTAATGAGATAGAGGGATGAACTTGAAGCTTACGGAGAAAAAAATTAATGGAAAAATAAGAAACATTAAAAAAAACAAAAACCTGTGTCCGATGAACAAATAACGCAAGAGACATCACCGTTATTTGTGAATTAGTAGAGTAAGATTAAGTTATGACAAATCGATGGTAATTTTTTTAATGAGACTAGTGATCGTCCAGAGGTCGAAATTCGACCATAATCCATTTAAATGCCATGATTCTAAGGATCTTGTGTCAAACGCAAGGTAGTGTGGGTAATGTTTTTTATATTAATTTAATTAATTTCTAATGTATACGTATATTATATAAAAATATTAACTTTCTGCACTCCTTCTCCATATAAACTTTAACTCTGCCAAATTGCATACTCCTCCGTCAGAGTATATTTCGTAAAAAGGGGTAGAAAGTTTTTGCTTCACGTAATAGTTTAATAATAATAATTCCGGAAAGTCAAAATCTATTCCTCAAGAGACAAACCATGTTTAAACTGACTTAAGGCCAATTAAACCTACGCCAGATATCTCAAAACCAAGGTATAAGTTAGTAGCAGCAGCAGTGAGTAGCAAGTGTGCGAGTGAGTGAGTGAGTGGCAGTGAGTGTAGTGTCAAGCTTCGAAAACTAAAATAGAGTTTCGTTTTCAGATGGCGAATGCAATATCGCATATAGTGCTGACATTCTTCCTTGCCATGTTTCTATGCTTGACCTTCGAGTCACCGCTACATGGGATCGAAAAGATTCTTCTTCGGATGTTCGGTGAGTATCTACAAAAAAATAATCTACTTATTTTTGGCAGACTGATATTGTAAACCACTTTAATTGTGTGTCAATTTTATCACTTGTATGAAGTAGATTATTCAAATGGTTTTATTTATTATGAGTTTAATTTTTTTCAAATTAATCACTCTAGAAAAAAATATCTTCGTGACATTTCTATAAGTTATAAAAACGAATGTAATCAGATCAATGATCACACTTTTAACATTTCCATAACAAAGTTGAAACTGCAATCAAATACTAGGACAAAGTTGTTGAACTGTAAAAATGTATTAAATCAATTTGCTCATTCATAATTCAAGATTTATATAAAATATTTTTCCTTGAATTTAAGTAGAAGGTCTAATGTAGTTTCATGAGTTTAAATTTAAATTTAATGTTAAAATGATAATTTAATGCCATAATAGCGAGATGGATTACCATTGTGCCTAAAAATATTTAAGTAGTTATAATACTTATTGTGTTCTTTGTATTGTGCTCTTTTCAAAAAATAATTTTGTTATTTTTTTATCGAAGTGGTATTCAAAATACACATAGGTACATACATTATATTTTACTTAAAAAAAAAATCATTTAAAAATATTGTAGCCCACCGGTATCAGAAACGGGGTCCAAATAGCAAAATTGTATTATTAACTGAATGTATTTTTAATAGGTACAATATTTAAGGAAAAAGCCGATAAAAATATTACTTCATCACTTGATGGTTTCCTACATAGTGGATAATATAATAGAACGAAGACATTCATTTGAAGAGGTAAAATTTTTTTTTAATGGCTATTTATTAACAACATTTTTTTATTTTCAGATCGGCCAGTATTGAGTGACAACGCAAGAAAAGACGCATCAGCAGAATCATCGAGAAACACTAGTCAATCTAAATTAGATTCGTAACTTAGTGTTACACATTCTTAGTTTATATTGTAAGTGGAAATCAATGTGTGATATTTACACAGATGATTTCCTTTAGGTTAATTAGGTTGGTATCTGCGTAACACCCTTAAGTTATGCGATATTTGAAAGAAACAGTGATGTAAGGATATCGAAACCGATATAAAACGAATTTTAACGAATTATATAACTTGCAGTTTTACTAAATAAATTCTGTAAATGATGCTGAAAATAGTTGAATTACACCCAAAATTAAGAGTACCGGTTCTAAATTAGTCAAATATCTAAGACCAAGATCTTTATACGTTACTAAGCACGAGTTGTGACTTAGACATTATTCCGTTTCTATCTTGTACTTGTAGTTTGATAGTTGTGCGACAGTGACAGGAATAACGCTTAGTTAACGTACGTGCTAAGAAACGTTCGTACCACGATCTCGGCTTTAAGGCGAAAGCGTCCGGGTAGCTCGCGAAATTCAAATTTTCTTTCGTATTTTGCGAGTTGCAGGTCAGTGTCAGGATGTTTGTTGATCTAAATATGATTCGCAACCGTAAAAAAATAAATTTATAGAATTATAATCATTAAAAGCATCAATACAACTCATCGTTTCCATTGTAATTTATGTCAATTTGTTGTTGTTCCAAAATAAAAACTTTTTACTTTACTTTTTTAACTAAGTTCAAGTTACCCTTTTGAATGATTATTTCATGAAATCATGACACTTGCCAATTCAAACTTAAGGAGTTGTATTTCTGATTCTAATGATTATAATTCTGTAACGCCATATTTGTTACGGTCGCGAAACATATTTTAATCAATATACAACGAGACACTGACTCACAAATTGCAAAAAAACGTAAGAATATGAATTGACTTTCGAGGGCTGCTTTATCGCGTTCCCCTTAACATTATGTAGTAGGCATGTTGACTCTAACATAGAAATCGAAAAGTACAACAGGACTTAAATAAGTTTGGGTATTGCGCAAATGTAATATATATTTATGAACCAAACAGGCTCAATTATTTATGGTTATAGGTAATTTTGTAAATATTTAATTTGTAAGTTAGGTAAGTAAATAGATTTATATCTTTTTTACATTTATAAAATTTTGAAATTAGAAATAATATTGTATGTATTTCCGTTAAATAAATATGAGATCAGTATCACTAACCAGTAAGATATTGCTATAAAATGTTAATAAACATGACATAATTTTTCGCGAAACGGCGTCCATTTTTTTATCGCCAGAATTAGAAGATCGAGATGGCTGTCCGTACATTTTATGCCAAATAAAAGAAATACAATTTGATCCTTAACGCAAGGAAGTTAGGGTTCGAAATTGAATATTAGTTTGGGGAAATACAGCCAGTGCGTATACGTTGAAATTTTTGTGTTAAGAAATTATGGTTTTAGCGCCGAATTGAAGATGCGTCATATTTTTTTCTTCTTTATGTAATATATATACATAAACTGCTTTGTTTATAGCGTATAATTCACATACCTATATAATTACGTGATAAAAGACATTATAGTAAAATTATGTTACATAAAAAGGATAATAGGGTAGCAGGGCGCTTGCGCGAAAGACATTTCCGCGAAAGACACTTGCGCGAAAGACATTTGCGCGAATCCACTTGCGCGAATCCACTTGCGCAAATCCACTTGCGCAAATCCACTTGCGCAAATCCACTTGCGCAAATCTACTTGCGCAAATCTACTTGCGCAAATCCATTTGCGTAAAAAGTTGTAGAAATGTGATTTCTTCATATCATCACGCCTGTATTCTTTCAAAGTGTTGGGCAGGGGTATACTGTTAATAGTACACCCTAAATTGCCCGGTTGATGGCAATGGCTCGCCCCCTATAACATGGGACTTAAACATAACTGGTGAAATGTGGGTGTACTATAGGAACACCTCTGCCTAACCCTTCGGGGGATACAGACGTTATAAATATAAATAATTCTCGAGATTAATAAAATCTGGTTTTTTCCTGTCTGACTTATGACCTTTTAGGTACTCCTGCATATACGATTTGAGTTGAAGTTGTGATTTCTTATATCAAATTATGATAAATAAGAAAGAGTGTCTTGAAACGAGATATATATGTACAATGTCGCCCATGGGAATGTGGTCACCCGTATTTTTGTGAATAATCACAACAAATTATCAAAAATAAACTTAAAAAGAGGGTCTTTTTTTTCATTTTTTTTTTTCAATGTCCCGCTATACGAGTATTATGGACTTACACTTGTGTTTAAAAAAAATAAAAACTGTTTTTTTTTTTAATGTCTTGTCTTCTTCTATTAAACATTTTTAGTTAATCCGATAAAATATTAAATAAGCTATTAGAAATAATAATCAGAATCCAAATCGAGCCAATAACATAGGAGATATGGCAAACGAAACAAAAAAAATTATAATAATAATAACATGAAAAATATTTAAGATAGAGACCTTTTAAAGTTAATTTTCGATAATTTTTCATGAATATTCAGAAAAATACGGGCGAGCACATGCCCATGGGTGAAATTGTACGTAATATTATACGAATTCTTAGGAGAAAACTAAGCAAGACTTTAGATAAAATAATGTTACCTCTAGCTATAAGTTTACCCCAGCAGGGTTAATTGCGTAACCTTCGTAATACCAATCGCTTTCATTTTAACAGCTCAACAAAATAAAATGCGTTATCGTGAACACGGATTTTAAAATATAGGATGTAATGGATATTTTTGAGTATAAGTAATGAAAGCGATTGTCGTTGGGGGTGTTACGTAGTAAGGCTGCTGGTTTCTTTAAGCCTATTAAAAATATGACTTATATGATTGGTTGACTAGGCTTTCAGAAACCACGGGGTTAAATGTATTTTAATTTTGATACTACTGAATGTTCTTCCTTTTTAAATGTATGCAAGTATCCATCGTGTAGATATGCAAAGCCATGATGTTTGTGATTTTTATTTATTGGAAATCGAATGCTTTAATAACTATTATAGGTTTATATATTTAAAAAAGCTATTAATTAAATTGATCCATATTTTTTCTTAAAACTAAAACTGAAATATCTACTGCAATAACACACAATCATTATTATATTAATTTCTTCAAGACTTATTTGTTTATTATTATTTTAATATTTGCATTGCTCAATGTTGTTATACTCTATGATATACATACCTCAATGTACACAGGATTTTTATTTTGATATTAAAAATGTTGTTTTTATTTTCTTTTTCATTCCCCTCTTGTTTCGTGTTTTTTGTGAATATTTAAACAAATTACCAAGAGAGAAATCAAATGAAATTGAATAATAAGTATATAAGCGGATTATTGCTGCACAATAATAATTAATTATGGAGAAACTGATGAGCTTCACTGTAATTATAAACTCCAAATTATAACGTAAATATAACATTTATTTTATCATTTTTTAAACCCATAATCTTCATAATTTTTGTTATGTTTGCCAATCCAACGTGTGTTTTGCATTTTAATTTGGGTTGATAGGGCAGTGGTAATTAACAACTTTCTTTTTCTGTATTAATAAAAACTTAATGGATTAAAATCTAGCCTCTTATAGGCTAAAGCAATTTAACTGTAACTTAATATTTTACGAGATAGATTATGTTCTAAATAAGAATAGAACTTGAACTAAATACTTAATTTAAACTTTTACACAATCTCGTACTTAACTATTTCTTAGGTTCTGATAATTTGATGAAAGCACTTAGCAATTAACCACATGCAATGTAATTTTTACGCGAAAAACTGATAAGGATTGCTTTTATTTATTTATTTAAACTTCTCGCACACAATAAGGTACAAAGGCGGACTTAATGCCTTAGGCATTCTCTACCAGTCAACCAAGGGTGGTGAAGAGATAAGATGGCAGGTGCTCCGCATTACAGGAGATAATAATAATAAAAAATATTAAAAAGACAACAATGAATTATAAATAAAATAGGTACACACGTACATATATAGTTTATAGACTTATGATACACGTACATACATATTTACTATAATATATACCTAAATCATATATATATATATATATATATACAAGGATACAAATTGAAAGGAAATGAGGTAGTTGAGATGACTCTATACTATTTGTTTTGAAAATAACTCTGCAATTTCCGCTTAAATGCATACCGACTAGTGGCCGTCTTGATATCAAGAGGAAGCGCATTCCAGAGAAGAATGGACTGAATATGAAAGGAAGAATGAACAAAGTAAGAAATATGAAAAGGACAGAGAAGAAGAAGATTGTTGGAAGAACGGAGATTCTTAGCGTGTGAAGAACATAGATATTGGAAGTGAGACATAAGATAAGAAGGAGGGGTGGGTGAGTTCAGAAGAGAGAAAAGAGTGATCAAAGCGCGTAAATTTCTTCTTTGGCAAATAGACATCCATTTGAGCTCGGACCTGTAACTCGACACATGGTCATATTTCCTTAAATTAAATATGAACCGGATATCATAGTTGAGCAGTCTGTCGAGCTTATCAAGCAAAACCGCATTCAAGTCAAAGTAGCACACGTCACCATAGTCGATGATAGGGAAAATCAAAGTCTGCACAAGCATAGTTTTGGTCTTAGCGGGCAAAAAGTTTCTCAGATAGGCTTTTCCTTTGTTCAAGGAAATTGCGTGTGATTTTTGCACAGCAGATTTATTCTTTTGGCGCTTATATGACATTGACAGGGGGGGCGTTGTTGGTAAAAATTTGTGAAATCATTACAGAAATTGTATTGAAAAAACAATATGGCGGCCTTAGTTCCAATTTTGGCCACGCGCCAAAAGAACCATGTAGCGTTGTACGGTCACGAGCTACCTTACACTTATGCAAAATTCAAAAGAGATTTTCTCGTTACATAACTGTTGTAACTTTGAAAAAAGACCTATTTCATAATAGTATGGTTTCGAAAACACTTTTCTTGTAACGCAACGAATTTTCTCCTTAAGTTTTGATAGATAAAATGTCTATCAAAACTTACTTCACGAGAAAATTCGTTTTGAATCTTACGTAAATAAAGGTCGGGGGTAATGCACGTGACTGTACCGGAGAAATCTTCGTATAACTTAGCTCGACGCTCAAAACGAACACCTAAAAAGTACACTTCCGGTCCTAAAAAAAAAAACCCATACAATATAAACGAGTTAGCTCCAATATTTGTGGTACCAGTGAATGCACTCAAGTGTTCAGGCGAAGGGCTGGCGAACTTGGACAGTTTTCAATTACTCAAAGTTACAGAGTAAGTGCATAGCCCGTCAACTATTTGCAAACTTGCATAATCTCCGTCGGATCATGGCTGGCATACACGGAGCAGAGTTACTGGTACGTATAAATTAAACTTGCTGGCTTGCCATGTTGCTCTTGTGTTAAGTGTTCCGGATTTCGGGAATCTAGGAAGATTTGATGCATATTTGGTGCAGTGTTGTTTGTTGTTTGTTGGACTTGATGAATGAAGTCTGCTGTTATGTGGTGCGTATTATGTTGAATTTGCATTACCAGAGGAGCAATTCTCGTATTTATAAGAATTTTCACATGCTAATCTCAGTTTCAATCTGTCAAAAAATACAATAAATTTACTTACATTTTGAACAAGTATTTGACATTGATTGTCGCTGACATCAAATTGCAACCAGAATTTTAACGGTTTTACGAGTATATATCTAAGAGAATTGGCCTTCTGATCCGCGAGTGACACCTACTACTAATACTTCCAGAGCATCCAAGACTGTTATCTTCAACAAAAAACGTTTGGGAATGAATCTTCTCTTATGGTTAAGGTTAGCTTGTGCCGAGAGATTTTTAAACTGTATCTTTTTTTCTGGATTCAATTGTAATGTTTTGTTACCTAGCTTAATTTTGTCGCGTTTCGAGCGTTCATTCTAAAAGTTGGCAACGTCGCAAATAGCTGTCAAATATTGACATGTTTTGATTAATTTGGCAATATTACTCTATGGAAATATGAAAATCACTAACTAGTGAACTAGAATATTAATAATGAATTCCAATTATAACACTGAGTTTGATGTTGTAACCGTTTAATGTGTAAAAAAGGCATAAGTTTCCAAATATTTTTTTACATCTATATCGAAATATTGGGTATTACGATATTACGCATTTCGTAATCAATATTTTAGTTCACTAGTTAGCGATATTTCATATTTCCACACAGTAATATTTTTGACATCTATTTGCGACGTTGCCCACTTCCAGAATGCACGCTCCTAATGTAGGTGCCTCTTATAATAAATTTATGTGTATTTGATTCAATAAAATTTAGAGTAATCTTATAAATCCGAAAGTGAGTTTGTTCCGCCTTCACGCTAAAACGGATGAACGAATTTGGATGAAATTTGGCACATAGATAGACGATGACCTGAGTTAGGACATAGGTTACTTTTTATCCCGGCAGTACGTTCCCGTGGGATGATTTCCGCTTTCCACGCGGGTAACGCCGCGGGCGAAAACTAGTTTCATATTTCATATAAATCCTACTTTCATCAGCGTTAATATCGTACATAACATTTTTATTATTTTCTACTTCGGCCTATGTTACCTGGGCATTTATTTCATTACTAAGGACTAGTAGATATTTCTGAAAATATGGTAGCAATTTTGTAAATTTCATTAAGTGTTATAGAAGCTCAATAGAAATATGTTTGCACTGAGCCAGAAAACCGTTTGACAAAGTAACAAAGTTAATTTTATTATAGAGGGCTACAATTAGGTTTAAAGTATTAGATTCAGAGCTAGGGTCAAAGTTAATTAGGTACTAGATAAGGTTCTATATCCAGTTTTAATGGGAATTAGTAGATCTTGTCTGATTGGCTTGTAATTTTCAAATGGTTTAAGATCTTGCTATTAATGAATGATTTTTCTATTAGTTTTTTTTTTTTAAAGCAGGTCGATATTCAGAACTGGTGAAATTGATTTAGGTGTTTCAGGAACATGTGTGAGTGTCCTCCCATACATATTAACACTGTTATTTGAAAATATTGTAAAAGTCAATTATTAAAAAAAAAGTAACCGTGAAGTTTCTTGCCGGCTGTTCTCCATAGGAAACGACAAATTGGAACCGTGCAACCAGCGTCTGACGTTTCATAAGTGCCCATGAAGGTTTATGTGAAATCAAATATATTGTTTTTTTTTTAATTTACAACAGGGGCATGTGTGTAATACCAGAGACGTCGTAGCCGCGTTGCCATCCCAAAAACAACGCTGTGCCCATCCAGCATTTGGCCAAACACATATGATACACACACATATGAACACATACTTAAAAATATTACATTTTCTCATTCTCATTTTTTAATAGTACTAATATTTTTGTCAAACAATAAATACAAATAAAATAAAACGCCTTATAATTCTTGCCAATCTTAACTAGTTTACAAACTAAAAATAAAAACTTTAACGATTTATTAGCAATTATATATCTAAACACTGTATGTTTAAAGTGTATTTATATTATTTAATTTCTTAGTATTCTATATATATTATAATTTATTCTGCAAGAACCCCTCTACAGGTGAAGACCTCCTCAAAAGATATCCAGACTGATTCTCTAGACTGGGCTGATTCATTCCAGTTTTCTTTCTAATATCGTCTTCCCATCTAGCGTAGGGTTTCTCCTTCTTGCGTGTTGCGTCTTTCTCTGGTCTGATAGACGGGCTAAACGCCTGGCCTATTTCCATATTAATGCTAGAGCTTCTAGTATTTTTTTCAAATGAAGATTAGTTATTATTTCTCTCATCCAACGCTTCTCGCTTGCACTGTCGCCTGTCTGATTCAAGATAGGACAGAAACTTATATTGGGTCGAGAGAGAGCTGCGTAAAACGTTATCGCAAGAAACAACCAGCTTACAAGTTCCTTCCCTTATCTTTTATCTTTTGTCTAAACAACGTTCCGCTATGTTTATACGTTTCCCGTTCAAGTTTGCAGAACTTGCCATTTGTTAAATTAAAATGTTTCCCGACTTCGGATTCGATTTTCTTTGAGCTTTAGTTTTTTGTATTTTTAACTTCAGTTGCACTACTACTACTGTTGTAGTTGTATTTACTGGGAGGTTGTTTTTTATTGTTACTGCTGGAAAAGTAGAGGTACTTTACAAAAAACGATTGAGTAGGTACGTTTCGCCTGAGACCGCCACATGGGCTTTTTTTTTGTGTGGGTATTTATCAAATAACTTCACCCGCCGTGGGCGGAGCAGGAGGGCGTGTCAGACTCTTACTGACTAAAACCCACCCGTGTTCTTTCAGTTGCCTGTATGTTGCCAGGGGCTACAGTATCCCTTTCGGACTTTCCCGCGATCCCGGCAGGCATCGGTCCTAGCAGACCCCTTCCGTTGTGCTGACATCTCTTTGAGGCGCGCGTGGAACACAACGCGCGGTCGACCCGGGCTGCCTCATTGGCCTAGTGGTTGCAAGGACTACTGCTGAGCATAAGGTCTTGGATTCGATTATTGGTTTTGGTAAAGAGTTATTAGGTTTTTATCTAGATTTTTTCAGTAGCAGCACGGAGTCTGGATTTGTGTTTAAGTCCAATATAATACACATGGGACTTAAACATAACTGGCAAAAAGTGGGTTTATTATAGGTACAACCCTACGGGGAAACAAGGCGTGATGTTATGTTATGTTTTGACTGTTTTAAAATATTTGTAGTGGAGTTTGTTCTGGGGTGGAGACCGCGTATCGGCAGGCGTAGTGTAGGCCACCCCCAGCTAGATGAACCGATGACCGCAAAAAGCTGGCTGGGATAGACTGGATGCGGAGGCGAAGACGGAGGACAGGATGTTGTGGCGGAGCCTGGGAGAGGCCTATGTCCAGCAGTGGACTGCGATAGGCTGGGTTGATTGATTGATTGATTGAAAATATTTACTACATCCGCTATACCGCCATTTTTAAAACAAATGAGTAAGATTCATCACATAAGTCAGGCTTGGAGTCAAGCCGAAGTCAAGTCATATTTTTACAGAATAGCTCTACTACATAATTTATTTAGTCTTAAATAAATTATAAATTCAATATTAATGATGTGATTTTTGTAACAATATAATTTTAAAGTGTGTCCATGGAGTGTCTTGCCCGTTCTTCTCCATAGATACCTACTACTACGCTTTGGAATGGGCAAACTAGCTTCATATTTCTGACTGAACGACTCCTTGACAATTCAAAAGTGCGTATC
The DNA here is from genome assembly GCA_916701695.1 of Agrochola macilenta. Lineage (NCBI taxonomy): Eukaryota > Metazoa > Arthropoda > Insecta > Lepidoptera > Noctuidae > Agrochola > Agrochola macilenta. Next base: position 18,263,603 of record OU753560.1, on the reverse strand, counting down.
TAAATAGTTTAATAAAATTTAAATAAATACTTTGAGATTTTATGAGTTAAGAAAATAAATCTCTTTGAAATTCGTTATGTACTTTTGTCGAGATGCAACTGTAAATAAATGGACAGACTGAGATACGCCGTCAATTTTATTTCATTGAGTGAATGGCAAATAATTTCAATGACTTGACCATTCAGAACCTTCTACAGGTGGATTTCTAAGACCTCACTTGTTTAATTCTTTACAAGTCGAAGTTGGAAACGATAAGGCGTCTTTACTCACTAGATTTACGGATCGGGTAGTACACAGGTACAAACATTCTGGGAAATATTTGCGTCTTAAGAGAAAATCACGGATCAAGAAATAATTCCTCAGAAGCAGTAATTTATCTTTTAGGAATAAACTGTTAACATTTACTTGAAGTTTCAAGACAGAAATGTGGTTTTATTTACTCGGTATTCCAATTCATCCTCCATTCCGTAAAACTATCGTGAAATGTGGCTGTTTTCTAACAAATAGGTAAAGGAAATGTGTTATACATTACACAGCGGTGTCATAATAGGGGCCAGGAATGTATACTTACCGATTACGTACATTTTACTATCAACCAAATCTTTGTTGTTGTGGGTGTACCTACTATAAGTACACCTCTACCCAACCCTTCGAGGGAGCATGGAAAGAATGAAAGAAAGAAAATAAATTTATTAGACCCAGGTTAAGGCACACAATATTCACAGAAAAAACAAAGAACTGTGGGCTTAAAACAGCCGCTTGGGCAGAATCATAAAATGATATTGTTATGAATATTAATATAAAAAACTGACAATTCATAATATTAACTGCGATAAATTCATATTACGCAATTCATCTGTTTTACAGTTTTATATTATATTGAAATATCATTTAAACTGTGGAAATAAAATGTCAAAAATCTTGTTTGATTAATAAAAACTGTAAATAAATATTATGCGGTAAAATTACGGTCTTAATTTTTTTCATGTGGCAATATTTACACCAAATATGATTCTGATATGAATTGAATTGAATATGATTCAGCGAAAATATGTGTCACCATAGAGGAATTACTGGGAATTCAGAAAATGAATTGCTTTTAGAGAAATTGCTTAATGCGGCCGTTTTAGGCACCCTGAAAATGATTATGATGTTATGTTATGTGTCAAATCATTGTTCCGCCTACGATCGAATTTTATGATTTCGAAGAACAGTTTTTTATAACACCGCATTTATTACGGGTTTTCAGTACCTAGTAGGCTTGTGTTACCTAGGAAAGCTGTTCCATCATATTTAAACGGCCGTCATGAAAATATGTATTTTTCACCAGTATTTGCAGAGCTGTGATCAACCAAATCATAGGTCTTGAGATCGAAACCTCTGACTTTTCGGACTCATGGGCGTATTATTTTATTTTATTTTGTATAGGTACTCCAACGACTTATTCACTAATAACATACTACATGAAAGAACTTTTATATCTATTAGTATGGTGAATTTGTCACTTAAAGAAGTACACAGCTTAGACATAGATAAAAAGTACATACCAATTAAGAAGATTAATTGAAATTGTTTAAAATGGACTTACTTATTTTTTGTTAATATGAATATAAATAAGAGCTACTTTACCATAGTAAGACAATACAAAAGAGAATACAAAATTATACATCAAATACTTAATTAATAAAAAAATATTATTATACGTAAGGTGACTGCAATAAACGTGATCAATTGTATGTATTGTAAAATTATCACTTGCCTTAAAAACGGTGAAGGAAAATATCGTGAGGAAACCGGCATGCCTGAGAGATATTTCTCGACGGCATGTGAAGCCAAGTCAGGCGGCTTTAAAACTCTGATACCAGGTTAATCAGTAACCACACAAAAAGAAGAAGACCAGTATTTGATACAGGAGTCAAAAACGCTCTGTTTAGGCGTTATTGTGAGACCGTTCAGCGCTTTCTAAGGGAACCAAAACATGAGCAATAACATTTAAATTGGCAACACATGAAAAGTCGTTGCTGCGTGGTCGATTTTGTTCTCTTGCCAAAATAAAGCATCGGTATCGAGTCAGTAGATTAAACTGTACCTACCGACTGAATACGTTTAGGAAAAAAAGAAACAATTTTTTTTATTGTCGCATTATCACGTTCATATAAAACCAGTCAAGTGCGAGTATGACTCGCGAAGGGTTCCGTGCCGTATTTAGATCGAGCAAAAACACCGAAAAAATCACGTTTCTTGTCCGGGAACACCGTTTAGTTATTAACCTTAATTCATTTTTATTATTTTCTGTTATATCGGCAATAGAAATACACAAGCTATGAAAATTTCAGCCCGCTGACAGTCAGACGGATGGACAGCGGAGGCTTAGTAATAGGGTTCCGTTTAGCACCCTTCGGGTACGGAACCCTAAAAACATAACAGATAATATCGCCTTAAGAAATATTCTTAAGGCAATATTATCTGTTGTGTTTTTCAAAGAGTTAGTTTAGTATGACCAAAAATGTAACGTTAAAAAAACGAAACGTTTCTGATGGTCGGGCGGGACAGTTGTCTAAGCACAACCATACTATAAAGTAAGTAAATAACTACCAAAAACTAGTTACACCTTAGTTTACAAAACTCCTCACGTATACACAATACACTTTCACTTCTAAACTCATAACCCTTTGTTTACAGCGTCGGCCAAAAAATTACAAAGTACAAACGTTGCCAAATAACTTCACGACAGGCGCTTGAATTAAAAGAGGCAACCGCGCGTGTGCCCAACTTTTTTACCCTTTCAGAGTTCGCAGCACCTGCGTTGCTTAAATTATGTAAATACAATTTAATTCAAAGTCCTTTGTAATCTTTTACTTTCAAATTTTCGGGCAAATTGACTTATTTAGGCATACGAGCTGCTGAGTTCTTTTTGTGATGAAAAAAAGGTGTCGTGTTTTGTTTTGTTCATTCCGGTTGAGCATAGTTTATGTTTTCCATTTCTTTCTTGTGGTATGATATGGTTTTGTATTGAAGAATTTCTACGCAGTTTGCCTAAATGTAAAAAACAACTAAAATAGATAGCGGTCAACTGCCTTAACTTCGCCTGGCGTAAACTTTGAGTTTTCATAGAGAGCTTTAGGTTAAAATTGCCATACAAGTAAAATGAAAAAAATATATTACATCTTTTTCATTATAGGCAAACATAGGACGCCAGACGAAGTTAGGGCAGTTGATAGTACCTACCTATCGTATCAATACTATAGAAAGAGGCATGAGGAACAGGGTGTAAAGTTCACTCATCCTAAATAGAAAAGGCAGGATCCTCCGACCAGACGGGTGTTGTGTCTGGTGGGCAAATGCACAACGATTGTTGTCGAGATGTTGTATATATATAACGGTTACGCGAACTCTTGAAACGGACTCTGCTTGCGCGATGCAGGATTTGTGCAACGTCAGGTGTTTTGTAGTTGGCATGTGGCATTCTAGATGCGCCACCACAAGACCATTTGCTAGATAGCTTGGGTATCAAAGTACAATAAATGATTTCAGAGACGTTAACCAGTTAAATATGATTTCCATCATTATGGTTTAATCTAACGGGTTACGGTTCTTTATACCTCTTAAATAACCTTAACGACATTCCCTAGTTTCTTTTGGTGTTATAAAATAATCCAGTTTAAAAAAAAAAGTTTCCTAAGTGGCAGAAAATTCAAACAAGGTTCATTTTTTACTCTTGAACGCCTGCATTGCAGAATTGAGTTGAATATTTTATTTGAGAGGGATCTCGCTCTGCATTTTAAATATTCTTTTAGATATTCTTTGAAGATATCAATAGATCTAAAGAAGATAATGATGATATCATAGAGTTACTCGTATTAACATGGACAAAGGCTTTCAATAAAATAATAATACCAGCCTGTTACTGTCCCACTGCAGGGCAAAGGTCTTCTCATACAGAAAAGGCACGAGTGTTGATCACCACGCTTGCTCAAGGCGGGTTGGCGATTTCATACTTATATTAACTATAAGTCCAGGTTTCCTCACGATGTTTTCCTTCACCGATGTCAGTAATGTCCAAGATAAACCCTGTTATAGATTTGTATTAGTTAGTAGCAAGTTTAGTTCGAGTAGCAAGTTATGTCAGCAATCGCCAGTCCAAAAGTGTAAATTTCTCATTGTGAAGTGTTACTTAAAGACATCAAGGGGCTTAACTCGCTACGCTACTAGCATAAGCAATCAATCAATCTGCCTAGCCTTTTCCCAACTATGTTGGGGTCAGCTTCCAGTCTAACCGGATGCAGCTGAATACCAGTATTTTACTTGGAGCGACTGCCTATCTGACCTCCACAACCCAGTAACTGGGTAATACGATACCCCTTGGTAAGATTGGTGTCAGACTTTCGGGCTTCTGACGACCCGTAACGACTGTCAAAGATCCACGAATGACAGCCGGGACCAACGGCTTAACGTGCTCTCCGAGGCACGGAGGATTCTCGGTATGTAAAGATGGTCACCCATCCACTGACCAACCCCGGCAAGCGTAGCTTAACCTGATGGATCGACCAGTGCGGCTATTGTTACTTAGCCACTGTTACTAGCATAAGCATAATCAATATTTAATGTTCCCTCTGCTGTGACATAGGCCTCCTCTATGTGAGAGGGAGTGGGCCGTAATCCACCATGCGGGCCCAGTGTGGGTTTGTGGATGTCACATGTTCTCGAATTTTGGTTTGGTTTGGTTTGGTTCCAGGACATGCCGGCTTCCTCACGATGTTTTCCTTCACCGTTATGCGACACTACTAATGCGTTGGCATTAAATCAGCATTTAGGAAAACCAAGATTCCCAATTATTATTTCCGTGTTAACCTATAAAAAGAATGGTTGCTAGTCGTAACCCTCCGGCCTTGCTTAACTTCTTAAGTAACCTTTACAATACTTTCTTGAAGAGATGACGTAGATACGAAGTCCCAAATGCCGTTGCGATCTACAATCATAAGTAACTCAATTAGTTAGTAATGAACTGACAGACGTCACTCTGCCATAACCAATTATGATATTAGGTACACTCACGAACTAAATATACGTGGTATACTACGAGTACTTTTCTAGAGAAAGATAACGATACAATTTTTGTGTGTCTTATTGGAAAGGTCTCTAAACGTAACATAACATCAAGCCTGGGTTCCTCGAAGGAACGACAGAGGTGCCCAGCACACCCACATTTCACATTTGTTTAAGTCCACGTTATAGCCTATTGCTATCATCATCATCATCATAATTTCAGCCAAAAGACGTCCACTGCTAAACATAGGCCTCCCCCAAGCACCGCCACTTCGAACGATCATGTACTTCCCGTCTCCAGCGGGTTCCTGCGGCCTTCACATGGTCATCGGTCCATCTTGTGGGAGGTCTTTCAACGCTTCGTCTTCCGGTACGCGGTTGCCACTCCAGAACTTTCCCTTTCGGCCCCATCGGCCATCTGCTCTGCGAGCAATGTGCCCTGCTCACTGCCACTTAAGTTTCAACATTCTTCAGGCTATGTCGGTTACCTTGGTTCTCCTACGGATCTCTTCATTTCTGATATGATCACGTAGGGAAACTCCAAGCATAGCCCTTCTCCATTGCCCTTTGGGTGACTTTTGACTATTGCCATAAACAGGGCGCAAATCCAGATCCCGGGCTGCTACTGAGAAATTTCAAATAGAAACACCCAATAACACTTTGCCCGCCTCTGGAATCGAATCCAGGACCACTAGGTTTCTTTGCGACTACTAGATCAACCTTTTCTTACAAAGAGTAAGAAGCAATGATATTGATCACCACATTTTTGCTTAAGCGTTTTGTCAGGCGATTTAAAACATTCGGTTGAACTTTCCTACCATTTTCCTTCTTTTCCATTTTACATGTACATTGAAGTAATTCAATGTACATGTAAAATATTATAATGACCTGATAAGGTTAGGTACTCGTTAATAACATGCATTTAATAAACCTCACGCTAGGTTTTAACCAGAAGCGAAATGGTTAAAGTCAAATCATTTATTTTAAGTAAGCCATTAAAAGGCACTTTTGGTCGTCATTTGGTGTTTCGTCGGCTAGAAATAAATGATGAAGTCTCGTACTGTCTGAAAATAATAATAGAACAAAGTGGGTAATGTTAACCCTAAAATACCAGTGTTAAAGTCCTTGAGGTCTAGACTAGACACGAAACTACATGTGAGTCTAATAGTCTTACACGTGTCCATCAAAAATACATTATTTCTTCATATAATGTACCTACATTATGATTATGTAGAAATAATGTTTTTATTTATGAAGTCAATATATTTTCTAGCTGAGTAAAGATTTGTATGATGAAACATTATTAGCACCACTTATTTTGTACTGTCCATTTTTTTACCGTCTTCAAAAAAAGATGGAGGTTATGTATTTGGCGAGTTTTATTTATAATTATCCTGCAAAAGAACTATGGAGCACCTTAGTCCTCAGTAAAAACGCAGGTTTCCCAGAGCAGGTGCTTGTATGGGACAGTTTTGGAATCTGGCAGCAGCCTTAGTCACACCATAAGGAACCTAGTAATTTTTTCACAGTTATTGTACCTCGGAAAGTACTTAGTTACCAAGCTGTTGCTGTAAATCTACCACCTGGCTATGAGTTGCCTTGCCTTACCTGGAGGTTTTTAAACAGACTCCGAACAGAGGTTGGACGTGAAGATTCACAGATGACTCCACCCTTTTTTTTTTTTTTTGGGTGGGAAATCATCAAATGACTCCTCCCGCTCTGGGCGGAGCGAGAGGGAGTGTCAGACTTTTACTGACTAAAACCCACCCGTGTTCCTTCCGTTGCCTGTGTGTTGGGGCCGCGATATCCCTTTCGGACAAACTCGCAACCCTGGCAGGCATTGGCCCTTACGGACCCCGTCAGTTGGTGCTGACATCTCTATGAGGCGCGCGTGGAACACAACGCGCCGTCGACCCGGGCCTGGTCCTAATCGGACGGCGAGCGATGACTCCACCCTGGAGTGGAAATATGGGAAATATGGTACTGTTCCACAAACCATGGGATTTTAAATCTCTCTGTTCTGTCGTTCTGCGTTCATCTTGTTCTGTTGTGGAAGCCTTACAGGATACCTGTTACTGGAGGTGCCATCGACATCCTAAGAAGAAGAAGCAGCAACCCACCTGCAGCCTTAGCATAAGCAGAGCATAATCAGACTATTATGTTCCCACTGCTTGGACTCAGGCATCTCTTCGAGAGGTAGTCGGCTGTAATCTATCACGCGGGCCCAGTGCGGGTTCGGGAGATGTCGCATGACTTCGAATTTTTGGTTCTAGGGCATGCCGGTTTCCTCACGACGTTTTCCTTCACCGTTTTGAGAGTAGTGGTGATGAAATTGTTTACACAAACTAAAGTGCCTGCCTGAGTTTGCATCCACGACCTATGACTCGTAAGTCAGGGCTGGCACCACTGGGCCACCACTGCTCTCTACTGGGCCACCAGACTAGACCACTGCTCTGTTCACAACAACAAACACAAACGATGGGACACTTAAGAGCGTTTATTCTGAAAGTTGGCAATGTCGCAAATAGTCTATGTCAAATATTTCGCTGTTTTGATTAATTTGGTAATATTTCTTTATAGAAATATGAAATGTAGCTAACTAGCGAACTAGAATATTAATAATGAATTGCAATTATAACACTGAATTTAATGTTGCAACCGTTTTAGGTGTAAAAAAAGGCATTTGGAACGATTCCAAATACTTTTTTTTACATCTAAAACTAAATATTCAGTGTTACGATATTAATTATTGCATTTTATAATCAATATTTTAGTTCACTAGCTAGCCACATTTCATATTTACATACAGTAATAATGGCAAATTAATCAAAACAGTAACATCGTGAGGAAACCGGCATGCCTGAGAGATATTTCTCGACGGCCTGTGAAGCCAAGTCAGAGGCCCATGGGCGGCAATTAAACTCTGACACCAGGTTAGTCACTAACCTCACGAAAAGAAAAAGAATCAAAACAGTTAAAAATTTGACAGTTATTTGCGACGTTGCCAACTATACTATCGAGCGCTTATCCTTAAATGAGCGCTCTTAATATCGTGTCCAGCGTGTTCTGTTTTTTTCCGTTACAGGAACTTATAGGCGCTACTGAAAGTGCCAAACCCATAGCCAAATTCTGGGCCGACTCTATCTAGTTTGCCATCGACATGCTGGAACAAGAAGCAGCAACCTACCAGCATGCTTATTGCGACGAAAATAAAGATCACTTTGAACATGAAATCAAATCAAATCAGTTTATTGCAAACATGTTGTACATAGGTTGGAATAAGAGTAAAAGTTTCAAACATGCACCCTGTAAGGGCACTGCAAAACAAAACAAAACAAAATTAATAAAATACATTACATTACATTTTTCATTATTTGTAATTTTTACAAAAATCATGCTATAGCTATTGAATTTTAATATTTATTGTGAGTATTAAAGAATAAGAATAAGTTAAATCAAAATAAAATGATTAAATTCAAATAAATTAATTATGTAGGTATGGTATACAATTTTTTTTATAAATTTTTTCATGCTATACCATACGATTTTACGATTTTTTACGGGACCTATCAGAATACCAGCGCTGCGACATTTATTTTTTAAATGTCGTAGCATTATGCTGAGATAGGATCCTTTTGGCCTCGTACAGGACTGCATAATTTTTTAATTTTACTTTGATTTTTTATTGTTTTGTATTTTTTATTTCTGTTTAGTGTGTTTTTAGTTTAATTTGTGATTTCCTGTGCGAGTCTCAATAAATACTCTTTCTTTCTTTCTATTTTCTATCGTCAAAAAAATCATACAGAAGTTCGATGAGGTACACAAATAGTTTATCAATTTAATTACAAAATCCATACCTGTATGGTTTACCTTGAGTATTTGCATAAAATAATCAATTTAAACAAAATAATTTCCACCTGCGATAGTAAAGTCATTTTTACAAAAACATTTTGTATTGCTTCAACACAATTCATTTGAATTTTGGGCGAGTCGTTCTTGTTTTTGCTGTTGGACGTATTTTAATAAAATAAGGCAATATTATTTTAATGTATTGTGTATTTGTTGCATCGCGTAGTTTAATTTTTTTAAATAAAAAGTTACCAAACGATCACAGCAAAGCAATATCAGTGTCACATCTCTACACAGGAGTTAATCTGGGGTAAAGATTAGATACGCACTAAATAAATAATTGTGAACTTTCTAACGAACTTTTCTAAGTTTCTTGCCAGTTCTTCTCCATAGGAACCTATGGAGCTTTGGAATGGGTAACTAGCTTCATATATATTTCTGATTGACCGACCCCTTGACAATAATTCAAAAGTGACTGTAATTGGTTTATTCGAACAAAACGCTTTTGAGTTTGAGTTTGAACATCCTAAGTGGTCCTAACAAAAATTGCTGTAGCATCTTATTCCGTAAGCCCTGCTATCACCTTGCTGACTGGTCAATTACATGTCTACCATGGCGAGCTGTTCTCAAACTTCTCTTAAAGAATGAGCCAGTAAAAAAAAAAAACTTTACATAAAAAAGTGCTCAATTTGAAGCCCTGACGCCTAAGCTAAGTGGTGTCAGAGTCAGGAGAAATAAAATGTTAACCAAAGACCTATTACAGATGCATCAAAAAATCTTGGGAGTCATATTTCTTTTCTTAGTTCTATTCAGATTTGAGAGAAGTACCACCACTTACCAGAAAAGACTTATCCTATTACCTCATTGGTGATTAGTGTGAAAATCTTTTTTTAAATAAATATTATTATGCTCTGAAAGATATCGTCGTTTCGATCTGTACCCACCTAAAGCTAAATAAGAAAGTGAAGTTAATTGGTAGGTACGTATGTAATTATAACTTTTGACAATCTTTTCAGGTGGAATAGAAACTAATGAATAAATCGAAGCCTATGCAAACCCACAAGAAACGATCGCATTATACGAGTATATAAATGAAAATAACTGATGTAATGAATTTATATTTTTTTTTATTTTTTTAAATAAAAAAAATAAAAACAAAAACTATTTATGTCTCGCATTGTCTGGGTAGCACATCGAGGTCAAAATAATATTGAACGATGAACACCTGAACAGTGTTTTATAATTATTATCTTCAAAAGTCCAAACTTCTTGAATTAATTTCTCAATTTTACGTAAAAAGTTTTGCCACATCTGTACAAATGGATACTTTTATTAAAATTCCATTAAACTATGGACTCTAAACATTTGCCTAAATAAGAATATTTTTTAACATATCTTATTAAGTTCATCGTTCTAACACTAAATTTACGATGATTTCAGCAGGTAGGTAGCAGTCGTTTGTTTTTAAGGAGTTTTCTACAACGATTTGATCTTCTACAACTCTGTATGTATGCTGACTATGGTGAGCTTGAAATCATAAAACACTTAGAGAAACAATGAAGGCTTTTGATTTTTCTTTTTTATTTGATTCCTATAGCTAACTTCTTGATACTTTAAAAGTCAAAGGAGAGACATTTTAGAGCTCTTCTAGCGGAAATGTTAGCAGTTTTGTATGGTTATCAACAACCATCTAATATTATACCTGTACCCTAATTGCATAACACGCTTTTTGACAATTTTGAAGGATATTACTAAAACATTTCTTTGTACGTTTGAAACATTCGTCTGCTCAAGAACGTAAATAACGCAATGAACTGTCAAAATGAAAGACATCGCGATCAATTGTGTGATCAAATGTGTGTTACGCAATTAGCCAACTGGTAATTTAATTCATAAATAGCCAACGAACCAATAACCTATTTCCCCAACATGAAAAATAAAATGCATCAAACGTAAAATAAAAAATGTCGTACGGTAGGTACGCGTTTTTAGCGTTTCTGCTCTCAATATTGCAGTGATGAAAATGCCAGGCAGCAGAAAGTATTCGGAGTTTTCTGTTAATATCGCGTCCCTCTCCGTCGTATCATGTATTCGGGTTATTATAAACATACATGGAATCATGTCATTTTATTTGCACGCAAGTAAATAGAGGCTGGGAATGTAATATTATACTTTTTTAGGGCTTAGCGGTGGTCGTCCAGTGTATTGCGATAGATTTTGGTAAGCTAATAATATACAGCATGTAGCAGAGAGTGTGGTCATATTTAAGGGTGCACTAGTTTCTCCAACATCATAATCGTGAAAAGATTTTCAACTGTTCCATACAAAACTTTTTACAAAAAAAAAACAACCGACTTACGAAAAAAACATTACAAAGTGAAAAATAACTTTAATTTCGGAAGTCGGTGTCTTTGATTTGAATTTTAGTTTTTTGCCACCGACTTCCGAAATTAAAGTTATTTTTCACGTTGTAGTGTTTTTTTTCGGAAGTCGGTAGTTTTTTTTTTTTTGTAAAAAGTTTTTATTTTTCACTTTTTAGTTGTGATACCTACCACACCCAAATTCGAATACCATTACCTACTATGTAAATAACAGTGACAGGAAGTTATCATCCATCCACATATACTAAGTGGGAAAAATACGTATTTTTGAAGCTTACTCAAAAACTATCCAAGCAAAGTTAATCAAATTTATATGGGACCAATCCAGGAGCAAACCCTTTAAAAAAAAAAAAAAAAATTCAAAATCAGACCACAATTGACGGAGAAAACATACATACGCGTCGAACATATAACCTCCTCCTTTTTGGAAGTCGGTTAAAAACTTCAATACCTACTTGACCCAATTAAATGGGGCAGATAATTTTTTCGTGATTATGATGTTATCCCATGAAGAAAGTTGTTCAGTTTGATGGTCTCTACTTCATTCTTAAATAGGACTTCAGGAATAGGAATTTGGATAAATGCGGTTAAAAAAAAAATGTGGGAGCAATCTGTACCTACCTAATTTACCTATTTAATGGTTTAAAAGTCTGAAATCGTCAAGAGGCAAATCAAGATACTTGGTGAGACTTATTCAGCGAGCGATTGGCCTTCAGGATCTGCTTTCAGAGTATGAGAAGAAGCCTATTGGTATGAGCGAGACTACCATAGGTTCTGCGCAGGCGATTCCATTCTTCATGTGTCGTTAGTTATTTGAAAGATACAAAAAAGCATGGTTATAAAACTGCAGAGTTGCTTGCTATACCTAATCCTGTTTTGTTACATCCCGTTTTGTTTTGAAATCTGTTACCGTTTTCGAAATTCAAAATCATAGCTTACTTGTACGTAGATTCCGCAGCACATTGATAGGACGCAGCATCATGACTTTTCTTTTGATGGAAAACCATGCGAACAAAATACCCAAAGGCTTTTGAATTTTCGATTGTTTCTCAATTTTTAGCATTCCGTCGCTATCAGCTCGCGTATTAACTGGACAGTAAACCCGAGCTGGACTACACGCTGCTAGTAAAATAGTTTCCATTCAGAGTTAGATCGACTGACGTTTCGATGTTTCGGCCATCCCGATACGGATTTGAAAATTTGAATGAATAAAAATTCGTTTCGTGGACGCGTATTTTTCGTTTTCAATTTTATATGTCCTTACCTTGTTGTTCTCGATTCGTATTTCAGTGCGGCACTGGATATGGTTTATTTGAATAGAGCTGTCGATTTTTTGTACGGATGGCCTGCGTTTAGTAGGGTAAATTTGCAGTGAGTAGGTGCATAATGGAACGGTTTCACCCGCATAAGTCTCGATCCCGTGGGAAAAACGGGATAAACGTTATCCGATGTCCTAATCCAGGTCATGGTCTACACTTGTGAGAAATTTCATCCAAATCCATTTAGCCGTTTTAGCGTGAAAGCTTAACAAACAAGCAAACAAACCATCAAAAAAACTCACTTTTGCATTAGTTAGGATTATGTTGTTTGAAGACATACATACAAAAGTTGTTTTCTTTTAGCAGATAATGCAATTTGTTTTATTGAATTTACCCTTTAAAACACATCATATTTCCATCGGACCAATCAATCAAATGCAGTTCATCCGTGTCAAAATTCACCAAAGAATTACTATATAATATTCGACGATCGCAATTATTCAAAACGGAACGAACTCATGATGACGACGAGAGTACTCAATAATTTCACGATATTATTCCGGACAGCCATCATCACTCTATTATTTACATCATTGATCGACAAAGAGCTCTTTTGAGCGCTGATGTCGAAGTCGAAATGACTTTTACGCATTGCGGATGTATGTACGGTATGTAGGTACTTGTCTCATCTCAAAATGACGTGTGATGCCTCATCGAGAGCAAAAGGATTGACATAATTATCATGGTATTTTTATATGTGACAGAGGGTTCAAGGGTTCATCAATTTGGTGGTTCGAACTTTTTCTTCGATTTTTGAATAGAGACATGTTTTTATACAGCGATGTCGCATAACTCTATATGCTAAAAGTAAAAATAATACAAAAAGTCCTAGAACAAGTGTTCCAAAAATACATCGTTTCGAAGATAACATAGGTAACATTAGACTCTCGATGTGTGTATCTAAGTTTCATTGTTATGTAAGAGTAAATCATTTTCATTCAATTTAATCATTCATAATTTAAATCTAAGAAACTGCGTCGTTGACATTTTTTATTTATGGACACAAACACACACAAAGTCTGAATATTTTTGTTTTTTTTATTTCATAAGGTCGTTTTATATAAATAATCGTGACTCTATCGAATTATTTTGTTAGAAAAATGAAAAAAAAACTCATAAGCCAGTTGATTCCTTCACATGGTCTCATTAATACCGTATAGTTATGGGATATCAAAAGGAACACCTTGTATATATCTCTACGCATGTAATTGTTTTATTTTTATTAGCCTTTACTGTCCCAATGCTGGGCAAAGACCTCACTCAAGTCTTTCCCGCGCCACCTCAAACCAGCCCTCGCTGTACGCGTCCAAGTCGTCTCGCCACGTCTTTCTGGGCCGGCCTCGGCGGCGCCGTCCATCTTCAGGCACCCATTGAGTGGAGCCATCCATTGTACGCATGTACACACGGCTACACATCAAGCTATATAGTTCCAGTATAAGCTGACCTCGCATTGTATGGAAATCCTATACAATGCGAGATCAGCTTATATTTGAAATTTATTGCTTGATATGTAGCCGTGTGTACCCTTAATATGATAAAAGAAATCAACAGATTGACTAGTATAATTTACCTAGTTCATCATTTAACAAAAATTGGAGCACAAGGTTGGGAACACGGTCTAACCTACTGGCGTGGCGTATTTCCAATCTTTACAAGGCCAGAACGCAGCCATAGGAAACTGCTCGCGTAAACATTGCAATGCTCTTTTTAAATCTGTTATTACAATGTATACACGAATTCTGCGTACTGCTCGTGTATAGTTTATAACACACAATTTGACGCAATATATACACGATTAGCCCGTATACGTACTGGCACTGTATATTTTGGAATAAAGTAGTTAATTATGTCACTACGAAGTATACGCGAGTATTTGCGCACTACTCTTGTATAGATTAGAAGACCTTAGTAAAAAAGTGATTTCCAATCTATACGCGATTAGTTTCACACCCTTGCGTTCTGGCCTTGTATAGAATGGAAAGACGCACTGGCGTGACAGCCAGAATAGGAACTCCTTAGCAATATGGAGCGTTATTATCAGTACCTTTCCCGAACCTACCAATGACCTGTCGCCAAATCAAATGAAGTACAATGGGAACAAACGAGAACACACACACACCAAACCCGAAATCACCTTACTAGCCTCTGGAACTCTGAACTCTAGAAATCTGGAAATCGTATCTAGGGCCCTAAGACGTTAGTCTTACAAAGTATTATTTAGCCAACAGAAGACAGTTATGTCTTCTGTCGGATAAATAATACTTTGTAACCCAGCTGTAGGTAATATTTTAAGCTACTCTTGTTATCTCATCCTTTGTTTAGTCTATTTATTATTATACCACTGCTATTAACTGCCTAATGAAAGAAAGAAATAAAAAGTATTTATTGAGACTCGCACAGGAAATCACACATTAAACTAAAAACACATTAAACATAAATAAAAAACAAAGGAACATTAAAATTTATAGAAGGAAGTCCTGTACGAGGCCAAAAGGCTCCTATCTCATTATGATAAATAAAAATGTCGCAGCGCTGGTATTCTGATAGGGCTCGATGCCCTAATGGATCCCCTCCCATCATCTTGCTATGGAAGAGCGGACTCTCCTCATTCAGGCACTATCTGCCTAAAAGGAGGATGAAATAAAAATAAATTCTCACCGTTACTTGTTTCACCAATTTTTTTTTTTTTTTTACTTTATTTCACTAGCTTTATCAGGGTCTGTATGTCGGTGGACATTTAGTTCCAACCTTAGATAACAGGTGGCGTTAGCTTGGCTGTTTGAAGCATATTCTCCGTTGAGTATTTTTTCTACTAAGGAAGCGTTATCGTTTTAGGAATCGAACAGTGCAAGACTGGTCATTGTACTCATTTTTGGGGTAAGCAGTGATGAAAATGGTGATGATGAATGAGATTTTCAGATATAAAATGAACTTTTTATTCAAAATTCAAAATTCAAAAGTCATTTATTCAAACTAGGCTGAGAATCAGCACTTTTCGAACGTCAAAATTTCATAAGACAGTCCCCCAAAACGCCCACCCTTCACCACTTCCTAGTGCATTAGCTGGGAAGAAGAAGTGGCGCAACAAACTCCCCAGCAGCACAGCTGTCTGTTCAGTTAGAAGAACAAAAAAAAGATTCTATATAATAGTATTCAAAATAATTTACATTACGCTACACAAAACATAATTCAAATTATTAGCCATATGTTAGCTAGCACACGCCAATATACCAAACAAAATCATCGAGAACTCAACCAATCAATCATCGATACTCAGGCCGAAATAAAAAAACTAAACGTAAACAGAATTTAATATCTAAATAAAAAAGCCTCCAGGCATAAAGGGCGTGCCCGCTTACATATAGTTGTAACTGGAAGTTATAAATGATAAACTAGGACCATCGATGTAAAATAAATAAACAAAGAGTTAATTACTAATAACAGTAAATAATATGATCAATTGTCGAGGTCACTAGCTAACCACATATTGCAATACAACTCATAAAAAAACAGTGTGATGAGTAGATTTTGTCAAAACTTTAACTTTAACTTTACTTTTAAATATAGTAAAATGAGAATGACGTACCTTGTAGGTCTGGAATGAACGAAGGCTGCCAATTGAGGAGGTTTATAAATAATTAGGCCAGCCTGGCTTTTGTTTTAAGTAGGTAGGTGTATAACTTTAGACCTCAACCAGAAGCAGTTTGAAGTAATGCTTAGTTACGGCTTCAGAAATTAATACAAATACGCTTAAGAGCGTTTATTCTGAAAGTGGGCAACGACGCAAATAGATGTCAAATATTTCGCTGTTTTGATTAATGGAAATAAGAAATGTGGCTAACTAGGGAACTAGAATATTGATTATGAAATGCAATAAATAGTTGAAATATGTACCGTACGTACCTGTCAAGACGAAGTCCCCTTGGTGTGAATATTACTGTTAGTTAGTTCTGCTTATCTTCACTGGAGTATCTTTAGTCCGTGCGCGACTGTTAGTCAGCGCCTGAGGTATGTGAGCGGTGAGACGGGGGAGGTAGACAAAGGCCAAGCTAACTCAGTCTGCCAATTTTGTTAATGGCACGCTCCCCCGTCGTACTGCTCACATACCTTAGGCGGTAACTAGCAGTCGCGCTCGAACGATGACTAAATCTGCTCAAGAAGAAACTTACATGTCCTTTCAGTTTTAATTCAACGGGAAGAGAATACGGCACTTAAAAGGAGAAGCCTTACTTTAGATCAATCTGCCTACCCTTCCAATCTGCCTTGCATTTTCCCAACTCTGTTGGGCCACGAGCTCCTCCAGAAACGTTACTTTAGATAATTTAGTTACAAATATTACATATCATATAATACATACGACCACATGCATAACATCAAATAACATAATTTTGAATGAAAGTTTTAGTACAAAGCCACGTTACCTATTTCGAGATCAAAGCCATTCAAAAACACACTGGTTTCAACACAGTGAAAAGAAAATTTACACTATTAAAGAGCCCCGGGGCTCTTAGACATAGAGCTCCTTTAAAATTTATCATAACAACCTACGCTTAAGCACTTTGTATCCAGACGCCTACGTAAATTATGTAGGGTAGAATCAGAACAGTAGGTTAAGTTGGAAAGATCGCTGAAAGAATAAAGCAAGAAAGTTTTTTTTATTGTCACAGAAACACGTGTATATAAATTAATAGGGTTCTGTTTGGCACTCTTTGGGTACGGTACCCTAAAAAGATTTGGATGTAGTAACGCTTGGCAGTTGTATGGGGGTAAAAGCTGGTAGGGGTTGGGTCCCCGATTATAACGCCACCACTCTTATTAAAAGGTAATGCGTATTTTTCGAGATTAATAAAAATTGTTTCCAACCTCAAAAGCGAAAACGAAACATTCGATTTTAACGTTTCGTTTACACATTAAGTGACTCTAACGTTTGAGAAATCCACTCATCGAATGTACAAAAGGCAATGTTACTACTACTGTTATTAGGAGAACTTAGGATGCAAGAGCGAGCGAAGCGAGCTTGGGACATGAGGCACCCCGACTCGGGTCGTCTACGCTGGTATTATTAAAAATAGATACTACAAAAAAGTGACGGGGGATTAAAGTTCCGCAACTTTAAAGTGTTTTGAGGTTAGGTTACATTAATTTGTTTTTCTCAAGAAAGGTGCGTTAACTTTTCATGGGAGGGAGGACGATTGTTTGCTATGGCCGCCCCGCCCTTCACGACGGAGCGCAGTGCAGTGTGCTCCGTCGTGAAGGTCGGGGCGGCCATAGCAAACAATCTTCGCCCAGATTGTGTTTTCTATGACACCGTAAGTTGTGAGAACTGTTAGTTTATATTGTATTGATAATATTTCCGTTGAATTATAAACTGTTGAAAAATTGAGAACTGGATGAAAATTGTGTAAAGGTTAGGTTAGAACTGTGACCAACCGCGCGCGAGCCGAGGGAGCGGAGCGAGCCGTGCCACAATAGCGGCCGGTGAGCGCTACTTCCAAGTTGCTTGCAGCTAGGTCGGCTAGTAGCGCAAGGTGCGTTACGTCGCAAGTAAGTTTGATACCTGATCACAATTGGTCGGTTTTCCATGGATAGATAATAAAAAAATCGAAAAAAAATGCGTTAAATTGTAAATGGTTCGTTGCAGTTCACAAATTTTCGACAGTTTATAATCTAACGGAAATAATACCGATAGATTATGAACTAACGAAGTTCATAATTGTACGGTGACATACAAACTGATACAATGAAAAATCTGCCGCCGGTGCTCTATGCGACCGATGGACCGTGGTGCAGTGTGATAATCCCAGCTATTAAAATATTAATTAATATAGTTAAAATGTTTAAACCGGAATCACAATTTAAAAAGATGTTATGTTATGATATCTTGGCAAATGACAGTGATATAAAATCACGGAAATTAAGCAAATTTACAACCAACTTAAATTGCTCGAATATTCAAATTAAAACTGTCATTATTTAACAGCTATAACACGGAAAATTGCTGTAGGGTGTTTTGCTTAACAACAATTTTCCCTACCTATAGCATTTTCCTCCTTCCATCCAAGGTAATGCAGTTATAATGAGCGAGAACATTGTACTTACATGAACAACTTTTCACATAACCCGTGAGACTACCGTTTCTACTCTCAGCAGTTCAGCCATCTCTTTGATGCGAGCTCAGGGTTAATTACTACTAATCATAATACTGATGTTTTATGAACAGAATATATTTTATAATAAACTAGCAACACGCCCCGGCTTTGTACAGGTAGAAGATGTGCTATATTTACCTTTCTGTCGTAATGTCGTATCAGCCTGTTGAGTCGAGCATGTGGGTAAGATTAAAATGTAACTGATGTTCATCCTAGTTGGAGTATTTTACATCAATTTACACAAAACTTTAAAGAATTAAATCATGAATCACTCCGTCCATTGGTGAAAACTGTATCAAAATCCGTTCGGTAGTTTTTGAGTTTATCGTGTTTAGACAGACAGACGCGGTGGGGAACTTTGTTTTATACTATGGCTTGTCAGGTCTGATATTCTATGTCCAGCCGACGGCCATTTATTCCATGTTCTAGGAATTTGAGATAGGTATCTAAAGTCTATTCAAATTCTTGTTTCCAATTGATAATGTTTTCACTTAAATTGAAAAAGTCGTAAACATTTTAGAAGAGGCAGCGCAAACTGAGCTTTACGTGTGGGGATTTAAGTTGTTTTTACAAAAACACATATTTGTTTAAATGTTTGGAAAGGACATTGTGAACGCGGTATAGACGTTGTGTGGTCGTAACCAAGGTAGTAATAGTTTGAAGTTTGAATGTGGGCGAATTGATTTAAGTTACGTCTGAGCATAAGAGTTGGGATCGTTATTGATGCTGCATAGTCCAATGCTTCACCATTATCATACATTGTAGTTTAAGTATTTTTTTACCGACGAGAATAAGGAGTAAAGGAGTATATAATAAATGTGAAAGTTTGTATGTTTGGATGTTTGTTACTCAATCACGCAAAAAAAGCTGAACTGATTTGGATGAGTCACACAAAGCTTACAACCTGGATTTTTTTTATTCCGGTCCCGATTAATTTTGAAGTCGAAGACGAAGTCGCGGGCCAAAAGCTAGTGTATATATATTTTTTTAAGTATACATGCATAATTTTTTAAATTACATTGCTGCTTCCGGGTTGGTTATATTGCTTTGGACTTTTGTTTTGTTATCTATCTGCCGCTGTCTAACGTAATTTATTCTCTAATCGACTTTGACCTCAGAGTAATAACTAACAGTTATTACTCTGAGACTTTGACAAGACCCATAGACATAAAAAAATGGTGGAATACTCCTCACAAAACTTTGTTACCCCCGAAGAATTTTTAACTTCTGCTTCTGTACTATCGCTTTGAAAAGCTAATCCTTAAATTTTTGAAGAGCTGGAAATTCCATTCACACTTTGTTCATTCAAAACAAGACCTTTTAATCGCGATTCATCTCACACCATCTACTTTCGTGCACTCGATACCCACTCGATTGATATTTCATGAACTGGTACCATTCGATGCCTGCGTGGGAGATCTCTTTACGGCTCAGGTATACTCAAAATATCACTATCCGATTCCCCAGCGCAATCTGGAGTGATTTTAACAATTCTGTTTCTAGAAATAACATTGGGACTTAATTGGAGTGCTGTTGTGGGCAGAATATGTTCTTTTTGTGTTATTTTTAATCTTTACTGCCCTTTCTGCTTTCTTTATGTTATTTTTCCAACCAAAGGTCTGTAACTTTTATTTTTTGTACCGTTCTAATATACATAGTATTATGTTCTATCACGATATTCTCCCCTTAGTGTTTCTTTCGGAAGTCGGAATCTTTGATTATAAAATTAGTTTAAATATTAAAAAAAAAGTATAACCACATGGGCACTTGTGAAACGTCAGAAGCTAGGTGCATGGTTCCAATTGGTCATTTTTTATGGAGAAAAAAAATTGTCACTAATATGACTAACACCAAATCCCATTATGTATAAATCACCTTAACAACTTTCCCTAGTTTTTATTTATTCTAGCGCCAAATAATATAGTAATAAAAAGTTTTCCAAAGTATATTTTTCACGTTACTTCATGGCGAGCTGTCGATTTTATGCAGTGGGTTAGAACGGGCGCGAGGATTACATGGTCCAGCCACTCCGGCGAGTAGTGGGTTAGAGTGACGTCACGAATTTTGTTGATACGATTTTTGTATGGACTTGAAGTAAATTCAAAAGGTTTTTAGTGTAAATCTGTGTGACTACTTTCAGTAATTTTATTGCGCTGGGAATATTGTTATGATAGTCGTCTGTCATTATACCCAATTTGAAGGCTTGATTCGTGTAGCAAGCGGTGCCGCATTTTTGACACCAAATTCAAATTAAATAACCTAGGCGTTCCGCGGTAATCAGGTGAGGATTGTTGCCAGAAAGGCTCACCAAGTAATCCTCACCAAGACCCGTTTATATCTCTGGAATCCCTTAATGACTATTTTTGAGATTTGGCATAGCGTTATGACTATTTCTTGACAATTTTTTGGAATTGAAACCAAGTCCGTACTCCCAGCCGTTTGCTTGCACTGAGGTAAGGATTGTGTGGAGACGTTCAGCCCACAATCCTCACCAACTTATAGCTGTATCTTCGGAATCATAATGCGACAATTTTTTTAACCTTGGTGACTATTTATGACTATTTCTTGACCATTTTTTGGCGTTTTTAAAATAGATATTCATGAAGTTTTCAAAAGTGAGAATTGTGTGGTGAAGGATACGGATTTTCAACGCTCGGCTCAGCGCTTAAATGTTCAAGCTCAAACTTTATGAATCCAACGTTCAATATATTAGTCATTACATTTAGATGTCGCCGACTCTAACGGAAAAACGGGCATCTAGTTACATTAAAGTTAAACTTTTTATGTCATTGGTGGTGTTGGTGGTGTTGATGGTGATGAAGTGAAGACTCGTGAGTATAGGTCAGGACAAAAATACAAATGCTAAAATAAATTGAGAACCTCTTCCTTTTTTGACTCAAATTCAAACTCAAAAAACTCAAACTCAAAGCATTTATTTCAAATAAACCGTTGCGAGTTGTCCGAAGGGATATCGTGGCCCCGGCACACAGGCAACGGAAGGAACACGGCTGGGTTTTAGTTAGTAATAGTCTGACACGCCCTCCCGCTCCGCCCAGCGGGAGATTTATTTGATAATTTCCCAGCCTCAAAAAAATAATAATGTGCTATTAAGCATGAGCATGAGCATAATCAGCCTATACTATTGCCACTGTTGGGACAGAGGCCTTTTAGCCTCCAGAGGGAGTGGGCTGTAATCTACTCCGCGGGCCCAGTGCGGGTTGGTAGATATCACAATATGTCTTCGAATTTTTGTTTCTAGGATATGCCACATGTCGTACAACTCGTAAGTCGGACCACCACTGCTCTCAGGTACTTACAGGGTGGACGACGTATACAACTTGAAATTAAGATTATTTTTATTACAAACGAAAATTACCGCATGTTTTTCTATAAGTATATTATTCAGGCTTGGCAATTTTATACGGTGAATAAGATCTGCCTAATCTGCTCCCGTTTTATTCTTAAAAATGCGATCGCTATTCATTGTGTTTTTCATTAAATTTTCACAGGTATCCCACTCACAAAGTCACACTGCTTTTCGTATTCAAGCTTGAACACGACACGTCCCTTTAGATAACCCCACAGAAAAAAGTCAGGTCGTGTCTCGAAATCCTCAGCGATCAAAATGGTATTCGATAAACTCTTAATGAATTGTGAGAAAAATTGGTCTAAAAAAAATTGTCGTTTTTAAATTCGTATAAGAACATCAGGATATAATTACTTAAAGTATTGCGGTGGTCATGGTCTTAAAGACTGCATAATGAATTTGCCGCATTTTAACTAAATAATAACAATAAAAAAAAACCATTAACTAACCTACATGGGCACTTATGAAACGTCAGAAGCTAGGTGTACGATTACAAATATCCGTCAAATCAGTATGGTGGCTAAAATAAGTTGTATTCTTCCTAATTGGCCACCCGTTATTAGGACACAATAATATATCGATTGCATTGTGTGTTATTGTCTTAGTGACAATAATATTGGCCTATATAAAGACCTCAAGTTAAGTAATTTCCACATCCGTGCCTCTTGCCTGGAATATCAAATCATTACCGTTGTTATATTCACACTGTCTCGGGTTGCACCTTCACCTGGCGCATGTTTTTTATATGTTAGTTGTCTAACGTACTTCTATAGATCTTTAGCAACTTACCCGCATTATGTTAGGATATTAATTTTTATATTTATTGAAACCAATATTTATCGTAATCATATTCAAATTAAGCTTATTATTTCTTTTCGATATTGTTGTGCATACAACCCCTCGCCGATATTCATGTCGCGGCCGGTACAAAAAATGATTGTTTATCATCCACTTACCCGCAAGTTACTGGTGGTAATAAACTTCATGTCTCATTATCCGTTGTTTTTGCGTGTTTGGGGATATAATTTCAGAAAAGTAAATTCGTTACAATGCAGCCCCGTAACTTAAACATATACTACCAGAATTGCCGTGGTCTAAGGACTAAAACCACACAATTCCAACAAAACATCTTAGGTAACTGTTATGATTTAATTATTATTACTGAAACCTGGTTACATAACGGCATTTTTGATAGGGAATTGTGTGACGATAGGTATGACGTGTTCCGTAAAGACCGCGATCTGGTTGCGACTGGCAAGTCCTCAGGTGGCGGTGTGATGATACTCTCGCGACACGAACTGGGTGCGTGGTGCGTCGAGCACGAGCAAAATACAATCGTTACGGAATTGTTAACAATAGTAATACCGGCTCGCGCGCTGTCGGCAACAGCTGATCTTTACGTAAGTGTTGTCTACGTACCTCCGGATGCTCATCGGATACCCTCAGATGTCGACTACGTTTTGCAAAGTGTCTCTAATGTACTTACTCACAGCACAAAAACATGTAATTACGTACTTGTGGGCGACTTCAATCTTCCTTGTATAAAATGGAATTCAAGTAGCCCAACTTTTTTGAAACAGGGTGCTGTTGAAGTACAGAACGCGGCCGCGCGCTTAGTTAATGATTTTTCCTTTTTAGGAGTTACACAATATAATTTGCTGCCTAACCATAAAGGGCATACTCTCGATTTGACTTTCTCCAACTTGCCATTAAAAATTAACGAGTGTCTATCACCCCTTACGAAGACTGACCTACCGCATCCAGTGTTGACTATCGAAATATCTGACCTTGCAGTCTCCCCACTTCGTGAGTTGTCTGTCCCTAGATATAATTACCGTAAAGCCGATTTCGGTATGTTGAATAATTACTTTGCTAAAATTCACTGGCACTCAGTTTTAGACATCACTTCAACAAATGATGCCGTCCACGGCTTTTACGATACGATTCAAACAGGGATTGATAAGTATGTGCCGTTTAACCGAAGGTCAGGCGCACGTAAATATCCTGTTTGGTATAGTAGCTCACTAATTAAAATAATTAAAGAAAAAAGTAAGGCACACTCGCGTTGGAAGCGTTTTGGAAACTTGCTCGATTACGACGAATTCGCACTGTTACGGGACAGACAACGACATGTCCAGGAGACTTGTTATAATAAACACTTGCAGGAGACGGAACGCAATCTAAAAAAAGATCCAAAAAAAATTTGGACCTATATAAAGACCATGCGTGGAGGTTCGAATTACCCAAACATTTTGTCTCACAACAACATTAAATATTCGGAGGGCCAGGAAATTTGCGAGGCGTTTAATGACTTTTTCCACGACGTTTTTGGTGAACCTTCTGACTGTGACCTTGTTAGTTCATTGAACGAGGACGAAAAAGATAATTGTTCTGACATTATATCTACTTTACAATTTACGTATTTAACCGTGGAGAAGTCATTGAATGCTTTAAGCGTCGATAAGGGTCCTGGTTGTGACGGAATGCCTCCAGTATTTTGGAAGAATTGCGCAAAGTCTTTAGCACCTCCAATTAGTTTTATTTTTAATCTCTCTTTAACAGAAGGCACTTTCCCAAATGAATGGAAGAAAGCATTTATTGTTCCAATACATAAAAAGGGTTCGCGAATAATAATAGGAAATTACAGGGGCATTTCGATATTGAATACAATGGGCAAAGTATTTGAAAAGCTAGTTTACAATGCTATCTATCCATACATCCTCAGAGGCATTTCTGACAAACAGCACGGTTTCTTGAAAAAACGCTCGACTATTTCGAATTTGGCTAGCTTTTCAAATTTTGTCCTTGATAATACAGATGAAGGTGGGCAGGTTGACGTGATCTACACGGATTTCGAAAAAGCTTTCGACCGCGTGGATCATGTCATCCTGCTCAACAAGCTATACAGACTTGGCATACGTGGTGATCTTTTACGATGGGTCCAATCATATTTATTTAAAAGATCACAAGCTGTAGTAATAGGAGGATACCGTTCTAACTTTATTGAAATCCCTAGCGGTGTTCCGCAGGGTTCCCATTTGGGACCTCTCTTTTACAACGCATATTTATTTGATATCACTGACTCTTTTAAACACTCTGACCACTTAATGTACGCTGACGACAAAAAAATATTTTATAAAATAAGATCACTCGATGACTGTAGTGCTCTTCAAGAGGACCTTAATAACTTAAATGACTATTACATGAAAAACAAGATCACAGTAAACGTCACAAAGTGTCAATGTATTAGTTATACACGTAAAAAAAACCCCATTGCTTACTCATATAACTTTAATGGAATTGTCATTAATAAAGTCAAGATAGTTCGGGATTTAGGGGTTATGTTTGACAATAAATTAACATTCTCGCATCACATAGACTTTGTTAGTACAAAAGCTTATAAGAACTTAGGATTTGTTATTAGGTCATGTAAGGTATTTAAAAACATCGAGGCTCTTAAATCAGTGTATTTTGCATATGTGCGCAGTGTCTTAGAATATGCGTGCCCAATCTGGTCCCCCCAATACATTATTTATAAGAACCAACTAGAACGGGTTCAAAGAAAATTTATTAACCATCTTAACTATCGCTTTCGTAAACCTCCGATGGCTTATGAAAATAGTTGTCGAACACATGGTCTGCTAACACTCGATGAAAGGCGCAAGGTTATGGATATGTGTTTGCTTTATGACATACTTAATGGACGCCTCGATTGCCCGGAGCTGGTAACACAGGTAACTTTTAACACTCCCCTACGGCGCACTCGTCACACTACGATGCTACACGTGCCTCGGCACTCAACTAATTACGCCAAAAATTGTGTATTGACCCGTATTGCTCGAATTTATAACACAGAGTTCTCTCAAGTCGATATATTTAACTGTAATAAACCTACATTCAAAAAAAATAATAAAAACCATAAACGAAGGCAAATGATAAACTACTTATTAGTCTCTTAATTTACAAACTTTTTTTATTTTTTTTTAATCTTCAAACCATTTTTGTTTTTCTTTAAAATGTTAAACTTATCTATAAGTAATATACCTAAAACTGCACTTTTTGAATTTATAATATTTCTAAGTAGTCCGTTCGCATGTTTTATACTTATCCCAATTATACAGGGAAACCTATTATTAGCCATACAATACTGTAACACACATACTCTGTAACATACTATATGTATCGCTGTTGGTTGCCTAAATAAAGAAAATAAAATAAAAAAAATAAAAATTGCCACAGGTCTTTCTAGAGAGTATTCTCCTGTTTATTTTTTTTTAAACCATGGCTTTTTCATATAATTTCTATGAAGAAGCCTGGCCGCAGGGTGTATCTCTTTGTCTTAGCTGTACTAGAATAAAAATATGCATCCAGATATAGCCACATTTCTAAAGAAAAACCGGCCAAGTGCGTGTCGGACCACGCACAATGAAGGGTTCCGTAGTTGGCATGATTTTATCCCAAGAACAAACTTAACATTATAGTAGAAAAACATGTTCTCCCACATCATGTCATTCGATATATTGATTTATACGTCAAGGTAAGTTTTTAATCGCAATTTTTTTTAATGTAAATAAACTACCAATTAACGATTTTCGAACTTTTATCTTTACTAGTGCAGTGACCTGACCTAGTGAGTGAGTTGCTTCAGGCCAAATTTCATGATTTTAGGTCAACGGGAAGTAGCCTATATATACGTACATAGGCTTTGATTTATTTGCGAGTATCAAGCCGTCAGGGTCTTGACAGACGTATGGACGGACAACGAAGTGATCCAATAAAGGTTCCGTTTTTTTTGTGGCACGGAATCCTAAAAATGATCTTTCGTACCAAGTTTCTAGGCACTACGTTGGCACGCAGGCAGTTTATATCAAGCCAAGCTCAGCCGGTCCGAATAGAATTTCAATCTTTCGTGTACTTTATTTGAATTTAATTTTTATAGGAATGCCATGACTGCATAGGGTTTATATTAATAAAACATATTGGCTACATTTTGTAACAGGAATGGCGTTATTGCGGGACGCGTGGTTTATGTAAAAGTAGAATTTACGTACGGAAATTATTTATTCAGAGTAGGTAAGTTAACTTTCCGAAATGTATTGTATTTTTTTGGGCTGACATTTGACGAAGTTCATATTGTGAGGCTATATGGGGTCGTGTTAAAATGCGTTATTTCCTTATTATCTTGACACCTTTTAACATTAACCGCCATAACTTTTAAGTTCCCACTAGAAATGAAAGACGCAAATATCATAATTTGATTATAAAGTGTTGATTCGGGCAAATAAACCAGTTATTTTTCGCCTCTTCCAATACTCGAGAGCTGCTTGCTAGGTTTGCTTCCTCAACGTGTAGAGGTATGAGAAACAAGGTGTAAAGATCACTCCTCCAAAGAAAAGGGAGGATCCTCCAACCAGACGGGTGTTGTGTCTGGTGGGCTACTGCCCGACGATTGATGTCGGGACGTGGTATATATACTCGTCGGCCGATAAACTGACTCACACCCAACAAGCGTGACGTCATTCAGTGTGATGCGTAGTTCGCAAATGGCGTTCGACATCACATCCTTTTTTAAACTAAGAACATTTTCAAAGTCTTTCACCAGTACCTCCGGCTTTCGGCATACACTTCACCTCTAAAATAATGACTCCTCATGTTTTAATAAAAACTGTTATACACCAAATAATAATAGACTAGTAAGTAGTATATACAGGTACCCCGAAAATGACCATACACCAGGTACATAATACTTTCATCAGAATACTAAACATAATAATATTGTGTTATGCTTGGGTTACCTGTTTAACTAATTTGCATAAAGCTGTTTCGTAGATGAAGGGATATGCTGGAAGGGACCAAATATTTTGTCACATTTGGAAAAAGGAAAAGTTCATAACGGATTGAATTTAGAATAAGCAAAAAGTATGACGGGAAATCAAGTCACCGGATCGAATTCACTGTACAATAAATGTTACATACTCTAACTCGTACTGGGATCGTGTGGTGGATTACGTTACTTTCTCTGATAGAGAGAAGAGGAGTTCTGAGTCCCAGTAGTTCAAGTTCAAGTTATTTAATTCATAGGAATGTTTGATACCAGACCAGATTAAAATAAATTTTGTGTCACATACCTAAATAAAGTTTATAGAATGTGATAATCATAAAATTAACAAAAAATACGAAGATCAATAAATGTCAAATTGTGGCATGTGAACAAAATAATATGTAGGTATTTACTATTTACGTGTAGTGGGACCATTACAAGCTCTGTATGTAAGTATAAAACAATGTTTTTCGGACACGGGAAGACGCTAATGTACCTTCTTGATGATCGACTCACACGAAGCCCGCCGCACACTCGATAGAAAATCGCGTTTTGAAGATTTACAGCTTCGAAGTGAAATTGAAATGTTTTCTATTTAATATTACTAAGTTCAAATATCTCACATGAAGTAATTTTTTACGAAAAAAATGTATTGAGCAGGTATGAAAAATTGCAGGCATAAAATATCTGGAACTGCAAAATTTCCCGTTAAATCCTTAGAAAAGGTTACAAACTTTTAAGTACTTGATATATAATCTGAAAAAAAAATGTTACTTGTAATTAATTAACTTTGAGGACTTATAATTTTTCAAAAAATTATAAGTCCTCGGTTTTCAAGCTAAAGCTAACCATAAACACCATTTCAAGCCCAAAAAACTACACCTAAAACTTCGATGCTCTAAGTCTTCGAAACGCGATTTTTGATTCAGTGTGCAAGGGGCAAATGGTATGTTTTTTAAAATTAATTTTCGTTGGAATATCCAGCAAAACCAAATATCTACGTTGTCCCGGACACTCAGCGAGTAGAGATAATAAATTCCCGCCCCACCTGCAAGGGTCCCTCTTTTCTCTTAAGAAATAAAAGTTGCTGAAAAACGCACCTTTTGTATATTTTCTTCCTTCAAATTTTTTTATGGTGTCCATCCATCTTGTCTGCAGGAGGTAACCCGGCTATTATATCTTGTTTCTGTTATATAATGATGTTGATAATTCTGTCATTTTCGTTGGAAAGAATAATATTTTCATGGTTCATGTTTAATTTAGAACATTTTGGAGAAGTCTGAAAATCTGATTGGAATTTGGTTTGACTCACCTTTTAAAACTTATACTGAGGTCTGCATAAACGTGGTTAACTCTGCAATCGGCATTTTGTTTATATATTTTTTTTGTTGTTATTTGCCAATGTCGCAACAGTAATTACGCAATATTACGCCTTGACATCAATCAATTAACAACATTGTCAAACTTTTATTTGTTGAACACGAGGCTTTTGGCTACTTTTGTATGTGTGTAGTTTTTTTATGTGCGTTTTGTTTATGAAGAATAAACAACGTTTTGTTTTTTATTTTTTATTTAACAACAGTAATTTGTCAGTAATAACATCAAGACTTAATTGTTAGCAGAAAACCATTGACTTAAAATAAATACATTAGGTAGATGATTATTGGATTTTCTGCAAGAAGTTTTCTCAAAATGTTATGTTATTTTGTCTAGATCTTTTACCACACACTGAAATATTGAAAACAATGAAAGGATACATACATTAAAAATACTTAAATTATACAAGCATGACAAAATATGAAGGAGTTATGAGTAAAACTTGCACTGCATATAAATAATACGCCTTATTCAAAGAAAAATCATTTTCTGCTTGTCCTTTCAAACAAATTCCATATTCTAATTATAAATTCAAACTCAAAGCATTTATTTCAAATAAACCAATTAGATACAGGCACTTTTAAATTTTCAAGGGGATAAGTCACGAGCTGACTTACGTCCACCGTAGGCGCGGGCTTGCGGACGGTGAGAAATGGGTAGCTCGCCGTCCGATAAGGACCAGGCCCAGGTCGACGGCGCGTTGTGTTCCACGCGCGCCTCAAAGGGATGTCAGCGCCAACTGACGGGGTCCGGAAGGACCAATGCCTGCTGGGGTTGCGGGTTTGTCGGAAAGGGATATCGCGGCCCCGGCACACAGGCAACGGAAGGAACACGGGTGGGTTTTAGTCAGTAAAAGTCTGACACTCCCTCTCGCTCCGCCCAGAGCGGGAGGAGTCATGGGTCGGTCAGTCTGAAAGATAAAGCTAGTTGCCCATTCCAAAGCGTAGGTAGGAGAAGAATGGGCAAGAAACTCCGCGGATACTCTTTTAAATCAAAATATTGTTACAAAAAAAGTTGATTCCATAATTCATGTTGGAATTATACATGTGACAACAATATAGAAAGATGTTCACATTAAAAGCGTCCGTAACTATACTATAAAAACAATTTAAAAAATAAATAAGCCGTGGCAGCTAAAAGATGACCTGTCCGTACTGACGGGGCCAGTTCACGAACATGACGCATGGAGGTTCCGCCTTAATGGTCGTCACTCACTCGTCTTTGCTGACTGGATTCATATTTCTCAAAGGGTTGAGACGCTTGCTGTCAATATGACAGTGGCTTACCATCAATGGTACATCCACATGAACTACAGTTCACTAGGACTATTCAGAGAAAATGGGAAGGATTTTAAGCTGATTGGGAGGTAAAGTAATCGCTAAATAGAGATAAATTATTGAATGATGTATTTTAATTTTTAATACGTTCTTGTATTTGTTATTTTAGTCCTATTTTCGAAAACCTTATTTTAATGCTGAGAAGACACATAAAATAACATCACGCCTGTATTCCCCGTAGGGCAAGGCAGAGGTGCAGCTATAGCACACCTCTGTTTAAGCATCAGTTCCACCGTTGGTCAAGTTGACTCGGAGCAATTTGTAAACAGTAAGACTTTTTTTAAAGTATTTTATCAGGCGTTGACCTTGCTGTCCTTGGTTTTTTCAATGTCATACCAGTCATATATTAAAGGGTTCTCTGCGTGCCACATCCTGAGTTTATTTTTAATTCCCAATTTCCTTAGAAGTTCCTTCAGTTTTATACACACCTACTTCGACCAGTTATGTTTAAGTTCCATCTAATAGGGGGCGAGCCTATTGCCATCAACCGGGCACAAATCCAGACTCCGGGCTGCTACTAAGAAATTTCAGATGGAAAAACCCAAAAACACTTTGCCCAACCTGGGAATTGAACCCAGAGGACCTCGTGTTCAGCAGTAGCGCTTGCGACCACACGACACACACGACCACAGACCAACGACGCAGAATAATCTAACTTACATAAGTCAGAGTTTCGATATTTTGTAGCATAAGCCAGTGGTGGTATGAGGAACAGGGTGTAAAGTTCACTCATCCTCTATTTAAAAGGGAGGGTCCTCCGACCAGACGGGTGTCGTGTCTGGTGGGCAACTGCCCGAAAGTAGATGTCGGATTGTCTTATATATCTCGTTCGCGCGGTAAACTCTAATTGCGCGATGCAGGATTTGTGTGACGTCATGTCTGTGATGCGTAGTACGTATGTGGCTGTGTAACCGCTACAAAACATTGGAAAAAATATAGTGATATAGGGGTTCTGTTGTTTTTTACTGAAATCAAGTCCTTAACATGACGACCTGGGGCTGCAGTCTCGACATAAGATAGAGATCGCTTTACGACCGAATTTGGTCGTAAAGTCCTAATGGCGTCCCAAGATGAGTGCGACGTGCTTGACAAGCACGTAATTTTTGCGTGCTTGACAAGCACGTAATTTTTGCGTGCTTGACAAGCAATTTTGACCGTCTAGGGACGCCATTAGGAATTTGCAACCAAATTCAGTCTTATAGCGATCGCTATCTATGTCAAGACTGCAGTGGCTGGATGGTTATAAAATCGTTCTCTTTCTAAAATCCTGATTCGTTAGTTATGATATCTAAAATATTACGTTGCATTGACTCGATAAACAAATGACGATCCTAAGCAAACAAGACCAAGATACGGTTGTTATAAGTTTCGCAAACAGATGAGAGGCGAACAGAAGCTTTTCCCTTAATATCAGTAATGAAGACATTGTAGACTTATGGTATACAGTGAATACATTATTTGTATAGCAAGGATTTGACAATGCTACATATAATAAAATTAATATAGAAAATGGAGTCATGTAGGTATGTTCTTAGTTTCGTTTCAGTGATATTATCATGTTAATGTTTTTATTTTACGGTTCACTCACGTATGTATGTGTATAGATAGATAGATAGAATATTCTTTATTATGCACACCATACAAATTACAGAAATAAATGTAGAAATGTTACATAGGGTGACACAATGGGCGGTCTTATCGCTAATAGCGATCTTTTACAGACAACCTTTGGATGGATTAAAGGGAGAAGGAGAGAAAATACTGCAGGTAGTCAGTGGTGTACCATTTACATACACAATAAATACAGAGGTGATTCAGAGGTGTATGTGTGTGATGTATAATGTTTCCCCAAGTAACTTATTTAAAAAAAAACTCAAACTCAAAGCATTTACTTCATAAAAACCAATTACAGGCACTTTTGAATTGTTAAGCGGCCGGTCAGTCAGAAATATGAAGCTAGTTGCCCATTCCAAAGCGTAGTGGGTTCCTATGGAGAAGAACTTGCAAGAAACTTCAGGTTCCTATGGAGAAGATCGGGCAGAAAATAAACAAATACATGGACATTATCGTTAACAGAGTAATAGTCGTCAGGTATGAGTGTGCTGCTGTACTGCTAATCCCAAATCACATGCATGCATAGGGAACAGGGTGCCACTTTTCATCTGCAAGGTATCACGTTTAACTCCTTCATGGGAAACAACTGACGAACAATGCGCCCACGCACGACCAGAGGAACTTTCCCATATTTTACGAGTAAGAATGTTCGCATTCTAACGTCAGTCTCAATCTGTCATAATTATCTCAAGTTTTTACCGCCGTCATGTTGGCACCATTGCTTGTCAAGCTTAGTGTCAATACTGATAGAGTTAAAAATGGCTTGACAAGCAGTGGCGTCAACATGACGGCAAGGGACAAGTTATAGTGAAGGAATCGATGAGTGAAGGTCTGTGAATTGACAAGTTTTTGACATTGATTATCGCTGAGTTGAGAATGCTACTAAGGCCTCGTCACGAGAAACTATAAATTTTGTAAACAAAGAACTTCTACTAAGTTACGTAGCGAAACAAATAAACCCAAATTCAATCAACTCAAAGTAACATACGTGTAATACGAAACTAACGAGCAATTTCACTTGGTCGGGTTATATCTTTGCTTACAAAATTTATAGCTTCTCGTGACAGGAACTTTACATTTTGAATGTTTTTATACACCGAATTGGCATTCAGTTCTACCTTCAGATTCGTCTGATCCGAAAAAACGGACAGAGATCCTCTGATGAGATACCTTCTACTTTCAGTTGAAAGGTCTTTCGGTAGTCATGCCCTTGTTTGGGCTCCTTTTATTTTAGTAATTTTCTGTTCGACAATGTGAACCCATTCGACACCATCAGTATTCAGAAGACACAAGAATAAAATTACCAAACAGCGATCGTTTGAATACTTAACTAGTTCAATACTTGACGTCCTTTGGCACTTAATGCAAACATATTGACTTTATTCAGTAACTTCAGTCTTCACCTGTACATCGAATACTTTAGATACTTCACGAGTTAGTTCTCTAATTTCATTTTGTGAATAAGTATCGAGCTTTCAGATGGTCTGCCAACCGGTTTTATGTATCGAAGGCTGTAATTACTCATTTTCACGCCTTTCTTCAGGAATGAGTTGAATTCTAAGAGGCTTCAATGTTTTGGATCGTATTTGCACTTAAGTACTTGGATACTTATTTTTGAAGCGATTAACCATTTAAGCGTTGAAAAGAAAATAAGACGCGAATCGTTAACAAATGTTCTACTTGATGAAGAAAAAAACCGGCCAAGTGCGTGTCGGACCACGCTCAATGAAAGGTTCCGTAGTTGGGATGATTTTATGCCAAGAACAGACTTAGTCTTTGTAGCTAAAATAATGTTCTGCAATACAAATTTAAGTTTGCAAACAAGTATTTTTGTATATGATAAAACTACAAATTAACGTTTTTCTGACTTTTTCCTTTACTTGTGCTGTGAAACATTATTGCTTCTTGCCAAATTTCATGATTCTAGGGCAACGGGAAGTACCACATAGGTTTCGATTTATTTGTGAGTACGAAATACGTTTATGTATACGTTTTGTGTGTGTGTGTATCAAATATGTCGTATAAATGGTCGTATTTTTTATTGTGTTGATTTAGAAGCAAATTTTTTTTAGAGCTGTTTTTGGACCGTAGTCTTGCGTATTTGATATTCATTTCAACTTGATACCTCCACGCGTTCCTAAGCAAAAGGGTTTTGATAGGCCGACAGACGGACAGACAGACACACGTGTGATCCTATAAGGGTTCCATTCTTACATTCGGACGTACGGAACCCTAAAAACATTGCAATAATGAATACGTAATGGCAGCTCTTCATTGCAACAGATAGGTGTGACGATGTAGAAGTAGCTCGTTAATCGCAGATTGTTCAAAAATCTAAACTCACCCGCACGAAATATTATGTATAAGTATGTCTCATTTCCTAGCCAAAAATGCACAAACTCCCCCAGCAAAATTCAACGAACCTGAAAACCAGTTGACATTGTTCCCCTCCGTCACTCTTGATCTATACACTGCAACTTCAACTTTCGACCGCATAATCCGTAGACAAAGTGTTCATGATGAAACCGTTTGAACCATTTCACCGGGATTAAACTCTGTCACAATGTCTGGCGTTGAAATGCAATGCATAATGCACAGTATTAAAATATTAAAGAATCTCGTAATGGTTGCGGCGGGTGGGCGCGGCGCCAAAGCTGCTTTCACCACAGTTTGCCGTTTTAAACCCTGAGACATAGATTTGAATATTTATGGGGTGAGTTTTGTGCCTAAGTGTTTGGTGCATCTGTGAGAAGGTAATTGAATGGTGGCTTGGTTCATCATCATCATAACCATAATGTTCCCACTGCTGGGAAACAGGCCTCCTCTCTTCGAGTGAAAGTGGGCTGTAATCTACCACGTGGGCCTAGTGCGGCGGTGGCCTAGTTTTAGTGGGGTAATTAGAGTGTTCTCATTTACTTTTATGAATAGAACTTATGTA
Source organism: Agrochola macilenta (assembly GCA_916701695.1). Lineage (NCBI taxonomy): Eukaryota > Metazoa > Arthropoda > Insecta > Lepidoptera > Noctuidae > Agrochola > Agrochola macilenta. The sequence goes on along the minus strand of OU753560.1, from coordinate 18,228,405 downwards.
CACCTTGGGGAGTAAGACATAATGCATTTAATTGTTGTTCAAAATAATCAATTGAACAGCATATCAGTGATAGCCTAGTGGTGTGACCGTCGGACTGCCAAGTCATATGTCTCGAGTTCAAACCCAAGGCACGCACCACGCACCTCTGACTTTTCGGATTTATGTGCGTATTGTAATTATCACTTGCTTCAAAAACGGTGAAACCGGCATGCCTGAGAGATATTTCTTGACGGCATGTGAAGCCAAGTCAGAGGCCTATGGGCGGCTTTAAAACTCTGACATCAGGTTAGTTACTAACCAAGCGAAAAGAAGAAGAATTGAACAGCAATAATATTTTTCGTTTAGGTAGATAAATTGAATTCCACAGACAAGAATTTGGCAGCCGATACAATTTTATAATACCTACATAAAAATGAACAATTGAAAAATTCAAAATTTGAGTTTCGAAACTCAATCAAAATGTGGAATCCAGTCGACAAAATAATTTAGTTTGTTATATTTACAGTCATGTTGCGAGTCGTACAACAAAATTCAAACAACATGTCAGCAAAACAAATAAGGGGATAAAGCATGTTTATTTTCAAAACTATTACCTCCCGAAGCTCATTTGAACTTTTCAAAGCTAAAGCTCAAACTATTCGATGGAACTAAATACGGTTCGTGGTACAAAATGTTTCAGTCCATGGTACTAAATGTTTGAGGGCTATTAAATTGTAAAATGATACAGACAGTTTCAGAGGAACTTTTTGAACAATTAACAACTGGTTGGGAATATGAGAGATGTACTGTTTACGAAATGTTGTTGATTTAGTCTCAATTTTGTAGATGAATGTGTGTCAGTGGTATTGTACTGGGAATAATTAGGGAACATAAAGAACACCACCAGATCTTGTCATTGGTGGTACTGTTGGTTGTGAACAATAAAAAAAACAATGTTTGCTTAACGTGTAAGCAATTGAACACAGATCTTGGTAAAGTGGAAGGGTTATGAAAGACGTTTAGCCCTAGTACCTGTGGGCGACTTTTTATGGCGCACTGCATTTTCAACGCACTGCTTTGCGCCAAGAGTTGAAAATCCAACAGTGTCCTTTTTTCTCGTCCATCTCTGTTCGATTCTCAATGCTCGGCTCAACACTGCGAGTTGCAAATTTAATGCGCGATTAAAATCATCACGTTAAAAAATCGCTCGTGTTACGAGGGCTAACTAATTGAACATTGACGGCACCTTTGGGGAGGGGCTCGCTCCGTGATCTTCGGTGAACCTGCTCCGGTGCTACGCTACGCCTCATGGGAAACAAACTTATTTTTGTTGTCCTAGTTTTTTACTTTCTTGCAGGTCAAGTTCAGCTTGAGGTATTGTTTTAGAGAAACAGTGGCTGAGAACACTGTAATACATCCTACTAATAATATTTTTTTTTTTTTATAAATAATATAAAAATTTATTAAATTTTATTTTAAATGAAATTATTTATAAACGCGAAAGTTTGTGAGTATGGATGGATATATGGATGTTTGTTACTCTTTCACGCAAAAACTACTGAACGGATTTCGATGAAATTTGGCAAACAGATAGTTTATAACCTGGATTAACACATAGAATACTTTTTATCCCGATATTCCTACGGGATCGAGACTTATGCGGGTGAAACCGCAGGGCGCTGCTAGTTATAGATAAATGAAATGATAACTAAGTACCTTTACATGAATAAAAACACTTACGAACGAAGCAAGTTAATATAAACCTTGTAAAAAAAAACAAGCCAATAATAAAAGGCGAACATACAAAAAAAAATCGAAATCGTTTTATGTAATGTGTATTTTAATCATGATTTCAAAGAAACCACCCATCTGTTCATAAAAATCAGCTACTCTATGTCCATCTCATATGTTTTTAATACACGTCTAGGTTATGAACAAATATACCTAGCTCACATTAATTTAACTGAGTGCTTGACTTGTCTGGGATCACATTGTGACGTCTGCCTCAAATTCCCAGTTTCATGATTAATTTTACAAATTTTCTGTATAGATAACTTTGTTGACGAAAATTATGTTTGGGAGAAAATTGTGTCAGTCTTTAGCCGGGGGGTTTATGTTCAAAATGTATGACGTATGTGGGTAGGTACAGGTTAGACATGATTCGTGTATTTTAGACTAATTTTGGATATGTGAAGGCATTTTAATAAGGGTTTTGGGTGCGTGTGTTTTGTTTTACTGAATCATGCTAAGTTTAATTGTTGCGGAATTTCGGAGTAAAACTCCTTGATTTATTTATTTTTCTGGATTGTTATTGAGACGACGATAATCTATATACGAGTATATAAAAATCAATTGCTGTTCGTTAGTCTCGCTAAAACTCGAGAACGGCTGGGCCGATTTAGCTGATTTTGGTTTTAAAATGTTTGTATTAGTCCAGGGGAGGTTTAAACGGTGAGAAAATTAGGATAGGTAGGGTAGGTAAGGTTTAGTGCTACCCGTTCGAAGTCGGGGCGGGTAAAGCTAGTTGTAGATAATTTGATTTGCCTGCAATAATTTTAGATAATGAAACCAGTAGGCATTATTCATTTCTTAACTTTCGGTTCCGAATTACCTAGTAGTACCTAGTAGTAGACTGTAGTAGTAGTAGTAGTAGGTGCCTCTTACTCATTTATTTCTTTTTTCTTTATTTTACGCATAGGGTCGCAGCAATTTGCGGGGCCGATGGCCATTTTGCGTTGATGTGACGCGTATGTTCCCCCAACTTGTTATTTTTTGTGTTTATATTCTTTCTTTGCGTCATGTTTACCGAAAATAAACGTATTTTCAAAGCGATTTTCTAATGACGACGTAAATGAATTCATAGTATATTTGTCTTCAGTAATATTCATACATAGGTAAGCATTCTGTCGTTGGTTTGATACAAAAAATATGTTCACAAATCATGATTTCGCTCATTAATATGAAAAAAGCAAAGCCCCTTGTACTAGTACTTATGTCAACGCGAACATCGATGAAAGCTTATTAACGCGCGATATAACAGCTTGTGTTGTTAAATTGATACAAATTAGCAATACTCACGGATTCAACCCCGCACTGCGGTGCAATTTGTGTGGGCATTAATGTGAGCAATTTTCGCGTTGAATATTTAAAACGGGCGTAATCTTTGCCAATTAGGGCGTTAAAAGTGTTAGTTTAAACTGTTTGCATCTAATTTTTGCGGTGTTTTTCGTCGTATTTCTGTGCTATGTTTTAGTGCCTGTTTTTTTTTGGTTTTTATAATGGTTTGCTTGGTAAAACAAAATTACAGTAATTATATCTTTTTTGTTGTAAATCCTTTAAATAAAGAGACCAAGTAATTTAAATACTTAACATTACAAGTACTAGATATAGGTAGATCACGCCTGTATTTCACGAAGGATTAGGCAGAGCAGTACCTATAGTACACTCACATTTTGCGAGTTATGATTAAGTGATATAGACTAGATTGGGTTAGATTGTGTTGTGTTGTGTGGCTTTTTGTCTGTGCTAAATAAATGTATTTTAATTCTTTTCTGTAAAAGGAAAAAAAAAGTACTTTTAAATGATGCACTGCATTTACTGTGATACAAAGCAGAGTTTCGTTTCATTTTCTTTAAAATAGGTACTTCTGGGGGCGTAAAACGGCCACATTATGCAATTCCTATAAAAGCAATTAATTTTATGAATTCCCAGCAATTCCACTATGGGTGACACATATTTTAGCTTAATCAGATTCAATTCAATTCATATCAGAATCATATTTGGTGTAAATATTGCCGCATGAAAAAAATTAAGACCGTAATTTTACCGGATAAATTATATTTACAGTTTGAATGTTATTTACTCGTAAAACTGCCAAACAGATGCATTGCGTAAAACGCAGTTAATATTATAAATTGTCAGTTTGTGACAGTTTGTGTGATTCATAATATTATATTAATATGATTCTGCTAAAGTGGCCGTTTTAAGCCCACAGGAGGTGTAGACAACAGAGAAACCAACAATCTTTGGTTATTCATTGCCGTGTTATAATTCTACTCAGCCTATCACCTTCCAATGCTGGATATAGGCCTCTCCCAGGCGTCACAACACCAGGTCCTCCACCTTCCCACGCCACTTTTCTAAGGTCGGCGGTCCATCTAGCTGAGGGCGTCCTCATACTACGCTTGCCGATATACCGTCTCCACTCCAGGACGTCGTCTGCCCCACCGGCTATCATCATCAGCTTCAACAAACATGGCCAGCCCACTGCCACTTCAGCTTGCTTACTACTTTGAGCTATAATTAGTCCACAACATGACATTGACGAATGTAAATGGAATATTGTAAAAATTCAAGATGTCATGGACTTCATTTTGACATTTTATAGTAACGATTACATAATTATAAAAATACTAATTCATTGGACTTATTGTAAATCACAAATCTTAAAATTAATATTGTACTTAGTTAAGTACGACAATTTAATATTTGTAAACCATATACTTTGTGGTATAGAACTAACAAAAATATACAGGGTGGCAGGGACATCGACGCGAAACCGGCTTCAGTACATCATTAAAAAAAAAATAGCTGCTTTTTGACCGCGTAGGTATTGCACTTTTCTATGAAACAGCTGATTTTTTTTTAAATAACCGACGAAAAATTTCAACGCAGTGGGGTTCAGAATCATGTACTGAATCCATGGTAACCGGCTTCGCGTCGATGTCCCTGACACCCCGTATAATAACACCATACTATGTAAAACTACATTCTCACAAATAAATAAATTCAGATTCTGATTCAACAATACAATACAATCACTCTGCGCTCGGCATCGAACGCGGACGGACGTGCTGCTGCTAGTGTGTGCGCGTGTGTTCCAGATCTCCTGAGTTCCGGCTCAGTGCCTCCTCCTGCTGTGGTTCCTGCTACGTGTATAGTCTGGGACTATCTTCAGTTATTAATTGTTGTCTTTTTCAAGACACAATTAATAAGTTTCTTATCAGAGTTGTACTCTAAAACGTAATCGTCGCGATTAAATCCCCTTCAGGGTAAATCCACAGTTTCGTGGTCCTCGGTGGAAACCTATACGGTGCCAACGAAACCGAGTGGGGTGTTGACCCAACACACCCGCCGAGCCCCTTCAGGGTGAGGCAGTCAATTGGACGGGTCCCAGTGCTCGGCCTTGGGGGATCTCCTAGTCGGCATTGGTGACAGTCTTCCTTCAACAGCCACACACCTAGTGTCGGTCGGGTGTGTCTACACCGGCGCACTAGACTGGATAGGACCCCGTTGCACATTAAGATAGGCAACGGGCAAAAAGCAAGCTTAGGGCTCACCCTAAGTACTCAACCTCCCTGTCTAACCCGACAGGGAGGGTTTTACACATCCCCGGTATTCCCCCGGGGAGATAGGTGTAGGGAAAAAGTTAGGACAATAGGTTCCAAAAATTATTACTAGTAGTCAGTTTTAAACTCCATTATGGAGTCGGACCTCGTCATTTCCGACGCGAAATTAGATGCGACTAGACGCATAAACACATCGCTTATCGATGTGATTAGGCAGATGGTCGCCCTAGAACCAGCTCTATGGCGGCAGTTCGCCGTAGAGCTGCAATTTCTAGCGCAGAACCAGGAGTGCTTCGAGTGCCCTCCTGGTAGCTTAGAACCCCCCCAGTCCCCTATCAAATCCTCTGAGGAACTCACAACATTTAGTGATGCCTTAGAGCAAACCCCAGTAGTAACAGCCAGCCCAGTCGTGTCAATGGACACTGACAGCCAGGCCATCCCCCCAAACCGCCCCTCCACCCCCTTCCCCTATATCACTATCTCAGACTCAGAGGACCAAGTCGCCTCTACTTCCCAGTCCGACGACAACGACAATTTTGTCCGAGTCGAAGGGAAAGGAAACAAGAGGAAGATGCGGAAACAACTCTCTTCGCAGGCCACTAAGGTCGTAGCGTTCGAGGAGCCCTGCCTCACCCCAGTCAATACCTCCGACACCCCAGCTACTTGCCCCCCCGTAGCTTCCCCCTCCACCACCCCCCGTCCGATTACGTCATCATCCTCTTCGCAGGATGCTCCCACCGCCCCTATTACTTCTGGCCAGAAAAAGGTCGCGCCTCCACCTCCTGTGTTCATTCAGGACAAGGAGAAGTGGACGGCCATTTCCAAGTGGTGTGTTGATCTCAAGATTGGCTACACAAATGCCCGTTCTACCCAACAGGGTATTAAAGTTATAGTCCCGACTTCGACCGACTACAGATCCCTAACCCGGCTTCTGAGAGACAGGAACGTGTCATTCCACACGTACTCTCTCCCAGAGGATAAACAGACCAGAGTAGTAATAAAAAAGATCCCTAAGGAGATCTCCCCAGCTGAAATCCTAGCCGACCTTAAGTCGCAGAATATTCCGGTAGACGAAGTGCACCGTATGCACCGTTCGCGCGGTAGGGAGGCATACGACATGGTACTCGTCGTGTGCTCCCCTATCGAAGGGCATAACCCGATTTTCAATGTAAAATCGATTTGCAATCTCATGGGCTTCTCAATAGAGAAGCCCTGGAAAAATCACTCGATAGGGCAATGTCATCGTTGCCAGTTATATGGGCATTCGCAAAAGTTTTGTCATGCGAAACCCAGGTGCGTCAAGTGCCTGGGTGACCACGGCACTGCTGAATGCACCCGTCCAAAAGACCGTAGCCAATGTGACAGCCCACCTAGCTGTGTGCTATGCGGGCAAGAGGGTCACACAGCCAATTACCGTGGCTGCTCTAAAGCCCCTAAAACTACTTCGCCCAAGCTGACGAAACGTCTAGACGATCGTCAGCAAAAGCAAAGGGAATACTTCCCTATCCCGTCATCTCAAATCCCCGAGCGGCTTAGCCCTCAGAGACCCAGCCCCTGGAATCAACTCCAGCACCGTCAGGCCTTCCCAGCCTTAGCGATCGCGACCCCCCCCCCTTAACTCAACCTCAACCTCCTCCTAATAAAATTCCCTCCCTCATGGATCAGCGCATCCACCTCCCCGCGTTCGCAGGCCCTCCCGCGGCCCACTACAAACCCGCTCCCGCTCCCGCTCCCGCTCCCGCTCATAAAGCACCGCGCCCCACCACCGCCGCTCCCGCGGCCGCTCAGTTGTCCACTTCGGACGTATATAATATAATATCAGACACCTATATGGCCTTCTGCTCCCCTCGCGCCGTACAGATGGCTCACGAAATCCTCGTGGCCAAACAGTCAGATAACATCCCTATGTTGCAAAGAGTATTGTATGAATACTCTGACGTCATGCAAACTCTCCACTCTAATAAACCTCATAATGTCTAACACCAGTACAGCGAGGCATAAACCCCGATCCCTTAAAATAGGCATCTTCAATGCAAACGGCATCCGCGGTCAACGCGATGAGATCTCGGAATTCCTCCGCGACCATCAAATTGACCTACTCCTCGTTCAGGAAACGTTCCTCAAACCCAGTCACCGAAACCCCTCTATAGCTAACTACCGTCTCATCCGTAATGATAGGACGCGTTGTCACAAGGGCGGCACCCTTATTTATTACAAACGGGATCTGTATTGCATACCTATGGACCCTCCTCCCCTAAGTAAATTAGAAGTCACTATCTGCCGACTATCCATGACTGGCCATCAGCCGATCATGCTAGTATCGGTCTACCTCCCTCCCGCTACGCCGGCTGAGAATTTCCAACATATCTCAGACGATTTCACAATCCTATTAGGCATGAGCGACTCCGTTATCATAGCGGGCGACCTCAATGCAAAGCATCCCTCCTGGAATAGTACCAGAACCAACCCCAGGGGTCGACACTTGTTCGACCTCTCCACCTTCCTGAACTTTGACGTCATCGCTCCGATGACTCCCACTCATTTTCCTCACGACCCCAGGTTTACTCAGGATGTCCTCGACGTGGCACTCCATAAGAGTGTCAACTTGAGACTAGACTCGATTGAAACGGTGCACGAGCTTAACTCTGACCACCGTCCAATACTACTAAGACTCGACTCCCGCATAGGTCGTCATCATGACCCCGACCAGCCCTCTGCTACAAAAAAGATAACAGACTGGAGGCGAGTAAGCGAACAGCTGAAACCCACCACATCCCCTCAGTTAGACTCAATCCCCAACAATTTCGATTCTATCGCTGACACGACGGCCGCGATCGACTCCTTCACGGAGCACGTACAATCTGTCCTGAACGACTGTTCAAGGGAGGTCCCAGCGACGGATAACCGTCGCTGGAAGCTCCCTGACGATGTACGTGCTCTAATGACGGAGAAGAACGCGGCCACCCGTGCCTACAGCAGCTTCCCCTGTGCCGCAAACAAAGCCCATATGCGCTACTTACAGCGAACTGTAAGTACACGCGTAGCGGAGCTGCGTGAAGCGGGCTGGGACAAGATGCTTAGCGAGCTAGAGCCCACCCACAAGGCCTTCTGGGAACTTCAGAGGAAACTCAAATCCCAGGATCAATCGCCACCATGCCCCCCCTGATACGCCCCGATAAGTCAATAGCATTCGACGACATCGAAAAGGCCGAGTGCCTAGCAGATAGTCTCGAGCTCCAATGCTCTCCCAGCTCTCAGCCAGTAGACCAAGCTCACCTCGCAGAGGTCGACGCCGAAGTCGAAAGCAGAGCCTCTCTCCCTCCCGTCGAAGACCCTGATAGTCCTCTGCCTCCAGTCGCTCCGGACGAAGTGCACGACTTAATCAAAGGTCTAAAAATTAGAAAAGCCCCCGGTTCAGACGGACTCACCAATAGGGTGATCCAACTCTTCCCCGCTCATCTCATTATGCTACTGACCACCATCTTCAATGGTGCTCTAAGCAATAATATCTTTCCCCAAACATGGAAAGAGGCCTCTTTCATAGGTATTCCAAAACCTGGCAAGCCCAAATCAGATCCCACCAGTTACCGTCCCATCAGTCTGCTCAAAGTACTCGGCAAACTCTATGAGAAGCTTATTTATAAGCGACTCAGAGACTACGCCGAGACTAAGGGCTTAATCCCCAACGAACAGTTCGGCTTTCGAACCCAGCACTCTAGCGTGCATCAGGCCCACCGTATCATAGAACATATAAGCAGCGGCATCCACCGCGGCTTAATGACAGGCGCTATCTTCTTTGATATAGCGAAAGCGTTCGACAAAGTCTGGCACAACGGCTTATTGTATAAGCTCTACAAACTCGGTGTGCCAGATCGTCTCGTGCTCATCTTACGAGACTACTTGTCGAATCGCACCTTTTGCTATCGCATAGACGGAGCCCTATCCACCCCTCGTCAGATCCGAGCAGGAGTCCCTCAGGGCTCTGTACTCGCTCCCCTATTGTTCACGCTATTCACCAGCGATATCCCTAGAAATAAAAAGACTCAGTTGGCTCTGTTCGCAGACGACACTGCCATCTATTGTAAAGGTTTAGGTTCCGCTTCGATGTTTCAAAACCTCCAACAGGCGGTCAATAACCTTGGCGCCTGGTTTAGGAAGTGGAGAATCGAGGTCAATCCCGATAAAAGCCAAGCGGTCCTCTTCTCGAAACCGTGGCTAAATCCCTCTTTCCCCCGATCAGTCACCATGTTTGGCAAGCCGATCCCTTGGGCTAAGCGAGCCAAATATCTAGGTTTGATCTTAGACAGGCATCTCACGTTTTCAGAGCACATAAAGGCGGTTCACTCGCGAGCCTCTTTCGCTCTCAGTAGACTCCATTTCGTATTAAATGCACGTAGCAAAATGTCACTCAGGTGCAAATTGCGAACTTACACCACGTGCATTCGCCCAATCATGACCTATGCGGGTATCGTCTTTGCACATACCAAACCCCGATTCATCCATAGGTTGCAAACCCTACAGAACCGATTCCTCCGTAGAGCCACGGGATCCCCCATGTATGTTAGAAATGAGATCCTCCATCTCGATCTTAAAATACCTACCATCCACCAGTTTCTCAAACGCATGTCAAAGCGTTACTTCGATTCAGCCGTCAAACATCGCAACCCTCTGGTTGTCGAAGCAGCTAGTTACATTCCCTCTAGAATCAGTCACTTTCGCCGCCCAAGGCATATCCTCTCCGACCCAGATGACCCCATCACCCTCCTACAGGAGAGCAATAGGGCCACGAGTACAGTGCACAAACACAACCGACACCCGCGATACAGACCTCGCCGTAGAGGTCCCCCGCGATCGCGACCCTCCCGAGTAAACGATACTCCCCCCGACCCTTGCTCGTCGACGAAGCGCCAGCACGCGTTGCCGCTGAGCCTGTAGCTTTAAATTCCCCGATCAATAATCATGAAACCACCATTTTGATCCAGCCTGTCCCTCTTGCTGTCCTCCCCTCAGCGAATGCCCTAAGCCGAGGTTCGCACCCCACAGGGGGTGGCCCTTAGCGAGCATTCGCCTAGTTTTAATTAGAATAGTATAATGCACTGGCTGGAGGCTTTGAGTGTAGAAGCTTAAGGCAGCCACAGGAAAGCCCGGTTAAGCAGTCACTACCTTAGTGGTAATCTGCGAGATGCCCTAGTTAGGAAAAAAAAAAAAAAAAAAAAAAAAAAAAAACAACAATACAATACAATTCAAGACAAAATCGAGCGACACAGTCGCACATGTGCGCTCAACTGAACACCGTAAGCATGTGGAGTAGCTCAGCGTAAATCATAACTGTGCGGCCACAAGTTTGAAGTCGGTGTCTAACTCAGTCGGCCTCCAGGCAATGTTTGAAGTTTGTTCGATGTTTTTGTATACCAATCATATTTGTATTATAGTGTGAAGCTGTTGTTATTTTGTTTAAGTGGACTTTCGTTGCGCTGAAAGTTTCTTTGAAAGATTTCTGCATGAAGGATTTTTTCTTCAATTACCTATAGCGAAAAGCGAAGACCGAAGGGAAGAGTTTATATTAAGGGGGATGCGCTAAGGTAGCCCGCGAAATTCAAATTTTGTTACGTTTTTTGCAATTTGCAGGTCAGTATCATGTTGTAAGTTGATTTAAATATGATTCGCGGCTGAATCAAATGTATATTTATAGAATTGTAATTATAAAAATGATCAATACAACTCTCTAAGTTCGTATAACTCCATTGAATGACTATTTCATGAAAACATGACATTTGACGTTTGTGCTTACTTATGGAGTTGTATTCCTGATTGTAATGATTATAATTATATGAAGTCATATTTGTTACAGTCGCGAATCATATTTTAATTAACATACAACCTGACACTGACCTGCAAACTGCAAAAAACTTAAAAAAAAATGAATTTCGCAGGCTATCTTAGCGCATCCCCTTTAATAAGTAGTAGCTTTCTATGAGTAATTGACACCGTTTCTATTGCAGTTTCAGTAACAATGTTCCTCCGCCTATCAGGAACCCGATTGTGCGACTTGGCTGTTTTATTTAAGTTTTCGAATCCTAATAAAAAATAAACACATAACAAAACATCACGCCTGTTTTCCCCAAAGGGTTAGGCAGAGGTGTTTCTACTTAGTACACCCACATTTCACCAGTTATGTTTAAGTCCCATGTTATAGGGGCGAACCTATTGCTATCAATCGGGCACAAATCCAGACTCCGGCTACTGAGAAATTTCTGATGGAAGAACGCATTTTTATTTTTTTTGAGGTTGGGAAATTATCAAATAACTTCTCCCGCTCTGGGTGGAGCGGGGGCCGTGTCAGACTCTTACTGACTAAAACCCACCCGTGTTCCTTCAGTTGCCTGTACCTTGCCAGGGGCCACTGTATCACTCTGCCGACCTGGGAATCGAACCCAGGACCTCATGCTCAGCAGTAAAACTTGCGTCCACTAAACCACCGAGGCGGTAAAAAAATAAACATGTCTAAAAACAACGAGCTGTGGTCCTACTGAAACCCTTACAAAAGAAAAACTTACTATAACAAAGTCAACACTAAAAAAAGAACAAGAAAATAGTTGTAGAGTTTTATAGTCGGACGCGGGTCGACGTTTACAAGCACTTAAAGTTTTCCCATAAATATTGACATAACTTGTGGCTCTTCCATTCATAACATGTGTTTGACCCTTTTTTTGTCACTACTGTTTGAAGAGTTCGGAGTAGGTGACCACAGCTGGTGTGTTTGCGACTTAAGAAGAGTGACATTCAGCTGATGACGTAGTTGGGATTACTTTTCGCGGGCAGCCATGGCCTTATGTATAATGTAGCGAAAAGCCAATAAATGGTATTTCAGGGAGGCGCCAAATTCCCACAGCAAGTACCTCCAATTCACTTGAATGGTGTAATGTTAGAACGGGTGATCCAATTTAAATACTTGGGGCACTGGGTAACAGCCGATCTGAAAGACCATATCGACATTGAGCGAGAGCGGAGGGCACTGTCAAGAGAGTAAATATGATGGCCAGAATGTTTACATGTACGTTGTTCAAGTCAAGTTAAAATAACACTTTTCAAAGCTTTCTGCACCTCCCTATACACGTACAGCCTATGGGCATCATACTCACAAGTTGCTTACAGTGCCCTTCGTGTTCAATACAACAACGCGTTCAGGGCAGTGTTGGGGCTGCCCCGCTTCTGCAGCGCCTCGGGCATGTTTGCGGAAGCGCGCACCGACTGTTTCCACGCCACCATGCGCAAGCATTGCGCGTCCTTGGTGCGCAGGGTGCGGGCTAGCTCCAACACTGTCCTGGCGATGAGTGCTCAGCGACTGGATTGCCCTTACGTTGGGCATTGTTGTAGCAAGCATATTACTGGTGCTTGAATTTTTGTAATTTTATGTAAGTAACTATGTGTGTATTGTTTGTACTTAATATGGGTCAAGGACCTGAAATAAATGATTTTTATTTTTTATTTTTTTTTATTTGAAGGGGCTTCTGGCTAAGTAATAACAGCTGCACGGGACAATCGATAAGGTTACGCTATGCTAGCCACGGTTGGTCCGTGGATGGGTGACCATATTTACATACGAAGACCCCTCCGTGCCTCGAAAAGCACGTTAAGCTGTTTGACAGTCGTTACGGGTCGTCAGACGCCTGAAAGTCTGACAACCAGTCTTACCATGGGATTTCGTATTACCCAATAACTAGGTTGTGGAGGTCAGACAGGCAGTCGCTCTATGTGAAATTCTGGTATTCAACTGAATACGGTCAGAATGGAAGCCAACCCCAACATAGTTCGGAAAAGATGATCATGACGTAGTTGAAATTACTTTAAATACTTATCTGTATTGACTGTAGGTATCAAAAATAAGTAAAATTCGACATAATGCTCAGATGCCTGCTCGTAAATTTCCATTTGAATCAGGTTTTTCCAATAATTGCAATTATGAAATTGCCATGCCCCATGCTTGGCATTGACCACGGCAATTGAATTGAATTATATGTTAAAGATCGGTCTCTCGGCTTAACTGTAAAGTATTTACTTTTTAGTAAATAATAAAGTTTTTGGTAAGAAAAACAGTAAGCTGTTAGCACTTCATGTTTTCCCTTAAATATTGACATAACTTGTAGCCCTTTCATTCATAACATGTGTTTTTGACCCTTTTTTCTGCCCACTTTTTGAAGAGTTGGGGGTAGGTGCCCACAGCTGGTGTGTTTGCTACTTAAAAGGAGTGACATTAAGCTGATGACGTAGTTGGGATTATTTTAAATAAGTATCTGTACTCTTTCTTTTTCGTATGGTTAGTGACTGACCTGGTGACAGAGTTTTTATAGGCCTCTGACTTGGCTTCACAGGCCGTCGAGAAATATCTCTCAGGCAGATTCCTCACAATGGTTTCCTTCACCGTTTTTGGAGCAAGTGATAATTATACGATACGCACATGAATCCGAAAAGTCTGAGGTGCACGCCTTTGGTTCGAACTCGAGACCTATGATTTGGCAGTCCGATGGTCACACCACTGCTATATTAAAACTGCAGGTATTAAAACTAGGTAAAGTTCGACATAATGCCCAGGTTTGGCTGCACAGACTGGCGCGACGTGACAGCCCGACGCGACTCTAGTAGAACCTATTCTATGAATACTTCATGGCAATTGTTCTACCAGAATCACGGCATACAGTCGCGTTGCGCCTGTTGGCAGGAGCCTTTTATCGATAGCCGTATCGGATGCCATGTTGTGTATCCAATGGTGTTGCAATGTTGTTAAGTATACATACATTTATGTTTTCGGGTCTTTATTTTATAGTTAAAAGCAAGGCAGTTATTAGTAAAGAAAACATAGCATAAACAGCCTATTATGGCCCTTACACGGACGGCCTCCTCTCTTTGAGAGGGAGTGGGCTGTGTATCACGCGGGTCCAGTGCGGGTTGGTAGATGTCACATGTCTTCGAACTTTTGGTACTAGGACAGTTTCGGTTTCCTCACGATGTTTTCCTTCATCGTTTTGAGAGCAGTGTCGATGAAATTATATACATAAAGTAAAGCACTGGGTTCGAATCCACGAGCTACAACTCGGTAAGTCGGGGCTGTTACCACTGCGCCACCACTGCTCCGTTTAAACATTAACTTGTAATTTCTAATTCTCCTTGCAGGTATTAACATTTAATGAAATACCGAACGTAGAAAAGACTCGAGTATGTAAAGCTATTTTTCCAGAAACATTGATTCGTTACAAAATGCTTCACTGTTCTTGATATTTAAATAGTCTAGTTTTAATTAGGACAACCTCAAATGTGTAGGTTTTCTCAAACATTACCCAAGAGCGTTTATCCTAAAAGTAGGTAACGTTGCAAATAGCTGTCAAATATTTACCTATTTTGATTTATATGGCAATATTACTAGTAGTATGGAAATTTGAAATGTGGCTAAGTAATGAACTAAAATATTGATTATGAAATGCAATAATTAATATCGTAACACCGAATATTTAGTTTTAGATTTAAAAAAATGTATTTGGAAACTTTCCAAATGCCCTTTTTACACCTAAACCGGTTACAACATGAAATTCAGTGTTATAATTGAAATTATTCATTATTAATATTCTAGTTCGCTAGTTAGCCACATTTCTTATTTCCATACAGTAATATTGCCAAATTAATCAAAACAGCGAAATATTTGACATCTATTTGCGACGTTGCCCACTTTCAGAATAAAGGCTCTTAAATTTATAGATGCAATTTTATACCTCTGAGGGTAAGATTTTAAACTGAGTTCAAACTATTATACCGGATTATTTACTGCAGCAGAGCTTAACTGTTAAGTTTAAATTTCAGACGAAGTTTAAATCGGAGCTAGCGATAAATATAATGCGGAAGTGTTTGTCTCTTTTTCTTGCCACTAACTTTAAAATTGTTGCTTGGAGGTTTAAGAATCCGTCTTATATTAGTAACCAGGTTACATATCAGAGGCATAGGTGCTAGCAGTGATAGGTTTTTCTTTGAAAGTTATGTTTGTTAAGGTAATAATTTATATAGTTTCATAGAGTTTAGTAGAAGGATCTACAGAAGGTCACAAATAATGTAAAAAAAATAAAATCATAAACGTTTTCAGTGGAAGAAAATTTATATAAGGCTGTACTGAAAGGGCTTTCCGAAACACCCCCATGCGATTCAATCATTACTATAACTAAGGAGCTCTTTTTATTTTTTCAAGATCTAGATCCTGAACGCATCTCGGCGATGTTTAGAAAGATAGTAGTTTTTGTCGATTGTAGACCAGAATATAATAATTTGTAATGAAAAAAACCATTAAAAAAAATGCGACGTCAGAAAAGAAATAAGAAGAATTAAAAAAATCGAAGTCCAGTGAGATTTTCCCAATAAAATATTAAAAACCGTCTAGCTCCTAATTTATAAATAATCACTGAACATACATGGGGGTGTTACGAGAAGCCCTTAGAGAGAGGCTTTTGAAAATTTTCTTTGGACGTCGTTTCACCGGCCACCCTGTATAATAATAATCTGTTTCCATAAAGCAGAGCTAAATACCTTTAGACCGGATGCATGTGCCAAGCAAGTAATTAAATAGCAGAAAACTTTGAATTGGATCAGCTAATATTTTATGAATGCCATGCCGACTTTCGCGATTCAATGGTGTTTCAACTTTGGTTAATGACGGAATGAGGAAGTTCTGGCGCTTGATTGACGGCTGCCTAATTACTGGATACATATTCACTTGTTTCCTAATTAAAGTGATATTGATTGAAAATCAAATGTTGATTTATATACTCGTAGAGTACCTGTGCGACCGAGCCCTGCTCCGGTGAAAATAGAGAATGCTCATTTAATACTTACTTTTAGGTACTTACTAATTCCACGCTGCCATGTCATTATTCTGAGGTAGCCATCTTGTTCTAAACTTTTGGCGACCGAACTCTCGTCGGGTGAAAATACGGAGAAAACGAATTTTCCTAAATATGAGACCTAGCTAGATCGATTTTTCGCCCCCGTAAACCCCATATTGCAACTTTCATCAAAATCGTTAGAGCCGTTTTCGAGAACGTGATTAAAAATATACATACAAATATTGCTCATTTAAGAGGGCCCTTTCCGGTCCGTCTATCGTCAACGTGAGCATGGTCGAAAAGCTTGTTGTTTCATCGAGCGCAAGTGAGATCTGCTAACCAACAAGCGAGAACGCGATAACATTGTACGAAAAATAGTGTGTAAAAAGTTGTATCAGGAAATACGTGTTTTTGAGTAAAACTTACCAGTTTGCGAAAAAAATGTTTGATATTTAGAATTTCCATTACATATGCAAGGTTTCTTTGCAGATGTATTCTTTACTTTTACCAATTATGAGTTTATTATGACCGGCCAAAGTTCGTGTAAAATTTGTGCAAAAAAGCTGATTTTTGGAGGCTTATACTAAATTTGTTTCTCAATTTTTTTTTTTTTGCTTTCATATAAACCTAGATATAGTGCACAAGATACATATTAGTTTAAAAATGTCAAAGAAAGATGTGTTACAACGCCATAATCTTGTATCAAAAGTATTACGGGTGTATAGGATATATACCATGGCTTATTTTAATTTTTGAATTGTCGTTGGTTTTTATCTTTTTATTACGGACGCTTATAACGTGCACGTCTTTCTATGTTGTTCTCACATGTATAATTTCAACATGAATGATGTAACCAATATTTTGTAACAATTTATTGATTTAAAAGAGTGTCCATGAATTTTCTTCCCTGCCCGTTCTTCTCCATAGGTACCTACTACGCTTTGGAATGGGCAACTAGCTTCATATTTCTGATTTACTGACTCCTTGACAGTTCAAAAGTGCCTGTACATGGTTTAATTGAAATAAATGCTTTGAGTTTGAGTTGAGTTTGATAGTCTTAGTCTTTATTATGTACTCCATAATACAGATTACAAAAGAAATTACAGATATAATACAGATTACAAAAGAAATTACAGATATAAATATATGAATTTTACATAGGTTGACATAAAGGGCGGTCTTATTACTCAAAAACCGGCCAAGTGCGTGTTGGACCACGTACAATGAAGGGTTCCGTAGTTGGGATCGTAGCAGTCTCCGAGCTAAACCGCGGACAGACAGACAGACGGACATGGTGAAACTATAAGGGTTCCTTGTTTACTACGGAACCCTAAAAATAACAAAAAGCTAAACCGAGTTGAATGAGATTTTGACATAAGAAAATATTAATTTGTAGGTTTTAGAAAATTCACTTGGAACATCAAAGGCTGAGAAGCAGCATGATCAAATCTTCATCATGAACTATATTGGGGTTGGCTTCCAGTCATACCGGAAGCAGTTGAATACCAGTATTTTACGTGGAGTGATTATTTATCTGACCTATACGAACCAGTTACTGGGCCCCTTGGCAAACTGTACTGAGCATCATTAGTTGTCTGCCAAACATGGTGGCGTGGTAGACTGGTGGCAGTCACATGCAAAGCTTATTTACGGGTAAGTAGGTAGCTACCAATGTGAATATTTTACTTCATATGTTATTTCTTGGCATATCTGCGCCATAACTGATATCGGTGACGGAAAACGTCGTGAGAAAACCTGGATCTATATTAAAATACGCGCGTTACTTTGTATAAATAATTTCATCACGACTGCTCTCAAAACGGTGATTGAAAACATCGTGGAGGAAACCGGCATGTCCTAGAAGCAAAGATTCGAAGATATCTGACATCTAACAACCCCTACTGGGCCCACGTGGTGGATTAAAGCCCACTCCCTCTCACCGAGAGGAGGACTGTGTCCCAGCACTGGGAACATTATTCTTCTTCTTTTCGTGTGATTAGTGACTAACCTGGTGTCAGAGTTTTAAAGCCGCCCATGGGCCTCTGACTGGGCTTCACATGCCGTAGAGAAATATCTCTCAGGCATGCCGGTTTCCTCACGATGTTTTTCTTCACCGTTTTTTAAGCAGGTGATAATTATACAATACGCACATAAATCCGAAAAGTTATAGGTGCGTGCCTTTTTTTCTTTTTGGTGGGAAATCATCAAATGACTCCTCCCGTTCTGGGCGGAGCGAGAGGGAGTGTCAGACTTTTACTGACTAAAACCCACCCGTGTTCCTTCCGTTGCCTGTGTGCTGGGGCCGCGATATCCCTTTCAGACAAACCCGCAACCCCAGCAGGCAGAGGTGGGTGCCTTGGGTTCGAACTCGGGACCTTTGACACACCACTAGGCTATCACTGCAAGCATTAGTATTAGTATTATTATAGGTAGCTAAGATTATTTGGAACGGAAGCTTTGAGTAAGTTAGAAAGCTTTAGATTTACTTTCTAAAGTCATTTATCTTTACCATAAACACTTAAAAAACTGTTAAAATAATCTAGACACATTAAGTTAACATCGTTTAGTTACATTTTAGCATTTACGAATGCTCGTCCGACTTAGTTTATGACTCGCCGTAAACGGGGTTCGATTCCCGACGTCGAACAAAGCAATAAAAACGCGATAAACATTTTCTGGAAAAATCTATTTGGTGTTTATAGTTTGTCTTTACATAGAACGGACGT
The DNA here is from genome assembly GCA_916701695.1 of Agrochola macilenta. NCBI lineage: Eukaryota > Metazoa > Arthropoda > Insecta > Lepidoptera > Noctuidae > Agrochola > Agrochola macilenta. The sequence goes on along the minus strand of OU753560.1, from coordinate 18,209,490 downwards.
TAAATTGATGTTTAGTTTTGTCTTTATCTTTAAACTCATGTTTATGTCCTTACTAGCTGCGCCTCGCAGTTTCACCCGCATAAGTCTCGATTCCGATGTCACGTGTTTCCGAATCTTTGGTTCTAGGACATGCCGGTTTCCTCACGATGTGTTCCTTCACGGTTTTGAGAGCAGCGGTGATGAAATTATTTACACAAAGTAAAGCGCGTATTTTAATATAGATCCAGGTTTTCTCACGACGTATTCCGTCACCGATGTCAGTGATGGCGAAGATATACCAAGAAATGACTTAATATGAAGTAAAATAGTCAATATTGGTAGCTACCTACTTACCCATAAATTACCATTGCATGTAACTGCCACCACGCTACCACGCCACCATGTTTGGCAGACAACTAATGATGCTCAATTGCTCACTACAGTTTTTAGCACCCAGTAACTGGGTCGTATAAGGCATATAAATAATCACTCCACGTAAAATATTGGTATTCAGCTGCATCCGGTATGACTGGAGGCCACGTCACGTGTTTCCGAATTTTGGTTCTAGGACATGCCGATTTCCTCACGATGTTTTCCTTCACCGTTTTGAGAGCAGTGGTGATGAAATTACTTACACAAAGTAAACCTGGGTTCGAACCTACGACCTACAACTCAAGTCACGGCCGTGTTACCACTGGGCTACCGCTGCTTGTTAAACTACAATGAAAGATCATAATAGGGATGACGACAAAAAAAAAAATTTTTTTAGTCCATCTTTGAGATTACAAAAAAATATTGGACATGTATTTTTTCTTTTTTACCGTAATCTAAAGATTACGGCGATACATTGAGGTAAAATGTGCCATGACGTCACGAGTATGTAGATTTTATACGTACTAGTGACGTAGCGACCCCCACTCCCCAACTTGAAATGCGTTTTATCTAAGTATTTTTTTTTTTATATGATAAAGCAAAAAATACGTGTCTAATATTTTTATATTATCTGACTGACGGACAAATTATTTTTTTATTTTTATACCCAGGCATCATCCCTGTTATTATGGGGATCTAAGAGTATATTGCCATAGGTAATCAAAGATCTAGACACTAGACAGACTTTTTTACACATACACATACATATGTAAACTCATTCCTCCTTCCCTTGGGAGTAGGTAGAAACTTCAGAACGATACGTGCTACGATCCTTACATACGTTTACGTTCATACATCTGAGTAACATAGGCTATAATTTATAAAGATTAATTTAATTTAAGAAGATCACGCGGGCAAAGCCGCTGGCAGAAAGAAGGTAGTATCTCAATGTATTTGTAACCAATTTCATCTGACATTTATGCTGAGCTGAGGCCCTATTGGCATTATAATCACTGTTTTTTGTATTTTTTTTAGTTATAGGTTGTATTTTTCGCATACGTATTTTTGTTTTTTCTTTCTTTCAATTTATGTGTTTATATCTAGAAAACGTAGCGTTGGATGGCTTCACACAAGGTGGACCGATAACCTTGTGAAGGCCGCAGGAATACGCTGGAAACACAGAATCGGTCGAAGAAGTGGCAGCATCTTTCAGATGAAACGATAATCGAGAAAACGAGACTTAATGTCATTGTCACATCGGGGTTGAAATTAATTATGTTCCCTTTACAGAAAACGGAAGAAAATGTAAGATTTACGGAAGTGGTATAAGCGTACATTGATATAAGAAAACTCATAAAAAGCACAAATGAATTCCAATATTTACGACCCCATAAAAAGTTTTATATAAAATATTGATTTTGAAGCAATTTGGTTTGATGAAATAACTTTTTTACGTCCAAATCCCTAATAAATATTATAAAATGTTGATGGCAGTTTGATTATTTGTTTGTCCTATATGCTTGGCACAAATAACTCGTGACACGGTCACAGTCATAAATGGCTAATTTATCTAAGTTGATCCAGTATTTCAATACAGTGATCCACGGCCACTGTCATAGTCATAGTCATTTATTCATAAACAAGTAACTTGTATCTCAATTTACACACAAAATACATACAATTACAGTATACGCTAAAATAAAACATTTAAATTTCATAAATCATTATTGTATTGTTTCACTATTGTCTACATTTCTTTCTCATTTCTCCTTTCGCAGGTCTGCTGGAAGAAATTTCTTAAGAAATAAGCAGTACCTTTGTACTCAAATTATAATTATGTCGTATCTCTATGTATTTTACTGTGTGTACATAAATAATAAAATAAATAAATAAATAACATCAACAAGATAAAAAAAAATGTAAATATACATTTCTTCAATAATATTTCGACATGTAAATTAAACAATATGGCCAACACTTTAAAATTTAAAATAATAACAACAAAATAATTAATTGAAGATTAGCACAATTATTTTTATATTGACAAAATCAAATAAAAAAAAAATATGATAATAAATTTATAGTTAGATCAATAAATCTGAATTAACAAAATCCAATAAATTCTAACAACCCATGATTATCTCAAAAAAACAATTCAATAAAATTACAGTTCTTCTACAGCATACATATTATGTAGACACTTATTCAATAGGTATTTTTTTAGTTTTACTGTTCCAGTTTTGTTGTTGTTTTACTGTACTTGATCATCGCCGTTTGCATGGATCCAGTATTGATCAAGTATTAGTCTTCATCATCATCAGGCTACAGCAGACATGCTGGACATAGGCGGAAGCCTATAGCGGTCTATAGAGGCCTATGGCCTATGAAGTGGCGGTGCTTGGGGAAGCCCTAGCATCGCCACTTCGACCGGTTCTGTGCATTCCGTAATGATCCCGTATCACTGGATTCTAGCGCTGGATTGAAATACTGGATCGTTGTAAATCTGCTATTTTCTTGAATTCAGTTCAATGGAATTTATATTTAATGAATTGGGCCCAGTAGGTGGCCACGTTAATCGCGGCGTCTATGGCGTTATTTAGGTCTTCAAAAGTATGTACTCTTTGGCCATTCCAGCTGATCTAGATGAGGCATAGTTTGGTCAAAAGAGCCGCAGTCGTACACAACTATAAGCTACATGATAGTTTTCCTAAGCACTTTGAGCGAATCCGCTTCTAAAAGCTTATTCTTTTCTCAAGAAAATAAGTTAAAAATAAAGGCAAATCTGCGAAATAAATCCTGGTGAAGATTTGATTTATCGACGGGATTATCTTTATTCGGGTAGTAATATTGTGTGAAAATTGACGTAAAACTAAAAGTTTACGAGATTGTTGCAATAAACTGATTTTACGGATCTTTGACGGCAATTATTTTTTTTTGTTAATTTTGTTGGAAGGGTATTTTCACACAATATTTGTATTACACAGTATGCCTAATTGGGGTTTGAATATGAAATTGCCGTTTTAACGAACTGGCATTTTGAATTAAAATTAAACCTGCATGATGTATCAATTTATCTTTATGTCTATAGTCTTAGTTTTTTGTACGTATTGTTAGTAGAGTTTATGTAGTAATAAGTTAGGTTTTTATGACCATCTACCTAAATGTAAATATTCGTCTGCCGCTTTTAGCGGCGGATGTGTCTTGAACATAATTTATTATACCTAACCAACTTGTACGTACCATATCCGATGAATAAATGTCTTTGTCTTTGTGAGATTCCAGAGTGAAACTTTTTCTCAAGATAGCTATAACATTCTAAATTTGAAAAATTTACAACATTCAATTGCTTGACTTTCAATTGTTTTTCATTCAGTTTCTAAAGTAAAGATGGATACATTGAACATTTGAGTAATTTTTGAATACGAGTTCCGACGTGGAACTAACGCAGCAGAAGCAGCTCGCAATATCAATGTTGTGTTTGGAGAGGATAGGGCTAATGAACTCACCGTGCGATTTTGGTTTAATCTGTTCCGTAGTCGAAACTTCGACTTGAAGACGAAGGAGGACTCCGAGGAAGACCAGCCACATAGGTAAATGACGATGAAATTAATGCGACAGTGGAAGCCGATCCGTATCAAACTACCAAGGAATTAGCGGTATGGTTAGATGTTAGCATATCCACAATATTGACCCATTTGTATCAAATCGGTGAGATAAAAAAAAACTTGAAAAATGGGTGCCCCGTGATTTGACTGCGATCTGCAGAGAGAAGTGAGCGTTAAAGCTTGCCTTATCTTGTTGAACCGGTACAGAAATAAAGGAATTTTGGGGCGAATTGTGACGTGTGATGAAAAGTGGATTCTTTACGATAATCGCAAGCGAACAACGCTTTGGCTGACTCTTGCTCAAACGCCGCAACAATGATCTTCCCAGGATGCAATACAAAATGCCTTCACAAAGTTTGTTGAGTCCAGGTCCTCGGAGTTTTACCGGAAAGGTATAAATGACCTTCCCATGAGATGGCAGGAATGTATAGACAATGAGAGTAAATACTTTGTTTTTTTTATTTATTTTTTACAAAAACCAAACCTAATAATTTTTCCCAGTAGAATTTTTAACCAAATTTTTTTTCGCAGAAAATGTCTTATTTTTATGCGCTACAGTGACTAACACAGCCTATCACTTTCAAATAGCCTTTATTAGCAATCTTAAAACTAGTTTTGTAAAACACAAACTTGAAGTTTTGTAAAACACAAACTAGTAGTTTTGTAAAACACAAACTAGAAGTATTGTAAAACACAAACTAGTAGTTTCGTAAAAACAAGTTTAAAAAGCCATTAAAAATAAATAAACATATTTGAAAGATATTGCATGAGGTTGGTCGTTCGAGATGGAGAAGTGGAAAGAAAGGATTTTTCAAAACTCAAACCCGCAACACTAACACTGGGTTAAAGTTTATTTGCGAACAAAATGGCGGGTAACGGCTAGTATGTAAATAGAAACATTTAATTAAATATGGTTTTGAATAAACGTCTGTGGTTTTATCGTGGCTTACTCCAATTAATTGAAAACAAACAAAGGTACTTCGATATTCTAATTTCCTTGCGGAATTACTTTAATTTTTCATGGCGGCAGATGCCATTTAATAATCGTGTTCTTAATTTGAATATGGATTTGTGATTATTGAATTTTTTTTCTCCGAATATATTTTACCTACGCCTACGCCTTCGCCTGGCGTTCTAAGTTAGCCTATAATGAAAAAGCTGTAATATTTTTTTCATTTTACTTGTATGGTAATCGAAACTTTGAGTATTCATAGAGAGCTTTAGGTTACTATTGCCATACAAGTAAAATGAAAAAGATATTACATCTTTTTCATTATGGGTAAACATAGGACGCCAGGCGAAGCTAGGGCAGTTGACGGAACTTACGGCGTATCCTGTGCAGTTAATGAATTATTATTTGACAGCACAGAAACTCATTACTTGGTTTCTCTTTTTCATCGAATGGGCAAAAACTATACAACGGATTCCTTTTGATATCCCATAACTCTAGCGTATTAATGAAACTATCATGTCAAAGAATCAACTGGCTAGGGAACTGGGAATAATTCTTCTATTTTTTTGTTTTAATTTTTCTTACAAAATAATTCTACAAAGTCACGATTATCCTATCCTATACTATTAAATGAGCAATATTTGTACATTATATTTGTAATTAAGTTCTCGAAAACGGCTCTAACGATTTGGATGAAAGTTGCAATATTGGTATGTGGTTAACGGGGCGAAAGATTTCCATGAAATTTGCAATAAAGGGGTTAACCGGGACGAAATATTAATCTACCTATATATCCGGGAAAATTCGTTTTTTTCTATTTTCACCCAAGCCAAGCTCGGGCACCCAGATCTCAAGAACGTGAAAAAAAAAAAAAACTGACTATCTTTTTCCATAAAAAAAAAAACTAAGTACGTCGCAATTAAATATAAATAGGTAATTGGTTTGAATGAAAATGATTTACTCGTACTTACTTGTATCAATGAAACTTAGATACACATGTTATCTTCGAAACTATGTATTTTTGGAACATTTGATCTAGGACTTTTTGTATTATTTTTACTTAAAGCATATAACCTTAGAGTTATGGAACATCAAAAGGAACACGTTGTCAAAGCATAGCTCATAGTGGTAAAAGTATGAACCAATCAGCAAGGTGGTAGCGGGCCGGGTTTCATGAAGTATTGCCACTCGTGGAGGCTATTCTAATGCACCAAAGGCTATATATTTGTTTGAACTAAGCCAGTAAAGAACTTTCAACCTAGACCAAAGAACCTATTCAACTACACTTACAAACTATACTCCAAAACTGCTATTAATAATCGGTACTTACGCCTCGTTGCGACGTAACAGGTAAATTACAACATTGGTCGGGCAAAGTTACAGCTGTTGGCAATTAATAGTTGTGCCTGACTTGTGTACTAGGTACATAAGTTGCATTATTGCCTAAGGTTTATTTAAATTAAAAGAAAGAAAAAGTATTTATTGAGACAAGCACAGGAGATCTCAAATTAAACTAAAACAGACTCATTGAAAGATAAAGAGAATTTTTTTTTTTTTTTTAAAAAAAAGCAGAAAGTTCTGTTCAGCATCATGTTGAGATAGGAGCCTTTTGGCCTCGCCCATAGGCTCCTATCTCAACATGATGCTGTGACATTTAATAATAAATGTCGCAACGCTGGTATTCTGATAGGACACGAAAAGAAGATAATTATACCTGTAATAAAAGAGTGTCCATGGAGTTTCTTGCCTGTTCCATAGGAACAAACTACGCTTTTGACTTCATCTTTCTGACTGACCAACTCCATGACAGTTAAAAAGTGCCTGGTTTTCTGAAATGACGTTCACTAGATGGCAGCACTGAGACGTCAGGTCCGCACCTGTTAAAAGTGTCAAAGCGTATATTTTCTTTAGTAGTGGCTGAAACATGAACGAATGAATGAAACGAATGATGAACGTCATCATATATTTTATATTCATTGTCGAAATGGAAGACCTCTTGTCAAAGTGGCGAGAATTTTCATGAAAACTCTCATTGGTTTAATTGAAATAAATGCTTTGAGGTTGTGTTTGATTATTTTAAATATTATAAAAATAGAGCAAAAGTGAAACAAGTAGTAGCATAGTTTTTATAAAACCTACTAAAGGTTCTACTCTCAAAGTTCTCGACAACAAGTGTTTCAACCTGTAGGTTTTTATGTAAAAATTTTAAAAGTACCTTCCGCAATATTTTTTTCTTTTCGTCTTAAGTAACAACTCGGAGCATCATAAAACAAGCGTCTACAAGTTTTCCGTAGGTATTAAGTTATTTTTAAAAAAATATTCGGAAAAATTTACAGCAAGGAAAATGCGATAGGAATAGACACACTCTACTTACTTCGGTATAAAAGTTTGTGGCGGCATTTATATTGCCATATGCGAATATCAAAGACGTCACACAAAATCCTGATGTAACACAAATCCTGCATCGCGCAATTAGAGTTTACCGCGCGAACAGCATACATATAACTTCACCGACATCAATCGTGGGGCCGTTACCCACCAGACACGACACCCTTCTGGTCGGAGAATCCTCCCTTTTCTATGGAGGATGAGTGAACTTTACGCCCTGTTCCTCATACCTCTAAAAGTGTTTGAAATAGCTTAAAGTAAATAAACATTTTGTAACTGTTTAAAAATATTGTGACTTATGGGTCTGTTCCAAACGTAAATGATGAAAATGTAAACAAATGGATCCGTAAACGTATATATACCAAGTTATAGTATATACCAAGTTATAGAATTTGACGCATTTACATTTTAAAATTTGCTTCGATCAGATGGGTTTCGAGGTCGGTTGTTAAAGGTTTGTCTCACCTTTTACTGAGTGTTGTGTAAATCACATTAATTATAATAGTTTAATCTTTTGTTTTCTTAAGTTTGCTTGTACCTAATTAAGTTTTTACTATATTATTTTGTGGATAACGGTGCTGGTTGCGTTATTACCTAAATGTTTTATAATGTATGTAGTTGTATTAAGCTTTATTACGCAATTGTTTGTTGTCCCAAAGAAATAAAAATAAAAATAAAAATAAAATAGTGCCAGTTGCAAATATTGAGTGGTTTGATTTGATTATTTGAACACGAATCCGAAATTCTAATTTTGAATCACCTTAAGAGGGCGCCCAATAGTCCACTAGCGCCGCTTCTTTAAAAAAATATTATCTCGTGACTGAGAAGGAATTATAAGTATATAAGTTTTAATAATATAAGGAATTATATGATAGGAATTATATATATTAATAATTTAGCCGATAATCATAATTCCTGCGGCTAGTAAGGACCCTCGGTAAGTGTGTCTAGAATTTTCTAATACCTTTTATAAAGTTTCATATTGAGACACGAAGCAACAAAATACGATCTAGAGGAATGTGACCGTTTTACGGGTATGAGGAACAGGGTGTAAAGTTCACTCAACCACCATAGAAAAGGGAGGATCCTCCGACCAGACGGGTGTCGTGTCTGGCGGGCAACTGCCCAGAGGTTGAAGTTGGGAGATTGCATATTATGTCCATCGTGCGGTAAACTCTAATTGTGCGATGCAGGATTTGTGTGACGTCAGGATGTTGTGTGACGTCAGGTCTTTGATGCGTAGTTCGCATGTGACGATTGTAGATGCCACCACACCATTTACATTTAAATAGATTGAATTCCTTACACTAGGATTCCCTGTGCTGTGAGATCCAGAATCCTTTGACCGGTTATTTTTTTTTATACAAAAATGTACATTTTTAAACTGAAATGATGCGACTGAAATCAGTGATTACGCAGACCTATATAACCTCTAATGTGTGGTTTCTTGGAAATATATTAAAAAAATTGGATTGGTTGTCGGACCACAAACTGAACCTCTGACAGCCGGAGAAATAAAGTTACAGCGCTTTTGTATCTTTGTAAAGATCCACCGTTCACTTCTTAGAACAACTTCAAGTCATACTAAATATGGTATCTTATTATTTACTAGCTTCTGCCAGCTGGTGAAAGATTTTTTTAAATCGGTCCAGTTTTTTTTGAGATTTTTAATTTTAATCAAAACTGCAATCATTTTATCTTTATTATTTATTTTATTATTTATGTACACACAGTAAAATTGATACAGATACGACATAAACATAATTATGAGTACAAAGGTACTGCTTATTTCTTAAGAAATTTCTTTCAGCAGACCTGCGAAAGGAGAATTGAGAAAGAAATGTAGACAATAGTGTGTGAGAACAAGAAGAGTAAAATATAAATATGCGAAGTCTTAAACTAAAATATCAAAATATACCTACACGTATAACGTAATAAATTAACATAAAGCTTAAATATATAAACATACATACTACAGGTATATAAATACTCACAGTTGAGAGGAAAGATAATGCTCTTTTACTCTATATTTAAATTGAGAAACAGTTTTTATATCACGGATGCTAGGCGGAAGTGTGTTCCACAATCTTACTGCATGGACAGAGAATAAATAGGAATAGTAGCTTGTTTTATGAGGATGAGATTTAAGGAGTGATCTAAGGTGTGATCTACACGGTGCGTCGCTAGGGCGAGCGTAGGTAAAACGCTCACGCAGGTAAGTAGGATAAGACGGGTTGTGTAAGACGTTGAAGAGGAGACATAAAATCCGAGTGTTCCTGCGAAGGCGGATTGGGAGCCACTTGAGTTCCTTGCGAAGAAGAGAAACATGGTCATACTTTCGAAGACCGAAAACAAAGCGAATGCACAAGTTTTGCAAGCGCTCAAGCTTGTTTAATAGCTCCTCAGTAGCATCCAGGTAGCAGGCGTCGGCATAATCTATAATCGGCTGAATAAGTGTTTGTGCCAAAGTAATTTTAGTAAGTTGTGAAATTGTTACATAGAAGAGAGTAAGCATAGCTCAAGAGTTGGGCTATCCAATACAAAAAGATTTTTTCAAATCCGACTGGTAGTTTCGGGGATTACCCCCTACATACAAACTTACAAGTAAACAAACAAATTTAACCTCTTTAAAATACTAAAATTTAATGAGCTTATTAATTACAAATAAAAATACAAAACTTTTCTCTTTATTATATTATTGTAGACAATCTAAAACATGATCTGTATAAATGTATGTTAAATTACTTTCTATACATTAACGTGTAGCAACAGTAGCACACATACCTACCTATCCGTTTCGTTACCACCCGGAAACTTAGTTGGTACCATGTGAGGCTAATAGATGGCGCTGAATGTAGCACTGGAGTAAACAAAGTGAATGCATTGATTATTTAGTTGTTTTTGTACATGTTTTTGTTGTGAACTTGAGAGAGCTTGTTGATTGTTTGTTCATGCATTAATTATTGGACAGTTTGGAAAGTGATACAATCTGATTCATTAAGTAGGTCAGTAAATATTTAGGTAGTTTCCTAAATTATACGGGTAAATTAAATAAATTACATAATGCAATTCTTGAAGATTATTAATATAATCCTATCAGTTGGAAGACGATCACTGCCAGACATTTTTCCCTCAAAAATCGACAGAACGACAGGTTCCTGCCTACATACGTACCTACTTTGAATTCTTGGATGCTATAAACAAAGTCAATTTTCTTAATTTTAGAAAGAAATATTTCTCTTTTAGTTCACTAGTTAGCCGCATTTTATATTTCCATACAGTAATATTGCTAAATTAATCAAAACAGGTGAATATTTGCGACGTTGTCAACTTTTAGGATAAGCGCACTTAATGTTTATGTAATCACAACTTTAAAAAAAACGCAAAACATACAAACAGATTCTTTAATCTTTCACTTGTAACGTCTGATATTTCAACTGCCACTAAGTCGGGTGTATTATCCTAACCCAAATGTCAGTTCCATTTAGTTCCGAGTTTACCAACTCGGATCGTTCAAGTTTCATACATCGGGCCGCGTGAAGTTGAACATGTACCTACTACTCGGAGTTTAAGCCCGGACTTTAGTTTGAGGTGCGTTTACATGGCGCCAGTGTGTTGTAGACTAATATTTTCAACTACAGTTAAAAAAATGCATGCTTTACACAATATTGTTCACAAATTAAAGAATACATTTTTCGAAGAATTTCAGTTTCAGCCGCTGTGAATCTGAAATGTGTCAGAAGCTCAGAACATACTTATTACTCGAAATAAGACCTCTTTTTGGTCTGTTAAAATTGTATAACAGATACATTTCTTTGAAAATCTATTTACAGACTGTGTTACTCATGTGTACAAGAATTACCTAATATCAACCATAATTTTGACATGCTCACCGACCAAGCATAAAGGTACCATTTCGTAGCCGATCGCAGGTGGCTGCTCCAGGAGATGTGTCGCCGCGACACGACTGGTTTCTATGAATGTATGTTGTATCTTCCGTAGCTAGCAACACGTCGCCTTCATCGAAATACATAGCAACCACTCGTGTCCTGACGACACGTCGCCTGCAGTTGAATTGTAGCTTTATTATGCTTGGTTGGTGAGCATATCCAAAAGAGAAAGAAAGTCAGGGTAAGAAAGTTTTTACTAACTACTTTGCTGTATCCTACCAAGACCTACAAGCGGTGGTTAGAAATAGCCTCGTAAAGTGCAAGAGAAGAAAGGCTTATGTTCGTGTGTATGTGTTGCAGTAAGTTGATTGAAGCCGTGATTTAGTTATATCCCTAGGGATATAGCGCAATAAAATATGAAAGCAGATCATAACTGTCTTACTAGGAATATAACTATGATACGAGCACGATCTAGAAATATAACTATTAGGGCACTCCAACCAAATAGGTTAGGTTAGGTTAGAACTGTGACCAACTATCTCGCTACGTCGAAATTAGTCGAAGCTTAGCTTTCCATATAATTATAACAATTATCGAGATATGATTCAAAATAAAAAATCTGACTATTCACGCAATTCAAGTCTTTTTTTATAACAAAAACTCAAACTAAACGCTGGGGCCATGTAAATGAGCCTTAACTTTAGTCTTCGTAGGCTAACACTGACACCGGTAAAAGTTATTAACAGTGTTATTGGGACAAATTTGAAGTCTCTGAGTTTGTAAGTTAGTTCACTTGGTTGCTGCGGGTTTTTGGTAAGTATTGTTGGAAATCTGATTACGATGTGTTTGGTAAATTGACTGTATGGTGTCTGATGGTAGATCCAGGGAAAGAAAAAGATGTGCTAAGTTGGAAAATATGATGGTGATGAGTTTTCGTCATCATTTTAGAGGTATGAGGAACAGGGTGTAAAGTTCACTCATCCTCTATAGAAAAGGTAAGATCCTCCGACCAGACGGGTGTCGTGTCTGGTGGACAACTGCCCGACGATTGATGTCGTTAATTTATATAGTAATATGTCGGAGGAGGGCTCTTTCGTTATCAGGCATATTTTAACTACTGTGGGCTATAGCGATATAAATAATATAACGCCACATTATATTAAATAATCACTGGGGATCGAACCCAGGATGATGAAGAACGAATAATGAAACACAGAAAGATTGAAGTCACAAAGTATAATTAAATTAATTTGTTTGAAAAAGAAAACAAAATTAAAAATCTGATGTAAAAAAATATTAAATGTTGTTTTGGCGGTCGTAGTGATTTAAATAAAAAAACAGGTATTATTATAGAACGTCAGGTTCTTCGGGTAACGTAATTTTTCTATGACTATCGCTGAGCGAGGGGAACTAGCACTGGCCAGAGCTGGGAGCTCGTTTGCGTTAAGAGGGCGCATAAAGCCAGCAAAAAATCAAATTTCACCCGCGCAACCCGTACCTACCCCTCTCATCAAACACGACGAAAACAAAACACAATCCATTCCCGCCGGCAGAAACTTTTCACCCGGCGTTTATCTAGCTAGGTATAGAATTCGAATTTGAATTTTCTTTAGTAAGTATACCCAAAATAATCAGATGAAACGGCTCTATATAATTTACCTAAGTATGATCGTCGTATTCGAGTAGGTATATTATCCCATTTATATTACATTATTGTATGTCCGTGAATCTGTTACCGATGCTGGTGGGCTACTATTTTAAACGTTTTTATTTGCCTCTGAACATGATTGTTATCTTATACGAGTATTTATCCGATGTTTATTAGTCAGTTATAGGCATTGATTAGAAAACTGCACAAATGCGAGCGGATCATTATCAAAGTATTATACTACATACTACATTATCAGTTATGATGAAAATAAACTCAATAAACTTGCTTTTTTGACGATATGGAAGCAAATACTATCTAACTAATCGTATCACTTACCTTCCCTTTTTTACTTTGAGGAAAACCAGCCTTTTTAGAATGATAACATCATAAAGGTCATAATTATTAAGGACGAACATGATTGAACAAACACATCAATAAACTTAGAATATTTGTTGGACCGCAGTGATCAGCAACCCTATTCGTCGAAATGGTTTTTCAATTACAATATTTAAACTAAATATGATCATTATCTATTCCCTTTATTTTCAACGCAATTCTTCAATAGGTAAAAACTAAAAACATCTGTTTATTTTGCATATACTATACGCTAAGCTTGAATTCAGAATCTTAGATCAAATGCAAGCTTTGGAACTAGAAACTCTATGTTGACGTGACAAGGTTCAAATTCAAATGTAACCAAATTTTATTTAGGATCTTGTACAATTTGTACCTCACGTCTTCGTGGAAAACTGTGATACCCAAGTAAAAAAATATAATGCAAAGTCACTTAGCAACAGTGTTACCCAAGTAAAAAATAATATTGGTATAGTGGATTTAGCACTGTACTGTGCAAAGACACATAGCATGTGTCACGAAAATCTTTCCTGCGCGAAGCGCGAGTAGAAACAATCCCCACCGAAAACCTTTGTGAACAAAAAAAGTAAGTAAAAAAAACAAAAACCCGACTTTTTTGTTTGTGTTTTTGAAAAATAATCCGATAGTCGAGACGGCCAATGGCATAATTGCTAAGAGCCTCAACCAACCAACACCTGAAGAGGCTCTCGTTAGGCTGTTAGATCAAGGGCTTGATCCAGAAAGTGCTTCAAGTGCTTCTGGACACGACACGTATCGTTAGGAGTTTCCTCTCTCAGGAGCATAGATAATACACGAGCCCTGACTACCGATTGCTTGGACTCTGCTCCCGTAAAGGATATAATAATATACCAATAACCATGCTTTTCGGGTTTCAACCTGATTTAGGGGATGGTCAAAAGTCGCTCGAAATGGTTCGTCTAAGCGTTACCTTATAAGACGTTTCTCAACAAAAGTGGGGTAAACTAATTTCGGTCTTGAGTTAATCGCAATAAGATTTAAAATTTCCAGCGCAAACTTTCAAATAAACGTGGAATTGCCTAGTTGGCTATGTTGTAAATTTTCTCCGCAAGAAAATTGACCAAAATACAGGACAATGGCACTAGTTGTACTTTAACAGTCATAAATCTGTCAAATAAAATGTATGTCATCTTGAGTTTTCAAATATCAACATTGAATTTTATATTTTTATTTAGCCTCGGTATTTATTTAGTATATCAATTCTTAAAGCTTTTAATAATCGTTTTGGAAGTGGTTTTAGTGTTTTTTCACAGTTTCTTTTCTAGAATGTGATAAATTACGAAAATATTATTTACGCAAATAAATTATAATCACAGTGCGGCCAAAATGTGAGCGCAGTCCTCTCGTCTCAACAGAGCGACGCCGACTGATTTGTGAAACAAAAATATGCTTAAAGTTCCCGGAACGTGCGACGGAAGATGACTTCTTCCACGAACTAAGAACGTCGTAAGTGCTAAAAGCTTGTAGTCGTAATAAAACCAAAACTAAAAGTAACAAAAAAAAAAGCCTACACAATTATTTTCGCCTTTTAATAATACAAATAATCATCTAATTTTTATCCAATTAATCATTACCATATTAAGTACAAATCGAAAATACGGGAAAATTAGAAGTAACTTCGTGATGTCTTTTTATCGAGAAAATTTTAATAGTTTGTGTTTCTGTTACACAAAAAGTTTTGAAATATCATGTAGTTACTCGTATTATTTTTATTTTATACCTAAGTCTTATCAACTTCCAGAAAAATCTAATTGAAGTTAGGCAATTTTGCTTACTACCCCCTCTTAAGGAAAAAATCACGAACGGGTATTCGACGCGAAGAACCGTTGTGCTACTTAATAAGATACGCAGGCCTAATCACTGTTTAAATTAGGTCTTGCTAATCGACAAATTATGGTTATACGTAAAATAATAACACGCGATTAAAAAAAAAAAATAGTATAGATGGCAAATGAGGATGCTGAAGGTGTTGCCTGCAGTGTGTAGGGACAGCGTCCGACGCGTCGTCGTCGCTGCTACTTCTGGATGGCTGGAGGAACCACGCGGAGACGTGGTATTAGAACCACGTGCGGATGGATATGGCTGGCGGACTGCGCACCTCCCTGGCTACAGCCACGGCTGGAGACGGGTAAGCCAGGGACCTCAACGAGGCCTTTTCTGTACGGATCCAGAACAAATTCTATTTTAAACCCGGTTATAAAGGCAATATTACGTGGGGGGTGGATTACAAACTGGAATACTCTCGAAATAAATAATGTAGTTCTTCCTGGATATACAAAAAAAAACACAAATGAGACTTTTATGAAGTTAATAACAACAAAAACGATTTAGCAGTAATACGTCCAAAAGTCTGAAATAATAGTGTTATATCGGAAAAAAATATAATTCAACAGTTATCTCTGCTTGCCACGACACAAATGCTTCGAATAGTCCTTCCATCAAAAAAAAAAAACCGACTTTTCATTCGAAAAAAATATTCAAAAATGTGTCAAGCGTAACAACATTTTAAGAGAGAAACATGTTAAGCCTTCTTCGCAAATAAAAAGGTTGGCTTGGCAGCGGCATGCTGCAGGGCGTACTAATGGGTAGTGTTGGTTATTGCGCAATAGAAAAACCGTCGCAGTTCAGATCAAATTATAATTTACGATAACATTAATCACACTAGCAATTATTTTCACAAACTGAATGTGCGCGACACAACTATTCGAAACGCGCGACAGTTTCTAAATGTCTTCACCGCTTGACCGTCACCCATCCAGTCTGCCCTGCTCTGCTGAGCCCCGGCCGGCGGTTGGTCCAACCGTTATGTTTTAGACTCTGACGAACGCCGCCGCCAGGCAGCGGTGGCGTCCCGATTAGTCAACTCAGTTATGTATTTGCGACATATATATGTCGATCGCACGGAAACTCTAATTGCGCGATGCAGGATTTTGTGTGACGTATGGATTTTGTGTGACGTATGGATTTTGTGTGACGTATGGATTTTGTGTGACGTAAAGATTTTGTGTGACGTCAGGTCTTTGATTTAGATGTTGCCACATCATCATCATCCATAGTCCGACTTCATCCACAGCTGAGAATATGCCTTTTCTTGTGCCAATCCCCACGCTCCTGCGTTCTCATCCAGGGTTTGGCCGCAATGGTGTGTAATGCGTAATCAGCCAATAATGTCCCCACTGCTAGGCATCCTGTCGCTTAGAGGGAGTGGACCATGATCCAACACGCGGGCCCAGTGCGGGTTGGTAGATGCCACATATCTCCGAATTTTCGGTTCAAGGATATGCCGGTTTCCTCACGATGTTTTCCTTCACCGTTTTGAGAGCAGTGGTGATGAAATTATTTACGTCCGGGCCATTATGTTAGCCTATATGCAAGAAAATGTGCAAGTGTCAATGACTGTTTCTCCGCTGCCTAAAACAACAACATAATTAATACATTTCACAATATTGATTCACTATCTCTTAACTCTTTTATGACGATAATGGGATTCGGGGCACTAGGCTTCAAAAACGACCCTTGTTATTTACTAAATATTCAACATATAATTAAAGACCTAAATAAACATAAGAATTTGTGTACGAAACACATTCCGGTCCCATCATAAAGACAACCTGAGGCCATCATTATAGGACCCCAATTATTAAATCACTCGGCTTTAAACAACAACATTCGAGATTTCGAGTGATTCGTTTTGTTTCTAGTTTAAAAATTCGATATTGAAGCGGAAGTTCTTAAGTTTGTGATTTCCATGCAAAAAAAGTTGCTTTCATGATGAAAAAAATCGCTTCACCCAATTGTGAGGAATGTGGAGTTGTCGAGGACCTACAACATTTATTGATGGAATGTGTCCATTATGAGTCTAATAGATATAATTTAGTAAGGTCCCTGAATTTGAACAGAACTGATGAGTCATGTTCCGTACAATTCTTTCCCAACCAAATGGCGACGATGCAAAGGGTTTGTTCAAATTCATAGCCCACGTCTTGTGAAAGTACAATTATTTAGGATTCGATGGGACTGATATACGCTATGTGTAAAAACCCCTATAAATAAACAAACAAAAAAAAATTGTCGCATGGTCTTTGACAAGGATTATAATTAATTTCCCGGAGTTTTCGATCCCCTTAACAAAGATTTCAAACGACTGATTTTACTATTGGTTTTGTTTTGTTTTATACATTTACAGACTTATATTACCAACCGCAGTTGTGTTTGAAGCTTATTTGAAACTCGATTCACGAGTAGCATAAAATTATAAACAGTATGACATTCAACCAAAGTCAAGCGAAAAATGTGTCCTCCCCCCGACATGATATTCTCGCACGTTCGAGCATGTGTGTTCGAGCGCTTCAATAATTGACCTCCAATGAGTATTTAAAGTACAATACTCATAAACACAAAATTTATTCCGGTCTTAATGAGTGCCTACGTTCCAATTACAACCCATTGCAAGGCTTGAACGAGCTTAATAAGTAATTTTATTTGGATTACCAACCGTAATTAAAAGTACTGAGGCGTTCAGGGGTTAGGTTTCGTACCTACTTTACATACGGCCTATGAGCTAAGTTCTGAATGCTGACATGTTAATAAAGAGGCTTATTTGGTTAGTAACACAGTCCTAGAAAGTTTTGCAGTAAATAAATAAAATATTGTGTTTGTAGTGTTCTTCGAATAGTAAATATGAAGTCTCATTAAAAAATAAATCTCGCGTTAAATTCATGCTGATGTGTTAAATTTGCCACCAAATCCTAAAAAAATTACAAATGAATAAAATACATACACAATTTATTGGCAAAGAGTTCCATTGTCAAAATTTGAACTTATTTTTTTATTATATCGTTTACAAGTGGCCAGTTCTAAAAACTTTCAGTGTCGCCTATGTAGTCTGATACGAGTTCCTTGCGAATTCTGCCTAACCTTCATTGAAAAAGAGATGCAATTCAATTTTATTTTCGAAATTCGTTATTCAAATTGCTTATGCGTTACGTGACTAATCCATGTTGCTACTGAAAGCATCGTAAGGGTGTCTGAAGAGGTTCTTCAGTCTCCCTTCAAGTCACTACACACACAGCTTACACTGGTACCTTTTAGTGAAGATGCTAGAACATGCTAAAAAACAGTTACCTGAAAATTTATGCATTAAAATTATGTACCTACAACTAGCTTTTGCCCGCGTTTTCGCCCTCGTGGATGTCGGAAAATATCCCACGGCAACCTACTACTGGGATTAAAATAACCCTAAACAATGTATTAATTCCATAGTAAATTGTTTTCATATAACTCTATTGGTTTACGCGGTGCACGCCAATAAAGCTCCCAGTAGGCATGATTTTTTCCGTCATCTTTAACAATCATCGTCATATTTTAGTTAATTTACACAAAAACCTAATGAATTAAAAGAAACATTTTAACCTTCCTTATGAATTGCTCAATCCATTGGTGAAAACCATATGAAAATCCGTTCGACAGTTTTTGAGTTTATCGCTTTTAGACAGACAGATGCGGTGAGGGGACTTTTTAGCTAAAACTTGTATTATGACATGATTCACTATACTTCGGCCAGTGCGTCGGAAGTTCCAACTACATAGTGTCCAAAAACAGTATAGTCTAAATAGTTACCAAAACAAAGACAAACATGCCAACCACAGGTTCAAAAACGCGTTTTTTATCACAAAGAAACAAATTGGAACACAAAAATAATGTCCGTGCAAACATTTTAAGCTTTAAAATGATTTTCGTCACGGATCGCTGCCGCCACAAAAACTGACGAACCATGTAAAAAGTTTTAGGTTCACCGCAAATATAACTGAAGTTTTAATAAATTCCAGCCAGCTCACTGAGTGCGGGACTAACAGATAGGCATAAACATTGAATTTTTTGACGTATCGATTTTATGTCCAACTTGGAATCGTGTCGCTCGAGTATGTATATAAACAAAATTAAATACCATCTGTTCGGTTAATATTCTCCCGGAATACGGAATGTATGGGAAAACATGTTTTTGCAACTGCAGTAATAATCGACCAACTTGGTTGATTATTACTCGTTAACTTGTAAACCCTACAGTACTTGGCTGTTATAGTTTTTCTTTAAATTTCATATATATGCTACTGTCATGAATTTTTATACATATTGTGGTATTCCATTATTTGGAACCACATCTTTTAGTTTATTTACGTATAAACACGTTACTCTTTCTTTATGTTATTATATTAAACAAACCACCTTTTAATATATTTTCCTATTGATATTCTATGACACTTATATTTAACTCACTTTTATATTCTGTAGCACTGTTTACCTCTGTAAAGCATACTCTTAATTATCTCTTGATTGTTTTATCATCCAAATCGATTTTATAGTATTTAATTTTCCCTTTTGTAAAAACTTTAGAATATTTATATTCTGACGTTTTCATCTTAAACTGTCATCTGTCGTAATTTACTTTTCTAAAACATAGACAGAACACATCATAGATAAGTACACTCTATCTTCTCTCATAAAGTGGGTGTACACACTGAACCTTCGCAATAAGCATAGATCTAAGATTTCTCCTCTGTAAGCCGTTTTTATTAGTGCTGGTCATATCTAAATTAAGAATTAACTTGAATATGTTTTAAAAACGTTTAAAATATGACACAGAACGATAAAAACGGTCTTCATATTTTGAAAGTCGAGTCTTGTCTGAGCCCTCGGAGAGTCGTATTTTTTTAACTTGAGACGGAGTCACTGTTTTTATGCCCTTAAGTCTTATTTGTTGAACAGTTAGCTACTCGAATATTAGTCTCTTAAAACTAGCATAACTAGCGTGCGCGAGTGTCCTAATTTTATTGTGTAATTTAAACTATCGATACTGAGTGGATTATGTCAATAAACATTCTAGTACTGTGTAATACTGTGTTTAATTCGCTCGGCCCTCCTGCCTAGCCCTGTAGGAGGTGCTCACTTCTAACGAACTCTTAACCACGCGGCGTAAAACGCCGCGAGCACACGCACACGAAGGCCTCCGACACTAGACGTCGTTACTCTCCGAGAGAGACCTCCGCCGTCACCTGTGACGCTAGCGCGGTCCTCCCGCTAGGTGAGGCGCCTCAAAGCGCCTCCATCTACAAAGTCTCACAACCTCTACTCCGTTCCACAGGCTGGAGTGTACCTCCAGGGGGGATAATCCTCAGCCCAGCCTCCTGCACGCTGCATGCGGCCTGCCTGCCTGCCCACCTGTTCCACTCCCTGCCTGCCTGTTCCTGCCTAACCTGAGCCTGTCTTGTGCCTGTTCCTGCCTAACCCGAGCCTGTCCTGTGTCCTAAACTTAACTTTACTTTTACTAATTTTAACTTTTAATTTTAATACCTTTTTATTTTAATTAAATTTGTGACTTACGTTTCCCTCCACGGAGGAAAACGTTACGTTACAATATCCAAAACTAACCATTTAGCTAGCAGCCCCCCCTCCTGCTAACTAAATGGTTGGTTTGACTCTAACAAAATTTGCCCTTTAAAGCTTAATATTTCGCAAACGGCTCCCTGAATCTAAAAATGGTTTTACACGGTCACAATATTTTTGAACGACCTTTCCAACGATACCGCACACTATGGGATAGACGAGAGAAAAAAAAAGCATCGTCACGATTAAGTGTAACCTAAAAAAAAAAACGTGATTTTATTTTAGCACTTTGCTGGCGTGATTAATATGCATACTCATGCCAAATTACAGCTTTTTAGTACTAAGAGTCTCTGAGCTAAGCCGCGGACAGACAGACAGACGGACATGGTGAAACTATATTTTCACTACGAAACCCTAAAAATGTATAACAATATTTAGCCTTAGAGGTTCCTTAGTCTTTAAAGGTTCACTCTGACAATTAAATAATGATAATACAAAAGGTTGGTAAGTTAGGTAGTTTAAAACTCAACTTATAGCCGGGGAACGGGTGTAAGAGAAACGCAGGTGCTTAGGAATCACACTATAATCACACAGATCACACAAGTTACAATCTAACAGAACTTCTGATTTAAAGCGCGCGCACATTCGCTCGCTGGTGGGAGCTTACTTAACTGACAATTACAATAAGAACTTACTGGAGCTTGCGCGGGCGGCCGGGAAACCGCTCTGGGTTGCCATGGTAGCATTTACGTTCTGCCGCACGCTGTAAACTGCAGTTTTCGTTTTGTTAGTACATATTAGCATTGGATCGCAAGTACTGGAAGTAAACTTACATCGTATTGACGTCCATATTTAAAGGTTCACTCTGACATTTAAATGATGATAATAGAAAAGGTTGGTAAGTAAGGTAGTTTAAAACTCAACTTATAGCCGAGGAACGGGTGTAAGAGAAACGCAGGTGCTTAGGAATCACACTATAATCACACAGATCACACAAGTTACAATCTAACAGAAGTTTTGTTCGCTCGCTGGTGGGAACTTACTTACTTGATGATTGCAATAAGAACTTACTGGAGCTTGCGTGGGCGGCCGGGAAACCGCTCTGGGTTGCCATGGTAGCATTTAAATTCTGTCGCACGCTGTAAACTGCAGTATTCGTTTAGTTTGTACACATTAATATTGGATCGCAAGTACTGGAAGTCATGGGGAGTGGCCATTGACCAGCTGTGGGATGATACAGGCTAACAGTGGTTACAATAAAGCTCAGTTTGATCCTTACATTTTCATATCAAAAATTGTTTTCTGGTAGGATAAAATTGTTAATACTTCACTTCATTTCGCCAATTACATCAAAATCCAAATTGAACTAGAAATAATTTGTCAATACGCCACAAATGACTGTCGTTGTTACATTAAACATTAATATTTAATCATGTGAAAATGGTGGTAATTTTACCGCCATTTTGCTATGAACTATTAATTATACTAATAATTTTGTGATATAAATGAGTTTCGTTTGAAATTGGCTGTCGTGTTACAGTCCTTTCCCAGTTATTTTACCTCTGATTTTGAACCATTATGTTGATCTTTATTTTCATTGCATAAGGTAGGTAATCATAATTCTAAGGGTTTTATCGCTGTCTAAATCAAAATGATCTTTTTTCTCGTTGCAATAAGGTTGCTGGTGGAATGCTCCTTGTGAAGCTGTCAGAGGTAAAATAACTGTGAAAGAACTGTATGTGGCTTTGAATTAACAAAATCGTAAAGTCAACATAACTTATTTAATGTACATAAACCTGTTTTAATTAAACGTGTTAATGTAACGTTCTTGCTTAGCGGTGAATCAAAACATCGTGAGGAAAATCGCCTAAGTGGAATTACAAAACATAGCTACTACTTTAAGTGAGAGAAAAAATAATGCAGGGTGGTTGAACAGAACTTTATTGTTCTAGAGCAGTGGTTCCCAACCTTTTCTTGACCAGGGACCACTTTGATTTCTTGGCTATTAGCAGGGACCACGATGCACAAGAAAAAACTGAATCAATCCTAAAATAAACTTTAATCAAAAACTCAATAGTAACGTGCATTAACAATATTGTTATAATCGAAAACATTTTTATTTTTGTAGAAAGTAAAAATAAATTTATTTTTGAGCTTCCATCTCTTCTGCACAAGTTCGGTAATCCTAGGACCATAATTATTGCTCAAGCTACATGCAAATCATCACTTACCAATAAAGCAGAAAACCCTTGTTCACATAAATCGTTCGGGACCATATTTTGGCTCCTGCGGACCACCAGTGGTCCGCGGACCACAGGTTAGGAACAAGTTAGATATAAAAATATCGAAATTTAGAGAGCTTTTACCAAATGTTTACTTAAGATAACAGACAATTATTTAACCGTTAATTTTTTACAATATTCTTTACCAAAAAGTTGTATACGGTGTGAGAAAACCGGATTACATGCAAAATCTATCCAATATTTAGTAAAGCGTGTATTAACCAGATTTAACCAGTTTATCATAGCAAGCAACCTCCCGATATTTTGTTGTTCCCCCCCCGGTTTTGACTGCATAATGGAACGGATTTCAATATTTTAATATTTATAAGCAATTCGTTTGTTATTGGGCTGGTTGCTCCTACGGAGTTATTTTTTTAAACGCGTCCGTGTTTCCCGAATATTTTTAAAGGCAAATCTGTAAATCTTGCGCTATTATTTGCATTTGAATAATGTTTTGTTTACCGATCATAAAAGGAGCATTATCCTGAAAACAAACAATGTCGGTGAGGTGTCCAGCATCGATCTTGTGGAAACAGCATTGATGGCACGTGTTCTGTTTAGCCTGGGGTTTGTACTTGCAAAAATTTAAGTATTATTTAATTATACATTATAACAGCGAATCAATTTTCATTGCTTCTTAAGACATAGGCCAATTTTTTTTTTTATATTCGCATAGCTGCCGTAAAGAATATGAATAAAAAAATCAAATTCGCGAAATTTCGTGGGTATTCTGATCATAAACATTGTTATTTGCTTTTGGGAAAATTATAAATGACGATTAAACACGTGTTTCCGATTTATCACACTAATGAAAATGTTATTGTGAAATCGAGGGCCAATAATGACAGTAAGTACTGCTAAGCGTAGATAATAGATGAAATCGCGCCCAAACCAACGCTACGCGCTGTGCTACGGCGTAGCTTACACTGCTACGAATGTTAGGAAAATTCTGTTAAATTTTAGAAAATAATCATTACGGCCCTTATATTAGAGTCTAACTTAGAAGTAATCAAGAATATTATAATTCTGCCTCGTTGGTATAGTGCTTAGATTGAGTTCCTGAGTTCGGTTCCCAGGTCGGCGAAAGTGTTATTGAGTTTTTCTAGCTGGAATTTCTCAATAGCAGGCCGGAGTCTGGATTTGTGCCCGGTGGATGGCAATAGGCTAGCCCCTTATGACATGGGACTTAAACATACTGGAAATGTACTATACATACATCTCTGCCCAACCTTTCGGGTAAACAGAGCGGTATGTTATGTTAAATTCACAACATACACTAAAATTAGCTCAGTGATGCAAACAATCCTCAACAACACGAAGTCATGAGCCACATTTAAAACAACACAATCTTACATTGTAAACATGACGACACACAAATCATCCTTAGAGTTTCGCTCCAGTGCGTAATAGGGCTTAATTAACTCATGTTATGTAATATATAGCCCCCCTTGTGTTATATCTCAGTTGATGACTGAAACCACCCTGTAGAGGTTTAGGATCTAATATATTTGTTCTACTTTGCATGGATGCATATACCATTGAAAAAGTTCACATCTTACCACGAATTCTTGCTTGCAGTGCTCGGCGGCTATAGCACCGGGCCGGTAACAGATGTGGTCATCGTGTTCACGGAATTTTGTTTTAAAACTGGTTAGATGTGAAATTCTTTGATGGTATACTCCCAAACTCCAAAATCGAGCCACCCTACATATTTCTGTATACAGCAGGTCTATGCCTTTATTAACCCTTTATTTTTTTGTATTAAAGGGTATGCTCTCAAGTTGGTTCCATATAAATTTTATTAACTTTGCTTGGATAGTTTTTGAGTTAGCTTCAATAATACGTATTTTTCCCACTTAGTATGTGGATGATATGATGATAACTTCCTTGTTATTTACATAGCAGGTAGTAGTAGGTATTCCAATTTGACACTTGTTTTCAAAATTCTAAAGTTCTGCTCTATGCGGACGATCTCAAAATTTATAGGCCTATCAAAAATTTGCAAGACAGCAGATTATTACAGGAAGATCTAGATCGCTTCAGTGACTATTGCAGGTACAATAAATTGCAACTGAGTCTGTCTAAGTGCTGTTGTATCAGTTTCACGAAGAATAAGAATGTTCTCAAGCACCCTTATTCTTTAGCTAATACTACACTAAAAAGGGTGTCTCTCTTTCGAGATCTTGGTATTCTCCTCGACGATAAACTTCACCTTGATGCACACATTAACAAAGTTGTAAATAATGCCTATCGGATGTATGGTTTTGTGATGAGATCTGCGAAGGAGTTTGTGCGCCCCTATTGTTTGTGTGATTAATATCTGACTGTAACAACTTTATACCATGTTTAAGGCAAATAAAGACTTATCTTATCTTATCTTATCTCTACCTATTTATATCTGTATAAGTCTCTGATCAGATCACAGCTCGAGTATGCAGTGCCAGTGTGGAATCCCTTTTACAATAAGTATTCGGAAAGTATTGAAAAGGTTCAAAAAAAGTTTCTAAAAGCCATGCATTACCGTTGCTTCCATACAGTTTTATCTTATGAAGATTTGCTTAAGAAGTATAAATTACTTGGTCTAAAATCAAGACGCACTCTCCTAGAGACGACATTTTTGTTTGATTTGTGTAGCAATGTATATGACTGTATTGATATCCGTATTAAAATAAGTTACATAGTTCCCAGACCGACAGTATGCCGCGGGGTGCGCGCACGGCCAATGTTTGCTGTTACCTCTTGTCGCAGTAACGCAGGTATGCGGGCACCTCTGCGTCGACTAACTACTAATTACAACAAGCAATTCGATCTTATAGATATGTTTGCTCTTTCTGCTGGTAGATTCAAAAATATTATACTCAAAACACTTAGTCACTAGTAATTTTGATTAAGATTTGCATGATGAGTTTTCCTTTACTTTTGTTTTACTATTTAGCACAAAAAATGTTTTCTTAAATTATTGTAGTTTGTAGGTTTTAGTTTAAATAGCATAGTTTGTAAAGATTATTTTTCATGTGTATTCCGTGGAAAATGTTGTTGGTTACACATTTGCCCGTATCTTTTTTGTATTACTTCCTAAAATATGTAATGTGTCATTGTTTGTTTTCCCTAATAAATAAAATAAAATAAAATAAAAATTTGTGTAGGGTATGTACCACAACTAAAAAGTGAATAATTAATCTATAATAAGCGATTGTATTGTGTCATATGAAAAAACAGTAATCAGTATACTTTACACTCACAAAATAAATAACACAACAACAATACATGTATAACACATAACGGCCAAACCCCATGACACAACCACATCACGTTACCTAAGTACATTCCCCCATTAATGGAGACGTAACCCATTCAGCATTGAATTGTGCGTATGTAATTGAACGAAGCCCTTGTTGAAACGAATTTGTGTTAATTAAAGAGCATCCTTGTTTATACAAACACTGAATGGTTATTTTGGTACCTATGTGATTAGTCGAGGTTTTGGGTTCCGATTCTAATCTGTTACCATGAGACAGTCGGCAGGGGTGGCGAACTAATGGCTCGCGGTTAGAAATTGTGGGTACAGTTGTAGATGTAGCATAAATTTGAGAATTTTTAACCGACTTCATCGCGTATGTTTTTTTTTTTTTTTATGTTTTTCCGCCGATTTCTCCGTCAATTGTGGACCGATTTTGAAAATTCTTTTTTTGTATGAAAGGGTACCTATGCTCCCGAATTCAATCAATCAATCAATCAATAAGCCCTCTATCCTGAACTTTCGTAGTTTTAAAGTATTTGTCTTCCTCATTTAGAGGATATCTCTAAGTTCAGTGTGCCTGTTGGCAAAGGCCTCCTCTAACATTTTCCATTGTGTTCTATCTCTGGCAACCCTTCTCCAGTAAGGGCCCGCTGTAAGCTTCAACTCATCTTCCCATCTCTTAACTTGTCTTCCCTGCTTCCTTTTTCCATCTCTGGGATACCAGTCTGTCACAATTTTACTCCACTTTTCATGAGTGCTCCTTAACATGTGACCTGTCCATCTCCATTTTAGTTGGTCTATCTTCGTAAGTACATCCATAACTCTTGTCTTGGCTCTTATATAGGTGTTTCGTTTCCTGTCTTGTTTCTTGATGCGTATCATGCTTCTTTCCATCGCTCTTTGACAGTGTTGCAGCTTGTCTCGGTGGTGTTTTGAAAGAGACCATGTTTCACAGCCATATGTGATACAAGGTAGAATGCAAGTGTTGTAGACTTTCCGTTTTGTACCGATGCTAAGGTCGTTGTCCTTCATGATTTCTTTAAGTGACCAGTATTTTTTCCAGCCGTTTGCTATTCGTCTTTTGATTTCCTTGTCCGTCTGATCCTTGAACGAGATAATCTGTCCCAGGTATATGTACTCTTCCACGTATTCGAGGGGTTCATTATTTATTGTTATAGCTCGGTTATCAGAGTTTGTCAGAAGCTTGGTCTTGGTGATATTCATGGATAGCCCTATTTTCTCGCTTTCCCTGTTTAGGTCTTGGATCATTTTCTCTAATTTTTCAGGGTTTTCTTCGGCGACGACAATATCGTCTGCGATATGCTCCCGAATTAGTCCCATATAAATTTTATTAACTTTGCTTGGATAGTTTTTGAGTAAGGTTTAATAATACGTATTTTTCCCACTTAGTATATGTAGATGATATGATGATAACTTCCTGTGACTGTTATTTACATAGCAGGTAGTGGTATTCGAATTTGTGTAGGGTAGGTACCACAACTAAAATGTGAAAAATTAAAAGTTACAAAAAAAAAAACAACCGACTTCCGAAAAAAAACACTACAATGTGAAAAATAACTTTAATTTCGGAAGTCGGTGTCTTTGGTTTTGAATTTTCGTTTTTTGCCACCGACTTCCGAAATTAAAGTTATTTTTCACTTTGTAGTGTTTTTTTTCGGAAGTCGGTTGTTTTTTTTTTGTAAAAAGCTTTTTCATTCATTCATTTTAAATTTACGAATGTATTTGGTTATATGGCTATACAAGTTATTGACTTTTCGTAAAGATCATTTTCACCTAAAAAGTTATAAAGATTAGTGATTGAAGGTGCACTCAGTTCGGATAGTGATCGGTTTTACGAATTTTGCCGATGCTACATCTAAGTTGTGTCGTACTGAACGGCGTAATAGAAATTGAGGCAGTTGATATAAAATGAGTTAGATCATGTCTAAAATACCGCAATCTGCCTAGCTTTTTCCCAAGTATGCTTGAGTTGGCTTCTAGTCTTACCGGATGCAGCTGAATACCAATATTTTACAAGGAGCGACTGCCTATACGACCTTCACAGCCCAGTTACTGGGTAACACGAAACCTCTTGGTAATGTCTAAAATACCTATCGGCTATATTCATTATTTGGAAAATTAATTACCATAATTTTGTATGAGTCACAGCCGGGATTTCATTACTTACAAGTTTCAGTGAATATAGTGAAAATAATGAAGATTCTATATATATTTCTCAGTGATGATGCTAAAAGAACAATATTTTTACAACGGCAATTAAAGTAATAAATGAATACATCTTAACTTAATATTATAAATGCGAAAGTGAGTTTGATTGTTACGTTTTCACGCTAAAACGGCTGAACAGATATGAATGAAATTTGGCACATGGGTAGACCATGACCTGGATTAGGACATAGGGTATTCCCACGGGATCAAGATTTACGCGGGTGAAATCGCGGGGCACAGCTTGTTACTAATATTATTATTTCAAAATTGTCTTTGAGATTTTTCTAATTAATCGTGTCTAAATATTATGTAATTTTCTTGTTAATGTTATTTTGAAATAATAAATAAATTTGTACCTACCTAGCTGTTATTATTTTGGGAAAATCGGAGGGAGTCGTTAACGAAATTATTATTTTCATCAAATTCAAATTCAAAAGTCATTTATTCAAACTAGGCTGAGAATCAGCACTTTTCGAACGTCAAGATTACATATGACAGTTCCCCAAAAACGCCCACCTTTCACCACTTCCTAGTGCTTAAGCTGAAAAGAAGAAGTGGCGCAACAAACTCCCCAGCAGCACAGCTGTCTGTTCAGTTGAAAAAACTTGATTCTATATAATAGTGCTTATGCTAAAATAATTTACATTACCACAAATTGTAATACAACTCATAAAATAAAAACATTTTAAAGAGTAGATTATGTCAACAATAAATGAAAACAAAATTAAAATAAATTGACTTACAGTCAAATAAAATAATCCAAACAATTCTATGCTCATTTATTATCATGTAGTCTAAAATAATTGTTTGTTGCTTGGGGTACATTGGAGTAGTATCTACAATAGAAGAAACAATTATTAAGATAAAAAAAAATAATGACCAAGACCACAAGATAGAAGTGAAAACTTACGATTGGAGCCGAGTATACGCGATTCAGTGTCATCGACCGACTCGAGCCGAGTATACCCGATTCAGCGTCACCGATCCAAGCATGATGATTCAGTTTCATGCAATGTTCAGAAAGAGAAGAAGGTGCAAAGTGCACCTGAAGAAGTTTTCACTTCAAAAACAGTTATAATTTTTTTTTCCCAAAAAACAACAAAAAAGACTCATTTTTTCGCAAATTTTATTTATTTATTTTAATAGTATAAGAATGGTTCCTCATCCCTGCTAAGAATAACAGTCCGTTAATGTTGACCGGTACTGGAATAATGTTTGGGTTAGTTCAGTTAGGGAATGTTTGGTATAGTTTCGTGTTCTATAAAGCACTCCATAGAACATTGAACTGTACTTAGAAATAGTATAGCGTAGTTTGTTTGATACTAAATTGTTTTGAAGTAACTAACTTTTGTACATGAAAATTCATGAAACGCTCACATATTTCAGTCTAGAATTTTCATGTTTAGCACTGTAATAAAGACCCTCTAAGTCTAGGGTGACCATCTTAATTTATTGTAGGTACATGGGGACAGTAGGTCGTGGATTTCATGCCCAAAATGATGTACTTAATGATAGATGTTACTTTATGAAATGAAGATGACTGCATTTATTGCCGACTTTTCAAAAGTATCTATTATTTTACCGACTTCAAAAAGGAGGTAGTACTTTTTTTGTATGTTTATTACGCGATTAGTCCGCAAATTATCAATTGATTTTGATGTTTTTTTTTTTGGTTTGTAGGTCATACTTCAGAGGTGATCCCATATAAATTTTACTAACTTTGCTTGGGTAGTTGCTGCGTTAGCTTCTATACATATTTTTAATTCCCACTACGTCTGTGTGGATGATGATAAGTTGCTGTCACTGTTATTTAATTTACCTAGCACACAAATACACAAATTAACCTCACACATATTAAAATACTCTAATATAAAACAACCCAACATAACATAACATCACGACTGTAATCCCCGAAGGGTAAGGCAGACGTGTATCTATAGTACACCCACATTTCGCCAGTTATGTTTAAGTCCCATGTAATAGGGGGCAAACCTATTGCCATTAAACGGGCACAAATCTAGACTCCAAGCTGTTACTGAGCAATTCCAGATGGAAAAATCCAATAACACTTTGCCCGACCCGGAAATCGACTCCAGCTCCAAATCGAAGAAACTGAGTCTTTTAAAAACTGTCTTAACAAACTTTAGACAAGCCACCAACTAAATAGTTATAGAAGATTAAAAACCTCGGCCAGAAGTGTTAGTTTAGTTTCAAAGAAACTTGGAGCCCTTTGCAAGTTTACAAACATTTGCTTTTCAAGAAAAATAAGGCGCGAGATATAAAAATGTGGAAAGTTTTCAAGGAAAAGCTACCGGATATTTTATTTGTTGGCTATTTATTATGGTCTTGGCTTTTTAATTTTAACACTTACAGTTTAGTTTCTTTTAAGTTTAAGCTATTGCAAAATTTAATGAAAAATTTCAACGCAGGGGGGTTCAGAATCATGTACTGAATCCATGGCAACTGGCTTCGCGTCAATGTCCCTGACACCCCGTATACATATATCTATACTAGTCTATACCAATATTAAAAAGAGGTAAAATTTAAGTAATCCTTGGAACTACTGAAGCCGACCCCAGCATACTTAGTTGGGAAAAGGCTAGGCAGATTGATTGATTTTTAGGAACTTCTGATATTACCGAGTATTCTAGAATATGTTTTACGAAAGTACACAAGCATACCTTTATATAAAATTTGGATTTTTTACGCTGCACCATAATCACATAGCATGGGCAAATAGATTGGTGATTTAAGTAGGTATGTGTATCAAGGTAAGTATGTGGGCGAGCCTGAAGCCGTCTGAAATTGTAGTGCGCGGTCCACGGGTGCCCATCCTTAACTATCTATTGAAGGTATAAATACTTAAGCACTACGCCTCCCAAGAACAAAAAATTTCGACGAAGTTGCGGACATTTTCATAAGCAATAGTGATTATTTTATACTCTATACCTCAAAACCGTCTATTACCGAGAAGGTCCTTGCAGCCCAATGCCCTAATCTTGTTCCAATTACAGTAACGGTCCCAAAACCCCTTTAGCCCTCAATAATCCGATCCACGAAGCGAGACAACCCTCTGACAGCGCTGTCACTTTCAATCCTCCCCTTTCACCAAAAATAGAATAGTAAACAGAAAAATACCCACGAAAGAGCATTGACCTCTCGTCATAATGTTTTATGAATATTTTTCCACTGGCCACAAAATAGTTTAATCCAGAAGGTCGGCTCCTTACAACTGCCAAAAACGCACGCATACATAGACACGTGTTTGGCATTTGTCTGAGATCCAGAAAAGGTGTGCGCTTCGGTAATGTTCGTGTTTCCGAATCACCACGAACGTCGTGCCGCAGAGTAACCTCCAACAGGCAAAGCTTCTAACTTTTGCTCTCCCGCCATTTATAGTAGTGCACCTAGGTTATCATTGCGCGTTTGTATGAAGTTTTTCATCAGTTTACTTAGGTCGCACGCCATCATCTGACACTCAAAAAAATTTCTCAAATCAAAAATTGAAATGTTTTTTGTAATTGCATAGATCAGTTTTGGCCCAGAGGTAACGGCCGCAACTTACTTAAGTTGTAGGACGTACGTTCGAACCCAGACAGGCGCTTTACTTTATGTAAATAGTTTGATCTCCACTGCTCTCAAAACTTTGAAGGAAAACATCGTGAGGAAACCGGCATTTCCTAGAACCAATAATTCGAAGACATGTGTCATCTACCAACCCGCACTGGGCCCGCGTGGTAAATTACAGACCTCGTCCCAGTGGGAGGGCACTGGGACGAGGTCTGTGCAGTTGGAATATTATAGGCAGATTATGCTGTATGTGCATAGAGTTGTAAATCTCCTATTTTTTTTAAATACTATCTAATTTGAGCGCCACTTTTCGCTCGCTCTATGAGCCAACCTTCTGTGAGCTATCTGGTTGGTACACTGGCTGTCTGTTTACGGTGTCGGAGTTTCGTCGGGTTCTACAACTGACTGTTTTTGACAGTAGCTAGTGCATCCCGTTTTTCGCTTAGCTTTTTCGCTGGTTAAATTCGGGTGTATGGTTGTAAGGGTGTAGAATGGTTGTCTGCACCGGAATATTTTGTTATGAGTTGAGAGATAGGCTAG
This sequence comes from Agrochola macilenta, assembly GCA_916701695.1. Lineage (NCBI taxonomy): Eukaryota > Metazoa > Arthropoda > Insecta > Lepidoptera > Noctuidae > Agrochola > Agrochola macilenta. Next base: position 18,177,015 of record OU753560.1, on the reverse strand, counting down.
GGAATATACAAGTATAGTTGACGGAGTGTTAAGCATGTTTAACAACAATGTTATGTAGTGAAAATAACTGTTATTTTAGACGGTAGACGGTACTACCAATGTGGTTTGTTCAAATAATTATTTTTTTGGGCCATTGTCATTTGTCAGTTATCTGATTTATCCACTTGCTTATGAGTAGTATTGTGGCTTACTTTCCTGATTGTGACGAATATACAATAAGAATTTGAATACGTCAAGTTCTAGTAAAAGATTTTCTTGGCTAAAATACCTTATTTATTTTCACTTCAACATCTATAATATAATAAAATAGTAACAAAGAATTTTTATCCGTCTCTGGGTTTGTTTGGATATATACTCCGGATTGGCACAAAAACGGCTGAACAGATATGGATTAAATTTGGCACACAGATGGTTTATATCCTGGATTAACACAAAGGGTAGGTACTTTTAATCCCGGCAGTACATTCCCGTGGGGTATTTTCCGACATATATTACAAAAGAACTAATAACTAGTTCTAAGCCAAAGAATGTAGCTGTTTTTTCTTTGGAGTGAATCAAAGAACAGCCACATTCTTTGCAAGCTAAAGCAAATACTGAGGTAATTAAAGCCAAGATTCCCACTTTTTCTTTGCAACTTTAAGTATCTTGAAGTTCATTAAAATGGCGCACCAGTTTCACACAGTCTCTTTTGTCGTTAAATAAAAACTTATGAGAATAATTATGTTCATGAAAGAGTTTCATCTCGATTTTTGTTCTTGTTAGTATCGTAGTTAGAGTTTCATTAACCTGGTTGAAGAAGATACTAACTGCTCTATAGTTTCATTATGAGACAAAGTAAATTAATGGACAATAATTTTGATCAAGCGATAAAATTTTGTAAAGAATGCACACGTTGTACTATTAATTATTACTTATTGGAAAAAAAAATATACAGGTTACTGCTCCATTTTCTAATATATTTTTGGCTTTAAACTAATTTGTAATTCATTGTACTATTATTATATAACTAGCTAAACGATCACTGACACCGGTGAAGGAAACCATGAAGAAGAAACCTGGATTTATAGTTAATTAGCTTTTGCTCGTAGCTTCCCCCGAGTGGAGGTCGGAAATTATCCCAAAACGTACTACCGGGATAAAAATCCCTAATAATGTCCTAATCCAGGTCATGGTCTACCTATAAGCTAAATTTCATCCAAATCTGTTCAGCCGTTTTAGCGTGAAAGCGTAAGAAACAAACAGCTCACTTTCGCATTTATAATATTAGTCAGGACATCAGTTAGGAAAGGTGTGAAATCGCCAACCCATCTTGACCAAGCGTGGCGATCAATGGTCAACCCTTCTCTCGCATCATAAGATGTCTTTGCCCTGCAGTGGTAAAGTAAGCGGTGGTGGCGATAAGGCCGCCCATTGTATGTTTTGTAGTGTTAAATTTACGATTAACTATGTATTTTCTGGTGTACAATAAAGTATATATAAATATAAATAAAGTAATAGGCTGGTATTAAAATATCACAATTATATAAATTATATTAATAGCCGCAATGGTCCATCGAAGGTTAAGCTACGCTTACCGAGGTCAGTTCGTGGATGGGTTACCAAGACCATCCATTACTTATCGAAACTCCTCCATGCCTCGGAAAGCACGTTGGTCCGTTGTCGTTTATAGATGCTTGACAGTCGTTACGGATAGTCAGAAGCCCAAAAGTCTGACACACAGCCTTACCAAGGGGTATCGTGTTACCCAGTAACTGAGTCAGATAGGCAGTTGTTCCATGTAAAATATTGGTATTCAGCTACATCCGGTTAGACGGGAAGCCCCCAACATAACTGGTTGAAGGCTAGGCAGATTGATTATTATCTAAATTAATAATTTATTATTAATAGTACATTATTAGGAATCAGCTGGATAAGGAAAGCACAGAATCGTTCGAAGTGGCGGTGCTTGGGGGAGGCCTATGTTCAGCAGTGTACGTCTTTTGGCTGAAACTATGATGATGATGATGAATACATTATTATTAATTTATTATTTATGTATTTTTTTTTTTTTTTTTAAGCGGCACCTGGAACTTTTTACCGTTTGTGACGTAACGGCCGCGACATACGAGTTTCATAGTTTCAAACCCAGACAGGCGCTTTACTTTGTGTAAATTATTTCATCACCACTACTCTCAAAACGGTGAAGGAAAACATCGTGAGGAAACCGGCATGTCCTAGAACCAAAAATTCGAAGTCATGTGACATCTACCAACCCGCACTCGGCCCGCGTGGTGGATTACGGCCCACTCCCCCTCACCGAGAGGAGGCTTTTGGCTCAGCAGTGGGAACATAATAGACTGGTTATGAGCATATCAACCAAAACCGACAGAAAAACAGCCTCATTACGTGAATGCAATTAAAAATTTGTAAACAAACAAAGAGAATCCTGTACCTATTTCAATTATGATTATCCACTTTTCCAGTCGACTTAATTTACTTGGAAAGTTATTTGAAAGTTGTATAAAGAGAGGTTTCCCTTTTGATCTTGTCTTTAACCTCGTGTTTGTGTAAAATAATTAGTATTAATTGGAATTAAGTGAAAATTTAGATCGTTTGAGAGTTGATATAAATTATTTTGAATACTGCACAAGAATATTAGTGGAGAATCATAAAGGGTGGAAATTTTTTGAACTATCATATTAGAGTTTACCTAGGTAATTATCAATTAAGGTTGGTATTTAACGCTTTACTTGAAATGACTTCAAAAACGTCACTGAACGGTCTTCCGTCAGAGGATTTTGTTTCTTGGAGCTATGTTTCATACATATGTCGGAAATATGTTACTGATTTGACTAATCGGGTCGCCAGTGCTCGACAGAGTATACTCGTACAACATAACGCTCGACCAAGGTTAAGCAGGATTTGTCGGAGGCGGTCAAGCAGTGAATACGTTTAGAAACTGGCGCGCGTTCCGTATGGTTGTGTTGTGTTCAGACCCACAGTGTATTATAAGTATAATAAATAAGTACTTATCCACGGCTACCTACCCTACCTTACCTAGTTACCCTATCCTATCTACTCTACCTACCTACCTACCTACCTACCTACCTACCTACATACCTACCTACCTTTTCTACCTATCTACCTACCTATCTACCCTAACTATCTACCCACCTACCTATCCTACCAACATACCTTCCTACATACTTATCTAAATACCTACCTACATACTTATCTAAATACCTACCTACATACCTACCTACTTACATACCTACCCTACCTGCACATAGCTATAACCTTGTCCTGAGTATAACGAACACAACAAAAAAATAATTATTCAATTTTGTGCAGCCATTCGCAAGTTATGACGTGACCAATGGAAATAGGGATTCATTTTATATATAGATCTGAACTGCAAACGGTTTTTCTATTGCGAAATAATCAACACTACCCCGCCCACAGTAGTTAAAATATGGCTGATGATAACGAGAGAAACGTACCTTCTCCGTCACATATTTATGTCAACTTACAAAATAATTACTTGAACATATTATTTAATTGTCGTTTAATACATCGACCATTATCATCGAAAACTACAAAAAATGCCAACAATGCGATACTAAACACCTTACAACTATTAATAAACATAAACAACACAATCGCGAAGTAATCCATTACCGCGTTTCCATTGTGGCCGGCATACAATGCGTTCACTGCACTGTGACACGGCAGCGCGGTGACGGCGGCGCGTAATGTAGCGTGAATTAACGCGAAACCTCTAGAGGACTGGAACTGTTGATATTGTAAATGTGTACAATTATTTCACATTTTTAATATCAAGCGTGAAATAACACGAAAACCCGAGAGGACTGGAACCGTTGATATTGTAAATGTGTGTTCTATGTGGTGTGGCGTTTAGGATAGACACACCTCCGGTATCCGATGCAGGCGTGGTATTGTAAAGGGCATGACGATTAATTTATCGTCGGATTTACAGTTAATCGTGTCGTCCTATACGTGAAAACCTCCATTTAAACACACAAGCTACGACGTTTTCAACGACACGATAATCTGTCGTCACGTCATAGTGGGAACGGGGCATTACGGTCCGTAAATTATAGGAAACGGCCATAAGTAAAGCTGTACCTCAGATATTAAAATTACCTTTATGATCGTTCATTATGATAAATGATAATGATAAATGATAAATGATTTTATTTCTGTAAGTGGGTTTGGACAAAACACTTTTACACGTCAATCATATTTTTTAAACTAGATGAGGTCGGCGTTTCCTATCTGACTACTCCGAGAAGAAAGGCCGAAACAAACTCAGAGGTCACAGTCTCTTTTAAAGTCCAGACATAATCTTGATCAGATCATGTGAAGATCATGTAGATTGGTGTCTGAGATGGTCTTTTGAGGAAAGAACCACACAGATTGAGAGGACCTGTCCAGTCAGTGCACGCATTTGTCAGTGACCGTGCAGCTCAACTCAGGGTTTAAGGAGCTCAACGATTCGACGAACAATACCAAAGAAAGGACGTTTGGGTAGGCCACATAAATTACTCAAGCTGCCAGACCGTGATAAAAACTAAATAATAAAATAAAAGGAATGACCCACATAGTCTTCACATTCACAATTATTAAAACAATATAATACTTTAAAAAGTAAATACTCATGTCATTGTATATATAAAATTCATTAATGTCAATGTGTATATAAAACCCAGAAATAGTCTTGGTCAGATCATTGAAGGACCATGTAGATTTGTGTCTCGAATGGTCTTTTGAGGAAAGTATTATACAGATTTGAGTGGACCTGTCCAGTCAGTGCACGCATTTGTCAGTAATCGTGTAGCTCAACTCAGAACTTAAGGAGTTCAACGACTCGACGAACAATACCAAAGAAAGGACATTTGGGTAGGCCACATAAAGTACTCAAATTGCCAGATTATCATTAATAATTACTGAGAAAAAAAAATAAAAAATATATGATCCACATAGTCCTCACGTTCACAATAATATATATAAATATATTATTAATAATATATATATATAATTACGAAGTGGTTATTGGGATGGATATAGTAGAACTTCTACTTTAGTCGTAGAAAACACGTTTCAAAATATCTAAAGCAGCAAAAAGCAAGGTCTTAGCATTCGCAATTTCTCGCAATTATTATTATTATTCATTTATTAAACAAGTTGACTCATAGATGACATTCAATACATTTATACATACAACAAAATAATACTTACATTAACATAACAATACAATACACAAAGCCCGATATGGCTGATTTTTATTATATTAACTTACAACTAAGTTAGTGACACAATTACATAAACACACACAACAAAATAATCACTGCTACAGCATTTCAGCAGAGAGAGAGATACTGGAGCAACGACTCACAATACAGCAGTCCAGCCTGTCAGCAATAACTCCCAGGATGCTGTTGGAACTGGCTCGCACCCTGCGCACCAAGGACGCACATCTTTTACGCATTAACGCATAAAAGCAATCAACACGCAAATCCGCAAACATCCCTGATGTGCTGCACCCTTAAAGCATAATTGACTGAAAATTCAATATATTCCACCATAAATATATCTTTTACTTCCACAAACATCTATGAATTTAAACCATTATTTATCCAACCATCACAAATAGCTGGCAGCAATGTTCGTACCTACATCGTTTAGTAACAAAACAAACTAACATATAACATGTTATCACTTTAAAATTCGCACGCAAGGATTGAACACGACAGTGTGGAAGTTATTCAGAATAACATTGTCTGGAAGTTAGTCCAGCATCCCGAACAACACGCTTCGCACTGGAGGTATGAAAGAAAGTAGATATTCTACCAACGTATCCTTCGGTTTTTCCTTAGTAAGATCCCAACGATATCCAGTGCGAATGCGGAGCTCAAGACCAAACATTGTCCATACACCTGCACTTCTGAGGACCTAAAAAACGCCACTGATGCCGCGATTGGCGTGGTCTTCTACTGGGCCCATCTCATTGAACGTTTATTTACGTGAAGAGATACGGTCAATGATGAGGCTACAGATAAAGTACCTACTTGATGAAGAGTTCAACGGGGTACTTACGGGATTTTAATGATCCAAAAATTTGTAATAATTAAAAACATTGCAAGGAAAGCTTTCAACAGATAACCATGATTGCTCACTACTTTTTGGTGGTTTCAAACCATAATTCACCAAGATGTTTTTCCTCAATTCAAAGTTGATGCTGTTTGCAAACACACATCATAACAAAGATCTTTTCATCTCATCCCTGAGGGGCTGGGCAGAACTGTACATAAAGTACTTACATCATAACAATGGTCTAATCGACCAACATTTGCCAAACATAATTATCTACCTACAACTGTTTCGTTGTTAGCTATCCCTCACACAAAGCAATGTTCTATGCGCATTTTGAGCATTATAAGGACTCCTATTACTGCTTTTCCCACGTTTAGACCTTCCACACATTTCATGCAATATTCATGAATGATGCGTCCAGGTGTACCATTACTTCCTGCGGTTTTGAATGTTTTGTACTGATGTTGTGCCACATGTGCTGGGAGCTTGTGTCAGTAGATTAATCGACAGGCGTTGTGGTGAATATATGGTTTGCTTTGTGGGTTGACGGATAAGTAAGGCAAGATTTAAGCTTTTAGTAGTAGGTATTCGATTTCTTGGACGTCAGTCGACGGGAGTCAAAATTCAATATGCGAAATTATGTGTCAGGTGTTTATGACCAATTTAAATCGAATTAGACTGTTTTTATTTAGATTTTACAGGGCACGTAACTAACTTGGTTTCCGTACGTCTTTTTCGGGTGACCACTGAAAATCAGCGCTGTGCTGAGGGTCCCCATAGCACAGCATCATGCTGAGTGGAAGCCTTCTTGTCACAGTCATGACGTGCCAGCAGATGCCGAATATTTCCGTTGTATACCCGTAATCATATTTATTTTATTGTTTTACTCGAGTATTTTTTTTTATGCACGTGTTTTTCTGACAATTAAACTTATTTTTCTTTCTTTCTTTCTAAGTATTATAAGTAACCGTCGTCGTCTTCGTCTAGTATTTTTAGGGGTATGAGGAACAGGGTATAAAGTTCACTCATCCCCCATAGAAAAGGGAGGATCCTCCGACCAGACGGGTGTGATGTCTGGCGGGCAACTGCCCAGAGGTTAGAAGTTGGGAGATTCTATATATATTTATCGCGCGGTAAACTCTAATTGCGCGATGCAGGATTTGTGTGACGTCAGGTCTTTGATGCGTAGTTCGCATGTAGCGATGTAGATGCCGCTACATATTAAAAAGAGAAAATATTTCTATTTTTGTTTGTAATTAGTAAACTCAAAAACTACTGGACCGATTTAAGAAATTCTTCCACCAGTAGAATGCTAAATTATGACTGATTAACATAGGCTGACTGATTAACATTATTAAAATATCACGAGGGTAGAGCCGCTAGCGTAAACTAGTAACTTCATTATCATCATCAAATTATAAAGCGAAAAGATTTAATTTTTTGTGTTTGTTTGTTTGTGACGCTTTCACGCTAAATTTTTAACTTTTTATCTCGATATATCCTCAGGATTGAGACTTATGTGGGTGAAACCGCAGGGCGCTGCTAGTTAATTGTAAAGATGCGCACTCGGGCGAAGCCGCTGTCTGAAGCTAGTCTTTCATAAATATCCCACTTCTGGTATTGAAGTCTTTGAAACGGTTGACAGTTTCATTTAAGTAGGTAAATTCTGAGAATGCACTTTGTAGATTACAAAGTAACAAGTTACAAACAAGTACGACTTAAGAAATGTCTTCTGCTCTAGATGTTTCTTAGAATCTGAAAATATCCTTATTATATCTTGGCTTTTTTCCTTTGTAAGTAAGTCCCTACATTAACGTAAATGAAAATTTCTGTGTACAATATCATGTCCTAAATATTCCGTTTTCATTTTTTAAATAACAATATGTACATGTATATGTATATGTATAAAATAAAACCGGCCAAGTGCGAGTCGCACTCGCACACGAAGGTTTCCGTACCACCGTACATTATTTTGCAAAAAAAAAAAATACTAAACGAAGAATACTATTATTTTTAATTTTTAATAAAACTCGCAAAGATAAATTTGTAATTCATATTGATACTATGAAATCAACCATATTTAAATAAATACCTTATCAATCGGCGTTTTTTGTATTTATTGATTATATTATATCGCATAAACTCGTCGTAACTTATATACAGAAGTTTCAAATTCCTCACTTGTGTACTAGTTGTTGAGATAGAGCTCGTGCAAAAATTGTCTAAAACTGACAACTTTAATCATTTAGAATATAGAAAAATATAAAAAATAATTTGTTCTCTACTCGATAAGCTCTAGATAATGACACCCCACATGCCAGGGACAGAATTTTTATTGTATGCCCCCTTTAATTTTTTATTTATTTAATTTTTAGTATTTGTTGTTATAGCGGCGGAGGAGCTCGTGGCTAAGTAACAACAGCCGCACTGGTCGATCCATCAGGTTAAGCTACGCTTGCCGGGGTTGGTCAGGGGATGGGTGACCATCTCTTCATACCGAGACTCCTCCGTACCTCGGAAAGCACGTTAAGCTGGTCGTTGGTCCCGGCTGTCATTCGTGGATCTTTGACAGTCGTTACGAGTCGTCAGAAGCCCGAAAGTCTGACACCAGTTTTACCAAGGGGTATCGTATTACCCAGTTACTGGGTTGTGGAGGTCAGATAGGCAGTCGCTCCATGTAAAATACTGGTATTCAGCTGCATCCGGTTAGACTGGAAGCCGACCCCAACATAGTTGGGAAAAGGCTAGGCAGATTGTTGTTATAGCGGCAATAGAAATGCATAATCTGTGAAATTTTTAACTGTCTACCTGAGATACAGCTCGCTGACAGACAGACAGACAGACGGACAGCGTAGGCTTAATAATAGGGTTCCGTTTAGCACCATTCGGGTACGGAACCCTAAAAAGGGAGAGAAAAAAAATCTTTGATATAAAAAACTTGGTCCGCACCGCTGTCAACAGGAAAAGTGCCTAAAAAGCTGGCAGTATTGTCATACAACGTGGCAATGCTGCCAGCCTTTTGGGCAGTTTCGCCAAAAAATGGGCCAGCCTTCTGGTCACGTAATGTTCGACTAACCGCTGGGCGATGTCTTGAAAAACTAAAGGGCACTAGAATACCGTGACCCTAGTGTTTCAACCCATAACTATAATAACCATAACCCATAAAAATATTTGCGCCGTTTCAAGTTTTCCGTACCTGCAAACATTTATTTATGTAGAGGAAGACCACCAGCCATCAACGATGAAAAAAATTGAAAGTGGTAACATAGTCTGTGAACTCTAAATACTGTATATATCATATATCATTGTATCAGGAATATTGATATCAGTATCTGGAATATGACGATACTATATGTATATATCATAGTATCAGGAATATGACGATGGGGTAGAACGCAGAGCAGCCACTGGACATGCATGTCGAGACGCGGTATGCTGAATCTGTACTGCCCGCCTCTCGCACATACCGAGCTAATCAGGAACGCTCAATTGAAATATAGGCGCTCGGTAAGCTTTCGGTACCGCGTATATCGAGTGTGCTGATGTCGCACCGCTGCTGCGCCGACAAATCAGGAAAGAGCCGCGGCCACTGGACATGCAATGTCGAGACGCGGTATGCCGAATCTGTACCGCCTCAGTCCCGCACATACCGAGCTAATCAGAAACGTTCAATTGAAATATAGGCGCTCGGTTAGCTTTTGGTACCGCGTATACCGAGTGTGCTGATGTCGCACCGCTGCTGCGCCGACAAATCAGTAAAGGGCCTAAGGCCCTTTTCTGATTTGTCGGCATAAATCAGCATAAATTGGATATGTATAGCTTGATGTGTAGCCGTGTGTACCTTAACTGTCGACCCCCCCCCCCTCCCCCGGGGATACATAGTTTTTTTTAAACGATTTTTAATATTACACAATTCTCATATAAAAAGTTTGATAAATGAAATTTAGAGAGAGGTAGAAGGGAGAAATGCCCACCCACCAGTTCACAAAAGACATATTTACCAGGTCAATGTCAAATGTCTCGAAGGTCAAGGCAAAATTTAAAATAATATGTATACATTTTTGAAGTAAGGTCGACAGAACCCCGCTTTGCGGGGCTCCTTTATTTCTGTCTGCAGGGTTTAAAGGAACCTAACACGAAGGAAATGACGGGGGCTCATATGCTCGCTTTGCTTGCTCACTTGAGCCCCCGTCATCCCATTCGAACCTAACCTGTCCGAGTCGGAGTGCCCCAAATCCCGAGCTTCCTTCGCTCGCCCTTGCATCCTAAGTTTTCATTGCCTTTTTACTAATTCGAGATGTGTCGGGACTTAAGGCACCCCGTCTCAGACAGGCTAGGTTCGAAGTGGATGGCGGGGTCCAGTGAGCGAGCGAAGCGAGCAAACAAAGACTGTCCGAGCCGGGGTTCCCAAGTCTCAAGCTTGCTAGGCTCGCTTTTTCATTCGTAAATAAGTACTGTGATGATATTTTGCAAAATCGTTCTACATGAAGACGTCTGTACGCAAAAATTAGACGCTTCTCATACACGGTCCATAAAGTACAGTGAAGTCAATACATGTTGCAAAAAAAAAAAAGCATTTCCGGAAAAAAAAAGTCACATTCTTTCTAGCGAACAGGCACGATTCTGGTCGCGCATCCTACTCGGCGGGATGCAGAGCAGCCACTGGACATGCATGTCGAGACGCGGTATGCCAAATCAGTACCGCCTCGCTCCCGCACATACCGAGCTAATCAGGAACGCTCCATTGAAATATAGGCACTCGGTAAGCTTTCGGTACCGCATATACCGAGTGTGTTGATGTCGCACCGCTGCTGCGCCGACAAATCAGAAAAGGGCCGCGGCCACTGGACATGCAATGTCGAGACACGGTATGCCGAATCGGTACCGCCCCACTCCCGCACATACCGAGCTAATCAGAAACGCTCAATTGAAATATAGGCGCTCGGTAAGCTTTCGGTACCGCGTATACCGAGTGTGTTGATGTCGCACCGCTGCTGCGCCGACAAATCAGAAAAGGGCCTAAGACACAAATACGCTTAATATGTATCTATGTATGTTTTCGAATTGCATGTAATCACTATTATACATTATAATAATGACATTACAAAATTATTATTTCTAATAAATATTCAATTTAAAGAAATACGTACTTTCCTTCAGTAAATAACGTCTTCTACAAAATTCAATTTAATGGTGAATATTCAACGAAATCCATATTGGTTTGTAGACACAAACATGTTTATGTCAAAACGTTGAATTTTGGTCCTTTGACTTGCTTTGTTTGTTAAATTATTATACCGAGGGCGTTCTTAGGGATGGGAAAATGCGCATAAAAATGTACTGTGTGTTATTTTTTTTCGTAAATATTGGCTTGTTGCAGTATAGATGTTGATTGTGTCTTTTTGTGCACTTTTGCAACTAGAATCAATTCTATTTTTTTTAAATACATGTAGACGTTCTAAAGTACCTTTTAACGGCTTACTTGCAATAAATTATTTGATATTGACTTCAGTGTGTCATCCTCATCACAGTAGAACTACACGACAACTATACGATCTGTTCAAGCATACCAATTTTAAATAATTCTTGACTTCTGATAAAAATACCTACATTTTGCACAGCCAAAACCGTGTTACTCTCCTGCATGGCACAATGAAAGCAAAAATACAATTCTTTTCAAAAGATCCTGTCATATCACGCAAGCATGTAATATTTCTTCTAAAAATAAAATAATCTGCAGCCGTAGGTGCTCCACGTGCTACAAAGCTCTGAATACAGAAACAAGTGACTTTATAAAATGTATTTCTTGTTCTCTCAGGCGTTTTTAAATCTGCATAAGCTGGAATGTTTTCTCTTATATTAGGATGAGTCGTATTTAGGTGAAACTGTATTAAAATATGGCTAGGTACTTTTTTACGGTTTCAATTGCTTCTTTCTGACAGTAACTGCTAAAAAGAGACCTTTTAATGGCGGCTCCAATGTACAGTCAAACCAAAACCATGGCGTCCAGGTCCAACGCGAGGTTACTAAGATAAAAATAAAAACAAAAATCATTGAATGAATGAATGAATGAATGGATGAATGAATATATTTATTTGCAAGAATATAATAATACAAATTAAACATAAGGCTATAAAAAATAAACTTACACAACAATTTAAACATAGACTAAAATCCATTTTAAACACTCAATTGTACTCCAAAAATACTATTAAAGCAATAAATACCTATGCGATACCCGTCCTTACATATTCCTTTGGTATAATAAGCTGGACCAAAACGGAACTTAAAAGCCTACAACGAGTCATTAACACCAATTTGACCAAATATAGAAAACATCATCCTCGATCTTGCGTGCAGCGACTAACACTACCAAGGAAAGAAGGAGGACGAGGAATAATAGATATAACGAACCTACACAATAAACAAATAAGTACCCTTAGAAAATATTTTAACACAAAAAGCACAACCTCTACCCTACACAAAGCAATAGTTTATAATGATCGAAAACTAACCCCGCTAAACATGTCTGATAAAACTACACAAATTAACGAGAAACAGACCGACAGACAGACTAAAATATCGGAATGGACCCAGAAGTCTCTCCATGGAAGACATCGCCAAGACCTTTGCCAACCTAACGTCGATAAGGTAGCATCGAACGAATGGCTCAGACGCGGAGATTTATTCCCTGAGACTGAAGGGTTCATGACAGCAATTCAAGACCAAGTTATTGAAACCCGTAACTACCAAAAGCACATAATGCGAGTCCCTATTTGTACAGACATTTGTAGACGATGTCATAGTTCTTCTGAAACTATTCAACACATTACTGGAGCATGTAAAGCAATAGTTCAGACTGACTATAAACATAGGCACGACCAAATAGCCAACATAATTCATCAAAAACTTGCCATTAAATATAAATTAATTACTTCACCTCCAGTACCTTATTACAAATATACTCCAGAAACGGTTCTTGAAAACACAACACACAAGCTATACTTTGATCGAGCCATCCTCACAGACAGAACAACACATTACAATAGACCAGACATAACTTTAATCGATAAAATTAATAAAACCGCGCAAATTATTGACATAGCAGTTCCAAACACACACAACCTACAAAACACAATAGTTAAAAGCTGTCAAAATATACAGACTTAAAAATAGAAATAAGCCGAATGTGGCGATTAGGCAGCGTTACCATTATTCCAGTAGTACTTTCAACCACGGGTGTCATTCCCAAACAACTGCATCAATCTTTAAAAACACTAGATGTAGCTCCTTCCACCTACCAAACCCTACAGAAAGCTGCTATCCTGAACACTTGCAGAATTGTTCGAAAATTCCTGCAGAACGACAATGACGCACAAATATCACACGCACAGACACCATTCGCCACTGTAACACAAAGTCAAAACATATTATCACCACGCCATATATTATCACCAATTATCACTTAGTTTAAGTAGAACTCAACGGGGTTGCACTTGGCTTTGGCCCGTGTTACCCTAAAAAACCGGCACAGTGTCGAGATACAAAAATGTATACCAACAAATAATAATAATATAATCTTTTATTTCGGACCCATAACTAGTCCATTTGGTTAGTATACACTCGACTTAAAAACTAGTGTTAGTACTTACATCTACCAGCAAAACAACACAAACTTAATTAATACGCCACAGTGGCATGTAGGCGTATCCAATGTCCCAGTATGGGGCTGTCCCATCTATCGGATATAGTTTTCAGGATGCTGTTGGGGCTGGCGCGTACCCTGCGCATAATGGAAGCGCAACGCTTGCGCATGATGGCGTGAAAGCCATCAATTCTCGCCTCTGCAAACATGCCGGAAGCACTGCAGCAGCGCGGCAACCCCATCAACACCCTGAACGCATTATTGTATTGAACGCGCAGGGCGCTGTATGCCCTCTGCGTGTAGTTAACCCACAGACTGCATGTATAGAACGACTGACAGTACGCTGTAAATAGTGTAGCCTTTACTTCAGTCGTGCAATCCGCAAATCTGCGTGCCAACATATTGCAGCGGACAGCCAACAATGGACAGCCAATATAGGTAGCTAACATAAGTTCTTAAGATCTATGGGTTTCACTGTATTCGGCATTTCAGCCGTGCAAATATTCAGACTTTACATCTTGGTTATATTTATAGCATGCAGTAGGTACATATTTAGTAATTAGCAATAACATACAAAATAATACAAATAATAATTACATAATTTAAATTTATTATTATTCATTTGTTTCAGATTTGATTAGATTTGATTTGTTTCTATGTACTCGTACATAAAGCCTTCATAAACAACAGCTGGAAACAACGCTTACAAACCAAAACAAACAAACATCGACTAAAACACGATTAGTCAGTCGACTAAATTACTCGATTAGTAATCGAGTATCGTAGTCGCATCACTATGGGAGTTTTAAATGAGTTTAGTACAAAGTTGGCCACTCAAAGAGGAAATTAACGGGAATACGCCGATCGTAAATTGGCATTTCGCGAGATATATTTTGCTGTTTCAGGATTAGGTAGGTACAAAGATTGATTCGCGTGAATCGGGTTAATGTTCACTCGGTTATGAATGCTCGAGCTCGAGCCGGGGTTTGCGTTAAACAAGGTTAAAGGGATGTTTTCGTATACGATTTTTTTATTGCTGCGTATCAAGTAGGTACTTCCTTTATTGTATTAGGCTTATTTGTCTCGTAAACGGGGCTGTTGTCTCTGAGTATGATATTAAAAAGAGGTAACATTTCTTCGTTGTAAAACGGAGCTAGACGTCAAGTAATGGAAGCATAGCAAGGACTTAAAACGGACTTTTTAAAGCGTTGTTTTAAAAAAAAAAATGTTATTCGAACTAGACTTACTATTGAATCAAAATGTTGCATTTGTTTAAGTATTTAAAAACTCCCTAATAACTTAGCAAATGACTATCACCCACTTCCTAAATAACTATCCCATTGACTACACTACTAATAACAACCTCACTCACGACCACCGAAAAACGTACAAAGCACGAATTGAGACCCGGCTCGAAGGACCACCCAGTCAGTATTTGCGGGCTACCACTTCCTGTATTTGATTTTTTTTACTCCCTTATCACTTAACTAATGACTGTGATCCCCCTAAATCACTATCCCATTCAGAACTCACTCACGACTACCCAAAATCTTGCAAAGCACGGATCGAGAGACCCGGCTCGAAGGACCATCTAATCAGTATGTGCGGGCTACCGCATGAGTTATGGCAACGCCCCGGGCTTGCATCTGCACACATCATAAATTTGCTTCACTCGATGCTCGTTCGATTTTCGAATACCGATGAGTCGCATACGGCTAGGCGGCTGTTCGATGCAGATTTACAACGGATATTCGAATTTTAAACGTGGAATGGTCAAGTGCGTGTGGTTTGGTGTATTGTGACGTTAGATGAATTTGAAAGACAAGGTACCCACTATTAACTGCCTAACTTTTAGGTACAATTAGGCTTGATAGGTACCAAATTTTTTAATAGATAGATTTATAGCTATTGAAGGAATTGTAATGGCCTTACCCATATATTAGGGCCTGAAATTACGACTTACTAAATTTTAATTTATCGCAAGAAACGCCCTCTTATAAACGAGACAAAAAAATATACTTTTATTATATTCAAACATTAATGGTTTGACAAATGACCTTTTTGCATCAGCCATAATTCTCTTGCCTATAGGTTTCCGGGCCGTTTATCTGTGAGACCAAAAACAACGCATTGCAATAAAGAGTTTTGTTTATTTCAGGAACAATTTATGACAGGAAAATCCATTAGTTAGTAGGCTACTAGTGTTGTTCTGCAAAGCTATACAAACGATGAGCAAATACCTAAAAATAAAAATACTGGTAATGAAAATGATAATGGTGGTGGTGTGATAATTATGTTTTCAGACCGTTGGGACTTTTCCCTCTTACCTAAGTGTTCAGACACATTTATCAAAATAATCTAGTGTACCATTGGACGAACAGTTCAATTGGTTGTTTAGTTAAAATATAGAAAATAAGTTAATAAAGACACTCTTCCATTACGATTATAGTACATCAACACAAAAAATATACAATGAAACAAAGTTAATGAACATATCACAAACATACTTATACAGGGTTACAGGGTAAGTCGTACAGAATATTAAAAAAAAAAGAAAAAAAAAAAGGTTTTATTTCTAAAACTTATGTACAATCAACAATATAATGATAGGAACTACCTTTTAAGCAAAGAAATGCTTGTATTAGGTACTTCCGTTCTTCTGGTTTATATTAACAATACATAAGTGAGAAATTTACCAGTAAACAATAAAAAAAAAATTACAAAATTAAATCAAAATCAAATTAAAATCACATTTTTCTTTTTTTACAAGAATTAAAAATTACATTAAAATTAAAATCTAAATCAAAATCTAAATTTATAACAACATTAAATCAAAATCAAATTAATATCAGAATCACAATTAGAAAAAATCTAAGAATTAAAATCAAAATAAAATTAACATTAAAATTCAAATCAAAATTCAGATCATAATAACAAAATAATTTTGTGCGCATAGGGTGTTTATGTGAGTGTGTGTGTGTTGTGTGTGTGTGTGTGTGTGTTGTGTTTGTGTGTGTTGTGTGTGTGTGTGTTTGTTTGTGTTTGTGACAATGTATATCTCGGATTATGTGATCGTTTGTAGGATTGACTCGATTTCTTCGTAACTTTTGTTTGCCAGCCATTGAGTGAGTGTTTTTTTGCAGTCGTGGTATGTCATAGAGTAAATGTTTTGTTCTTTATTTAGAATATTGTATATGCGTGATGATTGTTTAGTATATTGTCTCGTGGCAAATGTGGTTTTGACTGGGGTTCCTGGAGCGACATTATTCTTTCTCCTAGATTGTGCCCTGGAAGGGATAAAGGGAAGGGATTTATGTTTTTTTTTAGGAAACTGAAGAATATATAGTTTCCTAACTGACAAAAGATTCAAGGTTTCGTAAAGGCTTTCAGTGGGAAATCTCAGTGGTTTGAAGAACATGACCAGATTCAATAGCGCTCTCTGCGCCCTCTCTAGCTCCAAAAATTTTGTTTTTGTTGCGCCGCTCCAGATTGGTAGACAGTACATTATTATTGATTGGCCTAGGGTGATGTAGATTTGTCTAATTAGTTCCTTAGTAGCCACGTGACGGAGTAACTTACAGGTCCATATTAGTTTCCTGACTCTTCCCATTATTAGATCTAAGTGCAAATGCCAAGATAGTCGTTGGTCGAGCATAACACCAAGGTATTTAGTTTTAATGACCTTGTTTATTTTTAGACAAGTACAGGTGTTGTTGGCGGAGTCGTAGCATGTATGAATTTTAATCTGGAGGTCTTGTGATGGTTGGAAACGATTGTAGATGGAGAAACAGATGTAATTAGTCTTTGAGACATTCAATGTTAAAAGGTTGCGATCGAGCCAGGCAGCAATCGTAGACAAGCCACGTTCGGCAGTGCGGCCAACGCTGTCCCATGATTCTCCCGAGAAGACTATTACTGTATCGTCGGCGTAAGAGAATATATGAGCATCTTCTATAGACAAATTACACAAACTGTTTATATAAACAAGGAACAATGTTGGGCCTAGCACACTACCTTGTCCTACTCCGTATGTGACGAATTCCTCAGAACTAGTGAACAATCCTATTTTTACCACATATCTTCTTTCACTCAGGTATTCCTGAAATAGCTTAAGTGGGACCCCTCTCACGTCAATGTCTTCTAACCTGCGTAGAAGTATGGGAACCGAGACTGTGTCGAAGGCTTTTTTGAGGTCTAGAAAAACTGCCAGGCACCTACACTTTTCACTTTTCATTCCACTATTCACTATATTATTGCAGCAAGCCGTAAAGTAAATAATTGTTTTTTGCCGGTGTCGGCGTCTGCGTCTCTTTACTTGTCAACACGATGCCATAGAGTACCACAGATACTAAAGGCATAGACAAGTAACTGATGTTACGTCGGATGCAGACACGTGGATTACATAATATTTTACTCTTCATTGTATTTCACACACCTTTTTGTTTTTATTTTTATTATATTTATTTGTCTGTATTGTATCTATCTATCCGTGACATCACTGCGGGCCCTATCAGAATACCAGCGCTGCGACATTTTTATTTATTTATAAATGTCGCAGCATCATGCTGAGATAGGAGCCTTTTGGCCTCGTACAGGACTTCCTTATTTTTTTTAAATGTTACTTTGTTTTTTATTGTTTTTTATTTATGTTTAATGTGTTTTTAGTTTAATGTGATTTCCTGTGCGAGTCTCAATAAATACTTTTTCTTTCTTTTCTTTCTTTCTTTACTTCCACTGTCTACTTTTTCAGTGACAATGGAAGCAAGCGCCGTGACTGCATCTTCTGTAGACTTGCCTTGTCTAAAGCTAAACTGCGAGGGTGATATTATATTGTTTTTCGATAGATATCTAACCAAGCGTTGGTTTATTAATCTTTCGAATATTTTGGAAAAGGACGGAAGGACCGATATCGGCCTGTAGTTCGACGGGTCAGCTCTGTCTCCACTCTTGTACACAGGTGTTATTACAGCTTGTTTCAGGGCGGTGGGAAAAGTTCCCTGTTCAAAGCAGAGGTTAATAAGGTGAGATATAATTGGCGAAATAACTAGCTGTGCAGCCTTTAAGAAACTTACGGGAATTTTGTCCCAGCCGGTGGCACTATCGGATTTTAGGCTCCTAATTACGGCAGCAACCTCATCAGGGTCCGAGTTGAGTAAAACGAGAGATGAGACTGGTGGATCTGGATCATATAAAGTTATATTACGTCGACGTAATATACCTTGCTGGTCTAACAGGGTTTTTTAAAATGTCGTCAGCTAGGGACTTGCCTATAGTGGAGAAGTATTTGTTAACGTTATTTACTGCTTCGCTAGGGATACCGGCTGATTCCAATAATCCTGTGTTTTGCATTTTAGGTGGCTTTCGTTGGGTAATGATGTTAATCGTATGCCATAAGGTTTTAGGGTTTTTGTTTAACTTATATAGCTGTTCACGATCAAATTTACGTTTTTGTTTTTTTATTATGCCGCTGCAGTAGTTCCGGTACCTCTTATAGGTGATTTTTAGAATTTCATTGCACGGGTCCAGTTTCAGCTATTTTTGCATATTATTACGATTTTGTATGCAGCGTAATAAGCCTATAGTCATCCATGGTTTAATCAGTCTATTTTTTACGGCGATCCTTCTAACAAGAGTGCTTGCAATGAGTGCAATTTGTAGTAAACTTATTAGGTTATCTGCTAAAACATTGGGGTTAGTTACGTTTAAAAGGTCTTGAGTATTGTACGTTTTTAAGAGTTCGAATGCGTTATCTACATTTATTATTGTTTTAGTCTTACTTATTGGATTTTGTTTTATCAAGTCGGATAGTTTTAGGAAAATCATAAAGTGATCGGTAATAGTAGTGTCGATAATTCCAATAGATGCAGATCTTTTGTTCGGTCTAAGCTTTAGAATGAAGTGATCTAAGCAACTTTTGTCTCTCGTTGGAAGTGCGTGTGCGGGGAGTAGGCCATGCATTGCCAACATATTTAAATAATTGAGTCTATTTGAGCGCTCATATGATTGCTCTTCTTGTCTATGAATTAAATTTATATTGATGTCTCCAGTAATAATTACGTTTTTATTTGAGGGCACTATAACTAAGTGGAGAGATAGGGAGTTAATGAAGTCGTCTCCATTTGTCTTTGACGGAGAGCGATATATACCTAAGACTATGAGATCGGGCTTAATGCTTACTTGCAGGCAAGAAGCATGAGTTAATTCAATTTCTTTTACCCGATACTTATGTTTGTTACTCACAAAGACGACAACACCGTCGGCTTTATTTAGATGCTTAGTAGTGTGGTCTGCCGAATAATTATTTAATTGAGGAATATTTTTGTTGGGGCTTAGCCTACATTCACTCGGAACAATAAGGTCAGTAGTTAAATTTAGGTTAGCTAAGTTAAGTTGTAGGTCATTAAAGTTTGAATAGATACTTCTGATATTTTGAGAGATTATCGTAAAGTCAGTGTTTTTAATCTCCATTGCAATGTTAAAGTTACGAAGAGAGAAATTTGATACTTGCGCTATTTCTGTGTTGTCAATTTCAGTTATAGTTGCTAGGGTGCTATCCATAATTGTAAGTTAGGTACGTAGATATAAGAATCAATTAGAATTTTGGCAGTTTTGGTGTATGTGTGAGTGTCTGTGTGTGTGTAGTTTATATGAAAAGGTATGAGTTGCAAGGAAGGTTTATTAGTGTGTGTTTTTAGTGTGTGAGTGCGCACTAGAATTAGTATTAGTACATAGTTTATACTCGCTATTTTGAACTTATACAAAAAGTCCATAAACAAAACCTTTAAATAAAATGAATTCAACGCATAAGCTTTACCTAGATTATTCTGTATGAACGATAAGCATGTAGCACTATGATTAATTAGGACTAGTCATATTTCCTGCATAAGTTTATTAACGTGCATTTCACTTTTAATTATTATTTTAGGCGAATTGTCATCTTTTGTGACACATACCTGGCCGAAGGCTGTCCAACAGTATTTATAGGCTTAAGATTTAGCCAGATCGCGAGAAAGTGCAAGCGTGCCCCCTTGGTGGTTAACTGCTCCGATATATAGATGGGGGTGTATTCACTAGTCTTGAATCCTAAATGCTTAGCACATAATTCATCTTTGTTTTCCCGGTTGAAGTTTCGAGTCGATTTCAGAAAGTCTGTTTTTAAGATAGTCGATGTTAACTCGATGATGATTGGACCAGTTTTCGCATCACCTCGCTTGTTCGGAACCCGGAAAATGTATTTTATGTCATTTTGTTGAATAGGACAATTAACTTCGCTTGACAGATGTTTGACCATTGTTATTAAGTCGTCCCTGGTTTCTTTATTTATTTTCGGTGCGTTTTTTATCTCCAAATTTGTTTTCCGGCTGCCCCGTTGCAGGTCTTCGATTTTATCTTCAAGCAAGACAATGTAGTTCTCCTCTTTCTTTGCCTTGATTTCAAGTTGTTCTATTTTCTTCCTCAGCTCTTCGTTTTGAGCGGACAGGGAAGCCATGGCACTTTCTATATTAGTGTTAGTATCCCTAATCTCCATCAATGTGGAAGACATTTTTTTTATTTCCGTGCTCTGGGTTGCAATCAACGAAGATATAAGAATCTTTATTTCCTCTTTGAAGTTGTGGAAGTCTAAATCGTAGTCAGACTCTCGTGTCCGTTTGGTCCGATAGGAGGCAAAGTTGGGTGGAGTATGTTGGTTATCCATACTAGCGGAGATGTTTGACTCAGATAAAGATTTATTACCTGTATGCGCCATTGCAAGTACAGTGTAAGTAATTGCTTGAATTTGACTGAGTTGGTTGGGATGCTAGGATTCGTTTCAAGAATGTTATAGCAATAAGTTGCAGCGATGAGTATTCTGTAACGCCTGACAGATATTCAAAGCAATAGAGGCAACTCAAATTTGCCCACACAACTGCTTCAGGCGTTTTAGAATGTTTTTTCGATTAATTGAGGGTAAACGCAATAATTTTGGGTAAATTCCATTCACTAGGTGAATTGATTTAGGTGTTTTATCCCATAAATCACAACACCAACGATGCAACTAATATTGCCACAGTTTGCCAGCCACTTAATTTGTCCAGTCACACAAAAGGTTCTCACATTCAGCCAGTTTTTACACTAAAAAGATAATATTTAACGCGAGCACTTTGAACATGACCTTACTGTCAAAAATCCCAAATAGGAAGAAATTATATGATGTTATTATTCAGGTCATTTCTGATGAATTTGATTCTGAAATAATATGTCCGAAACTTAACCGTTATAGAGATATTAAATTTTAAAGATTATTTTTAAAAATCCTTTACTTTCTGGCTTTTAGTCGTTTTCTTTGGGATTAGAGCTCCTAGAATCGTTTTTTTTTATGTATCTAGTTAGAAGACATGTTCATTAATAAAAACGACTTGAGTTTATGTATGTGTAAAAATAAATTGAAAAAATACGCATGACTGCTGTTAAAGATTTTAATACTTATTCAAATTATAATTTGCTACACAAACATTCATTAATGATGTACCAAGCTTTTAGATTGTAATAAATAACGCACAAATTCATGATAAATGGTAGGAAAATTCTCCAACACAAATCTAAACATTGAGTTAAATTAGTTATTTAACAACAAATTGCATACGAACCGCAGCCAGTCAAAACCTATTTATCAAAACAAATTTTATTCTGTAATAGTAAAAGCCATTATACGTTAACTGTACGATGAAAACCTCTATTGCGACTTATAAAGGCGAAACGGGTCGCGTTGCATTCATCTTTTTACTTCTCAATCTACAGAATAAGCTCGCGCTTTGAGAATAGGGCCCCAAGCGAAAATACGCTTGCTTTGCCGAGAAGTACCTTCCACTTGCCGAAGATCTTATAGATTTGGAAAGATTCAATAGGCCTCACCGGTCTTTGAGAGATGTACTTACGCCGTCCTTGTCTGTTGAGTACCGAGGCATTTCGTTGAATTCTCCTTGAAGTTGGATTATTTTTAGGCTAATATAAAACTGGATGAAATTAAATTGGTATTGGGAATCAATAGGTATCGGTTCTCAGTGTATACACAGGCGACACATTTGGTTATGATTGAACGAGTCTCGATACTTGAGTACGACACAACTAAGAAATAGCATAAATTTGAAAATTTGCATTCATTCATTTCAATTTTACGAATGTATTTGGTTATATGAATTCATAAGCTATTGTGTTTGCGTAAAGATAATTTTCACCTAAAGCAGTAATAAATATTGGTGATTTTAAAGGCACACTAAGTTCGGATGGTGATCGGTTTTACGAATTTTGCTGATGCTACATTTAAGTTGTGTCGTATTGTACGTTTGGTGAATTCAAGGCCACCAACTAGCTAACTAGGCGACTCTTTTCTCAAAAGGCTGTTTTATTCTCATTTAAAAACTAACTCACCCATCTAAACTCAGGTTAAACTATTTTATTGAGTTTATTTTTCCACTCGAAACTCAAAAACGTAAAACTCAAAGCAATTATTTCAAATAAACCAATTACAGGTACTTTTGAATTGGGGTCGGTCAGTCAGAAAGATGAAGCTAGATGCCCATTCCCAAGCGTAGTAGGTTCCTATGGAGAAGAACGGGCAAGAAACTCCACGGACACTCTTTTAAATCAGAATATTGTTACAAAATATTGGTTACATCATTCTTGTTGAAATTATATTAAGTACCTTCGCCATAGAACATATTACATTAATATATAAATACTTTGCAATTTGCATGTTTTTAATAGAAAATGTAAGAACATTAAAAACCATCGTTTCACGCAAAATTAAAGGAGAACTTTTTGCTTGCAAAAATAAACAGAGCTTTTAAAAACTAATAAACTTTCAGACCGTCTGGTTTATAAGAAATATTTAGAATTAGCTTTTCATTTCGCCCGCATTATTTATCTAGTTATTTAAACAACTTTGCAATTGCAAGTAAATATTGAGTGTTGAAAAAAAAGAAGAAACTGCTAACTAATTTTGCCTAATGATGCTTGTAAAAAACAGATAATTTTAAGTTTGAAATGAAAAGTTTTGAGCTTTGAACTAGCTAATGAGTTGATATAAGCAGAAATGCTAAACAAAATATTTAAATAAGATTGAATTCTGTGAGAGTAGTGGTGACCCTGTGGTAACGGCCGCCACTAAGTGAATTACGAGTTGTTGGTCGTGAATTCAAACCCAGACAGGCGCTTTACTTTGTGTAAATAATTTCATCACCACTGCTCTCAAAACTGTGAAGGAAAACTTCGAGAGGAAACCGGGATGTCCTAGAACTTAAAATTCGAAGACATGTGACCGCTACCAACCCGCACTGGGCCCGCGTGGTGGATTACGGCCCACTCCCTCTCATAGAGAGGAGGCCTGAGTCCCAGCAGTGGGAACAATTTAGGCTGATTATGCTGTGAGAACATCAAGGATGAAAATTCCACATTTACAGTCTCAAAAAGATGCATACATCGACAAGAATTAAGATAATAGGGATGATGACTAAAACTTTTTTTTTGTCCGTCTTTGAGATTATAAAAAAGTATTGGACACGTATTATTTCTTTTTTTACGTAATCTAAAGATGGCGATACATTGAGGTAAAATGTGCCATGATGTCACAAGTATGTAGATTTTATACATACTAGTAGTATACTAGTGACGCAGCGTTCCCCACTCCCCAACCTACTCGTAAAATGCGTTTTATCTAAGTATTTTTTATTAATATGATAAAGCAAAAAATACGTGTCTAATATTTTTTTATTATCTGACCGACGGACTAATTAGTTTTTTTTTTTTTTACCCAGGCATCATCCCTATTGTCTACAATCTTTCTTCCAATGTGTAGCCACAAAACATGATATTATACATTGGGTACTTAATTGTAGTTACAAATTGATACACGAGGGGATAATATTGGAACATCAATTGTAGACAATCAAATAAAATATAATATTGTCGATGGCGCTGTAAAATGGTTGAAGCCGTGATATACTTATATCCCTAGGGATATCTAGTAATATAATTATTTGGGTATTCCGACCAAATAGGTCAGGTTAGGTTAGAACTATGACCTAATACGCGCGAGCCGAGCGAGCGTAGGATGCGGGGCGACGAACTGCGACCAATTTAGACGTAGCGCTGCGTCGAAATTGGTCGCAGTAACAAAATAGGACACTGCGACAATTATGAACCGCCTGCATAATTATAATTATATTACGGTATATAGCTATATCCCTACGGATATAACTATATCATGCCTTCAACCACCTTACTGTGACATTGATGTATAGGTCCATCTTTTTTAAGCTGTCTGTACCTAGGTAGTTGCGTAGAATCAGAATTTACTTGTATGTACAATCTGAAACTTTCCACACCTAATCATGACGATATGATTACAGTATTGATCGCCTGTTTTACCATTTAACATCTTTAATAACGATATTATCATATTTTATATTTTGCTTTAGACTTGACATCAAGGCAACGACTACATTTTGCATCAAAAAGGAACTTCCTTCCGGTCGTGAAAGGAGCCGATTATATCGAACACACCGACTGAAAGTATGACCAACTGGGCTTATACCAAATCTGTCTACAATATTATAAGTAGGTGCCATCATGATTCTCTTGTCCCTATCTGAATTTATTTGGGGTCGAAATTCGATTCATACTTCTCTATAAATCATCATCTCAGCAGTCACCTATTAAGTATATAATGTAGAGAGACAAGTGCGAAGTACTCACGTCAAAATCCTAATGCTAACTATGATACATAATATTTATTTATTTGTATATACATTATTGTACACCACTAAAATACATAATAAAAAAATATATTACAATTATAATATATCATAACTTTATATTATACATGCGAAAGTGAGTTTGTTTGTTTGTTACGCTTTCAAGCTGAAACGGCTGAACGGATTAAGAAGAAATTTGGCATATGGGTAGACCATGGCCTAGGTTACGACATAGGATAGTTTTTTTATCTCGGAAGTACGTTCCCGTGGCATAATTTTTGACCTCCAAGCGGGTGAAACCGCGGGCAAAACATAGTTATCTTATAAAAAGATGAAGAATCACCATATTCACGTTTGACTTACTTTTAATAATACCTAGATTTTCACCTATGTTTTTGCTACTCATGTTTCCAAAAATAGCTTCAGAATAGGTCCTGACACGAATTCTGTCTAAAAACACCATTTTCAATCTGAAACAAAAGTATGTAGGAAAAATGCACTTTAAATCACAAACGATACCCCATTTTTTCTGGAGCCCAACCTAATAAAATAGACCGAGCACATTACTTTCCGTCGGCTCCACCCGTACGTCTCCTATGCAAAGGTTTAAATTCGACTCTTTATTACACCATCGGAGCTCGAATGTTATATAAAATTCTTGTATGACGAAATTGTCTGGGAGTCCACGTAAATTTTTTACAGCACCTTTTTGATATCTCGCGAGTAGGCACTTAATAAAAATTCAACGATGTTAGAACAATCGCAGTCGTTATTTTGATGACACCGGCGCGTCTGCGTTCTGAATATTACAACGTGTCTGTAAACTAAGCTTTGTGTAATAACACCCAAGGTGCGACTAATGCTTTGCTCTAATTTTCTTGGTTGATGTGATTTCAGAGCTACGACATAATGCATACTATTGCATGCTGCTGTGAAATTACATTTACGTACATATGTCTGTGTTATGCAGGTATTATTGCTCTTGCTGTATGTAGTGTCTGTATGATACTCTCCCCTCGCCACATTGGTCGGGTGTCCGAAAGAATTTGTCATCCTATTTATTCCGTGGCTTTAATCAATTGTTAGATAGCCTTTTTTGCCATAGATAAAATAACCCATCACTGTGTAATGAAAACTACAACGATGTGTTGACGAATAAATCATAACCCTTATTTTTGCTTCGCTGTAGTCGGGTAAAAAAACAACAAGCTTAGTCTTTTTCCTAACTATGTTGTGGTAGGCTTCCAGTCTTAACCGGATGCAGCTGAATACCAGTATTTTACATGGAGCGACTGCTTTCTGACCTCCACAATCCAGTTACTAGGTAATACGAGTAAAAGTCTGACAACCACTGTTGTTAGAATTTTGGGTTTCTGACGATCCGCAACGACTGTCAAAGATCCAAGAATGACAGCCGGGACCAACGGCTTAACGTGTTTTTTTTGGCGCGGAGGGGTCTCGATATTTAAAGATGGTCACCCATCTACGGACAGACCGCGGCAAGCGTAGCTTAATCTGATCGATCGACCTGTGCCTAAAAACGAGTACCTCATCGTGTAAATTAACCTGAGATTTGATAGCAGATCAAAATCGGCTAACCAATTGCGTAACACACTAAAAATTGCAATGCCTTTCATTTTGACAATTCTACTACATTTATTGCGTTATTTACGATGTCGAGCAGACAATTTTTCAACATAATTATGAACCAATGGATTTTCTTTCAAGATCCTTCGGATTGTGTAAGAAAGTGTGTTTCTGAATTGGGGTGTAGGTTTCTACAAATTAGAAGCAAGGAACATAATCATTACTTTTAGTATATTGTGACCGTAAATTATTATACAAGTACATTTATTTTATAAAAAGGCTTAATGAAACTCATAACGTTAAGTTATTTTAAAATTTGCAAGAAACTTACGCATAATATAGGTAACCTTGAAAGAAACTTTAAGAACTCTCCCCATCTAAAATTTCGTGGCCCGGTGCGTACCGAAATTAATTACAGCACTTTCTGTTTATTTTGGATTAAAGCACATTTTAACACGAGGTTATTAAGGCCTCCTACACTTTATTGAAAATGTCTAATGTCTAGTGTTTAATTAAGTGTTGAAAGACAACCGCTAGGTGTTACTTGTTGTTGGTATTTTGATTTATTGTCCTGTCTTTAGTTGGATTTTTTGTCGAACTGAGTTTGTTGAAATTTTGAGGTTATTTCATGTATTTCTCAGGCTTTAAGAAATAAATTTAAATGACTGATTGATTGATAATGAAAATGGTTCATAAATGATTCCGCCTTAGAGCGTAACTGTGATACTATTCCCCAATCGTGTGACACCTAGGGCCGAGTCACACCGGAATGGCAGCGGCCGGCAGCGGCTGCCAGCGTCCGCCAGCGGCCTCCGGCGTCACCGCTGGCGGCCGCTGGTGGCCTCACGCGACCTCCAGATCCCACGTGCCTATTCTCCTCTTAAATAGTTTTGTTTCTACACGCGGCCGCCCGTGGGGCCGCGAGCGGCCTCGCGTCGCCGCTGGCAGCCGCAGGCAGAACCACCGACAAGATGCGCAAGGCACGCGGCCGTATGTGGCCTCGACACCTTTCAAGCTTTTCAAGCGATACTGGTTTTTTAAGTATGTAGATAAAGTTTAAAAAATTATTTCACACTGAAAGTGCTCGCCGCGTCGCTGCCGTCCGCTACCATTCCGGTGTGACCCGACGCTAAATATCGTGTCCTGCGTGTCCTGTCGTCTGCACGTAAAAACTGATGATGGGCGTTCTTGATGGCGTCAAACACGGAACTCATTTCTGGGTCAAGTTCATTTAGATTGCAATCGACAGGTGAAGAAGACAATAAATATAAATTAAAATGTACCAGGCGAAATGTGGGTGTTATTCACTCTCTGTCCCTCAACTTTGGGGATTATAGCGTGATGTTTTGTGTATTTAAAGGTGTTATTCTTTCCTCAACCGTAGTTGTTTTTGTTTTATCCTCTACAACTATAAACGCCATGGTGAAACTGTCTAAAACTGTTTTATTTTTATTTTACTCCTGGTTTAATTTATTTTTTTAGTAATTCTATAAAATGTCTTCGACTATCAACTCAAGCAAACTTTTATTAAACATTTTTCGCTTTTCCGACTGTGTTAATTAAAACACGTATTGATTAAAAAAGCTGTAACGTAACAATATAGGTTTTATATTAAAAATATATCGTTAGGATACAGCTTTTTTAATAAAGAAAGCGATATTTTTTTTATAAAAGATTTTTTAACAAAAATGTACTAACGATTAAAATTCTTGGCGCAAAACTAAAAACTAATAGCCTCTGGCAATATCTTCGTTTAATTGAAGATGAAAATTAAACGAACAAAGATCTACAAAATCGAGTATCTGCAAAGTATATAATAGCCTAGACACCTACAAAGGAAAGTTATTAATTAAAGATATAATAAAATTAACTTTTAAGAAAAATTCAATTATTTGAAACAGTCGCAAAGTTTTTCTATCGCCCTCTTTTTATACCTTTCACGTCGCTTTGGCACCTTCTTATTAAAACTTTGCTGATATGTAGGTAGATAAGAATCAGTAATCATTTTTATCAAACATCAGAGGGAGGTTGGAATTAATATGTATTAAGTTCCGTAATTAGCGTATTTATTTCCAATTGGCCCTGCTCTTGATCTCGATCTCGACTGGTGGAAAGCGGTGGATTAAGAGAAGATATGTTCACTCTTGTTTTGAAGACTGAAGGGTTATACGTGGTAGAGAATACAGAGGCTAACAGAGAGTTCCACAATTATTATCGAGTTCAAGAACGCTGCTTCTTGCTTCAAAAACGGTGAAGGAAAATATCGTGAGGAAACCGGCCATGCCTGAGACATATTTCTCGACGGCATGTGAAGCGGAGTCAGAGGTTCATGGGCGGCTTTAAAACTCTGACACCAGGTGAGTCACTAATTACACAAAACGAAGAAGAAGCCATTCGCACATCACTGATGGACACACCCTAAGACTAAGGTTTCCTAAAAAAGCGGAAAAAGCCAAAACGTCTAAGGACGCGGTTTTTTGACACCTCAGTGTCAAATACTGGTGAAAATGACAGATTTTCATGACGGCCGTTATTCTATGACGTAACCACAAAACAAAAACCCAACGACAAAACCCAATAACACTTTGCCCGACCTGGAAATCGAACCCAGGACTCCACGCTCAGCAGCTGCGCTTGCGACCAAGAGACCAATGGGCTTATAAACACAGGCCTAAAGCAAAACTACTACCTATACCCATTTTTGCTACAGGCTTGTATATTCATCTCCGTAATTGATGCCCCCAAGGGAGAGATGTTATGAACTTTGGGGGCCATCGCTCTAAAAATTAATAGGTATCTATTATTCTTGAAGGCTTTATAATATTCTGCGTTGTCTTTCCTCCCCCTTGTTATTAAAATTTAAAAGGAATTCTTGTAAAGAATAGATATTTTAATTTGGGTGCCTTTTGTGATGTGATTTTTTTTTGTTTCATCTGGCTATAGATTTTAAGGCGTAGCGCTGACGGCAATTGTTTGAATGATTTTAA
Organism: Agrochola macilenta; assembly: GCA_916701695.1. NCBI lineage: Eukaryota > Metazoa > Arthropoda > Insecta > Lepidoptera > Noctuidae > Agrochola > Agrochola macilenta. The sequence goes on along the minus strand of OU753560.1, from coordinate 18,146,971 downwards.
TATTTTTTGATGTTATAAAAGTTGTGTATTTAGTATTTTTAGTAGCCAGAAGTAAGTTGTTTTTCGTAGGTTGGTATTTTTACTTAAAGGTACAAAGGTACAAGAACTTTTAACTTTTAAGTAAAAATACCAACCATCAAGTAATTAATCTGCATATTAAAGTTTGTTCGGGGAAGTACTAGAACTACTTTTTTCTCCCATCTAGAAACATTTCTTGGTTTCTCATAAAGAATTTAAAGAAATGCGTACCGGTGTAATAGTCACAGCTATTGCAATTCCAACTAAGAAAAAGAAAGAAAGAAACATTGATTATTCTGCACAATCAAAACGCACATTGTTTTTTAAAGACATAAAATACACATAAAAAAGTAGCCAAAAGCCTCGTATGACACCAATGAAACCAACCAACCAATCAACCAACCACCCAACCAACCAATCAACCAAACAATCAACCAACCACCCAACCAACCAATCAACCAACTAACCAACCGACCAACCAACCAACCAACCACCCAACCAACCAATCAAACAACTAACCAACCAACAAAGCAACCAACTCGTATTTTAACGGTCGTCAATGTACCACCTAACACATTTTTAACCGACTTCCAGGTTTTATGTTCGACGCGTATGTATGTTTTTTTTTTTAATGTATATCCGTCGATTTCTCCGTCAATTGTGAACCGATTTTGAAAATTCTTTTTTTGTTTGAAAGAATATGCTCCCGGATTGGTCCCATGTAAATTTTATTAACTTTGCTGCGATAGTTTTTGAGTAAGCTTCAATAATTCGTATTTTTCCCACTTAGGATATGTGGATGATATGATGATAACTTCCTGTGACTGTTATTTACATAGCAGGTACTGGTATTCGACTTTGTGTGGGGTAGGTACCACAACTAAAAAGTGAAAAATAAAAACTTTTTACAAAAAAAAAACAACCGACTTCCGAAAAAAAACACTACAAAGTGAAAAATAACTTAAATTTCGGAAATCGGTGGCAAAAAACGAAAATTCAAAATCAAAGACACCGACTTCCGAAATTTAAGTTATTTTTCACTTTGTAGTGTTTTTTTTTTGTAAAAAGTTTTTTTCTTAAACGTGTCTAATTTTTATTGGAACAATCACATAAATTAGAACAATGAAATAAGGCGACGCCTAAATTAATACCTAAATAAAATCATGCTGTTGGATTCTCAACTTTTGTCAGTTAACCGAGCATTGAAAATCCAACGGCGTGCTTTAAATAAGGCATCAAAGATATAAATATGTCTAGAAAGACAGTCAAAGCTGTGAACTCGTCGAAAAAAATAGCGTGCAACTGTTAACTGTTGGTCACTAAATGCAAGCACACTAGAAAAGCACAATGACGTGGCGCGAGTGTAAGACATAGCTGTCACGCACACCAGCATAACATAGTTGGCTTGTTTGTTTTAGTTCATTTGCAGTGCGACACTCTATGTAGACATATAAATAATCAAAGTAAGGCATAAGTGAAATTTAAACTACGCAGGTTACACTTAATCTTAAGCTTATGGATTGAGTTCTAAATCTCCAAACGAAAGTAAAACTGAATTCCTATTTTTATCAGAATAGCACTGCCCTATTTCTTCCGGTGTTTGTCGTAAAATGCGACTAAGGGACGTACTTAGAGAATGGGCAGCAGCGTTCTCCAAGCATTTTTTTATCAACATCCTACTGCGCGTCGAACCCGCCTGCCAAGCGTGGCGATTATGGCATACTTCCCACCAAAAATGACAAGCACAAAAAACAAATTCTTTATTGACTTTCAAATTAATGCTGAGCTCTTACATACTATTATAATGCACTCAAGACAGTCATTGGCTGGCCGCATCCAGTTTTTTTCCTGCTGAATTGGCCCAAGTAACAGATGTTACGTCGGGTGCACGCGGACTAGGTACATATTTTTAGGTATTTCATACATCTATTTTATTTTTTATTTTTTATTTATTTCTGTATCTATCTATCCGTGACATCACTGCGGGCCCTATCAGAATACAAGCGCATTGACATTTATAATTAAATGCAGCATGCATCATGCTGAGATAGGAGCCTTTTGGCCTCGCACAGGACTTTCTGCTTTTATTTTAATTTTACTGTTTTTATTTTTTATTGTTTTTTCCTATTTATGTTTCAATGAGTGTGATTTAGTTTAATTAGAATACATTTTCTTTTTTTTTTTACAAATTGTTGGCTGTTGAAAAAAGAAAGTTGCCATTCAAAAAGCAAATGAGAGCAAAAAAATAAACATAGCAAAGTTTTTAGCTTAATTAACGATGTCTGCTGCAGCGCCAAGCAAGAGCAAGCATCACTTTGTCAAAATCATCAAACACTACAATTATGACTTACTAGTTTCTGCCCACGACCTTGTCGCGTGGAAGTCGATAAAATACAGTCTATGCTACTCGTTGATAATGTAGTTTTCTATAATGTGAAATAATTTTTAAACACGGTTAAGTATTTTTTGAGTTTATCCATTACATATAAACATACAAAAAATCAAATCTATTCTATTTATAATATTCGTTTAGACTAGCTGCGCCCCACGGTTACATCCGCATAAGTCTCGATCCAGGGGAATATCGGGATAAAAGGTATTCTATGTCCTTCTCCAGGTCATGGTCTACCCATATGCTAAATTTCATCCAAATACGTTTAGCCATTTTAGCGTGAAAGCGTAACAAACAAACAAACTCATTTTCGGATTTATAATATTGTATACATAATATACATATACAACGTGTCCCAAAATCCAACGAAAAGCTGGCACCAGACGGTGGACCTGGTCATCACTACCCAAGAAAAAATAATGAAAAAAGAACCCTCGTGCATTGTAATTTTCGGTGGTTACTAAAAAGAAATCAGTTGTTTCATAGAAAACTGCAATACCTACGCGGTAAAAATGTATGGAATAGCAGATTAAAAAAAAAATTACCGACGAAAAATTTCAACGCAGGGGTTTCAGAATCATGTACTAAATCCATGGTAACAGTTTTCGCGTCGATATCCGTGCCACCCTGTATACTTCTATACGCAGATAAAGTCACAACCATTTTCAAACCTAGCTGTCTCATAAATCCTCACGTACCAGCCATAACTGTAGGGCTGGCAGTAATGCATATTAACTTCCATACAACGTGATACACATGTCGGCTGGGCTTGTCAGTGTCATGTCGCTTCGTCGCGACCTTGTGTAAGATGTATTAGTCTTTGTAGCGCGTGCCTTTTACATAATCTCAGGTTTTGTTAATGGAAAAAAGATTGTGAACGAGATTAAGAAGGATTGAAGTATACTTTTTGTGTAAATATATTCCGAGGAAGAGTGTAAATAAATAGGTTTTTTGTAAGGGCTTATGTAAATGAAATAAGTATACAGACGTTTGTATTATAAGAAAGATAATTTGTCAAAAGTTCAGTGGAAGACTAAGTAGGGATGTTGTCGTAGGTATCCATTTATGCTTTACCATTTTCGCAAAAGATTTGCAATTCGTTTTTAAGTACGTGCAGTCCGGCCGTTGAGAAAATGAGTTCCTGACACCTGTCGGTTGGACAATTTTTAGTGGTAATAAGGATGAAATTCGTTAGTATGAAACTGACAGGTGTCCATAACGCATTCTCTTGACGGCCGGACTGCAGGGATATGCTTTTAAACGATGAATATTAGAAAACAGTCTTTCAGATTTGTTATTATTTTACAAAAGTGCAGTGCAGTGCAAAAGTTGTAGATCGCAGAAACTGACGAGGCCGCCCATTGTATGTTTTGTAGTGTTAAATTTATTATTTTCTATGTATTTTATGGTGTACAACAAAGTATATACAGGCTTATTTTAAGTTTACCCTAAACCTCTTAAGGGGTCATTGTACTCATCATTATGAAAAACTTTCACTATGGGACCAACGCTGAAATTGCGAAAAAAATATCAGCTGTTCCCTACATTTATGTTCGCATATCTCGTCGAAATGTCCCGAAGTGAAAGTTGATTATCATCAACAAATTATCGAGGTTTAGGGTAAACAAAAACTAAGGTTGTAAAAATAATTTAATAAAAGTGGATTTTTCAGATAGGTACGACATAATACATTGCCGCCAATTGGCATTTGACCGATTTGTGTGTCAAAAGCTCTTAGAAATAATAAACAGAATCCAAATCTAGCCAATAACATCGGAGATAAATGGCAAAAAATGTAAAGCAAGGTCACAAACGCTAGTCAAAAAATTTAAATTGAGTAACATGAAAAATATGAAAGATAGTCCCTTTTAAAATTAATTTTCGATAATTTTTCATGAATATTCACAAAGATACGAGTCGTCATGGCCCATGAGCCGCATTGGTGAAGCAAAAACTTTGTACCCCTTTTTACGAAAATTACGCGGACGGAGGAGTATGAAATTTGGCACAGTTAAAGTTTATATGGAGAAGGAGTGCAGAAAACTAATATTTTTATATAATAATATACATTAGAAATACATTTAATTGATAAAAAAACCATTACACACACTACCATGCGTTTGACACAAGATTGCTACCTTTTTTTTTTTTTTTTTGGGTGGGAAATCATCAAATGACTCCTCCCGCTCTGGGCGGAGCGAGAGGGAGTGTCAGACTTTTACTGACTAAAACCCACCCGTGTTCCTTCCGTTGCCTGTGTGCCGGGGCCGCGATATCCCTTTCGGACCAACTCGCAACCCTGGCAGGCATTGGCCCTTACGGACCCCGTCAGTTGGTGCTGACATCTCTTTGAGGCGCGCGTGGAACACAACGCGCCGTCGACCCGGGCCTGGTCCTAATCGGACGGCGAGCTACCCATTGCCCACCGTCCGCAACCCCGCGCCTACGGTGGCCGGAAGTCGGCTCGCGACTCCCGACGCCCGGGGCGTCTCCTGCGGCGACTAGGGGCGCGAGGGCGCGCATCTTGCATTTCCCTCGCGCGCTCCGCCTCCTCCTTCGCGAGCATTACTGCTTCGCAGAAGGAAGTGACGGCTTCCCATGCACTCTCGCTCCGGACCATGGCCTGAACCAGGGCCGGACGCGAGAGATCGCTGCCGATCGCCTCCGAGAGGACACGGCGGTGCCCCGCCCAAGCCGGGCAGACCTCCACCGTATGCTCCACCGTGTCCTCCGGGCGACCCACACAATGGTAACACCTGGGCGTTTCCTCCCGCTTTATCCTGAACAGGAACCTTCCGAAACAACCGTGTCCGGTGAGGACCTGCGTCAGGCGGAAGGTGAGGACGCCGTGGCGCCTCTCTAGCCACTCCTCAAAGAGGGGCCTTACCGCCGCAATTGTGGCGTGCCCAGCGCTGGGTTGCGACAATCGCACTCTCCATGCCGCCATGAGATCCCGCCGGAGCTCTGTCCGCTGTGCCGTGATTTCTCGCGGCAGCGGAGTTACACCCCGGCGTTTCGCCTCCTCGCGCAACTCCCACATGTGCGCGAGGACTTTTGCCTCCAGATCCCATGGCGGTAGTCCGGCAAGGAGGCTCGCCGCCTCACGGGAGACCGTGCGGTATCCTCTGACCAGCCTAATGGCCATGACCCTTTGGGACGCGTTCAATCGCTGGGCTGGTCGCAGCCTTAATGAACGCGCCCACACCGGTGCCCCGTAAAGGGCCATGGACCGCACGATCCCCGCGTAGAGCCTCCGGCAGGAGGCGTTTGGACCCCCTAGATTGGGCAGAAGCCGCTTCAAAGCAGCCCAGCCCTCTGCAGTTTGGGAGCCAAACGTCGGAAGTGCTCCACGAAGTTCCACCGGCTGTCGAGGACGAGTCTCAGGTACTTCATCGTCGACTCGACACCGATGTGAACCCCTCCCGCCGTTATCTGGGAACCCGACAGCGGCGCGTTCCGAGGACCATAGAAACACATGGCCTCGGACTTGTGCAAGGCCACCTCGAGTCCCAGTTGCCGGATCCTATCGACGATTGTCGCAACCCAATGTGTCGCTAGTTCGGCCGCCGCCTCATGCGACCTCCCCTGCACCAGGACCAGCGTGTCGTCAACGTAGCAGACTACGCTGACGCCGCTAGGGAGGTCGGCGCGCAGCACCCAGTCGTAGCCGATGTCCCACAGATGCGGCCCCAGGACCGATCCCTGCGGGACACCGCACGACATCTCTCGCCGGTTCCACTCTCCGTGGTGACCCAAGATTGCTACCTTAGATGCGTTTGACACAAGATGGCTACCTTAGAATCATGACATGGCAGCATGGAATTAGTATGTACTATACAACTTAAAATTTTATTATGGTCGAATTTTGACCTCTGGGTGACCACTAGTAATAATTATTATTGTGCTTGTAAAAAAATACTCACGACAACATTAAAATGCACCATCCCATATTTTGTCAAAATGTGCGACAGGCACGCTCGAATCCTATGGGATGGCATTCACATTGATGTATGAACAGAACAGCTACCAATATCTATACTGCCTTTGTAATATCTTCCATCTATTCACAGTTTATACTAAAGATTTGTTCGGAAAGATTTTCAGTACTAATAATAAATCACAGGAGCTGCCACTTTTGGACTGTGAATTAATCAAAAAGGTATATTTGAATCCTGCGCTCGGGTTAAAGGCGTATTCGTTTTGGCGTGGGCTGTTTTAAATAAAATACGGCCTAACTAAAAACTGATATTTCTTTGTAGAAAAGCCTTTGTGCTGTGAGTCGACGATATTATATTTGATTCTGTATCGTGACAAATATTCGGTCTTGACGCAAAACGTTAACTTGAAAAAAAGTCCGATTTGCAGAATGTCTGATTTGCAAAATATCCTATTCGCAGAATGTCCGATGAGTAAAACGTACTGTATTCTTTTATTGCTTTTCTAAACTAATATAATTAAGAAAAAAATATTAGAATTTTTGTATGTTTGTTATTCTTTCACGCTAAAACGGCTCCACGGATTTGGTTGAAATTTGGCACATGAGTAAACCATGACCTGGGTCATAGGATTTTGACTTTTTATCCCGATATTCCCACGGGATCGAGAATTATGCGGGTGAAACTGCGGGGCGCAGCTAGTAAATTATATTTTCGTTTTACTGCGACTAACTAGGTAGTGTAGGTAGTTAGTTAGGCTATGATGGACATAGCTACTTTAGTAGAATATAGAGAATATACCTATTGATGACTTACTGAAACGTATATTTTGATAAACGGGTATCTATTAATGTTATATTTTTTGTTTAATCAACGTCAATACAACAACGGAAGTAAACATTTTGTAATTTCGAAATTTCATGTTTCCAATGTGGGTGGTTAATTAAAATTAGATCATAAATTTCAATTACAATGGATCCTTTGAACGGAGTTTGTCCAAATAAACATCGAATTTACGTCAGTTTGTGAAAACCGTCGAGGGAATAGTGGTTAACACAGCTGGTATTATTAACAATATTAACATGGTTAGTTTTCACTCTAATCAAGATAGTTATTTATATGTTTTGGGAGTGATTTCTATTAAAGGTGCTATCATAATAATTTATTTAAAATTTTGTAGATATCCTGCTAATACACTTCATACGTGCTAGGAACATCTTTACCTCCAAAATTCGAGTTTTTTTCGAAAAAATCCGCTTAATATTGTATTAAAACAAATCATTATTAACGCAAAAGTTTGTGAGGATGGATGAATGGGTGGATGTTTGTTACTCTTTCTAATAATAAACTACTTAACGGATTTGGATGAAATTTGGCACACAGATAGTTTATAACCTGGATTAACATATAAGATACTTTCATTCCGATACTCTCATGGGATCGAGACTTATGCGGGTGAAACTGCGAGGCGCTGCTAGTTAGTAATATTATGTAGCAGGTAAAAAAAAAAGCGAATAGCTCATTGGGTATATTAAAACTCGTCCGTAACGCTGTGAAAAAGAAAAGTGGCCAAAAGGCTGGCAGCATTGCCACATTGGAAAGCAATACTGATTGTTTGGCCTGAAAATAGGCCAGCCCTCTGGTCACGTGAAGAGTCGACCAACCGCTTGGTGATTTCCCGAAATAATCGAGGAGCATTTGGACACCATTGATATTAATTTAGAATATTTTATACGGAACATGAAATCTCAAGTTATATATCGGCAGAGGGGCAAGGAATAGCAGGATGAACTGGACTCATTTGAAAATACTGGTCTATTTGCCCTTTCACAAACCAGCAGCTGTTATTCATGAAAGTCTTCCTATTCGAATGATGAGCTTAAATCGTCTGATTTAAAGGAAAATTATAGAAGGAGTAAAGCAATGCAAGGAAAAACATGAAACAGAAAAAACTCTGATATAAATGCTATCAACCACACTGGCACCTGTTCACAAGATAAGGCTGCACCGCGATACAGCGGTTAGATATATCAGTAACAACTGGTAAGCAGGGATCTGATAGCGTGTAATGTAAAGGCAGGTCCAGTAGTTGTTGGAATGGGTTGTTTTTTATAAACACATTGACATTGTTCAAAATTATGTACGACATGACATGATTACTTTGTAAAGTATTATATTATTTTAATTATTGTGAATGTGAGGCCTATGTGGATTTTTTTTCTCTTTAATTTTTTTTTTCTATATCAGTTAGTTTTAATGATGTTCTTTGAGTAGTTGATGCGGCCTACCCAAATGTCCTGTTTTTGGTATTGTTCGTCGAGTTGAGCTCCTTAAGTTCTGAGTTGAGCTATACGATTACTGACAAATCCTTGCACTGACTGGACAGGTCCACTCAAATCTGTGTGGTTCTTTCCTTAAAAGACCATTTCAGACACTAATCTCCATGGTTCTCATATGGCTTGACCAAGATTATGTCTGGACTATAAAAGAGACTGCGACCTCTGAGTTTGTTTCGGCCTTTCTTCTCAGGGTACTCAGATAGAAAACGCCGACCTCATCTAGCATATTTTTATTATGTTTTAATATGACGTGTAAAAGTGATTCCGCTTATTTACAGAATAAACAATTTCATTTAATTTCAATGTAATATTGCATGGAGCGTTTGCTCATTACTAGCGTATGGCTTCCGGGTTAGATCTCTGTTATAATAACAGGCTTTGGTTGTCACACCGCAGGGCAAAATCCTTTTCAGATATACATAGTTTTGCGTGGCAATATAGAAATAGAAAGGTAGCATAGGCACATCACATACTTAGCCTATATGATCCCACTGCTGTGACTCAGGCCACCTCTGAAAGGAAAAGGTGCATATTGAAATGTGGAAAAATACATAGCTTTTTGAATCGGTATGTGGCGATACTTATGAGACAAGATGTTAATGAACTAGTCTAGAATCTTTTTTTTTTTTTTTTTGTTAATTTTGACTTTCAAAATTGCCTTTTATGTGAAAAGAAAAAAAAGAAAGAAAGAAAAACTGTTTATTCTGCACAAACAAAACGCACATTAAAGACAAAAAGACATAAAGTACACACATATAATAGTAGTCAAAAGCCTCGTATTCAACCAATTAATAAAACCTAAAAAATAAAAACAATGTTGTTCATTGGTTATGTGCCCAATTGAAATAAATGATTTGACTTTTAACCCTAATTATGCATGGATTTTTAGCTTAGTTTCAATGAGTAGGTACTTGAGAATCCAAATCAACCAGTTTTTTTAAAATCTGTCTATACTGTTACCCAGTTACTGGGTTATGAAGGTTAGATAAGCAGTCAGTTCATGTAAAAGACTGGTATTACGCTGCATCTGGTTAGACTGGAAGCCGACCTCCACATAGTTGGGAAAAAAGTTAGACAGATGCTACACTAACCTCATCTAGCTTATTCTTAATATTTTTTTATATAACGTGTAAAAGTGATTCCGATATCCTATTTACAGAATAAACAATTTCATTTCATTTCTAAAATCAGTCTTTATTAAACTTGTTCCTCTTCATGTCAAAGGACCTTCTCCAACCAATCCGTCATGAACGAATCTAAGTCGTCACTTCACAAGTCCACACGCTTTTTAGGCCTGCATCTTTATTTTTAGCCACTATCCATTCAATCATTATTCAACATTAATTCGTTCTTACGAATGATATAAAAAAGCAAAAGCTCAATTTAAAAAAGTATTTCCAAGTAATGTAAAGTTCCTGCGAATGCTTGATGCTGCTTTTGACGTAATGCTCACGGCGAGCGAGCATTTACTTGTAACAATTACTTTCTACCTTGCCTTCATTGTAACGACCTACCCTCGGGCTGTACACCTCACTCCGCGAGTCATTGTGCCATTGCTCGATAAAATGTTACACCAATACGCTCATTGGTTTTTAAAATCAGGTTGTAACAAAACACTTCGCACTTCGGTTCTATAAAATTAAAAAAACGGTGAATGCTCGATGTTCTCTTAGGGCCGAGTCACACCGGAATGGCAGCGGCCGGTGGCGACTCCAGACTCCACGCGCCTAGTCTCCTCTTGACTAGTTTAAATGGTGCGCTCAGTGTTTTGGCGGTGGTGAGGAGCGCGCGGCCGCCCGCGGTACCGCGAGCGGCCTCGCGTCGCCGCTGGCAGCCGCGGGCAGAACCACCTACAAGATGCGCGTGGCGCGCGTGGCGCGCAGCCGCTCGCGTCACCGCGACCTTTTCAAACTTTTCAAGAGATACTGGTCTTTTAAGTATGTAGATAAAGTTTAAAATTACTCGGCAGACTCGGCCCTTACAAGTAAATGCTCTAGTCTATACTCACCTTTAAACAGCATTCTCTAATATATAACATAACCCAAGGAGGCCTTAACGTGTAAATAATACCAATGTTATAGGTATCGGTTATTTCGCGCCATGTGGGGGTAATGGAGGCACGTGGCGACTGCCTTCATACGCTAAGCTTGGCCCGACGCCCCCCCGGTCGATTGAAGCTTGAAAATAATTATTGTAAAGGCTTTTTAGTTTGGTATTTTATGTTCGTGTTTATGACAATGTGTTGGTTTAAGTACTATTTGGTTGAATTCGGAGTGCAACGAAGTAATTTCTTTATTATGTACGAAAAACATACAATTTGGTAGGAATTAACCATTGATTTAAATGGTTTCAATTTAACATTCCATGAAAAAATTGAGAACAAATATTGGTTCTCTATTGTGTTCCCTAACTTTTTTATCCATAATCTAAAGTGCCATGTATTTTTTTGTCCTAATCATCATTTGTCCGAATGATAACTTGCCCGAACTTAATGTCACATAATATCACATGCCATAAAATTGAAATTCCTAAATACAATATGCCCTAAATTTGTTTGTCATAAATATTACAATCAATAAATATATAATATACAAAAAACTTAAAACCGTTTTCAATAAAAGTTATAAGTCCTAAATCCAAATTAAATAACAATACAATTTCACACAAACATAAAATAAAACAAACATTCAATTATACAGAGTTGATATGACAGAGGGGCATTAAATAACACTACGTATACTATACGTGTTTAGTATTAATTCGATTTAAATTATATTTTATTCGATTAAAAAAATAAAAAGCACCTAAAATGAGTTTTTTTTTTTTCAAACAAACTAAATAGCTTACAAATCAGAGTAAAACGCAACCACCCTTTGAAAATAAATTTAACTGACCTAAAGATACCTAGGTAACAGCGGCAACGTCGCGCGCGTCGGCGTGTGTTATCTCGTCAAAGCGGGCGGCTGCCCGCCGCGCCGCCACGCCGGCCCGCGCCGGCGCGGCTGCGGTGGCGCGGGCGGCGCCTCCGCTCGCGGCGGCTCCTCGGCTCGCGGCTTTTGTGTTAGGTATGATTTTGAAGTACAACAATCACAAAAAAATTAAATTCTCGATGTGTCATTCACATGAATGCACAAATTATACCGACAGAGAATAATGTTATTTATTTTTCTAATTAAAAATCATGTCAGTGTATTCTAACGCCGTGTAAGTTACACGAGGCATTGTTGAACACTTTAATTCGTGTCGTATCACAATAAAAGCAGTCGATCACAAAAAAAAACACTAACACTAAATAATAATAATCCCAAGTTACGTGTCCTGTCACAATAAAAAAAGAAATACTGTCTTAAACTTATTTAGTGTCCTATCACAATAACAAAACAAAATCCCAATTGTCAGCGCGCGAGTTCGACAAAACGGAAGCGGAGCAGGTGCTACCGTGTTACGTAACATCTTGTACGTTCCGAAAGAATAGCGTCGGTGCACTGAAAAAAACAGTTTTTAGAAGCCCCACTGCCCCACTTACCGATCGCAACCCCTGCCCCTCGATCGCTAGGATGCAATAGCAACACACTGACATATTACTATTTCTTTTACGCGCGGTGTTTTGCAGATGATTGTCCCTCTCGTAATGAAAATGCAAGTGTGTGTGTATTTATTGCTTCCTTGTTTGCATTGTCATCTTTTTAGCGAAAATATTTGGTTGTACTTGTGACTTGCGTCACAGCGGCAACAACGCATAGGTTATACTCAGATTTATCGTTTTAAGGTGCATGACCTATGCGTATAGACATAATCAGCTGTTAGGAAAGATACATCGTGTTCAAACGGGGCAAAAACTTAAAAAATCATTTGCGACTAAACTACTGCTCCTATTTAATTGATTTTTGGTACAGAGCTTGAAAATGGTACCTTGTATACTCAGTTTAAAGAAAAGCCCCTCTGTCGTATCAACTTTGTATAACCTAATAATGTTTTTAAAACTTTGTATTACAGAGCTTTTGCTATGTATTAACTTACGAGTATTTAGATAAAACGGCCGAAGCCAATTACACTATTTAAATATAATTACAATTTATTACCTCCTAAATCCCCTCCTCTCATACTCCTAAAGAACTATCTATGAACTTCTGTCACGCGTTACGTAGATACGACTTAGGTATATATGAACGCGGGCAATATTTTTTCTTCAACCGACTCGTTTTGAGATTCGTTTTTTAGTTCATTGTTGTGTATTTTTGTTTGAAGTAGCAGGATAAATACGTTTTTGTTTTTATTTCCCAGTAAGAAGCATGAAATCAAGCATACACGATGCATGCAGCAAGCATGCAACATGTAGCATGCAAGCAAACATGCAGCATGCAAGCGGGCATGCAACATACAGCAGGTATGGTTTCTGTCACGGCTCCGGCGCTGCGGGGCTCTGGCGGTCCCATGCGAGCTTATCGTCGCAGATGGTTTAACGCCCGCCACCGCGGCAGAGGCTGGCCGGCCAAGCCGGCCAGTAAGTCGAAGCTGCGGTGCTCCTCAATTCGCGGGCCGCCTAGCCCCTCCGCGCCTACGCGATTTAAAATTACACTCTAGGGGTAGGGCAGACAAGACTGCGTGGAGTCGGATTTACAGCGATTTGTTTCTGTCATTAAACCCATTTTTGTTGCAAATGTTTTAGGATTAACAATTTTATTATAAATGAACATTCGGAATAATACATATTATATAATTCAATACTTAGGACATATGACTTTATTTCATGCAAAATTAGGAGATTCAATTATTATAGTACTCGATATTATGACAGAATAGTGATAAAAGTAAAGATAATTATGTAAAATAAAATTACGAATTTATTAACAGTATGTTTACTGAAGTTTATAGCAAACGTGATATGGATAATCATTTTCGGACAAACAATTTTCGGAGAAAAAAGGGAGTACCCAAATATTATCAATTTTTGAGAGCGAACATAGGTGCAGGCGACACCTACGAGAACCATAGAAACGAGTTTTGTCGACGGACAAATTGACAGATTGCTTTTGGTTATCTGTCATTTTGTCTATTCTTCCGTCGACAAAACCCGTTTACATTGGGGTCATGCTAAGTGTGCTCTTCTCACTAATATTCCGTAGGTAATGGTCGTGACATCAAAATTATACATCCAACGCCTTAACAAGAAAATTACTCTCACAATTTCCTGATTTACCACCATATCTAATGAGATGCAAATATCTTTTCTTACACGTGCCGCCAAAACAATACACCCACTCTCATGATATTATGTACAATACCTACGTAATTATGCTGAAAATTTAGTATGTTAAGGAATGTTAGTTCTGTATACCAATTAATGATGGGTAAATATGTATGTAAATAAGTATGGCTTTACTGAGATTAAAAAAAGCGCACGTCTTCGGCTAAGTGGTAAATAGTTATCTGTGGCGTACATTACCGCACTAGTGCGGTAATATAAAGTAAAAAGCATGCATGTTTAATGTACTGCATTATGACCCTAAAAGCGTTTCAATAAGACCCACTTTACGTGCTAGTGTGTTGAAAAAACTATTTACCCACTCCTACGGTGAGTCACACTATCGCTAGTCTGTGGACCGTACATTGTAGCTCAACTTTATTTTTCGCCTGGCCTGGCCCAATCAATGAGTGTCGCCCATCAGCTCCTACAACGGAAATATTGACAAACTTTATATTGGACTTGCTAGAGTTTCTCAAACTTGAGACGTTTGTATGACACGTGCGACGGGTTTGGGTGCGATGTTTTGTGAGATAATATTTGTGATTGGATCATAGTAGATTTATTTAGAATTAAAATGAAATGTACATATAAATAACAACTTATACCTAATTCATTAATAAAAATAACATATAATACCTAATTCATTAATAGAATGTCATAACTTAACTGGCGTCAAAAAATCTGCCGCATCGCTTTCGACTGGTCATGTAACCAAGAGACTGGCGGTATTGCCACGTTGTATGGCCATTCTTAGCCTCTGGTCAGGGTAAAAATCCAGCTCATGGGTCCTTTAAGTGTTTGTAAGGGATAACATTTCGACATCTACGCGGGCGAAGCGGCGGGTAAAAAAAAAGAAAAAGTCAATTATTTTTTTTACTTTACTTTACTTTATAGTCCTTAGGCGATATAGACATTGACAGAAATAATCTCGAGAGAAAACCTCTGCCGAATACCAAGGATCCGTTATAGCAGCAAGGTCTCGAGTTCGAACCCAAGGCACGCACCTCTGTCTTTTCGCATTCATGTGCGTAATGTATAATTATCACTTGCTTCAAAAACGTAGAAGGAAAATATCATGAGGAAACATACCTGAGAGATATTTCTCGACGGCATGTGAAGCCAAGTCAGAGGCCCATGGGCGGCTTTAAAACTCCGACACCAGGTTAGTCACTAACCACACGAAAAGAAGAACGAAGAAGCAGTAAACATGAGAAGAAAAGGGATAAAATATCTAACCACACGTAAATTTTACGTTGTAACTAAGGACATTCAGGATCGTCACACAGTGGGTGCCTGAAGACGAGTGTCGTCACAGGCACGCCGGCCTAAGAAATGTTCGCGTGACTATTTGGACTTGCTCCTGACCGATTGGCGCGAAAAGACAAACCACAAACAAAATTGGAAAACTATGGGGAGACCTTTGCCCAGAGGTGGGTCAACAAATGTTAATAAAAAGATTAAAAAAATTAAACAGAAATTTATCGCACATTAATTTAGTGAACATACAGTATCTAGGAAGTATTTTTCCGTGCCGGCCAGTTCAGGCGGCTATAGAATACTCCACTGTTATAGCGTTCTATGATTGAGATACACTGGCTGGTAGGATGGATAATATTTTAAGTGGCTAACATGACTCAATCAATGAATTGGAAATTAAGCTACAAGATATTTAGAATTATTACCACTGTGTCTATTTTACATCTAAATAATTTTAAATTGATCATTATTAATATGGGCATGCAGAGATACATTGAAATACATACAAGCTTTTACTGTTAAGTGAGAAATTAAATAAGTAAGCAAATTATTTTTGACGCTAAACTTAGCGTAGCGCACGCTTTGTCAAACTATTAACCAGGCCCCTTTATTTTGATTAGCAGTTTTCCAATACTTTTTAATTATACCGATCAAAGTCCCTTATTGTTGTTCATCATTTACAGCCGTGTGTATAAAGTGTTCGTAACTTGAGACGGACTTTGCTAACGACTGCGCTGTTTGTCCCGGCCTCACTTCCAATCTATATAACGATTATCTGCGCAACTGTACCGGGATCATTTGTTAAAAGTTCCAGCGAATAAATGAGTTTGATTAAAGGGCACTTGAGTACAGAAGTGTTACGGATTTTCGCATTGTGTTCCGAAGGTTAGAGAGTTCAGCGTTTGTTATCGGGGACGGGGATTAGTTTTAGCATTTTATTATGTTGGCGTTCTGGAAAAGTGTGTTGTGTAATAATTATTATTTATTAAAAAGGTTTTATGAAATTGGCAACTTTTTTTTGTAAAAAAGTACGTTCGGTGCGTAACACTTGTAGTATAGTACGACACAACCTAGATGTAGCATAAATTTGAAAATTTCCATTCATTTGTTTCAATTTTACGAATGTATTTGGTTATACGAACGCTTACACAGACACCCTAAATCACCCACCTCCCTTCTACACACACACGACACTCATCACACGCTCAACACACATCACATATAACACACTTATACACACATCATACTCCACACACTCATACACCACATCACACGCGCTTACTCACAAACTATTGCCACTGTTACACGTTTTAGCTTCCCTAATTTTTTGTAAAATAATCTTACCGGACGAATGGATGGCCCCTATAACACAGGATTTTCCTAGCATTTGTGTTATTATTCACAAAATTGAGCACAAATGTAATACCATAATATCGTAACATGCATTATATTTCATCTTTTTGCAAAAAAAAAAAATATTATTAAAAATATATTATAATAAAAATAAAAAATAAAAATATTATATGACTTTAAAAGTTATTGCGTTTTCGTTTTCGTTTCGATTGGTGATTTTGAAGACGCACTCAGTTCAGATGGTGATCGGCTTTACGAATTTTGCCGATGCTACATCTAAGTTGTGTCGTACTGTAACTGCTGTTGCCTACCACCATTACTTATACCTTTTATTGCAGGTTATTATTTCCTTGTTCATTCCCTGTTACCTACAAAACATACGGAAAAAAAAAATGGGTCGACCTCCATCCAATTATCACAGAACTAAGTGGAAACCAAACACATTACTTAACTAGTCCATAAAAAAACATGCTATCACAAACACGTACTACTCTTCTATCCACTATAAAATCTATTATTGATCAGGATGTGTAGCCTCAATATGTCAACTAAGAACACACAATTCTACACCTTAATGCCGAGGAAATATGGTTTATTATTCTTTGAGACGCTACCAAGACGCGTGGTAACCCGTTAACTGCAAGTGGGGTAAGTTTGATGGGCCTCGCGTGTCTGTGGACGAGACAGCCGACTTTAAGTTGTATAATGTTGTGCACAACAATTTGGCACGAAGTGTACCGAGTTTCTTTCTCTTAATGTTTTGAAATTGCGTCCGTGGAACGATTTGATCCGGATTTTAATTAATAGCGACTTGAGGGTTAAGTGCTGGAAATAAATGGAACGAGTTTACCGGTTGAATGGGCTCAATAGTTCTAAATGAAACGTAATTTAAGTGGAATTGAAGATGGCTTTATAAATGTGAGTAAATAAAATAAATAAATACCTTTACAAGTTTCTATTGTTAGTAAGAGTTATAAATACCTACAGTTAACTGGACTTTATATAAATTTGATTTAATTAGAGCAAAAACCTTTCCGTTTTATCACTTTTGACGGTTTGAGTTATCATTTAGTGTTTGATAGTATTTTTATATTACTCAGTAGTGTTTTATCATTTTTGACTATTCATGATTTATGTTTATAAAATATACTTGATTTTTCATAACTGGCGGGCGCAAGTGCTACTGCTGAACATGAGGTTCTGGGTTCGGTTCCCAGGTCGGAAAAAGTGTTATTGGGTTTTATTCATCAGGAATTTCTCAGTACCAGCCCGGAGTCTGGATTTGTGCCCGGGTGATGGCAATAGGCTCGCCCCCTATTACATGAGACTCAAACATTACTGGCGAAATGTGGGTGTGCTATACCTCTGCCTAACCCTTTGGGGATTAACAGGCGTGGTGTTATGTTATGGTATAATTACCTATAGTCTATTTATAACCATGTTTTCAATTGATATTATTTCCACTTAAACAAACATCAACTATAAGCTAGTGTAAATAAAGTTGATTTTAGACTGACAAGCACTGTTGAAAAAGTCAAGAAAATATGAAGCTGTGGCGCAAACTGAACCTTATGTGTAGGACTTACGGGTATAATGTTCCCACTGTAAGGACACTGGCCTCCTCTCTTCGAGAGGGAATGGGCTGTAATCTACCACGCGAGCCCCCAGTTGTCCCCAGAGTTGGTCGACGTCACATGTATTCGAATTTTTGGTTCTAGGACATGCCGGTTTCCTTACGATGTTTTCCTTTTTATGGGCATGAGGAACAGGGTGTAAAGTTCACTCATCCCCATAGAAAAGGGAGGATCCTCCAACCAGACGAGTGTTGTGTCTGGCGGGCAACTACCCAGAGGTTGAACATGGGAGATTATATATATGTCCATCGCGCGGTAAACTTTAATTGCGCGATGCAGGATTTGTGTGACGGCAGGATGTTGCGTGACGTCAGGTCTTTAATGCGTAGTTCGCATGTGGTAATGTAGATGCCGCCACAACTTCACCGTTTTGAGAGCAGTGGTGATGAAATTATCTACACAAAGTAAAGCGCCTGCCTCGGTTCGAAAAAATAATAAATATTTAAAAAATCGGCCCATGGAGCCACTACTCCTTTAATCATCCTACTTGCATTTTATTAATTAAAAACTCAAACACGTGAAGAAATGATTAAAATGTGAAAAGAACCTTCAGCGTTAATATATTCAGAAAATACTCATTAAATCCATTCACTAAGCTATGAAGACCTTTTACTGCAGGTTTATTGTAATCCTGGATTACGACCTGCCAACTTAATTAACTGCGTTTTTTGTAAAGAAAATAATAAAGAAGAAATTGCTTTAGACTAAGTACCTACATCTAATAGAAATAATTCTTGTTTTTTTAATGTTGCCTTTTGTTTTTAATGGATAATACTTAAGTAATTACCTACCTAACTTAATAATAACTTAAGTAAATTACCTAACAAAAAGTAGTTCAGTAGCTTTTTTATTTTTTTTGTAAGTAGGTAACTGAGTACTTTATTTCATAAGATCGTGTTTAAAATTTAAAGAATTGTTGTTACATAAAATATTATGTTTAGGATAAGTTTTGTTATGTGTGTACTTATTAATTTATTTTCGTTGTTTGTTGTATATTTGTTGTTGTTTATTGTCCTGTATTTGTTGTCTTTATTGTAACTTAAATGTATCATAATTTAAAAACTCTATTAGAACATAGATATTTTTCAGTACCTTTATATCTTATTAAAATAAGTAGTTTCCTATTAGGTATTCCATCTGCCTAGCCTTTTTCCAATTATGTTGGGGTCGGCTTCCTGTCTAACCGGATGCAGCTGAATACCAGTATTTTACATGGAGCGACTGCCTATCTGACCTCCACAACCCAGTAACTGGGTAATACGATACCCCTTGGCGACGCCCCATATCGACTATCAAAGATCCACGAATGACAGCCAGGACCAACGGCTTGTGTTATGTTCCTATTAAGTATTAATGTAAAATTAATTTGCATACCGTAATGATTCTTATGCTTATTCTTATTCTAGATAATATATTATTCTTTGTTAAAACTTGTTGGCAGTAAAACAACCCTGGCCCATAGTCGTTGGTTCTTCTTGTGACGTGTGACGCGTGACGATGGCAAATACTGAAAGAAAAACTTAAAAAAAGAATGGTCCTTTACTCAGCAACGCTAACACCTCCGCCATTGCTGACGCAGACATTTGGTCCTCAGATGTAAAGGTGACAGCTCATGCATCGTTCGTTATTATGACCGTACCTTTTTTTAACCGGTAAGTATGCGTTTAGGATTCTTCTTGTGCTCGGTAGAGTAGAGTGCCTATTAAAAAAATAGTTAAAGCTTGGAACCGAAATCATTGGCGCTTAACGGCTTAATAGGACTATCGGAATGCAAAACATACTCACATTCACACTATTAATAGTCTAAATAGCTCCCCAAAAAAGTTCATTGCCAATTATTTTTCCGACCACACCAAACCTCAACCCACAGTCATTCTACAAATGTTTGCTTGTCCATTAATTGCTCATTCCCTTATAACAGAACCAGCTGTTAAAAGAAAAATCTCAGCGTTCAACAGACGTGTACACAGGACAGTAGCACTTTCCACAACAAAAATACGTTCTAAATCCGCCATTATACGTGATAAAAGCCGTTTCAAGCGAACACGCGAAACGTTAACTGAGTTTAAATTGCCCTATTAATGGGCTGTAATGGTGTGGTCCACTGGGGTAATTCTGTCCCCGACTCGCATTGCACGGTTAGGCAAGCGTCCGATTCGATGAGTGTAATCCTATTACGTATTCTGTGTAAACTATAGAATAGTGCTCGTTTTGAACTGTTTTGATATTTGCTGATTGTTTGGTCTATTGGACGGCTGTTGCCCCATAATATGGTCATGATCATATTACAGCAGGGAAGCAGGGTCCGCCGGCTTTTCCAGGAAAAGTAGTCTATTTTTCTCTAGATTTTATGAATGCATGCAGTTAAAGTTTCAACTTTATATTTAGTAACCTAATCCGCTTAACTGTTCTTAAAGAGTCATAAATAACCCTGTAAGAAATCCTCTCTCTTTAAGAACAATTAAGCGGATTAGGTTACTAAATATACGTCGTCTATTGTATTTTTCAATTACCTAATTAAATAATTTTAATTAATTAAATTAAATAAATGTAATTTTTTAATTTATTAATTAAATAATTAAATTAAATAACTGATAATTTAATGTTGTAGAAGCTATTCTACAACATTAAATTATCTGTTATTTAAAATACATACCAAGGTATAAAATAGATTTAGGTACTAAACTATCTTAATATTATTGAAACATTAACAAATAAAAAGATATTGACAGCTTGTTACTATTATAAATGTGTAATTGCTATTGACTTCCCATCAAGAAACGATATGTAATGGTGCACTCACTTGTTTCTTGTTACCCACAGCAAAGTAAAAAGAAATTGTGCACTTACTAGATTATTTATGAGTACCTACCGTTCTCCAAAAGTTCGTGTATTTAGTATTAAGATTAACTTGTATTTATCATGATAAGTGTATTGTATGTAATAGCAGTGATAGCCTAGTGGTATGACCGTCGGACTTCCAAGTCATAGGTCTCGAGTTCGAACCCAAGGCCGAACCTCAGACTTTTCGGATTCATGTGCGTATTGTATAATGATCACTTGCTTCAAAACCGGTGAAGGAAAACATCGTGAGGAAACCGGCAAGCCTTTTTTTTATTTATTTTTTTGGGTGGGAAATCATCAAATGACTCCTCCCGCTCTGGGCAGAGCGAGAGGGAGTGTCAGACTTTTACTGACTAAAACCCACCCGTGTTTCTTCCGTTGCCTATGTGCTGGGGCCGCGATATCCCTTTCAGACAAACCCGCGACCCCAGCAGGAAACCGGCATGCCTGAGAAAAAATTCTGGACGGCATGTGAAGCCATGTCAGAGGCCCATGGGCGGCTTTAAAACTCTGACACCAGGTTAGTTACTAACCACACGAAAAGAAGAAGAAATAAATCGTATTCTTTTTAAGGAATACATGTCTTAAACCGTAACGGGTTTTGTTCATTTATTCGGCAATAATTATACTTTTAAAGAAAGAAAGAAAGAAATAAATATTGTTCATTCTGCACAAACATAACGCACATATAAAGACAAAAAGACATAAAATACACACATACAAAAGTAGCCAAAGGCCTCGTATACAACCAATAAAAAAACAAAAAAACAATGTTGTTCTTTGGTTGATTGGTTGTTGCTTATAATTGCCGAGTAAGTGAACAAAACCGTCGTCAATTTCTGGGAAAAAAATGATAGTAATCAGCCGTTGCACTTGTTGACCTAAATTACCCTGCCAGTCCATATATCCATATAAAATTCCATATTTATCCATGTTTCCATATTTTAGATAGCCACCTCGAAATAATATTAACTTTTATTCATTAAAATTTAATAACTTAATTTTTTTACACAAGTAAAAAAATACTATACAAAGGCGGACTTAATGCCCGAGGCATTTTTTATCTTCTCACTAATCTCTTACCTTTCCTAATTTACTTGAAGTCAATAAGTGTACTATGAATATCAGAAACTCCATTTTATACCATTGCTTTATACTGTCTTTTTAGAAAATAACAGTTCTATTTTGGAACTTATCCAAAAAGATTTGATCAAATATGGACTGAAACTAACCAGATAATGCACCTCAAATAAAAAGGGATGAAATGTAAGTCAACATTTCTCAAAGTTTATTTTTTCGAAGGAATTATGAACGTGAATATGAGAGACTGCTTGTGGGATTGTGGTATGGTAGAGTGGTGCTACACACACTCACCACACATACAACATTTAAAAACACTTCTACAAGGTAGGTACTATGAAACTCTTCTGATTGTATTTTGCATGTTTTCTTAGATAATTACGGGTAAACTTTTACTATAAAGACAACCGTCTTTATAGTAAACTAGCTGCGGCCCGCGGTTTCACCCGAATAAGTCTCGATTCCGTGGGAATATTGGGATAAAAATCCTAGCCTATGTCCTTCTTCAGGTCAAGGTCTACCCATGGGCAAAATGTTATCGAAATCCGTTTAGCCTTTTTGGCATGAAAGCGTAACAAACAAACAAACTCACTTTCGCATTTATAATATTAGTTAGGATAGGATAGTTAAGATGCATATACCTGTAATAGGTATAGGTAAAGTTATAATCACAACTGTCAAGTGTCATTCTTTGACAGTTGTATGAAATGGCGATAACACTGCAAATTGTAGAACTGTGTCAAAAAGATTTAAAAAAAGATTGTCCTCACCGTACATACTAGGACATTTATTTAATTATTGTTTTCTATAAATGCTTTTGTATGTATTGCTGTTCATATTATATCAAAATCCTTAATAATCCCTTATCTTTTTTTTTCTTTGTAATCCTTTAGTATTTTTCTAGTTGTAGGATGACATATTATTTTCCAATCTGCCAGCCACGCATTTCTAACAAAACTTCCATAAACCACAGACAATTCTGTTAGTACCCAAACATTGAATTAGTTTCTGAAAAGGGATCCTCTCAAAACAAACCTATTTAATTGAAATACTCAAACGAATCTGAGCTAAAATTTTTGTACTTCCAACTCGTAATTGGACCAAAAACAAATTAATTATTTGTCTGGTAGGTGTATTAGGACCAAAAATGTAGTCCTTGAAAATACTACAACAATGATTGGGATGTTTTGTATTTAAGAAACAAGTCCATTTGGTACTTAATTGTATTTCGAAAATGGGATTTCAAATTATTTTTACAGCCACTTCTGGGAAAATAATCACTAGAAATTTCAATAAAGTAAGAGATGTAATTAAGTAGAAAAATAAGTGCCGGAAACTGACATTTTCCGATTCATTTGTCGTAAAAATATTTTGTGAGTTGTTGGAAAGTATGAAAAATTTAAATATCACAGCTTCGAAGTTTGACAACCACTTTGGTGTCAAGTGTGAGCCGATTTGCGGGACCCTAGGTTACCTATTTTCAATAGGAAGAGAGGCTTTTATCGATGTCTAGGAAACTAGGTCGACAGTCAGACTTCCCACATTTGGCCCAACATAATGTTGGCAAATAAAGTCAACTGTTTCAGTTAATTGTTTCAAATTAAGTCTTTGTAAGACCTTTCATTTACAACTAATTATAGTGATTTACATGAAATTACTATTAATCGACTGAAATGTACAAAAGATAAAAAGCTGTTTACGTGTCGTGTACAGTCAAACACATTTCACATTCGAGTTTTGTACATCAACCACCAGATACACAAATCTAATCAGTGGAAATATTTGAACTACAAATATCAATGTCAAGTCAATGTCAAACCGTTACCATTGATGGGCACGATACACACAACTACAACATTACTGCTTTAGTGTTTGTGACAGCATTTCATTTGTCAATTTATTGCGAATAAATTATGAATTCTTGAGCAATGCAATAATAAAAAATAAAAATAAAACAACACCTGAATTTGTATTTATGCTGTATAAAAAAGAAATACATAGTTAAAAATACTATAATCATCACGATTTTTTCTGACAAACGACTAAAGAATAAAGCACGGAAAAAAAAAAGTGCCAATTTCACACTTATTTAATTTTCTATTGGACCTGACATTTAATTTAGGCCGTAAAGGAAATAATACGAAAATGATTTGTCAATAAAAATAATAATATATTTTTTTCATGAATAATGGGGTCTCTACAATAGAATATTTAAGGGAAATTGCTTATTAAAAATACAATCATTACGATGGACGTTGTTCAATCATATTTTCAAATCGATATGTCAATATTGTGACATAACGTTCAATTTGTGTCAATAAAACATTAAAGTAAACAAAATATGCAATATGTGATTTTTCAACCACTTAGTTAAAAATTTAACATTACGCCTGTATTTCGTGAAGGGTTAGGCAGATGTGGGTGTACCTATAGGGGTACATTTTGCAAGTTATGTTTTAAGTCCCATGTAATACGGGCAGGCCTTTGCCCACCAACCAGGCACAAATCTAGTCTACGGGTTGCTACTGAGAAATTCCAAATAGAAAAACCCAATAAAACTTTTCCCGACCTGGGAATCGAACCCAAAATCTCATGCTCAGCAGGTAACTAGACTAACGAGGTAAACAATCAATCTGCCTAGCCTTTTCCCAACGATATTGGGGTCGACTTCCAGTCTAACCAGATGCAGCTGAATAACAGTATTTTACATGGAGCGACTGCCTATCTGACCTCTACAACCCAGTAACTGGGTAATACGATACCCCTTGGTAAGACTGGTTGTCATACTTTCGGGCTTCTGACGACTGTCAAAGATCCACGAATTACAGCCGGGACCAATGGCTTAACATGCTTTCCGAGGCACGGAAGAGTCTCGGTATGTAAAGATGGTCACCCATCCACAGAACAACCCCGACAAGCGTAGCTTAACCTGATTGATCGACCTGTGCGGCAGTCAAAACTATGTCAAAAATGTCTACAACACATCAATGTCGTATTTATGAAAGTTTGCCTTATAAATGTGGCTTTTCAAAATACTGTTCCACACTAGACTAGAATTCCAATTGCGTTAATGTCACGTCACAAAGCTTGATACTGACCGCATCGCGTCATGCAATTACTGGTTGCTTCCCTGAAGTGCATGCATGCATACAAATTTATAGGACGAATACTGTAATGCTAGTGGTATTTCATGTTAAATGTGACATTAGCGTTTTGAAATCATACACTTTGAATACGAATGCATAGAAGCTACTGTTGTAGAATTCAAAATCATAGTCAAAATATTTTAAAACATTCGTATAATATTATTTAATTCAATGTGTTCGATAATATTGGATAACCTTGATGTACTATAAAAGAACTAGCAGCCGTTGTATTTTTTTTTTAAGTCTCATGTATGATTAACTTGACTTGTCTTGACTTGACTTTTTCAATTCCTATGTACTTTCTGAGTTTATCTTGGAGATTACTGACATCGGTGAAGGAAAAACGTCGTGAGGAAACCTGCCGTGCTATTCTGTAAACATCTCACCGTGAAAACTTGGGTGAAGTGAGCTTGATGTGAGCTGTCATTGTACCTAAAGCTAAGCATTGATACTATTGACACCTCATTTCATTCTCACTTCACCTCGTTCTTCACGGTGAGACGTTTACAGGACTTGTAGTTAATTTAAGTCTGAAATCGCAAACCCGTCTTGAGCAAGCGTGGTGATCAATGCTCGTGCCTTCTCTGCATGAGAAGACGCCTTTGCCCTGCAGTGCAAGTGGGACAATAATATGCTGGTGTTATACTAGGATTAACGTTGATATTTTATAAATTAATAGACAATTTATAGACAATAATTTAAATTCTCGAACCAATTTCATTTGTGTTATAATAATTATGTTACATTGTATGCGATTTTTTTTTTAAGTTCCGTTTGTTTTTATATAAGTCATTTCAAGGTTGTACTTTAATTACCGGGCACCCTGTATAACTGAAATAATAGCCGGTCCCGATTATTGCAATTGATTATCTCAATGTAGCACTCTGTAGCTGAGAGCTGTCGTAGCAAGGCCGGCTACGGCGTAGTCCTGCGTAGACCTTTGTGTAGCAATTCATGTACGTCTGACGGCTATTGCAGTGTACAATGTTTGAAACCTCCTTTGATATAACTATGGTTGGATTGGACTACAGTAACAGGTTGCTGGAACGACATTTATCTTCTAACAAGGCGTGTGTCCGGTAGGATTTTCCATTGGCAAAAATTTCGAACTTCCATACAACATGCGAATTACACATCAAAGAACTGACGTCATACAAAAACCCTGACGTCACACAAATCCTGCATAGCGCAATTAGAGTTTACCGCGCGAACGATATATGTAAGACTATCCGACATCAACCATTGGGCAGTTGACCGCCAGACACGACACCCGTCTGGTCGGAGGATCCTCCTTTTTCTAATTTATTTATATAACAATTGCTTGCTGCACTTACAGTAAACACCAAAGCGCGCAGCAAGCCAACGACAACATTTAGGTAAAAAAGTTAATGCAAACATTTAACATACATTTACTGCTATACAAAAATATGTCAACATCGGGCTCCTGAGCAATCAGGGCGTTCAGCAGATTGATCACCTGGGTTGTGAGAGCATATCGAGCAGTATGGGTACGCACTGGCGGAGCCGCGACCAGACGAGTGAACTTTGCATAATGAGTATGAGTGACCTTTGCACCCTGTTCCTCATACCTCTAAAAGGTAATACGAGCTGGTGTCCGCAACTCCTCGTCAAAGGCGTATTTCACGTATGAATCCCCTATCTAAACCCGCTGGGATGAATAAAAAAAACCTTTCTTTAGCCTCACCTTCGGTATATTTGGAACTCTTGTGCAAAAGTTAATGCTTCGTGACCCAGTGGTTTGGGCTGTGCGTTGTCTGTCAGTGAGTGAAATAAGATTGTTATGAAATAGAAGATACGACTTGAGATTGGTTCACATACGAAAAGTAACATTTTACGTTACAAATCAGCTACATTTTGCCGGGTGAACGAAAAGAAAATTCGATAAACATACTCACAAAACATCTATCAGCAAAAAATTATTAAGAGTACATCTTTCTTTAAAAAATGTCGGAAATCCCGTCATTCAGTACAAAGGGAATGGCATTTTTATATTCCATTTCCACATACAATTATCGTCGTTTCAAAGTGGAGAGTCTTAAGGCTCGTATGGCTTTGAGTGCCATCGGCTCAATAGAAATGTCATCACGTACGATGCGATAAAGCCCCGTACACCATAAATTCCCCCGTATACGGGTATTATTGGTTTCCACTCAATTTATGTCGTTTCTGAAGGAAATTAAAGATCATTGGTGTCAGTTATTTGTGAAATGTGAAGCCCATATGAACTTATGCGGCGTTGAATAATTGTAAGAATTTCTGTAACATGTTTTCTCGTTAAGGTACAATTCTATAGCCAACTGCAGGTGGCAATTGCAGGCGACGTATCGCCGCGACACGACTGGATTCTATGTATTCTTAAGGGACCATTCCGTACCCGACCGCAGGCGGCAACTGCAGGCGACGTGTCGTCACGACACGACTGGCTTCTATGAATTTCTATGAAATACCTTCGGTAGCTAGCGACACGTCGTTTGCAGTTACGAGTGAGCGACAGACAACACGTGTAGGTCGACCGCAGACCAGTAGTGACGCTGACGCTCGAGCGATAACACGTTTTTCTATCTACCGACTGGAATATGGGCTGCTGCCGCTTACAGTCGAGTTCGGAATCGTGACTGCAGTGACATGTCGACTGCAGTTGCTGCCTGCGGTCAGGTACGGAATGGCACCTTTATGTATTTCTATGAAGGCGTCGTGTCGCTAGTTACGGTAGGTATTTCATAGAAATTCATAGAAACCAGTCGTGTCGCGGCGACATGTCACCGGTCGGAATGGTACTTTTAAACTGACATGTATTAAGTCCTATGCTATCAGAATCCACTTGCTTCTTGATTAATTTTATACATACCTAATTATTATAAACTTTTCGTGTCTGCCTGTGTGACCGCTTTGTTATTCTAAACTACACTACGGATTTTGATGCGGCTTTCACCATTATTTACAGAATTTATTCCGGAAGGTTTATGTGTATAAAACATACATATTAAACTTACATATAATAGAGAAATCTCGATGTTTTGTCAAGTTGTACAAACCGTGAGAAGCAGCAGCGGGTCACTAGTACTAAATAAATTAAAGTCACTTTTCGTGTCTGTCTGTGTGACTACGGTATTCTTCTAAACAATGGCAGCATTTTAGCATTTTTTTTTTCAGCACGATTATAGAATTTGTTCCGGATTGCCGGGTTTAATGGCAATGCTGATTCATTGGCTAAAAAAGGCCAGCCCTTAGTCACGTAAAGAGTCTTTACTCTGTATTAGATTATCTTTCGAAAATGTTGAATTAAAATTAGGTGTCCAAACAAGACGACCCTTGTACAACAAGACTCGTAACAAGCTCTTAACAAATTATAATTCAGATTGCATTTCAGACGGTGTACCTCATTATTTGAACTGCCAAGCAAATTCTCAAGTGTTGATTAAATATCTTGACTATGTACACTAACGAGCAAAAATATATACCCGTTTAGCGAATTTAAACTTTTTGGATTCACTACATGATTCTGAACATACCTACGTTAAAAATTTTCGCCGGTTATAAAAAAAAATCTGCTGTTTCATCGAAAATTGCAATACCTACGCGGTAAAAATGTTAGGAACAGCAGTTTTTTTTTTATAACCGGTGAAAAATATCAACGTAGGGGTGTTCAGAAACATGTACAGAATCCATGGTATAAGTTTTCGCGTCGATGTCCCTGCCACCCTGTATATAATATTATAAAGAAGTAAAATTTGTGAGTTTGTAGTAGGGGTTTGTATGTATCTTCGAAAATCCATCCAGGCGTCCATTAATTACGTTAGGCAATTTTAGCGATTTTTTGACCCACCTCCCCACTTTGTGATTTCACTTGGTGTCACCTTTTTATTATCGTGAGATTTTTCAAAATGCGTGTTTTTTGTGCAAATACGTTAATGTGTCCTTGATTGCGTTGGATTGCCGAGACACACCTCTCCCCCACGGACATTTGAAAGGTAGCCTGGGGCTTCCCATCTGTCTTTCAAAACTATAATTTCAATGGTTTAAGCGTGAAAAGGTAACAGACTGACAGAATTACTTTCGCATTTATAATATTAGTATGGATTAAGGACAGCGCACATCGGTGGACGGCGAGGCAGGGAATTTGAAATTTATCGTTGGCCACGTTAGTTGTCAATTAAACTGCATTGAAATTGAATGACGAAGCAATAATAATTAGGTATAAAAACCTTTAGGATCTACGTACGATGCTGCAGATAGACAAATTCACACGTTTTATTAAACTTATGTAGATTGAGTATCAGTGTTGGGGTATCTATCTACAAAAAGAAATTAATGAGATCCCATAAAAAATATTACATGTAAAAAATGCAAGACTCGAAACGCAGTTCTTCTACCGCAAAAAGTTGAGATCTAAAATATAAAATCAATTCGGTTCATTTATTCAGTACCTATGAGAGCATCTATCCGTCAAATTTGTCGTATATTGTTACCTAATTAGTAAACTAACAACATTTTATAGTGATCGTATCAATATCTTTATTTCTTTAATAAATAGAATAACTGATCGTCAACTAAACTAATCGCATTAAGGTGTGTCCAAACATTCATGCGCGGCCTGTGTTTGGATGACTACCGCGCTCGAATTCTTCTGTCTACCTGCCGCGCACAAACATTTCTAGGAAACATACGGCAGTAAGTCTGGACGTATTTCTGCGGGTGTATTAAAGTCTAGGCAGATTGATATTGCCAACTGAAGCACTGCCGCGCAAACATTCGTCGGTTTGGTCCTAACTGAAGCGCGGCAGAAATGTGTCCTGCAAACGCCGCGTGTTGCTGCCGCGGTCTTGCCGCTCAATGTTTGGACACACCTTAAGAATAATCTACTATTTTTAATATTGCTAATTGAACATAGTGCAAGCGGGTCAAATTTGTGCATACATAAACATAAATAAACCGCTCAGAACGCTATATTAGGTAGATTTTGTTGTAGGTAGATCCTATTGCCGTGTGCGATTGCAGAAGAACTGCTTTGCTATGTTATGTTTTTGATGGTATTAATTATTCTTTACATCAACAAGTTTTACAATAAAAAATTGTATGTTTTTGTACACTGCTAGAACACAGTCCTCCTCTCAGGGAGAGGGAAAGGGCTGTAGTCCACCACGCGAGCCCAGTGTGGGTTGGTAGATGTCACATGTCTTCGATTTTTTGGTTCTAGGACTTGAATTGCTATGACTGACTGACCGACTATTCGTTCACCCACATGCCTGAAATTTACGTGACTGATCGTAGACTTGACGTTGACGTCACTAACGTGTGTGCATGAACCATTAAAAGTTTTTGTATTCAAATTCAAATTCAAATTCAAAAATCATTTATTTCAGCCCATAGGCCATAACGCTAGACAAAATTATAATCAATATAAAGAAATATTAAAAAAAAAAAAAAAAAAAATTGTTAATTAATTCAGTACATTATATAAATAAAATTAGCATGTCAAAATTTAAATTAAAATAATTAATAAAACGCCTGCCTCTGATTCATTTGTTTGTTTGTCATTACATTAATCATATAACAATGATTAATGTACTGACAATCAAACCTGTTCGCAAATACGCTCAGGATGGTGTTGGAGGTGGTCCGGAGCCTGCGCCCCAGAGATGTGCACCGCTTTCGCATCGTCGTGTAGAAACAGTTCACACGGGCGTCAGCGAACATCCCCGACGCGCTGCAGTGCCGTGGCAACCCCAACAAAACCCGGAACGCATTATTATACTGAATACGGAGAGCGTTGTACTGCTTCTGGGTATATGAGCCCCACAGGCTGGCTGTGTAAAGGGACGTACAAAACGCTCTGAAAAGAGTTATTTTGACGGCCCCCGAGCAACGAACAAACCTGCGGGCGATCATATTGGCCCTCACAGACAACGCCCTCCGCTCCCTATCGATGTCCGCATCGTCCCTCAGGTCAGAGGTCACGATATGCCCGAGATATTTAAACTGTTGA
This sequence comes from Agrochola macilenta, assembly GCA_916701695.1. Taxonomy (NCBI): domain Eukaryota; kingdom Metazoa; phylum Arthropoda; class Insecta; order Lepidoptera; family Noctuidae; genus Agrochola; species Agrochola macilenta. The sequence goes on along the minus strand of OU753560.1, from coordinate 18,115,718 downwards.
ACTCTTTTTAACTTGACACCGTTTAATCTAAACGTCGTATTAAGAACTTTAATTTTCTCGGGATAAGGGTCGATATTGAAAAATTGGGTTGAGGTTGAAGATAAATCATGTTCTGTAATGCCACAAGTGTTTTTAAGTTTTAAAAAAACACACTATAATCAAGACTTCATTTAATCATCTTTTGGGACCACATTACAGTCGCATTGGTTTTTGACGCAAACGCCTCCTCCCTCAGGTCCAGTGCCATCTCCCAAATTGTGGCAGTATCGTTGGCATCCGAAGAAGTCGCAGCTACCTCGACGTACCCTGTTCCATGGACCAATCCTGGGGAGGATCAGATCATCTCCTAGAAACAGAATATAGGAATTTCATTGCTATATTTATTTTAATGTGAGACTGCCTCGTTGCCGTTGCTATGCGTGGTGAGTGGTCACAAGCCTTACTGTTGACCACGAGGTCCTGGGTTTGATTCCCAGTTCGGGAAAATAGTTATCGGGTTCTTCTATTAGGATTTCTCAGTAGCAGCCCGGAGTCTGGAGTTGTGTCCGGTTGATGGTAATAGGCTCACCCCTTATTACATGGAACTTATGACGCAAATATATGCCAGTGACCTTGAGTGGTTAGCTTGCGTGTTCTTTATTGAGCTCACGTAACGCGTCGTACGTCCAGCCAGTAATAAAACTCGCCCATCAAGGAGCGCTGTTCCAAATTAGACGCATTATTAATGTTTTATACATAAAATAAAAGGTATTTTAATAAAACACGTATACTAAAAGATCAATAATTAAATTATCTTTAAAATGGTGAAGGTTTTAGAAAAAATACGCTTGATAGATTTTGCGTGATTTTTATCCGCGTTAGACATTAATATAAACATAATCTAAAAAATTCCTATATTATTAAGAAAATGCTCTAATTTAACATAAAATATATATATTTATTCCAAATCATTAAATCATTAATCATCAAACATTACTCGTTTAGACGTGATCGTCAGTATAAAATCATTAATCGGTTATCGTTGCCTTTAAACATAACTGGCATAGGTGGGTGTAGGTACGCACGGCTACACATCAAGCTATACATTTCCAGTATAAGCTGACCTCACATTGTACCGAAATCCTATACAATGCGAGATCAGCATAAACTGGAAATGTATAGCTTGATGTGTAGCCGTGTGTACTATAGATAACACCTCTGCCGAAACCTTCGACGTTATGTTATATTATGTTATTTATTTTAAAACATTTCTGTGTCACATCATATCGTGACTTCGGTATGTTTGATTCTCGAAAAAATGAATGATTGATTTTTGGGAAAAAAACGAAGTGCATAAGATTTTCTTTACCAAATGTAAAAAGTAGTAGTTTTGAGATAGTATTGAATCAAGAGAAACTAGAATTCGTCGATAAAACAGTTTTCCTAGGGATCACGCTCGACTCAAGGCTTCAATGGGGTCCTCATTTTTAACATCCCTTTCAGGACGGTTAAGTTCAGCAGCATATGCTGTGAGAAAAATCCGTCAATTTACTGACGTAGGTACCGCGAGGCTAGTCTATTTTAGTTACTTTCATAGTATTATGTCGTACGGTATTCTACTATGGGGACGGGCTGCAGACATCGAGTCTATTTTTATTCTGCAGAAAAGAGCCATAAGAGCCATATATGGCCTCCGCAGGTGCGACTCTCTAAGGGAACTGTTTAAAGATATTAACATCATGACGGTACCTTGTCAATATATCTATGAAAAAGAAAAATCTACATCTTTTTAGTAAAAGAGGTGCAAGACACAATTACATCACTAGAAATAGGGACCAATTAGTTCAACCGGGTTTCAGGCTGGCTAAAGTGGACTCGTCTTTCATGGGGTATTGTTTAAAATGTTACAATAAAATACCTCCCAACATACTTCAACTGAATGAAACGAAATTTAAATCTTATATTAAACGCACACTATGCAGCCAAGCATATTATAAGTTGGGAGATTATATTATCGCTGATAATAATGCTTGGCTCAACGCTGGTTTGCTTGGCTTGTTTGGCTTGCTCCACAAGGGCGCATAAACTAATTTATTAGCATTTGAAAATACTGTTGGAGCTGCTGAAGATTTTAAAAACTATCTTTGCATTGTATAAATTCAATCTCATAACATTTTATAATTGCATAGCACATGTTGAGTACTATGTACCGACTATAAAGCTACCATTTAGGTACTGGGTATGTCTTTCATTGACTTGAATGTGCCTTGGCGGCTGAGAGTATGTCATGCTCACTCTAATGTCTCGCTGACGGTGGCGCGTGTGTTGGATCATTTAGCTCCCTTCAAAATGGTTGAGTTGAATGGTGCTAATCCATGCGTCATGTTCGTGAACGGGCGCCGTCAGTAGGGACTGGTCATCTTTTAGCTACCACGGTTTATTTTAATTTAATAAATTTTTTGAATTTTTATTTTTATTACGGATGCTTTTAACGTTTTGCATCGTTCTCACATGTATAACTTCAACATGAATGATGTAACCATTATTTTTTTACCATAATATGATTTAAAAGAGTGTCCGTGGAGTTTCTTGCCCGTTCTTCTCCATAGGTACCTGCTACGCTTTGGAATGGGCATCTAGCTTCATCTTTCTGACTGACCGACCCCTTGACAATTCAAAAGTGCCTATAATTGGTTTATTTGTAATAAATGCTTTGAGTTTGAGTTCTCTTGTAGGCAAATTCTGACTTTTAGGAGGTAACGGTGTCTTCCATGTGCAGATGGTGACCACCCCTAGTATGTACCTTTGGAGAGCTTATTGTCATTAATCGGGCACAAATTGAAAGTTATTATGATGAACTAAGAAAACTGACACATGATACCATTCCATACCATATTGGTAGACCAAGGTTTTAGTTTAGCCTTAATCAGTCTATAATATTCGCACTGCCGGGGTACAGGCCTCCTCCCAGCGAGAGGGAGAGGGCCGTAATCCACTACGCGGGCCCAGTGCGAGTTGGTGGATGTCACATGACTTCGTATATTTGGTTCTAAGACATGCCGGTTTCCTCACAATGTTTTCCTTCACCGTTTTGAGAGCAGTGGTGAAGAAATAATTTACACAAAGTAAAGCGCATGTCGGATTCATACCTCTCGTACAACTCGTAGCCGCGGCCGTTATCGCTGCGCCACTACTCCTCAGTTTATTATGAGGAATCTAACCAATGCTGGAATTCAGTTTATTTTTTCTTCCCGCACTTTTCTCATAGAAGCACTGGCAGAGGAGTATCTTTCGTCGCGGTGGATTCCATTGAAGCGAGTATCTAGTCTAGCGCTTGCATGCCCAATAAGTCTTTTTTAGGGTTCCGTACCCGAAAGGTGCCAAACGGAACCCTATTACTAAGCCTCCGCTGTCCGTCCGTCCGTCTGTCTGTCAGCGGGCTGTATCTGTTGAACCGTAATAGGTAGCCAGTTGAAAATTTCACAGGCACAGCAGTCGATAAGATAGTTAGTTTGATGTCGTGCTGCGTTCGGCGCTTGGCGTGGCTACACGTCGTGTCTGGGTTGGCAACAAGTCAATCATCATCCTGAGGATGCCTCGTTGAGAGGTAAAACACGTGTCGATTTCTTACAGGGTTCTTTATGATTCTTTAAGAACAGTTAAGCGGATTAGGTTACTAAATATACGTCATTTATAAATTTGACGTAATAATGGTTGTAGAAAAGATATCACTCACCTGGATTCAAACTTTCTGCAAAAACAAAGCCTATGAAAGCCGCAAATAAAGTGAACACAAGGAAATACTTCATCTTGTTTCTTTAACCTTTTGAACAGATTTACTGACATATATCCGGGCTTCTATCTGCTTATATACAACTTAGGAGAATCAACGTAATTAGAAACCAACTTGAAATGGCCGCTGCGAAACCATTTACTGAATAAAACTGAACTTTATTACGTTTTAATAAGGATAAGCATGGCGACAGGTGACTGCAATGTTCTAATATTTTATGGCCAATAGATTGGGTTTTCTTCACAGGTACCTACCTAAAGTTTTGCTATAAGTATTTTTAAGTATGTTTTTTAGTGTTCCGTACCCGAAGGAACCTTAGTTGAATATTTTACAGATTACGTATTTCTATTGCCGCTATAGGAAAAAACAATAAAAATAAAATAAAGTTGAAAATAAAGAAGGTCTCCAGTCCCTATACAAGAAAAGTGTTTTTTTCGGCATTTTTTTGCGTGGTAAGGAACCCTTCGTGTGCGAGTTCTGCACTTGGCCGTTTTTTTTGGAATATTCTGAATTGACTCTTGTTTATCACCCATCTGGCACAACTTGGGGAACCCGGTATTCAGCAGTAGACAGCGACAGACTGGGCTTTCCATCTCTTTATTGAATACATCCTTAGAAAGCAATGTTACTTTACCTAATAAGTGCAGATGACTAGAACTAGTTGTTATGTGTTTAACAGTTCCGTACCTCAAACGGAAAAAAAATGGATGTTTTCCCATTGTTTGTCTTATCTGTTTTAGTATATTCGAGTAGTTATGTGTATTTATCTGTTCTTGTATTTACTTATATTGTATTATATAATATAGGTTAATAGGTATATGTATATCCTTATATTTAAATAAATATTTATTCCACAATTTTCATATTGCACCTACCACTGTTTATCTCTGCATCACCCAAAGGTTGACTGGTAGAAAATGCCTATGGCATTAAGTACATTTGTGTGCTTAATGTATTAAATAAATAAATAAAAAACGGTACCCTTATAGGATCACTTCATTGTCCATCCGTCCGTATGTCTCACAAGACCCTGTTTCTTACTCTTTTGCGAACGTGTCAAGTGTCAGGTATCAAGTTGAAATTAATATCGAATATGTAGATCTACGGCCCCTTGGAGTTCTAAAAAAATAAAATCAAGCTTCTAAGTCAACGCAATAAAAAAACTCAGCCACTTATGCAACATATTAAGATACTCGCATATAAATCACTTCCAGTTGACATAGAATCATAAAAGGCAATAAGCAAGGTCATACAGCACAAGTAAGGGAAAACGTCTGAAAACCGTTAATTTGTAGTTTTATCAAATAATAATTATTTTTTTGGGATTAGATACAAACTAATATTTACTGTTGGAGAATTGACCGCGATGTTATTAATAAGGTGTTTTTTTTTTTAACTACAAAGTTTATTCTTGCGATAAATTCATTCCAACTACGGCCCCCTTCATTGCGCGTGGTGCGACACGAACTTGGCCAGTTTTTTTCTTTTGTTGTGATTGTGTTGCATCAAATTCAATTAAGATTACTTAGATTTATGGACCCGTTAGACTCGAATTTTAAGGAAAATTATCTTGTTTATTAAATGCATTTACTTATTTAAATTGTTATGGACAAAAAACAGGTGCTATAAAAAGTTAATGATTGTGGGTACTATTAATAAAATTTGTAGTAAATTAATAATAAAGCTGATTGCTATTGAGTGTTACTAGAGAATAGGCATGATGCCTGGGTAAAAAAAAAAAATGTAATTAGTCCGTCAGTCAGATGATAAAAAAATATTAGACCCGTATTTTTTGCTTTATCATACCTATTAATAAAAAATTACTTAGGTAAAACGCATTTTAGGTTGGGGAGTGGGGGTCGCTACGTCACTATATGTATGAAATCTACATACTCGTGACGTTTTTTTTTTTTTTTTGGGTGGGAAGTCATCAAATGACTCCTCCCGCTCTGGGCGGAGCGAGAGGGAGTGTCAGACTTTTACTGACTAAAACCCACCCGTGTTCCTTCCGTTGCCTGTGTGCTGGGGCCGCGATATCCCTTTCGGACAAACTCGCAACCCTGGCAGGCATTGGCCTTTACGGACCCCGTCTGTTGGTGCTGACATCTCTTTGAGGCGCGCGTGGAACACAACGCGCCGTCGACCCGGGCCTGGTCCTAATCGGACGGCGAGCTACCCATTGCCCACCGTCCGCAAGCCCGCGCCTACGGTGGCCGGAAGTCGGCTCGCGACTCCCGACGCCCGGGGCGTCTCCTGCGGCGACTAGGGGCGCGAGGGCGCGCATCTTGCATTTCCCTCGCGCGCTCCGCCTCCTCCTTCGCGAGCATTACTGCTTCGCAGAAGGAAGTGACGGCTTCCCATGCACTCTCGCTCCGGACCATGTCCTGAACCAGGGCCGGCCGCGAGAGATCGGCGCTGCCGATCGCCTCCGTGAGGACACGGCGGTGCCCCGCCCAAGCCGGGCAGACCTCCACCGTATGCTCCACCGTGTCCTCCGGGCGATCCAAACAATGGTAACACCCGGGCGTTTCCTCCCGCTTTATCCTGAACAGGAACCTCCCGAAACAACCGTGTCCGGTGAGGACCTGCGTCAGGCGGAAGGTGAGGACGCCGTGGCGCCTCTCTAGCCACTCCTCAAAGAGGGGCCTTACCGCCGAAATTGTGGCGTGCCCAGCGCTGGGTTGCGACAATCGCACTCTCCATGCCGCCATGAGATCCCGCCGGAGCTCTGTCCGCTGTGCCGTGATTTCTCGCGGCAGCGGAGTTACACCCCGGCGTTTCGCCTCCTCGCGCAACTCCCACATGTGCGCGAGTACTTTTGCCTCCAGATCCCATGGCGGTAGTCCGACAAGGAGGCTCGCCGCCTCACGGGAGACCGTGCGGTATTCTCTGACCAGCCTAATGGCCATGACCCTTTGGGACAAGTTCAATCGCTGGGCTGGTCGCAGCCTTAATGAACGCGCCCACACCGGTGCCCCGTAAAGGGCCATGGACCGCACGATCCCCGCGTAGAGCCTCCGGCAGGAGGCGTTTGGACCCCCTAGATTGGGCAGAAGCCGCTTCAAAGCAGCCCCAGCCCTCTGCAGTTTGGGAGCCAAACGTCGGAAGTGCTCCACGAAGTTCCACCGGCTGTCGAGGACGAGTCCCAGGTACTTCATCGTCGACTCGACACCGATGTGAACCCCTCCCGCCGTTATCTGGGAACCCGACAGTGGCGCGTTTCGAGGACCATAGAAACACATGGCCTCGGACTTGTGCAAGGCCACTTCGAGTCCCAGTTGCCGGATCCTATCGACGATTGTCGCAACCCAACGTGTCGCTAGTTCGGCCGCCGCCTCATGCCCTCCCCTGCACCAGGACTAGCGTTTCGTCAGCGTAGCAGACTACGCTGACGCCGCTAGGGAGGTCGGCGCGCAGCACCCAGTCGAAGCCGATGTCCCACAGATGCGGCCCCAGGACCGATCCTTGCGGGACACCGCACGACATCTCTCGCCGGTTCCACTCTCCGTGGTGACCGGGGTAGATGACGGCCCTGTCCGCCAAATCCGGCCCCACTCGCACCAGCTGCCCGACAAGGCGGTCTGCAATTACTCTTTCAAAGAGCTTGCCCACCTCGTCGAGCAGCACGATGGGCCGGTAAGCGGACGGAGAGTCCGCCGGGCGCCCCGGCTTCTTGATGAGGACCAGTTTCCCCGTCTTCCAACGAAGTGGGAACTGGCCCCTCTCCAAGCATGCGCTAAAGAGCCCTCGAAGTCGAGGCCCGAGAGCCTCTAAGGCCAGAAACCAGGCTTTTCCAGGTAAGCCGTCGGGTCCTGGGGCGGTATTTTTGGCATTCAGCCTACGTACCGCCACTCTCAAATCTACCCCGGTCACCTCCGGAGATTCGTCGTCGTCGTCGTTTCCTGTGTGGTCCGCATCGGGCACCGCAGGAGGCGGAGCCATGGGCGGGGGAGTATGTTCCCCTTGCGAAGGGAACAGAGCGCTCACCACGTCCTCCACGAGCTGGGGCCGGAGATTCTGCGTCAGCGGGGGAGCCCATGGGCGGAGCTTGTCTCGCACCCATTTATATGGGCGTCCCCACATACTCGTGACGTCATGGCACATTTTACCTCAATGTATCGCCGTAATCTTTAGACTACGTAAAAAAAGAAAAAATTTGTGTCCAATATTTTTTTATAATATCAAAGAGGGAAAAAAAAAAATTGTCACCATTCCTTGTTTTTGATATTTAACTGGTTGTATGAAACAGCTTCTAACATCAATGTAAACCAACCATATCATACAAACGCTACTTTATATTCATTCAATTTGTGTAAATTATTCTGTAACACAACATCACGCCTGTTCCAGAAGGGTTGGGCAGAGGTGTACCTACAGTACACCCACATTTCACCAGTTATGTTTGAGCCCCATGTTATAGGGGGCGAGCCAGTGACCATCAACTGGGCACAAATCCAGACTCAGGGCTGCTACTAAGAGATTCCAGATGAAAAAACCCAATTACACTTTGCCCGACCCGGGAATCGAACCCAGGACCTCATGCTCAGCAGTACCTAACGCTTGCGACACTAAGCCAACGAGGCAGACTATTCAGACAAGCAAATTATTCTATTACGTTAATATCTTAAGGATTCATTTATTCTTTGGGATCATTAGGTACTTGTAATGCTGTTTACGTGGGATTAAGGCAGTCGTTGTGGAGCCAAATTAAATGTCGGGGGAAAGTATAATTTTGTAATTTTTATCATAATGTTTGGTTGTTTTGCCTTGAGGTAATGATGTCTTTAGTTCGTATCATCAGGTTAGGGCAGATTAAATTTTCAAGAAAAAGAATCAAGAATAGGGATGAGGACAAAAAAAGGTGTGTCTGCTTTGGAGGTTATTAAAAAATATTGAACACGTATTTTTTTTTTTTTACGTAATCTAAAGATTATGACGATACATTGAGTTAAAATGTGCCATGACGTCACGAGTATGTAGATTTTATACTAACTTGTGACGTAGCGACCTCCACTTACCCGACCAAACTTAAAATGCGTTTTATCTAAGTATTTTTTTATTAATATGATTAAGCAAAAAATAAGTGTCTCATATTTTTTTATTATCTGATAAGATAAGATAAGATAAGATTTATTTGTTCAAAACATAAGTATACACACATTGCATGCAAGATGTTACATTAAATTATAGCACAGTCATGTTTTGCCTTGACGGCGTACAAAGATAAACAGATAGGTTATTTTTATTAATAGGATATAAACCTCAAATACTTATTTATTTTGTCCATTATTCAAAGCAATTAACATAACAAATTAAAACTTCTTCAATCAAATTATAATAATAATACCACAGAATAGTGTCATAAACTCGTCATCGAAATGTACAATAAAACTAAATTAGCCAGTCAAGAGTCAAAGTAATTAAGAGATAAACATTTACATCTTATTATTACACAAAAGTCTGATTTATTTATTTAATATTATACATAATGTCAATAACGAAACACAAAAACAAGAAAAAAACAAAAAAAAAAATGTAAATAAAAAATAAAACTATATCAATACTTTGTCTTTTAAAAACTCGGAAATACTATAGTAAGCTTTTTGAATTAGTAAGTTCTTAATTTTTTTCTTAAAAGTAACTAAAGTTAACATTTAATTCTTTAATGTGTGGCGCAATCTGACTGACGTACTAATTAGATTTTTTTTTTACCCAGGCATCATCCCTATTACCTTACCATCTGGTCGCTATCCTTTCTCCTAGTTACTACTTACTGTTATTATATCAAATTCTGACACCAGGTTATTCACTAACCATACAAAAAGAAGAAGACCAGCTCGTAGTAGTCTGATTTGGCTTAAAGACTCTCATAAAATGGTAGAATTCACCGACATAATATTATAGAATGTACGAGTACATATAGAAAGTCTGGGTAATTAATTCACTACCAACTTAAATCAGTCGTATATTCAAATCAAAACTGTCAAAGAATGACAGTTGTATGAAATGGCTATAGCACGGTAAATTGACGTAAGGCATCAACTTCCATAGATTCAATAAATTCAACATTCATAGATACAAGTACTTGTTCCACCTACAAAGATCTGTGTGGGTGTTGTTACGTAGTACGCATACCACATTATATTTTATAGTATAGAGAACCTTTCAAACGACACGAGGGAAAAGGGGAAATGTAAGTTTTCCGCCTGCCTGGGTAACGACCTATCTTATTTAAGGAAACCTAGAAAGCAATAGGAACTTTTTAGTTCTCTGTCAGTATATTTTTGAAAAGAAAAGGGAATAATGTTTCGGTTTCGAACGAAAGCATAGTTATTGGTTTTTAATTTCGGGGTTACTTTTGGTGGGCAAATTTGAAAATATAAATAAAACGTTTTGGAAACTGAACCCTGTGACATATCAAATAAAAGAACTTGTTGCGAGGATCTCAAATATTTTTTTTTAATAATTTTAAACTAAATACTTTTAAAAGATATTTAAGAAAATTTATGAATATTGTCCATTCTCCCCCCTTATCTCCGAAACTATTGAACCAAAAAGGTTCTTTACTCATAGATTACAGGAAAATCTATAAGAAGTCTATGGTCTTAAAAAAACATAGTAAATTTCTCAATATTGTTGTAATGTTAAGTTTTTTCTTGGGATTAATTCATCTCAACTACGGAACCCTTCATTGTGCATGGTCCGACCCGCACTTGGCCAGTTTTTTTAATGAAACTTACTTCCATTAAAATAAAAACACCCCTTTACATCGAAACCGGATCCATTTCGCCACATACCATATCTTTCTATTACACATCAGTAATTTATTTCCCTGTATATTCCCAGATGCGATACCTATACAAAATAGATCGCTATTTCTGAACCTATTTCGCCTATCCGGCTGTGAGAGAGATACCAAATATTGACGCAAGTAGAAGCATAAATCATAGATATGAAAACTTTCTGTGGATGCTGTTACGTAAGATTGTGCGAGTAACAATAAATATTGGTGAGGTGTTCTGTCGGAACTGGTAATGGTTTCGAATTTCTTGTGTGTTTTTTGGTAGATTTTGTAGATTAATGTTGTTATAGGTATTTTAAGATCTGTCTATGTTTAGAGACGTCTTTCAGCTGAGTGATTTCTAATGTCCATTATTTCTGTATCTTAGTTTAAAAATATTACAAATAACAGCAAGTTATATCAATATATAATATACAATTAATTGTATATTATATATTTATATAACTTGCGCGTTAACGCCTTTCGTTAACTAAAGGCGTTCCCGTTAACCCGCAATGGCATAGCGTAAAAGAAACACTCTGTACACGCACACTTGTCTTTTAACGTGAAAAGACAAGTGCAACAAGTGCGCGAGTATCTTTTACGTATCAATTTAATATTTTTTGGAAATATGTCAACGCAAAAAAAAATAACCTTTTTTTTTTTTTTTGCTTCTATTGTCCCTATACTATTGCGGGTTAACGGGAACGCCTTTCGTTAATTAACAAAATGTATATATAAAAAATAAATAAGTAAAAATAAAAAGATTTTATTGTTTCTCATACATTTGTTCAACAGCACAAAATTGAGGCAGCCCGGTAAGTTATAAGGATACTTGTGATGGTGTACCTGTCTAGGTTTTGTAATTAAACTTTTTGAATCAATAGAAAAATCTGTGATTCATAAAATACGATGGTTTAAAGACTCAGTACCCGTCGCTACAGTCGTTCTGAAAAATGTACCAAAATTCGTAAAAGTAGAAAATACGTTTTTGTAACGTTACTTTACAAAAACTTTAGTCGTTCAAATAAAAGCGTGATCCGATGTAGGTCTGAAACTCGTGAATAGCGTGTTTCGCTAGGTACGGTCCATATCTATGAAACAAGAAAAAAACCAGTCACAATTTAAAAAACTGGATGCCTACCATGATCTAATTAAAAACGATTCAAAAGCAAGGCATTTCAGTTTATGTTCTTGAACTGCTTCGCTTCAAAGTCGAACCATGACTTCCAATACGCTCAGCGGCATTTGGATCGTTAAAAGTGAATGAAAGATCGCAATTTGTGGCTGTACCGCGTTTGAAACGGGAGAACAATGCCGTGTTTATTTGAGACAATACTGATGTTGTGCCAAGGAATGACCACCCATATCTCCAATTGGTCTTTGATAAGACCCTGTGGCATAGAATGACAATGCAGTCAAAACCTTAAAACAATATTACAACAATATTATTATAGGTACACTTATTATGGTTAATATACCTTATAGTTGTGAAAATTGGATGTAAGTAGTTTCTCAAATCTTTTCTTACTAACAAAAACATAGGCTTTAAGAATTAAGTAAACTCAATAGATAAAAAGTTATGTTAGGTTAACTACCTTGTTCTCTAAGGATAAATCCTTTGACTTAACAGGCTCTTTGAACATTGGGCTCAACTCAGCGCACAAATCGAGCACTAATTCTTTGGATAGCCTGTAGCGCCTAATGAATTCGGCATCCTCAAAATTATTGAAGGTGTCCAACTGAGACAACATAGTGTGAGGCAGAATCTTCCTCAAAATCTCAAATAAAAGTAGTTCATCAAACATCTGTTAGAGAAAAACAAATGCGGTTAAACAAGGCAAGTAAAATAAGTATTTTGGACTTTAAAATAAAGATTAAAGCACACTTACATCGGTTTTTGTAAAATTCCACTAAAATAGCACTAAAAAACTTTATTTTCGTTAATAATTCACCAAACGTCTCAGTTTATGTTAGAGAAATAGTAACTATTTTAATTTAATTTTTTAATTTTTATTTTTGTTACGGACGCTTTGAATCGTTCTCACATATATAACTTCAACATGAATGATGTAACCAATTTTTTGTAACCATATTATGATTTAAAAGAGTGTCCGTGGAGTTTCTTGCCCGTTCTTCTCCATAGGTACCTACTTCGCTTTGGAATGGGCATCTAGCTTCATCTTTCTGACTGACGGACCCCTTGACAATTCAAAAGTGCCTGTAATTGGTTTATTTGAAATAAATGCTTTGAGTTTGAGTAACTTTTATTGAATCGCTTATTTTGACAGTTGAGCGTTTCAGCTGAGCTGCTATAAGGACGTCATGGTACCAAACAAGAATGAATGAAACTAAAACTTGAGACTCAGTTTGGGACAATCGCTGTCAGATAGCATGTCCTAAATTGAATCGTTAAACTGACGTCATGGTACGAATTAGAAGAACAGTTCAGTTCAGGCCCTAAAATGGATCGCGCTAAGAGGTCGTGGTAGACATCCTGAAAACCAAATCTAATATTTTGATACATCTACACACAACACGCAAAACCCAATATCGGAGAATGAGAAAAAATATCTACTCCAAAAAAAAGAATATCTTCTGTTGAAATTTTACCTAAACCCAATAGGTAGTTTCATTTAGAAAAGTTTGCGGTATTCAGCAGTTTTCCAATTGAATTTGATAAGGGGTGAAATTTTGTACGAAAGTAATTTTCGTTGGGAAAACTTCTGTATTACCTACCTGGCTTTAAGGATAGAGACGATCAGGCAAACGATAGGCAAAAAAGTATTTCGCTTTGGGAACTTTTAAATGTGCCTATACTGGAGTTTCTGTAATTATTTGAAGTAGTATTTGAAGAGTTTAAATATAAAATAAATGTTTATTCCGATCTGTATTGAGAAATAAAATTAGAGTTCTAACCATTATAGGTTTTTAGAATAGGTACTACTTTACTCTTTCAACTGAAATTTCTACGAATATGTAAAGAAGACATTTACTTTTTATTTGCAAATATTATTTTGATATAGTAAAACTCGCAACCAAGGGTGGAAAAAACCTACAACTAAAACAAATGACTAAATAAAGCTAAATGAGTAGAAACTCTCATTTAAAACAGTATTTATTTCTATCGAAATAGAAACCGAAGTCAATGTCCTGTGAAATTAATTTCTATGAAAATAACATCCAGAAATAAATAGAAGTAGATATTTCTTATCATTTCAGAAACTTTTGTCACCTGTAATTGTTAAAATAATATTCGAGACTCGAATCATGATATTAAAACTTACTTCATCGCCTTTTTAAGGAACCGTTGCGGTGGAAAAAATTAATAGACATTTTTTTCGAGTAATTTTCGACAAAAATATCTTTGATTTTACGTCGAGATAAAAATCGGAATAAAGTTCTTTTAAAACAGTCCATACCTACAATCAAATGGTAAGATGACGAGTAAGATACTATTTAAGATATTTCAGCTATTTCCTAAAGTACTAAACTTCGAACTAAATCTAGTTACGAACTAGACACATACCAAACTGTCGCCACAGTAATTTGTGAGTAGCTTTAAGTAAACTTCCATGCTTCTAAGTTTCCCGAAACTAAGTAATTGTCTTTAGAACCGAAACCAGTATTTTGAGAATATATCCTTTATAGGGGAACATCCTATAACCAACCTTGTCCTACTTCAGAATCACATTCAGTATCTCGTTCTCTTAGCTGCTAAAAGTAAAGCCTCATTTACATGATGCAAGTTTCTTGCCTGTATGTAGCATACAATAAAATTGAAGAAAGAAATAAACGTCTAAACAATGCTTAGATGGTCTAAGTAAATAAATATGTTTAAATTGTTAAAACCAAGAATATCTGAATCTGAATACTTATTATGCAATAAAACCCAAACAAAAATAAATAAAGCGGCTCTGCAAGTACTTGATCACGAAATTATAACCCCAAAATAATTTAAATAAAAATTTAGTTCAAAAATTAAAACCCGACTACTGAAAAATCACGCTCTAAAGAGTATGAAACAAGAAAATATTACAGAATCAAAATGGTCAAGGTAAAGCCGTGGTCGCATGCCTGTACGTACACCTATAAAATTATAGTGCCATGCGACCCACGGCTTTTCTGTAATATTTTCTTGTTTCGTACTTTTTAGAGCGTGATTTTACAGTAGTCGGGTTTTAGTTTTTTATTCAGATGCGTAAGGGGAACGACAAGCAATGGTAGCCCAGTGGAAACAGCCCCAACTTACGAGCCAGGCAGGCGCTTTACCTTGTGTAAATATTTTCATCATCACTGCTCTCAAAACGGTGATGGAAAACATCGTGAGAAAACTCCTGTCCTAGAACCAAAAATTGGAAGAAATGTGACATCCAACCCGCACTAGGCCCGCGTGGTGGACTACGGTGGACTCGCTCGCACTGAGAGGAGGCCAGTATCCCAGCAGTGAGAACATTAGGCTGATTATTAGGACCAAATATCTGTTATATTAAATACTACGGATATTTCGCCTTACATATCTGAATATAATTCGTATAGAAAAAATCTCTAATGTCCAAAAACGTTCACCTTCCTGCAAGTACATAAAATACTTAAAATTGAACCAAGGTCCACCAAGTCAAGGGAAGAGTTTTTACGGAGCGTTCCATTCCATTTTGCTAGAGGATATATGAGCCAGCCTGATTCCCCGCTAGAGACTGATAAGTCGCGAACGTGACGTGGAATAAATCATGGACACCACCGTGATCCGAATAACATGTACGACAAAATATACCCAAGAATTTATTTAACTTCTATATCGAAAGTATTGCTAGTTTACTTTGGGTCTTAGCAGAATAAGCCTCACCTAAAAAGCTTGTCCCTCTTAAGTCGGGTTGTGGACATCTATCGTTGGGGCAATGCGCCTTCCGGGATAACAGGAGTGAGTATCATTACTTTTTTCGTACCGAAAGTAAGCTTGTATCTCCCGAAGGTTAGATAAAGGTGTATGTACTGCTGTTCAAGGATTTCAGCTATACATCCTATTCTATCAAATTAACAATATTTGTATATATATATATTTGGAATCACGTTCTCGAAAACAGCTCTAACGATTTCGATGAAAGTTGCAATATAGGGGTACGGGGGCGAAACATCGATCTAGCTAGGTCTCATAACTGGAAAAAAAAAAAAAACCTATTTTCACAGCCTCGGGAATGTGATACAACGTTGGTATACCTGGATGATATGTTTATCTATTTTCACCCGAGCAGAGCTTGGTCGACCAGGTACTTGTCATTATATAATTTTCTTCTTCTTTTCGTGTGGTAAGTGACTAACTTGGTGTCAGAGTTTTAAATCCACCCATGGGCCTCTAACTTGGCTTCAAATTCAAATTTATTTATTTTGGGACAGCTAGATCCAAAGCTAGATACAAGAACTTAGAAAATATTGTTAGCACTGAAATACAATTACAAAGGACACACCAATTCTATACACAAAATGCCCCTGTGCCGAGACACCCCGGCCCGTCAAGATAACCAATAGGGAGATACCTCCCTAAAAGATCACCAGACGAACGAACTGCCTCAACACAGGTGCACGCACATCTTCAGCTATGGTTTTCAGGATGCTGTTGTGACTTCCCCGCACCCTCCTCATAAGTGACACGACTTTTTCCGAATGACGGCATGAAAGTCGTCAGTATGAGCCTGCGCGAACATCTCGGAGGCACTGCAGAAACGAGGAAGTCCCAACATCATCCTGAAAATGTTATTGTATTGGACACGCAGTGTTCAGGGATTTTTTGGTATAACTAACCCATAGACCACCCGTGTACAGACCCTGACAATACGCTTTAAATAGCGTGATCTTGACTTGGTCCGTACAGCGGGCGAATCGCGGCTTCACATACCGTCGAGAAATATCTCTCAGGCATGCCGGTTTCCTCACGATGTTTTCCTTCACCGTTTTTGAAGCAAGTGATAATTATACAATACACACATGAATCTGAAAAATCAGAGGTGCGTGCCTCGGGATCGAACTCGAGACCTATGACTTGGCAGTCTGACGGTCACACCACTTGGCTATCACTGCTAGTAGTATTATATAATACAACCACGCTATGCAACTATGACCTGACCAATGAGATCTGTTGTTTAGCATTTTTATTTAAAAAAGTAGATAAAACACATCAAAGATAACATTTTTACCTACATCATTAGCATTTCACTTGTCGTGTTTAAAGCACGAATGCAGCCCCTTCAGTCCTATATAAACCTTATTAACCACTTATTCGTTTGAAATCGTTCGTGCAGTTAAAGTTAATTTAAAACGATGCTTTTTTTGCCCCAAAAAGCTTATATATTAGCAAAATCCATAAAGTCATTATTTATAGATTATGACGGTGCAATATTATGATAGTTTGCAACCGCGTCAAGTTAGAAAAATAATATATTACCCGCTTGCTCCCAGTTGACTCATTGAACGTCCGAGGAATGATAAGTACCTCAGTGCATACTGTCAAGTGGCTACCGAGTTTACTAATATTAATATTTGCACACTATTTCAAGTGTCTGTCAAAGTGCAATTGTGCACCTACTGGGATTAAATATAACTTTAGGGCTGATTTAGTCGAAGGTTTAGGCAGAAGTAACTATACATAGTTCACCAACATTTCGCCAGTAATATGTGGCGAGCCTATTGCGATCAACCGGGCCCAAATCCAGATTCCAAGCTGCTACTGAGAAATTTCTGATGGAACACTTTGGCCGACCTAGGATTCGGACCTATGACCTCGTGTTTAGCAGTAGCGCTTGGGACCACTAGATTAACGAGGCAACCAGTACCTATATCGAATTATTTGCCAAAATATAGCATTAAGTCATCACTGATTATAAATAAAAATTCTGAGGATTTCTTTTTGACGTAATAAAAACAAAACAAGGATATGAAACACAGTCATTAATACGCTTTTTTTTCCTTGAGTCCACCATTTTACCTTGTTTGTAAACAATCATGATTGATTAACACCGGCCAAGTGCGTGTTGGATCACGCCCAATGAAGGGTCCGTAGTTGGATCGAATTTATCCCAAGGACAAACTTAAAATTGTTGTTGGAAAACATGTTCTCCCATACATTCCAACTGCAAATGTAAGTTTGTAGGCACAATTTATTTATTTATTTATATATACTTTATTGTACACCAGATTATACATTACATAAAGAAAAAGTAATACACTACAAAATATACAATGGGCGGCGCTTACTGCGATCTCTTCCAGGCAACCTTGGACGCACAATATTGGGAGATTTACCATGTTATTTTAAGACCATAGACTTCTTATAGGTTTTCCTGTTTTTTTTTTTCAAAATATTAGGCTCAGTAGTTTCGGAGATAAGTTGGGGAATGGTCAACTTTCATCTAATTGTTATAAAGCTTAAATTATATAATTATAATAATATTTATTTTATTTCGGAATAGACATCCATAATTTGTTACTAAACATTAACCTTTATAATTAATGTATGTTAGTAAACATACAGATTGGTCAAATAATGGACGAGCAGGCAATCAAAATTTAAACCTATGAAAAAAAAGACCTGCACTTCATTTCATATGTCACACAGAAAATTAAAAAAAAAGTGACACTCACACAATTCAAATTTTACCTAACACGGACAATTTTACGTGTTACGTAAAATTTGATACACATAAATCAATTTCTGTTTGAATCACAGAAATTGATTTATGTGTACCAACATTTCAACTTAATCGGTTCAATAGATGCGGAGCAAATTCGCTGTGATAGACGGACAGACAGATGTCTCACACGAGTGATCCTACAAGGGTTCCTTTTTTCATATTGACATATGGAACCCTAAAAAACAAACAAGAACAATCTTAATTTATTATCAAAATAATCAACCTGAGTTTTGTTTCAGAAACAACTTAATACCTTTTCTAAAGACAGCATTTTCCAAGTACTCACCGAGTTTCATCCTATTATAAAAAAGTAATGAGCAGTGAAGAAACAGTTGAATTTATTCATAGTTTCACGTAAGTAATACGTCGCCGGCTCACTGGAAATTAAGTGTCGCTTCTACTGACTCTATTATGTAGGAAGGATCAAGGAAATTGGAACGTCAACGTCGTAATACAGAAGACTAGTTTTTTTTTTAACTTTGCTGACGTAAGCAGCTATAAATAAGGGGGATGTTGCGAGCGAAAGCTTGTTCGGGGAAATGTAATGATGGTGGAAGTCGGGAATTTATTATGATTGATACCTGGTTATTAAAATTGGGAGTCAACATGGTGCACAGTGAAGCTTGAAACTATAGTTTTATGGGTTAAAAAATTGGTAATAAAAATTTGAAATTCAATCTATAAGTGCATTTTATGTAAGTTGTTAAGCAAACAACATTATATGAACAAAATAATAATGACAGGTTTCTAAAACATAATTTTAATGTTTCACTGACCTATACAAACTTATGAAATCGTGTCAAAATTCCTTTATAGCAACATTAATTATAAATTAATTCTAATAAGGAATTATTAATTCAAATATTCATTAATGCTGAATCTTTCTTTGTATTACGCCAGAGTGTACGACAGATGTCCAGAATTTAATTTAATATAAGTCTCGTTTCACTTTTCTTTTAATATTACGTCTCGAAGGTCGTCACGGAACTCATTTCTGAAGACGATTCGATGTAGATTCAATTTAATATCAGACGTCTTAGTTCCGTAGAACAACTCAGAAATGGAATATTATTTAGGCTTTTAAAAGCAATAAACAATTTATCGTTGATTTTACTGAAATTGTACCGGTCGTTTGTTTTAGCGAGATCAAATTTTTGTTTTGGCTTTCAATCAGATTACAAGTAGACTCAAATGGCTTGCGACGGAGTTTTGTTTCAACATCGGTAAAACGTGAAGATAAGAAATTATTGGTTTTCTTTCATTAAGATTTGGTTAAGGCTTTATTGCCAAATTCTTGTATTACTTTCATTTTTAGCAGCCGGAAATTTGTAGGTAGGTACTCTTATATTTTAATAGTACAGTTCTATCTTAGTGGCGTAGACATAAAATTCAATTTTGTTTTTTTGCATAGTAATCTTCTGCAGGCGTTCACAGTATTCATAATAAACTTCCCATTGTATTAAATAGATAACATAATCATGCAGTCACCCCAATCACGAGAAAAAATATTACAATCTGCAGTACCCAATAAACAACTCCAAACCAGTAACCCAAAACAAATTCAACCATACAAATGCAAAAAACACACTTAAACCAAGCCAAACGGTGGGTTTTCAAAAGACAAATCCCCAGTTCAAAAGTTGAAGGAGCCTGTCTTGTCAGGAGCAGGCGGCAACTTCTGGCGGTTACATACTGCGCTGATTTATAAACGGCAACTTTGTACTCAAACGCGATGTTTGTCGATAGCGGGAATGGTAGTGAAGGTTGGTTATAGGAGTTTCTGTGTATGTGTTTTGTTTTTGATTTATGAATTTGAATTGAACTGGTACGTTTTTTAAATCAACTTATATTGAGTGTATGAATGTGAGTTTGGTACTGGATTCTTTTTATTTTGATTGTTAACTTGATGAGATGATAACTCGTATCGCTATATTTTATTTTATTTATGTACCTTGGACACGTTTTATTAATAGTGGTGTTGTTGTGTGTGATGCTTCGGTAGCAAGAAAGATGGTGCTTTTATAACACAACGCAACAACATTTTGAGGAGAATTTCCTCATCTATGGAAAGATTTAGAGAGAAATCATTCTTCACTTTTCCTTCACTGAAAATAATATGAAATTGAACTGGTTATTTCTTTAGTATTTTGTTTACCACTTTATTATTCCGACATGCATAAAATTTAACGTTTCACGGCGTATACCCAAAACACTTTTCTCTATAAATCCTTACAGTTAATCGCGTTTGACTCATATTTTACACATGACCGAACTAGAAGGCATACCTTTCTCAACCCTTGTCACTACATATTACTCAAGACCAAATATTCAGTAAGAGGTGTTCAAACTAACAGACCCGAAGTTTGTAAGCCTGGATTTTTGGACGTCTTTGGGTAAAAACTAGCTTTTAACTAACTGGGTCAAAGTTAGTACCCCAAGCAAAACCTTGCGATAGTGCGTTTTTCTTCGTTGTTCAGAGGTTTTTAACTCATGAATAAGAAATAAACTACATCTAATAGCATATTATTAATGTTCGATATTCTAGCATCTCATTGCACGATCTTATTTGTTTTATGTGCTATACGCACACACCCACACATAAACATATAAAATCTTCTTGTAAAAACATGACTAAAATTATTCATTGCATGCATCTTTTGCAAAAGGTGACGTTCTATTAATTTGAGGATTACTAATGGAAAGATAATTTAAAAATCTATATTATTCAGAAAATAAATTTTGGTTTGTAACCTCGAATATTTTGTTCCGATTCTATGGATGATGACAACCTTAGAAAACGAGATGCACATGAGGCTTGTAAACTAAGTACTACCAAATATTCTGAAAACTCAAAAGATATCACTATTATCTTTATCTACTTGTTAAAACTCTGCCTACGTAAAAGTCAAATAAAAGGGTGGAGCGACGAATGAGAGCTAAAACTTTACCATTGTTCAGTTAACAGTAACAGTCTGCCATAAAGTCGTTCTCAAATATGAGGCGCATGACGAAGTGTAATAAAGAGTTTTATTAAAATTTCGACAAAAGATAAAATTACGTGCAGTTGATGAAAGCGTCTTAAACTTTACATATTATTCGTAAAATATCTACGTTGTGTTGTAGAACGCTCTATGACTTTGAAAAATTATAATACAGTTGTTTGCAAATATCAAAAAGACAGAAGTGTATGTCACATTGAGTAAAAAAATCGATCCATCAGGTTAAGCTACGGTCGGGTTGGTCCGTGGATGGGTGACCATCTTTACACATCGAGACTCCTCCGTGCCTCGGAAAGCAAGTTAAGCCGTTGAGCCCGGCTGTAATTCGTGGATCTTTGATAGTCGTTACGGGTCGTCAGAAGCCCGAAAGTCTGACAACCAGTCTTATCGTATTACCCAGTTACTGGGTTATGGAGTTCAGATAGGCAGTCGCTCCATGTAAAATACTGGTATTCAGCTGAATTCGGTTAGACTGGAAGCCGACCCCACATAGTTGGCAAAAGGCCAGGCAGATATATAAGCTGATTTACGGCCGAAATTATTTTTTTATTATTCTCAACACAACAAGCATTACAGGACGATATCTTAAATTTGCAACAGATTAGTAGAGAGTATTTGCTCGGCACTAGATTTTTAGGCTCATTGCATTCCTTATGATGCAAGCTTTCTTCGATTGAGTTTTTTTTTATTTCTGAACATATTTACGGCCGATATGAGTCTATACATGTGAAACTACTTTGGCGTTGTCAATTTGATATGCATTTTTACGATTTGGAATTTCGACATATAGTGAAAATAAAGGGTCGTGCACCTACCCTCGCGATGTGACGTCATAGGCAAATTTTATCCTGCCTCAATTTTTTTATAAATATGACCTATCTTTTCCGTGCTCAACCATTTTTTTTTTTTAATTTACTCTAGCATTAAAGGCCCCCCTACCCATTACTCTAGCATTAAAAATCTTGTAGTTATTAGCGATTGAAACCTCACTTGTTTTTGATTGTCAGAAATATTGAACTTATTACCAGTACTCCGAACGAAAAGACGTTTTCACGTCAAAAATTTAAAATAATAAAAAATAATTTTATGATTCCAATAATAGGAATGATGCCTGGGTAAAAAAATGAAATTTTAATTTGTCCGTCAGTCAGATAATAAAAAAATATTAGACACGTATTTTTAGCTTTTCATATTAATAAAAAAATACTTATATAAAACGCATTTTAAGTTGGGGAGTGGGGGTCACTACGTCACAAGTAAGTATAAAATATACATACTCGTAACATCATGGCACATTTTAATTCAATGTATCGCCGTAATCTTTAGATTACGTAAAAAAGAAAAAATACGTGTCCAATATTGTTTTATAATCTTCCTAGCAGACTAAGATTTTTTTTTTGTCAGCATCCCTATTACGCAATAAAAATAAATAGTCTTTTATTCAAGGAAGTACCTCTCTCACAGTACTGATGTTTTGTATAAGACAGTTGATTCCTTTTTCGCGATTCTGATGTTGCTCCCATGGAAAAAGTTATTTTGATTCATGGTCTGTACACACCCTTAAATATGACCACACATTTCTGACACACTCTGTATAGTAACGAGTAGAAGTTCCATCAATAGAGCTGATAAGATAAGGAGATAAGAATATACATTTAGGGGTTTATTTATAAACGTTGCTTAAGGTTCAGAAACGTCAAAAATGTATGATTAAACAGAGCGACTGTTTAATCATACATTTTTGACGTCTTTTCGTCTGATCCTTAATTAACTAAAAACATCGTGAGAAAACCAGCATGCCTGAGATATTTCTCGACGGCATGTGAAGCCAAGTCAAAGGCCCATGGGTGGCTTAAAACTCTGGCATTAGGTTAGTCATTAACCACACGAAAAGAAGAAGATTACATAGCTGTAAGCAACGTTTATTATTAAAGGGGTAGGTAGGGTAGGGGGAGACTCAAGACTCAAAATATACACCATCTAAATATGCAAATGTACATTTCATTTCTATCAAAAAATAGGCTACCTATTAAACTGAATAGTGATTTGATCACACCTTCTATTACCTATGTGCCTGTGAAGTGTGCAGTCAGATTCAACATTAAACGAAAGTTGCTTACGTTCTTTTATTGAAATGTTTTGACAGAAAACCAATTCCAAAGCTGGATTTAGAAGCAAATATATCATAGAAATGTGTATATTTTTGCACTTTAATCCACAACGACCCAGTATATTTGAATGGAATTGAAAATGCGTAGTTTTTTTTCAATGATTTAACTTACCTAATTTGTTTTTAAAGTTTCAAGGGCGAGCTAAATTCAGGTCTAAAGGTTGCTTGGGATGTGCACACAAAGCTGGCAAATGAATTGCGATTTTGAATAGATCATTAAGAAATTATTTTTGAGAAGAAACCTGCTGCTTTTCGCTTTATAGTAATGTGAATTTAAAATGTGAATACGTACATGAGTGGATATCGTAGGACTTATTTTCGTAATTACTCCTAACCGCTCTTGAAAAAAAAAAATGGTATTATCGAAACAGATTATTATAAAGACGTTAGCTTATTATAACAAAAGAAAAAAAAAACAAAATTAATACCAGCCGGTTTTGGCATAGGACCAAAAGCTCTAAAAGCTTAAAAGAAGAAAAAAGTACCTAGCATAAATATAATAATATCTTTGTTAATTAACACTCTAAGCTGCAGAGAAACGGTTGTCTTTGGTCTTACTTTCAAAGATAAAATTAATTAGATATAAGGAAATTAAATTCGAATTTCTAGGAAAACAACTTACTTCTGAAACTTTTCTACAAATCAATAACAAGTCGATTGTATTTATTAATATCTATAGCTTTTCGAAACTGTTTACAGTTATCTCACAATTTTGTCCGGAAAAATGCTTTTTTTCTTTTAAACGTAAAACTAACAAAACAAAAATCTAAACATCTTTGAGTAAGGTCATTTGCTAACTTAATCTGAATATATATTATTAAGCGAGTTATTGTCACAATTTTCAAAACACTATTAGCGGTGGAACTATGGTGGAACATGAGACAAATCGATATCATCACAAATCTACCACAGCGGTAGCGTTTTGTAGGTACTGCCCAAGGCCTGAATTTATGTATGAAGGTATCTACAATCTGCGGACTCAAAACACGCTCAGTTCATATTTTCTCAATTCTTATCAAGTTTGAAGAATCTCGCTCCCATAAAGCACACAAGTCATATTTTTCAAGATTCCTCCCCTGTCATTTTCAGCGAAGGTATTGGAGCACAGTGCGCACACAAGTTTATAGAAAAAAGGGTTATAATCGTTGATTCTCATCACGTATAGCCTAACCGTGGTAACTGGAGAATTTAATGGGTACTTGGATGAGAAATTTCTGATATTACATAAGTCGAGTTAGGTCGATGGATGAATTGGAAATTTTGTAATTACAATTTGTGTAAATAATTCTGAAGGTGAGTTTGGATGGTCTACCTGCTTGTGCGTGAAATAAGTTGAGCTCGTTGGAAGAATTAATTAATGGAGATGGATGGTTATTGAACTGATGAAGCTGTATTCTGCAATATAATTTGTTTTTAAACACAAATACGAATTGTATTATAAGATATGAAAAGAAACAAATGCACTGAATATTTTCCCCAATATGTTAGATGATACGATACGATGCATACGTTATGAACTTTGACAAAACAAAGGTCATATTGAATGCATGATATCGTGCCAAGATCGCGTCGCGTCCGAGGAAAACAGCGCAAAGTTATGTATGAATATTTTCAAAGGAGATACTTTCCCGACCACATGTTATACCAAAATATGTACCTACCAGCAAGGGCCTGTGAATACGGCATCAGAAGAAAAAAAACTATAAGTATTTGTGGAACAATCCTGTTATAAATCATCCATCATCATGATTGCAGCCAAAAGACACTGCCAGACATAGGCCTGCCCCAAACACCGCGATTTAAACCGGTTCTGTGTTTCTCGCAGCCAGGGGATTTCTGCGGTCTTCACCAGGTCATCGGTCCACCTTGTGGGGGCCCTTCCAACGTTACGTCTTCCGGTACGCGGTCGCCACTGCAGAATCTTTCAGCCCCATCGGACATCTGTTCTGCGAGCAATGTGCCCCTGCCCACTGCCACTTAAGTTAGGCAATTCTTCGGGCTATGTCGGTTACCTTGGTTCTCCTACGGATCTCTTAATTTATCATTTTCAGATCACGTAGAAAAACTCCAAGCATGGGCTATGCTTGGAGTTTTCCTACGTGATCTGAAAATGCTCACTCTCTGAAAATGCTCTCCACTGAAAAAAATTAAACCAATGGGAGGTATAGTCGATCTGCTTTATCACCACAAGGTGAAATATCACTTGCACGTCATAAAGGAAAGGTATATTTGTCTATGTGATAGATTATACTTTCAACCTTATTGCAGTTTCAATGAAGTGGGATTGGTTGTCAAAAATAATAAGGCAATTACGAGGGTCGACTATTTGTAGATTGCAAAAATATTAAGAGCGTTTATTCTGAAGGTGGGCAATGTCGCAAATAGATATCAAATATTTCACTGTTTTGACTGATTTAGCAATATTACTGTGAGGAAATAAAAAATGTGGCTAACTAGCGAACTAGAATATTGATTATAAAATGCAATAATTAATATCGTGACACCGAATGTTTAGTTTTAGGTGTAAAAAAACGATTTGGAAACTTTCCAAATGCGTTTTTTACACCTAAAATGGGTACAACATCAAATTCAATGTTAATATTGCAATTCATTATTAATATTCTAGTTCGCTAGTTAGCCACATTTATTATTTCTATTCAGTAATATTGCTATAAGAATCAAAACAGGTTAATATTTGACAGTTATTTGCGACGTTGCCAACTTTTAGGATAAACCCTCTTAACGATATCGATGATGTAAAAGCATTATGTAGAGTTGTAGACCAATGTCACACACCTATAAATAGAAAGTGTAAAACTAAGCAGATACTGAAAAGATAAAAAAATAGTACCTGAAACCCGAATTTAGTTTTGTCTATTTGCCAGTAAAACAGATTCTATCGCCTTTATGACAGACGTAAGTTATTGAAACAATCGAAATCTATGAAATATTGAAAACAAGTTCCAATTGTTTCTATAAGCGCCTTTTCTTCTTCGGTGAGAAATATACATTTTATAAACAAAGGGGTTACGAAATCTTTATAACGAGTTGTGTGTTTATTCATTTCGTATTTTCAGCCTATTGGTAGCGATTTATTTGCTGAAAAGTTCTAAGGAGCATTGTAGTCATAATTAAATAATGTATCATGAATTGCAGTAATTTGGTTTACATTCAGCTTTTTTTCCAAAACAAAAGTGTACATTTTCTCAGTATCTTTTAAAACTGTTTTATCAGATTCTTAAAGGCCTAATTCTATTCAAAAATTTTGCTGAGCTATGTCTTTAACATTTTAATATTCTAATAAAAAGAATCCAGACCATGTTTTCCAGCCCCTATTATTTATCCCCTATAAAAACGAACATAATTTCAGTCACAAAGAAATATGTACACAGCGTTAGTGAAGGGTGAATGTTGTTTCAGTGTCATAAATCCTGAAGGGAGGCTCAATATCAGATTACAACAGCTACACGTAATAAAGACCTTTACTTAAGAAAACATTTGGGCAAGCTTACTGCGGGTCTTCCATTTTCAAACGAAATTGAAATAAAAAATGTCTGTGAAAAGAATTCCAGTGCCCGTGTAGAGACTAGGGACCGCTTTTCAATAACGATCTTTAAGTTCTTCTGCAATTCATATTCAGGCCCAAATGTAATTTTATTTGAATAGTGGGACCAACGCGTGCTGCATTACTGATATGGCTATTTAATTTAACTGGAGGACTTTTAGGTGATAAGGTCTGTGTTTTTTGGGACATTATAAATCAAGGGTCGGTGTTAGCTTTATTTAGAAATAAAATGCTTATTTTTTTCGATGTATAGAAAAAAGATCTCAAGTTTGATATCTCTTTTGACTTTGATTTTCACATCCAGGGTCATCTTTTTTGCAAGCTTTGCTAACTTCCTCCTTTCGTATGTGTTTCCATATACTTTCTTTGTCATAACTTTTTCAGGCTTTTTCTGTTTACTCACCTAAAAATAATGTTCTCTAATCTATCTTAACTTATAAAACCCCTTCATAATAACCAACATTCTCACCATCAAAACTTTAAAATTCCGTCAAAAATTCCCACTAAATGGGGCACCGTGCCTAGCCCACATATTTCGTAATAATCTCATCTTTCATACATTGTGGCTGCGAGGTTGGCGGCCATGCTATTAGCGAAATATAAAAGGTGGTCCGGATTCTGTAGAGGAGTGTTTAGAAGTCGGCCATGGGTCGTTAACCGAAGTATAGTGCAGCAATTTTGTAAGAACATGCAAAGTGCATATGGTTGTTTTCTAGTGAATGGTCGCAGTGTTATGCATAGTTGTGGGGAGTTTCTGGTTTTTGTTGTTGCTTTGCCAAATGTGAAGTGTTTTTAACAAAAGAATATAGTAGCTAACTCTGAATTGTTATAACAACTCTGATCAAAGTTTTTGCGAGATGTAATCACGGCTGAGAATTTTACCTTCTATAGTATTTTAGCTCATAGTGTCTGTCTAGAGCACATAAAGAGGCTCCGAGGTTCCCACATCTCCGGGGAAATGTACTAGATACCATTTGTGAGACAGCCTAGGTCAGGAAACCGGACTAATTTCCGAGATGGACCAAAGGTTCATCTTCTATACATTCGCCTTTTTGTTTCCTTTAAGATGACTAAACACCTCTTGACTTATATATCAATATAGTCTTTTATACACTGACTGGACTGCCTCGTTAGTGTAGTGGTTGCAAGCGCTACTGCTGAGTATGAGGTCCGGGGTTCGATTCCCAGGTCGGGCAAAGTATTATTGGGTTTTTCCATTAGGAATTTCTCCCGGAGTCCGGATTCGTGCCCAGTTGATGGTAATAGGCTCGCCCCCTATTACATGGGACTTAAACGTAACTGAAAATGTGGAGAAATGTGGATGTACCTACTATGAGTACTCCTCTACCTTACCCTTCGGGATAACAAGGCCTGATATTATGTTATGTGTTTTATTCACGACTTTGTATGTTTTGTAAATAGTAATTGTATTAAAAGATAATTATTAACTCCGTAGCTCTTAAACGGGTGAACCGATTTGAATGCAGTTTTTTTTTAGGGGTGTTATAAGTTTAACCGCTATGTGTGTCTGTCTCTGGCTCCGTAGCTCTTAAATGGGTGAATCGATTTGAACGCAGTTTTTTTTAGGGGTGTTATAAGTTTGACCGCTATGTGTGTGTGTGTCTCTGGCTCCGTAACTCTTAAACGGGTGAACCGATTTGAATGCGGTTTTTTTAAATTTTATTTGAAAGCAGGTTTTCTAGCGATGGTTCTTAGATTTGTTTTGTCAATATCAGTTCAGCCGTTTGAAGATTACGAGTATCAGCTCTTTTCTAGTTAATGAATGGATGTGAGCGTCTTCCACAGGTCTGATGGATTTGAAATTTGGTATTCTATTACTTCAATGATATTAGAAGAATATAGTAACCTTGAACTGATACTGCAGCATCACCTGGAATTTGCAGGATAGCCAACCTCCTTACCAACTTACAGGACAGGTATCGTGTTTGGGCTCATTGGAATGTTCTCAATCAATAGGTTTTAGATAGATGGTGATGGAGTAGGAAAGAGAACTGGGGAAATGTTTAAGTCAGGGGTTTTTTTATTTTAATATAATTAATTTCACTTGTTAAATTTTTATCTGGCATCTGACAGATTCGTTGAGCGTGACGAACAAACTTTAGATACTCTTTTTCGGGTGTTAGGTTGTATAAATTACTGACGCTACTTAGTGATGGATGGGCTGTCTCTACTGAAGCTAAGATCCGTGAAAGCGTCCTTACCTTTATTCTGGCAGAAAAAGGGGTCTAAATTACAATCCATAGTTTTGGAACGGATTTTTAAATAAAGTCAATATAAACTAGCACTCTCCGTTTTTTTAACCTCGTGTCAATATTGCTTCAAAAATTATAAATCAGGTGTTTCTTTCTACTGTATTTTCTTATTATATCTGAATATAACTTTACTTACAATGATAGTGTGAGGAGTAATGAGGGGCTTGTGGCTAAGTACTATACGGGTCGACCGATCAGGTTAAGCTACGCTTGCCGCGGTTGGTCCGTGGATGGCTGATGGCTGACGTGACCATCGTTACATACCAAGAACCCTCCGTGCCTTGGAAAGCACGTAAAGCTATTAGTGCCGACTGTCATTAGTAGATGTTTGACAGTTTAACAACTGTCAAACAATCTACTAATGACAGTCGGCACGTTACGGCAATGTTACGGTTCGTTAGAAGCCCGAAAGTCTGACAACCAGTCTTACCAAGGGGTATCGTGTTACCCAGTAACTGGATTGTGGAGGTCAGATAGGCAGTCGCTCCATGTAAAATACTGGTATTAAGCTGCATCCGGTTAGACTGGAAGCCGACCCAACATAGCTGGAAAAAGGCTAGGTAGATGACTTACAATGCTTTACAATGTAACTACATACCTGCTATGTATTTCCTCATTCAATACTAAGAGCATTCGCATTTCTTCGAACAAACCCTTTTCTTGCAAGTCGAAGGAAAATACGCAAATATTTGCACAAACTTTAAAAATGTCAATTGCGTTTACATTTTCCGTTTTGTACTCGTAAATACTATGTCGCAATGCAGGTATACTTCCTCATAAAACGTAACATATGTAATTCAGGAAAAAAGACTTATTTAGAAGCAGTTTTAAGCAAGGTTTCTCACCGACTTCAGTTTACCAGAGGGCTGGCTCGTTCAGGTCAAAGAATTAACATTGCCATTCAACGTAGTAATGCAGCCAGTCTTCTGGGCACGTTGCCGGATGACACCGATACGGACGAGTACGGACGATGGCTAAGTGTCCTTTTGATTTTGTATTTATTTGTTTATTTAGTTAATTTAATATTGAGATTAAATACTTAGTTGTGTTACATATTGCATAAATAATTATTTTAATTTAAATGAAAAAAGCAAGTTGTTTTAATTTTCCGGTGTAAATGTTCGGAACTCATTTTGCAATTTGTTAGCTATTCGTGGAAGTTCAAATATCTTGTCTCGGGGTTAATGTTGAAGTTTATTTTCTTTTAGCGTGGTAGTTGTCTACTAATAAAATGGAACGTTTTGTAATTTTCGCTGAGGATTACAGTACACTGGGTAGAAATAAGCTCGCATTTCTTACGGTTGGTGTTATAACTTATAAGAGACTATTATTTGAAATACAAGCTGCGTAAAATGGAAATTGGTCTGTGTAATGCAAAAGGAATACTGCCACAATAACTATCATCCTGCTGACAACTTGATAACGTAGAAATGAACTTGTATGGAGTTAGTATTCCCTAAATGTCTTCCAAAAAAAAAAAAACACTTTTTAGTTGTGGTACCTACCCCACAAAAATTCGAATACCACTACCTGCTATGTAAATAACAGTGATAGGAAGTTATCATCATATCATCCACATATAGGTACTAAGTGGGAAAAATATGTATTATTGAAGCTTACTCAAAAACTATTCAACTAAAGTTAATTAAATTAATATGAGACTAACTTGGGAGCATACCCTTTCATACAAAAAAAAAGAATTTTCAAAATCGGTACACTATTGACGGAGAAGACGGTGGACATACATAAAAAAAAGCATACATGCGCGACGAACATATAACCTCCTCCTTTTTGGAAGTCGGTTAAAAGTAGCCAAAAAGCAAAAACAGGTGACAAAAACCGTTTCAAAGATCCTTAGATGTTGTCTTCCACAAATTTCCCTCCTTAATCTTATTAAAAATCACGCTAGTCACATCATTTACCTATGTAGGTACATTATGATTACTTTGTAAAGTATTTTATTATTTTAATTATTGTGATTGTGAGGACTAAGTGGTTTTTTTTTTTCATTACTCCTGTTCTCTTCACAATTTTTCATTTTTTTGTTTTTCTTTCTCAGTTATTTTTAATGATGGTCTGGCAGTTTGAGTAGTTGATGCGGCCTATCCAAATGTCCTTTCTTTGGTATTGTTCGTTGAGTTGATCTCCTTACGTTCTGAGTTGCGCTCCACGATTACTGACAAATGCTTGCACTGACTGAACAGGTCCACTAAAATCTGTGTGGTTCTTTTCTCAAAAGACCATTTCAGAAACTAATCTACATGGTCCTCATATGGCCTGACCAGGATTATGTCTGGACTTTAAAAAAGACCTCTGAATTTGTTTCGGCCTTTCTTCTCAGAGTAGTCAGATAAAAAACGCCGAACTCTCTCTTAATATTATGTGGAAAATGTCGTGGGTTATACATTTGCTCACTTTTTACTTAGCTCTAATTATTTTGTAATATTGTAATGTATAACCGTTTATTTTCCCAAATAAATAAAATAAAAAAATTAAATAGAACTCACCTAGCTAATTCTAATGTTTTTTTAATATGACGTGTAAAAGTGATTCCAATATCCTATTTACAGAATAAACAATTTCATTTTACTATGGACATCTAAATACAGCTGCTGCAGGCTAACAAATAGTAACGATTTCATCTTGAGCACATACATACATATATTATCTATGTTTTGTTGCCTGCGTAACCTAAACAAACAAAATTGTTTCCTCATAATGTCAGTATGCATTTCTTTATTTATCCAGTTCACTATGTTAGTGTAACGACGTAAACCATTGTGATATCTTCCTACTATCGTTTCCTGTTTTGTGGACGCGTTTCCAGAACTATGTATGAGTTTTGTTCTTCAAGAAATTCTTCATGTTTGCACTTTTGTAGTTGTGGAACTATAAAACACGTTCACCTATATGTAACAAAGAGAAAGTTATTCGATTTATAGATTGCAATAGTAGTGGCTGGAATTCTTTTGTTTTTAGTTGTAGGTGATATATTATTTTGGTTCTGCTTTCGTTTAAGTTATGGTCACTGCGGTCACCTTTGTTTCAATAAATTTTTAAAAACACTTGAAAATGTGTTATTCAATTTCTAAAAGATGTGATGTTTTTAAATACATTTATAACACTAGATTCTGCCCATGGCGTCTCTTTTTGGCGGTCGGAAATAAATAAATATTATATCCTAGCTAAAAACTTCAAACTGTAGTAAAAGATTTTATTTTGATTCGAACAGTGATTTCAGAATTTCTTCTCCTCTTTGTAGACGACGGACGTAGGTTATTTATAGACGTTGCTTAATGTTAAGTAGTTATTGCCGTCTGCTTAGCCATATTTTTTTAAGTGAAAACTTCTTTAGTTCTTTAGTTGAGCACTTTTTGGGTGAACAAAAATCATGAAACTCGCGTCATCGTCACCGAACGCTAGATTGATAATAATAATTAAAAAATAATAATGTAATAGCTCGACGATACAATTCACAAGTTACTTAGTTTTCACTTCTATCGGCAGTCCCCAAAGACTGCCACGCGTGTTTTTTTAAATCGTTTCAACGTATCTTTACTATTAGCAACGTTTATAAATAATAATTATATACCCATCACTACGTGCAACAATATATATTCTTGCCACTCTTTTTGTTCCATCAATGACCGTGCATTTCTCCACACCTGCGCTCCATGACCTAATCTGCTACCGTATTATTTCCCCAGTTATCTGTTACCCCAGCCACAGCTGATAAGCAGCTGATCCTTTCTATATTTTCCTTTAATTCCCGCTCGTTGGAAACAACACTGGCCGGGATAATATTTATTTTTCTTCAATCCCCGAGCGCCCACTGTTTTATTTATTGCTTTCATTTCACCTCGATCGTGTTTTAAATTACTCGTGTGTGATTGTCAGATAATTTGTGTACTTTGTGTTTAAATGTTCTAATAAAGGGGAAAGATAATGTTAACATGAATTTTATTTTGGTTTGGGTCTTTTAAAAATATTAATAATCTAAGAAACATTTTGTTCATTTCATGTAATGTTATTCAAGATAAAATATGTATAAACGTTGCGAAGATTATGATTTATCTCACATATTCACTTTGATTCAAAGATGTAGATTAGGTCTCTCATATATATTTCCAAGAAATAATAAATCCGACTCGAATCCAACGCAATGTGGCTCGAAAGATCTTCAGAAATATCATTAGCAATAAAGCTAGGTTTGAAATATATACAAGACATATAATAAACATCAGTTCCCGACATCTGTTACTCCGGTCCGCTATCCTTAATTAAAATTAAAATAGAATTACGAGCTATACGCGACCTCAATATTTAATTAATTTCAATATTACCCTTTAAACACCGTTTTTGGGTTTCATTTTGTTCTAAGAATGATTTGGGGTGGAAAAGTTTCTGCCTGTGAATAGATTGCTATTCTCTTGTGGTTTTGTATGTCAGCTTGTGCCTACAGCTGGGCCTCAGCAAATCCTCTGAGTTAGTCTCCAGTTATCTGTTTTAATGGGACCACCCAATTAAGTACCCACATTATCATGATCACACAACTACACGGGTTCTACATATTTTTTAAATAAAATGTAGTCATAATTATTACGATTTGTCGAAATTCAATTTTGAAGTCCTCATAGATATGGTTGGCAAGGAATACCACTACACTATGCAAATGGAAAAATAACAGAACGATGCTGTTAACATACCTAATATAAGAGTACCTGATATTATTGACATTAAACATCCATAGAGGATTATACGAGATCCACAAAAGGACATAATGGTCTTATCTTTACCTTATCCTAATTTTGAATGGGGAATATATAAACGCACTTTAAACATGATGTTTCACACTTTAAAATGTTTAGCTTTAAAATTAATTGAATTAACTATGAACTACATATAAATTTAACTCGCAAAAAATTTAAGGTTTGTTTGGAACCTCTACGCATGAGGTTACGTCTGCAATAACGACTCAAATCAAATCAAATCAAAAGTCATTTATTCAAACTAGGCTGAGAATCAGCACTTTTCGAACGTCAAAATTACATAAGACAGTCCCCCAAAACGCCCACCCTTCACCACTTCCTAGTGCGTTAGCTGGGAAGAAGAAGTGGCGCAACAAACTCCCCAGCTGCACAGCTGTCTGTTCAGTTAAAAGAACAAAAAGAAGATTCTATATAATAGTATTCAAAATAATTTACATTAAGCAACACAAAACATAATTTAAATTATTAGCCATATATAAGCTAGCACACGCCAATATACCAAACAAAATCATCGAGAACTATACTCAGGCAGAAATAAAAAACAAAACGTAAACAGAACTTAATATTAATAAAAGCCACCAGGCATAAAGGGCGTGCCCGCTTACATATAGTTGTAACTGGAAGTTATAAATGATAAACTAGGACCATCGAGGTAAAATAAATAAACAAACAGTTAATTACTAATAGTAATAAATAATATGATCAATTGTCGAGGTCACTAGCTAACCACATATTGCAATACAACTCATAAAAAAACAGTGTGATGAGTAGATTTTGTCAAAAATAAATTAAAATAACTTGACTTAAAATGTCAACAATAATTAAATTTAAATAATTTGACTTTTATAGTCAAATAAATTAAACAATTACTTATATAAACTCATATAACTTGTCAGTGGGTAGCTGGAGAAAGAACATAAACATTGTCTTGAGTTAACTACAGCGACCAACTATTCTTATCATTTAAGTAGTCGTTGATAGAATAGTATGCCTTTGAACAAAGCTTGGATTTTACTTTCGTTTTAAACGCATTAAAAGGCAAATCTACCAAAGAAGAGGGTAGCTTGTTATAAAAAGTTATACCAAGCCCAACAAATGAGTTATGAACTTTATGAAGCCGGTGAAAGGGAGCTCGTAGTTTGTCCTTATTTCTAGTGTTAACATTGTGAAAATCACTGTTTTTAGTGTATAAGTGTATATTTTGCCTAATATATAAGATATTGGCGAAGATGAATTGAGATGCCACCGTGAGGATACCAATATCTTTGAAAAAATCTCTTAGAGAAACTCTGGCACCTAGCTGGTAAATAGCTCGAACAGCTCGTTTTTGAAGGACAAATATATTTTGAATATCAGCAGCTTTGCCCCACAGCAGAAGACCGTAGGACATAACGCTATGAAAATAACTAAAATAGACTAAACGAGCTGTATCGACGTCAGTGTATTGTCTTACTTTCCTGACGGCGTAGGCGGCGGAACTGAGCCTTCCCGCTAGGCTCGATATATGTGGGCCCCACTGAAGTTTGGCGTCTACTGTTATGCCCAGAAAAACTGCCGAATTTACGGATTCAACTAGAACCACCTAGAGGACTAGAATAATTTATAGAAAAAAAAAAGAATCAGTTAGGTATTTTAATTACGTTGCTTATGAAATTATTACTTTATAGTGTATATTTATTTTGAAATTTGGTTCATGTTTATTAAAGTTATAATATTAAATTATAGATGTATTATTATTTTAAAATGCTGATATACAATTTTATGGCTGTTTTCATCAAATTTAAAGTGCTGTTAAATACATTCCATTTTGAATTGTTTTGTGCGAAGGGTTTTTCTTTTCTGAGACAACAACAGGCGTTAGAGAGTAACCACTATAATTTCGTTTTTTTTACTCTCCAGCTAAATGAAGAACGTGTGTACAGTCGGAGTCCAATAAGAAACGATGCTCCCGTTTATATTGATGGCAGACACGACTGAACCTCGTACTCGCATCGTGTGAAAGTGGCGTATGAGGTGATTAAAGGATTAGTTGGGTGGATGAACAGCGTACAAGTGAATACAGAAGCTGTAGCACTAATAGAAAGGTACAGAAGGCCGGCTATATGCAACGAGCGGAAACAGGCGCACACACATATACAGGGTCAAATTAAACTAACTAGCGGAGCTCCGTAGACATGATGGGTATCGATATACGAGTATAAACATGATAAAACAAAAAATAAAAATAAATTGATGAAGTTTTTTTTGTGTTCATCAACCGCAGGTATTGTAGTTGAAATATCAGTTTTTTTTTAACTTTTTATTTTGTGTAAACTTCGGGTTTCGATATCTTTTGTTGTGTTTTGCAGTACAAAAAAAAACAGATTTTCCCAACTCATACTTCAAGTAACATCACTACAAGCAGTCGTAGACTCTAAAAATAAATCATAAAATCATTTTTATTTTTATGTTATCGTGTTTAGATATCGTACCATAATATACTCATTACGTCTGCGGTGTTTTGCTAGCTAATTTAATTTGACCCTGTAGACGCGTACGTAGGGCGATTTTAAACAAACAAATGAAAATTGCGAGTGCGTTTGCACTCGCTGCACGTAGTTGCGTGTCTACGTGTGCGTGCGTGTGCGTTTCACTCTTCGTACGGAGCCAACCTTCTGTATATCTCTATTCTGTGGCTATATGTAGGTAGCGTTACTATGAAAATCTCGTCACGGTAAGTGTTGCATACGTAAGACGGTGTTCCTACTGATGTATCATGGATGGAGTGCATCCGAGGGTTAAAAGCGTAGGTTACATTATGCATAATTTGGAAAACAACTATCCGATATTCTAATGACACGCTTTATGAGTAGGTGACTGAAGTTGTGTCATTCCATCAATTATTTTTACTATCAAGCTATATTTCGCTTAAAGAGTAGGTACGTATGGCATGGGGATATAACTATTGGATATTTTTCAAAAATACACAACAGAAATAATAAAAACAAAACAATAGCAAAATATTTTTAAATGTATCAACCCCTTTTTAGGGTTCCGTAGTCAACAAGGAACACTAATAGTGTGCGTGAAGACGAGTAGCGTCAGCGTGTAACACACACACATACACACACTTTCGACTTCGCCGTAGTCTTGGACGGTACCAAGAGCTCCTGCGCTTACACACACATTCACAGCATGTTTGTTCACTTGGTAACCACAAGTAAAGCGCGCGTCGCTTCGTGAGATAAAAATACTGTCCAAGAAATCAAGACAATAACACAGCAAAACTTCCCCAGCAGCACACTTAAAAGAGTTTTGCCAAAGAATCGTACAGCATTGTCTCAAACCGTATGCCTTTTTCCAATTTATTTGCTCATTAAACGTAAAAGGAACGCAGAACACGGGTCTTATAGCAACGAAGTTACTACTCCATTTTAATGAGGGACTTTGAAGCTGAAGGCAAGGTGAGGGGTCTTGTTTCCTTTGTCATAGTTTACTAATTAACCCGGCGTCCGATACTGGCATAGATTATACGGTTTTATAGACTTGACAGTATGGAGTAATGAATTTTAGGAGCTATGTGTCGTTAGGTTTTAACGAGAATCCCTCCTAAAATTGATGACTAGTTGATTTATTGTCTAATTTGTTGTGAGGTTATGTTACAATAAGATTCTGTTTTTATGTCTGAATGTAGGTCTTGATTAGGGTCATCCCTATTCAACACCATTACATTTAGACATAAAAATGGATCCAACGGATCAGATAATAAAAAAATATTAGACACGTATTTTTTGCTTTATCATATTAATAACAAAATACTTAGATAAAACGCATTTTAAGTTGGAGAGTGGGGGTCGCTACGTCACAAGTAAGTATAAAATCTAAATACTCGTGACGTCATGGCACATTTTAACTCAATGTATCGCCGTAATCTTTAGATTACGTAAAAAAAAATAAAAATACTTGTCCAATATTTTTTACTAATCTCCCAGACGGACGAAAATAAATTTTTGTCATCATCCCTATTGTCGTTAAGATTACCGTGACCACAATGAAGAAAAGTCTAATTGAAGCTGTGCTGTGTTACATGTAAAGGCTGAGGCTGACTTGTAACGGTTGTTAATGTATCGAGTTTTTGTAACGCGTTACAGTAGTCAGTGCAGCGAGCCGAGCCGCTGGATGCGAGCGCCGGATCCTCTACTCGACTGTCGGCTGTTTTGTGAATTCCTTTGAAACGGAACTAAGAGAAACGATAGCGTGCAAACGAGCGTTCGTCACGGGTCTTGTGTTGCTACACAAGACGCGGAAAACGCTCGCGTCGAGCACCATGAAATTTTCATTTCTCATATTTGTATTGTAACCAAGGTCGCCTCGAATGATACATTACAAACAAACGGTACAAGTCCGTCTCCGCCTGAATACAGCTTCAATTAGACTTTTCTTAATAAAACTGTTACAGTGGCCAAACCCACGATACCCCGTACGCTGCTGGAGATATTATGAAGGTAAATACTTTCCTATGTAGATTTTT
The DNA here is from genome assembly GCA_916701695.1 of Agrochola macilenta. NCBI lineage: Eukaryota > Metazoa > Arthropoda > Insecta > Lepidoptera > Noctuidae > Agrochola > Agrochola macilenta. Next base: position 18,077,194 of record OU753560.1, on the reverse strand, counting down.
GTATTAAAATAACACCTCACCAACAGTCACCAGCACGGTCATCTAACACCTAAATTTCCCCAATAAATTCTCACAGCTATAAAACGTTCTTCCCACAACACATTTTATATTCTATGTTGGATAATAATATAACAAATTGAGGAAAATAATAACCTGAAAACACGATGTATTCGCGCAATATTAGCCGTATAATATATAAGACCTATTTAGTGTAGTATTATATCAAAATAAACACATCATAGAATACGGTTTATTATATAAGGCAGAAAGAAATTACCTGTGGATCCAATCAGCTTGTTTCCTTCCTAGTAAATTGATCGTGTAGGTAATATTTACCTGTTTAAGTAGGTTATTTTATTAGGAGTCAGTATTTTTGTAACAAAGTTATACGATAATAAGAGATAAAATTGTTTATTTGTTTGTAATAGAAAATCACTGGAAGTATTGATTTGTTTACAAAAATTACTTCATTGATCGAAAGCTATTGTCGAGTGCCATATTATGATAGTTTTTTTTTTTTTTTTTTTTTTTTTTTTTTCCTAACTAGGGCATCTCGCAGATTACCACTAAGGTAGTGACTGCTTAACCGGGCTTTCCTGTGGCTGCCTTAAGCTTCTACACTCAAAGCCTCCAGCCAGGGCAATTTTACTATTCTAATTAAAACTAGGCGAATGCTCGCTAAGGGCCACCCCCTGTGGGGTGCGAACCTCGGCTTAGGGCATTCGCTGAGGGGAGGACAGCAAGAGGGACAGGCTGGATCAAGATGGTGGTTTCATGATTATTGATCGAGGAATTTAAAGCTACAGGCTCAGCGGCAACGCGTGCTGGCGCTTCGTCGACGAGCAAGGGTCGGGGGGGAGTATCGTTTACTCGGGAGGGTCGCGATCGCGGGGGACCTCTACGGCGAGGTCTGTAACGCGGGTGTCGGTTGTGTTTATGCACTGTACTCGTGGCCCTATTGCTCTCCTGTAGGAGTGTGATGGGGTCATCTGGGTCGGAGAGGATATGCCTTGGGCGGCGAAAGTGACTGATTCTAGAGGGAATGTAACTAGCTGCCTCGACAACCAGAGGGTTGCGATGTTTGACGGCTGAATCGAAGTAACGCTTTGACATGCGTTTGAGAAACTGGTGGATGGTAGGTATTTTAAGATCGAGATGGAGGATCTCATTTCTAACATACATGGGGGATCCCGTGATTCTACGGAGGAATCGGTTCTGTAGGGTTTGCAACCTATGGATGAATCGGGGTTTGGTATGGGCAAAGACGATACCCGCATAGGTCATGATTGGGCGGATGCACGTGGTGTAAGTTCGCAATTTGCACCTGAGTGACAATTTGCTACGTGCATTTAATACGAAATGGAGTCTACTGAGAGCGAAAGAGGCTCGCGAGTGAACCGCCTTTATGTGCTCTGAAAACGTGAGATGCCTGTCTAAGATCACACCTAGATATTTGGCTCGCTTAGCCCAAGGGATCGGCTTGCCAAACATGGTGACTGATCGGGGGAAAGAGGGATTTAGCCACGGTTTCGAGAAGAGAACCGCTTGGCTTTTATCGGGATTGACTATTATGATAGAATTTTATTGATAGTAAAGTTGACTTCCACGCGGGCGAAAGTCGCGGGCGAAGCTAGTTATTGATAATTTTGCCAAACATGTAGCTTCCTTTTGGGACACTGGTTTTAAGTATGCAACGACAACACAACTACTTAAATAAATCAGAAATAAAAACATATTCAGACCAACCAATCATACATAAAGAGAACCAATCATAAAGAGACCCAAACACAGTCCCTTATTAAGCCTTTCAACCTAGTCCTGGACTTAAACAACCCAAACGCTAACAAAGCGACACTCCATCGAATCGCATTATGCTCCAAAACGGCCTTATTTCAAAGCTAGCCATTCCAAATTTTATGCGGTCATATTTCACACACGTCCGGTCAACCGCAATCAGCATGATAATTATCTAACTAATTATCTTCCAGATATTTTGTCCACTCTACAAATTCACTGTGAGGACCTCTTATCACTCGACACTAATTATAAACTTGTTTAAACTTCACTTTCACTCTGGCTTGCAATGAGGGTAAGTCTTTGCTTTGTTTAGCATTCAACTTTGCGTGAACTTTGAAGGTGATGAAACAAACGAAGAGTATTGGCCACTTCAGTGTTATTTAAATTTAAATCTTTTGGACAATAAGAAGTGCTTTCAAAGCTGATTTGAGGGGGCTTTGAGAAATGATAGGGTATTTGTCTCGGATGTCTGTTATGCAAATTATTTCCTGGATATAGCGATTGATGAATCAGCCTTTTGCTTAAAAGGTTTCTTTTGTATTCATGAAAATATTCGTCCCACTGCAGGTTCTATAAAATATGAAACGTAAGTATGCTGAGTTGCGATGAAATTACTATAGTGGAGGAGAAAATATCAAGCGGCGTATTTCTTGCTGTCAAGCATTTATGAGATTAAAATACCCATTTATGTACTAACCGGATCATAATGCATCTGGTCTTCATCTACTATATGCGTAACACCTACAAAATGTCTATACATATATGACGGCGCAGCAAGTTTTTATCTTCGCTTGAGTATAGATTTCGATGTTTTTGTTGGTATATTGGCGTGTGCTAGCTGACATTTTGGCAAATAATTATAGTTAATGTTTTGTGTTGAGTAATGTAAATTATTTTGCATACTATTGGATAGAATCAAGTTGTTTCTTTTTCTTAACTGAACAGACAGCAGTGCTTCTGAGGAGTTTTTTGCGCCACTTCTTCCCTGCTAAAGCATTAGGAAGTGGTGAAGGGCGCGTTTTTGGGGGACTATCTTATGTAATTTTGACGTTCGACAAGTGCTGATTCTCAGCCTAGTTTAAATAAATGACTTCTGATTTTGAATTTTGAGTGGCGCCATCTAGTTTTGTTACGGAGTTACAAGGAACCACGAAAGAAGTCGGGTAAGAGTGACACTGGCTGATTATTGTCATTCTAGCAGAGCGTCGCATCGATGGTTGTGCGGCGGCTGTCTTCTGATGACAGAATATGAAGTGAGCAGCAGCTGCCGTACCACGTCACGACGAACTCCTATATTCTGGTGCAATCCTGATGATATTGAAGGTGCTGAACCACTAATACGATGATCATTAAAGGCCGATAAAGGCTATCCTGCTCCGTTAAATGGTATAGAAAAGGGAGGATCCTCTTACCAGGCGGGTGTCGTGTCTGGCGGGCAACTGCCCAACGATTGATGTCGGATAGTCTTATATATGTCGTTCGCGCGGTAAACTCTAATTGCGCGATGCAAGATTTGTGTGACGTCATGTCTTTGATGCGTAGTTCGCATGTGGCGATGTAGATGTCACCACAGTCCCGATACATTACCTTACGCCATGCAAAATTTTCAAATAAGGAATCTTCTTTTCTCTCTTCTTATTCAATTAATGATTAGTAAACAAGCTATCGCAGCCGGTTTTTTTAAATGTCATAAAAAAAACTAAACTTTACTTAAGGTGCTTCAATCCTGAAACCCACTATTCATCTCCAGAACTTTATTGCCATCAAAAATATATAACTCAAAGTCGGTGCCTTTGAACCGGGGAAGATGGCGAAGCAAATATTTATTAAATCAAACTTAGTTCGAGCAATCTGTGAAGGATTTCAACTCGTTAAAGGAATGCTGTGAGCTAACACTTGTTACCTGCATGACTGAGATCAGTATTGACGTGTATTTCTTGCTGGAATAAATCTGAAGGTACAGCTGAAGAAGTTACTTTTTGATGCATATTATGGACTTAAGTTGATTTTAGTTTTTGTAAAAAAAAACAATGTACTTGAATAATATACAACATGTCATATTTTATGATATATTTAATATCACTATCATCTGTAGCTTTTATCCAGCTTTTTTGGGGTCGACTTCCAGTCTAACCAAATGCCGCTGAATACCAGTAATGTAAAATAGATCAACTGCCTATCTGACCTCCACATCCCAGTTACTGGGAAACCAGATACCCTAGTTATGTGTATTAACTTACAGAAATTTCGAAATGTTTGCTTTTTCGTAATTAAAACAATGTGTCCACGCATAAAACATCCAAGTGCTTCTTTAAATAAAGTTCAATCATTTATTAGAGTTACTCTGTTAGTTATTTGATAACTGTTATTCAATCATAATAAAATAACTGTTATTACCAAACGTTTGTTAAAGTTTTTGTCACTTTTATTCAAAGCATCATGTTCTTTTAAAACGCAAGCCAGTCTCCATTTTAAGAAAATTAAGCGTTTCTCAAGTCTAAGTAGAAGGTTCTTCAAAAAATCTAGAGTACATTTTAAAGACACTTTTTCTTTAGCCAGCTTAATATTTCGTCACAAGACTCTTGGGTTTCGGAGGTAAAAAATTCTTGAGTAATTCATGTAGCAGATGTGAATTCACTTAAGTTTTTTATTAAAGTAGGTATAACGCTTAGATATTAACTTATATTATGTTCAATCATTATTGTTAGATTTAATACTATTATGAGATTTTAAATAAGGCTGATTTCTAAATAATTACAAAAAAAAGAAAAAACTTGAGATAGGTTTACAGTATAACCACCAACGTAATATATGGCGTTTGCAGAAAATATGTTACATCTTTCATTATTACCCGTGATAATTATTTTAATAATAGATATCCATACTTAAAAGATATACATACGAAAGTGAAAGTACCTTTGTCTGGCTGTCTGTTACCTTTTCTCGCCTTCACGCCACTCAACCGATTGTTATGAAATTTGTGAGATTAACAGCCTGGGGGAGAACATAGGCTACATTATTTTAATCCTGGATATCTGAATTAAAAAATATGAAAAACAAAATACACGCAGCCGAGGTACATTGGGCTCCAGAGAAACGTCACCCCCTAGCAATGTAAAAAACAATAACACAAAACAATAACAAAAGCTAAACAATAGCTTTTTGCTTATAAAATTGTAAAGGTTGCACCTCTTCTTTCATTAGACCTTTCCTCCAAACATTAAAGTTAGACATTCTCAACCATCGATCAAACTAGTGAACAAAATCATGCACTTGAACCCCCCTTGAAGACGTCTATTTTTAAGCCAATTTACAAAGTCTTTGTCTTGTATGTTAGGTCAAGGCCCCTATTGAATGTCTGCACATTTCCATTCTGCACGCGAGTCCAAAGTTTTTAGTGAGGTTCATTGTCTGGATTATCAATAAAACTGAACCTATGTGTGTATGATGTGGCTTTACAATTTGAATTTGCATATCAGTTCGAAGTTTGAAATGAATTATTTTTGAATTGCGATTGTTGTACAAGTTTAAAATAACATTGGTTATTGTTTTTATTGGCAATAAGCTAATGTATATCGCATATCGTGTCCACCAACCAGCCTATGTATTCTGTAAAAAGCTCGCCGTGATAACTTACGTAGATGAGCTTGAAGTGAGTTGTCAACAGTGGGTGGAATGGCAGCTCACTTCAAGTTCACTTCACCTATGCACTGTGACCGCGTGGTGAATTATGGCCCACTCCCTCTCACAGAGAGGACGCATGTGTTCCAATGTTATAGGTAGATTGTGCTATGCTCGTGCTAATTATCGCATGGGAGACATTTTTTCTAACAGCGAGTGCAAAGGTGAAAACTTATTGAAAATAATGAATTACGATTTTTTTTAGTTATCAAATTGATTTCGAAGTCATACTGTTATGCATTGGCGTAGCCTATCATACCTACAAGTCTATTGCTAATTAGCAATTTATATAAGAAATTAAATAACAAACATTGCTAAAAGGCTGTACAAAACAAATGAAAATTATTCAGACGCTTTTAACTTAATAACTTTTGTTTCGGAAAAAAACCGACTGTAATTTAAATTGGCTTTGTACCAATGTAATAAAAAATGTCATCTGTATGTAAAAAAAAATGAATGAAAGAACTTCATAAAATATGTTTGATATTAATTAGAAAATTTAAAGTAGTACCTAGTAGTAGTCTATAAAAATTAATGAATTTATTTGTACAAGCGTGTTGTAATTTCATTGAATCTATTCACGTAGGGATAACTTCGACAAAGTTCGGTTGCCGAGCTTTCCCGAGTCTTTTGACCGGAGGCGAGATCGACACTACATTATTATAAGCTGTCACACAATTAATACTAACACAGACATCGTCGTTAACTCTAACTTTAAAATAGTCAAAATGCTGTACTTTGTGTTTTTGTATAGGATAGATTAAATATAAAAAAAAAATATCGAAAAAAATGTTTATTTCAATTTCGATACATTATTATTGGAGATCACCTTTTAAGCAAGGAGTTGCTTGTGTTAGGAGACTCCGCACTTCCACTTATCATTATCTTATGCAATTGAAACGAGACAATGTAACATGTAAAACTAAAAATAAATGTGTAACTTAAAATTATACAAAATGAAATTAATGTCCAAATGATTTGCAAATGCATGAGTATTATGCATAGAAAAGGGCCAGATCGCGCGTGTAAGTGTGATGATGTGAAGAGTGAGAGTGTGTAGTGTGTGTGTTATAATGAGCATATTTAGTTCTCCCATCCTAATTAATATCCTGTACAATATTAGATATAAATACGAAAGTGTGTTTGTTTATTTATTTGTTTGCTTGCTTGTTACGCTTTCACGCAAAAATGGCTGAACAAAATCTGGATGAGATTTGGCACTATGGGCTTGGGATCGGAAGAAGCCAAATCAATCTTCTTCCACTACCCATGCACACAACAACCGAATGTAAAAAAAAAATAGATGAGTTGTACCAACATTATTGTTAATAATGTGTTAATAAAAGTCCGAAAGTCTGACAACCAGCCTTACCAAGGGGTATCGTATTACTCAGGGTTTCGGAGGTCAGATAGGCAGTCACTCCATGTAAAATACTGGTATTTAGCTGCATCCGGTTAGACTGCTAGCCGACCCTAGCATAGTTGAGACTGATGGATACTGATATTGAAAAAAATGTGGTCGGAAAAACTAAGATTTGCCTCATTCTTCCAAGATTCTATATAAAACACAGCCAATCCATATTTCTTCAGCACCTCAAACAAAAACGTCGCTACAACCTCACTAAACAAACTGATATACTAAATTAAATTTTCATCTATTATAAGTAAAGGTGTCGGATCTAAAATGAAAATCTTCCATATTAAGTTCAGGTACACAAACCCTTCATTTATATTGTGCCCCTCGGATATTGTGCCTTATTATTGAATGTCGTAAATCATAACATATACGGTCTCATATAGTAATTGAATTTAAGGTAAGGGTCCCTGTTTCATTAAGTTGTTAAATTATATGATTTAATTTTTGAAGGATTAGGACTAGGGTCTAATGTTTTGTTTTCGTGTTTGACACGTCATGATGGGTCAGCTTTTCTGGAATTCTGGGAAATACATGCGCAACAAGATTTATTAATTTCATTTCACGACTTAGTAATACACGCACGGTCGTTTTGGTTTTGGCAAAGATGAACTTAAGCTTAAGAGCGTTTATCCTAAAAGCTGGCAACGTCGCAAATAGCTGTCAAATATTTACTTGTTTTGATTAATTTGGCAATATATAGATAAGATAATACAGTAATGTATGGAAATATGAAATGTGGCTAACTAGTGAACTATGCGTAAACTAACTTGCGTAGGCACGGGTGTATTAAAAGATTTTAATTTGACATTTCCTTCTTTAGCATTTCATCAAAATCTGTAGCCTTTTTTTTTTTTTGATGGTGTGAAATTATTTTTGAGGGTGTGTCAGACTTTTACTGACTAAAACCCACCCAAGTTCCTTCCGTTGCCTGTGTGCCGGGGCCGCGATATCCCTTTCAGACAAACCCGCAACCCCGGCAGGCATTGGTCCTTACGGACCCCGTCAGTTGGTGCTGACATCTCTTTGAGGCGCGCGTGGAACACAACGCCCCGTTGACCCGGGCCTGGTCCTCATCGGACGGCGAGCTACCTATTGCTCACCGTCCGCAAGCCCGCGCCTACGGTGGCCGGAAGTCAGCTCGCGACTCCCGACGCCCGGGGCGTCTCCTGGGGCGACTAGGGGTGCGAGGGCGCGAATCTTGCCTCTCCCTCGCGCACACCGCCTCCTCCTTCGCGAGCATTAGGTACTGCTTCGCAGAAGGAAGTGACGGCTTCCCATGCACTCTCGCTCCGAACCATGGCCTGAACCAGGGCCGGACGCGTCGAGTTGACAATACACGCATTAAAATAAGACTGACTCTCCTGATATACACATCAGGAGAGGTAAAAATCCTGCCGGGGTTGCGAGTTGTCCGAAAGGGATATCGTGCCCCCGGCACACAGGCAACGGAAGGGACACGGGTGGGTTTTAGTCAGTAAAAGTCTGACACGCCCTCCCGCTCCGCCCAGAACGGGAGAAGTTATAAGGCCATACACAAAAGATTCACAATTCATTTAACCACATCGAATCCCCGTTCTCTGGTGCCAGAACAAATATTTTGTAAAATACTGTAAACAGGAGAGGTACTCGTAACAATAGGTCTTCCTGGATAGTTAAGAAAGAGATGGATGTACCTGGAGAGATTAAGTAAGCGGTCATAGTAGGTGGGCGCTTCCTCGCAAAGACGCCTGTGTCAACAGTGGTTACGTTGTAGGCTTATTATACTTCTATTAGGAAGAGTTATCGCTAATCACATAAGACTGCATTGTATTTTATTAACATTATATTTGTTTCATATTATATATTCGTGCGACATGCTCAGTGTTTCTCCACATCAGGAGAAGCTGTAGCTTTTTTAAACTAATCAAAATTCCAGCTTTATTATACCTAATGCATTTGTTTGCAGGCTTGTTTCAACACCTTTTCAAAACCTTTGAACCTTTGTGTTGTGAACCTTTTGTATGTTTTCTATGTATGTGTTTCATACTACGAACCACTAACTTCCAAAATACAAGCTTGACTTAATTTGGGAGTTGGTATATCATCTATTAGTACCTGGGCAAACGAGCTCTGCTGTGGTGAAAATACAGAATGCTCATTTAATAGTATAGGAAAGTCCATGCTGCCATGATAGTATGTACTTACTAATTCCATGTTGCCATGATAGTAAGTACTTACTAATTCCATGTTGCCATGATAGTAGGTACTTACTCATTCCATGCCATCTCATTATTATAAGGTAGCCATCTTGTTTTAAACTTTGTCTGCTCGGGTGAAAATACAGAGAAAACGAACTTTCCCAGGTATGAGACCTAGCTAGATCGATTTTTCGCCCCCGTAAACCCCTATAATGCAACTGTCGTCGAAATCGTGAGACCCGTGATTACAAATTTTATTACATAATAATATATATGATATTATACAAATATTACTCATTTAATAGTATAGGATGTGCTGCTGTATAACCATCAAACACCTCAATAGATGATACTTTGAGAGTGAAGTAAATTTATTTATTATTATTACTTTGAGACAGATTTATATTAGTTTGAGGAGCTCGTGGCTAAGTAACAACAGCCGTACTGGTCGATCCATCAGGTTAAGCTACGCTTGCCGGGGTTGGTCTGTGGATGGGTGACCATCTTTACATAGCGAAAATCCTCCGTGCCTCGGAAAGCACGTTAAGCCGTTGGTCCCGGCTGTCATTCGTGGATCTTTGACAGTCGTTACGAGTCGTCAGAAGCCCGAAAGTCTGACACCAGTCTTACCATGGGGTATCGTATTACCCAGTTACTGGGTTGTGGAGGTCAAATAGGCAGTCGCTCCATGTAAAATACTGGTATTCAGCTGCATCTGGTTAGACTGGAAGCCGACCCCAACATAGTTGGGAAAAGGCTAGGCAGATTGATTGACTTTGAGACAGGTTCCAGTTTACTTGTCTAGCAGATAACTTTATAAATTCTGGTCCATTTACTAGTCGAATAAAACAGTCCCTAAAAGTAATTAAGTAACAAAAAATATACCCAAACATAACAAAACTACAAACAACCCTGAAATAATAAAGTTGGGTGTTATTACCAAAACATACGTGGACATAACTTTAGTGAAAACAATAAATGTGTTGGAAACAATGATAAAATTAAATTACTTTCCAATAGCAGTGGCCTACCTTTAGGTTTACTGATATTTATGATAAGGCACAGAATATATTGTTTTTGTTACCGAAACTGTTTTTCGATCTATGGGTAGGGTAGGGTAATCACATATTGTGAAATTGGATGTTAATTTTAGCAGTGAGAAAAAATACTTGGCAATCTCTTGAGGTGGAGTGGTCAGTAACCGTGGAGTTTCTTGCCCGTTCTTCTCCATAGGTACCTACTACACTTTGGAATGGGCAACAAGCTTCATATTTCTGACTGACCGATTCAAATAAATGCTTTGAATTTGAGTTTGAGAATCCTCCACGTCAGCGCAGTGTGGGTTGGTAGATTGTCATATGTTTTCGAATTTTTGGTTCTAGGACATGCCGGTTTCCTCACGATGTTTTCCTTCACCGTTTTGAGAGCAGTGGTGATGAAATAATTTACGCAAAGTAAAGCGCCTGTCTCGGTTCGAACCTATGACTTACAACTCGTAAATCACGGCCGTTACCACTGGGCTACTTGGTAAAATTCACACAGCAGCATAGTATGGAGGTTTATCTTCCTCCATAAGGCGGAACCAAGTAATTTTTTCAGAAAAGGATAAAAGTACAAAATGGAGAACCCATTTAGAGGAAAAAGGCAAAGAGCCATTCGACAAAGACTTTCTTCGAAAACAAAAAGTTTCACAGACTTGGATTTTGTCTAGTAGCAACTATTACAAGAGCATTATGAAGGTATTGTAAGGCAGTAAATGGACTAGACATATTAATATCAGCAGAGCCCTTTTTTTAAACCAAGTGCGTGCCTCGTCACTCACAATGAAGGGTTCCGTAGTTGGGATGAATTTATCCCAAGAACAAATTTAACATTGTAGTAAAGTTGAAAAACATGAACCATTCCATTCCATAGAAATTCATATGCGTACCAAATTTCAACTTAATTGATCCAGTAGATTCGGAACAAATTGGCTGTTATAGACGGACAGACAGACACACGAGTGATCCTATATGGGTTCCGATTTTTCATTCGGATTTACTGAACCCTAAAAAATCTTTGAATATTAACACAAGATTCCATATGCAAAATGAAATGCATCTCACACCACGAGTTTAAATAAATAAACACCAAATTAAACCTCTATCCTTAACCTACATCCTACCCGCAAACGCTGCAAGCCAAAATTACCAACCCAGGGTTTATTTTCTCAATTAAAACGGAAGCTTTTGAAATATCTTATAAGAAGGGCTCTTATTCAATTTGTTTTTATTGTTTTAAAGAAGACAACAAAGCGAGGGTTAACGATCGCCAGGCGAGAAAGATTCAAGAATAAACGGGAATCTTTTAGCTTGGAATTAATATAGTAACAAGACTAAAAATGGACAGAATTCGCCCTTTTTTGGCTGAAGAGATTTGTTCTTTATATTGGGTTTATTTGATTTCTGAGAAATGAAGATGATTTTGTTTATTATGTAGAAGTTTTGGGCATGGTTGACCTTTTTATTCATGCGAATCTTGCAGGATTAGAAAAGAGATCTTGATTGATAATACTTAATCATGTGAAATGTATTCCGAATGTCTTCTATGTATTATTATTAATATAAAATTTGATGGTAAGTCCAGCAGTGAACTAATAACATTTTTTTAGTGACAAGATTTTTTTTGTTACATGTATGTCTGCAATTGAAAGGAATTTGAAAGATTGATTCAAAGCCTGTTTTACCAGCAATGTGAGAATAAATATTTTTTTAGATCAAGCGTCCGTCGCAGAATTCAATTGCCATAATTATTACAGTTTGATGAATCTTCACTTTTCTCGAAACTTCCATGTCTTATTGATGGAGGAATTTGTGTAAAATACTATAGTTAGAAACAATGTTTTTTGTGACTTTATGAATAATTACAACGGGATTAACATTCTCTTTTAATAAGAAGAACAGGATAGGAAGTGAAAATATTTCAGTAAATTCTATTTCAATACGTTTTTTTAAATATATAATAATATATATATATATTTTTATTTTTTTTATTAAATTTGGTTTGTTACAGCTGTAGTGGCAATCATGTCATTTGTTTTAAATAGGTCTTTATTTTTATTTATCTTTTATATACCTAGTTTCTTCAAAATTTTGTGAATGTGAGAACGTTGTAGGCTTAACAGACTGTAGATCTGTGGACCATTTTATATTTTGCTAAGTACCTGGTACTTGTTGATAGGCCTACACTGTCCTCTCATACCTTTTAAAACTGTAAAACCATTTACTTTTAAAAGAGTAACCGTGGAGTTTCTTGCCGGCTCTTCTCCATAGAAAACGACCAATTGGAACCGTGCACCTAGCTTCTGACGTTTCATAAGTGCCCTTGTAGGTTTATGTGAAATAAAATATTTTGATTTTGATTTTGATTTTAAAGCATTCTCTCCATAAACTTCACCGAAGAGTGAACTGAAAACACATCCCATCAAAAAAAAAACATGTAAAAAATGCAAGTGTCGCAACACAGTTCTTCTACTGCAAAAAATATGTGAATTCTAATGTAAAACCAAGTTTGTTAATTTATTCGCTACCTATCTATTTTTCATCTTTATTTCTTTAATAAATATAATAAAAATTATAATTAAATTATATTAGATAAATTTTATTGTATGTAGATTCTATTGCCGTGTGCAATTCCCAAATCATTATATTTATTAAATAAATAAAGATGACAAATGGGTACTGAATAAATTAACAGACTTGGTTTTACATTAGATCTCACATTTTTTTGCGGTAACGTTGGGTTGCGAGACTTGCATTTTTTACATGTCTTGTTTTTGATGGGATCTCATTTCTATTTGTAAGTAGATACGCAGATACTGATATTCGGTATCAGTATCCTACATAAGTTTAATAAAAACGTGTGGATTTGTGTGTTTATCTGCGGCATCACAGGTAGATCCCAACGGTTTATTAAATCTTTATTATAATATCCCTCTTAATTCAATTTCAATGCAGTTTCATTGACAACTGACGTTGCCAACTGATTTCATTGACCATTTTACAAGTAACCTTTGAAGAGACTGATTATACCTACCTTTATATTCCAGCAGATAGGTACACTAGCCACATAGTTCTTATTTATGTTAATAGATATACTTAGTTATTTATTTATCAGGAACAATTATTTATATTGTGTTTGATACATTACATACACCATAATTAATAATATTAATATCAATTCTAAAAGTGAACATGTACTCGTAGGTAGGAATAATAAAAAACATGCTTACTAAAATCAATAATAATAAATAGCATTATTTTTTTTGATAATTTTAATATTATAAATTTAGAGTTCGTCCATTGAGTATAAGTTTTTATTTATCAGAAATGCTTTGAGCTTAGCCTTAAAAGAAAGTGTTTAAGAAAATGTTCAAACCCGCTAGCAGTTTATTAAATACACATAGTTTGTACAGCTTAGTAAGCTTTGTATGCTTACCAAGCTTTGTATGCTTGACAATGTTAAAATTAGGCACAGGTGATGAATAATTTTACGAACTGTTAGTTTATGGAATTCAAATACCTCAATTTAGCCAAAATAATAACTCAATTTAGCCTGCTATAAGATCGCCAAAATCTCAATCTCATCGCTTGCCTTGACTTACTATACCTACCTATATGCCCTATTTACCTACATAACTATCTGTTTAGGCAGTGTGACGAAAAGTTGCATGATCTGCAAAAGTAACTTTGTAATCGCATACTATTTATGTAGGATTACAAAGTTACTTATGCAGTTCTTATATTTAGAAAACAGGACTGAAATGATTGTATATTTTAATTTTTCCTTGCGTTATAGGCTAACACTAATTGTGTTTAAAATTTGAAGCTTGTGTGTCTACTAGAAGTACCTTAGAATTTTGATGATAGGTGAGTATGCACAGTGACAAAATTAAGGAAATTTGACCTGCAATCGTTCTTAAACTACAGGTTCAAATTGAATGATATTTGAGAATATACCTGTTATAGCCCTCTAATTCGCTGAAAATTCTGGCTTCTAGCCATCCATAACCAAGTTACAGGGGGTCGAAAATGTTCCTGAAAGCCTTCGAGAAAAAATGGTACGACCGCTGTGCCTTTGTTTGTTTGTTTGTTTTGCTCGACTTTAGCGGTGGCACTGCTGTGCCCCCCGATAAGACATGGTTTTCAGTAAGTTTTACTTTATACGTATATCATCGTTCAGTAGAGACACTTATTTTAACTTTTAGTAATTGTTTTGATGAGATCCATACCCTAAAAACCTTTAAAAACAGTTTTAAAAATCTAGGTTTCGTTGCGCTACAAAAACAACCGTGATTGATGATAGTTATTAGCTGACGGGTAACGTTGCGTACCTTTAATAAAAAAAATCTTAGTTACCAAGTAAAAATTCTTTAATATTTTCAAGGATTCCTTTATCATTGTGAAAATACTCTTGCCATCTTACTAGTTGATTAGTGGCCAAGAGCGAACGTAAAGAGTAAATTCTAACAAAGAAAAATATCTAATCGCTTCGTACATCATATTTATTTCGTTTTAAGACTTTTACAATGTCAGTGGGTGATACTAATTTTGCTTGTCAAAAATACTATAGCATATGTAGGTGTATTTTGGATTAAAAAAATCGTTAACGTCACGTTTACGTCACGTTTACGTCACGTTTACGTCACGTTGACGTCACGTTTACGTCACGATCACGTCACGTTCATGTCACGTTTACGTCACGTTTAAGTCACGTTTACGTCACGTTTACGGCGCGTTTACGGCGCGCGTTCTAGCTAGGGCTTCAGAGATTTCAAATCAAAATATTTTATTTCACAATAATCAACATGGACACATATGAAACGTCAGAAGCTAGGTGTACGGTTCCAATTGGTCGTTTCCTATGCAGTAGAGCCGGCAAGAAACTCCACGGTTAGTCTTTTAAAAATAATGGCTTGTACAATGTTTTCAAATGAAAGTGTTAATAGGTATGGGAGGACAGTGTAGGCCTGTCAACAAGTACAAGGTAGACACGACAACACATCAAGCTATACATATCCAGTATAAGCTGACCTGGCTGTTTCGGAAATCCTATACAATGCGAGATCAGCATAAACTGGAAATGTATACCTTGATGTATAGACGTGTTTACTTAATAAAATAGAAAATGGTCTACAAATCAACAGTCTATTAAACCTTCGATTTGAAGCCGAACCATACTTAATCGAGAAAAACCAAGACGATGATCAGCAAAACTGAATGCATATATACTTATAAATGATTGAAAGGGAAATAAAAGCAAAAGCTAAGCTAAGAACAAACTAAAAGGTCCGTACAAAAACTATTTGAAACAACCTTTGTAATCCTTTCGCAAGCCAAGTTAATACAGTAAATAAACTACACAAAAACATTTTAGTGAGTATAGTTGTTGTTTGACGAAATCCGGTTCAGCGGATACAATTTACTAAAGCATTCTTTTAGGATAATTCTCTCTTAAAACAATTCTAAATATTCCTTTAACTTAATCACTGTAAAAGCTCGGAGTTCATTACTTAAAGGGCTTAAATTCAAGTGTTGGTCCCAAATGCAAGACTTAGTGTTGACGGAGTGAAAGCTTAGTGTTGTGACTTAGTTCTAGTCGAATAGTCTGGAGTTTGGACAATTGAAGTCAGAGTCATAATCCTGTAATATCTGGGTAATGGTTTCCTTACTATAACTTTCTTCATCGTACGTGCAGTGTAAGATAAACTTATTTATACCATTATGAATGGAACGAATAGTCTGGAGTCTGGACCATTTAAGTCGAAAAGATTATCCAGTAATATCTGAGTAGGAACCATTAATCAGATATTACTGGATTATCTTTTCGACTCTTAAGATGTTTTCCTTAATCGTAAGAGATTTCCAAAATAAACTAAGAATGTACAATTATGAATGGAACTTACATCCTAGGACCGACTGAAAAACAGGATCCGAAATTGCCTATAGTATAGGCAATTTCGGAGTATAAGCTCATTCAATGAACATTCAGAATGCCTCAAATGTTTATCCTGCAGTGGTACAATTACAGGTTTGTTTTATTACTATTTTATTCTCATAATTATGAACTCAAGACTCTCAGCGATTGATCGAGTTCGTTAAATAGGGTTGTTTTAAATGATAGGAATGTATTGAAACTGAGTGAATGTGAGGTATTTTGGTAGATAGTAGAGAAGAAAATACGTGGATGAACTTCGAAAGATCGAATCTATTTCAATGTGCGAGTAGACATGTCAATGACTTTGAAATGGAAGGGTGGTGAATTTTATTTTTGGCTCTGTTTAATTTAATGAAAACGTGTAGCCCTGAAATCCAATTGTAAATGGAAATTCCTTTTTCATTTACCTTTTTATTAAATGAAATTGTTTGTGTAAATGCAGTTCGTGTCAATAAACTTGTATATCGTGATTTATTAGTGGGTTTCGCTTCGAATGGGGTCCTTTCAGATTGTTTTTCTTTTGTTGCAAAATATTTCGGACGACTTTGTTAACAAAAAATAAAAAATATACATTTCCGAATTATGTATCCAAAGAACAAAACATGTCACATTACATTACGATGCAACATTCGGCCCTATCTCATAACAGCATAATTCCACATGACGTCACAAAGAAAAACACAAGATAATAAACCAACTCATAGCTACATATGCAAATATGGACACAAAAATATTCCCACATACATCACCATATTTGAAACTTGCATCGCCGAAATTGGGCCACCCTACGTATAAGGTCAGCTAAAATCGTGGTCCGACTTGGCATACATTCAAGAATTAGTTCAGATCAGCGTTATATATAGCTATGTTCGTTGCTTTTTGTTTCGGCCGGAGTCGGGTTCTTAGCAGGGATTTATGAATGAATAGCTAGTGCTGTTATCTAATGGCTTGGGAAAGTGTCCCTGGTAATTAGTTGAGTTGTTTTATTTATGAGATGTTTACTTTTAGGGAAAAGGTTTACCTCCACTTTCAAGGCTCTATTTGAGGTAAATACTGCTGGTTTTGGTCCATAGATAGTTCCGGTAGGTAAAAATATTAACACATTGCATAATTTATACTCCCTCCAGTTGGGTACAAGGTGCATGTGATATTGGTGTCTCAGGTGTCTGCAAACTTTTCCGCAAGGTATAAGCAAACTACATTTTTAAAAGCGTTCTATACGCTTGGAGTCATGTTGAATTTCGCACCGGGACAAACATTAATTGTAACAAACATTTAGTTTCATATATTTTACATATTTAGCCCGACTGTATCTTGGGCACGCCACAATTGCGGCGGTAAGGCCCCTCTTAGAGGAGTGGCTAGAGAGGCGCCACGGCGTCCTCACCTTCCGCCTGACGCAGGTCCTCACCGGACACGGTTGTTTCGGGAGGTTCCTGTTCAGGATAAAGCGGGAGGAAACGCCCGAGTGTTACCATTGTGTGGATCGCCCGGAGGACACGGTGGAGGTCTGCCCGGCTTGGGCGGGGCACCGCCGTGTCCTCACGGAGGCGATCGGCAACGGCGATCTCTCGTGTCCGGCCTTGGTTCAGGCCATGGTCCGGAGCGAGAGTGCATGGGAAGCCGTCACTTCCTTCTGCGAAGCAGTAATGCTCGCGAAGGAGGAGGCGGAGCGCGCGAGGGAAATGCAAGATGCGTGCTCTCGCGCCCCTAGTCGCCGCAGGAGACGCCCCGGGCGTCGGGAGTCGCGAGCCGACTTCCGGCCACCGTAGGCGCGGGCTTGCGGACGGTGGGCAATGGGTAGCTCGCCGTCCGATTAGGACCAGGCCCGGGTCGACGGCGCGTTGTGTTCCACGCGCGCCTCAAAGAGATGTCAGCACCAACTGACGGGGTCCGTAAGGGCCGATGCCTGCCAGGGTTGCGAGTTTGTCCGAAAGGGATATCGCGGCCCCGTCACACAGGCAACGGAAGGAACACGGGTGGGTTTTAGTCAGTAAAAGTCATAATAATATTGTTTCAAAGTGTCATAATAATATTGTTTCAAAGTGTCATAATAATATTGTTTCAAAGTGTCATAATAATATTGTTTCAAAGTGTCATAATAATATTGTTTCAAAGTGTCATAATAATATTGTTTATGCTTGACTGCATACAATCCTTATTTTAATAAAATTGTAACGTTACCGGGAAAATAAATATGCGTGAACTGCTTTAACTTCCAACACGCTACATCATCTGTTCATTTCATTGTCATTTGCCTACATTCGAATCAACAACATATTGTTAAGCATCTCCAATGATTTTAACAATCAATCAAACATTAATAATCGCGGGAACATGAAAAATAACATGGTTGTATCGTTCCCTAATAAAAAAAACCCAGAAAAAACGAAAATAATTCATTATTCGTTTGAAGTCACTGATGCAAATAAAATAACGTTGGTAATTTAAGGAATTGATGCTGCTGCCCTACTGATACGTGAATTTTTGATTTCGGGAAAGGTGCTAATAAAAAATATCAGCCTAGCACAATGATAATATCAGTAAAAAGAGGTAGATAGGTTATACGCGATCCGCAAGTGGTACATCAAAACTTGGCTAGTTAGCCAAGTTACATATCGTCTTGTCTCTTTTTCGCTTCGGATAATTAAGACATGCTGTCTTACTTCCCCGTGTTATCTAATAGAGTGAAGTTACGTCGCTTTTGAAGATCCAATGTTGAGCAGGTAACTAATCTAAAAGTGGTAGATTAGTTACCTACTTAAAAATACCTGGGCGACCGAGCTCTGCTCGGGTAAAAATAGAGAAAACGTATTTTCCCAGATATGAGACCTAGCTAGATCGATTTTTCGCCCCCGTAAACCCCAATATTGCAACTTCATCGAAATCTTTAGAACCCTTTTCGACAACGTGATTATAAATATAAACAAATATTGCTCATTTACTCGTATTAACATATGATATCATAGCCCTAAACGTCCCAGTAATTCAAATCCCCTTAGAAAACAAACATTTACAAAATGGTCTATTGATGATGGCATTTCCACCCACACACTCAGCTATAAGGTATTCCGTATGCCAAAGCCGTGGATGTTAGCAAACAGGACTCCGGTAGACATTGCAGCCACTACTATCGGTGCAAAGATTTGCTTTCATGATTGACTGCCTTGTTTGAAGATTGGCTACCGAAGAAGACTTCCTGAGATGAACTGATAGTTTGAAGATGATTGTGAGTGTTTGTTGAGCATCACTTGTGTTATAAATCTTGGTTTTAGATAAGGTGAAATGTCTGTAGAAATTGAGCAGTGGGATAATTAAAAAAAGGCAGCAGGATTTTAAAAAAAAACTGAATTTCGCCATATTATCGCTGTATATGGACAATCCACCTTTATAAAACGTATTGGATAACCTAAGTATACAAATAAGTATTATTATTAAGGGGACTACAGGACCTAAACGTGCCTAAACGCAAGTTTTATAATGCCTACAAGTACGAGTAGATATATGATCCACTGCAGTAAACAAAATCAGAAAAATATTATGATATTCTTCAGGGTATATGGTACGATAGGGTATTGAAAACATAAAACAACTAATTTGATACGATAGAAAAAAAAAAACACGACGATTCCTCAAAAAAAATCTTTTAACGATTAAAAATCATGTTAATATACATGCAATCATTCTGATTTTTTGTCAGATTATTCTACAAGCAACATAATATTATTACCTGCGTTGTGTCCTCGCGCTTCTCTTTCTTTTCTATGCAGTCCGACAGTGACCGCGCTTTATCTGTTGTAAACCTCTTAAGATGTAGTAATAGAACTACATCCGAAAGAAATCGTTCGGAAAATGTAGAGCTGCGTTCTGAAAGAGAAAAACAGACATAGATAACAAACGACTACTCAACTTATGAAAAATTAAAAATTAATTGTTCTACTGTAAAACAGGTTATTTTTTTTAGACCAACTTTACAGTGGACTTGAGCAGTGCACTATCATGTACTCATACATGCGTCATGTTCGTGAACGGGCGCCGTCAATTGGGACTGGTCAATTCTTAGCTGCTTTGGCTGACTTAAATTTTTGAATTGTTCTTTGTTTTATATTTTTACTAGCTTTTGCCCGTGACTTCGTCCGCGCAGAAGTCAAAAATGGTTCTAATTGGATGTTTTATGTATTCTTGTTTTTCCTTCGGGTGCTAGTATCACCAGGCTACTCTGTGCGCTTACTCTGGAGCATGCCACATACAACTTGCCGTGGGAGAAGCAGCTTTCCCTTAAGTCTACTCCCGCTACTTTAAGAGTTTGACCTTGAGCTTTGTTTATAGTCATTGCGAAGCATACTTTGATGGGAAACTGCACTCTCTTGAATTCGAAGGGGTAATTGATGGTGTTAGGGGAATCCTAAGAATAAATACAGACCTCTCTGTAAAGCTTAGAAACCTTCAAGCGGTACTAATACTCGTACTATCGGCCGCAACACTACAACAATAACAAACGCGTATTTAGTATTTTTATGTGTATTTATTTGTACTTATATTTATATATAATTAGGTGTTATTGATATTTATAGTTTTTGATAGATAAATGTATATCTTTATATTAAAATTAATATTTATTCCTCAATTCTCGCTATTGCACCTGCCACTGTCTCTGCATCACCCAAAGGTTGACTGGTAGATGCCTATGGCATTAAGTCCGCCTCTGTAAATTTGTGTGCTTAAAGTATTAAATAAATAAACGCCGCAATATGCTACAT
Source organism: Agrochola macilenta (assembly GCA_916701695.1). NCBI lineage: Eukaryota > Metazoa > Arthropoda > Insecta > Lepidoptera > Noctuidae > Agrochola > Agrochola macilenta. The sequence continues at coordinate 18,056,387 of OU753560.1, read as the reverse complement.
TGCTGGGCAATAAATTTTCTATACAATTTTTTTTCCGGTATTCCGCTTGAAATTGTTGAAGCGCGCCATATTGCACTAACAGTATTCCCCGTTTAAGAGAAATAAATTAAAGAAAGAAAAAGTTTTTATTGTGACTCGCACAGGAAATCACAACTAAAAACACATTAAACATAAATAATTGTAACCTAAACAAAGAACAATTTAGGACATATTTTGGTATTGATAAATAATTATTTATGCATTTCAAGTGTTATTACAATATCAGTATTTAGAGAAACAGAACGTTGCTTCAAATAAAGCTCAGAAATAAAGCCTGCGTGAACGAATGAAAGAATGCCAATAATGTTTCTTATCTGTGGATATTATTTGAACCTAACTAAGGTTCCTCTGAGTTTGAACTCTGAGTTTGAACCATGAACCTTCTTTGGTACTAACTGATCCTCGATTGGTCTTCGTTTTGTAATCGGGAAACATTTTGAGGCTGGTACTACTCGTAGCTTTGTTACCGTCACAATCCAAGACCTTTTAGTCTTAGTTTAAACCATTACTTATGCAGTTTTTTGTATTAAGACGGATAATGTTTTTGGAACTTATACGCTATTTTTTTTTCGCCATCTACTATTTATTTACTGGCGATAGCTTCGTAAAAATTGTATAAAGTGTATTGATATAAAAAGTTGGCAACCTTAGTCCTATGCGATCGTCGCATACCCAATATTACTTTTCAAGGCGAGAATAGATTGTTGTTGGTGATGTGTGGCGGCCACCATATAACTGCCGCTACATAACGGCCGCCACATAACGGCCGCTAAATAATAGCCGCTAAATATAGTCTGTCCGTCTCGTATGTATACTTTCGAGACATTCCAATTTTAAAGAGTATTTGCATTGCAAGCACCAAGCCTGTATGTGAGTTCAACCTTTTTTTTAATAAAATCGGATTGACTTTTCAAACATGTGTCAAAATCTAAGGTCAAAATAAAATGTAATTTAAATCAAAAGCACTAAGGAGTATTGATATCAACTTCGAAGCAAATCACTCCCAAAATAACTTTCTACCTCTATTTAACCCCGTTAGAGGATGAATTTCAATAAAATACGAAACAGGTCTTCCATTAATTCTATTAAAGAATGTTTATGCAAAATTTGAAGTAGATTGGACCAAGGAATCACGTTGTCCCATACAAACTTTGCCCACCTTTTACACCCCCTTAGGGGTAGAATTTCGAAAAATCATTTCTTATCGGATGCCTACGTCATACAAAGAACACACCCTCCAAGTTTTAGGTCTCTACGATTAGCGGTTTAGGCTGTGCGTTGATCCGTCAGTCAGTCATTCAGGAAAAAGCATTTTATATAAATAGATAGATAGATTACGGACGCTTCTAACGTGCACGTCTTTCTACATTTTTCTCACATGTTTAATTTCAACATGAATGATGTAACCAATACTTGTAACAATATATTTAAAAGAGTGTCCGTGAACTTTCTTGCCCGTTCTTCTCCATAGGTACCTACTACGCTTTGGAATGGGCAACTAGCTTCATATTTCTCACTGACCGATTCCTTGACAATTCAAAAGTGCCTGTAAATGGTTTAATTGAAATAAATGCTTTGAGTTTAAGTTGGTTCATTTATTTGCTTAAAATCATCATTCATTTCAAATTCTCACACAGTAATGGTGCAAGCCAAATCGGCCATATTTGACGTAAGTACGCGCGCCATGCATAGTTCACGAAACATCTAACTTGTCGACTCACTGCTCCCCAATTTGCATAACTAGACGAATTGTAAACAAACACCTCACAATATATTGTGTGCCCAACTTGGAGAAATGGATGGGACTTTGGTAATTAGAAGTCTTGTGATATAACTGTGTTTGTTATAGGTTTAGTAATCCTAACAAATATTATAAATGCGAAACTGAGTTTGTTTGTTACGCTTTCACGTCTTAACTACTCAACCGATCATCATGAAACTTTGCATACACGTTGTCATAGCTACAGAAAAGGACATAGGGTACCTTTGATCAAGAAAAATGTGCAATAACGCGAGCGAAGCCGCGGGCAAAAGCTAGTGCTTGATAAACAAAGAAAGTTATGAAAAGGGTAACTTTTAAGTTGACTAAACAGAGTGCAGTATAAAGTAGTTGTAAACTTTAACGATCCGTGTGACGCACTATAGAAAAGCTCCTGCTTTCTTTCTTTTTTTGAGCTTTTGCTCACAAAATATCGTCATTATTCAATAAAATTGTTACTATGAATGGCGGAATTTTAGAGAAAAATTGGGAGTCCGCAAACTAATTCAAGCAGTTTGATAATACATTCCATTTGTGAACCGTCCATGAACGAAACAGGATGATGCCTGAAATCCTGTTCACATTGGTTAAATTAGATTACTTAACATTTGAATTAATTATTGTATAATATAAATGTATATTTTTTATCTTATTTATATAATATCTCTATATAAGCTGCACCGGTCGGCGTCATAATGTCCACGTCGGCTGAAAACCAGCGCTGGGGCCCTGCCTCGCATAAGGTCGCAGCATCATGCTGAGCGATGGCTGTTTTGCTTGAATATGACCGATATTTTCTCCTATACCTATTGTTCTGTTGTGTTCTTTCTTTGCGTCATGTTTACCGCAAATAAACATATTTTCTTTCTTTAGTTAAGTATTCGTCCGCCAAACACGCTCTACGAATCACCCATTATTGCACTACCAATCCCCGCTATAAAACAAAAAATACTACTTCTTGCCACCCCTACAGCATCACAAAACCCACTATAAAAACAAAGCTCCTATACAAAGGCAAATTTATGCCACCATAAAAATCACCTCTATATACCGAAGCAAGAGATTCGCATCAATCAATTACATATATATAGCCATCGTTTGGCGCGATGCGAAATTCCCATTTGCATAGTAATACTACAGTCAAGCCCTTAATAATGTTTAACCGATGAACTGCTATGGCCAGAAACTAGCAACGTCGATAAAATAGCTCTCATGAATATTAAAAACTTTAAAAGTGAGGTACTGGTGGGCTTCGCTCAGCTACGCTCATTTTTCACTTAGCTTTGGAGCGTATTGCTTTATCCAACAGCCTGTAAATAAGTGTTATTTGGTAGTTGTAATGTCATCATTTGATTAGGACATAAAAATGTATGTCGTAGGATGATTTGATAATTCGAATTTTCGCGAAAACCTTAAAGGGATATTGCGCCAACACGAATAATTAGAAAATGGTGAAAACATTTCTGCGAGCAACTTGGTTGAAATATGTTAGGTTAGAACTGTGATCAACCGCGCGCAAGCTGAGCGAGTGAAGCGAGCGGTGCCACGGCAGCGGCCGGCGAGCGCTACTTCCAAGCTGCTCGCAGAAATGTTTTCACCGTTTTCTAATTATTCGTGTTGGCGCATTATCCCTATATGGTTTTCGCGAAAATTCGAATTATCAAATCATCCTACGACGATAAAGTTCTTATTCTAAATTAACTAACAGATTATTAAAATAAATAATTAATAACCTAGCCTATCTAAGTCTATTAACAAACTAGATTATGGCGTCGCAAAATTCCTCCGCATCGCTGTCAACTGGTAATGTAACCAAAAGACTGGCGGCATTGCCAAGTTGTGTGGCAATGCTTAGCCTCTGGTCAAGGTAAAAACCAGCCCTTGGGTCACGGGAAGTGTCAACCAGCCGTTTGAAGATTTCGTTGAACAAACCATAGAAGAAAGAAAGAGAAGAAATAAAAATTGTTTATTCTGCAAATACAAAACGCATATTACAAAAAATGAGTATGAGGACTCGGGCCCCGTGGCCCGAGGGTTTCAAATAAACGGCTCGAAAATATAATTACAGATAAGGTACTACTTTTGTCGCTTGAGGATTTCCGCAGCCGAGCAGCAGCGCCAGCACAGAACGCCTAGCCAGGAATATGGGATGGCGCAATAGTATCGACACACGTTGCTTCCATGAGACTTACGATTGTAGGTATGGAAAGCATCCAATAATTCAAGCAGGTGCACTAAAACAGCCACCACGAGCTGTGAAACTTAAATGCTCAAGTTCATCCATTGGAACCTGGTTAGTTAGACCCGCTACCATTCTGATGATTAACTCGTTGGTCTAGTTGTCGCAAGTACTTCTACTGAGCACGAGGTCCTGGGTACGATTCCCAGTTCAAGCAAAGTGTTCAAAATCAAAATATTTTAATATGAGCTATCGAAGATGACCTAGAATGTAAAAACTGCTCTGAATCAGATTTCAGGTTTACCATTCCTGCTGGGGTTGCGGGTTTGTCTGAAAAGGATATCGCGGCCCCGGCACACAGGCAACAGAAGGAACATGGGTGGGTTTTATTCAGTAAAAGTCTGACACTCCCTCTCGCTCCGCCCAGAGCGGGAGGAGTCATATGCTGATTACTTACCCAAAAAAAAAAAAGTTTTCCATTCAACTGATGAGTACCTACAAGAGAGACCGTATTAATAAAGAAATCAGTGGAAACACGTCCACTGCTGGACATGGGCCTCCCCCAAAGACGGCCACTTTTCTGTGCTTCTCATATCCAGCGGATTCCTGCGGCCTTCATTATAGAAATACCAATACGTTATATGCTTTATAACGACCCATTTTAGGCAAATGTCAAGTATTGAATCTATATTTTTTGATACTATGACCGACCAAATACAATTTAGTACCAGAACGACTGTTTTTTTCATTAGAGCTTATGTAGTAGCGTAGTTTTCCCTCACCTACGGTTTCGGTCTAATCTACCTAAACCTTTGTTTCTTTTGGTAAATACGTAAAAAGAAAATAAACTAAAATGATGCAGTACAGTTGTGAAGAGCTGTGATAATGAATAGTGTCCTGTCCGAGTCTTAGGTGAATGACCAGGAGGTCATTCACCTAAGACTCGGACAGGACACTGAAACTGCTCTGAATCAGGTTTACCATTCCTGCTGGGGTTGCGGGTTTGTCTGAAAAGGATATCGCGGCCCCGGCACACAGGCAACAGAAGGAACATGGGTGGGTTTTATTCAGTAAAAGTCTGACACTCCCTCTCGCTCCGCCCAGAGCGGGAGGAGTCATATGCTGATTACTTACCCAAAAAAAAAAAAAGTTTTCCATTCAACTGATGAGTACCTACAAGAGAGACCGTATTAATAAAGAAATCAGTGGAAACACGTCCACTGCTGGACATGGGCCTCCCCCAAAGACGGCCACTTTTCTGTGCTTCTCATATCCAGCGGATTCCTGCGGCCTTCATTATAGAAATACCAATACGTTATATGCTTTATAACGACCCTTTTTAGGCAAATGTCAAGTATTGAATCTATATTTTTTGATACTATGACCGACCAAATACAATTTAGTACCAGAACGACTGTTTTTTTCATTAGAGCTTATGTAGTAGCGTAGTTTTCCCTCACCTACGGTTTCGGTCTAATCTACCTAAACCTTTGTTTCTTTTGGTAAATACGTAAAAAGAAAATAAACTAAAATGATGCAGTACAGTTGTGAAGAGCTGTGATAATGAATAGTGTCCTGTCCGAGTCTTAGGTGAATGACCTCCTATACAAAAGTTTAGCATTTTTATTAAAGTTTAAGTAAGTACTCTTTTTGACTTGAGTTAAGATAGTGCAGTGGGGGTTGTCTTATCTAAATATGCGACGTATAAATCTTGCTTTTCAGAGAAATGCGGTAAAAATAAAACAAAAAATATTCGCGCATTTTCTTGCTACTGCCAGTCAGTGAAGTACTGAACAGAATGATACCTAAGTAAACTTGAAAATAAATAACCATTCCTCAGAATCACGGCTCGTTACTTGATGTATACTTTCCTGTTATCATTCAAAAATTATGTCATTATTTAAATTACTTACGTAACTTCATTCTGCACATTTCACTTTTCACAACACCAATAATTCGCATAATATATTATCTCATCTGCTCGACGTCCGTATGTCACTGCAGGGATCCAGCAGAATATCAGCGTCAGGTATATTTGCCTGACACATGCTGAGTTGGACTCCCATTTGGTGCAACCTTTTGACACGCACCGCACTTTGTATGTTTCACTATTTTAAAGTGTCTTAGCCAATAGTCATCACAATATCTTTATTTTCTTCTATAATTGATTTTTTGTATATTGGCACCTTATATTCTATATTCATGTATTTAGTTATTATTTAAACGTGTTTTTGTATTTTGTGCTATGTCTTTTGTGTGCATCAAATAAACGATTTATCTATCTATATAGGAACTGAGCATAAATCCATCCTCAATTTCAATAACAATTTCCTATAATATCCATCTAACTAAATACCTACCACATAATAGTAATTCATGGAACTAATTTGACCGCTACCAACATATTACCGCGTTACTAATTCTCGCCTAATCATAGTCGCATTCAACGACCTAGTGTGAATGACATCAATCGGTGATTATCTGAACGTGAATAGAGATTCAATATTGGTATAGGCGACGATGCATACAATATTAGGGTTCAACAACAAGACGCCTAATGGGCCTACAGTTCGTGTAATAATGACTTCATCTAACTACCTACATTTCCTCAGATTCCTGGGAAGATACGAACTTGGGTAGTAAAGGGCAGATCTCTAGCAGTCACGTCTAGCTATGGGTAACGTGACCCGCAAAGTAACAAGTTTGTAATACTTTGAGTTTGTAGATTTAATTGGTGGAATAGTTTACTTTGGAACTCAAATAAAATTTGAGTCAGGAAGTTTGGCGAATGTTTTGTTGTAATTGTGTGATTTTGACGCTTTTGGGAAATTGTTACAGCGGGAATATGTTATTAACACGGATATAGAAACACTAGCTGCTGCCCGTGGCTTCGCGCGCTTGAACCTTAATGAGAATACCAGCGCTGCGACATTTATTTTCAAATGTCGCAGCTCATGCTGAGATAGAAGCCTTTTGGCCTCTTACAGGACTTTCTGCTTTTATTTTAATTTTACTGTGTTTTTTGTTTTATTGTTTTTTTTTATGTTTCTATGAGTGGGTTTTAGTTTCATATGTGATCTCCTGTGCGAGTCTCAATAAATACTTTTCTTTATTTTTTTCTTAGTTCGTTTTCTAAAATAAAAGTATCCTCAGTTACTCTTTATAACATCAGCCATCTGTCAGTGAAAGTCCTGTAGAAATCGGTCCAGCCGTTTCGGAGATTAGTCGGAACAATCAGACAGAAAACAAAAAAAAAAAAAAAGTTTTTGAAGTGGACACATCTTTATGATGGAGTTGAATACCAGTATTTTACATGAAGCGACTGGGTTTCTGACCTCCACAACTCGGTTACTAGGATACCCCTCGGTAAGACTGGTTGTCAGACTTTTGGATAAGTGATTACCTATCACGACTGTCAAAGATTTACGAATGACAGCCGGGATCATCGGCTTCACGTGCTTTACGGAGACGTCTCAATATGTAATGGATCCCGTCCATGAATCGACGGCGACGAGCTTAGCTTAACCTTCGATCTACCCAGGCGGTTGTTATTAGTAAGACACGAGACCCCCAAATTATCATATTATATAATTATCTCCCAATAATTTCATTAACACTAAGAGCCAATTTCCACACCCGACTTCTTCATTTCATCTCCTTTAACAAGAACTATATCAACATTAGAATCACGTTTCCAATAGCTTGACACTGTATGTTATTCGGTTCATAAATTCTACAGGCCGTGAGTAATAGAGTCGCCTGTGTCAGCTTCGTCGACGGCATACATTATGTGGGTTTGCCGTGATACACTCTGTGACGGAATATGTAACTGTGCTATAGAATAACCACTCTACTTTTACAGTGGTAACAACCCTTATTACGGTACCGTAAAGTTTCAATTTGATTGGGCTGAAGGTTTTTGAATGCTGGTAGTATCTAGTTCCATGAATGGTGCTTAGTGACATGATAAATATAATGACTAGATGTAGAAGTGTAGATTGTTGCAGTAATTTATATTATTTATATACCTAAGTTTTAGTCATTTCCTTGATTGATGGTCTTCCTAAACACTTCAACGCTACAGGGCTTTCTAAAGGTAACCTTTTTGGAGTATTTGCGGAAGGATAGACGGTGCAAATACCGTCAGAGAATTTAATATTTCCAAAAATAAAATTGACCTACATGGCTATGCGTGTGCGGTTTCGAACGTAACAGCCGCAGCTTGGAATGTTGCCCACTTCGTTAGCAAAAAGATTGTGAAATCAAATTTTATTAAAGTTTTTATACCCGAATATGTTCCGATTATGGAATTTGTTGGTTCCGGTAAGCTTGGCCCGAAATAAATCTGCCATAACTTTTACCAAATATATCATTTACTAGCTATTGCCCGCGACTTCGCTCGCGTTAATGTTGATTTGGTCCATCATTTTGTTTTTCTATCCCTCTGGAACTGTACTTTTTTTCTGGATGAAACGTCCCCTATGTCCTTTTCTGTAACGTGTATGCAAAATTTCATGATTATCAGTTGAGTAATTAAAACGTGCAAACATAACAAACATACAAACTCACTTTCGCATTTATAATATTATTACTAGCTGTTGCTCTCGACATCGTCTGCGATCCAGGATGACAAGTAGCATAGGAACCCACCCAGAAGGTCAATTCTCGTACTAAAAAACGTTCACATTCAAGTCGCACTCTGTCAAACTTGTCAAAAATTTTGGCAATTTGATTGTAGTTTGAACGTTCTTAAAAATAACGGGAATTGCCTCTCTGGTCAAGTTCCACCCATGTGCCAAATTTCGAATTCATTCAGCCGTTTTAGCGTGAAAGCGTAACAAACAAACAAAGTCACTTTCGCATTTATAATAACATACAGGGTGGATTTTTGAGATGGGGCAGGAAGGACAGGTCTTAACCATTGTAGCTACAGGAAAACAGTCTTAGGAGACTGTCCTTAAGGTTTTGAGACATTTTAATATGTATTCACAGATTTTGAAAAAAAAAACTGTCAGGAAGAAAATGGGTCTTCGTAGTCTTATTTAAAAATGAATTACAATCAATGAGTTAATGATGATGTTGATGTTTGTTCATCACTGATGATCAGAGGCTGACCCCAGGAAAGAACAAGATTTAAAAAAATGTCATGCCCAAGAAGACCCTGGTGATTTTGATGAAGATGAATATTTTCTACATGGTACTTTCAGTACTAAGTAGCTAACTGTTGAGTGAAGTTAGTACTGAAAAGAAGTTAATGATCAAATGACATGGTCACATATAAGTACTTCTGTAAGGCTGCCTGTCCACTGGAGCTGAGAGGAGAGGAGCGGAGTAGCGGTGCGCCAATATTAACCAATGGAATTGCATAAAACCTCCGCTCCGCTTCAGTGGACAGGGAATTGCGAACTAGTTTAAAAATTCATACAAAACCGGGAAGCGGAGCGGAGAAACGGAGCGGAGAAGCGGAGAGGGGAAGCGGAGCGGAGAAATGGAGAGGAGAAGTGGAGCGGGGAACCAAAGCAGGGAATTATTATTACTCGTCGCGTGAACTCGGTCTAACTCCGCACAGTCCGCAACACCGCTTCGCTACCTCGCTCCTAGTCTTTAACTCCGCTCCGCTCCGCTGCCATTCTCCTCGCCGCTGCCTCGCTCCGCTTCAATGGACAGGCAGCCTAACGGACACCTATAACGTCAGTAGTAGACCGACTCTGTATTCGGCATCGTCCAATGACTCGAATGACGTAAACAGCTTGTCAACCACAAATACACTGACAGGGTATTGATTAGTCTTCATTAGTTTACCATTCTGATACGTGTATGTTTAGACGAAGCAAGTTTGAACAAGCTGTTTGTATAACTAACTTGTTAACTGACGCTTTGAACAATAGAGTGAGCAAGTGTACTGTTCATCCACAATTTTGATTAATCTACTTTTATTTCCCAATTGCTTTTTTAATTTGAATGTCTGATATTCATGACCAATACTGGCTAGCAGTAAAATGTTTATCAATTAATTAATCAGTACCTGGTCGACCGTGCTCTGCTCTGGTGAAAATAGAGAATGCTCATGTAATAGTATCGGATAGTTCATACTAATTCCATGCTGCCATGATAGTGGGTACTTACTAATTCCATGCTGCCATGATAGTAGGTACCTACTAATTCCATACTGCCATGATAGTAGGTAGGTACTTCTTAATTCCATGCTGCCATGATAGTAGGTACTTACTAATTTCGTGCTACCATGTCATTATTCTAAGGTCCACCATCTTGTTTTAAACTTTGGGCGACCGAGCTCTGCTCGGGTGAAAATACGGCGAAAACTAATTTTCGCAGATATGAAACCTAGCTAGATCTATTTGTCGTCCCCGTAAACCACTTCAACAACTAACTATCAACTATTATTATTATATTCGTATTGCAACTTTCATCGAAATCGTTAGAGTCGTTTTCGAGAAGGTGATTAGAAATATTATATACAAATATTTCTCATTTAATAGTACCTATAGGATTTCAGCCATCTGATCGACTATTGATTGTAGTACCTTTGGAAGCAATTTTTGAAAAGATATATATAAAAACGATTACCTTAATATATCGCTATTACAATTTTCCAATGATTTCTTTTCATAGAAAACAGAGGCGTGTTTTGAAAAGAAATCATTGAAAAAAGGTGGGACTTTTAAACAAGTTTTTACGTATACCTATACAAAAATCTTTTCATTGGCCCTGCCTGACATGGATGTCACTAACACAAACACCGCATTTTCCCTCGTCGTAGTTTCGGACTTAGAACCGACATGTCGGTGAAACCTGAAAGCTTTGTGTGTGGAATTTTCGTCAAATAACATTGACATCGCTGCGCTGGCGTATCGAATATCGTGACATGGACAAACATAAAGGGTAGCCTTGGAGTGGAATAACGGTGAGTATTAGCAATTTTCATCCTGGTGTTGGTTGTTTGGGCCAATATTGGTGAAATCCCGACACATTTTTAAATGACTTTCCTGCTTCATCAATTTTCATCTTGGTATCTTTGAATAGGTTTGCACGTAGAGCCAATATTGGTTACACATAATTGCTTTGATGGAGGTTCTTAAAGCAGGGCGCGGATAACGGTATATTTTTCGAAACGTTTTCGTCTTAAAAACCTAAAGAACTATTTGTTTCGGTTACGGTTTCGGATGTTTTGTCCAGTCGTAAAAACCTTGCAAAACAGGGGCGGGTTGTTACTATGAAGATAGAATGTTTAGTTTTGATCTTAACGTCATGTCATCAGCAGTGAAAGTTGTAAATTTTGTACTGCTTATATCTGTAAATCCCACAAATCCGGTAGTGGGGCGCGTCATTTCAGCTTAGCTAGCTCTACTACTATTGTAGCATTTGTTTCATTAATAAAGAAAACTTCTATAAATCTATCTCATCTGCCTTACCCTTTTCCAATTATGTTGGGGTCAGCTTCCAGTCTAACCGGATGCAGCTGAATACCAGTATTTTACAAGGAGCAACTGCCTATCTGACCTCCACAACACGGTTACTGGGTATCTTTCAAATAATCAACCCATCGTTTCCTGCAACTGTAATTAAAGCAATGGGGCGAAGTAAAAATATAATTCACAGCTAGATGTCAAAGACACTTGAACTCTCCATGAATATAAGCAAAGAAATGACACCAAAAAAAAAAAAACAACATTAAATTAATAACAGCATCTAAGGAAATTGTAATAGTCTGCTGTAATAATCCTACCATTGTGTTGGCGGTCCGCTGCTCAACGTTCTTGATTATATTTAAGGAAAACATCTTTGTGGGGATTTCGGTAAGAATTTATTAAAGCCTCCTCGGCCCGTGTAAGGTTTATTAAATGAATCATTTTGAATGAAAGCTTCGAATACTTTTGTTTTGTCTTAAGTTGCTCAATTTATCGTATAATTTGATCGTTGTGTATGGGTTATTATTAAAGTAATGTTTTTTTTATTTCAGGTGTTTTAACACCTGAAATCAAGCATAATAGGGATGATAAACGGAAAAAAAACGATATAGTCCGTCAGTCAGATAATAAAAAAAATATTGGACAGGTATTTTTTGCTTTATCATATAAAAAATATTTAGATAAAATGCATTAAAATTGGGGAGTGGGGGGGCTCGCTACGTCACAAGTCGGTATAAAATCTACTGGTGGTTATCATACATTTTAACTCAATTCATTGCCGTAATCTTTTGATTACGTAAAAAAACAAAAAAGAACGTGTCCCATATATTTTAATAATATCTGACGGACAATTTTTTTTTTTGTCAACATCCCTATTCTTTCAGTTAATTCATAAACAAGTACTAATTAAGATAACAAATCGAGAGTAGGTTTTTTAACCATAGGAAACCATCATTATGCGATACGAAAAGTTTTATAATCGATACACCTAGGGGCCTAAAACGGCCACACTATGCAATTCCTCTAAAAGCATTTCATTTTCTGAATTCCCAGCGATTCCTCCATGGTGACACATATTTTAGCTGAACCATATTCAATTGAACTCATATCAGAATCATATTTGATGTAAATATTGCCGCATGAAAAAATGAAGACCGTCATTTTACTAGATATTTTTTTTACAGTTTTTAATAATCAAATGATATTTAAAAAAAAAAAAAAAAAACTGATTTGATTATTAAAAACTGTAAAAAAAATATCCCGTAAAATGACGGTCTTCATTTTTTCATTGTAATATAAAACTGTCAAACAGGTAAATTGCGTAATATGAATTGAACGCAGATAATATTATGAATTGTCAGTTTGTGACAGTTTGTGTGATTCATAATATTATCATAATAAGATTCTGCCAAAGCGGCCGTTTAATAAACATATGTTTATTCAGCGTGTTTGTTTATTTAAGTGGTACAGACCATCAAACTCAACAAATTTCTCCATTGGACCAACATCGTGAACACATTTCTGATACAAATTGTATTTAGTTGCTACTACATTTTGAAACCTTTCAAAATCAATCCGTTATGCTTGCACGTACCTAGAATCACTTTGAGCAAACTCATGCGTCACCGCGTAACTTTCTGGAACTACGCAACGCGAAGACGATTATGCATTTAGGGGAAGCGGTGCCAAGTGCCAAGTGTTTCCACTCTCATATTTTATGTACGATTTCTTTAGCGCAAGCGTCCCTCAAGGCTTAGTATACGAATTCATTAGCTACGCTTGCATCTAAGTTGCTAATTGAAAAGTCAAATTAACATTTTCAAGTTTGTCTTACTAACATCGTTCTCTTTGGTTTTGTAACTTGCATTAACAAAGTTCGGGGTTGTCATTAAGTTATTATTGTGTTTGCGTGCTTTCTGAATCTTTAAAGCGGAGTACAGTCACGAGCACACACACACACACATTAGCAACTTTTAAAAGTGATTTGCTCCTAATGTGTTGATTGTTATTTTATGTTGTTACGAATATAGTATTTTGGAACCCATATTAATATGAAATAGGCCTTCTCAAAGTTGCAGTCAATATTCCACGAGAAAATCGGTTTTGAATTTAGCTAAGTGGATACATATTAGTGCTTGTGACTTTACCTAAAGTAGGTATGTTGACTAAAAATATTTTTTTGTCAGTCCGGTAGATAAAAAAAAGACGTGTGGCACTCGGAGACTACCACGGTAAAGCTATTGCATAACATTTTTTATCAACTTATGCAATTTGTGTCACAGTGATGCGCGCGCATCATCGGGGTGTTACGTTATTTTCGTTACGGAATTTCTGGATTCGGTCTCCACGCTCAAGGCCCGCGATAGAAGCTATGCTATAGCTTAAAAATATTGGACACGAATTTTTTCTTTTTTTACGTATTCAAAAGATTACGGCACGGCAGGACATTGAGTAAGCAATACGTTAAGATGTGGCATGACGTCACTCCCTGGTAGATTTTATACCGACTTGTGACGTACCGAGCCCCCACTCCCCAACTGTAAGGCGTTTTATCTAAACCATTTTTTTATTAATGTGATAAAACAAAAAATACGTGTCTAATATTTTTTTACTATCTGACTAACAGACTTATTTTTTTTTTCTCCGTCAACATCCTTATTGTGGGCAATAAAGTGTTTGGTACAAAAAGTAACGGTATCAACGCAGATAAAATAAATTGTCTAATCAATTTAGCAATGCCTCAAACATCACTTATCACATCACCATCACCTTAAACTGAAATATAAAATTAAAAAAAGAAGAAAAATAGATACCAAGTAGATAAATACGTTTAATTATATCAATACAAATCGAAATTCAATATTGGAAGACCGATCAAGTTACGTCTTAATTTCCATAGTAACTGAACTGATTTCTTACAAAACTGTGTCTCAATATTTCAGTCAAGGCCGACAATCTGCCAAAGAGGCAAGTAATAAAGTTGTTTTCGTCCAAAAACCAAAATAGAAACACTGAAAGGTAAACGTCGTAGAGTAATAAGAATGGAGTGCCAAGTCATACCTACCTATTATTTGACCCAGAAAAAAAAAGTTGGCACGAGTATCTTCTGCCTCGTTATTATTTTATTTTATGTATTATCATTTGGCGATCGCTTTTATTACTATTATTTATTTATTTCAATCAACTTTGGATCATAAAATTAAACAAAATTAAAAATTATTAAACAAATTAAATTAAAGAATTAAAATTGAAAAGCATACATTAAATACTTAAAAAAAAAAAAATTATGACAGATAAACAAAATTAAAATAATAACTTAACATTAGGCAGTACGTGAACCAATGCAGCATTGGTTCACGTACTGACAGTCGAAACGTTCAGCAAAAGCGTTCAGGATACTGTTGCGACTGCCCCGCCACCCTACGCAACAGGGATGTGCACCGCTTGCGCATGATTGTGTGGAAACAATCTACACCGCCTCGGCAAACATACCCGACGCACTACAGAAGCGAGGCAACCCCAGGAGCACCCTGAACGCGTTGTTGTATTGGACGCGTAGAGCGCTGTACTGTTTTTGCGTGTAATCCATCCACAGACTGCCAGTATAAAAGGACGTACAAAATGCCCTAAATAGGGCTATTTTGACGCCCCTCGAACACCGAGCAAATCTGACTCACATGTTTTGGAGACTACCAAAATAGAAGCCAAGTATATTAGTAATGTAACAATAAATCATTGATCATATATAAAAAAAAAAAAAAATTAAGACTATAAAGATTACTTTAAAAAAATACCTACGGCCTCGTCCCACTTAAAAGCGACTCGACACACTAACCGAAAAACGCCAAATAAGTAAAGAGACACCTTTTTTTTTTTTGGTTGAGAAATTATCAAATAACTTCTCCCGCTCTGGCTGGAGCGGGAGGGCAGTGTCAGACTTTTACTGACAATAATCCACCCGCGTTCCTTCCGTTGCCTGTGTGCCGGGGCCATGATATCCCTTTCGGACAAACTCGCAACCCTGGCAGGGATTGCCTAACGGACCCCGTCAGTTGGTGCTGACATCTCTATGAGGCGCGCGTGGAACACGACGCGCCGTCGACCCGGGCCTGGTCCTTATCGGACGGCGAGCTACCCATTGCTCCGCCGTCCGCAAGCCCGCGCCTACGGTGGCCGGAAATCGGCTTGCGACTCCCGACGCCCGGGGCGTCTCCTGCAGCGACTAGTGGCGCGAGGGCGTGAATTATGCCTCTCCCTGACGCGTTCCGCCTCCTTCTTCACGAGCATTACTGCTTCGCAGAAGGAAGTGATGGCCTCCCATGCACTCTTGCTTCGAACCATGGCCTGAACCAGGGCCGGACGCGAGAGATCGCCGCCGCCGATCGCCTCCGTGTGAGGACACGGCGGCGGTACTCCGCCCAAGCCGGGCAAACCTCCACTGTATGCTCCACCGTGTAAGTAAAGAGAGACCTAAGCCCTCTTATACCTATACCTTCTATCTCTTCTAGCCCACTGTATTGCATTATTTGTGACCGGGTATTTAAAACAAAATTGGCGAGTCATATTAGGAAACACGCTAGGAAATAATAATTTTAAAGCGTCGCCGTTATCGAAGTCGATAAGGAGGACTGTATAATTATATTTAAAAGCAATCGTTGCGCAAATACGCTATCGTCGCGCTCATATGTCACTTTTTCTTCGGTGAAACTGAAAGCGTGGTCGTGCCGACCTCTGCCGACGCGACCACGCGCTCAGTTCTCCGATTTTCCGAAAAAAAGTAACATCGACGATCGCATATCGCGCGGCGATCGCTATTAAATAGACCGCAGGGTACCAGTTTTATAAATACGAACTGGAAGAAGGTTCACCGCCCGTATCCTCCGCTTATAAAATAAAATGAGACAGTAATGACACATTGACTCTCCAATTATTCTTACTCCGTGGTAAACGTGATCAAGTACATTCTTCTTCAGGTTTCATATTATGTAGATCAAATCAAATACCTACCTAATAGAATGAGATCTCTCAGTGAAGAAAATCATACCGTCTTTACAAAATAATCAATGAGACTTGAGCCATTTGATTAGTTAATAAAACAGAATGGTTCACTGTTTCAAGTAGATCTCGTACAAAATTTTGTTTAATCATTTCATACAGCCTTGTGTTAGAGCAGTGGTGTAGTGTGTGCTGACTTACGAGTATGTAGGTCGTTGTTTCGAACCTAGGCGCTTTACTTAGTGTAAATTATTTCATCATCACTGCTGTCAAATTGTGAAGGAAAACATCGTGAGGAAACCGGCATGTCCTAGAACCAAAAATTCGAAGACATTTGTTATCTACCAACCAGCTTTGGGCCCGCGGGGTAGATTACGGCCCACTCCATCTCACTAAGAGGAGGCCTGGGTCCCAGCAGTGGTAACATCAGCTGATTATGTTGTTATGTAGACAGCCTTGTTGAGTTAGTCTGGCCTATCTATAATATCTATAATAATATTATAAAGAGGTGAAATTTGTGAGTTTGTATGTAGGGGATAATCCTCGGAACTACTGATACGATTCCGAAGATTCTTTCATGAATGTGAAGCCACGGTATTGCCAGGTGTCATAATAAATTTTATTTTAAAACTAGCTGCCCGCCCCGGTTTCGCACGGGTAGCACTAAGTATTTATCTACGGCGCACCTACCTACCTATCTACCTACCCCCTACCTACATACATACCTACCTACCTACCCTACCATACCTACCTACCTACAGTACTAATATCGCTATTAAATAATAGGGGTTTTTGTTAGAAGGGTGAAAATTTAATATATACGTATATATTCCGTTTATACAGGGTGTTCGGCAGAAGGTTGAACATAGGAAAATGGCGGATCCGTGTGGCCGTCTACTACGTTTTTAGGCCCAATAATTAGACCCAGGCCACAAGGATTTTTTTAATTCTACCAATTCTACCTAACACCCTGTATAACGGAGGAGGTATGTGTCTCTTCGTTATAATCAGTCATATTTTAACTACTGTGAGCTTTCTATGGGTAGAGTTGGTTATAGCGCAATAGAAAAACCGTTTGCAGTTCAGATCAAATTATTATTCACGATCACATTTCACACACTGTAGGTACACGACACAAGTATTTGAAAAGCGCGACAGTTTCTAAACGTCTTCACTGCTTGACTGCCACCCCTGAAGTCTGCTTAGCTCCAGCCGGTCCGAGCGCTATGTTGTAGCTTCTGGCGAACGCCGCCGCCAGGCGGCGCTGGCGTCCCGATTAGTCAACTCAGTAACGTATTTCCGATATATATAAATATTGCTCATTTAATACAGGATGTAATTAATTAAAGTTTCAGACTGCAGACAATATTCATTCCACCAATCACAGTCACAACCAAAATACTAACGAAAACTGACAACTAACTCCACACAGTACTGAAAATAAAATTAGTGTTTTTTCCGCACCAAAACCGGAACGAAACCAACCTCAATCGCAATTCGACGCATGTAAGGGGTGAATAAAAACTGTGAACGTCAACACGGCGACAGAGGCGCAGTAATTAGATTCCCTCGCGCTGTGTGAGCGGATAAAACTGATAAAAGAACGTACAGCGTGTATATGAAGTGTGTTTAGGTTGATATGTAAATAGCTGTACGAGACTGTTGGATCTAATCAGTGATTGGTTGTCAAATGTTTTTAAATTGAGTACAAAATAGATCGTTGGTTACGTTTTCAGGTTTCTGCAAACCCTTTCATCTGAGCCAAATATTATTTTATTATTTTTAATCTTTGGGCATTTGCTGCATTATGTTGCGATTGGCTTTAATATTTAAATGGACTAACTTTTGTTTCATCGTTGCGAATTAAAAGTTATTAAAGGATTAAAGGGGATACTAAAAGAAAGGCCGTTCTAAGGATTTCTATAAATAAGATAATTATCCTTGTCTATAGACAACCTTAGTTTTTGTTTACACTAAACCTCTTAAGGGGTCATTGGACTCATCATTATGAATAACTTTCACTATGGGACCAACGTTGAAATCGCGAAAAAAAAATCAGGTGTTCCCTACATTTATGTTCGCACATCTCGTCGAAATGTAGGGATCAGCAGATTTTTTTTTTTTCGCGATTTCAGCGTTGGTCCCATAGTGAAAGTTGTTCATAATGATGAGTACAATGACCCCTTAAGAGGTTTAGTGTAAACAAAAACGAAGGTTGTATAAAGGAAGGTGTGGTAATTCGTCAATCACACTTTGCAATATATGAGACATATTAGACTATAATAACGTGAGACGTGTGATTACAGGCAATGTTCAAAGAATTTCAGTCAAGTAGTAAGGGTGGGCTCGAATTGTAAAAAATTAAGGTAAAAAAGTATATCTATCTACCGAGCTATCACTACGTACTTCACAAAAAACACAACTGATCTCTTTACTTTATTTATTTTCCTCAATTTAGGTCATCTGTGTTGACTTACTAACACACTCCTGAACCCAGATCAGCATTTCTAAAGACCTGTCCTAATCCGCCCTACGCAAAGTCGTCCTACCGAAAGTAACCGGAGCATCTATCAAAACAAAACTGACGAATCACCTCACTGACCTCCCTAGTTCCAAACCATATAGAATTAACTAAGAATTAGACCTTCCACGTTTGGACAGATGACTGCTTACTTTGACCTTGAGCTAGGCTAGCGTAGTTTGAAGTTTTAATGGAATAAGAGACCAGCTTGTGTTGGTTTTGTTACCACTTACGCGCGGCCTACTGTACATTTCGTAGCCATACTGGTCACCTGCTCACAGTACCAGTACTGAACCCGTCTAAAATTGAGACAACTTTATGCTATGCTATTGACCCATTTGTCTATGGCAGACAAAAAAGCAAGAGAGAAAAATATAGCGTAGTTTTTCTAACTCATAGAACGTATCGTAAGGAAAAAAGAGACGTTATGATTGCAATGTTTTGCTTTTTTATTGCCCCCTCTGTTAGTTTTCTTAGTCCCAAACGAACAATCGGCCCGTTGTTTACGTCAAAAGAAGGAAAGCTGTTATCAGAATAAGTCTTCGGTATAAATCAACCTCTAATCTTGTTTGTCAGCGGTGATCGAACGACTGTTTTTGCATGAATATAGGTATCGTAAAAGGTATTCGGTTACACCGTATTTGTAGAGTCATAATTTTGTCTGGTTGGGGAGATTTTTTTTCCGGGTTTAATTGTACCAGAATTTTTTATTGTATCTGGATTTTTAATTGTACCTGTATTTTTAATTGTACCTGTATTTTTAATTGTACCTGTGTTTTTAATTGTACCTGTATGTTTAATTGTACCTGTATTTTTATTGTACCTGTATTTTTTTTGGCTTACTGTTTGATACATGATTTTGCAGTAAAAAGGTGCATCTGATTTATTAAAAGCAAAACCAAACATCGTCAGTCTTATGAAAGAAGGCAAGAAAAAAACCTGTAATTTAGATTTGCACAGTAGCGGTACATTTAAATTATTAGTACCTGGGTGACCGAGCTCTGCTCTGATGAAAATAGAGAATGCTTATTTAATAGAATAGGAAAGTTCATACTAATTAAATGTGTAGTACATTTCAAGCTACCATGATAAAAACCATCTTGCTCTAAACATTGGGCGATCGAGCTCTGCTCGGGTGAAAATACGGAGAAAACCAATTTTCCGAGATATGGTCCCTAGCTAGATCGATTTTTCACCCCCGTAAACCCCTATATTGCAACTTTCATCGAAATCGTTAGAACCGTTTTCCAGAACGTAATATATATACAAATATTGCACATTTAATACTATAAAAAAGCCAGGATTTATGTCGTTTTTTTTAAGAAAATTCGGGCTGAAAAGTAAACATTTTTGTGGTTTCTGGATTTGATATACAGATATATCAGAAGTATTCGAATAGGTATTCTGAAATACTGTTGACATTTTGTGGCCAGAGTTCCTGGATTTCCTTTGAGCTTCACACATGAGAGAAAATGAATAGTAAAACAGATCTTCACTTACTTGCCACAGGAAATATAGATTTAGATTGAATACGAGATTTGATGTCTCATAGAAAATGTTAAGAGATTACTTATAAAGACTTTACTGAAAATTTGGAGCACATGATCTGTTTCAGTTATAGGTTTATGTAAGTTAAAAGTGTGATCAAAATATTAGTAAACGGAAAACGTTAAATTTTCAGCAGCTTATTTAGCTAAAAAAGTTAGCAAGAAATTCGGCATACATCTAGAACGCAAGTAAAACGTACCTGCTGTTTTATTTTACTCTCCAAAAACAACAAAACGAAAACATAAACGCATAAACTCCTGAAAATATGAAATTTTCAGCAAAACGAAGGCCATTTGCACTTCACTTCACTCGAGTGTTGTAGTAAAACAAAATAGTGCGTACAAGTTGATGTTGCCAATTTAGTCAGGACTCCTTGGTATATATTTTTTATGTTACAAGTTCAGCAGAAGCTTAAAGTTGTTTTTGTAATCGCGTTTATCGTTGGACTGTCTTGTTTGTTGAGCTGTGAGCTGTTTTATTTAGCTCTGATTTCGTACAAGTTTTATGTCAGTTTTTGTGTTAAGTGTGTGAGATTTTACCGTGTAAGAGTTCGTGTATCTCATGATACAATGGACGATATAATACCAAAATCCTTATTTTACCACACCTTTACTGTGATTTAATTGATGTGTTCCTTTATATTTGTTTGGCAGTAGCCAATCTGTTTAGTAAAAACGTTTTAAATCGTACTAAATTAAAAACTTAAAGGAAAAAAAGTACCTATTTTGTTATATCCATGT
This sequence comes from Agrochola macilenta, assembly GCA_916701695.1. Taxonomy (NCBI): domain Eukaryota; kingdom Metazoa; phylum Arthropoda; class Insecta; order Lepidoptera; family Noctuidae; genus Agrochola; species Agrochola macilenta. The sequence continues at coordinate 18,035,176 of OU753560.1, read as the reverse complement.
TTTTCTTCTACTCCCCGATCTGTGTGGAAGTTAGAAAAGTTTAAAAGGTTTCCCACAAGTTAAAACGGGAAAATAAGTTACTTCGGCGGACGAGAGCTTGCAGTCTGTTACTCTTGCAAGTCTTTCAACATGTAGTGTCACTTGCAGTTGTTGTGTCGTGAGAGGCATTTTTTTTTTCTGTCGAGCCATTGGGTTCCAACTTTTTGAATTCAAATACCGAAATGGAACGACAGAAGAAATGTTTTATTAAAACAAGTAACGGTTTTCAGTAAACAAGTTATCGCGATGGCTCTCCTGGCGGAATATGGATAAGGACTATCGCTAGTGGAAATTTGCTATAATAAGTGATAAAGGCTATTGCTGAATGCCTTGTGATAACACAAAGTAGAAAGTCCTTTATCTATTACAATAGACGAAGTATATTTAGTAACCTAATCCGCTTAGCTGTTCTTAAAGAATCATAAAGAACCCTGTAAGAAATTGACACGTGTTTCGCCTGTCAAAGAATCATCCTCAGGATGACGATTGACTTGGATTGACAGGATGACGAACCCAGACACGACGTGCTGCCACGTCAAGCGCCGAACGCAGTGTGAGCCACACCGCCTGGCAACCCCACATATGTAGGATTACTGCTCGGTCCACCACGGCTAGGTTCTTTATGACTATTTAAGAATTAAGAACAGTTAAGCTGTTATCCATTATAAAATACAATAGATGACGTTTATTTAGTCATCTAATCCAGATTACTAAATATACGTCATCTATTGTATTTTATAATGGATTTCCACAAAGTCATGCCTAAGTTAATTAACTATCAAGTGCTATATCTGTAATTAGTGGTACTTAACAAACCAACAGCAATGCTTCTTCTTTTTTTTAGTGCGGTTAGTGACTAATCTAGTGTCAGCGTGTTTATGCTGCCCATGGGCCTCTGACTTGGCTTCACATGCCGTCGAAAAATATTTCTCAGGCATGCCGGTTTCCTCACGATGTTTTCCTTCACCGTTTTTTAAATAAGTGATAATTATACAATACGCACATGAATGCGAAAAGTCAGAGGCCTTGGGTTCGAATTTGAGACCTTTGACTTAGCAATACAATACTACAAATAGATAACAAACTTTACTGAAGAGATCTTAAACACAACAGTTTCTTCTAATTCAAGATTAATATTAAAACCCCCAGTACAAAATCACTTTACAACTACCAAAACTGTTACTAGTTTAAACTGTAATAGAAATTGAAACTTGTAGGACGGATACCGATTCCGCACACGAATAAATCTGTAGGATCTGTATCGTAACTTGGCGTAGAATTTAATATCCAGGCTTACTCCTGCGTGTAGACTCCAACTCTATAGATTCGTCATAATACCAGTTATGAGCGAATACTGAATATCTTTGGAGAACGTGTTATATCTTGGAGAATATTAAATATTTTGGGATAAAGAGAAGTATGTCGATGTAATAATGTTCTGGATAAGTATGTAATATTGAGTTTCTAAGCTTTGTGGTTTAGTAACATATTTAGTACTAAAATAATATATGTGGAAATGCCAGAAACAGGACGCCCTTAAAAGAACATATAACTACCTTATTGGATATACACATAACGCAGCTTTTTTTTTTTGGGTGGGATATTATCAAATTACTTCTCCCGCTCTGGGCGGAGCGGGAGGGTGTGTCAGACTTTTGCTGACTAAACCCACCCGTGTTCCTTTCGTTGCCTGTGTGCCGGAATATTTATTTTATTTATTTTATTGATTTTATTTATTTATGTACACAAAGTATAATAGATACAGATACGACATAATCAATATTGCTTTCTTCTGGTCAGAACATCACCAATAAGTTCTTGCAACCGGCGTGCACGTATGACCAGATATATGAACGCAAAAGGAGTATTTAAGGATCGTAGGAGGTGTCGTTCTGTAGTCTCTACCTACTGGTGACGTAAGACGGTAAGACGGCGTAGTTTTAATGTATGTATGTAATATCATACCGATTATGAAATGTATTTGATAAGTATGAGCAGTAATAGCCTAGAGGTGTGACCGTCGGACTGCCAAGTCATAGGTCTCGAGTTTGAACCCAAGGCACGCACCTGTGACTTTTCGGATTCATGTGCGTATTGTATAATTATCACTTGCTTCAAAAACGGTGACGGAAAACATCATGAGGAAAGCAACATGCCTTTTTTTTTTTTTTTTTGGGTAGGAAATCATCAAATGACTCCTCCCGCTCTGGGCAGAGCGAGAGGGAGTGTCAGACTTTTACTGACTAAAACCCACCCGTGTTCCTTCCGTTGCCTATGTGCTGGGGCCGCGATATCCCTTTCGGACAGACCCGCAACCCCAGCAGGCATTGGTCCTTCCGGACCCCGTCAGTTGGTGCTGACATCCCTTTGAGGCGCGCGTGGAACGCAACGCGCCGTCGACCCGGGCCTGGTCCTTATCGGACGGCGAGCTGCCCATCGCTCACCGTCCGCAGGCCCGCGCCTACGGTGGCCGGAAGTCAGCTTGTGACTCCCGACGCCCGGGGCGTCTCCTGCGGCGACTAGGGGCGCGAGGGCGTGCAGCTTCAATCTCCCTCGCGCGCTCCGCCTCCTCCTTCGCGAGCATAACTGCTTCGCAGAAGGAGGTGACGGCCTCCCATGCACTCTCGCTCCGGACCATGGCCTGAACCAGGGCCGGACGCGAGAGATCGCCGCCGCCGATCGCCTCCGTGGGGACACGGCGGTGCTCCGCCCAAGCCGGGCAGACCTCCACCGAAAGCAGCATGCCTTAGAGATATTTCTCGACGGCATGTGAAGCCAAGTCAGAGACCCATGGGCGGCTTTAAAACTCTGACACCAGGTTAGTCACTAACCACACGAAAAGAAGATCATACCGAAACCTTTACATCATCTAAAGGGTTATTAGTTGTTTATTCCGTGTGGTGCCGGACGTAAAGAATAGTACAGTCACGAGCACCAATATGTATCCACTTAGCCAAATTCAAAAGCGATTTTCTCATGGAATAACGACTGCAACTTTGAGATAAGACCTATTTCATATTAGTGTGGGTTCCAAAATACTATGTTCGTAACAACATAAAATTACAATCATCACAGTAGGAGAAAATCACTTTTTAAAGTTGCTAAGTGTATACATAATTATTGGTGCTCGTGACTGTACCATCCCATTTCTTCTCGTGGGTGTCGTAAAAGGCGATTATGGGACTCACTAGAGAATGGGCAGCAGCGTTCTCTATGCATTTTTAACACCAAAATCAAAATCAAAAGTCATCTATTCAAACTAGGCTGAGAATCAGCACTTTTCGAACGTCAAAATTACATAAGACAGTCCCCCAAAACGCCCACCCTTCACCACTTCCTAGTGCATTAGCTGGGAAGAAGAAGTGACGCAACAAACTCCCCAGCAGCACAGCTGTCTGTTCAGTTAGAAGAACAAAAAAAAAGATTCTATATAATAGTATTCAAAATAATTTACATTAAGCAACACAAAACATGATTTAAATTATTAGCCATATATAAGCTAGCACACGCCAATATACCAAACAAAATCATCGAGAACTATACTCAGGCAGAAATAAAAAAACAAAACGTAAACAGAACTTAATATCTTAATAAAAGCCTCCAGGCATAAAGGGCGTGCCCGCTTACATATAGTTGTAACTGGAAGTTATATGATAAACTAGAACTATCGAGGTAAAATAAATAAACAAACAGTTAATTACTAATAACAAAAAATAATATGAGCAATTGTCGAGGTCACTAGCTAACCACATATTGCAATACAACTCATAAAAAAACATTGTGATGAGTAGATTATGTCAACAAAGCCACCATACTGCGATCGCCAATCCGTCTGCCAAGCGTGGCGATTATGGCAAACCCCCCCATTTGGGGGAGGCCTATGTCCAGCAGTGGACGTCTTTCGGCTGAAATGGTGATAATGATGATTCTGCTGTTAGGTAAATTACCGTCCGCGTTCAGGACGTTCAACTGGTGGTATTCCTACATAAACAAAATCTTGCTAGTTTTTTTGATAGATAACAGAGTTGGATTTATGATTCACTGTTTTGTATTTTGTTTTAATGGTATTAAATTCAAATTCAAAAGTCATTTATTCAAACTAGGCTGACAATCAGCACTTTTCGAACGTCAAAAATACATAATACAGTCCCCCCAAACTCCCACCCTTCACCACTTCCTAGTGCGTTTGCTGGGAAGATGAAGTGGCGCAACAAGCTCCCCAGCAGCACACCTGTCTGTTCAGTTTAGAAAAAAAATATTCTGTATAATTTATATGTAAAATTTAAATTACGCAACATAACATAATTTAAATTATTAGCCTTAAGTCAGCTAGCACACACCACTATACCAACTCAGGCAGAAATAAAAACTAAACGTAAACAGAACTTTATATCTAAATAAAAGCCGTGAAAGGTATAAAGGGCGTGCCCGCTTACATATGGCTATATATAGCTGTAACTGGAAGTCATAAATGATAAACTAGGACCATCGAGGTAAAATAAATAAACAGTTAATTACTACTCGTAAATAACATTAAAAAAAACCATGATCAGTAAGACGACTAGTCCACTTGTCCATTACCACTTCTTACCAATAAAAAATAGACAAATTAAAACATTTCAATTTATTTGGCGGAGTTGTTTGATTGGTTTTTGGGTGACGTCTCTGAGTGTAGATTGGTGACTGTATTATTTGATATTGGGTTCCCACCTGTAAAAACAAATGTCAGTGATGATAGTCATAAAAGAAACGAAACATTTTGTTTCCAGGAGAACATGACAGGACGTGATACTCTCAGCTCTCAGACAAGTTTCGTGTTGAAAAGCCACATAATTGGGATGGGATTTATGTGAGTCCGTGACATCACAGTGGGCGGCCCTATCAGAATACCAGCGCTGCGGTATTTATTTTTAAATATCGCCGCATTATGCTGAGATAGTGGCCTTTTGGCCTCGCACAGGTCGTTACTATGTTTGTGTTTTCATTTTTTATAATTTTTTATTATTATTACTAAATATTGGTGCTATTGCTGTCCGATTTGATCAACTAGTTTAGTAGCTATGTACATATACGAGGAGCCACATAAAATGTGTTATATCAGCGAAATTATATAGTTTTTCCATTTAATTTTTACTGTACAAATTAAATCACATTTGCTACAAAATTATACTAAAAATCTGTTGTAATTGGTTGATTTCTTTCCGAGAAACAGCGCGGTGTAATTTATGGATTTTTATGAAAAATCAAAGCATTGTAGCTATCTCAAATTCAGCCCTACAAAACCCATTTTTTGTACAGGCTACGCATAAGTACTACTAAATCCTACAAAATTTTCAAAAATATCTGTTGGCTAGTTTTCGAGTTCTAAGGTGGCTCCTCAATTCAGACATCTGAATTGAGGAGCCACCTTTAATGTCGTATAACTTTTTAAGGGTTTTACTACAAATTCCAGGATCCGGCCCACAAAATCGGCAAATTTACTACTAAATATTGGTAGTACCCTCGTTCAAATATGAGACATGGCTCCTCAATCCAGACGGACACTTTACTGTTTGTATTTCCTGTGCGTGTCCCAAATAAAATATTTTTCTTTCTTTCTCTTTCTAATTATTATGATAGGTAATTCCATTAGTTATGTGTTAGCTGCTCAGTTAATTTATTCCACTTCTAATTGGTTCCAATTGCGAGTTTTTTATTCTTTCCCAGATCTTCGTCCAAAACAATGATTCCCTACTTTCTTAAAATGTCCATACATTTTCTTCCTTGACAATATAAATTAGTTTTGCGCGACTGAGCAGATTTATAATTGTCCCGAAAATTATTCATTTCTCTTTTCCTTAATGCATTGTGGGTTGGCGAATAATTAGCGAACCACTTTTTTCTCTTTTAATTGCTCACGCGAAATTACCTGACGTTCTTTCTAATTAGGAGTTAAAGCTGGGTTGAGGTATTGTTGTTATCGAGATTTTCTTTTGTTTATTAGAAGCTTATAAAATATTTTTAAGACCTTGTTGTATCACCAAAAATCGCATTAATAAAAACTTTGAACTTTGAACTTTGAAGCTTCTTGATTCAAAATTTAATTTGTTAGTGCAATAAATTAGAGTGAGGCAAAGTTAAGTTAAGGGCAAAGGCTATGTATGATTTTCAGATATGTACTTTTTGCCTAACCTATACAGGTTGGCAGGGACATCGACGCGAAAACTGATACCATGGATTCAGTACATGATTCTGAAACCCCTGTAAAGAAATTTTTCGTCGGTTATTAAAAAAATTATCAGCTGTTTCATAGAACAAAGCAATACCTACGCGGTTAAAATGTATGAAAGATCTGATTTAAAAAAAAATAACCGACGAAAAATTTCAACGCAAGAGGGTTCAGAATCATGTACTGAATCCATGGTATCGGTTTTCGCGTCGATGCCTGCCATCCTATATAGTCCTTCCTTTTAACAAAGCAAGTACCTATTATACAGTTAGAACAATGGTAATGTTCCCGCTGATATAGAAAATTATTAGTTTTCTTACATTAAAACAATAAAATAAATACACCTGGTGCCCAAAATATTTGGCCAACATTAATAACGAAGATAACAACTTTGTATATTGCAACGTAATCAGTATAATTCATTCTCAAAATCAACAGTGAGTGCGATCTTTTCTCCTAAAGTTCTGTTAGAAATTTTCTCTTCAAAGGTATAAATTAGATTCTTTATCAGTTTGTGGGGAAAGTTTAGTATCTGAACGTTTGTTTTACTGGGATGGGCGACTACGTAAATTGAAAAATAAGAGTTGCAAGGTCTCTAGAAATAGCAAATATAGAGAGTAAAAGCTCAGTGTAAAAGTCTGCGCTCTCTTCGTTAATTTTGAAGAAATAAAATAACAGTTTATTTTTATTTTTCTGAACGTAGTAGTAGTAGTGGAAAATTATGTAAAGTTTTGTTATCTTTTGTTCATTTTAATTCTTGTATAAATTAAAGAGAGATTTTTTATCTGAAAAACGAAAATTCGCAGTCAACAATATAGATTAAAGAAGTATAAATTCCATTTTTATACACGTACTGAAATGATCTCAAGGTCAATTAGTAAATAATTCTCCTTTGTGCATGATAATACATCAAACATGGAGACCGAACTTACTTTTTGCTCCTTAAAACAAATCGTGTAACATAAATCATACAACATAACACTTCGCCTGTATTCACGAAGGGCTAGGCAGAGGTGCACCTATCGTAAAAACCACCACTGCATCCCATAACTCTAGGGTATTAATGATACCATTTCAAAGAACCAATTAGCATAAAAATAATTTTTCATTTTTTTTTAAGATAACTTATTAGACTCTCGATGTGTGTATGTAGAAGTTACATTGATAAGTACGAGTAAATCATTTTCATTCAAACCAATAATTCATATTAAAAGCCATGAAAATGCGACGTTATCATATTTCCTTTTATGAACAAAAATAGTCTGAACGTTTTTTTTATTTTTATATTTCACCCTATGATTTTTTACACGAATAATCGTGGCTTTGCCGAATTATATTGAAAAAAATTAAAAAAAAACCAAGCCAGTTGATTCTTTGATATGGTCTTCCCTAGAGTTATGGGATATAAAAAAAAACACCTTGTATAATTATGCTCTCATAAAACCTTTTTTACTTCCACTTTCTCCCTCTAGCAAATAAGTACTCCATTACGCTTTTGCATCTAGATGACATTACCTAGAACAAGTTTAGTCTATCTCAACTTAATTAAATCCCATCAAATCTTCTACACGAGATCGAGGCCTTTCTTAACTTAATACAATTCTTGCGTATCTCAGACTAAGACACAATGGGAGCAGTCCTGTTTAGTTTGTAAACGTGTTAAGAAATTCGTTGAATCAACTCTACCTACAGTTTGTTTTGTGAAGATTATTATGAAAAGTGGGCATTTCAAACTATATAATATTTAGTAATGCAAATATAGAAAGACTTGTTAGTTTTTTCAAATGGATTGAAAAAAAATATTAGTTAGGCGCAATTCGAGCACGCGCCCCAGAGTTTCGTGAAAACGTGTGGTGAATGCAACAAATTTCCTTCGGTTTCTGATACTGCCGTTGTATTTGCTATTGTATTTGCTCGGCACTAGATTTTTTTAGCTCATTGCAATCCTAATGATAAAAGTTTTCATCAATTGAGATATTTTAAATTTCTGACCAGATTTACGGCCATTAGAGTCTCTTTAAGAAATTATTTTACCATTGTCAACTTCATATGCATTTTTACCTCTATTTTACGAAAAAATATGTTATATCTCTTTACGTCCTGATAGTCCTTTATCAACTCTTGAGAACGAAAACAGAATCACCGTTCTAGCTGAACACGTTTTTGCACTACACTAATTGGAATTTCTAAATATAATGAAAAGTAGAGGGTCATGCGCATGCGCCTGCCCTCGCGATGAGAGGTCATAGGCAAATTATATCATTAATATGATCTATCTTTCTTGTGCTAAACCATTACTCCAGCATTAAAAGTCTTGTAGTTACTAGCGATTGAAATCTTACATGTTTTTGATGGTCAGAAATATTGTACTTACTATCAATACTCCTAGATAACTTTCTGACTAACTGACGCGACTATTTGACAATTCAAAAGTGCCTGTAAGTGGTTTAATTGAAATAAATGCCTTGAGTTTGAGCGAAAAGATGGTCTCCAGTTTTAACAGAAAAATAACCCAGGTGACGCAATAAAATGTAATAATTTTTATTGGAATTAAGTTCCAAATAAATTGGCAATGTATCACGAGATGACATTAATTTTTACCAGAAAAATATAAAAAATAAATAATTATCCCAAAAACTTCGGAGAACCCACAGGGATCAGCGATCATATACATGTGTATAATATTGAAAATTGAAGAGCAATAATTCGCTTTAAAAATCAGGGTTTGATTTTATTTGTAAATTGTGTGAGTATTTTATCGGTATTGATATAAAAATCGGCAATTTATTATTTATTTACCTACCATAAAAAACATATGTTACAATTTTATCCTAAAGTGTACCCAATAGTGCAATTGCAATATTTTTAAGTGAAAAACAATTAATTACGTTTGTCTCATTTATATATCTTTTTAAATGATTTCAAGAAGCACGTTTTTAATCATTTTATTACCTAGATGTCAAAACGACATTATCTGTCTGTAAGTTGGCCTATTGCATACTGTACATAACTAAGTAATTACTATCTTTTACTCTGTGAATATCATAGCCAAAGAAGTCTAAATCCGCAACAAATTTAATTAACTAGCCGATGAAATCGACAAACAACACCATTCCATAAACTCAGACTGAGTCTTTCAATTATGGAATAGGTTTGCAAAATATATACACACCCGGCCAATAGTATTAGGCCACACACAAAAGGTCTTCAATTTATTTTACCACATTGAATCCCCGTTCTTCTGAACAAATAGGTATTTTGAAGAGTATTTTAATTACGTTATTAACTTTTTTAATTGATCTCATTTACTACTCGTAGCAGCACGTTTTATCCTAGAGAATAGGTGTCATCACAAAATAATCTGTCTGTAAGATTGCCTACTACAAGCAAAGCATATCTAAATAATCACGATATTTTATTTTGTTATTATCATAGCCAAAGAAGCCAAAGATCAGCAACAAATTACACTAACTAGCCGACCACCAGACACTTTCTAAAGAAATTCCTAATCCACTGATTCACATGTTCAAAAAATTCGTCTGCTCGACAACGTAAATAGTGCAATGAATGTTGTCGCACTGTCAAAATGAAAAGGCATTGCAATTGTTTGTGTGGTACACAATTACCCCGCAGGTGTAAAAACGTGTACACACCGGGTCAATAGTATTAGGCCACACACAAAAGATCCACAATTTATTTTACCACATTGAATCCCCGTTCTTCGGTGCCAGAACAAATATTTTGCACTTAACCGCACGGAATTGTGGACGATGCACAAAGGCGACTTTCGTTTATTCGATGTAAAGGTTCCTGTGTGTGTGTGGATGTGTGTGTGCATGTGTGTCTGTTTGTGCACTGGTATAGAATGTGACAATGATGTTTATTGGACGCGTTCCCGCTCGCTTTGTATAAAGTATTGTGAAAGACTCTGTTCGGAATGGTTCTATTAAAATTAAGTACAGTTTTTAAGTGGTGATCAGGAGTTGGTGCAAGTGATTATTTTATTCATAAAAACTTCAGATCCATCAATCAATGCACGAAATCGTAATTTATATGTCACTGTCATTTTCATTTAAAAAATTTCACTGCTGATCTCTTATTTTCGTGTGGTTAGTGACTAACCTGGTGTCAGAGTTTTAAAGCCGCCCATGGGCCTCTGACATGGCTTCACATGCCGTCGAGAAATATCTCTCAGGCATGCCGGTTTCCTCACGATGTTTTCCTTCACCGTTTTTGAAGCAAGTGATAATGATACAATATGCACATAAATCCGAAAAGTAAGAGGTGCGTGCCTTGGATTCGAACTCGAGACTTATAACTTAGTAGCCCAACGGTCACACCACTAGGCTATCACTGCGCTCAGCACTGCACTGCAGATTATTCAAGTAAAACACTTAGGAAGTTTTTTTTTAATGAAGTTATATCAATGTTCCTCCAAAAAACATTATTTCATGTTACTGAAAATGTGAAGAAGATGAACCAACAGACAAAGCAGCAAAGTATAACAATTGGAAAGAAAACTTAGCACAAACGCAATCCAATTCAATTTCATTGTTTGTGTATTTACAAACAAGTTTATCTACTTTGTCGAAGTTTAACAAAGGAAATGAGTTGACAGTACTCAGGTGTAGTTCGCATAGACTCGGGTTTAGAAAATTGGAGAAGGTCGTAATTTTAAAGTATGCTTTACGAGTATATACCTTATGATAGATAGAGATTTTTTGTTACGTACGAAAAAAATATTTAAAACGGTTTATGTAGTATATCTACTAAATTATATCTTCTAATAAATAAAATTCTCGTGTCAGTGTTTGTAACAAAACTTTTTCGAAACGGCTAGACCGATTCTTATTTAATTTTGTGTGTATATTCAGTAGCTCTGAGAATAGCGCGTAAACTATTTTTTTTTACCGCTAAGTGATAAGGGTGGTCCACCCCAAAATTTTAATTAATTTTTTGGACAAAAATGTTATTTTTAATTTTTTTATGATTCCGGCAATAATAAATACATACTAGCCAAAAAAAATACCCCTCTACCACTAACCTCTATTTTTAGGTAGAGTAGGTAGGGTAATTAGGGTAGTTAGGGTAGGTAGGGTAGGTAGGGTAGGTAGGTAGGGTAGGTAGGGTAGGCATGGTAGGTAGGGTAGATAGGTAGGGTAGGTAGATAGGAAGGTTGGTGCGCCTTAGATAAGTACTTAGTGGGCGGGCAGCTAGTACTACTAAAATTATTTTTTCATAAGTTTTCAATTGTGTACCACCTATCTACGACCGAACGATAAAATAATTTAAAATTATATATATTTAATACACCGTATTAAATATATTTTTCGTCTTTTGTGCACAATAACAATAACTGATTAATTTATTTATTTTTATTTATTTAACAGTTTATGTACACACATATAAATAGACAAGAAGAAAGGAACAGAAAAATACGTACAAAGGTGATGCTTATTTCTAAAGAAATCTCTTCCAGCATACCTGCGATAGGAAAGTAGTTAAAGAGATGTAGACAACGTGTGTAAGATTAGAAGAGAAAATAATATACATAAAATAAAAACTCTTAATTATTCACTAATTTAACCATAAACATACAATATGAGAATAAACTTACATAAATACTTCTAAACTAAATATCACTAAAATAAATATACTTAAATATAATGTAGCATAAAATAATAAATACAAAATATGCAACTATGACGAAGTGGACAGATAGTGTTCTTTCACTCTTCTTTTAAAAATTGCAACAGTTAGGCAGTCCCTAATGTCAGGCGGAAGTGAATTCCACAACCGAACCGCGTGCACGCTGAAGGAGTAGGAGGAGAAGTCGGTTGAGTGGGGAGGAGATTTAAGGAGATTTCTAAGATGCGACCTGCAAGGAGCATCAGAAGGACGGGCGTAGGAAAAGCGTTCCCGCAGATAGGATGGTGTTTTAGGGTTGTGAAGGATATTAAATAGCAGACACAATATCCGAGAGTTCCTGCGAAGTCGAATAGGGAGCCACTTGAGTATTTTGCGAAAGTTAGAAACGTGGTCATACTTTTTAAGGTTAAAAACAAAACGAATACAGATGTTTTGCAAACGTTCAAGTTTATTTAAAAGCTCCTCGGTGGCATCCAAATAACAGGCATCAGCGTAGTCAATGATGGGCTGTATGAGAGTTTGAGCAAGGGAGATTTTGGTACTAAAGGGCAAGAAGCACTGGAGGCATTTCAGCGAATGGAATGTGTAGTGCACTTTACGACTGACTTGACCAACATGGGCAGTCCACGAAAGGTAAGAGTCCATGGTAACCCCCAGGTTTTTAACGGTGTTTGCGTATTCAATCTGAACTCCATTCAGACAGAGTGGAGACAGCGACGCAACATCGAGCCTATTCCGCATATACCTGCCGCCGATAATGATGGCCTGGGATTACTTAGGATTGATTTGCAGTCCAAAGGACCGTGACCACTCGCTAATCAAATCCAGGTCACTGTTCATGGCAGACACTGCTGCTTCCGCATCTTGCCTTAAAAAGTGAGTGTAAAGCTGCAGGTCGTCCGCGTAGAGATGGAAGTGGGAAGAGATGACTCTGGTGACAGAGTTAATGAAAATAGAAAAGAGAAGAGGAGAGAGAACGCCACCCTGAGGCACACCCGCGGTAAGAGAACACCAGTCAGAAGAAGACTCCTCGAGACGAACCCGCTGCGAGCGGCCTTTAAGATAGGACTCGAACCAATCAACAGTAGAAGAAGAGAAATGGAAAGATTTAAGGATTCCCAGAAGTATCTCGAAATCGACAGAGTTAAAGGCACTGCTAAAGTCCAGCAGCACTAGCAAGGTGAGAGATTTGTGGTCCATAGCCCAGCGTATTTCATCAGTAACCTTCAAAAGAGCCGTTACTGTGCTATGACCAGGACGAAAACCAGATTGAAAAGGACTAAGAAGGTCATTCAAAGATAGAAAGGCAGAGAGTTGCCGATGAACAATGTGCTCAAGAACTTTAGAGAGATATGGGAGGATAGAAATCGGTCGGAAATCGGTCAGAGAGACCGGGTTAGGAATTTTGGGTAAGGGGATGATATGGGCTTGTTTCCAGGCCTCGGGAACAGAACTAGAAAACAAGGAGAAGTTAAAAATGTGGGTCAAGATAGGAAGTAATGTTGGGAGGATAAGGGAAACCATTCTTGAGCAAAGATTGTCATTACCAACTGCAGAGGAGGAGATAGCACAAATAGATTTTTTGACCTCACTTTCACATACAGGGCTAAGTTCAAAAGAAGGACACTGAAGCACAGGCAAACAGGAAAGTTTATTTAAAGTAGCAGATTTGACGTGCGGATCCAACGTAACAGGGGGATGTGAGAAATGCTTGTTAAGAGCACACACGTCAGTGTCATTAATAGAAGCAACTGGAGACTTACCAATGCCGACAGTTTTTAGAAACTTCCAGACTTCTGAAGAGTTACGGTTGTCGAGAGAATTATGGAAGTAGCGTCGCTTTGCATCTCTGCACATACGACTGCAGCGATTACGCAGCACCTTAAACGCATTCAAGTTGCGATCGGAAGGACAGCGTTTTAACCTCCTTTTGGCTCTGTCCCTACTTGCCATCACGTCCCTAATGGCCGGAGTAAGCCAGGGAGCCGGAACAAACTTGACTTTGACTCTTCGCATAGGGGCATGACGATCGTATAAGCTGAGAATCGAGCTGTTGAAAATGTGAACCATATCGTTAATACAAGAGCTCTCCAAGACATCCGTCCAGTCGATGCTACCAGCATCACGCAACAATGCCTCCAGGTCTATGCCCTTGTAGTTTCTAAGGAAAATATATTGAGGCTTACGCTTGGGAGGGCGAATCCTGTAGGACATAAAGATGAGGTCGTGGTAAGAAAAACAAGCAGTAAGCTGACCGTGGACAGATACATTATTAGAATTAGAGACAATCATCAGGTCCAAAAGAGAAGGGGTGCAGTTAGGAAAATGATGAGTAGCAGAAAGAGGCAGAATACTAAGGTTAAGTGAAGATAAGATAGATTGAAGTTTGTGAGTACGACTGTCATTTTTAAGAAGGCAAGTATTAAAATCTCCCATCAAGACTACGTGGTCATAAGAGGGACAGAAATCATTTAAGAGAGAATCAAAAGAGTCAAAATAATCAATAGTAAGGTTAGGGCTGTACATCACTCCAAGAAGCATTTTAACGTGATGCAAGGAAATTTCTAAAAATAGATGCTCCGCGGACCCTGAGTAGGAAGATGGTGCAGTGCTGATAACCTTGTAGGGAATATCAGTACGCAAGTAAATGGCAACACCACCACCTCCCTTCCCAGTTCTATCATTACGAATAAGAACAAAACCTGGAAGGGCGAAGTGTATAGATGAAAGAGAGGGTTTAAGGAAAGACTCTGAGATTAGCAAAGCATCTAGTTGAGCACTGTTAATGGAAGCCAGAAGATCAGAGTAATGGCATGGAACACTCTGGGCATTGATATGGGCTATGTTGAGATTGTTGGGGAGGTGGGAAAGCAAAGAGGAAATCTGATCGCCGAGAGTGAGAGGAGAGGAAGAACCACTCGCCGCACTAAGGAAACTGCTAGAAGAGGAAGAACACGAGAAAAAATTATCAACAATGTTAGCATCGATCATAATATGCAAAAATAATAATATATATATGAATAAAATATAATATACAATATATAAAATAAAATATAAAACTACTTAACTACTTATTAAACTACTTTAAAGCGCATAAAAACAAACAAATATAATAATCAAATACGCTCAACTAATAAAAGCACCTATTCGCTGTAGTTGGGAGAGATTTAACAAACCATTTATGAACTAGGTACGAGTAGATAAATAAAAAATGTTAAGGAAATAAATGGAAACACAAGACATTACAAAAATATCCTCAACAACGGGTACAAACTATGACGAACGCAGGCAAAGTGTAACGAAACGTAACGACATAAAAAACAGAAAATGACACTGATAGACGTCACGTCAATACATCGTATAAATATCAAAAAAAACATCTACCGGCAAGTTATTAAAGTGAGAAAGTTGTGAAAAGTAAATGCAAAGGGTAGAATAAAAACAAGGGAAAACAATTTATAAAGTGTACCGACACTACACAAATGGATCACAAAGCGGTTAATGCAAAACATTTATACTAAAGGAGAAACTTATAACTTAGCGACGAGCCTTCCTCACAATCTTTCGTTTGGGGGTTGCTGTTACAGGCGATGTAGATGCAACGGCTGGCGAGGTAGAAGCGGTAGATACGGGATCATTAGGTGCAGCAGCACTGGCGGAAGCGGGGAATAGCGCGATTAACGTTTCAAGCTCACCCATGGTCGCTATCTTCCGGCGTGACTTGTCAGGCGTCAAGACAATAACCTTTCCCTCTGCAGACCAGCAACTGTTGATACTAAAGTGTTTGCGAGCAGCCATGAATACCTGGTGCCGTGACTTAGTCAGAAACTCAGATATAGTGATGCCGCTGCCCTTCAGAGAAGTTTTACCGTCCCAAACCAACCGACGATGCTCCATTTCTTTAAATCGTACCAGCACAGGTCTGGATTTACCCTGGGGAGCTCCTAATCTGTGGCAAACATCTAAATGATCCAATTTTATGTCGTCAATCAACAGCTGTTTGGATGAAATCTGAAGAATCGAATCGCACAGCTTTTCATTCGGTTTCTCAGGAATACCGTGAAACAACAAGATTTTTCTACGCATCGCGGTCTCATGTGTGTCGAGGCTCAACGACAGGAGTTCGATCTGAGCTTTGAAGTGAGAGAATGTTTTGCAAACAAAGGATTTAAACTCTGAGAAGTCCAGGGACAGCGCAGCAAGATCCGAGTGTGCAGGGTCAGCTCCAGCTGTAGCTCTCTGCAGCTTATCTTCGTACTCACTCATGCGAGAGCTAAACAGCTTTTCCAGTTCCTCCATACTGTGCACAAGCTTGCTGTCCATGCTTAGTTGGTAAATTTCAAATGTTGTGGTTGTAGAAGAGTGAAAGTGAAAGGACAGTTCCGAGCGAAGGTGGGTTTATCAGTTAATTAGCACATAAATACAGTGAAAAAGAACAATTAACTATTTTAATATAATTATTAATTAAGGAAGCTACAAAATTATGTACATATGTCACGCCTACCCACGTAGGAAAAAAAGTGCAATTAAGTGCATATTTACGTAATAATTTTGCAGCACTTGCTGATTTCGCTGAATTTCTTTACAAAAAAATAGTAGCACTAGCATCTAGGTTAACCCGTAATAAAAAATAAAAAATTATCTCCTCTTGGTATTTATATAATTTTTATATCAACATCATCATCATTGGCAGCCTTTTTCCACCCACTACTGAGTATTAGAGCTTTTCCATGTAGCATCATGATTCCAGGGTCCATGAGAGTCACATCAGGTCTTTGCCGCGATCGTTTGTAAATCATCCACCCACCTGGCCATTGTATAACAGTATCTATTATCAATTCTGATTTAAAAGAGTGTCCGTGGAGTTTCTTGCCCGTTCTTCTCCATAGGAACCTACTACGCGTTGCAATGGGCAACTAGCTTTATCTTTCTGACTGACCGAACCCTTGTCAAAAGTACCTGTAATTGGTTTATTTGAAATAATTGCTTTGAGTTTGAGTTTAATATGTACTCGTAAATACCAAGTAAAAATGATCCTTTTTGGCCACATAAAATGGTATCCTAGTACGATACAACCCCATTAGTAAGAAAGAACGACCAGTTCCCATAGACAAAGCAGGGAAAATTCGTAGCACAGTTTAAAATAACAGTGTACGTAATTAATTCGTAAATGAGTCTTTAAGTGTTCATAGATTAGCGACGGAATCCGAGAGCCAATTAACGAAGTTAGGTTTTAGATTTCATTCGCTTTATTTCCTCGGATCAGCAGTAAATTACGAACGTTCTGGAATAAATTAAAACAGTTTTGGGTCCTTTGATAAAGTATTTATCTTCAGTTTATGTTTACAAGTTATGTTAAAAGCACAACGGATGGTTGGTTGAACGGCCAAGTAACAATTCGTGTGTTTGAACCCCAGACGGTGCACTTTTTATCTGATTTATGGAATCACATGCATAATTTTACAAAAATACCTAACAGGTACGTGAAGTTCACACAATTTTTTATTTGCGCCCTTTACTAATTAAGCGGATAAATAGTTTTATTATAAACTTTCAAACAAAACAGCGTAAGTTAAACAGTTGGACTAACCATCAAATACAAGTCCCGGCGCCTCTTATAATGTCAATATTTCAGCATCATCTTTGCAGACTAGGATCAACCTTTTTTATCAGTCTCCACAGTTTGAAGCGTTCCTTGTCAAGATGTCATCAGCCTACCGATTGAAAGGCATTCAATCTGCAAAACGACACTATGAATAATAATAGATAAGAATGCCACAATAAACAAAACTCTTTATTAAAAATGTGTGTCGTACCTATGTAGGAATTAACGAAATTACAAGCAGACTATGTTCCAGGTCATACAAACATGTCTTGGCACAAAATCGACCCGCGACCTTGAGCCAAGATGGCGGAAGCACGCGGCGTTTGGGTCCTCAAATCAAATATGCCATAAATAAGCTTAAGCCGGAATACATCGAGTTAATAAATGAAGGAGCAAATCCATTTGAGCTTTAACAAAAAATAAAAATAAATAAAGAAGATATTGCGTCTTTTTTCAGTACGACATTCTTGGAGTTTCCACTGAACTGTTTGTAATCTTTAACTATACATAAACATATGTAACAGATCAGATAAGCAGAAAAAAAGGTGCTACATTTAGAAATACTTCGATAACAGCCTATTTAAAAACGTCACAAGCTTCTCAACAAAACACGCTCAGACACTTTTCTACGACTCCTTTAATCTCAAAAACCCACGAAAATATACTGAAAATTCTGCTTAAATTTTCCTCTGAAGCATAGAAAAGCTTAAAATAATTTAATCATACAGCCACCCCACACACAACATGAGAACATAAACCAATTCGCTTGATAAAACTAAAATGGCGGCGTCGCGAGCGTTGCACGGCGGCGTGGTTATCTCGGTCGTAAACAAAAGATTGGCGATGATTTACGCTTTTAGCCTGTTATAATATCTCAGGGTGTATCTTCTAAGTGTAAATCTATGAACTTGATATTTCTGTTAGATTTTTGGGCGTCAAAATATTAGAATGTTTTGGTTTAGTGCTTGCAAGCGCGCTACTTCAATATTATTAGATAAAAATTAAATGAGGGTTTCTTAGGTTCTTCTGCTGCAATAAATCAGTTACAACTCTTGGACTGTAGGTTTTATTAAATCAAAACTGTAAAAAACTGATATTTTAATCGAGATGATATAAAATACGCAAGTGTTCTGTTAGTACTGTGAAATACCTACAGTTACTAACAAAACACTTGCGTATTTTAATACTATTAAAAAAACGGAGAAAAATGTTTGAAACATGATTTTATGAACATTTTTACGAAAAAACAAGTAAGGTAAAATCAAACATTTTATAAGACCAACAAACCAAACCTTATTATAAAATCTGAATACAACATTTCAAAGTTTTTGACAAAAGCTTCAACAATGAAACGTCATAGTTGGGTCACATATCTTTCTTGAAACATCTCTCTCAGATGAGTAACCTTCGTCTTTTGTAAATGATTTAGAACCGTGATGTACGCTACATTATTCGTTCATATAGAATTGTGGGCACATTGTATCCTTTTGAACTTCAGCCTTTCTCTGTAACAATGGTTTTCTGAGAGTCGTTGAAGTACTGTGAGCATGTATCTCGATTGCGTGGGACATTCCTGCGAGACGATTGCGTAACACACTTACAATGGCATAACACACTTACACTTAATAATTTTATTCCAATTTTTATCCCAATTATTTATTTAATTTATCTAATCTTATATAAGTTTATCAAATTTTATCTAATATTACCTAATCTTGATTTAAACTACATAAAACTAGAAAAAATTGTAAATATATATTATAAACTTAAATGTAATTACATTTAATTTCATCAAATTTTGTCTAGTTTCATGTAATTTTATGATTGTATGTGTAATTACTAATAGATATTGACCGATAACTTGTATGTGTGGCGCAAACTGTAAATATAAGTTGTTTTTTAATAAAATAAGATAAATAAATGGCAATGCCCGTAATTTTGACTTTTTAACATATTATTGCGTTATTTACGTTGTCGAGCAATCGAATTTTTCAAACTTACGAGCAATCGAATTTTTTAAATTGCTAAAAAGCGTGTAACAGAATGGGACCAGCATCGTGATCGCTGTCAGCTGTCCCATACATTTGGGTTGAGTAAGGCTCAGTTCGCACCGGAACGTTACGCGACACGACGACGATGCTTGTAAAGGCCAGTGTTTTCGCGCTGCGCAGCTCGGGGCTGCGCGACGCACCGCGACGTCGCGAGGCGCATCGTGAAGTCACTGGCAGCACCACGTACTGCTGGCGCAGCGAGACGCCGCCGCAGCGGAACGTGTCTACTTTTGCCGCGGGCTCCCGTCCCGCTAGCTAATAGTAGAGACAAATCGCCACGACAGCTTCAGGCTGTGCCTCGTGGCATCGCGCTACGTCACGCGGCTTCGCGAGGCGCACCGCGCGCTCTTGCACGCCGCGTCTACCGGCGAAGCACCGCTGCGTAGTGATGAGTTTTGTATGGGATAGCTGATTAGTTGCTGAAATTTTTTCGGTTTTGTGGATTATACCACCCTTAAATATGAACACCCATTTCTGATATACGCTGTAAAACTTGCGTCAGCAAACGTGAAACAGAGTTACCCTACAATAATTGCCTGATCGCATATTAAGGTAGGATTTAACAAAGAGGCGAATTTATTATAATTTGTAATGAGTGCGATACTTTCAAAAGCGATCCTCTCTTGTGTTGAACAATAGCCAGATAACTTGATATTGAACCATTGTGCCTTTAATCTGCGTCATGTGTGTTTTATTAATACCTACTAACTTAATTTATTAGGAGAGAAAATTTTAAGTTGGGAAATTTTATGACTCTTTGCTGAAGAAAATATCGTTTGTAGTTTGCAATATTAGTACATTTTCATGCATATAAATCGTCGCCAAAATTAACCTAAGTGAATTGCAAATGTTAAGTTCATCCATTCGAAACAGTACATGGAATTAGCGTCACTTTTGCAGCTTAGGAAGTGGAACCCTAATTTCTACCCACTCACGATATAGCAGTGATAGCCTAGTGGTATGACTGTCGGACTGCCAAGTCATATGTCTCGAGTTCGAACCCAAGGCACGCATCTCTGACTTTTCGGATTAATGTGCATGAAAGCATGTCCCTAGAACCAAAAATTTGAATACATGTAACGTAACATCCACCAAACCGCACTGGGCCCGCGGGGTAGATTCTGGCCCACTCACAGAGAGAAGGCCTGTGCCCCGGCACACGGAACGTTACAGGCTGATTATGCAAATTTATGCTACACAATTAGGGCGCTACTCAATAAATATTGTGGCGGCATCTACATCGCCACATTTGAACTACGCATCGAAGACCTGATGTTACACAAAATCCTGACGTCACATAAATCCTGCATTGCGCAATTAGAGTTTATCGCGTGAACGAC
Organism: Agrochola macilenta; assembly: GCA_916701695.1. NCBI lineage: Eukaryota > Metazoa > Arthropoda > Insecta > Lepidoptera > Noctuidae > Agrochola > Agrochola macilenta. The sequence continues at coordinate 18,014,284 of OU753560.1, read as the reverse complement.
ATATATAAGACTATCCGACATCAATCGTTGGGCATTTGCCCACCAGACGCGTGATCCGTATGGTCGGAGGATTCTCTCTTTTCAATAGAAGATGAGTGAATTTTACACCCTGTTCCTCATACCTCTAAAATCGCACTTAATAAGAAAAAAATCGAGCATTTATACGTATTGGCGTTTTTCCAAGGCTACAGGTTATTAGTTCTACAGTTCAACTGTACGCGACTGTACGTACTAAATTAATAAAGTTAATGTCACAGGTGCAGGAATTCTCAGAGAATTCGCCCAAGTTTAACATAAACAGAGCTGTGAGTAAAACTTATAGTTTCCTCGCAAGTACAACGTGGAACGCCGATAAATACTGGACGGGAATTTTATTTATGAAAGTGGATTTCAGTTTCTTACTGACAGAGTTGCTTGTTGCTTGATACCAGCCACGTGGGTGGCTTGGTCAGCAAGGTTAATGCTGTTCTGGTCGTGGTCAGTCCATAGATGGATGACCATTTATTATAGGTATCAATACCCTTTTTTAATACAGGCTGGCTGGGAAATCGACGCGCAACCTGTTCGATGGATTTAGAACATGATTCTGGACCCCCCTGCGTTGAAACTTTTCACAGGTTATTAAAAAAAACCGCGTGCTCAAAATATATGTAACACCTACTTTGGGGGTTTTTGCGTAGGTATTCTACTTTCTGAGTTTATCTTGGACATTACTGACATCGGTGAAGGAAAACATCGTGACGAAACCTGGACATATAGTTAATATATGTCTGAAATCACCAACCCGTCTTGAGCAAGCGTGGTGATCAATGCTCGTGCCTTCTCTGTATGAGAAGAGGCCTTTGCCCTGCAGTGGGACAGTAACAGGCTGGTATTATTATTATTTTATTGTACTTTTGTATTTAACAGCTTTTTTTTAATTTTTATATCCGACAATTATTTACGAGTAGTTTTCTACCAGCCAACTCACGTTAACGTTAAAGAACTTTATTCCAAAACGAATGCCTAAAAACAAACTAAAACAGAAAATAGACTATCAAAAACTAAACATTACATTTTTCAAAAACTTTGGGCACAAATTAATTCAGAATCTAATCACGTTATAAAGCAAAAACACTGCGTTAATAACAAAGTTTCAGCAATTGAATTTACGATATGATATTATTAATTTATGGCAACCCGCATAAATTAAAATGTGCTATCAAAGGATAATACAGAGTCGAGAATGAGAAAACCTATCATCGGATTAACTAAGAACCCTTCGCAGGGGCTTTCAGAGCCTACAAGTTGTATGTTAGAATTATTGATAATCTTATTAATTGGGTTTCTTCCATGGACGGTTTTGCCTGGTAACTTTGAAAGGAAGAGGAATAATTAAAATAAGTTGAGCTGAATATTAAATACCCTGTTTTATCGCATTTCTATGAGAACATAAGTCTCAAAGGGACTATTACAAGATATACTGTTTTCAGAAAAAAAAGGATAGAAATTTGATGTTAAATAAAAACTTTTTACAAAAAAAAAACCACCGACTCCCGAAAAAAAACACTACAAAGTGAAAAATAACTTTAATTTTGGAAGTCGGTGTCTTTGGTTTTGAATTTTCGTTTTTTGCCACCGAGTTCCGAAATTAAAGTTATTTTTCACTTAGTAATGTTTTTTTTCGGAAGTCGGTTGTTTTTTTTTAGTAAAAAGTTTATATTTTTCAGTTTTTAGTTGTGGTACCTACCCGACACAAATTCGAATACCACTACCTGCTATGTAAATAACAGTCACAGGAAGTTATCATCATATCATCCACATATACTAAGTGGGAAAAATACGTATTATTGAAGCTTACTCAAAAACCATCCCAGCAAAGTTAATAAAATTTATATGGGACCAATCCGCGAGCATACCCTTTCAAACAAAAAAAGAATTTTCAAAATCGGTCCATAATTGACGGAGAAATCGACGGATATACATAAAAAATAAAAAAAACATAAAAAATAACATATAACCTCCTCCTTTTTGGAGGTCGGTTAATAAAATAACATCATGCCCTGTTTCCCTGAAGGGTTGGAAAGAGATGTACCTATAGTACATACACCCACATTTCACCAGTTATGTTTAAGTCCCATGTAATAGGGGGCCAGCCCTCCAGACTCCGGACTGGTACAGCACGCGTAGCACGAGTAGACAAAAATGACGTTCCGTGTAGACAGTACGACGGCAGCAAAGTAGAAAGAGTCAACTGCACTTTTTACGAAATTCACTCTTTGACATAATTCGACTCAGAATTCTTTTTTTATAGTTTTGTCATGGATTTTTTTTTTTCTATTTGATTCTCAATTTTTACTGATATTAAGTCATGTATATGTCGCAGGGATATGAGGAAAACAGGGAATTGATCAAATCTCTAAGCGATTTTGATCAAATCACGGAGGATGTTAAAATAATAACACGTTTTTATCTTTTCCCTAAGCAAATCTGGTGATTTGACAAATCCCAATAAAGAAATCTAGTGATTTGAACAAATCTCAAAATTGGTTCAGTGAAATGACAAAAATAACTTTTCTGTGGTAATTTAAAGGTTTATTTTGTACTAGAAACCCACCCCGGCTTCGCACACAAAATGTAATATAGATCTCAAAAATCACAACTAGAACATAATTATTTGAAAAAGAGAAACAAAAATGTATTAAAAAATAGAAAAACGTAACGTATGATATGCCTATTTGTAATATTCACTTATTAAAACACGTAGCAGATTTGTGGCAACGTGAATTACACAGAACATTATTTTTCTTACAGGCACATTTGTTCGTTTTGCATCGTACTTTGGACTCTTGACAAGAACACTGCTTGAATCATTGTCCTCCAAATAAAGATAATTTTCCTGCAATTTCACGCAAACTCAGCGTTGTGGATGGAACCGAATCGGTTAATGTAACTGTAGATAATTGAAGAGCGTTTCTTGGAAGCCAATCTCTTATGATACCAACTGAAGTACCGATTTGAAATAAATTGTTTTTCGTATCTAATACAATCCCTGTAATACTATTTGCATCTAGTGAACCTCTGTCTACTTTTGGTACATCAACCAAAACGGTGGAACCAACTAATACATCCTTGAATTTTTTCGAACAAGTTTCTTTCATTTTATCAGCAGATCTTTTTAAATTTTGTGAAGCATCTTCCCTTTGCTTTTTAATTTTCTAATTTTCTCTTCTTTTTGGCATAATAAGCATAAAACTCCCGACCCATATCCTTCTTCGCTTGTCGTAATGCCACATATTGCATGCACGGAATTTCCGCAAATGTCACATGAATGAGCTCCTGTAGATTCTTGTCCACAAACAATACAAATCATTTCCTGTACTCTCACAACCGATTCACTTTCTGATACAACAGGTGGTTCAGCTAATAATTCATGTGTTAAAATAGGTGAAGTCGAAGTGTTATCTTCATTTGATGCAATAGTTAGTTGTTCCTCAGAAGTTGTGGCGTTGTTATCAATTGATTCAGTAGCTAATACGTTTTGCTGTTTAAGAAGCTGATCCAGATCCTCTTCAGTAACTAACTTGTCAAGTAATTCTGTTGAAATATGAGTAGATCGGAGTCCTGTTTTTGGTTCTGTTCCAAATAACGCCTTGTAAGGTGAACGCTTAATGGTACGATGAAAGGAGGTATTCTTTTGAAATTGAACAAAATAACAGCCGATTGCCCAATTTTTACTGTCATTGTCAATTAACCAAGCCCGTAACATCGCTTCGACAGCTTGGTTTGCACGCTCAACTGACCCTTGACTCGCTGGATGTCTAGGCCTAACATTAATAATTTTGCATGTTGGCCACATGGCAGTTAATTCTTGAATGATTGCAGCAGTAAACTCACGTCCATTGTCACTTTGTAGTATATGGGGACAACCGACTTCCAGGAAAAATTTTAAAAGTTCCATTGCTACTTCAGCTGCTCTTTTTGAAATCAATGGTCGCAAAAAACTGAATTTTGTTGCGTGATCTTGATAATGTAATAGCCATTTATAATTCCTGTCGGGGGTTGACTGTAGGTCAATCAAATCAACCTGGCCGCGATGGTTAAAATCATTAGACACAATCGGGCAAACAACAATACCTTTTCTTGGGAATTTCTTTTTAGATTGACATACCGTACAGAGTTTCAAAAATTCTAATACAACAGAAGTGGGAATTAAATATCTGGATTTCAAATAGTACAGCATTTTATCTCTGCCACCGTGGCCCGTCGCTTGATGGGTTTCACAAAGTATGGCATCAAATTCATTTGGAGTCACTATCTTAACCACTGAGTCAGAAGCAAACTTTCTTTTTAATTTCAAAAACTTGGTTGTACCTACCTCCATTACATCATATTTGTTACCGTAATAATATTGCTTGTTTGTTCTCTTAAGATTCAGTACTGGAGCTGATTTAAATTGTTCAATCGCTGTAATCGCTTCTTCTACCCTCTCTTGAGTCCATAACGGTTTTTCCTTATCATGCCGCCCCTCTACAATCGTCTTAATAGCTTCATTAAACTGTTCCTCACACACAAACTCAGTACGAGGCTGATTTTGTTCCGTATTCAAAGCCATTCTCTATAATTTTCGTAAAATTATACTCAAAAGTGCGTGCGTCCGTCTCCCATAGTGTTTAGAACCAACTAAGACCACGTGCGGGCGGCCGCGGGTGAGTGCGGGGTGGAGCAGGGGGCGCGGTAACTGACAAGCAAGCGCGAGCGCGACGTAAACAAGAACTGGACATGTTTTATTATCTTTTCACTGAACCAATTTTGAGATTTGTTCAAATCACTAGATTTCTTTATTGGGATTTGTCAAATCACCAGATTTGCTTAGGGAAATGATAAAAACGTGTTATTATTTTAACATCCTCCGTGATTTGATCAAATCGCTTAGAGATTTGATCAATTCCCTGTTTTCCTCATATCCCTGCGACATATAAAGACAACTACAACAATTATTCTCAAAATGTCGAAGTACCGTGTTTTGGAACAAAACAATATTACAGTAATATTTTATCCATTTTCTTGGTAATGCCCTATTAACTAAATGATGTAAAATAATAATAATATAATAATAGGAGAAGATAGCATTGTTCTTCTATTAATTATCACAGTTTTGCGTTCTTCTTTAAAATCATGAATGAGATTTTGTAGATAACCGTATATACTTTGTGGCCGTCGAGTAGAAAGTTTTCTACTGTCTTTAGCATTGCGATTACAAAATCAAATTGTCTTCACTACCTTAGACAACTGTCAGTTGTCAGTGTGATTTTGACAGTTTGGAATAGAAAACTTTCTTCTGAAATAGTGTACATAAAAAAGGACCTAGACAAGGATTGTTAGAAACGAAAGACAAAATGACAGATTGTAGAAGGATTTCTACGGTGCGCTGTCAAAAATGGAGAAACGTTATGTCAGTTTGTATAGAAAGAGCTGTGTCTATTCTTCGTAGAAATAGAAAGCGTCATGCTACGCGTGCTGCTACTGAGAAATTCCAGATAGACCCAATGAAACTTTGCCTGACCTGGGAATCGAACCCAGGACCTCATGTTCCGCAGTAGAGCTTACGGCCACTAGACATGTTAAATAATGTGCGTTTTACTTATCCAGAATAACTACTTTTCTTTTTTTTTCTTGCATAGACAGAATAAAATGGAGATTCGTAATGCACAGTCTATTAGTTTTCTTAGGACTTCAGGAGTTGACAGAAATGTTTGCCGATCACTTTAGGCACGTAACGTTTTTACTAGATTTCATTTCACTTCACAGAATAGAGCATATTAACTTAATTAATATCAAACAACGCCAATTAAACACAAATACAACAACATAAACACAAATAAACAATAAGCAAACATTAAACACACACATATTAAACATTTTCATTCACTGTTTCAAACAAGCTTTCATAAATAAAAAATGATTATTTTAGTCCTAATCCTAACTATATTATAAATTCGAAAGTGAGTTTGTTTGTTACGCTTTCACGCTAAAACGGCTGAACGGATATGAATGGAATTTAGCACAGGGGTGGACCTTGACCTGGAGAAGGTCATAAGTTACTTTTCATCTTGGATCGCGGGCAACGGCTAGTAATTATGCGAAAGTGAGTTTGTGTGTTTGTTTGTACGCTTTCACGCTAAAACAGCTGAACAGATTTAAATAAAATTTGACACATGGGTAGACCATGACCTGGATTAGGACATAGCATCCTCATAGGATAGATAGATAGGTCATAGGATAGGTTTTTATCCTGATATTCCTACGAGATCGAGACTTATGCTGGTGAAAACGCGGGTGCAGCAAGTTATTAAATAAAAAATTGTGCCTACAAAACTTGACATTTGTTTATCATCTGATAAACACAAGCTAAATATTTTACAACCTTTGTATCTGACCTACTTTTGACTTTGAGAGTTCACTTTGAAATATTATAAGCAATTCAGAATTTGATACAATTAAGGTTCAACAAGTTTAGAAGCCCTGACAACATTCTGTTTAGGTGTCAGATGGCTTGATTGCGGTCCAGACAATGCTTAACTTTATCTTAGTCTTTATGCTTCTTCTCCTCAAGTGATAAGCACTTTAAATTGTATTTAAACGAAAATTACTTACATGAGACTTAAGATGTCAAATAAACTCGTATTTACTATTTTTACAGGGTCTAGACAGATACAACAGAACTATTTAGTTTCTGAAATAAGATCGAATTATTAAGCTAATAGAATGTTCTATTTAGTAGAAAAATCTTGAACAAATTGTGGCACTTTCTGAAAAAATACGAACTGATGTTCGGATTTTTACTTGATTTTATTAAAACCACTGTTAGTTGCAATGGTAGTTTAAAATAACCCCTTGAGTTTAAAAAACAATTAGAGAAGTGAAACTTCTTACAAAATAAAGATTAAGAGAGAAATGGAGAGAGAATAAGTGTGAGAGACAGAGAACTCTCTCTGTCTCTCACACTTATTCTCTCTATCTCTATTTCTTTTCTTTCTCGTTCTTGAAATTTCACTCTCAATTCTCGTCCAATTATGGAATCGAAGAAGATTCTCTTAAAAAATATTGCGAATAATTGAATTTGCATTCTTTTTACCGACTTCAAAAAAGGAAGCATATCAATTCGACATGTATGTAATGTATGTAACATTATTGGAACTGCAATATATTCACATAATGCAAACATTGTTTGGAAGCCCTAACAGATTATCTGTTAGGGCTTCCAAACAATGTTTGCATATCTCCGAAAATATTAATCGGATTGTGACGATTTATTTGTGTATTGGCTTTCATTTTCTTCAACTTAGGGAACAGTGCAAGTTTCATCAAAATCGGTTCAGTCGTTTTCAAAATATGGACTGATACGTGTTACTGCGATGACCTCGCTTATTGATTCGAGCTACGGGTGTGTTGTCATAGGGAAACATCGAGTGTTAGAAAAAAAAACAAAAACGGCATGTCGGATCACGCAGAATGAAGGGTTCCGTAGTTGGAATGAATTTATCCCAATAACAAACTTAACATAGTAGTTGCGAAACATGTTCGCTCATACATTGATATACGTCACGGGCAATTCTCCAAAAGCAAATGTAAGTTTGTAATCGCAAAAAAAAATGTTTTTTTCAAAACTTTGTTGGGATCTAACTCATATATAGCAAGGCCATCAAGCGTTTTAATCCTACTCAAAGCAACATAAGCTTGACCCTTTGCAAAAAACCTTTTGCTCAAAATTTACGACTGCAGTTTCAAGTGTTGTGCCCTATAACTTTTAAACAGTTACAGCCCAACTACGTTTCAGCGGTAAATATGCGTCGTTCCACTTCCACGTCATCATAACTACGTTTAGCTTGCAACGTTAACGTGATTGGAGATATTGGCACATAACCATCTGCAACTTTTGATTTCTCACTGATTGAAGCGTCATCGAATAGAATTTGCACTCATTTGCATCAGGCAACTCTCCTCAAAAAAAATTGTAGGCCCCTAATTTGTTTCAAACCTACTTTTGATTTTGTTTTGTTGGTTAATTTCGTGTAGATATAAAAATATTATTTCCTAATTTTGAGTTAATTTCTTTAGAAGACTCTTTTTATTACTTTTTTTTTCCATTTTATTTTTACATATCCACGCAATCTGCTGTGGAGTTGGTTGCGCCACTTCTTCTTCCTAGTTTAAAGACAGTCTTCCAAAACGCCTGGATGTTTTGGAGGACTGAGTAATTTTGACGTTCGAAAAGTGCTGATCATCCTAGTTTGAATAAATTACTTTTGAATCCATCCGTTTTGTTAGCCAGAATAAAGTTCCATTAAGAAACGTGTAAAATAAAACAGGTACCTACTGTGTCTTAAACTTAGAAGTAATTTATTTCACCTTTGTAAGTAATTTTACAAAGTTGCATTCACGAAAGACTGAGAAAGTAACATTAAAATATTCACTTAATTGTACTCGTAGCTCCGCAAAAGGTTTTATTTGGACATTCACTGGCAGACGCTAAAATTAAAAGAGTCGTAATTATTTGAATGACGACTTTTTAGGGTTCCGTACCCAAAGGACCCTATTACTATAAGGCTCTGTAGTCCATCCGTCCGTCTGTCAGTCACAGGGCTGTATCTTTTGAACCGTAAAAGGTACACTTTAAAGTTCACAGAGTAACTTTAAAAAGATATTAACATATTAACAATAAGATATTAACACTGCCATTTGTCGATCTCGTATATTTGAGGCAGCAGTTTTTGTCAAAAATAATATTGACATGTTTAATTACTACAAGCGTAAGGACAAATTGCGCACAGTAGCCAGCAAGACTCATCTAATGCATGAAAGTATATTTTGTACAGTTTCACGCATCTTTAATAATATTCCGGGGCATATTAGAATTACATTTAAAAAGGATCTCCATGATCTGTTAGTAAACAAGTGCTACTACTCTTTAAAAGACTTCGTAACAGACAAATCACTTCTTTAATACAGTCCCCCTCAGTCATGATGCGTTCAGTGTCCCAGTGTTGTGTACCTACCTAAATTCGCTCTGTTTTTATTTTTATCTTTTTTTATAATTTAATTTCTATGTAACTATTTTATGCCCTAAGGGCGGGATATATAGCTGATCACAATTTAAATATTTAATAAGACCTGTATTATGTACCTACCTGTGATCCACAATAAAGATATTTGATTGAATGATTGATTGAGAGCGCCATTTACGGCACCAGCAACAACAAATAATAATAATAAAAATGTTAAAAACTAACGTTAAAGAAATGTGTTTCTGTCGGTGGTTTTTTGCTACTCGTAAATATTGAACGGCGCGCGGCGTGGCGTTACGGAATCCTTCGTGTGTGAGTCCGGCTCCAACTTGGCCGCTTTATTATATTTTAATATAATGTGTTTGTGTGTGTGTTGAGGAGCTCGTGGCTAAGTAATAACTGCTGCACGGGTCGATCCATCAGGTTAAGCTACACTTGCCGGGGTTGGTCTGTGGATGGGTGACCATCTTTACATACCAAGACTCCTCCGTGCCTCGGATAGCACGTTAAGCTGTTGGCCCCGGCTGTCATTCGTGGATCTTTGACAGTCGTTACGGGTCGTCAGAAGCCCGAAAGTCTGACAACCAGTCTTAGCAAGGGGTATCGTATTACCCAGTTACTGGGTTATGGAGGTCAGATAGGCAGTCGCTCCATGTAAAATACTGGTATTCAGCTGCATCCGGTTAGACTGGAAGCCGACCCCAACATAGTTGGGAAAAGGCTAGGCAGATTGATTGATAGTAATAATAATAATAAAAATCACTGGCAACACAAAAACGTCAACACGTCAGAAAAATAGTTCCCTGAATTTTCATAGTTTTATTCACGACGCAGTATTTTTTTTGTTATATCAGAACCCGAAAACAAGCTTAAAACCTTTAAATCAAAATAAAACATAAAAAATAACAAAATGCACCACATAAATAGACCTAATGAAAAAATATCATAACGGAGGTGAAGTGACAGATGTCACCTCCAATAAAAGCTATGAAAACGGAATGAAAACTAAATGTTGACGAGATCTGCTGCACGAGCACGCCCACCACCTCCGGACTCGTCGCTCAGCTCCGCCTCGCCGCCGCCGGTATCCAGCCCCATCGTGAGCGCTGTGACGACAACGGCCGCGGTAGTTGTGTCGAGCTCGAGTGACGAGTATTTTTCCCCGCCGACGTCGCCAACACCTGTACGTCGGCAGGGGAGAGGCCGGCCACCGAGAAGCTTGGGACTTAGGGGCCAACCGGCCTCGAGCCGGGTCCCCGCTGCCGGTGGTTGTGTGCAGCGCATGAGATGGACTCAGTCTATGAACGAGAACGTCATGCGCGCATATTACGGGTCTACAGAGGGAGACAGCATCCTAACACGGTACGCAGTGAGGTTAGTTAACCTCACTGCGTACCGTGTTAGGATGCTGTCTCTATTTCAGGAACTAGAGCCAACCGTCAACGTCTCGGCCCAACGACTGTCGGATCAGGTGCGTGTCATCCAACGCAATCATAGGTTGGACGATGCCGCACTTGATAGGCTGCGCTCAGAGGTACTGAGCAACCATATCGTATCAACTCCGGCACAAACCGCGGCACAAACGTCAAATACTGATGCAATACCGCCGCGGTTCAATCATGGTGTTGCAGAAGAGGATGATAGGGTTGACACAGTAAGTAGCCAGTGCAACGTCCGACTGAGGAGCGCACTGGAGGATGCGTTGCGCGAGTATAGGCACACCCCGACCGAACTTAGACCCCGACTTCCACGCTTACCCATGCACAAAAAAAATAGGGCGCTGGTGTGTGCCTTGGACTCGCAGCTTAAGAATTTCTTCGAGAGCAGCGAGGATCTCATTGATACACACTCGATCCTGTATTGTGCGGCTGTTGCGGCATGTCGTTTAGCTAACGTCAAGTTCCCAAACTGTGACGGAGCTACTCGACCAAAACCAGCCGTACCAGCCTGGCAGTGCAGGATCGAGCGACGTATTGATGGGACCAGGGTCCTCATTGGCAAACTATACTGCTTCAGGGAGGGCAATACACGACCACGAGTGATGCGCTTTGTAAGGCAGGCATTCTCGGGGACTGGAATCAGTCCTCAAGAATACATGTCCCGTGTTACAGAGCGCATCGACTTCCTGAAGCAGAAAGTTTGTGCATGGGCGAGCCGAATTCGACGGTATAAGCGGCGGGTTGACCGATACACGCAGAATCGCATGTTCCAGAGCGATGAGAGGTGGGTATATAGAGCTTGGGAGCGGCCTGAACAAAATGTGACAGACGTGTGCCGCCCAGATGATGCCGCCACGAGTGCATTCTGGCGCAGCATATGGTCGGTACCCGTCTGTCACGCTGAGGCTGGCTGGATGCAGGATGTCGAGCGAGTGTGTGAAACTATACCAGAAATGGATAAGGTGCAAATCACGCCATTAGATATAGCCAGTGCAGCCCGTCCGTTACCGAACTGGAAATCACCGGGACCGGACGGACTGCACAACTTTTGGCTAAAATGGCTAATTAGTTCACACACTTGCCTGGCATCTCAATTCCAGTCATCCTTAGAGACTGGGTCGCTACCACAGTTCCTTACAACAGGCGTTACCCACCTGCTCCATAAGTCAGGTAGTCCCGCGGAACCCAAGAATTATAGACCGATCACATGTTTGTCGACAGTTTATAAACTTCTTACATCCATTTTGAGAGCGAAAATTAACACACACATTGACAATAACTCGGTTATGTCTGCCTCTCAAAATGGATGTAGGAATGGGTCCCGCGGAACTAAGGAGCTACTCCTCATCGACATGGCCATAAGCCAACAGGTTCGTCGATCCTGCAAGGATCTGTCGATATGCTGGATAGACTATAAGAAGGCCTACGACTCGGTGCCACATACATGGCTCATGAGGGTGCTGGAGTTGTACAAGATAAATGCAACTCTGCGCACCTTCCTGATGTCGTGTATGGGGCAATGGAGGACGGTCCTTCGCTACCCAGGATGTCGACAGATCCAGGGGAATGATGAGCCTGTATGGATTAAACGGGGAATATTTCAGGGCGACAGTTTGAGTCCACTTTGGTTCTGCTTAGCCCTGAATCCTCTAAGCACACTGCTAGAGGATTCAGGTCTAGGCTATCGGTTAAGGAGAGGTGGTCAGGTCATATCTCACCTCCTCTACATGGATGACTTGAAACTCTTTGCCCCCAACAAATTGCGACTGATGGAGCTACTGAAGGTAACTGAAACATTCAGTAGCGCCATCAGGATGGAATTTGGTGTGGACAAATGTGCAGTCATGCATGTAAAGCGAGGGGAGATTATGGAATCCGAGGGAACTCAACTCTCGGACTCCATACACCTTAGATCCCTCTCCTCAGCCGAAAGCTATAAATATTTGGGTATGTCGGAAGCGTTAGGCATCAACGTTGCTGACATGAAGCAATCGTTGAAGGAGCGCTTCTTTGGTCGCCTGAAGAAGGTTTTAATTAGCCTTCTTTCGGGCGGAAACAAGGTGCGCGCCTACAACGGTTGGGTCATGCCGGTTTTGATGTACTCTTTCGGCATACTCAAATGGACTCAGACCGAACTCGACGCCCTGGACAGAAGGGTCCGTACACTCCTGACCGCAAACCGGATGCATCACCCACGTTCATCGGTGATGAGACTGTACATCCCGCGGAAGTGCGGGGGTCGAGGCTTTTTAAACGCTAAGACCCTCCACAACCGCGAGGTATGCAGCCTCAGGGATTATTTTTTTAAAGCCGAAGTGGGTATGCACCGGGATGTGGTCGCAGTGGACAAGGGACTCACCCCGCTCTCCATGGCTAAAGAGAACTGGCGCAAACCTGTAATACTTACTACAGATGACCGCAAGGAGGTATGGCAGAGCAAGGAGCTTCACGGGCGCTACTATCGGGCTCTTCATGAGCCTGGTGTAGATTTCTTAGCGTCCGTATCCTGGCTACGTTTCGGTGACCTTTTCGGGGAAACTGAAGGTTTTGTCTGTGCAATTATGGACGAAGTTATCTTGACGAATAACTATCGGAGACATATTATGAAGGACGGGACGGTTGACGTGTGTCGGGCATGCCATCGTCCGGGTGAGTCCATCAGACATATTATCTCTGGTTGTTCGCGTCTAGCTAACGGCGAGTACTTACACAGGCATAACCAAGTGGCCAGGATTATTCACCAGCAACTTGCTTTGAAATATAAACTTGTTGACTCTGAGGTACCGTATTACAAGTATGTGCCCGACCCAGTTCTCGAAAATGACCATGTCACGTTGTACTGGGATCGGTCTATCATTACTGACAGGACTATTGTAGCCAATAAGCCTGATATAGTGGTGATAGACCGATTAGCGCGCCGCGCAATGATAGTCGATGTTACCATCCCGCATGACGGGAACCTCGTGAAAGCTGAGAAAGAGAAACAAATTAAATATCTCGACTTAGCACACGAGGTTGTCGACATGTGGGATGTGACCTCGGCTATCATTGTGCCGATTGTCGTAACGGCCAATGGCCTGATTGCGGAAAGCCTCGACCAACATCTCTCGAGGCTGTCGTTAGGCGGTTGGATCAAGGGCCTGATTCAGAAGGCAGTACTACTCGATACGGCTCGCATTGTGAGGAGGTTCCTGTCTCTGCAGCCCTAACCACCGGTAGCTTGGACCCTGCTCCCGACACCGGCGGACATCTATTTTTTATATTTTTAAATGTTTTTTTTTATATCGTTTTTTAAGAAATATTTAAAAATGTAAATAAATAAGAAGACAAAACAAATAAACGAAATAATAATAATAAAGTTTATTATTCAAAAAGTAACAATACAATGTGACATATTCGGTGAGCCACAAACTAAGCGTCGCTTGTATCTTGTGGCTCTGGAGTGCGAATTTTTCAAAGTTATAAAAGTTACATTACAATTATAGAATGGTAGATAATTATTACACATTTTCCATATACAAAAGATGTGAATGTGAAGTGAAAATAAAATAAAATAAAATAGAACATTCGTGCGAATCTGAACACAAAATAAAATTGCAAGTGTTATCGTTTGACTTGCACTGTGGTGTGTGTTTGTGTGTGCATGCATGTATATGGGTTTGTGTGTGTGCTTGTGTGTGTGTATGTGTGTGTAGGTACTATATCAAGGCTTCGGTGTCGTCGTATGATAATTTTAAAAGAGCTGAAGTTAGGGTTTTTTTACAGGTCATGGTTGAGCAGTCTTTTAGGTCGCAGATTTTCAAAACTTTGTTGTAAGTGTTGGGATGGGAAAAATAGGTACAGCGTCTAGCTAGTTCGGATTTGGCATTTGGTATGGGTACTCTGAAGATACGCTTGTTTATTATGTCGCTATAGTCGGGCCGTTTTTTTATTGTATCGTAATATTTAAGCGTAGCTTGGAGTACAAATATTTGTCGTACCCTGAGAACTTGAAACTCATGGTAAACAAGGTCTGTGGGGAATCTGTAAGGTTTTTTAAGTGCAACCTTGATCAGTGCCCGTTGTGCCCTCTCTAATGTTATAAATGTGCTTTTACCAGCACGTCCCCAGATGCAGATACAGTACTGCATGATTGACTGGCAGAATGCGAAGTAGACTATTCTCAAAATATCGATAGGAGTACAGTCGCGGAGTTTTTTCAAGACGTGTATTAGTTTACGTACTCTGGAAGAAAGGGCATAAATGTGGGCTTTGTACGTTAAGTTGCTGTCTATGGTTACCCCGAGATATTTAATCGTGTCAGTACGTTCAAGGACTATGCATGCGCAGGGATGCTGTGTCAGGTGTGAGGCAATATTGTGTTTCTGTGGGCAGGTGTGTATTTTTAAGGACTTAGCCTGAGAGGCACTAGAGGAGCTTGTTTTGAAGAAAGCAATATATTTACTTTTACTAGCGTTTAGTGTCAGTAGGTTAGTGTCTAGGGATTGCGCTATCTGAGTTAGGCCTTGTTCCGCCAGTTGATAAACTCGGTCCCATGACGTGTCGTGGAAAACGATGGCTGTGTCGTCAGCGTAGGATATCACTGTAGCGTTTCTAAGAGGGAGATTTACTACGTCATTAATATACAGCGTAAACAACGTTGGGCCTAGGGTACTGCCCTGCGGAACGCCAAACGTGATAGGAAGTGACCTGCTTTGGTGATTGCCTATTTTACAATATTGATACCGCGATGTTAAGTAGCTGCGAAACCATTCTAGAGGTGTTCCTCTTATGCCTGTTGCCTCGAGTTTCTTTAAAAGCAGACCAGGTGACACGGTATCGAATGCTTTTGCCAAATCAAGAAAGACACCAACACAGCATTCTCCATTTTCTATGTGGTGCGAGACTTGATTTGTCAAAAGTGACACCGCGTCTTCGGTTGATTTTCCCCGGCGAAATCCAAACTGCCTATCTGAGACAATGTTGTGCTTCTCTACAAAATTTACCAATCTCGTGTTTACAATTTTTTCTAAAATTTTAGAGACTATACTCAACAGGGCGATGGGTCTATAGTTTTCCGGCAAGTCTTTGGGACCACTTTTGTAGAAAGGGGACACTGCAGCAATTTTCAAGGAATCGGGAAAGACACCTGATTCTAAACTTAAATTAAAGATGTGCGTAAGTGGCTTTATTATACTTTCTCGGGAATTGATTAGTAATCGAACGGTTAGTTGGTCTGGCCCTGGTGCGCTGTCTATTTTCAAGTTGCGTATTATGTTGGACACTTCTTCTTCGTCGGTCGGATGCAGAAAGAAAGATTGTGAGATAGAGCTTGGAGCTATGTTTGATTCTATTAGTGAGTGGTGAGTGGTTGAAAGTTTGTCTAGGATCTTGGCTGTAGTGTTATATTAAATTGTGAAGATTAAATATGACAAGATCAAAATGACGTTCCAAAATGAATTCTTGTTTAATGTTGTAAATAGTCAAATTAGAAGCTAAAAATTGTCAATAGAACTTTCTAAGCTGAAATTGTAATAACCCCAGCCACTCAGCACAACACTACAAGGCGAACCACTGCAAACGAATACATGGTTGCAACACACAATCTTTCCGAAAGTGCCAACTCCAACACACATTTTTCACCAGCTGACATTCAAAATCGCTGCCATTTGAAAGTCGCATACTGAAGCGCTATGAATGGCGCCCTTTAACATCAAGAATAGCGAGCTCAATGCATTTAGTGAAGTAAATATCGCGAGCCGTGAACAGTATTTCGCTACAGCACTGTGCTACGGCAAAATTCCGTAAAAAGAGAAACTAGGTAACATACCTAGTTTCTCTTTTTACGGAATTTTAGGTCTATTTTCATCTACGTTAAAGTGTGTCGTGCGATTATTATTGCTGATCTTGTTAGAGCATTAGGTACTGGCCAGTAGGACGCATGAAGTGTTTCATAAATAACATCAAGGTCTTTTTTCCTTGATTTGATTTTATTGACGATGATAATAATTGGCTATGCCATTCCTTACACTGTTTGACTACCGCCAACGTCAACGGAACGTCAACGAAAAACGAGATTATTTGAATTGAATGTGACGTTCCATTGACGGTCGTGCGGTGGACACGGGGCCATAGTAAATGTTACACCGTTACTTCGGCGCCGTCATCTCATGCTCGTTGACGTTCCGTTGATGTGGCGGTACACAGTATCAAGGAAGCGGGGCGAGAATTGTAGCGGCGCGATTGAAAACTTCTAGCTTACCATTCTCCGTTAGACTGCCAAGTCATAGGTCTCGAGTTTGAACCCAAGACACGCACCTCTTCTGCTGGGGTTGCGGGTTTGTCCGAAAGGGATATCGCCCATGGGCGGCTTTGAAACTCTGACACCAGGTTAGTCACTAACCACACGAAAAGAAGAAGAAGCCTTAAGGGCCTTTACTACCTCAAATTGCTTAGCATGATCGTCCGTTATATCGAAATACTGCAGCAATAATTTTAAAATAAATATATGCAATGGTGAGGATTAATGATAAGTACTATGTTTGAGGAAAACACGATTACAAAAATTATCTCGATGGAAAAAAATACCAAAGTTACCTCCAAACCGAACCATAAACCGCTGGTATTCAAAAAATACTTCAAAGAAGATCATTAAGATCAACTTTGCATAATAACTGAACTAACTATGAAGCAGCGACAGTGTTTTTTTTGTTTTTTTAAATTACTAATATTTTCGCCTTAAAATGCAATTATTGGCGCCTTGGAGTCGCCAGCTCCCCACTCCGTCTCGCTCTCACTCAGTCCGCGAGCAGTACGGTGCGACCGAGATAAAGTGACTTTGAGCTGAGGTAGTATGAGCTCTTAAGCATGCGCAAGGGGTATAGAATACCCCTTTTGTAAACTTCCCCCACAGTATGTCAGGTCATATTATTGTTTCAATTAGACTACAATAGTACAATTCATTGTACTCAAGAACCCGCTGACATTATCGACGTCTGACGTCACAGGCTACAACCTTCCAAGGGGATCACACAAAACGATGCTTAGCAGCACCCAATCAAATAGTTTGATCAAAGGCCAGCTTCAGTCTTTGCTTATTCAGTATGACTAAATGCTAATTAATGGATTAATTAGCGACTGAAACGCCATGTCATGAAGTTCTAGGTATGAAGTTTAACTCATTGATATCGTGTCTTTGTATGCAGTTGGAATAACTCTATGGTTGATTATTTATAGGTTTCTGTGGAATGATCAATTACTCAAACAGTGGCTTGAGTAGTAGATGGTTGGTATTTAATTACTGAAGGTAAAAAACCGGTCAAGTGCGAGTCGGACTCCCACACGAAGGGTTCCGTACCACTGTATAATATATAATACAAAAAAAAAAAAATACGTTTCTTGTGTGGGAACTTAAATTATTTACAATTTTTTTTTTTTTTTTAAATAAATACATTAGGAAAGGTATTACTACTAATGTATACACAAATTTTAGCTGTAGGTGGTGGGTGTGGGTGGTATTTATTGTAGGTTGGAGGTGTGGGTGGTGTTTATGATAGGTTGGGGGTGTGGGTGTAGGTGTAATTCGGTAGTGGGCCGTGTCAATTCAGAGTGGACAAGCTATACGGTTCATGAGATACAGTCCGCTGACCACTGTCCGTGGAAGCTTAGTAATAGGGTTCCGTTTGGGACCTTTCGGGTGCTGAACCCAAAAATTTGGTTATATTAACACATTACAGTTCATTACTATTACTGTGTGGCGTAGTACTAGCGTATTCAGCGGTATTCAACATTATTCAGTACCAGTACAGTTCATTCAACGGTGGATTTTATCATACTGAATAACGCTATAACGCTTATATGTTACAAAAAGGTTGGATTTGCTTAGGCAAAATTATATTAGTTTAGTATGAGTTCTGCTTGAGTTCCCTTGAAATGAGAATGTTTAATTCAGGTCTCGTCATGTAGTTACGTGATCTATTTCCAGCTGCACACTGGACACGTGTACACTTTTATTGAGGGGAACGAACCCTAAAAAGAGTAGGAGTAATTTAAAAGAGTGTCCATGGAGTTTCTTACCCGTTCTTCTCCATAGATACCTAATATGCTTTAGAATGGGAAACTAGCTTATAGCTACTTGCTAGCTTTCTTTTATTTCTGACTGACCGACTCATTGACAGTTTAAAAGTGCATTTTTGTTTTTTTTTTGAGGGTGGCTTATTATCAAATAACTTCTCCCGCTCTGGGCGGAGCGGGAGGGTGTGTCAGCCTTTAACTGGCTAAAATCCACCCGTGTTCCTTCCGTTGCCTGTGTGCCGGGGCCGCGATATCCCGTTCGGACAGACTCTGGCAGTTTAAAAGTGCCTGTAAGTGGTTTAATTGAAATAAGTAATCACGTTCTCGAAAACGGCTTTCACGATTTCGATGAAAGTTGCATTAGAGGGGTCTACGGGGGCGAAAAATGAATCTATCTCATATCTGGGAAAATTCGTGTTCTCTATTTTTACCCGAGCAGAGCTCGGTCACCCAGGTACTTATATGATATTTAAAACAAAAGAATAACCCCAAAAAACAGAGATGGCGCTAGATCTAAAAAAAAATGATACAGCGTATTTTACACGATTCAACGAAATTTTCTCCATGAATATACTTCCCTTGAACTTTTCTACTAACGCAGTGTAGAAACAGTCTCCCAACTAAGTTTTCAATCAAAAATTTCGTTCCACAACCCAGTACGTAAAACTAAATTCTTAATATAAATATGGAAAATTCCTTCATATGAATAAATTTAAAGTGGTGCAAGTATATCCCCGATTTTTTTATTACACGTTCTGTAAGTTGACTACATGTTTAAAACACATATAACAACGGTAACTATACCGTTATTTTTAACGTTAACTGTTATTTTTAACGTTAACTGTTATTTTTAA
Organism: Agrochola macilenta; assembly: GCA_916701695.1. Lineage (NCBI taxonomy): Eukaryota > Metazoa > Arthropoda > Insecta > Lepidoptera > Noctuidae > Agrochola > Agrochola macilenta. The sequence continues at coordinate 17,994,892 of OU753560.1, read as the reverse complement.
CGTTAACTGTTATTTTTAACGAGACAACTTTTGCATGAACTTTTCCTACTTGTGCTAGTTTAGTTAGCATTACATCTATTAGGTATGTTTGTTTGTGAAAGTTTTTCTATTGACTATTGGAAAAACATAAAGTAACTTGCCTTGTAATTTCACATTTTCTGCAAACATTTTGCTTATTTGAATAAGGTACCTGCCCCACCGCCGATGATTAGCGAGAAGTGAGTAGAGCTGTCAACTAGAAACGAGTTGGTGAGCAACAAACAAGGAGTTTTGTTGCTGGGTTTTGAACGAGTGCGCGAGCGCGATGAATAGAATGACTGCCCAGTTACTTGATGGGATGCGTATAAATAAATCATTTATTTTGGACCAAACACTTGTGTACATTTTATTAACTTGCCAAACTGAGTGACAGTTTGTCGGCAGGATTAGCGCTCGCCTTAAACAGTTGGTATAAACAGTCTAATTACACATCTAAGTACTTACATACAAATAATTCAAATGGCCGGTAAAAATATTTTGTTCAATAGTTCAGATCAGTGCTCAACCGATTAATTATTGTCATAAGTTGCAACCATTCCATTCAACAGTTCAGTCTTTAATTTACTTTCCAGTGTTCGCCTGCTAATTACACCATTATCTCTTCTCAACCAGTCGATACTATTGAACAGTGTAGGGGTTAAATACTTATTGGTTCTTACGTACCAAGCTAGTCTCTCAGCGAGTGTTCTGACAGTCAAACGAGCATCACAAAGCGAGTATTCCTTTGATAGCTCTTGTGCAATGTGAGATACATAAAGCAGCAGCTGATTATTTTCGGGATTTCATGGTTGGTCCTACAGTAAAAGTTGTTATTAATGATGAGTACACAGGTCCCACATCAAGCTATACATTTCCAGTTTATGCTGATCTCGCATTGTATACGATTTCCGTAAAATGCGAGGTTAGTTTATACTGGAAATGCTTAGCTTGATGTGTAGCCGTGTGTACAATGACCCCCTTAAGAAGATTACAGTTATTTAAATTACACCATATATAGAGATATATTTAACATAATTATCTTTGTTTTGTTTGGTAATATTTTCCACAGAACCTAGGTCTTGATCCACCAACCTGTACTGGTCCCGCGTGGTGGATTATGGCCCTCTTCCTCTCACAGAGAGGAAGCCTGTGTCCCAACAGTAAGCTGATTATGCTTATATCACAGTACCTAATCGGCGTTTGTAATTTATTTGCCAAACATGTAAACAAACACGAGCTTTAGGAAAAACAACTGTAATGCCAACATATTATTATAAGGTTCAGTTTGCGCTACAACTTCATATTTTTTATGACTTTTTCAGCAGTACTAGTCAATCTAAAATCAACTTTATTTACACATTCATAAAGTTGATGTTTGTGTAAGTGGAAATAACATCAATTTGAAACAATGATTTAAATAGACCTTAGGTATTATTTTGTTCTAAACTTTTTGCGTTGCATGCAGCATTAGTTACAAAAAATTCTAGTCTTAGCTATTACACAAATCTTATTCCTCTCTGGTTCACCACCTTTCTAACCATAAGTAATTAAAATCCCACATAACACAAGAATAAAATCATGTTTTATCCCCTTTTCCACCTGAGGGTCATTCTAATTCAATTGTCATTGTCAAAGTTTTCTTTAGAAATTAAAAATTCAACTCGTCAACGTCGTTACAAGGATTTGCATAATTTTAAGGGTTTCGACCCTGTGGCCCAATTCGACCCGCGAATGTCTTTGTAATACTTTCGTTCAACTTCTTGGTGGGACAACTTTTGTTTTCGTTGTTTAAGATCCTTTGGGTGGAGTTTCTGGAGTTGTCTGTTTGTTGGAGATAAGTACTTGGAATTGGAAATCAATTCTTCAAAATAATTTGTAATGATATCAACAGTTTTATGGCCAAAAATTTTTAGGGAAATTGAGCTAGAAACCTAAATTGTATAAATGATTTAATTTACTTGTATTTTCCTCAGACCAAATAAAAAACAAAGACAGAGCGCTGTCAACAGTGAAGTGAAGCCGGTTTCGTAAACATGTGTGCACTTTGTGTGGTGTAGTTTGATTGTAATGTCATTGTATAAGGTTGTAAATGTATGCGTGTGAGCGTGTATGCACGGAGCGGTGGTGTAGTTTTGGCATGCTTCACTGTATTGTTCGCAGCGCTCTGTCTTGGTTTTTATTTGGTCTGAGGTATTTTCTAGTTGTGTAAGTTTTTTTTTTTTCGATTATCTCAAAAACCGAACGCAACTGGTAAAAATTTACTCATACTACAGTGACGAGGAACCAATAATTTATGGCGTCCCTCAAGGAAGCATACTCGGGCCCTCACTCTTCCAAATTTACGTGAACGACCTCTGCAAGATATGCCTCACTAACTGTAACATTTACGCGTATGCTGATGATACCGCGGTCCTAGTTTACTGACCTACTTGGGATGTGATGTAAGAAGCCTTGTGCAAAGTAATGACATGGCTCAATTTAAACCTCCTGACACTTAACTTGAGCAAATCATCTTACATACCATTCGCAATCCGACATACTACTGCACCTTCTCATACTTTCTCTGTAATTGCTCACTCTTGCTCAAAACTCGGACCCTGTGGCTGTCCAGCACTCACCAGAGCGGACAGCGTAAAGTATCTCGGAGTGCAGATTGATAGCGGACTAAGATGGGACAAGCAGATCGAGTCGTCAGTCGGTACCGCAAGAACTTTGCGGCTTATACCTCATATTTAAGTCCCTTAGAGACTCGGCTAGTCCTGACACACTGAGGATGGTGTATCATGCTCTGTGCCAGTCGGTTCTTGGGTATTACATAACTGCATGGAGCGGTGCATCTAAAATCAGTGTTTTGAGAGTGGAAAGAGCACAAAGAGCCGTACTCAAAGTTCTATCTTAAAAACCCTACAGGTATCCAACCACGGAATTGTACTCTGACTGTAAAGTTCTTACAATACGGCAACTCTTTATGCTCCGCTCTATTCTTAGACCACATGTTGGTCTGCCTCCGCCAAACCCAAATAATCAATAAATCTCCTTCCAAGAACCCAACATAAAACCGCCTTCGCAAAACGCCAATTCTACATATTAGGTACACACATATACCAAAAAATAAATTCTGGATTCAATATCTTAAACTTAAACACACACAAAGTTAAATCCGTAGTAACAGCTACTACAAAAGGACTATGCCTACACGGAGTCTTTGCTCACATACATCACCTAGTAATCCAACACAGTAGGCAGTAGTAGTCTAACAGCTTTTACATAAAAAAATCACACAACTAGGCACTTAATTCCCCAATCATAAAATCATGAACATTAAAAATTCACACAACTAGGCACTTAATTCCCCAATCATAAACTCAAACGTGTATGTAACACGACACTTCATTTATTTAATTTCATTTAATTCACACTACACATAACAAAATTACAGAAGCTTAATAATAACATCAACACCGTTCATTTGTTGTAATAAATCATGATTAACTAATTATTTGGCCGAACACTGTTTCTTAGAATACATGCTATCCTAGTCTAAGAGACAGCGTTATATAGTTTTTGTACAGATCTTGCAACTTGTAATGAATTGTAATGTATATTGTAAATGTGTTTCTGTATTTTTTTTTGAATAAACCTTATTATTATTATTATTTGACAGAAGAAATGATGCCTGATTTTTTATGTACCTTACCCTGTAAGTACGTATATATATTGAAATAATTCTTTGGGTCTGTATTTGAATGGAAACACAAATATCTACCAGGTGTATATTGATTGGCTATCATTACAGAACAAGTGAACATCAAAGCGAACGGCAGTGTATTGACTTTACGTAAATGGGTGCTCGTGTTTGTAAAATAAAGCATGGACAAAGGGCATATGTGGGGAATTATAATTTGACAAGCACTGAAATTGTTGTAATTTGAATGACTAAAAAGATTTTGAGAAATAAAACAGAGACTTGCGAGATCACAACCATGGACATTAGGTATTCATAGAGTAAACATTGATATTGTAGTGATGTAGGTACCTATAATAATAGTGTTGTGGCTTACAATCGATAAATAGTAAGAGAGTTCGTCATTTATTAAATAAAACAGACATTTTCGGAAATATTGTCTAGTTAAAACTTCTCTTTTGTGAACGACTGAACCCCCTGAACAATTCCGCAAATCGCACCAACTCTGAAACTCGAAATGCACTATTCAGGTGCGCTAACAAATACAAATTAAAGGTCTTCTCTATGTTTCATCGTTGGTGCGCTTCGAGGAATAAAATTATAATATTTTTAATTGAATTACGTTAGAGCACCTTTTTTTTTTTTTTTGGGTGGGAAATCATCAAATGACTCCTCCCGCTCTGGGCGGACCGAGAGGGAGTGTCAGACTTTTACTGACTAAAACCCACCCGTGTTCCTTCCGTTGCCTATGTGCTGGGGCCGCGATATCCCGTTCAGACAAACTCGCAACCCCAGCAGGCATTGGTCCTTCCGGACCCCGTCAGTTGGTGCTGACATCCCTTTGAGGCACGCGTGGAACACAACGCGCCGTCGACCCGGGCCTGGTCCTTATCGGACGGCGAGCTGCCCATCGCTCACCGTCCGCAGGCCCGCGCCTACGGTGGCCGGAAGTCAGCTTGTGACTCCCGACGCCCGGGGCGTCTCCTGCGGACGTTGGACGTCTCCTGCGGACCTGAATGGTGCATTTCGAGGAATGTTTTTGGTGCGCTTCATTTGGTAATTTTGAAAGTTCATGCGCTTCGAGGAATACCCCGACTGGACAGGTTCACTCAAATCTGTATGGTTCTTACCTCAAAAGATCATCTCAGACAGTAATCTGCATGGTTCTTAAATAGCCTGACCAAGATTATTTCTGAATTTTAAAAGAGTCTGTGACCTCTGAGTTTATTTCGGTATTTCTTCTCAGAGTCAAATGGGAAACACCGAAGTCATCTAGTTTTAAAACATAATTAATTTTTGACATGTAAAAGTGTTTTTTGTCAACCATATGAAAAAAAATTAAATACTACATTGAGTAATGAAATTGTTTTGTTAAGAGAGCGCCCAACGGTCCACTAAGCTACTCTTTAAAAAAAATATTATCTTGTGACTGAGAAGGAATGATGAATAACGGCTAGTAAGAACCCTCGGTAAGTGTGTCTAGAATTTTTTAATACCTTTTATAAAGTTTCATATTGAGACACGAAGCAACAAAATACGATGTAGAGGAATGTGGCCGCTTTTCTTTAGATCGAATTTTCGATAGTGTGGTTCTTTGTGGATCTATGGGCGGTCGCACATCTGACAGAAGATGCGTCTGTGTAACTTCGTTTTACTCCAGTTAGTACGCTCGACGCACTAACACACCAAGGTTTGAGTGTGGTAAGGTTGAATGTTTTATTGTCTACTGGTCCGTTCTGGCGTTACGCGACTGACGATACGCGACGGATATTCCGTCAGATGTGCGACAAAAAATAAATCAGTTAGATATGAAATCGAATTTATGAACAATTGCCTTTGAATAGAACTATCCCTTTGTGATACTATTGTAACAAGATAACCTTCATAAACTTATCGAACTCAAACAAAATATTTTAAGACACATAAAGATTTATTCATACGAAACAGAGACAATCGGATAAAACGCGAGATATCGAAATTTCTAAAGCCAAACTTGTGTATGTCGCAGGATAATAGGAAAAGTCGTTTTTTTGCCAAACTCCTAGGATTTTTACAAAGGACAGGAAGGAATATTGGATATTTAACAAAGGTTTTCGTAATAATACTAGGTTAAATATTATATCAGGATTTTTCTAAAAACCCAGTCTGTTTATTACCATTGGAAACTTGATTACTGATTGGCTAATCTAAGAGTAAATTTATAAAATCTTTATGCTGGTTTGTCAGAACATGGCTCGAAAGTAGCTGTTAACCAGTGAGCGCATCCGTCAGTTCATAGCGTTCTTATCAGCCAATCAGCGTATATACCTACTCATCATCGTTGTTTGCGATTTACTTACCTAAGATAAGCAATTGTTTTTTTTGCAAAAATCCTGACGTTAGCACGTATTACTACGAAAATCTTTCTTAGTTTCCATTAATCCGTTCTTTAGAAAAAATCCTAGGATTTTCGCAAAAAAAAAAAAACGTATTTTTCAATTATACTGCAACGTATACAAGAGTTTGCACAAACTCGAAATTTCGAATAACATTCAAGACTTGAGCTAAACTATTTCAATAGTGAAGTCTTATATTTCCAATATCCTAGCAGGAACGAGAATTGAGGGTTATTCCTTAAAGTTCTATAGTATAATACTTCGTAGGGTTGTTGGGAATTTCATATTGAAAGTTTGACATGGAATATTGTTATAAAGTGTTGAGTGAAGATGATAAGGAAATTATGTTAGAAGAATGGGTAGAAGCATGGTATAATAATATACTTCGCCAAGTATGGCATTCCGAAACACAGTGGTCACGTGGGCAACACAAGTCTACGTCATCACATCTGTGTTACCAGAAGTTTGTAATAATAACTCCCCAACCACCTTTATTACCTGTGCGAATCCAATAAAACAATGAGGTTTTAATTAACAATTACGTTGGTTTATGTCTAAATTGAATTGTTTCGTTTGATTAGATACACGAAACGACAATTTAAAAGCTTCGGTTTCTGAAAATCTTTCCTTAATCGTGTTTTGTTGCAATAGAGTGGCAACTAGATAGTGACGTAAGCATGTGTTCGTTCCGGAATGCCAGACCTTGTTTTATTATACCATGGGTAGAAGCATGTCCCTAAGCGCGAGTAACAACTCAGTTCCATCACCATTTCGTGGTTGCGTTATAACGGTATTAGAGACGGTCAAAGATTAACAGTGAACTTGGGCTTTCATAATTTCTAACTTGACGATATTATCGTGGACGTGCACGTCCTCGTCACGGCGTCATGATAATACAGCGAAGTAAACTGTCCCTGAAAAAAAACCATGTCCGATCCGTGAGGGTGTTGTGAAGTATCATACTAAGAGTCTATTTATGTGGAACATATCAGGAAAAAAAAGAGGAGCCCATGATCATGATGTCGATCCATCAGGTTAAGCTACGCTTGCCGGGATTGGTCAGTGGATGGGTGACCATCTTTACATACCGAGACTCCTCCGTGTGGAAAGCACGTTAAGCCGTTGGTTCCGGCTGTCATTCGTGGATCTTTGACAGTCGTTACGAAAGCAGAAGCCCGAAAGTCTGACACCAGTCTTACCAAGGGGTATCGTATTACCCAGTTACTGAGTTGTGGAGGTCAGATAGGCAGTCGCTCCATGTAAAATACTGGTATTCAGCTGCATCCGGTTAGACTGGAAGCCGACCCTAACATAGTTGGGAAAAGGCTAGGTAGATTGATATCAGGAAAAAAAAAGAAAAAAATGGCCCGCTTTTTTTTTTCAATGGGGAATTTTACATGGGGCGCGAGCGGCCGTCATTGAGCGGGTGTCTGGAAGTCATAAGTCTTGACCGCTGTTGAAAATTTGGGGTAATAAAAATGTGACTTTTTTTTATAGCAGTAACTTTTTATTTTTCAATGATAATAAGATTTTTTTTAAATTTTATAGTAATTTAATTGCAGTACCAATGTGCCCCTTTCGGATCCGACAAGATTTTTTTTAACCTATTGTATATGAAGATGCTTTTAAATTTCCGTTCACGGTAACGTTATAACGTGCACTTTCATACATTTTATGGAAGTGGACGTGGACTTGTGACGATAGAAATTATAAATGCGCACACTGGCTGTACATAAATATTATGACGAACTAAAGCTAAGGCGAGTTTTTTGGCTATTCATTTGCACTACTATTAATTATTAACCTTGCAATTGAAAAGCACCAAGTGGAACGTACTAATATGTAAGGTACAACTCACAGTCTATTTTATAGATATTGAGCGACAAAGAACTTCAAAACGTAGCGACAACAAAGAGATGTCAAATGCAGAAACTCTTTTATGTTGCAAAAAAAAATACTCTTTAGGGTTAGTCCAACAAAGCTTCAAACCAAAATGAATTTACCGACGTCAGTCTAAAGTTTAAATTCGAATGGACTGAATTAATTTAGGTGAAGCTTGAATTTAAGTGCTGATGACGTCAAAAACGTTTTCCAATATGGCTACAGATTTTAATTTTGTAATTTCCTCTGGTGATAAATTTAAAGGGAAAGACTGAGGTAGAACTTGTAGACAAAGATGAAAGTGTAGGTCACGGCGGAAAAAGAGGTCAAGGAATTGTCTGTTATTAGGGAGAGTTGGTAAATATTGCACTGGAAAGTGCCCGAGTTGAATTGGAAGACGATTGCAGATTTTCGCGGGTACTTAAGTCTATCAGTTATAATTATTATCTGACGAACTGTAGTTTTTTCATAACACTAACTGCAGCCACACAGAGTCATTTAATAGTAATTTAATTAACTTTATTGTATCCTCATATCTTGGCAGATGTGAACAAAGTTGAAATGTTCTGAATCGGTAATATTTTTGATTTCTAGACAGTCTAAAATCAGCTTTATTTACACTTGTAAGAAGTTGATGTTCGTTTAGAAACAAGGATTTAAATAGGCCTTACTTGTCAAACTTTGGTTAGTTCTCAGTAGTTAACGAACGTCTTTGAGTGCGATAGTTAGAAAATTATTTTGGTCAAGCTGAAATACCTAGTACGAGGTGACAGGGATGTGCAATGGATCGGAAAACATTTCACATCTTTATGAGGCGATGTCAGGCCATGGTCAATAGAAGGAACGGGTTTCTGCGGTATAAGCGGATAAGCGATGACCCTTAGAGCCTTCAGAGAACCTTCCTACTAAATCTTTACGAGTTCTAATGCCCTTATTATAAGTATAATGCCTTTCAGTTGGATTTTTTTCCTGTAAATAATATATGCATAAATTATTAATTTATTGTGACTGCTAATTTACCCATAATGCGGGAGCTTTTGGCTAAATGATAACAGCTGCTCGGGTTGATCGAAGGTTATAAGCTACGCTTGCCATGGTGGGTTCTTAGACGGGTGACCTTCCATTACATATCGAGATCCTCCGAGCCTCGGAAAGCACGTCAAACCGTTAGTCTCAGCTGTCATTCGTAGATCTTTGAGTGTCGTTTAGGGGAGTCAGAAGCCCAAAAGACATTCAGTCTTACTAAGGGGTATCGTGTTCAAATTCAAATTCAAATAATTTATTTTCTCTTCACAAACATTAACATGATAAATATTTAAAACAAGCTTAAAGATTACGTGACAAAGTTTATGAGAGACTGGTGTCTGCACTAGGAAAACCTGTATAGCAGATCACCAGGGTCCCACCACGCGGAATGTAAACATAATTAGTTATAGTTGTGAAGTGTTATAGTAAATGTGAAGGAGCTGAGCATAAAATATACAACAATATTAAATATAAAACAATGGAATCAATAAAAACCAAATCAAAAGTGAAAAAAAACAAAAACCCCTTAAAAAAGAAACAATAAAGAAGTGAAAAATGCGTGAAATATGATGTGTGGGGAAATTAGTGGGACGGACTATTTTGGATGAGTAAGTAATTCCTCAGTTGCTTTATAATCCAACTGAAGGAGCCATTCTACTAGAGTACTCTTACAGGTATTTTTTGTTAGGTGATAGATAGTGGTAATGCGATTAATTTTATTATAAAGGTGGGAACCTAGGAATGTATAAAATCTTTGTGAGAAGCTCGTTCTTAGACCCTTAGCTATATTGCAAACAGAGTATTTTCTGCGTTTACTCGGGATAGAGTGGGGATCAAATATTAAGGAGGAGTGCTTCTTGAGAACAGTGTATAAAACAAAAAGTTGCCTCACTGACAGGACTTTGAAGTGTTTGTAGAGATCAACAGTAGGAAACATGTATGGCAGAAAACAGGCTACCTTCAGTACCACCCGCTGGGCTCTTTCTAATTTCAAAATGTTGGATTTGGGAGCCCCCCCCCATGATACTATGCAGTATGTCAGAAGGGACTGACACATCGCATAATATACCCACCTTATAACCTCAGTGTCAGCTACGTGACGAAGACCCCTGAACAGAAAGATTAATTTGCGAATTCTTGCTGTTAGACTATCTATTTGTGGCTGGAAGCTTAAATTATTATCTATTATAATTCCAAGGTACTTAATAGTGGTAGTTTTTTGTAGAACAGGACAGGAGCAAAGGTTCAATTTAGATTCAATGCAAGAGTGCGCTTTAATCTGGAACTGGCATATGAATTCATTGCATTTGTTTGTGAGGGAGAAAGCTAGATACTTGGTTTTGTCGACGTTAAGGGTAAGGACATTATTTTTTAACCAAGCTAGGACCGTATCAAAACCTTTCTGTGCGTAAAAGTAGACATCAGCCCATGAATCTGCTGTGAAAAGTAGTGCCGTATCATCGGCAAAAGATATGATTTTACCATGGGGCAGCTGTAGGTTACTGAGATCATTAATATAGGCAAGGAAGAGGGAGGGCCCAATCACACTTCCCTGTGGCACACCAAAAGTGACAGGTAGATCATCACTAACAAAGTCACCTATTTTAACCCTCTGGAAACGATCAGACAAGTAGTCCTGGAAGAGTTTAAGTGGCAGACCCCTGATTCCCATGTTTTCCAGCTTGTCAAGTAGGTTGGGTACAGAGACTGTGTCAAACGCTTTGGCCAGGTCAAGGAATATGACAAGTGCCTTCTTTTTACCATCAAGACCGTTAACAAGATGATCCGTCAGAGCATGAACAGCGTCGGCACAAGATTTCCCAGCCCTGAACCCAAATTGACCCTGAGATAAGAGGTTATTGCGTTCAAGGTATTCGGTAAGTCTGCTGTTCATGAGGCGTTCCAATAATTTGGAAAGAGTAGGTAGAATAGAGATCGGCCTATAATTGTTGACACAGCCTCTGTCCCCAGCCTTGTGGATAGGATGTACAAGTGATTTTTTCAAAGGTAAGGGAAAGGTGCCTGTGTAAAATGCAAGATTAAATAACTGGGTAAGTGGGGGAACCAGGTAGTTCTTGTAATGCTTTAGAAACCGAACAGAAATGGGGTCAACACTTTCAGAGCAAGTGTTTTTTAGGTTAGAGATGAGGGAGTCTACCTCCTTTTCATCTGTGGGAAGAAAAGCCATTGAATGGGGATGAGTGACTGAGACACTGGTAGGGTTAGGAACGTGATGATCCATTATCCTATCAGCTAGGGATTTGCCAATATTAGAAAAAAAGTAATTTACCTCATTGACAGACTCTTGAGGGTTTTCAACTTTTATGAGTCCTTGGGCGGGCGGCTTTGGTTTGTCTGTGTCAGTAATTTTTCTAATGACTTTCCAAAGCTTTTTACTATTATGCTTCGCGTTACGAATCTCCTCTTTTTCGTAATCTTGTCTGATTTTTTTCAATAGGTCATTACAAAAATTGCGGTATCTTTTGTACGTGATTTGTAATGACTCATCATTCGGATACTTTTTCACCTTTTTATGAAGGTTGTCTCTATTAATTGAGCATCTCAAAAGTCCTGGAGTGATCCAGGGCTTAATAATACGGCGACGGTTACTGACAGGGACAACCCTCGTGTGAAGAGAAATGACATTAGTTGAAATATCAATCAGATAAGTAGCTGTTAAATTCGCGTCACTCATGGCGTACAATGGGGAAAAGTCCAATGCTTTCATAGCATCATCCAAGCCACCAAAGTCAATTACCAATTACAATTACCTAAAAATGTTTGTTCTAGTAATAATGGGAGTTAACTCCCTGGACAACTTATAAGATAAAATATTAAAAAAGAGCAATGTGTGTAAGGGTGTATGGAAAAGGAAATATTTGTTTACAATAGTTAGCAACATGAATTTAAGAGTAAGTTTTACAAACAACAAATATCAGGTGACAATAAAACGGTTTTAAAGAAGCGCAACAGCATCGAGGCACTTAATATGCTTTGCCGGCATTTTTTCTTCCTTCCGCACCAAGATACGGCCATCACGAATCCAAACAAATTTGTACGCCTTTTCTTTGGCGACCTTTCGAACAGCAGCGTGAATTTCCTTATTTGATGGAGATAGGTGCTCAGATACAAATACTGGCCTTTTTTCACCCCCATAACCAAGATGTTGAGAGTTCAGCTTGCTATCGCTGTGGGCTTTGTTGAAATTCGCAACTGAAGTCAAGAGACTGTCACGGATGCCCGCATTCTTAAACCGGACAATAATTGATCTAGGTCGATTATTTTTCGTATCCATTTTCCTGACTCTGTTTGCAGAAAGCACATCTTGTTCTTGGATGGTATTAGAGACGGCGTTAGAAAGCTGTACGACTGTTTTTATGAGATTTTCATTATTATTTTCGGGAACACCGTTAATCTCAACATTCTCCTGTCGGGTAAATTGCTCCAGTGTATTTAGTCGAGACGATAATTCCTGAACAGATGTCCGCAGGGTATCATTTTCCTTTTCCAAAACCTTAACTTTTTCTTTGTTGACGGTAAATTCAGCGCTAATACGGTCGAACTCGTCACTCATAAATTGAACTGATTTAGCCAACCCAGGCAGTGAAGATAGATGTTCATTAATTTTGGAAAGTTCGGTGGTAACGCAGTTTTTGATGGTGGTGACTATCTCGTCAGTTAAGGCTTTGCGTATCTCGACACGGATAGTATCGATAATTTCCGCAGTAAAAGAGTACTCAGTACATACAAATTGCTCATTAGGTGGTTGTTCCTGGGGCGAGTCAGTTGGGCGCGGACGTTTGACCCTTGAAGAAATAATTTTCTCCGAAACTTGGTCACGGGACAGCGGGGTTTCAACCATATCTAATTCCGATTCTATAACAACTGGTTTTGGAGTACTCAGGTTTGGTGGAGTGCGTACGACTTTAGGCATATTTAACCGACTGATTATAAAAACCACAAAATAAAAAAAATAAAAAATGCAAAAAGTGTGTGTCGTGACTTGGATTCGAACCGACTCTGTCAATTCAACTATTCTCTTATAGTGCTTAGACCTCGGAACCAGTTGGACAGTTACTTAGCATGCCAAAAAGCGAAGTGTATTGTACAGCACTGTGTGCCTGCCGGTGGGGGTACTTAACTAACGAGTCCAAAGATCACTTATTTCGTTTGTCACCAACACAAAATGCAAAAAAATAATCTCCGTTTGTGGTTTAGAAAACTGATTTTAGGAGTTATAAAATTAGTGTTTGGTCACAGTTTTAACACAGATTGCTCACTGAGTTATGCACATTGGTTTGCACAGAATAAAGAACGTTCACAATCACTTTTTACTAGTTTTCTTAATTAAACTTGCAGAGAACAACAAAAGTACTTCAGGTAATCAGGTTAAGCTACGCTTGCCGGGGTTGGTCAGTGGATGGGTGACCGTCTTTACATACCGAGAATCCTCCGTGCCTCGGAAAGCACGTACGTACGTAGTACGTTAAGCCGTTGGTCGCGGCTGTCATTCGTGGATCTTTGATAGTCGTTATGAGTCGTCAGAACCCCGAAAGTCTGACACCAGTCTTACCAAGGGGTATCGTATTACCCAGTAACTGGGTCGTGGAGGTAGATAGGAAGTCGCTCCGTGTAAAATGCTGGTATTCAGCTGCACCCGGTTAGACTGGAAGCCGACCCCAACATAGTTGGGAAAAAGCTAGGCAGATAGATTTTTTACCTACCCGTATCATATACATATAAAAAAGAAATTAAGATTTATTTTTCCATTGTCTTCTTTCAACAACTGGTTCCATGTCGTCAGTAACTTTTGTCTCATTACCATTCTCATTTCTCTACCTCCTTGAGAGCTCTATTCTTGCCTAACTAGCAAGAAACTCTTGAACATGCATATGTTCACATAAACTGCCAGTAGTAATAAACTTATAATATGTAAATCCAGAATATTTAAAGTCTACAAAAGCAAAGTAACGACGAAACACAGACGTCAACAAAACAAAGTTTATTCCCATCCCATAGCGGTATTAGTAAAAATCCCGGGACCCGCGGAAAGTGGCGCGATCCTGAAATGTCGTCAGTCGTCGATCACCGCTCCGGGGCATTATTCACGGGAGAGATAAGTCCGAAACGTACCTGGGAGTCGACACCTCTGAATAGGTACTGCTTTTGGGGTGACATCAAGTTAGAGGCGGTAGCGGTGTGAATTGTTTGTGAACAAAGTGAAGTAACCATCTCTCACCTCACACTTGCAGAACTGGGCCTACTTGGTGCAGCCGCGAGGCACACTTTCCTGTTAAATTTATATTTTAAACTTTTATTTGTTTCCTTTTTTTATTTATTTTATAATTATGTCGTGTTGTGTGCCTTTTTGTCTGTGATAAATAAATGTATTTTCTTTCTTTTTTAGCCAAGCACTATTTTTTTCCGGGTCAAGGAACTGAAACAATGACTATGACGATTCTATTTAAAGGGTATCTGTGAAGTTGTACTGTTTGCAGATAACACCTCTCTTATTTTTAAACTAGACAGGAATAATATGCTGGGGGAGTTTATTGAGCCACTTCTTCTTTCCAGCTAACGCACCAGGAAGTGGTGAAGGGTGGGCGTTTTTTTTTTTTTTTTTTTAAAACGTTGCCCCACACTAAGAATTTCTTCTTGTATCGTGGGTGCGTTTACAAACATAGAAACTCACATACACTAACACCCAGACCTGTTTTGGGGGACTAACTTATATAATTTTGACGTTCGAAAAGTGCTGATTCTCAGCCTAGTTTGAATAAATGACTTGTGAATTTTGAAAATGCAAGAACAGGTGACATGGCCTGTTTGTATGAGTCAGTCATCATGGTTGGTAGCAGAACTGACTGCTCAGAGTATGCACTTATGACGCCCGTATGTTGTATCGTCAAACTACGTAGGCAATGCTATATGCAGCTGTTGCTGTCCAGTTATGCAGTTGGGCAGACTTTATGTAAGTTATTGTTAATACAGATTTTGAATAAATAAATAAATAGAAAAAATAAAACATAAATCAATCTGCCTAGCCTATTCCCAACTATTTTGGGGTCGGCTTCCAGTCTAACCGCATGCATCTGAAGTACCAGTATTTTACATGGAGCGACTGCCTATCTGACCTCCACAACCCAGTTACTGGGTAACACAATACCCCTTGATAAGACTGGTGGTCAGATCTTCAGGCTTCTAGACGACCCGTAACGACGGTCAACGATCATCGAATGACAGCCGGGACCAACGGCTTAACGTGCTTTCCAAGGCACAGAGGAGTCTCGGTATGTAAAGATGGTCACCCATCCACAGACCAACACCGGCAAGCGTAGCTTAACCTGATGGATTGACCCGTGCGTCTGTTATTACTTAGCCACGAGCATAAAACATATCAATGTTAAATATCTCCGTTGTTGTTTAAAAATAATATAATAATAAAAATAGCTCAACTTCTTTTGCTGAATACAACAGGATAATATAGGTGTCCGCTACCTAACTGCTTGACTTTTGAAGTCCCCCGGATCACTTATAGCAGTCTTTGATTTGACACTACAAAGTTTAACCCTTTCTTCACTCTCTTCCATCAAAACACGCTTCCAGCTTATAAGTTACGTCATCAATAAGAAATATCTAAGGTTGAATCGAGAAGCGACTGTGAGTGCGAGATTGGAGTATAAATCTGCCTTAGAGCTTCATGCTATATGTCATGGCCGTGTTATAATTACTTTCTGTCTGACTACTATTCATGAGAAAGGTTTCTTTGTCTGTCATATGGATAACCAATGCATACAAAGAGTATATTCACGAGTAACGATACCTGATAGTCTGAGTGCACTTCGGGCGGTAGGCTTCACAAGTAACCTTGTAGTCTGGTTATCTTAAGTACATTACAATTTTTAATAAGTTACCAAAGATCATAAGGGAGCTCCCATTTAAATACTTTAAAATTAAACTACGTAGATGGTTCATAGAACACTGTTTTATAGTTTACAACAAAGATTTCAATCGTAGATTTGCCCTGCCGCGTCAAAAGATGGTCGCATTTCTGTTTCGTTTTGACACCTCTGAGATAGACAGTGTCGCAGAGATTTGACTTGATTGTCATGGAAACGCCATTGCTAATGTGTGAGCTCCTCTCATTATGGACGATTTTTCGTGCGACTTGGTACAGTGAGGGCAAATCTACGATTTAAATCTTTGGTTTACAAGAATTTCTGCAACATAAAGAAAAAATATATTTTAAGTTTGCTATTGTTTTGTGGAGTGTTTTATTTAGTTTCAACAATTGTTGTTACATAAAATATTATTTCTAGGTTAAGTTTTGAGAACTGTGTAATTACTTACTTATATTTTTTGTTTTAAAAATAAAAACATAATTTAAAAACTATATGAGAATATAGGTATTTTTCTGTATCTATATCTTAAATAAGTAGGTACCTATTAGATACCTGTAATTGTAAAATTAATTTGCCTAGACAGGCATAATAAGGACTTTACATTAACCACCAACTTTTACAACTGGTAACACCTGTATTTTCTGCAAATAAATGATTCTTATTCTAAATCTTTTTACTACTACATTTACATTCGTTTTTTTTTAAATCAAATTGACAAAAGCGGAGACATAAAAACGGCGTATAGTAAGTAGGTAGGTACACATATCGATGGCCAGTGACGTGGAGCAGACGAGTTCTGAAGTGGAGCCCGTGTATCGGCAAGGTTAGTGTGACGACCTTAGAAAGATATTGGATGCGGAAGATATTGGATGCGGCGGTAGAGATTGGATGCGGAAGGCGGAGGACAGGTTGTTGTGGCTCAGCCTGGGAGAGGCCTTTGTCCAGCAGTGGACTGCGATGGGCTGAGTTGATTGAGGTACACATACACTGTGTATAAATTGGGCAGTATGTATTAGATAAATTATTTAAAATGTATAACGAGATCATAATCTCCAAAACACAAATCCTCGATGTCACCCAAGTTGAAGCAGCCAAGCTTAAATGTAACTGGGCCGACACGTTTGCCGCATGTTGATGAGTCATGGGCCAAATCTACCACCATGTGGGCAGACCCAGTAGAAGATGGCGAGACGACCTTGACGCCTACAGATAGGATTGATCTACACTAGCTAAAGCCAAAGAGGACTGAAAAGGTGAAAGGCAGGCCTTTGCCCTGGAGTGGGACAACACAGGCTAAAAACAAAATAAATATATAATAATCATCTCAACCGAGAAACGTACTTAGTCCTGCTTAATAAACCAATATCATATATTTTACCTTAACACTAATATCATAGTTACCAAGGTTAAATATCAGAACTGTTACTAACATGGCAACCCGTGTAGTTAGACAGAAACACACAATCTATATACATATCTATATCCCAGACTTTCTTCCAAGTAGATTACAGTTTCTTTGTCGGAAGAAAAATAACTTAGAATCTAGGGTCGACCTTGGACCTAAATAGGATCCAAGAATGAGAAGATATGATATGATTATGAGAATAAGGTACTTGCTATACAAAAAGATGTTTGTATACAAACTAATTAAAGTGAATCCGCAGTTGCAGCCCGCGACATTCGTTACGCAATTTATACATTAACTTTTCCACTAGAGAGATGTATTTATGATTTTAATGATTATAATTCTGTAAATACGTACCTGTTATAGCCGCGAATCATATTTCTTAAGAAAAATTGAATTTCGCGGGATGCAACAACAACTTATTACTAATCTTATAGAGACTGTCTGAATTAAAAAAAACATCTATTCTGTATGGATGAAGGTTTTTAGGGTTCCTTAACTAAAGGGACCCTATTACTAAGCCTACCCGTAATAGGTAGACGGTTGAAATTTTTACAGAGTGTGTATTACTATTGCCGCTATAACAACAAATAATATTTAAATATAAAAGTTTTAATTTTTTATTTATTTATACAAAAAAACGTGATTTTTGGGTGTATTTCGCTTGACCTTAACAATCGCTGTATCTCTTGAACAGTAATAGGTAGGTAGACTCATGAAACGATGGTACAGAACCCATCGTGTGCAAGTCCAACTCGCACTTGACCGGTTTTTATATTGGATGCCAAATATGCAGACGGCCTACCTGATGGTAAGTTGCCACCATCGCCTAAGTTATGGTTACCTAGAAGAGTGGTGGCCACCACATAACCATACCTTTAGGACCATCTGGAATGCCAACGACAATGTTGATTTGAACTTTTTATCCTAAGTATTATGGTTAACTGTCCCATTGGTATCCTATTGGTAAGCATGGCAAGACGTAAGGAAGGCAAGAGGGGATATAGAATTGTGTGCTAGGCAGACGTTTCAGAAGTGCCGCAGTAGCTATAGGATTCTGATGGAGAAGGCGCAGCTCGACTTCTTCCGCAAGCTGTCCGATTCGGGCAACCAGGACCCTTGGGGCCTGGCGTATCGCGCTGCCAGCGGCAGGTTCAGGCCGCCTCCCAATGTTATCAATGGCACGAGGCTTGTGGAGGGGTTCGCCGTGGATGCTGGCACCGCCATGCAGGGCCTCGTGAAGGTGCTGTGTCCCGATGACGACCTGTCGCGGGACACTGCGTACCACCGGCAGGTGCGGCTGGCGGCTGCCTGTATCCCATCGGGTCGGGATGCGCCTCCTCCATCAGTTCAGGATTTGTGGAAAATTGTCAAGGATCTTCCTAACACGGCCCCGGGAATCGACGGGATCACGGCGCGCATGGTCGGACACGTGTGGCAGGCGGCCGGTGCCGAACTGACACACGTTTTTGGCCTGTGCGTCACGGAGGGTACCTTTCCCGATGCGTGGAAGGACGGTAGGCTAATCGTTCTGCCAAAAGGCAACGATAAGCCGCTTACCGATCCTAAAGCGTACCGGCCCATCACCCTTCTTTCTGTCCTGGGCAAAATCTTGGAGCGCAACATGCTCCAATGTGCGCCGTCAATTTTGCGCGGTGTATCATCGTGCCAGCACGGGTTCCCTCGGGGTAGGTCAACGCTGACAGCCCTGAACGACATCCTGGGCACAGTCGCGGACAGCGGGTCCAAATATGTCCAGGCCATCTTTTTGGACATCTCAGGGGCCTTTGATAACGCCTGGTGGCCCATGATCCTGCTCAAGGCGAAGAGTGGGGGGTGCCCGCCGAACATCTACCGGATGTTGGCGGCGTACTTCTCGAACCGCCGCGTCGGACTCTTCGCAGGGAGCAGGGTCGTGTGGAAGACCTCGACCATGGGTTGCCCGCAGGGCTCTGTAGTGGGACCACCACTATGGAATCTTCTCCTGTATGACTTGCTTCGGTTACCATACCCAGTCGGCGTAAGGGTGGTCGCGTACGCCGATGATGTAACGATCATCATGTGACTTTTGAATTTGAATTTGAATTTGAATTTGCTGGGCTTCTCCCCCTCAAAGTCATATTCAATGACTCTGAAGGGGGGACTGACCAAGCGCCCGCCCACAGTCCGACTCGATGGCATCTCAGTCAAAAACGTTCGCTCGACCAAAGTCCTGGGTGTGGTGATCGACGCAAGCCTATCCTTTGGGGAACACGCTCAGTCCATCGGCGAGCGTGCTGCAGCGGGGCTGGGCAAGATGTCACGCGTCTCTGCCTCATCCTGGGGCGTTCGGTACAGGGCCCTTAAGGTCCTGTACAAGGGCATATTTGTTGCCACCATTGCGTACGCGGCGGGATGTTGGTGGAGACGCGTGAGCGTCTACACGGTCAGGTCTGCGCTGCTGAGGACGCAGAGGCCAGCGCTCGTCCTTCTGACGAAGGCCTACAGGTCTGTCAACACTGCGGCACTCCCGGTTTTGGCCGGGGTGCTGCCGGCTGACCTCAGGTGGCCCGTGCGGGCAGGATTGACGACATCCGGCACAGGACGAGAATATGTATAGGAGTCAAGCAGCGACTGCGATGATAGCGTGCCCCGGGCACGCTATGTCCGCAGCCGTCTCCTTGAGTTTCGGCCCATATGACATGATGTCGGTGGGGCCATGGGTGGTTGGCGGAATTGTCCCATTGGTACCGTGGTCACAAACGCGACTGCTAGCGTGGGGTCCTAGGTTCGATTCCCAGGTCGGGCAAAGTGTTATTGGGTTTTTCAATTAAGAATTTCTTAGTAACAGCCCGGAGTTGGTAAGTTGGCGATGTGATACCCCCGTGTCTCGTTGGCCCTGCGCTTGATCTCTCTCCGGTCATGTCGGTTTGCCGGCTCATCGGAACGAGAGTGAGGGAAGAGAGTGCACCTCTGTCCGCGCATACACTTGTAGACGATAATATCTCTCGGGCTGATGGCTGGTCCTCGCTTCGATCGCCATCGATGAACTATTATCATGGCTAAAGTTTGTTCTTACGCACTTAAGTTTTTTTGCATTGTCCTATCAAATACTTACTCTTAGTTGAGGCTTACGTGATTAAAATGCATTCATGTGTTAAGTTTCTATTATATCCATTCGTAACCCTGACAACTCAATTATAATTCCCATTAGTTCTTTGATACGAGTCCTTGAACGTTAATTTCGTATCTTAGGAATAGTTCGACTGGATAGATTTATTGGAAGTTCTTAGTACCTACAAGTAGGAAAGTTTTCTTGTTATGGCAAAGATATCGAATGTAGGAAAGAGATAAATGGAATGAATACGGTTGTGTGGTAAGGTTTACTTTGACATTTTTTTCATCGTTGCTATTGCTATATAATAATAAAATAAATATAACGGTAAAATTTAAAAAAAGAATTGTTCTCTTGGTGTTAAAAGAACAAATCTTATATTATTAAATCAGCAATATTTTCATATATATACATTTGTTTATATTACCTATTTGTAATCACATTCTCGAAAACGGCTCTAACGATTTCGATGAAAGATGCAATATAGGTGTTCCGGGGGCGAGAAATCGATCTAGCTAGGTCTCATATCTGGGAAAATTCGTTTTCACCCGAGCAGAGCTCGGTCGCCCAAAGCTTAGAACAAGATGGCTACCTTAGAATAATGACATGGCAGCGTGGAATTAGTACGTAATATCATGGCAGCATGGAATTAGTATGAACTCACCTATACTATTAAATGAGCATTTGCGTCCAGGTACTTTCTTTTAATGTGAAAGTACGTCTCGGCTGTCATTCGAAAATCTTTAGCAGTCGTTACGGGTACTCAGAAGCCTAAAAGGCTGAGAACCAGTCTTACTAAGGGGTATCGTGTTACCCAGCAACTGGGTTGTGGAAGTCAGATAGGCCGGGATAGGTCAGGTAGGGATAGTTACTCTAGGTAAGATGTTTATTCGCATCCAGTTAGACTGGAAGCCGACCCCAACATAATTGGGAAAAGGGTAGACAGATTGATAGTTGGTAAGTCGAACGCACGTCCGTGGTACCTAACACTTGAGCCTTGACAGAGTTTCAATAGATTATGAGGCCAGCGTATACTCGTTTTGTTACCGCGAACGTGCGGTTTACTGTACCACTCCATTTGTCCTCCGAAGTTTGGTAAAGGAGAACATTTCAAGAACATGTAGGTACTTCCTTTTGCTTTTAAAACAAATAAAAGAATATCTTTATTCATTGAATATTTATTTATGGATTTAGTTATTGTTACAATTTACCCTTGTAAAAATCTAATTCCAATTATAAACCGACTTCCAAAAAAAAACACTACAAAGGGAAAACATCAATTTTGGAAGTAGGTGTCCTTGGTTTTTTTGGTTTCGTGCCGACGACTTCCAAAATTACATTATTTTTCACTTTGTAGTGTGAAAGTCTTTGGAAGTCGGTTGTTTTTTTTTTGTAAAAAGTTTTTATTATGTTATTGAAAAAGAGATTTTTTTTTTTAATTTTTTTGTTTGTATTATTGAAAAATAAAAACGTTGAGAGATAGAGATAGAGAGAGCGATAGAGATAGTGAGAGAGATAGAGAGAGATATAGATAGAGAGAAAGATAGAGATAGAGATAGAGAGATATAGAGAGAGAGAGAGAGAGATAGAGAGAGATAGATAGAGATAGAGAAAGATAAAGAGAGATAGAGATAGATAAAGAGAGATAGAGATAGAGAGATATAGATATAGAGAGAGAGAGAGATAGAGAGAGATATATATAGATAGATAGAGAGAGAGAGAGAGATAGAGATAGAGAGAGATAGAGAGAGAGATAGCGATAGAGATAGAGAGAGAGTGAGGGATATAGAGAGATAGAGACAGAGAGCCCCCAAATGAATTCGAATATGATGTAAACGTAATGTGTGTGTGATGTATGTCTATGTAAATAACAGTCACACGAAGTTATCATCATATCATCCACATGTGGAAAAAGGAAAAATACGTATTACTTACTCAAAAACTATATAGCCAAGCAAAGTTAATAAAATTTATATGGGACGAACATGAGAGCATACCCTTTCAAACATAAAAATAGTTTTTTTAAATCTGTCTATAATTGATGGAGAAATAGGTGAACATACATAAAAAAAAAACAAAAAAGAAAACATGCATACGCTACGAACATAGAACTCCTCCTCCTTTTTGGAAGTCGGTTAAAAATATGATAATGTCGTGAAACATCGTTAGTGTTTCCCTAGCTTGTGTGAGACAATGCTTGACCTGTTGAAGATCTACACACTCTGAGTTTAGTATCTGCACATGCGCTTACACAAAACTCAGAAACGTCGATCACTACAACAACTAAACAATTCACATTATATTGTGTTATGTATTATGCTCGGATGTGAAACACTACTTTATGTTTCCTTTTCGTAGGTACCAACTTTATTTTTTTATTTTATGCGTCAAAATAGGCGGAAATAAACTTATTTTCCTTCTTTCTACTTTGTTTAAAAATAAGCAGTTCGTAATAATTAGAAGAACATACTACTAAGCCATTTAACCCGGACGTGATCTCCCTGCAACGCTTGTATTTAAGTAGCTACGTTGCTTTGCCGAGTACCCTAAGACTGTTCAGCCCTGGTTGACTCGACTCAAGAGGAATAAAATCTAAAGCAAGACAGGTTGTCTTGTATATGCATATAAAAGAAGATGTTATTGAAGAAATACAGGTACTGAAATAAGGTCGATATTTAAATGATGGTATATAAAGAAAGAAAAAAAAACTTTTTTATTTAAAACTACACGAGGTCGGTTAAAAGAAAAGAAATAAAGATAATACGTCTATTTGCGGTTCACATGACGCAAGGTAAGAACAAAACACAAAAATAAACAATTTGGGGGAAAATATGGACACAATCACATCCACGCAAAACGGCCATCGCTCAGCATAATGCTGCAGCCCTATGCGAGACAGAGCCCCAGCGCTGGTTTTCAGCAACAGCTGGCGTTGACGTGATGACGTCAACCGGTGTAGCATATAGTGAAATATCAAAATATGACAAAAATAAAATAAAATGAATAAATACAATACTTAATGTTTATATAGAATATAATAATTAAAATGGTAACATTTCGTACCGTTGGTGACTCAAGCGCCGCAGACTTAATGCAGTCTGTGCGCGCAGCTATCATAAAAACTATTTGTTTGACGTTTTGACATATTGGTTATTATGTACTGGTTACGTAATAATTTTCGGTTCCTATCCATCTACTCTGAGAATAAACCCCGAAACAAACTGATAGGTCCTATTGAAGTCCAGACATTATCTTAGTTAGGTCCTGTGAGAACCATGCAGATTAGTGTATGAGGTGGTATATTTAGGTCAATTGACGACGATTTGAAGACTTTATTGCTTTAATATCATTTATTTGTGTACTGAAATAAGAAAACCATCTAGACTGCTACCAAATTAACCCACTGTTAAAATCAATGAGTTGCCATGGACTCTTTTGACTGTTCGACTAAATATAAAACAATTACTGTGGGTTGCAACTGAAAATCAGCGTCAGGAACCTGGTGTTTCCTCTGACATTGTGCTGGGCTGAAGCCCTAATTGGCATTGTTTTCATTCTGATCTAATGTGTTACACCCTTTCTTCTCAGAGTAGTTGGATAAGAAACGCCGAACTTATCTAGTTTTAAAACATACGTTATTTTTGACGTGTGAAAGTGTTCATTGTTAACCATTTTACAGAAATAATATAATTTAAAGTGTAATGTAGTGTAGTGGTTTTAAAGCGTTTTGTTTTCACGTTGTTTCAAGTTCGTATGCCAATAAACGTATTTTCTTTCAAACACGTTTTATTTCTTTATTTCCTTCAGGTCATCACCCCTTCTTTAGCAACATTAATAAAAGCAAAAGACTGTCTTCTTTTTAGCTGAGGGTCATAAAATGATTCATTGAATGAATTTATTTACATTTACTAAACAATTCTTTTTATCCACCTTCTTTCATTAAATCTTCGTTTTTTGTCTGAAAATAAAGTGCATTTTTTGTTTCTTTTTAAACACATTTATTTGCGTCTGGAGAAGGATACAAAAGAAAACCTTAAAATTAATCATTTTGTTTTCCTGAGACTTTAAAGGGTGACTGTCCACTGGAGTGGAGGGTAGAGGAGCGAAACGGAGCTGTGCCAATATTAACCAATGGAATAGCATAAAATCTACGCTCCACTTCAATGGATAGGGATTTGCGAACTAGTTTAAAAATTCATACAAAACCGGGAAGCGGAGCGAGGAAACGGAGCGGGGAAGCGGAGCGGGGAAGTGGAAAAGCCGGCGGCGGGGTATACACGGTGTTACGGGGGAATCCTCCGTGCCTCGGAAAGCACATTAAGCCGTTGGTCCTGGCTGTCATTCGTGGATCTTTGACCGTCGTTACGAGTTGTCAGAAGCCCGAAAGTCTGACACCAGTCTTACCAAGGGGTAACGTATTACCCAGTTACTGGGTTGTGGAGGTCAGATAGGCAGTCGCTCCATGTAAAATACTGGTATTCAGCTACATCCGGTTAGACTGGAAGCCGACCCCAACATAGTTGGGAAAAGGCTAGGCAGAATGAATGAATATGGAAAATGTCAGTTGGTAGTCAATTTGCTTACCAACTGATTTCCCCGAATTTACTTTCGGCCACTGACATCATTGATCGACGTCGAGGCAATGTGGTAAAACCTTAAAGCTTATTACAGTCTCTACCATTTACACGAATAATCTATGACCTTAGCCAGAATGAACTAACACACCCTACCTACTCAATTCCAACATGTGCTAGGAAAAGTTACACCAGAATCGTATGTTACATAATTTTGTTCGGTACCAGTCGTTATGCGTGTTACTCCAACATTGCGTATTCCTATCAGCGCCAGTGCGTACAATTTACGCAGAGTTCGCGTTTACGTAATGTTCTTTATACGATGCCAATTCTTATATTTGGAATGGATGAAACTATATTTTGATTATTATTATTTGTGCTTATGTGTTGGATAGTAAAGATATGGGAAGATTTGTTGTTTACTCACTATTTTAGTAGCGGTATAAAATATAAGGCTCATCATCAAAAATTGTCAATTTTTCATACAAAACCTTCACTATCGACAACCTACATAAAAGAATAAGATGTAGGTAACTTGAAAAGATTATTCATTTTGATATCTTTTTAATATTTATTATTACTATTGGTCGCCCAGAGGTCGAAATTCGACCATAATTCATTTAAATGTCATGAATCTAAGGTAGCCATCTTGTGTCAAACGCATGGTAGTGTGTGAAATGTGTTTTTATTAGTTTAATTTATTTCTAATGTATATTATATAGAAATATTAGCTTTCTGCATCCTTCTCCATATAAACTTCAACTGTGCCAAATTTCATACTCTTCCGTCAGTGTAATTTTCGTAAAAAGGGGTACAAAGTTTTTGCTTCACGTATTATTATAATAATTATTGATCTCCTCTCAATCAGAGCACCTGCCATCTAATCTCTTCACCATCCTTGGTTGACTGGTAGAGAATGCTTAAGGCGTTAAGTTCGCCTTTGAAGGTTACTGTGTGCAAGAAGTTTGTATAAATACTTGTACATAAATGGAATAACATAGAATGAAGAAATTATATTGTAGACCTATATAGTATATGACCCACAAATGCATTATAGCATTATAATTATTATTAATGCAATATCGACACAAAAACGTCGCAAATGCGCATGTAACTACGATTTTTTTATATGTTGTTAGGTCCCCTGAGAGTAGTTTATACCCAAGTTTGCAACCCTGAAAACCTTGTGCTACTCCCATGAAGCTCGATAAACTGCGAAATTCTGGCACTTGTTTCGGTATTTTTGAAAAATATATGTACCTTAAGGATGCTTTTTTAGGTATCGTTATTTGATATATTTTGGGAAGCAATCTAAATTTGCTACAATTTGAGCCAACCTAAGCACTCTAGGTGTATTGGTTGCGTAGATACAGCTAATCAAAGATGAGCATTTTTTTCCAAAAAGTTAAAAATTATCGATTTATGGTCATCTGCAAGAACAAACACAACGCCATTTGCAAGGTCACGTACCTTTTATTCCCAAGTATAAACTACAATCATGGACCTAAAAACATATAAAATAATCGTAGTTACATACGGGTTTGCGATGTTTGATGTTCTTATTGACTGTCCTATAAAACAATCAACGTACAAAAATAATTCAAATCTCGAATCCCGAATTCCAAAATCACAAACGTCACACGTCAGCCAACACAGCTGTCGGAATACAACCAAATGGTTTTCAAACTCAACCAGTCACACTGTGAAATTATTCTTCTACCTACTATTCTAAAATGTAAATCCGCATTTGAAATGAACGCAAACTGAGGTCACAACGCCCGCAACCAAAACGTAGGAAGGAAAATTAAAAATATTTTTGGTCTCCACTAACGAGGCCGCCTGTTTCTAGCCTATCTGCATTTCTGTACCGACAAAATTGGATTTACTTCTCTACGTGTTTTTTTTAATCATTCTTTTTTTGTTCGTAAGTTATCACAGATTTTTGGCAATTTTAAATTTTTGTGAATTACGAGTGGGGATATTTGGTTTTTTTAATTTTGTTAATTCGGGATTTTGACACTGTTGCTTTTCGGCACAAGTTTGGGAAATAAAAAAGATTTGGTTTACGGCTTATAAGGGGTATATGAATCTATACTACGTTATGTGTATTTAATTATAATACTTAGGGCTGATTTCAGCAATGAAACTGAACGCGATCAGCATTTCTAAAACGCGTTCAAGAGCTGTCAGTGTCAAAATTGTTATGGAATATTGTACACTGACAGCTCTTGAACGCGTTTAGATGTGCTGAACGCGTTCAATTTCATTGGCAAAATCCGCACTTAACCGTTGTCAAGGTCAAAACATTTATATAAGACCATTTTCAGATTACACAGATATTTAATAATTCTCAAGAATTTGTGCAGCAGCTGAGAAAGTTTATAGCCCATTCTAAAGTGTGAATTCATTCAGATAAGAATGGAAACGAAGGCTCCATAGTAACTCTTTTATAAAATAATGCACGATCCACTCTGGAATGACGGTCCCAAATTTCCGCACACTTTCATCCATTAGTAGGTGCTTGGATACAAAACGACGAGCAGCTAATAGATGCCTTGTATGATAGTTCGTTCTCTAAGACTACCGCAGAATCTTCAACCAAGTCTCCCAAGACCCAATTCCTATAAACACCACTTTAATATTCCATTCACCACACTATTAAACCATCGATTAGTTCCACGCATATACAACAGTGTTCCAATCAAGATATTCCCCCGAGCGTTTGACAATAGGGAGCGATATTTGTGGTCATGCGTTGTGGTATACCGGCTCACAAATCAGACTCCATTGTTATACGTGTTAACAACTATTGCGTTACTGAAATTGGGTCTAGTTGAACGCTTATGTCCCTGAAGTTTAGTGTTATTCGGAGTATTGTTGGTAACACAATGTGTGACTCAAAAGCGGACGTATTGTATGGCAGGGAGGCGAGAATGGGCCAAATAAGGCTTTCATTGCAGTATAATTCAATTTAAGTAACATTCAACAACACAGGCTTACAAATCTTACAAAAGGAATAAAATGTTTTCAACCTCTGCTTTAGATATTAAGCAAAATGTTTCACGAAAGGGTTTTAAACGTTTTAATGCCTCCGTATATTAATCATGTTTATTTATTTATTAAAGAACACCAACAGCATATACATTCAACATTGGTATAAAAAAGTATTATTGCATATACGAGTATATACACAAATTATAGGGGTACATACTATTTATAAGAAATAATACCGGCCAAGTGCGTGTTGGACCACGCACAATGAAGGGTTCCATAGTTGAGATGAATTTATCCCAAGAACAAACTTAATATTGCAGTTGAAAAACATGTTCTATACGGAATGTATGGGAGATCATGTTTTCCAAACTGCAAATTTAAGTTGGTTGATTATTACTCGTTAACCTGTACAGTCTACTTAGCTGTGATAGTTTTCCTTTTAATTTCGTTATATTATTATATACTACTGCTGTGAATTTTTTCACAAATCTAAGTACAGCCATTTAGCTGGCAGGGGGGGGGGACACGTGACTCAAAAAAAAAACCAGTTAAAAGCTTAATACTTCGCAAACGGATCCCTGAATCCAAAAATAGTTTTCACAAACTCCCATTATTTTTTAACGACCTTTCTAACGATACCCCACAACAAGAGGCAGATGAGAAAAAAAAACATCCCCAGTTTACGTGTAGGGCAGGACCACTTAGTGGTGACTAATATGTATACATATGCCAAATTACATCGTCCTAGTACTAACCGTCTCTAAGCTAACCCGCGGACAGACGGACAGACAGAGAGACAGACCGACAGACAGACAGACGGACATGGCGAAACTATAAGGGTTCCTTGTTTATTACGGAACCCTAAAAACCGGCTAAGTGCGAGTCACACTCGCACACGAATGGTTCCGTAATATATTAAAATCTAGCACAAAACGCAGAAAAAAACTGGTTTCTTGTATGATATAAAATTAAATAAAGCTAATAATTAACGAGGACCCCCCTTCGTTCTTTTTTCTTGTTATAGCGGTAATAGGAATGCACAATCTGTTTATTAAGGTTCATGAGATACAGCCAGCTGATAAACAGACGGACGGACAGCAGAGGTTTAGTAATAGGGTTCCGTTTGGTACCCTTTGGGTACCGAACCCTAAAAAGACATTGGACAGAAGCTGCATAATTATAAACTAAAAGTAAAAATAGTTTACCAGACTATTACATTACAAAAGTATTTTAAATAATAATTACTGAAAAGATAGAAAACTCTTTGTATTGTCACTCATGAAGCCTATTTTAACGCAACCCAATCACGATGCAGCTAGTTACAAAGCATCGTGTAACGTGACTGCTAATATTAGAGCCTTCCCTTTAGATCCAACAATAGACTGCGATAGACTGATTAGAAGCCCCGTAGTAGAAGTAATATCATAGTACTGGCTCGCAAATCAGGACCTATTGTTGGACGCGTAAACGTTATTATGTTACTGAAATTGGGTGTGCGCTTCGTTGAAGTTTAGTGGTGTTCCAAGTATTGTTGTGAAGTTATAATGAATATTTTGAATTTGTGTAGATAATACTGTCTATATTGATGTCAATGTGTTCATGTGTACAAAGTGTAGCCCATATTACGGATATTAATCGGGTTAATTAATTTAAAAAGTGGTAACATTTTTTTTTTTTCTGTGTGACATCATAGAAAGAAGAATGTGAACGATAAAATTATGAAAATGTTGTGTATAAATAGCAGTATAATAAATAATACCTATGTATGAACAGTCATACCTCAAATAAGTAAGATAAGTATAAGATAAGATAACTTATATTTATCTTATCTTATCACTAAAAACTGAAATCCCTGCTATCGATACTTTTTTGAGTGACTTGCACGAATGTTAGGGAGTTTATTATTTTACGTATGAAAGTTACATTCAGGACGATTGTCACAAAAAAAAAAACTGAAAAACAGCCACTATATAAAAATATATGAATTTTTGAAGCTCCACCGGCAGAAAACTCAAAAAATGTACAAAAAATTATAATAACCGAAAAACAACAAAACATCGCGGAACATACATGTGGTATTTTCGGATACCCCTGGTTATGAGGAATCAAATATTTTTTTACTGTCACTATTTGGTCCACCTTGTATAAATGACGCTTTATGCTAAATGAATAGAAACAATTGCGTAGATTATTATATAACGCTACACGTCAGTCTGATACAGAGCACTGAGTGAGAAATGTTACTGAATAAATAACAACTATTTTCAGTAAAATTTGATTGTTAATTAGTAGATAATTCAATTCAGAAATAACACTTTTTAGATTGCAAAATAGTGTAGTCCCTAAGTAAGTTTTCATCACAGACCATATTATGATAACTAAAATACATAACATAACATCACGCTTCTATTCCCGAAGTGTTTGGCAGAGGTGTCCCTATAGTACACCCACATTTCCCCAGTTATGTTTAAGTCCCATGTAATAGGGGGCGAGCCTATTGCCATCAACCGGGCACGAATCCAGACTCCGGGCTGCTACTGAGAAATTCCAGATGGAAAAATCCAACACCTAACACTTTACCCGACCCGGGAATCGAACCGAGGACCTCAAGCTCAGCAGTAGCGTTTGTGACCATTAGGAAAAAAGAAACAATAAAAAATACCAACTTATTCATATTAGCCTCTGTGTAATATAACTATAAAGTTATACAAACTGCTAATATCATTTCAACTTAAAGCGTATATCATGCCAACGAACTTTCATCAAGATAAAACGAAAAAATAACTATAATCATACCTTTCACTTTAAACTTATTATGGCCTTAAAGTAGACAGGCTAAGTAACTCATCACAGAATAAATTATGCACATTTTGCACACACATACTCTTAGGCTGATACCAGACGCTTCACTCGAGTAAATGTTCATTTTTCTTTCATTTCACGTTCACATGACACCGACAAAAGGAATCAACGTTTATCTTCTCCTTTCATTTAATTTTTCGATCGTTTAGTAAGCGAAAGATGCCGTGGAGGTCGTGGCTAAGTAATAACAGCCGCACGGATCGATCCATCAGGTTAAGCTATGCTTGCAGGGGTTGATCTGTGGAT
Source organism: Agrochola macilenta (assembly GCA_916701695.1). Lineage (NCBI taxonomy): Eukaryota > Metazoa > Arthropoda > Insecta > Lepidoptera > Noctuidae > Agrochola > Agrochola macilenta. Next base: position 17,963,830 of record OU753560.1, on the reverse strand, counting down.
GGGTGACCATCTTTACATACCGAGACTCCTTCATGCTTCGGAAAGCACGTTAAGCAGTTGGTCCCGGCTGTCATTCGTGGATCTTTGACAGTCGTTACGGGTCGTCAGAAGCCCAAAAGTCTGACAGCCAGTCTTACGAAGCGGTATCGTATTACCCAGTTACTGGGTTGTGGAGGTCAGATAGGCTGTCGCTCCATGTAGTATACGGTATTCAGCTGCATCTGGTTAGGCTAAGAGGCCGACCCCAACATAGTTGGGAAAAGGCTAGGCAGATTGGTAAGTGAAAGATGCCGAAGGCCGGAATTCAACATAGTTGGATCGGTAACACAAATTAATTAATAATAATTATTTTTAATTAATTAATTTTTCAATTTGATTTGTTTCATCTTTAGACGTCTCACTTATAGAACAGTGGCTAAGTGGTACCGGCCCCAAATTACGAGTTGTAGGTAGGTCTTGAGTTCGAACCCAAGCAGGCGCTTTACTTTAGGTAAATAATTTCATCACCACAGCTCTCAAAACGGTGAAGGAAAACGTTGTGAGGAAACCGGCATGTGACATCTACCAACCCGTATTGCGCCCGCGTGGAATTACAGCCCACTCCCTCTTGAAGAGATGAGGCTTGTATCCCAGCAGGAACAGTATAAGCTGTATATATCGACGTGTCATGTCAAGTGAAAGATGCTGAATGAAAGATAAAAAATGAACAAAAAATGAAGCGACTGAAATCAGCTTTACATAGGTAGGGTACTCATAATTCACTCCGTTCAACAACATCGCAGTAAGATGATGGCTTTGTAAGATTGAAAAATAAACTAACGTGAGATATAAGTGAGATTTAGACGGCTGATAGTAAGTAGAATATAATGTTATTTATTATAGCGTGGAACGTAAAACGATCTATATCGATGGTACTAAAGTTTTTATGGGCGCAAGCCGTTTTTTGATTGAAGGCAGAAAATAATACTCGTATGTCTGAGGTAATATTTTTTGCAAACCGATATGTTTAGATTGTCACACTACATAAAATCTTAGACCAAGATCTACTATAAACTTTCTTTAGCACGTGCTTCGCGTTAGACATATTCCTATCTCTTTCATGCAATACCTAACGCTTAGCCAAAGTTGTGCTAAGTATCGTTTATGGATCTCGTTCTTAGTAGGTCAACAAAAAGTTAAGAGCGTTTTTACAGAAAGAGGGCAACGTCGCAAATAGCTGTTAGATATTTCGCTGTTTTGATTAATTTGGCAATATTACTGTATGGATATAAGAAATATGGCTAACTAGTGAACTAAAATATTGATTATGAAATGTAATAATTAATATTTTAACACCGCTTATTTAGTATATTCTGTAAAAAAAGTATTTGTAAACCATTTTTTACACCTAAAACGGTTACAACATTAAGTTTAGTGTTATAAATGCAATTAATTAATAATCTAGTTCACTAGTTAGCTATATTTCTTATTTTCATACAGTAATATTGCCAAATGAATCAAAACAAGTTAATATTTGACAGCTATTTGCGGCGTTGCCAACTTTTTGAACGAACGCTCTTATGAGTATTGCCAAGTGTCAGGCAATTTTGTACCTTACGTGTTGCAACCATAAACTGTTATGTTGACTAAAACTGCACATTAATTGCCCCGTACGCAAAGATGCATGTCAAGAAAGTAGGCTACCTCATGCATGCATAATTGTGATATTATTGCCAAGTCTAGTGAGATTACGTACTCTTTTTCAAATTGTGATAGAATAAAAGAAAGAAAAACACATTTTCAATGCTATTATGATCAATCAAAAATGATTTTCAATGCTTATACACTAACGAAACATTTTTCATCCCTAATCAATACATTTTTGTCTACGCCTTTAAAATTACTCAGTCTGACACTCAAACGTCTTAATATTATGAAAACGCTAATAATATACAGCTCTTCACAATCCATCTTAAAATCCTATCAGTTTTATATTTCAACAGAATTTTTCTCAACAACATTAATGGGAAAATCGCAGCAAAATGTATTTGTCGTTAAAAAATTCATAAGCCCCTGAATATTCTATGAATATTGCAGAGCCATTTCATGCAGCAATAAAGTTTATTTGATATGACATTTAGGTACGTTGAGGTAGACATTTATTTATGCATAATGCTATGAAAATTTATGACGTGCCGAAAATAGCAATGTGCTAAAGAATTCAGATTGAGTGACAAGCATCTTCGGTCGTATACGTTTTCAGGGTTCCGTAGTCAACAAGGAACCCTTATAGTTTCGCCATGTCCGTCTATCTGTCTGCCCGCGGCTTAGCTCAGAGACGGTTGGTACTAGAAAGCTGTAATTTGGCTTAGGTATACATATTAATCATGCCAACAAAGTGGTAAAATAAAATCATGAAAATAATATTTTTGGGATATACGTAGAGTGGGGATGTTTTTGTTTTTATTGTCTGTCCCATGTGAGGGGGGTCGTTCAAAAATATTGTGGGTGTGTAATTTTACACTCCAGGGATCTGTTTGCGAAATATTAAGCTTTAAACTGCTGATTTTTGTCTGAGTCAAATGTCCCACCCCCGCCAAGCTAAATGGTTTTTATTGGATATGTGAAAAAAAAACACGGCTATAGTATATATAACGAAGTTAAAAGGAAAACTATTACAGGTAAGTTGGTTTTATAGGTTAACGAGTAATAATCGACCGACTTACATTTGCAGTTGGAATGTATGGGAGAACATGCTTTTCAACTACAATGTTATTTTTTTTGTGATAAATTCATCCCAACTACGGCACCCTTCATTGTTGTTAGGCCGACGCGCACTTGGCTGGTGGTCTAAGATTGGCACAGGTTTATTGTGAAATACAAAAATCTTAGTCAATTCAAATCTAATACTTTTGTGTAATCAGTGAAATTTTATCGTATTTGCGATGGTATGAAGTGTCCATATTAGGACAGTGTCGTTGGTCAAGTGGTTACTAGCGCTACTGCTGAGCATTCAGTCCTGGGTTCGATTCCCAGGTCGGGCAAAGTGATATTGGGTTTTCCATCTGGAATTTCCCAGTAGCAGCCCGGAGTCTGGATTCATGCCCGGTTGATGGCAATAGGCTCGCCCCCTGTTACATGGGACTTAAACATAACTGGCGAAATGTGGGTGTACTATAAGTACAACTCAGCCTAACCCTTTGGGGTATACAGGCGTGATGTTATGTTAAGTGTAAAAATATTAGTATTTTTTTGTTAAGGTGAGTGAACTAATTAACGTTACTTAATAAAATGGGGAGGATAGAATCTGTTGAGTATTTCCTCATTCCAAAAATCGACGCTCAGATCAAAAAAAAAATTAAGCTGCATAAAGGCATCATCATTGTTAAAAAAAAAAATGCAAAATAACAATTTCCGTAATTTTTAAGAACGTTCGCATTATACTCTCATTCGCAATCTGTCAAAAATACAATCAATTTATTAAAAAAATTGACTGATTGCGACTTAAATGTGAACGTACGCTTTAGAATAGAATAGAATATATTTATTGTAAAACATGAGTATACATCAAATAATATGTGCGAGGTCGTAAAATAACAGTAGATCTGCATGTTTTGCCATAAATGGCGTGCAAAACAACATATTTTAGGTTAAGAAAGAACCATAAAAATTTGGGTCTACACAACAAACTATGAGATTAATACACATACTCACACAAACACTCTCACTTACACTCTCTCATACTCTCGCATACCTTACAGACACTCTCACATACAGACACACTACGCACAGGTATTCAAACTCGAATCATACTCTCACTAACATACTTGTTTTTATTTGATATTTTAAGTACCTACGGATTGTGTAAATAGATTAAGTCATTCTGCTGTACTATGGAAGATCGGAGTCTCCTAACACAGGCATTGTTTGCTTAAAAGGAGGCTCCAAACACGAAACGCTTTTTTGTAAACTAAGGCATAAATAAAAACAATATTATTATTATTATATTATGAATAACATATTCTTAATGCTAATAATAAAAAATTAAAAAGTTTAAGTACGAGAATTGGCCTTCTGTGATATGTGTCCAGTGTTACAGTGTAGAAAAGACAGTATACTAATATGCTGATACCTTTAAACACACTTACATGTAGGTACAGCAGGAACCACAGACTAGCAAAATACGTAGTTTATATTCATAGTTACTATCACACAAACCAATAATGACTGGGTTAAAGCCACCACAACTGTTCGCGAAGAGTTATAGCTGCGTTGTCTGCAACTAATAGCAATTTATTATCTATAAAACTTTTACACGCTCAGGTATGTTTGACAAACTGTTATATGACTGGCTGTGTTACCACTTTTTATTTTATTGCTGCGTTACTTATATTACTGATGTTTATTTGCTGTGGGTTTGATGATGCGTGTAAAAGAGTTTTCTATATGATCAATACCTTAGTACCAAGACTTTCTGTTTTTCCAATGTAGGTTTGAAGATTTTCCTTAACATTCACACCGGCTCTTAACTGGCAAAAATGTTTTGTAAGTCTGATATTTTTTAGTATTAAAATACAACCGCAAATCAATTCCACAAAAAATTCAAATACGATAAAGAATCGTCTGATTCTGATGATGCTACGACGTAGCAAAATGGCTACGCGGCCTACGCCAGCGTAGCAAAAAGAGTTTCACATCGCATTACTATTCTTGTTACTTCGATTACTGTTTATAAAAGACCAAATACGATAAAATAAGATAACTATTGTTATTACAACATTTCAGTACAGGGTTATGAAATTTTGTGGTCCAATTTTATTATACATAGCCGAAAAAACCAGGCAAACGTTAATCAAATGAACACAATTAGCTAACGAAGATAGAATTGTTTTTGTGCCCATATTTTTGATGCCCCGCCGTATATTTTCACTCCCGGCATGAATTTTGTTTGTTTTAATGCCCGTAATCATTTTAATACACTTTTTATTCGTGATCTCCACGAATAAAATTCTTTATCTGACAAACATGTGTACTTTAATTACTTTAGGATAGAGTTCATAATTAAATCTAAACGACTTCGGGAATATTTTTAATCTAAAAGCGTATAAATTGAGTGAAGCATTTTTTAGTCCATTGTTTTTCGGAGTTTTTAAATTGCGTTGGTTTTTTACTTATGCTTTGATTTTGATGGGTGGAGATAAAATATTACTTATCCACGAATTTGAAATTGTTACCATAAAGATATGAATGTAACCAAAAAAAGAAGATAAAATGCTAACAGATACTAGTGCATTAACAAATAAAGAAAACATCTATGTTTATAATAAACTAGCTGCGCCCCGCGGTTTCAACCCGCATAATTCTCAATCCCGCCAGAATATCAGAATCAATGGTATGTTATATCCTTCTCCAGACAATGGTCTGCCCATGTGCGAAATTTCATCCAAATCCATACAGCCGTCTTAGCGTGAAAGCGTAGCAAACAAACAAACAAACTCGCTTCCGCATTTATAATATTATATTATATTTAGGATATACATATAGATTAGGCGCAGGCTTGCGGACGGTGAGCAATGGGTAGCTCGCCGTTCGATAAGGACCAGGCCCGGGTCAACGGCGCGTTGTGTTCCACGCGCGCCTCAAAGAGATGTCAGCACCATATGACGGGGTCCGTAAGGGGCAATGCCTGCCAAAGTTGCGACCTTTTCCGAAAGGGACATCGCGGCCCCGGCACACAAGCAACGGAAGGAACACGGGTGGGTTTTTAGTCAGTAAAAGTCTGACATGCCCTCCCGCTCCGCCCAGAGTGGAAGAAGTTATTTGATAATCTCCCTCTCACCAAAAAAAAAAAAGGATGTAGATATAGATAGATAGATGATAGTTAGGATGTTTGTCAAACATCTTTTTTGCCCTTAACCATTAAAGTAAATTACTAGAAAACTTCCAACTATAAAATGCACTTTAGTGAAATCTACCCACTTTATCCCCAATAATAAAACGCCCGCTACCCACTTACGACACTTCACAGAAAAATCCAGTTCCCCATTCAATTCTAATTAAATCTGGCATAAACTGAAAAGTGGGTCGTCTGCGTGCGGTCCGGTCATCTGCGGAATGGACTAGATTACTCAAGTTTTATAGAAAACTAGCTTTAGCCCGCGGCTTCGCCCGCATGGAAGACATAAATTATGCTACTGGATCGTACTGGATCGTAGGATAAAAAGATCCTATATAAAAAGTATTCTATGTCCTAATTCGGGTCATTGTCTACCCGTGGGTCAAATTATATCCAAATCCGCTTAGCCGTTAAGGAGTGAAAAGGTAACAGACGGACAGTTACTTTTGCATTTATAATTAACTATTTATAAGTCTTGATTCCGTGGGAACATTGGGATAAAAACTATCTTAGCTAAGCTCTTGGCCTGCGTCTCACCTTATGGTAAGTGATGATCAGGCCGAAGGTGGAAGCGAGTTTCATCAGGAATCCTCAACCACAGAGGAACTGGCTATCATACCTTTAAATGCCGAAAGACAACAGACTTAGATAAGATGGTGGTAGCAAGCCAAGCGGACTAAGAACAAGCTCTACCACCAATCAAATCTACATGGTCATGGTCTACCCATGTGCTAAATTTCATCCCAATCTGTATAGCCGTTTTAGCGTCAAAGCGTAACAAACTCACTTTCGAATTTATAATATTAGTTAGGATTAGGATAATAATAATAAACTTGCAACCCGCCCCTGTTTCGCACGGTTTTTACGACTTGACAAAACATGGATATTTCTTTATTATCATCATTTAAGCCGAAAGACGTCATCTGCTGAACATAGGCTTCCCCCACGCACCACCACTTCAACCGTTTGTGTGATTCTCGCATCCAGCTGATTACTTGTGGGATGCCATCCAACGTTACGTCTTCCGGTACGTGGTCACCACTCCATAACCTATCGGCCCCACCGGCCATCTGTTCTCCGAGCAATGTGCACTGCCACTTCAGTTTGCCAATTCTTCGGGCTAAATCGGTTACTGAGAGAGAGATAGAGATCCGCAGAACCAATCTGCGGGACTCTTTATTTCTGATTCGATTACGTAGGGAAACTCCAAGCATAGCCCTCTCCATATACCTTTGGGTGACTTTAGCCCTCTAATAAGAGAGAGATTTCTTTATTATATGGCAGTTTAATATTAATGTAATCTTCAGTAATAAATTTGTTGTTGAAAACCGCATCAAAATCAGTTGCTTAATTTAGAAGAACAAGGCGGTCACACAGACAGACACGAAAAGTGACTTTAATTTTAAATATTATATAGATATAAATATTTAGATAGATAGATACAGATGCCATCACCTCCCAAGAGTTGACGCGCAGAGAATATACCGCTTTCATTAATTATTTCTTGTTGCTGATTCTGGGTCGAGTGTGATATTTTTGCAAGTATAGTCGTTGCAAAACACGACTGTATCATGATTTTTATGTCGTTGAGATAAGGTTTAAATTGTAATGATTAGCGCGCTTGTGAAATGCAACAACTGTGTGAGAGTCAACTTATATTTGTGGTGGATATTTTAAAGTTGGATGCTAGTGGTTTGCTCTTATATGCAACTAGCTGTTACCCGTGATTTCACCCGCGTGGCTTCTATAATTTAATTTAATTTATTTGTATAGGTGGCAGTGAAATTTAGAACCAGACGGACACATAAAAATGTTTTTTTGTTGTATGTACCGTTTATACTTTCATAAGCCTGTAGTAAGAAGCTGTTATTTTGACATTACAAACAGATACTTCAATTTTATTTATCTCTATGCAGTACTAGCTGCACCCGGCATGCCGGCTTCGTTGCAGTGCCTCTTTTTATACTGATTTTTTCGCAGGTATCCTCAGAACACCCTACCAAAGTTTCATCAAAATCGGTCCAGAAATTTCGGAGTCCATAAAGTTGTCCTCTGTGGACTCCGAAAGGACTGGACAAACAAACAAACCAATATTTATTTATATTTATATAGATAGATGTATAGATGGATTTATTTATGCATTGTGCATAATGAGGCTATTATAGAAACTAATGTCAAGTGATATACGAGTCTTTTATCACATTCAACATAATCTGGCTACCCACTATGTTGCGGTCGGCTTCCAGTCTAACCAATTGCAGTTGAATACCAGTATATTCTAGATGAAGTGACTGCCTATCTGACCTCCACAACGGAGTTACTGGGCAAAACGCGATACCCCTTGGTAAGACTGGTTGTTAGACATTCGGGCTTCTGGCGACCTGTAACTACTGTCAAAGATCCACGAATTACAGACAACTGCCTAACGTGCTTTCCGTGGTATGGAGGTCTTGGTATGTAGAGATGGTCACCAATCCACGGACCAACTGCGGCAACCGTAGCTTTACCTGATTAATAGAACTAGCCACAAGACCCTCTATTATATTATATTATTGATATTTTGTCACCCTGTTGACAATAATTACGATGTTTTTCCTCTTACATTACATTGTATGACACTAATGCAAAGAACTTCCTGGAAAAACGGACATTTCAAAACTGTGTTACCTCTCAGAATTAGGTGTTTTTATAGTAAAACCCAAAGTATTTAACACAGCGTTAATTAATTTCAAAGACATCAAAGCTTAGCGAGGTTTAAAGAAATTATCACGCTATATCTATGAACACAAAGCAATTTAGTAGTAAGAACTCTGTGTCCATGTAGTTTAAAACAGAACAAAGTTCAAACATAACTGGTTTTAAGTCTTAACTGAATCGTCGACCTAGTAAACGATAAACTTTTAACAATTCCAATTTACCAAAATATTATTGTTCTTTGAGCTGTAAAATTGTTAGTAGGTATAATTTTTAGTTCATTATTTTCATCAAACTATTTGGCAATGTTTGTTTTCTACGTTTATTTTTTGATTAAATTGTTGACCAAACGTTTTGGACTGTTATTCTTTAGGACCAACTATTTGGGGCTTGTAAATAGGAGTTAGTTTTGTGGAACATATGAGAAAGTTTGGCCGTATCTCAGTGACGCTAGAATAAGCCACCGAGAGACCAATGGGCCAAGTTAGTAGCGGAATATCATACTGCACAGTGTTAGGGACGTAGACGGTTTATGCAGCAAAGATCTCATGCTATGAAAGCAGCAGATGAGGAGATTAACAGATATTCCACTACGTTACAAAGCCCAGGCCCAGGGGATCGTCGTGATGGCCCAGTGGTTAAGTCCTCGCCTCTCATGCACGAGGTTGCGGGTTCAAATCCGGGCAAGTACTTTCTGAGTTTATCTTGGACATTATTGACATCGGTGAAGGAAAACATCGTGAGGAAACCTGGACTAATAGTTAATATAAGTCTGAAATCACCAATCCGTATTGAGCAACCGTGGTGATCAACGCTCGTGACTTCTCTGTATGAGAAGAAGGGCAAAGGCCTGTTCTCCTAGGTTACTGTCCCCCTTGCAGGCGGTGGGACAGTACAGGCTGGTATTATTTATCATGACATAGCCCAGAATGACCTGGTCTTTCTCGCCATCAGATACACTGATTGGCTACTCTTATCACCCAGCATGGATATTTTTATTATAGTCTATCATAAGCAAAAAATATTGTAAAGACAGATCAAGGACGAATTTAATTCACTCATACTACAGGTATGGGGAACATGGCGTAAAGTTCACTCATCCTCTATAGATACAGGAGAATCCTCCGACCAGACCAGACGGGTGTTGTGTCGCGTGAGCAACTGCCCGACGATTGATGTCGGGAAGTCATATATATGCTGATCGCGAGGAAAATTCTGCTTGTACAGATGCAAGAATTCACGTGACGTCAGTGTGATGCGTAGTTTGCATGTGGCGAAGTAGATGGCACATATTTTACACGTGTAATAATTTACACTCTTGCGTACCGCATATTTCACGGGCGTTTTGCACATAGATTACCTACATAACTTAATTAATCTAATAATACAACATGAGGTGTCGAAGTTGAAGTGTTGAATTTACCTTCAAGATGCTTCGCATAGTTTAATATTCTGAGAATAATGTGGCAGCTTCTGGTATTCACACCTTAATTATAAATAAGACGTTTCTGGTGTGTGATCACCAGCTAAAATTAAACTGGTATTCTTCTTCAGCATTGGCAGAAGGAGATTAGGTTATTAAGGAATTAATTTTCTCTTTGTAAGATCGTTGGCATTTATCAGTAGGGAATCTTAACAGCGTTCCTTGAGGTTCTCTCAGGGAGCTAACTGCGCAATTTCAGCAGCCTAGCAGCAATCAATCAATCTGCCTAACCTTTTCCCACCTCTATTGGAGTCGGCTGCCAGTCTAACCGGATGCAGCTGAATACCAATATTTTACATGGAGTGACTGCCTATCTGATCTCCACAACCCAGTAACTGGGTAATACGATACCCCTTGGTAAAACTGGTTGTCAGACTTTCGGCCTTCTGACGACCCTTAACGACTGTCAAAGATCCACGAATGACAGCCGGGACCAACGGTTTAACGTGCTATAAGAGGCATGGAGGAGTCTCGGTATGTAAAGATGGTCTCCCATCCACAGACCAACCCCGGCAAGCGTAGCTTAACCTGATGGATCGACCCGTGCGGCTGGTATTACTTAGCCACGAGCTCTTCCTAAACCTACGTAAGATAATCCTAACTAATATTATAAATGCGAAAGTGAGTTTGTTTGTTTGTTTGGAACGCTTTCTCGTATTAACTTCTCAACCGATCATCATGAAATTTTTCATACTCGTTGTCAGGGTTACATAAAAGAAGATAGGGTAACTTTCATCCAGAAAAAAAGTACTGTTCCAGAGGGATACAAAAACGCGAGCGAAGCCGCGGGTAAAATCCAAAACCTCACCACATCAACAGAATCGATACGTAATAAAGGCAATAATATGAATATATTCCGTATCGGAATGTCATGGAATTAACTATCTCTCGGTATCCCGAGCCCTCTTGGAATGCGACCCTCTTCCTTACTAAGGCGCACACCTCCCGCATTCCTCAATTTGCGACGTGACAACATCTACTTCCGATCAAGTTGCCGATGTTAACTATGAACTTTGAAAGGGGTGAATTTAAAAAGGTAGGGGAGGAACTTCAGTCAAACTGCTGCAGTAGAAAAAAAAATCCACCATACTAGAATAGTAGGGACGTCCACTTAAACGAAGATGAGATTAGGTGGCATTAGATACTACTCCAATCTGCCATCTACTGATCATCTGCCAAGAGTAAGGCCCATCGTCACGATCCTACTCAAAAGGTAACAGATACATACTAATGAACTTGTTTAAGATTGATTGCGTCGTGTAGCAACTCATTAGTGATTTGGGTTTTTAACAGGATATTTTCGAGTAGCGTCGTGGATGCAAGCGCGACTGCTGACCGTGGGGGCTTGGTTTCGATGTAAGTCTTGGTCTTGGTCGGGTAAAGTGTTATTGGGGTTTTCCATTAGGGATTTCTTAGTAACAGCCCGGAGTTTTGAAGTTGGCGGTGTGATACCCCCGTGCCTAAGAAAGCACGTGAAGCTATTGGAGACGCCTGATCTTTCTCCGGTCATGTCGGATGGCTGGCCCATCGGACTATGAGATTGAGGGAAGAGAGAGTGCACCTGTGTCTACGCACACACTAGTGCACTATAAAATCTCCCGCACCGAAGGCTGGTCTCCGCTGGACCTCGATCTGGAGGACTATTACTGTAAACCTTTGCCCCAAAATTGGCATTATGATTTATGGGCCAAAAAGTTAACACAATCTACATAAAACAAACTTAAAACATAACTTAAATACTTCGTCACAATTTCATCCACATTCCCGCCACTCGCTCCCAACTCACACCAAGTAATAACCATATTTTGAACATGCCGCAGTGCATCTGCTTGAGCTCATCTAACTTATTATATCCCGCTGTTGGCTACTTCTTGCATCGTAAATAACGTCAATAAAGCGCTTCTACATATCGTTACGGGAAGACATCATTGTGTCTAATGAAATGTCTAAGTTACACGTCTTTTTACGAGCAAGGAGCCGTTTTGCTTAGATGAAAGTAGTCGTAGATTCATTAGAAGTGATGCCGATTCTGTTGTGCTTAAACTAACTTTAGTATTGCTATCTTTTTCTCTCATTTACTCGTAAAACAAGAAAGAGACGGACTTCAACTGGAGTTGTAAATTTTAGATAAAATAAAACCCCTCGCAAATGTGCTGAACACGTTTTGACCAACTACATCTTTATTTTAGATCTTATCAAAAGTAAAAGATGATAATTCTCAAATTTTTCTACTGTTCAGTTTTTGAACAAGGCCAAGGGAATCGGTGCCAATGTGACATTAAATGAATGTAAAATTTAAATATTTTTATTTCTTTCTGATGCCGTCTATTGACATTCAGCATCTTTTGTGTGGTCTTCAGTCATTCTTAGTATGCGCCCACTGGCTCATCCACATGAATCTAAATATTATATAGTTGGTCGGTCTTCATATCAAGTCTTGTGTGGCAAATCTTTTAAGCCTCCTGAATGTCTTGGTTTTCATAAGGATTGATGCTAGTTTATTAGGATGGGTTGTAATCCTATTCTTGTAGGCACTGGATCTTTGTGTGATTTCTTCTTTGGCATTTCTAAGTCCCGATGTAGCTTACACCGGGACTCGTTAGTGATGTACCATGTGGTGCATTAGTTATAATCCTTAGCATTTTTGATTGGAACCTTTGGAATATACATTATTCCTATTCTGGATGAAAAGACACATAGATAGCTCGCAAGATAAGTCTGCGCGGTTGAAAACGGAACTAATAAGTATGACGCCGTCTTGTTGTTTATGTAAAGAATCAATCAATCAATCAATCAAATTATTTAATATTAATAACAAAATAATAAAGATCAATTATTAATATAGATAGGTATAATATTTTAAATATTACTGTATAGAAATTAAGCACGCTAGCGAGCGCCACTTAGTTGCGCGCAGAATAATTTTGCGCGCACTCTTGTACGGATTTAAGTCTGACAAAATGATTTCATCAGTTTTTCAGCCGAAACTCTCTATGCACCGTTTATGAAACCCTCTTGGAAACCTGGCTGGCTATACGTTTTTCTCGGAATAATACCGCATTTTGAAACGGAGAAAAAAAAACGTGCTCCAAAGATTCTGCTAAACATCACATATAGCAAAAACCGTCAAAAAATAAATATTTTATTCAAAATCTAATAAACGTACGAGGAAAATTCAACACACCGGAGCGACCGAGGTGAGGAAATCGGTCATTAGTCCCCTACACTTCAGGTCAAGGAAAAAGAAGTAAGTAGCGATACCAATTTCAATATTTTACGTGCTATGGTGCTTGAGAAAATCAAGCACGTAACAAACATACGAAACTGATTATATAGAATTAGTGTTCCGTACTAACAATCTTGGTACAAGTTACAAAAAATTGCTTGAAGTCTTATTTTTTCGAAAACTAAAATTTTGTAGTAAAATAAAACTGCATTTTAGGTCTCCTGTATGTCAGTGCAGTGCAGTGCGGGAGTGCAAGTGATTGATATTTTGGAAACAAAATATAGATATAGGAGGATGTTTTACGAGACGTTCAAAAAACGGAAAACGTCAATGGACGTGAATGGAGAAAATTCTTTTGACAGATTAGAAAACGAACGTTCTTAAAAATACCTTGAGAATGCAGAGTATCAAAATCAGAGTTTTGATACTCTGCATTCTCGCAATAACAGCCATACGTCATCAACTCACCCTGAAAAAGGCACACCTCTACCAATACTACAAACATTCGAGCCACTCAAACTTAGTTCGCCCAAACCAATCAAACTGCAAACTCATCTATATTCTGGCTTTACAACAAACCAACCTATATTTCTCGAAGCATAGTGACGCATATACACTAAATCAGGACAAAAGACGTCCCTAAAACAATGTCCAGAAATTAAAGTCCCTTGAAACATATTAATTTCTCAACTTGTGCAATGGAGGGCAATTAAAACTTGAGACGGAGAACGTAGAAAGTTGAAATTCTTCATTCTTTTCCATTTAATATCATCTTCGGCTCTGCTTTAAAGTGGTATGTACGTAGGGTGCAGTTGTAATTATTGGTATGAAGGAGAATAGACATTTATTGCTTTGAAGATGCTGATGTGATATTTTTTTTTTGATTTTATACTATACTAGCAGCGCCCTGCGGTTTCACCCGCATAAATCTGGCTTCCGTGGGAATATTGTACAAATTTTCAATAAATTGCCATTAGAACTAAAAATTATTAATAGTCCAAGAATATTTAAATTCAAATTAAACTCATTCCTATTGACGAAGTGCTACTATAGTATAGAAGAGTTTTTTTTTAGTGACAAAAATAATGCCACAGTGTAACTTGTATATTGTTAAGTCTAATTCTTGACATGTTATTTTTTTTTTGATTAAGTTGATTTTTATTTTATTTTTGACATTTTACCTATTTATTGATTGTAACTTTTATTGATTATTATTAATCCTATATTCGACACAAATGTATTTTTGTTCAGAATAAATAAATGATATTGGAATAAAAAAAAAAAAAAAAAAAAAAAAAAAATATCATATGTGTTAATCCAGGTTATAAACTATCTTTGTGCCAAATTTCATTCAAATCCGTTCAGTAGTTTTTTCGTGAAAGAGTAACAAACATCCATACTCACAAACTTTCGCGGTTATAATATTAGTAGGATTAGCTTCTGCTCGCGACTTTATGCGCGTGAAATTTCGGCAAACGACCCACCGCGTTGCTGCGTATCGCCCTTCATTTTCGCATAGCGTACTTTTTGACTTGTTTTCTTTTTGCTCGGCTCCTTAGAGTCGTAGTGTAATGTTAAATTGCCTATGACCCTTTTTTCCTATCTGACAGGTAGTTCCGGAGATTAGCGTGTTCAGACAGACGCGGCGGCCTTTGTTTTATAATATGTAGTGAAACCGATTTATGAGTGTGGGTAGAATAGAGCTAAAAATATAATCAGGTACGTCACGAATAAGTTAGCCCTTTTTTATTGGAAAGAAGAATTGAAACGTCCTGTCCCGAACAATTTCAGTACACATAGAAGCAATCTCAAAGCATTTTTGTACTTACGGTTAAGGTTTTTTTTATTATTATTAATCTTTATTTATTCAGACGACAATGCGGACTACGGTGTTAGCAACAAAAAAGATTAGCCTATGTTAGTACTGAATAACTAAAACAAATCGGGTTCAGTTTGCAAGCGCCTACACAAGCGGGCTGTCTGCCCGCTGCGGCTGCGTCTGCGGCTATCGATTGCAGGTTAGTGTAGGGACTGCTACGCAGCTTGCGGAGTAGCACGGCAGATTTGTTACACCACAGTGCATCAAAGTCGTCAGTGCGTGTGTCTGCAAACATTGCCGAGGCAATACAGAACCGCGGCATAAGGACCAACGTGACGGGGTCCGTAAGGACCAATGCCTGCTGGGGTTGCGGGTTTGTCCGGAAGGGATATCGCAGCCCCGACACACAGGCAACGGAAGGAACACGGGTGGGTTTTAGTCAGTAAAAGTCTGACACGCCCTCTCGCTCTGCCCAGAGCGGGAGATGTCATTTGACGACTTCACAACCTCAAAAAAAAAAAAACAAGGGGCTCCCGAGTACAGCGTTGTGCAGTATGGATTAAATAAGGTTACTTTAATTGCATCTGTACATCGACAAAATCTTCGGGCTAGCATATTCGCCCTAACTTTATATGTCAATAATTTATCATAATCGCCAATTCAATTCATCTTGTTAAGTAATAAAATTACTTTTATTCATCTTTTGAATGTTATAAAATGTCAAAAATACATAACTCGATTTATATTCAAACATATTGTGTTTGTAGATCCATAACTGACTTTTATTTTATTTATTATTTGATTACAAAGAACAAATATTTGCAATGTTTTTTATTTGTATTAGCCTTAGCACTTTAAGAAAATGAACCCCTTACAAACGAGACAGAAACTATTTTCGAGAGAAAATCAATCATGCTTGTACCTGCCGTACCCTGACTAAAATAATTACAATTACGAAACTACCATGTTATTTTTAAGTTTTTTTTTTCCTTAATTATGTCTACTCTTCTCGTCATCAAAATTGAGGACGAAAAATGACAGAGGAATCGGAGATTATCTCATGTTGTGTTGCAAAATTCGAGATGACTTAGGTGCCATGTTAGGGTTTGTCGAGAAAACATCAAGTTTGACAGAACGAGTCGAGTATTTTGTATGGCAACGCTGTCAGAGAACGAGAAAAGTGACGGAAATAGACATATCTCTTCGATGCAAGAGTGAGTAATTGTCGCATGTGTCATGTTAACCCTGGTCGAGAAAAGTGATACTGAGTTTTATTGATCTGATGAAAGTTGCCTAATGGAACAACAAACCATCAAAGACCTCCTAAATTTTTGTTATACATGTATACCCAATGTGACTATCACCCTTTAAAAGAAAAACTATGTAACGAAAGATTTATTCAAAAAATACTAAGACCTAAAATATTCAAATCCACCAATCACAGCAAAGTACGAATATAGATCACGCTTGACAGATTGCTAAAGAAAATTCTCGTTATATTATCGATCAATAGCTATTTGCATTCAGAAAACTGCCTCGTTCTGCCTACCTCTTATGTATTCATATAGCATATAACCTTTATGCCATCTGTCTGAAATCTCTTTGACCTAGGGTTCAATGTCGGTCATTTAGGCTTAGTAGAATGTCCTGGTTAGTAAAACGACTTCTGAAATACAGTTTAGGGTTATTGAATATTGTTACTACGTTTTTATGTTAAAACAGCGGATGTTTAGGCTGTAAAGTTTTGCAGACTCTTTATTTGAGAGTTACTCTACAAAATTACAAAATAAAAATATTTTATGGTTTACTGCTGAAAAAGGGACTTTTTGTAATAAAAGTTGGCTATTACCACCACGCTCGGTAAGCCGATTGCACTGAGCACAAAATATGGAATTAAATGTTCGTGGGTTGCAGCTGAAAATCAGCGTCAGGGTGACCTTGTGTTGTCATCTGACATTAAACTGAGCTGAGGCTCTTTAGGCTTAATTTTTTTTTTTTGTTATTTATAGTTTTAAGGTGTTCTTTTTTGCTCGAATGCCAATAAACGATACGATATTTGTAGCCAATTCGTAAATGTAGTTTATTTTCAATGATTTTTACAATACTCCAATCAATCTGCCTAGCCTTTTCCCAACTATGTTGGGGTCGACTTCCAGTCTAACCGGATGCAGCTGAATACCAGTATTTTACATGGAACGACTGCCTATCTGACCTCCACAACCCAGTAACTGGGTAATACGATACCCCATGGTAAGACTGGTGTCAGACTTTCGGGCTTCTGACGACTCGTAACGACTGTCAAAGATCCACGAATGAAAGCCGGGACCAACGGCTTAACGTGCTTTCCGAGGCACGGAGGATTCTCGGTATGTAAAGATGGTCACCCATCCACTGACCAACCCCGGCAAGCGTAGCTTAACCTGATGGATCGACCAGTGCGGCTGTTGTTACTTAGCCACGAGCTCCTCAACACACATTACAACACTCCATTTCGTAAAAATTGTTATGTACCTATAAGACCTGGTAGGTACCTAATATCACTGATTAGTTTGACTAACGAAATAGTGGCCTTATTTCTTTGCTTTTGACTATGAGTTAGAGTTCAGACTAGTTAGAAAATAAAGTAGGTTAGTAAATTAGTACTTTGCTATAAATCAGGCTTCAACTTTCAGTTGTAATTCAATTAGACCATAATTTACAGATGCTTTGAAGACTAGAGTTGCCAAGAACTGGTCCAATAAAAACTTATGACCAAAAATATTCGTGATGACTGTTGTAAATTGTAATAGATATAATATTTATTCCATTTTGGAAACATTGATTTCTAGAAAATGTGATGTCACTTTAGAAAGAATGACGCTGTGGCGCCCGTCTTTTGTATCAACTTCAAAAAAAGGGAAATCATGCATTCGGCGGTACCTATCTTTTTTTTTCATGTAAGTACACCGATTTATCCGTGATTGCTGGGCCGATTTACGTGATTCTTACCTAGTTCTAAAATTATAGTTCTTTTTTACTTCGTAGTGTTTTTTTGTTGTAAAAAAGCTTTTGGCATCACCATAGTAGTCCGAATTCACTCACTGTTTGGAAAAGACCTACGTATTCTGGTACTCTAGCATCAGGCGAGTCCTCATGGTTTTGGCTAAACCCAAAACCATGAGGACTCGCAGAAGCCATTAATGTTAGTCTTAATTAGAACAATATTCTAATTAAAACTAACATTAATTTATTAATTTGTGGAGGAGCTCGTGGCTAAGTAACAACAGCCGCACTGGTCGATCCATCAGGTTAAGCTACGCTTGCTGGGGTTGGTCAGTGGATGGGTGACCATCTTTACATACCGAGAATCCTCCGTGCCTCGGAAAGCACGTTAAGCCGTTGGTCCCGGCTGTCATTCGTGGATCTTTGACAGTCGTTACGAGTCGTCAGAAGCCCGAAAGTCTGACACCAGTCTTACCATGGGGTATCGTATTACCCAGTTACTGGGTTGTGGAGGTCAGATAGGCAGTCGCTCCATGTAAAATACTGGTATTCAGCTGCATCCGGTTAGACTGGAAGCCGACCCCAACATAGTTGGGAAAAGACTAGGCAGATTGATTGATTAATTTATTAATTTGCCAACTGTAGAACCCTTTAATACCTCACAAGATTATAACCACCAATAGATCGTTGTATCCGATTAGGGACAGATTAGTAAACGTCTCGTTTCTGATGAAGATGCATTGCGAGAGATCGACAGGTGGCTGCTACGCCATGATTGATGCAACTATTCGCCGTGTTTGCGACAATCGGATGTCATAGATCAAGTCGCCAGGAGATGTGTCAACTAATGTATTGACAGGATGTGTTTGTGTGTACAGGAAATGGTTGACTATTTGTGTTGTGTTGTGTTGTGTTATGTTGTGTTGTAGTGTACGAGATTGTTTTAGACTATCAGAAGGCCAATTCTCGTACTTAAAAAACGTTCACATTCTAATCGCAATCTGTCAAACTTGTCAAAAATGTTGGTAAATAGATTGTATTTTTGACAGATTGCGAACGAGATGCGAATGCGAACGTTCTTAAAAATTACGGGAATTGCCCCTCTGGACTGTCTAAAACAATCCCGTGACCCAAGTCCTCTATCTATACATCGAGTATTATTATTTGTCTTCCGGGGCTTGGACAGGGTCTTGAGTCAGGGTCACTATATGATTTTTAAAGTTAGCTTTACATTTTGCGTCTTCTGTTTTCAAGGTTACCCGTATTAAAATTTTGCGATTCAAAGGAAGTCATTAATTACTACGCTCTACTATCTGCAAGTGCCTAAATTTATTTTTCTTTTCAAGTTAAAGTGACTTATGACTAAAGTCTGGTTACACGAGGTTTAGCATATTAACTAATAAGTTTCTAAGACAATTATTATTACCTTCAGTAAGCAAAAAAAAATACACACTATTTCCTTTGATTTAAAATTAATTTTTAATGCTCTTAGCCATTGAACGTAGTTTTTATGAATGACACATCTATTTCATAAGAAGAATGATTGATCTGTGCCCTACAGCAATGTATACAGGCTATTGGTTTGTATCAATTACGGATTACCTTGCTGTGATACTAACTTTATAGATCTGATCTTAGTTCAGTTCGTGTATTCCAATTAGCGATTGATTTAGAGACTCAATTAGCAAGATCGTATGTGACATTTAGTTCAAAACACCAAAGTTTTAGTTAATATGTGCTGATGTTCTGTTAAACTTGATTTTACATGGGTAAATGTTGGGACTGCGGGTAACAATAATGCTAGCGGTGAAAAATGCAATGTTCCCCACGCATAGAGTTAAGCGGCCAGTGCTGTGGCAATACCTAACTTGTGTTCTGTATAACTAATGTAAGAAGCGTCACTGTGAATATTATTCATGTTCATCCGAATAGACTTTCTCCTGGACACTGGAATTTTATTTACTCTCCTTTTCTAAGATACTCATAAGGTCCCACCATAGGCTGTACTGCTGTGGTCGTTTAACGATGATTAGTATCTATACCTATATTTTAGTTCGAAATGTCAAAACTGCATAAACCAAGTTGGTTTCCTTTAATATTTATCTTTTTCTCTTTCTCTGTGAGTTAAAGCTTAAATTCTACGAAAATAAACTGACAAATATTGTAAATACTATCAACACAAGAATCTACCGAAAAACATGGATTCAGTGGGTAATAATAACACTGATACAATTAAAAAGGTGAAATATTGACTAAATCAAGATAAAATAAAATAATGAAATATTGAATGGTGTTATAAGCGAATACTGTTACCTCCATCTTATCGATGAGATAGAGATATTGAGAGCAGTGGTGGCCCAGTGGTAACCGGCGCGATTTACAAGTTGTAGGTCGTAGATTCAAACCCTGACAGGCATTTTACTTAGAGTAAATTATTTCATCACCACGGCTCTCGAAATGGTGAAGGAAAACATCGTGAGGAAACCGGCATGTCCTAGAACCAAAAGTTCTAAGACATGTGACATCTACCAACCCGCACTGGGCCCGCGTGGTGGATTACGGCCCACTCTCTCTCATTGAGAGGAGGCCTGTTTCCCAACAGTGGGAACACTATAGGCTGATTAATTATGCTATAGAAAGAAAGAAAGAAAAGAATATTTGGGACACGCACAGGAAATACAAACAGTACCTAAGTAATAATAGACAAAAAAAAAAAAAAAAAAAAGTAGCATATGAAAACTAACAGAATAATAACGACCTGTGCGAGGCCATAAAGGCCACCTATCACAGCATAATGCGGCGATATTTAAATTTAATAGGGCCCACACTGTGATGCTATACTTATGCATCCTATTAAAGCAATCCCTTAGTTACCTTTCAAAATAGAATACCAATAATTATTTACAGAAAATTATGGCATATTTCAACATACTACCCTCGGATGGTTAAGAGTTCAACTTGAATAACATAATCCTATTAACCGACCCCTAAAAACAACTTCAGCTTTAGTGCTCCTTCAAGAGCTATCTTACCTACGTCACAGCCACTCGATACATTACATTCAGTAATTTGCCATTAGCAAGCCTGACTACGAGCGTTATATTGAAACCGCAATGCACTGGGAATATAAAGGAGCAATTTCTACGGTAATGTCCAATTGTGGAGGTGAGTCAGGTATCCTTCGATCCCACAGGAATACTTACAACATCGTCTGTACTGTGTTATTTGTGTTTCACTTTATTTTAATACGTGGATCACTAGTAGTCATGTGGGGAAAATAGTTGAGTTGTCGAGGTCGCATTATATATGATACGGGAATTTTAAAAGATGGACAAGACTTTTGGTTGTGAATGCATAACGTAACCATCGTATTTTGTTCCCGTCGGGTCACAGCGGAATGGCAGCGGCCGGCAGCGACGCGACGAGCACTTTCAGTGTGAAATAATTTTAAACTTTATCTACATACTTAAAAGACCAGTATCGCTTGAAAAGCTTGAAAGGTCTCGAGGCCGCCCGCAGTGCCGCGAGCGGTCGCGCACCACGCGCATCTTGTCGGTGGTTCTGCCTGCGGCTGCCAGCAGCGACGCGAGGCCGCTCGCGGCACCGCGGGCGGCCGCGTGTATATAATGTAGAAACAAAACTAGTCAAGAGGCGACGCCGACCTATTCTGTGCTTCTGTGCTTTTTAATACATATCTAAAGAAAATTCATTTTGTTTTATATGAAGATTGTTATGGTGAAGTCGATTTTTTGTCTTTCTAATAATATTTTTATAATTTTTATTAAAGTTTCTTATTTTCTAAAAAATAAAGGTTGCCTTGTTACGCTACTACGCTCGCGACCACTAGGTCGCGAGCGTAGTAGATCAACGAGGCAGGTTGGAAGTTGAACCCAGGGCCTCATTGGTTCTGCGGGGGTCGCCGGAAAGTCCGAAAGGGATACCGTGGCCCCTGGCAACGTACAGGCAACTGAAGGAACACGGGTGGGTTTTAGTCAGTAAGAGTCTGACACGCCCTCCCGCTCCGCCCAGAACGAGTAAAGTTATTTGATAATTTACCAACCTCAAAAAAAAAAAAAGGGCCTCATTGGTTCGATTTCCACGTCGGGCAATTATTGTTATTGGGTTTTTCCATCAGGAATATCTCTCAGTAGCAGCCCGTAGTCTGGATGTCTGGAGTCTTGGAACTGAAACATAACTGGCGAAAGTTAGGAGTCCTTTGTACACCTCTCCCTAGCCCTTAGGGAAAAACAGGTATGATGTTATGCTATATAAATAACTTCTGACAATGTCAAGAGTGAGTTCATAAGGCGAAAGCGTCCGGGTAGCCCGCGAAATTCAAATTTTCTTATGTTTTTTGCAATTTGCAGGTCAATATCAGGTTGTATGTTGATATAAATATGATTCACGGCCATATCAAATATATGTTTATAGAATTATAATCATAAAA
Organism: Agrochola macilenta; assembly: GCA_916701695.1. Lineage (NCBI taxonomy): Eukaryota > Metazoa > Arthropoda > Insecta > Lepidoptera > Noctuidae > Agrochola > Agrochola macilenta. The sequence goes on along the minus strand of OU753560.1, from coordinate 17,941,304 downwards.
AATCATCAATACAATTCCCTAAGTTTATAAAATTCTATTGAATGACTCTTTCATGAAAACATTACATTTTAGGATTATTCTAACATAAGGAGTTGTATTGCTGATTCTAATTCTGCTAAGCCATATTTGTCACGGTCGCGAGTCATATTTTAATCAAGATACAACCTGACACTGAACTTTGAATTTCGCGGGCTACTTTAGCGCTTCACCCTTAATAAAGATTCCGGAAGCATATTCATTATCATTCTCAGATGTATTTATATAGGCATGAGAAACAGGGTGTAAATTTCACTCATCCTCTACAGAAAAGGGAGGATCCTCTGATCAGACTGGTGTTGAGTCTGATGGGCATCTGCCCGACGATTGATGTCGTTGTTTAAATACTCGTCACGCGGTAAACCCTGCTTGCGCGATGCAGAGTTTTGCGTGACGTCAGTGTAATGCATAGTTCGCCTGTGGCGTAGGTGCCACCACATAATAACCAATTACGGGTATTTTCTCCCATTCATAAAATGTTCTTGTTTTTCCCTATTCTTAACTGAAAACAGACGGTAGTCAACCACTTGGGCCCAATATGGGTTGGTGAACGTACCCAGGTAGCCCACGACCAGCTCGCCGTCCGATAGGGACCAGGCCCGGGTCGACGGCGCGTTATGTTCCACGCGCGCCTCAAAGAGATGTCAGCACCAACTGACGGGGTCCGTAAGGACCAATGCCTGCTGGGGTTGCAGTTTTGTCCGAAAGGGATATCGCGGCCCCGGCACACAGGCAACGGAAGGAACACGGGTGGGTTTTAGTCAGTAAAAGTCTGACACTCCCTCTCGCTCCGCCCAGAGCGGGACGAGTCATTTGATGATTTCCCACACAAAAAAAAAAAAAAAAGGTTGCCCACGACTTGTAAGTCGACGCTAGCAGCACTGCTGTATTTTAATTCCGGTAGTCAAGTCAGCAAAGTAAGGTTTGTTTATTAACTTTATTTTAGACATGCGTCTGATACAACAAAACGAATCTAAAATCCGATTTCAGTCAGAAATCGAATCGTATCGATAATGCGAACTAGACGAACCGATTTCACAGAACCACGGCAAGAGTAGATTCGCGTAAGCAAGTATTTGTTTATGTTTGGTTAGTTTTGATCGATGCACTTACAGCCGAATAATACTACTAGAGACGATCGAAACTGCGAGACGGAGCCTCGATCAAAAAAAACGGATTTTAAACGATTTCAAAAGCTGAAATCGGATATTTAAACTATTACTTTGTTTTCTAAATATATCTTTTGCGCCGATCCCACACACTAAAGATTGTTTTTAAGGTTTCAGAAACTTGAAATGCCAGTTATTTTTAAACGGATAGTTATCTTACACCCACTTAGGTTTTAGATAACTTTATGGTTCTATTTGTAGATTGCATTATAATCTTAAGAATAATAATTGGCTATGCAGTCAGCCTTTTGGGCACTTTTCCCTCTGACAGCGATGCGGACGAATTTTTTGATGCTCAATAAGCTGTTGCCTTTATTTTATTTTCTTATTTTTTCCTTGACATACTTGTACATAATATATATAATAGTAAGTTGTATATAAATCAAATATTATTGAAATACATGCACGTCAAATATCAAAGAAAAACAATATTGTATTAATGTTTTACTCCATACATTTAATATTAATTGAAGCCTTTAACAAACAAAGCTAGTAGCATGTTTGTTTAACAGTAAAGATGGTAAACAACTGTTTAATTTAGAAGATAATTGGTTTACTTACAAACCGAAACAAAGGCCAAATTAATTAGATTAGGGTATTAAGAAACCAAATCAATCAGAAAATTAAACTAAATTGGTGTACATTTGATACCACTAAATTGTGGTTAAGACATATTAAATACCAAACTTTAATAGTATACTTGCTTACAATAACGAAATACTATACTTACTTACGTATAGTTGACCAAATAGTTGAGTTACCACTTTTGACAACAATTCCAAGTTAATTGTGATTAAATTGTTGTATTGTAAAATTGAATGTAAGTGATAATATTAAATGGATAAATAAAAATAGGAGAAGTGGTGAACTGGTGGTAACGGTCGCGCCTTACGAGTTGAGGTCGTAGATTAGAACCCTGACTGGCGCTTTACTTAGTGTAAATTACTTTATCACCACTGCTCGCAAAACGGTGAAGGAAAACATCGTGAGGAAACCGGCATGTCCTATAACCAAAAATTTTAAGACATTTGTGACATCTACCAACCCGCACTGGGCCCGCGTGGTGGATTACGGCCCACTCCCTCTCACAGAGAGGAGGTCTGTGTCCCAGCAGTGGGAACATTATAATCAGTCTAATTATGAAAAAAAAAAAAAAAAAACTAACTTCGCTAATGATGAAAGTATCTAACTGTCACATAGTCAGATAAACCTTGTCGTTTTACAACATGCAAATGACACTCAACTTTAGGATGGTAAAGGAGTTACGAGGTGCACTGAAAATGACGCATTTCTATAGATATCATCTTTGTTTCAAAATAACTTGGCTGAAGTCGACTGAAGGGGGCGATGACCCTGCACACACTCGTTGATAAAAGATACATTATGTTTTACACGTCCAGTTTGGAAAGTTAGAAAAATAACATCACGACTGTTTCCCCGAAGGGTTAGGCAGAAGTGAACCTACCCCTAGTGTACCCACAACTTGCTAGATATGTTTAAGTCCCATGTAATAGGGGACGAGCCTATTGCTATCAACTGGGGACAAATTTAGACTCCGGACTGCTACCGAGAAATTCGTAATGGAAAAACCCAATAGGTATTAATTTGCTCGACCTGAGTATCGAACCCGGGACCTCAAACTCAGCAGTAGCGCTTCAGACCAACGAGGCGGCCTTTATTTTTTAGAAAAGTTACAAAATTTACACTATAAATGGATCATATTTTTATTTTAGACTTACTTTTACAAAAAATTGTCTTCACAATAAAAATCTTCACATAAAACTAAATGAATTTTCTTTATGTATGTATTAAAAAGACGGCTGAACTTTAAAGAGAGGAACGTATTCGTGATGGCAGTCTCCAAGTGTAAAAAATTTAATTACACGAACCTAAATGAGGGAGGGCGCATTCATTAAACGTGGAATCTCAGAAACATAATTTCGGGAATGTTTTTAATATAATAGTTGTAAATTTTGCTATGCGAGCAGAGCACTGTTTTGTCCCGAATGCTTACGTTGCGTATATGAACAAACCGTTAGTTTTGTTACATGGTTCCCTAAGAAATAGAAAACCACTAAAATAGATCAATCTGTCTATTCTTTTCCCAACTATGTTAGGGTCGGCTTCCAGTATAACTGGATGCAGCTGAATACCGGTATTTTACATGGAGCGACTGCCTATCTGACCTCCACAACTCAGTTACGATGGGTACGATACCCCTTGGTAAGACTGGTTGACAGACTATTTGCTTCATCAAAGTATTTACTCTCATTGTCTATACATTTCTGCCATCTCATGGGAAGGTCATTTATGCCTTTGCGGTAGAACTCCGAGGAACTGGACTCAACAAACTGTGTGAAGGCATTTTGTATTGTACCCTGGGAAGAAGCATTGTTGCGGTGTTTGACCAAGAGTCAGCCAAAGCGTTGTTCGCTTGCGATTATCGTATAGAATCCACTTTTCATCACACGTTACAATTCGCCCCAAAATCCCTTTATTTCTGTACCGGTTCAACAAGGTAAGGCGAGCTTCAACGCGCACTTCTCTCTGCAGATCAGTCAAATCATGGGGCACCCATTTTTCAAGTTTTTTTTATATGTTACCGATTTGATGCAAATGGGTCAATATTTAGGGTATGCTAACATCAAACCATGCCGCTAATTCCTTGGTAGTTTGATACGGATCGGCTTCTACCATCGCATTAATTTCATCGTTATTGACCTAAGTGGCTTTGCTACCTCGGGGTTCATTCTTCATGTCGACGTTTCGATTACGAAAGCGGTTAAACCAAAATCGCACGGTGCGTTCATTAGCCCTATCCTCTCCAAACACAACATTGATATTGCGAGCTGCTTGTGCTGCGTTAGTTCCAAGTAGGAACTCGTATTAAAAAAATACTCTAATTTTCAATGTAATCCATCTTTACTTTAGAAGCTGAATGAAAAAACAATTGAAAGTCAAACAATCGAATGTTGTACATTTTACAAATGAATGTTATAGCTATCTTGGGAAAAAAGTTTCACTCTGGAATCTCACACTATGCAGGTTTAATTTTAATTCAAAGTGGCCAGTTCGTTAAAACGGCAATTTCATATTTAATCTCTATTATTTTGTGCAAGTTTATGGTACTTTTTTATAATTAAATGGGCATTAAAATGCAATTATGAGAATTATAACTGACTTAAGTAGTGTTATTGCCACGGGTCCAATTTCCACCCGCTACAAAACGAGATGACTTGTTGAAAAATGCATGCTAAATGGAATGCCTACATAACTTTTTGTACCAAACATAATGAACATTTAATTCAAAATACTGTCGTTTGCCAACATTTTCAGTTCTATAGCTCCAACTATTATACTGTTATTGAATATTAACGCCCCATTTATAGCACTTAAATTTTATGACACAACAGTGGTAAATTAATATGAGTGTGTTCGTGTATTGATTCCAATGTGTGGGTACTAATACAACCTTTTTAGAAAACCAAATAAAACCTTTTTGACAAGGTAGCGTCAAAAAAGCTTTTAATTTATCGTACGGCCTAATGTAACATTTTTATCATGACGTGTCAATGGTACCCAAATGAAGGACAAAAACCTTTTTTAGTCTTTCATTCTTATGTTGATTTGATACAAACTCGTAAGTAAACAGAATTATTTTCAATATGTATTCGTTTGTGAGTACTTGCTATAAACTTGGCTTTTTTTTTTTCCAACGAGGATAAAAATAAAAAAACAGCCTTCATTGTGCGTGTCGGACTACGCACAATGAAGGGTTCCGTAGTTGGGATGCACCATAAATACATTTATTCACTTAATAAAGGTTAAAGTAGTTTTAATAAAATAGAAAAACAAAAGTAGTTTTAATTTTATGTTGTTTCTCTCTCCTAATTTTGCTGTGCCCGACAGGGTCCATATCGATCTTTTACTTCATTATACCATCTCTGTAATACTTATCGAATGCAATAAAGAATTGAGTATTTGGTATTGAGTAATTTCTGACACTTTGAAAAGGGGAGTAACTATTTTTTTTGAAACATTGTTATAACTTTGTAATTAAACACTGTGTGAGCAGATGATTATTATTCATTATTAGTATTCTAGTTCGCTAGTTAGCCACATAGTTTATGTCCATAAAGTATTATTGCCAAATTAATCAAAACAGCGAAATATTTGACATTTATTTGCGACGTTGCCCACTTTCAGAATAAACGTTCTTAATGATTTTTCCTTCTTCTCAAATTGATTTGATTCGTCAGTTTCCCAAAACAAATTAAGTAATGATCAAAATCAATCTACCTAGCCTTTTCCCAACTTTATTGGGGTCGGCTTCCAGTCTAACCGGATTCAGATGAATACCAGTATTTTACATGAAGCGACTGCCTATCTGACCTCCACAACCCAGTAACTGGCTAATACGATACCCCTTAGTAATACTGGTTGTCAGACTTTCGGGCTTCTGACGACCCGTAACGACTGTCAAAGATCCATGAATGACAGCCGGGACCAACGGCTTAACGTGTTTTCCTAGGCACGGAGGAGTCACGGTATGTAAAGACTAAAGATAGTTACCCATCCATAGACCAACCCCGGCAAGCGTAGCTTAACCTGACAGATCGACCCATGCAGCAGTTATTACTTAGCCACGCGCTCCTCCAAATAAAGTAATGATCAAAAAACATAATTCCCTTGCTAAGTAAAGGGTCGCTCTCAAGGGCATGGCCGATATAGGAGGAAAATCTAACACAGTCCTATAGTGGTGTTAGATTGATGGTCATGTTTGGCACCCCAATGTTTTATACATTCAGTGGAATTAAGGAAATATATGGCGGAAATTAGTACGTAGTTGTTTTTGTTGAATTAATTTATGGCTATGGAAGGGCCTATGGAGGTATGAGGAACAGGGTGTAAAGTTCACTTATCCTGTATAGAAAAGATAGGATCCTCCGATCAGACGGTTATTGTGTCTGATGGGCTACTGCCCAACCGATTGATATTGGGAAGTTATACAGGGTGGCAGACACATCGACACAAAAACTGTTAGCATGGATTCAGTACATGACTCTGAACCCCTGCGATGATATTTTTCGTCGGTAATAAAAAAAAATCTGCTATTTCATAGAAAAGTGACATACCTACGCGGTCAAAATGTATGGATCAGCAGGTTTTTTTTTAACAACCGCCAAAAAAATTCATCGCAGGGGTTGCGATGAAATCATCGCTGGATATATATGCTGATAGCGCGGTAAACGCTGCTTGCCCGATGCAGAATTTCGCGAAACGTCAGTGTGATGCATATAGTTCGCATGTGGCGATGTAGATGCCACCACAGGTCTACTTGCAGGATTAGACAGGAGCCTGAGAATTTGGAAAACATTATTCCTGCAGCTTAAAGGTACAATTCTAATGGTATCCGCAAACGCTTCCGTAGATGGTGAAATTACCCCGCGCTGCAAGGTCGCGACTACTGAAGCGTTTTCAATGATATTATAACGTAAATTCACGCCTGCATTTTTTGTACAGTTAGGCAGAGGTATACATAACTACGTGAGGCATGCGTCCTTTTTCATAGATTAACATAGAAACCAAAAGTGTCACTGCGGTCTGTTATTGCGATTGAGCGGCTTTACCGCAGCAGTTTGCGTTCTGGGGTCGCCTTCGGAATCGTACATTTAAGATGTGTTTTTTCATGACGCATGTCTCTTTGTGATCTTCATCATTAGAATCAGATAAAGGATGTATTTTTTGCTTTTCAAACTAGGCTTTTTCTTCTTAGCATGTATATGGAACTTAGCTACGAGTTTTGCGCTATCACTGGTGTCCTTTAATTCCTGTAACGTCACTCCGCAAAATCATTTAATTAAAAACGACTTTTGCTACGACACAGTAAAGTGCAATTCAGGTCGCACACCGCCTATTACCTATAGATATATTCACCTAGAAGTTGCCTCTCTTTCTATCGCGTAACTCTTATATCTTCTGACTACGTTACGCCCACTGAATTCGACAAGTCGAGCCCGCCGCGTAACTACTTGTAGCTTCATACCTAAAATGCGAGTGACCCATCTGTATTAATTTGTCGTAGCGTGCAGGAAGCAGGGCAAGCAGGTTCCAATACCATATCTAAGCTAAAGACAGTCTCATATTTATTTGAACTAGTGGTCGCCCAGAGGTTGAAATTCGACCATAATTCATTTAAATGTCAAAATTCTAAGGTAGCCATCTTGTGTCAAACGCAAGGTAGTGTGTGTAATGATTTTTTTATTAATTTAATTTATTTCTAATGTATATTATATAATAATATTAGCTTTCTGCATCCTTCTCCATATAAACTTTAACTGTGCCAAATTTCATACTCCTCCGTCCACGTAATTTTCGTAAAAAGGGGTACAAAGTTTTTGCTTCACGTATTAATACGAGTATAATAATTAAGAAGGTACCAACACCACTTTACAAAAATGTAATGGAAAAGCCACATAATATACTTTCCATATTTACCACACCTACAACGTTCATTACTTTCAATACCATCGCACACAAAATCTACGCTGCCCTTGGAAAGCCACCCAAATGAGTTGGTAAGCAAATCTACGGAACAACACATGTTGGGTTCTTCCGTGTCAGTACCCCATTACCGTTCAACCGTCACAAGGCATCAGTATTACGATCTGCTTGGTTTCTAGTACCTACAATTTCTTGGAAGAGAAGATTGGTAAATCTTTCGTAAAACAATGATTCAGTGGAGACTCCATAGCTTGTTATATGCTTATGAATTTTGTATACCCACAGTTATATTTAAGTTCTAAGTAATCATCGTAGCTTTTTTTCATTAGTCTTTGCGCTAAGTTTTTGCAAGACTTGCTTTGAATATTGTCTACCAATCGACTTAATAAGATAAAGTGGAACCACCGTGGAACGTAGAACTTTCGACTGGCTGGCTCTCTGAAAAGAAAATGATTGAGGACTTTTAACACTGGTTCTTGTACTATGTAGTTATAGCTATTAGTAAAAATAAAGTAAAATTACTTAGATACAGCTAAAGAATTCGAAAAAATAAATTGAAAATATGTAAGTGAAGCACCACTTAAATATTTTAGAGTTTTATCATTTAAATCCAAAAATAAACTCTACTTAAACCTACAACCAAAGAAATAAGCAACTCATTAGTCTAGAACCTAAAATTAAAAACCCAAATTGTATAACCACATAGTATTTTTAAATAACCACTCAAAAGGATTTGCATAAAAAGTTAACTAAGTCTCCTCATATCCCACTCTTAAATGAAAGAGAAAATTTATGTAAAGAGCGTTCGTTCCCGTGTCTTTAATAGCTTTAAGTGCTGAAATAAAACACACTAGGTATTTGAAATTTAAATAAAAATACAATTTAGTTAAAAGCATTCTCTAGGCTCTTGTGAAGCAGTTTGTTTTATCTTCTTCAGGTACACATCAAAATCAGACTTTTTCAAGACACTGCAGTTTAATAGACAATAAACGGTGATCTAAGTTTACTGCTACTTAAGCTTAACAGTCCGGTGTATAATGCATTAACTGTGTAGTTGATTTTGTGCTGTAATTAACGAAGTTTTCCAACATCTTGAATTATTTTTTTATGAGATAGCATAAGGTATATTCTCAACCGAAACATTTTGTGTTTACCGCAGTTTGAACAGTTAAAATACAATGATTGAACTTGCTATTACGCTGACTGACGATAATATTCCGACATACGACCACACAATATAATATATTATCAAGTAGATAGCTCGAAATACCACATTAATAACTCTACAAACAAAATAACAGTCGGGTAATTATAATTATCTGCATAAAGCAACTCCGGGAAATACAGTACATATTTATCTTTCCTATTCGTCGATTCCGCCATTAAAATGAACGCGACAATTATCGAAAACACAAAACGATTAACCCAGATAAAGGCCTGGCTATTGATTCCGTACTGGCCGCAAACCAGAAAACCAGAGAACCCACCACTATAATTCACCAACCGAAACTTTAACCCTCACTTCACTGTACACTGCTCTTTATGTCAAACAAAATTCGTTAAAAATGCACCTACGACTTTACATAAACAGCAATGGAATGCAAACAAAAAACGTAAACTTATCGTTTCGTCATCACTTGATACCCCCCCTGGGTATCGTTAATTCTTATTGAATACCTCGTATTGTTCGCTAATTGAATGGAATCAATCAATTTCAGCGTATATCAACTTTTACGACATAAATGACATTCGCAGAACTGAATAAAATATAGTGCATCAATTTTAAGAGTTAAATTGGGAAATGGGTCACAGTGATGTATGCAACAGTAAACTAAATGTGTAGGTATCAAAATATAGTGGTACATAAATATTTGAAGATGATAAAAAACTAGTAGTGTAGAATGATTCAATTTGAAAAACATACGCTTTAAAAAAGCTGTGTTGGACGTCGAAAATTTGAATCAGTTCTCAGGACAAACAAAATCATAAAGAAGGCAAATTTTGTGAATGAATTAAAAATGGTGACAGGACTGGATAGACACACAGTATGTAGAAATTTTGGCAAAGGACAGGCAAAAACAAGAAAATTGTATGAAAGACAGAAAATTCATGAAATAGTTTAACAAATCTAAGCATGATAATTGTAGTGTATCTTTATAATAGACATGTAAACACTGTCTCATTCACACAAGTAGTAAGGTAGCTGCTGTCACTAATGTCATCTGTCAGTTACCACGAATGGCGGGAAAACATTAATAGTGAGGTGGCAATACACAAGAGGCTTAGTGTGGTAGTGTAGTGAATCTGTGTAGTGTTAATATCAACTTAAATACGGGATGCACAGAATTCTAAAATAATGAGACTGCTCAAGGAAATTCATAGAACATATTATTATAGGCCCTTGACATTAGCAAATACAAAGTTCTATGCAATTTACCCAAGTAAATACCAACAACGAAGCGTACCCAAAAGTTTTATTATCACTGCGTAGTAATTATAAGTTTATAGCTCAGCCCATGATAAATAGATCGTTTCGATGATAAATAGCCCGGACCGATACCCGATTGATAGACGCGTGGCGCTTCCAAACGTCAAATGTGATGTAATTTGTTAAATGTTGCGTACAATGTTCTTTGAATCAATAGTTATTTGCGATGTGAGATAGGGTGTTTACTTTATTTATTTTTATTTATTTATTTGCTAACATGTACGAGTAAAACACTGGTTAGGCATGCATAAAAATTTCATGACACAGTATTAAGACATGCACCCTGTAGGCACTGCAAATATTTCATATATCAATGATTGAAGTACACAATATAATGTTGATTCTAATTATTACAATTCATACATTTTTATCTGTATTTTTTATGGTGTACATAATAAAGAATATTCTATTCTATTCTATTCTATACATTTTAATAAACATTTATGTTTAGTTATTACTACAAATAAAACATTATTATGAATTTGTTCATTCATTTTAGTCATTTTATGTAAGCATAATATAGTAAAGTCATTTATTATTTCACATTTACGTCAAGCTTATTATTACAAGGTCAATCGATTCACAATTTGTCAGGAATTTTCCTCAAAAGGTATAGTAGCCTTTCAGAGATTTCAACTGCTTCGAACAAATTGAGTCATTTCGTAGAGATTTTAAACTTTCCGGTAGTTTATTAAATATATTACCTAGTCTTGAATAAGGGCTTTCCCCATAACTTTTAAGTTTGTGATGGTGTGTGAGTATTAGTCTACTCCGTCGCATCGCATCATCCGCCCGCGCTATTATTTTTTAGGGGCATGAGGAACAGGTTGTAAAGTTCACTCATCCTCCATAGAAAAGGGAGGATCCTCCGACGAGACGGGTGTCATGTCTGGCGGGCAACAGCCCAGAGGTTGAAGTTGGGAGATTGTATAAAAAAAAATCTGCTGTTTCATAGAAAAGTGCAATACCTACGCGGTCAAAATGTATGGAGCAGCTGTTTTTTTTTAAATAACCGAGGAAAAATTTCAACGCAGGGTTCAGAATCATGTACTGAATCCATGGTAACCGGCTTCGCGTCGATGTCCCTGACACCCTGTACATGTCCATCGCGCGGTAAACTCTAATTGCGCGATACAGGATTTGTGTGACGTCAGGATGTTGTGTGAAGTCAGGTCTTTGATGCGTAGTTCGCATGTGACCACAATTTTATTTTCGTTTAGCGTTCTTTCTGAATTTTTCTTTTGCTTTTGCTCGGCTCTTGAGGGTCGCAGCCCGATGTTAAAAAACCATTCTCAATTGGGCTTCTTCTTCTCTTCACTCTTGACAGAGCGGTCGTGGTCACAATGAACTGTGTCTAATCGCAGGTGTAGTCGTTGCCCGCCTCACGATGTCTCTCCATCTAGTTCTGTTACATATCACAATCTGGCGCATTCAGTAACAGGGCCTCCAACCACGGATTTTATTTGATCGGTCCACCTCATCGGTGACCTGGATTGTGGCCTATTACCTTCCTACTACTACACGCTCTATGGAGTCATTATTCCGCCTGGAGACGTGACCAAAAAACTTCAGTATTCGAAACTGTACTCTACTACTTAATTGGGCTATCCAATGCATAAAGATTATCAAATCCAACTGGTATAGTTTCAGAGATTAGCGCGTTCAAACAAAAGAACGAATAAACACTTCAGCTTTATTCTATATATATGTACTGGGGCAAATTTTTCAATAGTCAGATAAATTTTATCTGAAGAATAAATATGACAGTTTGACACATTTCCTACAGAAAAGCTTAGTATAGTTAGTACAGATACTATTCCTGTATCTTACGATTAAACCCGAGATTCGTAACTTTTATTCATGTAAAGAGTATTACTATTACAGAAGAATCTTCTTCTATAATAGTAACACACAGAAGAAGACAGATAGACGGAAGAATATTCTTCTGTAATACTTGTAAATGTCTTGGTACCTTCAGAGTTCGACTGCGGCAGTTTCTTATTGCCTCTCAACAAAAACTGGGTATGACCATTTCGAACACGTCCATTATATAACTGGCTGTCGTGTTCTTCCCGAGTCAATCCCTCTATTTAGCGTAACTGGTGATCACAAACCTGTGAACAAGGAGGTATTTAGTAATTGAATAGCTGCGGATCTTCTGTTCGATAATAGTTATAATACGAGTACACATGTTATTTACCTATATTTATTTACTATAAACATTATTATTTTAAATTAGCCATTGAATCGTTTATTTATTTGCACCCACGCTACTATAATTATATTAAGATTATTTATTTCAATATTAAACATATGACTATATATATAATAAAGTAATCAACAATACAATCAACATATTAATGTACAAGAACGTTTCCCAAGGCAAAACTTTACTGTAGAATACTCCATAATTTAAGTTGCGGGTATACTTACTTTTTTCACGCGCATAACACTTTGTCACAACACCAATTTATCTCGTCTGCTAGACGTCCGTATGTCACTGCAGGGATCTAGCAGAATATCAGCGTTAGGTATATTTGCCTGACACATGCTGAGCTGGACTCCCATTTGGTGCAACCTTGAGACGCACACCGCACCTTGTTTTTCCTTTTTTCATTTAAACAAAGTACCTATGTCATAATGTCACTCTATTTCTTTAAGTACTAAACTTATGTTTTTATTTTTTGTATATTGGCATCATGTTTTTATGTATATTCATGTAATTTGTTATCTTTTAATTGTGCTTTTGTGTGTCTTTTGTATGCACTGAATAAATGTTTTATCTATCTATCTATCTATCTACTTCATAATATACACAATTACAGTTTTTATATTTTTATGCCTCCCGTTATAAATGGTTTAAATTATCACATGGCAAATGTGAAAATGGTATAAAATTCTCAGAATATGTAGTTTTATTTTCTTTAAACCTACCAACATAATCAAATAGGAAAAGACTTAATACAGCTCCCAATTTAATCGAATAGTCATGATTCGTGTGTCCATAGCAAATATGGCGGCCTTTTTTGTCTACATAAACTTGCAGCATAATCTCGTATAGCTTAACACAATTGTGGTCCACCGAATCTATACGTGGAAAAGTGTGGCTCATGTTGACGTGTGTGGATCTCAGGTCTGTGAAGCATCCCTCGTCTACTTATTGCAAGTGTAGGGGGAGTTAATTGCAAGTGGTTTCCTGCAACACCCTATTTTCAAGCACATAACGAATTCTCTTTAGCGTCCGACGACGGTCTGGCTACGAGTATTTAGCTGGTTTCGTGCAAAAGCAACTGAAGAGCTTAGGTGCACTACTATCTAGCATTGGACAAATAAGGATTTCGTCAGGCTACCGGCTGGCTAGGTTATACAACCCTTATCACCACTAAAATAAATTGCTCATTGTTATATGAATCGCTATCAGCACATTAATAATTTTGTAGACTTACGACAAGACAAGACTTGGTTGGTATAATTCGTTCATGCTGTTCTATAATTGATAGAAAATAAATAAATAATCAAAAATCGTTATTTATTAATTATATTTTACCTAATTGTGAAATGTCATAGATATTTACCTGAAGGCAAAGAGCATATTATAGAGAGCATAACGTCCTCTCTAAATCACCAAGACCAAAGCATACTAAAATGAGCATTCATAAACGAATATAACTTTCCAGTACACAACTAACTTTATTAGAGTGATTGCATAGAGCTGCAATATTGTTGGAACAGAACATTTCCAATTCCCAATGTATCTGAGTGCCATTCGCGTAACGTTTCGTGCCGTGTCCCCTACAAGCATTAATTGGTGCATCCATTCACGTTTGTGGGTCACATTCGATACATTAGCATTGGCCTCAGTATGTATTGAATGGAGATTCGTAGGGTTCAGTCTTGGTAATTATGGGGGGTCTCTAATTACTCGGATGGTTGCGGCTTTTCAGGCCAATGTGTGACTTTTGTAAGCCCAAAGCGCTTTAACTATTCCGGCCTCTGGAATTCCAGTTGTATGTCGACCATGGTCCATTATTGATGTATGGGACTCTAAACTGTTGTAGAATTTGAACTTGTTATTGTAGTTACTTAGAGAAGTTCTTAAAAAGGTGGCTGGAAAAGACTGGATGCGGAAGGTGGAGGACAGGGTGCTGTGGCGCAGTGTGGAAGAGGCCTATGTCCAGCAGTGGACTGTGATAGGCTGATTTGATTGACTGTAGTTACTACGGGACTGTTTTAGAGTTTTCGCGTATAAGCAGTGGGAACAGTGAACGAAAATAAATGTTTTATATATGATACCTAAGAATGGTTTTGTACTGCATGTTGACATAATTATTGTATGCCTATTAGGCAGGACATAATGGAACTGTAATTTATCTAACATCTGTCTGTATAACCTATGCCCACAATAAAAAGATTTGATTTGATTTGATTTGAAATTATTTTCGTTCACTGAGTGGGAATGATAGTCATAGGACATTGTATAAAATGGCCTATGAATCGAGATGTATCTTTACAATAATTACTAGTTCTTTTTTTTATTTACTTTATAATTATTACAATAGAACGGACAGTTCATAATTTCGAAGACATTTGAAAAAGCAATTGACTTCGGTCTTATTCCCCAGCGCCATTATTTTTTGTTTCAAGGTGACGTTTTGAGTAGCCTCTCTCAGCGCTTGATCTATGAATAAGGTTTTAGTTATAAACAGAATAAAGCGATTGAAAGCGCTGTGTGAAACAAGCAACATCGACATTGACGGTCGATGAATTGACCGATGACACTTTGATAGTAATGACTGTGTCGTTATTTTGTCACTCAGAGTATATTTTTATTGGTCATAACTACAAATAAATTTGTATAAAGAAATGGTTCTGACTAGGACCTAGAACCTAATAACATATATATAATGAAACGTTTGAAGATAAAATCCAATTAATTTTCACTAATAAACGCTAAGTTAATATGCTTCTATTGTCCTAATTATAACCCCAAAATCCGAGAGTGTTTTAGATTTTTTACTATTCTCAGAAGTATCCGTGATTTTAATTTAGTTTCAATCGAATATATGCATTATTTAGAACACAGCAAGTGAATTCACGTCTCTGTTGGTTCTGAGGCAAACGATGTATGGACGCCGAACAATGTAATAACAGTCATCATGGTCCTTTTGTAAAAATTACCAAATAATGGACTACTTTTTAGTAAAAGAAATGAAGACGTAATTAATGAACACAAAAGCGTATACGATAGAACAGATTTAATATACACAACCACAAAACAAAATAATTTTGTTCTTATACTTACATACTGTCAAACATATAAGTTCAGTTTCCGCTAACCAAAACAATACATAAAATATGAAAGAAAAAAAGCCCCATGTACACAAGCCGATTATGTTGAATCCATTCAAACGAAAACATGGCAACCTGTCTTGAAATGTTTCATGAATATTTAACTACCAAATGTATTGGCAATCGTCACGGAAATAGAAGAATGGAAGAAAATGTTCCTTTATATCGGCAATAGAGGTAATCCTATAAGTCTCGAGGGTCGTGCTGTGGAGTATTACAGTACCATTGTTTTGGAGAAAGAAAGAGATGGCATTAACATTTGTATAATTTTGTCCTTGCAAAGGAATCGTGACACTTACATAGGGTTCTCAGACACAATAATAGGAAAATTAATGTAAGGAAATTAACAAATATGGGCACTGCAGTGCAGTACATTTTGCCCGGTTGAGGGCATAAAAAGTATATGAATAAGTATATCAGGATAATTAATTTTCTTGCAAACCCTTTTATTACTTACTATGAGGAAAAACTTTTTCTATATTTCCAAAGATTTATAAACGTCATCGAATGCTAATTAATTTCGGGATATTAAAAAATGTTCTTTATTTCACAGATACTACTAGACATATCCCAGCTTTTTTATTTATCTATACGAAAAGTGACAGAATAATTTCAATAATTTGATTTGTGAGAATTTGCATACAAAAAATTACTTTTGTGAGCTTTGGGTCAGGACAGAAACAATTTTTTTCACGAAAAAGTACTGCATGTCAAACTTAAAAATATACCACTAAAATGAACTTCCAAAACAACAGTCATATCAAAACCCCAAATCTAATAGGTACCTTATCTACAGACGCGTCGCCACCGTCAGCATGTCAGACGCCCAATCAAATTCTGCTTACGACCTAGGCCGCAAATCACATCGACTCGGTCTTGCGCTGAGTCGGCCTAAATAAATCCAGCACTGGCGAAGGATTACTGGTGTTAGAAATCAAATGTTAGGGAATTAGTTTGGGTTCGTTAGAATGACTTTGAAAGGTGTGGTTTTAAAAGGAATGGAAATCAAGACTAAACTATCGGAAGAATTATCTTTAAGTCCTATGGACCTGCTATCTAATTACGCAACACATTTTCGAAAACGATTACGACTAATCTGTTTAATTTTGACAGTTCAACAACATTCATTGCGTTATTTACGTTGTCGAGCAGATTTTATTTTCGAACTTATGAAGCAATGGATTAGCAATCTGTTTCAAAACGATTCAGATTCTGATTGATCTTGTATTACGTAATTAGGGTACTGGTCGTAATAGGGAGTGAGCCTATTATCATGTACCGGCCACAGATACAGAATACGAATTTCGTGTAATAAAAATAATAGTTCTCTAGACCGAATTTCGGCCATGGCGATCAATCTCAGCGCGGCACTTCGGCGCGGCAGATACTATAGTGCACAAGTGAGTGCGTAGACACAGGTAAACTCTGTCTTATCTACACTATCACAGTTCAATGAAACGGCAATCCGACACGACCGGAGAGAGATCAGGCGCAGGGCCAATGACTTAACGTGCTTTTCGAGGCACGGGGGTATCATACCGCCAACTTCAAAACCGGCCCGTTACTAAGAAATTCCTAATGGAAACCGAACCAGGACCCCACGCTCAGCAGTCGCGCTTGCGTTCACAAGACGACATTATTCTTATTTTTCGAATTATTACAGCAGACCGTTAGAAATTGCTTGCCAGGGTTGCGAGTTTGTCCGAAAGGGATATCGCGGCCCCGGCACACAGGCAACGGAAGGAACACGGGTGGGTTTTTAGTCAGGAAAAGTCTGACACGCCCTCCCACTCCACCCAGAGCGGGAGAAGTTATTTGATAATTTCCCACCCTCAAAACAAAAAAATAATTAAAAGACCGTTAGAAATTATTCAATTCTGTGTATTATTTTTCTTTTACAAAATTATTACTGCAGACCGTTAGGAATTAAAACTGAAGCAAATCAGTGAATCAGAATATCCTTAACAAAGCGTAGTAAACGTTGAGACTCGATACTAGAATTAAACGCAAATGTAAA
Source organism: Agrochola macilenta (assembly GCA_916701695.1). Taxonomy (NCBI): domain Eukaryota; kingdom Metazoa; phylum Arthropoda; class Insecta; order Lepidoptera; family Noctuidae; genus Agrochola; species Agrochola macilenta. The sequence continues at coordinate 17,923,741 of OU753560.1, read as the reverse complement.
TCTAGCTGAGACTTTAAATGAGATTTGCATACCACGAACTTGTGTATTAAGGATAGAGCGGGACAACATTAATTTATTGCGGGAACGTAAGGGATAAAAAGTATCATATGTCCATACATGGTCACCCAGGTCATGGTCTACCTGGGTGAACCATCGGAATCCGTTCTGCCGTTTATGCGTGAAAACCAATAGACTGGCAGAGTTACTTTCGCTTAGAGGTATGACGAACAGGGTGTAAAGTTCACTCATCCTTCATAGAAAATGGAGAATCCTCTGACCAGACGGGTGTTGTGTCTGGTGGGGAACTGCTCGACGATTGATGTCGGGACGTTGTATATTTACTCGTCGCTCGGTAAACTCTGCTTGTGCGATGCAGGATTTTTGCGTGACGTTAGTGTGATGCGTAGTTCATATGTGGTGTTGTAGATGAGACATGTTGTAGACAAGCATTTTCAATATTAATATGGATGGTATGGACTGTTAGCGTATAACTATTTGTGACATTTTCTGGTAGGTTTTGCTAACAAGACTATACTTTAGTGTATCTGATAGCAGAAAAACTACCCATCTTATAGCTGTATAAACATAATCATAGTTAAGCATTTCATGTAAAAACATGACCATACCACGCATTAAAAGTCGAACAAAACGTATCCAGTCGTACAATCAAAACAGAGACATAAACATGCAAATACCTAGTAGCAATAACGAAACGAAACGCCAAATCGCACGGCATGTGTAATTGAATCTGAAGGGAAATTGCATTCCGCACGTGAAGTTCCGATCACACAGTCGTGTTTGCAAAGATAGGGACATTTTTATACTAAAAATTTTACTGGACCTGAATTTATTGGCGAGATAGTGTCGGATATGAAATAAGTATTCTGTGATGTTCTTGTATGTAAAGTTTTGTAATATCGTATATCATTCGTTGAACTTGAGTGCTGAATTGTTATTGTATTCTGGAGTGTTTTTGTGATTTAGGGTACTTTGTTTTGTCGCAATTTGTTTTCTGCCCACGCAGGACTTTTACTTATGTATTTTTTTTCTAGCTTTTGCTAGACACCACAATCTACCTACTCTGTATTTACTTAAGTTTTTATTCAATTCGACTAAAGGTATGGTTATATTTTTTATTTAAACATTTGAGATTTATTTCAATGGTAGAACATAAACCAAAAAAATAACATTCAAAAACCCATTACCACAGCTTACTAGAAAGAGTCAATCCCAAACAAAAGAATCATTAAAGTTGCAAAAACTTAACACAATTACGCAAACTCTCATGAAACAACATTGTAACTAACTACTGAAAAAAAAAACAAAACAACCGCACTACTCCCACGAGGGATGTGAAAAGAAATTTACTTGTAATGTCAACAACTAGAGTGGGGAACATTAATTTTCCGTAAATTGTAGTGTAGCATATTCGTTTCCAGTTGGGTATTGTTACTTACAATTTTATTTCCTCTAACATGTAAGGGAAATTATTCTGTTCCCCTCTGTTGATACGAAAAAGGAAAATAGTTGTTACAGGTATGCGTTATTGCTAACATTCATTTCTTACATGGAAAATTTATTTGTTTCTGTTTGTACGGGACTGCTGTATGTATGAACTCATGTTTATGATATTAAAATGAAATGCAAACATGTTTAAGCTTATTATTAATACCGCCCCGTTGGTCAACTGGTGATTACATCCATTACATACTTCTAGGCTGTGGTCTAGTGCCATGCATGCTAATTCAAACAAAAAAAGAATTCTGAACATTAACACAGAAAATAATAATCATTTCCAAGTTTTTATTGACAAAACACTTACTTTCGCTGCTAACTATACATCATGTTCTCCAAACTCCACGTCAAACAAGTCACATGAACGGAAGGGGTCGTTACGTCGCGAGCTCGTGACGTCACGTATTCGCCCCGTTGATCAACTGCGGATTACGTTCATACTCCTAGGCTGTGGGTTAGTGTGGACAGGGTTAAGTTATCTGAGGATAAAGATATGTGTGTTAAATTGGTAACTGATAATAATGCATCGTTAGATAGGATGGTGTCTGTTGTTATTTGAGGAGTGGTTTTGTGTGATCCAAGAGGGAGCCCTCTGAAAGTCGGTCACAAATAGCTATCAAAATATGTTTCGCTGTTTTGATTAATTTGTCATTTTAACCAAATGTAATGTGCACAAAAATATTGAATGTAAATGTCAATAATAACACTGCAAGGTGAAATACAGTTAAATGCGTAGTGTCAAAGTTCAACGTCGATTGTTTTAACTTTTACCCTTTTGTTTCTGTATAAAAGTAAATCAACAGTCAAGAGAGAGGTTGACACTCATTTTTATTGCTGTTTTCTTTGGTTTATTCTCTATCACTAAATCCACTTGTGGACAGAAAGTTTCTTCTTTATTGCTAGCTACTATGCAGACTACAACTAAGAACCAATCATTTGCACCTTAAAAAATCTTTCCAATCTACTTTTTAATTAAAATCTTAAATTCATTCGATAAGAGGTTACAGGGCTTACGATTCTCTTTTTCATAAAATCAAGGTCTGCGGTAGACACGTCCCTGTTATTTCCTTTTTTTCAGCAGTAAAGAAAATATGACCCTCCAAAAATTACAAAAATGCGACATTTTTACCGCCGTGATTAGAGGACTACCAGACAAATTCGAAAAGTTTTTAACATAAAAGAAAATCATAAAAACCTAGACATACTCTTTCTTCAAAAAAATATGTAAAAAATAATTGAATCGGCTCAGTTTTCGAGAATAAACCGGAATACGAAACGTCGATCTCGTCAATTTTGTTTGTGATATAATCGGTCTGAGCTACAGCTGTCCCTATCGCACTCCACGGGGGCGGACTTGATGTAAGACGACGGCAATAGTTTCTTCAAATACCTATTTTTCAAATCCCTCGCAGGCCCTGTTCCCTCAAATCACTGACAGAAAATGCAAAGCTTAAACATAAACATAGGTCTAAAAGCATGACATCTTGCACAAGACTTCCTTCTTTATAGAAGTTGAACACTAAAAGGCTGATTTCACCAATGAAACTGAACGCGATCAGCATTTCTAAAACGCGTTCAAGAGCTGTCAGTGTCAATATTATACACTGACAGCTCTTGAACGCCTTTAGATGAGCTGAACGTGTTCAATTTCGTTGGTGAAATCCGCACTTAGAAAGGATTTTTGAAAATTGAATAGAGGATGAATGTTTGTATGGAAATTCGTAAACTACTATTTCCCAAACCGTAAAACTAAAAAACAAAACACTACCTCTCTGAAAACATATGTCTTCTCCTACTTAACATCCAAATCGTTGTCCGCTCCATTCCGTACACATGCTAACCGTCTTCGCGCACGTGCAAATAACGACAACAGTTCGGAGAGTCGGCCTTGTACATAATCATTAATTTAATGGACGGGCCCAAGGGCTGGCCAGTGGATAGTGGCGGTCACTACAGATCGTGACTGGCTTAACTTGCTGCGTGGGTTATTGAATAGCTTTGTGGGTATCGGCGAGTTGTGTAGACTGTGCTAGTGGTATTGAATACTTCACAAGCTAATAACATATTGGGAGAAATAATAAATGAAGATTTATTTAAAGATCGAAACAAAATAGCTCAATAAAAACAAAAATAAACATGAACGCGATCAGCACATCTAAACCCCGTTCAAGAGCTGTCACTGTCATAATTATTAGAGAATATTGACACTGACAGCTGTCAATATTCTCGCACGCGGTTTAAAGGTGCTGATCGCGTTCAATTCGATTGAAGAAATTGGCCCTTAGTCGTTATCATATTCATAATTTCAGCCGAAAGACGTCAACTGCTGGACAGAGGCCTCACCCAAGAAACGCCAGTGCTGTGCTTGTACAAGGTGGACCGATGACCTTGTGAATACCGCAGACATTAAGTAATTTCACATATTATATCAAATACAAATACCAAAAGCAACTACTTGTAGACCTTTTGAGACCCATTTTGTTCTATATGTATTCTGTTCTATTTTTAATAAATGGCTAGTATAGTCGATGTTGACTATTCTGCCAATATCTAAAGTGAGTTGAAAAAAAAAGCAACTGTAATAATACCAGCCTGTTACTGTCCCACTGCAGGGCAAAGGCCTCTTCTCATACAGAGAAGGCACGAGCATTGATCACCACGCTTGCTCAAGACGGGTTGGTGATTTCAGACATATATTAACTATATGTCCAGGTTTCCTCACGATGTTTTCCTTCACCGATGTCAGTAATGTCCAAGATAAACTCAGAAAGTACATATGAATTGAAAAAGTCACATTGGTACTTGCCCGGATTTGAACCCACAACCTCGTGCATGAGAGGCGAGGCCTTAACCACTGGGCCATCACGACACTACTACGACACAACTGTGCATGATTATAAAAAATAAAAAACTTCGTTTGATACAGTTGAACACAATGTAGATCTTGTTACACGCAGCGTAGAATCTAACACGCTAGTAACAGCAGAGCCTTCAATTGTTTTTCGCGATGTTATAGCCTATTTATTATGTAGCAGTACAATAAGAACTGCTGATGTTTTTTGTGAAAATCTCACCCTGAAAACTATCGTGAAGTGAGGTTTAAGTGAGCTATCAATAGTGTAAATCATATCATCAGGTGGAATGACAGTTAACTTCAAGCTCACTTCACCTATGTATTCGTGGTAAGATTTATACAAAATAGACTGGCTGATGTAAACAAAGCACATGGTTCGTCTACCAACAGTGAACCTCTAACTAATGCATAGCTAACTAAAGCCTGAGAGTACCTACTTCAGAAACTTTTAGCCCTTAGCTTGTCTTGTTCTAAGTAAAAACAAATTGTTATGGTTATTCGCACTTTGGAAAAACTTTCAATATATTCTCATAGGCATGTCAAGGAGTGGAACTTTTTAGATAAATTGTAACTTTAGTGAAACTGAAGTGGTAGAAAAAAGTAAATATGTAGCTACAGTTTTGTTCTCAAGTTCTAATATTTTTGCTCTTGAAAATAAAAGTTTTGTGAAGTATGTACCGGCCGTAGTGGATTTGGTTTCGCAGATTATAACAAGTTTTAGGAAGATTAACAATATTAATTCTGGCCTGCTAAGCCAAAAGGCGCTATCTCTGAGATACGCCCTTTTAGTTTTTTTTATGCCATTCAATAGCGATAACAATTTCACATCTAATAGTATAAGCCAAATACCGCTTAATAACTTAAAACATTTATATCCTTATGTTTCCTTAAATTACATTTTACTAAAAGTCTATTTTCTTAAAACTTACTCCGATTAAGATAGCACCTTTCGGCCTAGCAGGGCTGTATTACGAGTATTATGTTTTTTTTTAATTTATTTATTCAAAATCTGTACTAACAATAACATACATAAAGTCTGTGAAACTGTATAACAGTTTGTCGGCAGTTGTTTTCGTCTAACAATCAATTACAAATTTTGAATTTTATGTGCTATATTTATGTGCTAAAACTTAATTATGCTAAGTAAACGATAAAATAACATACCTACAGTCGAGCTATAGATATAGCTAGCTATTTTGTACCACAGTGATATTAATAAATAATTATTGAAAACTAGTTCAATTTTAACACGGACGAGGTAGTTGTTTTTCAAATGTTGTTATGTGAAACCTGAAAATATTGTAGACGTTAAAAACTAGTTAAATCTCCGCATGACAAAATATTTTTGGTCCATTTCTCAGATCCTGAATAGAGGATATTTGATATACAGTATGTTACCCTATTTTTACGCCAATTTGCCCTGTATTCAGCAATTCACAATTCAACGCATACACAATAAATGTGTGAGCTGTCCCTGACTGTACTTTGTTACTTCCCGTTTTGTACTCAATATTTTTACGCTTTTTCTACGCATTATGGATTCTATGTTCCTGTTAAAAAGGCTGAGATTCTGTTGTGGGTTTCCGTTCTATACGCAGGAAAGGAAGAAAATAATATGGAAATTAGTTTTTATTGTTTTTTATAAATGACATTTACCTGTTATGAATTTAATGAACAGCTGTGTTTTTGACTTGTTATAGATGTAATGTACCAGCAGTCGATTTTCATCGTTTGAATAATTTTATTAGATGTCTAGTACCTACTGACATAATCTTCTAGTGAGTATCGTAACACCATGGACACTTTTTGCATGTAAGCAGTATACCTGTAAGTAATTTACGCAGCTGTAAGTTATTACATTAAGTTTAACGATGTAAATGTGTACCCACAGAATTTACTTTGCAATAATTTGTTGCTTGGTGGGTTTTCATTTCCCAAACCATTTATTTAATCGTTAATATGGCAAACTAAGGCTATGGACTACCTAGAACAAATGAAAACAAAGATACAGTCAAGCTTTTCAATCAAGAGACAGACTCCGATTTTGAAGGGTTGCTAACACTAAAGCGTCACTTCAAAATCTAATCAATTCCATCAAGTGGGTTATCCCTGGTTATCTCATTCTAGAATTAAACGAATGATAACCCAAAAGGGCTGTCAAATAAAAAATCACCGAAACGTTCCTAAGCCCTTGATCCCCATTATTTTCTTAGTCAAAAAGTATCATAGAACTAGAATGTATAGAAGCGAAATTCCTTATCTAATTTATTTCACATCCGTCTGACCTACTCGTTATAATCTTACTAGCTCAAACTATTTGGGGTTCATTTATAACCGTTGCTTAAAGGTTAATAATAATTAACGTCTCCGTAACTATATTTTTCTGACTTTTAAACGTCACTTAATTTTTAACAACGTTTATAAATAAACCAAATATTTAATACTTTAAGCACTCACATGTACAGAGGCGGACTTTGTGCGAATTTTACCAATATTTGAATGCGATGAGCAATTAAACCACATTTAAGAGCTGTCAGTGTCATTTTTTTTTTTTGAATGTTTACACTAACAGCTCTTATACTAACAGAAGAGGAGCTCGTGGCTAAGTAGCAACAGCCGCACTGGTCGATCCATCAGGTTAAGCTACGCTTGCCGGGGTTGGTCAGTGGATGGGTGACCATCTTTACATACCGAGTCTCCTCCGTGCCTCGGAAAGCACGTTAAGCCGTTGGTCCCGGCTGTCATTCGTGGATCTTTGACAGTCGTTACGAGTCGTCAGAAGCCCGAAAGTCTGACACCAGTCTTACCAAGGGGTATCGTATTACCCAGTTACTGGGTTGTGGAGGTCAGATAGGCAGTCGCTCCATGTAAAATACTGGTATTCAGCTGCATCCGGTTAGACTGGAAGCCGACCCCAACATAGTTGGGAAAAGGCTAGGCAGATTGATTGACACTAACAGCTCTTGAACTCGGTTTAGATTTGTTAATTGCTTTCAGTTTCATTGGTGAAATTCGCACTTAATGAAATAAGCATTTCATTTTATACTTGTTAACCTTCGGGTGATGCAGAGACAATTAAATTCAGGGTGTCAATACTCCAGTCTCACACATGCGGGTTTTATTAAGATCAGACGGATCTGAAGGAGAACACCTAAGCATGTATTTGAAAGATGCATTTCCACTCGAGCATCGACAAAATCGAAAAGTTACTAAGCAAGCGCAAGGCGTATTGTGCAGGGCTGGGTTGTGGAGAGCGATTATCTCAGCTCCATCAGCACACGCACAGTTAAAAGTGCAAGACTTTCACATCTACACGAATTTCTTACTCTGTGGCAGAGTTTTCACATCGACCTCCATCATTCGGGACAGGCGAGAAACGTCTTCATTGTACTTCGGTGTATAATTGAAAACTCAACGAGTTTTTATACATTGCACGTTGGTTGATATTGAGCCTGGATCTCAACGCAATATTGTTTTAATTAAATTTTAGTTTAATTTTTGAGACTTGATTAAGTTTTTTTATTTAAGGTGCGTAGCGAATTGTTTTTTCAGTTGTACAGCAAAGGATTTCAAATGTATAATTAAATCATTTTAGGGTTCCGTACCCAAAGTCTCTCTGCTGTCCGTCCGTCCGTCTGTCACAGAGCTGTATGAAGATACTTGTTTTCACAGAGGGTTTACCACTATGGGCACATTAACAACAAATACTAACAATATAATTAAGTTAAAAAACGGTGGCCTCCATACAAGAAAGCGTTTTTTGTTCGTTAATTATGTAAGTAGTGATAAAGGTCTAGTAAGCGATATCACTGTCATGGTTGGTAGCGATACTGGTCCAAAGTAACTAACTAAAAGGCGGACCAGTGTCACTACCGAGCGCGACAGCGATTTTTTTATAAGTATTGTACGGTGATACGAACCCTTCGTGTGCAAGTCAGAATTGCACTTGGCTGCTTTTTTTTAAATATTCACTGGTATCTATTACTTTTCCGTATTAGCATAAGCTATATGATAATAGCGTATACCGTGGTAATAAGATAAGCTAGTCTGCAGGGTGATTGCGTGGCTGACAGCCCAAGTCGCGTCCTTTAAAAAAGCGATCGTCACACGAATACGTGATCGGTCGCGTGCAAACGTCACTTTTTGTTCGAAATACCAGAAAGCGCCCTCTGTCGGCGCGACCACGCGTTCAGGTTGTATGTATGTATGGCGTATTTGCGCGATGATCGCTTTTAAATAGTACGCGGGGTCCGGGTGCATTAGACTAACGCTTAGCATCGTCACTTTTGACCACAAATCCGAACTGCAGAAACGAAGATGCAGAAAAAACCTGGGACAGCAGCGGTCGAATAGGACTCCACACTCAGAAGTCACGCGGGCGACCACCCATGAATCTACTTAATAAAAATAAAAAAAACAATGACAGACTAAGCCCAGACTACCACAACCACTGGGTCTAGCCTGACATTTTGCACAAGAGTTGCTATGAATACTAAGGAAGGATTTTTGAAAACGCATCCCCTAAAAAGGTTAAATAAGGGATGAAAATTTTAATGACAATTCGTCATTTTTGCCGATGGGAAATCCCTCGGTCACTCGGCTTTACCCTTTATAAAAACCCTCGGTCAGAGACAAAGTATTCAATTATTAGCAACCACACATGGTAAATTACATATCTAAAACAACCTCAAACATCCACAATGTGTGGACCACGACAAATGAACTGATATACATAATTTAAGAACACCCTCAGTTCCGCGAACCGAATGCCCTTCACCTGCTTTGGCGAAATGAATTGTTCACGAGAAATTAATGAACGGCCATTTTTATTTCATTTTGTTTCTGGGCAGTTTGCTGTGTTTATATTCCTATTATCGTTTTAAAACGTTTATTTTATTATTAGCAAATTAATGTCACCTACAGCTTTCAAATCTTAATTACTAGTTAGTGCTTGAATGCCTACCGTTTTACGCAGTCTCAACCGATGAATTACATAATTGAGTTGTCGTTTGAAGCACATCATTTTACTCACTTAACATTCATACTTTTTCATTTGGCCACGTTTGAATTGTAAAACAATTTAAAATACCATGCAGTAAATAAAATAGTTTCCATCCCCACTGCATATAATGTTGTGAGGACACGTCCGTTTAGAACTTAAAAAATAATTAAAAACTCTCCATTTTGCCATCCACCGCCAGAACCGCTTGGTGATCCCACTTTCCCTCACAGAGAGAAGGCCTGTGTCTGTTCAGCAGTGAGATCATTATAGGCTGCTTATGCTATGTAATTAATCACCGTTTTGGTAAATAACATTTTCGCTTAAAAATCCAAAAGAAATCCCAAGGGAATCTCTTTGGGATTTAATTAAAGACGTTTTTGTTTGACGGTGACCGGAGCTACTGAAGGTGACACGAGAACGGCCATTGGCTATTTGCTTAGAAGCTCGCTCGTAGTGTATTTGATCGAAATCTTTGAGCATTTTAAAATACCTACTTCATGTCGGGTTTCTGTAGTTTGGTTATGGAATTTTGCCGTTAGCGGTTTAGCGTTTTTTGTATTATTTATTTTTACTTTGCTTTTCTTTGAAACGATAAATTAGTCACTAAAATATAGTTCTACAATGGATATCTACAGTATTTATTGGAAGTTTTGATAATAATCCAACTCTTTATACACACTCCAATAAACATAACTTGCAGAGTAAGCAAACTGAAGTGGCAGTGGGCTGGCTATGGTTGTCAAAGGACCGATTGAGTCCTAGAGTGGAGACTGCGTATCGGCAAGCGTAGCGTGGGACGCTTCCCAGCTAGATGTACCGACTATCTTAAGGAAGTGACTGGGACAGATTGGTTGCAAAAGGCAGAGTACAGAGTGTTGTGGCGCAGCTTGGGAGAGGCCTATGTTCAGCAGTGGACTGCGATAGGCTGAGTTGCTTGATTGGAGATTTTTCGTAACGTAACTTTCCGAAATAAATTCAGAGTTTAACAGGGTCTAACTTAGCAAACTTTGCATCGTTTCAAAGACCAGCGTAGCAACTCAATTTCTTCAAAATTGATCCACGTTGATTATTCATCGTGAAATTAATAATTTAATCTTAAAATTTAATAAAAACTTGGCTTATCCGGTCGGATGCCAGTGCCCGAAAAAACTTTGCTTGTTAAGGGCCTTCATTAGCAAGCCTTCGAGGCTTTTGGATAGGCCCTTCGGTTATCGACTTAATTACAAGTATCTTGTAGGTACTTAGGCTCAGACACATTTGCCTTTGAAACTTGAAACAGATAGAGGTACTCAAGTGATTGATTTTAGGCAAATTAGAAACTTGTAAGTAGTGATTCACAAGTTAATCTATAGGGGTATGTAATTAGGTTTCTGGGCACTTCTGTGGCTTATTTGGGTAATGAATGGAAGTGATTATCCAGAACATCGTGAAGGTTGCGGGAATTTGCTGCTTGTTTGCTGGATGTAGGCCATAGAAGACTCGTCATTGTAGTGATACTTGGAGGAGGCCTAGTCCATAGTCCAGCAGTGCAGGTCTTTAAAATCTTTCTGACTGATGATGAAGTAGTATGATGTCTAAGTAGTTACCAGAGTAATTTTCTTTTTAATTACAACTAGCTGTGCCCCGCGGTTTCACCCGCATAAGTCTCGATCCCGTGGGATTATTGGGATAAATGTATTCTATATTTTAATCCAAGTTATAAACTATATACGTATGTATGCCAAATTTCATTCAAATCCGTTCAGCCGATTTGGCGTGAAACCGTAACAAACAAACAAACAAATAAACTCACTTTTGGGCACTTTTCCCGCTGACAGCGATGCGGACGAATTTTTTGATGCCCAATGAGCTCTTCCCTTTATTTTATTTAATTTTTTTCTTTACATTCTTGTACATAATATATATAATAGTTAGTTGTAAAATAAATTATAACTCACTTTCGCATTTATAATATTAGTTAGGAGTTAGGATGCCAGCAGATACACAGACGTTACGCAAGGCCTTCAAAAATTAAAGGTAATATCGTCTACGAAGAGAATTGTTACGAATTCTACGAATATAAACTATTTACCTACTATTTAACCCTTACTGAAATATTACTCAAACATTAATAAATTATTTATATAAATTTACTAGTTCTAGGTTCTCAGTAATAAATTAAATTGTAACACAACATCATTTTCAGAAACACAAACAAAATAAATAAATCCAAAACGCAAAGCTAAACAAAATAAATTTCTACGAACATAAAATAACTTTGTGAATATGCAAAATTATCTTAAAGTACACAAATAAAATGAAAGGCGATAATATGATATGCATAATAAAATGTTAGTATATGCAATATATACAAGCTTTGTATATGCAACACAGATTTTACAGCGGATTGGAGGAACGGTAAATTTTATGGTTTAGACGGATTTTATTGTTGGTACTCATTCTTAGATGTTTTAAAACTGGATAGGTACTTATGGATACTGCAATAATTCGTCACTTACTTTTAAATTTATCTCATCTCCGAAGAATAGGCTTAGGTTTCTGTTTTAAATTCAGATCTTATGCATACCTACGTAATTTTTAAAACTGTTCCTCTTCAGATTCGACAAAAAATTCAACTGACTATTATGTACCAAGAAGAAACCTTCCGATTTATCATTTTTAATCTTTAATTATAATCTTATAATATAATATTAAATGTGAAACTTTGTATGATTGTGTGTTTGGATGTTTGTTACTCAATCACGTAAAAACGGCTGAACAGATTTGAATGAAATTAGGCATACAGATAGTTTATAACCTGGATTAACATATAGAATACATTTTATCCCGATAGTACGTTCCCTTGAGATAATTTCCGACCTCCACGCGGGCGAAGTCGCGGGCGCAAGCTTTACAATTTCCAGTAAATAAACAACAAAAAAAATCTGCCTATACCTTCTTCAAGATTTTGTAAACTTGTAATGAAATTCTAATTAAAGAACTGCTACAATAACTAGGAACAAAGGTCGACCTAATGCCCGGTGGGCAGACGACATGTACAAGTGGCTGGCGAACAGTGGATGACCACAGCGAAGGACAGTGAAGGATGGAAATCTCTAGAGGAGCCCTTCACCTTCAAATTAACTGAGAGTTTTATATGAAAATAAATTTAAAATAAGTTTTATTGTCATGTGTAAAGAAAAAGTTTTGTATAATTTAGTTTTTTTGGTAAAATATATAAGGCTATTTTATTTTATTTATTCATTTATTTTACAATAATAAGGTTTTCGTATCCAGTACTTTCCAAATTCAAAGTAAGTTATACACGGAGATAAATCTCGGGAATTGGATGCGTCTATATCGCACGGGTGTTTAGTTGGTTCGTAGTAGAACCCATCCGCGTTTATGACTTAAAAATCCCCCCATTTGGAGATTTGGTTGGTTCTAATCTACTGTATATTGTGGGGATTTCATTAAGTATGTTATATGAAGAGTTTAAACAAAAGGGATTGGCAGACAATACAGGGCTATATCTTACTTTAGTGTCTATTCATAGTCAACACCCATGAAAGAGATCATGTGAGGACCATGTCCTCGCATGATCTCACCAAGACAATATCTGGACTTTAAAGAAGACCTCTGAGTTTATTTCGGTGTTTTTTCTCAGAGTAGTCAACTGAACTAGTTTAAAGAAATTGACGTCTAATAGTGTTTGTAAAAACCTACTTACAGAAATAAATAAATATAATTTTTCATAGTCGCAAGGTTTTTCCTCTTTCACCGTATTTTCACCCGACCAGAACTCGATCGCCCAAAGTTTAAAACAAGATGGCTACCTTTGAATAATGACATGGCAGCATGGAATTGGTATGTACTATACATAGAATTAGTATGAACTATCATACGAGTATACTATTAAATGAGCATTCTCTATTTTCACCAGAACAGAGCTCGGTCGCCCAAGTACTAGAAATACTCCTGCCAGGGTTGCGAGTTTGTCCGAAAGGGATATCGCGGCCCCGGCACTCAGGCAACGGAAGGAACATGGGTGGGTTTTAGTCAGTAAAAGTCTGACACGCCCTCCCGCTCCGCCCAGAGCGGGAGAAGTTATATGATAAATTCCCAACCAAAAAAACAAAAAAAAAGGTACTAGAAATAATACAAATAACACTACGTAGAAAGTATTTAAGAACACCAAACAGCAATCAATATAAAATAATAAGTTCAAAGGTAAATAATATTGAAAATCTCGCGCAAAATTAATTAACCGGGCTCAAAGATCACGAGTGTATACAAAAACTGACAGGTTATTAACTCATCGCTGGCAAGCCTTCCAGTAATGTACGTCCGTCTGATGAATCTATGTAGAGAGATTCGGATCGATTTCTCAGATATTGTCAAAAGTATTTTGTTTTTGTTCGCTGGACGATGGTGGATTATAAATAGGTACTAGCATTCATATTTTCATTGCATAAAAAAATGAAAAAAAATATGAGTTTGCAACCTTCATGGTCTTGGATTGTTACCTGCCCTGACATAAACCAATAGACAATAAAGAAAAACCTTTTGAATTTCTCTTTTTGTTTATATTATTTTAATGTCGAATACCAGGCTATGCATTATTTTATGTTGTTTTATAATGTTCATCTTATTTGTGCAGAATAAACAATTTTTCCTTCTTTCCTTTCTATATATAAAAAAATTAATAACAATATAATACACGTTCACTTCCAAGTAAACATAACCCTAAATCCATAATATATACACTTCTAGTAGAGAAAAAAAAGCTGAACTTAACAAGACTTGGAAAAATTGTTCAACAAGTCGAATGAAAATCATAACGAACGCAAAAACAACACCATAACACAACGGTTGTTGTACAAATAGATTGAACAACACGTTGGGTTGTAGATGATTTATTTTGGCAATAAGTGTCGTGTTAAGCTACGCCATTATCGGAGCCGCTCGACGGTGGACGGACCTTTGAACGGCGCACGTTGGGAGAAGTTAGCGGACTGGATTTATTTCGAAAAAAATCTTACTTACAAGTTTAAAAGCCATTTACTTAATCTTCTTCCTTCTTTTTCGTGTGGTTATTGACTAACCTGGTGTCAGAGATTTTATGGCCTCTGACTTAATAAAAATCATAGATTCATTCATTCACAGACAGGTAACGTACAGAATATAGCGCTGGATCTGCAAGCATGAAATTTTGCACCAGATTTCCTTAAACAACCCGACTTGTAGTTACCTTTTCGCCTAGGCATTGGGGAGCTTAATTGTTGCAAATAAGTCACACCATCACGACCTGGAAGAAATACGTAAAATTACAAGTCATCCTGTGTAACGGAAGTGAGCACTAAGGAAGGATTTTAGGAAATTATACAAGGGTCTTTCATTTGTATGAAAAATCTTATTCCTTGGGTTTTATAAACTTGAAACTTGGGGCGAGTATTTACCTAAATTAGTAATAAGGTTACTAGTATTACTTTTCAGTCTAGTTTAGGTGGTTCTAAAGTTTGTATGGAAGAATATTAACGTGCGATTAATTTGAAACTTGGTATTGATGATCTTGACCAAAAAATTTCATATTTTTGGATTTTTCGAAAACCAACCTCTAACTAGGTGAAAAGGAATAATCAAGTTTTTAGTAAAAGGATTTTACTGCATGCTTCGATTTTTTGCAACGTTTCAGTACAGGCAGGTAAATACAAAATATCTGACGATGTTTAAAAGTAAACCATCCTTTTTTCTTCTAACTTAATCCGCACACCAAATGGAAGTCAAGAGAAACAATGTTTATAGCATTTATTAAACAAGCGGCCATGATTGACGTCTGTTTAATAAAAGCCAAAAAGATGTCGTGGTTTTCAAACTTGTTTGTGTTTACGCCAATCCCTTGGGGAGGAGTGGTTTGACGGTTATATTTATTTAATCCTAAAACAACTAGCGATACTTCTTTATTGGATATTGTAAGTAGGTATTAAAAGTTTTTCGTATTGGAGGAAAATGTATTGGTATTAAAAGATCTTTTGGTGGAATCTTATTGGTTCATTAAGGAAATAAGGATGTTTCGGGTAAAACTGGTTTTAGCATTTAAGTTAGGGTTTCCTAGAAGAGCGTATAATAGCACATAGCGTCTGCAATTTACCGGCGAATGACGTCACTGAGACGTTATTTATCAAAGTAAGTTGCCCGAGAGCGTTTACTATGCTACAATTTAATTTTAAGTCTTTATTAGTAGCTTTTGTAGACATGATAATTATTCAGATTTGCTACAGTTGTAATGGCAATCATGTAATTTGGTTTTAATAGGTTTTTATTATTTTATTTTTCTTATATTCTTTTCTATTTTTGTGAGTGTGAGAACGTTGTCTATTTTCTATTTTGGGTACTTGTTGAAAGGCCTACACTGTCGTCCCATACCTATTAACACTTAATTGATAATATTGTAAAAGCCAATTATTTTTAAAAGAAAGTAACCGTGGAGTTTCTTGCCGGCTCTTCTCAATAGGAAACGACTAATTGGAACAGTGCACCTAGCTTCTGACGTTTCATAAGAGCCCATGTAGGTAGGTATATGTAAAATAAAATATTATGTTTTGAATTTGATGAATTTTGAGATGAGACATCGTAAAGTGAAGCCCCGCTGCCATAATTTTCACAACAGCTGTCACTGCGGCCGTCATGTGGCGGTCACCACTCTTCTAGGAAACAGTAGATACCAAAAAAAAAAAAACAAAAAAACATGCAAAGGCACACTTAACAAGTCAATTTTCAATAATTTGCAAAGCTATCCGTCTATTAAAAGCGAAAACCAATTAAAAACATACGAATAATTATTGAACATTTTCGGCCTATTTATATTAGACTTGAAATTAATGAGTTGTTCTGAACTCCTCAGTGATGAGTGTTTTCGGTAGCAACCAATGGATTTATAAACAACAGTTAATGAATATCCCTTCAAAACAACCACCGTGATAATTTAATCCGTCCTTGTGCTTATAGGATCAGTGAGTTTAATTTAATATGTAATCTTGCTTTTAGTGCTATATAAATAAAGTATACCTAAGGTTGACACGATGTTGTTTTTTGTTTACTATTAATTGTATTTAATCGAATCTCTAAAAATCCCATTCTGCGCTCCTAAAAATATTATTGAACACTCTAATATTATAATGATTGCGCCACACAAATAATTCCTATTTTAGTGTTCTAAAACAAGCCAAGTATCTGCGAAAACAGCAAACTGAGCCAAAACAGCCAAGTAACTGCGAATTTGGATGAAGCGCAGGCCGGCCGCTGTCGTGGCACCACTCGCTTTGCTCGCTCTACTCGCGCACTATTGGTTACAGATCTAACCTTACCAGTTTGGTCTGGGTACTTTCCCGATCAAGGTTCATTAATTTAAAAAAGTGTACATCATTAGAAGGTAAGTCAGAAAAAAAGTCAGAAAGAACGCTAAGCGAAAACTAGTAATAGTGCGGGTGGGCGATGCAATGCGATGCAGTGGGTCGGGAGCCGACTGAGTTTTATAAAAATTTGGCTGTTATTTTAGCAATTATTATGTACCTTACGACTTCCACGCAAACGAAGTCGCAGGCTGAAATATCGTTTTTTTTTCTGTCTGCCTCGTTGATCATGGGTTCGACTCCCAGGTCGGGCAAAGTGTTATTAGGTTTGTCCATCTGAAATTTCTCAGTAGCAGCCCGACGTCTGGATTTGGACCCGGTTGATGGCAATAGGCTCGCCCCCATTACATGGGACTTAAACATAACTGGCGAAATGTGGGTGTACTAATAGGTACACCTCTGCCTAACCGTTCAGGGTACAGGCGTGATGTTTATGTTGTTCCTTCTTTCTCTATGATAATGAGGTATGTACCTACTTCTATTTAGGCAGGATACAACGTTATATAATTAAAATTAGATAATAATTCTATGTAACGGAGCATAGTAATACAAGATGCTACAGTTACTTAGCTACTCTATGGATGGATCTTTTAAGGATTCCGGAGGCCAAACAAGAGTTGTTTCGTGTAAAATTAAATGGAAATTACCGAATTTTGTGAGCAACTTTGTTCGTATTACTTTAAAATTCCAATTGTAACCCTCTAATAACTGGTTTTTGTTGTCGTCATACAAACTCGACATGACAGACTCTTTGACTAGAGATCCAAAAAAAAAAGTTATGTTTGATGTGCCATCAGCCTCAGCAGTTGCTGTATTCAAATCCAACGCTGGATATTACTATCAATCCAGTGTCACTGGGTTACGCGCAGTAACCCAGTAGTATGAGTTACTGGATCAATGTAAATCTGGCTGAACTGCTGAGCGTTCAGATGTCAAAAACGCAATGACGCAATGTGTCGAAATATCCAACTAATTATTAGAATTAAAAGATGACAGAATGATGCAAGCCCAGTTTAGGATACTTGAGAAACTGGGTATTAATCAGTTGTGAACCCTCAAAAAATATCTCTTCCTAATTAAAATGGCAAAAGAAATACCCGGTCCATAGACTTAGTCAGACAGGCTTTGCTATAGTCATCACAGACCTCACGAGAGGAAAGAAAATTAGTTTGGAAGGAGTTCGTGGCTACGTAATAACAGCCGCACGGTTCGATCCATCAGGTTAAGTTACGCTTGCCGGGGTTGGTCTGTGGATGGGCGACCATCTTAACATACCGAGACTTCTCCGTGCCTCGGAAAGCACGTTAACCCAAATTCCAAAGATCCATGAATGACAGCCGGGACCAACGTCCCGGCTGTCATTCATGGATCTTTGACAGTCATTACGGGTCGTCAGAAGCCCGAAAGTCTGACAACCACTCTTACCAAGGGGTATCGTATTACCCAGTTACTGGGTTGTGAATGTCAGATAGGCAGTCGCTCCATGTAAAATACGATATCTAGCTGCATCCGGTTAGACTGGAAGCCGATCCCAACATATTTGAGAAAAGGCTAGGCAGATGGACTGATGGACGCCGGATACGGTGGAGAGGACTACAAATAAACTATACCGACGTACGTGTATGACCAAATATATGTCCGTAAACGAAGTAAAAGCAGTATGTTAGGATAGCAGGAGCCGTTATGAAGTTTCTGCCTTCCACCATGGGAAGAAGGCATGAATTTATCTATGTATTTGTGTAAATAGCCACCTTGTAAATATGTCGCGGCCAACTCGCTTAATTTGCCTTTCAGTTAAAGCTTTTTACTGAACGGTGCCGTTCAACTAACGGCCTGAATGATATTCTTTAAAGGTTGGAACTGTGACTAACCACACGCGAGCCGAATCGGTTGCAGTAACTAAGCCAGGGCACAAATGGGTTAGGCTAGGTTAGAACTGTGACCAACAGTGCGCAAGCCGAGCGAGCAAAGCGAGCGGAGCCGCGGCCTGGGAGTGCTAGTTCCAAAGACGTCCACTGCTGGATGTAGGCCTCCCCCAAATGGGGGGGGTTGCCATAATCGCTAGGCTTGGCAGGCGGGTTGGCGATCGCAGTAAGGCGTTAAAATGCGTAGAGAACGCTGCTGCCCATTCTCTGGTAAGTCCCTTAGTCGCCTTTTACGACACCCACGGAAAGAAATAGGGTAGTGCTATTCTAGGCAAGTCTAAGCTGTTTTTAGCTAAATGGGTAATTAAGTTAGTTGGCTGCGACATATACACCGGAACATTGAACTACCTTAAGGTCATTCGAGATCATCAAATAAACAACCAATTACTACTTAAGCTTGTGGCTATGTGCGAATTATAGACGACACACTGCCTTGGACAGGTATTTCGTAATTAAGCCAATTACATCACAGTAGAATGGTCATGAATCGAGTGACCTTTGTCCAGGTGGATTGTTGTGAATTAATGTTGTGCTTATTTAATGTGGAAACAGGATTTATGTTAATACCTGTTTAAATTGTTTACAGATTCCTGTATGCATCGGTTACCAGTAAAATAACAGTAGGATTTATGGAAATACGAGTGAAAGGCAAATAGCCTGGGGCAGTGGCACAGAGAGACCTATGTCTAGTAGTTCCTATACTGCGTTAGTTGTTTGATTGATATGAATTAAAATCACTCTAAAAATGGTCCTCTCATAAACAATTCAGAAATGTAATTATCGAAGAAGTTTCTACAAAAAACTAAGAAAAATCGCCTGATAACAGAATAAAATTACTCAGTTCTGGTTTCCGAATAACCCACACCCAAACCTTTTAGATCTAAAAGAATTTTACCTCAGCAGACAATAAAATCCGAATCGAAGAGCAATGAGAAATAGCATCGTTTTATCAACAATGTGCTAATGTGCGTAAAGCACATAGCGTAGTTCCACTGATTACACTTCGCACTCCATTGACGCGTCAACCTTCATTTGCCACCACCTACAATTTTAAGAAGAACCCTCATTGCCCTTCTGGAGCCACAGTCAGTTCCATATTCCATACCCCCGCGGGGACCAGGGAGCTCAAGTTATACTAGTCCTTCATTCGAGCCTTTTCGAATTAATTCGATGTCCTACTTTTTTGATGCTGACTCATGAATCGAGTTTGGAACGAATTTGGGGTTTGTTTCTGAACATATAATTAGAATTTCCGATGTTCGTGTCTTTTGCCGATCGATATGGAAACGGCCCAATCACAGACCCAATGTGCGGCTTCGTTTTTTATGACATGTGTCAAAAACATAGATATAAGAAAAACCTTTTGATGTCAAGTAATTGGCTGAGAATGTTAATGGCAGCTTGTCGTAGGTCAAAGAAAAATGTTTATTTTTCTTTTGAATAGCTTGTCTAAATAAAATTTCTTAATTGTTACGATGGACGGGTCAAGTATTGGTCGTTCTTCCAAGAATTTGTCATCCGTACTACCAAATATTTGTTGGAAAAATATGTTTTATTTTCTCCATAAAAATGAGAATAAGTGCACGTACCTACCTATTTATGTATGATTTTGTTTATTTATTCGTCGCAGTCGCCACTATTTGGCATTTCATTCATTTAATTTCTTATTTTATTTTGGATACCGATTGATTTCCCGTGAACGACAACAATGTAAGTAAATCTGGAATTACTTGGAATTTTCGCTGAATAGGAAAAGAGCCGAACTGTGAAAGGGAATTGTTACAGGATAGCTACATATGTTTGTTATGAGATTTAGGTAGTAGATACCTAAATCTCATAACAAACATAGGTAGCTAACTAGTTAACCTGATAATTCAAAACTAACTTCTGCCCGCGACTTGGTCCGACATAGTCCGGAAGCCAACTATACCATAAAACATAATTGTCTATGGCACTCGGCACAAAACGTTTAGGTCGCCACTTTTTACCGTTATAATTCAATCTAATAAATGGATGTTGGACATTATCAGATACTCATCACGATCAGACTACATCATCAAAATTCAGTTCCCAGCATCACAGCAAATATTTTCATTTCTGTTAAACCCATTTTTATGCAACCGGATTCAAACGAAAGGAAATGGGATAAATTTTGTACTTTCAGCTTGAAGTTTATTTTGAAATTTTTGTGATGTAATATTGAAGTAGGATTATTTGTGGAATGTTAGTATTATTGTGCGTATTTTTATTTAAAACGTTTGGCAATTCAATCTGCCTAGCCTTTTCCCAACTATGTTGGGGTCGGCTTCCAGTCTAACCGGATGCAGCTGAATACTAGTATTTTACATAGAACGACTGCCTATCTGACCTCCACAACCCAATAACTGGGTAATACGATACCCTTAGGTAAGACTGGTGTCAGACTTTCGGGCTTCTGACGACTCGTAACGACTGTCAAAGATCCACGAATGACAGCCGGGACCAACAGCTTAACGTGCTTTCCGAGGCACGGAGGATTCTCAGTATGTAAAGAAAGTCACCCATCCACTGACCAACCCTGGCAAGCGTAGCTTAACCTCGTGGATCGACTAGTGCGTCTGTTGTTATTTAGCCACGAGCTTCTCGAACGAGTCGTAACGAAATGGCAATTAAATGGTAAGAATTGAAAGAGGATAGGAGCAGTAGCGTCCTCTTTTCTGATAATTCCATTATACCACCATATTATTTTCAAATCAATCAATAGGGATGATGCCTGGGTGAAAAAAATAAATTCTAATTAGTCCGTCAATCAGATAAGAAAAAAATACTTAGATAAAACTCATTTTAGGTTGGGGAGTGGGGTTCGCTACGTCACTAGTATGTATAAAATCTACATACTCGTGACGTCATGGTACATTTTACCTCGATTTATCACCGTAATCTTTGGATTACGTAAAAAAAGAAAAAATACGTGGCAAATATTTTTTTAATAATCTCAAAGACGGACATTTTTTTTTTTTTGTCATCATCCCTTTTATACTTGTCAGAAATACGTTACTAAGTTGACTAATCGGGACGCCAGCGCCACCTAGCGATGTTCGACAGAGTCTACAACATAACGCTCGACCATAAGCAGAGTTCATCGGTGGCAGTCAAGCAGTAAACACGTTAAGAAACTGTCGCGCATTCCGAATAGTTGTGTCGTATCCCTACAGTGTGTGAATTGCTAGTGTGAATAATTTGATCGTAAATATAATTTGATCTGAACTGCAAACGATTTTTTATGACGCAATAACCAACACTACCCACAGTAGTTAAAATATGGCTGATAATAACGAGAGACAACATATCCTCCTCCGTTAAACTTATTTTTATGTTTCTCTGTGGAAGCAATTTATTTTGCTTCGAACTTTAAAAAAAAAATGCTGACTTTGCTATAGACTAAGGCTAAATTCTTTACATTAAAAAAAAAAAAAACTTATAAATAACTTTATAAACGAAGGGCGGTAAGTGCTCCCCTTGTGATAAATATAGTAAATTATATTTAAACAGCGTGAACGATATAATGATGTAGTCAATGTCAGTGTGACCTTTAGACTTAGGGTCTATCCAAACTTAAACTCCATAATTCCAATTTCAATGTTCACCCAGACACTTGTATTCAAATAATTACCATAACATTCACCACTATTCATTTTCACGGTAGCAATCATTCACTATCATTCAACCTATACTTCACCACAATTCACCTACACATTCACCACCATTCACTATACACCCTTTGACTGCTTTTGTTGTTACTTTTATTTTTCTTTTCATTTATTTAACTTTTTGTTTTGTTTAGTAGAAATACATGTTACCTGTTTGATAATTTGTATGAGGCCACTAAGTGGGGCCTGGTGACCTGTAACACAGGTTTTCCGAAACCTACATCAGGCACCAGCTCTCACAATGTGAATTCATATTCGTCAAAACTGTTAAGTGCTACAAAACCATTGTGACAGAAATAAAAAATAAATAAACGTTGCATTGCGGTGTGTCGCAACACCGTTTCTATGGCCGGCCCCGCAGTGGCAATGTCGTTGCTATAGGTGGCCCTGCAGTGGCAATGTCGTTGCTATGGGCGGCCTTGCAGTGGCAATGTCGTTGCTATGGGCAGCCCTGCAGTGGCAATGTCGTTGCTATGGGCAGCCCTGCAGTGGCAATGTCGTTGCTATGGGCAGCCCTGCAGTGGCAATGTCGTTGCTATGGGCAGCCCTGCAGTGGCAATGTCGTTGCTATGGGCGGCCCTGCAGTGGCAATGCCGTTGCTATGGGTGGCCCTGCAGTAGCAATGTCGTTGCTATGGGCGGCCCTGCAGTAGCAATGTCGTTGCTATGGGCGGCCCTGCAGTAGCAATGTCGTTGCTATGGGCGGCCCTGCAGTGGCAATGTCGTTGCTATGGGCGGCCCTGCAGTAGCAATGTCGTTGCTATGGGCGGCCCTGCAGTGGCAATGTCGTTGCTATGGGCGGCCCTGCAGTAGCAATGTCGTTGCTATGGGCGGCCCTGCAGTAGCAATGTCGTTGCTATGGGCGGCCCTGCAGTGGCAATGCCGTTGCTATGGGTGGCCCTGCAATGGCAATGCCGTTGCTACGGGTGGCGCCGCAGTGGCAACGACAGGAGAGTATTGGACATAACACATCAAAACCAAACAATAATTTATTCAAATTAAGCTGAAAATCAGCACTTTTAGAACATCAGTGTGTGGACAAACCCTCAGACATACTGAAGATTTTATAATAGATAGAAAAATCGAGAAATCTCAACGCGGGGTCCAGAATCATGTACTGAATCCATGGTAACAGGTTGCTTGTCGATGTCCCTGCCATCCTGTAGTCCTTATGACAATTAGAAATAAAATTACGATAGCCAATTCATGTTCTAAAACAACAACGTATTTAAGTATTTTTAACGAGAGCGAGTTGCACAAAGGTGGGTGTCTAAGACCTATAAATATCCATATTGTAGAATGTTGTTATGAAAATTATACTGTCTTACTGTCTTGTTCTGAGTGCAAACGTGCGCATCCCTGTTGCGCAGAGTGCGTGCCAGCTCCAACAGTCTCCTGGTTGTCATTGCTAGCAAACTGGATTGCCCTATCATTTACTGTTTACGCCAGCTCCATGTACCTGCTAATAGGAGCTTAGTTGTTTAAGTCATAATGTTTTGTAAGTACTAATGACATTGTTTGTAAGTAAATTGTTACTATGTTCACTTGAAAATGTTCTTTCTTTTTCGTGTGGTTAGTCACTAACCTGATGTCAGGCTTTTTATGACACCCATGAGATGGACCTCTGATTTGGCTTCACATTCCGTCGAGAAATATCTCAGAGGCATGCTGGTTTTTTCACGATGTTTTTTAAATGCCTGGAAAATAAATGTTTTAATATCCTCGTTTATTTATTTTCAATACTTTTTGTTATTTTTTAACCGGCAACGTACTGTTAACGTACCCGTGCCGACCGAAACCATACCTATTAGAAAAAAAAACTTTTAAAGAAGCATTTAAAAGTTATTATAATATTATTATTAACCTAAAAATAGAAAAAGGAAGTAGAAAGAAGACAAGATTACAAAACATAACTGAAAACAATACTCATGCTGGGTTTACATAATTTAAAAATCATATTTCTCAGTATCGCGGGCAACAACTGTAATAAAAACAAAAGACAGCCCACTAAATCACCCAAAAAACCTAAAGCCGATATCAGACACTTCCCTTTTGTTCATTTTTGTCTTTCAATCGGCCATCTTTCACTCGAAGAGAAACGTCTGAACACAAAATGAATCAAAAGTGAAAAATGGATTCATTAGTGAACCGACTCAACGATGTTGAATTTCGGCACTCGCCTATTTCAAGATCGAAAACTGCAATGAGCAGATGAACGTTCATTTCTATGTCATTTTATTTTATCGGTGTCATTTGAACGTGGCAGGTTAAGCTACGCTTGCCGGGGTTGGTCAGTGGATGGGTGACCATCTTTTCATACCAAGACTCCTCCGTGCCTCGGAAAGCACGTCAAGCCGTTGGTCTAGATCCAGAGAGTCCTGATAGGCAGTCGCTCCATGTAAAATACTGGTATTCGGCTGCATCCGGTTAGACTGGAAGTCGAACCCAACATAGTTGGGAAAAGGCTAAGCAGATTGGTTAGTGTCATTTCAACGTGGAATGAAACAAAAACGAAAATTTTTGTAAATTATTGAAGCATCTGATACCAGCATTACTTGCATTTTCTCAAAATTTATTTTCAACGAAAACCCGGACCAAACCTCTTTAAAACAGCAAACGAGTTCTTTACATTCCAAGTGTTTCACTAGAAATTCTGCAGATAAACAGCGCATTCAAGTTTCAATTAGGCAAGCTATCAGACGATCGTGTGTAGCAGGAGTCAACCGGAGATTGCTGTTCTAATTATGCAAGATGTTTCGAAGTAGGAACAGTGTAATTTGTCTCTGCGATAACGTTGGAGTGACGGGCTAATCGGGAAAGAACGTATTTACAAGTTAATTGCATGCTTGGCCGTTGATTTTTGGATTGGAAGATAAAGAATTGGTTAGCGGCTGTCTGTCTTTAGTTTCTTGTTAAGCCACCTGTGAAATAAACTAGCTATATAGTGGTGAATGAAAGTAAGGTGGAGGTACACTAGAAAGAATAAATTTGTCTAATAGACAGAACTTTGTAGGTTTGGTTTGTGTCAAATTAGGTTTCTCAGTACATTTGACTATGGACACAACTTTGACTATGGACTGTTTTGTTGCGAGTGTGCGCTCCATCATCGATTTCCTAACTACTTACTCGTAGTTGTGTTTCAGATCTTATGCTCGGCTTATACACGGTGGTGCGTTTCAATGAAAAAGTATTAAATTTTAAGTTGGTAACTAGCGAAGAGACTGCTCGGAGTTTACGAACGCGAAATAATAACTTTTTTAGGTACCTACTAATATGAAAATTACAGGTTAACAATAAAATTTGAGAAACACAAATTAAGGAAACCTAGTAAAGTATTAACATTTACAGGGAAGTCGTTTCACATCTTGTGTCATTTGTAAAGTCATAAACATACATAAGTAATAGTAAGGCATCGTAAAAGAAAATATGAATTAATTATGTAAATTATTCTAAAATTATTCTTCTTCTTTTCATATCGACAGTAGGTACAACTGTATTATACTGTTCTGACCTACATAGCTTGCAGAGTAAGTAAGCAGAAGTGGCAGTGGGCTGGCCGCGTTTGTCGAAGGACCAATGGCCGGTAGAGCAGACGTGTCCTGGAGTGAAGACCACGTATCGGCAAGCGTAGGATGGGACGCCCTCCGTCGGCCAAACCCAGGCGAACGAACCTAACATAATAATATTAATTATACACTCTTAGTTTTTGTTTATACTAAACCTCTTAAGGGGTCATTGTACTCAGCATTATGAACAACTTTCACTATGGGACCAATGCTGAAACCGCGAAAAAAAAATCAACTGGTCCCTACATTTCTGTCAAGTACAGTCCTGAAATACAGGCATTACGCCTAGCTTAGGCACCAGTCTCCCACAGTATAAATAAAACTATTATGTATTGTCTAATGATCATTTGAAAATGTACTTTATATTGTGGTGAGAAATAAATCTTATCTTATCTTATCTTATTTCGACGAGATAATATGTGAACATAAATGTAGGGAACAGCTGTTTTTTTTTAGTACAATGACCCCTTAAGAGGTTTAGTATAAACAAAAACTAAGGTTGTATAAGTGAAAATGATTGCACCTAGTTATTAGACGATGTCGTCGGTTGATATAGTATACGCACAGACTTTCTTTTAAAATAAATAATGTTGGTCCCTTCGACAGAGTAAGGCTGACGACGTACGTACATAGTTAAAACGATGACGTATTGGTGTACGCGAGCCGTAACAGCTACACGGTGAAGACACAAGATTTTTTTCTGTAGTATGTAAAGCTATTTTATCTTGCCATAATGAAACAGTTTTGGTTACACATCATTGAAAATACTTACGGATAAAGTAAAAGGGTTTGTAAAGTATGTTGTGTATGTGGTGGGTTTATTACTTAATATAATAAAACTTTATCTCTAAACTTATCAGTCAAATTATTTTTCATAGAATGGACAGTTTTACGATACATATCCATTACGTGAACTATCGTCAGGTGTCTACTGTATGGACGGAATGTATGAGTTGGGGGAGGACGCTATTGATAAAATTGGCAGACTGAGTTAGCTTGGCCTTTGTCTACCTCCCCCGACTCCGCTAACATATCTACCTCAGGCGGTGACTAGCAATCGCGTGCGGACTATGATATGAACGAAATCGTATATTGATATCGCAAAGTTTAGGTGAAACTCGCTATATGAACTGGTATCATGGATTTATTTATTTGTATATAGATATTTACGAGTGGGTACAAACAACTTATAACTAATTAATTAATAAAAAAAGCAAATTTATAAGTATACCAGTAAGGTTATTATAGTTACGCCGCTTGAGGTTGAGGCAGCCGCAGTAGCAGCACCAGCACAGCACGCTGAGCCAGGAAGATGGCGCAAGAGTGTCACACTGGTTGCATCCCACACTTTAGTGACAGACGGTCTCTAGCCATCGTCGCGTGCCAAGCCATTGGGTTCTAATACAGCTGAAACGCCGGCGGTGACAAGAGCTCGTCGGATGATGTCGTTAATGTTAGCAAGACAGACCGTGATGTCCAAGATTATTGACAACTTCGCCACAGTGACAGCGATGAGAAGAACAACATGGAGCTCCTAGTCGTAGGGAAGCAGCGCGGCGGAATGTAGTGTCGTCGAACAAAGTACCTATGTTTGACGACGGTAGTGCATGAAGCCACAGACCCGATTCCCACTTACCCACAGTCAGCAGGCGCGCACGCTCCGCAGTGGTACCAGACGTGTTAAGAAAATTGTTCAGTACTACTGTGCAGAGCGGCTCATCCCACTGTCTTTGGGAAAATGGATAATCTGGTATTGTTAACAATATAAGAATGTATGGTAAATGATTAATAATGTAAAATAAAGATTTATTATTTAACTATGAAACAATTTAAAAACTAACAGACTTGAAATAATAATAATAATACGTAATGCCTAACTGGAAATCCCCAGGGCCGGACGGGCTGCACAACTTCTGGATTAAATGGTTTACAAGATCGCACGCTCGCTTGGCTCAGTACCAGACTGCTTTGGAGTCTGGTTCGCTACCCCAGTTTCTAACAACAGGAGTTACTCACCTGCTCCATAAATCTGGTAGCACCTCGGAACCCAAAAATTGTAGGCCGATCACGTGTTTACCGACGGTCTATAAAGTTCTTACATCCATTTTGAGAGCTAAAATTAATAAACACATAGACACCAACGCCATCATGTCTGCCTCTCAAAATGGATGTAGGAACGGTTCCTGCGGTACTAAGGAGCTACTCCTCATTGACATGGCCATTAGCCAGCAGGTTCACCGTTCCCGAAAGGATCTGTCGACATGCTGGATAGATTATAAGAAGGCCTATGACTCTGTGCCACATACATGGCTCATGAGGGTGCTGGAGCTGTATAAAGTAGATGCAACTCTGCGCACCTTCATGATGTCATGTATGGGGCAATGGAGGACGGTCCTTCGCTATCCAGGATGTCGAAATATCCAGAGGAATAGCGAGCCGATAAGGATCGAGCGAGGCATTTTTCAGGGCGATAGTTTGAGTCCGCTATGGTTCTGTTTAGCCCTGAATCCTCTAAGCACACTGCTGGAGGATTCAGGTCTAGGCTATCGACTGAGGAGAGGTGGTCAGGTTAAATCTCACCTCCTCTACATGGATGACCTTAAACTCTTTGCCTCCAGCAATTTGCAACTGATGGAGCTACTGAAAGTAACTGAAACTTTCAGTAGCGCCATCAGGATGGAATTTGGTGTGGACAAATGTGCGGTGATGCATGTAAAGCGAGGGGAGATTATGGAACCCGTGGGAACGGAACTCTCGGATTCCATAAATCTAAGATCCCTCTCCGCATCCGAAACCTATAAGTATTTGGGTATGTCGGAAGCATTGGGCATCAATGTTACTCACATGAAGCAATCATTGAAGGAGCGCTTCTTTGGCCGCCTGAAGAAAGTATTCAATAGTTTTCTATCAGGCGGAAATAAGGTGCGCGCCTTCAATGGTTGGGTCATGCCGGTTTTGATGTACTCTTTCGGCATACACAAATGGACTCAGACCGAACTCAAAGCCCTGGATAGGAGGGTCCGTACGCTGCTGACTGCATATCGAATGCACCACCCACGGTCATCGGTAATGAGACTGTATATCCCGCGAAAGTGGAGGTCGAGGTTTTTTAAACGCTAAGACCCTCCACAATCGCGAGATATGCAGCCTCAGGGAATATTTCCTAGAAGCCGACGTGGGGATGCATCGAGATGTGGTTGCGGTGGACAAGGGCCTCACCCCGCTCTCCATGGCTAAAGAGAACTGGCGCAAGCCTATAGTGCTTGACACTAACGATCGCAAGGAGGTATGGCAGAGTAAGGAGCTTCACGGACGCTTTTTCCGGGCCCTACATAGACCCGATGTAGATTTTGTAGCGTCCGTAGCCTGGCTGCGTTTTGGTGACCTCTTTGGGGAAACCGAAGGTTTTGTCTGTGCAATTATGGACGAAGTTATCATGACGAACAACTACCGGAGATTTATTGTGAAAGACGGCACGGTTGACATCTGTCGGGCATGCCACCGTCCAGGAGAATCAATCCGACACTTTATCTCCGGCTGTTCTCGTCTAGCTAACGAAGAGTACTTGCATAGACACAACCTTGTAGCCAGGATTATCCATCAGCAACTTGCTCTGAAATACAATCTTGTGGAATCGGAAGTGCCGTACTACAGGTATGTGCCCGACCCAGTTCTCGAAAATGGAAATATCACGTTGTACTGGGATCGATCCATCATCACTGACAGGACTATTGTTGCCAATAAACCTGATATAGTGGTGGTGGATCGAGTAGACCGGCGCACAATGATTATTAACATAACGGTCCCGCATGACGGGAACCTCGTGAAAGCTGAGAAAGATAAACAAATCAAGTATCTTGACTTGGCTCGCGAGGTTGTCGACATGTGGGATGTGGACTCAGCAATCATTGTGCTGATAGTCGTATCAGCCAATGGATTAGTTGCCAAGAGCCTCGACCAACACCTAAGGAGGCTCTCGTTGGGCAGCTGGATCAAGGGCTTGATTCAGAAAGCTGTACTTCTGGACACGGCTCGCATTGTCAGGAGGTTCCTCTCTCTGGAGCCCTGACCGCCGGTAGCTTGGACCTTGTTCCCGATACCGGTGGGCTACTATTTTTTATATTTTTAAATGTTTTAATTTTTGAATTCTAATATTTAAAAATATAATTTATAAGTATTTACAATGGCATAAAGGACTATAATATGTACAAGTATATAAGAAAGGGGTGAGGGGGAACAATTATAGGGCATCAAAAAATTCGTCCGCATCGCTGTCAACAGGAAAAGTGCCCAAAAGGCTGGCAGCATTGCCACGTTGTATGGCAATGCTGATTCTCTGGCCGAAGAATAGGCCAGCCTTCTGGTCACATGAAGAGTCGACCAACCGCTTTGCGATGTCTTGAAAGACTAAGTGGGCACTCGGACCCCATGGCCCTAGTGTTTCAACCCCAAACGGCTCAAACATATAAGTCCCAATAAGATTGGAGTATTTGCGCCGTATGAGGTTTTCCGCACCTGCAGCAGCAGCCCCAGCACAGCCCACCGTGCTAGGAAGATGGGATGGCGCAAGGGTGTCGACACACGTTGCATCCCACACCAATGGCATCTGGTCTCTTCCCATCGTCGCGTGCCAAGCCGTTGGGTTCTAGAACAGCTGGCACCCCGGCGGTGACAAGAGCACGACGGATGATATCATTAATGCTGGCGTGCCGTGCTCTCCGGCCTGCGCTTTTACTGCAGGATAGACCATGGTGTCCGAGACAGTCGACTGCTTCACCGCATTGACAGCGATGCGCCACACAAGGAGCGCCCAGACGCAGACAGGTAGCGAGCCGTTAATAATGTTGAATGGAGACAGTAGAATCCTTCAGCTCAGGAGAAAGTGTTATCACATATTCCTTTCCAGTATCAATCTGCCTAGCCTTCAAAATGGAGGGGGTTTAAAAGGTGATTATAAAAATATATACAAATAAAAACAACAAAAAAAACATATGTTTAAAATAATGTAATTTGGAATAACAAATGATAAAAAACTAAAAGGATGAAAAAACAAATACCGACTATAAAAACAATGAAAAGAGAAAAACAAGCATAAATCAATTTGAACAATCAATAGAATTTTGGTATCGCAAACAAAATACACAAAAGTTACACCATATTTCAGGTTATTGGTTTGTGCCCGCCTGCTTGTTTTTCTCTTTTCAGTTATTTTTGCAGTTGGGTTTTTTTTTCTTTTTAATCAAAACTTATATGCCGGTTTTACCAACTCCTGCATCAAAATATACAAAACATAAAAGCTATATTACATGACATTGTTATTTCGTTCATGTCTTAGTAACAACATGCAACATTCTGTGGATACCATTACCACAAACGAAGTCGAGGATAAACCAAGTATAACTAATGCTATCATGTAAATTGAATACATTACATACAATGTAACAGTCACAAGGCTCGTATAACGAAATATAAATTAATTATTCATTGCTGCAAATAAACTTGAGACCGTATCTCTGTTAATATACAAAGTAGCAATGGAAAACGTCTTACTCTTTGTGGTATCAAGCTCGTCTCTCCAATAGTCTGTCTTAATAGCTGCCGTTTTTTATTTCCCTTTGTATTGCAGTGCAGCAGAATGAAACTTTGTAAGTAATATTATATTTTAATGAAACTGTTTCATTAAAGGGTAGAATGCTAGATTATTTATGAGTTTAATTATGTTTAGTTATTAAGTTTTATATTCATGATCTTGTTATGTGAACAGGATTTAGAAGTCTACGTTACTGTATAAATACATCTTAATGCAAATAATTTTTTTCGCGAATATTGTCACAATTTCTCATTAATATAGAAATGGTAGGTACTATTTGATAATCCACCACATTACAGAGTCCATTCGACAGTTCTAAGCCATAATCTTCTTGTTTGAACGGTAGCAAGGGACAGTATGGTGTAATTTATCTACCAATGCACCACACATGAGGCAATACGCAAGGTTAGTGCTCTTGAAGCAGAAACGGTAGTCGCCATTTTTGAAGACCATGGGAATAAGGAGCATAGTAACGGTCAGCGGGGCCTAGTAGGAACGTGCGAAGTAAACTTACCGTATATTGGAACGATTTAAAATTTGAAAATACCCGTTGCGTACATAATACTTATTCAGTTTTAAAATTTACTCAATTCTATGGGTGATACTAATTGTGTTTGCTGCATTTTGACCAAAATGTTTTAGGATAGTTTTTTTTTTTATAAAAAATCGTTTATCTCGCGTTCATTACCAGGAGACAGGGCTAGAGCCTCTGGTCTTTCTTGAGCAAAATTAATAAGCTTTGCTACTACTATTCTTCCTACGCGAAGACAAGTCATATAAACGGTAATGTATTAATGTTTTTTATTATTATTATTGCCATTTGCAGATGGGAGTGTGGGAGTACATTTTCCGTGCCTATTTGTTTTCTCCAAGAGGAAAAACAAAATCAAAGTACTTTCGTTTTCTTTAGAAAAGGTTTGCTTAGGTTAAGATACAGAGAAAATGTATGTATGTCATACATAATGATGTGTTGCAATCTACGAGTAGAATTTATGTTTTAATAGGTAAAAGTCTCTTATTTTCAACCTTGTTTTTTTAATGTTTTGCAGCCTACTAATACTTACACGATTTTTCACAGCAAAAACCGCACTAAATACTAATGTAGATTAATCAAGTAGAACAAAAAGACATAAGTGCAGACATGCAAATAAGTCTGCATTAAATATTAACAAATATAAAATAATTTATTAAAATCAAGTTACAATGTTACAAGAGAAAAACTTGTTACTAATGACAATTTGTAATGCAGCATAAAACACTGGGATCATTTAATACAAAACATACGTGAACATAATTATGATCTGTTCCAAAAGTGTAAGCAAACCATGTTTAGGTTAAATTCTTACAAGCAGGACAGGAAATACTGAACAGGGTTTATCGATTAAACTGAAATAAAAATAAGTGAATATTCTGATTTCAGATTTAAGTGTTAAGTTAACTTAATTAAATCAAAGCACTCAATTTGTAAGTACTCGTAACACTAGAAATTCGCATCCACAGGTACGTTTTCAGGTATGTTTACATTTTCACCAGATAATTTTGGAACCGACCATACACACAATATCTTGACCGCAACAAGATCCTCACATTACAAAAATTAAGGAAGTATATAAAAAATCCACATCCGAGTGGTATCAAATAGAGCTGAAAGAATGCCAAGAAAGCGAACAAGTAAGTGGTCTCTGAGTAGCTTGCTCCCTTTGTGGCTTTGCGTTTCACTACTTGAATAGCCTTCTTAATAGCTGTAGGTTTATGCCCAGTATGGTGCCCTGTTTTAGTTTGACGTAAGCTTGAACGTATGTAATTTTTTTTTCGCTGGTCTAGTTCTCGAAGAGAATTGCTGTGTGACCTAATTTGTAACTTACGCTCAAGTTGTTTATGACGAACAAATTTTGTAAAACTCCGTCTTAATATATACTTAATATCGGCTATGACTAAGTTAAACCTACATTTTTAAAACATTACCTTTCTAGACTCTGTTTCCCAATAAATAACCTGGAAATACTCAAGTACCGAAGTGACTTCTAGGGAAACGTGTGCTATTGTTGAACGCATTATGACTTACTATCAGATGAGATATATGTAAGTGGTCAAGCATGACCTATGAAATTAAAAAAAAAAACGACTTTGTATTTTAATTAAAATTAAAATTAAAATTCATTTATTTTCAGGTAAATAACACCCATAGCCAAACATAAATTAATAAAATAAATTAAAATACAATAAAATCAAACATCAAATAAAATTAAAATAAATTACGTTAAATCGAGAGCAAAATATAAATCAAATAAAATTAAATATGGCAACATTCCAAAATTGTCTCGTATTGCTCATCTCACAAAACTCCACTCACGCTGAACATACAACCCAACATTGGCAAATCAGCCTTAACATATGTAACACAGCCATCAGATACGAAAATCACCGAGCTATTCCGGAAAAAAACGAAAGAGAATATTCGCTTTTATAGGAAAATTGTATTGCGTGTAGTTTCTGTGGCGAGGCAAGATAGCAGCACAAAGTGGATAGGTCCAGAAGGTTGACTTACGCACGCACACATAGATAGCGTTCATGTACAGCGAGTGCAAGAGCACTCGCGACTGGCATTCGACCGACATCGCCGCACGCGTCTATGTGTGCGTGCGCCTGTTTTCACTCGTTGTATGGAGCAGGCCTTCTGTACTATATATTCTGTGATATCAGCTTATCTGATCTTGCTGGTCCGGCCGTATTGAATGGACGCCCGGCTGTCTCTCAAATGAACGTACGACTCTGTTGCTATAAAGTATTACGAAATAGGTTTCATGTAAACCTTATGTGATGGAATGGTACCTAATAGGAATTTCTGCTGCATTTAGAACATATATTTTTCAGTTTTGTATTCGGTTTTTTTTTATTTGGATTTTTGGTGATCATTTACATTTAGACTTTTTAAGCTGAGATAGCTTGGGTAGTTTCAGTTTTCTCTATAATATAATTTTTGTCAGATTTATCGTCTATACTCGTTTTTCTTAGTTCTGAGGTCCAAGAGCATTGTCTACACTGACTGACTATATAATAGCAGTTCATTATAATTATCTACTTATGCGTGCTCCCATCCCAGGCAACATCTAAACAATTTCAAAAACAATATCATACTGCAGCCACATATTCATACGATTTTACGTGATCGTAACATTTGCTAAACAGGACTAGCCCGAGAAAACAAGGAAAACTTTCCAAAAAAGACTCCCATAAAGATAAGAAATATTGAAATTGGTAACCATATCCGAATAACAACCGAACATCTTACAAACTAACCCACTTTCTTACACAAAGGACTAGAAACGCGTGGTAATACCGTCTCCGATAAACTAAACCTTTACAATTGTGCCGATGCAATTTCTCTCATGTTTTACTTTTCGAGGATAAGACTGGATTCGACTCACTTATCTGTTTTCGTGGAGTGCATTACGGCCAGTTGCCTCCGTCTCGATTCTCGCTCCACCCATTGGATTACCTTCAATTTCATTACTACAGGTTTACGTCGACAAATCTCTGAGTGGTAAATTGGAAATACTTTTTATTGGCATCCGTGTTTGGAATTTATTTTTGGTGTGTAACGTGTTTGGATTTGTTTGCAAAAAATTGATGATGTTCAAGATAAGTGTTCATTGCATATATACGAGTGACACGTGCCAACGGCAGAGGCAGCTGCAGTCGACGCGTCTACGGCTCTGCCGTTGGAGCGTACCGCTCATATACGAGCACGTACTCAAATAAACGAGCGGCACGTTGTCGACGGCAGCCGCCGACGAGTCGAAGGGTGCAGTTACGTCTGCCGTCGACCTGTCTACGGCTGCCGCCGACGAATGTCGACGGCTGTAGTTGCCTTTGCCGTTGGCAACGTGCCACTCGCGTATATGAGCACTAAGAGTTTAAACGCAGATCTGAATGATTTAGCGATATTGAAAGAAGAATTGGGAAGTGAAGTACCGAAGAAATATAAAAAGGTAAACAATGAGTGAATCAAAAAGAAAGAAGAAAATAATAACTGGCAATATTTCTTATCGTTGATAAAACAACACAAGTCGATCTTAATAATAAAAATTTACTCGTTGTTGACTCACAATAACAATCAACGATCATAACCATACCTCATACTTTACCAACCACCATTTCATCAACCATGGTAGGGGAATTCAGGTTAAGTTTAAACCACTTGTTTTATCGTCCAAGTCTTGGCGTCGCAAAGCTTTCAAAGAATTAGCTCGGTTTAATTGTGGAGGAGTTGATGTCCACACCATATCGCCTCTCCATCCAACGTGCACTCAGTGGTTCGATTGTTTTCCTAATGGTTACGTCACTTTGTTCTTGTGCTGACGAGTTTTCTGTTCTTTGGTTAGTGGTACTTGGTTTGGTGGAAGATTTTGGTACCTTTTATTTTATAATAGTCTTGTGGGCTCGACTCATGTTAATGAACTAAGACGATGGTTATTTTCATCAATTGAAGTGCAGTCACGAGCACTAATATGTAAACACTTAGCAACTTTTAAAAGTGATTTGCTCCTACTGTGTTGATTGTAATTTTATGTTGTTACGATCATAGTATTTTGGAACCCACACTGATATGAAATAGGTCTTATCTCAAAGTTGTAGTCGTTATTTCATGAGAAATTCGCTTTTGAAGTTTGCTAAGTGGATACATATTAGCGTTTATACTTATATTAATTTATTAGAATTCGATAGGAGATTCATGATTTTATGACAATAGTAGAATGTTTTCTGCTTTATATATGCCAAGTTTACTGTTTATTGCTCAAAATCGGTTGTGTTTTTTATTGACCGAGCGAGCGAAGAGTCTCTTTTTCAAGTCGGCAAAATTTGCTTTCCTGTCAGTTTGTTGGTACTCCTCTACAGGTCGTATTTTACAACCAATCTGGACGAAACTTGTTAAACAGGTTTAACAACTTTATAAAGTATTTTAACGTCGGGCATTTTTGATTGGATACTTCCTCCAAAATGGGCTAAAAGGGGGCTACTGGATTTATCCGTCTTATGAGATCCTCATTCCTTTTTTGTTTGAAAGCTAATAACTTTAAATTTTTCTCATAAAATTGAGTGAAGATCTGATGAGGATCTTCGGCGTGCTGAGCAGAATAGCTCCTCAAAATGCAGAAAATTGCTCACTTTTGGATTTCTACCAGTAGCAACGGCCCTTTAACTACTAGGTAGGGATTGAAACACCTTTTTTTTTTTTTTGGGTGGGAAATCATCAAATGACTCCTCCCGCTCTAGGCAGAGCGAGAGGGAGTGTCAGACTTTTACTGACTAAAACCCACCCGTGTTCCTTCCGTTGCCTGTGTGCCGGGGCCGCGATATCCCTTTCGGACAAACTCGCAACCCTGGCAGGCATTGGCCCTTACGGACCCCGTCAGTTGGTGCTGACATCTCTTTGAGGCGCGCGTGGAACACAACGCGCCGTCGACCCGGGCCTGGACCTAATCGGACGGCGAGCTACCCATTGCCCACCGTCCGCAAGCCCGCGCCTACGGTGGCCGGAAGTCAGCTCGC
Source organism: Agrochola macilenta (assembly GCA_916701695.1). Lineage (NCBI taxonomy): Eukaryota > Metazoa > Arthropoda > Insecta > Lepidoptera > Noctuidae > Agrochola > Agrochola macilenta. The sequence continues at coordinate 17,886,657 of OU753560.1, read as the reverse complement.
GACTCCCGACGCCCGGGGCGTCTCCTGCGGCGACTAGGGGCGCGAGGGCGCGCATCTTGCATTTCCCTCGCGCACTCCGCCTCCTCCTTCGCGAGCATTACTGCTTCGCAGAAGGAAGTGACGGCTTCCCATGCACTCTCGCTCCGGACCATGGCCTGAACCAGGGCCGGACGCGAGAGATCGCCGCTGCCGATCGCCTCCGTGAGGACACGGCGGTGCCCCGCCCAAGCCGGGCAGACCTCCACCGTATGCTCCACCGTGTCCTCCGGGCGATCCACACAATGGTAACACCTGGGCGTTTCCTCCCGCTTTATCCTGAATATGAACCTCCCGAAACAACCGTGTCCAGTGAGGACCTGCGTCAGGCGGAAGATGAGGACGCCGTGGCACCTCTCTAGCCACTCCTCAAAGAGGGGACTTATCGCCGCAATTGTGGCGTGCCCAGGGATTGAAACACCTGGGACCACCTTCTCATCACAAAAAAGTTTGTGCTCGCGAGGTCTACTGTTCGCAGAACTACTAGTTTATTAAGTATTTGTGACATTAAATGATTTGATGAGCTCCAACATTCATAGTGCTTCATTTTTATCCGACTACGGCGGAGCAAAAAGGAGGGTTATGATTTTGACCGGTATATACTCGTATGTATGCCTGTATGTAAGTATGCATGGCCAAAATAGCCATGCATACTTATGTATATACGAAAATGGCCATGTATAACATTTTGTAGGTATACACTGTATACAAGCATGCGATCACGGCTTTACCTTTTTTGAACTTACTTTTTATGCTTTACCGTTTATGAACTTACTTTTCATGTCTGTTAATAATGAAGCATTTTTATATTCACTGAAAACAAGATCTATTTGGGTGTTTTCTTTAATAATCTTAATCCATTCGCCATCAAATAGAATCATGAACCTCTCGTTTATTTCTTAGAATAAGTATTATTTTCAAACTCGTGACCCCATTTATGCAAATAATGAGGAACAAGGAGAAATGGCATTAAATATTATTTATTCAGATTCCTTTTTCCTTTCTAGTATGAACTGAACTTCAAGTAGAGAGCACGTAGAGCAATAACGTGCAGATTTAGGGATCACTGAGCACAAGTAATGATAGATTTTCAAACTATTACCTACGCGCGTCGCGTCGCCTTGGAGTAGGAACTGTGTATCTTGCTTCAATCGATTGAGTATACTTTCGGTGTTTGTCTACGTTTAATTTGGGCTTTGTGTACATACTTACTTTAGTGTACATTTTTAATGTAGAACTGGGGGTCTAAAACGGCCACATTAAGCAATTCCTAGGTTAAAAAAAAGACACAAAGTCACTTACATGAGAACAATGCTTAAAATAAATTATAAATATAAAGTTCGTCACAGACGTCACGATAGCAATTATGATACACACATCCAATGCATTCAGCTTTTAGGGAGAGTGTTAGTTATGATTAAATATTCAGCTAATTGAGTTTTGCATGCATTGAATGAGTGTAACTTTTGTATACCTTTTTTTTTTTTGAGGGTGGGAAATTATCAAATAATTTCTCCCGCTCTTGGCGGAGCGGGATGGTGTGTCAGACTTTTACTGACTAAAACCCACCCGTGTTCCTTCCATTGCCTGTGTGCCGGGGCCGCGATATCCCTTTCGGACAAATCCGCATATACCTGAGGGTATTTTGTTGTATAATTGTGCTCCTTCAAAAGTTAAGAGCGTTTATTCAGAAAATGGGCAACGTCGCAAACAGATGTGAAATATTTCGCTGTTTTGATTAATTTGGCAATATTACTGTATGGAAATAAGAAATGTGGCTAACTAGTGAACTAGAATATTGATTATGATATGCAATAACTAATATCGTAACACCGAATATTTGGTTTTAGATGTAAAAAAAGTATTTGGAATCTTTCCAAACGCGTTTTTTACACCTAAAACGGGTTCGACATCAAATTCAATGTTATAATTGCAATTAATTATTAGTATTCTAGTTCGCTAGTTAGCCACATTTCTTATTTCTATTTAGTAATATTGCTATAAGAATCAAAACAACTTTTAGGATAAACCCTCTTAAAACACCTAAGACCTAGTCTTTACGAAAAATAGTGTTAAGTTAGGTGTCAACTAATAATTAAATTCATTTCGTAATAAAAATCACAATTTCCTCCGCACTTACAGTGTTATTACCGTTTAACGCTACGTTTATTAACAATTTCTAAATTACTGCAGTCTATTGTAACAAGTTTTCAGTCAGTAGTTAATTAACGCCAGCCACAAACCCTCTGTGTTGTCTAGTTTAGGGTTTTGGAGCGAAATTATAAGCGGCAGCGGTATTTGTGAGGTGACTGAATGAGCTCTCTTGGTTTCTGTGACCTTGGTACTTATTTCTTTTTAATTTTAATAGGTAACTTTACTTTTTGTTTATAGTTTGCATTGCTATGTAATTACGCAATCCTATTAACATTAACTTAGAAAAAATAAATAAACGATATCATCATTTAATTTTTCACAGATTTTCAGTATTAAATGGTTCCTAAGACTTTGCCACAAATAAAATCATCAATATTTCCGCATATTACATAACCTCCCTTGACACCGCTCCTTTCATAAATTACTCCAACCAAAAGCAATGAGCATTCGCGTGGGAGAGCACTACGACTCACAAACAACTCGCCAAGCAAAGGGTACCTACATCTCATTCTCTGCATACATTACCACCTCTATAACAATTAGTATAAGACCTAAAATCTATTAACTCGAAACTCACTAACATTGTGAAAATAATGACTCGAATATGTCGAGATCGAGTGATAACCTCGTGGTGAACTTGAAAATTGTGTTTGTGTTCAACTAAGATTTATTATTTAGCTTTCCTCTGTTTGTTTAGTATACAGCATCCTAAATTATCAATTTGGCTGTTGTTCGCTGTTATTTCCTGATTAATGTTGGCTGGGGTAAACAAGAATTGCCTTTTAGTGCGAGAATGTGTCTAGATGGAGAGGAAATTGTTTGAGACACAGGTTTTCCGGTGTTATATATGTATATTTTATAAACTTGTCAATATCTTGCAGGTTTACTGAAAATTTTTACTTCAACAAACTGGCTTGCAAATTAAACTCGCAAATCTATACCAAGTTGAGAAGATCTGTTTGACAGCGGTCCGACTTCCTTTAAGAACAAGTGAAATTATATTACATTAAAAAAAAACCCCGCCAAAAACATTTCCTCATTTCTCTTTCCTACTCCATCACCAGACCCTGTTCGTCATCTATCTATAACCTATTCATTGACATCCTTCCAATGAGCCCAAAACGATACCTGTGCTGTAAGTTGTTAAGGGAGTTGGGTATCCTCCAAATTCCAGGTGATGCTGCAGCATCAGTTCAAGGTTACTACGTTCTTCTAATTTCATTGAAGTAACAGAATACCAAATTTGAAATCGATCAGACCTGTGGAAGACGCTCACATCCATTAATCAACTAGAAAAGATCTGATAATCTTCAAACGGCTGTACCGATTTTGATAAAACATGTCTAAGAATAATCATTAGAAAACCTGCTTTCAAATAAAAAAAACCGCATTCAATCCGTTCACTTATTTAAGAGCTACGGTGCCACAAACAGACTACACGTAGCGGTCCCGCTTTTTTTTTTTTTTTTTGGGTGGGAAATCATCAAATGACTCCTCCCGCTCTGGGCGGAGCGAGAGGGAGTGTCAGACTTTTACTGACTAAAACCCACCCGTGTTCCTTCCGTTGCCTGTGTGCCGGGGCCGCGATATCCCTTTCGGACAAACTCGCAACCCTGGCAGGCATTGGCCCTTACGGACCCCGTCTGTTGGTGCTGACATCTCTTTGAGGCGCGGGTGGAACACAACGCGCCGTCGACCCGGGCCTGGTCCTAATCGGATGGCGAGCTACCCATTGCCCACCGTCCGCAAGCCCGCGCCTACGATGGCCGGAAGTCGGCTCGCGACTCCCGACGCCCGGGGCGTCTCCTGCGGCGACTAGGGGCGCGAGGGCACGCATCTTGCATTTCCCTCGCGCGCTCCGCCTCCTTCTTCGCGAGCATCACTGCTTCGCAGAAGGAAGTCACTTCCTTCTGCGAAGCTTCCCATGCACTCTCGCTCCGGACCATGGCCTGAACCAGGGCCGGACGCGAGAGATCGCCGCTGCCGATCGCCTCCGTGAGGACACGGCGGTGCCCCGCCCAAGCCGGGCAGACCTCCACCGTATGCTCCACCGTGTCCTCCGGGCGATCCACACAATGGTAACACCCGGGCGTTTCCTCCCGCTTTATCCTGAACAGGAACCTCCCGAAACAACCGTGTCCGGTGAGGACCTGCGTCAGGCGGAAGGTTAGGACGCCGTGGCGCCTCTCTAGCCACTCCTCAAAGAGGGGCTTTACCGCCGCAATTGTGGCGTGCCCAGCGCTGGGTTGCGACAATCTCACTCTCCATGCCGCCATGAGATCCCGCCGGAGCTCTGTCCGCTGTGCCGTGATTTCTCGCGGCAGCGGAGTTACACCCCGGCGTTTCGTCTCCTCGCGCAACTCCCACATGTGCGCGAGGACTTTTGCCTCCAGATCCCATGGCGGTAGTCCGGCAAGGAGGCTCGCCGCCTCACGGGAGACCGTGCGGTATTCTCTGACCAGCCTAATGGCCATGACCCTTTGGGACAAGTTCAATCGCTGGGCTGGTCGCAGCCTTAATGAACGCGCCCACACCGGTGCCCCGTAAAGGGCCATGGACCGCACGATCCCCGCGTAGAGCCTCCAGCAGGAGGCGTTTGGACCCCCTAGATTGGCCAGAAGCCGCTTCAAAGCAGCCCCAGCCCTCTGCAGTTTGGGAGCCAAACGTCGGAAGTGCTCCACTAAGTTCCACCGGCTGTCGAGGACGAGTCCCAGGTACTTTATCGTCGACTCGACACCGATGTGAACCCCTCCCGCCGTTATCTGGGAACCCGACAGTGGCGCGTTCCGAGGACCATAGAAACACATGGCCTCGGACTTGTGCAAGGCCACCTCGAGTCCCAGTTGCCGGATCCTATCGACGATTGTCGCAACCCAACGTGTCGCTAGTTCGGCCGCCGGACCCAGCGGCCCCAGGACCGATCCCTGCGGGACACCGCACGACATCTCTCGCCGGTTCCACTCTCCGTGGTGACCGGGGTAGATGACGGCCCTGTCCGTCAAATAGGCCTCGACCACTCGACAGAGGTAGGTCGGCATCCGGTGATACCGGAGTGCCTCCCTAATGCAACTCCAGGGCAGGGTATTAAACGCATTGGCGATGTCAAGAGACACCGCCAAGACCACCCCACCCCGGGCAACAGCATCCCCCGTCGTGAGGGCTCGAACGCGCATGATGGCATCCACCGTAGAGCGCCCCTTGCGGAAAAGTTTGACCGCTACGTGTGTCTTTTTGCGTCAGGGATTAAAAATAGTACAGGAAGTCTAGAATTATTATGATACCAATTAAATTTCCGTAATATAATTTCACGCCAACCTCATGCTTCCTAACACTAAATTAATTATTATTATCAAACACCATTATTAACCGCACTAGAACGAAATTCACTGCTGCGGTTTTCATTCGTGCTGAATCCACAGCGTTTGACTGAAACCGCTAAAGCCTTGTTGACTAGCTACTCGTGCGACTGGCAACCCGAAGTTGCCAAGCACCACGGTTTTAACCGTTTGAACCCCCATAGCGATCAAAGGGAACCCTTTGAAGGTTCAACACTTCTTATAAAGGAATTCGTGTGATTAGAATTCAGCTGATATATTTGATTCGAGTGATGAATTCGACGGAAAGTTAAATGAAGCGCCGCCGATTCTAGTAATTGGGACAAATGAAATCTATACATTTATTTTTATTTTCTTTGTAGCTTGTATTGGGCACTTGGGCACTTTTCTTGTTGACAGCGATGCGGATGAATTTTTTTATGCCCTATGATTACTTCCCCCCTTTTTTATATACTTGAACATATATTAATATCATTATTTTAATTTTTTGTTTTTAAATTATGTATAAAAATTGAAGTGTCTCTTTCTAATATCAAAATTACAGTTTTTTTACTAAATGCTTATGGAAGTTTATACGGGTACTTATATATTTAAAAAAAAAAGTTGTCTTTCTGTTTGGTTGTTCCAGCTATTCTCCGAATTTGACGGGACTGTCACTGGCGGATAGCTGATGTTATAAGGAGTAACTTAGGCTAATTTTATTTTAGATAAATAATTAGGGTCCTCGCGCGCGAAGCCGCGGACAGCAGCTAGTCTTAAATAGAATGATAAACACGAAGGACGATACCAAATAGCGAAATACCAATTCTAAGAATATGTGGGCCACCACATATTCTTGCCAATCTACATCGCCATATGCGAACTACGCATCCAAGACCTGACGTCACATAAATCCTACATAACGCAATTAGAGTTTAACGCGCGAACGGCTTAAATAAGACTATCCAACATCAAGCGTCAGGAAGTTACCCGCCAGACAGCACACCCTGGTCGGAGGATCCTCCCTTTTCTATAGAGGATGAGTGATCTTTACACCATTTTTATTTATTTTTTAAGTTGGGAAATTATCAATCAACTTCTCCCGGTCTGCCCGGAGCGGGAGGGCGTGTCAGACTCTTACTGACTAAAACTCACCCGTGTTCCTTCAGTTGCCTGTACGTTACCAGGGCCGACGGTATCCCTTTCGGACAAACTCGCAACCCTGGCAGGAAACCTAAAGCCTAAAAGAGAAAAATAAAGGAAATCCACCTTGCACCACATTCATCGAAAGCTTATTATTTTATAGCAGTGATGACCCAGCGGTAACGGCCCCCGACTTACAAGTTCTAGGTCGTAGGTTCGAACCCGGACAGGCGCTTTACTTTGTGTTATTTATTTCATCACCACTACTCTCAAAACGTTGAAGGAAAACATCGTGAGGAAACCGGCATGTCCTAGAACCAAAAATTCGAAGACATGTGACATCTATCACCACGCACTGAGCCCGCGTGGTGAATTACGGTCCACTCCCTCTCACAGAGAGGAGGCTTGTGTTCCACCAGTGCGAACGGTATAGGCTAATATTTTACCCCGCTAAGTAATCAGTTGCTTGTATCAAAACCTACATAAATTACGGGGGCTTAATGAGGTACGAGGATGTATGAAGTGAACGTTTTACATATTTATAAGCAGATAAGTGCACCTCTAGATTCAGGTGATGAGGTTGATGGAAGTTCAAGGCCAACACTTTTTGGGACCTAACTTTATTGCAGATAAAAATTCATTTAAAATAGTTTTTTTTGTAATCTAGACTAATATTATAAAGTGAAATGATTCGATTTTTTGTATGGGTGTATGTTTTTTTTTCACGCTTTACGGCTAAACGGATTTAGATGAAATTTGGTACATGGATAGACCATGACCTGGATTAGCATATAAGATATTTTTATTTCGATATTCCCACGGGGTCGTGACGTATGCGGGTAAAACCACTGTAGTACTGTAATCAATCAGAAAAGCTTATAAAAGGCAATTGCTTTGTCTATTTTGGTACGGCTGCTTTACTGTTTGTAACGTTTCCTTCATTCAAGTGAATAACTGACTACTAGAAGGAATTTGAAACAAAGCCTAGACTGATGATAGATTCATTATCATACCCCTAATTGTCTTGCACTAATTCGGTCTGGGTATACCAAGCAGTGTCTCGTTCAAGGTTAGAACCAAAGCCGAAAAGTTAAATTAAGGCACTGAATTACAAAAGGATCAATCAATCAATCAATCAACCCAGCCTATCGCAGTCCACTGCTGGACATAGGCCTCTCCCAGGCTGCGCCACAACACCCTGTCTTCTGCCTTCCGCATCCAGTCTGCCCCAGCTACCTTTTTAAGGTCATCGGTCAATTTAGCTGGGGGCCGTCCCACACTACGCTTGCCGATATGCAGTGGCCACTCCAGAACTCGACTGCTCTACCGGCCATCAGTCCTTCAAGAAACATGGCCAGCCCACTGCCACTCCAGCTTGCTCACTCTGCAGGGTATGTCGGTAACTTCGCCAAATACAAAAGCCTAACACGAACAAAAACTCGGCAAATTCTCACGTCGCACTTTTTCAAATACAAACCCAATTACCTCAGGCTACAACAATTTTCGTACAAGGTATACTGCGGCACTAAACCAAACTTTATTCACAGTTACCTTCTACACTACTTATACCATAAAACTATTACGTACCAAAGTTTATTACGAAGAAATCCAGCGGCACGACATTAGTTTATTCCCAGGCGACGTACCCGCGTATACCGCAGTTTGTAACTAGGTCACGGCAGACAAATCGTTTGACAATTAGCTTACCGACTGAGGTGATAAAATCTCGTCTATGTAGGAAATTGTGGTATTATAAAGTTGTTTGGACCGGTCACGCATGGGTTTTTTGAGTGAGGAATTGAAATGTTCTGAATGATTGTTTTGTAAATGGTGAATGTTTTCATGTGCAACGTCAAACATTATATTTTTTCAAAGGAAGATTACATTGGTATTGCTGTTTGCTTGATCATGTGGACTTTCACAGCAACAGGCATTAAGATGACCGCCAGAATGCCTTCAAGGTACGTAATGCATATTGTTTTCTGTGGCTATGACGAGGGGGGTTTGTCTTAGTAGTCAACCTAATTTCTACTACACGTGACGGTCTATAATAGATTGATGATTACCCATCCAACATGCCAGTTTATACTGGTTTAGATGTGGTTCAAACTACTGTGAACCTCAGACCGAATACAAAACCAAGACAGCGCTGGGAACAATACAGTGAAGCATGCCAAAACTACACCTCTGCTCTGTGCATATACGCTCACATGTACAACCATTTGCAATCAAACTGCACCCTCACTAAGTGCACACATGTTTACGAACCCGGCCTTTTTTTTTTTGAGGTTGGGAAATAATCAAATAACTTCTCCCGCTCTGGGCGGAGCGGGAGACTTGCAGAGGCGTGTCAGACTTTTACTGACCAAAACCCACCCGTGTTCCTGCCGTTGCCTGTGTGCCGGGCCGCGATATCCCTTTCGGACAAACTCGCAACCCTGGCAGTCTCACGTCACTGTTGACAGTGCTATATCTTGGTTTTTTATTAGGTCTGAGCTGTGAACAATATCAAAACCGTTCCGAAAGAATATTTCTCAACATTAAAATATAATAAAGTACCTACCTACTGATAAAATTAAGGGCAATAAAATGTAATTACACACAGGTAACGTAATCATCTATTGTAATATTTGCTCGGGTAACATAATACGTTAACCCTATTACACGGTCCACTGTCAAGGAATCCTTGCTTCGGCGCTACCGAACTTAGCCTTACTGCTGACTATAACATTTACCGAAGACATTTCTCTTACGTAAACCTTATTTCCAGTACTCAAATAGAAATGTGGCAATATATTTACGTAGGTATACTGTTAGGCCTCAGTAAATAGTTGCTGAAAGAGTATAAAAAGAGCTTATACAAAACGTCACGCGTTACAACACAAAGGAAAAGGTTCCAATAAGCATCTACATATATGTAAGGGACTCGATACGAAAAGGGTTTTTAAGGTACAATTCCAATAAAGTAGCGCGAATGTCGAGTGAATAAGCGGAATACGTTTTCGAGTGGCCCCACGGCTTTCTAGACGAATTTACGTAAATTTCTATTTTGTGACACGAACAAATTGGTATGGACCTTTTGATACATTGAGGGCTCCCTTCGTAATGGCACATCGTACGAGTGTAACGTGGAATTTTACGGTTTTAAGTTACGAATTTATTTTATTAAAATTATTGCCTAGAAATATTGGTGGTACGTGAAACGGTATATTTCAGACGGGAAGGCTGTACAGTAGGTCGCTTTGCACGTAGATAATTGTGTAATTCTTTCTCGGGAAGCTTTCTGAACGCGAGAGCTTACTCAGAATATGTATTTTTATGAAAGCAGTTAAATTCACAATCTCAAAGAAATATATTCATCTTTTTGAAAAATGCACCTTTAATAATTGGAAATATATTGCTTCAATTATATTGCGAATCGAAAATACCGCTGGGTGTTTATCGAAATACACCTAGCTCTTGACATTTAAAGTCAAAGCTGTTATTTCAATTAGCCCTTTGAAATGTCATGAAGTTAGTCGGTTAGTTAGTAAGAAAGTTAGTTCCTACTCTCCTAGTTCCAAAGTATAGTTGCCTGTGGAGCAGAAAAGGGCAAACCACTTAAATCTTGACATTTAGGTACCTGCTCTTTATCAATTTATTAAAATATCTGGGATTATACATTATTCGAGACCAACAATTTTCGGATGTAAAAATACGTGTAACCAAGCCGAAACTCACTTATTCTGTGGCAGTATCTACAATGCCACATGCGAACTATGCATCAAAGACCTGACGTCACACAAATCCTACATCGCGCAAGCAGCGTTTACCGTGCGATTAGCATATAATATTAATGACTTTCCGACATCACTCGTTAGGTAGTTGACTACCAGACACGACACCCGTCTGGTCGGAAGATCCTTCCTTTTCTATAGAGGATGAGTGAACTTAATACCCTATCATACTCCCCCTTCATACCACTAAAATTGTCCTCGTCATTGTGATATTTTTTTTGTAGTAATCACCTCCCCGCATAGCAGCAAACCTTTTGGTTACGAAGATATTGAAGGTCAAATTTGCAACTTTTTTTTAACTTTTTTTAACGCAAACTTTAAATGCTACTGTTAAATACGAATTTTCACGCCATAATTAAAAATCGTTTACCAGATATATTTTTTTTACTCTGTGTTACTTAGTTTGATTTACAAAATGCGTAGATAACACCTATGTGATGGGTTTTTTACACCCTGTATACAGACACGGTCGTGAATGTTGTCCCATAATATTTTGTTATGTTGTACACAAACAACATTGCAAGCTGGGATTGCACCTGATCCGTCCGGGATAACCGTGGATGATGGATGAAGGTCACGACCTTACCTTTTCGGCCTCGTTGGCTTTGGCTGTAATTTTGGAGATCCACAGTAGAGAAAAACATCCTTTTCATTAAAAAAAATTGAAACAGATTTTTTGTTTTATCGTACCAAAATTAGCTTCGTTCTATTTTATTTATATGGCAATTGATGCCCATGTCGACAATTCTGCCAATGTCATTATGAAAGATTTTTTGACGCCTGCGTGACATTGTCAGGTGACGTGACTTTGTTGGTAAATATTTGTGAAATTTTCAAAGAAATTGTATTGACAAAACAAAATGGCGGAGTTAGTTTCGATTTTGGCCACGCGCCAAAATAATTTTGTAGCGTTGTAGCTTCATACGACAACTTTTTAATAATGACGTATATAAAAATATGAATCACAGAGTTCAAACCCTTTTTTTGTTTTTCAGCACCTCACATGACGTCATCAGCCATCATTAAAACCTTTAAATAACACTGAAATTGCTTTCCACTTATGCATCTACGTTATATGAGTTCAAATACTCCATATTAAATCTTCAAGAACACGCAAAAGGTAAGTACCGAACTAAAATTAAAGTTTATTGACTGTTGATCTTTCGTCTTTCGATTTCAACCTTAATACGTACCTAGCTGACCCAACAGCAACGTTGTCCTGTCAGGATTTCAATAGTTCAGTTCAACACAAAAATCCCATAGAAATAAGGACGTTCAGTTTTTCCCGAATTTGAAAATGTTCCGGGAAGCTTCCAGTTTTTAACCGACTTCCAAAAAGGAGGAGGTTATATGTTCGACGCGTATGTATATTTTTTATTTTTTATGTCTGTCCGCCGATTTCTCTTTTTCTTTTACAAAAAAAAAAAAAAAACAACCGACAAGTCCGAAATTAAAGTTATTTTTCTCTTTGTAGTGTTTTTTTTCGGACTTGTCGGTTTCTTTTTTTTGTGGTAAGTTATTTATAAAAATAAAATTATCAATTGGCCCATACAAAACTTCAATACCTTCTCGACCCAAACGTATCAGACGGCAGACGACACCTTTTTAATACATGCTGTATGCATACTAACTAGAGGTGTGAATAAAAAAACGTTCGTTTTACCTACCATAACTGCTGGACCAACAAAGCTTGTTTATGTTTTTAACAAACATTGCAAAACTAGGTGTTCAGGTTGGTTTCGAGTTACTAACTATGGCAGTTTTAGTTTCCATGATAATATTAGAGAACAGCCTTTTCGAAAACTAGAACCATATTTTTAACACAAAGAAATTGCATTTTAACAGGATATGTATTTTACGTCTAATTAAATAAGATTTTTTAAGTAGAATTGGTCAGATCACCACTCAGGATCTTAAATAACAGGAAACGACGAGCTGGACTCCTTCATAAAGGATTGGCCCGCAATCGCAGTAGACCGGGAAAAGTGAAAAGAGGGAAGGAAGACCTTTGGTCAATAGTGGGACAACACAGGCTTACGAGTATAATAAATTTAAAAAACAAGCGAGCCTTACATTAGTCCCATTAGTAACATCTGACATCTCACCTTAGTAACAAGCAACATCAAGAGAGATCGCAACTTTTTTTTAAGGTAGCAAGCAACATTAAAACGGGGCCTCGTCAAGGTCGTTTCTGACCGTCAACTCTAGCACCGCGCTGCTCATTGGTCAAATCAAATAGCGCACGCTTCCTTGGCTTTCTGTGACACAGTTCCGTCCCTTTTCACGAAGTAATTGATGTAAAGATTTTGATTTTGATTCCAGGAAAGCGAGAGGAAACATGTTACACACCAATAAATATATAACTAATCACTTGCAGTAGTCGTCAAACCCAAATAAAAATAATTACTTGCTCTCTGATTTAAGAGGCCAACTTATTTAAGACATTACAATACACCTTCACAGAAGCTGGGCAGAGCCAGCTTGCAAAACTGGCAGAATCGTATCCGCCAAACCTGAGCTATTGAGAGAGATCAAAAGTTTCTATAGACAGTTATACACGTCAACCAGTAACCCCGTTACGAATCTGGCAAACGACCCAAGAGCTAGATTGACCCGACACTATACCAAAGACATCCCGGACGTCAGATTGTACGAGATTTGGATGGCTCTAAAGCAGCTTAAAGCAACAAGGCGCCGGGTGATGATGGAATTACGGCCGAACTCCTGAAGGCTGGTGGAAAACCCGTTCTTAAGGCCCTCCAGAAAGTGGTCGATTCCGTCAAACTCGAGGGTATGCCACAGGTATGGAACAGAGGTGTAGTGGTAGTGGTACTCTTTTTTAGAAAGGGCGACAATGCCCTTTTTAATAACTATAGGGCCTTCACACTTTTGCGCCATGTCTACAAGCTGTTTTCAAGAGTCATCACGAACCGTCTAGCGCGCAGGTTTGACGACTTCCAGCCTCCTGAACAAGCCGGATTCCGTAAATACTTTAGCACCGTAGACCACATACATACGCTGCGGTAGATTATACAGAAGACCGAAGAGTATAACCTACCTCTCTGCTTAGTGTTAGTGGACTACGAGAAAGCCTTCGATTCGATCGAAACATGGACTGTACTGGAGTCTCTTCAACGGTGCCAGATCGACTATCGGTACGATACCTTATCTGTTGCCTAGGACAAACCTGTTGTTCAGATAAGTAGTTCTAACTTTGAGAAAGAGATCAATCGTCGAATTTAACTCGGCTGGGCAGCGTTCGGTAAGCTACGCAATATCTTGTCATCCCACATACCGCAGTATCTCGAGTCTAAAGTGTTGTGTTTCCAGTGATGACTTACGGCACAGAAACGTGGTCGCTCATTATGGGCCTTATCAGAGGCCACCCAAAGGGCAATGGAGAGGGCTATGCTTGGAGTTTCCCTACGTGATCGAATCAGAAATGAAGAGATCCGCAGGAGAACCAAGGTAACCGACATTACCCGAAGAATTGCCAAACTTAAGTGGCAATGGGCAGGGCATATTGCTCGCAGAACAGATGGGGCCGAAAGGTTCTGGAGTGGCGATCGCGTACCGGAAGACGCAGCGTTGGAAGGAGGTCCACAAGATAGACCGATGATCTTGTGAAGGCCGCGGGAAACCTCTGGATACGGGAATCAGAGAATCGGTCGAAGCAGCGGTGCTTGGGGGAGGCCTTTGCCCAGCAGTGGACATCTTTCGGCTGAAATGATGATGATGATGATGAATTCACCTTCAGTTTGCTTACTTCATTAATAACGTTTATTGTGTTTATTTTAGGTCAACTAAACATATTACCTGTAAGAGGCAGGGTATAAAAATAATATTACAATTTATGAGGTATACAAAAATCATAGACACTTGATATAAGCAATATATTTTGCCAATATCCTATTACGTACCAACGCTCATTGGGACGGAAACGGATGGGACATTATTCAAATATTTTTATGTTATATTTACAGCAGCAATCACATGTGGCGGCTCCTATAAATTTGTAAGGCACTTAAGACGATATATTGACGTCTTGGAACCTAAGGTTTCGTGTAACGGCCTACAAATTGCTCGTAGTTCACTGTTACTTACGTGATCCGGTTTTTAAATGAATATCGAGGAGTAAATCGATGAAATCCGTTAGAAAGTTAGGCGGTAGGTTACATAGATTTCGGGTCCTTTTCAGCTAAGTGAAATGATCCTTATCCTTCTGTGAAAATGCCTAAAAATACATTGAATGAAAATATATTGGTAGGTATTTTTCTGGTTTGAAAATGGATCAATGATGTATGAATGTGTACATGGATACAAAAAGACCAGAAAAATGCCACTATGAAATAAAGAATGCAGTGTTTATTGGGGGTAGTAGTGTGACCAACAGACTGCCAAGTCATAGGTCTCGAGGTCGAAACCAAGGCACGCAAATCTGACATTTCGGATTCATGTGCGTATTGTATAATTATCGCTTGCTTAAAAAACGGTGAAGTAAAACAGCGTGAGGAAACCGGCATGTCTGAGAGATATTTCTCGAGGGCATGTGAAGCCAAGTCAGAGGCCCATGGACGGCTTTAAGTCTCTGAAACCAGGTTAGTCACTAACCACACGAAAAGAAGAAGAGTGTTGATTCTAGTACCTAGTTAGAAATGCTGTGAACAAGCTGCACTAGACGTTTAACTTTGTGCCTTGAGCCACGTGATTAAAGTGGTATTTAACGTAACAAATCTGATATAATTATGTCAGAATTTTTTTGTTAATATGAAGATGTTAACACAATTTTCCATAAGTGGACCCAAAGTTATAGTACCTAAAGAAACGATGGATGGACTGTGTGAAAGATACAATTTTAATATGGTCCGGAAAAGGGTCCCAAGGACCAAGATGAAAGTTCGAATGATGATGATGAACCAAAGGGACCGATATGTCGACTACATAGAGTAGTATAGTAGTAAGAAAAATACATGTTGCGCCTACCACAAATAAATTCAAAACTCAAACTCAAAGCATTTATTTCAAATAAACCAATTACAGGCACTTTTGAATTGTCAAGGGGTCGGTCAGTCAGAAAGATGAAGAATGCCCAATCCAAAGCGTAGTAGGTACCTATGGAGAAGAACGGGCAAGAAACTCCACGGACACTCTTTTAAATCACAATATGGTTACAAAATATTGGTTAAATCATTCATGTTGAAGTTATACATGTGAGAACGATGCACAACGTTGAAAGCGTCCGTAACAAAAATTAAAATTAAAAAATTATTATAATTGGGATAAGGGCAACAGAATGATGATCTACCCATAGGTATGTAAGTAGCAGTAAATTAATCAAAGAGCATTAAAAATTTACATTTACTCTCTTACCAACTAATCAATTACTTTTCAATTCCATTGAAGTCTGTTTCTCACTTCTATTCACCATTTTCACAGAAGTAACGTTCCGTGACTACTTTCTATACAGTGAACAATCTGAAACTTTATTTATAGAAATATAAGAAAAACTGTTTGGTCATTTATATGCTACAGACTCTTTCATTCAATAATGCGAGTTCGACACGCACTTGGTCAATTTTTATTCCTTTATGTTTTGTACAATGGACTAAATTGAGAATGTTTGGTGTTATAAATATTTTTTCGAGTGCCTATTGAAGTGTAGTATAAAATTATTTTTAAATCAACAGTTGTATGCTATCTCTAAAAAAGAGTTTGGGTAAATTTCCACATCTTCTAAGGGAAGTATTTTTAACCCCCGACGCAAAAAGACGGGTTATACCTTGTTTGACCGCTATGTGTGTGTGTCTGTGGCACCGTAGCTCTTAAACAAGTGATCCGATTTGAATGTGGTTTTTTCATATTATTTGAAAGCAGGTTTTTTAGCGATGGTTCTTAGACATGTTTTATCAAAATCGATGCAGCCGTTTGAAGACTATCAGCTCTTTTCTAGTTGATGAATGGATGTGAGCGTCTTCCACAGGTCTGATCGATTTGAAATTTGGTATTCTGTTACTTCAGTGAAGAACATAGTAACCTTGAACTGATGCTGCAGCCTCACCTGGAATTTGCAGGGTACCCAACTTCCTTACCAACTTACAGCACAGGTATCGTGTTTTGGCTCATTGGAATGATCTCAATGAATAGGTTATAGATAGATGATGAACCGGGTCTTGTGATGGAGTAGGAAATGTTTGTGTCGGGGTTTTTTTTAAATATTAATATAATTTCACTTGTAGTTGGATGATTTCGGTAATCCATAGCTGTAACACTAATCATTAAGTTTGGTAAGGTAAGTTCTGAAGGCTACACTAACGAAGTGATTGTGATAAATAAAGCAATGACTTCTAAGATATCTTGATTTCGAGAAAGGATGTGAGGTACGTGTATCTATTTTTCAGATTGGAGTACTCGTATTAAAAACTTTGTGTGTTGAGAGCTACTTTAAAATATACATAGAATAATTTTAATCAGCCTTTATTGTTCCCACTGCTGGGGCTCAGACCTCTCTTCGAGAGGGAGTGGGCTGTAATCCACCACGCGGGCCCAGTGCGGGTTAGTAGAAGTCATGTCTTCGAATTTTTGGTTCTAGGATTATGCCGGTTTCCTCACGATATTTTCCTTCACCGTTTTGAGAGCAGTTGTGATAAAATGATTTACACAAAATAAAGGCGCCGGGGTTCGGACCTACCACCCCCAACTCGTAAGTCCTTTTCCATTCCTGCTCATTATACAAAGCTAAGATAATATCTTTGTTATGTATACTGATTTAGCTATTATTGTTAAGTCGTTTCAGGATACATGAAATTCAAAACTTTCCGACTGACTGTTAAAAGTCATATTATAGAAGTTGATAGTTCAAACATGTTACGACCAATACCTAAACACAAGGAAACGGTCGCCAATAAAAACTTCAGTTTATTCAAAAACTTTCACAGTTTCCGTATACGGACCCCAAAAAATCTCGGGTCAAACTCCAAGAAACAGCGGAATGATATTTTATAGGATTGTAAAATTTCTTGAGTTTTATATGTCGTCAAAAGTAGGTAGGTACACGAGAAACGGAGTTTTAAGATTTTTTTATTTAAGGTCGACGCGGTTGTCTGTTGAAATACTACTAGCAACAAAAGTATTTTACAGGGTGAATGGTCCTGTTATTGATTTGTTTTGATGATATTTTTTTTGTGTTTGTATTACTTTTAGAAAGGTATGAGGGAAATCTTTACCCAGCAGTGGTATAAAACATGTTAAATAAAAAATACTTACTCACTTCTTTGACATCGGCCTGGTATATCAATACTTTCGGCCATCATCAACTCTATCATGGTTAATTTCAAACTCAAACTCAAAGCATTTATTTCAAATAAACCAATTACAGGCACTTTTGAATTGTCAAGGGGTCCGTCAGTCAGAAAGATGAAGCTAGATGCCCATTCCAAAGCGTAGTAGGTACCTATGGAGAAGAACGGGCAAGAAACTCCACGGACACTCTTTTAAATCATAATATGGTTACAAAAAATTGGTTACATCATTCATGTTGAAGTTATACATTTGAGAACGATGCAAAACGTTAAAAGCGTCCGTAGCAAAAATAAAAATTCAAAAATTAAATTAAATTAAAATAAGCCGTGGTAGCTAAGAGATGACCAGTCCCTACTGACGGCGCCCGTTCACGAACATGACGCATGGATTAGCACCATTCAGCTCAACCATTTTGAAGGGAGCTAAATGATCCAACACACGCGCCACCGTCAGCGAGACATTAGAGTGAGCATGACATACTCTCAGCCGCCAAGGCACATTCAAGTCAATGAAAGACATATCCAGTACCTAAATGGTAGCTTTATAGTCGGTACATAGTACTCAACATGTGCTATGCAATTATACAATGTTATGAGATTGAATTTATACAATGCAAAGATAGTTTTTTAAATCTTCAGCAGCTCCAACAGTATTTTCAAATTCGTTTATGCGCCCTTGTGGAGCAAGACCAGCGTTGAGCCAAGCATTTTATCAGCGATATAATCTCCCAACTTATAATATGCTTGGCTGCATAGTGTGCGTTTAATATAAGATTTAAATTTCGTTTCATTTAGTTGAAGTATGTATGTATGTATTTAAGAGACTCTTTAAAATTACAGATCCTAATAGTATTTTTTTTATCTTCTCTGGTCATATTTGTTCTAAAAACTTATTTAGCATTTATTTTCCTCTGTTAATTTGGTCTATCATTTAAAGATCATTTTAGCCTGAATGTTACCACAACCAGTTTTCTCACCCTTGTCTAAAAGACTGTCTCAAGACAATGGTAGCCACCTCCATTTTTTTACGATAACGTTATTATATCTTTACTATGGGTACTTTTAAAAAAAATAATGGGAAAATATAAAAATGTTTTTGTATGACAGCGATATTATTTTAATATTAGTGTTTATAGCTAATTCAAGCAGTGATGTCTGCATCAGATTTATTTATTTTAACAAAAAGAGGAGTTTTATGTAAAAAAATATCGTAATAAATATAAAATATCGTCTATCGTTCTATTTAATAGTAAGTCTGTTGTCTCTTACTTCTGTTTTTCTTTTGTGTTTTACATTTTGACAGCTTTTAAGTTCAAAGGCTATTGGTATTACAATTTAAACACAATTTAATTAATTAACAGTTCCCACCAATGATTGAAACGCAACCAAGGCACGCACCTCTGACTTTTCGGATTCATGTGCAATACGCACATGAATCCGAAAAGTCAGAGGTGCGTGCCAATTATAATTTGTACCAAGTATAATTATCACTTGCTGAAGCAAGCGGTTTCCACACGTGTGGAAACCGGCATGCCTGAGAGATATTCCTCAACGACATGTGAAGCCATGTCAGAGGCCTATGGGTGGCTTTAAAACTCTGACACCAGGTTAGTCACTAGCCACAAGAAAAGAACAAGATTGAAATCGAAAATAAATAGGTACCTCCATAAAAATGCCGCCACCGCGCTGCCACCGCACCTCTAAGCTGTGCATATGCAACGTTGCCAACCCGCTGCTAAGCCGCCGCCGCTGATGGATGAACCCAAAACCTTCTATATGACTTCTTACTTTGATTTTGCCACTTTCTGTACATATATGCAAGCACAATTTATTTTATTTTATTTAAACTCAACATGTTCATCATGCTACTCGTGTCATGTTTGTGGCTAGCAATGTATTACTACAAATGGAGAGTTATATGGCATAATAAAGCGGAGACGGCGCGGCGACGGTGCGGTGACAGTGCGGTGACGGTGCGGTGACAGTGCGGCGACGGTGCGGTGACAGCGCGGCGACGGTGCGGCGACGGGCGCTGTAGCGTGTTCAGTCTACATGGTTTCGCGAAGCGGTGTCGGTGCGGCTGCGGTGCCGTCTACACGAGCTTTTACTGTGAGGTTTATCAAATAAAATTCTCAGAAAGTCATTAAAAGAATTTTGGTGGAACATTAGGTGTTTTCTCATTCTTATGTATGTGTATATATATATATATATTTATATATTTTTTGTTGCTTTTTCTTAAATAAATACCTGAATAATTTGACATTGGTATCGAAAGTTTCAGCTGCGAAGCTTAGACTTAAAATGTAGAAAAACATGAAAGGCCTGAGCACACAAAAGTCTAAATTGAAACATCTACGTTAAAGAATTTTATCAAAGCCCTCAGAAAATATTCGCTTATTACAAAGAAATTAAGGCTTCTATGCAGACTAGGGAGTGATTTAAAAATGTAATAACATTTTCCTTGAATAATGCAAGCTAAAAAATGCAATGTGCATCCTAAATACAGTTTTGCGTGACTCCAAATTGCTTGTACTTTTATTAGAGTTGCAATGGCATTTGCAGAATTATAAGGATACAAAATTATTATGCAATTTTATTTTTAACGATATGAAATGGGAAATCATATTAGAGATATGAAATACTAACATTTCTGAGAATGAATTGTATTTTTTGGTTAATAAGGAATGAATCTAGGTTTAGAAACTACTAGGTTTAGCCGCTTCTGTAGTTTAGTGATAAGATCACCTGTCTCAAGCCCAGAGGTCGGGGGTTAAATTCCCAGCGGGGGCAACATTTTCTGCTCGGTTTGGTTGGTGGTTGGGCTTGTTCTAATTCCACCTGGCTAGCTACCATCATCTTATTTAAGTCTGTCGTCATAACAACAATGTTAACAGCATTGCTGTTTCGGCAGTAAATGTAAAACAGCCAGTTCCTCTTTAGTTGAGTATTCCAGGTGAGGCTCGCTTCCACCTTTTGATCATGACTTACCATCAGGTAGATGAAGGCCAAGAGCATCCCAGTTGTAGATTTAAAAAAAACGGAACTTATCATATTGTAGTATTTTTAATTTAATACAGTGTTTCTCAAAGTTGGTGATAACGCCCCCTTGTGGGCGCTGGAGGCTTAGAGGGGGGCGGTAAGGGGC
The DNA here is from genome assembly GCA_916701695.1 of Agrochola macilenta. Classification (NCBI taxonomy): domain Eukaryota; kingdom Metazoa; phylum Arthropoda; class Insecta; order Lepidoptera; family Noctuidae; genus Agrochola; species Agrochola macilenta. The sequence goes on along the minus strand of OU753560.1, from coordinate 17,865,791 downwards.
CCAGAAAAAAATTGGGGGTGTTGAAGTGGTTTAGGGGGGCGATGGCTGATTTGTAATTTCATCTACTTAATATTTTAAAATTCACTGAAATTAAATCTACCTACTACACAATAATTATCGATTATTTAGTTCATATTTCTGCCCTGTTTGATTGTATAAAAACTAAAAAACTTAACATAGATTTCGTAGGATAGCCTATCAGCAATCAAGTTTTAATAACGCGTTTTGTGCAATCCTGGTTCAATCGGCTGGTTCATCGATACTTGTTCTTACTTGCCCAGTACGATTGAACGTCGAATGAGATAAACGAGTTTGCGTTCTAATTACTCTCACTGGTAAAAAAAGTATAGTTTAGAATGTAAGTTTAAACTCCAGACCAGACTAATATAGCAGACACTGCAATTAAACTAATTAATTTAATTATGGTTTTTAAGCTGTGGTAAAGTAAAAAAAAATGGGGGGCACTGAAAAATAATTGATTTTCAAAGTGGGCAGTAGATGGAATAAGTTTGAGAACATCTGATTTAATAGAAGACTTGACGTTGTTTATTAAGATTAGGTCTTGGCTAAAAAAAAATATCCCTATGTAATGTAAAAAGTATTAGAATTTTTAATACTATCAAATGCAGATCATTGTCCAATTCGAAGAGAAAAACTCTGAGGGATCTCGCGCACTAGGCGGCCACGACTCCGGCTAGTCATGGCCATCTAGTGGTATTGTATTGTGTGCGGCTAGTTGGCCGTTGCGACCAAGTGTGCGATTCGTATCGCTTTCTATAGTTTACCTGTACCCAAATTACTTAATACACGATCAATCAGAATCTTTATCGTTTTGAAACAGGTTGCTAATCCATTGCTTAATAAGTTCGAAAAAAAATCTGCTCAACAACGTAAATAAAGCAATGAATATTGTTGAACTGTCAAAATGAAACAGATTTGTCGTAATCGTTGACGAAAATGTGTTTCGTAATTAGATAGCTGGTCGCAGTCGTGAGTGGTCGTGGCCGTCTAGTGCGCGAGATCCCAAAAAGTCAAAACAACACAAACTAGCCAATTTCGAAAATATTATAATAAGAAAACGATTACCTTTAAAAAAATATTGACCCAAGCAAGGAAACTAGGAAGAAAATCGAAAAAAATACGAGACTTAATATTTACACAACGTAATTTGAAGTCAAAGTTACAATTCGTGTGCTGGCCGAAATCCCATTGACCGAGCGTACGATCACGCAAAGCATCACTTAAGATTACTTCACCATTCGTTTCGTTCGGCAAAAGATGTGGCTTCGAAAACAGCCTTATTTTTACCGCAGTTTACTGTAAATAACACGTTTTGATCTTAAAACGACTTTAAGACTACTATAAGCCTGGAAAACGAGTCCTTTAAAAAAAATTGAATAGGTAAAATCCAGAACATTTTTAATATTACGCAGTATGCGGTCGCCCACTTTGTGGCCTACCTAAAAAACTGTATTTTCAGCGAACATTTTATGGAATTCCTTTGACATGGCATCCGACCATTACTTTGTAGTTGATTGCTACGAATTCGTAGAGGGGCTACGGCGTAGCGCTACGTGCGTAAACGTTGCCTTTTGTTTTTTTTTATAGGAAATCGATTAAGTTTGGTTTGTCGAGAATACTGATAAGAGATTCTTTGATTATTTTTTTGATTTCTTAGAAGTTTTAAAGGATAATGTGAGATATTATTTGTAATTTCTCAACTCATAAACTACAGGTGGAAAAATACTTTGCCAGACCCGGGCATCGAACTAAAAACGTCATGCTGAGCAGTAGCGCTTATGACCAACGAGGCAGTCGAACAACGAGTCTGTTTTCTTGCCCGGTTGATGACAATAAGCTCGCCCCCTATTAAATTAAATATAATAAAAATTTAAACAAACATAAAAAGAAAAAGCATTCCATTCACAAAGCAACATTACTATCATTATTCAAAAACATTCGGAATTAGGCACAAATGTCAACCAATTAATTCAATTATGAAAATTTACAAATTAAATTTAAAATGACAATAAATTCAATTACAAATGTCAATATATTAAATTACAAATGTCAATAAATAAAAAAATGGAAAAAACTAAAATAAAATAAATTGAGAATTGCAATATAGCTAAAATAAATAAGAATCTCATACAAATTCAGTTTCACTTGAGATTTCATCTGGTAGATAGTGCTCATCCGGACAATGTGAAAAAGGGCTATAATAAATAAAATAAAAACATATTATAGTTATTTATGTTCTTTTGAACATGCGGAAATATGTTTTTTTATTTATAGACAGCTTAAACAACTTTAACAAGGTTCTTTCATTTTGTATCCATCGTCTATTTTTATACAAAACCTGCACCGTATTAATACCTATAAAATAAATAAATTTTTACCGCCCCATATTGTGGCATACTCTCGGACCCACAAAGTGAGATAATGAGATTTAACTCACATTGTGTGTTCAAAAGTAACAAAAGTGTATTGTAAGTAACAAAGGAGGATTATCGGCATCCAATCGTTCAAACGTTCAATCTCTTCAATTAGCTACTAAATGGAGGGAGCGATTATTTCGTGAATAATAATAGAATATTACAAATATTGACAGTGAGGAAGAAAATACGGAAGTTTTAGCAACCGTTTTGTGAGGTAGATTCGATGGGAATTTTAGTCAACAACTTAACTCAGGTTTTTTGTATTTTTTGCCTACCTATTTTGTCCCACTGTTGGGCAAAGGTCTCTCCCATACTTTTCCAGGTTTCCTTATGTTGTGCCTTCTCCGGCCAATCGGTCAGGAACGAATTCAAATCGTCACGTCAGCTTTTTTTAGGCCTGCCCCGTTGACGACGCCTATTTTTGACAGCTATTTGCGCGTTGTCAACTTTTAGAATGAACGCTCTTGCAATGTTTATTGAGCTATTTGTGGCGAAAAGTGAGGTAGTTTTGATGAAAATTTTAGTTAATAGCTTTAGTATCAATGCAATATCATATTATGTTTCAGTTGTATTCTTTTATTTAAAAGAACTTAAATATGTATTTGTGTAAATGTAGGTCGAAGATTTTGACAGCTGTCAACTTGACGTAACCCAGGGTATTTTTAAATTTATGAATAAACTAGCTTCCACCAGCGGCTTCGCCGTCGCGATATCTTTATAAATTATAGCCTATGTTACTCAGTGTTAATATAGCATTCTACTGGCGAAAGAATATCGGTATCGGTCCAGTCGTTTTTGAGTTTATTCATTACAAATAAACATTCAAACATACAAAAAATCTAATCTTTTCTCTTTTTTATATATATTATTATATTAGTTTAAATATATATAATATATTATAAGTTAAAAAAATATTAATTTGTTAATTGAAATTATTAACTCAACTCGTCCTGTTTTTACATCTATTGACAACCCGAGCAATAGTTATAAACATTTTCATATAGTTTATTTATTAATTAATCAAAACATGATGGGTTGTGTACATAAAAATGAATATTAATCCACTTACTGTCGATTACGCACAAAAACACTTAGTTTTCATTATTTTCTTAGGAGCACGCACTCACGAACTTCAAACCTACTGCTAATGGTTTGACCAAGAGACCGAAACCGCCGTACTGCGGCTTAGGTATGTGCTTGGCGAGTCGGGGGACAGTGCAGTCCGCTGATTCGTTAACGCTCATGGTGTCCCGCCGCTCATTCGTCATTGCTGCCTAGATGCGCTTTTATAGGCGAACCATTCTCAGTAGTTTTTTTTTCAAATTTTTGGTTCAGTAGTTTCGGAGTTAAGGAATAATGAAAATTTTTCATCTGTTTTCTTAAATATCTTTAAAAGCATTTATTTTAAAATTATAAAAAAGAAATGAGACCCTCACAACAACCCCTTTTATTTCATATGTCACACGGTACCTACAGTTTGCGAAACTTTTTTTTAAATTTTCCTTCTAGCCCCCGAAAAGTGACGCCCTTATTCAAAATTCATTTATTTACGTTACACGTCCGTATTAGGGTCACAGAAATTCACATGTATTCCAAATTTCAAGTAAATTTGTCCAATAGATTCAGAGCAAATTGGCTGTGACAGATGAACAGACAGGAAGACAGACAGCCAGCCAGAAAGACACACGAGTGATCCTATACAGCGTCCGTTTTTTCCTTTAGAGGTACGGAACCCTAAAAATCGCTCAACGCGTCAGCTCAAGTTTATCAATATTGTTGTTTTAATTGTAGTAGCCTAAAAGGATGCTGATGTACTCGTACATTAATAAAGTAAATAAATTTCGCAGGATAGAATTTCGCTGTAGGTACACTACGCATCGTGAAGTTAGCTGTAATGTATTCTGTGGTTAGCTGCGAATCAGGTTTTCGCATAGACCGAGTAGACAAAAGGAGAAGGTAATTTGAATTCGGAGCGTTCATTTTTATGTTAATTTTTTCTGGGTTATTTGGAACTTTTTTTTTAATCCTATTTATTTAAGGATATCTCTAGGAGGAGCTCATGACTGCGAGAAAATAAATAGTAGTATAGTATTTATATTTATCACATGATATTTTATGTATAATCGGTATAAGAGAAAAAAGAATAACACCCGCACGGTTCGATCTATCTAGGTTAAGCTACGCTTGTCGGGGTTGGTCTATGGATGGATCCATCTTAACATACCGAGACTCCTCCGTGCCTCGGAAAGCCCGTTAATCCGTTGGTCCCGGCTGTCATTCGTGGATCTTTGACAGTCGTTGCGGGTCGTCAGAAGCCCGAAAGTCTGACAACCAGTCTTAACAAGGTGTATCGTATTACCCAGTAACTAGGTTGTGGAGATCAGATAGGCAGTCGCTCTATGTAAAATAAAGTACTCAGCTGCATCCGGTTAGACTGGAAGCCGACCCCAACATGGTCGGGAAAAAGCTAGGCAGATGATTGATTTGGCACTTTTAAAACTTTTTTGTTATGAAATATATAAAAATAGACAATAAGTATAAAACAGCATATTTTTTTCGAAATTTTAAGATTTTGTCTATGCTTTAAAAAAACGGGTCATTTGCAGATCATACTCGGCACAAATGCAACTCCTCAGCAAATACAAACCCTATTACAATTTTTCAAGGTTTTTAAAAGAAACAATAACTTTAATCATCAAAATCAGCGGATAACCGATAACACCTCCGCGGAAACAAAAAAATTGCCCTAAATTGTTATTTATTGCTATAATTAGCTACGTTAGAATATTATAGGTCGTTGACCTGGTGAAATACGCACGCAATCACCCGCTGTAATGGCTCAAGGGAAAATATTCAGCTTTATTGTTTATTTGGTACTCAGCGGTGTGTTGTTCGTCAGCCATTTTGAATTTGTTTTCTTCTTAAATACTTGTGACATATTTTCGTTTGAATTGTTTTCGTCGCTATCATCATCATTATTTAACGTTCTGAGTTTATTTTGGGAGTGTAAATGACTATTAAATACCACAAGATTGATTCCCACTTATGTTTGGGACATTTACAGTTACAATATTTTTATTTTAAATCAAATTGATGATAATTTCATTACTTTTACCTTCGATCAATAGTGCATTATTGATCTTCTAACTGAACAGACAGCTGTGCTGCTGGGGAGTTTGTTGCGCCACTTCTTCTTCCCAGCTAATGCACTAGGAAGTGGTGAAGGGTGGGCGTTTTGGGGGACTGTCTTATGTAATTTTGACGTTCGAAAAGTGCTGATTCTCAGCCTAGTTTGAATAAATGACTTTTGAATTTGAATTTGAATTTGATCGAAGACTTTTACCCATACAGGTTCTCATTTAAAAAGTTCCTGCTTCTTAGAGGCTAAGGCTGTGGTCTAGCTGACCACATGCCGACCGCAACTGACGACGTGTAGCCGTCCGTCACCGACAGCGGCCGAATGCTATGTTCGTAAACACACGGGCATGGTCTCGCTCGCACGCCACCCGCGACGAACACTTTGACATACCGGCGGCGTGTCGGTCGTCCGTCTTGACGTCACCGCGCGCTGTCAGTAACGTCTGACGTTTTAAAGAGACCGTAGCCTAAGATGTTTGAGTTCAATGTTCGCAAATACCTACTAATAACATTTTCCTATAAACTCATGCAGGCAAAGATGAGAAATCCTGATAGTTTCACAACTCAACATACGTCTTTCCAATATGTTATCTCAGCATATGCTGAGATAACATCATACATAACATAACATCACGCCTGTATTTTCGAGGGTAATGCAGAGGTGTAGGGTATGTTACATCCACATTTCGCCAGTTGTGTTTAAGTCCCATGTAATATGGGGCGAGCCTATTGCCTTCAACCGGGCACAAATCCAGACTCCGGGCTGCTACTGAAAAATTCCAGATGGAAAAACCCATTAGCACTTTGCCCGAAAAACGGTGAAGGAAAACATCGTGAGGAAACCGACATGCCTGAGAGATATTTTTCGACGGTATGTGAGGCCAAGTCAGAGGCCCATGGGCGGCTTTAAAACTCTGACTCCAGGTTAGTCACTAACCACACGAAAAGAAGAAGAAGACTTTACCCGACCCGGAATCGAACTCAGGTCTTCATGTTCAGCAGTAGTGCGTGCGACCGCTGAGATGAACAAAGTTTCCAGTAAAATCTACCACAGAAGATAAATAAATGTTCCTACGTTTCCAGGAACTAGAACTTACTTTGACTTCCATAAGCTCAAAATTATGTTTCCAACCACAACTCCAACTTTGCACTACCACGCTTTCGCACTACGTATAACATTCACTGCAGAAATAAACGGGGCCTTTAAATAAATATTACCTACACTTACAATTTTAGAAATAGTAAAACACACGGCAGTTTTTAGGGTTCCGTACACGAAAGATGGAATAGAATAGAATAGTTCTTTATTTGCATAAAAAGTAGGTACAAGTTACAGATGGTTAAAATTATCCTTATACTAACTACCTTAACTAAGGCATGCAAACAGTTTACTTAATATAAATATTATTAACAAATTCAATCAAATCAATACATTAAGTTTACCATGTCAAGATGAAAATCGGAAATAAAATATACAAAATTGAAGTAGGCAATACAACACAAAATGTCAAGTTTAATAAAATGGGATTATTAATTTGTCAAGTTCGAGTTGAAAACAATTAAATTAAAAATAAAAGATGCCAAACGGAACCCTATTACTAAACCTCCGCTGTCCATCCGTCCGTATGTCTGTTAGCGGGCTGTTTCTGATGAACCGTTTCACAGATTGTGTATTTCTATTATATTTTTAATAAAAATTAAATAAAGTTAATAATTAAGGACCCATACAAGAAACATGTGTTTTTCACCGTTTTTTGCTTGATCTTAATTTAGAAGAATTCATTTAAGGTTATATCTATTATGTATGGATGACTATTCTCTATATGTATAGAGCACGATGGTAAAACGAAGAATGGTAAAGGGACGAAAATTCTGCCAAACAATGCCAAAGATAATGTAGAATAAGTAGGGACTTACTAATTCCATGCTGCCATGATAGTAGGGACTTACTAGTTAGTAGGTGAAAATACGGAAAAAACTAATTTTCCCAGATATGTGACCTAGCTAGATCGCTTTTTCGCCCCCGTAAACCCTTTTATTGCAACTTTCATCGAAATTGTTGGAGCCGTTTTCAAGAATGTGATTACAAATATATATATTACTAGCTGACCCGGCGAACTTTGTTCCGCAATCCCCTACCTACCCTACCTACCCTACCTACCCTACCTACCCTACCTACCCTACCTACCCTACCTACCCTACCTACCCTACCTACCCTACCTACCCTACCTACCCTACCTACCCTACCTACCCTACCTACCCTACCTACCCTACCTACCCTACCTACCCTACCTACCCTACCTACCCTACCTACCCTACCTACCCTACCTACCCTACCTACTTACCTACGTAACTAACACGACTTTCTTTTATATATATAGATATACAAATGTTGCTCGTTTAATAATATAAAAGTCTTGCTGCTACTCGGATTGCCTAAGAGGGGATACCTATACCCAATTTATCCCAATAGTGGGATTACTAGTTCAATATGACGACTTGACGCTATACAGTAGTGTCTCGCATATTATGCTGAGCGGTATACGTTTTGCGTGGATGTGTCGCATATTTTCCCCAACTTGTTTATTTATTTATTTAAACTTTTCACACTCAAAAAAGTACAAGGGCGGACTTAATGCCTTAGGCATTCTCTACCAGTCAACGAAGGGTGGTGAAGAGATTAGATGGCAGGTGCTCTGATTGACAAAAAATTAAAAAAAAAAAAAAAAACGAATGCAATATAACTAAAATAGGTACAATGTACATACATAAATAGGTTACAAACTACATACACATACATACATAATTACTATAATATATATCTATATTATATAATATATACCTACATATATACGAATTCAAGGGAGCGAGGTGTTGAGATCTACTCTATTCATTTGTTCTTGTTCTGTGTTTGTGTTCTTTCTTTGCGCCATGTTTACCGCAAAACGTATTTTCTTTTTTTTTTTCATATATTTAAAACTAATAAATAAAACACTCTCTTTTTGCATCGAGGGATACCAGTAAGAACACCTTCTCGCAAAGTGTAAACGAGTCCTTAGATACATCTACTAAGCGTAAAAACGCAATCAAAGTAACTACATAGATTTCCCGATTGGGCATTTCAGTACACAGACTGAGTTGGCTTTAACGTAATAAAAGATCAAATCGAACAGGCTTCAAAGTACAGATAAATAGAATCGAAAACATCTTGAACTGTCAATCGATAAAGATTTATAAAGGTTGTGTGTTTACGGTGTTTTGAGCCATATTGCTTTCGTAATAAGGTTGTAAGCGCTTGGTGGTTTGCGGCGGGTTTGGTTAGGCTTGCTATACGCGACCGGCGAGCTATTACATTTTTTTTTGTTGTTAGATGGTGAATGGTAATGTTATGCATTTGAATGTTTTGATGGTAAAAATACCTAGGTACTATGAAAAGTCGTTTCAGATGTTTTTAGCTTAAACTAATATGACATAACATATAGATAGGTACCGATTTGATTAGTTTTTTTTTTTTAATTTATTCCAGATTAATTTATTTTTTCATGAATGCTCTATTCTTTTGTTTACCACGTCGAAGTAACCAATTTTCTAACTTCCCATATGGCTGATTAGTTACAAACATGCTCTATCAATGTCACGACAACAAAATTGGAAAAAAAAGCATTTCCCGTTACCAACAAAACTTTTTCAAGGTTTTCATAATAATATTTTCTGTGTGTTATTCTCGCTTTTCTGTCCTTATACCTAAGTTAACACGATTATATCTAAAATTACTCATACAATATTATAGATATTAATAAATCGCAATCGATATCTATTAATATGCAAGAAAATAAAATAATGAATTAGATAAAACACGATGTTTTCCTTCACCGTTTGTTTAAGCAAGTGATAATTATACAATACGCACATGAATCCGAAAAGTCAGAGGTGCGTGCCTTGGGTTCGAACTCGAGACCTATGACTTGGCAGATCGACGATCACACCACTAGGCACACTTCACAATAGCAATAATACGTACACACGGCTACACATCAAGCTATAAATTTCCAGTATAACCTGACCTCGCATTGTACGGAAATCCTATAGAATGCGAGATCAACATAAACTGGAAATGTATAGCTTGATGTGTAGCCGAGTGTACATGTATTCGTAAATTCACGCCTTTTTCATTGGGGGGTAGGTAGAAACTACAGAACGCCACCTGGTATGTTCCTTAAATAGATCCCTTTGCTCCGTTTACATTTATACCTACATCTGGTCATAACAGGCACGTCGCGTGTCGTCGGTTGCGATTATTAGGAACCTGAACTTTCCTGAATATATTGGATATTAATTGCGTTAGTAACTAAAAACGGTTTATGTTTTCAAATTCACATAGTAATTATCTAAAAGGAATCACAATTAAAGAAATTATAACAACTGTTAAATAAATCAATAAATTAAATAAATAAATTTAATTAATAAAGAAACACTACCTAAACACTGTACCAAGAAAATACTACCAACAAAAAAATATCGTGCGTCTGCGGTGTTCCTTAATCAAATTATTCAAATGGAAGATTCCGCTCGCCTCCGAGGCGCCCGCGGAGCATTTAACAAATAAGAACATTTACCCGATGAGGACTCTGTTAAGCACTGCAATCTGTAGTTTATGTTTACCCCCGCTTCTTTTAATTTCGTATATATCGACGTCACGAGGGAATTCAATATAAACACGAAGTTATATCTGTTTGTATAAGTGCTCTTATGATTAGCTGTCGGTTTTGGAGCCAAGTTAAAGCATATAATTTAATTAAAACTATTAATAGGCACTTCTGAGTTAGTCAGAAAGTTGAAGATAGTAAGCATACAGTGAAATCTATGATGATATAAAAATTATATCATTATTCAGTAGTAAACCAAAAATAATAGGTTCCTTTTTTAAGAGCGTGCATTCTTAAAGAGGGCGAACGTCGCAAAAAAATATCAAATATTTGGCTGTTTTGATTAATTTGATAATATTACTGTACCTGTGGAAATAAGAAATATCTTTAACTAGTGAACTAAAATAATGATTATGAAATGCAATAAATAATATCGTAACAACAAATACATAGTTTTTTATGTAAAAACAGTATTTGGAAACTTTCCAAATGCCTTTTTTATACCTAAAACGGATACAACATCAAATTCAGTGTTTTAATTGCAACTCAATAGTTATAATATTCTACGTGCAACTGAGGTTGCTCATAATGTTTTAAAGTAATACCATCACCAGTTAAATGAATCTACGATTAACTCGTTTTTAGATTGATGAAAACATTATATTCCTATTTACCAAGAATTCCATGTTCGACAAGAAACACAGCCATCACTGCTACAACGAAATCCGTCTGACCTTTAGTTAAATCAAATTTTCGTAGAATTGGTTTTAGTCCGCTTTGTAAATAGATGCATGATTTCTACGTATAAGCACCTATACATCTAGACCAGCGATCCATTGGGGGTCCATTCTTCGCGGCCAGTTTGGAAGACGATAGTAAGTATCAGCCAAGATTAAAAATATCAATTATGAAATAAAATGAAAAATGATTTTTTTTTACTTTTAACTATCTGTCTGTAAAGTTGATGCAAGCTCAAAAAAAAAAAAAAAAATATTTTTGATTAAGTTAAAGTATAAATTTTACTGTTTACTTAAGGTCCACACAAATAGTTCGGCGGTCTGGATCCGGACTGCAGTCCGCCATTTGCTGACACCTTTTTTTTTTTATCAGGTTGGGAAATTATCAAATAACTTTTCCCGCTCTGGGCGGAGCGGGAGGGTGTGTCAGATTTTTACTGACTAAAACCCATCCGTGTTCCTTCCGTTGTCTGAGTGCCGGGGCCGCGATATCCCTTTCGGACAAACTCGCAACCCTGGCAGGTCCTTACGGACCCCGTCAGTTGGTGCTGACATCTCTCTGAGGCGCGCGTGGAACACAACGCGCCGTTGACCCGGGCCTGGTCCTTATCGGACGGCGAGCTACCCATCGCTCACCGTCCGCAAGCCCGCGCCTACGGTGTCCGGAAGTCGGCTTGTGACTCCCGACGCCCGGGGCGTCTCCTGCGGTGACTAGGGGCGCGAGGGCGTGAATCTTACCTCTCCATCACGCGTTCCACCTCCTCCTTTGCGAGCATTACTGCTTCGCAGAAGGAAGTGACGGCCTCCCATGCACTCTCGCTCCGAACCATGGCCTGTTCCTGGGCCTAATGTACCTTTCTCGATTCAATACAATATCTTCTTGTCTTTATTCCAATTTATTTTGGCTAGTTGCAGCTTAAAACTATCTTCTTCATCCAGTTTTTGGATTGAACTATATCGAAATATAAGTTTACGAAAATTCATTTAAACCAATATCGCCAATCATCTCCAATAACCCAAGGATTGATCAAAGAAACCGCTATTTAGCTATCAATTTGATGCCAAAAACTTGAATTCTTTGACGTGGAAATGAAATCCTGTCCGATAGTAAGGCTATCAAACTGATAGGCTTACTTAATTAAAAATTAAATGTAGGAGCTCATCGCGTTGATATAGATCTTATAACGATTTGACGGAGAATTGAACGTAATAATATCTTTCTGGCACGCGAGGTAAAGGTATACGAGTATCTATTGAATAAGGGACAGACGTCGGTAGAATATTCATTTATTAAAATATTATGTATGTGAGATAGAATCTACATCTGTTTAATAAAATAAGTGATAGAAATAATTTTAATACTAGATTTAAAAATAAAATTGATCAACCATTTTTCAGGTTGTCTAAAGTAGGTACATACATCTTATATGGGGTACTGTGTTAAATGTTACAAAAAAATACCTTATGATATATTGCAATAATGAAAGAAAATTTAAAACTCATGTTAAAAGTACACTTTGTAAACAAGCATATTACAAATGAGAGAATTATATCCAAGATAAGAATGCTTGGAAACATGCTGGTCCTACTCCATAGGACAATTTAGAGTCTAGACAAAATAAAACAGATTGCTAATATAATTCCATAATTTATTATTTTTATGACATTGGTTTCACAATCTGTGATTACTTTAACTCACACACTGACTTATTAGTATTACTTGTTATTTTAGGAATATCGTACCTATAATTCTACAATGTTTGTAAATATGTGAGCACCGTGTATCTATCACATAATTAGTTTATCCGGCATTGCTTCATTTTTAATTATTTTTACCTATTGTGGTATAATAATTTTATTCTAGGTACATCGTCTTCACATATAATTGATGTATACAAAATATTGTAAGACATTTTAAAAGAATAACGTGGAGTTTCTTGCCCATTCTTCTCCATACGAAAACTACCTTTTGGAACGGGCGACTAGAATCAATTATCAGTGTTAAATCTTGACGTTCAAAGTGTATTTTATGTGCCTAATTCAAATAAATTATTTGACTTTAACTTTGACTTTGAATAATATTTCAAGAAGTTAATGTTAGTATGTAAAATTGAGAATTTTTCAGTCTCAAAAACAAATAACGTTCTAAAGAGTTATGTTTCTGAAATAAACACAAACATAACACCCCGCCCATATTCCTTGAGGGGTTAGGCAGAGCCGAAAAGTACATATAATCACATTTCGCTAGATAAGTTTATGTGTTTATTTGTATTTTAATGCGGCGAGCCAATTGTCAATAGCACTTTTTTTGTATAAATTCAGATTTAATTACCGCATAGAATACAATACCACCACTTGAAATAAAATAAATGACTAGATATTGCTTGTTATTGTTGGGCAAAACTTGTTATTGTTACGCAAAAGGGAGATGCAATTGCCCTTTTTATCCTGCGGTTGTCTTTAATGACACCCATGGGTTTAGCAGCGGAAGGGGGAATATTTTACCATAAAACATTGCAAGTCATAAGCTACATAAGTAAATTAGCTACAAAACTTGCAGAAGTTGCAAACTCACTTTCGCACATTTTCTTAACTCAAACTCAAAGTATTTATTACAATAAATAAACTAATTATAGGCACTTTTAAATTGTCAAGTCAGTCGGTCACTCAGAAAGGTGAAGCTACATAGTTGCCCATTCCAAAGCGTAGTAGGTCCCTATAGAGAAGAATGGGCAAGAAACTCCTGGACACTCCTTTCTCTCTCTTTTCTAAATAATAAATGCTTGCACAAGTCAACTACTGAAAGTTTTGTTGCTAATAGAAACTTCGCTATACAAATGCCTTTAACTATCGTTAACAACGCTAAACTCATGTCTTCAACTTGCACATAAGTAGGTAGGTATGCAAGTAGTTTCCATGTCATTGTCCCATTCACCCATCAGAAAATGTTTTAGCACAATGGCATGCAAGCCACTTGTACACTTTTGTGCAAGTTACAAGCATGTTTTTGTTTTGTGAAATGGCATCTTGCAGGTCAACCTAGGAGGTTATCGGCTGCTTAAGCGGACTTCCCGTCAGCGCCTCAATAAATTAAGGTCTAAATTAGAAGACTACACGCTAAGGGCACCCTGTGGCAACCGCACACTGTGGGGTACGGACCTCGGCTTAGGGCGTCGCTGGGAGAGGACAGCAAGGTACAGGCTGGATCGGATTGATTACCAGCGTGTGCATACTTGCGGCTATATAATGTATACCTAATCTATGTTCGCAATTCATTTGCCAAACATCTAAACAAACACGACTTAGAAAAAAACAACTGTAATACCCACACATAAGGTTCAGTTTGCGCTACAGCTTCATATTTTTTATGACTTTTTCAATAATACTAGTCAGTCTAAAATCAACTTTATATACACTTTTATAAAGTTGATGTTTGTCTAAGTGAAAAACGCGTGTTTGTTTACATGTTTGGCAAATAAACTGCGCACGCAGATTAGGTATATTTGCGGCTATACAGCATGTATCAGAAAGGTGTGGTCATATTTAAGGGTGTGGTAGACCCATCAAACTGAACTTTCTCCATGGAACCAACTTCGTTATCGCGAAAAAATTATCAACTGGGGATACAGAATATAAAGTCCACCAATTTAAGTACTTGGAACACATACTTACCGACGACCTTAAAGATAATGCAGACATCGAAAGGGAACGTAGGGCACTGGCGGTCCGAGGGGACATGTTGGCCCGTAAATTCTCTCATTGTGCGGACCAAGTCAAAATCACTCTGTTCAAGGCGTTTTGTCAAGGTCTGTATGCGGGGGTCTATGGGCCAGGTACACCAAGATCGCTGGATGTCTTACGCATCCAATACAATAATGTTTTTAGGATGCTATTGAAACTGCCCCGTTTCTGCAGCGCATCGGAGATGTTTGCTCAGAACCGAACTGACGGCTTCCATGCTGTGATTCGCAAAAAAGTCGCATCACTGATGCGTAGAACGCGGGTCAGTGACAATACCATCCTGAAAACAGTGGTGGTGAGCCCTTAGCCCTTACTCCCCTTTTTTGAGGCACTATGTGGGGAGAATGGTCAGGTAGCATATTCCTTGCTTTATCGTTCTCTGCACATCCTGCCGCAGTCACCAGCCATTGTTATCGTTGTTTTATGTAGCACTAACACTAGTGATAAGGTATTTTACAAAAAAATTGGATTTTTTATAAAATTTCAATACCTAGTCGACCCATTTTATAAGCTACTGATAATTTTTTTGTAATTACGATTTCGGTCCCATGGAGAAAGTTTTTCAGTTTAATGGTCTGTACCACACTCTCAAATATGACCACACATTTCTGATACAAGTACTTCCAAGATAGACCTACCAGAGTAGGCAACAAAGTCTCAATACTTTTAATAACCATAAATTTTAATGGTTATATACAACAAAGAGCTCATGAAACATTTTTATTAGATGGTATAAAACATACTCAAGTTAATGGAACGTCGGTGTTTCAAATGGATTTGTTCAATTTGTGTCAAAGCCGCCATTTGTTATTTCTAGAATTATGATGTTGTATACAAGTGTTGTAAAATGCTTTAGATTTGTTTTGTCATTAGCGTTTTTTTTCTGTGATGTAATTTTTTTCGCTTTTGATTAATGTTGTTAGAGGTAGTCTTTTTTCTTGATTTTGTTTGTTTTCTTTTCTAAGTTCGTAAGTAGTTCTAGCTAGCTGAAAATACATTATCCCATCAAAAACTTAAATGTAAAAATGATGTTCAATATTAAGAATATGCGTGGTTGTCGACTTCGCCGACAAATGAATTGAGATCTAAATGGGTGCCAAATTCTGTAGATAATCCTGAAATGTATTTAAAAGCACATACAATATTCTAAAATGAATATATTACTCAAATAATAAATAGACTTCATTTTGAACAGTCGAATTATTTACATAAAGCAGATAACTTATGATAAATTGAAGCTCAAGAGTTGACTTGGCAAATTTTTACCAGCAAACAATTTTTTTCTTTTTTTCTTTAGTTAGTTGGTAAGTAATTCCAGCTAGCTGTAAATTTATGGTAAGTTTATTGCTTTATATTTGTTTGTATCACTTTAATTTCAAATCTTTGAACTACATCCATAATAATGTTCTGTTTGCCTTTGGTGACGACTAAGTACGATATCAAAATTCAGGTTTCTAGGGAATTTAAGTTATTTATGGTAAGTACTGTATATTATCATTATTTCCCAATATAAAAGATTACATTATCGATAGTGGTCACCCACACTCTGACGTCACAACACCCAGTTAACTAACTTAGATCCTACGCATCGAACTTCAATGCTTCTAATGACTTCATACCATTATCAGAGGGGCTCATTACATTTTACGTGGCTTAATCCAGCCCACTCGTTCCAGCAGACTCAGCAAGCGATTCTAGTCTCTATGCAAATGTAATTATGAGTGTCGGGTGACTATTGTCAGGGAGCGAACAGAGGTAATCAGGTTACCCTTTTCGAGTGAAAAAATTCTGAGAGAACAGATTCGTGCCTCTTTTTCGGACACGGAAATGAGTCTGCCGGACGTATGGGGATGTGTGATTACGAAGGATAAAAAAATGATGGATTTCCAGTCATTTGTTTCGTTTGTTACATCTTAATATTTAATACATAATATAAACTAAAGTCGCTTTTCGTATCTGTCTGTTTAATTTTCTAAACTACGCAATGGGTTTTGATGCGGTTTTCAACATTATTTTGAGAATTTATTCCGGAAAGTTTATGTGTCTATGCATAAACTCACGCTTTCTTCCCTTATTCATTAATAATCAGTCTATTATGTTCCCATTACTGGGACACAGGCTTTTTCGAGAGGGAGTGGCCTGTACTCTACCACAGTGGTCACGTGGGCAACACAAGTCTGCGTCATCACATCTGTCTTACCAGAAGTTTGTAATAATAACTCCCCAACCACCTTTATTACCTGTGCGAATCCGATAAAACAATGAGGTTTTAATTAACAATTACGTTGGTTTATGTTTAAATTGAATTGTTTAGTTTGATTAGACACACGAAACGACAATTTAAAAGCTTTGGTTTCTGAAAATCTTTCCTTAATCGTATTTTGTTGCAATAGAGTGGCAACTGGATAGTGACGTAAGCATGTGTTAGTCCCGGAATGCCAGACCTTGTTTTATTAGACCATGCTAGGTACAAAGTTGATTAGTATAGTTATGTTCAGGACACATCCGCCGCTATCTGAAAATTGGTTCACTTGTCACAGCAATACGTGCATTAAAAAAATACATTCGAGGATATAATATACTCGTTGGTCTAGTGGTTGCAAGCACTACTGCTGAGCATGAGGTCCTGGGTTCGATTCCCGGGTCGGGCAAAGTGTTATTGGGATTTTCCATCTGGAATTTCTCAGTAGCGGCCTGGAGTCTCGATTAGTGCCTGTTGATGGCAATAGGCCCTATTACATGGGACTTAAACGTAACTGGCGAAATGTGGGAGTACTAAGGACACCTCTGCCTAGCCCTTCGGGGAATACAGGCGTGATGTTATGTAAGAAATCTCGATGTTTTGTCAAGTCGTAAAAACCATGTAAAACAGGGGCAAAGTAATTTACTTTATAACTTCAAACAAAATTTCTTTATCAGTAATCTTCAAAATTATAATTTTAATTAAACTTTTCTTTGATTGAATATTATTAAAATAACTTTCTCATTATTATTAATTATAATTTCTGTAACTAGTTAAAAATAAATGTGGAGTGAAATAAATCGCATATAACCAATTCATGCACAAATGATCAGACAATTTAAAATAAAATACTGTCAATTGTCAATCATTTTAGATTTATAGATATTAGATATCTTTGTAGGCGTTTCGCGTTTGTAACAATTTGAAAGCTCAACTATAAATCCACAACTTTTACAAAAATAGGTACTCTCATTCTATTTTTAAAACTCAATAGTTTCACAAACTAACAAAAACTATCCGAGCATGTTATTTTAGAATCCAGTATCAATTATTTGAAATCATACCAATTGCTACCGAAATACTTTCTACGAAGCTCAGCTATTTCAGTGAATAAATAATTACCGATTGATGGGCCGACTAAAAATAAAAATGTTGAAAATAAACAATTTGAATTGGGAACATTCATAGCCTAAAACCAGTTGACGATCATATAAACAATTGACGATTGCGCGAATAGAATCAATCGGAATTGATATTGAATTTTCAAGAGGTGTTAAACTAGAATTTTATTGAACAATTTTTTTTTTGTCGTCATGGCATTTCCCATTGGCAAAAATTACGGTTTCCATAAAAAAAAATCATCTACCATCTCACCCGATTAGGGGAGGAATTTTGTAACCTTATAGAAAGAATTGTTGAGACCCAGGCGGTTTAGGCTGTGTGTTGTCGGTCATTGAATAAAAGAATTTAAGATTTTTGTTAAATTGATCGTCTTTCTGAAATCCTGTAATGATTTTGTTTTTTTTTTTAAAGAAAACTATTCAGTAACCTATTTACGATAGATAAACATAATAGTTACCAACGGCTTCTTCCCTCCGGAAATTATTCTGAAATTGGGGCCTGGAGAGTTTTTTAGATAAGATACCTAGTTCTTGTGATGCTATCCTGATTGCCAAATCTCAAGTGTGTAGTCTACGGATTTTCCAATATACTTTTTCAAAGGTAATACTATTTTGTATTAGAGGCAAGTTCCCCTTTCGTTGCTAAGCCAAAATTAAGCTTCATTTTGTTTTCAGAATACTTTTTTGCAAGAATTTTGATTAAAAATGAACTTACTATTGATTTCAATTGGTGTTTATTTTTATTTAATTAACAAATAACAATGGACTCAATATGATAGTAACTATATTTCTTAACAACTTTAAAGTATTATGTTAGTAAACTTAACCTACACACTTAACCCAACACTGCCTTACAGTTATGAGAATCTCTGCTACAAGCTCAACACTGATATGGAAAGCTTGCAGCAGCGATTCACACACAAACGGTCCAGTTTTCTCGCGATAGACTGCAGTAATAATCCTACTATCCTAACTTATTAATATTATAAATGCATAAGTGAGTTTGTTTATTACGCTTTCACGCTAAAACAGCTAAACGGATTTTGATGAAATTTGGCACACAGATAGTTTATAACGTGGATTAACATAAAGGCTTTTTTAACTCCCTTAGTACGTTCCCGTGGGATCATTTCTGACAACCACGCGAGTGAAGCCGCTGGCAAAAGCTAGTGTTGTAATAATTGTGATTGTAATATTTATGCACATTATGTTATGTGCAGAAAGTAAAGGCATTGTGAACCGCATTTGTAAACTTCAAACGTTAATTTTACCAAAGGACCTGGTTCTTGATGCATGGTGAATTACTTGTGCAAAACAATGGTACCTTTGGCTACCAATTAGCTGACGTAAAGAAAAGCCTACTAAACGGTTTTCTAAGAAAAGAAAAAAATGAAAACGTCAAAAATTTACTTCCCAATCCCATTAGAAACAACATGTCCTTTGAAAGATTATAATAAATATTTAATAGCTACTCTTGAAAAATCACAAACCAGCTGAATCACCAGCGAATTTTTCCATTCGCTACTTTGTGAGAAAATTCAAATTATATGTAAATACGGTACTCCCTATGTAGAGACATCAGTTGGTATTATGCTAATGTCGTAACGAGTCAACTCCGAGCGGTTAATCAAGCCATATTCGTATTGAGACGGTACAAAGTACCCCTTTGGATTCTGATACTAACATGTGTCGATGGGTTTATTTGGCGAGCGAAAAACACGCCGTGTTTGGTTATCGAAACGTCGAAGGGAATTATTGTTGCGTTCGGTTCGCGGTGGAGGGTTAAATTCGGCGTAGTTTTAGATAAACCAGGCCACACCCTTTATGTGACAATGTTTTGGTAAGGAAGGTTATGTGGTGCAAAATTATGTAATATCAGAGCGATTGTAGTCTGCAGAGTGTAATTAATTGTACGAGATACTGTAAAGAACTGATATATTATTAATTAACATTTTCCGATTTGGTTCTTTTTTATAGTAGTTTATAAAACTTATTGCTGATTCTCATCTGCAACACCAAAAGATTAATATTGAAGAGCTTATCATAATAAGCACTTATAAGTATAACTTATTAACAGTATGTATCATGAATCTCATTATCTCTCTCTCTCTCTCTTTATCTCACATTATGGAATGCAATAAAATATTGAGTATTGAATATTATAACTAATGCGAAGGCCTATTTCCAGGAAATCATAAATAATAATAAGAATGTGCGAATCATCGTTAATATTCCATTAAACCATCACAATACACACAGGTCTTGACCCGAAAAACAACAACATCCACCCCAGGCGACTATTCAAAGAAATCACTTAAATATTTCATTATTCCACGACTTGAGCCTAATTAAAGAAGCAAAAACAATATAAAGGCCTTGTTCCCTAGGTGCGGCCTGGACGTGACCGGAATTAAGATAAAGATAAAAATAAAGTAAATAATACAAAAACCCTTGTACATTTGTCCGTTATGGGTTTTAGGGTCATGGGGCATGGCCTATTCCGTTTATGGTGGTAATTTATTAATGACCCCTATTGGCAATATTCGCATTATCTGGGATATAAGATGCAAGATAACCTCTGTTATGGCGAAATAGAAGTATACCTAGGTATAATATTGTGAGTGGTAAAGTTCTATTAGTGCATGGATTGTATAGTAAGCACATTCGTACCTATTCTTGTTTGAGATAGTGGAGACTAAATAAATTGGATTTATAATGGTTTTTGATGCATTAGATACCTACCTAATTATTGATTTATTTGTTATTGGTAATTTTACAAAGAAATCATGTATCATATTATACTTGCATAATTTTTGTATTCAAAATGAAAGGGTTTTGTCGCACATGCGATTATGCCATTCTAGTTCTCTAAACAAAATCATACTAATTGCTATTTCTCTTTAACAAAACCTTAGCATAGCTAATTTGTAAACTACTCTAGCTGCATCAGACAATGGCACAGCTAGAGCACTGTTTTAGTAACCTATCTCTCTAATTCTACAATCCAAGCTATTTCTAAATTCCTCGTTGTGGACACACTTCGTTACGAGTATTATGTGTGTGTAGGTAAGCATTGACAATCTTACACATGCAAAAACAAATAAATGAAAAGTAGATTAAGTATATCTTCTTCTTCTTTTCGTGTGGTTAGTAACTAACCTGGTGTCAGAGTTTTAAAGCCGCCCATGGGCCTCTGACTTGGCTTCACATGCCGTCAAGAAATATCTCTTAGGCATGCACCGTTTTTGAAGCAAGTGATAATTATACAATACGCACATAAATCCGAAAATCAGAGGTGCGTGCCTTGGGTTCGAACTCGAGACCTGTGACTTGGCAGTCCGACGGTCACACCACTAGGCTATCACTGCTTATTAAGTATATAACCGGAATACATACATAAAGTCACGCGTATTTCCCTTGGGAGTAGGGAGAAACAACGGAACGCCACGATCGCTATGATCCATAAATACATACTTACATAATTACCGAGTATTATGTTCTTCTTCTTTTCGTGTGGTTCACTAACCAAACTCAACACCAAACTAACTAAACTCTGACACCAGGTTAGTCACTACTAACCTGGTGTCAGAGTTTTATAGCCGCCCATGGGCCTCTGACTTGGCTTCACATGCCGTCGAGAAATATCTCTCGGGCATGCCGGTTTCCTCCCGATGTATTCCTTCACCGTTTTTTAAGCAATGGATAATTTTACAATACGCACATGAATCCAAAAAGTCACGAGGTGCGTGCCTTGGGTTCGAACTCGAGACCTATGAATTGGCAGTCTGATGACGGTCACACCACTAGGCTATCACTGCTATAGTAGTATTATGTTTGTAAATAATATTAAATAAAAGTAGTGTTTGGTAGTATTATTATGTATTTATTTTATTAATTTTAGGAAAACTTACAGCTAATACATTTAATATCTAGTAAAATGTGTAGACGATGGCCAATTACAAGCTTTCACTAACTATTAATGTGAGTAACATTAACGAATACGCGAAAACAGCGACGTTAGAGATACGCAAATGAATTATCTCATGAGAGAAAAAAAATGGTTTTATAGAAAAAACAATTATTCAAATTTTTCTTTACTTCCTTAACGCTACTAGTAAATAAATCTAAATCAGCAGCAGCAGCAGCAGCAGGTAGCAGTGATAGCCTAGTGTTGTGACCGTCGGACTGCCAAGTCATAGGTCTCGAGTTCGAACCTAAGGCACGCTCCTCTGACTTTTCGGATTCATGTGCGTATTATAATATAATTCTCTCTAGGGTTGCGAGTTTGTCCGAAAGGGATATCGCGGCCCCGGCACACAGACAACGGAAGGAACACGGGTGGGTTTTAGTCAGTAAAGTAAGTAAAAGTCGGTAAAGTTTTGGTAAATAAGTTTAAAAGCTATGTATTTGATAATTTCCCATACTCAAAAAAAAAGGCACGCACCTCTGACTTTTCGGATTCACGTGCGTGTTGTATATATAATCCCTTGCTTAAAAACGGTGAAGAAAAACATTGTTAGGAAACATGCCTGAGAGATATTTCTCGATGGCATGTGAAGCCAAGTCAGAGGCCTATGGGTGGCTTTAAAACTCTGACACCGGTTAGTCACTAACCACACGAAAAGAAGAAGAATCTAAATCAATCTTGACATCCTGATATGACACACCATGTACACGTAAAGTTCCAGTGGCACCCGGAGGGGTCGGCTGCCCATAGTAAGATCCTATTGAACTTCAACAATTTAAAAGTACTACAAGCTCTTATCACGTACGAGTTATTAAGTATTATGGTGATTACCTACTTTCAACTTTCTTAGGAATACAATATATTTAACCCAATTGTTACTTTGTATGTGATGTATATCAGCTGATGTATTATCTTTGTATGTTTGTGTGGAGCGCAGGGCATTGTCAGTCCGGGCGAACATGCTGGCCCGTAGGTTCGCTCGATGTGCAGACGCGGTGAAAGTAACTTTATTTAAAGCGTATTGCACATCTCTGTACTCAGCGAGCCTGTGGTTTAGATATACCCAAAGGGCTTACAATTCTCTGCGCATCCAGTTTAACAATGCCTACAGGGCGCTGTTACGGCTGCCACGCTTCTGCAGTGCGTCAACAGCTGAGTCGCGTACAGACGGCTTTGAAGCCACCTGGCGCAAAAAGACAGCCTCACTGCTAAGTAGATTGCGTGGGAGCAGTAACAGCATCCTGAATGTAATAGCCAATAAGTTGGACAGCCCACTGGTGTGGAGCCTCACCCAGAGGACTAAGTCTCTCTTAGTTATTAGGTACTAACATAGTTTTTTTAAGTTCATACTAACAATATAAATGTAAATGTAATGGATCATTGGTTGTCTCAATAAATAAAATATATTATTATATATTATATACAAAATACAAAGTTAATTTCATTACAAAAATACTACCATAAAACTAGTTTCAGTTTATGTTTTATATGGTTTTGAATCCTGGTTATCAAACGAAGAAAAATAGCACGAGGATAAATAAGTTATAGCTTCATCGTATCTTACGAGAAAGCTAACCTTCTTTCGAAATTAAACTGTCGATTTATTTGCTCTGGCAGATGGATTGCTTGTTGGTAAAGCAATTGTCTGGCTTAGCTTGACCCCCCGCCCTAGTTGAACGCCCCCTCCTTATGACGAGTTTCTTAGAGGGTAAGAGAGGCAGGGGGATTCAAGTTAGACTGGTGAAGATACAGCACGTCAGTTTTGGCGAATCGTTGTCGGAAGTCCGAGGTCACGTGGCGCTCGCGGCGTATATCCGGTTACAAGTAGGGAGCGATTCCGTAAGGGTAGGAATCATTTGAAATTGCTTGAAATTTCGATATTTTGGGTAATGTTATGGCGTATTTTATATGTTGTGGTTTCTTGTGGTATAATGTAATACGGTTTGGGAGAAAATGATTTTTCACTTATAGGAATAACTAGTGACTGCGCGTGATTTCTATTGTTTTATTTTACCATTAGCTGCGTTCCACGGTTTCACCGGCATATGTCTCGATCCCGTGGGAATATTGGGATAAAAGTATCCTATATGCTAACCCAGGTTATGGTCTATTTATGTGCCAAATTTCATCCAAATTTTTTCAGTTATTTTAGAATGAAAACGTAACAAACAAACAAAAAAAAAACAAATATTTCCTATGACACTTTGAAAAACTAGCTTCAGAATTTTCGGAATTGAATTAGATTTAGATGAAGAAGATTACCTCCTACATACAAACTAACAAACTTTGTAATATTATTATCGAATATTTATTTACCTACCAACTAAACGTTATTGTTATTCTCGGTGTATACCTTAAAAGCATATATTTAGTAACAAAATAATCTGTGCCAATGTCGCTTGTTAGCTCGAAGTCGCTCAAAAGACCTTAGTCTTGGAAAATCAGCCGAGTAAGCTTTGAAAATCTGGTAATGCTGTTAATGGTCCTGAATAAGAAACTATAACAGAATAAGAAAACAAAAAACATACATTTTAAAACAGTTTTCTTCGTGAATTCAGCCCTTAACATTTACATTTATATGATGCAAGTTTGTTGCCTGTAGGATACAATAAAATAGTAGTAGCAACAAAATACTTGCATCATTTAAACACTGTTTAGACGGTACAGCTTTTATTGTTGCTTCAACTTATGGTACCTGTGTTATGTACTGGTATTTAGTCACCTCTGACTTTTCGGATTCATCTCCGTATTTTATAATTATCACTTGCTTCAAAAACGGTGAAGGAAAACATCGTGCGGAAACCATTCCTGAGATATATTTAGCCAAGTCAGAGGCCCATGAGCGGCGTAGAAACTCTGACACCAGGTTAGTCACTAACCACACGAAAAAGAAGAAAAATGTAGAATAATCTCTGTGACATGTACTTTTGCTCTTGTGTAAAATATTAACAAAACTATTTTGGATATACAGTTTACGGCTAAAAATGTTCAAGCATTTTATTATAAAGTTAGTACCTATGCTACAGGTAATTAAATCACACCATAAAAATCAGGATTTACTCAACAAATGAAAAAATAGTCAGCCTGTATTTGCGCCCTAACCCCAAACTGAAACGTATACGGATCTATGAACGCTGACGTAAGAACAGTTTACTTTCCCCTAAACGCATAGACACTATCATTTCATATACGATAGGAAATATGATAAGGTTTTATAGCCTGCTTCTACCAAACAACTTAGAATACATAGTGAGAATTGCTTTTCTTTTAAATCTCTGGCATTGAAATTAAGTGAAATGAAATGAAATGAAACGGTTTATTCTGTAAATAGAATATCAGGATTTATGAGGGATCATTTTTACACGTCGTATAAAAAAAACTGGCCAAGTGTGTGTCGAACCACGCACAATGAAGGGTTCCGTAGTGGGGACGAATTTATCCCAAAATCAAACTTAACATTGTATTTAAAAATCATGTTCTCCTATACATCGATATACGTCACAGTCAATTCTCCAACTGCAAATGTACGTATGAAATAGAGAAAAAAAATTGTGTGTAAAAACTACAAATTAACTATTTTTGGAACTTTTCCCTTTACATGTGTTTTGAGACCTTGCTTCCTGCCAAATTTCATGATTCTAGGTCAACGGGAAGTACCTGTATTTTGATTTATTTGCGAGTATCAAAATATGTCGCGTAAATGGACGTATTTTATTATTGTGTTGACTAAGAAGCTTGATTTTTTTTAGAAGTCCAAGGGATCATAGACTTACGTATTTGATAATAATTTCAACTTGATAGACTTTACGCGTTTCTGAGAAAAGGGGTCTTGACAGACTGACGGACGGACAACGAACAGATCCTAGAACGGTTCCGTTTTTGCGTTTTGAGGAACGGAACCTTAAAAAGAATAAGTTAGATGGATTTGACATTTCCTGTATGCCATATACATATATGAGAAGGTTAGTGCCTGAAATGGTAATTGATGAAGTTGCTGTTTTTGTTACACTAGATCACCTGTGTCTAATTGTTGTCACGTTTGAACCTTTAACCAGCCTTTTTCCAGATTTAACCAAGTGCCTAGTGGATAGCATGCCGAGGAAACGACTTCGCAACCTATCTCCTAAGTTTTCTAACAAAACGTGGAAGTAAATGTGTAAAATATTGATGCTCTGTATCTGTCTTACAACTCTATCCCCAGAAATTTTCCGTATAATATTTAATAGTCGAATAAAACCTCTATAAATCTATAAGCATTTCTACCATTAGCTTAAAGCCGTGATCTTATCAAAAATCAAAGAGATTCTAACCCTCAATTTACATCCTAAAAACAATAAAACCAGTACGTGAGACAAAAAGTCACCGTAAATGTTAGTGCTAATAAAATGGACGACTCTCTATCGCCTCTAACTATAAACTTTTGGCCCAAAATCAAATCTTAGATTATGTCCTGATGTCTCCTCGTAAAATCACGAAGGGTCGAATCAGAAGAATTGTTATTGTTGAAGATATGCAATATCGCTAGTGACGATCCTCGCTCACAAAAATAGGGTGTTTGCGAAACGACTATGAATACGATTGCTATTTTGTAGTAAGTAAATACGTATTTCCGCAGTACGCTTTAGAATAACGTCTCTTGCTAAGCCTTCTTTGGACACCCACCACGCCGCGTGGTAGTCTAGTCAGTTTTTTATATTATTTTTTGAGGGGGCCATGTTTGTCAAAGTAGCATCCTCAGGATGGCGATTGACTTGTTGCGAACCCGGACCCGACGTGTGAGGATGCCTTGTTGAGAAGTGAAACACGTGTCGATTTCTTACAGGGTTCTCTATGACTCTTTAAGAACAGTTACGCGGATTAGGTTACTAAATATACGTCGTCTATTGTATTTTATAATGGACTAGCTTTTGCCCGCGGCTTCGCCCGCGTGGGTGTCGGAAAATATCCCCCGGGTACGTACTACCGGGATTAGTTAGATCATACCTAATATCCCAGGAAAAGTCGTTGATTCCTACCGCTGCGCCCGCGTTGTCGGCAACCATATTTATTTTGTCACGCGTAATTTTGAATCTGTGATATCTTTTAAAGTATTCATTTTAATAATATAATGTCAAGGCGTATTTTAATCTAAATTAAATGCCCAATTTAAATAAAATATTTTACTGGATAAAGATAAACAAAATACCGGTCAAAATAGCTTAGGAAATAACAATGGAATTTTTATCAAATTCTGAAAGGTAAAAATGGTTACTGTAGGTCATCCTTAGAAGATAGACATTATGCTATCGCGGACTTTATTTTTGAAGTTTTGAAGATATACAATTCTGTAAAACATAAATTTGATGTATCTCTTACGGCTTACGCGGCGCACGCCAGTAAAGCTCCCAGTCGGCATGATCTTTTCCGACATCTTCGACGATAATCATCATATTTCAGCCAATTTACACAAAAACCTTTCTCTTGAATCACTCTATCTATTAAAAAAAAACGCATCAAAATCCGTTGCGTAGTTTTAAAGATCTAAGCATACATAGGGACAGACAGCGCGAAGCGACTTTGTTTTATACTATGTAAAGATAAAGAAGATAAAGATTTCCGCAAAGTCACGTCTGAATCAATTAACTATCTGAAATGAATTAAGTTGAGTTTTGAAAGTTTTAGCTCAGAACCATTCTACAAAACAATATTTTTAAGGTATTGTTCTTACTGTATATTTTTAAGGTATTGTTCTTATTTTTTATTATTTTTATATTTTTTATTTAATTATATTTGTGGAAGTCTGTTTTTTTTGTTCTGTTTTACACCTAGGTCAACGCTGTTTTTTACTAAAGATTTTATTTCCATTTTAATTAAATATGTATAATTTTGTGTAATTAAAGAAGGTTGCTTTGTTGTATATAAATGTCGTGTACACCTGTAATTGGTATATATATAAGAGCCCATATCTGATAACTTTAATATGTAATGTAAAATATAAAGGGTAGTATTTAAACGCAAATCAAAAAATATCCTTTTTCTATGCAATAAGATTCCGAATTCCCATCAAAATTACTGATTGCACGGCAAAATATTCAACTCAAAATATCACTAAACACACTACAATTTATTTTCGCAGCGTACAGCGATTTTTCCTAAAGCAAAAGCTTTTTCATCAATGCACAGCTAATAATCTTAATGCACATTATACATGTTAACTCTTTTTCTTTTAAATATAGCTTCTATTTTTATATTATGTACAGCAGTTTTTCTAAATAAAACAGCATTTTATTAGTCACAGTCGTCTTATTATTTATTAATTACCACATAATGAGATCATCAAAAAAAATATAAAATTAGATACAAAATTGTAATTTATTGAATTATTAAAGCGGGTCTTGCTTTCCCGGGGCGTCCACGCTTCCTTTTTTGCCCAATAGGCACATTTTTAGCTTCTGCAGGTGGCGCCACGTACTTGAGTCGGATCGCAAGTCCAATGATATGCTTGCACATATAGTTCTTAAAAAAAATGGGGCAGGTGCATTTTCCGTTGACCCAGGCGGTTTGTTGGGTGGGCAAAGCAACTCTCCAATATGCGACGTGACGAAAAAGCGCGCGAAGCCGCCAACCTTTTATTCAGTTAATTTCTTCTGCTTTTAGAAATAATGCAATGTAAAAGGGTTTTTTTGTTATAATAATCATTAAATTTGCCGAGCATGGCTTCTTGAAAATTAAGACAAATATGATGAACAGGTTTTGTTGTACTTACTGGTTAATATGCGACTGGGATAGTTATTTTGCTATGAAATATGGAAAATTTGCTGTGCAGTCAGTATTTATGCTATGTATGTAGTATTTTTGTACAAAAATAAATTTAACTGTATTGCATTATGAGGAAAAAAGTAATGTTATATTGATGTATAATTTCGAATTATCTGCAGTTTGAGTTTTGTTAAACATTTAGTTTATTTGTAGTGAAGTAAGTTATTAGATGTAAATAAGAATATATATGATGAGTATGTATTGATAGGCGATTATTTATTTGATATGCAATTTATAATATCCCAAATATAAATGCTGTTGGCGTACCTATTATAAATAAATAAATAAATATTACTGTCATAGCCTATTGTGAAATCCTAACTAATATAATAAATGCGAAAGTGAGTTTACTTGTGTGTTACTCTTCCACGCTAAAACGGCTGAACGGATTTCGATGAAATTTGGCACATGATTTGACCATGACCTGGGTTAGGACATAAGATTTTATCCCAGTAGTATGTTTCCGTGGAACAATTTCAGATCTCCACGCGGGCGAAGCCGCAGGCAAAGCTGCAGGCAAAGCTGCAGGCAAAGCTGCAGGCAAAGCTGCAGGCAAAGCTGCAGGCAAAGCTGCAGGCAAAGCCGCAGGCAAAGCTGCAGGCAAAGCCGCAGGCAAAGCCTTGTTTCTCATAATTTAACTCCATCGGCGAGTGCAGCTGAAAAAAGAAACAGATCTATTATGGTAGTAGGTAGGAGAGAGAGATCTCTGCACCTACATTTACTAGATTATTATTACTTAAAGAAAAAAGAGAGATAGAAAAAATTGGTTCACTTGCAATACGTGCACACAAAAAGATAAGATAAGATAAGATAAAATTTATTTAAACATTGTTACAATTATTACCTTAAAATTAGTACATAATAATTCTATCTGTAACTGTTGGTGACATTCATTATGTTAAAGCGGTGGTCCCCAAACTAGGCAGTGCGTGTATCTTGGGGACCTAAAATATACATACAGATACACTCGAGGATATAATAATATACTCGTTGGTCTAGTGGTTGCAAGCGCTACTGCTGACCATGAGGTGTTGGGTTGGATTCCCAGGGGAAAGTGTAATTGGGTTTTTCCATCTGGAATTTCTCAGTAGCAAGCCGGAGTCTGGATTTGTGCCCGGTTGATGGTTGCCATCAACCGGGCACGCTCCCTATTTACCTACATGGGACTTAAATATAACTGGCGTACTATAAGTACACCTCTGCCTAACCTTTCAGGGAGTGATATTACATTATGTATGTATTATAAGTAGGGTTACGTATATTACCCAAATAAAAAATCGAAATTTCGCTATAAACTCAAAATGTTTGCAAAATTTCGCTTTTATTTCTCAAAACTTCTAATAACCTCAGATTTTAAAATCATGTACCTATGTATTCATAATCATTACAAGAACTATTTATTGAAAAAAAAAAGTTAAAAGTTATTATTTCTGTGAAAATATTGTAGATACTAAAATATCTTTCAGCGTCTAAGCTAAGCAGCGTAGAGGCTTTGTATATCTGTGAGCTGCATTTGCAAATCTGGGGTAGCTACATTTTGTTGCTACTGAATACTGTATGACATCGACAGAAGTTTCTTGCTGAACTACATTTAGTAGCTGCCTATGGAAATGAGCATATCTATCTAAGAGTTCATCCTGTAGTATCTCATTGAAGACTGGTATTTTGAGGAAGCTCACCGAAAAAAAAATTCGCACAAATTTTGCATGTATCGCACCTATTTACTAAATTTCGCATTTATCGCATCTAGGTACTTCATAAAAACGAAAATTACGTATCCTTAATTATAAGTATAATCATTGTAGGGGGCGTGGAACGTTATTTAAATAATGTGTAACATCCTCGTCGGTACGAGCACATTCGGTCCCCGATTTAATTCACGAATGTTTAAAACAAAACGTAATGTTTTTATGTTAATTGGATTAGGAATTAGTGGGGCGTGTAATAGGGTGGCTACAGTACCGAATGGTACGGAATCGGCACGGTGTTACACCTGCCCTTTTTTTGTAGGCAGAATAAAAATATGTAGGGTACCGCTTTGTTTTTTTATTCAACGGTTAGAAATAGTGTTGAAATATGGTGATGTTGTGTTGTAAAGGGGTCAAGGTTGGCAATTACAAAATGTAATACGTACCTACCCACAGACAATTTTTTGTTGAAATGAAAACTGTTCGGCATAACCGTTTTTTGGTACAGTACGACACAAGTTAGATGTAGCAATCAATCAATCTGCCTAGCCTTTTCCCAACTATGTTGGGGTCAGCTTCCAGTCTAACCGAGTGCAGCTGAATACCAGTATTTTACATGGAGCGACTGCCTATCTGACCTCCGCAACCCAGTAACTGGGTAATACGAGACCCGTAACGACTGTCAAAGATCCACGAATGACAGCCGGGACCAACGGCTTAACGTGCTCTCCGAGGCACGGAGGATTCTCGGTATGTAAAGATGGTCACCCATCCACTGACCAACCCCGGCAAGCGACAAGTTAGATATAACATACATTTGAAAATTTACATTAATTAATTTCAATCTTACGAATGTAGGTATTTAGCTATAAGATAATGCGTTTGCGTAAAGATCATTTTCACCTAATACAGTAATAAAGATTAGTGATTTTGAAGGCGCACTCAGCTTGTCTCATATAGCGACGATCGGTTTACTTTTATTTTCTTCTTAATTCTGGATAACCTATGAACAAGTTTTTAGGGTTCCGTAGTAATCAAGGAACTCTTATAGTTTCGCCATGTCCGTCTGTCTGTCTGTCTGCGGCTTAGTTCAGAGACGGTTAGTACTAGAAAGCTGTAATTTGGCATATGTATACATTAATCATGCCGACAAAGTGGTAAAATAAAATCAAGAAAATAATTTTTTTTTAGGGCACCTCCCCTACACGTAAAGTGGGGATGTTTTTTTTTCTCGTCTACCCCATGTTGTGGGGTATCGTTAGAATTTTCGTTCAAAAATATTACGAGTTTATGAAAACCATCTTTGGATTCAGAGATCCGTTTGCGAAATATTAAGCTTTTAAATGATTTTTTTGTTAGCTTCCTACCTGTCAGCTAAAGGGTTGTACTTGGATTTGTTAAAAAATTCACAGCAGTAGTATATATAACGAAATTAAAAGGAAAACTATCAGAGCTAAGTAGGCTTACTTAGCTCTGCTAACGAAATTAAAAGGAAAACTATCAGAGCTAAGTAGGCTTACTTAGCTCTGATAGTTTTCCTTTTAATTTCGTTATATATACTACTGCTGTGAATTTTTTAACAAATCCAAGTACAACCCTTTAGCTGTACAGGTTAACGAGTAATAATCAACCAACTTAAATTTGTGGTTTGAAAAACATGATCTCCCATACATTCCGTATGGGAGAACATGTTTACACCTACAATGTTAAGTTTGTTCTTGGGATAAATTCATCCCAACTACGGAACCTTTCATTGTGCGTGGTCCGACATGCACTTGGCCGGTTTTTTCTTTATTGTTTTAGATTATTCTATAATTTGTGCAAAATAACATCGCCTATTTAATAACGAGGGTGGACCTACTCGTATAATTATTATCTTAGGTTAGGTATTGGCTAAAACTCTAACATAAGTACAATCATACTTACCTTATGGCCTATTTTTTTTATCGTAAACCATAATATAATCTTATACCTTATATCTTGAAGGTGCAAATAAACTATTTTTTATATTTTTTAGTTAAGTCGTATTTACAATAATTCTAACTTTTTTGGTATACTTACCGAATCTCCAACAGGAAATCTTAAAAAAAAATATGTTATGGTAAAAGTAATCCAACAAAAAGCCATTTTCTTCCTTCTAAAATATTTGTCAATCCCACGACAGTAGGTTTGGTTAAATAAACCATTTATATTTATTATGCTGCTGATCCGCGAGCAAAAATCTGCATTTCATTTGTAACATTGAATGGGGGAAAATGGTTTACCATGGTGTTTGCAGATTGATTGTAACCCGTAGCTATGGGGTTGGGTTAAGTTAAGTTAGGTAATAGGGTCACCCCGGCTTGGTTAACGCCATGCTGAGGGACGAGGGGTCCTGGGCAGCAGTCGCCTTGTCCTTTTGCGAACAAGTCATGTCCCAGAAGGAGGCGGCGGAGCGCGCTCGGGAGGACGATCCTGCCGAGGCGCAGCTCCGAAGGCGGAGGGGGGGTCGAAGAAGACGTCAGTATGATAGTCATCTCCGACTCCTCCCAGGTGGAGGCCAGCAGGCAACGGGTGCGGGGGCATCCTTGCCTGTATTGCAAAGACCTCCACCAGTGCCGGACGGGAATGGGCAGGTGTTCCCGGCCATTCCCGTAGCCCCCCAACCCGGGGGGCATGCGGGGCCCGCCAGCTAGGCGGGCATGCGCCGGGAGGGTTGTGGATGTAAACGCTGAGCCGGTTTCCCATGACCCTCCCATCACGGCGATGTGGGAACACCGCTGAGTTTTTGTGGGTATACTGTCATAATACGACAGGGAGTCCCACATACCCCGACTCGTCCCCCACGAGCCGGGGATGCATAAAGCATTTCTCAGCGAAAAAAAAAAAGGTAATAGGGTCACAAAAATAAATACCAATTTAGTAGGTTTTTTTTTTTTATATCCCTAATGATACCACATGTTTTTTTTCTTTTAAGTTTGATGGCTGTTAACACTTGTAGGGGGGACACGGTAGAACAGTCGGTAGACGGTCTGACATCCAGTCTTACCAAGGGATATCGTATTACCCAATAACTGGGTTGTGGAGGTCAGAAGGCAGTCGCTCCATGTAAAATACTGGTATTCAGCTGCATCCGGTTAGACTGGAAGCTGGCCCTAACATAGTTGGGAACAGGCTAGGCAGATGCTGAGAGGAGACAGAGACGGTAGACCGCACGTCAGTGGTATCAAAACCCGTAAATATCCCTGATTCTATTAAAACTCCGTACTACACTAGGCCAGCTCAAGGACGAGGTGTTACCAATGACTTGTGGCCTACTGTACGTCTTTACATTATACTTTGTAATGTATACAAAGTAACAGAAGTGCAAAGCGTAAGAATGAGAGAAAATATGTTTATTTACCACATTCTAAAAGGCACATAATCTAATACACAGCAGATAAAAAAAAAGTATAGTGCGATGTAAGAAATTAGCAAGAAAATGTGCCTCACGGCTGCGCCAAAAAGGGCCAGTTCTGCAAAAATGCCAGAGAACTTTAGGTTTTTGACGCTAGTTTTATTTATTTAAACTTCTCGCACACAATAAGGTACAAAGGCGGACTTAATGCCTTAGGCATTCTCTACCAGTCAACCAAGGGTGGTGAAGAGATAAGATGGCAGGTGCTCCGAATTACAGGAGATAATAATAATAAAAAATATTAAAAAGACAACAATGAATTATAAATAAAATAGGTACACACGTACATATATATTTGCTATAATATATACCTACATCATATATATATATATAAGGATACAAATTCAAAGGAAATGAGGTAGTTGAGATGACTCTATACTATTTGTTTGGTTTTTTAACTGGGCTACCTTAAAAAGGTGGCTAGGACACTAGATGCGGAAATTGAAGGACAGGATGTTATGGCGCAGCCTGGGATAGGCCCATGTCTAGCAATGGATTACGATAGGCTGAGTTGATTAATTAATACAAAGTGAGGCAAGCGAGGCATATACCTATACTTTAACACTCCCGTATAATTCATTGTCCAATGACTGTCTAGCTAGTGCAAAGTGAAGTACTACTGACATAGTCTAAGCCTTATTTATTAACAAATGTTTTGTTTATATTAGAATGTGTATGTTTAGTTTAAGGTATTTTTCTATGTGTCTGTGGCGCCTGAAATAAATGGTATTATTATTACTTCGTTTATTACATTTTTTAACATATAAAATATTTTTTTTAATATTTCATATAAAAAATAGTGTTCAGCCGGTGTCGGGAGCAGGGTCCAAGCTACCGCTGGTTAGGGTTCCAGAGATAGGAAACTCCTCACGACGCGAGCCGTTTCGAGGAGTACTGCTTCAGTATCAGGCCCATGACCTATACGCCTAACGAGAGCGTCGACAGATGTTGGTCGAGATCAGGCCATTAGCCGTTACGACAATCGACACAATGATAGTCGAGGTCACGTTCCACACGTCGACTACCTCGTGTACTTCGTTATTATTATTAATACCTATTTATAATTTGAACTGTCAGAGGTTATTTTAATCAAATGCGGAATGCGGTAAGCCCAACATGATTGTAATTTTCCGATTTTTATTTTCACCTTCACTCACAATATCGCGTCGCTCGGCTACAAAAAATGTTCGTACCTACACGTATTTTATTACGCAATATTTTTATGTAGGGGTGGAAATGAAATTTATATCAGCGTAGGGAATCTCAAATATATTGTAACGCTGTCATAAAACAATAAATGCGACTTCAATTATGTAAATCGGTTGTACGAGTAAAGTTCAACAAATAAAAATAAACTGTCACCCCTAAATATGAAATTGCAATATAGGAGTATAAGAGGGGATACTTCCTTATTATGAACTTATTCCTTCCATGGTGTTTT
The DNA here is from genome assembly GCA_916701695.1 of Agrochola macilenta. NCBI lineage: Eukaryota > Metazoa > Arthropoda > Insecta > Lepidoptera > Noctuidae > Agrochola > Agrochola macilenta. The sequence continues at coordinate 17,830,398 of OU753560.1, read as the reverse complement.
TCATATCATAATCTCCCTCTCCCCTTTGTGTTTAAGATTGCAAGGATTTGATGGTGTTTTCTGACGGCTGCCGAAGTGCAAAGAAAGGGGAACTAGATAGGAAATTTATAATTACTGTCTGAGATATTTTAACAGTAATACGTCTTTGTACATTGGTTTTGAAGGATGGGTCAAAGCCCTTTAGGGAATGTTCCCAGCTGTTGCTGTCTGTAATTTAAGTTGACAGTATTTTTATGAATAAAACATTAAATTATTTTTTTATTGACAGCCTTTAGAGATAAAGAATATTTTTTATTAATTGCGTGGGTATGGCCTAGCGTTTGTCAAAATGTAATTAATTGTGACGCCAATTTATTAGCACTGAGTGAACACTGGAAACATTTTATATTTAATAGACAAAAATTGAGTGTTTTAAAAAATAATTAGATTTTCAATAGATCGGTTTAGTAATAATTATGTTGAGCCACAAATTAGAAGTGTTTTTTTAGCTCCATGCGTTCATAACAGGACACTAATAATATTTTATTTTATTTTCATGTGAAATGGTGAAATTTTAAGTCAGGTGCCCTTCTCGATTGTTGCAACAGTCCAATCACAGGCCACCTCATCTTTCTTGCCGTGCACTTACTAATGAACACTCGACCTTCCTTTGAGAAAGGCATACTCTGACAATACAATGCTATGGGGAGACAATATCGTTGTAATTTCAGTCTCAAACGATTCATAATCAAAATATTTTATTTCACATAAACCTACATGGGCACTTATGAAACGTCAGAAGCTAGGTGCACGGTTCCAATTGGTCGTTTCCTATGGAGTAGAGCCGGCAAGAAACTCCACGGTTACTCTTTTAAAAATAATTGTTTTTTACAATATTTTTAAATAACAGTAGGAATTAATAGGTATGGGAGGACAGTGTAGGTCTTTCAACAAGTACCAGGTACTTAACAAGATAGAAGATGGTCAATAAATCTACAGTCCACTAAACCTCCAGTGTTCTCACATTCACAAAATAGAAAAAAAAAAACTAAGTATATAAAATATGAATAAATTAATAAAAATAAAAACCTATTTTAAACGAAATGACATGATTGGTATTACAACTGTAACAAATCTGAATAATTATCATGTACACAAAAGCCACTAATAAAGTGTTGAAATATTTGGGAGCAGTTAATAGACTCTTACATAATGTGCCGTTAATGATGTCCCAGGGAAGCCACATGTGCAGAAGGAATTATTGCCAAACTTCCTTGTCTTCAACGTAGTCTTTAATTTTATAATATGCTTTCTTGATAAGGACACGTTTGATGTGGGTTTTGAACTTCCCATCGCTAAGTTCTGTAACCGACTTTGGCAACTTGTTATAAAAGCGGATACTGTTTATAAGAAATGACTTGCTTGTTTTAGTTAATCTAAATTTGGGTATCACAATTTCATGTCTACTACGTGTATTTTTATTATGGAAATCGCTTCTTATTTTGAAAAGTCCTAAGTTTTTGCGGACATACATAATACTTTCTAAGATATAAAGAGAAGGCAGAGTCAGTATATCAATTTATTTGAATTTGTTTCTAAGGGACTCACGAGGACCCATTTTATAGATAGCGCGGATTGCCCTCTTTTGTAAAATGAAAATTGAATCTACGTCAGCTGCCGATCCCCACAGCAGAACGCCATAAGACTGTGGAAATAAGCAAAGTATACTAACCTAGCTGTGGCTATATCAGTCAACTGCCTTATTTTTCTTACTGCATATGCAGCTGAGCTTAATCTACCTGAAAGAGTTCTAATGTCGCCGCCCCATTGCAATTTCGAATCTAAAGTAATTCCTAAAAATATAGTTTCCGTTATTGCATCTAGTTTTTTGCCATCAAGTTTTAGATTTAGACCCACTTGAGGTACATTTGGTAATGAGAACCTAATACATTTAGTTTTGTTCGCATTAAGTAAAAGATTATTAGCTGCGAACCATTTCGAAAGAACAGCCAGACTGTCGTTGACATGAAAGACATCTGTATCTTTTCTATCTATTTTAAAAATAAGAGAAGTGTCGTCAGCAAATAGAATTATATCCGATAAGTTAGCCATCATATTCATACATTCCAATAAGATTGACATTAAAACCTCCCATTTAATTGTTATACGAGTATATACTAAATACATACATAATCAGTCTATAATGTTCTCCTGTTGGCTTCCTCTTTCTGTGAGAATGATCATGCGGGCCCAATGTGGGTTCGTGGATGTCACAAGTTTTCAAATTTTGGTTCTACGACATGGGCGGTGTCCTCGCGATGTTTACCTTCACGGTTTTGAGAGCAGTGATGATGAAATAATTTACACAAAATAAAGTGACTGCTTGGGTTCAAACACACGACCTACAACTCGCAAGTCGCCGTGCTCAATATTTAGTAATATGGCCTAATCAACAAGAGAGTTGCACTGATTTTTTCTGGCAGAGGATCCTTCTACAGTGTCGGTACGGACTATGGAGATAAAAATACTAAGCTCATGTTTAATGTTTATTTTATCTCGCCAAAAAATCATTCACCTTTCAACTTCCAACTACAAGAAACCATTCCAGTGAAATGACCTGAAAAAAGCGATAACAATTTACCCCAAGAATAAATAAAATGCTACAATTTCAGATCTTTAACCAAAAAAAAGTAACCGTAATACAACGAAACAAGTAAGAAATTGTACAAAAAGATTTGGTAGACAATGGAATGTTTTAGAAATCATGAAAAATCATCGCTGTGCTTATAATGGCTGATGAGAGACAGAGGCTTAGCAAAACGCGCGAATTGTAATGTAATATCACCAAATTCACCAAGTGGATTGTACTGTTTTTTTCTTAACTGGGTGATGATCCGTCTTATTTTATTGTTTTCTGGTAATTTCTCTTAAACCTCTATGAAATATTGACTGGTCAATATGCACTCTCCAGACCCAGAGCGCCAAAAACGTTGTTACTGTAGTACTTCCCCAAACCGGAATTTTTACTCAAAGGCTGATAAATGACTTACCTTTTAGTCCAGTTATAGGTACGGCTCACGGACAGAGGGTTCCATTTTACTTTCCGGTACCCAACAATAACCAAACCCAATCCCACGTCAATAACACACTCCAATTAAGATAAAACCCTAACAATGACACCTCAACTTAAAAGGGCTCAAAACTTGAGGCAATCAATGTGAGCTAGATACCCAGTTGTTAGAAATTGCCCGATAGAAAGTTGGTGTAATCTCTTGTGGATCAACCGGCAGTACGTGAGGGTAAGATCGGGCTAAGGGATGGTGTTCTGCGCGATTTAGTTAATCACTGTGCGGTAATCAAACGTGGAGTAATGCAGATGTTTTGACAGCAAGAGTAACTGCGTTTGTATTGCGTTTATCAATATCATTTATGACTTACAACTTATTTATTCTACTATTATTTATTTAATTATATTTAATATTGCTTATTTGTTTAAGTCTGCAATCAATTTGATGAACAATTACTAACCCTAAAAATGAAAAAATTTAAAAACTAACAGACTTGAAATTACTAACCACACGAAAAGAAGAAGAAGAACTATTATATCCTATTACCTATGTATTTATAATTCCATTCATTCATTTATTCTAGTAATATTTTATATGCAGGTCTATCCATCAACTTATTTTGATTGTAAATACCAGCACCTTAATTGTTTAGAGGTATGAGGAAAAGGGTGTAAACTGTGTAAAGTTCACTCATCTTCTATAGAAAAGGGAGGATCCTCCGACCAGACGGGTGTCGTGGCTGGCGGACAAGTTCCCAACGTCGGATATGATGTTCGCGCGGTAAACTCTAATTGCGCGATGCAGGATTTGTGTGAAGTCAGGATTTTGTATGACGTCAGGATTTTGTGTGACATTAGGATTTTGTGTGACGTCAGGTCTTTGATGCATAGTTTGCATGTGGCGATGTAGATGCCGCCACAATTGCTTAACAAACTTTAATTTACAATTCGAGGGTATTGAAGTAAATGCCTTATACATTACTTCATAGGTTTGAAAACTTCACCTGCTCAACAACGTAAATAACGCAATGAACGTCGATGAACTGTCAAAATGGAAGGCATTGCGATCGATTGTCATTGTATATTTAACGCAATTACCACGCAGTTATTCATAAACCGTATCGGTACGAACTATGAACCTATATGAAATTACTTAGCTCTTGTTAACATCATTATCATGACAGCCGAAAGTCGTCCACTGTTGCACATAGGCCTCACCCAAGCACCGCCACATCGACCGGTTCTGTAGTTTCCGCATACAGCCCTAGTTACAAATATAATTACCTAGTCAGTAAGCGGAGTGCTAGCAGTGTTGACTACTCAGCGTGCGTCAGACGTACCATCAGTTCATCAGTTTCAAAAGAAAATACCGTGAACACGATGACCAAATCTGTTACCGGCCCGGTGCTATAGCCGCCGAGCGCTGCAAGCAAGAATAGTCCTTGTACCATCGAAGAAGTTCATATATAACCACCGCGGTGGTCAGATTTGAGCTTCTTTGTTGGTACATTATTATTACTCGGACTATTATAGCTGAATATATAGTTTATTTTATGTTTTCAGTGTGATGCCGGACGTAACATAAAGAATAGTACCATCCTATTTCTTCCCGTGGGTGTCGTAAAAGATGACTAAGGGACTCACTAGAGAATGGGCAGCAGCGTTCTCTATGCATTTTAATACCATACTGCGATCGAAAACCCGCCTGCCAAGGGTGGCAATTATGGCAAACGCCCCCATTTGGGGGAAGCCTATGTGTAGCAGTGGTCAGTGGTCTTTCAGCTGAAATGATGATGATGATGATGTGTAGTTTATTTGACATAATTTCATCAAACATCGACCTATAAAAAAAATAAAAAAAATGTGATGTGTAATGTGTAAAGAATATTCTATTCTATTCTATAAAAAAAATGCGTTAAAATCTCTCTCTAAAAGTTCCGTCCATTTTGATGTAGGTAAACACGGCTACTGTTACACATAAAACTATACATTTCCAGTAGAAGCTGCCCTCACATTGTACGTAAATCCTATACAATGCGAGATCTGCTTATACTGGAAATATATAGCAAATAAAAAATAAAATAAAAAATGCGCACGCAGATTAGTTACCTCTGCTGTTGACGCGTGCCACTCGTGTGTGTGAGCACTTATTGTGACGATAACCGACTTTGAATGATTTTATACTGAAGATCACGTCTAAACGAGTACCTGGTGTCACTGATTTGGCATAAAATATAAATATGAAATAAGAGCATTTTTAATAATAATTCAATCTCAAAATATTTTAGATTATGTTTATATTACATAGTGTAATTAATTTATAACGTTATGTCTAACGCCGATAAAAAAAACTGAGAATCACGCAACAACTATCAAGCGTATTTTTCTGAAACTTTCACAATTTTAAAGATAATTTAATTGTTTATCGTTTATTATACGTGTTTTATTAAAATACCTTTTGTTTTATGTATAATAAATTAATAATGCGTCTAATTTGGTACAGCGCTACTTGATATGCGAGTCCTATTACTGGCTGGACGTACGACGGGTTACGCAGTGGTCTCGAATGTCAGAGTGCGAAATCGGTAGAGCTGCCCACAAAATTCGGTACATTAGTACCCAAAATCGGTATATGACAAAAAATAAATACAATGTTCAATCAAATTCGTTTATTTATCAAAAAATTAATTAAGAGTCTAATTTACATCAAACCAAACACACTTAAATATAATGATTTTTTTCGATCTTTAGGATCATACTCTACTCTTTGGCCATAGCCGCGGTCATCTTTGAATTAATTTCCAAGTCATAACAATTAGAGTCGTTTTGCATGTAATAGAACAGTGATTGACTCAGTAGACAGCCTATTTCGCTGTTTTGTTTTCATAAGATTCATAAGATTTCAGAGGACTCAAGGGTATTCCTCAAAAAATATGGAACTAACTAGGTACTTACTTTCTATTGAGGAATCCCTCAATAGGCTGTCCGTAACGTAAAACATAAATGAAAAGGATTGCCAACGTAGAAGTGTAAAATCGGTAGAAAAATCGGGATTATTACATGTATTCTCTGAAATCGGGGAAAAATCGTTGCGATTCGGTATTTCGGTAGGACAGAGCCCATATCGGTAGAAATACCGAAAAATCGGTAGGTTCGAGACCACTGGGGTTACGTGAGCTCAGTACAGAACACGCAAGCTCAAGGCCACTGGCATATATCTGCGTCTTAGTGTGTTTTTTGAGGCACGGAGGGATCTTATAAAGACACGGAAGTCTTACATAAACCTCTCACCATAAAAATAAGGGTTTTCCCAAACAAAAATAAGGAAGAAGAAAGACCGTGACACGCATAATTGTTATTGTTCGAAGTTGCCGATATCCCCAGTGGATTAATTTGGCACAAAACGTGAGGGGCGATTGGCCAAAGGGCTGTCTCTATGGGATTTAGTTAATCGTCATGGTTATCAAAGGTAGAATCGATTACTATCGCAACAATCGAATTGAATGTTTTCCGGGATCGAAATGAGGAGAAGATTTGTTTGGGTGAGATTAGTGTTTGGCCGTAATTGTTATGTTTAATGGGCTAGTTGCAGTCAAAATTAACATAATTAAAATTAAATATTTAAGAAGTGTAATGTATTACCAGTTGACATGATAGTAAAAATGACAATGATTCTTGAACAACATAATATTAACAAAAATTTAAAAGAAAAACCGGTCAATCGAGTGTCGGATTACGAATAATGAAAGGTTCCGTAGTTGGAATGAATTTGTCCCAAGAACAAACTTAACATTGTAGGTAGTTGAAAAACATGAGATAATGTTTTTCAAACTGCAAGTTGGTCGATTATTACTCGTTAACCTGTACAGCCTACTTAGCTGTGATAGTTTTCCTTTTAACTTCGTTATATATACTACTGCTGTGAATTTTTTCACAAATCCAAGTACAACCGTTTAGCTAGCAGGGGCCCACACCCTCGACTCTAACAAAAAGTTGCACTTAAAAGCTTAATATTTCGCAAACGGATCCCTGAATATAAAAAATGCTTTTCACAAACTCACAATATTTTTAACGACCTTTCTAACGATACCCACACAATGGGCTAGATAAGCAAAAAAAACACTTTACATGTAGAGGTAGGTACCCTAAAAAATATTTTTTATTTTATTTTATTTTATTTTACTACTTTGTTGGCGTGATTAATATGTATACACCTGCCAAATTACAGCTTTCTAGTACCAATCGTCTCTGAGCTAACCCGTGGACAGAAAGACAGACAGACAGACAGACGGACATGGCGAAACTATAAGGGTTCCTCGTTTACTACGGAACCCCAAAAAGTACATAACAAACCGCCTTGCAAAAAAAAGAGACTACAGGTGCCAAATGTAAACAATTATTATGGTAAGCGTACGAGACGATGGATTACACCTAAATTAATTAATTAATTACCTGAGGGAATGATTGATCGTATCAAAAGTAAAAACCACCTAAAAAGTTTCCTAAGGAAACATTACATGTGTGTCCATCGTAGCTGCGGTCGATCGGCGGCCTCAGTCGGCTAATGTCGTGGGTACTAGGTTTGCTTACCTAGTACTGAGTTGGTAATATGGGTTGGTCTCACCTGGATCACATACGGAGTGTTTGCCTACAGAGTCATGGTCTTAGTCTTAACTTAGATTTCATTTTTAAGGTTCCGTAGTAAACAAGGAACCCTTATAGTTTCGCCATTTCTGTCTGTCTGTCTGTCTGTCTGTCGGTCCGCGGCTTAGCTCAGAGACAGTTAATACTAGAATACATTTGGCAAGGGTATACATATTAATCACGCCGATAAAGTGGTAAAACAAAAACAAGAAACAGATGAAAAATGTTTGCTCGGTTTTATGTTTAATCAAGCAAAGATTCGTGCTAAATCCACGAGAACCTACTGTCAACAAATTGCTTTGCAGTTTGGCAGGTGTCATGTAAAAAACTGACTAAAACTGTATCGTGAGGGATTAAATTAATATAAAAAATTACATAACATCACGCCTGTTTTCCCCAAAAGGCAGGCAGGGGTGTACCTATAGTTCACCCACATTTTGCCAGTTCCCATGTAATAAATAGTGAGCAAGCCTATTGACATCAACCGGGGCAAAAACACCGAATATAATGTAACACAATTTCCTCCGTCCGTTGCTTGTACCTAATGAATGATATATTTATTTAAAGAATATAGGTAGCTAACATAAGTTCTTCCCGTGACCCAAGGGCTGGTTTTTACATTGAACAGAGGCTAAGCATTGCCATACAACGTGGCAATGCGGCCAGTCTCTTGGGTACATTACCAATCGACAGCGATGCGGATGAATTTTACGATGCTATATTTTAGTTTTTGAATAGTTTTAGTTAAGTTAGTATATAATTTTGCTATTTTTATTAATTAATTAGTTATAAGTTGTTATCCACATACGTTCTTAAGATTTATGGGATTCACCATTCATATACCTATTCGGCATTTCAGGCGTGCAAATATTCAGATTTTACATCTTGGTTATACGTAAAGCATGCAGAACACATTTAGTAATTAGAAATAACACAAAAATTCTAACAATAATTTCATAATTTAAATTGAGATTACAATGCAATTAATAACATTAAATGCAATTCTATTCATTTAAAATATTAAAAATAGCGATCAATAATAATGATGATCATGTCAATAAAAAATAACAAGAATAAAGAAAATGCTTTACTATTATCTAAGTAATGTCATTATGTAGATGTCATAATAATTATAATAAATAAGTATTACATTTTACATTACATATTTATTGATGGAATAAAAACATCTCTCACACAACCAGTTATATAGCTTTCTATTAAATTCCAAATCTGTAGCACTTCTGAATTCTTCGGCTAAGTGGTTATATATTTTCACCGCCATGGTACATATAAAAAAAATTGTTGCATACTTTTAGTCTGTTACGCGGGACTACCAATGGCTTTTGTACTATTTTCCTCTTTGACATAGCCTTTTCATCTTTTTCAAGAAGCGAGTATTATTGTTTCTGACAAATTTGCAGGTTTCAAATACATATAAAGACGGGAAGGTAAGCAGCTTTTGCTTACGGCTTTGAGTGATAAAATGTTAACTTACAAAATTTCCAAAAAAAATATTGTATGTCCAGAGCATTCATAGGGTAGGTAGCCTCACTGCTTACCATGCTGAGTGGCTTACCATCAATCAACTCAGCCTATCGCAGTCCACTGCTGGATATAGGCCTCTCCCAAGCTGTGCCACAAAACTCTGTCCTTCGCCTTCCGCATCCAGTCCGCCCAGACACTTTTTTAAGGTCGTCGGTCCATTTAGCTGGGGCGTCTCACACTACGCTAGCCTATACGCGGTCTCCACTCCGGACCCCATCTCTCTGCACCATTACATGCGCTATTGACGTATCTATAGTCATATAGCATGAGCTACACCAAATTATGCAACAATATCGTTTGCTAATTAATCCATCATTTTATAGATGCAGTCAAAACCATCGAATATAATAAAATATATAAAAAATTAAGCACAGCTCCGACTACAGGGAATAAATAAGAAATTTATATTTTGATAACCAATTCTAAATTGCAACCAAATACGAAAACGAGGCTATAAAGTTACGACAACACGAAAGTATTATACATCGAGTAACAATAATTATAAAAAATAATCTATTTTTTGTTAGACCATATTAATTTTCATATAAATTTTACTTGAAACTTTGTAAAGTATGCTTATTCTGTCATACTGTCGGGCAAAACTCTCATAATTAACATTTATACAATAAACGCAATGGGACTTTGGTTTCAAACTAATTGTTGTTCACCCGCGCCTGTGACGGTTACAATTTCATGCCCTTTTAATTACGGAACCCTATTTTTGTTGTACACTGTTACAAATTGGGGTCAAATCACGGTTTCCATTTTGTAATTATGTTTTGTTAGGTTGGTATTAGGATCGTTCAGTTGATCTATTTTATAAAATGGAATTCTCTTTAAAATAGCTAATTCAAATTAAAATCCGGTTTAAATAGGGATGTATTATTTAAATTGTGTAGTTATCTCACTCGTCTCTTTTTCAAATAAGTGCAATTTACCAGCAACTCATTTATCTAACAGCATTTGACTTCTGCTTAGAGAGAGAAAACACAAAGACATAATATAAAATCGTAAGTGCCGAATTAACCCCATATTGTAGGTAGCGTCCACTCTTATGCAAACGAATCGTAATATTTCTCATATGTTTACATCCACTCACAAATATTTGCATGATTTATACGAAGCCACTCCACCTAATTTATCAGCGCATGACGTCACAGAACGCAAAAAGATGCCGCCATCCTACGTAAAGGAAAAAGTTTTGCTCACCTACTCTTCGGCTAGATAATTAAATTCTTCGAACATTAATCTTAGTTAGGCCTTTTTACACGTAAAACTTTTGCGATGATGTATTTTTGTTGGCCTTAAGTACTTAGTGTTGGATGGGATCCGAAACGTGTTTAGATTTCGAATAGGAAAGTTAGAATTGTATGCCTAATGAAATTTTGATTTAGAAAATGTACGACCTACTGAAATGCTTTATTTGTGGGTCAGACGGCCACTATGTGTTAAAATTTTCAGTTAACTAAGGTAAAAATCGCAAACCAGTTATTTAGTTGGGACGCGAGATTTTCTTCTGTAGGTACTTTACCTACTTTGACTGGTGTAAATCTGCAGCTTGTGGCTAAGAAAAAACAAAGTAATAGGCGACAGCAGGGCGACAAGCGGGACTGAAACAAATGCCAGCGGGCTCCGACTGAGACGTTCACCGCTGGGCGATGCGGCGCTGCCGAAACGTTCAAGGTCACGTTCGCAGTCGGGTCGAACATATTTTATTTCAGTCGCACCGCCGCCACTACCTGCGTCTCCCCTCCTGCAGTCCTGCTATGATAAAGGAGGCAATCAAAGTTGTTATAGATAGTTCTAGACACGAAAAAAATCTAAACCAACAGTACAGCTTATCCTCTACTTGAAAAAAAAACTTAAATTCACTGACAGACAAGTCATCACCGCTGGGTCTGCATGAAATTTCAGGTTAAGCATGAAATTTTGCACAAGCGTTCGTTGTAAAATGAGCACTGATGGTGGGGTTTAATAGGGGATGACATTATGTATGAAAGTACGTCATTTTTGTCAATGGGACATTCCATCGGGTGCACGACTTGTGGTTTTATAAATCGCAAAAAAATCTAGTTTTCTCTTATTTCTCAAAGGAAAAAAAACTAAGACCTACTTTAGAAATATCCCATTCATGTAGCTGATAGACCAAGAATTTTAAAATGAACATTCTTTCGGTTGTCTCTTTATTGCGTCTGTTTTTTGGAATCGCTTCTAAAATTCCTTACAATTGAGTCTTTGCTTTTGTTGACTCAAACATTACTTAATGTTGAAATCGTCTTTCGTAATGTTTCTATTGTGTAAATGTTATCTTATTCGCAAATGTAGTTTGAGAACAGTTTTAGATCTCAGAGCTTGATAAGTGGTAAAATTTGGTTTCACAGATAAGTTAGCGAGTTTATATTATCTTTGGCAATTAAATATTAAGAAACCTCGATGTTATGAAATAATGCCTATTTAATTACTATTTCTACTTAGAACAACATTTTAATGATGATTACCTGGTTTAAAATTACAGGTACCTGAATCAATAAAAGCGTCGAGAGCGGTGTCACTGCTCTAGACGCTTGACGTGGCGTTGACGCCGTCGTGTCCGAGTTCGCAACAAGTCAATCGTCATCCTGAGATTACCTCGTTGAGAGGTGAAACACGTCGCCTTCTTACAGGGTTCTTTATGACTCTTTAAGAACAGTTACGCGGAGTAGGTTACTAAATATACGCATATATACTTTGGCAAGTTTTAAATTAATAAAAGAAATCCTTAGTGCAATAGATACAAAAAATATTCCAATAGCTGTATTTCTGGACATGAGTAAAGCCTTTGACATGATATCTCTTGACAAACTATTAAATAAACTAGAAAATTACGGTATAAGAGGCCCAGCCTACAATTGGTTTGATAGCTACCTAAGGGGTCGAAAGCAATGCACGGAGATCGTGAAAATGTGCCGTAAGACTAACACCTACGTAACGTATAGATCTAAGTACCTAGTTAACAAATGTGGCGTACCTCAAGGGACTGCGATTTCGCCGATACTATTTTTAGCATACATTAATGAACTACCGAACGCAACAGACCAATACACTATACTGTTCGCAGACGATACCACTATTCTGACTAAAGAGGCTACTGTTGAGAAAGCAATAAATGTCACAAATAAAGCTCTAAACGATGTACATGACTGGTTAAACCTAAATAATTTACAAATAAAACTAAATTTATGACATTTTGCACAAATAATAATAACAAAAAAAAAAATAACCGACACATTTGACACACAAATAAAATATAATAATGACAGAATTGAAAAAGTAAATACTATAAAATTCTTAGGAATACATTTTGATAATTACTGCAACTGGAAATCACATGTAGACATGGTGTGTAAGAAATTAAATAAATTTATATACGCGCTACGGAAAATAAAACAGTTAACGAATGTAGAAACAGCTCTAATTGTGTACCACAGCCACGTGTGCTCTGTACTGAGATATGGGATAATCGTCTGGGGAAACTCCACGGACTCCCAAAGAGCATTTATAGTTCAGAAGAAATGCCTCAGATCGATCTATAACCTTAAATGGACCGATTCCTGCCGACCCGTGTTTACTAACAAAAAACTGCTTACACTCCCATCCTTATACATTCTAGAAATGTGTAAGTTTGTTAGTTAGAAATCACCCTTCGCTTTTTGAAAAGGATGAAAAAGCTCCTTTAAAAAGAAAGGTAGCACAAAAGCCTCTGATAGTTCCTCGATATCGACTAAAACTTTGCGACACGAACTGCTACAGTATGGCGGTTAAGCTATACAACAAGCTACCGGAAAAAATTAGAAAACTAAATGAATTAGAATTCAGTAGAGCCTTATTTAATTGGCTGTGCGACAGATGTTTTTATTCCATAGATGACTTTATGAATTTGAAATCCTTTTGACATAGTGATTATTTTATATATTTTTTTATTATTGTTAATGTTAATTTTCTTGTTTGTGTTAATAATGTAAGAAGACAAAAAAATATTTAATTGTATACTGTAATTGACAGTGATTATTTTATTATTTTTTATTTTATATTATTGTTAATGTTAATATTATTTTTTGTGTTATTAATGTAGGAAGACAAAAATTTGATATAATAATTTTTTTAAAGCTTTGACTGTCTATTTAAAAATTTGCACGACTAGAAAGTCGAATATAGTGAAACCATATACAAATTTACCATATACAATGTACCTATATTCTGGCAAATAAAGAATTCATTCATTCATTCATTCATTCATACGTCGTTTAATGTATTTTATAGTGGATTTCCGCAGTCAGTTTCCGAAGTCACGCCTGAGTCAATTAACCATCTTACAGTTACCAATATATTTTTTTAACTACAACCGGGAAGCTATTGGCCTTCATCCGACCTGATGGTAAGTGATGATCAGGCCGAAGGTGGAAGCGATCTTCACCCGGAATCCTCAACCATAGAGGAACTGGCTATTTTACGTCTGACAGCCAAGCCTTTTGCGTGTTTCCAGTTATGTCCAATCTATTAAAATTAATCGAATAAATTGTCTAATTTTTATAAGGCTTATATATTTCTTTTCCTCTTTCTTTCGCGACAGTAGATACCCATTCTACACAGCGAAATGGGTCGCTAGGAAATCTACAAACAGAAATAAAATATAAAATACTACACCATGCATTCTCTGTTCCAGAACAGTCGATTTTTGTTACAATAGTTGGTAGTTGTCACAAACATTGGTGAAACAATCCTAATATTTGCTAATTGATTTATATTTACTATTTTATTCTGTTTTTATTTTATGAAAAACACTTACTGATAATAAACTTACCGAAAATATATATATTCCTTCCAAAATCTTGGTGTTACGGTGGTTATTTACAAATTTTTCGAACGCGTACTGCGGCATTTTGACGTCTTAACGTTGGCTATGATAGGACCATACTAATTTGAAATAAGACCACAACCGAATCTGTGCTCTTATTTTTCGTTCCGTTTTTGAAGCGCTTACCGGGAATCTAGTGCATTATTGATCGAAGATTCTAATGAAGCGTTTTTGCGCCGACCATGTGACCGTGCGACCTTGTGACGAGTAACGCAGTGACGAGTTATGTGCCGAGATGGTCAGCGTGAGACGAAAGCCGTCTTAAACTCCAACCATATCAAACCATTCTAGTGAAATCTTTTATGAAAAAAGCTAAGCAATTTTACCGGAACAATTGCTTTTTAACATTGCGAAAAAAAATGCTACCATTTCAGATCTTTATGCAAAAACAAACTAACCTTAATTCAACGAAACAAGTAAAAACTTGTACAAAAAAATTCGCTAGAAAATGGAATGTTATAAAAAGCATGAAAAATCGTCTTTGTTCCTATTATAACCAGGCCGATCAAAGGCCCTGCACGACCGCGCGAAGTAAACGTAACTTATTCGGACAACTTTTTAATCGAAAATATAACTAGGTATCCTATAGCATTTTGGTTTAAATTTATGCAGCAGGCACAATGAGGTTTTTCTGAAATGACATTCACTAGGTGGCAGCACTAAGACCTCAAGCCGGGCACCTGTCAAAAGTGTCAAAGCGCCTTTATTTTCGTGGTGTTGGTGTGTCATGACGAAACGGATGAATGAAACGAATGACGAACGTCATCATATATTTTATATTAATTGTCCAAATGGAAGACCTCTTGTCAAAGTGGCGTCAACTTGTGTCGTGAATATTCATGAAAACCCTGTTTAGTATCACCCATGGATATGAATGCAGTCTTAAAACTAAATAAATATCAAGTGCGAAATAAATATTTATAATTTTATAATCGTTCGAATTTACGTTAAGTTTACTCCGCACGTTCGTGATAGGCCCACAGAAATTTTTAAAAACTAACAACTTACCGACATCGGATGCTATCGGTTCACGTTATTACTTTGACCCCGAATCGTTTGCTTACTGTGTAGGCACAACGGGAGGGTATTTTTGCGGAAACAATATTAAATGGGCAAGGAAGTTATTTATGGCTTTCGGTAAACGCTTAAAAAACTTTTAAGAAACTTTTATAATCAATTAGGCTCGAAAATAGTAGATTTCAAGTCGTCGAAACTTGAAATAGTCGATGTCAAGTCGTGGAAACTTGAAATAGGTAAAGAACGGTAAAGGAGCGATAGTGTCAAACAAATTCCTTTCCTATGTAGTTTTCGAACTGTTATTTTCATTCCAAATATTGACAATGACGTTTTCGGAGAAATAACAACGTGCAAGTAAAAAGTTTGTAAAAACACTCAAAAACCCAACGGCAAGAACACATCATAACTGAAAAGAGAAAACCAGGCATTATAATTTATAGAATTTAGGTATCGCGCTTTTTATTTTCAGCTTTTTAAAAGCTTTTATTTAACTTCACTTGTATGTATGTCCTGGAATATTGCAATCAATATTTCACCCACTTTCACTGAAGCTATCGGGCTGAAATTTGGCATACGTGTTTGGTTCTCGTGACAATGCATAATATTAAAATTAAAATCTTTTTTTTAAAGTTCATTAATTTATCATTTCTCATTCCAAATTACATTTAAACATATAATTTGTATATATTTTTGTAATCATCTTTTCCCTTTTCTCTTCATTTTGATATGTACCCCACTCGATAGGTTCAATGAGTAGTAGCGACATAAATTGACCATTATGATTTTTTTTATTTTAAATATCCAATGACACTCGCGCCATAAAGACAAATCTAACGAAATATCATTTATCAAAATCGGTTCAGCTGTTTAGTAGTTACGAGGGAACATAGAGACGGAAATACATACATAAATATAGAGAGAGACATACATATATACAAGTCAAGCATATAGTCGGGTAAAAATTAACCTTAAGGTGCAGGTCCTTGACTGTACATGTAGAATTTCAACAAGTTTTTCATGATTTAGGTACCTATAGTTATTTTGAGGTCGCTAATACATACATACAATGGGTACTTATTGAATGTGTTGAGTAAAATAACAATTTGCGAATGAATATACGTATACACTATAATTTACACTAAATTCTCTTATTTAAATCAATCCTAATGACGTTCATCAGTTTGACGTTTTGTGGCTGTCATTATAGACTCTCACTCCAGCCTGTGGTCCGCCTGTTGTGCAGGTCGGATATGCGCTCGCAAGCTTGCTGAATGCGATGTCCTACAATAACAACGAATGCGTATACTTGCCCGATAGCGTCATCCTTGAGTCTACACTTGCAACCAAATCATTCAATCAATACAATGACGTATCGCCTACATATAGCTGTCAGGATTCAAATTACACTTGACTCCATACATCTCGTACATACAGTACGACACAACTTAAATGTAGAATAAATTTGAGAATTTTCATTCATTTCAATTTTACGAATGTACGAGGTTATATAACTTTACAAGTTATTGTGTTTTCGTAAAGATCATTTTCACCTAAAGCAGTAATAAAGATTGTTAATTTTGAAGGCCACTCAGTTCGGATGGTGATCGGTTTTACGAATTTTGCCGATGCTACATCTAAGTTATGTCGTAATGTACCTACAAGGTATATATCGAGTCTACTATTATTAAGGCTAAACGCTGTTTTATTTCCAAAAAATAATAACAAACCCTTATTACCCAGTGTGCCCCAACGCGAAACGCCAACTATAGCAAGTCACGCGGTCCAATTTTGTGAAACGCCCCGGTCTTAAAGAACCAAGGCGAAAGAATCAGTAGGCGGCCATTATATCAGCCGTACTCAACATTTTGCACTCATAATAAAATTGTATGAGCTTTTAAGATGAAAACAAACAGTTTAAGAAAGGTCGTGGGAAACTGTTTAAAATGATGTCTTAATGTTTTTGAATACGGTTTTATTAGCTTTGTAACATGTTTGCTTACTGATTTCGGTGGACCGATAAAGTATACTGTAATTTCATAAGTTTCTGAGTTCAGGGCAAAAGGTGTGCCTAGTGGTGTGACCGTCAGACTGCCCAGTCATAAATCTCGAGTTCAAACCCAAGGCACGCACCTCTGACTTTTCGGATTCATGTGCGTATTGTATAATTATCACTTGCTTAAAAAACGGTGAAGAAAAACATCGTGAGGAACCGGCATGACAGAGATATTTCTCGACGGCATGTGAAGCCAAGTCAGAACCATATGGGCGGCTTTAAAACTGTGACACCATGTCATATACCTTATCTACAGATGTCAAATTTTACTTATGTCTATTTATTGGACATCTTATTATAACATTTTGTTTTATTTTTTTTGTGGTTTTGAAATTATCAAATAAATTCACCCGCTCTGGGCGGAGCGGGAGGGCGTGTCAAATTTTTACTGACTAAAACCCACCCGTGTTCCTTCCGTTGCCTGTGTGCCGGGGCCGCGATATCCCTTTCGGACAAACTCGCAACCCAGGCAGTGAATATGTTTACCTGACGCTGTAACAATAATTTCTTATACCGACCTGCAAATTGATGGCGATGCAACTCCATATTGTGCTCGCGGTACCAAGTAGTTATTTTACCTGTCTTTACCTCATATAACACAGTTTCATAACCGGTTCTTCTTCTTCGCCGTTCCCTCAATGCTGAGGATAGCGACCACATACGACGCGTCTCCAAGCTATGCGGTCTTCTGCAGTGTGGACCGCTTGGTAAATGCTGCCTCCAACAGCCTTCTTAATCACGTCTGAACATCTCACCGGTGCTCTACCTTGTGCATGTTTTCCTTCCACCCGGTCTAGTAACATACGCCTTTCCAAACCATGTTTAGGAGAACGCATAACATGTCCGAAAAAGCTGAGGGCATGCTCCTGGCATATTGTAGATAGCCACTTGGTGATATTGAGTTCCTCCGGTATGGATTCATACGTAACCTGTGAACCGTTTCTCAATCTGACCAATTCAAGCTTAGTTATCCAAATTACAGTATATCAATTTGAAAGCGAGAAATACATTAAGCATTTAAGCAATATCTTTCTGAGAAACTAGTAATATCTATAATCGATGATCAAAGGAAATTAATACTGCTAACTCAAAGGTGGGAGCGTCGCCAACTAGAGACTAAATGGTGTATGAGCTCCGTTCGAGTTTCAAGCGTTGTGACAGGTTACCAATTATGTACAGAGGCCAGCAGGTCAAGCTACCCGAAACTGTCAAATTTTCGCAATCAACCTTGAACCTTATGCTGTAGTGCTAAAGTTGAAAATCTATTAAATAAATTTGACAGATTGTAGTAGCTTGATGTGCTGGCGTCTGTACTACGGCAATTGTACTCGATTATCGCCAGTATTCATCGATAAATGGTATGAATTTAGTCGCCATTCTATCATGCTACTTTTCAATTGATTAGTGGAGTGTTTGTCTAATTGAACATTTAGTGCGATGCCTAGGAATTTACTTTCACATATTTTTTTACATTTTATTTCTGTTATGAAGTTCATCCTAACTAATGTTATAAATGCGTAAGTGAGTTTGTTTGTTTGTTGTTACGCTTTCACGCAAAAACGGCTAAATAGATTTTAATGAAATTTGGCACATGGGTAGACTATGACCTGAATTAGGATATTATCCATATATTCCCACGGGATCGAGACTTATGCGGGTGAAACCGTGGGGTGCAGCTAGTTATGAATATATAGAGTTCTTGCAATTGCATTGCAGTTACCTAAATGCGTTGGCCTACATTGTTAAGCCAAATTAATTATGATAGAAGTAGCAGAGAAAGCGAGCAATTTTTGTATGCAGTAGGTACCTATCGGTACCTGTTAGGTGAATCTTGGGACCGAGGCAAAGTAAGTCAAAGTCCTTTAAACAGAGGCTTCCCAGTTCTGTTTTGTAGTGAACTAGGGCGCCAGTTTCTCCTGATACACCTTGGCTTAACCCAACATCCTCACAAAGCAGGGCATCGCGTGATCTGCTGAGGGCTGCTATCTTCAACAAACCCTTGAAGAAAGTTGAAAATCCAATAACAAGAAAAAACAATAACACAACATCCCAAGATGCAACCACAGCAATAAATCAGAAGTTAAAGTTTACACCCAAGGGACTTTTGTTTTTTATTTCAGTGTTGTAGAACTGAACGGGGAACAGTTATTAAGTTGTTGTACAACGAACAGACACGTCACTACCCATGGGTATCGTTACACTCTAGTTTACAAACTAGGGGAGTAGGGAGCGATAACTCATGGCGGATCGGAACAGCTTTCAACATGTTTTTGATCATGTAAGTATGTTTACTTAGTTAAAATTTTTGTTCATTAAACTCTGCAGTAATTTGTTTGTGAAGGCTGTCTAAATTTAAAACGAATGAAAAGATTATATCGATAACAGCAAATATTTCTTGTATTAACAAATAAAGTCAGATGAAATCTTTTTTATTATTTAATTATATTTTTTTACATTTATGTCTACGTGATTATTTTCTAATACTAACAATAAAACAACTTAATCTTGACCTAGCTCGCGAGGTTATCGACATGTGGGATGTGGATACAGCAGTCATTGTGCCGATAGTTGTGACGGCCAATGGCATAATAGCCAAGAGCATAGACCAACCACCTGAGGAGGCTTTTGTTAGGCAGCTGGATCAAGGGCTTGATCCAGAAAACGGTACTTCTGGATACGGCGTGTATCGTTAGGAGATTCCTCTCTCAAGAGCCCTGACCACAGGTAGCTTGGACTCTGTTTCCGATACCAGTGGGTTACTATTTTTGTTTTCTCTTTTGTTTTTATAAAAATATTTTAAAATGTAAATTATATGTATATTTATTAAATAAAGGAAACAACTTGTATTTAAAAATGCTTTGATAATAAATTTTATATTATATTCTAAACTATTCGACGGGTGGACCAATGACTTTGTGAAGGCAGCAGGAATCCGCTGGATGCGGAAAGCACAGAGCCGGTCGAAGTGGCGGTGCTTGAGGGTGACCTATATCCAGCAGTAGACGTCCTTCGACTGAAATGACGATAATGATGAATATATTCGTTGTAGCCCTACAGTTTAACAATAAAAATAATAATTCTGTAGTCCTTACTAAGTTGATTCGAACAAAAATATTATCAAAATCACGTAACAAACAACCGAAGTAAACCAGGAAACTAAAACACGTCTAAAGCCTCAACCTCAACTTAAAACAGATTAGTTTGTGAAACTAAAAGTAGTTATTTACACAGTTAGTATGTCTAAATGTCTATTTAATAGTGTCTACACTATTTATTACTGGATCCAAGTTTAATGGCGAATTCATGTGGGTAGCAAATCACCTGCCTGTTTGAAGGATAATAATTTTGTTTTGTGTTTCAACTAAGTTCGCTGTTTTGCTTGTTTACCTGGTAAAGGTCGGATTTGTTTTACACAGCGATCGTTAACGATAACATTGATACTATCATCAGTACAAATTATACAACAAAGTCCCCCCGCCGCGACTGTCTGAACGTGATAAACTCAAACACTACCGAATGGATTTTCATACGGTTTCCACCAATAGACAGAGTGATTCATGAAGAAGGTTTAAGTGTATAATTCATTACGGTTTTATTGTAAATTGGCTGAAATATAGCGATGATTGTTGAAGATGTCGGAAAAAATCATGCCGACTTGGGAACTTTACTGGCGTGCGCCGCGTAAACCAATAGGATTAATACAATGTATTACGGAATTAATACATTGTTTACATAACATTAACACATATTAATACGTTCCCGTGGGATATTTTCCGACATCCACGCGGGCGAAGCCGCGGGCAAAAGCTCTCTTTATGACTGGATCTATATGTTTTGGTTCTAAACATTGCTATTTTAAAGTAGCATCCAACAAAATCTCACTCTAGATGAGATAATAAGGGTGCCATTGCATCTGGCAATGGTTGCGTCGCGTTTACGTCACGTAGACGCTGCATTGGCACCACTTAAGATACGGTTTCCTAGAAGAGCGGTGCCAGCCATATAACAGCCGCAGTGACGGCTGTCATGAAAATGACACGATGGCACGATGATGGTTTGACTTTACGGCAGGGGTGGTAAACCAATGGCACGCGTGCCATTAGTGGCACGTAACAAAATTATTTGGGCACGGCATCATTTCAGAAACCTTAGTAATTTAGTTGGCAACAGCAGAAGTCAGACTAATTTGTTGTTTAATTTAAATAAATATAAAAACTGTTGATGTTAACATGACTGTATAATAATATGTGAAAGTACTTTTTTTTTTCCAGGAGTCACGATGTCAAGATTATTTGTTGGCACGTCATGGCAACATTCGATATTTATTTGGAATAAATGGCACGTAGATGTAGAAAGGTTCACCATCTCTGCTTTACGGTGTCTAAAAACGCTCTCTAGGGAAACACACCTACTGGGTGTAACTCCGCTGCCGCAAGAAATCACGGCACAGCGGACAGAGCTCCAGCGGGATCTCATGGCGGCATGGAGAGTGCGATTGTCGCAACCCAGCGCTGGGCACGCCACAATTGCGGCGGTAAGGCCCCTCTTTGAGGAGTGGCTAGAGAGGCGCCACGGCGTCCTCACCTTCCGCCTGACGCAGGTCCTCACCGGACACGGTTGTTTCGGGAGGTTCCTGTTCAGGATAAAGCGGGAGGAAACGCCCGGGTGTTACCATTGTGTGGATCGCCCGGAGGACTCGGTGGAGCATACGGTGGAGGTCTGCCCGGCTTGGGCGGGGCACCGCCGTGTCCTCACGGAGGCGATCGGCAGCGGCGATCTCTCGCGTCCGGCCCTGGTTCAGGCCATGGTCCGGAGCGAGAGTGCATGGGATGCCGTCACTTCCTTCTGCGAAGCAGTAATGCTCGCGAAGGAGGAGGCGGAGCGCGCGAGGGAAATGCAAGATGCGCGCCCGCGCGCCCCTAGTCGCCGCAGGAGACGTCCCGGGCGTCGGGAGTCGCGAGCCGACTTCCGGCCACCGTAGGCGCGGGCTTGCGGACGGTGGGCAATGGGTAGCTCGCCGTCCGATTAGGACCAGGCCCGGGTCGACGGCGCGTTGTGTTCCACGCGCGCCTCAAAGAGATGTCAGCACCAACTGACGGGGTCCGTAAGGGCCAATGCCTGCCAGGGTTGCGAGTTTGTCCGAAAGGGATATCGCGGCCCCGGCACACAGGCAACGGAAGGAACACGGGTGGGTTTTAGTCAGTAAAAGTCTGACACTCCCTCTCGCTCCGCCCAGAGCGGGAGGAGTCATTTGATGATTTCCCAACCAAAAAAAAAAAAAAAAACACACCTACTTTTTTCCATAAGTAACGTCATTCGACGGCAAATTGCGGACGCTATGTGGCAGCCACCGCTCTTGTAGAAAACTGTAGTTTTAGACGTGATTGTATCGAAACCAACTCTTAGCTGACGCGATGTTAACGCAGCGTATACGTTCGACAAACGTCTAAGCTAGGTGCAAATGATGCCTAAGCAAATTACAATTTCTAAGAATGTTCTGTGAATTATACGATTAATTAAGGATTCAATGCAATTCTAATTACGAAACCAACCTCAAGGCAGACTGCAATTATCCAATCACAAAGCTTGATTTTCTAAGCCGCCATCGATATTAATGAACCTCTCTTGAGAGTACGTTAAGAGGTATTGAGTATCGAGGACCTATTGTTGGAAATAAAAGAAAAAAAGCTATGAGGGCTTTCATGAAAATTCACGCCTCTAGTTGGCACCAGTTTGACAAGAATATAAAATATATGATGACGTTCATCATTCGTTTCCTTCATTCGTTCATCATTCAGTCACGACTAAAGAAAATGTAGGCGCTTAAACACTTTTGACAGGTGCGTGACGTCTCAGTGCTACGTCATTTCAGAAAATCCTTAGGCTGCCTGTCCATTGAAGCGGAGCGAGGCAGCGGAGAGGAGAATGGCAGCGAAGTGGAGCGGAGTTGCGGACAGTGTCTATCCATTAATGCGGTGCGAGGTAGCGGAGTGGAGTTACGGACTGTGCGGAGCGAGGTAGCGGAGCGGTGTTGCGGACTGTGCGGAGCTAGACCGAGTTCACGTATTTTTCCGCATCGCCTTTCCGCTTCCCCGCTCCGGTTCCCCGCTTCATTTCTCCGCTCCGTTTCCCCGCTCCTCTTCTCCTCTCCGCTTCTCCACTCCGTTTCCCCACTCCGCTTCCCCTCTCCGCTTCTACGCTCCGTTTCCCCGCTCAACTTCCCGGTTTTGTATAAATTTTTAAACTAGTTCGCAAATCCCTGTCCACTGAAGCGGAGCGGAGGTTTTATGCAATTCCATTGGTTAATATTGGCACACCGCTACTCCGCTACTCTCCTCTCCGCTCCAGTGGACAGGCAGCCTTATTGTGATGTATTGACCAAAAGTAAGCCAGTAAACCAATCTATCTGCCTAGTCTTTCCCGACAATATTGAGGCCGACTTCCAGTCTAATTTGATGTAGCTGAATACCAGTATTTTACATGGAGCAATTGCCTATCTGAGATCCACAAACCAGTTACTGGGTAATACGATACCCCTTGGTAAGACGTCTTCAGTATTTTGGGTTTCCGACTACCCGTAATGATTGTCAGAGATGTATGAATGACAGCCGGGATCAACGGTTTAACATGCTTTCCGGGGCACGGAGGGGTCTTGTTATGTAATGGATGGTCACCCATCCCTAACGAACCGCGGCAAGCTTAGCTTTACCTTCCTTTACCCGTGTGGCTGTTATCATTTAGCCACGAGCTGTAAACCATTGAGAATTTGTTTTCGTGCAGCATGTTTTAATGTTGTACAAGCTTAATCTCTTTATTAAAATTATTGAAATGTTCACTGGCCTTGTTGTTTGTTTGTCCTTTCTTGTCTTCGAGGTCTTGACCTGTATTGACCCAATATAAAACTATTCATTTTTATTAAACCTAATATATGCTATTAGCCCAAGTACGCACGGGCGTTTTTATCGTGTTTTGGATTTTCGACACTCTGTTTAGCGCCGAGAGTTGAATATCCAATGTGTTTTTTTTGACGCGCTGGGATACGCGAAGAAAACACTCTGTTAGATTATCAATACTCGGCTCAATACTGAGAGTTGAAAATCCAGTGTATGAAAAAAAATTGCCACGATAATAATATGTTCGTGCGAACCTGGGCTTATAATATACTTAAACTACGAGTATCTAATACTAGATGCGCCCCGCGGTTTCACCCGCATAAGTCTCAATCTCGTGGGAATATCGGAATAAAAAGTATCCTATGTGTTAATCCAAGTTATAAACTATCTATGTGCCAAATTTCATCCAAATCCGTTCGATAGTTTTTTCGTGAAAGAGAAACAAACATCGATACATCCATCCATACTCACAAACTTTCGCGGTTATAATATTTAGTAGGATATAAAAATCAATGTTCGTTTGTTGGTATTTTATGCGTTGCCACACAGCTCCTATTTGAAAAAATATTTCACCATTTGAAAGGTACATAGGTACATTATTCTAGATGTACATAGACATATACACTATGTAAATATATTCAAAAAGAATACTAATGTAATACTCTCTTCAATTCATGCAAACCTAGTACCTACCTACTTCTTGTTAGGTTACTGTTCAAAACTTGTGCACAACGTGTTTTCAACAGAATACCGTCTTCACAAGTAAATTGCAACCGTGCGAAGCTGGAGCGGCTCGCTAGTCTCTTATAAAACGAAACCGCTTGACTTCTATAACCTCTGACGCAGCAAACAAACCCGGCCCTTATTTTTGATAGACGCGTCTCTCACCCTACGTCGTGCCACTCAGTATATTTTGTGCGTGCTGATGTTACCAATCGATAAACGTTACACTAGTTTATAACACTACATATCTACCATATCTACTCGTATCTTTGGATGTTATTATTAAGTTTGCTTTACTATTGCATTGGGTTGTACAGTCAGCATCAAAAGTTCATGAACACATTTAGATTTTCAAAATCGCTGTACACCGTACACTATGAAGTGCTAATAGTGAATACGGTGTACAGCGATTTTGAAAATCTAAATGTGTTCATGAACTTTTGATGCTGACTGTACCTGTAATAATAGTTGTAAGTGATTATATAAATAAATAAATAAAAATAAATAAATATCAGCACAGCAATATTTTAGAAGTAAAAACTTCTTTAGACGCAATTGGCGCTGTTTCTGAACAGTGACCGAAACTGAACCGTCACACTCGGATGGTGACGCTGAATCGGGTAGACTCGGCTTCAATCGAGTTTTCACATTTATCGTGTAGTCTTAAGCATACACTCTCTTTTGTTGCAATTGGCATAATATCTCAATTTGTTACTAAAGCGTCAAAAAAAAAAGTATTCTCTTAGATATTGAATTGTTATGCATAACGATAGCAAAAAAAGAAGTTACTTATTCAATTCTTTGTAAGAATTCTATTGTTTTTTATGAATTCCATCTAATTTATTAAAGGTTTTTAATAAACAATATTTTGTGTTTCGGCGGTCAGTCGCGTTCTATGAAAAGTCCCAGGCAACATACTATGTGAATTTACTACTTACCTGATATAGACATGTGACCATCCAATTAGAAATATTATCTATTACTTTTTAACTGATATACCTACTCCGATATGTTACAATGTTCCACTTTTGAAAGACCTCATGAATTCCTTTCTGTTGGTTTACTAATGTTTGCCATAATTTAAAATGCAATAATTTTATATACCATACTTGTATTTGCCATAATTTCATTAGAAATAACGCTTCAGTTGCCATAATCGTGAAATTACATAAAAATCATTTTCATTCATTTCTTTGGTCATAATCGATCAAGTGTCATAATCGATCAAGTGTCATAATCGATCAAGTGTCATAATAATTTTAATCCATAAATTTATTTGCTATATTTTTCATTTTCAATAATGTCGTTTTCCATTACATTTATTCACCATAATGTTCATTTGCCCATACTAGCACAACAATGCTAGTTCAGTAGATTATACGATACACATTTTTTTATTCACAAGGAAATTTAAACATAAACTTAATCTACCATGCATGCTTGCTTTGCAAAAGAGGAAATCTAGTACTCGGCGGCCGCTGCCGCGGCACGCTCGCTCCGCTCGCTCGCCTTCGCGCGTTGTGTGGTCACAGTTCTAACCTAACCTAACCTAACCGTTTCGAATTTGACAAACTGTTTATTATCTAAAGATTGTTTGCTGTAATAAATCATTTGATTTCAGACCAAAATGCCTAATGACATAATTTTTTGGACAAAACTATAAACGTTTCTAAATTATATTAAATGTTGCTTAGTCAAGTATCGATTATTTAATATGCTACTTATAGGAACGAATGATTATAACACATGTTATTATGGAAACGTATTTTATGGCAAATAAAAGTTATGACTAGCGTTATTAGTATAAATGAGTATAGTGCAAGTAACTATTATAAGGGGGGACGATTATGGAAAACAATAATATTACAAATAATTTATTTAAAACAAGACAATACCCTTTCGGTTATCAGAAGACCAATTTCTTTTATAAGTAATTATTACTGACCTGCTGCTTCGCACGGGTGCAATTATACCTTGTCAAGCCATCGAGGTTTCAGTGCTAAATCTAAGGTAAATATTAATGAATAAATACTCCTTCCATCAGGTTGAATTGCGGCCATGGCGGCTAATCTCAGCGGAGACTAGCCATTGACGAGGGAGATTCTATAGTGCACAAGTGTGTGTGCAGACACAGGTGCACTCTCTCTTCCCTCGCTCTCATAGTCCGATGGGACGGCAATCCGACACGACCGGAGAGAGATCATGCGCAGGACCAACGGCTTAACGTGTTTTCCGAGGCACGGGGATATCATACGGCCAACTTCCAAACTCCTGGCTACTACTGAGAAATTTCTAATGGAAAAACCTATTAACACTTTGCCCGGCCTGGGCATCGTACCCAGGACCCCTAAGCTTAGCTGTCACGCGTGCGATCCTAGACCAACAAGGCACAAATAAATCATTTGGAAAAATTATACTCTAAATGATGGTGAAAATCGAAATTTTTTATATTACTAGCTGCGCCCCGCAGTTTCACCCGCATAAGTCTCAATCCCGTGGGAATATCGGGATAAAAGGTATCCTTTGCCCTTTTTCTAGGTCATGGTCTACCCATGTGCCATATTTCATCCAAATCCGTTTAGCCGTTTTAGCGTGAAAGCTTAACAAACAAACACGCTTTAGCATTTATAATACTGTAGTTAGGATTGTATTATTAAATTATATATATTAAATTACATAAATTATACTCATCATCTGCCAAGCCTTTTCCCAACTATGTTGGGGTCGGCTTCCAGTCTAACCAGATGCAGATGAATATCAGTATTTACGTGGACCGGCTGCCTATCTAACCTCCGCAACCCAGTAACTGGGTAATACGATAACCCTTGGTAAGACTGGTTGTCAGGCTTTCGGGTTTCTGACGACCCGTAACGACTGTCAAAGATCCAAGAATGACAGCCGGGACCAACGGCTTAACGTGCTTTCTCAAGCACGGAGCCTAGGAATCTCGATATGTAAGATGGTCACCCATCCACGGACCAACCCCGGCAGGCGTAGCTTAATCTGATCGATCGACCCGTGCGGCTATTATTACTTAGTCACGAGCTCCTCAAATTATATATATTATACTACCTATATTATATAATTTTAAATTATATTATATATATTATTATTTTATAAGTGAAGATGTAAAAGATAAAGATTAGGTCTTTACACACCATCGTTCTCGCAAACGCGCCTTACACGACAAAACAAATGTCCAAACTTTATCTGTGTGTCCCAACCCTTATGATTGACTGTCGAATTATAGGGGTGGACTGACGAATCGATCATTCAACACAAATTCATTCTATAACATTTCTTTGCTGTCGTTATCGTAAATGGAAGGTATTTTGAAAAATGAAGGCTAGGGTTATATGGATAGATTGTATTCTTATAGTGTAGTGGCTTATCACATTATATTATCACTCGTTACCCGTGGTCCCGGTGGGTCGACCCATTACCGGGTCCATTGGTAATTTTAATTACCCGTGGTTCCATGGTATTAGGGATTGTTCCCGAACTTCTGACTATATCGATAGAAAATTAATACCACCAGTTACATACAATAAAGTTTACTCTACTCATTCATATACATAAAAAGGTTTATTAAAAAACTTTGCTTAAAATGAAGGAATAATTAGCGTCTCGTTGATTTATTTAAATCGTACGTCGGTTTATAAATAATTATTTATTTTTATATTTACATTATAATTTAGATTATTTACATTTATGCACATTTACATTACATTACGTTACATTACATTTACATTTATTGCGTTCATACATAGTATTTACAAGTTTATATTTACTTATTAATTATTATTTATTTAATAAAGTATTTTTTTCCGAAAGACTTCCACTGCTGAACATAGGCCTCCCAAATACTGCCACGTCGACCGTTTCTGTGCTTCTTGCATCCAGCAGATTCCTTCGGTCTTCACAAGGTCATCGGTCAACCATAAGGCAGGCTTCTAACCTACGTCTTCCAGCACGCGGTCGCCACTCCAGACCCTTTCGGCCTCATCGGCCATCTGTTCTGCGAGAAATATGCCGTCCCCACTATTTTATTATTTCTATTTCTTTAATTACCATTTTTTTTGTGTAAGTTAGACTTCAATGCTGTGCCATTCAAAAATGTCAGTTTCTAAAAAGTTAACTTGAATAGAGTAGTTTATTTATTTATTTATTTAATACTTTAAGCACATAAATGTACAGAGGCGGACTTAATGCCATAGGCATTTTCTACCAGTCAACCTTTGGGTGATGCAGAGATAAACAGTGGTAGGTGAAATATGAAAATTGTGGAATAAATATTTATTTAAATATAAGGATATACATATACCTATTAACCTATATATATCATAAAATATAAGTAAATACAAGAACAGATAAATACACATAAATACACGAATATACTAAAACAAATAAGACAAACAATGGGAAAACATTACCGTTGTTATGATACTGCCAGCTTCTTACGAATGTGCTCGCGGACTTTAACTTTAAAGGATAAGTAGTTATTGATTTGACCTGAACAAAATTTTCCTATTTACTTCAAACCAGCTGTTGACAGCAAACAGGGCACACATAAACCATTTTTTACTGTGAGCGCGAAGGTGATGGTGGGAGCGAGACAAAACATTGTATTGATAGATAATGGTGTTTTAGGTGGGAACATGTTTTATGCACGCACGGTGATGCCTGCGGATAATTATTTATATGATATTTAATCATTTTATTCATACTGTTGGTTGTATAATAGCATTATATTATAAGTACTATTTATTTTATTTTATATTTATATACAATTCTTTAAACCAGACTTGGTTTCCGTACGTTTTTTTCGGGTGACCACTGAAAATCAGCGCTGTGCTGTGGGTCTCCATAGCACAGCATCATGCTGAGTGGAAGCCTTCTTGTCACAGTCATGACGTGCCAGCAGCTGCCGACTATTTCTGATTTGTGCTCGTTATTGTATTGTTATTATTTTGTTATCTACTCGAGTTTTATTTATATTTTTATGCACGTGTTTCAACGTGAAAGAAAGAAAGAAAGAAAGAAAAATAAGTTTATTTGCTGTGGCAAATAAACTTATTTTTCTTTCTTTCTTTCTTTCTTTATTTGGAATAATTATGGTCTAAATGATGGTGAAAACCGCATCAAAATCCGTGGATCTTCTAAAATATTAAAGATCTAAGCAGTAACAGAGACAAGCACAAAAATCAGCTGTTCCCTACATTTATGTTCGCATATCTCGTCTAAATGTAGGGAACAGCAGATTTTTTTTTCGCGATTTCAGCTTTGGTCCCGTAGTGAAAGTTGTTCATAATGATGAGTACAATGACCCCTTAAGAGGTTTAGTATAAACAAACACTAAGATTGTATATCGCATAATTCTCGATCCCATGTGAACATCAGGAAAAAAATTGCTCGTTTCCTCTGCTACTTTTATCACAATTAAGTTGGCATAACAATGTAGGCCAACGCATTTAGGTAATTGCAATGCAATTGCAAGAACGCTATATTCATTACTAGCTGCGCCCCACGGTTTTGCTGGCATCGTAGGGAAATTACTTCATACATTTACCTAAATAATAACCGTAGCTCACTACCCTTACTAGTTGGGAGTTAATAATATCATTCACGCAATAATTCATACAAATTAGTCTACCTATATGCCAAATGTCATCCAAATCCGATAAGCCTTCAAAACGTGATTGGGTGACAAAAAAAACATCCAAATTTACATTTCTGTCCATCATCCAAAGTCACTTACTAGTATGAATAGAATAGAATAAAATATCTTTATTTTGAAAAATAAAATATGGTACAAATAAGGTCTTAAATATAAACAGTTCTAAAAAATAAGCAAACTTATTTAAAAAAATACCTCAATACACAACACACACATAACACAACACCAAACAACACACATCCACAACGTATACATACTCACACACACTCAACTTATCACTTCAATTATTACTACTGCGATCATTTGATGAAGTGAAGCGGGATATTAGTAGATAGCTCTTCCAAAATCATCTGGATCTCAGTTATAATCAAAACACGATCGGTGTTAGATTAAAATTCTTCTAAAATAACAACTACAAGCTGAATTATTTTCTTGATTAAATGAGAACAAACAATTTATACCGACGATAACTAAGCGGTTAGCCAGTGGACTCCCAAACCAATATGGTTGGCTTTACCCAAATATATTTAGATTGGTTTAGAAGCTATCCTTTTTACCTCTCCTTTTATGTTAACTTGCTTTTATTCGGAACCAACAAGATTCTTGAAAAACTAACTATATATGAATTTTGTTATACGTAATAAACGTTTTTGACTTTTACTTTGTTTTAAGTATATCTCTAGTAGGTACATAAAATGTCTTAGTCATCATTTTCTGATTAAAAAAATAGTTTTGCAGCGTAAACCCTTACGTAGCATTGCGCACTTAGTTTTACGAGTGGGCGTTTCATATTATCTTAAAATTATATTATGTACGTACGCTGAATGCGTACATATTTTATCACTTCTTTGAACACGATTTTCTAATATTCATAGTAGATTTACTGCAAAAGAATGTACAAAGTAAACGCGACTAATCCAGCGTAATGAACAAAGCTCTTTGTAACTACTGTTAAAAAATTCTCAGTGAAAATGAGTCATTGTTACAAAATGAAACGAAAAAATCCAATTCTCGGGGTTCTTCGGAAAATAAGAGCGATGTAGCATGTAAATAAGTCTTTACGAATTAGGGAAGACATCTTTCATCTCTGTTCAGAACGATTAGATATTCATAAGATCGCTCGCTCGTCCCTTGTTTTGCCCGCCTCCAAAACATTTTTTACCCATGATTTATTTTTGTATGTAAACAAAAAAGTTTTACTGCTCAGAAGTAATATGAATCTATAATGCCCAGCTTCCAAGGTTTTCCTTTCAAAAATTACTTTGTATGTTTTAGGATTATGGAAACTTTAACAGGAAAAGTTGATAATCACCTTACAGGGTCGTGTTATAATGTTTCTTGTTAGTTATGAAACTTATCGATTTTCTGGTAAACTGTGATAGGAAATAGTAAATTACTGACGCGGCTTGCAACTTGGGCACTGATGGACGATCGTGAAAATGTTGGCCGAGACGAAGCTAAGGCATACATAGGTGAGTCCTTCAATGTCTGGTTGCGGCCAAGGCTTGTATTACTTTTCTCAAATAATGCGCGGAAATTCAAAACAAGTAAATTAATCATAAATTCTAAAATCAATGACGAACAACGATAATTTTTAGGTGCCATTTTGTTCATTTGTTTCTTCTATTTGTAAAACAAATCGAAATTTAAATAAAATCTTAAGTTACCTCCTTGGTTGCCATGTGTTGAAGTAGAAAATAATATTTCCCTAAACATGCTTGGAAATTCGAGCATTATTTTGAAAACCTTCGAGATCGAGAACCGCTGTGTCCTTTTATCCATTGCAGCGTCACCGTGTTGCGGCTAAATACCGTTATTTGTTCGAGTGCATTGTGACATTCTAGTGTCAGCTTTGAAGTAATATGTGTTTTCTGTAAGGATTGAAGCACTGAGGCGCTGTCGGAGAGTATGCGTATGTGTGTGTCCGTAACTCTCCTGGCTTTTAGGGCGTGGACCGCTCGTATGATGCCCACACACTCCGCCTGATAGACGGTGTTGAACATTCATTGAATTATGCTTGAAGTGAGCTATCAATGGTGTCAAATCAGGTGGAATGACAGCTAACTTCAAGTACCTATTTGTATGTATTGTATATTCTTATTATTTTTTCTTCTTTATTATGATTGCATTCCTTCCGGGTGTAGCTGATATAGAAGCACGCAGAACATGATGTGAATTGACTATGTTCTGTTCATGCCTACATTAATGCAAATCTTTTAGTAAGGGTTTTTCTTAACTCTCTTCTTTATAACTCATCAATAACTTCAGTTCTTACCGTCACTTGGTCTGATTCCCTAAAACTTGCCTAAAACTGTGTAATCAAATCCTTTCCGATTACAACGCCATATACATTATACCAGCAGCCGGTCAATACATAATCATGAAGTGGTTATAAAGATTTCACTCTTCTGAAGTAGTATGCCTTTATGTATTTTTTTGTGTATTGTTTTTTTTTTTGGAAGTAATTTCTTTAACGCGGTAGGAGTTGACTGGTAGAAATCGTCACGTCAATCAATCTGCCCAGCCTTTTCCCAACTATGTTGGGGTCGGCTTCCAGTCTAACCGGATGCAGCTGAATACGAGTATTTTACATGGAGCGACTACCTATCTGACCTCCACAACCCAGTAACTGGGTGACTGGTTGTCAGACTTTGAGGCTTCTGACGACCCGTAACGACTGTCAAAGATGCACTAATTACAGCCGGTACCAACGGCTAAACGTGCATTCCGAAGCACTGAGGAGCCTCAGTATGTAAAAATGGTAACCCATCCACGGACCAACCCCGGCAAGCGTAGCTTAACCTGATGGATCGACCCGTGCGTCTGTTATTACTTAGCCACGAGCTCCTCAAATTTTCACGTAGAACGGTTATGCTCGGAAAAGTCAGTTTCAAGGTCTCAAGTTTCAAGTATCAAAAGTTTTCGATTTTGCTTTACAGAACACAGAGCCATCTTGTTGTTAACTTCTTTAAACTTATACTAGATGGCTCTGTATTAATATATAATATACAACGTAAAGAACTTCGTTCCAACCGCCCCCGCGACACTTCCCACCTTTTTTTTTGCACCTCCGTATCAATAATTCTTAAAAGTTGAACATTTGGGAATTATTGTAATGGTGAACGTGGACTGCTAGACGAGGCTCCTTGCAGAATGTCTGATCACAAAGCTGGACAAATTCCTTATACCCAAAGATATGGTGAATTTACGGATTCATTATCTTTTATTTTCGTTTTTTTAATTTATGTTAATTACATTGAGTGGTTGGTAAATTCCACATAATTTCGATAGAGAAAAGGCAAATATTTTTTTAAAACTTTATTGTTTCTTTATAATGTTTATTACACATGTAATTATATTATGC
Organism: Agrochola macilenta; assembly: GCA_916701695.1. NCBI lineage: Eukaryota > Metazoa > Arthropoda > Insecta > Lepidoptera > Noctuidae > Agrochola > Agrochola macilenta. The sequence continues at coordinate 17,796,542 of OU753560.1, read as the reverse complement.
GGAGCACCGCACCGTCAGGTATCATAATACATACAACAAGTTTTATTTAATACTATTGTTAATTGTATACTATACAATAATAAACTTTTGACATAATAATAACTGGTTATAATTATCGAGATCTGTCAATATCCTAATTCAAGAAAAAACACTTTCAATGATTTTTTTTTTCGTTATTTTACATCGAGATTTAGCGGAGTTAAACTGGACAGCTTTTATGTACAGTTGTGGAAATGAAAAATATTTTAACGACAGTATCTGTCAAGAAAGCACTTCGATATTTTCATAATAAGTAACGATTCTTAAAAAATAAAGGGACGGGGGGTCAAGACTACTTAGGTTTTTATACAATTTCCACAAAAGAAAATAAATTACACTTTAATTAATAGGCAACGAAACCTACACAAGTCGAAGATTTTTACGTATTTTATTTCGTTATTATTTATAGAAATATATCGGTCACAGGAAGAATATTAAAGTACACAAACAATTTTCGATTTCAAATCAGAATTGTTTTCTAACTATGTAAAATATTTTCTCCTAGTTTACGCTTACATCTATCTACTCTATTATTTTATAGTGTATTTATTATACAATATCTAACCTTTTTCAAATGGGTCTTAGTATAAGTGCAGTATAATCCAAAATCTCTTGAGTAAGTTTAATTCGATATGCAATGTTGAATTCCTATTCATCGTTATGATAAATAAGTTCTATATGTAAGTATGTAAGGATGTTTCGTAAACAATTTAATTTGCGTAGTATCAATTTCCATCCCTAGCTGTTGGTGACGATCGGTTGTTTGAATTGTATTCTTACTTTACTAAGACCCCTTTGCAAAAGCTCTCTTACAAATACTATTTACAACATCGTTTAGATTCACAAAATTTACTAAAAACTTACTTACAATTTACATCATACAGGTATTATTAAAGGCTAGATAGAGTGATTCGTATAACCTCAACTATTTACATTTTCATTTCTAAACATTTTGTGTTTTTAAACGTAGTATTGTCAGCTGTTTATACATTCCTGTGTCCACTATCTTTATGTCCTTTCAATGGATTAATATTTTCATCATCATTTTTCTAATACACATCTATCATAAACAAGAATATTACGTTTGAATCTTATTTGCCAATTAAGGTAATACAAATTATTCGATACATTCCTGATACAAGTAACAGTTTACCTGAAAGTTAATTATAGGATGACAAGGGTTCTTTATATGTTGGAAATCAAGTCTAATTATCATTACAATTAAATTAATACGATTAACACGCTTTATATTACACTATATACAACACTATACGGAACAAGCATGTTCTACTTGCTCTTGGATTTACTTTATAATGTACATAACACAACCCACACTATAAATAGCAAATGTTTCAATCGGTTATATTGACAATATTGTCGTGTGGGCAAAGTTATTATCTTCATTATGACCGTATTGTCAATATAAGCGGCTGATTTTGATAAAAATTCTTGTATTTACATTTAGTTAAAGATCCGTATGTGTCAAGAGAGCGTGAGGAAGAGGCAAGCAGCCAACACCAGGCAGTGCGTAGGCGACGTCGGTGCGAAAGCCTGCCCCCCTCGCTGCATCGCCGCAGGGTATTCACCTGATAAAGGAAAAATGGAATTTGCTTCTTTGGCAAAAATTAAAACTGTTCTCAACAATATTGGTAGCAACAAAACAAATATAGAAGAGAATCAGGTTATACGTATGGAGGTGTGGACAGAACAGTTTGTTGCCAGTTAGAAAGACAAAAAGTGATAGAAAATAAGGGACATTTTACTTTTAACATGCTTAGTCATTACCAATTTCTAAACGTAAATATGATTTAGTCATTCGCTGAGCAATGGTTAACACAAATTTTAGGGAGAAAAGTGATTCATAGAGTACTTCACCAAAAACCTACTTAATTTAATTATACGAAACCTGAATTGGAGTGTGCCAAATAATAAACCAGGATTTGAATCACTAATCGTAGATTAAGATGCGGAACAATAGATGGAACAGAATTTAAGGGATGAAGAATGGCGCAATAAAACCAGTCATTATAATACTGGAGATATTAATATAGGTTACGAGACCAGTTTATTAATTTCTGGGAAAGACAATATTAATCACAATTTTTGAGAGGGAATAGAAATCAGAGAACAAAAAAAGAATTCCTGTAATGTCTGGAGTTCTATAATTATTTTCTATTGCAGTGATTCGTAGGTCAAAACAAATACTTCTAATGGATATGAATAAATCTAGATCCACATTCAAAGAAATACTAATTACTTAAAAATGAATAGCATTCGTGTTTCTTCGTGATAGTCCTTTCTCAACTCAAGCCAGTGATAAATGGTATGTAACATGAAAACACCTTATTACATCGCAGTTTTACCCATTGTTCCTAACCACGAACCTAACATTAAAAAGAAACATAAAATTTCGTTGATTCATTGCTTTAATGATAATAGCCTTTAGCCTTAATTTTTTATTCGTTGCGAGGTTTTAAAAATGTATTTTCTCTCCTTTATCTTACGGAGGTCATTTATCAAGTAGATCGGTATGCTCTTTACGAATCGTCGTCAGGATTTGGGATTTTATAAATGTATTATTTGTATTTGAATTATACAGATTTTTTGATAAGGGAATCATTAATAGCGACATCTTGTAAAGTATGGCTTTGTAAAATGTCAATGTAATTAGGCTTGACATTTAATGATAATGTGAAATATTCTGTTTTTTGCCTTGATAAAAGCTCTGCTAACTTTTTATTTAGATAGGAAATAAAAATGAGCATAAATGATGAGAACATTAAAAATTAATAAATTACTGTCACGTTAAGGGTAGCACCTAAGTAGGCGTAAAAACCTGTATCGTGAGAATTGTTTTCTAAAAACTCATAAAATTCTATTATCAAATATGAAAAAGTAAGAAACCAAAATTACAAGCTATAAATCTAACGTCCAACTTACCATTGAGCACGTGGACCACGATGCTCTTCGACTGCGCGTTGCTCGGGTTACACTGATACGTCCCGGAGTCTGATGGTCTGGCCTGCTGGATTAGCAGGAACGAGGTCGTCGTCTCCCCCTTCTCCGTCACCACCGACACGCCCCCTCTCGGGGAGTCGTAGCTTATTATCTGTACACATTTTATTCACTCCATGTTTTATGGTAATAGGATTGATGCTATTTTCTAGATTGGATACATTTTCCTGTTTTTCATGTTATAAAACTGTTGGATTGGATATATTATTATGGTAATTTGGATTATGTTGTTTGACAAATTGAATTACTTCTGGTTTGTTGAATTTGAGAGTTGTGTTGGAAGTAGTTGGTTATAAACAAATTAGAATATCATTGAATTGTGAATTATTATCGGTAGTTTATTAGACTTATCAACTAATTGAATCCTATCGATTTGCGAAAGATTCTAGTACTATTGATTTTACTACACTTATATTAGCTACTTTTAAGGTCTCACCGCATCATTGTGATTCCAAAATATGTAAGCGGGTGGTTCTGGTGAGTATAGAACCACGCATGTGAGGTTGATGGTGCTGCCTCGGTCAATGTAGAGGTCAGGCCCACCAATTATCTCTGTTGTTGGTTCTGTAACAATAAAAACATTATCATAAACTGTACGTAAACGATTAACGCATTTATGCTTCAGACGTAGTCATCTTTCGTTAATACTACTATTGCTAAGTGCTGCACAAAATTTTGCTTTTTTTTTTTTTGGGATTCAAAATATTCAAAGAAATACTGGAGTATTATATTATTTACTATCATTGTTTATAGGTTCCTTGGCATCAATTAAAACTGTCTCGTTAATAAAATACAAATATTCAATATACCTTGGTTTCCCCCCTAATGCGCAAAACCATCAAATATAACATTCCATATTAACGAAAACTCGTCTGTGTTTTGTTTTTCTTATAGCCCCCATAAGTTGCGTGCGTGCCCATAATACGTCGCACTTAATTAACCGACTTGGCCAAACATGACCAACATAAACATTTTGTACTAAGTTCACTAACTTTGTGACGCAAACACTTGAGTCACAAACACAGCTATGATAAACGGTAAATGAAAAGTTGATACTGGTATTTACTTTGGAATGGTACTGGTATTTGAAGCCATTATCAGTCCTTGGCCTCAATGGTACTTGGGAGTTAATGACGTAATAGTAAAGTTCACCTACACATTTCCCGTCTTTATCTTTTGAAGCTTATTTCAAACAATCTTGGCACAATTTGACCGTTCATTGGCCTTGGCTCTAAGTGGTCTCGTATAGATACTTGCTCTAAGAGTTCTAAATAATGTATACGCTCTCATTTTGCTTTCATGTAGGTCTACTTTTGTGACGTAATAATCGTTTGTGCTCTTAGCCTCATAGACCTTTAGGTGACCTTAATTTTTAAACGCTTTACGCTCCCACAGTCAATATTATATAACAACTTTTCATCCCAAACATACTCAGTATTGTTACAGTTTATTCACGAGTTTTCATAAATGTAATATTCTGTGTAAATAAAGCATGTACCATTTATTTACGGAAATTGAAATTACCGTACAGATAATAACACTGTTTCATGAATAAATATTCCGTCGCTCAACATTAATTTCGGAATTATTAAAGTAACAATAGTTTACAATAATTAAATACTGGTAGTCAACGCTGGAGTCATGACACAGCCTATTAGGTTCAAATTACAAGGGGCAAGTTTGGAGGTTTGTTTCGTAGAACATATTGAACTAATTAGAGATTTTACGAGCACAATATAAACCAAACTCCTGTTTCGAAAATTAGAAACGCAGAACTTATCGACATTTTACATTCGTATTTGAATTTCGGAATTAATTTTGAGGTTTGGGAAGTTGTATTAATTGAAAAAGTTCACTGATACCGACTTTACGATCGCTTGTAATTTCGTTGTGGCCTGAACTTGATACTCAAAGGGAGGCCTGCTATTATCCAATCAAAAGATGGTGCGGCTTACGTAAGATTTTATTAATTATCTAATTAACATGAATCCGAAATGTCAGATTCATGTGCGTATTGTATAATTGTCACTTGCTTCAAAAACGGTGAAGTAAAACGTCGGTGGGGAAACCGGTATGCCTGAGAGATACTTCTTGATGGCATGTGAATCCAAGTCAACCAGGTTAGTCACTAACCACACAAAAAAGAAGAAGAAAGATGAATCTAATTAACAGACCCTGCAACTCCAAAATTCGGAAGCAAGAAAAAAGAAAACATTTCGGTAGTGACGCGAAACAATTTAAGAATATAATAATTTTTGTTCGATATAAAGACGCTAACATAATTTAGAATCAAGTGCTTTCGTGAGCAGTAGTCAATAAGGTTCTAATAGCAAACCCCAGGGCAACACATAAATCCAATAAGTATCGACTTACCAACAACATTGAGATGTATGAAATGACTCATGTGAGGAGTCGTAGATATTTGACACTCGTATATCCCCGAATCCCGGTGCTGTGGATATTTGATCTGTAACAAGAATAAAATATTAAGCTGAAGCTCAGGCCATAATTTATGTAAAACTAGCTTCGCCGGCGTGGCTGTAGGAAATCATCCCACGGCAACGTAATACCGACACAAAAAGTATCTTATGCCCTAACTCAGGTCGTAGTTTATCCGTGTGTTAAGTTTCATAGAAATCCGTTCAGGCATTAAGAGCGTTTATCCTAAAAGTTGGTAAAGTCGCAAATAGCAGTCAAATATTTACCTGTTTTGATTAATTTGACAATATTACTGTATGGAAATATGAAATATGGCTAACTAGTGAACTAAAATATTAATTATGAAATGCAATAATTAATATCGTAACACCGAATATTTAGACATAATTTTAGATACAAAAAAAGTATTTGGTAACTTTCCAAATGCCTTTTTTACACCTAAAACGGTTACAACATAAAATTCAGTGTTACAATTGCAATTCATTATTAATATTCACTAGTTAGCGATATATCATATTTCCATACAAGTAATATCGCCAAATTAATGAAAACAGGTAAATATATGATAGACGTTGTCAACTTTTAGAATGAACACTCTTATGGCGTGAAAAAGTAAGTTAGACAAACTGACAGACAGTGTTACTTTCGCATTTATAACATTAGTATGGATAGTCTATGAATACTGGTATTCAAATGCATCCTGCAGTTGGACTGGAAGCCGACCCAACATAGTAGGAAAAAGCGTAGGCAGATCTCAGGCCATCGTTTCATGTAGCCAACGGGGTAGAAAATAATTATACTGTGTTAGTCAATTTTACGGTCTAGCGAGCGTAAGAAAAATGTTGCCACCTACTTATAAAATTTTGTTTTGAGGAATTGTATTGTTTATATTAAAGATTCATCAAACAATAAGAAGACATGCCTCTTCTCATATAGAGAAGGCGAGCCTTGATCACCACGCTTGCTCAAGACGGGTTGGTGATTTCTGACTTTATTTTTTCTAATAATATTGTTGAATTTTGTATATCTGCTTAAGTTAGATTTGTTGGATACATGAGCATGGTCACCCGTAATTTCAATAAAAATAAACGGCCATGGGTTACCATTTAAACTTTAAATTAATTCTGTATTTCGAAACCATCGCAGAAAATACCGGTATAATTAAATTAACGACCATGTCATAATGCGGATTTACTGGCACATTTCACGGGACAAAACATTTGAACCCTCTAACGCAGCAATTTAATGTTTAACACAATATTCTAGAACTCTCAAAGATAAAGGACTTCTTATTACACCAACATTATCCTCTAGAACAAACGTTCCAGTGATTTCAAGTACAATTAATATAATTTGAAGTCGGGGGTTTATTTGAATTGTAATGTTATTACATCTAAACGTAAATGTTAGTTGAATAATTACATAGATCCCCTTTCACAAATGTCTGTATTTAACTTAGTGTAAATTCTAAATTCTAACATTATTATGGTAGGTTTAATTGTTGTCTAGTGACGTGTAGGTATTTATTAAAATAATGGATGTGTTGTTTGTTTTGTTTTATTAACATAATCAGCTTATGTTAATGTGTAACATCGGAGTGTTGATGTCCAAGAGGAGGCTCCCTTAATTGTATGTTAGTTTGCATTAAAATATTCTGAAAGAGTCACACATACAATCAAAATATAACTTTATTATATGATTTATTGGATCTTTTTCTTTCCGTGTAGGACAAGACAGTTACGTAATTGTAACATTTTCGCTCCATTAATTTTTTATACGAAAATCTTGTTTGTTTTTTAATGATTATTATTTAAATAAAATCAAAATTATTCGGCTTTTATGTTTAAAATAAGTATTTACAGTAAGAAAATATAGTTTATTATCCAGCCATAAGATATTTTTCCTCTAGATCAATTATTACTTTAGTTATAAACGAAATAAAAATTTAGACTTACGCCATTTAGTTTCGTGCTCGAACACGAACAAAAAGAGCGCACGCGATATTCAACTTTATTACTGACGCGTTAGCGTTTAGAACTTAGTGGTGTGGTGGGGTGCATTAGGGCGGAGCTTGCGTGGAAATTGTCTTTAGAGTGCCTGGTGGTACTCTCCTGAGTAAAAGCATCGATTTTTGTTTCGTATGTTTAACATTATTTGCAGACAAAATTAGTGTTGGTATTTTGCTAGTACTGGACCAACTTGTTCATTAAAACTTGATAATTGAAATAATACACAGTCCACCTATGATTTTCAATTTGGATGGATCAACCAATTTAAATCAAGTTATTTCTACTTTTTTCATCCATTTTAAGGATTCTATTTTCTCCTTGTTCTTTTCATTGAATAAAAGGGCAGAACTAAAATGTTATTTAAGAGGACAGGAGTTTCTGTTTTTATTTTCATTTTACTTTATTTTTTTATAAATGTTTTTATAGTGTGTTTAATTTAAATTGTGATCTCCTGCGCGAGTTCCAATATACAACCTTAGTTTTTGTTTACCCTAAACCTCTTAAGGGCTCATTGTACTCATCATTATGAACAACTTTCACTATGGGACTAACGCTGAAATCGCGAAAAAAATTAGCTGTTCCCTACATTTATGTTCGCATACCTCGTCAAAATGTAGGGAACAGCTGATATTTTTTTCGCGATTTCAGCTTTGGTCCCATAGCAAAAGTTGTTCATAATAATGAGTACAATGACCCCTTAAGAGGTTTAGGGTGAACAAAAACTAAGGTTGTATACTTTTTATTTATTTCTTTCTTTTAGGAATTCGGTCACGTGGTCGTTGGCGTTCATTCCTTACTAACCTATTCCTCTATTATCTCCCTGATTATTGATGACCTAGTCCACATAATTTGTTTACGATATAATGTATAGATACCACTGCCATGTCCCTATGTTTTGTTTTTTGGCGTAATTAAAAGTTACTGCCTCATTGGTCTAGTAGTCGCAAGCGCTACTACTGATTATTGAGTTTTTCCTTCAAAAATTTCTCAGTAGCAGCCCGGAGTCGGATTTGTGCCCGGCAATAGTGAAATTTGTGATGGCAATAGGCTCGCCCCTTATTACATAGGATTCAAACATGACTGTCGAAATGTGGATGTACTATAGGTACATCAAACCTTCGAGGAATGCAGGTAAAACAATTTCAGAAAAAAAAAAATACGCCAAAATACAAAACATACGAGTAATAATATGGCATTCATTCTATACTAACGTATTTCTGAATGATTAATATGGAATTAATGCAAAGGATCATGTGACCGCATTTCCTCTCAAGAACACGTGTATTAAGTTACATTTATCTCCATTAAAACTCTTAAAATGTCTCGTTAGCTTGTTGTATGGTTTGAAGAAAAGGCTATCGGAAAGCTTACTTTTTATCTCATGGCAAGTAGCCAAAACATAGATTAAGATCTAAAGTGGATACTTGAACATGTAGCGAAGTTTATCCTTAGAGCGTGGAGGCTTAGATCTTATTATTTGAGCGATTGTATGTCACTTTAGTTGCCAAAACAATATTTACATACTGTTTACCAACAGTTATTTTTGTATATCTTCAATTTTCTTCTTAATCTATTCCGTTATGAAAACCGAAGGCAAGGGTTTTGAATACTAATTGAATATCAACTTATATGGTCCACATATTCAAATCACAACTGTAATTTTTTGACAGTTGTATGAAATGGCAAATTGACGTAGAGTCTGCGCCACCGCTAAAGTCCTTTTGACGCGGCGCTAGTGTCTATGTCATTGTATTAAAAAAAATGTAGTTCCACAATTTTCCGCCAGACTTCAGTGGTGGTGCGGGTTATGTCAATTTGATGAACAATGAATTAAAGTGCGTCTCATCAAATAGTTCTTATGCCGTAATGTTGGCTCCACTGTCAAACTATATCAACGGACCTATTAGGTAGCGCCGTAGGTCCGTTTATTTAGTTTATCAGTGGAGCCAAAATTATGGCACAGGAACTATTTGATGAAACGCACTCTACACTTGAATTTAGGTACCTACATTGCAAGTTTGCGGGATTGTGGTGCAGGGCACTTTAAAACTACAGTTATTATTTTGTTAAACTCGCAATTGTGTTTGTAAATGGATACCTAATATTATAATATCGCATAGAAAAGTTATTTCAATATTCTTTCTAAAATTAGTGTTATATTACGTGTAATTGAAGTCTCTGTATACCTAATAATATGCACGGTATAATATAAAGAAAGTGCTTCAAATATTATTTTCTAAGATTAATGACACAAGTTTTTATTTTATTTTTTAATAATAATTAAATCTCTTCTCATACAGAGAAGGCACGAGCATTGATCACCACGCTTGCTCAAGACGGATTGGTGATTTCAGACTTATATTAACTATATGTCCAGGTTTCCTCACGGTGATTTCCTTCACCGATGTCAGTAATGTCCAAGATAAACTCAGAAAGTACATATGAATTGAAAAAGTCACATTGGTACTTGCCCGGATTTGAACCCACAACCTCTTGCATGAGAGGTGAGGCCTTAACCACTGGGCCATCACGACACTAATAAACAAAAATAATTAAATATAAACATAACTTCACGCCTTGTTTCCCCGAAGGGTTGGGCAGAGGTGTACCTATAGTAAACCCACATTTCGTCAGTTATGTTTAAGTCCCATTGTAAGTTTTAGGGGGCGAGCCTATTGCTATAAATCGGACACAAATCCAGACTCCGGGCTGTTACTGAGAAATTCCAGATTCAGAGATTCTTGATTTAATAATAATGTAGTATGTAAGCTTATATTTACCTGTAAAGTCCAGTCCTCAGAATGTGGCAAGTGAATAGCTCTAAACCTCTGATCACTCGTGTACGTGTATCGACCGACAGTCAGCAGATGGATGTCTCTATGCCGTACCCAAGATACTTGCATGTTCAACTGTAACAAAGAGAATTAATTAGAAAAATAAATTATAATACAATATAATGTGTGTGAGTCGATATGGATAGAAATCCCCACCGAAACGAAGAGTAATAGAAATGAAGTGAAATGAAATTGTTTATTCTGTAAATAGGATATAGGAATCACTTTTACACGTCATATTCTGACTAACCATTTCCCAACTATGTTGGGGTCGCCTTCCAGTCTAACCGGATGCAGCTGAATACCAGTATTTTACATGGAGCGACTGCCTATCTGACCTCCACAACCCAGTAACTGGGTAATACGATACCCCTTGGTAAGACTGGTGTCAGACTTTCGGGCTTCTGACGACTCGTAACGACTGTCAAAGATCCACGAATGACAGCCGGGACCAACGGCTTAACGTGCTTTCCGAGGCACGGAGTAGTCTCGGTATGTAGAGATGGTCACCCATCCACTGACCAACCCCGGCAAGCGTAGCTTAACCTGATGGATCGACCAGTGCGGCTGTTGTTACTTAGCCACGAGCTCCTCACACGTCATATTAAAAAAGAAAAATATTAAAATTTGCTTGATGAGTTCGGCGTTTCCTATCCGACTACTCTGAGAAGAAAGGCCGAAACAAACTCAGAGGTCACAGTCTCTTTTAAAGTTCAGACATAATCTTGGTCAAGCCATATGAGGACCATGTAGATTAGTGTCTGAAATGGTCTTTTGAGAAAAGAACCACACAGATTTGAGTGGACCTGTCCAGTCAGTACAAGTATAGAGAAGTCATAATCAGCGCTGGGGCTCTGTCTCGCATAGTGTCACAGCATTATGTTGAGCGATGGCCGTTTAGCGTGGATGTGGCACATATTTTCCCCGACTTGTTCTTATTTGTTTTGTGTTCTTTCTTTGCGTCATGTTTATCGAAAATAAACGTATTTTGTTTGTTTCTTTTTTTTTTGTTTCAAGTACATAAGGAAAGAAAGAAAGAAAGCAAAAGTATTTATTGAGACTTGCACAGGAAATCACACATTAAACTAAAAACACATTAAACATAAATAAAAAACAAAGTAACATTAAAATTTAAAGAAGGTCCTGTACGAGGCCAAAAGGCTCCTATCTCAGCATGATGCCGCGACATTTTAAAATTTGCCTTGTAAAGGCAAAAAACAATTAATATATTCTGCAAAAAAAAAACCTATGCAAGGAGCTCGAAATTAATGCAATCTTCCGGGTTTATCTCCAAAATATTCTTGGCAACCGGATACCCGACTGGCCTTCAATATTGCAGAGGGAAATGAGGTAGTTAACGAAAATTCATTTTGGTTTGACGAGAAAAAAGCAAACTAGAAGAATTACATTAGCGATAGCTTATAACTGAGCAGGGAAATTGGAACCTTAATGGTATAACATCGTAAGTTGTATTGTCGTTAGCGTTAGGTAGGTTCCAAAGCTTTGTTCTCATTCCACTGGAGCTATTATTATAGTTCTTAATGAAGGTGGATTTGGTTTTTTGTTTAGCTAGTTGGTTCTTCTTGCAGACAGTATCCATTAGTACTTTTTTTGCTTTAAAGATTGATATTCGAGATAGACAAAGTCTTTTAAAATTAAACCGTATAATGTTATGTCATAGCTTCTATCGCGGGCCTTGAGCGTAGAGACCGAATCCAGAAATTCCGTAACGAAAATAACCTAACACCCCCCACTCCGACCGGCACAGCGGTGATACTTTTTTTGAAGTTATACTTCTTTAGGCGCGTTATGAAAAAATGTAGAGAGTGAAATTTTAAGATGCGCGCGCATCACTGTGACACAAATTGCATAAGTTGATAAAAAATGCTATGCAATAGCTTTACCGCGGCAGTCTCCGAGTGCCACACGTCTTTTTTTTTTTTTTCAAAAAATATTTTTGTTTAAATTTTTTAATGTAATGATTGTAGGAGGTAGCCTTTTGTAGTTTTGTCTACCCACTTGGGAAAAAGAAGTGAGTTTATTTATGTATGTATGTACAGATTAACTATTTTCTTAATGTTTCTCGGGAATCATCGCATTTCCGAATACAAACGAACGCTAATATCCATGGCCGTCAATTACCTATTAGATTTTTATCGTGTACAATCATTTGAATTCAGAACTAAGTACTTTATTGTTTTTTTGTTTTGATTTCCGTTGTGAACTATTATAGCAATAAAGTACTTAGTTCTGAATTCAAATTATTATACACGATAAATCTAATAATTGATGGACATGGATATTACGAGTAGCATTCGTTTGTATTCGGAAATGCGATGATTCCTGAGGGACATTACGAAAATAGTTATACTGTAGATTTATAATCGGCGATGTTTAAGGCGGAAGCGTCAAGGTAGCCCGCGAAATTCAAATTTTGTTACGTTTTTTGCAATTTGCAGGTCAGGATCAAGTTGTAAGTTGATATAAATATGATTCGCGGCCGTATCAAATGTATATTTATAGAATTGTAATCATAAAAACGATCAATATAACTCTCTAAGTTCATATAATTCCATTGAATGACTATTTCATGAAATCATGACATTTGACGTTTGTGCTTACTTATGGAGTTGTATTCCTGATTGTAATGATTATAATTATGTAAAACCATATTTGTTACGGTCGCGAATCATATTTTAATCAACATAAAACCTGACACTGACTTGCAAAATGCAAAAAACTAAAGAAAATTTGAATTTCGCGGGTTATCTTAGCTCATGCCCCATAATAGAAAAATCTTATATTTTTTTCTATTGATTAATGACCTAAGCTTTGATTTAGTTTTATCGTGTAATTGAACGATGAGGCCCTGGCCTGAAATATAACCGAGTGGTTATACAAGGACATTTACTGTAATTATCGTTACAATGCAAACCGCGTACACAAGTACACAGCATGCATAGCCTTATTATTTATTCTGATATATAATTGAGATCTCGCACTCTTTCTTTCATTATTATACTGCTTGGAAATTTTCTGAAGGTGAGAGAGCTTTTAATTAACACCGCTTTTCTGCTACTTTATTGACCTAATAGAAAAACTCTTGTTTACTACCTATTTTTACTATTTATTTGTTTATAGATATTATAAAATTACTTTTGGTAAAATTAAAGGCTATTCTCAGAGTCTGTGAGGGATCGAATCCGGAAGGAGGTGATCAGGCAAAGAACCAAAGTTCTTCGACATAGCTCACAAAACAAGCAAGCTGAAGTGGCAATGGGCTTGCCATATTAGCTGTAGAACCGATGACCGTTGAAGTAAACGTGTTCTTGATTGGAGACCGCGAATCGGCGAACGTAAGGTAGGTCACCCTCAGGCTAGGTGGAGTGACGAGCTTCGCAGGGAGGCCGGTAGCAGCTGGATGAGAGCTACCGAGAATCGAACTAAATGGCACGCAGTTGAAGAGGACTTTCTCCAGCAGTGGAGTGCTGATGATGATGACATTTGGAATATATAGTTCACTTCTAATAATAGCGAGTCTACCATACGTAATATCTACTAACGTTGAAAGGTACATCCAACACATAAAATTATAAATTCCCTGAATAAAAATAAAATACAAGACCCAGTCACCAGTAAAGTTATTAAAAACACGGAAACCGTTTACCTGAAACCAATTACCGTCCAGCACATAAATTCAGAAACGTTGATGATAGCGTTCGCATTAAAACGCCGTGTGAAAGAGAGAGATCTCGTTAGGCTGACTTGTATTTATGTGGGATGTGGCGACTTCGCCTAATGAGACTTTTATTTATAAAGTTGAGCACAATACCGACTTTAAAGTTGCATTGTGCTATTGTTACGTTTCATTTTAAGCGAGGAGTTTGTGGTACACCACTATGTAAATTGGACGTTGCCTGTTGAAATAAGGGTAACTCGTTAGTACGCTGGTGTGTACTCGAGGTTACTCGCACACGTCTGTATTGTTACCAGTACGAGTGCTTACCCTACGAATAAGTAAAGTGTACGAGAATGTGCGTCGGCGCGGTAGCAATGTTGTGAAGTAATTTGACTTTCTGTAAATTTGAGACGGTAACTTTATGCTACAGATCGTTCTGCCGGTTTTTGAAACTTTTATAAGTTGATTATAGGCTGTTAGTGTGTGTGTTTTAATTTAACTTTTATCTTAGGAGCCATTATTGAAAGAACATCTTACTTCATAGGTAGTTTATCAATAGAATTTCTAAGAGGATCGACTGTCTTTGATACGTTTTTCCCAATTACTAGGAATTACTAAGAATAATATTATTATTCATGTCTTGAAGTTGGACAGGTTAACAGAACTAGAGGCTTTTGCCTGCCCATGAGGATTGCTTACTACCAACGGCAAAGCACTTCAATCAAAGTAATAGCGATATATCACAAATGTACCAACATTGTCTCTCCAACTTTGGACGCCAACGTTGGCCATATAACCCACCGTATTATGACAAGCAGAATCCCCAAAAGATAGAACATATCCATTGCCACAGACATAAATCTAACTAGGCACGTGCAAAACGACGGTATGTGTTATCCCGGCCTTTTATCTTTAGCGTCATTTCACGTGAGACATAAACTTAAGAAGGAATCTTGGGACGGACGTGGTTGCACCGCTATTTTCTGTATTTTGGTCCTCGGGAATTTTGGAGTCAGCAATTGTTGGGTTATGATTTTGTATGAGAGTTTTTTAAATTTCATAATATTTAGAAAACGCATTCGTTCGCGTTCATATGCCTTCATAGGCCTATCGCTAAACGAATTTAAAAAATAATTTCTGTCTCTGTCATCTTCAAACGATTGACAGAAACAGAACGATGTCATAAACACGTTTTAGTGATGTGGTTTGTGGCGCAACTGGGTTTTTTAACCGACTTCCAAAAAGGAGGAGGTTATATGTTCGACGCGTATTTTTACCGATTTTGAAAATATATTTTTTGTATGAAAGGGTATGCTCCCGAATTGGTTCCTTAATTTTTTTATTAACTTTGCTTGGATAGTTTTTGAATAAGCTTCAATAATAGGTACATATTTTTCCCACTTAGTATATGTGGATGGAGCGGTTGATATGATGATAACTTCCTGTGACTGCTATTTACATAGCAGGTACTGGTATTAGAATTTGTGTGGGGTAGGTACCACAACTAAAAAAAAAAAAAAAAAACAACCAACTTCCGAAAAAAAACACTACAAAGTATAAAATTACTTTAATTTCGGAAGTCGGTGGCAAAAAACGAAAATTCAAAACCAAAGACACCGACTTACGAAATTAAAGTTATTTTTCACTTTGTAGTGTTTTTTTTCTTAGAGGAGCTCGTGGCTAAGTAACAAAAGCCGCACTGGTCGATCCATCAGGTTAAGCTACGCTTGCCGGGGTTGGTCAGTGGATGGGTGACCATCTTTACATACCGAGAATCCTCCGTGCCTCGGAGAGCACGTTAAGCCGTTGGTCCCGGCTGTCATTCGTGGATCTTTGACAGTCGTTACGGGTCGTCAGAAGCCCGAAAGTCTGACACCAGTTTTACCAAGGGGTATCGTATACCCAGTTACTGGGTGGTGGAGGTCAGATAGGCAGTCGCTCCACGTAAAATACTGGTATTCAGCTGCATCCGGTTAGACTGGAAGCTGACCCCAACATAGTTGGGAAAAGGCTAGGCAGATTGATTGTAGTGTTTTTTTTTCGGAAGTCAGTTGTTTTTTTTTGTAAAAAGTTTTTATATAGAATTAACAAAAAAACAAACATACCGTTTTATTCCCTAAATTCTTGACACGGCAATTCAAGTACGCCGTCTTTCCCAGCAACGCCGTCACGTTCTTAGACGCCATCAGGTCAAAGTACGGGCCGGTTCGGGGCGTGGGCCTCGGGCCGTCGAGGGCAGCTCCGGACCGGATCGCGTTGTCCCCGGAACCGGCCGGTGACGCCGTCGCAGAGGCGTTTGTAGGCGAACCCTTGCCGAGTTCGCGCTGCGCTGATGATACTGCGGAAAAGAAGGTAATTTTAGTTTTGACTATATGTGAATATTAAATGAATTAAGTAGGTTATTTTAGATAGATATATTGAGGAGCTCCTGGTTAAGTAACAACAGCCGCACTGGTCGATCCATCAGGTTAAGCTACGCTTGCCGGGGTTGGTCAGTGGATGGGTGACCATCTATACATACCGAGAATCCTCCGTGCCTCGGAGAGCACGTTAATCCGTTGGTCCCGGCTGTCATTCGTGGATCTTTGACAGTCGTTACGGGTCGTCAGAAGCCCGAAAGTCTGACACCAGTCTTACCAAGGGGTATCGTATTACCCAGTTACTGGGTTGTGGAGGTCAGATAGGCAGTCGCTCCATGTAAAATACTGGTATTCAGCTGCATCCGGTTAGACTGGAAGCTGACCCCAACATAGTTGGGAAAAGGCTAGGCAGATTGATTTTAGATGGATATATTGGGGAACAAAGCCCTCTATTCGATAAAATTGATAAAAAAAAAAAACCATGAGTTTGTCGGCTAATTGAGTATATATTGACTTAACCGAGAAAAAACGTGGATTCCAATGGCCAAAAAGTATATAAAACAAATTTCCCGTTACGACTGTTTTTCCTATATCGAATAAATTTACAGAAAAATCTTCAAAGCCCATTTCATACCTGATCCCATTAAAATCTAAAAGGAAATTTCGTCACGAACCCAGTTTCACCTTTAGAATAAATTTTAGTAAATTGACTCAAACTCGAAGTTACTTTTCGTTTTCCCCCATTTTAACCCTTGTAAATATAGTGCGGTAGGACTAGAATAGATTAACGCCAACAACTTTATTATCCATGTCTGTTCTAGTGGAAACTTCGAAAAACCGATCACGTGTGTGAACATCACTTGAGTGAGTGACGTCACGCTGGGCATTTACGCCATGCGCCATTTTTACTGGGAATGTAGATGCGCTGTGCAAGATATTCTTTTTTTTGTGCAACGGAAGTTTTATTGACCGGAGGATTGAAGTGACGAATGCCGCTATATTGTATTGTACTTGCTAGGTCAATGTTGAATCTTCGTAGCCTTTTTCAAGCTATGTCGGGGTCAGCTTCCAGTCTGACTGGATGTAGCTGAAAACAAGAGCGACTACCTATCTGACCTCCAAAACATAGACCTCCATAAACATAGATCTGACCTTAACCTGACCGAAATTAAAGTCATATCTATCTTTTTTTTACTAATCAGTAATTTATGAATTGGTTGGAAAAAATTGGATCAAATAAATGTCACATCGAGATTCACAGAATCAAGATTTTTGAGAAATATAAAACATTTTAGCTGGAATTCTTTTTTGTATTAACAAATCAACCTTGAAACTAAAGATCAAACGTTTTAGATATCACAAGGATTCATTATTATCGCTGAACACAAATTCCACTGTATAATTATTTTCGCTATCATCTGGAAAACTAAACAAAAGAAAATACAACACCTCCAATTACAATAAACAGAAGCAGAGTGTGAAAATAAATACCCACTTCACTGCTGTCAAATATGAAACACCATACGATGCATATTATGTTACAGAAAAGGGAAGGCCAATATTTCACTACTACTCAAACATCCTAATATTTGTTCGTGAAGCTCGCTTCAAAAGCTTTCAAAGACTTTGTAAGAAACATGAGCACGCTAATGTTATTTTAATGTGTAGTACTGTTTTACGGTTTATACTCATGAGACATAATTTTGAGATGGTTGGCGGATATGTGTTTCACTAGAAAAACACTAAGTACAAAGTAAAAAATAACTTTAATTTCGGAAGCCGGTCGCAAAACACCGATAATTCAAAACCAAAGACATTGACTCCCGAAATTAAAGTTATTTTTCACTTTGTAGTGTTTTTTTTTGGAAATCGGTTGTTTTTTTTATTTAAAGATTTTTGTGTTATGTTCTCACATTGAATGTTTTATGTTTTACTTAGAAATTGTATCCTAGTGTCATCTGCCTATCCTTTCGAGAAATACAGGCGTGATGTTATGTAATGTGCGTTGTTAGAAATAGTACCCACGCATAAAAATAAAAATAAACACTTTTGAGGTACCTATTAACAAATCGATAAGCTGTACTAAACAGTAACACAAATGAGTAACTATCCATCCTACAATAAATCCTCAGACTAAAATTTTTGTGCGCGTAATCTTATCTTAAATTAATAATCTAAACCACTGTATAAATAAGTAACAGTATCGTAGCAAACGGCCGAAAGGACGCGCTTCGAAATCTCAGTGTATTATTATCGCAACAGTATCGATTGCGCGGCAGTTACGCACGGTCACCGAAGGTTTATCTACCGAGCAGACGTAGGTAATTTTTCCAAGGTCACTTCTGAAATATATAATAAAAATCAATCTGCCTAGCATTTTCCCAACAATGTTGGGTTCGGCTTCCAGTCTTACCGGATGCAGCTGAATACCAATATTATACATGGAGTGACTGCCTGTCTGACCTCCACAACCCAGTAACTGGGTAATACCATACCACTTGGTAAGACTGAAGTATATTTGACTTTCGGGCTTCTGACGACTCTTAACGACTGTCAAAGATCCACGAATGACAGCCGGGACCAACGGCTTGGTGTGCTTTCCGAGGCACGGAGGAGAGAGAGGAGAACCTATCCACGGACCAACCCCGGCAAAAGTAGCTTAACCAGATGGATCGACCCATGCGGCTGTTATTACTTAGCCACGAGTTCCTATGAGCCTCTGAGATATATAGTACTGTTACTTTATTATACTGTGACTAAACAATGAAACCTCAAGAAGTATGAAATTAAAAAGCGTTACCATGTCTATCTGGCCTTGAAAGCCACAATTTTGAATGAAAAGCTTTGTCGTTTACTATCAGTTATTATTATGTCATTTGGAGTGGCACCTTGTTCCCTTTGGAGTTGCTTGGTTTCCATTCTTCCTTTCATCATCATTGTTGGTAAGCGACGATGCACGGGAATTCTGTGCTTTGTTTATTGTGCCCTTTATAGAGTTTTATTAAGACAGCAGCTGATGTTTATCGAAGTTATTATTTACGTGTTCAGGAGGGTTATCTACTTTATAAACTTTATGTTGTTAATATTGTATGCGATTTGGTGATTTGATAAAATAAATAGATTTATTTATTACTAGCTGCGCCCCGTGGGTTCACCCGCATAAGTCCCGATCCTGTAAGAATATCGAAATAAAAAGTCCTATGTCGTAACTCAGATCATGGTCTACCCATATGCGAAATTTCATCTAAATCCGTTTAGCCGTTTTAGCGTGAAAGCGTAACAAACAAACAAACCCACTTTCGCATTTATTATATTTGTTAGGATTAGCAGAAAGGCCTGTCCCCTTGACTAAATGTCTTATAGCTAGAGAGGAAAAAGATTCCTTACGTAACACAAAATTCTGTCCTAATTGCACTTACTAGATATCAAACAGAATTTCAATCCTTAAATAACTCACTTTCGCATAAAAAATATTAGTTGAGATTTTGATGTAAACTTAAGATAGTAGTATAGACAATAAGTCGGAGTTGAAAAATAAAATCACATCGTCACATGATGTAAAAAAAACAAAAGAAAAACCTTTTACTGTTTATTTTTATAAATTGCAAATGACATCTCTAAAAGCAGTACAATGAGACGTCATTACACAAAAAGGCTTCGAAAAACTTTCAGCGCCTTATGTTTAGAGGCCCACTAACTTAATAAGATATAAAAGATCTTGGAGAAAATATACCTTTCACTAGGTACTGAAATTAAATTTATTTTTAAAAGTAAAACGTGTTTTTTTAGAGTTTCCATCAATTTTAAGACTCTCGTTAAAAAAAGAGAAAAGGGTCACTAGGGTAATACAACAAGAAAAAAACGAAAGTTTCTGAAAAATAGAGTCTTTTTTCCTCAAATAATTTAATTGGACAACATTTTCGCTACAGCAACACAACATTGAACTGATTGTGAAACGGAACGTGGAACCACTCCGATTCAAAAACTTTTCCAAAGGAAACTTCAAACAATACAAAGTACAGAAAAGGATCACTATGCCAACAAGCCCAAAGAAGCATACAAACCAAAATTCTAATGACGACACAAGTCATTATAATAACATGTCCGCAAGCAAACATTTGGTCACAAATAAATTGAGCACAGTAGAAGTTCCTCAATTGTCCCCACTTTCCGTAGACCCAATGCTAATAACGTACATGATAATAAACTAGAAGGCAACGCTATTGTTATTGTTGGAGGTATTGAATATCACAAAATGGCCGCGTACAAGGGATCGGAACAAAACACGAACACCGAACAAGAAGGGTTCGTTGGTAATTTTATAGCGGAAGCCCTAACATATTTTTACATGGCTGCGAAGGGAAATGTCAAAACTTTTTGTGTGCTTTTTTTGGTAAAAATATTTATATAAATAATTACTGATGGTTTATGACGCATGTCCCCAATATGTCAATATGTTGTTTCGGTTGCTCTTTTAGCCTGGTTTTTTTAAACTTTTGCTTATTGAAATAATATTTACAGAAACTTGTCCCTGCAGACTTTATTAACTTTTAATTCTGCGTTCTGGTCTAAAATATAGTCTCAAATAGTTTCAGCATTAATTTAGACCCAGCTTAGCGCTATATGTATATTTTAGATGCTAGAGGAGACTGTATCATATGCAAAAGAGGATCCATCCTAACGAGTTTACAGTCTAACTAAACTTAATTGCCAAATGTAACAGCACGCTAGAGTGTCTCAAGCTATATTTTCTAAGTTAGGTAAATTTGATACAGAGATATAAAGACAAAGTTACTTTATATATAAGCACATATGTTTAAAGCTAAAGTAATACGCATTGCAGATGCGGCAACGGAATGGCTTCTAGCTGTCCAGTTTCTGCAGTGTCTGGAATTATGTCGTGGCTAAGGTTTGCTTAAAATAAACCAGGTTTTTCGTTGTATAAAGAGCTTAAATGTTTGTCTAGGAACGAACGAAAAACTTGGATTACTTATGCGGTGGTTTTCCAGTGCAATTTGTAAGGATTCGGTCCGTAAATGAAGATGTAGCGCTAAACTCGCTCGCAATCTTTGTATTGTGTGGAGTCTTAGTGGAACGTTAATGTGTCCGGGTATATCACGTCGATTTATTTTCAGTTTCTTCTTTATATATTTTTGTTTTGGTTTATCTGTTCCTGAGAGTTATGTGCTTTTATGATTTGCAAAATATGTATGTGAAAATCAACAGGAAAGGAGTGAAAGACTGGAAGTTAGTCAAGGGATTATTGATGTAATTTTTTTTTAAATAATTGTCTTTCAACCCTAGTAACTCTTTATTAGCAAAAACATAAACGAAACCAGATGACAATCAAATATTGAAAATAGAAGTTAAAACGAAAGGAACAAACTGAGATAATTAGAAACGAGCCCATAAAAATACCAAGAAATCAAAACTACCAAACTCCAGTCCTTAACATTCGTTAATATCTCATAACTTCTAACAGCCGATAATCCAAATACCGAAGAAATAAAACAAGCCGAATGGATAGCAGTAATAAAACCGACCATTACCGAAGTAAACAATATTAGAGAAAGAGTCGTGGTTATAAATCTTGGTAGAAATGCCCAGACAGCGATAGCCGACCAAATTGTGGCGAAAGAAGGCACAATATACGTAATACATAAGTTAGATTACGTTGTGTCTTGTCGTCCGAAGATTTTTCTTTAGATAGAAGAATAGGGTTCGTTTTTGGAAGGCAGGTTTCCTGCAAGGTTAAGTGAATGATTGAGAGAGGTGGTTGAAGTTGTGCATAGTTTAGAATGGTTTCTTTTTCAATACAAATTAAGAAATGATAGCCTTTAACTCAAAGATATTTTTCGTTATTATATCTTCTTAACGTAATTGTTTTTTTGTTTCGGGTACGTAAGACTCATACGCCAGTTGTCTTCTAAGGATTAGTATTGTGGTGTGACGTCGGGGTCACCACTATAGAGGTATGAGGGACAGAGTGAACTTAACACCCTGTTCCTCATACCTCTATAATGGTGACCCCGAAAATGAACGTTAGCGCAGCGTTCTTGCAACACGCTGCAGTAGTTGTTGTCACGTCATCATCATCAGTTCCTCAATCTTTCAAGTGGTGAGTTACACAGCCAGCCTCTACCCACGGCTTTAACTGGTATTCTGACCTAGCATGCAGCGGACGCGCATTCCTGGTTATCACCATCAGTCTCATCGGCAACCTTGACACAGCCCATTGCACTTTTCGCCGGTCCACAAGCAGAACCCTTAAATCCTCTCGTGGTCGACGCCAGCAGTCAGCCTCAACCCGATGCTGTACCAAATCCAACTCACTGGAGCATAACGCCGCACCATCGCCATGGACTCATTGGGGAATCACCGTGAACTATGCGGCAATCGGTTCTGACTCATTGAAATCTCAACTGGGCCTGGCAAGCATCAGAAAAAATGTGAGGCATATACAACGCAACATACGAACTGCACATCACACTGATGTCACGCCAAATCCTGCATCGCGTAAGCAAAGTTACCTCGCGACTATATATCTACAACGTCCCGACATCAATCGTCGGGCAGTAGCCCACCAGACTTAACGCCTGTCTGGTCGGAAGATCCTCTTTTTTCTATGGAGGATGAGTAAACTTTACACCCTGTACGTTATGCCTATATAGTATATTTAAAGGTAATGTAATAATTTATCATTATTTAAAAAAGTTTGATGTGTTTTGTTCTAAGGATCCCACTTCTTTAAGCCTAAGTTTACTATGAATAAATCTATGTGATACATGGACGAACTACAAAAGACCATAAAGAGAGATTGGTCCGTTTTTCACTTGCTTCACGCCAAAATAGATAAAAATATAACTACTTATGCACAATGCTACCCATGAACAAATAAATTGACCTCCAATTTTAGAAGTAAGTAATTAAATATTTTTCTAAATCGAAACTGATTGATTTTTTGTATGGTTGTATGTCTGTTTGCATGTTTGTTTGTTTTTTACCCTTTCACGCTGAAACGGCTGAATGGATCTGGATAAAATTTGGCACATGGTAGAGCATGACCTGGGTTAGGACATAGGATATTTTTTATCCCGATATTTCGAGACTTACGCGGGTGAAACCGCGGGGCGTAGCTAGTATTTTATAAAATAGATAAAATAACATAAATGTGTGTATGGTTAATATAATGGTACCTATTATTATGAACAGATAAATTGACCGGCTCCAAAGTAGGTACTGTGATGGGGTCGTTCAATAAAAGGTCAATTTTGTGTTTGAACGCGTAATTATTTAAATCAAATCAAATTAATCTTTAACATTTAACACGATGACGAACACTGACAGGTCTTCAAGCTGACGACTAATATCTCTACAGTCCCTACCTATTAATTTTTTCACGTCCCTGTTTTATTTTTATTTTCACAATTTGATTTCTCCACAGTACGGAAAAGCAAATAACAATCAATTTCCACGAAGGAAAATACTATTATATATATTCAAGCACAATTTATTTTCCCTGTCCGTTCTATAAATAGGAATAAGTGGGTAAATGAAACATAAACAATCTCTATAACTGGGTAAACAACCAGTCCGCAAAGCAATTAGAAATTAAAAACTAATTCCACCCTTAATAGGATTGCCATAAACAAAAATGTATAGAATTACTTTGTTGACGTTACCGTTTCGTTTATTTTGAACCTATCTCTGACATCTGTTGGTAAAAGGAAAAGTATATTCGTCCTTGGACTCAATACAATTGATGTTTATTTGTTTATCTTCTTTTTTTGGGATGATAGTAAAAGTCAAGACACTACGATATGACACGACACGACACGTGACTAGTTTTTCAAGCTAGAAAAGCAAAATAGTACCAATGATATTTTTCACGCCGCCAGCGATTAACGAGAAGCGTCTAGAGCTAGCAACTAAAACCAAGTTAGCGAGCAACGAGCAGCGACTGTTCGACGGCGACGAGCGTTTACTCACTGGTATACTTAATGTGTGCTAGTAGATCTAGAGCTAGTACATCTAGTTCAACTACCACTAGACCAAGTATAACACTAGATCAACTAACACTAGATAATCTAACACTAGATCAACTAGCACTAGGTCAACTAGCACTAGATCAACTAGCACTAGATCAGCTAGCACTAGATCAACTAGCACTAGATCAACTAGCACTAGATCAACTAGCACTAGATCAATCTTTCGTCTCATTTGTCCTCGTTCAAACGGATCTATTGCTTGTGATTTGATTTTGTCTCTGTTATG
Organism: Agrochola macilenta; assembly: GCA_916701695.1. NCBI lineage: Eukaryota > Metazoa > Arthropoda > Insecta > Lepidoptera > Noctuidae > Agrochola > Agrochola macilenta. Next base: position 17,771,893 of record OU753560.1, on the reverse strand, counting down.
ATTATTCCGAAGAGTATGTAATTAAGGATCGTAGTAGTTGGCCTCCTGTAGTTTCTACCGACCCCCAGAGGAAGAAGGCGTGAGCTTATGTATGTATTCTGTTTATGCCTTTCTCTTATTTCCTTCTTTGATATTACTCTCATAATAGCTAAAAACCTCTCTCATTACGACCAGTATAAAAGTACAGTATCTTCGCTAAATTAATTTCTGTATTCCGTTTGGTTGCGTAACTCATCTTTTGAGGGATACTTTTAACCTCAATTTGCAAAGACGGCATTCAACTAAAGATTTATGACGTTTAACGTTTTCAACGAGATTTAATTATGTGAAAATTTTGCTTTAATTAATCACGGAGCGGAGTTTCGGTATTGATCGTGTGGAATGTCGATTCTATATTTGCGAAGTCATGTGGTAAAGGGAGGGGTACAAATATTTTCGAAACGAAGTTTCCTATCGAGTCACGACACTTTTGGTACGTAGCAGAAGTGACGTCACGATACTCTTGTATCGCCAGTGTGCAAAGCCGAGAGGAAGTTCGTTCCAAACAGGTGTCCCACAACACACCCCCGTAATTTGTTTTTTTTGTTTAGTTTTTGGTGAAAGTTATCAATTCTCAATTCTTTATTGCGTACCATAATATATATAGTTGGTAGGGAAATTATTATATAAGTCACAATTATATATATCTTTTTAGGTCTTTTTTTGTTATTTAATTAAATATTTCTGTACTTTCCATCTTATTTGTGAACATAATTATTTAAAAAAAATTGTAACATAATCAACTAGCGATAACTAAAACGTCCTTTAATCATTAAGTTCTCTGCTAGTGCTGTGCACTTCTGTAAGTGACGAATTCACTATACCTAAAACTTTATGTGATTTTTGTATGTGTATGTTTTATTTTTTACAACACAGGCTAAAAATAATAATAATAAATAAATGTTTTAGCGAGTAAGTCGTTGAGGTGCCTTACCAATAAATAAATAAATAAATTATGGACCCTGTCGGGCACATAATATCAAGTAGGAGAGAGGTGGATGAGCACTGGTAGTTTAATATGATAAATGTTATTATTAGTTAAGTAGTTAGTAAGATAAACTGTTTTATTAATACAGAATTGAATTTAAGAATTATAATTATTGTTTTATAAATTTTATACATTTATTTATTTAGTATCATTGATATTATGCTTTTCTCAACTGAACTTCGTGCTTTAGTGATTTCAAATTATCGTAATTTTAAGGAAACGATCTACGTTTCTGTTTTTTTATAAATATATTCAGGTCAGCTGGTACAAGTATTCAATCGTTTAACAGTAGCATCAACAGGGAATTAAATTTTTTATGGCTCAAAAAAGTGTGTATCAACAAAGCGTACATGAAAGTCTATATTGAAAATGTTTTTGTGAGTATTGAATACACTTACCTAGAAAAATCATTTCAATCACTAAATTTGCACTTTGTATGAAACATATTTGCACATTTGAACAAATAAACGATCTTCTTTACATGACTACGTTCTTTAATTACCCGAAAATTGTCGACAGAGTTCAAAATAATTGAACTTAACTTGTTCATTTAAGCAGAACGTTATAATTGGGGTGTTTCCATCCATTGTGGCGCGTCTTTTCAACACATTGACGGTAAACAATGAGCTGTCAGCACATTTTGGAAGTGGCATTGTTCATAATTAATTATTATCGTGTATGTTGGACGTCGGGTTCAGAGATTTATGACGATTTATAAAAATAAAAAAAAGTTTTTTGTTGGGAAAGTTTTATGCATTTACGTTCGGTAAGAAAAATTAAATGTGCTGGGATTATTATTATTTTTATAAATCATTCGTTACAATTTGAATATCTTCTCGTGGCCCTGTCGTTTCACAAGCAAAATCAGTCTTTAACAAGATGTATTTAAGTTTCTCTAACTCATAGCGAAGATAAGCTTACTAGGGTTGGTACAATAGTTGGATTTGATATACTTTTTCTAATCACGTTAATAAAATTATAGACGTACAACCTTTAATTTTATCAACAGATGACAGATTACAAAATATATCAGAACAAAAATAAACGAGGTATATTTTAAAATCATGTCTTCTCATAAAATATGAGTATAAATAATGAACAGTAGGCAGGTTAATAAAATTATAGACGTACGATCAATAAAAAATATTAATATATATTATTTCCCCAAAATCAACATTTAATTCAAAATCTTGTAAAAATATCAGAACAAAAATAAACGAGGTATATTTTAAAATCATGGCATCTCATAAAATATGAGTATAAATAATGAACAGTAGGCAGGTAGGTACCCATATTTTGCCTCAGGGCCCTTTATTAAAGAACCTTTGCCCTCGACTACAGCTATTCTGCTGTTTTTGAAATATTATTATCGTCTGTATTTTATAATCTTTGTATGTGCCACGAAGTTACCTCCATAAAAATATGGTTTTTATGGCTTAGAAGCTGTAAAACGCTCTTGGGAAAATTGGGTACAAACGTTTTTATTGTTTTCAGCTCAAGTGTCAACTAAAATTCACAGTTTTCATAATTATGAGTATTTTTATTAAACTTCACAGTTTAATATTTTATTAGTACGTCATACATAAACCAAAGCAATAAAACACTATAAAACTACTGGGTAACCAAAAGGGCTACTAGACTTAAGCTTAATCAAGTAATTTAAATAAAATAACACACAAAATTAAATAAATCCACCAAAACTAAGTGGTTTCTATATTGCAAAAATAAAAAAGATCTTTTTAACATCGAGGTCTTCTTTTATTGCAAAAAGGTTGCTTTTTATTGCAAAAAGAGATCTAAAAGATTGCCCCGAAGCAGAAGTCTGAGTAAGTTTATGGCTCAAATGTAAGATCAGCCCTATTTTATCTGTCCTTATAACTTTGGCAATGAACAATTTAGTTCAGTAGGTAATAATTTCCAATATTAATCATTTCCCATTGAACTGGATGCGAAGTGGAACGAAAATTAATTTGTAATTTGCCGGATGCTTGCGCACGGCTCAGCTATATTATAACAACTTTATAATGTATTGATTATTGCTGCTACGTAGTTAGTACTTGACATCACACGGTGGTAGTGGGGCTCTTTCTGAAGGAGTTAGACCGGGAACTTTCCCGGTCTAACTCCTCGTACGTGCTTACTATACAACTATAAAAATTCTGCCGATAATCAGTAACTCTGAAGAAACAAACAATACTGTTTTGGATGCCATTTAATACAATTACAACCAAAAAACCATGGTAATTGCGCATCCTAGATTATCTTTCAAAGTTCCATTTCCGAAAAAAACGTCAATAAAATAACGTAGCTGTCAAAATGCGCCGCCATCATGGACGCCATGACAGTTTGCACAGATAACAGAAAATCGGATGAAATAAAAATAAATCACACACGTTCGGATTTAAACGTTAATCTAACTTCTTCAAGTTAATATAACTTTGCCTGTTTCCTATACGCATGAACATATTTTGGGAAAGCCATGAATAATAATTTTATGGTAATAGCAAATGCTTTTATCATTACTCCTTGAGTGCAAAGTTGGCGTTTTAATCTTGTGTGGTTATGGGGTAAATAAAAACATGTGGAAAGGGTTGATGATGAGGTTGGTGAATTGTTTGCTAACTCGTAATAATTATAAGTAAGTATGCAGTTTTTCATCCTTGAGCATAAACATAACTAAGTACTATTGCATAAGCCATTTATGAACGTGGTTTCTCTAATTGATAAAAAAACGTTGAGAGATTATTTGAATGATAATCACACATCATCAACTGAAAGACTAGGCCTAGGCCCACTGCTGGACATAGGCCTCCCCCAAATGGGGGGTTTGCCATAATCGCCACGCTTGGCAGGCGGGTTGGCGATCGCACTATGGTGTTACAATGCATAGAGAACGCTGCTGCCCATTCTCTAGCGAGTCCCTTAGTCGCCTTTTACGACACCCACGGGAAGAAATGGGATAGTACTGTTCTTTACGTCCGGCACCACACGGAACAATAACACAGAATGATAATGAAAACTGAAAACTATATTTTATTTACTCTCATAACGTAATATTCGAATTGTAAACTTCAAAACGAGTTTATATTGACATACTTTATAAACACAATACCGATAATAGCAGTGATAGCCTAGTGGTGTGACCGTCGAACTGCCAAGTCATACATCTCGAGTTCGATCCCAAGGCACGCACCTCTCTTTCGGATTCATGTGCGTATTGTATGATTATCACTTGCTTAAAAAACGGTGAAGGAAAACATCGTGAGAAAACCGGCATGCCTGAGAGATATTTCTCGACGGCATGTGAAGCCAAGTCAGAGGCCCATGGGCGGCTTTAAAACTCTGACACCACGTTAGTCACTAACCACACGAAAAGAAGAACACAATACCGAAATTTTTCAAATAGAATCATATTATAACACTTTTTCTCTAAAAATATAATGTTTTATAACAATTTTTTTTCTATTATGATACAAATCAAATCCAAGAAGTTAATATCACCAAGGAGTTTCCATCAACTTTTGTAATGGAACGTTAGCGGGGGACCGCAGCACCGCTCTAGAGCATGCGCGGAGATTTGCTGGGTGGAGGCGCCATTCATATGTTTTGTTGTACTGAATTTCGTGGATTGTTTTTATTCTTGATATTTAACTTTGATATTTTATTTAGTAGGTTCAATCCCAATGTATGAGAGTAGATAAGGTAGTTTATGAAACCGCACATAACTAGTTATTAAAACATACCCCTCTTTATGCAACAGTTTCATAAACTACTATTTTAACCACGGGAAACTTACGATCTGTTTTATTACCTCACCTCCACCCATCATCAACCCTTTTCACACGTTTTTATAACAGTACTACTAAAAAAGGCAATATATTATCATCATTCTTCTGCCCATATCCCAATTTATTATATAATATATTTATATAATTATATTATTATTTGCGTTGATTCATAATTATTTACATTTTTAAAAATTTCTTAAAAAACTATATAAAAAATAAAAATAAACATTTAAAAATAAAATATTTATTGCAATAATGGGTACAAACAATTTATAACTAATTAATTAATAAAAGTACCAAAATTATATACTAACTTAACTAAATCTATTTACAAACTAAAATATAGCATCGAAGAATTCATCCGCATCGCTGTCGACTGGTAATGTATCCAAGAGGCTGGCCGCATTGCCACGTTGTATGGCAATGCTTAGCCTCTGCCCAAGGTAAAAACCAGCCCTTGGGTCACGGGAAGTGTCAAATAGCCGTTTGGAGATTTCTTTAAAGAGGCCGTGAGCACTCGGACCCCACGGCCCGAGGGTTTCAGCCCCAAACGGCGCGAAAATATAATTACCAACAAGGTTATTATACTTACGCCGCTTGAGGTTTTCTGCAGCCGCAGCGGCAGCACCAGCACAGCACGCTGAGCCAGGAAGATGGGATGGCGCAAGAGTGTCGACACAGGTTGCATCCCACACTAAAGGCCTACCCACCTTCCATGGAAATAAAGACATGCCGTCCGGTCTCTTGCCATCGTCGCGTGCCAAGCCATTGGGTTCTAATACAGCTGGAACGCCGGCGGTGACAAGAGCTCGTCGGATGATGTCGTTAATGTTCGCGTGCCGCGCTAAGCGACCCGCACTTCGGCTGCAAGACAGGCCGTGATGTCCGAGACTATTGACAACTTCGCCACAGTGACAGCGATGAGGAGAAAATAAAATAAATAGTGTTCCGCCGGTGTCGGGAGCAGGGTCCAAGCTACCGGTGGTTAGGACTGCAAAGACAGGAACCTCCTCACAATGCGAGCCGTATCGAGAAGTACTGCCTTCTGGATCAGGCCCTTAATCCAACCGCCTAACGAGAGCCTCGAGAGATGTTGGCCGAGGCTTTCGGCCATCAGGCCATTGGCCGTTACGACAACAGTTCACATTCCACATGTCGAAAACCTCGTGTGTTAACTCGAGATATTTTATTTGGTTCTCTTTCTCAGCTTTCACGAGGTCCCGTCATGTGGGATGGTAACATCGACTATCATTGCGCGGCGCGCTAATCGGCTAATATTTTTTTTATTTTTTATTTTTTTATATATTTAATAAATTATTTATTTGGGGTCAACGCAACATATCCCTTACTTCCATACTCCTCTAGTAGTTGTCATCTCTATAGTCACCCCCTTTCTATCCATATCATCCTCCACACAGTCCATCCATCGTTTCTTTGGTCTTCCTCTACTTTTATAGCCATCGACATTCATACTTAAAACTTTCCTCACGACATTTTCCTCATTCCTCCGCGTCACTTGCCCCATATCGCGCGTGCGTACCGTGCGTAATATATTATGATCTCTCATTATTTTTCCCGTTTAAACTATGTACGAGTATAATGTAGTACAAATCAAATTAGATTATGGTATTATCCTAGGCATTGTACGTAATATTCAAAAACAAAGGTAATCCCTTGGTAAATCTCTAAACTATTTCACTGTTTATGCAAAACAGCGTATTATTAATAATTAATCGTATTCAATGTTTGTAACAAACACGATCTATGTTTTATACTGTATTGTATATGCTGCTATAATTTTCTAGATTATAAACAACTGATATTAATTAAAACTTTAAAAAATTAAGAAACTAGAACTAGTTATGATAGATATACTTCGTTGCTTAACGTCTACAAGCACAAAGAAAGACAATAAAACAAAAAAAATAAACAAATAGAACCTTAAATAATATTGTTATTATAACCCACCTAGAATCCATTCAAGTCTTAAAGTTTAAGACCTAGGCAATAAAATAAGCAATTGTGGTTCACAATACAAGGGTACTGCTGCTTAATTTTGCAAGTTTCAAGTTAAAATAGTGGTAACTTAGAGAAAATGGTTGCAGCGGACAACTACTTGACAAGAATTTATGAGAATACTTCTCAATGTTTTGTTAAAATTGTTTCTTCTTTCTGTTTGAGTTCATTATGGAGAATGATATTATATATCTAGGTACCTATTTTATATCACAGCCACAGAATATATTAGTGAACCAGCTATCACAGCTTGTGTGTTTAATAACTTGTTTAACAGTATAGCTTGTCCACTCTGAAATGACGCGCCCCACTGCAGCATTTTACGCACACGGTAATGCGGTAGTGGGGTGCGTTATTTCAGAGTGGACAAGCTATACAATCATCAGGTCCCCAAGATACAGGCACTGTCTAGTTTGGGGACCACCGACCACCATGATGAATGTCACCAACAGTTACAGATAGAATTATTATGTACTCATTTTCAGGTAACAATTGTAAAAATGTTTAAATAAATTTATCTTATCTTATCTTATCTATCTTATCATTTCAGCCGAAAGACGACAACTGCTGGACATAGGCCTCCCCCAAATGGCCACATAGCCATAATAGCCACGCTTGGCAGGCGGGGTGGCGATCGCAGTATGGTGTTAAAATGCATAGAGAACGCTGCTGCCCATTCTCTAGTGAGTCCCTTAGTCGCCTTTTACGACACCCACGGGAAGAAATGGGTTGGTACTATTCTTTACGTCCGGCACCACACGGAACTATACGAGTACAATATAATGTTAAAACGAAAATAATAAAAAAACCTATCTGCCTAGCTTTTTGCCAACAACTATGTTGCGGTCGACTTCCATTCTAAGCGGATGCAGCAGAATACCAGTATTTTACATGGAGCGACTGCCTATCTGACCTCCACAACCCAGTAACTGGGTTATACGATACCCCTTGGTAAGGTGGGTTTTCAGACTTTCTCGCTTCCGACGACCCGCGGGACTAAGGACAGTTCAATATGAATATTCTAGTTCACTAGTTAGACATATTTCTTATTTCCATACAGTAATATTGCCAAATTAATGAAAACAGGTAAATATTTGACGCTCTTAACATAAACTTTATTATATATTTATATATATGTTTTTTTATTTTTTTTTTATTTATCAATCTGCCTAGCCTTTTCCCAACTATGTTGGGGTCGGCTTCCAGTCTAACCGGATGCAGCTGAATACCAGTATTTTACATGGAACGACTGCCTATCTGACCTCCACAACCCAGTAACTGGGTAATACGATACCCCTTGGTAAGACTGGTGTCAGACTTTCGGGCTTCTGACGACACGTAACGACTGTCAAAGATCCACGAATGACAGCCGGGACCAACGGCTTAACGTGCTATCCGAGGCACGGAGGATTCTCGGTATGTAAAGATGGTCACCCATCCACTGACCAACCCCGGCAAGCGTAGCTTAACCTGATGGATCGACCAGTGCGACTGTTGTTACTTAGCCACGAGCTCCTCGTTTTTATTTAATGATATTTTAATACAGAGGTGTTACTTTATTTTAAAATCGCCAAACTTTTACATTTGATGGCGAGAGGCGCTCTTTAACATAACAATGCACCACCTTACGCACATACCTACTACTTATATATTAACAATGTTTTTATTTCCATATGAGGCTATGACTCTCGAAGATTTTTTGAATCGGATCAGTAAGTCCCAAGATTACCCATATAAACTCACAAATTTTACCTGTTTATAAAAGTATTAAAGAATAAATTGCTTGTCAAAAAAAAAAAAATGTAACCCGCATCTGTTTTTATTATTATACATTTCATAATTCGTAATTGCACATAATTATGAATAAAAGGCACAAAATAACAATTACGTAAACCACAAATGACTGTTGGAATAAAACTTTTGTTTGTCGCGATTTAATCCCGTATAATTTTAGCTTTCTTGCATAATTTATGGCACGCAGTGGGTAATGCATGCAATAAATTTAGCCTCTATAATTATGTCAATTTAAATGATAAATAACTTTAATAACTCATTTTGTGCCATGTGAGTTATTTTAAACCAGGTTTGAATTGAGAATATTAATGACTAGCGACCCGCCACTGTTTTGCACAGCTTTTACACCTTAACAAAACGTGAAGAATGACGTTATTATAACTAAGTGAATTAAGGAGTCCGCGTATCACTGGTCAGTTTCCCTCAGTCGTCAGTTTATTTAATTCGCCAGTTTCGTTGATTCGTCAGTTTTATCAATTAGACAGTTTCGTTAACTCGACAGTTTCCACTGTTTGCCAGTTTTCGTCGATTCGTCAGTTTTATTCAATCCGTCAGTCAAAGTACAGTCGGTAGAAAACTGCACACACGTCTGCTAATTTAAATATACAGTATGTTATCTAACAGAGGGCGTTCCCGTTAACCCGCAATAGTGTACGAAACACACATGCAAAAAAAAAAAAAAATATTATAACAAACCTTCTGGAATAAATTCTTTAAACGATGGTGAAAACCATATCAAAATCCATTGCGTGGTTTAGAAGGACAACGCGGTCACACATACCGACATGAAAAGCGATTTCAATGAATTATTATAACTATACCAGCGGCCTGCTCCTGCTTCGGTTTTTACAATTTAACAAAACATCGAGATTTTTTAGTTAAACGTTACTTTAATTTAACGTAATAAACACATAAACCTTCCGGAATAAATTCTCTAAACGATGGTGAAAACCTCATCAAAATCTGTTGCGTGGTTTAGAAGAACAACGCGGAAATACAGACAAACGCGAAAAGTGACTTTGTTTTATAGTACGTATTTATAGATGTATATAGAATAACGAAAAAATATTTTGTTTATACTTCTGATAAAAATATTGTTCTTCGAATAATTTAATATCCAAAACAATTATTTATATATTTTCGACTTTAACTTTGGATATTAAAAAAGTTCTTTCCTCATAATGTACTCCTATAAGGAAGGAAAGTAATCCGGATTACAGTGTATATTATGGCTTCCCAAAGTTTTCACTCACCCTTTGAAAAATGGCAAAGTGTGTAAGAACGAATTTTAGAAAAATTGATTTATAGAATACAAATAAATTGCGAAAAAAACATTTTAAAATAATTGGTACTCGTAGTACAGCAAGCATAACATAAGATTTTCTCAAAAAAATACTGTTAGGTACTTACTCTGCTAGATCTTTACAACAGAGCAATGAACGTGAAATTACCTTCAACGTTTTTCGAAGGAATTGAGTTCAATTACCTAATAGTTGATGAGAAAATTGAACTCAATTCCATCGCAAATTCTTGGCAAACCAAAGGTAAAAATTTACCTGCATCCTATGGGTGCGTGAGCGTGAGCTTCTATTATTAAGAGAGCTAAGTAGGTGGACTGGCGCAGTGCTGAACTGTTCCCTACAATTTGGTTAATCGCCTCGCACGAATACAGGGGGAAAAGGGGTGGGGGAGAACGCTGCGTGACTTCGTGCTAACTTTGGTCAGGCGTAGGGGAGACGCGGAAGCGTGAAAAATACGAACGTAGGAAGTAAGAATACCTGCCGGGGTTGCGAGTTTGTCCGAAAGGGATATCGTGGCCCCGGCACACAGGCAACGGAAGGAACACGGGTGGGTTTTATTCAGAAAAAGTCTGACACGCCTCCCGCTCCTTTCAGAGCGGGAGAAGATTTTTGATAATTTCCCACCCCAAAAAAAAAGGGAGTAAGAATAGTTTTTTTTTTTTCGGGTTTTTGGTAAAGGGTTCGTGTATAAATGGTGGATTCTAAGATGTCTGGAAATGGCGGGTTTTTCACACTGAGACCCTTCCTTGCTTGAACAGCCCTAAATAACAAATAATGTTATAATGTTTGCAAATAAATAAATGATTTGAAAAATTATTTGATAACAATTATTATTCGAGCGAGAATCTGAAAGAAACTCATTTCACAAACTCCACATTTCATACCTACAAAGTAAGAGAGTTGGCTAAAGCCGTTACATGGAATTCGATACTGTACAGAACATTTTATTGGGTTTTTCCATCTGAATTTTTTCAGTAGCAGCCAGGTGTCTGGAGTTGTACCCGGTAGATGGCTATGGGCTCGCCACCTTACTGCAAGGGACTTAAATATAACTGGTTAAATGTGGAGGTAGATACACCTCTGCACAACCCTTCGATGAAACAGGGTGCGATGTTATGTGATTAAAATGTAGAAATGCGACTTCCTAGTCACTGAATATGGAACCACGCAAAAATACGATACGAGGCGAAAATACGGGTTTACTACGACATGGAAACCTTGAAATCAGTTTTTTTTTTATTACGACTTATGAAAAAAGTAAGAAAATAACTGCCTCGCTATCGCTCCTCCATTACCCCAAGGACTATTGACTTTACAACAGTGTATACGTACCGGTGAGGTCGCTACTGGCTTAGGTGTAAATAATTTGTGGACCACTTAAAAATTTGTGTTTGCAGGCACGAAAAAGCGTTGCTACGTATTTCATGTCGTCTGCAAGATTATGAAGTAACAACTCTCATGTTGCGCCTGAGTAACTGGGGATTATTCTTAGATTCATTTCATATTTACATAGGACATTACTTCAAGTTTCTACATAACACATAACATAAGGCCGCGCGCACTTTGGACACGAATTTGTATCGTACGTAAACGTATGATCGCGGTCACTACGAATTGAGGGCGCATACTAAATACGTTTTCCTCCGTTATATAGATAGTGTTCCGGTAATATAGCATTGAACGGATGAAAACTCCCAATGCGTTCGGATTGTTTTCGAACAACGGAACTATACGTACGACTAACTCGCAGTAGAATCTCCGCGCTCCCTTAGTACTTGGAAGGTCGGAACCGTTCGGGCGAGTTCGTATGTGGTTGCCCGAGTAAAATTCATACGAAAACGCGTCCAAAGTGCGGAAGGCCTAACGCTTGTTTTCACGAAACGGGAAGCAAAGGTGCACCTATAGTAGGTACCTATATCTAATTGAGTATCTCATTCTTATTCAGGCGTAAGTCTTTTTGTTGTTCCTCTTTTATATAAGTATTATAAAACATAACAATCCACTTGTATTCCTCGAATGAGAAGGCAGTGTTTCGTACGCCCACGTTTCGACATTTTAAAATATTTTGTGCGATCAAATTAGCTCTTAAGTCTTCTTGAATAATATAAATGTGTGCAAGTGAAATGTTACTGAACTGAGTCCTATTCTAATTTTATAGGTTAGTACCTGGGCGACTGGAGGACTGGCTCTGCTCTGGTGAAAATAGGGAATGCTCATTTAATTCCATGCTGCCATGATGGTAGGTACTTACTAATTCCATGTTGCCGAGTTAGTAGGTACTTACTAATTCCATGCTACCATATGTCATGCTATTCTAAGGTAGCCATCTTGTTCTAAACTTTGGGCGACCGAGCTCTGCTCGGGTGAAAATACGGAGCAAACGAATTTCCCCAGATATGAATAGCTAGATCGATTTTTCGCCCCCGTAAACCCCTATATTGCTACTTTCATCGAAATTGTTAGAGCCTTTTTCGAGAACGTCAGAACGTGATTACAAATATATACGAGTATATACATAAATATTGCTCATTTAATAATACAGGATGTGTGCAAGTAAAAGGTTCCTGAACTATCTAACCAAATAATATTTATTTCCTCGCAGCAAAGGACAATGACCAAGTGACTAAGGAACCTAGTATCGGTATGAAACATGCAGTGACTCAAAGATTTATGGTTTAATTAAAAGAATAATTTTAGGGCTTTCACATGTAATTTACCATTTTACCATAATTCTCGGCATTACACGGTAATTACGTCTCAAAATCTAGGTTTAGAATCGAATCTCTCGATTTTTTGTCACAATGTATGCTGTTAAATTCAAAATACGAATTAGTCAAAATAACGTTTCAGAATTTTCAATGCTCGTCAATTCCGACATTAATTTCCGACAATGTTTATATAATCATAAAACGTTCACGTTAATGGGACCTATACGTTAAACCATGGTTAAAGCTATAAGATCAAAGTGCTGAACATTTTTCAGTAATCAATGTGACATAAACTTATAAACATAGCTAATTAAATTAAATCCAAATTGCAAAATAATAATGGCCTAGTAGTAGAGATTAAAACAAAACATAAATGAAATCATTCAATTAATTATACAAAAATAATAAACAATTTTAAAAGTAAATTCACCTATCCTTTCGACCTATCGCTCGAGATTGTACTTAAAACTAAACGAATGGGACGTGCATATTTATAGAAAGAGAAAGCCCGCCGTTCTGTCGCCAGCATAATTCTGCTCAGGATGCGCGCGCATAGAATCTTAGCACTTGTTTGTTCTGTTTTCAAAGAGTTTCTTTTGATGAATGAAACAGGCAAAGGTCTCTAAAACCTTCTGCCTTTCGCATAACCAAAAGGTTTGATTATGTACTTTTAACATCTTAACAGATTATTATTACAATGTAATAATTATAATTAGTTGTTATTAATATCTGTTGTTACTAATTATTCAACAATAATTTTAATAATTGGATGCGTAAATTAATTATTTTGCGTAAGTCAAGAAGGTTTTATTGTTTACATACTCTTTGAAGCCAATGACATGTGACATTACGTGGGTGAAAAAAACAATTTAGAGGTAAAATAGGAAATCGAAATAAAAACTGATACTTTTATGGTGTTTTTTATACGGAGAATTTAAGGAATCGCATTACTAGATACAATTATTATATTTAAAAACAAGATTTATCAACATTATAAACTTAAGTCACCACAGAACAAATAGCGATACCAGAAATGGTCAATCTCTTTTGCGATCTTATCTCATAGGTAGGTCTTCCTATCAAGCATCTTGTTGTTCCACAGCATGGTACCTAAAATAATTTACAAACAAGTCTAAAACCTGACACAAAACTGACTTATAATGCTCACTGCCTGAATCTATTTCACGCATATTCCTTTCTTACAAAATCTTCCTACCTATCCACATAACGCTGTGTAAAACTTTCTTCATTTACTTCATAACTGTAAATAGCTTTACCAATTTCAACTAGATATTTAAACCCTGATAAGCACATTTTCATAATGCGCAATTACCTATTTTCATAATATAAAGGCCAATAGCTCGTTAGAGTGAAAATAGCTTTGAACCGGTGTACACCCGCCTTGCCCACGACCTACTTATGCCCGATACACACTATCGCATAATTCACACGTTCTCGCCCCAATCAAATCTCGCATCTTTGATTGGAAAGTTGAGGTGAGGATTTTATTGAAATGACATTTGGCACAATGGGTGTGAGGACGGCTAGCTTATTATGTGTACATTTAGGGGTATGAGGAACAGGGTTTAAAGTTCACTCATCCCCCATAGAAAAGACAGGATCCTCCGACCAGACGGGTGTTGTGTCTGGCGGGCAATACTGCCCAGAGGTTGAAGTCGGGAGCTTGTATATATGTCCATCGCGCGGCAAACTCTAATTGCGCGATGCAGGATTTGTGTGACGTCAGGTCTTTGATGCGTAGCGTTCGCATGTGGCGATGTAGATGCCGCCACATGTACATAATTTTGTATAACGATAAAAATTTTGTCGTCATTTATCCAAACTTCTTAGCCAACGTCCGCACGGACGTAAAAATATCGCGACGGGATTTTATCGGGCACTGGATTTTCAACTCTCGATGTTGAGCCGAGCGTTGAGAATCCAACGCGCTGGGACGCACTGTCGTCCCAGCGCGTCGAAAAAAACACTGTTGGATTTTCAACTCTCCATTGATTGACAATCCAGTGCACGAAAAAAATCACCGCGGGAAAAAATCGCCCGTGCTTACTTGGGCTTATTGTGGTTATACTGAAGAAGGCCGTACGTTTAAAAAATCTACCGCTGATGTTTGTACATGTTATTTTATTTTATTTTCAAAAAGGACACATTGTACATTATTATATTGTTTTGCATTCTAAAAACAAATATGCAATAATTTGGTGGTTAACAAAACTGAAGTTAGAATGAACATCAAATTCGTCGTTGCAAAGCCACAAGCAGCAATAATGTACTGTTACCAACCAGCACACTACAGCACCTACATTATAACCAAATTAATATTTGCCTTCGCCTAGAACCGCACGACATTCTAAACTACGCCTAACTATCGTGTCGCTGGCAAGCAAACCTGCTTTCGTGTTATTATTTAAGAATTAGTTTCCATAGCAGTATTCCTTAATGTTATAGGAAAGAAAATTCTACGAAGTTTGGTACAATTTCAAATGGTAATTAGTCAAGAACTTGGCTTCTATTTTATTTCGTTCGACGGCCTTTTTTCTGTTTGCAATTGTAATTTAGTCTTACCAAGGGGTATCGTATTACCCAGTAACTGGGCTGTGTAGGTCAGATTGGCAGTCGCTCCATGTAAAATACTGGTGTTCAGCTGTATATGGTGTGGTGGTATCTCGCCACATGCCAACTAACTACGCATCAAAGACCTGACGTCACACAAATCCTGCATCGTGAAATTAGAGTTTACCGCGCGAACACCATATATATAACTTCCCTGACATCAATCGTTGGGGAGATGCTCGCCAGACACGACACCCGTCTGGTCGGAGGATCCTCTCTTTTTTTAAAGAGGATGAGTGAACTTTACATCCTGTTTCTCAAACCTCTAAACTGGTAAGACTGGATACCGACCCCAATAGAGTTGGGAAAAGGCAGATGATGAATTGTATGTAGGTATTTTTTCAATACCTGTTTATAAGAGTGATCAAAAGTCAGCTGTAATATTAAAAGACAAACCATCGTCAAGACCGCTTTTGTATCCTACGTCTACCTCGTAATTGCTTAACCAGTTTTGACAACTATTCTGAGTAAAGTGAAACTTCCATTATTCTGCGGCCGTATCTGCGTCTATCGTGACAAAGAAATATCTGCCAAAGCTTCGTATGTTTTGCTGGCTAAAAAGTTATCGAGCTAATACAGTGGTCACATTAGCGGCTTCGACGCGTTTATTACGTACCGCCACCCGAGCGATAAGTGCTAAACCGCCTGAACTATCGCGACGATACCCAAAAATGGTTTCTCACATCTGCATGTATTGTATCACTGTGCAAAGCTTCGTCACGATAGACGCAGATGCGGCCGCAGCATTAGGGTCTCTAATTATCGCATAGACAATGACGTGCGCTTGACATTCAACCTTAGAGTGGTAAATAAAAAGAGGTCGACTATAACCATTTTCTGAGTTTATCTTGGACATTACTGACATCGGTGAAGGAAAACATCGTGAGGAAACCTGGACTTGTAGTTAATATAAGTCTGAAATCACCAACCCGTCTTGAGCAAGCGTGGTGATCAATGCTCGTGCCTTCTCTGTGTGAGAAGAGGCCTTTGCCCTGCAGTGGGACAGTAACAGGCTGGTATTATTATTATTATAACCATAGAACTAGTAATATAGAATATGATCTATGTTTCTATTTTGGTACACATACTATAAATGCTGCTGTCGCTTTACTTATTATATATTAAAGTCGCTTTTCTGTCGCGTGTCTGTCTCTGTGACCACGTTGTTCTTCTAAACTCCGTAACGAATTTTGATGCCGTTTTCACCATCGTTTAGTAAATGTAGTCCAAAAGGTTTATTTGTATAACAATAATAATAATACCAGCCTGTTACTGTCCCACTGCAGGGCAAAGGTCTCGTCTCATACAGAGAAGGCACGAGCATTGATCACCACGCTTGCTCAAGCCGGGTTGGTGAATTCAGACTTATATTAACTATAAGTCCAGGTTTCTTCACGGTGTTTTCCTTCACTGATGTCAGTAATTTCCAAGATAAACTCAGAATGTACAATTCTGAATTGAAAAAGTCATATTGGTATTTGCCCAGATTTGAACCCACAACCTCGTGCATGAGAGGCGAGGCCTTAACCATTGGGCCATCACGACTTTTCTTCTTTTTTTTTATTTGTATAATAATACATTAATATTAAAGTAACATATAATAAAGAAGTCTCGATGTTTTATCGAGTCGTAAAAACTGTGCAATTTTTATTTTTTTGTTTTTTTTATTTTAGCATAATTTACAATACTAGTGACCCGTTTTACTAGTATATGTAAACTGTGCTAAAATTTTGGTGTACAAGTACCTATATACTATCTATTTATCATCCAACTTAATGATGCAGTTTTATTTGTACTATATTTTGGAAGCTTATTAGCTCTCACGGCATTGTGGGCTGAATAAGAAAGCAAGATAATCTTGTATCGCAATTTACTCTCTCAGTTCCTTTATTACCAGAAAGACCATTAACAATAGACGCTTTTGTTACTCCAAGATAATCTAAAAATGAAAAAGTAGGCGCCTAAATATAAGACGTACTTACTGCCTCAGTGACTATATTTCTTCCTTACGTCTACGAGTACCCTTGGGACAAGATATTCTTAGAAGTTTTTTTGTAAGTCATGAATGAGGATTATACACTTTATCTAACCTCTTAGATCCTCATAACACTCTGGTAAGATTATATTCTTTACTACTGAAAAATGGGGCTATTGACATGATCATCTTTTGGTGACAAAATTTTGACTGGTGGTTGTCATTAATATTTATTTCTGTTGTTATGGCAAAAGAAACCACGCAAGAGCATGAATTATTGTTCAAATTCATACCTAAGTATGGCATAACGACAAAAATGGGAGCAGCCTCGCCCTATTACTGGTGAGGGTAAAGGTACATCTCTGTCTACCCCTTTGTGGAATACAAGCATGATGTTCCCATCAAACAAGCTAAAAGTACACAAAATTTAACAAACCGTATCGAAACAAATTACGAACAAATCGAGCCGATATGTTTGATAGGATGAATAAAATGTTTACAGAATTAATCGATACGGGATTTAAAGTTGCGTTGACTCTTGCATTACACCATTCGTTTTGGATTTTGTTAGAATAGCTTTGCTGCCATTTTATCGAATTATTATATAGGCAGGGAGAGAGGGGAGATATTTCGTTTAATTTAGATTATTTTGATCTGTTTTTCCGTGTCAGAATTTTTACATGTTTTTTATGCATTGAGTGTTTACAAGAATGGTACAAGTTATCGATTCTTACCTGTAGTAGATAACTTTTCAGCAATTTATATTTCAGTAATGGATACAAAAATATATTTTTATCAAGTATCAATATTACTAGGTAATCATCTAGGTATTAAAACATCGTGAGGGAACCGGCATGCCTGAGAGATATTTCTCAACGGCAGGTGAAGCCAAGTCAGAAGCCCATGAACGGCCTTAAAACTCTGACACCAGGTTAGTCACTAACCACACGAAAAGAAGGAGAAGACTAAGTAATCAACGAACTTTACAGATAATGCCATCGACGAAGACGCGCCCTACTCTGCTTCCTAAACGCTTAAATTGATTGATATTGCAGTGCCTCGAGCATGTTTTCCGAAGCGAGGGTCCCGGATTTTTACGCCATCATAAGGTCGAGGGTCGCGTCTTTTTGGCAAAGTTTGAGACGCTCCAGTAACAGCATTTTGAGGGTTGTCTCGTGCAACCTAACAAGTCCCATATTTGTGAACTGGATTTCTATTCACCTAAACGAGAATAAAAAACCGGCCAAGTGCGTATCGGACGACGCACAATGAAGGGTTCCGTAGTTGGGATGAATTTATTCCAAGAACAAGCTTAACATTGTAGTTTAAAAACGTGTTCTCCCATACGGAATGTTTGGGAGATCATGTTTTTCAAATTGCAAATTTAAGTTGGTTGATTATTTCTCGTTAACCTGTACAGCCTACTTAGCTCTCATAGTGTTTATTTTAATTTCGTTATATATACTACTGCCGTAAATTTTTTCACAAGTCCAAGTACAACCATTTAGCTAGAAGGGGGGGGACACACTTGACTCTAACAAAAAAATTCAGTTAAAAGCTTAATATTTCGCAAACGGATCCCTGAATCCAAAAATGGTTTCGACAAACTTTCAATATTTTTGAAAGACCATTCTAACGATACCCCACAACATGGGGTAGATGAGGAAAAAAAAAACATCCCTCCACTTTACGTGTAGGAGGTACCCTAAAAAAATATTTTTTTCTTGATTTTATTTTACCACTTTGTCGGCATGATTAATATGTATACATATATATATTATATTAAGTATACCGACGACAATATAAGAAGCCCGATTTGACATTTCTCATTATACATGCTATGATAACTTTGTATGAACGTCTACATTTAAATCGAAATATCAAATTTATTAACTTATTGAATCACTATGTTATCGATACACTCTAACAATGAGTATCATTCGTAAGCACCAAGTTCCAATTTATATTGGAAAAACGCAGTCAAAAACACGAATTATTCGTTGATTCATATTCCCACAGAACGTTACTACAATGTCATGTCTTTGGGTTCGTTGCTGTAGTGTTGTGACCGTTTTAAGTCGTTTTCTGACCGAATAAAATCGATTTACTGTAAAATCGATAGGTACTTTTACAAACATTACTTAAGAAAAGAGAAAAACGTATAATTACTGTATTATTTAATGTTTAAACACATAAAAACAAAATCAATCGAAAGAAAATTATAACGGAAGACTTTAGAAGAGATGTACATTCTGACAATATGATGGAAAATTAATTTATTATAATGGTAACCGCCGAAGACAGTTCAACTGATGATATATAATTTTTCTGGATCATCCGAAGTGACGAAAGTGGTTTTTTTTTTTTACAAAAGTGAATTTCTTTATTTACACGTCGTGATCATGATGATGAAGTGTAATAAAAAGATATGCCTCGAGAATCAGTTTTAAGCAATGTAGGTAAATTATCGATTATAAACTCTAAGTATGATAAATCGATATGTCTCAAGAATCGGTTATTAACCGATATATTTTTCCCGTCACTACACAAAATATTTTGATAGGTGTCAAATCGAGCTTCTTAGATTGTCGCACGTATAATATTATAGTACTAACCGTCTCTGAGCTAAGCCGCGGACAGACAGACGGACATGACGAAACTATAAGGGTTCCTTGTGTACTACGGAACCCTAAAAATGACGAAAGAGTCTGTTTTTTTTTTTTTGAAGACTGGTAATTTTTAATGATATTTTATTTTTATTTTAATGATAATTTTTAATGATAATTTTTTAATGATAATTTTTATTGATAATTCTTTAATGATAATTTTTTAATGATAATTTTTATTGATAATTCTTTAATGATAATTTTTATTGATAATCTTTCATGTTTTTACTACCGACTTATTTATTCTATTTTTTGTTTAAGGGTATTTTGCCGGAAATAAAACACTATTTATTTATTTTTATTTTATTTTATTTTAAAGTGCAACATTCCGCTAATTTTTTAGTATTGTCAATACACTCTAATTACCAATAACTGGGTAATTAATTAGTAAACACAACAAAACTAAAACACTAGCGGTATGTTGCACACTTGTATTGTAAGCGATTAGGAAGAAGAGCACTATGGAGATGGAAATATCTATATTTGTTCTACTAAGTAGTTAGGTAGATATATTAGGTAGGTAATTATCTTGGCTTCAATTCAAACCAATACACAACTTAAGAAATAAAGCAGTACCTAGGTACGACTCATATCGAATGTTACATACCACGTTAAATTTCTTGTTAAATCTCTTCATATTCCTCCTCCAATTTGATAAAATCCACGCCCGTTACTATTAACTTAGAGCAAATTAGTTTTTGCTCTCAAATTACAGTTACATTTGCCTGTTTGATAACATATTCAAACTACTTGAGGCCAAAACTCAATTACCTCTTATAATCCGACCCCACTCAGCTACGGGTAACAAATATTTTAGGGCCTAACTTGCTTATTTCTGTAATTGTGTCTGTAAACTTAATAAATGCTTTATTTAACTTTTTTTTTTTTTTACTGTGTGATTTGGGTAAATTCTATGTTGTATGCAAAGAGATACTATTCATTGGTTCTATGTCATCGCTATTTAAAACCAGAGGCTTTGATAACTTAGACAAAGTGATATTCTACAAAGCAGCGATAAAAATGATGGAAAAGGCAAAATGTATTGAATTGACATTACGCTACCGAAAAGCATATTATGTCAATCCTGTTGAAAGTCGTTTTAGGCGCGGGACATACACAAATGGCAAGTGGCGCGGGCGTGGCGACGGTGTGGCGTAGTAAATCCTGGATACCCTCCGTCTTGGAAGAACGGAGGGTTATGTCGGACTCCTACTCTAACACCCCACAGTTCCGACTACTACAATGAGTCGGGGGCCCGAGAGATACTTGTACATACCTTCGCCGCACCCCCGACTTGAAAAATATTTGTAACTAAAAGCTTCAACATCGTACAAATTGATATTGGTAATGCAACATACAAAACCTAACTCTAAAAATAGTAAAATGTATCAATTAAATGAAAATAAATAGCGTTAAATAGTTCGTAGCGAGAAAAAGCCATATATAAAATAATCATTGAATAGAGGTATTCAATGATTATTTTATATATGGCTCTGTCTCGCTTCGAACGTCCTCCATTCTGATAGACACCATACAAAACATTGCTCCAATAGTGCAGGTAATTTTATAAATTAAGCTTCAAATTGATGTATGTTGAGACAGCAATTTCAACTTACATTATAACTAAGTATCTTGTTATTGTTCATGGTTGCTCATCATTCTATAAATCAATTAAAGTTATCTTTTGACACAAGAACTCGAACTCAATGGAAATCGAAATCAATCGAAATTGAAACTATTTTTGCTCTCATAAAATTCTAAATAAAACAAGGGCACTTGTGAAACGTCAGAAGCTCTAGGTGCACGGTTCTAATTGGTCGTTTCCTATGGAGAATAGCCGGCAAGAAACACCAAATAGTTTGTTCTATCCCACTTCTGGGCAACGGCGTTCCGGCACTCCTTCCATCTTTTACGAGCCCTAGAAATAAACTGAAAGATTCTTAGAAATAAAAACAAACAAACTCACACACCACAAACTCTCCGTTTAATTAAAAACAAGTCAACACAAACACTAACAAACTAATCTAAGTTGACACAACTCAAGCACCGGCAAATACTAATAAGAGAAACTTCACAAACGGTTTAAAAATATTGACAGACCGAACCTAATCAAGTCACCTGTGCACTATGTATAGCTATGTACATATTTGTTAGGCGCCAGAATGTACAGTCAACCAAACACATAGCGCCTAAACAAATAGGGATGTTGACTGGGTAAGAAAAAAACGATTTAGTCCGTCAGTCAGATAATAAAAACTTATTAGATATGTATTTATAAATCATATTTATAAATAAAAAATTAAATAAGGCGCATTAAAGTTGGGAAGAGGGGGCTCACTACGCCGCGTCTTTCCAATCTATACGAGGCCAGAACGCAAGGGTGTGAAACTAATCGCGTATAGATTGGAAATCACTTTTTTACTTAGGTCTTCCAATATATACAAGAGTAGTACGCAAATCCAAACCCATTTCATATTCCGTTATCCGTTCCATTTCACCCAGTCCACATTTTTTTTAAATTTACCTATTTATGTTTCTCTCTACTCATGTCAAGCGTAAGTGACGCTAGTTGCCCGTTCGAAAACGTGGATTTCGATGACGAAGAAGGAGCAAGAAACTCTAAGATTACTCGCACGCAGAATTATTATTGCCTGCGTAGTACAAAATTATTCCTAGCATGTATACCAAACTATTTCGTGGACTGTACGTTTAAGTTCGACTATTTCGCAAATAAAGGTTCAAGTAAACTGTGCAAGTTGAACCATTTTGTCCGGGACTCTAATAGGGTTTGCCTTGAGTATTGTGACGGCCCGTTTGAGATTTAACGGACTTTTCTCCAAGCAGATGGGGTTATGTAATCTGCTGATACAAGGTAAAATAATTTATTTATTTTTGGCTTTTTTCTATGTTGTCCATGCATAATCATAAGCTTGATCAGCCTATAATGTGCCGACTGTTGGGACACAAGCCTCTTCTTTGTGAGTGGGAGTGGTCCGTAATCCACCACGCGGGCCCAGTGCGGGTTGGTAGATGATTGCCATATTAAACTATTATTGTTTATTACATACATCTTATTCATTTCTTATTTAACTATGAAACAATTTAAAAACTAACAGACTTAAAATAATAATAATAATATGTACAAGAATATTAGAAAGGGGTGGGGGGGAACAATCATAGGGCATCAAAAAATTCGTCCGCATCGTTGTCAACAGGAAAAGTGCCCAAAAGGCTGGCAGCATTGCCACGTTGTATGGCAATGCTGATTCTCTGGACGAAGAATAGGCCAGCCTTCTGGTCACATGAACAGTCGACCAACCGCTTTGCGATGTCTTGAAAGACTAAGTGAGAACACGGACCCCATGGCCCTAGTGTTTCAACCCCAAACGGCTCAAACATATAAGTCCCAATAAGATTGGAGTATTTGCGCCGTTTGAGGTTTTCCGCACCTGCAGCAGCAGCCTCAGCAAAGCCAACCGTGCTAGGAAGATGGGATGGCGCAAGGGTGTCGACACACGTCGCATCCCACACCAATGGCCTACCTACCTTCCAAGGCATTATGGTCATTCCGTCTGGTCTCTTATTAAAGATGCCTGGTATGTCAGAGTTGTAATTTTAACATTTAAAAAAATCTGATTTTGGCAAGATTAAAAATGCTGTTAAATTGAAATACTTCTCTGAATCTAGTTACTGTACTAACGCAAATTTTTCAGCATATCAATAAATGACTTGTAGTAGATACGCATAAACAGCCTATACTATTCCCACTGCTGGGAAACTGGCCTCTTTATGGAAAGAGGGGACTGTAATCCACAACTGAGACCCAGTGCGGTAGATGTCAGATAAGTTCGAAATTTTGGTTATGATGCTTTCTTTCACCGTTTTGGGAGCAGTTGTGATGAAATTAATTACACAAAGTAACGCGTCTGCCTCTATTCGAACCCACGATCTACAACTCGTGAGTCGGGGCCGTTACCACCACTGATACTCGTTAATGTTTAAAGCAAACCCAGATCACTGCTTTAATAATAATCATCAAAGCATTTGAATACCAAAGTCATTAAATAAATTCTATAAAACAACTTGACTTTTATCCTTCTTCAGTCCTCAATGATGGCGCCCCTAACCCGGCCTAGTTCCTGTGTTTATCTTCAATAAATGAACGCGGCTCTATACGAGTTTGCTTTCGATCGCTGAACGATTTTTTTTTATTAGAATTTCTAATGCTCACACACCTTACTGTTATCGGTAACGTAAACTAATTTAATTGGTCTGATGGCTTTATTTTTGTAATGTTGGCTGACTGGGAATGTTTTCATTTCTGATTCGTTTTCAGGGAATGTTTGTGTTGCTTGACATGCAACTTGTTTTGAATGAATATTAGAACGTTCCACGAAATGGTTTGATTTTTATGCTTCGATAAACGAGTTGCAAGTTTGTATTTCTAAAATGTAAAATGTAACGATCTATGTTTAAATATTAGTTTAGTTTTCTGTGATTTCACGATAAAGGTCTCGCATTTATTTAAATGTTAGTAGAAATTTGGATAAAAAGTATTTTTATAAATTTTAAGCAAACTTACACAGCTAGTACATATCAGTAGGTACGCAGTAACTTTACATAAGCAGAAGATTGCCAATTACAAGGCATTATTATTAGTATTCTATATTTTCTTTAGTTTTTTCATATCGAAAATCATAAAACACTCGACATAATGTAATAATATTATGAGAGTATTATATACAAGTTCGTACTTACCTATATTTATCATAGCTCCTATGTTTCTAACGGAATACACAAGGAAAATATCATCTTCGAAACAAATCATAGCCGAAATAACAATAACAGCAAACTAAGAGATATGTAAGTTATACATTATTATGTATTACCATGTTTCTCCTCGTTTTTAGGGTTCCATACGGTTCTCGAAAGAAAAAAACGGAACCCATAACGGATCACTCATGTGTTTGTCTGTCTATCCGTCTGTCATAGCCAATTTGTTCCGAATCTAATGGACCGATTAAGTTGAAATTTGTTACACATATATATTTCTGTGACCCAAACACGGACGTGTAACTAAAATAAATGATTTTTTAATATGGGGGTCACTTTTGGGGAAATAAAAAAAAAAGTTTTGCAAACTGTACCGTGTGACCATCAAATGAAAGGGCTTGTTGCAAGGATCTCAAATGCATTTCTTATAAAGTTTTAAAACAAATACTTTTTAAAGATATTTAAGAAAATAGATAATTATTGACCATTCCCTCCCCTTAACTTCTAAACAACTGAGCCGAAAATTTTGAAAAAAATACAGAATATGGTTCTTTACTCATAGATTACAGGAAAACTTATAAGAAGTCTATGGTCTTAAAATAACATCGTAAAACTCTCAATATTGTGCGTACAAACTTCAAAGTGCAGTTACAATGTTTCGGAGAACATGTTTTTCAATTACAATGTTAAGTTTGTTCTTGGGATAAATTCATTCAAACTACAGAACCCTTAATTGTGCGTAGTTCAACACGCACTTGGCAGGTTTTTCTTTCGCCAATCGCTTAGGATCCCTTAAACCATATCTTCCAGTTCTCTTTTAAAACATGACATACTTATAGTGGTTTTCTTTAGTTTTGGATCGTAAAGGAAAAAATATAATCGAGAGGAATACAATTCATGGACTTTTGAGTGTTTCTATATTATTTTTGTAGTAACTATATTTCAAATAAAATTATTCAGACTATTGGTTTTTCTAGCCAAATACTTTTCCACTTATGTAAAATATATTCATTCAATCTGAATTGGTTCGGTGAAAGCTTTACGTATTTAATAAAATATATGAAACTTAACAATAGAGACACAGGAATTTTTATTCGACTTTCCACAAACTAGGGGTTAGAACCAAATTAAAAAAGTTACAAACTATTAATTACTTATCACACTAAAACTATGTAAGTACCTACCCACATTTATGCAAAATGGAGTTTTCTGAGAATCGTATGAAAGCGTTCGACGTAGTTAAACGATCGCATGTGCAGTTACCGCCTTCTGCTTTACATGATTAGCTAATTAAATGGTAATAGCACACCTTGGATTTATTCGATTTAAATCTGCACCTATCCTTGTGTATGAGGTTACTAGCAAGTAATCAACAGTTTTCCTCCCGTGTGTGTTAAATAGGGCATCTTAGTTACCTGCTTTATAAAGAGGATAAGCAGTGTCTCCCGCTGTCTGCTACAAGTAACCACTACTGTAAAAGAATCATGTTATTTCTTTTTTTTACTGAGGTAACCTGAATCTCGAATATTAATGGGAGAGTTCCATTTTAATTTTCTTCGGAATCTGCACTTGTGCTGGGTTATTGGCAAAAAGATCCCCCAATACTTGGGAATTATGCCAACATAACTGTGGTAAGTTGAATGTACACTTCTGTCTGCCTCTGCGGAGAATACAGGTATAATGTTATGCTGTCGCGGGAAAGTCCGAAAGTGATACCGTGGCCCCTGGTAACACACAGGCAACTGAAGGAACACAGGTGGGTTTTAGTCAGTAAGAGTCTGACAAACCCTCCCGCTCCGCACAGAGCGGGACCAGTTATCTAATAATTTCCATACCAAAAAAAAAAAGTTTAATGTTATGCTACGTTTTTTTTATTAAGAATTACGAGAATGGAACCCTTATCTCATACGGCAGACATTAAGCCGGTCAACCAATTAGCTTACCAAATTCCTTAGACCATTCTAGACAAATCTGTACCAGGTCCATACCCAGTAGTGTCCTACTTTCATGAAGTTATATTTCTGGACTAAAGTGGTACTTAAACTCATACATTTCCACAATCACGTAATCGTGGAATTGCGTGCGGTTATTGGGTCATATTTTGGTACGACCTTAATTATATTTATTGAAGTACACATGCTGTATATATTCGTAGCTGGGAAAGTTATGCTGTTATTGTTTTTGGTTGAAAAATAAGTAATTTCAACGCGTGAAATTCGAATAAAATACGGTAAGCTCTCAGTGAGCGAGGTCGTGAATTTGATCGTCACACGGGTGCAGAAATATCGTAAATTAGCTTCTTGCATAAGCTTAGTCGGTAACGGGAACTAGGTACCAAGTTATGTGGTAGGTACCCAATTACCTATATTTTTAGACAATATGATAAATATACATATTTGTAATGCACTCATCAAACCCTTTAATTTGATACCCAACATACTACAAAAATATATGCATATAAAAAAATATATACATATTACAAAAAACTTTTTTTTTAGTTCATGACCTTATTTATGTCCTCTAGAGGGCGCCATATTTAATGTGACGTCACATAGCCTATAACCAGTGGACGATTAAGACGCTTCAAACGATACCTCATTAGTCTAATAAATTTTGATCAGTAGTTTAGAAATTCTCATAACTTCTAAACTACTGATAACAGATGAACATACATACCGGTCAAAGTCATAACCCTCCTTTTTACTTCGCCGTAGTTGGGTTAAAAGCAACATCGACTTGAAAAGAAGAAGAACTAGTTTCTGACGTTTCATAAGTCCCAATGTAGGTTTTTAAGGAATAAAATATTTTGTATTTGCTCATTT
Organism: Agrochola macilenta; assembly: GCA_916701695.1. Taxonomy (NCBI): domain Eukaryota; kingdom Metazoa; phylum Arthropoda; class Insecta; order Lepidoptera; family Noctuidae; genus Agrochola; species Agrochola macilenta. The sequence continues at coordinate 17,744,392 of OU753560.1, read as the reverse complement.
TGGAAGGGTTCTATGGATAGAAGTAATGACTAGCATCGGTTCTAAATTGTACCTTGTTGGTAAATATTAGACCCTTTCTCCTACACTACTGTAATTGGGTCAACTCCCTAAAAAGCTAAAGAGATCAGTCTCAGGGGATATCGCCCTAATCAAGTGATGGCAGGGGGATTAATGATCGTGGTATGATATAATTAGTTCACGTGTGGATGTTTCTTTAAATCCCTTGGGATATTCTTGTGATAGCGTTTGTGGTAAAAGTGATATTGATAGGGCACGATCTATGGTAACGATTGCGTAAATGTACAATGTACATTTTCATCTCTTTAAAAATCTTTTCCGTAGCGATAAAATATGCACTAGCCGGATTTGAACATGATATTACCTATTCATTTAAATAGTTATTGTGTCATTTTTTTACAATTTAAAAGTAGTCTTGACTGCAAAAAACCGGCCAAGTGAAAGAAAGAAAGAAATAATAATGTTTATTTGGACACAGTTCGTGAAACACAAAATACAAAATAAAAAAAGTGAAAATAATATTTTAATAATAATAATTAATAAGTGCGTGTCTGAACACAAACAATGAAGGGTTCCGTAGTTGGGATGAATTTATCCCAAGAACAAACTTAACATTGTAGTTGAAAAACATGTTCTCCCATACATTCCAAATGTAAATGTAAGTTTGTACGCACAATATTGAGAGAGTTATTATAAGACCATAGACTTCTTATAGGTTTTCCTGTAATCTATGAGTAAAGAACCACTCTTTAAATTGTTTTCACAATTTTAGGCTCAGTTGTTTCATAAATAAGGGGGTTAATTTTCATATAATTTTCTTAAATATCTTTAAAAGTAATTATATTAAAATTATAAAATCCTTGCAACAAGCCCTTTCCTTTGATACGTCACACGGTACAGTTTGCAAAACTTTATTTTTATTTATTATTATTGCATAATGTACACTCAGTTACAGGCTAGGCTAAAACTTATGAGTACATGACCCTGTTAGGGCGCAGCAAGTATTATTACATTTAACTTACATCTAGGTTAGATACATATTTGGAAGTTAACATTATATTGCATATCTACTAAATATCAATATCACAACATTTATTATTATTACTACTAATGTAATAATAATGAAATTGATGATGATGTTTTAATTTTCTTATGCGCCCCCAAAAGTGACCCCTATATTCAAAATTCATTCATTTACGTCATAAGTTCGTGTTTGGGTCACAGAAATTCATATGTGTACCAAATTTCAACTTTATTGGTCCAGTAGATTCGGAGCAAATTGGCTGTGATTGACGGACAGACAGACACACGAGTGATCGTTTTTTCCTTTTGAGGTACGGAACCCTACAAATGAAAGCTTTTCTAGAGCCGAAAACATCCTTCCTTACACGTTTGTAAGAACATCGTCTATTTTCGGTTATCCTGTTTCTTCCTACATTACTAGTATAATTTGTAAATCACCACCAACAATACCCACGGGCAAACTTGGGTTGTTTACATATACAGGCCATAATAAGGAAAATACCTATTAATTTATCTTATTTATACCTCCCATTATGATATAATTTTGTACACTTAATCTACGTTCGCAATTAATTTGCCCAACATGTAAACAAACACGAGACACATGAAAAGAAAGAACGAAAAATTGTTTATTCTGCACAAACAAAACGCACATTAAAGACAAAAAGACATAAACTACACACATATAAAAGTAGCCAAAGGCCTCGTATTCAACCAATAAATAAAACTAAAAAAAATAAAAACAATGTTGTTCATTGGTTGATGTCAAGGCCATGGATCAAAGACAGTATTGCGTAATTTACTCTAATACAGCTATAATATTTACTCATAACGTTCAGTTTGCGCTACAACTTCATATTTTTTATGACTTTTTAACAGTACTAGTCAGTCTAAAATCAACTTTAATTACACTAGCATAAAGTTGATGTTTGTATAAGTGGAAATAACATCAAGTGGAAACAAGGATTTAAATATACCTTAGATATGTGCTGCTACCCCACATGGCAAGACATCTGTCCCACCACCAACGAAAAAGCGACTATACAATTTTTTCGTTCACGAAACGTAAACAAGATTGTACGTAGGTCCCGTGTAGATAAAAAAAATAGTATATTATAGTTGATAGCTGACTGTTCACACCACTGCACTGGCGAGTACTCGTTGGTCACAGCGACAAGAGCTATGGGCAAAACGCTCGCTTCGAACATAGCTCAGGTACCAGTGAGTAATCCCTCGTTGCCGTCGCTCACTCGCTGCTCCTTACTCGCCTAACCCGTATTTAGTTGCTAGCTTTACTCGCTTTTCGTTAATCACTGGCGATGGACCCAGAGCATAATAACTCTCAGTTCCCAAAACAGTATCAGAATAGAGATGTTGACTGCGGAAAAGTCAGTCAGATAATAAAAAAATATCAGACACGTATTTTTTGTTTTATCATATTAATACAAAATGGTTTAGATGAAACGCATTAAAGTTGAGGAGTCCCGCTCTTTACGTCACAAGACAGAATCAAATCTACCGGGGAGTGACGCCATGCCACATTTTAACTCAATGATTGCTGTAAATCTTTTGATTACGTAAAAAAAGTGAAAGTATGGGTCCAATATTTTTTAATAATCTACGTGAAGGACCAAAAAATATTTTTGTCAACGGCCCTATTAGTTTTGTCTTTCATAGGCAGAACGATTTTGACTTGGGTCAAACGGGTTTTTTAGTCATCAGTCAGTGACATCTTTGACTTTGGCACCATTCTTGTTTTCCATATACAGTCAAAATAGCTGATAACTCGACCATTTCAAAATACGTATCCATTTTTACCAAATCGTTTGTTAAAGCAATTTAGTTCTAAAGCAATTTTTAAGCAGTTTAAAGCATTAAAGTTAAAACAACGCGGACAATAATTTTGAATTATTATTCCGTAATTTGAAAACTTTTGGAGCTCATTACAGGGAGATGGTTTCTGTATTAGTTTCGAACGTTTAGTATTGGTTTTATAAATGAGTTTGAGTTATATAGTTTTATTAATGTTTGTTGTGTTTTGTTCGTTAGTTTTCCAGTATTTAATAGCCATTCTTGGTGAGGAAAAGAGCTAGATGGGTATTTAGACAGGATAGAACAAAATACCCTTGTATTTTGTTCTGAGCCGAAAGGCGCTATATCAATCGGTATAAGTTGTGAGAAAATTGACTTTTTGTAAATTATAATATTTAAGGATTTAAAAATACTGCTTACTGGTTTTTTTACGTTTTAAGTTAGATAGCGCTATTTGGCTTATACGCAAAGATGCAAAGTAGTTATAGCTATTGAATGGGATAAAAAAAAAATGCCGTATCTCAGAGATAGCGCCTTTCGGCTTAGCAGACCAGTATAAAATTTCGCAAATTACGCGATCAATTATCTCACAGTTTACCCTAGTCGCATTCTTTATTATTCTTGCTTTCATTTGCTTATCGTGGATAAGGAATCTGAACCTTAATTGCATAACACACTTTCAATAACAATCTGCATGATTTTGAAGGATATTTCTAATCCATTGCTTCTTATATTCGAAACATGTGGCTGCTCAACAACGTAAATAACGCAATGAATATATGTAGTTTAACTGTCAAAATGAAAGCTATTGCTACTACTTCTTCTTTTCGTGTGGTTTAGTGACTAACCTGGTGTCAGAGTTTTAAAGCCGCCCATGGGCCTCTGACTTGGCTTCACATGCCGTCGAGAAATATCTCTCAGGCATGCCCGGTTTCCTAACAATGTTTTCCTTCACCGTTTTTTAAGCAAGTGATAATTATACAATACGCACATGAATGCGAAAAGTCAGTGGTGTGTGCCTTGGGTTTGAACTCGAGACCGACTTGGCAGTCCGACGACGGTCACACCACTAGGCTATCTATCGTTATTGCTATTGCTACTGGTAGTGTGTTATGGAATTACCCCGTTAATTGGTCACGGTTGTTTCATCTTCATTTTAAGCATTATCACATCCATCACTTTTTCATTTTAGTGCGGATTTCACCAATGAAATTGAACGCGTTCAGCACATCTAAACGCGTTCAAGAGCTGTCAGTGTACAATATTCCATAACAATTGTGATACTGACAGCTCTTGAACGCATTTTAGAAATGCTGATTGCGTTCAGTTCCATTGGTGAAATCAGCCCTTAGTCTGGATTTAAGAAGACTGTAATCTCATATAATAAACTACCTAAATCGTTTAAACTTTTAAAACTTTAAGCTATGATTAGCCATCATGCAGGTCCATAATTCACCTCTTGGGTCGCAGACTATTACATCTTATGACTGCAATGTCTCTCTAGAGACAAAATTGGGTTTACTGAGTATAAACATAATCTGTCTCAAAGGGCATACGTAATTATAATCCCTACATCACCTATCTAGGGGAGACCAATTACTTTTTCACTAACGAACCCATCTTAAACTTTACAAATCTTATAATTTATATATATTATATAACTTCGCAAAAATTTAAACTCATTTTGTTAAGCAATTTTGAAGTTAATGTTGTTAGCAGTAAATATAATTTTTAGCACGCATGTGTAATCATAAAGTGTAATTTGTGACAATTGACTGTCTAGACAATAGTCGCAAAAAGATCTTATAATATAATCTTTACATGAATGATTATATTATAAAATCTTTTTGGAGAAACTACATGATTATTCAGAAAACTTAACAGACTAGTATAACATATTTGGGATTTGCCCAAATAAATAATAGATTAAATTTCGCTAACGAATCACATGAACTTGTAGAAGTTCTGATTAGGGCCGCTTTATGGCGCTTTTCGATTCGATTATATTGCCATATATCTTCTATTCTATTATACTGACCACGGACACCACAAACTAATTTCCTTATTCTGTGGCTAATAGCTTATCTTAGAAGGATTGATTTGTCGACTACAGAATTGGCTACGGTACAATTTACTTGATTTATTAGGACATTCGTCTTTAACAGAATATTTCTATCGACACAATTATCGGCATACCAGCCTATCTGTCTAACCGGTTTGAAATTTGGGGCTTAAAGGCCTTAGAATGGCCATTTTTCTGTCCCTTGACATCCACAATATTATTGTGTGCTATAAAACTGTGAGCTGTCCCTCTGGAAAGACGATATTTTTATCGTACAGATAACTGTGTAGGTATTTATTGCCGTATTCAGGTCTGCCATGTTTTTACGGTTCCGTGCTTCAGAAGGATAAAACGGAACCCTCATAGGATTACTTCGTTGTCCGTCTGTCCGTCCGTTTGTCTATCGGTCAGTCCGTCAAGACCCTTTTTCTCAGGAACGTGATGAAGTGTAAAGTTGCAATTTATATCAAATACGGTCTACGGTCTCTTGGAGCTCTTAAAAAACCGGCTATTTATGCGATATATTTTAGATTTGAGAGATTTAGATACTCGCAAATAAATTAAAACATATAGGGTACTTCCCATTGAACCTAGAATCATGAAATTTGGCAAGAAGCTAGGTCTCCCAGTATAAGTAAAGGAAAAAGTCCGAAAATCGTTCATTAGTAGTTTTATCACATTTTTTTTTGCCATTGCAAACTTGCATTAGCAGTTAGAGAATTGATCGAGGCGTATCGATGTATGGGAGACAATGTTTTTCAACTACAGTGTTAAGTTTGTTTTTGGGATAAATTCATCCCAACTACGGAACCCTTCCTTATGCGTGGTCCGACACGCACTTACGGTTTAAGACATTTATTTCTCAAAAATAATACAACAATTCACTTTTCATGAGAAATACAAGATAATCTTAATACTAAATACACGAACTTACGAAGAACGGCTGGTTTTTACTTACAACACAATATTGCACAATCTTACAAAGTGAACGATTTCTGAAATAATTCCCTACTCAAACGAGCTATTAAATCCCAAACAAAAAACATAACAACAACGTATCGTATCGATAAAATAAAAACAAAATCCCCCTCTATTTGATGAGCTCTCTGAACAATTCTTTGAACAAAATTCCCTCAGAATATAACAAAGATGTACGTAGTTTTCTTTTAATTTTTCAGACAGAGCTTACGAAGTGATCCCGGACGCTTTGAGAGCAATGCACGTGCTCGCTCCGACGAATGGGCAACTCCCCCAGGGATCCATAATCCCACCTCTATACTGGGCTAAAGAAGGAAATTTTGTACCCGTAAGAATTTCCGAGTTCGTATTTTGGTTCCTAATAACGCCCGCGTGAAGTCCGGAGTCGATTGAAGAACTACGTTTTGGAGAACTTTCGGCGATCAGTTCCCACTGAGACTAAGGTATTTGAGGAATCGATTTATCGTTTGGGCTGTAAGTTTTGCTCGTAAATCAAGCTTAAGGATGGTGCCAATACTCATGTTTTTATTCATTACGGTTTGGAAATGTATTTAGTTGCCACACATATTATTCTGGACGGGTTTGATCACTCCACACCCAATTTATCGATTAAGTTTGTTTTTATTACTGATAGACTCGCGTGATGGTAAGCTAAGATGTGGTCGACGATGGGACACGCTAACCTAGAAGTAACCTACAAGTATTCACATTCAACTTGAAGACACCCAGGTTTGAAGTTAAGGAAACACAGACTACGTCAGGAAATTAGACTCCTAGCTGTATGATTAATGAAAGTGTGATATTAAATTTTGAAATAGAATAAATAAATAGACGGCGGAGGCGTTAAGCCCACTTACACATCTAAAGTCCAGTTTCATGAATAGGCGTTAAGCCCACCTACACATCTAAAGTCCAGTTTCATGAATAGGCGTTAAGCCCACTTACACATCTAAAGTCCAGTTTCATGAATAAGCGTTAAGCCCACTTACACATCTAAAGTCCAGTTTCATGAATAGGCGTTAAGCCCACTTACACATCTAAAGTCCAGTTTCATAATCAGCCTATAATGTTCCCACTGCTGGGACACAGGTCTCCTCTCTTCGAGCGGGAGCTGGTAATCTATCACGCGGGCCCAGTGCGGGTTGGTAGATGTCACATGTTTTCGAATTTTTGGAAAAAAAATATTGGAATTTTTTGGTTCTAGGACATGCCGGTTTCCTCACGATGTTTTACTTCACCATTTTGAGAGCAGTGGTGATGAAATTATTTACATAAAGTAAATCACCTCGAACCCACGAACCGTTTGGGCCAGCACTGCTCCAAGTCCAGTTCATTACCACTCAAATAATTCAGTCGTTTATTTGTCGTATTGCAGTAGAGTAATGAACCATAACATTACCTGAGTCCAGCAAGATAATCAGGTGTATTTTTTAGTGCACTTTCGAAACTTACTGTGATTCGGCTAAAGACTAGAACTAGAATAAAATTTTATTTCGAGCTTACTAACTTAAGTAGATTTTTTTATTTTAGTTACGTTAAAATAAATGTGGAATTTAATTTCTGTGACGTAAGAGACGCTATGGAATGCCGCATTGGATAAACTGTAGTCTGTTTTATTTAGAAGTATGAGGCCATAAATAACTAGAAATGAATTTTGATTTGTAACTACTTTTTAACCGACTTCTTTTTTTTGGGTGGGAAATTATCAAATAACATGGAGGGCGTGTCCGTCTCTTACTAACTAAAACCCATCCATGTTCCTTCAGTTGCCTGTTTGTTGCCAGGGGCCACGGTACCCTTTCGGAATTTCCCACGACCCTTGCCGACATCGGCCCTAGCGAGCCCCGTCAGTTGTGTTAACATCTTCTTGAGCCGCGCGGTACAGAAGGCGCCGTCGACCCGGGCCTGGTCCTTATCAGACGGCGAGCTACCCATTGCTCACCGTCCGCAGGCCCGTTTACTTCTTATTTTCAAATTATTCCACGATTCACTTTCTACGTTAGTGAATCTTCGTTGGTCTTGTGGTCGTATATGATTTCTGAGCGTTAGATCCTGGGTTCGATTCTTAGGTCGGGCACTGATATTGAGTTTTTCTATGAGGAATTTCTCAGTAGCAGCCCAGAGTCTAGATTAGTGCCCGGTTGATGGGAATACGTCCTCCCCCTATACATTATACTTAAAACTAGTGGTCGCCCAGAGGTCGAAATTCGACCATAATTCATTTAAATGTCATGATTCTACGGTGGCCATCTTGTGTCAAACGCATGGTAGTGTGTGTAATGTGTTTTTTATTCATTTAATTTATTTCTAATGTATGTATATTATATAAAAATGTTAGCTTTCTGCACTCCTTCTCCATATAAACTTTAACTGTGCCAAATTTCATACTTCTCCGTCCGCGTAATTTTTGTAAAAAGGGGTCCAAAGTTTTTGCTTCACGTATTAATATAATCATTATAATAACGAGCGAAATTCGGGTGTACGTACACCTATCCTACCTACCTACCTACCTCTGCCTTACCCAGATGCCCCACAAGACAGTAATGCTATGTTCCTTTATTTCTCGGTTATCAGACTGGCAACAAGTTTTCAATTTCAATGCTTTTAACGTTTCCATGGTCGTTAGAATATAATCTAAAGTTAGTACTAGATTGATATCGGAAATTGTATGACACATGCAATCAATATAATATTGGAACATTTTCTAGATTGTTTGACGTACGGAAGGTATAATTACAACTTGGTAGTCCGTTGTTTAGGGTAGGTATTTTGTAAATAACCATGACAAATTATTATTAGTGTTGTAGCTACGGTTAAGTATAGATTTTTCTTAAGGCGCGGGACAACAATGGTGAATGGCGCGGGTGTGGCGACCAGTTAACGAAAGTGGCGACCAGTTAACGAAAGTGGCGACCGTGTGGCGCGGGCGTTGCGCCGCCCGTTTCATATTTCATACAAAATGTATAGGAACGACGTGGTGCGAAATATATACAAGAGGCGTGGCGCGGGCGAGACGACGGTGTAGCGCGGGCGTTGTGTGCGACCGCGCCACGGCTGCGCCCCTCGCCACTTGTACATGTCCCGCACTTAATGTCTTGTCTGTTCTTATTTAAAAAAACACAACCATTTTGTTTACACTTTTACCCGACTGTCCCAGGAAGGTAATGTTTTTTACAGTAATTAATTTACCTAACTTAAGTTTCAGATAACTTGATCTATCTTCATTTAATCTATATCTAGCTTAACATTGTAAGCATAATAATTATATCAATCTGAGAAGATTGGCGTGTTAATAATCTAATTATAAACTGTGTACATTGACACAGACATAATAAGCGTGTGTGAGTGGGGTAAAAAGGTAATCAATAAAAGTTAAAATTGACTATGCCGTCCCGACCTGTCACGCCAACAACTTTAGCATAAATAAGCCTTGTTATTTTGTGTATAGACTTGACCTACATAGACGGATTACCGCAAAACATTGCAACGTTACCCAAACAAAATTCCGACTTTTATAATATCAAGAGATTTAGAGGATTTTTGAGTAAATAAATTTTTGTTACGGGGATTTGTGCGTGAAATATTGCTTTGGCTGCCACTCTGAGCTGACTGTAAATTAAAATTACCTAGTTAATGGGGCAAGAGGGACTGTATTATTGTATTTTTTTTTCTATGATCTTGAGATTTTAAATCACTTTATCCCTTAAAAGATTGTTGTCTGAAATCTAAATTTTTCGTTATGTTCGCATTTGAAATGAAATAAATGATCGACTCGTAATACCTGTGTGTCTGTGTTTCAAACAATAGTACAATACTGTCGCGGCCTGCAACAGAGGCATTGATGGACGATCGTGAAAATGTGGGCCGAGGCGAGGCCGAGGCACACATACGTGAGTCCATCAATGCCTGGATGAGACCAAGGCTTGTATAGTACTTTTCTCAAATAATGCGCGGAAATTCCAACTAAGTAAACTATTTATACGTAAATACCAGAATCAATGACGAATAACGTTAATTTTTCGCGCACCATGTTCATTTGTTTCTTCTTTATTTTGAACAGCTCTATTTGCAAGCCAAATCGAAATTTAAATAAAATCTTTGATAAGTTACCTCCTTGGTGGTCCATGTGTTGAAGTAAAAGTTCATTCCATTTTTAAATGAATGAAATTAAATTCCAATTTCGATTTATCAATATAAAAACATACATCTACCTATTTCATTCCTGGATTGACCATGACGTAATGAATACCAAAAACAAATGCCTATGTAGCAGCAGTGATCTGTGGCTAAATAGGTCGGGTCTTCCTTTTATCAAGCCAAACATGTATAGTATATGTACTATACCGTAACGATACCTTTGTGTATCACAATGCCTACAAACTCCGAAGGTACTCATGTAATCATTGAACTGATATCGAGTAGCTGACTGTCGGTGAACTAAAGGTCGATTTACCAATTAGGCGCTAACCAAAGTCACGACTTCACGAGACATCTTTTGAAGGCACACAAAACCTCTCGAATGTATTGATTAATTATTCAAGTGTCAGCGAAGTCTTGGCTTTATACACTTTTTGCAGACCTTAATGCTTTTACTAAGTAAGAAAACATGTCGGTTCTGTTTTTATCCTAAAACAATAGAACTACAAAAACATTCGTTTCTGAAAGTTAACCCTTGAACTAATATTACTCTAAAACTTTGTATAGCAACAGCTAATAATGGAAAATTGCCATTATAAGTATGTCACCGAATTAGGATGAAGATACGTTGAAAATTGTGCAAAAGTTGTCTTTCTAACATAGTAATCGACTTTAAAAACCTCATAAGCAAGCAGTTATATGTAATTATAGTTAGCATTTTAACGAAAAATACTGGCTGCATCTACGTTTACAGAGTATGGGTAGTAAAGGACAAATTTTCTCCCTCCTATTTTCATTTCTAAATCCTGCCCAGACAAAAATAAAATACTACGTTCATTAGTAGCAGCCAGCTAATATCATCCAGCTTGTGGCGAGTTTCAAGATTTCAACACAACAGACAATGTTTAATCACACAACTAAACTCAGTTTCTTCATGTAGTTATGTTTTACTGGCTGCATCTGCGTTTACAGAGTATGGGTAGTAAAGGACAAATTTTCTCCCTCCTATTTTCATTTCTAAATCCTGCCCAGACAAAAATAAAACACTACGTTCATTAGTAGCAGCCAGCTAATATCATCCAGCTTGTGGCGAGTTTCAAGATTTCAACACAACAGACAATTTTTAATCACAACTAAACTCAGTTTCTTCATGTAGTTATGTTTAATTTCTTTCTATCAGGATTTAAACAAAGCAAACGACCTACTAAACGTCCAATTACCAAATGTAATGGAGTCGGTACTGCACAACACGGTACGTCCCAAAATGAATATTTAAGAACTGAAATGTAACATTCCGTTTGTTACCCGACCGCAGAACTACACCGTCTATAGCTACTTAATTGTACTAAAACAATTACACTCTTTGTTTTGTTACACTTAACATACGAAAACAGTTTACTTAGAGTGAGGGTAACGTTACAAAATGGACGCTCTAGCTCTGAATACGTAATTATTTAAACAATTTTATACAAAGCCTGAAAAACTAATTTGTGTTACGGTTATTATGTTTTCGACTATTGTTCTCGCTTATTCCGTATGTAAAAGATATGGTCGTTGTTCAAACTTTGCGCTAGATTTCGGAGAATTTTCTTGCGTTTATTAAGTTCTATATTAATGTTGACGCAATAAATGCTAAGCAAGATTTTCATAAAAGCTGTTTCCTAATTTTGTTAAGGAATTTACTGTTTATCGTTTCTATGAAACAGACGTCATAAGTAATACCTAACATACGTTCCTGTATGTGTGTTAGGAGATTTAAAACTGATCTACTAAACATGGGTAGATAATATGTATTTTTTTCTAGCAATTTTCTACATACAACGTACCCACTTTAATTATTTTATTTACTTATTTTATTTTTTCATACATGACTTGGTATAGTAGAGCAATAACTACACGTAGAATATTTTTGAGAGGTATTTTCAATTTAACCTGTTCTTCTAAACTTTGCATCTTATACAGCCCTAATGGTCAATGTATTAAACAAATATGAACGTATACCTCATAAATATTACCTAGGTATACTCGGACACGGGTTGAACCCACGTACTTCCATAACGTGCTTGTTTTATGAAAGGCAATCGTGCATAATTAGTGACAGCTTGTTAGACCGCTACCTGGCTGTAATAACTTGTCTTTATTAAGGTTGATAACATCGAGATGGTATCGGGGTAAGCAGTTTTATAATAAGGGCCAAGAAACTAGGAAACATAAAGTCTTGGTTTACGTAAATAGTGTTTTTTTTTATTTATATTTTTGCATAATTTTAAGAATACTGTACACAGGTGGAATTAATGCCTGAGGCAATTTCTACCAGTCAACCTTAGGGTAATGCAGAGCCTGCTGGGGTTGCGAGTTGTACGAAAGGGATATCGTGGCCCCGGCACACAGGCAACGGAAGGAACACGGGTGGGGTTTAGTCAGTAAAAGTCTGACACGCCCTCAGCTCCGGCCAGAGCGGGAGAAGTTGTTTGATAATTCGCCACAGTGAAAAAAAAAAGAGATGCAAATCATGATAGGTGCAACATATGGGATAGTAACTCTGATATAACTATAAAATTCAAGAATAAATACTCTCATTCTCCTTCTTGTTTTCGTGTGGTTAGTGACTAACCTGGTGTCAGAGTTTTAAAGCAAACAAAAAAAGAAAATAAGAAAGTAAGAGAAAAATTAATTTGTTTTAAACAAAATAAACTTTGTCTGGAGAAATAACGATCGGTAGAGGAGAAAACACCTCCAGCAAATCAGCGCTGGGATGTTTCGGCCAACTTCTGACGATTATGTTTCCGTGCTTTCACTTATATAGATATCCGGTTAGTTGCCGTTCTGATGTTCAGAGAAAGCGCATTCCAAAAAAAGACAGCCTGAACAAAGAAAGAAGAATGAATGAAGCCAGAACGTGTATGTAAGTATCTAAAGAAATATTTTTATTATTATTAGTTTCTGTCTATTTTGTACGTAAAATCATTTCCTTTCGACTTAAGTTTGCTTAAGTATGTCCTGTAGTATTTTTTGGTTGCATCTAAATCATTGTATTAAAATTCATAAATCTCATATTGCTTATCTTCGAACGGTAGCAATAACAGCAGAGTTCCAATAACACTTATTCAGGAATTCATCTTAATTAGGAATTTGTCTAGCCTTTTCCCAACTATGTTGGGGTCGGCTTCCAGTCTAATCGGATGCAGCTGAATACCAGTATTACCAGTATTTTATATGGAGCGACTGCTTATCTGACCCAGAACCCAGTTACTGAGTAACACGATACCCCTTGGTAAGACTGGTTGTCAGACTTTCGGGCTTTTGACGACCCGTAATAACTGTCAAAGATCCACGAATGACAGCCGGGACCAACGGTTTAACGTGACGGAGTTTCGGTATGTAAAGATGGTCACCCATCCACGGACCAATCCCGGCAAGCGTAGCTTAACCTGATATTTTGTTATTTTGTTATTCATAGCAGGCAAAAAGTCAGTGCTGCTTACCCTTTTTTTTTGTGTGGGATATTACCAACTAACTTCTCGAACGGGAGGGCGTGTCAGACTTTTACTGACTAAAACCCACCCATGTTCCTTCAGTTGCCTGTACGTTGCCAGGGGCCACGGTATCCCTTTCGGACTTTCCCGCGACCCTGGCAGGCATGGGTGGACCCCGTCAGTTGTGCTGACATCTCTTTGAGGCGCGCGTGGAACACAACGCGCCGTCGACACGGGCCTGGTCCTTATCGGACGGCGAGATACCGATTGCTCTGCGATTCCCGACACCCAAGGCGTCGCCTGCAGCGGCCAGGGGCGTGAAGGCGCGTAATTTGCCTCTCCCTCACGCGTTCCGCCTCCTCCTTCTTGAGCATTACTGTTTCGCAGAAGGAGGTGAGGTGGGAGGCGTACCACGGCCTGGACCAGGGCCGGACGCGAGAGATCACTGCCACCGATCACCTCCACGAGGACACGGCGGTGCTTCGCCCAAGCCGGGCAGACCTCCACCGTATGCTCCACCGTGTCCTTCGGGCGATACACACAATGGTGACAGCCGGGCGTTTCTTTCCGCCTTATCGGGAACAGGAACCACCCGAAACAACTGCGTCCGGTAAGGATGCCGTGGTGCCTCTCTAGCCACTCCTCAAAGAGGATTATCGCCGCAATCGTGTCCAGTGCTGCTTACCCTCATTATTTCAAATCTCTCGTAAAAGATTCCTAAAGCGATTTAATAACTTGATCCTAATTAAAGAGTAAATGTTTGATACAATCTTTTCCTTGAGAAATACTTTTAATAAAAAAATTATGAACATTTTTTCGGTTCTTAACTTATGATAATATCTTATAATAACAAAGTTTTTTTTTCTAATTATAGAAATGAGACAATTTTTCAAGTCTAGACAGTTTAATAAGTTGAGAGGCCCTAATGGGTTTTAAATTTTAAAAAAACATTAAGAAAAAAAACTTTCTTCTAAAACATTTCAATCTTGGAACTGGAGCTAGTCTGCTTTTTTATGTTGTTTTTCTTTGACGGCGTAATTGAGCGATGAGTAAGTACATCAAGTAACTACCTTTATAAGTATGAGTAATGATAAACTACACATTAACCCCCTTATTCATAATTCTGCTTAAAGTAATGATCAGCGCCTGTTTAACCATACATTTTTGACGTTTCAACGTCTCTTTACTTTATGAAACTTTTATCAATAAGAAGATAAATGCCTTGATTACCTCTTTGGTTCTAGCGGTTGCAATCGCTACTGCTGAGATGAGGTCCTGGGTTCGATTCCTGTGTCGGGCAAAGTGTTTTTGGGTTGTTCTACCAGGAGTTTCTCAGTAGCCGCCTGGAGTCCAAAATTATACCCGGACGATGGCAATAGACTCGCCCCCTATTACATGGTACTTATAGATAACTGGCAAAATGTGGGTGGATGTACTATATACACCTCTGTGTCCTACACCTCTCCCAAACCCTCCGGGGAAACTGGCGTGATAATATTATGAGATTACTGTTATGTGAATGGTTTTTTTTATCCTAGTTGGACATCAGAGAAAACAATTCTTCTCACATCTAATCCCTTAAGACGCAGATATACGCCAGTGGCCTTGAGTGGTTAGCTTGTGTGTTCTGTACTGAGCTCACACAACGCGTCGTATGTCGCTGAGTATGAGCGCTGTCACAAATTAGACGCATTATTAATTTATTGTACATAAAACAAAAGGTATTTTAATAAAACACGTATATTAAAAGATCAATATTTAAATTATCTTTAAAATGGTGAAGGTTTTCAGTTTTCACTGTGTGACATATATTATAATCTAAAATATTTCTATATTTCGTTATTATGAGAATTTTCTAATTAAACATAATTATATTTTTTCCAAATCATTAACACTACTCGTTTAGAAGTGACCTTCAGTATAAAATCTTAAAAGTCGAATATCGTCGCCTTAATCGACTACGAGAAACCAATTAGAAAATTCAAAGTAAGATCTTTTACGACCGTTTCTGTACTGTTCACGTATGCAAAACGTAAAAACTTCATACTCATGCAAAACACGATAAAAATGTTTATGGTGCTGTTTCCAAACATTCTTTATTTATAAGTTAATATGTCAACTGCACCCGCCCCAACCCTCCAAACGCGATGCGGTCAAATAATGTAATATTTTATTCACAACTTTATTTTTGTTCTGTCGTCGTTTCGCGGAGTTCGCGCCTCGAGAAAACATACAAATGTCGGTGGGAATTTCCAGATACTTTTGTTACTTTATGGCTACAGCAAAGAAGGAATGTTATTCAATATTTTCCTTTGAATTTACTTGTAATTTGTTAGTTTTATACCAATTTTGTCATTCTTTCCCGTGATAAGTGTAGCTATGAGGTGCCATTTTTATACCATAAGAACGCAAATGGGTTTGTGACTTCAATCTTGTACCTACTTATTATTTTTTCTAGGTTAATGCTTGCGCAATTATTCGTTAAGTTTAGTGCCACAAGACAATTAATAAAATTTTGTGATTCAGTTTTTAATTGAAACCTAAGTTTTAACTCAATACAATTATAGTCACGCAAACGAACTCAAAAAACTTCATTTCAAGCACCTAATAAAGTAGGTAATATTATAATTGTGCCATCAGTCTAGATTTCAACAGTTCGTGTTGTTTTTCTTGAATTTTGAAAACTAACAGAATATTTCGAGCGAGAGATGTTTTTACAAGATAATTTGACAAACTTCTTTAGACTTTCAACTCTTGTTTTTTACGCAAAATGCACAAAACGATTTGTAGAGATAGCAGTCGTTTATTAGGAATTTTCTTTCAAATTGCGTCATCTAATAATTCTTTTGACAAATAGATCAAGTTGAGACACTTTAATTTTAGTTACTTAGTAACCTCATGTGCTCTCAAGCTACCTAACTTCAGCAATTATGATTGTTACCTGACTCTAAGTCTATTATCTTAGACTTAATTTCAAGTTGAGAACTCTAAATGTCTGTACGTGCTCACGACCACTAATTGCACTAAAATGTCTATGAATTTTGGGTATTTTGTACCACATCAGCGTACAATGGGTTAATATTTTGTAACGAAATTATATGAAGAGAATTTAATATAAATATTTACTTTCATTCCACTTTAATTGTTGTCCAAAGGCTACTCGTGTTGAATAACTAATAAATCTTTATGGTTGCATCTAGCAAGAGAATTTGAACCTTAGTACTTACGATTTAAGATCTTTTATTTTTTAAATTAAGAAATTTTCTGCAATATAAGCTTTGCTTGCAGTTACAAACTCTTTTCCCGTTTTCGCACGTGACTCAATTATGAATAACTGCGATGTTGTAGAGGATTACATTTTTTTGAGCTCGTAATTAAATTCATTTCATTACGGCGTTCTAATGTTGGTCTAGGCACGAAAGGGTGATGTAGTGCCTGAGCTGATTCGAATGAAAAACACAATGGCTTACATTTTAAGGTATACACCCATAGGTCCATTAAACTGAGGAGAGTGAAATTATTCAAATGTGACCAGTCACGGCCACTGTATAAATGGTTTCTAAAAGCCCGCAACCAAGGACACCCAATCTCGATATATTTACTACAGTAATACCTCCACGCCTTTTACGATATATCATATTCAGCTTACGTCATAAAAAATATGTCAGCTGCTAACCGCGAGTTGTAAAATTTGATATAAGATGGCTTAGGCGCGAATTCTAAGAGTCTTTCATTTTGGGCTTCTGACGACTCTTAACGACTGTCAAAGATCCACGAATGACAGCCGGGACCAACGGCTTAACGTGCTTTCCGAGGCACGGAGGAGTCTCGGTATGTAAAGTTGGTCACCCATCCACGTACCAACCCCGGCAAGCGTAGCTTAACCTGATGGGTCGAATCATACGGCTGTTCTTACTTAGCCACGAGCAGGAGCTCGTGGCTAATTACAGTATCAAAGGAAGACCTTTGATAATGTATACGTAATTTGTTAGGTTCAGTAAAGGGTTCCATGACGATGGAACGCCATGGGTTGGAAATTTATTTGTTTACTGTTGATGACTTTTAAACCATTATGTTACTGTTATACGTCACTATGATGGCCCAGTGATTAAGGCTGCCTGTCCATTAAAGCGGAGCGAGGCAGCGGAGAGGAGAATAGCAGCGGAGTGGAGCGGAGTTGCGGACAGTGTTCCCGCATCGCCTCTCCGCTTCCCCGCTCCGGTTCCCCGCTCCACTTCTCCGCTAGTTTCTCCGCTCCGCTTCCCCTCTCCGCTTCCCCTCTCCGCTTCTCCGCTCCGTTTCCCTACTCCGCTTCCCGGTTTTGTATACATTTTTAAACTAGGTCGCAGATTCCTGTCCACTGAAGCGGAGCGGAGGTTTTATGCAATTCCATTGGTTAATATTGGCACACCGCTACTCCGCTCCTCTCCTCTCCGCTCCAGTAGACAGGCAGCCTTAGGGCCCGCCTCTCATGCACGACGTTCATTATCATTCTCCTGCACTTATCCCAATTTATTTGGGGTTTATATTCCTCCGCATCACAACATGCCCATACCATAACAAATGATTTCCACACAACTTTTCAGTCACCGGTGCCACTTGCAGACTTCCTCTCATGTACTCATTTCTTTTCTATCCATTCGAGTAACACCACACATCCCTCTTAGCATTCACATCTCAGCTGCATGCAATTGTCTTTCATTCATCCCTTTTGTGGCTCCAACATTCTGATCCATACAAGACAGCAGGTCCAACCATTGTTTTATATATCACGAGCGACGAAGGTACGACGTTACGGGCTCCAATCCGGGAAAGTACCAATGTGACTGTTTCAATAAATATATACTTTCTGAGTTTATCTTTGACATTATACTGCCACCAGTGAAGGAAATAGACTAATAGTTAATATAAGTCTGAAATCGCCAACCCGTCTTGAGCAAGCGTGGTGATCAATGCTCTGCATGAGAACAGGCGTTTGCCCAGCGGTGGGACAATAATAGGCCGGTATTATATACGTCATTAACAATACTACAGATAATGCCATCCACGAAGACGCGCCGCACTCTTCTTCCTAAACGCTTACAGTACAAGTGTGCAACATTCCGCTAGTTTTTTGGGTTCCGTAGTAATCAAGGAACATTTTTAGTTTCGCCATTTCCGTCTGTCTGTCCGCAGCTTAGCTTAGAGACGGTTAGTACTAGAAATCTGTAATTTGGCGTATGTATACATATCAATCATGCCGACAAAGTGGTAAAATAAAATCAAGAAAATGATTTTTTTTAGGGTACCTCCCCTACACGTAAAGTGGGTGTGTATTTTTTTTTCTCATCTACCCCATGTTGTGGGGTATCGTTAGAAAGGTCGTTTAAAAATTACGTCGTTGTGAGTTTGTGCAAACCATTTTTGGATTCAGGGTTCCGTTTGCGAAATATTAAGCTTTTAACTGATTTTTTTTGTTAGAGTCAAGTGTCCCCCCCCTTCCGGCTAAATGGTTGTACTTGGATTTGTGAAAAAATTCACAGCAGTAGTATATATAACGAAATTAAAAGGAAAACTATCAGAGCTAAGAAGGCTGTACAGGTTAACGAGTAATAATCAACCAACTTAAATTTGCGGTTTGCAAAACATGATCTCCCATACATTCCGGGAGAACACGTTTTTCAACTACAGTGTTAAGTTTGTTCTTGGGATTAATTCATCCCAACTACGGAACCCTTCATTGTACGTGGTCCGACATGCACTTGGCCGGTTTTTTATTATTGTCAATACACACTAATACCTTGAATGGGTAATTAGTAAACACGACAAAACAAAACACTAGCGGTATACGAGTATTGCACACTTGTACTGTAATTCATTAAGACGAAGAGTGGGGCGCGTCTTTGCGGATTTATACTATTCTTCGCATAGAGCAAACTGAATCTTGTAGAAAGCATTTTGTGAAATTAAAAATTTTACCTGTACCTTGTCTTTATATTTTGGTCCTACTAATTAGTTTTCTAAAAAACCTAGAGAAATACGAGACAAAGGAAGAAAGGGAAACTAGGGTGGAAACGCGCAGGAAAGATTTGCCTAATTATTTGCAGCCAAAATTAAATGTTGTCAAACATAGCTCTAAAGTACAGTCTGTACAAATTTTGAATAAATTGCCTTTAGAACTAAAAATTATTAATAGTCCAAGAATATTTAAATTCAAATTAAACTCATTCCTATTGACGAAGTGCTACTATAGTATAGAAGAGTTTTTTAGGGACAAAAATAATGCCACAGTGTAACTTGTTTATTGTTTAAAAGTCTAATTCTTGACATGTTATTTTTTTTTGATTAAGTTGATTTCTTATTTGAATTTTTGACATTTTATCTATTTATTGATTGTAACTTTTATTGATTATTATAATTATTCCGTGTATTCATTAACTTGTAATTAATTGTAACTTTTATTGATTATTATTAATCCTGTATTCGACACAAATGTATTTTTGTTCAGAATAAAAAAATAAAAAAAAATAAAAAAAAGATTGCTCTATCTATACACAAGATTGGACTAGTTCAATTACAAGGCTTTTGAAAAATTGTATATGTGAGTACTAGTATGTTTTTCTTTATCATGAGCTTTTATGAAACATAATTTTGTTTTATTTGCTTATTTACCTTGACAGCACGCCAGCTGAATTTAAGAGCTAGGTTCGATGTCCTTACAAACGAGAAAAATAAACTTTTATTTATACAAGGTCGTTTTTTTTTGGGTGGGAAATTATCAAATAACTTCTCCCGCTGTGGGCGGAGCGGGAGGGCGTAACCCACCCGTATTTTTTCAGTTGCCTGTGTGTTGCCAGAGGCCACGGTATCCCTTTTGGACTTTTCCGACGCCCAGCATAGCTAACATGACAAGCGCGAGAACGCTCTTTTTCTCGTTTTGTCGAAATTTGTCGACGATTCTGACGTCATTCTAATCCCTAACATGACCGTAAACGACGAGTAAACTGGAAAAAGGCACTTTGACACTTCTTTAACTCGCGACGAGAAACCGATGTTGCAAATTATTAAAAACAAATCATTTTTATGATAGCAACATCGGCTTGAGATTCCGTTTCATTCATTCAATGGTGCCGATTCTCTTGTCATAAATGCTTCTAGAATGCGACTAGACTAAAAATCACCAAAATTTTGTTTATTCCTGTCAAACGACGTTTAGCCACTATTATGGCACTGAACTATTAATTTTGTGAAAACGGAAATTTTGCTATTCTGAATCTGAAATTGGCGTTTTTCACCTAAAATTTTGATTGTTAATCTAAATCTGAATATTTTGAATCGCGATTAAAAAGATGTGGATTAAAATGAGTTGTCATGAACCAAAATGCACACCAACACTTCGACGGTGCAAAAGCAGTACTGTATCTTTTCTTTTGCTTATATCTCGAAAATGGTGTGTCCTATCGCAAAAATAATGAAAATTTCGACACCCTATATGAAACCCATAAACCCCTAGAGCTCAACATGTAGGTATTTTATTTTTCCATACAAAACGCGAAAAATTCCATATAAAACATGTCGTTCCAATATAAATAGTAGTTTAAAACTAAGTGTTTTCATTATTAATATATTGTAAAAAATAAATATGACTAAAATAAGTACAATTGTGAAACTGCCATGCTATTTTGGAGTTTTTTTTTTGCATCATTATTTTGTCTACTCTTCTCGTCGTCAAAATTGAGGACGAGTAAATGACAGAAAAATGGCAGATATCTCGTGTTGAATTGTCAAAAATCGAGATAACTAAGGTGTCATGTTAGAGTTTGTCGAAAAAATATCAAGTTTGACAGAACGAGTCGACTATTTTGTATGGCGGCGCTGTCAGAAAAAGATAAAAGTGACAGAAATAGACGACAATTACTCACGCGAGAGTGAGTAATTGTCGCGGGCGTCAAGTTAGCCCTACAGGGCGTCTCCTGCGGTGACTAGGGGCGTGAGGGCGCGAAGTTTGCCTCTTCCTTCGGGAGCATTACTGCTTCGCAGGAGGTGACGGCTTCCCATGCCCTCTCACTCGGTACCATGGCCTGGACCTGGTGGCCTACTCCCTAAGCAAAATCCGTAGTTTTGGCCGTCGTTACGGGCGCTACGTTCTCCGTCTCACTACCGTAAGTAAGAAGGAGAGCGAAGCGCCCGTAACGACGGCCAAAACTACGGATTTCGCTGAAGGAGTAGGCCTCCTGGGCCGGACGCGAGAGATCACCGCCGTCGATCGCCTCCACGAGGACACGGCGGTGCTCCGCCCAAGCCAGGCAGACCTCCACCGTATGCTCCACCGTGGCCTTCTAGCGATCCACACAATGGTGACATCCGGGATTTATACAAGGTCTCAGGTTTATAAAAAAAAACATCAATGTATATCTGTACCTACCCATGTTTGCAAATAAATAAATGATTTAATGATTTATAATATTATAGTATTTACATTACGCTAATCTGACGAACGTCGCCGGAAAATAACAATTAATAATATCTGAAAAAATATTTGTTGGTACCTATACATTCTTCTTTTGATAAAATTCTTCCTTCTTATTGGGTTATTCCCTCTTATTTCTTCAGATGTAAGCATACGGATTCATATGTCCACTTTAAAAAGTCCTAGACAGAAACCCAGGACTCTAACGTTTTTTAACTTTACGTGAAAGTCGCGGGCAGAATCTACTCGTAGGAATTAATAAATGGTAATAATATAAACAAATGAAAAATTGGCAGAGCTTTTGTTTCTAGACGGCTTTCGCCTTTTCTTGTTTTCTGTCATTGCCAAGTTAAGAAATTACAAGTTAGCTAAAAACAAGTCTTACAAGGGCCAGCATAAAAAAAAAAAGAAAAGATAGTTTGGGATTTAAATCCTAAACAAAATTTGGCGTAACAATTTTTTTTTGTTTTTTTGTTTTTAATGCTGACCTTTGTAAGACTTGTTTTTAGCTAACTTGTAATTTCTTAACTTGAATTATACATATATATATATATTAACACACTAAGAATTTCTTCTTGTATCGTGGGTGCGTTTACAAACATAGAAACTCACATACACTAACACCCAGACCCGGAACAACTACTTGCAGATCATACAAATATTTGTTCCGTGCGGGGATCGAACCCGCGACACGTTGCGCTAGTCGATCACTCAACCACTGCGCCAACCGTGTCGTCAAATTTACTATTTTTACTTAATGTTTTACTCCATAAAGATGGCATCTTTCCAGCTAGTGCATTGAACAGTTCGGTAGTCCTTTCAATTCAATGTTCTAACTGCATGTAACTACAATACTACTTCCCTAGTGGAAATGAGCAGAATAAATTCAATTTTTCAGTGTTGCCACCCGAATCCAATAACGTAACTGCGGGTATTTATTTACCCAATAACGGCATACCTGTTAGGGGTAGTTTTGAAACGCTTACCACTAGCAATAGTACAAAACTAGGTATTGGCTCGGTTAGGTTAATTTGTTAGTAAAACTTGGGAACTTGATGTGGCTTCGCTGAATTTCGGGCTCAAACCACGATAATTGGGTTCGGCAACAATTTTGCTATGGCGGTTTTAGTTCGTGGATGTGGAAATGCGAGGTCCCATATTCGTTGCTTTTTTGTTTTGCTTAGCACGGTCATTGGAACGTTTTAATAAAGCGTATTACGCAATAGGAGTATAGCTTTGTATCGTGCGGACCGTGAGTGAGAAAAAATTCCATACATTTATTATGCGCACGGGCAAAATATGGAACTCTGTGCCACCTTCTATGTCCCTTCCACATATAACCTGACAGCCTTCAAGGCAAGAGTGAACAGGCATCATCTGGGCACGCTCATTCATCGTAGACCTCATCCATCGCTTTTCATCTGGTAATATCGAGGTCAAGAGCAGGCCCATTAGACAAGGTGGTCAGACTGTCAAAGATCTACGAATGACAGCCGGGACCAACTTGCGGAGCGGTAGCGTAGCGTGCTATTAAGTTTAGTAAGCACATGAATAATTAAGCGGAGTTGGTTAATGGTTTTGAACACGTAAATGGTAGAAAACTAAAATATGAGGATGATGACGTAGTAAAGGTTCAGCAACAAACAAACAATGCTATATATTTCGGAACACATTTTTGTTTATTATGATATGTTATTTTTGGATAGGTCATGTTAATTATTTAGCAGTAACGTTATTGATTTTACAAGCACATTCGTAATTCTTTTAATTCATTAGGTATCAAAATACCAAATTTTATACCGTTATATATAATAATAATTACATTTATCTACTTACATGCATATTTGCAAATAAAGATTTTAACTTTGACTTTGAATATATAAATACCTAATTATAACAATGATATAGTTGCATAACGTTGAAAATCCTATTGTAAAAAATAGCACGTCATCAAAATAGTATGCACTTATTACAAAAGAACTTTGTAAAAATTACATCAAGATTAAAAATCAGCTTTGGCACAATTAAAGCTAATTAAGTATCGTTTCCAATATGTGTGTATGTGTTTTCAGATACCTATGTGATGTGAAGTAACTGCAAATTAGTGGACTAATATTATAATGGTTTCACTCCCATATTTCAATTGAAAAATGTTTTTATTTCAATCCAGTAAAATTCATTTTCCATTAAGTGATTCCTATTAAGAATGCGGCGACGGATGAATTGTCCATACAAACGAAATACCAAAATTATTTGCAATTTGAGCATATTTCCACCATATTATGTTGATATTCGGATTGAGACAGTATTTATCTAGTCCTGTACGTCTTTTTTTTCCAAAAAACTTACCTGAAATGAAATTAAAGCGAATTGAATTTCATACATTTTTACAGCGTAAATTACATGTTTTCATATTGTTTTTTCTGTATATAAACAACAATATTTGTAATATTATTTCCGCAGCAGCATAGCTTATATTATCAAGTTACAAATTATCGAAAAAAAATGGAAAAACATTTAGTTTTAATTCATCATTTTTGGTATTACGGAACACATCCAATTTATCATAAATTTTCGATAGCTAGTAGTGCTATCGCGTCAAGAAATAATATTGTCAATGTGTGCGTGGTCGCACAGTATCTATCCGCTCACACACACACGCGTGTCTGACCACGCCTTGACAAAGTGTTTCAGTGTTTCAGTAAAGTTATTCAATAGACATAAATGAACGTTTATTTGCATGTTTTGGCCCAGTTTTATTAGCTTGTATTACTAAGTGGACCAGTGCACCTTTTATCAATCACAGACTTTCTTGTCCCTACATATTATAAAACGAAGTCCCCCGTCCCCGCGTCAGTCTGAACTCGATAAACTCAAAAACAACCGAACAGATTTTCATACGGTTTTCATTAATGGACGGAGTGATTAATGAGGAAGGTTTAGGTGTATAATTCACTAAGGTTTTATGTAAATTGGCTGAAATATGACGATGATTGTTGAAGATGTCGGAAAAAAACATGCCGACTACTGTGCGCGACGTAAATCAATAGAGTTATTATGAAAACAATTTATTACGGAATTCATACCTGGATTAACACATAAAGGGTACTTCTAATCCCGGTAGTACGTTCCCGTGGGATTTTTACGACATAAACGCGGGCGAAGCCGCGAGCAAAAGCTAGTACAATATAAAAAGGGACATGTGGCGACATCTACAATCGCCATATGCGAACTACGCATCAAAGACCTGACGTCACACAACATCCTGACGTCACACAAATCCCGCATCGCGCAATTAGAGTTTACCGCGCGATGGACATATATACAATCTCCCAACTTCAACGTCTGTGCAGTTGCCCGCCAGACACGACACCCGTCTGGTCGGAGGGTCCTGCCTTTTCTATGAGGGATGAGTGAAGTTTTTTAATAATGTGACAATCTGACGCAAACAGAAGTAACGGAATTGATTGTGATTTAGATTGATTGATTGATTTGGGGGCAAAGGAACTCTTTCATTCTAAACCTGTTAAAATACAATAGACGACGTATATTTAGTAACCTAATCCGCTTAACCGTTCTTAAGGAGTCATAAAGAATCCTGTAAGAAATCGACACGTGTTTCACCTCTCAACAAGGTTCACACGTCGGGTCCGGGTTCACAACAAGTCAATAGCCATCCTGAAGATGCCTCGTTGAGAGGTGAAACACGTGTCGATTTCTTACAGGATTCTCACGCCTGAATCAATTAACTATCTAAACCTGTTTTTTAAGGTGTAACCTATTTTACCCAAATACGTTTATTTAGAAACCATTTTGTTTGACTGCCTCGTTGGTTTAGTGGTAGCAAGCGCTACTGCTGAGCACGAAGTCCCGGTTTCAATTCCCGGGTCAGGCAAAGTGTCATTGGGTTTTCCATCTGGAATTTCCCGGTAACAGCCCGGAGTCTGGATTTGTGCTCGATTGATGGCAATAGGCTCGCCCCCGATTACATGGGACTTAAACATAACTGGTGAAATGTGGGTGTATTATAGGTACACCTCTGCCTAACCCCTCGGGGAAATACAGGCGTGATGTTAATTAACATCACGCCTAACATCACGCCTCATTAACATAACACAAAGACTCATTTAAAAAAACCCTAAATATTGCCTCTACTATTCGCACATAAAACGTTGAATTGACATCAAAATTGCACATCCAATCGTAAAAAACATTTAACCGCAGCTTTAAAATAATTAAATACTCTACTTACCACGAAGGATAAATATACAAAGTTCATGTTTCGTAATAAATTAACATTGCTTTTGTTCGGATTTGAGAGATTTTAACACGGTGAGATTTTAACGGAATTGATCGGCAGAAACCATTTTTAAAAACTTTCACAATATTAAATTGTCAAGTGCAAAAACAGGAAAAATATTTTCATCACTTTCGTTGTATTCACATAAATTGTACCTCCAATAATAAAAAAAAACATTTCCCCGGAGTTACAAAAGAATTAGACGCTCTGCTCACCACGAAGGATAAAATATCTTCTTCTGTTTCGTGTGGTTAGTGGTATCAGAGTTTTTATGCCGCCTATGGGCCTCTGACTTGACCTCACATGCTGTCGAGAAATTTCTCTCATTCATGCCGATTTCCGCACGATGTTTTCCTTCACCGTTTCTTTATGTAAAAGATACAAAATACATGTTTTTTAGTCAAACACAATTGACATTATTTTGTTGCGATTTGGGTAAAAGTTAACTTTTCATTTCCAGTATGCGGTCCTTGCAATCTAGTCTTTTTATAGATTTATTGTCATATACCTATCTAAATTGCACATAATCCTACCACAAGATATTGAGAAACCATCTCAGTTTAAAAATAAAACCATTTTTAACAAAATTTCACAATAAACTGTCAAGTGCAAAAATAAAAAAAGGAAAAATATATTAGCACAATATTTTTCGTTAAATTCACATCAAAATTGCACCTCTAATCGTAATAAACATTTAACCGCAGCTTCAAAAGAATTAGACGCTCTGCTTATCACGAAGGATAAAAGATACAAAGTAGGTACATGTTTGGCTAGAACATGACATTACTTTTGTTCGGCATGACAACGGTCTGACATCTGCGGGTGGATCCGGAAATAAAGAACCATGTGGGTTTAATACTCTTATCCCGAGTTTTGATCTTGAGTTTACATTCAAAGCCTTTTGACGAATACCTTCAGGGGATAAGACTCGTTTTGATATTTGTAACCTTTCCGGAATCTCCAGTTATGTGTTAATTTAGTAAGATTTGTTCTCAGGTTGTGGAGAAGGCTCTATGAAATGTGGCAAAACATTTATTGTTATTTCGGGAAAAACACTTTCAGGGAATTAGAACAGAGATTTATAGCTGAGTTTGTATTTGTTTGTTTGTTTGTTTGGTTGAGTTGAGCTTGGATATAAACTATTTGATAGGTACATTTCAAATTTGTTGTGCCTACTCGATCAAAATCTAAATACTTTGCCGAACGCTTCACGTAACATTTCGAAACAAAATTATTCAAATCAATTCACTCGATCAGTAAACAATGCAGCTGGCATAATCCGATCTGAAATTTCCAAACAAAATTTTGCAAAACTAGTAGCTAGACTCACCATATTCCGGACATATGATGCAAAAAGCCACAGCCAGGAAAAAGCCGATCACTTCGCCACAGAATCCTTTGAAGGCCATTTTTCTCCTTTTTGTTTAACCAACGCTGGCTTTTACCGACATCTTCACTCTTTCTATTTTTCACAATTTCTCACTAAAAATCCTTCGGCACACTCATCGTTCTTTGTGTAACATCCGACTTTTTAATCGACATCATTCTTCAATGAGAATTTTATCTTCTGATGTTTTATTTCGACTGGATACCGTTGCGGTTACATCTGTGAAAGAAAGAGGCCTTTGTTAAAATCGTCAAATCAAGAGTTAATTTTATTCAAAACTAATATTTTAAATGTTTCAAAGTTTATTTTGTAATTTGTTTTTTTTTTTATAGCGGTCAATTAGAAGTCTATATTGTTCGGAACAACATAATACGTGAAATATTTTATTCAGAACCAATATTAACAATGTTTATTTTGCAGTCAGATTTTTTGTAAAGCGGCCAACAATATAAATCAATTTTGTTCGGAACAGCACTATTCGAGAAATATTTTTTCCCGAGAATTAATTCATTGATTGATGATCGTTTCAAAATTTTTTGAAGTTTAGCAATCGATTTTTTAAAAAGTTATATGGAAATTTAAGGAGTGGTAAAATTTATACAAGCGTAAAACTTGTTTAATTCGTAAATATCACGGATTAAAATGTTGAAAAAACATTTTTTTATTTTTATAAATGCATTTATTATCCTCTTTGCCTATTGCTTATTCAAAGACAATCGTATTAAGGATAACTCCAATCATACTTCAGATCTGACATACACACACTTTTTACAATCCTTTTAGTTTTCCATGAACCCTATTTCCATGGTGATACTGCATTTTAATACAATTTACAGTTTAAAATAAAATTAATTGTTTCAATACTTCGGCTGCTAAAGGCCTGTTTCCGTAGAACATAACGATTATGAAAGTACGGGCCACTCACATAAAATATCTTGGAAGCTAATTACATTACAGCACAGAAACCCATTTCCAAGGGAATGTGTAAGACTTCATAAGCAAGGGTTCGCCAAGTTATTCTAAGACGTGATTCTAATAACAGTTTCTACCCAGAACTTTCGTCCTAAGTTATATTCTAAGGTTTACTTTAAATATCCTATTATAATTTCCGTTAATTAAGTTAAATTACAGCATGGATTTTTATACTCCTGTATTATGAAATCCTGCTAGATAAATTTCGGTGATGTCGATACCGAATTTAAAAAAAAATGTATCTGCATTTAAGGCCGCAATAAAATTATGTTTTCAAATCCCGAAAAATATCCCGGTTTCTTTCCACTGACAACGAACGTTTTGAAAAATAATATAGTATCGTTTTTCATGAAACGTGTGTAAATACTAAAAAACAAACCTAATACAAGGTTGCGCATCATAAAAAATATTTATGTTTCAGCTTTCATGGCACAGTTTTCGGTCAATAGGAAAAAGGCGCGGCCAACATTGTTCTCCCGCTATATTCGTGAGGCTCATTTTACTTTAATGTTATGTATATTGTGGCTGTATGTCGTCTTAAACCAAATAAAAAATCACAACAAATGAAGTTGGGTAAAAACAATGTGATGAAATGAAAACCATTTTCGAAGCTTTCAGGGCGGATGTCGACATTTAATTAAACTGAACGCAATCAGCACATCTAAACCCCGTTCAAGAGCTGTCAGTGTCAATATTCCAGAGCAGTGATGATCGCGTTCAGTTTCATTCGTGAAATTCATCCATAGTCTCGAACCTAACTAATACTCGTAACATCAAGCTTTTTTGGTTCTGAAACCCCAAATTAAAAACTATTTGTTTAAAACAATATACAAGAATTTATAAATGATACACCCAAACAAAGTCCAAAAACACAAAAATATAAAAGACCAAAATTTGAATTACGCATTCCAACATTCAATAAACTCGTTTACCGGGCCGCGTTACACAAACATTTTTTCCCACAATACATGAAGCATAATTATTTGTTGAACATGTTACGACTGGAAGTGACCTGAAAAGGACGACGTGTATTGTTGGAGGCGTCCGAGGCAGAAATTGTATTGTGTTTCAGCTCTTTATGTACCACAGAAACGGCGCTACCTATGTCTCTTCTATCTGTTCTTTGTCGCTGTCACCTATACAAGGTTTCTTACATTCCGCTTGCACAGTTTTAGTTGTTGTTAATGAAGTGGAAACGTACTGTAATGGGTGCTTGTGGGAGTGCACCTGTGTTGTAAAGGGGTAACGAGTTGAGTGATTTTGTTTTTCGTTGCGCTTTGAGATTTTATGTGCTTTGTAGTTAGTAGTCTGTAAGTTCGTTTTGTAAAAAGAAAGAAAAATTGTTTATTCTGCACAAACAAAACGCACATTAAAGACAAAAAGACATAAAATACCCAGATATAAAAGTAGCCAAAGGCCTCGTATTCAACCAATAAATAAAACAAAAAAAAAAAAATGTTGTTCATTGATTGATGTCAAGGCCACGGACCAAAGACAATATTGCGTAATTTACTCTTGTGACATAATGCAAATGTAAACAAAAACAAAATGCTGATTGAAGAGCACACTACTTTTTTTTAACAAATATTAAGAAAAATTATGCGGTGCGTCGCATCTGTGCAAGAACAGGTTATTGCTCAGCGAAATGCTGTGAATTCGGACGAACCTAACGTCAACAGCGCTGATTTTCAGCAATTACCTATGGAATGACGTATTGACGTCCCCTATGTGACTTATTAGACTTAAAACTTAGTAGAGATTTAAGGTGTATAACCGAATGTGTGAACGTAAAGGCAAAAGGAGTATGTAAGGATCCTAGCAGGTGGCTTTCTGTAGTTTCTGCCTACCCCCATGGAAACAAGGGGTGAGTTTATGTATGTATTTGGTATAACAGTTTGTTGTTTTGAAAGATTCACAACATTTGTCTAGATGATTATTTAAGTTATGACGGCTGCCGTTAACTGTTAAAACCAATAAAAGTTTTTGAAATTATAATAAAAGTAGTTTTTGAAACTGTTGCATAATGAGGGGTATTTAAAGTCAGGCGAGATTTTTAGTAGTATCACACGAGTGTTTTAATATCTAAGTAGTTATGTGCAGTTTCATACACTACACTCAAAAAAAGAATTGGTGGAAACTCCTTGGTGATATTAAATAATAATTCAAAATACTTTATTACCGCCAAAAATGAGATACATGTAAATAACATAACATCAAGCTTTGTTTCCCCGAAGGGTTCGGCAGAGGTGTACCTTTAGTTCACCCACATTTCGCCAGTTATGTTTTTAAGTCCCATGTAATAGGGGGTGAGCCTATTGCCATCAACCGGGCACAATTCCAGACTCCGGACTGCTATTGAGAAATTGCTGTTGAAAAAACCCAATAATACTTTGCCCGACCTGGGAATCAAACCCAGGACCTCATGCTCAGCAGTAGCAGTTGCAACCACTAGACCAACGAGGCAGTCATATAATTACTACAACTACGACAGATAAATATAAATACTATACTACTATTTATTTTTTCGCAGTCAATGGTAAAAAGTAGAGTACACTACTCGTGGAAAAAAATGTATCTCGGCCCTTGTATCCCTCAAATTAAATTCCCGTTTTTTTTCACTAGTTGTATAATCTAGCATTATTTTATTAGAGATAAAGTGTTATAATATGATTCTATTTTTAAATTTCGGTATTGTGTTTATAAAGTATGTCAATATAAACTCGTTTTGAAGTTTATAAATCGAATTCTACGATATGATAAGTCTTTGTATCATTGGTTTTAACCTGGAGATATTATTAAAATGTCCATTAAGACATGGGACTGTTTACTTAAAAGTGAGTTTGCAATTTAACTAATTCTAATGAAGTAATAGAAATAATTCTGGGAAAGGAAATAAAAGAGAGCTTGTGATTACTCAAAGAGACCGCCAAATCCTATCATTTCTTCGGCCTACAATCTTTTTTCCAATTTGTCTTAATGTTAATGCTGACGAAACAAGATTCTCTTCACTTCAGGCCGTGCCTTACTTAATGCCGAGCCTAATGTCGGTAAATATATAAAAATATCAAAGAAAATGAGTAAAGAAAATTGAATTATGTTCACACATCGTAATCAAAGCCAAACATGTAATGTTCTTTGTGAAAAGTATAATAAACGTGACGTTGATAAACATGATAACGAGATTCTAAAAACAGAACAATGTATTTTTGGATTATTTTGTCTGTAGCCAATTATGGCTAACTAGACTGCTTCCAGTAGGAATACATCATTGAAAAATAAATAATGTAGTCGAACAAATAAAAAACAATACTAGATCTAGATACACACCTAAGCAAACAGTAGATTGTAGCGCAAGTAAAGGAAAAAGTCCGTAAATCGTTAATTTGTAGATTTTTCACATAATAAAAATAAAAAAATTGCGATTACAAACTTACATTTGCAGTTGGAGAATCGACCATTCTCCCATACGTCCATGTATGGGAGAATGTGTTTTTCAACGACAATGTTAAGATTTTTTTGAGATTAATTCATCCCAAGTTCTACGGAACCCTTCATCGTGGGTGGTCCGACACGCACTTTGCTGTTTTTTTTATTTCGTTGTTTAGATATTTATACCAAGGATATCTACGTCCGCGAAGTTTTGCTATCTACTTTTTTAATTTTTTATTTAATGATATTTTAATACAGAGGTGTTACTTAATTCTAAACTTGCCAAACTTTTACGTTTGATGGCGAGAGGCGCTCTTTTACATAACAATGCACCACCTTACGCACATACCTACTACTTATATATTAACAATGTTGTTAATTCTATTTGCTATCCTGTATAATGTTTTTTAACCCTGTATTATCTGCCATCAAACTCATGCATGTCTTCAAGTTAGGTAGAGAGTTCAATAATCGCCAGTAGAGAAGGCTCATTGAATAGTATAGGATAATTCGTACTAATTCCATAAAAATCTGATGTTTCATAGAAAAGTGCAATCCCTACGCGGTCAAAAATCTGCCGCTCCATACAGCAGCAGATTTTTTTTTATAACCGACGAAAAATTTCAAACGCTTCTTTCAAAATTTGAACACCTCTAGTGTTCAGACTCCCGTACTGAATCCATAGTAAAAGTTTTCGCGTCGATGTCCCTACCACCCAGTATACTCGTAATATAAATATTGGAAAACGAGTCCACATCGATAGAACGTATTCGATACAAGGCTGAAATTGGAAATTTGGTAATACCCAGCCGTTGTTCATGCTCAATGTGAATACCAAGTACATTTCAAATCAACAATTATGAATTCATTAATTTTTATATCAACAGTAGCTGATATAAAAATATCAAATTTAGAATCAAATGAATAAAATACCCATTTATTTATATCAGTTGGTGTTTCCGAATGGCATACATGAATAAAAAAGGAAAATACCTCAATAATAATTTCCATAATATATGACATTTTACCAACAATAAATATAAAATCGCCAACATCCTTCCATGAACCTATCCATTCTTCACTCGGGCTCACATAAACAGACGATAAAAATGAGTCTTGTATTGACAATAAAAACGATTTTATGTGATAGGTAGGTACTTCAAAACGTTTCCCAACAAATGTAATACATGTGATTATTCGATGAAGGTAAAACAGTGGTTACTTTGATGGCTTCATATAAATGGAATAGACTAATAGAGCATTCGTTTGGCAAATAGAATGTCTAATGGTATTGATCTGAGGTAAAATGAACGTTCATAAACGCTCACTAAAACAAAACACGATTGATTGCCTTTAAAATTACGTTCAATGAATAAATCTGCCTAGCCATTGCCTAACTACGCAGCTACATCTGGTTAGACAGGAAGCTGATCCCAAGTCAGCTTCCAATGTAATCGGATGCAGCTCAATACCAGTATTTTACATGGAGTGACAGCCTATTTGTCTTCTACAGGATTGTGGAGGTCAGATAGGCAGTTACTGGGTAACATGATACACCTTGGTAAGTCTGGTTGTCAGACTTTTGGGCTTCTGACTACGACTGTTGAAGATCTACGAATGACAGCTAGACCAACGGCTTTAAATAATATTCAAAGATCATTTTTAAGTAGAACGTTTTAATATAAGGAAACACAACAAGCTATTCAAGACAAAGTACACTTACTACAATATTCCTCATGCTAAGAAATTCTAAAATTATAATTTTGATTTATAACTTGAACATTTCGTGCCAAGAGAAAGATACGGTGCATAAGCACTGACTCGGCTTGTACAAGTCGAGATGGGAACAACACTAGGAATGCATGAGATCGGACAAAGTAGAAAAGTTTGTGTCATAAAGCAAATCCTTGCACCGGAATAATTCTCAAAAGTTGTTTATGACGTGGCACGTTCAAGTTTATTCCCCACGGTTAAACTGGGACAATTTAGAGAGCATTAAAACTGTTAAGGCCTGCAGGAGCTTTTAACGTTATCAATACTATTGAAGATAATGGAACTGGCACTGGCACTTAATAGTCCATTCACGTTATAAAAAGTGAATTTTGGTGAACAGGTTATTGAAAATACTTATACTAAAGAAGTTTTATCAACCAGATATTAAAGGTTTTATGCATAAAAGTTAATTTCAAGAGAGATCAATTTGACACCAACAAAATGTTTTGTTATAGTAATGTTTCAGTTTGAAGGTGACAAAGATGAACGAGGGTTTCGAGTATACGTAACATTATTTCCGAAATATCGACTGCTTCAAGTGTTAATATCCTGGTAGTGATTGATAGTTCTGTTACTGTGTAACTTTATGGACGCAAAGACGTCGGATAATACCTACCTGAGTATAACGCTGTAGATATTTTTGTATTCAAAACAGCTAACAATTTTAAGAATAAATCTGTCTCTAAAACGTATCCAATTTTAAAGGCTTACCTAATCTCACAATCTTATAATGCGAAACCGAAATTTCACAAACAACTTCGATCGTTTTGCGAAATTTTTCTGCCAAAACTTCGAGATTTAGATTTGAACTGTCTTGTTTACCCGTATTTATGAGTCTAACCACACATTATTTACAAGTTTCTCCTGATCGCGATCAACTAAGATTAAACCTGTCACGTTTCCCGCGAAAATTGCGGAGATTTAGGGACAGAAGAGTTAGAGAACTCATTTACATTATAACACCGTAAGTTGTGGGCGATGTAAAAAGTTTACGATGTTCCACCAACTAAGTGAATTTATGGTGGGCAATATCTTTAGTTGGATAGGGCTTGTTAAGTGCTTCGATTTTGTTCGTTCGTGGTTTGGATTTGAAATGTATGAGGAGCTTATCTTTTATACG
This sequence comes from Agrochola macilenta, assembly GCA_916701695.1. Taxonomy (NCBI): domain Eukaryota; kingdom Metazoa; phylum Arthropoda; class Insecta; order Lepidoptera; family Noctuidae; genus Agrochola; species Agrochola macilenta. The sequence continues at coordinate 17,709,456 of OU753560.1, read as the reverse complement.
CATTATTGATTGTTGACTTGCGGCAGTCTTTTATTTTCTTTGAAATTTTGTTATGAATCTTATCTTGCTTTTCTCTTTTACTAATTTAAACTCTATTGCTTTTACTTCTACACGTAGTTCTTTTTTACTGACATTTTGTTAATTAAAGTTCCTTAACATAATATTCTTCTACAAAAAAAAGCTTCTAGGTATTGGCTACTTTGTATTTTATTTTCCCCAACTTTCATACAAAAGTTTTTGTCATGGACATTTTGTTCCGTCCGATCGAAACATCATAAAACTAGACCGGGGGCTGTCCAAACTTTTGGACACAAAAAACTTCTACGAGCATTTTTACGAACTCACCATATCAAGTAAACGTAGAAGTGAAACATGAATATAAATTGTACAAGGCAATTTTTTTGTTGATTCTGTATAAATTATTTAGCTTGATACCTCTACATAATTAAAAAGAAAATTCCTGACTCACTTGCTGACTGACTCATCAATGTCCTACCCAAACCCTTGGACTTAAAAAGGTCGTTCTTTTTAAATTTCCAGTGGATAAAAAAACGCATATAGGGCGCACAAATCCGCTGGAAAAGTGCTAGATGGATGGTGCTATGGATATAACAAGAATTCTTGATGTAGCAATATAACATGCATCTTTGAAATATCTTTACCTCTGTGACCAAGGCCAACAGGAAGACAGTAGTCGGGGCTTACTGCAAGTAATTTTATAGATACAAAGGCAATATGTTTCAGTTCTAAATCTACTATTATATTATCATCTTTCATCTTAGCATCCATCTACTATCATATTATTAGCTTTGCCCGTTGTTAATTGTGACAGAATATTCTCCCTCCATCAACTCAATACTTACCGCCAAGCGATCATCTTCCCACAGGGTCTAACCTTCCGTAGTCCACTTGGAAGTCTCTGAGCCGCCTCCGTGGAGATAACTCGACGGAACGGCAGCAGGCTGTGGATGTGAAGCTATGTCGCAAACTATGCTCCACATCCTATCCTGCCCTCTCTGCCCCAAAGACTGCAGCCAAAGTTAGCCAACTTCTGCGCTGCCACCGTTAACGCCGTGGAACTGGCGAAATTTTGGACCAACGAAATTGTATATATTGTCGTACCATCGACACGACATAGAAATATGTCTATCATCAAGGCCTTACTGAACTCGGTAAGAACCTTGACCGTCCTAAGCTAAAAGCAAAATATTGCATCCGAAAATAGCAAGACATTTCCAAACTCACGGCCAAAGAATCAAGCTCCAGACATACACTACTGAATAAATAAATAGTAGGAGGTATTTTTGGAAAACTCCAGCCTACCATACGTCAATATTCATTCTGTGCTAATGAAATAAGGTCTTGACTTCCGGAATTCTGCATGTCATTCACGTTTACTCTAATGAGGTATACGACGCTCTGACTAATGGATGAATGAACAGCAGGCATTTTTTATTTACATCAAACTCAAACTTAAAACATTTATTGCAATTAAACCATATACAGGCACTTTTGAATTGTCAAGGAGTCGGCTAGTCAGAAATGTGAAGCTAGTTGCCCATTCCAAAGCGTAATAGGTATCTATGGAGAAGGAAGGGCAAGAAACTCCACGGGCACCCTTTTAAATAAAAAAAATGTTACAAAGTATTAGTGACATCATTCATGTTAAAATTATACATGTGAGAACAATGTAGAAAGACGTTTACGTTAAAAGCGTCCATAGCAACAGATAAAAACAATAACAATTTGAAAAATAAATAAGCCATGGCAACTAAGAGATGACCAGTCCCAACTGATGGCGCCTGTTCACGAACATGACGCATGGCTCAGCACCATTCACCTCAACCATTTTGTAGGGAGCTAAATGATCCATCACACATCGGTAGATGGATAAAATTATACTTTGTGATTTGGAAAGACACTCACAAACCTCAGCGTAATTTAGTTTACAAAAAGAGTTACTACGGAAAATCTTTGCGACTCATCAGTTTTTAAATATTAAACATTTTTAACTGCAGTACCTACATAAAACTGTATATTATTTGATCTAATAAAGCCAATGCAGAGATAGTCTAGTTGTGTGACCGTCGAACTGCCAAGTCATAGATCTCGAGTTCGACCCCAAGACACGCACCTCTGACTTTTCGGATTCATGTGCTTATTGTATAATTATTACTTTCTTCAACCACGGTGAAGGAAAACATTATGAGGATACAAACCGGCATGCCTGAGAGATATTTCACGACGGCATGTGAAATTGTGAAGCCAAATCAGAGGCCCACACGAAAAGAAGAAGAGAAGAAGGCAATTTAAATTTAACAGTGCCAACAGTCCCTGTCATATCATATAAAACTTTATTACAATCCAAAACTGCAGTAATTCTGCAGAATTCAGTTCTTATTACAAAGTAATATTTCGAAAGGAAGAAAAGTCACGAAAACTCACACAAACAAATAAGAACATTGTAACTCATTATAACTTTGCCTATAGGCAAACATGAACCTGGTGTATGTTTGGCGTTAACTTTGCCTCTTCTTCAAAGGACGAACTTGCTTATACTACTTCAAAACGTGTATTAAAATAACGACACAGCACCTTATTAAGTCTTTAACACTAAACAATTTTGAAGTAATGGCAAATATGGATTATTAATATTATTCAATTTTGGTATCGTCTATGTATTGGGAAATGATTTTTCATGTAAGTATTTTAAGTACTTGTATAATTAACTCCGATGGGTGGTTTAAAATGCTAGATTTTTTCATAAGCGCCAGCTTTAAAATGAGCCAGATGATTAAAATGTTAGACCAGACTAAAATAAATTGTTTGTCTGTTCTAACATTTTAATCATCATCATCATAATCACCTTCGTGACGTTGTCTCATGTTACTTGAGGTCGCCAGAACACGTTTACTTTTTCGACTCTCCCCTGTCAACCGTCACGCTATCATTCACTCTCTTTCATATCATTCCTCACATAATCCATCCATCTAGTCTAACATTTTAAGAGGGTTTATCCTAAAAGTTGGCAAGTTCGCAAATAACTGTCAAATATTTACCTGTTTGGCTAACTACCGAACTAGAGTATTAATGAATAATGAATTGAAATTGTAACATTAAATTTGATGTTGTACCCATTTTAGGTGTAAAAAACGCATTTGGAAAGATTCCAAATAGTTTTTTTACATCTAAAACTAAACATTCGGTGTTACGACATTAATTATTGCATTTCATAATCAATAATCTAGTTCGCTAGTTAGCCACATTTTTCGTTCCCACACAGTAATATTGCCAAATTAATCAAAACAGTGAAATATTTGACATCTATTTGCGACGTTGCCCACCTTCAGAATAATAATAATAATAATATTTATAAAAAAAAATAAAAAAAAATCACAAGTGTGAACCAAGCTCAAGTTAGAAAAGATTTACACTCCTACGGAAATACATAAACGTCAAATTATGTCGCTGATATTTATTTGTAATACGGTTTAACCGTATGTGGAAAACTCCCCTGTTCTATATTTCTCTTCACTCATCCACACGTCATGTTGTATATGGCAAGCATTCAGCAGGCACATGTTAGTATAAACAGACCGAACTACTTGGGAAGTGCCTGTCGTTCTCACTCAGAATGAAAAAAAGCGCGTGAGCCATGCATACAGAGGAGCCATCATTTATCATGTGAAGATACATTTATTTTCACGCGTGTGAGTGTATTGCGAGGCTTAGAAGTGTTAGAATATAGAATGAAAATAAACGTTAGAAAGAACCAGGAGGTGTGGTTTCGTGATTATGTACTGGTATTCGATTTTAGATTCACAACCATCCGAAATGAATATAAAAATGGCAAAGGCATTCGATACGATAGTGGGAAATAAAGACTGATTAGAATTTAAAATCTTAAATCTTTTATCAGAAAAATACGCAAAGTACTAAGCTTCATCTTTTGAAAACTAAGAATTTTATGATTTTAATTCTTTGTTCAAGCCTACTAACAAAATTCAAAAGTCATTTATTCAAACTAGGCTGAGAATCAGCACTTTTCGAATGTCAAAATTACTTTAGACAGTCCCCCAAAACGTTCGACTAATCGTTCTGGATTGTTACATAAAACGTAAGGAAATAAGTCCAGCGCATAAAAACAGTCACAGTACACAAGAAATTGGCAAGAAAAAGTAGATTTAAACAGGAAGCGTGTGAAGACGTGTCCCGTAGCTCCTCAAGACGTGACATGCCAATGCTCATTCGAAATCAGGGCAGGATACATACTCGGAATATCAAACGGTATTGTACTCCCAGCGAATATTCCCATACTATTGATATGAGTTATATGTAAAAAAGAAATGTATTCGAGAGGAATTCGAAAGATATCTAATCTATATCGAATATATCGAATGCTTATACAGTACGAGTGATTTTGTTAAATAACGTGGTTGTCGTGTGTTTGCGAATGTTCAATAACATAATAATATGTGGTTATGGTCGGATTTTTATAGCTATGGTCCCATAAACAGAAGTAATAATAAATTATAACTGAAAACTAAAATCTCTATGTATTTTACTGTGTTTTAATTTAAAAGAGTGTCCATGGAGTTTCTTGCCCGTTCGTGTCCATGTTAAACTACTACGCTTTGGAATGGGCTACTAGTTTCATCATTCTGACTGACCGACTCGTTGGCCATTTAAAAGTGTTTGTAAATAGTTTAATTGAAATAAATACTTTTAGTTTGAGTAGATTCATTAATTCTTGAAAGCACAATATTACATAATTGATATGAAATTTATTGTTAATACTCGTAGTTTTTATACTTGAAATAAACCACATGATAGTAATAATTACTGTCGCTTGGTTATTTATAGCTTAAATACTAGATACTATAATTAGTATCTAGTATTTAAGCAATAAAGAACCAATGGTTAATGTCAATCGACCAGCAGCCCTTCATGACGCCATTAGAAATTTTTACTAGCACTAACGTGACTGCGGCGTCAACTGAGGTATCGATTGATGACCTAAATGTCGCCATGGCAGCCACTGGTTCCAGTGCCTTAAGTTCGTCAGTTTGATTAACGCATCTTGTAAGATGTTTGATGTCTTCAGTTATGATGGAGACTGATAAAGGTTTTGAGGGCTGTGTTTTAAGGTTGAATTTCAAGAAACGTGTGGAGTGTGTAAGTGTGAATTGTATTAAAGCTTTTGCGATTTGATTTATATGGGTTAAATTGTATACAAGGTGTATATTTCCGTCTAGTATTTTAGTTTAAGGAGATATTATTTAGATCGATTGATAACCTAAACTTCGCCATGGCAGCGACTGGTCCCGGTGCCATAAGTTAGTCAGTTTGATTAACGCATCTTGTGAGATATTTGATGTCTTCAATTAGGATGGAAACCGAGAAAGATTTTTTGGGTGTGTTTTAGGTTGAATTTTTAGAATGTGTGAGTGGGATTTTTTCGGTTTTCATTTGATTTAGGTAGATGGGTTATAATGAACATAGGTAGGTTTATCAGTCTATATTTTTGAAGTCTTGTTTGTGATTAAAGATTATGATTTCTGTGGTGCTGTCTGGAGCAACGCCAATAAATCTTCTTTAAATAAAGATTAAATGTCTTTGTATGTATGTAAACATTTTCTGAAACGGATTATTTTCCCAAAAACAACAGACGCAACAAGATACAAGATCAAAGTGACATCTCAGTGTCAGGGATTGTCGTGACAACGCTTGATATGACATTGTCTGTGCTCATATTACTCCGACACGAGACACGACACGACTGACGGAGATATGGAATAATTATAACGTTTCACTTCTAAGAGTAATGTTTCAGGAATTATTTGTGTATGTGAAGAGGCTGTATCTTTCTTGAAAGTTGGACAAAAGTTGGGCAAAATTCAGAAGGTAAGTATTTTATTTTAGGCTACGGATCTCATTATAAAAGTTGCGTGTTCTATTTTTGTAAAATGTTACGTAATTTGTCGAGCTATCTGCGGGAGTGTACGACTAAACGCCGACAGACACTACGCCGACAGACTAAACACCGACAAGACTTTACTTCGACGGGACTCTTCGCCGATAGGACACTTCGCCGACAGGACTCTTCGCCGACAGGGCTCATCAGCGTCGCAACTTATCTTCGATAATCACATACTTTGGAAATCGATTATGCTTTTCTTATAAATAAACAATTCATAAAAAATAAAGATCTTGCATTGGTTTTTACTAAAGGTACATATATGTATAATCATTATTCAGAAAACAGAACTCGGAAACAGAAATTCAGAGACTATCAGCGGGCATAATAAAACCACGGAAGAAGAAAATTTATATAATCAACGAAAGATGTGGTCGCGTTTTTAAATGGTTTATCCTATATTATTAATTTTGAAACATAAAGTAATATTTAATTAAAAAGGAGTTGTTATTAGAATGATTTAGGTTTTTGTGATATTTTTATTTATTTATTTATTTTATTAAAACTTCATGCACAAGTAAAAATATACCGTACAAAGGCGGACTTAATGCCTGAGGCATTTTCTACCAGTCAACCTTAGGGTGGTGCAGAGACAAAACATGGCAGGTGCAACAAAAGGGATTGATAACACGAAATTAACTATAAAATACAAGAATAAATACATACATAAATACATACATATACATAGTATAAACAGAAAAATCTTTGTCAGGAGAAATAACGATCGGTAGAGGAGAAATAACGATCAGTAGAGGAGAAAACGAATCCAGCAAATCACCGCTGGGATGTTTCAGCCAACTTCTTGCGTATATGCTCACGTACCTTCACTTTAAATGACAACCGACTGGTTGCCGTCCTGATATTCAGAGGTAGCGAATTCCAAAGAAAGATTTTTTACTAAGAAGAAGATATTTTATTGTTACTAAGTTGTTTGTTTTTTTTTCTATGCATTTTTATGGGTATCTTTACATAATGATTATACATATATTCGTATGTACCTTTAGTAAAAACCAATTCAAGATCTTTATTTTTTATGAATTGTATAATTACAAGAAAAGCATAATCGATTTCCGAAGTATCTGATTATCGGAGATAAGTTGCGACGCTGATGAGCCCTGTCGGCGAAGAGTCCTGTCGGCGAAGTGTCCTGTCGGCGAAGAGTCCCGTCGAAGTAAAGTCTTGTCGGTGTTCAGTCTGTCGGCGTAGTGTCTGTCGGCGTTTAGTCGTACACTCATCTGCGGTCAAGAGAGGAGGTTTTGAGTTTCTTTGGATATTTCTGTGCTTCATAATAAAAGCAGGTAAATTGGACCCACTAGAACCTTTCTTACTGGCTCTTTATCATCACCTAAGCTATTCCCACATAATTCGTGCCAATGTAAGACGAGACTTGCTTCCAAAAAAGTGTGTGTTCAGTAGCTTCGACGCACGACTGGAGTTTACTTCTTTAATACGATTGTCCTTGAATATGCAATAGACAAAGAGAGTAGATAAACGCATCTCTTACGAAAAATATTTCAAAAGCATCTATTTAAAAAAAAACCCCACCCGCGATAAGTATACACATACATGATTTCAAAGTGAAAGGTGCACAATGTACGTTGCGCAGAAAAACGTAACGCTTTTGAGTTAAATTTCACTTCTCATAAAATTTCCATACCAGGGGATTAATTAAATTTCCATACCTTATATAAAAATCGATTCTTAAGGAGTAAACTCCAGTAGTGCGTTGGAGCTGACATACACACTCACTTTTTTGAAAAATAGAACAAGAGTAGACAAAAGCGCAGCAACACATTTAAAACGCATCAATTCTACTTAATCCTAAACTTTAATCAACCTAAAACTAATACTTGTCTCCAAATCCGCACTCTAATCCTCAATTCTCATGCAAAATAACAGTGATACGCATCAAGTTGAACTAATTCCGTCACAAGCCCCACAAACTGTCTCATTATGCTGAAATATTCCTATGTTTATTCTACTCGTTAATACTAACGCAATAACTCGAAGATTACGCCCGCTGGGTGGCGTCGAGGCGTCTACAAAATGACTGTGATTATTCAAAAAGACTCGCATTTTTTTGGGTCCCGTACGCAGATTACAAGTTTTGTATAATTCGTCGATTTCGTCAGACGGTGCTGTGTTAGGCGGTGCTTGTTTTTTTTTTTTGGAAAATAAATACATGGCAAGGAAAATCTATTTTTGGGCTTTTTTTAATCGACAAAGCGTGTCTTCTGATATAACTCTGTATTTTATCTACGTAGTCAATAGATGATAAAGTAGTTAAAAAATATATATTATGATAAGTATAAAAATTAATACCAAAACGAAAAAATAAAGAGAATTTATTTTGTTAACAATCAAAAATAAATCCTAAGAAAATGCTATCATATTGTCTGCCATACTTTGACGCATCATCTAATATGACAAATGGTTCTCAATATCTGTTTCATGAAAAATAGCTTTACATTTTAAAATAAAAGATAAGTTATGTATCTTAAAGGCGAAATATATTTTATTTGTTTGATATTAAATAAAAATATTTACGGAACCCTGAAAAATAAATTCCGCCACATTTAAATTTAAGCGTAAATTTTTCGCATCTGGCAATGTTTTGGACTTTTATCCGAGATTTAGGTATTTGGATTTTGAAGGTTTTCAGGAAATCTAATGCGGCGTAAGCCACTCAAATAACCTTGTTAATTAAAAGGATCCCCTCAAAAGACAGATAAAAGGATTTTAACCAGGATGGGTTTAGAGGAAAATTGAATAGCTTCACATTTTTGATGCACTGCGGAAGTAGGGACCTATTGTTGAAGGAGTAACGCGATTTTCATATTTTGTTGTATCTGAAGGGGTGGTATAAAATGGGATTTAACTTTCTTTGAGAGATGTAAAGGGATGAGCTTGTTTTGAAATAAATGTTGTTGGGGGTGAGGGTTGTCATTTCAATACTCATAAAACAGTCAGTCAGTCATCTAGGAATTTAGGACTAGGTGATATAGCAAGCAATTCGATAAGCAGTTTAAACGTCTCTTAACTAACACCTAAAGGCTTTTCCTTTACTCTCTAGTTTTACTCTCTGCCTATAATGTGCACAAAATCTGCACATTATGCACAACCCACTTTAGCAAAGCGATCGAATGTTAGCGTTCGCCATCATTTTAGAAGGTTGGAATTCCACATCCCGGTCAATAGGGCAAACACAATTCCCAGCCACAATGCACAAACCGAATGGCCAATAAATGTTTGCTCAGTATCTCAATGTGTGCTTGTGAATTGTATGTGTAATGTTAACTGATAACACAGGGTACACACGGTCGACGAGTTAAAGGCATACCAATAGAGGGTTGGTTACGGCTACCCTCTTGGGGTGCATTCTGTCTGCGGAGGTAGCCACTTTACTTAAGGTGAACCAAACGACAAACAAGCTGTCGGCCCATAACCGAGACTCCTGTTTGATTAAGTGGCCAGTTAGCTACATGGTCGGTACAAGGACGGGTTATCTTTAAAACTAAATAGACACCCAACCATAGGCATTATTCATGATAGTATATTTTTTTATTTTTTTTTCAAAGTTAGTGTTCTTCATCACGCAAGTTTTGGAAAAAACGTGAATGACTTACTCACGGACGGATGCAAGCGATTTCTAAAGCACGTTCCGGCTTTCGTTTGAAGTGTCAATCAATCTGCCTAGCCTTTTCCCAACTATGTTGGGGTCGGCTTCCAGTCTAACCGGATGCAGCTGAATACCAGTATTTTACATGGAGCGACTGCCTATCTGACCTCCACAACCCAGTAACTGGGTAATACGATGATACCCCTTGGTAAGACTGGTGTCAGACTTTCGGGCTTCTGACGACTCGTAACGACTGTCAAAGATCCACGAATGACAGCCGGGACCAACGGCTTAACGTGCTTTCCGAGGCACGGAGGATTCTCGGTATGTAAAGATGGTCACCCATCCACTGACCAACCCCGGCAAGCGTAGCTTAACCTGATGGATCGACTAGTGCGGCTGTTGTTACTTAGCCACGAGCGCCTCTTGAAGTGTAGACCCTTAAAAATTACCGTTACCAATCATCTTCCTGCCCTTGTCCTATGTTACTTGGTTGGGGTCGGTGCAACACGTTTTCTCTCTCCATTCTCCCCTGTCAACCGTCACGCTATCATTCACTCTCTTCTCTTTCATATCATTCCTCACATAGTCCATCCATCTTATACCTCGCATGTGCAAACTTATAAACGAGCGCAGTGACCTGGTTGACGTCCACGCAGACTCAATATGAACGTTTGTCAGACGTAATTAGTATTATTTTTTAATATTACTATCTAGAATTTAAGTACATTAAGTCTTTAAAATTTAAGTTACAGTCACAAAGAATATTTTGCATGCGATGTTTGCCTGTAATTGTTTGTGCAGTTAGATTTAAGACACTATTACCTATATGTTCCTATCTGTTTATTATCTGTAACAACTGTTCGTGAAACTTAAATAAATAAATAAAATATTTTCATTGGCCGACCCCTCCCTCTCCATCCATCAACATTTATATTCATCACTCTTTCAGTCACATGCGCTTCCTCCCTCCTCATCACATGTCCATACCAAACCAAACGATTTCCCTTCAACTTTTCTGTCACTGGCGTCACTTTCAAACTTCCCCTTATATACTCATTTCTAACTTTATCTAATTTTGTCATTCCACACATATCCATCTCAACATTCTCGTCTCCGCTGCTGCAATCTTTTTTCATCCGTCTTCTTCACGGCCCAGCACTCTGATCCATACCTTACGCCAGGCCTTATCCCGGACTTGTAAATTTTCCCCTCTAACTTGAGGGGCATTCGTGGGTCGCAAGTTGTTCCTGTGACCTTTAATATAAAAATTATCATTATATCCACTGAACAAGAAACCAATCTTGTAGTACACTAAACCAAAACAGCAATAAATATGATAATACATAATAACAGTGAAAACATAACAATCCGGTATGATCTAGTGTTGTCTAGTTAGCAACTCGATCGGTCCCCAAACGACACCTCGAGCCAAAACTAACATAAATCTAAAGCTATTAATATAAATTACTTACGATTTACAATCCCTTTGGGGTGTTAAATTACAGTTATTTCCCTTCTATACAAAGGCTTTATCATAACAGACCGGACTCCTAACGTGTCGGCATCAATTTTAATTATTTATTATTGTGAGGCTTTAATGAGTTGGCCTTTGCATAATGGGTTCGGATTAATTAGCGAACGATTTGGGGCGAGTTGTTTTAAAATGTTCAAGTAATGAGGTTTGATGTTAATTGAATATGGATTTTTGGGAGTAGCCGGTGCTTTATTTTAATTTTACTGATGAGAGAACAGTACGTGGATGAGTGTAATTGGACTGATCGTCAGCCTGTTAATAATGGTTATGCAAAACATGATTCCCTTAATTACCTCTGAAGAAAATGATTGTATTCATCACCCATGGCTGACGTAATATTGATTGACTGTGAGATCATTGGTGTCGTCATTGAAGTTATCCTGGAGGCCCGGAGGTGCCTGGACATGTCTTATGGACTGGTCAGCCATCCACGCACCGACTGCAACAAGCATAACTTAACCTTTGATGGACCCGTGCGGCTGTTGTTATTTAGCCATGTGCTTCTCTTGTTCCTCTCCCAATCTGCCTAGCCTTTTCCCAACTATGTTAGGGTCGGCTTCCAGTCTAACCGTATACAGCTGAATACCAGTATTTTACATAGAGCTACTGCCTTTCTGACCTCCACAACCCAGTAACTGGGTAATAAGATACCCCTTGGTAAAACTGGTGTCAGACTTTCGGGCTTCTGACGACTCGTAACGACTGTCAAAGATCCACGAATGACAGCCAGGACCAACAGCTTAACGTGCTTTCCGATGCACGGAGGAGTCTCGGTATGTAAAGATGGTCCCCCATCCACGGACCAACTCCGGCAAGTGAAGCTTAACGCGATGGACCATCTCTATACCTTCAAAAGGAAATGGTGGCAATCATCACCGATGGCAGACATATTGATAGAGTGTTCATTCGTATAGTTATAGATATAAATAATACGCCTTAAAAATCTGTTCAACCGCGACGCAAAATACTTTGTTACTTCCCATAACAAAAAAAGAGTTCTCTCTTAAATTTAATATTTCTATTTTTATATCTATTCAACAAACCTTTACAAAACTGTCACTCACATAATTTTCTTATTCGCTTTCATAAACCCCTATTTTCGTTCCGTCTTTCCTTTGACAGTTGTGAAGGACCTATGGGTAGGACAAAACGATTTTACGGTATACTTTTCTTGTCAGTAAGAACCCTGTGTGACAAACCTTTGTCAAAAAGATTCTTGGTACTTTTTCAAGCGCCACGTTGAATCCCCATTGAATTTATTGTGAACTTCTGCTAGATAGGTTAAAAAGAGGCCTTCAGAATTGAGTTTTGGCCGCTGTTTATATCATATTTGTTATGAAAAAAAAAATCTCTCGAATCTTGTGTAGGTATACATTTTTTCCGAAAGTACCTATGTCAAGATTGAAATCCTCTGTTTATTATAATATATTTGTTCCAAACGTAGGTAGGTATATATGTTAGGTGCAACATTCGAGTATAAATAGATAGTTGTGATATGAAGTACAACAATATAGTTCTCTTGGATATAATCCTTTAATTTGTAGCAAAGTTTAAAAAAAAATGTACAAGTAAAAAACCAGTATTTAACACCAAAAAAGAAAGCAAAACACAGTAAATAATCAGGATCGCGTGTACTTAATAGGTAAGTGTTAATTAAAGTAATAACTGCTTGGTACTCGATGCAGAGAAATGAATGCGGTAAAATAACCGAGAAACTATTCGAAACTTGTTTTAAACCTAATATATTAGGTAAACCTGTTTAAAACGTCTGGAAACCTAGTGTTTTAGAGGTATGAGAAACAGGATGTAAAGTTCACTCATAGAAAAGGGAGGATCCTCCGACCAGACAGGTGTCGTGTCTGGCGGGCAACTGCCCAACGATTGATGTCGAATAGTCTTATATATGTCGTTCGCGCGGTAAACTCTAATTGCGCGATGCAGGATTTGTGTGACGTCAGGATTTAGTGTGACGTCAGGTCTTTGATGCGTAGTTTACAAGTGGCGATGTAGCCGCCACAGAGTAATTATTACAGGGAAATATTTAACTGATACTTTAAGAACGTATTGCCCTTCTAATGATGCAATTTTTTTTAAATTATACGAGCCTCTTTTTAAATTTCTAGCCTTTTCTCACAGTAACTAAGCTAGGACACTCCGATCAAACTGGTTAGGTTAGAATGACAAACAGCGAGCGAAGCGGTACCGCGGCAGCAGCAGCCGGCGAGCGCTACATCCAAGTTGGTCGCAAATACTATTTAATATTTTTAGGACCCCAAAATATGAATGATTAGAGATTCACAAAAAGAAGTGCAATCATTATATAAGAGTGTTCAATAATATTTTTAGAAGCGCAAAATGGAAATTATTAGAGATTCGATTAAATACAAACCAAAATAATTAAACAGTCTGAAAATCTTGAATCAAAATCTGATATAAATCAGATTTCTCCTATAAACTTGTGTAGGCTAGGTGCGTACCTACTATAAATAGTGAGTACTTCTCCACGCCACAAACCGCAGCGAATTTTGGATAAAGTCCAACAGATGTAAATAAATATGTCATGTGGTTTAAGAGAAAGGCATCTTTTATTTAGAACTAAAGGAAAACAGAAAAATGCGTTTATAGGCATTCCAAAAAATACACCTTAAAACTATAAAAACAGAAAACAAATTATTATAATGCCAAAAGGGCCTCAGCTCAGCATAATGTCAGATGACAACACAAAGTGCACTCATCTGACGCTGAATTTCAGCTGTAACCCAAACATAGGGAAGGGTCTGTCCGTTATAATAAATAAATTAAAGGTAGTATAACAAAATTAAATAAATATAAATTCAGAAAAAAACAAATACAATTTTGTGACATACATGGTGCGTTGTGTTGTGATTAATGAGAAACTAAACAAAATATCCAATAACTGTGTAGAACTAGCTTGTGCCCGAGATTTTATCCATGTGAAATGCCTCGTTTTAACATAAAATATATTCTATGACACTCGGCAATACTGTAGCTTCTTAATAATGAAATAATTTTCGGAATTTGATCAGCAGTTCTGAAGATGCGCCCTACTTAAAAACTCCTTTAAAATGTTAGTATTATTATTATTGTACCAAAACAAGTTTTTTTTTTGTACTTTTTGAACAACAATAGCATCTATGATAAGACGGTGGATCTTATTCTTCACCACGTCTAATATCCTAGCTGGAATGAAGATTTTTTTTTTATTCAAATATCTGTTAATAACTATAATTATGTTCAAGCCATTTGGAGTTGAAACCCTAGAGCCGTGGTGTCTGAGTGCTCATGGTTTGTTCAATGAAATCTCCAAACGGCTGGTTGACACTTCCCGTGACCCAAGGACTGGCTTTTACCTTGACCAGAGGCTAAGCATTGCCATACAACGTGGTTACATTACCAGTCGATAGCGATGCCGAGGAATTTTTCGACGCCATTCTTTAGTTTGTTAATAGTTTTAGCTAGGTTAGGATATTATATAAATAAATTGATACTTTTTTATACTTAATTCACTAATATTATAAATGCAAAAGTGAGATTGTTTGTTTGTTTCGCTGTCACCTAAAAACGGCTGAAAGGATTTGGATGAAGTTTGGCAGATGGGTAGAGCAAGACCTAAGATACTTTTTATCCCGATATTCACAAGGGATCATGACCTATACGGGTGAAACCGCGGGGCGCATTTGTTTTATTACAAGAAGGCCTACAAGTATTTTTCAAGGCTTGTACTTAAATAGTGAAAAGGTTATAAACAAAAACTTGTCAATAATAATACTCGGTATATTAGTAACCTCCACCTTTTGCGATAAATTAAGGCATTGAAGCAAGGGCGAAACGCAATGACGCATTATATTTCTTTGTTACTTGTACTAACTTTAGTTATTTTGTACTTCCGCTTTCATCATAATTATTATTAAAAATTGAGAAAGAAAAAGCCACGGGTCATTCATTTGCCTAGCCTTTTCCCAACTATGTTGAGGTCGGCTTCCAGTCTAACCGAATGCAGCTTAATATCAATATTTTACATGGAGCGAATGCCTATCAGACTTCCACAACCCAGTTACTGGGTACTAATACCCCTTGGTACGAAGCCACGGGTCATTCTATTACTTAAATGGTAAACTATTATATTCTATTCTATTTCTTTATGGTAATTAAATGGTTGTTAGTAGGGCACGGATGTAGGAATAAAATCATTGTTTTATTGAACATTCGATAAAATAATAAAATACAGCGGTGAAAGTTCTTATTTCTTTCAATTTATTTCCAATTAAAGAATATTGGTAAATACTCCTATTTTATATTCTCGGAAAATTAATTGGAACCTGTAATTTTAGAGTTGTACCGTCTATTATTTTCAAGTATAACTTTCCAAAGTAAATATCAAGAATCATCATTAAAACTTATAACAAATCCAAGTATTATGGTTACGTAACCACCCTTTGAATACAAGAGGTCATTACCCTGATGACCTAACATTGCTGTGCCGGGCGAAGAGCCAAAGATACAGAGATTTAGATTCATCCCGAATGGGTACCCTCTGAAATATGGAACCCAGCCGTTGCCCAAATCGCGTCTATTTTTAGAAAGTACACAGTAGTCGCAGAAAACGAACGTGTAAAATAAAAGTTTCGTAGTTGCTCTGAATGCAAAATAGTGAGCCGATAGTTGTAAATCATTGGAGGGGAACATCTCTTAAGGTGGTGAACTGGACCGAGAAATATCACAGACCCTTATTTCGGTTAAGAGTCAGCAAGGGCACTTTACGAGTACATAACGTGATTAAATCTGTACCTGCGGTTAAAATAAGATTATATTTTTGGAAGCGTTGTAAATCATATTTATGAAAGTTTTTGACTTCATTTCCATCATAATGTTTTAGATTAGCATGGAAATCAAGTCTAGATCGTAAAGAAAAAGATAAACTGAGCCAACCGCTTACTGACGACAGTTTGTAAGTTAATATTTCAAAGCCAGACTCTGAATTTTAAATAAGTCTGACAAGACTGCTCTTATTATATAAATATTTTATGCCATAAAGTATGAGGGATATAAATATCTTGCAACTTCCTCACATACCATTTTCTTTGAGCATGTTTCCCTTTAAAGTTGAAACATTTCAACTGAAAGCTGAAACATGAATTTGAAAATTTATGAAACACATTTTCAGGTTGCGCTAACGAGAACAGTTTTCTGTCTGATAACGATGTTCGGACAAAACGGACTTATTTTGAGTAGTTGTGTTTACCAGAATGTGGATTTCCTTGAAAATAAAAAGTTGATTACTAACGTAGATTAGCAACGTTAATATGCCTAACGAAAAAGGGTAATTGTCTCTTTCGTTATTATCAGCCATATTATAACTACTGTGGGCGTACTGTGGTAGTGTTGGTTATTGCGTAAAAGAAAAACCGTTTGCAGTTCAGATCACATTATAATTTACTTTTAAATTATTCACACTAGCAATTCACACACTGCAGATACACGACACAACTATTCGGAATGCGCGGCAGATTCTAAACGTCTTCACTGCTGCCACCCATGAAGTCTGCTTAGCTTTGGCCGGTCCGAGCGTTATGTTGTAGACTTGGTCGAGTCCCACTTGGCGGCGCTGGCATCCCGATTAGTCAACTCAGTAACGTATTTCCGACATGCCAATAAATCATGTCTATCTATACGTATATATTGACAGCTAGTTCGTTACTATTCTATGGGATTTCCAATCTCCAAACTCTACTTCAGCATAATGTTATAGTGTTCCGAAAAGTGTCAAACTTTAGCGTCAATACAACTTGGACTATTGCCCACACTAAGTGCGACGCCACACATGTCATGCAGATATTGAACCAACTCTCAGCCGTAAAATATTTACATTACATAACTCCTAAACAAAAAGCAATAGCAGCTTATTGAGGAGAAAGAGCCAAAGTAAAACAATATTAGAAAAACTGACACACAAGATGTTGGTTGCTACAAATGATAATGCTGTATATGACGAAATATATATTGTTCCACAAGTTATTCTAAGCATGGCATTCAAGAACAAAATTAACATAATAATATGTAGTTAAAAGCAAGCGAGAAAGAATAACAAGTCATAATGTTACAAGAAGAAGAAAAAACACTAAATAATATTTTACAGGAGTTAATCGAAGCAGCAAAAATTCATGCAACTTAACCTCGGCTTTAACCACTGCACGTTTTCCTTGTACTACTTCACAGTTACTGAGTTGAGGGACGTTACCTAGTCCTTTACTTACTTTTCTAACTTGTTACTGTTCCCTTTTGTGTTCTTTACGATTTGTCTGTACCAAGATTGTGTTTAGTTTCCAAAAAATCTTTACTTTTGACAGAGGTATTGGACTTTGACACAATGAATCCATGTAGTTTAAATTGGAACTAAATTTGTTTGTCGTGAGTTATTGAGTGAATACAAAACATATATCTACATAATAATATTTATGTGGCTTTATGTAAAAAAACAAGTGACGTAAATTTTCCTAGAGAAAAATAACTACTCGTACTTTGCTAGATTAGGTATTTACTACACTCACAGTATGAAATTCAAGAAATGCCTACAAATCACATTTGGCCTATCAAATATTTTATGAATTGAGGTCACTTTGTCCGCCGTCTCTGTAATTATCACTACGTAGCAAATGGTCCCTAAAATATGTATACGAGTATGGACAGCAATAATATCATTTACGATAGCCGTAAATAGCCCATCTTTATGTTAAGGTTTACGTCTACGATAACTTTCTATTATTTCTGACCGTATTAACCTATTTGTCTATAAATCTTAATCCAAGATTCTGCCAACATAGTAAACCTCTCGGAACTTTTATATTATGTGCAACTATGAAAGTGTTTACTGTTTGGCAAGTGAGGGTATAACTTTTGATATTATAGAGCAAGCAATATTTCAGCGTGTTTTTAATAGATTCTTGGAATTCCTAACCACCGTTCATTTTTAAATCAGTCCATCAGTATCATGCAACGAGATGATATTCATTTTCGTCCCCGCCTTTATAGGTAAATCTAAGAATTGGAAAAATGGAGTAAAACTATTTCCTGTGCCATTGTAACCACTCAATCTTCAACAAACCTCTCCATTTCCGATAACTATTACGAAGGGTGTTTTTTCCGAAAGTGGGGTCCATCCATACTTTTCCTAGTTGACTGTGTACGAGCCTACTGTGTCAACTCATCTCACAACAAATATTTACTCGACAGTGTAAGGAGACGCCCTAGTTGAACAGTTTGTAAAGGCTTCTACCCTTTCAACACAAATCCACTTTGGAGGCGTCTTTGAAACCCGTCTTTGAAATTATTTTCTTCTTCTCTAAAGCTTTGATCGCAATATTGATAACGGGCTTATTTCAATGAATCCTTTTTGACAATACTGTGTATATGGACTTCTAGAATTTCTTCTGTATTGAAATCTTCTTGAGTAATCCCAAATATACCGATAATATTTTTAAATCTGGGTTTTGTAATAATGTAGTCTAATAAAGTTTATAACGAGATGCCATTCATGATTTAATTTGAAATTAGGTGAGATTCAATTTTATAATGAAAAGTTTATGTATAGTTATGTATATATATTTAAAAAAATATGAAATATAAACAATAACTTGATTTTGTGTAAGTATTGCCTTTTTAATTTTGTTAATACTTAATTTCCGTTGTGCGAGCCTTAAATAAGGTTTTGATCCATCTCCTTACTTATGTAACTGAGTTACTGGGAAAGGAAGTTAACGAACCGTTTTTGATCTTGGTGCGGGATTCCATCAAATCAGCTACATGGACAAAGTTTCATATTTATGGTTTAACTTACAGCCGTGTTACTCAGTACGCCCTGAAATGGAAGCCAACGTTTTTTTTTTATGAACCTTTGAATATTTTTTGCGTCAGTCTAAAACAAATTGTTTTTTATCCAAAAAGTATTTATACTGAACTACCTAGATGATATAATTTTATATTTGTTTGTATAGTTAAGTATAAAATATAATATTATAAATGCGAAAGTGAGTTTGTTTGTTTCTTACGGTTACACGCTAAAACGGCTGAGTGGATTTGGATGAAATTTGGCATATGGGTAGACTATGACTTGGGATCCATCTATTTCCACGGGATCGAGACTAAAAGAGGGTCCTTTATTCTCGATCCCGTCGGAATATCGGGATAAAAAGTCTTCAGTACCTGACCGCAGGAGGAAACTGCAGGCGACGTGACACCGCGACACGACTGGTTTCTATGAATTTCTATGAAATACCTTCTGTAGCTAGCAACACGTCGTTGGCAGCTACTGGCGAGCGACAGGCGACACGTGTAGGCCGACCGCAGACCAGTAATGCCGCCAACCCTTTAACGATAACACGTTTTTCTATTTTCTATCTACCGACTGGAATACGGGCTGCTGACGCCTGTGGTCGGGTTTGGAATCATGACTGCAGCGACATGACGCCGCGACACGTTGCCTGCAGTTGCCTTCTGCGGTCGGGTACAGAATGGTATCTTTATGTGGGTGAAACTGCGGGGCGCGGCTAGAATATAGTATAAGTTGAATTGAAACAATAAAAGCAATAAACTTAAGAAACGGAGGTATTACAGAAAAACAGTACCACTATCATTACTCCGTCTTCATAGGAAACAGTAACTACCCGGAATCAATGTCAAAGCTAACTAGTTTTAACTATTTCCCTGTTATTTGAAAAATAAAACCAACCATTAAGAAACTCTGTAGTCTATCGTTCTTAACTGTCAGAACCCTATGATTCCTTTGAACAAATTGCATGTAAGCTTCATAGGGCGGACACACACGGGACATTTTTAACATAGCTTCCAATTTTACTGAAATATTCCATTACCAGTGATTAGTAATCAGAGTTAATGGATGCCGTGAGCGCTCCGCTTCATGTCATGTCATGTGCCAGTAATTACGTAAGACAATATTGTATTAAAACAAGAGTGCTAACCTATTATGGATTTTTATGATGTTAAAGCTCATTATGATGTGAATTGCAACTTGAAATAAGCTGCTGGTAAAATTGTTCGTGAATTTAGGTCAGTAATAGAAAATCGAACAAGAAACACTACCGTAATTGATTTGACTGAGCTATCCTCTCTATCAGTAACTAGCTCAATTAATCAATCAATGGAGCCGGATATTTACCTTTCCCAAGTTAAGGGTAGCTTACTATTTGTCTTTGATAATGAGGGGTAGCTCACTATATCCACATATTTAATTTCCCAGATTCTTCTTTACAGAATGTCATTTCAAAATAAAATCTTGTTGAAATTCTTTGTCAGTCTTGCACTGTCTACGTACCTTAAAAAGTAAAACCATTCACGCATTTACGTCAAAGCTCAGCATCCAATTACCCTAGACAAACAATCACTCCGTACGGTCTCTAAAAAATCCTCCTACACAAAAACCATTTTTCTTTTTACCTTAAAAACATTTTCGTCATCACTCTCGTGCTGGCGCTATCAAAGCTATAAGCTATCAAATTTTCCCCTCTGAACGCCTTCAAGGGTTCCTACGAGGAGCAATTTCCTTAAGCTGAATTTCATGAGCAATATACATACTTCATATAACACATTGTTTCTGCTAACGGTTCAACGTGTTAGCTCATTTTCTTTTTAGGGTGCTCATCGATTATATGGCTGAGTACACTCCGTATTTACGACACAAATTGTTTCGCTGTCTATGACGTTACCTGACTTTAGGTTTCTAGGTATCGATTCTTTAGTAACAGTTTAATTATTCACATCAGTAATAAGCATGTAGGTACTAGGTATTAATTTTTACTTTATCTTTAATTTCAAAGATCGGTAACTAAAGTTTCAATTAGTAGTAATTTGTATCAATTAGGGAAGTCTACCGTAAAAGTCTCTGCTTCTAAAATTACAACAATTTACGTTCTAAACATTAACATTTGATATTTCGGGAGAAAATTGAGAGGTAACTCAAAACTTTTGAATTTGGTTCAAAACGACCTCAAACGTTTCAAAGCTAAGTATCTAAGTACTTCTCAAAATGTAAAAGTTCTCTTGTTTAAATTTTAACTTTCAAGGCGTTCAACAGGAATCGCATTAAAATATTCGAAGCCTGTACTAGCTAATGGAATGGCCTTATAGTGTATGCGCAATGCGATAGATAGCGCTTTCTAATCCAGGGACTAATGAATTCACACAGTCTGACACAAGTCTTAACCCAAACATCGGTAAACCGTGTCATTACCCTGGAACATGGTTCAGGCGAGGTTGAGTCCGCTTTAGCACTATGCATATTTCGCGTATTATTCCTTACGACGTCTATGTCGAATTCGCCTTCAGCTGTAACTACCAGTTATATAAAATATGTGACATTACGTCCCACATTACTATTGCAAAGCTGTTATGCTTCAGTGAATACTTTATGAGTTATTTAGTCATATTTTATGCGCCATTATACTGGATTGCGCTGAATTGATAATTAATGGTTTGATTGCAACCATTTGTGGGTTGTCGTTATGTTTTATTAGAATGTTCTTGATGTTGTGCACATTGTTGCGAAAACAAATGTTCTTTCATTTACTTTTCTTATGCTGCGGTCGCATCTGCGTCTATCGTGACAAAGCAATGCGTGCCGAAACTTCGTATGTGTTGCTCGCTAAAAAGTTATCGCGCTAATGCGGTGGTCACATTAGCGGCTTCGACACGTTTATTATGTACAGTCAGCATCAAAAGTTGATGACCACATTTAGATTTTCAAAATCGCTGTATAGTGAAGTGCTAATAGTGAATACGGTGTACAGCGATTTTGAAAATCTAAATGTGGTCATCAACTTTTGATGCTGACTGTACCGCCAGCCGGGCGATATGTGCAACGCAGCTTGAACTATTGCGACGATAACCGATAATGGTTGGTCACATCTGCGTGTATCTTATCACTGTGCGAAGCTTCGTCACGATGGACACAGATGCGGCCGCAGCATTAGGAGATCGTGAAGCAATTTACTGACTTTATGTTAATTTCTCTTAATTAAACATTGTGTCGGAATTGCTTATTATGCAAAAACAAGAATTAAAAAAACTGTATGATCATATCATTACACTACTCAATTTCAGTGTCAATAAACATGTCATCATCATAAATGAACCGAATCATTAATCACTCGACCTACTTGTTTCCATTTTCAATTTAAACTCGAGTCTTCAAATTCGTCAATAATTTTCAACCAATACAAATGCTCGGCATAATCCCCTTTTACTGGCTGTAGCACATAATTAATATATTCAACCCACATCAAATGTGAGCAATGGACCGAAAAATGCCATGGCAGATTATACTCCGTTAAACATCGTATAACACCTCGACATGAACGGCCAAATAATCCTAAAATGCCCCACCCTTTAGAGAGACAAATAACAGCACAGAGAATCTTTCGCTCAATATAATTGCCTACAGGAGAATATTTCCTAAAGACTGGTATGACTTTCCCAAATAAATTGTTCTTTTGATTAATACCATAATTATGGCTGTATAGAGTGCCATCCATTTTTTTAATAGCTAACGTTTTATTAAGACTGGGGAGACTATTAATTTGATGAGACTTTGTGTAATAGAATTATATTAATATTTAGTGTGGTTCTTTCTTTACAAAAAATGGTAGTATTATATTTGTACTCCTGCTTTTTGTCAGACTTTCTTCGTACTTGGTACATCACTACATTAATTTGGCACAGGGCTGAAGAGTGTTATACGGATGATTGACGTTTTATAAGGTTAAAACGTTATACTTATCACCTTTCCTGACTGTCTTTAAACAAAATTGTTGACAAAGTAATCGTTAACGACCTAAACCAATGTAAACCGCAAATTAATTACTTACTACAAGTCATAAAACCGAATGTTAATGATCACAATCACACTAAACGACAACCCTAGTTCCTTATTCAGAGGACACCATCTCACATGAACGAAGATGCGTAGGAAGGTAAGTAATTGGTACCACGAAATAAGTTCAAAGGAGTTTCGCATCTGTAATTATGGTAATAAAGATCACGTTTTAACGATTACTACATATTAGAAAGTTACAGTCGTTCCCTTGTGGTAATCTAATCAACGTTGTGTGCTGTGTGCACTGAACTGAAACGTTGTGAGAGAAGCTGACGTAATTTCCTTCAGAAGGAAATATTCGAGGAATTTATTAACTCCGTCGTTTTATAGGCTTGACTTATTAACATATTTTTAATGTTATATAATTTTGCTCGTGTTTGGAAACTCGAAGCTTTAGGTCTTTATAATTATGAAGTTAATTAGATCTGAAGTTTTGTTTACAGGAAAGTTTCTACAAAACGCTTTTAATTAAATAACACGTCCTTAAAAGTTACGCTATGTTATCTAACACTTTAAGTTGAAGGTTAATTGTTTTGTAGCACAAATTCAAAGTATTAGCTTTCAATTTACTCCAGTCTCTATACTTGAAGTGCCAAGAAAAATCACTAACTATACCATACTTTTTTTACTGTGCCTCCAGTCATTACATTATAGAACATTCTCGACAAACATTATTATTTCTGCTTTAGTAAAAAAATCAAGTATACTTCGTAAGCAAGCTCAGTTTGAATCCCGAAGAGTATTTCGTTCGATGAATAGATAATACTTTAGAAAGACTCACCGTTTATTATATGTAGGTAAGTTTTGTCAACAAACAGTGTACTTACCTACGGATGTATGAGACTATTACTTTACGTAACCCTTAACGAATTACAGGGAAAACAGTCCCTTAATTAAATGTAAAGCTTATACTACACCTAACCCGTCCTCAGTTGAACTTAGTACTCAATTTAATTGCCAACGCGAGTGCGGTTATGTAAAAACCAAGTTGCTGCAAAAGGGATGACTCTGCGTTTTGCCAGTTCGCTTTCATTCGTTTTACGCAGTGAAAACGCTGCGTCACAGTAGCGTCATCGAACCGTGTGGTGTAGTAACTTCACTAAAATATTAGTGAAGTTAGAGTTAGGTGGAAGCTTTGTTTTTGTTGCTACATCGTTTGATTTGTTTTCTTGTTTTGGCGATTTCAGTAATAAATTCGTCTTTTGTTTGACATGAATGATTCTGCTTGTGAGCCATGTCTTTGTTACTATAATTTAAATTAGAAGTGGGTTTATTTGTACCAAATTTTAACATTTTTTTTCTTTCTTTACGACAGTAATTGTAAGCGATTGGATAAAATACTGAATCGATTCACAATTTTGAATAAATTTTATAAATACGCAAATAGTGGGCTGAACTAAAAATATACCCGGATCAAAATTATTTAAGTTATTCTTACATTAAATTTTATAAGAAGCACAGTTAAAACAATGCTACCAAAGTTAATCGGTTAAATTCAAAATGAAATCATTCTCCACGTTTTTAACATTAAGTTCATGTTAAATGAAATAAGTACGAAACGAATTTTCGCAGCTGATTACAAGTTTAATAAAACTGTATTCTTTCTTTCCTAAAGGTCACTTTCCTTTGACTTAACTGCAACTTAGGTACCAGGGAACAAGCATCGTCAAGGTGGTTTAAAAGAAACGACGTTTTATGAGTTGTATTGTACTCGTATGTGCATTTTATTTGGATTTATTGCTGTGTCATAAAACGTATTGTGTTTATCAAACAAACTGTGTTTGAATAAAAACTGTATTTTAATTTTTTATGCCGTTTATTGTGTGATAACACATTCTTTACATACTTAAATTTTTATAGGGACAGTCATTCTTTAGTTTGTCTAGCTCGGAAAATCTTTTTTAATTTGCTGAAAATTGCTAACGTTCTTCATAATAATTTATGTCCTAGGCAAAACTTGTTCCAAGATCCATCTTCAAATATTTCTTTTCCCAAATATTTCTAGCAAGATAAACTATAAAAAGCGAAGAATATTTTTAATATCCGTAATTCAAGTACGCAAAAATGTTCGTCAGCAAAAACTTATCAAGTTATTTTTATATTATATTCTTAAAATCTCGTAGAATCCAGAGCCGCTGATTTACTGCCAAAAAGTTTAATTATGTTAATTTTATTTGTTTATGCTCAGTTACTTGAGGATTAACTTGTAGAAATCTCGCCGAAATAAAAGCAGTGTCTTTATAACATTGTTTCGTTTTCTTAGAAAATGTTGACACGGTCGTTTTATAAGCAGTAAATATTCTGTAACAGGACTTTTTCAAGGATCGACAAGTTCTCTTCAAAAATGTAATTAAACTGTCGGACTTTTCTAAAGGTGTTATAAGCGGCAGTCAAGGGATTATCTTGATTATAAAAAAAGAATTACGTCTTTTAAAATAAAGCATGGCTGGTTTTTAATACCTAACGGGACTTGTAATAAAATTAATGAATCATATTTAAATTTTTTCTAATATACCCTCCACGTGTCCGATAGCAACGGGAATGTTTTTCGAACGGCACACTGTGGGACGAAAAAAGGCACTCCAAGGCATTTAAACTAAAATTTTAAAGTACCTATCGGGTTTTTGCTTGAAATGGCTTCTAATAGTCAATATTTTGCATACATAGGATGCAATCTAGTAGGCAAATTGGCAATTTTTTTTTTTTTTTGGATAAGTAATATTTGGACCTAATGCTTAGATATATTTTCAGAACGGAGAGAATAACCATCATAATCCTTGTACACGGTGATAGTAAATAGTTACCTACATCGCCGCGTGCAAGGATATGACGGTTATTCTCTCCGTTCCGGAGATATAAGCATTAGCTCCACAAATTTTTTTTTGCCAAAAAATGATTAGTTGCCAATTTGCCTACCAGATTGCATCATATGATATATGTATGCATATATAATATAAATATAATAATACTTTTACTCGTAGAAGCTATTTCAAGCAAAAAACGGACACTTTAAAATTTAAGTTTGAATGTCGTTTAGAGCCCTTTTTCGTTCCATAGTGCTGCATGAGCGGCTTTTCCCGAATGGCTCGTGTCGAGAAGACAGAAGAAAGTTAAACATTGTAAGCAGAAATGTCTAAAGAAAACATTTATATTTGCAATACTTGTTCACATATACTGACCGTAGACAGCAGTTTTGTTTATTCTTCACTACTGCTGGCCCAGTAAAAACACAACATCAAAAACCAAATCAAAATTATGCAAATAACTATCTCAATGACCACATCAAAACATCTCAAGCGTAAACAAACACTTCACATAACGATCAATACACATAGAAATAAGTCAAGGACCAATTACCTGAAAGTCTGAAACAATTTCCCGTAAACAAGAGCAGAATAATTAAGAAAGCTCGCGTTACGCACCGTACAATGACGCGGCGTAAACGCTCACGTCCGTAGCGCGTAAACGCTTACGCCCATAATGACGCAAACTAATTAACTAATTCAAGATGGTATCTGCGTTGGTAATGTTAGTTTATAACTATTACGTAATTACGTTGTGGGATGCGAGAGCAGGATGAATCATTTTCGTGGGCGTTGTTTCGTTTTATGTATCAGGGTAGTGTGGCGGATAGATAATATCCGGGTTGTAATACGTTTTCTCGTGTGTAGATACTCAGTTTTAATAGTGAAAGGATTTAGCTGAGGCTTCTTGGAAATCTATTTGATGTTCCTCCTAAATATCAGCAAGCGGAGGATACACGACGCGACAACACCCCAACTGAGACATAGTAGTGGCGAAAACCGGCTGTTGCTCGAAATATGCCGAATTTAGCCAAATTGATTGATGCTTTATGCATCTAAACTTTATGCATAATTTTTTTATTAATGATGAAATGACGTAGGTATGCCATGGTAGGTAACCTATGGACATGACCATACCTTTAAAAATACAATAGACGACGTACATAGTAACCTAATCCGCTTAACTGTTCTTAAAGTGTCATAAAGAACCATGTAAGAAATCGACTCGTGTTTTACCTCTCAACGAGGCATCCTCAGATGACGTCAATCGTCATCTGAGGATGCCTCGTTGAGAACCTTGTTGCGAACCCGGATATGACGTGCTCCCACGTCAAGCACCAAATGCAGTGTATAACTAATTATTATATATAGATATTTTATTTGTCTCATTGAATAAATTGTTTTTTCTTTACCATCATTCTACATAATATTATAAAGCTAAAGTTTGTGAGGATGGATGGATGGATGTTTGTTACTATTTCACACAAAAACTACTAAACGGATTTAGATGAAGTTTGGCACACAGATAGTTAATATGCTGGATTAACACATAATATTCTTTTTATCCAGATATTTCTACGGGATCGAGACTTAAGCGGGTGAAACCGTGGGGTACTGCTAGTATTATAATATTTAAAACAATATGAATAAACACAATCAGAAACTCACACATTATCGCATCAAAGCACTGAACTAACCGTGAGTCGACCCAGATCACTGAAAAAGTTCTAGATTTCCGTGATACAAAAACATTTTCATTCCTCTTTAACCCCTTTCGTTCATCACTACCCCTATAACAAAAAGGTCAGTCAGCAAGTCAATCATATCATTAACCCTAGGCATTGATTTTCAATAGAGTTACATTATGTTATCATATCGCGTGACTACCCACAACTTTCATTGAATCCGACGTCCATATGATATGAACACGCAAACAAAAGGCGATTTGATGTGTAAAACTTCTTTTTTTTTGCGTGTATGGAAAATGTGTAGAGAAAAGTTTATGAGTTTTTAGTTGTTTCGGATTTTTTTAAATTTGTTATAGTTTTGAGCAAGCATTGTGATTCATGCAAGAAGATAACGTAACATAACATAACGCCTGTATTCCTAACGGTTAGGCAGAGGTGTACCAATAGTACACCCACATTTCGCCACTTATGTTTTAAGTCCCATGTAATAGGGGTCGAGCCTAGTGCCATCAACCGGACACAAATCCAGACTCCGGGCTGCTACTGAGAAATTTCAGATTGAAAACCCAATATAACTTAGCTTATAAGTTTTATTTACATAACACACATAACATCACGCCACGTTGTCCCCCTGTACACCCACATTTTGCCAGTTATTCTAAGTTTAATTTTATCACAAATTGAAATCTGTTTAATTATGATTATATAAATAGCATTGCATCAAGCGCAAAATATTAGTCAATTGAAGATTTTTTTTAAGATTGTTTATATATTGTTCCCACAGCTGGGACCCCGACCTCTCTGTGAGAGGCCGTAACCCACCTTGCGGGCCCAGTGCAGGTTGGTAGATGTCACGTCATGTCTTTGGTACTAGTTAGTTTCTCCTTTTCCTCACTATGTTTTTCTTCTCCATTTTTCGAGCATTGGAGAAGATAACTCCCTTGCTCCTTTCAATCAATTTGCCAAGCCTTTTCCAAACTATGTTGCGATCGGCTTCCAGTCTAATCGGATGCAGCTGAATATTATTTTACATGGAGTGACTGCCTATTAAAGGGCGATTCTCAAAGTGTCTACTTTCCGCCCTTTCCTTTTTCCTACTAACCTCCTATACAAATCTTGTGAAGTATTAACAGTTCGACAGCTATTTATAATGGGTATTGTATTAAAACAACACAGAGCTCTACCCTATAGCACTGCATATGCTAATAAAAGACGTAAAGATATAGTTTGTCCACAAAATACAACAAAACATGCTTTTGTTTCCAAATTTTACCTGTACCTCGGTCCTCTTCTCTATAATAGACTAAACTCGAAAGCAAACATTTATTCCCTGAATTACACAAATTGTAAGAGAATTCTCAAGGATGCTCTCCAAAGTATGTCTTACGAAGATACAGAGAATTTACTAACTGTGCTAAAGTGAAAAATTTCACCTACGTTAAGTATAAGTATATCAAATTTAGAAACTAAGAGTTAAGCTCTTCAACATGTAATTAGTGATCTATTGTCAACCTGTTGTTTATTTATTTTATAAGTTTATTTTAGCTCCTCTCGCCTGAAACACAGGATTACCTAGTTCAGGCACGTAAGTCTTAGGAATATAATTTACATTTAAGCAAAACTGTACTAATTTTTATGCCTTGTAATTATTTTGGAATAAATATTATTATTATTTAGGTATAGAAATTTTGTTTCTTAGCTCTTTGGCTAGTTTAAGCTACATTAACGGGCCAAGCCAAGTCAATGTAGCGTGTGTGTGTGTGGTGATGATGAAGTTTTATGTGGAATTAATGTTATGAGGAGTGATTTCATTTTCCTCAATTTGCATGAACTTTCTGACTATTCTGCAGGTGTTTAAAATTGCGGCTTTTTGGAGTGTTATGTAAATTGAGTCTTTCAGGTCTATTAATTTAAGGCTGTGGTGGAGATGATTGGGTATAACACCCGTTGTTGAGACAACAATGGGTACTACGTAGACTTTTTCTTGTCTCCAAATTCTGGTCACTTCCTCTTTCAGTTCAGCATATTTACTAATTTTCTCACCTATTGTTTTTTGTAAATTATGTGTATTAGGGACTGCAATATCGGTAAGGTATGTGACTTTATTAATTTTATCTTGAAGGGTTATATCTGGTCTATTATAGTGAACGGTCCGGTCGGTTAGAATGGCGCGATCGTAATAAAGTTTGTGTGTGGTATTTTCTAGGATTATTTGTGGTATGTACTTGTAATAAGGAGTGTTTGTATCTTGTATGAGTTTATATTTAAGTGCTAGTTTCTGATGGATGACGTTTGCTACCTGATTGTGTCTGTGTGTATAGTCTGTTTGTGTGAGTGTTGTGCATGCCCCTGTTATGTGTTGTATGGTCTCTGGTTGGCTGTGACATTTGCGGCATTTATCGTTTGTTATTGTGGGGTCTTTAATAATGAATTTTCTGTAGTTTTTAGTATTTATGATCTGATCCTGTATTACAATAATAAATCCCTCGGTTTCCGGAAATAAGTTACCGATTTTAAGCCATTTATTTGACGCTATTGTATCTATATGAGATTGTTCTAGATCATGGGGGTGCCGTCCATGCAACACTTTTTTTTTCCAGTCTTCTAACTTTTGTTTATGTGGGTCGTTATTGCTAGTGTCTTGTGTATCTATCTGTTCGTGTAGGTTAAGTGGGGTATATCTAATATCGTTCATAATTACGGCTTTATGAATGTTGCTTGTGTGTGATTTAGAATGAAAGAATGTTCTTAGTTTGGCTATCTGTTTCTGCCAGAGGTTATGGACGTCTATAAGGCCTCTCCCTCCGTATTGCCGTTTGATGGTCAGTCTTTCTATTGCAGATTTAGGGTGCAGGTTATTGTGTTTAGTGAGTGTGGTGCGTGTTGATCTCTCTATCTGCTGGATGTCAGTCTTTGACCACTTAATCACTCCAAACGAGTATGTTAATATAGGGATCGCATAGGTGTTCAATGCCTTTATTAAATGTTTTCCGGAGAGTTGAGTTTTACATACTGCGGTCACTCTTCTTTTGTATTCGGTGTTTAAGGTGTGTTTTATTGCTGTGTGGTCTATTCCTTTGAGTTGATTGTACCCTAGATATTTATATAAATCCGTTTGTTCCATAGCTGTGATTGTGTCTGTATTATTAACAGGATAGTCACCCGGTTTTATTTTGCCTTTTATTATATGAACTGTTTTACATTTATCTAATCCGAATTGCATGTTTATGTCTTTACTGAATTCTGTCGTGATATCTATTAATTTTTTCATCTCTTTTTCAGACTTTGCGTATAGTTTTATGTCGTCCATATAAATAAGATGTGAGATTACTGTTTCTTCTCTGGTATTTTTAAAGGAATATCCGGCTTCGCAGCGATGTAGTAGGTGGGACAGAGGATTCAGAGCGAGACAAAACCATAAGGGACTTAGTGAATCTCCTTGATAAATACCCTTTTTTATGGATATTTGTTGAGTAGTGATAGTGTTGTGTCGATGATTTAACTGGAGTGTAGTTTTCCAACGGGACATGATGTTCTGTAAGAAGTCTATTATTTTTGAATTTATTTTATATATTTGTAATATTTGAATGAGCCAGGAGTGTGGAATACTATCGAATGCTTTTTTATAATCTATGTATGTGCAATGTAGGTTTCTATTTTTTGTGGAGGCATGTTTGTGGATTATTGAATCTATAACAAGTTGCTCTTTACATCCCATGTGGCCCCTTCTGCATCCCTTTTGTTCCTCTGCTATTATGTTATGATGTTCTATGTGTTTATTGATTTTTGTAGTTATTGCTGACGTTAGGATCTTGTATATTGTGGGCAGGCATGTGATTGGTCTGTATTGAGAAGGTTGTGGTGAGTATTGATTTTTTGGCAACATATACGTTATTCCTGTAGCAATAAATTCAGGAATGTTTTGTTTCCCTAATATGATTTCTGTTAAATTTTTAGCTAAAACTTTGTGTAATGAGTCTAATTTTTTATACCAGTAATTATGTATTTTATCAATACCAGGGGATTTCCAATTGTGTAGTCTCGCTGTAATACTACCTATATCAGACTCAGTTAATTCAACGAATTCCATTTCTTCTAGTGAGCTCCATTTAGTTTCTTCGTCTGTTATCCAATCAGATTGTGCGTTATGTTGCACTTGCTCTTCCCATATGCTAGACCAAAATGTTTCTAGTTGTTCCGCTGTTGGTAGTTCTATGTTATTTTCGGCTGTCAGTGTTTCGGTATCAGTTTGTGGTTTCTGTAATTTTCTGTAGAAGTTCTTTTCGTTCGTAGCAAACAAGGAGTTATCGTTTTTACGTTCTTGTGCTTTCTTGTATCTTCTCAACCTGTGTGCTTTTAGGGCTAATTTCTGTTTCAATGTATCTAAAAACTCTTCTGGTTTTCTATTGTCATTTTCATGTCTAGTGTGGGTAGCCATGTTTTTAAAAATTGTTTCTACTCTCTTTACTACTTTATTTGATCTATTGTTGTTAATGTAATGAGTTAGTCTACTACAGTCTGCTCTAAGTTTTTCTATATATTTTTCAAGTCTTTGCTGCCATGCTGGTTTGTTAACATTTCCTTGTCTTGTGTTGCCTGTGTATTCTGTGATTTTAAAATTAAGTTCTTCGGAAATAACTAATGCTGTGCAATATATCAAGGTATGTACGTCTAAAAGTTGAGTTTCTTCGCTAATATATTGGTTAAGAATATTTAAATTAAATAAATTAACGAGGTGAAAAAGTTTTGGTGTGTACCTGAGTTTGGGTAGTTTTGGTCGAGCTGCCGGGTCCATGCCGGAATATTGAGTGAGAGCTGTTTTTAATTTATCGTGTATTTCTTGGATACGCGTGTCTGTGAACTGATTTTGATTGGTATCGACTAGGGTTTCTATTTCATTTTCTAACATTATTGTTATAGTTTCGGTTTGCGTGGATGTATGCGTGGTTTGTGAATTTGCGTGTGATTGAAAGTATGGTTGGGATTGTGTGATTGGTTGTGATTGAGTGTATGTCTGTGGTTGTTCTTGTGGGTTATGTTCAGTTGCGTTTTGTGTTAATGTGATGATGTTGGCGCCTTCAATATTTTCTGATTCGTCTAGTAGTTGTGTACGTACTTCGTCTTTTAACTGATCTATTATTTCTCGAGACAGTAGCTTATTTCTTATTATTGTTCTTCTTTGATCAGAAATTCTTTGTTCTGTAACTGTAATCTCTGGGTATTGACGTGTAAAAAGTTCATGCAGTTGTTGTCTGTAGGTGGTCATGTCGGTCTCTAATTTAGTTATGTATAGATAAGTTCGCATGATAAATAGGTTAACTTCTTTGCTTCATCTCATGCGAACTCTTGCTTTCCCAGCCTTGGTGGACGCGGGTAAGAAGGTAGATACCTCCCGCGCAACATTCAAGGTCGGAGTTGGTGAAATTGAGTTTAAACTAGTAATGGGAGGTGATAGTGGTATGGGTGACGATGGTATGGATGGTGATGATGGTCTAGAAGGTGTGTAAGATACTGTGCTTGGACTATACGGTTCTACAGGGGTGTTTGTCCTGTCCGTCAGTCTTTCACCATCGTCAATGATTTCGGCTGTAGCATCTTTGTCGGTGGGAGCCCGCCTGTTCAACTCCTCACCGCTGACGGTTCGCATGCTGAGACACCCAGCGTCAGCTCCAGGTGCGCCCCGGCGATCGCCCCCGGGCAGCGGCCCTATACGTTTACTTTTCGATCGTGTCTCCATTTTGAATGGGTTTCCAGAGCCACGTTAGCCACGCCAGTAATTTCTCATTCGTGTGTCCGCCCCCCACGTGATTAGATGGTCAATCAGGACGTGTGGTTGTTTAGGGGGCTTATTATTATTATTATTATTATTATTACAGTTGAGTCACAACCCAGTTACTGGGTAATACGATACCCCTTGGTCTGATGCTCCTTTATTAAACCAAGAAAAGCTTTTCCATACTCTTTCAAATTGATATTATTGTGATAATTTTGCACAAAGTCCAAGATCAAACAAAGACGGTATTATTTCGTAAAATATCACGCAATCTATTTAATAGCCTCATGTTCAATAGTTGCCTCGTGTCTTTGAATTATTAAATAGCCTCAAATAATATTATTACCTGAGCAATTTAATATTCCAAAGGAAGATTTCTTGAAAGCTTTCACATTAATGAATGGAGACTTCTGTTGTCTTCGTTATTTACTTAACTTGTTTTAATCATTTTGTAATTGTACTTGTTAATTCTTTAAGTTACATCATCCTGTTTCTTCAATTGGAATAAAAACGTATGTCTAAGTTTTTCATCGTGTGTTAATTTCTATCTTGATACATAAATTAATGAGTTTAATATAATAAAATTATATTAACGGACGGATTACACTTACCCCAAACTACTTTAGGGACAGAAACAGAATTTTGTAAGTATCTCTCTCAGGTAATTTATATCCATTTTCACTAGGAGACACATAAATGGCAAAACGAGGTGTTTAATTTTCAACTTTCGACGCTGACCCGAGCGTTTACAATCGCGCGGAGCGGTGCAGTAAGTAGGTAATTCATTGATACTGAACCCCTGAATGGGGCATGAGTTTGAAAATCGACCAAGCCTCAGCTAATAGACAGACAACACCAATGTAATACATAATGTCCATCGCTCTTAAAAGGTAAATTATGTCCCTGGATGAATTGTACTATACGAACGTATTATTATTAATGTTATTACGGTATCGGTGGATATATTTGGGCAAAACCTGCCAAGATTCGTTCAAATGGTGCAAATAATAATTGACACAGGTCTGGAGTCATAAACGTTGTCATGTTTATAATTGTTATAATTTCCTTTATTCTATTTTTTTTCTTTTTTTGTAATTTTGCTTACAAGTCATTTTATTTTATGTAATTTTGTGTAGACAATGTAGACATGAGACTTATAACATCGCTTTAGATGAGTCTGAAAAGGTGTTATAATTATGATTTTTAACACTGCTAGTAGTAATTTATTTCATCACCACTGCTCATAAAACAGTAAAGGTCAGGGTCAAGGTCAAACATATCGTCAGAAAACCGGCAATTTGCTAGTCCTAGAACTAAAAATGCAAGGACATGTGACATCCACCAATTCGTACTGAACCGGCATGGTGGATCCCACAGACGTATAGTGTAGCCCACTCCCTCTCACAAAGAGGAGGCCTATATCCCAGCAATGGGAACGTGTTAGGCTGAATGCTAAACTACTATACTGGAATTATGTTTTCGTCTAAAGATTATTTTCGTTATTTTTAACCGACTTCCAAAAAGGAGGAGGTTATGATGGCCATATCGCGTATGTATGTTTTTTTTTTTTGAGTCTCCGACATTTGTGGACCGAATTTGAAAATTATTTTTTTGTATGAAAGGGTATCCTCCCGAATTGGTCCCATATAAATTTTATTAAGTTTGCTTGGATAGCTTTTGAGTAAGCTTCAATAATACGTATTTTTCTCACTTAGTATATGTGGATGATATGATGATAATTTCCTGTCACTGTTATTTACATAGCAGGTAGTGGTATTCGAATTTGTGTGGGGTAGGTACCACAACTAAAAAGTGAAAAATAACTTTAATTTCAGAAGCGCGGTGTCTTTGGTTTTGATTTTTCGTTTTCCACTTTGTAGTGTTTTTTTTTTGGAAGTCGGTTGTTTTTTTAAGCTATTGCATAGCTTCTATCGCGGGCCTTGAGCGTGGAGACCGAATCTAGAAATTCCGTAACGAAAATAATCTAACACCCCCATTGAGTGAAATTTTAAGATGCGCGCGCATCACTGTGACACAAATTGTCACTGTGACACATATTGCATAAGTTGATAAAAAATGCTATGTATGCAATAACTTTACCGCGGCAGTCTCCGAGTGCCACACGTCTTTTTTTTGTAAAAGTTTTTATTATAGAATTCATTCACCGTTTAAATGGTCGTTCATGTTTTATATTCGTTAAATTTAAAAAGAACCCTGTTACAACTTAGTTGTAGCCATACTTTACTTCAGTACCGAGGTTTCAAATTATCTAAAGTGACCTGTAAAGTTCACATAAACCACTGTTTTACAACACTAACATTGTTTCTAACAATATCTTTGAAATCTGCTGTAAAATGTCAGGGTTTGCTTGGTTAGGTAATTGAATGGATCCGAGCTTGGCTTATTGTTATTAACTTAAGTTTAACATCTAGTGCACTGTTACGTTCATCGAGGGGCTCGTGGCAAAATATTAACAGGGGTCAATCGAAGGTTAAGCTACGTATGACGCGGTCGGTTCGTGGATGGATGACCATCAATTACATATCGAAACCCCTCCGTGCTTCGGAAAGTACGTTAAGCTGTTGGTCCCGTATTTATAGAACTTTGACTGTCATTACGGGAATTTAGTAGCCCTCGTCTGACAACCTGTCTTACCAAGGGGTATCGTGTTACCCAGTTACTGGGCTGTGGTTGTCTGATAGGCAGTCGCTTCATGTGAAATGCTGGTATTCAGCTGCATCGTTAGACTGGGAGGACTGGATGTGATGCACTTTTACTATTATTCAACAACGGCAGTGGGCTCGCTAACTGGATATTGATGGTCCACACCCTCATAGATCGAAGAGGCCCGGCTCCCAGTAGTGGTAACACTATGGGCCGATTTGGTTTCAACCCTCTTCCTTTTACAAAAATAAGGTCCTTATATATTGGGCAGTGCACCTTGGAAACTGGCTAAGCTTTAATGAAATTAGCGGAGCTTTTCTCGCTTTATTTCGTGTCTATCCGAAAAAGGAGACCCCATATTAGTTAAAAGAGTTCAAGCACAAGTTCTTCAGCTGAAAATGCTGAAAAAGTGATGATGGTAAAGCCAAAAAATAAAATCTCATTAATGAAAAATAATACACCTTTGGAGGAAGAATTATCTAACTGGTTGTCAAATGTCAAATTACGTTCAATCAATTAATTCAGTCGTCATTCAATAAGGTAAAGGTAAATTAAATATCGTTGGAGACGATTCAATCATTGTGAAATCGTAGACGGACAGTAAAAGCTCTCACAAAGTTTAAGTAGTAGATAAGATGAAAGGTTTGTTTAGAGTAAGTAAGATCTATAAAGGAATTCTCTCTAATTTCAAATGCTGTTTGAAGACATTGGAACTAGCAGCATAATTATAATACCAGTGGAAACTAATAAATTAGTGGGGAAAAATACTGAATTTATAGGAAAATATTATAGCTTTGTTAAATTTTAGTTTACAATAAAGTATATTCTTTCTAATTTACAGAATGGTCCAAATAGTGGCATCATAAAAAAGAATTCGATTTCTCATGCCTAGGGAAAATAGCCCATGTATGTTCGGGGATTCTTGATAATCTTCCAGTTATAATTATTTTTTAAATTATAATGGGAACCATTTTGAAAAATAAATCTACCTTTATTTACGGCTTTTACACTTTTTTTTTGCATTTTTAATTATTATGAATTATTCTTTCAGAAAATAATTATCTTCTTATCATTAATTCAAGATACAAAAATTTTGATCGAAATGGAAGAATTTACTTTCGAGTGAAACAGTGTAGAACGAACAACTTCAAATAAAAATTTAAAACAGGTTCCTAAATGATTTCAAAAACCCAGGTGGAATGAACGAATATTTAAAAAAAAAAATATAATGTCGCTATTTCGAACATTCTCTAAACGGTATCATATGAGGCATTGCCTTGTTGCCTTACGAACTTAAAATATGAATAATTTTAAGATTAAAATGCTTGTGCAATCAAGTTTCCACGTCCACTCCTGAGAGAGAAACGAGAAGAAATAAGCTATTCTACGTTCTCATTGTTTTACATTTTGGCATACAATTTTTAAAAAAGTATTCAGACGATTTTCCAACGACCCCTTTTATGGCATTTTTTAAGTACCTGAATGTTAAATGTTTCGTTAAATAAAAAAAGCACAGACAAAAGCGCAGAAGTATTTAGCCAGTGTACCAGGATCGCAGTCGGAGCAGGAAGTCGTAAATACGGTTTTATTTGAAATGTGCTGGAACGCAAGCATTGTGTGAATGTAACGGTACCCAGGGGTCATGTAACTCGCACAACTCTAGAACATTTTATTCGTGACCGGACCATGGCTGTTTAGTACTTATATACGCTCTTTATATTAAATATTCTGTATTTGAAATTTTATTGTTCGGGCATGTGTTAGGCGCGGGACGTACACAAATGGCGAGTGGTGCGGGCGTGGCGACGGTGTGGCGTGGGCGGTGCGCCGCCCGTTACGTATTTCATACAAAATGTATAGAAACAACGTGGCGCTGAACATTGTGTATGTCCCACGCCTTAGTCGAAATTCCTAAGATCATGATCGACACATGAGTGTTTATTTGAACCTCGATGAGTTAAACGAGAGTATTTGCCTTAAATTAGATAAAACACCTGTTACTGTGACAATGTTTTTCACGAAATACTTACATAATAATCTGCAAACATTATTTAAAACATAAAATTTCCATCAGCGCCGTGGACTTAAAATTCCTCCACCATTTCCTACAAGAATAGTTTTTATAATAAAAATGCTTAGCAAATTCGTTATTCGAGTAAGCAAGTGGTTTATGAATACATATGTACATCAGTTGACACATCCGTCCTACTTGAATATGTGATGGGCCAACAAACGCTCGTTACCATACCCGACAAAAATGGGACAACTACATCTTGATAAAGTGGACATTAATTTATTACGTGAAACGTGGCGTTTTTCGTGCAATTGTTAATCATGAGAGACGGAACACCGATTCAGCAATTCAACGCCATCCAACGGTGCGAATACCTGTTCGATTTTTCAATTTACTTTCTTTATTAGAATTCTGGGGGCGCTCGGAAACAGCAGGCAGTTTGTCCGCGGTCACCGCGCCTGGCAATTTCGCCTTCGTTTTTGTTCGTATTTTCTTTTAATGCACAAAATAGCGGTTTGTACCAATAAATCTTCAGTTCTGTGAGCACAATGCTGCTGTACGTCGAATGCTTCTTTTTATAAAAGAGTTCAAGTCTCAAAAGAAGATTTTCTCTATCTGAAAAAGGGTTGATAAATTTTGGGACCTACATTGTTAGTTCTGAAAATCTTATTAGTTAGGTACTAACTTTCTAAGCATTTCATAGCACGAAGTGGCTCCCAAGGGAATTGCGAGGAAGTATTTATGGTTCAGTGTAGCAATGTTCCGGGAATCTGTTGCTAAGGGGCGTGTCATCTTGTTTTGGGAAGTAGAAACCAATAATAGACAGTCTGTCCTGGGAGTTGAACAGTTTGCGCATTTTAACTACTTTATACTGTCCTTGAGTTTCACTACTGAATTAAATTGACTGTGACGACCTAGTTACCGTCAATTTGATGCAGTAGGGAAGTTTTTTTATAATCATAGAAAATAGCTTGTAGTCATGTGACTACTGGTGGCAGACGTACTGGATGCGGAAGGCGGAGGACACGGTCTTGTTGCGATGTCCAGCAGTGTGCTGCAAAAAGGTGTGTTGATTGTTGGTGGGATTACAAAGTCACATGACTACTAGCTTATTTTTATTAACGAAGTTTGACTAAAAGCACTGTAATTTATTATGCTTAAACTTGCTCAAGCAAAACCCCACTCGATCCATAGGATTCAGACAGTCCAAAACCGTTTCCTTCGTAAGGCCACGGGATCCCCCTGGTATGTTAGGAATGAGATCCTCCATCTCGACCTCAAAATCCCCACGATCCAACAGTTCCTAAAACGCATGACCAAGCGTTACTTTGAATCCGCTGCCAAACATCGCAACCCTCTGGTTGTCGAGGCAGCAAATTATGTCCCCTCAACGATTAGTAGGATCCGCCGCCCGAGGCATATTCTCTCAGAACCTGACGACCCCATAACCCTCCTCCAGGAGAGCAGTAGGGCCACCAGCACAGTACACAAACACAAACGACACCCGTCATACCGACCTCGCCGTCGAGGTCCACCGCGATCGCGACCGCGACCCCCCCGAGTAAACGATACTCCCCCCCGACCCTTGCTCGAAGATGCGCCAGCCCGCGTCGACGCTGAGCCAGTAGCTTTAAATTCCCCGATCAATAATCATGATATACTTTTGATCCAGCCTGTCCCTCTTGCTGTCCTCCCCTCAGCGAATGCCCTAAGCCGAGGTTCGTACCCCACAGGGGGTGCCCTTAGCGAGCATTCGCCTAGTTTTAATTTAGAATAGTTTATGCCCCTGGCTGGAGGCTTTGAGTGTAGAAGCTTAAGGCAGCCACAGGAAAGCCCGGTTAAGCAGACACTACCTTAGTGGTAACCTGCGAGATGCCCTAGTTAAAAAAAAAAAAAAAAAAATATGCTTAAACTATTCTTGTCTAAATTATCATCTCAGAGACTTTTTACCTAATTTATAAAAAGATAAGTAGGCGAGAAAAAATAATCATAAAGAAGTGATGTTATACGTAAAAGGAATATTAATCACAGGAAATTATAATTAATTAGCGTTCACGCGAATTTCTAAAGCCGACAAAAATAATTCTGGATAATTTAATGTTTTGCTTTTTACGCCTAGGTCGCCACTTACCTTAAGTTTTATAAATGATAAATTATTTTATTTCTGTAAGGAGGTTTGTACAAAAACTTTTACACGTCAACAATATTTTAAAAATTAGACGAGGTCGGCATTTCCTATCTGACTTCTGTGAGAAGAAAGGCCGAAACAAACTCAGAGGTCTCTTTTAAAATCAAGACATAATCTTGGTCAGATCATGTGAAGACCATGTAGGTTGGCGTCTGAAATGGTCTTTTGAGGAAAGAACAACACAGATTGAGTGGACCTGTCCAGTCAGTGCACGCATTTGTCAGTAATCGTGGAGCTCAACTCAGAACTACTCTTTAAAATGTTTTTATTTTATGAGTTGTATTGCAATTTGTGGTGATGTAAATTATTTTAGCATAATAATATGCACTATTATATAGAATCAAGTTTTTTCAACTGAACAGACAGCTGTGCTGCTGGGGAGTTTGTTGCGCCACTTCTTCTTCCCAGCTTATGCACTAGGAAGTGGTGAAGGGTGGGCGTTTTTGGGGGACTGTCTTATGTAATTTTGACGTTCGAAAAGTGCTGATTTCTCAGCCTAGTTTGAATAAATGACTTTTGAATTTGAATTTGAATTTGAATTAGAACTAAAAGGAGCTCGACAATTCGACGAGCAATTAGAAAGCACATTGAAAAAGTTCTTCAATTTTGCATATTATTACTAAAATCTATGTGTACCAGTCACAAAAATTAATCAATAACAAGTATTTATATAAATTTTTTAACTAGGTACCAAACTGTTGCCACCCTCAAATATTGGACTATGCCTAAGGCGAATACATTATCCGAACCGAACTCATCACTGGATCGTAATGTTATTATGAAAAAAAAAAAACTTTTCTGGTTATTATATCGAAGCTCGTCGCTTTTCGTCGTCTTTTCACGGACAAATAAGCTGAATATTATAATTGAAGAAACCCCTCAAGCTATACGAATTACATTAAAGCAAAAAATGGAAGAAATACGAGTACTTTCCAATGCTCCTAGTATCATTACGATTATTCTGACGGTGGATTTTTATCAAATAAGAGATCTTGGGAAACATAAAAGCGTTTGTTTTTTGTGTAGGCTGTATTTATATTTCTTTTGCCACATTAGTCTACATTTTCATTCCGACGTCAACTCTTAGGATAATATTTTGCTTTTAAGTTAGGTTCATATATTGAGATTTTTTTAATGATCCTCTTAAAAACTTATTGACCTTCTAATGATGGACTCTTTTTAAAATTAATAAACCTCTAAAAACTTCTTGCGCTTTAAAGATGCAAACTTTTTAAACTACCTAATTGAACCTCATTTCAATTATCTGACCTTTTCCCACAGTTGGTCGAAGTAACCAAGTTACTCCCCCCCGACCAAATGGGTTAGGTTAGAACTGTGACTAACCAATATGGCGAGCGCTACATCCAAGTTGGTCGCAGTTACTTGACTATAAAAAAATACCAATACGTGCATTCTTAGCAATCTTAGTGACTGACCATAACTCTACGACAGACTTTTAAGTATTTTAGGAATCCAAAATGGGAGTTCCTGTGGTTCAAAAAAAGAGGCGCAATCATTATATTAGAGTGTTCAATCATATTTTCAGGATAATGGGAATTATTTGAGGTTTGATTACATGCCTATTAAAACCTTCCCGCAGCTGTCCGCCGCAATACAAATTAATTATGCATCAAATTAGCAAAGATCATTCATAATATCTCTGCTAAAGTGTAAGTCCACTAAACCCTTTCGATAATAGGGTAGGGGTCTTATAATGCGCACCCTGGAAAAGCCGGGACTAATACCGCTGTACAAGGAAAGATTATTAGCGGAAGTCAACACTGCAAAAGTATCATCATCACCCCTACTTAATACCCTGCAATACGATCTTTATAAGTAACTTTGAAGGTCCTTTATTTCTGCATTTATTTTGATACTGTCTTGTAAGGGTAATTTGCGGGCCCATCGCCTATGGGCCTCGTTAAAGTTAAATTGGTTGGCTATTCCCCTCACTTTTATAACTTGGATAGGAACCCTATTTGTTATCTTTTGTAACATAAACGTCACGCTTGTGAGCCTTGAGGGTATGCAGAGATGTATAGTCGTAAAGTTTCCCAATGATAGTAGTAAGGATTTATGTGATGAAGGGTAAGTAACAACCTGACGGCTGGATTGGCCTTCTGCGCAACGATCTGCTTGTTTGATTTATGTATGGCATCCATGAATTTCCGTGTTTGTGCATGACTATGCCATGTTATTGGGCTCAAATAATGCTTAAGAAACTATAAGGTAAGGTATGCTGTCCTCTTCCTTGTCTTCAATTTATTTTACAAATTCAATCCACTAAATGTTTTCGAATTTGGCACGACTTTTCAAGCACTCTTTTCCAATAATACCACAGCACAATATAATCTCTGACGTCATATCACTACAGAATACTGCACAACAGTTACAAAGAGCACCTCCTGCTAATAATTCGGACAATTGGCATGCGGCCATGGGTCGCAAGCTCGCTTTGAATACCACAAACATATTGTGTGTACAATCTCCAAGTAGTTTCTGAATTCCTAGTACACGATTCGTTTCTAGATTCCATTTGGAGATACGTACGTGTAATCTTAGCGATTTGATTGTTTGTGTTGGTATGTATTTATAAGTTTGGTAACATAATATTATTGTTTTCTTGGGGTAAGATGTAGAAATAGATACTTTTGATATTATAAGCTGCTGCGGTCGTATTTTCAAATGCCCCTTTAAGTGTAGATAATTATCTTGCAATAGAGAGAACTACATAACAACTTAATGCCAAAGAATGATTGTCGTCATTGGTAGGCCATTAATGATTAAAAAAAAATGCATAGTGTTATTTATTTCTAGGTCATAATCGCTGGTTAGCCACACATTGCTGATGACATTTTCCTGGGATTTCAATATCAATCTGCCTAGCCTTTTCCCAACAATGTTGGGGTCGGCTTCCAGTCTAACCGGATAGAGCCACTGTCTACCTGACCTCCACAACTTAGTAACTGGGTAATACCCAGGTAAGACTGGTTGTTATATTTTCGGGCTTCTAACGACTCGTAACGACTGTCAAAGATCCACGAATTACACCCAACGGCTTAACGTGCTTTCCGAGGCATGGAGAAGTCTCAGTATGTAAAGATGGTCACCTATCCACATACTAATCCCGGCAAGCGTAGTTTAACCTGACTGATCGGCCCGTGCGGCTGTTATTACTTAGCCACGAGCTCCTCACGGATTTCCTGGGATTTCAGAAAAACCAAAATAAATTTAGAAATTCAATTCGATTCAAAATGTTCGTAGCTACGCACTTACTAACCTTTCGTACTCAAGGGTTACTTCGAAATCAACACATTTAGTGAAAAAGACAGACGAATACCACCACACTCGAAAATAATTCGGCTTTTTCTTCAAGTAAACACAAGGAAAAGGAAAATTGAAACTTTATTCAACGAATTTGGCGAATGAAATTAAGTACACACTTTATAACCTGTATTGTATTTTTAGGATAAAATTCCCTTTCTTTCCAGAATTCGGGGAAGATTTTTGCTTAAACTATACCCACAATTATGTATTTCGATGCCATAATTTGGAAAGATTATTGTGAAAGAGAATTAATCAAGTTTCGTTGAAAGAAAGACGATAATTACTGGGCTAATTGGCAAAAGGTTAGACTGTGTTAAGACCCGACTACACGCTCAAGCTTACTTGTACAAATTCAGATTAGCACAAGCAAACATGTAACGTTAAGACGGTAAAACGATATACCATGAAAATAATTTGCACAATCCCGAATTCGCTCAAACACATTCACACACATAATTAAACGTCGTAATTGTATTAAAATGCACAAACTGTTTTTTATTCTGTGGAAGCCACGCAATGGTCTTTTCACAAATTTTTTCACAGACTTTTTACGCATGCAAGTTGCTGTTAAAGGTGTGGTCTCACAGCACACCACGTATATTGATCTTGAGTCCCTTCCTGCCCTCCCCCAGCGATGCCCTAAGTCGAGTTTCGTACCCCATAGGGGTGGCCTTAGCGTATAGTCGCTTAGTTTATAAGTTGCATACCTTGCCGGCCTTAATTTATTAAGGCATACACAGGATAGCCAGGTTAAGCAGCCGACAACCTTCTAGGTTGACTTGCGAGATGATATACTTCTTTAGACGTATATTCTTTTACTTTTTATATTTTTATTTATTGGTTGAACACGAGACTTTTGGCTACTTTTGTAAGTGTATATTTTATGTGTTTTTGTCTTTATATGTGCGTTTTGTTTGTGCAGAATAAACAATTTTTCTTTCTTTTCTTTCTTTTATATACACAAAAAAAGATACCATTTTTTTTGCCCAAACTTCTGCACAAACTGCGCATGTAGGTCGCTGCGTGTAGCCCGGCCTTTATCGTGTGAAGGTTTCGGTTGTGGCTACTAAATGTCTACCGAATTAAATGGTTGTATATGAACAAAATAGTTAACCTAGATTC
This sequence comes from Agrochola macilenta, assembly GCA_916701695.1. Classification (NCBI taxonomy): domain Eukaryota; kingdom Metazoa; phylum Arthropoda; class Insecta; order Lepidoptera; family Noctuidae; genus Agrochola; species Agrochola macilenta. Next base: position 17,664,838 of record OU753560.1, on the reverse strand, counting down.
TTATCGTTAGTTTATTGTTATATGTTTTGAATCTAAATGAAATAGTTATGTAAGGACGTAGCTGAACTTTTTTTAGACTTACTTAATAATTTTCTGTAGGTACATGTTTTTTCGGTGCTGGCTCGTGGGATTTAAAATTGTATTTTTTGTTTCTGTCTATATTATTTTTAACTAGGCCTTGGCTACCGAAAATAAATTAATTTTCTTTGGCAAGCGGTGTAGATACCTATTAAGGGTTTAAGGATCACATTATTTTTAATAAATTATTATTAAGTGTCCATTTTCAGTGGGCTAGTGATAATGTGTTATGACAGGGACCTTAATATAAAGAAAAGAGATAAAAACGGCTATTCGCAATTATTTTATTGGAATCACCGATATAAAATGTTACCGTAATTATAAACACAGTAAATTCACACAGTTAAACAATTATTTCAGCACGTTTTATTTCATGAAACGTAGAAATACGAAGGTCTTTAACTGCTCTGCTGAAAATTATACCGTAATTAAATATGTAGGTATCTAATTACGCGCTAATTATACCACGCTTACTTTTTAACATGGGTTATGTAGATACTCGTAGTTATAATTGAAAATTACTAAAACGACATGAGAATATAACCAAATTGGGATATAATCCTAACAATTCACAAATATTACATAACTAAAGCAAATTCGCAATGTCATGATGGCCCAATGGTAAAGGCCTCGCCTCTCATGCACGAGGTTGTGGGTTCAAATCCGGACAAGTACCAATGACTTTTTTAATTCATATGTACTTTCTGAGTTTATCTTGGACAATACTGACATCGGTGAAGGAAAACATCGTGAGGAAACCTGGACTTATAGTTAATATAAGTCCGAAATCACCAACCCGTCTTGAGCAAGCGTGGTGATCAATGCTCGTGCCTTCTTTGTATGAGAAGAGGCCTTTGCCCTGCAGTGGGACAGTAACAGGCTGGTATTATTAAAGTAAATTGTTTTGTTTCAGGGCTATCCAAATAATAATACAACGACAACAACAATTCTGCAGATATGTAAATTATAAAAAAAAAAACCAGAGCAGCTCAAAATGAAATCATACAATTCAAACGTTTAAAATATGAGCTTTAAAACAGATAAAAGCGCCGATTAATCGCAAAAGTTTAAAAATGGCGATACAAATTAACATCGCTTTAAAAAGTAACAACATTTCAAAAAAATAAACGGATGGGTCGTTATCGCGCCCATTATGGGAATATAATTTGCATTTCTGTATTAATTCAAATTGTCTCGCTGTAAATTCATTTTACGTTCTTTTGATAATTTGCGAAATGTTCCTTTTGCATAATGAACATTTTATCAGATTTATTTTTACATAATATTGTGTTAAAAACTATCTGGGACAACCGTCACACTGAAAAAACGTTTCGTTTTCTAATAATTTTGCAACAATAACACAATTTGATCAAAGTGTGGGCAAAATTTTAAATACTACACACACATCGCAACACCTAAGTATACGTATATCATAAAAAATAAAGAAAAAGCCACGAACCACGAAACGGTAGTTAGGTAGGTACCTATATTGTTTTCTTCTTCTATTTACTTTCCCAAACCAACTTAGCCAATATAGCCATATAGCTACACAGCCCTGCTAGGTGGCTCATTTCAAATATTATCATTGAATGAGTTCGCCAGTCATACACCCGTGTTATTACTTTCTCCAATAAAGTCCACCACTATAGAGTATCTTAATGTTTCCTAAAAAAGGTAGCAATTCCCAACTGTCATCTGTATACTACTTCCCTAATCTATTTGACTTTCCATACCAACATAGCCATATAGCCCCGCAAGGTGGCAACGCAAGAGGCTAATTAGAAATATTATCATTGTCATCACAAACAACACTTTTCAATAAAGTTCTCCAATATACAGTATCTAAAAAGGTGGTAACTTCCAACTGGTATCTGTTCTTCCCTCATCTACTTGACTTCCCATACCAACTAGAGCCATATAGCCACATAGCCCCGAGAAGTGGCAACGCAAGAGGCTAATTACAAATATTATCATTGTCATCACAAACAACTCTCTTCAATAAAGTTCACCAATATACAGTATCTAAAAAGGTAGTAACTTCCAACTGGCGTCTGTACTTCCCTCACCCACTTGACTTCCCATACCAACTAGAGCCATATAGCCCCGCGAGGTGGCAACGCAAGAGGCTAATTACAAATATTATCATTGTCATCACAAACAACTCTCTTCAATAAAGTTCACCAATATACAGTACCTAAAAAGGTGGCAACTACAAACTGGTATCTGTACTTCCCTCATCTACTTCACTTCCCATGAGCCATATAGCCCCGCTAGGTGGCAAAGCAAGTGGCTTATTTCAAATATTATCATTGCACGAGTTCGCCAGCAATGCACCCGTGTTATTACGGGCTGTCTTCCACGAACAACGCTCTCCAATAAAGTCCCGTGTTTGTACGGCACAATGTTATTTTATCACTCACGTATAATTTTATTGTAGTGTTTTTATTATCTTTGTGGGGTTAGTGCAATATTAATGCAGTTCTTTAGATTTGCTGACAGTTGAAGTTTTTTATGGGGCACGACCCCATCAGGATGGTTTCGAATAATTTTCGAATTTCAATTTTAGATTAACGAATATAGATGAATTATGAAAACGTACATAAAGAAATAAAAACTTTAAGTTAATTTGGTAAATAGCTCATTAACAAAATTAAATATGAAGTAAAAGAAATTATTTATTCTGCATAAAATTTAACGCACACCAACGCTTTATACAATTATGATAAATAATTACATACCTACTTCAGATTAGAACCACTTTTCAGTTTCGTCTCAAATTCAAACACTAGACCTCGTACTTGTCCACTATGCCACTTTTACTAACAACCAATTAAAAAACCTGTCCAATTGATAAAAAAAATCCTAGATACAATATACATAGTTGCAGATAGTACTAGCAATAGATGGCAGCACCTGCATGTCGTGTGCGAAAACAAGCTCCACATGAACATGTCAAGTTGCCAATCAGCAGTCAAGTTGACTGACAGTCAAGTTCAATTCATTTCAATAGTGGAATGTAGCTTGCAACTGTGTGAACCTAGAGCAGTGGAGTTTTCAAAAAGAAATATACTAAGGAAGTGCAATTGTACCTATTATTATCTGTTTTTTTGGTTTATCATGAAAATTTAAGTAGCGGATCTAACAATTCAATGAATTCAGAGTAGTATAGTTAACGACTGGCTATGTGACGGAAACAACTTACACTTTAAGCAGTTGTTAAAAAAATACGAATAAAAAATGTGACTTAAATACTTTCTAAGTTTTTCTTGGATATCATTGACATCGGTGAAGGAAAAATTCGTGAAAAAACCTAGACTTATAATTAACATAGGTTTGAAATCGCCAATCCATCTTGAGCAAGCGAAATGATCAATGCCAATCCCTTTTCTGTATGAGAAAAGGCCTGTGACCTGCAGTTGGATAATATAGAAAATATACTAGCATTATGTTACAAACAATGATTCAAAGATGGCGCTACTAGCTACTGGTGTTAATTAGAAGCATTACGTTAGATATGTCACATAGTTATGTATTGTATTGAGTGACACTTAATCAAGTGTGCTCACGTCAAGCTGATCGTGACATCGTGTCAGACTGAACGTAACGTTAACCATCGTACCAAGCATTTACGTGCGCGTCAAAAGCGATAATTAGGTACCTGTGACGTATTCATTATTTTCTTCATGTGGAAATATAGCCTATATACTCGTAGGATGAGCATTATCCGTCTTTTACAAAACGAGTTTTAACTTTAGAGCCAGTCAAACTTTCGAGTCAGTTATTGTATTTTGAACCTTTTATTCAGAGCTCAATAAAGTTTTTAACACAAAATTGACAACTTAGACTCGAGTTTGACGTCAGTTTTTGTAATTAGTACTTTAACATTGTCGGAATAGAGTTATGATTTAAAAATGCTCAATGATTTAAACCTGGGTCTAAAGATAAATATTTTTTTGTATTAAGGCAGTGTGTATTTTTCTAAAGCAAAGTGTTGGCAATTGCAAAAAATCTGATAGAAAACAACACAGATGTTCCAGATATTTAGAGCAAACGATTTTAATTTTGAACATGCAGCAGTGACCGTTTTAAATAGGTCAAGCTATTACGATACTATTGATTATATACATAATAACTAGCATCACCATTCACCTTAAACACTAAACATGCTTTCTGTATGCCATAAGTGTTGGCCATTGAAAAAAATCTGTTATAAAACAGCATCTGTTCCAAATATTTAGAGCAAACGATTTTAATTTTGAACATGCAGCATCGACCTTTTAAAAGAGGTCAAGCTATTACGATACTATTGAATATAGACATTATAACTTGCATGAACATTCAACTAAAACACTTAAAATGCTGCTATTTATTCATCATATAGCTAGTTTTTTTTCAACTATATTGGTTTCGGCTTCCAGTCTAACCGGAAGCAGCTGAATGCCAGTATTTTACATGGAGCGACTGCCTATCCGACCTCCACAACCAATTTACGGGTTGTAAGAAGCTGTAAAGTCTCACAATCAGTCTTAACTGATTGTCAGACTTTACAGCTTCTGAAACCCCGTCAAAGATCTACAAATGACAGCCGGAACAAACGGTTTAACGTGCTTTCCAAGGCACGGAAGAGTCCCGTTATGTAAAGATGATCCATGGACCGACCTTGGTCAGCGTAGCTTATTTAGCCACGAGCCCCCTCTATTCACCTACAACACTTAAAATGCTGCTTTTTATTGTACTCATTTATTCATAGGAAGGCGGGAACGCCCTTATCCACGACGTTACAAAGGGACCAACAGCTAAGAGGATTACTTGAAATAATAATTAATCCTTCTTACTTATCTTCCTAATTTCGCATTAATTTACAGGTTTGACTAAACCCTAATTAGTATAAATGTCACATGTCTCATTTTACAATTTATAAGTAAACTTTATTTATTTTTTAAGTAACACTAATTCAGAACATCCTCCGCTCAAACAGCGTGGTTTATAAAAAACATTTATCTATGATATGAAAATCTTTTAAAAACTGGAAAGTGTGATTGTGTATCTATTGCTGGGGAGCTTGTTGCGCAACTTCTTCTTTCCAGCTAAAGCACTAGGAAGTGGTGAAGGGTGGGGGTTTTTGGGGACTGTCATAAGTAATTATGACGTTCGAAAAGTGCTGATACCTGGGTATCAGCACTTTTCGAACGTCATAATTACAACTAGGCTGGCCTAGTTCGTATAAATGACTTTTGATTTGATTATTTGATTGATTAGCAAATATAATCAAAGGCAACATTTCATTGTTCAAAATAACACGCACTACATACCTATCAAAAATAAACATTATACGGTTTCCACTACGTAGGTACAAGAGTTCGTTCAATTTTGTAGTCAATATTTTACAAACTCCAACCCTATGTCGGCATTTCTCTAATGAAATGAGACCCTGCGAAGCAGCGAAGTAAGTCTAAACAATAATTTTCAATTTCGTTCCACAAGCACTATGAAACCCAAACTAAAATTATGATTGAAAACAAATAAACAAAAGGCCGCAAATTATTTTCAATCAACAATACCAAAATTGCAGACAAAAGATGAAATAAAAAAAACCCAATCACCTAATTGAATGAACTGATTTATATTCATGCTGAATGAAATAACCAATGTACCGTGTTATTTTTACATAGAATCAATACTCCCGGACCAACCAGAAACCTGTAAATTATTCAAATATTCAAACTTGGAACTGATCGATTCTTGTTCGTCGACTGGTTCTGATGAGAATCAACTAGTTTCAATCAAAAGGGATTAACAATAACTTGCCGACGATGAATTATAGTATTTCCGTATTTTAGTCGTTCCTTTTTTAGTTTTATCTGTAAATTATTTGAAAGTAGAAATAAGGTACAATAGAAATCTAAAACGTAGAGTACTTAGCTGAACTAGTTAAAAGAGCAAAAAATATGTTTAAATAGTAAAAATAAGTTGCTCAAAATCAAAGTACCTAGCTTTATTTGTAATACTAGGTTATCAATCAATACTTTTTTACCTTATATACTGATGAGAAACATCATCTGCAGCACAATTTATTTAATCAATATTTTAATCTAGTGGGCCTACATATGTGACAATCACTTTTAAAACATTTCTTTATTATTTATTACGTCTTTAAAAAAATCGTCATAAGCTTTTCCGACCATAATTTTTTGACATTTCCATCATCATTATTGTGGATAGAATGTCAGTTTGTCTAGGCCTTCAGGTTATTAGTTTTCTACAAATTAAAAGATCCAAAAATATCTGCTGAATATACAGCGCATCATTATCATTGACAATGTTTTATCTAATCCAATAACAATTTATCTCCTCGAAGCAATAAAACTGCCTCACGAAAACGTCGTTAGCTAAAATGCTCCCAAACCTAAAAAGAAATTTAGATTCAGGTCCAGACAGAATGTAACTATGAAAAGAAATGTGAAAATGAGAGAAGTGAGGGTAACTTTGCCACTGTGGCCTTTGGCAATAAGTACTCTTTTCATATCCTGTTCTCAAAGGACTTGGATTTGCATGTAAAAGTTTGCTAGTATGCTATTTAGTTCTAGCTGATTGAACTGATCATCGAAACGTTTTTAACCACTATTTCACACGCTACTCTGCATGGTCCCCACATGATTTGACCAAGACAATGTCTGGAATTTAATAGAGACTCTGACCTCTGTTTTTCGGTGTTTTTCCTAGAGTATTCAAATAGAAGACACCGACCTCATCTAGTTTAAAAAAAACATATTTTTGACGTACACACCTACTTACAGAAATAAATATAATTTAACATATAACGTAATTTTCAGGACGTAAAAGTTTACGTTTCCGTTTTCGTTAAGTTTCCAACCTAAAGGCAAATAATAATAATTGATGTACGACATTGAACCTTCGTCCGCACTACGGCTCGACGTTCGGTATGTTTCGGAGATTCTTCTAAGAGTAGTCAAATAGGAATCGACTCTAGTTAAAAAAAAACATTTGTTTAACGTGTAAAAGTGTGTCTACAAACCTGCTTACAGAAATAAATATCATTCATCCTTTAACGTAATTTTCAGTGTTCAATAAAAAGGCATAATAATTGATTTACGACACTGAAGTTACGTCCGCACTACGACACGAAGTATATGATGCCAATATGAGCCGAGTACATGTAGGTATCTGAAAAATAAATGTATCGGCATACAGGTTCCGCACAAGGCCTTGGCACAACATTCAATATTCGAAGCAGCCAATGAAACAAAAATGTTTTGGAAGACAAAAGACTGAAGCAATATTTTTTAATTGGTTTTTTTCCTACGCTTTCCGTGAGTAAAAACACATAACCCTCCTTTTTTGACTTCGCCGCAGTCGGGTAAAAATAACTAGCTAATGTAATTTAAAAATGTCTGAACCAGGATCGATTTTGCGGAATTATTAATGAAGGCTCGTATGCTTGCTTAGATATATTAGTTTTTCATGTAATAAATAAATAGTAGCCTAGCTAAAAGAATAACCGATAGTTGTACTGCCACCTGTCGTAAGACTAGTACATCGAGTTTCAGGAAAAAAATAATGTTTTTGTATATCGTTGTCTCTGTCACTCTTTTTCTGTCTTCTCTTCCTAACACTCGATGATGAAATGAAATGATTTTATTTTCTGTTAATTGGTTTGTACAAACACTTTTACACGTCGACAAATAATATTGTAAAAACTAGATGAGGTAGGCGTTTCCTATCTGACTACCCTGAGAAGAAAGACCGAAAAAAACTCAGAAGTCAGTCTTAATCTTAGTCAGATCATGTGAAGACCATGCAGATTGGTGTCCAAATTTGGTCCTTAGAGGACCAAATTTGCTTCCACACAGATTGAGTGGAACAGTCCAGTCAGTGCAGGCGATGTGGAACATTAACGCCAGTGTACAACTATATGTTTTATATTATTATACAACTATGTCTATAACCCCTTGTGGTGTCTATAAATGTACATAGTATCTTTGTAAATAAATAAGTAACGCAAATTAAACAACCCGGAATGTGCTAAAATGACCATTCACCCAAATATAGACTGAAAACAGTCAACCGACGAATGAAATCTCTGTTATAAATATGCCAAAGTAAATCCCTAGCTCCCTACACGCCCAGTAATTTATGTCCTTCCACGAGGTCATAACTTACTGAAAGCATGACCATTTGCAGACTTAATTACAACTAGCAAAAGTGATTAAAATTTGGGATTCTTACAACCCGTTAACCGGAGCCTCGCATGCATGTAATGCGGGGTACCCATGCGGCAGTAAGCTTCTTAGTGAGGTCCTCCTTTAGTAAATAGTTAATTACTAAAATAAACGCTGTAAAGAAAATACTAAGTACAATTGTTCTTTGTTTTATTTAAAGTTCAACTACCGAAGAACATTGAGGCCGAGTTTTCTCATTCTATATTGTAATTCGTTGAATTATTTTCAATATGAGCAATTGATTTGATTGCTCATTCTACGAAGGATTCTTAGAAGCTTAAGAAGAGCCAGGTCAGTATTGCGAAAGGCATGCTGCCCTTCATCAAATCAAACCGCATTAAACGGAAAATAATATGGGCGGTATTTACTTTACCAACTCAGGTTTACCCTTAAATGCAATTTTGCTTCACTCAATGGAATAAGAACCGCATGGGTCGCAGCTAAAAACATTTGCAAACTCACGCAATTTGCATAAAACGTGCTTAATTGCATGAACAGAACTTAAATTAGAAGGACCTACAAGAGGACCCTTCCGTCGGCCCTTAGTTCTGCCTACCCAACGATGAAAGGTTAAAGATCAACAATAAAACAGGTTATGGGAATTCCGTAGAAAGGCCTTCCGTAGCAAGGCCTTTTCTTAATGAACCGACCGGTTTTGTTATAAAAATACGAAACATGAAAATTCCGTTCCTTGCTCCATTGCGCAATTTCTATGACGTCATTAGCAATATTACCGAAACAAATTTAGCATAATAAATTAGAGACTTCATTCGATAGCTGGGTATCGATTTTGTTTAACCGTTTCAAACGGAAATTGTTAAAATTTCCATTTAATTATAATTTTTATTAAATAAAAAAGAAAGAATGTTGCACAAAATACACATACATTTGTTTTCCAAAATAACGTAGAATACTTACTATAGTTGCTGATCGATCATTATAATCTTCCTGCCATTGTCCCATTTTAACTGGAGTCGGTTACTTGCTGACCAATATGCGACGCAAAATATTTAGGTACTCCTTATGTTCTATGTTTTAATCCATACACAGATGAAAATTGGTTTAATTAGTCATCCATTATTGCTGCATTTGCAAATTGCGATTGTAAATCAAAGGCGTACAATGCTGCATCCACAAGTTCCCGGATGACGGCATTTCCCATGAAACGGGGCAAACTTGCCACTCCCATATCGCAGCAGCACCTTTATTAGAACTGTTGATTTAATTATTATCACTAAAAACTCTCAGTTTATCAAGTCATGATTTATTTGAACGGGATCACTGCATTTTGTATGCGAAGGTCAAAGTTCGCTAGGCGGAATTCAATTCTGAAAAAGCGTGGTCATGTTTTTCGTTTTTTCAGTGAGATAGATACATGTTTGACACAGAAATAGAAATAGAAATTACTGCAATGAGATAAATGTATGGATATGACATTAAACCTGCACATTAGAATAAGTTACATATATAAACTACCTTTAGAAGCTTGTCCAGAGAAAGTATGTTCAAAATTATTTGAAGTCTCGACAGTCGTATAATAAATATAAAACTAAAGAAGTATTACTGCTTCACAATAATATCTACAGAGCTACGCACATTTGCCGTGAAGAAACTTCATATATTATTATATAAAATGAATTTGTATATTACTTCGTGCATAACTATTACCGACCGACTGTTCTCGGTAAAGTACATTATTAATATTTTAAAGCGTTATCTACATTACTTATTCACAAAGGTCAGGGTACTAACGTCAAGCATTGTAATTTAGTTTAATATGGCAATTAATAACACAAAAAATGTGGTTATTAAGTGTTTAATTGCTGAAAAAGTTGATTAAACGATTAATGATAATTGGAATGAAAAGTTTACTATTTATTTTATTATTTGGAAGCATGCCGTTAATTCTCCGATCACTAATTACCCCTTAATGTGTTATATAATGTAATTTAATAGTATTCTTATTAATATAGCATTAAATATGTACCTGCGTACAGTCCCAATTTTTAATCAGAACCGAGATCAATCAGATTGACCACTAACGAATAAATTAAAACGGCAACATTACATTTTGATCTACTTTCGGTTTTATACAAAATTAAACTATTTGAACGCAAATTACTATTCATAACGCACTATCGGCACCACGACCGGTCCATGTGTGTTGAAATTAACAACATGGTTCAATCAGAAACCATCGAATTTTACCCGAACAATTCGCCCGCACATAACGCGATCGTCGTCCAATAAAAAAGACATTAATTTATTACCCTCTCTTGCTGCTCCGAATAAAAATGATTAATTATAGAGAAATCGGTAATACGGACTGAGCATGTGGCTCAATTGTACCAATCCTGTTACTATGCTAATTTTATTGCAGAAAACACCACTACTTACCGGCGGTACCTATGCAACGCAACCACACGAACTCGCACCCAACTCACTTACTTAGTCGCACGCAAGCACTTAATCACAAGTCACAAACATTTGTTCACAATCATCGATATGGTCATTTCCACGCATGTGCTGACACTGAAACACGTCACAGACACTATATAGGGTCACCAGTTCTGTTTTTGGGGGTGCGACGCGAACAGGCGCTCCCTCGGTCGTCGCAGCCTCTACTGGCTGGGGCGACGCTACCGCGCGTGCCTAGCCCCGCAACCCTCACCCCTCCCCGTTTACCTCGCAGTACAGGCAAATAGAAATAAAGTATGCGCTGTAAGGACAGTACGTGGAAGAAAAAACGGATCTAGATGCCTGAAGGCGAGTTAGTTAGATCGGGACGTTTCAAAGACTCGATGGAGCTCCTCTGATTTGCTACTTGCAAGCTTGTTATCGTCGTACGGGCTGGATATTCGAAATAATTGTGATTTTGTTCATGTTATTTCTCGTTTCGTATTTTTTTCGGGCTGCGCGGAATTTGTTTATTTAAAATTTATTAACACGTAACTGGACTTTTCGGGTATGTTTCGACAAGTGACGTCAGTAGATTTGGTATGGTAGCATTTTTGTGCTGCTAATACTAAATACTTATGGACCTACTGTTTTATAGAGCTTTTATCTACATCAATAGGTATTATTACCTATTTATTGTTATTTCTGTATTTGATGATAAAATTATATCCCAATTTTTTTTTCTCATGATAAGAATGAAGAAAACCTGAACTTTCTTGGAATTGATTAGAAACTTAAGGTAATTTAATTGTCTGCACTGTAAAAGTTTTATTTTATTACCGATACATTAAATTCCTACACAAACGTAAGGTAATAAAAATCTGTTAATCTTCAGAGTAGATAACAGACTTCCCACACAATCGTTTTTTTACACAACTCTCAAAATAAAAATCCTTCGACCACCCACGTAAAAGTGTGCCATCCAAAACATCCGAAAAATAAAACTGAATCACAAATCATTCCAAACTTGTATCTGTCAACATACCTACCCTTTCAGGATAAGAATGTCAGTAACAAATTCTCATCATTCTAAAACACACAACCGCATTTTTTGTACACTCTGTATAAAATGTATAGGTACGAACTATACACAAAATGTACAGGTATATTTTCCCCGTTTTGAGTTGACACCTGCGTTCGAAGTAAGACATATTGGAATTCATAAAGGACCATTCTCTCGCATCCGCGCGATTTTCTTTGTAAAATGATGTATCCGTATTGTTGCTACATAATTTAACTTTTTCTTGAGCACATGTGAAATTCCCAAGTACTTTGGGTACTTATTATAATTTTTTTGTTCGTGGAACGCCAACACTTTTCAATTGTGAAGTTGAAAAGAAGAGGAAACGTAGTTAAGGGTGTTGGTCGAGACGTTTATTATTTTTATTTTTAATGATGGTGGCGAAAATGACGGGTATGAAAGAGGTCGGTTTTCTTTACCAAAATTCATAAGATCGATAAACGTATTCACAAAAAAATCATTATATTACTTGACCTTAGAAGGTAATACACGTTATTAGGCACAGTACTGTACTGTTGAGTATTGAGCTTCTCTAAAATAGTAGAACGTTCCTGCAATCGCTACTCTGAACAGGGTCTGTTCAGATTCAAATCATAATCTTACTGTCTTTACTGAATAGTGAGGAAGTATTATAGTTCAGAACATACTCGTACGAAGTTAGATGAGAACGTTAACTTTTATTTACAAGCACACTGAAAAAATACACATCCCTAATTTGATACTTCCGCAGGATAACTCTCTGACACGCTCTATCCCTTTCTTTCGCACTGAGAAAAGCGCTTCAAGGATGTACTCACTCACACGCGTGTTTATTGTTTGATGCTAAGTAGGTTGCAGCTGATTAGCAATGTTAAGTGCTTAGAAAACCATGATTAATGAAGTAAAGTGATCTTGTGTTCAAAGAACTGGCAGTTGTGTGGGGATAGGTAATTAAACAGAATATTGCATATTGCAGAATTTTCCTATACCTGCATTTGTAGAACGTACCTGCGTTTGTTTGTCGTATTCTCCACGACCTTATTTGTATAACTGCATTCTAGCAAATAAATTATTTGATTTGATTTGTAGAAGAAAATTTTATGATATTTTCTAGTAAAAATGTTGATGACATTGATATTTCAAGAATTTTATAGATTTTTTCAACAAATTTTTTACACAGATTTTTAATTATTTTATATTGTACAGTATTTACCTTGGTTTGCTTTGTATCAAGTTAATCGTATTTTTAACGCAAATCTTTTGCACAATATGATAGTAACTAGGTACAATAAAATAATGGCTCGGTTGTCTTTAAAATATCGCTTTTAGCGAAAACACCGCCCATTGTGTCACCCCATGTATAATTTCAACATTTATATCTGAAATTTTTATGATGTACTTAATAAAGAGTATTCTATTGATGATTTTTTTTTGACATTTCCAGTAAATACGATGTAAAAAACAATCAATGCCATGAATTTTCAACAGCACACACAGTTCTCGTGTCTAAAACATCTTCAATCGAAAACATGTTCAAGTTTTTAATAGGTTCACTATACTTAATAACAAAGTTACAGAACTTCAGTCTTACTTAACATAATGTTAGCTAGTATCGATCTCCTTCTGAAGCAATTTCACCAAAACTTGTTTTGTAACCTTTCATTTTAACATTGACCTCGAAACGCTAGTGAATGCTTACGCAGGTTGATTCTAAGCGCCGCGTTGGTAGGGACATAGACAGGATACTTTTGGGATACAGGATACAAATTAATGGCTGGTCTGTATTGATGTCATTGATGTTTTGTGTATGAGTCATTGAGAAAATATCTGAAAGCTGGTTTGGTATTTGCCTTCTTGAAATTAAGTCAAGTTCGTGAACGGGCGCCGACAGTAGGGATTGGTCATCTTTTAGATGCCCTGGCTTATTTTAATTAAATTGTTTTTTTTATTTTTTTATTACGGACGCTTTTAACGTTCTGTATCGTTCTTACATGTATAACTTCAACATAAATGATGTAACTAATATGTTGTAACCATATTTTGAATTGAAAGAGTGTCCGTGGAGTTTCTTGCCCGTTCTTCTCCATAGGAACCTATTACGCTTTGGAATGGGCAACTAGCTTCATTTTTCTGACTGACCGACTTGATAGTTCAAAAGTGCCTGTAATTGGTTTATTTGGAATTTCGAGTTTGAGTTTAATGATGAGATTAAGAAAAACAGGAACGCCATTTTTTCTTGGAACATTATTTCTGAAATATACAAAAATTTACTTATTACTTAAATGTGCATAACATAGCTTCACTCACTACCTTTAATAAATCTGATCAATTTATTGAAAAAAAATAAAAACATAGAATTTTTGCTATCGAGTACAAATACCTATTGAAAGCCTCTCAAATAAAACCAATTCTAAAAATGAATCGCCCTCTACATTCAAAACAGTAAAATCGATTACAAAAGTGCTACGTGTCTGTGTTGAACTTATTTGATTTTCAACTATTTGCTAGCCTTTACAGGATTAATATCATGTTACCAATCGCGGGTTAGGAAACTTAATTTGGAAACTGGATTTGCGGATTTTACTCTATAAAGGATTCCGTTTATTTTTAAATACAACAGACTGTATTGTTGAAGAGAACAGAATTCAATATCTTATACAAATTAAATACCTGGAGTCGATACTTTTCAGTTACTCAAGCGATCGTAAGTTAACATTTTACGAAAGGGACCTGCCGTGAATTTCGAAGCAAGCTATAATTTTACGACTCCTACTTTCCATATTTATTACCTCAGTTGTTAGCGAACAAATTCACTGTATATTTTTAATGCTTAACTTATTTCTGGTCGAGCAGAGAAAACAGCTTGCCAATAATAATTTACGTTCAGATCAGTGACTTAAACCGTGTTAAATAATAATATTGTTTGCTTACTCTGAATACAGAATATTGGACTGTCTCCAGCGAGCAATTTATTCGTATTACGTACTAAACTGACATGACAAAGGATATTTGAAATGTAGAATACTAAATAACCTTTTCTTGGATACATCTCGGTAGTAATTCAAAGCTACATAATGCTACCAACAATTATTTAGTTAACGTCTACGAAGCGTAGCACATTTGCTACGCGTCTACGCGGCTACGAATCCTCGTAGGCGTATAAGTAATTGCGTGGAGCGTTAGTAATAGTGGATTTTCTAGAAATCAATATAGGATGGGTTTGCTTTTAATTAATTATTCATGGCAATTTTATATAATAACTCTATTTTTATATGAATAAGTAAATTTGTTTTCTCAAACGAATGATTAGTTTCAGTGGAAACTATGTCACAATCATGACACTTCAAAAAATGTTTCGTTGCTTTTTTATCAATAAATACGTATATAGTTCTATAGGTCGTAAATTAAATTTGAATGTAAGGGCTGCTGCACACATGTTCGGGTCGCCATGACTCGGCACAACGGGGCGACAAAATCGAATATAATATGAAGATATTTGTTTGGGCAAAAGCGGCTTGAATTGTGCCAATTCCACCCGAATATAAGCATTCAGCGAGGGTAGATACCGAACGAAGTTTGTTATTCGGCAGGAGTCGAATGAATGCTGAATATGTGTAGTAATCGCTTCGGGTCGGCTTTGTTGTTCAACAAATACTGTCAAATCGAATGTACCGACCCGAACAAGAAGTAGCACCCCTCGAAATAACCACACTCATAGAAGTAACATCAAACTCCAACTTGACGTAACAACCATATCATCTGAAACCCACATTCCCATAAATATGTAACACATCAAAAAACTTCGAAACCCACATAATTTCATCACTTAAATTCAGGGGGATCCACATATTTACCCATCCTTTAACCAAAAGAAAACGATTCTTTTATCCCTCAAAGATATCCGGGAGACTCGAATAAGCTTTGAAAATAAATGTAAAAGCATATATTTCTGTCTCATACCGTGCTAATGTGATTACGTGGGGGCACGAAACGTATCTCACTTTTTCCCCGAAAGTGCTAACGAGCCCCTTAAGGAAGGCTGTAAATTAACTAAAGGGATATCTTTCACCCGACCATAGTTTGCGATGAGTAAAAATGTTTGTTGTTTTTTGCAACAGTGGAATGATCTACATAATTGCACTTCCTTCGTTGGCTTCCATTTTGTAATTAAGGAATATCATAGTAACATATTTTTACAGATCTTCTTCAAGATCATTACAAGGAATGGTAACACAACATAACATAATATCATGCCATTATTCCCCGCTGGGTTAGGCATAGGTGTACCTATGGTACACCCACATTTCGCCAGTTATGTTTGAGTCCCATGTAATAGGGGGCGAGCCTATTGCCATCAACCGGGCACAAATTCAGACTCCGGGCTGCTACTGAGAAATTCCAGTTGGAAAAACCCAATAGCACTTGCGACCACTAGACCAACGAGGCAGTGATACTGAGGCAATGGTAATTTATTAAATATCCTCTGTATTTCTTACTAATAATAATAATATTATATTTGTAAATCCCCGAAAACATACCACTTTCATAGGCACTACAACATAATACTTACAGAAGAACAGTATGACTACTCAGGCTCGAAAAAGGTGAGAGTATACACCGACGGATCGAAGACCGACTCCGGGACTGGAGTTGGAGTCTTCTCACACGACTTCAACATAAAGATAGCCAGCCCGCTGGGAATGTTCAACACCGTCTATCAGGCCGAGTGTGTGGGCATCATACGAGCGGTCCACGCCCTAAAAGCCAGGAGAGTTACGGACACACACATACGCATACTCTCCGACAGCGCCTCAGTGCTTCAATCCTTACAGAAAACACATATTACCTCAAAGCTGACACTAGAATGTCACAATGCACTCGACCAAATATCGGTATCTAGCCGCAACACGGTGACGCTGCAATGGATAAAAGGACACAGCGGTTCGCTAGGTAACGACGCTGCTGACGAACTTGCTAGACGAGGATCCAGCACGGCGGTCTGTGGACCCGAGCCTATCGTACCTATCCCCTTCAACCAGATACGCAGATGGCTGCAGGACTTCACCCATACTCAAGCGGGGCACTGGTGGTCCTCGACACCGGGCTGCAGGCAATCCAAGGAAGCCATGCCATCCTTGGATACCAGGCTCACCCGGCGTTTACTACGCCTGGATAGGAACGGCCTGCGCCTGGTGACGGGGACCATCACGGGCCACTGCTCGCTGAACAAACACTTTCACACAATAGGCATAACGGACAGTCCTCTGTGCAGGGCGTGCATGGCGGCTGAGGAAACCGTCACGCACGTGCTTTTTGAATGCACAGGCGTCACCCAGATTAGAACACAGACCCTCGGGACACCCAGATCTTTCACAGATGTTCTGAACAGACCAGGATATTTAATTAACTTCTGGAGGGAGGTGGGCTGGTTGGAATAACCACCAACGGCCGCTATGGCCCACGCACAATGGTCCACTGAAGGACTAAGTGCGGAAACCAAACCCCATAACATAGAACATATTTGTAAATATTCGTGAAGGTCTTTTTTGGGTTCCGTACGTCAAAAGAAAAAAACTGAACCCTTATAGGATCACTCGTGTGTCTGTCCGTCTGTCACAGCCAATTTTCTCCGAATGTAATAGACCGATTTAGTTGAAATTTGGTACACATATGTATTTATGTGACCCAAACACGGATGTGTAACGTTGATAAATACATTTTGAGTTTTGGGGTTACTTTTGGGGGGAAAATAAGAAAATAAAAATAAATAGTTTTGCAAACAAAACCGTGTGACATATCAAATGAAAGGATTTGTTGCGCGGAGCTCAATTTTTTTTTTTAAATATATTTAAGAAAATTGATGAAAATTAACCATTCCCCCCTTTCCTTATCTCTGAAATTATCGAGCCAAAAAAATTGAAAAAAATGCACAGAATGGTTATTTACTCATAGATTATATTCAAACCTATAAGAAGTCTATGGTCTCAAAATAACATAGTAAATCTTTCAATATTGTTGTTGTAATGTTAGGTTTGATCTTGGAATTAATTCATCTCAACTACGGAATCCTTCATTGTGCTTGGTCCGACACGCACTTAGCCAGTTTTTGTTACTCAATCACGCACAAACGGCTCTGGTTTTGGATATTTAATACCCAGAAAGATCATGTCCTGGTAAACACATACAATACCGTTAATCCGCATACATGAAGTAGTTGCCCTAAAATATCTACGAGTTAATTGACTCAGGCGTGACTTTGCAAAAATCCATTATAAAATACAATAGAAGACGTATATTTAGTAACCTAATCCGCTTAACTGTTCTTAAAGAGTCATAAAGAACTTTGTAAGAAATCGACATGTGTTTCACCTCACAACGAGGCATCCTCAGTATGACGATTGACTTGTTGCGAACCCGGACCCGACGTGTTAACACGTCAAGCGTCGAGAGCACAGTCTCTGCTCTCGACGTTTGACGTGTTTAAGAACAGTTAAGCGGATTAGGTTACTAAATATACGTCATCTACTGTATTTTATATCTACGAGTGATAAGCTACATTTTCCTATAGGAATGGTAGCCGCCACTTCTCGGCCACAGGCTGCTCATGACGGCTGTCATGAAAATTATGGCTCCGGGGTTTGTCATTAAGGTGACAAAAAACGCTCTCTAGGACCAAAAAAACTTATTTGACATGCATATCATTAAACTCAGTCCGAAATGAGATATAAGACTTAGAAGTTTGTATGTATTCGTTAGCTTTGTAGGCAAATGTTTACTCCTAGGTGCAAGTTTAGTGTTAAGTTACCACAAAATAGATAGCCGCTAAATGTTTTTGGACATTTGAATATTCGGTACACCCCCTCCCGTATTAATTAACAACTGGAATGGTCACATGTCAGTACAGATAATACCTTTTTTGGGATGAATATCCCGGTTCCTGGGAAGAATATAATAAAATACTGTAACACTGCAACGTTATGATGGAGTTATGATCACCACGCTTGCTCAAGACGGGTGATTTCAGACTTATATTAACTATAAGTCCAGGTTTCCTTCACCGATGCCAGTAATGTCCAAGATATATTCGGAAAGTACACGAGCGAAATCACACAAAGATTTTTTTTTCTGGAAAGTCAATTCACATGTTCAAGTCAGCTTGGGTGACTAACTGACTTCACACAAATGCGAATCCGTTTTTCCTGCTTCGACAAAACTGAATTCAAATATGTGTCGGTCGTAACAACATTCTACGAATAATCATATACGGCCTTTTTCACGTGAAAAGAGGCCTATTTGGCAGCGGAATGCTGCAGCAGGTAGCGTGCAGCACCGCTACGCATCAGCAGTATATAGCATGCTGGATCGGGTAAGGAGTCCTGCCCTCAGCCCGTACGGAGAACCCTGGAAGGCGCGTTAGAGAGTGCATGATAGATGCAGTGCGAGTAGCAGCGGGCCTCGTGCGATGTGCCAGCTTCTTCCCCTTTTCAGCTACCAAGGTACAGTATGGGAAGCGGAGTAGGCGATAGCTTAACACATCGCAGCGGCTTGTAGGCAGAGAGAGAGAGTGCATAGAAAGCGTGGCACCATGATAGATGTACAATGAGGTTAAGTATGTGACACGCGAGCATAAAACACAAGATAACAATGATTATAGCAGATGGCACACTAAACAGCTTATAGCACACAGTACATAGTATAATACTCATATATGCATGAACTGACCCTAGATTCGGTGTGTATTAGAGGATTGTCTGCTAGTGTAGCCGGTTGTAGATGAAATAACAGAGTATAGATAGAAAAGCAGTGTTGCACCAAGTTTTTGACCGACTTCCAAAAAGGAGGAGGTTATATATTCGTCGCGTATGTATTTTCTTTTTTTTCTTTTTTATGTATTTCCGCCGATTAATATTTTTTTAAATCGGTCCATGATTGACGGAGACGTCAAACATGGACCGATTTAAAAAAATATTTTTTTGTCGGAAAGGATATGCTCCCAAATTGGTCCCATGTAAATTTTATTCACTTTTCTTGGGAAGTTTTTGAGTAAGCTTCAATAATGAGTATTTTTCCCACTTAGTATATGTGGATGATATGATGATAACTTCCTGTGACTGATAATTACATAGCAGGTAGTGGTATTTGAATTTGTGTAGGGTAGGTACCGCAACTAACAAGTGAAAAATAAAAACTTTTAACAAAAAAGAAACAACCGTCTTCGAAAAAAAATCACTACCAAGTGAAAAACAACTTTAATTTCGGAAATCGGTGGTAAAAAACAAAAAATTGAAAACCAAAGACACCGATTTCCGAAATTATAGTTATTTTTCACTTTGTAGTGTTTTTTTAGTGATGTGGCTGACCACAAGTTCCTAAGAAATTACTTATTATTATATTTTATCATCACTCGACTATTTATAGTAAAGACTGCTCACAACGCTACAAAGTAAGAAATAATAAAAGCGCACACATAAAAATAAAACCCAATAGAAATTAGTTTAATAGATTTGTTATTATACGGGTACATCAGTCTTCCGAACTTAATGTTTTTACTGAGCCCTAGACAGCCCGCTAAGTATAGGGTCCGATATTATTATAGGCAATAAAATAGAAATTAAAGGCCATTATGTCACTAATTTATTTTATGGCAATGAGGGCAATATTGAAGTTTATTTATAGAATGAAAATTGATTGAAGGTGATTCTTTGGTTTTTATTGGTGTGTCTGTTTTGGTTAGAAGTTAATGTATTTTCTTTGCGAATATATTCGGTTGATTGTATGGATTAAACGTAAAACTGAGACTTGATCGAAACCATTTCTCTGGAACCAAATGCCCCTGCTAGTATAAATAAACGGGTAAAATTAAATAAAAGCGATGGCTTGTGTTAGCGCCAAACTAGGCCAGTGTTAATAGATCATTATGAACTCCCCAATATAATTATGTAGAGGGAAAATTGCTGTGATACGGTCAAAAGCACATAAGCATAATCAACCTATAAGCATAGTTTCCACAGCTGGGACACAGGCCTCCTCTCTCGAGACTGCTGTTGCTTCTTTTGGGCTATAATCAACCTCGCGAGCCCAGTATGGGTTGGTGGCCCAGTGCGGGTTGGTGGCCTAGTGCGGGTTGGTGGCCCAGGGCGGGTTGGTGGCCCAATGCGGGTTGGTGGACCAGTGCGGGTTGGTGGCCCAGTGCGGGTTGGTGGCCCAGTGCGGGTTGGTGGCCCAGTGCGGGTTGGTGGCCCAGTGCGGGTTGGTGGCCCAGTGCGGGTTGGTGGCCCAGTGCGGGTTGGTGGCCCAGTGCGGGTTGGTGGCCCAGTGCGGGTTGGTGGCCCAGTGCGGGTTGGTGGCCCAGTGCGGGTTGGTGGCCCAGTGCGGGTTGGTGGCCCAGTGCGGGTTGGTGGCCCAGTGCGGGTTGGTGGCCCAGTGCGGGTTGGTAGCCCAGTGCGGGTTGGTGACTCAGTACGGGTTGGTGGCCCAGTGCGTGTTGGTGGGGTTGGTACAACAACAGCACATCAGTAGAAACAATTGACAACTTGCTTTTATGTTAAAGCAGCAATGTATTAACATTGTAACTGATGACTGTTCATGCAAAAGAGGTCTGAAAATGTACCGTGTTATGTAATAATAGTTAGTATATTATTAGAAATTATTTTATTTGATTATCACACGGTCAATGTCTTTTAAACAAGTAATAATACTTAAACGTACATCTAGCACCACTTGAACAGTTCAAATTCAAATCTTTATTGCATATCACATGTGTTTACAAGTTCTTAATAATAACCCCGCCAGTCACCCTCGCTACCACATCCACGGCATCTGTTATCCTTATGCTCTTGAAGCCACGAGAGATCAAGAATTGTCAGCTCACAGAGTTTCCTAGCTTATACAAAGAAACACCTGTATTACGTATTTCGAAAACAATCGAAAGCGAGCAGTAAGGCACGTCTAGCAAATTGGTTGAAACTGTAACTCGCTTCATTTTCGTCTTACAGATCTCCGTTTAATAAGCTCTGTGACGCTCCGTCTTGCTGAAACGTAGATATTCCGCCTGAATACCTACAGTTTGGCTCGAATTACGCTCCGTTTAAGTATAATTTTCGTGTTATTGGATAGGAAAATTTTATTAAGTTCTGCCTTGAGTTGAAGTGGTAAAGAAAGTGTGTCTTGAGGTTTGTACGCTGTTAGTTTACTGGGACTTGTAACTAGTGACATAGTTATAAAGACTTGACAAAGTAAGATAGAAATGTATAGATATATCTAGTCAGCTTTACGATCAGTAAAACTTTATCTGTCAGTGGCTGATCAAGCATATCGGTTAAAACTTACGAATCGTATGGAAAATACAGGGAGATCGACGCGCAAACTGTTACCATGGATCAGAATCCATAATAGTTTTGAACCCCGGGACGATTTTGTGTCCGGGACACAAGGGGAGGTTCAAAATGATGTACAGATATATGATTTAAAACCCCACCTCATCGGTTATTAAAAAAAAATCGCTGTTCCATACATTTTGACCGCGTAGGTATTACACTTTTCTATGAAACAGTATTTTTTTTTTTTTTTATTACTTACTAAATATTTCGACGTACGGGGGGGGGGGGTTCAGAATCGTATACTGAATTCAAGGTAACTGGTTCCGCGGCGATGTCTGCTGGCATCTCGTATAACATGCAACTTGTCACAAAATAAATGTAGGTAGCTACATATTTTTTATCTTGTGTTTTTATAGTTTGAAATGGGAAACGGTTTTGTGTATTCTAAACTTTCAACTGAAATTACGAAAAATTCTATCTTCGTTAGTTGCTTTCTGGGTTTCGGTGAACCATACCGTTTTTTTCAATTATTTTGGAATACTAGACAGGCGGAATAACAAACTTTGTTTTGAAATAATTATGCTGTATTTTTCCATGGTTTTCATGAATGTGACGTGTTAAATATGGCTTGCGTGCTAGAGGCAGCTCCTAGTGTTTATTTTCTTTATACTCGTAAGTATGTTGTGTTTTAGAAGCTTTAACATTTTACCAGTTTTTACTTCCCAACAAAAATGGGTTAAATTATTGAGTAATTCATAATTGAAACGTGAAAAGGGCGCCCTAAGAGAACATATAGTGACCTTAGAAAGATGTTCTTTAGAAAGATCAGGTGCGTAGTACTCCTCACGGAGGCGTTCGGCGGCGGCGATCTCTCGCGTCCAGCCCTGGTTCAGGCCATGGTCCGGAGCGAGAGTGCATGGGAGGCCGTCACTTCCTTCTGCAAAGCAGTAATGCTCGCGAAGGAGGAGGCGGAGCGCGCGAGGGAGAGGCATGATTCGCGCCCTCGCGCCCCAAGTCACCGCAGGAGACGCCCCGGGCGTCGGGAGTCGCGAGCCGACTTCCAGCCACCGTAGGCGCGGGCTTGTGGACGGTGAGCAATGGGTAGCTCACCGTCCGATAAGGACCAGGCCTGGTTCGATGGCGCGTTGTGTTCAACGCGCGCCTCAAAGAAATGTCAGCACCAACTGACGGGGTCCGTAAGGGCCAATGCCTGCCAGGGTTGCGAGTTTATCCGAAAGGGATATCGCGGCCCCGGCACACAGGCAACGGAAGGAACACGGGTGGGTTTTAGTCAGTTAAAGTCTGACACGCCCTCCCACTCCACCCAGAGCGGGAGAAGTTATTTGATAATTACCCAACCTCAAAAAAGAAAAGGTGCCTAGTACTCGCAACTGGCGTACGTGATGACCAGATGTATGAACGTAAACGAGGCAAAGGAGTATGTGAGGATTGTAGTAGGTGGCGTTCTATAGTTTCTGCCTACCCCATGGAAATAAGGCGTGATTATATGTATGTAATTTAAAAACGCTTCGTTGCAAGATTCGTTTTGTGCGGTTTTTTTTTTCCTGCATCTTCCATCTCTTTTACTGGTGACCTAATCAAGTATATAATCCTATTAAACCAGCAATATTTTTATATATATTTAATTTTTTATATATATATATCACGTGCTCGGAAACGGCTCTAACGATTTCGATGAAAGTTGCAATATAGGGTAGGGTTTCCGGGGGCAAAAAATCGATCTAGCTAGGTCATATCTGGGAAAATTCGTTAACTCCGTATTTTCACTTTCGGCCAAAGTTTAAAACAAGATGGCTACCTTTTTTTATTTTTTTTGGATGGAAAATTATCAAATAACTTCTCCTACTCTGGGCGGAGCGCACCCATATTCCCATACCCATATTAACCCACCCGTATTCCTTCAGTTGCCTGTACGTTGCCACGGCATCCCTTTCGGACTTTCCCGCGACCCCGGTAGGCATCGGTGCTAGCAGACCCCGTCAGTTGTACTGACATCTCTTTGAGGCGCGCGTGGAACACAACGCGCCGTCTACCCGGGCCTGGTCCTTATCTGCGAGCTACCCATTGCTGACCGTCCACAAGATGGCTACCTTAGAATATCATTACCATGTCATTCCATGGCAACATGGAATTAGTATGAACTATCCTATACTATTAAATGAGCATTCTCTATTTTCGCCCGAGCAGAGCTCGGTCGACCAGGTACCTACTGGTTTTATAGAGATATCATTATTATTATTCCCTTTCACCACAACGCCCATGCCAAGCATCCTCTTCAAATCGAACATTTTTATAATTCAACTTTACACAGAATGATATCCGCTGCTCTGTTTTTCTTTCATTCCCAAAGTACGATCAAAACATTACAAATTACCCGTAAATATTCAGAATTAATTAAAATCTCTCGCAAACCGCTAACACTGTTTCAAACAGGGTATTGCCCGCGAATTTTTATTGACTTTGCAAGAGAACCTTGTTTGATCCAAACCCAGGCTTGCAAATCTACATTTAATTAATTTTATTTATACTGCGTAATATGTTCTAAATTACAAATCTCGCATGGGCCTAACAAGTTGAATGTTTGATCCTGTTTTCGTAATGGAGAACTCCAAAGAATTAGTCTATACACAACTATTTTATATTAACCATAGAAAACCATTTTTAAAGAGGGAACCGTGGATTTGTTTAATGTTTATACGGGATACAATCAAGATCAAATAACGAAATGGAAAATCAAGAGGCGTTATATTGAAAACATTAAATAGTTTCAATATCGAAAAATGATTAAAAAATTGTTTCTTTTTCATTACGGCATTTTAATCTGTGAGTTACAAGAGTCCGATTTAGGCAAAGCGGAACTTCTATTCGACTCAACCAAGTTCACCCTTCACAATCAAATCATGAATTTCTATCGACCAACCGTCCGTCCGACCAAAAATCGATCGTCCGGTGCAGTCTTAGCCCCACAAGCTCAGCTCAGCTCCAGGGAATTGGACGCAATAGTCAAACGGAATCGGATTTGAGTGTACAACCATTCGATCTGCAGTCATCGCTAGCTGTGTGCCTGTGGGGTATTGCCTTCCGCGCATTGTCATTCCCGTATGACATAGTGAGTATTGAGGATACTGAGATCATATTTAAATAAGTTTGTTGTATTTATTCTTCTGTTTCTTGAGAAAACACCGCTTAAAAATACACTGAAGTTTAACCTACTTTATTTTTTACCCATAAATAAAAGATAGTTTCAGTTTCCCCATAAACCATCAAAATCGACGCCATTAAGGGTAAAACAAGCTGGTAGCAACAACAAACTGTTTTAGGGGTGTTACACACAATGTTCGGGTCGGCACATTTGATTCGGTTGTGTTTGACGAACTACAAAGTAAAAATAGCAGGCACAAAGCAATTACTACAATGGCTTTTACTTGACTTTTGCTGATCGGTAAACTTCGTTCGGCATCCATTCTCGCTTAATCATGGTCGGGTAGTTTAGTCGGCTCGGTACAATTCGAGCAAAGCCAATCAATCTGCCTAGCCTATTCCTAACAATACTGGGGTCGGCTTCTAGTCTAACCGGATGCAGCTGAATACCAATTTTTACATGGAGCGACCGCCTATCTGACCTCCACAACCCAGTAACCGGGTAATACGATACTCCTTGGTAAGACTGGTTGTCAGACTTTCGGGCTTTTGATGACGTAACGACTGTCAAAGTATCACGAATGACAGCTGGGACCAACGGCTTAACGTGCTTTCCGAGGTACGGAGGAGTCTCGGTATGTAAAGATGGTCACCCATCGACAGACCAATCGGCAAGCGAAGCTTAACCTTACGGATTGACCCGTGCGGCATTTATTACTTAGCCACGAGCTCCCAATTCGAGCAACAACAAATCGAGCTAAGCCGTGAGCTACATATATTAGATAATGCCGTCCGGCTGTGCCGAATCAAGCCGACCCGAACAAGTTACTATGTAACACGCCTTAGTAAAAGGGTATTCTTACCCATTGCTATCAGAAGATCACACGCCACGAAGCAAAGTCAAGGTGAAATAAATTACTGTAGCTGGTTCACAACAGTAACGTATAAGGTATAATTTCATAGCTCTATGTAATTTCAGTATGCCCTTGAATTTAGATCGACACAATTATTAACTACTAGCTGAGACCCAAGGTTTCACCCGTGTAAGTATCGATCTCGTGGGAATATCGGGATAAAAGGTATCCTATGTCCTAAACCAGGTCATGTTCTATACATATGCCAAATTTCATCTAAATCCGTTCAGCCGTTTTAGCGTGAAAGCGTAACAAACAAAGTCACTTTCGCATTTATAATATTAGGATATACAGGGCGTCCCACTGATATGCCATATGGAGGGAAAGTACCTTGAATATTGTAGATGGAACATTTTACTGAAAGAAGACATTATTTGAATTAAAAAAAAAAATTAACCTGCTTTCATTGATATTTAAATAATTACATGGTTGAACCGGAAATCGAACCGGTTACACGAGAAAAATTATCAACCTGTAGCTTTATCATAGCGATCGAAAGCCTTCGTATTATATAATTTCAGAGCACAGGTGTGAGTACTATGTACTAAAGAGCTAGAGTAGGAGCTGTGAGTATGTCATGCTCACTCAGATGTCTCGCTGATGGTGGCGCGTGTGTTGGATCATTTAGCTCCCTTCAAAATGGTTGAGCTGAATGGTGCTAATCCATGCGTCATGTTCGTGAACGGGCGCCGTCAGTTGGGACAGGTCAACTCTTAGCTGCCTTGGCTGATTTAAATTTTTGAATTGTTCTTTGTTTTATATTTTTATTACGAACGCTTCTAACGTGCACGTCTTTCTACATTGTTCTCACATGTTTAATTTCAACATGAATGATGTAACAAATACTTTGTAACAATTTATTTAAAAGAGTGCCCGTGGAGTTTCTTGCCCGTTCTTCTCCATAGGTACCTACCTACTACGCTTTGGAATGGGCAACTAGCTTCATATTTCTGACTGACCGATTCCTTGACAATTCAAAAGTGCCTGTAAATGGTTTAATTGAAATAAATGCTTTGAGTTTGAGTTTGAGTTTGAGTTCATCATAAGGATTATTTTTTGCTAAATAACTTAGTGTCAAAAATAAAAGGAACACCAAGGGTTGGTAGATGTCACATGTCTTCGAATTTTTGGTTTTAGGAAGTTTCCTCGCAATGTGATGAAATTATAATTATTTTCACAATGTAAGGCCTGTCTGGGTTTGACTCCTCGCAGACAACTCGTAAGTCGGGGCCGTTACAACTGGGCCACCGCTTTTCTTTTAAGACTATAGTAAGTTTAAAATTATGATTGTCACTTTCCACTATTTTTTACACTCATAACTAAATATTATAAGCACATGATCATACTGAGTGTAAGCCTTCTTATCACAGTTACGACGTACAGCTACCGACTATTTCTGTTGTGTGCTCGCAGCCCGAACTATCGCGACAATAACCGATAATGGTTGGTCACATCTGCGTGTATCATTTATCACTGTGCGAAGCTTCGTCAACAAAAATATTCATCAACATAAAAACGGAAACTCAGTAAAGAGAACACAGCATTCATATTAACTTACCTATCTTTTTATAAGCACCTGTTTGTGACGAAAAAACCTATTTTACTTTCTTTCTTTTCTTTTTATATTCATTGTTTTTGATAGACTCGCTTTTGTCCTCTAATTCACGTCATGATAGGTGATGATGCAATCGACGTTAAGTTGATTTTTATTAGTTAAAGTGATATACTCTCATCATCCCACTTAAGATTGAGCTAAACGATTTAAGCAGAATTTGTTACAATGCACCACACCCAACATAGATCACTAGACCCAAATGTACAACATTGTTTCTGACTCAGGAAAATCTGTTGATGCATCTCTTTATTAACGAAACTCCATATTTCTAATAATAATTACTCTAAACTTCGGTCATCTTTCATGAATTATCCCAACGAACGTGATTCAAAGTCTGACGTTTCCATAAAGGCATGAATACACGCTTTGACGTTCAATTACGAACAAGACTCTTGAATAATGTGTTCCTACCTTTAGCTACGGATATAAGTTACTACAAGGCTACATGACTACACTTAGTGAGCTTACATTTCACTCATGTTACAGGTTATTTGATTTATCGCGTGTTACTGGGAAGTAAAGTTATGACGTTCTATCGTATTAAGTTTTGTCAGCATTGAATAACAAAATGGAGTATTTGCTAAAATAAGTGGGACGTCCATGAGTATTTGGGTATAAAGCACAATTTTGATTACACATTTTTTACACTCATTACTCGAGAACATCGGTTTGAAAGAGTAGGTAAATGGATACTGTGAATACTGAAAGTGTGTCTGTAATTATTATCATGACTGTAGTTTCAGCTTATTGACAAATTCGTTGATTAAACTAATGTTTTTTGTTGTCTAATTCATCGTTGCTCGTTGTTTATGTTTTATTTACATTTTTAGTTATTTTTATTCTGCTTTCTTAAGAGCGTTTATTCTGAAGGTGGGCAACGTCGCAAATAGATGGCAAATATTTCACTGTTTTGAATAATTTTGCAATATTACTGTGTGGAAATAAAAAATGTGGCTAACTAGCGAACTAGAATATTGATTATGAAATGCAATAATGAATATCGTAACACCGAATGTTTAGTTTTAGATGTAAAAAAAAACTATTTGGAAACTTTCCAAATGCGTTTTTTACACCTAAAATGGGTACAACATCAAATCCGATGTTATAATTGCAATTCATTATTAATATTCTAGTTCTCTAGTTAGCCACATTTCTTATTTCTATTCAGTAGTATTGATAGATGAATCAAAACAGGTAAATATTTGACAGTTATTTGCGACGTTGCCCACCTTCAGAATAAACGCTCTTAAAATATGAATGCTTGCACGGAGTCTTTTAAACCTATAAAAATTATAATTAAGGTAACTAATCAGGTCTTCGTTTGCATTTGATTCTTGATTAAATTACATAATATTCGTTTATTTCCTGAAAGTCAACTCGTCCCTTATCATCTAATGTGAAAATTAATCTAATTTGACGTAGCATGTTTGACAAAAATTAAGACATTTGGCAACTTTTCCACAACATTGTGTGGTTATACATTATTTTATAATAAAATAAAATTGTGATAACCGGGGTTCCAATAAACTGCTTATTGAAAAATGAACATAGGTAGTTTATACAATTTAATTAATAAAGTGCACCATTTGCAATAAGAATCTATGCAAACATCTTAATACTACCTTCATTAATTGGCAAGTGCCGTACGGGACAACATAAATTGTGACGACAGAAAACAAAGTAAACATGAATGACAAAACAAAAAGAAAACAATATGCAGATTGATGACAAAATAAAAGTCAACAAAAATAAAAGCAAAAAAGATATTCTCCGAGCCGGGATCGAACCCGGGAACTAGAAACTTAGGCAGGGTTCCCACTACGCCGGACCGGCAGGTTCGCCGGAAACCGGACACCGGACAGAGGTGTTCACATTACACCGGATCCCACAAGAAAATCGGACAGTCAAGGACTCACCACACAATGGACGACGAAATAGTTGTGTTGTGGTGGTATCTTAATAGAAGGCTAAATAGAGTAAAAAGAAAACATTGGGGAACTGGTGCAAACTCGTTCACATTACTCCGGTCTGATGGATTTGCCGGCACTTCGCAGTGACAAAACGCTCGGTAAAAATGCCGGGCTCGGCAAAAATGCCGGACCCGGGATAATGTGAATAGCTTCATATAAATTGTACAGCCACTAGCCCTTCCGGCAGATTTACCGGCGCGGCAGATCTGCCGGTCCGGCGTAGTGGGAACCCTGCCTTTGGGTTAAGTAAGGACGGTAGGTCTCATAGTGATATCTGTCGGAATAACCCTAGACTACCTCCCCTTAACAGCTCCTCCACTATTTTCCAGTCACCCTGTATATTAGAGCCGTTTTCGATGAAAGTTGCAATATATGGGTTTACGAGGGCGAAAAATCGATCTAGCTAGGTCTCATATCTGGGAAAATTCGTTTTCTCCGTATTTTTACTTGAGCAGAGCTCCGTCGCCCAAAGTTTAGAACAAGATGGCTACCTTAAAATAATGACATGGCAGCATGGAATTAGTATGTATATACATGGAATTAGTATGAACCTGTACTATTAAATAAGTATTCTCTATTTTCACCCGAGCAGAGCTCGATCGACCAGGTACTGTAATTTAATGTGTGTTGTTTTACTTTATTAATGATTTTCATAAAATCCTTTAAAGAAATAAAACTAAAACGGTGGAATTGCCGGGAGGAGACGCCCTAGTTCTGCCCCGTGTTTCCCGTTTTGCCCGTAGTTACAGCCTACCCCCATGGGAAGGGCGTTAGTTTATATATATATGTAAATAAAGGTTATTTATTCATCGTGGGACCTCGCATGGATAGAAAACCATGATTAATAGCTGTATGGAATTTGAGGCTCTAATAAGCAAATCGATCACTCTGAGAGGTTATCCCCGATTGCATAGGGGATAAAATTCAGTAATATCCCCTAGGGCAATACCTACATAACCTTCAAAACAAACAAACAAACACTAATACGAGTATCATTCTGACCTTTGCTGACCAATTAAAGCAAAATAAACGGCAAACATCAACACTATTTGCATTTCATCCCAGCGTTGCCAACCCATGTATAATGTATTATACGGAGCTACTCGGGCTAATTAATTGCCTGTGCAATGAAATGATTGGAAGCAATATTAAACTTGGATTTAGTTTAATATACACCATAATATTCAGAACTACAAAGCATTTAGGTACTTATGTAAACATTTTATTAAAAAAACCTCGTTGATCGGAACTGCTACTGCTGAACATGAAGTCCTGGGATTCCCAGGTCGGGCCAAGTGTTATTGGGTTTTTCCATTAAGAATTTCTCAATAGCAGCCCGGAGTCTAGATTTGTGCCCAGATGGCAATAGGGTCGCCCCCTATTACATGCGACTTAAATAAAATAGGCGAAATGTTGGTGTAACTACTGTGCCTAGCCCTCTTTGGAAAACAAGCGTGATGTTTGTTATGATATGTTTAGAAAAAATAAAACCCGCAATTTCTGTCAATAACTTAAAAGGTTGAACAAGACTCAGTTGATACTCGTAGTATCGATAGATAACAAAAAAAAAATATAAAAAAAAAACAACCGACTTCAAAAAAAAAAACACTACAAAGTGAAAAATAACTTTAATTACGGAAGTCGGTGTCTTTGGTTTGAATTTTCGTTTTTTGCCACCGACTTTTTTACGTTTCACTTTTTAGTTGTGGTACCTACCCCACACAAATTCGAATACCTGATCTGTAAATAACAGTAACAGGAAGTTATCATCATAATATCCACATAGACTAAGTGGGAAAAATAAGTATTATTGCTGCTTACTCAAAAACTATCCAAGCAAAGTTAATAAAATGTATATGGAACCAATTCGGGAGCATACCCTTTTACACAAAAAAAAAAAAACAAAATCGGTCCACAATTGACGGAGAAATCGGCGGACATACTTTAAAAAAAAACATACATACGCGACGAACATATAACCTCCTCCTTTTTGGAAGTCAGTTAAAAATTCAGTTGTGCCGCCTATTCAACACCACACTGCGTTGAAATTTTTCGTCGGTTATAAAAAAAAAACCAGCTGTTCCATACATTTTCACCGCGTGTATTGCACCTTTCTATGAAACAGCTGATTTTGTTTTTAATATCCAACGAAATTTTTTAACGCTGGCACGTTCAGAATCATCTATTGAATCCATGGTATCAGTTTTCACGTCAATGTCCCTGCCACTCTGTATAAAATGACAATTTATTGATCGCGATGACTGTAGTTTTCACAGTTCAGCCACGTCTATGGCTTTATTAACGTTGTTGAGCAGACAAATTTTTCAAACCTATGAAGCAATTGATTAGGAATTTTCTTCAAAATCCTTGGATTTCGATTGACACTGTGTTACATTATTAGGGTGCTGGCTTGAAGGTCCCATCGTAATTGCATCCGGCCTAACAAATTGTTTGTCGTACCGAATAAGATAAATACAAAATGGATGTAAACTGGATGTAAAGCAAGATTGATGTTTCCACAAAGGGATTTTAAACTTCTTGATCGCAATGTTTCGTAGAGATTGGCGCAAGTTAGAGGGTGATAAATTGGCTTTTTATGCAAAGAAAATTAAGACTGTGCTGTTATTCTCTTAGTGACGGATCTAATAACTAAAAGCAGACGAACTCTGAAGAGAAACAGGCTAGCAATAAAAACGTGTGCGGTCGGGGAACCCCCGTCAGGAACGATGTCCTCGCACGCACACACTCACTCGTATGAAATAGAAAGAGACAGAGACAATCAAAGTCAAAGTCAAACAATTTATTACAATTAGGCACATAAAAGGCACTTTTAAACGTCAATTTTACAAAAAATATAATTTATGCTAGTCGCCCCTTCTAAAAGGTGCTTTTCGTATGGACAAGAATGGGCAAGAAACTCCACCGTTACTCTTTTAAAAGGTTTTTACAATATTTTGTATACATTAATTATATAATTATATGTGAAGACGATACATCTAGAATAAGATTACTATAGGTACCACAATAGGTAAAAATAATGAAAAATTAAGCAATGACAGATAAATTAATTAAGTGATAGATACATGGTGCTCACATATTTACAAACATTGCAAAATTATACGATATTCCTAATATTTTAACTAGTAATACTAAGTCAGTGTGTGAGTTCAAATAATCACAGAATGTAAAATCAGTGTTATAAAAAAAATCTAAATTATATAGGTAATTAAATTAGCAACCAGTTTGACTTTGAAAGTTAGTACTTTTGTGGAAAACGAAATGTCATGTGTAACACAGTTTCAATGATCTGTAAAACCTAAGTTTATACAATGTTTGCAACAAATACCAAATACTTTTATTTTTCACCTCACAATTGAATGTGGAACGTTCGATCGTCAGTCACCGATGTTCGTCGCCGCCATATTTGACGTTTACGTCATCGTAAAACTAAAATGACTCAACCCTCTATTGCTACTAAAGTTTACAACTTGCACAGTCCCCCAATAGTCTTGTCCCCGCAGAAACAGTCAGGTAGGAAATAAAAGTTCAAAAGAAGACGGACGTTGACTTTGGAAGCGGATTTAGTGAAACGATAGAAATGTTTGATTTGGCTACCGTTATGATTTTCTTGTTCTCGTTTTGTCTAGAAATTATTTATTACTAACTCTTAGGTCTGTTGTATATTAGAGTAGGTATTCTAAGGATATAACCTAAAAATCGTGTCAGTTATGATAATGTCTCAAAGTAATTATTTGAGCAAGTTCGTCGTATCTATCAGCCCATAACGCTCCACTATCGTACAGTGATCATTCAGTGTTGTCCCACACTTTGGCAAATGCTTTCCTCTCATTTCCTCATTTCTCGCGAGAATTCATAATATCATAAAACCGTGCTGAAAACCACACAGTTCATTGACCCAACAACTCATTTGATTCACCAAATTACTCGAGGTTCACAAACCGTTTAATTATTTCCTTCTTGGAACTCAATGCTGTCCTCCACATTTCTATTCTGAATATGAGTATGAAGCCGTACTATTTTTAATTAATTACGAAGTTAATTGTATTAGTTGTATGATTTCTAGATATTTCCCAGTAGGTAATAATTTACATAAAATATATTGTATTTTACATAATAAATAAGACAGAGTAAACAAAAGAACTTCTACGATTTAAGAGGGTTTATCCTAAAAGTTGGCAACGGCGGAAATAACTGTCAAATATTTACCCGTTTTGATTCTTATAGCAATATTACTGAATAGAAATAAGAAGTGTGGCTAACTAGCGAACTAGAATATTATTTGAATTGCAATTATAACATTGAATTTGATGTTGTACCCATTTTAGGTGTAAAAAACGCATTTGGAAAGTTTTTAAATAGTTTTTTTACATCTAAAACTAAACGTTCGGTGTTACGATATTAATTATTGCATTTCATAATCAATATTCTAGTTCGCTAGTTAGCCACATTTTTTATTTCCACACAGTAATATTGCTAAATTAATCAAAACAGTGAAATATTTTACATCTATTTGCGACGTTGCCCACCTTCAGAATAAACGCTCTTAAGTAAGTGTAAACTTTTGGAAGTCACTGCAGTTACCAATTTTGATGACGATAATAATCTTGATACGTACCGGAAACTTTTACTTTAAACATTACAATGAGTGGTAAAAAAAAAAAAAACTATAGTAGGCACGATATTTTTTTGAGAGAAACGCTGTCTTATGAGATCTGAACAAAAATACTTGAACAGAGATAAAAATATGTGAGCAACTGTTCATAAAAAAACATACGACATAGCTCAATATAAAATTGTGAAATAATCAAAACAACTTGTAGAATGACTATAGTACCATACAAAGAAAACGTCAAATCTAAAACGAGAACACTAATGGAACTAAGTAAATATTGAAACAAGCGGAAAAATGGAAGGAAACGATATTAATGGCTGGAATCGAGTATCGATTGATTTAAACGGCGGATGAATCGAGTCTATTCGATATCGAATCGAGATATTCAAGATGAATCGTGATTGCTCTAGATTGACAATTTGTGTTCTTTTTTATCGCTGCTTGACGGTTATTCTTATTCCTGTGTTTGATTCCTCGATAAGTTTCAGATTAGATATTTTTGATTGAGACTATGAATCTTTTATATGGATGAAAAGAGTGGAAATGAGTTTTGTAGAAGACATCGTCAGAAATTTGGAGGCCAGCGAATAGTGTTGTATTGAAATGCTGGAGAAGTTTGACATACGAGTACTTTAACCCCAATTACAGTGAAACTCAAATTGGAGTAGTATTTTGAATCAGGACAATATCAATCAATCTGCCTAGCCTTTTCCCAACTATGTTGGGGTCAGCTTCCAGTCTAACCGGATGCAGCTGAATACCAGTATTTTACATGGAGCGACTGCCTATCTGACCTCCACAACCCAGTAACTGGGTAATACGATACCCCTTGGTAAGACTGGTGTCAGACTTTCGGGCTTCTGACGACCCGTAACGACTGTCAAAGATCCACGAATGACAGCCGGGACCAACGGCTTAACGTGCTCTCCGAGGCACGGAAGATTATCGGTATGTAAAGATGGTCACCCATCCACTGAACAACCCCGGCAAGCGTAGCTTAACCTGATGGATCGACCAGTGCGGCTGTTGTTACTTAGCCACGAGCTCCTCAAAATCCAAATGAATCAGGAAAATATAATTAAGATAAAAGAATAATCTTTTGTTTACCAATCCATTTCAGAAATAAGGTGCAAAATCCAAATGTGTTTGAGTCAGTAGGTATTCTATTGTCTTATTACCTAGTAAAGTGGGGCTTGACAGACCGGAAGCTGGGTGTGAATATGGAACTGAGTCTCAAACTATGCTCCAGCTCCTATCCTCCCCGATGTGTCCCAAACCATGACCTCAAATGACATTCAAAGTGACCTCTGCGCTGCCACCGACGCGACTGCCAAAAATTATCGAAATATAATACATTTCGATAATTTTTGCCAGTCGTAGTCGTGTAGAAGTCGTCTATTTAAAAAAAAAATTATATGGATTTCGATATACGGAAAAAAAAAAATCGTCAGACATATCGATATATCGGTGAAAATAAAAAATATTTGTACTGTAATGCTTTTTATGTATTTGTTTTTTATTCATATAAATACCAAACTAGGAACATCATTGCTGATGTAGAATCTTACATTAATAAAACATTGATAAAAATAAGTCGACTGTTTTACGGCTCTGAATTCCAGCAGTTTTAATCAGTTATAATAGATATTGACAAAAAATATCGATATAACGAACAAAAGATTTCGATGTATCGTTAAATCGATATTTTTTTCTACAAGCCTTCACCTACGACGCTGTGGAAGTGGTGAAGTTTTGGGCCAACTAGATTTGAAATACTGTCGTGCCAGCGACACGAAGAAGGAAGAAGTAATCAATTGACCTATTTATAAATTGTAGCCCCTATTTATTTGTAGTACCTACCTACCATGCTTTGCCCAGGCCACAACAACCGCTTAAAATATATTTCCTCCTAAAACACAAATACATACACAACAACCTTACTGGTAGCTATATTTTTGAGCCGTTTGGGGTTGAAACACTACATATAGGGCCGTGGAGTCCGAGTGCTCATCGAATATTTCGGGACATCGCCAAGGAGTTGGTGGACTCTTCACGTGACCAGAGGGCTGGATAATTTGTAGGCCAAAGAATCAGCATTGCCATCTAACGTGGCAACGCTGCCAGCCTTTTGGGCACTTTTCCCCCAGACAGCGATGCGGACAAATTTGTTGATGCCCAATGAGCTCTTCCCTTTATTTATTTTTTCTTTACATTCTTGTACATAATACATATAATATTTAGTTGTAAATTAAATACATAAACTAAATCTAAGTCTACAATTTTCATTAACTTCAACATTCATTCTTCCTTCATTCTATAAATTCCTTTCATAATTAAATTCACAAAATGATCTTGTTATTTTCGAGTTTGTAATAAAGCGTCATATTTTGTGTTTATTAAACAAGGGTAGAAACATAAGTTCAGACGTCTGACGTACCGTGGTGATACTGTCGACTTAACGTGTGGGCTTAGGTAAGAATAAGGCTGATAACACACAAGGCACGGATGTTTTTGAAGATGATTTTGACGTACTGTGATAAATATTTAGTTGATAAGATATGCTGGCCTAAATCACACTGTCCGAAATAGATGTGCAGAGATGTTCATTAGGAGTTAGAGGTAGTTTAATGTTATGATAATATTTATCATTCTCTTAATACATATTACAATGTAATACTATACATGTATACAGAATGTAGGAGAAACGTTATGATTTTTCTATTAAGTTAAATATATACTAATTTAACATTGATAGATTTTGTTATTTAATTTGAACGAAATTAAATTCTGTTACCTACTGAATAAGTGTAATTCTGTTCCTAAGTATAATTTGAGATACCTATTTACCGGCAAAAC
This sequence comes from Agrochola macilenta, assembly GCA_916701695.1. Lineage (NCBI taxonomy): Eukaryota > Metazoa > Arthropoda > Insecta > Lepidoptera > Noctuidae > Agrochola > Agrochola macilenta. Next base: position 17,627,594 of record OU753560.1, on the reverse strand, counting down.
ATAGTTATCTTTCTAAATATGTTTATTTATTTCACTGTAAATATAAATATAAATATATACTCGTACTTTGACTTGGACCCTGACCATTTAATCTGAAAATACATAATGTAACTGTAAGTGTCTGACTTATTAGTTCAAAAAATTACTTGGTACTGCGGCGGCATGTACCTACATCGCCACAAACGAACTACGCAACACACTGACGTCACGCGAAATCCTGCATCGCGGAAGCAGAGTTTACCACGCGGTTGGCATATATACAAAGTCCCGAAAATAATCGTTGGGCAGTAGCCCACAAGACGCAACACCTGTCTGGTCGGAGAATTCTCTTTTCTATGGAGGATGAGTGAACTTTACACCCTGTTCCTCATATCTCATAGTACTGTTAGGATCAGAATCGCTGACCAATGGTTTTCCAGTCTTAATATAAGTGAATTAAAAATTAAATCAATCAAATATCGGCCACGTTGGATAATTGGTCACAAGCGCGGCTGCTGAGCGTGGAGTTCTAGGTTGCATCACTAAGTCGGAAAAAGTGTAATTTCTCTGCAATAGGAGTTACTCAGTAGCAGTACGGAGTCTAGATTTGAGCCCGGTTGATGGCAAAAAGCAGGCCCAGTGGTTACGGTGGCGACTTACAAAGTTGTCGATCGTGGGTTCGAAACCAAGCAGGCACTTTACTTTGTGTAAATTATGGCATCATCACTCAGAGGAGCTCGTGGCTAAGTAATAACAGCCTCACTGGTCGATCTTCAAGGTTAAGCAACGCTTCTCGAGGGTGGTCCGTGGATGGGTGACCATTCATAACAAACCAAGATCCCTCCGTGTTTCGGAAAGCACGCCGTCCCTGTGGTCATTCGTAGATCTTTGACAGTCGTTACGGGTTGTCAGAAGCCCGAAAGTCTGACATCCAGTCTTACCAAGGGGTATCGTATTACCCAGTTACTGGGTTGTGGACTTGTGGAGGTCAGATAGGCAGTCGCTTCATGTAAAATACGCTATTCAGCTGCATCCGGTTAGACTGGAAGCCGATCCCAACATAGTTGGGAAAAAGCTAGGCAGATTGATTGATGTTATCATCACTCAAAATGGTAAAAGAAAACATCCTGAAGAAACCGGCATGTCCTAGAACCAAAAAATGGAAAACATGTAACATCGACCAACCCGCACTGGGCCCGCGTGGTGGATTACGGCCCACTCGTTTTCACAGAAAGAGGAGGCCGGTAATTAGCATTCGCGTTCATTGTTAGCATGCGAATGCTCATTTCGCATTTAGCAAATGAAATGTAGTTGCGAAATTCTGTGAAATGCGAAATGAATTTATCGCTTCGTACTTTTTATACTATCATACGTCAGAGCGTCGAGGCACGCAGCGGTAGTGTGCGCTCTCCTTCGCACCCACGGGAAGTCGGGAATACTAAATCTATCGGTTTCACTTGACCGTGACCTCGTTGCGAGTGAAATTTATTAGCAGATGCTAATAAATGGGTTAAGCAATTGTTATGTTATTATCTTTGATTTGCGCGTACTTAGGGTTACACATATTTTATTATTATCAATTATCGTCATATTAGCGAATAGCATAGCAATAGCAATTAGCATGCTAAGACTCAAGAATTCACATGCTAATGAAATTTATGCGAAATCGCATTAATTGACATTACTACCCAGCATTGGGAATATTACAGGATAAAAAAAAAATGGTGTAGTTACTTTACCTTTACTTTTAGGGAATTTACAGGGGTGCTGTTATGTTAGGATTTCTTAAAAAAAAGCCTATATTTTGAACAGAAGCCCGAGTACTCTATTTTATTAGCGATATTTACTTAGGCCTTTATGATACCTAAAATCTTAAGAACGAATGAAGGTACACATGTCATGACTGTCTGGGATGAATCCTTTCGGGGAATGGGCTCAAAAGATACCCTTAGTGTTCAAATAACGCAAAAAGAACATCAAGTTTCCAATTACTCGAAATACTAAATGTTTTTTTATTTGTCATAATACTATTTATTACTTTAATTTAATATACTAACTAACTTACTATTATAAATATATTGTATTTAAGAATGTAAAGAAAAAAAATAAGAAAAAAAAGTAAAGGGAAGAGCTCTCTGGGCATCAAAAAATTCGTCCGCATCGAGGTCAGCGGGAAAAGTGCCCAAAAGGCTGGCAGCATTGCCACGTTGGATGGCAATGCTGATTCTTTGGCCTAAGAATTGGCCATCCCTCTGGTCACGTGAAGAGTCGACCAACCGCTTGGCGATGTCCCGAAATATTCGATGAGCACTCGGACCCCACGGCCCTAGTGTTTCAACCCCAAACGGCTCAAAAGTATAGCCAATAAGGTTGTTATATTTGCGCTGTTTGAGATTTTTAGCAATGCTTAGTTAGTTATAAAATCTTAATTTTGTATCAAACTAGCGATCCGCCACTGCGAATTTATTATTTATATACACACAAAAAATACATAGAGATACGACATAATTATAATTTGAGTACAAAGGTGCTGCTTATTTCTTAAGAAATTTCTTCCAGCAGACCTGCGAAAGGAGAAATGAGAAAGTAATGTAGACAACTGTGTGTGAGGCGAAAAAGAGAAAATATGAGTTTGTGAAGTCTTATACAAAAAACATTAAAATATATCTACACGTATAACGTAATAAATTAACATATACTTAAATAAATACATAAAGCTTAAATACATATTCCAGGTATATAAATACACACAGTAGAGAGGAAAAGTAATGCTCTTTTACTCGATATTTGAATTTTGAAACAGTTTTAAAATCACGAATGCTAGGCGGAAGTGAGTTCACGAGTGATGTGAGTGTGTTCTTTATTGTATGAAGTTTAATATTCAGGTATAATACACATAAACAATCTGGAATAATTTGTTCTCTAAATGATGGTGAAAGCCGCATCAAAATCCTTTGCGCAGTTTAGAAGAAAAACGTGATCACACGGACAGACACGAAAAGTGAATTTAATCTAAGTACATATATTCATGGCCCAGTGGTTAAGGCCTCGCCTCTCATGCACGAGGTTGTTGGTTCGAGTCCGGGCAAGTACCAATGTGACTTTTTCAATTCATATGTACTTTCTGAGTTTATCTTGGACATTACAGAAATCGGTGAAGGAAAACATCGTGAGGAAATCTGGACTTTATAGTTAATATAAGTCTGATATCGCCAACCCGTGTTGAGCAAGCGTGGTGGTCAATGCTCGTGTCTTCTCTGTATGAGATGAGGCCTTTGCCCTGCAGTGGGACAGTAATAGGCTGATATTATCTATATATATATAAAAGAAAGTGGTGTTAGTTACACTATTTATAACTCAAGAACGGCTGAACCGATTTAGCTGAAAATTGGTGGAGAGGTAGCTTAGAACCAGGAGTCTAACATAGGATACTTAACATAGAGACTTTTTATCCCGGAAACCACACTCTAAAGGGGTGAAAAGGGGGGTAAAAGTTTGTATGGAAAATTAATAACTGATGACTGGATTTGGATGAAAATTTTCAAATAGATAGGTGAGATACTGAGATAAAGGATATACTATCCTTTATCTCAATATCTCACTTTTTATTAAAACGGTGATGAAAAGGGGTGGGATAGACATAAAAAATGACGAGTATCGATATTGGTATCATTTCCGAGGTTTTTGGGTCGTTTATTTAAAAATGATATCTATTTTTAAATCCAAAATGTTAGAAGTAAAATATTATCATCCCTTAATGGGGCGGAAAGGGGTCGAACTGTCTAAAAATCAACATTGATGTCGTTTTCATGGTTTTTCCAATACATTGTTTAAGTTCTCAAAAAACTAAATAAATGAATAGGTATATGTTTCCTGCTTTCTAAAAAATTACAGTCAGGGATGAAAAAAGGGTGTGGTAGGGATAAAAATGTAAAAAATCGACATGGGTATCATTTTCGAGGAATTTTGGGTCGTTGATTTCGAAAATGACATCTATTTTAAAGAGGGTTGAAAAATGGATGTGATAGGGGTAATAAATGTGAATAATTAATATGCGTATCATTTTTGAAGTTTTTGGGGTAGTTTATTTTGAAAATCTATATCTATTTATAAAATAATAATATATATTTAAAAGAAAGTTGACCGATTTGGCTGAAAATTGGTAGGTAGGTAGGGTAGGGTAGGTAGGTAGGGTAGGTGGGTAGGTAGGGTAGGTAGGTAGAGTAGATAGGTAGGGTAGGTAGGTGCGCCGTAGATAAGTACTTAATGCTACCCGTGCGAAGCCGGGGCGGGCACAGATAGTTATATTAATAAAAATTAAATGCTGTTAGTTGGTAAGCGCATCACTTGAAAACGGTTCCACCGATTAGGCTATTTGTTTTAAAATATTCGCAATAGTCCAAGTTAGGTTTTATAAAAACAAAAATTGGAAAAGTTGCCCGGAAAGTTGGATAACTCGGGAGAAACTGAAAGTGTTTTTTTATGGGTTGAAATTTTGACAGGGCAACGTTTATCCGTTCAGCTGGTTCTAAATATTTAGAGGTATGACTTTATATTCACCTTGATAATGATTACGAATCAAAAGGATGCAGTTTCAATAAGATTCGATTCGGTTCCGAATTCAATTCAATATTTTTTTCTATTATTTCACACTACCATAACATTCCTAATATTTAGCGTAGTCAATAAACCAAACTCATTATAAACTATTTGTACTTCGGCATCCACATAAAACCTATTTACTGGTCGTCTGTTAATTATAAACTCCGTAAAATAGACTCCCGAAGTTCATTAAGCTTTAATAATAACGTCAGCAACTGAATGCACCATAAGATCCGTACATACCTAGAATTACATGTGATCCGAAACATCTGTGTCATTTCCTCAATATCCAACCAGTGCGGCCTATGAACGTTAGATAAGGCCCATGGTAAACAACATAAGATGAGCGCATAGCGATTTAAATGAGAATTTCTATGAGAGTTTTTTTTAAAGAAAATGTACTTTCATATTTTTTTAATGAAAATTATTCATTGCTATAGTTCAAACTTATCAATTTAGTAAGATTGCAGGGGCACAATTAAATTCCTAAGCTCACGAAACAATTTTAAGTATAAACTTTCTTGACTTTTTATTTCGCGCCTTTATATTTATTAATTTATTTGCATTCCTTATTGAAGAAAAGAACACATATAGGGCTTAAAGCTAGGTACAAAAATATGGACCCTATAAGGACACAGCATGAGGATAAAATTAAAATGACAAAATTACAAAAAAATCTTTGAAAAATCTAACACTAATATAAAAATAAAAAATCTTAGTAGGTATTTAAATTAATTTAATAATAAAATAAGTGTAAAACATGTCAATTAATATACTTCTTATACAGCATGTATCAGGAGGAGCTCATGGCTAAGTAACAACAGCCGCACTGGTCGATCCATCAGGTTAAGCTACACTTGCCGGGGTTGGTCAGTGGATGGGTGACCATCTTTACATACCGAGAATCCTCCGTGCCTCGGAAAGCACGTTAAGCCGTTGGTCCCAGCTGTCATTCATGGATCTTTGACAGTCGTTACGAGTCGTCAGAAGCCCGAAAGTCTGACACCAGTCTTACCAAGGGGTATCGTATAACCCAGTTACTGGGTTGTGGAGGTCAGATAGAGGATAGAGGCAGTCGCTCCATGTAAAATAATGGTATGGTTTTTATGCGCTGCTTTGCATGCTTTGCTCAACCCATTTTTTAAATTTTTGATTGTGTGTTTTACGTATTTATTTATTAATCACTTCATTTTACCCAACTTAAAAATAAAAAAAAACAACCAATATTTATTTGAAATCGTTCATGTAATAAATCGTATATATAAATTGTTTGCAGTTTTAGCCACCTTTTGGAGCTAAAACTGCAAACGATTTATTTATTTACTGTAGATCGTTAACTCAGTCGGTTACTGTGGCACGTTACTTTGAGTATGGCCAGTGCATTTAGTATTGATACCTTCAATACTTGATGCAACGGCATTGCCACTCACAGCGCACGAGGTCTATGAACATCGTAAAAATAAGGAAGTAAGGTAAACGGATGAAATTAAATGTCTGATCTTGACTTTAAATGAAATCCTACATACAGAAATATCAGTTCTATAATATTCTATTTCAATATTTTATATAAATCCTAACTCGTATTATAAATGCAAAAGTGAGTGATTTTGTTTGTTACGCTTTGAATTTCCCTTGGCTCATGGGTAGACCATGACCTGGGTCATAGGATTCTTTATATCCTGAGTACCTGAGCGACCGAGCTCTGCTCTGGTGACAATAGAGAATGCTCATTTAATATTATAGGAAAGTACATACTAATTCCATGCTGCCATGATAATACACATACTAATTCCATGCTGCCATGATAGTACATACTAATTTCATGCTGCCATGATAGTACATACTAATTCCATGCTGCCATGATAGTACATACTAATTTCATGCTGCCATGATAGTACATACTAATTCCATGCTGCCATGATAGTACATACTAATTTCATGCTGCCATGATAGTAGGTACTTACTAATTCCATGCTGCCATGTCATTATTCTAAGGTGTCATTATGCTTGTTCCAAACTTTAGGCGACCGAGCTCTGCTCGGGTGAAAATACGGAGAAAACGAATTTTCCCAGGTATGAGACCTAGCTAGATCAATTTTTCGCCCCCGTAAGCAACTATCATCGAAATTGTTAGAGCTGTTATCGAGACCGTGATAACATATATATATATATATATATATAATACGAGTATGTCGGAGGAGGGTATGTGTCTCTCTCGTTATCAGGCATATTTTAACTACTGTGGGCGTACTAATAGGAAGTGTTGGTTATTGCGCAATAGAAAAACCGTTGCAGTTTAGATCAAATTATAATTTACGATAATATTAATCACACTAGCATTTCACACAGTGTAGGTACACAATTATTCGTAAGACTCGACAGTTTCTAAACGTCTTCACCGCTTGACGGCCATTCATCCAGTCTGCTCTGCTCTGCTGAGCCCCGGCCGCGGGCCGGTCCGAGCGTTATATTGTAGACTCTGTCGAGCGCCGGCGGCGGCGTCCCGATTAGTCAACTCCGTAACGTATTTGCGACATATATATATGTTTATACAAACATTGCTCATTTAATATTATAGGATATTCCCACGGGGTCGAGACGTACGCTGGTGAAACCGTGGGGCGCAGCTAGTATTCATATATTCTATTTAAAACGGTATAGGCAATTGGCGAGTCAGCCAAAATAGTTTACAAAAAAATATGGAATTCAATATTTCATATCCCACTCTCCTCAACCAAACCGCAACCTAATAAATGTTATGTAACAGGTCGCAAACTGCTGGGAAGGCGTAATAATACCACCGACGCCACGCTCAGCCGATACAAGCTAGCGGAAATTAACAGCTTGTACCGTGAGCAAGCGGAGCGGAGCGGGACGGAACTAAGAACGGATTTATCACCGCTGTTTGTGCTGTTATCGCAGTGTATTCGTGGTTAATCTCACATGCGGGATGACCGAGACCTTTGGAATATCAAGCTGGGAGCCAGACTGAATATCCGACCTGGGAGTTGATGTGGAGTACTGATTTGAATTTCAGCAAGGTTGCCGGTTGTCTAATGTAGAAATTCAGTGTGTTAATCGAATCTAAGGGTTTAATCATCTTAAAAATATCTCAAACATAATACTAGAAACAGAAACCTCATGCATTTGTCAGCTTGTACTGAATTGATTAAACTACATTTATGTTTTCTTTCTGCATCAATTTCTTCATTATTATCATGATTACTCACATGTCATGTTGGTGAAGAGCTCGTGGCTAAGTAATAACTGCACGGGTCGATCCTTCAGGTTAAGCTACGCTTGCCGGGGTTGGTTTGTGGATGGGTGACCATCTTTACATACCGAGACTCCTCCGTGCCTCGGAAAGCACGTTAAGCCGTTGATCCCGGCTGTACCCGAAAAGTGTGACAACCAGTTAAAACTGGTTGTTACCAAGGGGATCGTGTTACCCAGTAACTGGGTTGTGGATGTCAGTTAGGCAGCCGCTCCATGTAAAAATCTGCATCCGGTAAAGCTGGAAGCGGACCCCAACATAGTTGGGAAAAGGGTAGGCAGATTGATTGATATTGTAAGATAGATTATTGTCAGATTTTTTTTGTTAAGAAGTTGTCTTAAAAAAACTACACGAGCATTTAAAATTGCAACCTACCTACAATTAGGTACCACATGAAGTATCAAAACAATCAACACTAAAATTAATTAACAGTGAAGTCTACATATTGCATATGATAAACTTATACAAAGTAACCAAGTTGAAAGAGAACCTTATATTAAAATGAAAGTAGAGAAGTGACAAGAACACCTGCCCGAGTGAAGTTAATTCCGCCTATAATTTTTTATGCTGACCAAATAGTCGATTAATCGAGTTTTCGGAATCGAGTGCATCGATAGTTAGGCGATTTAATGAGATTGTAATGGTTTGTTGCGGATTTATGGGTGGTATTTAAGCTTCGAATGGAGTTTAAAGCATTTTAAACATAATTTAGTTCTGGATACGATTTACGGTTATTGAGTGAACGAGTAAAATATTGTACTTATTTTGTATGTAAACAAATAGGCAATTATAATACTGGCAATTTGTTTACATAATACCGTTTCGTTGAAACTTTTACAATTATTTTACATTTTTATTACACGAAAAACAGATAGGATGATTATTTGGGTACTTTATACCTAGGCCGTATAATCCAAGTAATAACAATGTTTTATATTTATAAATAATAAACATTAATACAAAATTAAACCACATGGTCTCACAGGTACAAAATATGATTTATTTTACGTCCTAGGCGAAACCTCCAACTTCAAACTTATCTAAAAATCGTTCAGCTATAATCGGTGCAGTTAGTCGATTCAATTAGTTAGTCCATTCCCATCACTACACTTCGTCGCTACAACTTCATTACTGCGAGCCAATTATAGGGACGTGTAATATACGTTAACACTGGACCGGATTCCGAGCGAGGAATCGATTCATATCTCGAGTTCTCGACTTTACTGTTGCATACCTTACTGATACTGAAGATGACAAATTAAATTGCGATATGCGTAGTATGTTTGGTGAGATGATTTGAATTGGAATTTTATTTGAGAAATATTTTGTTCTTAAGAGGGTTTATCCTAAAAGTTGGCAGCTTCGCAAATAACTGTCAAATATTTACCTGTTTTGATTCTTATAGCAATATTACTGAATAGAAATAAGAAATGTGGCTAACTAGCGAACTAGAAGATTAATAATGAATTGCAATTATAACATTGAATTTGATGTTGTACCCATTTTAGGTGTAAAAAACGCATTTGGAACGTTTCCAGATAGTTTTTTTACATCTTAAACTAAACATTCGGTGTTACGATATTAATTATTGCATTTCATAATCAATATTCTAGTTCGCTAGTTAGCCACATTTTTTATTTCCACACAGTTATATTGCTAAATTAATCAAAACAGTGAAATATTTGACATCTATTTGCGACGTTGCCCACCTTCAGAATAAACGCTCTTAAAGGCGACACAGTGACGAAATTCAGATCAATTGGATCTTTAAGGGGAGGTTTTAGATAAAGGTTAAGGTTAGGTTTAAGAATAAGTTTATTTCGTAAAGTTTACATTCAAGTGGATTTAATTCCTAGACCTCACACTAGGATTTCCTGTGTTGTGAGATCCTGGCTCCTTCGTTCCGTTAACAATTTTACATACAAAGGTTTTTCATTTAAAAAACTTAAATAATAGGTACATATAAAAAAGAGTGTATGCGTATGCTTGGTGCTGTGATTTGTGTTAGTATTGTTGATGTTGTAAGAGTGTCTGTATGATATAGATATATTAGTGAGTGCATGTGTATTTGTGTATTGTCAATGTGTATACATAAGTTTTTACATAAGCTAAGAAACTTTCTGTCATGTCGTAGGCCAGTGTAAGAAGCCAGTTTGTCACCGTCACTCTGCATTTTTTTTGTGTTGGTTTTGGTATTTTATGTAGACTATTGAGTTTCGCGTATACGAGTATGTATGGTCCCATATTACCACACATATACGTGAAACTCAATAATCTTAGATTTTTGAGGTTTTCGATTTTTGCAAGTTTTTTGCAATTTCCAACCTCCATACGGGCGAAGTCACGGGCAAAAACTAGTCTTGTTATAAACCAATCCTGTCCCCTTTTTATACACACGCCTCTTTTATTTTAATCAAGTTTGTTACGTATTCCTTGTTAATTGTCATCTCACAATGTGTAATATGTCAATATCGCCGGCTTGCAATGCAATTATTTCGAGACTACCAATACATTTAAATTGCATCGCTACACATAGCGACTCTGGCGCCTTTGAGCTCAGATAGAATTAACTGGATACAAAATCAATATTACCACCCTCCTATTTATATGTTCATGAATATTTTAAGGTTTTAAATATGTTTATTCAAATTCAAACTCAAAGCATTTATTTCAATTAAACCATTTACAGGCACTTTTGAATTGTCAAATAGTCGGTCAGTTAGTCAGAAAGTTGAAGCTAGTTGCCCATTCCAAAACGTAGATCTTTATGGAGAAGAACGGGCAAGAAACTCCAATATTGAGCAAATAACGTGGTGTTTTTAAATCACACATAAGAACGTTCCTAAATTACCCAAGGGAAATAAAATTTTCGTTACTCCTAATTTTGTTAAAATTAGTGATAAAGTTGGCTTCCCCCGAATATTATAGGTATTTTTTCTCAAGTTAGGGTATCTTTCGGATTGTTCGGAAAATATTAAAAGGTGTGAAAGTCTTCTAGAAGACATTTGCCTAGTACTGCGCCACAAGTGTGACAGTTCAGATTGACAAAAAGTCACGTATTAACAAAAACTAAATAAAAGTAAGACACTACTCAAATAACTTTATCCGGATAACAAAGAAAAAACTGATGATCCATGCACTTAAAACCGAGACACCAAAAAATAAACGAAAAGACCACTAAAATCTGAAACCAGGAGGACCAAATTTGAAATTTCAAACAATAAAGACTGTAATATGTAAATTCGTCCGCTTTATTATGATACAAGTACGATCTAGCTTCACAGTAACCGTAAAATCGTTGAAGATTTACCGTCAGTCTAAAACAAGCTCAACTGTACAATGAAACTTAAGCCAGTCCAATCCGGTGCCAGTCTTGCATAATAGTTTCGCTTACACCGAAGCAAGCATTAAATACGTTAAAATACATTATTATTTTATTTTTAGCCTGTGTTGCAAAGGCCTCCCTTTCTCCTTTCCAGTCCTCTCTGTCTTTAGCTAGTGTAGACGAATCCTGTCTGTAGGCTGTCTCGATGTTGACGGACGTTTTCTGGGATCCACATGGTGCAGGTAGATTTGGTCCATGATTCGTTCAAGATACGGCAAACATGTCTGAACACATTAAGTATTTTTTTTATTACAAAATAAATGAGGGAAAGTAGATGAACCTAAGTTGATTATTGGGTTTTTTTTTTTTTTTAGCTTTTTTGGGTTTACCTTCTATAGGTACACCTCTGCCTAATCCTTTGGGGAAACAAGGCGTGATGTTTTGTATGTTTTGTCAATAAAATGATAGTAGGTAATGTACCTATGTACTTTACTGAGTATTGCTATCATTCATAATAATTTCTTTGATTACATAATAATATCCAAATGTGTCGCATAGATTATACAGCGATTTCTACACAGATAACTGACAGCCGCAGTGTCATTGTTTCATGTTTGTCTGAAAATATACTTATTGTAACTCATCACATAACTAAGTATCATTATCACGATGATGAGCAATATTTTATCTTAGTAATGTGATTACTGATCAAGAACGAGATTTACATAATCCTACATAGTTTCTGCCTGGAACATGAAAAGTAAAATAAAATATTCATAAAACTTACTTCTTTGCATCTACTACCACACCATGGGCCAGGGGGCCTACCACCACCTCCAATATCAGTATTGTTTTATTCTTATTTCAGTGTTGGAACAAGATGAAGCTATACGTCACGTATGCAAAGAAGTTACTTTTTAACTTATTTTTAAATTTCGTGTTCTGTATAGAAATAGTATACGAAGTAAGTCTTGTTTTTAGGCCTCCTGATTTATCGAATCGCCGAGAAAATAATGTGAGTATAAAATGTATTTCAAGTCGTCTACGGTGTAAATGCAGCCGGCACCCATAAAGATGATACCAACGCTTCCTCAAGCGTTATTCAATTTGGTTCGCAGTCGGAGGTTGGTAGTGCACTGTGTACCGAAAGGCGAGCGCCCGGTGCGCGGCGGTGCGGACAAATGAAGATTTAAACGCCTTATTTAACAAATCTAAGATTAAATTTATTGACCTCTAACGGAAAAATGCATTGACATCAGTACTAGACTGTATACCTAATTATATTTGTATTTGACAAAGATGTAGATTTTACAAGTATCCTGAAAAGTTAAAGTTGTTTTGCATCTGATCCTGAAGGCCGACTATTAAAAAACTCACGACTGAGATTAGAGTTGCAGATCGCGATTTCCTTACAACTTTGTTTTTTTGTGTGGGTAATTTATTGAACTTTGATTGAATAACACTTTATTGCATATAAGTCGATATGTACCTACATTTATTAACTCGTATGTTTCATTATTTTATATTCATTAGAAATTAAGAATGCATAATTTAAAGATAAGTTACGCTTAAAGTTTAGTCAAATTTATAGAGTGGGCAGTCACCCCGCATACATATTACATATTTTCTATTCTATTAGACACTTAGAAAACAGTATAAGTTTAGAAGCGCAAACGAAAACTCTACTTACGCTCTCACGAGTAAAATACCGTGTAGTAATTTAATATAAGTAAAATATTTTTATAACAAAGAAATGTATGTTTAAAATCGTATGTGAAAGAATTCATTTTTCTTTGACGCGCACTCATCTCATCACTTTCTGTGGAGAGCCTTTGTATGCGGCTCTTCGCGCTAAGTACATTATGTAAATGTAATACCGGAGGCAGGACTGCTTGGTCCTCGTACATTACAGATAACCACACCCATATTATTCTACACAGAGTAAGAAAGCACGAACAATGTTTTCATGAAAAATAGCAGTGGGTTAACTTGGTCCTTTGGTACGGATGCAGGCTGTGGCGCTGAGTTATTTTAGTAGAAACAAGTGTGCAGACACGAAGCGCAGCGGGCTGCCCTGTCGTATGAACGTACGCCATTCTTTCAAAATATTTTGCTGTTTAATATTTATAAATATACATATTTATAGTATATTTATAGTATAACCTCCCTGCACATGTGTTACGTTTAATATTTTTTTTACTGCACGACTCCTCTGGGAAACGTTATTGAAGCAGCTTATGGAACAGGAAAATAGTAATGTAATTATGGTGGTATGCCGTTTGCAAGTGTAGTTTTATTTTGACTGCCGGTTCGGCCAGTGTTATTTGGGAATTTCTCAGTGGAAGCCCGGAGTCCGGATTTGTGCCCGGTTGATAGCAAAAGACTCGCCTCTTGTTACGTATGACGTAAACATAACTGGCGAAATGTGGTAAATGTGGTAGGTACACACCTCTGCCTTACCCTTTAAAAAAAACAAAAAAAAAACTGTAAAAGGATTGTGTAACTATACGTGATATTTAAGCACAAATTACCACACAAAAGCCACTATTATGAATAAACTCTTATTTCGAACAATGACTAATCAGTCCCAAATTAACAATTCTAAAACACCGTCAAACTAAAAACACCTGTCCTAAATAACAAACAAAAACAAATTCCTCATTCATAATTAAATTACTTTGTCAACAATATCAGTGAATCTTCATTGACATTCCTTACAAAAACATCAGAACCAAGACATACCTCGAATTGTTTTCAACGAAATCTCAACAAATCCCCAATGTGACGTGTCCGAGGTAGGTTTAATTTAAAAGGACTTAGAGGGCGATCACCGTCGCTCCTCGGATTAAAACTTGCAGCTAAACTATTGATACGGTTCAATATTTTAACGCGACAGATTAAGAAACCTTTAGAATAAAATTCTTTTGGTGGTCTTTCGGTACGAAATGGAATTCAGTCTCGCCGGGGTATTCAGTCGTTTCCTTTGCCCGTCTTTTATCTTTAATTTCTTTCACGAATTATTTTCTAAGTTGTAATGAAATAACGCTTAGTGGCAATAGCCTTGCTGTGTAAGGTATTGGGCGGTGAGACTTAATCCAACTTCAATTTGATTGAACTCAACAGTGTTATTTATGTATAGAAAAATCATATTTTGATTCATCCAATATTATAATGATAGAGAAAACCTGCTACATCTGCTAAGCATTGCGGCTAAATATAAAATTAATAAGTCTTAGATGACTGCATATTTAATATTTTCGCAGACTTGATAAACACAACGTGTTTCATTATTCTATTTGTAGAGAGAGGTATTTTTCAGTTGCTTGTAACAAATTAATACCTACCGAAGACAACATCTTTCCTATTGAATTCTTCTAACACAATTACATTCACGAATATTTGTTCTGACAAATGACTTTACTCTTCCTGAAGATAAGAACGTCAAAGGTTTTATTCGTACCTCAGCTTTAAAAATAAACATTGAATCTTTCCCAAGCGACAGTTGATGACGGAAATTAAAAATAAACTCGTGAATTGAGGCCCAAGTTTGAGTTGGCGACTTCTGTATTTGCTTTTCCTCCTTTGATCTTGATATTCAGGTAGCTGAAGGCGATACATCCCGGTGAACAACTTTTAATCCTGCCGCCGTCAGCAATCGAGCGGTAAGTCGTTTTAAATTAAAACTTGTCGTCGATCCCTGATCCTAAGGATTTATGGCGAAGTTAGAGAGAACCCATCGATCCGTAGTGGTCCTCATACATACATAATTGCGGTCGAGTCGAAAAAGTTGTTGCTTTGCGCTGCTACCACGAGAGTGCTACTGAAACTCGTGATGGTTTTTACGCAGTACAACTCTATCTTTCTTTAGCTTGACGATTTTGAACCACCCAAAAAACGTAATGGATGACGAATTCCGATTTTGTATTTTCATTTTCTTTCGGTAACTTGTCCCTGTAGTTTTTCATGTAAAGCTTGTTGTTAATCTTTCCAGCTAGATTGAAAAAAGGTTTCTTTGTAAGGGACTAAAGTCAATTTCGACATGTCAATGCCTAAAGATATAAAGGACTCGATAACTTTAGATACTTACATAATGTGAAAAGAAATAAATATTTAAGTGAGCATAGTTATTAATTATACGCTGCTGAGGAGTTATTAATTTGATGGGCTCTTATCACGAAGACTAATAGGTATGACCTTGACCTCCAAAAATTAATTTAGAATTCTGATTGATACTAGGGAATTAAAAAATAAGATATTATGTATCCCCTAAAACGAATTTATGTAATGACTGATTGTAGATAGATTGACTGATTTGATCTATCAAAATTGCAGATAAAGGTACGCATCAAGAATTACGATGTGTCATCATGTAGTTACACGTTTACACAATTTTTTACCGGATGCAGCTGAATACCAATATGTTACATGGAGCAACTATCTGACCTCCAACAACACCCGGTAACAACACCCGGTAACTCGATACCCATTGGTAAGCCTGTTGGGAAGACTTTCGGGCTTCTGACGACCCGTAACTAATGTCAAAGATCCTCGGATCAGCTTTGGCAAGCGTAGCTTAACCTGATCGATTGACCTCTCCTTCTTCTTTTCGTGTGGTTAGTGACTAACTTGGTGTCGGAGTTTTAAAGACTGGCTGACGTGTTTGACTTGTTTACTTGCTCTGATATGGTTTCACATGCCGTCGAGAAATATCTCTCAGGTATGCCGGTTTCCTAACATCGATCGATCTGTGCAGCTGTTATTGCTTAGCCACGAACCGCTCTATTTACCTTCCTTCAGGAACACTTAACATGCTGCTTTTTAGGGTTCCTTACCCGAAGGGAGCCAAATGCATCCCTACTACTGAGCCTCCGAGCTGCTGTCCGTCCGTCCGTCTGTCTGTCAGCGGGCTGTAGCTCATGTACCGTAATAGGTAGACAGTTGAAATTTTCACAGATTGTGTATTTCTAGTGCCGAATTTATATCAAAATAATGAAACTGCATATTTACTTCTGTTATCGTTACTATCGATTTATCTTTTGCGACCATTAGGAAAATAGCTAACAGGTAAGCTAAACCTCGGAAAAGTAGCACATAAAAAAAGTTTATCACACCGTAACTAGCCAGATCCGTCCAATGGACATTGTAATTACATTACCAGCGTCACTCAGAGTATTTTTAATTAGATTTTATGTGTACAACTCCACGCTGTGTCGCGTAGAATTTATTTTTTTTGCTCATCCCTAATTTTACTACAGATAACCTAATGTAAGTGAGTTTTCAAATAATACTGGCTCCATTATAATTAAATGAGACTTAAAAAAATGGATGAGAACAACTTTTTCATGTCATTTATGCTTTTTTTTCAGTCGTGCGGTGACATGACATTGTTTGTTGTAATTTTGCCGCCGATGCTTTCAAATAGAGATAGATTTTTAACCTGAATTAAAAAAACTCACTGCAGTCTTATCTTGGGTACTCAAAATGGTTTAAGAATGAGCCGTAGGCATCAAATTTTTAATTGTAGCTACAGTAGGTACGGTCTCATTTAATAAGTACTTAAGTAATCATGTTTACAGTTATTTCAAAGTTAGATATACAAATAGATGCCTGGGACTTCTAATAATAAGGTGATTATATCGATAATTTACGAAATAATTTTCAATTTTATTCTAAACCTACCCAGTATCAGCCATAATAATGTACTCAATAGTTACTTGATATATATAACTTAATTTATTTATTTAATTCAGACACAATGATCCATATTTTTGTTAGTATATCTAATTAAGATTTATGTTAGTAACCAACACACAATCATACTAATATAACTAAACTATAGAGAGATACTTTATGTAAGCAAAATATTTTTACAGTAAATCCCGCTAATTTGATTACTTTTTTTACAAGCTTTATTAAATGTTATACTTAAACATAGATATTTTGAGTAGAGTTTTTAAGGAAATTTGAAAGTGTCGCCAGTGACAGAAAAGTTGAAAGGAAATGGTTAGGGGCAAAAAGATGATGATACTTAAACAAAAATAGTATTTCTTCGTTACACGATCTTAGTCTCAAAACTAATAACTACTGCTACAACAAAATTGGCTTTAACGACCATTTAATTCAATGTAATGTTGGTAATTTGGTTCAGATCTTATCAGCCACACTAATCGCTTTCTGCGGGCCAGACAGCCTGATCGCTCTTATTGTTGCCTTATCTATCACAAATGTCTTCGGTAGGTATCACGTGTCCTAGGTCTAGCTCCTATTCATGTAAAGCGAATTACAATTCTGCTTGCTTACTTTGATATATCGTTGTAGCGAATTTTGAGTCTTCTTTTAGGATTTTGAATTTGGTCCTTCGTTTAAAAAAAAAATCTTTTGATTTTTATTTTGGTTACCAACAGCGAAACATATAATTTGTTATAGAATATTAAAAGCAAAGGCAAATAAAAGGCTTCCTTCCTTGTTATTGTTGTCCTAGGATAAGCTTAAAACATGCGAACGAAATACTAAAACTACGAAATAGTTAAATTCAAAAGATGCATTATTATCCCACTAATATTATAAATGTGAAAGTTTGTATGTTTGGATGTTTGTTACCCAATCACGCAATAACGGCTGAACGGATTTGGATAAATTCTGGTACACATATATAGTTTATGACCTGGATTAACATATAGGCTACTTTTCATCCCGGAGTACGTTCCCGTGGGATAATAATTGTCTGACCTCCACGCGGGTGAAGCCGCGGGCGAAAGCTAGTATTACACATATTTAGTTTAAAATGTTGAAAAACAAAAAATGTTAAATATGAGATTCGTCGCTTGTCGTTTGCATATTATTGTGCATTTTGATCGAATAAATTCATGACGTGGCAATTTTGGCTATTATGAAGTAAAATATTATAGAAACAAGCAGTCATATTTTTTATTAAGTTCTCTAAGTTTTATTAACGTATCTACGAGAACTCTATTTTTCATAGAAAATTATACATCATTTTTTATTTTATTTACAGTTATTACTAAAAAAAACAGTCCTTGAAGAAGACCTCCTATAGTATTTTGGACTTACAATTGGCAATAGTATTAGATTAGACCTTTTAGCTTTATATTTAAGGTGACCGCGACAACCTTTGAAGAAAGTTTTGTATGCAGATGAAACTCTTACTTATCACGAAGTATTCATGCCATCAGACCGTCTCGTTTTATTGTATTGATACTGTTAGTTAGGACTTTGTTTTTGTTTTCTATTATTAAATTACGAAAACTTATTATACTGATTACGTATGATGTTTTTAATGCGGCTGTAACACTTTTTTTTTCTAAAATATAGTAAGTAAGGAAAGTTAAGTAATAATGTTTTATGTAGGCTCTCTAAATATGATTCGCGGCCGTATCAAATATTTTATTATATAATTATAATCATAAAAATCATCAATACAACTTTCTAAGTTCATATAATCCTATTGAATGACTATTTCATGAGATCATGACATTTTAGGATTATTCTAACTTTCAGAGTTGTATTGCTGATTCTAATTATTATAATTCTGTAAAACCATATTTGTCACGGTCGCGAATCATATTTAATTTACCTGACACTGCAAATTTTTTAATTTTATTTTTTTGCAAATTGAAAAAAAACCTAAGAAAATTTGTATTTCGCAGACTACCTTAACACAGGGGTTAAGAACGAGTTTGTGTCAAGTCAATCAGTTAGGTACCGAAGCCTGTTTGATATAAGATCGAATACTTTTTATTCAACATACTAAATCTGGCTGAATTCTGGTCGCAAAACAGCAAACTACATAATTCTGGCAACATGGCCATAGATATTCTCAAATATCTCATGTCTTTGTGAAGTTAATGAACATTAAATAATGTAATAACATCATACTGCAAGTATTATATACAATGCTTGCTTCAAGCCTTTACAAACAAATTTTTAATTAGTTCAAATTAGTACATTCCTTAATCCTGCCTACAAAGTCTTTTACAGAGGTAGTCTCTTTAATGAAGTCAGGAGTTTATCAGTAAACATGTTAAAGACATTATTAATTTAACTAACCTAATTAAAGTACAAGTATGGAACATTTAGCTGACGATCAAATACTTTTGCTTGTTTCTGTAGGATTATGTGTAGGCACAGATTTTGGTAGAAAATTGTTTTTAATTCAGATGGTAAAATAGGTGCTTAATTTGATAGTTCCTCGATTCCGAGGTTTTCAAAAGGATAGAGGAAATCTCATGTCCAGGATGATTAGAGAATGTTCTAGGACCACGTGTCTTCGAGAGTTATCTTCGCAACGACATGATTCGTTTCTATTTTACAGGGTAGTGGTTACGTGAGAGGATGAAGAATCAAAGTTCTTACGCGCGGAAAAGACCAGCCGATCTATTTTATAAAACGTAACGTGGAAGTTATTAAAGTGAGCAATCAGTAGTAATAATCCCAGCATCAGGCAGAATGACAGCTCACTCAGCTTTCGCGGTGAGATTGTTGCAGAATAGATCGAAAGGTCCTTTTGGTTACCAAACAGGTTTAGCTGCCTCCTGCCTTTAACGGTCTTTCGAAAATACCATTTAAGTAAACAATTGGAAGGATGAATTTATCTAATGCTTGGTTCCTATATACGAGAATGAATCGTTTTGCTTACCAACCTTACATACAAATTGCTTACAAAATATTAACTAATAACGGTCCGTTAATTATAGGAATCAGCCATAAGCAACATGTGGTACCTCATTCTACCCTTCCATCCGACAACCATAACGAAAACTCTCCTGACACAAACACGCCACTTTGAGAAACTTCTAACGCTATTTCCCGACGTTTTCATACGAATTAAGACTCCGCATTAAGATAACGTATGCGCCCACAATGCCTCGGGAGACGTTATCGTTTAGTCTGTGGTACTAGCCGTACGTTTCAGCACAAGTTGTTTTAAACCCAGTGAAAAATAAGAGGAAACGGCTTACCTTCTCTCGTATTTTTCAGAGAGGTACAGGGTTCTTCCGGTATTTTTGGTGTTGGAATTTAAAATAAAGTTTTAGGAGATGTCGACAACGGGTTAAGTGGGTTAAAAATGATGATTAATCATGGGAATAGCTTCTACTTTCTGTTTAACTGACCGACTCATATTTAAAATAATATATTTTTTGAGTTTCTTTTTTGAATAACCAGTCCAGTGGCGATGAAACCAGTTTTTAGAGTAACGAAGCTACTGTCACTTTCAGGAAAAAATAATTACTTAGAATAGTGACAGCAAAATAACCATGAAACTTGTTTACTCTAGGCAAACGTAAAACGTAATAGTATTAATCTCAACCAGTTTTTAATGCTTCATTAGTTCCCTGCAAGATTTATCCGATACAAGGCTGGGATGATTTTCTACATGTGTGCTTATATTTATAATCGTTAAGTATAGAGCTCTTTTATTCTGACAAGGCAGTATAGGACATTGGCAATTTCAAAGACATTGATTTAATTAAGTAGTAAAGGTTAATAACCTAAAAGTAACATGTCCAATAGGAGTAGTACCTCTGCTAACTCGATTTGTCTTTCAAAGAAAAGAAACGCCAAAACTGTCTGCTTTGCATTCCACATTCAAATACTATTCCTTCCACCTTCAAACTGACATAAATATCAAACACAGAAGCACAGAATGACTGAACATATTTTAACCACAGTTTTGTTTTATGGCAAACGATTCACAAATACTGAGCGTACAAGTCCCAGGAGGTTCGTACATGAGGTGCATCAATATCACTGGTTTATGTACGTGGTTCTCATGTAGCTGAATAAAAGTACAGTTTGTAAATAGTGTAGTTACAAGTTGGCAATAGGCATTTACCTACGTTAAGACAATGTTTCAGTCTACGCCTAGTAAAAACTGAAATGCATTTTCAATTAGGATTTCACACATAAGGCGAGAAACATGGCTGAATATGGTGCCTTATGCTATTAGGCGAGAAGTCAGTTAAAATATGTTATTCTTTAGTTGCGAACTAGTTAATGGTAATAAGTAATATATTATACATTACTAGTGGTCACCCAATGATCGAAATTTTAATTCATTAAAATTTTAAGTTTGATAGGATAGTTCATAGCAATTCCATTTATAGTACATACTAATTCCATGCTGCCATGTCATCTTTAACCATAGTGTGTCTCAAACGCATGGTAGTGTGTGTAATATCTTTTTATTATTTAAATGTATTTATTTATATATACTTTATTGCCCACCAGAATATAAATAGCAAATGATAAATTTAACACTACAAAACATACAATGGGCGGCCTTATCGCTTTCTGCGATCTCTTCCAGGCCAGCTTTCAGCGCTCCTTCTCCATATAAACTTTACCTGTGCCAAAAATACTTCTCCGTCCGCGTAATTTTCGCAAAAAAGGGGTACTTAGAAAGTTTTTGCTTCAAGTATTAATTTGATATTATTATTATTCAATTATGGGCCTAATGATATTTGAAAAAATAACAAAGGAAAAGTCGTAAGGCCTTTTACGGAGGTAAGAAAAACTGCGTTGGAAAGCGTATGTAACTTATGTATATTAGACGTTAAAAATATTTTATTTCAATTATATATTGCAGCAGAAATCTGTTTTATTCCAATTGAATTTCAATGAATGAATCTCAAAGGCACCTCGTCAACCTTTGTAAATGAACACTAGTTAGTAGTTACAGTAAATTACACTTTAATGTTTAAGTACAGTATTTGAAAACAATATTCTAACGGTATAATTTACTTTACAACTCGAATATTATGTTGCTACAAATAAATTGCACTTTCATTAGGATAATTATTTTGAACTCGGTAACTTTGGAAAGAATATCTTTTAATTTAGTGTTATTTACGAGTATTTGGAACAACTAACATTTTTATACATTCATATATTTTTCTCGTTTTGTTCTCACACACTACTGTCTACATTTCTTTCTCATTTCTCCTTTCGCAGGTCTGCTGGAAGAAATTTCTTAAGAAATAAGCAGTACCTTTGTACTCACAATTATGATTACGCCGTATAGATCTGTATCTATTTTACTGGTCGACATAAATAATAAAATAAATAAATAATGTTAAGTTAGGTTTTTGAAATATACAATCAGGAACGTTCTCCACAGATATACAAAAATACAAAGACAATATTGATAAAGTCAAAGAAAACGTTGGACAGAACAGATAGTTCCATGAAATAAAATACACTTATAGTACAGCTACTACTAAGCAACATTAGAGAGATACAATATTATTCACATATTTTTGGAACGAAGTTCCTTATTCCTAAAGGGGGCCAGACGGAAAAAATTAAGACCAAAAGTTGTAACGACACTTTTTGCTATAGTTGTAAGTCGTGCGGCGTCCGCGTGTTTCTCTGTCTGTCTCTCTCTCTCTGAACTTCGTTCCATCCGGGTGCCCTTGACACCTCTCAATTTTTTTTTTTTTTTTCAAGAAATATAACAAATATATAATTTTCCAACGGATAAACCGAATAGATCCACTATTCGGGTTATCCGTTGGAAAATTTAGAGAAAAACTTATTGAATATCAATAGTAATTAACTTTTTTATTTTAAAACAAGATAATATTTACCAACATAAAATATACGTTAACAGACTTGAAATAATAATAATATGTACGTGTATGTAAAAAAGGACGGGAAACGAATCATAGAGCATCAAAAAATTCATTCGCATCGCTATCAACAGAAGTGCCCAAATAGCAATTATTAAAATTATAGAAAACAAATTATTTCAATAACTTTGTTGAGAGTAGAATAAGGAACAATTAATGTTCTCTAAGTCAACGAGTAATTTGTTAACTTACAATATCACTACATACCTATACTCAAATAACAATTCATTAATAATCACGATTCGGGAAAAATAACAATTCATCCACGTGAAAAATGCGCTGGCTTTATGATTGGCTGTATTTTCCACACTTCATTTGTTTATATTCTCATAACTCGACATCCAATTCCCGAAAACAATTAGCCATAAAAAAATTATAAGCCTAACCGAATCATGCTGGAGTACACCGAAAATTACCTGTTCAACATACGAAATTTATTATTTAAATTAAGGTATTCAAACAAAGGACCTGTTTAAACGGCTATGGTATAATGCAGTCCTAATAAAACAACAAGGTTTGTCTGACAGAGTAATGAATAAATGGAGTGTTCATACACATTTTTCTCTAAATGATACCACTTCTTAAGCGTAGCTTAACCTGATGGATTGCCCCATGGGCTGTTATTACGTAGCCACGAGCTCCTCCAAGATAAGTGACCACTATTTTTCTAAAATGTTATTGCTACCATAGATGAATACAGATGATTCACTCCACATTTCAACCGGCATCCCTGAGAGATATTATCCTGACGGCATGTGAAGCCAAGTCAGAGGCCCATGGGCGGCTTTAAAACTCTGATACCAGGTTAGTCACTAGCCACACGTAAAGAAGAATGATACCGCTTACGAGTAGATACTACACTGTTTCTCACAATATGTTCTCATAAGTTTTTGTTTGCCTGTGAGCAACGGAACGTTGATGAACATCATGAACGTTAATTTCTGACTACTTAGTTTATAAGCATCCATTTTTGATTATGGATTTTTATTAAACCCATTTCAAATTGAATCCTAAAACGTTTCAAGAATGTAGAAACCACGCGGTCGTAGCACATTGTGTGCTACGCCGTAGCACAGCGCGTAGCACAATTTGCCTCATCATTGGGTAAAGGATTTCAAATTATTTGACGATCTCGATATGCTGCTATCCAGTTCTTTTTGGCATAATAATCCCAGTCAATCAGCTGTTACGATCATCCATATTTATTTATGAAAATATTTTTTGAGAAAACCTTTATTGCTCAGTATTTTATTCGTTTTAATTCAAGATGGTGTCAAAAATTTATCATAAATCGCACGTTATCGTTCCTTTCGCTTTCTATTCTGTGGCTGGTCTAAAGTACACAGTTTACTGGCCGTCTTCACAACCTGAAGGCAACAGCAACGTAAACAGTGAACTAATTATAAGACGCTGGATGCCCAACGTAAATATTTTGCTCTATCTTGCCGTAATGTTGGTAACGAACTTGCCTGTTTTTATTTTATAGAGAAAGTTCGCCGCCTGCCTTGAAATATGTTGATTAATTTAATTAGTTTTCAGTTTGATATTTTATTAGTTATTATTTGTTTTTGGTTCGTTTTGTGAATTATTAACATTATTTAAGGAGATTATGATAAAATTTAGTAATGTGAAATCGTGCTTGACATTACGCAATAATATAGATATTAAACATTTAGGTTTTATAATATTTATAATACACAATTAAGATGGCTGACACAAATTCAGAATACTGGTATCAAATAAAAAGAAAAAGAAAAAAGAAAGAAAGAAAATAAATTTATTTGACTCGGGTTAAGGCACACAATATTCATACAAAAAGAAAACAGAAAAAAAAAAAATAACTTAAAATAATATTGTGTGCCTCACGGCTGCAAATAACACTGAAAGCAAAAATATTTACAGACCACAACTACCTAATTTAAAAAAATGGGAAAGCAAGACGCGACCTTACATGAAACTAGTACAACCATAACACTAAAGCACCAAAATAATTCAAAATGAACCTTATGTCCTCTATAACTCTGCTTACTAATACAGAGGACAACACCTAAAACTTTTTCATTCCACGTATAACTCCTTTCACCTATATCCCATTTTTACGGGACTAACGTTGCGTAAGAGTGGCTCGTGGCTCAGATATCAGACTATCGTCTACCGACACCATTCTCATTTTATAGGCATCGCCATATAAATTCAACCGACTCGTTCTTAGCTTTCCGAGCGAATTTCAACATATAGCCCGCTGTACGCTAGTAGTATTCACGGCGGATCTTGTACCTTCTTGTAATGTTATTTGAGTTGGAGTTTCGGCTGTATTATAAGAACGTTACTTTGAATGTTGGTTATACCAACATCCATGTGAATGTGTGTGTTTTCTCACTTTTTGGCGGAATTATCGCCGGGAAGCGGCTGTAATATCAAGTGGCTTAATTTTGTCGAGATACGTATTTAAAAAAGACTTTTATAAGAAACAATCTTTATAGAATTTCTTTTGATATTTTAGCGTTTCAAGGGTAACAAAATCTCTTTATAATACCATTTAGCAATAACTAAATGCGCATCAAACAATTTTAAAACATTAAAACTGAAAAGGCAAAGACGTTACGGTTTTACAATTTAAAACAATTTCACCCCAAGTGAAACTGTAAGCTCCGTCAAACAGTAGACAAATCCATTCACCGCTAGGTTTCAACCTGCATTTTATGGCTAGACATTACACCCTGCACTCTTAGCTCTTAACTTCACACTTTGCAATATAAATTCAGTTTTAAAAAGGAATAAAACAGTAGCGACAGTTTTTAACCGTTGAAAATTGCAAAGTACCGTCTGAGCTTCGTAAGGCGAATATAATTCGGAGATTGTGGCTTAGTGGAAGTGACACTTAGCTATGGGATCTTAGTTTAGTGTCAAGTAAAGAAAAAACCTTATATAAGATCGAAATAGAGGTAGGTAACGGATGTTTTTTTTAAAGATCTTTTCATTAGTGTGGCACGTTGTAACGCGGATAACCACCTCCTTGGAAAATATAGTCAACATTTTAGATACATAATCTAGTCTGTTCCTAGTGAGGCCATCCCGGGTTTCGAGCCATCTAGGTATGCTCCAAAACAATGAGGATCCAGACAGCCTGGCCGATGTAAACAAAATGTAATATGTGAACAATCCATTTCCCGTCCCTGAGGGACAATGCCTGGCCCTGGAATATGTCGCAAATAGTAAAGCAAAAACATGAATAACACATAATTACAGACAGTTAGGTACACAGTATTAATATGATAAAATCGTCCATAAACTTTGACTTCCTCAATGATGCATACACGTTGATACAGTAACTAAAACTATTTAAATAGCAGTAGATTGAAATAGGACAGTTCCTGTGGAAAATTGATTAAATCCTTTTTAGTTTTCACAAGGTCTCCTGAATAAACAAACACTTAATTCCCACTAACTCAACGTTAAAAACTCCACCTTTAAAGACGAAGGAAATTCTACCAAATCAAATGAAAAATAGAGTTCAAAATTTATCGTATTTGTGAATGGAATCGTTCAAACAAATATCTCGTGGTAACGTGCAAGCAGATTCAATTCATTTTTTTGACTAAATATAATTCTTTCTGAGAGGTGAATTAATTTTATAATCAATCGATCCTTATCTTATCAGCAGGATTCTGTTTGACATAGATCTCTTACAAGTTGCGTAACAACGCCAGGTTCTTTACCTACATCTAGTTTATCGCAGCTACCTTTTCTGAAGCCATCTTCGGTTCATCTAACTAGCATCCTGCCATCCATTTAATAAGCCTTTTTGAAATCAACCCAAACAATCAGGCAGAGAATGCAAAGGATGCAGATTTCAGATTTTATCAAAACACAAAACGACACACAGAATCCAATTCAAAACTAATGACTCCCGAACCACTAGAATTCGAACAATGAACACATTATCTTATAAACGGCAAAACTAATATTAAATGAAAAGTTCCAGCGGAAAGCAGGTACAATGCAAGACCTCAATTCGTTCTCAAATACAATCGACGAACTTCAAGGCACGCCATTTAAACTTGGCAAAATAGCTTTTCAGTTAATCGCAGTCATTTTGTTGAGTACCATCGTTGAGTTTGATCTGATGATATTTTAGCAAAGTTGCCGACTACGGCCGGTTGGTAATTAGTTATTGATATAGTACGAGTGGTTTCTTTGACTACCGTGGATATTGTGAAATAAATTGCGGTCGCTCTGCTTCTAGTTTACGTGTAGACTCTTACTTGTTTGTAATATTTCTGAAAATGCAGCTATTTTTATAACAGCGCTGCATTGAATTATTTGCAGCGTATCTTTGTTGCAGTGGTTCCAAACTTGGTACCTACCTAAGTGCCCAGGTTTGTATCACGGATTGAACTATTTTCAAAACGAAACATAAGTAAGATATCTAGCACTGTGAAATCATTTCCTAAATGATGCAGGTGTAATTATAACAATGAATACCTCGCTAGTCAGAGGTACACACATTCACGCCGTGAAAATGACTATAGCCGAATCCACACGCAACCACTGAGAAAGTAAACACAAATCATACAAGTTCCAACTATAGTGCCCAATATTTCACAGACCGCGCTTATCTTGTAATAGAAGGAAAACATATTTGTAACACAGTGTTAGAATGTAAGCCGTAATAAAGTAAATCGACTTAGGCCTGTTTGTTGTTGCGTAGATAAACAATGGTTTTATTCATAATTTGTCTTTCCTGAATTTCCACACAGGGCTTGTTTTCAAACGTCTATTATAAAAACTAATAGTAATTTTATACTTGAAAGCTACGGATTTGCTATGAAATAAAAGCACTGAAAGCTATATGAATTCTAATTCTATCCAGTTTTGCAATACTATTAAAATAAGTTGGCCTTCCAAATTATCTTTATGTGGATTTATTGAAATTTGTATGTGGTTTTATATCTGGATATTAAAAGATTTCATTTAATTTCATAGGTACACCTAACTACGGTGCATTTGTTATAAAATATCATGTGAATTTTTATGATTAGTTATTTTTGACGAATCAGTACCTACCAACGACACAGAATTCTTCAATAATAAGAACTTGATAAGTCTTCCAGAAACCGTGGGTTATAGAGGTTAATATTTGTACCATCTGCGTAATCTTTTCAACTTCAGGAGACTTCGATTCCCAATCTGAACAGATGCAGCTGAATACAACGGTGTACAAAATCTTGAAATTCATTGGGTACTGCTGCACAAAAATATTATGTATTTCACATACCTAATTCACAAATGACAAACATTATAATTACACATATCACATTTATAGAAACAAAACAACCCTTACACAAAGCGACAGTTGCCGCGGGGTGAGTCTACCCTGCGATAATTCTCTCATGCGGATGTCAGAAGCAATAGAGATACGACATGTCGTTCCTATATGTACAAAATATACCTACTTTTGGCGGCAGCTACATCGCCACATGCAAATTACGCATCAAAGACCTGACGTCACACGAAATCCTGCATCGCGCAAACAGGTTTTTATAATGGGTGGCAGGGACAAGGACGCGAAAACGGTTATTAAAAAAAAAACAGCTGTTCCATACATTTTGACCGCGTAGGTATTGGACTTTTCTAAGAATAAGCAGTTTAAAATATAATAAATATAACCGCCGAAAAATTTCAATACAGGGGCGTTCAGAATCATGTACTGAATCCATAGTAACAGGCTTCGCGTCGATGTCCCTGCCACTGCTGTATAACTTCGTTTTTTTTTTATATATGACTTCCCAGTTGCCCTAGTGGGCAGTTGCCCTATTCATCATACCTCTAAATACTTATTAAAGAGTAAAATGGCTAAATGCAGGGTTGAACAACAGACGTTTTTGACGGCTTTCAATGTTCAACGTTCAGAAAGTCATGGATAGATGGATAGAATATGCTTTATTGTACACCAATCATTGTTGGTTGGCAATCATAATGTACCTAATATTGATTTTGAGATATTTTCGAAACTAATTGCCCTGCGTACACCAAGGCATAAAACATGTTCTCAAAACAGTAAAGGAAAACATCGTGAGGAAACCGGCATGTCCTAGAACCAAAAACTTCGAAGTCATGTGACATGACGCGTGGTGGATTACGGTCCACTCCCTCACACAGAGAAGAAGTCTGAGTCCCAACAGTGGGGAACATTATAGACTGACAATGGTTATGGTAAAGAAGGGAAACAAAATAGTTAACAATACATTTTTGAAATACTCGTAACATCAATAATACTAGGTGTGTGTAACTTTTTACGGAACCGACTCACTGATCCGGATCATAGAAGTGTTCCAAAAGATTGGATCAGTAACAACGTTTCAAACGCATCATTTGAATCTGAATCATTACTTTGTCTCTGTGTCTTTCCGCGCGCCCGTCGCTTGCGAGGCGACTCAGCAGCGGTGAGCGAGTGAGCGAGGGAGAAAGACTGAGACGCTGAGTTACGTTACTTTAGTGTCAACTACTACCGAACCGACTCGCGAGTCGCGAGTGAGCGGATGACACATTACAATCTATTTAAGTCAGAAAGAGATACGAAATGAGATGTGTATCACTTATACTCTCACAGTTTTTCGTTGTCTTTATGCATTTTTATATCTTTTGAGTCGATGATTCAAATGATCCAAATGAAACATATCAATGAATCGGATCATTTCAGTGATCCAGATGCAAATGTTGTGCACTTTGCCCACTTCTAATACCAACATATATTATGATACCTGCATGTTTTATGCATTGTTTTTGACAAGTCTTTTACAACACTTGACCGTCGATATTTTATTTTTTTTAAATAAGTATTTATTTATTTATATATAACGACAACGAGTATCACAACTTGTATTATGAGTCTAAACGCGGGGTTAGTAAGTGCACTATCACGCACACAATGTTCTATAGTATTCACGGCTCCAAGTGATTTTTTACGAATAATAATTAAATGTTTATCGTCTGCTCGTCTAAGATCAGAACGCACTATTATAGATTTTCTTTTAAAGCCACTAATATAATAATATTTATGCATTTATTTTGCAAGTACCTAAATGAGTAGCTACGTAGACAAACAAGCATTTAATTTTAATAATTATAGCAGTCGAAGTCTTTCGAAACCAGGTGAAAGAAATATATCTTTGCACACTATGTTATTGAAGTAGGACACAAATACCTTAAAACAGACAGCATTAGTATCAACACCAATTTAGCGTGACGTCATTTCTTTTTTCTACGCTCCACGCTCCACACATTTGACTTCGTATCTCGTTACTCGTAACTCTGTACAATTCGACCTTTTTGTTACAACCGAGGTGTATTCGCTTGCCTTTGTTTTCTCCCTGACAAAAGACGCACCTTTCAAAGGAAATCCAGCGTGTTATGTAAATTAGAAACAGTACGACTGCTTTAAGGTAATGTGTGATATCGGTTGTGCATGTGCTTGCTCGTGTCAATCAATCTGCCTAGCCTTTTCCCAACTATGTTGGGGTCGACTTCCAGTCTAACCGGATGCAGCTGAATACCAGTATTTTACATGGAGCGACTGCCTATCTGACCTCCACAACCCAGTAACTGGGTAATACGATACCCCTTGGTAAGACTGGTGTCAGACTTTTCGGGCTTCTGATGACTCGTAACGACTGTTAAAGATTCACGAATGACAGCCGGGACCAACGGCTTAACGTGCTTTCCGAGGCACGGAGGAGTCTCGGTATGTAAAGATGGTCACCCATCCACTGACCAACCCCGGCAAGCGTAGCTTAACCTGATGGATCGACCAGTGCGGCTGTTGTTACGTAGCCACGAGCTCCTCCTCATGTGCTTGCTTATGTAATAATGACTAATTATGTTTTTTAGACGAGTGAATCTTGATTTCGGTTCATCCTAGCTCACATTATAAATGCGAAAGTGAGTTTGATTGTTTGTTTGTAACGCTTTCATGCTAAAACGGCTGAACGGATTTGGATTAAATTTGGCACATGGGTAGACCATAACCGGGAAAAGGACAGATAATACCTTTTATTCCGATATTCTTACGAGATCGAGACTTATGCGTTCACCCGCATAAGTCTCGATCTCGTGGGAATATAAATGTAATCCTTTGATTACGTAAAAAAACGTGTCCAATATTTTTTAATAATCTACCTGACGGACAAAAAATATATTTTAAGTCATCATTCCCATTTGTGCAGGATGCATGTAATAAACTGGTGTTTAAAAACAACATTTTGTTGACTTTCACATTTTAATAAACGAAGAAAAACTCTTGAGATGGAAATCCCACTTAAAAGTATCATTAACGCTAGCCCATCTACTTATTATAAGCGTAAATTGATTAGCCTTACATGGAACTTAAACATAATTGGCGAAATGTGGGTGTACTGTGGTCCTCGGCCTAACCCTTCAGGAAAAAAAATGAGTGATAATTGATATGATAAGCCTTAAAAATGTTTTCATATCTTAAAACTGCGAAGAATTCCTAAATAAATCTAAACAACTTACTTCTGTCTATGATTTTAAACCTTTGCTACAGTTTGCGCATGTCAAAATTAATAATTTATCTGTTTATAGTCTGAATATAGATCGCTATTTGTTAACGAACATGCTTGAGCATTATATTATATAAATTGGTATGATGTACCTAATTTATGAAAAGGTCAGACCGGATCGTAAATCCGTGAGTTTATCTACAATTGCTGCATTCCCTAGGGCTTCAATCATCTGCTCTTCTTTGTACGTCCTAAAAAATAAATTTAATCTCGTAAAAGGCAAAAGTAAAGGTAAAAATATCATAACTCAGAAAATAGTAGCGTCATTCTGATTTTAGCATGTCTTCGCAGGCGGTTGGTAACGTTCCTCTGCTTTTCTGTAGTAAAAACTGTAAACCTACCTTACGTTTAATATTTTCTACAGTGCAATATTGTAAAGCACAACCTGACTCGTTGACCACAAAAAATACGAGGGCAAAATCACATGTTTTGAATTAAAATCATCGCAGATTATTACTCTTCGAATTTCCTAAAAATATTGAGGAAACACACTACTGAATAAAACACTAGGCTAGATCCAACCAAAATTAATCACATCACTTTTGATAGATCGCAAAACAAAACTCTGTAATCCCAATACATTTTCAAAACAATAACATCAAAACATCGCATGTTCTATAAAAAATGATGGATGTGTTATAAAAATATGGGAAAGATAAAGTCGAAGGCTTACCGCTAATGCTTAGGTAACCCTCCTCGCCCCGTTACAGATCATAAATACCGTAGAATCCTGATAAGCTCTGCTAAAAGAAAGGCAAGTACCCACCCACGCGAGAGAGAAAAGTTGCGGCACCTTTAGGGTTGACAGATCAGGGAGTGAAAAATGCTAAGATAATGGGTAGAAAATGCCAGATAATGGGAAGATGTGATGCTAAGATGCAGTGATAACCCTGTATTTTGTTGCCTAGGTAGGTAACACATAGTGAGTCTTGTGATTTAAGCATTTGGGCAAATCAATGAAAGTTGCAGAAATAAAGCGGTTCAGGGATATTTGGGTGATCTTTCCAATTGAGTAGAAATTTGATGGATACAATTAAGCGTATAAAAATAACTTCACATTCAGAAGCTTGTTTCGCAACTGTACATGGGTCCCTACTATTACAAATTCAGTACAATCATAATTTACATAAATAGACTTTTGCTTGTAAAATATTCAACCTCTAGAAAATACATACTATTTTCTTTTTTCTATGCTATTTAAAGAAAATATCATATTATTTAGATAAGAATTTGCCTGCTGGCGACCCTGGATCCTCTCGAATTCGATGTTGGCTTTGTTAGAAAGTTGATCGGTCCCTAATTTTCTTTGTCTGAAAGAAAAAACAACTAAGTTGCCTACATTTTAGACAGCCAGTGTCGTCTCTCATTTATTTAAAACAAAGTTAGTTTGGGATGCGTCACTGCTTGTTTTAAAATATTGTTTTTCAAATTGAAATTAGTAATTGGGGTTGTACGTTTCTCGAATGATATACTAGTCTATCTTGAAACTGAACCTACTACATTTTTCGAGCAGAGATAACCTAGTTGTGTGACTGAAGGACTGCCAAGTCATAGATCTCGAGTTCTATCCCAAGGCACGCATCTCTGACTTTTCGGATTCATATGCGTAATGTACTAGTATAATAATCACTTGCTTCAAAAACGTTGAACGCCCATGGGTGGCTTTAAAACTCTGTCACCAGGTTAGTCACTATCCACACGAAAAGAAGAAGAACTACATTTTTCATTACCGAATCATAACTTTCAGCTCAATAATTTTACCTGAGAAACTCTCTTCTCAAAACATTAATTCCCAAAATTCACTCCAGAATGTGTCTCATCAGTTATCCAATAATGAAAATAAATAAACGCAAACGAAAGACGTATCGAAATTTTACCGCACGACGGTCCTTGTCTACTAACTTATTTCGTAAAAATATATGTTCTTACTGCCTTGGGTATATAAAACTGTAGGCAAGTTTTGTATATAATTCAGATGGAGTACGAAAAATGTTTTTCAAATAATCTCTACAGAAAATGTGGCGCTCATTCAACACCGTGTGAACGCTTGTGTGAGTGTTTAAAAGTGAGAAATTTTAATATCGAGGTTTGTGTATATGCTTTAGTCGTTAAATAAACGCTTCGTTTAGCAATGTTATTGTTTACGTTTTTACGAGTATACATACTGAAAAACTTGAGGGTAAATATTTCATAATTTTATAGGGATGCTTTCAAAATGAGTTAGTGTTTTTGGTAGAGATAAAAGACATCGCGATTGGTTGGCTATCAGCCAGATGGACAATGTAAATACCAATAAATCATCAAAATATATTATTTGTATTCTTGGCATCAAGAAACATGGACAAAAATCGTGAAGAAATTCGAAAAAGCTGCCTTAAATCGGGTAATCTGCCTTCAACAGCTTATCTCAAGAAAGAATCCCATAAAAAGCGTAAGCAGGGAAATCTTTGAATAACGTTTTCATTGTAAACAAATAGGTGTGATATGACAGATTCTTATCGTTTTGACGCTGGTTAAAAATAACACTTTCATGGTTTTATATCCATATCATTCATAGCTTAGTATTTATAAAGACATTTGAAACGTTTGACTTCCTTGTTGGTTTCGTGGTCGCAAGCACTACTGCTGAGCATGAGGTTCTGGGTTCGATTTCCAGGTCGGGCCGAGTTATTGGGTTTTTCTTTCTGGAATTTCTCAGTACCAAACCTGAGTCTAGATTTGTGCCCGGTCGATGGCTATAGGCTCGCCCTCTATTACAATCAATCCGTCTAGCCTTTTCCCAACTATGTTCGGGTCAGCTTCCAGTCTAACCGGATGCAGCTGAATACCAGTATTTTACATGGAGCGACTGCCTATCTGACCTCCACAATCTAGTAACTGGGTTATACGATACCCCTTGGTAAGACTGGTTGTCAGACTTTCGGGTTTCTATCGACCCACAACGACTGTCAAAGATCTACGAAAGATAGCCAGGACCAACGGCTTAGCGTGCTTTCCGAGGCACGGAGGAGTCTCAGTATGTAAAGATGGTCACCCATCCACGTCAAGCCCGGCAAGCATAGCTTAACCTGTTGGATCAACCCGTGCGGCTGTTATTACTTAGCTACTCACCCTCTATTACATGGGACTTAAACATAACTGGCGAAATTCGGCTGTAAATGCCTCTGCCTAACCCTTCTCGGAATTAGAGACAAGATATTACGTTATGTTTATGTTATATTAAAACGTTTACAGACGAAATTATGGAGTGTTTTCAAAGACCCGTTTTTCATAACCTAAACCTTATTATACATAACCTTATCCATTCGTTTGTATCTACAAGTAAATTAAGAAATTAGACTAGCTAGCACTTTAACATGTTCAAACTCAAACAGACAACACAAACTATGGTCAGTACATAGAGCCCAATAAAATAATGATTCGTTTATAGAACGCACATAATTGTTTTAGCTCAATGCACATCACGATCACTAACCAAACTCGACACATACTAAAACAACTCAATAAACATAATTGAATGACGCATTAGATTTGCAAACAATTGCCAGTTTATTAATACCCATTGCCCTTAATCAAATGGCTGTCAAACGCTTTAACCCAGGGATGGCCAACCTGGGCACGCCACAATTGCGGCGATAAGTCCCCTCTTTGAGGAGTGGATAGAGAGGCGTCATGGCGTCCTCACCTTCCGCCTGACGCAGGTCCTCACCGGACACGGTTGTTTCGAGAGGTTCCTGTTCAGGATAAAGCGGGAGGAAACGCCCGGGTGTCACCATTGTGTGGATCGCCCGGAAGACACGGTGGAGCATACGCTGGAGGTCTGCCCGGCTTGGGCGGGGCACCGCCGTGTCCTCACGGAGGCGATCGGCGGCGGCGATCTCTCGCGTCCGGCCCTGGTTCAGGCCATGGCCCGGAGCGAGAGTGCATGGGAGGCCTTCACCTCCTTCTGCGAAGCAGTTATGCTCGCAAAGGAGGAGGCGGAGTGCGCGAGGGAGATTCAAGCTGCACGTTCTCGCACCCCTAGTTGCCGCAGGAGACGCCCCGGGAGTCACGAGCCGACTTCCGGCCACCGTAGGCGTGGGCTTGCAGACGGTGAGCAATGGGCAGCTCGCCATCCGATAAGGACCAGACCCGGGTCGACGGCGCGTTGTGTTCCACGCGCGCCTCAAAGAGATGTCAGCACCAACTGATGGGGTCCGCAAGGACCAATGCCTGCTGGGGTTGCGGGTTTGTCCGAAAGGGATATCGCGGCCCCGGCACACAGGCAACGGAAGGAACACGGGTGGGTTTTAGTCAGTAAAAGTCTGCCCAGAGCGGGAGAAGTCATTTGATGATTTACCACAGTCAAAAAAAAAAAAAAAAAAGGGATGACCAACCTATGGACAAATGCCACCAGGTAGCACGTGACAGAAAATTCTCCCACACTACTCTAGCCGACACGCGGTCTGCTCCACCGGCCATCGGTACTTCGATAAACATGGCCATCCCACTGCCACTACAACTTGCTTACTCTGCAAGCTATATCGGTAACTCCGGTTATTTTCCGGATATTTTAATTTCTGATCTTATCCTCCAAAGAAACTCCGACCCTAGCCAGCTCCTTAGCGCGTTGAGCGACCTTGAATTTATGGACTAGCCCTACGGTCACTTTCCACGTTTCGGCAGGGTATTTCATAACAGGCAGGATGTACTGGTTGAAGACCTTAGTTTTCAAACATTGTGCTTTTTTTTTCTAATTATAAGTTTACCACCTAAGAATACCTACATGTGGAATGCAATAAAAGTATTGAAAATTGTAAAATTTTTCATTACGCTGCGCAACCCAACTGGATCCTTCTGTCAGCTTCTTTCTTAAAGTTGTGTCTACCGAGCTGGATGACCCGCCCTAGGTAGCCATACTCCTAGATTCGGTAGAGTTTGGTCACACATCACGGCAAATTAAAATAGCATATTGATCTAAAAGGTTAGCCATCCCTGCATTAACCCGTTCGCTGGGAAAATATGACCGGCACTCCGAACGTTTTGTGGCACGTCAATATATTTGTGTAACAAACGACATAGTAATATCGACCCTTCTCAATATGTGGCAGACCAAAGGATTGGATGGAATATACATACATGAAGCATTTTGGTGTTGGCATCTCTAAAAGGTTTGGGAATTGAAGGAATGCTGCGGTTATTATTAAAAGGCTGCCTCGTGTTTGGCAAAATGAAGGATGTTTTTTTGTAGGTCGATAATGTAACTTACCTACCAAATTTTTCTTTGATAGCAACTTGTGAGAAGAGACACTGATACAGAAAAATTATGTATCTACTAGCACTATACACTTAGCAATTTTAAAAAGTGATTTTCTCCTACTGTGGTGATTGTAATTTTATGTTGTTAAGAACATAGTATTTTAGAATCCGCACTTATATGAAATAGGTCTTATCTCAAAGTTGCAGTTGTTATTTCATGAGAAAATCGCTTTTGAATTTTGCTAAGTGGATACATATTGGTGCTCGTGACTGTACAATGTTTAATTTCCCATCTCTACATTTAGGTGCTAATAATATTATGTAAAAATCACAATTTGGAAGTAAACAATGGGAAACCTCGATTGCACTTACATCCTACTTTGAACCCTCAGAAATAATGATGTCCGTAGCCGAAATGTATTAGCATATTTGAGCAGAAAAGTCAAAAACCCGAGGCACACAGAAAATCTGTATTACCAACATTTTTTTAAACAAAAAGCTGGACCGAAGAAAAACATCTTATTTTTACACAAATTATAATCGCAGGATTATTTAGGATTAGCGCTCAATTTTGACGGAAGCGTCAATCCTAAAAGCCTTCTTTTCTCGTCTGAACGTATTTGTTAAGAAAATCTTTTTTCTTTTAGAGGTTTTGTTTCTGACCGGCTTTGTGCTGACGTTTTGTTTATTTAGCGAGAGGGTTTTTGATAATAATTAAATAGAAGACATTGGTTTTTGGCGTTAAATCATGAAAAGGTTGTTGTAAGGTAATAAATAAATCATCTTTCTAAGCGTCGAAAAAAAAATAACGAATTGATAAGACAGCTTTCAACATAGTAAGATTTGTTTGACAATCTTCTAAAAGGATAATAATCTGGACGATGTAACTTCTACCTCAATCTTCTCCAATCTTTATTTTTACCAACCTCATCAAATGAGGAATGTGGTCATTTCAACTTTATAGGACATTGGTGAGTAGGTTCACGAAAAAAAGAAAATTGTTTAATTCTCCGGAGGTTCCTACAAATGAAGATTTTTTGGGAGAAAACAATTTTACTTGAACTACTCTTCGCCTACGGCGCTTCCCACATGTAAGAAAAACGTTAACCGTTTTTTATTAAGTGGGTATTGGTATTATTTGAAATTGAATTTAAAAAAAAACGAAATAAATAAATTTAAAAAAACCTTTATTTCAGACCTTGGTCCATAAGCTGACATTTATTAAATTTTTAAAAGAGTAAGGGTGGAGTTTCTTGCCAATTCTTCTCCATACGAAACTACGTCGTGGAAAGGGCGACTAGAACATTTTTTTTATTTTTATATTCGAAATTGCCTTTTGATATTAGTAATACACACTACTTGTAAGCTATGTTAGTAACATATATATATTATGTTAGTATTTTAATCAATAACTTTTGCACAGAAACGTCTCCAAGCAGATTTTTCAGTAGGTTTGAATTTTATCTAAGAGTCAATTTTAATGCGAAAATGTGCGCCATCATGATTTTTATAGAGCATTACATGGCATAAACTCACGCCATTATCCCAAGGGCTAGACTGAAACCCTAGTAAACTGTTCCAACAAAAAAGTATCTAATATTTTAACGGTATTGAGTCTGATCAACATAGCCAAGCAAAGCTTTCAAACCTGAACATAATGCAGCTACAAAGTATTCGTCAATTAATGTTTTATTTCTGTCCACATTCCCAAATTAATTTTGTTAAACCATCATTTAAACTCCACATTGTTAGCTTCAGCCCAACAAAAATGGCTTTGTTATAATTTTCACGCACGACCCACTGAACCAGTTCTCTATTATCTCGAAATTTTAACTCGACGGTACCACAGAGTAGATAAAAACAGAAGGTCGGCTCCATACAACTCGCAAAAAGGCACAACAAGACATACCCCACTCCGAAGAAGGAGGCGGAACGCGTGAGGGAGAGGCAAGATTCGCGCCGTCGCGCCCCTAGTCGCCGCAGGAGTCGCCCCGGGGGTCGGGAGTCGCAAGCAAACTTCCGGCCACAGTAGGGGCGGGCTTGCGGACGGTGAGCGATGGGTAGCTCGCCATCCGAGTCGACGGCGCGTTGTGTTCCACGCGCGCCTCAAAGAGATGTCAGCACCAACTGACGGGGTCCGTTAGGGCCAATGCCTGCCAGGGTTGCGGCCCCGGCACACAGGCAACGGAAGGAACACGGGTGGGTTTTAGTTAGTCAAAATCTGACACGCCCTCCCGCTCCGCCCAGAGCCGGAGAAGTTATTCGATAAATTCCCACGCAAAAAAAAAAAAAAGACACCCCACTCGTCTACGTAAAGCTAGTGTAGAAGAGCACCCGTGACTGACATTCGCTTTATAGAACGATATTCAAACTTCAAATTGGAATCAACCAATCAAATGGCTTTAAATGTATGCTCAAGGTGAGATGTTTGTACCAGAGTATCGTATCATTTATTGACCTTACGGGTACAGTCACGAGCACCAATATGTATCCACTTAGCAAAGTTCAAAAGCGATTTTCTCATGGAATAACGACTGCAACTTTGAGATATGACTTATTTCATATTAGTGTGGGTTCCAAAATACTATGTTCGTAATAACATAAAATTACAATCACCACTGTAGGAGAAAGTCACTTTTTAAAGTTGCTAAGTGTATACATATTGGTGCTCGTGACTGTACAAGTGTACTGGTATGGAGAGGTATGGAGCCGGACCTTCTGTAACCTATTTATTCTGTGATAGTACCTACATCGTATATCAGATAAGAAAGTTTTCTGTCCAACATTACCAAAATTGCGCTGTTTGACAAAGATTGATTGAGATTTATGATCACCCGCATTCCTCTAATTAACTTTTACCTGCATTTCGAAAATAACAGTTTTTATGCAAGAATTGAGTTACGATGTTTATAAATCATCTAATTTTAATGTTTAGCCTTTTATTATAAATTCGTTTAGTGCGTTATTAGTGTTTGTGTTTGATGTTTTCGTAATAAATCTATTTTGCCAGCTGTTAATATTTATGTTGCATTTATTGAGCCAATTTTCATTTTAAAGTTACCAGTGGGTGGTATACTAATATTATTTTTGTGCACTGATATTTAATTTTACTTTTATGACTTACTTTTTTGTAAAATAGTATTCTGTTGCTAGGTTATTTTCCAAATGATTTTGGTTTTTTCTGCCATCAAATATAATTTATTTATTTATTTATATTTCAGACAACATGATCCATTTTGTTAGTAAAAAATAATGCTTAAAACTATGTTAGTTCACACATAAACGCATACAATATTTAAAGAACAGACAGTCATACCTGTCCGCTATCACACTCAGGATGCTGTTGCTACTCACCCTGTGCAGCAGGGACGCCGCTTTCTTGCGTAAGATTGCCGCGAAACCATCAGTGCGTGCCTCCATGAAAATGCGGACGCGCTGCAAAACGGCGGGAGCCTCAGCAGCATCCTGAATGCGTTATTATATTGGACCCGCAGAGCATTGACAGCCCTTTGCGTATAATACCTATTCTATTTAAATTTCGTAGCAATATTTGGTTTCGTTTTTGAAGCTTTTGAACACAGTGCTGTTTTAAAAAGACCTGACTGACACGACAGACAGTTTTTCATGCACACCCTGGGCAGAAACACTTTCAACGTTTTTGACTGGTTAAACATTAACTACGGCATGAGCTTTTTGTCGCTTGATACCTAAATCAAATGGCTTTCTTTTTTTTTTGAGGATGGGAAATTATCAAATGACTTCTCCCGCTCTGGGCGGAGCGAGAGGGCGTGTCAGACTTTTACTGACTAAAATCCACCCGTGTTCCTTCCGTTGCCTGTGTGCTGGGGTCGCGATATCCCTTTCGGACAAACCCGCAAAATGGCTCAAGAAATAAATGATCAAACAATACATAAAATATATACATACTAGTATTATGTTTGTAGGAAGTAAACCTCCACATCAAGTAATTATGTTTTGTAAAAAGTAGGCATTTTTAGAAAAAAAAACATAAAAAATGGGGTCAATAACCCACCTTGGTACTTAAAAAAGGCTACGTACAAACAGGCTGAAAATGAAAAATGAAAGAGTGTGATGTTACGCATACTCGTGTCTGTACTCTCGACCGCTAATTTATTTATATGCGCCTGTACCGGTGGCAATATCTCAACGCCTAACAGTATTGCCAGCCAGTATATATTGTTGCCATGTGTAAAAATGCCAAATATTTTAAAATAAGCGGTTGTTGAGAGCATTTGAATTGAGAACGTGGAGAACACTTCAGTTTGGAGCAATGATCGTGTTCACAAATTAATTATTTATGATTGCGTCATTTGAATTTATGTAACCTTTTTTACTGTGATATGTGACATTTTATCAGGGTTCCGTACCCGAAGGGTGCCAAAAGGAACCCTATTACTAAGCCCCCGCAATCCTATCTATCCGCGGGCTGTATCTCATGAACCGTAATAGATAGAGAGTTGAAATTTTCACTGATTGTGTATGTCTTTTGCCGCTATAACAACAAATAATAAAAATATAATAAAGTAAATAATTAAATTATAATAATACCATTTATTTTGTGTGCGAGTCCGACTCGAACTTGGCCTTTTTTTTTTTAAGTCAATATTTTATTTATGTAATTCTTGTTCTAACACTAAAACTTACTGAAGTAACATATTAATATCCACTGTAATTGAATAACAGCATCAAGTGTTCAAAAAAGTATCAAAATAACTGTCACCCCATTTTTTTTTTTTGTTATATTTTAGCTGTTTTGCCTATACATGAATCAAAGTAACGACTAACCCCATGAAAATGAGAAGCTTTCTAAAATGGCAACATTGTTTCCGTGTTTTTCCTACGCAAACCTCACCTCCTCACACTTCTCATGGATAAGGAATCAGCTTTGCCGGATGTTAACATATTATCAAGATCAAGGACCTGACAGCTGTGAAATTTTTATTTATGTAACCTCTCACCCTCTTGCATTTTGTTTGCTTCTGCGGAGAGTTATAAATTCTTTAAATCTACAATTTGACAATTTTTTCAATCTAGACTGCTTGTCGTTTACAATCTCAAAAACATTATCCATCTTTTGAGCCAGACGTGTACAGTCCAATAATATAGCTAGAATACAATTATCACTTATTGAAAAAGTATCAGTCAATAATATTCGCTTATTTTAAGAGTTTTAATAATAGATGGTCAGTCAGTATAGGCATGGAGAATGTCTGATATCTCTCTTATAAAACGAAGGAGATGAAATACTAACAGTCCATGAGCTGATCTTGTCTATTGAAGCAGATGACCGTAATAAAGAATATGCTTTCTATCTACGAGGTCTTGAAAGAAGAGATAGACTCTCAACCTCTGACATCAGCCTGTAAAGAAACTCAGCAGGAAAGGCAATTAAACAGAGTTGATTTATTGATAAAACGTAGACATAATAAAAAATCTGTCTACTTCCGAATCTCCAAATTGAAGTAACGGAACCCTCACAAAAAGCCTAAAATACTTACAGACCAAGTACCGGTAAAGCTGTCAAAATCATTATCAAACACTCATCTCCAACTAGGCCACGCAGAAACGAGGGTGAATAAGTTCAGGGAAGCCATTTCCAAATGAACTGGTACCATAAATCAAAACGGTATCTATAAAAATAGGATCCTCGTTTTATAAGGAATTTGAGAATGAAGGTCAAGTACGCACTTTAGCAGTTATTCTCGCTTCATATTCGTTTAATAACGCTATAGCTAAAGTTGTACGTATCTGACTTCAATTCCTAGGTCAGGCCAAGTGTTATCAATTAGGAATTTCTCAGAAGCAGCCTCGTGACCGGGATTTGTAATATAAATAGGAAACGCCTCCCTTCCCCTTTTTAGGGCCAAGTCACACCGGAATGGTAGCAACCGGCAGCGGCTGGCAGCGTGACCTCCAGATCCCACGTGTCTAGTCTCCTCTTGACTAGTTTTGTTTCTACATTATATACACGCGGCCGCCCGCTGTGCCGCGAGCGGCCTCGCGTCGCCGCTGGCAGCCGCAGGCAGAACCACCGACAAGATGCGCGCCTTTTGACCTTTCAAGCTTTTCAAGCGATACTGGTCTTTTAAGTATGTAGATAAAGTTTAAAATTATTTCACACTGAAAGTGCTCGCCGCGTCGCTGCCGGCCGCTGCCATTCCGGTGTGACCCGACGCTAAAGGACTTTAACAATAAACATCAAGACATGTGAGTTTATTATCATACCTCTACTCCAATGGGAAGAAAAAGATTATGAAGCCCGAAGGTCAATTCCCGTAACAAAAAACTTCAAAACCTGGCCCTCAGACGATAGGTTAGATTTTCATATGAAAACAGTTTTCTGATTGTTTTCTTGACCATCTTATTTTAGTTCGCCAATACTATGATTAGAATTGTGATGGATTACTTAAAAATGCTTAGTAATAAAATTACAATAAAAGTGGCCATTTTGACAATAGTGGCAATATGACATGAATTGGATTTCAATAATAGTGTCATTTGTATTCGGGATGAATTGAAAGATGAGTCGCTTCTTTGATCGAATGCAGTCCAATTCATTCGCCGTTTACGACATCTTTAGATATTCTTTTGTAGTAAACTAAGCTGAGCAAGACTCATGCATGCTCTAGCTAGATAAATAATTTGATTATATTTTTATACGCCTGTAAAAACCGCTTCGAAATCCGTTTTAGCCAACGAACAAGGTAAAATCTCCAGTTCTCAAGTAACACCATAAAATGCTTATCACAAAAAAAAAAAACAATCAACTCTCATATGACTGACTTTTTTATAAAAGACAAATAACCAATAACAATTTTCTTAATCAAAAAGCCTTTCTCAAATT
This sequence comes from Agrochola macilenta, assembly GCA_916701695.1. Taxonomy (NCBI): domain Eukaryota; kingdom Metazoa; phylum Arthropoda; class Insecta; order Lepidoptera; family Noctuidae; genus Agrochola; species Agrochola macilenta. Next base: position 17,584,081 of record OU753560.1, on the reverse strand, counting down.
CACGATCAATCATTTCTGAAGAGCTTTCATCAGTCAAATTTTATACGTACCTAATCGTACGCAAGCTCATGTGAGCTTGAAAATACTCATTTCATATTATTGAAACCGCCTAAGTATTTTATTTTGGGATGACGCCGTTGCTTACAACCATGCTGGGTTCAGTTATGAGGCCGGTCAGAACGTGACAGGATGGAGACGCCTCGATGGCCACTGCTAGGGTCAATACTTTCCATACAAATCAAGCGTGTCACCATTTACTCATATTCGACACATATTACGCATAGAAACTGGCGGTATTGAAAGACGGTCCGTTGAGAAGAAGTTGTGCTCTGAACGCTGTTTCGGCGCCACGAATTTTATTAGTACTACCATCTCTCGAGACTACCGGCGCGGCGATTTCGTACTTTGTGGTTAGAGCCGAAGATTCGTCAGATCAGGTCGTATAATTATAATTATCGCCATAACTCTTAACACGAGCGGTCAATAGAAAAAATTGTAGACAAATATATCACGTCTAGCTGATGTATTAGTAATTAGCATAATCGTTGTTTAATACCAAACAGTGGAATGTTGCTGCTCATCCTCAAATCCACAAGTTGGCTATGACTGGATTAAACAAAAGAGGGCCGATTTTGAGCGATCTATAATTATTATGAATTCGTTCCCGACTTGCTCGCTCGTGTAGTTATTTTTTTACGTCACTGTCACAAATAGATATATCACATACCTTTCTCCTCCACCAACCTCGTCAAAAACATAGCCGAGATGAGGCGATAAATATAAACGAGAAAGAAGCCAATTCAGTATAGCATCTCATTCTTCAGTGCTCGTTGGCCGCCTCTAATTAATAAACCTAAGCTTTCCTCTATAAAACTTTTATACGACGATAAAAACCACATCGAAATCCTTCCAATGAATCTTGAGATTAGTCCAAATAAACAAGCTTGGTTTTATACTTGGCAAATAAATGTTTGATGAGATGAAGATGTATGCTGCATTCGTGATGATAGAGATCTGAATGTTTAGAAGCTGTCATTTGTTGCAGCGCGTGAAAGCTACAGGGTAGCTCCCGAAATTCAAATTTTCTAACGGTTTTTTAATTTGCAGGTCAGTATGTATCAGGTTATATATGTTGATCAATATAAGATTCGCCACCGTAACAATATGTATTTACAGAATTACCATTAAAATGATCAATACAACTCTCTAAGTTCACATTACTAAATTGAATGACTACTCGTATTTCATGAAATAGTAACACTTTCGGTCAATTCTTACAGTTGTATCTTATTTCCAAACTTCAGTACACGTTACATCAATGACGTCTCGACCCCTGAACTAGGATATCCTGTATGACAGGGGTCGAGGTTTCTCCAGTTACATGGATCAGCATGGGTTAGACTAGATACAATAAACACTTGATTTTTACAATAATAAAAAGAAAATTTAAATAAAATATTTAAAAATGGCATAAGTTAATGAAGACTATGAGTTTAATGATTTTAATTCCATTCATAATACACATTTGTTCCGGTCGCGAATCGTATTTTCATCAATATACACAACCAGATATTGATCTGCAAATTGCAAAAAACGTAAGATTTGAATTTTACCTCGGCTGATCCCCTTTATAGTAGATATTCATCCGCTAGAGGTAGAGAGGGCTCGAGCTGATACGACAGTATGGGCACTAGCAATATCAGAAGGGCAACAAATTATTTTTTTAACGGTCACTTTGTAATCCCAGTTTCAATCTGTCAGAATTACCTCCAATTTCCCACACTTGACCAGTTTTTGACATTGATCATCGCTGAGATAAGATTGCGACTAGAGTTCATAACAGCTGATGCTATGCTGTAGTTAAGAAGGTGCAATCAGAAAGTTGGCAACGTCGCAAATAGCCGTCAAATATTTCGCTGTTTTGATTAACTTTGACGGCTATTTCCGACGATGATATTTCTTTCTGAATGCACCCTTTATAAATGTAAGCCAGTTAACAGAGTTATAGTTCACAGCAGACAGTTTAGTTTTACTCTTGTATACCTACGTCTGACGTACATTTCAGTATCGTGACCCATGGAGGCGATTTTAATACTTCCACTAAAATAATATTTTTAGTTTAGCCAAAGTTTTTACTTTCTGCGAAACTAAACTTGAGATGTGTGGAGGTACATATAACAAGTATTTTTCGGGATGCCTGTAACTTGGCTAAAAATACTTGGAATAGGCGTACGAGAGGGTGAGTGGGGAGTACATTATAAGGAAACGAAGCTTGAACTCGCAATATCTCGGTATCAATTCGGTACATCGCTGGCCAAATTATTATGATTACTGTTCTATTTTAGTCTTATCAAAGAAACCATGCAAAGACTTCTTCTTCGTCTTCTTTTCGTGTGGTTAGAGTAGTCTATTAAAATTCTGACACCAGCTTAGTACCTGGTGCCGGAATTTATAGCCGCCCATGGGCGGCTTTAAAATTCTGGCACCAGGCCTCTGACTTGGCTTTACAAGCCGTCGAGAAATATCGCTCAGGCATGCCGGTTTCCTCACAATGTTTTTCTTTACCGTCTTTGAAGCAAGTGATAATTATACAATACGCACGTGAATACGAAAAGTCAGAGGTGCGTGCCTTGGGTTCGAACTCGAGACCTATGACTTGGCAGTCTGACGGTCAAACCACTAGGCTATCATAATGGCTATGCAAAGACTGAAGATTGATTTTGCTTTATACCAACTTAGCATGTTGATATTGCTACATGAAAAGATCCTCCATAAATAATTATACTAAAGTACGTTTTGCACCCTGGGCAATTAGTTTCAGTACCAAAAGAGATAAAGAAGCTTTATAAATTTTCAACAGCTAATATAACTGCCCAACCACTCAACCGTCATACAATAATATTGACTAAAAACGAGCCCATTTATCTCCATCGACAATCCGTAAAAACGGATAGCCCAATAATAAAATTCAATTTCATACCGATATGCAGGCCATTACGCATTGACGTAACGAAGCGCAATTTCGGAAAATAAGTAAAAAGGTGTGCCCGTTGAATTGGATTCTCTCTTCGAGTTATGAGGGTCGCGAGAACCATGCGTCACAATCATTCTCTGTCTAAGAACTGCGCCCCGTCTCTAAATATTGTTTTTAGACTGTTAGGCGAGCAAAATATTTACCTTCACCATGCAAATTTCAACTCTCCCTTGAAGCAGTATGGTTCAGATTTGTGTGAAGAGAGAACCTTAATATGTGCCCTCGAAATTGGTACAGCCAGTTTCTTTCGGTATTTGACGTTCCCGTAATATAAGTAAGTAGTATACTGTGTAGGTGTACGGAACGTGGAAAAAATGTTTTCATCTTGTTACAGAAGTATTATGAATTGACATCGAACAAGTTTTGATGTTATTGTCCTGGAGTTAAGCGTATTTATGTTTGAAATACGGTAAAGTACCTTCACGACTTTGGATGGATAGGTAATGTAGTCAGATATAACTTAGGTTGTCATGTTTTACCTTGTTAAGTTATCAGAAAATTAAAAAATATTAAGTTCCAGGAATTTTTCTTTTCCTGGAACTTAATTTTATTTTACTTAAAGGGATATCGCGGCCCTGGCACACAGGCAACGGAAGGAACACGGGTGGGTTTTACTCCATAAAAGTCTGACACACGAGAAGTTATTTGATAATTTCCAACCCTCAAAAAAAAAAAAACATTAAATGTTTTGACGTCGACATAACATTCTTCTTTGGCAAACAAAACTTGCTGCCACAAAACACGAACTTAACCAATGTAAATCCACAAACAATTCACTTTTCTGCAATTACGAAAACCAATTCCCAAAGTACACAATTTAGCATATGCATACGTATGCTTAAAAAGCAAATTTTATTGCAAGCAACGGTCGCAACGTACCTATGCACAAGTTTGGAATAAGTTGGCGAGTGCGCTCTATTTACTTAGCTCTCGAACCGCGACTAGCGTTCAAACTGCTCTGGCCATAGATTAAGTTTAGAGCAGAGATACGACTGTAGTTTGGTTGATGCACTATGTGGATGCTTGATCTTTTATTTTGGTTATGAAAACATAAAACAACAGCTTAAGTACAATTTGTTGTACAATTTGCGCCTCAAAGAGATGTCAGCAACAACTGACGGGGTCCGTAAGGACCAATGCCTGCCGGGGTTGCGGGTTTGTCCGAAAGGTATATCGCGGTCCCGGCACACAGGCAACGGAAGGAACACGGGTGGATTTTAGTCAGTAAAAGTCTGATACACCCTCCCGCTCCGCCCAGAGCGGGCGGTTTCCCACCATCAAAAAAAAAAAAAAGCTACAATTTGTTGTGACATCAATGTTCAAGTGAGTTGTAAATCTTTTAGACAGACACTCACGACAAATTACGTTCAGATCTTCCCAACTAATATTATAAATGCGAAAGTGAGTTTGTAAGTTTGTTACGCTTTCACGCTGAAACTACTGAACAGATTTGGATGAAATTTGGCACACGGGTAGACCGACCATGACCAGGAGAAGGACATAGGAAACTTTTTATCCCGATATTCCGGGATCGAGACTTATGCGGGTGAAACCGCGAGGCGCAGCTAGTTAGACATAAGGCACAAAAGATTTAACAGTAGACTTTCAAACCGATTAATCATCTTCTTACTTCTGTCACCAACAATGACCAAAACGCAACCCACATTGGACACAATGTGACTGTGTAAGTATCTATTTGGTATTTAAAATACTCCACAGACCCATCTATTTCCTCTATTTATTTATTTTACTCTTTGACTAAAACGATTTCTTTTACAAGAAACCGCTCGAAAGCTGCGAATATGAAATTGGCTCATCCTTGCAACAGACATGCCTTCTTTATTTATGCTAACAGAAAACTGCCGTTTTCAGAACTTGCCATGGTAAGTTGTGCAAGTATTTTATACCATTTCTGTACAAAGTTTAATTGTGTAAAGGAGGCTAACTAATTTTATTAATGTTGAGTCGTGAGCTGAATTAGGATGAGGTTTGATTTAGATGACAATAACATCGTTAGGGGTGTTTATTTCTATGTATTAGTAAATCTTACTAAACGCGAGGAGGAGCTCGTGGCTAAGTAACAACAGCCGCACTGGTCGATCCATCAGGTTAAGCTACGCTTGCCGGGGTTGGTCAGTGGATGGGTGACCATCTTCACATACCGAGAATCCTCCGTGCCTCAGAAAGCACGTTAAGCCGTTGGTCCCGGCTGTAATTCGTAGATCTTTGACAATCGTTACGAGTCGTCAGAAGCCCGAAAGTCTGACACCAGTCTTACCAAGGGGTATCGTATTACCCAGTTACTGGGTTGTGGAGGCCAGATAGGCAGTCGCTCCATGTAAAATACTGGTATTCAGCTGCATCCGGTTAGACTGGAAGCCGACCACAACATAGTTGTGAAAAGGCTAGGCAGATTGAGTAAATCTTACTAAACAATATTTTAGGTGTATCCTTGACTCTGATTCCTAGACACTTATTCTGAAGAGCCTAGTCCGTTGGCTTTTGTTGTGTTTGTTATTGTGAATATAAGCTTTGTCAATATTTCAGAACATATTTAAATAAATACCTATCTACTTGGACTGGGCCAATAAATAACTTTCTATTATGATGATAACTCGACTTTTAACATTAAAACAGTCGTAAGCAAAATAACAAAGCCACCGAGTACTTCATTGCTTCTAAAAATGTTATAAAACCACGGTCGTTTAAAACCTCGCGAGCAAAGTACTCCTAAAAGAAACAGAAAGTTAATCTTAACTAAATTATAACGATATACCATTTACTGCGGAACAAAAATAAAGAAATCGCCGAAGAAAACTTTGGTCAATATTAAAATAATTTTCCTTGAAAAGGCAAAGGTCCGAAGTGGCTCTCATTTAGAAACTTTGTAGACCGAAGTTTTATTTACGAAAAAGTGTATAAAAACTGGTTTGTGTAACATTCGCAAGTTTTGTAATCTTCAATGAATGCTGCTAACAATTTGACAATTTTTCGAAAACAATTGAATACATTTTCTTTATCCTACAGCGTTTATCAGAAATGTGTGATCATATTTAAGGGCTTAAATATGATCACACATTTCTGAGGTAAAAATCAGAAAATCAGAGAGTGAACACGTTGTATACTGTCTGATTTTTCTGAAATAATTTATCTAATCAACATTTTTATGTTGGTTGTTCTCTTTAATTTGACGAGAGTGATAATTCCAGATAGCAAAGGGTCATATTCATGTTTCATTTGTAGCAAAAGAATTGCACCTACATACGTAAATTCTGAGTTGAGCTGCACGATTACTAACAAATGCGTACACTGACTGTCCACTCAATCTGTGCAGTTCCTTCCCCAAAGACCATTTCAGACATCAATCTACAATGGTCTTCACATGATCTGACCACGATTATGTCTGGACTTTAAAAGAAATTGTGACCTCTGAGTTTGTTTCTTCCTTTCTTCTCAGAGTAGTCAGATAGGAAACGCCGACCTCATCTAGTTTTTAAAATATTATTGATGTGTTAAACTGTTTGTAAAAACCTATTTACATAAAATAAAATAATTTCATTTTATCATTTGTTCACTTCCACACGATATTTTAAACGATGTTTGTTCAAAATATGTAAATCTACGAATTTTTATGCCTAAGCAACTAAATCTACAAAATATTATCACGATGAACAGAATGAATATTACAGAATTATCTGACCCACAATAGTTACGATAAAATAACCTACATTAGATTGAAATGTGAACATGACTGTGTTTTGGGCCTAAGTCTTTAGATATTCTATGTGGTCAGAAATGTTAAAATACCCCAGTTGCAAATTCAAGCAACTGAAAATCTAAGCAATTTTGCTCTGCACCACAAATAATCGCCATCGATTATGGCAAATATGATAGCTGGACTCTTTCAAGGTTTGCAAAATAACTGATAGTTATCTGAATTGACACCTACTTAATATGTGACCAGAAGGTCAATCTCGTACTTAAAAAACGTTCACATTCTAGTCGCAATCTGTCAAACTTGTCAAATTTTTTGATAAATTGATTGTATTTTTGACAGATTGCGAAAGAGATGCGAATGCAAACGTTCTTAAAAATACGGGAATTGCCTCTCAGATTTTAACGAAATAACATCGATACAGAAAGACATCGTCGAGCAATCTGAAAACCAATAAATTATGAACCATTAATTCAAAATAGCTATTTAGTCTTCAAATATTGATTTCCCTAATAATAATGGACCCATTTCCATTCCGAAAACTGTTATCCATAAAATCACAACTTCCATCGGAATAGTGAAATTCCGCGGAAAATGTTGCGACCACAGTCATAAATCGTGTCTGGATACAAAACAATTAAAGCCGAATAGACTTGTAAGTAATTTATTGGATAGAAATTAGATAAGGGTATCCATCAGAGTCTGTTGTTGCGGTCGGTGACGCAAGCGAGTTAAGTTCTCTTCCAGCTAATAGTTGTTACTATTGGCTGGAATAAAACTTAACTCGATACTAAGGCCCATATTGTACTACATCATGTATGTAAAAACATTACACATTACAACATGGTGTTATGGTCCACTCAGACCATTACAGCCGTAGGCGTACTGCAGGTCGTGGTATATGAACTCATGTGACCTTGCATAATACTTTAACTTTATCATTTTCCATCAAATAGTTGCTACGGTTGGCTGGAAGAAAACTTAACTGGCTTACGTAGTCACTACTTGCAATCAATTTATGAAGGCCTCCCACAAGATGGACCGATGACCTTGTGAAGGCCGCAGAAATCCGCTGGATGCGGGAAGAACAGAACCGGTCGAAGTAACGGTGCTTGGGGGAGCCCTATGTCAAGCAGAGAAACAGCAGTCTTTCGGCTGAAATGATGATGATGATGATTGACGATTTTGATTTTTGGATGGATTATATTTTCATTAACACTTTTTGAAGACTTGAGTCTGTTATATTTTAGTCTACAATAACTTTTAATGATTTTTTCTGAAAGTAGAGATCATTCTAAATATACCTAAATAATTATGTTTATCACTTTATGATTCACATATAGATACTAACTTATGTGAATCATCCGAATTGGTGTGTTGTGCTTGTATCTAGAAGCCGAACACAATCGTAACTTCATTGGGTATCCATAATATAATGTTGATGTCCTCCTGACCTTGTTGATCACAACCGCGTGACAATATGTATACATAATACGCTCATACAACTAAAAACAATAATCAAGTACACTAAGCTGGTTATTTCCAATAAAAACGAGTGATTTATTGGTTGTATTTTAGTGTTACTAATGCGGTTGGTTTTATATCAATTGCCATGCCCCAGTGCCCAGCTCATAAATTGACAAATCGTCGATTTGTCGAGCAATGAAATAAAAAACAAAAAACGAACATAGGTTCAGTCTCAGTCGTATAAAAACGACTGAGGCGGCACGGACACGAAAACATATTTTGTCGTATTAATCCGACTGCGGCCGTCAATACGTTAAATTGCAATGCAATTCGCAAGAATGACAATCATGTTAAAATTTTTAAAATATTGTCCAATTTTGCATTTTAGTACTAAATGGACACAAATTCTGAATTGCGTTTGTTCAGCAACAAAATAATTTCATCTGAATTCCATATTTACAGTTCTTTATATGGAAATTATTCGGTATATTTGTTATAGACATGGACGTTTCAAATAATATTTTGATGTAACTATGTGAACTAAATTCAACAGTTCGTAAAATTCATATTGAAAAAGTTACCGCTTACAAATATTCAAATTGAGTGAGACACACCACAGTGCGCTTTTGAATTTAATTCGGTTTTCAGCGGCCTTAGTTTCAGTTCCCTGTTAGGGTACGGTCACGAAGGGCTTAAAGCCGTTTTTTTTTAAATACCTTCGTAATTTTTTCGTGGATACAAATCCGAATGTATTTAAATTGATTTCTCTATTGGATGTACAATAAAAGAAGTCCCCTTAATAAAACTGACGATTTAGTGAAAATTTAAACCAAAGTTACGTTCCAAATTCAAACGAAGCTAAGTTATTAATTAGGACGTCTAAATATTGTATTTATGAAAGTCATTATCATCGGCATTGTGGAAACACGGATAGACAGGCCTTGAAATTAATGTTGTTTTTTTTTTCGTCATTATTGTCTTTGTTCATTCGCGACAAGATCAAACAGTGAACTTCGAAGTAGAAGTAGGGCGGGTATAGTTATCATTGAGTTGCCCATGGCATTTTGAACCAATGATTGTATTTCAGTCTCCACTCCCCTGAAGGCATACGAACGGTAAACATTTCATTCCGTTTCGTGGAAAAAGAAACTGAAGAGCTAGAAATTGCCCGCCCCCGCTCCGCCTACTCTATAACCCGAGGTTTTCTTAATCAGGGCTGTTGAAACAAATTGTAAGCGGATTATTATAGCGGATAACAATAACTAGGTAATGTGTATGTTATTGTCTATAATATTTAAGCTTACACGAGCCAAATTATATTGGGGGAGGATAACGAATCTATTAGCGTTTTTTCCTTATTCGATTACCAAAACATATTGTTTTTATTGCTGGTTTAGCAATATTGTAAGTGGTTTTTATGGCTATAGCTGTAATTTTACTAATATTGACAAAACCAAAATAAATAAATCAGGGAAAGTAGGTCTTTTAATTACCCAACAAAAATCTTATTGCCCAAATCTAAAACAGTAAATGCCCATTATCACTACGGGCTAGGTAGCCCTGAAAAAGGTTCCAGAAAAGAGTCACGTCTCCACACCCATTATTAATTTATCTTTTTTTTAAACCAACACATCCCACTAAAAAGACACGATTTTTACACCGAAACATTATCCAAACTCAATTGATGGCCTTTAACCAACAAAAAGATAGGTAAATGCCACAAACCGAAAACGGCGATCGTAAATTCTATACCTGTGAAGTCGGCACTGGCCAGTTAACGGTTTATTGCAAGCTTGTGGTCACATCCTTAGAAGTCCATGTTACGATTCAGTACCGACCGGCGCGAGTTTTATGGCGAGGGTTTCTTTGAATAATGTAGCAGCCGGCGCGTGAAGAGACGAGCTACAGAGCTGGTGGTATAGGGTGCGAGTGAAGAGCGGGTTACATGGGTTTCCACACATTTTCAGTTCGGCCATCTTCGACACAGTATTTGTTGAACAACAAAGCCGACCCGAAGCAATTACTACATTTATTCGGCTTATGTTCTTCGAAATTAACCCCAGATCTACAATGTTCTGGTCGGCTCAGCACAATTCGAACTAACCCGAGCGGTTTTCTCCGAAACATAAATATCAACTATATTCGAGTTTGTCGCCCGTATGAGCCGAACAGTTATTAGCACCCCATAGGTAGTTCGCCAAGCCAATTTGGGCAGTTAGTCTTGTTAACAACGTTGGTGCAATGCATTTTTTACAAAAACTTGAGCCAATAATGCCGCAGCCAATATGGAATGGATAGTGAAATTTAACTTTTAGCTCTGCGGAAAAGCTGAGGTTACAAATTTATTGTCGTGCCTAGATTTTTTTTTTTTATGGTCATAACATTGGGTACTCAGTACTCAGCTAAATGTACTTTTTTATTTTGATTTATAAATCAAAATAAAATAAATATTTTTTTAATAAATATAATCGCTTTAAGCATGTAACCTGAACCACTTACAAAACTGTCAGCATACGATTTAATGCAAAGTGTTGGAGAATTTAAAATGGCCGAATCATCCATTACTACATTATTTTATATGGTCTATTAGCCCACGTACAATGTAATTACAAAGTGGGATATCATATACTTTGAACTCAGTATGGAATTAAACTTGTAGAAAATCAAAGAGAAAATGAAAACAGTTCTTTATGAAAATGAAAATCTCACTTTTCGTGCTGCATTTTAATGACGTCGAAAAGTCACGATTCTGCAACTGTTTTACGTTAGTTTTATTTAGTACTTTTTAGCTCATTAAAATCTTGTTTTAAAAAACATTTCTACAATTTTATTTGAGTAAAATGCAAAGGATTGTTTCAAGTCAAAAGTTACCATTTTACGGCATTTTAGGGTTGAGTAAATCTGATAGATTATAAGTTAATTTTATTATAATAAATACATTAATATTTTATTATAAACTTTGCAAGTACAAAAAATATAATAAGGGTGTTGCCTGAGCTGATAACTCAGCTACTCTACGTGGGTTGCCAACTCATCGCGTCTTTATTAGTAGGTACAGCAATGTGACCCTTTCCGTCAGTCAACTTTTACGACACACCCGGGTGATAATCAGCTGATTCATTTCGTTTTTCCTTACTCCCGCCTTTTTACTCCTGTGCTCAGTACATTTATCACACGTGAAAATTGAGCCCAATTTATTATTGAGACAGATTCTATTAGGAAATGGATTGCTAGGTAAATTCACAAACTTATGTAAATTATCCGACTATCAAATTACAACTGTAATTTTTTGACAGTTGCATGAAATGACTCACGGAAATTGACGTAGAGTCCGCGCCACCACTGAAGTCCATTTGACGCGGCGCTGGTTTTGGTTCCATTGCATTTAAAAAAATATAGTTCCACAATTTTCCGCCGGGTTTCTTTCGTGGCGCCCACTTTAGGGTGTAAATTTGCTTATCTATATTTTTTATAATATAACCGGGCATTAGGAAGAATGCTAAATATTTTTGTTTTAATTTGGAACTGTTTGGTAGGTAGGTATGTAGGTAGGTAGATAGGTACGTAGGTAGGTGTAGGTAGGTAGGTAGATAGGTAGGGTAAATACGTAGGTAGGTGGGTAGGGTAGCTACCCTACCCACCTACCACCTACCTACCCTATCTAGCTACCCTACCTAGCTAGGTAGGGTAGGTAGCCGTAGATACGTACATAGTCCTACCCATGCGAAGCCGGGGCGGGCAACTAGTATTTTTTATATACCTCTTAAGCGGAATAAAATATAGAAGCAATAAAGTGACTAAAAATATATTATTTAAGCTGATTTTTTATTTATTTATTTTATTATTTATGTACACACAGTAAAATACATAGAGATACGAAATAATTATAATTTGAGTACAAAGAGAGTTTGAGTTTGAGTTTTTCTGCCTTTAATGGCAAAACCAATGGTACACCCACATTTCGCCGAATTTAAAATTTCTCGACGGCATGTGAAGCCAAGTCAGAGGCCCATGGACGGCATAAACACTCTGACACCAGGTTAGTCATTAACCACACGAAAAAGAAGAAGATTTCGCCAGTTATGTTTAAGTCCCATGTAATAGGGGGCGAGCCTCTTGCCACCAAGGGGGCCACAGATATAAACTCTGGGCTGCTACTGAGAAATTCCTGATGGAAAACACTTTCCCCGACCTAGGAAACCATGGGTGAACCATATACTACATAATATTTAGTAAGAATTTAACTAGTGACCAATAACCTAAACGAAAGACACCCGATACGAGACAACCGAACCAGCCCAAATAAAACCATTATGTGTAGGTACTGACGTTGTCTAATGAGCTAACCGAAATACATTGGTCAGCAAACCATATCCGCAAATCAATTTCAGAACACGCTTAAATAATTTCAACCAATAATTTAACATTCGAAAACCCACGTTTGAATATAAATTGCTATGAAATGAGTAAGAAAATTGAACCAAGTTAAAGCTACATAAGTAATTTTTATTAGTTCTCCAGCAAATAAATTGGAATACAATATTTATTGGTCGATGTACAGTCAGCATGCGAAGTGGATGATTGTGAATTTATTAACATGGGCATGGCCGGTGATTGGGAACGTTTCGCAAACTTACATTTTGGATTAAGAGGTTTAGCTAATATTTGCTTCTGTACATAGTTAGGTACGTATCTTAGAGCTGTGGCTGAAAAAAATCTTGAAATCACTGAAATATATTCCGATCTTGCACTATAAAGTTAAATTCTGATAATATTCAATTCATAAAAATACGGCTATTTAAATTTTAAGCTATGAAGAAATTAGGCAAACAATTTTACACAGACCGTACAACAGGTTTAAAAACCAGAAACCATTGATTTCCGTGTATATCAAAACTAGACACCCATAGCCTTTGTTCAGGATAAAACACTATAGCAAAAAGTGTTATTGAAAAAACCCAATAACACTTTGGCCGACCTAGGAATCGGACCCAGGACCTCGTGCTCACATAACAATCGAGCGCATAAAGACAAACCACAGTATCTCAAAAATCAACATTGGGATCCAACAATGACATTGCCGAAAAACTCCAGTCCATCAACAGCATCCATCCCATCATCCATCGCCGTCCTTCTGGCCACAACGTTACACAGATCGAGTTAATTACAGTTACTTCAGAGGGAATCAGAAATGCAATTAGTTTCGTGCGTGCGCTCCGGTAATCCGGGCTTTTTACTGCCTCTACGAACGCGTTCGTCCCGTCCCTAACAAATGTCATCTCGTTGTCGTTACGGGTCAATGTCGTATAAGTTTTTTTACGATCCCCACATTTGTTTGCTGAGTCAGAAATTGGAGTCTATTACGCCGATTTTTTTTTATTTGTATGAAATATTGTCAAGTTTTAGGCTTGTTTTTATGTTGCTGTTATTACAGCCATCATTTTGGTTTTGTTTCTTTTGTTTATTGTTGATACTAAGTGGGGTTTCAATTTGCACCAGGTGTAGTAATTTGTCTCAACATTTTTTCCAATACATTTCAATTCACTTTAATAAAGTTGTAATATTGCTTCGCTCTCGAAAAAAAATTCTAGAACATTTCAAGTCTTATTGTGAATTATTTTTATTTCATTACTTTATCAAAATATAATGTTAACTGAAATATAGTTATGTAAGCTAGAATATCAAAACGGTGAAGGAAAACATCGCGAGGAAACTGAAAATTACCGAGTACCAAAAATTCGAAGACATGTGACATCCACCAACCCGCACTGGGCCCGGGCCGCGTGGTGGATTATGGCCCACTCCCTCTCACAGGGAATAGGCTTGTGTCCCAGCTGTCGGAACATTAAAGGCTGCTTATGTTTATGCTAAGCTAGAAAATTGAACCGAAGAATTTTGCTTAACCACATGCCAGCAAGTTGTCTTTACTCATTTAATTTTCTTGTTGACCTCTGAGACAACTATATGAAAGTGTTTTTAGCAACGAAATTTTCATTCAAACACAAAGGGCCTTCCATAAAGTTTAATTACAAAATATTTAACGCAACTATACCGCCAAACTTCCTTTGTAATGGCGATCCTAAGTCCAAGTGTTGGAAATTTTCCAACATATTTCGTTCTGTAACGAGGTCAAACGACAGAAAGGGAGTTTGCACAACAACTGTTTACATAGAAAGGACAAAGGAATTATTAATCCGAAGATTTTTTTCTCTGAGATAAAGGGGAGTGACCTATTCTATGTAATGGCTGACGTAATTCTTCTCAATCATGATAGGGTTGGCTCGCTGTGAGGAAAGAAGCTTTCCTTTGCGTATTCATTAGGGAATCGTTGCGACAAATGTTCCGGAATTATGTTTCCGGGATTATTCGCTTACTCAAGAAAACAAGATGTGACACTCCTTATCCGTTGGAGGAAAACATGTCGTCGTGCTCCGCCGTGATTGTTGATTTCATTATCGTTGATCCGTCGCCTTTGTCACTTGCGTATGTTTCACGTTTTGCCTTTGACTTGACCTTTTTATTGGATAAATCGTTAATCTTTCAAGTTATTATTGTGATTGGATGCAATTTATGACTTCTACCTATGGTTATAAACCCATATTTTGCTATTGTTTTGGTTGACAACCTTATATGTAGCATGACATGGTTTACTGGTTACATCGTCCGGCAGAAATATTTTACTGGTTACATCGTCCGGCAGAAATATTTTACTGGTTACATCGTCCGGCAGAAATCTTTTGGATCGTCATTTTTCACGCAAGTTGCTTTCATCTGGGAATATCTATTTTCAATAATACACTGATTAACCCATAACAACCCAAGATTTGCATTGCAAGTGATAATGCAAGGTAATGAAATTTCATTTTAATGACTCAGTTTTAATGTAATTTAGTTTGTGAATTTTGAATTTGAATTTTAATGTGCATATTTAATTTTAAATGATCAATTGTATGTATTTGTGATAAGTATATTGGGTCTTGGTTCCTTAGTAAATAAATAACTAAATAAAATTATATAAACCGGCAGTCTCATCAATAAAAAAAACATACTAACTTTATCTCCAAAAATATCATTAATGGATCAGTACCTTCCATCGACGCATAAATCTATTTCACATTTGCGAGCAGGTGTGGTAACGGAGCGCCAGCGAACTAGTGTGAAACTTTTTAATCCTCATTAAGAGGTACTGCACTTTCAATAACAGCATTATTTCATAGTTCTTAAACTTTGCAGTCCCTCTTAATATCATTTTCAGCAGTTTTTTATGTGACGTGTGGATTTATCACAAACTAGGGACTCTATCTGTATATCTATCGATATGGTGATATGTCAAAACATCGAGATTATGTATTGGACGGTCACCCCGGTCTTAGCTTAAACTTTTTTTTTTGAGGGTGGGAAATTTTCAAATAACTTCTCCCGCTATGTGCGGATCGGGAGGGTGTGTCAGACTTTTACTGACTAAAACCCATCCGTGTTCCTTCCGTTGCCTGTGTGCCGGGGCCGCGATATCCCTTTCGGACAAACCCGCAACCCCGGCAGGCATTGGTCCTTATGGACCTCGTCAGTTGGTGCTGACATCTCTTTGAGGCGCGCGTGGAACACAACGCGCCGTCGACCCGGGCCTGGTCCTTATCGGACGGTGAGCTACCCATTGCTCACCGTCCGCAAGCCCGCGCCGTCTTAGCTTAACCTTTGGTCGACTTTTGCGGCTGTTATTATTTAGCCACAAGTCCCTCATTAGCAGTTGACATTTACGGGATAGTTAATGACCGACATGGTAAAGGTCTATAATCAGCATCGCGGTAACCTTCACCCTGACCTTTCAATTAACCATTCATCTATCCCAGCTCTTCATTCACCAAATCAGCACAAATGTCTACGCATCGACCCTTTGACGATGCACAATCAATACCAACTTAACGAGTCAATTATATCGATTCCACTGAACCTTTTCACCCCGGCTACCTTTTCAGGGTTCCGTAGGTTCATTATTGAGCGTAACCTGAATAATTCTGGCTGGTCGGTCGGTAGATAACCCTAATTTCATGCGTGACTTACTAAGCTTGACCGGTTCTTTCTACAGTAACGTGCCGCAAAATTGCCTCCTAATCCTGTTGTCAACTATCGATAGTTATTGAACTGTTTATACGTTTCATGGTAGAGGAAATAGAGTCTATTTTGGCGTCTCAAAAATTGCTGATGTGTCATGCTTAGGTGCTGCATAAGATTAATTAAATACAGTGATCAGCGATGGGTTGGAGTTGGAAGAGCTCGTGGCTAAGTAACAACAGCCGCACTGGTCGATCCATCAGGTTAAGCTACGCTTGTCGGGGTTGGTCAGTGGATGGGTGACCATCTTTACATACCGAGAATCCTCCGTGCCTCGGAAAGCACGTTAAGCCGTTGGTCCCGGCTGTCATTCGTGGATCTTTGACAGTCGTTACGAGGCGTCAGAAGCCCGAAAGTCTGACACCAGTCTTACCAAGGGGTATCGTATTACCCAGTTACTGGGTTGTGGAGGTCAGATAGGCAGTCGCTCCATGTAAAATACTGGTACTCAGTTGCATCCGGTTAGACTGGAAGCCGACCCCAACATAGTTGGGAAAAGGCTAGGCAGATTGATCAAAAGCGATGGGTTGATATGGTAATACAGTTACAGAAGACAGTCACTGACTAGCACTTGACACGGCACAGGTGATTTAAAGCCCGTAATACACATGCCTGTAACTGGCACAAAATTAAGCAAGTAGCTTGCATGTCATCGTGACATTCAACAGTCAGAAGTTGTTATGGCTCAATGGCATGCAAGCTACTCGCATACTTCTGTGCAAGTTACAGGCATGTATATTACGGGCGAGATAAGCTGTGTAAAAAAAGTACAAAAAAATATCAAAGCCAGTCACTGCTATTTTTTAAGTTACAAAGTTGATCAAAACTTGTTCAAATCCAAACATTTTAAAACTGCTGACGCACAAAAATATAATAAATTAACTTACCAAATGCGTTTCTCAGAAGTAAACTGAACACGATTCCCACAAATATTTGATGTTTGAAAAGTTTTGATGAATCGCTCTATTACACCAACATTACCTTGCGTTTGTTTTCACATGTCAAAAACATAGACTTCAATATTCTAACAAAACAAATCCTATGTACTGCGTGTTTTTGTTGTTTTTCTTTTAAGTCGCTCATTTTGTTTTCCTCTTCTCGAAAACGACACAGAAGTGGTTTCTGTACGGTCTACCAACGGAAAATTTGACCTAACAAATTTTTGTATTCGGTAATGCATAAAATTGGTATTTATTTTTTATTTTTTATTGGCCCTGTGTGTCGGACTCGCACATGAAAAGTTCAGTACCACCGTATAACATTTAACACTACGTTTCTTATTTTAGTAAAAAAACAAATTTCTTAAATACAAGAAACGTATTTTTTTTGCTCTATAATTTTTAAGCTTATATTATTTTTATTGATAAATGATAAATGATTTTATTTCTGTAAGTGGGTTTGGACAAAACACTTTTACAAGTCAATCATATTTTTTAAACTAGATGAGGTCGGCGTTTCCTATCTGACTACTCCGAGAAGAAAGGCCGAAACAAACTCAGAGGTCACAGTCTCTTTTAAAGTCCAGACATAATCTTGGTCAGATCATGTGAAGATCATGTAGATTGGTGTCTGAGATGGTCTTTTGAGGAAAGAACCACACAGATTGAGAGGACCTGTCCAGTCAGTGCACGCATTTGTCAGTGACCGTGCAGCTCAACTCAGGGTTTAAGGAGCTCAACGATTCGACGAACAATACCAAAGAAAGGACGTTTGGGTAGGCCGCATAAATTACTCAAGCTGCCAGACCGTGATAAAAACTAAATAATAAAATAAAAAGAAATGACCCACATAGTCTTCACATTCACAATGATTAAAACAATATAATACTTTAAAAAGTAAATATTCATGTCATTGTATTGTATATAAAATTAATTAATGTCAATGTGTACATAAAACCCAGAAATAGTCTTGGTCAGATCATTTAAGGACCATGTAGATTTGTGTCTCAAATGGTCTTTTGAGGAAAGAATTATACAGATTTGAGTGGACCTGTCCAGTCAGTGCACGCATTTGTCAGTAATCGTGTAGCTCAACTCAGAACTTAAAGAGTTCAACGACTCGACGAACAATACCAAAGAAAGGACATTTGGGTAGGCCACATAAAGTACTCAAACTGCCAGATTATCATTACCAATAACTGAGAAAAAAAAAAAAAAAATATATGATCCACATAGTCCTCACGTTCACAATAATATAAAAAAATATGTATATATTATACTTCACAAAGTAAATATTCATATAGTGGTACAAATGATTGAAAAAAAAAAACAAAAATTAAAAACCAAATTTTTACTCTAAAAATAAATAAAAAATAAATTGGAGCAACTTAATCCTAGGCCTTTTTGTTCTCAACGTAATCTTTAATGGTATAAAACGCTTTCTGGCACAACTTACGTTTAATGAATGATTTGAATTTATTAAGGCTTAGATCTTGTACGTGGCTTGGAAGTCTATTATAAAAGCGTATACATTGACATCTGAACGAGCTACCTATTTTCTTGAGCCTTGTTGTAGGTACTACAAATTTGTGTTTGTTCCTAGTGTTTTTCTTATGGATATCACTGTATTTTTTATACAATTTTATATTTTTACGGGTATATAAAAGATTTTGAAAAATATACTGATTTTATTGTATTAATTGTTGTTATAGCAACAATAGAAATACACAATCTGTGAAAATTTCAACTGCCTACCTACATGATGGACGAAAATGATAAAACGGATAAAAATGATAGGGAAGATCATCATAATTCATTATTATCCAACTACCTAATTCATAATAACTTCAATCCAATATTCAATATAATAATAATACAGTCCAAATTAGTTAATCCAATTTCATAAGTACTGAAATGCATTCTATTTTACCAAGAACTGTCGTTTGACATTGTATTATTGCTCTCCAGTAATAAAATAGGTACCTAATTGACTGTATTTCATTTGCAGACTCAAAGTCTGGAGTCCCCATTCAATATGCATATTACGACTCAACTTTCCATCTATAAACAAAACCTCATATAATTCTAGTTTTCTCCAAAGCGTTTAACTCCTTTGTGTTTGGCAACGAAACTATTTATCGTGGGGCGGTCTCGATCGCCCCTAATATATTTGAACTCTAACTACTGCCCAAATATTTCCTATTCTACAATTTATAGGTAAGCATTCGTATCAATTTGTTTGAGGTTATTGTGGAATCGGTGTTCTAGATCAAATTAATCATCCATTATTGCTCCTTTTCTGGTTCTAGGTATCCATTCTTCTTCTTATTTTCGTGTGGTTACTAAATAATCTTTTGTCAGAGTTTTAAAGCCGCCCATGGTCCTCCGACTTGGCTTCAAATGCCATCGAGAAATATTTCTCAGGCATGCCGTTTACTCACGATTTTTTCCGTAACCGTTTCCGAAGCACGTGATAATTGTACAATATGCACATGAATTCGGAAAAAAAAACCAGAGGTGCGTGGCTTGGGTTCGAAATCGAGACCAATGAGTTAGCAGTCAGACGGTCACACCACTATGTTATCACTGCCCGTAGGCATTCCTAAAACACAATTGATTTCTGTTCGAAAATGTTATTTTTCAAAACTTCAAAACTTTTACATAAGATTTATATTTGGTCTGCGCAAATATGATCACATTTCTGAATTTCGTACTAAACTCAAGTGGCTTCCCATACGTCTTCGCCGGAATACTCATATCTTATTTCAGCTCTACAGTATTTTGTTCAATCCTACAACCCCCTCTTATCTTAAAAAACGTTTCAAGTTGTTTCATGACACACATAATAGATATCTGAGGTCATCGGAAAACTTGAGACTAGAGATGCATTCCACCAGCTTTTATGACAAGTCTTTTACAGTTCAAGCAGTACGGTTATGGAATGCCTTACCCGTGTCGTTAAGGCGTGCTCAATCTTTGTCCACTTTTAAAATTCTGGTAAAAAAACACTTCCTCTCTCCTTAAACATCATCATTACATATAGTTTCTTGATCTTGTTTCATGTTTATTATTGTATATATATGTATATTTATATAGATAAGTGTATGCTTTATGAATGTATGTATTTATTGTGTATGTAAATGGTACACCACTGACTACCTTAATACCGTATAATGCAGAAGGCTACGACAACATATCCTTAAGTATGCTTAACCTAACTTTGCCGCACACTTTGGCAACTATTACCTACATTATTAATTGTTCCATATGGACATCACAGTTTCCTTACCAATGGAAAATTGCGACAGTTAGACGAGACTCCCCTAACTAAGAGTCCAAACCCTACAGAAGTTAAGGACTTGCGGCCGATCAGTATTCTGCCCTGTCTCTCAAAAGTAATGGAGAGAGTAGTATGCCGTCAATTAACTCGGTTTTTAGAAGAGAATGAGGTGTTACCTGATCTGCAATCCGGTTTTAGAAAACAGCGTAGCACTTCTACGGCGTTACTAGATGTTACGGACAATATTCTATCAGCTCAGGATAAGGGCATGTGCTCACTGATGGTGCTACTCGATTTTTCCCGTGCATTTGACTGCATTAACGTCTCGCTATTACTGTCGAAGTTAAAATACTACGGTTTTGACGACAATGCCATTCAATGGTTCCACAGCTACCTCAGTAACAGAAAACAACTTGTAGAATTGCGTTTGTCGGATGGTACTAGCTTGACTTCAGCCCTTACTTCTATAGAAAGAGGCGTTCCTCAGGGATCGATTTTGGGTCCGATTCTTTTTATTCTCTACTGTGCAGACATAATAAAGTGCCTTCAGAAATGCAAGTATCATATTTATGCTGATGACGTCCAACTGTATTTGTCTTTCAGTCCAGATGATTATGAGTCGGCCGTGAGAGACCTAAACGACGACCTAGAAAGAATCGCCGCATGGTCTGATGAAAATTGTCTGGCATTAAACCCATTGAAAACCAAGTATATGTTGTTTGGTACGAGACAGCAGTTGAAAAAAATACCTTCGGGCCTTAATTTGACCCTAATGGGTGAGCCTATTGACCGTGTGAATGAGGCGCGGAACCTTGGATTATGTATGGACAACAGCCTTAGATTTGAGAAACACGTTGCTAACTCCGTAAAAAACTGCTTCTATCGTCTGAAACTGCTTTACAAAATGAGGCCGTTCTTGTCTGAAAAGCTTCGCGAACAGCTAGTCGAAACCCTTGTTCTTTCTAAATTAAATTACGCTGATACGGTTTACGGTCCATGTTTGCTGGCTCGTACCGATCGACTTATACAAAGAGTCCAAAATGCATGTGTACGCTTCTGCTACTCTGTTCCCCCTAGAATTCATGTCACCCCCTTTCTTAACAAGCATTTTATTCTCAAGATGAAGTCGAGACGAAAGTTACATCTAGCGTGCCTGCTTTTTGGTGTCGTTAAGTCACAGAAACCGAAGTATTTGTACGACAAGTTTAGTTGGATGGCTAGTAGACGGGATTGCGCGCCAAGGCAATGTGCACAACAACTTTCAACACAGTCGCATAGGACAGCAGCTTTCAGAGGCACTTTCCGATACGCTGCATCTAAGGTGTGGAATAACATCCCACCACCATTAAGGGTACTGGGCACTATCCACACGTTCAGAACACGTTTACGGCAGTATCTGATAGATTCGCAACAGAAACTGGATATGGTCGCCCTAAATGTTTCACTTATATGAAATACAATACAATACTTAGCTTAAAACATAATTCCTATTGCGTCAAAACAATATATTGGGTATGGTATTGCGCACGCTCGGTGTTTTTTCCGTCCTTTGCTGCCTGAAATGTCAAATAAAATCTTGGCCAAAGATTGCCGTAGACGATGGTTTTGTTTATGTGTACATCTTTCGAAAACGCATAACTAACTAGAAAAACGGAACGGAGCATAAATAACTTATTTTACACTTACACTAACAAATACTGATCAGCAAAAGAAAATTGAAATGAAAATTATTGTGATAATAAATGACGCTTACCTTCTTTTATTAACAGTGTAGGTACTTATTTCATCTATTGTTATATGTACTTCACTTTCTTATTATTATTTATCTATATTCATATGTTTTATTCAAACACCCCACAGTAATTTTATGCCTGTCTTAAAACTAAATAGCAGTCAGTGTATCTGTCCGCCGCGGTTGGCGGCCTGTTGCGCTTTGTGAGTGCACGAATCAATCTAGTGTAGCTAATCGCTAAGAACAGGTTTTGCGTGGACAGGTCCTGTTGTTTTCATATATATTTTATTTTTGTTTTTGTAATTTATATTTGATTTCTAGTTTATTTATTTAGTTATAAGTATACAAATTATGTATTAGGTATGTTGAGACTGTTTTGTACTCGCCGTCACTTGTCCCTACATAAAGGTTCATTAGAAAACCAGCGTCAGACAGCATCTGTCTGGCATTAATGCTGAAATGAACCTTTTTGGCGCAGCCGTGAGGCACACACTACTCGTATTATTGTCACTTTTTTATTTTGTATTTTGTGTTTCACGAACTGTGTCCAAATAAACATTTTTCTTTCTTCTTTCTTTTCTTTACCTGCAGTATTTGTCTCTCCTTCTCCCTTTAATCCATCCAAAGGTTGTCTGTAAAAGATCGCTTTTAGCGATAAGACCGCCCATTGTGTCACCCTAAGTAAAATGACTACATTTTTATCTGTACTTTTAATGGTGTACATAATAAAGAATATTCTATTCTATTCTATTCATTTTTTTTTTGTTTTAACCTATTTTGTCCCACCGCTGGACAAAGGTCTCCCCACACGTTTCCAGTGATCTTATCGGAAGCTTATTCTTCCATGTCCTCCATAACAGCCCGGGCCGTAGTGAAAGTACTATGCAGTTAGCAAAGTAATTCGTAGATACATTAAACTAAGGTTTTCCACCTTTTAAAGACGGCTTTCATATATATCAGTTTTTTTAAATTTCAGTGGCGCATCCTCATAAGTACGTCTGGTTGCCCAAGACCGATGGCCTCGTCAGATCCGAGCAGGAGTCCCTCAGGGCTCTGTACTCGCTCCCCTATTGTTCACGCTATTCACCAGCGATATCCCTAGAAATAAAAAGACTCAGTTGGCTCTGTTCGCAGACGACACTGCCATCTATTGTAAAGGTTTAGGTTCCGCTTCGATGCTTCAAAACCTCCAACAGGCGGTCAATAACCTTGGCGCCTGGTTTAGGAAGTGGAGAATCGAGGTCAATCCCGATAAAAGCCAAGCGGTCCTCTTCTCGAAACCGTGGCTAAATCCCTCTTTCCCCCGATCAGTCACCATGTTTGGCAAGCCGATCCCTTGGGCTAAGCGAGCCAAATATCTAGGTGTGATCTTAGACAGGCATCTCACGTTTTCAGAGCACATAAAGGCGGTTCACTCGCGAGCCTCTTTCGCTCTCAGTAGACTCCATTTCGTATTAAATGCACGTAGCAAAATGTCACTCAGGTGCAAATTGCGAACTTACACCACGTGCATCCGCCCAATCATGACCTATGCGGGTATCGTCTTTGCCCATACCAAACCCCGATTCATCCATAGGTTGCAAACCCTACAGAACCGATTCCTCCGTAGAATCACGGGATCCCCCATGTATGTTAGAAATGAGATCCTCCATCTCGATCTTAAAATACCTACCATCCACCAGTTTCTCAAACGCATGTCAAAGCGTTACTTCGATTCAGCCGTCAAACATCGCAACCCTCTGGTTGTCGAGGCAGCTAGTTACATTCCCTCTAGAATCAGTCACTTTCGCCGCCCAAGGCATATCCTCTCCGACCCAGATGACCCCATCACACTCCTACAGGAGAGCAATAGGGCCACGAGTACAGTGCACAAACACAACCGACACCCGCGTTACAGACCTCGCCGTAGAGGTCCCCCGCGATCGCGACCCTCCCGAGTAAACGATACTCCCCCCCGACCCTTGCTCGTCGACGAAGCGCCAGCACGCGTTGCCGCTGAGCCTGTAGCTTTAAATTCCCCGATCAATAATCATGAAACCACCATCTTGATCCAGCCTGTCCCTCTTGCTGTCCTCCCCTCAGCGAATGCCCTAAGCCGAGGTTTGCACCCCACAGGGGGTGGCCCTTAGCGAGCATTCGCCTAGTTTTAATTAGAATAGTAAAATTGCCCTGGCTGGAGGCTTTGAGTGTAGAAGCTTAAGGCAGCCACAGGAAAGCCCGGTTAAGCAGTCACTACCTTAGTGGTAATCTGCGAGATGCCCTAGGTAGGAAAAAAAAAAAAAAAAAAAAAAAGACCGATGATGGAGACAGCTTAGAGGAATTTCATTATGCAATTCCAGCGCACGCTTTCCTTAATGAATTTGATTATAACTATCTTTGCCGTTTGCCTAACGAAGAACCGTAATGTAAGTTCTTGTGATGACGTGTAAACGTTACACGTTGTACACGTTATGACGTGTAAAAGTGATTCCGATATCCTATTTACAGAATAAACAATTTCATTTCATTTCATTTGTCTTTGTATTGTTACCTAGTTTTTTCAAGAATCGAATAATATTTATTAATGTATGCGGCAACAAGACATGCAATAACATGTTGAACATGTTGAAACACGTCAATTAAAACTAAACAAGCTGCAAAACGAAGTATCATTGGCACTATTCGTTGCAAATTCAGGCAAAACATTGTTCTACCCACTTCATTAGCGGCTCTCATTTGTTACGGCTACAAAAGAGGGAAATTAAAAAAAAAAAACACATTAGTGTAAAGAAAAAAGTTTTTTTTTTTTTCTTAAAAAACCTTGCCCCACACTAAGAATTTCTTTTTTTATCGTGGGTGCGTTGACAAACAAAGAAACTCACATACACTAACACCCAGACCCGAAACAACTACTTGCAGATCATAAAAATATTTGTTCCGTGCGGGGATCGAAGCCGCGACACGTTGCGCAGCAGTCGATCGCTCAGCCACTGCGCCAACCGTGTCGTCAATGTATGTTTGTTAGTTACGCTTTCACACTAAAATGGCTGAACAGATTCGGATGAAATTTGGCACATGGGTAGACCATGAACTGGGTTAGGACATAGAATACTTTTAATCCCGATATTCTCACGGGATCGAGACTTATGCAGGTGAAACCGCAGGGCGCAGCTAGTAATAGATAAAATACATGCAAACGAGCTCAACTATACCAGTGATCTCCTATTAAAATATAGTTTTCAGTCATCATCATCTTCATTTCAGCCGAAAGACGTCCACTGCAGGACATAGGTCTCCCCCAGCACTGCCACTTCAACCAGTTTTATGCTTCTCGCATTCAGCGGATTCCTGCGAGTTTCACAAGGTTATCGGTCCACTTTGTGGGGCCTTCCAACGCTACGTCTTCCGGTACGCGGTCGGCGCTCCTGAACCTTTCGGCCCCATAGGACATCTGTTCTGCCAGCAATATGCTATGCCCACTGCCACTTCGGTTACCTTGGTTCTCCTACGGATCTCTTCATTTCTGATTCGATCACGTAGGGAAACTTCAAGAACCTTCTAATGAGGCCCATTGTTTCTTTTGAGTCGGCTTAGTACTTATTCAGAGTAAAATATTGCGTCCTAAATTAACGCAATCCACTGACGAATATTAATTATCTTTTCAAAAACGGTTATTTATTTACTGTATTATTTTGTCGGGTCGATTTACCGATTCGTTTATAATTCAAGTACCTAAATGCGTAATGCTAATTTGAGTAGCCCTTGACCTGTTCTGTTGCATTGTCCGAGAATTTCATCATGCTTTGATTAGGCAATTGAACAAATGTAACATGGTCATCCTAGATGCAATGCATTATTTACCAATAGGTAGATCGCCGTCCGATAAGGACCAGGCCCGAGTCCACGGCGCGTTATGTTCCACGCGCGCCTGGGTTTGAGTCTGACATCCCGCTCCGCCTAGAGCGGGAGAAGTTATTTGATAATTTCCCACGCAAAGAAAAAGGATGCTTTTTATTAAGTGTCTATACTATTTTCGCGATTAAGCTTCCATACATGCAAGCAAATATGTATTTTTGGAAAAATAACACTTCAACATTTTTAATAAATGTATTTCCGAAATCAATTAAATGTACTCTATTCACTTTTGTTATTATTTGATATTTGTGTAAGTGTAACATCAGTTGGAAACAATACAACAATATAATGCTTCGTGCAGCGTTGACGCGCTTGATGTTCGTTTGCTTTAGGACAAACCATGAAAAAAATCGCAATGTCGGTTTTTAATTTATTTTTGAAGGTGGGAAATTATCAAATAGCTTCTCCCGCTCTGGGTGGAGCGGGAGGGCATGTCAGACTTTTACTGACTAAAACCCACCAGTGTTCCTTCCGTTGCCTGAGTGTCGGAGCCGCGATATCCCTTTCGGACAAACTCGCAACCCCGGCAGGATGTCTGCCTTTACATTGTTATTTTACTGTGGATAATCTAGCCTATACTACTATGGGATATTTGAAAAGTAAAAGGGGAGGCATTTGCACAGTAGGACACAATATAGGGCAACAAGAAATACTAGCCTAGAATGACATAGCAATGGATTAGGTAATAATTACAAGAGTTATCAAGTTACGTTCATTTGTAACAAGTGATATTATCTGTGTCATGCGACGTTTTAATTAGTGCTGCGTCAATTATTGTCGTAGCTAATTAACTAATGCGACATTTTTAGGGTTATGACCTCATATCAGATTAAATCAAATCCTTTTAAAATAAGTACCGCAAACAGAAATTCATGATGTTAGGTCCGCTTCGAAGGAAGAAGAACTCTCGATGGGAAATATTAACCCATCTAAGAACTGACCGCAGCACGCGTTGCTGAACCTTGCAGCTCTGCGTGGCGTGTTATAAAATCCACAAGTCACTTTAATGTTCTTCTAATTACATGTCATTATCATTAAAACATGGTAGCAGTCTAAAGTCTGGATATGTGCCCGGTTGATGGCCATAGGCTCGTCCCCTGTTACAAGGACTTAAACATACCTGGCGGAATGTAAGTGTACTACCCTCGCCTGTGTACCCTACCACATTGGTACGATGTCAAAACGCACCGCGCCTGTGTAGCCTACCACATTGGTACGCCGTCACTTTCTCGCTTGGCCTTCAGTTTTAATGTAATTGTGCTTGTTATACTGTATCGATCTCTATCTAACTTGCACAGAGACTAGAAAACAAAATAGGAACGATATAATGTCACTGTCAAGTCTTTAAAGTGAACAGATCACTCGTTATGTACATTAGGCTGCCTCGTTGGTCTCGTAGTCGCAACCGCGACTGCTGGTCCTGGGTTCGATTCCCGGGTCGGTCAAAGTGTTATTGGGTTTTTCCATTACGAACTTTTAAGCTATTGCATAGCTTCTATTGCGGGCCTTGAGCGTGTACTCTGTTTTTATTTTTTGAATTTTTTTGAACGGAGCTTCAGTTTTCGTTCTTGTACTGACAGAAAGCCACATAAATTCCTGACATTTTCGTTAAATGGCGTTACGTTGTTAGAAGCATAATAAATATTGTAGCGGTGGGTGAAATCACTTGTTTATCTGTGCCGTGAACAGTGCGTGCTTTGTGTTAGCGGACGTTTTGATAAATACTTGGTACGTAAGTTTGTTATTTGTTTTTTACGTAAGATTATATACCATTTTGTTCGTGATTTTACGGTCTTTCTATAGTTTCAATGATAAATATTCCTGAAGAACCTACACGTATTGTAAGATAATAAAAATATTTTGGACAATATTAACTTCTCATTTATTTAATAAAAGAAAAAAAAATGTTTTCTTATCGGTCACTATGCTCAAAAAGTGTAACTTGAATTAATATCAAAGACAAAAAAACAAAGGAAAAAAAATACTGCATAAATAAAATAAATAAATAGGTAATTATAATTGCATTTAAGTTGATAAAAAATGCTATGCAATAGCTTTACCGCGGCAGTCTCCGAGTGCCACACGTCTTTTTTTTTTTAGTAACAGCCCGGAGTTTGGAACATTCGGTGTGATCCTGTGTGCCTAGGAAAGCACGTTAAGCTGTTGTTCCTGCGCCAGACCTCTCTCCGACCGTGTCGGATTGCCGTCCCATCGGACTATGAGAGTTTGGGAAGAGAGAGTGGTGCACCCGTGTCTGCGCACACACTGGTGTACTATAATATCTCCCGCGCCGAAGACTAGTCTCCGTTGAGATTGGCCGCCATGGCCGAAATACGGTCTCGAGGAGGTCTATAATTATAGGTAGACCTCTACCTAACCGTTTGGGGATTACAAGCGTGATATGATGCTATGTTATCATTAAAATAATACTCAAAAACTCAATTCACGCTAACGTAAATCCCTCTCAATGTCAATACGAAAATCACTGAAACAAAATCTCTGAGCATCCAACTGAAACAGTACCTATATCGCGAACTTTTGATATTGCGTCAGTCAGCCAAGTTGAGTCCTACAATGAAGACTTACTGCCTCCGTTGTTCTCAACACTTTCTTATAAGAATATATTGCTTATGTCCCGAAGTTGCTCGGCAACTTTGAAATGTTACCAGTGATACAATTTCGCGAACTTTGTAATAGCTCGGAGATATTTTGTGAAAATACTGCGTGTTTGGATGTGTTATTCCGATTGTACTATTGCGTATCAGGTACTTTTATTTGGAGTAACGGTTTTGATATTTTGTTTTTGATTAAAATTACAGGTATTTTACAGCAAAATGGACTACTTCAGTGATTGTTCTTTTCTTTTTACGATACTGTAGCTTGCAATAATTTACTGAGTCGATTGATTGATTTCCCTAATTTCCAATAATCATGTAGTATTAGAATAAATATAATGACTTTTAAGTGAATGGGTACAACATTTTTAACTTTTTTCCTTCTGTCCTTTTTAGGGTTCCGTACCCGAACGGTGTCAATCGGAACCCTATTACTAAGCCTCCACTGTCCGTCTGTCCATCCGTTTGTCTGTCAGCGGGTTGTATCTTATGAACCGTTATATGTAGAGACTTGAAATTTTCACAGATTGCGTATTTCTATTGCCGCTGTATCAACAAATAATAAAAATAAAGTTAATAATTAAAGATAGAAATAATTAATTACAAGAAACGCGTTTTTTGCTCGATCTTAAATACGGTACGGAACCCTTCGTATTTGCCATTTTTTTTCTAGAATTCGTATCTTACTAGAAGAATAAAGAATAGAATAAAATAAAGACAACAGTCTGACATTTATAATTGAAACGAAATAATATCTAATGTTTATTTATTCAAGATTCAGTTTTACGCAGGAGTTACTATCGAAATAATCTTATTTTATTAATTCAGTAATAGTTTTCTCTTTGAATATTATGTAAGCTATAACTATATTTAGATGTTCTTTTGTATTTAATCAGATAGGTACTATTTACATAATATATCAGCTAACAGACTTAAAATAATAATATAAGTATATTAAAAGAGAAGTGGGGAAATCATAGGGCACCAAAAAATTTGTTCTCAATGCCGTCAACAGGAAAAGTGCCCAAAATGCTGGTAGCATTGCCACGTTGTATGCTAATGCTGATTTTTTGGGCAAAAAACATGCCAGCCGCAAACCGCTTGGCGATGTTTCGAAATAAGTAATTACCTCCACGCCAAGATGTCTTGGGATACCTGAAGCGACGTAATGTACCAATTTGTTTAAATTTAATGGTGTATGAACAGTAACAGGTTGCTGACCTAAAACTAACAGCCTGAAGTTACCTATTCTTCATAATAATCAAAGCATATATCACTATCCTTACCACTCAGGTTTATTTAGGAGGAAGGCCTAAACCAACATAGCATCCAAAATCCACTTAATCATGATTTTGTTCCCACAAAATTATGTTACATGAAAATTATTGAAAATATCAGCGACAAATTGACAAGCCTAATTGGCAAACAAAAAATTCCTCTTCAATTTTATTCCACGTATTGAGAACAAAAAACGTGGATCCAATTTGCCAAAGTCGTCGTGTTTGTAACCATTTTTATTGGCGTGTGGGCCCAATTATTGACCCACATTTTGCATGTTCTTGAGTTGTGTTTTCAATTTTCAACACGCAACTGTCATTACTTGCACATTTGTGTGTATTCTTAGCAAGTGGGATGGATTCAAATTCGATATTAATATGACACTTCCGCAACTTTCCCAAAAGAAAAGCAATTTTTTTATTTTCCACTTATTATTAAATCATCTTATAATGGCATTACGTACTGAATAATATCTACCTCGCTTAACAATTCCTATGTAGAACCAAAACGAAAGTCTATCCCCAGAGGCCCAAAACAGAATTAGTTTTTAGCTTTTGCGATATCATCGATAAAATATGCATCCCTTGTGAAATTCAGCCAATGGATAACCAATATAACACTTAAAGGATTAATTACATTAGCATATTTTAACCCTCAAACTATCTACATTGCTGAGACATTCCATTTAAACGATTCCATCCCAAATGCACTCGAAAAACAAAATGAAAATGAGGCGATAAAAGCGTCAAGCTTGTAAAATAATGTTAATAGAAACAGAAATACAGAATTCTAAATCTGTTGAAACAAACATGAGTACAGTACAGTAGGAAAGTTTCTAGAGGACTCCAGGTAAATACAAGCCGATGGAGATTTAATAAAACGTTTCGGAATGTAATGAAGTGTAAAATAGAGTTCCTTCCAGAGATTAGTCCCTTTTGTCGTGCGGCGACGTCGCCGCCCAGGAAATCACTAGGAAATTGCCCAGTACCCCTCCTCTGGCGCCCGAGGAGCCACTGGTATAAACATTAATAATATCGTGGAAGCATGTTGTTTGGACATTGGACTTTTTTTTTCAGTCTGTGTAGGTGTAAATGTTTTCTTAACCCTCGAATTAAAGAAATTCTGAAATGATAGGTAATTCGAATCTTTACGGCTCTAAGCTTTTGCGAATATACTTAAGTAATGTTTATTATACCCTTGAAAATTAACGTCTACGCGTGTTTTTGTTAGATAAAACAGAATTACGAACAAAATAAATAAATTACAATGGATAACAATCAATCGTTGTCAACAGCTTTTTGGAACCAAAAACTAAAATGCACAGACACAAGAGCAAGACAATCCATAATGCGACCAATAAATCCTACTTTTGAACAATGACATCTACAAAAATACCGCCATTTTTAATCAAAGAAAGTGCTGCAAGTAATTCTTCGCACTACATATAGTACGTCGTATCAGTTTTATCTTTCACGGAGATTTTTCTCATGAATACCTTTTGCTTGACCGCGTGCCTTCGGAGTTAAGATGTCGAAACTGGGGCGAGTTCACAGAATAGTCCAGAAGGTCAGATCCATAGAACGTCAAAATAGGCGCACGCATATATAGACGCGTAAATGCGGCAACCTCGATCGAATACGAGTGCGTGTGCGCTTGCACTCTCTGTGCGTGAAGGTTGTCTATGAGTACGTGCGTTTTCGTTCGTTGTATGGAGCTGACCTTCTGCAGGTACTATATTCTGTGGCGATTTTCTTCCCCAGAGTCTCTTAAACACTCTTGGCTCAAAGATCCTGTAAGAAGCTCGGAGATCAAAAGGGAATGCACCGCTTTACTATGCAAAGGAAGATGGCGGATTAAAACTATTATGTCAAGACAAAATTGTCTGTTGATTTTTGTCTTGTTTATTACTTTTGTTGTAAACTGGAATGGACGCTTTTAAGTCTTGAGGCGGAAAGATTTTTATAAAGAAGAAAGTTTGTATGATTCGGATTCATTTATCCGTCCCTTCCGGACACCCTACGTAGTATTAATATGTATTGCTGGTATAGTATTATTATGTATTATATGGCTTTGGCGGTTTATTGTTTTTGTTGGCAGTATTTTAATTTCTTAGTCTGTTTTGTTTAGCTGTAAGTTTTCCAAAGGTAATAAATAAATGATCTAACTCATTTATGCCCAGTTTTCTAAACATTTATATTTATTTTTAGAACGAAAGTAAATATTGCCTAACAATTAAAGTTACAATTTGTAGTTGTTAGGCAATATTTACATAATGATAATTTAAAAAATTATGTCAAATCTAGGTTTCATTTTCATTATCATCTAAGGCTTTACAGCCACGGCTGGGTCTTAGCCTGGTCTAGTATTTTTCTCTAACATAACCAATTTCCGGCTTTTTCTCTCCAGTTTCTCACTCCAACAGTTCTTAAATCTTGGTCTACGCCATCCAACCCTCTGAGCTTGGGCCGCCCTTGATTTATCTTATCTTGTCCAGTCTTGCGATATGCCCTCCCCATCGAAGACGCCCTATTTTGATGGTTTTAATGACATTAGGCTCGTCGTACATCTCGTAGAGACCGCCGCCCCGCCGCGGTTGTACCGCCCTCGCCATTGCTCGTTTTCCAGTACTGCACCGAATATGCACCTGAGGTTTCTCTTCGAATACTAACAGAGAGTTCTCGTCCTTTTTGTTTAGTACCCAGCATTCCGAGCATTCCAGTATTGGTCTTAGTAAGATCTTATAGAGAAGAAGTTTCATGCTTCTTGAGAGTATATAAACAAATCTATATTAAGTTACAATTAATTATCCAAAGCAATTAGAAAAGTTGGTGTTTAAATCAACAGGTACTTAACAGTTAAAAATATGCAAGTGTTGGAAATTCGCGAGAAACGCTAGGAACACGTGTTTGACCTAGCTAAACATAGGTATTAAAGTTCTAGGCAACGCAAGACATTATTCAGAACCACAGTGAAAGTTCCCTAGAGTATCGCTTGCAAAATTCAGAGCTGCCCGCTTACTTCAATTAAATCTTCAATTTACTAAGGATGACAATAAGTAGAGTGCTACTGGTCCTTGTAGACGAACAACTTGGTCCTACTGTATTGTATTAATTAAGTTTGGTAAATATTTTGTAGATCATCATTTCAGCCGAAAGACATCCATTGTTGGACATAGGCCTCCCCCAAGCATCACCACATCGACCGGTTCTGTACCAACGGTTCTGTTCTGTAACAACATTTTTGTAGATAGATTATGAAAATTGTTATGATTTGTATAAATGTTTATGAATGTCTTAATGTATTATTATCTTTGAAATAATACTATGTAATAGACGGTATACTTTCAAATAAGTAAGGAGTAACAACTTTACGTTAAAATAAAACCAATTTGACCATCGGATGGTTACCGATGTGGACGAGTACTTCGACGCCTAAGTGTCCTTTTGTTTTGTATTTATTTGTATAGTTAGTAAGTTAGGCTTTTTAATTTGGTAGTATGTAAATAGTTGAGTTACATAATTCTAGAACCATCATCAACCGTTGATAACGAAGTCAAAATTCCATTATTGACAGCCACTTGACAGCTATAATGGCTGTCAAATAGCTGTTAATATTGGTGAATTACTAAAATCTAAAGTATTTCAATTCCAATATTTCAGTCCAAATTCTATAAAGTGAATTAATGTTTTCTAGCCCGAATACTCGTATAGTATTGATAAACTAGTCATTACGACGCTTTAAACTTTAAATATTATAGTATTTTTTTATCTGCCTAGCCTTTTCCCAACTATGTTGGGGTCGGCTTCCAGTCTAACCGGATGCAGCTGAATACCAGTATTTTACATGGAGCGACTGCCTATCTGATCTCCACAACGCAGAAACTGGGTAATACGATACCCCTTGGTAAGACTGGTGTCAGACTTTCGGGCTTCTGACGACTCGTAACGACTGTCAAAGATCCACGAATGACAGCCGGGACCAACGGCTTAACGTGTTTTCCGAGGCACGGAAGATTCTCGGTATGTGAAGATGGTCACCCATCCACTGACCAACCCCGGCAAGCGTAGTAGTAACCTGATGGATCGAACAGTGCGGCTGTTGTTACTTAGCCACGAGCTCCTCCATTATAGTATTTTTTATATATTAATATAATTTTTATCTGTACCATGGGACCAAAAATGGACCCCCTTAGACTAAGGACCAAAAATGGATAGTTAAAAGGAAGCTCTAAAATAAGAGCTACTCATTGTATCCACCAAAACAACACGAAAATAAACCATCACTAAATCATGGAACCAATTTAAATCTGTTGCGTAACGATTAAAGTTGGGAAGCGATACGAAGCACACTGGCTGGCAATCCATGCGCTCATACATAAATACTTTGGACCATACAATACAGCTTTTACGAAAACTAACCGCCACGCTGGCCGACCCATTAAAACTTGGACGAAACCAACTTTCATTCGATGTCATCCAATTTTAGTTGTAAAAGTTTCATCGTCATACATAATTATTATTTTTGTATGTTGATATTTTTGATATGTATCTAAGGCGCGACGCACACCAGAGTCGCACGGACGCGCGACGTAAATGTAACCAACGAACGAACGATTTTTAAACTGGAAATAAAAGTATCGATAATTATATGTAATTCATCATCATTTCAGCCGAATGACATCCACTGCTGGACATAGGCTTCCCCCAAGCACCGCCACTTCAACTGTATCTATGCTTCTCGTATTCAGCGGATTCCTGCGGCCTTCACCAGGTCATCGGTACACCTTGTGGGGGCCTTTCAACGCTACGTCTTCCGGTACGCGGTTGCGGCGATCGTTTCGGAGTTACATAGATACTTAGTAATTTATTTTAAAAAAAAATGCAACAAGCACAATTAGTATCACCCGATATTAATAAAATCTTAAAATGAAGTTAATATTATGTGCTAAAACGGGGATTTTAAATTAGTTCGATATTACGTTACGGTTACTTCTCACTTTCATGCTGGGTCCACAGAGTCAAACAGTGTTGTCTGAATTTAGACAGAATAGTTTTGTCTACTTACTGACTTAGTCGGAATAGTTTTGTTTCATCTACTGACACAACTATTTTGACTCAAAATAGTTATGTCCGTAGATTTTAGTCAACTTCGATAATGAGACAGTTTTGTTGCAAGCATCACACCGTCATTGTTTTCATAGAGCGATAGTTTGACTGAAGAGAGTCTAGACTCAAGTTTTACATACATCGAATTTGACGCAGTCTTCACATAAAGGATGTTATATAAAACCGGATAAATCTACAAATAGGAACTGGCAGGTAGCTCATCTGATATGAAGCTGTAACAGAAAACGCTTTTAGATTGGTATTGCACTCATCACCCTGAGACAAAATGTAATAGTCTGGTGTAGTTGTTATTTCATCGACAAATTCATTTATTAAACGTAGGTACACATAGTTCACAAACATAAAAGTAACATGGCATGACGTTCTAACCAACAGAAAAGTTAGACAGATTTAACAGCGGGTACCAAACTAGACACAGCCTGTATCTTTGTGACCCAGACAAACTTTAATCTATATAAGTAATTTCCTACATGTGAAAGTAAGTCTGTCTATCGATCTGTTACCTTTTCACGCCTATACCACAGAACCGATATTGGTAGCCTGGGACCTGGAGAAGCACATATGTAACTTCTCATCCTGGATATTTATATAAAAAAAGATGAAATACAAAATACACGGAGACGAAGTTACTGGCAGGAGCTAGTATCGATATAAAACTGTAAGACCTTCGGACTGCCAAGTCATAGGTCTTGAGTTCGAACCCAAGGCATGCACCTCTGACTTTTCGGATTCATGTGCGTATTGTATAATTATCACTTGCTTCAAAAACGGTGAAGGAAAACATCGTGAGGAAACTGGCATGCCTGAGATATATTTCTCGACGGCGTGTGAAGCCAAGTCAGAGGCCCATGGGCGGCTTTTAAACTCTGACACCAGGTTAGTTACTAATCATACGAAAAGAAGAAGAAGAAGCATCAGCCGAAAGACATTCACTGCTGTACATAGGAAAACGGGCTGCCCGTTGGGTACAGATTCCTGAACGAATTTCAAAATTATTTGAACTCAAATTCAGTTCTCAATCAAGATTCATGACTCAGTATGAATCTTGATACCATCTAAATTGTTTAAACACACATATCAGCTGTTTGCTCTATCAACATCGTCTGCATCACCTTGCCTCGTCACTAACTGGTTGCTAGGCAACGCATTAATGATTCGTCACTGATACGAGAGATAATTATTACTGTGCGTTGTTGGTAGGTAGGTAACTTCATAATTATATTATCAAGAGGCTCGAACGACTTGAGTTGGTTCGAGACGATGTGCGTCTTAACCTTTGAGGTCAAGGTCAAGGTTTTACTGTTACGGCTTTAATTTTGTGAATTGTTGTTGAAGTTTTGTCTAAAGGCAGTGTTACTAACTTTAAATTGATGCAGATGTAATATGTAGGTATTGAAATAAATATTTCTACTTTTACAATAGATGTCACGTCCATAAGAATGTAAAATATGTTGGTTTTCAGTTCTGTTGCTTACTCTGTAACTCATACTTACTTTCAGTTTTTTGGTTTTTCAGGCTATTGTCATGTGTATTGTAATCATGTTCTGATGTGTCGCTGGGAAGTTTGTTGCACTAGTTCTTTCCCCCCCCCCTCACTAAAACACTAGGAAGTGACGAAGAGCGTACAAGAAGTACTGATTCCCAGCCTGATTTGAATAAAAAATTGTTTTTAGGTCCTATAGAATCAAACGTGAAATACAAATCAAATTATACAATAGAATTATAAACAAGTATTCATACATAAATTCACGCCGGAAGAATCCTATGGAGGTAGGCAGACACCACAGAACAACACCTACTACGATCCTTACATACTTGAAATTATAAAATATACAGAAAATCGCTATTTTATAAAAAAAATACCCTATCACTACGTACGGGATTAAAAATAATTAATGAACAAAACTTTAAAACCGAGAAAGTGTTTCATTTCGTATTTAAATATGTATTTTAATTTCAATAGAATTTCATAGCTAGATGGATCTCAGTCGTTAAATAAAATCGAATACCTTTTATCTTATTACTTCAGCTATTAGACAGCCTTAATTGAAATGGGTTTTAGGTACCCGTTTCTGGAAATTTTTAACTCCTATATGCTTTTAAGAGTACTATGAGAATGTTATACAACGTGTCGCTACAATGGCAACATTAATTAACATACGGATGGGCTAGTGGCCAGTAATCATAAAAAAATATAATAAGGTATAATTTTGATGCAGGGTTATTGGTTATATGATATGTCGACAATCCATTAAAGGGATGTTAGAGAGGTCATTTACAACCAAGTACAGACCCCTTTTGACTCCTATGCAAATGTCCACAATTTTCGAGTCATTTGACATTTTATATTTTGCCGAAAAATACCAATTTGGGTTACCAATAACCCTGTATATAGTTGACGAGAAAAAATGCCATACTTTATCACACCTTTCTATGACTTGAGAACCTTTATATTTTTATATCATGACGTCACTCGATTTATAGTTAAGGTCCGGTCTTCAAGTGTCCATTATGAAGGCAATCCCTTCCAAAAGAACATCATAACATTTCACCTGTTTTTTAAGAAGTGAGAGGTGTACCTATAGGAACACGGAACACGGTTTAGTCAGTTGTCTTAGAACCATGTAATAGGGAGCAAGGTTATTGCCGTCAACCGGGCACAAATTACACCTGAAAAAAATCTTGATGGGAAACCCCAATAACACTGACCGATCTGGGAATCAAACCCAAGACTTTATGCGCAGCATAACGCTTAAGACCATTAGATCAACCAGGCAGAATACAAAGCTAAAGTAGATCAAATATGGCGCTTCTTCTGTTCTATATCGGTCAGAAAAGTGCTATATTTTATTTTATGACTTGCGAACCTCTATATTTTTACATCATGACGTCACTCTATTTATAGGTAAGGTCCAGTCCTCAAGTGTCCATTACACAGCCAATTCCATTAAAAAAGAATGTGACATTAAAAACGTATCAGATTGACCGGAGCTTCGCCCCTTTGATGGGATTACCTCTATTTTCCCTGATAAAAGGAAAATGTCGTAATGATAAGGTATCAGGGTCTGCTGAGGTTTTATTTTTGTTAGGGCAGTCTAGCCAGAGAGCTGGAAACTGGCTGGCTGGAATATTATTTATTGAGAACTATTTATAGTCAAGTAGTTTCCAACGCGTGTCTGTACGAGTATCTGGACGAAGTACTAAATAGAATACTGTACATCGTAGTTCGAGGTCTTTTATATTTTCTGGCTACTCCGAAGCGGAAGAGGTGTGAGTTCATGGAGCTCATGTAGGTATGTTAGTTTCCTGTGTATACTTGTATTTTAGGCTGCCAGCAAGGAAAATAGGATTAAAGCAGAGCAAAATCTTAAACTTAACTGAACTGAATGCTCCAGAGACGGCTCAAAAATGGTTTTCAGATTGCATTTTCAGAATTCATATCCAAAGATTTTTTTTTTATCTGTTATCCAATCCATGTACTTGGAACAATCGACTTATAACACCAGCTAAATCTAATAAACTCCAATACTGATTTATTTTATTTCTTTAAACATAACGACCTAAAGCATTGTTATATTTTATTATTTTCAGACGTCACGTTGACTGGCACCATAGATATAAGAAAGAAGGAGATATGCCCGGTAGTTGAAAATGTATCGAAACCCAATGTCTTCTATCTATCCCTACTCTCTAGCCTGCGATCACACATGCGATCAGTAAACCCAATAAATACGAGGCCCCGCTCACACTTGCAATTTACAAATCAGAACGTACTACATAATCAATTATAAACCTTATTCCATCAAACACAGCGTGCATTTACCATGCACCGTACAACTCACCCACACGAAAACATCGTTCGCTATCGTTGTGCTGTGCAAAAGCCATTTATTTTACATATACGCTAGTGATTGACTAAATCGGAAACTTATCGATTCTCCCATTTATATTTGTATTAAAAATTATGGAAGTTGCTGAAAAAATTATAAATAAAAAACTATATACATATAATAAGATGATATAAATAAACAATAAGTAAGTAAAAAAAAAGAAATATTAAGTAAACCAAAAAAATAACAACATTATGAGAAAATCTAAATGAGTATAAAACAAGATTTCACATCGGTCTTCCAATCAGGCTATAACTGTTGACAAATTGAAGAATAAACTTTAATAGTAATATAAATTCATACGACAATCGACATTATTGTCGATAGCCTACGTTAGTGGATCTGCACAACCACATCACTAATCCGTCGCAGGCCGCTGCGGCCGTACTAACGATGCAACCGCTTAAAGCAAATATCGTTTTGTAATTTTTACATTGCTTGTCCAGTTACTTAGCGACATACTTTGGTAGTGGTAAAGAAGCAATGTATACAATAAAAGTACAGTCGCTGTGATATATGAAAACAAAAATAACGTAGTAAAGGCAAGAAATATTTTACGATTTGTTGTTTTTCATGATTTTCAACACAAATATAGCAAAATACTTGTGCTGATTTATGAAAAGTGGTTCTACGATTTATAAAGTTTATAGTTTAGCTTCGATTTTTACAAGAAACCACTGAACAACACGGTATTCTTAAATGTTATCACGATCGCGCTCGAAAGCGCAA
Organism: Agrochola macilenta; assembly: GCA_916701695.1. Classification (NCBI taxonomy): domain Eukaryota; kingdom Metazoa; phylum Arthropoda; class Insecta; order Lepidoptera; family Noctuidae; genus Agrochola; species Agrochola macilenta. The sequence goes on along the minus strand of OU753560.1, from coordinate 17,544,271 downwards.
TAGTTAGCGGAGACGGCCATTTGCCTGAGGCATGAGCATTGTGATCAAGACGCGCGGACACAGACACGCCCCCATACCACTTCTCCTGTTATTTATATTTCTATGACTGGCACGATACAAAATGTAATTAGTAGAAATAAACATTTTAGTGGCAATATCGATATCATAGGTACTTTTTTGCCAGATGTTTGATAAGAAGGTCAGATAAAGTCCTAAAATCATAATTGGTTACTACCATGACATTGTTTTCTATATGTGAGGTCATGCGTACGGAAAATGTTTTACTCGTAACTATATTCTGGGCTAAGGCTTGTGGGCGTGGCTAAGACCCACAAGCGTTACGTAGGGAGGACGTAGTCGTCCATGACCTCACGGGTGAGGTTCCCCCGGGTATTTGCGAAGAGTCTCATGCATACAAACCTCCAAGTAATGCACCTCATTCAAGCACTCGAAGCCGAGTTTGTTCCCGTGACATCGCAGGAACTCGTTCACCTCCTCGGCCGCTCGTTGCTGCACCTCTTGGTGCTTTGCCATATCAAACAATGTTAAGCTCATAGTGTAACTGATGTATTGAATCCCGCCGTCATCATCCACCTTCAAATGTCTCTTCTTCTCAGCGCCAGTCTTTGCGTTACTTAAACTGTCCCGAGTTATGTCATCCTCGTTCTTTAAAGTCGGGATCAGGTCCACGACATCGTTTCTCGACGATAGCTCGTAGTCTCGGCTTTTGAACACTTCTTTCAACTATTTTGAGAAGAATTAATCTATCATTGAAGGTAAAATTTGGAGACGGTAGAAAATGGCCAGGCCATATGGCCTACATATGCATTTGAAACCACGATAGTTTGTAACCACAAGCTACGTTTTCCTAGAAGACCGGTGGTCTCAGTGACGGCCGTCATGAAAATAACGGCACGGGGGAATGACTGTACGGTGACAAAAAAACCCTCTCTAAGAAAACACACCGACTTAATTTCATAAAAAAAATCTGTGACGTCATTTCACGGTCTATTGCGGACACTATGTGACAGCCACCGCATTTTTAGGAAACCCTAGCTTTACAGTCCTTTCAGTTATTTAACCAGTGATTTTTGCATCACTGACAAAACCACAGTGACATTTTTTCTCGTTAAGATAAGGTGGCTGTCACTGAGAAGTCTATCAAAATCACAGCGATCTTAATCTCGATACTTTGCTGTTGAGTTGCTACTGTTACAGGTAAAATAACTGTGAAAGGACTGTACTATATGTCCCATACTCTTGCTTTCATTATTCTCCTGTTCTCTTGCCTTATCCCAATTTGTTTGTGGTCGGCACAACATGCACCATTCTTCTATACTTCTCTATTAGTCGTCATCTCGGCAGACACCCCTTTTCCAGCCATACCCTCTTTCACATAGTCTATCCATCGTTTCTCTGCTCTTTTATTATTATACGTAATATTATACAAAGCAAGAATATGAACGTCTATAAAAGTAGAGGACATTTATAGCCATCGACATTCATATTCTTGCTTTGTTGACAATAAAAGCCCCAATTGGAAAAAAATAACAATAATAAAAATATAATTTTAAATTCCAGGTTGTCGTTTGTGCGTTATTTTTAAAGAGCATACCAGTAACATTAACATTACCATATTTATCTAGCAAACAGTTGGTATGTTAATTAAATATGTCACTACAGTCGATTTAAATAGCCCGAAGTCCACAAACAGAGGACAAACAAATAATATTTTAAACGATTTTTAGGGTTTCGTACCACATACGGAAAAAATGGAACCCTTATAGGATCACTCTTGTGTAAGAGCATATCGGCTCTTGGCCGGTTTTTTATTTTTAGCTGAACGATATAAATTAAAATAAAATGTTTCATAGAACATCTCTATTTGCGGAGGCCGTCAGATTCGGTTCAAAGTAAACTTAGAAGGGTGATAAAAAATAGCGAATGTTAGAAAAATATTTTATTAACGTTTTTAACATTTCCCTTGGCACCGGATTCACGCAAAATATCACGTTTAAACAAGTTTTTTTTAATTAAAAAATATTTTTTTGTCTATACTACTGTGTTTTCTTGTCTTCGGATTCATCATCGCTGTATTGTTTTGGCGTTTCACCAGGTTTCAGTAGACGGCCCACAATGTCGTACTTCTCTGTAAAATGAATTTTCAATTATTAGTTCATCCAATATTTTTGTGTTGCTTACTCTGAAGTCTTTTCATTTAAATTTCACTTAGTTAAATTTAAAAACATCTTACAAATATTTTTTTTAAATTTAACTAAGTGGAATTTAAACTCAGCACGAGATCTTTTTATCGATGTCTTTTGAGAATTAATTTAGAATTTTTCATAAATGAAATATTTCATAATTATCATTGCCAGTTCTTGTTGAATATTTTTAAACATAAAGATCACGCCTATTTTCCCCGAAGGGTTAGGCTAAGTTGTACCTAAGTACACCCATATTTCGCCAGCTAAGTTTAAGTCCCACGTAACAGGGGGCGACCCTATTGCCATCAACCGGGCACAAATACCGGGCAATATTTTTACTGACACCAAATTATATTTTTACCAGTAAATATCTATTAAACTAGAATCAAGAGGTAGCAATTATGATCTTGATATTAAAATATCTTTAGTAGGTACAGTGTCTAATTCAATTTCATAGCATTCAAGGTAATGAGCGGCTTTAATTTGTTCTCACACTTCTATTGTTTTTAAGTTGATATATTTTCTATTGTTTCAGTTTTTATTTCTATTTTTACTTTATAAGTATCATTAATTAATATTATAATATTTATTTGGAATTGGATAAGTTAATACAGTTTTAACTTATCGTATCTACTTAACTTGCATGTTTCAGGATTACTGCTATTTTCAGCACTTGTATGGAAACTTTAATTTGAGGCTAAAACCCACGAAATATGCACTTGAGCCTTAAACAATAATAATCTTTATAGTCTTACTATTAAAGTTCTAATTACATACCTTTGAATTGGTCTTCCCATTCTTTGGCTGATGCAGCTTCATCAGGAGTCAGGTCACTGACATCATCGTACTCCTTGTCTGAGGCTGCTACCTGACCGGTTGCAAGACCTCGAGTCGCGTCTTTACCCGCGAAGGCTGAGTATGGGCCACCTGAAAATTTACAAAGAAAACAGGTTTTATTAAAAAGTCAAACTACACATACACATACATAATATCACTCCTGTAACCCATTTAGGTTAGGCAGAGGTGTATCTAATAGTGCACCCATATTTCGCGTGTTAAATGAAGAGTTACGAATTATGGTTTATTTGGCAAAGATCATCCTGGCACAATACCAGAAACATGCTTACATGACGAAATACACAACACTATTTTCTTATGCAAACCAATCAACTGTCACAAAAAAAAAGAGTTACACAACAAACAACATTTAGACTCCACAAGAGTAATAGAAAACTAGAAATCTAAACTCATATACATTTATTTAGAAACATTCAGAAAACTTCAACAGATTCCCCTAAGTGTATTGTTTCAAGAAGATTACGGGAAACTATTTCGTTTTGGCCAGAAAATAATATGTTGCGCACAGGGGAGGAATACTAATGGCGTTCTCGGTGAGGTGACCGACACAGATGTGAATGATAAAAATGTTGCATTTACATATACATATTAGACATATGTTGAAGCCAAAGATGTATATTAATTCATGGTAAAAGAGATGGTTGATAATCATGTAGAAAAACATTCCCTCAATACTGTTAAACATAACACGCTGATATAGACTGACGGAAGGTTTTACAAAAAATATGAAACATAATCACGGTAATCTTAGTAAGAAAATTTTAACAGTTCAAAAATGAATGTTTACAATAACTATTTGTGTCAGTAATGTAATAGGCATTTTAAGATGATTCAGTTCAAGTAGAATGTACGTAAACAACAATCTAATGAGTTGATATAAACCATTAATATTGTGATTTATGTAATGTTATGGATTCAACGAACGCTTATCGTGAATTACATAAGTCTATAGAATAGAATGTTTTAATAGTAGACTGTTTGTATAACAAAATATTACTTTGGGTATAGCTTTTAATGGAATTTATAATGTCTATAGCTGCACCATTTTATCCAGTGAGATTATTTTACCATTTTAGAACCTAGAACACGCTAGTTCTAAATAATACATTAATGCCTAGAACCATCATTAAAATCATTATTTTTATTGTTGTTGAAAACAAAGAAAAGAAAAGGACTATACGCACACAGATAATGAACTAGTAGGTAAAAAGAACACAGATTTAGATAAGCACTCCCTAAATTTCCATCAACGCAAATGTTTAAAGAAAGAGACACAGTTTTATGGGGCCAGATTCCATTAAAAGGATTTTAATTCACCGCTCCATGCATTCATTTAAATAATTGCACGTTTTTCTTCTTTTTTTTCATTGGAGGGTCTCGGCCCCTCACGAACGTAAAGCGTCTACTTTTTAAAAATTAGTTCCGAAACCGTGTTTGCCTCAAGCGTGTCTAAATTATTGCTTCCTTGCTTATAAACAGTAGCTGCTACGTACTGTCGTGTTTTTTAGATTTTAGTTTTGTTTTAGTGATAAACATCTACCCTTTGATTTTGTGGTTTTATATTTACAAGCAAATAGTGGTTTTGGATTTGATAGCGATAGTATTGCTATTTGAACTGACTTCAATAACTTGGTTAAATTTATGTTCGTCTGTAATTCAGTTTCGATACAAACTCTACAACCTGCAACATTGTTTAGTCGTTTATACAAACTTGTTGTAATTATTTAGAGAAAACATCACAGAGGTTCTCCCTTTGCTCTCATATCATGTGCTTGTAAGCCCTCAAACACGATGACGTCATTCAAAATTTAAAATCATTATATTATAAAAACAACGTCGACTTTTACCGAGGTCGAATCACTTGAATCGCGACTGTCTGTTTATAAAATCAGTGACCATGTATAATTACCGCGTCACATTGAATTTTGAAACTTAACACTGTAGCTGTATGGTGCATTTTTGCAAAGAGCGAAATTGTAACTTAATGTTGATAAATGCAGCGTCCTCGTTGTCACTTTACTGGGGGCATAGGTGATTACGAAATAAAATGTACGAGCTCTATTTTGAATAAAAAATATTTATGAGCAGAAAACGAAATGTTTGAAAACGTAAATCGTTTAAAGAACGTAGAAGTAACGTTTCAACACAGCATATCAATATAGATGATAATGTTTTTGAATATAATATTTTGTGTTGCTGACTAAAGTAGGTATACTTACCTACTTAGTTTTTTTTTTTTCAAAGATTATTTAATATGTTACTCGATGTCTGAACCTATCATAATTATTTTTGCTAAGTGAGCGAGAAGTGTATTTAAAAAAAATATATTTTAACTATCCTACATCTATTAAGTTCTCTAAATTTGCGAAATTATTGAACTATGTTAGAGAACCTGGTAATTCATTTAAAAATTTCTTAATTCATGCGCAGACACTGTGTGACGATCTAATTTTAGAAACTGGTAATGATAATGATGAAGCAATTAACGACCAAACATTTGTAGACTTGTTATGATAATAGGTTGCTTTTAACAATCTTAAGTAACTACAGTCAGTCACATTTTTATAATCACTCGCTTTCATAGTAAGTTTAATTAAGACACAAGTGGAAGAACTAGGGAGAGTCAAAAATATTATTGTACTCGTATATTATGTTGGTAAAGTTAATTCCTTATCTGATAATACAAACATTTTATAAATCATTCCCTATGAAATGGTATCGCTCAAGTACACTGTGTTCTAGAAGGGTACATTAAAAGACAGGTGAAATAATAAAAGTCTTGTCAATTGATAAAACACAAGATACACTTTTAGTGGAAGATAAAGTAAAACATTTCAGTTGTATAATATAGCTTATCAATAAGACAAGTGCGCTGATTGATAATTATGCTTAAAGGACAATGATTGAAAATACTGATTAAACAAACAGTGAATAATAAAATTGAGGATTTAACAAACTTTCATTGCATCCACAAGTTGAACAATATTTTATTTAAAAGTGTGGCATAGTTACTAAGCTGAAAACGACAGTTACAATTCTGTAACTTTATGAGTATGTGTGTTATCTCCTGTTATCAGTTTCAGGTTCCAGCCAATTCAGTATTGATGGATCGTAAACGATAACGTATGCGTCAGGAAACTTGCTGTCATAAACTGTTCATGATGTCGTAAAAACTCTGCGAAATTATTTAACTTCCTTGCGAAACAAGTTTTGATATTTAACCAGTTTAGTTTTTAATGTCATGACGTGGTCCCGTTCCTGAAGTTTAATTATGATCATGATCTAGACAGAGAGAGACTATAGTTTCAGGCTATGCACAGAATGAGTCAAACTTACGTTTAGATGGACGATAGCTTAGAAAACAATGATAGGGCGAATACTCGCATCAAACCGCAGTTTAAAAGTTTCACAGTCTGAGTTGTCAAAACATATACTGAAACACCAGTTTTGACAAAACTGTAGTCTATGATAGACAAAACTGTTTTGTGTCTAGTGTGCAACTGTGCATATATGTTGTCTATGATCTAGCAGTATAATATCAACTATACTATACAAAACTATACTACACTATTCAAATCACAATTATGTCTGACGTTGCTTACAGCTAGATCTCTAGGTCAGGGACTAAGCTATTAAAATTTTCCTGCTATGAAAAAATAGTTTACATGACTTTGAAATGTAGTGTTGTCTAGTGCATTCATGTTATCTACAACAATTTTATATCCAGACAGTTCTTTATTGTCTGCAACTGTAACATATTATGTGTGAAGCTATATTGATATACTCGTACGCCGATAAATGCGATGTTGTATGTATCGAGTGTTTTTTCCAAGTACTCACTAAGTGCTACTTCGAATGGACTTGGTTTGTTTTACTTGATACTGTAGTTTTAGGTATGGGAATTTACTTCTTCAAAGTGTATTCAGAAACTATGTCTTTGTGATGATAAAAAACATAATTAATACTTTGATCTACGCTGATAAAATGATTGCAAGTTGGCGACCAAGTTCCCCACCACACACCACACAAACGTTTATCACAGACAAGATAATTACGTATGTTTGCCAAGTCATTCTTACAATGATTTACAAATGGCGTCGCAAAAACACTCGCTGTGATAACCCAATACTGTTTTGGGACACCGGAATTTTATTCAGAAGGTTCAAAGGTTTTGCAATTATCTGTCAATCGTCTGTCTGTCTGTTTGTGTACATTAGGTTTTTCTATCTTTATTTCTTTCCTGCTCCTCCTTGTAAGCCAAACAAAATGGTTCGAAAGAATTAAAGCAATATTACCGTCAACAGACAAGGATGATAGCATTACTGATGCTGGCAATATACCCACTAGTCTCAAGCAATATGAGAAGTGTTGGATAAGAGGCTTGGGTAATGGATTTGTGAAATAGTGGTCCTTTATTATTGGGGCGAAAGAATTCCCTTTGCTAGGCAGGCAAAAAAGCAGGCTCCAAGGAGCACCCTGCCTTTTTTACTTCTTCAATACGTATTGTTTCAATTTAGTTCATGGTAAGTCCTTGCTGGCCACAAGCCCCAATTAATCATTATTTATAATCATATTCAAGTGTAAATGTTCGTATAGACCGGTTGTTAGCCTTCAAGAATACATTATTTTACATAACAGTGTTGTTTTATAAACTATCAGTTGTATGCGGACAGAGAAATAAAAAACTGAATACGTTAATGTTTGGCTTCTCGCTCTAACTTATGCAAGAGACCGAGATAGCTCAACACCTAGCTTGCTTGTGCTTCTATTAGACAAAAGTCACAATTCGAAACATAAATAATAATAATATGGTGGTGGGCTAAAACAATGACGTCTCTCTTCTCATGTTGATATTTGTAAATGTTTCAATATGAGTTTTTGTTTGTGTTAGCTCTAGTTATATCCTACTTAGTGTCAAGGGTTACCTTGAATAGTTTTTTACACCGACACTCTTAAACATAGCACATATAAAGTCTACTGAATTCACTGTTTAATCAAAGCAATCGGTTTGTATAGTAAAACTGTTACCTAGATTGATTCCTCTATTTGTTATTTAGGATAGCAAATAAGCTCAATAAATAAAATAACAGTTCCTAGTTTACTACGAGCGAAATCGTAAAACTAGCACATTTTATTACGCACGATCATAACCTTAACACGGCAGCCGGTATTACCCTACCAAATAGAGGAGACACTTACCGGGACCGTAAAATCTCTTGCCCTTGGTTACATCAAAAATGATTCCGTTCACAGCGAGTAACACTCTGCCGTCGGCCTGCGTTCCATCGTAATTCTTGATCTCAGCTACTGTTAGATCCTTCCTTAGCTTCGGTAGGCTTGGAGGTGGTGGGGCCACAGTCACTTCCGATTCAAAGTTCGACTTGATAATTTTATACACAAGGTACACAATAATAGCTATTAACACAAGGTTTAGTGGGCTCATAAGTTCGTCCCATAACGTAGGAGAAGCTGTTTCTTCTGACATTTTGATACGTGTGCTTGCGCCGGCCGCGGTTACAAAACTGTTCTATCGTCACGTTATCAAGCCACTATAAGGTCAACGAGTGTAAAGCCGTCACTAGACGTGTGTGTTTTAAAATTCGACGGGATATTTACTGATTTTTGTAATGTGAGAGCGGTGCTGAGCTGTTATGACAATCTTTGTTTATTTAAAAGCGCTGCATGTGCATTGTTAGCCGTGTTAATGTTCCGTTTAGTGATTTTAAAGCGATTTAGCGCTGCAAAAGCAATAACTGCATTTGCGTCTTTGTTGGTAATGTCTACTTAATGAGCGGATATTAGTTCGGAATATGCTTTTGAATAGAATAATAGAACGTTCTTAACTGGTTAACTGGAAACAATTAACTTGATCTTAATAATATTGTTGTTTTTAAATAGATCCTTATCTGTAGGTATGTAATGTTATCGAATTGTCTTAAATCTATATATTTAAGTACCAAAAATCAAAGTCATGCTTCCAAAATATTGCGTTTCATCGTGATGTTCGCGTAATTGGTGAAACTTAATTAAACATTATCATGACTTAACAATAACAACTAGTTCAGAAATTATAGGACTGTTTGAAACTAAAATAACTTATAAAAAAACCTCTCTTTATTTTCTTATTCAGCAGGTACATAATATTTCAAAACACAATTTCTATTTTCCCCGAAAATATCTTTATGGCACAAAATATTTAATTTTTTCCAGCAGCTTCATAATCTGACAGGCGATGGACTCAGCGCATTTTATGAATGGCGAACGAACTAGGAAATCGTTGGCTTGAATAATAACCAGTTTTTAATTATCATATTGTACCTACGAGGAACGTGTAGGTATACTTGATGGACTTTGCACGAAGGAATAAAGAATATAAAAATCTAATCGATGTCAGTGCTATTAGGTGTTATTATCTATTTATGTAGTATTTTAAGATTTTGTGGGCTCTGTTGTTGAAAGAGTTGTTTCTCAAGAAGTGACTCATTTAAGGCGGTAATCGACTTTTAATGATTTTATACTGAAGATCACGTCTAAACGAGTAGTGTTAATGATTTGAAAAAAAAAGGTTAATTTAGAGCATTTTCTTAATAATTTAAAAAAGGAATATTTCAGGTTAGATTTATATTACATAGTGAAATTAATTTGTAAAGTTATATCTAATGCGCACAAAAACTGAGAATCACGCAAAATCTATCAAGCGGATTTTTCTGAAACTATTACCATTTTAAAGATAATTTAATTACTAATCTTTTAGTGTACGTGGTTTATTAAAATACCTTTTGTTTTATGTATAATAAATTAATAATGCGTCAAACTGGGGACAACGCTCCTTGATGGGCGAGTCCTATTACTGGCTGGACGTACGACGCGTTGCGAGAGCTCAGTACAGAACACGTAAGCTAACCACTCAAGGTCACTGGCATATATCTGCGTCATAAAGAGACTGCTTTAAGTGAGTCACTTCTTGAGAGACATATAGTCTTTATGTTAAAAAGCAACAAGGTCTTCAGTTGAATGTAGTTTCAGTTTGCTAGAATAATCTCCGAGTTCCCAGCTCCATAGACTTTATTATGAATCATAATTATCCTTTGAACTCCAAAGGACACAATTTCACAATTGAAGCACTATATGGTGCAGTTGTTAGCAACTACACCTTTTAGTGCTTCAATTATGTAAGAGTCCAATTAAAATGAAAATTTTAAAAGCTGGAATCTTTCACTTCTTCACTAACGTTAACGTTATAACGGTCTAATTTCCATATTGATTCGGTTATAGATGATCACATACACGTGACTAAATTGACACCAGGTAATCACCACGACAATTCGAGCGGCAGCATTTTAATTTTGAATTTTAAAATAGACTATAGAAACATCAACATTTTTTCTAGGCGTTATGGAATTATGTTTTCCTCATCGTCAAGTACCTACTACATACGTTTGCTATAGAAATGTCGACCTCGCCTGCTTGATGTAAGTATAGCAAAAGTAGTGTCAATGACCGATTTGTTCACATGACCATGATTGCAGACTTGACATCAATTATTCTACGGTGATATCAAAGATAGACGAGTAGTCAATCCTGTACCTAGATATTTACACTTAATGCACCAAATAATATAAAACACCATATCACTATGAAATTGCAATATCGAATGATAAACGAGCATGCAAAAAATTGGAACACGATGATTTAGATTTATATTACATAGTGAAATTAATTTGTAAAGTTATATCTAATGCGCATAAAACTGAGAATCACGCAAAATCTATCAAGCGTAGTTTTCTGAAACTATCACCCATTTTAAATATAATTTAATTATTAATCTTTTAGTCCTATTACTGGCTGGACGTACGACGCGTTGCGAGAGCTCAGTACAGAACACGTAAGCTAACCACTCAAGGTCACTGGCATATATCTGCGTCTTAAGATAGACTGCTTTAAGTGAGTCACTTCTTGAGAAACATGTAGTCTCTAAGTCAAAAAGCAACAAGGTCTTCAGTTGAATGTAGTTTGAGTTTGCTAGAATAATCTCCGAGTTCCCAGCTCCATAGACTTTATTATGAATCATAATTATCCTTTGAACTCAAAAGGACACAATTGAAGCACTAAAAGGTGCAGTTGTTAGCAACTACACCTTTTAGTGCTTCAATTATGTAATAGTCCAATAAAAATGAATATTTTAAATGCTGGAATCTTTCACTTGTTCACTAACGTAAACGTTATAACGGTCTAATTTCCATATTGATTCGGTTAAAGATGAGCATGACTCGTGATTAAATTGACATCAGTAATCAACATGACAATTCGAGCGGCAGCAATTTTATTTTTAATTTTAAAATAGACTATAGAAACATCAACGTTTTTTCTAGGCGTTATGGAATTATGTTTTCCTCATCGTCAAGTACCTACTACATACGTTTGCTATAGAAATCTCGACCTCGCCTGCTTGATGTAGGTATAGCAAAAGTAATGTCGATGACCGATATGTTCACATGACCATGATTGCAGACTTGACATCAATTCTACGGTGATATCAATGATAGACCAATAGTCAATCCTGTACCTAGATATTTACACTTAATGCACCAAATAATATAAAACACCATATCACTATGAAATTGCAATATCGAATGATAAACGAGCATGCAAAAAATTGGAACACGATGATTTAGATTTATATTACATAGTGAAATTAATTTGTAAAGTTATATCTAATGCGCATAAAACTGAGAATCACGCAAAATCTATCAAGCGTAGTTTTCTGAAACTATCACCCATTTTAAATATAATTTAATTATTAATCTTTTAGTCCTATTACTGGCTGGACGTACGACGCGTTGCGAGAGCTCAGTACAGAACACGTAAGCTAACCACTCAAGGTCACTGGCATATATCTGCGTCTTAAGATAGACTGCTTTAAGTGAGTCACTTCTTGAGAAACATGTAGTCTCTAAGTCAAAAAGCAACAAGGTCTTCAGTTGAATGTAGTTTGAGTTTGCTAGAATAATCTCCGAGTTCCCAGCTCCATAGACTTTATTATGAATCATAATTATCCTTTGAACTCAAAAGGACACAATTGAAGCACTAAAAGGTGCAGTTGTTAGCAACTACACCTTTTAGTGCTTCAATTATGTAATAGTCCAATAAAAATGAATATTTTAAATGCTGGAATCTTTCACTTGTTCACTAACGTAAACGTTATAACGGTCTAATTTCCATATTGATTCGGTTAAAGATGAGCATGACTCGTGATTAAATTGACATCAGTAATCAACATGACAATTCGAGCGGCAGCAATTTTATTTTTAATTTTAAAATAGACTATAGAAACATCAACGTTTTTTCTAGGCGTTATGGAATTATGTTTTCCTCATCGTCAAGTACCTACTACATACGTTTGCTATAGAAATCTCGACCTCGCCTGCTTGATGTAGGTATAGCAAAAGTAATGTCGATGACCGATATGTTCACATGACCATGATTGCAGACTTGACATCAATTCTACGGTGATATCAATGATAGACCAATAGTCAATCCTGTACCTAGATATTTACACTTAATGCAGCAAATAATATAAAATACCATATCACTATGAAATTGCAATATCGAGTGATAAACGAGCATGCAAAAAATTGGAACACGATGATTTAAAATTTAACACAATCCATTTCCCATTAATTATTATGCTATTAATGAACGAGTTATCAGAACATGCAATGAATGTGAAATCACATTTATGACTCGACACTTAATGTAATGATAGCTGCTCTCGTGTTTGTATGGATTTAGAGCATGTCATCATGACTCGAACATATTTTAGTACTGGCACATTGTTATGTAGCTCTAATCTAGCAAGATTATTACAAGTGATCACTAAAGTGATGTAATAAAACAGTAAATAAAATCACTTTTATGCAATCAAAATGAAAATAAGACGTTGACATTTGCGACATTTTGTGTGGTTTAAGCTGTCAAACTAATTTCATTGCATTCGCTCATGTAAGTCTTGTATTGAATCTTGGCCTATGTCAGCAGTCCACTGCTGCACATAAGTCTCACCAATTGCACGCAGCCTCTCAGACTCGCAGACTCTCATCCAGCTTCTACCAACCACTCTGCAAAGACCGTGGCTCCACCAAGCCTGATGACGCCTTCCCTTACGTTTGCTGAATCGCCGTCTCCACTCAAGAACACGTCTACCCCAACGGTCATCGGTTCTACGGCTAATATGGCCGGCCCATTGCCACTTATTCTGTGAGCTATTTCGACAACTAATGCGAGTTATTGCGAATCTATTCTTGATTCAGTTCTCATAGTAGGTATAACAGTTTTTAGTATGACGTGATTGACACATGTGTTCAGCACAGTTGTCAACATATGCACATGTTGTAGTTTATAAAAACTTATACATCCCATACATGTTTTTGAGCTGTTATTATGGATTAGGCATACGTATCATAAATGAAGTAATTCTGCATATTAGCGTGACTTAACATTTATCATACAATTTCACGATGACAATGACTTTAGCGATGATTTTAATGATGACTAACATTAATTTTGATCTGAATACATTTTTACCTAACCCTTCTGATTAACGTGTAGTTTCAAAACAACCACAAACAAAAACACTGTTAGATGAAATCTTGCTACCATAATCATCAATAACACTAACATTGCCACATTCCACACTACATTGTAGCAATTGAATCACAAAACTATTTAATTCAATTAAATTGAAAACAAGTTTCAAATGAATTAATTCCGTTCGAAATTTAAGTTACTCCCACAACAAGCCGATTAAAACTTTATAAATTTTTGTATCGCTCATTTCCGAAAATCGCAATGTATTGTTTCGAATTGCCGATTATTGTACACAATTTAATTGGATCCCTGATAGCACAATTAACTTGAACAATTTTTTATCTGTTCCCCGTGGCCTTTATGAGTGGTTTATTGTTCTTTGGCTTATGTCACTGATTGTACTCAAACAGCTTATGTACTGTTTAATTATCTGAAATCTGTTTGATATTGGACGTTGGAACGCAGTTAATTGGCTACAATTTCCAGATATTCCTAGATAATTTTAGCGAATTTATTTTACCTACTTAATTCATTTCATTCCACGCGGTCGGCAGAACTTGAAGTAATGCATTAGCATGAAAACTGATGACTTAAACCTAGTTTAACTTATGCATGAGAACTTCTTCATTTCTGAGATTTTAATTAGTTTGCTTTCCAGCACAAAGTGCAAATCACACATTCCTACCTTGGTCCTCTCATAAGCTGGAAACTATCTTGAAATCCTTATTTCTTCCGGTTTTATGAATAGTAAATTATGTGTAGACCTACACCAACCAAGCAACTACTTTGTTAATCACTGTATAAAGCCTCGTGCCAACTAGCGCGACCTGATAGCGCGACGCGACTCAAACAAAACAATTTCTAAGAAAACTTCACGGTAGACCAATAATTATCGCTGTCGCGTCGCGCCAGTCTGCACGAGGCTTTGCAGTTTCAAGGAATAAGTACATAATCTTTGCAACTTTAACTACAGCTATATTCTCTTCATACAAATTGAAAACCGCATGAAGATAAACTTCAATAAAGGTCTTTTGCAAACTAAAGCCAAATGAAACAAACTGATTTATTTGGAACATTGTTTCCACATCAAATTACAAGTACAAAACACAAAATAACTAATACTACATAATGCTGCAAAATGGGAAATACTTCTATAACTTTCCAGGGGCATATAAAGTTGCTGCATCAATATTAATATCTGTGTGGAGTTCAATACCATCGGATTACCATAACCGTTCGCTCTGACGTCTCTCTTCTACATTTAAATATCTTGAAATTCATGAATACGGGGTGAAAAATTACACAGACAATTCATTAAGAAAAACTTATGTGTGGATCATTTTGTTGGAAAATGTTATGTCATATTTTCTAATTTGTACGTTATTTCGATGGATGAATTGTGTGTAGGTAAGATTAAAGATAAAGATAAAGATCATTTATTTGTCAAACATGCGTTTACTTAAACTGAGTAATCAGACATGCAAGGTATTGAATTAATTCTTATTATTTCTTAATATTTGATTATTTCTGAGATAGCGGCCGAAAGAGAAATATGGAGTAAGAAGTACTTGCATCGAATCGACCTTAAATAAATTTGGGATTAACGCAAGAGGATAATACCTAATTGAGATTTGACAAACATTTTTATTTCATTCATTGATTTTTCTATAGCTAGAGGAGCTCGTGGCTACCTAACAACAGCCACACTGGTCGATCCATCAGGTTAAGCTACGCTTGCCGGGGTTGGTCAGTGGATGGGTGACCATCTTTACATACCGAGACTCCTCCGTGCCTCGGAAAGTACGTTAAGCCGTTGCTCCCGGCTGTCATTCGTGGAAATTTGATAGTCGTTACGAGTCGTCAGAAGCCCGAAAGTCTGATACCAGTCTTACCAAGGGGTATCGTATTACCCAGTTACTGGGTTGTGGAGGTCAGATAGGCAGTCGCTCCATGTAAAATACTGGTATTCAGATGCATCTGGTTAGACTGGAAGCCGACCCCAACATAGTTGGGAAAAGGCTAGGCAGATTTTGATTCTTCTATAGCTAGCTAGTTAGCCGTAAAAGTTTAATACTCAATTACCGAAGCAGAGTTCTGCTTACCCCTCAATCGATCAAAAGCGTGACATCATTAAAATAAGTCACAAAACATAATCCAAACCAATTATTTCCTTCATTCCCACAATAATTCTACACACACAGGTAACCCACTCAAATAAAACAAGCATTTCATTTGTCACAATATTCGATTTTATTTTGCGTCGTCAGTTGCAATGAATACTTTTGCAGAGGTTTTAATATCGGAATCCGTTGGTGGAGGGTATTTCTTTATTAATTGAGCAAGTGGAGTGCTCTTCAGTTTCCGACAGTTATAAAATCTACATGGCGATGGAGGCTTAGAATGTATTGAGCGGGATAGTCAGTACGAAGCAAAATATGGCAATACAGTTTCAGATTTTGCAAAATTTTAGAAGAGCGTGTAACTTTGCAAGCCTTGTTTCATAAAAAGTAGGTAAGTATAATCTACTTCTTTTGTAAGTTCTTATAATGCATTCTTAAAAATTATATTCATAGTACACTCACTACTTCTGACGTTATAGACGCAGATCGAGCAAATGTTGCTATCAGAAAAAATCAGGCGCACCATTTACTTTCGAACGATGCTGATTAAAAGCATAACAGAGATCTGAAATCGTCCCGAACTTGATAATTTAACAATTAAAAATGTTTTGAGCTATGCACTTATCCTGACAATGGTACCTAAAGCACGTTGTGCACACTCCGCAACTATTAGGTGACGTGCATTATTGAAGAAATAATAACAACTATTTAATTTCCGATTTCAGGCATACATTTAAGCAAACCGTGATTATCACATCATTTAACGTTCTGAAAAACTTACGAAAAACCCTACAACATTTTTATTAAAATGAGGTAAAATGTCTTTGTTTATTTGTTTGTCCAGTCGGATTTGAAAAATTATTTCCTCTCTCCTCCGATTTTTCCACCTAAGTAATCATTGTGTAATGCAATTGTGTGAGTAACCATGTGCCAGTGGCTTCGATTCTATTCCACAATTTTAAATTCTGGAACACGCAGCTTTTATCGAGCGGCACTCGGTGTCGAGACCGGCCGGCTTCAAATCGTCCATGTTGTTTTATTGATGGAACCTACACCGTCCCACTTGACCGGCCCGAGTATGTTTCTATGCGCATATTAATTCTTGATTAATAGCCAGTATTGTTCATGGAGATTTAGGACGGAATTTGGGTGATGAACGAGATTCGAGAGAAGGACAAAAATGCTTTTGATACCTACTTTCTGTTTTTCTTTTAAGTTGGTGTTGTCCAAAGTAGTAGTACCTATGACCATGCTATAAGCCGTTACATTCACAATTGAGCCGCTATACAACTCTTTACTATGATAATAGGCTCGTCTCCCTCTTAGTTAGGTAGATGCTGGGACTTTCACATGTCTGGCAAATTTTGTGGTGTGGACGACAAAATTTCAGTCGACAACCCAATCCAATCCATTCAATCCATCCAATTCATCCAATTCATTTTCTTTTACTCCTCGAAGGGTTAGACAGAGGTGTACCTACCCTTGTAGTAAGGAAACCTTTGCCTAAATCTTCAAGGAGTAAAGCGTGCTCTTATGTTATGTAACAGAGCAAATCGCATGTGATAATAGAAAAGCCACTTTACGCACTAGCACTATCACATGCACTACAAAAACGGTGAAGGAAAACATCGTGGGGAAACCGGCATGCCTGAGAGATATTTCTCGACGGCATGTGAAGCCAAGTGTCCGCCCTTGGGCGACTTTAAAACTCAGATACCAGGTTAGTCACTAACCACACGAAAAGAAGAAGATAGACAAGCATACGGGTCAACACGAAAGCGATTCTATAAAAGTTTCCTTTCATTTCATCTATAAACAAAATTAAACAACATGACTATTATTGAAATTGTACCTACAGTGCGTTCGTTATAACCTGACCCATGACGCGATTCGTAGCACTGAATTTTGCAGTAATGTGATTGGAGTACTGTTATGTCAGTCGCCATTTTGAACTCTATTAGTATTGAAACTACTGCAAAATGTTGTGCTACCAATCGCGTCACGGGTCAAGTTATAATGAACGTTCGCGCAATATTTTAGTTCAGAGTATTTAAAAATCCAAAATACTTCATCCGCTTATAGCGGTTGAAGTGATAGGTCCATTGTATCAAACGTGTATTTTATATGAAATAGGAATATTGTTTGTAGCAAACGTCGAACATTGCAATACCCTGCAGGTTCGCGATAGGTTTAGTGAAATAGAAACAAAATATATTTGTTTCTGAGAATTTCATACTTGTTCTACGGTTGTTGGTTGTGATAATAGACAAGTACTATACGATCAGGGATCGCTACTTTAAAATTGAATGAAATGTCATCATCAGGCACAAAGTAACATAAACGTAGACATCTGTCTTCAAAATCTGTAGAACAAAACATTGTTCTACTGATTGAATGAACACATTCATCCACAAGAATTCATTTGATTGTCTACAATCTTTGTTACAAACACCTGAACTGAAGTCGGGCTTGAGCCAGGCTCTTGAACCTGAATCTTGAATCGGGCTCTTGAACCAGGCTCTTGAACCTGGCTCTTGAACCTGGCTCTTGAACCGGTCTCTTGAACCGGACTTCTGAATCGGACTCCTGAACCGGACTCCTGAACCTAACCCCTTGTAGTGTTAGAGTGTGTGTTAGTGCGACAAAAAAATTGCCACATTTATTGCTTGTCATTACCTATTCTGTGGTGTTTGCCATATTTTATTTTTAAACATGCTTGCTTAGAAAAAAAATACGCAAACGAATTCTGCGCAGGTATACGACTTGCAAAGTTACGTGCCGGCGACTATAAATGATCGCAGTAGCTGCACAGAAAGAGGCCATTCTAACTCGTATTCTGTGAGAATTTCAATTGGCTGCATATTACGATTTAAGACATACAACCCTGTGACATACAGACAGACGATGTACACTTACCTAGTAGTTAGGTTCCGTTGGCAACCTTTGGGTATTGAACCCTAAAAATCAATGCATATAGCGTATTAATGTTAAAATTAAAACAACAATTTGATATAGGTAGGAGAGCAAAAGAAGTCGTAGTAGTGAGTATGAAAATAACTCTCCCCTTCCTTAATCCATAATCCAAAGTTTATCAAAGTCATTTAGCAGTCCCGTGTTTGCACAGATCCTCCGCATTTAGTGGAAGCAACCAATAACTGCAGTGAACGTAGATTGAACAAGAATTGCGAAGTTTCTCTAAGTTCCAAATCCGTAATGTTTTAATGCACTCCGTCTGGGTTTTCGGTTAAATAAGCATGCGTTTCCAATGTTTCACGTCACGTTTTTATAGCGCATGCAATGTAGCAAGGCCGCAGGCATTGTTATTTAGGGAATTAGATTACCATTATGACGAGAAGTTCGTAACTTAAATAACATAACATCAAGCCTGTAATCCCCGAAGGGTTAATCAGAGAGATTTCAGCAGTATGTTTAAGTCCCATGCAATAGCGGACTCCGGGCTACCGCTGAGAAATTTCTGAAAGAAAAACCCAATAACACTTTGCCCGACCTGGGAATCGAACCTAGGACCTGATGCTCAGCACAAGAGTTCAATACATCAATACTGGCTAGGCACTGACTGTGTTCCTCGCGCCTCGCCTATAAAAATTCCTTCCGCTAAAAATGCATTGCAATAAACACAACAGTTTTATTCCGTGTTTATTCGTAATACAGCTAGATTATGTAAGAGAATTTGAAGTCCTCTTTTCGATGCAAACAAGTGACTGAACTGATCTGGAAGTATCGAGGAACGAAGAATTCATGCAGTGCCACGTGTGGTGTTGCTGGACACTTTGATAAGCCTACATTTAGAAAGGATTTTCGAAACAGTCGCACAAATGACTGTTGTAATTTGTTTGAAAGTTGCGGCTAACAACGGGATCTAATATTAAATTACAACTTATGTTTTCTAACGTAATACAATGGAAACAAATCCGTGCAGTATAAATAGTGTTGCCATAATGGCGCGGCGGGAGTTCCACAACTGTTTGCATACGAGATAGCGCGAGGTGTTGTCTGCGGCATGTGGGATGATGACGACTCTAATACTAGTTGTTTAGAACAAATAAACTAACTATTTATAGAAACATAATAGAGGAAAGTTAAATAAAAGCTGGTCACAACATTTACCTTGAAACTGGAGAACAGTACAACACATCTTGGTCCACTTTAACGTTTAACTCAAAAGATACCAGACAAAAACTTTCACAAAAGTTGAGCTGCTTTTTCTCGGCTTTTGGTATTTCGACTATTCTAGCCGCTTATTTCAGAATGTCTGACCTTTTCAATCAACGTTAATCTATAACATGGAATCTATATTAATTTATATGTCTAAAGAGGCAGTTCATGACTTCTAAGTTTTATTTTATTAGAAGAAAGGTCAGACATTCTGAATGTCTGACATTTCAATCAACGTTAATCTATAACATAGAATCTATATTTATATGCCCAAGAAGCAGTTTATGACTTCTAAGTTTTATTAGAAGAAAGGTCAGACATTCTGAATGTCTGATCTTTCAATCAACGTTAATCTATAACATAGAATCTATATTTATATGCCCAAAGAGGCAGTTTATGATTTCTAAGTTTTATTAGAAGAAAGGTCAGACATTCTGAATGTCTGACATTTCAATCAACGTTAATCTATAACATAGAATCTATATTTATATGCCCAAAGAAGCAGTTTATGACTTCTAAGCTTTATTAGAAGAAAAGAAATAAATCCACCTGCAACTAAATCATTACGAAACATACTCTAAAATAACATAGGTATATCTACTTCTTGATAACCAGACCTCAATTTGTGCCCCAGTGAATCCTTAACATTTGCTCTTTCATTCAATTCAAAAATATAATTTCCACTCCACACCTTTTGAGACACCTCCAATTCTTTAAAAGAACACCCAAGATTAATTTCTGGGGAGGTTAAGCTGGCGTGAAAACGGGGGTATAATTAGTCGTGCCTACATTAAAAACCTTGGGACAGAATAGATAAGTACAGAAGGTCAGTTCTATTCAACGTGCGGAAACGCACACGCAAACGCACGCACACTTAGTCCCGTGACTAAGTGCGCGTGCGTTTGCATGTGCGCTCACGTAGCTACAGCGAGTTCAAGCGGAGTTTCTTTTTTTTTTGTTGGATTTGCATCTCGCATATCAACCTAGCAGGTTGTGTGCTGCTTAACCGGACTCTCCTGTGGGTGCCTCAATAAATTAAGGCCTCCAGGCAGGTCGTAACACTTAAAAACTAAGCGACTATACGCCAGGGGCACCCCCTGTTATGGACCTCGGCTTACGACGCTGGGGGAGGACAGCAAGGGACAAGCTGGATCGGATTAAAAGCGCAACCGCGACTAGCATTCGTTTTATATTTTATACGATCACCGTGCGTACGCGTCTGTATGTGCCGGCGCCTGTTTTCGCCAGTTGTACAGAGCCAGCCTTCTGTACCAATCTATGTTGTGCCTGATACGCGCTATGTAGTCCCGAAGTACATTCAATGGAAGTAATTAAGTGTATTACGACGGAGGAAGCGAAATGAAATACATTGTCACGTGGAGCGACTAATTTGGGACAAATGGAGTAATAAAGACTTTTGTTTCGGTTTGATATGCTGATTTTATGGTGTAGAGCGTTTTTTAAACGTGTTTATTGGTTGTAAAAGGTGAAAGTGGGGACAGTGTTTGTTCTTTTTTCTAGCGTTCGTTTGTTTTTAAATGTAACCTAATGCTAAATAAAGCTGAACAGGTCTATCTGAGGTTTAGCTGCGCTTGCCGAGGTCAGTCCGTGGATAGGTGACCGTTCATTCTGCCTAGCCTTTTCCCAACTATGTTGGAACGGCTTCCAGTCTAACCGGATGTAGCTGAATACCAGTATTTTACATGGAGCGACTGCCTATCTGACCTCCACAACCCAGTAACTGGGTAATACGATACCCCTTGGTAAGACTGGTGTCAGACTTTCGGGCTTCTGACGCCTCGTAACGACTGTCAAAGATCCACGAATGACAGCCGGTCCGAGGCACGGAGGATTATCGGTATGTAAAGATGGTCACCCATCCACTGACCAACCCCGGCAAGCGTAGCTTAACCTGTTGGATCGACCAGTTCGGCTGTTGTTACTTAGCCACGAGCTAAGTGACCATTCATAAAATTCAAAAGTCATTTATTCTAACTAGGCTGAGAATCAGTATTTTTCGAACGTCAAATTACATAAGACAGTCCTCCAAAAAAGCCCACCCTTCACCCCCTCCGTGCTTCGGAAAACAAGTTAAGCCGTTGGTCTCGGCTTTCATTCGTAGATCTTTGACTGTCGTTACGGGTACTCCGAAGGTCTGACAACCAGACTTACCAAGGAGTACCCTGTTACCCAGTAACTGGATTGGGGCAGGTCAGTCGCTTCATGTAAAATACTGGTTGGGAAAAGGCTAGGCAGATTGATCTAATGCTGATTAGGTTGTTGGTAAATAACATGATAATTAACAAAAAAGTCAATTGGCAGCGATATAAATTGCCGATAATGGCTTGGCTATAAAACTGATCTTAAGGTCAAATGGCCTAAACATAAACCTAATCTGCGTTCGCAATTAATTTGCCAAACATGTAAACAAACACGAGTTTAAGGAAAAACAACTGTAATGTTTACACATAAGGTTCAGTTTGCGCTACAACTTCATATTTTTCTATGACTTTTTCAACAGTACTAGGCGGTCTAAAATCAACTTTATTTACACTTGTATAAAGTTGATGTTTGGATAAGTGGAAAATTCGTGTTTGTTTATATGATTGGCAAATAAATTGCGATCGCACATTACATCGTTTATTTATGGCAGATCTCTACATTCGCTACTGAACTCCCATAAGTTGAATCCCAATGCATTTTACACTATACGGACATACCCTACCTGAGATTGTCAGTAACTCCAAGGCGTTGCTGGCCTTCTTGGAGGAGCGGGGGTGGATCGAATAAGCGATTTCCCACCCGTGCGCAAAAACGCGCTTTGACGTGAAATTTCAGATACCAGCCCGTATACTAAGGAAAAAATAAATAAGTAGAAAACAGCTTTCCAGCTAATATATTTTACACCTCGGTATTCACTCAACGAAGCAAAGAAAAACTCTAAATCGAAAACTTCAAACAAATCCAAACAATGATCGATGGAGGAACTGGCCCTGGTTTTACCATACCATTCCCTTAAGGGAGACCCTTTAATAGAAACGCAGGCTGAAAATAAAACCATAGGTAAAGAAACCCTTAAAAAGAAGAGGGTAGCTGCGTAGGTAGGTATGTAAAGACAGATTGCTCATTGCCTACAAGCACCGAAATGACGCATTTCCGTCACAGTACCGCGCAAAGGGAAATATATTTTGACGCTCTTTATAAGAAAAAATGTGGAGCTATTTTTCATATGTTTCCATTTCCCAAATGGGGTAATTGCGCAACTCTAAATGACGCAATAAAACGTAAGGAAATGTATCCACCATTGCTACTGAAGTTGTAGCATTCGCTGAGATTTGTTGTTGCTATGCTGTGCTCAGATTTGCAGTACGTAGCCTACTTATATGTTCTTAGTACATTTTTAAAAGTTGTAATTTAGACAGTAATGATAATTGTAATTTAGACAGTAATGATAATTATTTTAATCAATATGTACCATAACAGGACTATTACATAGAATGAAATATGATTTGTTCCGCATTCAACTCACAAAGTTTGTCCCTCATTTGATATTCCGGTTTTGCCCCACATTTTGTTCCTTAATCGCCTCAGTTTTTTATGTCTACTTAAAAGAGGAAAGCAAATTGTAATCAGGGTTATGTCACCTTTTAAAGATATTTATTTTTTGAGTAACTGAGTATTATAATAGTTGTATTGAACTATTTTAATACTCAGTTACTCAAAACAACAAATTGCTTGCATTTAGGTAGTTATGATTATTATTATTATCAAGTCTTACCAATCATTCTTAGTTCTAAGCATTAACACAGGTCAAAACTGCCTGTACTTTTGTTAAAATATCTTTAAGCAAACCATACTTACCATTAAATTAACAGCAAATAAAATGCCACTCAACTTATCAAATGAAATACCCAACTTCGCACATCTATGTAAAAGAAGAGCTCCGAATAATTTAGCCACCGGCTTCCAACTGCTCCACGAATACTCAATTACCACTTTTTTGTCTCAGTAGTACACTTTGTTTCTTGTTTTTATTTTACTTTCCGCCCCAATGGAGACGGAGGGAATACGTATTAACGTCAAAGACGGTAACGTTCTGTTGTAGTTTTAAAAGTTTTGTTCTGGAATTCGAATTCGAATTTGAAAATTGAGCTAGCATTCAAGAACAACGTTAAGCTTAATTCCTGATTTGAATAGATTTGACATCTGAGATCTATTTTGATCCGCTTTAAATTGAGTTTCATACTTCCATTCGTATCAATCTTTTTTTTTTGTTATAAATCAAAGTATCATTTGTTATGACGTGAAAAATGGCCGGTTTCAGATCAACATCGATACCAAGACAAAAAAAACGCATTCAAGTTTTCTGGTCCATCTCAAACAATTTATTTGAATCGGGTTTCTTTGATAAATAATTTTACTTACCGCTACCCACGACTTCGCCCGCGTGGAATTCTATAATTTAATTTAATTTATTTATAGCTGGCTGTGAAAGTTTTTGGAGACTAGCCGGAATAAACAGACAGACAGACGGACAGACAATCATTTTAAAAAGTGTGTTCTTGTTGGATGTACCGTATATACTGTCATATGCATATAGTAAAAAGCTGTTATTTTGACATTACAAATAGACACTTCAATTTTATTTATTTGTATATGTATTTATAGAAGATTACAAAATCCTAAAACTTGAATATATTTATTACTACTTAAGTAGATAATAATAACGATGCTTTCAATAAAATAATAATGACTACTTAATTTTAGATTAATAATAGTCATTGTAATAGTACCGGTCGTTATCATTGAATGCAAGATAGATAAAACATACTTCATCTAAGTACCTATTTTATACTGAAAACTTGAAGGGAAATCAACAATATTAAAAGCTAGTTGTAAAAGAAAAAACAAAACTGAATCTGATATTAAAAAATCGTCGAAACATCTTCAAAGTAAATTGACTTCAGAGGACGTACAAAATGTTTTTGTAGTTGTAATGTTTTGAAGTGTCTGTTTGTATAGTCAAAATAACAGGTTTTTACTAAATGCATAATGAAAGTATATACGGTACTTACACCTTACAACTTTTTTTTATATATTCGTCTGTCTGTTTGTTTGTTCCGATTGGACTGATTTTGACGGGAGTTTCACTGGCAGATAGCTGATATTATAAGGAGTAACTTAGGCTACTTATATTGTTTTAAATAAAAAATAATTAGGGTCTACACGGGCGAAACCGCGGCCAGAAGTTAGTCATCATATAAATTATAGGGTCAATGTAGAATAAAAAAAAATTGAAGTTCATATTTCGAATATAACATAGGTACCTAATATTTTTTTTATGAATAAGGCTGCCTGTTCATTGAAGCGGAGCGAGGTAGCGGAGAGGAGAATGGCAGCGGAGTGGAGCGGAGTTGCAGACAGTGTCTGTCCATTGATGGGGAGCGAGGTAGTGGAGCGGAGTTACGGACTGTGCGGAGCGAGGTAGCGAAGCGGTGTTGCGGACTGTGCGGAGCGAGACCGAGTTCACGCGACGAGTAATAATTCCCCGCTCCGGTTTCCCGCTCCACTTCTCCGCTCCATTTCTCCGCTCCGCTTCCCCTCTCCGCTTCCCCTCTCCGCTTCTCCGCTCCGTTTCCCCGCTTCGCTTCCCGGTTTTGTATGATTTTTTAAACTAGTTCGCATATCCCTGTCCATTGAAGCGGAGCGGAGGTTTTATGCAATTCCATTGGTTAATATTGGCACACCGCTACTCCGCTCCTCTCCTCTCCGCTCCAGAGGACAGGCAGCCTAAGCCCGCCATTTAATGAAAGCCGCTATAGCTACGCAAAGAGTGGTTAGCATCTGGCAAAGTGAGATTTTCAGGAGAATTTCCACTAAACGTGTACTAAAAATGTGTTTAGGGCTTCAACGTTTTAGTTTGTTACCTCTAACCTTTACCGTTGTCTATATGAGTTTCATGCATCATAAGTTTTATAAGCACGTGTGAAAATTATCCATAACCAGTTTTATTGCTCATGTAATTAGAGGCTCGCTCAAATAAAATACAGCTGTTATATAAATTCTTTGAAAACATAAATTTAAGCGTCATCGTTTTACTTTTACCCGAGAACGCTCCCTTAGATTTCCTTTGAAAGCAGACTTAGGATATTATTCACCACCATTTTGAAAGAGTCTCTTATTTGCACAATGCAAATGTGACTAGAGAAAGTGAATATAAAAAGTGGAACTGCAAACCGTATCTTTCATTTATTTCTTTGATAAAGACGGAGTGGGTTGGAATTTTGCAGCTGAGGCCAATTGTTACTTTACTCGGTCGGATTTGCATGTTGGTAATGCATTTCTCTTCTCTTGGTTCTTCTGTTAGAAAGACGGATGAGCTGATGTTATGTCAGTATGAATAAAAAGCAGATTTCTCCTTTAGTTCGTGAAGCTTTGGCATTAATGTTGAATCTGTAATTGGTTATTTTGTGAGACCCTTTGTGTTCGTTTCTTATTCAGCATTTAAAGTTTCTTTTGTTTTTTTATCTTAGAGTGAGAAAGTGGTGTGAGTAGTTTTTGAAACTGTTGCATAAAGAGGGGTATTAAAATACAAGTGTGCGTTTAAAACCCGAGCCGTAGGCGAGGTTTTTAATAGTATCACACGAGTATTTTAATACCTAGTTATGTGCAGTTTCATACACTACTTTATCTACTCTCATACATTGGGATTGAACCTACTAAATAAAAGATCAAAGTTTTAAAGATCAAGATTAAAAAAATCCCACGAAATTTAGTACAACTTCACGTATGAATGGCGAATGCACCCAGCTCATCACCGCGCATGCGCTAGAGCGGTGCTGCTGTCCCCCGCTAGTGCGATTACAAAAGTTTATGGAAACTCCTTGTTGATATTAACTTCTTGGATTTGCATTGTATCGTAATAGAAAAATAATTGTTTTCTATCATTATTTTGTTAGAGAAAAAGTGTTACAATATGATTTTATTTTTAAATTTCGGTATTGTGTTTATAGAGTATATCAGTATAAACTCGTTTTGAAGTTTATAATTCGAATATTACGATATGAGAGTAGATAAAAGAGTTTTTTTAATCCAGTTGGCGTCAGTGTGTATTCCTCTGATCTTCCATAGGTCAGTTATATTTTATGGTACTTTCAGATACAATAAATCTTTCAAGATATATTGAAAGAAATAAAAATTGTTGAAATCCATTGTTTCAACAATGGATTTTATAATAAATTGACACTTCAAAGGCCAAATCACAATCTTTACTTAAATGTGTAGCAATATTTGGTAACATTTTCGACTGAAGAAGTTGTACTTCGTTTTGATGACCAAATACTACAATTCCAACATCAAATTGATACAACTAATATTATTTAAGCTAATTATAGTTTACAAAGTAAAATTCCTGGAAACGAAATCCTTATATTAGGTATGAATTATAATAATACATAATTATAGAAGAATTGCTACCAAATTGGGATCTTTTGAATCCAAATATATAACAATAATATTTAGTATGAAATTATAAACATATTCGATACTACCATTCAAAAGATTTACCTGACAACAGACATTTGTTTATGGAAAAACATCTGTTTAAAATGTTTATCCATATATGTCGCCGCGACACGACTGGTTCTATGTATTTCTATGAAACAGACGTTTCGCTAGCTAATGCAGGTATTTGTGTCGTGGCGACACGTCACCTGCAGTTGCCGCCAACTGCAACGGTCGGCTACGGGATGGTACCTGTATACTAAAAGTAGCCATTCACGGATGACGTAAAACCATTAAGTAAGTCATTGCAATTTAACTCATATTTCATAGTTATACTCGTTTAATGTTAGTTATTTCATAGTTATATAAGTTAGTTATATAATGACTACTCAGTTTTAATGTAATTTAGTTTGTGTCTGTATGGAATTTTGAATTATAATTTTAACGTGCATATTTAATTTTAAATGATCGATTGCATTGTACTTATTTTATTTTAATGATATAATGAATTGAATGATTTATATGTATTTGTGATTAGTATATTGGGACTTGGTGCCTTAGTAAATAAATAAATAAATATAGTATAAATTAGAAAGATTTCCGTGAGTTGGATAAAACTCTCGGTGATCCTTCTAATTTATATCTTACCTTACCGAGATAAGAGTTACATTGCAATGACTACTGGCTTTACGTGGACCGTGTCCTACCTAAGAACTATGGTGTAATGCTAGGACACTTGCAGCGACTTTAATCGCAGACCCGCTGGCAATTTCAGAATGTTCCGTCCACACAGATTTGGACAACCAATTTGTCCTTAACAATGTCAAAATCTGTAAAATCCTTAAAAATGTTTGGACACGTGACTTTGAAATCGCTAGCGAGTCGCCGGCGACGATGTACTTGATAAATACCATAATGAATTTGTATTCGAATTGTGGGGTCCAGATTTTTCCAACAATTCCGACGACAAATCTGAAACACGCAAAATAAATATTATCATCAAAATGATTAACAGTCAAATAAATCTCTAGCCTCTCCCAGGCTGTTCCACAACACTCAGTTCTCCGCCTTCCGCAACCAGTCTGTCCCAACCACCTTTTTAAGGGCGTCGTCGGTCCGTCTAGCTGTAGGGTGTCCCACACTTCACTTGCTGATACGCGGTCTCCACTCCAGGACTCGTTTTCTCCACCGGCCATCGTTCATCGGTCGGTCAAAAATGGTTCATGCCTATGGAAACAATAAACGGAGTCCGAGTAAAAGTTTGATAATATTTGATCTCAAATAATAAAAAAAAGAAGATAATGTCGCTTACTTAATTGAAACAATATAAAACCTTATAAACGAGTACATACAAGGCTATAACATTACCGACGTTTGAAGGTATGTGAAAATTTTGCTAACGTAGTAGACAGCAGGACTAGCACAACTTCATCTTCTGCTTTCACGGATTTAATGATCAAGTTTAACTGGTCTGCTCAGCCATTACTCGCGAACTGTCTTTCTTTGACGAGTCTGTAGGAGCTTCACGAGCTTGAAATTTTATATTTCTTGAACTCATAATAAAATTACTTGCTTTGTGAATTTACAGCTATTCAAAATTCAAAACTCAAAAGTCATTTATTCAAACTAGGCTGAGAATCAGCACTTTTCAAATGTCCCCCAAAAAATAGCAAGTTCAAGTCTAAGTCCCCCAAAAAAAGCCCTCCCTTCACCACTTCCTATTGCTTTACCTGCGAAGAAGTGGCGCAACAAACTCCCCAGCAGCACTGCTGTCTGTTCAGTTTTAAATGTCGCAGCATCATGCTGAGATTAGGAGCCTTTTGGTCTCATACAGGACTTTCTTAGTTCTCTCTTTTATTTTAATTTTACTTTGTTTTTTTATTAATGTTTCTATGAGTGTGTTTTAGTTTGATTTGTGATCTCCTGTTCGACTCTCAATAAATACTTTTTCTTTCTTTCTTTACATGTCCTAGCTCCATCTCTTTCTCGCACTAAAGTAATATTAAAATAATACTGCCATAAGTGCTGGTGGTACAGTCGCTGGTCGGACAAAATATGGTATAAGAATAAATACCTACCTATCGTAAAATTGCAACATACGGTAGATAAAAACAAATAAAACCCAAAAAAAATGTTTGTACTCAATCATCCTAATGAAGAACAATCATCAATAAATCAGCAAAGCTTTATGGGGCTATCACTCACGTTTTTAAGCCGTTTCCATCAAAATAATGAGTCCAATATTTTTCACTCAATCCGTTCGGGCGTCATAACAAAACATTCAAATTTATTATAATAATAGAACGTGTTGCCAGCCTTAATTAGGTTTGTTCAAGTTATATTGAAAGTGTATTGGCAAGAATTTCAATTTTGTTTGTTTGCTTAATGTGATCGAGAGATGATTGAGTGCTGGTATACGATGCAATCGATTTTATTCAAGCTGTGTATCTAATCCACAATAAGAATCAATTAATTTCAGACGCAAAATTCCTTAAAAGGTTTAACGTTTCCAGCGAATACTGAAATCGGATTTACGCCCATT
The DNA here is from genome assembly GCA_916701695.1 of Agrochola macilenta. Classification (NCBI taxonomy): domain Eukaryota; kingdom Metazoa; phylum Arthropoda; class Insecta; order Lepidoptera; family Noctuidae; genus Agrochola; species Agrochola macilenta. Next base: position 17,514,278 of record OU753560.1, on the reverse strand, counting down.
GAGGTTATTTTTGAACGAGTATTTATGGAAGCATTTCTAGATAATGAGCCATGATATTCCAAGAATAGTCTAATTGAACAATGCTCAAATATCTTCTGAAACATTAAAGGCGAAATAAAATACATACCGAAAACGCCACAAAAACTAACTGACAATATCGTTTTCATACTGCTTTTGTCAAGAACTGTAAAATAACCATAAAGAACATTTCTGCTGAGAAGCTGCGATAAAAAATCCGAGCAAAACTCGAAAACATTTAACTTCGCAACTTTTTGCGGACTAACACTTCTCGTTTTTTTCGTACTTTTCACTCAGTTCCCATTGACCATAATACAGTCGAGGCTTCTAAAAGTTCCTCGCTGCCTAAGTTTAAAGTTACGAAGTATTTTAACTATGTATGGTAGTTGGAACGTCTTAAAGTAGTGCAAAAAAAGGCAGAAGATATATCTTCCTTGAATGTAGACGCAATAGAATATTGATGAGGCTTACGACTCGAGGCGGTCGCTGTGCTGGGCTACTGTTTCGTTCATATGTACATATTTAGGTATTTGCTGTAATACCTAATGGGGTTGATGCAGATGGTTAGTTTGGATTCTGACATAGTTCAGAGATGGCTATAATAATGCCAAGTTTTTAGGATAAGAGAGAGAGCACCAGTGATAGCCTAGTAGTGTGACCGGCGGATTGCCAAGTCATAGGTTTCGAGTTCAAACCCAAAGCACGCACCTCTGAGTTTTCGGATTCATATTTGCGTATTGTATACTTATCACTTGCTTCTAAAACGGTGAAGGAAAACAACGTGAAGAAACCGGCATGCTTGAGAGATATTTCTCGACGGCATGTGAATCCAAGTCTGAGGCCTTTTTTTTCTTTTTTTATGAGGGTGGAAATTTATCAAATAACTTCTCCCGCTCTGGGCGGAGCGGGATGTCGGACTCTTATCGACTAAAACCCACCCGTGTTCCTTCAGTTGCCTGTACGTTGCCAGGGGCCACGGTTTCCCTTTCGGACTTTCCCGAGAGATATTTCGCGACGGCATGTGAAGCCAAATCAGAGGCCCGTGGGTGGCATAAAACAGGTTAATCACTAACCACACGAAACAAGAAGAAGCAGGCACGTTACTTTGAGTAGCATAAGTGCGGGTTTAGCTTACAGAATAGCAAGACTGTGAAGCCAAGTCAGAGGCCTATGGGCGGCTTTAAAACTCTGACATCAGGTTAGTCACTAACAAGACGAAAAGAGAAGAGAAGAAGAAAAGAGATATCGATATCAAGTGATGTTGGAACGTCGGGCGTGTATAGATTTATTTATTTATTATTAAGTTTCAGTTTTTATTTGTACCATTTTTTGTATTACTATTTTTGTTGCTTTTTATTTTATTATTATTTGGGATGGGATTTATGTGAGTCCGTAGATGTGTCCGTGACATCACAGTGGGCCGTATCAGAATACAAGCGCTGCGGTATTTATTTTTAAATATCGCCGCATTATGCTGAGATAGTGGCCTTTTTGGCCTCGCACAGGTCGTTACTATGTTTGTATTTTCATTTATTTTTTATTTTTATTATTATTTACTGTTTGTATTTCCTATGCGTGTCCCAAATAAAATATTTTTCTCGTCTTTTCTTTTATATAAGGGAAAAATTACAGCACAGATAACAGATACTCTGAAAACACCAGGTCCCGTTATTGATCTATATTCCAGCACCCGAGGATAATATTTCCTTAGAACTCTCGACCAACACATCTATAATTGGCTAAAGAACACTCGCTGTAGATACAGACCACACACCTTAAGCCTCGTTGGCAACGAACACTCTCAGTCCAAGATCGTATTTGATCTCACAAGAATAGATCGTCGTTCGATTCAACTGACTGAATCAGACTCGAACGTTTGAGCGCGTTCGATTGAACGTACAACATTGCCTCAATAGGGTATGGTTACAATCTGAGTAGCGAATAGCTAACTTACATCGTGTCAATGCGGCTTCATGTACTTTAACTACAGTCCTACATCTTAGTTCTTATTTTTTTTTCTCTTGTTCCTGCACGAACTAAATAATTTGTACTACAGACCGAATTTCCGCCAAGGCCACCAATCTCAGCGAAGACCAGCCTTTAGCGCGGGAGATATTATAGTGCACAAGTGTGTGCACTCTCTCTTCCCTCACTCTCATAGTCCGATGGGACGGCAATCCGACATGACCGGAGAGGGATCAGGCGCAGGGCTAACGGGTTGACGTACTTTCCGAGACACGGGGGTAGCACATCGCCAACTTCCAAACTCCGGGCTGTTACTAAGAAATTCCTAATGGAAAAACCCAATAAAACTTTGCCCGACCCGGATATAGAACCCAGGACCCCACGCTCAGCAGTCGCACTTGCGACCACAAGACCAACAGGGATTGCGACTCATGCAACTTAATAGGAACAGTTCGTAACGTAATAAAAATATTAGCCAGTAAAGGTAAAAAGTCAGACGAGGTATTGAGGTATTTCCACTCGTGGAGGTTTTTAAATTTCAGGCTACGTACTAAGTGCGAATAATGATTTATTGAGGCATCCACTGGATAGCTTAGTTAACTAGCCGACAACCTCGTAGGTTGATGTGCGGGATGACTTACAGAAAAACGAAAATGTGCGAGTAAATCCCGCACTTCCATCATAAATTCATAAGAAAGAAAATACATTTATTTAGCACAGAATATAATTATACAGCAGATAAAAAATAAAATATTAAAATCAATTAAAAAGTGTAAAGTGCGAGTAAGAAATTAGCAGGGACGTGTGCGTCACGGCTGCGCCATAAAGGCCCAGTTCAGCAGGTAAGAGATTTTTATGAGGATTTCCCGACAGAAAAAATTAAGGAGTTAGAAGTCCGACATAACCTCTCGTCCTCCCGTCCTTACTGAGGGCATTAGGATTCTCCAGACAATTTTAATGCACCCTAGTTCGTATTAGGTGCGACCGGCACGTGGTCACATCCCGGTATGTGCGATAAAGTGCCGCATCGTTCACCTCTTCAGCACGACAAGAATGCAGTATATCGTGCAGCTCTAAAAAGGACTCGGTCCAAGATTGTGTGAATAAGTTATGAAAGTTAAGTTAGAAAACTCGATGTTTTGTGACGTCATAACCGTAAACCGTGCGAAACAGGAGCGGGCCGCTAGTAATACATAAATCTCGTTTTGTTTCAGGTAAGTTCTCATTCGATTTTATTACTGCGACGATAAACGTTCGATTTTCACTCTGTTGAACACCCTTTCTAAAATTATTTGTAATGATATGGAGATAACAATGATATTTCACTAAGGCTCCTGATGTCACGATAAGTGACAAAGGTACAGGACAATTTGGGTTAGCACAGTGACGACTCTATACTGGCTGCGGTCTCATGAACACGTTTCTAACAATCTTTAATCTAAAAAAAAACCTACTGACGTCTAAACTTCTTAAGGATGCAAGGTTCTGTCACATTTCAAAGACAGTGCCAAAAATGGAGTAGAGGTAGAGGCTTTTGCCCGCGGTTTCACCCGTATAAGTCTCGATCCCGTGAGAATATCAGGATAAAAAGTATCCTATGTCCTAATCCAGGTCATGGACTACCAATGTGTCAAATTTCATCCCAATCCGTTAAGCCATTTTAGCGTGAAAGCGTAACAAATAAATTCACTTTCGCATTTATAATATTTAAAAAATACTAAAATTATCAGGACCAGCGAATCTGTTTTATCGTAATGTTAAGACACAATATTTTTGCATAATAAACTCTACCAAACTGTATGCCGTATTTAAACCCTTCAAAAATAAAACACGCTCCAAAAACTGCTAGTAAACAATAAAAACCATCAAGATAATAACGTTCACGGTTCTGTTCGCCCCAAAAACGAAACGAAGTGTAAAGATAAGCTATTACCCAATGTAATCAAGAATCCATTCAATTTAAAAAACAAAAGAGCGAATCATTTGTTACTTCCATTTAACAGGAATACAGAAACGTCGATACGGTGGACAACTGGAAAGTCGGCTCCTATTAAATTTCATTCAGTTACAATTTCACTGTTGCTGTGAACGAAAATCAATCAGTCGTTGGACTACTAACCGAAATTCGTTCTTCAATAAATACGATATGTAGCGGTTCTAGTAGATTTAAATCCTTTGCAAGGAGTGTGGTCTTTTGGGACGGTAACGTAGACATGCAGCGGTCCTTTGAACGTTTTAATCAAAATTGAGTGCGGACTAACAGAGAATGTCTCTGTGCATATAAAATGGCTTCGGATGGTTTCCGCAAGGTATGGCATGGAAGCTGAAACGGTAAGTTAAATTGAAGGATACCTCAATAGTTGGAGAAAAAAGTGTGTGTCAGCTGGACGCACAACTGGAGTTTTCGCACAAAGTGGGTAAACGAACTTATAAAAACAAAAACAAAAAAAACGGCCGAAATATCTAGATCAAAGTGTGAGTAATAAGTAATATGTTTATTTCAACATTTTATTCGGTGTTATTTACGAATAAAACAAGTTAACGCTTGTATAAATTTCACTCCTCATAAAATTTCCATTCATTTCCGGGGGCCTTGGAAATCGAGTCATAACCAAAAAAGTATCAAAATATATAAATATATCGAAATTTCGTTGAAGTAGACAGCAAAATAGCGTTCAACTTTCAACCTCCTCACAAGTGTTTATTATCAAAACTAACAAAGCTAAGCGCTGTTCCAAAAATAATAAGACAATTACCGATAGCCCAATTAAATGTTAGAATATAACATTACTACAGAGTAATGTTATATTCTAACATTTAATTGGTCCTTTACAAGCTATCGGTAATTGTCTTTCGTTAGTCCAAAAACATTGGCCTTGTACCTACCTACACAGTTTTGAGGATTACTTCGTAATTTACTACGAGACAGAAGAAAGCTAAGACTCGAAATCTCAAAAGGATTCTGTAGGCTGACTTGAAACTGGTTGTAATTTTTTTAAAGGTTTTAAAACAAAAATATATATTTCTGGTGCTGTACGCAGACAGAGTTGAGACTGTCTATAATTCTATATGATCGATAGACTATCACTATTTTGTACTGTAAAAGCTATTTTGAAATAAAATAACACAGCTAAGTTTTTTAAACAGTAATTCCACATTTTCAGAAGTAATTATCTACAGATGCTTAGTTCAAGTGCGCACTGTCTAAACATGAAATTACACATTTACAGAAATAAACACATACGCTCCATTTTCTTCGAACGACAACAAAATCAGAAGCTTCATGGACAGGAACTCCAAAGTATAATTTCCGATTCGAATACCGCGAAATACACAGCCTGATTTCGAAATAATCTTAAATATTCATTGCATTCTGTCGTGAACACTCTCAACTAGCGCAGAGCGTAACCAGTTGGAAAATTCCTCAAGCGCTTAGCGCTCCTGTCGCAGCACTGCAAAAGTACATTTATTTTATTCCCACTTTTTGTATCAAGCGTGTTGCTACGTAAGGGTGATTTACGAATGCACAATTCACTGTAAAAGCGACAGTGAAAAATGTACTACATTATATTGACTTCCAGCAAACGATTGTTTTAAAACTGTAATGCTTTCATCCAAGAGTATCCGCCCACTCCTTGGTTTTCACCAGAAATGAAAATATAGTGGCCAGTTTAGTTCTAGCTGAGTTTTGTGGCCTTTTCTTTATTTTTGGGAACAAACGAAGCTGTTCACCGCAAGAACGTAAAATTTCCTGAACAAACTGTACTCTATGCTTGATATTTTAACGTAGACTTAGAAAAACAAGAGAAAATGTGTGTAAGATTCGAGATGTTATCCTCTCGATCAATTGAATAAATTGAGGAAAGTTGGTTATTTATTGAAGATACTTACATGGACAAGCTACTTAGAGATACACATTTAATGGCCCTTTAACTGTTGATTATGATGGTCAAACTTTGCTTCTATTCGAATAAAAAAGAGATGGATAAGTCACTGTTTGCCATTCGATTTCATATTTAAGAACCGGCACAAAAAAATATTTAGACGCTTGCTTTTGAAGCTAACACAAATAGGCAGAAATTACTAGTAGCAAACATTGATTGCCACTTTATGTTTCTACCGAAATAGACCCAACTTGACCGAACACAATACCAAACCACTACTCGAACGCTAAATCAAAATAGGCACACTATGAAATTCTGGTTGCACTATTGCAAATGCAGCCTGCACGAAATTGATCGATGCCACACGGTGACCGCAGCTGCTGATTCATTTGTGCACCTGTGCCCTAGGAGTAGATATGCGACAGAGTTCAAGCTTCATTATGAACGCGATATGATAGGTACACAACTAAAAGTCTAACTAAACTATGTGTGCGTGACGTTGACGAAAAATTATATAATCGCTGTGCTACAAGGATGGGTACAGCTCAGTAAAATCATAGTATTTCGCTAGCCATTTTCGTTTATATGTTAAGACACTAAACTTGTTTAATGGATGTTGCATTTTAGATAAAATTAACGGTTCGTAAAATTATAATCACGAGCATCTCGCTAGCCATTTTCATTTATTTAAAAAGATACTTGTTTAATTCCATTTGGATGTTGCAGTTTACTTTTTTTACTAAAAACGAATGCAGTGTCTCTATTTCTTTATGATCTTTTGTGTCAACTCAGTAAGCTTTGCATGCGCTGCACTAGCCGCGTCATTTAGAAGTCTACTTATCACACCGTGATTATTTATACTTTGGCCTCTGTTTCAAACGTACTCATGGTCCTGTGCAGATACATAGGCGAGTGTATTACCCACCACGGTTCTACCTATGTATGGTTCTACATGTACCTATGTGATAGGTGGCTGTTACAGGACGTTGAACCGCATAAGCTAATTTGTCTTTGTATGTGAGCTGCACTTGTCAATTTTGGATACTTCATTGTACGGTTGTTATACTGAAGTAGATATGGATAAATAAATTTATAATAAGTTTATTGTACAAAGAAAAACACATAAAGTTAGTCAAACAGTCTAAAAATGATTGTACAAGTGGATGTCAAAATCAGCTAGAACAGATGACCCCTGAACTAAGTGAAAAATACTTGTATCTCAGGAGCCAGAAGGATGGAACATTTACCTACTTAAAACTTGTTTTGCGTCGGTATTTTCCATTTCGAATTTGTTTATTTATTGGGTCACAAATATTTAATTGCAAGCTGAGGTCCTTCACTTCAGTGGCACACCAGATGGATAAATCACTGTGATTCACACATTTTTGTTACTGTCTTTTATTTAAATTCAAACCTGGTGAATATATTTTTTCACATTTTAGTTTTTGTAAACAGTGATGAGCAGAGATCGGAATAGGTAGAGTATATTTGCCTAAACGTCAAGGATGTAAGTAACATAGAGTTGATAATACCGGCTTCTGAATTCCCGGAATAATAATCCAGAAAACAATATTTTGATTTTAAAGACGCATTTTAGGTTGGGGAGTGGGGGCGACCCCCACTCCCCAACCTTAAATGCGTTTTATCTTACTTACGTCACTAGTATGTGTAAAATCTACATACTCGTGACGTCATGGCACATTTTACCTCAATGTATCGCCGTAATCTTTAGATTACGTACAAAAAGAAAAAAATACGTGTCCAATATTTTTTTATAATCTCAAAGACGAACTAAAAAAAAATATCAGTCTTCCTCCCTATTGTCAGAAAGACGAAGCTAGTTGCCCATTTCAAAGCGTAGTTGCTACCTATGGAAAAAAACGGACGAGAAACTACACGGCCAGTCTTTAAAATCAAAATATTGTTTTCTGGATTATTATTCCGGGAATTCAGAAGCCGGTATTATCAACTCTATGTTACTTACATCCTTGAAGTTTAGGCAAATATACTCTACCTATTCCGATCTCTGGTGATGAGGGAGACAATATTTGTAAGGTAAAACGCAGAAAAAGTTTGATTGAATAAAAATAGTAACACAAAAGATAAGTGTTATCATACTGAGCCTATAAAACCGACAAGCGAAAATCCGACAATGTAACAATTTTGTAAGTGATTTCATAGTTTTAGTGAAAATATTACAATTATGCACCTATTAAATAGGGCACAGATAGTGCGAAAAATTCGGCTGTCTTCGTGGTAGGCGGGGTAGGCGCGTAGCAGTTAAAAGCAGCGTAGCAGAGCTTCGTTTAGATGCGAGTCTCGCTCTAAAATGTATAAGATAGGGCACAGATAGTGCGAAAAATTCGGCTGTCTTCGTGGGGTAGGCGCGTAGCAGTTAATAGTAGCGTAGCAGAGCCTCGTTTAGATGCGAAAGTCTCGCTCTAAAAAATATTAAATAGGGCATAGATGGTGAGAAAAATTTGGCTGTCTTCGTGGGGTAGGCGGGTAGCAGTTAATAGTAAGCGTAGCAGAGCTTCGTTTAGATGCGAAAGTCTCGCTCTAAAATGTATTAAATAGGGCACAGATAGTGTGAAAAATTCGGCTGTCTTCGTGGGGTAGGCGCGTAACAGTTAAAAGCAGCGTAGCAGAGTTTCGTTTAAGTGCGAAGTCTCGCTCTAAAATGTATTTAAATGTAAATAATTTCATGTCATGTTTGTCATCAGCTAATTATATGTAACAAATCCCAGTCTATCCTTTTAGGAAATACTATTACCCCTACCTAATATTATGAATGTGAAAGTAACTCTGCCTGTCTGAATTTTACCTTTCTACGCCTTAGCGGCTGAACGAATTTGGGGCACACGGATAGACCATGACCTAGATTAGAACATAGGATTTATTCAGGTATATACGTTTTCATGGGATGATTTCTGACGAAAAAACTGGTACGTTATAAACCATCCAGCTTTCAAATATAAAATTAAACATGACGCCTATCCAAGTACCAACACAGTAATCAATTAGTAACCACCGAAGTTTGGCTGACGTCATGTATTGAGTATAACACAATATTAAATCAAATTCAAATTAATCTAGAGCCAGCATTAAGTACAGATCAAAACAACAGCAAGACAATCAAATCCTTAGAATTTCTAGTTAATATTAACGTCCATTAGCTTTTGAGAAGGGTCACCGGTGGCCCCCACGAAGATTTGAATTTTTTATTAAATTTTCTAGAATACCCAAATCAAGATCAGATACGTCTCATTGTTGATTGTGGTGGCTTATTAATGATCCACAAATGATGATTCGTTTGGGTTGCGTACCTTGGGAGAGGAATTAAAGAAAGATTGAATTATAAATAATATTTTTTTTGTAAATTTTTATGTCATATCGATTTTAAATTCTTATATTGTTAAATAGTGTATGATGGGTAACCTAACTATAAGACCTACTATATACCTAAATACTTTGACTCTGACTTGACTATGGAATGTATATTTCGAACGTTGGTAGAACTACCTATGGAAAATGGTAGGTAATCCTACCTACTTCAGATTGCTTGCACACGATATTTTTTTACCATTGAAGTATAGCTCAAATCTCTATCGAATTTTTTCTCGTAGTCCGCAAACGGTAAGCATAGATGCAGGTTATACTATTCGGTCTTCTGTACAACCTGTCGCAGCGTATGTATGTGGCCTACGGTGCTAAAGCCTTTACGGAATCCGGCTTATTCGGGAGGCTGGAAATGGTCAAACCAGCAAGCGAGACGGTTCGTAATGACTCTTAAAAACAGATTGTAGACATGGTTCAGAAGTAAGATGGGCCTATAATTATTAAGCAGGGCATTGTCACCCTTTTTAAAGAACAGTATCACCACACCTCTGTCCACCTGTGTCTGCCTGTGACGTATTACCCTCGAGTATTACGGAATGAAAAATGAAATGAAAAAAATGAGTATTCATTTATACAAATAAATTAAAAGTGAAAAATTTTTGCTCTAGGCGTTTGTGTTTATTTAAAGACAAAAGCTCTTTTGACATATCTTTTGTTCAGACATCTTTTACGATAACTATGAGCATAATGTGTACGTAGAATTGTAGATTACATACATACATTATATCTCAGACTTTATTTTTACAGGCAACTGGCAAAGTACTCGTAAAGATGAAGAGTTTTTTTTAAATATACTCGTATGAGCCCAAGTAGCACCCAAAACATGCATCCCATCCTTTACAAAAACACATATACTTCCATTTTCATACAAAATAACATACTTAATAATAATATGATGATGGATCGTAGCGGAAATGAGAATAAAGGAAACAATGTTGTGTATCTAATTATGTGCGAACATGTTTATTGTACATATTTTCTTTTATAAAGAGAGTATGTATTATGTAGGGACTGTGATATTTTTTTGAGTACGGGACGAATCTGACATATACAATAGGTGAACGCGTCTAAATGCGCCTACCGTGAACGCACCCTGAGCGAGAGGGGCGCGCGGGGGCGACGCGGGTGGCGAGCCGGCCGGCGCAGCGGCGGCGCGCGGTAAGTAATGCGTCTCTGACTAGTATATAGTTATCTGTGGTAATGCGGCCAGAAACACCGTTGGCAACACACATGTTGATCTTTAATGTCGCGATCGCGCGTGACCACCATATTGCAAATGTAAAGTGCCGTCTCTTTTAAAAAATATACTAAATTGTAATCAAGAAGTTGAGATAGTATTATTTAAATCCCAACAATTGGTAATATGGCTATACCTACATCGAAGGCTTCGATCTACTTTGAGCCTTGTATGTGTTATATTGCAAAGTTCAAAATACTTTAGTTTGATTTACTCGACGCTTATTGGTTTCATACGAAACACAGCTCTGCAGGCTGCTTGACGAAAGAAATAAGATCCTTAGTATTGTAGGTAGTGTTACCCATTTATTTCATGAAATATTTTACAAGGAGCTCTACTACAATATAATTACGACGTCGAGCTTTATTGTACAAGTTAAAATTAAAATAGTTTCGTGGACTCGCTGCGCCATTAGAGTCGACAGATTTAATCGTTAGTGTTATGTAATAGTACACTTCACACAATTTTACCGACTACTCTGGTACAGCTAGAACTAGTCACCCAGTAACAAAAGTACTCATTAGGTAAAGTGTTACAAACCGAGCTGGTTACTCCGAAACGGAACGCGAACGGTTTCATTTCGATTTCATTACGTTGCGCCATTTCCAAGCCGCGGTTTTATGAAATTATTGAAATGAGCTCCGGTATAAAAGCTGCATTGTAATGTGAAAATGTATTTTTTCGTTTTCTTGTTAGGAAGGAGAATGGTAATGGACTCAATCAGCTATGCATGGTAGATTTGGTAAATGAAAATGTAGGTAGTAAAAATCTAGTTATAGACTTTCTTTAGGAGGTTAATTTCTTTATTTGTATGATCAAACTTAACATAGTTAGGTACAGCGCACGGACTGTAATATTTTACTAAAGAAATTACAATTCAAAGAAAAGTTCAATGGCTCAGTATTTCATGAACAATCATGCCTACTTAACGCTTTTGTCGATAACACCGAGTATGAAAACCATAACAGTATCATAAGTCATAAGTAATTTATTTCATAACAATATAGGTAGAAAAATTAAAAAATAACATTATACAACTGCAATTAAAATAAAATTCATTAAATACATTTAGAAAAGTCCATAAAAACAATAACATTATACAATTGCAATTAAAATAAAATTCATTAAATACATTTATCATTTTCATTCAAATATTTTCTACATAACAAACTCATTTGTTGAGACTTCAATCTAGTAGCTACATGAGTGTACGTAGATATATCATCAAGACGATTCAATTCAACAACATAATAATTAACTTCCCACGTTTCACTAACTACAGTCTACATTCTATAACTAAGCACTGACCAATCTGTCTGGCAAGGCACACAGCCAGCCGCTTGCGGTTTGAGTCCCCGACAAACTGAGTTCACCCCGACGCCATTTGCTTTCGATCAGAATGAATGGTGATATATTATATTTGTCACCGTAAGATTGTTAGAACCGTTGGTTTATAATCTATCATTATTTCCGTTAGATTATATATCGTCGAAAAATTGTGAACTGGGTGAAATGGGTTAGGTTAGGTTAGAACTGTGACCAAACGCGCGCGAGCCGAGCGAGCAGATCGAGCGGTGCTACGGCAGCGGCCGGCGAGCGCTACTTTTAAGTTGCTCGCATCAAGACAGGCTATTTTTTATTACAGCAAAGTGCATTACGTCGTAAGCAAGTTTGATACCAGTTCGCTTTTTGTCGGCTTCCCTCGGATAGATAATAAACTATCTAAAAATAATGCGTTAAATTGTAAATAGTTTGTTGCAGTTCACAATTTTTCGAAGATTTTTAATCTAACGGAAATAATATCGATGGATTATAAACAAATGGATTATAAAAAAAAGATTAAAAACAAAGTTCATAATTATTGGTGATCTGTTTATTGTTGTAGCAAAGCAAAAATTTTTTTTGAAATATACCTATAAATATAGTACACCACAAAAAAAAAATACGCTACAAAATATACAATGGGTGGCCTTATCGCTACTCGCAATCTTTCTCGTATTGTCATAAACTGTATAGGAACATCTTGATGAGCTGTTCTGTTGGTAAAAATAAAAGCCAGTTAGCAAGGTGGCAGCCGATTTTACTAACCAGGGTGCGCCAGACAGTATGCCGCAACGTGAAATATATTTTAACGCATATCAAATCTGAATGAGTTCCTTTTCAAACTCATCAGCCAGCCATGGTCTCAAGGGGCTCGTGCCTCTACCAGGGTTACGAGTTTGTCCGAAAGGGATATCGCGGCCCCGGAACACAGGCAACGGAAGGTACACGAGTGGGTTTTAGCCAGTAACTGTCTGACACACCCTCCCGCTCAGTTATTTGATAATTTCCCACCCAAAAAAAAAAAAAAAAGGGGGCTCGTGGCTAAATAATAACAGCCGCACGTGTCGAAGGTTAAGCTACGCTTGCCGCGGTCTGTTCGAAGATGGGTGACCCTCCATTTGAGACCTCTCCGTGTTTCGGAAAACACGTTAAGCCGTTGGTCCCGCCTGTCATTCATAAATCTTTGACAGTCGTTACGGGTAATCAGAAGCCCAGGAACTGGGTTGTGGAGTTCAGATAGGCAGTCGCTCCATGTAAAAATACTGGTATTCAACAGAGCTGCATCCGGTTAGACTGGAAGCCGAACCCAACATTGGGAAAAGGCTAATCAGATTGTTAGCCAGTCATTCAACCTTCGAAGTTGACGTTACTTAACATCGGTTAGTGCACCCTAGTAGTCAGCTTGGTCAGATAGATAACTATCCTACAGCTTGTGTCGACTCAAAAGATAAAGCAGAATAATTAGCAGAAGAAACAGTAACAATCCTGTACGACACAACTTAGATGTAGCATAAATTTGAAAATTTGCATTAATTCATTTCAATTTTACGAATGTATTTGGTTAAATGACTTCACAAGTTATTGCGTTTGCGTAAAGATCATTTTCACTAAGCAGTAAAAGCGCACTCAGTTCGGATGATGATCGGTTTTACGAATTTTGCCGATCTTGTGCACAAGGAGCGTTCAGTTCAATAAACAGACAATTATAAGTTAGCGTGTGCAAGCTAAAGCTTTATCAGACATGCATCATATTATCGACACCTGTTAAAAACTACATTGTATCAATTTTTGCTAGGTTCACAGGATAGTGTTTTTTTTTTTTTTAATATTTTCCTGCTGCATTTAAATAAAACACTGACGTTTTATACATATTTTTTGCGTTCTTTAAAAAGAAAATAACCATATTTACGTACATCAAACAGAAACCTGTTTTTGGTCAAGTTACAATGTTAAAATAATTAATTATTTTAAAACAACAACATTGTATGTACGAGTATATGTAGTTTTGGTCGTGTGAGTACAATTTTTTGTATTTTTTATTATTTTTCGCTATGAGTTTATTTTAATTCAACAACATGGTATTGAGGCCTTTGCCCAGGAGTGGGACAGCGTAGACTAGTAAAAAAATAAATATATGTAATGCCAAAACGCTTTTCGTTATTTGAAATACAATGTTTTTAAAACACACAACCGATTTATTTCGAATTACAATGATTTTTTTTTGCCATTCAAAAATGCCTCTAATGATAGTAGGAATACAGCTCCCGGACTGAAAGATACTTTTTTTTAAATTAATGAATTTATGGTATAGTTAGAAACAATATTCTGATTTAAAAGAGTGTCCGTGGAGTTTCTTGCCCGTTCTTCTCCATAGGAACCTACTACGCGTTGGAATGGGCAATTAGCTTCATATTTCTGACTGACCGACCCCTTGACAATTCAAAAGTGCCTGTAATTGGTTTATTTGAAATAAATGCTTTGAGTTTGAGTTTGAGTTTGACATTGCAAAATGAGTTACAATGTTTTTCTTATCAGGTGTCGATTATAGCACCTTGTTGAAACTCTAGAAGTCAAAGACCAAAGTACAAAGATTTATTTGCAGATAAATATGGTTACAAAAGTTCTTACAATGGTAGTATAATAGTAGCTTATCATATTTAATCATAACATAATGACATGCAAATTTCGGTATACAATTATATCATTTTAATTTAAACTGAAGCGTATTATTTTATAGTTTAGAAGAAATTCTCAATTAAACAACTGCGTAAAGACCTTCTGAAGCGGACCATTGGAAGTTCTTTGATTTGGTTAGGAATCTTGTTATAAATCTGAATACACATAGGATAGCATTTTCGTCCATAAAGTTCCGTTTTCATTCTAGGAATAATTATTCTATTAGGATATCTTGTTTTAAACTTGTACTTATCTCCCAGTTTTTCAAATATCTCAGGGTAAGATTTGGTAAATTTACATACTTCCTCAATATAAATAGGTACCCGTTTTAAATTAAGTATTCTAAGTCACAAGGCTTTTCTTCTCTAATATTTACCAACATTTTGGCGACTTTACTATACTCTGTACACGTACAAGTTGCGTAACAGTTTACTTTAAACACGTCTTCACGTCACCTGCCGTCTGCCAGTCTCGGTACACCGATATAGAATTTAATATTAACATGTGGGTTTCCTCGCACCTTCGCAAGTGTTACTTAACTATCACTTATCATACAGTGACTGAATATAGAATGGGAACATGCTTCGTAACTTAGTTCACGGAGTCAAAATTATTATGGCTAAGTAATATATCTTTTTAGAGCGGTGGTAGCGCAATAGTAACAGCCGCGACTTACGAGTTGTATAGTCATAAGTTCGATCCCTGACGTGCTTTACTTTGTGTAAATTATTTCATCACCACTGCTCTCAAAACCGTGAAGGGAAACGTGGTGAGGAAACCGACATGACCTAAAACCAAAAATTCAAAGACATGTGACATCTACCCGCACTGGGCCCACGTGATGGATTACGGCCCACTCCCTCTCACAACAGAAAGCACGCATGTATCCCAGCAGTGGGATGTTCCCAGTGCTGGGATACACACATATATAGACTGATTAAGCTAATATATTTTTTTAGTTAGAAAGAGAAGACAGCTAGTTTGTTTGCAGTCTACGAGTATCAAATCAATATTATAACTCTCTATATTATTCTTTTGTGATTATAAGTTATCTTAAGGGTACGCTAGTCGGTCATTCTTCCACTCTATTTGACGGTGTACGTTCAAAACTAAACATTATATCAACTTGTCTCGTTATTACCTAACCCTCCTGTATGGAAGCAGAATTGGAAAAAAAAATTGGTTTGGAAGTTATGAGCGTCCAAACTTCCATATTTCAACACCTTCATAAATAACTTATGTAGTAAAAAATATTGCAAAATGGAAAGCGTAATTTATACAAAAGTTAAAATAGTTTTATTTTGAGTAAATACATTCAGTAGTTTTTCCATAATATCTATACGCCCGAAGGTATGTTCATGAAATTTTACGCGCTCGTTTTCGTTATAAATCACAATTTTTTCACTAAATAAATATGTAAATAAAAACTAGATAAATAAATACTAAATAAATAAAACGAAATAAATAATATAAATAATAATTAGATTAATTAGCATGCATATTGTCACGCCTACCAACGAGTTCGAGCACCCTTCTTATCAAACCTAAACAGAATTATCTGTTCCCACGACTTAATTAATACTCGTAAACAACATAATAAGAAAATAACAGACTTAATCCACCACATAGATAAAGCAAACAACAAGACAAATTATGGTTTTTAATCATAAATCTTTAATCCCACGTAATTATAGAGCAAAGGAATTAAAACATGACATTTACGGAACACAATTCGCAAACAAGCCTACAGTTCATGAAAGTGATTGTTATAATTGACACAAGCAAATTACGTCATAACGCCAATATCATTTTAGAGTTGGAAAACTGGGAAATACAAAATTAAACTCCTGTTTAGAGTCCGGAAAGTTTAATTCTGGATGGGCGAAGTTTTCGGGAGTGTTAACGTAAAGTTGTAATTTTGCACGGATTGTTCACAAGTATAGCGCGGTTCGTATGTGTGACGTTCCTCAATGCTTTACATTTGCTCGCCACAAAGCCTTATCTTTTGTTACATTATATGATATTACGCCTGTTTAATTTATGTGAGTTCAAATTCGCGTTTATGAAATCAATGTTGTAGTAAATTCAGTTGGTAATAATAATTAGAAGTCTGTTATGCGTGAATGTGGAGAAAATTCACATTTTATTGTAGGGGACAATAAAATAAAGGAAGTAAAACAGCCATAAAAAATCTTATCAGTTGACAAAAGAGGACAATGAAATATATGATTCCAAAACATCAATAAAGATGGAGTCTGTCGAGGTGAAGTCGACGTGACTTGGTATGGCGCGCTACGAATAATGGTGACTTTCAAATTAGATTGCATAGCACACCCGGGATTCTCAAGGTGGTGCCAAGTATTTGCGTTTCAGGCTGTCTCGTATTTCGTTGCCGGAATTTTTATTTCATCGAAAGGGGTTCTATCTGGAACTTTTCGGAATAGGTCGAGATATTTTCATATCGATCTGCTATAAGTTTTCTTATTTATTACAAGGTTACCTACGTGAAATGTGTGATGGTGTGAGTAATTGAGTATGACGAGGCACTGGTTAGTTATAAGTAGGGCGATGAATAAGATAATCTTTTTGTAGGGAATAAAACATCTACTTATTTATTTATTTATCTTTATTTAATCAGACTACAATGGTCTATAGTGTTAGTAACAAAATGGCTTAGCCTATGTTAGTACTTATTAATAAAACAGAACGGGTCCGGTTTGCAAGCGCCCACACTAGCGGGCTGTCTGCCCGGGCGGCTATTGATTGCAGGATAGTGTTGGGACTACCACGCAGCCTGCGAAGTAGCGAGGCAGATTTCTTACGCCACAGTGCATCAAAGCCGTCAGTGCGTGCGTCTGCAAACATTACCGAGACACTACAAAAGCGCGGCAATCGCAACAAAACCCTGAATGTGTTATTATATTGGATGCGCAGAGCATTGTAAGCCTTTTGGGTACATGTGAACCACAGGGCTCCCGAACTATACTTACTTACTTATGTGAAATCTAGCTTTTTACATCCATTTGTGGTCATTTGAACCTATACTTATGTTTCACTGACTGGTCAGGTTCGTACAACATGACACCAGCTATTGAGCGATTAAATTGAATTTGTAGTTTTGCACATGAAAGCACGGATTCTGTATCAATCATCAGTACAATAAAATATTATATTTCTCAAACTCATAGCTCCGATAATTCACGTCCAATATAACTCACATACCAATTCCTATTTCGTTTTGTCGTCCAAATAAAAGCCAAGCAACAC
Organism: Agrochola macilenta; assembly: GCA_916701695.1. Lineage (NCBI taxonomy): Eukaryota > Metazoa > Arthropoda > Insecta > Lepidoptera > Noctuidae > Agrochola > Agrochola macilenta. The sequence continues at coordinate 17,496,509 of OU753560.1, read as the reverse complement.
ATAAATGTGGACGTACGTCCAAATCGCAATAAGCACTGGCGAGAGAGAGAAATATGGAACCATATTAACTCGTCGATTCGATTGCACAAACTCTTACACAAACTTCTGCGCCACGATTAATGACCGCACAGCGAAATGGGAATGTCTTCAGCGTGATAAGTGATCCGCGTAACGCGGCTTGAAGAAAGCCCAGATGCGAATGCATTTTAAAATTCCCATTTCAAATGTTTCCACCATATTTTAAACCTTTTTCTAATTTAAAACCTTTCAGAAGTATTCATTATTCATGCCCAGAATAATATATGTGAATAGAAAATAATAAGTAATAAAATATTATTTTCTTGTAGCGTAGCGTTTTTTTAATCCCGTGTACACCTGTTGTTAAATACACATCAAAAGAAATACTTATTTGATAGATTTTATCGAAAGTACAAAATCATATTCTAGGTTTGGATCACTTCTGTAAATAAGATTATTGAGCGAGGAAATCGTGAATTACATAGTTTGTTTGGTTACGACCTTTCTAAAACGAACTATTTAAAGTTTTTTTTATGTTTTTAAACTATTTTCTCAAAGCAAAAGGAAAAGTGAAATTAAAGCTCAACATTTTAGGTACATTACTCATGACGATTAGGAACCTAAATGAAATTTTGAGCTACCCAGCTCACAGAAATGGACCCTTACAGAAAAACAAATGAACGGTGAATTTCATCTTAATTTTAGTTAATTATCTTTTATGAAAAAATCTGTTTCAGGGATCTGTGTCTGTTACAATACCAAACTGTTTTTGAAAATTGCATTTAACTTATTCCTAAAATAATACTTTTGCTTATAGAGGTCTCTTTACTAAATTACTTCTATGAAAAAAGCATCCTTTTCCAAGTCATAAGCGGAATGATTAAAATGGTAAGTCCACTTTTCATCGTTAATTTTATGACGCGACGATGAAAAGGGTGGAAACTTTGACTATGTGATCGCGAAATTACAACTCCTTGTTAAGGTGTACTCCTAGATCACGTACTGGTCTAGGAGTACACCTTAACAAGGAGTTGTCATTTCGCGATCACATAGTCAAAGTTTGCAAAAGAGCGTATAGGGCCTAGGGTTTGTACTTCGTCGTGCTTAAGAGCTCAAACACATAAAAGCTATTACAACCTTGTACAATGCGTTGATAAGAAGTCAGTTGGAATGTAATGCAATCATTTGGGCACCACATGAAACTAAATACAGTCTCATGTTGGAACGCATACAAAATAAATTCATAAGGTATCTGTACATGAGACTGTATGGAGTATATCCTTATTAACCATTGATGTACCCAACCTTGTTTGTTCTAGGCATGGTTGGGTACACAAGTTGGAATTAAGAAGGGATATGATTCTCGCCATTTAGGGATATGTTTAAATTAACCAATGGTAAAATCAAGAATCAGGGGGTAATAAAGGAGGTGAATCTGTGCGTGCCCGACAACTACGTGCTGAGGCGGAGACGGCCGAAGCTGCTGGCGGTGCCGCAGGGCAGGACTAACATGCTTCTAAAAGCGCCAGTTACTCGCGCCTTACGTACACTTAATTAATTAAATCGCCGTAAGGATTGACATTTTTTCCTGTTCATTGAATAAATTCTCAAGAATAACTGCATACCATTTGTGTTACAATTTGTAAAATAAGTTTAAGCTAAGTGTACCACCCTATCGCTTTGGGATTTCCTGTTATGATAGATGTGTTGTGTAAATAAATAAATAAATGATTAAATAGTAATACCACTTTTGATCGTACATTTCAGTGGTTCTTGGGAGACATAATGATTATCAGTGAACGTATATGGACGATTATGCTATTGTATGAAGATTATAATGTATCCGCCAAAAATAATGTTATATCGAACTCCATTCCTCTTTTAACAACAATGTACATACCTACATGATGATGTTCCAGTAGTATTGCAGGCTATAAATTTTTAACGGCCGATCAAACTGTCGAACAGAAAATCGATGGAGTATGAAACGTTTCCATTCCAACACAGTCGCTGACAACAAAAGAGAGTTTTACAACAAAAGATGGATTGTGGTTAACACCCTTGAATACCGTTTACCTTTAATAATTATGAGGAGGTTGAATGTAATTGTTCTTCGTCCATAAATAGAAAGAAATGTATTGAATGGTTTTAACAATGACAAGTTTGAAAGAAACTGATGTAGTTGATAATCAAGTTGAACTTGGGAAAAAATTGTAAAAAAAACATTTTACAAAAAAAAAACCGACTTCCGAAAAAAAACACTACAAAGTGAAAAATAACTTTAATTTCGGAAGACGGTGTCTTGGGTTTTTAATTTTCGTTTTTTGCCACCGACTTCCGAAATTATTTTCACTTTGTAGTGTTTTTTTTCGGAAGTCGGTTGTTTTTTTTTTTGTGAAAAGTTTTTATTTTTCACTTTTTATTTTTGGTACCTACCACACAAATTCGAATAACAGTCATAGGAAGTTATCATCATATCATCCACATACTAAGTGGGATAAAATAGGTATTATTGAAGCTTACTCAAAAACTATCCCAGAAAAGTTAATAAAATTTATATGGGACCAATCCGGGAGCATACCCTTTCAAACAAAAAAATAATTTTTAAAATCGGTCCACAATTGACGAAGAAATCGCCGGAAACACATAAAAAAAAAAAAAAAAAAACACATACGCGTCGAACATACCTATAACCTCCTCCTTTTTGGAAGTCGATTAAAAATAACCAAAGAAGATTTTAAGACTAATAGCAAACATAATACAGTCAAACCCGTTTAAAACGACTTCGCTTACGACGACGTACCGGTTATAACGACAAAATGTTGAGGACCGCTGAGGGCATTTCTGTTTACTTAACATAGTGTTTGGTTATTACGAGTACCATTATCGGCAATGACAACCGTAATCCGACGTTCCCTTCGAATTCGTTATAAACGGTTTTGACTGTATAGTTCAAATCCAATCAAAAATCTTTCGATAGAATAACCAAACAAGATGGTAAAATGACTAGTAGGAAACATAATGCAGTTATAATCCAATATTCAGTCGATGTATAAAAGGCTGATGAAGTCAACAACTGCGACAATAGTCAACATAAACTTAAAATCGCCATTAATAAACATTTAACAACGTCTACAAGGGTTATAAACGGCTTGAAATGTCTCGAGAATAAACTTCGGCCAATAAACACGAAATAATCCTTCAAGTTTGTTTTATTTGGAGGGATTAAAAATATTTAGTAGAAACAAGTAAAATGGTGGACGATTGTACCAGCTGCTACGTTGCAATTTAGTTTTACAATTGGATGGTATCGCTATCGGTTGCAAGCACGTTTTCTTAGTTCGCAGTTATCTTGCAGCTTTTTCTGTCTTGTTTTTGGAATTGTGCTACACAAATGGCACTGGGATAGCTATGAGTATTCCTTCCGTTTCTGGTTCCATCACTACCTATATTATGTTTTGTTAAACGATCCGTTTATAACAATATTCCTTTGCTTTAAGAAGATCTATGTGTATCTTACGTCAAGTGACTTCTTCAGCTCTTTTTATTAGTCGAATAATCGAAGCGGACCTAATTTCCTCTTCAACATTATCCCTATAAATTCAGGTGGGAACCAGAAGTTAAGCAACACGTGATTGGCATTCGCATCCATCTAGTGCAGATCCAAGAAATTTAGCTCTTATACCACATTGTCATAAAGTACAATATCGCTTTGTGAAAAAATGTCTAGATACTTTTAGTACAAAACCGAGTTGCAGGGTGAAACTAATCACTATAATTGAATTTTCTGCAGCGCGTTCGCCTCGTGCCTCGAATTCAGCTAATTCTATTTGCAGTTTTAGTTGCTAACTAACGCCTTTATTTTCCCCATGAGTGTAATTACCAACCAGTTTACTGTGATTTGAGTTTGAATTAATTTTTGTTTTGATATTTTGTATGTGAATGTTGCATTTTGCCAAATTTAAATTTACATAGTAAAAGGTTGTTAATAATATTTAATTCGTCCGTCATGAATATTCACCGCAAATATGCGCTTACATTAATTAAGCGTCACACAAATTAGTGGTCAGCTATAAAGATATGTTGACCAATAAATTGGGAATCACACCGCATAGCGTTATAAATTTTAATATTAATTATGTATCTGTATAGTTTTCCGAAATAATAGGATAGTGCAGGGCTGCAGATTCATTAGTAACTCAACTCATTATATTATTTTATCTACTCTCTATCGTAATATTCGAATTATTAACTTCAAAACGAGTTTATATTGACATACATTACAAACATATTAAAACACTTTTTACAATGCATTTTCTCGAAAAGAGCCTTTTCCAAGCAGTAAATTAGTGCGGAAAGTGTCACTTTTTTTCACTAGTGCTTATTACTTTTGTTTTTTTTTTAATTTTTGTCACGGTCGTCAGCCCGTTGCAAAGAGTTTTTATTATTTGAGAAAAGTTTTACAAATCAGATGATGATGATAACCATGACGATGGCGATGGCGATGACGATGACGATGACGATGACGATATCGATGACGATGGCGATGACGATGGCGATGGCAATGGCAGAGTCAAAGTCAAAGTCGAAGTCGAAGTCGAAGTCAAAGTCAAGTCGAAGTCGAAGTCAAAGTCAAAGTCAAAGTCGAAGTCGAAGTCGAAGTCGAAGTCGAAGTCGAAAGTCAAAGTCAAAGTCAAAGTCAAAGTCGAAGTCAAAGTCGAAGTCGAAGTCGAAGTCGAAGTCGAAGTCGTAAGTCAAAGTCAAAGTCAAGTTGAAGTCGAAGTCGAAGTCAAAGTCAAAGTCAAAGTCGAAGTCAAAGTCAAGTGGAAGTCAAAGTCGAAGTCGAAGTCGAAGTCGAAGTCGAAGTCGAAGGTCGAAGTCATGAATGTTGTTTTTATCATTTATATACGTCGTCATTATGTTAGATGTTACACATCATCGTAAGGCTCACTCGATTTTTTTTTTTTCTCTCTCACAATGCATAGTAAAACGTTGTATGATACACGTGCGTAAGATGATTTCCGACTCGTGTCGACTTATACACTCGCTGGCTACGCTCGCTCGTGAATAAAATGCCACTCATCGGAAATCACCTACCTTCCGCACTTATAGCATAAATAACTATTATCTACTCTCATATCGTAATATTCGAATTATAAACTTCAAAACGAGTATATATTGACATACATTATAAATACAATACCGAAATAAAAAAATAGAATCATATTAAAACACTTTAATATGATTCACTTTTTCTCTAACAAAATAATGAATAAAAACATTTTTCATTTTTTTCTATTACGACGCAGGGCAAATCCAAGAAGTTAATATAAACAAGGAGTTTCCATCAATTTTTGTATTGGAACGTTACGGGGGACAGCAGCACCGCTCTAGCGCATGCGCGGTGATGTGCTGGGTGCAGGCGCCATTCATACGTGAAGTTGTACTGAATTTCGGGGATTTTATTATTTTTGATCTCTAACTTTGATCTTTATTTAGTAGGTTCAATCCCAATGTATGAGAGTAGATAAATTAGTGTATGAAACTGCACATAACTAGGTACCTATTAAAACACACACTCGTATTTTAATACCCCTCATTATGCAACAGTTTCATAAACTACTATAATTGTAGGTTGGTATTAAACAACTGCCTCAACTGCCTCGTTTGTCTAGTGGTCGCAAGTACTACTGCTGAGCATGAGGTCCTGGGCTCGATTCAGGGTCGGTGGGTGTTATTGAGATTTAACGCCACCCGCTGCAATCCTTAAATACTTATTTTGCTCCATTTACGTACTTATACACGAACGCTTGCCACTTTCATCATCTAGTTTATACTCTTGTTTTATAATCTTTTTGCCTGGTATTTTTATTCATCCTTTTCCTCGTCTTTAATAAAACCTAGGCAGCGTTACCTCCTTCAAAATGGTAGAAATTAATTTTGGTCTTGTTTTAATATTTCAGTGGAACGAAAGGCTTATAATAAACCTTCTAAACCACATAATGAAGGAAAAAAAATATCAAGATATTAAAAGTAATGCTTTCAGTTCCTTAGTCATAAAACAGTGTTGATTAAATTTTTTGTCAAATTTATTACGGTAATTTTATTGTTTGATGGTAGGCAACCGTTTCATGGTATGCTGCTGAGTTTTCTACAGTAAGGAGGATTATTAAGAGGGTTAATCTGGGTGCTTGTGGATTTTATGCATCTCTGTGTTGTTGTTATGCGTCTTGGATGCTCTACAAACGAAACCTTTACTTTATTTGTTCATTTAAGGCGAAAGTGTCAGGGTAGCCCGCGAAATTCAAATTTCCTTACGTTTTTATTATATTACTGATTTTAATGATTATAATTCTGTAAAGCCATATTTATTACGGTCGCGAATCATATTTAGATCAACATACAACCTACTGACCTGAAAATTGCAAAAAAACGTAATGAAATTTGAATTTCGCGGGCTACCTTAGCACATCCCTCTTAACCATTTATACAAACACATTGAAGAAAGGAACAGATTATTTTTTACATAGGTGATGCTTATTACTAAAGAAATCTCTTCCAGCATACCTGCGATAAGAAAGTAGAAAAAAAGATATGTAGACTATGTAACTTGTCTAGAAATAAAAGAGAAAACAAAACACAAAAAAAAAAAAAAAAAATTATTTGATCTAAATATAAACATACAATAAGAAAATACACTGACATACATACATGCTTCTAAAATAAATATCACTAAAACATATTTATTATTTTCCTTTATTGGATTTTAATACATATTAATTGTATTTTTAAACATTTTTATAAATAAACATATACAAAATAATTAAAAATTATTATTAAGTAAGTAATTAATTATATAAATAGTTTATATTTTGCCCAAAATTAATTATTACTGTCATGATATTCAGTAATTTACTGCTGTTATGGCATACTGTAATTATCATGTAGCCTAGAATTATTTATATTTACAAACAAGTCAACCTGTAAAACACCATTACTTTTCCCAAGGTGAAGATAGAAAAGCCATCTAATTGTAGGTTCATTTTAAACGGCATTTATTTAACTGAACCTCAAATAATTATTATTTTGTCAATTTGTGTGTAATTATCTTAGTGTGTGTGTTTTTTTTTTTTTGTTAAATGGCATCCTAAAAATACAAAAATGCTAAGTAATTGCGACCAACTTGGATGTAGCGCTCACCGGCCGCTACCGCGGTGCCTCTCGCTTCGCTCGCTCGGCTCGCGTGCGGTTGGTCAAAGTTCTAACCTAACCCATTTAGTCGGGGTGAACTAGCTTAGTTACTGCGACCAATTCGGTTCGTGCGTGATTGGTTACAGTTCTAACCTAACCTAACCCGTTTGGTGGGGTTATCCTAGGTTGGTTACTGCGACGCCGCGGCCTTGCGGGCACCTCAAAGGGCCATAGCCCAGCGGGCGGCGCGGGCCTACCGCACGGTGGGCTATGCGGCAGCATGCGCTCTGGCCAGCACCCCTCCTTGGGAACTCGAGGCGTGGGTGCTCGCCAGAGTGTATGAATGGACGGCGGAGCGGAGGGCGAGGGGCGTTCGCTCAGCCCCGGAAGAGCGGGAGGCCGTCCGGCGGGAGGCCGTCCGGCGGGAGGCGAGGGACGCCATCGTCGTCCATTGGACGGGGGACCTCGCCACCGCAGCCTTCGGCCGCCGAACCCTCGTCGCGATTGGGCCAGTTCTGCGAGACTGGCTCGAGCGTCCGCACGGGTTCCTCTCCTTCCGTCTCGTGCAGGTGCTGTCCGGACACGGTTGCTTCGGATCGTACCTGCACCGAATCGGACGGGAGGAGACGCCGTCGTGCCGCGACTGTGGCGCGGCGGAGGACGTGGCACAGCACACCCTCGAGGTGTGCCCGTCGTGGTCAGAGCCGCGCCGCAGTCTCGTCGCGGCGATCGGACCGGACCTCTCGCTCCCCGGCTTGGTTAACGCCATGCTGAGGGACGAGGGGTCCTGGGCGGCAGTCGCCTCCTTCTGCGAACACGTCATGTCCCAGAAGGAGGCGGCGGAGCGCGCTCGGGAGGACGATCCTGCCGAGGCGCCGCTCCGAAGGCGGAGGAGGGGTCGAAGAAGACGTCAGTATGATGGTCATCTCCGACTCCTCCCAGGTGGAGGCCAGCAGGCAACGTGTGCGGGGGCACCCTTGCCTGTATTGCACAGGCCTCCACCAGTGTCGGACGGGAATGGCCAGGTGTTCCCGGCCATTCCCGTAGCCCCCAACCCGGGAGGCATGCGGGGCCCGCCAGCTAGGCGGGCATGCGCCGGGAGGGTTGTGGATGTAAAGACTGAGCCGGTTTCGCATGACCCTCCCATCACGGCGATGCGGGAACACCGCTGAGTTTTAGTGGGTATACTGTCACTACGACAGGGAGTCCCACATACCCCGACTCGTCCCCCACGAGCCGGGGATGCATAAAGCATTTCTCAGCGACAAAAAAAAAAAAAAAAAAAGTTTGGTTACTGCGACCAACTATGGGAAAAGGCGAGAAATTTAAAAAGAGGTTTATTTATTAAAAATAGCGCTTTCGAAGATTTTTTTTAAATTGTTCATTAATTTAAAAATGTTCATCATTAGAAGGTCAATAAGTTTTTAGAGGATCAGTAAAACTTTTTTTTTTAACCCCTTTATACCTTGACAGGTTTTTCATCCCCGACATTGACCCTTAATCAAGATAAAAGAGCTATGAAAAACTAGCCTTCTCAGTAATACCTTCAATAAATAGCGAACAAATCGAAAATGTGACTGGACTTAGATAAATGACAGAGCACCAGCAGAATACTAATGTGATAGTGGCGCACTATGTGCTAATGAGAATTGATTTTATATAGTGTAGTGTGGATATACGGTTGATTTACTCGAGTGTAGTGGCTGAGGGTTAAATGGAGTGATCGATGCACGATATTTAAGTCGGTATGGCTTAGAATTTTTTAATGAGACATTGTTTTGTTAGGATGAACCTTCGAAGGCTAAAATTGTGTCACCAAAAATACCTAATACAATGGATTACACATACATATAGGCTAGTACTTGGGAGTATATAACATGGGAGCATCTCTGTACACACAGCGCCAGACCCCTCAAAATAGAGAACATATTAGCAATAAACAGAGAACATATTAACATATTAGCTCAAAAGACATGCAAAAAGATGCATATATGAATGATATTAAACAATAGTTAATTGATTCAGGCGTGACTTTGCGGAAACCCATTATAAAATACAATAGACGACGTATATTTAGTAACCTAATCCGCTTAACCGTTCTTAAGGAGTCATAAAGAACCCTATAAGAAAAAGTAAATGAAGAAATGTAAATGAGGAACAGGGTGTAAAGTTCAATCATCCTTTTTATAAAAAGAGGATCCTTCGACCAGACGAGTGTTGTGTCTGGTGGGCTACTTAACTGCCCGACGATTGATGTCGGGACGTTGTATATATTATGTTAGTCGTACAGTAAACATCGCGATGTAGATGCCGCCACAGAATCATCAGAATATTACTAGTCCAACAGCAGATTGTGATCAGCTGATGATGTTGACGACGAAGTGAATCCTCGAAACAATTATCTTCCAATCAGTGAACACTGAGTCACTGAGACATAAAGTCCCCGAGTCCAAACAAATGATCCTGATAAAAGTTTAACTAAGTATTAAACGTCTTTCAATTTATTCTACATGTTCACCACGGTTTATTTATTCTTTATAGCTTTGATCAATAAAATCACTTTGCATTTAATAATAATATGATGTTGTTGACAAAACATGTGAAACTCCCAAGGAGCCAGTCGTTATCCTTGAGAAGTTGTAACAGACATAAAGGTCTGTTTACATCTGTGCGTTGTGTGTAAGTACGACAAAGTCGCCATATTGGGTTATTGCTAAATTGAGTGAAAATTAGTGACTTTGACAAAACATATTAAGATAGTTGATTGATTCAGGCGTGACTTTCCGGAAATCCATTATAAAATACAATAGACGACGTATATTTAGTAACCTAATCCGCTTAACCGTTCTTAAGGAGTCATAAAGAACCCTGTAAGAAATCGACACGTGTTTCACCTCTCAACGAGGCATCCTCAGGATGGCTATCAACGTGTGGACACGTCGGGTCCAGGTTCGCAACAAGTCAATAGTCATCCAATAGTCATCAGTCATCCAAGAGGATGCCTCGTTGAGAGGTGAAACACGTGTCGATTTCTTACAGGGTTCTTTATGACTCCTTAAGAACGGTTAAGCGGATTAGGTTACTAAATATACGTCGTCTATTGTATTTGTTATTAAACAAGACAACTGAAACAATAAAAAAAATATATTTATGTTTTTATTTACTATTACCTCTTATATGAGTGTTGTCTATGCATGCGTGTGTGTGTGCGCGTAATTTTCTTTAAGTATAGAGTAGTGAAAGGTGTTGGGGTGTTGGGTAGTGTAAATACCTACGTCTATTATTAAATATTGATCCTTTGCATATTGATGCCATGTGGAGCAGAGCCTATGTTCTTAACAATCCGTAAAGGATTACTTGTCAAATGGATGGAAGGTAAATTGTTTTTGTTCTCTCATCAGAATAGGTACTGTAATTACAAATAGTCTCATAAGTTCAGGAAACATCGATGTTATTCATAAAAAATACCCAAATTTTTATGCCCGGGCTGACCCTTTGATAATTATGTATTCTGGAAACACAAGTGAGCTAAATTTTAATAGAAAATCCTACAAAACGCGAGTTCAAAAAATATTAAAATGTATATTTCAAAAACCATATTTGTTAAAAATAAAATAGAAAAACAATTTTTTTTAAATTAATTCGTCCCCAGTATATTTAAAAAGTTAATCTGGGTGACCGAATATTCTGGAATGTAGCCCAGAATAAAACATTCATCTCACTGCTATAACTGACAACGAAAAGTGTACATCCTACGATTTTAACACCGAGCCACGAAATACATCGTATGGATGTTCTAGTCACTAGAATCTAGTGCAACCTAGTTGACTAAAGTTATCAGTAAGTAAATAATAGCTAATCTTTTTCTAAATATGGTACATACAGTAATAAGAAAGCTGTATAATTAATTTTAATTATATGGTCAATTAAAACAACTCGATTTAAATTACGTGATGTAATTTCAAGTGATAAATTTTAGGTATTAGCTCTTAATTATTCAATTACTTGATTTGTGTTATCAAAGATCAATGAATACAACGTTTTTCTAAACAGTTATCGCACTCAAGAAAAAACAAGAAATAAATTTCATAAATGCGTCGCTGTTCAAAGGATATTCTATATCCGTAAGATATACCTGAATTGATAATGATGAAATAACAATTTGAAGTAACTGAAGATATCATCATGGAGTTTGTACAGGCTTTTATATGTGTAATTATTTTGGTACGAGTTGTATTCATCCATGCTTTGAATGAAGGACTAGATATTGGTACGTAGTTTTTCTATAATATTTTAAGCTTGTGAACCTAAAGTGCTCACGACACAAAATAAATGAGTATTGGTGTGGGCATTTCACATCTGTATATATTACTTGTCAACGAAAATTATAAAAGTACATTTATCGCAAGGATACGCTGAATCTGTTACCTTTTTGTTTCATCACAATCAATGTTTTCAGGTCGGAATGTCACGATATGTAACCAGACGGCGACTGCCTATAATTACGGTGTCCTCGTGGGAATAATTAATCCCGAAAAATATTCACTCGAATCTTTTGAACAGGACCAGCCCATCTTCAAAGACCTTTACGAGGAATTCCTATCATGGAAGGAATTTGAGCCGTATTCTTACCAAGAATGGCTCGTAATGAACAACTATGGTCTACTAGTAGATACTCAAGAGTCTATAATCAAAAAGAAAACAAGTGCACGTAGCAAAAGGGGTTCTAAGAAACGTTTTATGCGTACTGTAAGTACAGGGGACATTTTAATCTCAAGCAAAAGCCATAGTGGGTTGGTTGGGCACGCGGCCATTATGATTACTGATTACTGGGTCTTAGAGATGGCTGGTGGCAGAAAATGGAAGAAAGGGATCAGGAACAATAACAAACAAATTTCCAAGGATGATTGGTATGATAAGTACTGTTCTGAAACGACGACGGTGTACCGTTGTCCTGACAGTTATAAGGCTGAACAAGCTGCCTATTGGGCTGATCGCAATTACTATAACCATTACGGAGGTTCGAAGAAAAATATACACGTTACTTATAAGATAACTCCAGACTTCAAATCGACGGACCCAAGTTACAGTTCTAAGCTGGTCCTTCAGGCCTACTACTTTGGAACTAGGGGTGTGATAAGAGATGTGTCTAAACACGGATCGGTGATCGTTCCGACAAGTATACCAGCTTATTTCATGTCACCTTTGGACAGAATTGGAAAATTTTAGTTGTACCTAAATGTGGACTTTGTTTTGTAGCATTTACTATTTCTGACTGGTAGTGTTTTCACAAATGGCGAATGCATCAGGGATATGAATTTTCAAGACGTTTGTTTTTTATGACAATTGGTATAAATAAAGCAAAATTAGTATCGTACCTCAAATAAACTATTGTTAATAAAATATATAGTTTGGGCTCTAATTTTAATACAATTTTCTTCCTCCGGACAGCGTTTGAACATCTGACTCGCAAACATACTTTTGTACCTACGTATATGTAACATGTCCCAAACTTTGTCGAAACGCAGACTGACAGAAAATTCACATAAAAAATATAGGTGTAGGAGGTCGGTTCCATACAACGAACGAAAATATGCAGACATGTACGTGTCCTTATGGCAATCTCGAACTATCTTATTAAACAAATGCCAGTCGTGACTGCGCTTGCACTTGTCTTCTTTTTACCATAACGGGAAAGCTCTTGGCCTCTGATGGTAAGTGTGAATGCCGACGGTGGAAGCAAGCTTCACCCAAAATCGTCAACCACAGAGCAACTAACTATTTTACCTTTCACTGCCGAAACACAACAATGATGTTAACATTATTGTTATGGCAACAGACTTAGATAAGATCGTGGTAGCTAGCTAGACGGACTTAAAACAAGACCTACCACCAACCAAACCGAGCAGAAAATGTTGCCCCCGCTGGGAATCGCACCCGGGACCTCTGGGTCTGAGACAGATGGTCTTACTAATAGACCATAGAGGTGGTTAATATTCTTCCTTAGTGCTCACTTTTTTGTTATATAACTCCTACCATAGAGGCGATTGCTTTCATTGACGCGTGTCTGTATGCTTGATTTTTTTCTTGCCGTATGGAGTTGACCTTCTGTAGCCATCTATTCTGTGGTATCAGATAGGGTTGGACGAATGCGACGATACTTAATCGAGTGTCAGTCAACGTACGTCTGGCGTTTGATGTACTCATACTCGGCTTGACACGTGCTGTCGCGGTTCTTAGGTAAATATATACATGTTCCTCTTTTGATTGGAATGACATCGTTTTACTGTAACTTTGAGAAGTAAGGAAGACAGAATGCAGACGTGTAATTTGCTTTTGATTTTTAAAGTAGGTGAAGCAAATCTTTAAAACATGTTATTTTAGATTTTTGTATTTTAGTCCCCATTAAAGAAAAGAACCGTATGGTAGTAAAAAATAACATACATATATAGAGTGAGGCTATGGGATTGTATCAGTAATTGTTAAAGGTTACTTTGAGTTGAAAAGCTTTTCGGTCACTTTAGATCTACCACAGTATAATAAAGTAATAGTGTTACGTCTTCACAGAAAACGGCCGAAACGACGCGCTTCGAAATCTCAGTGTATACCAGTACGCAACAGTGCCGAGAGCGTGACATTTACGCACGGACGCGGAAGGTTTATGTACCGAGCATCTTAGGTAATTATTTCAAGGTCACTGCCGAGACGTCATACTGTTACTTTATTATACTGTGGATCCACGGAGCACAGGACCAGTTTTATATTAAGAACCAAAAAATTGCTTAATCTATCTACTCACTTAGTTATTGCTGAATTTATTTCATTTTTCTTCTCGTTATAACGCTAAAATGGTCTGTTAGATTTAAAACAAAAAATAAAGTTACATGTACTCTATAAATATTCAGAATCTCCCAAAAAAAGACTCGGTTTCTTAGTACAGCTTGTTCTTAAGTATTATTGGAGTTTTGAGTTACTTAATATTCATTAAAAAGTACACAACACATGCCACATCCAACATTAACAGCCCGCTGCGATGCAACATCTATAAATCCGACAACGACGGAGTAAGACATCCAATTTTCTCTAAATCCAGAGTCCACTCGAGAACTCAGCAGTGATGAATAGAACGCTCAGGAAACAAATCTCTTTTGTGAGTTATTTTTCACTGACTTAAGATGACCCTTTCAAAGTTATTTACTTAATGGAAGCACCTAGGTACTTTGTAAACTTTCGTTTTAGTTTTTTAAGAGGATTTTAGTACCTCAGATTTACACAAGCAGTACGCCCGATAAGATTTTCCATCGGCAAAAATAACGATCTTCGATACAAACTTTCATCCTCTATTTAAACCCTTCAGGTAATTAATTTTCAAAAATCTTTACTTCCAAGTTCTTTAAGTTATATAACAAAAGTGAGCACTAAGCTCACTTTTGTTATATAACTTAAAGAACTTTTGTGCAAAATCTCATATTTATCTAGACTCAGTGGTTTAGGCTTTGCATTGTCTGTTAGTGAATGAATGAATGAATGAATTTAAGATTTTCATTACGTAGATTTGAGCAAAAATAATACCTTCAATGTTAAACCTTAGCGCGGCATCTTATTACTCTATTACTATTTTGACGTCAGCTGCCAATGTGGACCTCTCATTGACAGCTACGATAAACCATGGTCTAATAAAACAAGGTCTGGCATTCCGGGACTAACACATGCTTTCGTCACTATCCAGTTGCCTCTCTATTGCAACAAAACACGATTAAGGAAACATTTTCAGAAACTAAAGTTTTTAAATTGTCGTTTCGTGTGTCTAATCAAACGAAACAATTCAATTTAAACATAAACCAACTTAATTGTTAATTAAAACCACATTGTTTTATCCGATTCCCACAGGTAATAAAGGTGGTTGGGGAGTTATTATTACAAACTTCTGGTAACACAGATGTGATGACGTAGACTTGTGTTGCCGACGTGACCACTGTGTTTTGGAATGCCATACCTGGCGAAGTATAATTATTATACCATGCGATAAACGTTCAAAGAGGAAGTGCCTCATCACTGTTCACAGGTTGTTGTTATTGACAGACAGGAGTAACTATCCTATTTATCCCCTAAACTTCACTAAAATGCGTTTTCGTGTCATGTCTACAAAAAAAACAGGGATTATTTATAATTTCTATAAAATGGCTTTTTAGTCAATAACATTTTTTTTTTCGAAGTGTCCAAGACATAAAATACAATAGACGACGGAGCCAGTCCTAACGCCGGACTGACGGACCTAATCCGCTTAACTGTTCTTAAAGAGTCCTAAAGAACCCTGTAAGAAATCGACACGTATTTCACCTCTCGACGAAGCATCCTAAGGATGACGATTGACTTATTGCGAACCCGGACCCGACGTATGGACTCGTCAAGAGCAGATATCTCTGCTCTCGACGCTTGACGTATCCACACGTCGGGTCAGGGTTCACGTATCCACACGTCGGGTCAGGGTTCTTTAGGGTCTTTAAGAACAGTTAAGCGGATTAGGTTACTAAATATACGTCATATATTGTATTTTATAATGGATTTCTGCAAAGTCACGCCTGAATCAATTAATTATGTACAAGACATTAAAAAAAAAATTTTCGATAAGTCCAATCACACATGTTTTTTTAAAGTTTTTACAATTTCACTAGATGAAGGTTTGTTATCGACCTTTTTTAACCTTTAGTTATTTTTTTTGTAAAACAGTACCTTTAGAAAAATGAGTAAAATAAAATTCTGGACAATATCCGTTGAATAAACATTTGGTGGCGTGGGAGATAAATATGAATGTGGTGCCAATGAGGTAAGACACCAATGGATATGTAGTGTTACATAATAATATGTGAGTTTTTAAAGCATGGATAATTTTTTTGCTTTTTCATAATTCTCGTAGTCCATTTTACATTGCACATTACAAAAATAAAAACACTTAGCTAATTAAACATTACACAGGATATTACAAGGGTAGCCCAAGGGATTGAATGAGCTATAAAATTCCATCTGTAAATCGAAATACTCATAATATTGAAAAATTGCTACTTTCCCAAAGGAATAGTCAAACGGAACGTAATCCACAAATCTCACTTTTGTAAACAAAACAATAGGTTTAGCATTGTTTAATATATAGGAGTACTTAGGCGACTGCAGTGGGGCCTCCGTCAAATTGAGACGTCGTCTGAGTACTCATAGGCCGTCAAAGAATCTAAAAGTGGTTATAACTCCTAAACAAAGGGTATCGGTAGAGAGACAAAACGGAAAAGTGATAAAAACGAATGTTTGACAAAAGGGTGTCAAACAGCCATCTTTAACTGAATTTACTACGTTAAGAAGTTGACGTAATCGTCACAAGCCCGCGATCGGATGGACGCAAATGAAGAATTTAATGATTAAAGTAATAAAACAGTTATGGCACCAGATAACGGATTTTACGAGCTTCTTACGAATTAATTTGCTCGCTGTTGCAGATTTGATTGGCAGAATTTAATGTATTATTACCTACCTATTTAATTTTTATTATAATCTACTGATGGAGATAAGCAAATATTCAATTAACATAAAAGAGGAGTCTTTGTTTAAAATGTAACGGTGTTGTAAAACATTTTTATGTGAATGGAATAAAAAATGCAGTATTTACAGAAGATTATATTTTACAGTCTTATTATATTTCCTTAAAATTAATAGACTGTAAAGATAAATCCTCGTCATAATTCTTTTAATATCCTTTATGTACGAGTAGGTATTACCTGTCAAAATCATCACTGAATGTTTGTTACTCAATCACGTAAATGCAGCTAGGCACAAATATAGTTTATAACCTGGATTAACATAGAGGATACTTTTTATCCCGGGCAGTACATTCCCTTGGGATAATTTCCAACATCCACACGGGCGAAGACGCTAGCAAAAGCTAGTACCTACATAATTATGTTACTCAAAACTAATCCTCTTTATGGACTATCCACATACTTGTAGCAGCGCGTATGCGCATAGCAGCGCGCTCGCAGCTACACTGAACTGTAGGAGCGAGTGCCGGTACCTATATTTATAACTTCGAGCGTTTAGTGGTTAGTTCGACTGTTGGCAGAGGGCGCGCACCGCGCGCTGATTATTGTAGTAATATTTTAACTGTGTTCTGATTGGCTGTTAATAAATAATGTTTTTTAACTAATGTCCACTACTTGTACCTAAGTAATTTTGTATATAGTTAGGCTATCAATAAACGAGGATATTCATTTTCCTTTCTTCCTTCTCAATACATTGTTTTATTACTATCCAACCTTGTCGCTAAAGTGGTGACCCCGAAGCCCGAATACAACCTGTCGGTATTTCAAGTACGCCCATTACCAGCAAAGCTCAGCAATGCCAGAAACAGCGGGATACCAACAAGAAATCGCCGGAATTTCACTTTCCCTGCGTGTTCCACCGTTTTGGCGTGACAAACCGCGACTATGGTTTATCACATTTGAAGCCGCTGTCAGCGATCTTAAGAAAAGCGACGCTCAAAAAGCACAGATGGTTATAGCGCAATTAACGAAGGAAGACATTGAGCAAATATGTGACCTGCTTGAAAACCCGCAATCGGAACGACCCTACAGCGCAATCAAGGAACGGCTTATTTCCGTGTATGAAGAATCAGATGGAAAACAACTACAAAAGCTTTTGTCCGATATGGAGCTGGGCGATCAAAAACCAAGCCAATTATTACGTCGCATGCGTAGCCTAGCGCATAATAAAGTACCAGACAGTACACTCAGATTGATGTGGATGAACTTACTACCCCAACAAGTGAGATCAGTACTTGTTGTCAGTGACACCATCAGCAAAGACACTGCATTGGACGAGTTAGCTAAGATGGCAGACAAGATGATGGAGCAGACATCCGAAGTGCCCGCCGTAGTATCAGTTGACAACTCTCAAGCTCAGGGTAGTATGCAGTGCATAGTGGAAGAAATTCGCAAGTTACACCTAGAAATCGCCGAGCTCAAGAAAGATAACCGTTGGTGCACACACACATCGCCGCCGTCGCATCATCAATATAGACGCAGTTATCGCCGCGATCGTTCAAGAACGCCGTCTCGCTCGCACTCAAGAAACTTCAGATCTCGTTCATCAACTCCATCACCCTATTGTTATTATCACAGAAAATTCGGCGCAAAAGCAAAACATTGCACAACACCATGCAGTTTTAACAAGGACAATAATACGGAAAACTAAAACAGGCATTAGCAGTGGCGGAACCTAATGTCGACAGCAAATCATATCGCCTTTTTATCACTGATAAGGAAACCAACACAACTTTCTTAGTCGACACTGGCGCGAACATATCTGTGATACCGAAGCGTAGAGGAACTCGAACTACCCCACTGCCGTACAAGTTATACGCCGCCAATAATTCAGAGATACCCACATATGGAGAAAAAACCATAGACCTCAATCTGGGTCTACGACGTCCCTACAAGTGGAAGTTTATTGTTGCTGCCGTAAGCAAGCCAATACTTGGAGCAGATTTCCTAGGCTACCATAATCTACTGGTCGACCTAAGGAATGAGCGTCTCATCGACAACACTACCAAACTTTCTTCAAAGGCACCAGGGCGATATACAAGCATACCTACAATACGCAGTATTGATCTTCAACAAACGTTCCATGACATACTGGCAGAATTTCCCAACGTCACTCGTTTGTCATCAATGAAACTCAATCCGGAGCATAAAGTCGAGCACTACATTGAAACAACAGGTCCACCTATCCATGCCCGAGCTCGACCTATACCCCCGCATCGCTATGAAAAGGTGAAGAAGGAGTTCGAGAATATGATGAGCCAGGGACTCTGCCGGCCTAGCAAGAGCCCTTGGTCCAGTCCACTCCACGTAGTACCGAAAAAAAATGGAGATATACGAGTATGTGGTGATTACAGGCGACTCAATGCCATTACCAAGCCTGACCGTTATCCCATTCCACGAATAAAGGACTTCACATATCAGCTCGCTGGCAAGCAAGTTTTCTCAACCCTGGACCTGAACAGAGCATACTCACAACTACCAGTCCGTGAAGAAGACATAGAGAAGACAGCACTTATAACCCCATTTGGTTTATACGAGTTTCCACGCATGTGCCCAGGACTAAAGAACGCTGGTCAAACATTCCAGCGATTTATACATGAAGTTCTACGAGGCCTTGATTTTGTGTACCCATTTGTCGACGACTTGCTTGTGGCTGCAGAAGACGAAACAACAGCTCGAGATAACCTCAGAATCGTACTACAGCGCCTGGAAGAATACGGCATCACAATCAACCCCGCCAAATGTGTATTTGCCAAGAGAGAACTCACATTTTTGGGATATTTCGTCTCCCCCGAAGGCATAAAACCACCACAAGAAAAGGTAAAGGTAATCAGCGACTACCCTAAACCAAAGAATGTCGAAGAATTACGACGTTTTCTCGGTATGATAAATTATTACCGAGAAAACATACCGAACGCCGCAGCAACTCAAGCACCTCTGCACATGTATTTAGAAAATACACATTCAAAAAAACGGGACAAAACCGAAATAATGTGGAACGAAGAAACATCTAAAGCTTTTGAAGAATGCAAGGAATGCATTCAAAAAGCAACCTACTTGGCGCATCCACAGCACGCAGCCCCTCTTGGTTTAATGTGTGACGCATCGGACAAGTGTGCAGGTGCTGTACTACAACAACAAGTCGACGGAAAGTGGCAGCCACTTGGTTATTTCTCTAAGAAATTCACGCCGGCGCAGCAAAAGTATTCAACATTCGACCGAGAACTACAAGCCATATACTTAGCATTGAAACACTTTAGAAAATTATTTGAAGGCCGTGAACTGATTGTGTATACAGACCACAAGCCAATAACATACGCGCTCCAGAAAATATCATCTGACTCAGAAACTCCCCGCCGCACCAGGCAGCTATTATTCATTAGTGAATTTACTAATGACATACGTCACATTAGCGGACGAGATAATGTTGTCGCCGACGCCTTATCGCGCATTGAAGTTATTAATTGCCCCACTCCTATCGACTACGCGGTACTCGCAAGCGCACAAGAAAAGGACGCAACTATACAAGATTTACTTCGTCAATCAAATATCCAGATGCGCAAGATAACATTGCCTGGGATGACTTACGCTATCTATTGTGAGACATCAACACAAAACATTCGTCCGTATTTACCTGAGGAATTCCGCATAAAGGCATTTAACGCAATTCACAACCTCAGCCATCCCGGTATGCGAACGTCAAGGAAGCTAATACAAACAAGATACTTCTGGCCATCTATGAACACTGACGTGAAGAAATGGGTGACAACATGCATCCAATGTCAGCGTGCGAAGATACACCGGCACACTGCAACACCGGTAGCAAACTTCGAACCATCACACCGTTTCGAACATTTGCATGTTGACATCGTTGGCCCGCTGCGTACGTCGCCTCAAGGACACCGTTACGTCATCACTATGATCGACCGAGCGACGCGCTGGCCCGAGGCACACGCCGCGCAAGACATAACAGCTGACACTGTCGCTAAGATTGTGTTTGAAGGATGGATCGCACGATTCGGATGTCCAGTTCGAATGACGACTGACCAAGGTCGTCAGTTTGAAGGCAATTTGTTCAACGCATTAACAAGACTACTTGGGATCAAGCGCATTCACACAACACCTTACCATCCACAAAGCAACGGAATGATTGAAAGGTGGCACCGCTGCATGAAGTCTGCATTAATAGCACGTCTGAGCACGAGCAGTTGGATTGAGGAGCTGCCTACAGTGTTGCTAGGACTACGAGCCGCAACGCGAAGTGACAGTGGAGTCAGTGCTGCACAGCTTACCTACGGTCACGCTCTCACACTGCCAGGAGATTTTTTCGTGCCGTCGAAGCCAGATTCTATGGACTACAGTTACGTTGAAAAGCTACGATCAGCAATTAGCACTTTTCGCCAAGCAGCAACACAGTCACGCTCACGCACCAGTAGCAGAAGAGGGATATTCGTACCTCAAAGCTTACAGACCTGCAAGGAAGTATTCGTACGAACTGATGCAGTCAAGAAACCACTGCAACCACCATACAACGGACCCTATCCAGTGCTCAGCCGAAGCAACAAAACGTTCACTGTTCAACTACCGGGAAGGCAAGCAGTTATATCAGTTGACCGCCTCAAGCCTGCGTTCTCCATGCCATGCACTGACGACGCATGTGACGCAACACCTCTAAGCTCCAGTCCTGCTGCGAAGAACACTGTTCCTGTAAACATCACAACAGAACGTACATCGCACTCGGGTCGTGTCATAAGGCGACCGGTACGTTTCACTTGAAGGGGAGCACTGTAGCAGCGCGTATGCGCATAGCAGCGCGCTCGCAGCTACACTGAACTGTAGGAGCGAGTGCCGGTACCTATATTTATAACTTCGAGCGTTTAGTGGTTAGTTCGACTGTTGGCAGAGGGCGCGCACCGCGCGCTGATTATTGTAGTAATATTTTAACTGTGTTCTGATTGGCTGTTAATAAATAATGTTTTTTAACTAATGTCCACTACTTGTACCTAAGTAATTTTGTATATAGTTAGGCTATCAATAAACGAGGATATTCATTTTCCTTTCTTCCTTCTCAATACATTGTTTTATTACTATCCAACCTTGTCGCTAAATACTCAAATACACTTTCAACCAAAATAATAACACCACTTAACATCTTACATCATTGGTATCGGGCGTGCAACGGAAATGGCGCCCAGACCTGAAGGGCCACGCACCCATTCATCATGGCCGGGGACTGTCTCCGGTCGCATGACCTCACCTGTGACCTCACGCGTGTATCACATGCTCCTGTAACTAAATTAATTAAATTGGATTTACAATAGGTATGTTTGTGAGAGGTAATACTGTGAAGCAATTATTTGAATAAGTGATGGTTAATCTGGGAAGATTGCATATGATTGTGTGTAGTGTTTACTTTATTAAACTAAAGATGAAGATGTTTTTTTTTTTCATCAGTCATTCAAGTATAATTTTGGTCCTTTATCCCGCTAAATGGATTATGTAAGGTTTGTTTTTACCTCGTTGGTCTTGTGGTCGCAAGAGCCACTGCTGAGCATGAGGTCCTGGGTTAGATGCCCGGGTCGGTATTTTAAAAGTATTTTTTTTTCCATCTGAAATAACTCAGTAGCAGCTCGGAGTCTGGATTAGTGTCCTGTAACATGGCACTTAAATATAACTGGTGACATGTGGGTGTAATAATTTTAGGGGCACCTCTGTCTGACCCGTCGGGGACAAACAGGCGTGATGTTATGTTATATTTTACAAGTCACTAGAAATTAGGTATCAGTAGCATGTCCCATCAGGGGAGATTCAGGTCAAGAGCTGGACCATCCTAACTAATATTATAAATGTAAAAGTTTTTATTTGTTACGCTTTCACGTTAAAACGGCTAAACAGATTTGCATGAAATTTGGCACGTGAGTAGACCATGACTTCGATTAGGACATAGGATACTTTTCTCCTGATATTCCTACGGGATCGAGACTTTTGCGGGTGAAATCGCGGGGCGCAGCTAAGTAACTCAAAAAAATAAAATAAAAATATGTTTGCAGAACTGAGCGACTACATAACATGGTCTTTCAGTCTCCCTTTTTATCTAACATAAAAATAAAATGAAATTGCTTTCTAGGAAAAATATTTATAATGAAATGGTTAAATGTTATGCACTGAATAAATAACATAGCTAGATACTTCAACCATCGGTGAGCGATGGGTAGCTTGCCGTCCGATTAGAACCAGGCCCGGGTCGACGGCGCGTTGTGTTCCACGCGGTCAAAGAGATGTCAGCACCAACTGACGGGGTCCTTTAGGGTTAGGGCCAATGCCTGCCGGGGTTGCGAGTTGTCCGAAAGAGATATCGTGGCCCCGGCACAGAGGCAACGGTAAAGGTACACGGGTGGGTTTTAGTCAGTAAAAGTCTGACACACCCTTCCGCTCCGCTCAGAGCGGGAGAAGTTATATGAAATTCAACCCTCAAAAAAAAAAAAGTTACTTCAACCATAGCCATCGCGCCTAGACACCAAACCTGCAATGTCAGAACGAAATTCAACGCGTAAATGCCGTATGAGCACCTCTATAAAAGTTAAAAGCTTTTGTCGAAAAAAGTGCCGGGAATAAAATAAAAGTGGATGCAGTCCCTAAAAGCGGGGTACCAAATGCAGCGCCATGTACGAACATTGAACAGTTGTCGCGTCCCACGGGACTTTTGACCGGAGAAATATTTTCCTGGGTGGATACTTTTTGTGAGCATAATGTGGATAGCTTTTTTTGCGAGGATTTCTCGCGGTAGTTGCCAATTTTTCTGCACGTTAGTGTTTACCGAGCGAAGTTTCTTGAAAGGTTGCAGTTTTCCGTGAATTTTAAACAAGAAACCGATGTTTATTTCTTGAGTTGATTTTCATACCTATTTTACTTTAATTTTTAAGATCAAAATCCCCCTGTGAACTGACCGCACCTTGTATGTATAACGCCTTAGGGCAGTAGGTTCACTACCCATATAAATCAGTCGATAAACATCTGGAGCATTCATTAGACTGCCTTTTTTTTTGGTAGGTAATTATCAAATAACTTCTCCCGCTCTAGGCCGAGCGGGAGGGTGTGTCATACTTTTACTGACTAAAACCCACCCGTGTTCTTTCCGTTGCCTTTGTGCTGGGGCCGCGATATCCCTTTCGGACAAACTCGCAACCTTGGCAGGAATTGGCTCTTACGGACACCGTCAGTTGGTGCTGACATCTCTTTGAGGCACGCGTGAAACACAACGCGCCGTCGAGTCCTTATCGGACGGCGAGATACCCATAGCTCACCGTCCGTCATTAGACTGCCTGAAATCGAAATCTTAAAATACTATAGACGTAAATATATTAATTAGAATTATTAGTAACCTATTCCGCTTAACCATTCCTAAAGATTCATAAAAAAACCCTGTAAGAAATCGACACGTGTTTCACCTCTCAACGAGGCATCCTCAGGATGACGATTGACTTGTCGCGAGCCCGAACACGGCGGATGCCACGCCGAGCGCCGGATTACTAAATATATCAACGTCTATTGTATTTTATAACGGATTTCCGCAAAGTCACGCCTGAATCAATTAACTTCTAAGTCTTAAAACAACAAAATACTAACAAGAAAACTTAACAATTACTTCCACCTTCCTTACAATACATCTTCATTATTATTAAAACGCTTCCTTTTAACTTAACTCTACCGAACAATTCTAGGAACTCAGCAGTGTAAACAGTTCGCCTAATTTAATGTATTCATAGGTCATCTCAGTTCTCAAGTAATAATAGTGGCTATGTGTATCTAGTATGTCGGTATTGTGTCCTTGTGAGCGGTCCAATATACGCCTGGTACTATGGCAGGTAATTATTACCTACGGCTTGTATATGCACATTCTCGGCGTTGAGATTGAGAGGATAGGTCTTGTGGTCTTAATGACGTTGTTGGTGAATTAGATACAATGCAAATGTTAATTAAATTGTGTGGAGGTTGATCTTGTTGTAGACTTATTGAAATTACTTTAATCGCTTTTTAGTAAAAGCGTAGAAATATAGTTTTATTTGAAAATGCTCGTCTGCGGGATTAGTACACACGGCTACACATCAAGCTATACATTTCCAGTTTATGCTAATCTCGCATTGTATAGGATTTCCGTACAATGCGAGGTCAGCTTATACTGGAAATGTATAGCTAGATGTGTAGCCGTGCGTACTTGTACTAATTTATTTATGATTTATTTATTTAACAGTTTATGTACACACACATATATACAGACAAGAAGAAAGGAACAGAAAAATACGTACAAAGTTGATGCTTATTTCTAAAATAATCTCTTCCAGCTTACGTAGGAGAGTAGATAAAGAGATGTAGACAACGTGTGTAAGAGTAGAAGAAAAAATAAAATACATAAAATAAAAACACTTAACTATTCATTAATTTAAATGTAAACATACAATATGGGAATATACTTACATACATATTTATAAAATCCCCTACTCTTGAGTAGGGATGGGTATTATGGGCGATGGCTCATGAGTTGGTCCGTTCATAGGGGTTGTTTTCTTGGTGACTCTTGCAGTCCCGGTCAGTAAACTAGCACGTATATGTAAATCTACATAAGAAAGTTTGATCATACATGCTTACTTTTTTGCACCTATTTTGTGCTTCACATTGCGCTTACGCTTACGTACTGATCAGATAAGAGTTCCATCTTCGTTTAAGTGTACATACATTATTCCTCCATTCCCTCCAGTTCTCCAGTTGCGTCTTAGCCTCCAATAGGATGGTCTGTCAGTAAGTTCGATCTGATGCTATCTCGGAAATCACTAGCTTGAAGCTCGCAAATATCTTCAATAACACATGATCAAAAACATACTCAACGCAAATAACTCAAACGTACAGGACTCGTCAATGCCATTGACGGCCAAAGCACAGAATAAAAACGTCACGAGTGATTACGCTGAACAAAAGCAGATTTGTTCGCACGATATTCAGTTAATCCATGATTAATCCGACCACAGATGCGTGTGATGAGGGTCGGCGGTGTGACAGCGCGATAATTGTGATATTATGATACCCGCCGTTCTCTGATATACGCTTTGTCCTAGGGTTTAGAGAGCACGTTAGAATCATAGCGAAAGATTTGAGATTTAATAAGTGTGAGATATGTGGGTGCTGGTAATGTCGTTTTTTATGTTTAAAAAGTTATAATAACTATGTCGGAAATACGTTACTGAGTTGACTAATCGGGACGCCAGCGCTGCCTAGCGGCACTCGACAGGGTCTAGTACCTAACGCTCGGACCGGCTGGAGTTGAGCAGACTTCATGGATGGCGGTCAAGCAGTGAAGACATTTAGAAACTGTCACACGTTTCGAATAGTTGTGTCATGTACCTACAGTGTGTGAAATGCTAGTGTGATTAATGTGATCGTTAATTATTATAATTTGATCTGAACTGCCAATGGTTTTTCTATTCCATAATAACCAACACTATCCACAGTAGTTAAAATATGGCTGATAATAATGAAAGAAACACATACCCTCCTCCGTTAACTAAAATATTTCATGATGTTCACTGACTTAGCCTTGTATAAACTGAAAGAAAACGGTAGTGAAATCGTTATAAAAGTACAAACTGGTGTAACATTCAACCGAAATTCAATCAACTAACCAAGTCAGTCTCTGCTGCCCATCCCTTTGCACAAGTGCAAAGGGATGGGCAGCAGAAATAACTTTATCTTTTATATATAAAACGTTTCTTAAAGTTAAGGAAAGTTTGAAGGTCAAAAATGTACGTATATGGTCAACGATACATTTTTTGTTAAAGTGATTTACATCTAAAGTTAAGTAATGATTAGAGACCTAATAATTACTTAACTTTAGATGTTTATAAGTAGTATATCTATCCGTGACATCACAGCGGGCCCTATTAGAATACCAGCGCTGTGACATTTATTTTTAAATGTCGCAGCATCATGCTGAGATAGGAGCCTTTTGGCCTCGCACAGGACTTTTTGCTTTTATTAACAACTTACTTTGTTTTTTTTAACGTTTCTTTGAGTGTGTTTAGATTAATTTGTGATCTCCTATGCGAGTCCCAATAAATACTTTATCTTTCTTTCTTTCTAAAGAAAAGAGGGAATTAATAATAAATTTAATGGAATAGCAAAAACAAAATTTACAGAGCAATGAAACAAACTCCACAGTTGTTGCTCGAATAGATAGGAAACGTGCCTCTATCGAGTGGAGCTTCGGCTTACGTGATATTGCAGAAGTAATCGCTAATTACCACAACCGGCACTAAGCTAGCAGCAGAAGCGTCGAACTGGCAAATGAAAGGTAACCTACCTAATGCGTACGAATCCCACCCGATTCAGTATTACCGTGAAGACAATATTATTGTAAAACCCATTGCAACCAAATGACTCTTGCTCAAAACATAAGGCTAACTAGATTTGAAATGTACGTTGCAAGTAAATTATGCTTTGATGTCGTGAATCTGCAACCTAATTGCGTAACACACTATCAATCACAATTTGAATGATTTTGAAGGATATTGCTAATCCATTTGCATCACATGTTCAAAAAAACATCTGCTCAACAACGAACGCAATGAATGTTGTTGAACTGTCAAAATGAAAATCATGGCTACTGTAACAGTGTTACGCAATTACCCCACTGTTTTTATCCAGTATTCTTCGAAAAAGACCTCCAATATATTCGATGTTTTAATCATTCGTTTGCTTATCGTCATGCGTTACCACGAAAGGTAGGCACTCAAGTTTCACCGTAGATGAGTGATAGCAAACACATAACCGTCCACAAAACGGCACACCTTTTTTACTTTCACACGCCAATCCCCGAACAATCCCGACCACTCCAGTGTAAAAAAACCGAATTCCTTCCTTAAAAACTAGGTACAAAGAGAACCTTACTGCGAGAGTTCGTGTTCTGTAATAATTTCCACTTCAAATGTAGGCACAGTGAGCCAGTACACTCGCTTAGTTGAATAATTCAAAAATTCACGTTGGCCACTTGCGAAAACAAGGAGAGTAAACGCTAACTGTGCAGTTCGCGAAAAAATACAACCGGAGGAGCGCAAAGTGTTGCCAGTTCATTATTCTGTTTGAATGTACCCCGTTCTTCTGTTCTTTTGGGGAATTAGGGTGCTCGTTATGATTTGAGTGGCGGACTTGGGGACTGTCTTGTTTCTTTTGTTTCGGCTGTTGATTGTGGCTAAAGTAATGATGCTGAATATTTTTGGGTAACAAGGTGACAGAAGTAAGGAATGTGCCAAAGCCTTTTTTTTTTTGAGTAATAACTCGAGTTTCCAAAAAATACAAAATTACTACTAAGTATTAGTTTATGTACTACTGTTGAGAAATAATTAAGCTGCCTTTAAATAGAAGCATTTAAATACTAATTTATACCTAAACAGAGTCCTGATTTATTGCAGCAAAACGCCAAAGACAAGCTTTTGACAGGACTGCATGAAAAGTCCTTACCTGATCGACATAAAATAAATGGCTTAAGAGCGTTTATCCTAAAAGTTGGCAACATCGCAAATAGCTGTCAAAAATGTACCATTTTGATTAATTTGGCAATATTACTGTATGGAAATATCAAATGAGGACTAACTAGCGAACTAAAATATTGATTATGTTATGCAATAATTAATATCGTAACACCGAATATTTAGTTTTAGATGTAAAAAGTTATTTGGAAACTTTCCAAATGCCTTTTTTACACCTAAAACTGTTACAACATTAAATCCAATGCAATGTTAGTATAGCAAGTTATAATTGCAATTCATTATTAATATTCTAGTTTGCTAGTTAGCCACATTTCTTATTTCCATACAGTAATATTGCCAAATTAATCAAAACAGTGAAAAGATGGCCACGTCGCAGATAGATTATTAATTATTTCACTGTTTTTACTAAAATAATAATAATGAATTGCAATTATAACACTGAATTTAATGTTGTAACAGTTTTAGGTGTAAAAAAGGCATTTGGAAAGTTTCCAAATAACTTTTTACATCTTAAACTAAATATTCGGTGTTACGATATTAATTATTGCATAACATAATCAATATTTTAGTTCGTTAGTTAGCCACATTTAATATTTCCATACAGTAATATTGCTAAATTAATCAAAACAGGTAAATATTTGACAGCTAATTGTGACGTTACCAACTTTTAGGATAAACGCTCTTAAATATAAATGAATACATCCATTCACAAAAACCTAGACTGAACATTAGAACAATCTCAGACCGTAATCACAATCAGTTTTCTGGCTCACAACACAATCAGCCTTACGTACCAAAGTACTAAAGATAAAGGGAAAGTAATGAAATCTCGGGTAAGTGGATAATTAAACAACAGAACAAGTTTTGACATAACTCCCAGCGGCCTCATAAGGTAATGAGTTTGGAAGAGAAACCTCAGTTTGAAGTTTGAAGTCTACCTATTTTATCAACTACCATTATGAGTTACGCTGCTTGAGTTGTAGGATGAGTAGGATTCCAAGCACTGCCGTTTCATAAGCACTCATCAGAAGTCTAGTTTACTCAGATAGGTAAGTATCTGCCTAGTAACTATGAGCAAATAATAACTGTTCAAATAAGTTATAGAAAATCAATGATAGTAAAATGTTATGTATAAATATTTAATTTGAATAACTGTTCATCATATTCCCACCATTTATTTATTTAATACAAGCACACAAGTACAGAGGCGGTCTTAATGCCATAGGCATTTTCTACCAGTCAACCTTTGGGTGATGCAGAGACAAACAGTGGCAGGTGCAATAGCGAGAATTGAGGAATAAATATTTATTTTAATATAAAGATGTACATATATCTATCACCATTATTCCGATTTATTTGGAGTTTATCTTCTAAACATCTGTGGCCGTATCTACATCGCCACATGCGAACTACGCATCAAAGACCTGACGTCACACAAAATCCTGACGTCACACAAATCCTGCATCGCGCAATTAGAGTTTACCGCGCGAAGAACATATATAAGACTATCCGACATAAATCGTTGGGCAGTTGCCCGTCACACACAACACCTGTCTGGTCAAAGGATCCTGCCTTTTCTATAGAGGATGAGTGAATTTTACACCCTGTTCCTCATACCTCGAAACATCTAGCTGTAATCTTAGAATTCACTTCCTACGTAGCCATTATATTTTTTTCACCCAAACCATACTCACTGTAATCAAAATTTTACATGGTGACTGCCTTTGGGACGTTTAGGTACTAGTTTAAGTACTAGTACTAGTTTTAGTTTAGGTAGTGGTTTAGTTTTTAAATATCGCCGCATTATGCTGAGATAGTGGCCTTTTTGGCCTCGCACAGGTCGTTACTATGTTTGTATTTTCATTTATTTTATTATTATTTACTGTTTGTATTTCCTGTGCGTGTCCCAAATAAAATATTTTTCTTTCTTTCTTTCTTTCTTTAGTTATTTGGTTATATACAATAATACAATCAAGACCAAAATGTATGGACACCAAAAAATCTGCAGCAAATAAAATCCTAGTTTTTTTTTTTATGTCATACATAGTGTCTTCACTATAAACGCAAAACGCGCAAAAACAAAAACAAATCTTGTATCTTTACCAAAAAATAAGCAAAGACCTCATAGCTTTGCATAGTAGACACTCCCATATGGAAATAGCTACATGTAAAATAAGCTTACGAATATATTTAAATGGTTGATTTGGCAATGAAAAGAACTACCATTGGTAAGGAAAACGATTCGTTTTAGTTTATAGGAACCGAGCATTATTGATTGACTGTTTTCACTTTCTATTGCTGAGAAAATTGTGGGAAGTAATATATAGTTAGACCGCGGTTCTCTTAGCAAACGCGGTAGTTATCGTAAAATTCTATATCCAGCTCTTTGCAAGCTGTTTGGTAAAAGTCTAACTATAAAACGGTTACGAGCTCCTGCATATTTTTGTGGCGCGTGCGCGAACTGCATCCTGAAATTGATACGTTATTAAATAATACATAGGAGAAAGATATAAAAGAAAATATCGTTGCAACACACTGCCTCGGTCTTTTTCTTGTTTAATTCAATCATAATGTGGCGAATGCGAAAGGGTAAATATTGCAGAACGTACTTACAATTATTAACGGTGGTCGCACATCTGACGGAAGATGGACTAGTAGATAATTAAACATTCAAGCTTGCAAGTTGAGTGTGTATCAACCGATGCGATGGTGCGTTACTGCGCCGAGCGTAATAACTGAAAGGTAATAAAGTTGTTACGACGTCACGACGTGATACGGTCGCCGACCACCCTAACAGTTTAGAAACATCGCACGAAACCATGAAGCGGTTTTATTCATAGCAGAAGTATATAAAACAACAATTATAATCGGTATTCTAAAACAGCGCAAAGGTAACAGACATGGGTGTTATATGTTGACAACAAGACTGCGGAAAGTGTCGTGTGATATGATATCTGCCGCAGCCATGTTGGAAACTCGGAAGCATGCCTTGACCTAGCTCTCTAGAGATGCATTGTGTTACTAACAACATCTAGAATTTATTTTTTAATTCTGCCTTCTAGTCTTTCCACGTTTTTCACACAAGATACTGGCACGATTGGGGGTACCTATAAAGCTTCTAAAATATCTTCAGAGTATTTTTGCAAATTATGATGTAGTTCGAGCAGCTTATCTTTTAATCCTGACATGTTCTCTATTTTGTTACTAACCTTTGAAGTTTTATAGCCACTCACTCTTTTCATGGCAAAACTAATTGTCATACCAGGCTTTTACAAAAGTAGATTAGACACAAATAATAATATAATTACACATATTATACTTAATGTTATTGTAAAACATTTTAAAAGATAACGGTGGAGTTTCTTGCCCATTCTTCTGCATATGAAAACTACCTTTTGGAAGGGGCGACTATAATCTCGTTCAAAAGTGCCTTTTATGTGCCTATTTGAAATAAATTATTTGACTTTGACTTTGATTGTTTGTAGCTAATAGAATTCATAATTATACGATACAGATCTAAGACCAAATCAACGAGAACATTTTCAAATACTTAACAAAAAATTCAAAGAACATGTTTTAAATACAAATTAGCTACCTATATTAACAAGAAAATATCCCAATCTGTTATTCGAATAACTCGCATTCCCAGTGAAAAATAAAATACGAAATCCTGATGAGAATAAATGCAGGATTACCTTTCACGAAATGGTAAATTTTAGCAATAATGCCTTTCTCATCTAAGCACATAGCCAAATTCCGCAATATCAACTTTAATTTGTAACCCATAAAGTACATTTTACAAAGTGTATTTTAAACGAGACACACTGGAATGACAATGTTTATTTTGAGAATATAACATTCCTTCAGTAAAAAAGTGCTCAACGGAAACTTTTTATTAGCTTATTTATTTGAGACTGAAACGTAAAACGAGCTTCTGCAATTTGTCGAGGTTTCTTGGCGATACTCTTTATTCTTATTTTCCTTTGATCGTAGAAACAAGGCTAAATGAATAAAAGGTATAATGTGGAGCCTTCGATATGCTCAAAACCATAAGAAAACATTTGAGAGATTTCTGGTTTTTGTGTATTCACAGTCAGATGCTTCCATATCGCAAAATATATAAAGAGCAAAAATCGTAGCCACTACATTTCTGAGCGACTTGAAGGGCTACGCGCTTTCGTAGCAACAATCTCGTAGCAATTCCTCCTACAGTATTCTTCAGTTTATTTATCTCGTACTAGCTGCCCGCCCCGGCTTCGCACGGGTAGCATTAAGTACTTATCTACTGTTACCTACCCAATCCTACCTATTTACCCTACCTATCTACCCTACTTAGCTACCCACCTACCTACCTACCTACCCTACCTAGCTACCCTACTTACCTCCTACCTACCTACCAATCTACCCTATCTACCTACCTACCTATCTACTTACCTACCTACCCAACCCACCCTACCTACGTACTTACCTACCTACCCTACCCACCTACCTACCTACTTATCTAACCTACCTTCATACCTACCTACTTACCTACATACCTACCAACCTACCTACTTACATGACTTACGGAAAAGTTTTTAGCAATTTCTGACTTTTCTAGTACTCAAACCTCAGTTGGTCCAGTAGAGTTTTTTGATCCTTATAAGAAAAAAGATCGATTGGCACCAAAAAAAGTTTTTGTGAAAACTGACCATTTTCTTGCTGACTGTATTTTTTTTTCAAAATCTGTGAATGCAGATCGACATCTTTCAAAAAGTTAAGGACAGTCTTTTAAGACCGTTTTCCTGTAGCTACAACGTTAAAGGTAGCTGTCCTTACTGCCCCATCTCAAAAATCCACCCTATAAATAGATAAATCCACACTTGTTATTGCTGAGCATGAGGATTCGATTCCCAGCTCGGGCAGTGTTATTTCTCAGTAGCAGCCCGGAGTCTAGTTTTGGGCCCGGTTGATGGCAATAAGCTCGCCCCCTATAACATGGGACTTAAACATAACTGGCGAAATGTGGGTGAACTTTAGGTAGGTAGACCTCTGCCTAATATTTCAGAGAGTACATAATGTTATGTTGTCACAAAAAATTGGTCAACAATCGGTCTTGGTTTCATACGAATATTGAGAACATTATTTATAATTATGCACAATTATCAGTTTACACTTTCATATTAGATAATCTTGCCCGTGAATGCCCGTTATTGCCAAAGACATTCTAAACATTTTGCAGCATGAACTACAAACTTTAACACTCGTGGTCATAATTCATTACTTACAACAGCAATTTCAAATAAATGGTGTCAATTCAATCGGTTTAAAAGTAAAAATGGGTGTACGGTGTACCACAAGGATCAATATTGGGTCCTTTCCTCTTTTTAGATAGATAGATAGATAGATAGACTATTCTTTATTATGCACACCATACAAATTACAGAAATAAATTAAGAAATGTTACATAGGGTGACACAATGGGCGGTCTTATCGCTAAAAGCGATCTTTTACAGACAACCTTTGGATGGATTAAAGGGAGGAGGAGAGACAATACTGCAGGTAGTCAGTGGTGTACCATTTACATACACAATAAATACGTAACGCATAAACTTAACCACATAAATATATACATAGATATATATAAAATAATAAACATGAAACAAGAATAAGGAACTATATGTAATGATGACGTTAGTCATGTTAGTTTACATTAATGATGATCTACCCCATGTTAAAAACTCAACCACAAATGGTGTTATTTGTTGACGATACTTCCTTAATTTTTTAAATTAATAGACGTGCATCAAATCTTGACGACGTAAATAACGCCCTACAGCAGGTCCAAAAATTATCATTATTATTATATCGCGTGTGTTGGATCATTTAGCTCCCTTCAAAATGGTTGAGCTGAATGGTGCTAATCCATGCGTCATGTTCGTGAACGGGCGCCATCAGTAAGGACCATGGTCATCTCTTAGCTACCACGGATTATTTTAATTTAATTTAATTTTTGAATTTTTATTTTTGTTACGGACGCTTTAAACGTTTTGCATCGTTCTCACATCCATAACTTCAACATGAATGATGTAACCAATTTTTTGTAACCATATTATGATTTAAAAGAGTGTCCGTGGAGTTTCTTGTCCGTTCTTCTCCATAGGTACCTACTACGCTTTGGAATGGGCATCTAGCTTCATCTTTCTGACTGGCGGACCCCTTGACAATTCAAAAGTGCCTGTAATTGGTTAATTTGAAATAAATGCTTTGAGTTTGAGTTTGAATTATTTACAACCAATTATTTAGATACATTTGTCGTATCAAACTCGTTTCTACGTATATGTACATTTTGATCATATCGACGCGTCAATTCCCACGATCCCTTACAACACCATCCTTCCTTTTCTTACTCTAGAACCTGTCCCTTTCTTTATATAGTAACGTGGACCGTGTAATGGGCAGCGCGAATGTTACGGACCTTTTGTTAAAGAGCTAAATTTTAAAAGTTTATAGTCGTAAATCCTGGACAGGAAAAAGTTTGTTTAGGAAAGATAGTTGTAGTACAGTTCATTTGTTTTTCTTTTTTTCTTCTGTTGAATTTTGTTTCTTAGTATTTCCACTGCTAAAAGCACAGCAGGTGTACTGTTAACTTAGCTGAATGGTTTATACAATACGTATAAATTCAATGGCAATAGGCTTGCCTCCTATAACATGGCACTTCAAACATAACTGGCGAAATGTGGGTGCACTATAGGTCACCTCTGCCTAACCCTTACGGGAGAACAGGCGTGGTACACACACAAGAGAAACCTTATTTTTGAAGGTCACACAATAACCTCAATTGCAACACTATAGATCAAAATAATCCGAAATAAATAGAAAAAGAGGCCGATGAGAGTCAATGATTAATTTATTAGTTGCGTTACTGTCTATGCTGAATGAGCTGTTAAACAAATACATAGGTAGGTGGATTCTGAAGCGAGAGTATTCAGCTATTATTTATATAAGACCAAGTATCTAACAATACATACATCTATGTATGTACTCTGATCCACTTTACGTGGGACAGAGAGTTTGCGAAGCCTCTCACTAGCAAGCACCAATATTAGTTTTGAAATATAGTCTTTATTAACACTCATGAAATGATCATATTTACCTCTTTACACATTATTTGTTTGCACAAACTATTGCTGCGGTTACAAGTCATATTTTCTCAGGCTTTCTTAATATTTTCTTGTATGCAAAACTTGAACAGTTTAATTCAAAAAACTTCTTACAAAAAAAAAACAACCACCTTCCATAAAAAACACAACAAAATGAAAAACCACTTTAACTTCGGAAGTCGGTGTGGTTTTGAATTTTCGTTTTTGCCACCGAATTCCGCAATTAACGTTATTTTATACACTTCTACTTTTTAAATCGGTTAAAAAGAACACACAAGCTTTATTATTAAAGTAATGAAGAGCTAAAATGTAACAGAAAGGTTATTAACCCCTTGTTATAAGAAGCATCTTCAGCGTAATAATGTTTAATTATTAATTAAGACGAAGGTTAAACCACGGAGTTTAAAATGTTTGCGGCAATGCTTGCGTGTAGATGATTATATGTCGAGTTCACCGAACCCTGGATAGGCACCAGAATATCCTGAAAAGGTTATGTAAAAGTGTTTGTAACATCTATACATTTATTATAATTATATTAAAGTCGCTTTTCGTGACTGTCCTACTGGCAGTCGTTACGGGTAGTCAAAATCCCAAAAGTCTGACAACCAGTCTTACCAAAGGGTTATCGTGTTACCCAGTAACTGGGTTGTAGAAGTCAGATAGGCCGTCGCTCCATGTAATATACTGGTATTCAACTGCATCCGGTTAAACTAGAAGCCCCAACATAGTTGGGAAAAGGCTAGGTAGACTTTTTTCGTGACTCTTCGTGAGTCCATTGTTCTTACTACGTGGTTTTCACCATCATTTAGAGAATTTATCCTGGAAGGTTTATGTGTAATTGTGTATATTACATAAATATTAAACTTACATTTCATGAAGAAATCACGATCCAAACCGAAGTCCGATCGTAGTCGTAAATAGTACAGAGCAGGGGCGGGTTGCTAGTTCAGTTCAGAAAAATCTTACAAGAAATACAATACCAGTGTCTTTGTCAGTTACAAGTCCTTCCGTTTTTAGATAGCACTACCCTTGTTAGACTTGGCCTAATACGGTACCACAATAAGTGACAGGGTCGTCCTATTTCCAGCCACAACAATTTCAACAGAAAACAACAAG
The DNA here is from genome assembly GCA_916701695.1 of Agrochola macilenta. NCBI lineage: Eukaryota > Metazoa > Arthropoda > Insecta > Lepidoptera > Noctuidae > Agrochola > Agrochola macilenta. The sequence goes on along the minus strand of OU753560.1, from coordinate 17,459,918 downwards.
TGCATTTTATTGTAAGGACGTGCTTTATCACATTGTCGGTGTAATTTTCTCTGTGGCCTTGCAGTGCCGTACATGCAAGACTGAAGCTAAATCTGTCCGCAGTTACATGTCGGTGTAAGTTGTCGGTGTGTGCCTGTATAGAGTCGGTGTACAGCGTACTGTCGGTGTTCAGTGTCGGCCAAGTAGCCATGTAGTTTTAATTAATCGCTAATTACACAGTGTATGTGTTCTTACTTCGCAGTTAATCGTCCTTAAAAGTAGTATTTCTGCATGCAACATTTTATTTTATTTAGAGAGCGATGCTTTAGGAACAACATCTCAATTTGAATTTTGTCGTATCATAGCAACGTGAAAGTTGAAAAAGAGATGTATTGTAGACACAGCCATTAAGTTAATGGGTTTGAATTTGGGTTATTTTTTTTTCCTTATTTAGCTACTAATCTCACATACAATCTCATGAACTTGGAAGTGTTCTATTTTTACAAATGAGACTTTCCAATGGCAATGTAGGGGCAGTTTTTGTTTAGGTACCCGTGCACTAGCAAAGCTAAGATATTACTTATATTATTTTATCATCATCTGCCAAGCCTTGTCTACTATGTTGGGGTCGGCTTCCAGTCTAACTGGATGCAGCTAAATACCAGAATTTTACATGGAGCGACTGCCTATCGGACCACCACAACCCAGTTACTGAGTAACACGATACCCCTTGGTAGACTAGTTATCAGACTTTCGGGCTTCTGGCGACCCATTACAACTGTCAAAGATCTACAAATGACACCCGGGACCAACGGCTTAACTTGCTTTCTGAGGCACGGAGGGGTCACACCATATTGGAATCTTTTATATTATTTTATATTCCAATAAAAAACCTCTGTGTAAACAATGGCAGTACAGTGGTGTAAGGAAAAATAGTGATAAATTTAGAGTGCGCTGACATATACAATGTTTCTACAAATGGTGCGTTTGTAAGGAGCGCTGTCATGTGGGTAGCAGCGTTTGTTTTGTTATTGTTTGTATTAAGAATATGTACAGCAACATTCAGTCAGCTTCAAAAAGATGTCTGAATAGACAAGGCTTCATTTACGTAAACATAACATTAACTGTATTTCCCCGACGGGGTTACGAGGTCGTTCACCTAATTGTCTAAAATATTTGTTAGCTTAATATTGTATCAATTTGTAACCACAAAACATATTACACTTTGATTACTTAATTGTTGTTGTCACAGGTTGTTGTCAATTAAATGAATTGTTGTCGATAGATACATCTTTTTGAGGCAGCCTGTATATGCCGTCGTAGATATTAAAGATAGTATCGTTTGCATAAATAATTTATCAGTACATTAAGACCCTAATAACGCGATAGTTTCCGGTACAGAATAATTACGTCACCACAATAATAATCAAAACAAAACAAAAACGTACTCGTATTGTTCGAAACTTTTAATTCGTTGACTCTATTTCTGTAACAACGAAACACAAAGTTCTGAATACAACGATATGTTACAGTCTAACTAATCCATACAGTTGTTCAATGAGATATTTGAGCGGTGAGGTGCAGAGATTCTGAGCAACCAGCGGGTTAATTACGTAACACTTGCAATACCTTTCATTTTGAAAATTCGACAACATTCATTGCGTTATTTACGTTGCTGAGCAGTCGAATTTTTCAAACATATGAAGTAATGGATTAAGCGCAGGCCACACTGAGAACGAAACAAAACACAACTGAAGTATGAAAAGACGCGGTAGCTACATGAGCGAAACTTGCTTCGTTTTAAATCGTTCTCAGTGTGGCCTGCGCTTTAGGAATTTCCTCTTAAATTCTTCGTATTTTGAAAGAAAGTATGTTACGCAATTGGGGTGCTGGATCGTCATATTAAAATGAGGAAGTGTATAGAGTGCTGTAATATAATATAGTGGCGCTGCGTCGGCCCGGCTAAAGTGCCGTAAGCATTGCATTGTTTTTTTTTAAACTTTTCCCACACTAAGAATTTCTTCCTGTATCGTGGGTGCGTTTACAAACATAGAAACTCCCATACACTAATACCCAGACCCGGAACAACTACTTGCAGATCATACAAATATTTGTTCCGTGCGGGGATTGAACCCGCGACACGTTGCGCAGCAGTCGATCACTCAGCCACTGCGCCAACCGTGTCGTCAGTCGTGGCGTGTATTTTTTTTTATAATTGAGGTTAGTTCGCTGCACTTTGTATTGATTGATCGTTTTGTTTTAGATAATTATATCAAACGTCACTACAATGAGTGAATTTACGAAAAATTAACTAGCAAATTAAAATGGCTGAAAGGTAGTTTAGAACTGTGACAGATGTGTGCCAGGGTACATTTAGGCACAAGAGAATGTACCTAATGTTTTGAGAATGTGGTGTTTTACAGCGAACCAACCTCATCAATCAAACAAAATAACAAGTGACAGTGACTCAGTGACAGTGACAATAACAATGCAATGCTTACGGCACTTTATCCGGGCCGAGGCAGCACCATTATTATGCCGCTAACGGCACTCTATACACTGCCTTAAAATTATGGGCGTTTTGGTATTTGTTAAGCTATGGTAGTCTAGTATTTGTAGACTTGACTAAAATGTCATTAGTTACTTACTACGCAAATTTATAAGCTAAAACTGCATTGGTAGTTTATTCCTCTAAATTCTAAACACTGCTTCCTAATTGTAGCCTAACTTAGCCATTGGATTGCACGCTATCCCAATTAGTACTGCAGATTTCATCACTTTGATTCAACGAATGGATATGTTACTGTAAATATAACGCTGCATTTATCAAAACTGTCAATGTCAAAATGCTTGAACAACTTTATAAAGTACAAAGTTTAAAGTTACACTGTGGCAAAGTTATGAATTCATTCACACACACGCGTTTATATTAAAAATGACCGCTATAAATTCACGGATTACAAACTTTGTTGGTTGTTAAAATTTCGGACAAATAGTACGTCTATATTTTGTATGTTATGGTTGAGGAACCGGAATTTTATGGATAATGTAGCTGAAAACTAAATGGTGGGTTATATTTTACGACTGCGGGACTCCAAATATACAATAAATGTACAAAGATAGGTACTTTTTTATCATCGTCGTATACGTACCTATACCAGAAAACGGGGTTTACAAAAATTATAAAAAGGAAAAAGAGACCCTAGCCACCCTCTAACAGACTGCAATTTCGTTGGTATTAGCCGTCACGAAGACGTACCTGACTATATTACTTCAATCCCTTAAGAGCTTAAAAACAGAAAGTGAGCAACATCGCAAATAGCTTTCAAATATTTCGCTGTTTTGATTAATTTGACGATATTACTGTATGGAAATAAAAAATATGGCTTACTAGTGAACTAAAATATTGATGATGAAATGCAATAGTTAATATCGTAACACCGAATATTTAGATTTAGATGTAAAAAAAAGTGTTTGGAAACTTTCCAAATGCCGTTTTTACTATTATTAATATTCTAGTTCACTAGTTAACCATATTTCTTATTTCCATACAGTACTGTCGACAAATTGCTTGGCAGTTTGGCAGGTCTTATGTAAAAATAAAACTGTAACATTATGGAATAAATAATTAAATAAAAAAGTAATATTGCGAAATTAATCAAAACAAGTATTTGACAGCTATTGCCGACGTTGCCGTTGCCAACTTTTTGGGTACACGCTCTTAACTTTTCACTACAATGACATCTGAATCATCCTTCATGACCTTCTTTCAGAGGCCAAGTCTGCTGTTTTAAATAATTTGTCAATATGAAAACCATACTGACTAGAATAACCTAGTGTCAGAGTTTCAAAGCCGTCGATGGGCTTCTGACTTGGCTTCACATAACGTTTTTTTTTTTTTTTGAAGATGGGAAATCTTCAAATGACTTCTCCCGCTCTGGGCGGAGCGAGAGGGTGTCAGACTCTTACTGACTAAAACCCACCCGTGTTCCTTCCGTTGCCTGTGTGCCGGGGCACTACTTAAAACCATACTAAGACAATGCCAATACCTTTGTTCCAAAAGTTCGTAATCTCCTAAATTAACAATGGCGTGTCAGTGGTACGCCAAAAAGAAATGTAAAAATAGTGATTACCGAACATTAATTTGGATGGCTTGTCATTAAGTACGAGATTACCAAATATGACTTGTTTTTTAATGGAATGTCCGTGGCACCCCTCGAAAACCATAATGACGACTTTTGATTAGGTGATTACCAAAACTGTCCAAACCAACCATTACGGTGTCAATAAAAGGCCAAAGGAGAGCAGTGGTGGCCCAGTTGTAACAGCCACGACTTACGATTTGTTGGTCGTACGTTCGAATGACAGGTGCTTCACCTTGCGTAAATTATTTTATCTACTCTCATATCGTAATATTAGAATTATAAACTTCAAAACGAGTTTATATTGACATACTTTTTACAATACCGAAATTTAAAAATAGAATCATATTATAACACTTTTTCTCTAACAAAATAATGTTACCTATAAAACAATTTTTTTTCTATTACGATACAATGCAAATCCAAGAAGTTAAATAATAATAAATATCACCAAGGAGTTTCCATCAACTTTTGCAATGGAACGTTAGCGGGGCACAGCAGCACCGCTCTAGCGCATGCGCGGTGAAGTGCTGGGTGCAGGCGTCATTCATACGTGAAGTTGTAAGAGTTTCGTGGGATTTTTTAAATCTTGATCTTTTATTTAGTAGGTTCAATCCCAATGTATGAGAGTAGATAAAGTAGTGTATGAAACTGCACATAACTAGGTATTAAAATACTCGCGTGATACTATTAAATTATTATTGCGCGCTCGTATTTGCATACCCCTCTTTGGGCAACAGTTTCATAAACTACTATTACAATTTATTTGCTGGAAAAGAGCGTTTTCCAAGCAGTCAATTAGTGCGGACAGTGTCACTTTTTTTTACTAGTGCCTTTTAATTTTCTGTTTTATTTTTGACGCCGTCGTCAGCCCGTCGCAAAGAGATTATATTATTTGAGTTTTTTTTTACAAATCAGATGATGATGATAACGATGACGATGGAGATGGCAATGGCGATGGAGATGACGATGCCGATGGCAAATGCGATGATTATGACGATGGTCAAAATCAAAAAGTCAAAGTCGAAATATAAAATCAAAGTCAAAGTCAAAGTCAGTGAAAGTCAAAATCAAAGGTCAAAGTCAAAGTCATGAATGTTGTTCTTATCATTTAGATACGTCGTCATATGTTAGATGTTACATATCATAGGCGACTACCGTAAGCTCTCAAAACGATGAAGGAAAACATCGTGAGAAAGAAAGAAAGAAAATACATTTATTTAGCACAGACTAAGAGGCACACAACACAACATAATTATTTTACTACAAATAAAAACCTAATTAAAAAAGAAAGAAAACAAAATAAAAAGTGTAAAAGTGCGTTCTAACATTTTAGCAGGAAAGTGTGCCTCGCGGCTGCGCCAAATAGGCCTAGTTCAGCAAAAATGCCAGATAACTGGTGCCTGACGCTAGTTTTCAACTAGACCTGAAGTGTCAGGTGACATATGTAAATCAGTTTTATACTGCAATGTGTATATGTATACTTAATTATAATAAATTTGTGTAAGATTATAATAATAATGAATAATTCTGTCAATAGTTAATAAATTAAATTAAATTGCAAGACAACAAAAACAGAAACAGAAACCAAACTGTCAAATAAATGAGACGGACGCATGATAGATCCAGAACTCACTCGAAACGAACAAAACCTGTTTTGAACGTTGCCATACTTCCACGTTCAAAACACATAATTTATTAATCCGTGCACTGTGTGTGTGAGGAAACCGGTATGTCCGAAAACCAAAAACTTCGAAGACATGACATCTTCCAACCCGCACTGGGCGCACGTGGTGTATTACGGCCCACTCCCTCACACAAAAAGGAGGCCTATATCCCAGCAGTGCAAACATAGGCTGATTATGCATGAAAGGCCAAACGGCCATCCTGACACAATTGCGTAAGCAGAGTAGAACCCCTGCTATGTACCTATACACTTTAAACCTAATCGTATAATTCCCTAAAGTACACCTAATTATTATCTCAATGGCGCGCGGCGGAGGCCTAACTCATACACGGATCAAACCTAATTCCTGAGTCCATTGACCTTTAGGCCTGAGCTGATTTCCCGCAAATATCCCGAACGAACGATCGATGATGGTCCGGATATATACGATGAACGTCATACAGAAATTATGAAGCGAAACACGTTTATTTTTGGCATACTTGATTGGTTTAAAAATCTATAATTATTATCTGTCGTGTTTAGCGGCCGAATAAATTACATATTGAAAACTAATTTATTATCTGTCGTGTAATTTTGTTTTTATGACACGCACTTTTTACTTCGACTAATGACAACCAAGGAGCCTTATCAAAGATTTTATTTAAATTTAGCTTAGGCTTGCGAACGAGCAATATTCGTATTAATATTATATACTCGTATTTGTAATCACGTTTTCGAAAAGGGCTCTATTTCGATTAAAGTTGCAATATAGGGGTTTACGGGGGCGAAAAATCGATCTAGCTATATAGGTCTGATATCTGGGAAAATTTATTTTCTCCGTTTTTTCACCCGAGCAGAGCTCGGTCGCCCAAAGTTTAGAACAAGATGGCTACCTTAGAATAATGACATGGCAGCATGGAATTAGTAAGTACTGTGTACATGTAATTAGTATGAACTATCCTATACTATTAAATGAGCATTTTCTATTTTCACCCGAGTAGAGCTCGGTCAACCAGGTACTAGTAAAAAAAAAAACTAAAATACTAATATCCAGTATTTTGGTTAACAAAATGCTGGATAGTATTTTCAATCAAAAAACTTTTTTTTTTTTTTGTAACCAACCTTTTAATGCATACCTTAACTATAATGTACTTCATTTTTGCCTAATACATATTCCCTGTAAATTGAGAGGTCTGACTCTTGTGATACAGGAACTCCTAGTACAAGAGCCAGGGCTACACAGAAGTTTGTTGTCTCTGAAGTGAAAATAAATAAATTACAAAAATTTACTATCTGTATTTGAATTTACATTACGTTTACGTCGCGCGTTCACTAACAACTTATTATTTTATCCTCTAAAATATCATTTACAGGAACACGATTTTATTTTTCACGGTGTTTTGAGACTTATGAAGCGACATAAGCCTCAAAACACCGTGAAAAATAAAATCGATTCATATCTAATAATAAAGTGTTGCTATGTCAATAATTCACGAACTTCGCGACATTTTCAGGAACATTATGAGTCGAGGCACGTAAACTACGGAGCAAGTCTCACGGCCTATCAGCACTGTTAGCTTTAACTTAAAGTCCACGGACCCGATGCCGCACCATTGAGTCCGTGGACTTTAAGTTAAAAATGAAAATATTTTAGAAGAATTTTAAGGGTGGTTGTTACACCTTATTTTTAAATAAAACGTACTTTGTTGGTCACAGTTCTGCAAGACTACTTATTCGATAAAAATCTAGGATTACCGTAGAACTTTAATAAGGTAAATTGACGAGGAAAAAAGGTACTTAGCTATTATTTATTATTATTATTCATTAATAGGTTAGTTAACAATTGATTACAGATTTCGTTTCATTTAAAAGTACACGATATACATTTATAAGTGCAACAATTACTTACAGGCTAGCACCACATGCACTATATTTTTAGATTTTGCATATTTATTACTGCAATTAATTAGGAGTTATGGCTGATTAAAAATAATGTTAAAACAAAGCCTACATCTAGCAATATAACACACAAATCAAGAATCGAATTAAATTAATTAAAATAAGAGAAAATAACAAATTATTATATAGATTAGTAATAGAGTGGCAGATAAATAAATAAAATAAATTAAATTAAGATAAAATATTTGATAGAATTAAAAGTTAATTAAACTAAAATAAAATATTTGGTAGAATTAAAAATTAAATTAAATACAAACGTTTAAAACGTTAAATAAGTATGTTAATTAATAAATCCAACTATCAAAATGAAACTTAATCGTACTGTAGTAAAATACATCTATGTGCCGATGTGCTCCGACGCGTCTCTATGTACTAATAAGAAAATAAAAAGGGATAAAAATAACGTTAAATTACAAATAAATAATATAAATTACAAATAAATAATATAAATGTCACTGAACCTAAACCAATAGCTAACATTTTTAATAGCTTTTTAGGGGCCATCGGCGAAGGTAGCAACAAGGCACCTGGCAATGAGCCGGGAGGCTCCCCAGTGCTCTGTCCCACTGGAAACACCATGTTTCTCAGCCCAGTAGAACCCGGTGAAATAAACACACTATTAAAAAGCCTGAAAAACAGAAAAAGTCATGGAATAGATGAGTTACCACCAATGTTAATACAACAATATGCAAACGAACTTAGGTTACTTGCTAGTAAATTATTCTTTCGAAGACACCTCTTTCCCGGACTACCTAAAGAAAGCACACATAAAACCAATCCACAAAAAAAACTCGAATACGGATCCAAGCAATTACCGTCCCATAGCTCTTTTACCAACCGTCTCCAAAAATTTTGAGAAAGCAATGTGAAATCGTGTCTACTCTAGCAATGTCACTATTCTAGCAATTTATAAATACTTACAGGAAGCTTCAAATATATTAAATGACAAAAAAAAACGCCGTAGGTTTACTTTTAGATATGACCAAAGCTTACGATAAAGTGCAATATGACATTCTACTAAATAAATTACAAGATAAAGGGATCCACGGTAAAACTCATGAATGGTTTAAATCTTATTTAACAAATAGAGAACACCAGGTCGAAATAGAATTTTATTAAATAGAATATTCTGTCTGACAGTAAAGCAATTAACGCCTCTATTCCCCAAGGGAGTGTAATTGGATGCCTGCTTTTTCTTATTTATGTAAACGACCTTCCAAAAACCATAGAAAGGCCATGCGTGTTGTTTGCTAACAATTTTTCGCTTCTAACTTCATGCCGGAACAATGTAGGCTTGAGCGAACACCTAACCTCTACACTAAATAAATCAATAACTTGGATGAATGACCATGACATCGAAATTAATTTCTCTAAATCTAAAATAATGCCCTTCCACCCCCGGAAAAAAACCTCACTAGACATAAACTTCACCTACAACGGCAAAACAATAGAAGTCGTTCATGAATTTACTTTATTTGACGTGTCTATAGACACAAACATTAATTGGAAATCACACATCAAAAAGATAAAATCAAAACTATCCAAATTTGCATACGCCCTTCGTGAAGTCAAAAAGACCACTAACCTTAAACGTGCAGTTTAAGGTTAGTGGTCTTTTTGACTTCACGTCACGTTGTTTGTTACCTATAGGACGCGTGGCTGAGCTACGGTGTAATATTGTGGGGAAACAGCATAGGTGCACCGACACTTTTCACGTTGCAAGAAAGTCTAATAAGAATCCTTGTAAGTATAGAAGACACCGACAGTTTCAAACCTCATTTCCAACAAAATAAAAATACTTACCCTACCGTATTATTTTTTTTGGGTGGGAAATTATCAAATAACTTCTCCCGCTCTGGGTGGAGCGGGAGGGCGTGTCAGACTCTTACTGACTAAAACCCACCCGTGTTCCTTCAGTTGCCTGTACATTGCCAGGGGTCATGGTATCCATTTCGGACTTTCCCGCAACCCCGGCAGGCATCGGTCTTAGCGTTGTGCTGATCTCTACTTACCCTCCTCTGCCTATACATTCTAGATATATGCAAATTCGTTCGAAATTACCAACACTTTTACACGACAAGAGGAAACATACAGTCAAAATATACTTTACGCCACTAAAATCGCTTACTCTTACCAGGCTCTCAGTTAAAAATGCACTCAACAAGTAGCCACCAACTAATGTCAATTAAAATATATTATAAATTACTAGAATTCATTAAAAAAAGAACAAAATTTTAATACATTTGTAAATAAATTAAAAGAATTTATATTATATAAATGCTATTATAATATCAGTGATTATTTTAATGACAAATTCTAACTTACAACTTTTACAAAATAATTACAATAGGTTTATAGAATAATAACAACTAAGTAGTAAAAATAAAAAGCCCTCTTCCTCTCTCCCACTTTGCTGTGCCCGACTGGGTCCACAATGATCATATATTTGTAAAACCTACCTAGTTCACATGTGGAAACAATAAATATATTTCAGTATCTGCGTAAATTGGTACTGAGTTCAGGAAACATTTGAGTACCAAACAGGCTTAATGCTGGCTTGTCTCAATGGTTGGATGTACATTTTCTTTATTTACAAGCTTGTATTTCTCCTTGGCTACAAGCTAAAATAAAATTCTAAAAAAAGTCACATGAAATAACATTTCCACAATTTTGTTGTAATCGTTTTTATCTACTCACACTGCTACTACAGCTTAACCTGCTAAAATCCACTGTAAAGCGGCTTTTAAAAATTTAACAATAACTCTCCAATGGCGGGAAATATCGGAAAACGAATAAAATCATTTCGAGTGTAATAATCCTAGATTTAAAGTATTGTAAGCCCTTTAATGCTTTGTCCCTCTGTTTGCAACATTACAGGCCAGACTGAAATGAAAATCTTTTTAAAAAGTGTTTTATATGTTATATTTTCAAACAAAGGCTTTTTAAATAAATTATCTATGTAAAAACTACATAGGTTATAGCGAAACTCTAGGGGAGAATATGCATTATGTAAACATCTAGCAAAGAACTTAAATATATGTTTAAACTAAATTATGAGAAAAATATCGAAGTCTCTCTGACAGTACCTACTTCAAGATATAAAAAAAAAAAACTTTAAGTATTTATGTATGTATTTGTATTTATGTATGCATAAATATACATACATACTTACAATTATTGAGGTGTCTTGGTCTCTCTTTGGTGAGGAGCTCGTGGCTAAGTAACAACAGCCGCACTGATCGATCCATCAGGTTAAGCTACGCTTGCCGGGATTGGTCAGTGATGGGTGACCATCTTTACATACCGAGAATCCTCCGTGCCTCGGAAAGCACGTTAAGCCGTTGGTCCCGGCTGTCATTCATGGATCCTTGAAAGTCGTTACGAGTCGTCAGAAGCCCGAAAGTCTGACACCAGTCTTACCAAAGGGTATCGTATTACCCAGTTACTGGGTTGTGGAGGTAAGATAGGCAGTCGCTCCATTTAAAATACTGGTATTCAGCTGCATCCGGTTAGACTGGAAGCCGACCCCAACAAAGTTGGGAAAGGGCTAGGCAAATTGAATTATTGAGGTGTCTGTTTGTAAAATCAAAATACTTAACAGCTTTTTATAAATGCCTAAGAAAGGTGCATACGACAAAAACACAATTTCCGAAACGGCTGAACCGATTTTCACGGGACTTTCACTGGCAGCTGAAGAACTGGCAAGCTATAAAAATAAATAAAAATGAAGTATAGCATTCCACGCGGACAAAGTCACGGGTAACATTGCTAGTAAGATACAATAAAAATAATTTTATCTTTTGGGATACTTACATTAAACTATATGAGCCATTACAAGAATCTTCATTTATTCAAATCGACTACCGAACCTCAACCTCCTTACTACCAACGATGACAGTCTTACCACGCCATGATCTATTTTCAAAAAGAAGAGAGGACAGTTTTTTTTTTTGTCTTTTGGTACCGTTAGCAAAACACATGGCCAGCATTTTTAATGACAAAGTTAATAGTTTCCAACACATTGTCTAAGAAAAAGGCGGGAAGCAAAAGGGACGACGAAGTAACTTAGCACTCAGTATTGTTTTCTACTTAAAAGCTTTCGGGGATTACTTAAAAAGTTAAAGAAAGAAATTGAGTTGAATTAATTATTAATGCTTTGTTATGGGTTCCCCTTGTTTGTTTTTATATACTTAGCAGCTTTTATTTTTTAGCACCGGATTTTTTCTAGACATGAGAAGTGGGCTGATTTTTTAAGATGACTGTGAAATCTTTCCATCCATCCATTCCAAAACTGAGTTGAAGTAACCTAAACAATAGGGATCTCTGGGAAAAAAAACTATTTAGTCCGTCAATCAGATAATAAAAAAAAACGTGTGCGGTCGGGCGACCCCCGTCAGTAGCGAAGTTCCTTCTCACGATTTAAAATAAAAACAATTTTTTGCAGCTGCTATCTTGGATTTTGATTTTGACCTCACTATCGGTTTTAGCACCCTCGAAAACTATGAAAACGACACTCATGACGAAAAATTTGAAAACTTTCGCAACCGCCATCTTGGATTTACATTTTAACTTCACAATCGGCTTTAGCACCTTCGAAAACTATGAAAACAACACCAATGCCGAAAAATTTTAATCGCAGCAGCCATCTTGGATTTTCATTTGGACCAAATTTACACTTTCTCTCTCTCTCTCTGCAGCATGCAATGTACTCGGGCCAATGTGTGCAATTTTATCCCACGACACTATTAATTGTTATCACTTTACTCTTTTCTTTTGTATTTTTCTGCCGCCGTTCCCCCTCTCCCTCTCTCTTTCTTTCTCTTTGAATTAAAAGAAGAAAATCGCAAGAATTAACACTTTTTAGCGTGACGATTTCTGAAAGTTTACGAGCCACATTAAATTCGTTCCAAAAAATATTAGACACGTATTTTTTGCTTTATCATATTAATAAAAAATTACTTAGATAAAATACATTAAAGTTCGGGAGTGGGGCCTCACTACGTCACAATCCTTACATACTTATTATAAAACAAAGTCCCCCGCCGCGTCTGTCTGTCTGTCTGACCACGATATACTCACAAACTACCGAACGGATTTTCGAACGGATTTCCAACATTGGTTTTCACCAATGGACGGATCGATTCATGCAGAAGGTTTTTGTGTATAATTAATTTAAGTTTTGTGTAAATTGGCTGATATGTGACGATTATTGTCGAAGATGTCGGAAAAAATCATGCCGACTGGGAGCTTTACTGGCGTGCGCCGAAATAATGTTCTACAGCATTGTTGTTCTTAATAACTTTAACAGAAAAGTGCACGATAGCATATGTCTATCTTCTAAGGATGATCCACAGTAACCATAATCACCTTTCAGAATTTGATAAAAATTTCATTGTTATTTCCGAAGTTATTTTGATCGGTATTATATTTATCCATAACCAATAAAATATTTTATTTAAATTGGGCTTTTAATTTAGATTAAAATATGCCTGACATCATAACATTAAAATGAATACTTTAAAATATATCACAAATTCAAAATTACGCGTAACAGAATGGTTGACGACAACGCGGGCGCAGCGGTAGGAATCAATGAGTTTTCCTCGGCTATTAGGTACCTATCTAATCCCGGTAGTAATAGCCGTACCCGTGGGATATTTTCCGACATCCACGCAGGCGAAGCCACGGGCAAAAGCTAGTTCGGTATAAAATCTACCGGAGAGTGACGTCATGTCTCATTTTAACTCAATGTATTGCCGTAATCTTTTGATTACGTAAAAAAAGAAAAAATACATGTCCAATATTTTTTAATAATCTATCTGACGTACAAAAAATATTTTTGGTTAACATTCCTATTACAGATAGTGCCGTGCCATCCACAAAGACGCCCCTCCCCCCCCCCTTCCGCAATTACTGAACTGTAAGCTGTACTTTAGTACGGCGCGGAGCGGAGTGGGGCGCGTCTTCGTGGATGGCACTATACATAACTATTATATTGTACAAAATGTATTTTCAATAAGATAATCTACAATCATTGGTGTTATTCCTTTGGGTGCTTACTTATCGAAAACAACTTTAAAATAAAAACCTTTTAATCTCAAAAATTATAATATCTACCAAACCAAATTAGAAAAACACTTTAGCGAATGCCCTCTAAACCTTGAACTCGTTTTCTGCCTTGAACTTGTGAACTTATCATATCATGATTTTTAGAACTCATAAGCTTTAAAGCAAGGTCATGCCCCTGACAAACACGTCCTTTCACAAACTGCAAACAAATTATATTCTAACCTCTTAATTTGTCTCATAATATGTGACAAATTAATTTATAACCTGAAACTAAACCTACAATAGGCATAACGGACAGTCCTCAGTGCAGACCATGCATGGAGACTGAGGAAACCATTGCACATGTGGTCTTTGAATGCACACGCGTCACCCAGAACGTAGAACAGAAACCCTCGAGTCACTCAGATCTTTTACAGATATTCTAAACAGACCAGGAGACATAATCAACTTCTAGAGGGAAGTGAGCTGGTTGAGTAACCACCAACGACCGGCAAAGCTCACGCACAACGGCCACCTGAAGGACTTAGTGCGGAAACCAAATCCTCTTACATACAACCTGAAAGTACCTGAAAAATCGCCCTTTACCTTTATTTACTAAGGGTAAATAAAAATACCTTTCTAAAAATAAATACTGACGCAACACTTTTAATTATAAAGGAGTAGACAGCGTTGTTACCGATTGTCACAGCTTTCATTACAGTTAGTGTTACAAAGAAAATACTCGGAGCGGGCGGCCTGTTTTAAGTAGTAGGGTAAACGGCCCTGTTAGCTGCGCTCTGATTTGAGTGGCGGATTTTGTTTTGTTTTTGTTTCACGTATACTGGCTGGTTTATTTTTTTAATGAATACAATTTTATGTAGTACGCTATGAATTTGTAAGGAGATTTTTATGCAGTGTTGCAAAAGGTTTTTCAGCAGTTGTAGTTTTAAATGTAAGTTGTTTTGAACTAATGGACAAGGTGCTTACACCGCGTTGGACCTTATTTATTTTTTCTTCCGATTAAAACCAATATTTTTATTCGTTGTCGGTTTATTTTTCCTAATGCCACCCACTACTTTCGCTACATCTAAGAAAAGTCCTAACCACACAACAAACTCCTTACTTTCCTTAATTCCCCACTTAATCACGACTAAACGCCAACACAAAACACATTATAACTCCATAATTCAAGACATGTAGTTTGATCTTACGCCAAACGGACACACATGAAGATAGCCACATACAGTTAAACATTATGTTGCGACTAACATACGTCTGGCAGGGAATCAAATTGGAAACATTAACTTGGTGACAGTACATGCCTACGTTTGTAGAATATGCTTTATTGTTGGAGAACTTGTGATTGAGGGTTGGGACGTAAGTTGTGTGTGGATAGGTGTCGTGTTATCCGAGGGAGTGTGGTTGTAATCTTATGTCATAGTTATCATATATCTTAAGCCTTATTTATGTAGGTGCTACTAACAATGTGCTCATTATGCTTGTTGTAAAGCTAAACTCTAGAATTTAACTTCATTACCGTTTTCATTTATTTATTCAGAATCGTTGTAAAAACATCATTATTTTACTACGTTCACCTTCTTACTAAATCATATTTAGGTTTACTTAACATATGTACTTTTTCCTTTTTTCCCAAGATATCTTTGGTTGTCATTTTTTTTTTTTTATTGAGTCTTTGGTTTGAGGTTATAATTCAATTTTTCCTATTTTTTTTATCATTTTCATGATAGGCATATGAACAAATCGTGGAACATTACAAACATACCCATAACGTTAAAAAAGGACTTACATACCTGTATACAATTTGGTCCAACGATAACAAATATTGACCAAACTAAGCAGCAACAATTGCTTTCACCCCAAAAAGAACGCCTCTTCCATATGTCGTGAGAAGGTACTAATTTAAACATTGCCTCCCAAGAGTACAGAAAAAGTACCGCCCGCCGAGGCCACACGAATACTCAGCATTTTTCCCTTAATTTGAAGAACTGCTAGTTATTTTCACTTACTTTCTCTCTGACAACGTGAGCTGAAATTGAAATGGTTTCAATCAACGTCTCTAGTAGCAATCAATTGTTGTAATCAAATATCGGAGTTGTTAATAAATAGCCCTGAGGTTCTTTATTGCTTTTTGTAGCATTTTTAAATGCCAGAAGCATTCTGCTTTAATGAGCTAGTATCTTCGTCTATAAGATAAAATAAGATAATCATTTATTTTCTCAAACATGAGTACAATACATACAACACAAATTGTCAGCATGCAAGAGATGTTAAAAGTAGAGTAGACTACATCGATATACAAATATATAAAATTTAAGAGTCTGTTTGTAATGTCATAATAACAGCTTTTTACTATATGCATATACGGCAGGTTTATAAAAATAAGTACGATAACACTAACAATTTTATTTTATATTTCTGTCTGTTCCGGCTAATCTCCGAAACGGCTGGACCGATTTTGACAGGATTTTCACTGGTAGATAGCTGATGTTATAAAGAGTTATGGTGGTAGAAAAAGAATTAGGGGCCACACAGTTGAACCCACAGGCAGCAGCTAGTAAAAAACAAAAAATCTGAGCGAATAATATTTAATTTTTTCTTTAAAAACAAAGTAAAAAAACAACAGTCATCCATTGTCTCTTCCACCTTACAATATTGGACTCTTTTACTCAAAATGCAAGTAGAGTGGCGACTAATTAAACGTCGTAGACATCGAACGTCTAGCTCCTAATGAACCTTGATGTCTCTGATTATTTCCAAGACGCGGAACTCTGCTTCACACAATGATCACAGAATATATTAGTAAAGAAGGTTGGCAACCACCGAAAACAGACGAGCACAAAATGGACACGTACGAGTATGTCGTACGCACGGCTACACATCAAGCTATACATTACCAGTATAAACTGACCTCACATTGTACCGAAATCCTAAACAATGCGAGATTAGCATAAACTGGAAATGTATAACTTGATGTGTAGCCGTGTGTACAGTCAGAAACATTAATACCTTACAACTACGCACGGGCAATAGATGTTACGAATATAGCATTTTCAAAACTATACTGATATGAAGTAGGTCCTTTTTCCAAAGTAGCAATCGTTATTTTACGAGAAAATTGGTTTTGAATTTGCATAACTGTTTGGTATATATGCTGTCACCCTGTACATACGGTGATTTCAAACTATGTCATGTCAAACATACGCCCATGCCCATGTTATTTATTTATTTATTCTTCAGTAAGCTTATAGTCTAATATCTATTTAGTATGTACAATAGCGCTTACCATTTCCATTTAAAAGCTTCCACAAATTAAAAACTATTTACAGTCACGAGCATTAATATGTACTTATACGATTAACAACTTTTAAAAGTGATTTTCTCCTACTGTGTTGATTGTATTTTTATGTTGTTACGATAATAGTATTTTGAAACCCACGCTAATATGAAATAAGTCTTATCTCAAAGTTTTAGTATTTATTCCATGAGAAAATCGCTTTTGAATTTTGCTAAGTGGATACATACTAGCGCTCGTGACTGTACCTATCATCATAAAGAAGTCGTTGTGGCACAATGGCATGCAAGTTACTTGCAAAGGTATTTTTTTGCAAATGACTGGCATCTGTATTATTTGCTTCAAACGCATGCCAGTCGCGAGTGCGTTTGCACTCACTGTATGTAAAGGCATGATATGCTGTCTATAAATAAATAAATAAATAAACGTAATACTTCATAGTAAGTACAAAACTAAAATCATACTATTAATTATACACATAAATATATTACAAACTTTGATTACTCAAAGGCAATGGTTCAGGTAGGTACTGACAAACGAACCTCTGCGCGAATGTCTTAAGAATGCCGCTGGAGCTAGCGCATTTTTCACGTCTCTCGTTGGGTGGGCCTTCTGTCCCTATCTATTTTATGATATCACACAGACTGTCATATAAGTACCAAATAATACTCTGTAAAGGGGCCAGCAGAAATATATTGGTTTATTGCAAGAGCTTGCTAATGGCACCATTATTAACTTCAATAAATTTAATAATTGACGATCCGCCCAATATTGATATGAGGCTATCCTCATATCAATATTGGACGGATCATAATATTGAAAACTGTTATGCTTACTCAACAAACCCTGGATGAAAAGAGGTGCTACTGCATATTCACAACACTCCTATTCAAAAATTCTGCCAACAAGTTTTGAGTATTAATATTTAGACTAAACTACACGACGGCGACAAATTAATTTATTTTAGCGTATCAAACAAATGTTGGATTAAATTAATTCATACAAGGCGCAGTTACAAATCTTAAGATTAATTGAAGTAAAACCTAATATGAATATATTTGCAGTTAGTACTGTAAATAATCAAATGCGCTTTTGTGTTTCCAAAGATTTGATTTAAATGCTTTAATAAAGTTTATGCAACTAATAAATGAATAGCATTGTGTAAAATACATTAGTTACATTTGTTTTAATAATTACTCGTTTAACCCTATTTAGATGTAAATACTTTGTGAAGCCGTAATTTTGGGGCCGAAAAACGAAACAGAATTTAAATGCTAGTCGACTACATAATATTGTTTCTATAAGTCGTGGCTGGATCTAAAGGCAAACAACAAGAACGAAATAATTTTGAATGTGGTGGGCACTGGTCTAAATTGGATTTACATGTATTACAGTTGCTTTACTAACCAGATTGACTACGAATATAAAAACGAAATACTTACTTTGCATAAAAATCTGCTTGCGATTTGAGCTGTAGCCATCTTCATGACTTAAAGATAAGCCTTGTCTCGTCTTCCTCGCCCCCTATTAGATGGGAATTAAACATAACTGACGTAATGTCGGTGTAGGTATTATAGGTAGGTACACCTCTGCCTAATATTTGGAGGAATACTGGCGTGATGTTGTGTGTGTTGCCTCATCATAGGTATACAAATCGTTTAGATCGAAATCGATCAGGGGCAGATTTAGCATCGTATAAGAGTAAATCACAGGAACAATTTTTAAGAATGTGAGCATTCTAATTTTAATATGTCATAACTACCTCTAATTTACCTTATTGATTGACTCTGGCATTACGGGAATTGACCATCAGGTTGATATTTGGTGGAACTTGATCTGCTGACCTGCCATCTCTTATATTATCATATGGATTATATGTTCTTCTTTTTCTGAAATAATATGATAATATGGATTGTACATTGTAAGGTGTAACATTGTCTGAAATAAAGATTGATTTGATTAGATTTTTTGCTGTCTTAATAAATATTTTTCTTGACTGCCGTCAGTCCATCCAGCGATGGCCTTTAAATGCTTTCTTTTTTTGCAAGTAGGTCTGAAAGAAAGAAAGAAAGATAATAATTTATTTGCGCTTAACATGACGCATAAAATTAAAAATTTAATGCAGAAAATAAATAATTGGGTTAACGAGTCCATAATACCTCAGCTCAAATTCACTCTTTATCTCGCTCGCACGCTACAGCTCGCGGACTGAGTGAGAGTAAGACTGAGTGGAGTGTTGGGCGGCTCCAAGGCGCCGATAGTTTTGATAATTTAATTTTACGGTAAAAATAATTGTAATAAAAAAAATAAGGAAAAACAAAGTATCTGCTTTATATTTAGCTCAGTTATTATGCATAGTTTCATGATCTAATTTGAAGTATTTTTTTAATACTGGCGGTTTATTGTGTATTTTTTTTTCTGTCGAGAAATATTTCGTAATCTTGACAAACGTTAATCCTCAACTTTCCATACATTAATTTCAAAATGAATGCTGCAGTATTTTCGATATAACGGAGGATCGATCATGCTAAGCAATTTGAGGTAATATAGACTCTAAATATTATGTATAACGTTTGCGCACCACGGCCATCGCTCAGCATAATGCTGCCATGTCATGTGCGAAACAGACCTATAGCGCTGGTTTTCAGCGACAGCTGGTGTTGACGTCGAACGTGCAGCATAAATAAATTAGGTACCTAGATCAAACTTAGACAAATAAATAAAGAAAAATAATAATTGGTAATTGCAAAAAATACAAAAATTTTAATGGCAACATGCGCCGCCATCAACACACGCCCAGAGGCACAACACTAGAAAAGTTGTATTATCCGTGCGCGTGTGAGGTTATTCATATTTATCGGAGAATATCTAATTGTATTGATCACTTTAATTGATTGTTTACAACAATAAATCACAGTGTGAACGTCAGCTGTGGCAGAATTATAGATGACATTGACGTATGGAAACGTTCCATTTCAACAATATTTTAATAAACGTAATTAATGTTTAGTGAATAATATAAAGGTAGTAATATTTGATTTGCATTTCTATAATTGATATTTCATAAACAGATGTATTATATAAATAGTTTTAATGTGACTCAAAAGTCACTGCTCAAAAGGTTGTTTCATAAACAACGATTATAGACTTTTCGAACAAGTCATGATTTGTGGTTTTATGAAGATCAATATAAATGTTTATTAACATATCAGTACAATAAATAATTAATATTGAATAAGTAATAATTAATATGATACTAATAATATTTATCACGATTTTATAATGCAGTTTTTAAAGTAACATGGTGTTTCAAACGATTTTCGGAACATCCAGTTGATGTTATTATTTTATGACATTTTATATAAAGATTACAAATAAATATATAGTATATTGCTAAATAATGTTATTAAGTTTTAAGATAGTTCCACTACATAAGATTTGTTAATTATTATTTTGGTTAGAAGATATTTAACATTTATGTATGACCATCTATGATTCGTCTAAAATGGCGGGAGAATGGGCGGCAATATTTGAGGGACCTGTAAGGTTGATAGGCTGTTAAGATGGTGTGACCGCCAATCTTGAAAAGGAACTTGAGTTAAACGGTTGGACGTTATAGGACCTCCGACTTTTACAGGACAGACCCTGAGTGGTGTCCATTTCCGTAATATAAAGTTGCTAAAAGCCAATGTAAGAATAAATCATGTAGCATAGCGGAAGTTCTGCCATTATTGTAAAAAGGATTGATGATCAGATCACTTCTTGTGAAAGATCAACAGACTACCTACAATGTTCATGTAAGTTAATTGATAATTATTATATCTTGATTATTGCTGATAACTATGTTGTTCTGTATGTGTTTTAATATTGCTAGCTTGGAGAAATGGTCCAAGAGATTAATGTGATAATAGAATGATTTATCCTAATGTAACAATGTGTTGATCCAATAATATAAAAGAAGCTGCCACGGAGTTTCTTGTCCTTCTTCTCCGTGATGACCTAGATTAGGAACGGACAACTAGCTTTCACATTAACGGTACCTAAGTACCTATGTAACGACAAGCCTAATTGTAAATAAATGCCTGGTCTTGTCTTTCTGTGCTTTTCTTCATAAAATCCTTTCTCTACACCATATTCATAGAAAGTACCTACATACAAAGTAAATAACTAGTAGGTACATAACCATCCTGACACTCAAATCTTGATAATTAAGTGGATACCTATACCTATAAATGTAGTTTTAATCCACTTTCTAACACGCGCAACAGTCACAGAGAAGAAAATTTTTGAGTTTCATATTTATGAAAAAAAAAATGTGTTACGCAAATTACGGGATGGATTTTCAGTATGCTATGATAATAGATGAATTGTTTATAGTAGTTTTGTGTTGGTAGTACAACTACTAACACATAAGCATTTGCAGTTGAAAAACACGGAGATGTGTAGGTAGATATTCAACAGGTCCAGAGAATACCACAAAATCTGTCTGCTGTATTTATTTGTCTTTGCTTAAATTGTACTACTGAAAGCTACTACTTACATGTTTTGACATCAAAAGTGCGTACTAGCGTAAACATACCAAGAATACAAAATGCAGCTAAACGAAATGGTAGCGAGCATGTAAATTCAGTGCTAAATAAAGAGGTACCTACTCGTTGGATCACGCTAGGAATGTCTGTTCAGCCGGAATGTTTAATAAATCAGTACTTTACTTGTTTTTCCGTCGGCCAGACGGTCGCCTCAAGATTGTGTGTATAAAGATATTCGCAACGTTTGTTTGTTACATTACAATGTTGTTTTTCTTGGGATTCCTGTGTTTGGGGTGGCTTTTAAATTGACTGCCGTTGAAATTGAGTGTCTAACTTTGTTGTTCCTGGAATGTACAGATTTGATTATGACTCTTGCAATATGCAACTGAGTTGGGAAACTTTGGGAGTGGGTGGCGGAAATTGGAGTGGTCCATGCTAATGTCGGTCGCTAACTAGCTTTACTGGGCATACAAGGCTTTTACAATTTTGTCTCTGTACCAAGGAGAGAATTATCAACATTTACAGCATTATCATTACCAAAATAACAACAAATGCAACGTACGTGTATGACTAGGTGTATGGAACGTAAACGAAGCCAAAGGCACAGTTTAAGCAAGTGACAGTATTATATCTTCATAGAAAACGACCGAAACGACGCGCTCTGAAATCTCAGTGTAAATAATATCAGTACGCAACAGTATCGAGTGCGCGGCATTTACACTCGGACGCGGAAGGTTTATCTACCGAGCGGCCGTGGGTAATTATTTCAAGGTTCACTGCCGAGACATAATACTGTTACTTATTTATACTATGCCAAAGGATCGTAGTATTCAGTAATTTCTGACCCTAATGGGAAAAAAGTATGGTATGTATGTGTAAATAAAATCACTTGTAGAAAGTAATATAATTTTGAAACATATTATTTATCAACATTGTTCAGAGTCGTACAATATACCTTATTACCTATGCAGCTGCTCTTTGTAGGTACCATACCTACATAGATATCCAACACCAACGTCATGTAGGTACATCATATTATTTGTGTATGAAAACCTCTAATCTCAGCAAGTCGGGCTCAGATGCGGGCACTATTGTTGCACCAACAAACTATTAACGTCTTCAGGCTAGGCACAACTATAACTTAATCTAGCTTCACAAGCTTCCAGTCTAGTTTGATAAGGAGAATATATAATTATACCAAAGTTATCGGGAAAAGTCTCTTTAAGTAGTTGTAAACAGTTTAGTACTTAGCAGCATTCTGAGAAAGATTGGGCTCATAATATCGGACTTAGGCTAAGTTAGGTAAAGTTTTGAAAGAATTTTGGTCTTAGCCTGGATTAGAAACTTGACTATGAATGGATAAATTTTGTGGGGAGGGTTTTACTCGGCAGAGAATTACCAAGAGTTAATAGAAAGGTATCACTAGATATTATAAAACAAAGTCCCCCGCCGCATCTGTCTGTCTGAACGCGATAAACTCAAAAACTACCGCACGGATTTTCATTCGGTTTTCACCAATGGACGAAGTGATGCATGCGGAAGGCTTAGGTGTATAATAGTGGAAATTTGCTGAAATATGGGATATCCCTTGTTTCATCGAAAAGAAATTGCCAAATTATCACTTCCCAAACAATTTTCCGCATAATTTCATTTGCCAAATTATTACTTAGCAAAAAATCTCTTCACGAATAATTGTAACGCAAACCTAATGTTTTGCAAGTGAAAGTTTAAACAATAACTTGTTTACCAACTAGTACTTTTACCAATTTTTATGTAGTCAAATATTTCAGTTGGAAAGTTACAAAGGTGTTTTTTCCACTTGGGATAAATGATCAGTTAACACTCAGCGCTCGGCATCGAACGCGGACGGACGTGCGCTCTAGTGTGCTCCCGAGTTCCTGATTTCCTGAGTTCCGTGGCTCCTGTTGTGGTTCCTGCTACGTGTATAGTCTGGGACTATCCACTGTTATTAATTGTTGTCTTTTTCAAGACACAATTAATAAGTTTCTTATCAGAGTTGTCATCTGAACGTAATCGTCGCGATTTAGCCCCTTCAGGGAAAATCCACAGTTTCGTGGTCCTCGGTGGATACCATACGGTGCCAACGAAACCGAGTGGGGTGTTGACCCAACACACCCGCCGAGCCCCATCAGGGTAAGGCAGTCAATTGGACGGGTCCCAGTGTTCGGCCTTGGGGGATCTCCTAGTCGGCATTGGTGACTGTCTTTCTTCAACAGCCACACAACTAGTGTCGGTCGGGTGTATCTACCCCGGCGCACTAGACTGGTTAGGACCCCGTTGCACACTAAGATAGGCAACAGGCAAAAGCAAGCTTAGGGCTCACAATTAGGTACATAACCTCATGTCTACACCCGACAGGGAGGGTTTACACATCCCCGGTATTCCCCCGGGGAGATAGGTTTTAGGGAATTAGGCTTGTAGGTCTCCCTTATAAATTCAAGCTAGGATAATTTTAAAGAACTTAGTCAATATGGCGTCGATCCTCAGTACTGAGGAACGACTCATTGCGACTAAGAACATAAACTCCATCCTATTAGACGTCCTTAATAGGATACTAATAAGGTCGCCAGACCTCATTAACGAGTTCGGTCCCGAACTCGAGTCACTCGCTGCCAAGCAGGAGTACCCGTCAAGTCCCTCGGAATCAATCCCTGCTGAACAGCAGTCCCCAGTCTGTCCTTCTGACTCTATCGCTATCTTTAGCGATGCCCTAGATGCTACTCCTGCACTAGAACTAGATAGTTCCGTCGTGTCTATGGACACAGACAGCCAGACCGCTTCTTCAAAGCGCGCTCCCACTCCTCCACCGCAAATGCATAGCTCGGTCACCGAGGTCCATGGCGCTACTTCCTCTTCCTCTTCCCAATCCGAGGATGACACTTTCGTGACTGTCCACGGAAAAGGGAACAAGAGGAAGAAGAAGAAGCAGTCATCCTCACAGGCCAGCAAAGTAATTGCTTTTGAGGAGTCATGCTCAATCCCGGTAGTTACCCTAGCCACCCCGGCTACTTGCGCCCCCGTAGCTTCCCCCTCCACCACCCCCAGCCCGATTGCGTCATCCGCATCGCAGGTTGCCCCCACCCCAAATTCCGGTACTAAGAAAATCCCGCCGCCACCTCCTGTGTTCATCCAGGACAAGGACACTTTGGACGGCTATTTCTAAATGGTGTGTCGATCAGCGGATCGGTTACACCAACGCTAGGTCTACCCAACAGGGTATAAAAGTAACTCTCCCGACAGCCAATGACTATAGGGCATTAACTAGGCTTCTGAGAGATAGATGTGTGTCATTCCACACATACTCTCTCCCGGAAGAAAAACAGACCCGGGTCGTCATCAAGAGGATCCCTAAAGAGATTTCTCCCTCAGATATTCTAGCTGACCTTCAGTCACAGAAAATCCCGGTAGACGAGGTGCACCGTATGCACCGTTCGCGCGGCAGGGAAGCATACGACATGGTTCTCGTCGTGTGCTCCCCTACCGAGGGGCATCACCCGATATTCAATGTCAGTTCTATCTGTAACCTCATGGGCTTCATCATAGAGAAGCCCAGGAAAAATAGCTCCATAGGGCAATGCCATCGTTGCCAGCTCTATGGCCACTCACAGAAGCACTGCCATGCGAAACCTAGGTGCGTCAAGTGCCTAGGGGACCATGGCACTGCTGAGTGTACCCGACCCAAGGATCGCAACCTTTGCGACACTCCTCCGAGCTGCGTGCTATGTGGCCTCGAAGGGCACACAGCAAATTACCGGGGCTGCTCTAAAGCCCCAAAAACCAATCCGTCTAAACTGACCAAGCGTCCATCAGACGCTTGGCAGCAAAATTATAGGGATTACCCCCAAATTCCCTCCTCCCAGATCCCCGAAAGGCTAAGCCCCCAGAGGCCTAGCCCGTGGTCCCAACTTCACCACATGCAGGCCTTCCCAGCCATGCATAACCCTAGGCCCGCGCCCCCGCAGATCCCTCTTTATTCCCTTATGGACCCCCGCAATCGCGTCCCCCCGCCCCCCGCTACTTCAGGGCCTCCAGCGCCCGCTCGCGCTCCCGCACCTGCTCCTAAAGCATCGCACCCCGCTCCCACTCCCAGGGCCCGTGGCCCCTCAGGTGATGATACATTCGGTATCATCACAGACACCTATCAGGCCTTTTTCTCGCCCCGCGCGCAGCAAATGGCCAGGGATATAACAGCCGCCAAGAAATTCCGCGACGTTCCTATGTTGCAGAAAATCTTACATGCGTACCCGGAGATTACGCACGCCCTTGAATCCTTCTATAACCCCCCCTATAATGTCTAACACCGTCATAGCAAGGTTTAAACCCCGATCCCTTAACTTAGGCATCTTCAATGCAAACGGTATAAAACACCAACGCGATGAGATCGCGGAATTCGTCCGCGATCACAAACTAGACTTATTCCTCATACAGGAAACATTCTTAAAACCGAGTAGTCGCAACCCATCTATAGCCAATTATCGTATGGTCCGTAATGATAGGTCACGCTGTCACAAGGGTGGCACCCTTATTTACTATAAAAAGGAACTATACTGCATTCCCATAGACCCTCCTCCACTTTCCAGACTAGAAGTCTCAATTTGCCTACTAGGCATGACTGGCCATCAGCCGGTCACTCTAGTTTCGGTTTATATCCCACCAATGGTCGGTTCCGAGAACTTCCAACTCATCTCCGACGATTTCGCCATTCTATTAGGCATGAGTGACTCCGTAATCATTGCGGGCGATCTCAATGCAAAACATACCTCCTGGAATTGTACCAGAACCTCTATAAGAGGGCGACACTTGTTCGACCTCTCCGCTACCCTGAACTTTGACGTCATCGCTCCGATGACTCCCACTCACTTTCCCCACGACCCCAATCATACCCCAGACGTACTCGACCTGGCGCTCTTTAAGAACGTCAACCTTAGGTTAGACTCAATAGAAACGGTACAAGAGCTTAACTCTGACCACCGTCCCGTAGTCATAAGACTGGCCTCCCGCACAGGTCCCTCCGATCCCAACCAACCCATAGGCACCAAAAGGGTAACGGACTGGAGGAGAGTAAGCGATAAGCTGAAACCCACCACGTCCCCCCAGCTGTACTCCATCCCAGATCAGTTTCACTCCGTCGCCGACACGACGGCCGCGATCGACTCGCTCACTGATCACGTGCAAACCGTCCTGAACGACTGTTCAAGGGAGGTTCCGGCAACGGACAACCGTTGCCTGAACCTGCCGGACGATGCGCGTGCTCTACTGACCGAGAAGAACGCGGCTATCCGTGCATACAGTAGCTTTCCCAGCGCCACTAACAAAACTCACATGCGCTACTTACAGAGAACTGTAAGGACACGCATAGCTGAGCTGCGTGAAGCGGGCTGGGATAAGATGCTGAGCGAACTGGAGCCAACTCACCTGGCCTTCTGGGAACTCCAGAGGAAACTCAGGTCCCAGCAGTCAGCTGCCATGCCCCCATTAGTCCGCCCAGACAAATCCATAGCATTCGACGACATCGACAAGGCCGAGTGCCTAGCCGACAGTCTCGAGACCCAATGCTCACCCAGCTCCTTACCAGTAGACCAAGCTCACCTTAAAAAGGTCGACGCGGAAGTCGAACGTAGAGCCTCTCTCCCACCCGTCGAAGACCCTGACTGTCCTCTGCCTCCCGTCACTCCGGACGAAGTGCATGACATCATCAAAGGTCTCAAAAAACGCAAAGCCCCCGGCTCAGACGGACTCACCAATAGGGTGATCCAACTCTTTCCCGCTCACTTGATCATGCTACTGACCACCATCTTCAATGGTGCTCTAAGCAATAACATCTTTCCCCAATCGTGGAAAGAGGCCACCGTCATCGGCATCCCAAAGCCCGGTAAGCCCAAATCCGAACCCTCCAGTTACCGCCCCATCAGTCTGCTCAAGGTCCTCGGCAAAATCTATGAGAGGCTTATTCAAAAGCGTCTCAGAGATTACGCAGAGACCAAGGGCCTCATCCCTAACGAACAGTTCGGCTTTCGAACTCAGCACTCTAGCGTGCATCAGGCCCACCGTATAGTAGAACACATATCCGGAGGTTTCCACCACGGTATGTTAACAGGCGCAATCTTCTTTGACATAGCGAAAGCGTTCGACAAAATCTGGCACAACGGCTTATTATATAAGTTGTACAAACACGGTGTGCCGGACCGTCTCGTGCTCATCATACGAGACTATTTGTCCAACCGCACCTTCCGCTATCGCATAGAAGGAGCGCTCTCCTCCCCCCGACCCATACGCGCGGGAGTCCCTCAGGGCTCCGTGCTCTCTCCTCTCCTGTTCTCGCTCTTCACTAGCGATATCCCTAAGCATAAGAAGGCGCAGTTGGCTCTGTTCGCAGACGATACGGCCATCTACTGCAAAGGGTATAGTACGGCTCAGATACTCCTAAACCTACAAAGGGCAGTCAACAATCTTGGCGCCTGGTTTAGATTATGGAGAATCGAGGTCAATCCCGACAAAAGTCAAGCGGTCCTCTTTTCCAAACCGCGACGCACACCCACCATTCCCAGACCAGTCACCATGTTCGGCAAGCCGATCCCTTGGGGGAAGCAAGCCAAATATCTAGGTGTAATTCTCGATCATCATCTCTCCTTCGCACAGCACATAAAGTCGGTTCGCTCGCGAGCCGCTTTCGCTCTAGGTAGACTCCACTATGTCCTGAATGCACGTAGCAAATTGTCACTCAAGTGCAAATTGCGCATCTATACGGCGTGCATTCGGCCAATCATGACCTATGCGGGCACCGTCTTTGCTCAAGCAAAACCCCACTCGATCCATAGGATTCAGACAGTCCAAAACCGTTTCCTTCGTAAGGCCACGGGATCCCCCTGGTATGTTAGGAATGAGATCCTCCATCTCGACCTCAAAATCCCCACGATCCAACAGTTCCTAAAACGCATGTCCAAGCGTTACTTTGAA
This sequence comes from Agrochola macilenta, assembly GCA_916701695.1. Lineage (NCBI taxonomy): Eukaryota > Metazoa > Arthropoda > Insecta > Lepidoptera > Noctuidae > Agrochola > Agrochola macilenta. Next base: position 17,431,304 of record OU753560.1, on the reverse strand, counting down.
TCCGCTGCCAAACATCGCAACCCTCTGGTTGTCGAGGCAGCAAATTATGTCCCCTCAACGATTAGTAGGATCCGCCGCCCGAGGCATATTCTCTCAGAACCTGATGACCCCATAACCCTCCTCCAGGAGAGCAGTAGGGCCACCAGCACAGTACACAAACACAAACGACACCCGTCATACCGACCTCCGCCGTCGAGGTCCACCGCGATCGCGACCGCGACCCCCCCCGAGTAAACGATACTCCCCCCCGACCCTTGCTCGAAGATGCGCCAGCCCGCGTCGACGCTGAGCCAGTAGCTTTAAATTCCCCGATCAATAATCATGATATACTTTTGATCCAGCCTGTCCCTCTTGCTGTCCTCCCCTCAGCGAATGCCCTAAGCCGAGGTTCGTACCCCACAGGGGGTGCCCTTAGCGAGCATTCGCCTAGTTTTAATTTAGAATAGTTTATGCCCCTGGCTGGAGGCTTTGAGTGTAGAAGCTTAAGGCAGCCACAGGAAAGCCCGGTTAAGCAGACACTACCTTAGTGGTAACCTGCGAGATGCCCTAGTTAATAAAAAAAAAAATAAAAAAAATTGGGATAAATTCTAAACAGGTAATAATAATATTAAAATTAACTATTCTGGTAGTATTATAATTTTTTAGTTTGTAGCATTTTTTTAAAATAATTAATCTCGTCTAACTAGTTCAGTTTCGGGTAGCATGTTTTTTTCCATATTTTTTTTCTATATAATCTATTCGTTTCTGGCACTCGCCGGCCGCTACCGCGGCACCGCTCGCTTCGCTCGCTCGGCCCGTGCATAGGAGGTCACAGTTTTAACCTAACCATGGTTAGGTTATAACCATTTTTTTTAAATAATTAACCTACTCTAACTAATTCCATAACTAACTGACCAAACGTTTATTGTCTAAAGATTGTTTGCTGTAATAAATCATTTGATTAAAGACCAAATGGCTAAATAACATTATCCTTGATATTTATTTATATATACTTTATTGTACACCAGATTATACATTACATAAAGAAAAAGTAATACACTACAAAATATACAATGGGCGGCCTTATCGCTTACTGCGATCTCTTCCAGGCAACCTTGGAATGGACAGTGATTTTCTGGACATAAAATGGGGTTATCTTAGGTGCAAATAAATGGTATATAAGTACAATATACTATAATAGATACACAGATAAATGCCATATAATAGATACATGGATACATACATACTAACTATATAAGCAACGAAAATAAATGACGAATATTATTACAGCTAACGATAAAAACAGAATCATAACGACAAGTAATGTTCCTTCACGAGTCTTTTAAACACTGGCAACGATTGCGCGCGCTTTATTGGAACTGGTAATGCATTCCACAAACGAGCTGCCTGGACAGTAAAGGATTTGTCAAGGAAAGTTGTGGAATGCATTGGCATTTTAAGCTTCAAGTTATCTGATGACCTTAATAATTTCGTGTGAGAGTCACAAAGAAACTGGAAACGTTTCTTGAGATAAAGAGGGGTGGAAGGGGAAAAGAGCACATTATACAAAAGGGAAAGAATATGAGCATTCCGGCGAAGGCGAATTGGTAACCACTTGAGCTTCACGCGAAATTCGGAAACATGGTCATATTTGCGTAAACCGTATATAAACCTTATACAAAAATTTTGAAGCCGCTCAAGTTTATCGAGTTGGTCTTGAGTAAGGTCAAGATAGCTGGCATCAGCATAATCAAGGATGGGTAGAAGAAGAGATTGTGCAAGCGCAATCTTGGTGGCAGTCGGTAGAAAATGACGTATTCTTTTCAAAGATGCAGCGGAAGCAAACAGCTTGCGGCTTACTTGCTGTAGCTGGGCAGTCCAAGAGAAGTTCTTATCAATGAAAATCCCCAAGTTTTTAACTTTCTCGCTGAAGGGGATAACTGATTTGTCAAAAGAAACTTGGGGAAGAGTCGTCCAGTCAATCCTTGAGACCATCCTACTACTGCCCACCACAACAACCTGCGTCTTTACGGGGTTGACCATAAGTCCATACCTCTTGCTCCAGTCGCATATACGGGCCAGATCGCGATTGATCGTTAAGATAGCCTCTGAAAGATTTCCAAGAGGAGCTCGTGAGTAAAGTTGTAAATCATCTGCATAAAGATGGTAGGAAGAAATTAGTTCATCGGAGATTGAGTTAATAAAAACTGCGAAAAGTAAAGGTGATAGCACGCCACCCTGTGGTACACCGGCAGAAGTATTACTCCAGGTAGACAAGGTCTCACCGATGCAAATACGTTGCCGGCGACCGAACAGGTAACTTCGAAACCAGTCAATTACCGATGGAGATATATTAAGAGAGCATAGAATGCCGAGCAAAACATCAAAATCAACAGTATTAAAAGCATTACTAAAATCTAGTAAAGTTAAAACCGTTAGATTACCATTTTCCATGGCTGACCTTATATCGTCCGTAATATTCAAAAGCGCTGTGGTGGTGCTATGACCAGGGCGGAAGCCGGACTGGAAGGGGTTGAGGAGATTATTTTTGGAGAGGAAAGTGCTTAATTGATTGTGGATTAACCGTTCGAGGACTTTTGATAGGAATGGTAGGACGGATATTGGACGATATTCAGAAAAGGATGCGGGATTAGTCTTTTTAGGTAATGGAATAATTTGAGCATCTTTCCATGAACATGGAAAGACACCACTAGACACGGAAAAATTTAGGATATGACAAATGACGGGCAGGATTACATCCAGCACAGGGACTAACATATTACGGCTGATACAGTCACTTCCTACTGCGTTGGAAGTACTAGATAGTATGCTCTTCTTAACATCACATGCGGTGAATTGACCAGAAATAAATGGAGAATAACTGGGAGTCGGAAGAGAAGAAAGATAATTCAAAGTATTCAATTTAATTGTCCTATCAAAATTGGACGAAGCAGTAAAATGATTATTCATTGCATCGATGTCTATATCTTTTGGGATTGAGTCTTGTCGGGTTTTACCGACCCCCAGTGACCTAAGAAACTTCCAAACTTTGGATGCGTCCCCATTTTGGACAGAAGTATGAATGTGAAGGCTATTAGCATTCCTACATACCTTATTGCAGTGTATACGAATTGAAACATATCTTTCCCTGTTAGCGTCATTAGGTCTACGCTTAAATTTAGACTTCGCCGTCACTTTTTTATGCATTATTTTTTTAATTTTATCTGTAAGCCACGGTAATATTCCGCCAAGTAAAAATTTTACCAAATGAAAATGTGCGTACTAAAATCATTCCAAACATTGCATTAGTATAAAAAAAGGTTGCTAAAATTTGTTTGGGTAGTGAAATTTGGGCAAAATCTTTTCGGTAAAAAGGCAGGCTCCCTGAAATATGACGATGATTGTTGAAGATTTCGGAAAAAAACATGCCGACTCCTTTACTACCGTAAACCGAGTTATATGAAAACAATGTATTACGGAAACAATACATTGTTTACCTGGATTAACACTTGGGGTATTTTTAATCCCGGCAGCACGTTCCCTTGGGATATTTTCCGACATGCACGAAGCCGCGGGCAAAGGCTAGTTTTATATTAAAGTAACACATTTTATTTCCTCTAGTAAACAAACTTGATCTTAGGAATTGGCCAAGAGAACGTGGTTTTTGTGTCCTTTAACTTTCGCAAAAAGATTAAGTTGCCAAGTATCGTACGAAAACTTATCTTCTACTTAATACATATCTTAAAATCGACCTCTAGGTCTAGGAGCATACAATCTTGTACAAGAGTTCCTTTTATATCGAAGTTCTTCCATTTCTTAGGAATGATTTAAGAAAATTCATCTCCTCCAGGTTGGTCCGCCTTTGACAGTCGTTACGGGTCCTCAAAAGCCCGAAAGTCTGATAACCAGGGTTACCTATGATAAGTTCGAAAAAGATTTGACCGAATTTCATTTCACCTAAAACTTTTCAACTATTATCGTTTCGTTTTTTTTTACTTCATCAAAGTCACGTCTGCCACTGTATCAGTTGACCTATTTATCAATTAAATTTTTTTCGTTACTCCGACGTTTCATTTGGTCGAAAAACTTTTTACCGAAGTTACACTTAGCCGAAATAACATTTGTTCGAAGTATTATGTTTCCGAACATTTATTATACCACGAGGTATTTATGGGTGAAGGAAGGATGCTTGCTTCAAGCATGCAGCATGCATGCAGGCATACAGCGTGCAAGCAGGCATGCAGCATGCAAGCAGGCATCCAGCATGCAAGCATGCAACATGTACGCAGGCGTTTATTCCCGTTGTCCCCATACGCCGTGTCCCCGTCCTACGGGGACAGCCGCGCGATACTTCAATTAAATATTTTAAAATACTTCCGGTTGTCCCCGTGGTTTGGTTTTACAATCAAAAATATGTTTCTGGCCGTTGTGTGGTCACAGTTCTAACCTAACCTAACCTAGCTGTTTCGATTTAAAAAAGGTTTACTTCCCGTTGTCCCCGTTAGCCGAATGTACGTTATGGGGACAACGGGAAATAAATTTAATCACGTCCCGCTGTCCCCGTGACGGCGATATGGCATACGGGGACAACGGGAATAAACTTACGCAGGCGTGCAACATGCAGCAAGCATTGCTTCTGTCATGGCTCCGGCGCTTCGGGGTTTGCGGCTCCACGCGAGCTTATCATTGCAGGTGGTTTTAACGCTCACCACCTTCAAATCACCTGCTCCTCAGCTCACGGGCCGCCCCACCTCTTCGCGTCTACGCGGGCTTAAATTACACTCTAGGGGTAAGGCATACAAGACTACGTGGAGTCGGTTTTGCAGCGATTCGTTCCTGTCACTAAATTTTGTAGCAAAACATATTGACTTTTTATGACACTATTTTAATTTAATATTGAAAACTATTGTTTCGGTGTGGTGAAAATATGGTAAATAAATCATTGGGCAAATGAAAAAAGTTCAAAAGAGGCTTCGGCCAATACGGCCAATAGCAAAAAGTAATTTTGTAAATCGGCGAAATTAAGTTCGGTAAAATAATACCTATGACACATGATACTTCGATGATCTAAAAATATGTCAAATAATGCATTAGCAAAAAAGACGTCAAACAATAGTTTTCGGTAAAATGAAATTCGAACAAAAACAATTCGGAAAAGTGATCGGTTCCCGTAAAATACTGGTTCTCAGCTGCATCCGGTAAGACTGGAAGTCGACTCCAATAGTTGGGAAAAGGTTAGGCAGATTTTTGATCTCCTAAAGGAGTTCAAGTAGTGGATGAAAGTTTGAATAGGTAATGTACAAGGCAATTGATAAATACCACGTAACAGACCTACTTGAATAGGAACTTAACAAGTCTTAGTTCATTAGCAAGAGCAAGACCAACTTTTGCATACATAATGATGCAGAATTTCAAGTTAACGCAAAGTAAGTACAGTGGTACCCAACTGATAAGGCGCGTCGTGAATCTTCGTTCGCACAGAAAAGAAAGTATGGCCCCGAAGATTAACGAAAGAATGCTTAAAACTTACAATCAACTTTAGAACACTATTATAAGCTTCATAATACACTGCAGCTGTTAGTTCCGTCTCACTCGCAAGTCACGCCCCTCCGCACAATTACACTTCGTGCCAATTTTATCGGGCCACCAGTTTTCATCAAATATATATTTAATAAAAAATACAGGTTATTTAAAATATACGATTTATTTAAAAAACAAATAGGTATTTATTTAGTAAACAATAAAAAAAACTTAATCTAAAGGCCGCACTCCTGCTATCCCAATATCACTCTGAGCGTCGCTACTATTACCATCACTATCACAATTCGAACTATCCGATGAAGATGATGTATCTCCGTTGGTGTTTATCACAAATTGGTCCAATCTATCGTCGATGGCCTCTTCCAATGTCATAAATTCGTCTTCGCATTTGATGGCATGATCTACAACTTTTTGCCACTCGTCTGGATGCGAATTTTTCAGACAAAAGACGCTGCACTTCGGTCAAATTCATGGCAACATTGAATTTGCTTACGTGACCTTTGACCTGCGACCAAATGTTTTCTATCGGATTGAAGTCCGGATGATATGGAGGGAGCCTTAACACTGTGTGGCCGTGAGCTTCCATTATGGTGTCAAGCGAGTACTTTACATAGAGATGCTTATAGCGTTTAATTATATCGTACAATTCCGGTTTATACGCTTTGATATTGAAAGTTATGTTTTTATCTTTTAACCAATCCTGCATAATCTTTTTTGCAGAGTTACTGTTCGGTGCCCTGTCCTCTAATGTGCTATGGTATGACGCATTGTCAATGACAAACACAGAATTCGGTTGGAGGTTGGGAATTAATTTCTCTTGCAACCATTTCTCGTAAATTTCTTTGTTCATCTCACTGTGTTAGTCTCCTGTGGTATGAGCCGATTTGTACATGAGCAAAGCATTTGGTATGAATCCATTATCGAAATTGTTTTTTTTATGCCTTTGCCTTGACCGTCAGCCCAGGCTTATTCCTTGGTGTGGGTCGAATGAACATAAGTCTCGTCGCCATACACTATAGGTCTCCCTTCATGTCGATACTTTTATATTTTTCTTAAAAATCGTATTCTTAATAGCCTTACTTCATCTTTTTCCGCCAGCAATTTACGGTTCGTTTGCGTTTTCCTAAACTTAAATCCTATCTCTTTAACTATTCGGCGCAGAGTTTCTCTGCTCCCTTCGAAGTCAATATCTCTTTTTAATTTCTCCAATAGCGCTCTCATTGTGACTACCTGTTTTTCTTCGCGGTGAAAGTCATAAATTTTCCTGCGTATGGCTTGGTATGAAAAATCGTCCAATTCCTTACGATAAGTTTTTTTCAATTTACCCTTTTTCGGCGTTCTAAAAGAAGAGCTAGATAAAAAATTGCACACGGCGGTGCCCCGCCCAAGCCGGGCAGACCTCCACCGTAAAACCGACATGCCTGAGATATATTTCTTGACGGCATGTGAAGCCAAGTCAGAGGCCCATGGGCGGCTTTAAAACTCTGACACCAGGTTAGTTACTAACCACACGAAAAGAAGAAGACTGATCACACATATTATAGGGAACATCTATGCAATGTTATTGAGGCCAAAAGACTAACTGGATCTGCCAGAGGAGAAACAGTCTTCGTGCCGCGTATACCATTGATACCAAATGACCTTGCGTTTGAATTTAAAAGATTGCAGTTCCCAATCAAGGTTTGTTTCGCGATGACTATTAATAAGTCACAGGGACAAACTCTGAAATTTACTGGAGTTGATTTGCGGCAAGACTGTTTCTCCGTCGGTCAGTTTTATGTGGGTTACTCACGTGTTAGCTCTCCAACTAGCCTGGTTGTTTTAGTACCCGCTTCCGAATGAGTGAAAAACATTGTTTATAGAGAAATACTGTGAAGGATTTAGGTAGATACCAGTCCTTTACACTAGGTATTTCTTGACAGTATTCCTCAAATATCACAAATAGTGGAGGACAATTTAGCCATGAACAAAGCGCTATATTGTTATTGATATAATAATTAATAATTATCTATAAAAAAAAAAATGTACTCTACGCAGACGAAGTAAAATAAAATAGGAACGAAGTGAAACATTTTTTTTTTTTTTAGGATGGGAAATCATCAAATGACTTCTCCCGCTCTGGGTGAGCGAGACGGTGTGACAGAATTTACTGACAAAAACCCACCCGTGTTCCTTCCGTTGCCTGTGTGCCGGGGCCGCGATATCCCTTTCGGACAAACCCGCAACCCCAGCAGGCGTTGGTCCTTACGGACCCCGTCAGTTGGTGCTGACATCCCTTTGAGGCGCGCGTGGAACACAACGCGCCGTTGACCCGGGCCTGGTCCTTATCAGACGGTGAGCTGCCGTCCGCAAGCCCGCGACTACGGTGGCCGGAAGTCGGCTCGCAACTCCTGACGCCCGGGGCGTCTCCTGCGGCGACTAGGGGCGCGAGAGCGCGAATCTTGCCTCTCTCTCGCGCGCTCCGCCTCCTCCTTCGCGAGCATTACTGCTTTGCAGAAGGAAGTGACGGCTTCCCATGCACTCACGCTCCGGGCCATGGCCTGAACCAGGGCCGGACGCGAGAGATCGCCACCGCCGATCGCCTCCGTGAGAACAGGGCGGTACTCCGCCCAAGCCGGGCAGACCTCCACCGTATGCTCCACCGTGTCCTCCGGGTGATCCACACAATGGTGACACCCGGGCGTTTCCTCCCGCTTTATCCTGAACAGGAACCTCCCGAAACAAGCGTGTCCGGTGAGGACCTGCGTCAGGCGGAAGGGGAGGACGCCGTGGCGCCTCTCTAGCCACTCCTAAAAGAGAGGACTTATCGCCACAATTGTGGCGTGCCCAACGAAGTCAACCTTACATTGAATATTCGAGTCTGATGCCGAAAACATAGTTTTTAGAATTTTGGTATGTTTGTTTGTATGTACTCGTATGTTCCGGTTTGCACAAAAACGGATGAACGGATTTGGATGATATTTAGCACACAGAGAGTTTATAACCTGGATTAACCATGGTTATTTTTTTAATCAAGGTAGTACGTTCCAGTCGGATATTTTTCGATATCCACGCTGGCGAAGCCGCGGGCAAAAGCTAGTATATATATATATATATATATATATATTATAACCCCAAAATAATTTAAATAAAAATAAAAGTTATAAAAAACACAACTACGACAAAAAAGTCAACTAACAAGGTAGGTAAACATACAGTTTTAGTTTATATCAATTTATTTTTTATTTCACCCCACTTTCACGAAATACTAACAAAATTATCTAGGAACGAACGTTCATCTGCTCCTTTCAGTTCAATTTTCAATCATTTGGTAGGCGAGTGAAGAATGCCGAATGAAAGACAAGTTGGCTAGTTTTCGAGTTTTAAGGTGGCTCCTCAATTCAGACGTCTGGATTGAGGAGCCACCTTTAGGGTTTTACTACAAATTCCAGGATCCGGCCTACAAAATCGGCCAATTTACTACTAAATATTGGTAGTATCCTCGTTCAAATATGAGACATCGCTCCTCAATCCAGACGGACACCAAAAATTAACAAAAGTGTAGCGTCTGATATCGGGAAAGTAAAACAAAATGATTGTCGAGAGAATAGCTCATAGTGGTTAGAAGATTTGGCGATCAGCTAGATTTTTAGCGGATTGACTGCCTAGGAATTTAGAGACCGCGGCGGTATGCAGGATGAAAAGTTAAAATAACAATTTGCTATTAAACCTATAGTAGGTCTACTAACGTTAAAAGAGTATTTCATCACAATGATTCAACGCCCCCTCAAAACACTTTTTCAGTGATCTACGTAACAGTCCTAAAAATACACTATTTATTTGAATTCTCGCATTCAGTTATCGAACTAAAACATCATACAAATATCAACACAGTTAACCCACTCACATTTTAACTCACAAATTTTTTAAAGCAAAATGTATACGGACGTGAAAGCTGGCAACGTGTTAAAACATCACATTGAACTATTTGTAGTCTATTCCTCTGTCCCACGGGTGTCGAGCTCGCACTGAAAGCCTGAAAGGTCCTTGGCTAGACCTCGTTTACACCGAGTTTCGTTCAGTGACGTCATAGACCAGGGGAATAACAAAACCGGTTGTCTAACGAATACGTCAGTTCTGACGCTTGTTATGTGCTTTAAAGTTGGGGTTTAGTTATTAAAATATATGTTAGTTTTACCGGTGGGTTGGGGTAAAATATATGGGTTTTGAGTAGTATGTAGGTGTCAGGTAAGTACAGCTGCAGCTTACCTACATATATTACGGTTGTAGCATAGGTAGATATACAGGGTGGCATGACATCGACGTGAAAACTGTTACCATGGATTCAGTACGTGATTCTGAACCCCCTGCGTTGAAATTTAACGCCGGTTATATTTGTTTTTATCTGCTGTCCCATACATTTTGACCGTGGTGTAGGTATGGCACTTTTCTATGAAACAGCAGATTGTTTTTGTAATAACCGACGAAAAATTGCAACACAGGGGTGTTCAGAATCTGGGCACGCCACAATTGTGGCGGTAAGGCCCCTCTTTGAGGAGTGGCTAGAGAGGCGCCACGGCGTCCTCACCTTCCGCCTGACGCAGGTCCTCACCGGACACGATTGTTTCGGGAGGTTCCTGTTCAGGATAAAGCGGGAGGAAACGCCCGGGTGTTACCATTGTGTGGATCGCCCAGAGGACACGGTGGAGCATACGGTGGAAGTCTGCCCGGCTTGGGCGGGGCACCGCCGTGTCCTCACGGAGGCGATCGGCAGCGGCGATCTCTCGCGTCCGGCCCTGGTTCAGGCCATGGTCCGGAGCGAGAGTGCATGGGAAGCCGTCACTTCCTTCTGCGAAGCAGTAATGCTCGCGAAGGAGGAGGCGGAGCGCGCGAGGGAAATGCAAGATGCGCGCCCTCGCGCCCCTAGTCGCCGCAGGAGACGCCCCGGGCGTCGGGAGTCGCGAGCCGACTTCCGGCCGCCGTAGGCGCGGGCTTGCGGACGGTGGGCAATGTGTAGCTCGCCGTCCGATTAGGACCAGGCCCGGGTCGACGGCGCGTTGTGTTCCACGCGCGCCTCAAAGAGATGTCAGCACCAACTGACGGGGTCCGTAAGGGCCAATGCCTGCCAGGGTTGCGAGTTTGTCCGAAAGGGATATCGCGGCCCCGGCACACAGGCAACGGAAGGAACACGGGTGGGTTTTAGTCAGTAAAAGTCTGACACTCCCTCTCGCTCCACCCAGAGAGGGAGGAGTCATTTGATGATTTCCCAACCAAAAAAAAAAAAAAAAGGGGTGTTCAGAATCATGTATTGAATCCATGGTGACAATTTTCGCGTCGATGCCGTCCTGTATATGTACTTATAGGTATTGTATATGAACCCATTCAGGCGCTTTACTTTGTGTAAATAATTTAATCACCACTGCTCTCAAAACGGTGAAGGAAAACATCGTGAGGAAACCGGCATGTCGAATTCGAATTTTTCGTTCTGAGTTCAAAAATTCGGAGACATGTGATACCTCAACCCGCACCGGGACCGCGTGGTAGATTACAGCCCACTCCCTCTCGAAGAGAGGAGGCCGGAGTCCCAGCAGTGGGAACACTGTAGAACTCTGATTACGCTTATGCATATAGCTCATACCAAAAATAGTTGCTATTTATATTGTTCACAACCAGATTGTTCCTTACTCGAAAGTTAATAAGAAAAGCAATATCCTAGAATACACGCATCAGCTAACATCACTCCCACACAAACGAACAACAAATCCCACGAAAATTCACAAATCAACACGCACAGCTTAATCTGTTTTCCATTTACGCACGCAAGACATATAAATGAGTAAATTTTATTACACACATCATACACGGTGTTCGTATTATTCTCCTGAACAATACAATCTCTCCGAAATTACAGCGGAACACGCAAAGTGGCGCGGGATATATGAACGTAGCTTACGACAATCCAAAGTATTCGCAAGTTCAGGGGAGATAAAGCTATCTAGTGCGACCCACTTCCCTGTCTGCCGGGGGAGGCGGGGGATTAGTTGATCTGCGTGTGGTCAATATTGTGTTTTGTTTTGGGTACCGTGACCGCACCCCGGACAACGTAGAAGATTTTTGCAGGAATTTGTACCTTCTTCGCTTCTCATTGCTAGAGCATTGTCTAAACTACTTGCTGCTCAAGACGCAAATAGTTCTAAATGTTAGAATCAAGAAGTGACGGAACCATTATTATTATGTAGTTGGTTAAACAGTCGCCTGAACATCGAAAAGCAATTATCAGACTATTTAGAGAAAAATATCTTAAGGTAATCAAAACTCTGCTGATACCATAACACAACTGCCTTATCATCACTTAAAGGGCTGATTTTCCTAACGCCAGGGATCTTTTCCGAGGAATTATTTTGAATTTTTGTACCCGACTACGGCGAAAGAAAAAGGAGGGTTATGATTTTGACCGGTAAGTATGTATGTATGTTCATCTGTTACCTCATAACTTCTAAACTACTGATCATAATTTGACAAAATAATGAGGTATCCGAATCGTCCGCTGGTTACATTCTAGAAGATTATTTTTTGTCTTCTAGAATGTAACCAGCGGACAATTCCAGCGGAGTGGGCAGAAATCGAATAGTACATGTAACTCCGGCTCCGACTCAGCTATGTCAATTATTTTTATTCCACGGATCAAAGATGTCTGACGTTACGAAAATCAGCCCCTATTCTTGCAAATGTGACGAAAACACATAGAACTGAATGATTAAAACAAAAAACACAGATACAAATGATAGTCCTACCCCCGCATGTGTCCGCATAGAATCGTCTTTTATCTTGAAAAGATAAAGAGGCAGAACACATATCTTTTTTGTTATTTAGATATTATATATTTTTGCCCGATTTCGGTATAACAAGAAAAAGTGTTATGATTCTGTCCGCGTCCGTATTTTACAAACGATTTCTATCATCGGGTGGTATACCAACGTCAACTTGATATATCTACCTACAAAATTGTATTTTCAATTTAGTTACTAAATCATAATGTTGTAGGCAAAAGTGATGGCTACAGTATTATTTTGGGCGTATCGTATATAAATTAAGTCACGCTTTTTTCTTTGGGGTAAGCAATTCGCCACAAGCCGAAAATCGAATGTAATATTTTTACCACCCGTCTGTGCTGAATCTTGCCGACTCATCAAATGCGCAGCACGCCTAACCCAGTCCTTTTTTTTCGTCCACGTAATACTTTTAAACAGATACCACCGTTCCAGCAGTGGAACTTAAGAGCGTGCATTCTAAAAGTTGGCAACGTCGCAAATAACTGTCAAATTTTTACCAGTTTTTAGTATTACTGTATGGAAATATCGCTTTAATTAAAGTGAACTAAAATATGAATAATGAATAGGGATGATGACAAAAAAAAATTTTTTGGTCCGTCTTTGAGATTAAAAAAAAATATTGGACACGTATTTTTTATTTTTTTACGTAGTCTAAGGATTACGGCGATACATTGAGGTAAAATGTGCCATGACGTCACGAGTATGTAGATTTTATACATACTAGTGACGTAGCGACCCCCACTCCCTAACTTAAAATGCGTTTTATCTAAGTATTTTTTTATTAATATGATAAAGCAAAAAATACGTGTCTAATATTTTTTTATTATCTGACTGACGGACTAATTAGAATTTCATTTTTTTTTAGGCAGGCATCATCCCTATTGCAATTATAACATTTATAACACTGAATTTTGCATTTGGAAAGTTTCCAAATACTTTTTTTACATCTAAAACTAAATATTCAGTGTTACGATATTTATTATTGCATTTTAGAATCAATATTTTAGTTCACTATAGAACGATATTTCATATTTCCATACACTAATATTGCCAAATTAATCAAAACAGCGAAATATTTGACAGCTATTTGCGACGTTGCCCAGTTTCAGAATGCACGCTCTTAACGCACAAAAAACCTAAGCCTATACTTTCCGAAGACTGGGTTTCCCAAATTTGTTTCTTTTCTTAAGCAACGGATTTGATAAATTAGGCCAAAAAAGGGATAACGCTAATCCACACAGAAAAGGAACTTCCTAATCACCACGACAGAGGGTTAAAGGTCTAGTGCTTAAGCCACTGTTACTAACAAGCCTCCCTAAATAATAGATTAAAGATAACGTTTCACTACGAACCTCATTTCTGTGGGTCATCGCCCATCGACAAGACCACAGCTTTAAGGGATGAAGGTTGCTCCCTGGAGTATGGACGGCGGTTAATATTTGTAGATAAAATTATCTGGGTGTTTCATTTACATCAAGATCGGTTTTAGTAGCGTTTGTTTAGGAACAATTTGATGTACTGTATTGCTAAAGGCCACCCCCTTTAGCAATACAGTTCTGAATATATTTCTTTATTTCTTTCGGTCTCCCTGTTGGGTACTCTCCACGTCGCCGTCGTCACCGGTTCTGGGGCTAAACACTGTTTATTATACTGCGTTCGCAATTTATTTGCCAAACATATAAACAAACACGAGTTTTAGAAAAAACAACCATAAAGCCTACACACAAGGTTCAGTTTGCACTACAACTTCATATTTTTTATGAGTTTTTCAACAGTACTGGTCAGTCTAAGATCAACTTTATTTACAATTAAATGAAGTTGATGTTTGTTTGGTGGAAATAACATCAATTGGAAACAAGTTGATAAATAGACCTTATATACAACTACTATCATAGACACAATTATTTGTATAGCTATTTGACAGTCACGTTTGACCATTATCTCCTGATAGTAAATTATGACTTTTTTTTTTCGAGACCTGAAAATATGTTACTACTATCGGGAAACCCTGAATCTGGCTGGAAGTTCTACGCTTAAAGCGACGATAACGACGAAAACGACGGCGACGATAAGTTGCTTCAGTAATATCCCGAGTGAGGGGAAGCAGCAACAGCATTCTGAAGGTGTTTGCAGAGAGGCTGGATGGGCCTACAATAGGGAGGTTTACCAAGCTACATGTTGGCAACAAAGCTTGTTAAACCTTCCTGTGATTGTTATTCTTTTCTTTTTTTTTGTGTTCCTGCATGTTACTAATATAGTTTTTAAGTAAGATGTAATACTAACACCTTATGGGCCTTGATGCCTGATAATAAAATATATATATTTATTTATTTTTTTATAACTGTCTTTTAATGATTTTATACTGAAGATCACGTCTAAACGAATAGTGACAATAATTTGAAAAAAAATAAAAAAAATATGAGCATTTTCTTAATAATTTAATCTGTGAATATTTTTGAATATATCTATATTACATAGTGTAATTAATTTGTAAAGTTATATCTAACGTGGATAAAAAACTGAGAATCACGCAAAAACTATCAAGCGTATTTTTCTGAAACCTTCACCATTTTAAAGATAAATTAATTATTAATCTTTTAGTATACGTGTTTTATTAAAATACCTTTTGTTTTATGCATAATAAATTAATAATGCGTCTAATTTGGGACAGCGCTCCTTGATGGGCGAGTCTGAGAAAAAAGGCCGAAACAAACTCAGAGGTCGCAGTCTCTTTTGAAGTCCAGACATAATCTTGGTCAGGCCATAATGAGGACCATGTAGATTAGTTTTCTGAAATGGTCTTTTGAGGAAAGAATCACACAGATTTGAGTGGACCTGTCCAGTCAGTGCAAGCATTTGTCAGTAATCGTGGAGCTCAAGTCAGAACTTAAGGAGCTCCACTCGACGAACAATACCAAAGAAAGGACATTTGGGTAAGCGGCCTACCCAAATGTCCTTTCTTTGGTATTGTTCGTCGAGTTGAGCTCCTTATTAACTTACCTACTTAAACTACTCGAACTGCCAGACCGTCATTGAAACTAACTGAGAAAGAAAAAAAAATTAAACAAGAAAAAAAAAAACCATAGTCCTTACATTCACAATAAGTAAAATAATATAATACTTTAAAAAGTAGTCATGTAATTTTGAGTACAATTTTCAACAATGTCAATGTGTTTAATAAACGAATGTCAATGGGATGTTTGTTGAAAAAGCGTATAAAAACAAAAGCTTCAACACATTCCGTATATTCTCTCGCATACAAAACTTTATCGGCAATGACGTTTAACCTCATTAAAAACGATCCTCCCAATCGATCTACGCTTCGCAATCGACGCTTTCAATTAACAGTCGACGATTATTGTTAATCAAATTATCAGTAAATCCGTACAAATTAAACGAATCAGTATAAACCGTAGGCCACTACAAAGCTGAGCTGAGCGTAACCATTAAACCGCATGGCACGCAATGCATTCGCGAACATATTCATATTCATTACGGAAAATGAAGTCGGGGCGATTCACCTGCTTGACGCAACGCCTGCATCATTTATGGCGGGGCGGTGTATTGTCGTGGTAGTAGACAATTTTATCATAGAGAAATATCACTATAATCAAAATACTTTTAAATTGTGTCCCGTTACACTGTGGATCGAAAAAAAGCTCTCGAAGATATTGGAGCTTACATTTTAAAGTGTCGGTTTTTTCCTTAAAATGGCTTCTAATAGCCAATATTATGCATAAATTTATCATAATATACAATCTGGTAGGCAAAATAGCATTGTTTGCAAAAAAAAAATGTATGCAGCTAATGCTTATATCTCCGAAACGGAGAGAATAACCGTTATATCCTTGCACACGGTGATTTAACTATTTATTTATGATTTTTTGACATACTCATATAACGAGATTTACTGCGTTTTTTTTAATGCACCTGTTCTGTAAGAATCAACTATGTCAAAAAATCATAAATAAATAGTTACATCACCGTGTGCAAGGAGCCTTAAACATAACTGGAAAAATGTGGGTGTACATTAGGTTACCTCTGCTTACTCTTTAGGGAAAACAGGCGTGAACAGGTGTTCTGCTCTGTTAATAATATTGTATCACTAAATTCAAAATCACGAGATTAAAGTGAGTCAGTAAAAGAGCTATGTTATTTTATTTGATTTCCGTAAATCATAGCTCTTATCCTTATGATCAGTACGGAAATCCCAAGAGAAATTTAAACCAACAACGGTTAAAAATGGAGAAGAGAGTTTCATGTAGGTACAGATCCTAACTCATAATATGAATACGCAAGTGAATTTGTGTATTTATTACGCTTTCACGCTAAAACTGGTGAACTATGAAATTCCGCTTCTCCGCTCCGTTTCCCCGCTCCGCTTCCCAATTTTGTATGAATGTTTAAACTAGTTCGCAAATCCCTGTCCACTGAAGCGGAGCGGAGGTTTTATGCAATTCCATTGGTTAATATTGGCACACCGCTACTCCGCTCCTCTCCTCTCTGCTCCAGAGTGGACAAGCAGCCTTAGGACAGGAATAGACGAATCAAACAAAACACTGACGCATTCGATTTTGCGATCGACAATAGAATGGTCACAGGGGAAATCTCAAGCAATATTACCAACCCTAAGTTGTTCGATTTGACCGCGCAGGTAATAGCACTGTTTTTGTAGATAATAGTAATAGTAGATTGTTTACTTCCGCCTGATAAAGGTCCCAAGTTGACCCTTGCGCCGCCCACAGGAAGATTGATTGGATAGCCTAGTTTTAGGCAAACCTACGAAGTTAATCAATCTGTCCTCCATAAATCGGTAGGAAAGAGGTTAATGTTGGATTGACTACACTTATTGTTTTATGCGGATGTACATAGGTAGTGTTTTTAGGGTTTCGTAGTCAATGAGGAACCCTTTTAGTTTCGCCATGTCCGTCTGTCTGTCCGTGGCTCAGCTCAGAGACTTTTAGTACTAGAAAGCTGTAATTTGGCACGGATATACCATAATCACGCCGACAAAGTGGTAACATGTAATTTTAATTAATTGTTCCTCCCCGACACGTAAAGTTTTTTTTTTCTCGTCTATCCCATGGTGTGGGGTGTCGTTGGAAAGGTCATTCAACGACCAACGACAAAACCATTTTTGGATTTAGCGGTCCGTTTGCGAAATATTCAGCTTTAAACTGCGAATTTTTTATAGAGTCAAGTGTTATGAAATGTGAAATGTACTCACGGCAGTAGTATATAACAATTTTAAATGGAACACTATGACAGCTAAGAAAGCTCTACAAGTTAATGTGTGATAATCGACCAACTTACATTTGCAGTTGCAAAAACATGTTCTCCCATATACATTCCGTATGGGAGAACATGTCTTTCGACAAAAATGTTAAGTTTGTTATTGGGATAAATTCATCCCAACTACGGAACCCTTCATTGTGCGTGGTCTGACACACATGGCCGGTTTTTTGTAACAAATTTTTGCAACCAAATGTATAATTTGTTGAAATAAAGTTATCTCGTGTTTTCAATCAAACGAATCCATTTTTATATCTAGGAGTATCGTTAAAGGTTACTTACGTGCAGAATTAACTCAAACTACTTAAACAATAACCTATTAGAATGAAGTATTATAAGTATCTGAAATTCAAATTTTGCACAACACATGCAAGAATTCTTGCTCAGCCACATATACAACAAAGCGGTAAGAATGTGGTATCAGTAACTCTAGAACAAGCCAAGTAAAAAAGATTGTTCGGATGTGATGGAAATGGCTGCTAGCCCAATCATATGGTGAATCTGAATCTCTTTTAAAGGTAATTTCATAATACACTAACACATGCCTACACACACTCACACTCTCTCTCACTCACAAACACTCACTCACATTCTTACACATAGTGCACATTGCCATAATATTCTGTTAACCTACTTTTGTTTTAATCTTTCTTTCTTCTTTTTTTTTTTTTACTGTTTTAATTGCATTTTTAAACCTAAACAATGTTTTAATTCCCTAAAAATTTACGTTTTTCATATGTATCAATGTAATGCGCATTTTCACTATATGGTAATACCACCCATTGACTCCACGAGGCAGGCTCGACCTAGTGTGGAGTTCATAAGCAAAATGCTTCCTTTGCGTCTTATTTTGTTTTTGTAAACCTAGCTATTAATGTAGACTATGAGGAAATGTAATCACTGTTTTTGGCAAATAAACATTTATTTTTATTTATTTTTTTCTCTTTTCTTTTACGTTTCTCGGGGGTCCCGGACCTTTGGAAGGCGTACGAGGGGCCGAAGCCAACTCGCAGAGGCCCATTAGGGGTTTTAATGAAATGAGGCACCAACCGACGATTATCCCTAGGTTATTATTATTATTAAATTATAAAAGACAGGGCCCAAACCTACCATTAATGTAAACGTACAACAGCGACAACATCATGTTCTTACGCACTATTAACAACACACAACGTTTAGTCAGTTTTCCAAGCGTGATAACAATGTGAATGATGTCATATTGGCCGACATTTTTCACTGGCTAAATTAATTTCTGAGAATACTCCCCCTCAGGTGTGATCCAACGAAATGGACGCCAGATATTCACGAGCATTTCTCACTAATTGCTCTGAGCCGCTCAATATGCTATGGCACGCAAAAAGAGACAAATTAATAAAAGAATGAATATTGATGTTTAAGTATCCAGCGTAAGTACTCGTAATTCTGATGGCGTCTTTTCATTTAAAATGCGGAAGTTGCTTGCTTGAACACTACAAAACGTCATTTTTTTCTAAATAAATAAAGTTTGTTTTAATAAAAATGTTCGGTTATCTCCTCTTTTACGTTTTCCGGTTTCGTATTCGAAGCAATTGATTAATGTTTTTGAAACGGAATGAGTTGGTACCAAAAGATGTTGATTTTGTTATTCTTCAAGTGAATTGACAAATGACTCGGTAAATTAAGTATGTGTAAGAGCCAGCATACGAGATGATTTTTTACGCACGATTGATCGCTATCGCACGATTGATCGCGCCATTGTCAATGAACTTTTTTGGTTAAACCAGATTTTATTAAATATCTAAATAAGCGTTAGTGTTCCTAACATGGATATAGAGAAACACCCAGAAAAACAAATAGGTAGTAAAATTGTCGATGATTTTTTGTCATATTTGTATCGATCGTCTCGATAAAATGCGAGGTGGAGCTGGGTTAGCCATCTACATACTCGTAGAATACTATGGCTTCTATGCCGAATTTCAGATGACAGATAGATAACACGGTAACAAAATGGCAACCGAAAATGGGCGATCAAGCCGGGCCGAAGACATTACAAAAAAAAGCGGGGAATAATGGAGAAGAATAGCGCGAGAGATAGAGCAATAATAGCGCGATTATGGGAAGACCAAAGAAATGGATAATAGACATAAAAAGACAAAGTACTAAGTAACTTTTGAATTGCATTGCATGATAAGATAATATTTACGCGTAACGCGAATCACCTACTAGTACGAAATAACGTTTCGGCCAGGCTATACCATAGGGTTAAACTTATTAATTAAACTACATTTATTATTATTAGCATTAGACAAATAACGGTTAAATAACGACAGTTATTGTGTAATATTATTCAAATGACTGCACTTAAGAATTATATTTCTAATGTAAATAGATTATATTGCTTTTTACTAGTCGTAAAATAACGGAGTTTATAATACGTTTATATTGAAATATCGAAAGGGTTTTGTCTAATGTTATAAAAATTGAGTATAGGTATGTATCCTTTATGTTACACCTGCCATGTCATGTTTTGTCTCTGCAACACGCTAAAGTTGACTAATAGAAAATGCCTTAGGCATTAAGTCCATCTTTGTACAGTATTTTTTTACTTGTGCATAAACTTTTAGTAAATAAATAAACCAATCTTCAAAACTAAACAACTTTTATTTTTTACTACATCCGGGAAGGTCTTAACCTGAATCTCACGTGACGGTAAGTGTTGATCAGGCCGAAGGTGAAAGCGAGCTTCACCCGGAATCCTCAACCACAGAGGAACTGGCTATCTTACTCCAAACTGCCGAAACACAACAATGCTGTTAACATTGTTGTTATTGCGACAGACTACGATAAGATGGTGGTAGCTTAGCCAGGCGGACTTAGAACAAGCCCTACCACCAACCAAACTGAGCACAAAAAAAATCCCCCACTGGGCATCGAACCCGGGACCTCTGAGTCTGAGACAGGTGGCCTAACCACTAGACCACAGAGGCGGTTAAACTAAGATTAACGCTTCCATACTTCTAGAATACAATCCAAAACTGCCATCACTGTCGAAACAAAACGCAATCATCAACAAAATCCCATGTTATCCACGGATAAACGAATTGTCAACAATATGTGACAGTTATCGCTGCGTGACATATTTTCTTTATTTTTCACTTTGAACGGGTCATCTCAGGGGACGGCGGTGACAGGCCCGACTTATATCGTTACTAATCTAATTTGTTACTGGGTAGAGAGCAGCCATTTTTGTTATTACTTGCCTTGTATTTGATTAGGATTACTAGATTAATTGAACCTATGATTTTGTTAATGCTTGTTGGTGAGTAGAATATCTGAGAATTTCTCATTACCTCAAACCAGTATCATAAACCTCAAGTCCAGTCCATTGTACCTAGCCCTCACCCATATTAACAACATTTTGCTGTATGACGAATCCTCAGAAGTATTCGCGAGTACTGAACTGAGATTTCTGAACACTGCTACTCGATACCTGGAGTCCAATTCAAGTACAAGACTGTGGGAGTGGCAATGGATTCCTTGAAGTGAATAAATTAAATTGTGTCTTATTTTTTATTTTTTTGAATCCTTATCTATCTAATCTTATCTAGTTTTATATAATGTTGCCTAATTTGATCTAATTTTGCCTAGTTTTATGTGATTTAATCTAATTTTATGATCGTATGTGATCGTGTGTAATTACTAATAGATATTGACCGATAACTTGTATGTGTGCTGCAAACTGTAAATATAAGTTGGTTTTTTCGATTTAAGGTGAATTTCATCAACAAAATTGAATGCGATCAGCACATGAAACGCGGTGTTCAAAACAGCGTTCAAAAGCTGTCAGTGTCATCATTGTTGTAGAATTTTGACACTGACAGCTCTTGAACGTGATTTAGATGTGCTAAATGCGTTCAGTTTCATTGGTGGAATTCGCCCTTAGTTTACACGTGCTTGCAAATTTTGAACTCAATCGAATTACAGGATGTGGGTAACTAATCGAAAACAGTCAGGCAGGTGTGAAAATTAATAAAATGGGTCAAAATATTCATTGGGTAACTAAATTATTTACCAAAAAATATGCCACACGTTCGAAAATTAAAAAACACTCACCACCTAGTTACCTAACCTATTAACTCGATGTTAGAAGTAGTACGCTCGATTAGCCCGACTCTCGACTTGCCCGACTCTCGACTTGCCCGACTTTCGCGACCGCTACCCGCCTCGGTCGCGGTTTGCCCGCAATTCATTTTACCGAAGCACTACGCGATAAGTACGTAAGAACGTGACTCGACTACAGGATCTGAGTTTACCTTTTCTGCTGAGAACATTAGGTGATTTTTTCTGTCTTAGGAATGAGCGCTATCATAAATACTTGGTGTTTTATTTTTTTTGTTTGTTTATCGCTGGAAAGTGTTAAGTAAGATGTTGTTTATCGTGTTGCCTCTCTTTTTCTATAATGAAAATTTTTCAGGGATCTTAGGCTGGTTTCACAGCTGGCCGGGAGACCCGTTCGGTTCGTCCGTACATGGGCGCCCGCAGTGCTCTGAAAAGAGGGAGTAGTACGATACGTTGTACGAGTTCTACCCGGAGCGTGTCGCGTACGGACCAATCCGCGTCGCTGTGAAACAATGTTCTAGCGCCTCACGTGTGTCCCCGTTCCGGGAGCCCGTACGGGTCTCCTGGAAATCGTTGAAACCAGCCCTATACTTACCTACTGCCTATATAGTAACCGTGCCTCATCATCTTCATTGGCTGCCTTGTTCTACGCACTGAAAAGTTTAGACCTCCTCCCTTTTGTGCGATGCTTGAGCACCCGTCTCGAAGCCTTTCAAGTTCTCTATTCTTAGATTGTTAATAAATAAATAAATGTTAATTTGTTTCTACTCGAGGAGCTCGTGGCTAAGTAACAACAGCCGCACTGGTCGATCCATCAGGTTAAGCTACGCTTGCCGGGGTTGGTCAGTGGATGGGTGACCATCTTTACATACCGAGAATCCTCCGTGCCTCGGAAAGCACGTTAAGCCGTTGGTCCCGGCTGTCATTCGTGGATCTTTGACAGTCGTTACGAGTCGTCAGAAGCCCAAAAGTCTGACACCAGTCTTACCAAGGGGTATCGTATTACCCAGTTACTGGGTTGTGGAGGTCAGATAGGCAGTCGCTGCATGTAAAATACTGGTATTCAGCTGCATCCGGATAGACTGGAAGCCGACCCCAACATAGTTGGGAAAAGGCTAGGCAAATTGATTTTTAACGTTCTAAACATAAGCATAATCATAATAAAGCGGGCGGTGTCAATTATGGGTAGGCTGCGCGGAAGCCCCAACAGCATCCTAAAAACATTGGCCGACAAGGTGGACAGCCCCTTTATTAGGCACTGGATGCGGAGGCACGTGCCAACATGTGTTGAGCCACGTAGGTATTAGTTGTGTTAGGTTAGTTTGTAAGTTTTACTAACATAGTTTCTAAGTCTTTGTTACTAATACTATATGGATTATATGTAATTTTTATGTATGATCCGCAATAAATGAATTATTATAATCAGCCAATAATGTTCCCTACTGGGACACAGGCCTCCTCGCGGTGAGAGGGAGTGGACCGTAATCCACCACGTGGGCCCAGTGCGGGTTGGTAGATGTCACATGTCTTAGAATTTTTGCTTCTAGGACATGCCAATTTCCCAACGATGTTTTCCTTCGCCGTTTTGAGAGCCGTGATGGCTCAGTGGTAACGGCTGCAACTTACAAGTTGTAGGTTGCATAGGTTTGCACCCATACTAACGATTTATATTACTAAAGAAAACAGAAACAGCCACAGCTAGGGTTTCCTAAGACAGCGGTAGCCGTGGCTGCCGTCGTGAAAATGATGGCACTGTGGTTTAACTTTACGGTGTCAAAAAACGCTGCCCGGGAAAACACAAACGAAAGGGAAACACCTGCTGGGGTTGCGGGTTTGTCTGAAAGGGATATCGCGGCCCCGGCACACAGGCAACGGAAGGAGCACGGGTAGGTTTTAGTCAGTTAAAGTCTGACACTCCCTCTCGCTTCGCCCAGAGCGGGAGGAGTCATTTGATGATTTCCCACCCTCAAAAAAAAAAGAAAGGAAAACACACCAACTTACTTTCATAAATAGGTAGGTACTCGTAAAGTCTAAGTGACGTCATCCGATAGAAAATTGCGGACGCTATGTGGCAGCCACCACAGTTTTAGGAAACCATAACTTTTAACTAAAAACACGCCAGATGACATAAGTTCTCAGTATTTTTTTATTTTTTATTATAATGAATAAATTATAGGTAATAGTTGTAAAGTCAATGCCAATAATTCATCAAGGACTTTTATAAAACTACCCACAAAGTTATTCGTTAAAGTCTTAAAAGATGTCGGGTTGTGTCTTCTAAAAGCTTATTAACTTTAATATTAAGGGATCTTAATGGTTCTTCATTAGCCACTAAAATTCATATTAGCGTAAAACGGGATCATTTAAAATTTATATTATAGCCGGTACCGCTTTAATCTTTGGGTTTAGGTAGAAATGAGACCAAAGTTTGGTATTAGTATTAGAATATCATGGTTTGAGCCATAATCTGTGATTTTATTTTCATGTAATACCTACGTTTATGAAGCAATTCTAATTTATGATGTCCGGATAACCCACTTAATTAATAAGGTGCTGATAAAATTCAGCATTCACTTGTAACAGAACATCGAGCATTCGCCGTTTTTAATTTTGCCGAACTGAACAACGAATATTTTCACGATCATTCTAGCGAACGCTCTAGTCAACAGCGACAGGGGTGCGGGAGGCATAAAGGGACGGCGGCGGAACAATGACAGAATGGCTCGGCTCGGCAAAAAGCTCGAAGCAAATTTACTGTCCTTTTGCTAGAATGCTCGCTAGAACGCTCGCTAAAACGCTCCCGTTTATTTTTCTGTAATGTAACATTCGCATGCACGCACGCGTCTCATTACATTAAGTAAATGCTCAAGTCTATCAGCACGTTTAGGGTTCCATACCCGAAGAGTGCCAAACGGAACCCTATTATAGCTTGTCCACTCTGAAATGTCGCGCATGCAGACCAGCGCGACTTGTCGCGCGACGCGACACCGGTTATTGTTATACCGTGAAGTTTTCTTAGAAATTGTATTGTTCAAGTCGCGTCGCGCCGTCGCGTCACGCTGGTCTGCACGAGCCTTTACCGTGTGCGTAAATGCGGTAGTGGGGCGCGTCATTTCAGAGTCAGCAAGCTTTACTAAACCTCCGCTGTCCGTCTGTCTCTTAGCGGGCTGAATCTCATGAACCGTAATAGGTAGTCAGTTGAAATTTTCACAGATTGTGTATTTCTATTGCCGTTATAACAACAAATAATAAAACATTTATTTAATTCAAAATTATAGGGGTTACCCATACAAGAACCATGTTTTTTCGGTGTTTTTTACTCGATTTTATGCACGATTCATGGGCGAGTCTGACTCGCACTTGGCCGATTTTTTTAAATCTTCCTGCCTTTTTATTTTTTGACCGGATTCACGGATATCCTATTGCGGTTTGGTTTTCAAGCATACTTCTTTATTACGGAGAATACTTCTAAATAGTCTTGCAGCCCTCACTTAACGAAATTACAACAGCGTTGCGTTCCTGACAATTGTTTGAAGATGACAGAGACAGAATGATGTTTTAAATACGTTTAGCATTAAACGCGTTTTGTGATTTGTGGTGTGACTGTGGCGGCATCTACAACGCCACATGCGAACTATGCATCAAAGACGTCACACTAATCCTGCATCGCGCAATCAGAGTTTACCGCGCGATTGAGTATATAACTTTCCGACATCAATCGTCGGGCAGTTGCCCACCAGATACGACATCCTTTTCTATGGAGGATGAGTGAACTTTACACCCTGTTTCTTACGCCTCTATAGTACAAGCGGGCCTGATACTTAAACATTTTAAGAGTACACAATACCTGAAATTGCTTACCATGATCCTCGTTAATTAATTTTGAAAATGTATGGTAATGTTGAGGATAATTTTAAGTACAATGGTTGACGAAAACAAGATTCCATAAAAAAATCTCGACAGAATAAAAAACTTACCTCCACACCGAACAATAAACAGCATAAATAAAAAAACGACTCCAAATAAGATCATGCATTGCACTGACCTAAATAAAAAGCAGATTCTATACTGTTTTTTTTTACCATTATTTTCACCGTAAGAAGAAATTACCTAAACTATTGGCGCCTTGGAGCCTTCTCCCCGCCGCTCAGTCTCACTCTCACTCAATCCGCGAGCAGTAGTGTGCAAATGACATAAAGAGTGAATTTGAGCTGAGGTATTAATATTATGATGTATGGGGTACTGAGATATAAATAACTGTGCAATCTTCATAGAAAGAATAACACAATGAGTTGTCAAAAACACAAAAAAAATACTAAGAAACTACTCAGTGCTCTCTAGATCCAATTAACTTAGTAATACTTGTTAAATGCTGAATCATGTACAGTAATCCCAAAAAGTACTGAAGCTTTCAAATTCGCTTACATCATCCATCTTATATTGAAGGAACATTCTTCACCTGAACAGACAGTCTATAATACAAACAATACCTATTTTTCTTTATATTCAAGCACAAAGTTATTAGTATTACCCAAGTTCGCCACATTTAGATTTCTCATGATTATTGTGTGGCATTTGAAGGTCATACATATTGAGGTCCTGATTCTTGACTAACATAGGTATAAAAACTTATACGTAGATATTATTATGTAATTATGCATGTTCCCGTTTGCACATGGACCCACTCTTCGCTTTTTCTAATTCACTACTCTTTTTTTAATTTATATGAAAATGAATATTTTATGCACACGGACCACAATTTGCCGTCAAAATCAACAGTGTCGGCGATACCACCCACGTCGCAGACACAACGCAACCACCAGCGAGGCCGCACACACGCTTTGGATGCACAAACCCTTTGCTATCACAAATTTGTATACCTTTCGTGATGATTACGTTAATCTTTTATCAAAATTCGAAGACTATACTGTATTCAATATTTAACTGCCAAATGCATTAACGTTTGCATTTCCTCAAAAAGATACCATAAGATAAATCGAAGACTATTCAAAATCAAATACTTACATATATACCAATAGTCAGCCGCGAACGCATTACCACTGATTGTTGCTTTTCCTCTACATTGTACCTTAGAACAAATATTGTTGAACACAATTCCAAACAAATATCTTTTCCATATCCATTTACCTGGAAACTGTCCATAATAAAAACAATAAAAAAAAATTCAAGGCGAAGTAATTTCTCAAGCTAAGGATATCGGGTTCCCAAGATTGCTGTGTGATCTTTGAAGTCTGCTGGAGGGTTCTGATTTACTGGTCCCCCGAGGAAAGTCGGGAACACGAAGCCGAGATAAGTAATAACACCCCTATCATCTTTTTATAGCACTTTTTGTATTACTGTTTTAAGTAAAAACGGAGATTTATAATGTATCGCAAGTTTTATGGTTGGTAGGTCTGGTTTTATTTGAAGAAAGAAGAAACAATGGGATCTGTTAATTCGTTACTAATATTTTTGGATTCAGCCCGAGTTGAAAACAGAACATAAGAGTTGCTGTAGTATTATGAACCAATTAAACCAATCAAAAAGAGAGACCAATTAAATTAGTTTATTTTCGCTTACACAAGCCCAATCACACGTACCAACCACACCACAACCACAACCACACCACAACGACAACACGTGGTCGGGCGCTAATTTGTATGAAAATGTATAGTTTATTCACCGACTACATTTTGCCGTCAAAATCAACCGTGTCGGCCACGATACCGATTTTGTAGTTACCACTAAGCAACTGCAAAAGGCTGCAGCGACACTATTCACACGTAACCACTGTTAAGCCCCATTTTGTCGACGCGATGTGGTGTGGAACACATAACAAGACACTGCTGAAACGACTGGATTAAACTTGGCATAGGTTTCTAGTAAACCCGAAAAATTAATATTTTTTCTCAAAAACCGCGAACACTGCCACTAAATTATAACTTCCTTAGCATTCACCCTAGTATTACAAATTCTACAAATTAAGACATTGTATTTCAACAACTCCGCAAACAACACGATTGTCAATTCCAAACTTATTGCAGCTAATAATTTGACGTTGAAACTTTTGCAGTTAAGAACAGTACCTACGTTTGAACGACGTATTAAAGCATCCTCCCATAATATGGTGATGCCGGAGAGAAAAACCCGTGGGAATGGTGGAATTAAATGTACACCGAGCCACCCCACAAAGCTTGGACTTATTGGGGCCATTAATATGCAGTGGGAGCGTGAATTATTATAATGGCAAGTGTTGAATGTATATTTCTGTGGTGGGTTGTTTGTTAATTTTTTTTATAGAAGTATTTTAGGGTGTAGTTTTCTTCAACACCCGTAGCATGACCACCATAAAAATGAGTTTTTCGACGGAAGAATAGACAAAAAGACAGATTTACAATCACAATCTGTCATTTTGTCTATTCTTCCGTCGACAGATCCCGTTTCTATGGTGCTAAAGCTACGCGTGCAGCTCATTTACCTTGCTCACGTATAGTCTATAATGGCGTTTTTTTGTATGTTGCTTGCTAAATAACAGTCTGGTGATTGAAAACTGCTGCCAAGATGTTCATTTTTTTAAACTATAATTATCATTTAGTCACATTTCTATGACTCTTGCGTAAATTGGGTGAAGCTTCTTTTTCTTGGAGAAACCGACGTAACTAAAAAGGTAACAAAAATAAAATAAAACGAAGTTTGCAACAACTTGTGCACTTCTAAATGAGTAAAAAAATGCAGTTGAAACGTAATTTCTGGAATGTTTGTCTGCTATGTTGTTTTGCACTCACGCTAAGACGGCTCAATGGATTTGAATGAAATTTTGCAAACAGATATACCACGACCAGAGTATATAGGATACTTTTGATCCTGAATCGCAGACGAAGTCGCGGTGAACAGTTAGTAATAAATAAATCTATTTCACCCGCTGTTCTCATAGCCCAACAGTTACAGCCGTCATTATGTTTACGCACAATTTAAAGCGGAGCCACCCAGTAATGAATATCGCAGTAGAGATAAATGGATATGGTGCCAATAGAACCGCTAGTCATTACCGACACTTTTATACAGCTTTTATGTAACTCTGTTATAATGTTACGCGGTTTTCATTCGTTTTTATGCTTATAGAGCTTTTGTGATCTAGGTTATTTGAAAGTGGTCACCAGACTTACTGGTATATATAATCACGAGTCCAAATGCGATGAAGTCATAGAGCTTGTATGGTAGATTGTGACACTACTACCAGATAAGATTTTACATATTAAATTGGACATTTGAACAAATAGATTCAGGATAATAGATAACTATAAGATAAATCTATTGTGTTTTATTTTCTTGTTCTACTCGTGTTTATTATCTCTTTTATGCACGTGTTTCTGTGATAAATAAACTTATTTTTCTTTCTTTTGTTTCCTTTCCTTTCTTTTCTTTATTTTCTTTCTTTTCTTTCTTTTCGTTCTTTTCTTTCTTTTCTTTCTTAACGATCAAGTTAATTTTAGAATAGGTCTTTTTATAAGCCACAGAATTGCACTTATTCACATAGTCGGCTTTCTATGTAGGTTTGCATCAGAACCATCATGAGGAAGATAGATTTCACTCTGTCAATTTTAGACACCGATAATCCAAGTCCATGAGAACCTTTCCGATTATTTTAATTACTATTAGTATTGTTTTAACAGAAATATTATGGCCTTAAATATCAGTTACGCCTGAAGGAAAAAAATCATGCTGGATATTTATTGTACCGCCCACATCTCGAGACGTGTTCAAACTCACCACAGGGCAAAATTAATTACTCTGTAGCCTTTCTTTTGTTACCGATCTCATGTCCGAATAGAGGTACCTACCTGTGGCCGAAAATAGCTCCTATTAATGTTTTCATAAAATTAACGTATGGAGCATGTCCCGAGAGCCTTATTTATGACTGGCTATTATTAACTAAGTCTCGTTATAGTTTGGGAGCGGGGTAGCATTCTGGGTACCTTGGGCACTACCCCACCTACGTCATTGAGGTTTGTTGGTTTGTTAAGATATTTTCGGTATGAAAGATCTTGATTTGAGAATTGTGGTTTATTGTCAGATTTACCTTTTATAATATTCTCTTTCTCTTTAACATGTGGTATCACAACATCAAATAATGACGTGTGCTATTTGCCAGCGGCTTCGCCCGCGTATTTATTTCTTTATTTAACACTTTAAGCACAGAAATGTACAGAGGCGGACGTAATGCCATGGATATTTTCTACCAGTCAACCTTTGAGTGATACAGAGACAAACAGTGGTAGGTGCAATATCGAAAATTGTGGAATAAATATTTATTTAAATTTATGGTTATACATATACCTATTAAAACTGTACTTAGATAATATAATATAACTAAATATAAGAACAAAATACACGAATATACTAAAACAAATAAGACAAACAACAACTTCTTACGAATGTGCTCGCGAACTTTAACTTTAAAGTAAAATCGGTTGGTTGCCATCCTGATTTCTTGGGGGAGCGCATTCCACAGAGAGATAGACTGAACGTAATGACGGACGAATGGCGTTTAACATTATGTATGTTTACCTTTTAATTAACAAACATGATATAGACTTCACATTTTTTCCAGCAGCTTCACCAGCGTGATATCTTTATAAATTATAGCCTATGTTACTCAGTGATGACTGATGAAGTGATGATATAGCAATCTATTGGAGAAAGAATTTTTAAAATCGATCCAGTAGTTTTTGAGTTTATTCATTATAAAAAAAGTACAAATTCAAACTTAGACTAGTGATACTCTAGCTAGAAAAATCTTGTTACACACACGGTACACTACAAACAAAACAGTTATTCTCCACTTAAAACTAGGTACTCTCATACAAGTAAAACTGCTTAAATGCCCACCAGCTCCTAGTCTATTAGTATAAGGGTGGCTACATACACCCACATAATATTTGTCAAATGATTTTTTTTATAAATGTGTCAGTGGTGAGCCAGCCGCTTGTGCCACCCCAACGCTGAGCAAACAATATAAAATTATATTTATATCAATGCGCGAGTAAATTCTACGGGTTTTGTATTTTTAAAGGCCGCAGTGAATAAATGTATTGCAGATAAAAAATGGCTGCCCTCTGGAATACCAAGGGATGTTTATATTTAGTTATGTTAAGGTATTCTATTGGGATTATCAGGTTATAACATAAATAAATAAAGAGGGAACTATACCTACAGGGTGTGAGGGATATTGCCACTCAAACAGTTACCATGAATTCTGCACAATACATAATTCTAGATCCCAAGCATTGCAATTTTTCGTCTTTTATTATGGTTCCGTACCCGACACCCGACGGGAGCCAAACAGAACCTAGTAATAGAGTTCAGGCAGCCACCACTGTCCGTCCGTCCGTCCGTCCATCTGTCAGCGAGCTGTATCTCTTGAACCGTAATAGGTGGACAGTTGAAATTTTCACAGATTGTGTGTTTCTATTACCGCTATAAAACAAATAAAATAAAGTAAAAACACACGTACAGGTGGTCGATACACGCAACGTATTTTTTTCGGCGTTCTTTGCTAAATATCGTATCGTCGAGCGGGAGGAGTCATTTGATGATTTCCCAGCCAAAAAAAAAAAAAAAAAAGTTTACCACCTCACGCTGATTTTCAGCTGCAACCCACCATCACACATTACAGCCTAGGGTATCAGGGATATCAATGCGAAAACTGATACCATGGATTTAGTTCACAAAATTTTTCACGCAAAACATTTCGTCGGTTATTGAAAAAAAATATCTGCTGTTCCATACATTTTGACCGCGTATGTATTGTAATTATCTAAGAAACAGCAGATTAAAAAAAAAATATCGACGACAAATTTCGACGCAGGGGTTTTCAGAATCATGTACTGTATCCATGGTATCAGTTTTCGCGTCGATATCCTGCCACCCTGTATAGGTACAATTTTAATATACCTACATACACCTAAGTAAATAAGTCCCACAATAAACGACACAAAACTTTACAATATACCACCGTAAATCCTGCAAGTAAGAATTCATAGTGAAAATGAACAACCCACGCTCCGTAGTCCGTAGAAGTTGGACGTTTTCAACTTTCTTATTAAAAATTCGGTTTGAAAACTTTCCGCGGTTAATAGAATTTTAACCGCTGCAATGATTAACTTACGGTCTGTAGGTACAAGTACGTCTCGCCTTTTAGTTTCTGAATAGTTTCAGTCGGAATTCATTTTAAGAAGTACGTTTGGAATGATGAATGGGAGATAATTATGTTCTTTGAAAGAAGGCGGCTAGAAATATTCTTCAAAGTTTCTGTGCTTTGATTAGAGGAATGGTTTTGTGAGTACCTATGTTTCTTGTGGCGAGTTTCTGGCGAATTTTCTGTTACTGGTAACTATGTATCAGCGTTAAAATGGATGCTTCATTCTTACAGCATGTGTAAGAAGTTCTAAATAAGCTTTAGAACAGCGATTTTCTATCAAATTAATTGTCAATACACTAGACCACTTTTTTAGAGTTCGGTACGTCCGAATGAAAAACGTGACCCTTGTAGGATCACTTATATGTCTGTTTGTATGTCAAAGCAAATTTGCACCGAATTTAATAAACCGATTAAGGAGTAATTTGGTGCATGTATGAACTTCTGTGACCCAAACATCAAATCTTGAATATCACTTTTCACTTTTGGGAGGCAAAAAAGAAAATTTAAAAAAGAAAATTGCAAACTGTACCGTGTGACATTTCAAATGAAAGGGCTTACTGTGAGTCTTAAAGGGGGAATGGCCTCATAAAAAAAGAAAAAAAAAAAATAGTTTTAAAGTTATTTAAGAAAATTAACCGTACCTCGCACCCTTACCTCAAACTCAAAGCATTTATTTCAATTAAACCATTTACAGGCACTTTTGAATTGTCAAGGAATCGGTCAGTCAGAAAATATGAAGCTAGTTGCCCATTCCAAAGCGTAGTAGGTAGGTACCTATGGAGAAGAACGGGCAAGAAACTCCACGGACACTCTTTTAAATAAATTGTTACAAAGTAATTGTTACATCATTCATGTTGAAATTAAACATGTGAGAACAATGTAGAAAGACGTGCACGTTAGAAGCGATCGTAATAAAAATATAAAACAAAGAACAATTCAAAAATTTAAATCAGCCAAGGCAGCTAAGAGTTGACCTGTCCCAACTGACGGCGCCCGTTCACGAACATGACGCATGGATTAGCACCATTCAGCTCAACCATTTTGAAGGGAGCTAAATGATCCAACACACGCGCCACCATCAGCGAGACATCTGAGTGAGCATGACATACTCACAGCCGCCAGGGCACATTCACGTCAATAAAATACGTATTACCCGGTAAATGTTAGCTCTTTAGTACATAGTACTCACACCTGTGCTCTGAAATTATATAATACAAAGGAAATTGATTTTATACAATGCAAAAATAGTCTTAAACTCTTCAGCAGCTCCAACAGTGTTTTCAAATGTTAATCAAATAGTTGTGGTTGTGGAGCAGGACCAGCATTGAGCCAAGCATTTTTATCAGCGATGTAATCCCCCAATTTATAATATGCGTGCCTGCATAGTGTGCGTTTTATACAAGATTTGAATTTCGTCTCATTCAGTTGAAGTATGTGGGGAGGAATTTTGTTATAACATTTTAAACAGTATCCCATGAAAGATGAGTCCACTTTAGCCAGTCTGAAACCTGGTTGAACTAATAAGTCCCTATTTCTTGTACTATAATTATGTCTATCACCTCTTTTACTAAAAAGATGTACATTTTTTCTTACGTGCATGATGTTTTCATAGATATATTGACAAGGTACCGTCATGATGTTAAT
This sequence comes from Agrochola macilenta, assembly GCA_916701695.1. Lineage (NCBI taxonomy): Eukaryota > Metazoa > Arthropoda > Insecta > Lepidoptera > Noctuidae > Agrochola > Agrochola macilenta. Next base: position 17,397,737 of record OU753560.1, on the reverse strand, counting down.
ATCCTTAAACAGTTCCCTTAGAGAGTCACGCCTGCGGAGATAATATATGGCTCTAATCGCTCTTTTCTGCAGAATAAAAATAGACTCGATGTCTGCAGCCCGTCCCCATAGTAAAATACCGTAAGACATGATACTATGAAAGTAACTAAAATAGACCATCCTCGCGGTATCTACATCAGTAAATTGACGGATTTTTCTGACGGCATATGCTGCTGAACTTAGCCGTCCTGCAAGAGATGTTAAATGAGGACCCCATTGTAACCTTGAGTCCAGCGTGATCCCCAGGAAAACAGTTTTATCGACGAATTCTAGTTTCTCTTGATTCAATACTATCTCACAATCAGTACTTTTGACATTTGGTAAAGAAAATTTTATGCACTTCGTTTTTTTTCCATTTAATACTAAATTATTAGCAGTGAACCAACTTTGGACCTGCATTAGGGCGTTATAAATAACGCCCTAATGCTGGTCCAAAGTCTAGAACACAGCAGCAAGTCCAAATTTTGACGACGTAAACGTCGTCAAAATTTGTGGCACGTCTATCTACCTTAAAAATTAAGGAAGTATCGTCAGCAAATAACACTATTTGTGTTTGATTTTTTAATAAATGGAGTAGATCATTGACATAAACTAAAAAGAGGAATGGACCCAATATCGAGCCTTGTGGCACGCCCATTTTTACTTTTAAACCTAGTGAATTGACACCGTTTATTTGGACTTTCTGTTGTCTATCATTTAAATAAGATTTTACTAAATTGAGCGCAAGTTTTCCAAGTCCGTAATGCTCAAGTTTCAAGAGCAAGGTTTCGTGATCGACGCAATCAAATGCCTTGGAGAGGTCACAAAAGATTCCTATGGCGTCTTGGGCCTCTTCCCACGCGCTAAAAATGTGTCTTAATAAGGTTACACCGGCGTCGGTCGTACAACGTCCTTTGGTGAAACCATACTGTTGATCATGAAGGATTTTATTTGTGTTAAAATGATTGAGCATTTGATTAAGCATTACCTTTTCAAACACCTTGCTGAAAACCGGCAACACGGACACGGGTCTATAATTATTAGTGTCTTTACTGTCCCCGGATTTGAAAAGTGGTATTACCTTACTGTATTTCATTAAATCCTCCAAAACTAAGTCGACTAAAATTAAAAAAAAAAAAAAGTTTCGTAGTTTTATAGTTATGGGATTAGGTACAGGAAGACCTACAAGAAATCTATAGTCTTAAAATAACATGGTAAATCTTTAAAATTTGTGCGTGGTGGGAAACGCATCTGACAGGTTTTTTTTTTAATGATTCTACTAATTTACAGTTCTTTGCCTACCCATACGATAGACTCGTAATAAACACAAGTCATTATTATTATATTAATACGTGAAGCAAAAACTTTGTACCCCTTTTTACGAAAATTACGCGGACGGAGGAGTATGAAATTTGGCACAGTTAAAGTTTATATGGAGAAGGAGTGCAGAAAGCTAATATTTATATAATATTTTTATATAATATACTTGTAGATTAGAAATAAATTAAATCATTTAAAAAAAACATTACACACACTACCATGCGTTTGACACTAGATGGCTACCTTAGAATCATGACATGGCAGCATGGAATTAGAATGTACTATACAACTTAAAATTTAAATGAATTATGGTCGAATTTCGACCTCTGGGCGACCACTAGTTCTTATAAAACACTCCACTTCAATTATATTTTTGCTTGCACATATTTCTGTGACAAATAAACCTACAATTTATCTTTATTTCTTCTTTTCTTTACTTAAAACAAAGAACTTAAGTGGAACAGCAGAAAAACTGTGACTATCCAGTGAAAAATGTTAATTGATGCAATCTTAATGGGCACAGAACATTTACCGTTTCCTACACGCTTACCTTCGCTGCTAATTCGATATATCTACTAATAAATCGTGGCAAACAAATGTTCTTTAGAGCATATGGGCTAATTAGAGCGCAGCCTTTTTTTAAATTAGCATGCAACGTGAGTAATGTACAGTTGGTAAAAGAGTTAAGTGCGCATGTGAGAAATAAACATTCGCACTACATCATAATCAGCCTAAAATGTTCCCACTACTGGGTCACAGGCCTCTCTTCGAGATGGAGTGGCCCAGTGCGGGTTGTTAGATGTCACTTGTCTTCGAATTTTTGGTTCTAGGACATGCCGGTTTCCTCACGATGTTTTCCTTCACCGTTTTAAGAGCACTGCATACGAAATTTTATTATTATTATTATTGCTTAACACAAAACAACATGGTTGTATTCCCCGAAGGGTTAAGCAGAGTTGCTGTGTAGGTATAAACCTACGCCCACTTTTCACCGAATATGTTTAAGTTCCATAGTAGTACCTTTAGGAAAGCTCATATTTCATAGTTTAAATTTTTCGTTATTTCATTATTTTCCTTTTTTTTTGTTATTATGTATTTCGTGTTTCACAAACTGTGGTCCAAATAAACTTTATTCTTTCTTTCATTTCTTTCATACTAATTCCATGTATAGTACATATTAATTTCATGCCACCATGATAGTAAGTACTTACTAATTCCATGCTGCCATGTCATTATTCTAAGGTAGCCATCTTGTTCTAAACTTTGGGCGACCGAGCTCTGCTCGGATGAAAATACAGAGAAGACGAATTTTCCCAGACATGAGACGAAATCGTTAGAGCTGTTTTCGAGAACATGATTACAAATAGGTATATATATATACAAATATTACTCATTTAATAGTATAGGATAGGATAGTATGAGCAAACCAGGCACTAATCCAAGGTAAGCTACTAAGCAGTATTGAGCAATGATTGCTGGATAACTTTTGATATAAAAGAGAAAATACACCCTCGGACACAGCATAAATTATTATTTTTAGAAATTCGTCTCGATATAGACCTCATCCATCGCTTTCCATCAGGTGAGATGGAGGTCAAGAGCTGCCCCATAAGACGATAAAAAAGATATGGAGTCTTAAACTTGCTTACCTATCTCTTTTGCTGACTGTACATGAAGGATAGTTAGTGACGCAAAAAGGTTATTCCTGTGCGGCAGGATTTATGAAGGATAATTATTATGAGGGAATTAATTAGAAATATGTAATTAGCTTGGTAGTCTGGGCTCTGAGAAGTGCGCTCTTGCGTAACGTTATAGGTATTAATGTGGATATTTCTTGAGCGTGTGCTAGGAGGGTGATACAGAGTTTATTCTAATGAGCTGATCACATTTAGCTAGTTGTTTTTTCTTTACTTTTACTGCTTCTTATTACTATACCAAGACTGATTTTGAATCCCAGCTATGTCTTTATTTTTAACCGACTTAAAAAAAAAGGAGATTATCTATTCGATACGTATGTATGTTTTATTATTGAAACTGCAATATATTCACATATCAATCTGCCTAGCCTTTTCCCAACTATGTTGGGGTCGGCTTCCAGTCTAACCAGATGCAGCTGCGTACTAGTATTTTACATGGAGCAAGTGCCTATCTGACCTCCACAACTCAGTTACTGGGTAACACAATACGCCTTGGTAAGACTGGTTGCCAGACTTTCGGGCTTCTGACGACCCGTAAAGACTGTCAAAGATCCACGAATGGCAGCCGGGACGTTGGTCCCGGCTGCCGGCTCCTCCGTGCCTCGGAAAGCATGTTAATCCGTTGGGATTAACATGCTTTCCGAGGCATGGAGGAGTCTCGGTATGTAAAGTTGGTCACCCATCCACGGACCAACCCCGGCAAGCGTGGCTTAACCTGATGGATCGACCCGTATGGCTGTTATTACTTAGCCACAAGCTCCGCAATATATTTATTTTATTTATTTATTTATTTGCTAACATGTAAAACACTGGTAAGTAGGCATGCATTCAAATTTCATGACACAGTATTAAGACATGCACCCTGTAAGGGCACTGCAAATGTTTCATATCAATTGATTAAATTATATAATATAATATTGATTCTAATTATTACAATACATTACATTTTGATAAACATTAGTTATTTAATTATTACATTTTATTTCAAATAAATCATTATTATTAATTCTTTCATGCATTTTAGTCATTGTAGGTAAGCATAATATATTAAAGTCATTTATTATTTCACATATACGTAAGTGCGTCAAGCATATTGTTACAAGGTCAATCAATTCACAATTTGTCAGTTTTAAATTCCTTAACGGTATAGTAGCCTTTCTTTATTAACAGATATTTCAACTGTTTCGAGAAAATTGAGTCATTTGGTAGGGATTTTAAACTTTCCGGTAATTTATTAAATATATTAGCTAGTCTTGAATATGGGCTTTTCCCGATAAATTTTAAGTTTGTGATGGGCAGTATTAGTCTATTCTTGTTCCGTCGGTTATAGTTTTCGTTTAGCTCGATATTAGATTTGAAGAGGTGCCTATTTTTCCTAACGAATATACAACTTTGCAGTATATATATTGCTGGTAGTGTGAGAATTTGTTGTTTAATAAAGTGTGGCCTACAACTCTCTCGTTGGTTTATGTTCATCAATATTCTGATACATTTCTTTTGCTGGATGAAAAGGTCCAAAAAGTCAGTACTGTCTCCCCACAGAATTATACCATAATTTAGCCAGGAGTAAGCGTACGCATAATATGCAGATAGGGCGGTTTTATAGTCTGTGTTGCATTTCAATATGCTTAGTGCATAAATAAATTGGGACAATTTTGCTCTTGTACTTTCTACATGCTTCTTCCAATTTAGGTTTGAGTCTAATGTTAGGCCTTTTTTTTTTTTTTTTTTTTTTTTTTGGGTGGGAAATCATCAAATGACTCCTCCCGCTCTGGGCGGAGCGAGAGGGAGTGTCAGACTTTTACTGACTAAAACCCACCCGTGTTCCTTCCGTTGCCTGTGTGCCGGGGCCGCGATATCCCTTTCGGACAAACTCGCAACCCTGGCAGGCATTGGCCCTTACGGACCCCGTCAGTTGGTGCTGACATCTCTTTGAGGCGCGCGTGGAACACAACGCGCCGTCGACCCGGGCCTGGTCCTAATCGGACGGCGAGCTACCCATTGCCCACCGTCCGCCAGCCCGCGCCTACGGTGGCCGGAAGTCGGCTCGCGACTCCCGACGCCCGGGGCGTCTCCTGCGGCGGCTAGGGGCGCGAGGGCGCGCATCTTGCATTTCCCTCGCGCGCTCCGCCTCCTCCTTCGCGAGCATTACTGCTTCGCAGAAGGAAGTGACGGCTTCCCATGCACTCTCGCTCCGGACCATGGCCTGAACCAGGGCCGGACGCGAGAGATCGCCGCTGCCGATCGCCTCCGTGAGGACACGGCGGTGCCCCGCCCAAGCCGGGCAGACCTCCACCGTATGCTCCACCGTGTCCTCCGGGCGATCCACACAATGGTAACACCCGGGCGTTTCCTCCCGCTTTATCCTGAACAGGAACCTCCCGAAACAACCGTGTCCGGTGAGGACCTGCGTCAGGCGGAAGGTGAGGACGCCGTGGCGCCTCTCTAGCCACTCCTCAAAGAGGGGCCTTACCGCCGCAATTGTGGCGTGCCCAGCGCTGGGTTGCGACAATCGCACTCTCCATGCCGCCATGAGATCCCGCCGGAGCTCTGTCCGCTGTGCCGTGATTTCTCGCGGCAGCGGAGTTACGCCCCGGCGTTTCGCCTCCTCGCGCAACTCCCACATGTGCGCGAGGACTTTTGCCTCCAGATCCCATGGCGGAAGTCCGGCAAGGAGGCTCGCCGCCTCACGGGAGACCGTGCGGTATCCTCTGACCAGCCTAATGGCCATGACCCTTTGGGACGCGTTCAATCGCTGGGCTGGTCGCAGCCTTAATGAACGCGCCCACACCGGTGCCCCGTAAAGGGCCATGGACCGAACGATCCCCGCGTAGAGCCTCCGGCAGGAGGCGTTTGGACCCCCTAGATTGGGCAGAAGCCGCTTCAAAGCAGCCCCAGCCCTCTGCAGTTTGGGAGCCAAACGTCGGAAGTGCTCGACGAAGTTCCACCGGCTGTCGAGGACGAGTCCCAGGTACTTCATCGTCGACTCGACACCGATGTGAACCCCTCCCGCCGTCATCTGGGAACCCGACAGTGGCGCGTTCCGAGGACCATAGAAACACATGGCCTCGGACTTGTGCAAGGCCACCTCGAGTCCCAGTTGCCGGATCCTATCGACGATTGTCGCAACCCAACGTGTCGCTAGTTCGGCCGCCGCCTCATGCGACCTCCCCTGCACCAGGACCAGCGTGTCGTCAGCGTAGCAGACTACGCTGACGCCGCTAGGGAGGTCGGCGCGCAGCACCCAGTCGTAGCCGATGTCCCACAGATGCGGCCCCAGGACCGATCCCTGCGGGACACCGCACGACATCTCTCGCCGGTTCCTAACGAACTACGGATATCGTGTAAAAGAGAAAACTCCTCAAAACCTTGGTCAACCACAAATAAAAAGTGAAAAAACCAAAAACAGAACCAAAGACACCGACTTTTTTAACTTTTTAGTGTTTTTTTTTGGAAGTCGGTTGTTAGTTTGTTTGAAAAAGTTTTTGCTTATGTTATGGGTGGCACCACAGAGGCTGTATTATTATAACCTCACCTAGTTTTTATAATTTTATTTTGACGTGTTATAGTGTTTTTACAACCTATTTACAGAAATAAAACATTATTTATCATCATTTGATTAATGCTCGATTTGCCCTGCAGTGGGACAATAAATAGGCAGGTATGATTATATTATAACATTAATTCATAAAAAGTTACTAGTAGTAACTAGTAGTAGTGGTTGTGTCGTGATGGCCTAGTGGTTAAGGCCTCGCCTCTCATGCACGAGGTTGTGGGTTCAAATCCAGGCAAGTGCCAATGTGACTTTTTCAATTCATAAGTACTTTCTGAGTTTATCTTGGACATTACTAACATCGGTGAAGGAAAACATCGTAAGGCAACCTGGACTTTAAGTCTGAAATCACCAACCCGTCTTGAGCAAGCGTGGTGATCAATGCTCGTACCTTCTCTGTATGAGAAGAGGCCTTTGCCCTGCAGTGGGACAGTAACAGGCTGATATTATTATATTATAAAAAGTTACTGATCTCTGTCCTAAATCTGAAGAATTACGAATTCAAACTATGCTGTCATACCTCAGGCACCTACTTCACTCGAACACCCAACAATTTATAGCAAACCATCCACAAACTAAAACAACTGAAACAAAACAAAACAAAAACAATAACTCAGCAAGTCAGCAAACACCGAAAAATCTTCTGTAATCTGATAAAGGGCCAACATTCGATGACGTCACCCTTTTGAAACGCCGAACAACATGTTGGTATAACAAAACAACACATCACGCCCCATTAACTCTCATTATACGTGTAATTAAACACGAAAGACAAATAAGATTGTGTTGCTCTTAAAAGATTCGCCAAATAAAATAAAAGATCTTGAGAAAATAGTCTTGTGAAGTTTTGCTAAATGTTTTTGTTGTTGATAAAGGACGATAGTGGAGATCAAAATGTATTGCGAGTCGCTTAGAGATGTTTTCAAAATAACGTCGTTTAATTCACTTTTTGGAACACATTGTAGGCAGGTCAGATTCCGTTTCTGAACGGAATTCCGTTTCAAAATATCGAGTCGGAATTTTGAAGGTAGCAAATCCAGACAAAGGCCTGCTACATACAGTCGGAATTTCGAATCGGAGAAAATTTCGAACGGAGAACTACTGTACAATCATGTTTAGTGTATGACTAACTTTATGTGTTTTCCTTACATAATAAACTTATTATTTATTTATAGATGGGTCCTTTTATCCTAAAAGAATCAAATGTAAAAAAAGCTGAATGTAATACTGTATTAAAGTATTTGCTGCCTTCGAAATTCCGAATCGATATTTCGAAACGGAATTCCGTATGTATCTGGCCGGCCTTAAAGGGGGATTATACTGAAGTGACATGATGGCTTATAAAGATGTATGGGTAATTTATATCGGTAATTTATAAATGGTGTACATAATAAAGATTCAAAATATTATTATTTGAAATTCAAAATATTATTTAACATTTATGTTCATTTTAGTTGGTAACCATGAGAAGATACCTCTTGGGGCTCTAGTAAAATAATACAAAAGGGTCTTCAGGGGACTTACTGGAAAACACGACAAAGCAGAACCTAAAATATTAAAAGAACCATGCAATTTCTCTACATTGTAATGCTTTAACCCCTAAACTCTTTTAAGAAATTTTTCACTTTCCAATTTACCTCCAACACTTCACTTCACTTATCCCTAAAGAACATCCAGTCTTAAACCAAGTATAAAATTATCTGAAATTCATTATACATTACACGTCCCGTTAACAAAGTTACCAGAAGAAAAAACCCGCACTGCACTGCACTGCAGAACTTTCATAATGCAAGATAAAGTGTTCAAAGTTTAAGCTCACTCACCTATCGCTATGCAAAGTGAATATTTAAGGGCCGTCGAGGATCTGCAGCTGCATGCCGTGATAAAACTGAACAAGATGCTCGTAATTCTGATACTTAAGTGCTTGCTTGGTAAAGAATAAGAATTGGTTGGTTTAAGCAGGTTAAGGCAAGTGCATAGTGGTTGTGTTTTGGTTAGAGCTAAGTTTTTGGCGGGACAGAGCCAATAAAATTGGCGGACGACAATTGAGTTTATTCAAATTGAGTCGAAACAATGAAACCTGAAGTAATGTAATGACAAACTATAACAAAGCTTATTAATTTCCGTCAATAAGTACGCTAAAATTTATGTTGAGTTTCATACCATAATATTATCACTTTCTGTAACAGTGGTTTATGTGTAAGTAGCTCAAAAACTTACAAGTTATTTAATTAATTTTAGATATAAGTTGTTATTTACGTATATTTCATTTAATTCTGAATAAACCATGACTTACCTGTGTTTAAGTTGGCATAAATAAGAGCGATTAATGTTTATACATTAATCGATTTTATTTATGCCAAGTTGCTCATACTCAAAAGTATTTACTAAAAAAAAAAAACACCTGACTTCCAAAAAAAACACTACAAAGTGAAAAATAACTGTAATTTATTTTAGTTATTCGCCACCGACTTCTGAAATTAACGTTATTTTTCACTTTGTAGTGTGTTTTTGGAAGTCGGGTGTTTTTTTTTTGAAATAGTTTTGAGTTTGAACAACAGTGACATCAAGATACACTAAAGTGGATTAAATACGTATTATCGAAGCTAACTCCAAACTACCCACGCAAAGTTAATTTTATATGGTACCACTGCGCAAGCTTCCTCTACCAAATTTCAAGAATCAAGAATTTTCAAGGCGGCAATTGACATAAATATCGAAGTAAGAACATAATATATCACCTCCTCCTTTTTAGAAGTCGGTTAAAAATATAATGTAAGTACCTACATTAATTTCTTTATTTAATTAATTTTTTGTTCCAATAAAGAAAATAAATAAATAAATAAAGAAAATAAATAAATAAATTAAATAAAGAAAATAAATAAATAAATTAAATAAAGAAAATAAATAAAGAAATTAAATAAAGAAACTAAATAAAGAAATTAAATAAAGAAATTAAATAAAGAAATTAAATAAAGAAATTAAATAAAGAAATTAAATTAATATGTTTTAAAATACAATAGACGACGTATATTTAGTAACCCTAATCCGCTTAACCAAGGGATATGCGGATGAGGTTACTAACTATACGTCGTCTATTGTATTTTATAATGGATTTCCAGAAAGTCACGCCTGAATCAATCAACTATCTTAATATGTTTTGTCAAATTCACTAATTTTCACTCAATTTAGCAATAACCCAATACGGCGACTTTGTCGTACTTACACACAACGCACAGATGTAAACAGACCTTTATGTCTTTTACAACTTCTCAAGGATAACGACTGGCTCCTTGGGAGTTTCACATGTTTTGTCAACAACATCATATTTTTATTAAATGCAAAGTGATTTTATTGATCAAAGCTATAAAGAATAAATAAACCGTGGTGAACATGTAGAATAAATTGAAAGACGTTTAATACTTAGTTAAACTTTTATCAGGATCATTTGTTTGGACTCGGGGACTTTATGTCTCAGTAACTCAGTGTTCACTGATTAGAAGATAATTGTTTCGAGGATTCACTTCGTCGTCAACATCATCAGCTGATCACAATCTGCTGTTGGACTAGTAATATTCTGATGATTCTGTGGCGGCATCTACATCGCGATGTTTACTGTACGACTAACATAATATATACAACGTCCCGACATCAATCGTCGGGCAGTTAAGTAGCCCACCAGACACAACACTCGTCTGGTCGAAGGATCCTCTTTTTATAAAAAGGATGATTGAACTTTACACCCGGTTCCTCATCCTACTATAACCTAACCACTCGTAATATTATAAATGCAAAAGTTTGTATGTTTGTTACTCAATAACGCAATAAAGGCTGAACAGATTTGGATGAAATTTGGCACACAGATAGAGATAACCTGGATTAACATGTATGATACTTTTTATTCCGGTAGTGCGTTCCCATAGGATAATTTCCGACATTCACACCAGCGAAGCCGCGGGCGAAAGCTAGTAACATTATAAACACGAAAGTTTGTGAGGTTGGATGAATGTTTGTTAGTCTTTCACGCATAAACTACTGAGCGGATTTGGATGAAATTTAGCACACAGTTAGTTTATAACCTGGATTAACGCCTAGGATACTTTTTATCCCAATATTCCTGCGGTAGTACCACTATAATTCTTAATTTATGTATACTTCTCGACACGCATGCCATTTCAATCGATCCTCGGGTACTCTTATCTTGCTGATGCCAGCCACCCCGCGTGATCAATCACCTGGCCTGAGGCAGTCCCATCCTATGCTTGCGAATTCCTGGTCTCCACTCAAAAACACGTCTACACAACAACCCACCGGTCATTGGTCGTAATGCACTTTGTCTCACTAATGTAAGTATTTAAGTCAATGACTACAACAGGTTTATTTGCATTAAATATCAAAGAGAGTACGGGTAGATAAAATACAATTTTTTCCTGGTAAGTTTAATTTCCTGGTAGATACACCAGGAAAATACAGAACAATGAAATTCAATACAATCAAAAAGAATAAATCAGAAAAATATTCTTTAACAATGTTCAAGTTTTTCTTCAACGGCACGTGCAATGACTTCTTAGTACTCCTTAGAATATACTTAAAAGCTAATTAAGAACAAAGCACGAACCTTAATGTAATTCATTATCAATTTTAAAGTCTTCATTGAATATCAAACATGTTGATTTAATTTACAACCTTCTTTTCAACTGTTATTTCTATTGCTTCGAACTTTTAATTTGCCAAAGTTGGTTCGCAAAAAGCCAGAAAAACAGAACATTTTATTTATACAGAATTTAATTAAAAAGCTGTGAATAGATTTCAATTAGAATGAACCCTGCAGGCTTTGAGACACCTCTTATAAGAAAATCTAGAACCATTTTAAAATAAAACGTAAGGAGAAATCTATAGCGGCCCAGACAGTACAATAATAATGACATTAATATTACTGTCATTGCTTCCAATATTGACGTAAAACTATTAAAATATTAATATTATAATCATCATTCCAACCACAGCACTGTCAGTAGTAATGGCATTACTTGAATGTAATGATATTTATTACTTATAGTTTCTGATCCACATAACAATTGAGGGAATGAAAAGCCCGAAAATGTACATTGACACCAAGATTGAATATACGCATTGGGATATAAAAATATAATGGCGCAATATAATGGCCTTTAGAAGTGGTAATGAAATAAGTGGTTCAGCAGCTTCAATATCATCAGGATTCTGCCGGAATATAGCAGTTCATCGTGGACGTAGGACGACAGCGGCTCCCTTGACATCATCTCCGTCATCAGAAGACAGCCGCCACGCCATCGATGCGACGCTCTGATAATCAGCCAGTGTCACTCTTATCCGTCCTCTTCGGTGGTTTCTAGTAACTTCGTAACAAAACTAGACGGCGCCACGTGCTGCGCCGTCGAATATATTAACACACTCGCATAACGACTCGTGAAAGCGACACAGGATTCGAAAATCTTCCGACCATTTCTAACTGTACCCTTTAACGACATAAGCAAATATCTAAACACGAGGTTTTGTATTGATCAAAAGTAGGCCCATTTGGAAACAAAACAAAACAAAACATGATGTGTCCAACTAAATTGATCCAACCCGAGTTATTAAAAAAACCTCCAATATTATCCTCTCGTATAAATCTTCTCAGTGCCTTACAGTTGAAGCTTCAGAAAATATTGACTGCATACCATCAACCCGAGCTGTCTCACCCCCTTACTTCCTCTTTGTTAAACTTACTTACATCCTGACAACATTATTTTAAGACAAGCTTACCATCCCTAGGCCTTTCTCAACAATGATTTATCGAGCCCCGGGACGTATTTACTTTATACTTTATAAACTTCCCCATAGCCGTTATATCTTATTGGGGAATGTTCGGTGTGCATATTTGTGGACTAGTGAAGCCGATGTTTTGGCCTTATCTTTTGTGTTAGGCCAGACGTATTAGGTTTTCTTATTTATAGACGTGAATAGCGTTGAACGATTTACGGTATACGGTTACTCAGATTCATTTCAGATTCGATACGGTTTTAGCAAACATGAATCTTTTTTGATGAGATACTAGATTTATTGATAAATAAAACATAAGAAATTCGTTTTATATAAAAACTAGCTTTTACACGCGGCTTTGTCTATGTGGGAAATTATCCCATGGAAACGTACTAACGTAAAGCGCACGCCAGTAACGCTGCCATTCGGTATGATTTTTTCCGACAATTTGAACAATTATCATCATATTCCAGCCAATTTACACAAAACCATAATGAATTATACACTTAAACCTTCCTCTTATATCACTTCGTCCATTGGTGAAAACCGTATGAAAATTCGTTCAGTAGTTTTTGAGTTTATTGCGTTCAGAAAGACACACGCGGGCGGCGGGGGGACTTTGTTTTATAATTCGTAGTGATGTTTACATGAAACTGAAATCAGATCCTAAAATGATGTGCGTTTGTTTTATGTTTGTTTAAGTTACGAGTCGCTAGTAGCCCCTGTTCCGCACACCCTTTTTTTTTGGATGGGATATAATCAAATAAGTTCTCCCGCTCTGAGCAGAGCGGGAGGGCGTGTCAGACTCTTATTGTCTTAAACCCCGTGTTCCTTCAGTTGCCAGGCGCCACGATATCCCTTTCGGACTTTCCCGTGACCCCGGCAGGCATCGGTCCTAGCGGACCCCGTCAGTTGTGTGACATCTCTTTTAGGCGCGCGTGGAATACAACGCGCCGTAGACCCGGGCCTGGTCCTTTTCAACGGGGAGCTACCCATTGCTCACCGTGCGCAGGCTCGCGCCTAGGGTGGCCGGGAATTGACCTGGTATTCCCGACGCCCAGGGCATCTCCTGTGGCGGCTTGGGGCGTGAGGGCGCGAAATTCGCCTCCCTCACGCGTTCCGCCTCCTCCTTTGCGAGCATTACTGCTTCGCAGAAGGAAGTGACAGCTTCCCATGCCCTCTCGTTCCTTACCATGGCCTGGACCAGGGCCGGACGCGAGAGATCACCGCCGCCGATCGCCTCCACATGGACACGGTGGAGCCCCGCCCAAGCCGGGCAGACCTCCACCGTATGTTCCACCGAGTCCTCCAGGCGATCCACATAATGGTGATACCCGGGCGTTTCCTCCCGCCTTACCCGGAACAGGAACCTCCCGAAACAACCGTGTCTGGTGAGGACCCCCGTCAGTTGGGAGGTAAGGACACCGGTTCTACACACCCTTGCCTTAATATAAATATATTGTACACAGAGAGGCCTATGTTCAGCAGTGGACTATAAAAGGCTGAGTTGATTGATACACATAAACCTTCCGAAATAAATTCTCTAAATCATGTTGAAAACCGTATCAAAACCTGTGACGTACTTTAGTAGACACACACACACAGAAAAGAGACTTTAATAAGTATAAAAGCTTTATTTCATATAAATAAATACAAAATCATATATTATGTATCGAAAATCAGGCAATATCTTGATATGTAAAATAGTACATACACATGTAAACATTTACTTCCCAACTTTGTATTCTCTCTCATTCTATCCAATATTCCTCTCACGCCACAACCAGACGATGATTTACACCAACCTTGGCATACATTACCGCTAAACTATGGAAACTAAAAACAGTAATAAATAGTCTTCCCAAACTTGCCTTTGACAATGTCAAAGCGTCTTGAAGGTTAAAACTGAGACGACAAACGCCGCCACACCTTGGACCCAACGTTGGCCCCAACAATTGTCTAATGACGTGATGTGAGGGTCGAAGGAAAGAATTGGCTCTACCATTGGCCAATGCTATTTCGTTCACACGTTCGACGAATGACGTTAGAGCCAAAGTTGGTACCAACGTGTCGGGCGTAAGACCTATTTGCGTCTAAGTTATAGGTATCGAGTTTACTTAGTAAAACTGGGTTAATGATATCGTTCCACCTGTATTTTGGAAGTCTGCGTTGTCCTTAGAAGTTTTAATTGTAATATTTCTTGGTAAGCTGTTTTCCAAGGTCTTGCGCGTGTGACAAGAAGTTATTTTTCTTTTTACTTAGAAAATAAGGTGAGTTTGTAAGGTATAGGTAATTTTTATACCCCACAAAATATTATACAGAAATAATCGGAAATAAGCGACGTCTTTGGAAACTTTGCAAAACAAAGAAAAAAAAAAAAAAAACATGCGGTGCTGTCTTTGGGGACTGCCAATAGAATTGAAAACTAAGTAACTTGTGAATTGTATCGTCGAGCTATTAGATTATAATTTTTGAATTATTATTATCAATATGTAGACACAGTATACATATAGCTCATGGGAAGCGTGCGGTGACGATGACGCGTGTTTCACGCTTTTTGTACACACAAAAAGTACACATATACAGGGTGGATTTTTGAGATGGGGCAGTAAGGACAGCTACCTTAACCGCTGTCGCTAGAAGAAAACGGTCTTAGGAGACTGTCCTTAACTTTTTGAGACATTTTGACCTGCATTCACAAATTTTGAAAAAATTGTACAGTCAGCAAGATAATGGACAGTTTTCACAAAAACTTTTTTTGATGCCAATCGATCCTGTTTCTTAAAAGGATCAAAAAACTCTAGTAGACCAACTGAGGTTTGAGTACTAGAAAAGTCAGAAATCGCAAAAAACTTTTCCCATACATTTCGTAAGAAAGAAACTCCAACATACTTTACTATGATAAACAGACTAGCCAAACAGAAACGAAAAATTTAAACTTCGAACGAATACCTACGCGTTATAATTTTATTTACTATAAAACAAGATACTCGTAGTTTGTTGCTTGTGATGTCCGATGTTCTGAGAAAAAAACCAGCCAAGTGCGGGTCGGACCACGCACAATGAAGGGTTCCGTAGTTGGGATGAATTTATCGCAAAAACAAACGTGTAACATTTTAGTTGAAAAACATGATCTCCCATACATCGATATACGTCACGGTCAATTCTCTGCAAGAGTAAGTTTGTAAACAATTTTTTTTTTGTGTGGTAAAACTAAAAATTACCGATTTTCGAACTTTTCCCTTTACTTGTGTTATGAGACCTTACTTCTTGCCTAATTTGATCATTCTAGGTTAACGGGGAGTACCTTTTATTTGCGAGTATCAAAATAATTATGTCGTAGAAATGACCGTATTTTTATTGCGTTGACTTAGAAGCTTGATTTTTTAGAGCTTTCTAGGGACCACAGACCTACGTATTTGATGTTATTTCAACTTCATACTGATACTACATACTTCAACTGACGGACGGACTCCGGGTTCCGTTTTTACCTTTTGAGGTACGGAACTCTAAAAATGACCTCAAACTATTTAGAACTTTCTGACTTGTTTGGAAAACGTTAAAAAAACTGTCCTCTACAAAAGACAGAAATTACAAAAAAACAAAAACTACTTATGTAAAAAGTTTTTTCAAAAGCAACAAAGGTTATAAATGATGTTCTCTATTCGTTCGAAATTTGAAGTACAATTTGTTTTAGTTTAGTTTCGGCAAGTCTTTCATCGTAAAATAGTAAGTTAGAATCACATTTCCTACGAAATGTATGGGAAAAGTTTTTTGCGATTTCTGACTTTTCTAGTACTCAAACCTCAGTTGGTCCAGAAGTTTTTTTATCCTTATAAGAAACAGGATCGATTGGCATCAAAAAAAGTTTTTGTGAAAACTGCCCATTTACTTGCTGACTGTACATTTTTTTCAAAATCTGTGAATGCAGATCGAAATTTTTCAAAAAGTTAAGGACAGTCTCTTAAGACCATTTTCCTGTATCTACAACGTTTAAGGTAGCTGTCCTTACTGCCACATCTCAAAAATCCACCCTGTATACACAGTATATAGCTCATGGAAAGCGATCGGTGACGATGACGCGAGTTCCATGATTTTTGTTCAACCAAAAAGTGCTCAACGCGCTTAAAGAAGTATTCACTAAAAAATAATTACTCTCCCTTTGTTCTTTGCTGAGGTCGGGGAAAAACACGATCCCGAATACCTACTATTCTATATTTTAATGCCACTATCAAATAAACGCCCCAACCGGCCCTCGAAAAATAAAACACTATCGTATGAATACCTCGGACAAAAACGTCCATTACTTATTTCCCTCGTTCTCTTAATGACGTCATTATCTCCAGAGGCTCCGTACGCGGTCACGTCCCCCCTTAATTCTGACTGTGACATCGTCTGAGTGACGTAGCGATGATAAATGACGTGAAAACCGTGACACTTTTATGCGACCGCGGAAATAAACATGTCGGGGTGTTTTCGACTGCGTATTAAGTTGCAGGGCTGCAGATGTAGTGATGACAGGGTTAATTAGTTGGTATTTGAGTTTTTTCGATTAAAGTCTCTCTTTTGAATATGGTCATTTGTCTGTTGACGCCTATTAAAGTGTTGTAAATTGACGCCTATTAAAGTGTGAGTCACAACGACGAAAATAAAAACAGTTGACGGTCAGATTTAAATGGTTTAGGCGCAGAATGCCCAATTCTCAAAATAGCAACTGAGTCTTTAATGGACTAATTCGTGTCTGTTTTGTTTCGTGCCAACTTTACTTGTAAATAGAGTCCACGCCACCAATTAAGTCCGATAGATGCGGTGCTAGTGTAGTGTCATTGTATCAAATATGTAGGTATGTTGACTGGGGAAAAAAAACTATTTAGTCCGTCAGTCAGATAACAACAAAATATTAGACACCTATTTTTTACTTTATCAAATGAATAAAAAATGGTTTAGATAAAACGCATTAAAGTTGGGGAGTCCCCATGGTTGCATATTAGAAAATCAAAACTTTCCTGAGCAAATTTCAAAAGAACAACTTACAAATCAATAAAGTTTAAAATAACTATGGTCATTTGATCAAAAGTTCAGCTGACCAAAGTCTGGAATATCAATGTTTAAATTATTTATTACACTACTATTATATTACACTATTGACCAAATCGTTTAAAGGTCAAAATGGATTACTGGATAAATTATTAATTATCAAATGGATTAACTGAAAAAGGTAAAAATAATATTAATATTAGCGAATAGCGCCTGTCTGATACAGAAAGCCTTTGCACAACATGACCGGTTTGCTAATACAAATAATATAGGCGTTATACTAATGCGTTGTTATTTCATCATTACCCAATAACAACTTTGCCAAATAGTTCAATTATGAAAATCATTAAGCGATAATCTTTTTTTTAATAACGTATTATTTGACAAATTATTATTAATTTTTATTATTATTACTTAATTTTTTATTCATGTTATCTCATAAAACAACGTTTGGAATAAAAAGGTTTTGCATATTGAATTACGCAATTTCCTAAAAATGAAACTCATTAAATAAGCAGGGTAATTTAATATATAAAACATAAAAATAAAAAAAATGGCAGAAACGACTTAATGAAAAATATTGTGGGCTACGCTGAACCGACCTAATAAAAATAGTTAGATTAGGTTAAATATTTTTACTCTCGAAAAAGGTTAGGTTAGGTTAGGTTAAAACTATGACCCCTACGCCAAAAACGACTAGAATATAAAGAAAAAATATTTTAAAAATTATAAAATTTGATTAGTTATGATTTGGTAGGTACTTATATTTACATCTAGCAAATTTATTCAGTCGTCATTTGTGATTATGTAATTTGATTAGTAATGATTTGATATTTTAAAATTACATCTAGCAACTTTTGATCAGTCGCTCATTTGATGTCACCATACATTGGGATTTAATTTTTTTTCTAAATAAAACATTTGGTCATTTAATTTTTTTTATTCGATTATTGTTCTTTTGAAATTTGCTCGAGAAAGTTTTGATATGATATGATGATCAAATTCAAATTCAAATTCAAAATTCAAAAGTCATTTATTCAAACTAGGCTGAGAAATCAGCACTTTTCGAACGTCAAAATTACATAAGACAGTCCCCCAAAAACGCCCACCCTTCACCACTTCCTAGTGCATAAGCTGGGAAGAAGAAGTGGCGCAACAAACTCCCCAGCAGCACAGCTGTCTGTTCAGTTGAAAAAACTTGATTCTATATAATAGTGCATATTATTATGCTAAAATAATTTACATCACCACAAATTGCAATACAACTCATAAAATAAAAACATTTTAAAGAGTAGATTATGTCAACAATAAATGAAAACAAAATTAAAATAAATTGACTTACAGTCAAATAAAATAATCCAACAATTATATGCTCATATAGTATCGTGTAGTCTAAAATAGTCTAAAATAATTGTTTGTTCCTTGGGGTACATTGGAGTAGCTTAATTAGTCCCAAGCCTTTTTGTCGTCTAAGTAATCTTTAACTTTATAGAAACCTTTTTGACATAGTTTCTGTTTAATAAATGATTTAAATTTATTGAGGCTCAGTTCTTTGACATGGCTTGGGAGTTTGTTGTAAAAACGTACACTTTGGCACTTAAATGAATTACTAATTTTTTGGAGCCTAGTCCTCGGCACAATAAATAAATCTTTGTTTCTAGTATTTAAGCTATGAATGTCGCTGTGTTTAGAATATAGATTTATATTCTTTTTCACATAAATCAGGTTCTCATAAACATATTGAGACGCGACTGTCATTATGTTTATTTCCTTAAATTTATCCCTCAGTGAATGCCTACAACTTAGGTTATAAATTGCTCGAATGGCACGTTTCTGCAGCACAAATATAGCCTGAAAGTCGGCTGCATTTCCCCACAACAAAATGCCATACGACATTACACTATGGAAATAACTAAAGTATACTAATCGAGCTGTTTCTACATCAGTCAAATGACGGATTTTATACACCGCGTAGGCTGCAGAACTTAGCCGCTTCGACAATTTGGTTATATGTGGGCCCCACTGAAGCTTCGAATCCAAAGTAATACCTAAGAACACAGTGGTGTCCACAAGATCCAATTCTGTCCCATTTACTAGTACATTGGTTTTCACCTGTTTAACGTTAGGTGTTAGAAATCTAATACATTTAGTCTTTTTCTCGTTTAAAAGTAAATTATTAACACTAAACCAATGCACTATTTTAGAGAGAGCATTATTCACATCGTCAATAACTGTCTGTTGTCGCTTATCTGCAAATAACACTATTTCATGACTGTTCTTTATAAGGCAAGGTAGGTCATTAATATATACGAGAAATAAAAAAGGGCCAAGAATTGAGCCCTGCGGAACTCCCATAGTGACAATAGAACCCGGAGATCGCTTGCCGTTAACGTCCACTCTTTGGATCCTATTATCCAAATAAGAAATAAGAAGATCCAAGGCAGTGTTTCTAACACCATAGTGATGCAATTTCCTGACCAATGTATCATGAGAAACACAATCGAAAGCCTTAGATAAGTCACAAAAAATGCCTAGGGCATCATGTGACTCCTCCCAGGCCTCAAAAATATGTGAAAGAAGCTCAACACCAGCGTCGGAAGTCGAGCGACCCCTTGTGAAACCGAATTGCTTACTGTTTAATAACTTATGTTTATTAAAATGTCTTTGCAATTGATCTAGCATCAATTTTTCAAATATTTTACTAAAAGTAGGAAGCACAGAAATAGGTCTAAAGTTCGTGGGGTCTGATGTGCTGCCCGATTTAAACAAAGGTATTATTTTACTACTCTTCATTAAGTCAGGAATTACACCACAGTCAATACATTTATTAAAAATAATTGCTAATTCAGGCGCTACAGTGTTGATAATGCATTTTGCAACCTCTACGGAATTTCCCCATAGATCAGCAGTTTTTTTAACATTGAGTGTATTGAAAGTTTTAATAATAATAATATGCAACCGTCCCCATTCCCCAACTTGCGTTTTATCTAACCCATGTTTTATTACTTGTGACGTAGCGAGCCGTATAAAATCTACCGGCCAGTGACGTCATGCTACATTTTAACGCATTGCCTACTCAATGTATTGCCGTAATCTTTTGACTACGTAAAAAAATAAAAAATACGTGTCTAATATTTTTTAATAATCTACCTGAAGGACATTTTTTTTTACATTCCTATTTATTGATTTTTTTATTGTTCTACATTTTACCGCTGGACTTCAGCGATGGCGCGGAGTCTACGTACACACGGCTACACATCAAGCTATAAACTTCCAGTATAAGCTGATCTCGCATTGTACGGAAATCGTATACAATGCGAGATCAGCATAAACTGGAAGTAAATATATAGCTTGATGCGTAGCCGTGTGTACAGTCACGAGCACCAATATGTATACACTGAGCAACTTTAAAAAGTGATTTTCTCCTACTGTTGTGATCGTAATTTTATGTTGTTACGAACATAGTATCTTGGGACCCACACTAATATGAAATAGGTCTCATCTCAAAGTTGCAGTCGTTATTCTATGCGAAAATAGCTTTTGAATTTTGCTAAGTGGATACATATTGGTGCTCGTGACTGTACTATCGAAGAACTTCATAATTATCTGAGCAGTTTGAAAACAAAATCCCGTGAACACGGTGACCACATCTGTCACCGCCCCGGTTCTATAGAGGCCGAGCGCTGCAAGTAGAAATAGTCCTTACGGTGTATAGATATGAACTTCTTCGATGGTACATAGTTCCCTTCAGATACAAAAAATAACACACATATATACTCACGTCTTGGGAGTAGGTAGAAACTACAGAACGCCTTCGATCCTTACATAATCCTTTTGGATCGTTTAGTACATACATCTGGTCATACACGGACGCTGGTTGTGACTACTATGCACCGGACCTTTCTGAAGATACTTGTATACCTATGGCTTTCTGGGGCGTCCCCGCCCCGTGTTTCCACTCACATCTGTCTTGTCACCTTTTGTTAGTCGCCTTGCATTCATCCTCTTAACATGACCTTAATCATCTAAGCATACTCGTTTCAATTAAACTATAAAAAAACTGGCAAAGTGCGTGTCGGACTACGCACAATGAAGGGTTCCGTAGTTGGGATGAATTTATCCCAAGATCAAACTTAACATTGTAGTTGAAAAACATAGTTCTCCCATACATTCCAACTGCAAATGTAATTTTGTACGCACTATATTGAGAGCTTAACCATGTTATTTTAAGACCACAGACTTCTTATAGGTTTTCCTGTAATCTATGAGAAAAGAACCATTCTTGTATTTTTTTCAAAAATAAGTTCAGTAGTTTCGGAGATAAACGGGAGTGCAAAATTTTCATATTTTTTCTTAAATATCTTTATAAGTATTTTTTTTAAGAGTTCTTCGCATTAATCTTTGCTATGTCACACGGTACAGTCCGCAATTTTTTTTTTAATTTTCTTGTATATCCCCCAAAGGTGACCACGTTTAAGTACGTAAGTACATCGTACGTTCAAACTTCATTACGTTACACGTCCGTGTTTGGGTCACAGGAATACATATGTGTATAAAATTTCAACTTAATCGGTCCATTAGATTCGGAGCAAATTGGCTGTGACAGACGGACAGGCACACGAATGATCCTATTAGGGTTCTGTTTTTTCCTTTTGAGGTCTTATAATAACCACAAGAAAAACTAAATTAAGTAAAATAATTGCAATACATATATTCGTGAATATAGAAAAAAGTTGTACAAAACGTAACCCAGTAACCTCACTTTGATGTAACATCACTTTCATTTTACATGAGCCAGGAAAGGTAATTAATCTAATTTCTTCAAACATATTCCGTAGCCTTTACAAGTAAATATGTAATTAATCAGATTTTCTGTTCAAGGAAACTTCGATGGAATATGTTTCAAAAGGTATTTATTTTTAAGAAGCTCGTGGCTAAGTAATAGCAGCTTTAATGATATTAATTAGAAATGATTAAAGTTAACAAAGAGGTTCATTGGCCGTGTGATATCGACCTTATTTCTATCGTCTTCCGTGAGGCTGCTATAATGCCTGATTTACAGGAAGCAAGTTTTTTGCCTGTAGCAATTGAAGCAACAGATGACTTGCATCGTCTAAACTGTTTAAACGGTGTCCACATTTATTGTTGCTTCAACCTTTATTTCAACATCTAAATTACATTATTGAGGTACCCTTGGGCCCAAACTTAGCACACTCTGTATCTTGGGCAACATTACTTAAAAATATAACCTATTTTGGACATTTTTTCATTAAAAAAAATTACAAAAACAAACTAATTCAGGTAGGAAAACTAAAATAATTCATATAGATAAAATATAATTATAAAGATAAAACGGTATCATTTCTATATTTTGCTACTGTACTGTATTTGAGTGTGTGTGGGTGAGCGTGTGCGGGTGTGTGTGCCTCTGCAGTGTGTCAATTGTTTTTTTTTTTATTAAACTAAGGATTGTTTCAGTAAAGGTGTAAGACTGTTCTAAGAGCCATAATTTCACTATGTGTTTCATCTGGGTGTAAGAGGAATTGTCGATCTTAAGTACCGAGCTTACCTTATTGTAGGTGTGAGTATCTCATATCATACTTATGGTATGCTTTGGCATACCATAAGTATGATATGAGATACTCAATTTTTTCAAGGCAATTA
Organism: Agrochola macilenta; assembly: GCA_916701695.1. NCBI lineage: Eukaryota > Metazoa > Arthropoda > Insecta > Lepidoptera > Noctuidae > Agrochola > Agrochola macilenta. Next base: position 17,374,664 of record OU753560.1, on the reverse strand, counting down.
AATGACACCATGTAAATCAGGCTTTAGACTTTCGCTCTGTGAAAACAATGATTGCTCTGTTGTCAGCTGAAAAATTTGTTCTGACAACAAGGTTTTATTTTTGATCGCTACTGTTTCAGCGGGTTTATGTAAGGAAATTTTTATACATAAACCATTTTCATAACAAATACCCATCTAAACCTGAACATGGCCATCCCAATATTCTCTACAATTGTCGAATAGGAAACTGGTATAATCAGTTTGTTATCAAAATGTAGGTATGTACTTCTGAATCGATCTGACTTCGAACTATCTCAACATTTTCAGGCAGAAACTATTTAGGTAGTCTCTGTAGGTATAGATAGTGCTATTCACGAAGCCTTGTTCCTAAACGTGGTTACTGAACTGTAAGGTGTACTGTAAGCAATTACGATGCTGATAAGAGAAACCAGCTTAAGCTACAACGACACTAAACTTCTGCTTACCTCACAATCGTAGTGACTTCTCTAACACTCCGTATCTAAACTCAACCTTTATCCCTTCCGTTTACACACATACACACATACCAAACCTACATCACAAAACAGACACACACCACCTCTACATCACAAAACAAACGCACACCACATCTACATCACAGAACACACACACATACTAACACTTCACACACTTATTAAGTAAATATAAGTTAACATACGTTTGCACCTTATGCTGCTAAGCAGTCTCTATTAAAAATTATTTGTGCTTCTTCTGTCCACCTGGGCTGGCGATCCTTAATACAGGTTACCATGTAACCTAGCTAGGACGCCAGATTCAATTCTGTTTATTGTTACTATTTTTCTGATCATCCGTAAATTGAAAAAGTATGTTTATTGTAACAGACTGTACCACACGTTTTTTTAAAAATCAATACATTATTAAAATTATTATACATTAAAAAGAAAAATGGGGCGCGTCTTCGTGGATGTCATTATCTATACCCACATTACATTTCAAAAAGTTGACACTAGAAAATATATGAAATAATTCGTATCGCGGAATTATTATATCGATATGTTTTGAGCCCATGTATACCAATGTCCGCACTGCGTCCAAACATTCCATTCGATAAACCCACAGAGCATGGAATCGCTTCGTCGGCAGCGTCTAGTGACGGCCGCAGTCGAAACATATTATGTTAATTTAATTTTTCGGACGGTTTAAAACAAATCGCGAGTAGGGGCGACTGTCAAATCGTATTGTCATTCATTCTTAGTTCGGGCTCCAAACTAATCTTATGTCTGTAGATGATAAGGAATAGGAATTTCCCGTAACTTCGGTCTAAACTACGGATTGTGTGTATAACGAGTAGACTCCGAAGTTATGGACCGCCGTCAAATACGTACGTCATTTGTGTCGTAATACGACTATACGGTGACACGCTTGGTTTGCATGGGAAGTGTTGATAATGCCGCGTCTATCAGCGGCCGCCGAAGCGTTTCCGTGCTCTATGGATGATCGGGTATCATAGAACAGTACGGTCGTTTAAAAAGACGAGATCAACCGATGAGTTAGTTAAGTAGTTAGAACATTTATGGAAATCTATTGATAAATTAAAGCCTATCACAGACGTAGCTACAATATATATTAATATAAATCATAGCTACATATTATTACGATCTATTTTCAAAAGCTTTGAGTGACAGCACACGAGGCTTTGATATATACGAGTATATTTCTATGATGTCACCAACCTATACTGTAATTTCTATTAGTGCATATGCCGCTAGGCCGACCATCAATGAAATGAATACAAAATATAATTATATCATCGTTCAGTGTGTGGTAGCTTGCTATAATATATATAATAAAGCACAGTATACTTATATTAACTTCTTTCAGACATTAGCAACTACAAGCTTTTTAACAACGGAATACATTCATTTATTTTGCAGAATATGCTATTAGTTTGTCTATACTAATATTTTAAAGAGGTAAAATTTGTTTGTTTATCTGTTTGTAAGTTTGTATGTAGGGGGTAATCTCCAGAACTACCAGTCGGATTTGAAAAAAATATTTTTGAATTGGATAGCCTGAGATAGATAGATTGTTAAGGAAGGTTATGGCTATGTAACATCACGGCCAGCCCGGCAAAAAAAAAAAGTCTGGGAAACGCTAACCAAAAACGAAGTACTGGCGCGGGCGGGCCCTGGGATGCGACTCCCCCATTCGGCCCATTATTTCGGCCCCCGACCCACCGGTCGCCGAAATTTCACGCGGACGAAGTCAGAGGCAGCAGCTAGTTCTAAATAAATGTATTTTGTTTCTTTATATCTATTTATTTTCATTTATTTATTTATTACAAGGCAACTACAACAGGTAACAAGCACAGTATATCACTAGATTCACATTGTAGGTTTCGACCTGATTATCACCCAAAGCGTAATCGCACAACATGACTAGCAACAATAGTAATAATAAAGAAGACAACTGCAGTAAAACACTTAGTTCACAAAATTACTTTATTATTATTTATTTATCTTTCGTTTTGAAGACAAATCGTGCAAGAGGTTGCAGGAATAGAGGCGGAAATATGTTCCAAACTGCAACACTGCAGTCTGGGACACAATTAAAAAACAATATTATTTTACCTAGCCGTAAGAAGCAGGAACAATGTCGGTGTGGTACAATGGAACTTGAGCAAGTAAGATCAAAGTAAAGTTTCCTGACCTTTTAGAATGGAGGGTGGTACCCTGCAGCATCAATCAATTATTTATAATTGTGTGGGTGGCTGGCTTTTCTACTCATTTGGGACAACGAGTAGGCGTTGACAGCTGCCCAGGGTGGTTAAAAACTACTTTTAAAAATAAATTTGTAGTAGAGTTAGTTAGTTAGTTTAGTAGTAGAGCTTTAGAGGCATGAGGAACGGGTGTAAAGTTCACTCATTCTCTATAGAACAGAGAATCCTTCGACCAGACGAGTTTTATATATGCTGATCGCGCGGTAAACACTGCTTGCGCGATGCAGAATTTCGCGTCAGGTCAGTGTGATGCGTAGTTCGCAAGTGGCCATGTAGATGCCGCCACAGAGCTTTCTTGGAGAGAAATATTCCAAAATAAGCTATTTCTGTCACATGCCGTATTTCCGCTAAAACCCGTTGTGTTTTTTCTTTTTCTAGAAGAATAAAATAGTGTAGAGATAAAAACGCATTCCTAACACAATCTTACTAAAAGAAAAAAACAGAAGCGACACCAATACACACAACAATAAAACATTATGAAACTCATAATCATATTTCTCCGCAAAAAAATCGCGAGTACGCCATAAAACTCCTTTTCCTCCTTTATTTAAAGATTGCTTTCGCATCATAAATTCGTTAAACATTGAAGCACTTTCGGTACCATTTAGTTCTTAGCTCGGGACGAGTCCAATTTTCTGCCTCGTTATGCGTTAAAATTGCCATGCGATGGCCTCTTGGTGTGTTCTTGAGTTATGGCAGTGATATGTAAGATGTTTTGGCCGGGTTATCGGTTATCTTGGTCGTATGTTAGTGGGGGATAGCTGAGATTGATGCCTTTGGTAGCTGGTGAGAAATATTAGGACATGATAACTGACAAGTTGTAGGAGAACCATCGGAAAAGATAAGCATAAGCTCTTCGCGAAACTACAAAGTTTTATGTAATTTAAGACCTAATAAGTCTGCTGGGAAAGACTATTTATTACAATTGTAACGTTCATAATTTGACAAGTTAAACTGAACGTCCACTGATCCGCACCGGCCGCTATGCACGCACGGCACGCAACATATTGAACGGATTTGCCGATGTCATGCATCCACTGTATCCGAATTTTTTATTTAGTCTCGAGTATTTTTGTTGTTTTTAGTAGATGTCATGGAGATTGCCGATATATTATTATTATCAGTTGCTTATTCCTATTTGACTTCATGATTAACAAAGATTTTTTATTACATTCACCAGTCAAGATATAAATCTCACCTAAATTATATAAAAAACAATATATGCGGCAGTGAGCGATACACGTGGTAAACTAATCTATGTGACGTCATCGGCATGCAACGCACATTTTGTAAATGTATCGCGGCGTTTTGTGCGGGTGGTACCGATAGTGGACGCAGTGCTATATTCATACAATAATATCAGCTTATTACTGTCCCACTGCATGGCAAAGGCCTCTTCTCACACAGAGAAGGCACGAGCGTTGATCACCACGCTTGCTCATGACGGGTTGGTGATTTCAGACTTTTATTAACTATAAGTCCAGGTTTCTTCACGATGTTTTTCCTTCACCAATGTCAGTAATGTCCAAGATAAACTCAGAAAGTACATATGAATTGAAAAAGTCACATTGGTACTTGCCCGTATTTGAGCCCACAACCTCGTACATGAGAGGCGAGGCCTTTACCACTGGGCCATACAACATATTCATACAAAGCAAACCAAAATCCATTGCGTGCCGTGCGTGCGTTGCAGCCGGTGCGGACCAGTGGATGTTCACCTTAAACTCCAATGCAATAAACGCTTTTTCTCAATAAGAAAATGGAAACCACTACGTCGAATAAAAAGCAAAAGCTACTTGCAACCAAGATCAAAAAAGTACACGATAACACGACGCTTAAGAAAACCCGCCAGGCAATCTCAAAAGAAGGATCCTACCCAACTTACGCAGAACAGTAATGTTTACCTCAACACTACATGTTAACTAGAACATTTCCTTTTACCCAACAGAAAACGGTGTGAAAATACCAACGTAATATACAAACTTATTTAATATCCTGTTACGCAAAGCAAAGAGGGCCTTGCAACTAAGGCATGTAATTTTAATGATTAACTTGACGCCTACGCACCTGAGAGTGTTCCTCTTAGTACGTACTTGTCTTGTTTTATGTTGCAAATCCCTGCTGGCTTCAGGATGGATTGCTTAGGTTTTTAGATAATGGTTTAGGAGACTAGAATGAGGTAAAGCCTTTTTTGTAAAAGTATGGAGAAAGTCTTTGAGAAATCTTTGAGGTTTCCAAAAGTTTCAGTTAAAATGTTCGACATGGACCTTGATTATTCTTCGTCTTCATCTTGTATCCTATTAATTGCGTAATGGTCATCCATGTTACCCTCATGTTCTCCATCTTTTTCCAGATGAAGTTTTGCCTCGAATCATAGACGCCACTAAATGCCAGGGCCTTGAGTGGTTATCATGCGTATTCTGTGTAGAGCTCACGCAAAACGTCAAACAGCCAGTAATAGGATTCGCCCATCAAAGAGCGCTGTCCAAAATTAGACGCATTATTAATTTATTATACATAAAACAAAAGGTATTTTAATAAAACACATATATTAAATGAAAAAATATTATTTTCAAGTTAAACATAACTTTACAAATGACTACTATGTAATATCAACATAATCTAAAATATTCACAGATTAAATTATTAAAAAAATGCTCTAATTTAACATGTATTTTTTCCAAATCATTAACACTACTCGTTTAGACGTGATCTTCAGTATAAAATTCATAAAAGTCGGTTATTGTCGCCTTAATTGCTAACTCGTCCTCCATTTCCGAAGAACAAAACTTTATAAAATAAATAACTTGCAAAATCAAAAACCCGACTGCAAATCACATAGCTGAAAAGAGAAAAACAAGCTTTATAATCTATAGAATTGTATGGTATTGCAGGTGGAGGACAAACAAAAGTTACACCATATTTTCAGTTTTTTGGTTTGTCCATTATTTATTTTATTTTAGACTTTGTGGTGTCCTAGGCACAGTCTTAAAACTGGTACGACACAAACATGGCCAATTTGAACGATATCAAAAACTTTCAAACCTATTTATTATTCCTTATTAAATTTAAACATAAAACTTAAATATATTTGTAATCCCCTTTTAATTTCCTTTATTTTGATACCCTACTTGATAGATATATTATTTATTTTTAAATTTAACGTAGGTACCTTTTTTTTAAATTTATGATTTATTATTTGGCGACAAAAATCCGCCATTTTTTTAACACCTATATATCTAAGGATACTTGGGTTTTTAAGACAAATACAACAATACTGTAACTGTCGAAATCCATCCAGCCGTTTGGAAGATACGAGGTATTAAAGAAATTTACAAATATACATACATAAAAGACACGCGCGAAAAACATAACTCTTCCTTGAAAGTTGGGTAAAATTTTTAAGTTTAGTTTTTTTCTCTTTAAAACAAAAGGGAAGTCCAAATACGTAAAAGGCGACTACCCTCATTGGAATTGGTTTTCTCATTGGAATTGGTTTTCTCATTGGAATTAAGAAAATTTATTAAATATGAGCAAAGGTCACAACACACACAGTCACATACGGGGATAGACTCAAACTCTCCAATGGGAAGGAATACGACTAATAAACAATTTTATCTACTTGAGAGGAATAAAGTTTGCTTATCTCAAGCATCAGGTACAGTCACGAGCACCAATATGTATACACTTAGCAACTTTACAAAGTGATTTTCTCCTACTGTGGTGATTGTAATTTTATGTTGTTACGAACATAGTATTTTGGAACCCACACTAATATGAAATAGGTCTTATCTCAAAGATGCAGTCGTTATTTCATGTGAAAATCGCTTTTGAATTTTGCTAAGTGGATACATATTGCTCGTGACTACACGTGTAAGGTTATTATTATTATGATCATGTGGGTTTATTCGTTGTATTTCTCTTTGATGGTAAATTGGAGCATTTTGTATAGACATTAAATTTTTTCCTCTTATGAGAGTGCCTAATTCTTGATGGTCAAAAGTAGCCAACAGTAGCCAAGTGGATTAACAACATAATTTACTACTGCTCTTATATCGTTCATAACATTAGCATCTGCAAACCTTCACGTTGTTAACAGACCGGTTCGCCCTAGAAAAGTAACTAAGATGTAGCGTATTCATTATGTTCACTTTTCGCAGTGAAATCAGGTTTGAGATATATCTTTATTTCCCATAAGAAATTTCACTTACATGAGAAATATTTAACTAATTTAAAAACATAGTTGATTAACGTACAAAAAATAAATTCAACATACATCGCAACAACAGAAATCGCAGCAGTAGAGTGACGGTAAGGCAAAGATTATCAGCAAAATTCCTTCAGTTTAGAACGCTCCAAACTTGAATCAACACGCTCAAGCAAACGTGACCAACACACGACTTTCTTTTTTTCCCTATACAGTATGTTGAGTAACGAATGGTGTTCCCGTTAATCCGCAATATAGTATAGCGTCCTTATAGGCAAAAAAAAAAAAATACAATAAAAAAAAACGCTCGTCTTTCAACTCGGAAAGATAAGTGCGATAAATGCGCGTGTACAGAGTGCTTTACGTATAAATTTTATATATTTTTTTGATTATTTTATATTAAAAAAAAGATAATATTACTTTAGCATGTATGGTCGCTTTACTATGCGGGTTGACGGGAACACCCTCCGTTAGTTAACATACTGTATATGCAGCATGTATCAGAAAGGTGTGGTTACAATTACAGACCATGAAACTGAACAACCTATCCATGGAACTAACATCGTTATTGCAAAAAAAAAATCAGCTGTCCCATACATGAGTTGAGTAAGTTTTGTGTGGGATAGTTGATATGTTTTTATGTTGGTCCCATGGAGAAAGTAGTTTGATGGTCTGTACTATACCTACTCATAAATATGATCACACTTTTGTAATACATGGTGTACCGCATGATTATTTTTACGTCTCGAAAAAAATAGGGTATAATAGGTGAACGGAGTAAAAGCCTATGGCACAGATTTTCTTTTTGTTTTATTTTAACTATAAAAAATATCGTAATTCAAATAATACGCACCCTACTAAATGCGCGGAATTTATAAATGAATTCGTAGCTTTCCTTAGCGGCCGATAGGTAGTCGCCGCACTTGCCGTCGGCCTTTTTGATAGCTTTCGCAGGCGCACAACACACCATATTATTCTCGAGATGATAAAAAAATTCAGCCGGTATAGAAAAGTCTTTTGTTCGGCAATGCTCAGAGTAAGCCATCTATTATTATTCGTCAAGACTATTTTCTACAGAATTTTGCAACCTATTTTCGAATATCAATCAAGCCCATTATTCTCGAGCTCGTCGCTAAGTAATAACAGCCGCACGGGTCGATCCATCAGGTTACGCTACGCTTGCCAGGTTTGGTCCGTGGATGGGTGACCATCTTTACATACCAAGACTCCTCCGTGCCTCGGAAAGCACGTTGCTGTTGGTCCCGGCTGTCATTCGTGTATATTTGACAGTATTTACGGGTCGTCAGAAGCCCGAAAGTCTGACAACCTGTCTTACCAAGGGGTATTGTGTTACCGTGGAGATCAGATAGGCAGTCGCTCCATGTAAAACACTGGTACTCAGCTGCATCCGGTTAGACTGAAAGCCGAGCCCAACATAGTTGGGGAAAAGACTAGGCAGATTGAATCAAACCTTTTTTTTTATTTACTCCCAATTTTATTTTATTTAAATTTAAGCAAATAACTAGGCATTTCGACAGCTTAAATATCAGATTTAATTACCAAGGTTCGAAACGACTGCACTGTAATTACCTATAGAAGAACGGGCTCTTTTGTTTCTTTGTAATTAATTAAAATTGGAGTCGAAGTGCTTTTTAGGTACCTTTTAGATGGTTATATGAAACCTGCCAGTTGTTTTTCAAATATTTTCAAGATTGGCTTTTAGTTTTAAAGAGTGAATAATTACAGGCTGTCGGTCTGGAGCGGCTTGAGATTTTATTTCATTAATTATAGACAGTAAAAAAAGTAAAATACGTTTATTGGACACAGACAAAGCTACGGTTTCCTAGAACAGCGCTGACCGAACACACAACGGCCGCAATTTACCGGCAAATGACGTCACTGAAACGTTGTTAATGAAAGTAAGCTTGCATGTTTTCCTAGAGAGCGTTTTTGTCACCGTAAAATCAAACCCCGCTGCGTAAAGAATTAAATGTCTAGATTTGCCCTCATCGTACTTAGTCACGCGAAAAAGAATCCATACTGTGAAGAGTGAGCTCACACAATTGATGAAACAGCGTTTCCATGACAATCAAGTCAAGTCACTGCGACATTTTGTGTGTCAGAGGTGTCAAATGCGACCATCTTTGAAGCTACAAGGCGAATCTACAATACAATACTTTGGCTCAATTTTTTTTTTTTTTGTCAGTGCTGGTACGTTATTGTGTGCTAGAGGTGTTACTTACGTCATTGTGTGTCAGAGGTGTCAAAACGAAACAGAAACACGACTATCTTTTGACGCGGTATCTAACGATTTACACTCATTTTTCATTTTTCACGTTCCACCTTTCGTGGTAAAATTTTTATGTAATTTTTTTTGTTTAATACTCATTTACTTTGAATTTTTAATTTTACTAATTGTATTTTATGTTTAGTTTTTCTATAGCTTATTATGACGTTGTTTTGTGGTGAATGCTGTGTATACCTATAATAGGCATACATACCAGTAATTGTATTATGGTTTTATTCTGTTTGAAATTTTGTGTATGTACTGCTGTTGGTGTACCAAATAAATAAATAGATTTAAATATTTGCCGCTGCCATCATTTTCATGACAGTCGTCTCTGCGGCCGTTATGTGCGGCCACCGCACTTCTATGAAACCGTAGAGTAAGACCCACTTGCACTACCAGTCACGTTAAACAATACTTCATATTTAACGCTAAACGAATTTTAAACATCATTCTGTCTCTGTCATCTTCAAACAATTGACAGAAAAAGGAACAATAAAAAACCAAACACTTATCTCTAATAATATAATGTTGTATTATTCCTCACGGCTGCGCCTTCAAGGCATAGTTCAGCACAAAAGCCAGACCACTAGTGCCTAAAAAGGTAGAGGAGGAAATTGACGATTACCAAAGAATGAAACATTTAAAGACTGCTACCATAACTTTTAGGGACACCATGAGTTCAGCAAAAATATGTAGGTAACCACATCAGAAAACTGATTTTTATATTTTGTTTTTCCACATTATCAGACTCTCAGGATTTAAAGTACTATTAATGCCATGCAAATCAGAACACCATCTCGACACTAAATGTGATAAAAATAAATAGAATTTCACCACCACGTAGCTGTTAATCAAATTATTTTTCCATCAGTCTTTTTAGCTTGCAATTAATTGTTCGGCGACAAAATATTTTCACCCCTCTAATGATTTTTTGACGAGGGTACCCGAATTTGTTTCGTGAAACAACACTGATTTTTATGCTTTCGTTCGATAGACGATTTAATTTTGGGGTACCTCTAGTAATTAGTGCTTATGGTATTTGTTCATATTATTATTCTGAAATTCAATTAATTTGAAGAGGTTTTCTAGATGAGAAGTGTTCATTGTTATATTGGAATGTCACTAGCTAAATTCCTGAGAGTTTCAAATATTTTCAAGATTGTTTTGAGATTGTAGAGGTTTTGAGACAGAATCATTTGAACATTTTTTTTAACAGTTTTATTTCCCGTTTTTATTTTGTTATAATACTAGCTGCACCCCGCGGTTTCACCCGCATAAGTCTCGATCCCGTGGGAATATCAAGATAAAAAGTATCCTATGTCCCAACCTAGGCTATGGTCTACCCATGTGCCAAATCCGTTCAGCCGTTTTTGCGTGAAAGCGTTACACAAACTAACTTTCACATTTATAATATTAGTTAGGATACAGAGTGCAAGGGAACGGTTACCATGAATTCAGTACATGAGGTTAGATTCGAAAAAATTCTGTTTTCTAGAAAAACGTTTCCTGAAATCGGACTTCTGAAAAAGTTACCATGAATTCACCACAATGAGAATCATGTGCACCGTGTATATTATTCTAATTCGATTACTTTGTTACCAATTACCTAAACAATAATACTGTTTTTGACTACGAACCACAGACCCATGACTGACACATTTCTTCTTAAAAATAACACTTATGAAAAGAAGAAACAAACTTGTACCGCTTGCTTTTAGAGATATATACTCCTGGCCCCCGAAACACAAAGTGCTCTAAAGAAGTAAACCCAACTAAACCCACTAAATAACTCAACCTAATTAGTGTAAAACAATACTGAGGGTCGTTTACTTGGGGTCTCTGCGTAGAAATAGATTCTATCAACTCAGGCAAAAACTACTAGAACAGTGGCTTGGCTACAGTTAATTAATCTAGATTGAGGTTGCAAGGTTACACGTTTGTGCTTAGAAAAATCGTTGGTCTCATAGAGGATACTCATTTATCTTCTTGGTTGATAGTTTTTTGTTTCAATAAAATGAATGAGCTTTATAATTTTTTCGTATTATTGCTTAACTGCCAAGTAGAATTATGACACATTTAGACCCCGAAATGTCTCAGAATTCTACTTGCCCCAGAAGGTCACTTGCACCAGAAGTGGAGCGCCCATCTGTAACTTGTGGGACCGTTCGAGTAGCTATTGTACTGACGTATTTCCCAGATTATCCCTAGAAATCTGTATTTCTTTAAGGCCATGACTAAAGAGAAGCTTAAGCAATTTATGAGCCTGTCTCTTTGTTTTTAAAACACAGTTCTTCAGAAAACACGTAAGATTCTCATTCTCAATTCAAGAGCACTAGAAGATTGTTTCTGCTAAAGTATATGCACTGGTTGTATGTCATGTATATAAAGTATCGCACATGAATTCCACACACCCTCACAAGTCGCAACATTACTTAAAACCGCAATAAATACGAGCCCAAGAAATATTGCAATATTACTTTCAAAGTTCAGGCAATGTATGACTGTATGAAACCAACTTCGATGTCAATGGACTTTTTACTACTGTTCCTCCCAGATTTGTTGATTTAATTTTTAAGTATTAAATAATTTAAGTAAAAAATTTATTTCTATAACAATATTTATAACAACTAAATATTTACACTAGGTACTATACTATTAAATGACTAACTAACTATACAAATAAATACAAAAACAAAAGGATACTATTGGGCGTCGAAGTATCGCGAATCGCTGTTATCCGAAAACGTGCCCAGAAAACTAGCAGCATTGCTACGTTCAATGGCAATGCTAATTCTTTGGCCAAAGACTGCGCCAGCTTTCTGGACACGTGAAGTGTCGACCAATTGGCGAGAAATTTCCTTAAAAAAGAGATGCGCACTTGGGTCCCATGACCTAAGTTAGCGTTTCGAACCCAAACGGCTCAAAATGTTAGTTATATAATAATTTATTAATATTATTTTCTAAGTGCAAAAGCCCTTTAAAGTTTTCCAATCTAATCGGGAGACGCATAAAATAAAAATTAAACTTAGCCTTAGGTAAGTAGTAAAGTAGCGTTTAACACTTTAGTTTTATGTTGGATATAAAAATATTTTATATTTATAGAAAGTGGTAGTTGATATTTTATAGATTTTGATTGTATTTTCATTGGTTCTTTCTTGGAACTGCCATAGCAAAAGAAATAAAATTAGGTGTTTTCTTTACGGCCAAAGGCGTGATTGTGTACTTATGGTAGTGCTAAATAGCGTAATTGGGTACCTAATTGCAGGCACTTTTCAATTACGTACTTGATATCGAAATGCAATGTCACCTATGGTACAACTTAGGTCGATGTCGTGACTTATTACGGTTTTCGCCAATTCCTCGCTTTAAATGTTTATTATTTTGTTAAGCGAGGAATTGGCGGCAAAACAATATACAGGTTGTTCGGCAGAGGGTTGAACATACGAAAATGGCGGACCCGTGGGGCCGTCTACTACGTTTTTAGGCCCAATAACAAGACCCAGGCCACAAAGATTTTTTTAATGATTTTTTTATTTAGTTTTCGGAATTTGTCGTTGCCAAAACTTCAAACGTCCATAATTTCATTTAAAAACAACAAAACTGGCAACATTTTATTTTTATTTTCATCTAAAATAACTGTAAAATCTTATAAAATTCGTATTTGATGCAGATAATTGCTAGAAAAGTAAATACGAGCCCTTAAACTACAAACAAATCAAAAATAAATACCGAAAGCCCGACTTTGAACTGTGTTAAAAAAAAAACTAACAGTGATAGAGCAGTTCTAATTTTAGAAAAACATCTTTGATTCATGCCCAATCTAACGGTAAGCAATATGTACAATTTATTTTAAAACAACTAGAACAATTCGCCAATTTTAACTGCCTGGGACTTTTTTCAACGAAAGGATTGCGAAGGAAATTTGCGAAAAGTGAAATTAATGATTATACGAACCAAATTTTTTTTACATATTGGATTCTACAATTATTATTCTAGAAAAAAAAAAAAATTGCCAGTTTTGATATTTTAAATGAAATTAGGTATTGACGTTTGAAATTTGAGCAACCACGAATTTCCTATAAATTAAAAAAAAAAAACATTAAAATTAAATCCTTTTGGCCTGGGTCTTGTTATTGGACCTAAACACGTAGTAGACGGCCCCACGGATCCGCCATTTTCGTATGTTCAACCTTCTGCCGAACATCCTGTATATTATAATTCCCCATAATAATTGGCCTCACTACAACATTATCGTAAAACTGTAAAAAAACTTATAGAATCGAATCATGTCAAACCCAACGAAATTGAGAAAATCGATGGCGACTGATATAATCCTTCTATAATCCTTCTAATCTTCTTCTATCTTCCAATGAACACACCCTATAGGTACACAACTTAACATCGTGTTTATGTTTGAACAGTCATACACATTGCAGACAAAATAATCTGCGCGTAGTCCGACTAATCGCAACATAAATACGCAAAGACTGAACGTTGACACAATGATTATCCCAGTGACACTGGCCAGGCCTAGTGTTAGTTTACTACCTGTGGTCGTACTGTCCATGGTAAACAGTTCCTGTAGGTACATTCAACATACAGGATGTGCACGTACGAAGTCGGCTTAGTGAATGTTTAAACTGGTATACAATGTCACCCATGGGCATATGCCCTTATTTTTCTGAATATTCATGATAAATTAATAATAATAATAATAATATTTATTGCATAAAAATATTTACAAAAAGTATACAATTAGTCCACAGTAAGATTTCACAAAACAATAATTATAGTGCCTAAAAATAAACTAAATCTAAAATATGTTTAGAACAGGTGCAAGTAATAATGGTTCGGAATTACAATGTTAGGAAGCGACCCGCCCGATGTAGGTTAATTCAAACCTGTGTTTCAGGCCATCACTTTACATTTAAATTAAATTGGAACACTAAAATTTTAAGACAAACTGATATAAGATAATCTAATAACGAATATGAGAAAAAGCTTAATGGTACATTAATATCTAAAAAGTAAACCTATGTAAATATACAAAAATAAATACTTACGAGTGAATAAAGTATCATCATGACAAAATTTCTAAAAGTGTTTCTGTGTCTGTGTAATTGAGTATCGCTAAATGTTCTGATAACATTTTACTACATTTTTTATCTCTTTCACTATAGAAGTTTAGTGACTTAATGTTGAGCCACAAAAAAGGTCCTAAAAATACATAAAATCGATTAGCATACGCATGTCTAGTTTGAGGCTTTATGCAAACCATGTCCTTAATTTTTTTTATCGAAAATTTACTTAAAAAGAAAAGGGGGTGGTATGATCTTTAATTTTCTTTTTCTTTTTTTTTTCAAAATCCCTCTGTACTTTTATGGACTTACACTTGTGTTTTTTAAAATAAATACAGTTTTTTTTTTTTTGGTTCACCTCCGTTTTTTTTTTATATGTATACGGCAAATTTTATTGAAAAAATGTTAGTTATTCCAATAAAATAACTCATAAGCTTTTAGAAATAATAAACAGAATCCAAATCGAGCCAATAACATAGGAGATATGGCAAACGCTACAAAAAAAAAAAAGAGCATGAAAAATATTAAAGATAGACTTTTAGAGTTAATTTTCCATAATTTTTCATGAATATTCAGAAAAATACGGGCGGGCACATGCCTATGGGCGACATCGTATAACCTGCGAAATTAAGGCTGTATACTGAATCTTGCTGTACAACATTGAAAATTAACTTAAAACCTTGCCAATGTGGTTTCATAAACAAAGCACTCTTTGTTACTCGCTTTCACAAATACGTCGCACTATGGTCAGTCAGCCCCACTACTAACGTAGAGGATTGGCTGTAGGAATATAGCTCTTACTGACAGGAGAGAAGAAGAAGAAAAGTTTAACAGTTCTAAATTTCACAGAAAAGGTACAGTCAGCATCAAAAGTTGATGACCACATTTAGATTTTCAAAATTGCTGTATAGTGAAGTGCTAATAGTGAATACAGTGTACAGCGATTTTGAAAATCTAAATGTGGTCATCAACTTTTGATGCTGACTGTACCTTCTCAAATATTTTCAAGCTAAAGATGGCCTGTCTGTAGCCCGTTTGATCAAACCGTTATAAAAATAAATAGTGCACTACAAATAGCTTCATTATTTGCTTTTTAGTCTGTGTTAATTTAAATGCATTTTCTTTCTTATAATCCAGCTAACAACGATTGTGGTTGTGAATAAAATTCCAATGTAAACTAACAATCCTAGTTATTTATTATCTATTAGGAAATGTTAGGGACGCTGCTTTGTTAGTAATTAATTAGACTATAAAAATTATAAACACATGCAAAAATCAATATTGCAACCATTTACCACTTTGCTAAACACAGCAATTAAACAGACATACCTGTAAAATCTCGACTAGTGTATCAAAATTAATTATCTATTTTTACGATACCCCCCGGAGGGCCCACATGCGCATCAATAAGAATAGTAACATTTATTTATTTTTTTGAAAATCCAAGAGTGCAAGCCTCATATCGCTCATTCAACAATTTTACCCATCAATATGGGAAAAATTTCTCACCTCGCAATATTTACGTACTGTCAGACTGTTTAGGTTTGCTTTGTTGGTAGGCCCGAAGTTGGAAACATATATAGATAAAGATATTATAGCAGTAAGTTTTTATTACTTAATGATAATTAAACTACTTTGAATAAAAGAGCCATTTTCAATAGGGTTAGCTATAATGTTTTCAGGTTTCATACTTGATGGACGGGATTTTTTTTAAACAATTTTGATGATTTTTACGTTTCTGCTGCATTAAATCAATTTTTGAAAAGTTCAGAATTAATCTCCATTAAACTAATATACAATGGTATATAAATTAAGTAGCTTTTGTGTACTAGCAGGAGTGTTACTATAAAAACATTTGCAGAGAGGAGGCAAAACAAATTTTTCGATCGCAAAGCACTCTCTAATGCTTCGCAATCGAGTGAGTCGTGCAACACTCGTACACGGTACATACCTACTACACATTTTTCGGAACGACGAATTTCCAAAATAATTATTGTACTAGGAGTGCATAACCACTAACAACAGTGCAACGAATGGGGATCAAACTCACCCCAGAGACGATGTTCCATTGTGGCTACCGTACCAACCTGCGGTTCCTGCGATAACCACGATAAGCTACAATGTGTCGGCTCCACCCGTTCGAACAATGTATTTGATAGTCCATTCAGTTTACGCATTCATAGGACGTGGGTATTTGATCGGAAGACGTGTACCTATCCTAGTTCACTGAATTTGAATTTATGAGTTGTATTGTACAGCGAGCGTTTATTACGGTCACATAAAAAACAAAAAAACACACAACACATAACACAGAAAACAAAACAAAACATAGAAGAAAACAAAATACGCCGATAAATTTGAGGAGGCAAAGAGTAAATCATAAAGTAAGAGATGTAGGCGTATCTCACCAATGGAACTGAATACGATCAACCTATCCAAACCGCAGCTATCAGTGACAATATTCCACAACAAAGATGACACTGATTGATCTTGAATGTGGTTAAGATGAAGTACTGATTGCGTTTTGTTTCAATGGTCATATTCGACCTTAGACCAATTACTTTGACTTATCTCGCCATGTTTTCGTTGTCATAGATGTTCAAGATTAGGCTGCCTGTCCATTGAAGCGGAGCGAGGCAGCGGAGAGGAGAATGGCAGCGGAGTTGCGGACAGTGTCTGTCCATTGATGCGGAGCGAGGTAGCGGAGCGGAGTTATGGACTGTGCGGAGCTAGACCGAGTTCACGCGACGAGTAAAATTCCCCGCTCCGGTTCCCCGCTCCACTTCTCCGCTCCGTTTCCCCGCTCCGCTTCTCCTCTCCGCTTCTCCGCTCCGTTTCACCGCTCCGCTTCCCGGTTTTGTATGAATTTTTAAACTAGTTCGCAAATCCCTGTCCACTGGAGCGGAGCGGAGGTTTTATGCAATTCCATTGGTTAATATTGGCACACCGCTACTCCGCTCCTCTCCTCTCCGCTCCAGTGGACAGGCAGCCTTAGGGTTCCGAGGAGTTGGGTGCTATACCCTAGCCACGTTTAGACACTTACGGCAGCTAACAATAAACATGATGTAACCTAGTCATTCTTCTGCAGTCAAATCTTCAACAGGCAAGAGATGTCGAAGATTACAATATCAAAGTTATTGAACTAAGTATACAATGCCGCCCATGGGCCTGTGACCGCTTGAGTCCCGCTTGGGTGCTAAAAATAATAAACAGAATTAAAATCGAGCCAATAACATCGGAGATGAGGCAAAATGTAAAGCAAGGTCACAAACGCTACTCAAAAAATTAAAATTGAATAACTTGAAAAATATTAAAGATAGACCCTCTTTTTAAAGTTAATTTTCGAAAAAAAAACATGAATATTCAGAAAAATACGGGCGATCACACGCCCATGGGCGGAATTGTATAATACAAAAACTTTAATATTGCATATTTTTTTAAATATAACCAGCCGTTATTGCAAATACATTTATTTATTTCTTGCATGCATATCAAACAATTTTGTTAACTGTAGTTCATCATCTATATTCTTAAAAGCCGTAGATCTGCCAGAAACTTTAAAAAGTTCACACAGAGTCTAGTAATTTCCTGTTAACGTTCTCCTACTTCATTTGCCATTGATAAACGGTGTACTGTGTAGATTGTCCAACTGCTATTGGGAGTTCAGTCGCTTAACCTGATGGATTAGTGGTCCCGTACACATCTGTCTGATGTCGGCTTCTTGTTTGCATCAGCCATCAGTTGTCTTTGAGTTTCAGGACTCAGTAATGGGCTCATGTACGGTGTTAGTGCGTATATCAAGGATTGGCAACATTTCACATGAGATTGGGTGGTCACCGAAACGGTATCGAGCTATATTGCTTCAAACTGACCGTTTGCACGCTCCGCAATATCGCAGTATAAAGATGACTAGTACATAAACTAGGCCACTTTTACATTTAATAATAAATAGCTACGTCCCGCGGTTTCACTCGCGTAACTCTCGATCCCGCGGGAATATCGGGATAAAAAGTATCCTATATCCTAATCCAAGTCATGGTCTACCCATGTGCCAAATTTCATTCAAATCTGTTTTACCGTTTTAGCGTGAAAGCGTAACAAAGAAACTCACTATCGCATTTGTAATATTATACAGGGTGTTCGGCAGATGGTTGAACATACGAAAATGGCGGATCCGTGGGGCCGTCTACTACGTTTTTAGGCCCATTATCAAGACCCAGGCCACAAGGATATTTTTTTATGTTTTTTTTTTCGGAATTTGTCGTTGCCAAAACTGCAAACGTCAATAATTTAATTTAAAAACAACAAAACTGGCATCATTTTATTTTTATTTTCATCTAAAGTAACTGTAGAATCTCATAAGATTCGTATTTGACGCTGATGTTTGCTAGAAAAGTAAATACGAGCCCTTAAAACTACAAACAAATCAAAAATAAATACCGAAAGCCCGACTTTGAACTGCGTTCAAAAAAAAAAAACAGTGATAGAGCAGTTCTAATTTTAGGAAAACATCTTTGGTTCATGCCCAATCTAACGGTATGCAATATGCACAATTTCTTTTAAAACAACTAGAACAATTCGCCAATTTTAACTGCCTGGGACATTTTTCACCGAAAGGATTGCGAAGAAAATTAGCGAAAAGTGAAATTAATTAATATGCGAACAATTTTTTTTTTAATGTTAGATTCTACAATAATTCTAGAAAAAAAAAATACCAGTTTTGTTATTTTAAATTAAATTATTGACGTTTGAAATTTTAGCAACCACGAATTTCCTTTAAATTTAAAAAAATCATTTAAAAAAATCCTTGTGGCCTGGGTCTTGTTATTGGACCCAAACACGAAGTAGACGGCCCCACGGATCCGTCATTTTCGTATGTTCAACCTTCTGCCGAACATCCTGTATATACTCGTAAATATAGTTAGGATTATTTATTTTAATACGTTTGTACTAATATGTCTACTGTGGCTATATGTCTGACAAAAATGCTGGTGAAAAAGCACTTGACTGCTAACCTAAGTAAGTACATAATAGAGTGCTTGCTACACGCTCTTCCTCATCACACTAAATAAGGCAATAACTTATGTGATTCCCATAATTTTTCCACTTTCACATGAAGGCTCATAAACTTGTAGCTCTTGTGTGTACTTCACCCAGTACCTATTTTCCTGTATACTCTTTAAGCTCTTTTCAGATATACGAGTACTTTTCAATTTAAAAGGAGTTTATACAGTTTCCTTATCTATTTGTCTATCAGTACGGATTCCTGTACATGACGCCGGAGCCGCACCGGAGCCGCACCAGAACCGCACTGGAGCCGCACCGGATCCGCACCGACGCGGCAATGCAAGATTAATTCAGAACATCTCAAAATGAAAATGTTAAATCTACTCGGCGCTGTTGCGGCGGCGACGCGCGACGTGGCGGCAGTGCAGTGCATGGACGATAAACTCAAACGCAAAGCATTTATTTCAATTAAAGCATTTACAGGCACTTTTGAATTGTCAAGGAATCGTTCAGTCAGAAATATGAAGCTAGTTGCTCATTCCAAGGCGTAGTAGGTACCTATGGAGAAGAACGGGCAAGAAACTCCACGGACACTCTTTTAAATAAAATAAATTGTTACTCAATATTGGTTACATCATTCATGTTGAAATTATACATGTGAGAACAATGTAGAAAGACGTGCACGTTAGAAGCTTCCGTAATAAAAAGATAAAACAAAGAACAATTCAAAAATTTAAATCAGCCAAGGCAGCTAACAGTTGACCAGTCCCAACTGATGGCGTCCGTTCATGAACATGACGCATGGATCAGCACCATTCAGCTCAACCATTTTGAAGGGAGCTAAATGATCCAACACACGCGCCACTATCAGCGAGATATCTGAGTGAGCATGACATACTCACAGCCGCCAGGGCACATTCAAGTCAATAAAAGACGAATTACCCGGTAAATGGTAGCTCATTAGTACATAGTGCTCACACCTGTGCTCTGCAATTATATAATACAAAGGAGATTGATTTTATACAATGCAAAGATGGTCTCATAATCTTCAGCAGCTCCAACAGTATTTTCAGCATTCACAGGATATTCAGACGTATACACAAACATGCTGTCCGGACTTCATTCCAGAAAATTCGCAGATATTTCACAGAACATGGTTAGTTAAAATGTTGTAAACTCGAAGTTAGTTCATTAATAATCCCACGTGTAAGCCAAATTTAAATTATTTCAATAATAAAGTTGACTGTTTATTTAAATTAATTTAAAGCTGTTATTTCAAGTTAGAACTTATTCGTCATAGACGAAATCAATTACTATTGTTTTATAACTAAAAAAGGAATGAAGTCTACATATATTAAAGATGTCTACTTTTGCTTCTACTTTTGTGTGAAAATATTTTTGAAGTAAAAACTTCTTAAAAAGCGATTTTTGTAGGGGATAAACTTATGGATTCACATCACCGACATGTTCGCGCCTTAGTGCTGTACTATAGAAGCTAGATGGCGCTAATACCAGTTTTAAGTTTTCACTTCTGTCGGAATTTCCCATGCCTGCCTATTTTTTGTCGTCTTTAAACATTTCAGCCATCGACGTCTTATAAAAAATAGATTTAAATTGACGTGGTATTTACTGAATTATTACTCAAGGCTATTTGACACCTCCCGTGATCCAAGGGCTGGTTTTCACCTTGGGCAGAGGGTAAGCATTGCCAAACAACGTGGCAATGCGGCCAGTCTATTGGGTACATTACCAGTCGACAGCGATGCGGATGAATTTTTCGATGCTATATTTTAGTTAAGTTAGTATATATTTTTGCTATTTTTATTAATTAATTCGTTATAAGTTGTTATGTACCCACTTGTAAATATTAAAATGTGTTCATAAAAATAAAATAAAAATGAGTGGATTATTCTTAATAGCCTGAAATTACATCACCTGAAATTATTTTACCCTATCAAAGCTTAACAATAACAGAAATCAAACTTCTAAACAACACTTAATTTTGTTATTGAATAGAGAAACAGAATGGCAACTGATTACTCGCAAATTGAATTTCAGTAATAATGAAACAGTTAATACAAACGATAAATATAACAAAATGGCGGTTTGTTATACTATCAGTTATCTCTTACGCCCTGACGCGTGCGGTCAGCTTGAACATGGAATTAATTGTAATAAATTTGAAATAATATTCGCTGAGTACTGATGATTTTTAACCGTTTTGAAGAGGCATTATTATGATTTAGTAGGGTCGACCGTGCTCTGCTCGTGTGAAAATAGAGAATGCTCATTTCATAGTATAGGATAGTTCATACTAATTCCATGTATAGTACAAATTAATTCCATGCTGCCATGTTATTATTGTAAGGTAGCCATATTGATCTTAACTTTGGGCTACCGAGCTCTGCTCGTGTGAAAATAGAGAATGCTCATTTCATAGTATAGGATAGTTCATACTAATTCCATGTATAGTACAAATTAATTCCATGCTGCCATGTCATTATTGTAAGGTAGCCATCTTGATCTTAACTTTGGGCTATCGAGCTCTGCTCGTGTGAAAATAGAGAATGCTCATTTCATAGTATAGGATAGTTCATACTAATTCCATGTATGGTACAAATTAATTCCATGCTGCCATGTCATTATTGTAAGGTAGCCATCTTGATCTTAACTTTGGGCTACCGAGCTCTGCTCGGGTGAAAATACGAAAAAAACGAATTTTCCCAGCTATGAGACCTAGCTACTCGTAGATCGATTTTTTGCCCCCGTAAACCAATATATCGCAACTTCGTGATTACAAATAATATAAATATAAAAATATTGCTCGTTTACTAATATAGGATTTAAAGGAGAGTTCATGGTAATATTCCAAGTATTGTAACTAATTTTTTAATAAAATGTAGTGAGGGCTAATTCTCTCAAACTCCCGATATATTTTAATATCCGTGGAATAGAATTTGCGTCTGTCAGTTTTTGTACGGAAAATCTTTGATGTCTCCCCTTATTACAGATAATAATCTCAAATGTTTACAGGCGACATTAACGATCAATAAAATCTATCAAATCTGTAAGAAGCTGACAGATCTTATTAATCAACAAAACACAGGATATCGAGTGATCGTCAAATATCGAGTAAATCTGTAGGCAAATTAAGCCTGCCTGTCCACTGGAGCGGAGAGGAGAGGAGCGGAGTAGCGGTGTGCCAATATTAACCAATGGAATTGCATAAAACCTCCGCTCCGTTTCAGTGGACAGGGATTTGCGAACTAGTTTAAAAATGCATACAAAACTGGAAAGCGGAGCGGAGAAACGGAGCGGAGAAGCGGAAAGGGGAAGCGGAGCGGGAAAACGGAGCGAAGAAGTGGAGCGGGGAACCGGAGCGGGGAATTATTACTCGTCGCGTGAACTCGGTCTAGCTAGCACAGTCCGCAACACCGCTCCACTACCTCGCTCCGCATCAATGGACAGACACTGTCCGCAACTCCTCTCCACTCCGCTGCCTCGCTCCGCATCAATGGACAGACACTGTCCGCAACTCTGCCCGGCCCCGGTATACCCACGATGATACGCTCTGTAGTAGCACTTGCAATCGACAGCAAAAATATTTAATAACATCACGGCTATATTCCCCGAAGGGATAGGCAGAGGTGTACCAGTACACCCACATTTCACCAGTTAACTTTAGGTCCCATCCATCCATCCATCAAATACACATATTTAATTCTACGAATCAAAACATAATGTTAATCCCACGTCGTATTTGTCATCTGTTATTTCAGGAGAACATACATTACAGTATTATACGTAATGTGCATAATGTGCAGTGGACAATATTTCAGGGGTCGCACACATTTTGTCAGCAGTTTGTTCCACATGGGAGAGTCGGCGGCTATTCGAATACTGCTCGCTACGGGCTTGCTGCACAAACAATTTAGAATTCGATACCGTTTTCCGTTTTTCGTAAAGATTCATGAAGTGTTTGAAAACTTTTATAGTGGATGCACAAAATATATTTTGTAACATGCATTGCCTACTCGTGTGAAAGTTTGTATATTTGGATGTTTGTTACTCAATCACGCAATAACGGCTGAACGGATTTGTATTAAATTTGGCATATGGGTAGACCATGACCAGGAGAAGGACATATAATACATTTTATCCCGATATTCCCACGGGATCGAGACTTATGCGGGTGAAACCGCGAGGCGCAGCTAGTATTATTTATATTGCACAATTAATATTTACATGCGAAATGGAATGAAATATTATAAATCCGAAAGTCTGTTCCTTTGTTTATTATTTCCTTGTCCTACTCCTGCACCAATTTCTACGAAATTTGGTATGGAACTTTAACACAACCCAGAGAATAATTAAGGACATTTTAAACCGGATTTTTTAGTCTTCTAAGTTCAAATTAAAATTCTAAAGTCATTTATTCAAACTAGGCTGAGAATCAGCACTTTTCGAACGTCAAAATTACATAAGACAGTCCCCCAAAAACGCCCACCCTTCACCACTTCCTAGTGCTTATGCTGGGAAGAAGAAGTGGCGCAACAAACTCCCCAGCAGCACAGCTGTCTGTTCAGTTGAAAAAACTTGATTCTATATAATAGTGCTTATGCTAAAATATTTTACATTACCACAAATTGCAATACAACTCATAAAATAAAAACATTTTAAAGAGTAGATTATGTCAACAATAAATGAAAACAAAATAAAATAAATTGACTTACAGTCAAATAAAATAATCCAAACAATTATATGCTCATATAGTATCATGTAGTCTAAAATAGTCTAAAATAATTGTTTGTTGCTTGGGGTACATTGGAGTAGCTTAATTAGTCCCAAGCTTTTTTGTCGTCTAAGTAATCTTTAACTTTATAGAAACCTTTTTGACATAGTTTCTGTTTAATAAATGATTTAAATTTATTGAAGCTCAGTTCTTTGACATGGCTTGGGAGTTTGTTGTAAAAACGTATACATAACAATAAATCTTTGTTTCTAGTATTTAAGCTATGAATGTCGCCGTGTTTAGTATATAGATTTATATTCTTTTTAAGTTGAGCTAGGATACGATTTCACGGGCAAATTCACAAGCGGAAGCTACGTTGACAATAAAAGCACGGTCAAAAATACATAATTATTGTGTGTGAGCAATTTTATTTTTAATATTCAGCCAAATTCTCTCCCTGCCAACATCGGGGTGGCCGCAAAGCGCTGCGGCTCGCTCGGTATGGCCCACCGTTCCGGGGCAATGGCCCACGCGTTCAATATCACCGGAAAATTCACTTTATACTACAGCGATACGTATTCTTCACGTTTTTCGTGTGTTTAATTTTTTTATGTGACACTGGTATGTGGCTTGGAAATGGTTTCGGGTAGTTTTGTGTTTTTTTTAGATGGGGTCTGCGGGCCAGTAACAACCATGTGTTCATGCTCATATCAAGTAACAACACATACAGTTAGCTTAAAGATCTATTTCCTATTCCAAAACATACATACTTTGGCCTGACGTCCAACGTCGGTGGTCATCAGTTTTTAAGAATAGTTTTAACACCGTCATGACACTCATGACTACATAACAATGTTAATATTTTAAACAAGTTCAAGTCTAATAGCACAAAAAACACAGTCGCACAGGTAAACCTCTCAATATTCAGCTATTTAAACTTCCAAAAGACTAAACAATCAGAGCATTAACAGGAACACGATTTAAATACAGTTCACGATAAAAATACTACATCCCACCCGCTCGTACAGCGAACGAAACAAAAAAAAAAGGTTTTTCATTAAATATTTTCACGTAGCGGACTCGCCCGTATCATGATA
Source organism: Agrochola macilenta (assembly GCA_916701695.1). Classification (NCBI taxonomy): domain Eukaryota; kingdom Metazoa; phylum Arthropoda; class Insecta; order Lepidoptera; family Noctuidae; genus Agrochola; species Agrochola macilenta. Next base: position 17,349,495 of record OU753560.1, on the reverse strand, counting down.
AATGGGTTTGACTCTTAACAACGTTAGTTCATCCAAAATGTATTGAGTAAAACGTAGTCATTCTAACTGAACTGTGAATGAACGTAGGTTTTCAGTAGGTTTCTTCTGGGGTAGGCAGCATAACAAGGGATAGACTTGTTACTTAAAATCGTCATTTAGGTAATAGGGTTTTTCCTGACGGAATTTCACAGTAGCAGCACAGATGATTTGTCCCTGGTTGATAGCAACAGACTTGCCCCTTAAAGCGACATAACAAGTCACACCAAGCTTATACATCTTCGCTTACCCCGTTAGGGAGAATAGGGTGGTGTTGTTTTGTTATTAATAAAACCTAACTACGGGAAAAAAGTCATCTAAAAAGGTACAAACAAGATATCACAGACAGACAAATAAAAAATCCGGAGACACACGTGATAGGTCATAAATCGAACAGATTACTTGTGACTCCGAATTTTTTATTTTTCAGTCAGTGATGTCTTGTTTATCCTTTTTAGATGACTTTTTTGTCGTAGTTGTGTTTTAGTTTTTATTTTTATTTAAATTATTTTGGGGCGGTATTAAATTTATTTTTGAAATGTGCTAATTAAGCCCTTTCATTTGATACCCAACATGAGTTTTTTTTTTTTTGTTACACAATGATGTCCTCTAGAGAGCGCCATATTGAATGAAACGTCACAATCAATACGCTTCCAACGATACCTCATTTATCATAATTATGATCTGTTGTTTAGAAGTTATGTATGAGGTAACAGATGAACATACATACATAGCGGTCAAAATCATAACCCTCCTTTTTGCTTCTCCGTAGTCGAGTAAAAAGTAGGTATTACGGGCACGGGTGTTCGTATTTATTAGTACACAGTTCCATTGTTCCCTTCAAATATTATTTCATAACTTTCACGTAGAAAAACAATTAGGGTACATACTTATTACCTAGAGAGACAATAATGTTACACAGAATAATAGGCTTTCATCAAAATAATATAATTTATATAATATAATTTTTCTAGGGCGCATTATACTCTGTCACGTGTAAGATTGTATTGTTGCCAAATATTGGTGACCAACTTACCCAGACTACGCAAGCTTTGTGGTGATTTGACCATCATAATCATAACATACCTACCTATATTTACGCCTACATATCCATCACTCTATTGGGTTTATCCTGATGGAGGTTTTTCAGTAGAAGCACGGAGCCTGGATTAGTCCCTGGCTGATGGCAATAGACACGCCACCTATTTTATGGCACTCAGCATCACTCTATTGGGTTTTCTTGATGGAGGTTTTTCAGTAGAAGCACAGAGTCTGGATTAGCCCTGATTGATGGCAGTAGACTTGCCACCTATTTTATGGCATTTAAAATAACTGTTTTCGTACCCCGTTATCCCGAGAGCAGGCGTGAAATTATTTTATATTATCAAAAAGTAGGTATTACGGGCACGGGTGCTCTATAAAAAACATGGTCAACAAATAACAAGCGTATTTATTAGTACACAGTTTCATTGTTCGCTACAAATATTATTTCATAACTTTCACCTAGAAAATTAATTAGGCTACATTATTTATATTTGTTACTTAGAGACGCAATAATGTACCTTAATAGAACAAAAGGCTTTTATCTAAACAATATTATCGTGAATATTTTTCTAGGGCGCATTATTCTCTGACACGTGTAAGCACTGTATTGTTGCCAAGTAGTGTTGACCAACTTATTCAGACTACGTAGTTATTGAGCCGATTTGAGGATCATAATCATAACATTACACATATGACGACGCGTCGACAGCACGGCATTAAACATGTTGTGTCTACTAGTTTCGTTTATCCTTTACACGTAAAAAAGTTGTAAAATATAGTTCTAGTGTGGCGGCATCTACATCGCCACATGCGAACTACGCATCAAAGACGTCAGACAAAATACTGCATCGCGCAGACAGAGTTTACCGCGCGATCAGCATATATACAGAGTTGATATGACAGAGGGGCATTAAATTACACTACGTATACTATACGTGTTTAGTATTAATTCGATACGGTATAAAAATAAAAAGCATCAAAAATGAGTTTTTTTTTTTTTCAAACAAACTAAATAGCTTATGAATCAGAGTAAAACGCAACCACCCTTTGTAAATAAATTTAACTGACCTTAGAAGATACCTAGGTAACAGTGGCAACGTCGCGCCCGCGCCGCGCGGCGTGTTTTATCTCATTTCAAAGCGGGCGGCCGGCGGCGGTGGCGCGGGCGGCGGCTTAGGCCTTCACTCGCGGCTTTTAGGTATGGTTTTGAAGTACGCGCGCAACAACAAAAACACTAAAATTTTAAATTCTCGATGTGTCCTTCATTCACATGAATGCACAAATTATACCGACGGAGAATATTGTTACTTATTTTTCTAATTAAAAATCATGTCAGTGTATTCTAACGCCGTGTAAGTTACACGAGGCATTGTTGAACACTTTAATTACACACACACACACAAAAAACCAAAGTTTAATTACGTGTCGTATCACAATAAAAGCAGTCGATCACAAAAAAAAACACTAACACTAAATAATAATAATCCCAAGTTACGTGTCCTGTCACAATAAAAATAGAAATACTGTCTTAAACTTGTTTAGTGTCCTATCACAATAATAAAACTAAATCCCAATTGTCAGCGCGCGAGTTCGACAATACGGAGGCAGCGCAGGTACTTCCGTTCCGAAAGAATAGCGTCGGCGCACTGAAAAAAACAGTTTTTAGAAGCCCCACTCACTTACCGATCGCAACCCCTGCCCCTCGTCGCTAGGATGCAATAGCAACACACTGACCTATTTCTATTTCTTTTACCCACGGGGAGTTTGCTATGATTTTCACACTTGTAATGAAAATGCAAGTGTGTGTGTATTTATTGCTTCCTTGTTTGCATTGTCATCTTTTTAGCGAGAATATTTGGTTGTACTTGTGATTTGCGTCACAGCGGCAACCACGCATAGGTTATACTCAGATTTATCGTTTTAAGGTGCATGACCTATGCGTATAGACATAATCAGCTGTTAGGAAAGATACATCGTGTTCAAACGGGGCAAAAACTTAAAAAATCATTTGCGACTAAACTACTGCTCCTATTTAATTGATTTTTGGTACAGAGCTTGAAAATGGTACCTAGTATAGGCAGTTTAAAGGAAAGCCCCTCTGTCGTATCAACTTTGTATAACTTCCCCGACATCAATCGTTGGGCAGTTGCCCACCAGACACGAAACCCGTCTAGTCGGAGGATCCTCCCTTTTCTATAGAGTATGAGTGAACTTTACACTCTGTTCCTCATACCTCTAAAGTAGGTATACAAACGTCAAGAAAACTTGTCAAAAACGTGAACAAAATAGTTATCAATACATGTCTTAAACGACGTCAATACATGTATGATACATCTTTACAAGACTTGTTTAAAACAAGTATCACAACTGCAAAAAAAATTGCCGTACATTCTGTCGAGTTATTTAAACTTATATTTATGGAAAATCCGATTTTTTTTTGTGCAATTTCAGGGTTGCTCTTGGTCCTATGGCAAAAGTTTTTTTAAATACACACACACACACACTACACACACACTGTACAAGCACAGAAGTTTAACAGAAAAATAGCCATCTTTAAAATAAGCGTCACTACGTCACGTGGGCGAGTGTAGTGCGGAGTACCGCATGTAGGTGACATTGACACATGTGACGTAACATGAGTATCTAATATACGTGGCCGTGGCAAAACGGCTAATGGAAATGAGCCTTTATAAATTACGTAGGTAGGTGAAATATCTCCTCCCACATCCTCCTTCATATTTGATGTTTCATGTATAAAAATGTTGTTTTTTCTCGGAAATCGTGTCAAACCTTTTTATTCCGTGACTGTGTTTAAAAACGTCCAATGTTTCCAAAAACAAATATATAACTCGGAAAATGAGCAGTAAATGTAAAATAAACATTGCAGACAAAAGGCTACCAAGAAATATAACAGTGTTAGTAGTGTCTTAGAAATTTAAAGGTACACTGTACCCACTCTGCGCATTAGCTAGGCAAACACCAAATAACCTCTAAATGGAAACACTTAGGGCGTACTTAGTTAGTATACTCGATCTTTCCTGGGAGGGGCTCCCAGAAAATACCTTTATTGGAGGAAATAGTCTGATAGATGTAAGTCCCCGTCACGAGGAGCTATAAATTTTGTAAACAATAACTTCTACTAAGTTACGTAGCGAAACAAATAATCCCAAATTCAATCAACTCAAAGTAACATACGTGTAATATGAAATAACGAGCAATTTCACTTGGTCGGGTTATATTTTAGCGATATAAAGCACTGTCGTCTAATGTTTTGTGGTCCAGGAACGCGTCTGAGTTCCAGTGCTAGAAAACATTAGACGACAGCCAGCGTTGAGTTTGAATTTGGGAGTATTTGTTATTGATTGAATTGTCGCTACGTAACTTAGTAGAAGTTCTTTGTTTACAAAATTTATAGCTTCTCGTGACGGAGACTTTAAAATCTCTGTTTATCAATTAGGGAAAAGCAGACGTGACGCTGTTATATTATGTGTGTTAGTTTCAATAACACATAGGTGCACAAATCTAGCTTCTGACTCTTATGCAGTGTTCAGTTTTCGCTGCAAACTTAGCTAATCAGATTAGAGAAGGCACACGTAGACAAGACATTAAGCGGTACAAGGTGCAGCCTAATTTGAATATTGTGAAGCACAGTCCCAGGTTTCAATCGGTTATATTATTTAATAAGTTGCCACTAGATATAAAATGCGCTATCTACTCAAGCTCTTTTAAAAATCAACTTAAAAGTTTCCTGTTGAATAAGTGTATTTATGCTGTTGAAGATCTATAATGAAATTCCTATATTATGTTGTATTTATGCATTGTTGTAATGTTGTGTTTTGTAATGTAATTTTATTTTATTTTCTATATTATGTAATTTCAAATACAATTTATTGTTCATGAATAAACAAACAAACAAACAAATATCGCGCCGAAATTTTACGTAGTACTTTGTCTAAAGCTGAACATTTCTTATTTATTCTCGCGTTTCTCAAACCACAAAAAACACTAAGTTGATTTAAAATGTATTTACGTCTTCGAATTTTCGCTTTTCGACTCTTCTTCTAGTTTAGTTTTCGTCTCTCTCTTCTTCTAGCCACATTTCATGTTTCCATACAGTAATATTGTCAAAAACAGGTAAATATTTGACAGTTATTTGCGACGTTGCCCACATTCTAGATGAACGCTCTTGAGGCATGTCGTTGGCATAGTCATCGTTAGACGATGATAGATGTACTCGGAAACATGCAACACTAACCAAAGCCACTTGAGTAAACGTCGTAACTTTTAATGTCATCAACTCTCATCTACCTACTATCAAACCACAAACGGTCATTAAATCCACACATACCTATACATTCAGTTCAATTCAGTTCATCTAGTGATTCCACAACAAGCTCGGTATCTCCCCGCAGGAAACGTACTGTATCGACTAGACGGCTATGTCGTTAAGACAAGTCCTTATCTACAAGTGTCTTACATAAGGGCTTACGGCTCGCGTACACCTAATCCGTCATCGGCCGAACTATGCTCGTAATCGATCGTACATCAGTGGTAACACTGTGACCTTGAACTGGCCTGGTGTAGTACGCAGTTTCAATAAAATAAGAGGCAACTTATACTGGTTTATTGGTATGAGGAACAGGGTGTAAAGTTCACTCATCCTCTTTAGAAAAGGGAGGATGCTCCTACCAGACGGTTGTCGTGTCTGCTGGGCAACTGCCCAATGGTTTAACTCGGGATCTTGTATATATGTCGATCGCGCGGTAAACTGTAATTGCCCCCCGACCCTTGCTCGACGATGCGCCAGCCCGCGTCGATGCTGAGCCTGTAGCTTTAAATTCCCCGATCAATAATAATGATATACTTTTGATCCAGCCTGTCCCTCTTGCTGTCCTCCCTCCAGCGAACGCCCTAAGCCGAGGTTCGTACCCCACAGGGGGTGCCCTTAGCGAGCGTTCGCCTAGTTTTAATTAGAATACTTTATGCCCCTGGCTGGAGGCTTTGAGTGTAGAAGTTTAAGGCAGCCACAGAAAAGCCCGGTTAAGCAGCTACGACCTTAGTGGTCACCTGCGAGATGCCATAGATAAAAAAAAAAAAAAAACGAATTGCGCGGTGCAGGATTTTGTGTGACGTCAGGTCTTGGATGCTTAGTTCGCATGTGGCAAAGTACAACCCTCTACACTAGTTTTGTTACCACAGACAAGCGGTCGACTGCACGTCGTCGGTCGAACTCGGCTGATCGAACTAAACATATGTAAAAGAAAATGAGTGCGTACATAACTTCAACCGACCTCGTCCGATGACACCCGATAAGTAGATGTACGCACTTACTTTCTTTTACTGTTCGAGTATAGTTCGGCCGATGACACATTAGGTGTACGCCTCGCGTTACCCGATGTCTAATGACTTGATTTTCTGAGTCGTAAAAGCCGTATCTGAAGATGTTCGTTTGAATTCTGTGTTTTACTTACTTAAAGTCTTGATACACTAGGGTCGTATAGCACTTAGTTTGGTTTAAGTGTTCTTGATGTTAAATCAATGATAGCTCTTTACGTGTTTTTTGGTGTGTGTTAACTTGTGGTACATTAAGTCAAGCTTTTTATGCTATCGTGAATTTTGGGTATCGGATTATACTCGAAGTAGCAACGTGTTTCTGTAAACTGAAAACGAAGCACTGCATCTTGCTGCAAAATAATTGTGACACAGGCTCCAACAAATAAAAATCTTAAACTCACTATAGTTTAATAAACATACTCGTAAAATTTTGCACAAGAGTTCCATCAACGAAGGTAAGCACAACGACGATGGCTAGTCGTATTACAAAATATTTAACTGAATTCAGTCAATTTGTTTCAGTATTTAACCCAGGGCCGGATTATCGATAAGGCAACTGCCTAGGGGCCCCGCAACGGCTAGGGGCCCCGGGCACCGACAAAAAAAAAGAAAACGTTTCATAGCGTCTCCTAAGCATTGTTGCTAGCAAGACTGAAGGCCGCCTGATGGGGCACCTGTGCGCAGTGCATGTTTATGTTTTTCTTGATTTATTATCCCTACTAACATTGTTGTAATACTAACAAATTGTGGGTAATGTACCTGAATTAAAGCTTCTAAGTTGACGCGATTAAAAAGGACCATCATTTATGCGACATATTTTAATACTCGCAAATAAATTAAAACATATAGGGTACTTCCCGTTGACCTAGAAAGCAAGCAAGAAGCAAGATCTCACAGCACAGACATTGTCATATTTTAAATTATTATACAATGATCGCAAACTTTCTTTCATTTAGTTTATTGTTTAGGGTGATGGCATACCTTCGTAATGTAGTAAAATTTATAAGAAAAAATGTATTTTAGGAAGTTAGAAAAGGGTAAAGGGTCCTAGAGAATTGCAATGCCTAGGGGCGACTTGGTTAATCTGGCCCTGCCCTAGGGCGCATTTACGTCACATTATTTTCTTCAAAACCCCCGCATGCAAATCCACCAAAAATAATGTGTTATTTTCATATGTAGCCTCTCACACTTTTTGTACACAAAACCAATTTATTTACAAACACATCTTAAAGAAATCTTAAATCCATTACGTAGGTATACACACTCGTCTCGATTCGTTATCATTGTCATTTCAAAAGCTCTTGTGTAACGCGATGAGATTCAGTTTCGTCAAAATTCAACGCAAACTAAACCGCGCCTCTTATGTTAATCTACGTAGTACTTTGTCTAAAGCTGAACATTTCTTATTTATTCTCGCGTTTCTCAAACCACAAAAAACACTAAGTTGATTTAAAATGTATTTACGTCTTCGAATTTTCGCTTTTCGACTCTGAAGCGGTTTACGAGAGCAGCATTAGAACGCTTTTTTGCCGTAAGAACATTAGGTTTTAATGTGGTTTTTTTAACAGTTCTTGAAACTCGATAAAATATGTAGGTACGTATCTGGATCTGCACTCTCGTTATAGATAGCGATCGCTTTACGACCGAATTCGAAGACGGTCATAATTGCTTGACAAGCACGAAGAAATGTCCACGTGTTTGACAAGAAATTTTGACAACCCTATTAGGAAGTTGCGACCGAATTCGGTTGTAAAGCGATCGCTATCTATGTCGATAGTGCAACCCCTGTTATGTATGTGTGCAAGCCGCGCTACCCACGCGAATTCTACTGTATCGGCGAGTCCAACACCGTGATAAACCGGTGCGTTGCAGCCTAGCTAGCGTTTCAGTTGTAGTGAACTCCTTTTTGTATTGTAGGTACTCCTTTTTCCTCACATATCAGTACCAAATAGTTCAAACTCAAAAACAAAATGCTGTAAAGTTATTTCGGTTTTAAGAAGTAACGTCTCATTTTTAGGGTTCCGTACCCGAAGGGTGCAAAACGCAACCCGATTATTAATCCTCCGCTGTCCGTCTGTCCGTCCGGCCGCCTATCTGTCAGTGGGCTGCATCTTTATACCATTATTTTATGGTTTTATGTCTATTGCCGCTATAATAAAAATAATAAAAATTTAATATAATTCAAAATTAAAGGATCCCGAGACAAAAACGTGTTTTTTTATACTTAGGGAAAAAAAAGTAGTGTTAAATATTGTGCGGTGGTATGGAACCCTTCTCTGGAATTACGGACGCTTTTAACGTTTTGTATTGTTCTCACATGTATGACTTCAACATGAATGATGTAACCAATATTTCGTAACCATATCTTGATTTAAAAGAGTGTCCGTGGAGTTTCTTGCCCGTTCTTCTCCATAGGAACCTACTACGCTTTGGAATGGGCATCTATCTAGCTTCATCTTTCAGACTGACCGACCCTTTAACAATTCTAAAGTGCCTGTAAATGGTTTATTTGATATAAATGCTTTGAGTTTGAGTTCGTGTGCGAGTCCGACTCGTGCTTGGACAATTTTTATTTTAATATATTTTTCTTCAATCTTAATGACTTACCAATTTAGAAAATTTAACCTAAATGGTCTAAGCCTAACAATAACACTAATTGTATGATCTCTCTCATGTTTCGTTTCCATGGTATTATAATAAGGCCAATCACTTTTATAATACCTACCGGGTACACACTGGCGAACCATAATATGAAATACAGGGTGGCAGGGATGTCGACGCGAAAACTGATACCAAAAAAAACAGCTGTTCCATACATTTTGACCGCGCAGGTATTGCACTTTTCTATGAAACAGCAGATTTTTTTAGTAACCGGCGAATTTTTTTAACGCAGGGGTGTTCAGAATCATGTACTGAATCCATCGATGTCCCTGACACCCTGTATAACAGTAATGACTCAGACCAAATAGAAAAAAAAGACATAGCGCTGTGAAAAGTACGGGTTCCCTTTTTTTCGCATAATGTTCTTTTTCCTAGTATACTTTGGCATAACTGTTTTGGCATAATTTGTTTTGCCATAATAAGTCTTTACCATATTTTTTTTGGCATACAGTTTATGTTGGCATAATTATCTTGAAGGCTAATTGTTTTGGCATAATTTTAATTAGCATAATATTACTGGCCCTAATGACTATTAACATAATAGTATTAAGGCATAAAAATTAATAGGAATAACGGAAACAAAGAGTTACAAAAGTTAGTGACAGAAACGAATCGTTGCAAAACCGACTCCACGTAGTTTTGTCTGCCCTACCCCTAGAGTGTTATTTAAAACCGCGTAGGCGCGGAGGGGCGAGGCAGCCCCCCGCAAGCTGAGGAGCAGGTGTTTTTAACGCTCACCACCGCAGCTGCGGCTTGCTGGCCAGCCTCAGCCACGGCGGCGAGCGTTAAACACATCTGCGACGAGCAGCTGGCGTGAGATCGCCGGAGCCGAGACAGAAACCATACCTGCTGCATGCTGCATGCTTGCTTGCATTCTTGCATGCTGCATGCCTGCTGCATGCATGGTGTATGCTTGTTTACATTTTTGCATACTGCATGCTTGCTTGCATGCTGCATGCTTGCTCCATGCATGGTGTATGCTTGTTTACATGTTTGCATGCTGCATGCTTGCTCCATGCATGGTGTATGCTTGTTTACATGTTTGCATGCTTGCTCCATGCATGGTGTATGCTTGTTTACATGTTTGCATGCTGCATGCTTGCTGCATGCATGGTTACATTTTAGGAGTTAATTATTATGCGTATTTGTTATGCTTAAAAAAATGTTTTAATATCATTATGCGTAAACAAATTTATGCTTTAGAATTTTATGCTTAAACATTATTATGATTAGAGAAATTATGCTAAAAAAAAATATGCGTAAGCTGTTATGCGAAAATGATGTTATGCGTAAATATAATTAGGACTAGCTTTTGCCCGCGACTTCGTCCGCGTAGAAGTCGAAAATGGTTCTAATAGGATTTTTTATTGGTTTTTTACGTTATTAATTTTGTTATAACATATAAATTATTATGTTAAAATTATTGAATAATTATATAATATAACAATCTTTATTATAGTGTAGGGATATAAAGGATAAATAAACCTGAAAAAAAACAAAAAATCTGGCGAAAGTTACACGGGTGTATTATCTTTTTATAACGAAATCGAAATACTACACCTACCGCAGTATTTCTTTGTAAACAATATTTTTTGGTTTTCTTTCGGGTGCTAAAATCACCAGGCTACTCTGTGCGCTTACTCTGGAGCATGCCACATACAACTGGCCGTGGGAGAAGCAGCTTTCCCTCAAGTCTACTCCCGCTACCTTAAGAGTTTGAACTTGAGCTTTGTTTATAGTCATTGCGAAGCATACTATGGGAAACTGCATTCTCTTGAATTCGAAGGGGTAATTTGAGGGTGTTAGGGGAATCCTAGGAATAAATACAGACCTCTGTAAAGCTTAGAAACCTTCAAATGCGGTACTAATATCTATAGTACGGTGACTTTCGAGACATTCCAATTTTAAAGAATATTTGCATTGCAAGCACCAAGCCTTTATGTGAGTTCAACCTGTTTTGAATCAAATCGGATTGACTTTTCAAACATGAGTCAATTTTTTTTAAATTTAAATCGAAAGCACTAAGGAGTATTGATATCAACTTCGAAGCAAATCACTCCCAAAATAACTTTCTACCCCTATTAAACCCCGTTAGGGGATGAATTTCAATAAAAGACGAAACAGGTCTTCCATTAATTCTGTTAAAGAATGTATGCAAAATTTGAAGTAGATTGGACCAAGGTATCACGTTGTCCCATACAAACTTTGCCCACCTTTTTCACCCTCTTAGGGATAGAATTTCGAAAAATCCTTTCTTATAGGATGCCTACGTCATACAAAGAACACACCCTCCAAGTTTCAGGTCTCTACGATCAGCGGTTTAGGCTGTGCGTTGATCCGTCAGTCAGTCATTCAGGACAAAGCATTTTATATGTATAGATAAACAAAAGTACCTATGCCATGTTATATTATGTCTAAAATTTTTATGCAAATGGATAGGGAACCGAAAAATACAGTGAAGCATGCCTAAACTACACCATCGTTCTGTGCATACACGCTCACACGCACACATTTACATCCCTTTACAATCAAACTACACCTCACTAAGTGCACACATGTTTTAGTTTTTTATTTGGTCTGAGACTAATGAGCCGTCCATGAAATGTTACACAACAACTAGGTGATTTTTTTTTAACGTGTTTTACATTTCATGCTACATGTCACCAATCCGTAAGAACTATCACTAAATTAGTTTCATTTGCGTCACTAGAGTTGTTACTATAAACTAGATTATTTTCGCGTAAATTATTATGAAAATATCAGTTACTGTTTATTTTATCAACAAACTCATAATTTCATGGACATGAGAACAATTTAATATTGAATACAAATTTTACCGATAACTAATCACTAACATCTTTTAATACCATGTCTTTGATATCTGTCAATAGAAGATGGTTTAATTTAACTTCAGTATTGTACTGAAGTCAAATTAATAACAAATTTCCTACTCAAGTGGAAATTAGTTATTTGTTGATAATGATGGTTAGTTATTTGTTGGGGTTGTCTCGCATAGGGTAGCAGAATAATGTTAAGGCTTACAACAGTTAAAGCGCGGTCACTGTCGGAAAAGAAAAAGAATCGCCATGACACAACGCAGGTAAATTATTGCAAATTATGAAGCAATTATCTATTTCCAAAAAACTATTGATCGGACAAAAAAATATTAAACACTATTACGGTAATACTTTAATGTAGAATAATCTGACAAAAAATCAGAATGATTGCATGTATATTAATATAATTTAAAATCGTTAAAATAAATTTTTAGAGGTATCTTCGTGATTTGTTTCTATCGTATCAAATTTGTTGTATTATGTTTTCAACACACTATCTTATTAGCATATATCCTGAAGATTAACATACGGGGTATCAGGGACATCGACGCGAAGCCGGTTACCATGGATTCAGTACATGATTCTGAAACCCCCTGCGTTGAAATTTTTCGTCGGTTATTTAAAAAAAAAACAGCTGCTCCATAAATTTTGACCGCGTATGTATTGCACTTTTCTATGAAACAGCTGTTTTTTTTTAAAATAACCGACGAAAAATTTCAACGCAGGGGGGTTCAGAATCATGTACTGAATCCATGGTAACCGGCTTCGCGTCGATGTCCCTGCCACCCTGTATATTTTTCTGATTTTGTTTTCTATAGTGGATCTTTTAGATATTATAAAACTTGCGTTTAGGATGGTCGTTTTGCGTGGATGTGACGCATATTTTGCCCCATTTTTTTTTTTTTTAGTTTGTGTTCTTTCTTTGCGGCACGGTTACCTTAAATAAACGTACTTTATTTTTTCTTATAATTCAGTGATAGTATAGATAGAGTTCTTACCTTAGTGCGGAAATAACCCAGACTCCGTAAACACCACACGCCAACGCCGGCTGTCGCTGAAAATCAGCGCTGGGTCTCTGTCTCGCATAGGGTCGCAGCATTATGCTGAGCGATGGCCGTTTTGCGTGGATGTAACGCATATTTTCCCCCAAATTGTTTATTTTCGTGTTTTGTTCTTTCTTTCTTTGCGTCATGTGTACCGCAAATAAACGTATTTTCTTTCTTTTATTGTTCACCAGATTATACATTACATAAAGAAAAAGTAATACACTACAAAATATACAATGGGTGACCTTATCGCTTACTGCGATCTCTCCGAGGCAACCTTGGAATGGACAGTGATCTTTTCTTTTTTTTCTAATTAAAACATACTGAAAACTTTGATTTTCTTACCATTGTCTACTGACTCTCTGTGACTACAAAAGACTGGAAACGTGAGATAAATGATGTTAATAAACATTATCAGCCTATAATCTTCCCACTGCTGGATTTTCTCAGAAATGGTCTTTTGAGAAAAGAACCACACAGTTTTGAGTGGACTTGTCGAGTGAATCAATATATATAAATCCCTTTGATTATTTATACGTCTAGATAGAGTATCGCGCTGCAAAAGAACTAAAACAAATTAGTCAACTTTGTTGAGCTGATGTGTGTGACAGCTACATCTTAAGCCGCGGTCCCTGCACGGCCCGTTAACTGACAAGCCGCGCCAGGCCTCGAGGCCTGTCGCGGCCCATGCCGAGCATTCCCACCGCAAGCCATATCGAACGCGATGCCATAGTTCCTACGGCCTGTCGGCCTAGCGGGCCGCGATCTAGCCTGTGAGAAAGCGGATCGCGGGACCGCAAAATTACACTCGTGTCACATCATTGTGCTGTAATTGTGCTTTTCTAGTGTGCATGCATTTAGCGGGTAATAGTTGACTTTTTTTTTGACGAGTTTACTTGACTGTCTATGTAGACAAATTTATATCTTTTATAAATACAATAAAAGAGACTAATAGGTATTCACCACAAAGATACGTTAGTAACGTACAACCTAACTCCATTACTAGGAACACTGACAAAGTTTTTGTCCAAATCCACTTCAAGAGATCCTTTGTGCTAATTTTCTCACCTAATTCCACTCAATACTGTCACAGATTAGGCCTAACAAATTGAGTGGTTGGCCTCGGGGACCATTACAAAAGTCGATTAGACTCGTAATGAATTAAATGGACTCACGAGATAAAGACTAGAACTTTAAGTAGGCTTTTGTGGCTAAGCGGCGATAATTTGTCATTGATGGCGATATTTTTGAAATGTAGTTATGTAAGGTTTAGTAAGTTTAGTCAATTTTGCGGTTTTTGATAGAGATGGGTACCAGGAAGATGATGGGTATTAAGGTATAGTGAAGTAAAGCATCTTATGCACGGTCTATCTGGCTGTATGTCCCGCCAAAGTCACGAACGATGCACGACGAAAAACAACAGTAAATAGTTTTGATGTACGTCGATAATTATTATTAGTTGCTTGCTGGATTTGCACGACCAATTTAGCATCAAGCAAGCGCCCACACCACCGCGAAAGACGTGCAGATAGACAGTAAATTACAAGGACGTACGTCAGAGAGATCGTACGTCGTTCTTGTTTGATCGTGTATATACTCGCTGTACAGCAGATTCAGCATTTATTAGAACTTGTGCCGCAAGGTGACTGCACTTCAAATTGGATCGCGAAACACTTTCAAGATTTATTTAAAGAAATAAGCCCCACACTTGTCTGTCTGGGAATGTCTCAAGTGCAAATCTATCAAATTCAAATCTTTCATGATATTATTCATTTGGTATAATCTGCACTTTGATAATAAAATTTCATCCAAAACCTTTTCCAACTTTTTTTGCCTATTTTGCTGCTGCTGACAATATCAAAACTCACATTTTTTGGCGTTTGGTAAAACTGGTGGCATTTAAATAAACAAAACAGGTGCACTCATTTGATTCGTTTGATTACATCTAGTATGCTGGATGCGCGCACGATAGAGTGTATGAAATCAAACTCAAATGGTGTTATTTGCTGACGATACTTCCTTAATTTTTAAGGTAGATAGACGTGCCACAAATTTTGACGACGTAAATAACGCCCTAATGCAGGTCCAAAGTTGGTTCACTGCTAATAATTTAGTATTAAATGGAAAAAAAACGAAGTGGATAAAATTTTCTTTACCAAATGTCAAAAGTACTGATTGTGAGATAGTATTGAATCAAGAGAAACTAGAATTCGTCGATAAAACTGTTTTCCTGGGGATCACGCTGGACTCAAGGTTACAATGGGGTCCTCATTTAACATCTCTTGCAGGACGGCTAAGTTCAGCAGCATATGCTGTCAGAAAAATCCGTCAATTTACTGATGTAGATACCGCGAGGCTGGTCTATTTTAGTTACTTTCATAGTATCATGTCTTACGGTATTTTACTATGGGGACGGGCTGCAGACATCGAGTCTATTTTTATTCTGCAGAAAAGAGCGATTAGAGCCATATATTATCTCCGCAGGCGTGACTCTCTAAGGGAACTGTTTAAGGATATTAACATCATGACGGTACCTTGTCAATATATCTATGAAAACATCATGCACGTAAGAAAAAATGTACATATTTTTAGTAAAAGAGGTGATAGACATAATTATAGTACAAGAAATAGGGACTTATTAGTTCAACTAGGTTTCAGACTGGCTAAAGTGGACTCATCTTTCATGGGATACTGTTTAAAATGTTATAACAAAATTCCTCCCCACATACTTCAACTGAATGAGACGAAATTCAAATCTTGTATAAAACGCACACTATGCAGGCAGGCATATTATAAGTTGGGGGATTACATCGCTGATAAAAATGCTTGGCTCAATGCTGGTCCTGCTCCACAACCACAACTATTTGATTAACATTTGAAAACACTGTTGGAGCTGCTGAAGAGTTTAAGACTATTTTTGCATTGTATAAAATCAATTTCCTTTGTATTATATAATTTCAGAGCACAGGTGTGAGTACTATGTACTAAAGAGCTAACATTTACCGGGTAATACGTATTTTATTGACGTGAATGTGCCCTGGCGGCTGTGAGTATGTCATGCTCACTCAGATGTCTCGCTGATGGTGGCGCGTGTGTTGGATCATTTAGCTCCCTTCAAAATGGTTGAGCTGAATGGTGCTAATCCATGCGTCATGTTCGTGAACGGGCGCCGTCGGTTGGGACAGGTCAACTCTTAGCTGCCTTGGCTGATTTAAATTTTTGAATTGTTCTTTGTTTTATATTTTTATTACGAACGCTTCTAACGTCTTCCATTTCACGTCTTTCTACATTGTTCTCACATGTTTAATTTCAACATGAATGATGTAACAAATACTTTGTAACAATTTATTTAAAAGAGTGCCCGTGGAGTTTCTTGCCCGTTCTTCTCCATAGGTAGGTACCTACCTACTACGCTTTGGAATGGGCAACTAGCTTCATATTTTCTGACTGACCGATTCCTTGACAATTCAAAAGTGCCTGTAAATGGTTTAATTGAAATAAATGCTTTGAGTTTGAGTTTGAGTTTATGCTACGTCCAGCACCGCACGCAGCCTTGAGCGGACGTACAGCTGGAATTTATCGTCAATAAGGTTACCTGAATTTGTGCACATTTTTATTAAGTACCTATGTACAATAAGTAAGTAATAACAGCCGCACGGATCGAGCGATCAGGTTCAGCTACACTTGCCGCGGTCAGTCCGTGGATGGGTGACCATCTTTACTTACCGAGACCCTCCGTGCCTCGGAAAGCACGTTAAGCCGTTGGTCCCGGCTGTCATTCTTGGATCTTTGACAGTCGTTACGAGTCGTCAGAAGCCCGAAAGTCTTACAACCAGTCTTACCAGAGGGTATCATGTTACCGAGTAACTGGGTTGTGGAGGTCAGATGCAGATGTGTGTGGCAGATGATGAAGACTTATGAGCAATAATCATCATCATATCCGCCCTTGTCCCATGTTACTTGGGGTCTGAGTAACACATTTTCTGAAAGTATGTACAATAATAAAGGCTTCGTCAAATACAACGCGTACTTAGCGCGCGTTGGACCGCTAAGTACAATACAACACGCAACGCTAGTGTGCGGCGGCGTTGCTAGCGTCGCCGCCGCGCCGTCGCCGCGGCCGCAGTGTTAAAATTCTCTGACGAATATAGGTCTCGCCGAAGAAAATTTAAAAACATTTCACGGTTCACAACCAAAATGTCCTCCTATCTACCCGCAGGTTGCTTTGAGTGAAGCACAGTTGTAGTTTTTTCTGGCCACAGAACTATTGAGGTACCTATACGAATGAAGCTCCTAATAGGCTCCCGGTTACTAAATTGATAAAAATAATATACTGGTAGAACGCGTTCAGCTGCTTTTATGGATGATACTCTAGTTTATACAGGATGGGTATTAATGAACCCTCAAGAATTCAACCAGGGGTTGAGTAGTTTTTGGAAGAATAATAATTAAATAAACATCCTACATTCATTGCCTCTGCTGGTTGACAATAAAGGCTTGTGCAGACCAGCGCGACATGTCGCGCGACGCGACACCGGTTATTGTTATACTGTGAAATTTTCTTAAAAATTGTATTGTTCGTGTCGCGTCGCGCGACAAGTCGCGCTGGTCTGCCCAAGCCTTAATGTATGAGAGAATGATTTTTTGGATTTTTATTTCAAAAATACTTTACAGGGGTGTTTACTTAGACTTCCTCTAGCTGAATTCTTGACGGTTCATTAATTTATATATGATGGTACGGTTTTTTATTTAAGTATCGTATTCCTCCAATGTATTATGTCTATTCTTTTCTTCTCTCTTTCTTTACTAACCACACGAAAAGAAAGATTATGTCTATTGACGATTAATTTATACTTTTCAAAATTCGGTATCACACTGGCCTTTTCTATTAAACTGCATATTATTAAACTTATAGAACAGCACTGCGGTATTCAAACCATTGCATTGCAAGCAACCCTACAAATAATTACTCTTCCCCCATTTAGAACTTGAACAACAAAGGCTCCCCACAAACGAAGTAACTACGTAATAAAACTTAAATAGTATATAGTAAACTATTTATAGTTGTAGATAACGCGACATCTCTTGTTTATCGTGTGCAGGAAGTCTTTAGCGTTGACGGGTAGGCAGTGGGGGGTGAGGGGCGGTTCGGGGGGAGGCTGGCCGGCGAATAACGTCGTTATGTGACGCTTTAGCATTTT
Source organism: Agrochola macilenta (assembly GCA_916701695.1). Lineage (NCBI taxonomy): Eukaryota > Metazoa > Arthropoda > Insecta > Lepidoptera > Noctuidae > Agrochola > Agrochola macilenta. Next base: position 17,331,336 of record OU753560.1, on the reverse strand, counting down.
ATACACACTGCTGTGGTGTTGAGCAAGCTAGTATATAATTGACATTTTGGACCACAATGTATGAAGTCGATGAAAACTCAATTGAAAAATGATGATGGAAATGTTGCATGGAACTGTGTACTGCCAGCAGCAGGATCTATGGTTGAAATATTTTTACTTGTATTTTAATGCAAAAAATTGTGAAATACTGAAAAGAACTGCTAGGTGGGGTAAAAGATAAAAATTAACAAAAATATGTTCCCTTGGTTGGCAAAACTACAGAACGCCACCTATGCTACGAGTACAATCCTTACATACTGATTTTGCTTCGTTTACGTTCAATTACTACAAACATTATTATTGTATTGCACGATGTATGTGTATAAAAAACTTTAAAAGAAACAAAACCCAACTTTTCAGCGATGATACTATACTGATTTACTAGCCAAAATCAATGCATACATGAACTTTTCCTTCCCTTTACCTCATTGTAAAGCCGGCAATACATGCTGGCCATAGCTCGCCGAGCGAAGGCGAGTACGAACGTATAGGTAGCCCATTTCAGACATTGCTCGTCGATGATCGCCGACTGCAGGCGAGCGCCTGCACTCGGGGCGTGCCTTGCCACCACTCGGGATCGCTCGCTACGACTCGTCTCACTTCGGAACAAGGTCGGTTGTTCTACACAAATCATAGGCGCTCGCCTGCACATGGCAATCACGGTCAACATGTGGATAGCTCCACAAAAACTCGTGGACAATGGCAGTTGGCATTGGTTTCTTTCGAACTTGACTCGCCTTGTATCAATTTGCCTACGCTTGCGTATTATGTATTGCCGGCTTTACAATCACAAAATCCGCCAATCCACCACCCTGTATGTAACGCATCTGTAACCCGCTAACGTCCAAGGAAGTACCGATAACAGTCTTGTTGGCCACTCGATAAGCTTTGTTAACAGAATACAAGCAACATATTAACGTGTATATTGCCAAACTAATTGCGATCAGCTCGTTAGCGCCTTGAAGTTCATTAACAACTTTGATGTACCGAATAATGGTGATGGGGTTATAGTGATAGACTAATCTTGAGAAAATGACCTCTGTTCATACTAATAGTAGCTTGGAATTATTTAAATTCAGGGCAAGGACCTCTGAGAGGGAATAGGCATTTTCACCACGCGAGATGAATAAGAAAGTTGCATTAAAAAAAAATTATGGCACAGATTAAATGAAAAAGTTTTTGTTTGGTTTTAACTTTACTATTAGTTGCGATGCATTGAACAAAAACTAGACGTTCAAAAATATTTTGTTTTAATCAAGCATTTTAACGTTACGAGTAATAAAAAATTATCCCGAAAAGACACCCTTCACCATTTTCTAGAACCAACAACATTTAGATTGAATACACAAATTGCGTACTAAACTTAAAAAATCAAGATCCATGACTGAGCTTCGTTCTGAAATACTTTTCCTTACTTTTGACGTATAACATTTTCTAGATAGGTCTCTTCAAAGCTCTTCATCCAAGTAAATAACTTATTAATATACTTACTTAAACACAAAACGTATGTGCAGGAGTAGTTGAGCGATGGATAACGTTCCGCTTTGCAAATGTGGAGTGTTTGCAAACCCACGAACCGTGTTGGTAGCGTTTTCCCGAAGGAATACTTGCCATTAACTGGATCGGTATGAATGTAGCTCTGTGTCTGTTTGTTGGAGATGTTTTTAATACTGTTGGGATAGTTAAGATTAGTGGAGGATTCTCTAAGGTGGAGAATGATTTACAGTTAGATAATAAACGGCGATCTCAGTTTGTACTGAACTCTAATTGGTTTTTTAATGAGACATTTATGACCATTACGTGTTCTGGAAGGTCCATGCTTAGAATCATAAACATTTGTAGGTTGACGTAATCAGCTTTTAATGTTCCCACAGCCGTTTTCTCTACTACGCGGGCCCTGTGCGATAAATAAAGATTATCTCTAAATCAAAACCTTATTTAAATACTTACTTTTCATATGGGGCTTGTGGATATGTAATAACAGCCGCACGGATCCATCGATCAGGTTAAGCTACGCTTGCCGCGGTTGGTCCGTGGATGGGTCACCATCTTTACATACCAAGATGTGCCTCGGAAAGCACGTTAAGCCGGTGGTCCCGGCTGTCATATTTTGTAGATCTTTGACAGTCGTTACAGGTAGTTAGAAGCCCAAAGTGTGACACCCAGTCTTACCAAGAGGTATCGCGTTACCTAGTAACTAGGTTGTGGAGGTCAGATAGGCAGTCGCTCCATGTAAAATACTGGTATTCAGCTGCATTCGGTTAGACTGGAAGCTGACCCCAACATAGTTTGGAAAAGGCTAGTCGGATGCTTTCTTCATTATCATGTACTTTTGCATACCTTCTGGTTAAATATAGCTGTTGCTAATTATATTTTTAATTCACCGTTTTTTGTACCCTTGCAAAATAAATATCTTATCTTCACTTATCTTCTATTTTCTCACACTTTGACAACCAAATTACATATACAAGACCGTGACCTTATTCACTTACCAAACTGGCAAGCTACCAACCAAAATAAATGCGACCAAAACCACGGATGAAAGCTAGGCGTTAAGACAATACTACAGCATAATAAAGTACTACCTTAAGAGAACAAAGCTTATGTTAGTACGAGCTGGTATACCGAAGGAAAGTGGCTAGAAGGTATTCCGGTGAAGGATTTATAGAAGAGCAAATGTTACGCAAAGATAACGTGAACTACCCGTATTCTCTATGAGTTCATGACCTACTGAACTTAATTGTCTGGTTTATTTAATTGGTTTGTTGGATTTCAGACGAATGACAGATTGAGCGAAATTGGCTAAACGAAACATTCGAAAATTAGTTAAAATAAACTATGAGAAAATTCAGTCATGAATTGTATGTAACGATAGTATAGGTCAGTGGTTCCCAAACTACGGGTCGACGACGCGACGACTACGACCCACTGGTGGGCCGCCAGCGAATATTGGGTGGGCCTTGAAAATTTAATTCTCAGCTAAGATTAATATTAGATAGAGATTAAGATTAATAGTAAAAAACTTGGTCAAAAACTAGGTAAGTTGGTGTTAGATGGGTCGCGGTCCAGTCAACTTTGGGAACCACTGGTCTAGGTCATAATATTGAGAGAAATATTTGATTTCAGCATAAGTACACATCACCGAGTCATCCACTGATACAAAGATGTAGCTATTTCACAAACTGACAACTGATAATCCTTACTTAACACATTCTTCTCCTGAACTGTTCGTGGCGCTGATGACTTTGTTCGTCACAATAACATAAAATTATAAATTATTCTGTCTGTGTCTGGGATGCGTATATTATAAATTTTAACAATTATAATATTTCTTTATTTTTTTGTTTGTTTCTGTCCCAACAAGAATTTTACTTGTGTCTTCAGTTATTGTTTTTCTTTGAATTTTAAATTTTTATGATTTTTTTTATTTATTCTTTTCATGCACACTTGTTTTCCCAATGACATTGGCTTTGCTTGCCATTTAATAAAAATATAATAGACGACTGATAGACTTTTCAATAAATCCAGCTCCAGAGAACTGCAAACATTATCGTCACACTTCACAACACCTAAGGGAACAATAAACAAACAGCAATATCATCAAACCATTCCATTCTCATTACCTGCCAATTACGTCACAAAATCCCAACACCAAAAAGTAAATAATAAATCTACAAACTGCTAACACAGCACTTAAAAACACCCGCGTCTTAGCGCCTGCACTACTAACAAACTAGCGCAACTTTCCGCATGCAAAATGGATTTGCGCAGTTGAAATTATGACCATGAGTGCACCGCTTTAGATAATTGCAGCTAAACTTGTCTCCTAATGAGGGAACGTTCCTGCACTAGTGGCTCATGTGATTTCGTTTATGCGAGTTTGTCTTATGTGTGTAGTTGGTATTTTGGTTACTTGAAATTGTTGGTTACGATTTTTAAATGCCCCTACCATGCTATAGTGCAGTGCAGGTACCTATAAGATTACCATAAGGCTTATAAATTTGCTTTGTATCAATCAAACTCAGCCGCGCAGTCCACTGTTGGACTCACCCCAGCTGAAGCCCCAGTAAAATAGACAATTTGATCCTAAGCTAACTAAATGATGTATCTAAAGTATTAACAAAATAACCGAAACAAACTTTAAGACTACAAAACACTAAATAATGCTAAAGAAAAATTCATAAGTAGCTACAGTAAGTGCCCCTAGAAATACCCGAAAGTTAGACATCTTTCCTCAACGTAGATTTTTACATTGAGAGATATACCTACTTACCTTACATTTCCACGTATATACTGCGTGCCAGATTTACTTAATAAAAATCTTACATTCATTCACAACGCACAGCCTAAACCGCTGGGTTACGAGAAACATGCAATTTTGCACAAGGGTTCCATAAATGAACTCCTACTTTATTGAAACCTATAAGCACTAGGCATATTATGTTACTGTAACATTTATATGAGAATGCTGATTTGGAGATTATATGTACACTTCTAAAACTGCCTGTCAAGACCTTTTTTTTTTTTGTGTGGGTAATTGACAAATAACTTCTCCCGCTCTGGGCGGAACGGGAGGGCGTGTCAGTCTCTTACTGACTAAAACCTACCCGTGTTCCTTCAGTTGCCTTTTCGTTGCCAGGGGCCACGGTATCCCTTTTGGACTTTCCCGCAACCCCGGTAGGCATCGGTCCTAGGGGATCCCGTCAGTTGTGCTGACATCTCTTTGAGGCGCGTTGCGCCATGACAAAAACGATTTATTTATTTATTTATTTAACAGTTTATGTACACACATATAAATAGACAAGAAGAAAGGAACAGAAAAATACGTACAAAGGTGATGCTTATTTCTAAAGAAATCTCTTCCAGCATACCTGCGATAGGAAAGTAGTTAAAGAGATGTAGACAACGTGTGTAAGATTAGAAGAGAAAATAATATACATAAAATAAAAACTCTTAATTATTCACTAATTTAACCATAAACATACAATATGAGAATAAACTTACATAAATACTTCTAAACTAAATATCACTAAAATAAATATACTTAAATATAATGTAGCATAAAATAATAAATACAAAATATGCAACTATGACGAAGTGGACAGATAGTGTTCTTTCACTCTTCTTTTAAAAATTGCAACAGTTAGGCAGTCCCTAATGTCAGGCGGAAGTGAATTCCACAACCGAACCGCGTGCACGCTGAAGGAGTAGGAGTAGAAGTCGGTTGAGTGGGGAGGAGATTTAAGGCGATTTCTAAGATGCGACCTGCAAGGAGCATCAGAAGGACGGGCGTAGGAAAAGCGTTCCCGCAGATAGGATGGTGTTTTAGGGTTGTGAAGGATATTAAATAGCAGACACAATACAACTACACACACACACAATACAAACAATGCGATTTACAACTTTTTTAGTACAAGCCTTTTTTTTACAAGCTTATAAAGTTGAAACTATTACACTAATAAACTATAAGCGAAGGTGAAACCATTTTTCTGTGAGTTGGAACCTTGTTACTAATGTATATTTCTATTCGACAAAACGGTTTCCGTAAATCAATACGGCTGACAAAACAATCTTTTTAATAGCTCCTGAAATCAAACACTTTTCACAACTCAAGTCCGAGTTGCGGTAGAAATTTTCGAAATTTTCAGGGGTCTGCCCTGTTTGCGGTCAAAACTGTAACTGAAAAGTAATTCAGAGAACACTGAAAACGTTAAGCCACAAAACAACATTTGAAAAGTTTAATTTCATTCAAAAACCGCTGAACATTTCTGTAACATAATTCGTGATTTCGCCGACAAACAATTTTCGTAGGTTATTATGTACTTATGTACTTATGTCGCTGAACAAACACTTTCACACAATAGGCATAACAGACAGTCCTCTGTGCAGGGCGTGCATGGAGGCTGAGGAAACCGTCACGCACGTGCTTTTTGAATGCACAGGCGTCACCCAGATTAGAACACAGACCCTCGGGACACCCAGATCTTTCACAGATGTTCTGAACAGACTAGGAGATTTAATTAACTTCTGGAGGAAGGTGGGCTGGTTGGAATAACCACCAACGGCCGCTATGGCCCACGCACAATGGTCCACTTAAGGACTAAGTGCGGAAACCAAACCCCATAACATAGAACATAGAACATGTACTTATGTAATATACAGGATAACTTATAATTTGACGTATTCCTTCCAGGACGTGGTAGTGCCACCCATTTGCAACAATTAAGCACCCCCTAAAACCCAAGTGAACATTCATGGGATTTGAGAAAACCCAATTTTTATGTATTGTTGTCCAGAAAATATCCCAGAATTCGTCACAAAATATCGCTTTTCTCCAAAGTCTGAATTGAATGTAAAGTATTAGGTACCCAATGGAATAGCAATGAAGGTGCTATTCCATTGGTACCTAATACTTTAACAAACCTTTCGATGTAGTAGTCCATTTACAACAATTAAGCTCCCATAAAGCCTAGGCGAAAATTCATGGGATTCCTGTAAAAAACACAAACGCCGCTCCGCGACTTGTCGCGACTGGTCATGTTGACCTGGGTGCCTAATGTGTGATGGATTGCTAGGAAGTTAGAAAGTAGCGGGATGGCATAAACCAGTTAATAATTTGGTTATCAAACAATTTTTAAATACTCGTATTTCAACAATGCGAATTCGACCTATGTCAGCATTATCGACTGTTTCATCGGCACCTCTTAATATTTTTTTAATTTGTGGTGAAATAACTGTTGTCAAATTTCATGTATATAAATCATTTTTGAAAATGGTTAATAAACTACTTCCTTTAACTGTGTAAGAAAATGTGGTTACATCGAAAGGTTTATTAAAGTACTAGGTATCCAATGGAATAGCAAATAAGGACATTCAATATCCTGCCGGGGTCGCGGGAAAGTCCGAAAGGGATACCGTGGCCCCTGGCAACGTACAGGCAACTGAAGGAACACGGGTGGGTTCTATTCAGTAAGAGTCTGACACACCCTCCCGCTCCGCTCAAAGCGGGAGAAGTTATTTATTAATTTCCCAACCAAAAACAAAAAAAACACTTTGAGACTTTGGAGAAAAGCGATATTTAGTGACGAATTCTGGATAATGTTCAAAAATACATAAAAATTTGTTTTTTTCAAATACCTACCATGAATGTTCACTTAGGTTTTATAGGGTGCTTAATGGTTGCAAATGGGTCACAATACCACGTCCTGGAAGGAATACGTCAAATTACACGTCAAATAAGTTGACCGTTACTTTTTTAGGCCTAAAATAAATAAAAGGATATAATAATCGAGTCGCCTAACCCTACTTACATATCATGTAACACATCGTGTCTTTATCCATCTATCACCAAGCTAGCAAACGTATGACGGGTCGGACAGTATAGTTGGCCTTGTAATTGTTTTACCACCCTAAGGTTAAATGTCACTTGTACGTCACAAAACGACAAGGTTTATTTAATTTATCTATATGACAGTTATGGTCTGCTTCAAAAGTATCTGATAAAAATATAAGCAAATGGATCGAAAAACGTAACTGTGAATGCCAATTTATAATTTAGTGCTTTGATGAATTGATCTCATTATTTCAATAATTAAACGGGAAATTCAAATATTTTTAAATCTCATCCATATAGAAACTTAAGTTTTTCATTTGACGATTGAGCATAAAGTTGAATCCTAAATACAGATAAATGTGTAAATACTAATGCTCTTTAGTGATTTCGTAAGAATTTAACCTGACTAGAGTTAGTTTACACTTTTATCAGTTACTTTTAGAACAGACTGTAGATAATTTCAACCTTTTGAAGTTTCAATTGTTGTCAAACGTGGTAAAGCAATTACGAGGTCAACTATCACCTAAGTATACACACACACTATACCACAGCGTATTACAGTCTTCTAGCATAGCATAATCAGCCTATAATGTTCCCACTGCTGGCTGGAACCCCCGGCGGGCCCAGTGCGGGTTGGTAGATGTCACATGTCTTCGAATTTTTTGTTCTAGGACATGCCGGTTTCCTCGCGATGATTTCCTTCACCGTAGAGCGCCTGCATGGGTTTCGAAGCCACGAGCTACAACTCGTACGTCGGGGCCATTACCACTGGGCCACCACTGTTCCTTCTTAGTCGTTCTAACAGACCTTCTCACAGTCTTACTTTATAGTAATTTTGATAGATCACCATCATCTTCATTTCAGCCGAAGGACATCCACTGCTGGACATAGACCTCCCCCAATTACCGCCACTTCGACGGTTCTGTTCTTCCCGCATCCAACTGATTCCTGCGGCCTTCACAAGGTCCACCTTGCGGGGGGCCTTCCAATGCTACGGTTCTGGTACGTGGTTGCCACTCCAGAACCTTGCCTCAACGGCCATCTGTTCTGTGAGCAATATGCTCTGCCCATTGCCACTTAAGTTTTGAATTGTTTCGGGTTATGTCGGTTACCTTGGTTCTCCTCCTGTGGATCTCTTCATTTCTGCATAGCCCTCTCCATTGCCCTTTTGATAGATAATAATAATAATAAAAATCGTTTATTCTCGCGCACAATATAACAAAAAAAATAAACAGAGTAATCACAGTATAAATACATATTTTGTTATTTAATATTGTGGGAGACTGGTGCCTAAACTAGGCTCGAGGTCTGTATTTCAGGACACCAGGATCTCCGCCATTAACATTCATTCTATTATGCACTTGTACATCGACCATAAGGAACACTATACATAGGTATATCATGGCAGGAAAAAGAGATTTTGTGACTCAAGTAAATTTTTTATAAATCGGTATTCAGTAATTGACTCACTAAAATTAGTTAGAGAGTCAGAGATTTATTATGTTATGTTAGTATTTGTGCATGACGTGCAGATGCAGATAGAATTTGCAACCGAGTTACACTAGAGGAACCATACTACTACCAAAAAGCAGCTACTTTATACATATCTAAAAGTACGTGTGCATTTGCAGCTGACTTAACACCAAAATACACCGTTATTTAAATCCAGTCGCGGTATTAAATTAATATTCGTATCGATATTTCTGTTATTATCGTGTTTATTGTAACGGTTGAATGGCTGTTGAACTGAATTAACTATTATTGAGCGTCACCGAGCGTAACGACGATTATGCGAAAGACAAATATGTAGCGCTCGAGCTCATTGACTTCTATTCAATCAATTGAGTCGGCTGGCTCAAATATTGATGTGATTTTGTTTTTGTTTACATAATTGGGTATTCAGGCGTCAATTGTTGGCACTGACATATCTTGAATCCATATGGTGTACATAATAAAGAGTATTCTATTGGTTACGTTTTTAGATAATTTTTAGGGTTTCGTACTCGAAGGGAGCCAAACAGAACCCTATTACTAAGCCTCCGCTGTCCATCCATCTTTCTGTCAGAGGCCTGTATCTCATGAACAATAATAGGTAGATAGTTGAAATTTTCACAGATTGTGTATTTCTGTTGCCGCTATAACAACAATATTTTTTTTTTTTTATATCCTTACATGAAACGTGTTTTCTCCGCGTTTTTTGCTAAATATTGTACGGTGGTTCAGAATCCTTCGTGTGCGAGTCCAACTCGCACTTTGTCGGTTTTTAAAATGCTTATAATATCAACGAGGTAAACTTGAAGTGAATTTTCTTGTTCTAACAAAAAAAATAAGAGCATTCTGCTGAATTCACGTTTTCTGCCATTTGGAAAAAAGGAGGCATCATATCGATCGAGCTTGTAAAAAGAGCGTATCTGTGACGTATGTAGGATATTTTTAGACATCCTAAGTAAGCACTGCTGACAATAAAGGTCCAGCAAGATCTAAACGCCACGAAAACTGCTGAATAGCAAAAGAATTGAGTTAGTATAACGAGCGTATTTTTGACGCATGGAGGATCTTTAGATAGCCCTAGTAAGCAACAGCTGACTATAAAGATCCAGCAAGATCTAAACGCCAACCAAGCCGCCAGAGAACGGCCTTTTATTGTTTCCATCGACCATGACAAAACAAACTAATTAAGAAAATTCCTTGTCTAATTAATCACCCAACATTTCGCCAATAACTCACCGGTAGAGCAAAAACAAAATAAGTGGACGAACAAACAAACTAAGGGTGTATTAGCACTGTGTATCTTTTCACGGAAGCAGTAAAAGGTAATTGAGGGTACCGCGCTATTTAATGGTGGAGGAGACGGGAAGCCTAGTGGCAGCAATCTTATTTAATGCGTTATTGCTCTGAAGTTAATACGATGGCGGGATAATGTTGATATTGTGGTGATAATGGTGTAAGCGGAAAAAGCCTACGTTTTAAGCGGATATCGGGATTTCCAAATGACGAGCGACGAAAGTTCGATGAGTTCAAATCCAGCCCATTCCACTCTTTTCGTAATACTGCGGGGTAATCCCGTAACTCAATTACAATTGCAATTGTCTTTTATCTTGACAATTCAACCACATTAATTGCGTTATTTGCGATGTCAAGCAAACGAATTTTTCAAACATTATGAAACAATGGATTAGGAATTTCCTTCGAAGTCCTTCGATTGTGATAGAAAGTGTGTTACGCAATTGAGGTGCCGGTCCATTATAATGTTACTAACTTAAGCAGTGTCACAGTATAAATAAGTAACAGTGTTATATCTAGGAAGTGACCTTGAAATAATTACTTACGACCGCTCGGTAGACAGAGCTGCCGTGTCCGTGCGTAAAGCTCATACACACATTGGAGATAATATATATTATAGCGCTTAAAAATCTTTTAAGGTAAAATATATATTATCTTCGCTGTGTGTGGTGGTCCATTAAATTGTACGGTGAGCGATATGTCGAAGATAATATAAAATAAATCGGCCAGCCGCGCACTCGATACTGTTGTGTACTGATATACACTGAGATTTCGAAGCGCGTCGTTTCGGCCGTTTTGATGAAAATATACTACTGTTACCTATTTATGCTTTGGTAATGTGCCTGCATTTGGTTTGACAAAGAGTGACTGGAAACTAGATGACTTAGCGGTGCTGTTGCTAATCGGGTTGAGCAAGCATACCGCTATCGCCGTCTCACTGCTTTAACGTTCTTGGCCTCAGCCAAGCCAGCCAGGAAACTTGGGAAAGTTTCAAATAGAAACATAAACATGACATCACGCCTGTAATCCCCAAAGGGTTAGACAGAGGTGTCCCTATAGTACACCCACATTTCGCCAGTTATGTTTAAGTCCCATGTAACAGGGGGCGAGCCTATTGCCATCAACCGGGCACAAATCCAGACTCCGGGCTGCTACTGAGAAATTCCAGATGGAAAAACCCAATAACACTTTGCCCGACCTGGGAATCGAACCCGGGACCTCATGGCGCTTGCGACTACTAGACCTTTTAGGAATTATTATATCGGGTATCTTCTTAAGGTGACGATAACCGACTTTTAATGATTTTATACTGAAGATCACATCTAAACGAGTAGTGTTAATGATTTGGAAAAAATATATGTTAAATGAGAACATTTTCTTAATAACAAAATATATGAATATTTTAGATTATGTTTATATTACATAGTGAAATTAATTTGTAAAGTTATGTCTAACGCGGATAAAAACTGAGAATCACGTAAAATCTATCAAGTGTATTTTTTTGAAACCTTCACCATTTTAAAGATAATTTAATTATTGATCTTACAGTATACGTGTTTTATGAAAATACGTTTTGTTTTATGTAAAATAAATTAATAATGCGTCTACTTTGGGACAGCGCTCCTTGATGGGCGAGTCCTATTACAGGCTGGATATATGACGCGTTGCGTGAGCTCAGTTCAGAACGCGCAAGCTTACCACTTAAGGTCACTGGCATATATCTGCGTCTTAATAATTCAGCCCTAAATATTTGTGTTAATGAACAAAATTGAGGTGAATGTATGGAAATATCACAACCAGGCTAAAAAAAAACTGTGCCTAATTCCACCAAGTTATTCCAGTATTCCTGAACTTCAGAGGCTTATTGCGACTGAGTTATTAAATTCAGTATAACGGCTAGCGCTGGCACTGTGCCCATCTTTCACCGCTGTGTAGCTGTAAAAAGATATGCTTTAATAGAAAACAGGCGACGCGACGGTACTCGAGATATTCAGTGACCGTTGGTTTAAAAGCAAGAGCTATTTAATTTCGTTTTATTTGGTTTGTCACCATAAAAGTAGACTGGAAATACAGCTGAAGTGCTATACTGTAAAATTCACTTACTTCACTCAAGTGACCGTACTCAATTTGAAAGCGAATTCATTTGTTTTTTTGGGACGAAGTTCTTTAACGCGGCTTGCGATGGAGTAAGCTGGTAGAAATCGTCACGTAACGAAAAAGCGTTATGCCCGCAAAAGTCAGCTTCAAGTGTTAAAGGTTTTTGTTTTTTAATACAGAGCCATCTAGTATACGTTTTTGAGACCATAGAAGATGACTCTCCATCTCTCCCTCTCTCATAATATACAGCGAAGTTCCAACTGGGTGTCCCATGACTCGTCTCAACTTTTTTAATAGATCTCTCAGCAAAGTCCGAATTACAAAGTGATGCTTACCCCGCGTTTACACCTAGTTGTGAACCAAGGTATAAAACATGTATTCTATATGTTGATAACTAAGAACTTGGTACTTATTAACAGGTCCACACTGTCCTCCCATACCTATTAACACTGTGCCTAATTTAAATATTGTAAATGTAAAAGTAAATTATTTTTAAAAGAATAACCGTGGAGTTTCGGGTTGGTTCTTCTCCATAGGAAACGACTAATTGGAACCGTGCACTTAATTTCTAACGTTTCATAAATGCCCATGTAGGTTTATCTATGTATACATGTAATAAAATTGAATCGAAGAATTTTTGTTTCGAATTAGCGCAAAAACGGCTGAAAGGATCTGGATGAAATTTAGCACACAGATAGTTTATAACCTGGAATTCCGGTAGTAAGTTCCTGTGGGATATTTTCCGACATCCACGCGGGCGGAGCTGCAGTCAAAAGCTAGTTTAAAAAATATATTTCAATTTTGATATTTTTGTTTATCGTTTACACCAAAACAAGTTGTATCCAAAACTTGTAGAAAACTAGTCAAAAAGGTGAACAAAACATGTCTAAACCAACGTCAATAAATTTTTGATACATGTTTTATACAGGACATGTTGCTGACAAGTTTTTTACAAGACTTGTTGAAAACAAGTATCTCAACTTCTTATATGGGTGTAAACGCTGGGTTCGAACAGTTTAAAGTTTAACCGCATCTGTGGTCTAGTGGTAAGACCACCTATCTCAGACCCAGAGGTCACGGGTTCGATTCCCAGCAGGGGCTAAATTTTCTACTCGGTTTGGTTGGTGGTAGGGCTTGTTCTAAGTCCGCCTGGCTAGCTACCACCATCTTATCTGTCTGTCTCCATAACAACAATGTTAAAAGCATTTTTGTGCTTCGGTAGTTAGAGGTAAGATAGCCACTTCCTCTGTGGTAGAGGAACACGAGTGAAGCTCGCATCCACCTTCGGCCTGATCATCACTTACCATCAGAAGAAATGAAGGCCAAGAGCTACACAAGGTGTTTCAAAAAAATAAAAAAAAGACGTGTGGCACTCGAAGACTGCCGCGGTAAAGCTATTGCATAGCATTTTTTATCAACTTATGCAATTATAATTATTTATTTATTTTATTTATGCAGTATTTTTTTTCCTTTGTTTTTTTGTCTTTGATATTAATTCAAGTTACACTTTTTGAGCATGGTGACCGATAAGCAAACAATTTTTTTTCTTTTATTAAATAAATGAGAAGTTAATATTGTTTAAAATATTTTTATTATCTTACAACACATGTAGGTTCTTCAGGAATATTTATCATTGAAACTATAGAAAGACCGTAAAATCACGAACAAAATGGTATATAATCTTACGTATAAAACAAATAACAAACTTACGTACCAAGTATTTATCAAAACGTCCGCTAACACAAAGCACGCACTGTTCACGGCACAGATAAACAAGTGATTTCACCCATCGCTACAATATTTATTATGCTTGTATCAACGTAACGCCATCTAACGAAAATGTCAGGAATTTATGTGGCTTTCTGTCAGTACAAGAACAAAAACTGAAGCTCCGTTCAAAAAATTTCAAAAAATAAAAATAGAGTGAGCTGACAAGGGTGTTAGGTTTTTTCGTTACGGAATTTCTGGATTCGGTCTCCACGCTCAAGGCCCGCGATAGAAGCTATGCAATAGCTTAAAAATGCTATTGACGTAATTTCTTAGTTGCCTTTTACGACATCTAAAAAAGGGAAGATGAAGGGTTTGCCTATTATCCTAAACGCCACTTATCTTCCTGGAATCAAAAAGTGTTTTACTGGAGCATAGTTTTCCCATAAAACTCATTGAAATAAACACAATATTTTAGTAGTCCAAGTAAGAATAAAAAGCTTTGCCCGTGTATTTGAACACCGTCTTTATAGCGTGACCAATAAAATGTGTCCCACATCTTGCTTACCGACATGTTATAAAATTGTTGGTGCATGTTCAGTAAAACCGAAACACTGGGTAACTGTGTCATGGTAGGTAATTACCGGAAAGACATTTTGGCAAAATAAAATATTTACTAGAATTTTGTGGAAAACTTACCTTTATGAGAAAAATAATTTTCTTTTCAGAAATAACAAGTACTTGTTAGGTTTCGTTGTTATACTAATATTTTTATGACTGTAATACTTTTTTCATGGAAAATTATTACTTTAAGCTTTAGTACCTGGGCGACCGAGCTCTGCTCTGGTGAAAATAAAGAATGCTCATTTATTAGTATAGGAAAGTACACACTAATTCCATGCTGCCATGATAGTGCATACTAATTTCCACGTTGCCATGATAGGTAGGTAGTTACTAATTCCATGCTGCCATGAAAGTAGGTGCTTACTAATTCCATGCTGCCATGATAGTAGGTACTTACTAATTCCATGCTGCCATGTCATTATTCTAAGGTAGCCATCTTGTTCTAAACTTTAAGCGACCTAGCTCTGCTCGGGTGGAAATACGGAGAAAACGAATTTTCCCAGATATTAGATCTAGTTAGATATTATTGAAATCCTATACTATATTATATGTAACTATATTGCCGCAACGAAATGTTGAAGACAGTTGCCAATAGGATCTCATCCCCGCTTTGGAGGTCCCTTGTCAAATCAGTCATCTGAGTTACTTTGACTGATTCTTGATTCTTTTATTTTATTATTTTTACTATTTACGATTTTATAATTAATTTCTGGATTATAGTGGACATTAATTTTAATTGACATTAATTTTAATTAATTTTAATATTGTTTATTGATTTTAAAGATTTTAATGAATTTTTTAGATGGACGTATTAATTAAATAATTTTATTTAAGCATTTATTTTACAATTAGATTTTATGCCCCTATTTCAGTTATTTATTTTAGTTATAATAATATTATTGTGGCTTGTATTCTAATCTTTGATAACTAACATAATTTTTAAATAGGTATACTAACATAAATATGGATCACTGTATCTGAATTAAATAATAATAAAACAATTCCAACTTTTATCGAAATCATTACAGCTGTTTTCGAGAACGTGATAATATATTTATATTTAAACTATTGCTCCTTTATTAGTATAGGATTTCATTAATTCGTTCCTGAGCTCATGTCAAACCGGATCATTTTGACTTAAACAGAAAGTTTGTAATATCAATATTTATCACCAACTCTATTTATACTCAAATCTTATTATATTTTAACTAGGAATGGGTACCGATAATTAAAACGTCGCGCAAAAATCTCGAAGAGGCTTCTAAGTTTCTACGTGGTTTCGTAAACACAGTGCGCACGTAGAAGCCGCGCAAACCCAACTAGAGTTAGTTTGACAAATGTTAACAAGTACCAGATAGATACTCCACGGATATGACGTAGTAGTTGCTTAGTTATTCCTAAATTACTTTCAAATATTGTCATTAATATCTAAATAATATTCTTTGTATTTATTTTCCCATAATAAGTCATTTATTTGATTTTTATAACAATAATTTAGTATCTCATAACTTATTGGGTAAATAACTGACAGTTGATTTGAATATGGCGGTTAAGTGTATAAAAAGGCAGGCAAATCATTTTAACAGGCAATATATTGTGAACTAGTGATAAGGAACGACTCTGCCCAAATACAGACTGAGTGTGAATTGTGTGTTAATTGTGTAAAATCTGCTACTGCGTATCTCAAATCTAATTATTAAACATCAATTTATTTTTAAAATCCTTTAATCATGACGAAGTCAAAAGTTAAAATAGCTCGAGAACAGACCAGCTGTTCTCGAGCTATTTTAACCCAACTTCAATTTACTTTGCCGCTCAGTTTTTCTGAGATCAGTGCGGAAAATTAAATTATTTTGTTGAATAAAATATATACGGGCAATAAAACATGATTAGACAATTGTAGACGAGAAAAATATACGAGCATAGTAATGAAAACCATATCTCTTGCTGCAAACAATTTTATAGGAGATTGCATGAAGAATTTTTATTATATGACTTTAGTTATAAACAGATTTACTACGAACATATATGTACATGTTCCTCTAAATTATACAGGGTGGCCGAGACATCGACGCGAAAACTGTTACCATGGATTCAGCACATGATTTGAACACACTTTTTTTTTTCGTTGGAAATTATCAAATAATTTCCCCCGCTCTGAGCGGAGCGGGAGGGTGTGTCAGACTTTTACTAACTAAAACCCACCCGTGTTCCTTCCGTTGAAAATATGCGTGGGTTAAAAAAAAACTGCTGTTCCATACATTTTGACTGAGTAGGTATGAAACAGCAGATTTTTTTTTTAATAACCTATGAAAAATTTCGACGTAGCGGGGGTTGAGAATCATGTACTGAATCCATGGTATCAGCTTTCGCCTCGTTTCTGTTTAGGAGTCGTGACCCGTCTTTAGCTTTTATTTCGCTCGTTTTCTTTCTAAATCCTCTTGGAATGAAATGTTTGTGAACTCTGACTGTTTTTATATAGTACAGTCAGCTGCACAGAAATCTCACCCCCTAGCAATGTATTTATACATTGCAAGGGGGTGGCCTAGCTTCTGCCCGCAACTTCGTTCTCGTGAAAATTCTTGTTTATTTATTTATTTATATATATATACTTTATTGTACATCAGATTATACATATGTAATGTATAATCTGATGTACAATAAAGTCGTCGGTCATAGCGCGATATTTAATAGCCTATAACCTTCCTCAAGAGTTGGCCCATCAAATTACAGAAATATGTTTTCAAATCCGACTGGTGGTTCCAGATATTAAGGGCGTTCAAACAAAAAACTAACTGTTCAGCCATATTATTTATTTGTTTATTTATTTACACACAGTAAAATAGATACAAATACGACATTTATAAGTATTTAGTACAAAGGTACTGCTTATTTCTTAAGAAGGTTCTTCCAGCAGAAATGCGAAAGGAGAAATGAAAAAGAAATATAGACAATAGTGTGTGAGAACAAGAAGCGAAGAATATGATTTATATATTTTTTTTAATCATATTAATATAGATAGTATCTTCTAAGTAGCTTTTCACCTCTAAATGTGTTTGACATTCCTACCATACGATTGTTGTTACAAATACTACCAAACTACCAACTCTGTTTACGTACGTAGGTAACAAAACAACTAAAGGACAGGAACCAACATTCGTCAATAAGGTGTGCCATGATTAACTTGATAAATAAAACAAATGCTGACAGCAATACGAGTATATTAGGCATATTATTTTACTACCTACATAAACAAACGATAAAGATTAAGACATTGCGCACACCAGAGACAAAATCATTTTGTAAATGATAGAAAAAATAACTTTGACTATGAGACAACTTTCTTGCGGTTGTCCGCGTCTTCATTGTTTTTCAGCAGAGTATAGACAGTAGTAGATATAAACAGTAGTAAGAGTAAACGAAGCAGAACTATATTTTCTCTATCTCCTTCGCATAATGGCTGTCACGAATCGCAGTATGATTTCTTTTGAAAGTATAATCCGACTACATTAGCTAGTATCCGTTCAAAAGTCTATCATAACGTATTACTATCGTGTTACCTAGTAACTGGCTTGTGGAGGTCTGATAGGCAGTCGCTCCATGAAAAATACTGGTATTCAGCTGCATCCGGTTGGACTGGAAGCTGATCTCGTAGTTGGGAAAAGTCTAGGCAGATAGATTCATTGAATCTATCTACGTTGCTTTCTGAGTGACAATCTGTGTATTTGATGGTTTTGACTCAGTCTGCCCACACCCTTAGGTAGAAATATACATACAGACAACACACACGTCTTAGTGTATGTAATAAACCGTATATTCATAAAGCCGTATTACCCGAGACGATAAAAAGCATATTCCCAGCTTTAATTTGAATGTATGTTATTATTTTTATTGCGTTTTCTTTTCTGAGATAAATCGTGTTACTTCGTCTTTGCGCTGCCGCTGCAAAATGATTCACAGCTCTTTTGAGTTACTCATAAAATAAATGGATCCAAACGATGGATTTGAATTTGGCTGATATTTTATTGTTATAGACCGTTCATTATGACTTGTCGCTCGCCGTCATCTTGGCACCATTGCTTGTCAAGCTTAGTTTCAATAGTAATAGAGTTCAAAATGGCGACTGACAGAACAGTGCTACCAATCGCGTCACGGGGCAAGTTGTGGAGGAACCGCAGCAAGTGTTATAGAAGATAGTCATATTTACTTTTAATCTTTTAACCTATACTAAGAGGTAGTTTATTTTTATTTTTATTCTATATTAAAACTGATCTGATTCCGATTTTTTTTTCACTAATGTGAAGCTGTAGTATAGCCGAGTGTCATAGGATATATTTTATGTTAAAACAATAGATTACACGCGGACGAAGACGCGGCCAGAAGCTAGTGGAAAATTATAAGTCCACGAGAGAGAAAAAAATGGTTGAGGCAATCAACCTCATGAACATAGCTAGGAGATCACTATTGCTTTAACAAGAAAAAAGGAAAGAAAACGTATATTTGTAAAACACAATATACAAACAAAAAAAAGTGAAAATAATCTTTTAACCATAATGTGTGTGCCTCACGGCTATACGTACCCGTTACTTACGTATATTCACCTAAGGCAATACATAAATTATTAAATATATGCATATTTTCATACATAAATTGGATTCGATGAATATATTAGGTATAAAAGTCTAACTTTTCACAGAAAACAATAATATTGACTTGAATTTCATTTAAAACTATTGAAAACGTAATTTTTACAAAACTCGTTAAAATGTAAAATACTTTTCCTTTGATCCGCAAAACCATCAGAAAATTATTATTTTCCATAAAATCATTTAATTAGTGATTGATTGATTAACGTTCATCAGAGAGTCTTTTTGGTCGATATCTGTTCAAAAGCTGTCAAAGTTTGTTGCCAGTTCTTTAGCCAAACACCCTTCTCCTAACGCTAAAGTAAGTGCTATAACAACCCTTATTACGATAGAGATAAGACAGAAAGTTCTGTGTACTGTCTGGCAGATGTTATCGTTTTCTTCATGACAGATTGCCTGAAAGTTTTCATCAATTTTAAGTTACTTTCATCTGTTTATTCGCTCAATACTCCGCAGCTATACAAAGTAAAATGTTTTTATTAGCTTGAACGGGTGGACCTAGAAAATCATTAGGATAGGTGTTTAGGTAGGAACAGCCGTTTTTATGCCTATTAATTTAAGGTTCCGTAAGTGAGTTGCCTTTGAAGATTTAATCACGATGCGGTCCATCGACTTAGGGTGGATTTGACCAATGAAACTGAACGCAATCAGAATATCTAAACCGAGTTCAAGAGCTGTCAGTGTCATTATTGTTGTGGAATATTGACACTGACAGCTCTTGAACGCAGTTTAGATGTACTGATAACCTTCAGCTCAATTGGTAAATTTGGCACTTAGGGATAGGGTTACCTAAAGCAAAGGACGTAATTAGTTAAGTGTTGATCCAGCAAAATTGAATTGTGACGACTTTTTGTTTCGGTGACTGCCGCAAAATACAATGATTGTGCTTATTCTTGTTTTTGGGTGTTCTTGGTTTAGATTCCTAGGACCACGTGATTCTTAGGCTCATACCAATACGGCAATACTTATGTGAAGGCAATACTCCAGTTTAATTATTTACTCAGACTCTGTCACTAGTTACTGGTCAATTAATAAAGCAGTCGTTATCAATACTGTTTTGCTAAGGTTTACTAAGCTTCTAAGCTTGATCAAGATTTTCATAGGCCGACTGTAGGTACGAAAACCAATTCCGCAAGATTCATAAGCGATTTTCTCCTTAAGGATTTATAGATCTGCTATGGTATTGAACATAGTATTATCGAAACCATACTATTAAGAAATAGGACATGTTTGAAATTGAAATTTGAAATTTGCGTAAATGTCCGATATTTAATTTATCCTAGTAACTATACCTGTAATTCCATTTCAATCGTCTTCAAACCCTTAACGTCATCAATGATAACAAACCCAGAAACGCCATAACTAACTGCTGTGTTTCGTACACGCATTTATATTACATAATGCGACAATAAAATATTCATATTTACATTTGCAGCACAGCTTAAACGGAACACACGCATGTTTAGGAACATAAAATATATTTGTTTGTTTATTTGAATCTTGCCGATGTCAGTACTTACTCTCTCCATGGTATAAGCAAGAATAGTTCAGAAGGTTGGATCCAAACAATCAGCGAAAACGCAAGCACACACATACACGCTTTTCGTACAGCGAGTGCAAGCGCACTCGTGACTGGCATTCGGGTAAGTAAGTTGAGATAACCGTACATACGCGTCGATGGCCGTTTGTCGACCACCACCGTCAACGGGACGTCAACGAGCCCCTTAGTAGCTTTACATACATTTACTATGGCCGTATGTCCACCGCACGTCCGTCATCCGAGCGACAGGATTTCGGCCCCCGAGTTTAAGAGTAGTTCGGCGCAACCGCTAGAACTCGGCTCGAGATTGTGACGGGACGATGTGCAGGCAATATAAAACACGTTTTATCTTTTCCACACACTGCCGTCGCAATGGCGCCATTCGCCCGGTTTTTGTTTTGTCTATCATACATAACATATTTAACCGCTGTCACCTAAGCGTCACGGTTCGGTTTGAATAATCTCGTTTCTCGTTGACGTCCCGTTGACGTCCCGTTGACGGTGGCGATGGGTGGAAAAACGGCCTATGAGTGCGCACGCCTGTTTTCGTTATGGAGCCGACCTTCTATACTATTCTGTGCTTACTCTCTCCATGGTAAATGCATATTTATTACGCCTTCTATGTTCCCTAGCTTCGTTTATGGGGATGAAGAGGTAATAAATCCGAAACACGTGAATTTATTTGAATGGTTTTTTCAGGCTTAGAACTGAATGACTATGCCGGTGAAAGATGAATGTATAGAATAAAGTTCTTCTAACTTAACAGACAGATGTGTTGCTGGGAAGTTCGTTGCGCCACTTCTTCTTCCCAGCTAAAACACTAGGACAGGACTACATTGTGTAATTTTGATGTTCAAAAAGTATGATCTCAGCCTAATTTGAATTAAATGGTTCTTATTTTGATTTTGAATTGGCGACTTTAGGAATTAGTGTAGTGTTTTGTTTTGCAATTTAATACTAAAATCTGTCTTTGGGAGTAAGGAAAAGTGATTTTGGCTTTTACAATGCTGCTTTCAGCAAAATTGAAAACAATTAAATCTGATCAAAATCTGCTTATTAATCTGTGGGCTGAGAAAAGTATCCACCCTACTAAATAATTTACTTGAAGATGTGAATACTAATCTCGGCAAACCGACTGTACATTGAAAACTCGCCATTCTTGAGGTCCTTTTCCATGTACTCACCTCACTTCAGGTAAAGATTCATAGATAATCCCACCATTTTTTTTTTTTTTTGGTGGCGAATTATCAAATAACTTCTGAGCAATTTGATAATTTCCCACCCAGCTTCGGAGCGGGAGGGCGGGCGTGTCAGACTTTTACTGACTAAAACCCACCCGTGTTCCTTCCGTTGCCTCTGTGCCGGGGCCGCGATATCCCTTTCGGACAAACTCGCAACCCTGGCAGCAGATGATTCCACCCTGGAGTGTACCAAAATGTCTTAGTTTTCCACAAACGATCGAACACTTTATATCATGTCCTACGTGTCCTGTAGTCTGCACGTTAAAGCAACTAATGGACGCTAAACATCAGTATGTTGCCAAACTTGTAGTCGAATTTTTGCTGACTCCATTTAGATGGCTTTCGACACGCTAAGAAGACCTCATCAAAAAACAATACAGTATCGAACCGCCAATACCGAGACCATTTCCCCCCTCTAATCTCGAAGTCTCTGAATCTAAACATAATCTATGTTCCCACGGGATCGAGACTCTTCATGAGTGTCAACCCTCGTCGAAGTACAGCCTTAGTCGTGACGTCACGAGGTATGGCCGAGCGTTTACACCTTTTACCCCTGATATATGTGCCAATATCGGATGTGTCAATGGATCAAATATTATTTTACTAAAGGTAATATTTTTGGCTGATAAGATCTGTGTTGGTAAGGACGAAATTAGGTAGGTTACGTAGAATAGCAACGCAAAAGCGTTTAGACAGTGCATCTTTTATTTTTGCGCCGTACCGTGTTGACCAGGCCTAAGGTTGATTATATCAGTGTTAGTAATTGTTGGGGAGTGATTAGTGCTTAAATACGTACTAAATAATTATCATGTGGCGTAACTACTTAACGAACAGCACATTAAGACGTTAGAAAGGTGAGAAATATAATATTACATTATTGGTTAGTCTTTAAATGCAGGAACCTATTTAGGTACGTTTGTACTGTCTACCTACCAAATGTAAAAATACCAAATTATATGGTTGTACTTTTTATGATGCAATTAAATAAAGTTATTATTATTAGTTAATATATATCGTTAGTTAAAAGGTAAAACTCACTAAGTGACATTTTTGGTAAAAATCACTTTTTTCCATTTTCGTCACTAATTTGGCGTAATCTTTCATAGGAAAACTCATTAACTGTACTGATTACAAAATTTTTCGAGTTACGCATTTAGAAAAATCCGTAAGTAGCGTTTTTAAGAAGATTATCGAGAGGAAAAAATCATAATACATTTCACAAAACTGATATTATTTAAAAGCACTTAATGACTTTTACCTTTAAACCAACGATATACCCAAAAAAAACACATGATACTATTTTTGTATTTGTTGATTAATGTATTTTTTACTTACTAAGAATACATTTTTTACGCCCCAATTCAATGTTATACCTTATTCTAAGACATTTCGTAAAGATTTATCTAGTATTCTCAGTTATCTTCTAACACATTTATTACGTACATCAATATCGAAGGCCGAACCTACGTGATCTCGATGCGTTCAGGTCAAAAACTCGATAACAATTTCAAACTTGACGAATGATGCATTTGAAAAAGGATCGATTCAAAAAACACCAGGCACACGATTATTCTCATATTCTACGCACATCTGTGATCGTAAGGGTAAATTTTCTTTACACATATTTTAGAATCTACCACACGTAGTAAGCAAACCTTGGAATATATTGCCGCGATTCGATGCGATTTATTGCGGTTGAGAAAAAAGGAGTGTATTTGAAATCTTAGCTGTGTGAAGTGCGAGACTAGATATCTTTACGGGCCTCGTGTGGAGTGGGATTTATATTTATTTTCATGAAGCTCATATTGCAGGGTTTTTCTTTTTTTTACGGGTGTTGTTTTGGCGTGTCTTGCTTTATTGTCATCGGTGGTATGTATTCGTGTGGGGAGTTTGTTGCGCAACTTCTTCTTCCCAGCTAAAGCACTAGGGACTGCTGGGCGGTGGACTGTCTTATGTAATTTTGACGATCGAAAGGTGCTGATTATCTGTCTAGTTTTAACAAATGACTTTTGATTTGATTTGATTTGTGTGAAAGGAAACTTGGAAACGAAAACACGGATAACTAGAAAATGGTGAAAACATTTCTGCGAGCAACTTGGAAGCAGCGCTCGCTGCGCTCGCTCAGCTCGTGCGCGTTTTGTCACAGTAATTCTAACCTAACCTAGGTTAGGTTAGGTTAGAATTACTCTTGTGTGTGTGAATTTCAACCAAGTTGCTCGCAGAAATATTTTCACCATTTTCTAATTATCCGCGTTGTCGCAATATCCAAACTAGGGTTTTCTTAAAAATTTGAATTATCAAATCATCTTACGACATATATGGAGATAACTTGAACCCTAGTTTAAGCTAATTTCTATACCACTCATCAAAATCGGTTTAGCCATAATGCCATAAGAAACTGACAGACATCCAGAGAGATAGGTATAGTCACGCGCACTAATACTTACCTATTTAAACACTAAGCAAAATTCAAAAGCTATTTTCTCGTGAATTGCAACTTTGAGATAAAAACCTATTTAATAATAGAACCTATGGGTTCTTAAATACTATGTTTGTAACAACATCAAATTACAATCAAAACAGTAGGAGAAAATACTTTTTTAAGTTGCTCAATGTATACACATTAGTGTTCGCGACCTTTCACATTAATTATAATATTCATTTCGATTTGTGTAAGCTTTTAAATGGCAATTGTAAACGCTTATTATTCATATTTCACCATGATCATATTTTATCATTATTTCAGGGCTATTGTTAATAGGTATTCCCTGCATTTTGACAAGGTATGCGAACATACATGTAGGGAACAGCTAATATTTTTTTCGCGATTTCAGGTCTGGTCCCATAGTAAAAGTTATTCATAATGATGAGTACAATGACCCCTTAATAAGAAGTTGTTAGTGT
Organism: Agrochola macilenta; assembly: GCA_916701695.1. NCBI lineage: Eukaryota > Metazoa > Arthropoda > Insecta > Lepidoptera > Noctuidae > Agrochola > Agrochola macilenta. The sequence continues at coordinate 17,306,421 of OU753560.1, read as the reverse complement.
TTTACCAATAACCCTGTATAGATATTAGCCTGTAAGCTTTCTAAAGAATAAACAAATTATAATATTAGTATCTTCTTTATTGTACTCAAATTATTATTACGTCTTATCTCTATGTATTTTACTGTGTGCACATAAATAATAAAATAAATAAATAATTATCTTCTTCTTCTTTTCGTGTGGTTAACCTGGTGTCAGAGTTTTAAAACCGCCCATGAGACTCTGACTTGGCTTCACATGCCATCGACAAATATCTCTCAGGCATACCGGTTTCCTCACGATGTTTTGATATTAGTATGGATACCTTATTATAATCAACACATACGTATAAGCATGCTTTAGCATCTGCAGTTCTCTCCCCTTAGCTGGCTCCTACATTATCAATGTTTGTCCCAGTTCCACTTGGGAACTTTAAAATATTACCGCGCTATGCTAAAACTTTTCTACTTGACGACACCACTATATTATAAGTTTTGCCTGCATATATTTTCTAATGTTTTAAGAATGAATTTCAAGATTTATTTTTATCCTCTGGGTTGTGCGTAATCTGATTTATGTTTTAACTGTTTTGAGCATCATAATATATTCAACTGGCATTTTTATATTTGTTTTTTTTTTATATCTCAAAACGTGGCCAAGTTACATGCGTTTTAAAGTAAATGCTAAACACACACACACCCTTGCTATCATCTGACGTCACAACACATGAACGCCATCCGTGACATCACTGCGGTCCCTATCAGAATGCAAGCGCTGCTGCATTTTCTTCTTTTTTTTATGTCGCGGCATCATGCTGAGATAGGAGCCTTTTGGCCTCGTACAGGACTTCCTTCTTTAAAACTTAATGTTACTTTCTTTTGTATTGTTTTTTTATTTTATTTATGTTGTGTGTTTTTAGTTTAATTTGTGATTTCCTGAGCGAGTGTCAATAAATACTTTTTCTTTCTTTCTTTCCTTTTCCATAGTACAATTTAGAATAGTTTCACTTGCAGTACAATGATAATTTTGCGTGACAAGGATATAAGACTAATTTCAAAAGCGTGTAACTTCACCATTTACCCACCAATTTTTTAAGTGAAACGTTTTAGGCGGCGTTTCGATAATTGGACGAGAATTGAGAGTGAAATTTCAAAGACGCATCACATTTAACCACATTTCGTTCGTTACATGAGAGAGAAGAAAGATATTACTCTCTCTTTGTCTCTCACACTAAATCTCTCTTACTCTTAATTTTTTAAGAAGTTTCATTTCTGTCTTGTGTAGGTACGGTGCTGCACGCGCAATTTTTTTTTCCACAAACTTCCTTTTCTTTGTTACGTCTTTAAAATAAGTATATTTTTGTTAGGTAATAGTCAAATACCCTTTATTCACAATGTAAAGAAAGCAGGGTACCTCCCATCTACATATAAGAAGGTCGTGTGCTGCCCTGTTAGTGCAGCACAGCTACTCTGTAATCTTCTTGTTTCGAGAAGGTATTGATAGTAGCATTCTCTTTCATGCTAAAAAGACTATAGACTATATAACTGCAATTCGTTTTACGTCCTGTTGCTGTGACGTAACTTGGGTAAGTCCTTTGTCCAGCAGTGTACAGCCACAGCAGAGTTCTTTGAGCTAACAGAGAGGTATTTGCACCAACGACAGCCCCATTTTATGTCCAGGGAAGTCACTGTCCATTCCAAGGTTGTCTGAAAGAGGTCGCGGAAAGCGATAAGGCCGCCCATTGTATAATTTGTAGTTTGTTTTTTGGTTATTTATTTTTGTGGTGTACAGTAAAGTATATATAAATAAATAAATATTTCAAACCAAACTTAAAAGTCATTTATTCAAATTGGGCTGAGAATCTCAATTTTTTTAAACGTCAAAATTACATAAGTCAGCCCCCCAAATCCCCAAATCGCCCCCGATCAAATCATAGTGCTTTCACTGGGACGAAGTAGTACAAACTCCCCCATCCATCAGATCAAATCTGTTTTAGAACTCATAGAAATGATGACATCGAACAATTTTCGGCAAAAATCAGGAGTAATAAATTCAATTTTATTGCAGCAAATAAAATATTCTAATTCAGAGCTCTTCCACGCTATTGTATCGATGACACGCGCCAATAAAGTAAAAATAGGTCAGCGGACTGCGAAGCGATATGTGCATGGAACACTGTGTTCCGAGTACGGAATCCGTTTTCCAATTATCTGCAATTTTGTCCAAGCCGAGCGTTTTCGGAAGAGGAATCGTTGGCACTGTGCCAATTTTAAACACGGTGTCCTATTGTGTCGACTGTTAAAGATATAGTGTTCCTGTCGAAAGGCTTATCTGCGAATAAAAAATTGGAAATGGAGGTTTAAGTTTGTTTATCAGCATCATCAGCCTAGTTTCAACTTTAGCAAATAGAGGATTCGTTTGTACCATTTAATATACTGTATATACATAATGACTTGTAATTTGACTTATTCCTTCCAGGATGTTAAAATTGTGACCCATTTGCATCAATTAAGCCCATAAAGCCTAAGCGAAAATTCATAGGATTTGAGAAAACCCCTATTTTTATGTTTTTTTTTAATTTTCCAGAATTCGTCACTAAATATCACTTTTCTCTAAACTCTCAAATTGAATGGCCTTCATTGTCTTTTCATGGGGTACCTAATACCAAACCTCTCGATGTATCCAAATTTTCTAAAACAGTTAAAAGTTGCAAATGGGTCACACTATCACGTCGTGGAAGGAATACGTCAAATTACAAGTCATCCTGTAAATAATATCAAGATTGTATTAATTACGAAACTTAAGAAAGAATACTGAAACCCTGAGCGTAAACGACTCTGAAGGAGTGCGGCTCTTAAGAACGCACGATCTTAGGTGTTAGTAGAGACGCCCTCAAGTTTTCGAAAAACTGCCCTACTTAGATGCCTAGAAGTCTTACACAACAACAAACTGGTCCAATCAATCTGCCAAGTATGCTGAATATTTGTCTATTCTCTCTCTCATTCTCATTTTCACTGTCTCTACAGTTCATATGATGGAACTTTTCGAATATGCCTACATCATTTACCGATTGATAAAATAATCAACTTACCATGAATGCAACTCATCGTCATAAATCTCTCTAACTCTATTCACACCCCGTAAGCGCTAACGAGCGCAATAATAAACACATATCATTAGAGTATTCACACCTGATTTCACGGAGTTCTGTAATGTATGTATTACATAATCTAACTACCTTGATTAAGCGGTTAACGTCCACAGATCTCGCACATAACGTCTAATTACGAGACAGCCATTGTTATTATGTAAGGAAATTAACTATAAGTGGTACATCTCCGGAATAATGGGATTCAATTTTACAAATTGTCTGCTAAACAATTGACAATCATCATGGACTGTGGACAGATGGCTCGAGCAAGGATTAATTATTGGTATAGGTTGTCAATCACAGGAAATACATCAAACTTAGCCTAGCCTAGATGGCAAGCATGTTCGTCAATTATCTATTTTACCAACTTGAGGAATGTACCAACCAGCTGCAAATGCGGCTGATTATCTGGTAGATATTTTTCACTGATTAACTGCTATCGAACCTTGATAAAAAAGGGAAATTACAATACTAACTAATATTATAAATGCGAAAGTGAGTTTGTTTGTTTGTTACGTTTTCACTCTAAAACGGCTGAACGAATTTGGATGAAATTTAGCACATGAGTAGACCATGACCTGGGTTAGGACATAGGATACTTTTTATCTCGATATTCCCACGAGATCGAGACTTATGTAGGTGAAACCGAGAGCCGAAGCTAGTAATCTAATAAAAGCTAAAGTTCGATCTTGTAACTAATCAAAATACTACTTGTTCTTAATAACGGAAAGGGACGATGTTGTAAACGATAAGGTGACGGCAGCGTCGTGCCGTATTGCCTCCGCGTCTGTCAATAAGCTTCCGATCTATATAACACTGACGACCGTGCCTACACACGGCAAATCAAACGTGGTTTTTCACGGCAAGTAAAACGTGATTTTACAAAAGGCCTAAGTTCGTCTGTCATTTCCATAATGATGTAATAAAAGGATTTTTTTTTTTTTTGTCTGGTTGCTTTATGAATATGGCTTCATATAAATACCGTTGTACAATTATAATCAGTCTTCTTCTAGGACCATTTTGAAGGTAAAACGAAGATCTCCACAAACTCCCCTTTGAGATTATTAAAGTTTTATATTTGCTGGTCGTACTGTAGTTGATTGCTTCCGTGTTCCTTTGCACAGAAATGAGAACTTATTCCCCGAGTATTGTTTACTTTATATTAAATCTGGATCCGCTGTGGATTTCTTTACTAACGGTATTATGAAGAAATGTTTGTTTGTTTTTTCTTGTTTGTTCTATGAAGGAATGTGTGATTTCGTTCTGAATTTATGCATTTATGTTTATGTATAAACGACATTGTTAAAAATGGCCTATGAATCAACTGGTATGAAACCTTTATAATAACTACTAGTTTTTTAAATAATTAACATTACAATTATTACTATAGAACAGACACTTCATAATTTCAAAAACATTAAAAAAAGTAATTCACTTCGGTCCTATTCCCCAGCACCATTATTTTTTTTGTTTCAATTTGACGTTTTGATGCTGTCTCAGCGCTTGATCTATGATGGTTTTTAGTTACAATTATAATAAAGCGATTGAAATCGCTGTGTCAAACGAGCAACATCGACACTGATAGTCGATGAATTGACAGATGACACATTGACATTTGACAGTGTCGTTATTTTGTACATTTTAGTATTGGTCATAACTACAAATACTTAAATTAGTATAAAGAAAAAATTGTTGTGACTAGGTACCTAACAGCGCGTAATTATGTAATGAAACGTTTGAAGATAAATCCAATGTATTTTTTCTAATAAACGCTAAGTTAATGTTTCTCTCTATTTGCCTAATTATAACCCAAAAATCCGTAAGTGTTTTAGATTTTTTACAATTCTCAGAAGTGTCCGTGATTTTAATTTAGTTTCAATCGAATATATGCATTATTTAGGAATCAGAAAGTAAATTCACGTCCCTGTTGGTTCTTAGGCGATCGATGTATGGACGCCGAACCATGTCCTTCCGAAATAAGATATGAAATATATACACAGTGTTCATTCAGAACTAATGAAATTATTTAGAAGGATTTTTCACCTGAAAATATCATGCCTACCTACCCTACCAACCCTACCTACCCTACCTACCCTACCTTCCCTACCTACCCTACCTACCCTACCTACCCTACTTACCCTACCTACCCTACCTACCCTACCTACCCTACCTACCCTACCTACCCTACCTACCCTAGCTACCCTAGCTACCCTACCTACCCTACCTACCCTACCTACCCTACCTACCCTACCTACCCTACCTACCCTACCTACCCTACCTACCCTACCTACCCTACTAAAAGTCCTATGTTAGATTCCTGGTTCTAAGCTACCTCTCCACCAATTTTCAGCTAAATCGGTTCAGCCGTTCTTGAGTTATAAATAGTGTAACTAACACGACTTTCTTTTATATACGAGTATATAGATTAGTATCATAATGTTGTGAATCTATTCCACAACGAAAATTGCAATAATGTTATGAAACATCCTTTTACACAGTCTGCACTTGTGTCCAGTTAATGAGTGCTTGCATAAAGACGCGGGTTCTCGGTAAAGGCAAGTCGGGACCGATCAGAGTAGAATAGCCTCGTATTAACTTATGCACTCACATTTAAAGAAACAGCTAAAATATTAACCGTAACCGTTTCTTTCCGTAGATCCTACAGCGAACTGTAAAGGAAACCCGCTTCTTAATGCAAGTACCCTATGGCAACAGACTCGTCAATTATTACCTACATGTGACTGAAACATATCTGACAATGATTATGGGTGTAACTGGTACTTATCATCTCTGCCTTCTTCAAATAATACCTGACATGTTATGTTGACAACAAGTACGTTTAGTTTTGACAGAGAACCCGCGTCTTTATCCAAGCACTCATAAACTCACAAGTGCAGACTGTGTAAAAGGATGTTTCATTACATTATTGCAATTTTCGTTGTGGAATAGATTCACAAAATCATGTAGATACTAATAGGTTATAAAATAATATTCTAATTGGTTGAGTGCGTTAATTCCGAGACATGTTATTTTCAGATGAAAAATCCTTCTAAATAAAAACACAACACCAAACCCTACCATAAATACATTAACACATATAACATCCATTTGTATTATAACGTCGAGAGCCAAGCAACAATTCCTGGGAGACTAATCTGTGGCCGGATTACGCATTATTGTCGACTACTGCGATTAAGTCCTGCACTATTCCAACGTTTGTTAGCTTCCATTCAAAGCCCGTAGCTGTCCGCAGGACTCAGGACTGACAGGTTTATGCTTTGAGGATACCATGAATGTCCCAGCAGAAGCGTAATAACAGCTTAGAATTCAAGTGTTTTGACTGTTTGTTTACCTGACTGTCTGTGTGACTATGTGTTCGTGCTTTGTTTACTTAGCATGAACAAAGAGACAGAAAAAGCGAGACTCGATTTTTCTTACCGACAGACATGGCACACACAACCATTGAAAATAAAAATCCAACTTAGCCCGACGACTGATGTCGGGAAGTTATTATATGTGTTGATCGGGCAAACAGATTTGATGTGTTGATGCGTAGTTCGTATGGGGCGATGTAGATGCCGCCACAAGTGAGTTAGAACAAAAATCACTAAGATCGGAAAATCGATCAATTCAATTCAATTAATCTTTATTTCAATCCATAATCTACACCGTGGTAATCATGAATAAATAGAAACAATTATGGACCCTGTCGGGCACAGCAAAATTTTAAATAAGAAGGAGAGAGGAGGAGCGATTTAATGATTCATTACTAACAATCAGACAGAAAAAGCTTGTGTTTTGTAATAGGTACGTAAGGAGGACATGGTTCAAATCTTTCACGTCAACCTAGATAACCCACGCATTATTGTGGTAGGGCGAAGAACGTAATTGACAAATCTGTCAGTTCACTCACCTAGTCTCTTCCAAATTCATTTATGAAAATATTTGATCTGACGTCGCCCACCCTTTATTCAAAGGGCTGTCTATTCAAGTGTAAGATTGTACTAGATTTTTGCTAAGATGTCGGTATGTACTTATCTTATCACCAAGGCTTCTCTGTATTTTGAATAATATTTACAGTACTTTTAGACTTGAGCTTACAAAGGGACTGTCCCACGAGATTGATTCATAGAGTTTCTATTGAATTCGATGGCACAACGAGTTTATTGCCGCCATTCTCTCGCTCGATAAGATGACGTACTGATTACTGACTTACTGATTTAACTTGCACCAGTATTTTCTTTCAATAAAACCTTTTCAAACATGCACGGTTTTCAAGAATGCATTGCAACTTATTATTACGGGTCGACATTATGGCCGCGTCTTATTTAAGAGCTATCGTCTCGCGTATACGCGATCGTCATTTGTCACTTTTTTTCGGAAAACCGGAAAGCGCCCTCTGTCGGCGCGACCCTGCGTTCAAGTTCACTGAACAAAAACGATTCGAACGATCGTGTAATCGCGCGGCGATCGCTTTTAAATAGGACACGAATCTAATAGGTACTTAAAAAAAAAGGACTTTTATTTTGCAAAGCACTTCTAATTCCCACAAATAAAAAAGTCCATTTTCACCCCACCTTTCAATCAGAAACTGTTGAAATGAAGCGCTTTTCACACTACACCGCGATTTGTGTGAAAAATGTCCGCTTGTTAGCGAGCCGGGGATATTTATAGAGGCACTAACAAGATAACCGCGGTAATGAGAAACGAAGCATCCCTTCGCACTTCGCTGCAAAAATATAAAAAAAAATCTTTTTTTATATTTTTCAATATCGCGCATAGAATTCTCGGGTTTAATGGCGGCGGATAGAGATCGTCTGGTGTTTACTTAATTAAGGATGTGCTTTGTAGTGTTGGGGCTAAAAAGTGCCATTTGATGTACAAGAAATTCTAGCTTTAGGTGCATTCAAACCTGTCCTTTTACTCCGTTATTAAAACAGTTGTACCCTGGGGAGTCTGGACCACTTTATAATTTCATGATTGAATTATCTTTTCAGGATATTAACTATTCTCCTATGAATCCTTATGATTCGAGAGAAGGACGAGCTTTGAGAAAAGACACTGAAGACACACAAGATTTAGTAAGAAATATATATCAGAACCAAAACGGCAGCGGCAGTGTCATTCTGTTTAAAAAATTCGTTGAAAACTTAAAATGTAGATGCCGTTGTCGCAAGCACTGCAGCTGTTGATTATAATTAAATTAAAATGAATTAATTAAATTAAAATAATTTTAGGCAATATTTAGTAAAGGTGAAATAGAGTAGTAAGGTTCATCGTCCCCGACGTTACTCAAAATTAAACAACATACTGGCTACTCATTGGTGATTTGAGTTTGATACACGTTAGCAGTGATAGCCTAGGTGTGACCGTCGGACTCTCAATTCATAGTTCTCCAGTTCGAACCCAAAGGCCCCACCGGCCTTTTTTTAGGATAGGAAATGATCAAATAACTTCTCCCGCTCTGGGCGGAGCGGGAGGGTGTGTCAGACTCTTACTGACTAAAACCCACCCGTGTCCCTTCAGTGTTGCCTGTACGTTGCCAAGGGCCGCGGTATCCTTTTCGTAATAGTTTTTATGACAGCTGCGCGCACAGGTTGCATTAAGTTAGCGGCGCGTGAGTTGCCGACGTGAGTTGACGGTACGAAATGTTACCATTTTAAATATTATATTTTATATAAAGAATGGAATATTCTTTATTATGTACACCATAAAAAATACAGATATAAATGTAGACATTTTACATAAGGTGTCACAATGGGCGGTCTTATCGCTAAAAGCGATAAATATACAGGACTAAGTATTTATTCATTTTATTTTTGTCTTATTTTGTTATTTCACTATATGCTGCACCGGTTGACGTCATCACGTCAACGCTGGCTCTCGCTGAAAACAGCGCTGGGGCTCTGTCTCGCAGAGGGTCGCAGCATTATGCTGAGCGATGGCCGTTTTGCGTGGATGTGACGCATATTTTCCCCCAAATTGTTTATTTTCGTGTTTTGTTCTTTCTTTCTTTGCGTCATGTGTACCGCAAATAAACGTATTTTCTTTCTTTCTTTCGGACTTTCCCGAGAGATATTTCACAAAGGCATGTGAAGTCAAGTCAGAGGCCGATGGACGGCATAAAAACAGGTTAGTCACTAACCACACGAAACAGAAAGAAGCAGGCACTTTACTTTTGAGTAGCATAAGTGCGTGAGTGCGTGTTTAGTTTACGGAATAGTAAGACTACAAAAGCCAGTAACATCAAAACAAACAATAAATATACAAAACAAGAAAGTGCGCTCAGCTATTTTGTTGTACCAGGCCAACATGCATAAAAGAAGGCTTGCGTTACACAACGCAGCGCACAGCAAATGAAACCACATTACTGTGGTGACATTCGCTTTTTATTCCCTATTTTCTTCAGTATTATTTTCTGCATAAAGCTACACGTGTTTTCTGTACGTATTTTCTTTTAAAGTCTTGTTGTTTCTATGTCGGCTTTGTCTCTGATACTTTTGTGAAGTGAATTCCAGTTGGGTGAAGGAAAATACAGGATGTTTGTTCTGTGTTTCTGAATCAACAGATGAAATTCATACGACCGTGTATGTATTTGCAACAATACCGTATATACACGACCATGTGATTTTTTTTCCATTTTTATCCGAAAGGTTTTTATACTTATTTTACATGACAAGCAGTAACATTGCTATCCTACCTATTTATTACTGATTTTGCTCACGTGCAAAGATTCTTGGCTAGATTCGGCCTCAAACTGAGCCCATATTTGTGAACTGTTTACGCAGTTCTAGAGTAAAATCTGTTTCAGTTAAGCTAGAAATGTTAAAAGACATGATATAGTTATGCCATACAACATTACAACACATTAAAGCCGGATTTATATTACTGTGTTGTGTGTTAGCCAAACAAAACTCGTTATGATTTGACGTAGACATGAACATATTCGTTTGATTGGTGTATCCCGCGTCACGACATAACACGACACAAATGTGTCGATGGCTTTAATGCTTGACGGGACAATCCTAATTAAAATATATTTCGGACTTGCACTTGAAGTTCACTTTGAAGGATTTCTTTACAGGACAGATGGTGTTACAATTGATTGCTAAGGCAATGGCTGACGTCACCAGTCCAACATGAATTAATATAAAAGTAGTTAAAGAAATCTACTAAAAGAAAAAAGAAATTCATAAAAGTAATTGACTTTCTATGAACCTACAAAACAAACATTATCCGTCAAGAAAATGGTTATTTAGCTCACAAAGCAACATTTTAACACATGTAAACTTTACGCGACCGTAAAATTACTTTTTATCGGCCCTAAGGCATAAAGTTGAAATTCGAATAAAATAGATTTCCAGCGATATTATGACGACGTGTATTCGTTTAATTTCGCCATTTGTGTGGAGTTTACCCACCACGAGAGGCATTATAGGGGCCATACCAGGGTTTTATATGAAAAAATCAGCCATTCCTATTTCAAATTGCCACTTGTGAACGTCGCGAGCGCTTGAAACCGAGGAGAAAGTTTAATATAATACAAACAAGAGGTGTTTAGTATACGGAGGCATAGAGATAAATACGTTTTGTTCATACCGCTTTGTTTTCGTTAAAAGATTAATTCTTTCGATAAATATAACCGAATGGAAAGTCAATTTCCATTGATCTTTTTGTGTTCTTTGTTATTTTGGATACGGTTTGGTTACGGTTTGGTGGTGTGATAGCACGGCTTACAGGGAACCCACATTAAGTTAGATAACGCGACCCATATAAACTGCCGGGAATTTCGGAAAGAACATAATTTACTTATAATCCCAACATTTTCTTTTACTTTTATAATAATAGCAGACCACTCAGTGTGACCTTGTACAGATCTTAGGGAATCTTCTTTTCATTACAGAGTATCATTGACTACTGGAGCTAACTCAAGAACTTCTAGATATTGTGTAGACTCTAGACACAGTAGACACACATCGACACCTTTTCGTGCCTCGGTGACTAAGACAGTATTAATTACGAAAGTCAGAAGACTGAAAGTTTCATATTAATCGGTTCAAACTTAGGATATTGGTATTGACGGGTAGTTCGATTATGTTTGATAGTAGGTATAGAGTACCTGTCTGCTCTATATATTTTGGTCGCAGTTCCAAAATGTCCTCAGTATGATCTTAACCAGTTAATTTATAAACTTAAGACGCTGACAACAGCTAAACCGCGGTCACTGTCGAACTGCAAAAAGAAGCGCGTCCCAGCTAAAGCACTAAGAAGTGGTGAAGGGCTGGCATTTTTGTGGGACTTGTTATGTAATTTTGACGTTCGAAAAGTGCTAATTCTCAGCCTAGTTTGAATAAATGACTTTTGAATTTTGAATTTTGACACAACGCATAAAATTTATATAAAATTAATATTTATATAATTTTTATATAAAGCAATTAACGATTTATTTAAAAATGAGTTGAGTAATCGAAAATAAAAAACAATCAAGTTCTGCATTCAAATGAGACGTTCTTGTTATTGGGATTAGAACTCAAGGTAAAAAGTTAGTTTTCCGTTTTTTTTTTTTTCTTTCTATCGAGTTGTTTTTTTTTTTCAAAACGTCTTTTGGTTATAACCAAGTTCTGAGAAATATATTCAAGATTAACATACATTTTTTCCGCTACCACAAACTATATCGACTTGGATTTCTTTTTGTTTAAGTCAAGCCTTAAACCGTTGCCTTTCAAGCCTTAAAATTTTAACCGTTTGCCTGTTGTCAGTGCCTTAAAGTGAAAAGTCTTCTACCTACCTACCAATTTTTTTTTATTTCAATGACATGAAAAGCAGGCTCGTTGTGCAAAAATACAGATTACTTCGTCCCGGGAAGGTTGATGTATGAAAAATTCAAGTTGATCTTTGCTTAAGCACAAAGCCCACTCACCGGCACGAACACCGTGTTAAGTTAGGATGGGCACACACGGTGTCAGGGAATTTAAAATTAGAAGTTTTACAGTAGGAAGTACTTGTATTCAGCTTTATCGGGTAAGACTGGAAGCCTACCCTAACATAGTTGAGAAATGCTTGGTAGAAGTAGAAGATGACTGTAGGCAAACCACAACGCAATACGCAATATTGTCTTTAGTCCGTGGCCTTGACATCAACTAATGAACAACATTGTCAATTTTTTTTTTATTATTGGTTGAATACGAGGCTTTTGGCTACTTTTATATGTGTGTATTTTATGTCTTTTTGTCATTAAATGTGCGTTTTGTTTGTGCAGAAGAAACAAATTTTCATTCTTTTTTTTTCTTTTTCTAGGAATTCTTAGTAACAGCACTGATGCCTGAATTTGTGCCTGGCTGATAGTAATCGGCTTAGCGATTTATATAAAATAACTGGTGAAGTGTGAGTGCATACCACTGCCTATCCTTTCGGGACATACTGGCTCGATTTTAATGATGTGTTGAATTCTTCTTCTTTTCGTGTGGTTAGTAACTAACCTGATGTCAGAGTAGTTATGCCGCCCATGGGCCTCTTACTTGGCTTCACATACCGTCCAGAAATATTTCTTCCTCACGATGTTTGTCTTCACCGTTTTTGAAGTATGTGATAAATACAATACGCACATGAATCCGAAAAGTCAGAGATGCGTGCCTTGGGTTCGAACTCGCTACCTATGACTTGGCAGTTCGACGGTCACACCAATAGGCTATCACTGCTATGTGTTGACTTTATTTTTATTATTAACTAGCTGCGCCCCGCGGTTTCATTCGCATTAGCCTCGATCCCGTGGGAATACTGGAATAAAAAGTATTCTATGTCCTAACCCAGGTCATGGTCTACCCATGTGCTAAATTTCATCCATATCTGTTCAGCCGTTTTAACGTGAAAGCGTAACAAACAAATAAACAAACTAATTTTTGCATTTACAATATTAGTTAGGATTAGGATGTCTTTATCGTCAGCACCTCGGCACTCTTTTCATTCTAATGTTGTGATTTCCACATAATTATTAACCTAGTTTCGTGATCTGACTACATAGTAATATTTTTTTTTAGGTTTCGGCCTACAGATAGGTTTTTTCAGCCCTTGTGCTTTATGGTTTCCGTACCCACCAATAACAGAAATCCCAGTGAAAACTAAAGAGGAACTGATTTCCATTCATTATAGGTACCGCAAAACCAAAAAAAGCCACAGTGAACCATCAGCTTAAAATGTAACCCAACATAAGCGACCGACAACAGGTGTTATGTGATAATGACTAAACAGCCTTTGAATTTGTAATGAACGCAGTGAGTACGGGGTGGTGGGCGCCATGGGGCCTTTGTGACGTCACAGGCTCGTAGCACAAAATAGACAGGTGAAGAAGGTCAGCTCCATAAGGACGATATAAAACGGCCGCACATAGACATGTTTCACGAACAGCGAGTGCAAGCGCACTCGCGAAGTCGCGACTAACATTCCACTGAGATACAGGATTAATCCACTTGGCTGAATTTTGCCGACTAAATGGCTCAGTTACTGAATTTAGACAAGTGTAATCACATTCAGCAAGTTAGCTTCTTAAAAACTTGTTGTGTTGTTCATCTTTCAAAGAAGAAAGGCCGCAATTTATGTCCGTCTCTGTATACAGATGAATACTCGTATCAGTAACAGATTCAGTAAAGAGACGACAATAGTCCGCGCGCGACTGCTAGTCACCACCTAAGGTATGTGAGTGATTCGTGATCGCTAAGAACAGGTTTTGCGTGGACGGTTCCTGTTGTTTAATGTATTTTATTTTTGTTTTTGTAATTTATATTTGATTTCTAGTTTATTTATTTAGTTATAAGTACTTATACAAATTATGTATTAGATATGTTAAAACTGTTTTGTACTCGCCGTCACTTGTCCCTGCATAAAGGTTCATTAGAAAACCAACGTCAGACAGCATCTGTCTTGCATTAATGCTGAAATGAACCTTATTGGCGCAGCCGTGAGGCACACACTACTCGTATTATTGTTAAAATATTATTGTCACTTTTTTTATTTTGTATTTTGTGTTTCACGAACTGTGTCCAAATAAACATTATTCTTTCTTTGATTCCGCTAGGACCGATGCCTGCCGGGGTCGCGGGAAAGTCCCAAAAGGATACCGTGGCCCCTGGCAAAAAAAAACAAAATAATTTGTATGCGAGCGATGAGACGGGGGAGCCCCGGCATTGACAAAATTGGCAGACTGAGTTAGCTTGGCGTTTGTGTACCTCCCCGGTCTCACCTCTCACATACTCAGACATGAGTAGCAGTCGCGCACGGACCATAATTTAGATGAGTGAAGTCAGCCACGTAGAATAGCCCCTTTGAGGAGCTCGTGGCTAAGTAATAACTGCTGCACGGGTCGATCCGTCAGGTTAAGCTACGCTTGCCGGGGTTGGTCTGTGGATATGTGATCATCTTTACATACCGAGACTCCTCCGTGCTTCGGAAAGCACGTTAAGCCGTTGGTCCCGGCTGTCATTCATGGATCTTTGACAGTCGTTACGGGTCTCACCAAGTCAGTCTCAGTCTTACCAAGGGGTATCGTATTACCCAGTTACTGGGTTGTGGAGGTCAGATAGGCAGTCGCTCCATGTAAAATACTGGTATTCAGCTGAATCCAGTTAGACTGAAAGCCGACACCAATAAAGTTGGGAAAAGGCTAGGCAGATTGATTGTAGAATAGCCCCTTTAGATCGAGATCTACGAGTACATACCTACGCACGCGTCTATGTGTGGGCGCGCTTGTTTTCGCTCGTTGTATGGACCCGACCTTCTGTTTCTATCTGTTTTGTGCTCGCAACCTACTATGGAATTACAACAGTAATTTAATTGTGGGTAGGTAAAGTACTTCGGGACACACTTGATTTTTTGCTGGAGGTACAAAGGTGTATTGATTAAATGTTGAAAATGGTATGAAAGGTGGTGAAGGGTGGCTGGCGTTTTTATTGTCGCCTGAAATAGTGCATGAAATTGGATGGTGGGATCTAAGTAAATATCACCGTCTGTGTCATCTTTTTCAGAAGGATTTTGGTATACTGTATGAGAAAATATATCAAGTTAATGGCGAATCACCTACCTGAAATTCGGTTTGTGAGATGTCATTACGGCTTAAGATCTTAAAGTACTCTTAAATCATGATCATGGAGCTTAATGAATGGTAGCCCTGAAATCCCTTCATTTTTTTAATATTAAGAGTACTCGCGCAGAGGAGCTGGTAGCTAAATAATAACAGCCTCACAGGTCGATCAAAATTCAAATTCAAATTCAAATTCAAAAGTCATTTATTCAAACTAGGCTGAGAATCAGCACTTTTCGAACGTCAAAATTACATAAGACAGTCCCCCAAAACGCCCACCCTTCACCACTTCCTAGTGCATTAGCTGGGAAGAAGAAGTGGCGCAACAAACTCCCCAGCAGCACAGCTGTCTGTTCAGTTAGAAGAACAAAAAAAAAGATTCTATATAATAGTATTCAAAATAATTTACATTACGCAACACAAAACATAATTCAAATTATTAGCCATATGTTAGCTAGCACACGCCAATATACCAAACAAAATCATCGAGAACTCAACCAATCAATCATCGATACTCAGGCCGAAATAAAAAAAACTAAACGTAAACAGAATTAATATCTAAATAAAAAAGCCTCCAGGCATAAAGGGCGTGCCCGCTTACATATAGTTGTAACTGGAAGTTATAAATGATAAACTAGGACCATCGATGTAAAATAAATAAACAAAGAGTTAATTACTAATAACAGTAAATAATATGATCAATTGTCGAGGTCACTAGCTAACCACATATTGCAATACAACTCATAAAAAAACAGTGTGATGAGTAGATATTGTCAAATGTGATGAGTAGATATTGTCAAAAAATCTCGATCGAATGTAAAGCTACGCTTGCCGCGGTCGGTTCGTGGATGGTGACCATCCATTGTATATCGAGACCCCTCCGTGCATTGGTCCCGGCTGTCATTCGCAGATTTTTGACAGTCGTTACGGGTAGTTAAAAGCCCAAAACGCTGACAACCAGTATTACCAATTTAAGGAGTATCGTGTTACCCAGTAACTGGGCTGTTGAGGTCAGATAAGCAGTCACTCCATGTAATTCAGCTGCATCCGGTCAGACTAAAAGCCGACCCCCACATAGTAGAGAAAAACCTAGACAGATTGATATCCTATACTATTAAATGAGCAATATTTTATTTATATATATATTTGTAATCACGTTCTCCAAAGGGGCTCTAACGATTTCGATGAAAGTTGCAATATAGGGTTTACAGGAGTGAATAATCGATCTAGCTAGGTCTCATATCGGGAAAAATTCCTTTTCCCCGTATTTTCACCCGAGTAGAGTTCAGTACCCCAGACTTTAGAACGTAAGATGGTTATCGTAAAATAATGACATGGTAGCATGGAATTAGTAAGTACCTACTATCATGGCAGCATGTAATTAGTATGTACTATACATGGAATTGGTATGAACTATCCTAAACTATTAAATGAGCATTCTCTGTTTTCACCAGAACAGAGCTCGGTCGACCAGGTCGCTAATACCTCAAAAAAGTTTTAACATTTACTTGATCTTCTGTCTCCATAATATTCAAAGTGCGTATCGTGACTCACGTTATAACATTATAGAGATGATGTGTGTTACATCATTTACATTATGATTAATTTTCCATAGATTACGACGTGTTAGCGACGATGTTGTTTTCATAATGATTACACGACGTGCTGCTTATTAATCAAATGTATTCATACTTGGTTAGGGTTAAGTACTTATACAGAGTGTCAAGGACATCGACGCGAAAACTGTTACCAGTACATGAATCTGAACTTTTTCGTTGAAAATTTCGTCGGTTATTAAAAAAAAAAACTGCTGTTTCATAGAAAAGTGTAATACCTACGCGGGTAAAATGTATGGAACAGTAGTTTTTTTTTAAATAACTGGCGAAAAATGTCTACGCTGCGGGCTTACGGACGGTGAGCGATGGGTAGCTCGCCGTCCGTTAAGGACCAGGCCCGGGTCGACAACGCGTTGTGTTCCACGCGCGCCTCAAAGAGATGTCAGCACCAACTGACCCCGTCCCAAAAAGGGGGCGTTCAGATTCGTGTGCTAAATCCATGGTAACAGTTTTCGCGTTGATGTCCCTACCAACCTGTATAATCTGTAATGACATTTGTTTCTGTTTTTGGTGCAAATGGTCGTCTTACAGTCTCTCCATGTAAAGTCTAAGTCAAACAATTTTTTTTCAATTAGGCACATAAAGAAGGCACTTTTGAAGGTAAATTTTCCAAAAAAAAAAAAAAAACTAATTGCCCTTTCCAAAAGGTAGTTTTCGTATGGAGAAGAATAGGCAAGAAAGTCCACCGTTACTCTTTTAAAATGTTTTTACAATATACATTAATTATATTATGAAGACATATATATATATATGTGAAGACGATGCACCTAGAATAAGATTACTAAACCACGATAGGTAAAAAGAATGAAAAATGAAGCAATGACAGATAAATTAATTATGTGATAGATACATGGTGCTCACATATTTACAAACATTGAAAAATTATACGAAATAACTGGTAAAAAATAAAAACTAGTAAAATACTGGTATTTAAAATACCTACTGCATCCGGATATGCTAAAATACGGATAAATATATAAAAAGGGATAAGGCTAGGGTGGTGACTAGGAATACTTTGGTTGGCTTTGGATTCGTAATAGTGATGATAACAATATCTATGACCTTGGAATGTAAATGATAACAAGTAATTTGTGTAGTCACAAAAAAATCGGTACATCTTATATTTTACCGATTATTTTCGAGTATCTTTTAGAACACAAAAATAGTAACTCCAACGAAAGAAAATATATTATTTTAAGGAAAAGAAAAAAAATGTTTAATGTATGCCAACACAATCATAATAATTTTGCTCTTTCTTTGAAATAACGTGCCTGAAATAGCATGGTACGGATTTTATTAAAATCAGATGGATCTGTAGGAACGGTTGGCAACCCTATTTGTGACCTCAAACTGCCGTGACCTTTTAAACCTAAAAAAGTGAAAATACGTTGTTTTTAAGAAAATCATATTATTTACAACATAACTAAATCAATCTGAATCATCAAAGCTCAAAGTCTAAAAGTAAAATTCAATTCATCAGTGCCAAAATGAAGTTATAAAAGAGAAAGCTCAGGTACACAGCAAAATGAAGGCATTTCAAATTTGACGTTTCGCATATTTTAATTTACATATTTTATATGTTGGATCGTGACTGTATACAATTTATTTTACAACTAACTATTATATATATTATGTACAAGAATGTAAAGAAAAAAATTAAATAAAATAAAGGGAAGAGCTCTATATGTTGATGCCAGCCAGCACGTATGTAGATACTGGGTTTACCAACGCCCACATTGAGAAAAAATTAACCGTAACTCATTGTGGGACAAGTTTTTCCATTTCCCTTAATAGCACACATCAGGTAGCTACACCTCAAGCATACCCGTCGGATCAATAGTGAACAGGGCCGGACTAGTTAGTTCGAAGGACACCGTTTCGGAAAGGTTTCGGAGAGTTAATATATTGTTAAAAGCAAGAATATTATAGAGGACTATATTAGCTACCGCACAACATAACGAAGGTATGTATTTCTCTTATTGTCGAATACGAGGCTTTTGGCTATTTAGATTATTTGATGTTTATTTAATAATGTTTAATGTAGGTAAGTCTTTGTGCAGAATTATCATCCATTATTTGGTTTTGTTATAGGTACCTATTTAATAATGTAAAATATTGGCATTCAGCTGCATCCGGATTGACTGAAAGCTGACCCCAACATAGTTGGGAAAAGGCTAGCCAGATTGAAGATGACATTTAGTTATGGCTTCCCAAAGGAAAGCCAATCATTCGGAACGTGAGAGATAGACTTTCATGCTCACACCGTTATCTAAAAATTTGCATTATATCATTTACCTTAGCCAGACAGTTTTAGTGTACAATTCTGTTATTCCTTACTTTGCACCCCATCTAAGCCACCAAATCCGACCCTGTATATTACTAGCGAGATGTCCTCCCCAAGGGAACAAAAACTATTTCTCGTAATATCGAATGTGCTATAAAACGCGATAGGAAAGCTATTGCTTATCTCAAAGCGTCCCGTGGGCGATTCACAGGACAATGTCACCCGACCTTGATGCCCCCAAATTATACACAGAGTTCTCTGTGTCAAGACACTGTGACGGGTTGCTTGTGATCCTACGTGGAAGAGCTAGGGTTGACAAAACTTGTGTAGGTTTTCAAAGGAAATAGAAACATGAAAGGTGAATGTATTGTCTTTACTTAACTTTAATGTAGAATGAGACATTTTAATTTCTTCGTTAAAGGAAATTCTAAGTATTGCAGCGAGACTAAGGCTGTACGTTCTAAAAGTTGGCAACATCGCAAAGGGCTGTCAAATACTTACCTGTTTTGATTAATTTGTCAATATTACTTTATGGTAATATAAAATATCGCTCTCTACTGCACTAAATATTCATTATGAAATGCAATCATTAATATCGTAACACTGAATATTTTCATTTAGAATACACGCTTTATCTACAGTACCAATTCCTTAATACATTATTTACCTGTTTTGATTAATTTGCCAGTATAACTGTGTGGTCATATAAAATATCGCACTATAGTGCACTAAATATTGATTCTAAAATGCAATATTTAATATCGTAACACTGAATATTTTCATTCAGAATGCACGCTCTATCTAAGTACTTACCAATTTTGTATACATTTTTATCATACTTTATCCAAACATAATTGTGCCAAAGAACATTTAATTTTCAAGGGCGAAATAATAGAATGGTCACTTGCAAAAAAGGGTTCAGAGGATGAGACTTTCACCCGCTGAAAACCTATCGACGGCCGTCTTCAAAAAATTATGCGGAAGGGTTCCGAGTTCTCCATTGAAACGCACCGGTGAGCATCTAAATCGTCTCTTCCGACACCCTTACTTTACTTAAAACAGCACGTGACTAAACATTACGCCTTTCTCCTCTCATCTAAAAATAGGTTAGTAAAACGAGTTCTTATTGCAACCAGTAATAGTCTAATAAATCCTGAAAGTACAAATATTTAAAGTTACGGGCACAACGTTACTACAAAATGTATGTTCTTTACATAATGTTGGCCCTTGTAAAAAGATAAATGTACGAAAAAGAACTAGGTGTAAAAATATTTATGAGGACAAACGGTAGGATTACGATCGTTAGGCTTCAAATGGTCAACTTTATTCTCAGGACAAAACAGGGATTTACGAATAATCACACTGGTAACACCGTCTCACTAGGCCTTTATTTTTTTGTGTTGGCAATGTTACAGTACAGACATGTCGTTTTAAGTTGTTTATAAATGTAGAGATGACGTTCATTGTCGCCGTAACATAATTCTTTCAGGTAGACTTGTTAACGTTATTCACCGACATTATTCATGCAAAAATTGTGAGATTCTTTTGTCATACAAAAGGATTTTATAAGCTCGACTTCAACTGGATTATTACCCATTTTAAAATAAGTTTGAATTGCTAACGACAATACAATAATTATTTTGACAATTCAATCTGCCTAGCGTTTTCCCAACTATATTAGGGTTGGCTTCCAGTCTAGCCGGATATCAGCTGAATACCAGTATTTTACATGGAATGACTGCCTATCTTACCCCCAGAACTCAGTTACTGGGTAATACGATACCCCTTGATAAGATTGGTTGTCAGACTCTCGGGCTTCTGACGACCCGTAACGACTGTCGAAGATCCATGAATGACAACCGGGACTAACGTGCTTTCTGTGCGTCAGATTAGTCTCGGTATGGAAAGATGGTCACCCATCCACGGACCAACAGCGGAAAGCGTAGCTTAACCTAATCAATCGACCCAAATACTAAGCTACACATCGAATATTATAAATACCCTGATTTAAAAAAATTAAATAAAAAAAGCTCGTGGCTAAGTAACAACAGCCGCACTGGTCGATCCATCAGGTTAAGCTACGCTTGCCGGGGTTGGTCAGTGGATGGGTGACCATCTTTACATGCCGAGAATCCTCCGTGCCTCGGAGAGCACGTTAAGCAGTTGGTCCCGGCTGTCATTCGTGGATCTTTGACAGTCGTTACGAGTCGTCAGAAGCCCGAAAGTGTGACAGCAGTCTTACCAAGGGGTATCGTATTACCCAGTTACTGGGTTGTGGAGGTCAGATAGGCAGTCGCTCCATGGAAAATACTGGTATTCAGCTGCATCCGGTTAGACTGGAAGCCGACCCCAACGTAGTTCGGAAAAGGCTAGACAGATTGATTGAATTTAAAAAAATACTTACAAACATAGTTAGTTTATATAAAGAAAAGCCAACAGCAAGCCTTGAAAAGCTCACGTCTCCGTGTTACGGAGTATCGGCTAGGTTTGGGCAAGTCCTTGTTGGCAATTTATTTTATTTTACGAGAGTAACTTGTGATAAGTGGTGCGGCACGTGATCCGACTGATCTATAGCGGTCCTCATCGACCGGTGACGGAGCTTCATATTCTTAGGAGTTACAGGGAAATTGGGTTTAGAGGTTGAAAAAAAAAGGACCAACCTCCAAAAAAACACTACAAATTGAAAAATAACTTTAGTTTTGGAAGTCGGTGGCAAAAAATTTAAATACAAAATCAAAGTCACCGACTTTTTTTTTGTACTAGGTAGTTTTTGAGTTAGCTTGTTATAAGTCTTTGTGTCCCTTTTATTTACATAACAAGTAGTGGTATACTGAAAAGTTACAAATAAAAAAATACTTGTATGGGTCCTGCCATAAAAAAGAAATTGCTAGATGTAATGAAAAATTATAAAATTAAAAACTTTAAAAAGAAATTAGTGACCTCCTTATTAATTGTTATTATTCGATTAATGATTTTTTAATGGACAAAACTTGTTAACCAGCAATGTGTATAATAAATATAATTAATATTATCTTGAACATCCTACGGACACATTATTATACATTTATTTTTTATGTAAAAAAACTTTTTTTTTAATTATTATTTTATTTTATAGTAGCATTTTAATTAGACATTTTTCAGTTGTAATATTTCTAACTGTGACATTTTAATTTCTAGATAGCTTCTTAACAATATTTGCGTGGCTATTTCCAGGCATAATGTACATGGCTGACTCCTATCTACTCCACTTGTTTTTTAATGTAACCTACATTTGTTGCAAATAAATGATTGATTAATTGATTCATTGAAAGTAATTAAAATCTATATCGGACCAGTGCGTAAGCTTCTTCTACTACTAAATAACGTAAATGGGCCCAATAAAAAAAAAGCTCTTCGAATGCATAACCTCCTCCTTTTCTTGAACACGATTAAAAGTAGAACAGTGGTAACCTGCCATTCATTTTCATTGGGAACCTGGTTCCAGCTACTCCTGAGTAAAGGAATCCTCCCATATGTGCCATGCTTCCCTGGTCTGTGCGAGTCTCAACCCTGGTCTTAGCTTCAATCTTCTGTATGTCATCTACCAAACCTGCACTAATATTAAAAAAATCACCATGTATGTTTGTCATCATGATTGTTGTTGAATGAATCACCTTCTCATAAAAATGGCGTTTTATATTTTGGCGACTTGTTTCATTTACAAAAACAGGTTATGTATAACGGCACTTGGCCATTATCAATCAATTCTGGGTTCATTGCGACTGCCGAGCTATCGTGGGTAGGCGGGCGAGGAGAATTAAAACCACGTGTTGAAGATGATCAACGATGCACGATTATTTTTCTAGCAAACTATTATAAGAATTACAATCAGCACTTTCTAATTAAAGGAAATACAGTGACACCCCACCGAACACGTTATGCTTGAGCGTGATGCAAACGGATTATCCCGATCCTTAGAATAATTAGTCCCAATCCGTCTGAAAGCCGCGTGCAAAAGAGCCCGGAGTTGTGTCAGAGTGAAGAAACGTCTATTCACGCTTGTCAAAATGTCCACTATCATTTTCGACGTTTCTTGACACTCTCAAAACATCGAAGCGCCGTCACGGCCGGACTGACATTCGCACGTCCTCGTGCGACTTCTCCTGCCTCGAGTTATCTGCAAAGACCAAATTCAAATCTGTAGTACACATCTGGGCATGCTCGCCCATCCCTGACTAGCTACCCATTTATGCTGTTTAAAAAGATCTCGATCTTCACCCCTCGCATCTGAATTACTATACACTGGGCGGACAACTGACTTCAGGCGCCCCTTCGACCACCCACCAACTCGCATGGTGCGGTGGACCGGACAACCCGTCAGCGCCCCTTCCACCAGTCACGAAAACTACACACAGCTGCTGCAATCAACTGGTCCGGAACGTCGACCCGCATAGGCCAGCCCCAGACCAATCTCCTGCCACCCAGCTCGCACCAGAGAAGTCGTAGTCTGATCGTGGTCGTCGACCCGGTTTAGGCCAGCCCAGTCGATCAATTACAACGTAGGAAAACATAGTCTGATCAGGGACATCGACCCGGTTTAGGCCAGCCCCATTGATCAACCATGCCGCTCCCAACTGCCTATCCAATGCCCTACGCTCTAGATCGATTCTCGATAAAAGCACAGGATTTAAACAATTGTTATACACTCACCATTTACTACTCATCATGTTCGGAGGCAGAGAGGGTGCCAGAGCTTGCGGTCAAAGTGTGTGAACTAGATACAGATATTGTGTCACTATCATCATCAGGTGTTACCATTCCATTCTCATGACTCACTTCCGCCGTCTCGGCCTCCTCTGACTCATGGACTAAAGAAGTAGCTACTTCAATCAATCCACCGTAGCCCCTGGGTACTGCGCGCAAGTTTTCATGGGCGTACTTATAGGTTCGGTTAGACCCATCAATGTCTCTCAGCTCGTATCTATCGTGATCTAGTACCTTGACAATCGTAAAAGGACCTTTGAACTTTCGCTGTAGTTTAGTTTGGTTACGCTCACTACCCTTGATAAAGACAAAGTCGCCCACACTAAATGGTCTCACTATTGCTCTACCCCGGTTAAAGCGTTCTACCTCTGATGAAGCAGCCTTTTTGATATTCTCGGAAGCATTACGCCTAATGGTGTTTAAATCTAAACGGGGCTCAGGTTCAGCATGTAAGGATAAGGTTGACATTCCTAATGATTTTGCTCGTATGCCGAACATCAATTCCGTAGGGAAGTAGCCTGTTACTCTGGATCTAGTGCTATTCAAGGCAAGCTGAACTTCAGGAAGTTCGTCGCGCCACGTTTTGTTTGGGTCGTTCTCCACTATTGTGAGCAGACATTTTAGAGTGCGCATTATACGCTCAACTTGACCGTTGGCTCTACTGGAGCCAGTAGCGATAAGATGAAGCTCTATACTATGCTCACTACAAAACCGTTTGAAATCCGCACTAATGTAGCACCTACCTTGGTCTGATATTATACGCTTGGGTGCACCAAATAGGCAAACTGCCTTTTTAAGAGATTGAATTGCGCTAGCAGCATCGAGAGAAGGTGTGTAATCTAAGAAAACATATTTGGTGAACGAATCGATAATAACGGACGCATATTCTTTCCTATCACTTTTACCACTTAGTTTGCCCGTGATGTCTATATGTATCGTATGCCAAGGCGTAGACACTTTAGGTATTGGATGCAATCGAACCTGCTGCGCTCCCGAACATCCCTTTGAAGCTTTGCATACTATGCATGAATCTACAAATTTACGCACCTGCTTGCACATTTGTGGGAACCAATACTGTTCATATATTTTGTCAAGCGTCTTATCAACACCAAGATGCATGATTTCCGTGTGAACATGATTAATAAGTGTCCATGTCAGGGATCTTGGTACAACTGGTAACCAAGAGCTGGTTCTATTGCGTTCAATTTTCCTATACAGTATGCCTTTCTGCACGTCATAAGTGTGTGCAATCGATTCTGGCAACTCGTTGTTTTGATGTTTGCTGATAAGGTCACAAATTTCGCTATCACGTTTTTGCTCCACAGCTAGCCAACCCTGATGTAACTCTATAAAGTGAACTATCTTATTCCTACTTGTAGCAACCGTTAAATCATTTAGTCCCTGCAAACTATGTGTGGGCTCCGAAACGGGATTTCTAGACAGATAGTCAGCGTGGCTCATGCTAATGCCCTGCTTGTGAACGATATCAAAATCGTACGCTTGTAAAAAAGCCCACCATCTGTGTACGCGTGGAGTTAGGTCGGTTTTTGATTTGGATGCTTTCAAAGAATTACAGTCGGTGAAGACAGTAAAGTGCTGACCGTACAAGTAATGCCGGAAGTTCTCAACCGCACGAACGACCGCCAGGGTTTCCAATTCGTATGAATGATATCGCGATTCCGCGTCGGACGTTCGACGGCTGAAGTAAGATACTACGTGAGGAACATTATCTTTCCTCTGGATCAATATAGCCCCGTAACCTTCTGAACTCGCATCAGTGTGAAGTTCAATGGGTGAATCTTGATCAAATATTGTTAACACCGGTTCTGACGTAAGAATATCAACAATTTTTTTATGGATATCATTGTGAGCATCTGTCCATTTGATGGGCCCTTTCAATTTTGTTAATGGATAAAGAGGTCCTACTATACGCGTGAAATTTGGTATGAACAGTCTGAAATAAGAAGCTAGCCTAGAAATTGCCTAACATGTGTAGCTGTTTTTGGAGTTGGAGCGTCAATTAAAGCCTGTATCTTTCTAGGGTTCGGCATAACTACTCCTGCTTTTATAACGTAACCGAGGTAATCTATTTCCTTTTTCATGAATCTGCACTTTTTATAGTTCAACGAAAAACCCGCGTCAGTGAGGGCTTTCAAAGTTAGGTCTAGACGTTCTAGCCCTGCAGTGACGTTATTTGAATAGCACAAGACATCATCCATGTAAGCCAGCGCCACCTTGTCTTTTAGGGGACCTAGAGCTGTGTTTATGCACCGCTGATATACGGAAGCGGCATTCCGTAAACCAAACGGCATCGTCAAATATTCGAATCGACCATCCGGCGTCACAAATGCCGTTTTTGCTATGCTGTCGGGGTTCACAATAATCTGGTGATAACCAGATGTCATATCTAATGACGAGAAATAGTGCGCGCCATGGAGACGGTCGATTTGTTCGTCAATACGGGGCAACGGATAATGTTCGGGACGCGTGTTAGCATTGAGTTCCCTATAGTCTACACACATCCTATCAGTGTTGTCTTTCTTTTTGACCAATAGAATGGGGCTAGCAAAAGGAGAACTGCTTTCCCGAATAACGCCCGCTTTTAATAGGGACTCTATTTTCTCGTTAACTATTTCTTTTTCCGCGGGTGCTAGCCTATAGGGATGCCTTTGCACAGTCTTATTTGGATCAATAAGGTCTATACGGAGAACGCCTGTGGTAACCCGCCGCGTTGGTATACCGTCTGTGAAGAACTCACTATATTTTTCGAAAATTCTAATCAAGGCTAATTTTTCATCACCTCGTAAGTCTGTATCAATATTCATAAAATCAAAGTTGCTAGATTTGTCATAAAAATTAACTTCTTTACGCTGAGAAAAAGTTACTTGATCGTTATCCATATGCACGTGTACGTTATCCTCTAATATATCCCTACCTATTATAACTGGTTCAGCAATAGTGCCATCAGGTACTATGTGAAACAACACTGAGAGCGATAGGCCTTGAACATTGATGGGGCTAATAACCTGGGAAACACATTCTACATCCCCCCTACCAATGCCCGTCAGATAAACCAAATCATTCTGCGCAGTACCAGGGAACTTCTCGGCGTAGCTGTTAGTTACTAATGAACAAGCAGATCCGCTATCAAAAAGAAAGGAAACTGGCTCACCGGATGATGTAGTCAAGGTGCTCCTCGATGCCTTGCGTTCACACACATGGACTGCTTTGACCGCCGCTGCTCCGCCACCACCCGCTCGATCTGGACACGCCGACGCCAAGTGTCCTGGTCGTCCACACGCGAAGCAGGTGATTGGTCTTGGTTTATCAGCGGCTCTGGATGTTTGATTGTGCGTCTTCTCTGAAGTAGCAGGCTCTTCTCTTCGCCTGCGGCAGTCTATCGCTTTGTGACCCGAAGTACCGCAGCGGTGACATGTTCCCATGAAGCGTGGTTCGTTGAATCGGGTCCTTTTCACATCCGCAGCATGGTCATCACTACCCTCATGCCTTCGTTTCAGTGAAATGCCGTTGAGAACGCGCAGTAGTTGAGATTTAGTGGTCAGGTTATGGGAATGGAGCTCACGGCGGATCACGGCTTCCTTTTGGCATAAAACTGAAGATACAAATCCCGTTGTAACATCTTCAGCCATCTCCATCCGTGGAATGCGTTCGATGATGTTCCAAAGGCGCATGGCCGCCTCACTTGCGGTTTCTTTGACACCAACTTGAAAACGTAAAATTTCATCGAAGTGATCTTGTGGCAGCATGGGCTTAGCAAACTTCGCAAGCAATACTTCTTTTATTTGAGGCCATGTCAACTGCGATGCCTGCAGTCGTGTTAAACAGGTGGCAGCTCGGCCCGTCAGTGCACGTGTAAGTAACAAAAGTAGCTCTGCGCCTTCTAACTTACGGTTGTTGACTACGATTTCTGTCACGTTGCACCAACCTTCGATGTCCGCTTCATTGCCATCAGGATCAAACTCAATCAACTGAGTAGACGTGCTGCTCGAAGGTTGCGGCTGTGATATGGCCATTAATCGGGCTAAAAACAACTCCATCTGTTGAGACAGGCTTGGTTCCGATGCCGGCGCTGAAAATCTCGTACGACTATTCTCCTCTGAAGCAAGCCCTTCACATCCCACTTCTGATAACGGCACTTGGCCATTATCAATCAATTCTGGGTTCATTGCGACTGCCGAGCTATCGTGGATAGGCGGGCGAGGAGAATTAAAACCACGTGTTGAAGATGATCAACGATGCACGATTATTATTCTAGCAAACTATTATAAGAATTACAATCAGCACTTTCTAATTAAACGAAATACAGTGACACTCCACCGAACACGTTATGCTTGAGCGTGATGCAAACGGATTATCCCGATCCTTAGAATAATTAGTCCCAATCCGTCTGAAAGCCGCGTGCAAAAGAGCCCGGAGTTGTGTCAGAGTGAAGAAACGTCTATTCACGCTTGTCAAAATGTCCACTGTCATTTTCGACGTTTCTTGACACTCTCAAAACATCGAAGCGCCGTCATGTATATTTATCAAAGAAATATTATGAATGTCAAGTGTTTTATGAATAGGGAGGCTAATTAGTCTTGTTAAGGTTCATAAAGCTGTAGTCTGAACTCTGAAGATAAGACAAGCAATGAATAGTATTTCTTTTACGTGCGTATCCTATACTATTAAATGAGCAATATTTCTATAAATATACGAGTATATTTGTAATCACGTTCTCGAAAACGTCTCTAACGATTTCGATGAAAGTTGCAATATAGGGGTTTACGGGGGTGAGAAACCGATCTATCTAGGTCTCTTAGCTGTGAAAATTCGGTTTGGAATTAGTATGAACTTTCCTATTACACTATTAAATGAGCATGCTCCATTGTCACCAGATTAGAGGTCGGTCGCCCAATATTAACCTGAGTTTCATTAGAAAACTGAATGATACTGCACTGAAATCCCATGCGTTTATTTTGAAGTGCGAATTCACCATCCCGCATTGCGTCATGTTGATCGTCCACTTACCTACAGTTTATAACTATCAGTGCAGTAAATATACATTTTGGCCCCGTTGGACTTCCTAACTTCAGGCTGCTGCCTGGGGTCTAGATTTATGCCTGGTTAATGACATTAGGCTCGGACCTTACTATATGGAAATACGGTTGTACAATATACACATCTGGCAACCTCTTGTATTAATACCAGCATGATATTCTCTGATAGAAGTAGACTTATTTTTTTTCCTAAATCATGCACGTTCTACAATTCACTAGTTTACAAAAATCTCTAAATACTTACAGAGATTCTTAAAAAAAATAGACTTTAGACTTTTGTAAATAATACACTGCTCAAACTCAGGTGTCGCGACGCCGATGAATGAAGAGAACGAAAGCATAGCGCGATTCAGAAAAATATACAACGCCATCTATTGAGCAAGCAGGTAAACTTTATACGTACTTTTTGCGTGATACTTTAATGTGGTTCGAACTTCCTGAAATTTCACAAGTAAACATCTATGTTTGTTTAATTTTAGGATTTGGGACCAATGGTAAATATGCAACATTTGAGGGTCATGAGGAGGAATCTTTATGGAACCCTAAATCTTGTGAAGTCAGCAAAATTATTCCTGTCACAAGCTATCTGGAGATCGAACTAACAATCAAGGTGTGTATTTATGATTCACCTTCCTAGATCGAAATGGAAATGTGCCTGTAATTTCACAAATCATTTTTAACATAGGAATAAAACACATATCTTGTCGAATTTTATTTAGCTTTCGGTAGTAACATTTATTTTTATTCGAGCCAAAAGCGTGTTTGCTCTAGTAGGTACGTATAAAATCAACTTTCGATGTGACAAAAATAATATATTGAGCAAATAATACAAAATGTTTGCCAAATTCGTTTGCTGGAAACTATAATGAGATGTTTGTTTTATTCGCGTTATTTCTTTAGGCTGTGCTCAGACTCGGCCACCGTAGGCGCGGGCTTGCGGGCGCTGAGTAATGGGTAGCTCGCCGTCCGATAAGGACCAGGCTCGGGGCGACGGCGCGTTGTGTTCCACGCACACCTCAAAGAGATGTCAGCACCAACTGACGGGGTCCGTAAGGGCCAATGCCTGCCAGGGTTTGTCCGAAAGGGATATCGCGGCCCCGGCACATAGGCAACGTTAGGAACACGGGTGGGTTTTAGTCAGTAAAAGTCTGACACGCCCTCCCGCTCCGCCCAGAGCGGGAGAAGTTATTTGATAATTTCCCACCCTCAAAACAAAAACTAAAAAAAAGGCTGTGCTCAGACCAGAGTCACGATTATCGTTATACAGACTATATTGCAGACAGCACTGCATGTAAGAACAGTCAGCTGTTGGTATACAGATAGCCAATTCGTGTGATGAAAATGATTTAGTTAAGAGGGCCCACAGGGCCTGCGATTCTCCATACAAATGTATTCCCCTCTTCTTCCTGAATAATGCCTCTAAAGCAATTATTATTTTTCCATAAAATCAAGGTCTCCTGTAGACACCTCTGTCTCTGTTATTTCCTTTTTTTCAGCAACTTATTGGTAAAGAAAATATGACATTCCAAAAATTACATAAATGCCCCATTTTTACCGCCGTGATTAGAGGACTGCCATACAAATTCGAAAACTTTTTAACATATAAGAAAACCGTAGGAACCTAGACATACTCTTTCTTAAAATTTTAATGTATTTATTAATTGAATCGGCTCAGTTTTCGAGGAGAATAACGGGGAATAAGAAACGTCGATTTCGTCAATTTTTTTTGTCCCCTATCGCACTATAAGGAGGCAGACTTGAGCTAAGATGACAGCAATAGTTTCTTCAAATTCCTCGCAGGCCCTGTTCCCTCCAGTATCCAGAGTCAGTCTGCCTTACTTTTTCTTTCATCTTAAACGGTATTGCCCAGCTTATCCCATACATTTTTATTATTCACTAACCGATAAATATAACTGCTTGAACCTAAGCCTACTATGACAGAAGTGGGCCATAAATTCCACCACCGCGGGCCCAGTGCGGGAGGTTGATGTCTTTTGTCTTTGAATGTTTGGCTCTAGGTCAAACCAGTTTCCTCACGAAGTTTATCTTCACCTTTTTATGAGCATGGGTATCCATGCAAGACATTGATTCATATCGTTAAAAATGTTACTCCGCCAAGAAATTGCATTTACTAAGTTCAGATGCTGTAGTAACAAACCTGTTTAGTACAGAGATCGCTCACCGTGATAGATTTTATGGTTACGAGCTGCAAGTTAATAGTTTTATAGCAACCATAAAAGAGAATATTGTGGGTTACTGAATGAAGAGGAAATTGTTTAGTAGTTAATACACATTTCAGGTGTATGCTTAACTTGCGTCGGGAATCGCAGGCCGATTCCCGGCCGCCGTAGGCGTGGGTTTGCGGACGGTGAGCAATGGGTAGTTCGCCGTTCGATAAGGACTAGGCCCGGGTCGACGGTGCGTTGTGTTCCACGCGCGCCTCAAAGAGATGTCAGCATAACTGACGGGGTCCGCTAGGACCGATGCCTGCCGGGGTCGCGGGAGAGTCCGAAAGGAATACCGTGGCCCCTGGCAACGTACAGGCAACTGAAGGAACACGGGTGGGTCTTTAGTCAGTAAGAGTCTGACTCGTCCTCTTGCTCCGCCCAGAGCGGAAGAAGTTATTTAATAATATACAAAAAAAAAAAAAGTTTATGCTTAGCTTTCTATGACTATTTTCTGAGGCTAATATGTACAATTGTAAAGATAACTAAAGATTTTGCCTCGTAGTACTTTTTAGAGGTATGAGGAACAACAGGGTGTAAAATTCAAAACTCATCCTCCATAGAAAATACCCAGACCATACGGCCAGACGGATGACCTGCCGACCAGACGGGTGTTGGGTCAGGTGGGCCAGGCACTGCCCGACAATTTATGTCGGGATGTTGTATATATGCTAGTCGCGCGGTAAACCCTGCTTGCGTGATGCAGGATTTGATGACGTCAGTGTGTTCGCATGTGGCGATGTAGATGCAACAAATCCATTCAAATCCATTTAATTCGTTTTCACAATTATTTCTCAAGTTATTCTATTATCATCATAATTATGTAGCTTTATTATCATCCATCAATTTATCAATCAATTTAAGTGTAAAAGAATGTTAAATCAAATTCAATCGTAGTACAGTTGTCGTCGCGTAAAAAGAACGCTGAGCGTCAGTGCGGGGGATGTATCTGCGCACGGGTACAGTCGTCCTAAAGTACTAGGCTATTGTTTTATAATATTAGTGAAATTGTTTTATTGAAGAATCATAATAGGTAGTTTATTAGCTACTTAGTACTATCGAATAGGCGTTCTTTTGACCTGTCGCTAAGATAACCGAGAACCGAGCCGAGGTAAACGGCATACCTGAGAGACATTTATCGACGGCATGTGAAGCCAAATCAGCGGCCCATGGGTGGCCTTAAAACTCTGACACAGGTAATCAATAACCACACGAAATGAAGAAGAGGTATTCAATTTTTAAATTCATTCTCCTTATCACGAATCGGTTTCAGTTGAAGGAAACTCGTTGGCCATTATAAATGCTTATTACTTTATCAGGCTTAATTCAGTTTCGGCATGACTCCTGACTAACTTCCACTCGATCCATTATTGGTCGAACTAAAAGTTCGCCGTTCACACAAACGGGCCGCCGTACCTACCCACCTAATTTGAAATTCTTATTGCCTCTCACATTTGTGAATTAGATTGTGTTCGTAGATTAGTAATTCGGAGAATAATGCTGACATTTTCTCTGGGGAGACTTTTTTATTGTGAGATAAGCGATTTTGGTTCGAAGTACCCTCGAAGTATTCTATTGAAATGTAGTCCTTTGCTGAGAATGCTTTGCTTTTCTAATCTGCATGTTTTTTTTTTTTGTGATTTGTAAAAGATTTCTAATTTATTCTAAGCTTAAGACTCACACTCTGAAGACAATTTCCACGCAAGCTCCGCCCCCATGCACCTCGTGTTAAACGATTACACATGAGTAATAAAGTTGAATAACGCGTGCGCTCTTTGATCGTGTTCGAGCACGAAACTAAATGGCGTAAGTCTCAATTCTTATTTCGTTTTTAACTAAAGTAATAATTGTATTTTCTATATTTATATTTAATAAACTATATTTTCTTACTGTGAATGTGACTTATTTTATACAAAAAAGCCAAGTAATCTTGATTTTATTTTATCTTTAAAAAAATACATGATTTTCGAATAAAAAATGAATTGATCGAAAATGTTACAATTACTTAACTGTTTTGTACATGGAAAGAAAAAGATCCAATAAATCATATAGGTACTAAAGTTCCATTTTAATTGTATGCAAGACTGTTTCCGAATATTAATGCAAATTAACATACAATTTAGTAGCCTACTCTTAATTCACGAGAGGTTTCAGTTGACATCAGTCAACAGCTCAGAATATAATCATTGACGTTTCAAAGCAGTGATAACTGTTCGCAACTAGTGTGCCTACTTGCTTCAGTCCTTCAATACCTTCTATATATTTCCTCATAAATTATTTTCAGGTGATGAGGTCGCGAACTGAACTACTTAGATACATACCAAAATACTCATAGTCAAATTCAGGTGAACGATAATACTTAGGTATATGCTGCGTCGTTATTCAACACCTTGCATGCAATGTCCTAGGGAACATTACTTTCTGGACTAATGAAGTGCCTGGAATAGTCAGTCTTTTAAAGTATGCGGCGGCGAGCGCAACAAAGCGATTGATCACGTGCCCAGCCCTTCTGTTGAGAGTGCTCAGTCGAACAATTAGAACACGCTCTGTTACGGGATTCTTTAAAATTCATCGTGAATTAAATTTTGCACGTTCAGACGAGTGTAGAGCTCTTGAGCTATTTCAAATTTTAGAATAATTTAGAAGAAGTTTTTGATAAAATGGGAGGTTAAAGTGTCAAGGCTTTATTAAGAACAAGGTCAAAACAATTAATTGAATTTAGGCGATTCTGTCAAAAAATATGAGTAAACCTCTGGTATTGGACGAATTTAAGTCTGCATACAATAGGGATGATGACAAAAAATAATTTTTTAGTCCGTCTTTGAGATTATAAAAAAATATTGTATTTTTTATTTTTTTACGTAATTTTTTAAGATTACGGCGATACATTGAGGTAAAATGTGCCATGACGTCACGAGTATGTAGATTTTATACATACTAGTGTCGTAGCAACCCCCACTCCCCAACCTAAAATGCGTTTTATTTAAGTAATTATTTATTAATATGATAGAGCAAAAAATACGTGTCTAATATTTTTTTATTATCTGACTGTCGGACTAATTAGATTTTTTTTTTTACCCAGGCATCATCCCTATTGGTGAGATCTTATGCGTAAGTAGTAATGGTCGATGAAGATGAATTAGTCAGCTTCCATACAATGACACTGACACTATATCCTAAAACCTATCAGTTTACAGAAATCGCGACTTTCTGTGATTTTGTTCCATAAAATCATTAACGTGTTTTAACGAAAGTTTTAAGGTCATCACTCATTAAAACCGCACCGCTTCCGAGCCGTCCACTATTCTGTATTGTCATCGTAAAACTTCATCATTTCAGCTGAAAAGACGTCCACTGCTGAACATAGGCCTCCCCCAAATGGGGGGGGGTTTGCCATAATCGCCACGCTTGGCAGGCGGGTTAGCGATCGCAGTATGGTGTTAAAATGCATAGAGAACGCTGCTGCCCATACTCTAGTCCCTTGGTCGCCTTTTACGACACCCACGAGAAGAAATGGGATGGTACTATTCTCTACGTCCGGCACCACACATCGTAAAACGTACTTTAATGCATTTAATTTAAAATCCTAACTTGAATGACAAGTTATTTTCTGTGTCGTAGCAGTGTTGTTATAAACTTGCTAACAAAATTTTTTTTTTTTTTTTTTTTGTTGGTATATCCTCAAATGACTCCTCCCGCTCTGGGCGGAGCGAGAGGGAGTGTCAGACTTACTTTTACTGACTAAAACCCACCCGTGTTCCTTCCGTTGCCTGTGTGCCGGGGCCGCGATATCTCTTTCAGACAAACCCGCAACCCCAGCAGGATCAATGAAGATCTCAGTCACAGTTAAACTTAGGAAAAACTCTGTTCATTAAAACAAAGCCCACGCATCAGTAAATTGATAAGTTCAAAAAAATTAAGTAAATGCGTACTACGGTCCCTTGAGAGGTCATATTTCCACAGTGCCCGCAAGCAGTCATTAATTTCCCAAAAGATCGAGTAGCTAATTATAAAGGTTTATTCCTAACTGCCCCGCAAGGGACTCCATTGAAGCAGCCTGTTCATTTTCTTACAATATTTTCTTTTACATTTAATTTACAAATGTAATAAATCGTTCGGCTTAAGAAAACGTTTGTTGGTTTGAAGTTGGAACCATTATTTTTGAATAACGTTTTAATTGTGTTGTGTGGTTTCCTTAAGAAAGTAGCTCCTCCATTTTTATGTATCCTTAAATTAAAAGAAAAAGAAATAAATTAAACATCAAAGTGATCTCTACAAGACGTAGGAAATTGTAAGTAGGCAGGTGGGTACACAATGTAATACTTACATCAATGTTGTTGAAATATACTGAGCAGCATTTCAGTTATCACTACATATTATAAAACAAAGTCCCCTGTCACGTCTGTCTGTCTAAACGCGATAAACTCAAAAATTACCAAACGGATTTTCATACGGTTTGCACCAGTGGACGGAATGATTAAGGAGGAAGGATTAGGTGTAATTCATTAAGATTTTGTGTAAATTGGCTGAAAAATATGACGACGATTGTTGAAGATATCGGCAAAAATCATGCCGACTGGGAGCTTTACTGGCGTGCGCCGCGTAAACCAAGTTATGAAAACAAAGTACTACGGAATGAATACATTGTTTACCTAGATTCACACAAAAGGTACTTTTAATTCCGGTAGTATGTTCCCGTGAGATTTTTTTTCGAGATTCACGCGGGCGAAGCCGCGGGCAAAAGCTAGTACCTACACACATACATAAAACAATCCATCCTGTTTTCAATTCGTGTCACTACTTACGTCTTTTTTTAAACCGCAACGTCATATTTATGGTTCTGGTATTCAGTTACATCCGGTTAGAGTGAAAG
This sequence comes from Agrochola macilenta, assembly GCA_916701695.1. NCBI lineage: Eukaryota > Metazoa > Arthropoda > Insecta > Lepidoptera > Noctuidae > Agrochola > Agrochola macilenta. The sequence goes on along the minus strand of OU753560.1, from coordinate 17,270,423 downwards.
CCGATCGCAACATAGTTGGTAAAAGTCTAAGCAGATGTTGAGCATTTCAAATATATGGTGACAGTAGTTTAAGAAAATTATATAAATAATAATAATAATATAATTATATTATTAATTATAGGAGATCGTGGCAAAGTAATAACAGCCGCACGAGTCGATCCATCAGGTTAAGCTACGCTTTCCGGGGTTGGTCTGTGGATGGGTGACCATCTTTACATACCGAGACTCCTCCGTGCCTCGGAAAGCACGTTAAGCTGTTGGTCCCGGCTGTCATTCGTGGATCTTTGACAGTCATTACGGGTCGTCAGAAGCCCAAAAATCTGACAACCAGTCTTACCAAGGTGTATCGTATTATCAGTTACTAGGTTGTGAAGGTCAGATAGGCAGTCGCTCCATATAAAATACTGGTAGTCAGCGCATCCGGTTAGACTGGAAGCCGACCCCAACATACTTGGGAAAAGGCTAGGCAGATTGGGTAGTTTAGGAAAATTATAAAGTAGATACAATGTTAAACAACATTGTAAAAAACCGGCCAAGTGCGTCTCAGACCACGCAGAATGAAGGTTTTCTAGTTGAGATGAATTTATCCCAATTTATCCCAAGAATAAACTTAGGCCGTTTTCTCATTGGTTGGTGCGGTATCATATCGGTATAGTTTGCTATGCCGAAATGATACCGCACTGCTTTCATTTATGCTGCTACAGGTCCCTGTAGCCTAATTGATAATATAATTGGCAATAAGCGATCAATCAGAATCTAAATCGTTTTGAAACAGATTGCTATTAATCCATTACTTCATAAGTTCGAAAAAAAATCTACTCAACAACGTAATTAACGCAATGAATGTTGTTGAACTGTCAAAATGAAACAGATTAGTCGTAATCGATTACGAAAAAATATGTTACGTAATTCGATAGCTGAAGTTATGTTTTCGGTATAATTTGTGCAGTACCGCTTAATTCATTGAAATATAGGCGCTCGGTAAGCTTTCGGTACCGAGTATACCGAACATGCTGATCCCACACCGCTGACGTACCAACTAGGGAAGGGCCTTAAAATTGTTGTTGAAAAACATGCTCCAACTGCAAATGTACGTTTTTACGCTCAGCTGTTTTGGAGTTATGGTGCGGAATGGTAAATTTTCATCTATTTTCTTTAATAACGTTAAAACTATTTATTTTAAAATGATAGAAAACACACTGTATGTTAATACTAATAACGAAAACATTCGAAACATTCAGTTTTGTATATCTCCGAGTACAAATTAAGACATACACTGAAGACAATGAGTGTTAGCATGTAACTATGGCATGTAAGCATTTATCACTGTGACTGACAACCGATTAAGTAGCGCGGCTTATGTCACAAATTATACTGGGTATATGAGTGAATAGGAGCCGGAATAAAGCGCAGGCCACACTGGTACCGAAGCGAAGTTCGTTTGGCTTCGCTCATGTAGTAACGTCGTCTTCTGTGTTATGGGGTTTGGTTTCCGCACTTAGTCCTTCAGTGGACTATTGTGCGTGGGCCATAGCGGCCGTTGGTGATTATTCCAACCAGTCCACCTCCCTCCAGAAGTTAATTAAATCTCCTGGTCTGTTCAGAACATCTGTGAAAGATCTGGGTGACCCGAAGGTTTCTGTTCTAATCTGCGTGACGCCTGTGCATTCAAAAAGCACGTGCGTGACGGTTTCCTAAGCCTCCATGCACGCCCTGCACAGAGGACTGTCCGTTATGCCTATTGTGTGGAAATGTTTGTTTAGCGAGCAGTGTCCCGTGATGGTCCCCGTCACCAGGCGCAGGCCGTTCTTGTCCAGGCGTAGTAAACGCCGGGTTAGTTACATCACAGAACAGATAAAAGAGGTTAGAAAGGAAATAGTTCCTGATTTGTATTAGAACGAGTGTCGCCGCATATCCCCCACTCTTTAACTCACCTAAAAGCAAGAGACCAATAGTACGCGCATTACGCACACAAATAAACCACACGCACTTAGATCGCGAGTTTGCTATTGGTTGTCACACTAACGCAAACACTGCGCTTGACGTACACTCACACACGCGCAAAAGCAATTTATTTCTCATACATGTTACGGCAACCAAAAGGTCGATTATTGATATTGATAAAATTACTGTAATTTTTAAGTTTTGAAATTTTTGACTATAATTTCGGGAAGGGGGACAATTAGTGTGGACTTCTTTTATCAGGATCTGCTGGAAACCTACAATGTTTTCATTATAAATGAGGTTGGTCACCTCAAACCAAATTTTAGACGAAAAACCCACTCAGAAACGAAATGAATAACCCACAATAAACAATAATTGGTAAACAAAGTTATTTTAATTATAATATTACTGATAATAATCATTTAATTTTGTATCAAACACACATATCGACATTGTTTACAACTTAGTACAACACTATCGATACGCGTGGATTTCGCGGAATTTCAACTTGGGCTTGGTGCACGCAACGTTCGTAGTGAACGCAATACATTGCGCGATCACTCATCTAACTACAAGATGGTACCCATGCATTGCAACCAATGTATAATTTTGCATCTGTTAGCGATTATATCGTTTTTGTCTACAAACTACATAATACTATTGTAATAATTACAAATATTACTTGTATTTTAAGGTTTTTGGACTTACCGGTGAAAAGAAATCCCTTCCCGGGCTACACTACACACCCAGGGGCGGCAGTCTCGACATACATAGCGTCACTAGACGCGCGCGACGTGCTTCATAAGCACGTGATTTGTTCGTTCTTGTCAAGCAATTTTGACCGTCGAGGGACGCCATTAGCACTTTGCGACAGAATTCGGTCGTATACTGATCGCTATCTATGTCGAGACTGCCGCCCCTGGCTTCTTTTCCGAAACGTTATGATAGCGCAAGACGGCATAATTCTTTCTTTTCGCGGAGCTTCCCACGTTATCACAATATGAGCGCGACTGTTGGCCGGTGAACCAAAATTCGGTTAACTATGAGCGTTTACTCATATGTGCGGCGCGCCTGCCCCGCCCACAAGGCTCTTCTAACCTCTTTTATCTGTTCTGTGAGTTACATCGTCTTTTTATACTTCGGTTCACACCGCGAGCTACTAACCGAAGTATTTGAAAAGGCGGTAGCTACATGAGAGGAGCTAAATGAACTTCCCTTCGTTCCCAGTGTGGCCTACGCTTTTGTGAAGAGATCAGTGAATCCATACCTACTTAATATAATAAATGCGGAAGTAACTCTGTCTGTCTGTCAGTCTGTCTTTTACGTTATTACGCCAACGGCTGCACGGATGTCGATGAAAAGCACACGGGTGGACCATGATGTGAGTTACGACGTAGGATAATTTTTATCCATGTATTAAGAAGCCGCGGGCAAAATCTAGTATTTTATTTATTTTTTGCAGACAGTAGGTCTAGGTCAGTAGGTAGGTCTTCTTCGTGATTATTCCGATTCTTGTTTCTTGGGCTCCTGCCACTAGTTTTGCGAAAACATTCAATAATGATGGAGTGCTTGATGAGATCTTACTAGTTCGTTGTAGAGGTACCAGGGGTATGCCCTTCCAACCTGCACATAAATGTCTTATAATACACCTTAAACCTCAAGAAACAAAGAGGCTTTTAAATACAGGGAACCTGTCCATTGTCCAACACTTCATAAATATTAAAATTCATAAATATTACAATTTATCAAACGAAATTCCTCTTTAAAACAAGGTACAAAAAACAAAATGAATGAGTTATGACTTATGACGCGTAGAACCGCATCCTGTATAAGGAAAAACTCATTTTAGTGTCAATGACATCTACACACACACACACACAAACATACCTACTTACATACATTTCGACGGCCAGTATTGACTGTCTGTGTTTGTTAGGTACTCCCCCTTATCCGCGACGGTTGATCAGACAGACACTATTTGTATTTCTTGAAAAGATAACCTAATTCAAAATCAAAAGAACGTTTTAAATCTTTTTCTATAAAAATTAAATTTACGGTGAAGTATAGATATAAAATTCCCGGATGTAGTTTTATGTATGAAGTTATTTTTGAGGAAAAATGCTTGTATTTGTATCGTAATATCATAAGGTAGGTCAAACATGGCTCTATTTTTAACATTTTCCTTGTAACTGTGGCTGTACGTACTGTTATGGAGTATGTTGCTTTCTTTTATATCAATCTGAAAACAGTGAATTAAAATAAGTCCAATATCAATTAGTTACATGATGAACGTTGACACCATGTCCTAATGAGTTTTAGTTAACTTATCTAGCGGATTGTTTCGTGGTCTATTTTTTATGTTTTCCATAAGATAGGTACTCCCGTTATCCGGATACTGTGGTATCCACCCCAAAACAGTACTATCCTGTTTTGTTTACAGCCGTCTAATACTCAAATCAATCACCTTCTAACCAATACAAATGACACTTTAATATACCTTATTTTGTTAGTTGTTACATAATCCTGTAAACAAAACATTTAGACCAATCAGCGACATCAAAACTTAAGCACCTACCTGTAACCTACATCTCCAAAGCACTGAACGTACCGAGAAACGAAAGAGTACCAACGTTATCTGAAGAACTCAGGTTTCTCCGCCATTATCAAATTCTTGAGATCCATTACCGAGTGGGGGTGTCCTACATATATCTGCCTACAGTTAGGTCACATTACTGGGATGAATTTAAAGTATTATTAGGAGAAAATATGGCAATGATGAAACTCTTCTTGATTTCCAAAAAAGTATGAAGTAAAATTAATAACTATTAATGCCTTGGAAGTTTACTAAATCACATTTTCACAAAAAAATAACTAAACAACTATCGGACTATGAGAGTGAGGGAAGAGAGAGTACACCTCTGTCTGCGCACACTCACATAATATCTCCCGCGCCGAAGGCTGGTGTTCTCGTCTCCGCTGAGATTGGTCGCCATGGCCAAAATTCTTTTGATCTGTAGCACTGTTTATTCATTTTTACTTTTCTGGGCCCAAAATACCTAAGTACGTTTGCTATTACCAACCACCATGCCACCACTTTTTCTATTACCAAGTAGTTTCAACTTTCCAAGTCCATAAAAAATAAAAAATACCTCATCCTCGTAGACCATACATCAAAATGCTTGTAAAAAACAAAGCCAAACTGAAACTCACACAAACTGCGGTGAGTTATCTGCGAATCTATTTGAAGACATTCGCGCTTATTGTTTCCTTGACAAAAGGGCGGTGGTGTCAGTGGCAATTGATCACGTAGCTTCCCTTCCCTACGTCCGTTCCGATAATATTGGGCGCCATACACATTCGACGTGGAAAACTCTGAGGTTTGGGAAAAGATTGTAATGTTTCAGAATTATTTTACGTATGTGACTACTCAAACATCGGAGGTTTATGTTATGAATCGCACAAACTATGTGATGTCTGTATTTATGAACATTACTTCGCAGTTTATTAATATTCAAAGCTTATTCGAACACCGCATTTTCAATAATGACTAATGAGAGACTATAATTTTAGGTTTTAGTTTAGCTAAAGTACCACTGGCAAACAATCACAACTCCAAACAAAATAAAAGAAGAGCTACGAGTAAAAACGTAGAAACAGAATAACAAAAAAGATTTTCCCCAATAAAGGGCCACAAAAGATCCTAACATTGAACGTTACGCTGCATTTTATTACAGCCAGTGTACACGGTCCGTTCGCCCGAACCGTTACGGCGCGTCAATTATCCGGAGTCGTTGTGACGGCTCGGATACGGATTGAATTAACGTCGAGAAAAAACGCTCCACCGCGTTATATTAAACCCAGCCAGTTGAGATCAAGCTAACCGATATTAAATGGTGGCTCAGGCTGTTTAATTAAAGATGTGGTTGAAGTTTTGCTTGGTGTGCTGAAAAAATACTGTAAGGCTGGTAGGACTACGGTCTACGAAGACAAATAATGTGGTTTACAAGTAGACCGATAGAGAGATATAGATATAATATTTCTCTTTCTTTTAAGCGTGATATTATTATGTATAATGTTGTTTGGACTCAGAATTGTTCCTTGAAGCAGTCGTTTTGTAGTAAAGTGATTCATGCTTGAAAAAGGAATATCAGACGCTGATATTACGATGTATCATTGGGGAAACGGTAGTTTTTTACCTAATGAGTTACCAAATGTGCTCCAAAATGTATTTCAGACGTTTTGGTCCCGACTTGTCTCTACAGACTCTGTCAAAAGCAAATCTAAGAATACTATTTTATACAATAAAATTAAATTTTGAAAATATATCGCAACAAAAATAATTTCGAATAGCACGTAGCTTTTATTTGAATTTAGATTACAAGGATTTATGAGGTTCCTATAATATTTGAATATCAGAAACTAACAGGATTTCTGAACCCGCAACCGACCAAGAAATTGTATGTTTTCCAGCCACAAGTTCACGCCTCCGTCACCCGAACTTTCATTTCCTGAAGGCAGAGCAAACATTTGTGGGTTAAGGCGAATATGCGCAGGTAGCCGGCGGTATTCAAATATGTATATTTTTTTTGTAAATTGCAGTTCAGTACTTACGTTCTCAGTATATTTATGTAGATGCCTATTACACGACAGTAACGACGAGCTTATATTTTCAATAAAATCATCAATACAACTCTCGAAGTTAAAATTGGACTGAAATATCATGTTATCATGAAATTGTCATGTTCTACTCGTAAATTCATGACTTGTATATTCGTGAATTGCAAAAATCGTAAGAGAATTTCGTGGGCTAGCTTAGCACATCCCCCTTAACTTCGTGGTAACCGTCCTTTTTTATAAACGGGACTCATTTTCTTAAGGACTCGGTCACGACTTGGAACGACTGTTTTCAAACTGATTATCAGTTTTATCATTGTCTTCTCCTTATTAAGATAGTTTTTGGGTTTTTTTAATTATACATTTTATGTAAGTACTTCTCTTGGTCTTTATTTTCTTATTATCATTGCTTTTAATTGAGAATTCCTTGTCACAGAGTACATTATTTGAGAATCTGATAGTAATTTATGAAGTTGTTTTAGTTGTGTACCAGTATGTAAAGTCGATTTATAGGGATGAGGGTGGCAAAATCTGTCTAGATAAAACCCTTTTTAAACAAATACAGAAAAAACATATTGTATCCTACGACTTTCACCATAACTTTTAATGCTAATGAAAGAAGTGAATAAACAGTATATAGAACACCCAGTACATAAATATCTTTGATAAAGTTAACCTTTTCTAAGAATAAAACATTATGTTTCATCACAAACTTACGTATGCATACTATATCATGCCGAGCCGCGATCAGTGCCAAAACATTACTAGAAACCACGTTTGGCACAACTGCGGTGAGTTACAAGTTGATAATATTGCTGGCTCATCTACCGAAACAACTGTTACCTTTTGCCAAACTTACATGAACACAACACTTAAAACTTCACTGAACAGACAGGGAAATGGAGTCAAGTTGCCTTGTTTATAGCCATTTTGGCTTATTAGTGATTCGCACGAATTTACTCGCGCGAAACGGGCGTATAGAACATTTTTTTTTTCTTAAGGCTATTCGCACGAATTTAATTTATTTGTAGGCGAATCACAAACTCCAGAAACTTCGTCCGAATCACCGCAATTTTTTTTTGTATTATATAAAAGTGTCCATTCGCCCGTTTCGGGCGATTCAATTTGTGCGAATCACCAATAGTCGCCATTTCAGACAACTGTCAAGAAATGAAAATTGTAATTTGAATATCCGAACTGTTTAAATTGGTACTCAATTTGGTTAGCAATGAATTTCCGAGCCTTTATCTTCCTGAAATAATAATCTGAAATATATTACAACCTTAACATCATAGCTAGAGTTCAAATTCTTAGTGTCCACGATTGCGTAATTTTTGTTCAGTCCGTGGTGGGTTCCATATGATGATAAACTCGGAAAGATCTAAGTATCGGCTTCTCGTGCATGTCCATAATCGTCGCTTTCTAAATCAATTATTAGAAAATACATTGATAGTACAGGAGGATAGTCGAGGAGCTCGTGGCTAAGTAATAACAGCCGCACGGGTGGATCCATCAGATTAAGCTACGCTTGCCGGGGTTGGTCAGTGGATGGGTCTCTTTACATACCGAGACTCCTCCGAGGCTCGGAAAGCACGTTAAGCCGTTGGTCTCGGCTGTCACTCGTGGATCTTTGACAGTCGTTACGAGTCGTCAGAAGCCCGAAAGTCTGGCACCAATCTACCACACAATACTGTTATTCAGCTGCATCCGGTTAGACTGGAAGCCGACCCCAACATAATTGGGAAAGGCTAGGCAGTTTGATTTGACATTGATATTACAGTAAGCTGCACTTTAGTGGTAGCAAAACTAGTAAATATAAGCTGACGTCTAATAGCGCCTACACCTATGCGGTGACCGCACTGCGGCCCGCCCTGCCGCCGGACAAGCCGCGGCGCGCCCGGCCTTGCCGCACAAAGGATCGCAAAGGAAAATGAAGGCGCAAAAGCCAGGGGGAACGTGCCGCGCGGCAAAAGATATAGTGTGCACGAGGTATTAGTCTCATAATCTATTCAAACACCGTACTACGCTAGGCTAGGTCAAAGTCCAATCCTTTTGCGAAAATGTCATGGCGCAGAAAGAAGCAGCGGAAAGGGAGAGGGGGATTTCTAGTGCTCTCCAAGCCCGCAGTAGGCGCACTGGCCCACCTCAATGGATCCAGGGACGGTGGACTCAGGGACGACCGCCACCCCCTATCATATAAGACCCGAGATAGTAGCACGTAATGTTCCACACGCGCCTCTTAGACGTTGCGGGGGAGTCAAACACCTGAATCCCCCCGCTTGACCAGACGAAGCCCGCAGAGGCGGGCTGGCACCAGTTGGGGGCTGCGTTAAACAGGGTTTAAGTGCCCCCGTAGCCCCCGTGCAAATTTGCGAGGGAACATGGAGTGGTTTAAGTCAGTAGAAGTCTGACAGAACCCTCCGTCCGCCCCGAAACTCAGGACATCCATAAGGATATCCAACCCATTACCAATTTTTTTTATAAAGTCAATGTCCAAAGTGTTACCACCGAAGTGCGATCTACTGTAGCGTGTAGCCTCTCTTTGTCCATTTGACAAAATGTAATCCTTTTCTAAAATACGCGAGTAAACTTCTATTTCCCACTATCCTTTAACCCAACTAACGCCTGCAAAGATTTGTGCGCACTACCCTGTCCTATCTAATACATGACCCAGTTAGACTAGTAAACAAATGGTGGGGACTTTGCAGATGTATTACAGTTTCTACAGTATCAAACTAACTGTGGAAAACATCATAGATAGGGATACGTAATTGTTGTTATCACGAAATAGATGTGTTAGATGCACAATTTACTAATTAGTGCGAAATATTGTGTTTTCAATACTTTGCCACGAAATTTTGACGAAAAACAATTCTTCAATGAGATACTACAGGCTGAACTCTTAGATGGATACGTTCATTTCCATAGGCAGCTACTAAATGTAGTTCATCAAGAAACTCCTGTTGATGTTATACAGATTTTAGTAGCAACAAAATATAGCTTCCCTAGATTTGCAAATGCAGCTATCCCCTCCACAGCCCAGTTAACAATGTAGACGCTGAAAGACATTTAAGTATCAACAATATTGTCATAAATGACCGAAAGCAAAGAAAACATAGAAATAAACCACAATATCTGCTTTTAATTTAAAAAAAAAGCAATAGAAAGGTGATGATTATGCAGATAAATATGTGATTTTAAATTTGCATTTTTGCATTTTCAGTTTACATTTACGCGAAAATTTCGATTTTTTATTTGCGAAATTAACGTAAATTGCATAAACTCACGCCTTCTTCCCACAAGGGTAGTCAGAGCCTACGGAACGCCACCTGTTATGATCCTTATATACTCCTTTTGCTTCGTTTACGTTCATACACCTGTACCCTAATTACGTAACACATTTTCGTAAACGATTTAGTCTAATTTGTTTCATTTTGACAGTTCATCAACATTCATTGCGTTATTTACGTTGTTGAGCAGATTTATTTCGAACTTATGAAGCAATGGATTAGCAATCTGTTTCAAAACGATTCAGATTCCGATTGATCGTGTGTTACGCAACTAGGGTACAGGTCATGCGGGGCACCGTCGTGTCCTTGTGAAGCCGATCGGCGGCAGTGATCTCTCGCTTCCGGCCCTGGTTCAGGCCCTGGTACGGAGCGAAAGGGCGCGGGAAGCCGTCAAACTCCTTCTGCGAAGCAGTAATGCTCGCGAAGGAGGAAGCGAAACGCGTGAGGGAGAAGAGAGGCAAAAACCGATGAACCGACCGAAAAGGACCGATGCTTGCCGGGATCGCGGGAAAGTCCGAAAGGAATACCGTGGCCCCTGACAACGTACAGGCAACTGAAGGAACACGGGTGGGTTGTAGTCAGTAAGAGTCTGACACGCCACAGACACGGTTGTAACTACTACATACCTGACCTTTCTGAAGATCAGGACCAATAAGCTTAGTATTTGTCCTGAAATACTCCTATATAGTTGAGTTCAACCGCTTACGTATTTTTATAACTTCTGCGCATTACCTTTGAGTACACTAAAAGATAAATTTCAGATGCAACAACATGAGTCAGCTCTATTTTCCGACTAGTCCTTCTTGAACTTTAATTATTAACCTTTCTTTCACTTTGAAATCTACCCCAGATCCAATCGGATCGGCTGTCTAGGAATCATTTAATGGTTGAATAGAAAAGTCGAATATAAAATTGAATGAAGTGCAGTTCCATGTTCCTTGCTCTCGTTGCCGGCGAAGCCTCCAAGACAGTTGATAATTGATTTTGTAACAGTTTCAATAGAATGATTTTATTAGTATTCGGTAGTTGAATGAAGGAAAGGCGAGCTTTAATTTCATTTATCATTCCAATTCGAAGGATCTTTCGAGACTCACGAATGGATGAACATTTTAAAGAGCATATCGCTTTTAGATAACTAAATTATTTTTGATACAAATTCACTTGAATAAATAATATTGTGATTCAAATATGTAAATGGAAACTTGAATAATATCTGTCTGTAAATGTTAATAAATTCGTTTTGTTATTCTTTGTCTTCTAGTATTTTAGTACAATGCTAAGTAAGTATTGGGTAGAGACTGACTGATCTTCATATTTTAATCCTTGTCCTTGACATTCGTCTTGTAAATGTGGGTCTTGTATATTTCATAACATTTCGTTATCAGCTAGGCAGCAATAATTTAACGATTACTTTTTACTTTTCTACCGTTATTGTAAGTTAGGAAAAGTACTTAATAGTCAAAATAATTAGCTTCAAAATATCTTTTCTCAAATATGCTTGGAAATTCGAGCAATATTTTGACAACCTTTTTCAAGATAAATCGGTTACATAATTACAAGAACTGGTCAAAAACAAGCACCAAGGAGGTAACTTATCAAAGATTTTATTTGAATTTCGAACTGGCTTAGCAAATAGAGCTGTTTAGAAACAAATGAACATATTGGCGCGTGAAAAATTTTCTTTGTTCGTCATTGACTCTGGAATTTATAATTAATTTACGTAGTATGAATTGCCGTGCATTGTTTGAGAAAAGTACTATACAAGACTTTTTTTTTGCTTGGGAAATTATCAAATAGCTACCCATTGCTCACCGTCCGCAAGCCCGCGCCTACGGTGGCCGGGAATCGGCCTGCGATTCCCGACGCCCAGGGCGTCAACTGCGGTGCGGCGGGTAGGGGCGTGAGGTCGCGAAATTTGCCTCTCCCTCACGCGTTCCGCCTCCTCCTTCGCGAGCATTACTACTTCGCAGAAGGAGGTGGCGGCTTCCCACGCCCTCTCCCTCCGTACCATGGCCTGGACCAGAGCCGGACGCGAGAGATCACTGCCGCCATTCGCCTCCACAAGGAGGACATGGCAGTGCCCCACCCATGCCGAGCAGACCTCCACCGTATGCTTCACCGTGTCCTCCAACTGTACGGGTACTATACAAGCCTTAGCCGCAACCAGGCATTGATGAACTCACGTATACCGCGACAGTAATGTATGTAATGCAATTAATTTCATCTATTGTTGCGTTTTTCCTGGGGGCCAACTCTCAGTTATTTGGAATACAAAGTCACATGCAAATCTTTCCAAAAACACAGTCACATACTCGTATATGCGTCAATTAGTTTGTGGTCGCGTTGATTATTTTTCGCGATTTCGATGTTGGTCATGCCATGGACAAAGTTGTTCAGTTTAGTGGTCTGTACCACAGAACAGATAAAAGTTTATCTGTTCTGTGGTCTGTACCACACCCTTAAGCCTCGTGCAGACTAGCGCGACGCGACTCTACAGGTGTGTCCAAACATTGAGCGACAAGAGCGCGGCAGCAACACGCGGCGTTTGCAGGACACATTTCTGCCGCACTCTAGTTGGGATTAAACCCACGAATGTTTGCGTTTAACAGAAAGCGTTTGCGCGTGGCAGCTGCGCACGATTGACGCTTTGTGTTTGGACACACCGCAAAACAATTTTTAAGAAATTTCGCGGTAGAAAAGTTAACGGTATAGCGTCGCGCCAGTCTGCACGATGCTTAAAATATGACCACACCTTTTTGATACATGATTTATGGCACATACACTTTTTAACACCCAACACTATCAATAACACTTCTAAGCCACTCATTAAGTACAATTTACACTAGCAAACGTGACAGCAAGGCCGTTCTATCTCGGATCGCGTGAAAGCCGCTCGAGTGGGTGCCACGTTTCATTAATCAGGCCAAGGGCTGATCCCATCCCGACTAATTGACGCTCTACTGATAGTCCAATAATGACTGTTCGCCCCTACATCGAATCCCGTCTAATCTACTGGCCAATACATTATGTATTAAACCACTGAAATGAGTTTTAAATGAGAATCGACGTATGTGTTAGTATGTTACTAGTGATGTAGAAATGGCGTGGACAGTTTGAATAAAATGATTTTGCAATTTTAATTTCTGCTATTTTAACAACGATATAAGTAAGGTACCTCCTAACCTACTCTATTTTCTTTAGGTACAGAATTGTAATAAATTGATGTATTAAGAACCTCTTCAATCTTTTTATATACTCGTAGATGCAACCTGTCTGTTTCGATCAAGTAATAATATAAAGGTATCTGTAAGTACAAAACTGACGCCCACGAGGTTTGAGTTCAAAAATAAAATGATAGATCGTTAATGACAGCATTGTTTACTACTGAAACGATGTTTAAACGGCGACCAGAAGATAAACATTCCGACCAAGAACTAGAACATTTTGAATATATTTTAGTGGTATGAGGAACAGGGTGCAAAGTTCACTCATCCACCATAGAAAAGGGAAGTATCCTTCTGACGGGTGTCGTATCTGGCGGGCAACAGTCAGAAAGTTGATGTCGGATAGTCTAATAATAGAAATAGTAATATAATATAGCCTTCTTTCTCTATCCTATCTTGCTGTGCCCGACAGGGTCCACAATGATCTAAAATTATGTATATTTTATAATGTACCTACCACCTATGCTAACATTGTGGAACGCAAATAAATATATTGAGTATTGAGTATTGAGTCTTATATCGTGTCATGTCGTTCGCGTGGTAAACTCTAATTGCGCGATGCAAGATTTGTGTGACGTCTTTCGTATGTGGCGGTATAACCGCTACAATATGTACAACACAAAAATAAAGAGAGAAGCACTTAATTAAGAGCCACGGAAACTACATTTCATGCATGACTATTAGGGATCTCGCAGACTAGACGGCCACGAGCACGATTAGTGGTTGCAGCGACCAGGTAAACTAAAGAAACCGACACGAAACGCACATTTGGTCGCAACGGCCAACTAGCCGCAGACCATATAAAACCACTAGACAGCTACGACTGGCCGGAGTCGTGGCCGTTTAGTGCGCGAGATCCCTTAAGCGATTTTCAAATAGTTTTAACACAAAAACACAAATATAAATGTTCGTAGAAGTAAAGGATGACATCCCTTCATGTTTCGCACGAGTTAATACAAACTCCTTCGATATAAAACATTGATCTAAACATTGCAGATAACAGAACTATGAGTATGTTCCATAATTCCATTATTGATGGTTGCCTTAGGCTTTCATTTCTTAAAATGATAAGGTAGGACGAAAGCAGAAGTATTTGATTCGTATTCCTTTTAGTAATAACTTAAGAAAATTACTCATCATCATCATAACCATCATTTCAGCCGAAAGATGTCCACTGCTGGACATAGGCTTCCCCCAAGCACCGCCACTTCAACCGGTTCTATGCTTCCCGCATCCAGCGGGTTCCTGCGGCCTTCACAAAGTTCACTTCAATTATTTTTTTAATGACTGAGGTGCTTTGTAGAATATCATGAAGACAGTGACCACGGTAATAATTTTATCACGTTGTGGTGGTTTTCCTAAGCATTATGAAGGTTAGATAAAAAGGCAGATGCTCTAAAATCTAAAACATCCAGAAACGGTCAAAAGGCATAGTGAATTAAAAATAATCGTATCTGTAAGCATACCAACAGCTCCATGAACATCATCTACCTAGCCTTTTCCCATCTATGTTGGGGTCAGCTTCCAGTCTAATCGGATGCACCTGAATACCAGTATTTTACATGAAGCGATTGCCTAGACCTCCACAACCCAGTTACTGGGTAATACGATACCCCTTGGTAAGACTGGTTACTGACGACCAACGGCTTAGCGTGCTTTTCAACGCACGGAGTGGTCTCGGTATGTAACGATGGTCACACATCCACGGACCAACAGCTGCAAGCGTAGCTTAACCTGATCGATGGGCCCGTGCGGCTGTTATTACTTAGCCACTTAGCCCTCAGCTCCATGAACGAAACAACTCAAATCAGGAAAAGACTAAGGACGAAAATTACAAATGTAACTGAACACGATCAGCACATTTAAAGTTCAAGAGCTGTCAATGTCAATATTCCACTCTTGAACGCGGTTTGATGAGTTGATTACGTTCAATTTCATTGATAAAATTGGCCCTTAGAAGAGATAAAATCTGAAACACTTCCAGCATCTAACATTTATACAGTAATATCTTCGTCAAAGTATTGTGAATATTTGTCGCGTGGGTGTTCTCGGAATAGTGAATGGAGAAGCTTGATTAATGTTCCCGAACGAAGGGAAATTCGGCCTAAATCAATTCAAAACAATTTATAACTCCCTCGATTCCATTATATTATAATCGTTGTTTTATATTGTTGAGATCGGAATAAGTTTGCCAAACGTCTTGTTGTTAATTGCTTATGACTAATCTATAATTGTCTGCACGTTGGTTAATGTTATTGATTGGTAGGTAAACATGTTGTTGTTTTTTGTGCGAATTTAGTTTTGTAATGGTGTTTACTTCTTTATTGACAGATATTGTTATGGCTATCATATTCTAATATATTTTTCCAACTGTTCAATATTTTTATAACATTTAATCAGTACCACAGTCTTCCTAATGATCTTTTTCTCTTTCGATATGGATACTTTTTGTTTAATTATAAGTCAGTAGACTCTGGCAAACGAAAGGAGACACAATTTTTGTATGGCAATGCTATACTTATGTCAACCTCAATTTGCCAAAACAAGAAGGAGTGCTGTTGGTGATATGTTGTGATCTTGATAAAGCATTTACTAACTCAAAAATGACAAAACAGTGACAACGTAATAGTAATCTTTCCACATGGATGTTTTAGATTCAGTTTTTGATTATGGTAGTGAATATTAAGCAAATTATTATAGAATATTGTTGCTTTTTACACAATTTGCTGCATAATACCTAGTCGTATTTTTATTCAGACGAAGTAAACAGACTTTTAGAAATGATGATCAAGAAACGTCTCTTTGATTTGGATCATAATAGGTAGCATGATTTTAAACAAATAATTCTAAAGTATTAAATTAGGTTGTTCCAGGTATGTCCGGGCGTCGGGAGTCGCGAGCCGACTTCCGGCCACCGTAGGCGCGGGCTTGCGGACGGTGAGCAATGGGCAGCTCGCCGTCCGATAAGGACCAGGCCCGGGTCGACGGCGCGTTGTGTTACACGCGCGCCTCAAAGGGATGTCAGCACCAATTGACGGGGTCCGTAAGGACCAACGCCTGCTGGGGTTGCGGGTTTATCCGAAAGGGATATCGCGGCCATCGAAGTCATTTGATGATTTCCCACCATCAAAAAAAATAAAAGGTATGTCATACTAATTTTGGGGTTGCTATGCTGATATTTTGTTTAATTTGCTGCGCTTTTTTAGTCTCTACTTTCGTTTTCCAGACTCTAGCTTATTATACTTATTACAATATAATTGTTACCAGCAGCATTTAACCTGTCTGCTGCGGTAGGCCATCTATTGCTAGCTTTAATTTTGACACCAGTCCTATGCTCTTAAGTAAACCCACCATTAGCTACATCAATAACTTGTTTATAAACACCATTGGTTTAACTAACCCGCAAGCCATAATAACATCTAAGTGAAAACCATAAAATTTAACTATAAACTATGTAATAATAGCTTTTTAACCGCATTATGGCTTTACGATCTACTTCACTTTGGGGCTACTCATTGTGTTCATATCTACTAACACTTTAATAAAATATTAGGCTAAGCCCATATTAAAAATTGATGTGGCGTTTCAACGTGACTGTTTTACGATCAAATATGAATATGAAAGTTTTGTGTTACCTGCTTGCTAGGTAACAGCGGTTTTGATACATTAAAAATATTAAAGATTGAGTGTTACGTTAGCATTCATCATTTTTATACGCTAAAAAAGAATTGTGAATGAGCTTTATCATGAATACTACTTTTTATTAAAAAAAATCTCCAAGCTGTTCCAAATATGCCATTAAAGACTCATTGAAATATATATATTCATCGAAAAAATGGGTAAATGTTAAAAATGTGTAAAGTACATCCTAATCCTAACTTCCTAACTAATATTATAAATGCGAAAGTGTGTTTGTTTTATGTGTATTTGTGTCTGTTTGTTACGCTTTCACGTCTTAATTACTTTACCAATCATCATGATAGTTTGCATTCATATTATCAGGGGTACAGAAAAGGACATAGAGTATTTTCATCCAGAAAAAATATTAATTAGCTATTCACGAGGGATAGAAAACCGCGAGCGAAACCGTGGGCAAAAGCTAGTAACAAATATTTTTCTGATTGCAGTCCTCATATTTATACCTAAGTAAACTGTTTTCTAACCGAGAAACTGACGTCAACACACACACACAATTACTCTGATTTCCTGGTTTCATTCCCCACGCATTTTTACGATTACATAGCCTACTGACCCAACCCGTTAGCTATGTAAACCAAACATAACTCCCTATTATGCAG
This sequence comes from Agrochola macilenta, assembly GCA_916701695.1. Classification (NCBI taxonomy): domain Eukaryota; kingdom Metazoa; phylum Arthropoda; class Insecta; order Lepidoptera; family Noctuidae; genus Agrochola; species Agrochola macilenta. The sequence continues at coordinate 17,253,053 of OU753560.1, read as the reverse complement.
AAAGAGAATTCGGATAAAAACGACATCGTTACTGAGTTGATAACAAATGCTATCGCTGAGAAATATTACGCCAATATTGCAGGAACCATTACCTGGGACGGGAAGCAGGAGAGCAGACAAAACGAATCGTGTGAAATGTTGGTTCCACGCCTATACGAGTATCTGCTCCTACAATAGAAAATAGACTCAAAGAGGTAGGTTATAGAGTTGGTTGTTAGATGTGGTGATTCGACGGTATTTAACGCGTATCACGCATTTGGATTGCCACCTCTGCCCAGGTGGAAGCAGCGTGATCGATTGCCTCTTTGTCGTCTAAGACTGATATTACGGGAAACATTTCTTCGTTGTTGTGGCCCTTTGCCTTCCCACTGTGGTATTTATATTGATGAATTGCAGCCGCAATTTACTGACGCGTCAGAATGTTTTATTTCTAATAGCATTATTTAACTGGTATGTGGAACAGTAAGGTTTTTTAAAATGGAGCTATTGTTCATAACTTTGGTTGAACGATGGGTATCTTTCCTCCAAAAAGTACTTACCTATGTTTTTTTACCCTTCCTGTCCAGATTAAAGCAAAGTGTTTTATTCCTGCAACTTATCTATAAAATCTCATAGAAATCAATCATAATCAAGCGTTATTGGTTAATTGTAGTCTTCGCATAGTCGAAGACTGCTATGTATAAGCGATTTATCATGTTGAATATCTTAGTTCAATTTTATCGCAATTTTACTGACATACCTGCTCAACGCTCTGATGATGATAAGCATTTCAATCCGCCGCATTCGTCACATATTGAACGTAATCAGTCAACTGTGCGATCGTAAACCTCATTTTATTGGTGATAATCGTTAATTGAATCATGTTGTTATCATAAAGAGCCAAGTTTTGTTCCCATTGTTGTTTTTATGGGATTCACGTTTTATTTAGTTAGGTATTCTATTTACCATTTACTCTATATGAGTACCATTACATTAATTTACCAAAAAAATATTGATTCTTCTATTTCAAAACCTTAAAATATTGTTCGCAGGAAAAGTACAGAAGTTTCTTTATTCCAAACAATTTTCAATCCAACTAAGTTCACTAAGGGCTGATTTTTCAATCGTCAGATAACTTTTAACTAATGGATAAATATGGTGATTTGGCAGCATTGGTATAGAAAATATGTTAATCTGTCAAAACTATTCTTCAGATAAAAGTTTTCTGACTATTGAAAAAACAGCCCTAAATGAAACAGGTCTTACCTGAGACAGGTCTTACATAGAGTTTCTAAATCCCTGTTCCAAAAAAAACAACACTTCTCGCCAATCCACAGAATTAGCGGTACGAGGTACCCCTGAAAGCTGAACACATTACGCACAGACCCTCGTTTTACTCATTTGTAGGAAGGAAACCGTGATGAGGTCGTCAGAACTGGTTCACAACTCCCCCGCGCCCCTCTCCTCAAGCAGTGAGGCCGTTTCCTCAGCCCCAACTTTAATGGACATCATTTGGTAAATCACTGGTGTTCCTTTTAATTACGCATTCCAATCTTTCTTTTCAACTTCGCTCGTATTTTTGCCATTAAACCTGTGAAGTATTCTCGTCCAGGAACTTTGGAAACACGATTTGTGTAAGCCAAACTCGGAAGTAGGTCCTTTATATTTAAAATGCGACACAAATTGTTGCTTACTTCTGGGCGCAACGATAAATCTTCCAAGTCAAAGTTCGAAACAATATTATCAATTAAGGAACAAAATATTGCTTTATGATTTAATGCTGCGGCCGCATCTGCGTCTGTCGTGACGAATCTTCGCACAGTGATACGATACACGCAGTTGTGACCAACCATTATCGGTTAACGTCGCGATAGGTCGGACACCCTAGCACTTATCGCCTGGGTGGTGGTACAGTCACGAGCACCAATATGTATCCTAGACCTTGACCGCAACTTTGAGATAAGACCTATTTCTTATTAGTGTGGGTTCCAAAATACTATGTTCGTAACAACATAAAATTACAATCACCACAGTAGGAGAAAATCACTTTTTAAAGTTGCTAAGTGTATACATATTGGTGCTCGTGACCGTGACATAATAAACGTGGCGAAGCCGCTAATGTGATCACCGCATTAGCGCAATAACTTTTTAGCGAGCCAACCATACGAAGATTCGGTACGCATTGCTTTGTCACGATAGACGCAGATGCGGCCGCAGCATAAGAGATCTTCGTTAATTTTAAATGGGTTTTCGCAAAGCACCTAACGCCTGATTCAACTAACTTGGACTCTCAGCTATCGAACCAAACTGTACTCTCCTATATAAATAAGTTGTGCCTCGGAGCACTGCCACTGAAACCGGCTGTTGACGAACTTAAATTGTGTTTCCGAACCGACTGGGTGTTTGCTTACGAGATGAGACCCGAAATAGAAAAGATATTTCCAAAAATATTTGTTAAAATAAATTTTGTTTGGAGAGAATTATTCACGTTTGTCCAGGAACCGTTTTTAATTGATTTCTTTGAGAATTGGTTGTTTGGGAACGAGATCATGAAAAAATATAGATCCGCTTCGTGTCTCCATATCCTAATAACAATTTGTACCTTGTATTAGTGTTTGATTCGACAAAAATCGTCCTATACCTTCATTCAGACCCTAAAAAACGTCCCAACCCGCCGTCGCTACACTGAACTACTTTACTACATGAATGTAAGGATTACGCCCGAAATAAACACGGGCAAAGTGGAATAACGTGACGTGAAATGAAGGACGTAAAAACTGAAAAGCGTCCACCCATTGTTTCCGAGCTGACCGTGTTACACGTTGTTATTATTTAGGCGAGCTACGCCGCATTAAACATCAGAAAGTTACCCGTTATAACCTTTAGGCGAGTGTTCCGAAAATAAAGAATGTCAACGCTTCGGTCCGGGTCTCTTGAATATGTTAGGTGAAACGTAAAATGAAATTATTTAGATACTTCTACACCTCGCATTCAGATTCTTTGGGACTTATCTCAGGGCTTTTGTATGGAGGTTTACCCGTTTTGCGTTTTGTAAATTAACTTCGAGAAATTTTGTGGGCGCTATAAATCTGGTCAGGTATTTTCGGTCCGGTAATGAAGCATTTTAGGCAAATAATTTTCGATGTAAAAGGTTATGACTGTAACTACCTGTTCGCGTCATTTAAGGCAGACAGCCTAACAGTAAAAAGGTATTTTTATCACACTGATATAGAAGGGCAATATTAAATTTCAATATTTCATTCCCATCATCGTCAGTTGGATGGACAGGCTGTCTACGTGTGTTTTTTTTACGACTTAGTACTTCGATTACATCAAAGTAATGGTCTGCGTCATCTGTTGCGATGGATAATAATGAACCTCAGTCAAATACCAGAAGACAAACTGTACCTTATGTCCAAATCTTATGAACTTGAAAATAAGCCAAGTCCAAAACCAACAAAAGAACAGCAAAAAGATTTAATACAGTAGTAGCACTTGCATACAATTTCGTTATACGCAGTAAGCGGAGCAATATAAGGCGACATCTCACCACTAAACTATTGCTCAGTGCCCAGCAGTGAGGCAGTAACAAGCTGTTGATAAATTAAGTTGTCGACTCGACAACAGGGCGGGATTCGAAATTGCTCGATGCGGTCCTTGAGAGAGACTGCGCTTTTTACGGCTTATTTTATGTCGCTTTGTCACTTTTGTTGAGTATTTTTGGTGCTAGAGTTGTAATACTCGTAGCTCGCAAAGTAGTGGAGGTGTCTTCAAAGTGGCACTTTGCTCATTGAATAGAGAGTTTTACGTCGGTTTTCATTGCTTAATCGCTTTTTTCTAATCTTTACTTATGGCAAAGCAGGACTTGCTTAAACAAGCGATTAGAAATCCAAGTCTCAACCCTTAGTTACAGAACGAGATTTTTTATACCGTGTCATCTGGTTTTTAGGTAATATCACATTACCTATTTAGCATAGTTACGATTATATCCATAGTTTTACAAAGACCACTGATAATAAAAGTGCTTTAACTTGCGGCAAACACAAAATCTACTAGGACTGCCTTATCTTCGCTAAGAAACATAGTAAGTAACTGCCAAGAGCCGAAGATTTTAAATAGGAAAAACATGACTAATGCGCTCTCCACAATGTTCACCCCATTTCCCTAACTCCACCCCTGTATTCTATGTCCCCAGTTATCCACGACGCGGATATTGCTTCTCTACTGGCGAGCACTTAGAAAAATTACAATTACTCCAATGAAAAGAAGATTTGATATTGCCTCAGCCTTTATTGTTGTTTACCCCTGCTCCTTTCATAAATGATATTGTATTCTTTTGTCTGAAGTCTTTTAAATATAGAACCTCTGAGTATGTGATCACTGATCAGATATAAAGATATGAAATATGATATTGATTGTAAACCACTCCACGTGTAATTTACGAATATATTGCTTATCACGCTGATAGTATTTAGCTTTACTTTGTGTAAATATGTTCATGACCACTGCTCTCAAAACGGGAAAGAAATCATCGTGAGGAAACCGGCATGTCTTAGAACCAAAAATCCGAAGACATGTGACATCTACCAACCCGTACTAGCCCTGCGTGGTAGATTACAGCCCACTCTCCCACAGAGAGGAGGCTTGTGTCCCAGCAGTGGGAACATTTATAGGCTGTATAAGCAAGTAAAAAAAAATTGGGAAAAAAGTGCGAGAGCACCTTTGAATTTTAACAACTTTTATATGGCAACTCAAAGTTCCTGAAAAGCTTCAATTTATGATACATTTTACCTGTACCGAAGGACCAAAGGAGAACCAAACAGTGACAGTTCTCCCAATTGAAAGTATGAAAGCTGCTAACGATACCCAGATTCACATATCTTTCACTTCCTAAACTACTTGTGGAAGTCTGTTTTTTTTTTCTGTTTTAGACCTAGGTCAACGCTGTTTTTTTTTGCTACTGATTTTATTTTATTTTCCATTTTAATTTTAAATAGTATATAATTTTGTGTAAATAAAGAAGGTTGCTTTGTTTTATGTAAATGTCGTGTACACCTGTAATTGGTATACGTATATAAGAGCCCATATTTGTTAACTTTGATATTTAATGTAAAATATATATGCTGTTGGCGTACCTATATAAATAAATAAATAAAAATACTTGAGGAGTCACCAAGAATACTAATCAGCAACTATCACTTAGTTATCGACTTTAGAAAATAACCCTCCTTTTTGCTTCGACGTAGCGGGGTAAAAACTTCATGATTAACTTCAACATTATTATTTTATTAAAAAATTCTATACCTAAAGCAAAAAAAAAAAAAAACATCCGAGCAAAGCAGAAAGTTACAAATAAATCTTGCTTTGTAGAATGGCATATTTTATAATTAAGTACAAGGGAGTTTATTCTGAGCCCGGGGCGTTTGGCCGTATTTCCTTTTAAACTGTCTGTTGCAGAAAAAATCACTGTTAAACAAAGAAATCTGAATAATTATAGTATAAGATAATGATAAAATGTTTTGTGACGTACGCTTGTTTTATCAAAGAGAATTTTATTTAATATATTTTTCTGTTATTTTATTACATTTTTAAAATACTTTAATTAGTAAGATACATCGTATAGTTAGTTCCAAAAGTATCTGATGAAGGTGTAAGCAAACCTTGTTTAGGTTAAATTCTTACGCAATCACTCACTAAAGAGAATTAGAAGGTAACACATTCATCTGTATTCAGGGTTCTATGTTCTGTGTTAGAGGGTTCAGTTTCCGAACTTAGTCTTGGACCTCGTCCTGGATTGTATTAAGGTGAGATAAAAAGTTACAATTAATACTTGAATAACATTATAAATTTTAATCGAAACTGCTCGACGTAAATTGAAGTTATAAAATTAACCTCAATTGTCAATTGACAAACATCCTTAAGATGTTATAAAATTAGACTTCAGGTTCATGTATTCAAATTAACAAATCAAAGCCTGACTGGCACTACAAATTGGCATCCACAGATACGTTTTATGATCCATTTGTTTACATTTTCATAGGATACTTTTGGAACAGACCATACAAACATTTTTTAGGCCTCAGGCGATATATTTTTTGTTCAATGCGATTGATTCTGCGCTGCATAAAATGTTTTGCGCGCCTCATCTGTTTAATGAAATAAGATGGTTCACCTCTTCGACGAGCAAAAACTTTACCGAGAATGGTCCGATGTTTAAATAATGTCTTACCATAATACAAAAAATGGTTAAATATATTAAGCGGTAGGTCAAAGTCTTCACTATACGGGAAAAGCTCACATGGTTTAAATATATAAAAATAAATAACAACACTCTTCTATGCTGCGCGAATTGTTTAGGTACAATTTTCAAGGGGGGGGGTCAAATTAATCAGCTAAAGCGTATCTAGTTAACTGCTTTTTCTTTGCTAGAATAATGGCTGGCAAACTGCTGGACACCAGGTGAGGAGAGCTGTCATTCCAACTGATGCTTGGGATTGACACTATTGACTGCTTTCTTCTAGCTCAGTTTACCTAAGTTTTTGAGGTGTAGTATGTATGTACTTAGTAGGTAAGCTCTATGTTGTAGAATATATTGGATTAGTATAAGATCATATCATCGCGAACGATGGAAGGAGTGGAGGGAGGCCTTTTCCCAGGACCGGGACAGAGTAGGCTAGTAAAAAAAAAAAAAAAAAGTATAAGATGAGTAGTATTAAGGCTTGTGCAGACCAGCGCGACTTGTCGCGCGACGCGACACGAACATTACAATTTCTAAGAAAACTTCACAGTATAACAATAACCGGTGTCGCGCTGGTCTGGGCAAACCTTTACAAGGTAATCGATCGGGTACAGTCGTTTCAATAATACTAGTTCCCTACATTTTCATGTTGTTATTTTTACCCATAAAGGATCACTCGTGTGTCTGGGTGTCAGTCTGTCCGTCTCTCACAGCCAATTTGCTCCGAATCTAATGGACCGATTAAGTTGAAATTTGGTACACATTATGTATTTCTATATACGGAGATGTAACGTAAATGAATGAATTTTAAATATGAGAGGTCACTTTTGGGGGGCAAATAAGAAAAAAAAAAAATTGCATACTGTACCTACCGAGTGACATATCAAAAGGGCTTATTGCGAGGATCTCAATTTTTTTCATAGTTTTAAAATGAATACTTTTAAAGATAGTTATGAAAATTGACCATCCCCACCCCGTTATCTCCGAAACTACAGAGCATAAAATTTTGAAAAAAATACAGATAAGTGTTTCTCATATATTAACTAAAAATTTGTTCTTGGGATAAATTCAACCCAACTACGGAACTCATCATTGTGCATAGTCCGACACGCACTTGGCCAGTTTTTATAGAACAGACCGGTTGGTCTCAACAAACCTCTCGGTTTTGTGCTCAGAGTAGCATAACTCCAAGACGTTTGTTTCCGATATTTCTACTATTAATTATAATTTTATAGCAACAGTTCTGCTCTTGTTGCGTTAAAAAAGAAGGACTATTAGTTATTTAGTAAGAAAGAAAGAAATAAATAAAAATGCTTTTATTGGCATTACAGCAGAAAAATACACCTTATAACTAAAAAAAACAGACCTAGTACCTAACGAGCTCGACCTACTTTAACTACAAATAACATATTCATATAGGAGATAACATTTCCTGAAAACTGCTACATAACTCATTCCAAACAAACAACGTTGCAATGTAAAACAAAATTAAACAGGAAAATAAATTACAAAACACTGCAAGCTTAATATTTACCTGTAATACCAGATAACAAGAACACATACAATGATATCTGCCGTTCGCAATATCAAATAAACATCACCCTGTTTAAAGATTCATCCTAACAAAGAATAATCAACTTAATCTCCTTCTAATATAGTAGTAAATTGAATGACGAATACGGGATGTATCACTTGCAATTCTATGTCGGAGCAATTGACTCAGGGTATTCCCTCCACATCCAATATTAATGTGCTAGCATATAGTGCGACGCGACTGATTGCACGAGACTGTTCTGCGGTATCCATTTCCGTCTGAACAAGATTGCAAATACGTTGCGGGAATGGTTTTGCGTCAATGGATGTGTTGGCGAAATAAATGCGGATTTGGTCGGGTTATGTATTGATCTAGTGGTATAGTTTGGGAGAAGTTATACGCGGGCTGGAGTTAGTATAAATAAGGTGAAGCTTGTAAAGTTCCGCACACTCTGAAAGGTTTCAGTCATGAAGACTTGCTTGGTTGTTGCGCTGTTCCTTGTCGCTTTCGCGGTCGTGACCTCGGCTGCAGACATAGGACATGCTGGTTGGTTTTAATTATTTATATATAATTTTAATAGAAGCACGTTCTTTGTTTTTCGTATCTTCATCATTCTTGTTTTTAGCACCATGATAATATTTGCAGCATGGCCGGTTGCTAGTGCGCGGTCTCACTGGTGGTTACGCTGTGGCTGCGACGTCGCCTTGGAATGATCAGTGTCACCCACACGGTTGATTTTGACGGCCAAATGTGGTCCGTGTGGATAGACTAATAATTTTCATACAAATTAACGACCAATCATGTGGTGTGGTTATGGTGTGATTTTGGTGTGGTTGTGGTATGGTTGTGGTGTGGTTGTGGTGTGGTTGTGGTGTGGTTGTGGTGTGGTTGTGGCGTGGTTGAGGTGTGGTTGTGGTGTGGTTGTGGTGTGGTTGTGGAGTGATTGTAGTACGTGTGATCGGGCCCTAAAAAAATAACATAAATCCACGTATAATTAAACAGCCAATCATAAGCACCTACCTAAAATATGATTGTTATTTCCACAGAGCCATCCCACATAATTCTAAAAAGAGAAACGATACAAGGACCTGCGTTCCCGAATCGCTGCGTGTTTTACGAGTGCATTGCCAGCTGCAGGAATAGAGGATACAAGTCTGGCGGTTACTGCACCATCAATGGATGCCAATGTCTGCGATAGTCACGTGTAATGTTAACAACAAACATTCGATACAATATCGATGGAATATTTTTTAAGATATCTTCATGCTCGAATAAAATACGCTTGCAAAATTTTTACTTAGTTATTTTTCTGATATCAAACGAAACTTCTACATCCACAGAACTACGGATACTAGTGTCAAATAAAAAAAAAAAATTTTTGTTGAAACCTATTTTTTAATTATGGCAAAAAAAAACATCTTACAAAATATGCACTTAAAGTCTTCCTACTCTCACCAACTCGTAAGAAGACATAAAATACGTTGGTACAGACGGATGGATCAACGGTGCAAGCATTACCCAAAAGCCTACCACACCCAGGCCGTAGTTAAAGGGATCCAAAAGAAAATCCGCCACTGTTGGTCTAATTTTAGACTAACAGTGGCGGATTTGCTTTTAGACCCCACATATGCAACATTGATGGTAATTTTGGGCGACCTTGAGGGTTATAGTAACTATGTTCAGCCCGACAACCAGCTTGTTTTGCTACCGAACGGTCACGAACACGACACTGTTCTCATAATGGTTCCCATCACGAAGTAAATAATGCTTCGTGGTTTTCATGATGCCAATCGCTCTTCAAAACTTAGTGTCTAGTCTCTTAGTGTCTTTTAACGCTAAACCCTATTTCATGCCATCGTCTGCATCTTTAACACCCACTGCAGAAATTATAATGGCGCCATGCCCAATGCAAAATGCAATGCTCCAGGCCTGTGCCTGAGATCAAAATGTCCCCTGTTTACGTACAAAACAAAAAAAAATATTTTGCAACGCTTATTGCTGGGTGCAGTTATCTTTTTATGGTACAAAGACTCTTGTGTATTTACTAGTATCCTATAGTTATTCATTATGAGCCATTCCTGGTAATTAATAGGCTGACTGCAGTTCAGTGAAATTTTAGAATTGCAGGGATTGCATGGTGGAAACTTCCTCATCCTCCATAGAAAAGGGAGGATTCTCCGACCAGAGTGTTGTGTCTTGTTGGCTACTGCCCGACGGTTATTGTCGGGTTTCTGTATATATGCCAATCGCACTGTTATCATTGATATCGTGATGTAACATACGTCAGTGTAGTTCGTATGTCGCAGTATAGATGTCGCCACAAAATGTATTCCTCGTACGAATCTTTTAACGCCGTTGACTGTACCCAACCACGAAAGCCGTTATGACGTCAGTAATGTAATAAAATGTCATTGTTATCCCTAACCCTTATTTGAGTCACAACCATTTCCTTTCGAGAAAATTATAGAAGACGTTTATATACACACTTATTCAAACTATGTCGTAAAAAGCGGCTGATAGTAGTGATGTACAAAATAATGATTCTGGTATACGTAGTGCCAAAATACCGAAAAATGGATACCGAATAACGCCGTCAGAGTAAGCTTGTGAACGTAACTATGAAATGCCAGTGATTTAATTGGAGTTATTTTATCTTAATTGGATTTAACAACTTTAATCATTCTTTATACATCGTGATTAGAAACATATTAGCTTAATTTTTGTGTAAAATATGGGAGTTAATATCCAAGGGCGTACAACAAACATTACAATTTTTGCACCTCTTGCTGTGAAAATGATGAAGTTTCATAAATCAAACGTTTCAGTTTTGGTATCAATCGTGCGGGTATCACCATCGCTTCAGATACAATTTTAGAGCCATCGTTGCACATCACTAGCTGACACAGTGTCCATTCTGTCCCAGCTAACATCACTATTTGGCAATCGTTTTGGGTAATTCAGGGATCTTCGGATGCCCCAATAACTATAACAGTGAAGAAAATGGCGAATTTAAGGATTACGTCAGACGCATGGAAGGATATATTGTAACTGTCTGCTCCCATTTCAAATGTTCTACATCACAAAATCCAGGTACACGTTTGCTAGTTGCTAGGAAGAATGGAAGTACATCATCAACAGCCTACAGCAGTCCACTGCTGGACGTAGGCCTCTCCAATTGCACGCCATTCAGGTCGATTCTCGGCAACTCTCATCCAGCTGCTACCAGCCACCCTGCGAAGATCGTCGCTCCACCTAGCCTGAGGGCGTCCCACCTTACGTTTGCCGATTTGCGGTCTCCACTCAAGAATACGTCTACCCCAACGGTCATCGGTTTAACGGCTAATATGGCCGGCCCATGATGAATGTACAGAACAGTTAAATACATTTGTATTTAATAAAAACTCTTACCTCTACACGTTTTCTCCCACATTTATATTTACTTCGCAGTCACACAAATTTCTTTCGAGCGTCATTGCAAATTGCTTTGTTTCAGTAATTCGGTTTTCATGATACAACACTAATAAAATTAGTATGCATGCCTAAGGACCCCAAAACAGGTCCCCAATAACAGTTGAGACACTTATGGATACCCAAAATAGCTTCCGTTCATTTGTTTGAACAAATTAATTAAATTCTAAAGACTCTCAATCATCAAGTAGTTGGGATTGTGGGAGATTTGTATTTGCATTTCACAAGTAACCGCTAAGTTTATTACCTAGTTTAACTTTGTTTCAAATGTACTTATTTCTTACACGAGCACGAAGAAAAAAAGTATTTTTCACTAAATAAATTTTATTTTTAGTCAAATGTCACAAATACTCGTAATATGATTTAAAACATTATTTAATGTTAGGAAATAAAACAATAAAACTGCCGATAAAATAATGATATGTAAATATTATAAATGTGACATAGATAAAACTTTCTTCAAAAATACAATCAGTATTTTCCTTTGTTTACCAAAGTATAAGGTGACAAGAAATAAGTTGGTATGGTTGTCGGAATGATTAATGTACTTTTCGGATCTCTTATAACTGCTTTTGAGCCGGTTCCGTAGAAGAAGGCCTGAAGCACGAGCTTGGAACAGTAGCTAGGGTCTGTTGACCTGAAGGCCGTAGGAAACAACTTATAGGTTACATGAATGGTCTTCTTAGCACCACCTCCCGGGTTGTAGTACTTGCGGTCAGCCCAACTCGCAGCCTGTAAAGCCACCGAGCTGTCCTTATTACGATACACCGTCGTCCAATCAGAAGCGTGTTCATCGAACCACCTGTCCTTGGGAATCTGTCTGTTATTGTCCTTAATACCTTCCTGATATCCACTGCCGCCAGGCATCTCTAACACCCAGTAATCAGAGGTCATAATTGCCGCGTGACCAACTAACCCTCCGATGCCCCGACCGGAGATCAGGATGTCACCTTTCTTCACAGTTTTTACAAAACGTCTCTTATTATCCGCTGTGCTACGCTTGTAAATTTTTCTTTGGAACAAAGACTCCTGAGTATCGCTTAGTATCCCGTAGTTGTTCATTATGAGCCAATCCTGGTAATTAATCGGCTGACTGTCGTTCAGTGAAATATATTCCTCGTACAAATCTTTGAAGATGTTTTTCTCGTCCCGTTCGAACGATTCTAGTGAATACTTTTCGGGATTGATTATTCCCATGTGGACCCCGACGCTGTATGCGGTCGCCGTCTGGTTCGATACCGCGTCATTCCAACCTGAAAACAATAAATTGTGGACCGCCATTTTATTGTTCGTTCAGTTCCATTTTTGAAACAAAAAGGTGACGTATATAGCGTATCGTTGCGATATATCATTTTCTTTGACAAGTATGCAGATGTGGTCATACTGACTTCAGTGACTAAAATATTTATGTTATGTTTGTTGCGATTACTTGAACACAATAAACAAAAAATAAATATTTCAAATACCCACCCTAATAACAACAACCAAAATAAAAAATAAAAATGTCCCATAAACTTGGTGAATACAAGCAACACAGAAATTATTAAAAAACAAACAACTTACCGTAATCAAGTTCTTCAGTGAAAGCATGAGATCCTACTAACAACAGGACCACACAAGTACACATGTGTCGAAACTCCATGACCAGTCTTCAATAATATGAATAATTACCTGGTCAACACTCCCATTTATATATGCCTAATTAGGCAAGGTCTAAATGTACAAATACCTTACTATGTGCAAAGTAAAGTACTCAAGATAAGGGGATGTCCTGCAGCCTACTGTAACACATTTTCATAGAATTGTGACACAGTACCTATGGAGAATATTTCATACGTAGGCTTGTTCGTGGAAATAATATCATATAATTCTTTATTCATATATTTTCTTTGTGTTTCTGCAGTATTTTTGAAAACTTTAGCATTCCAATCTTAGTCTACAATCAATCTGCCTAGCTTTTTCCCAACTATGTTGGGGTCGGCTTCCAGATTAACCGGAGAACCCAGTAATTGGATAATACGATACCCCTTGGTAAGACTGGTTGTCAGACTTTCGGGCCCCGTAACGTCTGCCAAAGATCGACAAATGACATCCTAGACAAACGGCTCAACGTGCTTCCCGAGGCACGGAGAAGTCTCGGTATATGTATAAAGATGGTCACTCATCCACGGATCAACCCCGGTAAGCGCAGCTTAACCTGATGGATCGACCCATGCGGCTGTTATTATTTGGCGACGAGGTCCTTTCAGCCTACATCTCAGTCTACATCTGTCAAAAAAACCTATATTTTACCTACATTTTTGACGAGTGAGATAGACTAGATTTTAAACATTTTAAATACCCCTAAATTTAAGAGGCCAACCTAAAACAAAACAAAAGTAATCTTCCATAATATTAACGCCTTATTTCTAGCTGTTTTTGTGTTTGGAAAGATTCTGGGTCAAATAATTGATTCAATTTATATGACGTCGGTTGTCATCCCGGATTAGGGATTTCACAGTTGCTAAGCTGTGAAAAAAATCCCTAAATAAAGGAACAAGGAATATTCTAAATGTCCCTACAGATTAGTCACTCAGGGACTTTTTGGACCTAGACTGTGTATTTTTATATCCACAACCGAATCATGAGAATAAGCATAGTATTTTGAATAATATTTTGAGAGCTATGTGCTTGAAATACTTTAAATTTCCACCAACTTAACCTTATTATTATCGAAGCCAAGGACTATTATTTATTACACGAGCACGTATTACATGTACCCTCGCCGAACGAAGAAAATTCATGGTATTTTGTTATTCAAATGCAATGCGTCAAACTAACTTATTTCACATTTTTATAAAGAGAATTTCAGGTGGTGTAGGTACATATTTTCTATGTATGTGTGTGTGACTATTTTAAATCAATGATTCGATTTTTGATTTGTGTAGTGTTGTTTGTGAGGTTGGGGTTCCGGGTTCGAACGAGAACATGATAGCGTCATTCATATTAAACATATTTTCTTTTAGATGACAGCCAAATGTAGATAACAATGATGAAGATATACTAATATTTTAGTAGAGTTTTTATGATCATTAACGTTTATTATTATTATTGTTCATTTATTAATTCGAGTTACAATGACTCATACAATATTCAATACAACACACATACACCAAACAATACATTACATTACAATACAATACAAAAACCACAGTACACTAACACATTAATGGTCGACGACTGTAGGTGATGTGCAAGTCACTGCAGCGTCGTATGTAAGTTATAGATTTATTTTCCTATTTTTTAGGTGTAAAGGCACATAGAAAACACATAGAGATTGGTATTTTTACACACAACTGTTCAGCATTCAATAATTTTCTTTGCCTCAGACACAAAAATATAAACTAAAATAAAACAACAGTAAGTACTAAAACACAATACCTTCAAACAATTAAGCCTCATGTAGCTGATACGAGTATTTTTTATCCTTAGTATCAACGTCTTACGTGGGGAGTAAATAAATTAACACGAAGGATTGGCCAGACGAACGATTTGTGTCTGTAATTGTCGATAATAGTTAGCGATGGTGGGTGATACCTGAAATGAAGGAACTAGTTTCCCGCTATTTGAACTAAGTACAAAAAAACTGTATCTCTATATTGGTGAAGTTTCATGACAGTCAACTATTAAAAGAGCCAATAAGACAGGCACCAATGAGATTGGCAATGGAGTTGTCAATATTTAATGGCGATCGGTTTCAGACCGACCGACACTATGATCTGTTTCTTCAATAATCTGCTTTTTATGAGAGAGCGACCAAGAGGGATATATAGGAACAGACAGAGGAAGCCTCTTTTCACACAGTTTTCTACATTTCTTTCTCTTAGTCATGTCTCTCTCGTCGTTCGTCTGCTCGCCCGCTAGACGTACCTATAAATATTCTCAGCGAAGAGCAGCCCAAAAGTTTATCTGCGTAAATGTAGGAAATGCTTCGTAACTGGCAAGTTCCCGCCCTAGGCGAACCGCCCTCAAATTAGATACTTACCTATTTGGCATTCAGTTAAGGTATTTAGTATTCTTCGGGAGCTCTTCGCCAATCGCTCATGGGCACTTCATTATTTCGATAAACTTCTGTTTGTAGGTATGAGATAGTTTTGGCTTAGTTTTTGGCTATGATACTCATTTGTTTCGTGTTGCACCCTTGGATTGAAATGAAATTATGAAAGCACGTAATAATTTTATATACGTGTTTTCACTTGAATATATAAGGATATTATTATTTTTGAACAAAATTTATACAACAGTGCTAATAATAAATTGTGTTAATAACCATCATGAAGTTTCTTGATCCGTTTTTCGGTACTTAAAGCGTCGTGCAGACCGGCCCGACGCAACAGCGCGACGCGACTCTAACAAAACAATTTCTAAGAAAACTTTACGGTAGAACAATTACCGGTGTCGCGCTAGTCTGTACGAGCCTTAATCGCCTGGCCACGGGGACGAGCGTCGCGAATGGCGGTACGTCTTGAAAGGCTGCCGGCCCTGCAACACATCCATGCGGCAAAGCTTACACGCCACGGGCTGTAGTATTCAACGCCGCGACCAGTATAGAAGAGCGCGAAATGTCTTTAAAAGTTATCTCGATATTGCTTGGAGATCAGTAGTAGTTTGGGTTCAAGATATTTAGAATACAGACTACTTATATCCAGATATTTTTTGGATACCTATACCCGAATGAGAGGCGAAACTATTGTTATATTGTTATGAATATTCAACCACAACTGGAGAAAAAGGTCAATGCAGATAGGACAGATGACCTACAGAGAATGAATATTTATGAACATTATTTCGCAGCGAATACAACTAAGTTTGATTTCTGCATTATTCGCCGCGTCTGCCGCTCGACACCGTGGCATGCGCCTAAAAGCAGAAGGAAAAGGATTTTTTAAGGTATACTGTCCTACTGCCTTTTTACAAAAATTGCCTTCTTGCACATTATTTTTAAGGTCCATCAGTTCGCTAGCATTTTCAATAAATATTTTCAAGTTTATTAACTATAGTTTCATTGATATAAACGTCCAAAAACACGCTGTCTCTTCAAATCAAAAACCCGAATTCTCATTAACAGCTCATATAATAACTCCCTAAGGATTATAGCGGACATTAATTTTGCAGCAATAACAACACAGCATTAAACGGGTACAGGTGCATGCTAGCACATCAAGCACCGTGTGTACACGACTGAAGCAGTAACGTTGTCGTATGCAAATTATTCACAGAAACTAAATGGAGGGTAATGGAGGGTATTACTAACATGCTGCGACTGCCAGCCAATCAGAATGCGAGTAGCATCAACCAGCCAATCACGTACAAGATGGATATTCGTAATCTAATATGGATGGTGGAACTAACAGATTATAATGTGTTTGTTGTGCACTGGGTCATTGGTATGTGGGGCTTAATTGAGATCATATAAGTTACATTTCTGTAGTTTATTTATTAAAACTTCATGCACAAGTAAAAAAAACTGTACAAAGGCGGACTTAATGCCTGAGGCATTTCCTACCAGTCAACCTTAGTTCTAAGGGACAATTCCCGTAATTTTTAAGAACATTCGCATTCGCATCTCATTCGCAATCTGTCAAAAATACAATCAATTTACCAACATTTTTGACAAGTTTGGCAGATTGCGACTTGAATGTGAACGTTTTTTAAGTATACGAGAATTGATCGAGATTGGCTTTCAGTTTAAAAGTGTGAATTGTGAAGGGAATTGGTTTACATTTAAAAAATCACAACAACAACACAATATTACATCTATATCTCCCGAAGGGTAAGGCAGGGGGGTTAACTTCAACCACATTTTGCCTATTTTTAAATCCCATGTAATAGTATTACCTATTCAAAAATCAGTCATCAAGCAGTACCCGTGCACTTGACATGACATCTCTGACTATTCTCACAGGAATTGGAAGATTGTTAAAGTTTTAAATCATTCTTACAGACAGCTGTACTGCTGGGGAGTTTGGTACGCCACTTCTTCTTCCCAGCTAACGCAATAGGAAGTGGTGAAGAGTGGGCGTTTTGGGGGACTGTCTTATGTAATTTTGACGTTCAAAAAGTACTGATTCGCAGCCTAATTTGAATAAATGGCTTTGGATTTTGATTGTCACTAGGCTTTTTAAGTACGCTTGGAATTTCCTCTGTAATCCATTTGAAATAAGGTTAGACATTTAAACAAACCTTTTTACAGTCCGTTCTACCGATTCTGACTTCTATACCGTAGGCATAAGGATAGCATTAAAAGCAAAAAAGTGGTTACAATACCAGCTATTTACTGCAGCTGCCATTTGTGATGCTACCAACGAAATAGAAGTCAAAATCGGTTGAATGGACTGTAAAAAAGGTTTAGTTAAATGTCTAATCTTATTTCAAATGGAGTATAGTCGCATGCGATGCTGACACAGATGGATGCCATGCAAGTTAATTCAAAGCGCTCTCATGAACTGTAACGCTTTATATCCAATGATGAAGCAATCTATAAGAAAACCCATAACATACAACATCACGCCGGTATACTTAACGAGGCAGGTAGAGCTATACTGACATTTCGCTGGTTTTAAATTCATACATGAGATTGAACCCACAACCTTACTAGGCAGTCCCGCTAGTGACTACTTGACTAATGACGTCGAAGTCAGTCAATATCTATGAAGATTTATAATTACCAAGAGCTTATAATTTATTAAAAACAAATGAAACAACACCTAATTAATCAAATTATATTTGAAAACTACGTATAAAAATCATTTATGCTATCTTCAACAACACTGTTGGGTGAAGTACATCTGCATATGGAGCCTGCACAGGTACCGTAGCTAGTGCCTCGTAGTTGGCACATCTCGTCACAGTCGAACTTGCATGTTCGTTTCTTTTTTATGGCTGCTTGTGACCCTGAAATCAAACAAAAAGAAAATAATAAATAAAGGAGCTTAAAATCATTTTAAGAAAATAAAAATAATAAAATCTTAAAATCCAATGAAAATAAAACTACTATTTTCATTGGATTTTAAGTTTTTATACTCATCGTTCGTTTAATATTAATTAATATGTATTATTAAAATCTTCATCACAATAAAATTGTATTGCTATTATGTTAAAGTGGCAATGGTTTTTATTAAAAAAACTCTTGAATATTGTAATAATATTCATGAGACAAATAATACTATTATTTATTCATTAAAATACACTTCGTAGAGACGTAATGTGTCCAGTTTTAACAAATTAGGGACAAGACTGGCCAATAATGTCCTCCAGGCTGTCTCTACTTTGCCTCAAAGAGATGTCAGCACCAACTGACGGGGTCCGTAAGGGCCAATACCTGCCAGGGTTGCGAGTTTGTCCGAAAGGGATATCGCGGCCCCGGCACACAGGCAACGGAAGGAACACGGGTGGGTTTTAGTCAGTAAAAGTCTGACACTCCCTCTCGCTCCGCCCAGAGCGGGAGGAATCATTTGATGATTTCCCACCCAAAAAAAAATAAAAATAAAAAGGCTGTCTCTACTTTAACATCTATACTAAAATAATAAAGCTGAAGAATTCGTTTTTTGTTTGAACGCGTTTGTCATTGGTCAACTGGACCCACTCGAAAAGTACCCGCGGGATCACTCAACCCAATGACATCTTTGGATCTACCAGTCGGATTAGAAAAAAATATTTATCACAACAAATTTCACGCGGACGAAGTCGCGGGTAGAAGCTAGTCACCTAATATGGTCTTTATATACATATTTTTAGATACCTTATTCTCGTGGAGATGAATTTTATTACAATGCAAGCTCATTTGAAGTTTAAAGTTAACAACCGTAAAATTAAGGATGCAATAAACATAAATAGTTGTGCAGATATAATCAACACGATTTATTTACATTAGTTAGCGGGTTTGAGAACAAAGGAAAAGCGTAAAATACAAAATGGCCTCTTTTTAGGTTATCATCCTGCACAGTGTGGCTACTTACTGTATTTTTGTGGTAACATGAATTGGTTGATAAGTAATAAATAACTAATAATAAAAAAACTGTGAAATAAAGAAGGACACTGATGCTCGGTTCCTATAAACAAAAACGTAATTACCCTGTGATAGCTACTTCCATATGCGAGGGTCTACTATGCAAAGCTTGGTCTTTGCTTCATTTTTGGTTAAGATACAAGATCATTTTAATCAATAACGGTCCGTAAATTATAGGAATCGGCAATAAGTCTAACTTGCAAGTAGTAGTGTTTATTTTTAAGTAGCTTTTTGTCCGCGGCTTCACTCACGTGGATAAATAGAAAATTATCCTTCGGGAACGTAGATACCTACTCTAGCCTATCAATCTGCCTAGCCTTTTCCCAACTATGTTGGGCAATGTGTAGAACATTTTGCAATTTTTGAGTTCTGCATGCTTGAGTGCAATCTTAGCATGATTATGTTTATTTCCGTTAACTTTTGGGTGTGTTTATCAGACAAGACATACTGGGATCTCAGACCAAATAAAACTTGAGCTGAGAACAATACAGTGAAGCATGCCAAAACTACACCGCCACTCTGTGCATACACGCTCACACGCACACATTTACAACCTTTTACAATGACACTACAATCAAACTACACCACACAAAGTGCTCACAAAACCGGCTTCACTTCACTGTTGTCAGCGCTGTCTTGGTTTATTATTTCTGAGACTGGGATTAACATTTGTTCAGAGCGTAGATAGTCCCATAACAATTCCCTAACAAGTCCCATATTTGTGCACTGGATTTCTGTTCACCTAAACGAGATGATAATGATAATTTTTAATGATATTTTATTTTTATTTATATGATAATTTTTTATGATAATTTTTTATGATAATTTTTTATGATAATTTTTTATGATATTTTATTTTTATTTTAATAAAATAATAATATCAGCCTGTTACTGTCCCACTGCAGGGCAAAGGCCTCTTCTCATACAGAGAAGGCACGAGCATTGATCACCACGCTTGCTCAAGACAGGTTGGTGATTTCAGACTTATATTAACTATAAGTCCAGGTTTCCTCACGATGTTTTTCCTTCACCGATGTCAATAATGTCCAAGATAAACTCAGAAAGTACATATGAATTGAAAAAGTCACATTGGTACTTGCCCGGATTTGAACCCACAACCTCGTGCATGAGAGGCGAGGCTTTAACCACTGGGCCATCACGACACTTATTAATTATTAATGATAATTTATTTTAATGATAATTTTTATTGATATTTTTACTACCTACTTATTTTTGTATATGGGTATTTTACCTGGAATAAAACACATTTTTTAATTAATTTTTTATAGTATGAGTGTGAACAAAACCCGCGCGGGATTCCCCACACAGCTTGAACCTTCGAAGAGTAATTTATAAACAGGTAAACATAGAAACAAATGTTGCAACTACGTGCGCCTTCGAGGAATGAACCGTGTGATATAAAAAACATATGATAAAGAATATGATACCATCAGGAAAACATCGGAGAGTAATTAATTACGCATAGACAGTTGAAGGACAAGTGATTAGCGTAGTGAGACTAGTATTTGCACATCGGTGCTTGTTATCTGCCACAGCATATAGTTCATGCCATAGATGGATGTTTGCGGATGCGCACACTGACGATTATTTCGCGATCATGCGCAAAAAAGTGGCATCAGTGATACGTAGATTGAGGGGAAGCAGCAATAGCATTCTGAAGGTGTTTGCAGAAAGGCTAGAAGGGCCTACTATGGATAGATTTATCAAACTGCATGTCAGACATGGGACTTGATGAATCTTCCTCCTCTTATCTTGGCGGTATTTTTAGTGTGTATTTGTGTTTTTATTGTGTATTTGTGTTTTTATTGTTGTACGAGTACTCATGTGTGTTTAAGTGTTACTACTAACATAGTTTTTAAGTTTGTACTGATTACTAACACGCTATGGGCCGGCGACGCCTGAAAATAAACGATTTTTATTTTTATTTTTATTTTTATTTTTTTTATAGCCAGTTACCAAATAATAAATTAATATTTTAAAAAACACTAGAAAATCACGCTTTTATAAATGCACGTAAAAACAAAAATACGATTTTCCATCATGAAGTTCCAGTTCATATCTTCCGGCTCCATCATCAGATCAGTTCGACAGTACCATATTATTGTATTGTCATCAGAACTACGTATTACAGCTGCCAATTTTCATTACGCTACGACTCTTGGAAGATGGTTAAATTTGTAAATTTGTTACCTTAGATTCCATTACATAGTTAGTTACATACAGGTCGACCTAATAAAAGCGTGTTAAAAACAGGTCATTTTTAGGGTCCAAACGGAACCCTATTACTAAGCCTCCGCTGTCCGTCCGTCTTTTTTCCGTCCGCTGTTTTCACAGTTTATGTATTTCTATTACATAACAACAAAAGATAAAAAATTAGAAATGTTTATAATTAAAGGGGTCTCCTAACAAGAAACGTGTTTTATTCGGCGTGGTTTTTTTGCTCGATCTTAAGCTTTTATACAGAAAGTGGGCAATGTCGCAAATATTTCGCTGTTTTGATTCATTTGGCAATATTACTTACTGGGTATCGAAATAAGAAATATGGCTAAATAGTGAACTAAAACATTGACTACTCGTACACGTTGAAAAGTAGGTAAAAAGTTTTTATTATTGTTGATTTTGCCCGAACGACAAAGTTAGAAAAAAATAAGCAGTAAGAACCATTACTTATTTTTTCTTAATATTTCTTTCCTTTGTTTGTGTGTACATTTAAATATTGAATGAATAATAAAGTCGCCAAGATAAACTTTTACCAACACCAAGGCATTCTACCTGCGTCGGTAGCCAAGTCATACGAGATTCCCGTAATTTTTAAGAACGTTCGCATTCGCATCTCATTCGTAATCTGTCAAAAATACAATCTACGAGTATTTACCAACATTATTGACAAGTTGATTGAGAGAGAGAGATGAGACGGATTGCGACTTGAATGTGAACGTTTTTAAGTAGGAGAATTGGTCTTCTGGTATTCCCAGACGTTAGCTAGTTACTCATTCATATACTAAAGGTTGATAACCTAATAATTGAGCACGTGCACATTTAACTAGTGTCATATTGTTACGGTATTTACCTCTGATGAGTTTTTATCTGAACTAACATGAACTTGTTTAACTATATACCTACGCTATCAACTAGGTATACTTGTCTAGGCTACTCATAACCGGTCTAACAAGACACCTGCATTTTAATTCAGTTTCGTCCAAATTCCTTTGATACATTTTGTTAATATTTTTTTACTTCTACGAACATTGCAAAACTGTCTGCGACGTCGTAAAAAGATGCCCATCCATAGATAATTAACACCCGTCTCTCCACTATTCCTATGCTTACTCTAGGATGCTTATCCGGTATAGCTCTCAAATCCTTCCTTATCCTAAGGGCACGTCTTCCTTACCATTACCACGCGCTCCCCGGTCTACTCGTCGATATGCAATTTTCAAATTCAAATTCAAAAGTCATTTATTCAAACTAGGCTGAGAATCAGCACTTTTCGAACGTCAAAATTACATAAGACAGTCCCCCAAAACGCCCACCCTTCACCACTGCCTAGTGCGTTAGCTGGGAAGAAGTGGCGCAACAAACTCCCCAGCGGCACAGCTGTCTGTTTAGTTAGAAGAAAAAAAAAGATTCTATATAATAGTATTCAAAATAATTTACATTACGCAACACAAAAACATAATTTAAATTATAAGCCATATATAAGCAAGCACACGCCAATATACCAAACAAAATCATCGAGAACTATACTCAGAAAGAAATAAAAACAAAACGTAAACAGAACTTAACATCTAAATAAAAGCCTCCAGGCATAAAGGGCGTGCCCGCTTACATATAGTTGTAACTGGAAGTTATAAATAAATGATAAACTAGGACCATCGAGGTAAAATAAATAAAAACAAACAGTGCAATGGCCTTTGTAGTCCCATGAAACATAAGGCTCCAGGGGCTAGTGCAAATCTTGGGGTTCATTCGATTTATCGAACCTGGTTAAACCACGCTGGGATCGGTGCATTTCATTCATTCATTCATTCATTCTACGAACATTGCATGACTACTTAACTGGTCTCCGCATACAGAGAAGGATGTAACATAAACCTCCACGCTTACCCGATAGCACGGCACAGCATACTCAGTCTATAATGACCCACTGCAGGGACACTGGCCTCCTCATTGTGAGAGGGAGAGGCTGTAATCCACCACGCGGGCCCAGTGCGGGTTGGTGGATGTCAAATGTCTTCGAATTTTTGGTTCTAGGACATGCCGGTTGCCTCACGATAATTTCCTTCGCCGTTTCATGAGCAGTGTTCATGGAATAATTTACACAAAATAAAGTGCCTGGTTGGGTTCGAACCTGCTACTTACGACTCGTAAGTAGCGACTGTTACCACCACTGGGGACTGAGTCACCACTACTCTCTGTTTGCCCGATAGGGGTTAATAATAGAGTTCAGACCATTATAAAGACGATTTTGGTTAAAAAATCGCTTTTTTAAAAGGACTAAGTTCTGATAATTCTGTAATTTTAATACTGCTCGATTTTAGATAATCAAAAATAAGAAACTACATTTTATTAAATGCCCCACCATGTACAACTAATATTCTCGTCAAAATCAACTAAATCGGTCAAAACATGACAGACAACATCGAAAAACTTTAAAAATGGTAAACCTGGCTTGAGAGTTAAAACATGAGACCTAATGTCTTATGTTTTAACTGTGGGCGGGTCTTTATAAATTCTAGTCATAAACACGAAACTTAAATCTCGAAATAAGGACATTTTTATTGTTATCTCGCGTGAAAGAGTAGCCTCGGTTCGTGGCTTACGAGAAAACTGATAACGCTCGGGGCAGTCGTAATTTTCTTTTAATTTTCTCCTTTAAAATTCCTAGTAGACGTGGTCACCCATTACACCGTACTATATAATCCAACGAACCTGTTTGGTACATGTATGTAAAATATTGGGAGAAGTTATGGATCGAGTGGTATAATAATGTCGGCAGCGGCGCTTCACAGGTTTTTTTTAAATGGTTTTTTTTTTCTGATATGTTCATAGCACCTCTTCTCATTTCAATACTATTCAGACAATATATACTATGATGCCAGTTTGAGCAAGGGGTATCGAATTAGTAACTAGGTTGTGGAGGTCAGATAGACAGTCGCGTCCATGTAAAAAAAATACTAATATCAGTATTTTAGGTAGAAGGCCGGGAATATTTGAAACAATAATTAGGTTCTAAGACATTGAGTTACTACGATAGTGACTTTTGTCGCCGACGCGACGGTGCGGTGTAATGAGCGTAAACCTTAAGTCGTAAAAGTTAAATAGGCACGAATATTTGAAGACATTAAAACGTTGCAGCTAATTATACCTACCGTCGTTTTTTGCAGTACCATTTTGGTTCCTGGTGGCGAATAGTTTTTAAAACTATTGTCGTGAATTTCATAGCAAAACGACTTAATTAGAAAAAGAAGTGGTGAAATGGTAGTTTTACTTAACATTACTAACGAAACAAATAACCTTTTTTCAGTAAAAGACAGATCACTATTGATGGTAGACAGTATAATTATATTTGTCATTGAATGTCATCCCACAATTCCGTCCGTCCATAATCTCTGACAGATTATTGGGACCTGCAAACCATAAATAGACAGGTTTTTTTAATCTCCAGTGTGCCAAAACTGATGATAGATAGGGTTATTGGGTTCAGCCGTAAAAAACTTCGGTACCTACTCGTTGTTATAGATAAGTTGTAAAGCCTCCATTTTGCATTCAGGCGCAATTTAGCTACCTTTACGCTTAGCATGACCACAATAGAAACGGGTTTTGTCGACGGAAGAATAGACAAAATGACAGATAAACAATCACAATCTGTCATTTTGTCTATTCTTCCGTCGACAAAACCCGTTTCTATGGTTGTCGTGCTACGCGTGCTGCCATCTAACGTGGCCAGCCTTTTAGGCACTTTTCCCACTGACATCGATGCATATGATTTTTTTATGCCCAATGAGCTCTTGCCTTTTTTTTATACAGGGTGGCAAGGACATCGACGCGAAGCCGGCTAACATGGATTCAGTACATGATTCTGAACCCCCCAGAGCTGAAATTTTCAGTCGGTTATTAAAAAAAAAATCTGCTGTTTCATAGAAATGTGCAATACCTACACGGTCAAAATGTATGGAGCAGCTGTTTAATTTTTAACTGTGTTGAAATTTTTCGTCGGTTATAAAAAAAAAAAACAAGGTTCAGAATCATGTACTGAATCCATGGTAGCCGGCTTGACCCTGCCACCCTGTATACTTGTACATAATATAAATATTTTAGTGTTTAGAGGTATGAGGAACCGGGTGTAAAGTTTATAAAAAAGGGAGGATCCTCCGACCAGACGTGTGTCGTGTCTGGCGGGTCACTGCCCAACAATTGATGTCGAGGGAGTTAATATAATATATGCTGTTCACGCGGTAAACTCTAATTGCGCGATGCAGGATTTGTGTGACATCAGGATTTATGTGTGCCGTCAGGTCTTTGATGAGTAGTTCGCATGTGCTGATGTAGATGCCGCCACGAGTGTTAGATTGTATTTAAATATATGCAAATAAATATTATGAAAAAAATTAAACCTATCACTATCAATTCATTGACAGAAGTAATCGATTACATAGTTGTCCATTATTTGTAATTTAAGATATTCCAAAGAATGTTCATATTTTCCAGTAGAAGGTTTTATATTCTGCGGATTAACTGCAAACCATATTGTTTGTAACAATCGTCATTCAACCATATCTTCATATACGTCCAGCAGAGAAGCATTTTCCTTATAGGACATAATTATTATCATTGAATCTTATGTACCGAGGTATTACGCGACGAAGATGTACCGAAGGACCAAAAAACCTGTGTTTTTTTTCTTGTCGTATTCAGGTGCATAATGGTTGAGAACATTTTCTTCCAAATCTAACAACCGAGAGAATACGTCAAGGAGAATTTCACAGAGAGCACCGTGTAACAGGATTCACCATCAGTCATCTTGACTGAGACAAATGTTTGCTGGTCTGTTGCTCGTGTGTAGCATATTCGTGATGCTACAGCATGTTCCAAAACAATCTGTTTAAAATGTAAACAAATACATCAAAAAACGTAACTGTGGTTGTCAATTTGTAGAGCCACTTAAAAATTGTGTGCTTGAATTTCATTATTTGAATACTCAAATTTTAAATTGAAATAACCTGAAAGATTGTTTTTCATTTGACAATATTGAGGTTAATTTGATAACCTAAATTTTCATCGTTGATTTTTGAATTACAATTTAATAATCTTTTTTAAACAATACGTCGTTGAAAAAAGTGGTGAGTTATAAAATTGAAATCTTCAAAATACAGATAAATGTGTTACTAATTCCCTTTTGTGAGATTCTAACGCAAACAGCGTTAGAATTTAACTTGAACAGGATTTGTTGACATTTTCATCAGATACTTTTGGAACTGACCTTATTAATATGTAACATAAGCGGAATTTCTTCCAGTCTTCGATAGTACAACAGTGTTAAGCTGGACTCACAATAAGGTGAATATCATGACAATTGTATGCCCCGTCTCTTGTCCCGCACGGAGATTGCCTGAGTGTGTTGGAAGCTATTAAGCTTCCAGAATTCGAGACGAATTCTTCAATTGTTACATTAAATAGTGCTATTAGTAGGTACTTTAGGTACGTACTTCGTTCTACTGGCTAACTGTAAACAACATTATGGACACTTTCACGATAGTTAGACGTTTGCATTATCTGTCCTTTTGACAACTATGGGCAATGGCCCCAATGATCAGATTTTTTTTATTCTATTTTTAGAATGACGCTCCCCCTAAACACTATTCAACGTGTATTTTGATACGATATAATAATATTGTTCTATGTTGTACAATTTTATCAATATAGTAACTTCATGGTCAGAAAATCTGTTAGAATTTAAGTATAATATGGCATATTATACCTACTTAAATTCTAATAGATTAATAGATCAATGTAGGTATCCAACGAGCGCCCATGCTATTACGTTTTTACGTACTTTTTGGTCCTTTATCATTTCATAGACATATAAATAAATATGATAAATGATGCAACTGTGCAATAAATGTAAACATGTGTGTATTTCCTTATCGTATTAGGTTACCGTACACATGGTTTTGTAACTTCAAGCCTTCTGAATGAATATAAATGAGTTTTTTTACGGACAAAACGGCTTATTTAAAAAGGTGGTCTTGTAATTTGGTTACCTATCGTGAGACTACTCAAACTTAAAATTAACTATGTAATAACAGAATTATCTACCTACACGTGTTCGCACTATAGAGATTATAGCCTCCTTGGTGCTTGTATGCAACCTCCGTGAGTTTGTTATAAGTTTATGGCATAATTATGAGACAAACAATATTTCGTTATAAGAATATGACAAACAATAGGGCTTCAGCTTGAAGAGCTGACGGTGGATATCATGATGTTAAATATTGTAGACAGAAATATAGGAATAATTATTATTTTATCTCCAAAAATATATCCTACAGATATTTATTATGTACCGGTTCAATAGTCAGATAGTCGAAGAGCTATCTTATTATTTTCCTCAAGAACCTGTTTTATTCAGTGGCTTTTAAATAATATGAAAGTCGTCGTTAATAAAACAACTGACGATCATAACCTAACGTACACAAGTCACGTTACAATTGCAGACTAAACAATAACTTAATGATAAAGATGAACTCAAACGCGATAAAAGTTCCTAAACAATATAAAACAAAAGAGACAACACTGAGCCAGAACAATATGAACCGTAAATCAGATAACAATTATTTCAGCAAGCAACACAAATTGTAAACTCAAAAATATGTTTATATACTAACCTTGTATACTTAAACTTAATATCACAATAAAAATGATAAATAAACTAAAGAATTTCACTTTCATTTTCATAATTTATTTTACTTTTACAACAAAACACGAGTTATTCACTGTATATTTATTGCACATTGTCCTGTTTAGGACCGTTTATAATGTTTTTGATCACTGTGTACCTACAGCTTCATCGAACTAATGAGACGATCGACTCATGCGCCGAGTGATGCCAACTTCAGTGCGCTAAAAGACTTGTGGCAAATGTCAGAAGGAAGTTTGTATTAAAAATTGTCGCATAATTGGAGCGTGGCGGAAAACTCGTTTTGCGAATAACGATTATGTATCTATAAGGTCAACTTCATTGGATTAATCAATATACAAGGATTTTCTTTATGTAAAATCGGTTATTATTCCCCTCCAAAATTACATACATTCATAAACTCGCTTCTTTCCATCTTCATTTATTCCCAAATTACTTCCAATTTATTATTGTCGGTCGATATCTAGGAAAGCACTGTCACGATTAAAGCATTAAGTAGATGTAGGTGCTTAATACTGTTAAAGCTGACATAAACGATTGTCTTCTATTCTTTTTGGTTCTAATATTACCTACTTCGGGACGGCTGATGAACTCAGCAAAACTGTTACTTATCTGCAAGTTAAACAAAAGAAACCCATTTGAAATAGTTAGTTTATTGATTGGAAACATTGATAGTATTTAATCGGTCCCAAAATTGTTTTCTCCAAAACATGTAAAATTATTCCTAGCACTACCAGCTGAGTAAATTAGAATTAAAGAGAATTTAGAACTCAACATATCATAAAATCATGCCTGTCTTCCTAAAAAGGGTTGGCAGAGGCGTTTAGTTGTAGTATTGTCCATGTAGTATTGTCATAAGCGGCGTACGAACCCAGAATCCGAGCTGCTACTGAGAAAATCGTAATAAAACCAATTAGGTACACTTTGCCTGACCTAGGGGTCTAACCCAGAAACCCATGCTTAATAGTCGCGCTTGCGAGCACTAGACTAACGCGGCCTCCAATAACTTGGAACTCATTTGAAAGACATTTATAAAAGTCAGTCAGTAAAAAAAAAAAAATTGTTGGGTACATTCCAACTATTTCATCATCATCATTTCAGTTGAAAGACGTCCACTGCTGGACATAGGCCTCCCCCAAGCACCGCCAGTTTCGCATCCAGCGGATTCCTGCGGCCTTCACCAGGTCATCGGTCCACCGTCTTCCGGTACGCGGTCACTACTCCAGAACCTTTCGGCCCCATTGGCCATCTGTTCTGCGAGCAATGTGCCCTTCCCACTGCCACTTAAGTTTGGCAATTCTTCGGGCTATGTCGGAACTATTTACTTTGTGTTAATTGGTCTGAACAAACTTACAATGTCTCTATCAACCAAAAAGGTGAAAGTTAACACGTCATCCTAGAACAAGTCGTTTATAGAACTGGGATTGATTTGGAAGACAGGTACCGCAATATAATATCAACGACAAGTTTCTGTTGACATTGATTGGTCTTAAAAACAATCACAAAAATTACCTATACCTAGACCATACCATATAGAAAAAAAAACGAACGCGCCTGACAGTAGTCGCATATGTGTAACATCTGACATCTCACCTTGTTAATAAGCAACATTAAAGGGGTTTCTAGTCGTTTCTGACAGCCGTTTCTAGCACCGCGCGCGCTCATTGGTCATATCAAATAGCGCGCGCTTCCCCGGCTTGCTGTTACACACTTCCGTCCCTTTTCACGAAATCACTCCCACAGGTAGCAGGAAAGATGTTACACATCAAAGACATGTGAGTTTGGTCACAAAGATAACCCGGGACAGCCAAGAAAGAAAAGGAAGTTACACATCCGTGTTTGGGTCACAGAAATTCAAATGTGTACCAAATTTCAACTTAATCGGTCTATTAGATTCGAAGTAAATTGTCTGTGACAGGTGGACAGACAGACATACGAGTGATCCTTATAGGGTCACTCGTGTGATCCTTTATGAGAACCCTTATAGGGTCACTCGTGTGTTCTTACATTCGGACGTACGTAACCCTACAAATACCTAATACTTTATTGAATATTGCAGATTACGGGTAAACTCAGGTCACAAATATCACCCCGGGACAGTCAAGAAAGCAAAAGCACATTAGCTAGACAAAGTAACTATCGTAATAGTTGATAGGACCCACCTTACGACAACGCCTTTCTGTTCAATAGGTAGGTACTGCGAAACTCTTCCTAAAGTTCTGACAAATCAATGTTTACGATGTTTATTTTGCAATCCAATAATTACTTATCAGTTTAACTATATCAACAAAGACCTTCCGGACTGACAATATGTAGATTAATGACTCACAAAAGATCCTTCCGCACTGGTGAAGTTCCGATGTTGCAACACTCCCTATAAAAAGGCTTCACAGGAAGTACCCCGTATCATTAGCATAAAGTATTAGTATCGAAGTAGTACAACTTTAAAAAGACTGATATTGGTTTATAAGTCATGTTTTCTAAACTAATTTTCGTCCTAGCGACGGTGTGTGTTGTCAACGCGTCTGTCATTTCCGACAATGTCTTTGATGGTACTTTGTTTTCTTTTTGTTATATGACGCTCAATTATCCCTTATAATTATATATATTACAAAAACTACTGGAAATGTTCAAAATACTAAAGTAGTCTTTATTAAGTGGCGAATATGGCGTATATACTTTCATATGCATTTATTAAAAAGCTGTTATTTTGACATTACAAACAGACAATTTTATTTACATGTATGTATAGATTTACCTACACATTTTATACTTATTTTTTTAGATGACATTTCTGACAACACACTCTCGGACCTAGAAGACTTGGTTTCACTTAAAGGTTTCACTTAATTTTAAGTAAATGAATTAACTGAAGAAGTATTATCATAGATTCAAATTTATTTTGTTATAGAAGACGATCCTGATACCGAAGTTGCAAGCAATGCGAAAGGCTGCAACTACCGAGAATGTGACCAGCGTTGTCGCAGACTCAAGTTACCCGGTGGCGCCTGTGTCAATGGTCGCTGCAAGTGTGACAACTTCCTTAACACAGACGGTATTTTTAAATGATCAGTCAAAGCTCTAATTATCAGGGATTTTCGTTTCAAACGTGCTTTCAGTTCGCAACTAATCGAAATACCTACTTTTAAAATCGAATAGCAGAATCTTTCTCAGAATATCTTTCCGAGCAAGAAGATAAATATTAGACAATTACAATCACTAGTCCTTTCAGTGACTCGAATTCTATGTTTTAAAACATATTATTATATTTACTCACAAATGAATAAATAAGCCATTTTTAACACTGAAGGGTTGCTCTCTTTTTCTTGCAGATGAAATGACTGATCCTGCGGAATTTACCTCACCAGGCGATTGTAATTTCAAACCGTGCGCCCGACATTGTTTCGAACTCGGCTTCCCCGGTGGCGCTTGCGTCAATGGGTGCTGCAAGTGTGACAATTTCCTTAACACAGAAGGTATATAAAATTCGTTGTTAAAACTCAATTTTAAATCACATGTCAACATTTTGATGGTTACTAACTGCTCTTTAAAATAATTGCTTTCTATTTTCCTTTTATAAAAGCTGAAAAAATAATTTTCTTTGTAATTATTCAAACTCAGATGCAGTTTCTGAATCCAACGTAGAAGACTCTGTTTCATCAAGAGCTTGCAACAACCAAAAGTGCAACCAACTGTGTCGTAAGAAGAAGTTCCGTGGCGGCGCCTGTCTTGGAGCTAACTGCTATTGCAATAAATTTCTTTCTCTGCTAGAAGGTAAGACTCTTGAGAGTCTTGAGACTAATCATTGATTTGACAAAAAACGTTGTTCTAAAAAACGGAAATATTCGAGTATTGCGTTTATTTTTCTAAAGACTATTCCTTTGTGTTCTTGTAACTTAACACACCATTATGTTTTTTAAATAGATGAGGTTTCTGACGAATCCTTACCTGTCTCCGATTTGTCAGAGGATCAAACTGCACGCGGTTGCAACATGCAGGCGTGTGACCAATTATGTCGCAGATTCAAGTTCTCCGGTGGCGCCTGTGTCAATGGTCGCTGCAAGTGTGACAAATTAGTTGGGACAGAAGGTAATGTAAATGAACAATACAGATTTTGTACTGCACAAAAAGGACTTCGCTACTTTCTTTCAATAAAATTGCACGGCTTTATTTGCATATGTTTATACTCGCTCTTCATTTACTAAGTAAACATTATTTTTTGATAGATGCTGTTGATGAATATTCAGAATTTGCCCCGAGACGCGCCTGCAGTTTAACGAAATGCAATCGTACATGTACCCGTCGCGGCTATGAAGGCGCCACATGTTTTAATGGTCGCTGCAAGTGCTACAACAAAACACAAGCAGAAGGTTACTTTCAATATTGATGCTGGAATAATTATATCTACTTTGCTTTCAAGGCTGTTGTCATGGTCATGAAAATTCTCATTTTAAGTCAAACTATACCGTATTCCTATAATTGTGTTATTTTAATGACTCACTTCAGTCAATTTTTTTTTTAATTATGTAGGTAAGTTTTCCGAAACATCATTACCTGTCTCCGAATTGTCAGAGGATAAGACTAAACGCGGTTGCAGCATGCGGGCATGTGAACAATTATGTCGCAGACTCAAGCTCCCCGGTGGCGCCTGTATCAATGGGCGATGCAAGTGTGACAACTTCTTCGGAACAGAAGGTAATATAACTATTTTCTTTATATAAAAAAAACCTTTGCTACTCAGCTTTTTGAATATCTATTATACATTGTAACAGCGAATCAATTTTCACGCCTCCCTCTTAAGACCAACGCCAAATATTTTTGATAGTCGGATAACTCACGAACTGAAGATATACCATGCAGGATATGAAAAAAAATGAGTCTTATTAATCTCTTGTGCCATTGCAACTAAATTATTTTTCTTTCTTTCTCTACTTACCATGTCAACATATTTGTTTAGTAGATGCCGTAGATGTATATTCAGAATTAGCCGCGAGACGCATCTGCGATTTAAGGAAGTGCAACCCAACGTGTACCCGTCGTGGCTATGAGGGCGCCAGATGTGTCAATGGTCGCTGCAAGTGCTACAGTAAAATACAGAGACAAGGTTACTATTCAGTATTTATTTTTGGATAGACTGTTGGTCAGGAAAAGTTCACATTTTACTTCGGGTTTAACTTTCATAACTGAGGAACAAACAATGATGGAGCGGAGGATGAGGAGCTTTTTATAATATGCCATCTTTCGACATTGTTTCTAAATTGAATCATTTTGGTAGGTATTATAATTATTTCATTAGTCAAATATAGTTTTAGAAGTATCGCAGTTTCAGACCATTAATTAAACTATGATAACAAAACCTTGTATTTTTTATAGATACATCTCCTCTAAACGATGTACCTGGCGACGAAAATGAAGAATTTAACGTAATCTTAAGGACAAATGAAGGTACTTTTAAATTATTTTTAAAGAAGTATGAGTATTCTTACATTGTCTTTGGGTTTGCCTCTATATGCTTGGGTAATTCGCATCACAAAGCGTTGATATTTTATGTTTCATATGAAAAACAATAGTTGACTGTTTCAACAAAGTATCTCGTTACCATCTCTCTCCGATACAAACTCTCTTTTAGTAACATTTCTGTATGTTTATCTGTCTTTCAACACCTCTACTATCTCTACTACATTTTCCATCAATAGAAAACTTGCTATTTCTTCTTACAGAGGAGCTGATTGTCCCTTCGGCCCGCGCGTGCAACACAGTGAATTGCAACCAAATGTGTAGCCGCTTCAATTACGCCGGAGGCTGGTGTCGGTTTGGTAAATGCCAATGCTACTAAAATAAATAAATGATGTTATTCTGTAATCTGTATGTAACTTATAAATAGAATAAGTAATTAATGATATGTTATAAGTAGAACACTTACAAGTTGGAAGTTATTATTATTACATAGTAAGTAAGTAAAGTGGGTACAAGTTTAAAGAAGAAGAAGAGAGGAGTCCTCATTACGATATGACCTCAGTCTGACTGAGTCTGATAAATAAGTTACTGGTCAGATATTGTCGCCCGTAACTGTACAATATTTTTATAAATACAGTTATTTAATTTAAGTTTAATTATTTGTTAAAAACAAACAATGAATTTTATTGTTACAGCTTTTGTAAAATTCCTACAATGTTCTAAAAATAACTTTTTCAACACACTTGCTCGTAAAGTGGTGCTTATTGAACCGCTTTTAGCTTCATAACGCAGTGTATTATACACGAGTGTGTTTTACTTTATATTATCGAACTAGTGCGGTAATGCCACCGAAAACTAATCTGGATTTGGCCACGACTCGCCAAAAGCAATAACATTGAACTTGCCTGGAAATTGAACGCGATATCTACGTGTCACTGATTAAATATGCACTAAATAGGATACACGTATTATCACACCCGCTTTTAATTCCTATGCGTGTTTCTTAACTTTTATTTAAACTATAATAATTAATAATAAAAGCGAAAGCTGGGATGAATTTTGATTTTTTACAAACGTTAAACGACCGAACATAGGTGATCGACATCCTTTATTATCTCGTCTTAATTTATCTTGTCATTGAAATGCCAGTGATTGACATAATATATATCGACTATTTGTTCAAGGAGTATTTAATACTCCTTTATTGAAAAAGAAACCAATTTAAAGTATTTAGAATTATTATACTGACAACAATCGTGTTTTTCGGCTAGGATTTTCAAGATGCTGTAGAAGCTAGCCCGCGTTTAAAGATGCGGTCTTTTTTTCCTTATTAAATAATGTCGTAGGTCTATAGGTAACATGGGGACTCCTCAAGTTTTAGAATTTTATACTGCTTTAACACTGAATTTGTTACGACTCATAACGAATACCTTCAAAAATAGCACGGTTTGGCGTGAATTCGAACCAACGTATTGCCCACCGTCGTCATTCGTGTACGTAAATGCGGTAGTGGGGTGCTTCATTTCAGAGTGGACAAGCTATAGTCAGAAGTATAGCCAAAAGTCTGACAACCAGTCTTAAGGGGTATCGTGTTACCCAGTAACTGGATTGTGGATGTCCGAACAACAGTCACTACATGTTATGTTATGCTAATATATAGCTAGTAGCTTTAATTGTAATTTAGAATGTAACTAAAGACCCGCTACCGCATTAGGATTATTGCCTGTAATGATAGTTGTGTTTGTGATAAATAAATAAATAAATGTTAAATACTGGTATTCAGCTGCATCCGGTTAGACTGGAAGCCGGCCTCAGACTAAGGCAGTTGCTTGGGGGAGACATATGTTTAGCAGTGGACGTCTTCCAGCTGAAATGATGATAATGATGAACATCCTAACACCGTGAGGTTTTACCTGTAAGTCATCATCAATCAATAGCAGTCCACTGATGGACAGGCTTAACAGACTGTAGGTCTGTGGACCATTTTATATTTTTCTAAGTACCTGGTACTTGTTGAACACTGTCCTCTCATACCTTTTAACACTGTAAAACCATTTACTTTTAAAAGAGTAACCGTGGAGTTTCTTGCCGGCTCTTCTCCATAGGAAACGACCAATTGGAACCGTGCACCTAGCTTCTGACGTTTCATAAGTGCCCTTGTAGGTGTATGTGAAATAAAATATTTTGATTTTGACATAGGCATGTTATCTCCAATTGCACGCCATTTCAGATCAATTCTCGGCAACTCTCATCCAGCTGCTACCAGCCACCCTGCGAAGCTCGTCGCTCCACCTAGCCTTAGGGCGTCCTACCTTACGTTTGCCGATTCACGGTCTCCACTCAAAAACACATCTACCTTAACGATCATCGGTTCTACGGCAAATGTGGCTGGGCCATTGCTACTACAGCTTGCTTATTCTGTGAGCTATGTCGACAACTGTGGTTCTCTGCCGGATTACCTCGTTCTGGATTCGATCCTGAACCCTGAATCTGTAAGTATCGGCATCTGTTTCCATGATCTTGAGAAAAGCATTCATCAGAACATTGATAAAGTATATACAACATACTTACTGCGTTTACGAATCCGCTGTGGAAATCGGTTGTCATGGTATGGGCTTGTAATGCGGAGAAATGAGGAAAATGACGCAATAAAAGTTTTGAGTATGAATGTGGAGGGCTGTAAGAGTAGGGGAAGAGTAAAATCAAAGAAGTGATGGATGGACTGTATGAAAGTTGATATGGCTAGAAAGGGGGTGACAACCGAGATAACGACTAAAAAGAAGACATGTTTCGCCGACCCCGTCGTATGACGGCCGACCTATTTTGTACGAACTTTAAGTACCTAAACAGTAAAATATGTAACAAAAAACTAATCTAAAATTTTTGAGTAATTGAATTAAGCCCACGCTTTGTATTTTCTGCTGTGTTTTTTTTTCAATAAAGGAAATAAAGTAAAATGCACGCGTGTTTAATACACTGCATTGTGAACCTAAAAGCGGTTCAATAAGCGCCACTTTACGAGCAAGTGTGTTGAAAATAGTTTTTTTTTACAACATTGTAGGAATTTTACAAAAACTGTCACAATAAAATTCATTGTTTGTTTTTAACATTTTTATTTTAATAAATAATTAAACTTAAATTAAATAACTGAATTTATAAAAATATTGTACAGTTACGGGCGACAATATCTGACCAGTAACTTATTTATCAGACTCAGTCAGACTGAGGTCATATCGTAATGAGGGCCCGCCCCTCTCTTCTTCTTCTTTAAACTTGTACCCACTTTACTTACTTACTATGTAATAATAATAACTTCCAACTTGTAAGTGTTCTACTTATAACATAGCATTAATTACTTATTCTATTTATAAGTTACATACAGATTACAGAATAACATCATTTATTTATTTTAGTAGCATTGGCATTTACCAAACCGACACCAGCCTCCGGCGTAATTGAAGCGGCTACACAGTGAATTGCAGCTCAGGACAATCAGCTCCTCTGTAAGAAGAAATAGCTAGTTTTCTATTGATGGAAAATGTAGTAGAGATAATATATGTGTTGAAAGACACAGATAAACATACAGAAATGTTACGAAAAGAGAGTTTGTATCGGAGAGAGTAGATGGTACTTTGTTGAAACAGTCAATTATTGTTTTTCTTATTAAACATAAAACATCAAAAGACAATGTAAGAATACTGTGACTCATACTTCTTTAAAAATCATTTAAAATTTTACCTTCATTTGTGTACTTCATTTGCGATTACGTTAGATTCTTCATTTTCGTCGCCAGGTACATCGTTTAGAGGAGATGTATCTATAAAAAATACAAGGTTTTGTTATCATAGTTTAATGAATGTTCTAAAACTGCGGCTAGATACTTCTAAAATTATATTTTACTCATAAAATACTTATAATACCTACCGAATTGCTGCAATTTAGAAGCAATGATATAAAAATGGCATGTTATAAAAAGCTATCATTGTTTGTTCCTCAGTTATGAAAGTTAAAACACAAGTAAAATATAACTTTTCCCGACCAAGAGTAATACAAAAAATAAATACTGAATAGTAAACCTTGTTTTTGTATTTTGTTGTAGCACTTGCAGCGACCATTGACACATCTGGCGCCCTCATAGCCACGACGGGTACACGTTGGGTTGCACTTCCTTAAATCGCAGATGCGTCTCGCGGCTAATTCTGAATATTCAACTACAGCATCTACTAAACAAATATGTTGACATGATAATTAGAGAAAGAAAGCAAAATAATTCAGTTAAAAAGGCACAGGAGACAAATAAGACTGACACCTATATTCTAAGTCAAAACCTCATGATTTGCTCGACTCGACTCAACCTCACTTAGGTAGTTAGCTATTCATAGTTGCAATTTTACTTCTCATGTTAAAGAATTTCCTCATTCGAGGTGAGTTTGAGTTGAGGAACCAACTGTCAAATATAAGGTACGTCGCGATCTACCTTGAGAAAGTTTTAACCAAAAAAAAGCGTATTTCATCCGATTTTCGTTATGTCTTTTGAAGAGTTTATTGAATATTTGTACGATAATCCATACAATTCATTACGTATCGCGACGCTACTTACGCGATGCAGAATATCCAATTGAGTTTTTTGATGAAAATTTAATTAAAATGAGATTTCGCTTTACCAAAAATATTGTGGTGAGCTTTATGTTACCACTATTGTTTCAAGATATTAGTGGTGGTAACAGACTTGGATTTCCAATTCCACCCATAACCCAATTATTAGCCGCTTTACGATTTTATGAAACAGAAAACTTTCATGATGAACTGATATTTTAGGAAACGCATAAAGAAGTATTTTTATGTTCTCAAGCCATTCAATTCTCAAGTATCACCTTATTTGTTGGCCACGACATGGTTTTTGGTTCAAGTGGATAAATTATTAGTTTGTTTATTTTTATCACTCTATCTACTTTCATTTGACAAATGTGACACTTCAAGTTGAAAACCACAGGTAACGTGCTGACAGACTGTTCTAAAAATAAGTTTAGCCAATATAATAAACGGAATATTCCTCCAAATAATGACGTATTCGTGACGTATCTCCTCGACTCACACTCATTCAAGGAACCTCATAATTTCCTTAGTCTTACGACTATGAATACCGATTTTGAGGATCTTTCGAGGCACGCCTTGAGGTCTCCTTGACTGAGTTGTGAGGCGAAGAGCTTTCGAGGTGACGACTTAGAATATAGGTGTGAGTCCAGAAAAAAAAGTGCAATGTTACGTTACCAGAATACCCGCGAAATTTCGCGGATTCATTTTTTTTCATATCCTGCATTCCTACCTCTTCAGTTCGTGAGTTATCCGAATATCAAAAAATATTTGGCCTAGGTCTTCAGGGGGAGGCGTGAAAATTGATTCGCTGTTACAATGTATGATACATAGATATTTAAAAAAACCGGCCAAGTACGTGTCGGACCACGCACAATGAAGGGTTCCGTAGTTGGAATGAATAATTATCCCAAAAACAAACTTAACATTGCAGTTTGAAAAACATGATCTCCCAGATCATGTTTTACAAACTGCAATTTTAAGTTGGTTGATTATATTACTCGTTAACCTGTACTTAATTCTGATAGCTTTCCTTTTAATTTTGTTATATATACTGCTGTGAATTTTTTCACAAATCCAAGTACAACCATTTAACTGGCAGGGGGGAGGACACTTGACTCTAACCAAAAATTTCGGTTAAAAGCTTAATATTTCGCAAACGGATCGAATCCAAAAATGGTTTTGACAAACTCACAATATTTAACGATATTTCTAACGATATCCCGCACTCATATGGGGTAGATGAGAAAAAAAAACATAAAGTGGAGATGTGTTTTTTTCTTTACTCTAAAGGAATTTTTTTTCTTGATTTTATTTTACCACTTTGTCGGCGTGATTAATATGTATACATACGCCAAATAACAGCTTTCTAGTACTAACCGTCTCTGAGCTAAATCGCGGACAGACAGACGGACATGGCAAAAACTATAAGGGTTCCTTATACCTAGCAAAGATTTTTTAATATAAAGAAAATAGTTATATCACCTTCTGTTCCGAAGAAGTTGTCACACTTGCATCGCCCATTGACACAGGCGCCACCGGGGAGCTTGAGTCTGCGACATAATTGTTCACATGCCCGCATGCTGCAACCGCGTTCAGTCTTATCCTCTGACAATTCGGAGACTGGTAATGATGTTTCAGAAATCTCATCTATATAGGTAATTATTAAAAAAAAAAACATAGAGTGAAGTGAGTTATTAAAGTAACACAAGGAATAGAGTATAGTTTAACTGTTTTACAGACACGGCAAGTAGACCAATAAAAATATACAGCAAACCGCATTGCCTTGGAAACAGAATTTTCATGACCATGAGAATAGCGTTAAAAGCAAAGTATAAATGATTCCAGCATAAATATTGAAAGTAACCTTCTACTTGTGTTTTGTTGTAGCACTTGCAGCGACCAATGACACATGTGGCGCCTTCATAGCCGCGACGGGTACATGTACGATTGCATTTCGTTAACCTGCAGGCGCGTCTCGGGGCAAATTCTGAATATTCATCAAGAGCATCTATAAAAAAATAATGTTTACTTAGTAAATGGAGAGCGAGAGAAAACATACGCAAATAAAGTCGAGCAATGTTATCAGATATTCAAGTAGCGAAGTCCTTTTTGTGCAGTACAAAATCTGTATTGTTCATTTATATTACCTTCTGTTCCAACGAATTTGTCACACTTGCAGCGACCATTGACACAGGCGCCACCGGAGAACTTGAATCTGCGACATAATTGGTCACACGCCTGCATGTTGCAACCGAGTGCAGTTTGATCTTCTGACAAATCGGAGACAGGTAAGGATTCGTCAGAAACCTCATCTATTTAAAAACATAATGGTGTGTTAAGGAACAAAGGAATAGAAAAATTAACGCAATACTCGAATATTTGCATTTTTTAGAACAACGTTTTTTGTTAAATCGATGAATATTCTCAAGACTCAAGAGTCTTACCTTCTAGCAGAGAAATAAATTTATTGCAATAGCAGTTAGCTCCAAGACAGGCGCCGCCACGGAACTTCTTCTTACGACACAGTTGGTTGCACTTTTGGTTGTTGCAAGCTCTTGATGGAACAGAGTCTTCTACGTTGGATTCAGAAACTACATCTGAGTTTGAATAATTACAAAGAAAATTAAAATGTTCACCTTTTATAAAATAAAAATAAAAAAGCAATTACATTTAAAGAGCAGTTAGTGACCATCAAAAAGTTGACATGTGATTTAAAATTGAGTTCTAACAACGAATATTATATACCTTCTGTTTTAAGGAAATTGTCACACTTGCAGCGCCCATTGACACAAGCGCCACCGGGCAAGCCGAGTTCGAAACATTGTCGGGCGCACGGTTTGAAATTACAATCGCCTGGTGAGGTAAATTCCGCAGGATCAGTCATTTCATCTGCAAGAAAAAGAGAGCAACCCTTCAGTGTTAAAAATGGCTTATTTATTCATTTGTGAGTAAATATAATAATATGTTTTAAAACATAGAATTCGAGTCACTGAAAGGACTAGTGATTGTAATTGTCTAATATTTATCTTATTGCTCGGAAAGATATTCTGAGAAAGGTTTTGCTATTCGATTTTAAAAGTAGATATTTCTATTAGGTGCGATTTGAAAGCACGTTTGAAATGAAAGTCCCTGACAATTAGAGTTTTGACTGATAATTTAAAATAATACCGTCTGCATTGAGGAACTTGTCACACTTGCAGCGGGCATTGACACAGGCGCCACCGAGGAATTTGAGTCTGCGACAATGCTGGTCGCATTCTCGGTAGTTGCAGCCTTTTGGATTGCTTGCAAGTTCGGTCGCTGGATTTTCTAATACAAGAATATTAATTACATACAGGTTCTTTAGTTAGTTCGCAACTTCTTACAGACTAATCTAAAGTAGTATGTGTAACAAAAACTGCTCGAAAAATCCAAAATACTATATTTTTTACTTTTCCAAGATTTTTGTAAAAATGACACGGGGAATATTGAGCGTTATTTCAATTTTTTTATTTTTATTATATAGATTTAATTACCATCAAAGACATTGTCGGAAATCACAAACGCGTTGACAATGCACACCGTCACTAGGACGAAAATTAGTTTAGAAAACATGACTTTTTTAACTATAATATCAACCTTTGGAAAGTTGTACTACTTCGATACTAACACTTTATGTTAATGATACAGTTTACTTCCTGTGAAGCCTTTTTATAGCGAGCGTTGCAACATCGGGACTTCACCAGTGCGAAAACATCTTTTGTGAGTCATTAATCTTCATATTTTCAGTCCGGAAGATCTTTGTTGGTACAGTTAAACTGATAAGTAATTATTGTATTGCAAAATAAACATTGTAAACATTGATTTTTCAGAACTTTAGGAAGAGTTCCGCAGTACCTACCTATTGAACAGAAAGGCGTTGTCGTAAGGTGGGTCCTATCACCTATTGCATAGTTACTTTGTTTAGCTATGTGCCTTTTCTTTCATCTTTGTGACCCGAGTTCACCCGTAATCTGCAATATTCAATAAAGTATTAGGTATTTATAGGGTTCCGTACGTCCGAATGTAAAAACACACGAGTGATCCTATAAGGGTTCCCATAAAGTTCCGAATAAGGCGGGAGGAAACGCCCGGGTGTCACCACTGTGTGGATCGCCCGGAGGACACGGTGGAGTATATGGTGGAGGTCTGCCCTGCTTGTGCGGAGCACCGCCGTGTCCTCACTGAGGCGATCGGCGGCGGCGATCTCTCGCGTCCTGCCCTGGTTCAGGCCATGGTCCGGAGCGAGAGTGCATGAGAGGCCGTCACTTCCTTCTGCGAAGCAGTAATGCTCGCGAAGGAGGACTAGGCGCGGGCTTGCGGACAGTGAGCAATGGGTAGCTAGCCGTCCGATTAGGACCAGGCCCGGGTTGACGGCGCGTTGTGTTTCACGCGCGCCTCAAAGAGATGTCAGCACCAACTGACGGGGTCCGTAAGGCCCAATGCCTGCCAGGGTTGCGACTTTGTCCGAAAGGGATATCGCGGCCCCGGCACACAGGCAACGGAAGGAACACGGGTGGGTTTTAGTCAGTAAAAGTCTGACACGCCCTCCCGCTCCACCCAGAGCGGGAGAAGTTATTTGATAATTTCCTACGCTCAAAAAAAAAAAAAAAAAAATAGTTTTCGCATATAGGATCACACGAGTGACCCTAAACCTAACCACGCTCTGCTATCTACTATAAGTATAAAATTATTGACCTTTAGTATTCCATTCTAGATATTCCTTTATACTGTAATACACCTTTTCAGTCAGAAATTGATTTAGTTTATAAAGTGCAGGTTGTTGCCATATCTGTACAATACAGCAGGGTTTTGG
This sequence comes from Agrochola macilenta, assembly GCA_916701695.1. Classification (NCBI taxonomy): domain Eukaryota; kingdom Metazoa; phylum Arthropoda; class Insecta; order Lepidoptera; family Noctuidae; genus Agrochola; species Agrochola macilenta. The sequence goes on along the minus strand of OU753560.1, from coordinate 17,209,959 downwards.
ATGTCATGCAATGTTAATTATAAATTATAAATGTATCTAAATAACACTAAACATTTTATGGAAAGCACAGCCATCGAGGAACCAATTAATTTATGTAAGAGTGTCTCCTAGGTGATAATCTAATAAAACTATGATCAACAAGACCCTAGGCAGAGGGCGGGTCAAATTCACTTTTGTTTTGTTTTCAAAAACTTGCTAAAAGTGGGAATTGTCATACCACTTTAAAAAGCTAACAACACTAGAAAGATTTTCCTGTAATTTATAAGTCAAGTGCCATACATTTATTATAAGTAAAATTTCATGCAAACTAGGAGACAAAAAAAAAGGGAAATATTTAACTGATCCTCTTAAGACTTATTGACCGTTTAATAATGTACGCTTTATTAAATTAATGAATCCGTTAAAACTTTTTAGGATTCTAATGATGCACACTTTTTTAAATTAAGGAGCCTCTTTTTAACTTTCCGGCCTTTTCACACAGTTTGTCGCAGGACCAAATAGATTAGGTTAAAACTCTGCCTAAAGCGCGAGCCGAATTGATCGCAGTAACTAAGCTAGGGCAACCCGACCCAATAGGCTAGGTAAGACCTGTGACTCATCGAGCGCGAGCCGAGCAAGTCAAGCGAGTGGGGCCGCGGGAGCGGCCTTCCAGTGTTTTCTTGTCCCCTCTTCTCCAAATAAATTCCCGGCTACGGCTTTGATATTACACATAACATAACAAACCAAAAATAAAAGAAAATCGTTCAAAATAGTCTGGGTTTATCGGTTGGTAATTTGGTAATAAATTGGCCAAAAATTTTATTTCACAAAATGAGATATTCGTAGCACTTCCATCTGCGTTAAAGATTAATCAAAGTCTATGGAAGGAATTTTATTACTTATTAGAATTTGTAACTAAACATAGGATATCATCACGCCTATATTCCGCATAGTTTTAGGACCTGGGGTCTAACTCAAGACCCCTTAGCACTCGCACTTGCGACCACTAGACCAACAACTTCAGTAAATTCGAACTCATTTGAAGATTTTTGTAAAGGTCATCCTCGTCAAAGATCATCATGATTTCAGTAGGTATCAGCCTATTTACACTGGCGACTAAGGTGGCAGGTGCGGTTCGCCCCGGACCCCCAATCTTGGGGGGCCCTCAAAACTCTTAAACTTTTTAATAAAACCCCAAACAAGACCAAGATATGTTCAGTAAGTAAACAGCGGTTTATAGTTGGGCAGCACATGCTAAATATAAACATAGGGTGCTAAAATCTTCAAGCTCGATTCGCTCGCTCTTGCATCCTAGTTTTTCGGACTTTTCCATATAGGTTGACAAAGTCATTCCTATTTCTGTATAAATGTTCAAAAGAAAATTATTATGTGGGGTGTTAACATTTTTGAGCTCGCTTCGCTCGTTCTACCATCCACTATTCCTCTGGTGCTCTATCCTTTCTGTTGCCGACAAATTGTCTGTTATTTCTTTATCAATAGTCAAAAGAAAACATAACCTTTTCGAGGTAGCGTGCTAAATATTTCAACGTTCATTCCTTAGCGGGGGGGGGGGCGGGGGAGCCCCCATTTAGTTTTCCCGACCCCGGGTCCCCGACAGGCTTAGTCTGCCACTGCCTATTTACTTTGTGTTAATTGGTCTGAACTTACAACGTCTCTGTCAGCAAATATATCTTCGAATCTAAAGTTCATAGAACTAGATTTAGTTTAAAAGACGGGTAATAATCACAATTTATATTGATAATGAAGACATTGAAACAATGAAAATATCGGGAGCCTGCCGTTTTACCGAAAAGATTTTGCCCAAATTTCACTACCCAAACAATGGAATGATTTTAGTATGCACATTTTCATTTGGTCAAATTTTTACTTGGCAGAATATTATCAAGGATAATGTCATTTAGCCATTTGGTCTTTAATCAAATGATTTATTACAGCAAACAATCTTTAGACAATAAACGTTTGGTCAGTTATTTATGGAACTAGTTAGAGTAGGTTAATTATTAAAAAAAAATGGTTAGGTTAGGTTAGGTTAGGTTAAAACTGTGACCTCTTACGCACGAGCCGAACGAGCGAAGCGAGCAGTGCCGCGGGAGCGGCCGGCGAGTGCCAGAAATGACTAGATTATTTAGAAAAAAAACAGGCTACCCGAAACTGAACTAGTCATTTTTTTTTTTTTTTTAATGCTACAAACTAAAAAATAATAATACTACCAGAATAGTTAAATGTTAATATTATTATTACCTGTTTAGAATTTATCCCAAGTGGAAAAAACACCTTTGTAATAAAACGTCTTTATTTTGCGTAAAATGAGTTATTCCAACTTTTTTTTTTTTTTCGGTATTAATAAGAAATGATGTTCTTAGTAATTGATTACAATCTAGCCTAATAGACTGTAGAAAGTAGTGCTCGGCGCTATGGTGACCAACACACACCTTTCTCGTATTGATAGGATATGGTATATATGGTAAAAGTTAAAGTCTCGTATTATAAAGGGAAATAGCTATATTGAATCACTAACACTTAGTTACAAGAACTGGTATATAAAGGTGAACTATATAACTAACTTATTGGTAAAATGTATGGTAAAATGGTAATGGTTATGGTTTTGAGTCGTAGTGTCTCTAATGAGATCTGAACGCGAACTGGCCCACCTTTAGGTGAACGAGCGAATGTGCATATTTGCGTTCGATGCAATTATGCATTTTCGCTGAGTGTTCGATTAACTCGAACATAGACTAATAAGTAATTTGATTCTAACTTAATATTTTACGAGATAGATTTATATTATAACTAAGAATAATGTCAATTTGCACTTTTACACAAGTTATTCCAACTGAAATATTTGACTACACAAAAATTGGTAAAAGTACTAGTTGGTAAACAAGTTATTGTTTAAACGTTTACTTGCAAAACATTAGGTTTGCGTTACAATTATTTGTGAAGAGATTTTTTGCTAAGTAATAATTTGGCAAATGAAATTATGCGGAAAATTGTTTGGGAAGTGATAATTTGGCAATTTCTTTTCGATGAAACAAGGGAGACCCGAAAATATCCTGTCGATCGATTGAGTGCAGTGTGAAGATCGCGCAATGAAGGGTTTTGTATATAGTTGCGATAAATTTATCCCAAGAACTAACTCCACATTGTAGTTCAAAAATATGTTCTCCCATACATTCCAACTGCAAATGTAAGTTTGTACGCACAGAGAGTTTACCATGTTATTAGAAGACCACAGACTTCTTATAGGTTTTCCTGTAATTTATAAGTATAGAACCACTTTCTAATTATTCTAAAAAATAATTAATCTCGTCTAACTAGTTCAGTTTCGGGTAGCCTGTTTTTTTTCTAAATAATAGAAAAAAAACAGGCTACCCGAAACTGAACTAGTTAGACGAGATTATTTTATTTTTTTAAATGCTACAAACTAAAAAATAATAATACTACCAGAATAGTTAATGTTAATATTATTACTACCTGTTTAGAATTTATCCCAAGTGGAAAAAACACCTTTGTAATAAAACGTCTTTATTTTGCGTAAAATGAGTTATTCCAACTTTTTTTTTTTTTTTTTCGGTATTAATAAGAAATGATGTTCTTAGTAATTGATTACAATCTAGCCTAATAGACTAATAAGTAATTTGATTCTAACTTAATATTTTACGAGATAGATTATATTATAACTAAGAATAATGTCAATTTGCACTTTTACACAAGTTCCAACTGAAATATTTGACTACACAAAAATTGGTAAAAGTACTAGTTGGTAAACAAGTTATTGTTTAAACGTTCACTTGCAAAACATTAGGTTTGCGTTACAATTATTTGTGAGGAGATTTTTTGCTAAGTAATAATTTGGCAAATGAAATTATGCGGAAAATTGTTTGGGAAGTGATAATTTGGCAATTTCTTTTCGATGAAACAAGGGAGACCCGAAAATATCCTGTCGATCGATTGAGTGCAGTGTGAAGATCGCGCAATGAAGGGTTTTGTATATAGTTGCGATAAATTTATCCCAAGAACTAACTCCACATTGTAGTTCAAAAATATGCTCTCCCATACATTCCAACTGCAAATGTAAGTTTGTACGCACAGAGAGTTTACCATGTTATTAGAAGACCACAGACTTCTTATAGGTTTTCCTGTAATCTATAAGTATAGAACCACTTTCTGTATTTTTTTATGTTTTAGGCTCAGTACTTTCGATAACTCTAAAATTGATTATTTAAAAATTATAAAAAAAAAAAAATTGAGCCCCTCACAGCAAGCGCTTTCGTTTCATATGTCACACGGTAAAGTTTGCATTTTTTTTCGTAAATTTTCTGGTTTGCCTCCCAAAATGACCCAGTGACCCCCATATTCAAAATTTATTTATTAACGTTACACATCCGTGTTTGGATCACAAAAATTCAAATGTGAACCAAATTTCAACTTAATCGGTCCATTAGATTCGAAGTAAATTGGCTGTGACAGACGGACAGACAGACACATGAATGATCTTATAAGGGTTCCGTTGTGACATTCAGACGTACGGAACCCTACAAATACCTAATACTTTATTGAATATTGCAGATTACTGGTGAACTCAGGTTACAAAGATGACCCGGGACAGTCAAGAAAGAAAAGAAAGACAAAGTAACTATCGTAATAGTTGATAGGACTCACCTTACGAAAACGCCTTTCTGTTCAATAGGTAGGTACTGCGAAACTCTTCCTAAACTTCTGACAAATCAATGTTTACAATGTTTATTTTGCAATCCAATAATTACTTATCAGTTTAACTCTGCCAACAAATACCTTCCGGACTGAAAATATAAAGATTAATGATTCACAAAAGATGTTTTCGCACTGGTGAAGTCCCGATGTTGCAACGCTCCCTATAAAAAGGCTTCACAGGAGGTAACCTGTATCATTAACATAAAGTTTTAGTATCGAAGTAGTACAACTTTCAAAAGATTAATATTATAGTTAAACAAGTCATGTTTTCTAAACTAATTTTCGTCCTAGTGACGGTGTACATTGTCAACGCGTCTGTGATTTCCGACAATGTCTTTGATGGTAATTAAATCAATTTTTTAAATAACGCTCAATATTACCTAGTAATTTTTACAAAAACTGCTGGAAAGATTCAAAATACTAAACTAGTCTATACGAGTACTAGCTTTTGCCCGCGGCTTCGCCCGCGTGGATGTCGAAAAATATCCGACGGGAACGTACTACTGGAATTAAAAAATAACCTATAGGTTAATCCAGGTTATAAACTATCTTCGTGCTAAATATCATCCAAATCCGTTCATCCGTTTTTGTGCAAGCCGGAACATACTTACAAACAAACAGACCAAAATTCAAAAAACTATGTTTTCGGCATCAGACTCGAATATTCAATGTAAGGTTTGACTTCGTTACTATTTTATTTTACTTCGTCTGCGTTGAGTATAAATTCTTTTTTTCTAGATAATTATGAATTATTATAACAATTACAACATAGAGCTTTGTTCATGGCTAATTGTCCTCCACTATGTGAGATATTTGAGGAATACTGTCAAGAAATACCTACTGTAAAGGACCGGTATCTACCTAAATCCTTCACAGTATTTCTCTATATACAATGTTTTTCATTAATTCGGAAGCGGGTACTAAAACAACCAGGCTAGTTGGAGAGCTAACACGTGAGTAAGCCACATAAAACTGACTTACGGAGAAACAGTCTTGCCGCAAATTAATTTCAGCAAATTTCAGAGTTTGTCCCTGTGACTTATTAATAGTCATCGCGAAGCAAACCTTGATTAGGAACTGCAATCTTTTAAATTCAATCGGAAGGTAATTTGGTATCAATGGCATACGCGGCACGAAGACTGTTTCTCCTCTGGCAGATCCAGTTAGTATTTTGGCCTCAATAACATAGCATAGATGTTCCCTATAATATTATACCCTACAGACTGGCCACACATAAGTGTGGCCAGTCTGTAGGGTTCAAATTATCACGCTATTTGCTATGAGGGATGAGCAGTATCGCATTCTGTTCGTATCCTTACTATCCTAATCTATATCTATATCGATTCTCCCGGAGAAGGGGACGGGCCCGTCCCCCGGAGAACCCAGGAGGGGTACTCCGGGGGAGGGACCCATGGCTAAATAATAACAGCCACACAGGTCGATCGATCAGGTTAAGGTACACTTGCCGCAGTTGGTCTGTGGATGGATGACCATCTTTACATACAAAGACCCGTCCGTGCCACGGAAAGCACGTTAAGCCGTTGGTTCCGGCTGTGATTCGTGGATCTTTGACAGTTGTTACGGGAAGTCAGAAGCCCGAAAGTCTGACAACCGTTCTTACCAAGGGCTATTGTATTACCCAGTAACTGCGTTGTGGAGGTCAGATAGGCAGTCGCTCTATGTAAAATACTGTAATGCTAGAAACAGTAGAAACAGTACACGTGTACTTATATTATTTTTACTTGAATACAAAATTCAGCGAATGAACAAATTCAATACAAAACTTCGTCGCCCTTTTCAGACCGTTTTTTTTTTTTTTTAGTGTGGGAAATTATTAAATAACTTCTCCCGCTCTGGACGGAGCGGGAGGTCGTGGCAGACTCTTACTAACTAATACCCACGTTGCCAGGGGCCACGGTATCCCTTTTGGACCTACGGTGGCTGGGAATCGGCCTGCTATTCCCGACGCCCAGGGCGTCTCCTGCGGTAGCTAGGGAGCGTGTGGACGCGACATTTGCCTCTCCGCCACGCGCTCCGTCTCCTTCGCGAGCATTACTGCTTCGCAGAAGGAAGTGACGGCTTGCCACGGCCTCTCGCTCCGTACCATGGCCTGGACCAGGGCCGGGCGCGAGAGATCACCGTCACCAATCGCCTCCAGAAGGACACCAGGTGGCAAGCCAGGCAGACTTTCACCGTATGCTCCACTGTGTTCTCCGGGCGATCCACACAGTGGTGACACACGGGCGTTTCCTCCCGCCTTATGAGGAACAGGAACCTCCCGAAACAACCGTGTCCGGTGAGGACCTGTGTCAGGCGGAAGGTGTGGACCCCGTGTCGCCTCTCTAGCCACTCCTCAAAGAGGGGGCGTATCGCCTCAATTGTGGCGTGCCCAGCAGTGAGTTACGACAATCACACTCTCCATGATGATCTCCAGACCCTTGTGGGTTGAAATTAAAAAATGACAACGATTAACGTTGTATAGTTTCCAACCATAAGCCGAAATATTTAGTGATTTGAACCTAAAAAAATAAAGAACTTTAATTAAAAACAAAATTTCATCCCCCTTTTCACCCTCTTAAGGGTTGAAATTCTAACAACACCGTTGCGTTATCTTCCAATCATAGGCCTAGATAAAAAAAATGTGATTTTTCTTAGAAAATTATGGACTTTTCAACTTCATCCCCCTTTTTAACCCTTCGGGGTGGAATTTTCAAAAACGCTGAGACACATATAAATTAATTTTCAATCGTCAGCCTAAAAACAAAATTTGAAGATCCTAACTTCAAAACTGACGGACTTTCATACTAACTTCCATCGCCTATTTTACCCCTTTAGGGGTGGAATTCCCAAAAATCCTTTCTTAGTGGATACTTACTCTTCACAAAGAACACACCCTCCAAGTTTCATGTCTCTAGGACCAGCGGTTCGGGCTGTGCGTTGATATATCACCCAGTCAGTCAGTCAGTTTATCATTTTATATATATAGATTAAGTAGCAAAAAGAGGCATAAGTTGTGAAGCAAAGAAGCTGTATGTAATTAATGTTCTTATAATAGACGATCCAGAGACTGAAGTTGCAAGCAATCCAAAAGGCTGCAACTACCGAGAATGCGACCAGCGTTGTCGCAGACTCAGGTTCCCCGGTGGCGCCTGTGTCAATGGTCGCTGCAAGTGTGACAAGTTCCTCAATGCAGAAGGTATTTATGATTCTGGTGTCAATTTGTATTTAGGTACCATTCTCAGTATACTATCCCATTCTGGGCTGACTCTATTTAGAATGCCATCGACACGCTAAGAAGAAGATTCCACTATTTTCACTCATCAGTCAAAACGTCATCAGTCACCAGCTGTCCTCTCAAACGTGCTTCCATTGTATACTTATTTATTATTTTACTTATTTGTTTTAGATGAAATTTCTGACAACACACTCTTGGACCTAGAAGACTTGGTTTCACTTAAAGGTAAACATTTTAAGTTAATGCATTAACTGAAGAAGTAATAATAAGTATAATTAAATCGTATTTTTTTTGTTATTATAGAAGACGATCCTGGTACCGAAGTTGCAAAAGGCTGCAACTACCGAGAATGCGACCAGCGTTGTCGCAGACTCAAGTTCCCTGGTGGCGCCTGTGTCAATGGTCGCTGCAAGTGTGACAAATTCTTCGGAGCAGAAGGTAATATTACAATTTTTCTAAATATACTCGTATAAATGTCTACTTTAAAAAAGCTTTGAGTAAAATTTTCTGGTCAACTAACTAATTAACATTATTTTATAGTAGATGCTGTTGATGAACATTCAGAATTAGCCACGAGACGCACCTGCATTTTAAGGCGGTGCAATAAAACGTGTACGGGTCATGGCTATGAGAGCGCCAGATGTGTCAATGGTTGGTGCAAACAGTGCAGGTTTACAAAATGTATGCATTATTATTTTTAGTTTTTAGTTATTCTCGGGACCCTGGGGTCCCGGATCTTTGGAAGGCGTACGAGGGGCCGAAGCCAACTCGCGGAGGCCCATTAGACGTTTTTAATTAAATGAGGCACCAACCGACGATTACCGACAACCCGCGGTTGGTGTAGGACTATTGCAGGATATGGAAACAAGGAGTATGACTAGACTATGGGTTTGGGTGGCTAAAGTTGACTGGTGTCCTGGAACTATGGAAGGACTACGGCCCCTGCCTGATCAATGTTTTATATGAACACGGATTAAATGGCAGGGGGTGACTTGCACACTCAATACTGGGCCCCCAGAAACTGTTATTATTATTATTATTTTTGGTTTTTGACATTTCTCGGGAACCTGGGGTCCCGGACCTTTGGAAGGCGTACGAGGGGCCGAAGCCAACTCGCAGAGGCCCTTTAGGCGTTTTAATGAGATGATGCACCAACCGACAATTATCCCTGTTTGCACTATGCAAGTGCACCCAAGGACAACCCCCGGTTGGTGTAAGACTATTGCAGGATATGGAAACAAAGATATTGGACTATGTGTTTGGGTTGCTTAAGTTGACTGGTGACCTGGAACTATGGAAGGACTATGGCCCCTGCCTGATCAATGTTTCATATGTACACGGATAAAATGGCAGGGGGTGACTTGCACACTCAATAATGGGCCCCCGGAAACTGTCGGCTAGCACATAGTGACGTAGCGACAAGGGGGCAACATGTCCTGAGGTGCTTGAGGAGTGGAGAGGTATTCCAAGGCTTTCAGAACAATCCCAGAGCCCGGAAGATGGTCAAGATCCCTACGAGCACTTACTGGAATACTTCCTTCCTCCGAGCACGTTTGCTCTTGCGAATCTCCACTCAAGCCGGCCAATTAAGGCAAGAATGAGGTGGGAGCTCTGTTCCTCGTCAGTGTTCACTCCAGCCGGCCAATAAAGGCAAGCCAGAGATGAAGAACAAGATTTCTCCCGGGAGATAGGGTCCGTGGGGTCGCTACTGCCCAACAGCTCGCCACATGCTGCCCTGCGGGTTATTATTATTATTATTAAATACCACAACAAAATACAAAGACAAGGTGACTTTTTATCGGTATCGATCTTTTTCCCGGCACACAGGCAACGGAAGGAACACGGGTGGGTTTTAGTCAGTAAAAGTCTGACACAAAAAAAAAAAAAAATAAGGTGACTTTTTATTATGTATGCGGGATATGTTATCATTATCTTTTACTTGCAGTATATTTACTTCTCGACAAGTGTTTTTGAGTTGATCCATCTGGAATTTCTCAATAACAGCCCGGAGTCTGGATTTAAGCCTGGTTTAAGCAATAGTGTCGCCCCCTATTACTTGGGACTTAAACATAACTGACGTGCAGGGAGGGGTGATGTACCTGTAGTACACCCCAGCCTGCACGTCAGTTATGTTATGTTTAAAACAGCCAATCCCTTCGGGAATTTCAGGCGTGGTGATAACAGCACACTGGTGCTAAAATAGTATTGAATTGAAGAAAGTGACAGTCACACAGATATTAATGACAGTGACAACGCTCTTCAAAGACGATTTTTTTCTAGGAAATGTATAGAGTGCCGCTATTTGCGGCATAATAGTGGCGCTGCCTCGGCCCGGCTAAAGTGCCGTAAGCATTGCATTGTCATTGTCACTGTCACTTCTTCATGTGTCTTTTTTCTAAAACTTGATGTGTATTCAACAAACTAAGATTATAATTCTTTTTTGTTTTTGATAGATGCATCTCCACTAAACGATGAAACCAGCGACGAAAATGAAGAATCTAACAGCATCTTGAGGAAAACTGAAGGTAAACTTTTGAAGGAGTTTTGAGGTATTATTTTAAAAGGAGTATGAGTAGAATCAGAGTATTTTTGTTTGTTTTTGTTTTGTCAAGTGTTGAATTTGGTGGTATAAAAACAATAATTGTAAGTGAGTTATTAAACAAATTGTATCACCTCTACGATACAAAAAAAGAGCTCTCTAATTAACTTTTCACTACATTCACTATCTCTTTCTTACAAACGCAAACTCAAACTCAAAGCATTTATTTCAAATAAACCAATTACAGGTACTTTTGAATTTTCAAGAGGTCGGTCAGTCAGAAATATGAAGCTAGTTGCCCATTCCAACGCGTAGTAGGTTCCTATGGAGAAGAACGGGCAAGAAACTCCACGGACACTCTTTTAAATAAGAATATTTTTACAAAACCAACAACTCTACTCTCTCTTCTACATTTACCATCAATTACATTACCTGTCCGGTTTTTTCTTACAGAGGAGCTGATTGTATCTTCGCCCAGAGCCTGTAACACGGTGACTTGCAACTAAATGTGTCACCGCCTCAATTACGCCGGAGGGTGGTGTCGGTTTGGTCAGTGTCAATGCTACTAAAATTAATTAATTATTTTATTCTGTAACCTGTTTTTTAAATAGAATAAGTTTATGTTAAAAGTAAACAACACAACAATTTACAATTACAATACAACAACAACAATTACAATTACAATACAATACAATTACAATTACAAACACAAAACAACACAACACACAATTACAATTACAATTATTATTTTTACAATTTACAATTTTTATTTGATATTTTTTTTTTTTTTTTTTATCTGCTTTGTATTATATTGTGTGCTTTAGTCTGTGCTAAATAAATGTATTTTCTTTTCTTCTTCTTCTTCTTTAAACAATATATAGGTAGGAAGTTATTATTATTTCACAATAGTGAGTGAAGTACTCGTAGGTACAAATTTAAAGAACCTTCATACGATATGACCTAAGTCTGACATAAATATGTGACTGGTTAGATATATTCGCCCGTGACTACCTATATGTTTTTTTTATGAATTTAGTTATTTAATATCGCTGTTTATTTATAAAATATATAATACTATTCATTAAAATAAAAAGATAAAAAACAAACAATGCATTTTATTGTTATGTAATTTTTTTGTTAATTCCTAGATTCGTTTTATTACAAAACCTAACCTAACCTAACCCATTTAATATTCCATTATCTGTTAGCTGTTCCATTTCACCCAGTTCAATTTATTTTTAATCTATATTATTAAAACTCATGTCAAGCGTAAGTGATGTAGTATAGTTTGGAACCAGGATGCGCGCGTCCACGTTACGAACTATACACGAGCAGTACGCAAAATTCGTGTATAAAAATAAAATAGCATTACAATGTATACGAGTGAAAATATATTTTGATTGTTTTGGTGTTATTGATGCATTCCTCATTTACCGAGACCGAAAAATCATGCCGAAATTCATTGGTAAATCTCAAGAAAAACCTCTGTGGCGGATAGATAAAAAAGTGATTTTTTATAGGTTTAGTATTTTTTTAATGTTCAGAACCTTAAAAAAGTGAGAAAAAAAAACAGCCAAATGTGTGTAGGACCACGAACAGTGAAGGATTTCGGAGTCGGGATGAGTATTTACGCATGCATAGTATTGATTTTACCGGCCGAAAAATAAGTTGTATTTCATCATATTTCTCGAAAAAACAATGAAAAACAAAGTTATTTCTGCGGTTGTAACCGAAAATATACAGTAACTCAAAAACTATTGACTTAAATAGCAAAGTCGCTAAGAAACATAATTATCTTTGCATCCGTGCCCGATTGTAAAAATATTAATATTATAAATTTTTTGTTATTTTTTTTGTTGAAATATTATTTTTCCACTCTGCAATCGGCATTTTGTTTATGCTTTGATTCTTTGTTTGTTTCATTTGTTATTGTCACAACACATACGCAAGCAATTATAAATTGGCTTTGATCTCTGGCCCTGACATCAAGCAAAAGACACAAACTTTTATTCATTTTGAATATTGAATACGAGGCCTTTGGCAAATTTTTCAATGTATATTTAATGTATTTTTTTAGTAATGTGTGTTTAGTTTGTGCAGAATAAACAATTTTTCTTTATTTTTTTCTTCTTTTCTTTATTGTTGGCAATAGGCTCGCCCCTAATTACATGGAACTAACATAACTGGTGAAATATGGGTGTAATAAAGGTACAGCTCTGCCTAACCCTTCGGGGAATACAGGTGTGTTGTTAAATTATGTGTCATTGGGTCCAAAAATATGTGTTATTGGATCCAAAAATATCCCATACGCTTAAGTACATTGTTTTTTTTTCATCCCTCGGGAACTTATATGGGGAGTGCAACCCCTAATTATTTTAGTAATTTCCTTACGCCATTGTTTCGTGGTGCACAGAATACAACTTATTGCCAATTTACATCGATATAGTGCTAACAGTCTTCGAGTAAAATGGCTACGACACATCCGGATGGACGGAGAGAGGGACATGACGAAATTTTATGGGTTCCGTTTTTGCCATTTGGCTACAGAACCCAAAAAAGAGGAGTAGGGCAGGAGTACCTCACGGCTGCGTCAAATAGGCCCAGTTCACAAAATTTTAATATTTGTACCTTGTAAAAGACAAGGTACAAATATTAAAATTTTGTGTATGATACGCCCAAAGCAAATTTTATGGTACGGTACAGATTAAACGTTGAAGATATTGAGCCGTAAACGTTAAATAGTCACAAATGAAATTAACATAAGTTAAGGCTCCCCTTAACGCTCCTCCTAAACATTATGCATCGTGTATTTTGTTCCAATATATAAATATTGTTCCATGTTGTACTACTAAAATTAATTTGACCTTATAATTAACCTCTTATCTCTGCCCAATGAAGTAGTAGTTTATATACATATAACTAGCGACTCGCCCCTGTTTCGCACGAGTGCAATGTACTGACGTGGCGACATATCAAAACATTGAGATGTATGTGCTATGTCTAAGTTAAGAGGGTTTATCCTAAAAGTTGGAAACGTCGCAAATAACTGTCAAATATTTACCGGTTTTGATTCATATAGCAATATTACTGAATAGAAATAATGAATTTCAATTATACTCGTAACATTGAATTTGATATTGCACCCATTTTGAAACGCATTTGGAAAGTTTCCAAATAGTTTTTTTACATTTAAAACTAAACATTCGGTGTTACGATATTAATTATTGCATTTCATAATCAATATTCTAGTTCGCTAAATAGCCACATTTTTTATACCACAATAAAAACCCAGTGGAAAGCACAAACCGTTCACATCGTCCCTATAATACTCTCATCCACTGGTATAGTATCAAAATCTCTTACACAAAGCTTAACACTCTACATATGCCCACCCATACCCTGCACCTGATACAAAAAGCCACAATTCTCAACACCTGTCGGATCACCCGGAAGTTCCTTACTTCTTCCACAATATCATCAACGTTCTCTATTTAAATTCCTCCTTACACACTTGGTTCCGACCCGTGTGCAAGGTTTTTGTACTCTCATATAAGAGAAAAAAATGAAAGAACTCGAAATAATAATAATAAATAATAATAAAAATAATAATTAATTAATTAATTTTATTTAAATATTGCTAAATTAATCAAAACAGGGAAATATTTGACATCTATTTGCGACGTTGCCCACCTTCAGAATAAACCCTCTTAAATGTTAATGTATTATACACAGAAACCTTCCGAAATGAATTATCTAAATAATGGTGGAAACCTTGTCGCGTAGCGTAGCGTAGTGTAAAAGAACAACGCGGTCACACAGCAGACACGAATTTAAGCGACTGTCAATATATCATTAAAAGTTTTGCAAAAAATAAATATTGTGATTTTCATTTTTAATATTTTCCAAAGGTGTGATACAGAACGCTCAGTACCTAAATCTTATGTAACTAAAGTTCGTTTTTTAATGGCAGATAGTATTTTGACATTGAATTTTAAAATACTTTGTTGTTTGTTTTTCAACTTGGAGTTTGACAATTGCATCTGTCAAATTACTATCTGGGGCTATAAAAAGAACTTTAGTAAGAATTCTTGTGACGCTTCAATGATAAATAATATATATTAATATTGTGGTTTTTTTACAAGTCAATTGATAACCTCCTCCTTTTGGAAGTCGGTTACAAAATAAGAATGGTGATGGGAACACCGATGGGAACAACTACAGACCGATCTCATTGGCTACGGTAATCGCCTAAGTACTGGATAGTTTGCTTGATAGTCACCTAAGTGAGCATATACTCGTAGATCTGCATGACGCCCAGTTTGGTTTCAGGGCTGGGCAATCGTCTAAAACTGCGGTAATGCGACTCAAGAATACTGTCCAGTACTATGTTACAAGGAAAACGCCTACATACAATTTATTTATTGGACCTGTCGAAGGCATTTGACCTGGTGTCATATAACGTTTTGTGGGATAAGATTCGGGGGGAAACCATCACACCCAGGGATATGATCAATATATTGAAATATTGGTATGGCAACCAAACCAATAATGTTAAGTTGGCGGGCTCATGTTCGTCTGAGTATAGGTTGGAGTGTGGAGTGAGACAAGGAGGCCTAACTTCACCACGACTCTTCAACCTGTACGTTAATGGACTGATAGGTGAGCTCAGGGGGCTGGTGACGGTTGTTCAGTCGACGGTGTTTGTATGAACAACATTAGTCATGCTGACGACATGGTGCTGCTGAGCCCATCTGTCAGAGCCCTTAACAGCCTTATAGGGATCTGTGAGAGGTATGCAGGGTCACATGGCCTCAGGTAAAATGTAAGAAGAGTGAACTACTTATATTCAAGGCGGGTAATACGAGTCCGAAAACCGTTCCACCGATCAGACTTGGACGATTGCCTTTAAGCAGGGTCACGAAATTCAAGTATCTGGGGCACTGGGTCACCGAGGACTTCTCAGATGATTTGGATACTGAACGCGTAGGGCATTGGCAGTGAGATGCAACATGCTGACTCGCACGTTTGCAAGGTACTCAAAAGAGGTCAAAATTGCTCTTTTTAAGGCTTACTGCCAGACATTTTATACCTGTAGCCTGTGGGTCCAATATACGCGTAGATCTTTCAATGCCCTACGGGTCCTGTACAATAATGGTTTTACGATGCTGTTGGGGTTGCCTTGCTTTTGCAGTGCATCAGGTATATATGCTAAAGCCAGCACAAGCTGCTTTAGGGCAATAGTAAGAAAAAGAGTGTCCTATGACGCGTCGCGTGTGGGGCTGCACCAACAGCCTTCTGAATATTATATTGATAAGGGTTGATTGCCCAGTTGTGAGGCACTGGAACACCGTTCACGGATCTGGAGGTGCCCTATACATATAATTTTAATAGAGCAATTGTCAATAATAATAATAAATAAATAAATAATAATTTACTAACATAGTTATAGGGACTATTTACTAACAATTTATGGAATGTTATTCTGAATTAAATAATTAATAATAATAAATAGTTTACATAAAAGAGTGTCTTCTATTTACGTATTGTTTTCATAAAACTATGATAGGCATTAAAAAAAACACAAACAAAAGAACTCCGTTTAAAATAGTCTGGGTTGATTGCTTGGTAACTTTGTAATAAATTGGCTACAAATGGCAATTAGCTACATTTCAAAACATGTAAGATTATGCTAGCAGTTTCATCTGCAGGTTAGTAAATGATAAATCAAAGTATGTATCACGCATGTATGACAAGGTTTAGACAGAGATGGAAAGTCAAAATAATTTTATAGCGAATGTGGGTCGCCAGATAAGTTAAAGTCGTTTAAGTATTGTGTTACCATACACAGTTTAGAAATGTAGACTATGCTAATGCTACTGAAATATTCGTACATTCTTTGCACAACCTGGGGGTCTAATTCAAGATTTATCTTAGCAATCACTATTGCGACTACTAGACCAACAAGGTCTTCAATAACTTGGAACTCATTCGAAGGATTGTTCCAAAAGGTCAGTCAGTAGGTACCCCTATTTACTTTTTGATAATAAATCTGAACAAACTTACAATGTCTCTATCAGCCAAACGCCTTGGTTATCACGACATCTCCGAAAAAGCAGTTCATAGAACTAGGATTAGTTTAGAAGACAGGTAACATACCACAATACGATGTTATTAACACAATGGAAATGTGCCGTCGATCAATTTTTATTTAATAAAATGCCTGAAAGACTTTTCATATGTTTTCAAACATTTGATTTCTCAAAAAGGTGCTTTACTGAATATTACAGATGTCAAAGATGACCAGGACAATCCTGAAATACAACACACTTAATAAAGGAACCATTGCAACCTACCTTTCGACAAATACTTTATTTCTGGTACTGTGAAACACTTCCTAAAGTTCTTACAAATCAATGTTTACAATTTTTATTTTGCAATCCAATTATTACTTATCAGTGTTACTCTAACAACAAAGACCTTCGGGAATGAACATAGATTAATGACTCAAAAAACATCCTTTCCGCACTGGTGAAGTCCCGATGTTGCAACGCTCCCTATAAAAAGGCTCCACATGGAGCGACCTATATCATTTGCATGAAGTGTTTGATCGAAGTAGTACAAGTTTTAAAAGATAGCCAAGGATAGAAAGTCATGTTTTCTAAAATATTGTTCGTCCTTGCGACGGTGTGCGTTGTCAACGCGTCTGTGTTAACTGTCAGTGTTTTTGAAGGTAAATAAATTGACAAAGCTGTTGCAAAATTCAAATAATTGTTGTCCTGTTGTCTCGATATTGTTAAATATTTACAATGAAATATTGCTTGTTGCGAAACAACTAAATTAGGTAATTTATTATATTACAATATGATCCAGAAACTCAAGATGTGAGCAATCTAAAAGACTGCAACTTCCAAGAGTGTGACCAGCGTTGTCGCAGACTCAAGTTCCCCGGTGGCGCCTGTGTCAATGGTCGCTGCAAGTGTGATAACTTCCTCAATGCCGAAGGTATTTATGATATTTCAGTATTGACCGTGCTTCATTATTGTGAAACTCTCAATCTCTTCTCTCAATCGTCAATGGTCGCTGCAAGTGTTCTAAGTCCAGCAATACAAAAGGTATATAAGACTCCGTTACGATTGAAGGCTTGTGCAGACCAGCGCGACTTGTCGCGCCACGCGACACGAACAATACAATTTCTAAGAAAACTTCACAGTATAACAATAACCGGTGTCGCGTCGCGCGACAAGTCGCGCTGGTCTGCACAAGCTTTGAACTGAGAGTCGAATATAGTTCCTCCTTACGTTCCATTTTGCGCCTGTCTCCTATTTTATTATATAATTCTAGAAACAAATAAATCTGATTGCTTCATCTTTTATTACTTGGCGTATCTTCTTTTTCTTAAATAATATATAGATTTTACGAAACTGGTCAAGCCCTTCCCAAGACTGCAGTTTTTATTTTTTCTTGCAGATACCATGACTGACCCTGCTGAAACACTTCCACTATCCTCTTGTAACTCCATTGCATGCGACGACCAATGTCGGAGAACCGGCTGGCACAGTGGTGTCTGTATCAATGGGCAGTGCAAGTGTGACTACTTCCTAAACACAGGTGTCTAAAATTTGTTATCAAAAGTCATTCCACAATTCATTGCCTACTTAATAGGGATGATGACTAAACATGTTTTTTAGTCCGTCTTTGAACGTAATCTAAATATTTTGGCGATACATTGAGGTAAAATGTGCCATGACGTCACGAGTATGTAGATTTTATACATACTAGTGACGTAGCGACCCCCACTCCCCAACCTAAAATGCGTTTTATCTAAGTATTTTTTTATTAATATGATAACGCAAAAAATACGTACCTACATTTTTTTTATTATCTCAAAGACGGACTAATTAGATTTTTTTTTTTTACCCAGTTATCATCCCTATTGTCAAAAGTACCTTTCAAACGTGATTCTACCTTAAACTCAATATAATTACGAGTATCAAAACTTTCTTAGATGCGGTTTCAGTAAATACTCTCTTCAACTTAGAAGATTCTATTTCACCAAGACGATGCACCTACCAAGCATGCAACGAACTATGCCGTAAACACAAGTTCCCCGGTGGCGCCTGTGTCAATGGTCGCTGCAAGTGTGATAGTTTCTTCAGAACAGAGGGTAATAAATAATCAACACTATTTTGTACTTTACAAAAAAGATTTCTTGAAATGACACTGATTTCTTATACCTACAGCTATTTAAATATTCCTTCACATTTCACAACTTTGTATGTTCTAGTAGTTTCTTATTAATTTAATCTCCCTCTGTCATACATTGTCTGTAGCTCTCCATTTACCATGTTAACATTCTTTTTTGGTAGATGCTGTTGATGAATATTCAGAATTTGCCCCAAGACGCGTCTGCAGGTTAGCGAAATGCAGTAGTAAGTGTACCCGTCGTGGCTATGAAGGCGGTTCCTGTGTCGATGGTCGCTGCAAGTGCTTCAACAATCTGCAAGAAAAAGGTAACTTTTTGTATTTATATTGGAATACTTTACTTGCAACGCTGTTCTCTTGGTCATGTAAAGTTTTCATTTCAATTCTGTGTACAATGCAATGCGGTATGCCGTATTTTCTTCTATGTACCTACTTGCTGTGTGGTTTCTGAACAAGTCCAAACTATGCCCTATTCCAATATTGTGGAATAGGGCATATAAACAATTTTAATGCTGTTGCTATAAACAGCTTAGAAATCCATACTCTGAAATCATCATTCTTCTGCCCTTATCCCAATTTCTTTGTGGTCGGCGTAACAGTCCCTTTCTGCCATACTTCTCTATTAGTCGTCATATCGGTGGTCACCCCCTTTCTATCCATATCATCTTCCACACAGTCCATCCATCGTTTCTTTTGGTCTTCCCCTACTCTTATGACCATCGATATTCATACTCAAAACTTTTCTCACGACATTTTCCTCATTCCTCCGCATCACATGCCCTACCATGGCAACCGATTTCCGCACAACTTTTCAGACCTCTTATGTACTCATTTCTTAATCTATCCATTCGTGTAACACCACCCATACCTATTAGTATTCTTATCTCAGTTGCATGCAATTGCCTTTCCTTCATCCCTTTTGTGGCCAATCATTACTCTGAAATTTTACTAAATCCATGCTCTGAAATGCTACTGAAAAATTCATATGGTTTTGCATGACCTGGGTCTGACTCAAGACCAATACCGAGTAATCAGGAAACATAAATAAAAAAAAACATTCCGACAAACTGAGAACCTCTTCCTTATTTGAATTCGGTAAAAAAAAATACCTAAAAGACTTTACATAATTCTTCAAACGTTTGATTTCTCAAATAGGTACTTTACTAAATATAACAACAAGTGTCATAGATGGCCGGAACCATAGGGAACAGCAATGAAAGACAACACAGTAAATAAAGGAACCATCGTAACATGTGATAGGACCTACCTTTCGACAAAGACTTTCTGTCTGGTATTGTGAAACACTTCATAAAGTTCTGACAAATCAATGTTTGCATGTTTATTTTGCAATCCAATAATTACTTATCAGTGTTACTCTACCAACAAAGACCTTCGGGAATGAACGTAAATTAATGACTCACAAAAGATTCTTTTCGCACTGGTGAAGTCCCGATGATGCAACGCTCCCTATAAAAAGACTCCACATGAAGCGACCTATATCATTAGCAAAAAGTGTTAGTATCGAAGTAGTACAAGTTTTAAAAGATTGATGAAGACAGAAAGTCATGTTTTCTAAAATAATCTTCGTCCTTGCGACGGTGTGCGTTGTCAACGCGTCTGTGTTTACTGTCAATGCTTTTGAAGGTTATTAAATTATTTTATTAAATAACTTTTAATTGGTAAAACTGTTGTAAAATTCGAAATAAGTTGTCCTGTTGTCTCAATATTGTTAAATATATACAATGAAATATTGCTTGTTGCGAAACAACTAAAATAGGTAATTTATTTTCTCACATTAGATGATACCAAAACCCAAGATGTGAGCTATCCAAAAGACTGCAACTTCCAAGAGTGTGACCAACGTTGTCGCAGACTCAAGTTCCCCGGTGGCGCCTGTGTCAATGGTCGCTGCAAGTGTGATAACTTCCTCAATGCCGAAGGTATTTATGATAACACGGTATTGACCGTACTTCATTATTGTGAAACTCTCTTTCTCTCCTCTCAATCTTTCTTTTTCCCTCTTGTACTTGTTAATTATATCTACTACTGATTAGTTTTAGATGAAACTGAAAACACACACTCTGACCTAGAAGACTCAGTTTTACAAAGAGGTAAATATAATTTCAAGTCTGCGCAACTACTAATTAGAACTTTGTAATTAATAACATCATATTATTATAGATGATCCAGAGACAGAAGTTAAAGCAAAGCTGAGCAGATGTATTCTCAAAGTATGCGACCTGCTGTGCCGCTGGCTTAATAAGACCAATGGCTCTTGTGTCGATGGTCGCTGCAAGTGTGCCAACTCCACCATTGCAAGAGGTAATAAAACATTCCTTTATTATTGAAATGTCCTTCAACTATTTTAATTAGAAACCACGTTCTTCCGCGGATCGGATCTATTATGTTCCACTTAAGATTTTAAGTTTCTGCAGCTACGAAATAAATTCTAATTTCATGTTAGTTTTCGTCGTAGATGATGCTGAAGTGACAACGATCCGTCATCCGTAATTGTCAGAAATAACTTTCAAACGTGATTCTACATTTAACTCAATATACTCGTAATTACCAAACCTTTCTTAAATGCGGTTACAGGACATACACTCTCCAACTTAGAAGATTCTATTTCACCAAGACCCATGCACTCACCAAGCATGCAATAAGCTGTGCCGTAATTAATCAGAACATTATTGTACAGAAATAACTTTCAATCCTGATTCCTACCTTGCACTTCGTATATTGAAATTGAAAATGTAATCATGGTTTCTATCTCATGCAGTTTCTGAAAACTCACTCTCCAACTTAGAAGATTCTGTTTCATCAAGAAAATGCAACCATCAGGAATGCAACGCGCAGTGCCGTAAACTCCTGTTTCGTGAAGGCGTCTGTATCGCCGGACGCTGCAGCTGCAATAACTATTTTCCCATCCCAGGTTTAATGAAATTCAATTAAATGTTTTAATAATGAAGTATATGCGTCAATGGTAGTAATAGAAAGTGCGTAAATTTTTTCTATTTTTATTATAGTGTGTTCTTCTTTGCAGATACCATGAACGACTTGGAGGAATCTATTTTACTAGATGATAACTTCCTTACCACAGAAGGTAAAACATATGCTCTTGGACCATAAATGGAGACAAAATAAATACCTCCAATTAAATCATTAAAGCGGTGTTTGTAATGGTTAATTGCAATGTTTTTCTAAATTATGATTATGTCTGCCCGATATTTGTATTTTTTTTGTAGATTATTCCTATATTGTGTTTTTTAAATAGATGAGGTTTCTGACGAATCTTTACCTGTCTCCGAATTTTCAGAGGATCAAATTGCACGCGGTTGCAACATGC
This sequence comes from Agrochola macilenta, assembly GCA_916701695.1. Taxonomy (NCBI): domain Eukaryota; kingdom Metazoa; phylum Arthropoda; class Insecta; order Lepidoptera; family Noctuidae; genus Agrochola; species Agrochola macilenta. The sequence continues at coordinate 17,187,924 of OU753560.1, read as the reverse complement.
AGGCGTGTGACCAATTATGTCGCAGACTCAAGTTGTCCGGTGGCGCCTGTGTCAATGGTCGCTGCAAGTGTGATAATTTCTTCAGAACAGAGGGTAATAAATAATCAACACTATTTTGTTCGTTAAATAAAAGATTTCTTGTTATGACACTGATTTCTTATACAGCTATTTAAATATTCCTTCACATTGCAAAACTTTGTATGTTCTAGTAGTTTCTTATTAATTTAATCTCCCTCTGTCATACATTGTCTGTAGCTCTCCATTTACCATGTTAACATTCTTTTTTGGTAGATGCTGTTGATGAATATTCAGAATTTGCCCCGAGACGCGTCTGCAGGTTAACGAAATGCAGTAGTAAGTGTACCCGTCGTGGTTATGAAAGCGGCTCCTGTGTCGATGGTCGCTGCAAGTGCTTCAACAATCTGCAAGAAAAAGGTAACTTTTTGTATTTATATTGGAATACTTTACTACGATTGCAACGCTGTTCGCTCTTGATCATGTAAAGTTCTCATTTCAATTCTGTGTACAATGCAATGCGGTATGCCGTATTTTCTGTTGTGTACCTACTTGCTGTGTGGTTTCTGAACAACATCAAAGTATACTCCAATATTGTTTACTTAAAAAAAAGGTAAGGTAGGTTTATTTACTCAGCTTTTTGATTATAAGTTAATATGTATATCTTGTGCCTTTTCGTCCGCTAATAAGATAGACAGAATACTCTTTATTACCATGTCAACATTATTTTTAGTAGACGCTGTTGATGAATATTGAGAATTAGCCTCGAGACGCATTTACAATGCAACCAAACGTGTACCTACCAGTCGTGGCTGTGAGGGCGCCAGATGTCGTGTCATTGGTTCATGCAAGTGCTACAACTTCAAATTATAAAACAGTGTTATAATCTGAGGCTACAACAAAATACAAAGACAAGATGACTTTTTAATATTTGTGCTGGACGTATCATCTATCCTTAGTTTGCAAGTTGGAACATAGTTCTTTTAATACCTACATCATGCTTATTTCCTATTTTATTATTTACATTCGCACAGTAAAATACATAGAGATACGAGATATAACTTTTCAGCACAAAGGTACTGCATGTTTACTTCTGTGCATATTCAAATACTAAGAGACAGAACAATTATAATTTTAAAATAATCATTTTAATTAGAAAATTATCTAAAAATTTCAGTGATTATTAAGATAATGAATATAAAATTGTTTGCTAAGCTATTTTAACAATACCTTGTAAATTTTAATAGATGCATTTCTAACCAGCGATGAAAATAAAGAATCTCTCGTCGTCTAAAGTACTCGTACAAATGAATGTGATATATTAATTTATTTTTAAAGGAGTATAAGTTACAGTATTCTTACATTTTAAATATGATTTTCTGATATAATAACAAGAATAATTGTAACTGAGATATTAAACAGATTGACCCCATTTAATAATTATTAAATGAGCCAGATAATTAGCTACAAAATGTTAAATCTCAGAGCCAAATCCGTGCAGCCGTTTTAGCGTGGAAGCGTCACAAACAAACAAACACACTTTCGCATTTATAATATTAGTTAGGATTCTACTCTCTCCAAAACATTTTCTAGCACTTGTATCACAATCATGTCGTATTTTTCCTTGCAGAGGAGCTGCAACCCAGAGCCTGCAACACAGTGACTTGCAACCAAATGTGTCACCACCTCAATTACGCCGGAGGGTGGTGTCGCTTAAATCAATGTCAGTGCTACTAAAATTAATTAAGTATGTTATTCTGTAGCCTGTATATTACTTATAAATAGAATTAGTAATTAATATTATGGTAGGAGTATAAAACTTATAGGTAGGAAGTTATTATTATTTCATATAGTAAGTGAAGTAGGTACAAGTTTGAAGAGCCATAGAATCTTCAATACGATTTGACCTAAGTTTGACATAATTAATATTGTATCTGGTCATATAGTCGGCTCCCAATAAGCCCGCTGCGACTGGTCCTCCAGCCAAAAAGGCCGGCGGGAGGAAACTGGCTTCTCCCAAAACCGCGGTGGTCGTGATGACTATATATTAACGCCTGCGACTGTAATTTTTTTAATAAATTTATTTATTTAATATCACAGTTTAATCACAAAATATATAAAGATATTATTCAAAATAAAAACATTATAAATTAACAATGCATTTTATTATTACAATTTATGTTAAATTCCTTTATTTGTAGCAATTTTGTGGACATAACTTTAAATTGTTTTGGCGTTACTGGTGCATTCCTCTCCCATTTTATTATTTGGCATTGTACTACCAGTTAGTAAACAAAAACAAGTACTCTAAAATTGAAAGACTGTTCATTTTTATTAATTTAAACTTTAGTTCAAACTTCTAATCAAATCGAAAACAAAAAGCAACAACAATTTTCCAAACAAATTGCGAATTTTCATTTTGTTTGATCGCGCGCTAAACGGAAAGCCACACTTTTTGTTAAAAACTTTCCAGGAACTTAAACTAAACAATAAAAATAAAAGTAAAACCACCGAAAGAAAATAAATTCGTCTTGAAGCGTCAAAGAATAAGATGAATGAGAGGCTGGCGTTGAGTACCTTCTTAGTACTGCCGCTGAACAGCCGAGCCTGCCCTTTGAACAAGTCCTTACAATTAACTTGAAGAACAACATCTTCAGACTTGGTCGATTGTTATCTCAGAACTTTGGAGAAGTGGCCCGGTCGGAAGATCAAAGATTAAATAACAAATATGTGTACAGCCAGCTAACATTTCATTCGTTTTATTACCGTCGTAAAGCTGAAATGTGGCTATGAATCAATCGACAAATAAACACACTGAAATGTGGCTATGAATCAATCGACAAATAAACACACTGAAATGTGGCTATGAATCAATCGACAAATAAACACACTGAAATGTGGCTATGAATCAATCGACAAATAAACACACTGAAATCGCAAATATGAACGCATATAGGTCAATTTTGTTTAATGACAAAACTGACCGAAACGGCACAGCAGACATCCAATAATATCCTGGCACTCTGTACCTTAAACAAAAACAAACATAATATGTTGTGGCTAAATAATAACATCACGAGTCGATCGACCAGATGGCCAATTCTCGTACTTAAAAAACGTTCACATCCTGTCAAATCTGTCAAACTTGTCAAAAATTTTGGTAAATTGATTGTATTTTTGACAGATTGCGAATGAGATGCAAATACGAACGTTCTTAAAAATTACGGGATTTTAATTGGTTAAGCTCTCTAAGCTACGATCGCTAGATCTTTGACAGTTGTTACGGGTCGTCAGAAGCCCGAAAGTCTGACAACCAGTCTTACCAAGGGGTATCGTATTACCCAGTTACTGGGTTGTGGTCAGATAGGCAGTCGCTCCATGTAAAATACGGTATTGAGCTGCATCCGGTTAGACTGGAAGCTGACCCCAAAATAGTTGGGAAAAGGCTAGGCAGATTGATTTCACCCCTCCGTGGCTCGGAGAGTACGTTAAGCCATTGATCCCGGCTGTCATTTGTAGATCTTTGACAGTTGTTACGGGTCGTCAGAAGCCCGAAAGTCTGACAACCAGTCTTACCAAGGTTGTGTTATCCAGTAACTGGTATGTGGAGGTTAGATGAAAAATACTGGTATTAAGCTTCATCCGGTTAGACTGGGAGCCGACCCCGACACAGTTAGAAAAAGGCTAGACAGATGATGATCTTTATATTTCCTTCTTATCTAATTAACGGAACAACTTACGCATGTATACCCTATCTTGCGAAACGAACTCATTTGTTGATGCTACGATATTGTATATCGTATATATAAATATACGGTGAAAGCGACGCCGGTCAGTTGGCTATAATTTTCTATTTACGGCCTATAAAGGCTTTCATTTCTAGGCACTTGTTATTGGAAAAGCGTTCTTGACGTCCCCTGTGTATTCTCTTGCTGGTCGAGTAAATAAAACACTGATTTATACCGTCGCTTTGACGATGGAAAAATGGTCTTTGTGCAGGATTCTGTGCTGTGTATTTACGGGAAATGATAAATTCAAATCCAAAAGTAATTTATTCAAACTAGGCTGAGAATCAGCACTTTTTGAACGTCAAAATTACATAAGACAGTCCCCCAAAACGCCCACCCTTCACCACTTCCTAGTGCGTTAGCTGGGAAGAAGAAGTGGCGCAACAAACTCCACAGCAGCACAGCTGTCTGATGTGCGTCGGTTGATTAGTATACAGATAATATTGTTTATTACAGAGCAATGGTGGTCCTGTGATAACAGCCCCGACTTACGAGCTGTAGGTCTTGGGTTCAAACCCTGAGAGGCGAGGGAATAGTTTAATTACCACTGGTCTCAAAACGGTGAATAAAAACATCGTGAGTAAACCGGCATGTCCTAGAACCGAAAATTTGAAGACATGTGACATCTACCAACCCGCACTGGGTCCGCGTGGTGGATTACAGCGAAGCGTAGAAGAGAGGAGGCTTCTGTCCCAGCAGTGGGAAACATTATACACTGGTTATTTATGCTATATTGTTTATATGAGGAGCTTGTGGCTAAGTAACAACAGCCGCACTGGTCGATCCATGGTTGGTCAGTGGATGGGTGACCATATTTACATACCGAGACTCCTCCGTGCCTCGGAAAGCACGTTAAGCCGTTGATCCCGGCTGTCTTTCGTGGATCTTTGACAGTCGTTACGAGTCGACAGAAGCCCGAAAGTATGACACCAGTCTTACTAAGGGGTATCGTATTACCCAGTTACTGGGTTGTGGTGGTCAGATAGGCAGTCGCTCCATGTAAAATACTGGTATTCAGCTGCATCCGGTTAGACTGGAAGCCGAGCCGACCCAAACATAGTTGGGAAAAGGCTAGGCAGATTGATTGATGCTATATTGTTTATAACAGAATTGAACCCTAGTGATCCTGCCGGGGTTGCGGGTTTGTCCGAATGGGATATCGCGGCGGGGTTTTAGTCAGTAAAAGTCTGACACACCCTCCCGCTCCGCCCAGAGCGGGAGAAGTTATATGATAATTTCCCACCTTCAAAAAAAAAACCCTAGTGATACATTACGGCTGTATGTAATGTTCATTATTGAAAAAGGGAGAAAGTAAAAAGGCTCTCTCACTTGCTCTGCGGATACTATTTCATTATTTCTAATAATGAAATAGTATCCGCAGAGCAAGTGTAGTAATAGCATAATTTATTATTAGAGGCGAATATAAACAGTAGTCCACCAGACTGATAGGTAATTTTATTGAAAAACCTTCGTATGATAAGAAATTAAATAGGACAGTAATTCAGAAAGGTGTGAAATGCGTAGAATTTTCAATTGGATAGTTACTATCTTCCCATCACGTGAGTGTTCTGGGAAAACCTAAGAACAAACATACCTTCAAGTGAACTAGCTAGATAAGTAAGAAATTGAAGTAGCATTTCTTAATAGTCAATTGACATTGTGATAACAATTAACACGCATTTCATAAGTTGATGTCGATACTTGTTTAGGTTCAAATACATGGGCCATGTACTGGACATGTACTGCAATTTTTTAACACTATAACTAATGAGAATTGCACTCAGTTGTTGAGTTTATTTTACTGCGGGTAACAGAAAGTTGTAGGAAAATAATAAAGTAATGAAACGAAATGAAATTGTGTATTCTGTTAATGGGATACCCACTTTTACACGTTATATTAAAAATAAGCTAGATGAGGTCGGCGTTTCCTATCTGACGACTCTGAGAAGAAAGGCCGAAACAAACTCAGAGGTCACAGTCTCTTTAGACTTAATCTTGGTCAGGCCATATGAGGACCATGTAGATTAGTGTCTGAAATGGTCCTTTGAAGAAAGAATCACACAGTTTTGTGGATCTGTCCAGTCATGCATTTGCCACTAATCGTGTAGCTCGACTGAGAACTATAGGAGCTCAATTCTAAGTCCCGCACCACAAATCACGAAATATGTTTGGAGCTAACGTTTTTAAAACAACGTTCAGTTTCTGTCAAAAATCAATCTGCCTAGCTAGTACCTAACTGATGCAGCTGAATACATGGAGCGACTGCCTATCTGACTTCCACAACCCAGTAACTGTGTAACACGATACCCCTTGGTAAGACTGGTTCTCAGAATTTTGGATTTATGAGTACCCGTAACGACTGTCAAAGATTTAAGAATGACAGCCGGGATCTACGACTTAACTGCTTTCCGAGGCACGGACGGGTCTCGTTATGTAATTGATGATTACCCATCCACGAACCGACCGCGGCATGCGTCGACCCGTATGGCTGTTTTTATTTAGCCACATTTAGAAATGCCAGAGTCAGGATGATGCATTGAGTTATACATAGAAGGATGTTTTTAATTCAAGGCAAATGGCACGTAAAATTTAATCGGAGTGGCAACCCCTCTCTGATTAAATTTTACGTGCCATTGCTTTAACTAAATACGTTTAGCACTAAAAACGTATTAAGTGACTCGTGGTGCAAGCGAACCTTAGAATTACTTTATAATTTTGCTACAAAACTTCTTGTTACCAGCAGCAAAATAAAGTCAACAACTCAGTGCAATTCTCATTAACATTCCGTGTTCATAATTCGTCTATCATTCTCACATTGTGTGTAACGAACAAGTTGTTCTGAACAAACTTAATTAACTCAGTTGCAATGTCTTCAGAATTTAGGCTCTTTCATTAAAACTTAAATTAATATGCGTCACGTATGGCTGTTTTGCGGTTGTTAAGAATACGCTGTTATTTGAATTTTGTGTTGAAATGAGGTTTATTATACAGAGTGAGGGCTGTGGAATGAAAAGTGGTACAGTCACTAGCGTGAATATATTAATATGGACAGGTCGGCAATAATATCTGATTTTATGATTCATGCATTATTATCTGTCGTCAAGATGATGGCAAATATTATATGTAATCATTTGCAGAAGGCGTAATTATACAAGTGGCAGCACAAATAATATGTAATTCGAAGGACCATCTAATGAGATTAACGACGCCAAATTAAAGGATGCTGCATCTGGTTCTATAAGATGTGTCACCTCTTTTAATGCAATAATACTGGACATGTTTTGCAATATGAAAATAATCACTATATTTGCCATCATCTTGACGACAGATATTAGGGCCACAGCAGACTAGCTACTTTTAGCATCGGCCATCGGCGATTTTGCGACGCAGCAGTAAAAAGCAGCTAAATCGCCGATCGCCGATGCTAAAAGTAGCTGTAGTGTGTGGTGTGCGGAAATCAGATATTTATGCTCGTAACTGTACCTACTGTCTGAGTATTTACACTGTGGTGACACTATGATTTTTGGTGTCGGGACAACTATTGCGAACATTGTGAGATGTTTAATGTTTTACTACGATCGATCCTTTCTTTCATCATTCATAAGGAGAGTAATTTTGGGGTTTATTAACCATACAGCTACTTACCTGATGGTATAGTACTAGGTAAGAAAGAAAAAAAAGAAAAATTGAGTCTGTTAGGCATGTACTTGATCCTACCTAATTGTACCTTGAACCTAGGTATAATAACACAATCCTACGTACATAGCTACATATAAAACATAAAGAAAACCTTTGAAAATATGTGAAACACGGAGTTGTCGGCCGTCTCGAAATAGAAACGTCGCGGGCTCTCTCATGAATATTGATGCTCTGAAAAACCTACTTTCCGTTGAAAGCTCTGGTATCTACGTAGTCGTAGAACTGCCGATAAAGACTGCAAAAGATACTATTGTTATGTTAAACATTGATACACTTGCAAATGCAGCGAGTAGTCTCTGGCTTGGATGATAGTGTCATTTCCCGTGGGAGGCTGAATGAAGGCAGTGCCCGTAGGCATTGAAACATACACAGTCATGTAATGATAATTTTGTACTAGAAAATCTATGAAAGGAATAGACACGATTTGTTTACTACCTTGGCAGTAGCTAAAAAGATGAAGAAAAAGCCTATGTGGGTATATACATATTTGCTCATCCCCTCTCTTTTTACATGACTACCCAAAAAGGATTGTAATGTTTTCAGAGTTCATGTACCTATAATGTATGCATGTAAGTTTCTTTGTTCCACCAGAATTTCTAAATGCCTGAACAGATTTGGATGTTTGCGGTATCGTTAGAATCCTTGAATTATCCCGAGTGGCATAGGCTTTAATAGATAAATATATAATATAGATAAATAAAATTGTCATTGCAGTCAGACAACGGTCTCCCGACAGCAATGACAATTTTATTTATCTTTTTAGTCTGCGAGTAAATGATTGAGCTTTCGCTTTGTTTATACAGATGAACTAATACAACTTGATTTTTACTTTTTAGTTCGTGTTTTGGCAGGGCAGTTAATTTATTTTTCTTGCGTGTGCTGTTAAATATAAAGGTGATTTAAAGAAGATGGAGAGCAGCATCATCTATAGTTTTGCCTGATACGGTGACATACGCTTGTAAGCGACAGATGTTCCAACAGTGCACGCACATTTCGCCAGTTACGTGTTGTGTTTTTCTGATATTTCGGGTAGTTATGACAACTTACGCACTCCTTACATGAGCTTTCCACACAAAATTAACACAGAAATAGGACACAAAGCTTTACCCGCTTTCTCTTGACATTTCTATACATATGTATATACCTAAGTATCTAAGTTATGTACCTAAGTTTAATGTGAATGACCTTTATCTGATGACTAAATGCAAAATCCTGATCATTTTCCCTCGAGTATTTAATGCAATACATGCATGCTGTTAGTTGGTTTTGCTTATTTCTCAAATAGATACAACATTTGTATAGGTAAGAATAAAATATGAAACGTCGAATTTTTATGTATGGTCTCTTCCAATAGTATTTGATGAAAATGTAAACGAATGTATCACATCAAGTAGGTATCTGCGAATGCCAATTTGTAGTGTCTCTTCTAAATTAAATGCTTTGATTTGATTATTTGAATTTCTGAACCCGAAGGTCTAATTTTATATCACTCTAAAGATATTTTTCATTTGACAATTGAGATTTATTTTATAACCTCAATTTTTGTAGAAGAATTTTCAATTACAATTTAATAATGTTATTCAAACAAATTGTTGGAAAATGTTGTGAGATATTAAGTTGAAACCTACTTAATACAGATGATTGTGTTTCTAATTCACTTTAGTGAGTGATTGAGTCAGAATGTACACTGAAAAGGGTTTGTTTACACTACCATCTACTTTCGGAACAGACTATACGCCACTTTTACCAACGCCTTTGTGGGTTGCATATTGGAAAATTCATTGGCTGATTACGAACAACGACTGCGCCTTTACAAAAACACAGTGCCGCTTCATATTCAAAATAAATGACAAGAGGTTGATAATAATTTTGAACATATTTACTACAAGTAAAGCCGGAACCATTATATACAGATATCTACATAAACTCTATGGAATCTTAGCGCGACAATACACGCGTCTGCGATGTTTAACAACTAGTTCCCACAGGCCGATTGTTTGACTCGATTTGGGCTTGGCAAATGTAATCGATTTCCCCGCAAACTTGTACCTGGACCCTTCATAAGTGCCACAATAGGGAAACACACCGCATAACAACTCATGTTTTAGTACATAGAATTACAAACTATTGAGAGAGAGATTGTATGTGTGTTTGGAAACATTGATTTAAAATCAGTATAACCGGATGCGACTAGTGGATATTTAACATGGTGCGACTGCAATAGGCCATTTTTATGGCCTCTGAACATAGCTGCTATAGCTGCCATTAACACCCACACTTTGTATATTTCAATAATTACCACGTTCAGTGCTGGCCTTGTGGGTTCACCTAGTCGCATACTGGATCCTGGGAGCCCTCGCAGAGTGATCATTTTAAATGTAGGTTTTTCTTAGCAAATACAACATTATAAATAGTGAAAATAACAAGATTTATTAGTATATGCGTCGATTTTAAAATGCATTTTTTTTTTGTTACAAATATTCACAAAAAATGTTAAAGGTTGGAAACGACGTATAGCGGAAACGACCATATACCAACAAGACCCCCTAAAAAAGCGAAAATACAATTTTACTTCGTTTTTAAATGTTTATAACACGGTTTTAAATCGAATGCCGTTGACCGTCCGCGATTGCAGGTAACCCTCCCGGAGGGGTCACTTCCAATATGTATGGCGGCATGGCGTTTGAGTCCTATGACAAGTGGGTGGAGTCGAAAGTGTAAAGTAGATATTTTTGCAAAAAAAAATACGAAGATTTTTTCCTGAAAACACAATTTTCCTGCATACTACTATAAATACATTTTATAACATAACCACAATGTACAACTATCGTTCCTATGAATAATTTTACCTCAGTAAATTTAATTATAGGCAGCGTGCACACCGCAGCAGGCAGCGGTTCATTTGTTAATGTCGTCGCAACGCGAGGCGCATTCCTAATTTACTACCGCAAAAAATTCGATCCAGCTCGGATAAATTCTGTTAGGGAAACAATAAGTGGTCAGTTTTATAGGGTGTCTGATATGTGGGGCATTAAAGGAAAGTAAGTACTTATATATTTGGTTTTGCTTGCAGTGTTGAAATGTTTTGGCTTCCACTGTGGCGGCATCTACATCGCCACATGTGAACTACGAATCAAAGACCTGTCGTCACACAAAATCCTGTTCCTCATACCTCTAAACCACAAGACTATTAAAGTATGATTTTTTTTGTTTTTTTTTGTTTGGGAAATGAATCTGAAGTCAGTTTTTGCAAATTCTTTGTAATTAGAGTACTTTGTACATGTTGAACTACTACAGAAACATTCCTGATAAGACGTTTTCATAGAAATAAATACAGATAAAGTAGAAACATTAAAAAAGCAACAAATTCAAGTCTGCAACCAGACACGATAAAATCTTTAATCTAGCTGGTACCTACAGTACGACATAACTTAGATGTAGCATAAATTCGATTTGCTTATATTCATTTCAATTTAAGGAATGTATTTGGTTATATGACTTAACAAGTTATTGCGTTTGCGTAAAGATCATTTTCACCTAAAGCAGTAACAAATATGATGGTGATTTTGAAGGCGCACTCAGTTCAGATGGTGATCGGTTTTACGAATTTTACCGATGCTACATCTAAGTTGTGTCATACAGTACGTGCTGACCATGCATCAGCTAAGAACCGCACCGCCACAGGTACAGAAAACATGAAAACACACCAACAAATAAGACCAAACACAAAGAACGAAACTGAAATACAGTACACCAACATTCCACATGCGCAAATTGAACGGAACTCGAAACAAACTTGTGAATTTGATAGCACAAACATGGCACAAACAGGTGCACAAAGTTATGCACACACCTTGCACAGGACGCGTGTGGAACTAGCTGAATAATTCACTGACACATATTTGTGCAACGTAAACTATCAGAAGGTTCTATTTGGTCTGTATCGGAAGTAAGTGAAGGAACCTCTGTTCGAGTCCGAACTCGGGAACATTGTGATATGCTCCGTGAACTTGCCTCGATATCATTTTGTGAAGATTCTCTTTGAGTTTTTGTTTGAGAATTCTGGATATTTTTACTTTAGTGAACAATATTTTTAGATGAGTCTATCCTTGATTCGTATACGATCACGATGTGGTACCTATTAATCCGTTATAGGTTGGCTTGGTTTTCCTAATTGTAGCTTCATGGGATTCAGAATCAATTGCATCGTAATACTTAGATGACGTTTCTGAAAATAATTGAAAATAGCGAACACAATAAAACACAAAAAAAAGGTTAATTTCCTTATTTATTTATTGCTGAGTACTGGCCTGTTGGCTGCCGGTACAGTACCTAGAGTCCGCGCCACCCTCAGAGGAATAACTAAAGTACTCTGAGGCGCCACCGCTGAAGTCCGGCGGAAAATTGTAGAACTAATTTTTTTTTAATGCAATGACATACACTAGCGCCGCGTCTATCGGATTTGATTTCTGGTGCGGACTACAGCACCGAATCTTCATCTATTAAAAGCCTAACGTCACTATCTGTCTTATCTTTAGCACACAGACTTGTGTAACATTCTCATTACATTTTCTGAAATTACCATACATTTATTTGCCTGAGTTTTTTTACTAGAGCTCACGCGAACGGAGCCAGCAGGCCTAACATGAGACACGCGACAATTACTCGCTCTCGCGTGAGTAATTGTCGTCTATTTCTGTCACTTTTCTCTTTTCTGACAGCGCTGCCATACAAAATAGTCGAGTCGTTCTGTCAAACTTGATGTTTTATCGACCAAAATTTTAGGTGGAAATCGTCAAAATCAGAATAGCAAAATTGCCATTTTCTCTAATAAATAACTCAGTGCCATCTTAGTGCTGTCAAACTAAAATACCTATAGTTAAGTTGTGTCACTTTAGTCTAATTCAGAATGGGAAATCGTCGTTTGAAACTAAATTTTAGTGATTTTTAATCTAGTTTAGAGGAATTTGTGTCAAGAGAATCAGCACCATTGAATTAATGAAACGGAATCTCAAGCCGATGTTGCTATCTTAAATATTATTGTTTTTAATAATTTGCAACATAGGTCTCTCGTCGCGAGATATAGAAGTGTCAAAGTGCCTTTTTCGAGTTTACTCGGCGTTTACGGTCGTGTTAAGGATTAGAATTCCGTCAGAACCGTAGACAATTTTCGACAAAACGAGGAAAAGAGCGAACTCGCGCTTTTCATGTTAGCCCTACAGGGCATAGCTAGCCATAAATAAAACTTTTGTCAGAAGACAAAAGTTGTCAGGAGGAAGTAGAAAGAAAAACAATCGTAGCAGTCTGAGTCAACGGATGAAGTCTTAGATGTGCCCGATGTCCTATCCTCAAAGGCAAATAGCAATCTGAGCGCAAATATTTCAATTCGCTCGAGCACCGACCGATAGCGCAGAGGTTATTTCCTTTGTCGCTTTATCTACATATTGAGCCAACATTATCGTTTTATAATTCCTATCTCTGAGTTGTAATAGTGGGGATACCTACACGATAAAAAAATATGTTTTAACCTGTTAACTGCTGAAATCACAACAAAATAGAAACGATAAGGCCGCGTCCTAAACAAAGTGTTCAACGCGCGAATACGCGACCTTCGCGTTCATTTTGTTTGGCAAACCCGAAAGCGGTCGCGCCAACAGAGAGTGACTTCCGCTTTTCCAAACAAATGAGTAAATGATCGCTTTGGTTAGGACGCGGGGTAAGAGCTTCTGCAGACGACCGCCTGACGTAAAAACTTAGGAATCGCATACAACGTTAATGTAAGCAGTTGACAGCGAACTGATTCATTATTATAACAGTAACTTTCAGGTGAATCATTGTGACCGAATATTCTTCAAGCATTTCTAATTGAATCATAAATTCGAAGTACATATATTGTCCAAAATAATGTTTATTTTTGGAACTGCGTCTTTGAAACAAAGTCGCACAGATGAAAACAGTAACAGTATTGTTATTATCTACAACTTTATAATGAACTTTTATAATTGGCTCATTATTAACTTTGTTTGAGCAACTTTCTTCTTTAGCGCCACTCACTTACTCATACTTTTAATATAAAAACATTACAAAGTGTTTTCAACAATTAGCGTCTATTAAGAAACTAAGAAAAGTAAAACAAAAGAACGTAATTAACATTTGATTTATTCCGTTCTCCTTTTAATAAATAAAGGTCATGTTTCACACCAGCACGCGTAGCAAGACCACAATAGAAACGGGTTTTGTCGACGGAAGAATTATAGACAAAATGACAGATAAACAATCACAATCTGTCATTTTGTCTATTGGATGTCGGACACTGAAAATGGAATGTTGTGAGTTTGTGGGAGGCACAGTCATACTTTACATCATGGGTCATCAGTATGAATGTCTTCTAGGCAACATGAGGCTCCAGGGGCTAGTGCAGATAGGAGTTCATTCGATTTATCGCGTCTGGTTAAACCACACTTTTTTTTTTTTTCGGTATTAATAAGAACTGACGTTCTTAGTAATTGATTACAATCTAGCCTAATAGACTAATAAGTAATTTGATTCTAACTTAATATTTTACGAGATAGATTATATTATAACTAAGAATAATGTCAATTTGCACTTTTACACAAGGTCAATTTCGTAGCACTTTCTTAGGGTCTGATAATTGATAAAACACTTTGTTCATGTGTCACATGTATAGCACAGCATTGTTACTATTTATTATTAATTCACTATTTACACACTACACTAACTCAAATGGTTTAGTTCTCTTTAGCCTACGCACTATGTCTGTGTTGTCTAGCTGCTGAATTGCCTCGATATTCACATGCCGGTGGAGTCTGCGATCGATGTTAAACCACACTGGGATCGGAACATTTCATTCATATTTTCAGTAGCAACAGCACACCGCTATCACGTAAAGCTGACTTCTTACTATGAGATATATACGAGTATTTGTATCTCGAGATTTAAATTAATATCGCTCATCGTACTTTTATATGGAACCGTTTACACTGAGATGTAATATAACATCTCTCTTTTGAAACCCAGGCACTGCAGTGCTTCCGAAATGTTTGCGGGAGCTTCCATCGGTGATTTCTTCTCTATCATCAGGAAAAGAACCGCGTCGATGATGAGCAGGGTCCGTGGTAGCACCAACACTGTCCTCAGAACGTTAGTGTGCAAAATAAACGGTCCGTTTACTGTGTACTGGGCGAGTGTTCACTTACTCAGTAATAGGAAATAGACTGTAATATATATTTTATCTTGATTTTGTACTAACAAATGACTAACACCCTGTTTTATTTGTATTTTTATGTGTTCTACTAACAACCCTTATTATTTGTTCAAAATGTATGGACGTATGTCTGAAATAAAGATATATTATTATTTTGTTATCTCGGGATATTACTATATAATAAATCTCATAGTGAAAAGTCAGCTTTAGATAGCATTAGGTAATGAAACCTGTAAATATTTTTTTTTTTTTTCGAGTCTTTGCTGTGCCACTGCTGGTCAGAGGCCTCCTCCAAGTCCTACCTACCTACCTAGCCTACCTAGGGACCTACTCCCCTTTATACTTACCTTTCCCGCTAAAAGTGTAGATAATTATAAAGAGGATAAAAACATGAATTGCATAAGTTACAGTTAGTTCGTTTTAAATACATCTTTCTTGGAGAAGACTTAAATAAATGACTGGATTATTCACGCCAACAAAAAAAAACCGGCCAAGTGCGTGTCGGACCACGCACAATGAAGGGTTCCGTAGTCGGCAAGAATTTATCCCAACAAGAAACTTAACTTAGTTGTTGAGAAACATGTTCTCCCATACATCGATATACGTCACGGTCAATTCTCCAGCTGTTCTGCAAATGTAAGTTTGTAAATGCAAAAAAATATGTTTTTATGTGATAAAATTACAAATTATCAATTTTCGGACTGTTTCCTTTACTTGTGCTGTGAGACCTTGCTTCCTGCCAAATTTCATGATTCTAGGTCAACGGGAAGTACCCTGTAGGTTTTGGTTTATTTGCGAGTATCAAAATATGTCACATAAATCGCCATATTTTTTTATTGCGTTGACTTAGAAGCTTGATTTTTTTAGAGCTCCAAGGGGACATAGATCTACGTATGTAATATTAATTTGAACATGATACCTTCACTCGTTCTTGAAAAAATGGGTCTTGACAGACTGACGGACGGACAATAAAGTGATCCTATAAGGGTTCCAGTTTTCCTTTTGAGGTACGGAACTCTAATTAAGATACTTAAACCAAAAACTGTCAGCATGCACAAGAACATAATATTATCACAGTTCAGCCTTTACCCTAAAGACTAACAAATAATATTTTAGAAACTAACTTTGTTTTAACAGGCACATGGGCCAGTAGAGAATTCACGAGTGGATTTTAATTATTTTAATTAATTTAGACAAGTTATTTTCAAACTCTTTCTCTTGGGAGTTGGACAGTTTGACACATGTTACAACAAATTCATAATGATCGAACGATTTCATTACTTAATTGGTAAGTAACAATATTGGAAGTAAAAAGTTTATCTTTTTCTTTTAAGTATAAATTTATATAATTATAGTCGTGAGGGGTCATCAACATTAGGAGCTGAATAGGGTTCAATAAAGTAGACCATTCATCATTCATATAGTGATTAGAGTCTGCGCCACCACTGAAGTCCTTTTGACGCGGCACTAGTATCTATGTCATTGCATTAAAAAAAATGTAGTTCCACAATTTTCACTCTACAAGGATCTTTTGGCGCCTGAACGAAATTGACAGGGGGCGTGTTGTTAGCAAACATTTGTGAAGTTGACACAGAAATGGTTCCATACCATTTCTGTGTCAACTTCACAAATGTTTGCCAATGTTTGTTTGCGTTTGTCTTGGTAATAAACAAGATGGCGGCATGATGAAGATGAAGGATGGCGTGATGGAACCGATTTTAGCCGCGCACCAAACGATCTTTATTCAGCTATAGATATAGCTATAGATAACTAAAACGATTTTTTTATAAAAATGGCTAGTGTCAACTACGTTATTTTTGTCTGTACTGTTGTTTGAAAATCCGTGCTTTTTAATGAAAATACATTTTGCAAGATATGTCCTGCGGCAGACATTTTATTTACATCAATTCACAAACCGATGACATATAAATCAAGCTTTAACATACTACAAACACAATGCATTCATTAAATGAATATCACGATCGCAACCGAATTAATATTTGCATTGTAATTTGCAAACAACTCATTTTACACATTGCAGTGTGTCAAAATTAGTGTCCGACCGAAAATGGATTTTCAGTCGAAAACGTAAATGATTTAGACATAAAATATGAAAATTTCCGCTGTACTCTGAAATCTTGTTTGTTTTTTTTTACACCAAGGGAGAGAATGAGCAAATATAGGCTTTAAAAGAAATAAAACACGATAGCCGAACGTCAACTGATATTGCCCAGCTTTACGAAGTAGGCCGAATGACGCGATTCACGTACTTCTGATTTTAGGCTTGGCCGAAGCTTCGGTTGGTTTATGGCCGAAAACGAAAATATGGCCGTATTATGATTTTATGGCCGAAAACGAAAACGGAACTTCGGTCGGTCACAAGTCAAAATATGTAATTCCGTCGATGTTATTGTTTTCATAGCTCTTTCATACTTTAGCAACCAGTCCACTTTTCTATAATATTGTCATAATATAATGCAAAAGTTTAATGTCTCTTTAACGCAAAATTAATATTACTGCTTGAGTTATAATTTCTGAAACAAAAGACAACTCCCAGGAAACTACCAGAAATTTTATAGTGAGCATACACAAAACATTTCTTTGCAAAACTTTTGCAGTTTTATACATTCACGGGATTACACGATTAAACACGAACTCAAACCTAATAATCGGAAACAGTCAAGAGAGAGAAGATGGAGAGGTTGAAGGTTGACTAATAAGTTGTCACTGATAAATCAAAACAACAATGATGCATACGTTTATCCAATCTATTTGATACTGACCTCCTTGGAATTATGTACAGCTCATTTCGTTATTTCTGAAAACCTATACGAAAACAGTGACAGCAAAGACAATAATAGCAAGATACAAATCTAACGGAGGTAATCTATGTTTATGTGAGACAGATAACATAATTGTCATGAACGTCATCTTGGACGCTCAGAGTAATAACTCTTGGACGCTACGCGTTCGGATGAAACCGTGGGTCCGAGATTTTCCGATGTCGAAATGACCAATCACAATTTCTCCGGACGCTAAGGTTACTATCGCTAAACAAACACAATTGTCGCTAGGTTACGGTTGCTAGACCTGCAATTGGTTGACTTTGGGTAGTCACTCTGCTGTCAAGTATGTAGTTCTTAGTTCTGGCTCGCAGGTTAGCCAACCGTTATTATTGCATAAAAGTGCTCATATTACTCTGAGTAAAAGTGTAAATACAGACTAAGTAATATCAAGCGATCCTCAACCCAAATGACACGCCTGTCAAACACTCAATGACGAAGTTATTAAATATAAAATACTTATGACTTTCCGTACGGATGTAAGAGTTTAACCGACCAAAACCGATTTGAATTACAAGTGGCTCATCAATTAAAGTTCGTGACTGTACATACTTAGCTGGTGCCTTATCCCTTTTGTGAATCGTACGTAAATTAATCAAACACCTACTCGTATATATGAATATGTAGACACCTGTCTAGAATCTACTCAGCAAACACAAATTACATTTGTCAGATCATACAATATTGATGCATATCGTCTTACGCGGCCCAATTGTGTCTACGTATCTATAATTCAAACACTATTGTACACGTGAAGACTTCATTTCGTCACACTAATTGATTGAGTTGTACATAATCATGGTATAATGTGACATCTCGTGTATTCTGAATATTGTTGACACTAAGGATATTGTTTGATAGATTATATGGAACAGAGGGAAACAATGAAAATTCTTGGCGTTCATTCGGGCCTGGAGAAAGGCAATTTCTTCCTCTTCTTGCGAACACGCGCCAAGCACTTGTTAACAGTTGAAAAATAACGACAAAATGAACCACACATATGTACTTAATGCTTATGGCATTACGTCCGCCTGGGGCATTACGTCCGCCTTTAGCATTACATCCGCCTTTGGCATTACATCCGCCTTTGGCATTACATCCGCCTTTGGCATTACATCCGCTTTTGGCATTACATCCGCCTTTGGCATTACGTCCGCCTTTGGCATTACATCCGCCTTTGGTATTACGTCCGCCTTTGGCATTACATCCGCCTTTGGCATTACATCCGCCTTTGGTATTACGTCCGCCTTTGGCATTACATCCGCCTTTGGTATTACGTCCGCCTTTGGCATTACATCCGCCTTTGGTATTACGTCCGCCTTTGGCATTACATCCGCCTTTGGTATTACGTCCGCCTTTGGCATTACATCCGCCTTTGGTATTACGTCCGCCTTTGGCATTACATCCGCCTTTGGCATTACATCCGCCTTTGGTATTACGTCCGCCTTTGGCATTACATCCGCCTTTGGTATTACGTCCGCCTTTGGCATTACATCCGCCTTTGGTATTACGTCCGCCTTTGGCATTACATCCGCCTTTGGTATTACGTCCGCCTTTGGCATTACATCCGCCTTTGGTATTACGTCCGCCTTTGGCATTACATCCGCCTTTGGCATTACATCCGCCTTTGGTATTACGTCCGCCTTTGGCATTACATCCGCCTTTGGTATTACGTCCGCCTTTGGCATTACATCCGCCTTTGGTATTACGTCCGCCTTTGGCATTACATCCGCCTTTGGTATTACGTCCGCCTTTGGCATTACATCCGCCTTTGGTATTACGTCCGCCTTTGGCATTACATCCGCCTTTGGTATTACGTCCGCCTTTGGCATTACATCCGCCTTTGGTATTACGTCCGCCTTTGGCATTACATCCGCCTTTGGCATTACATCCGCCTTTGGCATTACATCCGCCTTTGGCATCACATCCGCCTTTGGCATCACATCCGCCTTTGGCATCACATCCGCCTTTGGTATTACGTCCGCCTTTGGCATTACATCCGCCTTGGGCATTACATCCGCCTTTGGCATCACATCCGCCTTTGGCATCACATTCGCCTTTGGTATTACGTCCGCCTTTGGCATTACATCCGCCTTGGGCATTACGTCCGCCTTTAGCATTACATCCGCCTTTGGCATTACATCCGCCTTTGGTATTACGTCCGCCTTTGGCATTACATCCGCCTTGGGCATTACGTCCGCCTTTAGCATTACATCCGCCTTTGGCATTACATCCGCCTTTGGTATTACGTCCGCCTTTGGCATTACATCCGCCTTGGGCATTACGTCCGCCTTTAGCATTACATCCGCCTTTGGCATTACATCCGCCTTTGGTATTACGTCCGCCTTTGGCATTACATCCACCTTTGACATTACATCCGCCTTTGGTATTTATTTATTAATTTACTTTAAGGTTCCAAAGCACATACATATATTTAGAGATAGTAAATCAGACGATAATATTCTAATATATATGCCAATTACAGGTAAACACAACATTGACAACATCGACGCCACATTACCGCTTACTTGCTAACTTAAGACTACGTGTACAATTGATTTAGAAAATATAAAAGAAAGAAAGACAAATTATTAAGTTACGAAAATAAAATAAAATAAAAAATATGACAGAGTAGATTGGATTTGCACCATTAATCAAAAATTACGGTATTACGTCCGCCTTTGGCATTACGTCCGCCTTTGGCATTACGTCCGCCTTTGGCATTACGTCCGCCTTTGGCATTACGTTGGCCTTGACATTCTGTAAAGAGGAGCTCGTAATTAAGTAATAACAGCCGCACGGATCGATCCATCAGATTAAGCTATGCTAGCCGGGGTTGGTCCGTGGATGGATGATCATCTTTGCATACCGAGACTCGTCCGTTCCTCGGAAAGCAAGTAAAGCCGTTGGTCCCAGCTGTCATTCGTGGTTCTTTGTAAGCGGTTCACGTCGTTAGAAGCCCAAAAGTCTGACAACCATAGTCTTACCAAGGGGTATGGTATTGCCTTGTAAGTGGGTTGTGGTGGTCAGATAGGCAGTCGCTCCATGTAAAATACTGGTATTCAGCTGCATCCGGTTAGACTGGAAGCCGACCCCAATATAGATTGATTTTGGCATTCTGCCTATTACTAATATTGAACTACCATGCCAGCTGGATTAAAAAACCTTCACCATTCAAATATCAGCATGCAACAATACGATCAACAATTTACCTAACAAATTCCGCTGTGCATTTTATCAACGTTTCATTTAATCGAGTTTGCCCGTTCAAAACAAAATGGGTGTAGCAGTAATTTGAAACAGACGTACAGTTTTTATTTTCACTGTTTTGTTTTGTTCCATCAAAAACATACCTATTATAAATTGATGGAAATAACTATGTATGAACTTCTGTTTGCGAAGTTATTTTATCACTAGCTGTTGCCGGAGACTTCGCTTGCTTTTTTTGTATTTTATCATTTTTAGAAAGTAAGAAAGAAAGAAATATAAGTTTATTTGTAACAGACACGTGCATAAAAAAAAGATAATAAACTCGAGTAGAATAATAAAAAACACAATAGATTTAAATAAAATCACGAGCACAAAAAAGAAAAAAATATATACAGACTATAGTTCTATACATAATAGCTTACAGGAAAACCTATAAAAAGTCTACGATGTAAATAACATGTTAAATCTCTCAATATTGTGCGTACAAACTTACATTTGCAGTCGAAATGTATGAGAGACTATGTTTTCGATTACAATGTTAAGTTTGTTCTTGGGATAAATTCATCCCGACTACGGAACCCTTCATTCTGCGTGGTCCAACACGCACTTTATCAGTTTTTAATACAAATATCGAAGATGAAGATTAGACTGTCTCCTTCTCTAGCTAGCAGGCTTGCCTACCCACAATCGGTTCAGAACCATTGGGTTCACACGTGAAACGGTAACAAACAGACAGACAACTTCCGTATTTCAATCTGCCTAGCCTAGCCTTTTCCCAACTATATTGGGGTCGGCTTCCAGTCTAACCGGATGCAGCTGAATACTTGGGCTGCTGAGGAGTTTGTTGCGCCACTTCTTCTTCCCAACTAAAGCACTAGGAAGTAGTGAAGGGCGGGCGTTTTTGGGGGACTGTCTTATGTACTTTTGACGTTGAAAAGTGCTGATTCTCAGCTTATTTTGAATAAATGACTTTGAATTTTGTTAATTTTTTTTTATTTACATGGAGCGACTGTCTATCTGACCTCCACAACTCAGTAACTGGGTAATACGATACCCCTTGTTAAGACTGGTTGTCAGACTTTCAGGTTTCTGACGACCCATAACGACTGCCAAAGATCCACGAATGACAATCGGGACCAACGGATTTTTTTCTTATTTTTTTTGAGGTTGGGAAATTATCAAATAACTTCTCTCGCTCTGGGCGGAGCGGGAGGGTGTGTCAGACTTTTACTGACTAAAACCCACCCGTGTTCCTTCCCTTGCCTGTGTGCCGGGGCCGCGATTTCCTTTCGGGCAAACCCGCAACCCCGGCAGGCATTGGTCCTTACGGACCCCGTCAGTTGGTGCTGACATCTCTTTGAGGCGGGACCAACGGCTTAACGTACTTTTCGAGGCACGGAGGAGTCTCGGTATGTAAAGATGGTCACCCGTCCACAGACCAACCCCGGCAAGCGTAGCTTAACCTGACGGATCATCCTCTAGAACTTTCGTATTTATAATATTAAATATGGATAGAGAACACACTCGCAATAAAACGGTCTAACAGTCAAACTTACCAAAGAAAATCCTGTTTGGACGCAAGACCAAACTTTTCCATCTACGATAGCCAAAGCTCCAAATTATTCAGCCTAATATTTTTTCAAAAAAATGCCCTATCAAATGCTAGCTCTACAAAACAATTTTTCATTAACGTAGAGTAGGAACCCAGTTCTACGTTAATTTCTATAGATTCGGTCCCGCCCTTCGCAATTAACGCTCGCAAATAATTAATTTGCCGGCGCGACGCCGTGAAATGAGTTCCGACCAGGCTAGACTTAGATTACAGCCAGAATACCAGTAGCGTACCTAAGTGTCAGGTTTTAATACGTAAACGGTGTATGCAAACAAGCAAGGTTCCGTTAGCGGCTTCGCCCGCGTGATATCTTCATAAATTATAGCCTATGTTACTCAGTAATCAAATAGCATTCGACTGGTGTTAGAATTTTTTAAACTTCTCGAGTCGTTTTTGGGTTTATTCATTATAAACAAAAATACAAATATTTTCTATTTTTAATATTAGTGTAGGTATACTCCATTTGAAATAAGATTAGCCATTTAAATAAATAAATAAATAATGTTTATTTATCCAAAAAAACAACCAACCTTTTTTACAGCTCGTTCAACCGATTCTGACTTCTATACCGTAGCCATAAAGTGGTTACAATACCAACTGTTTACTGCAGCTGCCATTTGTCATAACACCAACGCAATAGAAGTCAAAATCGGTTGAACAGAGTGTAAAAAAGGTTTATTTAAATGTCTAATCTTATTTCAAATGGAGTGTAGATTAGTATGTACTCGTATAAAGGACATCGCTCAAACTTTAATGCATTTAATTTTAAAATCCTAACTTGAATGACAAGTTATTTGCCGTGTCGAAGCGGTGCTGTCATAATGAGCGATGTCCTAAAGAATTATTAGTGTTTATCTAAGAAATAATAAAATCTTCTTCGCCTGAGGAGTTCCTTTTCACAGTGATATCACACCTATTTGCTGAAACGCTTTCAGATTGTCATATTTAACACAAATGATTTAATTGGCTCTTGGTTTGTCAGTCTGCACATCAGTTTGGCAATCGGTCAGCAATTTTTTTGTCGTGATTGCCCTTTCAGAAACCGGATATTGTCTTCATAAGGATCTCGCGCACTAGACGGCCACGACCACGACAAGTAGTCGCAACGACCAGGGTAAACCGATACGAATCGTATACCTGGTCACAAGTTCGCAACGGCCAAATAGCCGCTGAGCATACTATACCACTAGACGGCCACGACTCCGGCCAGTGGCCGTCTAGTGAGCGAGCAAAATGGACGACATGACAATGTTTCTCAAATCCTTTCTCACCTGGAATCTTAAAGAAAATCTTACGATCCCCACTGCGCCATCGCCTTGAAACTTCTGAACAAACCCTAGGCTATATTAAGCGCGCCTATCTCCGATAACCGTTACCATTACGATAAGATTAGAGGGAACGTTAAAAGAAATTATTAGCTATTACGAACAAACTGTTGGTAAGTTAATCTACCACAGATGTTCAGCCACTTTGCTTGTTGCCTTGGTTTGAAAAAAGTCAAGTGGTTCAAAGAATGGACGTAACGTTAGATTTTTATTTTGTGTTTAGGTTTTAGATTTTGATAACAATAATAATTTATGTTGGCTTAATAAGATTTGTTTTTAGAAACTAAAGAGGTCGGTTAAATGGGCTGCCGCTGAAAACTAGCGCTGGAGCTCTGTCTCGTCACAGTACAGTCACGAGCACAAATATGTATGCACATAGCAACTTTAAAAAGAGATTTTCTCCTACTGTGGTGATCGTAATTTTATGTTGTTACGATCATATTATTTTGGAACCCGCACTAATATGAAATAGGTCTTATCTCAAAGTTGCGGTCGTTATTCCATGTGAAAATCGCTTTTGAATTTTGCTAAATGGATACATATTGGTGCTCATGACTGTAAACAAAGTAGTAGTGTTGTAGGGTCACAGCATTATGCTGAGCCATGGCCGTTTTAAGTGGATGTGACGCATATTAGGGTTAAAGGTTGGACACTAAAGGGAAGACCGTTCTAAGGATTTCAATAATACGTTTATTATCGTTTTCTTTATATATTAGAAGGCGTGTTCTACTATTATTATGTGAGATGTGTGATCAAGGTGTGAACAAGGCTAAAAGTACAGTACAGTCTCTATTAGAAAGTAAGGATTTCATCAAATGGTTACCGGCGGGCTCGAATAGACAAAATAATATTTATGACTTAGAAAGAGACAGACTGTGTTGAAGTAGGATCGATTTGTTTTAGCTAAACTCCAACACGCCCCCTCAAAAATAAATCCCTTTATTTTTAATTACGATATATTATATCAAACACTGTATACAATTACAAAATCACACACCTTCTTTCTATGTATTCAATACAATCATCATGGTCCAACATTCGTTGCGCAGGATTAGGGAAACCCAGAAAAACCTAATCAGACCATCATTTATCAATTCATCCATTATCACTGGATACTATTAATGTTATTCATCTACTTATTATAACCAAACTCTTGTAATTGTCATATCCTTATCATTTATTTGACCACGTTGTGTATAATTACAACGTAATGAAAATGAAATATATCTAGCGTTTAGATCTTTTATGACTAGTAGAATTGTTCTCGATGCTTATGCATCCATTAGTATCCTGATAAATACAAATAGAATCTGGAATCGCAATGCCAATACTTGTTATTAATGACTTTAAACACAGAGTTTCTTTTACTGCTTCATATAGAGCCATGTACTCTGCTTCAGTGGATGAAGTTGCCAGTATTGGCTGCCTCTTCGTTTGCCAGCATATTGTGCATCGATCAAATAATTTAAACAAATAAATAACCCGTAGTACTTCTTCTATCTATTATATTACTACCCCAGTCAGAATCAACAAAGCCACTTAGAATATTTTTGAAATAATTTCGTGTAAAACTTAAATTGAGATTTATGGTTCCCTTTAAATAACGCAAGACCCTTTTTAAGTGTGACCATAATGAATGGTTGTTTTTGCTTGCATATCGACTTAAGATGTTAACAGAAAAACAGAAAACTTTTAGGTCGAGTGACCATAAGACAAGTGACAATAAGATTTCTACATGGGGCACTTGCTATTTCACACGAATTTAATGCTCCGTAATCTAGTTTACTTTCAAGACAGAATTACAGTCACTCGTGTTAAACTTCTCAAGAATTGTTTTTAAACATGTACCTACATTTCTTGATCCAAAGTAACTTTGTTTTCAGACTTGGTTATTTTGATTCCCAGAAAACATTTGATCTCTTTTAAGTAAGTGTTCATTATGTAAACTGTTTCCGTTTGTTTACTTATACAATCTGAATGATTTATCAGATTCACACCTCTTTTCAAAAGGGTGACCAAAGTCAGAGTTGTCAACAGAGTTATTGCTACGTCTAGCCATAATCCGTTCAGACTCAGGTTTCACTGGCCAATTTAATCGAAATTAATCTCATCCATTAACACATATCTGACTCCAACAAATTGTTTCCTCTACCACAACCCACACATTTGGTACATAACCAACGAAAATTCCCGTTGACGATTTATTGTCAAATTTCGATTTATTACTTTTATTAGCAAAATAAACAGTAGAACCAAAAACTTTTAAATACTTCAGTTGTGGCTTAGTAGTGTCTTATGCCATAACTCATAAGGTGTGTTATCCAACCTCAGTGCTGTCGTGAGACTGATATTTATTGAATAAGTAACACAGCTTCACCCCAGAACGATTGATCTAATTTAGACCCTTGTACCATTTTACGACTCCGATTTCCAGAACAATAACCGAACAATGCCGAACGTATGGTAAGAACTTCTTACCATACGTTCGGCAATACCATTCAAAGCCGGAGTCTGTTGCACTGTTTAGTGGTAGCAAATACCTATCCGCGCACAGAACTCTTTAATATTATTGGATACACATTCCCCTCCATTATCACAATATAAGTTAACAATTCTCAGACAAAATAGCTTCGCATTTTGCGACATAACCCCGAAACGTAATAAAAACATTCTGTATTCATCCACTTAAACCACAAAAAAAAAATTGCCATCAATTGACGAAGTGATCGGTCCGCAAACATCTGTGTGCACTTTAAATAGTTATACGTTTCAAATCTTTTGTTTTGATTAGTTAAATGGTAAACATGCTTGTTTTCCAAAAATACAAGCTTCACACAATTTATCGCTTGGCATAATATTATTATCAAATTTATCAATATCACAAAATAGTTTGTGTCTATTTCCATACATTTTGATTTGCCAATATGGCCCGACCTTTTATGCCACAGTTCATAAGCATTATTGACTCTATTTAATGAGCATTCGCTATTTAAAGCATGTTTAAAATGCAGAAAGTTAACGCCAATAAGATTGGTCAAAGACTCACCCTTTTACTGGCTTACCATCATTGTACAGACGCCAGCACATCAAGCTACTACAATCTGTCAAATTTATTTAATAGATTTTCAACTTTAGCACTACAGCATAAGGTTCAAGGTTGATTGCGAAAATTTGACAGTTTCGGGTAGCTTGACCTGCTGGCCTCTGTACACAACAACACTGCCGTTTCTATCAAAAACGACCGGCATGCTCCTTGCTGCACTTTCCTTACCGATAGTAGGTCCTACAGCCTACTTCTATATCCCCTAAGATATATTGGAACAGCCATATCACTAGTAACCGGGAGATTACCTTTCTTCGTCGTGTGTGAAGTTTAGAGCCACATCTTCTCGATTTTTCAAATGATCTGATGCTCCATAATCCATAACAAAAGTTGTATCGTTTTGCCCGTCATTACTATCAATTGTATCACTGCCCGACATTAAAGCAAATCCAGAAGTTTTTCCAATATGTGGTTTCGAGCTCACCAACTGAACCGTTTTAATGTTGGATCTTTTATTTCAAAAGCTCATTTGTAAGAAAAACAATGCTTTTTCAAATGTCCCTTTTGCCGTTTTCACAAAAGCTAATGTTATATTGTCTTCAGTCAATGTCTCAATTGCAGTGATGATGCTGCTATAGTTGTTCGGTGCACATGCAGCAATAAGTTCGGTGTCAAGGAGCTTCATCGTTGATAACGATCAGTACTTCCAGTTCACTTAATAAATTTCGAATACGAAATTTCCTCACACTATACTTATCTCCATCACATTGTCTAATGTTCCTTTTTAGATCTTAATTCAATTTTTAAGCACTCACACTAAAATAACTTTTTATTTAAATTGATAAATGCACAGAAAGTTTTTATTATGATATCTTTAATGTCACTTTATTTTATTTGTTCTCACTTTGGCTTAGCGCTCCTGGGCCCATAACCTGTTAGGGTTAAAGGTTGCACACTAAAGGAAATACCGTTCTAAGGATTTCAATAATACGTTTATTATCCTTTTCTTTATATATTGGAAGGTGTGTTCTACTATTATTATGTGAGACGTGTGATGACAAGGCTAAAAGTATAGTACCTACGAGAAAGTAAGGATTTCATCAAGTGGTTACAGGCGGGCTCGAATAGAAAAAATAATATTTATGACTTAGAAAGAGACAGACTGTGTTGAAGTAGGATCTATTTGTTTTTGCTATACTCCAACAATTTACCCCCCAACTTGTATTTTTTGTTTATTATAATTCATTTATTTATTTCAGAATAAAACATTCTATTATAAGGACTATTTACTAATAATGAATGGAATGTTAGTAAATTAGTTACTAAGTTAGTAAATTATTAATTATTTATTTATTATTTCGTTTATTCATATTTTTTCATATAAAATTAAATTTTTAAATATTTTTTACAAAAGATATTAAAAAAAACATTTAAAATTATAAAAAAATATTTTTATTATTATTATTAATATTTACAATTCCGCTATTTAATATTATATAGGGCACCTCCAGATCCGTGAACGGTGTTCCGGTGATATAGTATTCAGAAGGCTGTTTGTTGGTGAGTGAGTGAAAGAGTGGCCTCCCTGATGCGCCGTGTGTGGGCTGCCCCACACACGGCGCATCAGGGAGGTCACTCTTTTTCTTTCTATTACCCTAAAGCAGCTCCTGCTGGCTTTAGCAAACATAACTGATGCACTGCAAAAGCAAGGCAACCCCAACAGCATCCTAAAACCAGTATTGTACAGGACCCGTAGGGCATTAAGAAATCTATTTTTTTAATTCTTTTTTATGCGTCTTGTTAAGTGCAAATAAACGTATTTTCTTTCTTTCTTTCTTTTAAGCATCCTTAAAGTCCTAATGTTCATTGTCTAAAGTAGGTATAAAAAAGTGTACAGATAATAAATAAGAAATGATTCATCAGTTCTTTATCCTGCAGTTACAAAAGCCATATTAGCAAATATTAGTCATGTTCAGACTGCTGTATTGAGGGGAGTTCCCAACCCACTGTCCGTAGGTAGAGTATCAAGGACAAAAGAGGGTACCAACACTAACGTGTGTGGTGAACTCATAGGATCGTTATTTAACAAACAACTGATTATCGGGACTTTTTGAAACGCACATGATTCAGACATCGCCTTGCCATAAGCAAAAAATTGGTCAACCGTAAAATATTTAATATTGGGTTCCCACCATAGACGTATAAAATATACGTCTATGGGTCCCACTTATGAAATTGGCGATTTTTTTCTCACAAATAGAGAAACTCGCCAATTCTATGATTTAAAATATTCATCAATTGCTTGGTATTATATCGAATAGTGACCATCATAGACAACTACCAATAGTAAAAAAACCTTATTACTTATAGTTTTGTAAACATAAAAAATACCTTAAAAATTACTCCTCATTTTGTTACCAGAAATGACCCCTATTTGTTTTAACTTAGCCAAAACTCATTTTTGTCGCTTAATCTAAGTGGCATATTAGTATAGTATTATTATCTTAGTTTTTAAACATTAGTGCATAAAAGTTTTAAAACATTAGTGTTCATGGTTGTTATATAAATTAAGAAAATGTTAGTATAAAAAATGCAACTTCTTTAAAATTCTCCATACAAAACGCTGATTTCGTAGGTTTCACCTAATACTTCGGTTTTACTATAGTAAAAAAAAACACGTCTCTTGTTTTGGGACCCCTTTTAATTATTAACTTTATTTTATTTTTATTATTTGTTGATATAGCGGTAGTAGAAAACACGCTCTGTAAAAACCCACCGTCTACCTATTACGGTGCATGCGATACACCCCGCTGACCAACAGATGGACGGACAGACAGCGGAGGCTTAGTAATAGGGTTCCGTTTGGCTCCCTTCGGGCACGGAACCCTAAAAAATACCCAACAGATCTGTCCCTCAAACGTAAAAGTAGACCTACAGCAGCAATTTTACAATTGTTTGTTTTTATAAAGCTATAAGTATAATCGTTTTAAAACAAAACTTACTTTTTGAACAGAATTAGATAACCTCGCCTGAAATTACCGTCATAATTTTTACAGCAACTTCAAGGAAGAGCTAAGAGCTAAATACCGCTATATGTTGCCAGTGTACAAGATGAAGGTAGAAAAAGTGATGTAATCATTCTTACTTTCTGAGCCGAGATACCTGGCCCGGAGAGACGAGATCATTAATCTGCTGCGGAGGCAAGGTCGGCCCTTATGACGGCATGTCGTTTTTGCTCGGCTTTTTCTTACGAATAACTGTTGATGTGGAAGAAATTGGTATGATTGTGGCGCCAATTATCCAGTGTCTGTGTATGTCGTTAACAATAAAACAAACAATTCAATCAGAAAATTTTATTAGACGTAAAACTTACATTTAGTGTCATTGAGAACATTACGCCTTAAATAAAAACACATCCAAATCATTTATCTACAATTTCAAAATCCAAAATCATTTGTTACAGCAACGGATATAACAGTACATTACGCCTCTATTCCCTGAAGGGGCAAGCAGAGGTGTACGTATAGTACACCCACATTTCGCCAGTCATTACGTTTTTAAGTCCCATGTAATAGGGGGCGAGCGTATTGCCATCAACCGGCCCCAAATCCAGCCTCCGGGCTGTCATTGAGAAATTCCAGATGGAAAAGCCCAATAACACTTTGCCCGACCATGGAATCGAACCCAGGACCTCATCCACAGCAGTAGCGCTTGCGACCACTTGACCAACGAGGTAGTTGACGGATATAAAAATACAGACAATAGGGATGATACCTGGGTAAAAATAAGAAATTCTAATTAGTCCGTCAGTCAGATAATATACAAATATTAGACACATATTTTTTGCTTTATCATATTAATTACAAAATACTTAGATAAAATGAATTTTAAGTTGGAGAGTGGGCGTAGCTACGTCACAAGTAAGTATAAAATCTACATACTCGTGACGTCATGGCACATTTTAACGCAATATATCGCCGTCATCTTTAGATTGCGTAAAAAAAGAAAAAATACGTGTCCAATATTTTGTAATAATCTCCAAGACGGACTAAAAAAAAATTTGGCGTCTTCCCTATAAAAAAAAACATGTATGTAATGCTCCGCTATAACGCCAATTGTGTGATACCTCAGACCAAATAAAAAACCAAGACAGAGCGCTGCGAACAAAACAATAAAGCATGCCAAAACTACACCGCCGCTCTGTGCATGCACGCTCACACGCACACATTTACAACCTTTTACAATGACACTACAATCAAACTACACCCCACAAAGTGCACACATGTTTACGAAATCGGCTTCACTTCACTGTTGACAGCGCTCTGTCTTGGTTTTTTATTTGGCCCGAGTGTGTAACATATTAACGAATAAATTTACTTATAGCCCGCGATTGCTTTTCCCTGTATAGTTTCTGCTACTCAAAATGAAAATACAAATAAACTTAACAAAAAAAAGCTGAAATCCGACTTCGAAAATATGAAAACAATGTGAAACAGTAATAATGTGAAAAGGGAAGTCTAACCGAATCTAACCTTACCTTATATTCTTTTTTTTTAGATGCAATTTCTACACCTGAATTTGGCGCAATGACAAACTGTAGTGGACTCACAGAAGCTAATATTGTAATCGAGGACTTCACAAATGTAGGTACACGTGTTGTCGACACACTTCGTTTTTTCAAGTGGGAATCTAATAAAATCGGGAATCTTGTAGGGTTCTGGAACAACAACAAAACACCTTTGGTCTAATCTGTAGCAACTTATGGAATCGCATGATCAGCATGTTCTTTGAATGGAAATTAATGAGTACTCGCGTGATTTGAGGTTTTAAATGAGTCTTATGAGAATATTAAAACTAAAAATAAGTCAATATTGTTGGGTGATTTAAAAACTAGACACTTGTGATATGAGGTATGAGATGAGTTTATTCTCATAAGAATACAATAATTCCCTTACATGAGAATATTAAAACTAAAAATAAATCAATACTATTGGGTGTTTTAAAAACTAGACATTTGTACAATAATTGTATTGTGGGTGGCTTAAAAAAAGTAAGTTCAAAAAGTAAAACCCAACTACTGAAAAATCACGCTCTAAAAAGTATGAAACAAGAAAATATTTCAGACAGAAATCATGACTTAGGTACAAACAAGATCAAGGTTCGTCGCATGCCATTATAATTTTGTAGGTGTACAGGCATGCGACCACGGCTTTATCTTGCCCATTTTTGTACCTAAGTCTTGATTTCTGTCTGAAATATTTTCTTGTTTCGTACTTTTTAGATCACTTTAATTTTTTCGTAGTCGGGTTACAGTTTTTTTAAACTTATTATTATAATATGTATAGATACAAAATCACTAACAACAACACAAAGCCCTAATTTGTTTTACAGGCGCCATGTGATATTTGTATTGCGTGTGAAGCAGTGACAGAGTTTTTGGGATTTACATTCGCCCCTTGAGTAATTGAGCAGTCCGCAAAGGAATGCACACGACGTGTCGACACAATGCTTTATAACAAATGGGATTTCTAATGATTCAGGAGGCGTGAATAGTCCTGGAACAACGAAAAATAAAGATTGGTTGATTCTATGTACCAATGTCGCAGGCACATTATTTGATTCATCATTAAACAAACGGCGCCGTCATGAAATATGCCTAAAGGCAAATTGGAAACTCGTTCAATTGCTATAATTTTGACATTTATTGTTATTGTAGCTTCTAAGCCAGGGCACTCAAGGGACAAAATGGGTTAGGTTGGGTTAGAACTGTGAGTCTGTGACCAACCGCGTGCGAGCCAAACTAGCGAGGAGCGAGCGGTACCGCGGCAGCAGCCGGCAAGCGCCTTAAGAAATAGAACTAAAATACTTCAATTTGCTGTGGCATTTTGTAAACGGCGTTTGAATTGTCTATATACGTAGTAACAAGGTCATTTACATTTTGCCTTCGACATATTTCATAACTGCGAGCGTTTTTAAACGGACGACGCCGTTTGTAAATACTTCAATTTGCTGTGGCATTTTGTAACGGCGTTTGAATTGTCTATATAGTAACAAGGTCATTAACGTTTTTTCCTTCGACATATTTCATAACTGCGAGTGTTTTTAAACGGACGACGCCGTTTGTAAAAAATGTAATCATACAAATTGCCTGCGATAGCAACATTACGAATGGGATGAATATAATATTCTTTAGCAGCATTTGAATGGAAACACGAGGAATGGGTTTAGCTAAAACCATTGTAAATTTGATATAATGGTATTCTTTTTTTAAATGTTATTAAAAGTTGTTCTTACCGATCTAAACGTAAAAAAATAACCTACATAAAAATTCTAGTCTCAATTCTGGACAAACTAGTTTCACGTATAGTCAACCGCACGCGCTGTCAGATTCAAACTGTTACCATGAAGGTAACAGTTTGAATTTGACAGCGCCTTAATTTCGAAGCACTTTTCGTAGTTCAAGTGTTACTACATATTGATGTGCAGTTGACCTTAGTTACTATGTTATAGCTCCTACACACTATGCCGGTGGCCTGGCCGCCGGCACTGCCGGCGGGAAAGCCGCAGCGCGCCCGGCCCTGCTGCACAAAAGAAATGAAAGCGAAAAAGCCGGGGATACGTGCCGCGTGGCAAAAGCCGGCGGCCATGTCGCCGGCATAGTGTGTAGGTAGTATAAAGAATAATATATCGTGCTTACTTACTGCGTGCAATATCTTGGATATCGTATTTCCTTCGTAGGTTGGTTTTCTTTCGGCGTTTGCGTTCGACAAATTTACGCCGATACGTCTTAGGAGGTTCTTTATATTCATCCACGTATGTGTTAACGTAGAAAGTCAGGACACTATTATTCTCGTCATCAGAAGAAATAAATTTACCGTATACTATCGCCACCAGCACCAATGCCACAACGACAACCACCAGGAGTTTCATTTTAATATTTATTAAATATTTTGTTTTTAATATACGAGTACGACTTTATTTTACCGGAACGAGATAAAGAATGAAGTCAGTTCATGAACTTGAATTACTTATGATGAATAGAGTCTAATATTTATATTATATCTAATATAAATATTATCTACCTTTTTCTATCGAAAAGGGTAGACAATATGCATTCTATGAGTCTAGCGATCACAATTAAAATACTCGTCACTTTATGTCATGGCATATGTAAAAAACCCTGTCCGATCCGAAAGGGCACATAGGTACTGCCATAACATTACCAAAAAGTACTAAAAAATCTTATTGTTATTCAAAATAAAAAAGCTATTGCTATTTAAAATTCACATTTTTTGTACCAAAATTACCCCAAATCCATTAAAAAATTGGAATTTTTCATAAGTTATGACTTGTGAAAAATTGACCTGCTTAACGACAACCGCCCGCGCCCCATGTTCATTAAACCAGATAATATTCTCCGCTGAAAAAAAATTTTTTTTTTTTTTTCTTTGCCTTACAGGCTTACAACACCCTCACGGAGCAGACAGGGTTTTTTTTTATATACATTGTGACGGACGGGTGTGATCCCTAGACGCGAAGTGTTCAAGAAGGGTGAAGGGTTTATACCGGTGTGAGGATAGGTCTCTTCCGGTCCAGGCGCTGACATCCTACACCGAT
The DNA here is from genome assembly GCA_916701695.1 of Agrochola macilenta. Lineage (NCBI taxonomy): Eukaryota > Metazoa > Arthropoda > Insecta > Lepidoptera > Noctuidae > Agrochola > Agrochola macilenta. Next base: position 17,153,547 of record OU753560.1, on the reverse strand, counting down.
AGGTTCAGGATATCTTCGTGAATTCAGCTGGTGGCTATGTCTTGACGGAATGGGATTTCTTGACGTAGAAATCAAAAGTCTTCATAAAAGTTCAGGAACCATGGGGTCTTCTCCCTAAGCGAAATCCATTGTTTCGGCCGAAATTTCGAGCGCTTCGTACTTCGTCTCACTTACTGACATACCGTAAGTAAGACGGAGAACGAAGGGCCCGTAACTTGGGCCGTAACTACGGATGTCGCTTAGGGAATAGACCGGGGCCCCAGTTGTGGCTCCAGTTTGAAGTCTTTTTGCCTTGATTGCACGTAACGAGTACAGTGACAGTGCCATGCCAAGACTCAGAGCCAAGAGCACCGACTGAGTATTCGGCAGCGTGCTCGCCACTGCACTCGGTACGTGTAGTCAAGACATTTGGCGGGCCCTATCAGAATACCAGTGCTGCGACATTTATTATTAAATATCGCAGCATCATGCTGAGATAGGAGCCTTTTGGCCTCGAACAGGACTTTCTGCTTTTATTTTAATTTTACTAATTTTTTTCTTGTTTTTTTTTCTATTTATGTTTTAATGAGTGTGTTTTAGTTTAATTTGAGATCTCCTGTGCTTGTCTCAATAAATACTTTTTCTTTCTTTCTTTTCTTTACATTTGCGTGTCTCATTTTAAGGAAGTTATCGTTTTGGCATTGTATTTCATAGAAAACTGGTCTTATGGCAAATGTCTAGGTAGTACATTTATGTATTAACAGTAAAATGTAGATTTGTGGCTCGTGGCTAAGTAATAATAGCCGCACGGGTCGATCCATTAGGTTAAGCTACGCTTGCCGGGGTTGGTCCGAGGATGGATGACTATCTTTTCATACCGAGATTCCTCCGTGCCTCGGAAAGCACGGGTCCCAGCTGTCATTCGTGGATCTTTGCTAGTCGTTACGGATCGTCAGAATCCCAAAAGTCTGACAAACAGTCTTATCAAGAGGTATCGTATTACGCAGTTACTGGGTTGTGTAGTTCTGATAGGCAGTTGCTCCATGTAAAATACTGGTATTTAGCTGCATCCGGTTAGACTGGAAGCTGACCCCAACATAGTTCGAAAAGGCTAGGCAGATTGATTGAGTAAAATGTATATTTTCAATAAAAAATAAAAATAATCAAGTCAAAATGTCTTAGCTTGACAAAATAATTTATTTCAATCACAACATTGGTTAGTAGCCAGGAAACATTTTCATGGTATTTTTGTCCTAACACGTAATAGGTAAAGTAGTCAATCTTCTTACATGGTCAAAAAACTAAAATGGATCAAAAAAAGTTTTTTAAAGTAGGTAAATCGTCAAAGTAACTAAACCTTGACTTATCAGATATGTATGTTGTTAGATAGAACACCAGCACTTGGTGGTCCCTAAGCACATGCCATATTTGTAACCAAGCAAACGGCAAAGGTTGTAACAATCAGCGTTAAAGCAGACCTTCGAAACAATTGGGACGGGTTGAGGAGCCGGAACGCTTTCTGAAACAATAAAAAATAATATTTTGATTTTTTGTATCGGTTATCATCCTAAACGTGACACATTGTTAAGGTCAGCAGAAAGAAGAGATCCATTGACTCTACGGTCTATGTATGTACGAGGAACATGGAAGTTTGGAACTTGTCAGCTCACCCTACAACCCTACATTATAAAGTTTATGTCATCCTCCACCTCATTTCTACATCAGTAGATAATCTATCTGGCTGCAATCTATCTATATCTATACATGTAATAAAACATTAGAATCCGGTGTCTGTCTGTCTGTTTGTTTGTTAGCGCAGATGTTTCGAACTCCTCAATGGATTTTCATGTAGTTTTCACAGGTAGACAGAGCTTAATTTGGAGCAGAAGAATAAAGGCTTTGTTTCATAAGAGCAGCAGTTCTCTAACTTTTTTGGCGACGGTACCCTTTTGGAAAACGAAATATTTGACGGAGCCCTAAAATAACCAAAAACTACGTTTTATGGATTATTCCACTTTGCCTCAGCAGTGGGACAAGTCGTCCACTGTGTCCCAATAGTTGATTGTAGAATTTTGGTGGGGCAAATAACACTCGCATAAACTCTTGAGTTCACTTTTTTTCTATAAGGGCTGGAACTATTGGATTTAATAAAATATTATGGCGAAAATAAAACACTTTTAATAATAAAAATAATAAACTTTAACTTAAATTCGTACGAGATTAGAATGATTCTGAAGCAGCGAAAGTACCACAAAGCAATGACGTACACTGCTGGAAATAGGCCACAGGCTAATATTTTCGCGGAGCCACCACAGAGGCTTTGCGGAGACCTAGGGCTCCGCTGAGCACAATTTGAGTATGACTGCATTAGAGAGTAGCCTTACCAAAACTACTAAACATTTTTTTTTTTTTTTTTTTTTTTTCGTATTTTCCCTCTGATAGAATTTGGATGAAAGGCACACAAATAGTTTCTTAACTAACAAAAAGTACTAAGTTTACATGAATTCTCGTACGCACGAACAGCTAGTATTTAAATCATAATTTAAAATAAAAAAAATACATTGTAAAAGTAACATTAAGTAACGAACAACAAAGTATGTTATTTACAGGAGCAGTGATCATACGTGCTCCCGTAAACCTAATCAATAAAAATAAAAACTCTATAAAATAGTAGTTTAGATAAGCTGAAGTGAGATCCTTCTTATTTATTTTTTTATCATCGTATTCCTATATGTACTTAATTATTTTTATCGTGACTTTTCGCAGGAATGTTATGTACACAGTCAATTATGATTACAGAGTTCCTGTAACACAAAAATAGAAAGAAACAAGAACTAGAAAACAATTTAGTGGCGGTAACTTACCGGCTGCTGGCTCTTCTACTGCAGAAGCCTCTTGTGGTTCTTGCGGGGAACCAACCCTCGGTTCTGTACCAAATACGCGTACTGCTGGAGCTTCTTCGGCCTCTTGTCCGGCATAACCAGCCACTCCTTCAGATTTAATTTCGTAAACACCACCCTCTTCATTGGATTGAGTATCATTGCCGCGTGCTACCAGCACCAAAGCACTCAAGAAAAGGACCAGGCATTTCATTTTGGTATACGTATAGGTACGACTTTCTTTTACCTGAACAAGCTTCAATATGAATTATTGTAATTATGAATCGTTTCAATATAGTATTTATACTGAATGGTTGTGATGATAATGGTTGTGGGGGCGATGACACTCATGATAAGGATTAAAACCCCCGATATTCCAGTACTTGATGCAAGATGATGGATCATAGATTGTGTATTGAAAAGTTGTTGTATTGTCTGAAGATTAACTTATTTTATGGTTCCGTACGCAAAAGGTGCCAACGGTTCAAAGCCTATGCTGTCTGTCTGGCTTTCTGCTTGCCACAGACCTTTAGAATCAAAATAACTAGCTAGTTGATGCTTTCACAGAATACTTCGTGTAACCGGTGTTACTATGTCGGGTATTTAGTCTGAACGACCCAAAGCGATTAGTAGGTATTTTAAGATTTCTTATTGTACAAAAGTCAATTATTTTTATTTTTACTTTTTTTCGTTTAGATTATTAATACATAATTATATATTTTGTTGATTTGTTTCTTTAAAATAAGACTGTTTTTTACTAAATCTTATTGTTTAATCATAATTTATTTTATTTTATTGATTTGTTTCTTAAAGCCTCTACAGTACACACCTCAGAGATGTTTTTCGATTTTAACCACATATGATATTCCCATTGGTTCGGAATCGGTTGAATGACTTCTTTAGAATAATAACTAATAATGCATTATGGAGTAAAGTCACCATTCGTCTAGCACTAAAACGCACAGCCTAAACCGCTGGGTCTCACCACAATCACCTTAATCACTATAATCACCACGAACAGTTCCGACTCACCGCGAATTATGCGGCACCCGGTTCTGACTCATTGGAACCTCAGCTGGCACTGTGAAGCATCGCAAGATACAAGAACCAGCCCGCTATCGACCTCCGGTCTCCGGAGGGGAGTGATGTGGCGGCATCTACATCGCCACATATGAACTACATATCAAAGACCTGACGTCACATAAAAGTCCTGACGGCACACAAATTCTGCACTCTAATTGCAATTAGAGTTTACCGCGCGAAAGACATAATATACAACCTTAGTTTTTGTTTACCGTAAACCTCTTAAGGGGTCATTGTACTCATCATTATAAACAACTTTCACTATGGGACCAACGCTGAATCGCGAAAAAAAAAAACTGCTGTTCCCTACATTTCGACGAGGTATGCGAACTTATATGCAGGGAACAGCTTATTTTAGGTTTAGGGTAAACAAAAACTAAGCCTGTATAAGACTATCCGACACCAATTATTGGGCAGTTGCCCGCCAGACACGACACCCGTCTGGTCGGAGGATCCTCCCTTTTCTTATGAGGATGAGTGAACTTTACACCCTGTTCCTCATACCTCTAAAGTGGATTACGGCCAACACCTTGTCATTGAGAGGAGGGCTGTATCCCAGCAGGGGGAACAATAAAGGCTGATTATTATACAGGGAAGTTTTATAAAAATGTGCCTGTTATTTTAGTATATTGTACTGTCTTACGACTTCCACGCGATCGAAATCGCGGGCAAAAGTTAGTAAATAATAAATCTTAATTTGAAAAACTCTTTTAGATAAGAAATTAGATTAAGAGGATTTATCTTGAAAGTTGGCAACGTCGCCAATAACTGTCCAATATTTACCTGTTTTGATTCTTATAGCAATATTACTGAATATAAATAAGAAATGTGGCTAACTAGCGAACTAGAATATTAAAAATGAATTGCAATTATAACATTGAATTTGATGTTGTACCCATTCTAGGTGTAAAAAAACGCATTTGGAAAGTTTCCAAATAGCTTTTATACATCTAAAACTAAACATTCGGTGTTACGATATTAATTATTGCATTTCAATATTCTTGTTCGCTAGTTAGCCACATTTTTATTTCCACACAGTAATATTGCTAAACTAATCAAAACAGTGAAATATTTGACATCTATTTGCGACGTTGCCCACCTTCAGAATAAACGCTCTTAAGTTAAGTTTTGTGTGACTAAGTTTTGAATTAGGAAATTTAGTTGAAGAGTTACTCGTTATTGCCTGCATAGTATAATGTTGCTTTTTACATTGGAGTAGCTTAATTAGTCCCAAGCTTTTTTGTCGTCTAAGTAATCTTTAACTTTATAGAAACCTTTTTGACATAGTTTCTGTTTAATAAATAATTAAAATTTATTGAGGCTCAGTTCTCTGACATGGCTTGGGAGTTTGTTGTAAAAACGTATACTTTGGCACTTAAATGAATTACTAATTTTTTGGAGCCTAGTCCTCGGCACAATAAATAAATATTTGTTTCTAGTATTTAAGCTATGTATTTTAGTATATTCTTTTTTACATAAATCAGGTTCTCATAAACATACGAGTATTTAGTTACGTGTCATCTGCAAATAACACTATTTCATGACTGTTCTTTATAAGGCAAGGTAGGTCATTAATATGTACAAGAAATAAAAAAGGGCCAAGAATTGAGCCCCACGGAACTCCCATAGTGGCAATAAAACCCGGGGATCGCTTGCCGTTAACGTCGACTCTTTGGATCCTATTATTCTAATAAGAAATAAGAAGATCCAAGGCAGTTTTTCTAACACCATAGTGATGCAATTTACTGACCAATGTATCATGAGAAACATAATCGAAAGCCTTAGATAAGTCACAAAAAATGCCTAGGGCATCATGTGACTTCTCTCAGGCCTCAAAAATATGTGAAAGAAGCTCAACACCAGCGTCGGAAGTCGAGCGACCCCTTGTGAAACCGAATTGCTTACTGTTTAATAACTTATGTTTATTAAAATGTCTTTGCAATTGATCTAGCATAAATTTTTCAAATATTTTACTAAAAGTAGGAAGCACAGAAATAGGTCTAAAGTTGGTGGGGTCTGATGTGCTGCCCGATTTAAACAAAGGTATTATTTTACTACTCTTCATTAAGTCAGGAATTACACCACAGTCAATACATTTATTAAAAATAATTGCTAATTCAGGCGCTACAGTGTTGATAATGCATTTTGCAACCTCTACGGTATTTCCCCATAGATCAGCAGTTTTTTTTTTAACATTAAGTGTATTGAAATTTTTAATAATAATATCTCGAGCACTAACATAGTCGAAATTAAACTCATGGTTACAAATATCCACATTTTCTTTCAATATGGACTCGGCAACAGTCTTTTGTTATCTATTTATGTACAAATCAATAGCCAGCTGCTATTGCGATTAAACGGAAACAATATTCCAAAAAAGGCTAAAACTATACCTAATCCAAAAATGTTTCTACTCAGTAAAAGAATATTTAGAATCTAGCTTAAAATAAAGATTTTCTCTCATGTACAAAAATAATGAAAATTTCGATCCCCTTTATATAGCCCATAAACCCCTAAACCTGAACATATAGGTAATATTTTTTCATGTTTTCCATACAAAAATTGAAAAATTCCATATAAAGTATAGCGTATATATATAGTGGTTTAGCGATTATCAAGTTCTATTTTAGTTGTCAAAATTATTTTTCCGTGATTTGCTTTACACAAACAATAAGATTTAATCTATCCTATTTAACTTCACATGAAACTATAATTATAATTGGTACTACCTGAAAAGGACATTTAATTTTGACATAACTATTATTTCTCAATTTAATTGTATAAAAGAAAATAATTAAGTACTAATAATGTTTAATGCATGTTATTTATGCTATAAGTGCGGAAGGTAGGTGATTTCCGATGAGTGGCATTTTATTTACGAGCGAGCGAGGTAGCGAGCGAGTATATAAGTCGACACGAGTCGACTTCGACTTCGACTTCGACTTTGAATTTGACTTTGACTTTGACTCCGCCATTGCCATCGCAATCGTCAACGCCATCGTCGTCGATGTCGTCATCGCAAAAACAGAAAAGTAAAATGCACTAGTGAAAAAAAGTAACACTTTCCGCACTAATTTACTGCTTGTAAAAGGCTCTTTTCGAGCAAATGCATTATAAAATAATTTTGACAACTAAAATAGAACTTGATAATCGCTAAACCACGTGGGGTACCCATGGTTTGCCCTCACCCGTGATTTTTTTTAGAGCCGGAGGCGCGCATGGGGTGCCGCGTCGACGTGTTTTATATGGAATTTTTCACTTTTTGTACGGAAAACATGAAAAAATATTACCTACATGTTCAGGTTTTAGGGCTTAGGCTAGGGGTTTAAGGGCTTTAAAAAGGGGGTCGAAATTTTCATTATTTTTGCGATAGGACACACCATTTTCGAGATATAAGCAAAGGAAAAAATAAATACAGTACTGTTTTTGCACGTGAAGTCGAGATGTTGGTGTGAATTTTAGTTCATGACAACTTATTTTATTTTATCCCACACCTTTTTAATCGCGATTAAAATTGACAGAATTAGTCTGGTTTGGTATTTTACAATCAAAATTTTAGGTGAAAAATTTCAAATTCAGAATAGCAAAATTGCCATTTTCACTAAACTAAAAACTCAGTACTATCTTAGTGCTGTCAAACTAAAATATAGTTAAATTGTGTCACTTTAGTCTATTTCAGAATGGGAAATCGTCGTTTGACAGGATTAAACTTAATTTTAGTTATTTTTTGTCTAGTTTAGAGGCATTTGTGACAAGAGAATCGGCACCAATGCCTCTTTGTTACTTGTTTTAATAACTTGTAAAAGATTTTTGAGAGGCCTCTGACGCGAGGCCGCTGGCGATTGCCGACGTCGCCGACGCCTAACGCCGCCACTGTCCATTTAGCAAACAGAATGCCAGACAGATAGTGCAACATTGGCAACCAACAACAAACATTGCAATACCCAACCTATGATCCATCAACTTGCACCAACTACGTACTTGAAATAGTGGAGGATTAAATCCTTATCTGGAGTGTCATCGCCACCACCACCATTATCATCACAACCAATCAGTATAAATACTACATTAAAACGATTCATAGTTACATCAAAAGTTCATATTATAACTCGTTCCGGTAAAAGAAAATCGTATATTGAAATGAAATTCCTGGTCGTTTTTGTAAGTGTCTTGGTGCTGGTAGCACACGGCAATGATACTCCATCCAAAGAAGAGGATGGTGTTTATGAACTTAAATCTGAAGTAGTTGCTGGTTATGCCAGACAAGAGGCTGGTGGTCCCCAGGTTGTATTCGCCGAAGAAACTCCAGCAGGCGTATTTGGTGCTGAAGAAGAACCGAGGGTTGGTTCCCCACAAGAACTTCAAAGGGTTTATGCAGTAGAAGAGCCAGCATCCGGTAAGTTACCACCACTAAATTGTTTTCCTGTTCTGACTTTCTTGTTTTTTTTTCTATTTTTGTGTTTCGGGAGCAGTAATCATACTTGACTGTATACATGACATACCCGTGAAAAGTCACGATAAAAATAATTGAATACATAGGAATACGTTGGTAAACGATTTTTTACAAGGATCTTACTTTCAGCTTATCTAAACTACTATTTTATAGTTTTTTTTTTTTTTTGTATGTTTGTATATTTGTTTGTTTGTTTTTTTGTAATCTATAAACTCGAACTTAACCGATTTAAAAAATCTAAAATTCTAAAAACAGCGCAAGTGGGCGATGCGAAGGAACAAGAAATTTCACGCAGATGAAGTCGCTGAGATACACCTAGATTGATTAGCTATTATGAGCATTTATTCTGAAGGTTGGCAACGTCGCAAATAAATGTCAAATATTTCACTGTTTTGATTAATTTAGCAATATAACTGTGTGGAAATAAAAAATGTGGCTAACTAGCGAACTAGAATATTGATTATGAAATGCAATATTTAATATCGTAACACCGAATGTTTAGTTTTAGTTGTAAAAAAGCTATTTGGAAAATTTACAAATGTGTTTTTTACACCTAAAATGGGTACAACATCAAATTCAATGTTATAATTGCAATTCATTATTAATATTCTAGTTCGCTAGTTAGCCATATTTCTTATTTCTATTCAGTTATATTGCTTTACGAATCAAAACAGGTAAATATTTGACAGTTATTTGCGACGTTGCCAACTTTTAGGATAAACCTTCTTAAATAAATGCAACTAAAAGAGAAATGAGGTGGAGGATGACAGAAAATCTCTTTTCCTTGTACATTGATAGACCGCAGCGTCAAATGGTCATCTCTTTTTGTTCCTAGGTCGTGTGTCTCATTTACTTGGGGTCGACTTGCGACGGTTTTATCAAATAAAAAATAAAATATTATATTCTCTTGTTTCAGAACGCGTTCCGGCTCTTGAAAGTGGAGTTTACATTCCAATGATTTCGAGGGATTTTTGCACTAACACTGCATGTGCCAACATTTGCCATCGGCTTGGCTTCAAAATTGGCTTCTGTAAATCCCTTTTCACATGTTGGTGCTCTAACTAACAACACATTCTTTGATACTTCAAGGTAATAAAGGATTTGGAAACTGTAAAACATGACTGCTTTTCAATCCTCCTATTTTGGAAAACACCTATTTTGGACAATGTTGGACGATATTTTTTCGGTTCAATTATGTTTTTGGAAAAACTACAGTGTTAATGTTTAAGAGTTTTTCAGCATATTTTTTATTTTAATTTTCCATTGAAATTATGCATTTTGTTTTTAATAACTAACCAGACATTTGTAAGTGGAATGGTGGATTGTTTAGAGAAAACCTTGGAACCATGGAGCTCGTGGCTAAGTAATAACAGCCGCACGGGTCGATCCATCAGGTTAAGCTTGCCTTGGTTGGTCTGTGGATGGGTGACCATCTTTACATACCGAGGCTCCTCCGTGCCTCGGAAAGCACGCCGTTGGTCCCGGCTGTCATTCGTGGATCTTTGACAGTCGTTACGGGTCGTCAGAAGCCCGTAAGTCTAACAACCAGTCTTACCAAGGGGTATCGTGTTACCCAGTGACTGGGTTGTAGAGGTCAGATAGGCAGTCGCTCCATGTAAAATACTTGTATTCAGCTGCATCCCGTTAAAGTGGAAGCCGACCCCAATATAGTTGGGAAAAAGCTAGACAGATTGAAGGGTGGGTTGACTCTATAAGCAGTTGTTATTCAACTGAATATCACAATCTGCAGGGCTTGCCACTGCTGCTGCCTTTCCTGCTACCTGGTATCTTTTGGCCAGGTATGTCGTTCCTAAAAGTAGTATGATTTTTGTTATGTTAATAACCAGCAAACATGCAGGAGGCCCCACCTGATGGTACTTACATTACCGCCCCCTGAGAACATTTCATCAATCCTGCAATACCATATATTCCAGGATTGTTATATCCTAAATACCAAGTTGAAATGTCGCATGTGCATGTTTCCTTATTATGTTTCCTTATTATATGTTTCCTTGAAAGCGGAACACATCAAATGCTGATTAGCGGTAGAAACAGGTAAGGTATAATGGCCCCGTTGGCACCATTTGGTTAGGGAACCCTAAAAGAAACAAATTTTGAGATAGATAGTGATGGTGAAGGCAAACATCGTAAGGAAACCGCATGCCTGAGAGATATTTCTCGACGGTGGCGGGCGGCTTTAAAACTCTGACACCAGGTTAGTCACCACACGAAAAGAAGAAGAAGTAGTGTTGTGCCATTAGGTAGTATATAAAGAAAGGCAAGCGTTCAAAAACGGAAAACGTCGCAAGCAATTGGAAATTGTGACTGAAAGCTGCGGGTGTCGACTTCAGGACGCGCTGCTTCTCACACGTACGCTTGCTTCCGCATCACCAGTCCTGACTCTATGTATATTTTGACTATTGAGACCAAAACTACAAACGTAGTATACAGGAAAGTTTTATAAAAATGTGCCTGTTATTTTAGTATATTGTGCTGTCTTATGACTTCCACGGGATCGAAGTCGCCGGCAGAAGCTAGTAAATAATAAATCTCATTTTGAAAAAGTCTTTTATTTGAATCACAACAGTTTTTTTTCCTATCCACGAAACATTTACTTTTACTATTTTTTTTGTCAAAACACTAATAAAAACACAGAAAATATATGTAGTCCAAGAGCTAGGATTGATCAAAAGCTGAATTTAGTACAGTTCCAAAATCATTTATTAAAGAGACGGATCTAAAAAGACATTTATGTAGAAGTGCACTGCCAAGTGGTGGCGGACACACATTCGCCTTTAGAATAGCCGAGCAGATTGCAAATGTACAGACACGTAGCGTTGGTACAAGACCTCGAAACAAGTGGGATGTAAACGGATTCAGGAGCACCGTAGAAATTACGTTCTGGAAAAAAATAAAATAATATTTAGATTATAACCCTTACAACAGAACAAGATGAATGGATGATTATTGTGAGTAAATACAACGAATGGGTCAAAGTCCTTAACGTTACCATATACAAAGTCAAAGTCAGAACGTCTATTGCGAACTAAGTGTACAATGTTGTTGTTATGTTATGTTCATACTTATGACTTAGCAGCCTTTTACAAGCATTGCAATTATTATTCGCCTGCCCTTATCATCCTAAATAAGCGTGCATTAAACATTATTATTACTTATTATTTTCTTTTATATTAATACAATTAAATTGAGAAATTATAGTTATGTCAAAATTAAACGTCAATCCTTTTACAAGCACTGCAATTATTATTCGCCTGCCCTTATTATTCGTTTTAAATAAGCGTGCATTAAACATTATTACTACTTACATAATTATTTTCTTTTAAATTGAGAAATTATAGTTATGTCAAAATTAAACGACAATAATAATGAAATTAATACAAAAAACTTTCTGCATCAGATGGCTTTTCTAAGACTCCAATCTATCTGGCTGTTTCTTCAGCCACCATTCTTCTTTACTCACTTTCCAGTCGTGAACTATTTTTCGAACTAATAACAGCCATAAATGATATGCGATCACCAATCCATTCCGGATACCTAACAATCCCAAAATTATGTCGTCATAGTGGTTTAATTTGAGGCACGTAATTCATCCTGTAAGAAAGTGCAATAAAATAATATTCGTGATTACGTACCAGCTGCAGGCTCTCCTACTGCGAAATCCCGTTGTTCTGGCCCCGCACCAACATCATATACTGCTGCAGCTTCGTCGGCGAAAGCACCCAGGAGTGGGATCACCACCGGCCTCTTGCATCACAGTATATCCATCTACTACTTCAGATTGAATTACTGCTTTCCTCATCTTTGGATGGAACAGTTTTGCCCTGTGCTACCAGCACCAAGGCACTCACGAAAACAATCAGGGGTTTCATTTTGAAATACAAATTTCTTTAACCGGAATGAGTTACGAAATGTACTTACTATTAGTTGTATTGATTGCAATTATAAATCGTTTAAAATGTAGTTTTATACTAAAAAGCAACTACTTATTATTCATATGATGATAGTGGTGATGCACTTAAGATTGCGATTAAAACCCTTGAAGAAGTTGATACTTGATTCATCGTAGATTGCGCATGGAAATATGGACTTTATTACCCGAAAATAGAGCCTGAAATGTAACTTGCTGTTTCTTGTTTGTAAAACTTGGTAAGTTCCATTGTTTACTGAAAATGATGATGAATCAATTCTTTTTTTAGCTCACTGTATCCTAATACAATTTTTTTTTATTTATTTTTTTATTCGAAACTACATAATAATATGATGATCATAACTATGATATGACCCAACAGAAGTTATCCTATCCAAATTTCAATAGTTCATACAAAAATCCCATGGAAAATAGTACCTACGTTTACTTATAACCGAATTTAAAAATTTTTGGGTAACTTTTTCAATTTTTCTTTCCATAAAAACCTTAATCGGACTATTAGGAGGGTGACCCTGAAAGTTCTTAGAAAAACAAAAACTGAACAAACTAGCAAGTTATTAGTTTTATTATATCTTTTCAAAATAGTGTCCATTTACATCAATACATCGCAGCATCCGATGGAACCACTGAGAAAAGCACTTTGTCCTCTCATCTTTAGGGGTCTCTTCGATGGCATTTTGAAACGCAGCCACTGCTTCCTCGGCGTCCATAAAACCTTTTCCTCGAAGTTTTTCTTTTATTTTCGGAAATAAATAAAAATCGCAGGGTGCGAGGTCGGGGCTATAGGGCGGGTGACCGAGTAGTTTCACGTCTGACGTCGCCAAGTATTCGATTGTTTGCTTGGCGGTGTGTGACGAGGCGTTGTCGTGGTGAAGGAGGATCCTACTACGAGGTCGTTTCTCCCGAACTTTTTCCAAGACAAGTGGCAAACAATTGTTAGTGTACCACTCTGCAGTAACTGTTTTTCGATCCTCTAAAACATTTCTTGCGTAGGTAATGACGTTTCCTTCCGAAGAACGAGGCCACCATCTTTTTTCCCACGCTTCGACCTCTCTTCACTTTAGTTGGCAACTCCTCGGAAGGAAACACCCAGACAGCAGACTGTCTCTTAGTTTCAGGATCATAACAATAAATCCAGCTTTCGTCACCCGTAAGTATGTCGAACACAGCATTTGAGTCACCTCCGTTAAATCTTTGAACCATTCCACGACACCAATCAACATGACGGAGTTTTTGGGCCTCTGTCAAATTATCAGGTATCCACCGGGCACAAAGCTTCCTGACCGCTAAATGTTCATGGAGGATTTTGTACACTTGACTCATACCGATGCCTAAGCTTGTCCGAATCTGCTGATAAGTCACTCTTTTGTCATTCTCTATCATACGCCGCACAACAATGTTATCTTCAGTCGTCGCTGTAGAAGGCCGTCCCTCACGCAGATCATCGGTGAGATTAGTGCGACCACGTTTAAACTCATTAAACCAGTTGTAAACAGTGGCACGAGATGGGGCTTCATCGCGAAAGGCCAAAAGTCTATCGTAACTTTCTTGTTGACTTAAATGACATAGAAAGTCATAAAAAATCATTGTACGAAAATTTTCTCGCGATATTCATGCTGACGTGACACAGACCATTTTCAAATGACAAATGAATAAAATACATACACAATAATATTGGCAAAGAGTTCTATTTTCAAAATGTGAACTATATTTTTTATTAAATCTTTTACAAGTGGCCAGTTCTAAAAACTTTCAGTGTCGCCCTCGTATGAACATTTAAAAACAAAAAATAGCCATATCAGTCCAGCCATTCATATGTGATGCATTTACCAACGAACACCATTTCATTTTAGTTATACAATATATAAAAAAGCCCTGTCCGATCCGAAAGGGACACACACATAGGTACTGCGAAAACATTACCAAAAAGTAATAAAAAATCTTATTATTATTGAAAATAAAAAGTTATTGCTAAAATTCACATTTTTTGTACCAAAATTACCCCAAATCCTTATAAATCCGCAAATTTTTAACAGGAGTCATAAGTTATGACACCCTCTAACAAACGGCCCCTCGCGTTCCATGTAATAATAACCCTGTATAACGCACGATACCATATGTTTTATGCAGTGATAGCCTAGAAGTGTGACCGTCAGACTGCCAAGTCATAGGTCTCGAGTTCGAACCCAAGGCACGCACCTCTTCGAGGTGGCCTTGCACAAGTCCGAGGCCATGTGTTTCTATGGTCCTCGGAACGCGCCACTGTCGGGTTCCCAGATAACGGCAGGAGGGGTTCACATCGGTGTCGAGTCGACGATGAAGTACCTGGGACTCGTCCTCGACACCCGGTGGAACTTCGTGGAGCACTTCCGACGTTTGGCTCCCAAACTGGATAGGGCTGGGGCTGCTTTGAAGCGGCTTCTGCCCAACCTAGGGGGTCCAAACGCCTCCTGCCGGAGGCTCTACGCGGGGATCGTGCGGTCCATGGCCCTTTACGGGGCACCGGTGTGGGCGCGTTCACTGAGGCTGCGACCGGCCCAGCGGTTGAACGCGTCCCAAAGGGTCATGGCCATCAGGCTGGTCCGGGGATACCGCACGGTCTCCCGCGAGGCGGCGAGCCTCCTTGCCGGACTACCGCCATGGGATCTGGAGGCGAAGGTCCTCGCGCACATATGGGAGTTGCGCGAGGAGGCGAAACGCCGGGGTGTAACTCCGCTGCCGCGAGAAATCACGGCACAGCGGACAGAGCTCCGGCGGGATCTCATGGCGGCATGGAGAGTGCGATTGTCGCAACCCAGCGCTGGGCACGCCACAATTGCGGCGGTAAGGCCCCTCTTTGAGGAGTGGCTAGAGAGGCGCCACGGCGTCCTCACCTTCCGCCTGACGCAGGTCCTCACCGGACACGGTTGTTTCGGGAGGTTCCTGTTCAGGATAAAGCGGGAGGAAACGCCCGGGTGTTACCATTGTGTGGATCGCCCGGAGGACACGGTGGAGCATACGGTGGAGGTCTGCCCGGCTTGGGCGGGGCACCGCCGTGTCCTCACGGAGGCGATCGGCAGCGGCGATCTCTCGCGTCCGGCCCTGGTTCAGGCCATGGTCCGGAGCGAGAGTGCATGGGAAGCCGTCACTTCCTTCTGCGAAGCAGTAATGCTCGCGAAGGAGGAGGCGGAGCGCGCGAGGGAAATGCAAGATGCGCGCCCTCGCGCCCCTAGTCGCCGCAGGAGACGCCCCGGGCGTCGGGAGTCGCGAGCCGACTTCCGGCCACCGTAGGCGCGGGCTTGCGGACGGTGGGCAATGGGTAGCTCGCCGTCCGATTAGGACCAGGCCCGGGTCGACGGCGCGTTGTGTTCCACGCGCGCCTCAAAGAGATGTCAGCACCAACTGACGGGGTCCGTAAGGGCCAATGCCTGCCAGGGTTGCGAGTTGGTCCGAAAGGGCTATCGCGGCCCCGGCACACAGGCAACGGAAGGAACACGGGTGGGTTTTAGTCAGTAAAAGTCTGACACTCCCTCTCGCTCCGCCCAGAGCGGGAGGAGTCATTTGATGATTTCCCACCCAAAAAAAAAAAAAAAAAAAAGGCACGCACCTCTGACTTTTCGGATTCATGTGCGTATTGTATTTATAATTATCACTTGCTTCAAAAACGGTGTTTCTCGACATGTGATGCCAACTCAGAGGCAACTGGGCGACTTTAAAACTCTGACACCAGGTTATTCACTAACCATACGAAAAGAAGATGACCAAAGGGTCCTGAAGGGTTGAGAAATTGGAGCAATATAAATATATCCATCTTAAATTCACTGACATACAACGCACAGCCTAAAACGCTAGATTAAGAGGTGAAATTCTGCAGAAATATTCTTTTTTTAACGAAGGTGAGCACTTAAGAAAGATTGTTGAAAATTGGGATGAATTTTCCACAATTCTTCTTTAAAGAAGTTAAATAGGAGATGAAAGTTTTTATGGAAATTCAAAATTTTTGCCGATGAAAAATCCCCATCGGGCACAACCACCAGTATCCTATCCTATACTATTAAAATATTTCCATTCTGTCTTTTATTTACGAAATTTTTACCTTTTATTACAAATTTGTTTGTAGTTTCAACAAAAACCATTATTTTTTCATTTTGATTTCTGCTAATTACTGCTGAATACTAGAGCTATCATGATACATAATGATTTTTTATGTAAATTTAGCTCTTTTGAAGAAAAAGTTGGTTCTTCTCTAATATTAACCCTAATTTTTAAAATGAAATATTTTCGTAACCCTTGGGTAAAAATGGTTAAAATTTTTAATTGTTATAGTTAATTATCTGGTTCATCGAATCCTGAACGGTGGACCACTACTTACGCCACACCCTGTATACGATTGCGATAAAAGTTACAATATTACGGGGGCGAAAAATCGATCTAGCTAGGTCTCATATCTGGGAAAATTCATTTTCTTCGTATTTTCACGCAAACAGAGCTTGGTCGCACAATATAGCCATAATGCCTGCCATACCTTAGAATAATGACATGGCAGCATGGAATTAATTAGTATCCTACTATCATGGCAGCATGGAATTATTAAGTACTTACTATCATGGCAGCATGGAATTAGTAAGTCAGCATAGAATTAGTATGTAATATACATGAAATTAGTATGAACTATCCTATACTATTAAATAAGCATTTTCTATCGATCGTACTCTGCTCGGGTGAAACCGAGCAGAGTACGATCGACCAGCACGCATAGCATAACCACCGAAGAAACGAGTTTTGTCGACGGAACTTGAAAGCCTTCGCTAACTGCAAGAAACAGCCATTGCAAATGTGGAGACTTATACACAATCTGTCTTGCAATAAATTAACCGAAAAAGCCGTCCCGCGGAAACTCACCAAGAGGCTTTGTGAGTGATCCAAAGTAGATCTGTGAAAATTTTAACGATTTCTTTGCAAATGTTGGTTCGATACCGCCAAAACAAATTCCTATACAACATCATCCATCTGACAATTCTTTGACAAGTTTATCTGGCTCTCACACAACTACACTTGGTAACCTAGAGCCCACCACAACAGACGAAATCCTCAAAATGATTAATAACCTAAATAACAAAAGCAGCTCAGGTTTAGAAAGTATCACCACGAAATCATTATAAAGCTTTGCAAACTTAATTCTTGAAGAACTCACCTGTATAAATAAATGTATGGAACATCAGGTCATCAGGTCAGGAACATTTCGAAGTAGTATTAAAATTGCAAAAATCACGTCTATTTATAAATCTGAAGTTAAATCAGAGCCGGGAAACTACCATCCCATCTCAGTTCTCCCCGAACTGTCAAAAATATTTGAAAGGATTTTGTACAATCGCCTCGAAAAATACCTGAAGGCCAATTCTCTTATTGGCCTTTAGACACTCAATTCGCAATCTGTCAAACTAGTCAGAAATGTTGGTAAATTGATTATATTTTTGACAGATTGCTAATGAAATTAGAATGCGAAAGTTCTTAAAAATTACGGGAATTGCTCCTCTCATTAAATCTACGATAAATCTAAGATAATCTACGATAAACAATACGGTTTTCGACCGAAGTCACGACTCGAAAAAATCTTCTTCTTGACCTAAAAAAAGGTGTTTGACACAGTCAACCACGAACTGTTATTAAATTAACTCAATGAAATTGGCATAAAGGGCCTGCCTTGACATATTTAGGTCCTACCTGTCACACCGTTACCAAGTAGTGAAGATACACACTCAGAGTAATCCCAAAATTATAACATACGGTGTGCCCGAAGGCTCAATTTTGGATAAAAATTGTGATTTTAAACATAAATAGTGTCCACCAAATTGGTCTAAACGGGAACCTAAACCTTTATGCAGATGACACATGTCTATTTTACTTTGGTCATTCCATTGACACAATGGAACGATGACCTGAAGAAAGTTACTGGGGCAGTTTAGATGCGGCAGGCGGAGGACAGAGTCTTGTGGCGCACCCTGGAACAGGCCTATGCCCAGCAGACAATATATAATTTCAACCATTACAAGCAAAAATTCACATTTATGATTTCATTTTTGATCAACGACTGCAATATTGTACTTTCACAACAACATCACAATCGTATCATCACAACGTTAATGTTTTCCCATTGTTTGTCTTATTTGTTTTAGTATATTCGTGTATTTATGTTTATTTGTTTGTGCTTATATATATATATATATATAATTATATTTATTATATTTATAGTTAGTAATATATCTCGGTGTGTATCTTTATTTATTTTTTTATTCCTAAATTGTTCGTAATTGCACCTACCACTGTTTGTCTCTGCATCACAAAAAGGTTGACTGGCAGATCAGAGAGGCATAGGCAAAAAGGGGAGCGGGGTTAAATATGAAATTAAATATATGAAAGTTTGTCATTTTTGCCGATGGGAAATGTCATCGGGCACACTGCTTGTAAATAATACCTTAATCCTATTTTGAAAAACTCTTTTATTTTAATCACAACAATTTTATTTTGTAACCACGAAACATTCACATTGTTTTTTTTAAACATAGTCCAAAAGCTAGGATGAATCAAAAGCCGAATTTAGTACAGTTCCAAAATCATTTTTTACAGAGACGGATCTAGAAAGACATTTATGTATTTAAAAATAGCACTGGCAAGTGGTGGTGGACACACACACGCCTTTTGGATAGCCGAGCAGATTGCAAAGGGACAGACACGCAGAGTTGGTACAGGCCCTCGAAAGAATTGGGATGTAAAAGGGTTCTGGAAAAAAAGAAAATAATATTTAGATTATAACCCTACAACAATACAAGATGAATTGATCATTATTGTGCGTAATCGCGGGTGAGAAAGTCTTTATTACGGGTCTGTGTTTCCCGATAATATGAGAGTTTGAAGTCTCGACTGAACAGTTTACTTGTAGGCAAGCGTGCAGCACCGTTAACCGCATCATCACTAACCCTTAAGTGAGAGAGGGGTGACATAAAGAAAACTTTCTGCCTCAGTTCCCTCTTCTAAATCACTAATCTATCTAGCTGTTTCTTCAGTCACCATACTCAAATGTGCACAGCTGCAGGTCTGGTGCAGCGGGAAGCGGATATAGTTATAGGTTTTTAAACTAGTTTTATTTTTGTTTCGGTTTTATTTTAGTTTGTTTTATTTATTTTAATTAGAAGTGTTACTAACATAGTTTTATAAGTTTCACTAACAAAAATATGAATCACGTGTGTTCGAATAAAAAATAAAATAAAAAAAAACATTTATTCAAATTAGGCTGAGAACCAGCACTTTTTAACGTCAAAATTACATAAGACAGTCCCCCAAAACGCCCACCCTTCACTACTTGCTAGTGCTTTAGCTGGGAACAAGAAGTGGCGCAACAAACTATGCAGCAGCACAGCTGTCTGTTAGTTAGAAAAAAATATTCTATATAACTGTATGCAAAATATTCGCAACATAAAACATAATTTCAATTAAAAATTACTAGCCATATGTCGTCAAAAACATCGAGAATTATATTCAGGCAGAAAAACTAGTAAAAACTAAACGTAAACAGAACTTAATATCTAAATAAAAGCCTCCATGCATAAAAGGCGTGCCCGCTTACATACAGCTAGCTGTAACTGGAAGTTATAAATGATAAACTTGGACCTTCGAGGTAAAATAAATAAACAGTTGCTTCATTACTTTCCAGTTTTTCAAAAGGATGAATTTTTTTTTTGAACAATTATATCCATAAATGTTATAAGATCACCAATCCATTTCGGATCACCATTCCATAATTATGTCATACTAAATTGGTGCGCGTAATTTATCCTGCAAGACAGAAAGGGAAAAAAAAGGTGATTACTAACCAGCTGGAGGCTCTCCTACTGCAAAAGCCCGTTGTTCTGGCCCCGCACCAACAACCTCTGGTTCATATACTGCTACAACTTCTTCGGCGAAAGCACCCTGGAGTCCTTCACCAGCGGCCTCTTGCCCGGCGTCAAAAACAGCATAACCAACCGCATCTTCAGATTGAACTTCGTCGACTCTTTCCACGTCTTTGGATGGAGCAGCTTTGCCCTGTGCTACCAGCACCAAGGCAGTCACGAAAACAAGCAGGAATTTCATTTTGAAATTACTTTCTCTTACCAGAACGAATAACGAAATGAACTATTACTTGTATTGATTGCAATTATAAATCGTATAGAAGGTAGTTTTATACTGAAAAGCAACTACTTACGTTTTATTTGTATGATGATAGTGGTGCTGCACACAAGATTGTGATTAAAACCCTTGAAGAAGTTGGTCAAGATTCATCATGAAAGTATCGACTCTATCACCCGAAGATAGGGCCTGAAATGTAACTTGCTGTTTCTTGTTTGTAAAAGTTGGTAAGTTCAATTGTTTACTGTTATGTCGATGAATCAATTCTTTATGTGTATGTCACTGTATCCTAATACAATTTATTTTTTATTTTATTTCCAAACTAACTGACCCAACAGACGTTGTTCTGTCCAAATTTCAATAGTTCATACAAAAATCCCATGGAAAAAAGAACTTTTCGTTTTCCCGAATTAGATTTTTTTCTGGGAATCTTTTTAAATTTTTAGTTTCCATAAAAACTTTAATCACTACTACTACTACGAACGATTACGGACATTTTAAAACAAAATAGCCAAATCGGACCAGCCGTTCTCAAGTGATGCATACATAAATAAAAATGAAAATAATGAATGCTGTTCGTTGGTAAGCACCAACGAACAGCATTTAATTTTTATTTATGTAGAAGATACGAGTATTTTTCTGTGCAAAAAAATAGGGGTTGATGTCTGTAGTTAGGGACATGTCGTAACTATTATTCGATTGATATGCATGAGTCGCAACAGCCACTAACGACTTCCCAAGAGAGAGCCTATTCTTAACGAGTGTCCTCGGCACTCGACAACGTAGAAAAAATAAAAATAATAAAAACAGAAACACTGTATTTTATAACTAAAACGTATTGTGTGTTGGCATCACCAACATCATACAGGGGAACTTCAGTGAGAGAAAGAGATGAAGCTAAATGTCTTGTAGAGCTTCATCTCTTTCCCACACTAAAGTAATATTAAAATAATATTGCTTTAGAGGTGGTGGTAGGCCCCCTGGTCTGTAAACCAACAGTACTGAGTTATGAGCAATAGAAGTTCACAACCACTGAGAAAAACCTTCGTGGCAAACCTACCTACAGATGGACAAAGTAGTCTCACCATGTGGCTGGACGGGCTGTACAATACGTTACCCTCGCCCAAATCCTAAAAAGGTACGTAAGTAGGCGTAGGTACCTGATTTGCTAACTAGCTATCGAGCGAGTCGAACTTGCAAGGGTAACGACAGCCTTGACATGATATGTCTGCGAATCTGCTGCAAAGCGATGCCACAATTCATGCACCTCATTATAATATCCAAATCGAAAAGTAAAACAGAATCTATATCTATATGAACAACAATAGTAATCGTGTCTAGGTGATATCAGTCCATGTAGAAGGTCGTTAAAAGAAAATATCAATACTTATCACAAAATAATCGCACAGAAAGCATGGAACGCATACGCAACATAGTACTGCAATGACAGCAGAAAATAAAAAGAATACCTATGTCAATGTAATATCAGAATAGTTATTTATGCTACAAGTGCGGAAGGTAGGACTCGTGTCGACTTATACACTCGTCGGAAATCATCTTACGCACGTGTATCATACAACGTTTTACTAAACATTGTGCGAGGGAAAAAAAAAACGAGCGAGCCTGACGGTAGTCGCCTATGATGCCATCTAACATATTATGACGACGTACATAAATGATAAAAACAACAATCATGACTTTGACTTCGACTTCGACTCGACCTCGACTTCGACTTCGACTTCGACTCGACTTCGACTCGACTTCGACTCGACCTCAACTTCTATTTTGACTTCGACTTCCACTTCGACTTCGACTTCGACTTCGACTTCGACTTCGACTTCGACTTCGACTTCGACTTCGACTTCGACTTCGACTTCGACTTCGACTTCGACTTCGACTTTGACTTTGACTTTGACTTTGACTTTTCTTTGACTTTGACTTCGACTTCGACTTCGACTTTGAATTTGACTTTGACTTTGACTCCGCCATTGCCATCGCCTTCGCCATCGTCATCGTTATCATCATCATCTGATTTGTAAAACTTTTCTCAAATAATAAAAACTCTTTGCAACGGGCTGACGACGGCCACAATTTTTTTAAAAAAATTGAAAAGTATAAAGTACTAGTGAAAAAAAGTGACACTTTCCGCACTAATTTACTGCTTGGAAAAGGCTCTTTTCGAGCAAATGCATTGTAAATATAAATACTTACCTTAATTTTAAGAAGTATTCAAAATAAACTCAGTTTTGATGTGTTCACAAAAATATGTTAGTAATAATGTCGTGTTTTATACGCAATTACATTACAACAATTACATACATTCCTTTGATCTACAATAAGCGGGTTATAGTTATTATTCACATTAATACGATAATTACGGGATAAAATGGAATGTGAAAAACATTTTTAGTAACTACTTCCCGTTAAAAAAATGGCGAGGCGGAGCCGGAAGCTATAATTGAGCATTGTTTTTCTGAGAATTATGTTACGCAAGTTATCCCCCCGCCCCCCCCCAAGTAAGCAAGTTGCCCAAGTTGCGCAAGTTTTCCGATAAGCAAGGAATGGTGGGTTTAGACACACTCAAATTTAGGCGAGAATCCACACTTATAATTAACTAGCTGCGCCCCGCGGTTTCACCCGCATAAGTCTCGATCCCGTGAAAATATCGGGATAAAAAGCATCCTATGTCTTAATCCAGGTTATGAACTATCTGTGTGTCAAATTTCATCCAAATCCGTTCAGTAATTTTTGCGTGAAAGAGTAACAAACATCCACACATACATACATACAAACTTTCGCGTTTATAATATTAGTAGGTAATATTTTTTTTTTTTTTCTGTAAATTATGTATTATTTGAGTAATAAACAAATGTATAATGTTTAATATTAGTAGGTAAGATGGATAGTCCCGTTCTACGAGAGTTAATAAATTTGTATGTTCCTGACCAGTATATGCGTGGCGTTGTAAGACGACAACATAGACTCCTCTGCCACCCACCTACATGGCGTGCTCCCAGAAACAACACCACTCCCACTGGTAGAGCAATTAAATTAATAAATGAATTTCTAAAATATATTCCTGAAGCAGATTTATTTTTTGTCTCTCGAGGGACAATCGCTAAACATGTGTATATTTATTTAAATATGAAGAAATAATTGTTGAATTGTTTAGTCTAAGAAGTGTTTAAAAAATGTAATGTAATTTTGTAGAATTAGCATAGATTTATGCGATTTGGTGTAAACCGTTAGCTTATATTTGATGAATAAATTAATTTGAAATATTTAAAATATACTGAATTTATAAGTCCATAATAATTTAAATATAAATTTTTAAATCTTACTGTAAAACCTTAAATCATGAACATTTATCGATTCAGACCACGACCAGAGGGCCAGTTTCTGCCCTCTGGTCGTGACATGTGCTTTATCTATCTTAAATTCACTGACAAACAACGCACAGACTAAAACGCTGGATTTAGAGGCTAAGAAAGAAAGAAATTAAATTTATTCGACACAAAAATCCTATTATAATGAAGGTGAGCTCATTTTTGAAAATTCAGCAGTGGAAACGGCCCCGACTTAGGAGTAGGTAGGTCCTGTGTTTGAACCTAGGCAGGCGCTTTACATTGTGTAAATACTTTCATCACCACTGCTCTCAAAACGGTGAAGGAAAACATCGTGAGGAAACCGGCATGTCCTAGATCCAAAAATTCGAAGACATCTACCAACCCGCACTGGGCCCGCGTGGTAGATTACGGCCCACTCCCTCTCGAAAAGAGGAGGCCTGTGGCCCAGCAATGGGAACGTCATAGGTTGATTATGTTATCCCCTAAAGAGGTTAAACAGGGAATGAAAGTTTGTATAGTAATTCGACATTATTGCCAATGGGAACACGGTTTGTATACTGATATAAACGTGCATATTCATCCAATTACTTAGTAACAAAGCCTCTCAATTAAACACTCTGAATTTTTATATATTATTTTCCCTATTTGCTGTTTACAACGTATTTAATGCATTTACAACATAATACGTTACGGTTCAACAGGCAAAAAAAATAATTAATTAATTAAATTTAATTATAGTTAAAGCTTTGCAGTGCCCGCTGTTAATCCCGGATTTGTAGTCTGTCTGGGAAAGTTAAAACCTTTTTTGTTCATTAATTACTCGACTGACGTGAATCATTTTTTAATTTATTATTTATTTTATAAAATTTTTACCTCATTTGTGCTTCATAGATTCACACGATACATTATTTTAACCTTTTTAGGGTTCCGTACCCAAAGGCTGCCAACGGGACCCTATTACTAAGGCTCCATGTTACTATGACTTATGACTCCGCTGTCTGTCCGTCCGTCTGGAAAGGCTGTATCTTTTGAACCGTTATAATTAAAATTTTCATAGAGTGTGTACTATTATGGCCGCTGTAACAACAAAGTTAACAATCAAAGGGATTTTTTTTTTAACTTTGGTTGTTAACTTTGTTTTTTTTACACCTTATAAGAAACGTGACTTTTACAAAAAATATTAGTACCTATAAAATATTATAAGTACGGAGGTACGGAACCCTTCGTGCGTGAGTCCGAATCGCACTTGGCGGCTTTTTTATTAATTTTATACTTCGTTACTAATTACTATGACAATCATTTTTGCCTAGTTTGACCTAAGTCAGAAAAATGCAGTATTGGGCGTCAAATGCAAACCCAAGTACCAATTATTGCAGATTATTCTGATTTATCCTAGTTTCGTTTATTTTCCCATCTATTAGTATCTGGTTCAATAAATATACATTATTTGAGTTATGATCCAACGGATTCGTGATAGAACGGCATGGACTTCAAAACAAATTAATGTTTCAAACGTGTGTTTACGGAGAGCCGGAGAAATTTTAATTACATCGGAATACGCCAATTCTCCTAAATTGTTTGTGGAATGGAAAATGAGTTAATTTTGAGTTTGGTATTTTCAATCCTACCTTGAATCCGATATTAATTACCTTACCTTTACCTACTAATCATTATAAGGGTAGCTTCCTTGTCACAGCGTGTGCGAGGCAGTAGCAACGGCATCCTGCAGATGATTGTATCTCGTGCGGATTGCCCTATCCAAAACAAATGGATGCGCATTGTTTTGGGCGCTCACTAACACATTGTTTATGTCTTATACTAACACAATTTTGATTTTGATTTTATTAATATTATGTATATTATTTAATTTAGGTTAATGTGTAAAGTAAGTGTAATGTTTTATATGGATTATAATTATCTGAAATAAATGAATTAATAATAATTATAATACCTACTAGAAGGCGAGCTAATGCTTATTTACGTTAACATACTCGTAATGTTATGGAGTGATTATGAATATTCGTAGAAACATGAATTGAAAAACGAACAGTAGATCGTAGATTATAGGAATCGGGCAACAGTTATACATTTTAATCAATTGCCTTCACCTACTTACTTACTCGACCCTAGCTTTGGAAATCAATGCCTAATCTCGTCAACCTCACGATTGAAGGACAGGCTATCAATTATCCCTAAAACGATACAAATGCGTACTGAAAACCCTTTCCTTAACGGATATTTGTTCTCGATTAGACACATTAATTAGTGTACGAGAGCAACCAACGATTGATGAAGTAGAATTCATTTAAAACGATTTGATTTCAGCCCAGAGCTCTATGGGTTTAGAGATGGACAATATATTTTACCCCGTAATCCACTGCGTGATATCGATATACTTGAATCAATTTGTTTTTAAAGAATTGTGTATCTAATGGCAGCTATAGATCGTAATCGACAGGCAGTTATTTTAGGTACTACAAAGTAATTTCAAAGTTATGTTATCTCTGAGAGCAGCAACCTAATTGCAACCTTATTGCAACGATGATAAAGATCACTGTGATTTTGACAGTGATAAAATAACTGTGAAAAGACTGTAATCTAACCAGCCAGTACTGACGAGAGATGCCATTATACCAGATAAGTAAAATGCAATCAGCGAAAATAGCTGCAATATAATTCGAACCGGGGACAATTCAAGAACCAGATTTTTTTTACAAAACTTGAGCACTGAACAAAATTGACACAAATACCAAACACTTAATGTTAGGTAAAAAAAAACGCAATAAATTATGCAGAATCGATTCAGATGCTTTATGCGATAGTCCCCACTCTAGGCCCACCGGCAAACAAGATAAACAAAATGAAGTAACCCGCCTTCAGATCCACTGTAAATATTTTATCTATTAAGCTAAGCAGATTTTTCATTTAAAATTTATCGCTTGTAAATGTTTCTATTTAACTTCAATATTTATTTTGTTAACTTCAGATTTGCAGAAATACGATTTAAATGAAAGTTTATATTTGCGTAGATTATAGGGATCTTGTGCATTATAGTTTTATTTGTAAGTTTATTGAAGATTTGAAATTTCTAATAGTGTTTGGGGATTGTAAACACTGAAAACATAGAGCTAACAAAAATACATTTGCTTTTTTTTGCTATTGAAGGGAGGTTGGTCGTAAATATTACTAATTGGTGCCTCGCATGGATGTCAAGAGGTCTCAAGAACCAGATCCTTAAGTTGCACATGAGAAATAATTATATGAAATATTTCAGTGCCTATTTAAATGTAGCAATCAACAAGCGTTCAAGTGTTCCACGAAATACACTGATAGCGCAGTTTACCATTTTCCTGTTTTGAAATTTTGTAACACTTCAGTAGGTGCGTTAGATTCTATATTTACACCTATTTCTATAACTACAGGTATTCTAAGAATAATCGTGAACACCATGCAACACCAACAAGACAGGAGTTTATTTCACGAGAGGTGCAGCAAACAAAAACAAATGAACATCACAAACTGCAATACTTGTGGAGTATGAACTTCAAAGACGTGAGAACTCGACTGTCAACCCCGTATAGTAATTAAGGGTGATATTAATACAGAACTACTGAGCGCATGCCGCGGCGGGGCGGCGGAGGTATTCCGATATTGCGAAGCCGTATCGGTGATCGCTCAAGTGATACGGAATATTCGACATAGCTCCGAGATCATTATATTCGCTTTCTTTGTTCATTATTATGTGTCACGAATAAAAGACCAGTGTTTATCTATGTATATAGTGCTTGGGCTTATCTCGGGTGGCGTTCTTTTAGTAAACAACTTTAGTGAAATTGCCTACTTACTTGAATAAGAGAGCGATATTGTTTTGTGTTGTGTAGCTCCTTTGTTTGTGTTTATGTCGTTAATTAAACTTATGAGTGGTCGCAGCTTAGCACTTAAGCTGATATCACACGCTTCACTTGTTGATCATTTGGCCTTTCATTCGTTATCTTTCACTAAACACAAAATGAATGAAAAGTGAATAATGTTAGTGAACTGATGCAACTATGTTAGATTTCGGCACTCGACATCTTTCACTCGCCTACCAAATGATCGAAAAAGTAAAAAATTCAAAGAGCAGATGAATTTTCAGTCCTACAGACACTATCTATACACACAATGTTGTCGGTGTCGTGTGATCGTGGAATGAAACAATAATTAACATTCACTCGAGTAAAACGTCTGATATCAGCTTTAGACAATGCTTTCGTAGAATCTTTATTCCATTGCATTGCATTGCATTGCATTGCATTGCAGTAACAGTTGTTTAGTCTGGGCATTCCACTGTATCAAGTTCCAGGCTCATAATAGTTTTATGCAAACATGCTGACAGCCGAATTTTTTAACGGACGGAAACAGGGCCCACCCAGGACATAGCTTAGCTGTTAATAACGATTCAAGTAATCCAAAAATACGGACAATAACGTCACCTCGTAAATAAAATAGCGCGTGAGTTATGAACAAGTGGAAAATTCAGAGTTTATGATATCCGAAAATTGAGATCTAGATTTATGTTTGCAGTTGTTATTAGGACCAGTTTCAACTTGACTAATATTCTCGGTTATGTAACCATTGCATGAAAACGGACTAATGCGTTTTCAGCTGCCTTATTGTGTCACATACTTATAATGACAATCGTTTTGATTTAGAATAGGCTTATTATGACAGCAAAAATCAGGGGAACAACTTTATGATACTCTTTCTTACTCATATGATATTTCGCAAGTCTAACAACCAGTCTTACCAAGGGGTATCGTATTACCCACTTACTGGGTTGTGGAGGTCAGATAGATAGGCAGTCGCTCCATGTAAAATACTGGTATTCAGCTACATCCGGGTTAGTCTGGAAGCCGATTAATACAGTTGGGAAAAAGCTAGGCAGATTGAGGATATTTCGCATGGAAATATTGCCTATTTTATGCCTATTTTAAATATTGCCTATTTTATCTTTTTTATGAATCCCTCTATCTATGGTAGTTATTACTTACCATGTCTTAAGTGGTTGAACAACAGAATCAGCGCTATTGTCTATTATTATTCGTGTTCCAAGTTTGAATTGCGTTTTCATTACCAAGGACAAAATAAAACGTGTTTAGGAGTCCGCCAGTCGTTTTTAAATGCAAAGCGTGTTCAGTCGTCGCTAATTGTATTGAAATAATTAGCAGCCATTGTGATGATCATTTTAATTGGGGTATTTTGTTGGAATTAATTTATTTTGTTGAGCAATTATGAGTAGCTTGTTGTTTCTAAAGAGGAATCTTTTCAGCGTCTTTACTGGACTGCCCAAAAAACGTGTGTTTTACTTAATTTACCTATGTAATGTAGTGTAAACTGTTTATGTGTATAGGTCACTAACTATGAATTGAAAGAACTTTATACGAGTACAATTATATTTTAACAATATATTAACTTTAAACAATGAAGTAAATTAAACGACTGCCTCTTACAAAGGTCTAAGAACAAGTGCCCTCATATGGTGTTAATATGACAATCGTCACCACGATTCTCTTGTTAATGTTCCCACGCTGAATTTCGACCCTATCTTATGGATGTTTACGTCCGGCTCGGGATACAGCAGCGCACGCAAATCGTCTCGCCGTGGGCCTGCAAGCCGCTCCGGTGATGTCACTCTTAACTTTGTAAAGAGAGCGCGGCAATCGCCAACACGGCCGTCCTACCAGGTGCCTGTCCCACCAGGTATCCCACGAGTTCAGATAAAGTGCTGAAACACAAATAGTTAATCATTTATCAGTTTGCCAGCTACACATGCATTGGTTGTGTGTCGAATGTTCTGGGTTATAACACTGTCATCTTTCATTACACATTATTTCATCAGTGTATCGAGGGTAGGCTTCAATAATCATAAATCTTGTGCGCTTATAGCGACATTGTATTAAAAATCGGATTAGACCACTTGCACTCAAAGGACCTATAGCCTCACTTAAGCGTACCTAGTTCGTCTTATTGTCACTTGCACTCAAAGGGCCGATAGCCTCACTTAAGCGTACCAAGTTCATCTCATTTCGACTTGCACTCAAAGGGCCTTTAGCCACACTTAAGCGTACCAAGTTCGTTCCAGAACCACTTGCACTCAAAGGGCATTTCCACACTTGAGCGTACCAAGTTCGTTCCAGAACCACTTGCACTCAAAGGGCATTTCCACACTTGAGCGTACCAAGTTCGTTCCAGAACCACTTGCACTCAAAGGGCATTTCCACACTTGAGCGTTCCAAGTTCGTTCTCCATTGTTTTGAACCTACCACTCGGCCTTTAATGTGTTATTAACAATATTCAACATTTATAATAACATAAAGTAACTCTGTCTGCCTGTCTGTTACCTTTCCATGTTTTACGCAAATAAATATGTTATTATTAACATTTATAATAACATAAAGCATTTTATCTTGACTCGCACATACGCCTACGATACATTTCAACTTACTTCAATCGCCAACATGGGTACAAATGTTTGTTACAACGTATGTTTAATTAATCTATAAAAATCATCGATATGTATCCACGGTTTCATATTCTCTGCAGCTGTTACGCCTGTATACTTTTTAGTGCTCCTTTCACTGCCTTTTACACCCGTCACCTCATATCTATCATTCCCCAATACTTTTTTCACTTGAAAGGGGGGCTTTTGTAAACAGGTAACAACTTCCGACTTTGCCTGTCATTTGTCTGGCTTTGTATTTTAATGAGTACCAAATCTCCATCAACGTAAACTCGTGATTTTGTACGATTTCTATCAAATCGCTGTTTTTGTGATTCCGCATTGGACTTAATATTTGTTTCTGTCCTCTCACGCAATTCAGTTACATCCAACCTATGCCCGTTGCCAATCTCCGGAGCCAAACTATCACTATCAGTGCGTAATCTATATCCGAGAAACACTTCACTAGGAATAGTTTTTGTTGTCTTGTGAACTGTACTGTTTATACCTTGTTGTAAGGTTTTTATGTACTGATCCCACCTATCGTCTGCATCGTTAGCACCTATTGCTTTTAGTGCTTCTAGAATAGTTTTGTTAAAACGTACAACCTGGCCATTAGAGTGAGGCATACCGGTTGCAATCGTGTGTAAACGTATGTTTCTATTCGTACAATACTGTGTAAAATTATTTGAAGTGAAGCATGTCGCGGCGTCTGTAATGATTCTTTGAGGATTTCCGAAAGTCTTAGAAATAGTTTCTAATTTTTTAATTACACAAGAAGATTTGGTTGTTCGAACTTCGAACCGCCAAAATGAACACGAATTTTGTAAAAGCATCTACGATGACCAATAATATATTTATTTTTGGCTTTAGTTGTAACAAAAGGTCCTAAATGATCTTTAAGAAGGGTGTGAAAAGGCTGTGCGTGCTTTGGCAACGGATATAACTCTCCTTCCTTTGGACCGCTTTTATTCTTAAAGTATATGCAATTTAAGCAGTTTTTAATATATTTCCTTATAATGTCGCATTCTAGGAAACCAATACTGATGGCTTACTCGTTCTACTGTTCAACAGAGAAATGCCCGAGGTCGTCGTGGTTACATTTAATTATTTGCCAAATGCATTTCTTTGGGACCATCCACCGGCAACCTCGGCTTGTTCTTCTGTAAACCTTACCACCGAGGACAACATACTCGTATTTGTTAAAAACATTTTTATTTTCTTCGGCCTCTCCTGATTCTATAATTGCTCGAATATGTTGTAACTCGGCATCTTGTAGCTGTACCGAAAGCAACCAACCCGCTTCCGGTATTGACATTATAATCTCGGTTTCTGATTTCTCTCCGGACTGCATTGGGTTACGACTCAAGGGCGTCTACGTGTTGCATTCGCGTACCTTCTCGATGAACGATATCAAACGAGAATTCTTGTGTGGACAAAACCCAACGCGCAATCCGGGGAATAATCTCTTTTTTTTGTTAAGGCGTACCGTACGGCGTTGCAATCCGGTCACTATTTTAAAAGATAATCCGATTAGGTATAATCGGAACTTCTGAAGCGAACTAACAATCGCTAATAACTCCAGTTCAAACGAGTGGTACATTTTCTCATCTTCCGTAGTTTGTCTACTATAATAGTGGACTGGTTTTTCACCTTCGTCGGTGATTTGCATAAGTATACCAGCAACACCATCTCTACTATCATCCGTATATAATACGTTATCTTTATTCGGATCAAAAATGGATAGAACACTTTCAGACGTTAATTTGTTCTTCAACGATTGAAATGCATCTTAATGAATACCATACCCCATTACTACTTACATTACATACTTTACCCCATTCCCAGACCGAGCCCTTCTTTAACAGCTTTGAGAGTGGAGCAGTAAGCATGTTTGCATTAATATTTGATAATATCCACTTTTTAGATCTAGATTGGTGAAGCATTTATAGCCCCGAAGCCTATCTACAAGGTCCTCAATGCGCGGCATTGGATATTTGTCTTTAATTGTTATCTTATTTAGCGCTCGATAATCAATGCAGAGTCTTTTTTCACCATTCTTCTTATTGACAAGTAACGCAGGGCTCGCGTATGGTGATTTGCTATCACGTATAATATTGTTCTTCAAAAGCTCATCCACCATTTCGCGAATTATCTTTCTGTCTGCGTGAGAAGACCTGCATTGAATTGGTTGAGAACCAGTTACGTTAATTATCATTTCGTGGCCATTTACCTTTCCTAATTCTTTAATATTTGACGCCACACAGTCATCATATTTTTGAAACAGTATTATTAATTCATTCTGATGGGTATCGCTATCAAACTCAAAATTAGTAACTGTGTTACATAACTCTGTAAATGTATTCGCATAGTCAAATTTTAATTTGTCACCCACCCGCGAGTATACCAGGTCAGACCGCTCCGTCACGTTTCTTCCTATCAATATTTCGCTATCTGCCAGGTTGTCAATTACATAAAAATCAACCTGAGTCAGACACAGCGAATCGATTTTCAGATCAGCTGTTATCTTGTGAGTTACAAATTTTGAACTTTCTTTTGAAAAACCTTGCAGCAAAACTGGCGCGGTCAGCGCAATGTTTTCCATTGAATATCTTTTGACAAACGATTCAGAAATCAATGAACAACTGCTTCCCATATCAATGAATGCTTCTTGATGCAGATTATTAATACTTATTATTTTCAGAAATTTATTTCGCGGGTCAGGGGTTAAAATACATTTTGTTTCTTATTTCTCTGGTTTGCCCGCGTTCTTTTTATGGTAACATGTCGATTCTAAATGACCTCGCCTGCCACAATAATCACATTTATTTGCATCACACTGACTTCGTTTATGGTTACCGTCACACAGATAACACCTGATCTGCCCCCGACCCCGTGCCTGGCCCACGTCTTGATTAATGCTAGCAGGAGCGGTCCGACCCACTACTTTCGTTGAGAGCACAGTTGCTGATGTCGTGGTCGGACTGATCGGTTTCGTCTGGCTATCGCGTGTGTTTGCGCCTATTTGTTTCGTGTTTTTTGATGTATACGTTCGACCATGTAGGAAACTAGCTAAACTGTCGCATGTCACAAAATTATTTGCGTCAATCGATGCGCCTATACCACTGTCTCCTATATTGCCAACAATAATAGAAATAATATCTTGTTCCGAAAATTCCAAAGATAAACGATCTATTTTACATTTTTGTTCAAAATAAAACCCGTAGAGAGACTGATTTTCTAGCGGCTTTTTATCAATAATATCTTTTAAAAGGTCATACATATTCCGACGGATTTGAAAACTGGAAGCCAACTTACGTGTCCAGTCCTTCCATTTCCACGTAGGCCAATGCCTATCCGATCGTAACAGTGAGTCATACCACACTTTTGCGGAGCCCTTTAATTTGTTGAGAGCTTAATAACGGGTAATTTCGTCAGTCCATGTAAAAGTTTGAGTGTAGGACCTGATAATACTAAGCCAAGCGTTCACATCGTCTCTCAGCGGATCGAACTCGGATATAATATTATTCAAAGAGGTATTTGTACTCACAGTTGAGGTATCAGCCTTACGTGATACCTGTTTCCTGTGTTTCGGCGGAGGTGACGGAGTCCTGGCACCACTACTGCTGCTAGAACTTCAGCGTTTATTACGCTCACTTTGTTTACCCATAGCTGTGTGGGTATCGCGTTCCACTTCTGATGTAAACTGTTTATGTGTATAGGTCACTAACTATGAATTGAAAGAACTTTATACGAGTACAATTATATTTTAACAATATATTAACTTTAAACAATGAAGTAAATTAAACGACTGCCTCTTACAAAGGTCTAAGAACAAGTGCCCTCATATGGTGTTAATATGACAATCGTCACCACGATTCTCTTGTTAATGTTCCCACGCTGAATTTCGACCCTATCTTATGGATGTTTACGTCCGGCTCGGGATACAGCAGCGCACGCAAATCGTCTCGCCGTGGGCCTGCAAGCCGCTCCGGTGATGTCACTCTTAACTTTGTAAAGAGAGCGCGGCAATCGCCAACAGTAGTACCTTTGTAATGTGTGAATATTTTGTATTTTTGATGTGTAAACTTTTTTCCCCTCGCTTTCCTGTAGGTAATCAAAATCTAAATCAAAATAAAATAAAATGTAAATAATCAAATCTGTGGGAGTGATTTCGTGAAAAGGGACGGAAGTGTGTCACATGAAGCCGGTGAAGCGCGCTCTATTTGTTTTTACCAATGAGCGCGCGCGGTGGTATACTTGGCCAACAGAAACGACCTTGACGAGGCTCCTTAATTTTGCTTATTACCAAGGTGAGATGGTAGATGTTACACATCATAATATGCGACTACTGTAGTTTTTTTCTTTAGGTAGGTAGGTATGTTTTCTGAAAGCAGTTCAGTCTTTTCAAAAACTATGAAAGGAATTTGGTGGCTGCTCTTTTTGCCCCATTTCAATCATGTCCATGGTGGACTTTTAGTAAGATCAACATACATTAAAGGCTATCCCCACGATAAGGTATTCCAAATACATACAACACACACGGGTATACTCCGCTGACAAACCTTCCAACTGCTGATCAAATACTCGAAAACCATTTCGATCACCTTCTCCCGCTATAAATAACATGAATGGGCTGGCAAATTTACGTGCTGGCTGCTAAAATAGGGATTTCATAGAATGGGGGAGTAGGTACCTATACCTACCTACTACATGTGTCTGGACCCGGGCAACATAATGACGTGCATGTCAACCTGTCTAGACAATGTGAAATTGTGAAATTGATACTGAATATTATCTATCGTTGTATCGTCTAACGGCTCCTGCCGACATGCGCAACGCGACTCTAGTAGAACGATTTATATGAAAACTTCATGGAAATTGTTCTAACAGAATCGCGTCGCACCGTCGCGTCGTGCCTGTCTGAAGAAGCCGTTGCTACAAAGACTGAAAAGTACAATATTATAATAAGTCCTTTCATAACAAAAACACATAGTCCATTAGAACTTCAAAGCGCAACTAAGTAATAAACCATTTCAGTTACGATATGAAGATCCAACTACCATACGCCTTAAAACAGAAAATAACAAGAATTATTCAAAACAGGACCACAGAAAAAACCCCTCACATCTTTGTCTATAAGTCTTGCACACAAGCGAATAAATATCTCTCACATGAAGCTGACAGATAAACGGGTATCGAGGGCCGATAGTACCCTAATAAATAAAATGCGAGAAAAATCGCTGGAAAGACGAGAACCCTTCCCTTGGGAGTGCAGTGGCCGAGGCATTTACATACATAATCATGAACTCTTGGGGCTGAATGCGACCCTGGTACCTACCCCACGAGGCGACCGTTTACGACCAGCCAATGTCACTTTTTAAACATTTTACGACCTTCTATAGTTACGATCGCTGAAGTTTTAGATTTAAAAAATATAATGTTGTTTCATGGGAGATAAAATTATTTTTTCTACAAAATATTAACTCACTGCAGCTTTTTCAGTTAAATAATAGTCAAGACTGAAAACCCTGAAATAAAGTTCTGAAATAAGTTATTAGGCTTAGTACGTACGAGTAGGTCGGTACACTATAGTTTTAGACATAAAGCTGCTGAAAACCAATACATCATAAGGCGATCTTATAAGGGGCTGTACAGACTGTAGGGTAACTATATGGATGGAGATTGTTAGTAGACTTTGCAGTTAAACAAACAAGGCTTCAAGTAAAAGAAAAAAAGTAAGCAAATCTTATAATAAATAATAATAATAATAATAAATTATTTATTGCCATAAATAGATTACAAAAAAAATTTGACCCTGGCTCCAGAGCTAGGTTAGAGTACCTGTATTTCAGGAGCCAAGGAGGATCTTGATTAGGGGACAGGACAAACACACAGCAAAACTAGAGATTTTTGCAGTCAAAGCCTGTATTCTCCTAATTTCTGACTATTCTAGATAACAGCTTATAGTTTGCACGGGAAAAATTCGCCAGAAATGATTATGAATGTCGTGTAAAAGGAAGTGAGTTTAATACTGCTAACCGAGCAAATATAAAAATACGAGTATATTTAAAAATATACTAATGGAAAAAAGTATAATCAAATTGTATATAATAGAGTGTAGAAACCTTGGTTTTAACCAAGGTTTCTACACTCTATGTGAAAGAGCCTTAACAGTGATTTCAGCAAGGAAGTGCCATCGGAAATTACATTTTTAATCTCCTCTCGCACGCGTTACCCCGATTGGGGTTTGAGGGTTAATACTTCAGGAGGTACTACACTATAGTGCACTGAAAATACTGAAGAGGATAGTATGTAGCTAAATGAGAAATATTTTTTCAATAAACTTAATAATTCACTGCCTCCTTGGTCCAGTGGTCGCAAGCGCTACTGCTGAGCATGAGGTCCTAGGTTCGATTCCCAGGTCGGGCAAAGTCTTTTTGGGTTTTTCCATCTGGAATTTCTCAGTAGCAGCCCGGAGTCTGAATTTGTGCCCGGTTGATGGCAATAGGCTCGCCACCTGCATGGGACTTAAGCATAACTGGCAATATGTGGGTGTACTATAGGGACACCCCTGCCTAACCATTCAGGGATTACAGGCGTGATGTTATATGCTTTATGTAATATTAATACAACATATGGCCGTAAACATGGCATATCGAGTTTAAGAAAAAAATCGGCTCTGCTGAGAGTCTTCTCTGTTACTAAGTAAAACTATTATCCAGTTTTTTTATTAAGAATTTGAAGTTGAATAACTGTCAAACTTTACTTTAGCACCACTTAAGGTGAAAACACGCGTTATTCATTTTTTTTTTTTACAAAAATCACCAAAATAGAGTTCTCAACTTAAAATTCTCAATTCAGAAACCGATCTCTCAGTAAAACAAAGCCCCTTTTTAGAGCTCGATGAGTCTATAACAGGATTTGGGCTTATCTTATAGTCTGAACTATAACTTTGTTAGTCAAGGGACCGTTCACACTTATCTACGGTAGACTTTACTATCTATTTACATAACCACCATGACCAGTGAAGCAATACAGGCTTTGACAACCCGGAGGTAGTGGAGGTCAGAGAAGCATTCGCTCTATGTAAAATCCTGGTATTTCGCTGAGTCCGGTTAGACTGGAAGACGACCGCAGGATGACGGTTACCATGACTCCTACCGAATAAGTATTTGTTATCATTAGACATCGGATTATGTGCATTTGCATGTATTATGCATATGCAAATGCATAAAACGCAATTTTTATAGCGTTGTTGCATATTTTAGTACTTTTTCATTGATAGTGCTTATTCAGATTAAAATTAAATAAAAATAAAGAAAGTCAACGCATTTATCAACGGTACCGGCCAAACTCTGCCTGAAGAGGTTTCTGCAGAAATGGCGCCAGTTGACGTAGTAAGGTCATTTTCAGCCTACAAAATAATAAAGTGACAAACGTCCCAAGGTTACTCTAGAAAATCTTGAAAATTATTTAATTGTATATTGTCACAAGAATTAATAACTTTTAATTGTAAAAATAAACGTTAATTCTACTTATGAATATTTTGACTGTGCATATTTTGCCCTTTTTTAGTGCATATTTTGGCATTTTGATAGTGCATATAATCTAGGCACAGGCCTCTCTTTTCTTGTGCCAATCCCTACGCTCCTGTGCCAGTCGCATGCGCATCGGTTCAACCCGCGATGGTAACAATGTCGACCACCCATCTCGCCGCCGGACGAGCGACACCTCGTCTTCCAACCCTTGGACTCCACTCGATCACAGAGCTCCACCTGTCATCACTGCGCCTCGCCAGGTGTCTCCATTGTCATTATGGGTCCATTTTAAGTACTTATAGGTTATCTTCAACTACTAACCACCCAAAACCAGGTACGTGTATTGTCCATTGTGCAAAGTAGGTATTTCTATAACTACAATGCTCAATTCTTATGTAACTACGAAAAGAAAAATACTAGAGCGAACAATAGTGGCTTTTTGTGGGCCACTGGCGCTCTCTACCGGCGCGCAGTTGAACTAATGGCTCACTCATACATAAATAAGGGATCGAACAAAGGTCCTAAGCTTTTTGTGGCAGCCGAATGTTCGAGAAAATAAACTAGCACCTGTATAAGTACTGTTCTGTATTTACGTAGTGATTTCTTTTATTGAAAAGGTTTCTGATGTTTTGTATAGGATACTTTTTAGAGTTCCGTACCCGAAGGGTGCCAAATGGAACCCTATTACAGAGCTGTCGCTGTCCGTCTGTCTGTAACGTAGTAGGCAGACAGTTGTGTGTATTTCTATTACCGCTATAAAAACTTAAGGTGTTTTTTTTCGGCGTTTTTGCTTATAAAAAGTTTTCCGTACGGTGATACGGAACCCTTCGAGTGTGAGACTGACTCACACTTGCACGGTTTTTACGTGGTATTTAAAATACTTTTTGACATTAGCAGCTCATGTTTATCGCCCATCCATCATCACCATCATCATCAGTGTCCTGACTTCGCCCACTGCTGAACCTTTCATGACCCTTGGTGGCTTTTCATACGTCCCGATTGCTGGATAGCCGGTGCCGGGTACCCGGCGGTTAATTCTATGGCCTATAAGTTATCTTACGCCGCCACTAGTACGTGTGAGGTACGTATGAGAAGGCACTTCCTTTTATAGTTGGGACAGGTGGCCTATCTATCTAAGACTAGAAATCAAACGAAGCATAGCTAAGCATGTAAATAGAGTAGTATGAACACGGGAATATAGGGTATTTACCTATTAGTGATGATACATAAAAAAATAGGTGCAGGCTGTGATAACCTTACCACAGTGACCACAGTAAGTATTTATTATTAACCTTCATCGTTATTATTTATCAGGTTTTTTTTAAGCATTACCTATTCATCCTGTTAATTGGCAGTTAATATATTTTCCTTAAGCTCAATTAACAAATAACTTCTTTCCTGTCTGATAAAAATAACATACCAACTTCAAACATTTAGGTACATCTAATTTTATACCTGAGTAATAACAATGATAGTCGTGACGGCCAATGGCATGATAGCCTCGACCAACACCTGAGGAGGCTCTCGTTAGGCAGCTGGATCAAGGGCTTGATCCAGAAAGTGGTACTTCTGGACACGCGGTGCGTATCGTTAGGAGATTCGGATTCCTCTCTCAGGAGCCCTGACCACCGGTAGCTTGGACCCTGTTCCCGATACCGGTGGGCTACTATTTTTCATATTTTTAAATGTTTTAGTTTTTTTTTTATATTCTAATATTTAAAAATGTAATTTATAAGCATTTTAAATGAAATAAAGGAAATAATAAAAATAAAAAAAATACAAAAAAAAACAAACTAACAATAAGTAGTGATACAGAATGGTGTTATACAAAAGGTAGGTAATGAGGTCAAAAGTCCAATAAGAGTAGGTACCCTGCTCCCCAAACTAGGAAAATCCTGTGTCTTGAGCGGCAGTGTCTTCGCATTACATTAAAAGGTCGAGCGATTATTGTGAGCATACAAGTAAATTTAGAATGAGATATTGTTAAAGATAAGATTATGTACTAGTGAAAAGAAAAAGAAAACGTGTGTAGTGTAAGTACAGATGTGTATGTTAAAACTTAAGGTGTTTTTTTTCGGCGTTTTTGCTTATAAAAAGTTTTCCGTACGGTGATACGGAACCCTTCGAGTGTGAGACTGACTCACACTTGCACGGTTTTTACGTGGTATTTAAAATACTTTTTGACATTAGCAGCTCATGTTTATCGCCCATCCATCATCACCATCATCATCAGTGTCCTGACTTCGCCCACTGCTGAGGTTATGTACTAGTGAAAAGAAAAAGAAAACGTGTGTAGTGTAAGTACAGATGTGTATGTTAGTGCATTTTGGTGGTTGGTGATGTATGTATGTCGTGGCGTGTTATGTGCAATTGTGCAGCGTCGGACTGGCCATATAGTCGAGTTGGCATTTGCCAGCCGGGCCCCAGCCTGCGCGGGCCCCCCACGGGCCTGGGGGCCTACTCCCTAAGCGAAATCCGTTCGTTCGGCCGTCGTTACGGACGCTTCGCTCTCTGTCTAACTTACGGTATGTCCGTAAGTGAGACGGAGAACGAAGCGCCCGTAACGACGGCCGAACGAACGGATTTCGCTTAGGGAGTAGGCCCTCTGGCTTGTGGGGCTTGCCGCAACCGTAGGATAGGAGGCCCGCGCAGGTTAGGTCCCAGATCTTGCGACTTAAATGTATAACTAGATCAGATAGTTCGTTCATACAATTAGAGAGAAATGAAATAGAAAAATCGGGTTATATGGAACTCGCCTATTAAGGGAGGTCCTTTTATACTGGTAGTGGGTATCTTGATGTGCGATTGTCCGTACCTAATAATTTATTACATCGTTGATAATTAAGTTTTATATTTTGTTTATCTCAATTTGTGTATCTCAGTATTTTCCGATAGTATCCCATCTACCATCATCTAGTCTCGGGCCCCGGGCTTGTGGTCAGCCATCCGGGCCCTTCCGGCCCAGTCCGACCCTGCAATTGTGCATAATTATATGGGAAGTGTTAAGTGTACGTATGTGCGTAGAGATGAGAGGTGGTGCCGTAGGGAAGATGGAAAATGAATGTAATAGAATCAACAGATCCAGGTAACTAAATATTCAACAGTCTCATACTCTTGATCATTTATCCACTCCTCTATTTTAGCTTTTACCCTGTAACCAACCAGTTCTATAAGTACAAAATTTTTACTCTACTTTACTTCTTTCATTTTGATTTGAACTTAACCCTCCGAAACTTGACAAAACGATATTCACAAGGCGAAGCGCAATATCTAGAACCGTACCCTAATTGCGTAATACACGATCAATCAAAATCTGAATCATTTTGAAACAGATTACTCCATAAGTTCAAAAAAAAAATTTGCTCAGCAACGTAAATAACGCAATGAATGTTGTTGAACTGTCAAAATGAAACAGATCAGTCGTAATCGTTTACGAAAATGTGTTGCGTAATAAAATAGCTGGATGACTGCTCGTCTTTGTGTGAGTGCAGTACTTCCCCGGCCGTACCCAGTCACTAAAGTACATTAGTATGAGTTAACTTGTTGATACGATAATGTTAATTAACCTTATCGTGGTAGCAACTAGTCAACCATACAGGGTAGCAGGGACATCGACACGAAGCCTGTTATCATGGATTCAGTACATGATTCCCCCGTGTTGAAAAATTTTTTTGTAGGTTATTTTAAAAAAAAACAGTAAAAAAACGTAGAACGTTGCAGTTTTCTATGAAACAGCAGATTTTCTTTTTTTATAACCGACGAAAAATTTCAACGCAGGGGCGTTCAGAACCATGTACTGAATCCATGGTAACAGTTTTCACGTCGATGTCCCTGCCACCCTGTATACTTACTATAGTTGACTATAAAGTATCTTTTATCTAGATTTAGAACAAGTAGGCACTTTTTGAGGTTACAGGCTGGCAAGTGAATACTTAAGAGCGTCTATTCTGAAGGTGGGCAACGTCGCAAATAGATGTCAAATATTTCACTGTTTTGATTAATTTGGCAAATTTCTGTGTGAAAATAAAAAAATGTGGCTAACTAGCGAACTAGAATATTGATTATGAAATGCAATAATGAATATCGTAACACCGAACACCGAATATTTCGTTTTAGATTTAAAAAACTATTTGGAAACTTTCCAAATGCGTTTTTTACACCTAAAATGGGTACAACATCGAATTAAATGTTATAATAATAACTGCAATTCATTCTAGTTTTCATTGTAGTACCTATTTCGTTTTTTCTTCTAGTTCGCTAGTTAGCCACATTTCTTATTTATATTCAGTAATATTGCTATAAGAATCCAAACTGGTAAGTATTTGACAGTTATTTGCGACGTTGCCAACTTTAAGGATAAACCCTCTTAAGTAAATTTTCCATGATTTTACCCATTGCATATTGATTTGGAATTCGTTTGCCAAAAATACAACATAAACTCGAAGTTTTCATAATTATTAATTATTTATCTACTACTTTATTCTTAAGTACTTACACAAGTTTAGATAGTAATCATAGAAATCTTTCTTATTTCTATGATAGTAATACTAGCAACCATTAATAATTTTACGAAAAACGCTTCGCGGCCATAACATTATATAAAACAAAGCTCTATGCAAGAATGTTGATTTAGCTTACATCAGTGTTAAAACTTAACTCCCTCTTATCAAATTGGCCATATTTTTTTTTAATTATTTATCAAACCATTTCCAGCCCTATTTCAAAGATACAAAGTATGTATTTGCTTAACTGAGTAAAAAAATGCTATAGTTTCCGGCCCATTTGAGGAGGGAACTATGTAGTTAAAGAGCTGCGATGTATAAATATGGGTCTGACAAGAACTATTTGTCACTTACTCTGCAGTCGGGTCACTTATCGTTTTGTAACTTTACGGGAACGTCGTGAATTATCAATTAACTCACAATGAAATTCTTACTGGTACTGTTTGTTATTAGTGCAGTGCTTATGGCAGCAGACGCAAAGATTTCATTTAGACATTTACTGGAAATGTACGAAATGTCGCAAGACCGCGTAGGTGAGTAAAAATACGCATTTCATTAACCCGTAGTTTAATTTGTTTTTAAATAAGTGTGATGTTGACCCAGTGGTTAAGGCCTCGCCTCTCATGCACTGTGGTTGTGGGTTCAAGTCCGAGCAAGTACCAATGTGACTTTTTCAATTGATATGTACTTTCTGAATTTATCTTCTCTGTATGAGAAGAGGCCTTTGCCCTGCAGTGATACAGTAACTGGCTAGTATTATTATTTAATAAGTGGTTTTCACAACTACTGCAAGTTCCAAATCATAATACTTCTGCCTTGAATGTTAAAATAAATGTTTTTTTTTTTTACTGCTTTTATGTCATTTATGTTATGGGTAGAAGCCGCGAAGTATCTTTTTACACGACTGTCCAAAACAGGAGTGTAATGTTTTCAGGGTTCATGTATGTATGTATAGCTATGTGAGTTTCATTAATTCCACCATAATTTTTGTCTCTAGCGTTCAAAATTATTTTATTTATCTGCTTATTTTTAAACTACTCACGTGAGCTGACTTTAAGTGTTTTGTTCTCCTGAATATGTATAGAGTTAACCATAATGTGGTTTTTTTTTTGCAAAAACATGTCTTGCCCCACCTAGTTATAAGTGGCTAACGACGCGCGAACCCTCCCAACACCAAGGAGCAAATGTGTGGCCAATCCTAGAGCCATCCTTTTTCGATCAATTTTAAGGACATCAATTTTAATAACGTTTTTTTTGTTTCAGCAGACACCGTGATGGTGGCAACGCAGGTTCTAAAAATACCAATGTCTTTGAAAGACTGCACCAAC
The DNA here is from genome assembly GCA_916701695.1 of Agrochola macilenta. NCBI lineage: Eukaryota > Metazoa > Arthropoda > Insecta > Lepidoptera > Noctuidae > Agrochola > Agrochola macilenta. The sequence goes on along the minus strand of OU753560.1, from coordinate 17,109,863 downwards.
AGCTTTTGTGACGCACTTTGTAAATCCCTCGGTTTCGATCATGGCGTATGTGCCTCTTCTACTATGTGTCATTGTTCCAATTAGCCGTAGTTATTGATAACTATAACCATATTTTGTCACCATTTTCATAAGTTTTTACTGTTATAATTGTTTATTTTTAAATACTAGCTCTTAGTCTATCTACTCAGGGTGTACGAATTTGAAATCACTGGCATCTTTTCTTTTCGAATTCAATTCATGAGTATTTACACCACTGATAAAATGCCAATTATTTCATATAATAAGTACACCTTGTGAAGATATTGATATTATCGTGATTTTTGCTTGGTGAATGACGTTTTGTTAATATCAGGAATATTTTGTGCTATGTTCGTATTAGATTACACGCCGCAATTGTCATGTGCATTAGTGCTTTACATTATTTCTAGCATAAGTTTAATGTATGTGATGTGACAGTGCTTTTTTTAAATAACTAGATTAATATTCCCACCTTGTTTTGGTCATGAGTTTTGAATAATATAATAAGTTTAATTAACAATGAATTTTATTTACTCTTTTAATCTGTATACTCTACCCGTCTTGTTACAAAAAAAAGCATTTAGCCCCAACTTAAACTTTAGAGCCAGTTTTTCTAGTTTCGTACACTATTCCAACTAAGGTTCTTAATACAGCACTCATGTCGTCTCAAGGAGTCAAGGGTTTAAGTGAGTGAACCCATAGCCTGTGCTTAGAGACTATAAACTTGAACATTTTGATAAGCTATGTATATTATTATTTCTGTCGGCCGTTAGCCAATTACAACGGTTAACATGAGTTTGGCAGTTGTTACATAATTTTTGTGTTAATAAGCTTTTCAAAAATAAAAATACATTTTTGTAATGTAAGTAGGATGATGGTTCTTAGGTTTAAAGACTTAATTGAAATGTAACTTGTTAATAGCACAACATAACATAACATCATGCGTGTTTTCTCCGAGGGGTTTGGTAGAGGTGTAGGTACTATCGAAGAACTTCATATCTGAGCACCGTGAAGACTATTTCTGCTTGCAGCGCTCGACCGCTATAGAAATCTCATCAACCAATAGTATCGCAGCATCAGATTTTTGATGTGTCCCTTGTTTTTTGTAAATGAAAGACAAACATTAAAATTAAAAACTTTCTCATCTTTGTTTCTTTTGTTCTGTTCCTAGTGGTCGAAAAAGGGTCAGACATCTGTAATCACTGTAACAGAGCCTACAAAACACATGAAAATCAAAAAAAATAAAATTACAAAAATTATTACTATGTATTTTTTTGTTTCATTGGTCGACGCAAATAGGGGCGTTAAACAGATGCGGTCATCGTGTTCACGGGATTTTGTTTTCAAACTGCTTAGATATGAAGTTTTTCGATAGTACATATGGTATACCGAAATTCAACACCACACACATACACAGTTGTTAATTTTGTGACTAAATAGCCATCAGTCACCGATAGAACAATCTGAGATAGCCGGGAATAACTGTAGGTTATGGCCGGCTATCTCAGATTGCTCTGAAGAACATAGAGTACCTATCTAGTTGAACGTTAGTAAAGGACATCATTATAATACGTATAATCACTTATTATAATAATCTAGATAATATCAGATAACTGCGTTTTACCACCTTAGTATGTTGCAACAGTCCAGGAGCTCATGGGTAAGTAATAATAGCCGCACGAGTCGATCCGTCAGGTTAATTTACGCTTGCCGGGGTTGGTCCATGGATGGGTGACCATCTTTAAATACCGAGACTCATCCGTGCCTCGGAAAGCAGGTTAAGCCGTTGGTCCCGGCTGTCATTCGTGGATCTTTGACAGTCGTTACGGGTTTTCAGAAGCTCGAAAGTCTGACAACCATATTTACCAAGGGGTATCGTATTACCCAGTTACTGGGTTGTGGAGGTCAGATAGGCAGACACTCCATGTAAAATACTAGTATTCAGCTGCATCCGGTTAGCCTGGAAGCCGACCTCAACATAATTGGGAAAAGGCTAAGTAGATTTATTGATTTTTGGTATGTTGCAACCATCCTACAGGTGTACGTCAGATGGGATCCACTCTGAACAGAAGTACACTAGTACTCTCTTACCAAGCATAAAGGCTCCCGCGGACACGCGCGATGCCATTCTGGTGGAATAATTTCTACGAAAAATTCATGGAAATTGTTCAAGCGTGGTGCATTGCGCTTGTCGGCGGCAGGCCTAAAGGTTCAGTCGAGCTAACTTCGGTGGTAATAGTTTAACTTTGAGCTGGGTTAGCGGAGTAAGTAGGTACCTACGATGTTTCAATAGAATGAGACGCCAGATTTACTGGTTTTGTTACCACTGACCTGCGGCCCACTGAAGAACAGGTTAATTCAAATAACGCAAAACTTGAAACTAGTTTGTACAAAAACGAGAAATAATAAAAAAGCCTTCCGTATGTCAAACAAAACCCTCTCCATATCTAGAAAATTGCCAATGTACAGGTCGCGCCAAACTTTATGAGCTCTCGAAAGTTTATTAATAGCTAATTATAGAACATAAAATTAAATAACAATGTTTATAGTAAGTACCTTAACCTACAGCATTGATTTGTTAATCACAAAAATATTAGCTATTTATACTTTTAGACCACTCGCACATAACTTCCGAGACCTCAAAGTTTGGCGCGTAGGTACTATAGTTTTGAGAGTTTATGTAGGTGACCAGTCATTTCACCAAAAAATAATTTACAAATTTTCACTTGACAAGTAACGTTTGTCAAAAACATGATTTGTTATTTCATCGTTATACAACAACAAGTTTGCCAAATAATTCACTTAAGAAAATAATTATCCGATAAACTTTTTTTTAATATCGTATTATTTGACAAATTATTAATTTTTTATTCATGTTATCTCATAAAACAACGTTTGGAATAAAAACGTTTTACATATTGCATTACGCAATTTCCTAAAAAATAAACTCATTAAATAGGCAAATGGGTAATATTAATTTATAAATCAACAAAAATTATTTTGTAAAAAAAAATTGTAGTTCACGACTTGTGCATACAACATAACAAAAAATAATACTTTAGTAGGCTATCCGGAACCGAACTAGTTAGATTAGGTTAAATATTTTCACTCGCGAAAAAGGTTAGTTTAGGTTAGGTTAGAACTGCGACCCCCTACGCACGAGCCGAGCGAGTGCCAAAAACGACTAGAATATATATAAAAAAACACTTTACTAGGTTTAAAGAACTTCAGTACTTGCTTGAAATTATTCAACGACCCAAATAGAAATTGCAACCGTGATCACTTTGTGACTGGTTTAGAAAAAATATTGTAAAACGATATTTAGTATAAACGTGATTTTTCCAAAAGAATCTAAATATTAAATGAAAAATTTATAAATGATTAAATATCATCCGAAACATTTGTAAAGAGAATCATTTGCCAAATAAATGCTTGTAAAGCAAGTGTTTATAAAATAAAATATTTGCGGAATAAGTTGTTTGTGAAATAAATAGTAGGTATACGAAACGTTGGTTGTAAAGTAAAAATTTGTCAATGGTGTTTTTGTGAAACATTAATGAACCGTTTATGTACGATGCAAACGTTATTATGTTCCTAGGTAGGTAGTAGGACGTATTCCACATTGGGCACCCGCTTAAATGGCACCTGAGGTATTCCACATACGGCACCTATCGATATTTTTCGCAATATCGACTTTGTTTCTAAATTCTATTGGTACTGAAGGCTGATTTTGCAATACCTGTGATTTAGAAAAAAATATTTGATATTAAAATGACTAAAAAACAAAGAAGTTATATTTTTATCATGTTATTAAACTCTCTATTGATTTTAATCGAATTTTTTATTTTGACGTTAGGACGTCAAAATCAAAGATTCGATTAGGAAGATTAAGTCTTTCAACCTATGAACCCATCATCCTACTTACACTACAAAAATGGATTTATATTTTTGAAAAGCTTATTAACACAAAAATTATGTAACTACTGCCAAACTCTTGTTGACCGTTGTAATTGGCTGAAATAATAATAGCTTATCAAAATGTTCAAGTTTATAGTCTAAGACTAAACACAGGCTATGGGTTCACTCACTTAAACCCATGAGATGACATGAGTTTTGTATTAAGAACTTTACAGTCGTCGGAATAGAATTCGAAATAAATAAAATCTGGCTCTAAGGTTTCACCTGGGGCTAAATGCTTGTTTTGTAACAAGACAGATACCGTCTTATTCCAAAACACGGTCTAAATTTGGTGCTGGGATTAGTACTAGCTTTAGTACCATGACTAATTAAAACGTTATTATAAAATGAAGTTTATCAGTAGTTTCAGAACTATTTATGGTACTAAAGTTAGTCCGCCGAGTCCCCTAGTTTATCTTTGGTACTAATTTATTTGACGTTTGCGTTGATTAATATTGTTTGTCAATTTTTATAAAAATTGTAAAAAATTATATTATTATGATTCACTTGATGGATTTGGAAGATTTGGATACGCTGGAAATTTTTCGGAGATCTTACAAACACCAACATCGTGTGAATCCTTTTGAATTGAGTGACGAAGATTTTAGAATAATATGTATAGGTTCACAAAACATTTTGGAGAAAAAATTGTGGATGTTTTACATGAGGATTTATCCCACGACCCTCGAGGATGCCTATTGAATCCTGAAGTGCAAGTGGTTTGCGCATTACGCAAATGGGCTTGCCATTAAGTATGTAAGTACCTAGCCTTGGTCAATGCTAACCTAATATTAGACAAAATCCAATAATAATATACTAATATTATTGTTTTATTCGTAGATTCAAGACTATACAGCTGATTTAAATGGTGTGTCTCAACCAGTTGTCAACAAAACATGTAAAAACGTAGCAGATGTCCTGAAGATTTATAAAAATGCCTATTACTCTAAATAAACAGGAGAAAAGCATTAGGAAGTTCCCCAGTATTGCTAATTTTCCTACAGTAATTGGACCAATAGAATGAACTCATTTAAGAGTAAAGAAAGTAAATGCTAATGGGATCAGTTATGTATTAATAGAAATGGATTTTCTTCATTAAATGTTATACAAACTATATAAGAAATAAGTTTTTTTGTCTGTACCGTAGCTCTGTGTCGTAACAGCGTGCAGCGTCGCGATCCAAGAACTGTAGTTTGAACGCCCTTTCGGTACGGTACGGTGATACGGCATCTCACTCACCGTACCGTACCGACCCCCGCCCGATACGCACCCGCCTTGTGTGTGTATTGAGCTTTACAGTTAGGTATACAAACAACAATGAATACAAATAAGAAGTGCGTTTATTTATTAATATGTAAAGGACGTAACATAAACATGCTTTTAAAATTACGCGCGCCGCCGCCGTATGTCAGTCGGTGCACTTCACGCTAGAGGTTGTCTAGCAAGCTCACGAGCGCCCAGCGTCCATAGCCGAATCTCTGGATGTTTTTGAATGGATATTTCAGGTTCGATTAGTGGAATTGATAATATTCAGGAATTATCATTAATAAAGTATGTCCTTTCGAGTTGTTTTTCCCAAGAGAAACGTCACTCACGTTTATTCAGTCAACTTGACAGCTTTTTACCAACTAACGTTTCGTTCACAAAAGAAACCTCAACAGAGATGTTAAAAAATAATGACAACTTGATTATAAAAAGCGCATAAAAAGTACAAGTTTTGCTTGTTCAATATATTGTAACCTAAACAAAAAACAATAGACATATTTTGGTATTGATAAATAATTATTTAAGCATTTATAGTGTTATTACAATATCAACATTTAGAGAAACAGAACGTTGCTTCAAATAAAGCCTGCGTGAACGAATCTTATTACTCTGAGGAACGAATGAAAGAATGCCATTTTTGTTTCTTATCTGTGGATATTATTTGAACCATGAACCTTCTTTGGTACTAACTGATCCTCGATTGGTCTTCGTTTTGTAATCGGGACACATTTTGAGGCTGGTACTAGCTTTGTTACCGTAACAATCCAAGACCTTTTAGTCTTGGTTTAAACCATTACTTATGCTGTTTTTTGTAATAAGACGGATAGAGTTTACAGTTTAAAAGAGTAAATAAAATTCAATGTAAATTTTAAACGTATTATAATATTCAAAACTCATAACCAATCAATTTATTTAAAAAAAGCACAACCACATCACATACATTAAACTTATGCTAGAAATAATCTAAAGGACTAATGCACATGACAATTGTGACGTGTAATCTAATACGAATATAGCACAAAATATTCCTGATATTAACAAAACGTCATTCACCAAGCAAAAATCACGATAATATCAATATCTTCACAAGGTGTACTTATTATATGAAATAATTGGCATTTTATCAGTGGTGTAAATACTCATGAATTGAATTCGAAAAGAAAAGACGCCAGTAATTTCAAATTCGTACACCCTCAGTAGATAGACTAAGAGCTAGTATTTAAAAAGAAACACAATTATAACAGTAGAAACTTATAAAAATGGTGACAAAATATGGGTATAGTTATCAATAATTACGGCTACATGGTACAACGACACATAGTAGAAGAGGCACATACGCCATGATGGTAACCGAGGGATATACAAACTAAGTCACAGAAGTCGTCGGTGCAGCTTTTCAAAGACGTTGGTATGTATAGAGCCTGCGTTGCCACCTTCACGGTGTCTGCTGAAACAAAAACGTTATTAAAATTAAAACACTTCTTGGTGGTGAGAGGGTTCGCGCGTCGTTAGCCACTTATAACTAGGTGGATCAAGATATTTTTTTGCAAAAAAATGTCACATGGTTAAATCTATACATATTCAGGAGAACAAAACACTTAAATTCAGCTCACGTGAGCAGTTTAAAAAATACTTAAAACAAGCAGATAAATAAAAGAATTTTCAACGCAAGAGACAAACAAAATTGTAAAAAAAAAACTGAAAATAATACACTCCTGTTTTGGGCATTTGTGCAGAAAGATACTTCGCGGCTTCTACCCATAACATAAATCACATCAAAGAAATAAAAAATAAAAAAACATTTATTTCAACGTTCAAGGCAGAAGTATGATGATTTTGAATTTGCAGTAGTTGTGAAAACCACTTATTAAAAAACAAATTAAACTACGTTTTAATGAAATGCGTATTTTCACTCACCTTCGCTGTCTTGCGACATTTCGTACATTTTCAGTAAATCTCTAAATGAAAGGTTTGCGTTTGCTACCATGAGCATTGCACTAATCACAAACAATACCAGTAAGAATTTCATTGTGAGTTAATTAATAATTCACGAACTTCCCGTAAAACTACCAGTGACCCGAGACTGCTGACAAAGTGACCAATAATTCCAGTGAGTCCCCATATTTATATGTCGCAGCTCTATAACTACATAGAAACCGGAAACTATAGCATTTTTCTACACAGTTAAGCAAATACATATTTTGTAGCTTTGAAATAGAGCTGGAAATGGTTTGTTATTTATTTTATTTTTATATGGCCAATTTGATAAGAGGGAGTTAAGTTTTAACACTGATGTAAGCTAAATCAACATTATTGCATAGAGCTTTGTTTTATTTAAAGTTATCTTCACGAAGCGTTTTTCGTAAAATTACTGAGGTTTGCTAGTTGTTACCTACTCATGTAACTAAGAACAAAGTAGGAGAGAAATAATTAATAAATTCTTGCTCGACCGAGCTCTGCTCGGGTGATAATAGAGAATGCTCATTTAATAGTATAGGATTCGTAGTTCATACCAATTCCATGTATAGTACATACTAATTACATGCTGCGATCATAGTAGGTACTTACTAATTCCATGCTGCGATCATAGTAGGTACCTACTTACTAATTCCATGCTGCGATCATAGTAGGTACTTACTAATTCCATGCTGCGATCATAGTAGGTACTTACTAATTCCATGCTGCGATCATAGTAGGTACCTACTTACTAATTCCATGCTGCGATCATAGTAGGTACTTACTAATTCCATGCTGCGATCATAGTAGGTACTTACTAATTCCATGCTGCCATGTTATCACATAGTAATAACTAATAACATTCTAAAGTAGCCACCTTGTTCTAAATTTTGGGCGACCGAATTCTGCTGACCGTGTGAAAATACGGAGAAAACGAATTTTCCCAAACATGTGACCTAGCTAGATCGATTTTTCGCCTCCGTAAAACCGTATATATAAACGAAACCAGACATGGCAACATGATAAATCATAATGAATAAAAGGCTAATAATAAATACTTACTGTAGTTACTGTGGTAAGCTTATCACATCCTGCACCTATTTATGTAACATAACTATGGTTTAAGGTAAATACCCAGGTAAATACCCTATATTCCCGTGTTCATACTACTCTATTTACATGTCTAGCTATGATTCGTTTGATTTCTAGTCTTAGATAGATTAGGCCACCTGTCCCAACTATAAAAGGAAGTGCCTTCTCATACGTCCATAGGCTATGGGAAACCAGCCTCACACGTACAGATAACGTATATGCCCATACAATTAACCGCCGGGTACCCGGCACCAGCTTACCGGCAACCGGGACGTATGAAAAGTCACTAAGAGTCATGAAAGGCATATGCTCAGCAGTGGGCGAAGTCAGGACACTGATGATGATGGTGATGATGGATGGGCGATAAACATGAGCAGCTAATGTCAAAAAGTATTTTAAATACCACGTAAGAACCGGCCAAGTTGAGTCGGTCTCACACTCGAAGGGTTCCGTACCAGCGTACAGAAAAATTTTTATTAGCAAAAAACGCTGAAAAAAAAGATGTTTCTTGTATGACCCACTTAAGTTTTTAACCTTATGTTAATTTTATTATTTGTTGCTATAGTGGTAATATAAATACACTCAACTGTCTGCCTACTACGTTAAAGACAGACGGACAGCGGAAGCTTAGTAATAGGGTTCTGTTTGGCACCATTCGGGTGCGGAACCCTAAAAAGTATTCTATATAAAACATCAGAAACCATTTCAATAAAAAAAATCACTACGTTTTTTTTTTTTTTTTTTTTTTTTTTTCCTAACTAGGGCATCTCGCAGATTACCACTAAGGTAGTGACTGCTTAACCGGGCTTTCCTGTGGCTGCCTTAAGCTTCTACACTCAAAGCCTCCAGCCAGGGCAATTTTACTATTCTAATTAAAACTAGGCGAATGCTCGCTAAGGGCCACCCCCTGTGGGGTGCGAACCTCGGCTTAGGGCATTCGCTGAGGGGAGGACAGCAAGAGGGACAGGCTGGATCAAAATGGTGGTTTCATGATTATTGATCGGGGAATTTAAAGCTACAGGCTCAGCGGCAACGCGTGCTGGCGCTTCGTCGACGAGCAAGGGTCGGGGGGGAGTATCGTTTACTCGGGAGGGTCGCGATCGCGGGGGACCTCTACGGCGAGGTCTGTATCGCGGGTGTCGGATGTATTTGTGCACTGTACTCGTGGCCCTATTGCTCTCCTGTAGGAGTGTGATGGGGTCATCTGGGTCGGAGAGGATATGCCTCGGGCGGCGAAAGTGACTGATTCTAGAGGGAATGTAACTAGCTGCCTCGACAACCAGAGGGTTGCGATGTTTGACGGCTGAATCGAAATAACGCTTTGACATGCGTTTGAGAAACTGGTGGATGGTAGGTATTTTAAGATCGAGATGGAGGATCTCATTTCTGACATACATGGGGGATCCCGTGATTCTACGGAGGAATCGGCTCTGTAATGTTTGCAACCTATGGATGAATCGGGGTTTGGTATGGGCAAAAACGATACCCGCATAGGTCATGATAGGGCGGATGCACGCGGTGTAAGTTCGCAATTTGCACCTGAGTGACATTTTGCTACGTGCATTTAAAACGAAATGAAGTCTACTGAGAGCGAAAGAGGCTCGCGAGTGAACCGCCCCTATGTGCTCTGAAAACGTGAGATGCCTATCTAAGATCACACCTAGATATTTGGCTCGCGTAGCCCAAGGGATCGGCTTGCCAAACATGGTGACTGATCGGGGGAAAGAGGGATTCAGCCACGGTTTCGAGAAGAGGACCGCCTGGCCTTTATCGGGATTGACCTCGATTCTCCACTTCCTAAACCAGGCGCCAAGGTTATTGACCGCCTGTTGGAGGTTTAGAAGCATCGAAGCGGAACCTAAACCTTTACAATAGATGGCAGTGTCGTCTGCGAACAGAGCCAACTGAGTCTTTTTGTTTCTAGGGATATCGCTGGTGAATAGCGTGAACAATAGGGGGGCGAGTACAGAGCCCTGAGGGACTCCTGCTCGGATCTGACGAGGGGTGGATAGGGCTCCGTCTATGCGATAGCGAAAGGTGCGATTCGACAAGTAGTCTCGTAGGATGAGCACGAGACGATCTGGCACACCGAGTTTGTAGAGCTTATACAATAAGCCGTTGTGCCAGACTTTGTCGAACGCTTTCGCTATATCAAAGAAGATAGCGCCTGTCATTAAGCCGCGGTTGATGGCGCTGCTTATATGCTCTATGATACGGTGGGCCTGATGCACGCTAGAGTGCTGGGTTCGAAAGCCGAACTGTTCATTGGGGATTAAGCCCTTAGTCTCGGCGTAGTCTCTGAGTCGCTTATAAATAAGCTTCTCATAGAGTTTGCCGAGTACTTTGAGCAGACTGATGGGACGGTAACTGGTGGGATCTGATTTGGGCTTGCCAGGTTTTGGAATACCTATGACAGTGGCCTCTTTCCATGTTTGGGGAAAGATATTATTGCTTAGAGCACCATTGAAGATGGTGGTCAGTAGCATAATGAGATGAGCGGGGAAGAGTTGGATCACCCTATTGGTGAGTCCGTCTGAACCGGGGGCTTTTCTAATTTTTAGACCTTTGATTAAGTCGTGCACTTCGTCCGGAGCGACTGGAGGCAGAGGACTATCAGGGTCTTCGACGGGAGGGAGAGAGGCTCTGCTTTCGACTTCGGCGTCGACCTCTGCGAGGTGAGCTTGGTCTACTGGCTGAGAGCTGGGAGAGCATTGGAGCTCGAGACTATCTGCTAGGCACTCGGCCTTTTCGATGTCGTCGAATGCTATTGACTTATCGGGACGTATCAGGGGGGGCATGGTGGCGATCTCCCGGGATTTGAGTTTCCTCTGAAGATCCCAGAAGGCCTTGTGAGTGGGCTCTAGCTCGCTAAGCATCTTGTCCCAGCCCGCTTCACGCAGCTCCGCTACGCGTGTACTTACAGTTCGCTGTAAGTAGCGCATATGGGCTTTGTTTGCGGCACAGGGGAAGCTGCTGTAGGCACGGGTGGCCGCGTTCTTCTCCGTCATTAGAGCACGTACATCGTCGGGGAGCTTCCAGCGACGGTTATCCGTCGCTGGGACCTCCCTTGAACAGTCGTTCAGGACAGATTGTACGTGCTCCGTGAGGGAGTCGATCGCGGCCGTCGTGTCAGCGATAGAATCGAAGTTGTTGGGGATTGAGTCTAACTGAGGGGATGTGGTGGGTTTCAGCTGTTCGCTTACTCGCCTCCAGTCTGTTATCTTTTTTGTAGCAGAGGGCTGGTCGGGGTCATGATGATGATGACCTATGCGGGAGTCGAGTCTTATTAGTACTGGACGGTGGTCAGAGTTAAGCTCGTGCACCGTTTCTATTGAGTCTAGTCTCAAGTTGACACTCTTTAGGAGTGCCACGTCCAGGACATCAGGAGAGTATCTGGGGTCGTGAGGAAAATGAGTGGGAGTCATCGGAGCGATGACGTCAAAGTTCAGGAAGGTGGAGAGGTCGAACAAGTGTCGACCCCTGGAGTTGATTCTGGTACTATTCCAGGAGGGATGCTTTGCATTGAGGTCGCCCGCTATGATAACGGAGTCGCTCATGCCTAATAGGATTGTGAAATCGTCTGAGATAAGTTGGAAATTCTCAGCCGACGACGTAGCGGGAGGGAGGTAGACCGATACTAGCATGATCGGCTGATGGCCAGTCATGGATAGTCGGCAGATAGTGACTTCTAATTTACTTAGGGGAGGAGGGTCCATAGGTATGCAATACAGATCCCGTTTGTGATAAATAAGGGTGCCGCCCCCGTGACAACGCGTCCCATCATTACGGATGAGACGGCAGTTCGCCATAGAGGGGCTTCGGTGACTAGGTTTGAGGAACGTTTCCTGAACGAGGAGTAGGTCAACTTGATGGTCGCGGAGGAATTCCGAGATCTCATCGCGTTGACCGCGGATGCCGTTTGCATTGAAGATGCCTACTCCAAGGGATCGGGGCTTATGCCTCGCTGTACTGGTGCTAGACATTATGAGGTTTCTTCGGGTGGAGAGTTTGCATGACGTCAGAGTACTCATACAATACCCCTTGCAACATTGGGAAGTCCTCGGATTGTCTGGCCACGAGTATTTCGTGAGCCATCTGTACGGCGCGGGGGGAGCAGAACGCCATATAGGTGTCTGAAACCATATTATATACGTCCGAAGCGGACAACTGAGCGGCCGCGGGAGCGGCGGTGGCGGGGCGCGGCGCCTTATGAGCGGGAGCGGGAGCGGGAGCGGGTTTGTAGTGGGCCGCGGGAGGGCCTGCGAACGCGGGGAGGAGGACACGCTGATCCATGAGGGAGGGAACCCTATTGGGAGGAGGTTGAGACCGAGGCTGAGTCAAGGGCGGGGTAGCGATCGCTAAGGCTGGGAAGGCCCGACGGTGCTGGAGTCGATTCCAGGGGCCGGGTCTCCGAGGGCCAAGCCGCTCGGGGATTTGAGATGACGGGATAGGGATAGGGAATTCCCTTTGCTTTAGCTGACGATCGTCAAGACGTTTCGTCAGCCTGGGCGAAGTATTTTTTGGGGCCCCAGAGCAGCCACGGTAGTTGGCTGTGTGACCCTCCCGCCCGCATAGCACACAGCCAGGTGGGCTGTCGCATTGACTACGGTCCCTTGGACGGGTGCATTCAGCAGTGCCGTGGTCGCCCAGGCACTTGACGCACCTGGGTTTCGCATGGCAAAACCCCTGCGAATGCCCATACAATTGGCAACGATGACACTGCCCTACAGAACGACTCTTCCATGGCTTCTCCATAGAGAATCCCATGAGATTACATATGGATTCGATATTAAAGATCGGGTTACGCCCTTCGATCGGGGAGCACACGACGAGTACCATGTCGTATGCCTCCCTACCGCGCGAACGGTGCATACGGTGCACTTCGTCAACCGGAACATTCTGCGACTTAAGGTCGGCTAGAATTTCTGCCGGGGAGACTTCTTCGGGGATCCTTTTAATGACAACTCTGGTCCGTTTCTCCTCTGGGAGAGAGCACGTGTGGAAGGACACGTTCCCGTCCCTCAGAAGCCGGGTTAGGGATCCGTAGTCGGTCGAGGTCGGGACCACTACTTTTATACCCTGTTGGGTAGAGCGGGCATTGGTGTAGCCGATCTTGAGATCGACACACCACTTTGAGATGGCCGTCCACTTCTCCCTGTCCCGAATGAACACAGGAGGTGGAGGCGCGACCCTTTCCCGGCCAGAAATAGCAATAGGGGCGGTGGGAGCAACCTGCGAAGAGGCTGACGACGCAATCGGACGGGGGGCGGTGGAGGGGGAAGCCACGGGGGGGCAAGCAGCTGGGGCGTCGGAGGCATTGACAGGGGCGAGGCAGGGCTCCTCGAACGCTACGACCCTAGTGGCCTGCGAAGAGAGTCGCTTCCGCATCCTCCCCTTATTCCCTTTCCCTTCGACTCGGACAAAACTGTCGCCGTCGTCGGATTGGGAAGTAGAGGCGACTTGGCCCTCCGAGTCGGAGATAGTGATATAGGGGAAGGGGGTGGAGGGGCGGTTTGGGGGAATAGCCTGGCTGTCAGTGTCCATTGACACGACTGGGCCGGCCGCCGTCCGAGATCTATCCAAGGCATCACCGAATGTAGTGACTTCCTCGGAGGAACTGATAGGGGACTGGGGGGGGGGGGGGGGGTTCCAGGCTACCAGGAGGGCACCCGAAGCACTCCCGGCTCAGCGCCAGGATCCGCAACTCTACAGCGAACCGCCGCCACAGAGCTGGTTCTAGGGCGACCATCTGCCCAATCACATCGACAAGCGATGCGTTTATGCGCCCGGTCGCATCCAATTTAGCCCCGGAAATTACGAGGTCCGACTCCATAATGGAGTCTAAAACCGACCGACCACTACTAGTTGGGAACCTATTTTCCCAACGTCCTCCCCACACCCATCTCCCCGGGGGAACACCGGGGATGTGCAAAACCCTCCCCGTCGGGCCAGACAGGGAGGCCGAGCACCCAAGGTGAGCCCCAAGCCCGCCCCCTGCCCGTTGCCCATCTCAGCGTGCAACGGGGCCCCACCCAGTCCAGTGCGCCGGGCGCAGACACACCCGACCGACACCAGGTGTGCGGCCGCTGAGGCAAGACTGCCACCAATGCCGACCAGGAGATCCCCCAAGGCCGAGCACCGGGACCCGTCCAATCGACCGCCCCACCCTGAAGGGGCCCGGCGGGTGTGCCGGGCCAACACCCCACTCGGTTTCGCCGGCACCGTACAGGCCCCCACCGAGGACCACGAAACTGTGGATTTACCCTGAAGGGGATTTAATCGCGACGATTACGTTTTAGAGTACAACTCTGATAAGAAACTTATTAATTGTGTCTTGAAAAAGACAACAATTAATAACTGAAGATAGTCCCAGACTATACACACGTAGCAGGAACCACAGCAGGAGGAGCCACTGAGCCGGAACTCAGGAGATCTGGAACACACGCGCACACACTAGCAGCAGCACGTCCGTCCGCGTTCGATGCCGAGCGCAGAGTGAATCACTACGTAAATACAGAACAGTACTTATAGAGGTGCTAGTTTATTTTCTCGAACATTCGGCTGCCACAAAAAAGCTAGGAGCTTTGTTCGATCCCTTATTTATGTATGAATGAGCCATTATTTCAACTGCGCGCCGGTAGAGAGCGCCAGTGGCCCACAAAAAGCCACTATTGTTCGCTCTAGTATTTTGCTTTTCGTAATTGCATAAGAATTGAGCATTGTAGTTATAGAAGTACTTAGTTTGCTCAATGGACGATACACGTACCTAGTTTTGGGTGGTTAGTAGTTGAAGGTAATCTATAAGTAGGTACTTAAAATGGACCCACAATGACAATGGAGACACCTGGCGAGGCGCAGTGATGGCAGGGGGGTGCCCCCCCTGCCATCGATCCCTGTGATCGAGTGGAGTCCAAGGGTTGGAAGACGAGGTGTCGGTCGTCCGGCGGCGAGATGGGTGGTCTACATTGTTACCATCACGGGTTGAACCGATGCGCATGCGATTGGCACAGGAGCGTAGGGATTGGCACAAGGAAAGAGAGGCCTGTGCCTATGATGATGATGATAAATACTTTTTCGGTAGGAGTCATGGTAACCGTCATCCTGCGGTCATCTTCCGGTCTAAGCGGAATCAGCTGTATACCAATATTTTACATAGAGCGAATGCTCCTCTGAGCTCCACAACCCAGTTACTCGTCATGGTGGTTTGTTACGTAAATACGAGTACATAGATACTTACCGCAGATCTTTCAATTGAAGTGAGATCTGTTCCGGAAATAACAAAGAGATAACTCAGACTAATCACTATATTTCTGATTAAAGATACATCGAGCTTTAAAAACAGACTAAAGCCATGCAAAGCGGTTCCGTTATATTATAATGACCGTCGGACTGCCAATTCATAGGTCTCGAGTTCGAACCCAAGGCACGCACCTCGGACTTTTCGGATTTATGTGCGTATTGTATAATTATCACTTGCTTCAAAAACGGTGAAGGAAAACATCGTGAGGAAACCGGCATGCCTGAGAGATATTTCTTGACGGCATGTGAAGCAGAGTCAGAGGCCCATGGGCGGCTTTAAAACTCTGACACCAGAGGGGCAATTCCACAAATATTTAAGAACGTTCACATTCGCATCTCATTCGCAATCTGTCAAAAATACAATCAATTTACCAACATTTTTGACAAGTTTGACAGATTGCGACTAGAATGTGAACATTTTTTAAGTACGAGAATTGGCCTTCAGGTTAGTGACTAACCACACGAAAAGAAGATAACGGCCGTCAAGAAAACGCTCTGTATTCGGACAGCTGTTATTGTGTGACCATTCATCGCTTTCTAAAGGTGAACGTCAACTGGTCCACACCATCCGCAACGCAGGCAAGTTAAGTTATACATATCAATTACTAGCTTATGCCCGCGACTTCGTTATAAAGAAAGAATGAAAATAAATTTATTTGACTCAGAAGGCACACAATATTCACACAAAAACAAAAATAAAAATAACTTAAAATAATATTGTGTGCCTCACGGCTGCGCCAAATAGGCCCAGTTCAGCATAAATGCCAGACAACTAGTGTCTGACGCTGGTTTTCAACTGGACCTCCTGTTACGAGGACGTCTTACGTAGGTATGTAAATCAGTTTTATAGTGTGTATGTGTTCTATATTTAAATAAAAGTAGATAGAAATGTGTAGCAAATTACATTAAACTCGATTAAATATTTGTTTACAAATTATTATAAATAATTATCGTTCGCGTGGAAGTCCTAAGATAATACTTAAATAACAGCCAAATTTTTGTGCCCTGGATGGAGGCTAGTAGCCACAAGATAGCTCGGTTAAGTAGTAGTAGACTTTTTGTCTTTTTACTCGGCCCCAAAGGGTCGTAGCGTGATGTTAAATAGCCTACAACCTTCCTCACGCATCACTCCATCCTTTGGTGATAACCGTATGAAAATCCGTTTGGTAGTTTCTGAGTTTATCGCGTTCAGACAGACAGACGCGGCGGGGTGACTTTATTTTATAAAATGTATTGAATGTAGTGATAGTGATTATAGTTTCTTCTTCTAAACTACTGCGACCGGCTGAATTTTTGGTTTCAGTAGGAGATAATGAACTGCTATGTAGGTAATAGGTAGCTGGTAATGAGATACACCTACCGACATAAGTACTACCTATACCTAATTACATTTTTTTTTATAGAATCACCCACTAAGTAATGTTTTTGTGAGCGTGCCTGTGCGTGTGTGTAATGCAGTTTATGGCCGGGGAATCCCCTTGAATATAAATCTACCGATTGCTATATAATTCACCTATATCTAATATAAAATTCAACCTTTTGACCGATACAGTCACAAATAGGTAGATAATGAGCCAATTTAGTGCCACGCAGTTTGTGCTCATGCAGGACTCTGTCATGGCTAAAAGATAAAGACTGTAACATTCCGAAGCTGGATACAATCTGGCTTTTCAATCAAATGGTTTATAGGTATTGAATCATTTGATTCAATGTTCGCATCCTTGATAAAACCAAAATAATAAAGGCTCTTGCGGAACAATTTTTATGAAAACTTCACGAAAATTGTTCTCATGGTGTCGCGACGCACCGTGGTATCGCGCCTGTCCGTGGGGGCCTTAATGGTTTTCAACAAGTAGGCACAGGTACCTACAGGTTCTACGAAATCGGTACATGTTCATCATAATAATATATTATGAATCGAAAGATCCGCTTTGGTCTTGAGGCCCCGAGACGCGATGAAACATATGTCGAAAAAAACGAATAAAAATGATATAATTATCATTTAGAAATATCATTTTTCATTTTTTCTTATCATTTTTTAGTAGGTAGGTTTTAGTAGGTATGCGTAAACCAGCGACCAAACATCTGTCAAAATACAGGAACAAAACCGGTCAAGTGCCTGTCGGACCTAGGTCGCGAATTATGCTCAATTTCTTTCAACTTATAAGTAGTATTTGTTCTCAAGCAGTTTTTATTACGAGTAACTGGATGTAGTGAAATTTACATATAAAAGCATTTTGATTAATTTGCACCTTTCTACAAGTCTGTTAATGTCGTCCTATAGAATTTTGGAGTCTAAGTTAATCTGAATTGGCTTCATTATCTTTAAATCGTCCGCAAACAAATAAACACGGAAGTGTTTGAACTTGAGCACTCAGTTATGTCATTGATGAAAACTTTAAAAAGAGTCGGCCTCAAATGCGATCCTTGCGTGATTCCACAAGTTGCTAGATAGCTTTAGGTAAGGTTTAAACCACCCTATCGGCGTTCCACCCACGTTGAGCCAATTTACTCGTATTAATAAGAAGCCAGTGATCTACTTTATCGATCGATCTCTTATAGCCATCCACATACATACTCAAAACTTTCCTCACGACATTTTCCTCGTACTACGGTTGTAATACTACAACCGCAGTAGACTCGGAATCTTCTTGATCAGTGTCTGTACAGAATATATGAAAATCCGTTCGCTAGTTTTTGAGTTTGTCGCGTTCAGACAGACAAACGCGACGGGGCTACTTTGTGTTATATAATGTAGTGATTATAGTTTATTCTTCTTCTACAGCACATAATGATTAATTCTGGTTTGAGTAACACATAATGAACCTGACTAAAGGCTATGTAATCGTAGTTAATACGATATATACTGGTAACGAAATATACCTACCTATTTACCTAGTATTCAAAATTACTTTATTTTTATTTGTATAGAATCACCCACTAAGTAATGTCGTTGTGTGTGTGCGTGTGCATTTCTGTAATTGACCGAGCGAGCGAAGCGTCTAGCTCTGCTTCAAGTCTGGCAAAATTAGCTTTCGTGTGTTAGTTTGTCGTTACTCCTCCACTGGTCGTATTTTACAACCGCTGGACGACTTACAACAACTTAGTATACAGGTTTTACGACTTTATAGTTTTTTTTTTTTGTCGTCGGGAATTTCGGATTAGAGGAGTGCTTCCTCGTAAAAGGGGCAAAAAGGGGGCTACTGAATATCCCCGCCTTATGAGAACCGATTTCGATGGTTCTGTTTTTATTTAAAACGTTAGTACTTTAAGATGGTCTCATACAAATTTGGTGAAGATCTGATGAGGATCTTCGGCGTTATGAGCGGAAAGTGAGTAGTTTACTGCATTTTTAGGAGCTACCTCAAAACGCAGTAAATTACTCACTTTTGGATTTCTACCATAAAATCGGCCGTTTAACTTACTAGATAAGGATTGATGGAGCACCTTTTTCTTTTTTTTTTGAGGGTGGGAAATCATCGAATGACTTCTCCCGAGAGGGCGTGTCAGACTTTTACTGACTAAAACCCACCCGTGTTCCTTCCGTTGCCTGTGTGCCGGGGCCGCGATATCCCTTTCGGACAAAACCCGCAACCCCAGCAGGCGTTGGTCCTTACTGACCCCGTCAGTTGGTGCTGACATACCTTTGAGGCGCGCGTGGAACACAACGCGCCGTCGACCCGGGCCTGCAGTGCTATTCTCTAAAAGACAATTTCATAGCTGTAAGCTGCGACGAACTCGTCGTCGAGACAGCCTTGAGACCGACCGAGCGTGTAGCGTTAATTCAAACTGTATTCACTAAAGTATTTGTGGTCGTCGACGAACCCTAGGCTGTTTCCTCCCGTCGCTGTTTCGTAGACGAACTAAGAGCTTGAAACAAATTCTTTATATTATAATCGATAAATCTCGACTGAGAGTTTTAGGGGTTTAAAATATATATTAGAGGTCTATCTTTAAGTATTTTAAGGAATATACTAAAACTATTAAACAAATATCATAATGTAATTGAGTTTGCATATTTATTATTACATTTTGAGGCTGAATGACGATTCCTTTGCCTATTTCAAGCAACGCGCGACGGTGAATAAAAAAAACATCACTCACAACAATCACAAACGACGCGACGCTATCAAAACCACTTGAAGTTGAATTTGTTTTTAGTTTGAAAACTTTTAGGTGCATTTGTATATTCATTATTCGTGACAGCGAGTGTTTGCAACATAGGTAGCGGAAATCGAATATATTTACAGATGTTCTTATTATTCAGAGCATCAACAACTTCGTGGATTGCCCTAGACGCAGAAGGCTGAGATATATAAGTGTCTACATTCTTGCCAATGATTTTTTGGTAACTTCCATTAGCCAAAAATTATATAG
Organism: Agrochola macilenta; assembly: GCA_916701695.1. Lineage (NCBI taxonomy): Eukaryota > Metazoa > Arthropoda > Insecta > Lepidoptera > Noctuidae > Agrochola > Agrochola macilenta. The sequence goes on along the minus strand of OU753560.1, from coordinate 17,089,898 downwards.
TGCATAATATCTGAAACATCAGGAATTCAATAATGGTGTGTGGTTAGGTACTTACCCATCATATCTCAAGAAACCTAACTGTAAACAAACCTTTAACCTCTTGGTTAAACCACTGGAACGAACTCGCGGACGCTTAAAAGGAGTTATATCATTTTCCAATATATTAATTAAATCCTCAGAAAGTCTGTAAATATGGGTAAACTCTGTATCACGGGATATTGTTTTAAATTTTCTTTGTTTCGCCTGTCGAGCTTTGTTCAAATCATCATCTTTTTTTTAGCTTCTTCTAATACACCTAGCTCTATAATTAACCGAGCTGCCTTTCTATTCAAATAAGATTCTAAAAGTACAGTTTATTATTTTTGTCAAGACTATGCGGTGTTTATTGTAGCTTTTGGATGTGACAGTTAGAAGCGAGGCTGCGGGCGAGGCTGTGAGCGACTTCGTAGCTGTTTTTTCTAAAAGAATACCAAAATGTATGAAGAACTGTCAATATTGCCCTCCGTAACCTCCGTTGGGTAGTTTCAACTCACGGCCGTCACAGCCTTGAGCGCTAGTGTAGCTTTACGCAGCTTAGTGAATACTAAACTGAGATTCACCGCTGCGGCAGCGCTGGACAACAACGCTGTATCCTTAGAGAATAGCATTGCAGCAGTGCTATTCTCTAAAAGACAATTTCATAGCTGTAAGCTGCGACGAACTCGTCGTCGAGACAGCCTTGAGATCGACCGAGCGTGTAGCGTTGATTCAAACTGTATTCACTAACGTATTTGTGGTCGTCGACGAACCCTAGGCTGTTTCCTCCCGACGCTGTTTCGTAGACGAACTAAGAGCTTGAAACAAATTCTTTATATTATAATCGATAAATCTCGACTGACAGTTTTAGGGGTTTAAAATATATATTAGAGGTCTATCTTTAAGTATTTTAAGGAATATACTAAAACTATTAAACAAATATCATAATGTAATTGAGTTTGCATATTTATTATTACATTTTGAGGCTGAATGACGATTCCTTTGCCTATTTCAAGCAACGCGCGACGATGAATAAAAAAAAACATCACTCACAACAATCACATCACAAACGACGCGACGCTATCAAAACCACTTGAAGTTGAATTTGTTTCTAGTTTGAAAACTTTTAGGTGTATTTGTATATTCATTATTCGTAACAGCGAGTGTTTGCAACATAGGTAGCGGAAATCGAATATATTTACAGATGTTCTTATTATTCAGAGCATCAACAACTTCGTGGATTGCCCTAGACGCAGAAGGCTGAGATATATAAGTGTCTACATTCTTGCCAATGATTTTTTGGTAACTGCCATTAGCCAAAAATGATATAGTGCATAATATCTGAAACATCAGGAATTCAATAATGGTGTGTGGTTAGGTACTTACCCATCATATCTCAAGAAACCTAACTGTAAACAAACCTTTAACCTCTTGGTTAAATAAACCATTGGAACGAACTCGCGGACGCATACGAGTATAAGGAGTTATATAATTTTCCAATATATTAATTAAATCCTCAGAAAGTCTGTAAATATGGGTAAACTCTGTATCACGGGATATTGTTTAAAATTTTCTTATTTGTTTCGCCTGTCGAGCTTTGTTCAAATCATCACTTTTTTTAGCTTCTTCTAATACATGTAGCTCTAACCGAGCTGCCATTCTATTCAAATAAGATTCTAAAAGTATTATATAGTATATAGTGTATTATGTAGTGTAGTATTGTAAAGTATTATTATTTTTGTCAAGACTCTGCGGTGTTTATTGTAGCTTTTGGATTTGACAGTTAGAAGCGAGGCTGCGGGCGAGGCTGTGAGCGACTTCGTGGCTGTTTTTTCTTAAAGAATACCAAAATGTATGAAGAACTGTCAATATTGCCCTCCGTAACCTCCGTTGGGTAGTTTCAACTCACGGCCGTCACAGCCTTGAGCGCTAGTGTAGCTTTACGAAGCTTAGTGAATACTAAACTGAGATTCACCGCTGCGGCAGCGCTGGACAACAACGATGTATCCTTAGAGAATAGCATTGCTGGTCCTTATCGGACGGCGAGCTGCCCATTGCTCACCGTCCGCAAGCCCGCGCCTACGGTGGCCGGAAGTCGGCTCGCGACTCCCGAAGCCCGGGGCGTCTCCTGCGGCGACTAGGGGCGCGAGGGCGCGAATCTTGCCTCTCCCTCGCACGCTCGACCTCCTCCTTCGCGAGCATTACTGCTTCGCAGAAGGAAGTGACGGCCTCCCATGCACTCTCGCTCCGGATCATGGCCTGAACCAGGGCCGAGACGCGAGAGATCGCCGCCGCCGATCGCCTCCGTGTCAACCCTACCAAAATAGGTATAAATTTTGCACACTCTTTAAAAGTTTACCCTCTGTTCCGTTTCTTTACTCATGTTGTTGAATCTTATAATAGATATAGGTAGCTTATATAGCAATCGTTAGGTTTCCATTCAAGGGGATTCCCCAGCCGTAAAACTAACTAGTAGTGTTGCGAGCAGTAGACCTCGCGAGAACAAACTTTTTTGCAACAATTAATATACCACTCAAGTTATTTAAAATGGGATATTAAAATTATGGTAGGTATATATCCCGTTTTAAATAAATTTAGTAGTGAAGAAAACCATGTCATTAAAATTCTATGATTAAAATAGGTACCTATCCAACTTTAAAAAAAACCCGACTTCGGCTGTAGGTTACTAAAAACCATTTTTTTTTTTTTTTATTGTTGGAAATCATCAAATTACTTCTCCCGCTCTGGGCGGAGCGAGAGGGCGTGTCAGACTTTTACTAAAACCCACCCGTGTTCCTTCCGTTGCCTGTGTGCCGGGGCCGCGATATCCCTTTTCGGACAAACCCGCAACCCCAGCAGGCATTGGTCCTTACGGACCCTGTCAGTTGGTGCTGATATCTCTTTGAGGCGCGCGTGGAACACAACGCGCCGTCGACCCGGGCCTGGTTCTTATCGGACAGCGAGCTACCCATTGCTCACCGTCCGCAAGCCCGCGCCTACGGTGGCTGGAAGTCGGCTCGTGACTCCCGACGCCCGGGGCGTCTCCTGCGGCGACCAGGGGTGCGAGGGCGTGCAGCTTGCATCTCCCTGGCGCGCTCCGCCTCCTCCTTCGCGAGCATAACTGCTTCGCAGAAGGAGGTAACGGCCTCCCATGCACTCTCGCTCCGAACCATGGCCTGAACCAGGGCCGGACGTGAGAGATCGCCGCCGCCGATCGCCTCCGTGAGGACACGGCGGTGCTACGCCCAAGCAGGGCAGACCTCCACCGTATGTCCTCCGGGCGATCCACACAGTGGTGACACCCGGGCGTTTCCTCCCGCCTTATGCGGAACAGGAACAACCGTGTCCGGTGAGGACCTGCGTCAGGCGGAAGGTGAGGACGCCATGGCGCCTCTCAAGCCACTCTTCAAAGAGGGGACTTATCGCCGCAATTGTGGCGTGCCCAGCGCTGGGTTGCGACAATCGCACTCTCCATGCCGCCATGAGATCCCGCCGGAGCTCTGTCCGTTGTGCTATGATTTTTCGCGGCAGCGGAGTTTCGTGTTGAACTTAAAATAATTACACAAAAGCGATATAAAAGTATCATCCATCGTTGCTGTGTCCTCCTCCTCCTCGTCACACTCTCACACTCACAAATACATTGAGTAACGCTCCTCCAACGTTACAGTACCTATTATAGCGCGGCTGTATGAAGCTTACCCTCTGTGCGTTACTCTGTGATTCAACCTTTTGAACGCTACGGCCGTTATACTAGCCACATATACCTACATTGAAGGAACATAAACAAACATTTAGAATCTACAATTTTGACTCTATATGAATAGCTTTACGGTAGATATTGGCAAAGCTCAACATTAAAGATGTACTATGCATGTTTATTAATAACAAATTAAAAATCTCCGTGAGCCTCGTATAAGGTCACAATTTGCGGTCTGTTCCCGTGCAAGTCAGTCGTGTCAGTTATCAAGATGAAGTTCGTATTGGTGGTTATTTGTGCCATGATCCTGGTTGTATCGTCTGATATAATCTCACTAGACGATCTGCTAAGGGCTTACGATATTTCCAACAACGAAATTGGTACTGGTAAGTGGCCTCATGTGAATGTGTAATAATAATGTTTTAAGTGTGTCTAAGCAAATTGTGTTTTGTGTTTGTAATTACTTAGTTAGGTTAATAGGTATATTTTCGGGTTGAGTTATCTTATTAGGGAGTTTGCTGCGCTGTTTTCTGTTTCCGGCTGGGATGAAAAAACGGCGGAAAATAATTTGGAAGGTCTTCTTCTTTTTAGTGTGGTTAAAGACTAACCTGGTGTCAGAGTTTTTATGTCGTCTCTGACTTGCCTCCACATGCCGTCGAGAACTATCTCTCAGGCATGACGGTTTCCACACGATGTTTTCTTTCACCGTTTTTAAGCAAGTGATAAAAAGGAAAGGAAGAGGGGGAGGCGGGGGGAAAAGGTTTATAGGGCGTTCTTGTTTAGATTCTATCTTGAAAAAGTGATAAATACATTATAAAAAAAAAAAAAAAAGCCTAATTAATAACATCCCCTTTTTCAAAATGATTGTCAAAAATTATGTAGGCACCAATGAGTATGGGTATAATTACCTATACGCACAGCGCAGCATAGTTTTTGTTTTTTCAGTTTTTTATCTACCGGTGTTCTCTTATGGCTGGGTTGTGGAGGTCAAATGTCAAATTTGCTTTTGATAAAAACTTTTTTTTGTTTTTGTTTTTTATCCGTAATGGGGAAGCTCTTGGCCTGCATCTCACCTGCAGGGCTATTGGCTATCTTTTTCATTGCCAGTGACTATCAGGAGTATCAGGCTCCAGTTGTAAGTACACCGAACTTTGATGACAGCTGAGAATTTCATAACATTGGTATTGCGTATCGACGTATGTGGATATTACGTTACGGTGACTAACAGACTGGGAACGGTGCTCTTCATTTCATCCCAGCACTTGACGCCTTTATTTCTTATCGAGTATTATGCGGCTAAATTGAATAACGCCTTTTGAGCGTTAAATTACTGAATTTTGGGGACCATTGTAAATTAAGCGGTTTATATATACCTATACACTTGTCCAAGGTTATTTGTTATTTTATTTATTATTATTATTTTATTTATTATTATGTTATTTATGATATATTGTATACAGAAGCTACTGGTAAACCATACATCGCAATGCTACTTATAAATTAAGTATTGTAAATATTAAAATAATTAAAACATTATTTTATTATTTTATACATCATATTATTTATTGTTGTTTTTTTACATGTTTCACAAAACAAATAACTATAAGTAGTTGTATGTACCTATCACATAAAATAACAAAAAACAAAAAAAAATGTTATAAGTACTTAAATTATCTAGAATTTTTTATACTTTATTCACATAAATTAATCAATTTAAATATATATATTAAGTACAAGAAAATAAAAAAAACGATTATTATGAGCAGTTAAAGAATATTAAGTATAAATTATCACTAGCACCTCTCTGGCAACTGCAATGGGTTACTAGCGTCGCAAGGCGTCTTTCAATTAGCAGACGTCTTTTTTTCGCTCTTCTCTCTCTACTTCTGCCACGAACAAGAATCACAATAAAAGAACAAAAGACGTAATATTTACACGCTTCACTTATTCGCTTCGGTGCTCATCACTAGAATTTCAAAAACCCTAACTTTGAGTAGGGTCTTTCACGAAAGCCACGAATAAAGCTTCGTGCAGACTAGAGTGACGCGACACCGGTTATTGTTATACCGTGAAGTTTTCTTAGAAATTGTATTGTTTGAGTCGCGTCGCGCTAGTCTGCACGAGGCTTAACTAAATGACTATCGATTTGAGGTTCACTAAGCTAAGACAATCGCAATCTTATACGTATCGATACAAAAACATCTGTCTAAATGTGTTACGGTGGCTATCAGCGATACTGGGTGCGTATGACGTCATCCCAGTTCGACAGCTAATCGTTAGACACTTGGCCAAGTGATCATTATTATGAGCTGTCAACTGAGATATGCAATAGCCCTGCTGATGGTAAGTGATGATCAGGCCGAAGGGCGAAGCTAGTTTCACCCGGAATCATCAACCTCAGAGAAACTAGCTATCTTACCTCTAACTGCCGTAACAACAATGCTGTTTAACATTGTTGTTATAGCGACAGACTTAGATAAGACGGTGGTAGCTAGCCAGGCGGAGTTAGAACAAGCGTAGGGCTTGTTCTAACCCCGCCTGGCTAGCTACCACCGACCAGTTATAAAGTACAGGAGTTAAGTAATCTGTTACTAAGCCCTATCAATATTTCATTGATAAAATAATAGCACAGGCAAATCTTTATTTTTTAAACATGGGTAGAAATAAGTGTTATGAATTTTGTTCTATCCATAGAAATATAAAAAACCGGTTCTATCAGTTATATGTGCTAAAAACTTAAAATCCGCCCTAAGACGACCTATTGACCAAAACTTATTCTTAAGTCTGTCCTGTCTGATGCCTGGTGATGGTGACACAGCAATGTATCTATCTATTGGCTGAATAAAGCCTCGTGCAAACTAGCGCGACGCGACGGCGTGACACTACTAGAACAATACAATTTCTAAGAAAACTTCACGGTATAACAATAACCGGTGTCGCGTCGCGCTAGTCTGCACGAAGCTTGAAAGACCTATGGCAGGATGCGGCGCGAATGATGACAACATAACATCACGCCTTTTTCCCCGGGGGGTCAGACAGACGTGCACCTATAGTAGGCACACCCACATATCGCCAGTTATGTGTTATGATGACAAGGATAATAATATTATTGTTTCTTTTTTTCAGGAGAAATTTCGGTGAAGGTGGCGCATGAGGGTCTATTCATACCGATGACATTTCGGGACTGCTCAAGCGGTTCCTGCAACTTCTGGTGTAAATTCTTCGGCTATAGCTATGGAACATGCATTTCTCAGTATACGTGTCAGTGCCACAAATAAACTGTGTTCCAAATTCAAGTTTTTCTCTCGTAATGCCTCCCAGTCTAAACCTAGCTTATACTCGTTTTAGTTAACAGCGGCTCTTTATTTGTGTTTTCATTTAAAATAAATGTTTGTGACCGATTCTTATTTTGATGTTTTATTTGTATTAGGTCCATAAGTAGGTACACTTCTTCTACATTAATCACTGTATACACTTTTCGTTGTTCTCTTGCCGTTTTCCCAATCACTTCTTTCACATTAATCACTGTCACACTTTTTGTCATTCTCTTGCCGTTTTCCCAATCACGTCTTTCACATTAATCACCATCACACTTTCACACTTTTCATCACTCTCTTGCCCTTTTCCCAATATATTTGGGGCCAACATGTCTTTTTCATCCATACTTCTCTGTTAGTGATCATCTCGGTAGTCACACCCTTTCTAGCGATATCATCTCTCACACAGTTCACTATCATACTTTTCATCATTCTCTTGCCCTTTTCCCAATATATTTGGGGTCAACATGTCTTTTTCTTCCGTACTTATCTGTTAGTGATCATCTCGGTAGTCACCCCCTTTCTAGCGGTATCATCTCTCACACAGTTCACTATCATACTTTTCATCATTCTCTTGCCCTTTGCCCAATATATTTGGGGTCAACATGTCTTTTTCTTCCGTACTTATCTGTTAGTGATCATCTCGGTAGTCACCCCCTTTCTAGCGGTATCATCTCTCACACAGTTCACTATCATACTTTTCATCATTCTCTTGCCCTTTGCCCAATATATTTGGGGCCATCATATATTTTTCTTCCATACTTCTCTATTAGTGATCATCTCGGTAGTCACCCCCTTTCTAGAGATATCATCTCTCACACAGTCCACTATCATACTTTTCATCATTCTCTTGCCTTTTGAAAAGTATGTTAATAGCTAATATTATTGTGATTTATTACAAATCCATGCTGTAGGTAGGCATAAGGTAAAAATTGTTATTTAATTAGCTATTAATAAACTTTTTAGGCCACTTGTGGTACCTACAATTTCCGAGAGCTCATAAAGTTTGGCGCGTACTGTAGTTTCGAGATTGTATGTGCTTTGCAAACGTTACTATGTACCTAGGTAAGTAATAGGCACATCTCTAGCTTGCATGTAGATAGAACTGCTCATAGGGATTTCCTGTTCGATGTAAGTAAGACAAATAGGTCCCCTTATCACCCCCTTTTCCTGCTTGTCTATCTTGCTGTACTTACCTATATTAATTAGCCAAGTCATTGCTGTCTCTGAGAGACCAAAGATCCTGATCCTGAGTGCAGTACGAAGTCAGAATTAAATAGCTTGTTTCTTATGGGTAGTGTATTGGGATTTTATGAGGAAAATTAAACTTTAATCATCCCCTATTTATTAGACGCAGCGTGATTGAAGATTAACACGTTCAGTGCCGGGAGCCCTCCTGGAGGGTTCACCGCGTCGCATATGGGTAGCCGGGAGCCCTCGTGGAGGGCTCATTTTAAATGTAGGGTTTTCTTAGCGAATACAGCATTGTAAACCTTGAAAATAAAATCTGATGTAATTTTTAACTAGATTTATTAGTACGAGTATATGCGTTGGTTTTAAAATCCTAGCATTTTTTTTTGTTCACAGTTACAAATATTCACGAAAAAATTTGAAGGAAACTGCGTATAGCGACAAGAAAACACTATTTTACTTCGTTTCACAGTATTTTACAACACGTTTTTAAACCTTTACCGTTGACCGTCCGCGATGGTTAACTTTAGCACAAATGTAATGCCGGTAACCCTCCCGGAGGGTTCACTTCTAATATGTATGGCGGCATGGCGTATAAGTTCTATGAAAAGTGGGTGGAGTCGAAAGTGTTTTAAGCTACAGTTTGTATGTAATAGAGCCTATAAAACCAGTAATTAGATCCAGATCAGCCCAAGTACTGACCTACCTAAATCATAGGTGATTTTAATCAGGTATACCAGGCGAGAAAAACTTTTAGTGCTACCGAACGAGGAAAATGTCGTGAGGGAAGTTTTGAGTATGAATGTGGATAGCTATAAGAGTAAGGGAAGAACTGTAGAAATATAAATATCAATGGGAAGAACAAAGAAAAAATGGATGGACTGTGTGAAAGATGATATCGCTAGAAAGGGGGTGACTACCGAGATGATCACTAACAGAGAAGTATGGAAGAAAAAGATATGTTGACGCCAAATACGAGTATATTGGGAAAAGAACAAGAGAATGATGAAAAGTATGATAGTGAACTGTGTGAGAGATGATATCGCTAGAAAGGAGGTTGACTACCGAGATGAAAACTATGTAATAGAGAAGTTTGGAAGAAAAAGATATGTTGGCCCCAAATATATTGGGAAAAGGGCAAGAGAATGATGGAAAGTATGATAGTGGACTGTGTGAGAGATGATATCGCTAGAAAGGGGCTGACTACCGAGATGATCACTAACAGAGAAGTACGGAAGAAAAAGATATGTTGACCCCAAATATATTGGGAAAAGGGCAAGAGAATGATGAAAAGTATGATAGTGAACTGTGTGAGAGATGATATCGCTAGAAAGGAGGTTACTACCGAGATGATCACTAACAGAGAAGTATGGATGAAAAAGACATGTTGGCCCCAAATATATTGGGAAAAGGGCAAGAGAATGATGAAAAGTATGATAGTGAACTGTGTGAGAGATGATATCGCTAGAAAGGGGGTGACTACCGAGATGATCACTAACAGAGAAGTATGGATGAAAAAGACATGTTGGCCCCAAATATATTGGGAAAAGGGCAAGAGAATGATGAAAAGTGTGAAAGTGTGATGGTGATTAATGTGAAAGAAGTGATTGGGAATACGGCCAGAGAATGACAAAAAGTGTGACAGTGATTAATGTGGAAGAAGTGTACCTACTTATAGACCTAATACAAATAAAACATCAAAATAAGAATTAGTCACAAACATTTATTTAAAATGAAAACACAAATAAAGAGCCGCTGTTAACTAAAACACATTATAAGTTAGGTTTAGACTGGGAGGCATTACGAGAGAATAACTTGAATTTGGAACACAGTTTATAGGTAGCACAGACACGCATCCGAAAAAGTGCACGTTCCATAACTGTAGCCGCTGAGTTCACACCAGAAGTTGCAGATGCTGTTTGAGCAGGACCGCAATTTCATCGGTATGAGCAGAGCCTCGTGCGCCACCTTCACGGGATTTTCTCCTGAAAAAAAGAAACAATAATATTATTATCCTTGTCATCATAACACATAACTGGCGATATGTGGGTGTGCCTACTATAGGTACACGTCTGTCTGACCTCCCGGGGAATACAGGCGTGATGTTATGTTGTCATCATTCGCGCCGTATCCTGCCATAGGTCTTTCAAGCTTCGTGCAGACTAGCGCGACGCGACACCGGCTATTGTTATACCGTGAAATTTTCTTAGAAATTGTATTGTTCGAGTCGTTCCGCGCCGTCGCGTCGCGCTAGTCTGCACGAGGCTTTATTCAGCCAATAGATAGATACATTGCTGATAGATGGACGGACTTAAGAATAAGTTTTGGTCAGTGGGTCGTCGTAGGGCGTATTTTAAGTTTTTTGCACATAGAACTGATAAAACCTGTTTTAATATTTCTATGGATAGAACAATATTCATAACACTTATTTCTACCCATGTTTAAAAAATATAGATTTGACTGTGCTATTATTTTATCAATAAAATATTGATAGGGCCTTTGTTACAGATTACTTAAGTCCTATACTTTATAACTGGTTGGTGGTAGGGCTTGTTCTAACTCCACCTGGCTAGCTACCACAGTCTTGTCTAAGTCTGTCGCCATAACAACAAGGTACAGTACAGTATTGTTGTTTCGGCAGTTAGAGGTAAGATAGCCAGTTCCTCTGTCGTTGATGATTTCGGGTGAAGCTAGGCTAAGAGCATCCCCATTATGGATAAAAAACAAACAAAAATAACTTTTTTTTTAAAGGAAGTGCCATTTGACCTTCACATCCCAGCCATAAGAGAACACCGGTAGATAAAAAAACTGTGCTGTGCTGTGCGTAAGTACCATTGAAGAAGTTCATATCTAACCACCGTAAGGACTATTCTTGTTTGCAGCGCTCGGTGGCTATAGCACCGGGCCGGTAGCAGTTGTGGTCATCGTGTTCACGGGATTTTGTTTTGAAATTGGTTAGATCAAATCAAATCAAATCAAAACGTTTATTGCAAACCATAATGTACAATTACAGGTGGTAAATAAAAATATAATAGAACAATTATGGACCCTGTCGGGCACAGATAATTTTTTTAAATAGGTAGAAAGAGGAAGAACGCTTTATCAATTTTCCTTATTATTAAATTAAGAACTATTTATATCATATTACCTATGTATTTATATTTCCATTCATTCATTTATTCTATTAATATTTTATATGCAGGTCTATCCATTCATTTATTATTTATTTAATTATATTTAATATTGCAATGATACGATTTGATATGAAGATGCTATGATTTAATATTGACATGATGAGATATGAACTTCTTTGATAGTACATAATTATACCGCTAACCATTGGTACATAATTTGACTGTCAATTTGAAAAAGGGGATGTTATTAATTAAATAAGGCTTTAATTTGAATTATATATTTTTTTAAAGTAGTTATCACGTTTTCAAGAAAGACTCTAAACAAGAACGCCCTATAAATCTTTTCCCCCCGCCACCCCCTCTTCCCTTTCCTTTTTATCACTTGCTTAAAACACGGTGAAAGAAAACATCGTGAGGAAACCGGCATGCCTGAGAGATAGTTCTCGACGGCATGTGAAGCCAAGTCAGAGGCCCATGGACGACATAAAAACTCTGACACCAGGTTAGTCTTTAACCACACGAAAAAGAAGAAGACCTTCCAAATTATTTCCCGCCATTTTTTCATCCCAGCCGGAAACAGAAAACAGGGCAGCAAACTCCCTTATAAGATAACTCAACCCGAAAATATACCTATTTACCTAACTAAGTAATTAAAAAACACATTTTGCTTAGTTAACACATTCACATGATGCCACTTACCAGTACTAATTTCGTTGTTGGAAGTTTCATAAGCTCTTAGCAGATCGTTTAACGAGATCATATGAGACGAATCAACAAAGATCATGGCACAAATAACCACCAATACGAACTTCATCTTGATAACTGACACGACTGACTTGCACGGGAACAGACCGCAAATTGAAATTGTGTGTGACCATATTCGATTCGTTCGAGTCTCAAGGAGATTTTTTATTTATTAACAATAGAACTTTGCCAATGTCCACCGTAAAGCTATTCATATAGAGTCGAAATTGTAGATTCTAAATGTTTGTTTATCTTCCTTCAATATAGAGTTGATACATGTTGTTTTTGTTATTTTTATCCTCCTGTGTCAACCCTATCAAAATAGGTATAAATTTTGCACACTCTTTAGAAGCTTACCTTCTGTTCCGATTCTTTACACATGTTGTTGAATCGTATATTAGATATAGGTAGCTTATACAGCAATCGTTAGGTTTCCATTCAAGGGGATTCCCCGGCCATAAACGAACTAGTCGTTCTCGCGAGCATAAACTTGCAACTTGCATAAAGTTGCGGAAGAAAAGGACATATTCAAAAGAACTGTTAATATAACAAGCTGGCGAAACAACGTTACGAAAACATATAATGGATACTGAAAATCCTAATATCTCGAGATTTGCTTCTATGGTCGGAGGCTGTGGAAATGAACGTGCAGATCAAAACGAGATTACATTTATTTGGACTCGGGTACCTCAGATCATGTAATTACTAGAGAAGATCTTGCACGAAACTTCATGGAACTGAAAAAACCAAATGACATCTCAGTTGCTAAGAATGGAACATAATATAAGAGCAACGAAAAAAGGCAATATTGCAGTTACCAGCCACTTGGGAATAAAGGGAATGCTACAGGCTGTCCTTTTCTGTTCCGAAATTCCTCACAACTTGCTCTCGGTAAAGAAAATGCAACAAGCTGAAATGACCATTGTTTTTGGCAATGACGGTGGTGTGCAAATATACAACGAGGGTAAGATGGTAACAATGGGTAAGTCTTTGAATAATTTAATTGGTATTAATTACATACTTGAAAAATGTGCTTTAAATGCTAGAAGCTCATCAAATAGGGTCGTACACAATAACAATTATGAATTATGGCATCAAAGGCTCGGTCACTTGAAAAAATAAATCATGTTACACCAAATGATAAAAGCTTGTATAAAAGGAAAACAAGCATGTTTGTCATTTAATAAAGCAAAGTCAAAAATTATAAAAACGACCTCTATTTAATGTGCATAGTGACGTGTCCCCATCACTCCTTCAACACTTGACGACAAAAACTATTTTGTAATTTTTGTCGACGAATACACACACTACTGTGCGACATACTTAGTAGCTCATAAATCTGACGGTTTTACTACGTTTCGAAATTATGTTGCAATGTGAAGTTCATTTCAGTTCGAGAATTGTCAATTTATATTGCGATAATGGTGGTGAATATTTGTCAAATGAAATGAAAAAGTTCGGTATGCAAAAAGGTATAACTTATAACCAATTAACAGTGCCGCATGCTTTGAATGGTATTGCCGAAAGAATGATCAGAACTATAACAGAACGATGTCGAGCCATGGTATCTGGTGCTAAACTTGACAAAACGTTCTGGCGCGAGGCTATGTTGACAGCTACATATTTAATACGAGTAAATATCAGCCCTACAAAAGCACTGAAAACAGCTAACACACCATTTGAATTGTGGCATAATAAAAAACCACAACTTAAATATTTAAAGGTTTTCGGTTCAACTGTTTATTTTCTGAATAAAACGAAGAAAACGAAATTCGATGAAAAATCCTTAAAAGGGATGTTAATTGGTTATGAAACGAATGGTTATAAGGTGTGGGATGTGGTAGATGAAAAGTTTGTAAAAGTCAGAGATGTGATAGTTGATGAGATTAATTTCTTGTTAAGCAGACCAGTGAAGTCTGAAAGAGTTTTGCCTGAAAATTGTATTAACTCTGATAACTTTGACAGACACAACGTAGAGAAAATATGTAAACAGACTGACAAAATACCTGTATCATTAGGTCCACCACCTAATAAATCTGTAAGTGAAACAGATATGCATCAAAACAGTTCTTCATTTCAAAATGAGTTGACTTTATCTCGAAATGAACTGACTTCATATGGTCAAAGAAGAAGTAAGAGGATTAAAAACTTGCCTACCGTACCTATCTTATAACTAAAATGAAGATGATATTTCTGAGAACTATTTGCTATACGCTAATATGCAAAATACCTACATCTTATAAAGAAATTGCATCCAGGAATGATAAAGTTTTATGGGAAAAAGCTATTAATAAGGAAATAAAATCGCTCATTCATAATAAAACCTGGACACTTGTACAAAGACCCGAAAGTAGAAATATCATCGACTGTAAGTGGGTATTTACAATAAAAAATTATGAGTTTGGAAAACCACTAAAATATAAAGCTCGTTTAGTAGCTCGCAGTTTTAGTCAGGAATATTTGGTTGATTACAATGAAACTTTTGCACCAGTTGCGAGAATCTCAAGTTTTAGATTCTTATTAGCTTTTACTAATCAGTTTAATTTATTAGTCCACCACATGGACGTAAAACTGCATTTTTAAATGGGAAATTAAAAGAAGAGATATTTATGAAAACTCCCGAAGGAATCCCAAATGCAAATGATTTAGTGTGCAAATTGAACAAATCGTTGTATGGATTAAAACAGTCTGGACGCTGTTGGTTCCAAATGTTCGAGGGTTTTCGATACTCATCAGCTGTCGTTGTATTTACATTCTAGATGCGGGTAACATTCGTGAAAATGCAGTAAATTACTCAATTTTAGATTTCTACCAGTGGAATCAGCCGTTTAACTTACTAGATAAGGATTGATGGAGCACCTCGGACCACCTTCTCATCACAAAACTAGAGAATTCTGTATTGGGTCTTGAGAACCAATGAAAGGCACAGTTATAATGTCTACAGAATTATTTATAATATTTATTCGGCAGGAGTGTGTGCCGCTCTCGCTAAGTCCAGACCGAACAATAGCGTCTTTACTATAATAAAGTTATGCTCAATGTAAATACGTATGAAAGAGAAACACTCTCAAACTAATTAAGTGAGATCGATATATTTTGTTATATTCCAACACGCCCGCCGCCTCAAAATAAATCCTATTTTAAATTAAATGATCAATTATTTTTTTAAATAATAATATCACACACCTTCCTTATCTGGGAGCACAAATTTATATGGTCCATCATTCGATGCACAGGATTAGGGAAAACCCAGGAAAACCTTATCAGACCAAGTCATTATTATCTATAATTCAATTCTATAAAGTTTACAAGTAGATCATTCTATAATTCCATTCTTTATAATTTACAAGTAGATCATTCTATAATTCAATTCTTTATAGTTTACAAGTAGATAATTCTATAATTAAATTCTTTGTATGTAGTTTACAAGTAATAACTTAGATCTTATTTACATATTTAAATTATACCGAGTCTCGTTTTCATGTCTGAAAAACGCACTGTCGGTAACGACTTCGTTAGGATGTCAGCTAACTGATTACCTGTGGAAACATAAATAATTTAAAAAAAATCTCCACCTGTTCTCTTGAAAAGTGGTACTTTATGTCTATATGTTTTGATCTTTTGTGACTCGTAAGGTTACGTGCAATGCTTATACACCCATTATTATCCTCAAAAATAGGAATGGCATTGGGCAATTGTATTTTAATACTGGTCACTAAGGATTTTAACCACAGGGACTCTCTAACAGCTTCATACTCTGCTTCAGTGAATGAAGCCGCCACTGTAAGTTGCCTGTTTATATTCCAGCATATTGTGCATTGTTCAAATAATTTAAACAAATAACCTGTTGTACTTTTACGGCCTATTTCATCACTTCCCCAATCAGATAAAATAATATACCCAAATAGTTACTTTTTAAGTCATTGAAAATATTATATCTTCGTTTTAATTTAGCTTCTAATAAACCTATTGTTGTTTTCTTTTTAAATGTTTGATGTAAATTGAAACAGGCCTGAAACAGGCTTTTCATAAACCTAGATCAGGCCGGTCTACATTACAGTTAGAATGAAATTTTCTTTTACTTTAAACTTGAATAAATTTTATTATATTTTATTATTTACTATCACTTCATTTATAATACAAAGTCGCCCCGCATCGTCTGTCTGTCTGAACGCGATAAACTCAGAAACTACCAAACGAATTTTCAGACGGTTTTCACTAATGGATGGAGTGATGTGTGAAGAAGGCTATTTAATATCACGCTACAAGCCTTAGGAGTCGAGAAAAAAGACAAAAGTCAGCGCGGGCGGGCGATGCGATTCTTTTTTTCTATTTGGCATCTCGTAGTTGACCTCTGAAGTCGTGACTATTTAACCGAACTATCCTGTGGCTACTAGCATCCAGCCAGGGCATAATTCTATAATACGCGGTGGATCGGGCGGGGGCCAAGTGAGATATAGGTATAAAAAAAGTGGCTGTTACAATTTAAATATTATTGTGAATCTTAGGACTTCCACGCGAACGAAGTCGCGGGCAGAAGCTAGTAATTGATATGTATAACTAATCAAACTACACTAATTTCAGCTTAGGTCGGTAAGTAATCACATTATTAAAAGCTCTCCACTTTTCCATAAGTAGGTAAATTAATAAAATACCTATGTTAATTGCGTAGATAGACACACAAACTTAATAAACCTGGATGAGTTCCAATGAATAGCCAATCAAATAATTAAGTATTCACAAAACACTTTTGCGAACGTAACGAAGTCCGCTCAAAGTGAAAACTCAATTTGTAAAACCACGAATTACCTATACATTTCCTCGCTATGTTTTGAATTCGAGATATTCCTTGACAAAATTAATATTTTAAGTATACTTACCAAAATCTATAGTAATAAAATAAAGCTGAAGAATTTGTTTTTTTTTGTTTGTTTGAACGCGCTAATCTCTGGAACCAGTCGGTGTTGAAAAAATATTTTTTGCATTTGATAACCCAATTCACCCTACAACCCTTAAGAGCCGAGCAAAAATAATAAAAGTCGCTATAGGACGCTAAGCAAAAACGAAGTACTTACCTTACTTATGCACCTCTTTTGGACATAGTGTGATGTAAGAAGATACACCTTCATTAAAGCAATTTATTTACTTTAAAAGTACAGAAATAGGTTTTGGAAGAATACTATTAATAATAGACTATTATGTTACAAGTATCATTGTAGGTACTTGTAACATAAGTATTATTGTATATAGTTATTTTTTTCCTCATACATGTATGGAAACAAAATTACTTACGAGTGTCAAAAACCATAGTTTCAAAATTAGAGAAAAATCAATAGCTTCTAATTAAAGACATGGAAACGTTTTCCTCTAATTTAAAAACTAGGTGTGTTTGTCAGGACGTTTTTGATAGAATTGTTATAAAATTAATTAATCAATTTACCTCATGGTCTTACCATACATGGTCAGTTCTATTAGTTTATAGGTACTTGTATATTTTATTACTAGAAATATGTAGATTGTTTTTATGGGAAACGAGGTCGCGTGGTCGTTGACGTTCATTCTATACTAACATATTCCTCTGTTTTCTCCCTGTTTAATGATACAAGACTAGTTCAAATATGTTTTACGATATAATGTATATCTACATACCACTGCCCATCTGCATATAATGCATATCCCTATGTTTAGTTTTTGGCGTAATCTATACAAGGTGGCGGGGACATCGACGGGCAAACTGTAGCCATAAATTCGGCACATGATTCTAGTTTATTTTTTATAACTGACAAAAAATTTCAACATTCTGGTGGGTTCAGAAATATGTACTGAATCCATGGTAACAGGTTGCGTGTCGATATTCCTGCCAGCCTGTATAAAAACCGGCCAAGTGCGTGTCGGACCATGCACAATGAAGGGTTCCGTAGTTGGGATGAATTTATCCCAAGAACAAACTTAACATTGTAGTTGAAAAACATGTTCTCCCATACATTGCAACTGCAAATTAATGTAAGTTTGAACGCACAATATTGGCAGATTTAACATGTTATTTAAAGACCATATACTTCATAGAAGTTTTCCTGTAATCTATAAGTATAGAACTATACCCCGCATTTTTTTATGGATTTGGGGTAATTTTAGTACAAAAAATATAAAGTTTAAATAGCAATAACTTTTTTATTTTCAATATTAATGCTTAATAAAATATATTACTTTTGGGTAATGTTATTGCAGTACCTATGTGCCCCTTTCGGATAGGAACAGGTTTTTTTTACATATTGTATAGTTACTTATATTATGATCATAATAATATTAGTGTAAAACAAAAACTTCTCTTCACATTCTATAGACAAAAAGTAACACACAAAAAACGCTTTGATAAACTCGTGAGTTTTTCTTAGAAACCAAGTAACAAATCAACTGAAATGTCAGGTCAGCGGTCAGGACTCCGATAACACTAAAGTATTTTTTGCCGTCGCGTCGCTTGCACATTCGACTAGGCACTTGAGTTACCATACCCCATCATTTATAAACAAACTGGCGAACGCCCAAGCGACAAGCAACCATCAATATATCAAAATGATAAAATGATTTTATTCCTGTAAGTAGATTTTTACAAACACTTTTACAACAATCATTTTAAAAACTAGATGAGGTCGGCGTTTCCTACCCTGACTTTGTAATCTGAGAAGAAAGGCCGATCCAAACTCAGAGGTCGAGGTCACAGCTTCTTATAAAGCCGTCAGATCATGTGAAGATCATGTAGATTGGTATCCACATTACAATCCCCTAAAATGTTATTCTGATCACAGACATTTCATTTTGCCCAATTCTCTTCAGAATCTTTTGTGACGATATTAATTAGCACACAATGCTAAAATAATTAAATGTTAAAATTAAGCGCCATTCATCGGATCTTAATTAAGTCCCGACATTGAATTCAGATTGAATTTTCAGTTGACGTTGTATGACAATCGTTATGTTAAATCTTCGATGTCCACAATCCTATAGGAAAGCGGGACAAACTCGTGGTGACCTAGGTAATAAAACGGAGTTGTATACAAGGTCAAATTAAAATAGCTAGCACAACTCCATAGACTTGATGTGTCGACGTTGATAACTAAACAGGATAAAACAAAAATAAAAGATATCATGTTTTTTTGCGTCAACGACCGCAGGTAGGTAGTATGTGAGATATGAGATAAAAAAACTGTTTTAATTTTTTTGTTTGCCGTGTTTGTAAATTGACACACATCTCTGTGAAGTTTACACAAAAAAAAACAGACTTAAAACAGATATTTCAAGTACCTACGCTACCAGAGTCGGTGACCCCTAACAAAAACGGCTGATTAGTGATTCGCAATCGATTTCTGGAGTTGTCGATTCGCCTACAAATAAATTAACATCGTACGAATCGCCTCAACATACATACATAATCAGCCAACGTTCCCATTGCTGGGTCCTCTCGGTGAGAGGACCGTAATCCACCCCGCAGGCCCAGTGCGGGTTGGTAGTTATCACATGTCTTCGAATTTGTGATTCTAGGACATGCCGGTTTCCTCACGATATTTTCCATCACCGTTTTGAGAGCTGTGGTGATGAAATAAATAACACAACAGGACCTACAACTCATAAGTCGGAGCCGTTACCACTGGTCCACCACTGCTCGAAATAATACTACTCGTATTTAAAAGTGTCGATAAACTTCGTGCATATTCGTGAATCACAAATAAGCCAAAAAATTATGAATTATTTTGTATAGGTATGTTTGTTTTATCAACATCACGTGTGTGAAGTTCTGCTAGCAATAAACAACAGCTATGCTATGAAATACAATAGACGACGTGTATTTAGTAACCTAATACCGACTAACTGAAAAAAAAACTTTTAAGCGGATAAGGTTACTAACTATACCTACGTCGTCTATTGTATTTGATATTGGATTTCCGCAAAGTCACGCCTGAGTCAATTAACTAAATACGCTGTGTGACAATCCTTGCAGTAGCCGATATTATTTCCCTGTTGGAAACTAGAGATAATTTCAACATAATAATTAGCTTATAAAAACTGTTTACTTGTCATCGCCGATACCTACATACACTATGTAGACAAGCATATTATAAGTTGGATGATTATATCATAGATAAAAATGCTGGTCCTGCTCCACAGCCACTTGAACTCACAAGTTAAAAAAAAAAAATATGTTTGGAAGAGTTGCTTCCCCTTTTTATTTTTCTGACATTACCAACTTAATGTTTATTTTTTATTTAAAACAAGTTTTAATTGTTGAATACTCCAATGGATAATGATTTTCTTTCTTTTTGGTAGTAACATTCTATTAATCTCTCAAATACATTGCAAATTAGTTTTGTATAATTTAGAAGCATTTTTAAAATTTTTGTAAATGTGAGTACCATGGAGCCGTTTTAATGTTATTAAGATGTATGTTGACTTGAAAGAGCATGGCAGTTGAGAGTATGTCATGCTCACTTAAATGTCTCGCTGATGGTGGCGAGTGTGTTAGATCATTCGGTTCCCTACAAAATGGTTGAGCTGGATGGTGCTGATCCACGCGTCATGTTCGTGAACGGGCGCCGTCAGTTGTGACTGGTCATCTCTTATCTGCCATGGCTTATTTTAATCTTATATTTTGAATTGTTTTGATTATTTTTTGTACATTGTTCTCACATGTAGAAGCAACAAGAATAATGTACCCAGGATTTTGTAATTTTCTATATTTAAAAGTGTCCTTGCAGTTTCTTGCCCGTTCTTCTCCATAAAGATCTACGTTTTGGAATGGGCAACTAGCTTCAACTTTCTGACTAACTGACGCGACTATTTGACAATTCAAAAGTGCCTGTAAATGGTTTAATTGAAATAAATGCTTGAGTTTGAGTTTGAGTTTGACATATGCACCTAATAATACCTACCGTACCTAACGGGAACCGCATTGGTTTAATTAAAGTCATCGTTCATCTGTTGTTACACCTTACATATTGATTGTTATGTAGGTACTAATAAATACCTATGTATGTTATTATGTTGTATCTTATTGTTTAGTTTATTCGAGGGGAAGAACTGATATCTCTGTGTGTCAATGTTTTGAGAAGGAAAACAAACAAAACACTAGATAATACTATCATTTTATACAAGTTGATAAGTGACTAATTTTAAAACCTAAACCTATAAAAATAATCTAGGTATATAGTAATAACCTAGATTATTTTTAAAGGTTTAGGTTTTAGTTTCTTGATAAGTAAGTAGGTAGGTACCTACCTACCTACATATTTACTTCAAACCGTCATATTTTCAAGAGATCAGTCTTATTTCGAGGGTGAGAGTAAACAAGATTATTGGTGCGTTAGGCGGCTTTCTTAGAGTTACTGCATGTGGTCAACCACATCCTCTTTAGTATCAAATCTGAGAAAAGTACATATCATGTTTCCAGATGGCAAGTGGTATAAAGGTAGGGAAAGTATTAAATTAAAACAACAAGTAAGTAATCTAGTAATCAATGTTTTATTTTCTTTCTGGATACACTGGCGACTGGTTCAGTCTCGTATTCTATTTCAACGCGAGCCTTCTTCTTCTGAGGTATCCTTACATCCATGTCCTGCAAGCAAATACGAGTTAGCAATATACCAACAATAAATCGCTGATGAGTGTGGTCGTATCTAGGGTACTACAAGAATCTTTTGGCGCCTGAATGATATTGACAGGGGTTGCTGGGTTGTTGTTCACCAGAACAAGACTGAGGCATTAGTTCCGATTTTGGCCACGCACAAAAAGAACCTTGTATCGTTGTAGCTCAGTGGTGCGCATTTTAGGGCAGGCAGGTACGAAACTTTTGGCATAAGGGATCGCAACTGCTCAATTCTGCATCGCGTTTCGACGACTTTCACGTAAGAAAATTGAGTTACCGAAAAACCGAGTCCGAAAAACAACCACATAGCTAATCGCCGACGCTAAAAGTATCGGGTCTACAGTATGCCTTTTGAGATTTGACTCGAGGGTCCAACTGTGGACTCCCATAGGCTGATGATTATCAAATTACCTCAATGTCCGATGTATCCGACTCGAAGTTGCTGCCAACATCCGCACTTTCTTTCTTTCCTGAGTCAGAGTCCTGGAAAAAATTATAATTGTTTGAATTTTTCGCACTCCACAAATTGTACATAAGTAATCAAATTCTTATTTATTATGAAGGACGTTAGAATATGGAAAAAAAGGATCACAAGAAGTATAAACAATCGTCTGACGAATTCAGAGAAAAAATTTATACAGGTAAAAGGTATACTATAACCTCATGCCAACATGATAGAAGACGAAGGGTATGATTAAACATCAGAGGGGCAATTCCCGTAATTTTAAAGAACGTTCGCATTCGCATCTCATTCGCAATCTGTCAAAAATACAATCAATTTACCAAAATTTTTGACAAGTTTGACAGATTGCGACTTGAATGTGAACGTTTTATATGTACGAGAATTGGCCTTCAGTTAATGCCAAATATTGTGTCCCGCAAAAGAGACATGGCAGACAGAAGATATTTTATGAACGAGCAGGAACAAGCAGCACGAAACAGAAAACTTCGGAGAGCGACTTCTACCAGCGATAAGATAAAACTAAGTGGAAAATTTGTACGTAATAGAAATAAAGGCTTTTTATGGTTCTGTAGTCAGCAAGGAACCCTTATAGTACCCTGTCTGTCCGTCCGGAAAAAATCACAGCAGTAGTGTATTATATAACGAAATTAAAAGGAAAACTATCACAGCTAAGTAGGCTCTACAAGTTATCGAGTAATAATCGACCAATTTACATTTGCAGTTGAAAAAACAGGTTCTCCCATAGGGAATGTATGTTTTTCAACTACAATATTAATCCCATCTACGGAACGTGATACAGACGCACTTGGCCAGTTCTTTTATTATTATTTTATTTTGCCAGGATACAAGAGCCAACTCACCTCATCACTGTCCATATCGCTGTCACCTTCAACAAACTCATCAGCCTGTTCCACGGTCCTCTCCAACTCCATTTCAAGTTCTGGTTCCATCTCCCTCTCTACTTCTTCTTCCTCTTCATCTTCTTTCTCACTCTCGCTGGATATCTCTTCCGCTTTGAGCGCTGAGTCGAACGCCATTTGTGGGAAGTTGTAGATATCATTGTACTAGAAAGGACATGAAATAACTATTAATATTCAATGATTGAAGTGAAAACTTCTTTAGGCTCGTTGAGCGATTTTTGGTAGAGGGTAAAATTATGGATTCGCGTAGTGCTGGGCTATAGAGAATAGATAGCGCTAATACCAGTTTTAAGTTTTCACTTCTGTTTTACAAAATGCAGGATATTGCAGTAAAAAACTTGAAAGAAGGGTGGAAAAGCTGAAACTTAAGCAGTAATAGTTTCTTCTTTTTGTCTTTATTTCCATTATTAATCCTTACGACATTGCAGTCACATTACGATAATCTCTTTCACAAGTGTGAATTTAAACTGATCAAAATTTTTAATATTTCTTTTGCCAGGACTAACATAGGGGAAAATGGATGTAGAGTACTTGCAAGTACAAACATCACTTCAAAGATGCTATCTTGAACATTTCTTGCTGTTTTGTAAGGCTGTGTTTCCATGTGGAAAAGCAGCCTTATATTTACTAACTTGAAAATGACTATCCTGCACCATAATTGCGTAACACACAATCGGAGAGCATTGAAGGATATCGCTTATCCATTGCTTCATATATTTTAAAAATACGTCTGCTCAACAACGTAAATATCACAATGAACATGGGTGACCTGTCAAAATGAATCCCATTGTGATCAATTGTCTTGTATGTGCGTTACGCAATTACCCCGTAGATGTTTTTACCACCTACTTAACTTTTGACCTTATCAAACTTTATTACTTTAGATTGTGACATTATGATGATGTAGTTATACTTACAGTGCCCTTCTTCAATCTCTCAAGCAATTGTTTCTCTATAGCATTGTCGATTCTTGCTGCAACTAAGGCCTTCTCCTCCCTTCTCCTTTCACGTCTCTCTATCTTACGCTGTATTGGGACTAATTCTTTCCTGTAATGGATAGATAGATCAATTGTATTTTTTTATTTCAAGCAGGCCATGTGACGAGGTGTGTATTTCATTATGATGGGACATATCATGTGCCTGTATCACATAAAACATGAATGAGATTGAGAACAGGTTCAACATTTTCGCAGTCTGCGAAAAAGAAACAATAGGTAAACAAGCACCATGTACTGCAAAGGGTACACAAGACTGCTAATTGGGTAGATACAAAAAATTTAAAACAAAACTTAATATGCACATCTATACTAATATAGTCTGAAAATGCTAATCTCTGAAACTAACAGTTGGATTGGAACAATTCTTTTTGCATTTTAAAGCCTAGTTCTTGAGGAAGGTTATAGGCTATTTAACATTACACTACGACCCTTAGGTGCCGAGCAAATATATAAAAAAAGTCAGAAAGAACGCTAAGCGAAAACAAAGTAAAGACAGACGACGCCGACGCGATGACGCAGATGCAGTGGGTTGCAGGATATATTTTATGGTTGAAGTAGGCGTGTGTAACTCTTTACGGAACCGAGTCACTGTTCCGGATCATTGAAGTGTTCCAAAAGATTGGTTCAGTAACAATTTTTCAAACGCATCATTTTAATCTGAATCATGATTTGCCGCTGTGCTCTTTCCGCTCGACGGTCGCTTGCGAGGTGACTGAGTAGCAGTGAGAAAGTGAAACGTGAAACTGAGATGCTGAGTTACGTTACTTTAGTCAGTACTACTGAACTGACTCGCAAGTCCCGAGTGAGCGGGTGACACATTACAATCTATTTAAGTCAGAAAGAGATACCAAATGAGATGTGTATCACTCATACTCTCACAGTTTTTCGTTGTTGTTATGCATTTTTATATCCTTTGATGATTCAAAAGATCCAAATGAACCATAACAATGATTTGGATCATTTCAGTGGTCTAGATGCAATGTTCCAATCGCAAAAATGACACACTTTGCTTGCAACAAGAAAATTTGACATGAATGTTTTAAATAATGAATACTTACACTCTTCTCAGTTTAAGTTTTCTCATCCGTATAAGATATTGTGTTATTTTGACAAATCTCTGCTTGCATTTTGCTTTGATAAAAGCAGGCCAGAATAATAGATTCTCATTGATTTGATATATTGCCTTCTCAAAGTTTCTTGATAGTTTCACTTTCTCCCACTGCTTTGCTGGAAACATTACTCTGAAATTAAAACAACATTTTAAGGTTTTTTTTTTTTTTTTCGCAATTTTTGTTCTGTACTTTTATAGCAGTTTGCATCACATCACAACAAGGTCACATAAATAAATATTTTACCTACTGGAATATATAAACAACCATGTGCCATATTAACCATGTGAGACATAGATTTTTTTTAAATTGGCTTACTCTTTATTATGAGCATAGGAGTAACAAAAAAATTACCTATCCCACCAGACAGATTGCCTATGCCACGATTGGAAAATCAATCGCTAGTAGTAATTAGGCTGATAAGAGGAGTCTTACCAAGGAGTATTGTATTAACCAGTTACTGGGTTGTGGAGGTTAGATAGGCAGTCGCCATGTAAAATACTGGTATTCAGCTCAGCTACATCCGGTTAGACTGGAAGCCCACCATAACATAGTTGGGAAAAGGCTAGGCAGATTGATATTAGGCTGGTATGGTCAATCTTCTTAAAACATTATATACTTTCTACATCTGTCTGCTTCTACTACCCTACAGAAAGCACTTATTTAAATAATAAACAAATACATCAAATAAACTATACCTTTCAGCAGTTTTCATGAACAAATAAATAATACCATTCTCCTCCCTAATTGTCGCATATTTACTGTTTGCAAGCGGGCAAGACGCCCTGCTGCATAGACCTGTTAGGTTGAACTCATTACGGCAAAACTGCTGAGTTTTTGTCCTGGAAAGTTAATCACAAACATTATTGGTAAATTACCTAACAAATGCACATTACTTTATTCATTCTAGTTGTAATTACTTACGTTACTTTGTGTGAACAATGTGTTTTGTTGATAATGGCCCACACAACCTATAAACAATAGTTACCAAATCAATAAAGGAACTTGTTAAAAGTGAAACAATTGTGTCCAGTTAAATAGATTACTTACGTCGTCGTGCTGCATTTTATCTTATATTTGTAACTTTACAAACTATTTTAAATAAATCACATGGGCACACACAACATAACCTCAAACCCAATACATTAACAAAATGACAGATTCTTTGTGACATTAGAAAAAGTGTTGCCAAGATTCAAACCATCAGCTATTCTACACGAACGGAAGACCCTCAGCAACCGTTGAAAAGTCAACACCAACTATTATTATCGTTATGATCAACGCCATCGGGCGTTTTATAATTTCTACAAAACATCATAACAACTTATAGCAACACCCACATTTCGCCAGTTATGTAAAGTCCCATTTATTAGGGGGCGAGCCTATTGCCATCAACCGGGCACAAATCCAGACTCCGGGCTGCTAGTGTGAAATTCTTGATGGAAAAAATCACTACCAATTTGCCCAACCGAAGAACCAATCAACCAAACAGAGGACCTCATGCTCAGCTGTAGCGCTTGCGACCACTAGACCAACAAGGCAGTCTATTACTATTTCTTACTTGACTATACTATTAGCGTGGTCCGTAGACGTCCAATAGAACAGGGAAGTAAAATGTAAGGAAATATATTATTATGAAGACGCTTTTCCGTCCACGATAACGTGCATGTATTTCCACATTTGGTCATCCACGACGTCACATTAGAAATTATAAAAACCCACATTGTTTGAGTAACTCAGGTATGTTATGATTTGACTTGTAATTGGATAATAACGAAGTAAATATATGCTAAACAATATTAATTTTATTTATATGTTTTGTATCTCTTTCGCTTGCAAATGAGTGGTAAAACCTTTCGATTGTGTAGATGCTTCTTTAAAACCTTTTTTTTTTTGTCGTTTTTGTGTTGTAGTTTTTGAACGAAAAAAATGTTATATCTGTATTTCACTTTTAACATTAAATCGATTCGATTAATATTTCGATTATGTGTTGTTGGAATTGTAATCGATTATAATATATAATATTAAAATACACACAAAAAAAAAAAAAAAACAAGTAACTATAGAAAGAGGAAGGAAGTTTTAATTGCTAATAATTTTAAATTGCAGAGTTTTAGTATTAAGAGGGCATATCCTAAAAGTTGGCAATGTCGCAAATAGCTGTCAAATATTTACCTCTTTTGATTAATTTGGCAGTAATATTGTATGGAAATATGAAATGTGGCTAACTAGTGAACTTAGTGTCGTGGCGCGCCTACAGAAAATTCAGAGCAACCAAACACACAAACGCAACTCGTTGCGTCATTTCAAATAGAGGGGCCCGTATTAGCGGGTCACGGACATCCCGAACTAGTCAACTAAAATATTGATTATGAAATGCAATAATTGTACATCGTAACACCGAATATTCAGTTTTGGATGTACAAAAAGTATTTGGAAATTTCTCAATTGCCTTTTTTACACCTAAAACGGTTACGACATCAAATTCAATGTTATAATTACAATTCATTATTACAGTTTGCTTGTTAGCCACATTTCGTAGTTCGATACAGTAATATTGCCAAATTAATCAATACAGACAAGTTTTTGACATCTATTTGCGACGTTTCCCACTTTCAGAATAAACAGTCATAAAGGCAAAGCACATGACGTTTTTGTCGCGTAGCTATAAGCTGAAACTGCTTTTAAAGACTATAAAGTGGTCAAAAAGTATCTATAGCGCTAACAGCAGCTGAGTAGGTAATGCAAGGAATATAATTATATGTAATACTCTCTACGAGTATGCCTAACTTTCTTTGTTCATTGGTAAGATGTAAAAAAGACTTGTCATTATTTCATACTACCTACTTAGTCTGTGATTTCATACATTATGAAATGACGACCACGATGCTTAAAACAGATATCATAATTATGCTGATGCACCATGGTTTATTAGGAATGCTGAAGTTCACGAACACCTGAACATGAAAACAACCAAGTAAGAAATAAGTTCATGTAACAAAAGTACAAGTCCAGACTGCAGACCGGATTGTGTCAGTCAGCAGACTCAAAATACGCAACATCCTACAAAGAGAGCCTTGTAGAGAGCAGCTTTACTAATATAAGAGTTGCTTCCGATGAAGAATAACTCTTCCCTGCCAGATCTTCCTACAACTCATCTGCTCATAGTTTTAAAAACTTATTGCAAGATAAGCTAAAACATTTTAGAAAAATGACGACACTATAATTACAACTTACGACATAGAAATTAAATTTTATAAAAATAATTTTATTTATTTTAAGTTTGTAACATCTAGCACACTGTTGTAACCTATGTTTACAAATAAAGAATATTGATTGATTGATTGTATTTTCTCACAAAATCGATAACAATTCATAAATCGATTCCAATGTGCCACGTGCATCACTATTTCTGGTTCTATTTTTTCAGTTTGAAATCGTATGTCGGTTATTTTGGTGTTCTGCTTCTGTTTACGTTTGTTTTCTAAACTGCTTAGGTCGCGTATTGTTAAAATGTCGATTGCACTTGATTTTCATGCCTACTTTTGCTAATATTTATATCATATTAGGAAGACGTAGATAAATAATGATAGAAAATGAGTGACAATATAAAAGTAGTTGTCAAAGTTAGACCTCTAATTTCGCGTGAATTAGAAGATAAACTTTCATACCAGTGGCGGGTCAAGAATGACACGCTCTATCAACTCGATCAAAATGGAAAAGATCTCGGGCAATCTTTCACATTCGGTGAGTGAAACTTTCATAACCCTTAATTGTGTGCGAATCTATTGTGATTCAAATGAGTGCAGAATAAATACGTCACAGAATCGAAGGCTAACGCACTTTAAGAATACTAATCGGGGAAAATGGTTTTTCAGACAGAGTTTACGACAAGGAAACGAAGACTTCGGATGTGTACGATGACATTGCGAAGCCGATCGTGCAAGCCGCTACGGCTGGCTTCAACGGCACTATATTCGCGTACGGACAGACGTCTTCAGGCAAGACGTATACTATGACCGGTACAGACAGATCTCCTGGAATCATTCCACTGGCAGTTATCAACTTATTTGAGATTATCAGAAACGTGCCTGACCGAGACTTTTTAGTGAGGTAACGACATTCTCTATTAACCCAAATACCCTTAGGTATTAAGACACTTTCAGTGTCCAGTGCCTTATTTATCATCATCATTTCAACCGAAGACGTCCACTGCTGGATTATTCCTCCCCCAAGCACTGCCATTTTGACTGGTTCTGTGCTTCCCACATCCTGTGGATTCCTGCTAATTATTTATAATGCACATTTTTTTTTTCAATATTGTGTCTACTTCACGGACAGTTAACATGTTAGATGATGATACATAGAACTCTCCACAAGCATTCTAATTATATTATTCTATGATAGTATTCCTAAGTTAGTCCATGTCTCCTAAATTATTCATTGTTGTAGATTATCTAGCTAAGCAATTTTCATAGATTTTTTGAGAATACTTAGGTTTTACTTAGCATTTGATAAATAATTAACACTAAGCAATATCTTGATGTTATAAATAAAATGTAAACTTCCTCGATAAATAAAATTCCTAAGCATGAAGAAAATCTTAGGGAAATAGAATTTCAACTTGGCATTCATAATATGAAGCCAATCAATTGACACCAGATATATTAAGCAATACATTAGACTTGTTATCAGATAGATATGATTACATATAGAAATCACAGGCCTATTAAATGTGTTATTATTATATAAGTTCAAATTACTTCTTAAATTGGTTTGTCAAAGACTTCTGATTATTATTATTCAGAGATTTCAATAAAGAGCTATAACTGTGGAATTTTGGTCCACAAGATATACTTACTGATTAATTTGAGCCAAAATTCAGTGCATTCTTTATCAAGCCTTGACCATTAATAATGTAAGTCACTAAGTTACAGTATAAATTGGCAGGCAAGGCTCAATTGATATTACATATGTATTCAATCAATACAATCAATCTGCCTAGCCTTTTCCCAACTATGTTGGGGTCGGCTTCCAGTCTAACCGGATGCAGCTGAATACCAGTATTTTACATGGAGCGACTGCCTATCTGACCTCCACAACCCAGTAACTGGGTAATATACGATACCCCATGCTAAGACTGGTGTCAGACTTTCGGGCTTCTGACGACTCGTAACGACTGTCAAAGATCCACGAATGACAGCCGGGACCAACGGCTTAACGTGCTTTCCGAGGCACGGAGGATTCTCGGTATGTAAAGATGGTCACCCATCCACTGACCAACCCCGGCAAGCGTAGCTTAACCTGATGGATCGACCAGTGCGGCTGTTGTTACTTAGCCATGAGCTCCTAATCAATCAATACAAATAATATAATTTAATTTTAATGCCAATTTCAAATGTTTCACTCCTGTCTTCTGTAAGTGAGATCAAGTCCTTGAATAGTTTTTCTAATGTTTTGTCAATACAGTGTTGTCTTTCAAACGTCATAGTACAGCTGGTTTCTGGAAAGCTATTCAAGTTATCAAACCTTATTTATTTAACCAATTCACAATGGTTAACTATGAAATTTGTTTTGTATTTAACTGTTCTGATTAGTTGGCACAAAATAACAATAGCCTATCAAAATTGTTTGTTCTTGTATAGCTTTTGAGAAACCAGGCACCCTACTATGACATTTGAAAGACATCATTGTTCTAGTGTAATAGAGAGATGGAGCTATACAGGGCTCATAGCATTTATCCCTTTTCACAATGGAACAGTAATAATGGCTTTAAGACATCATAGTATGGCCAGGGTAATGTTTAAATGAATAATAAATCATAAACGATTTTAGATTTGTACAAACACTTTTACACGTCATTCATATTTTAAAAACTGGATGAGGTCAGCATTTTCTATCCAACTACTCTGAGAAGCAGAACAAACTCAGATTATCTTTTAAAGCCTGACATAATCTTGGTCAGATCATGTGAGAGCCTT
Organism: Agrochola macilenta; assembly: GCA_916701695.1. Lineage (NCBI taxonomy): Eukaryota > Metazoa > Arthropoda > Insecta > Lepidoptera > Noctuidae > Agrochola > Agrochola macilenta. Next base: position 17,058,692 of record OU753560.1, on the reverse strand, counting down.
GTAGATTAGTGTCTGAAATGGTCTATTGAGAGTGATTTATGTGTTGTATTGAAATCTAGGGCTAGCTTGAGTATGATTAGTGTTTAAGGCTAGTTACACCCCATTAGACATTGCGTTGAAGGCCGCAGGAATCTACTGGATGTGGGAAGCACAGAACCGGCTGAATTGGTGGTGCTTGGAGGAGGCCTATGTCCAGTAGTGGACGTCTCCCGACTGAATGAGGATGATGATGACACCCTATTTTGCCCAACACACAATATAACATTATACTTGCAAAACCTCTTTTCAGAGTTTCTTACATAGAAATCTACAATGAGACTGTGAAAGATCTGTTAAATGTTGAAAAAGACAACATAAAGATTCATGAAACATTACAAGGTATCAAGGTGGACGCCACTGAGAAAGTCACATCTTCACCTGAAGAAGTTCTTGCAGCTATGAAGGAGGTATGACCGTTCAATTTCACAATAATTTATAGTAGAGAGAGTTGTGGTCAGGGTTACCATCCATCTGTACATGTCCAGCCTTTTCCCCCCGTCTGTGACTTAGAAGGGAGTTTTTTAAGTTAAATGAGCACTGAAAAAGTGGTTTAAAAAAGCTCTTTTTTTGCAAATGTTCGCCTTTTTGTCAGGACTTTTCGATATGATAATCCTACTTGTGATAAGAATTTACACATTGTCAATTCGTTGTTTATTGCTTGATAATTCTTTCACCTTTCAGCCATTTGATGCAATTGACTCACTCAAGTCTTTTCAGATCCTGGTTTCTAATTAGTTTTTAAATTGCTTTTCGAATCAAAAGAACTTTTTTTCTGAATAATGCATAAACATTTTCGTGTACAATTACAGGGTGAGGCAAACAGGCAGAAGGGCGCCACAAATATGAATGAACAAAGTAGCAGATCTCACTCCATATTCCAAATAGTGAGTATTTATACAGAGCATGTAATTGTGAGTCTATTGCTGCCTGTCTTCCAAAACCAGGTTCTTTGTGTGTATTTTTTTAACGTAATAAGTGGTCAGGGATCAGACGACCCATACATCTCATAACAATAATCCCCCATCATGCAGGAACATATTACTGTATTTTATTGCCCATTCTTCTCCATACGGAAACTACCTTTTGGAAGGCGACTAGCATCAATTCTATTTTTTGTAAACTTTGACGTTCAAAAGTGCCTTATAAGGGCCTATTTGAAATAAATTATTTAACTTTGACTTTATAATTCACAGTCAATCACATCACATCTGTGTTGCATAAAGATAAACATAAAATATCTACTCAAACACTTAACATATTGCCGTGGCTATGTACATATTATCATCTTGTAATTTTATCATGATAATGAGCTGTTTATTTCAAGCTTAGTCCATCCATAAGAAGTTAGTTGAGCATATAAGTTTTTTTTTGTGTACTTGAGTAACTTTGTGTGGGACTTGAATTTGGCATTCAACCTTAATTATGCACCTCTTTTGGACATAGTGTGATGTAAGAAGATACACCTACATTAAAGCAGTTTATTTACTTAAAGAGTACAGAAATAGGTTTTGGAAGCATACTATTAATAGACTATTATGTTACAAGTACCATGTAAAGACATGAGGAAAAAAATAACTTACGAGTGTCAAAAACCATAGTTTCAAAATTAATCAATAGCTTCTAATTATGGAAATGTTTTCGTCTAATTTAAAAACTAGTTATGTTTGGTTAATAATATCTAGTAGACATTTTTGAACAGGATCTTTGTCATAGAATTGGTATACAAATAATTAATCAATTTACCTCATGGTCTTACCATACATGGTCAGTTTTACTAGGTACTTGTATATATGGTATAGGTACTTGTTTATTTTATAACTAGAAATATGTACCTACATTGTCTTATATGGGAAACGCGGTCACGTGGTCGTTGGCGTTCATTCTATACCCTCCCTATATTCCTCTGTTTTCTCCCTGTTTAATGATACTAATTCAAATATTTTTTGCGATATAATGTATATCTACATACCACTGCCATATCCCTATGTTTAGTTTTTGGCGTAATCTATACAAGGTAGCGGGCATCGACCGGCAAACTGTAGCCATAAATTCGGCACATGATTCTAGACATTTTCTTTTTATAACTGACGAAAAATTACAACGTACTGGGGGATCAGAATTATGTACTGAATCCATGGTAACTCAAACTCTGGGCACGCCACAATTGCGGCGGTAAGGCCCCTCTTTGAGGAGTGGCTAGAGAGGCGCCACGGCGTCCTCACCTTCCGCCTGACGCAGGTCCTCACCGGACACGGTTGTTTCGGGAGGTTCCTGTTCAGGATAAAGCGGGAGGAAACGCCCGGGTGTTACCATTGTGTGGATCGCCCGGAGGACACGGTGGAGCATACGGTGGAGGTCTGCCCGGCTTGGGCGGGGCACCGCCGTGTCCTCACGGAGGCGATCGGCAGCGGCGATCTCTCGCGTCCGGCCCTGGTTCAGGCCATGGTCCGGAGCGAGAGTGCATGGGAAGCCGTCACTTCCTTCTGCGAAGCAGTAATGCTCGCGAAGGAGGAGGCGGAGCGCGCGAGGGAAATGCAAGATGCGCGCCCTCGCGCCCCTAGCCGCCGCAGGAGACGCCCCGGGCGTCGGGAGTCGCGAGCCGATTTCCGGCCACCGTAGGCGCGGGCTTGCGGACGGTGGGCAATGGGTAGCTCGCCGTCCGATTAGGACCAGGCCCGGGTCGACGGCGCGTTGTGTTCCACGCGCGCCTCAAAGAGATGTCAGCACCAACTGACGGGGTCCGTAAGGGCCAATGCCTGCCAGGGTTGCGAGTTTGTCCGAAAGGGATATCGCGGCCCCGGCACACAGGCAACGGAAGGAACACGGGTGGGTTTTAGTCAGTAAAAGTCTGACACTCCCTCTCGCTCCGCCCAGAGCGGGAGGAGTCATTTGATGATTTCCCACCCAAAAAAAAAAAAAAAAAAATGGTAACTCAAACTCAAAGCATTTATTTCAAATAAACCAATTACAGGTACTTTTGAATTGTCAAGAGGTCGGTCAGTCAGAAATATGAAGCTAGTTGCCCATTCCAACGCGTAGTAGGTTCCTATGGAGAAGAACGGGCAAGAAACTCCACGGACACTCTTTTAAATCAGAATATTTTTACAAAAAATTGGTTACATCATTCATGTTGTAATTATATTGATAACAGGTTGCGTATCGATATTCCTGCCACCATGTATAAAAACCGGCCACGTGCGTGTCGGACCACGGACAATTAAGGGTGGCGTAGTTGGGATGAATTTATCCCGAGAACAAACTTAACATTGTAGTTGAAAAACATGTACTCCCATACATTCCATCTGCAAATGTAAGTTGGTCGAATATTACTCGTTAACTTGTAAAGTCTACTTAGCTGTGATTGTTTTCCTTTTAACTTCGTGAATCTTTCACATAGCTAAAAACAACTTTTTAGTTGGGGGGGGGGGGGGGTGACACTTGACTCTAACATAAATTAGCACTTTAAAGCTTAATATTACGCAAACGGATCCCTGAATTGAAAAATGGTTTTCACAGACCCGTAATATTAAATGACCTATCCAAAGATACCCCACCATGGGAGAGACGAGAAAAAAAAAACATTATACTTTACGTTACCCTAAAATTTTATTTTATTTATTTATTTGCTAACATGTAAAACAGTGGTTAGTAGGCTTATATTAAAATTTTATGACAAAGTTTTAAGACATGCACCCTGTAAGGGCACTGGAAATGTTTCGTAACAAATGATTAAATTACATAATATAATACATATTGATTCTAATTATTACAATTAATTACACTTCAATAAACATTAGTTATTAATGATTTTATTTCAAATAAATCGTTATTATTAATTAGTTCATTCATTTTAGTCATTATAGGTACGTATAATATAGTAAAATCACTTATTATTTTACATTTATGTCAAGTATATTATTACAAGGACAATCGATTCACAATTTGTCAGCTTTAAATTCCTCAACGGTATAGTAGCCTTTCTTTATTAACAGAGATTTCAACTGCTTCGAAAAAATTGAGTCATTTGGCCCTACTAAATGACTTTTAAGCTTTCGAGTAGCTTATCTATATCTATGTGGGATGAAAATAGTGTAGTATGAACGCAGCTTATAATGGTAAAACGGAACGCAGCGGATGCAAGAGAGAGAGGTGTGTGTGTGAGGGAGAAGAAAGTGAATGGGAGAACGGGAAGCATGAGGGAGGAAGGACGACTAGACTTACGGTGGAACGATCTATTTTTACGGTGTGTTAAAATTAAATAAACGGTGTTAGTAAGTATTTCAACTCGTTTATTTTGCCATACAATCCCACATCTATATATATAAAAGAAAGTCGTGTTAGTTACACTATTTATAACTCAAGAACGGCTGAACCGATTTAGCTGAAAATTATGGAAATGGTGGAGAGGTAGCTTAGAACCAGGAGTCTAACATAGGATACTTTTTATCCCGGAAACCACCCTCTAAAGGGGTGAAAAGGGGGTTGAAAGTTTGTATGGGAAATTAAAAACTGATGACTGGATTTGGATGAAAATTTAGTACCAAGCCTCATGAATTCACGATAGTATTGAATTTTCTGGAAAATCCAACGAAATGTAGACGAGATATAGTATCAAGACCGTTCTGAGCTAACCTAACAAAAAGTACTAGGCTTGCATGCATTCACGATAGTATTCAATCATTACGTTTGCTACTAATAGGATTTCGATAAGGCAGACAGAGGTAGGTAGGTAGGTAGATAGGTAGATAGGTAGGTAGGGTGGGTAGGAAGGGTAGGTAAGTTAGCCAGGGTAGGTAGGGTAGGCAGGTAGGTAGGGTAGATAGGTGCACCGTAGATAAGTACTTAATGCTACCCGTGCGAAGCCGGAGCGGGCAGCTAGTTAAATATATTAATTAGCTAGTCTTGAATATGGGCTTTTCCCGATAACTTTTAAGTTTGTGATGGGTAGTATTAGTCTATTCTTGTTCCGTCGGTTATAGTTTTCATTTAGCTCGATATTAGATTTGAAGAGGTGCCTTTCTTCCTAATGAATATACAACTTTGCAGTATATACACCGTGACATTTTAGTCGTCTTACAAAGGGCCACTCAATGTACTTGACATAAAATACCTCTAGCAGCAATTAAAAAATTGTTACAAATATATCTTATTTTTTTAATTGACTTTCTTGAAATTTTTAAATGTCATGGTGTATATTGCTTGTAGTGTGAGAATTTGTTGTTCAATAAAGTGTGGCCTACAACTCTCTCGTTGGTCTATGTTCATCAATATTCTGATACATTTCTTTTGCTGAATGAAAAGGTCCGAAAACTCAGTACTGTCTCCCCACAGGATAATACCATAATCTAGCCAGGAGAAGGCGTACGCATAATAGGTAGTTAAGGCGGTTGTATTGTCTGTATTGCACTTCAATATGCTTAGTGCATAAATCAATTAGGACCATATTGCTCTTGAACTTTCTCCATGTTTCTTCCAATTTAGGTTTAATGTTAGGCCTAAAAGTGTAAATTCGTTTATTTGTTCTAATTTTATTTCTTGTTTTAATGTATTTTAGGTTTAGTGAGGTTCTTTGGTAAGTAAGGGCAAGTTTACTTCTAAGCTATGTTCGTTTAACCATTGCTGTTTCTGTGAAAGTTTTTTTAATAGCTAGATTTTCGCGGGCGTTTTAAATAACTTATCTTTTTTGGCAAGTCATGTATCTATACATATCACATACCTATATATATAAAAATTAATTGCTGTTTGTTAGTCTCGCTAAAACTCGAGAACGGCTGGACCGATTTTGAAATATTTTAGCAAGACCAGGATAAGTTTAAATGGTGAGAAAATATGGAAAAATTGCGAGGATTTGTAAAAACAACAATTTTATTTTCCCATACAAACTGTTAATAGCTGTCATTGCCATAAATTCTAACAAAAAACTTAAAAAAAAAAAAAAACAAAATTCAAAACTAAAGACACCGACTTCCGAAATTAAAGTTATTATTAAAAAGTTTTTATTTTTCTCTTTTTTGTTGTGGTACCTACCCCATACAAATTCGAATACCTGCCACACACCTGCTATGTAAATAACAGTGACAGGAACTTATCATATCATCCACATAGACAACGTGCGAAAAATACGTATTATTGAAGCCAACTCAAAAAATATCCAAGCAAGCAGTAAAATTTATATGGGACCACCTCGAGCGCATACCCTTTCAAACAATGAAAGAATTTTCAAAATCGGTTTACAATTGAAGGAGAAATCGGTGGAAATACATTAAAAAAAAAACATACATACGCGACGAACATTATAACCTCCTCCTTTTTGGAATTCGGTTAAAAACTACTAGGCTTGCATGAATTCACCATAGTACAGTCAGCTTCAAAAGTTGTTGACCACATTTAGATTTTCAAAATCGCTGTATAGTGAAGTGCTAATAGTGAATACGGTGTACAGCGATTTTAAAATCTAAATGTGGTCATCAACTTTTGCCTACCTATTTCAATGGGTATGTAGGTAGGTACTGTATGTAGGTAGGTAGGTATGTAGGTAGGTAGGGTACGTATATGTAAGTAGGTAGGTATGTAGCTAGGCAGGTTACAGTGCTACCCGTGCGAAGCCGGGCCGGGTAACGCTAGTGTTTAATATAAATTAAGGTACATCCTAAAACACTTCCTTGGGGTATTGAAGTATTAATGGTAGCCATGTCCTGATCCTATGCTGTACATTTCCTAGTCTACGTTATCGAAATATTCTATTTCTACGAATTGTACACTGTCTAGTAAATATTATTTAAACCAATTAAAAGTTTGTCCTCTAATACCCGAACCGTAAAGTTTTTGTTATAAATTTTTGTGTGACACCTTGTCATACGCCTTCGTCATGTCTAGGAATAGTCCAACAGCGTACTTTCATTTGTTAATACAACTGTAGATTTCCTGTACGTCGTTGTATACTGCTATAGAAGTTGAGCATTTTTTCCTAAAACCGAATTGGTCGGTTATAATAAAAAAATCTGCTGTTTCATAGAAAATTGAAATACCTACGCGGTCAAAATGTATGAAACTGCAGATATTTTTAGAAGTTCCTTATCGCGCGTTGCGAAAGGGGGCTAGACGGAAAAAAATAGGACCAAAAGTTGTAACGACACTTTTTGCTATAGTCGTAAGCCGAGCGGCGTGCGCGTGATTCTCTGTCTGTCTCTCTCTCAAAGTCAAAGTCGAAGTCGGACACTTTTTGCTATAGTTGTAAGCCGTGCGGCGTGCGCGTGTTTCTCTATCTGTCTCTTTCTCTTTCTGAACTTCGTTCCATCCGGGTGTCCCTTGACACCTCTCAAGTTTTTTTTTTAAATAACCGACGAAAAATTTCAACGTAGGTGTTCAGAATCATGTACTGAATCCATGGTATCAGTTTTCGCGTCGATGTCCTGCCACCCTGTAAACAATAACCCACACCTTTTTCCCATAGGGCCTGCTACGATACTCAAACACTCTTTTTATTTCGTTTACGTTCATACATCAGCTATCTCGGTTTAAAGAATGTATTCTCATAAAGAACACAAAACAGTTAACTTAATAGGTTAACAGTTAAAAAAGTTAAACAGTTAACTTAACTTAATTTTTTGCTGAACTAGGCCTATTTGGCGCAGCCGCGACGCACAGTTTCCTGCTAATATGTTAGAACGCACTTTTACACTTTTTATTTGTTTTCTTTCTTTTTTAATTAGGTTTTTATTAGTAGTAAAATAATTATGTTGTGTTGTGTGCCTCTTAGTCTGTGCTAAATAAATGTAATTTCTTTCTTCTTTCTTTCTTTCTTCTTTCTTCTTTCTTTCTTTCTTAATATATGAGATATACAAATAAATCATGCAGATAAAAGGTAACAAAGACTCATTGAGTCGATAAAAGAAAAACAATCGAAATCTAATTGCGTAACACATTTTCTTAAATGATTACGACTAATCTGTTTCATTTTGACAGTTCAACAACATTCATTGGGTTTTCCGTTGTTGGGCAGATATTTTTTTCCGAACTTTTGAAGCAATGGATTAGCAATCTGTTTCATAACTATTCAGATTGTTATTGATTGCGTAGTTTTAGCTCCCTTCAAAATGGTTGACCTGAATGGTGCTAATCCATGCGTCATGTTCGTGAACGGGCGCCGGCAGTAGGGACTGGTCATCTCTTAGCTGCCACGGCTTAATTTAATTTTTTTTCTTTTTTTTTTCTGTAACTTCAACATGAATGATGTAACCAATATTTTGTAACCATATCATGATTCAAAAGAGTGTCCGTGAAGTTTCTTGCCCGTTCTTCTCCATAGGTACCTACTACGCTTTGGAATGGGCAACTAGCTTCATATTTCTGACTGACCGACCCCTTGACAATTCAAAAGTGCCTGTAATTGGTTTATTTGAAATAAATGCTTGGAGTTTGTATTACGTAATTAGTACGAGTAATGAGTACTGGTCATACACGCTGGTTACGAGTACCTGACCCACCTTAATCTTTATTTCAAAATTCTCCTTACAGATAATAGAATCTCGTGAACACATCGAAGGTGAGGAGGAACCGGGTTGCGTGAACGTGTCACAACTGAATCTTGTTGACTTAGCCGGGTCGGAGCGCAGCGGTCAGACTGGCGCCACCGGCATACGATTCATAGAAGGCACGCATATCAACAAGTCGCTGTCGGCGCTCGCTCTTGTTATCAAACAGCTTTCTGAAGATCCTAACAAGTAATTATCCTAGAAAAAATTATAATATTTCACCTATTTTACCTGAAGCAGTAGTCATGAGGTGTATATGTCGTAAGATGATTTGATTATTAGAATTTTCGCGAAAGCCCTAGGGATATTGAAAAAACAAGAATAATTAGAAAATGGTGAAAACATTTCTGCAAGCAACTTGGAAGTAGCGCTCGCCGGCTGCTGCCGCGGCACCGGTCGCTTAGCTCGCTCGGCTCGCGCGCGCTTGGTCACAATTCTAACCTAACCTATTTCAACCAAGTTACTCGCAGAAAATTGTTTACACCATTTTCGCAAAAAATCGAATTATCAAGTCATCCTACGACATCTTTACATAGTATAAAATGAAGTCGCTTCCGCTGTCTATTCGCTTAGATCTTTTAAACAGTTTTCAGCAATAGATAGAGTGATTCAAGAGGAAGGTTTATATGTATAATACATACCCGTGCGAAACCGGGGCGGGTGAATAGTATACATATAGAACACACACCAGTTTTGTTTAAGTCTAGCGACATTTGTGATTTTGACATCATCTACAGAAAAATACGTGGCGGAAGTACGGCGTACTAACTCATACAATGCCAATTACGCTATAGCTTGTCCACTCTGTAATGATGCGCCCCACTACCGCATTTTACGCACACGACAATGCGGTAATGTGGGGTAGGTAGGTAGTGGGGCGCGTCGTTTCAGAGTGGGCAAGCTATACGTAATTATGGCTTGATATGTTGCAGGTACGCTTCGGCTAGACTATCAAAACGGACTATCTTTTTTTTTTTTTTTTTTTTTTTTTATTATTATTCTCAAACATCGGTACATTATTTGTTGCTTTTACAGTTTTACTCGCCAAACTATCCAGTTTGATGGCGAGAAGCGCTGTTGCTATAATCCGGGCACAAATTCGTCAGATAATGAAAAAATCCTATTCTAAATACCACTGAATGGTAACCCATTATGGTATATCTTATGATTTCAGGTTTGCAAACTACCGTGACAGCAAACTGACCCGTATACTACAAAACTCGCTCGGCGGTAACGCGAAGACGAGTATCATCTGCGCGATCACGCCCGCGGCTATCGAAGAAACTATATCCACTTTGCAGTAAGTTATTTTCTTTAAAAAACTAAAATACTAGCTTTTGCCTGCGGCTTTGCCCGCGTGGTTGTCGGAAAATATCCCACGCGAACGTACTACCGGGATTATTGTATGTTTTAATCCAGATTATAAACTATCTGTGTGCCAAATTACATCCAAATCCGTTCAGCCGTTTCGCGCCAATCCGGAACATACATACAGACAAACGGACAAAAATTCAAAAAACTATATTTTTTTGCATCAGACTCGTTCCCACACCTGAAATACTTTTTTAATTTTTTTCAAAAATATTCAATTGACTTCGTAATTATGTTATTATATATATAGATAACAATAACGCGAGTAATCCCAGAATGGTAAGGGTGAGGTCACTGTATAGTAAACCCACATTTCATATGTTACCATTTTACTTTTTTAAATTCATAAATAAAATGTTTGTATTTCTAATAGATTCGCGAACCGAGCCAAAGCTATAAAGAACAAGCCGGAAGTGAATGCTGTGGCCACAGCTGACTCCACCATGATCCAGCGCCTCACTAAACAGATGTGCAAGCTGCAAGCGCAGTTGGAGAGCAAGAAGAATATTGAGGTTCGTTAATATTACTACTTACTTATTTATTACTAGCTTTTGCCCGCGGCTTCGCCCGCGTGGATGTCGGAAAATATCCCACGGGTACGTACTACCGGGATTAGTTAGATCATACCTAATATCCGAGGAAAAGTCGTTGATTCACTACCGCTGTGCCCGCGTTGTCGACAACCATAATTATTTTGTCACGCGTAATTTTGAATCTGTGATATCTTTTAAAGTATTCATTTTAATGATATGATGTCAAGGCAAATTTTAATCTAAATTAAACGCCCAATTTAAATAACATATTTTATCAAATTCTGAAAGATAAAAATGGTTACTGTAGGTCATCCTTAGGAGATAGACATATGCTATCGCGGACTTTATTTTTGAACTTTTTAAGATATACAATTCTGTAAAACATAAATTTGATGTAACTCTTACGGTTTACGCGGCGCACGCCAGTAAAGCTCCCAGTCGGCATGATTATTTCCGACATCTTCGACAATAATCGTCATATTTCAGCCAATTTACACAAAACCAAATTATTATACTCAAAAACCTTCCACATGAATCACTCTATCTATTAAAAAAAACCGCATCTAAATCCGTTGCGTAGTTTTAAAGATCTAAGCATACATAGGGACAGACAGCGCGAAGCGACTTTGTTTTATACTATGTAAAGATTATTTAATAGCTAACTAGGATACAGATAGTTAAACATTCGTGAAGAAAGGACAATTACAAGTTGTGACTGAATATTAGAGCAGATCAAGAGACAGTAGACACAGATTCAAAATTACGCGTAACAAAATAATTATGGTTGACGGCAACGCAGGCTATTAGGTATGTAATCACGGTAGTACGTTCCCGTGGCTCAGAACAAATAAATAAAAAAACTTCGTTCCGTATCACCGCACAAGATTTAGCAAATATGTCTTTAATTTTTAACTTTCTTTTATTATTATTATTTGTTGTTATAGTGTATGTGTCTATACTGCATAGAGGAGCTCGTGGCTAAGTAACAACAGCCGCACTGGTCGATCCATCAGGTTAAGCTACGCTTGCCGGGGTTGGTCAGTGGATGGGTGACCATCTTTACAAACCGAGAATCCTCCGTGCCTCGGAAAGCACGTTGAGCCGTTGGTCCCGGCTGTCATTCGTGGATCTTTGACAGTCGTTACGAGTCGTTAGAAGCCCGAAAGTCTGACACCAGTCTTACCAAGGGGTATCGTATTACCCAGTTACTGGGTTGTGGAGGTCAGATAGGCAGTTGCTCCATGTAAAATACTGGAATTCAGCTGTATCCGGTTAGACTAGAAGCTGACCCCAACATAGTTGGGAAAAGGCTAGGCAGATTGTTGTTATAGTGGCAATAGAAATACACAATCTGTGAAAATTTCGACTGTCTACCTGTTACGACTCATGAGATTAGCCCGGTGACAGACAAACGACAGCGGAGGCTTAGTAATAGGGTTCCGTTTGGCAGTTACATAACTTTACGCCAAGTACGTTTTCCCTGAAGGGGATACCTCGACTGTTCTTTAAGTCCCATGTGGCGCGAGCCATCACGATCGCGCGCCTTGTAGCTTTTATGTCATCGATGTAAGGGTTAAATTGCAATGATTGACACGCGTTTGGGAAATGTACGAAATACTGAATTCGATTACCTATTATCGATTATCGCTATAACTGAATTATGTTTTATTGCAGCAAGTCAACTACAAATTACAAAACAAGATACAGAACTTACAAAAGCTCATATTGAACGGGTTTGCTCAAAGACGCAGCGTGGGTTTTCTAAGTGGCACAAGACGAAAGCTTCAACCGCCGAGACGAATAACAATATCTACGTTAGACTCTATACCTGATGACGAGGCCGTTGTCAGTATACCCAAGTTTTGTACACCTAGTTTGAAGTATAAGTAAGTGGATTATTTTTATTGTTTTTGTAGCAACAGTTATTCTGATTGCTATAGCAAGTTTTGGTGTAAACCAACCGGGATTGTGATGTCTATGCATTAAAAGATATTCAGCCAATGACCAGCTAGGAATGTTTTTTTTATGAATTTTGAACTTCACGAGTGTCGACATTGAAATGTACGTCCATTCAGCTTCAATTTGAGATATACTTCACTTAATCTCAGGTTGAAGGACGGTCGTTTTGGGGGACTGTCTTATGTAATTTTATCGTTCGAAATGTGTTGATTCTTAGCCTTGACGACAAATCAGCGGTGCTATCACCTACCGTATTATGGACTATAAGCACAGATTAATTCAGATGGTTCACTTCTCATAATCATTTAATTAAAAAGCGACTCTTGTAACGACACAATAAAGTGCAATTCAGGTCGCACAGCGGAATATAGCTACAGTTATATTCACCTAGAAGTTGCCTCTCTTTCTATCGCGTAGCTCTTATATCTTCTGACTCCGTTACACGCACTGAATTGGCCCGACAAGACGAGCCCGCCGCGTACTTGTAGCTTCATACCCACAATGCGGAGTGCGCCTTCTGGACTATTCTGTGTTGGTCAACACTGACGTAACCGTAACAATATGTGACCTTTTACAGCCCAAATTCTATAGTGAAGCCCGACTTCCTGCCGCTCCCCGCCGAGCCCAGCAAGCTGCCGGCCGTGCCCGAGGAGCCGGCGCGTCTGGTCACGCCGCCGCCCGTACGCACTGTCTTCTTCAGCAACGAGGTCATTGATCTTGGTCAGTACTGGGCTATTTTTATTTTTTGTTATTTAATACTAGGGGTAGAGGAACTATTACTTATATAGCGTCTTTCAAAATGAATTAGCGAAACTTCAAAACGTGGTGGGCATCTAATAGTAAGAAAAACAAAAAAAAAAAAACTAAAATGATAACTTCAAGTAACTATCGCCTTGAAATTATTGGTGTTTACTCCTTAAAAATTGGCCCACGGTATGGAAATTTAATGACTGAAATTTATACAAGCGTTACGTTTTTCTGCGCAATGTACCTTGCACACCTTTCACTTTGAAATCATGAATGTGGGTACAGGGGGGGGGTTTGTTTTTTAAGAGATGCGTTTAATTACCCTTTTTACCTATTGCATATTCAAAGATAATTTTCGGACTTTGCATTTTTTTTCCGACTTTCCGTTAGACTTTCAGACATAACTTTTGATCAAAAAGTCGTACAAAAAACCCACATACACCGAAATAATCGTGGAGGCCAGAGGTATTAGAATTCATAATAAAATGTATTAATATGTGTTTCCTGCCGGACACACTGGCCTCCGAATAAAGAACCGTGTGATTACCAAAAGAAACACGCGGCGTCTGAAGGTGGTACTTTGTGTTTCTGGAAGGATACACATGGCGCTCAACATGTTAAGGAGTAAACTCCAATCGTGCATCGAAGCTGACACGCACACACTTTTTATTTTAGAAAATCATGAGGAGCAAATACAACTCTCCACTCCTTCCACCAATTAATTTTAAAAGGTATTAATGTGTTGGTTCCTTATTTCCTTGCGACATTTCCTATAAGTTAGAAAGATGACCGCTATAATTTCCTCTCTTGCCTTTTAAAACTGTGGTTTTCATTTCACAGACAGCGATGACGATGACTCGACGCGAGACGACCCACAAACATGCTCGCCTATTCATAAATGCTATGGTAATTATTCAAAACCACCACCGATTATTATATTATTTTATGTAGTGTCCCACCGAAGTTTTGGTTTGTTTATTTAATACTTCACGCAAATGCACAGAGGGGGGGCTTAATGCTATTGGCATTTTCTACCAGTCAAGCTTTGTTACAGATGGGACATTCCGCAAAATCATGTAAATCAAAACCGACTTTTGCTACGACATAATAAAGTGCAATTCAGGTCGCGCAGCGCTAATAACCTACAGTTATTGGAGCGAAGTTTTGGAACGAAGTTCCTTATCGCGCGTTACGAAAGGGGGAAAAAATTAAGACCAAAAGTTGTAACGACACTTTTTGCTATAGTTGTAAGCCGTGCGGCGTGCGCGTGTTTTTCTGTCTGTTTCTCTCTCTCTCTCTCTCTGAACTTCGTTCCATCCGGGTGTCCCTTGACACCTCTCAAGTTTTTATTCACCTAGAAGTTGCTTCTCTTTCTATGGCGTAACTCTTATATCTTCTGACTACGTTACGCTCACGGCTCGTGGCTAAGTAATAACTACCTCGCGGATCAATCCATCAGGTTAAGCTACGCTTGTCGGGGTTGGTCTGTGGATGGGTGACCATCTTTACATACCGAGACCCCTCCGTGCCTCGGAAAGCACGTTAAGCCGTTGGTCCCGGCTGTCATTCGTGAATCTTTGACAGACGTTACGGGTCGTCAGAAGCCCGACAGTCTCAACCAGTCTTAGCAACGGGTATCGTATTACTCAGTTACTGGGTTGTGGAGGCATTCGCTCTATGTCAAATACTGGTATTCATCTGCATCCGGTTAGACTTGAAGCCGACCCCAATATAGTTGGGAAAAGGCTAGGCAGATTGATTGACGTTACTGAATTCGACAAGTCGAACACGCCGCGTACCTACTTGTAGCTGCATACCTAAAATGCGGAGTCCCATCTGTATTCATTATGCCTTTTTTGGGTGATGCAGACACAATCAGTGTTAGCTGTAATTACGAAGTTTCGGTTGCAGCCAAAAGTAGAATAGGAGCCGAATTTTCGGTTACGGTTTCGGCTGAGATCGTGCTTCGGTCGGACAGTAATTTTTAACCGACTTCCAAAAAGGAGGAGGTTATATGTTCGACGCGTATGTATGTTTTTTTTTTATGTATGTCCGTCAAATTCTCCCGATTTTGAAAATTCTTTTTTTGTTTGAAAGGGTATGCTCCCGGATTGGTCCCATATAAATTTTATTAACTTTGCTGGGATATAGCAGTTACTGGTATTCGAATTTGTGTGGGGTAGGAACCACAACTAAAAAGTGAAAAATAAAAACATTTTACAAAAAAAAAACAACCGACTTCCGATTATTATATAGTTATTTTTCACTTTGTAGTGTTTTTTTTTCGGAAGTCGGTTATTTTATTTTTTGTAAAAAAAAAATATTTTTCACTTTTTAGTTGTGGTACCTACCCCACACAAATTCGAATACCAGTACCTAATGTTTTATTATTATAATAACGACATAACGTTATTTTCAGGTGCAACAAAAACGCCACCATGCATACTAAGGCGAAATGCGAAAGAAGCTGAGAGGAATCTAAAAGGTATTATGGAACTCACTGAACGAGAGAAGATGTATTCTCCTAATGTGGTAAGTTATCACTTATCAGTTACTACACAATACACATCTCTAAAGCGTCGTATTCATGGGTCAACCACTACCCTTGAATATAAATACCAGTTTTTTTGTTTGTTTGTTTTTTATTTACTCAAAATCTGTATTAACAATAACATACATAAAGTCTGCCAAACAGTATAACAGTTTGTCGGCAGTCGTTCTCATCTAGCAATGGATTACAAATTTTAATAGTAAACTATAAAATAATATACCTACAGTCGAGATAAGAAGTCTTACATTATACAAAAAGGCATTGTAGCAAAAGTGATGTTTGTTACAGATGTAGCTATGGACACAATGATAGATAATGTTTACGTAGAACGTTTTTAAGTTGGTCCTTAGACTTGACATGCGATATAAATTTTGGGGGTAGCTCATTCACTCACGTTGGTACAACGTACCTTCGTGTGGGCTTTAGCAAAGTAGTTTTTTTTACTTTTAGAACAGCAAGTGTCTTCTGATAAGGACGACGGATGACGCTATAGTTTTCAAGCCTAATCTATTATCTAAACATATTATAAACCAGACACACGAGTGTCCTATAAGGGCTCCGTTTTTTATTCGGACTACCGGAACCTTAAAAACTAGCTGCTGCCCGCAGCTTCGCCCGCGTGAACCCCTAATTCTTTTTCTAAAATAAACGTAGCATAAGTTACTCCATAAAACATCAGCTATATGCCAGTGCAATTCCCGTCAAAATCGGTCCAGCCGTTTCGAAGATAAAAAAAAAAAAGTTTTTTTTGTTCATATGCATTTAGTAAAATGCTATTATTTTGCCATTACAAACAGACTCTTCCATTTTATTTATTTGTATAGAATAAAATCTCTTTTCGTGTCTGTCTGTGTGACCGCGTTGTTCTATAATATAAACTACGCTACAAATTTTGTCCTTCTTGTAATTTATTCCGGAAGGTTTATGTTAGCGCGTTGAGCAATGAAAGAAGTGGACTGTATTTTAGGCAATGGTTTAATGCCGTGCTTATAACAAATAAACTGTCCCGGACAAACAATATAATAAATGAGGAATATCGTCCGGCGCGGTGGAGTCCGTGGAAGCGAGTGCCGAGCCGTGTCGCCGTCGCGCCGCACCTCAGCTGTACCGATGACGCGCTGATCACGATGCCTGCGCGTGCAGACCGCGTGAAAGGTGTTGTGTTGGATTCCCAACAGTTTATGTGTAATAAAGTCCCCGTCACGGGAAGCTATCAATTTTGTAAATAAAGAACTTCCACGAAGTTACGTAGCGACAATAGGGATGATGGCATTTTTTTTTATTTAGTCCCTCTTTGAGATTATAAAAAAATATTGGACACGTATTTTTTCTTTTGTTACCTAATCTAAAGATTATGGCGATACATTGAGGTAAAATGTGCCATGACGTCACGAGTATGTAGATTTTATACATCCTAGTGACTTAGCGACCCCCACTCCCCAACTTAAAATGCGTTTTATCTTAGTAATTTTGTATCAATATGATAAAGCAAAAAATACGTGTCTAATATTTTTTTTATTATATGACTGACGGACTAATTAGAATTTCATTTTTTTTTACCCAGGCATCTTCCCTATTCAATCAACAACAAATAATCAGAAATTACTCAACAGGAATTCAATCAACTCAAAGTAACATACGTGTAATACGAAACTAACGAGCAATTTCACTTGGTTGGGTTATATTTTAGCGCTGTCGTGTAAACTGTAATGTTTTGTGGTACAGGAACGCGGTACCACAAATTGAAATTGCTCGTTAGTTTCGTATTACACGTATGTTACTTTGAGTTGATTGAATTTGGGATTATATGTTTCGATACGTAACTTAATAGAAGTTCTTTATTTACAAAATTAGCTTATATGTATAATATAGCTTCTTATGACGGGGACTTTAGATTAATAAACTATACTAACTAACTAATTAAACTTACATACAATAAAGAAATGTCGATGTTTTGTCAAGTTGTAAAAACCGTGCACAGCAGGGGCTGGTCGCTAGTGTATAACAATTTTTCAAATTTCCAGGTTGAATATATAGAAAAATTAGAGCATAATACGACTGTGATAGCGGAATTGCAAGACCAAATTGAACTTATGAGCAAACAAAGCAAAGAAAAAGATTTAGAAGTGGAACATTTTAAAAGTATAATTAAACAGACTGAAGAAGCTATAAAAAGTTTAACCACCAGTAAGGTGAGCATATATACAACGTGTTGTTTTTGATATCCCCTAACTCTAGGATTATATTATTTAAGTAAAAATAACACAAAATCTACTAGAATAGATGGTCCAAAAATGCATAGTTTCGAAGATATAATCAAATTAAATTAATTATCAATCATAATTAAATTAGGGCAAAAAATGTCACCAGTATGACGAATCTTTACTTTTGCGACGTTGCCAAACTTCGCAGCAGTGTAGTGAAGTAATTAATTTAGTGTAGTAAAGTAATTTTTTTTTTTATTCAAACCAATCATTCATTTTTAAAGCTAAGAAAATGCGACGTTGTCATATTTCACGTAAGGGTGTTTTACATTAATAATCGTGACTTTGTCGAATTCTTTTGTATGATAAATGAAAACAAAAAAAAAAGATGATTGAAGAATAATTCATATGCCAGTTGGTTCTTTGATATGGTCTCAATCATACCCTAGAGTTTGCGATATAAAAAAAAACACATTGTATTATTAGAAAAAAAAAAAAAAAAAGCAAGTTATTTGATACAGTCCTTAGTTATATTACCTCTCACAGCAGCAGCCCAACAGCAACCTTATTGTATCGAAAATAAAGATGATTTTTCATATAACCAAATTCCCCAGTTTTAAGTGTCGATTTTCGTAAAATCCTTCAAATTCAAATTAAAAAAAAACAATTAAAAAAAACCTCTTGTTTAGTACAACCCCTTTGTTTTAAACTACAACTACTGCCCAAAATTCAAGTTTCTATCTTTAGCAGTTTGGACTGTGCGAGTTCCCCTGTTCGATGTTCTTTTATAAATATAAATAATCTTCTGGTTTCATAGAGTGAGCTACAATCCCTGTGTAACAACTACAACACTAAGCTGACTGATGCAGAAGTAAGTTACGAGACTCTCAGGAACAAAGCGAAGCTTAGAGAGGAAGAACTGTTGTCTTTGCTGGAAGAACTAACGGCGAGGACAAGGAAACCTGAAGAGATTGGTAAGTTTAGACTAAGACACTGTTACTTATGCAATGAAAGAATGGTTAAAAAACATCAACGAAACACGAATAGCTTTCGTAATGTCCACAGAGTATTGAGCTAAAAGAAAATTTACAAAGAAGAAACAAATTTTCTATCTATAGACTTAACTAGCTAATATTTTAACAGACTATATTTGAATTCAGAATCTTAGGTCGTTTACATTACTTTGCCACTTAATAAACTATCGTTATGTAGTCTTTAAGTTTTTTGAGTGACCGTTTGTAATAAAAAGGTCCTAAATATTATGTCATAAACCGCGCGCGACTGCGAGTCCGGTAACTCGCAGTCGCGCGCGCACTATGACATAATATATGATGATGTATGTGAGCGGTGAGACGGGGGAGGTTTTTTTGTCTACCTCCCCCGTCTCACCGCTCACATATCTCGGGCGATGACTAGCAGTCGCGCAGGGACTATATGTGAGAAATTTAAACTTTGTATTCTAAGACATTGAGTTTGTAGTTCCAAAATATGATAATAAATTATCTAAGGCCCGTATTTCAGAACCTCACTTAAAACTCAAGCATTACAGGGAAGAGCTCATTGGGCATCAAAAAAATTGTCCGCATCGCTGTCAGCGGGAAAAGTGCCCAAAAGGCTGGCAGCATTGCCACGTTGGATGGCAATGCTGATTCTTTGGCCTAAGAATTGGCCAGCCCTTTGGTCACGTGAAGAGTCGACCAACCGCTTGGCGATGTCCCGAAATATTCGATGAGCGCTCGGACCACACGGCCCTAGTGTTTCAACCCCAAACGGCTCAAAAATATAGCTACCAATAAGGTTGCTATATTTGCGCCGTTTGAGGTTTTCTGCACCTGCAGCAGCCGCCACGGCACAGCCCGCCGTGCTAGGAAGATGGGATGGCGCAAGGGTGTCGACACAGGTTGCATCCCACACCAAAGCCCTACCCAACTTCCAAGGCATAATGGTCATTCCGTCTGGCCTCTTCCCATCGTCGCGTGCCAAGCCATTGGGTTCTAAAACAGCTTGCCTTGCCCAATGAGCTCTTCCCTTTATTTTATTTTTTTCTTTACATTCTTGTACATAATATATATAATAGTTAGTTGTAAAATAAATTGTATAATAAGTTTACTACGTCAATATTCAAATAAAGAAATAAAATGTGTCAATAAAACAATAAAAAAAGCATTACATAAAAGTCATTTAAAGACTTTTGATTGGTTGAAAGTAGTTTTAAATAATGTCCTGAGTGATGTTCTGTAATACAGGCCTAAGATTCTGAATCAGCTTCCTTAAGACTTTTCAAATATTTGCTTTCTGAATTATTGTATTATTTTCTATTTATAAACTTTTTTATTTTAATTAATAGGAAAAGTAATGCCCCGCACGTTAGACAAGGAGCTACACTTCATGGATATTTCTAAAGATATTTCTCTTGTCAATAGTGACAATGAAAGCATTATCAATACAAATGATGATGAATCTGACCATATGAACGAATTACTCGCTGACACACAATCAGAATTGAACTTAAGAAACCAAACCCTCATAGAGTTAGAGGCTAATATCTTTGCCCAGCAACAAAAGATATCCTCGTTAGAAGCTCTTAACAAAAATCTCCAAGAAGAAGTAATGACTTTCAATGATAAACTCTCATTAATGGACAATGAGAACTCCCTCCTGAAATCTACAATTGATACGCTACATTCGACTATTAGAGACCAAAAAGATAATTTACAAACCGCGAAAAATGACATAGACTCCTATAATAGTCTTATACAAGAGTTACAAATAAAAATAATCCAAAAAGAAAAACTACCAACCATCAACATTGACGACAACGCGCTTGAAAATATGATTGCTGATGAAGAGAAATTTATTGCTAGCAATGAAAACATGAAAAACATCATTCACTCTCTTAAAATCGCCCTTAATACGCGTAGTAAAGAAATTGAAAAATTAAGAACATCAGCGCAAATGAACAGCGAAATATCACACGAAAATGTAACACTAACACAACAGCTTGAATCTAAAACAAAAGAGGTAGATAGCTTGAATAAGAAACTAAACGAAAATATAACAAGTATCAATAAACTAATGCATGAAAAGGATGTTCTTAAAACTGTCGAATTAGAACTTTCTGAAAAACTGGCAATTTCTGAATATAAAACTAGTGAGCTTGAAAAGACGAATAGAGAAATCTTCAATTCCGCTGAAAGACTGAAAGAAGAAAATTACAAGCTTATACAGTTGTTGGAACAAATGGAGAATATGACAGAAAAAATTGCTTATTTAGAAACAGAAATAAGCGAAAAGGATGATCTGATATCTTCTCTCGAGAAAGAAGATAAAGAATCAAAAGACTATTTGCTTACTGCTAAGGCCGCCGTCCTCAAATCACAACTGATACTCAAAACTTTGTCCGGTAACATGCAAGAAGTGCCAGAAATGATTGACAACTTTGTAAATATTTTTAACGTGTTGAGTAATAGTATGAATACGTTAGAAAATGTTGCCAATAATGTTGTCAAACAAAAAGAAGAAACCTCAAAGAATAACAATGAATTGAAAATGATGTTAGAAGTACTTTCTTTAAAACATAATTCAGAAATAAAAGTACTTCAAGAACAACTAGAAATTCTTAGTACCAATGACAGTAGTAAAAGCCAAGAAAATGTAACTTTAACTCAATCAATAAGTCAGATGAACGATGAACTCGAAATAACCCGCAATAAGTTACATTCTAAAATTTCAGAACATAAGAGTCTGGAAGCTTCTCTAAAACAAGCTACAGAAAATATAGAAACATGCAATCAAAAAATGTCCGAGTTACTTGATAGGAACAATTTCCTTGAAGATCTTACGACGAGGTTATCGGAAAAAGGACGCATGCTACAAGAAAAGACTTCAGAGTTTATTGTCATTAATGAACAAATGACCAAATCAATCCAAGAGCGGGATGAGTTATTAAATAACGTCTTTAAAAAAATAACTGAATTCACGATCAATTATAACATCCAAAACGATATAAGGGGAGAAGTAGGTAATGACTGTAGTAAAATTCACGAACGCATTCTTTTAACATTGTACAAAATAGGAAGTCACATCACGTTTATCAGCTCGAAAAACGTTGATGATGATGATGATGAAAATATCAAAGTAAATGAAAAATTATTAGAAGCCAAGCAAGAAATAGTTGAATTAACACAACAGAATCTCAGTCTCATAGAACAACTATCTCAGGTTGAAAGTAAGCATAATGAATTGTCATTTAAATTAACAAAAAATCAGGATGACAATAAACAACTAATTAAAGAATTGTCAATGAGTCAACGAATCCTAGAAAGCTTACAGGTAGAACTTAAACTGAAGGCTGATGAACTAACAAGCATGGAAGACAAAGTTAATGACTGGAAAGAACAATTTAAAAGTATAGATTGTGTAATGAAACAGCAGATGGACGATTTAAAATTAGAAAACGAACAACTTAAAGCTACCATTGCAGGAGTTCGACATAAACCTGAATCGAACTCAATAATAACTTACGAACACAAAGACTCTTATGATATTGATAATCAAGATCTATCTGATATAAAACATATCCCTGATAGCAATACCAGTGATCTATCGTCTCCTCCTAGCCTATTAACGATATGCTGTAACAAAATAGTGGATTCCATACAACCTAAGGAGATTGAATCTAACACTACAACTACAAATTCTAATGAATATTCAGATAATATTGAACAAAATTACATAGTCGAATGCAAATGTAATGAACTCTCCTCAGAGTTGGAAGCCTTAAGAAAAGAAAACTTTGAAATCACTGAGCTTTTAGAGCAATTTAAAGCTGTAAACCAATTTCTTATTCAAGAACAAGAAGAAGCACGCAGTGAAATACATCTTCTAGTTGCACCTGCGTACGAATTGCAGAAAAAAATTATAAATCATAAAACAAACCTATCCATCTTAACAGCTACAACTACCGCCGAAAATAGAGCTTTAAAATCACAGGTTAAAGGACTACAACATCACCATAGCCGCTTTCACAACGTGTGCCAAAGAGATATACCTGATTTTAAGAAGCAATTGCGTGAACTAATGACTTTGTTGAGAGGGGATCCGTCTATAGCCGATCAACAAAACGCCAGTTTTAAAAGATATTCATTACCAGATGTACTAGACAGTAGTACTGCTCTTCCTAACTTTAAAAACGAATCTACTTTAGACGGGGATCTATTGATGCTCGATACAAATATTACAATGACTACAGCTGCAGATAACACTCTGACAGCTCATGATCAAACTTGTCTAGATTTAACTCAGTTCTACAATGAAGCTTCTTGCCAAACGAATGAGTCGAATCAAATCGAAATTCTTAGTCATGACATAAACATGTCTGAGAGATTAAATATTTTGAAAGAAGAAAACATTAAACTACTCGACTTAGTAAATAAATATGCTGAATTTAAACAATCTATGACAGACGCACAAATAAGCCCCATCAATAAAATTAATGAGTGTGATAAATGTAAAAAGCAAGCAGAGTTAGTACACGCACAGGAAGAACTACATGACGAATTAAAATCACTTTCTCAAGAATTATTGGACGTGAAATCACAAAAAGCTGAAATAGAAAAAAATTATAACAATCTGATGTTAGAAACACCCTCAACTGATCTTCTTATTAAGAAACTGAATATTTTAGAAAAAGATCATAACATTAAAATACAGGAAATTACTAATGTTAAAAATACGCTTAGCATTAAGGCTGAACAACTAAAAAGCTTACAAGACGAAAACGACTCCTTATCTACACAAGTAATGGAAAACATATCCGAAGCCGATGACTTAAATAAAGAGTTAGACAGTATGAAAAAAATCAATACTGAACTATTAGATAAATGCAGCAAGTTAGAAGTATCAGTTAAGGAGTTGAGTGATAAACAGTTTTCTGACAGCTGTTCCGAGTGTCTATCGAAGGACGAACTTATAAAAACGATGGAACTAAGACTAATAAAAACTCATACAAAACTAAACAGAAGTCTAAGCGACTCTGATTCCTCATCGAGGTATAACAAGATCTGCACGCTGCAGAGTGAATTAGATGCAGGTAGAGAAGATTGCAAGGAAATTACTGAAGATGTAGTCACTATTAAAAATCATTTAGACCGCAGCAATCTCTCAATGGATTTAGATGATAGTATGGGAGAATCCAACATGTATGCATTCACTAAGGACTATGCAATTAATAGCCCTCAGTCGAACAAATGTAGTATGCCTGATATTCCTGAAGAACACCCCATGGATATCTACAAAATCGACAAAATTGACTGTTTTAATTACTACGCTGAAAAAACAGGCGTAGGTAATGAAAATATCAACCGTGATATCAAAATTATCGATCTCATGAAAACATTTTACGAACACCTAATAACTAAACACGGTAACGAAGTAGAGAATTTAACAAATAAATTAAAAGATTACGATGAAACTAAGAGCCAATTACAAAATCAAATCACCAACTTAAAAGAAAAACATTCTCAAGTAACCGTAGAATTGGAACAGAAAGATCAAAATTATAGCGCTGTTGTAAATGCTTTATCGCAAATTAAAAATAATATTAATAGCTTAAACCAAGAGATTATTACTTTCACTGATGTAGACGTAACTAAACTGGTAAATATGTACAAAGACAATTTCTTTAAAGTCTTAGACAGTAAATTAGGTTTGTCCAGTATGAAGATTATCGAAACTCTTATCGATAACATTGTAAACAAGCATCAAACTGATCTGACCGGATGTATGGAACAAAACACCAAGTTACACGCGCACATGGAGAGTGTAACTAAGGAGTTAAGTTCTGTCAACGAAAACTTAGAACACATGAAGGGCCAGTTGTCTGCCAAAGAAGAAGAATACAATGTGCTCAAGAAACAGAAAGAGAGAATCCAAGAGATAAGCAACGCAGTCACGTTAGACATAGTCAAGAAAGACAAAGAATTAACTGAAACCATTAACAATGTCTATAAAGAACTAATCGAACTAAATGTAGTTAAAAATCAAGATATTGATTTGACATTGCCAGCTAACGCTAATATTGGTCTGTTATTTGAGCACGTAATTACCCTACACAAAAACAGCATTAGCACCGATATAGAAAAGGAGAAAGAAAATCTTGCCTTAGAAGTAAAGAATACAAAACAAATAATAGAAGAAACACAAAAAGAAATACAGGAACTTCAATCAAGTAGTCAAAACTTACAAGAAATTAATAATGCTGTTACCGTTGATTTAGTGAACAAAGATAACAAACTACAAGCCCAAAGTGCATTTTATAAAGATTTGAATGAAATATACGAAAGCAAAGTTAAAGAAAATAAAGCAAATGTTGATCTCATAGAAAAGTTATCAGAAGAAGTAAAATTATTGAAAGGTACGGTCGATGAGAAAGAAAAGACTATTGAAAAACTTGAACTGAAAATCGATACACAAAATAAATGCAAACTAAAAGAATTCACTGAAATGGTTGAAACTGTAAAAGTAATGCAAGATGACATTGCACGCTTGAAAGCAATGAATGATGTCATAGTTAAAGAAAATGATTCCTACGCTAACGAATTGCTAAAGTCTGGTGAGACTATTAAACAGAATAACAAAGAAATGGATAAGATGACTTCAGATATTTTAGTGCTGAGAGAATCTGTACGAGAGAATGGTATTGTAATAGAAAATTTGAACGTAGAAGCCAAGAATTTATTGAAACAGAATATAGAGTTAAAGGAGAAATTCGAAGATAAATGTAGAGAATGCTCTAGACTGGAGACTAATATTAAAACTCATGAGAAGACCGCCGAGATTCAGACCAGAATGATAATGAGGTGAGTTTTCTATAATTATATTATTATCTTTTGTATTCTGGTTGCTTTCGAGTTTTCTTGCATCTTAAGGGAACTTTTCATGTACTCGGGTAAAAAGACCTTGTGTTAATTCTAAGACATAGTCTATCTGGATGTCGAATATCATCCAAATCCCTTCAGCCGTTTCGGCGTGGTTGACGTGCAAACTTATAATATTAGTAAAAAACAAAAAGAAACATCTAATTGCATTGACACACGTGACGTCCACAGTTGCCTACCCGATTGTAGCTTCAATCAAAGCCATCTTAACTAGTTTTCAACCAATGAAATACTATTACATGCAGTTAAGTTTGTAAATAAAAATCCTTTGGCATTGCTTGTTTTTTTTTGTATAACATGGCAACATCTGTAAATAATTAGTTGCCATGGTAACCAGTCAATAATATTTAAAGCTTACCTATGTCATCAGATATTATTTTATACAAACAGAATCATATGTTTTTTGTCACAATTAATTTTATTAATAATCACACCAGTTTAAGAATCAGTATAGAAATGCCTCCGAATTTCGGGTAAGCATTATCCATTACCTATTGCTTTCGTGTTGACTGGAATTAAGTTGTTACAATAGTTGTAAGGGGTTTTAGTAAAATTAGTATAGTCTCGTCTTTGTCTTGCACTTGTAGCTTGACAATTACAAGACAGTGACAGAGATACTGCTTAGACAAAGCACGTGATAACAAAAGGTCTGATTTTCTTGGATATACATGTGTAAATAAATTGATTGCCTAAACTCAAACTCAAAGCATTTATTTCAAATAAATCAATTACAGGCACTTTTGAATTGTCAAGGGGTCGGTCAGTCAGAAATATGAAGCTAGTTGCCCATTCCAACGCGTAGTAGGTTCCTATGGAGAAGAACGGGCAAGAAACTCCACGGACACTCTTTTAAATCAGAATATTGTTCTTTATATTTAGATGCTAGATGCCAACAATAAGTTGGCATCTAGCATCTAGCTTCATCTTTCTGACTGACCGACCCCTTGACAATTTAAAAGTGCCTGTAATTGGTTTATTTGAAATAAATGCTTTGAGTTTGAGTTGAGTTTGTTACAAAAGTTGATGTAGTGATCGAAAACGCGATTGCGTGCCGTTTTCGGTTTTATCGATAGGTCGGGCAAAGTGCTACTGTGTTTATCAATCAGGAATTTCTAAGTAAGAGTCCAGTCTGTATTTATAAGCGGTTGGTGACAATAAGGTGGCCCCTTTTATATGGGGCTTAACGGGGGGAAATGTAGATGTACCATCGATGAAGTTCACATCTAACCACCGTAAAGACTATTCTTGCTTGCAGCGCTCGGCTGCTATAGCACCGGGCTGGTAACAGATGTGGTCATCGTGTTCACGGGATTTTGTTTTGAAACTGGTTAGTTATGAACTTCTTTGATGGTACACCTCCCAACCCTTTAGAGTATACAGGCGTGATGGATAATAAATGGTTATATGTAAATGAATTTCAGGCTAGAGAAACAAAAGAACGACGACGACAAGACTATTAGTGAGAAGACCAAACAGATAGAAGAGTTTAAACACAAGGCCTCCCTGCATTGTGACAGCAATGAAATCGAGCTGTTGAGAAAGACTAAGGAAACTTTAGAGGTATGTTTGAGTTTGTTATCTATACATATTATACATTGAAGCTTCTATGTGACAGTGTTGTTCTCCTCAACTAGGCAATGGATTTTGATGCATCTTTGATTTTCACCATCATTAGAGAATTTATTCCGGAAAGTTTATGTGTATAAAGACAAATGAAACTTACATAAAATAAAGAAACAATGTTTTGTCAATATAAATCAATTTGTATTAGAACAGGTGCCAATGGGCCCAAAAAGTTCTAGAGTTGCGACCGCGTACCGGAACGCTTAAGAGTGGATATACCGATGACGCTGTGAAGGTTGCGGGAATCCAGTTCATGCAGGCAGGACCGGCCGTTGTGTCGAAGCTTTGGTCATAACTTTGTCCTTATTTCCGGCCGTGGTTTGTGTGATGATAGTTTGAATGTCAATTGGCTGAATTTCGGCGGCTATAGCAACGGATGTACCATCGAAGAAGTTCATATCTATACACCGTAAGGACTATTTCTGCTTGCAGCGCTCGGCCGCTATAGAACCGGGGCGGCATTAGATGTGGTCATCGTGTTCACGGGATTTTGTTTTCAAACTGCTTAGATATGAAGAATATCTGTATCGCACTGAGGTTAACTGTTAGAGCACGCAATACTGGGTAAGCCAGGCCAGGCGCACTCCGCATTTTAGGTATGAAGCTACAAGTACGCGGTAGGCTCGACTTGTCGATTCAGTGGGCGTAACGTAGTCAGAAGATATAAGGGTTATGCGATAGAAAGAGAGGCAACTTCTAGGTGAATATAACTGTAGGTAATTAGCGTTATGCGACCTGAATTACACTTTATTTAGCAAGAGTCGCTATTTATTTAAATTATTTTGCGGAGTGAATATTCTGTACTTGTACTATTATGTATTCTGTGGTTAAGCTCGCCTTTTTCACAACACAAATTGTCCTTATATTGATAAAACATTGTTTTTGTAAATTTTGTGTACAATAAAGTAATCTTTTGTTTTGTAGGTTCGAGTGGCGGAGCTTGAAGAGCTAGCGGGTAAATCTCGCCCGTCCATCGACGCTCTCTCCGACCTGTCCCGACTAAGACGACAGAGTCTGCACGACTCTAAGCGCTTGTTCGGCGAAGATAAACATGAATTTGGAGGTAAGGAATAACGTAAAAGCGATCGATATACATAATCTGTTTATTCATGTTTACGGTTTTACAAACAACGTAAGCGGCGCATACGTATCACCACTCGCCACCGTGGTAAACTCATGATTAAAACCTGTTTTTCGGGCAATCCCGAAATATATGCGTGTGTAAACCGTATTCATAAGTATACAGATTTGTTAAGAAAGTAGAGCTAAAATATTGATAACAATGCATTATATGATATGTGGCTTATCAATCTGTGAACAGTTTGAAAGTATACGTGCGACAACCTAAGAAGCCCGATTTGACACCTATCAAAATATTTTGTGTAGTGACGGGAAAAAAATATCGGTTGCTTTAATAACCGATTCTTGAGACATATCGATTTATCATACTTAGAGTTTGTAATCGATAATTTACCTACATTGCTTAAAACTGATTCTCGAGGCATATCTTTTTATTACACGTCATCATCATGATCATTAGCCTACAGCAGTCCACTGCATGTCATGGTTGGGTCAGGTAAATAAATAAATTCACTAAATTTGTAACATTTTTATTCACTTTCGTCACTGGATGATCCAGAAAAACTAAAACTATCTATAGTTGAACTATCTTCGTCGGTTACCCTTAAAATAAATTCATTTTCAAGCATATTGTCAAAATGTACGTCTCTTCTAAAGTCATCCGTTATAATTTTCTTTGTTTTCTATTTCTTCCTTTCTACTACATTCATCCAATCATCTTTTGTGACATGTGCCTAATCAAAGTCCGGAATTAATAAGCCAAGGTCTGAATATAACAGAAACGGTCCAAAAATAAAAGCCGAGCCAGAAAATATAACAATAACCTGTAACACACAACTTCCAAGATAGCGAGAGACTACGCGGAGCATTGACGAATCAAAGACGTGAGAAAAATTTGACGTTAAAATATATTTTTTCAATATCATGTCATGAAATCGAAAAGGTTACGTTAAAAAGATCGGAGTCCACCGACGCTTCTTAACCAAACCATTTCCTATGAATTAAATATCAAAATAGGAAAGGGGTGTGCAGCACTGCGCAGTTTTTCTACAAATTCTCAAAAAACAGATGAAGCGATTTAGAATCAACATCGGTCTTTATTCATTTACCTAGGTTATCTGCCTGGTAAGAAAACTAGATTAAAAAAAATTTAAAGCTAACAGTTTAGGAACTATTAAAAAAAAAAAAAGCATTCTTTATGCGCAATTTTACACAATATATGAGAGCAAGAGTGCGCAAGTTTTTGCACGTTGGTTAAGAGTGCGCATCACTCACAAATGCCACATTAAGAGTGCGCATCACTCACAAATGCCACATTTGAAGCTTCCATGGCCTACGTGTGCTGTGCATTTTCGTTACAGCAGTTTTTTCAAGAAATACACTCGATCCAGAATTATGCATAATTGGTTCTCTATACACTTCTGAGAAATCCGGACATCCCCAATTTTTCTTCTTTGGTGCAATTGTTGGCTTCTTAGGTTTATCAGTCTTACTCTTCTTAGGTAAACGTTTTTCATTCTTCTTTTTAAAGTATTCTTCGAGTGTTCTGTTGTGTGGATTTTGCACACACCTACCTTATTAATTAAAACCTTAAGCTAAAAATATATGAGATCAGATTTTGTTTTTAGATGTATATAGATTATATAATACAGTAATTATACATTTCTCTCTTTTCTAAATGTAATGTTTGTAAAAGTATCGATTTTTAAGAACATCGATTATATTCGGTCAAAAAATGATTTAAAACGGTTACAACACTACGGCAACGAACCAAACGACATGACATTGTCATAACGTCCTGTCGGAATATGAATCAACGAATAATTCGTGTTTTTGACTGCGTTTTTCCAATATAAAGTGAAACTTGGTGATTACGAATGATACTCATTGTTATAGTGTATGGATAACATAGTGATTCATTAGGATAATTAATTTGATATTTTGATTTCTTACGTAGACGTTCATACAAAGTTATCGCGGCATGTATAATGAGAAACGTCAATTCGGGCTTCTTAGATTGTCGTCGGTATAGTTCCTAATTTGTTTCAGATCACAACAGCGTGGAAGCCATGTTTGAGTCTCGGCAGAAACCCGATGACCTTTTCATGGACGTCGACGAGGATATATCCAACAGAAGCAGTCCGATTATGAGACACAGCAAAGGGTACATTCATAAAAATTATATTTATGATAACATATTATGCTTTCTTCACAAAATAAGTTTCATTATGTATTTGTATTGTTTCAGACGTGACAGCTTGTCCCTTTCAAAGACTGATCAGGTAGGAATAATATTTTATTAAAATATTGACAATTATAATTTCGTCAATTTACGTAATTTCGTTGTATAACGCTAAGTACACCTTAGGGGGCTACAGTGCTACCGACCGTCGCGTCGGTGCATAGCGTACGTCGCCAGCATCACGTCGGTGCATAGCGTACGTCGCCAGCATCACGTCGGTGCATAGCGTACGTCGCCAGCATCACGCAACACGCTCATTATTTTCATAGCGCGTCGATCGATCGACGTACGGCATGCGGGCGCGCTCGACAGACGGTCCTCGTACGCAGTGCGGAGTATCGTGCGCATACGTACAGTATAAATTTCCATATAAATGACAAACGTAACCGACGTATGCATCGACTGTCGGTGAAGCACTGTGTGCCAATTATCATGTGTCCATTAGTTATTAGGATTGTTTCTAGCATAAGCGTAATGTATGGATGTCCCTGGATGTGGCTGTGCTTTTTTAAATAAATAACTGAGTATATCCACAGTTTCCTATCATTAATTTGTTTTATATAAGGACGAGGAGGCCTCATCTCGACCGAGCAGCGTTGTAGCGACGCGTCGACGAAGGCAGAGCATTCACGATCTGCACAGAAGTGTGCTACGTCACACACCGTCACCCGGTAACGTAGACAAACTTGTATACACATTATTCCATACCCATCACATATCCATTATCTACGCACCCTGTACAATTTTTTTTGTAACATTGAGTAAAAATTATTGCTGGGAAACGACGTGTTTACGGCACTGTGCAATGTAACGCTCGCAAACATGGCGCTTATGTGTGCATGTAACGTTACAGGAGTTGTGGAGGTATTTAAAATTACCTTTCTGACTTTGACCTTCAATACCTCCGTAACCAGAAGTTTCCCAAGAATGGTCCAGTGCAAAACTATGATCACAATGATGGGGAGTATAAGTGACTCTGGGCTTCGTTATGCGTCTTTTTGCACCCGTTATATCCATATCCCGTTATGTGGCATAATACCCGAGGGCTATCATGGCACATCGAGTTATACTATTTTACTCTCACGAAGCGACGCGCGCTTTACTTGTGGTTACCAAGTGTACAAACACAATGTGTGTAAACGCAGGAGACTCGAGGTACCTTCTGAGACAATGGCGAAGCCGGAAGTGTGTGTGCTATGTGCTGACCTTACTCGTCTTCACGCACATATTCACAGCGTGTTGGTACACTTGGTTACCACAAGTAAAGCGCGCGTCGCTTCGTGAGATACTGTATAAGAAAGAGACTCAATGTATGAGTGACAGAGCTGTGCAAACTTGAATTTTTGCCAACACTCGATGTGCCTAGTGGCTTGTAGTCAAATAATTCCAGGAAAAACAGAAATATTTTAAAAGTATTTCAATGTCGACTAAATGGAAAATTCGATTCAATTCTTTTTCTTGTTCTTTCTCTATAAATGTTCTAATTGATAAGAATGAATGGGACAGCAAAGTATGGATCAGCAACATATCATATTAATTTTGTGCCCATTGAAACTACATTGATAATTCAGATTTTACTCAAAATTAATCGTTAAATTTCTTCATCCGAAATGCTTCGTCTGCACCCAACAAATTCATGTATGTTTGATATGTTAAGTTTAACTTTCAGGTCTAGATCAATCGAACAGGATACTTGATGAATTCAACCATTCGAAGCCTTCTGACACTTCGGGTGATGCCGTCAGGTTCGTAATAAACCATTTTAATACTATTTACATACACAAAGAACAACGCTTTTAATTCTTGGCGGACTGCTGTACACTTGTCGAACAAATATCGACATTGCGTGTGTTGAAATAATGTCTAAAATAAATAAACTTCCACTTTTTTGTGAAACAATGCTTGTTCATTGACAAAGACTCTACATTATATTCCGACCACTGAGAGAATGCGTTTCTAATACCTGTCAGTTGGACCACGATGAGGAACAATAAAGTTTAAATTCGTAAAACACGTATTATTTTGTACTCGGCGTTTGCAGACCTTACACAATTATTTTACCTCAAATTTTGCTTTATTGTCTATGCTTGAAGAGCAATATGCTTGAAAAGCATGGCCAGTTTGCCATCAGTTCAGTAATTCTGGTCAGAATGACTGAACTGACGGGCGAATGATCGTCTAACCCACGGAATGACGGACTGATGGGCCATACTGATGAAAATTTTATATTCAAATAATTTTGGTCAATCCGCTGCGAATTATGAAATACTGATGGAAAACTGATCGTGTAACTCACTTGTTGTCATTCTCGCGCAGTCACCGTCCGCGACAATAGGGATGATGCCTGGGTAAAAAAAATTAAATTCTAATTAGTCCGTCAGTCAGATAATAAAAAAATATTAGACACGTATTTTTTGCTTTATCATATTAATAAAAAAATACTTAGATAAAACGCATTTTAAGTTGGGGAGTGGGGGTCGCTACGTCACTAGTATGTATAAAATCTACATACTCGTGACGTCATGGCACATTTTACCTCAATGTATCGCCGTAATGTTTAGATTACGTAAAAAAAGAGAAAATACGTGTCCAATATTTTTTTATAATCTCAAAGACGGACAATTTTTTTTTTTTGTCAGCATCCCTATTGCAGCACGACGTGTCACGTAACACATCGTGCACGCCGCACGCGCCACTGCCGTCGCCACCCCTAATTGGAATAGAAAAAGATTTTATAATTACATTGGAGTCCTTGCTCGTTTTATGGAATAAAAGGACATAAATTAATACTCCCTTTAATAATGTCGTATTGCATTTAATAAATTTATATGCGTTTAATGGTCGCTTTCTTTTTATGCATTTTTAATAGTAAAGCGATAATTATCATAGCACAGACTTTTTTTCTTTATAACATCAATGGTTGTGCAGGTTACTGATAAATTAATTACTGTCGTTTCTCTCTCTCTCTCGCTCTCTCTGTCGTCCTAGACGGCAACTGACTTAATTTTTAAAAGTCTTACATAATTCCATCAGTTTCTCATCATGCCGATCAAGGACCAGAATGATGACCAGACTGATGCCAAACTGAGCGTTTAACCTTACTCTAAGATTGCTGTCAGATGTACAATAACTGTGAAAGGACTGTGTATAACTGACAGGTGTCAAGAATGCATTATCTCATCGCAAGGCGTGTAATACCTACTGTTTATTTTATTTTATATTTGTGTCTGATTTTACAGTGAAGTGTCCCATCTGCGAGAGCGTTTAGCCTTCTGCCAGCAAGAGTTAGAAGATCTGAAAGAGAAGTACAGAGACTTGGACGAGGAGTGTGAGACGTGCGCCGAGTACCTGCGAGAGAGAGACGAGCAGTGCGCGCGGCTTAAGAAAGAGAAGGCGTCGCTGCAGGTAAGATATTATGTAGCTAGTTGTGGGAGAAGGTGCTATATCTCCTGTATAGCACCTTCTCTTTTTCGCACTGAACAAATGCCTTTTGGTTCTCCTCATGTCTTTCGTACATAACATACCATCACGCCTGTTTTCCCCGATGGGTTAGGCAGAGATGTACCTATAGTACAACATTTCGCCAGTTATGTTTAAGTCCCATGTAAGCCTTGATACTCACGGGCGATTTTATTACCCGAAGATTTTTTTTCGTGCAGTTGACCTTCAACTCTCTGTAATAGCCGAGCACTGAGAATCCAACCGAGCGCATCCTAGCACGTTAAGAAAACACTGTTGGATTTTCAACTCTCGGCGCTGAACAGATCATTAAACCAGAAGTGCGCGAAAAAAATCCCCCGTGCCAAGGCATAGATCCTGACTCCGGTTGCAACTGCGAAATTCAAATTAAAAGTTAGTAATAGTGTACTTCGTTGGAGTTGTTGGCTAAACTGTAAGTCCTCAGAAGCAGCCCGAAGTCGGAATTTGTGCCCAGTTTATAGCAATAGACTCACCCCCTTTGTAAATAGAATGATTTAACTTTGAAAATCGACTCTATATACAGGCAACAGTGTCAGATCTCAAGGAGAAACTACAGTCGTGCAGTCCCAATCAAAGTCAGCTAATCGCAACGAAACCGAGCGTCGCTCACGTTGGTGTTAACACTGACGAAGGTAAGAGGATATGGCTTCAACGTGTTCCTTTTGATATCCCATAACGAGACCATAACCAAAGAACTGGCATATTAATTATTTTTCAATAATATTTTTATTTTTTTATTTTTTATGCAAAATAATTCGACATTCACAATTATTTTACCCTTACGTAAAATAATTCGACATTCACAATTATTTTACCCTTACGTAAATTAAAAAAAAAAACTGACTAATTTGGCCCATAAAAAAAAAATTACAATGTCGCATTTTCTTAGCTTTCAAAATATCAGACCAAAATAAATGGCAATATTGTTACCAGATTGGACCAACCTACATTCAGTGGTTGTAGACCGCATGTCGTTTGACGCCGAAGTCGAGAAGAACAAGAAACTTACCAAGAACATCGAAGAGTTACGTTTCAAGAAACAAGACTTGAAGAACACACTCGCCAAGATGCAGAAGGCATTGGAGAAGAATAGTAGTCACAGGTATTTATAATTGCTTAATGTTTTTATAGTTGTAGGTCGTAGGGTCGCGACCTACAACTATATCGGTGAGGAAACCGGCATATCGTAGAGCCAAAAAAAAAAACCAAAACATGTGACATCCGCCAACCCGCACTGGGCCCGCGTGGTGGATTACGGCCCACTCCCTCTCACAGAGAGGAGGTCTGTGTCCCGGCAGTGGAAACACTATAGGCTGATTATGTTTATGCTATGCTTTTATAGTTTTGCACTCCCCGAGGAGCCAACAATTATGTAACTTTTTACTAATGATTGGAAGATTTTATTTGTATGCCTGGAGGATGGGATTAAAAACTGAAAGATCGTCATAGGTGGCAGCAGTTTTATCGGAGAGCTTTCTTCCACAGTTTTCGTCTTCTAACATCTTTGGCAAATACATGGGTGACCGTATTTTTGCAGTTACGCAGCTGCGCCACGGAGCATATTAATAATTATGCGTAAAAGAAGTCCCTTGTTAACAAAAAAATTGGCTTGGATTGGATTGTGACAGCTAGCTGTCAAATTCTTAAACGCTGGGTAGTAGCGACTTCTAAAGTTAGCAAGTCGCAGTTTTTATCCCCATTGAAAAGTCGCATTTACCACACAGAATAACTGTAAGGGGCTCTGAGGCTCTCCGGCTCTTCTAATAAAATGAATAAATCTATGACCACATTTTTTATATAACCTTTTGTAAACAGGGAACTCGACTCAGCGCGGCATGAACTTCAAGCGTGCAAGCAAGAGCTGTTACAACTGAGACAGAAGTACAAGGAACTGGACGAAGAGTGCGAGACGTGCGCTCAGTACTTACGAGAGAAGGAGGAACAGTGTCGCAGGCTGAAGGAGGCTAAGACTGCGCTAGAGGTACGTAGTCTTCGGCTAATTCTTTATTTTATAATCGACCATGAATTTGTTAAAGGAGGATGCGCTAAGGCCGACTTTTTTTTTATGTCGTTGTCATTCATTTAAATTTTAAAATTCCTTTGGCCTTACAGGGTTCAGGGCTAGACTCTTAAAACTGTAACTCTAAACCATCAACTCTTTTACCACATATGAGCATGTTAAGAATACTTATTTTACTCGTTCAGACTCAACTGCACGAGTTTCAAGGCGAACACAACGCGAAGTCGCACTCGACGCGCAAGAAGCGTCAGTGTCTACACGATCAGAACCGATCCGCCGTTGTCGATGTCAAGGACGCCTGTACGGAGACTTGTGACGGTAAGCAATTGTCTTTAGATAGATGCTGTACCCCTACAGAAAATTGTACCGACTCCTACCTTTAGAGATAGACTGCGAACGACAAGTTGCCAATAGATGGAGCCATGGATTCCAACATCGCGCAAGCGAAGTTTGCATATACTAGGTGGTAATTTGAGATAGGGCAGTATTAGTAAGAGTAGATACTTTAACCGTTGTCAACTCCAACTTAACTCAATTATGAAAATTCCAAAATATGAAAAGTAACATCAATTTAGGCAAAAGACTTACGAATTTGAAACAAAGAATTAAGATAAAATTATATTTGTTAAAACATTCACAGATCTCCTAAGTTACCAAGTGGAGCGCGATGGTAATGTCCGTCCAATATCGGTAGATAAGCAGGCGAAAGAAATGAAGCATTTGAAATTGGTAAGTAGTAATTTCGTGGTTCAGTTTGATCTGTTGAAAAAATTTAGGAAAACTATTTTACGAGATTTAATAAATCTTCGTTTTACGATATTTAATTAAAGAAGAGAAACCAGTATGAAAGTCATAAAACACCCATTTGAGACGATTAATAAGGAACTCGTGAGTCATGATGATGTCGTACTGTCGCTACTCACTTGGGCTACCAGACAGACATCAATAGTTTTAAAAAAAAGCAAGGGCGGATCCAGCCACCAGGACCAGGGGCCCAGGGCAGTTTATCTTGACACTATTCTGGGGTATTTAATTTCTACTTCTAGTTGCTAGCTTCAGATAAACCTACAATGGCACTTATGAAACGTCAGAACATGGGAGCACGGTTCCATTTGGTCGTTTCCTATGGAGAAGAGCCGACAAGAAACTCCACGGTCCATTTTCATATAATTATAATAACAACATCTTATTATGCGTGTCATTCGTGCATGTTGACAAACACATACGTGAAAACATCATACAGAGTATTTATTGGATTAAATTTATCAATGAGATTAGAAAAAAATATCAGTGGTCGACCTAGACACAGCCTAGGGGGGTCATTCCCCAGGCCCTTGGATCCGCCCTTGAAAGAAAGTTGCTATCATTTGTTTAACGAACCTCATAAATAATATAGAACATTATGAGCAGGTTGTTGAGAAGCTGTCGCAACAGAAGACGTTCTTGGAACAGCAGCTGGTGAGCGTGTCGGCCATGCAAGCGCCGCATCCCATGTACGTCGCGACCGGCAGCGCTATCGTACAGGTACGGAATAAACTACATAAATCAGAAGTATTTCTAGTTTACACGAGCTTAGTACTTGTTATGGATTGACAGTTTCACTAATACTAAGCACTTATTGAGCATGTTTACACGCAAGGTACCTACCTTGCGTGTTAATACTTGTCTCTAACACCAGATACAAGTACTATTCATTAGTTACTGATCTCGTGTAAACAATTTTTTTTTAAAGATAAAATGTTGAATCCTTTATTTTAAGAAATCATAATAATTATTTTCTATTTATGACCCATTTCAGAACCAACAACTAACCGACGTGATGAAAGAAAACCAAAAACTAAAGAAAATAAATGCAAAACTGGTCAACATTTGCAAGAAGAGGGGCAAAGACTCCAACAGAGAAAACGAAGACCCTGCTGACCGGGGCTGAATGTTATTTACGTAATTTTTTAATTAATTCGAACAAGTAGTTACGTTTTGTTTGACCAATGCACAAATTAGACGGGTAATGTAATGACATAATAATTGTAATAAGCTGGGCTTGTGTTACGTAATACTCATGATAATTTGTGGTATTTTAGTAGTGTGAAAATTATAGAATATTTTTGGCATGTTTATTTAAATTTTATTCAAGTAAGTAGGTTCGGAAGCTTTACTTGTTTTTGTATCTCCATTTCCCCAATATTTACGTAAAGATAACTTTAAAATGGAGATGCTATTTACGACTAAATGCTTGTCTGTCTTATGTGATTTGTATGGGCACTAATTTCGAGATTAAAATGCGGCTTCTAGTAACGATATAAAAACTTCAGATTCATGTGACCTAGTGTGAACTGGCTGTTTCTAGTAATTTCGTTATAAGAACAAATTAATTAAAGCCGCTGTATCATCTAAATTAAGACTGAATGTTGTAACGACATCGACATTCCAAAAGCATTTAATAACGGAACTGCGGAAGAGTTGCTTAACAGTTTTGTGTTCAATCAAATCTATTTTGATCAATTGGAGTTTAATTTAATTTGTTTTTCTTTTATTCAGTTAAATGTTTCATTATAATTTTTTAATAGATTTAATTTTTGCGCGACACGAGTTATGTTGATTCGAAGTTAGGCCACTTTGCGCTGACAGTTCCGAAAGGGAATGATTAAAATGTGATTGTCTGATTCTAAAGCGAACGTTGTGAGTATGGTGCCATTGTAGATAGTAATTAGCGAATCCTAATTATTCTCATAGATATATTGAATGTGGTACAATATAGTATTATTAGGGTGTACTTAAAATGTTTGTGCCTAAAAGTATTTAGTGATATTAGTTGTGAGAATGCAGAAAATATTTATTATAACCTTTGTATCCGTCTGTAAATAATTTAGTTATACGCACGCTCACGTGTTTTACTAAAAGATTGGCGGGAACTGAATCTTACTTTGCGTCCATCGTGCATCTCATGTCTTGCATAATGCAAGTATCTCCATACGAAGGGGAAAGTCCACCGAGTATTTCTTTCAGTTGGATCATCACTTGTCCGCCATTTTTATTTTTCTTGTCTGGCTAGCGAAGCTGTTGTCGATAAGCTATTTGTTCCGCCAATCGCACAAATGACTAACTTTGCATGTAAGTGATTCGTCCATTAATAAAATTATAATGCACAATTACTCAAAGAGAATTTCTATTACTATTGAAGTACTAATATTCTTCGAATATGATTTTAAAGCAATTTAATTCACTGTTAATCTTCTGATACTGATGGTACCAATACAAAATAAATGTTTGATTATTATAATTTGTGTTTTCATTAAAACCACAGCTTTTCAATACGGGAGAATTTTATCACATAATAAACGCGTACGAAATTGCGTAACCATATCCTCCTTCCAGTGATGACTTATGGCACTTAAACGTGGACGTTCACAATGGGCCTCATTAGAAGGCTGAAAGTCATGCAGAGGGCTATGTTTGGAGTGTCCGTACGTGATCGAATCAAAAATGAAGAGACCCGTAGGAGAACCAAGATAACCGATATAGCCCGAATATGTTAATTTTCATTTATTCTAAAACAGTCACGCATACAATCACAATGGAACTTTAGTATGTATATGATTTATTAGATCTTTTTCTTTCCATGCACAAGACAGTTATGTAATTTAACATTTGCGCTAGATTAATATTTTTTTCGAATATCTTGTCTTTTAATAATTTTTTTTTTAAATAATATGAAGATTACTCGGCTTTTTTATGTCTAAAATCAAAGATAGTTAATCGCTTTGCGGAAATCCATTATAAAATACAATAGATGACGTATATTTAGTAACCTAATCCGTTCTATATAAGTGAGAAGTGGCGCACTCTGCTCTCGACGCTTGACGTGTCAACACGTCGGGTCTTGGTTCGCAACAAGTCAATCGTCATCCTGAGGATGCCTCGTTGAGTGGTGAAATGAGTGTCGATTTCTTACAGGGTTCTTTACATCGTCTATTGTATTTTCTAAAATCAAAATCATCATTAGTATTCACAGTAAGAAAATATATTTTATTATCCAACCGCAAGATATTTTTTTTCTCTAGATCAATTATTTCGTTTGGCTTACTTGGCCCAATTTAATCTCAAAAGCTAGAGCACCTAGCGAAGATTTGTTTTCTCCCAAATTTAGTCACTAAAATTAGTCGCAATTTTTCGCCAAGTCACAATTACAATTTTAAGAGTACAATTGAAGAGTACAAACGAGTACAATTTTAAGGTATAGTCCAAAAGCTAGATCGAAGAGTTTACGAGTTTTCTTCGATCTAGCTCTTGGACTATCTAATATAAAATTCTCGTGGCCCAGTGTTTATAACAAAACTCCTCCGAAACGGCCGATTCTTATGAAATATTGTGTGTATATTCAGTAGGTCTGAGAATAGGATGAAAACTATTTTTCATACCCCAAGTGATAAGGGTGGTCCACCACCCCATTTTAATTTTTTGGACAAAATATTTTATTTTGAATTTTTTATGATTCGGCACTAAAAAAAATACATACAAGCCTACATTTTCACCTGTCTACCACCAACCCGTATTTTTAATAGCAAATCAAATCAAAATCAAAAATGTTTTATTTCATTATAACACGTTGTACATTATACAGTTGGTGGCGTCTCCTTTTAAGCATATAGATGCCTGTGCCAGGAGGCGCCGCAATATTAGTACTGTAGGTAGGTAGGTAGGTATGTAGATAGATAGCTAGGGTAGGTAGGTACGCCGTAGATAAGTACTTAGCAGGGCCGCGCCGACGGTCGACAGCGCCTGTGCAAAAAAAAACGCTTCTTTTTATTTTGGCGTCGCTTCGCCATTTTTTTTTTTTTTGTCTGTGGTACCTAATATCTAGTTTTCGTAAATATATAAAAAAGTGATATAATGTAATGCACGCGATAGTGTATTATCTATGCCACCGATCCTTTTTAAAGGGGTGATAGACGCACGAACAAGTACGCGTACTTATGGCTCGACGACCTGACCCGCCCGTGTGTCATAGTAAGCGTACTCTAAAACCGCTGAGAAGTTCGTCGGCGATCCAAAAGGTTTGAAA
The DNA here is from genome assembly GCA_916701695.1 of Agrochola macilenta. Lineage (NCBI taxonomy): Eukaryota > Metazoa > Arthropoda > Insecta > Lepidoptera > Noctuidae > Agrochola > Agrochola macilenta. The sequence goes on along the minus strand of OU753560.1, from coordinate 17,017,310 downwards.
TTTTGCTCGTAGCCCACCGTGGATCGTAGTTTCGTACGTCTGTCATCGAGTCGAGTCGCCATTTTGTTATGACATTTGTGTAATGTTTGTCTATTTTGATTCAGAAAATTCGACATCGCGATACAGTGTGAGCTAGCTTTAAGTGTGTAAGCGACGGCGAGCCGAGTAAGTTGGCGAACTTAAAAAACGCGTACTTAAGTTCGCACGTCTATCACCCACTTTAAATAGAACGCGGATCCGAACACAATGGTCGCGTGTTTGCGCGACGATCGTTTTGGTTAGGACGCAGGAATACGTTATTGGGGAAATTAAACAATTTTTTTGAATGACTGTTTTATTCGATAAAAAGTTTATTTTACAGTGTTAAGTGTTACATATACACAAATTTAACACCGAATACATATTCAAGAATATGCCCAATAAAGGACTATGGCGTTTATTTTCCTTTCGGGTTGCGTGGTGTCACCACGCTTTTGTAGTACTACAACCCCTTTTTGAGTTTTTCGTAAATATCACAAATACTAGACGTCCCAGGTCAAAGATAATGAAATTTTCATCTCTCCCTTATGGCTCCTACACACAGTGCCGCCGGCTTTTGCCGCGCGGCACGTACCCCCGGCTTTTGCGCCTCCATTTCATTTGCGATCTTATGTGCTGCGCGTGTAGGACCCATTATGTTCTACTCCCGGGAAATAGTTGGCTACAGTTTAATTGACCTGGACCGTGACCTAGGTCAAAAATTATTGAAACCCTGGTTTCAGAACGGCAAACTTATGTACAGACTAGTTCGCGTCACATAAGTTGACGCAAATTGAACACGGTTTTGGTGGGCAATGGGCATGCACTGTGCTACAAAAGCGTGATAATTTCCGGCAACCAGTGTCTCGAATTGAACACGGAAGGGAAATACGCGGTTACGACAGGCGGAGTAAAAAATGCAAGACATTGAGATTCGACTAAAGTCGATAAAATACATATAAAAGTACTTATCAATTACTCGTTGGTTACAGTATCACCATTCAATTTATCACTTTTCAGGATTTCACCGTTTAACGTATCACTTTCCAAATTAACGCTAGTTTTCTCCTTCATAAGGAGTTCTATCTTCGACGGAAGTTCTTTCAGTAACTCTTCAGTCTTTTCTGCTTGTGGTTTGGATAGGTTAGCTTTCTTCTGTACTTGGTCGGCGAATGTGGTTCTACCGGCAACCTTTGCGACGTCTGCAGCGAGTCTGAGATGATCTTGTTTGTGGGACTTTGCTAGCTCTTGTGCAGCTTGCGACAGATTGCCCGTGGCCATGTGGCTGGAACATAAATAGAAAAGTTCAACGTCGAACCAATAATACAGTGCTTTCATGTATTTGAGATCTTCCACACATACATTTGGATCGCTTTATCGATAGTTCTAACGGTGGTGGGCAGTCGGTCACTAATTTTTAAACACGAAACATTCTTCTTTTGCAAATAACTAGGGCACACTAATATTCAACAGCATCTGAGTACCCGTCAGCTGACTTCAACATAGCAAGGAATGAAGTAAACAAGTCTGAACAGAATATTATCTTATTTCTAGATCAATATGAATGTGGCAAGAACTCATGTCATATTAGTCTTCAAATATATTGCAATGGCTCCTAAACACTATGCTTTTGCGCCTTCATTTCAAAATCAAAATCAAAATATTTTATTTCACATAAACCTACAAGGGCACTTATGAAACGTCAGAAGCTAGGTGCACGGTTCCAATTGGTCGTTTCCTATGGAGAAGAGCCGGCAAGAAACTCCACGGTTACTCTTTTAAAAGTAAATGGTTTTACAGTTTTAAAAGGTATGAGAAGACAGTGTAGGCCTATCAACAAGTACCAGGTACTTAGCAAAATATAAAATGGTCCGCAGATCTACAGTCTGTTAAGCCTACAACGTTCTCACATTCACAAAATTTTGAAGAAACTAGGTATATAAAAGATAAATAAAAATAAAGACCTATTTAAAACAAATGACATGATTGCCACTACAGCTGTAACAAACCAAATTTAATTTAAAAAAAAAAAAAAAAAAATATCTATATACTTAGAATATTGTAAGTATATAATGTCAAATAATAAAAAGATTATGTCAAGGATGTAAAAAAATAAAAATAAGGGTAAAATGAAATAATTATCGTAATTTGGGAGCAGTTAATAGACATTTACATAGTTATGCCGTTAATGAGGTACCAGGGAAGCCACATGTGCAGATGGAATTATTGCCAAACTTCCTTGTCTTCAACGTAGTCTTTAATCTTATAATATGCTTTTTTGATAAGGACACGTTTGATGTGGGTTTTGAACTTTCCATCGCTAAGTTCTGTAACTGACTTTGGCAACTTGTTGTAAAAGCGAATACTGTTTATAACAAATGACTTACTAGTTTTTGTTAATCTAAATTTGGGTATCACAATTTCATGTTTACTACGTGTATTTATATTATGGTAATCGCTTCTTATTTTGAAAAATCCTAAGTTTTTGCGAACATACAAAATACTTTCCAATATATAAAGAGAAGGCTGAGTAAGTATATCAATTTCTTTGAATTTTTCTCTAAGGGACTCACGAGGACCCATTTTATAGATCGCGCGAATTGCCCTCTTTTGCAAAATGAAAATTGAATCTACATCAGCTGCCGATCCCCACAGCAGAACGCCATAAGACATAATACTGTGGAAATAAGCAAAGTATACTAACCTAGCTGTGGCTACATCAGTCAACTGCCTTATTTTTCTTACTGCATATGCAGCTGAACTTAATTTACCTGAAAGAGCTCTAATGTGGGCGCCCCATTGCAATCTCGAATCTAAGGTTATTCCTAGAAATACAGTTTCCGTAATAGCATCTAGTTTATTGCCATCTAGTTTTAAATTTAGACCTACTTGAGGTACATTTGGTAAAGACAACTTAAGACATTTAGTTTTGTTCGTATTAAGTAAAAGATTATTAGCTGCGAACCATTTAGAAAGCACTGCCAGACTATTGTTGACATGTAAGACATCCGTATCTTTTCTATCTATTTTAAAAATTAGAGAAGTGTCATCAGCGAATAGAATTATATCTGATAAGTTGGCCATCATGTAAGGAAGGTCATTAATATAGACTAAAAATAGGAAAGGGCCAAGAATTGATCCTTGAGGCACGCCCATCTTAACTAGAGACCCTGAGGACGTCGCCCCGTTAACGTATACTTTTTGCTGCCTGTTTGATAGATAGGAAAGAACAAGATCAGCAGCTTGTCCACGAACTCCGTAGTGGTGTAATTTACAGATTAGGGTTTTGTGGTCAACGCAATCAAACGCTTTTGAGAGGTCACAGAAAATGCCAATTACATCCTGTGACTTCTCCCAGGATTCCAAAATGTGACTAATGAGTTTTACTCCTGCGTCAGTCGTCGACCTACCTTTCGTGAAACCAAACTGGTGACTATGTAAAATCCCATTTGAATTAAAATGAAACAAGATCTGGTTTAGCATGATTTTTTCATAAATTTTACTCAATGCTGGTAGCACAGATATAGGTCTATAATTAGAGGGATCACTCTTACTACCTGATTTAAAAATCGGTACTACTTTACTATGTTTCATTAAATCAGGAAACGTACCGCTATCTAAACATTGATTAAATATGCCTGTTAGGACAGGGGCAATTGTGTCAATGATATTTCCAAGAACCTTAACGGAAATCCCCCATAAGTCTTCAGTGTTTTTTATGTTAAGACTTTTGAATGCTTTTTTAATTGTGACAATAGAAATGGGCTTAAATTCGAAACTTGGAATATCCTTACAAAAGTTTTCTTTTAGAAGAGACTCAGCTAATATAGATGATGAATGGAGAGATTTCGTGACCTCTATTGGGATGTTGGTAAAGAAATTTTTTAGTGTCTCAGCAACTTTTAACTTATCTGAAATGGTTTGATTATTAATCTTTAAAGCCAATTCATTCTGATCTCGTTGTTTTATGTTTCCAGTTTCTTTGTTAATTACCTGCCACACAGCTTTTATTTTATTATTAGAAATACTAATTTTGTTACTTATTAATTTAGATTTAGCTTGGGCGCAGACTCGTTTGAATATCTTAGAATAGTTTCTGACATAATTATGAAGGGCTTGATCAGAAGTCAATGATTTCTCGTTGTACAAATTATACAGAGTTGATATGACAGAGGGGCATTAAATAACACTACGTATACTATACGTGTTTAGTATTAATTCGATACGGTATAAAAATAAAAAGCACCTAAAATGAGTTTTTTTTTTTTTCAAACAAACTAAATAGCTTACAAATCAGAGTAAAACGCAACCACCCTTTGAAAATAAATTTAACTGACCTACAGATACCTAGGTAACAGCGGCAACGTCGCGCGCGTCGGCGTGTGTTATCTCGTCAAAGCGGGCGGCCGCCCGCCGCGCGCCGGCCCGCGCCGGCGCGGCGGCGGTGGCGCGGGCGGCGCCTCCGCTCGCGGCGGCTCCTCGGCTCGCAGCTTTTGTATTAGGTATGGTTTTGAAGTACAACAATCACAAAAAATTAAATTCTCGATGTGTCATTCACATGAATGCACAAATTATACCGACGGAGAATATTGTTACTTATTTTTCTAATTAAAAATCATGTCAGTGTATTCTAACGCCGTGTAAGTTACACGAGGCATTGTTCAACACTTTAATTACACACACACACACACAAAACCAAAGTTTAATTACGTGTCGTATCACAATAAAAGCAGTCGATCACAAAAAAAAAACACTAACACTAAATAATAATAATCCCAAGTTACGTGTCCTGTCACAATAAAAAAAGAAATACTGTCTTAAACTTGTTTAGTGTCCTATCACAATAATAAAACTAAATCCCAATTGTCAGCGCGCGAGTTCGACAATACGGAGGCCGCGCAGGTACTTCCGTGTTACGTAACATAAGTACGTTCCGAAAGAATGGCATCGGCGCACTGAAAAAAACAGTTTTTAGAAGCCCCACTCACTTACCGATCGCAACCCCTGCCCCTCGTCGCTAGGATGCAATAGCAACACACTGACCTATTTCTATTTCTTTTACCCACGGTGAGTTTGCTATGATTTTCACACTCGTAATGAAAATGCAAGTGTGTGTGTATTTATTGCTTCCTTGTTTGCATTGTCATCTTTTTAGCGAAAATATTTGGTTGTACTTGTGACTTGCGTCACAGCGGCAACAACGCATAGGTTATACTCAGATTTATCGTTTTAAGGTGCATGACCTATGCGTATAGACATAATCAGCTGTTAGGAAAGATACATCGTGTTCAAACGGGGCAAAAACTTAAAAAATCATTTGCGACTAAACTACTGCTCCTATTTAATTGATTTTTGGTACAGAGCTTGAAAATGGTACCTAGTATACTCAGTTTAAAGAAAAGCCCCTCCGTCGTATCAACTTTGTATAAAATATCTCTGCTTTTTCTAATGCCAGCAGTGGCCCATTCATTAAATTTTGGTTTAGTATTGATTGTTACTTTTTTTACCGGACAAGCTTTATTGAATTCATGGCATACTATCGAAAATAATGTAGTGTAGCTTATATTGGGGTCTTGTGGATCAAAACGAGCAGTTGTGAGATTGCTAAGAACATTATTTTTAAGCATTTTCAATTTATTTTTAGTGAGAGGTCTTAATTCAATGGTTTTATCTAGGTGTAACTTTTTATCTAAGTTAAATGATACAAGTTGACCAGTATGGTCAGACCTGACGCCACTAATTAATGATGAGTCTTGTACTTTACAATTAGTAATTAAATTGTCAATGCATGAAGCTGAGGTTGCTGTTATTCTAGTTGCTTCATTAAATATACATTTTAAATTAAATGATTTAAACAATGATATAAGCTTACATTTATCGGGTGAGTTAACTAATAGATGAATATTTAGATCACCTCAAACAAAAACTAACTTATTATCTTTAAAAAGTTTACTTAGTATTTCTTCCATAATGATGAAAAATGATGACAAGTTTGAGGCTGGTGGTCTATAAACACATAAGAAAGTATGGCCTTCAACCTCTGCACATGCTACCTCACAAAAGCGATCAACAGAGCAAGCAGTGATATCCTTCCTTTCCTTATATCTAATTTGCTTTGCAATCCTTTGTGCGGCTTTGTGCGGCAAGGCCGGGCGCGCCGCGGCTTGCCTGGCGGCAGGGCCGGAGGCAGTGCCGCCGGCATAGTGTGTAGGAGCTATAACAAAGCTTAAACAAATGAATACTTACAGCACGGCTGCCACGGCCATTTGACCGCTCTTAGAGAGTTCAAAAGCCCACTTCCCCAAAATATCTTCAGCCACACTGTTCATGTATCTGTGAACATTTATATTATAACGTATTAATTGGGTCGCATTAAAGAAAATATTTTGATTATACTTTTCAATAACAATGAAGCCTAATATTCTCGGGAATCAACAGTTACGCAAAATTGTTGCTGCAAATTCAATTTGTGTTGCTAGCAACAAGCTTCACGCAACATAAACTTGTTGCTGAAACTATGTTGTACAACTCTTGTTTTCCAGGAATATGTGGTTCAATATTCATAATATATTTGCGGTTTGTTCTAAAAGTATCATATCAAAATGTTAACAAATGAATCGGAAAACGTACGAGTGGACGCCAATAGGGATGATGCCTGGGTAAAAAAAATGAAATTGTAATTAGTCCGTCAGTCAGATAATAAAAAAATATTAGACACGTATTTTTTTCTTTATCATATTAATACAAAATTACTTAGATAAAACGCATTTTAAGTTGGGGAGTGGGGGTCGCTACGTCACTAGTATATATAATATCTAAATACTCGTGACGTCATGGCACATTTTACCTCAATGTATCGCCGTAATCTTTAGATTACGTAAAAAAAGAAAAAAATACGTGTCCAACATTTTTTTTATAATCTCAAAGACGGACAAAAAAAATATTTTTAGTCATCATCTCTATTTGTAGTGCCACTTACAAATTAAGAAATTTTATATCACCATAAAGATGTTTTTCATTTGACATTATTGAAGTTTTATAACCTCAATAGGGTTTGACGACAAAATGTTCTTTTGTCCGCAATATCGATAAAAAAAAAATCGGACACGTATTTTTTTCTTTTTTTACGTAATCAAAAGTTACGGCGATACATTGAGTAAAAATGTGGCATGACGGCACGCCTTGGTAGATTTTATACTTAGTTGTGATGTGACGTAGCGATTGAGCCCCCACTACCCAACTTGAATGCGTTCTATATAAGTATTTTTTTAAATACGTATCTGATATTTTTTTATTATCTGACTGACGGACTAAATAGAATTTCTTTTTTTTACCCAGGTATCATCCCTATTATCGTCGAGGATTTTTAAATACAATTTAATGTTGTATAACAACATTTTTTGGAAAAAGTGGCTCACAACTTGGGTACCATCTTTTAAACTCATTTAAAAGATGAAACCTTCTAAATAGACATGAATGTGTTACTAATTTTCTTTATTGAGTGATTGCGTTAGAACTTAACCTGAACAGGGTTTGTTTAAAGTTTCATCAAATACTTTTAGGAACAGCCTGTACGACAGTTTTAATGGAGATTATATTTATATTCACCTGATACGACATAGAATGTAAGCTTCTTTGAAAAGTTTTCCTTCGCACAGAGCTTCGACAGCACCCACCACGTCGTGCATACTCAGCAAGATGGCAGCTTTGCGGTACTTCGGACCACCATATTGTCTGTTTTCTTTACAAAAAAAAAAAAAATATTAATGTACACAAACCATCTATTTCGCAAGATTTTGCCGCAGATCAAACAATATCTTCCATACCATAAAGCCTAGATTCCTCGCTTCTGGCCACCAGGCGATCAATTTGTGCTAAATAGAGTTGAGTCGCGTCTTTCCAATATCTGCAAACAAATAAGTTAAACTTGGATACACAATCTTATATAATTATACATGTATTTCCGATTAATCAACCATTTTACTGTTATCTAAACTAATATTATAAAGAGGCAAATTTGTTGGTTTATTTGTTTGTAAAAGGTAATCTCTGGAAGTACTGAAGTTATTAAAAAAAAAACACTGATAGAAAGCTACGATATTGCCGAGTGTCATAAACATTAATATGTTTGAAATTTTGCTTGGAATAAATAGCTTTATTTCTGTTTTTAAAACCACGAGAGCGAAGTCTTGGGCATAAGCTATACACAAGCTTCTGCGCGCGACTTCGATATCTAAGTTAAGAATAATGTTGGATGATTTTAAACTTACTTGAAAGACACGCACGGCGCCATACTAAGCAGGAAGGGGCACAACATATCGCGTTCGCTCGCGAACTGTATCATAGTGTCGATGTGTCCGCGGAAGATCAACAGCATTATACACGCCTCCGGGTGGTAATAGTGATTCATATGACTATCCACTGCAAAAACAAACGTAAATTGGATTATTTTCAGAGTAATAACTGACATAAAAAACTTCTAAACGAATTTCAACTGTAATCGCATTGATTACTGGCTTACAATATTAAAATTGTCTAAAAATTTGAATATCAGGCGAGATAAAAACTTTAAGAGGGTTTATCCTAAAAGTTGGCAACGTCGCAAATAACTGTCAATATTTACCTGTTTTGATTCATATAGCAATATTTCACCACACCTTCAGAATAAACAGTCTTAACGTAGGGTCCACGGCCACCACTGAAGTCCGGAAATGTTGTGAAACTACATTAAAAAAAATGCAATTTGATACAATTTCATAGACACTAGCGCCGCTTCTTTCGGACTTGAGTGGTGGCGCGGACTCATCTAACTCACAGGATGTTTCATAGAGAACAAAATATTAAATTAAAAAAATACTCACTCTCCAAATCCAGAAATTCGTTAACCTCCTTGATGCTACCAAAATTTTTTAGGAAATCTAATTCGATTTCTTTTTCTCCTTCCTTCTCTTCAGCTTCGGTATTTTGTGCCTTTCCTTCGGTACCAGTCTTGGTATCTACTATTTCTTGTTCACTAGTACTTTCAGTAACATCTTTTTCATCAACTGTAGAAAGACTAGGATGGTCTCCCTTTTCTTTAATAATAGTACTATCCCCTGTATCATCTACTACATTATCAGTTTTGGCAACAGTAACATTGTGTGTACTATCTCCTTTCTCTCCAGTTGGGTCAACCTTCTGTAAGTACATTTGCAGCATCTTCCTCGGCGCTTGCAACTTGCACGAATCATTTATTTGTTTAAACATGATCGGCAGTAAGAATTTTTTGGGTGGTTTCGATGTTTTGTTAGATAATTCCATAGTTATTGCGACGTTTTCGTGTTCTTCGCCGGAGGAACTTTCGTCATTTTCTGGTTCCTGTGCTCCCTTCTTGGGTGCCTTCTTTGCTCCTCGCCTACGTGATTTCTTTTTCCCTATTTTATATGCGGCGTCTGTTTGCAAAATTACGGTTATTTTATTAGAAAATGACGTCATATTATATTGGACCTTCGGAAAAATTACTACAATGAATAGTTCTGTTATTTACCTATACATAACTACTAATAAATATAAAGGTTCCATTCAGCGTTTTATGACTACCGATTACACATATTGAAAACTAGTTTGACCGTATCGCACCTTAGGTATGCGCGGCGAAGCGGGAGGCGGGGGCCGTGGAGCGTTGACGAATAAGCGGCCTGCACTGACTCCCGTCTCGCCGCGCCGAGACCGAGGCCGCTGTAATGCGCCTTAGGTTTCCGATACCATCGACAGCCCCATTATTTTATTATTGGCGTGCAAAAAGCCATACGAGAGATTAACCATCTTTAGAACCCAAAGCTTACGGTGGAGGTCTGCCCGGCTTGGGCGGAGCACCGCCGTGTCCTCACGGAGGCGATCGGCGGCGGCGATCTGAGCGGCCGGCTGGTGCAGGCCATGGGCCGGGGCGAGAGTGCATGGGAGGCCGTCACCTCCTTCTGCGAAGCAGTAATGCTCGCGAAGGAGGAGGCGGAGCGCGCGAGGGAGAGGCAAGATTCGCGCCCTCGCGCCCCTAGTCGCCGCAGGAGACGCCCCGGGCGTCGGGAGTCGCGAGCCGACTTCCGGCCACCGTAGGCGCGGGCTTGCGGACGGTGAGCAATGGGTAGCTCGCCGTCCGATAAGGACCAGGCCCGGGTTGACGGCATGTTCCACGCGCGCCTCAAAGAGATGTCAGCACCAACTGACGGGGTCCGTAAGGGCCAATGCCTGCCAGGGTTGCGAGTGTGTCCGAAAGGGATATCGCGGCCCCAGCACACAGGCAACGGGAGGAACACGGGTGGGTTTTTAGTCAGTAAAAGTCTGACACGCCTTCCGGCTCCACCCAGAGCGGGAGAAATTAATTTGATAATTCCCCACCACCAAAAAAAAAAAAAAAAGAAGGCCCTAAAGCTTACACATACCAGTATAATTCTCAGGCTTATGTTGGCAGATGTCCCACAGTCGTAGACAGAACTCTCCTCCGCCCGATAACACGTGGTGCGGTAACTGCGGCTGAGTTACCCAACACACGCCCAGCGACAGGAACGAGTGCCCACCGAATACCGATATACATTCCCCTGTTGATATATCCCATACCTGTGAGAAAACAGACAGGACATCTTAGACAGGTTAAAAGAGTGATACAGGTTGAGTTTTTCAACAAGGGTTACTATGCCAGTTATCAACTATGCCAATCGTAAGAGATAGGAAGATTTACGTCCGGTTTTTGGAACGAAAATTATCGTCACGGCAGGTTATGCGCCGCGCGCTCTGGAGAATTTGTAAGCCAATATTTGTGTTGATTTTCGTTCCAAAAACCGGGCGTTAGTTACTTCATTTTTAAAGTTTACAAAACCTACATTTAAGAATAATAATATTTAAAAAAACAATTTGTTTTCCGTAGAAGAAGCAGAAAACGCGAAGTCGTTATTATTGGAGCAGCTTATGTAGCGCGTCTTTCACTAACTTGAGAGTCTGATGCCCTAGCAGTCTCACTACTATTTATGATACTTCCAGAATTATCTATTACTCACCCTAATAGCAGAGTCCTGTGAGGAGGTTAGCAGTAGTCCATCGCGATGCGGGTTCCAAGCCGTTTGTAACACCGGCCTTGTATGACCAGCCAGTGTCTTCCATGTAGTCAACTGACGCGTCCCATCTGATAACATAATGAAATTAAATAAAATTAACTACATTTTTCACAGTATTTGTCCTACGAGCGACGCGCGCTTTACTTGTGTGTACCAAGTATACAAACACGCTGTAAATGTGTGTGTAAGCACAGGAGCTCTCGGTACCGTCCGAGACAGGACGAAATCGGAAGTGTTTGTGTGTGTGTGTTACGTGTTGACGCTACTCGTCTTCACGCACACATTCACAACGTTTTTGTACACCTGGTTATCACAAGTAAACCGCGCGTCGCTTCGAGAGATAAAAATACTGTAAGTATGGTGGTATGTTTCTTCGACTAACTAAACAAGAGCTGCGTACAGTCATAACTGGTCACGGGCCATTTGACAAACACCTCTTTTTCATAAGAATCACAAACAGCCCACTGTGCAGGGCCTGCACCCTGCATGGAGGAAGACGAGACCGCACCTTATGTGCTTCTAAACTGCCCGGTGGTAACATATTTTTATCTCAAAAAGCGACGCGCTCTTTACTTGTGATAACCAAGTGTACAAACACGCTGTGAATGTGTGTGTGTGAAGACGAGCAGCGTCAGCATATGACACACACACGCAAACTCTTTCGACTTCGCCATTGTCTCGGACTGTATAAAACAGATTGTGATTGATCGTGAGTTACGCAATTAGAGTGTTGAACAGGCTAGTGTGATATATTGTAGAGATACAAGTACCTTTCTCATTGGTCCCATACTCCAATATATGAATAATGGAATCCTTATCCATAGAGGTGACTACAATGAGGTTCTTGTATGGCGACTCTTCACTTGAATTCGATGTCTGTTGGGGATGCCACTCCATCGAGTGTATCAGTTTACTGCAACACAAAACAAACAATAAAAGAATAAGCCAGTTCAGCAGAGCGCAGCAGAGTACTATATTATGACATTGAAAAATAAACTTTATTATCAGTGTCTTTAAATGCAAACAAGAACGCACGAGGACGACCGAAGAACCGTTTGATGTCTGCGTCGATGTTCGTATAACTTTGCACGTTATGACGCTGATTATAAAAGGTATTTTTCAATATCATCGTCAATCTCGAACATTTCCAAAATTGAGTGATACAAGTTGAAGACGGGTGGACGTCAGAACAGGCATACGACGACTTCAGATGACTGTACGCCACACAATATAAAGCTCATTTTTCAATACTTTGAGTTGAAAAATAAAATTATGTTGATTTCTGTGAGTAGATCTTTTACACGTAAATTTATTGTTCAATTTATTAAAAGGGCGATAGCGATGATAAGACATTATGTGATTCGTAACAATGCAGGGCCATACCTGGAAGGGCTTTTGGAAGAAAGAGCCACTGCCGCTTCGATTGCTGGTCGCTGTTCAGTCAGCCTAGTCTTTTCCGAACTATGTTGGAGTTGGCTTCCAGTCTTAAACGAATGCAGCTGAATACCAGTATTTTAGTATCTGACCTCCACAACCCAGTTACTGGGTAGCACGATACCCCTTAGTAAGGTGTTGCTGACGCTGTTATGGTGGCCTTATTTCGGAGTGAGATGGTGAGCTCACCTGAACACAAAAGCAGCAGCGATAAGAGTATGCGGCTTGCGCGGCGTCAGTAACGCGACGGCGCCTTGGGTGGAGCCGACCAGCATTCCGCGGGGCGTCCAGCTCACTGAACATATGCTCCAAGACTGGCCTTCTAGAGTTATGTCTATTTGCTCAGGATCTGCAGGATAAGGACAGTTTGTTGATGTATGTTAATTCTTCTTGCGAACTATGCAGGGCTACAATCATCACGTCGAAATTGGTCGCAGTCAAAATTGGGGCACTCCGTCAGTTATGAACCACTTTCAAATAACTGTATTACGGTATACAACGTGTATCGTTAAATGCGCAAAACCTGAAAATAGTTTGATCAGAATAACGAGCAGAATCAATCAGAATTCAGAATCACTTTCCAAAAAATCTTCATTAAAAACGTTGCCGTGTCTATTTATTAATAGGTCAAGCCATCACATGTGCCAACCCGCTAAAACGGCCCGGCGACGACCCCTCCCTCGAGTAGAGCGTCGTCGCAGACGCAAGAAATTATCAGAATTGCCAGTAAAACTAAAACAGCACATAAAACCTTTACAATTTTTTTAATGATTTTTTTTCTCTCTGAAATAGGTCAATTGAATTAAAAATCAGTTGGAGTGTCTGAGGTTTTGCGCATTTAACGTTACACGTTGTATAGCTACATCCTTAGGAATATAACTTATCACGGCTAAAACCATCTTACTGCGATATATATATTATTATAATTATGTCATATCGCTATGTATTTTACTGTGTGTACATAAATAATAAAATAAATAAATAAATAAATATTACTTAAGACTAGCTTCTGCCCGCGAATTCAACCGCGTGGACGAAACATAGAGCAGTGGTGGCTCAGTGGTAACGGCCGGTAAGTGGCGACTTACAAGTACTAGGTCGTAGGTTCGAACCCAGACAGGTACTTTACTTTGTGTAAATTATTTCATCACCACTGTTCTGAAACGGTGAAGAAAAACACCGTGAGGAAACCGGCATGTCTTAGAACCAAACATTGAAAGACATGGGACATGTACCAACCCGCACTGGGCCCGCGTGGTGGATTACGGCCCAGTCCTTCTCACTGAGAGGAGGCCTGTGTCTCAGACAATTTACCTCTTTATAATATTAGTAATGCATACAATTTACCTTCATTAATAGCATTAGTGTGATACACGACTAGTTTGTTGCCGCCACTGGCATACAAATCCATGCCTTCTCCCCAAGAGAGGGAATATACTCCTTGACTCAGCGCGGGATTTAGCACGCGAGCGCTCTCGTGTTTGCCGCCAGTTTCTAACAAGCCCACCTGCAAGACAACCACGTTTGTTATAGTAGATTATTCAGTAAGGGAAAAAAGCAGTGTTTTATGTCAGTCTAGACGAGGGCACCTTTATCCCCGAGGAAAATACTCTACTTTTCAGACGGTAATAATTAAATAATTTCCCAGCAAAATCGCCCAGAAGCACAGAAGCTTCGTGGGGGCTACACAGGCTTCGTAGAGCGACTTTACTGTTCCGAGTATTAGTGTCGTCATCCTGGAATGTTAGGCCGTGACTGGGAAACCACATTTCATATTTCCATACAGTAATATTGCCAAACTAATCAAAACAGCAAAATATTTAAAATCTATTTGCGACGTTGCCCACTTTCAGAATAATAATAATAAAAAAGTTTATTCATGTAAAAAGGTAAAATACTAAATACAAATTTACTTAAATCTACGAAAAATTCTATTAAGTTATGTGCCTGAACTAGGTAATCCTGTATTTCAGGCGCAGGCAAGGTATAATATTTCTAAATAATCACATTAATTATACAAATCTAGTCATCAAATTGGTATGTAAAAAGGTGTAAATAGTACAATAAATCCTACTTGCTAAAATCTTATTACCTAACCTAAACCTAACCTTATTTAGCTAAACTTAATTAATACAAATACAATTTTCATTTAAGTACAACTAATAATTTCTCTGTATCTTCGTATGACATACTTTGAAGAGCTTCCTTGAGAGTTCTTTTGCAATTATTATAATTAAGAGAATACATTTTGGCTCTCGCATTTAGTCTGTTATAAAGTAATGGTCCTAGGAAGACAAAAAATTTGGCTGCGAAAGCATGTTTTGTACTTTTTGTAGGGCAAACTATGTCTTTCCGTCTCTTTTTAGTAAATTCAGTGCTATATGGGAGGGCTGCGTGTTGTTTTAATACGATGCTCATTATGAATAACTGTCGAGCTGTTAGTACTTCACAGGATTTATAGAGTAGGTTAGTGGGAAAAAGGAAAGGGCGGCACGTAGAAACCTTGAGAATCGCTCTTTGAGCTCTCTCGATAGGTAGTAGCAAACTTTTACCTGCTCCACCCCAAGAGGTAATGCAGTAAGTCAAAATTGACTGGCAGAGAGCAAAGTAAACTCGCCTAATTAATTTTGGGTCTGCAATATAACGTAGTTTTTTGAAGATAAATATTAGTTTACGCATTCTATTATTTAAAGCTTCTATGTGTGGTTTAAAAGATAAGGTTTCATCTATTATAATTCCCAGATATTTTATTTCATGCGTTATATTAATATTAGGACACGTAAGCAGGCAATCTGTAGGGACCATACAACAGTGAGCATACATCGTTGAGGGCAAAACCGATGTTTGCTTGCGCATTGAAAACTTAATATAATTTGTCTTAGCCGTATTTAGTGTTAGTGAGTTATGTTGAAGCCACTTATTTACAATATTAAAACCGTGTTGCGCAAACCTGTAGACTTCATGTTCCGATTCAGCAGAAAAAAGGAGGGCAGTGTCGTCAGCGTAAGATATTATAGTGCCATGCTCTAGGTTTAGATTACAAAGGTCATTTATGTATATCAAAAACAGAGCAGGCCCTAAAATACTTCCTTGGGGCACACCGAAGGACGTGTTTTTTTCGTCTGCGCTAAGAACATTGCCAATCTTAACACACTGAGATCGGTCTTCTAGGTAACTTTTGAGAAGTTTCAGTTGAATACCTCTTATGCCCACTGTCTCAAGCTTGCGCAACAGAATAGGAATGGAGACTGTGTCAAAAGCCTTGGCGAGGTCCAGAAAAACACCTTGGGCTAGATAGTCAGTCAGATGATGTACGGCATCGGCAGTTGAAACTTTAGGTCTAAATCCATATTGACGCCCCGACAAAATTGATTTATCTTCCAGATATTTAAACAATCTATTATTTATGATTTTTTCCAAAATTTTTGACATAGATGGCAGCAAAGAAATTGGTCTATAATTTGTTACTTGCTGTTTACTGCCTGTTTTGTATACAGGGACAATAACTGCTTTTTTGAGGCACTCGGGAAAAAGACCCGAAGACAGGCACATTCGGAAAATATAAGTCAGTGGCGGTACCAAAATATTCTTGAATTGCTTGATGATTTTATTTGATATATTATCCCAACCAACTGCACAGTCGTCTTTCAAATTCATGATTATTCTTTCTACTTCAGTTTCGTCAGTATCTAGCAGGGCGAAGGATGTTAAGGTGCGGTTACATGCAAAAGGCGGGCTTGTTTTATAGTGTGATTGAACCATAGGTATTTCTTTCTGCCAGATTCTTTCCGACGTTAACGAAGAAATTATTTACTAAGTTAGCAGATGTCAGCGGTGTCGAGTGCGCTTTTAATAAACCTGAAGATGACTCATTTTGTTTCGAGGTATAAGTTACATTTTTAATATATTTCCAGATCTGTTTACTATTTGTTCCAGCCTTTTCCAGTGCAGTTTTATCGTAGTTGCTTTTAACCTTTTTGAGGAGATCATTACAGAAATTACGATACCTTTTGTACGATAGTTGCAGTATTGCATTACCTGGATGAGATTTGGCCTTCATGTGCAGTTTATCTCTATGTTTCATACAACGAATAATACCTGTCGTGATCCAGGGTTTTATATTACAATTTTTACGGCTCAGTCTTAATATGTCTGTATTTTTCTGAATTGCATGTCGTATATTTTCTATTACATACAACATACAAAACTGCGGATCAGCAGAATTGTAGACTGGATCAAAGTTGATGACGCGTAAATCTTCTTCAAGTTTATTTATGTTTAATTTAGAAATTGTGCGAGTGTTTTGTTTCGGTAATTTACAGTTTATGATTAATAGGGCAGCATTGTGATCGGTTATTGTTGAGTTAACAACAAGTGCAAGTGAAGGGAAATTCGATTTAAGCATAATATGGTCCAAGCAAGAGCCACTTTGATGTGTAGGAAAATTGTGTGCGGGGAGCAATCCATGAAAGGCGCATAGGTTGAGGTAGTCCTGAGCAGATGCATCAGCACTTCCTGGAAGAATATTAATATTAATATCACCAATTAAAATCGTGTTTTTGAAGGATGACAGGTTTTGCAAGGTGTCATTAAGAGAGTTAGTAAAATTGCTGATATTTTTAAAGGAGGGAGGCCGATATATTGCTAATATTGCAAATTCAGATCCAATTTTAACTAACACATTGTTACAGTCGACCATATTAGGTTCCTCAACGGATACATTGAGGTAATTTCTGACATAAACTATCACCCCATCATTTTGATTGTAATTTATGCTACTTTTGTACATATTATATCCCGTGATTAGTGGTATGTTATATTGCTTGGCAAGCCAACATTCGGTCAAAACAATTCATGTTTATCCGTTGTTGAAAAGTGCAAAAACTATCAATATTCTTAAATATGCTACGAATATTTTGTGTTAGTATGGTTAACGGAGTTTTATAGCCGGAAAGATATTGTTTGCAGTGTTCCGCTTCACAAACTTTAGACTCAGCTACAGAGAAAATATCTAAGTCATTAATTAGCGTGTTAATCATATTAAATAAAATAATAGAAATAAGTAAAAGGTCTAAAAATTACTTGTAAACGGCGCTCTTAGGCGCCTACATAATCAATAGAATTAATATATCTTTTCTCAGCCATTATTTTCGCCGGGCAGTCAGTAACGCCTGTTATGTGTTTGTCTGGCTTTTTGAAATACGTGCAAGTAGCGCATTTTGGTTCATTTGCTTTCTTGGGGCAATCTTTGATCGAGTGACCCTGATCACCACAGTGGCCGCAGGTGTAAGATGTCTGTCGACATGACTTGGCAGCATGTCCATACTGCTGACACTTATAGCAGCGTGTGACTAAAGTGAAGTCTCTGACAGGGCACGATGACCAATTCACAAATACACGTTCTTGTGACATCAGGGCTTTTCGAATGAGCGGAGATACTTCTACGATATAATTGCAGGTCTCGGCGTCCTTCTTACCTGACTTATGGCTTAGCTTTATAGAGGTCAAAAATGACTCAAGACTGCAGTCCTGTAGTTTTTCGGCTAAGTTTTGATGGTATATACATGCGAAGACTTCATTTTCTGTCATGGATGTCGGCACTCCTATGATGACTACTCTGGGCTTTCTTTTATGAGGCTCGTCGACGGTTAGACCCGACCTTGTGAGCTGCACCGACTGTCTCAGCTTTTCAATGTCTTCCTTCGTCTCGGTACTGATAATCACTCCACCGTTTCTAGTCTTGCGCAGGCCCCTCACATGAAGTTGCATTTTTTCTGGGCAAATAATTTTTTGGACCAGAGATTTTGTCTCATCACTGGTCTTCAATTTGTCGTTCGGATAGATAGCCACTGAACTTAAGTTAATTGGCTGAATGTAGTTGTTGGCACCTTTCTTTACCATATCAGAAAAGGAAGGTCCTAGGGCAGGTTTCAACGAATCTCCGATTCTCGACTTAAGCTCCTGTAACTGCTGCGAAAGGTCAAGTTGGTTCTCTAGATTTATAATGGCATGGTGGAATTGGACGGCTTTTGCTTTGATGGACTGGTACTGGACGGCCATTTGCGATGTCCCATGGCCAACCTTCCGGCATAGGGCATTGATGCGCAATTTCTGGTCCGAGTTCAGCTTGCCTTCTGCTGCAATAGCGCACACCTCCTTCAGGCTCTGTTCAATATTAGTCATCCAGTTTTGGACTTCTGCCGTCGGTATAGCATCGAGGTCGTTGTTCCTTTGACTCGGGGCTTGAGAGGGAGCAGCGGGTACGGCTGTTGGCACGGGTGTAGCTGGCGGGGAGCGGGCACACCTACTTCTTGGGCTGAAGGGACTCTCGTCCATTGTGAAACGTGTTATTTACTTGCTAATCATGAATCATCATAAAACAAACACACAATTTTCACAAACTTAATTTCCGACACAGTTTGCGTAATTACCGACTATTGCACTAAAAACTAGGTCACGACTTCGCAAGTGATTATTTGTTTATTTTAATTAATTGTTCGACACGTCTGTTCACCACAATCGATCTAAATATCCAGAATGCACGCTCTTAAGCAGTCTCTAAAGAAAAAAGCAATGATACTTACTCTCGATTCCCCAGTACCGTAGGCCAATAAGTTCTCCTTAGTGGGATGCCAGGCCACAGTCAGCACTTTGCCCTGCACATTCTGCCAGTAGGAGGTCACGTGGGATCGCGTCATCCTTTTGTCGTCTTCAGCTAATGTGCTGCTTTCTAGAATACGGACCGCACCATCGCCTACGCTTACTGCGACTCTGGGAAAGATAGTCTTGTTGTAGTGGCTTATTACTTAAAACAAATGTCCACTAAATATTATCATAGATAAATTTATTATTCATTGTAAAGAAGCTCTTATAGCTCTTATCTCAAATCGACGCGAAATATTAAAGATTAGCTCATGCGGCGTGGAGACTATTATAGTTATTGTAATTCCCCCAAATAATACGCTATTAGCACGATTATGAACGCATGTCGGAGCGTATGTCAAGGTCAACCAGTCAGATCGCACAAGGTACAACACTAGCACAATTATGAAGCTGTAGAATAATAATGTGATTTTAAACATGTTTTGGAAGACACACATATTGCATAATGCCAACTGCCTAGAACTATCTATCTGCTTCTCTTTCCTAAAACCTTAAGCTGCAAGCATTGATCAAATTACCCTGTAAGAACTACTAATCAATTTAAAAACACACTTACTTCCCAGCATCATACGGGCAAGGTACCACCGTATACACAGACCCTCCACATGTTGCATGGACACCAAGCACCTTCTTAGTCCTCACACAGTATCGTATAATGTTGCGGTCCTGCCCAACTGTCCATACTGACCAATCTTCTGAAGGTACCGTTGACTCATTTTGTATGCGAGGTGCATTCGTTTTGACACAGTACAACCCACGCTTGTGTTTTTGGTGGAGCATCTGCCATTCTAGTTTGTTTTTACTGTGAAAGAAGTTACAAGTAGTGCTCCATCATTACTGATATTTTAGGGGAAAAAATTAAAGGCAATAGAGATGATGACAATATATTTTTAGGCCGTCTTTGAGATTATAAAAAAAATATTGGACACGTATTTTTTCTTTTTTTACTTAATC
Organism: Agrochola macilenta; assembly: GCA_916701695.1. Taxonomy (NCBI): domain Eukaryota; kingdom Metazoa; phylum Arthropoda; class Insecta; order Lepidoptera; family Noctuidae; genus Agrochola; species Agrochola macilenta. The sequence continues at coordinate 16,997,154 of OU753560.1, read as the reverse complement.
CAAAGATTACGGCGATACATTGAGGTAAAATGTGCCATGACGTCTTTTTTTTTTTTTTTTTTATGTAGGGCATCTCGTAGCTGACCACTGAGGTCATGACTACTCAACCGGACAATCCTGTGGCTGCCTTAAGCTTCTACACTCAAAGCCTCCAGCCAGGGGTGCCATGACGTCACGAGTATGTACATTTTATACGTACTAGAGACGTAGCAACCCCCACTCCCCAACCTAAAATGCGTTTTATCTAATTATTTTTTTATTAATATGATAAAGCAAAAAATACGTGTCTAATATTTTTTTATTATCTGACTGACGGACTAATTAGAATTTCATTTTTTTTTTACCCAGGCATCATCCAAGCAAGTATTTAAATGCTTAAATATGCTTGAATGCAAAGAGATTGTGGTATTATAATATAAAATAATTTATTTAGGTACATAAAGTTTTTATAGTACACAAGGGACTTACAAAGTATGCATTATTAATTACATGGTGTAGGAAGAATTAATTGTTGGGTGAATCGCTGCTCTCCTAGCTAGATCACTGAGTAATCTGTATTTAGGAGACAGTTTCAACTCCTAAATTGACTATCACAATACATAATCATGTTTATACATTATGTGAATACATATATTTAAACAAGTACGAAAGAGAAAGAGGAGGCCTTTGTGGCCTCCATATTCACTCTTTCTAATTCGGTATTTTTTTTTAATGCCATAACAAATATTTTAATATGAAAGTAATAACAACATACCTGTCAACCTTCTGTGGGTTTATCTCCAGTAATTGACTCCTACCATCACAAACAATAATTGAATCAGGTTTGTACCAAAGTACTGAAGTTACAAAGGCACTTTTGGAGGTTTTTGGAGGAATGGGTATGGCACATGATCCCACTAGCTTACCAGTTTCAGACCAAATTCGAACTCCTCTGAAAATACGAAGATTTTAAATTAAAATTATAGCTTAATTTTTAAGCCAATATCATTGAAACTATAGAGTGTAGTTACTGTTTTCATATTACCAAACTAAATTTATTAAGCTTTATAAGCATATTCAGTAGTCTTAGTTGGTATATTTTATTCTGTTTGTACTCTGATTCCTCAGTCATCACACAATTACAACTTTTAAATAAACATACCCAAATTTTCCAACTGAAGCAAGGAGGAGTCTGTGACTAGATTTTTCAGGATTTGAATCTATTTTAACACACTTTACTGTACTTGCTGCAATTCCTTGGGCGCTTTCAGGCTGGGATTCAGCACTTTCAGGCCGGGATTGAGAACTTTCAGGGTGGGATGGACCACTTTCTACCTCAGTCAAAATAGACTGGGCATCAGCACCAACCTCAACATGAGTTTTATCCAAAGCGTCAACCAATGCCTCAATACTTGGCTCAGTTTCGTTCTTCCTCCTCAATATCTCTGCTTTCAGTTTCAGACAGTCAGCCAAATAGTCAGTATCATCAGCATTCTCTTTTTTCACTTTCACCAGTATATCTTCTGGTTCATACTTTTTGTGACCAAATTCATCAGGTTCATGGTCTTTGTAAATATCAAACATGTCATCCTCCTGCACTATAGATTCATCAAAACTGTCTTCTGGAAGGATTTTACCTATTCCAGATTGTTCTAGAGCATTTGTTTCCTGTTCACCTTCACTCCTTATTGCTGCTAGTCTTTTATCAAGGAATGATTTGTTTTCTTTGGATGATTTCTTGACAGTCATTTCATATTGTGGGCACCAGCTTATATTCATTACTATATCATCTTGGCCTCTGACTTTGTATACTATTTTTCCTTTACCTGTGAACAGTTCAGGGGTGTCACATATCCTGCCAAGGTTGCGAGTTTGTCCGAAAGGGATATCGCGGCCCCGGCACACAGGCAACGGAAGGAACACTGGTGGGTTTTAGTCAGTAAAAGTCTGACACGCCCTCCCGCTCCACCCAGAGCGGGAGATGTTATTTGATAATTTCCCACCCTCAAAAAAAAAAGAAAAAAAAAAAGGGGTGTCAATTATATTAAGTTCAATATTTATTAAATACTTTAAAAATGCAAAATAACAAATTACCATGCAGATCCACAAGGAGGACCACACCCTGTTTGGTACCCACAGCAACTTGTAGTGATGTATGTTGAGAGCAAGCCATACAGGTGGGTTTGAATCCCCTCAGAAAAAAGGAGTATACCTTTGTAACATTAGAGGTCAAGTCCCACTTTACTATGTTACTTGCCCCAACTGATACAGCAATTGTTTCATTACTATAACCAATACCGATGAGTTCCTGAAATTAAATTAATTGCAAGTTTAAGTGATTGATGGAAGCAGTTACAGTACAGTTTGCATCAAATAACTTTGCCGCTCTGAAGTAGACTACAAATGACTTGCAGTAGTCAATCTTACTTAAAAAACAGTAGCGCAACCTAACTTCAGTTATTTGACTCGAACTGTAAAACTAAGTAGTAATGTTTTTTTCTTTTAGTACACCTTCATGAATGTTGCATTCAGTTTTTTTTTACTGCCTGTGTTTATTATTCCCGTTTATGATTGATCCAACCTTTTCGCATTGTGACAATATAACAATAATTACCATAGCCTAATACCATACCATAGCCAGACAGCCAGACATACATAGCCTACGCAGGGCGCTGGAGGTGCAGCCCCGAACTATCGCACTGATCCAAGAGCCGTGGATCAGAAACAACAGAATATGCGGCCTCGGTAACATCGGAGGTAAGCTAATCCTTAACACACACAGCTCAGACAAGCCAAGAACCTGCGTCTACATACCCAAGGAAATTCCTATCACACCACTCACTCAATTCTGTTCCAGAGACCTGACAGCTGTCAGGCTCCAAACCGAAGGTAGTGTTCCAGATGTTGTACTGGCTTCGGCATACATGCCAGGCGAGGACACGGACTGCCCGCCAAAAGAGCTGGCCGACCTGGTACAGCACTGCGAACGCGCCAAACTAGACCTGATCATCGGCACCGACTCGAACGCCCACCACCCGCTGTGGGGCAGCGAGGCACCAAACCCCAGAGGAGAGGTACTATCCACCTATTTATTCTCTACTAATCTTAACATCGTAAACCGCGGCTCCGAACCCACTTGGGTCACAATCCGAGGACAGACGATTATAGATTTAACACTTGCTACAGAAAACGCGACAAACCTTATCACAAACTGGCACGTATCGGACGAGCCTTCCTGCTCAGACCACAGAAGGATCCGCTTTACACTAACTACCAACACTAGGAAACCCGAACCAAGGCGTAACCCGAGGCGCACCAATGTTCCCAGGTTCAAACGCCTCCTGGCTTCCCTATTAGCTAGGCACCTAACACAAGTAACCATAAGAGACCAAGCACAATTAGAATACACCGTAACAAAAATATCAGAATACCTTACTGAAGCATACCACGCATGCTGTAAACTAAGAGCGCCACAAACCAAGAAGGAGAGAAACCCCTGGTGGAATGCTGAACTTAGCAAACTCAGAGATGCGCTACGTAAGCAATTTAACAGAGCAAAAAACACGAGGCTCCCGGACGACTGGGAGATATACAAAGAGACACAATATACACACAAAAAGCAGATCAGAACCGCCAGGAGGACCGCCTGGCGTAAATTCTGTGAATCCATCGAAACTAATAATGAAGCCGCAAGGGTAAGGAAGATCCTATCAGCTGATCAGGACCGAACTCTTGGCGCGCTGAAAAAACCCGATAACTCATACACACTAACTGACTTTGAAACCAGTAAGGTCCTTCTCGAGACTCACTTCCCAGACTGTAAAATTCTGGAAGACAGGACGTGGGAGGCTGAACCAGAATGGACCCCAACGGCTCAAGACTGGTCAATTGCCCGCAATATAGTAACAGAAGACCGAATAAAGTGGGCTATCGACACCTTTCAGCCATACAAGTCAGCAGGGCTGGATGGTATTTTCCCAGCCCTGCTGCAGTGGGGGGTAGATTATCTAACACCATGGCTGGTGGAGATCTACCGAGCCTGCATAGCACTCAGACAGATACCTCTCGCATGGCGCGAGGTAAAAGTCATTTTCATACCCAAACCAGGAAAAACCGATTACACGCAACCCAAGGCTTATAGACCTATAAGCCTCACATCCTTTCTTCTGAAAACCCTCGAGAGGCTCTGTGATAGGCACATCCGAGACGGACCTCTTCGGGTAAAACCACTCCACAAATACCAGCATGCGTATTCCACAGGCAAATCAACAGAATCCGCGCTGCACAGCGTGGTTTCCAAAATTGAATGCGCAGTGGACCACAAATGCTCAGCACTGGCCGCCTTCATTGACATCGAGGGAGCCTTTGACAAAACCATGTTCAACAGCATTAACATGGCACTCAACAGTCACAACATTGACCCGACCTTGAGTGGCTGGATCACCAACATGCTCAAACTGAGAGCTGTTCAAGTCACAGTAAATGACACTACGAGGGCCATCGTTGCGAAGGGCTGCCCGCAAGGAGGAGTCCTCTCGCCGCTCCTATGGAACCTTGTAGTAGACAGCCTCATCAAAACACTCAATGACAAAGGTTACTTCACAGTAGGCTACGCCGATGACATAACCATTGTAATAAACGGCACCCACGAAAACACTCTATGCAACCTAATGCGTCAAGCCCTAAAAATAGTAGAGGAATGGTGCAGCAGGCACCAACTCTCAGTGAACCCTACAAAAACTGAACTGATTCTCTTCACAAAAAAGAGAAAACTGACAACACTACAGCTACCTCGATTCTTCGGAACAACCCTAAGCCTATCAACTGAAACTAAATACCTGGGCATCTTTTTGGACAAACAGCTGAACTGGGCAAAACACACCAACTATATTATCACAAAAGCCAGCATATCCCTGTGGCAGTGCAAGCGACTGCTTGGCAGGAACTGGGGAATTAGCCCCAAGGTCACCCACTGGCTATACACCACAGTCATCCGACCAATTATCACATACGGCTCACTGGTCTGGTGGCCCAGGACGGACCTGAGCACAGCCCAAAAGAATCTCGAAAAACTGCAGCGGTTTGCTTGTGTTGCAATCACTGGCAGTATGAGAACTACACCCACTGCCGCCCTACAGGCAATGCTTGGACTGCCTCCTCTGCACCTCATCGTGCGGGAGGAGGCGGCCCTAGCCGCCTTTAGGCTCCATGTATCCGGTACACTAAGCAAAGACTCTAGAGTTAAGCACACACGTATAAAGGAAGATGCGATCAAACGACGACCAATGATGGCATCACCCTGTGATAAATCCCCGAAAACATACCACTTTCATAGGCACTACAACATAATACTTACAGAAGAACAGTGTGACTACTCAGGCTCGAAAGAGATGAGAGTATACACCGACGGATCGAAGACCGACTCCGGGACTGGAGTTGGAGTCTTCTCACACGACTTCAACATAAAGATATCCAGCCCGCTGGGAATGTTCAACACCGTCTATCAGGCGGAGTGTGTGGGCATCATACGAGCGGTCCACGCCCTAAAAGCCAGGAGAGTTACGGACACACACATACGCATACTCTCCGACAGCGCCTCAGTGCTTCAATCCTTACAGAAAACACATATTACCTCAAAGCTGACACTAGAATGTCACAATGCACTCGAACAAATAACGGTATTTAGCCGCAACATGGTGACGCTGCAATGGATAAAAGGACACAGCGGTTCGCTAGGTAACGACGCTGCTGACGAACTTGCTAGACGAGGATCCAGCACGGCGGTCTGTGGACCCGAGCCTATCGTACCCATCCCCTTCAACCAGATACGCAGATGGCTGCAGGATTTCACCCATACTCAAGCGGAGCACTGGTGGTCCTCGACACCGGGCTGCAGGCAATCCAAGGAAGCCATGCCATCCTTGGATACCGGGCTAACCCGGCGTTTACTACGCCTGGATAGGAATGGCCTGCGCTTGGTGGCGGGGACCATCACGGGCCACTGCTCGCTGAACAAACACTTTCACACAATAGGCATAACGGACAGTCCTCTGTGCAGGGCGTGCATGGAGGCTGAGGAAACCGTCACGCACGTGCTTTTTGAATGCACAGGCGTCACCCAGATTAGAACACAGACCCTCGGGACACCCAGATCTTTCACAGATGTTCTGAACAGACCAGGAGATTTAATTAACTTCTGGAGGGAGGTGGGCTGGTTGGAATAACCACCAACGGCCGCTATGGCCCACGCACAATGGTCCACTGAAGGACTAAGTGCGGAAACCAAACCCCATAACATAGAGAACATAGAACATAGAACAATAATTACCATTAATATATTATATTCCAATTAATTTAAATCAATATTAATATTATCATTATTGACTTAATTATTTGAAATCTTGTAACTAACATTTGTATACCAGTTAATGGTGAAATATATAGACCTTTTCGTAGTGTATGAACATCCTAAGTAGTGTTTCAGAGAAATAAACTATGTTGACTCAAGAATCATTTTTATGTCCTTGTTGCAAATGATATGAATAAGCATAATAGAAATAATTGAATGCTTACAATCAACAGCAATGCGGAGGAATTTAATGTTCTTGAAAAAAATAATTAAGTACTTATGAAATAATTATGATTTATTTCATGCAGAAAGTAATAAAAATGTGGTTGACACTTCGCTTGATTCAAAGGTTGGCTTGTTCTTTGGATCAACAAATAGTAAATCATATTTTATGTGGCAACGCATCTGACGTCTTCTACTTTGTTGCGGTTGTTTTAATTATCCTTTTGTAATTGTTTTAAGCGTGACTTATGTTGTTAAGTGTTATAAATTTGTAAGAGTTTGTCATGGTCATAATTTAATACTAGTTATAACAATACTTACTTCATGTTCGGTTTTGTGAACATCATGGCAATGAGTCTCTTTGATTTTAACCCTATTGTTAACAGTTTCTAAAACCCATTGTTTAACAGTACCATCTAAACTGCCAGTGAGAAAGAACCTTTTTTCTAACCATTCCGGCGAAATGTCCACTGCAATAATCCTGAATAAGGAAAAAAGAATTACATTCAAATACAAGCAGAAAATCAAGTTTTTTTTTTAGGTAGCCAGCACATTAGTATTACAACATGTACTTACTTATCAGAATTTCCACAGAAAAACACGTGAGCCTGGTATTTTTCCTTTGTTGCTATAATGCCAACATCTGCTGTAAGGGGCTCCAAAACACAAAGAGTTTTATTTGGTCCTCCATAAATGAGCCAGCCATCAGTACTTACAGTCATAATAGAAGGAAGGAACCAATTTGGTGACGGCAATAGTATTGTTTCGTCCATGGTTAAAATAAATCAAACGTAACGTTTCGGCAAGATTAACACAGCTCGCCGCCCGGCAAATTAAAAATATTTTCACCCGCGCTGGCTAAATTTCACTTTTTGACAGTTGATTTGAAGAAGGCATCATAGACTATATTCTATTTATAAGTGTATAACTTATGGACTAAATACCTCAAATAGTCATCAGCGGACACTAGGTGGACCTTAGACGATCAATATGTGTTGTTTAGACCAAAGTGGTAGCGATGGCGATGGCGCGGGCGGGAGCGATGATGGAAAGTTGAAATGTAGTCCTTATCTGGAAATGTCAAACAAACGTCTTCCAAAAAAAACGCAACAAAGAAAAAGTTAGGGTTGCGTTTAGAAACGTGCCGACTCGCAAGAGTAAGAATCTGAGGCTATTTGGGGGTTCTGATGAACTTTTTTTTTTTAAATACGTGTCTCCGCCAAAAACAATAGATGAATATTTTTTGGTAAAAAATAAAATGTTGTACTTGTTTTAGGTTAGGAATGTAAATATTGGCTCAACTGTACTTTATAGACGCGCGCGCGTCTTCATGTAGAACGCTTTTGCAAAATATAATATTGCACAGCTAGCAAACGCCCAGTTCTCCCGAAAAAAAAAAAAAATACACGTAATGAGAACTTATATGGATGGAAGAGCGAGCCTAGAGCCTAGCGAGCTTGAGACTTGGGGCACCCCGGACCTAACGTGTCTGAGTCGGGGTGCCCCAAGCCCCAGCACATCTCGACTTAGTAACAAGGCAGTAAGAACTTATAATGAAAGAAATAGGAGCCCCGCAAATATGAACGATTCTAATTCCGAAAATACAAATATAATATAGTCGCGAATCATATTTTAACACATAGGATACTTTTAATCCCGGTATAGCGGTAGTACGTTTCCATGGGACAATTTCCGACTTCCACGCGAACTAAGCCGCGGGAAAAGCTAGTTTGACATACATACTTAGAGAGCTTTATAGCATATTTTACAGACTGACCACATTTTATGGAAAATTTGAACAGAATCTATCCGGTAGTATATAATTTGCGTGAAGCTGGAACATGTTCGATACATTCAGACAAACAGACAAACATTCTAAAAACGATATTTTCGGAACATGTTCGATACATTCAGACAAACAGACAAACATTCTAAAAACGATATTTTTGGCATTAGAATTGTTCTCGTAAAAATTACTTTTTTTCTAAAATATTCATTGCACAGTTTTGACTGCGCTACGGTTTTATTTAAGTACGGTATAGACTTAGAGTATATAACTCGGTATAGATAGTCTGGGGCCGTACTGTGACGTGTTAAAGCCATTATTTTTCCGCTGTTAAAATGGGATAGTGCTATTTATGCTGTATAACTCCATCTCTCTCTCACACTGGAACAATGATGGCTTTAACACGTCATAGTACAGACGCCAGCACATCAAGCTACTACAATCTGTCAAATTTATTTAATAGATTTTCAACTTTAGCACTACAGCATAAGGTTCAAGGTTGATTGCGAAAATTTGACAGTTTCGGGTAGCTTGACCTGCTGGCGTCTGTACATTCATAAATCAACGTTGAAAAGCCTAATGTCCCGTTCTTAAAATATAAAAACTTTACTGTCATAATTATTTACATTTTGTGTTGTTACCTCAGGTTGTTACATGACATGTGTTTGTCATCCATCCGTCAGCTGTCATTTAGAAGTTACGTTTGTTTGTAGAGTTAATGCATTTTACTGCCTTGCCTTCGTTGTTCATAGTAAATATTCAAAGAAAAGTATCTGCAAATTGCTGAAAACATTTTTGATCACCACATAGTTAAATCCCAACCATGGCTCATTACAAGGGAGCAGCGTCTGAGGCTGGCAGAGCCATGCACCTCATGAAGAAACGAGAAAAAGCTCAGCAAGAAATAGAATTACGGAAAAAGAAAATAGAAGAAGATTTAAAGATGGTAAACATTGAGAATAAGTTTGCTACACACTACGATGCTGTAGAGCAACAACTAAAAAGTTCCACAATTGGTCTGGTGACTCTTGACGAAATGAAGGCAAAACAAGAACACATAGTCAGGGAGAGAGAGAAAAAGTTGGCACAGAAAAAAGCTGAGAAAGAAAAAGAGAGGCAGAAGGAGATTGAAGCTAAACAAGCCCAGAAGAACAAACAGAAGAGACAGGTTAGTCATGTTTCTTAATATTTATTGTTTTTGATTGCACTTCAACTTCTTAACAAAGCACTGGTTTCTGTAGATGTTTCCACAGGAAACAGGTTCCTGTACTGAAATACAATGCAGGAATTATTATTATCCGCATTAATAGATACTTGGTTCTGTTTGTACTTATTAATTGTTTTTTTTTACCAGATCTGAATAGTTAATATTCTGAGCAGCTTTTATGAATCAGGATTTGTATGGTCCTTCAAACTTTACCTATACACGCTTTGTTACCACATGTACTCGTTTTTTTAGATCCAAGCATTGTCGTTTGACATGGATGATGAAAATGAAGAAGAAGATGAACAAGAGAATTCATTTTCAGAAGAAGAAGCAGCTGAGGAATCTTCTGGAGATGAGAAACCCCCTTTTGATGATAAGAGCTGGAGGGACAAAGAAGAACCGGTATGCCACAGGCTTATTTTTACTAAAGTACCAATATCTATACAAATAAATAAAATTGAAGTGTCTGTTTGTAATTATAAAATAACAACAATGACAAATGCATTATGATGAATCATGAAGCATGAATGAAGCAAAAAAATAATTATGAAGTACAGTAATACCCCGCTTTACACGAGAGATGTGTTCCGGACCAAATTTTGTTAAGCGAAATTAATGTATAATGGGGTATGATGAAATATCAAGCCAAATAAATAATTAAAGTGCTTTTATTGCAAAAATTAAACAGAATCAGCTTATAATTATTACAGAAGTTTTTATTTACATGAGAAATAGTTATTTAATGTTTTTTTGAGTAGCATTTTGTTTGCGTTCTTGCAAAAGTCTTTCGTAGCGAACAACACGGTTTTGTATTGCTTGCCGAACTATTATAATGCGATGAATATCACTGTTTGATAATGGTCCAATCAATGACTCCGTGTAATGCAAGGTATTTTAGCTTGCCTAGGGAGCAAACAAATATGTTTAAGGCGTAAGTGTTTCGTAGAATCTTGAGCCCAGCGAGGGATTCAAGGTACGTCACTCGAGCTTAAAATAGTGTAGCTCCCGAGGTGCACACTCTACTGTTTATCACCCTCTATGAGAAAAAAAAACGTGTGCGGGCTGAACCCCGTCAGGAACGAAGTTCCTTCTCACGTATGATTTAAAAGAAAAACAAAATTTTCGCAGCCGCCATTTGGATTTACATTTTGTCTTCACTATCGGCTTTAGCACCCTCGAAAACTATGATAACGACACCCATGACGAAAAATTTGAAAATTTTCGCAGCCGCCATCTTGGATTTACATTTCGACCAAATTCACACTTTCTCTATCTCTTACCAGGCTACTTGTTCATACAATGTTCGTGGGTGATCTCTTTGGTGATTGGACCTTTTACTAACAATATCCACATTCCAAATCAGTTTTAGAACCTAGAGATTAAAAAGAGAGCTAGAGCTAAAAATAGAGCATTCTCTCTGTCATTCACATAACTTTGTGACAGCCTCAGTCTCTCTCTAAAACTTGATCTGTCAAGAGTACTCATACAATGTCTCATGTATGCAGATACATGAGACATTGTATGAGTACTCTTTAAATTTTGCACACAAAAAAAAAAGTATTACCATTCCCAGAGACAACGCCGAAGTGAAAACGGTTTGGTGGGTGTAGTTTATGTTCAAGACTATTGTAAACTCTATACAAATGCGTTAGCGCCCGGCGGCGGCGGCGCGTTTCCGGCCCCTCTTACGATTTCCAAAGTAAATAATAACAATTACCATACATTCATTATATTGCAGCTATTCAAGAAAATAAAAAAGAATCCAGATGTAGACACATCTTTCTTACCGGACAGAGAAAGAGAGGAGGCTGACCTTAAATTACGAGAGGAACTGCGGCTAGAGTGGGTGATGACACAAGCAAGCCTCAAAGATGAACCCATTGCAGTTACCTTCAGTTACTGGGATGGTTCAGGGCATAGAAGAAATGTTACTTTGAAAAAAGGTATGAATTATTTTGTTAGTGTTTGCATCCCTAACATGCTATTGCTATTACAACTTTTAGGAAACATATATTAAATAAAATATATAAAATAACATGCATAATTATCTACTTTAAATGCACAACTCATCATGTTGTTTTTTAGTTTGATGTTACTGATGCATAAATATGGAGTACTTATCCTATGTAATACGTGTGTATGTTTTCAGGTAATTCCATATATCAATTCCTTCAAAGATGCCTAGACACACTGCGGCCAGAATTCAGTGAACTAAAAACAGTATCCGCCGACCAGCTTATGTACGTGAAAGAAGATCTCATACTACCTCATCATTACACATTCTATGATTTTATAGTTACTAAGGTAAGTAACACGGAAGAAAAGTTCTAAAACTATTAATGGATCACAAAAGTCAAGCAGAGCAGAAGATTTTCTTTTTAACATTGAAATATACACTTTACTGTCAGTGTTTTAAAGTGCAAAATTGTACAGCGATTTTTGTTATACTGCATCTATTGGCCTTTACGACATTGATAACAAGGTAATGAATAATAACCAAGTATTCAATGTCAAAAAAAAAGTCATAGCTCTGAACTCTTATTTTGACTAAGAACAGCTCTACTCAGTAAACTTACACAAAAAACTATAATAAACAATTTTATTTAAATTCCAGGCAAGGGGAAAAAGTGGACCTTTATTCCAGTTTGATGCTTCTGATGACGTCAGACTCGTGAACGACGCCACCCAAGAAAAACAAGATTCGCATGCAGGCAAAGTATTATTAAGGTATGCAGTTTTTGTTCTTGCAATAGATGTTAGATATTTTATGTGTCCTTTAAAGCTTAGTTCTGTTTGACGTTAGCACCAATACAAACTGATTTTTTAAATGTGTTTTTAGGATTTATATTTGTAGTGTCAATGGATTTTCTTGCCCGTTCTTCTCTTAAGATCTACCTTTTGGAATGGGCAACTAGCTTCAACTTTCTGAGTAACTGACCAACTCATAGAGCATAAAAAAAAAAGAATAGTGCCTGTAAATGGTTCAATTAATTTGGTTCATTGTTGTCTTTTTAATATTTTTTTGATTATTATTATCTCCTCCTGCCATCTTATCTCTTCACCACCCTTGGTTGACTGGTAGAGAATGCCTAAGGCATAAAGTCCGCCTTTGTAGCTTATTGTGTGCGAAAAGTTTAAAAACTTAAATAAATAAATGCTTTGAGTCTGTTTTTTTTTTAACCTGATTTTTCATTATTTTTTGGTCAGGCAATCCTTGAACCCAAAATGTCATTTAAAAAAACTTTTTTTTTTTTTCAGATCCTGGTATGAAAGAAACAAACATATCTTCCCCGCATCGAGATGGGAACCTTACGACCCAACAAAGACTTACTCCAAATACACAATAAAAGGAAAATGAAACAGGAGCTAATGATAATTAACTTATTAAGCAATCTTTTAGAAAATGTTGTAAATGCAATATTACCAACGAATTAAATAAAATACGTGTTTTTGTAGTAAAAAAATAACTTTTTAATAACTAATCCATTATTTTATGCTGCCTCTATTCCTGGCGTATTTATACTAATTCTGGCGTTGTTTTGCTAAAACAAATTTACTTATTTGTAGTAGGTACATTTTTATACATTATGTAGGTACACACAGCTTCATCAACTAGGTACCCCGGCAAGTTATGCTAGTTCAAATTTGACATAGCTGAATAACAGCTTTTTACAAAAACATTTTATAATATGTCTTCTTTATTTTATTTTTTACCAAATTTCACAAAAAAGAACAATAAAGTTTGCAATGTCAAAATGAAAACTATTTACCTACTTAATAGCATTTTTTATCTAAGTATATAATGTCACAAAATATTACCATTTGGTCAAAATTTGAAATAACTTGATGAGAAGCGTAGTCGTTAACTTGACTAATGTTTCAGTTAGTAAAATTAATGCATATCTACCCTCATATTATAACAACAGATAGTGAATCAAAAATGCTAATATTTCGAATTTTAATTAGAATCAAGTGCTGGTCATCTACGCAAAACAAAATTGCTTGACCGTCACGCTTGCATTATGCCCTATGCAACAGAGCATATATAATTTAATAAATATAAACCACAGAAAAAATAATTTATGGACCAGAAAAAAAAACAATTACTTAAATTAATAACAATTATACATTTATTTCTAATTAAGACTCTAGTCCTAACACCAACATAGAAGAAATATACAATAATAACAACAACATTATTTAAGAACAACTAACAATTTTTTCTATTTGTTGCCATCTCTGTCTTTCCAGTTTATCCAGAAACTGTTGTGTGGTATCACTGACACTTATTGCCTCCTTGGGAGGCGGTGCATTTCTTTGAAAGTGTATTATGGCGGCCAAAAGATTCCAAATCGTAAACTCTGGCCATAGAACGTCTGTGAAGTATAAAACAGTGTTGGAAACCTGCAAGAAAGAAGAAGAAAATAAATTGTAGGTTCTTGGACAAGCTATTTGCTACCTACAACTAAAAATATTCATCTTTTGGGCTCTGACCCACCGCCGACGAGGAAGCGGCTAATTATCAGCGATTTTCTCGCTCAAGAAACTTACAAAAGAATGTAGGTACTGTGAAAGTGATACAGAATAATAGTTGATCGCTGACTGTTCACACCGCCAGCGAGTACTCGTTTGCCCAGTGACAATAGCAATAGCTATCAAAGAGAGTACTCGATCAGCGACGCTCGCCTGGCGGGCAGAAAACTCGCTGAGAGACTCACGCTTGGTACATATGCATACCACCAAGTAAGCGCTCGTCATCGTCGCGCATTCGCTGCCTGCCATCTCGTTTTTAGTTGCTAGCCCTACTACTGTGGCTCTAATCGGTACTCATTAATCACTGGCGGTGGGGCAGGTAGCTTCAACTGCGCTGCCATTACGTACTCATTTTATTTGTGTGCGTCAGAACTTTTGAAACTTGGTATTAACTTGGTATATAAACTTAGTAACTTACACCGTACACGAAAACGACAGATTTTGATAAATTTTGTTCACTGTTTCTGAGAAGGGGAAGAATCAAAATTGTTTGTGATTTTAAAAGTCGAGTTCTTAGTCTTAGTTTTGCAGGGATTTTTCAAATAATTTAAGTATTAATTGAAAATGAATAATAACTGTTCGCCCTTTATATGCTTGCTCAAAACCCCCTGGGCTCCGGGACCATATATGGTGTACTTACAGGTGGCTTGACCACATTTTCAACTTCAATACAAAATATTAAAAAAAAAAAAATCTATAATGTATTTTTTCCTATTATTAATCATCGCTTTCAAGAAATTTAAAAATCACACAATGACCATTGTGTGATTTTAAAATTTGTTCAGCTATCTTTCAAATAAAATCAAAATGTTATCTTAATTAAGAAAATACATAAATCAAAGGAACGAAACGAACAATATTTTCTGAAACGATTAACAGGTGCTGTGACTGACACGAATGGTTTTGCACCACGAAAACTGTACTTTGAGACGTTTCTTATGTAAATTATTTTCAAGCTTTCTCACAATTAGATAAGAAATTGACAAAAGAGGGTAGTTTTCGTGTACAGACCCTAACTGATGTAAAAGAAATGACGACGCATCACACTCACATCGTTATACAGGGTGGTAGGGACATCGACGAGAAAACTGATAACATGGATTCAGTACATAATTCTGAACCACCCTGCGTGGTGCGGGAATGTTCAACACCGTCTATCAGGCGGAGTGTGTGGGCATCATACAAGCGGTCCACGCCCTAAAAGCCAGGAGAGTTACGGACACAGAAAACACATATTACCTCAAAGCTAACACTAGAATGTCACAATGCACTCGAACAAATAACGGTATCTAGCCGCAACACGGTGACACTGCAATGGATAAAAGGACACAACGGTTCGCTTGGTAACGACGCTGCTGATGAACTTGCTAGACGAGGATCCAGCACGGCGGTCTGTGGACCCGAGCCTATCGTACCCAACCCCTTCAACCAGATACGCACATGGCTGCAGGATTTCACCCACACTCAAGCGGAGCACTGGTGGACCTCGACACCGGGCTGTAGGCAATCCAAGGAAGCCATGCCATCCTTGGATACCAGGCTAACCCGGCGTTTACTACGCCTGGATAGGAACGGCCTGCGCCTGGTGACGGGGACCATCACGGGCCACTGCTCGATGAACAAACTCTTTCACACAATAGGCATAACGGACAGTCCTCTGTGCAGGGCGTGCATGGAGGCTGAGGAAACCGTCACGCACGTGCTTTTTGAATGCACAGGCGTCACCCAGATTAGAACACAGACCCTCGGGACACCCAGATCTTTCACAGATGTTCTCAACAGACCAGGAGATTTAATTAACTTCTGGAGGGATGTGGGCTGGTTGGAATAACCACCAACGGCCTAAGTGCGGAAACCAAACCCCATAACATAGAACATAGAACCACCCTGCGTTGAATTTTTTATTCGGTTCAATCAGCTGTTCCATACATTTTGACCGCATAGGTATTGCACTTTTCTATCCAACAGCAGATTTTTTTTTAAATAACCGACGAAAAATTTCAATGCAGGGGTGTTCAGAATCATGTACTGAATCCATGGTATCAGTTTTCGCGTCGATGTCCTGCCACCCTGTATAGTAGTTCCAAGGTAGCTAGCTGTATACCAAATAGCTTGTTAGACTGTACATACTTTTAGTGAGCATGTTGAATATAGTGGCTTAACTAAATGTCTTCTGAGCCTAAACCTTCTATATAAGTTCTCGAAATTTCGCTCTATTTTATCCCTATAAAATTTTTCTAATTGAAGGAATATCCCTATTGTCTATCATCATCTTCCAGCACGTGTAGCATGACTGCATGACAACATTGACAACCCTAAAAACGGGTTTTCTACGAGTTTTGTCGACGGAAGAATAGACAAAATGACAGATACAATCTGTCATTTGATTGTTTATCTGTCATTTTGTCTATTCCTCCGTCGACAAATCCTGTTATAATTGTTGTGATGCTAAGCGTGCTGCCCTTGTCCCATGTCACTTGGAGTCAGCGCAACACGTTTATACATTATAAGTAATATCCAATATCAATATCACTGCTGCCCAATTATTATTCCAATAACCAAACAACAGGTTCTTTTTATTATAAAAATTCCCTTGGATTTCTTACCTGCCATAACATGAAGTCTGATAGTCTCACTTCCCCTGATGTCCTCACAAGGAGCTCAGCTTCCCGAAGTTCTAATGTTTTTGTTACCAGCTGATCATCAATGTCTTGTGGTGCTATTTCATTGTTTCTCACTCCATCCACTATGTGAGAGGCTGCTCGGCTGATTTCATCTCTTCCTAAGTTGTGACAATAAAATGGGCGATCACTGTCATGCAGTAGGTAGTACTTTTTAATATTTTTAGCATAAATAATATAATTTATATACCTGTATATGCATACGCAATGTTGAGTCGCAGCCTATTGTTATGTCTGGTTTCTAGCATAGCTTTTGAGACTTGTCCTCTTAAATCTTCTGGTAACAGAGAAAGTCTGCCTGCAACATGAATTCTTACACCCCAGTCGTTGATTTGATCACTATTATGAAAACAAAAATGTTTTATAGGTCAATGTATTGTTATTCTTGAGTAAACCCTGTTTGGAACGAAGTCTGCACACTTGGCAAATGAGAACTAGACAGAAAAAAATAGTTTAACATTTTGACTGTCACAACACGTTTGATAAGTAACAAAAGTGTTGTTTGTTTCTTAATGTTCCTTCTTCATTCCAACCGGGTACCTCATGACACCTCTCCACTGTTTCTTTATTTGCTTAGTGCTTAATATAAAAAAAAAAAAAAAATTAAATTTCAAAACAAATGAAAGATCATAAACCATTTCTGGAATGCACTTAGAATTTACTGTAAATAATAAGAGCAAATAAATGAAAATTGTACAATAATAAAATGAAAACGTACATTTCTTCTATCAATCTCTGAAATTTGTCTCTAGCCAAATCCATAAGGCCATCAACTTCTTCTTTACTTCTTTTAAAGTTTTCTATACTGAATGCATAGACTGTTACTTCAGGTATTCCTAGATCCAGGCACCACTGAAATAGAATACTAAAATTATTTTTTCATTAAACGTTTGTATGCCAGAACATGGATCCGTGCGAGACACAACAGCTTTTTTATTGTTTCTGTAATTACTGGCCATACAAATGGTTCATATATACCTGAATCAAAATCTTTTTGCGTCAAATCACTTATTTCATAGATTTTTTTTTTAAAAAAAAGCTAAGGCTTTCGTTGCCAAAAAGTAATGGAAATATTTGGACTTTAGAGTGAATAAAATGGAAAGACACTTATTTATAATGTTGTAGGAGGAGGCCAAAGGCTTTCACAGGGCACAGAGGTAGACAGAGATAGATTCACATAATCTGTGGCTCTTCCCAGCAACAGATTGTGTTCTTCTATAATAAAGATTACAGATAGCCCTACAAACCTTGAAGTGCAATAAAATCTACATCAAAATAATCGCTACAACTCACCTTTAAAGTTTCAGATAACTTGTCAAAGCCTTTATAATGACCAGCACTGTTGCCCACACTGTTCTTCTTCGCATAACGACGATTCCCATCCATAATAAATGCTATATGCTGCGGAACACGACCGCTCTTCACCACTTTAATGCAAAATAGTTGAAAGAAAGAAACACAGTTCTCTTTGACCCAAGACATGGTTATTCTTCAGTGATATTTAGATTGTCAACCCAAAATAAATTGGCATAAGGGAAGGAGAATGATGATTTAGATTGTGACCACGTACATCGATTCAATGTACCTATTTGGTAATAAATAAGAGTAACAAACGACTAAAACCACGTCAGAACTGCACACTTGTGCACACTGCAGATATTCTTTATATATTAACGTGAATAATGTATCAATATAATTAACAACGTATGGTGTTTAATTTACATGTAAATATAATTCATTTGAATGCATAATTAATTTGTTTCTTTAATCCCGATTCTGGCAGTAAAAGGCAACTGCGAAATGTTGACGTTAAGTCAAAGTCACGATTTTCCGATAATTTCGAACGAGTGACGTCAGATCATGATTGACAGAAATGCAGCGCTACCAACTGAACTGAATAAGCCTTTCCATGCACCAGACGACAGTAAAGCTGGGAACAAATTATCGGACGCGTCCGTAAGCCGCGTCTTTCAAATACCGATATTATTAGGCTGTGTCTATTTTCAATATTTACACAAGAAACTTTAGGCGCGTTAAAGCGCCCGTTAAATGAAACTCGATCCAGTTGTAATAGACGTGTATTTGTACCACACTACACAGTATCCAAGCGATAGCGGAAGATCACATGTACATACGAACACAGGTTACTAATCACACGGGTGTTAATCACACGTAACACATAGTCTCGTAATAGTATTGAGCCAATATCTTTCTTTTATTCAGATTCAAAAATCATCTGGTGGTTTTATGAACCATAGACTATTGCTCCAGACAAAACTAGTGTTGTCAGGTTATATCTTACAGTGGGAACCATAGACAATTAGTTGGTTCGCCACACCACCCCCCCACGGAGAAATACAAGGTATGTTGTTATTGTTGAGGCCTCCACTTTAAATTAAGCACTTATTGTTCTTAAGGAAACGCCATAGTATTTGTGAAGGTAAGTTGTAGGATTGTTCATCCATGCACAAAGTTTATAATAAAAAATAAAAACTTACAAATTTTTGCCGTCACACTTTTGATGCAACACACTTTTACGTTTCGAATATCTCTGGAACGCAGCCGGTTTACGTTTGACGTTTGCAGACTGTGATGACAGGCGACATGTGTCAGGCTCTGTCAAGTGTCAAATTTCGCGCGATAACTTTGAAGATTCCATAGAAAAACCGCACAAGAAAAAAGGGCGCTGCGATCGCGGAGTTCGATGATTTTTCTTGTTTCAGGTCGATAAAGTTCAATTAAGGTGTAATTCGGCACAATAGGTATGCGGAGCAGAACACTGTATCGTTAGTCGATGTACGAATAGCATGAATGTTCGAAGAAAGATGATTTTCGTAAATAAACTCGCGTAATGGCGGCGAGTATGTACCGGCTTGGACTTGTTTACGAAGAAAACCGATGCTCGGGATGAAAGTGAGCTCGTTGCGTTTTGCAATACTGGATTCCAGTTCTTCTGTTTGCGTTAATAATGTTCTTCTATCGTCGGGGTCACCAATTTAGGCGCGTTAAAGCGCCCGTTAAATGAAACTCGATCCAGTTGTAATAGACGTGTATTTGTACCACACTACACAGTATCCAAGCGACAGCGGAAGATCACATGTACATACGAACACAGGTTATTAAACTTGTTAATCACACGTAACACATAGTCTCGTAATAGTATTGAGCCAATATCTTTCTTTTATTCAGATTCAAAAATCATCTGGTGGTATTATGAACCATAGACTATTGCTCCAGACAAAACTAGTGTTGTCAGGTTATATCTTACAGTGGGAACCATAGACAATTAGTTGGTTCGCCACAAAACAATTTAAAAACTAACAGACTAGACTAGAATAATAATATGTACAAGTACTTAAGAAAGCGGTGGTGGGGGAGGAATCATAGGGCATCAAAAAATTCGCCCGCATCGCTGTCAACAGGAAAAGTGCCCAAAAGGCTGGCAGCATTGCCACGTTGTATGGCAATGCTGATTCTCTGGCCGAAGAATAGGCCAGCCTTCTGGTCACATGAAGAGTCGACCAACCACTTTGCGATGTCTTGAAAGACTAAGTGGGCACTCGGACCCCATGGCCCTAGTGTTTCAACTCCAAACGGCTCAAACATATAAGTCCCAATAAGGTTTTCCGCACCTGCAGCAGCAGCCCCAACACAGCCCACCGTGCTAGGAAGATGGGATGGCACAAGGGTGTCGACACACGTTGCATCCCACTCCAAAGGCCTACCTACCTTCCAAGGATTTATGGTCATTCCGTCTGGTCTCTTTCCATCGTCGTGTGCCAAGCCGTTGGGTTCTAGAACAGCTGGCACCCCGGCGCTGACAAGAGCACGACAAATGATGTCATTAATGCTGGCGTGCCGTGCTCTCCAGCCTGCAATCTTACTGCAGGACCATGCAGACCATGGTGTCCGAGACAGTCGACTGCTTCACCGCATTGGCAGCTATGCGGGGCCACACAAGAAGCGCCCAGACGCAGACAGGTAGCGAGCCGGAAAGTAGTGTCACCCAGCATAGTGCCTATGTTGGGTGACGGTAGCACCTGAAGCCAAAGGCCCGACTCCCACTTACCCACAGCCAGCAGGCGGGTACGCTCAGCAGTATTGGTGGACGTATTAATAAGATTGTTCCGTACCAACATGCAGAGCGGCTCATCCCACTGCCTCTGGGAGGATAGGTTCACGGACCGATCTGTATTCGGGCAAGCCGCTTTCCAGGCGTTCTCCGCATCGGTCAAGCACGGCACTTCAGAGTCGACCAGGCAGGGGGCTAAAATTTTCCCGGTCAACTTTTCAGTGCTGTGGACAGAGGACAGTCCGAACGTGGGTAAGCTAATACTTGTAATTTTGCGGAGGAGAAAAGCTGTCTTCTAAAATGGGGGAACCTAGGACCACTTCAGCTGCTGAAGTGAACTTTTTTATAGAATTTTGATTTGTGGGGCTATTGCATTAAATTTCTCAAGGGTCATTATTGTCTGTCGGTAGTGTCAGAAAGGTAAATTTCCATTTGGATGGGTTGTCTCTCTGAGGGTTGTCTATTTTTAGTATTTTTGCTAGCAAGTGTCAACACTTTAGACGAAAAAAACTTACATGCTCTATGCATGCATGCTCTGTGGACGAAAAGAAAATTGACAGCACATTGACAGATCGTGTTTGTGGTTACAAAAATCCAAATCGCCGGAATCACAATCACAAGTTATTTTTATTGGAAACTCACATCAATAGAATAGAAAAAACTATTATGCGTAATATATTTAAGCTTAAACTGAGTGCTTTAGGCCATCCTAATCCAGGAGATTTCAACTGTGAAGGTAAATATTAAGTTACAAGTCTTAATTCCATTCCATTTCGTATCCTACGCGTCGGTCGATTTTACAGTCTACCTTATTTTATAGATGAAAAGGAATACAGGAGTGTAATTCTGTGGCTTGAGGATCAAAAGATCAGGCATTACAAAATAGAAGAGCGAGATGGTCTAAGAAATATAGAGAAGGATGGTTGGAAGGAAGCTTTTAACACTTACCAGCGAGATTTGGTTAGTCCTGTTTCCGAGGGCACTCCTAACGAACAATTAAACTGGATACTATCATATGCTGTAAGACTAGAGTATGCAGATAATGGTATGTGATGTGATTCATACTTCTTTTTGATATGGTTGTTCTGAGCTATTGTAAAACAAGTTTATGATCCAATATTGCTACATATGGCGTGGCCTAACTTAGTGTTTGTATCACTATGAGGTTTCTTGTCCAGGCATGCTGGTCCACATTATCCAAACATATTATACATTTGTGAAGAACTTGCATAGTTATTAGTTTGATTGATGACTCATCTCTTGCACAATTCTGTTTTCAGTTGATAAATATAAGAATGCAAAAGTGGAAAAAACAAAACAGGCTACACCCAATGTTGTGTCTTCCAATCCTCTGGATAACCTTGATTGTAAGTATATAAATTATTTTGCTTGTAATTTTTTTTTTTTTTTGTAAAGATTTATTTAAATACTTTTTTTTTGGTTGACAGTTTCCAGTCCAGCATTCAAGGCAGGTGTAGAAAGGGTTTCAACATTAGCTGCGGTTGGACCACACTCAGACCCTAAGTTTCGATTATCAGCCCTAGCCAAAATACTTAAAACTACACCACACCCTGATCCACCTGCAACTGAGGTGAACCTCATCCAGCAACCATCTGATGTCCTGAAGCTACTGTTTGTTCAAGACTTGCGAGACTTGCAGACCAAGATCAACGAGTGTTTGGTTGCAGTCCAAACTGTTACTGCTGATCCACGGACTGACACTACCCTTGGAAGGGTTGGGAGATAAATTGTTAAGATCATCAATAGGGCATCTCGTAAATAAAACAATCTAGTCTGTTACATTCACTAAATAAAAATGGCAAATAATTTATAACATATTCTTTTTCTTGTAACTACTTTATTGAAGATGCCCAGGTAACATAATGTACATTGCTGCATTTACTTACTGTGAATTTCACAAGATCTTTTCAGATAAATCTATGAGAATACAAACATCTATTTTGAAAAATTTAAGAGTGTACTTATTTTATTTTCTGAAGCTAGTGCAGTGAGATGTATAAAGACAACTCCAAGTGAACTGATTTGTAAACTATTTATATCATTAAATAAAACAATAACTTTAATACCTTAGTTTAATTCTGTCATTAAATTAACAATTTTTTTGAGGTACTCCTAAGTGTACATTTTTGGTACAGTAAACAACAGCATGGCCACTACCTACAAAGATAAACAAAAATGCCCATATTCATAAAAATCTTGAACCTAAAATGCACAACACTTGCATACATTAACTGAGCTACAGATCAGTTAATAAAGTATAACAAATATATTAATATAAAGATTCAATGCATTCCACCGCCTTTCTCAAGCATTTGTGCGAACCTATTGGTGATGAGAAGTGAAACATCTATAAACCTCTCGACACAGTTTGTAATGCAGGTTTCTGTGCGAGAATCCAGTTTCGCTCCAGGTTTGTCCACACATTTGTCCCAGCAAAAGTCGTTGAATTCATGGATCTGGAATTAAGAGGCAGATAAATAAACGCTAGTGCAAACACGAGCGTTCATAAAAATTGGTAGGACGGTCGCCGCACGAATGCATTTTTGGCACTAATTTATACAAGAAACGAAACGTAGAAAAATGTGTGGGGTCCGCTGCATCTTTTACCTTTTCAAATATGTAAATTTGAAAGCATTAAATAGACATAAGTTTATTGCATGAGAATAATAAATTAATGATGCAATGGTACAAAATGTATTTACCTGTGCATGGAACTGAGCCTTCTGTTTTTCTGCAAGGAGAAAGTCTTGCAGTTCAGAGTCTGCACCCTTCGGACTTGGATAGTCTGATGATGATAAGTCATTCATTGTTGATTTTAAATTTTCGGACTTATTTTCTCCAAGTAAATTAACTTCAGCCTAGTTTGAGGTTATACTTCTTTCTTGCGTTTCGATTATACTGATTCTATTCTACTACTCAATCAACTCAATTACAAGTTAGTTAACTTCAAAGTGACACATGGCAAAAATTAAACGTATTTATTTTTTTAAACTTGGCACATCGGTTTTCGAGATATTTCTGGTTTAGGAAGCTCGCCGGTGTTACTGACTGGGGCTTCAATTAGGCTGAAAATACTGTGTTAGTACTGTTAGTTGTACTATTTCTATAGACTCTACGAAGTATGATGGGTTAAGAAAAGCTTGAGAATCAGACAAAAAAAAATAGAATGTAAGAACGAGTGAATCGAGCTCAAAAAATTTAAGCACACCGCCACTGAATGGTTTGGTTATCTTAGCCAAAAATGTTTGCACCCTACGTATGTTTTGCAGTACAATGCCTCCAACTACGAACTCCCAACTACTGAACATATCTTTGCCTTGTTTACCATTTTATTGAAAAGTGCTTCCCGTGATTTGGGGGCGCCACTGGGCTGGGGGCCCGGACTTAGAGCATTTAAGGGCCCGGAGTGGCACACCCCTTAGTCTGCACAGTGGCTGCTCTGTTGACAGTTTCTAAAACGAATGTGAGGTGTGCGGAGGTTTGAGTCCAAATAAAACGAATACATTGTAACCTATTACAATAGCCTGTATTGTTATTATAAAATTTTTACATTGATAATTCACAAGGAATGTTTTCCAATAAAATTAAGTAGTTTATCGTTGAGCGTTTTACGAGCGTTATCAGCAAACACATATTGGCACGCATTCAGGGCTAATCTTGCAGTTTGTGATGAAGTTAGAGAAAATGTGTTGACACATATTTGGTATTCTCGTGATAAAGACGTTGCAAAAACACCTTTGTCGTCCGTCTGTGGAAATAAAAACACATTTGTAAATATGTACCGATTGGTAGTATAAAACGCCTCACCTAAGGTTCATCTATCACTACTTAGTGAGGGTACACGGGCTATTTTTATTAAGCGTCACTCTTGGAACTTTACAGGAGAGCATTTCAAAGTTTAATTTTTAGGAAAAAAAAAAATTGTAAAAAACTATCAATAACTTTACGAAAACGTAGCCTATGTTGTTTTCTAATATAAAATCCGCACAATTTAGTATAGTTTTCATTTTTTTAAAGCTATTTTACCGAGTGGTGCGCAATGGGGCGCGTCTTCGTGGATGGCACTGTCATACCAGAAATAATCGCTTGGTACAAAATTACCTCAAATCAGTTATATTTAGAAACAGGATAATTTCTAACTTAAATCAGGGATTCAAGCGCTATAAACTATAGGTTCAGGAGAAAGGATTTAGGCGACAGTCGGTGTTGTTTCAGTTTATGCTGGGTACTTGGGCACTTTGATCAAAGTTATAGTAAGTCTATTTTACTATTTCATTATATCTATGATCAAATATTATGATAGTGTAATAAAAAAAAAACCCACTGGCACAGGCTAAATGTTTTAACAACCATCGTTGGTCCCGGCTGTCATTCGAGGATCTTTGACAGTCGTTACGGGTCGTCAGAAGCCCAAAACTGCCCGAAACTCTGACAACCAGTCTTACCAAGGGGTATCGCATTACCCAGTTACTGGGTTGTGGAGGTTAGATAGGCAGTTGCTCCATGTAAAATACTGGTACCTTATTGAGCTGCATCCGGTTAGACTGGAAGATGCCCCCAACATAGTTGGGAAAAAGCTTGGCAGATATATATTTTCCAGCACAAGTATTTTCTCAGATACTTCTACCAAATGTTATACTTACACATATTATAACGGGTACTTCTGCATCATATAGAAGTTTGAAGTGGTGAGAATCATAATCTGGTGTTGACTTAGTATTAACATTACTTGTGAGGCACACCTCTGGAAAAGAGTATAAAGGCAATGATAAAAACATGAACAAAAAATTTGACATGCTTCGGATTAACTCACAATAAAAATAAGAAATAAATATACCTACATAGCATGAGATTTGTTTCAATTGACAAAATTTTGTTTAATACGTACCAACTGGTATTTTTAGCTTACAGAGGGTTGACCATGTTTCTTCAGTTCCACCATATTTGGGATGAATACAAGTGCCATGTCCAAGCCTGTCCGGTTTGAATTTTAGCATTTCAAGTATTTCTTCTGGGTTGCAAACTTCACCACAATGTAGTGTTACCTGAAATAAAATAACACAGAAAGTTTAAAACTACCTTCCTTCTAGCATGCGTAGCATGACCACCATAGAAACGGATTTTGTGGGTTTTGTCGACGGAATAATGGTCAAAATGACAGATTGTGATTGTGAATCTGTCATTTTGTCTATTCTTCCGTCGACAAAACCCATTTCTATTGTGGTCATGCTAAGCGGGCTGGTCCTAGATAGATTACCGACCATCTACACTAATATTTTTAACAGACGGATTTGCATTTTTGTTTGTAATGAATAAACTCAAAAACAACTGAACAATTCTTTCACCAGTAGAATGCTATATTATCACGCTATTATAGTAACGCTAAGCTATAATTTATAAAGATACAACTCAGGCGATGCGCCTGGCAGAAGCTAGTACCTAATATAGGTAAATGCTAAAGTTTGTTTGTTGGTTTCTCTTCCTTATACTGAGAAACAGATGGTCTTGATTTTATGCATAGAGATAGTTTATAGGCCAGAGATTGAGGCCAGGTATTATCTTAGCAAAATGCACGGATCCTGTGGGTTACATGGGAGCAAAGCTCACTCAGATAAAAGCTAGTTGTAAATATAATAATTCTCACTTTCAGGCCTGCTTCCTTCGCCAGCAGCAGTGCCGGTACAAAACTCTTGAACATCCCTGCCATAGGATCACCACTTAATTCAATACCCACAACCACATCTGGATATTTTTTGTAGCTCTCAATAGCCAGCTTAGCTATTTCTTCTGCCTCAGAAATTGGCGATTTTCTATTGATAGAAATTATGAGGCAGGTCATCATAGAGAGATGTAGAGAAGATTTCCTGCAAACGAAAATTGTTTCTTATATTTTGAAGCAGCCCGCAGCTTCGCCCGCATGGACCCTAATTCTTTTTCTAAAATAAAAGAAGCCTAAGTTACTCCATATAACTTCAGTTATCTGCCAGTGAAAGTGTCGTTAATATCGGTCCAGCCGTTTAAAAAAAAAGGTTTTTTGTTATAAGTACTGTTTATATTTTCATATGAATTTAGTAAAAAACTATTTTGACATTACAAACAGACACTTCTATTTTTATTTATTTGTATAGATATAATGTATAGATTACAAATAGCATAATGAACGATTGAAAAGTTTTTTTGACATAAAAAAATTATCCATGATGATTTATGTCTGCAACTTATTTAACTAGATTTTACTCACTGTATAGCCTGAACAATGGTTTCAATATACTGCAATTTGGTCATGTGTGGGGTGTCCCGTGGTGTACTTCTGAGTTCAAGGTAACAACAGCCATCATCTTGAAACTCTTGAAGAGTCAGACTGGTGGCCAGCTCTAATGCTTTAGGAGTACTTGTTAAGGAATGTGCAATGTTGAACACATGGAAACAACTGTGGATAAAATGAGTTAGTTGTAAAAATTACTCGTAAGTAATATTGTAAAAAATATAAAAGTTATAATATATTTAAATGAATTATGTTGGTTGCTTATTTTTCATAAATACAATAATAGGTATGTAAAGTATTGACTACTGACAGAAAACTTCTTTATCTGCAGTTAACAATAACATATGTATTACTAGCTGCGCCCCGCAGTTACACCTACATAAGTCTTGATCCCGTGGGAATATCGGATAAAAAGTATTCTATGTACTAACCCAGATCATGGTCTATCCATGTGTCAAATTTCATCCAAATCCGTTCAGCCGTTTTAGCATGGAAGCGTAAAAAACAAACAAACTCACTTTCGCATTTATAATATTAGTTAGGATATACATATTTAAATCAACTTGATGCTGTTTATTTAAATTGGGTATATTTACATGCACAACATATTTTATGGGTGACTCATGTAGGTACATTTTTAGATTAGATACACATTTGCAATGCTAAGCCTAGAGGAAATATACGGAGGTAACTGCGCTTACCTCAGCTAATCAGAGATTCACATTAAGAAGAATCAAATATCTGATTTTAAAGGCGGCGTAGGTCCATTATGCAGACAACTTTTAGGATTACTGCGGCTCAGACTTATGTTGTGATACCAACATAGATAAGTCAACCAAAATATTTGCGCAATGTATTAATATAGGTAGTAGGTACGATGTTATCTACACAGTGCCAATGGTGGAGAATATTAAATGCCTATTACACTTACTCAGAAAGGTTCCTAGAGTCCCCGGCGCCGATTTGAAATTCATCAAAGAAAGCATTCGTTTTGTCTTCGAGACCAGAATCAGCGTGATATCTCTTTAGTTCTAGCATCGTAGCTGGGCTCAAAGAACCGTTCAAATGGGCATGCAACTCCTAAAATGCAAAATTATTAAGATCATTATCGAAAAACTTTTTTTTTTTCAAAAATTACCCGGTATAGGTACTTACTACTTTAGGCAATTCCACAAAGAAAGTGTCGGTGTTCATTGTTAGTTTCTAAATAAAATATCAAGCAAAAATTTGCAAATGCAATAGTGTTCTCAAATAAATATTTCTTCAAAACAAGGAAAACTGTCAGTGAACAATAAGATCATAGTTATCTTTGGAAATAAACAATTAACCAATCACGAGTTAGTACCTTATCATTATAGTGTGCTATTGGTTGAGGTTCTTATTTGTTTATGTCACCTTTGACCAGTAGAATTATATTTCGTGAAAAAAAAGAAAATTATCTATGCGCAAACATAGCGAAGCAGTTCAGTTTTTACCTTAGGTTTTTACACCTATTCGAATCTTGAAGTGTTAAAAATATTAGAACCAAATCACATATGGGCCGCTTTCCGAATTAGTACTTAATCGCTCACAGCGCTGCGCTGGCATCAATAATTTGCGTTCCGATTTAGATAGCACGATTATGACAGCTGAGGGCTGTCAACAATTCGGAACCCTCGTGAAGCGCTCACAGTGCTCCGTCAACGTCAAAACTTGCTTATCTTATTTCTTTGTATAAATATCAGAAATTTCTTTTTCTAATTTGTTTAGGTGGCAAACGGTAGCCAGTAGCACAATTTCGAAAATGCCACGTTAGTTTAAAGATATGATGCGACTCAAAACAAAACAGCACAGCTGTCATTTTTGACCGCGCTCACGGTGATATTAGTAAATGACATGGTCGGCCTTATCGCAACCGCAAGATGGCGCATGTCATGACGTCATCTATAACGATTCACGACACATCGTTATCGCGCTCACGCTATTCGGTACGGGTGTTTGCCGCTCAAATTGGATTGTAACTCGGAACGCAGCCATGATTTCTGCGAGAAACTGTCAATGTCAATTGTCAACTGATAGCGAGCGTTATCACGTTTCTGTTGTTGATTTGAAGTGGTGTTGGTTACTTACGAACTGCATGTTAGCTAGATAATAGAGTGATGTTTAAATTAATTGTTATACTATTTTATTCGGGTTTTAATTATTATTTAGTTGAGAGTGAACCGAATGTCCCTATAGTAATTACGACGTGGTGGTTCGCCAATTCTACCGTAAAAGGTAAACAAACTTTAATAATTTAATTATAATCTCCTACACGTTTCTAATATGAGGAAAAATATTCTTGATGTTTCGTCCAGTATTTCCTGTAAAAAGTTTTTGGTTTTACTCTATCACCCTCTCAACTTATTTGGATTATATTGCAGCACATCTACATGTTTCAGAGAATATTATTTATTATAATTTGTTGCAGCCTGGGAGGTTCTTAAAGAAGGAGGTACAGCATTAGATGCTATAGAACAAGGCGCGTCAGTATGTGAAGTTCAGCAATGTGATGGGACGGTAGGGTATGGAGGAAGTCCTGATGAGAACAGTGAGACAACACTGGATGCTCTTATTATGGATGGGTAATTACTTTTCCACATACATTGCAATAAAGTAAAGTTACAGTAAAATCTTTATGTATTTATTTTGCAAAAAAAAATATAAATAAGTCAGCAAAATGACAACACAATACACACATTATTTTAAATAAAATATGTGCGAAGAATGTCTCATAAAACTGATTAACACATAAATCTGTTCTATGAGTGTGATTAATTTATTTTGTGATGTACTTACTTTTTTTTACTATTTATTTTTTATTGCACACAAGTCCCACATATATTTTTTCATTATTTCTTATCTTTATTTTGTTTGCTATTTATACACAAGAAATTAAATACATAAATTATTGTAATATTTTTGCTTTCATTTGAAAACAGATAAATTTCCTTACTACTACTTATTATTTCATTTTTAGGAAAACTATGAATGTGGGTGCTGTAGGAGCCCTCAGAAGGATAAAGAGCGCAATATCAGTAGCACGCCATGTCCTAGAGCACACAAAACATTCGTTCCTAGCTGGAGAACTGGCAACACAGTTTGCTGTTCAGATGGGCTTCCATGAGGAGTCTCTTTCTACTACGGAATCTAAACAACTATGGTTAAAATGGCACAATCAGAACCACTGCCAACCTAACTTTTGGATGGTAAGGTATTAAAAATGTTATGATATACAGATACTCATTTGGTTTTAGCTAAATCATAAAATAAAACTATTCGATTTTTGTAAGTAATAATGATGACTTATTTTCATCATTTCATTGATTTTCAAGTGCCTATCCACTTAGATAAATATAACAACATTCTATTTATCTAATCTCAGGGTGTCAAGCCAGATCCTAGTAAATACTGTGGTCCTTATCATCAAATTAAGAAGAACAAAGATATACATCCTGAAGTACAGATGATAGTGGACAAATATAATCATGATACAATTGGAATGGTTGCTGTGGACAGCAACAGCGACGTAGCAGCCGGCACTTCGACCAATGGCGCTAAATACAAGATACCAGGGTATAAAATAAACTTTAGACTTTTTTTTAATGATTGAAGACCCATAGTCCAAATTTGATTTAAAAGTTCGCGCCACTCCACTTTTTCTATACAAATACTGGAACAAGTAGTAGAAGGACGCGCAATTTTAACCGACAAAACCCCACTGTGACCAGGTGTGTTAGATGATCCTAAACTTGTTCTCAGAAAACTGTAATACTTTTCAGGAAAGAACAACTTTTGGTTTATCAATATTATCAATAACTAACAACTATTTGCATAGCAACAGATTTTGAATTTTTTATTGAATTCTTTGATTGCATTTATACAGGAGAGTTGGCGACTCTCCGATTCCCGGGGCAGGCGCATACGCAGACAATGAAGTAGGAGGTGCCGCGGCCACTGGCGATGGCGATATCATGCTCCGGTTTTTGCCAAGGTAAGCGAGTACTTATTTATAAAAGGAAGAAATATGGCGTATTGAGTATTTTTTGATAATTCTTTTCTATACAAAATAGGAGTAGACGTCTTTCAGCTGATGATGTTACAAAATAGGTTCGATGTATCACATCTGCCAAGAGTCCCACGATGGATCAATTTCTTTTTTCTACGATATTTTCTTGCCCCTAAGCCAATATAGACCAATCCTGCTCGCCTATAGGCGTCAAGCTTGACCCCTATGATTGTAATAATAATTAAGTATGTTTTTCAGCTTTTTAGCAGTTGAAGAAATGCGTCGTGGAGCTTCCCCTACGGAAGCTGCGCAAACGGCAATCAAAAGAATAGCAGCACATTACCCCGATTTCATGGGAGCTGTAATAGCTTTAACAAAAACAGGGCAATATGGAGCTGCATGCCATGGAATCCCAGCATTTCCATTTGTTGTAAAAGATAAAACCCGAGACGTGTTTGATGTTGTTACTATTAAATGTTGATTTTCATAATAATTATGTTTCTTGTAATTAATTTTATTGTATTACACACACTGCGTCGTAGCTAGGGTCTTAAGCGAAGCGCCTCTGGCAAAATTTGAATTTTGCGCTTTCCAATACCTATATTCAAATATCTGGGATCATTCTCTTACCCTACATAATCAAAATCAAAAGTCATTTATTCAAACTAGGCTGAGAATCAGCACTTTTCGAACGTCAAAATTACATAAGACAGTCCCCCAAAACGCCCACCCTTCACCACTTCCTAGTGCGTTAGCTGGGAAGAAGAAGTGGCGCAACAAACTCCCCAGCTGCACAGCTGTCTGTTCAGTTAGAAGAACAAAAAAAAAGATTCTATATAATAGTATTCAAAATAATTTACATTAAGCAACCCAAAACATAATTAATATATATGACCCATAGGATCTTATCTGTGTATTACACTATCATATATCTATCTAGGATCCTATTTTTTGTCGTATGGCTCCTACACACTATGCCGGCGGCATGGCTTTTGCCACGCGGCACGTACCCCCGGCTTTTGCGCCTTCATTTGCTTTGCGATCCTGTGTGCGGCAAGTAGACTTGTACTTGCTCGGTCATTGAACGGATCGCTCCGATCTAGTACCATCTGTGAAATGTACTAGTTCGGACTTCTAGTACTATTAGTACACTAATTGAATGAAGAGTTTTACGAGTGCTTAAATGGTAGGCTCATAGGTGTTTACACCGAAAACCAAAAAGGAAACAAAACTTTAAATGAACAATTAAATTGTATCTACTATCAGTCACAGAGAATAATAGCAGTGTAGGATCTAAATTCAAAATGGAAACTAACTAGAAAGTACGTACTTATTATTTTAAGAAAATAATTTAAAAAAATCGGTAACCTCGCATGCCTATGTTTCGAAAGAAATAAAGCAAAATACCTAAACTATTTTCGTAATAAATAAAGATCGAAACACCTTGGCAAATCAGAGTTATGAAGTTGTAAGTTTGAGAACTCAGAGTGCAACAGGACTGAAGAGTGCGTCTCGTTCCTCGCTCCCTGGCGACCGGTCTGTTTCCCGCGCGATCCATGAATTGAGAATATGCGTGATCAACAGTGTTGCCGCAACTGAGTTCCCAAAAGGTACATATCCAGCGCAGAAAAGGTACATTTTGGGTTAAAAAGGTACATAAGCAATGCTTTTACTAAAATCATTGACAAAAAAATGCCCGCATTTTTATGATAGGGATTGTTTCTCGTGGTTAATATTATGGAGAAACCGTATCCGTTTCTAAACTTATCCGCTTTGCAAACAAGCGCGACCTTTTTTTTTTTTTTGAGGGTGGGAAATCATCAAATGACTTCTCCCGCTCTGGGCAGAGCGAGAGGGCGTGTCAGACTTTTACTGACTAAAACCCACCCGTGTTCCTTCCGTTGCCTGTGTGCCGGGGCCGCGATATCCCTTTCGGACAAACCCGCAACCCCAGCAGGCGTTGGTCCTTACGGACCACGTCAGTTGGTGCTGACATCCCTTTGAGGCGCGCGTGGAACACAACGCGCCATCGACCCGGGCCTGGTCCTTATCGAACGGCGAGCTGCCCATTGCTCACCGTCCGCAAGCCCACGCCTACGGTGGCCGGAAGTCGGCTCGCAACTTCCGACGCCCGGGGCGTCTCCTGCGGCGACTAGGGGCGTGAGGGCGCGAATCTTGCCTCTCCCTCGCGCGCTCCGCCTCCTCCTTCGCGAGCATTACTGCTTCGCAGAAGGAAGTGACGGCCTCCCATGCACTCTCGCTCCGGACCATGGCCTGAACCAGGGCCGGACGCGAGAGATCGCCACCGCCGATCGCCTCCGTGAGGGCACGGCGGTGCTCCGCCCAAGCAGGGCAGACCTTCACCGTGTCCTCCGGGCGATTCACACAGTGGTGACACCCGGGCGTTTCCTCCCGCCTTATACGGAACAGGAACCTCCCGAAACAGCCGTGTCCGGTGAGGACCTGCGTCAGGTGGAAGGTGAGGACGCCGCGGCACCTCTCTAGCCACTCCTCAAAGAGTCCCCTCTTTGAGGAGTGGCTAGAGAGGTGCCGCGGCGTGGTGCCGTTATCGCCACAATTGTGGCGTGCCCACAAACAAGCGCGCCCTGTGAGTAGTGTTCTGTGTCTGTCTTGACTTGGTGAGCGCGCCGCTCGGGCCCGTCGGAGACACGATACCTACAATGTTCATTGCCTACACTCTCGGCGGAAGCGAGACAAAGCTATTTCCTATTCCTACATTACGTAGGTCTGTGACTTCACATGCCACCGCTACTTAGGACCGAAGATGCTATCTCGTTTTGGCGGCGGTTTCAAAAAAGGTACGAGTCCGTAAAATGGTATTTAAACTACGATTTTACACATGATTTCGAATGTTAAGTTGAAAAGGTACGTAAACTAGACCCCATTACACATTACACATGGGAGGCCTAAAAGGTACGTCAAATGTGTAAAATGTACGCTAACGGCAACGCTGGTGATCAATGTCCTTAGTCTGCGGATCCAAGTCCGAACGACCGATCGGACGGAACGTGATCGAAACGAAGTACTAAATGACCGAAGTACTAGTAAGCTTACGGAATAGTTCATTCTAGTACAGTGTCGTGAATGAATTCTTAATAGTACATGTACTACACAAGCCTAGCGGCAAGGCCGGGCGCGCCGCGGCATGCCCGGCGGCAGTGCCGGTGGCCATGCCGCCGGCATAGTTTGTAGGAGCTATTTTGTGGTTGCAATCGTCTATGAAAACAAAATACTGCCTAGCTGCCTACAGCCTTTCGGCTCTCTCTCGACTGTGTGCCGAAAGTTTCGGCACACAGTATGACAAATAGAACAGCTTTATAGAACACCGATGAAGCTAAAACAATGAACTTCCGGCCGCCAGGAGCAGTTTGCTTTTATTTTTATTTTGTACAGCCATGTTGCCAACAATAATTTTAGAATTCCACTAAAGTATAGTGTGAACTACGCCGAAATTTCGTTGTACTTACTTTTTATCCGTCAATAAAACCGACCAGAATATGGCAATAACAGAACGGAAAAGGCAAAATCACTTAATTTAATGGAAGGATTTTGTATCAGGAAATTATGAAAATAAATGTGAAAATTCAATATATATTATTCAATATGGCAAGACTTGTTTCTATGATCCCATCTAACAACAATGTCAAAAATGATCAAAAATATTTGATCAAAGACGATTTCATTCATACGATTGTACATTTAGATTTGTGATCCTAGATATTTGATAGTGTAATACCCCCCTTACACTGAATTTGATTTTGTAACTTTCATATTTCCATAAGAGTAATATTTCCAAAATCAAAACAGGTAAATATTTGACAGCTATTTGCGACATTGCCAACTTTTAGGATAGCCCAGGATAACCCCTCATATTGTTTCACCCATAGGATGGGATATCATATTTTTGTAATGGAGTCAGAATCACATCATCCTTATATTTTTTGGCTTGTTGCCCCAAAGGCGGCCCTCAGGCTGTGGGTTTGCAAAGTGCACCTTGCTGAAGGTTGCGCCTTGCCAGCCGCCTGCCTGGCTAGCTCCTAGCTACGACGTTGATTATACACTCTATTATAGTGGTTCGTCGTTTAAGCTAAGTTATTATATGAAACTTTACTCGTAGTTACAGTAATTTTTGTGTATTATATTATCACACAGTGTTGTACAAAAAAAAACGTCAACGAGTTCATAATCAAGGTAAGGTATAAACTTTAGCGAGGTCAAGAAATCGTAAATATTATAGCAAAACAACCAGGTGTCAATAAAAAAAAAAAAAAACCATAGACAACCAACGCTGGCCGGGCCCGGAATTAAACAAAAGTCAAAAACGCAAATTCTTCGGCCATTTTGTGTTTGACTGTCTCACTGCGCTCACAGTTCAACGTAAGTTTTATTTTATTACTTTTTGAGTGATATTTTGTTAATTGAGTTTTATTTTGTTTCCCATGTTGTTATCCATTACGAAATAGATACTTATTTCAATAATAATCTCGGTTTTGTATTGTGTAGTGTAAAGTGTAGGTACGAAACCCCCACGTGGTTTCAGATTTAAAATTTTCATGATGAGAGCTTAAACCTTATTTCATTCGTGGTATCTACCATAGTGTTTACACGGTGATGGCCTTAACGCGTCTGATTATCACAGAAAAAAAGGCTTATTTTGTGCTGAGTAAAGACCACGCGACTAATTTATAACCTTATCTACAGAATGGCGGACGCTGCTCCAGCCGGTGGACGTGGCGGTTTTCGCGGCGGCTTTGGGTCTCGTGGTGGCGATAGAGGCCGTGGTGGTCCTCGTGGCCGTGGACGCGGTCGTGGTCGCGGCCGTGGACGCGGCAAGGAAGACCAGAAGGAGTGGGTGCCCGTAACCAAGCTGGGCCGTCTAGTACGCGAGGGAAAGATCGACAAACTCGAGAGCATCTACCTGTTCTCTCTGCCCATCAAAGAGTTCGAGATCATCGACTTCTTCCTCGGCCCCTCTCTCAATGATGAGGTCCTCAAGATCATGCCTGTACAGAAGCAGACCCGTGCCGGTCAGCGTACGCGTTTCAAGGCCTTCGTGGCCATCGGAGACAACAATGGACATATTGGTCTGGGTGTGAAGTGCAGCAAGGAAGTCGCCACCGCCATCCGTGGTGCCATCATCCTTGCAAAACTGTCTGTCCTGCCAGTCCGCAGAGGTTACTGGGGTAACAAGATCGGCAAGCCCCACACTGTTCCCTGCAAGGTAACTTTTATTTCTAACCAGTTGTAATCAGCCTACCAACCTATTGATATAATTTTAATGATGATACTGATAATCATTTCATTCGTGGTATCCCCTGAGGTTTTCCAGTGAAGTTCGTTAACGCGTCTGATTTATGCTACTCTAAACCCTTTCGAGAATCACATTATGAGTTTGATTTAAAATATTTTTGTTTTGTACTTTCAGGTCACCGGAAAGTGTGGTTCCGTTACCGTGAGGTTGATCCCTGCTCCTCGTGGTACCGGTATTGTGTCGGCTCCAGTCCCCAAGAAGCTGCTTCAGATGGCTGGTGTCCAGGACTGCTACACTTCAGCTCGTGGCTCCACTGGCACCCTTGGAAACTTCGCTAAGGCCACTTATGCGGCTATTGCCAAGACCTATGCCTACCTTACTCCTGACTTGTGGAGGGACATCCCACTGACCAAGTCACCTTACTCGGAGTTCAAAGCCTAAAGACAGTTTTGTTAAACTGAAATAAATGTGACTACCATCTTATCTGTCATTTTATTTTTTAACCTTACAATTTATTTAACTTTGAAAATCTTTTCAGTTTCTGACCTTATTCTATATTTGAATTAAAACAAAGCTTCATCAAAAGGAAAAATGTTCTTTCATGCTTTATATACAATATGTAGTACAAGTACAGTTTGTCTCAGTTCACCATACTGCCCTGTTCAATAAAATTTTAAATTTTTATGGGGTTACCTTTGCTGAAATATCGAATTAAGACATCAGCATAGATACCTAACTTGTCTCTTGATGGTAGGTAATACCTACCAAGCCGATTTCGCCGCCTACAGACAGGCTACATAAAGTACAAATATATCATTACTGCACATATAGTACATTTTGAGTGGCAGCATGCTCAAGTTTGATTCACGATTTTGGGTTGAGGCAGTAGTAGGTACACATTTATTTATTTGTGTGAAGGGAAAAGGGAGATCCTACTTCCTACTACTAATATTATTATAAACGCGAAAGTTAGTGAGTATGGATGGATGTTTGTTACTCTTTCACTCAAAAACTACTGAATGGATTTGGATGAAATTTAGTAAACAGATAGTTATAGGATACTTTTTTATCCCAATATTCCCACGGGATCGAGACTTATGCGGGTGAAACCGCGAGGCGCTGCTAGTGGTTAATAAAACAATATTTTACATTTTGCTAAAATCTTTTACTTCTTTTTCAAATACATCTATTGTGTGATCACATACTTTTTCTAAGTCTTTCAAACCTCTTTTCAGTATTTCTAGGGCTGGTGTTTCTTTTGATTGTATCCTGAAGTGCATTTTAGATTCGGCTGGATGTGGTACTGTGTAGCCACAGAAATCTACATCCTCACTGTAGACAAAGACATAGAATTAGTTCAATTTACAGAGAATAATATTACCCAGTCTGTTTGAGCCTTATTCACGTCATACTGGAGTTTCAAAGAAATACAAGAGGAATATTAAAGTGCAACTAAAATGTAGTAAATTGCTGAAAATAGTAAAGTACAACATGGGTTCATAAAAATACTTACTATCTGTTGATAATACATTTTAAGGCATTTCCTAATGTGTGACTCTCATTTTGAAACACATAGGTTCTGCATGTTGGGCCTGAGTCCTCATCCCCTGCAAGCTGAAATATTTATAGGAATAAGTTATTTAAAAAATTGGAAAATGTTAAGAGGC
This sequence comes from Agrochola macilenta, assembly GCA_916701695.1. NCBI lineage: Eukaryota > Metazoa > Arthropoda > Insecta > Lepidoptera > Noctuidae > Agrochola > Agrochola macilenta. The sequence continues at coordinate 16,959,073 of OU753560.1, read as the reverse complement.
AGACACTTTCTTGATAGATAAATGACTTGAAAGGTTTGAACCATAACACCAGGTTTTAGATACAATAATAAATTTTATTGTTGTGTTTAGAGGTTATGTTGTCATGTGGTAGTATTTACAATGTAATGGTTTAAAACTTTGGACTTTTGTAATTATAAAAAAAAAAATTGGAAGAAAGTATTTATCACAGGGAAATTTACCTCTGATATCTTCATTTTTCGGGCTTTTTACATGTACGCAATATTTCCTGAAATAATTGTCAATTACCTGCTTATATGAAAAGTAGCAGTAAGGTAACAATAGGTAATAGGTACAGAATTAGTTCATCAATATATTCAATAACACAGATCCATAGTTCTCGTTAAATTAAAGCACACACATTAGAAAACTATACTGCTCATGTTGAATGTTTACAATTATTTTTAATTTGACAGTCCTCATCAGTCCTTTGATACTGTCAATGTCATTCCGACAGTATAAAAAAAAAATACAGAACACAGTAGCTAGTCTTTTGAGCTTAAAGTCTCCCATTCAAAGCCCGACAATTGAAATCATAAAACCACAGAGTACTTATAATATACTGATAACTTGAAACGAAATGATGTTGCGAATGCTTTGTTTTAACTGAAAATAAAACTTTTTTTATTCTAGCGATGTTTTTTATTATAATCATAGATGACAAATCATATAAAGGTACATTATTAACAATGTAACACTAATGACTTACTAGCTAACTATAGGTACTTATAGAATAATAAAATAAAATTATACTCAAATGAAAGAATCACGAATAATACAACCCAATGCACGTGAAAAATAACTATAAACATATTTGGTGCGCCTACACTGCAGGGGCATGGTCACGTTTTCTGTCGATCGACTATCGTTGATCGATCAGGAGCGACCTCGTCCCGGTGTCTCTCTCAGTCTGGTCTCTCACTTAGACCTTTCTGGCTTGAGTAACTCTACCAGCAGAGCCCCAAGATTTGATTGAGACGCGCAAGCCCCCCCCACGACGACAACGTAGAGACACCCTCGGTGGGGAACCTAACCTAACCTATTTGGTAGGAGTGCCTTAGTTATATTACTACTAGATCTTGCTCGTATCATAGTTATATTCCTAGTAAGACAGTTGATGAACCACCTTCATAATTATAACTATGTTACGGTAGTCTGTTTGTTACGGCTAATCTCCGAAACGGCTAGACCGATTGTGACGGGACTTTCATTGGTAGATAGCTGAAACTATAAGGAGTAATAAAAGCTCATTTTATTTTAGAAAAATTGTAGGCTTTTAGAAGCCCACACAGAGTCGCAGAAGTAGGTAGGTAGGTTTTTAGATGTAAAATAGAGCCAGATGCGGTCGTGTATTGACTACAATTATAGACAAGAGAGAAAATCAAAATACTTAATAGGGTAAAAAAGTCAAAAGAAATATAAAAATATCTTTCTAAAACCAGCCAGTGTTTTGATTATGATAAAACGTAGGTCTCAAGAAAAAATAATTACTGTCCACGCGGAGAGGGAGCCTAACAACGTCTTGGTGCCTATCGGTTAGGCACCAAGGCGTTGTTAGGCGCCCTCTGTTTCTAGATACTCGTACAATTATTATCAACACGCTGCTGCCCGCGGCTTTGCTCGCGTGTATTTTCTTTTTCTAAATTTCAGGATTATCTACAGAACAGTACCACTCATTTCGATTTCAATAAATTTGTCGACAACCACGCAAATTCTTAATATTGACCTTGGCTTTGGATAGATAATTACTTGACAAGATCCTTTGGATATACCTACAAAAAAAGAAATGTCCTTGGTATTCCTACCATTAATTGTACACACCACCAGACTGTGGTACTATACGTAGTTTGGCAAATTTAAAAACAAATAAAACGAAACGTCCGCGTCGTATCGCTGCCAGTGGGCACACCCTGAACTTTGTCCCCTTATTGAGATGGTTTAAACCGGATTGTACCCTAACGGTCGTCGGACTACTTCCCACGCACGGGGCGTTAGTATGAAGCTTATAGTCTGCTCCTTATTTAGTCATGGGCCCTAATTGCGTAACACACGATGAATCACAATCTATGTATTTCATTTAGATAGTTCAACGACAACGTTGTTGAGCAGACAATTTTTTCGAACTTATGTCGCAATGGATTAACAATGTCCATCAAAATGATTCAGATTGGTTGTTATTGGGTGTCAATATCTTTGATGATTTGTTTACTGTACAAAGTGCATTTGTAAGAAAAAATGCTATTCGCGGCGGGTCTTTAGTTCTTGTTTCAAACAAGTTGAAATGTAAACAACGTTTAGATTTAGTTAATCTTTCTATTGAGTGCACTATTGAGTTGTGTTGAACTAGAGCGATACGTTATAATTTGCGTTTATCGACCCCCCTCTGGGGATTTTATTCGTTTCGAATCGGTAATGGAGGATTCACTCAATAGACTAAAATCAAGTAATAAAAGCATAATTTTATGTGGCGATTTCAATGAATGAATTTTTTTTTGCCATTATGGACTAAGTTATGATGACGAACAACTACCGGAAATATATTATGAAGGGCGGCACGGTTGACATCTGTCGGGCTTGGGCATGCCACATTGAAGTTTTGAACCTCAATCGCATGCCACCATCCTCCGGGGGAATATATAATTTTTGGCAATAAATCTGACACATTATTTCTGCCTGTAGTAGGTGAGTACACATCAGGTCTAGTAGGGCTATTGCTCTAGTAGTACTATGGGTACTAGACCCATACTACCACTAGAGCAATAGCATCATTAGACCAATAGCACCACTAGACCAATAGTACCACTAGACTCTTAGTACCGCTAGACCGATAGTACCACTAGACCCTTAGTACTTGTAGACCAATAGTACCACTAGACCAATAGCCCCACTAGACCCTTAGTACCACTAGACCAATAGTACCACTAGACCCTTAGTACCACTAGACCCTTGGTACCACTAGACCAATAGTACCAATAGTACCACTAGACCAATAGCACCACTAGACCCTTAGTACCACTAGATCAATAGCACCACTAGAGCAATAGCCCCACTAGACCCTTAGTACCACTAGACCAATAGTACCACTAGACCCTTAGTACCACTAGACCCTTGGTACCACTAGACCAATAGTACCAATAGTACCACTAGACCAATAGCACCACTAGACCCTTAGTACCACTAGATCAATAGCACCATTAGAACAATAGCCCCAATAGACCAGTACTAGCACTAGACCCATAGTACCATTAGAGCAATAGCCCCAGTAGACCCTTAGTACCACTAGACCTATAGTAACTTTTGACCCTTTCCCACTCGTTTTAAACTCATTACAATAGTTATTTTCTTCAACAGTAATGTTTGTCCAAGAAGCTGAAATTGACTGAAAATTTTAAGTAGGCAAAGGATCTATGTAGACCCTGCAATAGAAAGGAGACATGTTGTAACCTACCTAACTTTCAATTACAGAAGTAGTTCTACATTAACAGCTCAACAGTGTCAAAGTCAAGTTTTGTTAAAATTATTTGTAAGGGCGGAGATGCCACTGCGCCAGCGTCAACCTGACGTTAGGTGTAATGAAGTGCTTATAACATCCGAAGTAATTTACCTTTATAACCTTTGTCTCCGTGTTTAAATTTATCTCATCATTGCGTTTCGCGAGTGATCTTTCTCGGGTAAATTAAACTTTGCGGGCGGCTTGGCCCATTATGTTGGTGCCGTCATAGTTATGTTCCAACATTGTCTCAGAAACATGGAATACTGAAACAAGGGAGATATTGAAGACATAATTTTATAATGGTAATTAGGTCCAGGTCCTTTTTTTTTTGCCTTTTTTAAATCCTCATGGATACGCCTGTCTCGGGCCGAGGGGTCTGTCCGACTAAAACTATTTGGTGTTTCTCAACTACTTTTGGCCGGGGTGCTGGAAGACTTGCACAGTTTGTCAGGCTCCTCCGGCAGTTATGGACCGCATACAGTTGACACTTCCTCTTGAGAGGCGCGTGCGGAACACAGGCGGGAACGGAACAGGACGTCGCCACGACGCTGCCGTCTTTATGATTGGATCCCTACGTACCAATATTAATTAATTGTGGGTTTCGATTGTGGCTGACTGATCACTGAATGCGGCGGAGATCCAATGGACTCGAAGTAAAAGTTAAGCACTCACTGACTGCACAGGTCTACTCAAATCTGTGTGGTTCTTTTCTCAAAAGACCATTTCAGACACTAATCTACATGGTCCTCATATGGCTTGACCAAGATTATGTCTGGACTTTAAAGTGAACTCTGAGTTTGTTTCGGCTTTTCTTCTCAGAGTAGTCGCATAGGAAACGCCGAACTCATCTAGTAATTAATTTTTAATTTTTTATATGACTTGTAAAAGTGATTCCTATATCCTATTTACAGAATAAACAATTTCATTTCATTTAATTTTGTCAAAATATAATAATACAGTAAAACCCGCTGTTTAAGGCATTATGTATCTTCTTTGGGTGAAAGCGAAGATGCCCTGCAAGTTAAGTTATATTGAAAGTCTTGTATTTACGAATGCATCAAAATCTCTAGGTATGTCAAATCAAAATACTTAAGCAATCCTACTATAATATTATAAATGTGAAAGTTTGTATGTTTGGTTTGTTTATGTTTGGTACTCAATCACGCAAAAACTTTAATTTAATCCAAATCCGTTCAGCCGAACGGATTTGGATTAAATTTGGCACACAGATAGCTTATAACCTGGATTAACATATAGGATACTTTTCATCCCAGTAGTACGTTCCCGTGGGATAATAAATTTTCGACCTCCACGCGGGCAAAACCACGGGCGAAAGCTAGTAATTTAATAATTTTATCTGTAAATTCTTTGAACCCATAATAAAAGAAGCTATGGAATATTTATAGATACGATTTTTTTGAGTAGCATTTTTTGAACCACATTTGTTAAATGTTTTAGTGCAATAACTAGCTTTAAATACCTACCACAAAAAAATGAAACTTCACCGAACATGGTTGCAGAATGACCTCTTAGGTCATTCTGCAACCATGTTCGGTGAAGTAAATTTCTTAACGTTCTTTTGGTAAGCAGACATTTTTAATTTCTATTTTCTTTAAAAAAAATGTAGTGACTATTGCTATCTCATTATTTTATTTTAGTGTAATTGCTCTGGGCGCAATAGTGACACCAGTTGCCCAAGGAGATGGTCCTCCTGTTCTTACACCCTACTTGGAAAATAGAGAAACAGAAAAGGCTAAAGAGCTATCGGCAGTGCGGCCCGAGCCTGTTCGCTGGCGTCTAGTCACGCCGCGTATTTCACTGTTAACAAAACTGCAAAATAGAATATGTACTTTTGGTACTCTCCTGCGCAAGGAGTTCCACTTGACAGTACGCCGTTGGTTATCTGGCTACAAGGAGGGCCTGGTGGTTCTTCTTTATATGGCTTATTCAAAGAAATTGGGCCTATAATGATAGTTAATCATACGGGTAAGTATCTGATGAATTTTATACAGGGTTATTGGTAAAACACCAATAACCTTTTAAGGGGTCATTGTATTCCTCAATATGAACCACTTTTATTATGGGACGAAACCTGAAATTATGAAAAAAAGATCAGCTGTTCCCTACATTTTGACGAGTTATGCGAGCATAAATATAGGGAACAGCTGATTTTTTATTCGTGACAACACACAGAAGTCTCAATTGGTCCGGAGCACAAGCGTACCGGGACGCTGAAAGAACACTTCTCAGAGATGCGGAAGATAACAACCGCCTAATTCGCTTTCTCGCTTAAGACCCTTTGAAATCATCTTAAACAGGTTTTACTGTACTGCAAAAAATACAGAGGTATCATCAAAGAAGTTCATAAGTTAACAGTTAACCAGTTTCAAATCAAAATCCGACGATGATCACATCTGTTGCCGGTACAGTTCTATAGTCACCGAGCGCTGCAAGCAAGAATAGTCCTTTCGGTGGTTAGATATGAACTTCTTCGATAGTACATACCTGTATTCTATAGGCAACTTATAATAAGGTGGACAGGCCGACGTTGTATAGGTGCATTTTGAACATATTGAAGCGACGAGTACCTACCATATTATTTTATTTTACCTTAGTACTGACTCTCTTTGACAATACCTTCATACGGTATGATATTCAAGCTAGTATTACTGCCACCAACGCGCAACGTATAGTTCTATACCCTAAGTGAAAAGTGGTACAAGTCAGAAATGCTCCTTTTGAGAAATTTTCATAAAATGTTTTGCATTTTTTTAATAATAATAATAATAATAAATACTTTATTTCAGACCATGGTGTCCATTTTGTTAGTAACAATGTTCTTATAGACTAGTGTTAGTAATACGCAAATCAATCACAATAAAATAAAGTAAATTCAACAATCACTACTGCGCCATTCCATGACAAATGACGCAGCAATGACTAATGGCTACAACTTTCTTATTACTGTGTTTTGTTATGTTTTGATTTTTATCAATTGGAAATTGTTATTATTAGGTCGGATATGCTTTGATTTGTTAAAAAAAAATTAGAATCTGAGATATTAAAAAAACTAGACTTATATCATGAGCCACATTTAAGTTCCAATGTGTATAATGTTATAATTTAAATTATAACATTTTAAATATTATAAAATGTACTGGTGTTGAATGTTACAAGTATTTTTTAAACATCTTGATAGCAATAGACTTATAAATAATAAAAACACTAGAACTAATTTTGTTTAGTAAAAAATAAGACTTCGTTGGTACCGTGTTGGTACACATTAAATGCAATAAAAGATAAGGTGTATATCGATTTACCTTTAATTATATCAAATGAATTACAACATTTTCAAGGTGTACCTAAAGTAATATAAGTTTAATTTTATTTCTATTGTAGGGACCTAGTAACATGTACTTATACTGTGTGGGGGTCTATTTTAATTTAAAAAGCGGGTAAACAAAAGTGTAGATATGTACTTTAAGTATATTTTTATTATTTGTTATAATCAATAGTCATATCAGTGTTTTCCTTAAATCAATAACAGTCTCACTTTATTCAGTCTACATTATTACTTAACCACTATAAAAACAACGAGCCTAAGAGAAAAACCACTGAAAACTGAGTTCCCTAATAGTTAATAACTATTTATGTCCTTAAGTTGATTAAAACAATAGCATTCAATATGATGTCACATTCGCTACTTCTAACATTTAGTCATTTAAATCTAATGCATTTGTTTTTTTTTATTTAGTACCAAATTATTTACCGTAAACCAATCTTGAACTTGAATCTTCTCCATAGGTACCTGCTATGCTTTGGAATGGGCATCTAGCTTCATCTTTCTGACTGACCGACCCCTTGACAATTCAAAAGTGCCTGAAATTAGTTTAATTGAAATAAATGCTTTGAATTTGAGTTTGAAGAGTTCACGTTGTCAAGATTTTGTGACCGTCGGTTTATTTTAAAGATCAATGATGTGTCATCTGCAAATAACACGATCTTCGGTTGATGTTGAAGTGATTGGAGTAAATCATTAATATAAACTAAAAAGAGGAATGGACCCAATATCTAACCTTGATGAACGCACATTCACATTTCAGAACCCAATGAGTTTACGCCGTTTACTTGAACTTTAACTTTCGTCATTACCTTCCCCGCCAGCATAGCCGTTCTAGCGCTTTCTCACTGCGGAGACGGCCGTGACAGAAAGAGACAGACTTTTGAAGACAAAACTACATTATCACTTCACACAATAATGACTATTGATCGATTTCTAAAAATCCTATACCACAGCGATATAAATAAATTTACATTATTAAGAACTAAACGCGTTACTAAAAATAATTCACGTGTAATTTGATAGAGGTTGAGTTGTATCACTTAACACGTTGATGGTATTTAGTGTTGCTTGTACTTATGAGATATAATTTGAGTTATACTATCATTAACAATTGATAATTGTATGGTATTTTTTGTGTCAAGTCAAAGCTCATGTAATTAATATTAAATGTGTCAAGTATTACAAATCGAGATAGTCTTATTTACACGTACGCACGGCTACACATCAAGCTATACATTTCCAGTATAAGCTGACCTCACATTGTACCGAAATCCTATACAATGCGAGATCAGCATAAACTGGAAATGTATAGCTTGATGTGTAGCCGTGTGTACTTGTTTAAGTTTAAGCTTAAGTTCAATTTAATATTACTAAAGACATTTATCTTATGACATATACAGTACTAATGACATATACACGAAAATTGTCCAAGAATGCAACTTGTATCATTCAACACAAAACTAATTTCTCGTTCCATAATAGATAGAGTTAAACCGATTAGATAGAAAAATCTAATAAAAGTCAAGCTTCAAGATTGTATTATACAACTCAAAACTGCTACAAGTCGAGTTATATCACTTTTCACTGAGGGTACAGAATTAATACGGGAACTGACGCAGCTTTATTAAATAATAATGCCGTGCAAGAGTTTGTCTCCTATCCGTACATTACACGCACCTTCTAGCTAGGTTAGGTTGCTTAAACGGCTTGTCACACCTACCTTGTGCTATTTTGTGCTCATTATACAGGGTGGCTGGACATGGACGTGAAAACTGTTACCAGGAATTCGACGCGAAAACTAATACCATGGATTCAGTACATGATTCTGAACCCGCCCTGTGTCAACATTTTTCGTCGGTTATAAAAAAAAATCTGGTGTTCCACAAATTTTTACCGCGTAGGAATTGTACTTTTCTATGAAACAACAGTTTTATTTAATAACCGACGAAAAATTTTAACGCAGGGGTTCAGAATCATGTACTGAATCCATGTTAAAAGTTTTCGCGTCGATGCCACCCTATACAGACTAGCTTTCGCCCGCGGTTTCGCCCGCGTGGATGTCGGAAATGTATCATCTCACGGGAACGTACTACCAGGTTAATCAGTCCAGGTTATAAACAATCTGTGTGCCAAATTTCATCCAAATCCGTTCAGCCGTTTTTGCGTGATTGAGTAACAAACATGCAAACATACAAACTTTCACATTTATAATATTAGTAGGTAGTATATATATAGTAGGAAGTAGGATGGGATTATTAAGTAGGATACGTGGAACTTCTGCTCAGATACATCCAATAAACACAGGAACCCAAACGTAACAAAGAACATGATGAATAAGGATTACCTCTATTTCCCGCAAGCCGATCTTATTATATTTTCTAAGTGAAACGACCAGGGAGTTTGTAGGTAGCTAGCTACTATTGGAGCTTCGAACTACAAAAGGGGTTCTTCCAGTATTTTTTTAATCTCTGTTCATGACAGCGTTTGTCTTCTGTAGGATCTCTATTTCCTTCCTCCTTTCTCTCTTTTGTAAAACTTTACGTTGGTACCTGCCGGTCGAATAGGTAAGGTATAACGAGGAGTACCTAGGGATAATCTGAGCAAAGTATTCACGGTTTTATTTTACATTGATAATACAAAAGTTTTTTTTATAGGTTTTACGCAAGTGCCACTGTGGATTTTGATTACTTCAATAGATTCGATCCAATATGTAAGTCAATGGGCTGGGCCGGTACTGCAGTGTCACATCGGTGCGGCACTACGCTTCTTTCAAAATCTTACGTCAGACTAAATAAAATTAAAATAGTGTTTAAAAATCTTTGAAATTTATTCCCAGCGTTGTAAGAATTTTTTTTTTGAAAGTCGTAAATAGTTTAAGAGCGTTTATTCTGAAAGAGGGCAACGTCGCAAATAGATGTCAAATATTTCGCTGTTTTGATTAATTTGGCAATATTAAATAAATGAAATAAGAAATGCGGTTAACTAGCGAAATATAATATTAATCATTTATTGCAATTGTAACACTGAATTTGATGTTGACTGATAACCGTTTTAGATGTAAAAAAGGCATTTGGAAAGTTTCCAAATACTTTTTTTACTTCTAACACTAAATATTCGGTGCTACGATATTAATTATTGCATTTCATAATCAATATTTTAGTTCAATAGTTAGCCATATTTCAAATTTCCATACAGTAGTAATATTGCCAAATTAATCAAAATACGTAAATATTTGACAGCTATCTGCGATGTTGCCAACTTTTACGATATATTTTAATTAAGATACAACCTGACACTGACCTGCAAATTGCAAAAAAACGTAAGAAAATTGAAATTTCGCGGGCTACCTTAGCACATCCCTCTTAGGAAATGCAGGAGTTTACAAGTGAAGTTATACTGCAAAAGTGTTCTGAGACTAGCTTTTCTCTGTCGACGTCTGAGACGTTTGAAAAGTACCGGTGTTCTTTATTCAAAGTAGTTTCCCGCTAAAACGGTGGACTGGAGGGCGTAAAACGCGTAAATTTTCCCGCCATTTTTACATTGCTTACTGGATAAATGCATCGGGACTGGACTTGTGTTAGTTTTCACAGTTTCTTTATAAACGTCAACCAAAGGCCACTTACTACAAGGACTAAGCGGTTCTGCTTTCCTGGTTCAGCCATCTTCACCAAGACTGCGCTCGCACTGGATTCTAATTTATTAATTTCTGAGGCTAAAATTAATTTCTTGAAACAGTTTTGCGGATAACTTTGATTTTCGTCAAGTTACATCTACCTCGTTTTGTTCTTACAACACCGAGAACCTATGACCATATTTTTTTTCGATCAGCTTGCTGTTCTTAGGAACGAGACGTCTGTTAAGTGCAAAGAATATTCCTCACATGTTGTTTGTTATATCTTCGCATACAAAATTCGCAAGTCACTTCATTCAATTTACTCGACATCGTAAAACTTAAGGGCTGACTCATAAACGTGGTTATGGGTTATAGGCGACATTATTAACTTAGACGTCTTGAGTGAGGGTTTCGTCTTAACATCCCTAAATAACTTGAATTCCAAGTTGTCTTATGGAGGTGGTTTAACTCTCGCGGGTGTACCAATTAAAATGAGTAAGTATAGCCCGTAAAGTGTTTTGTTATGAGATTAACATCTAAGAGCGTTCGCAGACGGCATAAAATCGGTGGCCGATTTTTTGTAGGACCGGCTAGTAACAGTCGAGATCAAATGTATCAACGTACACGTCCTAAAAAAGGCACCTTAATAATACAAAAAAAAACCGGCCAAGTGCGTGTCCGACCACGCACAATGAAGGGTACCGTTTGGGATGAATTTATCCCAAAAACAAACTTAACTTAGTTGTTGAGAAACACGTTCTCTATACACGTTACATGTTCCATGCGTCACGGTCAATTCTCCAACTGCAAATGTAAGTTTGTAATCGCAAAAAAATATAAGAAAAAAAGAGATTCTGGTCGCCCATTTCAAAAGGCAGTTTTCGTACGGAGAAGAATGGGCAAGAAACTCCACCGTTACTCTTTTAAAATGTCTTACAATATTTTGTATTATTAATAAATTATTTACTATCTCGTGTTTTGATAATATTTCCATAAATATTTTAGCACTTTATTATTGTACTGCCAAAGTAACTCGCCGCATAGTATACTAACTAAGCTAAGTCATATTCCTGACATGTAGTTTGCACGTTACTTGTTTACTAAGTGGCTCATTGAGCCAACTTACATCGTATTTTGTTGGTACACGCTAACCGCTAACCTCTTTAATTAGGCTGTATGACACTATGATATGTTTGCCTTAAAAAAATTGCACTATGTATGACAAGTTATTATTTGTTTTTTTTTGTTAGGTATTACAAAAAATCGGCCAAGTGCGTGTCAGACCACGCACAATGAAGGGTTTAGTTTAGGGTTTAGTTGAACAAGTGAAATTATATAAAATTAAAAAAACCCGGGACACAAACATTTCCTCATTTCTCTTTCCTACTCCATCACCAGACCCTGTTCATCATCTATATATAACCTATTCATTAAGACCATTCCAATGAGCCCAAACACGATACCTGTGCTGTAAGTTGGTAAGGGAGTTGGGTACCCTGCAAATTCCAGGTGATCCCGCAGCATCAGTTCAAGGTTACTATGTTCTTCTAATATCATTGAAGTAACAGAATACCAAATTTCAAATCGATCAGAGCTGTGGAAGGCGCTCACAGTCATCAACTAGAAAAGAGCTAATAATCTTCAAACGGCTGAACCGATTTTGATAAAACATGTCTCAGAACCATCACTAGAAGAAACCTGCTTTCAAATAAAGAAAACCGCATTCATATCGGTTCACCCGTTTAAGAGCCACGGTGCCACAGACACACACACACAAGTACCGGTCAAACTCATAACACCCCTATTTTTACGTTGGGGGTTAAAAAAATGTTCTCCCATACAGCGATATACGTCATGGTCAATTCACCAACTAGAAAAATTTAAGTTTGTAATCGCAGAAAAAAATATGTGTTAAAACTACAAATTAACGATTTTCGGTCTTTTTCCTTTACTTGTGCTGTGAGACCTTGCTTCTTGCCAAAGGAGAAACCCAAACTCCATATAAACTTGGGCCTGGCGTTACAGGGCTGGAATTTGGCCATAAATTAGAGCATTTAGGAAGGATTCACGACCCCAATTTTCACGTCTCCCAGCAATGGCCAAATAGGTAAAATCAGACAATGTTTACTTTTTAGGTTATTTTATTATTTGAGTTATTTCAATAAAAAAATGATGAAAAATGATGATAATAATGGTATTTTTGAGGCTTTGTTTCCTACGTAAATCGGGAACGCACGTGCGCTGTACTGGTTTCAACGCCTGCAGCCTATCACGATGAGGTTTGAGGTAGGTACACACGGCTACACATCCAGCTATAGTTTTCCAGTCTAAGCCGATCTCGCATTGTATAGGATTTCCGTACAATGCGAGGTCAGCTTAAGCTGGATAGTATAGCCAAGTACGTAAAAAAACGCATAGGGGGTGACTTCTGATTTGGTATCCGATTGATCTTACTGAAAACCTCAGCTGAAAACGATGTTTATTTAACAAATGCAAGCCAGTAGTGTTGTTAGTGGGTTATAACACTACTTGCTTGCATTTGCTAATATTGTATCTACTAGGGGATTAGATGCAATCTCAGATTACAGTCATCTGAGATTGTAAAGATATATTAAAATAAAAAACACATCATTATGATGAATGGTTTTATTGATCACCTTCTTCATTAGGATTATCATAATATAATACCCTCGTGCCATAATTATGCTCATGGTGTGGGCACAGCAAACAACCATTCTTTTGCCATCGATACAGGTGCAATAATATTGGAGTATAGCATCATCCCACTTAGAGAGCTGTCGACTAATATATAAACTATTACTTATATGCCTGGATTTTATTCATCCTCTCAACATCCAGGTTGAGTCTGATGTTGAAAGCTCTTGCTGTAGGCGGTTCTGTTGGTCACCGCCCACCTCTCTACTCGTCGGTGTCCTATAGGTGTCTGTTCACTCTCTTCTGGTCTATTATCATGAAGAGATACAGCATTGGCATGATTTCAGCAACCTTGGCAGGTAAAGTCTTTTTCATTTAAGTACCTGAAACAAACATTTATCATTTGACTATTAGGTCTAGCACTAGCATTTAGCAATAAACATCTGAGTGGCACACATTTGGATAAACATAAGCTTTATTACATTTCCACTGTAGGGACACAGGCCTCCTCTCTGAGAGAGGGAAGATGACCCACTGACCGGAATAGGCTGTAGTTAACCATGCAGGTTCAGTCTGGATTGGTCATGTCTTCGAATATGAATTTTTTGCACATTTTGGTCATTGCATAGTACAAAAATGTTACAATACAGAAATATCGGATACTAACCGTTTGAGGCGTGAACCATTCCTGTACAGTTGAAAGAATCATTTCATCTTCCAATCTTCGCCTTCCTATTGTATTGCAGTGGTCTGGTGCGGAAGTAGGTCTGGTTATTGTAGCCGTTGCTATTCCGCAATGAATGCACAGGCTCATGATGTCATTATGTCCAGTCGTAAAAAGAGCATTATACAGATCCAGTTTTCCAGCAAAGGTCAGCAGGATTGGCAGGGTACGGTGTCCAATGTTCAAGCAAGGGCAGTCAGAAGGCAAACAATTTTGGAGTTCAGTATTCGAGCAGAGATCAAATAATTAAATCCGGAAAAATACGGACAAACAATAATCAAATAAGCAAAAATACGACAAGCGAATGACAAGACAACATCAACAATGACATGACGTGACAATTGACAGACGTTGACATTGACATTTCTCGTTTACTAGTGCAATCCATGGTGAAATCGATTAAAACGATTATTTATATCTTTTAATGATTTTTTAATGGTGGTTACGTTAAAAATCAATTAGATTCCAATTTTTTTTATTTTAATTTGATATTATTAGTACCTAAAAAAGCAATTATGGTTAAACAATGAAGTAATATTTAACACATTGTTAGGGTACGCTCTATTGATATAATGCCAGCGTTTGTGAAGTTAGAGACATATAGTGAAATAAGGGTTGTAACCATAGAAATATAAATAACAGGAGAAGTGGTATGGGGGCGTGTCTGTGTCCGCGCGTCTTGATCACAATGCTCATGCCTCAGGCAAATGGCCGTCTCCGCTAACTAGTGCGCTTTCGAGCGCGATCGTGATAACATTTAAGAATACCGTGTTGTTCAGTGGTTTCTTGTAAAAATCGAAGCTATACTATAAACTTTATAAATCGTAGAACCACTTTTCATAAATCAGCACAAGTATTTTGCTATATTTGTGTTGAAAATCATGAAAAACAACAAATCGTAAAATATTTCTTGCCTTTACTACGTTATTTTTGTTTTCATATATCACAGCGACTGTACTTTTATTGTAGTAAATACATTGCTTCTTTACCACTACCAAAGTATGTCGCTAAGTAACTGGACAAGCAATGTAAAAATTACAAAACGATATTTACTTTAAGCGGTTGCATCGTTAGTACGGCCGCAGCGTCTTGTGACGGATTAGTGATGTGGTTGTGCAGATCCACTAACGTAGGCTATCGACAATAATGTCGATTGTCGTATGAATTTATATTACTATTAAAGTTTATTCTTCAATTTGTCAACAGTTATAGCCTGATTGGAAGACCGATGTGAAATCTTGTTTTATACTCATTTAGATTTTCTCATAATGTTGTTATTTTTTTGGTTTACTTAATATTTCTTTTTTTTACTTACTTATTGTTTATTTATATCATCTTATTATATGTATATCGTTTATTATTTATAATTTTTTCAGCAACTTCCAAAAATTTTAATACAATAATAAATGGGAGAATCGATAAGTTTCCGATTTAGTCAATCACTAGCGTATATGTAAAATAAATGGCTTTTGCACAGCACAACGATAGCGAATGATGTTTTCGTGTGGGTGAGTTGTACGGTGCATGGTAAATGTACGCTGTGTTTGATGGGATAAGGTTTATAATTGATTATGTAGTACGTTCTGATTTGTAAATTGCAAGTGTGAGCGGGGCCTCGTATTTATTGGGTTTACTGATCGCATGTGTGATCGCAGGCTAGAGAGTAGGGATAGATAGAAGACATTGGGTTTCGATACATTTTCAACTACCGGGCATATCTCCTTCTTTCTTATATCTATGGTTGTAACGGTTTACAAAGGTGGTATAAAAAAATAAAATAGAAAACTACTTATTTTCTACACTTGGCCATTGCTATTAAGGCTAAGATTTAAATGGGTTAATTAAGCAAAATAGTCAATTTTTTTGGTACATATCTGATTCGTGTAACGGTTAGGCCCAGAACCGGGTTTCTCCTTTCATGATTCTAGTCTAGGTCAATCGGATTACGGGAAGTGCCCGTGGTTTTGATTTATTTGCGTCACTGGATCGGACTTCACACGTCTAATGGTATGAACTACTTGTTACGTGGATAGTGTGGGGTCCGACTCCAGACTTATGATTAGGATACTAACATTAGATTCAGTTTTTCTTTACTAACACTGAATGGATTTCTGTGGTCCGAAAATAAAGGTTTAATAAATAATAAAATATGTCGCATAACTGGCCGTATTTTTTATTGCGTTGACTATGAACCTTGTTTTTTTAGAGCTCCAAAGGACCGTAGGTAGACCTATGTAAGCATACTTTTTTCAATTTGCCACTGCATCTTCTTTTAAACCGCTACGTTGCCTTATCACATCATTTCTCAGGGCTAAGCCTCATTCAGAGTTCGTAATATTTTTCAGGTTTAAATATTCAAATGATCAAATCAAAGCACTAATTAATAAAATTGTTGGTGGCACTGCAAATTGACTTATATTTATTTATTTAAAATGGGTATGCCAACATCATAATTATACATTGTGCATTAAATTGTAAAAGTTAACAAGTATGGGTTCTTATATTTATATACCAATTACAGCTGTATACGATATTGACATAAAACAAACAACCTTCAAAGTAAATTAAATATTTTTATAGGTATTTGTTATAACATTTTTAATTTTTAATAAGAGTCTGTTGTAATTTTCAGCAGCAGTAAAATATTTTAATTATTTAATTATGAATAAAGATGTAACTATCGTTATTGTATTCAAATAATTAAAATATCTTACTGCTACTGAAAATTACAGCGTCAAAAATCAAGAATTTCCGTATAAAAATGTAATAGCACTTTTAAGGGGCCTATTACAAAAATGCGCGTAGATGCATGATTTCCTCGTTGAAATTGAATACTATTCGTTGGTTAGTATAAATAACAATTACTCGGTAAAAATAGTTCGTTTTCTCTTCTACAATAATAATAAAGCGATTTTTTCATTATTTATTTATTTATCTAGCAATAATCGTTCTCCTGATGCATGTTTTGGCAAAAACTC
Source organism: Agrochola macilenta (assembly GCA_916701695.1). Classification (NCBI taxonomy): domain Eukaryota; kingdom Metazoa; phylum Arthropoda; class Insecta; order Lepidoptera; family Noctuidae; genus Agrochola; species Agrochola macilenta. The sequence goes on along the minus strand of OU753560.1, from coordinate 16,942,249 downwards.
ATGTAGAGCTCATTTGAGAGCTCTAATTTGCGGATTCTGTTGAATATAATTCATCAAAACAATTTTTTTCATATTAAACATATCCGATACTTTGATAATAATAGAATACATTTTTGTTATATGACTTTTATTAAAAGAAAAAATTACTGGACCTAATTCAATTTTCTACTAAAGAGGTTTGGAAACAAGTCTGAATATCCGAAGTTCTATATCATTTTCGTACGTAGTATTTATACTAAAATAATCTCCAACATTTGCTTAATAACAAACAATTTTTTTATTTTATTTTATGCTTTTTTCATTTTTTTATGAATAAAATAAAAGTACCATATATTTCACTGCGCCGGCAATGTGCGCTCAGTATCGCAAGAATGCTTTAGCGCAGCACCGAAATGTAAGAGGGCTCTTAAAATGAAAAACAAAACAGCTTTGACTAAGTAAAAAAAAACTTACAGAAATATCAATAAAGATAAAATAAGCTTAACTAAGTATGATATTAATCATTTAAATGTTTGTGAAAATAACTGCGCAAGAGGGTTTTTAATTTCGGCAGGGAACCAAAGAACACACCCAAATCAGGTAATTTTGAGTTGACTTCTTTATATTAAATATACATCCTAGATGTTGGCGAGTGTCTCCCAATGTTATTTGTACAGGTGGCATCCATTTGTTTACATTTTAATGAGATACTTTTGTAGCAGACTATAGATACATATTTACAGGACAGTTCTTTACGCTATCAAAGGACATGTAATTGATAAATACCTAAATGCTGGCAAAAAGTATTATCATGATGATAATATTTTGTGTGTGTAATGTCAGAATGATTCGTAAGTAGGTACTTGGGGTTCAACAGTAGGTACCCCATGTAAAGACAATTTACTATTTTGATCCTTCGAAATTTGAAATAATTTACACTGTCTGTGATTAAAATCATCAAGTTTTTTTCTCCATGGCTTAGAGCTATCTTTGCCATGGAAGAAATAACTTGACTTGTTTAGCACAGTTGTATGGTAGATACTAATCTACAGGTAAGTACATAACAACTCAGTATGCTAAACAAACTTGAATACACTGTAGTCATCGTCATGATTTTAATTCATCTAAGAAATTCATTCATTGCAGACATGACTGTAATTATTTGCAATAATTATACTTTGTAATTTTTTTACAAGTTACCTTTATTAAAGTAGCAATAACACGCAACCTATTGTGATCTTATGAGGTGCAAATTATCTGATTCTTTATAATGCTAGAAAGAAAGAAAGAAATATGCGTTTATTGGCAATACAGCAGAAAAATACACCTTATAACTATAAAAACAGAAAACAATGATTATAATGCCAAAAGGGCCTCAGCTCAGCATAATGTCAGATGACAACACACAGTGTACCACCTTTTTTATCCTTTATTAAAAAGAACCAGGTTCTTAATAAATAATTGCAATCTAGCCTATAAGACTAATAAGCCATTTTAATCTCGTGATAATTATTTTAAAACTTAGAATAGTGCCGATTGTACTTTACACAAGTCCGCTCCACTTTCTCAGAGTCTGATATAATATTATAAACACTTTGTTCATGTGTTATATGTGTGTCACTGTCACTATTATTTCTACACTTTTACACTACACTAACTCAAAAGGTTGGGTTCGTTTTAGTCTTAGCACTATGTTTGTTTGGTCTAACAGCTGAATTGCCTCGATGTACCACCTGCCAGTGAGTTTCAGCTGCAACCCACGAGTGCCATACGCTAGAATAATAAACACATAGGGAAGTGTGTGTCCGTTTTAATAAAAACAAAACGCACGCGCGCACGCGTTTACAAATGCTTTTTCCTGCCAACACTTGTATGGGATTGTGCTTAGGAATCGTTTGGGCATCAAAATCAGCCTACAGCAGTCCACTGCTGGATCTCAGGCCTCTCTAATTGCACGCCATTCAACTTGAATCACGGCAAACCTCGGGGTTTGTTTGTTGTGGGTTCGAACTCTTTATCTCTTATCTTTGGTCTCGAAACGGTGAAAGAAAACTTCGTGAGGAAACCGGCATTTCCTAGAACCAAATATTTTAAGACATGTGACCTCTACCAACGCGCACTGGGCCCGCGTGGTAGATTACAGCCCACGCCCTCTCTAAGAGAGGAGGCCGGTGTCCCAGCAGTGGGAAACATTATACGCTGATTATGCAGGTAAACGCACCGCATTTTTACATTTTAAAGAGATCCACATCGTTTTCTAGATCCATTCATACTAGATTCGTATCCTACATAGATTTGTAAGTCAGTGCCAGTGTTAATAATAAATTCCTAACGTATGTACTGAGCCACCGCAATGGTTTGCGACACCTGCCCCATTTGATTGTGTAACCCACCACACAGCGGCTGCCAACATTTCTATGCATCACAATGAAGTTGCTAGGTTTTCTGAAGGCTGCTCGAAATAGTGCTAACCTTTAAGAAATAGAAGAAGGATTTTATTTTTTAGAGAGGAACATACACGCCATTTTCTATTTATATTACAGTTTACGTACACATTTACGCAGGAAGAAAGGAACATACGTACAAAGGTGATGCTTATTTTTAAAGGATATCTGTTCCAGCATAGTTGCGATAGGACGATAGATAGAGAGAGATGTAGACACCGTGCGTAAGAGTAGAACGGAAAAACATTTTAAACTTAATTACTTAAATAAAACAGAAAACATCTACTAAGATACATACATTTATTCTAAATTCTAGCTGTTGCTAGCGACTTCGTCTACGATCCAGGATCAAAAGTAGGCTATGTCCTTCTCCAGGTTATGGTCTACCCATGTGCAAATTTCATTCAAATCCTTTCATCCGTTTTAGCGTGAAAGCGTAACAATCAAACTCACTTTCATATTTATAATATATATTGGTTAGGATAGAAGAAGAAAGAAAAGAAAAGAAAGAAAGTAAATACATTTATTTAGCACAGACTAAAAGGCACACAACACAACGTATAGGATAAAATAAATATCACTAAAATATACATATAAAGTAATGCTATTTTGTAAGGGATAGGTACCTATTGGGTAAAATATTGGCATCTGTATTTCAGAAAACTTCATTGTCCTTAGATATCAAAATTAAAACAAAAATTTCGTTGTTTGACTTTCGAATAATTAAACAATACTTAGCATTGATAAGGCGTAAAAAATTTAACAAATTGGAGCAAAGGTCACAATAACACACTTGAGATGACATGACAATGCTCGTTGCAGCCAAGACCGTTGAAATGACAAAAAAGTAAAACTTTTTTAAAAGTTAGCACCCATTTCCAAAAGGAAATTAATGCTGAAAATATCAGCGCGTTGTATCTCTGCCTCTCCGCGCCGCCGCGCCGCCCTAACATTACGGATTCGGTAGGTCCGCTCTTTACCATTGATTAAAGGTGTATAAGCAAGTATGCAACAAAATTAGGACTTTTGTGATTAAATTATCATTCATACTGAGTGTTTATTAACTATTTATTTATTATTACTTTATTTAATACTTCAAGCATACAAATGTACAGAGGCGGACTTAATGCCTGAGGCATATTCTACCAGTCAACCTTTGGGTGATACAGAGACAAAGAGTGGTAGGTGCAATAGCGAGAATTGAGGAATAAATATTTATTTAAATATAAAGATATACATATACCTATTATTACCCATTTTAAGAGATGAGTAAAAACAATAAAAATAATTAATAAGTTTTAAAACAGCCTTTTTTCCCCGGAGGGTTAGGCAAAGGTGTACCGATAGTACACCCATATTTCGCCAGTTGAGTCCCATGTAATAGGGGGCGAGCCTATTGCCATCAACCGGGCATAAGTCCAGAGTCCGGGCTGCTACTGAGAAATTCCTGGTAGAAAAACCCAATAACACTGCTCGACATGCGAATCGACCGCAGCAGTAGCGCTTGCGACCACTAGGTAAACAAGAAGATTTAAAACTATTAAAAAAAATAGAAACTGCAAGGTGAGGCACTCGGAGGAGGTTAGCTTAAACTCAGGCTACAAAAAACTCCTGAGAACCAGTATTGAGGTACCACAATCTACTGCCAAAACAGGTAACGTTGTCGTTTTTGTAAAAAAAAATCAGCGCACCGTTCAACCTTGTAAAATATGTAGGAAGATTGTAGATAGATATAGTCATAGATAGATTCATAATTTTTTTTAAACACGTAGGTATTTTTTAAATATTTTTTTGTCCTGTTACACCTAATTATACACATACTGTGGGGTTTTGTAATTGATGGAGCACACGTAAAATAATCTTTTGTATTGTTGTGATTTCTATTGTATCCGAGTATCCTTTGCTGGAGATCCCAAGTAAATAAACATAAACAAAAAAAACCGGCGATGTGCGTGTCAGACCACGCACAATGAAGGGTTCCGTAGTTGGGATGAATTTATCCCAAGAACAAACTTAACATTATAGTTGAAAAAAAAATTCTCCCATACGAAATGTATCATATGGGAGACATGTTTTTCAAACTGCTAATTTAACTTGGTCGATTATTACTCGTTAACCTGTAAAGCCTACTTAGCTGTGATAGTTTTCCTTTTAACTTCGTTATATATACTACTGCTGTGATTTTTTGTGTCCTTCACCCCACAATCCTCACTTTTGAAAAGTTCATGAAAATCAATTTTGAAAACGCCAAAAAATAGTCAAGAAATAGTCATAAATAGTCACCAAGGTTAAAAAAATAGTCGCATTATGGTTCCGAAGATACAGCTATAAGTTAGTGAGGATTGTGGGGTGAACGTCTCCACACAATCCTCACCTCAGTGCAAGCAAACGGCTGGGAGTACCGACTTGGTTTCAATTCCAAAAAATTGTCAATAAATAGTCATAACGCTATGCCAAATCTCGAAAATAGTCATTAAGGGATTCCAGAGATATAAAGGGGTCTTGGTGAGGATTACGTGGAGAGCCTTTCTCGCCACAATCCTCACCTGATTACCGCGGAACGCCTAGGTTTTTGAATTTGAATTTGGTGTCAAAAAATAGTCAATAAATAGTCGTCTCGAACCATGATAATTTCGACTTGGTTTACTATGTAGAAGTATGTTAAACTTCCACGTCAACTTCTACATACATTTTGTTTTGGTACAGTCGCGAACAGTAAAATTGTAAATCTATTTTAATAGTATTGTATATTAATTTAAAACAGTAATACAATATTGTAGTTACTTACGTATAATTTTTTTTCTGTCAAAGTTTAATAAATACCTACCTAGCTGTACATAATATTCCTCCAATTTTTCCGGTTGGCTTTATGAGACCAAATAAATGTCTTTATTTCAGATAAATTTGATTGTAGTACGAGTAATTAAGACTATCTATCTACTTATATATTATGTACAGTTAGGTAGGTATTTATTAAACTTTGGTTTGTGGGTGTGTTAGTGGTAGGTTGGTTGGTAGGATGGTGCATAGGTTGGTTGGTGCATGCATAGGTTGGTTGGTGGGTAGGTTGGTTGGTGGGTAGGTTGGTTGGTGGGTTGATTTGTGGGTAAGTTGGTTGGTGGGTAGGGTAGGTTAGGTTGGTGAGTAGGTTGGAGGTAGGTAGGTTGGTGGGTGGGGGATCCCCCACAGCGCATACTTCCACGTAGTATCCCCTGGGCAACGCCGTGTCTGACCACCGTAACGGAGTGGCAGACCGGTGGCTAAAGTGCGCTGTGACTCGTAGACATCAAGCAGTCGAGTCTACGCAAATGTCGAATTTTAACCCAAACATGTCGAATTTTAACCCTATGTCGAGTAAGCCAGCGCGTAATGCGTCTGGCCGTTTTATCCGGAATCGCCCCTCCCAGGGCGATTCAAACGGCCCTTCTCAGGGCCAACCCAACGGCCCTTCTCAGGGCCAACCCAACGGCCCTTCTCAGGGCCAACCCAACGGCCCTTCTCAGGGCCAACCCAACGGCCCTTCTCAGGGCCAACCCAACGGCCCTTCTCAGGGCCAACCCAACGGCCCTTCTCAGGGCCAACCCACCGGCCCTTCTCAGGGCCAACCCACCGGCCCTTGTCAGGGCCAACCCACCGGCCCTTCTCAGGGCCAACCCACCGGCCCTTCTCAGGGCCAACCCACCGGCCCTTCTCAGGGCCAACCCACCGGCCCTTCTCAGGGCCAACCCACCGGCCCTTCTCAGGGCCAACCCACCGGCCCTTCTCAGGGCCACGTGTCGGAAGCTGACCGCGCACCATCTGCGGCCAGCTCATTATTCAGAAGGCCAGACGAGTTGTCGGACTCCGACGACTCCGTCATGGACACGTCGGCGTCCGAGAGCGACCGCTTTAAGCGGAAGAGGTCCGTGGGCTCCTCGGAGTCCGTTACAGAGAAGAAGAAGTCGAAGTCTAGAAAGGCCTCGACTTCTACTGCGCCTTCTTCCCACAGTGTGGGCTTGGTGGACGCCGAGCGCCAGTTGAATCTGGCGAAGAGGGCGCAGCTCCAACAAGACCTGGAGGAGAGGGTCGCCGCCAAGGAGCAGCAGGCGCAAGCTGCCAGGGCGAGGGCTGGCTACGGCGCATCCAGTGTGCTGTACGCTGACCACTCCTTGGCGGAACTGGAGCGCATGGCGCAGGAGGATAGGGAGGAGGTCCTGGAGGTCGCCTCAAAGTCCTCCAATTTGAAGGGGACCTTCCAGAAGGCCCTCAAATGCCGTGCCGCCAGCATGCACGGCATCGTGACAGAGCTGGTCAAGCGCACGGCCACGGACGAGACGCGGCAGCTGCAGGCGAAGGTGGATCGCCTGCAGGCGGAGGTCAGCCAGCTGCACCAGAAGCTGGCTGAGGCCACGGCCAGGCCTGCCCAATCCGCCCCAGGTCCGGTGGTAGGAGGCTCCACCTCCTCAACCGCTAGCCTTGAGGCCACCATTCGCGGGGTGGTGATGGAGGAGAGGGCCTTCATCCGGGCCTGCTTCGCAGGCATCGAGGACCGGCTCCTGCCGGAAAAGCGGCTGCGCCCGCCGCTAGCGGCGGACAAGCGTCCACCGCCGAAGGAGCCGGAACCTGCGCCTGTAGCAGGCCCAGCATCGGATGCCCAGCCCGCCAAGGGCAAAGGCAAGGGCAAGAGGACCAAGGCGGCTCCTCATGCCCCCACCACAAGCGCGGAGGGAGCGTCTGGGTCCTCTGCCGCTCCAGCAGCCTCCCAGAACTTGCAGGAGGAAGACGCCCTTCTTCCCTCCACCACCCCGTCCAACCAGCCGTGGACGGAAGTGGTCAAAAAAGGGAAGAAGGGGAAAAAGTCGGCTCCCAAGCCCGCCAGCGCGGCGACTGGTCCTCCAGCGAAAAAGGTCGGCGGGAGGAAGCTGGTTCCTCCCAAAACCGCGGCCGTCGTGGTGACCATCACCCCGGAGGCCGCGGAGCGTGGGGAAACGTATGAGTCCGTCCTAAGACGGGCTCGTACTAATGCTGATCCCTCCCAGCTGGGGATCAGCAATATCAAGTGCCGCCGAACTCTAACCGGGGCTCGAATTTTCGAGTTCTCGGGGGAGAAGCGCGGCACAAATGCGGACCTCTTCGCAACAAAGTTGCAAGAGGTCATCGCGGATGTGGCCAAGGTTGCCAGGCCAATTAAGACCGCAGCCTTGGAGGTGGCCGATCTGGATGACTCGGTCACCAAAGAGGATGTGGTGGCGGCCGTCGCGGCGGCTGGAGGCTGCGAAGCTGGCGCAGTGAAGAGTGGAGTCATCAGGCCCGGCCGCCGCGGCTTGGGCATCATCCGCGTCGAGTGCCCAGTCGCCGCGGCTGGGGCCGTCCTTGCAGCGACCAAGGGACGGCCCCAGTCGCCGCGGCTGGGGCCGTCCTTGCAGCGACCAAGGGACGGCTGCTGGTGGGCTTCAGCTCGGCTGTGGTCCGGGCACTTGAGGACCAGCCTGTCCGCTGCTTCAAGTGCTTCGCGGTCGGCCACACCCGAGCCACGTGTCCCTCCAAGTCCGACTGGGGAGGCACGTGCTTTCAATGCGGGCAGGAGGGACACGGGTGGGCCGCTTGCACCGCCGCCAAGCCGCACTGCGCGGCGTGTGCCACCGGTGGCCGCCCCGCGGACCACAGGATGACGGGCAGGAGCTGCAAGCCCCCCGTGAGGAAGGGCGTGGTGCCGGCGCAGGTTCGCCCTGTTGCCACCGCCGTCGCAGTCGTCGCCGCTGTAGCTCCAGTGGCGGCGGTAAATGAGGTGGGGGGTGCGATGTCGGAATAACAATTTCCGACTACCGCATCCTCCAGACGAACACCAACCACTGCAGAGCGGCCCAGGACCTGGTAGTGCAGGTCATGGCCGAGTGGTTGGTGAACGTAGCGGTGGTCGCCGAGCCCTACTCGATCCCCGGCAGCTGGCTGGGTGACGAGGACGGCTCGGTGGCACTAGCGGCGCGGTCTTCCACAGACTCCCCTCCCCTCTCGCTATTAGAGAAGGGACCGGGATACGTGGCCGCCGCGTGGGGAGACTTAGCCCTTGTGGGGGTCTATTTCTCCCCAAACCGCCCTCTTCAGGACTTCGAGAACTATCTCGGAGTCCTGGCCGCCGTGGTCGGCAGGGCGGCGCCGCGTCAGGTCTCCGTACTGGGAGATCTGAACGCCAAGTCGGTGACCTGGGGCTCCCCGGCCACCGACGCCCGCGGGCGGGCAGTGGAGATGTGGGCGGCCTCCTCTGGACTCTCCCTCTTGAACAGAGGGAGCGTCCAGACATGCGTGCGGCGGCAGGGTGGCTCAATAGTGGACGTCACTTTCGCCACCCCTGCGTTAGCCGCGCGCGTGCTGAACTGGCGGGTGGACCTGGTGGAGACTTTGTCAGACCACCGCTACGTGCGTTTCGACATCTCCACCAGTGGCCCCGGAGCGACGCGGCCCCGCTCGGGGCCGTCACCGTTCCCACGGTGGGCTCTCACCCGCCTGGACAGGGAGGCAGCGCGGGAGGCGGCGTTCGTCCAGGACTGGCTTTCGCCGTCTTCCGCCGGTCTGGACGTGGACACCGTGGCGGGGCACCTCAGGGAGTCTCTGACCGAGGTATGCAACTCCAGCATGCCTCGGTCTCGCCGACCACTACCAAAACGCGCCGTGTACTGGTGGTCGGCGGAGCTGGCGGAGCTTCGAGCGGCGTGTGTGGAGGCAAGGAGGGCCTACACGCGGAGTCGGCGGCGGCGTCGACGGGATGTGGCTGTCGGGGACCACCTCTATGAGGTGTACTTGGAGGCGAAAATGGTCCTCGACCGAGCCATCGCCGCCGCCAGAGACTCGGGGAGAGCGGAGATGCTGGAGGGTCTCGACAACGACCCCTTCGGGAGACCGTACAAGGCGGCGCGCAACAAATTGCGCCCCTTTGGTCCCCCCGTTGCCGAGACCCTCGAGCCCTCGTTTCTGGATGGGGTGGTTCGGTCCCTGTTTCCGTGCAGGGACAACTTCACCCCACCAGTGATGGACCCCCCGCTTGGGACAGCTCCGCCAGCTGAGGAGGAAGAGGAGGCCCCTCCTGTCACGGAGTCGGAACTTGGCGCGGCGATTCTCCATATCCGCGCCAAGAAGACAGCTCCGGGCCCCGACGGTGTCCCGGCAAGAGTGGTGGCGATCGCCGCCACTCAAATGGAGGAGAGGTTTCGGGACCTCTTCAGCGCATGCCTTGCGTCTGGGAGGTTCCCGAAACCGTGGAAGGAGGGGCAGCTGTGCCTCCTCCGCAAGGAGGGCCGCCCAGCAGACTCCCCCTCGGCATACCGGCCCATCGTTCTGCTCGATGAGGTCGGTAAAATGTTCGAGGGGATAATCGCTGCCCGCCTGAAGGGCCATCTGCGGCGTATCGGGCCGGACTTGTCGGACGCTCAGTTCGGGTTTCGGGCTGAGCGGTCCACGGTGGACGCGCTGGCCTGCCTTAAGGGGCAGGTGAAGGAGGCGATGGATGCGGGGGACGGATTGTTGGCTGTGTCATTCGACATTGCCAACGCCTTCAACTCCGTTCCCCACTGCACCATCCTCGAGGCGCTCCGATTCCACGGAGTGCCTCGGTACATGCGCAGTCTGCTGGCCAGCTACCTGGAGGATCGGGCGATCCTCCTGGTAAACAAGACTGGCCGAGTCCGGCGGTACGCCGTTGAAGCCGGCGTTCCACAGGGGTCTGTCTTAGGACCTCTCCTCTGGAACGTCGGCTATGATTGGCTCCTGCGGGGAACTCTCCTCCGAGGCACGAGTGTCGTCTGCTACGCGGATGACACTCTCCTCACCGCCCGGGGGGAGAGTTTCAGAGAGGCGGCCGACCTGGCCTCGGCGGGCGGATCCTTGGTCGCGGGGCGGATCCGCCGCCTCGGTTTAACGGTGGCGCTGCACAAGACCGAGGCCGTGTTCTTCCACGGCCCTCGGCAGCGCCACCCACCACCTAACGCCCACATCTTCGTGGAGGGCGTCAGGATTGAGGTGAAGGCCCAGATGAAATATCTGGGCCTTGTACTCGACAGCAGGTGGCGCTTCGGCCCGCATTTCAGCGGGCTGTCGTCGCGCCTGCTGAAGGCCGCGGGCGCTCTCTCGTGGCTGCTTCCCAACCTGGGGGGGCCCAGCGCGCGATGCCGGCAGCTTTACGCCGGCATCTTGAGGAGCATGGCCCTCTACGGGGCTCCTATCTGGGAGGAGTCCCTCCACAGACGAGAGAACGCCGCGGCCTTGCGGGCACCTCAAAGGGCCATAGCCCAGCGTGCGGCGCGGGCCTACCGCACGGTGGGCTATGGCCCCGGAAGAGCGGGAGGCCGTCAGGCGGGAGGCGAGGGACGCCATCGTCGTCCATTGGACGGGGGACCTCGCCACCGCAGCCTTCGGCCGCCGAACCCTCGACGCGATTGGGCCAGTGCTGCGAGACTGGCTCGAGCGTCCGCAAGGGTTTCTCTCCTTCCGTCTCGTGCAGGTGCTGTCCGGACACGGTTGCTTCGGATCGTACCTGCACCGAATCGGACGGGAGGAGACGCCGTCGTGCCGCGACTGTGGCGCGGCGGAGGACGTGGCACAGCACACCCTCGAGGTGTGCCCGTCGTGGTCAGAGCCGCGCCGCAGTCTCGTCGCGGCGATCGGACCGGACCTCTCGCTCCCCGGCTTGGTTAACGCCATGCTGAGGGACGAGGGGTCCTGGGCGGCAGTCGCCTCCTTCTGCGAACACGTCATGTCCCAGAAGGAGGCGGCGGAGCGCGCTCGGGAGGACGATCCTGCCGAGGCGCCGCTCCGAAGGCGGAGGAGGGGTCGAAGAAGACGTCAGTATGATAGTCATCTCCGACTCCTCCCAGGTGGAGGCCAGCAGGCAACGGGTGCGGGGGCACCCTTGCCTGTATCGCACAGGCCTCCACCAGTGCCGGACGGGAATGGCCAGGTGTTCCCGGCCATTCCCGTAGCCCCCCAACCCGGGGGGCATGCGGGGCCCGCCAGCTAGGCGGGCATGCGCCGGGAGGGTTGTGGATGTAAAGGCTGAGCCGGTTTCCCATGACCCTCCCATCACGGCGATGCGGGAACACCGCTGAGTTTTAGTGGGTATACTGTCACTAGGACAGGGAGTCCCACATACCCCGACTCGTCCCCCACGAGCCGGGGATGCATAAAGCATTTCTCAGCGACAAAAAAAAAAAAAAAAAAAAAAAAAAATAGGTTGGTGAGTAGGTTGGTTGGTGGGTAGGTTGGTTAGTTGGTGGGTAGGTTGGTTGGTGGGTAGGTTGGTTGGTTGGTGGGTAGGTTGGTGTTAGGTTGGTGGGTAGGTTGGTTGGTTGGTGGGTAGGTTGGTTGGTTGGTGGGTAGGTTGGTTGGTTGGTGGGTGGGTAGGTTGGTTGGTGGGTAGGTAGGTTGGTTGGTGGGTAGGTAGGTTTGGTTGGTGGGTAGGTTGGTTGGTGGGTAGGAGGTTGGTTGGTGGGTAGGTTGGTTGGTTGGTTGGTGGGTAGGTTGGTTGGTGGGTAGGTTGGTTGGTGGGTAGGTCGGTTGGTGGGTAGGTTGGTTAGTGGGTAGGTTGGTGGTAGGTAGGTTGGTGGGTAGGTTGGTGTTAGGTTGGTTGGTGGGTAGGTTGGTGGATAGGTTAGTTGGTGGGTAGGTTGGTGAATAGGTTGGTTGGTGGGTAGGTTGGTAGGTACAAACTAACCCAAACATAAGGAGACTATCTTGGTTAATTGAAGATATCGTATGGCGAACCTTATACCAGCTCCATCATCAGATCCTGGAGTAGCACTCTGGGATAACGTACGTACTTGTCAAAACAAATCCAAATGGCCGAAACAAAACAAGCCTGTCTTGTTTAGTAGTTAGTTGTTAGGTACTCCTCAACTAAATAAGAGTCGCTGAGTTTGAACTCGTTGGTTTTGTCTTGACAAGAACTATATCCCAAGATGGTGTCCAGGGTCTGATGATGGAGCAGGTAAGTGGCTATCGAAACTCCTCAATCAAATAAGATAGCACCATCGTATTTCATTGGTTATGTATTGAGAAGTGCTATTACATTAGGTGGTGTCCAGGGTCTTTTCGGGCATTTGGAATTGTTTTAACAAGTAGGTACGTTATCCCAGAGTGTAGTCCAGGATCTGATGATGGAGCTGGTTTTAAGCTCGCCATACGATATCCTCAATTAAACAAGATAGCCTCCTTATGTTTGGGTTAGTTTGTACCTACCAACCTACCCAGTAACCAACCTATCCACCAACCTATCCACCAACCTACCCACCAACCAACCTACTCACCAACCTACCACCAACCTATCCACCAACCTACCCACCAACCAACCAACCAATCTACCCACCAACCTACCTACCTCCAACCTACCCACTAACCAACCTACTCACCAACCTACCACCAACCTACCCACTAACCAACCTACTCACCAACCTACCACCAACCTATACACCAACCTACCCACCAACCAATCAACCAACCAATCTACCCACCAACCTACCCACCAACCTACCTACCTCCAACCTACTCACCAACCTAACCTACCCTACCCACCAACCAACTTACCCACAAATCAACCCACCCACCAACAAACCTACCAACCAACCTACCCACCAACCAACCTACTCACCAACCAAAATACCCACCAACCAACCTACCCACCAACCAACCCACCCACCAACCTACACACCAACCAAGGTACTACCAACCCACCCACCAACTAAAGTTTAATAAATACCTACCAAGCTGTACATAATATATAAGTAGGTAGACAGTCTTAATTACTCATACTACAATCAAATTTATCTGAAATAAAGACATTTATTTAATCTAATAAAGTCAACCGGAAAAATTGGAGGAATATTATGTACAGCTAGGTAGGTATTTATTAAACTTTGACAGAAAAAAAATTATACGTAAGTGTAACTACAATATTGTATTACTGTTTTAAATTAATATACAATACTATTAAAATAGATTTACAATTTTACTGTTCGCGACTGTACCAAAACAAAATGTATGTAGAAGTTGACGTGGAAGTTTAACATACTTCTACATAGTAAACCAAGTCGAAATTATCATGGTTCGAGACGACTATTTATTGACTATTTTTTGACACCAAATTCAAATTCAAAAACCTAGGCGTTCCGCGGTAATCAGGTGAGGATTGTGGCGAGAAAGGCTCTCCACGTAATCCTCACCAAGACCCCTTCCTTTATATCTCTGGAATCCCTTAATGACTATTTTCGAGATTTGGCATAGCGTTATGACTATTTATTGACTATTTTTTGGAATTGAAACCAAGTCGGTACTCCCAGCCGTTTGCTTGCACTGAGGTGAGGATTGTGTGGAGACGTTCACCCCACAATCCTCACTAACTTATAGCTGTATCTTCGGAACCATAATGCGACTATTTTTTTAACCTTGGTGACTATTTATGACTATTTTTTGACAATTTTTTGGCGTTTTCAAAATTGATTTTCATGAACTTTTCAAAAGTGAGGATTGTGGGGTGAAGGACACGATTTTTTTCACAAATCCAAGTAGAACCATCAGCTTTCTAGTACTTAGAATCGCTGAGCTAAGCCGCGGACAGACAGACATACAGACGGACATGGCGAAACTATAAGGGTTCCTTGTTTACTACGGAATCCTAAAAACAAAGGTATATTTTTAAAATTAGGTTTAGGTAATTTTACTTCGGCTAGCCATCAAGAAGACAGACAGTAGCATCCATATACTTCAAAAGTTAATTAGCTGAATATTTAATCGCAGGCAACAGCCTTCCTAAAAACTAAATTAATTGGATAGGTGTATCCATAGGGTGTATCATAAACAGATACAGTAATGATTGTGACGAACTTTATATTTATAATTTACTAGCTGCGCCCCGCGGTTTCACCCGTATAAGTCTCGATCCCGTGTGAATATCGGGATAAAAAGTATCCTATGTCCTAATCCAGGTCACGGTCTATCCATGTGCCAAATTTAATCCAAATCTGGTCAGCTGTTTTAGCGTGAAAGCGTAACAAGCAAATAACCAAACTCACTTTCGCATTTATAATATTTTAGTTAAGGTCTTTTTTGAGAATGAACATCTTTAAACCTATTTTTTTATCATGAACATACGAGGATTTCGTTCCATACCAAGACTGTAAAAGACACATATATACGATTCGTATACGAACTTAACATCTCGTGTCGAATGCATCTTAGTTTACCTCAAAAAGTTTTAATTAATAGATACGACTGATTAGTCGCCTATCAATCAGTTTTATATAACTGCAACATATACGCAGTATTTATTCATTAAAACGCCTGTGAAGACGTGTCTATCTAAATACGTACAGAATTCGAATTGAAGAAGTTATAAGTACACATACAATCCATATCAAATCAAATTAGTGATGGAATTATGTTACCAACTCATTACCTATCGGTATACATACACGAACATACTTGTATGCAGATATATCAAGTGATAAGAGAAGCCCCTTCGGTCTTATAAATTAACGAACAATTTACGGTAAAAAACTTACATAAATCATTTGCCATAGACTTTAATTAATTAATTATTACCGACCCGGTATGACATGACATGTGTGTTTGTGTTGTTAATTCAAACAACTTGTATAATTCCTTATTCAAAACTGTTACGCATTATGGCATTGACCGCATGTGTACAAGTTTTTTTTTTGCCAGTTGCCTTATATCTTGCCGGCCTGCAATGTCCTGTTGTAGTCTCGCATTTTGATTACAAACCTCATCGAATGTGGCTGAGTATTGAGTAGCAGGTGCAAGTGTTGTGATAAAAAAATGATTTTGTTATTAGTATCTGTAGTTCTAGTGTTAGCGTTGTTAATATCGTGGATTACTTTGGTTAGGGAAAGTAATCGGTTTAACGTGCAAGGGCCAACGCCTTTGCCTCTGGTGGGAAATGCTCATTTGTTTGTTGTTAAATCTACAGGTATGATTTTTTTTTACTAAAAAAAAAAATATTTTGTTAATATATTTTTACCAATACAAAAAGGACAATTTTTTATTTGTCTTTTCGAATAAACATTTTAATTAAAAAATAGCCATTCGGCCCAGCCGTTCTCAAATGATGCGCTTACCTTGCATTTCATTTTTATTATTAAACATTATGAAGCACTAATGTCAACAAATATGTGTAGGTATCTGCAATGTTATATTTGATTGAATTTGGCATTGATTTATATCATACCTTGTAATAAATAAACAATCTTGTATCTTGGAATAGAATAAAAAATGAAACAAATTGCCATGTTCACATAAATCCATAATTCAGTAGTGTGTGTCAGTAAAAACATCTAACACCAGACGCTATTATTTTTATTAAATATATTATTATTATAAATGAAAATTGTTTATGAAAGCCTTGCGAAGTTTAATAAACTTGTTTCAAGAAAGATATATTTATGCTAAATTGTAAAAAAAATAGGAAGATGAAACATTTTAAGTTCGTCATTGGCTAAACAGGTAACCCATAAAACCTGTTGCCAAAATCCGCGTAGATAGTCCAAGCAACCTGTGCGCCCGCTTGCGTATACCTACCTTTAGGTATAACTGCTATACTTAACTCATTCAACACACCTTTAATGCCCGATGACATTGACTAGACATATAGGAACGTAAGATAAAGAGTGTTCGTAGCTAATTTATAAAAGCCGCACGCCGCAATATCTTCAAGGTTAAGCAACGTTTGCCGAGGTTGGTCCGTGGATGGGTGACCATCCATTACATACCGAGACCCCTCCGTGCCTCGGAAAGCACGTTAAGCAATTGGTCCCAGCTGTAATTCGTAGATCTTTGACAGTCGTAACGGATAGTCAGAATCCCAAAAGTCTGACAACTAGTCCTACCAAGGGGTATCGTGTTACCCAGTAACTGGGTTGTGGAGGTCAGATAGGCCAGTCGCTCTATGTAAAATACTGGTATTCAGCTGTATCCGGTTAGACTGGAAGCCGACCCTAACATCAAAATATGTCGCATATAAATGGTCGTATTTTTTATTGCGTTGACTTAGAAGCTTCATTTTTTTAGAGCTCCAAGAGACTGTAGTATTTGACATTAATTTCAACTTCATACCTCCACGCGTTCCTGAGAAAAAGGGTCTTGACAGACAGACATACGGATAACGAAGTGATCCTATAATGGTGCCGTTTTTTCCTTTTGAGGTACGGAATCCTAAAAATATGCGATTTGCCTATATATATGTCATTTCCGTGAAAAGATGCTCATTATCTATCTCACCTACTAGGTACTCAAAATCCACTTAAATATTAATTATACCTTATGTACAGCTGTAAATGGCCTCTAATAGTCTGTAATTATTGAAGTATAATAAGTATAAATTGGAATGACGATTTTGTAAGCCATTTGTTGCATGTTCGTTTATAATATTTATACTTCATAAAATATATGTTTTGTACCTTTAATTATTACTTTATTTTTCAATTAATCTGTTGTTATTTGTATAGGTAGGTATGTACATCATTATTTTATCTGGGCTCATTCGTTATCATTAGCCTTTATCTCGGTTTATATGGGGTCGAAGAACAGCGTCTTCATCTTCATCCATACCCTTTCTTCTAGTCATATCATCATCGTTTTTAGTATTCTTCAATATCTCTAACCTTTTGTTAACGTTGGCGAGGCTTTTTATCAAACAGCAACAACATCTTCATTCAAACAAAAACAGCAAAAAAAGTAGGCAGTTTATAGAGTGCCACTAGCGGTACTCTATCCCTATCGGATAAAGTGCCGCTAGCGGCATAATAGTGGCGCTGCCTCGACCTGGCTAAAGTGCCGACAGAATTGCATTGCCATTGTCACTATCACTGTCACTGAGTCACTGAGTCACTATCACTGAGTCACTGTCACTGAGTCACTATCACTGAGTCACTGTCACTGAGTCACTGTCACTGAGTCACTGTCACTGAGTCACTGTCACTTGTTATTTTGTTTGATTATTGAGGTTAGTTCGCTGTAAAACACCACATTCCCACAACATTACATTCTCTTGTGCCTAAACGGACCGTAGCTACATGAGCGAACCTAAATGAACTTAGCTTCGTTCCCAGTGTGCTTAAAACATGCGATAAAGAACTTTGTTCCAAAGGGAAAAAGAAAAATTCTTCTACTTTTTCTGTGACTAACAATGCAAAAACCATGATATACTCGTAAGTATGTATGATCAATACACGTGCCAAAACCGCGGTAAAAACTAAAAACATGCGTAAGTTTTAATCTTGTTTTGGTTCATGTCAATTATGACCGTGACACAAATTATTTGCCAAATACGATTACGTGGCCCTCATATGATAGTAGGTGAGCTATTCCGAAAAACTTGCACCAAAGAAAAAGTACTGTCACATACATTTACAAACAATTTACAAGACATTCTTATTCTCTATTGAATGCAGTTTTTTTTTTAAATATATTGTTTAGTTATTAAGCTTTAAAAAAAAATGATAACGGAATCAATTGTTGCTAATTTAACTGATGAAAAATTAATATTAAGAAGCAGAACAGGCAATTTTTGTGTGTTACAACCTCCTGTCGCTAACTATAACTAACCGATGTTCATGTTTTTTTGACCTTTGACCTTTGCGTTTTTTTGTGAGGTTTAAAAGAATACAGTTTTTTTTTAAATTATTACATTAATTTTATAAACAAATCTTATTGTATTACAATCAAATTTTTGAAAAAGCAAATAAAACAGTAGTGACTAAAGTGGAATATCCACCGTGGTGCTAATTTGATTATCATTAGATCATCTAATTAACTCCAAGGTGGATATTCCACTACATACTGTTTTATTTGCTTTCTATAATACAAAACTACCAAAACATGTTATTTTATTTTCATGGTAACATTATTATGGTACATCAGCCATTTCTTTTTACCCATCGGGCAACCGTAATCGGAAACGAAAGGCGTACGAACTACAGGTAGTAAAATAAGAAGTCCAATACAGTCACAATTATTAGATACGTGATACTGGGAAGTTTTTAAAACATTCTTTCATTTGCGAATTATACTTTATATATCTGCGTATGTAATTAAATAATGATTCCCTTTAAAAGAACAGAGAATATTGGTTTTGTCGTAATTATTGTTAATAAAGCAGGAGTTCGTCACGTCCGTTTAGTGTCGAGAAATATTAGTGAAATTTTAAAATTGACCATTTTGCTCCTCTTAGTAACGGGTACATTTTTCACGGAATGGCTCAGGTAGGTACCTACTTAGAACAAATTGCATAGTTTGATTCCTTCCATGATATTGGGTTTAGCTGATTGTGCTGAAGGCTTTGCAGGATTAATTACCTACCTATTTGTTTAGAATTAGACATATCATTTCAAATGTAATCCAGGACACAGGTACCACCTAGTCGCCTCAAATAGATGTCAGCACAACTGACGGGGGTCGATGCCTGCCGGGGTCGCGGGAAGCTCCGAAAGGGATACCGTGGCCCCTGGCAATGTACAGGTAACTGAAGGAACACGGGTGGGTTTTAGTCAGTAAGAGTCTGAAAGGCAAAAAAAAAAAGAAGGAAATTTATTACCACCTAGTTCAGATGCAGATAGTCCCTAACTTTGTATACTTATTATAAAAAAGCCATTATTTAGTGTATATTGTCATTATTCAATTTTGTCAAACGTGTTCTTATTTTGGCGAATAAAATAAAATCAAATCCAAAATAGACCCTGGCCTCAATTCTGTTAGCTAACTTTAATAAATAACAAAAGTGTTTGAAAAAAAACGCGCAATTTCGTCAGTAGGTGAGCTACCTGCTTTGCGTGGTAATTAAATACATTCGTACTTAAAGTTAGCAATTATTGGATTTAGTTATGTCGGGGCTATTGCTCTGTTAGAAAAAAAGACGATTTCACTTTTAGAAAGAAAGAAAGAAATATATATTTATTCAGACTTATCTCCATTTTGATAGGCCAATGACCTATAACTTCCCTCTACCCAATTGTAACCCTGAACTCTCGACACGTTATCATTTTGCTTGCTTTTAATAATACATTGCCACTTCTATTAATATTACATCTAGATAACCTACAACGGTTTCGCGGTGTTCCACAGGGTTTCTGAAAAACTAAAACAATGAATGCATTACAATCTATAATTATTAGTCACCTGCATAGGTATTAATAAGTTATTTATCATTGAAGCCTCGCCTTTATTCTGTTATTAGTTCCAGTCCAATCAATCAAACGGATAAATACCTACCTTTAAGCGCAGGCCAC
Organism: Agrochola macilenta; assembly: GCA_916701695.1. NCBI lineage: Eukaryota > Metazoa > Arthropoda > Insecta > Lepidoptera > Noctuidae > Agrochola > Agrochola macilenta. The sequence continues at coordinate 16,922,562 of OU753560.1, read as the reverse complement.
ACTGGTAACGACGCGAAACGAAGGTAACTAACCTAAGTTCGTTTAGATTTTCTCCGCGTCTTTTCATACTTCCGTTTTCGTCTCTTTAATCGAACCTCCAATAAGTCCCATTTCGCGCTCCTAAAAATATGATTGAACAGAACACTCTAATATAATAATTGCGCCTCTTTTTGTGAAAATGTTTATACTCGGTATCAGAATGTATGTCAAATAATAATAAACATAGTCACATTTAATAATAGCAGTAAACTATCTTTTGACTTGAACATTACGCTCCTAGGACCTCGATATAGTTGTACCCATTGAATTTGACATTATACCTGTTATTAATTTGACATTGTATTTGTTTGTTGACATATTTGAAATTTATTTAAATAAATTAGCTTTTTAAATGTATTGTTTCTGCATGTGATAATTTTATTTAATATGATGTAATGTTCAACACAATGTTATTTGTTAATGAATAAATAAATGAAAACGAAATGATAATGTGAACCTCAAATAATTCCTATTTTGGGATCCTAAAAATACTAAATAGTCAAGTAACTACAACCAACTTCGAAGTAGCGCTCACCGGCCGCTAGCAATAAGTTTTGAGAGGATCACTTAAATATTTCCCTTTTAGAATTAGAACATTGCCTATCATCTGTCCATTCTTGGCATCAATGTCATAGACATAGAGAATGGATGGAACGAATACGGAACGCTCAGTTTCGTATTCAGTCGTGCAGCGAATACAGACCGAAAAGTATGAGAGAGACAAAGCGAATTCGCGGCCAGCACGCGTAGTATGACCATAGAAAGAGGTTTTCTACCGGTTTTGTCGACGGAAGAATAGACAAAATGACATATTGTGATTGTTTATCTGTCATTTTGTCTATTCTTCCGTCGACAAAACCAATTTCTATTGTGGTCATGCTAAGCGTACAGTAGTTGTCTCTTTAGTAGTTACTACAGGTATTGGCCGCACAGTCCCTTTGTCTGTTTCTAGAGAGTGGTCACTTTTGTGAGGTTAACGTCCAATTCTCTACCTCTATGGTCAATATAAACATATCCTGATAGTACATAGGACATCGGTATTCGGTATTTCCCAATACAAAAACTAGTAAACTAACTAACGAGCACTGGTTATAATTTTTTCTGGACTATTGACTGTTCATAATGACGAAATTGATATAAAAAGCACAATTTTTTTTGTCATTCTGTGTAGTTTTTGTGTTCACGGAGCTGACTTATTTAGTCAGATAGATTACGAAGGTTGTATATTCTTGATACAATTACGTCAGTCTACCTTGTAGGTAGCTCACGGAAGGCATACTGCTAGGCAAGCATTGCTTCAGACATTTAAATATCATTGATTCTTTAATTCCAGAATTATAGGTAAAGCAAAATGCCAAGGCTGATTTTAAATATTTTGCATTGGTTTGAAAATTAAACGTATTAATGTAAGTTTCGCGTGTTATTAATAGGTTTTTTTTTGTTACAGAGTTCTTGAACTTGATTCAAAGACTATCGGTGAAGTACGGGCTTGTGTTCCGGGTACATTTTTTCTCTACTCCATACGTGGTGATCTGCCATTCAAAATATGCTGAGGTGAGTTGCACAAACATTAAGATATATTTCATAACATAACATCACGCCTGTGTTCCCCGAAAGGTACGGCAGAGGTGTCCCTATAGTACGCCCACATATCGCCAGTTATGTTAAAGTCCCATGTAATAGGGGGCGAGCCTATTGCCATCAACCGGGCACTAATCCAGACTCCGGGCTGCTACCGATAAATTTTAGATGACAAAAACCACCACTTTGCCTGACCTGGGAATCGAACCCAGGACCTCATGCTCAGCTGCTCTTGCAACCACTGGGTCAACCAAGCAGTCAAGATAATATATTATTGCATGCTTAATTGTTTTTATGTACCTAGGTACTTATAATTATAGGGTGACTGTTGTTAGTGACCGATACTTAAATACGTGACTTTACTCATCATTATACTCATATTACCCTGAAATCGCGAGAAAAAAAAAACAGCTGTTCCCTACATTTTGAAGAGTTCTGCGAACGTATATGTATGGAACAGCTGATTTATTTTTCGCGATTTCAGGTTGTGGTTCCATAGTAAAAGTTGTTCATAATTATCAGTAAAGTCACGTGTTTAAGTATCGGTCACTAATTAATAGTCACCCTTTATATAATTACGTAGTCATTATCTATGTCATTGTCTATGAGGAATTGTATCTAGGTATGTGAAAAAGAATGGAATTCATTTGAAGTTTGAAATCACTTGTTGAGTTAAGGTTTGTGCAGACCAGCGCGACACCGTTTATTGTTATACCGTACAGTTTTCTTAGAAATTGCATTGTTTAAGTCGCGTTGCACCGTCGCGTCGCGCTGGTCTGCACGAGCCTTTACAAGAATCAAGTTTTCGTCAAAATATTATTTTTAAAGAATCATTATACAAGGATAACTGTTTGTTGCGCCACTTCTTCTTCCCAGCTACGCACTAGGAAGTGGTGAAGGGTGGGCGTTTTGGGGCCTGTCTTATGTAGTTATGACTGTCTTATGTCTTACGAAAACTGCTGATTCTCAGCCTAGTTTGAATAAATTACTTTTCAATTTGAATTTATCGATTAACTAAAAATAAACATTTAGGTAGGTATCCTTTAGCCAGTGTGACCTAAAATATGCTAATAAATAAGATTTAATTAGTTATACCTACCTATTATTCAAATGTGTTTTTCAATTCATTTTATTTAAAAACTTTTAAGAGCGTTTATTCTGAAGGTGGGCAACGTGGCAAATAGATGTCAAATATTTCACTGTTTTGATTAATTTGGCAATATTACTGTGTGGAAATAAAAAATGTGGCTAACTAGCGAACTAGAATATTGATTATGAAATGCAATCATTAATATCGTAACGCCAAATGTTTAGTTTTAGATTTTAAAAAATTATTTGGAAACTTTCCAAATGCGTTTTTTACACCTAAAATGGGTACAACATGAAATTCAATGTTATAATTGCAATTCATTATTAATATTCTAGTTCTCTAGTTAGCCACATTTCTTATTTGAATTTAGTAATATTGCTATAAGAATCAAAACAGGTAAATATTTGACAGTTATTTGCAACTTTTAGGATAAACCCTCTTAATTAATCACCAGAAGAAAAAAAAAAGTAGTTTTATTGTTATGACGCCTATAGCGCGCGCGCAATTGTTAATTTATTATCGAAAGAAATATAAAACCGGATAACAGACACGTTTATATAACACTTCGGTGATTCGAAATAGATATTGACAAGAAATTTTGCAGATTTGGTATATTGGAAATGAATATAACAGAATACTCGTTTTAGGGTTCCATACCTCAAAAGGAAAAAAACGGAAACGTTATAGGATCACTCGTGTTTCTGTCTTTCCGTCTGTCACAGCCAATTTGCTCCGAATCAGTGCCAAGTCAAGATAGTTAGTTAGGCAGATTACTTGCTTGCTAACCTGGCTTATAAAAACTAGCCTCGTGTATCCCGGGTATTAAAAGCAGGTTTACCTATTTCTTCAATTGGTCCCTCATTACTGAGGATCGTGGTCTCTGGACCCCTTTAAACGGACAATCTGTCTCCATCGGCGCCGGTCCAAAGTTGCCATCACCACCAGCTGAAATTTGCTTGCGGACATAGCTTCTTTTACTTGGTCGGACCATCGTGTTGGCGACCGGCCTCGTGCTCTCTTCCCTTCGGTATTGCCAACAATGACCAGCTTTTCAAGGCTGCTATCTCCTCTTCGCATTATGTGGCCGAAATAGGTCAAAATACGCTGTAGGCAAACTGTAGACAATGGTCTTGATGTCGAGTTGGGAAAGAATAGGCACAGTGTCATAGCAGGTAACCATAATATCATCCAAACCAGTGTTATAATGTTGCACTAAATTTCGATCTCTTCCTTATCAAACAGCCACATTCTCCCTACTCAATTCGTGGTATCTTTATGAATTTCAAAAAAAGAACATTGTAATGCACGCGCGTTTCACTACCACAGCACCGTAATTTAAAAAATAAATATTCCGAGTACATTAGGATCTGCCAACATTCAACAAGGTGCTAATATTCAAGTGCATTTCAATAATTGTACGATACAAAATGTAAATAATTATTACAATAAATAATTCTATTATCGCCTTGCAAAATAAAAGTGGAATGACATTGTGACGTAAATAAACCACAAGGTGACCTGCACACCTATAACGTTGTATGTTTGAGAGATCTTATTGGAATTTAGGCAAACATTAAAAAAACTTGCAAGATTTCAAGCAGATAGGAAAGAGAGAGGAAAATTAAACTTAATTAAACATATTAAGGGGGATGTACTAAGGTAGCCCGCGAAATTCAAATTTTCTTACATTTTTGCAATTTGCAGGTCAGTGTCAGGTTGTCTTGTGGCTAAGTAATAACTGCTGCACGGGTTGATCCGTCAGGTTAAGCTACGCTTGCCGGGGTTGGTCAGTGGATGGGTGACCAGCTTTAAAAACCGAGACTCCTCCGTGCCTCGGAAAGCACGTTAAGCCGTTGGTCCCGGCTGTCATTCGTGAATCTTTGACAGTCGTTACGGTTCGTCAGAAGCCCGAAAGTCTGACAACCAGCTTACAACAAGGGGTAACGTATTACCCAGTTACTGGGTTGTACAGGTCAGATAGGCAGTCGCTCGATGTAAAATACTGGTATTCAGCTGAATCCGGTAAGACTGGAAGCCGACCCCAATAAAGTTGCGAATTGATTGATTGATTGTCAGGTTGTATCTTGATTAAAATATGATTCGCGATAACAAATATGGCTTTAGAGAATTATAATCATTGCAATCAGCAATAAAACTCTTTATGTTAGAATAATCCTAAAATGTCATGATTTCATGAAATAGTCATTCAATAGGATTATATGAACTTTAGTTGTATTGATGATTTTATGATTATAATTCTATAAATAAACATTTGATACGGCCGCGAATCATAATATATTCAACAGACAACCTGATACGAACCTGCAAATTGCAAAAAACGTAACGGCCCTGACGCTTTCGCCTTAAAATGGCAAGAAAAATTGATAAAATTCGGCTAAAATTGACCCATTGCCTTTTATTACCAATGACTTACAATGCCAGGATAAGGTATTTTTTTACCGTACCAAGTCAGAGCAAGTTGGCGCTTCGTTCTCCGTCTCACTTACAGACATACCGTAATGTAAGTGAGAAGGAGTGCGAAGCGCCCGTAACAACGGCCGAAACTACGGATTTCGCTTAGGAAGTAGGCCGCCAGGTTAGTCACTATCACACGATAAAGAAAGAAAGACCGTACAATAGGTAATACTAAATATTTTACTACAAAATTTGTGTTATTTCTAAAATTCTTTCATACGGCTATCTAAAAATATATCTTACCAGAATTTACATCACAGAATGGTACCTAAATGCAGTGGATTACCTTAATTCATAGGTAGGGACGTTTTCCTTGCCAAGGATGAACACGACGCATTTATTTAAAAAAACCTTTTTAATTGATTTTTGTGGAACGCAATGTGCATTGCATCAAGGAACTTAAATTCAAATTCAAGAGTCATTTATTGAAACTAGACTGAGAATCAGTATCTTTCAAACGTCAAAATTACATAAGACAGTCCCCCAAAAACGCCCACCCTTCACAACTTCCTAGCCTAAGCTTGATTAACCTTGTGAATGCTGTAATCGGAAGTTCGATTAAAGCTCCCGCAGACAGGCGCGACGCGACTCTAGTAGAAACATTTGTATGAAAACTTAATGGAAATTGATCTACAAGAATCGTGTTGCACCGTCGCGACGCACCTGTGAGCGACACCCTTTAGGATAAGACCTTTTAAAGTTGAGTAGTTTTTAATTATTTAATTGGTCGGAATAAAGAAAAAAAATACACACGAGTACAAGGTCGCAGTAATGTTCAAAATTATGTGTCATGCTGATGACGTTCCGCACTGCTTCATTTTAAAAGGTCACATCCAAATAGCAGTTTTTTTGAACATTTACATTTTAATGGTGTTCATAATTATTTTATTTTGATTGTTATCGTTGGTTTGGAATTCTACTTGGTTGGTTTTTGTCTATGAGTAAAATGTTGATATAGATGGGTATATTACATAATTTTGTAATAAATAAGTAAGAAATAAAACGACCTATTTTAAATTGTAAGATTTTTCCTGCACTAAACAACACTAGACAATGAAACAATGATAGTATAAAAACTATTATGTTAATCCATGACTGTTAATTTCTAAGATATATAAACAATGAAAATCGTGAGCCGGTAGATAAAGGTCAAAAAGTCTGTACAAAAATTAATCTGTTAGTCAGAATCAAGAATGCTTCTAAAATTGTCATTAGCACATATTAGTAATAGGAAAGGCCTGGCCGGGGTGGCATGAGCAGAGAATAGAAGTGTGTACAAAAAGGAGCTGATGTGGATAATACAGGTCAGGTAGACATTCTTCGTCTTTTGAAATCGATCATACACGAGTATTCGTTTAGTTAAATAGATTACTGTGTGCCCAGTAAAGCGAAAACTCGCTGTGCGTAACTATAGGTATATTCGCTGCGAATAGATTCATTCGCCGCGAGTTGAATTCACCGCGATTCGAATTGAGCATGTTCAATTTTACTCTCTGCGAGAATTCGCTGTGTGTGACAGGGTACTCGCTGCGAATAGCCATTTCGCTCAGCGAGCCGCTCCAGGGGGCCTACTCCCTAAGCGATGTCCGTAGTTTCGGCCGCTTCGTACTCCGTCTCTCTTACGGTATGTCCGTAAGAGAGCGAAGCGCCCGTAACGACGGCCGAATTTATGGATTTCGCTTAGGGAGTAGGCCCCCAGACTACACGCCTGTGCGACAGGTCGTTTTGGCGCCACATAGATACGTGTCTGTCGAAATCCTCGTGTAGAACTCGCTGTGTGTGACAGGCAGGCAGCGAATTCTCGCTGCGAGTATTATTCGCAGCGAGTATTCGCTGTGTGTGTACAGCAAATATTCGCTGTTCTTTAACTGAACGAGACGAAATTTTAAACATGCGATTATATTTTTTTTAAACGTTGCCCCACACTAAGAATTTCTTCTTGTATCGTGGGTGTGTTTACAAACATAGAAACTCACATACACTATACACCCAGACCCGGAAAAACTACTTGCAGATCATAAAAATATTTGTTCCGTGCGGGGATCGAACCCGCGACACGTTGCGCAGCAGTCGATCACTCAGCCACTGCGCCAACCGTGTCGTGAAAACGTCGTGTCGCATTAAACGTACACTATGTAGACAAGCATAAAATATTATAATTGGGAAGATTATATCGTAGTTTGAATAGTGTTCTTTACGTCCTTAAATAGTTGGACACTCCAACAAGTGAGCCATCGTCTGTTCAGGAGCACCACACTCGCACTGGGTGCCGTGCCAGATTGTTTTTGCAGCGGCCTACTTGTGTGCACACAGCGCAATCCATTGAGGGCTTTCCATATGGGCCACTGCAATCGTGTCCGAGTGGCAGATATTCCTGGGGTTTTAACAAAGTCGGGTGGTGGTGGGTGCTGTTATTCCTACAGCTTACTTCACACCCTGAGTAGGTAGTTATTGAATAATGATCATTGTAATATAGAAAGTTATTTATCCTAATTTTTTCAGCCGCTAGTGTCGAGCACGGAGCACATAACGAAAGGCAGGTCATACAGCTTCCTGACGTGCTGGCTCGGTCAAGGTCTGCTCACTGCCACGGGTAAGAACAAGGTCACTTCTAGTTAAATAATTTTAGACTAAGTAGTAACGTTTATTTTTTCCTAATATGTTGCAAGTACATAATTACGTAGCTATAAAATCGCGGAATGAAAAAGTTCACGAGTCTTAATATTTTTTGACCATTGCCATTAAAACAAGTAGTAACTTGTTTTAAGTACTTGTTTGTGCTTATCATGCGGAACAGACTTGGAAATTGCTTAACCTTTTCGCAAGACGCATATATTTCGAATCTTTCTGCGAATAAATTTTCTCTAGTTGCCTAGAAAAAAGTCCCACCTTTAAATCTAAAAGCAAAGACGTAACGTTAATTATGTAATAAAAATAAAAGAAATATTATTTGGATACTTATAACTCAGAAATGCGTTTTTTTTTTAAATAACACTACTTTATTTTATATTTTAATATGTATACGTATATAGATTTTTCTTAAATACCTACCTAATTTGCCACCGAAAACACCAAGGTCGCAACTGTGAAACAGTCATTGCATTTTCTGAGGATATAGGAAAGGGGCTAACAATCTCATGATCTTGGGCATCATGTTGGGCAGAGGTGTACCTAGAGTACACTTACATAATCACATTTCACCAGTTACTGGCGAAATTTGGGTGGGCCTATTGCCACCACTCGGGTTTAAATCGATTGTGTAAGTATTGCTTTCATTAGAGAGAAAAGAGTGTACACAATAAAACCCATGTTTTATCAAAGTCTAACACGCGACCCCGCTCCGCCCACAGCGGGAGAAGTTACTTGGTAATCACGGACCAAAAAAAAAAAAGAAGTAGGTATTATGGAAAAATCAATGATGTATTGGATTACATAAGCTACTGAAAAAAGTAGAAAAAAAAAAACGAAAAACGCTTTGAAAGCAATTTCCAGGCCCTAAGGTACCTACAGCGTTATTTAATCATGCATTTGTTGTAGGTCAAAGATGGAAGACTCACCGAAAATTCTTGACCCCGGCCTTTCACTTCAATATTCTCCAGAACTTCCTGCCAGTATTTTGCAAGAACCAGCGCATTCTGACGGAGAAACTACGAGGAATGGCCGATGGTCGCCCGGTTGACATGTTCCCTTTAATCGCGTTAGCAGCCCTTGATAATGTTACAGGTAACATTTCACGATAAAAATTGTCACCAGTCTGTCAGTGTTTTTGGGTTACTTATTATATATTTAACTGAAATAAAAAAAAACATGTACAAAATCGTATATGAGTAAATAAAAAGTAATAAAAAAGTATATGAATACTTGTTTATATACCCGTTTCAGAATTGAGTATTTTGAAATTTACAATTAAAAGCTTTGAATCAGAATTTTAATAGGCTTTTTATTTTTCTAGAATCCATTATGGGCGTATGTATGAATGCCCAGAGACACAGCGAGTCTGAATATGTGAAATCCATCGAAGAGTAAGTGTACTTAATCGTTATAACTTATGCAGCATCCAAGAACAATAAAAAAAACATTAATTAATGAATTACAAAAATGATATGAATAACAGTACTCACAGCTGTCACATACAAATCAATAAGAACAATCAATAAACGTAATCAATTTATTTAACACCATAGACTTTTTTTACCAGTCAACGTTTGGGCCATTTAGAGACAAACAGCTGTAGGTACAATACCGAAAAAAAAAACAATTATCAATTATTTATATTTATAGATTGTCCGCAATTGTGACGATGAGGATGCAAATACCATTCTTCGGAGAAGACGCCATCTTTAATTTGTTGCCTTACAAGACGAAGCAAGACAAGGCTTTGAAGGTTTTACACGGACAGACTAACAAAGTGATCGATGCAAGACGAGAAGAATTGAAAAAGGCTAATATAACTACTCTTAATGAGAACAGTGATATTGGTAAGTTTACTGATGATACTAATAAAAAGAAATTGGAAGAGTCAATAACCATCGAAGTTAATAGGCCCTACACCATCGAATGAAGACTGTCCTTTGAATTCAAATCAATCGTAGCATGTAGAATATGCTATCTCCAGGGGTTAAGTTGTAGAGGTTACAGTTCTGTGAATTTTTATTAAAAAAATATTGATTGCCCACTTTGATAGACTAGAACTACACACTAACACTGTTTGTCCACCGCACCGTAAACTGGACGTTAACGAGAAACGAGATTATGCGGCCATAGTAAATGTACTGTCGCTACTTCTTCGTCGTCATCTCGTTTTCGTTGACGTCCCGTTCACGGTGCAGTGGACAAACGGCCTAACAGTGTGTAATAAACGTCATTAGCCGCAATAACCTTTCAAAAACTGCTTCAGTGCTGGTCCCAGTTTCTGTATGAAGTCTATAATTTGTAGGCGTTTAACAAATGAGTTTTGATATTATGAAACGAAGTAGATACCTATACTTTGTTTCATAATATCAAGACTCATTTTTACTCTTTTCAGCGAACGCGGGATGATAAACAGTTACAATATTTTAATACTTTTGATTTATTTCATAACCAGCTGCTTCGTTATGAGATATTAGTGCTTTAATGGGCCACTTATTTCCTGGGATAAAGTCTTTTCAGAGACATAACATTTTGTTAAAACTGTAAAAGTAACCAAAAATAGGTATTTTCTTCTTCGTTGTCTTGAACTGTTTTAAATACGTGATAATTTTTTCTTGTTTTGGCGAATTTCTTATTCAGCTTTACTAGGAAAATCTCATTTTACTGCTGACTTTGGTTTCTAACAATAATTTATCTTTCGTTATTAGGTTTATTTTAAAAGTAGTTAATAACCATAATCAGCCTCTCATTTTCCCATTGCTGGGACACTGGCCTCCTCTCTGTGAGAGGGACTGGGCCATCCACTACGCGGGCCCAGTGCGGGTTGGTGGATGTCACATGTCTTCGAATTTTCGGTTCTAGGACATGTGGGTTTCCTCGCGATGTTTTCTTTCACTTTTTTGAAAGTAGTTATTTCATAAATATTTGTTATAAAAGGTATAAAAAACAAGCACGCCTTTTTGGACCTGTTGCTGTTGGCTGAAATCGACGGCCAAAAGATTGACGACGAAAGTGTGAGGGAGGAGGTCGACACATTCATGTTCGAGGTGAGTTCCTTCATACACACAAGTTGTATTACCTATTTCATTTGTAAGATTAGCATGGTCCACGTCAGATTTTTGTGGGAAATATTGTCTGTTATCACCATTACCAAAGAATAATAACTATTACTACCATTGCTATGCTGAGGGATCAGCCCCAGATTTCGATAAAGCAGTGTGTGTGGATGCGTTCATTATTATTTGGAACTTTCCAGTGAAGACATATTTTGTATCTATTTATTTAATCTTTAACAGATGAGCTTATAGACCTTCACATGTGACTGATTTATATGATCAACTCATCTTAAGGACCACTTCCTATATAAGGTGATAAAAAATAAATTTAAGAAACTTTAAGAGGTGCTTTAGACCATCGAACTGAATAACTTTTATTATGGCAACAACTTTGAAATCGCGAAAAAAAATCAGCTGTTCCGTAGTAAAATTCTAAATTCAAAAGTCATTTATTCAAAATAGGCTGAGAATCAGCACTTTTCTAACGTCAAAATTACATAAGACAGTCCCCCAAAAACGACCGCCCTTCACTACTTCCTAGTGCTTAGCTGGGAAGAAGAAGTGGCGGAACAAACTCCCCAGCAGCACAGTTAAAGTTTAGTACCTACCGTTCTAAACTGTATGGGACAGCTGCTTTTATTTTTTGGTCTTTCAAATTTCAAAGTTGGTCCCATAGTAAAAGTTATTCAGTTCGGTGGTCTAAAGCACCTCTTAAAGTTTCTAAAGTATTTTTTTTACATTTTATATATATGAATAAGCATAATCAGCCTTTAATATTCCCAGTTCCCACTGCTGGGACACAGGCCTCCTCTCGGTGAGAGCGTCGTGATCCACCACGCGGGCCCGCTGCGGGTTGTTAGATGTCACATTGACATGATCGGTGGTCTAAAGCACCTCTTAAAGTTTCTAAAGTATTTTTTTACATTTTATATATATGAATAAGCATAATCAGCCTATAATATTCCCAGTTCCCACTGCTGGGACACAGGCCTCCTCACGGTGAGAGCGAATGGGTCGTGATCTACCACGCGGGCCCGGTCCGGGTTGTTAGATGTCACATGACTTTGAATTTACATAATAATGCATAAAGCATTATAATAATAAAATGAAGATCATGATCAAAACCAGGCAAGAAATTGATCAGACGTCAGAATATTTTGAATATAAGAACTATAGGCTCCGTACTTGTGTATGTCAAGGACACAAATTGTAGACTAGACTACTCGTAGAATAAGGGTGTTGCCCATATTCGAAGGACCTTTTAGGCCATGTAATAACAGAATTTGGTTCGAACTATTTTACTAGTTAATCATGAATTTGAATATGGAGTTTAGAAGCGAGTTCAGACCCTTCTCTACGCTTGAACTACGACCATTTCACATAGTTTGGAAACCCTGATCAGTTGTAAGGTTGTTAGAAAGATACAGTATCAAGTTAGAAATACTTTGTACCATATCATTATTATCTTTGTATGTCTATTCTAAACCAACAAAATAAGCAACAGCAACAACAAAATAAGTCACGAGCATTAATACCTTTCAGACTTTTCCGAACCACCACCACAGTATAATAAAGTAACAATATTATGTCTCAGCAGTATAAATTACCTACGGCCGCTCGGTAGATAAACCTTCCGCGTCCCTACGTAACTGCCGCGCACTCTGTACTGTTGCATACTCTGAGATTTCGAAGCGCGTCGTTTCAGTCATTTTCTATGAAGATATAATACTGTTACTTATTTATACTGTGCCAACACACACTAAGCGCACATTGTGCGCTTTCATAATTTCTAACGTGACGATATTATCGTGGACGTCCACGGCAGGGAAGTAAAATATATAGAAATACGTGCACGTTATAACGTTATCGTGGAAGGTTTAAAAGCGTCTTCATATATTTCTATACATTTTACTTCCCTGCTGTGTTACCGTGGACGTCCACGATAATAATATCGTCACGTTAGAAATTATAATAACGCCCAATATGTCAGATGAGCGATAATATCCTACGTCTTTTACGTTTTTTTTTCCAGTCCATTATGAAATTGTTACAAATTGACGCCCTATGTCAATTTGCCGTGTGAACTGCCAAAGATTGACAGCTGTGAATTGAATATACGAACAATTTAAGTTGGTAGTCAATTTGCTTAACAATTCATTTCCCTGACTACAATGTACCTGTTTCTACAGGGTCACGACACAACGACTTCAGGCATCGCGTACACTCTCCACTGTCTATCAAAACGCAGAGATATCCAAGAGAAAATCTACGAGGAACTTAAGACTATTTTCGGCAGTGAAATGAGCAGAGACCCGACTTATCAGTAAGTTTAATTAATTAATTATCTTCTCTCTTAGTTTAGCCTAGTTTTAACAAAGACTAGCAAAAGTTGCAGGTGGCTTCATATTTGGTAAAAGTAGACAGACTGGTTTGTTCGTTAATCTTATTAAAATGATGCCATGATATCGAAACTGCCTGGTAATTAGGTTTAATGGAATGGTAGAAAGTATAGTCTCTATAATATATTTATTTAGTAGGCTCTTCAATAATGTACACTACATATTACTTTACAATTTGTACATTGCAAACTTAAGTCAACTGGACGTCAACGAGAAATCAGATTACGCGGCCATTGTCAATGTACTGTCACTACTTCGGCGTCGTCATCTGGTTCTCGTTGACGTCCCGTTCACGGTGCGGTGGACAAATGGCCTAAGCGCCCCATTACTTAAAGCATAGCTACATTATGCGCAGACAATAATACAATCAATACACACTTTTAATCAATTTAGCTATAGTCATCTATAGCTAAATTGATTACAACAACAATAAAACTAAATTCGTTTTTATTTGTGAATGGTAGTGTAGTGTGAACCGAAAAGTATGTTGTTAGCTATTTAGTATTTTATTGCGAATTGCTGGTCAGACATGAAAAGCTACTTCTGATTTATTTATCACTAGGATAAGAGTAATTCGATTAATCAGATGTTATCGGTGTCTGTCTAGCATGTGTTGAGATATTAATTACCTTATTATGTAACAGTAGTTGCGTTGGCAATGAATTGACGCTTAGATTACAAGATATTCAACCACAATTATTATAATTACATGATAGATTCACTCGTATATTTAATTAGCACGTCTTTAGCCTTGTTTTCTCATAAACGATTATCATAAATTAATACTACTGTTTTGCATTCTCATCATGAACTGTTGCTTTTTTTTTCAATAAATAAAGTACATACAAATCTTTATCGCAGGCCCACATGATCCATAAAAAACTATGATATAATAAAAAGACATACAATAAAAATAAAAACAATAAAAAAATAAGTGTAACAATGTGTTTTGTATAGGTAGACGAGATACCTATGTATTTGTATTGCAAATCTTTTAACCTGTTAACATTATTGTGGGGTGTTCAAACAATAGGAAGTAAAGTAATAATTGTCGGCACATTAAATTATTAGTAATTATATGGAGTTAAGATAAATCTTATTCATAGGATTTTATTAGATTTATTTAATTTATTACTAAGTGGTTTTATGAGAGCCAAAGGGCATTTAAAGTGATTTGTTTATCTATCTATACATAAATAAATTAAATTGAAGTGTCTGTATGTAATGTCAAAATAACAGTTTTTACTAAGTGAATATGAAAGTATATAGGTACGGTACAATACAAAAATGTTTATTGTACAGTGTACAGTTGTAATAGCAATCATGTCATTTCGTTTAAAATAGGTTTTTATTTTTTATTAATTTATTCATATTTTATATGGTATTATGTTTATTCCTTATTCATTTTGATTAATCCCAAACCGTCATTATTACTTTTGAAATTTTATCCTTTTAAAACTTCATAATGAATTTCCGTTAACTGCCCTAACTTTGCCTGGCATCCTAAGTTTGCCTATAATGAAAAATATGTAATATCTTTTTCATGTTACTTGTATGGCAATCGAAACTTTGAGTTTTCATAGAGAGCTTTAAGTTTCGATTGCCATACAAGTAAAATGGACAAGTTAATACATCTTTTTCATTATAGGCAAAGATAGGATGCCAGGCGAAGTTAGGGCAGTTGACCGGTACTTAGATTATTTTTTCTATTTTGTGAATGTGAGAACACTGCAGGTTTAATGGACTGTAGATTTATTGACCATCTTCTATCTTGTTAAGTACCTGGTACTTGTTGAAAGACCTACACTGTCCTCCCATACCTATTAATACCTACTGTTATTTAAAAATATTGTAAAAAACAATTATTTTTAAAAGAGTAACCGTGGAGTTTCTTGCCGGATCTTGTCCATAGGAAACGACCAATTGGAACCGTGCACCTAGCTTCTGACGTTTCATAAGTGCCCATGAAGGTTTATGTGAAATAAAATATTTTGATTTTTGATTTATTTTAATTTTTGTCTGTCTGTTTGCTCAGACTAATCTCCGAAACAGCAGGACCGATTTTGACTGGATTTTCACGAGTAGATAGCTAATGTTGTAAGGATTAACTTTTAGAAAAAGACAGGTTCACGCGGGCATCAACTAGTTTAACGTAAAAACATAATGTGATAAGTATAATTATTTGCAGGACGTAGCAAAGCTTACCATATCACATTTAAATATAGGCACACAACCTTGTTTATTAAAATTAGTTATTACAAGTTATTTCTATTTCTCATCTATTAATGTTCAAATAATGGCTGAACAAGTTTCATGGCAAGATCACTTAAGGTCAAGGATTGATTCAAAATATATTTTGAGCAGAGAATTGAATAGATATAAAAACATAATGGTATGTTGTAAATGTCAAGAATATACAAAACAAAAGTCTGCAGCACCACACACCGAAATTGCGTAGCAAGTTAAGAAAAATATTATTAATATTATTAAAACTTGTATTGTGTAGTTATTAATTTTATTTATTATTTTGTATCTCATTTTATGCTGCACCGGTTGACGTCATCACATCAAAGCCGGCTACCGCTGAAAACCGGCGCTGTGGCTCCAAACGTTCACATCATTATGTTGAGCATTGGCAATTTTGCGTGGATGCGATGCATATTTTTTCCAACTTTTTTTAATCTGTTTTTGTCCGTCCATCTTACCGCAAATTAACGTACCTATTTCTTTTTCTATATTTCTTTAAATAATTTCTTGCTTCGTATCAAAACATAAAGCCCGACCTCAGCCTTTTAGATAATCTTAAATAAGTTACAATTTCCATATAAAATTGACAATGTCCATGCAGCTGTGCTTATTCATACTTTAAAACTGCACCAGATTTAAGTAAACCCAAAACTATTGCAGATAGAAGTTCTCATTCATAATAGCTACCTAGAGATTTAGAATCAAACAACTATCATTATGGCAGGAATTTGGCAAAGCTCTCTAAGACACTTTAAACTTGGCCGGCAAAGTTGGGTTGCAGGCGACAATACTGAGCGCACCGAACACCTAGAAACTGCGAACTTACTCTTCATTCCTGCACTGGTATGTTAAACTCAGCTAAACTAACAATTGGCTATGCAAATGGTTCTATTTCGAGATAGAATTAAAGTAATTAAAGTGCACTTTGTCAGATAATTACATTAGTAGCGGGGTATGCTGAGTGATGCTGCGGTGCTGTTTCTATTGGTTGGTCTGTTTTGTTTTATCTTTATGGGGTTGTTAAAGGGATCTACTAAGGTAATAAAAAATATCGAATAATTAAAAAGTTATGCAACAACGTGAAATTTCGCGGGTATTCTGGAATACCATAAGTACCTGTACTCCCTATTGCGTACCACACTTAAAATTACGATTGATCGCAATGGGTTTCATTTTGACAGTTCACCCACGTTCATTCTGTTATTTACGTTGTTGAGCAGACGGAATTTACAAACTTATGAAGCAATGGATTAGAAATATCCTTCAAAACGCTCGGATTGTGATTGATAATGTGTTATGCAATTAGGGTGCTGGTTGGAAACTTCTTCATAAGGACACCATGTTCAGGATTTCTGCTATCTAATTACGCAACACATTATCTTAAACACACAGTTTTGTAAACTATAGTTTTGTATAATTTAGACACATTTTAAATTTTCTTGTAAATATGAGTACCATGGAGCCGTTTATTATGTTATTAAGATGTATGTTGACTTGAAAGAGCATGGCAGTCAAGAGTATGTCATGCTCACTTAAATGTCTCGCTGATGGTGAATCATTCGTTTCCCTACAAAATGGTTGAGCTGGATGGTGCTGATCCACGTTCGTGAACGGGTGCCGTCAGTTGTGACTGGTCATCTCTTATCTGCCAGGGCTTATTTTTAATCTTATATTTTGAATTGTTTTGATTATTTTTTCTACATTGTTCTCACATATAGAGGCAACAAGAAGAATGTACCCAGAATTTTGTAATTTCTATATTTAAAAGAGTGTCCGTGGAGGTTCTTGCTCGTTCTTCTCCATAAAGATCTACGTTTTGGAATGGGCAACTAGCTTCAACTTTCTGACTAACTGACCGACTATTTGACAATTACAAACTGCCTGTAAATGGTTTAATCGAAATAAATGCTTTGAGTTTGAGTTTGAGTTTGAGTAAACGTTTACGACTAATCTGTTTCATTTTGACAGTTCAACAAAATTCATTGCGTTATTTACGTTGTTGAGCAGATTTTTTTTCCGAACTTATGAAGAGATGGATTAGCAATCTGTTTGAAAACGATTCAGATTCTGATTGATCGTGTTGATCGCAATTAGAGTACTGGTTGGTAAGACAAGGTTACTATGTTCATTAAAACAATTTTTCTACTAAACAATACGAGTACAATATCCTTGCCGAAACTATGAACGTACTAAAATGGACATACCTGCGAATTTTATAATTTTACTATGAAAAGCACTGTTGGCTGTATCTGGGGCAATAAAAACATGAACAAGATTCAAGATTACGGACCGAAAGAAAAAATACATGAAAAAGAGAAAATTTCATTCCACAGCGTAGTATGATGTTTTTTACAAAACCGCTGCTCAAACGGAGCGAAGTGGGCAAGACTCGAGCCGTACAGACTTTGAATTTGTTATTTTTATTACTTAGTACTTTTTAAAGATAATTTTTAATTTGTGACTTTGGTACTAAAAAAAGTTTATTCAATAGGTACGTACTTTGAATAAGCCTGCTCAAGTTTTGTTACTTTTATTTTAAATCTTTACGTTTTGCTGTTTAGTGAGCTTCATCAAATGAAGTATTTGGAGCTGGTCATCAAGGAGTCGATGAGGCTGTTCCCACCAGTGCCACTCATCGAAAGAAGAATTATGAAAGACTGTGGTAAGTAGCTACACACTTAAACCTGCGTCTCTTTACTCATCAATATTATCATTATCACATCACATCATCATCATCAATATTATCATTATCATTATCACATCACATCATCATCATCATCATCATTCATCATCTGCCTATAGCAGTCCTGTGTTTATTGTAATCGCATGAAGAAAATACTTTGCACTTCTTATTTACTTACAATACTTAGCAAAATTGGTTGGTTTATAATTAAATAGTACTTAAGGCGAAAGCGTCAAGGTAGCCCGCGAAATACAAATTTTGTTACGTTTTTTGCCAATTTGCAGGTCAGTATCATGTTGTTAGTTGATTTAAATATGATTCGCGTCCGTATCAAATGTATATTTATAGAATTGTAATCATAAAAATGGTCTATACAACTCTCTAAGTTCATATAATTCCATTGAATGACTATTTCATGAAATCATGACATTTGACCATTGTGCTCACTTATAGAGTTGTATTCCTGATTGTAATGATTATAATTATGTAAAACCATATTTGTTACGGTCGCGAATCATATTGTAATCAACATAAAACCTGACACTGACCTGCAAAATGTAAAAAACTAAAGAAAATTTGAATTTCGCGGGTTACCTTAGTGCATGCCCCTTAACACATTTACGACAGTATTAAAAAAATATAATAATTCATTATAATTATAATATAATTATTATTATTACTTCTATTATGATTAAATATAATTACTATTATTACTTCTATTGTGATTAATTATATAATTATTATTATTACTTCTATTATGATTAAATATAATTACTATTATTACTTCTATTGTGATTAATTATATAATTATTATTATTACTTCTATTATGATTAAATATAATTACTATTATTACTTCTATTATGATTAATTATATAATTATTATTATTATTTCTATAAAAACAGTCGAGGCACAGAGACTAAAGATGACTTTTGCACAGACCCATGTGAGCTGGTTTTAGTTACAAAAACCTGAGTATTCAAAACTTGATTTAGGATTTAAGCTGAGATGTTTTAGAACTTTGCTTGTAAACACTCCAACTACAACTAAAACTAAACTCACAGAATAAATAATAGTACCAAACTACTAACTTAAAGTAAAAAAAACCTTATGCAGCGTGTATAAAAGATGCTTGTTGTATAATCAGCTGTCTCATACATTTAGGTCGAATAGGTATTATACCCGACCTAAAAGTATGGGAAAGCTGTAATTTATTTGAGATAACGATGCTGGTCCCATGGAGAAAGTTGTTAAATTTGATGGGTTTTACTACACCCTTAAATATGACTACACATTTCTGATACACACTGTACTGCCCTGATAAGCCGAATGGCGCTATCTCTGAGATACGGCCTTTTAGTTTTTTTATACCATTCAATAGCTATAACAATTTCGCATCTAATAGTATCAGCCAAATAGCGCTATCTAAATTAAAACATTAAAAAAAAACACTAAGAAGATTTTTTTATCTTTGTTTCCTTAAATACAATTTAAAAAAAGTTCTCAAAACTTACTCCGATTGAGATAGCGCCTTTCGGCTTAGCAGGGCAGTGTATTTTCCTACAACATTGTTGTATTCAAAGGCAAATCATAATAACTGATAATGACGACCTTTTAATCCGGTACCATTAGTGTTTGATACACAATAATAATACAAACATCATTGTTATGTAACCTCTAACCTGCACTAGCCACAATGAACACTATTACATTAGCTACAATGTAGTCTTGAGTGATGTTGACAAGGCAACGTAGTTTTATTCCTAAGTGTATTAATCTATTTTTACAGTAACTACATGTATGCCGTTTAGATCATGGTGAATATTAATAAAAAATATATACAATTGAACTCCACGATTACTGACAAATGCTTGCACTGATTGGACAGGTCCACTCAAATCTGTGTGGTTCTTTCCTCAAAAGACCATTTCAGACACTAATCTTCATGGTCCTTATACCAAGATTATGTCTGGACTTTAAAAGAGTTTACAGAATAAACAATTTCATTGTATTTCATTTCAGTATAACCTGGTTAAGTGCACCCTGGATATGTGAGAAACCTCTACTACTGATAATTACAATGATTCGATGAAACTCAATGTGCCATATCACCGACTGCGCATTTTACAATACGGCCGATGAATTTTGGCCGGTCTGAACATAGGCTCTCCGAACTTTCGCGCATGTTCTCTCACTCACACTCGCCTCATGTCACTATTTGGTTCCAAAAAAAAATATTGCGCAGCCTTCTGCGCAAAGTTCGGACCGGCCTTGATGCAAAATTCAAAATTCAAAAGTCAATTATTCAAACTAGGCTGAGAATCAGCACTTTTCGAACATCAAAATTACATACCCTTCACCACTTCCTAGTACTTTAGCTGGGAAGAAGAAGTGGCGCAACAAACTCCCCAGCAGCACTGCTGTATGTTCAGTAAAAAATAATGCATCGGCCGTATTGTAGTTAGACTACCGAATTTTCTTCGTTCCAGAGGTGGGAGGACTGAAACTAGTAAAGGGCACATCTGTCGTAATGAACATCTACCAGATCCAACGCCAGCCCGATTTATATGATGATCCCTTGGAGTTCCGTCCGGAAAGGTTCGAGGCACCGCTGAAGAATGCCTTCAGTTGGCTGGCATTCAGTGCTGGGCCTAGGAACTGTATTGGTAAGTTTGTCACTAATATTCCAACCTAAAAACGAAAGAATAATTTGTAATTGTATATTGTCGATTCCAACCAAGTAAAGACAAGCACTATTTTTGCCACAGAGCAGCGTGCTCTATTTCGATTTGTAGGGTATGGGCATAAAATATATGGCAATGTTGCCAGTATAGTCAAAGGCTCGTGAGACATTTTAGCTTTGCGTCACACATTAATACAGATGGGACACTTCGCAAAATTATTTAATTAAAAAGCGACTCTTGCTACGACACAATAAAGTGCAATTCAGGTCGCACAGCGCCAATTACCTACAGTTATATTCACCTAGAAGTTGCCTCCCTTTCTATCGCGTACCTTTTATATCTTCTGACTACGCTACACTCACTGAATGGGCCCAGCAAGACGGGCACGCCGCGTACTTGTAGCTTCATAGCTAAACTGCGGAGTGTCCCATCTGTTTTAATCTGTGTTCGTGTCTGTGCCCTCCTATGCCCTCCAATGTAGATGTCCATAGGCTTGGTGACCATTTACTATCAGGTGGGCCATCGGCTTGTTTGCCATCCAATCAATCTACCTAGTCTTTTCCCAACTAAGTATGTTGGGGTCAGCTTCCAGTCTAACCGGATGCAGCTGAATACCAGTATTTTACATGGATCGACTGCCTATCTGACCTCCACAACCCAGTTACTGGGTAATACGCTACGCCTTGGTAAGACTGGTTGTCAGACTTTCGGGCTTCTGACGACCCGTAACGACTTTCAAAGATCTAAGATCCATCTATTCCCATCCGGACGACAACTGACTTGGACGAGAAGATTGGCCCCTACCAAGCGATGGATACTCCTGACCCAGACCACGGTTTGTCACCGGCGCAGGCGCTTGAGGACCAATAATTTTAAGAACCTTTTTTCTCTTTGGCTTTTATTGTTTTTAACCCCACCAAGATGTATTCTCTATGTTTTCAAATTAATTAACCTGTACGACACGCACTTGTGTACAATACACGCATACACACATATCCTACACTACAAGCAAAACACCAGTACAAATCGAAGTTCACGCCTGTTTTATCACGTGAATTACACACCAAGAAGATCCACTTTTCCATTCCAGATACACAAACAAAACACACACACCTCACCACCAGCCATACTACTTACACTTGCTTATCAAGTATATCACGTGTATACAAAAGCAACAAACCTGCAAAAGAGTACGCTTAGCTGCACGCTATTAAAGCCAATACCCCTGGCTATATTAATGCATTAAATGTATACCGATCGCTTACTCGCGTATTGTCGTTACTTATTTTCAACTTACATAACAGAGTTCTTGACGACAAATATCCTTGCTGCTTATACCAACCATTCTGTAACTTTAAATTCAAATGGCAAATTTTTTAGTGAATGAATTAGATAACAGTACTAATCTGGAGTTCCAAGAACTCGATAGACTTGAAGTTTGCCAGAATTCCTTGACTTCTAATTATAACTTTAAGATATTGACATTCAACATACGCAGTTTACAGCACAATTTCAATACTTTTTGCATTGCATTAAAACGACTTAACATAGTTTACGATGTTATTATTCTGAATGCTGGCTGAGAGGTTGTCCGGTGGTTAGTCAGATACAGGGTTACACGTCCTACTCTACTGAAAATAATCTCAACCAATGCGGAGGGGTTGTAACATACGTCAGAAAATGCTGGAACGCTTTGGTTTTGGAACCTGACTTCAAGACGCGGAATCACTCTTACTCCAGCTCTCTAAAGATATTTGTTTAATTGCCATATACCGATCTCCCTCGCATAGACAGGTTGACCAGTTTATTTCCTCTCTTGACAAAATCCCCAATTCAGTCAATATATACGAAACAATTATAGTGACCGGTGATCTCAACATAAACCTTCTGTCCATGTCTGACAAATTTTCGTCAGAATTTGCTTGCCTTATGTCTGAACATGGTTTGAAGCAAGTAATATCCAAGCCAACTAGACTGGATGCGTGCCCAGACCACATATTTTTAAAATCGAGACATCAGAGAGCTTTAGGTGTGATGACACCTAAAGCTCTCTGATGTCTCGATTTTTTTTTAGTGAAGCTGACATCACCGATCACAAGTTGGTAATGATGGGATACAATACGGTCACTCCAACTGGCACTAAATGCCAACAACGAACTATCACCAAAATCAACTTTCCCGCGCTAATAGAAGACCTCCGTGTCATCGACTTGAATGAAGTGCTAACAGATTTAGACGCTAATGCAGCAACCAACAAATTTCACAAACTTCTAGCAGATGCAATAAACAAACACACAACTGAAAAGACAATTAGCCGCTCTAAGTACACTTGGAAGCCTTGGATCACACCTGGCCTTATAAAATGTATGAATCACAGGGATAAACTCCACAAAGAAGCTAACAAACACCCAAAATACGAAATAAGGAAACTCGTTTACACCCGCTACAGAAACTTTTTCACCAATCTAGTTCACAAGCTTAAACACGAACACGAAAGTAAAAAGTTAGAAGAAAACAAATCAGATACTAAAGGATTCTGGAAAACTATAAAAGCAATCACCGAGCAACACAGTAACAGAAGCAGTTCTAGCGACCTACTTAAATGGAAATCTACGGCTCAAGATTCAGTTGACTATTGCAACGAATACTTCTCCTCTGTTGGCACAAATTTGGCAAGACAAATTCTAAACGACATAAATGAAACCCAGGAGTCAGTGGTTTCAAAACAAAAAATAGGAGAACCACTAGGGCTTACTTTTTTTATGCAACCTACTGATGTCTATGAGATTGACAAACTGATTGTTAACCTTAAGGATGACAGTGCTGCCGGAGTTGATGGTCTTACACCCAAAATTAAAAGTGAAATTTTAACTCCACTAACCTACATCATCAACCTTAGTCTAAGTTCAAGTATATTCCCCGTTAAATGGAAAGAAACTAGTCGTCCCTATATTTAAGAATGGATCAAAAGATAACCCTGCGAACTATAGGCCTATATCACTATTAGGAATCTTCTCCAAAATTCTAGAAAAGGTAGCAAATAAACGCTTAGTTTTCTTCTCAGAGTCGAACAAGCTGATCTCCAATAAACAATTTGGTTTTAGGAGTGGAAAATCTACTGAAGATGCAGTGAGCCGCCTGACCAAACTAGTAACGTCTTATCTAGACAATAATAAAAAGTGCTTGGGAGTGTTTTTAGATCTTGCCAAGGCGTTTGACACCGTTGCAATACCTATACTCCTAAAGAAACTTGAGGTCATTGGTATCAGAGGACTGTCATTAGACTGGTTTAAAACCTATCTAACTAATAGACGCCAGTGTGTGAAAGTGGGTGGGAACACTAGCTGTCAGAAAAATATGGTCTTTGGAGTCCCACAGGGTAGTATTCTCGGCCCGACCTTGTTCATCATCTACATAAATGATATACATCGCACATTAATACAAAATGCAGATATCATATGCTATGCTGATGACACGGTTATTCTCCTTCATGACAAATCGTGGGAATCAGTGTTTTCATAAAAAACAGGCCTCAGCGCCTTAACTACCACTTGGCATCATTATCCACTCTGCAACCTGTAACTCTCTCCAGTGCAACTGCCAGAAAATTAAAAGGGTAGAATGGATCAAATATTTGGGGTTATAATAGACCAGCGGCTGTCTTTCAAGCACCATATTGACCTGGTGGCCAAACGCACTAGAAAATTGAGTCACTTAATGAAACTCTTGCGTAACTCTGCCAATAAAAACACTCTTAAAATGTTATATGTGGCACTATGTGAGTCAATTCTGTGTTACTGTATAACCGTATGGGGTGGAGTTGGAATCACCACCATGATCCAAAGCGAACGAGCACAACGATCGGTTTTAAAAGTCATGCTCAGGAAGCCTTTCAGATACCCCACAGCCCTTTTGTACAAAGAAGCCGAATTACTCAATGTCCGACAATTATATATATTAAAAATGGTACTGAAACAGCATAAAAGCATAACACAGATCCCGGAATACTCGCAGCTTCTCAAACGTCGAGTTTTCAAGTGTCCTTCAATAAGGACGCGTACTAATTTTGCACAACACATGCAAGAATTCTTGCTCAGCCACATATACAACAAAGCGGTAAGAATGTGTGGTATCAGTAACTCTAGAACAAGCCAAGTAACAAAGATTGTTCGCAAATGGCTGCTAGCCCAATCATATGGTGAATCTGAATCTCTTTTAAAGGTAATTTCATAATACACTAACACATGCCTACACACACTCACACTCTCTCTCACTCACATTCTTACACATAGTGCACATTGCCATAATATTCTGTTAACCTACTCTTTGTTTTAATCTTTCTTTTTTTTTTTACTGTTTTAATTGCATTTTTAAACCTAAAAAATGTTTTAATTCCCTAAAAATGAACGTTTTTCATATGTATCAATGTAATGCGCATTTTCACTATATGGTTATACCACCCATTGACTCCATGAGACAGGCTCGACCTAGTGTGAAGTTCATAAGCAAAATGCTTCCTTTGCGTCTTATTTTGTTTTTGTAAACCTAGCTATTAATGTAGACTATAAGGAAATGTAATCACTGTTTTTGGCAAATAAACATTATTATTATTATTAAGAATGACAGCCGGGCCAACGGCTTATCGTGCTTTCCGAGGCACTGAGGTCTCGGTATGATAAGATGGTCACCCATCCAGGAACTGACCGCGGCAAGTTTAGCTTAACCTGATCGTTTGACCCGTGCGGCTGTTATTACTTAGCCACTAGCCATCTAACAACGTAAAAATCTATGATGCTATTATCAGGTGTTTATTGTGCAAGCAGCTGCTGTCTGATCTCCGCAATCGGTATACCAAAGAGGAGTTCTTAAGTCAGATGGGTCATTCACTATCAGTCATATTTGGTTTCACAATACATTGGAGTACACACAATACAACAATAGTGACCTATTAAAACATGAACATACTCGTAGTTCGTCCATACATAAATTTTTGGTCAGGCGGTTCCATTCAATGCGACTCTTCCAAATGTGTAAAATTAGAGCGAGTTTAGAATTAACGCAAGTTATTATTTTTAATTAACAGTTTTGTTAAATACAAGATTTTCAAACATTTTTACCATGAAATAAAAATATTGCAAATTTCCAATTTAGGTTCTAACTTAAACAGAAAGAAAAAAAAAAAAATAATATATATACATATAGTAATAAAATTTATATAAAATATTTTAATATTAAAATAAACTATTAAAAAAAGTCTACATATAAATAATTTACATTAATACTTTAATGTAAAATAGAAAAATAAAACTATTAAAAAAATCTACATTATGTATAGGTAAATATTTTTTTTATGGTTTAATAATTTTATTTTATTTCTGTTCTTCCTCAGGTCAAAAGTTTGCGATGATGGAACTCAAAATCACAATCTCGGAGATTGTCAAGAACTTCTTCATATTGCCAGCAGCTCAAGAGCCTGAACTAAGTGCAGACCTCGTGTTGAGATCCAAGAACGGAGTAAATATAAAGTTTTTACCAAGAAAATAATGTGATATATTGATGACACTGGAAATGCCGAATGACACTGTGAATTAGTTTTAGAATAGGATATAATATATTTTTGTACTTATGAATCAAGTTAGTAAATGTTATTGGGAAGGAATAAAATGTTTTTAAGTTTAAAAATATTTTGTCATCATTTCAATCATCATTACTTCTGAAAATTACTATACGACATGTAAAAAAAACCCGTCCGATCCATGAAAGTGTTGTTAAGTATTGAGAGTATATTTATGAGGAAATATTCAGAAAAAAAAAAAAAATTGCCATTTTTTTTCAATAGGGCGTTTTACTGGGTCATTACATTGGGCGCGGGCGAACGTCGTTTAGTGGGTGTGTCATAACTTATGTCCCCTGTTCAAAATTTAGTTATTTTGTGATTTTGGTACTAAAAATGTGAATTTTAAATAGAAATAACTTTTTTTTTTCAATATTATATATATTTTTTTACTTATTATTAATGTTATTGCAGTACCTACTATGTAACCGTTTCGGATCGGACAGGGTTTTTTTACATGTTGTATTTCTCGTGCGAAAAAGCGAAATAACTCTTCAGCTTTCATTCTGTAAGCAGTTCAGTAAAACAAGTCGGGACCGACATTTTATCCATTGAGACTCGCTACTGAATTAGTTCTATTGTACACAAAACAAAACAACCAAATGGTGTGTGGAGTACGTATTTTTCGATCCTAACGAATCTTTCGATCGAAATTAGTTTCGCTTCGACCCACCGCACGATCGTGCGCTGGTGTCGGATTCAAGAGAATGAATCAGCATTTAATTCGAATTGAACTCGATTGATTCAGAACTCGAATCTGTTGGGAGTAAGGTCCCAGGTATTATATATTTACTGGTTTCTCCAAGAGAGGAAGTGCCCATTGCGGGAGGAATAACAATTCTCTGTGATTGCATGCCGATTGTAACATTTTAGGGTGTTGGGTACTTCAGGAGACTATCTACGAAACTGTTATGCCAGGAGGGTATTCAATTTCCTTGTCGGAAACGTTTACTACATACTTGAATTGGGAAGGCACGTGTATTGTTAGTGAAATCGTGATGAGTTTGTAAAATTGGAGACGTGACCTTAGTGGGTAGGTTTACCTTCTTGAGAATATACATCAATATTTGGGCTTCACAATAAGCTAATCTTGAAAAAACTTGAAATATTATCTTATAGGTGCCTCGCTCTATTAATATTATAAATGTGTCCGGATCCGGACCGCGGTCCGCTATTTGTTAAGAGCGTTTATTCTGAAGGTGGGCAACGTCGCAAATAGATGTGAAATATTTTACTGTTTTGATTAATTTAGCAATATTACTGTGTGGAAATAAAAAATGTGGCTAACCAGCGAACTAGAATATTGATTATGAAATGCAATAATTAATATCGTTACACCGAATGTTTAGTTTTGGATGTAAAAAAACTATTTGGAAATAAATGCGTTTTTTACACCTAAAATGGGTACAACATCAAATTCAATGTTATAATTGCAATTCATTAATAATATTCTAGTTCGCTAGTTAGTCACATTTCTTATTTCTATTCAGTAATATTGCTATAAGAATAAAAACAGGTAAATATTTGACAGTTATTTCCGCCGTTGCCAACTTTTAGGAGAAACCCTCTTAACTCTGCTTTAAACGCTATCTTTGCTATTATTATCTTCGTTGAATGACTGTCAATAGACTGACAAATGACCACCTATACTTTGTTTAGTTCGCAGTTTTATTGTATGATCTCTGAACATATCATTACAGACTCAACCCGTAATTGGACGTAATAGGACTCTATTCTGTAAAAGTCATGCTGAAATGCTGATATTAACACACAGATTAAACCATTTAGAAACCGATTATTAAAGTGTTTAAAGATTTTCCTATTTCCTTTTCCGTTAAAATACATACTATGCTACTAGGCAATCCATAAAAAATGAAGGCGTTTGATACTAGCAACACTGAGTAGGCACTAGACAGACAAGGATCTAGTAATAAATGATAAATCATTATCGTAACAAATTAAAACGAACAATTACACATATCGTAATGTAACCGAAGATCCTAACTATCCTAACTACAGTCAAACCTAAGTAAGTGAGAACTGGGTAAAAGAGAAAACTCTATAAATGAGTAATTGCCAGGTCCTGTCATTTTAACCCTCTAAACCCTCTATAAGTGAGTAACAGAAACCTTTATAAGAGAACGCCGTATTTTACTCGTGGACCTCTATAATTGAGACTGCTGCTAGCCTGAACCTCTATAAGCAACAGGTCGACCGTAATTTAACATTGCTATTTATGACTCATTCTTAAATTTTGTGGAAGTAACATTGTTTTTGTTCCTCTCAACCTGTCCCAACCAGCCTCAACCGCTATAAGTGAGAAAAGTCACTCATGTACCTCTATAAGCTAGAAACTCGAGTAAGTGAGAAACCTCTGTAAGCTAAAAAGTGATCGCAGTCCCATGAACTCTCGCTTATCCAGGTTAGACCATAATAATATAAATGCGAAAGTGGTTTCTTTGTTGTGCTTTCACGCTTAAACGACTAAACGGATTTGGATGAAATTTGGCACATGGGTAGACCATGGCCTGGATTGGGACATAAGGTAAATTTTATCTCGATATTCCCACGGGATCGAGGCTTATTCGAGTGAAACCGCGGGGTGTAGCTAGTTTCGTATAAAAACCTCGCTAATTTAATTTATCGACCTTCTATTTACAAGTATTTAAATTGTCACGGAGGATTTTTTTTTGAGTGACCTTTGTACCATAACATGTTGGTATAGTTATGCATAGGTAAATATTAGTACATTTGTATAGCAGTTTTGAAATGGCAGCGTAGTTTAGACTAAAATGCAACTAATCTCGCGACAATCTAAAAAGCCCGATTTGACGTTTCTCATTATACATGCCGCGATAACTTTGTATGAACGTCTACGTAAGAAATCGAAAAATCTAATTCTTAATCCTAATTACTATGTTATCCATACAGTATAACAATGAGTATCATTCGTAAGCACCAAGTTTCACTTTATATTGGAAAAATGCACTCAAAAACATAAATTAATCGTTGAATAATATTCCGACAGGACGTTCTTTCTTTGGGTGTCTTTGGGTTCGTTGCCGTAGTGATGTGACCGTATTAAGCCGTTTTTTTACCGAATAAAATCCATGTTCTGTTAGAAAAGAGAGAAACGTATAATTACTGTATTATTAAATGTTTAAACTTTAACAACAAAATCTGATCAAATATATTTTTAGCTTTATTTTGATATTTAATAGGTCAATATAGGAAATGGTTTGGTTAAAAAGGCCGGAGTCGGTGGCCTTGTAATTTTTTAAATTAAATTTTGTTCTCGTGTCTTGAGTGTAGACCGCGAAAAAGTCTTATCTCAGCATATATCAGTAATTTAGCCGCATTCGCCACAGTCAACCACACTTTGATTAGGTACTTCACAACTTTATACATCTACTCCACATGCGGGATAATTGAGTAACACTCTTACAGTAGCAATGGCTTTCAATTTGACAGCAACAACATTCATTGCATTATTTACGTTGCTGAGCACACACATTTTTCGAACATATGAAGCAATGGATTAGCAATGTCCTTCAAAATCATTCGGATTGTGATTGATGCAATAGGGATGATGCTTGGGTAAAAAAATGACATTCTAATTAGTCCGTCAATTAGATAATAAAAAAATATTAGACACGTATTTTGTGCTTTATCATATTAATAAAAAAAATACTTAGATAAAACGCATTTTAAGTTGGGGAGTGGGCGCCGCTACGTCGTCGCTAGTACGTATAAAATCTACATACTCGTGAACGTCGTCGCTAGTACGTATAAAATCTACATACTCGTGACGTCATGGCACATTTTACCTCAATGTATCGCCGTAATCTTTAGATTGCGTAAAAAAAGAAAAAAACGTGTCCAATATTTTTTTAGAATCTCAAAGACGGCCTAAACATTTTTTTTTGTCATCATCCCTATTAGGGTGCTATTTTAAATCCCCTAGTTATCGAAGTTTCACCTGTAGGTACGTCAAGACACCTGTAATCTGTACCCATCAAAGTTGAGCCTTTATCAAACACTGGCACTTCGCAAACTAATTTCGATTTAGTTTGCAGAGGATCAATCCTTGCGTGGACGCTCTTCGAGGAAAACAGCGTCGTGTTTCGGTTTGAGAAGACATTTTGGGTCGCTCTTAACTGAATCCCTTGTTATGTTATTATTCAATGACTATATTGTATTCATGCCTTGTAGCCAATGCTGAATTTGAGATTATCTGTGATTCTAAAATGAATTTTTCATGCAATTCGTTTCAATTAACATACATATTCTGCTTTTATGTAGGTACAAATGCTGTACCGTCAATTGGGGTGACTTTCAAATCAAGGGGCGAGTTTAATGATTAATATTTATTTTATACTATGCTATTATATACTATATACCTACTATGTTGTGCAGCTTGAGAGTTGACTTGACATTGTCATTGCAATTAGCAATTATAAATACCAATTTAATAATGGAGGATAACGAGAAACGCAACAACTTGTATACCCGTTGTAATTTGTATCCACATTGATAAATTCACTTGCACAGTAGAACAACGTAATGTAGAGATTCGTATTCCGCGCATGACGCAGCGGCGAAGAGACGAGGACGTGCGGACACGCGCAGGAATATGTTATTATATCGCCAGTTTTAAACTGATATTTTTGGTCCTTTTGTTCGGGATTTTGAACGTGAATTGTTTGAAAACTGGTGGCTTATGAAAGTTTTGGCGATTTCTCTCTGGATGCAGTTTTCAAAGCAGTTTGGTAGTCCGCGTTCATTGAAAGTTACATCGTCTTAGAGTTGGATTGTTGTCTGAAAAATCCTACGGTTTTCTCCATAAGCTTATACTTGACTGTTAGTTGTAAGAGGCAATAGAACCATGAGCTGCTCGGCTAGTTTTATACTGAAGAATGTGCAGAAACGAAATCCTA
Source organism: Agrochola macilenta (assembly GCA_916701695.1). Lineage (NCBI taxonomy): Eukaryota > Metazoa > Arthropoda > Insecta > Lepidoptera > Noctuidae > Agrochola > Agrochola macilenta. The sequence goes on along the minus strand of OU753560.1, from coordinate 16,891,127 downwards.
CCAATCTTTATGATTGCAGCATTCCTAATGACTGATTTTCATTGGGCTGTACTACTGTCTTCTCAAATAAAAAGTGTCTCTCTGTGTGACTGTTAGTTTTTCTAAACTACATTTGGTGGATTTTGAAGCGGTTTTCACCATTATTTAGAGAATTGATTCGGAAGGTGTATGTATATAATACATACTTAATTACTAAATTTAAATAAAGAAATCTCGATGTTTTATCAAGTCATAAACATGGTGCAAAGTAGGGACACGTCGCTAGTTACACTTATACAGAACTTGCATTTGCCCGCGGTTTCGCCGCTTGAATATCGGAAAATATCCCACGGGAGGAATAATTCCGTAACACATTGTTTTCATATAATTCTATCGGTTCACACGGCGCACGCCAGTAAAGCTTCTAGTCGGCATGATTTTTTCCGACATCTTCAACAATAATCGTCATATTTCAGCCAATTTACACGAAACGATAATGAATTATACACTTAATCCTTCGTCATGAATCACACCATCCATTGATGAAAACCGTATGAAAATTCGTTCGGTAGTTTTTGAGTTTATCGCGTACACACGTTCACATCGCGTTGACAGACAGACGCGGCAGGGGACTTTGTTTTATATTAATGTAAGTATGTAGTGACTATGAAAGTAAAGAAGACAAGGTAAGTTTGCAGAATATGAATAGTTTAGTCAAGCAAGCTACAAACCCGCATGGGAGCTATCGCCAAGATAACGTGTGGGTTTGCTCATCATGAGAAACTTTGACGGCATGCAAACTTAAAATTATCGTCGCAGAGTGTTACACCGACTTGTTATCATTAGTAAGGCTGTCGTGTGTAAAACTGCTGTTATCTTAACAGAGTATGAAACTAGAACAATAGGTTGCATGCATCACATGCATGACCGCGTGGCTTGATGACATCGTGATCGTCTTTCAGTTAAATGACGTTCCCAGAAGGTACAATAGAAAAAAAATTGGTACCTGTATTATGATCACGATCTTTAAAAGACGTCATGTTTTATTTTAATTTTTTAATATCGAATTATATTATTCATTCTGGCAAAACTATCAAAGTACAAATTATTAAGAGTGTTCATAATCAATTTTAGTTCACTAGTTAGCCATATTTTCTTATTTCCATACAATAATGTTGCCAAATTAATCAAAAAAGCCAATTTGACAGGTATTTGCGACGTTCCCACTTTCTGTTTAAACGCTCTTATTATTGTAACAAACTTTTAAATGTATTTTCTTTATGGCAACTCAATGTATTATTTTACTTTGGCAACACTTAGAAATAACAGTTAATAAGATATTATCGTTATTTCTGGATGGGCAAAAGTAATTTTAAATGTTGAAATGTAGTGCAGAGCCAGTCGTTGTTTGATTGTGAAATAGTACAGTTGTCCGGAATAAAAGTCTTAGCAAGAAAAGAGTGTTTCATTCTACCTAATATTAAAAATGCGGAAGTAAGTTTGTTTGTTTGTTACGCTTTCACGGTAAAACGGCTGTACAGATTTGGATGAAATTTGGCACAGGGGTAGACCTTGACCTGGAGAAGGACTCGGTCGGTCTTTTATCCCGATATTTCCACGGGGTCGAGACTTCTGTGGATGAAACCTCGGGGCGTAGTTACCTATAATAATAATAAAAAGTTTATTTCGGAACAGTCATGTCGCTTGACGGGGTTGGTCAGTGGATGGGTGACCATCTTTACATACCGAGACTCCTCCGTGCCTCGGAAAGCACGTTAAGCCATTGGTCCCGGCTGCCATTCGTGGATCTTCCATCAGTCTTACCAAGGGGTATCGTATTACCCAGTTACTGGGTTGTGGAGGTCAGATAGGCAGTCGCGCCATGTAAAATACTGGTATTTAGCTGCATCCGGTTAGACTGGAAGCTGACCCGAATATGTTGGGAAAAGGCTAGGCAGATTGATTTTGGAACAGTCATCGATTTCTTTAACAAATTTACACGCAATAAAAATGAGGAAGTTTGTTGTAACATGGTACCTGAACTTCTGTAGTGTTCAATTTGAACCTCTCTCAAATCGCCCACAATTTCTTAATTTATTTGTGATGAGATTTTTAGAGAATAATACAAGTGGATATAATGTGAGCAGTGGTGGCGCAGTGGTAACGGCCCCGACTTCCGAGTTGTAGGTCATGGGTTCGCTTTACTTTAAATAATTTCACCTCTGTTCCAAAAACGGTGAAGGAAAACATCGTGAGGAAACCGGCATGTCCTAAAACCAAAAATTCAAAGACATGTGACATCTACCAACCCGCACGGAGCCCGCGTGATGGATTACGGCCCACTCCCTCTCACAGAGAGGAGGCCTATGTTCCAGCAGTGAGAACATTTTTGGCTGATTTATGATGACAAGTGGATAAGTTTTCAAAGTACTTTTTATCCCGGATAATATGTAAACTTTAACTCCTAGCAAAACTATAACAATATGAAATGTAAATGACATGATTATTTTACTTGTTCAAACTAAACAGTTCTCACCATAAACCCGCTCCCAAAAGTTTGGCATGGCTGTTATGAATCCGAGGGAATATTTACCTACTGCAGAGTATTGTCTCTAACGAAACGTGAGTTTTATGAAGGTCGAATTTGGAAGGGTTTCATATAGCTGTAAAATTTTAATTTTAATTTTTAATTGTGTTATTAACCGACTTCAAAAAAGTTGTATGTTTTTTAAGGTTCCGTACCTCAAAAAGAAAAACGGAACCCTTTTAAGAACAGTTAGTTGTCTGTCTATCCGTCCGTTTGTCTGTCACGACCCTTTTGTAAGGAATGCGTAAAGGTATCAAGTTGAAATTAATGTCAGATACGTAAGTCTACCTACCTCCTACCTCTAAGTCTAGACCCTTGGAGCTCTAAAAAAAATCAAGTTTCTAAGTCAATGCAATAAAAAAATACGGCCATTTATGCGAAATATTTTGATACTCGCAAATATATCAAAACCTATGGAGTACTTCCCGTTGGTCTACAATCTTGACATTTGGTTAGAAGTAAGGACTCGCAGCACAAGTATATATACCTGTTTTTTCTGTGAAAAAAAAAACTCTACAAAGTAAAGAATAACTTTACTTTCGGAAGTCGGTGGCAAAAAATGAACATACAAAACCAAAGACTTCCGAAATTAAAGACCTTTGTTAATGTTCTCACTAAGTAAAATGCCTTGAAGTTTATAAAAAGAAAAATATATCTGTTGATCGTGCACTGATTGGACTCCGACCCATCGACCTTAGTCGTAAGAACTGTTTGTTAATATTTTACGCGAAACGACCCAGACAGGTAACGTTTTTTATTGTCTCAATGTCAGATGCATTTGAAAGTTGAATTTCCGAAAATACACGGACCAGTTTGTGAACTGGTTTAAAAACTAAAACAAGAAATTATGTCACGGGGTTGAGATCTACGTAATATTCTTAATACATAAGGTTTTTATGGTGATTTAATGAATTTGCGGAATTATCTAATACTAGCTTATGCCTGCGGCTTCTCGAAATTCTGCGGCTTCTCGCGTGGAATTCGAAAATTATCCCACGGGATAAAAAGTATACTACCTATGTAGTTATTAAGAAAGAAAGAAAATAAATTTATTTGACTCAGGTTAAGGCACGCAATATTCACACAAAAACATAAAAAAAACAGAAAAAATAAAGATAACTTAATATAGCAAATAAAATTAAACTAGATTAAATATTTGTTTACAAATATTATATACAACGTGTCCCAAAATTCAACTGGTGCTCATCACTACCCTAGAAAAAATAATTAAAAAAATATATAATTATTTTTTTGGAAGTTACAAGAAATACATTGAAATTTACACCCCTTAAGATATTTTTAACTAGATATTTTTAGGGAAGATATTTTGAACTACCTAGTTCAAAATATCTTAAGGGGTATCAATTTCCGAAGGATTTCAATCTATGTTTTGTAATTTCCAAAAATTTATTGTATTTTTTTTCAGTAGTTTTTCTTAGGTAGTGATGACCAGGTCCACCGTCTGGTGCCAGCTTATCGTTGAATTTTGGGACACATTGTATAATTATATAGCGCTATAAAAGATGAAATAAAATGATATGGTTGCACAAGAAACAATGGACGGCAATAAATAATAGATATAATCATGGATTCACAGCAATGAAACATTTAAATTAATCATGTCTAGCTTCCGTAACCCAGGTCATGGTCTACTTGTATGCCAAATTTCATCGAAATTTGTTCAGCCGTTAAGACGTGAAATCGTAACAATTAAACAAATAAACTCGCAATTATATGATCAGTTAGGATTGTAGCCTCTGTAGGAAACAAATTAATCACACTTCTTTTGTGAAAAAAACATTTTTTACCCGATTAAAGTGTTCCTGTAAAATGAAAAATAATTAAATTCAAAATATTTTATTTCACATAAACCTTCATGAGCACTTATGAAAAGTCAGACGCTAGGTGCACGGTTCCATTTGGTTGTTTCCTATGGAGAAGAGCCGGCAAGAAACTAAATAGTTACTCTTTTAAAAATAATTGGCCTTTACACTATTTTCAAATAACATTATTAATAGGTATGGTGACGGACAAGTACCAGTAGACAAGTACCAGGTACTTAAAAAAATAGAAGATGGTCAATAAATCTACAGTCCACTAAGCCTACAGCGTTCTCACATTCACAAAACAGAAACAACATCTTTTTTAAACGTTTTATAAATAATAATTATTGCGCTTCTATAATGTCGATTAGGTACTCATAAAAACATGTTTCAAATACTGAGAATTGTGATGCAATATTCATAATTAAATAAGGCACGTAAGGTACATAAGATAACAGGGGTCTTAGGATTGAAACTAAAACTAAGTACCTATACTTAGACTAATAAATCTACAATAGACGACATATATTTAGTAACCTAATCCGCTTAACTGTTCTTAAAGAGTCGTAAAGAACCCCCTGTAAGAAATCGACACGTGTTTCACCTCACAACGAGGCATTCTCAGGATGACGATTGACTTGTTGCGAACCCGGACCCAACGTGTTGACAGGTCAAGCGTCGAGAACAGAGTAATGTCTGCTCTCGACGCTGAGGATGCCTCGTTGAGATGTGAAACACGTGTTGATTTCTTACAAGGTTCTTTATGACTCTTTAAGAACAGTTAGGCGGATTAACATCTCTTACCGCCCCGGTTCTATAGCGGCAGAGCGCTGCAAGCAAGAATAGTCCTTACGGTGGTTAATTATGAACTTCTTTGATGGTACAAGGTTCACCAGCACCATTCTCCTGCCACTATCCTAATTTCTGTGAGGTCGGTGCAACATGTCCCTTTCTTCCACACTTCTCTATTATATTAGTTATCAGAGCACAGTTATGCAATAAATATATATTTATCTTTTAAACAAGCACAATTAGTATCACCCATAAATATGAATAAAGACTTAAAACTAAGTAAATATGCGGAATGAGTATTTTCAGTTTAGAATTCGATTGAATTTACGTTACGTTTATTCCGCAGGTTCGTGCCTAACTCCACATTTCTTAGCATCTGGTGTAATAGAGTAAATACAGTCAGCGTAATTTTCCATCTGAGCTGGTCTAGCCTGTCCCTTAGGTACTGCCCCCAGCGGCGACGGTCTAAACCGAGACCACAGGGTCAACCCTTAGAGTGTAGTCGCTTAGTTCATAAGTTGTACGTCCTGGCTGGAGGCCTTAATGTATTAAGGCACCTACGTGATACCAGGATAGCCCGGTTAAGCGACCGACAACCTTCTAGGTTGACCGGCGGGATGCCATTAACAAAAAAAACCGGCCAAGTGCGTGTCGGACCACGCACAATGAAGGGTTCCGTAGTTGTGATGAATTTACCTACAACAAACTTAACATTGTAGTTGAAAAACGTGTTCTCCCATACATCGATATACGTAATGATCAATTCGCCTACTGCAAATGTATGTTTGTAACCGCAAAAAAATAATGTTTGTGTGATAAAACTACAAATTAACGATTTTAGGACTTTTTCCTTTACATGTGCTGTGAGATCTAGCTTCTTGCCAAATTTCATGATTCTAGGTCAACGGGAAGTACCCTGTAGGTTTTGGCATAAATGGTCGTATTTTTTTATTGCGTTGACTTAGAAGCTTGATATTTTTTTTACTCCAAGGGACAATCATAGACTTACAATACAACTATTTTCTCAATGTCCCTCGGCAAAGTTCGTGTTTCGTATTTCTATTTGTCTTCTCTTCTTCGTGTTAATACTCTTTGTCAAAGAGTATTAACAACTCTTTATACTTTTAGTGCAAAGGGCAACTGATAGAAATTCGACGACTGACGAAACACGAACTTTGCCGAGGGACATTAAGAAAATGGTTGTACTGTAAGTATTTGATATTAATTTCAACTTGATACCTCCACGCGTTCCTGAGAAAAAGGGTATTGACAGATCCTATATAGGTTCCGTTTTTTCCCTATGAGGTACGGAACCTTGAACAGTAATTTCCCATTCTGTTGACAAAGGCCAGCCAGAGCGGACATTCTATTGATATTCCTAGCTATTATCACGTCACATAGAATCTGAACGATATTATTTTAAGCGTCCAGAGACCATAAAACCATAAGGACCATTTTATGACAACGATATCTTGGTTAGGTTTAACATCGCTACTGTAATGTGCTTTGAGAAACGCTTACATTTTATAGGTGGTAATAAAGATGATGATATTTCTCAAATGGCTTTAAGTACTATTATTATTTTACATGGATTTTATTTAATGTACCTAAAGATGGTTCAAGGTAATGCTCCTTAATTAGAATCACGTCGTAGAATAATGTAGAAAAGTGGGTTGGTTACTGAGAACTTAGAACATTATAACACTGACGATTTGTCAGTGTGTTTCGAGCGAGGCCATTTGTAAACGTACTCTCTACGGGTGCGAAACGAGGAAGCCGCGACTACGCGACGTGTTCTCCGCGTTTTTACAATGTTGTACACTCGTTTGTCTCATTCCTTTTGTACAGTCACGTGAATTACTCTCGTTCCGCAAACACGACGAATAGGTTGCGTACAGGTGGCGTGTTAGCGACGCACACGCCGCGAGCGCTTGAAACAATCGCCTCGCTGGAATCACGCTCGCAAATCACCAGTGTGATAAGACCCTTAGTTGTAATTTTTGTAGAACCATTGATTTTTTAAATATGTGTTATTGCATTTTTGTGTTTTATTTACGATTCAAATCAAATAATAAGTTTTTACCTGGACTTTCCTTCTTAATAATTTCATCCAACTAACATTATTAAAACAAATATGTAACAGAAAGACAAGTTGCACCGTTTGGAGTTGCTCTTCAGTAGACGTTCAAAATAATTGTAGACTAAACTAAAACAAAGAGAGGATGTGAGGTGAAACGTTGGATACCCAAATTAAAAGGTCTCCAATGCAAAATTTAAGATTAATGACCTCTCTATATTAACGTTCAGTGAGGTAAAATGGCCGTCGCAGACAATATTCATTTAGCTTGCTTGCCTGAATTTTACATCGCCCACGGAACGGGCAAATGAAAAATGCGCTCAAGATTGTCTAAAATTCCTCGCCTTAAATTGCTGTTCAAAATATGTTTGAAATAGTACTTACCTAGGTAAAATTGAAGAATTGTAAACATTTGAAGAAGGTAGGTATTTTAGGGACTTAAATCGTTATTGTTTACGTAGGTACTTACATTTCCCTTTACATTTCTTGAGAAATTCCAAGAAAGAAAACACGATTCCTATTTACTTGGAACTAAACGTTACTTACTAATCATAAAACTATTTTTAAACTAACTAAGTATATAGTCTCTACCTAAATACTTTAATCCGAAAAACAGTAAATATTTTCCAATTAATACGAAAATAAATTCATATCTTCATCGGATTTAGCGTTTTATTTATTTTTCAACAAAAGCAAGTTCCGTCTGCGTGTGCATTTAATACAACAATTTCTTTCCTTAAAAGCAAACATACATTGTTAGCATAATTTTATAATATACACATTTTAATTTTGTCCAACTTTTTGTAGTATATTGGTAATTTATACAAGAACAACAGTTTCCTGGAACTGTCCAGTTTACACTAGCTTTAATTATTTTTTTGCTGTGAATTAAAAAAGGTTTGATGCAGATTTTCTTAACACAACATCACGCCTGTAATCCCCGGAGGGTTAGGCAGAGGTGTACCTACAGTACACCCACATTTCGCCGGTTATGTTTGAGTCCCATGTAATAGGGGGCGAGCCTATTGCTATCAACCGGGCACAAATCCAGGCTGCTACTGAGAAATTTCAGATGTACAAACCCAATATCAGTTTGCCCAACCTGGGAATCGAACCCGGGACCACATGCTCAGCAGTAGCGCTTGCGACCACTATACCAACGAGGCAGTTTTTCTTATTATTATTTCATTGCTTTTCCGATCGATCCGCTTCAAACAGTTTTAAAGATGTAACAAAAATCTCTCTTCTTGTAATTCTTCAAGCGATTCTTCAATTTGTTATTTTAACAGAACATAATTCTGAGAAGTAGGTATTCTTCTCACCGGCACTCCAATTAGCGCATGATTTTCTCCTCAATTAATTTTCAAATCCGTCAAAAGCGGACCGAAGGACCAAAAAGGTTTGTCCTTGAATTTCAAGCACTTGTTAAGTGAGCAACGACCTCCTCTTGCGACCCTTATCAAGTGCAGACATCTTGTGTGATGTATTTAAGACAAATGTTTGGTACCGGGTTTTAATTTAATTCGTGTTTTGCTGCCCACAGTCCCATAATTAGATCTAGTTGTTTTATTGCGTTGTATAAGTGTAATTTGTACATACATTTGTGCTTGGAGTGGTTGAGGGTTGTTTATTAAATCCACACTGCTTCTGTCATGGTCTTGTGGTTAGACCACCTGTCTCAGACCCAGAGGTCTCGGGTTCGATTCCCATTGGGGGCAAACTATTCTGCTCGGTTTGATTGGTGGTAGGGCTTGATCTAAGTCCACCTGGTTAGCTAACACCATATTATCAAAGTCTGGCGCCTTAAAAACAATGTTAACTGCTTTAATTGTTGTGTTTCGGCAGTTAGAGGTAAGATAATAAATCCCTCTGTGGTTGAGGATTCAGGGTGAAGCTCGTTTCCACCTTCGGCCTGATCATCGCTTACATGCAGGCCAAAAGCTTCCCCGTTGTGTATTAAAAAAAACATTCAGCAATAGTTCTAACGTTCCACGTGGTTAGAGGCGTAGACGCAACCACAGTTTTTTTTTTTTTGGTTACTTTGCGGAAATCTTCTTGGATGTCCTCCGTCCTGGGGCGGACGTAGGGGTCTGTCAGACTTCTACTGAATCAAAACCACCCCGTGTTCCCTCGCACACTTGCACCGGGCTACGGGGGCACTTAAAGAGGAAACCACATCTACCCCAACCAAGAATATCGTAAGGTGGTCGAGGGAGCATGAGGAAGTAAGGGATTTCGCGAAGAAAAAATCACCGAAGCTTCTACCAAATAAGTGGTGAATTTTGGCCTATGTATATGTATGTCCTATGTGTGTAGCGCTACTATACTACTGCCTACTTGATAGGTTTAGGCAATTTCCTTTTAATTATCTTGTACGTCTCCTACATCAATTTGGGACTGAATTTGATTTTGATTACATCTATGGCTTGGAATCACATATTACTTGTTATTCCAGAGTTAATTAATAACCAATACTCCGCGATACCTTACTATTACCACAGGTAATTTCGCAGAAATTAAATTAAATCACCGATCTATACCGTGCACGTGCAGATACCTAGTTTCGTCGCTGATTGAGAATCCTATAATTGCTTAATAAGTTAATAAGCCGGCTGATAGGATGAGCAGTCTCGTAGGTAATGTACGTGTAACTAGATTATTGAGCAAGCGAATGTTGCTGTTATTAATGCTCGGATATTAATTTTCTGGAAGTTAGGAGCGGCTTTTGTACCAACAGGGTTGGGTTCAAACCCTTTAAAGTGAATAATAACAAACTTTTTGTAAAGTATTTAAAAGCTTTACTTTACAATCAATTTTACTACTTTGTCTTAAATCCACACTTATATTATAAAGGCGGGAAAAGGGAAAACCGGGAAAAGGGGAAAAAAGAAAAGGAAAAGCCAGTTCCGGTCAATATACGTAATGAAATTTGGCACACAGGTAGATCATGACCTAGGTTCGAACATAGGATAATTTTAATCGAGGCAGTAGAATAATCGACATCCACGCGAGCGAAACCGCGGGCAAAAGCTAGTATGCCTATAAGTCTATTGAAGACTTAAAAAAGAAGCTACCTGGTCGTTATGTAAATTAATTGATTAAATAAAACTGGCGCGCGGAACTAAGGACCACTCTACAAAAATGCATAACATTACGTAGACTCTACCCACCCGGGTAAAGTTAAGGTACAGAAAGATATTACATTATCCGGGCAGGATTTCATGTAAATGAGATCCCGGCTTACTCAGTAGTTCGGAAGTTGGTGACGTTAAAACCATACATCAGTGTCGCAGGTAAATGCGGGAAACTAAAATTCGGGTAGCAACTTTTACTTCGTAGAATTTCCTGAAAAAGTATTTTTGCAAAGATACTCAGACATTTTGAGAAGTTGGTGTGCCATTAATTTGAGAGTTTTGTTACTTAGATCAAGTATTCTTTTTGAATTAAAATTCTTGTATTTTTGTTGGCAGCCCATGTTCCGTTTGCGTACGCGACGGCCTGATAGGCACTGTGTCCGGAGGTTGTAAATTGGACAGATCAAAGCTTGTGGCCATTCACACTCGAAACACCTGTCAGCTGTCTACTATAGACAGCTGACAGGTGTTTCGAGTGTGAATGTTTGTCCATATGGAAGTCTGCAAACGCACAGATGATGCAAGAGATTTTTTTTTCTGAGAGTTTTTATTTATTTACAGTCACTAATATGTTTGTTATGAATGCTCATTCATTAAAGCGAAAAATTAAGGTAAATTATAAATAACTAGCTTTTGCCTGTGGCTTCGCCCGCGTGGATGTCCTAAATATCCCACGGGAACGTACTACCGGGATTACATACCTAATAGCCGAGGAAAAGGTCATTGATTCCTACCACTGCGCCACCGTTGCCATCAACCATAATTATTTAATTACGCGTTATTTTGAATCTGTGATATAAATAAATAAATAATCTTTTTATTTCTCTTCCACAAAGGCTACTTAAAAATATGAAGATTACAATATCTGATAAATCTTTTGTGGGAGACTGGTCTGCACTAGGAAAACCTGTCACACAGATTACCAGCCCCCCCCCCCAAAAACAGTGTTTGAGTATTGAATCATAAAGATAATATATACAAATTATTTTTACCTTTGGTATGAGAACACAGTAAACAAAAACAAAAGAAGATAAAAATAAAATAAAAAATACAAAAATTCTAAGTTATTATTGAATAGTGTGGGTATACGTGAAGTGTGGTGATGTGGTGTGGTGAAGTGTGGTGTGGTGTGCTATGGTGTAGTGTAGTGTCGTGTGGTGTGGTGTAGTGTGGTGCATTGTGATGTAGTGTAGGTGTGGAGTGGTGCTGTGCTGTGTGGTGTAGTGTGGTGTCACTTATCTTAAAACAATAAGGAGGCTTTCAGTGCTATAGCAATCAAGGTTAAGTAAAGTGGAGAGAACTTGCTTGCAATTTGCTTTAGTAAAAGGGTATATTTTTAAAGTAGAGTTTATTTTATTGTATAAATAACTGCCAAGGAACCAAAAATTTTACATAGTTGAGTAGAAGATACATTTGTTTTAATGCGTTTATGAGCGTTTAATGTTGGGTTGTAGTTCAAAGTAGAATGTTTACGCAAGATTGTTTGAAGGATAAACAGTAGCCGAACAGTAAGAACCTTGCACTTATCGTAGAGTTCAGAGTATGGTATGGGCCACCTGTAGCACTGCTCTTTGTGCTCGCTCGGTTTTAATCATAAACGATTAAGGCCCGAGTTCGCCAACTACATCTTAAACATTCATTACGTAACCGTTCTGTTAGCATTAAACAGTTGTTTAAACAAACCGCGTTTTTTTCAAGTTCACCATTAATTTCTAACCAACGGTTAAATAACCAAGCGTTTTTGAATGAGTGAGTCGAAAATTACGGAATGATCGAATGGTTTATCAATATTTTGTGAATGTAGAATGTAAACGTCAATCAATTTTCATTTTCAAACTCACAGAGGACATTTTTAAATAGGTTATAGACGTCACTCGAGTCATTTTGTGGGATGTAGGTATGGCGTTTGGCGCCACCTGGCGCTTTGTGCAAGGTACTTTCGCATTAGACCAATAAACCATTTTTTTTTAATGATGCGCTTGAAAATGGAATAAAACGTAGTAGTTACTACAAAAATCTGATTTTATTTTTTAAAGTTTTCGTAGTTTAGATGTGACAATTTAATTTTTTCATTTTTTCATTACGTCGTGTTTGGATATGCATATATACGGGGAGTGCGCAAAATTCTTTCTGTACCTTCCAAATCAGCGTCTTGCATTTTTATTTTGTAACGAAATACATACAAATATTTTTTATTTGAGGTAGGCTGGGTACAGATGTTTTAATAAATTAAAGAACGCTCTATCTAGCCGTACTCGACAAACAAATATTATTTTGGTACAAACATGCTGATTATAATAAATTATCAAACAATTATGAATTCAATTGAATTGAATTATCACACATTATTAAACAATTCTAATAAAAAAATTCGACACACTAAAAACATTCCAATACAATATAATAATAATAAATTCTAGTATAAATTGTCAAATCAATAAATTATAAATTATAATAATAAAAAAAGGTTCATGTGTCAGTAAGGTATTCGTTCATCTAAAAAAGTGATGCACAATGCAAAACTTCACATCTGGAAGCATAAACCAATGGTTAAACCGAGTCGGCTACTTCGTTTAAGATAACCGTCCGATTACCGTACTTAATCAATTGTTAGTGCTTGGTGAACAGTAAAATATTGTTAAACAGCCGTTTATGGTTAGAACAGATGTTTAAAATTTAACCATCTGTTGGTGAACTCGGGTCTACTTCGTTTAAGATAACCGTCCGATTACCGTACTTAATCAATTGTTAGTGCTTGGTGAACAGTAAAATATTGTTAAACAGCCGTTTATGGTTAGAACAGATGTTTAAAATTTAACCATCTGTTGGTGAACTCGGGTCTTAGGGGACCCACTCCAAACAGAGATACAATAGTTTAGTACTGATTGACAAAGTGCAAAGTATACTGTCTTAAGAACTTTTGCATCTGCAACACGTCGTAGGCTTTTAAAAATGAAATGAGCTTCCTAATTCTCTTGGGCAAGAGATCGATGTGGGAATTAAAGTTCAGGTTTCTATCTATAGTAACACCGAGGTAATTGACAGAGTCCATTTTTTTGTTTTTAGGGAATGAGTGGGGTGTGATATTTAATAAGGGGTTTTGAGTGAGGTGAGTGTTTCTTAGTGTAAATGTTATGTATTTAGTCTTGTCTGTATTAGGTGAGAGTAAGTTGTTGTTTAGCCAGGTCATGAGCAGCGAGAAACCCATCTGAGTAAAGTGGTGCACTTCCTCCCAAGTATCTTCATCGAAAAGAAGAGCCGTGTCGTCCGCGAATGTAATATAGATCTTGCCGTTAGTAAGGTTTAACTGGCAGAGGTAATTGATGAAAATTAAAAAGACGGTATGCCTAAAATAATCCCCTGAGGAATCCCGATATTGACTTCGCAGTCATCACTCAACCATTCATCGACTACAATACGTTGAGCTCTGCTATTCAGGTAACTTTCGAACAATTTTAGCTGTTCTCCACGAATTCCTTCGAATTTGAGGTGTTCAAGATTCTTCAGTAAAAGTAGCGCAGATACGGTGTCGATCGCCTTCGCCAAGTCGAGGAAAATCGTAAGGACCTTTTTCCTCTCATCCAATTGAGAAACTATGGTATCAGTCAGATGATGTACGGCATCGCTTGTTGATATGCCTTTACGAAAATCATATTGATAAACCGATTAACTTTTTTTTGAATGTCTTTACAAAAATTACGATAACGTGTGTAGATTATTTTTGCAACTTCGTCATTTGGATGCTTTTTAGACTTGAGATGAAGATTGTCTCGATTTCGTATGCATCGTAGCAGTCCAGGAGTAATCCACGGCTTAATTAATCGCTTACGTCTCGGAACAAACTTTACATCTTTTAATCTATTCTTTTAAATGATATGATGTCAAGGTATATTTTAATCTAAATATAAATGCCCAGTTTAAATAACAATATAAATAACATATTCTGTTAGATAAGAATTAATAAAATACCGGTCAAAATAGCTTCGGAAATAACAATGAAATTTTTATCAAATTCTGAAAGATAATAATGGTTACTGTGGGTCATCTTTAGAAGATAGACATGTGCCATTGCGGATTTTTTGTTGAAATTTTTAAGATGAACAACCCTGTAGAACATACATTTTATGTATCTCTTACTGCTTACGCGGCACACACTAGTAATTCTCCCAGTCGGTATCATTTTTAGATTTTATAATGATACGGATATGGATATTTATTTCTGTAAGTAGGTTTTAGGAAAAGACTTTTACACGTCAATAGGAAATATTTAAAAAAGTAGGTGAGGTCTGTGTTGTCTATCCGACTACTCTGTGAAGAAACGCGAAACAAACTCAAAGTTATTCTCACCTTGGTATGATGTTATGTAGGTAGGTACCCGTATTATCTTTATAAGTTAAACGTTTGATTTATGCTTTACTGTGTATTTTTTGTTCAAAGCTCGAGGATTATTTATGGTACAGCCATTATCTGTAATCCCTTTGCTTTCGCTCGACAGGTGGATCACCGGCATAATGAAAACCACGCCAACCTTCGGATCTCGTGTTTATGATCTAGTTATTGAACCCATTTTTATTCTGGTACGACTAAATTAATTATTCAGCTTTTCTCTTAAACATCACTTAAAAAACCGTCACAGATATTTCTTTTACATTGTTTTCTGTCATTATTACTGTTTCTCTAGCGGGACGATTTTCGTCTTAAAAGTTCTTTACGTAAATAAATCAATAATAAAATAAAATGTAATTAATTCTCTCTACACAATGGGTTGTCATAGAAATTAACATTGTATTTATAGTTAATACGTACACTACATTCCAGCACTGTAAGCTACTGGTGCCTGATGAAGGTTTTTGAGAAAAAACTTGTGTTACACAGTTCTCCACTATTAAAATAAGTTTTTTTGATTATTACCGACCGTGTGAGAGTTAAACCACAAACAAAATGTATCAAATAACCTAAAAAACCTAATAATGTATGTATTTGATGTAACAATTGCACCTCCATAAATATTCTCTTAAACATCTTAGCAGGGCCTACAGTCTAATCACCTACAAAACTTATTGGCAATTCGATACATAGATAAAACAAAATCACTTGCCGTGAATGTCTGTTTTACCGCATAGATCTTCTAAACTGCAATGGATTTTCATACGGTTTTCACTATCACTTAGGAAATTATTCCGATAGTTTTGTATGTATAATACATCAATATTAAACTTACAAATAATAAAGAAATCTCGAAGTTTTGTCATGTCGTAAAAACCGTGCGAAACGGGGACGGTCCAGCTTTTATTATAAATTACTTTAATGGATTCAATATAACAGCTGATGCATATAATTCCAGCAGCATCACGATGTTTTTGAAAGTTTAATATTACTTTTATTTTCGTGACATGAAGAAGATTTATTACAAAGTTTTAGTGCAACGTCAGCTGATGTATTAATCGTCTTTCTAATAAAATTTATATCAAAGTCTTTTTTATAAAATAATTGACTAAAATGACTTACGAAACTTTAATAGCTTAAATACTGACTTGCTACAAAATCTGTTTTACTCACTATGAGCTGAGACGAGAATCCTAAGAGAGGGGTGTGTGGTGTTACACGATTGGATAGAATAAGAAATGTGTATTGTACCATCAAAGAAGTACATATCTAACAAGTTTCAAAACAAAATCCCGTGAACACGATGACCACATCTGTTATCGGCCCGGTGCTATAGTCACCGAGCGCTGCAAGCAAGAATAGTCCTTACGGTGGTTAGAACTTCGATGGTACATAAGAGGAAGTCTGAAAGTGGCACCGATGATCGAAAAGTTGTACGGAAACCGATTGTCATGGTATCGGGTGGCATGTGAAGCGGAGGAATGAGGAAAATGTCGTGAGGAAAGTTTTGAGTATGAATGTGGATGGCTATAAGAGTAGAGGAAGACCAAAGAAACGATAAATGGACTGTGTGAAAGATGATATGGCTAGAAAGAGAACAAATATAGAAGTATGGAAGAAAGGGACATGTTGCGCCGACCACAAATAAACTGGGATAAGGGCAGAAGTGCCCTTATCCCAGGGGTCGGTCAGTCAGAAAGATGAAGCTAGTTGCCCATTCCAAAGCGTAGTAGGTACCTATGGAGAAGAACGGACAAGATACTCCACGGATACTCTTTTAAATCATGATATGGTTACAAAATATTGGTTACATCATTCATGTTGAAGTTATTATACATGTAAGAACGATGCAATACGTTAAAAGCGTCCGTAACAAAAAAAAAAAAGCCTTGGTAGCTAAGAGATGACCAGTCCCTACTGACGGCGCCCGTTCACGAACATGACGCATGGATTAGCACCATTCAGCTCAAC
This sequence comes from Agrochola macilenta, assembly GCA_916701695.1. Lineage (NCBI taxonomy): Eukaryota > Metazoa > Arthropoda > Insecta > Lepidoptera > Noctuidae > Agrochola > Agrochola macilenta. Next base: position 16,874,378 of record OU753560.1, on the reverse strand, counting down.
CATTTTGAAGGGAGCTAAATGATCCAACACACGCGCCACCGTCAGCGAGACATTAGAGTGAGCATAACATACTCTCAGCCGCCAAGGCACATTGAAGTCAATGAAAGACATACCCAGTACCTAAATGGTAGCTTTATAGTCGGAACACGGATGAAGTAGGTAATAAGTAGGTGTTTCAATTTTAGAGCCTAGAGTATGGATTTGTGCTGGGTAAATGACAATAGGCTCGTCCTATTACATGAGGCATATACGCATAACCGGCGTATTCTGGTGTACCTACCTACTACTAACTCTGCCTAGCCCTTCGGGGAATACAGGCATAACTTTGTTCATATAACTGAATCCGGCTTACTCTAGTTTACAGTAACAGACACTGTTAAAAACTAGCACTAATTGTACTTGAACAAAGGACATTTATCATTGTGGACGACAATACAATTATGCAAGTTACACAGTAATTTAAACTAGCGGTCGGGTGTAAAAGTATGAAAAACTGGCTGACGCACTGTCGGGAAACGTGGGTTATTTTACTTAGGTATGTGAACGATATCTAGAAGTGGTGATGAGTTAGTACATAGATTCGCAAATAAATACTATTATATTTATTAGTAAATTCTCTCTTTTTGTTTGTTTCTCGTAAAAACACAACCATAAAACAAAAGTTTGAATTGCGGTAGTTTGCGAATGGGCTCGGAAGATAGTTTTCAGAAGTCCCTTTTTTTTTTTTTTTTTTTTTTTTGGGTTGGAAATCTTCAAATGACTCCTCCCGCTCTGGGCGGAGCGAGAGGGAGTGTCAGACTTTTACTGACTAAAACCCACCCGTGTTCCTTCCGTTGCCTATGTGCCGGGTCCGCGATATCCCTTTCGGACAAACTCGCAACCCTGGCGTCTGACGGACGTCCCCCTAAGTTTGATAGTTACCTACCTCAGTCTCTAAAGAAGGTTGACGGGTTGGTGAAGCTATCATAGGAAGCCTATCTGAAGCTCATAGACTGCGATATACATACATTACGAGAATGCTTAGACACTATATGCAACTCAAACCACAGAATAATACAGATGATTTACTCCGCAAAATCATTTAACAAAAAACCGACTCTTGCTACGCTTGCTACGACACAATAAAGTGCAATTCAGGTCGCACAATGCTAATTATATACATTTATATTCACGTAGAAGTTGCCTCTCTTTCTATCGCGTAGCTTTTAGATCTTCTGACTATGTTACATTCACTGAATTAGCCCAACACGTTGAGCCCGCCACCGCTGCGTTCACAAGTACGCAGCGGTGGCGGGCACGTTAGCGCGCATAGGTATGAAGCAACAAAGCTTCATACTTAAAACGTGGAGTGAATTATCTGTATTCATCTGTGCCCTAACATAGATCGTAGCGCAGGCGGCATCAAGATACGATTCATATTCATTGTTAGGTCCCATAATGTCAACAAAACAATAGAAAATAGATCTGGAAAAATCCTCATTGTTTCATCCCTGCTTATAAAACCGGTGCTTTTCCATTGACTGCGCCATTGCACGGGATCGCAGTAAATCCCTACTGAATAATGCACCGTTCACAATTGTTAGTTTGTGTTTTATTTCTTCTACCGTATTAAAGGTGGCTAGCTCGTGGTGGTAGTTCATTTACTTAAAGACTGCGCAGAAGAGTAATTACTAAAGATAGGTTAATTGTTTTTCTGTGACGGTTTTCAATTTAAGTAATGTAAGTTTAATGTTTTACAAGTCTTACACTCCGAATCAGTTATTTGCCGACCTTTTTCTAAGAATAACATAAGTTATTATTTAAAATACCTCAGAAAAGTTGTAGAGAACTAAAAGCGGATCATAAGATACTTTAGAGGAATGAGGAACAGGGTGTAAATTTCACTCATCCTCTATAGAAAAGAGAGGATCCTCCGACCAGACGGATATTGTGTCTGGCGGGTTACTGCCCAACGATTGATGTCGAAAAGTTATGTATATGTCGATCGGTAAACGCTGTTAGCGCGATGCAGGATTTGGTTGACGTCAGGATTTTGTATGACGTCAGGTCACGTCAGGTCTTAGATGCGTAGTTCGCATGTGGCGATGTAGATGCCGCCCCTAACAAACTACGTATACATACATAGAAGAGCAGTGCAGTGTGTTCATCTGATGACGAGGTATGATGCTTCTGTGAGGTCCGTAGAGAACTCCTCACAACCTCTCCTTGTTACCTTTGGGGTGTCCCTGCATCACATCATCGACGTGGTGCGTATATTTTTACTTTGTAATTGTTTCTAGTCCCTAGGTTTAGGTATCTAAAGCACTTGCTTGAGATTTGTTTTTTCTCTCCTATTTAAAGAGCCAGAAACAGAGCACTCCATCTGCTACGATCCTTACATACAAAAACATACTACGTATAATTACGCGCATGGATACTTCCTAACGACTACAAAACCGCTTCAATGAAAAATAGGTTTATTTAACTCCACGTTTGTTGATTACATCTCGTACATCTGAAGCCGGCTGACTGCCAGCTCTCCCAGTAGAATTTCGGAACAATTTAAACTCGTGAAGGATTGTTATTATTCCGAGGAAAATTTGTACCGCCGAGCTTATCTTTTGACGAGTCATGTGTGAACACCACCAGAAGAAACATATTTCATGAGGCATTTCCATAAACGAGCTGAATTTATTCCTACAAAACGCTGTGTCTCTCGAATATAAAAAGCCGTAAATTCAAAGCGAATTATTTCGCTCGAATTACAATTTTGGGTCTTCTACATCTTAAAGTACGTAATTAGATGATTTTCGTCGGCTTGAAAGGTACAATTTTGGGATTTCTCGTTCGTTGTTTCGCGAATTGCGAACAATTCTCATTATCGGGGCCGGATATCCGTTTGTTCAATTAACGAAATTACAAACACTGCTTCTTAATTAGTATTGGTGGCATTGTCTCTAATTGTTTCTATTGGTCCTTGGGTTCGATTGAGGAGTTCTCTCCATAGGTACCTACTACGCTTTGAAATGGGCAACTAGCTTCGTCTTTCTGACTGATCGACCACTTGACAATTCTAAAGTGCCTGTAATTGGTTTGTTGAAAATAAATGCTTTGAGATTGGGTTTTGTAGCCTTGTAATATTGTTTTTTTCAGCTATTTAAAGCCGAAGCCTTATTAAAGTTCTACAAAGCGAAAATAATGAATTCGCTTTCTTTTCTACAATGACTTATTTATTAGGGACCTATTAGTAGGTAGGCAATTTAACAAAATAAAAATACAACTTTGTAAAAACTTCACGTTCGAATGCTCTTTAATTAGTTCAAGAGTATTTGTACTTGAAAGTTGAAGATGATCATTGGATTGACCGTTTTTACTAAGCCAATTTAAAGAAAACATTTTCAGGGTTCCGTAGTATTGGCACGCCACAATTGCGGCGATAAGTCCCTTCTTTGAGGAGTATATCCACTCCTTAAAGAGGGGACTTATCGCCGCAATTAGAGAGGCGTCACGGCGTCCTCACCTTCCACCTGACGCAGGTCCTCACCGGATACGGTTGTTTCGGGAGGTTCCTGTTCAGGATAAAGCGGGAGGAAACGCCCGGGTGTCACCATTGTGTGGATCGCCCCGAGGACACGGTGGAGGTCTGCCCGGCTTGGGCGGGGCACCGCCGTGTCCTCACGGAGGCAATCGGCGGCGGCGATCTCTCGCGTCCGGCCCTGGTTCAGGCCATGGTCCGGAGCGAGAGTGCATGGGAGGCCGTCACCTCCTTCTGCGAAGCAGTTATGCTCGCGAAGGAGGCGGAGCGCGCGAGGGAGATGCAAGCTGCACGACCTTTTGTGATTGGTCAACCTTAGTCCGCTAGTTAAGAGTCTATAATACCTCAAATTGCTAAGCATGTCCGTTACATCCAAAATACTGCAGCATTAATTTTGAAATAAATATATGGGACAGTTGAGGATTAATATTAAGTACTGTGTTGAACGAAAATACGATTCCATAAAATTTTCAGAAAAAAGAAAACCAAAGTTACCTCCAAACCGAACAAAAAACCGCTGGTATTAAAAAAATACTTTAAATTACATCATAAAACTTTTCATAATAACTGATGCAGATACCATGTTTTTTTAATTTTTAATTTACCATTGCCGTAACAATAAATTACCGAAACCATTGGCGCCTTGGAGCTTTCTCCCCACTTGCTCTCATTCAGTCCGCGAGCAGTATCATGCGAGCCAGATAAGGAATGAATTTGAGCGGACGAATTATGGACTCTTAAGTTTTAAACTGAAAATTCATAGAAAATTATAAAGGCTAAAAGCACAGTGAAGAAGCCCGCTAAAAGACAGGGCTTGTTAACCCTTAGTTAGCGACAATTATCATGCTGAAAATTTCTGCTGAACTGACCATCTGTACGATCCGAAGTGGTTTAAACGTCAGATTCAGTTTAGGACCTTCAATTACAGTGTTTAGTGAAACTTTAATTAATTCAACTGGACCCTAATAATTTCCAAGTGGCTGGATACGTAGTGGACGTTCTTGTTAACATTCTCAAGTACCTTTGTAGTAAGGGTCGAAGTTTGAGAATTGAAATTGATTAGTCAATACTTCTGAGCCTCATACATTTAATATGAAATTCTGAAATATTAGAAATTCAAAACGACGTCGAAGTGTCAATACGTCCTATCTGAAAATTTTCGAGAAATTCTCTTTTTTATCGTTTTGAATCGATCACAGAACCGGTTGATGTGGCGCTGAATGGGGGGAAGTCTATGTGCAGCAGTGGACGTCATTCGGCTGAAATTATAATTTTGAATTTAAAGGTCAAATTTGCATGTTCTAAAATACAATAGACGACGTACATTTAGTAACCTAATCCGCTTAACTGTTCTTAAATAGTCATAAAGAACCCTGTAAGAAATCTTGAGAGGTGAAACACGTGTCGATGATAATGGATTTCCGCAAAGTCACGTCTGAGTCAATTAACTATCTTGCATGTTCTAGTAAAACCTTTTTAACAACATTTTTAATTGCAAGTATTGCAAGATCTTATAATAGAATGTAGTCTGACTAAATCAACTTGTCTATGGCATTATCCATAACTTCTATGGGACACGTGTTGACTTCGACAGTTCAAAGTTATTGCTAGTTCGTTTGATCAATTCAACTTGTCAAGAAAAAAAAAAACTTTCTTTGTGTGAATTCGTGACTTCACCAGTTAGCATTAATAATTGTTACTACTCCGTCGAACAGTAGATTAAATACTAGGATTTTGTTTAGGCACCACGAAATCTTAAATCTTATTTAATCTAATTTTGTATTTCTCGTCTTAAGGCGAGGACTGATAGGACTTTTGAGGGATGCTAGTGATTTATTAGTTTCTATTTTTACCCCTCGTAAATATTTGGCCGGTAGACTTAGTATAAATGTCTTTGGCTTCACTTAAATAGAATCCTGCTACCTACTTAGTGACTTCATGAAATATTAGTCACAAGGGAACGTCGTCCGAGGACACAAAAAATATAATTATTTATTCATCTAACGTCGCGGTTTCTTTGATACGATTCTAAACATTATTAATTCCGTTTCAAAGGACCAAATTAACTAATATGCCGGAGGCTTTTAAAGGCTTAATTTTAGATAAACATGAATCCATACGTCATCACAAGACATTTTTATAAATTACCGGAGTATACCTTTGGAATGAACTTTTGATATTGGGATTTTCTTTAGGAATTTCCAATAACAGCCCGGAGTTAAGATTTGTGTCCAGTTGATGGCAATAGGACTGTTGCCCTGAAATAAATCTCAAATAAAAAATCTAAATATTGCTAAAAAAACTAGGGAACACCCTATTTTACAATCAATCTGCCTAGCCTTTACCCAACTATGGTGGGGTCGGCTTCCAGTCTAACCAGATGCAGCTGAATACCTGTATTTTACATGGAGCGACTGCCTATCTGACCTCCACAACCCAGTCACTGGGTAATACGATACCCCTTGGTAAGACTGGTGTCAGACTTTCGGGCTTCTGACGACTCGTAACGACTGTCAAAGATCCACGAATGACAGCCTATCTGACCTCCACAACCCAGTCACTGGGTAATACGATACCCTTTGGTAAGACTTTGAGGCTTCTGACGACCCGTAACGACTGTCAAAGATCCGCAAATGACAGCCGCGACCAACGGCTTAACGTGCTCTCCGAGGCACGGAGGAGTTTCGGTATGTAAAGATGGTCGGTCACCCATCTTCGGACCAACCCCGGCAAGCGTAGCTTTACCTGATGGATCGACCCGTGCGGTTGTTATTACTTAGCCACGAACACTTACTCACTTTTACATGGGACTTAAACATGACTGCAAGTATGTGTGTGTGCCGTCTCTGGTTACCCCTTCGGGAAATACAGTCGTGACGTTGTTTCAAGTGTGTGCTGAAATAGAAGATTTTCATTTTAATGCGGACGTGTTCGGAGCACCAAATGATCGGACCCAAATAGCTTAATGTAAGACAATTTCCAAAACAAAGAGGATTATCGAATCCAATTATTAATTAGCTTGGGGATACTAGTTGAAGCCGTTAGGCTCGGGTAGGTATGTTAAAGGGCTTTAGGGCCAAATCCCTTAACACCCGGTTAAATCTGGTAAAGGGAAACAATTTGATAGGATAGTGTTTGGGCAGGCTCGATCAAGTGGGAATATTCAGTGAAATGTATGATTAACTGAGATTTTGTTACAGCAGTTTAATAGCTGTTTGGATTACGTTTAGACTGCTGAGTTTAAATTAAGAGGGTTTATCCTAAAAGTTGGCAACGTCGCAAATAACTGTCAAATATTTACCTGTTTTGATTCTTATAGCAATATTACTGAATAGAAATAAGAAATGTGGCTAACTAGCGAACTAGAATATGCTAAATTAATCAAAACAGTGAAATATTTGACATCAATTTGCGACGTTGCCCACCTTCAGAATAAACGCTAACGATTGCTCCTTTTTAAAGTTTGTGGCGCACCTACTCCGTACTATTGTAGTCGACATATTGAGTATAGAAACGCTGCCCTTGGCGTCGTTTGGAAGTCCAATACGCCGCACAGCAAGTTGACACTGGAGTAGGAACCAAAAACCTTTATAAATTACGGTACAGGTATCGAAGGCTATTGGTTACTTCTACGACTAAGGTTACCGCTATCTGGATAACCAAGAAGAAGAAACATGTTACCTCTATTTAGGTTACCGTTTTAATACCGTTTACACACACAGGCGATGCGCAACCTTTGACTAATGTCGACGGCAAGTGTAAGATAGAGATTTTTATTTCGGTAACCGGTATTAATACTGGTTGTATTAAATTTTAAACTAATCTGTAAAAAATATAAATGTTGTAACCGAAAAAATACCCGTATTGATCATACCGGTGTCGGTCCCTGCACTGTTATTAAATCAACTGACAATCAACCGGAACGCTTGAGAAATATTTCTCGACGGCATGTGAAGCCAAGTCAGAGGCCCATGGGTGGCATAAAAACTCTGACACCACCATACGACTAATCTGTTCCATTTTGACAGTTCCACAACCTTCTTTGCTTTATTCACGATGGTGAGTAGATTTTTGTTTCGAAGTTATGAAGCAATGGATTAGCAATCTGTTTCAAAACGATTCATGCCCGTTTTCACCGACATCCCCTAAGTTTATGGGATCCCCTAAGTATGGTTAGGGGCCTGTTAGAAGGTGGTTACTGTTTCACCAACAGTAAGGGGTCAGTTAAACGTTAAAAGGTCCCCTATATTTAGGAGGTCGAAATTTGGGCCCATAAACATACGTAAGTGATCTCTCAAGCAAAGAACATGGATAGTGATTTATTTGAATTTGTTGAAAATTTAGAAACTTTTTCTACTATATTCGACGTAATTAACACCCGTAGACCAAAAATTATATCGGAAACGACGAAACTACTTCGAAAGCTTTGATGAAACTGACTTTTTTTCAATTCTGATTGATCGTGTGATTCACACAAAAAAGAAGAATAAAAATGATAATCTAAGCTGATTTATAAAAAGTCAGACATTCTCAAGTCTCAACTTTCAGCCACCTTTAATTCCAGGCTATAGTGCAAGCATAAAGAACTTTTATTGCTATTTAAAATTTGATGTCTACATTTTATTCCAACAAAATCCTAGTGGGGGCAATAACATCGCCCGCGTAGTTACGACACGGGCTATTATTAAAGTACTCTTCAACCCCTGTCTGAGGCCAGCTCCGCCATTTTAATAGGAGCCGTCATTATCCGTGGCAGGGCCTAATGAACGCTCTCGTGGTAGTGCCAAATGAAACGTCGTGCCCTCTCCACCACTTATATTATTCTACTTCTGAAAGAATATTTTAATTAAATAATTTTTGTACTCGTAAGGAGCTTTCATCAGTGAAGAAAATTAACTATGTGTTTTGTTGGCATTTTAACATGTTTGTTGGTGAAATTATTATGAAATTATTTTTGACATAATTTGTTTTTAATATTACTTAGGTAGGGTACATTTTAAATAGACTAAAAAAATGTGTATTTATAATCAAGGTTGTCTTTTGCAGATGATTGATAGTGACATGAACTTATCAGAAAACGTGAAATATTTTTGAACATTTAACGTAAAATCCGAGGCTAGCTTTTTGATATTTTCCGACATTCACGCCGGCGAATCCACGTTTAAAACTTAGTTTAAAAAAATAAATGCGATGTTGACGTACATTTAAAGTGTGAGTAACACCATACCCCTTGTTAAGACTGGTTGTCAGACTTTTTTGCTTCTGACGACCCATAACTAATGTCAAAGATCTACGATTGACAGCCAGGACCAGCGGCTTAACATACTTTCAGAGACACGGGAGGGGTCTCAATATGTAATGGGTGGTCACCCATCTACGAACTGACCGCGGCAAGCTTATCTTAACCTTCGATCGAAACGTGTGGCTGTCATGAGCCCCTTTAGAATTTCACGTAGGTACCTACTAAAATTTTATCAAACATTCAAACCACTGGCACAAAACTAAATCTTTCAGTAAATCTAGGGTTATTTCGTGCCAATTTAGCTTAGCGTCGGAAATAAATCCCCATTGATCCACGAATAAGGATTTAGAGACCGGTCCCATTCACCGATCAGCTTTGAAAATACGAAACAGTAGCGTTCCCCATTTGTAGTTAGAATCCAATCAATTTATTTAGAACCAAAGATTTCAATCGTAGATTCGTCCTGCAGTTTCAAAGATGGTTGCGTTTCTGTTTCGTTTTGACACCTCTGACACACAAAATGTCGCAGATTGTCATGGAAACGCCAGTATAGTTGTGTCAGCTCACTCTTCTCAGTATTGACACTTTTGCGGGACTAAGTACGATGAGGGCAAATCTAACGATTTAAATCTTTGTTTAGAACCTAATTTGATGGAAGCACCCTCTTGAACCCAAAATGCCTGGTCCTGTAGCCGAGAGCTGCTAAGTGACAAGGGTTGAGTAAAATTAAATAGGGCACGTGTTATCGAAGGGCTAGTTAGCTTAGGGATTATCGGAGCCATTTTATGTAGGCTTGAGTGTTTTTCGTGTGTTTTGTAAAGTGTTATCGGGTTTTCTATCTGGAATTCAGGAGTCTGGATTTGTGCCCGGTTGATGGCATGAGGCTCCTCCTGTTACAAGGGACTCAAATATAACAGGCAAAATGTGGGTGTACTAGAGGTGGTGTACCTAGAGTACACCCACATTTTACCTGTCTGCCCAACTTTTCGGGGAAACAAAGCGTAATGTTATGTTAGGTGTTTTTTTTTTTATGTGCTGAGATGAATAAAATAGTAAGTAGATAAGTACAATATTTTCATATTTTTCTTATAATGCAAAAATATGTTTACTGTGCCTGTACATGCCATCGTCATAATTCTCACCTTTGAATATTTTTCAAGACCGTGATTGTGTTTCCGAATGTTTTATACGTAATGAGAATGAATTGCAAAGACGGACCATCATTCCAAATATTACCTACGTTACGATATATACGTGGCGTACATAGCATTGGTATACCAATATTACTATTTTTTCTATTTTTTATTTTAACCGACTTCCAAAAAGGAGGAGGTTATATGTTCGACGCGTATGTATGTTTTTTTTATTTATTTTTTTATGTATATCCGCCGGTTCCTCCGTCAATTGTGAACCGATTTTGAAAATATTTTTTTTGTATAAAAGGGTATGCTCCCGGATTGGTCCCATATTAATTTTATTAACTTAGCTTGGATAGTTTTTGAGTAAGCTTCAATAATACGTATTATTCCCACTAAGTCTATGTGGATGATATGATGATAACTTCCTGTCACTGTTATTTACATAGCAGGTAGTGGTATTCGAATTTGTGTGGAGAAGGTACCACAACCAAAAAGGGAAAAATAAAAACTTTTTACAAAAAAAAAACAACCGACTTCCGAAAAAAACACTACAAAGTGAAAAATAACTTTAATTTCGGAAGTCGGTGGCAAAAACGAAAATTCAAAACCAAAGACACCGACTCGGAAGTCGGTTGTTTTTTTTTTGTAAAAAGTTTTTATTAATTTGTAGTTTTAGATAATGTGTCAATCAATCTGCTTAGCCTATTCCCAACTATTTTGGGGTCGGCTTCCAGTCTAACTGGATGCAGCTGAATACCAGTATTTTACATGGAGCGACTGCCTATCTGACCTCCACAACCCAGTAACTGGGTAATACGATATCCCTTGGTAAGACTGGTGTCAGACTTTCGGGCTTCTGACGACTCGTAACAACTGTTAAAGATCCACGAATGACAGCCGGGATCAACGGCTTAACGTGCTTTCCGAGGCACGGAGGATTCTCGGTATGTAAAGATGGTCACCCATCCAGTGCGGCTGTTTTTACTTAGCCACGAGGTTTTAGATTTAGGTTTAGGAGATAATGTGTATAGTATAATATTAATTTCTCAATGTATGTTTTGAAATTTATTTTACTTCTAAGTATTGGAAGTTAATTCCTAGTCTGGAAGGTTGTATCTATGTAAGTCCTGCATACTAAGAACCACTATCTCCCAAAATACAAGCTTGACTTAGCTAAGGAGTTGGTAGATCACCTATTATCTATCAACTCCCAAGCAACCATCAAACACCTTAATAAATTTTACTTCATAGATTAAGTTTTTGTTGTACTTTGAGAGCGAAATAAAGGAGAATGGGCGATTCTGCCATGAAGCCTAATAGCAATTAGATATATAAGGAGAATATTTCTTATTATAAAGACTTCTCTTGATTGTTAGTACGTGAGGATCTACAGGCTTTTTTTTTTGAGGTTGGGAAATTATCAAATACCTTCTCCCGAGGGCGTGTCAGACTCTTACTGACTCAAACCCACCCGTGTTCCTTCAGTTGCCTGAACGTTGCCAGGGGCCACGTTATCCCTTTCGCTACAGAGTCTTAAATGTGAATAATTAAGTATTATTAACATATATATTTATTTATATTATCATTATTCATCTTCTCATTCGATCTTACACCATTCGTTGATAACATCTTCGGTCACGCCAACAGTTTTATTTATCTTCGAGAGTTCCACCATTATTGAAAAATTTATAGATTGTTTGTAATGAAAATCTACCGGAACTTGGAGCCACTTCGGAATAACTTCTTTAACATTACTCTTGAAGGTAGCGAGCGTTCCAATTTATTCAAACTGTCCAATGCTTTTTACTTACTTGGGCACTTCGTTATCTCGGTCTGAGGAATGAAATATTTCGATTCCTTTATCCAAAGTAAATTAAATGGATTTAAAAGTGTTTGCTATGTTTAACTGCTCCTCCAAAAACTTGTTTAGCTTCTAATTATGGAAACATTTTTTAAATATGAACCTCTAAAACTTTTAAGCGCTTCTAATAATGCACACTTTTTTAAATAGTTGAGTCTCTTTATAATTTTCTGGCCTTTTCTCACAGTTGGTCGCAGTAACTAAGTTAGGGTACCCCGACCAGACAGGTTAGGTAAGTTTGAAACTGTCTCCAACCTACATCCAAGTTGGGCGCATGGCAGTTACTTGGCTATTTAGTATTTTGATGACCCCGCGAACGTGTAATTGAGGTTCACAAAAGGAGGCACAATCATAGGTAAATATAGTAGTAGTAGAGTATTCAATAATATTTTTAGGAGCATAAAAATATTCAATAATATATTTAGGAGCATAACTGTTGGTGGGTTGCAGCTGAAAATCAGCGTCAGGTGGTACACTTTGTGTTGCCATCTGACATTTATGCTGAGCTGAGGCCCTATTGGCATTATAATCATTGTTTTCTGTATTTTTTTTTGTTATAAGGTGTATTTTTCTGCTGTAATGCCAATAAACGCATTTTTCTTTCTTTCTTTCTTTCTTTCTAATAAACCTATAATGTTCACACTGCTGGGACACACGCCTCCTCTCGCTGAGAGGGCGTGGGCCACGCGGGCCCAATGCGTGTTGGTAGATGTCACATATCTTCGAGTTTTTGGTTCTAGAACATGAAACAGAAACGGTGAAGGAAAACATCGTGAGGAAACCGGACGGTTTCCTGTTTTCCTTCACCGTTTTGAGAGTAGTGGTCGGTTTTTAAGAGCGCAGAATGGAAATTATTCGAGGTTCCATTAAATACATTCCGTTTAAAATTACTCTCTTGGTAAAGTGATGGTTGCAGTATTGCGATGGTAGAGTTAGTTTAGTCTCTGAATTCACTGAACATTTTATTGACTGAAAATAAATTCTAGGGTCAAGTGTTTTCGTTGCCTTTTAGCCCCAGACTTTCCTATTTAAATGAACGATGTTTAAGTGAAAATAACATTTATTTATTTTCGCTCTCTATTTTTTTTCGTGGAAAAGTAATAAAAATGTTTCCGAATGAATTTTAGTGGTTTAATTTTTATTTCAATACTAGATGGCAGACGTGTCTTGTTCACACCATAATTCATACAAAAATCCCATAGGAAAAAGCGAAGTTTAGTTTTTCCCTAATTTGAAAATTTTCCGGGAAACTTTTCCAATTTTTATTTCCCTAAAAACCTAATTCGAACAAGAACAAACATTTTAAAACAAAACATAATAAATTGGCCCCGCCGTTCTCAAGTGATGCGCTTACCAACGAACAGAATTTCAATTTTATTATTTATATTATAACTATACATGACAAATCTAATAAACAATCTAACACTAAATTAAATGACTAACTAACTATTCAAATAAATAAAAAACAAATTTTTATTTATAAATATAGATATAGATACTTGTAAGTTCTGCTTATCCATTAGTCTTTTACTTTCAAAATTCACAACGAAGTTTAAAATTAAAGTTGCTGAAGTTCAAGCTGAAGACTTAAGGAGAAGTCATTAATATTGATTGCCACTAATTACCGGAATTAGTAAGAGTCATTAAATGCCACCTTAATCTGATGCCTACGGAATTAATGATCAAACATTTTTGTTTTCCCGGACGTTAATTCCGGTTTGAAATAATTTATTTTGTTCCCGTCCCGCACTTGATCCGTGAGGAAAATTATAGGCGTGCCAGTTCTGGGATAATAGAAGATAGATTATCTTTTCGAGGAAGTCTTGGAAAATAATTGGCTTTAGCCAATTTCCTGGCACGAGAAAACAAGGCAAGTTTGTTATTGGATAAAGACTTGACTTGACTGACAAACATTGCCATTTTTAGGGTTCCAACAAGGGTGCCAACTCGACCTTATTAGTAAGGCTCCGCTGTCCGTCCGTCTGTCACAGGGCTGTATCTTTTGAACCGTAGTAACACTTGACATTTTCACAGAGTGTGTACCTACTATCTACCACTATGGCCGCCATAATTACTCGTATGTAGTACTACTTGCTTTCGCCCGCGGCTTCGCCCGCGTGTAGGTTGAAAATTATCCCATGGGAACGTACTACCAGGATGAAAAGTATCCTATATGTTAACCCAGGTTATAAACTTTCTGTGTACCGAATTTAATCTAAATCCGGTCAGCCGTTCTTGCGTGATTGAGTGACAAACATACAAACTCTCACATTTATAATATTAGTTAAGTTAGGATAGGATTAGGATTAAATATTGTACGGTGGTATGGAACCCTTCGTGTACGAGTCCGACTCGCACTTGGCTCCTTTTTTTATTAGTTATAACGAAAATAAATAAGAGACAGATTTTGTAATACATACATAATTGATAGATTAGATATCAACGTAATTAAGCTAATGACGTGGTTTTAAACTAGTAAATTACGTAGATAAAATAATTTAATCTTGAATAATGTGCCTAACCATTCATTTTAAGAATTCGCGTGATTAATTAATTTCATTAACAAGGTATAAATAACTTTATGAGATTTTGTTTGACGTCATTGCATAGTTAATACTCGTACATTGTATTATGATACTTAGGTTACATTTAAGACGATCCTAAGTTATTATTGAAGCATTAAAGTTTTTGTTTGACCAGGTAATGCTCAAATAATTGACCATTTACATTGTACAAAAAGCTATATCTGTCTGTAATAAACTAAGTACATTTAAAATCTGTTGTTTTATAAACAACATTCTGTTTACTTATACCTAATGAATGAGTAAACAACATAATCTGATAACAATTTGTTTTAAGGCTCCGTGCACGAAAAAAATCCTTTTTCGTCAATAGTACAGTAAAAGTACAGTTTTCTTGGTGCTAAATCATTCGTGTCAGTCACAGCACCTGTTAATAGTTGCGTCACCTTTGATTCACTTAATGAAGATATTTTATAACAATAAATAAAATTTTGATTTTATTTAAGGATAGCTGAAGACTAATAATATGTGATTTTTAAATTTCTTGATATGGTTTGGTATCCATTACTGTCAGTCACTACAGTAATGGAGGTTTAAAAAAAAATGGTTTTTGCAACATTATTTTTCTGCTTTATTTTGTATTGAAGTTGGTTGAGCCACATGCAAGTAGACCATATAACGATGTTGATGATATTTTTAAATGTTCCAATCAAAAGTAGTTTCTTGTAAAAAAGTGATCAAACGTCTCGCGTCATTTTTCGGAAAACTTGTTGCGAATATTTGTGATTTTCCATAAATACTTAACTTATTTGAAAAACCCCTTGCAGTCACATGCAAAACAAAGAACTGGACTTTTCAAATCACAAACAGTTTTTTTCTAATTATTTTTCCCTTGTTTACAACTAATGAAGAAAATTGATCAAAATCAGTCGATTTCGTGCACGGCCTTTTAATATAAGTATTTTTATGTCTTGCTCATTTCGGTTTTTGATATGTGCATGTCCATTCACTAGGTATCTAATAATATCTCCAGAGTAGGATCAGAAATCAGAAATATTAATTCGTAAAAAAAATAAAAGTTATAAAAACTAAAACCCAATTACGACCAAAAAGTCAACTTAAAAGGTATAAAAAGACATCACAGACAGACAAAAAAAAATCCGGAGTCACACGATAAATCGAATAAATTACGTGTTACTCCGGATTTCAAAGTCAAAGTCAAACAATTTATTTCAATTAAGCACATAAAAGGCACTTATGAACGTCAATTTTACAAAAAATTGAATTGATTCTAGTCACCCCTTCCAAAAGGTAGTTTTCGTATGGAGAAGAATGGGCAAGAAACTCCACCGTTACTCTTTTAAAATGTTTTTACAATATTTTGCATACATTAATTAGGTTTAAAGATATTTTTATTCTCAAAAAAGACACAAAGTCACTTACATGTTCTCATGTATGCTTAAAATAAATTATAAATACAAAGTTCGTCACAGACGTCACGGTAGCAATTATGATTATGATACACCCATCCAATGCATTCAAGTTTTAGGAAGAGTGTTATTTGTGGTTAAATATTCAGCTAATTGAGTTTTGAATGCATTGAATGAGTGTAACTTTTTTATACATGGGGGTATTTTGTTGTACAATTGTGCTCCTTCAAAAGTTAAAATTTTTCTGCCAAACTTAGTTCTCATCTTCGGTAAAATCAGAAAACTAGCTCTGCGAGTGCTACGTTGGGATACTTGTTTTACTTTAGTAAACGATAAATTAGTCTGTATACTGTTGTTGAGTACCTTACGAATGAAAATACATGTATTGTTAATATATAACTGTCTAATGTTCATTATTTTGGTTTCTTCATAAATTTTGCATGTTGATGTTAAATAAGTTAAAAATCATTTTTATTATTTAGTTTTGTGCAACTTGGAGACTTGCTAGCTTCGTAATTATATAATTATATGTGAAGACGATGCATCTAGAATAAGATTACTATACCACGATAGGTAAAAAAGAATGAAAAAAATAAAGCAATTACAGATAAATTAATTATGTGATAGATACACGGTGCTCACATATTTACAAACATTGCAAAATTATTCGATATTCCTAACATTTTAACAAGTAATACTAATAAGTCAGTGTGTGAGTTCAAGAAATCACAGAATGTAAAATCAGAGTTATAAAAAATAACAAATTATATAATTGAATAAGCAACCAGTTTGATTTTGTCTAGACTTTAAATGGTCCTATGGAGCAGGACCAGCATTCCAAGCATTCTTATCTTGGATATAATCCTATAATTTGTAATATGCTTGTTTACAGAGGGTACTTTTAATATGAGTTTTAAATTTTATTTCATTTAATTGTAATATATCACAAGGTATTTTATTGTAACATTTAACACAGTACCCCATAAAAGATGTATGTACTTTAGATAATCTGAAAATTATGTCTATCACTTATTTTATTAAAAATATGAAGATTTTTTCTTACATACATATTATAACATAACTTTTATTTTTATATAATAATAGCTTTTATAACTTTTATTTTTATTTAAGTTATTTTGGTTAATATTTTTTTTTTTTTCAAGCCCTTTCATTTGATACCCAACATGACATAATTAAAATAAAATAAATCGTTCTTGGCTTTATGACCTCTAGAGGGCGCCCATAACCAGCGCACGATCAAGACGCTTCCAACGATACCTCATTTGTCAAATTACAATCAGTATTTTAGAAGTTATGATGTAACAGATGAACATACATACATAAATACATACATACATATCTGTCAAAATCATAACCCTCCTTTTGGTTTCGCCGCAGTCGGGTAATAAATAGGTAACACTTCAAATATTGTATTGTGTTCCAATTCAATATTTGAGGTGTTACCAATACAATACAATATTGTTGTCCAATACAATATTTGAAGTGTATGTAGTAACATAACATCACGGCTGTTTTCTACGAAGGGTTAGGCAGAGGTGCACTATGTTTATTTTATTTTTCTATGGGTGCACGTATAGTACAATCATATTTCGCCAGTTATGTCTAAGTCCCATGTAACAGGGGCCGAGGCCACAGTGTAGTGAAAGGATTAAACTAAACTACACACGAATAAAATCTCAGTAGAAACCTTAAGATATTAACAGAAAACTATAGCAATCAAAATCAGCCTCTTAAGACTTCATTAGTCTAAATTCATATCTAAACTAATCTATATCTATACATATAAAATGCTTTGTCCTGAATGACTGACTGACGGATCAACGCACAGCCTAAACCGCTGATCGTAGACACCTGAAACTTGGAGGGTGTGTTCTTTGTATGACGTAGGCATCTGATAAGAAAGGATTTTTCGAAATTCTATCCCTAAGGGGGTGAAAAAGGTGGGCAAAGTTTGTATGGGACAACGTGATTCCTTGGTCCAATCTACTTAAAATTTTGCATAAACATTCTTTAACAGAATTAATGGAAGATCTGTTTCGTATTTTATTGAAATTCATCCCATAACGGGGTTAAATAGGGGTAGAAAGTTATTTTGGGAGTGATTTGCTTCGAAGTTGATATCAATACTCCTTAGTGCTTTTACATTTTATTTTGACACATGTTTGAAAAGTCAATCCGATTTTATTCAAAAAAGGTTGAACTCACATAAAGGCTTGGTGCTTGCAATGCAAATACCCTTTAAAATTGGAATGTCCCGAAAGTGACCGTACTATACATATTAGTACCGCATTTGAAGGTTTCTAAGCTTTACAGAGGTCTGTATTTATTCCTAGGATTCCCCTAACACCATCAAATTACCCCTTTGAATTCAAGAGAGTGCAGTTACCCATCAAAGTATGCTTCGCAATGACTATAAAAAAAGCTCAAGGTCAAACTCTTAAGGTAGCCGGAGTAGACTTAAGGGAAAGCTGCTTCTCCCACGGCCAGTTTTATGTGGCATGCTCCAGAGTAAGCACACAGAGTAGCCTGGTGATTCTAGCACCCGAAAGAAAAACAAAAAATATTGTTTACAAAGAAATACTGCGGTAGGTGTAGTATTTCGATTTCGTTGTTAAAAGATAATACACCCCTGTAACTTTCGCCAGATCAAAGGCCTTCGTGTTCATAAAATATTTTTTTTTTTTTTTTTAAAGTTTATATGACCTTTATATCCCTACACTATAATAAAGATTGTTATATTTATAATTATTCAAACATTATAACATAATAATTTATATGTTATAACAAAATTAATAACGTAACGAAACCAATAAAAAATCCTATTAAAACCATTTTCGACTTCTACGCGGACGAAGCCGCGGGCAAAAGCTAATATAAATTATAAAGGGAAAATATTTGATTTTTTGTATGTTTGTTTGTTACGCTTACACGCTAAAACGGTTGAACGGATCTGGATGAAATTTGGCACATATATAGACTATGACCTAGGTTAGGCCATAATATACTTTTTATCCCGATATTCCTACGGCATCGGGACTTATGCGGGTGAAACTGCGGGGTGCAGCTAGTTACAAACAATTACACTAAACGATATACTTCACGACCAAAACTTGCGTTATTCCAACTTTCTACAAGTTCAGCATTATCTTAACGGGTCATTTCTGCGGCTACTAGATAATGAATGGAAATTGTTAACAAAATTAGTTGGTGGGAGCTGCTTTATCAAGCATCGGGGGGTAGTCACGACGCAATCAAAGTTCGGCGCCTCCACCATCTTATCCGAGTCAGCGGTGTTAAACGGTAATTACCTTCGTTAGATGTTACTGGGATATTTCGCTATGGATTTTAATGATTGGTTTCTTGTTTTATATCTACGACTAAAAGAGAAGAGATATTGGTCTCTCAAAGAAGTGCTAAAAGGTAAACAATATAATATTGCAATGAATAAAAAATATACAACACATGCATATTACCAATATAAACTTGAGGGTGCCAGACCTTCTGCTGGGGTTGCGGATTTGTCTGAAAGGGATATCGCGGCCCCGGCACACAGGCAACGGAAGGAACACGGGTGGGTTTTAGTCAGTAAAAGTCTGACACTCCCTCTCGCTCAGCCCAGTGCGGGAGGAGTCATTTGATGATTTCCCACCTTACACAAAAAGAGACAAGAAAAGAGCCGTAGATATACTCAAATGGAGGTGGGCAGGCCACTTGATGAGAGAGATTAGTAATAAATGGACAAAAGTTATTACAAAGTGGATACCTAGATTCCAAACAAAGAGAAAAAGAGGAAGACAAAGAAAACGTTGGTCTGATGACATCAAAAAAATTGCAGGTTCAATATGGCACAGAACAACAAACAAGAGCAGACGGGAAAGAGGTGGATTAGGCCTCGGGGTCGTTGTTGTTGTTGACGCACAGTCAAACAATTACTACGGTTTTGTGGGGCTTAGTTTACCTTGTGTGAATATAAATAAATAACTAATATAAAAGCTCAATTACTTAGATTGTTAATTACCAAATTTTATTGTTAAAAATTATTAAATGTAAAAATTCTATAATTTAAGATTTGATTGAAAAATTGTGTTGGCAATAAAGGCTTAATAATAAATCTCAGACTAAATAATTTTTCTCATACTAAAAAGTCTGAGTTTTATATGTATAAAATAAAGTTCGTACCTCTCTGTGATTTCAAACATCATTGTTTTCGTTAATGACCACCTACCTACCACCACCAACCACCTACCTACTAGTAGTCCATTTTTGAGTAACTAACAGCAATAGGTATTTTTTTCTGTGTGAAAATAAGAAATGTGGCTAACTAGCTAACTAGAATATTGATTATGAAATGCAATAAATATCGTAACACCGAATATTTAGTTTTAGATGTAAAAAAAGGATTTGGAAACTTTCCAAATGCCTTTTTTACACGTAAAACGAGTAAAACATCAAATTCAATGTTATGATTGCAATTCATTATTAATATTCTAGTTCCCTAGTTAGCCACATTTCTTATTTCTATACAGTAATATTGGCAAATTATTCAAAACAGGTAAATTTTTGACAGCTATTTGCGACGTTGCCAACTTTCAAAATAAACGCTCTTAACCATCAGTATTCACAGATGAATACTGATGGTTCACTCCGCAAAATCATTTAAATAAAAAGCGACTCTTGCTACGACACAATAAAGTGCAATTCAGGTCGCACACCGCTAATTACCCACAGTTATAGTCATCTAGAAGTTGCCTCTCTTTCTATCGCGTAACTATTTTAGTATATCTTCTGACTACCGTTGCACTCACTGAATTGGCACAAGACGTGCTCCTTCTGTACTCATCTGTGGCTATATCTAGAATTTAAAACCGTGTCTGAGAATACCATTTTATTTTGAGAATATTCTCTTCCGAACATTCTTCCCGTACAATAGCAAGTCGGCACCTATTCTGTACAGATAACAGAAACTTATCTAAAATCTCATCAATGTAATTTTTGTCAAGGGCCTAATATTTCTTCTGAAACGTGAAGGCTTTAACGCTCGTCCTTTATTCTTTACATTCAATAAAGTTTAAGCTTTATTCAAATTTTATCACCGTTCTTAGATTTTCGCCATTTCATTAACATTTAGATTTTAAAGTCACTTTTGCAGAGCCCATAAAGAAACATTAACATAAGACCAGAATCATGAATTTAAGACAGGTACAATGTTTAATTATTGAAACCTCGATAGCTTTGTGAATTAAACTCGAATCTTCCAGAGCTACAATGGTTTATTTATGCCTTTTCTTTTTAAGTGATTTTAGGTCTTCGTCACTAAAAAAAAATCACTTCTAACGTCGAGAATAAATCAGTTTCAGGAAATTTCAGGTACCTACACGTCTGGAAACGAGATAAGAACAAGTATTATAAATGATCTTAATTCAAGAGTATGTAGGGGCATGAGGAACAGGGTGTAAAGTTCACTCATCCACCATAGAAAAGGGAGGATCCTCCGACCAGACGGGTGTCGTGTCTGACGGGCAACTGCCCACAGGTTGAAGTTGGGAGATTGTATATATGTCCATCGCGCGGTAAACTCTAATTGCGCGATGAAGGATTTGTGTGACGTCAGGTCTTTGATGCGTAGTTCACATGTGGCGATTGTAGATGCCGCCACAAGTACCTTTCATTTGCTTTCAAGCAAAGATCGAGAGAGATTTAAATCGTAGATGTGCTCCCACCGTACTACGTCGCGCGAAAAAGTGTCCACACTGAGGAGAGTGACCTCACATAATAATAATGGCGTTTCCATGACAATCAAGTCAAGTGTCTGCGATATTGTGTGTCAGAGGTGTCAAAACGAAACAGAAACGCGACCATCTTTTAGCGCGGGAAGGGCGAATCTACATTTGAAATCTTTGCTTTCATGTTGTTTTTCATCTAACATAATTTTGTTGTCTGTGTTTTTATCAGTAATACCAACACAGACATAACATAAAATCACGCTGGTAATCCCCGGAGGGTAAGGCAGAGGTGTACCTTCCTATTATATTTAAGTCCCACGTAATAGGGGGCGAGCCTATTGCCATCAACCGGGCATAAACTAATCGAAAACTAGTGCTCGGTTCCTATAAACAATAACGAATCGTTGTACTTACCAATGTAGATAACAGTTTTTATTGACAAACGCATATGAATAGATTCGTAAGCAAATTTTACCTGTGATAGCTACTTCCATATGGGAGGGTTTACTATGCAAAGCTTACTTACTTACTTACTTTACTACTTCATTATTGGTAAAGATACAAGAGTCTTAATATTAACCAATAACGGTCCGTAAATTATAGGAATCGGCCATAAGTTTATGTTAAGCTACCCAGGAGCATTGAATTCAAACGCGACGGCAACCGAGAGGTGCTCAGCGGGAAAAGTTCGTAAAACTAACTTTATAAAATGAATCTGTAACGTTATTACAAGCGGATATAAGCATAATGTTACCTATAACGTAACTTAAACTATTGTTTTATAAAAATGATATCCAATAACGCTTTTTTGCTTGTAATGTTATTGGAATACTTATTCTAGTATCGTTACAAAGTTTGGAACGTTATAAGATAACATTTAGTGTAACGGAACGTAATTCATTTAGTTTTCAAGTTCTTGCCCAGGAGTAATCCTTCACTGAGCTATTAATATTAGACGCAATACAAAGTAGTTGCTTGATTAATGCTGAGCACCGCATTACTTAAGATATTCATGGTTTGCATATTCATAACTTGCTTACTAAACTTAGATTTAAGTGAGATGAGGTGTTCTTTAATGTAACTTTAAGTTTGTTGCGTGGCTACTTAGAATATGCCATAGTTTGTCTTGTTTACACGAAAAACATTGTAATTCTAGTGTCCTATAAAGGTTGCTCTATGTGAGTTTCAAGTTTTTCTACGGAGCCTTGTTTTCAACCTGTATGTGACTCCAGTAGGGCAGACTGTGAAACCTATCTGAAAGAAACCAAGAAAACGTATTGATGGTAGAATAATTATTATCTATGATATTATTATAAACACATACAAACAACAGTACAAAAAATAAAAATGAAAATCCTGTAAGATTAAATAGATTTTTTTTTAAACAAAAAACCCGACTGAAAACATGTGTTTTTGGAGTCAGGTTTTTTGAAAAATTTAGTAACTCATAGAATTTTGGTTTCACAGGCGGGGGACAAATAGAAGTTACACCATATTTTAGGTTATTGGTTTGTCCTCGCCTGCAATACCAAAATTCTATAGATAGATTATAGTTAGCGATCGGATATTCGGATGCCTATTTACCTAAAGTAAATTTTTGGCTAAGAAATTATGGAAGTGGTTTCTTAATTTTTATATATACGTATAATATTACATTTTTTTATCACAATAGTTTTCAAATCCTACAAAGAATACATCGTCAATAACAAAACCGTAACTGATGCTGTATTCTGCAAACAAAATCCGAAAATTCCATCTGTTTTTAATGTTGTCGAAATAAGCTTTAAAAAGTTGCCTACCCGCATTTGAAATGAGGGTAGAAAAACAAAAACCGTTCAGCGGCCAACGGTACATACAAATTCAATAGAGGCGGAAAACTATGTAATTTTCTAAGTGAACACAGCGGCAACGTGCTTACCGAGCTCTACCAGGCTTTATTAAATTTAGACTGAACAGAAATTCTGGAAGGACGCCTCTTAGGGCCTAGTGTCGGCGATTAGCGATGCTGACAGCAGCAAATTGTGATAATAATAGTAGTTTATGAAACTGTTGCATAATAGGGGTTATAAAACACGAGGGTGAGTTAAAAAGCCCAGCCTTAGGCAAGTGTTATAATAATCATACGAGATCCTCCTGGGTAACAACTGTTGCAAAAGTTACTATTATTATTATTATATTAAAAAACGATATATATAAAATAATATAATAAAACATATTAAAAAACAAATATTGTATATAAAACTAATATATTAAAAAACTTACTATTATTATTTTCCAATCAGGAGTTTCGGAATTCTTCCAATATATACATGAATTCTGAAAAGTCCTGTACGATGGTAGAACATGGACGGAACATCGCGGTCATGACTTATCAAACACTTTTGTGCATTTCACAAAAAAAAAGAAGAAGAAAGAAAGAAAAATTGTTTATTCTGCACAAACGAAACGCACATTACAAAAAAAAAACTATAATACACATTTACAAATTAGCCATAAACCTCGTAATCAATATTCAAAACTTCAAAAATGTTGACAAACTTTGTCTATTGCTTGATGTCAGGGCCAGAGACCAAAGACAATTTACAATTTTATTATAATTGCAAAAAAATTATGATGATGATAAAATGGTACTACGTAAGTTTAGTAGTCTATACTTGTGTTTTAATACCTACTTACGTGCAGTTTCATACACTACTTTATCTAAACTCATGAAATTTCATCAAAAAAACAAAAAATAATATCGTATTATGTCCCCTCCCTGGATTCGAGTGTCATACTGAATTTCGACAGTTAATTATTTCGACAGTCGTATATGTGTATACCGGATGCTTAAATTAATGTCTGGAAAAAATGGGGATAATAAAAGAGCGGAGAAAAAGCCGGAGTAGAAAATTTGCAATTTTCTTTTCATATTTTTTTTTTCATTTGAAGTGGTGTAATAATAACTTTTCGTAAGAAAATAATTAAAAACAGACGGAAATGTCTTAATTCAGATGATTCAATCTATTCTATGTGCGGAAATTATTTGCAGAACTTAAAATTCACAATATCGCATCACTAAACTATAGACAATTTCGAGCGGTCATTGTTGTTCACCTTTGGCAAAATTGAAAAAGAAATTAGTTGTGGTTATACCATTTATAATACGAATCCTTACTTCATAAGCCAACTATAAGTCCTTCTACACAACTTCTACAGTGGAACACATAGCTATACCTACGTAGGTATAGCTATATGCTCCCCTGTAATACTTAACCCGAAGTGTGTGTAAACGACGCGACGGGTCTAATAGTGGGGTGTTTTTTATGTTAGCAGTTATGCACATTACATTCGACCCATACTGTGCCCGGGTGAGGCGTTAGCCAAATAAATTATTTGTTTGTGTGCGATGTGTCGTAGCGATATTTAAGTTTTTATTACGTTGCGTGTTGGCATTCACAGCTTATTAGAGCTAGTATTTGTATTGAGTCCTGCTGAAAAGTCAGTTATAAAGTTAGTCTCGGTGAAGGTTATATACCTACAGTTTTCAGGATAAACTCACTCACCGTTCAGTACGACTTTCGTTAGTTGGGTTGTGGTCTTTAGGTTTTGCATTCCATTTATTCCTTATTGAACGATTACACAATTAAAATCATGTGGTGTATGAAGCCTGATTTATATAAATAGTGTGACTAACTTAACTTGCGCACTTGACAATGTGCATGAAAGAGTAACACCCTCCCAGTATGACCGCTGTCAGTCGAACCCTATCTCAAGTTAAACAGATGTATGTACGTATCTATTAGGGAAGTATTACCTCGGCAACATGACGGTAATATGTTTGGTGACGTTTTCATTTACGAAATAAATAGCGGTGGTACGTGGTACGCATACCACTCGACGAGGTAAAGTATGTATTCTGGTTGAGGCGTGCAAGTCACGAGAATTTGGAGTGACTTCATGGCGTGTGTCGGTGTCAGGATTGGTTAACTTTCTTTTAAGGGTAGACTAGACAAGCTTTTTTTAAGTACGCTTGCAGCACAAATCACAATTTTTTTACGATAAACGGATTTCAAACATGGCGTTTATTCATTCAACAGGGATGATAAAAAAAAAAATATATATATATATATATATATATATATATATATATATATATATATATATATATATATATATAAGACACGTATTTTTTGCTTTATTATATTAATAGAAAATTACTTAAGTATAAAATCTACATACTCATGACGTCATGGCACATTTTACTCAATGTATCGCCGTAATCTTTGAATTACGTCAAAAAAGAAAAAATAATACATGTCCAATATTTTTTAATAATCTCCATGACGGACTAAAAAAAGAATTTTTGTCATCATCAATAGGGATGATGACAATTTTTTTTTTTTTTTGTATTTGACAGAGGAAGATGTTTTCAATAGGTTTAGCGCGAAACGTATTTAGTGATTTGTGATGCAAGCGGGTCGTCAGAATTCCGAAAGTCTGACTACCAGTCTTACCAAGGGGTATCGTAATACCCAGTTACTGGGTTGTGCAGGTCAGATAGGCAGTTGCTCCATGTGAAATACTGGTATTTAGCTGCATCCGGTTAGACTGGAAGTCAAACCCAACATATTTGGAACATTTTGGTCTTAGAATATAAATATGAAATAGATTTGACCTCACGTAGTTGGAAACAGTTATTAGTATGAGTAACTTTGCAATTAAAAATCTTTTGGTGAGAATCAAAAGCTTCCCACAGAGTTTACTGAAACTGTTGTAAGTAGTTTTTCAAAAAGATATTTAAAAAATTTGATACACTTACTTAATTAGGTATGTGTGATTTATACGCATAAAATGATTTTCGAGTTTTCGTACTTTCATGTTAATTTTTGAGATTTATTTGCAAAGTTAAAGTTTTTTATACGTCTAGTCTGATGCATGATCAAATAACCCCTTTCGCCCCCATATTTAATCTACACATCTACACAAATAAATAAAATAGAAGTGTCTGTTTGTAGTGTCACAGAAAAAAAATCTGCTGTTCCCTACATTTTGTCGAGCTATGTGAACATACGTGTGAAGTACAAATTATCGAAAATAAGCTTAAAAATTCTATCAATCTTTCTATCAAAGATAGACCTTATAAAGTTCATTTTCGAAAAAAAAACATGAATATTCAAAAAAATACGGATCCTTGCGCATGGGCGACATTGTATAAATGTAGGGAACAGCTCAATTTTTTTCGCGATTTCAGGGTTTTAGGTTTATAATGATGAATACAATGACTCCTTAAGAGGATGCCTATGAATTCAATTCCACCCGGTGTACGGTAATTCTAACAAAAAATGTATATATAAAATTTTTGTTTGTTTGTTCCGGTTAATCTCCGCCTACATTTATTTTAGAAAAAGAATAAGGCTCTTTGAGTTTTTAGCCTTTAGCCTACGCGGGCGAAGCCGCGGGCAGCAGCTAGTTCGCATATAAATATTAACAAGCTCAAATAAGTTAATTTCTAACTTCGGAATATAATTTGTAACTGCGGTATTTCTGCTGGGATATAGTGGATGAAAACTTTATGTAAATTTTGTTCAGCACAGTGACATCCAAAAGTTTAAATATTTAAATTAACTCGTTGAAATATATTAAAGCTGCCTTTATTACACATTGTAACACTGTGGTTATATTGTAAACTGCTTTCTAGTTTACACTTAGCCGATTCAATTATGTATGCAGAGCAAGTATTAGTACCTACTGCTACAAAATCTCTAATGACGAGTGGGGTTTTTACCCTAAGCACACAGATCGTAAAGCCTCGTGCGGACACGCGTGACACGACGGCGCGACGCGGCACCGGTAATAATTGTTCTACCGTGAAGTTTTCTTACAAATTGTTTTCTTAGAATCTTAGAACTCATGTATCATTTTTAATAATTACATAATTATCTTGCCCATCCTAATTTATTTGTGGTGGGCACAACATATCTTCTTGTGTTATACTTCTGTATTAGTCATTACCTTAGCAGTCACCCCGTTTCTAATACTGCGTGCGCAATTTATTTGCCGAACATGTAAACAAACACGAGTTTTCCACTAAGACAAACATCAACTTTATGAAAGTGTAAATAAAGTTGATATTAGACCGTATTGTTGAAAAAGTCATTAAAAAATATGAAGTTGTAGCGCAAACTGAACCTTATGTGTAGGCATTACAGTTGTTTTTCCTAAAACTCGTGTTTGTTTACATGTTTGGCAAATTAATTACATGCGCAGATTAGCTATATCATCTTTCACACAGTCCTTCCATCGGGTCTTTGGTCTTCCCCTACTCTAGCCATCCACATTAATACTCAAAGCTTTCCTCATTCCTCCTCATCACATGCCAATACCATGGCAACCGATTTCCACAGATCTTTACAGGCATCTGGTGCCACTTCCTATTCCCTGGTGCGCAATTTCTATAGTATTTAAATATGACTTTTAAACCAGTCCGGGGCAGTGGTCCAACTGCTCTGTCCAACTAGTTGGACCATGGATCTTTACTAGGGGCCGTTGTCCAACTTTAAAAATAGTTGGACCACAGCACCTTTTGAGAGTTCCGTGGTCCAATTAATTTAAAAAATAACTTGCCAACTCTAAAAACCTCAACTGCATCTTTATGTGTGTATGGTACCTACTGGTTTACGGTTAGGTATATTGAACGTCTTTGCAGATGAAATTTATTTGGAGAAAAGCAAAAAAAATTGGTATCTCAAAAACGAAATCAAAGAGAGTCAAAAGAACTATTTCAATATGCTCAGTTTTTCCACTATTGCAGAGTGATACATTTTCAGAAAGCTCACATGCAAAACTAAGTCGGCGCATTAATGCAAATAATGTTACAATGTTTGTTTATAGCTTTGTGCAGACTAGCGCGACGCGACACCGGTTATTGTTACTCGTATACCGTGAAGTTTTCTTAGAAATTGTATTGTTCGAGTCGTGTCGCGCCGTCGCGTCGCGCTGGTCTGTACGAGCCTTAAAAATATCCTTTACCTTAGTGAACACTTACACAAAAGTCCTGCCGACCTAATTTGTGATTCGCATACCTAATTTTAACTAATAAAACAGAAGGAATATTTATTTTAACGTCTCTTAACAACACCTGAGCAGGGAACCAAGTTTAATTACTTTTAAACTTTCTTTAATTAATTTGCATAATGCGGTCCGGCAGCTTCCAAGTACAAAGATTAAGGTGACAACTTGTGGCAATAAGCTTTAAATTTCGAAAATGGAAACGAAATTTCGATGTAACGAAAGAGTGTGACATGAAAATATGAAAAGCGGTGCAAGTACTAGGCATACTAGAAAATCCAACAAAAACAAACTACACAGTGAGACTGCCCTACAATCTCGGTAGAGAACCGTTATTTGCACAATAATATTGATGTCTTGCTGTACCGAATGATGCAGATGATAATGAGATGATAATGGTGAGAGAGAGATGCATTATCGAACGATGGTTATGAACAGCAGTAACATATAAAAATATTTTTATTTTTATCAATCAATCATTCATGACCTAGATAGAAAAGAATTATCATACGTGACGTCCATTATTAACACGCATTGGAGCCGTCTGGTGAATAAAAGGCACATTGCCTTTCACAGAGAAGGATACCAGAGAACGTAGTTCCTACAGCACAGGAATATTACAGGCCGAATAAGTTATGTAATATACCTGAAACTCGAAAAAGTCTCGGTGGCTAATATGCTTCCTGCCTGCGCAAAACTCTTGTCACTCTTAAATAATATGCGAGTAACACTGATTGCCACCGTAATCCAGTTTACCCAAAAGCTTGAAGAAAGCGCCAACTCAAGTTATAACGTTTATGAATCGCAAAGTGACAAGAAGATTTATGATTCTATACTTTTTTTTTTGCAATTTTATCGCGCGCTGACGTGGATTGATGCAGCCAAGCTCATAAGCGAGATGAAACTGTTTCATATTCATGTCGGTCTATTTTTGCCTTATTTTTGACACCCTTTTATCATTACATATTCAATGACGTTGCAAGTGTTGGGTTGAATACTGAGATTCTGTACCGGGACTGGCAAAGCCTCGGTAAAATGGAATATTGAGAATTTGATTTGCGTACCTACGTCTGGCTATCACTGTCTATGTCAGTGTGTCTATCATGCTGTCCTCCTGTCAAACTGTTTGCTCTGACATAGAATCTGACGCAGAAAATTAACGATTTTTATTGTATGTGAATAATCCAATTCCATATTTTCGAAAATACTCGTAGTTATCTCGTATATGTATTTTCAAAGTTACTTTATTCGCATAAGAATTATTTCTGACGATAAATTTTTCAGGTAAAATTGAACTTGCAAAATACTTTACACAGAATAATCTTAAACACTTAACGTCTCGAGAGTTCGTTAAAAAGCTTAGACAGACTTAACGTTTTAAAATTCAGCTTGTTTCGAGTGAGATTAAGTAAACACGAGCTAATGGAGCTCCCGAGCTAAGAGACTCGAGCGCCCTCTAACGAGTGACAATAAACATTAAATTATATTGTTCGCATTCGCATTCAAATTCGTGTTGCGAACTGGAATGAATGTGCGAATCCAGACATTAGGATAAGTGACGTTATCTACATTTGAAATGGATACGCTATTGTGTTAATGTACACATTTACATTTGTATCGAATTGAGCGAATTGTAAATAAATGTATGTATTCTATTCTATGCTTGCTCTTTCAATTTGCATTATTTTTCTATCCTGACAATGTTGTCGCACGTGGGTGTTGGTGAAATTGAATGTTCAAATTGAATTAAATGTCGTGCGATATTGAAGAATAATAGCCAATCGAGATATCAATTCATTCACGTCTTCTTGTAAGCTCAACAAAGGTAAATTAACTTAACATTAATTTATTTGGTTTGGACTCCAACCATTGGCATTTAAAGAACTTCCAGCTAACACGTACAGTCAAAACAATCTACCCACTGAAATTCCTCCCACGTCCATCTTTGCTTTTATTTCGGTCTATTCAATTACGTGGCACTACAGACCGCAGAAGGCGAGTAGCTTCACACTCACGTGCCACAAGATTTGTATAGTGGCATGCTTCTGACAAGGGTACTATCCCTTGAATCAACTTCTAGGAAATATTAGATACTTCGGTACTTCCCAAAGTTTCAGACGTCTTTCAATCTTGGATATTACCTACCTTCAATTGTTTGGTAAAATAATGAGAGGTATCAGAGAGTTCGTGGAATTTGCTTGAGTTTGATTGTCTATTATTTTTAAATAACATAGTACTGAATTGATATAATGATACAAGGATGTATATTTCTAATGCTAACCATGTTGTCTGTTAATTGATAGAATCGTCAAAGTCCATCCTGACACGCGATTTCCTATGAAAAACACATTACGTCAAAACTGAAACAAAAGGTTAGATACACTTTAACGAAACCAACAATGAAGATGGATAATTACAACTGTTTTTCTTGTTTATATTATTTGATAGAACGTTGATGTCACCCATGGGCATGTGCCCGCCCGTATTTTTCTGAATATTTATGACAAATTATCGAAAATAAACTCAAAAGCATCTTGAGCATCTTTAATTTTTTTCATCTTTTTTTCTTTTTTCTTATTATTTTTTAATATCCCGCTATGATTTTATGGAATTACACTTGTGTTTTTTTTAAACAAATACTGTTTTTTTTTTAAAAAAAATGTCTTCAGCTCCGTTTTTTTTTCAGTCGCCAAATTTAAAAAAAATACATTAGTTAAGCCGAAAAAAAAGCTTATAAGCTTTTAGAAATAATAATCAGAATCCAAATCCAGCCAATAACATAGGAGATATGGCAAACGCTACTATAAAAAAAAAAATTGAATAACATGAAAGATAATAAAGATAGACCCTTTTAAAGTTAATTTTCGATAATTTTTCATGAATATTCAGAAAAATATTCAGAAAAATACACATGCCCATGGGCGACATTGTATAACCTAATGTAAGTACCGAATCTCTTCCACAGAGTAAAACTAAAGTAGTCGTAATCTATCTGTCCTGTGATATCTGTTCTGTGGTCTTAATAAAAACAAAAGCAGGACGATCCTCTACAGTATGGTACCCAAATGACTTCTACCTTCTTTTATGTGATAAAACGTGGTAAATATTTTCTATGAATACACTTTTTTTGTTAATGTTATCATATTCTTCATATTTTCTCTTTTTGTTCTCACACACTATTGTCTACATTTCTTTTTCATTACTCCTTTCGCAAGTCTACTGAGAGAAATTTCTTAAGAAATAAGCAGTACTCAAAATTATAACTATGTTGTATCTATATGACTACTGTGTGTATAAATAATATCATAAATGGATAAATAAACGAATCATTCTGTAACCCATCTAGTGAGGTTATTACTACAGGGTGGTATCAATTTGAACATTGCCACAATAATCCACGTTTAACACGAATTAACATTCAATAACCATATTTTAAGAAGTTAGATTGTCAGAAAGTTATGGCTGTCGTATCATGGGCTCACGCAATCTTGTTATAATTCGTTAATTTTATCCACGCCGCTCTAGTGGATGTTCGGAACAACATGAATTATGAATATTCATCAAACAATTAGAACTGAGAAGTAAGATTATGTTACTTACATAAGCTGTTAATGAGGATTATCTTTGTTGTGATTGTTGAGTGAAATCTGTTACCTACCAGATAAGGTACATTATGCTTGCACGATTATTCAGTGTTATATTATTTCTATGGTTATATTTATGTCATATACAGAAACCACTTCTTTATCAAGTGTGTCACACGGCCTCAGACCAAATAAAAAACCAAGACAGAGCGCTGCGAATAATACAGTGAAGCATGCCAAAACAACTCCGCCGCTCTGTGCATACACGCTCACATGCACACATTTACAACCATTTACAATGACACTTCAATCAAACTACACAACACAAAGTGCACACATGTTTATGAAACCGGTTTCACTTCACTGTTAGCGCTCTGTCTTGGTTTTTATTTGACTACACGGTGTGCTAGCCAAGATTATGTGTGTAAGTAGTTAATGCTCGGGCCCGGACGGTATTCCTGGTCGAGCTTGGGATCTGGCTTTGGCTGCCCTGGGGGACCGCCTAAGACGGTTGTTTAACAGCTGCCTCCATGAAAGCATGTTCCCCTCCGGTTGGAAGGAGGCCGGATTGATCTTGTTGAGGAAGGAAGGCCGGGACTCAGAGTCTCCCTCTGCGTACCGTCCCATTTGCCTGCTCGACGAGGTTTCCAAACTATTCGAAAGAATAATTGCCGAAAGGCTCGTCGGACATCTATCACGTGTTGGTCCCGACCTCGCCGATTGCCAGTATGGCTTTCGGCAGCAGCGTTCTATTGCGGATGCGGTCCTACGCGTCCGGTCGCTGTCGGAACAGGTGGTGTCCAGGGGTGGAGTGGTGCTGGCGTCAAGTTTGGATATCGTCAACGTCTTTAACTCTCTGCCCTGGCATGCGATTAGGGCGGCAATTGTACATCACAGAGTGCCTCTTTATCTACAGTGCATCGTCGGAGCCTACTTTCGCGACCGGCATATCCGCTATGTGGGTCGGGATGGACGCGTTCATCGCAGGAAGATTACGTGTGGGGTTCCGCAGGGGTCAGATTTAGGTCCTTTCTTGTGGAATCTCGCTTACGATGTGGTCCTGCGTCTCGACCTCCCCGTTGGCGTTAATGTGACACCTTCGAAGAGACCATCCACCTTGCCGAGCTCGGAGTGGCAAAAGTCGTGGCGACGATCCGCGGGCTGGGCTTAGAGATAGCGCCTAATAAAACTGAGGCGCTTTGGTACCACAAACTGCCGAGGAGCAGAGAACCACCCAGTTCGTTGGTCAGAGTTGGAAATGCGCAAGTCCAGGTGGGTGGATATATTAAGTATCTTGGCCTTACCCTAGACGGTCGGTGGGGTTTCGAAGAGCACTTTGAGCGCCTGGTTCTCCGCGTCGGGAAGGCAGTGGGTGCTTTGCACAGACTGTTACCCAATCTCGGTGGACCTCGAGAAGAAGTGCGTCGCCTCTATGCGGGTGTCGTGCGATCGATGGTCCTTTATGGGGCACCTGTTTGGTCAAATAGACCGTCAGGCGTCCGACGCTGCAGGACTAAAATCAACAGCCTACAGCGAAAAATGGCTGTTCGTATCGCACGAGGATACCGAACTGTATCCTTTGAGGCGGCAACTCTCTTGGCACGCTTTCCGCCACTGGATATCTTGGCGGATTTGGACGCTATTGGAGGGTCTATAACCGAATCCGTGTCATCCGCCAAAGTGGGAATGGCGTGCCAGGAATCGCTGTTGCACGGCTGAGGCGGCAGAAACGGCGACACGCGCTCGAGCGGTGGCGTGAGCGGATCCAACAGCCGCAATATTCGCGTAAACGCGTTGTCGAAGCCGTCCTACCACACTTCGAAGCCTGGCTGAAAAGAGGGGAGCGCATCTCTTACAGGCTCACTCAGATGCTGACCGGACACAGTTGTTTCGGTGAGTACCTCGGCAGCGGCTTAGATTCTGCACAGCACACGCTCGAGGAGTGCGAAAGACGGGTCCTAGTCGCCAGGATTGGACGAGATTTGTCTCTGCCAGCAGTAATTGGGTCTATGCTGGCGATGTCGGAGAACTGGAGAGAAATGGTCTCCTTCTGTGAGACCGTGATGGTTCAGAAGGAGGCTGCCGAGCGGGATCGTGAGTGGGTTGATCCCGCTCGTAGGAGAAGGCGTCGGGGAGGCAACCGCCTTGACGCCTAACACGCCGAAACCCCGCCTGCAACCTTTAAGGCAGGCTGGATTAGGGATCACGGGTGCTCACAGTGGGGACTCTGTCCACCCACTAAGTGACAGGGAAGACGGCGCACAGTGGTCACGTGCTGCCTTGCAAACTTGCACAGTTAGGTTTCGGGGATACCCCTTTACAGTCTCCCCAGAGATGTGCCCTAACAGGCGCTGAACAGAGGGGGTTCCGGATTGGTCTTTTGAGAGGTAGCGGTGCCCCTTCCATGTGTGATGGTGACCACTGGTGTGGTTTTAGTGAGGTAGGAATCCCACACTCCCAGTCTTTTCCCCAGAGCCCGGGCGCCTTTTGAAGGTTTCCCCCGAAAACAAACAAAAAAAAAAATTGTTGATGCTATACCTACCTACGTATGAAATAAAAATAAGACTGCTTACCACTTTTTCTTCTTTTTTCAGGCTCCTGTTTAATAAAACTTACAAATTGTAAATTGTAGATGACAAGCTATTTGATAATAATAATAGGGCATTTACTTGAGTTTTGTTAAGTTAACACAATACGAAGAGAAATGTAGCCCTAACCAAGCAATTACATTGCTTACATATATTTTCTATAAATTATAACTTACAACTAAATATTTGTAAATACAATATTCTCATCGAAATCTACAGGCGTTTTCTACATTTATGTAAATGTTTATTAAACAGCATTTACAATTGTGATAATTGTAAGGTTTTTTACTTGTAACTTTCTTACATATTTGTAAGGTTTATTAAACAGCACATGTAGTAAAACTTAACAAATATGTGACTTTTTTAGAAAAGTGTAGGATTGTTACGTTTATTAAGGGCCCAGGTCTAACATTTTCTTTGACAAATATTAGTGCCCAGGAGCCAAAGTCATAGGTGCTTTTCAACTAAAATAAATTCTACATTTGAAGACCCAAACCCAGGTCATTCACAAAAATACACAAATAAGTGCAGACTGATTGTTCTACCGTGAAGTTTTCTTAGAAATTATTTTATTAGAGTCACGTCGCGCCTGTTTGCGAGAGGCTTAACAGTTCCTTGAACTGTCAGCAAAATTTCTGACAGTTCAGGGAATTCTCAGAAATATTTGTAGTCACCGTGCTTGTAAAACGGATTGGTGGTCGCAGTAGGTACCTATATTGACGGTAGCAATAGAAAAGGTAACTCAACGAAAAAAATATAATAATTGTTGGTCCTAGTCTAACGAGCTCTCTGCTTATGTTACTTGCACAGATGGTAGTGACGTAGATATTAATTGACCTCGCGTGTTGCGACTGTACTAATTATTTACTGTTAAGGCTAATGAGGTCTGTAATTACACGCTAGATGTTTGATGCCATGTTTACTTATGCAGGTCCCTAAGTCATATTTCAAGGTGCTTTTGTATCTTCATTTGAATGGCGTAGAAATTAGTTACTGAAAAATCCGAAAGAAAAAACTCATTGACATTTTGTCCCACATGGAGATCGAGCCCAAGGGCTGCATTCTCGACAAAGATAGTGATCGCTTTATGACCGAGGTCGCAAAGCGATCAAGCGAACAAAATGTGTGATTTTTTCGCGCTAGTCAAGCAATTTTGACTGTCTAGTGTCATTTGAATTTGATCCTATTAGGACTTTGCGACTGAATTCAGTCGAAATTCAAAAATTCAAAATTCATTATTTTATTCAAACTAGGCTGAGAATCATCACTTTTCGAACGTCAAAATTACATAAGACATTATTACATCCCCCAAAACGCCCACCCTTCACCACTTCCTAGTGCGTTAGTAGGAAGAAGAAGTGGCGCAGCAAACTCCCCAGCAGCACAGCTGTCTGTTCAGTTAGAAAAAAAAAGAAACTATATAATAGTATGCATCGTCGTAAAACGATCGCTATCTATGTCGAGACTGCAGCCCCAGAAGGCCACGGTTAACAGTCATTCTAACGACCAGCAGACCAGATATAATTTAGTTGTACAGACAATGAAACCATACAGTTGCATTGTCATTCCTAATGATGAATGGTTACAGTAACTCGTGAACAAAGCTGATTGCACACGGGATGAAAATGGTAATACCACGCATTATCATGTAGATTGGCTTATTGGCGTGACGTCATTACCATGTCCGTGTTACTGGTTGCTATGCATCATTTATATTGACAGGTTGTGTTAGGGTTCAGTTGTCGCTACAACGACGACCAATCGGTAATCGATTGTTCGCAGTTTGGAGGTACCTTTCAAATCTCTACGAGTTTTAGGCCGAGAAATACAGTTCTAATTGAAATAATCAGCTATACTCGATCGTATGACAGCTGACAATTTTGTCGCGATTCCGATGTTGGCCCCATGGAGAACGTTGTTCAGTTTGATGGTTCCACTCTTAAATATGACCACACATTTCTGATACACTCTGAATAAACGTTACTTAGCCCCGTACTTTGGCTTTACTGTCACTGTCGCACAACAGTATCAAACTGCCAGTGCAAGATAGAGATGTGAATATGACTATGTTGAAGCACGAGCTAAGTAACGTTTATAGATCTCGGCCTTAGTTCACACTTTGTTACTTAAGTACCTATTCGTATGTTTAGAGCATCTTATGCATACAGTCTCTTTACCTACTCCTATCAAAATTCAGATAGGGTTAAAAATAAAATCAAGGGTAGTGAATATAAAAACTTTAAAAAAAAAATAACTACCGAGTTACCTCTTTGGTTCTGTATTTTAGTTTTAGCCACCGACTTCCGAAATAGTAATTTTTCACGTTTTTGTGTTTTTTTAAGTTTTTTTTTTTTTTCTAAAATGTTTCTTTTTTTAACTTTTTATTTGTGATACCTACCCCACACAAATTCGAATACCACTACACTACCTGCTATAACATCAGTAATAGGAACTATAACATCATCCATATAGACTAAGTGGGGAAAATAAGTATACGCTAGCTCAAAAACTACCCAAGCAAAGTTAATAAAATTTATATGGGACCACCTCTGAAGTAAGACCTACCAAACAAAAACAGCATCGTAAAAAAAAAATTATAATTGGCGGCCATTTTGTAATCGCCTCCTCCTTTTTGGAGTCGGTTTTAAAACTAATAAAACATTTCAAATAATAAATTATAAGAGTAGGTAAGCAAACAAGTTGTATAAATTTGAATTGTACAATATTTTTATTCGTTGCTGGAACAGCATTTATTGTAAATAAACTTTTTACATATTTTTCCATTTGAACGACAAAAAATATTATGTGCACATGTTTGCCAGCTATTTTATTTGCTAACGAAAATATTTATAATACGCTAGGGAATAAATAGAACTCCATACATTTATATGAATTAGTACTAATATTTTCGCAGGGAGACAAAAAGTTACGGTAATTTTTATTTAATATTTGTATTTATTTCAGGCTCATTAGAAAACCAACAGCAGCTGTCTGGCATTAATGCTGAAGTTGACCTTTTTGGTGCAGCCGTGAGGCACACACTGTTGTTGTTAAAACATTTCACTTTTTTGTTTTACATTTTTGTTGCCAAATATTTATTTTATTCTGTCTTTCTTTCAGTGTGATTTTTTGGGATTCAGCCCACTCTTCTGTGGCGAAGCCTGAATCGTGAGCACCGTCGATGATCGAGTATACATTTTTCATTTGGTTCACGAATTATTATTCTAAAAGTAACAATGGTGCTCGTGGCTAAATATATATAATATAATATCAGAATGGCGATTATCGTTTAAAGTTAAAGTTCGCGAGCACATTCGCAAGAAACTGGCAGTATCATCACAACGGTAATGTTTTCTCATTGATTGTCTTAGTATATTTATGTATATTTATGTGTATTTATTTGTACTTATATTTATATATAATTAGGTGTATATATTATATTTATAGTTTTTGATAGATATATGAATATCAAATAAATGTTTATTCCTGAATTCTCGCTATTGCACCTGCCACTGTTTGTCTCTGCATCACCCAAAGGTTGACTGGTAGAAAATGCCTATGGCATTAAGTCCGCCTCTGTACATTTGTGTGCTTGAAGTATTAAATAAATAAATAAATAATATATATGATAACAGAGGTTGCCGAGGTCGATTCGTGGATGGGTGACAATCTATTACATATATATCGAGACCCTTCCGTGCCTCAAAAAGCACGCGGCTGTCATTCGAAGATCTTTGACAGTCGCTATGGGTAGTCAGAAGCCCAAGTCTGACAACCAGTTTTGCCAAGGGGTTTCGTGTTACTCAGTAACTGGGTTGTGGAGGTAAGATAGGCAGTCGCTCCATGTAAAAAATTGGTATTCAGCTGCATCCGGCTAGACTGGAAGCTGACCCTAACATAGTTGGAAAAAGACTACGCAGAGTGATTCTAAAAGTGGCAATAACTTTGGGAAGAAAGAATACCAATATAATTCGAATAGGAATAAGATTCTCAATCAATATTCTAAGAAACGTAGAGAAAATTCAATATTGAGAGAATCCAATGTAATATTGGCACCTAGAATAAATTATTCGATCCAATTTGCGGGCGCAAATTGTTCTAGACTGTACCTGGTCCAGAGTTGCCACGAGAGAAAATTCAATAAACAAAGATTTTTGTAGAAACATATTTTTATACTATTTTTTGAAAAAATTTACTTCGATTTGCACATTGAAAATAGATAGATACCTAGATAAAAATGAAAGATTTTCCATTTGTTGAAGCTGAAAGAAATAATAATTTGGAGTGTATTCTTTTCAAATGTAGCTACTTAAAATAATAGCTTTATTTATGTAGGTACAGCCTTGAAGCTTTCTAAAAGAATACAATGAACAATAGTTATCTTACGGTCGTTGTTATCTATGATTTTCCCTCGCCCCAAGATATAGACTAACTGTCTAGTTTGGGTTTCACTGGAAAATAATATATTGTAACCTAGCCGTAGGTAATATTTTAAGCTAATCATGTTAATGACTATTTGAAGGCCGCAGGAATCCAGCAGTGAAAGAAAAGAAAGATTTAACAAATATATATCACAATATAATATGTTAAGACTATTTTCATAATTATTTCCTTGTGCGTTGCTCGGCTGACGGATGACAGACTGAGGTTGTCCAAAAAAGGTGCGCGTCGTCTGTTTTTTCACGGCTTCTAGCACATTCTAGCTAGAAGCACCCTTTTTGGACGAGCGTATTGTGGCAGGAGCGGTTTGAAATATGTTCGCGTTATATCCTCTCCCTTTTGAGCAGGTTATGACCCCATGCCTGGTCAAACAAAGTAAGGGACGACGTATCCCTTTTGACCGGGTTATATCCTCATGACCGGTCAAAAAGAAAGAAAAATATTTTATTCGTGACACGCACCGGAAATACAGACAGTACCTAATATAAAATAAATAAAAAAAAGGAACATTTATAACTAACAAAATTAACATATTTTTGGAATAAATGAAAACAAAAATAATAATAACGACCTGTGCGAGGCCAAGAAAGGCCTCTATCTCAGCATAATGCTGCGATATTTTAAAGATAAATACCGCAGCACTGGTATTCTGATAGGACGAGATTACAAAATAAATAAAAGAATAACTTATAATAAAAAATATTTAATTATAAAAATAACAGTATAAATGGAAACCGCAACTATTTACTGTATAAAGAATCGACTCACGAATTCAAGAGTTACGCCCGACGACGTTCGAACATCACTTGTCCCTGTCCAGTATGACAAGCGAAGGGACACGGGTGCACTGGTACTACTTAGTCTGTGGCGCATATAATGTAATAAAAGTAGTAGTGAACCTGCTACTATGTATTAAATGGAAAATAAAATATTTTCTCTTTAGATTTCTACCAAAGACTGTTCGTTACAAACAGACACACATATTTTTATCAAAAATATTTTTCATACTATTCTGAACTCTGTTCAGCCTTATTGAATTGTTCACTTGTACTTCGCGCACGTTAGTTGAATATAAGTAATTTATCAAGTGCAAAGATTAATTGCTATAAACTTATTAGCACTCGAACTAAATTGGCAAACTTTTGTAATTTATACCTACAAAATTATTTCTTTGAATTGGAACACGTAATTGCTTGCAAAACAATTCTGTTGCCAATATTGCAGGCTGTAAATTCTACGAGTATCTAGGATGAATATAAGCTTGGTTTTCAAGATAGATATTTTCGCCCATCAGGTTTCTGAAGGATCCATCAGATTTGCTACATGCGCCATTATAGAAGTAAATGGGCTCCTCCATTCAATACAACCCGATATAACAAGATGCTATTACCGGCCGAATATGCATGCACGGGAAAGGGATACGGCTAAGGCCTTTTGTACACGGCACGGTTTATTACGGTACGGCGTATAAACCGCGCCGTAGAAAAAACGTGTCTCAACAAGTTTCCATAGTTATCCATACAACACTGGCGACCTTGCCTACACACGGCGTATAAACCGCGCCGTCGAAAAAGCGTGTCTGTCAACAAGCTTTCATGGTGATCTATGGATAGGTACAACACTGACGACCGTACCTATGTAAGTACACGGTGTATAAACTGTAGTTTTTCACGGCAAGAAAAACGTGTGTGTACAAAGAGCCTACGGCGGATTTACGGGATAAGGCTTGCTTCTTGACGTATTTTGTGGTTTAAATTCAAGCTTGAAAGACATCAATGGTTGGTAATATTTTCAAAAAACTTATCATATTGTATTTTCCGACGACAGACATGTCATCAGGCACAATGTCAGGATGTATTCAATTCCATTAGGTAAATAGCGACAAGTAATTCAAAGCCAAATCATTTATTTCAATTTCAATAGGCACATAAATTAACAAAAAATATATGTATAATAATATTTAATTGATTCTACTCGCCCTTTCCAATATGTAGTTTAGTATGGGCAAGAAACTAC
This sequence comes from Agrochola macilenta, assembly GCA_916701695.1. Taxonomy (NCBI): domain Eukaryota; kingdom Metazoa; phylum Arthropoda; class Insecta; order Lepidoptera; family Noctuidae; genus Agrochola; species Agrochola macilenta. Next base: position 16,833,248 of record OU753560.1, on the reverse strand, counting down.
CGTTGTTACTGTTTTAAAAATGTGAAGCCGATTAGAATAAAATTACTATACTACAGTATAGAATTAATAATGAAGCAATGACAGATACATTAATTATGTCATGGTGCTCACATATGTACAAACATTGTAGAAGTCAAGAGACGATTATCCAAAAAAAAAATACAATGAATTAGTCAATTTCAGTCCTTCTACACGAGCGGCCTATGGGTGTCATATACGAGCCGAGCCTACAACGTCCTGCGCGTGCAATACAACAATGCCTTCAGGATGCTGTTGCGGTTGCCGCGACGTTGCAGTGCGTCGGGAATGTTTGCTGAAGCACGTACGGATGGCTTTCACGCCATCATGCGTAAGAAAGCGGCTTCCCTACTGCAACGTTTGCGTAGCACTTGGAACGGCATCCTGAAAATGATTGTTAGCAGAGTGGACTGCCCCATCCAAAGGCACTGGGTAGAATTAGGTATAGGTTTATGTTAAATAGAATTAAGTACTAACAATAATAACATAGCATGTAAGCACAGTTTGTTACTAACCACTAACTACGTATGGACTGCTTAGGTCTGAAATAAAGATATTTTATTTTATTTATTTATATGACTACGAAACCAAATGAAAAGTCTTTCAATGTAGAATATTTTTGCTTATTCTAAGCGATTCATTTATTCTAACAACCAAGGACATGCATTTTGATGAACAGGCACTCTCATTCATCCTCAGACCATTGAAATGTTAAAGAGCAAGCGCGAAATGATTGAGGAAATCAGACAATGTAAATGTTTGTAGATGGGATGAAGGGAAATGGAAGAATACACGAGGGTACAGATGGATGAATAGAACTGTGTCAAAGAATGATCATGACACCGAATGGATGTGAGGGATGTTTGCCGACGATCGTACTTCAACGTTCATTGTGATGAGTGTTGATATTTCGAATGGTTTTTAAGTGTTTGTCAGTGTTTCTGAACAAAAGGGAGAAGGACAAGATGCTTTATATTCGTGTTAAACATCATCACGGGCGGTTTCTATCGGTCTAAGATTTTTAAATCGTTGATAGTGTCGTGTAGAACTTAAACATTTGTCTGTACATTAGCAACAGAAGGTATGTGAATGGCTTAAGGCGACGATAACCGACTTTTAATGATTTTATACTGAAGATCACGTCTACACAAGTAGTGTTAATGATTTGGAAAAAAAAATGGTAAATTAGAGCACTTTCTTAATAACTTAATATTATGTTTATACTACATAGTGAAATTAATTTGTAAACTTATGTCTAACGTGGATACAAAACTGAGATTGACGCAAAATCTACGAGAATCAAGCGTATTTTTCTATACTTAAACTTCACCATTTTAAAGATAATTTTATTATTGATCTTTCAACACCGAATTAAATTTTAACGGTATCCAAAAGGAACCTAGAAACATGCAAATTCTTCAAACCATTTACACCCCACATAACAGAACTAAGTAATAAATAATAAGGACCAACTCAGTCTAATTGATACTAACCCAGAAGTTGTTGAATTCAAATTCCAAAGTTGGAGTGATTACGACGGTTCAACATAAGGATGGCTTGAAGACTGACGGCATTCACTGACCCTTCAAAACTTTAGCTATTACGAAGGTATCAGATCTCTCACCACTTTCCAACTTGATATTAGAAATGTTGAATTGAAGTTTTGATGATATAAATGGTGCTGGCGGAATTTTGTAGATATTTTTGGGATTCAATTATACTCGTAGTTGAAAATGTTTGGATGGCGAACTAGACATTTATTCGTCTTTTTTGGTTCCTATACAACTCCGAGGACCATACATTTAACATGCTGGTTTAGGCCTACCTAAAATAGAAGGTACTTTAGGTTAGGTACTAGTCTATCTATATAATATTATAAATAATAAAATAGTAACGACGTCAAAACTGTAAATTTTTAAACAAAAGTAATTCCTACGAGGTGTGGGAACGAGTCTGGGGTCTACTCCCTAAGCGAAATTACAGGAGCTTCGCGCTCCTTCTCACTTACGGACATACCGTAAGTGAAACGGAGTACAAAGCACCCGTAACGTCGGCCGAAACTACGGACTTCGCTTAGGGAGTTTACCCTCTCTTCTTCTTTTCGTGTGGTTAGTGACTAACCTGGTGTCAGAGTTTTAAAGCCGCCCATGGGCCTCTGACTTGGCTCCACATGCCGTCGAGAAATATCTCTCAGGCATGCCGGTTTCCTCACGACGTTTTCCTTCACCGTTTTTGAAGCAAGTGATAATTATGCAATACGCACATAAATCCGAAAAGTCAGAGGTGCGTGCCTTGGGTTCGAACTCGAGACCTATGACTTAGCAGTCATAATATGACGGAATCGCTTTCCTAGGTAACCGTAGCTTTACAATTTTAATTGAATTGGCGATGAATTTGCTTACATCAATACATCAATCTCTGAAATGATAAGTACCTATCTCTTTCACCCAAAAATTGTTACCCAAATTGTAACCCCCTGATGCCAAAGAGATAGTTTTTAGATTATTTTCCCGTTTGTCTGTTTGTCTGTATGTATTTTCCGGATTGGCGTAAAAACGACTGAACAGATTTGGATGAAATTTTGCACACAGACAATTTATAACTTGCATACAAAGGGTACTTTTAATCCCGGTAGTACGTTTCTGTGGCATATTTTTGGGTTGTGCCCAAAAATATGCCACGTTTGCCTAGTTTTATAAATAAATGCTATGGTGTCGTACATTTAATGATATCCCATTTAGTGATGTAGCGGTATCTACATCGCTACATGCGAACTACGCATCAAAGACCTGACGTCACATAACATCCTGCATCCTCTGGGCAGTTGCCCGCCAGACACGACACCCGTCTGGTTGGAGGATCCTCGCTTTTCTATGGGGGATGATTGAACTTTACACACTGTTCCTCATACCCCTAAACTTTGCATTTCAGGATTATAGAAGCTTATAAGTGTATTTTATTTATTACAGTATCATCATTATCTACCTAACTTATTTCCAACTATGTTGGGGTCGGCTTCCAGTCTAACCGGATGCAGCTGAATACCAGTATTTTACATGGAGCGACTGCCTATCTGACCCCCACAACCCAGTTATTGGGTAATATGATAAAGTTCGACAACCAGTATTACCCTTTGGTAAGACTGGTTGTCGGACTTTCGGGCTTCTGACGACCCGAAAAGACTGAATAAAACTTATTAATTACATAATCAATGGCTCAATATTGAATTAAACGTACCTTTTTTTTTTTTTTCTTTTTTGAGGGTGGTAAATCATTAAATGACTTCTCCCGCTCTGGGCAGAGCGAGAGGGCGTGTCAGACTTTTACTGACTAAAACCCACCCGTGTTCCTTCCGTTGCTTGTGTGCCTTATCCCTTTCGGACAAACTCGCAACCCTGGCAGGACGAGAACGCTTCAATGGTACGTAATTATTTCAACAATTAGGCCTAGTTTCCATACTGCTTATTTTTACTGTGGTAATGTGGTGTGATCACGCTGGGAATGTGTGCGTGGTCCTTATCGGACGGCGAGCTGCCCATTGCTCACCGTCCGCAAGCCTGCGCCTACGGTGGCCGGAAGTCGACTCGTGACTCCCGATCCCCGGGGCGTCTCCTGCGGCGACTAGGGGCGCGAGGGCGTGCAGCTTGCATCTCCCTCGCGCGCTCTGCCTCTTCCTTCACGAGCATAACTGCTTCGCAGAAGGAGGTGACGGCCTCCCATGCACTCTCGCTCCGGACCATGGCCTGAACCAGGGTCGGACGCGAGAGATCGCCGCTGCCGATCGCCTCCGTGAGGACACGGCGGTGCCCCGCCCAAGCCGGGCAGACCTCCACCGTATGCTCCACCGCGTCCTCCGGGCGATCCACACAATGGTGACAACCGGGCGTTTCCTCCCGCTTTATCCTGAACAGGAACCTCCCGAAACAACCGTGTCCGGTGAGGACCTGCGTCGGCGGCGGAAGGTGAGGACGCCGTGACGCCTCTCTATCCACTCCTGAAAGAGGGGACTTATCGCCGCAATTGTGGCGTGCCCAATTAAACGTACCTAGGTACATGTTTTAATTTCCATATACAGGGTGGCAGTGAAATCGACGCGAAAACTGACACCATGGATTCAGTACATGATTCTGAACACCATAGTGAAACCGTTGGTCCCATAGTGAAAGTTGTTCATACTGATGAGTAAAATAAACCCTTAAGCGTATGCCCATGAAATCAATTTCAATTTAAGAGACATTCACCGAAATCATTTACGAAGTTTTTAGTTTAAAACCGAAGTAAACCGCAAATAAAGTATAAAGTTCACAGACCATATTAAATATCATCCAATATGCGATCTCGCAATAATAACTAACTTTATAATTACTCAACCATTTTAATGAGCTAAACTTTTCGGCTTCGTACCAAAGGACCAACTTTTATCAGCTTAGGATTTAGGAGTTCAGTTTCAACAGTCATATTTATTGCAGGTATGTACTATTTATATAGTTTTATATAATCTTTTGACAAATCTTAAATACAATACAATACAGGGTGATGCCACCCTGTATTATATTTAATATTTACAAACGAATACAATATAGGGTGGCACGGGCATCGACGCACAGCCTATTACCATGGATTCAGTACATGATTCTGGAACCCCATTTTTTTTTGAGGGTGGTAAATTATCAAATCCCTTCTCCCGCGGAGCGGGAGGGCGTGTCAGACTTTTACTGACTAAAACCCACTCGTGTTCCTTTCGTTGCCTGTGTGCCGGGGCCACGATATCCCTTTCGGACAACTCGCAACCCCGGCAGGCATTGGCCCTAGAGGACCCCGTCAGTTGGTGCTGACATCTCTTTGAGGCGCGCGTGTGCGCGGCGAGCTACCCATCGCTCACCGTCCGCAAGCCCGTGCCTACGGTGGACGGCAGTCAGCTCGTGACACCCGACACCCGGGGCGTCTCCTGCGGATTGCTGCGTTGTTATTCTTCGTAGGTTTTTTTTTTTAACTCGGTTGTTTCCTACAAAAGTACGACACCGTCGCGTATGGAAATGAAAATGTATGGAACAGTAATGTTTTTTTAATAAACGACGAAAACTTTCGTCTAAGGGGAGGCAGAATCAAGCACCGAAGCTATGGTAACAGCCTGCCAACCCTGTATATATATATATATATATATATATATATTCGTATTAGCTTGTATACAGGCTGTTAGGGACATCGACGCGAAGCCGGCTACCATGGATTCAGTACATGATTCTGAACCCCACTGCGTTGAAATTTTTCGTTGGTTATTAAAAAAAAAAACTGCTGTTTCATAGAAAAGTGCAATACCTACGCGGTCAAAATGTATGGAGCAGCTGTTTTTTTTTTAAATAACCGACGAAAAATTTCAACGCAGGGGGTTCAGAATCATGTACTGAATCCATGGTAACCGGCTTCGCGTCGATGTCCCTGACACCCCGTATATATTATATAAAAGAATCTTAAAAAGCGAAGAGCTCATTGGGCATCAAAAAATTTGTCCGCATCGCCGTCAATGGCAAAAGTGCCTAAAAGGTGGCAACATTGCCACGTTGGATGGAAATGCTGATTCTATGGCCTAAAAACAGGCCAACCGAAATACCCGATCAACACTTGGACCCCACGTCCCTAGTGTTTTAATCCCTAACGTCTCAAACAATTTGTGCTTAAAGAAGGTACCCGTAGGTACAAATAAATCAACAGTATTTGCATCGATACTAAATAAAGCTATGTTGTGTAAGCAAGATATTTTCTATGTTGTTACGCTGGAGTATCGTGTCGCCTTTCCACTTGAGTTTTATACAATTTTCCGAGAACTTTTAAATTGTATCAAAATCGTCCCGCTATTTTCCCGATAGTAAATAAGTTTCTCATAGTTGTGCACATTCAACTACTAACAAGCTTTATATTTATTTGTAAGGATGCTGTTGTTATATTTTTAAAAAAAATTCCACTTATACCCTACCGACTCAAAGTAAGTATAGAAAATGACAAGGTGTTTCCTCTCTTTTCGTCTTCTTCTTCTTTTCGAGTCGATGGAAAAACATGTTTTATGTTAAACGCCAGTTTTACGTAGTACGAGGCCACGCCAATCGCACCAGGCTTTTGAAATTTTTAATATTTTTTTGCAAGTAACTTAGGGCTTAAGCTACTTCTACCCTACCTGCTCAAAGTAAGTATAGAAAATGACAAGGTTTTTCCTCTCTTTTCGCCTTCTTCTTCTTTTCGAGTCGATGGATAAACATGTTTTATGTTAAACGCCAGTTTTACGTAGTACGAGGCCACGCCAAGCACGGCATCAGTAGCATTTTTTGGCATTTTTTAGGTTCTCAGAAGTGCAGGTGTGTGGACACTTTGGACACTCCAGCATATGGGTCATGGTTTGGTAAGGAGCACCGCATTCGCACTGGGTATCGGTGGGATCTATTATCCCCTATTTTGCTAGATTGTGCTGCAGCGGCTTACTTGGGTTCGCAGTCGATTGATTGCTTTCTATGTAGGCCACTGCAGGACACGTCCGAGTGGCAGATGCTCCTGGGACTGAACGAAGTCGGGTGGTGGCGGGTGCTGTCTTTCCCATAGGTGTCTTCTCAGGGTCTCCCTTGTTTAATTGAAAAGAAATTGCCAAATTATCACTTCCCAAACAATTTTCCAATATAATAATAAAAACAAAAATATTTTATAATTTAATTTGCCAAATTATTACTTAGCAAAAAATCTCTTCCCAAATAATTGTAACGCAAACCTAATGTTTTGCAAGTGAACGTACTTGTTTACCAACTAGTAGGTTTTACTAATTTTTATTTAGTCAAATATTTTAGTTGGAATAACTCATTTTACGCAAAATAAAGACGTTTTATTACAAGGGTGTTTTTTCCACTTGGGAAAAATTCTAAACAGGTAATAATAATATTAATTTATTTTAAATTATTTTTTATTTATTAGCATTTTTTTTAATAATTAATCTCGTCTAACTAGTTCAGTTTCGGGTAGCCTTTTTTTTTTCTATATAATCTAGTCGTTTCTGGCACTCGACGGCCGCTGCCGCGGCACCGCTCCCTCGACTCGTGCGTAGGAGGTCACTGTTTTGACCTAACCTAACCTAACCACTTTTTGAAAATAATTAACCTACTCTAACTAGTTCCATAACTAACTGACCAAACGTTTATTGTCTAAATATTGTTTGCTGTAATAAATCGTTTGATTAAAGACCAAATGGCTAAATGACATTATCCTTGATAATATTCTGCCAAGTAAAAATTTGACCAAATGAAAATGTGCGTACTAAAATCATTCCAAACATTGCATTGGTATAAAAAAAGGTTGCTAATATTTGATTGGGTAGTGAAATTTGGGCAAAAGCTTTTCGGTAAAACGGCAGGATCCCGTCTTCTCACCTTGGGTAGTTGGACTTTTCGTCAAGTGTGACCTACTCTCTATTTACAGAAAGACTATCATCATTTTATCTTTTCATTTTATTTTATCTGACACAAATTTATTTTATTTAAGTATGCTGCATACACGTTATATTATAAAACTGATTTACATCCGCCACATCACATCACACTCTCAGGTCCAGTTGAAAACCAGCGTCAGGCACATAAAATTGTCTGGCATTTTTGCTGAACTGGGCCTTTTTGGCGCAGCCCTGAAGCACACTCCCCATCAAATTTCTGCTTACTTCGCACTTTACACTTTTTATTTGTTTTTTTATTTTTTATCTGCTGTGTAAATTATATTTTGTGTGTTTTTAGTCTGTGCTAAATAAATGTATTTTCTTTCTTCTTTCTTTATTTTCCTGCCCTTATCCTAATACATTTGGGGTTGGTGCAACATGTCTCTATTCTTCCATACTTCTCTATTACTCGCCATCTCGGTAGTCACCCCCTTTTTAGTTTTTAGCCATATCATCTTTCACACCATCCATCGTTTCTTTGGTCTTCCTCTACTCTTATAGCCACATTCATACTCAAAACTTGCCTCACGACATTTTCCTCAATCCTCCGCATTACATGCCCACACCATGACAACTGATTTCCGCACAACTTTTCAGTCACCGGTGCCACTTTCAGACTTCCTCTTATGTACTCATTACTTATTCTATACAGAAAGACCATGATAACTTAAAATATCAACAAGAATAAACCTCAAAAAAAAAATCCTTAAACTTACGAGTATAACACCCGAACGATTCCCATCGATTGGCGTTCTTGAAACTACACAATAAAATGGCTGCCGAATGGTTTTCTTCCCGCGAACAAACATGGAGTCTAATATCGCTAAAAGCCCACGCCGTGGTCCGTCGTCACGCGCCGGGCCCGAACTTTCAATATTCGTAAAAGGCCGCTATTTCGATAGTCGATGCCAACTATTTTCTTTTTTATTCGGTTCAATTAAAATAAATGTGAAAATTATTGGAAATGACAGAGTGTGTCTTTTTAGGATTTCAGAAAAGCTTGCTTATTGTCCGTATAAGGTATAGATACACTTCAATTTTAATTATTTGTATAAATTCTATACAAATACATATAATTGAAGTATCCGTTTGTAATGTCAAAATAACAGCTTTTTACTATACGAGTATGAATAAGATTTTTTTTTTTAATGTTTTTGTCTTTCTGTTTGTTTCGGCTAATCTCCGAAAGGGCTATACCGATTTTGGCGGGACTTTCACTGGCAGATAGCTAATGTCAATTATTTTAGAAAAATAATTAGGGCCCACGCGGGCGAAGCCGCGGAAATTAGTAAGCAATAAAAATTAATTAATTATTTAATAATAATTTCTTTGGTATACCAATATATTTTCAAATCTATAATAACATAAGACAAAATTGTTATTAGATAAGCAGTGGGTTGAAAAAAAAACAATAATTGGTACCTAGGTATATTACGCTTCCATTGCTGGTACTAAAACACTTATTCAGACCTCAGGCCTCTCTGAAATCCCCATTTAGCTAAGTAAATATTTTTTAGGCGCGTAGAGAGGGACCAGGGATTAAATGTTTAGTATTTATAAGCAAATGTTAAGCACAAAACCGAAATTTATTTAACTAAGGATAGTATTTATCTTAGCGTTCACAAAAGGCTACGTAATTAGAATAGTAAGTTAAACAGCTATAGTTCTAGACAAAATGAAATTGCTATTAATTACGCAACACATTTTCGTAAACGATTACGACAAATTTGTTTCGTTTTGACAGTTCAACGACATTCATTGCGTTGTTTACGGTATTGAGGAGATTTTCTTTTCGAACTTATGAAGTAATGGATTACCAATTTGATTCAAAACGATTCAGATTCCGATTGATCGTGTATTACGCAATAGGGTACTGGTTGCTCTAGGCAAAATCAAACTGCTATCTAATTACGCAACACATTTTCGTAAACGATTACGACTAATCTGTTTCATTTTGACAGTTTAACAACATTCATTGCGTTATTTACGTTGTTGAGCGGTTTTTTTTCGAACTTAAGCAATAGATACCAATCTATTTCAAAACGATTCAAATTCTGATTGATCGTGTATTACGTAATTAGGATACTTGTTGGATTTTGTCTAGAATTAGTCTAGACAAAATCAAACTGGTTGCTAATTTATTATTTTTATGACATTGATTTTACATTCTGTGATTACTTTACCTCACACACTGACTTATTAATTGTATTTTATTTTTGGAAAATCGTCTACTTTTACAATGTTTGTAAATATGAGAGCACCATGTATCTTCACATAGTTAATTTATCTGTTATTGCTTATTTTTTATTTTTTATACCTACTGTGATGTAGTAAGTACATTTATGATAGGTGCGTCGTCTTCACATATAATTATATAATCAATGTATACAAATTCTTGCAATATATTTTTAAAAGAGTAACGGTGGTGTTTCTTGCCCATGGAGAAGTCCATACAATTTGAAAGGGGCACTAGAATCAATAATAGAACAGAAAACGAAATGAAAAAAAAAAATAAAAAAAATATGACAAATAATGGAATCAACATAGACCGCTTCGGGGTCCATGGACCCCAGGTTAAGAATACCTGCTATAAAGAGACGTCGGAAAAAGGCATTTTGCGGGGCTTCAATGTCGCTCTTCCCTTCGTCTATTTATTAATTTCCTTTTGCAATAAGTACTTAATATTTTTTTAGGAAGGAACTCACCTTATTATACCATACCACCCCTGAAATATCGTTGAACATGCGTAGACATTCATCATCAGTTATTAAAGATGGTTTCATAATTTTCCCACGAAGAACTAAAATACAATAACATAAAACAAGAAGTAAACAATAACAGTTCCCGGTTAGTAGTCGTTTTCAATATTCGAAATGGTGGCTCGCGTGCGGCCGCCACTTACGACCATGCCCTTGACAATCATCACGATTCACATCAATGTCATCGGCGCACTGATTACCTACTACACTCCATTTTGTTCCGACCGAAGCTCGTGCACATAATTGCCAAAGAGAAAATAATATGTAAGTATAGGAAAACTGTGGGCTAATGTCAGGGCTGTTGTGGTATTAATATTGAGTATAGGTTTCAGAAGGTTCAGTTATACAGTTGCTTATTATTGTAGAGAAGAACAAAGAATAAGTAGGTTGGGAAGTCAATAGTCAGGAAGTAGTAAAAAAACAAAAACAAAAAACTTGTAGCGGGACGACATAAACTTAAAATAATTACTGTTACAATTTTTTTATCAAAGTATCTCGGCAAAAGCGGGCTCCCAGTTCGTAGCCTTGCATCCAGCCGTCACAAGATTAGTGGGGTGACAGCATTGAGAGGGTTACCCACACCTAGTCTTTTTGCCCAGCACTGTGCCTGTGGGTGAGCTTGATGCCTTAACGTAATTCCTTCAAATCGTCTTATTTTGTCGAAATATGTAGTACCAAAATATAAAATTGAGGATTTAAAAGATTTATTAAAATTTTAGTAATTATTTTATCATTATGCGTATTGAATCTTTGTCAACATACAACGTAAAACAGCGCTGTAATTTGCAATTAACGTAAGAAATTTTGAATTCCATGGGCTACACAGATGGATCCGCCTTTAAGTGAATACTCGATAGTTCCTATGTTTTGGTTCATTCGAGAACTTAGAAATGGATCTTCTGTGCTTACTGTTTCATAGTTTTGCATGATTGAAATAGGGATAACCCTATATGAATGTCAGGGTTGTTGAGAGGTCGGAAGAAAGTCGGGACCACTTGGTTGTAAGTGGATAACCCTTTTGCAGTCGTTGCATAATTGCAACGTTTATAAACCTAACAAACAAACGTTAATATCACGGTAGTGAGTAGTTGTGTGTTTTAGAAATGTTGTGTTCCGCTTAACTTCCTCCATTCTTTGAAGTTGGTTAGGTATATTACTTATAATTTTCACACATTTTGTTTTTAAGAATAGCAGCGAATTGCTAGCTCACCTGCATTCATTAATACCATTTCCAACGACGAGAATTAACCACCTATTTAAATGTTTTGAAAAAAGATTTTGCGCCATAAAATTACTGATGTCCATTCTCAAAGTAAAATATTTATTTCATCTGTCAATTTATATGATTTGTGTGGGACGCGTAGCAGGTGCCAATTTCCATATTTTTCTTAAATTAGAATAGGTTTCATTGAAGTGCAAATAGGCACATTCATTTTGAATGGCATGCCCGATACGTCTTTCTTTGTGATATATAACAAATATGAGTTATTATTATTGAAGCTATATTTATAGGAATGTAAAAATAAAGTCTGTAATGTATTTGATGTTTGATTAAGTCTAAAAACAAACTAAAATTTTATAAACATGGGTTTTATTACCTCGTATATTCAGTTTAAAAAAATATGTAGAACGCGCAGAATGCATTAAATTAAAAAGATTTATTTGATGAAGTAAACAAAGCCAACTAGCTGAACATTCCAAAAAAAAAAAGAGCTTTTTGAGAGAAATTGTAGAATCATATAGGTATATAAATTGGACATATGTACTCATGCATGTAAAACCTGCACCGAAACGTATATATGTACAAGGTTTATGCTGAGGGTACATACCAGGAATTCATGGCTTAAGGGAGCTGACAACTTTGATTCGGAAACCGAATACCTACTGTACCATATTGAATTCCGCGGGCTTGTCAAACATTTCTCATGTAAAAGCTTTGTATTTCAAATTAAATACCCTTTTTCGGGTACGACTAAAGCTGTAAGAGCTCAACTTTAATAAGAATTTGTAAAAATAAACTTTTAGTTTAAAATAGAAGTTGTTAATGTAAACCAAGTATAGCAAGAGTTCATGAATATAGGGTATTTTGTATTCTTTGCTGACTATTGACTAGATCATCAATAAAAGAACTTTGACTGGATTTGTATCAAACAGTCCTTTAAAGGTGAACTAATAAAACTTTTGGACCATTAAACTCAATTTGTATTTCATTTAACATTCAAAGAACAAACGTTTAATCTCATTAAAATGCTCAAGTCATATATCAGCCTTTAGCTTTCAGTAGTACTACAATACTTTGCAGGGACGTACCTAAGTCCCTTCGGTAACCGCAACACATGTTCTGGTATCTAAATCATGCAACATTTTAGATATAAGTACTGCCCACTTTAGTCATTAGCAAAGTTTGGAGTGTACATTGTACGAGAAATTTGTAGTGGCCAATTAGTTATTAGGGGCCAAAGTTGGCTATGAAGAACCCTAGGGATAAATAGAACGGTGTACCGTAGAATTAGCTTTTATGTTTGTTAACACATATTTCCGAAAGCACCGACCGTTCTGGGTTCCTGGTTTGAAGGTTAAGAGTCAAATTAAAGCCACATGAGATATAGTTCGCATCAAACTTTATGGCGGCTCTGAAGTGTGCTACTCGCTGCGCAGTACCGTACTCCTCACTCCCGCTGACACGTGAATTTGTTACTGCGCAGCGACTCGCCTCATGTTCAGAACCGCCATAAAGTTTGAATCGGACTGTACCTACTATGTCTCTTAAAGTATCGGGAAACCCTTTAGTGTCCCCGTGTAGTGTCCATACCGCAAAACAGTTATTTTTGCACCATGCTAAAATGTATTCAGTAATAATTTTGGACCAATCCCTTTCATATTTAGCATTCCTAACAGCTTTCCCAAAAGTCCCACAATACATAGAAGAAAATAAACAGATTACAATTACAGTTACCGACCCTCCTTTGTCACGTCGACCAAAAAGTATCACACAACACAACATCGGAATACAGAAAAGAAAGAATGCGTGACCCTAGCTAGTTTCTATAAATTCTCGTGAAGGTGTGATTGGCAGGGAGAAATGGCCGCGGCCCCATTGGGCTGAGAATGAATTACGTTGCCGATTTTTCTGACGAAAACCTTCGAAATTCACGTAGGTACGGCCGACCTGATATATTGTTTCTTGTATTGGAAAATTGCCCTTGGGAACCGGGGAATAGATAGCGCGTTTTGAATTCATGGTGGGATACCTGTATTTTTCAGTTAGACAGTGTTCTTTACGGCTTGAGGGGCTCGTGGCTATAATAGCCTCTACGTAGCCGCTTGCCACGGTCGATTAGTGGATGACTGACCGTCCATTACCTACATACCGACACCCATTCATGCCTTGGGAAAAACGCTAAGCAGATTGACAGTATTTTTACGGCAAATATTATAAAATACAATAGACGTACATATATTTAGTAACCAATTCCGCTTAACTATTCCTAAAGAGTCATAAAAAACCCTGTATGAAATTGACACGTGTTTTACCTCTCAATGAGGCATCCTCAGGATGACGATTGACTTGTCACGAACCCGTACACGCTCGGCGTGGTAACACGCGCTCGTTCACAGGGTTTTTTATGACTCTTTAGGAATAGTTAAGCGGAATAGGTTAATAAATATATATATGTCTATTGTAGTTTATAATGGATTTCCGCAAGGTCACGAATCAATTGATTATGGCAAATATTATTCTTGAACTGTTTTGAGAAAGGAGATCCATAGAGAAAGAAGCGTCCAAAATACTGTGCACATTAAAAACAACACATTATTAATTTCCGTTATCTGCGATTATATGGTTTCGTGTGGGTTCAAACAATTAAATTAGATGGCCAAATCATTATGTAATGTGGTAACCTTAACAGATTTACCTATATCATTAAAATAATGTGTAACGCTTTAAGCTTTGATACCCCTTTTAGCTACGGGATTACCTATAATGATATCCACCTGGTATTACCTAATGACTTGAACCATTCTCGTTAGTGAAAACCGTCCATAAGCTTATAAATGACCTTGATAGGCAAATACTTTTGGGGGTAGGGCTTGTTTTATGTCCGATTGGCTAGATACCACCATCATATGGCCTGAAGCCATAACAACAATGGTAATAGCATTGTTGTGTTTCGGCAGTTAGAGGTAAGATAGCCAGTTCCTCTGTGGTTGAGGATTCCGGGTGAAGCTCGCTACCACCTTCGGCCTGATCAGCACTTACCATTAGGTGAGATGCAGGCCAAGAGCTCTTCGCAGAAGCTAAAGAATAAATAAAAACATATTACATTGGCACATTGTTATTTAAAAATAAATTAATTGGAGGATTTAAACATTTATTTGTCTAGCCAAAATGCCAAGGACACAGAAGAGTATTTTAAAGGGCATCGGGCATGTCGGAAAATGTCAAAGTTATTAAAATATTCATCAAGAATAATCCTTTAATTATTTTACGCCCCAAATTGGATTCTATTGTTTCAAGAAGTTTACTTTTTATTAAACATTATAAGGGTTCCGTACGTGCGAATAAAAAAACGGAAACCGTATAGGATCATTTGTATGTGTGTCTGTCTGTCCACCTGTCACGACTTATTTGATCCGAATCTACTGGGCCAATTACGAGTATAATATTTTTGTAAGAATATTTTGATTTAAAAGAGTGTCCGTGGAGTTTCTTGCCCGTTCTTCTCCATAGGAACCTACTACGCTTTGGAATGGGCAACTAGCTTCATCTTTCTGACTGACCGACCCCTTTATTTTTTTTTTTTTATTTTTTTTTTTTTTTTTTTTTTTTTTTTTTTTTTTTTTTTTGGGTGGGAAATCATCAAATGACTCCTCCCGCTCTGGGCAGAGCGAGAGGGAGTGTCAGACTTTTACTGACTAAAACCCACCCGTGTTCCTTCCGTTGCCTATGTGCTGGGGCCGCGATATCCCTCTCAGACAAACCCGCAACCCCAGCAGGCATTGGTCCTTCCGGACCCCGTCAGTTGTTGCTGACATCCCTTTGAGGCGCGCGTGGAACACGACGCGCCGTCGACCCGGGCCTGGTCCTTATCGGACGGCGAGCTGCCCATCGCTCACCGTCCGCAGGCCCGCGCCTACGGTGGCCGGAAGTCAGCTTGTGACTCCCGACGCCCGGGGCGTCTCCTGCGGCGACTAGGGGCGCGAGGGCGTGCAGCTTCAATCTCCCTCGCGCGCTCCGCCTCCTCCTTCGCGAGCATAACTGCCTCGCAGAAGGAGGTGACGGCCTCCCATGCACTCTCGCTCCGGACCATGGCCTGAACCAGGGCCGGACGCGAGAGATCGCCGCCGCCGATCGCCTCCGTGAGGACACGGCGGTGCTCCGCCCAAGCCGGGCAGACCTCCACCGTATGCTCCACCGTGTCCTCCGGGCGATCCACACAACTGACCGACCCCTTGACAATACAAAAGTGCCTGTAATTGGTTTATTTGGTTTGTTTTGCGTGGATGTGACGCATATTTTCCCCCAAATTGTTTATTTTCGTGTTTTGTTCTTACCTTGCGTCATGTGTACCGCAAATAAACGTATTTTCTTTCTTTTCTTTCTTAAATGCTTTGAGTTGAGTTGAATTAAGTTGTTTGGTACACGTATGAATTTGTGTAACTCAAACACGAACGTGTAACGTAAATATGAATTTGAATATGGTGGACGCTAAGACCCTGAGGAGCCGAGCAAAATGGAAAAAAGTCAGAAAAGTTAGAAAGAACGCTAAGCGGGAAGGAAGTAATAGCGTGGACATGACATGCGACGCAGTGGGTCGGGGGCCGACATTTTTCGTGGACGAAGTCACGGGCAAAAGCTAGTTATCCATAAAATTATCTAACTACTGTGCTAAGTAGCTGAGATACAGCACTAACTGTGCGATATTTTTTTTATATTTTTTATATATTATACGAGAACAACCCTTTTTTTTTAAGGGTGGGTAATTATCAAATAACTTCACCCGCTCTGGGCGGAGCGGGAGGGCGTGTCAGACTTTTACTGACTAAAACCCACCCGTGTTCCTTCCGTTGCTTGTGTGCCAGAGCCGCGATATCCCTTTCGGACAAACTCGCAACCCTGGCAGGACGAGAACGCTTCAATGGTAGGTAATTATTTCAACAATTAGGCCTAGTTTCCATACTGCTTATTTTTACTGTGGTAATGTGGTGTGATCACGCTGTGAATGTGTGCGTGAAGACGACTAGCGTCATCATTACGTACACATTCATAGCGTGTTCGTACACTTGGTTACCACAAGCAAAGCGCGCGTCAGTTCGTGAGATAAAAATACTATACCAGTTTTGAGGGTGGAAAGTTCCTCCATCCCCCATAGAAAAGGGAGGATCCTCCGATTAAACGGGTGTTGTGTCAGGTGGGCTAAATGGTAGATAGATAGATAGATAAATCATTTATTTGATGCACACAAAAGACAGCACAAAATACAAAAACACGTTTAAATAATAACTAAATACATGAATATAGAATATAAGGTGCCAATATACAAAAAATAAAATATAGAAGAAAATAAAGACATTGTGATGAAAGACACTTTAAAATAGAATTGGAATTGGTTGGCATTTTTTTTTTTTGGTAGATTTCGGTATTTTTTATACATGCTGATTTCGCGGTGCATTTTGATTGAGCGATGTAGGATTTGTGTGACTTTAGATGTCTTGCGTAGTATGTGTAATCTTTACGAAATAATGGTGTAAAAAAGAAATCCCCAAGAATTGCAGTTTTACAAACTAAATGCAGATAAAGTTTTACAATAGCTTCGGTGTGTTTCAACTACTTGTATTTGTCTTGACAAGTACATTAGCCCAAGGTGTAGTCCAGGGTCTGATGATGAAGCAGGAAGGAGGTCACAGGAACTCTTCAACTTAACGAGATATCTCCGTTGTGTTTCAACTGTTTGAATTTGTTTTGACAAATACATTAGCCCAAAATGTAGTCCAGGGTCTGATGATGGAGCATGAAGGTGGCCACGGGAACTCTTCAACTAAACAAGATAGCCCCGTTGCGTGTTTGGGCTCGTCAAAGTCAAAGTTTTTATTCGGAAATAGAAGTGGGTGTAAAAATAGGTGTTGTAAATAAAATATGTGTTGAGACCAATATGATTTGCCGTTGACAGCGTATACATATCAATGAAGTAAGTGGCTATCCATTTGCATAAAATTATAAGACATATACACACAAATATATAACATAGCATACAATTACTACAATTAATTATACAATTGTTTATCCTAATTATATTTACGCATAATTATATTTACACGTAATGTTCTTTGGAATAAAAATAATAAACCCTAATATAACTCATATAAAAACAAGTATGTTCGCGGCTCAGGGCACACGGGCCACCCCCGCCGCACCTTAACCTAATCCAATAGTAGTAGTAAATAGTACTAGAGTAATTCCGAAATTATAATAAATAATGTTTATATTTATGGATCATGATTAATAGTCGAATAAATGTTATGCCCTTAAAATGTATACAACTCCAAATTATGCCAAAACAAATTAATATGATACAAGATATCTATGTCATTATAAACTATATGCCAAAAACAATTATGCCAAAGTATTATTATACCAAAAATAATATGACAAAATAGTTATGCTAAAGTATATTAAGAAAAAAAACATTATGGGAAAAGAAGGGATCCCCAATGAAGTAGGTCTAAAATAACACTGAAATAAACAAATATTTTATTGCTTGTTAAAAAATTGTAGCTGTAATAAAACAAAAAAACACGCTTTTTACACGAACGAAAAATTAGAAAATAATTAAATTGACTCTTGTTTAGCTGTGTGTACTTTTAATTAATTTATACAAAGCACTCCACGCTTTTTGACTTAATCATTGGATATAAAAGAAGTGATAAGCTACATTGGTAGTTATATCACTATAGAACTCACACACTGACTTATTAGTATTACTTGTTAAAATGTTAGGAATATCGTATAATTTTGCAATGTTTGTAAATATGTGAGCACCATGTATCTATCTATCATAATTAATTTATCTGCAATTGCTTTATTTTTTTTCATTTTTTTTTTTTACCTATCGTGGTATAGTAATCTTATTCTAGATGCATCGTCTTCACATATAATTATATAATTAATGTATACAAAATATTGTAAAAACATTTTAAAAGAGTAACGGTGGAGTTTCTTGCCCATTCTTCTCCATACGAAAACTACCTTTTGGAAGGGGCGAGAATCAATTCTATTTTTTTGTAAATTTGACGTTCATAAGTGCCTTTTATGTGCCTAATTGAAATAAATTGTTTGACTTTGACTTTGACTTTATCGTAACTAGTGCAAGTCAGTATAGTTATTTTATAATTTTTTGTTCGTTTAAAAAGCGTGTTTTTTTTAAACTACAATTTATATTTTTTCTTTTTAGTCTAGAATATTCTATATTTAGTTAATAAGTCTTAAGTCAACGAATTTATGACTTAACCAGTTTACTAGTTAGTAGCCACTAAAGGAATCCACTATCCACCTCCTGGCTCTATCATCAGACCCTCAACACCAAGTGCAATCTATTAGATTCACTAAATCGAATCATATGACCTGAAACTCGAAGGGTTTACTAATAGCCACTGAAGAGTTCCACTATCCGCCTCCTGATTCCATCATCAGATCCTCGATACCAAGTGCAATATATTGGACTCGTCAAACCGAATCATATTAGCCCAAACTCGAGGGGTTTACTAGTAGCCACTAAAGAATTCCACTATCCACCTCCTGGCTCCATCATCAGACTCTCGACACAAAGTGCAATATATTGGACTCGGCAAACCTAATCGTATGAGCCTGAACTCGAGGGATTTACTAGTTGCCACTGAAGAGTTCCACTGTCCATCTCCTGGCTCCAGCATCAGACCCTCGACACCAACTGCAATATATTGGACTCGTCAAACCGAATCATACGAGCTCAAACTCGAGGGGTTTACTAGAAGCCGCTGAAGAGTTCCACTATCCAACTCCTGGCTCCATCATCAGATCAGCTCCATGATACTAAATTATTGTTTTGTCATCGGTCCTTGATACGTGTGAAAATTTTCAAGTTAATCGAACGTCTTGAAGTTGGTGAAAATTACGTTGATAGATTCCGTTACATAGTTATATAGATACATGTCAAGCTAATAAAAGCGTATTAATTAAACGGCAGAATCTGGTAATGGTACACACTTTAAACATATTGAACATATACTATTACATTTTAGACTTTGGAAACACCATTCCAAGATGACAGAAGCGTCCAAATTCTCACGAAAACAGTCCCATTCAGTGTTAATTCGACCTCTTATCAGTCGGCTACATTCGGAACTTCCATTTACAGGGCCGAAGACCAATTACTGTTGTAATTGGAATAGGTAGCTTCTGTAGACTAGTGTCGGGTGTCCGACAAATATTATCGGTACCAATTCAATTATGTCAGGCGGAGTTGCAAGCTCAGGGGTAGAGTGTCCTTTGTTTGTGTAACAGTGGAATTGGAATTGTACATGTTCATTTGATAAGATAAGGATTGAGTTAATCGTATTATGTCTGTTTTGGGGGTCTTAGCTTAGGATTACGATCCGATAACGTTAACAAAATAAAGATGTATCTAAGAAATAATATTCAGTTAGAGTTCAATTATAGTGATGTTTACTAGCGGTAGCTCATCATAGCATCCTTTCAGACGTAAGTCCATATCCAAGCTATTAATCTGGCTATCTATTATCGTCCTTCTCAGATCAGAATGTTTGTTTTTTCATAATTTTCAAACAAATCTTACTTTCACGGCGGCGGCACTTTATAATCACAAAATAAATAACAAAAACAATCCACCATTGACGCTCTTCCTAAAAAAATGTTTATGCATAAAAGATGCAATATTGCTGATCTATGCAAAATCCAGGTCACAAAGCTTGTTTGTTACAGCTAGGTGAGATTCTGGACCGAACATCATTTACAATTCAGATCTGACGTCTCAACTGGACAATAAGAATAAAAAGTGGGGCCGTCTCTGGCCGTCTCTGGCCGTCCCTAGCCGCCTCTGGCCGCCCGCGCGCCCCCAACCCGCCACGTCGGTCTGCAAACAACCAAGTCTTGCGGCAAGAATGCAAAGATTGTGCAAGTTCGTTAGTTGTCAGGCAGTTGGCACGGAATAGTGTTAAATAAATCCTGGAAAGAATTTAATTTAGTCGAAGGGAACTCGGTGTTTGCAAATCTGATTTGGAATTTAAAAGGTTAGATAGCAACTGACCTGAAACGCTGTAGGTATATATTTTCAGGTTTCTGAAAAATAAGTGTTCCAAACTTCGCCCTTTGCCGCGTAATGTGTTCATGACTAAGATCTCCGTTCGAGTTCAAATCTATTCGGGTAAATCCGAAATAAATATCGTAAAACTGTAAAAATCATAGATATTCAGAAGGTTATACCCTAGTAAGCACTTGCGGCATTGAAACACCATCAACACCATACCTTATACCTTATAGATGATTTAGCAAGATGGATACACCGAACATGCGAACCAAGTTTATATTCATAATATGCATCCTCGCGCCATGAATACCGAGGCGGATTGAGCAGAGATTTTGTACGGCGTAATATTTTATGGTGATAGGCCTCGTGTGGGACGTATCTCGTAAACTAGAAGATTGTGAGGAATAATGCTGAATAAGGAGTGAGCGATTTATGTGTTTCAAAGTGTGTGTTAAAGTTGTAATATGTGGAGTTTCTTGCCGGCTCTTCTCCCTATGAAACGACCAATTGGAACTGTGCTAGCTTCTGACGTTTTATAAGTGCCCATTTAAATTTACGTGAAATAATATATTTTGATTTGAATATGATTAATACAGAAAAAGTAGGTAGAAAGATTAAGTACCGTATCCAGGATTAAAGCACTCTGCGTCGAGTTCTTGATCCAGCTGCTCAAAGAGAGCCTCCCTGGTCGAAGCTCTTGGCTATCAGGCTTAAGACTATTAATATATATAATTATATATTGTGCATCTATTTAGAGAGAGGCAGGTCCGATGGTTATTTCATTAAAGAAGTAATTTTCGTTTTAAATCCTCTGTAAAGATGTAAGGTTTGCTATAGTTATTATGGTTTCTTGTAGAAATATCTGCCTATTTACTAGTAGTTCTGCGAACAGTAGACCTCGCGAGCACAAACTTTCTTGCAACTACATATTAATATACCACTAAAGTTATTTAAAACGCGATATTTACCATGTTTTTTGTTTAAAAAAAAAACTTGATGCCTGAATTGAGGAGCCACCTTAAACGTCCTGTAACTTTTTAAGGGTTTTACTACAAATTCCAAGATTGGGCCTATAAAACCATGTCTGTTTAAAATCCTATAATTAATATTGGTACCTATACAACTTAAAAAAAAAAGCTACTGCAGCTGTAGGTTATTAATAGCCATGTGTGGCAAGACGATAATTAAACAGAAATAAATTAACATATTCTAACTAACTACTATCTGTTAAACACGAGATTTTACTTTTGAAGCTACACACTACAATTTACACCTAACAAAACTCTCACACAAAATGTTCGATGGGATCACGGGACCTAACCATTTGGCAAACGACAAAGACAGCGCGATCTAGCGGTGCACAATAGCGTCATCTAGTAACCTTATTGTAAAACTTTTTAGAGAATTATGAAAATGATTTTCAAATAAAAAAAGAACCATTGCAATCGGATCTCATAAGGCGGAGATATCCAGTAGCCCCCTTTTTGCCCCTTTTTGGAGTAAGTACCCCTCCAATCAAAAATCCCCGACGACAAAAAAAAAAGCATAAAGTCGTAAAACCTGTATACCAAGTTTTGTCCAGATCGGTTGTAAAATACAACCTTTATAGGACTACCAGAAAACTGACACACCAAAGCAATTTTTTCCAGAAATGAAGCAGAGACGCTTCGCTCGCTCGGTCAATTAAGCATCAATCCATCTATATAATCACAGAAGCTAGCGTACTCTATTTCAGTGTTACCAAACATTGAGGCTCCATTTAGGCTCGATAAAAGCTTCCAAACAAATGCCTTGAAAGGGTATTAGACTCCCCCCAAGCCCGTGTTTAGCGCCTTAAGCCATATAAGTAACATTGCTTTTACTTTCCCACTCCATTTGTAATGGCATAAATAAATAACGGATCTTTGTTTTATTTAAAAGCGTTCTTATATTAATCTTGATGTCTGCTTTAGTAAACGTACGCCCTAGATCTTATCTATAAACATAGGTAATATGTAGTAAAATCATTATTTGTAAGCTCCTCATGTCATTTTTATAACCTTTGAGCATGGAATCATATTCCTTTGAATTGTGGATTTGTTAAATAAACATACCTAGACTATGCAGTCAAACTGTATGAGGTTGAAAATTAGAATATTTTAACGGTTTTTCTATTCTGAGCTACTATTGGGAGAGAGTGGATTATTAATAATACCTTTATTTTTCTTAGACAAAAGAATTAATTTATTAACTTTCGCCTTAATATCAACTGTTTTTTATCAACCCGTTATTTTATAATGCCGTTTGTTTAATTGTGTATATCTTTTCTTTATTCATTACGTAAGTTAGTGCAATCCTATTACAGCGGGTTGCCAGATAGATAGGCGGTCAAACATAGATTATATTCACCATTGATTGGTATGCTGGTTGGTTTCGTGTAGGTATAATAAAGCATCTCGTATGCTAGTTGAATGTGTAGTGATATGTAACCCACACATACACACAAACTTGTGAACTCAAGTAACTATGACTTCCCACGTCTGCTAGTTCGAATACAGCAATCGAATACGACACAACATTACAGTTGGTCAACATTGCTCGCATCCAGTTTTGTGCTCGCGTTTATAATCATCCTAATCTTCGTTACTGTTTACAAAACGTGTTTCGTTGCAATAACTTAATAAAAAAAAAAGCAAAAGACGTGTTGCTACCTCAAGCGGCGTCAGGCGGCCTGGCTCACACTGCGCTTGGCGCTTGACGTAGCAAGACGTCGTGTCCGGGTTCGCAAAAAGTCAATCGTCATCCTGAGGATGCCTTGTTGAGAGGTGAAATACGTGTCGATTTCTTACAGGGTTCTTTATGACTCTTTAAGAATAGTTAAGCAGATTAGGTTACTAAATATACTTCGTCTATTTTATAATGGATATCCGCAAAGTCACGCCTGAGTCAATTTACTATCTGTAACTTTATTATTAAATTCATTGTGTAATAATGAATGAATATTTAATATCATCACACTATATATGATACAACGAGTACAACCTATACCACACCCTAACAAAAGTTCGATAAATGCTATTATCTATACATACGTATTTGGATTATTATATAGTCACATTATTGTAGTGCGACTGGCAACCCAGGTTGAACTAACAAAGGGTTGCGAACTTTTGTAAAAGAAAAAAAGTATAGGTTATTATGGTCAAAGTGGGAAAGTAAACTGTATTTTAAATTGTTGTTTTAAGTAGATACATAATTCATTAGTGCTTCTCGCGCAACTTATCAATTAAGCCTACATTTTTAAGGCTTCATAAACGTCACCAAACAAATGAGGAGCAATTTTTTTATTAAATGTATGAAGGCCAATTTCTGTCATCCCAGCACTTAGCATTTATCACCGAAAACACTCATTCTGTTAATACTGAAATGACACAATCCTAAGTAATGTTATAAATGCGAAAGTGAGTTTGTTTATTTGCAACAATTTCACGCTTCCTCTTTTCATGTGGTTAGTGACTAACCTGGTGTCAGAGTTTTAAAGCCGCCCATGGGCCTCTGACTTGGCTTCACATGCCGTCGAGAAAATATCTCTCAGGCATGCCGGTTTCCTCACGATGTTTTCCTTCACCGTTTTTGAAGCAAGTGATAATTATATAATACGCACATGAATCCGAAAAGTCAGAGGTGCGTACCTTGGGTTCGAACTCGAGACCTATGACTTGGTAGTCCGACAGTCACACCACTAGGCTAACACTGCTGTAATTTCACGCTAAAACGGCTGAACAAATTTTGATGAAATTTGGCACATGGGTAGACCATGACTTGTAATTAGGACATAGGATACTTTTTATCCCGATATTCTTCCGACGGGATCGAGACTTATGCGGGTGAAACCGCGGGGCGCAATTACTTAACTATAATACTAGTATCTAAAAGGTATTTACCTACAGTTTCATTTTGAAATTAAGGCTAGCTGCTACTTAGAAGATGAAGCTTTTAATTTGGGTATAGCTTTGGATATCTGTGAAAACAGTATATTCATATTTATACTTATTTTTTTTACAGAAGTGAAAAACAGTATAATATTGTTTTAACAGAATGGTTGGCAGCCCTTGTAACAACCCATACTGTTACTAACTTTATAAAAACATCATCTAAATAAATACAACCTAGTTGAACATTATTTACTTTAGTTATTCAGAAAACAGAAGCTTGTTTGTCACATAACATGATTATACAAACAAAAACCTTTTCGTCTTGTTCTCCGTCCCTTGCGGCAACGTTTCTATTCTATTACCTACAAAACTCAAAAGCTTTGTCCAGACCAGTTTATTCAAACTGTTATGTTGTTTGATTGAATAGTCAGAGAAATAGGGTCCTGTGTTTGTACATTATAACAGCCAGAACATCTGTACCTACTATTTGTTTACCTGTATGTTCTACAAATAAAAACATTTCATTTTATTTCAACGACTCTTAATATAAGGGGGGAGGAGCTCGTGGTTAAGTAACAACAGCCGCACTGGTCGATCCATCAGGTTAAGCTACGCTTGCCGGGGTTGGTCAGTGGATGGGTGACGATCTTTACATACCGAGAATCCTCCGTGCCTCGGAGAGCACGTTAAGCCGTTGGTCGCGGCTGTCATTCGTGGATCTTTGACAGTCGTTACGGGTCGTCAGAAGCCCGAAAGTCTGACACCAGTCTTACCAAGGGGTATCGTATTACCCAGTTACTGGGCTGTGGAGGTCAGATAGGCAGTCGCTCCATGTAAAATACTGGTATTCAGCTGCATCCGGTTAGACTGGAAGCTGACCCCAACATAGTTGGGAAAAGGCTAGGCAGATTGATTGACTCTTAATATAAGGGTGAAGGAAAATATCTGTTATAACGAGTTATACATGGAATAAAGTATCGTTGGCAGACGTCCCATTTCCGGGACGTCCCGTATTTCAGGGATAATTTTAAACGAGGATCAGTCCTGGATCTGTCCCGTATTTAAACCTTATTTGATTTATTATTAATAAATCTATCGCACTACGGTTCATTGTGGTGCCGGACGTAAACAATAGTACCATCCCATTTCTTCCTCGTAAAAGGCGACTAAGGGACTCACTAGAGAATGGGCAGCAGCGTTCTCTGCGCTTTTTAACGCCATACTGCGATCGCCAATCTGCCTGCCAACCATGGCGATTATGGCAAACCCCACCATTTTGAGGAGTCCTATGTCCAACAGTGGACGCCTTTCGGCTGAAATGATGATGATGACTACGGTTCATTGACATTGAGAAGTGGAAGAAAATAAAGAAAGACGAAGGGTTTTACAAGAATTAAATCCGTATTTTTTTTCTAATTATATCGTTTATCTTCAGTACCCCTAGTTCCAACTCCTTTGTGGAAAGGATTTTTAGTGCTGACTAGTGCTCAACAAATGTACCCCCGTTTTGATAAAGAGTGAATTAATAACCATTTTCAACTAAAACTGTAACTGCATAAAATTTTACAAATATATTAAATCAAACAAAGATATATTGAAACTTATACGATCTTCTTTAAAATATAAGTAGCAATAAATACATAAAAATTAGAACTGTGAAATACATGATTTTCATTTTACCCGGTGAAAAATTTGAAATTCCGTTTTTTTTTTAACCAAATTGAGCGTTTTTCACTTACAGGATCAAAAATTATCTGGCAACCCTAGAATAAAGCCAAGTTTTGATCGTAATGTTTGACATTTTTATACATACGTTTTTCCTAAAAAAAAAACATTAAAATAACAATAGTTTATTAATCTTATATAATTTATTTTCATATTTTATTAATCTTAATATAAATATTATAAAATTATCACCAACTTTGGCCTTGACAAAAGTGTTGTAGCCAAGGTTATTGGTATATGCATATCGTAAATAAGAATAGTTCCTTACCACCAAAAAAGGCATTTAATAAAATAAAATAAAATATTTCAGCCATACCGTTAAAAAGGCACTTTGTAATAAAAACCTAACGTAAACTTATTTGATATCCTTAAACACAAAATTGTAAGGTCCCTTTATGTAATTAAGAGCTTGTTGAACAGTTTTCGGCGGAGGTCCAAACCATTCCACTTGAAAGTTTTCTATTAGTCTCGCCACAAATGTGTCCATTTCCAGTTCAGCTATGCGACGGCCTGGGGGTGAGAAAAGGATCATTTAATGACAAAATTAAGGTACAATTCCGTAGCCGACCGCAGGCGGCAGCAGCAGGCGACGTGTCACCGCGACACGACTGCTGGTTCCTATGTGTTTCTATGAAACCGTTAGCTATGGAAAGTATTTCATTGAAATTGCTTGCTGCTGCCGCCAGCGGTCGGCTATGGAATGGTGCCTTAAGCGCTTGATTTAGAGTGTGGCTCGAATTCTAATAATTCGATATTTCTCAATATCTTATCATGCAATGGTTACACTGACACTCGTATCTTGGTAATTAAAGTTTAAAGGTATGGCAAAATTGGCTTTTGGAATCTTTACAAAAAACCTGTTAGGAACTGTGATTGCATAGAGACATCTATCTGTCTAGAGATATAAAAATCTATTGCTGAGCGGTAGTCTCGTAAAAACTCGAAAATGGCTCGACAGATTTCAATTGAATATGATAGATTTTTTTTTCACGTTAAATTCACCGGGTCATCAAGTGCAAAATAAAATGCACAGATTTCTTGGGAATAGGCAGATATGCACACATACGCACAAATCATAACCTTCCATTAACTAGAGATTTAAATTGATGAACTACTTACCTATGCAGCTACGGACTCCAAAACCAAAGGGTGCGTACACAAACGGATGCGCATTCCCGTAATAAAGAGGGTCATCTTTGTTGACCACCCATCTCTCTGGGATGTACTCATTAGCTCTGGGGTAGTTCTTTTCCATCAACGACATTTCTTGGTGAGCGAAGACGACATCAACCTGAAATATATCGCGTTAAAATAGAGCATTATTTTACTGACTGATTGTAAATCCTGAAGTCGATATGTATAAAATCATCAGAGCCGTTGACATTTTTTTGTAAATATATTTTGATCAATCTATGCTTCTCGCATCCAGCGGATTAGTGCGGCCTTTACAATGTCATCGTTTGGAACCGGTCGAAGTGGCGGTGCTTGGGCCCGGCCTATATCCAGAAGTGGACGTCTTTCAGTTGAAATGCTGATGATGATGGTATTTCGATGTGGTAGTGTTCAGTAGTGCGGTGTTAACTCTGACACTCAGTTCCAGTTAGTAGTTAAGGGTAGCTATCTCTTGAATCTATGATTAATTACATCACATACAGAATAAATACCAGTATTGCTTTGTTTTTCTTTGTCTCGAAGAAGTGAGAAATTGAAGTCCAGAGCCAGACAGAGTTCCATTTGTTCCTAATCAAAAGAAGTCTGAACGAATCTACAAAAATTGTTTGCAAGTGTGGTATCAAAATATTTCACTTACGTCTTTCGGCACCTCGTAACCCAATAAATTGTACTCCTTCGAGGTCTTTCTTGCATTCCCGGACACTACGGGCATCATTCTGATCGACTCTTTGATGCAAGCCCTGAGATATGGTCTTCTCTCCGAGTTCGACATTATTTCCTCTCTTAGTTTGTCTTGTTTCTCTGGATTACTCGCCAGAAGGTAGAGAGTTGCTGTTACTGTGTTTGCAGCCTGAAAAAGATCATAATTACTAATTATTCAGAACAATTCTGCGATTCGTACTAAGTATTAAAATCGTTTTTTAGAAAGATGTTGTACCTTTTTGTAATAAAAGGTTTAAAGGAACAAATTTGGACTCTATTACATCAATTTTGTCAATCGATTTGACTAAAAGTATATTATGCTTTGTCAAAGATATTCTTACCGTATCAACACCAGCAAATAACATATCACTGGCCATGACGTGGGCCGCTTCCTCATTGATATCCAACAATTTCTCTAAAACTCCCTTCTCACTAGAAGATTTGTTCTTTAGGTTATCTTTTCCCTTTTTGATGAAGTATTTTGTCAAACTGAAATCATAAAATGTACTGTACACCAATTTCTTCTAGGAGATTATTCGTGGTGGGTAAAGAGTTGACAGTTTGAAAAGATTCCAATCAATTCAGGCTATTATAAAGATGGGAACAAGTAGTTCGGGACATTGGTCTAACAGTTCTGTCAGCAAATTTTCAGGACCGTATGAGGTACCAGTTTAAGATCAATGATCTTAAATAAGAAGACGATGGAAGTTGTTTAATTGAATTACGAAATTCGCTATTGAAAAGATTTACTTTTTTTGCAACTTACTTTTCATGATGCTCATACAACTTCATAGCTTTCTTGTACAATGGAGTCGAGAACCATCTCCACAGGCTTGGTTTGAAGTCTATTTCGTTAGCTGTAACAAATAGGTCGTGGACGCACTGGATCAACTGCCACTCTGGCGAGTCTGCGGGCAAGTTAGGATCGAAGCAGTTCAGGCGGCAGCCCAGAGCGACTGTGCCGATGGATTCCAGCGCCCATAAGTTCATTTCCTTGTCGAAGTCCTTTTTGATCATGTTCTTTTCATCACGGTTGGCTCTCATTCTGAAAATTAGGTGATTTTATTCTTTAGTTAAAGTCAAGAAAATTTTGACTGCAGCGATCATCGCTTATTATGCTAAGTATTCTCATAGATCGTCTAAATGATGATCGTTACAGATTTGCTAAGATCCCTTATCGCTTGAAAAATGGATTTATTTAATTTATATAAGCACAAGTTGCATAAATAACTAAATAAACAGTGGGGTATTATAATTATTGATGATAACTAGTATATTAATACGTGAAGGAAAAGCTTTGTACAAGGGGTACAAAGTTTTTCCTTCACGTATTAATATAATATTTACGAAAATTACGCGGACGGAGGAGTTTGAAATTTGGCACAGTTAAAGTTTATATGGAGAAGGAGTGTAGAAAGCTAATATTTTTATATAATATACATTAGAAATAAATTAAATTAATAAAAAAAAACATTACACACACTTCCATGCGTTTGACAGAAGATGGCTACCTTAGAATCATGACATTTAAATGAATTATGGTCGAATTTCGACCTCTGGGCGACCACTAGTTACAATTCATACTCTTATCGAGTAATGCAACCTTTAACGACCCTTAAGGAAATAAATGGCCGATAATCTCATAACAAAATATAAAATATCGGCTGTTAAATACCTTCTAAATGAAGCATTTTGCAGTCCACCGGCAAACGGAACAAAATAAAAGATATCCTTTATTTCGCTGGGAATTTAATTAATAAATAGAGAGAAAGGGAAGCATTTGTCTTTTGGCAGTAATGAATGCTTCTCATTATTTCGCTTAATCTCATCCTCGCCTGATTGAACTCGATGTAGATAAGGTGATTCTATCAGATCTTCTATTAATATAGTGTTCTATTTAATGCTATATTTCTGTATGGAGGTAGAAATTAATAGTCTGGTTTATATTATGTGAGAGACATTGACTAAATAGGCAATCATTACTAATATTATAACTGCGAGAATGAGTTTGTTTGTTACGCTAACACGCTAAAAGGGCTGAACGGATTTGGATGAAATTTGGCACATGGGTAGACCATAACCTGGATTAGGACATAGGATACTTTTTATCCCGATATCCCCATGGGATCGAGCCGTATGCGGGTGAAACCACGGGGCGCAGCTAGTAATAACAAAATTATGATAGTGAGTGTAACTACTAGTATTGACCGATAACTTGTATGTGTGGTGAAAACTGTAAATATAAGTCGGATTAATAAATAAATAAATAAACTATTTTATCTACTCTCATATCGTAATATTCGAATTATAACTCAGACTCAAAGCATTTATTTCAAATAAACCAATTACAGGCACTTTTGAATTGTCAAGGGGTCGGTCAGTCAGAAATATGAAGCTAGTTGCCCATTCCAACGCGTAATAGGTACCTATGGAGAAGAACGGGCAAGAAACTCCACGGACACTATTATTGTTACAAAACTTACTACACTTATAAACTATTGTTATAAACTTCAAAACGAGTTTATATTGACATACTTTATGTTTATAGTGTTAGAGTATGTCAATATAAACTCGTGTTTGCCATAAACTACTACGCCTTGTTTAACTGATTGGTTTAGTTATTTTATGTGATAGTATTTTGTACACATTACACAAGTTAAGGATAGGCTAGTTCAGGGTGTGCAGAAGTGTGTGACATTTTTTTTTATAAGCTACATTTTGAGCGATCGTCGTTCGTATGGTGGCACTGATGATTGCGAATCCGTTGCAACAGGCACTCCAAAGCTGACTTTGTTTCTCTTGTAAAAATTAAGACAAATGGAATGTTAGGTTTGATTCCTTGAGAAAAACCATGATTAAAAAAACTTGGGTCAGAAGAAATTAATAAAATAATTAACTGTTTAGGCTCCTTACCTTGCTATCATGTCCTGTGCCACCTCATCAAGTACTGAAGCGTACAGTTTGATCGTCTTAGGTTGTAACATCACTGGGTTGACTGTTGAGCGAAACTCTTTCCATATCTCGCCGTGGCTAGAAAAATAGGTTAAGAAAATTTAAATGCATGACTACCTACGTGTATGCTTAGGTTAACCCTTTTTCTTGGGTATTTGTATGCATTTAGGGTTACTTATTGATCTCTGTACAAATAATAAAAAAAAAACTTTGTAAATAAAAGATAGTATTTGGCGATATAATCATAGACAATCTTTACACATTGAACATGGATGCTGGTACAAAAATTACATTCTTTAGTTTGCAGGCTTATGAAATTGAATGCACCATGTTCAGTCTTCACAAGTTCTCCAACAAGCCACCTTTATGTAGGCGTGGCTTCACATCGCTCAATTACTTCATTTGAAAATTTTACCTCCAAATTCGCAAAACGGAAGATATTAAACTAAAGTAGTCAATCGCAATCTCTGTCTTTCATTTACAAAGCACAATTTGACGTGTCTTCCATCTTTAAATCTTCTATCTTTGGTGTTCAAAGGCCCATCGTCGTCGCCGACTCAACCAATCACAAACCAGTTAATAACGCGTTAGAAAGTCGCGTCGGTACACAGGCCTCTTCTCAGTGCGAGGGAGTGGGCCGTAATCCACCACGCGGGCCCAGTGCGGGTTGGTAGATGTCAACACGCCTTCGAATTTTTAGTTCTAGGACAAGCCGGTTTCCTCACGATGCGATGAGGTAAGTAATTTTTCAGTATCTTCATAATTTAGGGTTTGGAGGAAAGAAGTAACTTTTTTTTGCACAAGATTCTAGGCTGGTTAACTATAGGTATCATTCTGTTTATTTTATTGTATAAAAAGGCACCTAGGTGGCAAAACAACCGCTTCGAAAATTGTTTAGAGTGGTGGATGTGACGGTTGTCTACTGGATTGCACCGTCTTTTACCAAGCGAGGCTGAGGGATGATAGGTGATTAACGAGTGTTGCTTTAATATGGTGCTTCCGGTAAAGAGTTGACGCACTGTCAAAACATTAGCCTCCTTGTAAAGTCGCTCTGTGGGGTAGCGGTAAGGCAGAAAAAATGAAACTTTTAGTATAGCTCGTTGACTTCCCTCTAGCTCAATTATTGTGGTTTTCGGGGCTCCTCCCCAGACAGAGATGCAAAATGTTAACAGCGATTAAGCTAGGACGTAGTAGACGGATTTATTTACATTGTCATCAGCCACTTGTCTTAGAGTTTTAAAGATGTACCTATATTAGTTTACGCAACCTTCTTAATTGGATAAAAATTAGATGATTATTTGTTTTAATAAAAGGCGAAAAAATCCGTTTCATCTGATTATTTTGCGTATACTTACTACAGAAAATTCAAATTCGAATTCTATACCTAGCTAGATAAACGCCGGGTGAAAAGTTTCTGCCGGCGGGAATGGATTGTGTTTTGTTTTCGTCGTGTTTGATGAGAGGGGTAGGTAAGGGTTGCGCGGGTGTTTGATTTTTTGTTGGCTTTATGCGCCCTCTTAACCTAATGTGTCTACTTACTCAGAAATAAGCCCTGTTGCGTGAAATTCAATTCCTTTGCTTTTCCTATAATCTTTTCTGTAGTGTTCCAGTGACTGAAATCCGGGCCGTACGGGCATCCAGTTTTCACTTCGTAAAATCTGTAATAAATTTTAATTATTTTGAATGCATGGGTCTTTTTGCATTATAGGCATAGCTTTAAGTTTTTAGAGATCTTTATTAACCCCAGACGAAAACTGCGAAACCCTGACAAAAGTGTTTGTCTGCGGCATCTTAGCTCCCAAACGGCTGAGCCGATCTTGATGATTTTGTTTTTGTTTGAAAAGTGACTTGATCGTGAGTGTTCTTATGGTTCAAGAAAATCTGTTTAGCCGTTTGAAGACTATCAGCTCTTTTCTAGTCGATGAATGGATGTGAGCATTTTCCATAGGTGTGACAGAGTTGAAATTTGGTATTCTGTTACTTCAATGGTATTAGAAGAACATAGTAACCTTGAACTGATGTTCGTCAGTATCGGATTGATTTCATCGATATGATATCTTTCGTCGTCCAAATCATAGTGTTAATTTCGACTATCGATCTTGTTTTTGTTATTTTTTGTGTTCCGTCCGTGTCAAAATTGGCGAAACGGAATACTGAAATCCGTTAATACCGTTTGCTACACAATTTGCTCTTAAATTGTTTGAGGTTATAATTTTAATTAACATAGACAGATAAAATAACTGTGCTTTAATGTACACAAACATTTTATAATAGTGTGTGAACCAATTATAAGCATGCAGAAATAAACATAATTTGAAGAAAAAAAAAAAAACAATGGATGCCAACTTTTTATTCTACTTTTTGACGTAAGACTGGACATGGTAGTTTTTGTCGGTGCAAAGGTAATTACTGCTACCACATGAAAAAGTTTAATTTGTTTGGACTGGTCCTAATACAATCTAGATAATTATTTGAAAATATTTGTCGATACGGTTGACGCAGTGGTTGAGTGATCGACTGCTGCGCACCGTGTCGCGGGTTCGATCCCCGCGCGGAACAAATATTTGTATGATCTGCAAGTAGTTGTTCCGGGTCTGGGTGTTAGTGTATGTGAGTTTCTTTGTTTGTAAACGCACCCACGATACAAGAAGAAATTCTTAGTGTGGGGCAACGTTTTTAAAAAAATAAAAAATTTAAAAAAATTGTTAGGCGCAGTTCGAGCCCGCGCCGCAGAGTTTCGGGTTTGGTGAAACAGTAACCAATTTCTTTAACGATGTTATTTAATATTTACAACGACTAACAAAAAATATAGTTGTTGCATTCCTAATGATGCAAGCTTTTATCGATTGTGATATTTTTTAGTTCTGAGCAGATTTACGGTCGATATGAGATGCAACAGATTTTATTACGGTTTCTAATACTGCCGTTGCTTTGTATTTGCTCGCAATACATTTTTAGGCTCATTGCATTCCTTATGATGCAAGCTTTCTTCTATTGGGATTTTTTGAATTTCTGAGCATATTTACGGCAGTTATGAGTTTTTATAAGAAATTATTTTGCTATTGGCAACTTCATAAGCATTTTTACCCCTATTTTACAAAATACTTTTGTTGCATCTTTCAAGGTCCTCGTTGTGCTTTCTCAACTCTTGAGAACGATACCAGAATCACCGTTCTAGCTGAACGGCTTTTTTGCCCTATACGATTTGGAATTTCGACATATAGTGAAAAATAGAGGGTCGCGCACAAACGCCTGGTTTCGCGACGTGACGTCATAGGCAAATTATATCCTGCTTCAAAATTGTTCTAAATATGACTTATCTTTTTCGTACTCAACCATAACTCTAGCATTAAAAGTCTTGTAGTTATTAGCAATTGAAATCTTACATGTATTTAACGGTCAGAAATATGGAATTTACTACTGCGGCAGTACTCCGAGCGAAAAAACGTTTTCACGTTAAAATATAAACATGTAAATCTAGTATTTAACTACCTTTTTTTTCTACCCGAAAGTTCCAATTGTAATTATTTTAATACTCTTTTATTTCATAACTCTTTCGTCAAGTCGGTTGTTTTTTTTTGTAAAAAGTTTTTATTTTTCACTTTTTAGTTGTGGTACCTCCCTCACACAAATTCGAATACCAGTACCTGCTATGTAAATAACAGTCACAGGAAGTTATCATCATATCATCCACATATACAAAGTGGGAAAAATACGTATTATTGAAGGTTACTCAAAAACTATCCCAGTAAAGTTAATAAAATTTATATGGGACCAATCCGGGAGCAAATTCTTTCAAACAAAAAAATTAATTTCAAAATCGGTCCAGAATTGACGGAGAAATCGACGGACATACATGAAAAAAAAAAAAAAAAACCCTATATACGCGTCGAACATATAACCTCCTCCTTTTTGGAAGTCGGTTAAAAATGAGTTTGGGGACTTACATGCGCTGAACTTTCAGGATCACTTAAGAATATCATAGGAGGCTTGCCAAACAAACCATCTAACCTAATGATTGGCCCATATGTGTCAATTAGTTTCGAAATGGTTGCAGGGTCCTCGATTTTGGCAAAATCACCTGTAAAACAATTATAAAATAAAATAAAATGTTTTAAAATTGGTCAAAACACTTAAAAGTAAAAAAATAAATGCAGGTAATGTGCCCAAGCCATTGATGGTATTGTCGCATTTAATTATGAAACTCTTTAATTAAAGTGAAGGTATTCCACAAGAACATGAAGGTTTATCCATAAAAGAAGAGCGGAAAAAACAAAAAAACCATCATCATTAAGCCAGGAGCAGTCATCTCCAATCATACGACATTTCAATCGATCTCCAGCCACTATCATCTCATCAAGCCATCCAGCGAACATCGTCGGTCCGTTCAGTCCAAGGGCGTCCAAGTTCAAACTCTACGTTTGCGAAGTCGTGGTCTTCACTTAAGAACTCGTTAACCTCACAGGTCATCGGTTCTTCAACCTATTATTTTAGACATCACCACCATCAGCTGCCTAACCTTTTCTCGACTATCTTGAGGTCGGCTTTCAGTCTAAACAATGCAGCTGAAATACCAGCATTTTACCTGGAGCTACTGCCTATCTGACCTTTACAACTTTATAAACTTTGTAACACGATACCCCTTTCGCAAGACTGGACCTCACCATAATTACAATAAGGCTGATATAAATTGGCAGTTCCAAACTTCGCGCAGAAGGCTGCGCAATAACATTTTTTAGGAACCAAATAGTGACATGAGGCGAGTGTGAGTGAGAGAACATGCGCGGAAGTTGTTAGTGCCTATGTTCAGACCTGCCAAGTTATATCGGCCATATTGTAACAGTTTGGGGCTCGAATAGATTTGTATAGTACATAACTCACCTCCAAGTATGAAATGATGCAGCTGCCCAATGATGGGCAGAGACGAAGGTCCGGGTATCTCTTTCCATGGCTTTACGTTTTCTGCGTTAACAGCAGTGCTTGCCACTGCCACAGTTCTGAAATCGATCAAAATCGAAGTCAGTATATTCTTCTCTAAAATCTATCAAAATGAATGGTATAAACTCAAACTCAAAGCATTTATTTAAAATAAACCATTTACAGGCACTTTTAAATTGTCAAGGAGTCGGTCAGTCAGAAATATGACTCTAGTTCCCCATACCAAAGCGTAGTAGGTACTTATGGAGAAGAACGGGCAAGGAATTCCATGGACACTCTTTTAAATAATATTTTTACTTATTTGTTACATCATTCATGTTGAATTTATAATTAAATGTGAGAATGATGTAAAAAAGACGTATAAGAATATCTCATGCAATGTAAACACATTAGACCGTCAGCAAGGTGAACTAATCCCCATTGAAAATCCCCATTATTGGAGACGTCAATGGGGATTCCATTGACGTCTCCGTTAATGGGGATTAGTGGAATAACCAATAGCGGGGCTGACTGTCTATGAGTGCAGGACCAACATTCAAGACCCGATATATGCCAGAGGCCTTAAGTGGTTAACTCGCGTGTTCTGTGCTGAGCTCACGCAACGCGTCTTACGTCCAGCCAGTAATAGGACTCGCCCATCAAGGAGCGCTGCCCCAAATTAGACGCATTATTAATTTATTATACGTAAATCAAAAGGTATTTTAATAAAACACGTATACTAAAAGATAAATAATTAAATTATCTTAAAATGGTGAAGGTTTCAGAAAAATACGCTTGATAGTTTTTGCGTGATTCTCAGTTTTTTATCCGCGTTAGATATAACTTTACAAATTAATTACACTATGTAATTTATACGTAATCTAAAATATTCACAGATTAAGTTATTAACAAAATGCTTTTATTTAACATTTTTTTTTTCAAAACATTAACACTACCCGTTTAGACGTGATCTTCAGTAAAAAATCATTAAAAGTCGCTTAGTGTCGCCAATCTTAACGCAATTGTATTACTCTAAAAAACGAAATAATACTGTATACTGTGAATGACACTCTACAGAGAATCTTTGCACACTCATTGTGACTATCAAAATTATATAGGTACCTACTCGTAATCTAGTAGATATAAATAATAACACTATCTATGCAAACATTTATACAGAACCAGATATGACAGTGATAATGTTGTTATTAAAGTTTGTTCTGTAACTGCTTGACAGATTATTATACCTTTGTTATACAATTGATATCTTAATGCAAGCTGTGGTCTCCTTTAATTGAAGATGCACAAGGATTTGTATCTTTTTATGTTTTATTTTTAGCATGTAAGGTGTAATCTTTGTTCGAGATCCAAATAAATAAATAAATAAATAAATTGATATTTTATTTTGTTATTTATAGTGATTATATTTGTTTTTAGGGTTCTGTACCCGAAGCGTGCCAAACGAAACCCTATTACTAAGCCTCCGCTGTCTGTTTGTCTGTCTGTCTGTCAGCGGGCTGTATCTCATGAAACGTGATAGGTAGTCTGTTGCCGCTATAACAACAAAAAATAAAGTTAAAAATTAAAGGGGGTCCTCATACAAGAAACGTGTTTTTTTCGGCGTTTTTTGCTAAATATTGTACGTTGGTACCCTTCGTTTGCGAGTCCGTCTAACACTTGGTCGATCTTTTTCTGTTGATAGCATGTTTTTATTTAACGAAATGAAATCAATAAAACATCACTTTTTTTTTTTTTTGGGTGGGATATCGTCAAATGACTCCTCCCGCTCTGGGCAGAGCGAGAGGGAGTGTCAGACTTTTACTGACTAAAATCCACCCGTGTTCCTTCCGTTGCCTGTGTGCTGGGGCCGCGATATCCCTTTCAGACAAACCCGCAACCCCAGCAGGCATTGGACCTTCCGGACCCTGTCAGTTAGTGCTGACATCCCTTTGAGGCGCGCGTGGAACACGACGCGCCGTCGACCCGGGCCTGGTCCTTATCGGACGGTGAGCTGCCCATCGCTCACCGTCCGCAGGCCCGCGCCTACAGTAGCCGGAAGTCAGCTCGTGACTCCCGACGCCCGGGGCGTCTCCTGCGGCGACTAGGGGCGCGAGGGCGTGCAGCTTGAATCTCCCTCGCGCGCTCCGCCTCCTCCTTCGCGAGCATAGCTGCTTCGCAGAAGGAGGTGACGGCCTCCCGTGCACTCTCGCTCCGGACATGGCCTGAACCAGGGCCGCACGCGAGAGATCGCCGCCGCCGATCGCCTCCGTGAGGACACGGCGGTGCTCCGCCCAAGCCAGGCAGACCTCCACCGTATGCTCCACCGTGTCCTCCGGGTCACCTGACCACTGCATTCTTGAATTTCGGCTAAAGACATGAACTCATTGAGTTTGACTTTAAAAATCTTTTGTCACCTATTCGTAGAATCATGATTCTTCTGCTGACCTATCCTAATTTACTCCCTTGCTAATTTCTTACATCGCACTTTACACTTATTATTAGATTTAAATTTTTTATCTGCTGTATAATTATTTTGTGTGCTTTTTAGTCTGTGCTAAAGAAATATATTTCATTTCTTTCTTTATTTATTAGGGCTCGGCGTAATAAGTCTTCTAATCATTTTGGATTTTATTAGTGCTAACAAAAAATATTAACATCTGTTTATCCATTTATCTAGCGTTGGAAAGCTTCAAGGTGGTCCGATGACCTTGTGAAGGCCGTAGGAGTCCACTGGATGCGGAAAGCACATTATCGGTCGAAGTGGCGGTGCTTTGGGGAGGCCTATCTCCAGCAGAGGACGTCCTTCGGCTAAAATGATGATCCGTCTTAAGACGGATTAACAGTAGTTTTACTTATTTTGTTATTCCCTAGTGGGACTTATACCTATATGCCCGTAAGTGTGTCCGTGGCATCACAGCGGGCCCTATCAGAATACCAGCACTGCGGTATTATTTTATTAATATTGCAGCATTATGCTGATAGAAAAATATTTTATTCGGGACACGAACAGGAAATACAAACCGTTAACAAAAGGAGCATTTAAAACTAAAAATAATAATGTAAAAATAGTAATGACCTGTGCGATGTCAAAAAGGCTAGAAGCCTTTTTGACATCGCACAGGTCATTACTATTTTTTAATTTTGAAAAATATGTTAATTTTGTTAGTTTTAAATGCTCCTTTTGTTAACGGTTTGTATTTCCTGTTCGTGTCCCGAATAAAATATTTTTCTTGCTTTCAACAGATAGAGCATCAGCGTAGATTTCAACTTAGATTTGCTAATAAAAACTGCATAAAACCACTTACCTTATACATTCCTTATTAATTGCCGCTAAATTGAACAGCGGCTTGAACTTTATCGTCTGCATGTTGTTGTTGTTGATCACACAATAACACTAAACACTATCACACACGGATGTTGTTATCAATTCAGGTGTAGTTAAAAACAAAAGATAGCACTGACTGTTATCAGTATCTCTAAGTATAGTGCATCTTTCCTTACTAGTCCTATTTTGTAAACAAACACATTGCGAAAACCAAGGTGTGAACGGTGATGATCTTTGTATGAACATCACATTATATACAACACAAAATGTATGGGATTGACGATTTAAACACATTAATTTTCTCAATTCCTCATAGATATTTCTTTACAAAATAACGCTAGTAAAGAGTCTATCAGTTTTAATAGTTTTACATTTATATAAGATTGTATCTATAAACTATACGAACGTCGGATAACAGCGTAGAAGCGTCTGTCTCTCATTAGATTCATCCGTGTTGAACGTGTTATTGAACGACTTTGACCTTCGCTAAATTACATAACAAGCATCAAATCGTTTGATAAATACAGAGTTGCTTGATGCTTTCGAATACCAGCCTTATCCAGTTGTAATAAAGACGGATTTTGATAGTTGACTGAATATGTGTGTGCGTTTGTTTTTGTATTTTGTCTTTTTGTTGACGCCAGTAGGTATAACGACATTGATTATACCCCAATACCTATTACTGAGATACCTGTATTGAAAACTGCAGCACTAAGCTAAATTAATTATATTTTAGTTAAATACTATTAATCAGTACTGCAGAAATGAAAGACCTGTCTAAGTTAATTTATTATGTCTATTAGATCATTTCCACGAGGAGCTCGTGGCTAAATAATAACTGC
Organism: Agrochola macilenta; assembly: GCA_916701695.1. Lineage (NCBI taxonomy): Eukaryota > Metazoa > Arthropoda > Insecta > Lepidoptera > Noctuidae > Agrochola > Agrochola macilenta. The sequence continues at coordinate 16,793,152 of OU753560.1, read as the reverse complement.
CGCACGGGTCGATCCATCAGGTTAAGCTACGCTTGCCGGGGTTGGTCTGTGGATGGGTGACCATTTTACATACCGAGACTCCTCCGTGCCTCGGAAAGCACGTTAAGCCGTTGCTCCCGGTTGTCATTCGAGGATCTTTGACAGTCGTTACGGGTCGTCAGAAGCCCGAAAGTCTGACAACCAGTCTTACCAAGGGGTATCGTATTAGCCAGTTACTGGGTTGTAGAGGTCAGATAGGCGTCGCTTCATGTAAAATACTGGTATTCAGCTGCATCCGGTTAGACTGGAAGCTGACACCAATATAGTTGGGAAAAGGCTAGGTAGTAGTAGTCGATCATTTCCATGTTTGTACGGGACAAACTGGTTGGTCACGCCTGCAGAGCGTGGTGGCCAAAGTGATATTGGGTTTTACCGTACTGCCCGTGATGTCTCCCAGGGCGTGTCAAATTATCGTCGCATCGGAATAAAAGACTGAGGGAAGAGGGAGTGCACTTTTGTTATCGTATAGAGACTCTGACCACCGCCGCAGTGAACAAGATTCGGTCGGGAGCGCATTATTAAATCAGGCAAAAATTTAACAATATCTAAGTTTGTATATACAAGGCTATTTTGTTAATAATTTTAGATTAATTAATATTTTCGAGAAATCACGATATTTCACTCCTTAATTGATAATTCATTGACGTATGTTTCAAATTGTAAATAAAAATAAACTTTATGAGTCCGACATAAAGTTTTTTTTGATTAAGAGAAGCATTTTAAGGTATGACGACACTCGAGACACCATGACAGTACGCCCGTTTTACAATCAAAATTAAATTGCGTTATAAAAATGAAAAAAATGTTTTGGTAATGTTAATATTTCGCTGAAATATTGATATATTACGGAAAGTAAACCACAAGGATCATTGCTAATTGGTTTCTCAAAAACTGTCAAATAGCCTATTTTTTATGAAAGAACGCACAATATGATACAATATTCTAATAACAAAATTATCTAAATTTTAACCAAAAATATTGGCTCTAAGCAAAATCAATATTGTAATTTTAGCTATTTATTACAGTGGAATTATTAAAGTTGTTGTAGAGTATTAAAATAAATGAGGTCTTAGAACAGTTCCTTGGAAACTCCTTTCTAAAATAGTACTTTATAAAATGTAATGCAGTGAAAATTTAGTTTAAAATAAAACTTTGTGATAAACTTAATCGTATGCTTTTGTGAGGTCAGGAAAAAGGTTTTCATCACCTTATTTTACATCTTTAAATACGAAATTGAAAGGTCCCTTGATATAATTGAGAGCCGCCTTTTGTATGTTCGGTTCGGGCCCGAACCATTCCACTTGGAAGTTTTCTATTAGCCTCGCCACAAATGTATCCATTTCCAGTTCAGCTATGCGACGACCTGGACACGACAAAAATAAAAATATATGTATACTCACGATTGAATCTAAGGGTGCTGCCCAGCCAAGCAAACAATCTGTGTGCGCAAAATGTATGCGTAGACGCGTACATTCTTGTAGGTTCTTGTTATTAGTCGGCTTTGTCTTTTTTAGAAATATTTGCAACTCTTTTGCAATTAAACATTGCAATGCACGCAAATTATATATCTTTTGTTTTTATCTTAATACCAAATTTCAATCAGGGTTATCTAATTTACCTATACAACTACGGACTCCAAAGCCAAAGGGTTGATGTACAAACGGATTGGTGTTTCCGTAGTAAAGTGGATCATCTTTACTAGTTAACCACCGCTCCGGGATGTACTCTCGAGGCTTGGGGTAGTTTTCGTCCATCAGGGACATGTCTCGGTGGGCGAATACAACCTGCATCTGAAATGGTAAGCCAAGCACATTTCAAAGAAATGAGTGTCCAGAAAGTCAATACAACACTCGTTTTGATAATAATTATCGTGAACATATTTGTCAAAGAATTGAATTGCAAAATATGAATGAAAAAATAAGCACGGAGAAAGAGATAGTTACACGTTTTCAACAGTTGGGTAATAATTTTAAATCCTTAAAAAATACTTACATCTTTAGGTATCTTATAGCCTAAAACATTATATTCCTTTGTTGTCATCCGCATATTTCCCGATACTACCGGCATTATTCTCAACGATTCTTTAACACAAGCTCTCAGGTATGGTCTTCGTTCTGAGTTTGACATTATCTCCTCCCTTAGCTTTGCTTGTTTGTCCGGGTGTTTAGCCAGAAGGTAGAGGGTTGCTGTTATTGTGTTGGCAGCCTGAGTAAAATAAAAAGGTTTTTAGTCAAAGTTTAATGTATTTGTAAACTGCTTATTTTTCTCTTTCAAAATGTGTCTAAGTTGTGCGTACCGTATCTACACCTGCAAACAACATATCACTAGCCATAATATGAGCCACTTCTTCGTTGATTTCTAACAGTTTTCCTAAAACCCCTTTCTCGTTATCAGATTTGTTCTTGAGCTGTTCCTTTCCTTTTTTAATGAAAAGTTTTGTTAAACTGGAATCAAGAGTATTTTCACATAATTTAAATACGGTTTACTATTTGTGCTAAGTTATTTCATTAAAAGATACAAAAAGTAGGGGGAATTAAATCGGCTTTAAACTTACTTTTCATGATGCTCGTACAACTTCATAGCTTTCTTGAACATTGGCGTCGAAAACCACTTCCAAATACTTGGTTTGAAATCCAATTCATTGGCTAAAACAAACAGGTCGTGGACGCACTGGATCAACTGCCACTCCGGAGAGTCTGCGGCTAATTTGGGATCGAAGCAGTTCAAGCGGCAGCCAAGAGCGACTGTGGCGATTGATTCCAGGGCCCATAAGTTCATTTCCTTATCGAAGTCGTTACTAATCATGTCCTTTTCGTCACGGTTGGCTTTCAACCTGCAATTGATTTTATTCATAAAAAAAATACTTTAGTGGTAATTTCTTGTTGTTCATAACATACCTTTTGACCATGTCTTGTGCAACTTCATCAAGTACTGTGGCGTACTGTTTAATCGTCTTCGGTTGTAACATCACTGGATTCACTGTTGAGCGGAACTCTTTCCACAGCTCACCTTGGCTGGAAGCAAGCGCATAAGCGTTTTTTTAATTAATTTTATTTTCATTCATTAACTTGATCTGGGATTGTTAAACATGCAGTTTCTTGCACGCCACACAACGCTTCAGCGTGTGAGAGTGCTGAACTTTCGTTATATCGCCTTGTAAAAAAAATTGAACATGAAATCGTTTCAATACTCTCAACTATTGGAATTCATATGAGCATACAGTTTTAAAAACTTTAAATCTGACATTATAAGATTAATACATTTTTAGATAGATCTACCTTGATTTAAATACAGAACAAAAAATGTAATTAAAGAAATTTCTTGAAGTGCTTTCCTTTGTAAAGTGTGTCTGTTTGTCGTCACACACAATGAATTAATCTAAATCTCCTTCTATAAGTTTTCTTTCATCCTGTGGATGATCCATATTGATTTTCGTTATCAAACTCTTATCCGTTCAAAATATATTAACACCAAAAATCGATCAAGATGTTTCTGCATGTGGGGTGTGCACTTCTAGATTTTTTAACTTACTCAGTTATAAGGCCTGTAGCGTGAATGGTATGCCCTTTACTTTTCTTAAATTCTTTTCTATAGTAAGCCAGGCTCTGGAAGCCCAGACGGACGGGAAACGAATTTTCACTGCGTAATATCTGTAAATATGCTTTGAAATGTAATGGAGGAAATGAGTATTCAAATTTAAAGTCTTTACTCTTTCTTCTCTATTTAGCGCGTTTTACGTGTTGTCTTTCGATTTTACTCCACGTAAAACAAAAAAGTAAGTACTTACGTGTTCTGAACATTGGGGATCACTAAGTAGAACCATGGGCGCCCGGCCCAATATTCTATCGAATCTAACGATTGGCCCATACAACTCAAATAGTTTCATGATGCTTTCTGCTGCTTCGATATTATGGAAGTTACCTGGACAATAAAAAAAACAATAAATAAAATGTTTCTTTCGCTATATAAATAAGTCAACGGTCCATCTTGTTGAAGTAGTTACTGCCAAGGCTGCATGCGACACTGATGGCATATAGGGGTAGAAGCGGCCCCTATTCAATCATTTTAGTAATTCAAACGATGGGCCTGTTCCACAAACTAATTGATTAGCATTTGAAAATACTGTTGGAGCTACTGAAGATTGAGACTATCTTTGCATTGTATAAACTCAATCTACTTTGTATTATATAATTGAATAGCACAGGTTTGAGTAACATGTACTATAAAGCTACCATTTACTAGTTGATATGTAGTGTCCGACCAAAAATATAAATTTTGTTAGATTTTTTTTACGCCTACTGAAAGAAAGAGCGAATATAGTCTTTATAAGAAATAAACCACGATAATTCCATTAGAGGATTCAAAACGTGTATTTCTTATTTTGATTCACCTGATATTGCCAGTTTTGTGAACTAGGCCGAATGAGGCGAGAGAATTCACGAACTTCTGATTTTCGGCTTGGCCGAAGCATAGGCTGGTTTATGGCCGAAAACTAAATTATGGCCGAAAATGCCCAAAAACGAAACCGACGCTTTGGGCAGTCACTAGTAATATGTCTTTCATTTACTTGAACGTGCCCTGGCACTGAGAGTATGTCATGCTCACTCAAATGTCTCGCTGATGGTGGCGTGTGTGTTGGACCATTTAGTTCCCTTCAAAATGGTTGTGTTGAATGATGCTGTTAAATGCGTCTTGTCCATGAAGGGGCGCCTTCAGTTAGGACTGGTCATCCGTTACTTGCCACGGCTTATTTTATTTTTAAATTGTTTATTTTTGGTTCTTTTTGCTGTAGTTTTCGTAACGCTTTTAACGTGCACGTCTTTTTTCGTCGTTCTCACATATAATATTATAAATCCAACGTATTCGCAGTACTTATACTCATAGTCTATTTGCCCCCAAGCCGTGCAGGACTAACGCTGGCGAACGAGCTCCTTTACGGCGTATTATGAAAAGTTACAACGATAATTTTGCTGACGTTGACTTGTTTGTTTTGCCACTCGCACAATTCAGGAAACATATCTGTGAAAAAATTGTTCACACTTCCTCATAATGTCAACATTGCACAGATTTGCTTGTTTGTTTCTGTTTATTTTTGTTTATTTTTGATCGACTTCGGAAGTTATCTGTTCGAATGAGGTTTACTCCGAATTTGACGCATTTACATTTTAAAATTTGCTTCGATCAGATGGGTTTCGAGGTCGGTTGTTAAAGGTTTGTCTCACCTTTTACTGAGTGTTGTGTAAATCACATTAATTATAATAGTTTAATCTTTTGTTTTCTTAAGTTTGCTTGTACCTAATTAAGTTTTTACTATATTATTTTGTGGATAACGGTGCTGGTTGCGTTATTACCTAAATGTTTTATAATGTATGTAGTTGTATTAAGCTTTATTACGCAATTGTTTGTTGTCCCAAAGAAATAAAAATAAAAAATAAAATAAAAATTAATGATTTACTTAACTAATATTTTGTATGAATACATTTAAAAGAGTGTCCATGGAGTTTCTTGCCCGCTCTTCTCCATACGAACCTACTACGCTTTGGAATAGGCAACTAGCTTCATCTTTCTGAATGACTGACTCCTTTGAGAAATCAAAAGTGCATGTAAATGGTTTACTGGAATTAATGCTTTCAGTTCGAATTTAAAGTTTCCTGTATAAATTACTGTTTAAATCGGAGTATAGAAATGGTGCTTATGGAAAATAGTAATGGCGGTAACATTTTCTGGCCGAATATACTTTACAAAAGAGGTTTTCTACTACTATGTAGTTTTGTTCCAAATATAACTCACCTCCAGGCATAAAATGATGCATTTGCCCAATGATGGGCAAAGACGACGGTCCGGGAATCTCTTTCCATGACTTCAAGTTGGCATCTGGCTTTACAGCAGCGCTTGCTGCCGCTACTGTTCTTAAAACAACATTCATCTTATTGAAAATCTTAACTGATAGATATAGTTTCTGTTTGTTTGCTTTTTTGTACCTATCTCAAATCGTTTTGCTATCGTTACTCATCTACGAACAAGAACCGAAATAGTGCAGTTTATTTTGTATTAACGTCAATGATATCGATAACATTAAATCCGTGCAAAATGAGCGTGCATATCCTAATTATTGGAGAAGTGTACAAAATCTGGCCTTGAGATTCTTACAGTACCTACTATTTTATTATTTATTGACATATGTTATCTAAAGAACATTTGGCACGGCTATTTTTAAGTCATTATTGTAAGTTTTTATAAAGTAAAATACAAAGAAAAAAAAAAGACTTATTTTCATTATTTCAATACTCAATACTCAATACTCAATTTTTTATTGCATTCCATATGTATTACATAGATGGTATAATAAGTAAGAGAGCAATATGGACCCTGTCGGGCACAGCAAAATAAGGAGAGAGGAAGAAGGCTAAGCAGTAATTCAATATTATTAGATGTTTTTAATTGGGTGTATAATTATGTATATATTGTATATTATTAGGTTTGTGTATATAGGTATAGTATATTAGCTATTTTAATTTTGTGTATTGCATAAGAATAATGTAGGTAGTTATTATTTAAATTCCTAGAAGTATTTTCATTATTATTAAATTATGTTATTATTTATGTATTAATATTTAAATTTGATTTCCTATATTACTTATAGGAAATCAAATAAAAAAAAAAAAAAAAAAAAAAATATATATATATTATATTTCATAATGTTTGGTGTATGAAAGAAAGAATAATTTTATTTTCATTTTGCAATCGATTTGTCGTCTAAAAACTCCTTTACTGAGTAGTATGACTTGGATTCCAGAAATTGTTTCAGTTTATTAATAAATATATTTGTTTTGCTTACTTCTCTAATGTCATTTGGCAATTTATTATACATTTTTATAGACATAACTAAAGGGCTGGTTGAGTGCATTTTGAGTCGGGATTGGGGTATGTTTATTTTGTTTTTGTTGTGTCGAAAAGTGTATCTTGTTTGTGTTTCTTCGCAAGTGGTGTAAAAATCTGGGTGTTTTCTGACAAATTTACATAATTCTAAGATATATAAACAGGGAAGTGTGAGTATTTTGTGTTTTCGGAAGTGTGGTTTGCAGCTATCTGTTTGTTGTATGTTGGTTATTATTCGAATTAACTTCTTTTGTAGAATAAAAATGGTTTGTGAATCTGCACTGTTTCCCCACAGCATGACCCCATAGCTTAGCCATGCCTGGGCATATGCATAGTAAGTGACAAGTGCAGTTTGAAGGTTGGTAGTTTTTTTAATCTCGCGTAGGGCATATGAAAATTTTGATAGTTTTCCTCTTATTTTCTGTATATGGGATTTCCAATTTATGTGGGTATCTATAGACAAACCAAGGAGAGTAAATTCATTTACTTGTTCCAGTTTTGCATGATTAAAAATGAAATTTAGTTTTAATGGGGATTTTTGATGGGGATGAAAAGTAATTAATTTTGTTTTGGTGAAGTTAATTTCTAGATTATGGTTATCCATCCAGTTTACAGCTGTAGAAAGAAGGGAGTTTAATTTGGCGTTTATATTGTCATCGTTCTGGCATGAGGTGAGCAGAGAGATTTCCTCATCTAGTTGATTCTTACATAGCGACGCTTAGAAAACTAAACACACTGTTTTTTGAGGTATTATTAATAGGCACATTTCTTCACATTTTATTATTATTAAATGTACAGTCAGTTTCAGAGACAATATTTGGAATAACACTGCCTTTCTTTGAACAGTCGAGCAGTCGTTTAAAAAACACGAAAATTATCAAGTTTACATCGCCGAACCTATACAAGCTAATAAACACAGACTGATTAATGATTATTCTGGGAAAATCTATATTTAATACATAGTAGAAGAAGAATGACGTAGTAGATTAGGTAGATACGAGTACAATGGATATATCATAAAAAAATGCAGCCAGTGATCTTTGCGCTGCCACCGTCGACGCCGAGTAAGTGGTGAAGTCTTGAAATGTGCCAACAAAATTGAATAAACTGACGTGCCATTTAAACGACAAAAATAATGCGTTCTTTGTTATTCACATTAAATGGACGAAGCGAAGGTAAGGATTAGGTGAATTTAACATAACCTAGCATCAATATTTACAACAATAGAAACGATGATAATTATTCCACAAATATTAAACTTACCTGATAAATTCTTTATTTATTGCCACTAAATTGTACAACGGCTTGAGCTTAGTCGTCTGCATGTTGATGTTGTTGATTGCACAATATCAAAATCGGCCAGTTGTGTTGTTATCGCAACACGCGTATCTGCTTCGAAACTAAAGATATCAATGACAGATCACTGTTATGCACTGTTAATTAAACTTGGGTCTCTATCTGCATGAATAATAAGTCATAGATAATTTAAAAAATCAATATCTCCAAATTCACGACTGCACAAATGAGATCGTGTTCATTTGTTTACTTTTCTAAATGAATATCGTGGGACGAGTACCTATGTAGTTTGAAACTACATATTTCATTGGTGGAATAGCGGTTGTATAAAAACGCATTTGACCTTCATTGTTATTTAAAAATACCGGCCAAGTGCCTGTCGGACCACGCACAATGAAGAGTTCCGTAGTTGGGATGAATTTATCCCTAGAACAAAATTAATATTGGAGTTGAAAAAGATATTCTCCCATACGGAATATAAGAAAACATGTTTTTGCAACTGCAAATGTAAGTTGGTCTATTATTACTCGTTAACTTGTAGAGGTAGAGCCTACTTAACTGTGATAGTTTTTGTACTTTTAATTTCGTTAAATAAACTACTGCCGTGAATTTATTCACATAACCAAAACCAACCATTTAGCTGGCAGGGGACGCGCGGACGACGACACTTGACTATAACAAAAATTTGCACTTTATAGCTTCATATGCCGCAAACTGATTCTTTAATCCAAAAATAGTTTTGACACACTTACAATATTTATAAACAACCTTTCGAAAAAAAAATACCCCCACTTTACGTGTAGGGGAAGTACCATAATACAAGTTTTTTTCTTGATTTTATTTTACCACTTTGTCGGCGTGATTAACCCATCAAAACCGTCACCGACCGTACCGTCATACAGCCATCTAGTACTAAAAGTCTTTGAGATAAGCCGCGGACAGGCAGACGGACATGGGTTCCTTGTTGACTACGGAACCCTAAAAACTTGCTCCGGACGACATTGTATGATATACGATGTAGGTTCAGGCATTCAACTAAGAAATCTATCGTGTTGTGGTAGAGTTGGTTTTTTGTTGTTAAGTTTGGAAAACTCGTGCATCATTGTTGAGATAATGAACATAAATGATTGAATGGTAATTGTGTATGTTATTTATGTTCAGTTAACTTTTTTATTTTTATTAACCTTTGTTGTCCCACTGCTGGGAAAAAGTCTCCTCCAACTTATGTTAACTTACTCTATATTTATAGATTGTTTAACATTAATCATAGAGTAGTGGGTAATTTTCCATAAAGCGTTGAAAGTAAACACTGGTGTGAAAACATTTTTTTTTTTCAAATGTGCCCTGTTTTTTTTATACATCATATGAATTCATGTCGAAGTAAATACCTACAAACTAAACAACTGTCTCTGACTAAGTACAAACTGAAGAGTAATTTCAATGTTTTCGTAACAAGATTCGCTGTTCGTCAAAGACAGTCTGTAGAGGCACAGATAATATAATACTACGGTAGAGGGCTATGTTTATAGCCCTCTTGGGCCTGAACTCGCAGGGCGCACTCTTATTATGCTGCGTAATACAGTGCCAAGTCGTACCTACTTATGGAATTAGTATGCACTTATATAGTGCAACTTGAATGAACACGGGTGGGTTTTAGTCAGTAAAAGTCTGACACGCCCTCCCGCTCCACCCAGAGCGGGAAAAGTTATTTGATAATTTCCCACCCACAAAAAAATATTAAAAAAAGGTACAATAATAAGGGTATATAAATATAATACAGAGTGCGCTATGTTATGCCCCTCTTGTGTTTAAAAGAAAGAAAGAAAAATGCGTTTATTGGCATTACAGCAGAAAAATACACATTATAAAAAATAAAAAAGAATCGTGTGCGTGACCGAAATACGATTGAGAGGATATAATGAAGTCAGGCAAAAATTAAACAAAATCTGAGATACACGGGTACAGTACAAGTAAAATACAGAGTCTGGAATTCTATATACTTCCAAGTCGATTGAGAGCGTCCAAAGGCAACTGATAGAAATCCGACGACTGACGAAACACGAAGTTTGCCGAGGGACATTAAGAAAATAGTTGTACTGTACTATAAATTGATTTAATTTGAACTACGCACAAGATAAAAATTATTATAATTACTTATAAAGTTTTAACAAAACATATTGCCTCGAGAAAATATAAATAAACTTGTTTTAAATCTTATCATTCGACTGCCATCACTTGAAACTAAGAATCTTCTAAAATCAGAGACAATGTTGTTTTTTAAAATTTAATTACAATCGGAATGGCGACTTCACTGTGAAATGATAAAGTTTCTGGAGAGTATTAAAACAAAAGAGGTCCTAGAACCATTCCTTGGGAACTACTTTCTAAAATAGTTTAAAAACGTAATTGACTGACTTCCAAAAAAACACTAAAAAGTGAAAAATTGCTGTATTTTCGTTTTTTGCCACCGACTTCCGAAATTAAAGTTATGTTGCACTTTGTTTGCACTGGTTGTGCTTTTTCAGGAAGTCGGCTGTTTAAAAAAATAATGGTGTGAGTTTTCACTTTCTAGCTGTGGTACCTAACTCCCACACCAATCCGTATACCACTACTTGCTATGTAAATAACAGTGACAGGAGGTTAGTATAACATCATCAACATACATTAAGTGGAAAAAATAAGTATTATTGAAGGTAACTTATAAACCACTCATAAAAACTTGACCAAATTAATATATGATCACCTAATGAGTAAACTCTTTCAAAGCAAGACAGAATTATTAAAGTCACAGACAGCCACAGGATTATTAAAATCGGTTTATAAACACAGAAGTTATGCCCAAACATATGTATATTAAAATATATACATAAATACACAGACGAATTAAGAACCTGCGTCTTTTTTGAAGTCGGTTATAATACGAATGTAAAATAAGGTGTTGAAAACATCCTATTTAACATCCTTAAATACGAAATTGTAAGGTCCTTTGAGATAATTCAGAGACGCCTTCTGTATCTTCGGTGGGGGCCCGAACCATTCCACTTGGAAGTTTTCTATTAGCCTCGCCACAAATGTATCCATTTCTAGTTCAGCTATACGACGACCTGGAGACAACAAAATACAAATATAAGTATACTCGCGACTGAATATAAGGGTGTGAGGTCCAACCAAGTAAACAATCTGTGTGCTAGCAATGGGTACGCGTCAACGCATGTATTTTTAATCTTGCATAGGTTCTTGTTTAGAGCAGGCTTCATCTCTTCTAGGAATAGTTACAATTAAACACACCAAATATCTCTTTTGTTTTTTTTTCTTCAATTACCTATACAACTACGGACTCCGAAGCCAAATGGTTGATGGGCAAACGGATTGGCATTCCCGTAGTAAAGTGGATCATCTTTACTGGCTAACCACCGCTCACTTGGCTAACAACTTCACTCTCGAGGCTTGGGGTAGTTTTCATCCATCAGGGACATGTCTCGGTGAGCGAATACAACCTGCGTCTGAAATGGTAAGCAAAATTTGAAGAAACGAGTGCTATTTCGTAACTTATACAAGCACAGTCAATACAACACTCGTTTTTATAATACTCGTAATTATTGTGAACCTATTTGCCAAAGTTTGAATTGCAAAATTTGAATGTAAAAATAAGTACGGAGAAAGAAAAAGTTACAAGCTTTCAAAAGTCGGGTAATCATTTGAAATCCTTAAAAATATTTCATAATTACATCTTTAGGTATATGTTAATGTTCCCAAAACGTTATATTCCTTTGATGTCTTCCGTAAATTTCCCGATACTACCGGCAGTATTCTCAACGATTCTTTAACACAAGCTCTCAGGTATGGTCTTCGTTCTGAGTTCGACATTATCTCCTCCCTTAGCTTGGCTTGTTTGTCCGGGTGTTTAGCCAGAAGGTAGAGGGTTGCTGTTACTGTGTTGGCGGCCTAAATAGAATAAAAAAGATTTTTTAGACAAAGTTTAATGTATTAGTAAACTGCTTATTTTTCTTTTTATAAAAAGATTTTTTGTCAAAGATTCATGTATTAGTAAGCTAGTTATTTTTCCCTATCAAATTCTTTCTTAGTTGTGCGTACCGTATCTACACCAGCAAATAAAATATCACTAGCCACTTCTTCGTTGATTTCTAACAGTTTTGCTAAAACGCTTTTCTAATTATCAGATTTCTTCTTGAGCTGTTCCTTCCCTTTTTGAATGAAGTGTTTTATTAAACTGGAATCAAGAATAATGTCACATAATTTGAATATTGTTTATCTGTTAAATATTTAATTGAAGGAGACAAAAAGTAGGGGGATTTAAATTACTTAACTTAACTTAAATTACTTTAAACTTACTTTTCATGATGCTCATACAACTTCATACCTTTCTTGAACATTGGGGTCGAAAACCACCTCCAAAAATTTGCCTTGTAATCCAATTCATTGGCTATAAGGAACAGGTCATGAACGCACTGGATCAACTGCCACTCTGGAGAGTCTGCGGGCAGTTTGGGATCGAAGCAGTTCAGGCGGCAGCCAAGAGCGACTGTGCCGATAGATTCCAGCGCCCATAAGTTCATTTCCTTAATGAAGTCGTTACTAATCATGTTCTTTTCGTCACGGTTGGCTTTCATCCTGCAATCATTTTGTTCATATATCAAAGAATCTTATAGTGCTAATTTCTTGTCGTTCGTAACTTACCTTTTGATCATGTCCTAAGCTACTTAATCAAGTACTGTGCCATATTGTTTAATCGTCTTTAGTTGTAACATCACTGGGTTCACTGTTGAGCGGAACTCTTTCCACAGCTCACCGTGACTGGAAGCAAAGAATTTTAGTTTTTTCTTATAAAATATTTTTTTAATTATTATCTTGATCTGGGATTACAATCATGCTGTTTCTGATGCCTAATCTTTTTTAAAATTCTTTTCTATAGTATTCCAGGCTCTGGAATCGCGGATGGACAGGCAACGAATTTTCACTGCGTAATATCTGAAAATATCCTTTGAAATGTAATGGAGGAAATAAGTGTACAAATCAAAGTATTTTCTCCTAGTTCTTTATACTAATTATCGTGGTTTCGTTTCGATTTTACTCCACGAAAAACTAAAAAGGGAGTAAATCTACTTACGTGTTCTGAACTTTTAGGATTACTAAGTAAAATCATATGAGCTTGGCTTAGCATTCCATCGAGTCTAACGATTGGCCCATACGACTCAAATAGTTTCATGATGCCTTCAGCTTCTTCGATGTCTTGAAAGTTACCTGAATACAAAAATCAATAAATAAAATGTTTCTTTCCCTATTTAAATAGGTCAACGCTTCACCTGATTCGAAGTAGTTATTGCCTAGGCTGCATGCGACACTGATGGCATATAGAACTAAAAGCGGCAAATCTTGAAGACTTTCAAAGTAAATCTTGTGCAAATTACTGTAAACTGCTTATAGAAAATTGTAATGGCGGTGACATTACCAAATTCTTTTAAAATGAGGTCTTCTACTACTTCTGTTTTATTACAAATACAATCCCGGATCCCTGAATCGAGCCGCCCTGATAAAATTTGTAGGACAAATAAAAAAAAAAATCGTTTTAAAGCCTTACTCACTACTATCACTTACGATGGTAAATTCTTTGAACGGCAGAATGGCTTACTGAAGTTGTGCACTTACATTTCGCTGACTAAGCCCAGACTGAAGAAGTTTCACAGCTTGCGCGGCTACTTTAGGTGATACCGAAATGATGGCCAATATGTCAGTTTCAAAACAGCATAAGAACTTTTTCTCTGACTTATCATTATCTTGATGTTTTCGGCCTATAAACATGCGCGGGCCTGCGGACGGTGAGCGATGGGCAGCTCGCCGTCCGATAAGGACCAGGCCCGGGTCGACGACGGCGCGTTGTGTTCCACGCGCGCCTCAAAGGGATGTCAGCAACAACTGACGGGGTCCGGAAGGACCAATGCCTGCTGGGGACGCGGGTTTGTCTGAAAGGGATATCGCGGCCCCAGCACATAGGCAACGGAAGGAACACGGGTGGGTTTTAGTCAGTAAAAGTCTGACACTCCCTCTCGCTCTGCCCAGAGCGGGAGGAGTCATTTGATAATTTCCCAACCAAAAAAAAAAAGAAAAATGGCCTATAAACATAAATATGCACTGTAGCTCGATTTATAACTCCGGGAGTGTATTACTCACCTCCAGGTATAAAATGATGCATTTGCCCGATGATGGGCAGGGACGAGGGTCCGGGAATCTCTTTCGAGCAGCGCTAGGCTGCCGCTACCCTTCTGAAAACAAAAATCATCTTATTGAAAATCCTAGCTGATAAACCAAATTTTTTTCAATGTGAAATCGTTTTGTCGTCGGCTAAGTCCTTCGCGACCGCGAAACGTTAAAATGCACTTTCTTTTGTGTAGACGTCAATATATCGATAATATTACATGCACAATAAGCGTGCATATCCATATTATTTTAAGTAGAATAGATATTTTAAATTTGTCACAGATAAGTTAAGAGTCATATTGTGAAAATAGCGTATGCCAGAGCCTCCACTGTACCAAGAGCGAAAATCCTCCTCAACAATTTAAAATCTATACATTCAGCTTTAAGTAACTTTGAGCAAAAAGTTATTGTTGGAAATGGGAAACAAACAACTTTTATTTTTCGTATTCGAATCTTCCGTTGAGAGGAATTGGGGTCACGTGGTCGTTGGCATTGATTCCATAATAACGTATTCCTCTGGTTAATGATACTAGTCTGAATATTTCCTACGATATAACGCATAATCTATAACTGCCATGTTCCTATGTTTTGTTTTTTGGTGTGACACATACGTGAGTCCATCAATGCCTAATTGCGGCCTAATACTTTCTTAAATGATGCGCGGAAATTCAAACTAAGTAAACTAATTATAAATTCCAGAATCAATGATGAACAACGATGACTTTAATAAAAAAAATAAAAAAAAATCAGGTCCTTGGCCCATATTAAGTACAAACAATACACACATAGTTATCACTTACATAAAATTACAAATCAAGCACCAGTAATATGCCTGCTACAACAATGCCCAACGTAGGGGCAATCCAGTCGCTGAGCAATCATCGCCAGGACAGTGTTGGAGCTAGCCCGTACCCTGCGCACCAAGGACGCGCACCGCTTGCGCATGGTGGCGTGGAAACAGTCGGTGCGCGCTTCCGCAAACATGCCCGACGCGCTGCAGAAGCGGGGCAGCCCCAACACTGCCCTGAACGCGTTGTTGTATTGAACACGAAGGGCACTGTAAGCAACTTGTGAGTATGATGCCCATAGGCTACACGTGTATAGGGAGGTGCAGAAAGCTTTGAAAACTGTTATTTTAACTTGACTTGAACAACGTACAAACCTCCTGGCCATCATATTTGCTCTCTTAGACAATGCCCTCCGCTCCCGCTCAATGTCGACATGGTCTTTCAGATCGGCTGTTACCCAGTGCCCCAAGTATTTAAATTGGTTCACCCGTTCTATCGTTACACCATTCAAGCGAATTGGAGGTACTTGCTGTGGGCATTTGGCGCCTCCCTTATACATAAGGCCATGGCTGCCCGCGTACTCCTCACAGATTCTCAATAGCTTGCGTAATCCACAAACCGAGCCGCTCAGCAACACCATGTCATCTGCATAGCTCAGATTGTTTACACATACATCATCAATATGGCAACCAACATGCTGACTACTGAGCGCGACGATGAGTGCATTCATATAGAGATTGAAAAGTGTGGGTGAAGTTAACCCACCTTGTCTCACCCCACATTCAAGCCTGTAAGGCTCAGATAATGTACCCGCCCATCTGACATTGTTAACCTGGTGTTCGTACCAATACTTGAAGATATTAATAAGTTCGTGTGGCATGTTTATGCCCTCAAGTTTATGCCACAACACATCATACGATACCAGGTCAAAGGCCTTGGACAGGTCGAGGAAACACGCGTACACTGGTGTTTTACGATCCGTGTAATATCTGACGGTATGCATGAGATACAGTATTGCACTATCTGTAGATAATTTGGGTCTAAACCCAAACTGATTGTCATGCAGTGACACGTGTTTATTCAACCGTGTGTCAAGCAAACCGTCAAACACCTTCGCTATAACGGTAGCAAGAGAGATAGGCCTGTAGTTTATTTTATCGGCTAGGTCACCAGTTTTATTCTTCACCACAGGCACTACTACCGTTCTCATGAAGTCGTACGGCAGGTATGAATGGCTCAGACATAGAGAGTAGAACAAAGCCAAAATCCTAGACACGTGCGGGCCGGCACACTGCAGGTGTTCAATACTTAGGCCATCATGGCTAGGAGATTTGCCTCTGGTCATATATTTTATGATTTTACGCACCTCACTGGCCAAAATACTCGTCTCAATTACTCCCATCGGCTCTTCAGCATTGACATCCGCAATCTGCCTTTCCAACTGAGGCTTTACAGAAAAGCAGGCCTTAAATAGACTAGCTACTCGTATATCTCCTGATTCACTGACCCCGTTAACGCTCACCGGTAGGCCAGGTTTCAAATCTGCCTTAAACACGCCTTAATCGCGCCTTTATGTTCATTTGTTTCTTCTTTACTATAAACAGCTCTATTAGCAAACCAAATCGAAATTTAAATAAAATCTTTGATAAGTTAACTCCTTGGTTGCCATGTGTTGAAGTAAAAAAAATCGTTCCATTTTTAAATAACACCACAGATATGAGTTTTCATAGTAATTTATTTGGCCGCTAACAACGACAGATATGGATTTTCGGCCAGTACAGCAATTTATTTATTTAAACTTCTTACACACAATAATGTACAAAGGCGGACTTAATGCCTTAGGCATTCTCTACCAGTCAACCAAGGGTGGTGAAGAGATGAGATGGCAGGTGCTCCGAATTACAGGAGATAATAATAATAATAAAAAATATTAAAAAGACAGCAATGAATTATAAATAAAATAGGTACACACGTACATAATATGTAGTTTATAGACTTATGATACACGTACATACATATTTGCTATAATATATACCTACATCATATACATATATATATATATATATATATAAGGATACAAATTCAAAGGAAATGAGGTAGTTGAGATGACTCTATACTATTTGTTTTGAAAATAACTCTGCAATTTCCGCTTAAATGCATACCGACTAGTGGCCGTCTTGATATCAAGAGGAAGCGCATTCCAGAGAAGAATGGACTGAATATGAAAGGAAGAATGAACAAAGTCAGAAGTATGAGAAGGACAGAGAAGAAGAAGATTGTTGGAAGAACGCAGATTCTTAGCGTGTGAAGAACATAGATATTGGAAGTGAGACATAAGATAAGAAGGAGGGGTGGGTGAGTTCAGAAGGGAGAAAAGAGTGGTCAAAGCGCGTAAACTTCTTCTTTGGCGAATAGATATCCATTTGAGCTCGGACCTGTAACTCGACACATGGTCATATTTCCTTAAATTAAATATGAACCGGATACCATAGTTGAGCAGTCTATCGAGCTTATCAAGCAAAACCGCATTCAAGTCAAAGTAGCACACGTCACCATAGTCGATGATAGGGAAAATCAAAGTCTGCACAAGCATAGGTTTGGTCTTAGCGGGCAAAAAGTTTCTCAGACGATACAGGGATCGCAAAGTACCGTTGACCCTTTGACTAACACTAGATACCTGGCGTTGCTAGCCCAGTGTCGAGTCAAGATGCAAACCGAGATTTTTCACCGTAGGGGTAATGGGTATGACGGTACCATTAAAAATAATAGGAGGAAGAGCGCTTAGTGCCACCCTACCCATCATGCGCGAGCTTCCAATTACAATGGCCTGACACTTTGAGGGGTTTACTGACACCCCAAAACTATCAGACCACTTTTTGATAGAAGCTAAGTCCCGGTTTACATCTGTTATAGCGTCCGACAAACATTCTACCCGCCCAGCTGTATAAAATTGAAGATCATCAGCATAAAGATGATACGAACACCGAAGACAGTTAGTTATAAAATTAATGAAGATAGAGAATAACAATGGAGAAAGAATACCGCCTTGTGGAACACGAGCATCCAGATTACGCCAACTCGACGAGCTCTCAGCAACGCGAACCGATTGCCGACGTCCCCGAAGATAAGAAGAGAACCATTCCAGGGCCTCGGGTGAAACCATAAGATGAGAAAGGATGGAAAGGAGAATATCATGGCTGACGGCATTAAAGGCATTGGAGAAATCAATTAATACCAAAACGGTAACCTTGGCATCCTCCATCGCTTCTCTAATGTCACCAGTCACTTTAAGGAGAGCGGAGGCTGTACTGTGCCCAGGCCTGAATCCAGACTGAAAGCAGCTAACAAGGTTGTTCCGGTGAACAAACCCCGTAAACTGCTTGTGTACGCAGGCCTCAAGCACTTTAGACAGGAATGGGAGAATGGAAATAGGCCGAAAGTGGCTGGGAAGTGATTTGAAATTTTAGGGAGTGGGCGGACATAGACCATACGCCACAACGAAGGGAATTTTCCGGAATCAAGTGAAAAGTTGATGATGTGGGTAATCGGAGGGAGAAGGATATCGAGGATCCAAACGACCATACTATGACTGATGCCGTCATAGCCCACAGCCTTGGATTTTATAGATAGGATGATCTTTTTGATTTCATCCAAGGTTACCGGAGAGAAGTGAAATGGCTATATAATAGGACTAGCAAGGCCTGTAATGAAAGCGACCGTCTGTCTGTCTGTCAATTTCGATTTACCTCGAAGAAGTTTGTAAAAATAATGCTCGAATTTCCAAGCATGTTTGAGAAAAACCTATAGAAGGTGATTTAAAATTAGAATTTCGGGTTGAAGTGTTTAAATGATCAAATCAAAGCACTCAACTCGTAAGTGTTATTACAAATTAGCATCCACAGGTACCTACATTTTCTAATCCATTTGTTTACATTTTAATTAGATACTTATCGAACAGACTAAAACGTAGTATAAAAATTGCTATTGACGATAATGATTTATCAATTACCATTGGTCCGATGTTTGGGTTTTTGAACTAAGTTTCAGTGGCGAAAAGTTGCATTATCCTTTGTTTACAGCCTTTTTTATATCTACGTAAATAGAGTCATAGATATTATTTAAAAACATTAGAAATAATAAATCTTCAAATTCACGATTGCACAATTTAATTTAGGTAATGTTTATTTGAGATCGTGTTTAAATGAGGTCGTGTTTTATTCGTTTACATTTCATTTAGAAAATAAATGAATATCGTGGAACGAGTGGTTTGAAACTATTTCATTGGTGGATCAGTAGACTACCGAACTGCGAATAATCTGCCGAGACTAGCATACTATGTTTGTTTATAAACGCGTTTAACCTTCATTATTATTAAACTTGTTAAGAGGCCTTGCACGAAATAGACTGATTTTGTTCAATTTTGTTCATTGTTTGTGAGAAAGGGAAAAATAAAATAAAAAAATGGCATATGGCTCGAAGGGATTTTTCAAATAAATTATGTATTAATGGGAAATAACTAATATTAGTTTTCTGAAAAATTACGCGAGACTGACGTTTCTTGACGACTTGTTGACGAATCTTTTTACAAGACACAAAACATATCACACAAACAAAAAATATCATCAACATCACTAAATTATAGTCTATTTGCACGTGGCTGAAGTACTTTTTTCACCTTCGATACAAAATATAGCAGAAAAATAATGTTGATTAAACCTTTTTTTTTACCCAAAACCCATTCAGTAATTTAATTTACAATGCATTTGCTCGAAAAAAAAGAAAAATCATCCACCGTGGATGACACGACTCTTAAGGCAAATTTGACTGGATAACTCGACGTCCAAGAGGGAGATATGGCAAACGCTACAAATAAAATATTATTGAATAACATGAAAATTATTATTAAAATATTATTGAAAATAGACCCTCCTTTAAAAGTTAATTTTCGTTAATTTTTCATGAATATTCAGAAAAATACGGGTGGGCACATGCCTATGGGCGACATTGAGAAAAGATTTGTATTTTTGTTTATAATTAATAAACTCGTCAATATCCGTCAGCTCGTTTTCGAGTTTTAAGGTGGCTCCTCAATTCAGATGTCTGAATTGAGGAGGCACTTTAAACGACTTATAACTTTTTAAGGGTTTTACTACAAATTCCAGGACCGGGCCGACAAAATCGGCTAATTTACTACTAAATATTGGTAGTACCCGCGTTTAAATATGAGACATGGTTCTATCCATACGGACACGGAATGTGAGTAGGAGAAAACCCTCGAACAAAGGCGATCTTAGCGGAATGTCACTGACTGAAACCCCGATGAATGTACCAACATTGAACGGTTGCTGTATTTTGGATCTTCCTATGATTCTCTTCTTTAAGTTTTTTGTATGCGCTTCAAACGTAAGTAGCTGTTGGGAACCTCCCTCTAGTACCTACCTACCTTAAATTCAATTTTAAATTACAATCGAGTGCCTGAACGTTAATGACTGAGTAATATCACTAAAGTCACGAGAAGCTATAAATTTTGTAAATAAAGAACTTCTACTAAGTTACGTAGCTACAATTCAATCAACAACAAATAATCCCAAATTCAATCAACTCAAAGTAGCATACGTGTAATATGGAACTAACGAGCAATTTCACTTGGTCGGGTTATATTTTAGCGATATAAATCGCTGTCGTCTAATTTTTTGTGGTACTGGAACGCGTCTGACTCATGGAACGTAGACATTTGGATCGCCATTTGTAATTATGCCTTACTTTACTGAGATAAGAGTTATATTGCAATGACTTACTATTGCGAAACCCTGAATTTGTGTTCACAAAAGTTATAGCATCTCGTGACGGGGACTTTATAGTCAAACTGATAAGAAACCAATAATTACAATCCGTTTCACGTTGATTTTTAAACCCCATTATGCGAGAGTAAGTCAAACTCAAACTCAAAGCATATATTTCAATTAAACCTGAAAATTACAGGCACTTTTGAATTGTCAAGGAATAGGTCAGTCAGAAATATGAAGCTAGTTGCCCATTCCAAAGCGTAGTAGGTACCTATGGAGAAGAACGGGCCAGAAACTCCACGTACACTCTTTTAAATAAATAGTTACAAAGTAGTAAGCAAACTGAAAAATGAGTTTAAACATACGAGGACCTGCTGCAGCGTCAATGGTATTTTTTTTTACTTATACAAAACAGATTTGGTTACCTCAAACTGTAATTAGGTTATACAGGTTGTATCAGAAACGTGTGGTCAAAATTAAGGCTGTGGTTCAGACCGTCAAATGGAAAAAAAATCTATGGGACCATCGTAATAACAAAAAAAAAAACTGTCGCCTTTCATACATTTGGGTCGCGTAGGTATTGAAGTTTTGTATTGGACGACTGATAATTTTTTCGCGTTTACGATGTTGGTTCCAAGGAGAAAGTTGTTCAGTTGATGGTCTGTACTGTACCACACCCTTAATTTTCTCATTTACACGTTTTTGATACAGCCTGTGTAATTATAATTTTTTTCCAGAAAATCGTTAAATATATTATGCTTTTATGACATTGACGACCATAACTGGAATTGAATCGTTTGAGTGCATTATTAAAACATTTTATTTTTATTACGATTTCGTGATTTTGCTATTAAAAAACTACTATCTATGATAAAATGGTTAAGTATAATGCGATTAATATACGTTATAATACCGGGGTGTAAAAAAAACTATCTCCTTTCTGTCGATGTTTTTCAATAGTTATTTAGTCATCATAAATAATTTATTCATTTGTTTAACATAGGTACAATAACTATGGTATATAAAGATAATAAAAAACCAGCCAAGTGCGTGTCAAACCGCGCACAATGACAGGTTCCGTAGTTGGGATGAATGTATCCCAAGAACATACTTAACATTGTAGTTGAAAATCATGTTCTCCCATAAATTCCAACTGCAAATGTAAGTTTGTATGCACCATATTGAGAGATTTGTATTGTTATTTTAAAACCATAGACTTCTTATAGGTTTTCCTGTAATGTATAAGTGTAGAACTCTTTTAAAAAATATTGTCTCAGTAGTTTCGGAGTTATGGGTCACTTTTCATCTATTTTCTTAAATAACTATAAAACGTTTTATTTTAAAATGATAAAATAAATACTTTTGAGACCTTCGCAGTAAGCCCTATCATTTGATATGTCACACTGTACAGTTTGCACAGCTTTTTCATTTTATTTTGTTTTTTGGCACCCATAAGTGACGCCTATATTCAAAATTCATTTATTTACTTCGTCCGTGATTTATTTACGTCCGTGTTTGCGTCACAACAATACTTATGTGCACCAAATTTCAACTTAATCGGTCCATTAGAATCAGAGCGAATTGGCTGTGACAGACGGACTGGCAGACAGACAGACACACGAGTGATCCAATAAGGGTTCCGTTTTTTCATTCGGACCTACGGAACCCTAAAAAAGGGACATAAATGGACTTTTAGTAATTATTTCATTTACCACAAAAATACCCACTACCCACTAGTGTACGATTAATATCAAACAATCTACACCTTTGATAAGTTCATGTCAACAATGCAAAATAAAAGAGTTTTCAATACTCAACCACGAACAGCCAACTACCAAAAACCGACTCTGCTTGAACACGATACGACTGTTATTTGAATGGCTGATGCTATATTATATTTATCACGATTTCGTCGTGCCGGAGCTAGTTTAATAATATTAATAAATTATATGTTTCACTAGGTTTTGTTATGGGGTGTTTAAAAAAAGCCAAGACCCTTAAGATTCTTTATTGCTCTTTTGGGAGAAGTCATCTGGAATATATGCGTCACAAATCTGGAACCCGTGTTATGGCAAGTACATTGATCGTGTTGAGAAAAAAATATTTATTAATTTTCTATGTTTTCGGCTACGTTTACTCGTACCATACCATTCTGATGGTTAAATAAATCTTTGCAAGAAATTTCATTTATAGCCACTCATAAATCGTCTTCGACTAGCAGATTGCACTTTCCTTTTAAAAATTATGTCTAACAAGATTGACTGTCCTAATTTCCTACATAAACTACGTTTCAATGTTCCTCAGAGATCAGTTAGATTTAATCCGCCTATTTCGATTCCTTTTTCCTCTTCTAACTACAAGCAAAACTATAACTATACAAAATACACGGTGCGAACGAGTAAGGACTTTAATATTCTTTGTAAAGAGTTCTCATTTGACCCATTTACCATCAATACCTGTTCTGCACGCGCTCGGCTGAACGCTGACTTTTTTTTAAGTTCATAGTGCTTTTTAAAAAGTGCATTACCTTATACATATATATATATTATATGTACTTTATCTTATTTATCGTGCTTGTTAGTGATCCTAAGATTTCTATTTTTGACTCTGTTGTTACCCGTGAGAACCTGTAATTGGCTCTATCAACTAGGCAACTGTTATCCATTTGTTATAGCTGTTGGTTCTCCTATAAATAAATAAATAAATAATAATAAAGGTCAAACGCGTTTAGAAACAAATATAGTATGCAAGTCTCGGCAGATCATTCGCAGTTCGATAGTCTACTGATCCACCAATGAAATAGTTTCAAACCACTCGTTCCACGATATTCATTTATTGGATGAATGAAATATAAACAAATGAAACGATTTGAAGATATAGTGATTTTAAATAATATCGAATACTCTATTATCGTAGTTATAATGGCTGCAATTGCTGTTAACAAAGTTAAAGCTATGTTTAACCAACAGTGTATTGTATACCAGTGATGCGTCAGTGATATCTCTAACTCTGCTGGAGGTACACGTGTTGTGATAACAACAAAAACGGCTGATTCTTGTGTTATTGTGTAATCAACAACACCAGTATGCAAACGACAAAGTTCAAGCCGCTGTTCAATTTAGTGGCAATAAATAAGGAATTTATCAGGTGAGTGTTATTTTTGGTTTATTAAACACTATAATTTTGGGTATTTGCGGTTATGCTAGGTTAGGTATATTAACTCCACCGAACCTCGCTTTCAATGTACAAATGAGTGTCCGTATGGATTGAGGAGCCATGTCTCATATTCAAACGCGGGTACTACCAATATTTAGTAGTAAATTAGCCGATTTTGTAGGCCTGATCCTGGAATTTGTATTTCAATGCAATTCAGACATCTGAATTGAGGAGCAACCTTAAAAACCTTAGAACTGGAAAACTAGCCGACGGATATTTTTGAAAATTTGTTAGGATTTCGTGGTAGTGGTAAATGAATAAGAAAATAGTTTTGTAGTTAGTAGTTAGCTACTAACTACAAAACTATTTTCTTATTCATTTACACTTTAAAATATGCGTCGCGGGCCGCATGAAAGCAAGCCGCGGGCCGTTGTCTGGACAGCCCTGATCTAAACTAACGATTTTATGCGGTTTTTGCCGTAAAACGATGTGATACGGTTTTTGCCGTAAAACGATGTGATACGGTTTTGGTCGTGGGCTCTCGTAAAACACTAAATTGTTAAGGAATGATTATTTTATTAATATCTTCTGAAATACTGAATGTGCAGGATGTTGGATTACGCCAATATTTAGTAGAAATTTCTAAAAATACTGGTGTTATTGATAACTGATTTGATCAACTACTTTAGTAGCTACGTACCTACATATATTTTCTATAGACCGTCAGGATTGCGGAGCCACATAAAATGAGTTGTATTAGCGAAATTATATAGTTTTCCCATTTTATTTTTATACAAATAATTAGAACATATTTACTACTAAATTATACAAAAAAATCTGTTGTAATTTATTGATTACTTTCCGAGAAACAGCGCGGTGAAATTTGTGGATTTTTATGAAAAATCAAAGCTTTGTAGCTATCTCAAATTCAGCCCTACAAAACCCATTTTTTGTACAGACTACGCATACGAATTACTAAATCTTACCAAAATTTAAAAAATATCCGTCGGCTAGTTTTCGAGTGCTAAGGTGGCTCCTCAATTCAGATCTCTGAATTGAGGAACCACCTTAATCGTCCTGTAACTTTTTATGGGTTTTACTACAAATTCCAGGAACCGGCCTACAAAATCGGCAAATTTACTACTAAATATTGGTAGTACCCGCGTTTAACCGCTCTCGTACTTTACCCGTACCGACCGAAACCTTAAATATGAGACATGGCTCCTCAATCCATACGGATACACAAATGTAATAGCAACATGTCCTATTGTAACTTGTTTGTTATGTAGGTGTTCCTATTCATTAAAAACGAATAATTAATCAGTTTGTGTTTATATGCTAGAGTAGATTCGATGTAAATATTATTGTTACAAGTGGCTTCTGTATCTGGCGTTTTTTTTAATAATAATGTAAAGACGACGCTCAGACGCGTTCAGTACCACAAAACATTAAGACGACAGCGCTTAACATCGTTAAAATATAACCCGACCAAGTGAAATTGCTCGTTAGTTTCGTATTACACGTATGTTAATGCCGTAAAACACGTTTCGATTTCTTACAGGGTTCTTAATGACTCTATAGTTAGGCGGATTCCATTACTAAATATACTTCGTCTATTGTGTTTTATGTCACAAGATGTATTTAATAGATTAGCCTAAAAATGGGTACCTTTGAAGCGTTTCAAAACTACTGCTGTTTATATATACGTTAGTACATTTGTTTACAAAATTTCATATTGTATGGGAACCACCCATGAAACCAACCGTTTCTCCTATAGCGCTTATCAAATTACCTTTTTGACTTTATTCATTTAATTAGTTTAGATCCGTCAATTGGTAAATGTCTAGATTGTCCAGTGCCAAAGGACCGACTAGATTGTCCGTATCTTATGCTACATAGCAACTAACTTTTTACATCTAAAGCTGGGGCCACATTGGTGCCGACTCTCTTGTACACCGAACTAAACTATCACTAAAATTCCTTAATGCTATGAGAATTTTAAAGTTATTCTGCAAAAACAAGTCTCTAAATTTAAAAATAATTTTGTCACAGTTGAGGAGCGTCTGTTCAAAAGGTTTCACTTTCCAAGTTTTTTTTAATTTTAATTTGTTTTGAACTCATAGCAGAAAATTCCACTGAATGAGCCTAAAAACTTGTTCAAAAGGAGCGTATTTCCCTTAAAATAAAATCTAAAAAAATTGGATTCCAATGAAATGAAATGAAATGAAATTGTTTATTCTGTAAATAGGATATAGGAATCACTTTTACACGTCATATTAAAAAAAAATATTATTAAAATTTGCTAGATGAGTTCGGCGTTTCCTATCCGACTACTCTGAGAAGAAAGGCCGAAACAAACTCCGAGGTCACAGTCTCTTTTAAAGTCCAGACATAATCTTGGTCAAGCCATATGAGGACCATGTAGATTAGTGTCTGAAATGGTCTTTTGAGAAAAGAACCACACAGATTTGAGTGGACCTGTCCAGTCAGTGCAAGCATTTGTCAGTAATCGTGGAGCTCAACTCAGAACATAAGGAGCTCAACTCGACGAACATACCAAAGAAAGGACATTTGGGTAGGCCGCATAAACTACTCAAACCGTCAGACCATTATTAAAACTATCTGAGAAAGAAAATAAAAAAACTGAGTAGAGAAAACAAAAAAAAATCATTAAAAATTAAAATATCCACATAGTCCTCACATTCACAATAGGTAATTTAAAAATATAATACTTTATGAAGTAATCATGTAATTTTGAATGTAATATTCAATTATATGAATGTTTAAATAAAACTGGTATATTTTGATGATTTTACTAAATAATTCTAATGTCAAGTTTTATGGTTTTATCACAAGGTTTAGCAGAGCGAGCAGCTCAATCCCAAGCTTTTTTATCTTCCAAATAATCAGATATTTTATAGTACCTTTTTTTTACAAAGTTTGGTTTTAATACAATTTTTAAATCGTTTATTAGGTAAGTTTCGAATGTCAATGGGAAGTTTGTTGTAAAAGCGTATACATTGACCCATGAACGAGTTGCCTACTCTGTGGAGACGAGTGTGATGTACAGCAAGGTTGTGTTTATTCCTGGTATTTATACTATGAATATCGGACATTTTCTTAAAATTTGATATGTTTTTGTGTACATACAAAAGGTTTTCAAATTTATATTGTGAGGCTACAGTCAGAATATTTACTTTTTTAATTTTCCTCGAAGGGAATCTCTCGGACCTAGGTTGTAAATGGCTCGAACAGCCCTTTTCTGTAGAACAAAGATGGAGTTAATGTCCGAACAGGTTCCCCAGAGAAGAATCCCATATGACATAAGACTATGAAATTAACTAAAATAAACAATTCTGGCTGTATCGACGTCAGTTATCTGTCTAATTTTTTTAACAGCATAGGCGGCCGAACTTAGCCTTCCCGACAATTTTTCTACGTGTGGGCCCCATTGTAGTTTACCGTCAATAGTGATTCCAAGAAAAACTGTCGACTCAACAGGGTCCAGCTCTATTCCATTTACTTTAACATTGGTAGTTAGCTGCCTGACATTTGGCGTTGAAAATTTAATGAGTTTAGTCTTTTTTTCGTTAAGGAGGAGATTATTTACATTAAACCATTGCACAACTTTAGAGAGTGCATCGTTAACTTGTTCAAAGTTGACTAACTGACGTTTGATTTAAAAAATAAGGGAAGTGTCATCTGCGAATAATACGATCTTGTGATTATCCCTTATGTTGTAAGGTAAGTCATTTATATAAATCAAAAATAAGAAAGGACCTAGAATTTAACCCTGCGGAACGCCCATGGTGACCGTAGATCCTGCAGATCTCTTGCCATTAACATCGATCCTCTGAATTCTGTTGTTCAAAACGGATGTATTTCTGCATTAAAATGTTGTCTTGGATTGTTTTAAACAGAACAGGCATATTTCTTCTACAAATAGCATCTTTTATTTATTGTTCTGTTCAAAAGGTCATATTTTTTCCATACATAACAACTTTAATAAAAATCGATTCGTTTGACTAAAAAACGGTATTGAGTCAAAAGATGACGGCTGTACATTGAATGTCATTGCCAATAGCAACACTAAAAAAAAAATTAAAAAATATGAGTATACCTCTATGTCGACGTCGACAGATGACACTGACAGATGTTATTCCTGACGTTCTATCTTTCGATGCGAGTAGATGAAATTTGTGAAATTTTGAAGTTTGGAAGTTATTATGAAGTTTTTTTTTTTTTTTTTTTTTTTTTAATGCATTTAACATTGTAGTCTTAATCTTCACAATGAGCTTACATTTAATTAAATGTTAGCGTTTTTATAATAGGAACTAGATGTTTTTGTCTGTTTTTGTAAAGTTTGTTTATCATAGAAATCGACCTTTTGAACAGATGCTCCTCAGTTATAATCGTATTTGACAATCGCGAATCCACGTGGTAACCGTGGTTTCTCCTAATCCGTGTTTTTTTTTTTGCGCCAGTGTCGCGCAGGGCTTGTAGCCTCGGCGTGTTTTATATGGAATTTTTAATTTTTTGTATGGAAAATATGAAAAAATATTACCTACGTATTGAGTTTCAACGGTTTATGGGTTGAATAAAGGGGGGTCGAAATTTTCATTATTTTTGCGATAGGACGCACCATTTTCGAGATATAAGCAAAATAAAAAATAAATACAGAACTGTTTTTGCACGTGCAGTCGAGATGTTGGTGTGAATTTTAGTTCATGACAACGTATTTTATCCCACACCTTTTTAATCGCGATTAAAATTTGTCAGGTTTAGTCTGGTTTAGTTTTTATAATCAAACTTTTAGGTGGAAATCGTCAAGTTCAGAAATAGCTAAATTGCCATTTTCACTAAATTAAAAACTCAGTACTATCTTAGTGCTGTCAAACTAAAATATAGTTAAGTTGTCACTTTAGTCTATTTAAGAATGGGAAATCGTCGTTTGACAGGAATAAACAAAATTTTTGTCAGTGTTTTTTGTCTAGTTTACAGGCATTTGTGACAAGAAAATCGGCACCATTGTCGCCATAAGGCGGACTAAACTTCGCGCGCTCTCTCTCGCACACCGCTCGACGTCTCACTAGCAACAGAGAGCGCGCGAAGTATAATTAACATTATAGCAACAATGTAGCCCCAGCATAACTATTGTGTCGAGTTAGTCGCTATTATTTTGGCGTTTGTGTAAGTTAGCACCGACAGACATATTTTTTCTTTACATTTTTTTTTTGAATGATGTTATAATAATGTTCTTCTTGACTAGCATAACGAAAACGGGACCTAAAAGGTAGGGATATCGAATGAAAGTATAGATTATGTATATCTTAAAAATAGCCGTGTCAGGTGATCTTTATAACATAGGTATCTAAGTAAATAAAAATAGTAGGTACTGTCCGACAAGCTTAAGGTCAGATTTCGTATGCTTGTCAAATAATAAGGATATGCACGCTAATTGTGCACATTGTTAATATTATCGATATCATTGACGTCTATACAAAATAAAATGCATTCTATCTATCGGCTCGTGTTTTTACATAAGTTACGAATTACGATTGCAAAACAATTTTAGGTAGGTAGGTACTTTAGAAAAAAATATTACTTAGCTAAAGGAGAAACATCCGAACAGAAACTATAAACGCTAAGATTTTCAATAAGATGAATGTTGTTCTCAGAACAGTAGCGGTAGCAGGCGCTTCTGTAAAGCCAGATGCCAACTTGAAGTCATGGAAAGAGATTCCCGGACCGTCGTCTTTGCCCATCATCGGGCAAATGCACCATTTTATATTTGGAGGTGAGCTATATTTAGAACAAGCCTGGTAGAAAACCTCTTTTGAAAAGTATTCGACCGGGAAAGGTTACCGCCATTACTATTTTCTGTAAGCAGTATTTCTATGCACCGCTTTAAAGTTTAATTGCACAGGAGTTTTAAGTCTTTAAGATTGGCCGCTTTTTTACCTTTATGCCCCATCAACGTCGCTTGTAACCTCGACAGTATCTACTTCCCATCAGACGAACCGTTGACTTATTTGAATAGCGTAAGAAATATTTTATTTATTTGAAATCTTTCATTTAGGTGAGTTTCAAGGCATCCAACAAGCTGAAGGCACCATGAAACTATATGAGGCGTATGGGCCTATCGTTAGATTTGATGGGATGTTGGGCCGGGAGCCTATGGTTCTACTTTATGACCCTGAATGTTCAGAACACGTAAGTTTACTTAGTCTTTTTAAGATTACTTACTCTTTTGTTTTACGTCTTAGTAAAATCGTGAGATAGTTGATTAACAAAGAACTAAATATAAAAGAAACAAAGTAATGACTCTGAATTTGAATATCCATTTCCTCCATTACATCTCAAAGCATATTTACAGATATTACGCAGTGAAAATTCTTTGCCCGTCCGTCCGGGATTGGAAAGCCTTACACACTATAGACAAGAATTTAAGAAAAGCAAAGGTCATACTTTTCACACCACGGGCCTTATAACTGAGTAAGTTGACATAACGAAACGTGTGAATCAGCAAAAAATAAGAGCTATCAGAAACAGCATGTTTAATAATCCCAGATCAAGATAATGATTGAAAATTAAGTAAATAAGAAAAAAAGAAAATTCTTTGCTTCCAGCCAGGGAGAGCTTTGGAAAGAGTTCCGCTCAAAAGTGAACGCAGTGATGTTACAACCGAAAACGATCAAACAGTATGCCACAGTACTTGATGAAGTAGCACAAGTAATGGTCAAAAGGTAAGTTATGAACAACAAGAAATTGGCTTTAAACTTTTTTTTTAATGAATAAATTCAATTGCAGGATGAAAGCCAACCGTGACAAAAATAACATGATTAGTAACGACTTTGATAAGGAAATGAACTTATGGGCGCTGGAATCTATCGGCACAGTCGCTCTTGGCTGCCGCTTGAACTGCTTTGATCCCAAATTGCCCGCAGACTCGCCAGAGTGGCAGTTGATCCAGTGCGTCCACGATTTGTTTATTACAGCGAACGAAATAGACTTCAAACCAAACCTGTGGAGATGGTTCTCAACTCCAATTTACAAGAAAGCTATGAAGTTGTATGAACATCATGAAAAGTAAGTTCAATGTCAATTTAATTCCTCCAACTTTTTTTCTCATAATAACAATAGTAAACTATGT
The DNA here is from genome assembly GCA_916701695.1 of Agrochola macilenta. Classification (NCBI taxonomy): domain Eukaryota; kingdom Metazoa; phylum Arthropoda; class Insecta; order Lepidoptera; family Noctuidae; genus Agrochola; species Agrochola macilenta. The sequence goes on along the minus strand of OU753560.1, from coordinate 16,761,839 downwards.
GACATTATTCTGGTTCTAGTTTAACAAAACACTTCATTCAAAAAGGAAAGGAACAACTCAAGAGCGAATCTGATAACGAGAAAAGCGTTCTAGCAAAACTGTTAGATATCAACGAAGAAGTGGCTCATATTATGGCAAGTGACATGTTGTTTGCTGGTGTAGATACGGTACGCACAACTATGACACGATTTAATAGAGAAAAATAATCTTTGACTACTTACTCACAATCTTTGAAACTTTTAATTTTACTCAGGCCACCAACACAGTAACAGCAACCCTCTACCTTTTGGCTAAACACCCGGACAAACAAGCCAAGCTAAGGGAAGAGATAATGTCAAACTTAGAACGAAGACCGTACCTGAGGGCTTGTGTCAAAGAATCGTTGAGAATAATGCCGGTAGTATCGGCAAATGTCCGGAAGACAACAAAGGAATATAACGTTTTGGGATATAGGATACCTAAAGATGTAAGCTTGAGTTGTAACTATCACTTTTCCTCTGCTTATACAGCATGAATTTTTTTACTGTCTCGAAAAATATAGGGTATATAGGTAGGTGAACGGAGTAGAAGCCTATGGCACAATTTTTTTAATTTTTTCCATAACCTGGAATGAAATTGATCTATCGATAAATACCAAGCATTTCAAATCATACGGGGTTACTAAATGCGCGGAATTTATCAATGAATTCCTAGGTTTCGTTAGCGGCCGATAGGTAGTCGCCAGCCTCTTTGATATCCTTTCGCAGGCGCACAAGCCGCTCGCGCATCCCCGCCCGTCCGCGTCCCGCGCTTCAGTCACGGCGGCGCCGGCGGCGTGTCGTCGCAGTGTTTGTTTCCGCGAGTGCATCATCCGCCCGGTGATAGCTATCGTACCTAAACATGTACGAATATTTAAATGTTGAATACCTAGCAATGGTGCAATTTAAACTAAGTCATTCCATTTAGTGATTGTGTAAGAATTCTATCTAAATAGGTTTGTTTACATTTTTACAAAGCATACCCTAAAATACAAAGCATACACCACGGATAAACATTGTCTCTGAAAGGTACCTAACATTCAGTAGGTAAGTGCGGGTGCGCGTGAATCTCGAATAAACCTACTTTACTGTCGGCGTCGGCGTCGTCGTCGCGACGGTCGGTCGCGTAAGTCGCGTCGCTCGTGAGTACCGCTCAGCTGCTCGGCTTTCGTATGTGAACCCGTAGGTGAACTCTCACGCACACATCGAATTTCTCTGTACATGTGTGTGCGCAGAACGCTAAAATAGGCGCGCCGTCGTTGCTTAGCAACGGGGCGACCGAATGACCGAACGACCTTCTGTCAACGTTCTCGCTCCCGCATGTCCTTTTCATTTTGCTTGAAGTACAGCCGAGTATTCTTGCTTATTCAAATATTGTTTCGATTATTTTAAAAATATCAAATTGTTTTAAAAGTTCGTTCGTGTTTTTCGTTGTTTTTAAGGATAGGTTTTCCTAATGTGTTAAATCTTATTAGTAGGTAAATTGGTGAGGTTTTTATTTGTAAGTGTTTGCTGTGTTTTATTATTGTAGGTTAAGTTTTCTTATTATTGTGTCAGGTTTACCTATTTATTCTTTTGGTCTGAGTCAATAAAACCAATCAACAATAAAAGTCAATTGGGTATTTGTGTTGCAAAATTGTAAGTTTAGGTGTTGCATTTTTTTTTCTTAGTTTGTTAGTAAGTGGGATATTGGAATTGCGTTGTTTTGAATTAAATTTTGAAAATCTTTTAAACACGACTGTACCTTGCGAGCGCTTATTACGTACCTAGCGAAATAAATGTGCGTGCGTCTCGCTCGCACGTACAACTTTCATTCATACGCGATCGTAGCCTATGCCGTTTACTATCTCCTATTTTGGCTATTATTAGTTTTACGCACGGGTCGTAGGATGGATAGTTTTCATGATTTTTTAAGGATATTTGGAACTTTTGTATCTCAATGGTACTAAGCAAATATTCCCAGGCCTGGTTTCTGTTCCACTTACACAACACACCATATTATTCTCAAGACGGTAAAAAAAATCAGCCGGTTTAAATAGGTACAATATTAATATTATGAAGAGGTAAAATTTGTTTGTTTGTGTGTTTGTTTGTTTGTTTATAACTTTGTAAGTAAGGGGTAATCTCCGAAAATAACAGACCAATTTTTGAAGAAGGTTAGGGGAGAGTGGGGTGCATTCGTACAACAGGAGCATTCGTACAGTAGTGATATCTAAGCTATACAGCACACTGGCGTGTTCATATTTGTGTGCGTAACTCCCACTCGGACGCATAGGCTACGCGCGGAGCGGCGGGGCAGTGCGGCTCCCGGCTTCGACACAACAGGCCCGTTCATGTTTTCGCTCCACGTAAGTAATTTTTGGATTCACTTTGAAACGTGTTTAAATTTTATTAGTTTTACTCTAGTTATAAAAGTGATTCAATTTAGTTGGTGGAATGGTATTGAGGTCTTAAATGCACGCAGTTGTTTTCTGATAACTATAACGGGTATTTTTATTTTAAATTAAATCGTTGTATTTTTGGTTTGGGGTACCTTCGTGCAGTTAGCAGTGGGGTAGATTCGTACTGTACGAATCCTCCCCACACTAACTTGCATAGCATTAAACATTTTTTTTATCGAATATATTATTATTACAGAATCAAAATGCCGCGAAAGTATGTGAAAAAGGGGACGAGAACGGGACAAGTAGACGAAGATAGCATGAAATCTGCGATAGACGAAGTTTTGAATAAAACCTTATCTATCAGAAAGGCTGCGCAAAAATATGACGTCAAACCAACTACGCTCGAAAGTCGCTTGACGAAGCTACATAAACAAGCAGCTACTGAAGACAGACATAGTAAGGTACGTGTTTTCAGTTCCAAATACTCTTCAAACCAAGTGTTTTCTGCAGAGCTTAGTTCCTGTTTCACCTTCCTTACATAGATCTACAACTCCACCGACTTTACCTGCTGGAGGACTAATAACTCCAGAAGTTATCTGGCCTTATCCTATAGTAGACAGAACTGAGTCTAAAAAGTCGGGAAAAGGGAAACAGCAAGGAAAGTCGAGAATATATACAGATACTCCGGAGAAAATAAGACTAGAAGAAATAGAGAAAGCAAAACAGTTGAAGAAGCAAGAGCAAGAGATAAAACAAAAGGCTAAGGAGATGAAGCGAGCATTAAATTTAGTATCCGCCAACACCAATCCAAAAAGACAGAAGAAAACTGTAAGGACAACTAAATCAAAGAGGCAAAAGAAAACTTTCAAGCCTGTCAGTGAGGACGAGTCTGATTCTGAGGATGAAACTAATATCAGTTTAAGAGAAAGTTCTTGTTCTCCCATCGAAGAAGCGTCCGAGCAATTGGATGTTCAAGATGAAACTCCAGTTATGTCTATGAACATTAACCAAGGATGTTTCGTGCTAGTCAAATTTGCTAAAAAAAATACTGTTTTATATTATGTTGGGCAAGTGCTTATAAAGTACAGTCCTATTGAATACATAATTTCATTTATGAGGAAGAAGCCTGGTTCCGGGAAATTTGTTTTTCCCACCACCAAGGATGAGGGGAGTGTCAATATAACAGATGTGGTATATATACTGGCACCATCAAAATCTGCTTTGACAGCGAGAACGTCCCACATTTATAGCTTCGAGAAAGACTTATCTATGTATGCTGTCGGATAGTACGTGTATTAATACTTAAGACTAAGGCTTGTTGCTGTAATGGTAAAGTTTATTATGTTGATTCATTAGGTACCTACTTATTATATTAATAAGAGAAAAGTTATGATACGTTTTTGTTACCAAGACTAAGTAGTCATTTTTAGTACTGAGGTACGTTTTTTGTTACTAAGAGTAAGTAGTTATTTGTAGTACCTACTGAGGTACACAAAATAATAATTGATAATTGTTCCTAAAAAAAGGCTGATTCTGTGTTAATTGTGATCTCAATAAATGATAATATTACATTGAATAGTGGTTATTTCTCTCATTGTACGAAGGTACCCCACTATGTACGAAAGTTCCCTACGCTATGTACGAACCTACCCCACGTGTGGGGTAGGTTCGTACGTTTTTCTGATTTTAGTAAAGTTGTCGTAGCATCGCCATGCTTTCTTATATCGAAACAACACATCATTCACCTTAAAGGCTGATAAGTGCGGTATGTGACAGCATTAAAGTTATTTTTAAATAATGGATAGTTTTTGTTTTATGTGGCTTAAAGTAAAAAGTGTACGAATCCTACCCACTCTCCCCTATACGTTCGCGGTCGAAGTCGCGGGCAGAAGCTAGTTCATTCATATTTTGCAATTCAATACTTTAACAAATAGGTTTCCTATATTTATTGTTAAAACGACTGTTGCATTGACTATTCTTCGTTTCTTTAAATTGTTCTTACCATTTCAGATGAAGGTTATATTCGCCCACCGAGACATGTCCCTGATGGACAAAAACTACCCCAAGCCTCGAGAGTACATCCCAGAGCGGTGGTTAGCTAGTAAAGATGATCCACTTTACTACGGGAATGCCAATCCGTTTGCCCATCTACCATTTGGCTTCGGAGTCCGTAGTTGTATAGGTAATTGAAGAAAAAAAACAAAAGAGGTGGCGTAAATTGCAATGTTTAATTGCAAATATTTCTAGAAGAGATCAAGCCAGCTCATAACTAGAACGCAACGCATGATAATGTATGCGTTGACGCGTACGCATCGCTAGGCACACAGATTGTTTACTTGGTTGGAACACACATCCTGGTATTCAATCCCGACTACACTCATATTTGTAATTATTTCCTCTCCAGGTCGTCGCATAGCTGAACTAGAAATAGATACATTTGTGGCGAGACTAATAGAAAACTTCCAAGTGGAGTGGTTTGGGCCCCCACCGAAGATAGAGAAGGCGCAGCTCAATTATGTCAAGGGACCTTACAATTTTGTATTTAAGAATGTTAAATAAAGTGTTTTTAACGCTTTAATTTACGTCCATTTTTTTACTGTCTTCAAAGAAGGAGTAGGTTCTCAATGCGTCTGTATATATTTTAATAAATAATAAATAAATCAATATTTTTTTATTTAAAAAAAATAACAAATAAGGTTCAAAGTCAAAGTTAAACAATTTATTTCAATTAGGCACATAAACGGCACTTATTGTTTTACAATTTTACAAAAAAAATAATTGATTCTTGTCGCCCCTTCCAAAAGGTAGTTGTCGTATGGAGAAGAATGGGCAAGAAACTCCACCCTTACTCTTTTAAAATGTTTTTACAATATTTTGTATACATTCATTATATAATTATATGTGAAGACGATGCATCTAGAATAAGATTAGGTACTATACCACGATAGGTAAAAAATAATGAAAAAAATAAAGCAATAGGGAATATGCATGAGATTCAAATAAGGGTTAATTTTTTTTTTTTATAAACTATATTACTTCAGAATTGTGCCTCCATCAATATTTTTTATTAAAATTTAATAATGAGCGAGATTTTTTTTTTTAAAGTGCGAAAAAACTGTGGGAAATTCAAATACTTAAAAAGCGACGCTATTGGTCAGAGCGAATGTGACGTAACAGTCTATGACAACAATGTAATGTCAATGTGTTTTGTAGGAGTTTTTGCGATTCAGTCAGTTATAATGTGATATTTAGACATTTAGAAATTGAAGTTACATTTGTTTTGTAAGAAATACACGAAAGAATCTTTCTAAAATGACTGAAAGCGGTTTTGTGAAAGCCCCATCGGATAATTTGCCGAAAGTTGATGTGTTCATGATGACCACATTTTTTACATCAAATACCGATTTCACGTCTGTTGAAATCAAAGGAGTGAAAGCTTTAAGGTTATTATATATAACATATAATGTTTATTTTATCTTCCACACCTTTTCTGGAATAATTTAGTTTTAAAAAGCAACATAACCTAAAACAAATAAAATTACATAGCTTCGCAAAATCTCGAAATTAATCTAGATTGTGATTATATAAGGTGTATCTATTCATACACGAAATATTTTAAGAGATATACCTATAGCTGGTAAAGAAACCATAGCAACAAAAAAAAAAAACTAGGTAAGTAACTTATTTTTTTTTTTATAATTGAATATTACTTGACATACATAATAAATACTGGTTCCTTCTTACTTTTTAACATCCATTACGCTAGTTTGTACGCGAGCGGCAGTATTTGAGACGGCACCTGGCTTTTATGAATCATCAAAGAGAAACACGTGAGCGCGGCGCGTGGGCGCCTGCCTCCCCCGCCCGGCGCCCGCGCCTCGCCACTCCCACACAATCCGCGTGTAGTAACGCTTGCTCGCGCCTCAGCTGACACGCGTCGGGCTCGCTCGGGCAAGATACTTTCAATGCCTAACTACAGGTATTCCAACCAGGAGTACCAGAACATGGTGGTGTGTGTGTGTTCAACTACGGATCTACTAACAATAACAATGTTGTTTGCCCACAAAAAGACTAGTCAAACTTATAATCTAGCCGTAACGTAGTTATTTAATCGTCAAATAGGTTTTGATGAATCATACCGTATGTTATTCCACAATGACAAGACATTTATCCCGTTTATCTTTTGACCACTGCGGGGCGACAACGTCTGCAAATCTCTGGTAGGTACGATTTTTTGATCAAATAAATCCGCGCTACGCACTTAGTCTTTTTAACGTTCACATCTGTATGAGTAGATAGGTAGGCAACTAACAATCAGCTGACGGATACTACTCGATGCATGTCAATAACTTCCCAGAGGTCATTAACATGCGAATTCGAGTTGCACCTATCAGCTGTTTATTTGTATGTACCTAGTTTACAAATGTGTAGGTATTGTAGATTAGGATTAAAATTTGTTTTAATCGCATCTAGCTTTCTTTTCGTAAAATTCTAAAGGAGGGTAATTAATCATTTAGGTACCTACATAGGTTTAGGTGGTATTGTATTTTAAATTCACATTTATTATCAATGTAAGCGATACGCTATTAAAATAACACTAGATCAAGTTACGAAGTCTACCTATGTTGGTTTATTTTTAACATCATCACGCCTGCATTCTCCGTAGAGATAGGCAGAGGTGTATTTTCGTATGTCCACTACAGTTCACCAGTGATAGGTCCCATATAACATGAGGTGCGGGCAGGTGTTTGCGTCCGGCAGCACACAGACTACGGAGTGCGAGAGACGAGTGTCTGTGCGGCACCGCCGCGCCGCGTGTCGCATCGAGGCGGTCACCTCTCTCACCGTGGCGGGCGGGTCATTCATAGAATATGGAGTAAAGGTTTTATGCAAAATGTCTCAAGCAGTTTTAAAATTATAATAATTACGTAAAATAAAAAACATCGAGATATTTTTTTTTTTTTCGTGTGTATAGTTTCTTTTCCTCTTTTTCTTTTTATAGGTATATCTCTTAAAATATTTCGTGTATGAATAGATACACCTTATATAGAATGTTGTCATAATACTAGGATATTGAAATCATTTCGGAATTATTTTACGAGATGTTAATCTTGAGCACAACGAAATTAGTTGTTATTTGGTTATAATTACATACTCATTTGTTTTTTTTTTTGTAGATCAAAGAGAGAATCCTATGGCGATTCAGCAGTCAGATATGTTCAAGTTAAGCGATTAGGGGACATATGTATAGTCAAATCTCGGATAACACCTGAACATAATGTTCGTCAGAAGTGTTATGCTGTAACAATCACTTATAATGAGGCAGAAGAAACTGTTGTGTCCGTTCAATGTGAAGACTGTGCAGCACATAAAGGTAAGACATTGCTGTACAAAAGTAGTTTTAAGCAAAAACGTTTATGAAAATGCAAAATATGTGAACAGTTATGAATAAGTTACATGAATATATTTTTTTTACTTATTTCTCAGGAGGCTGTAAGCATACCATTGCCTTCTTGGCCTGGCTGCATAGGCACACTGAAGACCCACCGTCTACTAGTGTGGATTGTTATTGGAAGAAATCAAAGTTGTCTTCAGTGGGCACAAGCCTCAAATTTATGAAAGCATAAAGACATTTGCAACGCACCCAAGAAGCCAAAACTTGTGTCAGTTTCAACACAGACTTCACATGAAAGTTTATTGACTGTTGTTAAAAAATACAGTAAGGAAGTTGGTGATATAGAGAACCAACTGATGATATACTTTAACGAGCCAAGCAATTCTGAAAAATTATCAATCCATCGTTTAGTAAGCAGCATACCAAAGAAACCTGAAAATGCACAAGAGTTCATACAGTTTTGCAAGGTGTCAATGGAAATGAAAGCATGTGAAAATGCTGCATTTGCAACTGAAGAACAAAGCAACTGCCCTTTGTGGCATGAGCTCAGATATGCCAGAATAACAGCTTCCAAAGCATATGAGGCTGCAATTGCAAAAAGTTAGATGGATCTTTGACAGAATCCGTTATGGGAGCATCAAAATTACAAGATACTGATGCCATGAAAAGAGGATGATTGTTGGAGAGCGAAGTGAATAGGGCAGTGGAAAAAATAAAGAAAATAAAGATTAATAAATGTGGGATAATATTAAATCCATTATATCCTATTATGGGAGCATCACCTGATGGGGAAAATGATGTTTATAGCATTGAAATTAAATGCCCTTCGTCAGAAAAATCAATGAGTCAATATATAGGAAAGAATAATGCAATATCTGAAAAATACTTGGCACAAGTGCATTTCTCCAATAAAACGAAGGCACTTTTCTGTGTAGCTCACAGCGATTTTGAAAAATCTAAAAATATCAACATAGTTGAAGTAGACTACGACAAGGAATATTGTCAAAATGTAATAGAAAAATGTACCTTATTTTGGTGTGATGCCATTTTTCCTCTTTTATTTAAATAAATATAAAAATGAACATGAATAAAACAAAATTTTAATTAATCTATTTTTTATTAAAACATTCTACAAGTTAATTAGACCACAAGCTACTACTATAACATCATCTATAATGGGTATTAAGTTGTGGTCAACACAAGCATGAGGTAGTAAAATATTCAATTCTCTTAATCTACCAATAACACGTTCTACATGAATTCTTAATACTGCTATTCTCTTTGACTGTTTTACATCTTCTTTTGAACTAGGAGTAGACTTGTAAACAGAAGGGGGTGTGTAATAAGTGTACAATCCTTTTGTCCTAGCAAATAAGATAAGTCTTTGAAGCCCCTGTCTGCCATATCTGCTGTTTTAGGAGGTATACACTCATCTGGTTCAAAAGATGATGACGATAACAGTGAAGGTTAGGCAGAAGACACTGATGCTACATCAGGATTATCTTGAAATAATTTTCTTTTAACACCAGGTGCCTCAGCTATTTTCAAAGGAGATGTTGACGTTGTTTTAGATGAAATAGGAAACGGAGATACTGCTGTACTTTTTGTCAATTAACATTGACACTTTTACTCCTATAATATATTTTACTATTAACTTGAATGGCCTTGTCAACGTACATTTTCTTTTCACGATAAACGACTACAATGGATAAGAAAGTGCGAAGTACCAGCTTCACAAGCATTTTTGTTTTTAGTATCTTCTATGTATACGTGAGATGCAGACGAACTGGTACCAGCTTCACAAGCATTTTTGTTTTCAGTATCTTCTATGGAAATGTGAGATGCAGACAAACTGGTACCTGCTTCTAAATAATATGCTGATGATGAGTCACTAACACTGACACTTTGTTTAGCAGGTGGTGCAGATAGAGAGCTTTCCATTATTTCAAGATGTTTTCTCTTTAAGAAGCCTTTTCTCACTGGTGGTGGCTGCGAGTGCTGTGCCTCGGTATTGTTTTGACATTGAAATTTGTGAGGAAGGATACCTTTCTTTTATCTTAATGTGGTTTTTTGTTTTTCTTGCAAATTCAATATTTTATACATCATATAATTATCTGTATCTTCTTCTATCTGAAAACACAAACATAATAAATTAATAGGAAATAGAATGTGTTGTAAAGCAGTGTAACTGATGACACAGGTAAAACAAATATTGTCTTTTTGAAACTAATCTGTGTAGGTCTACTAGGGTAGATTGTTAGATAATTTTGCATGATCGAAGCAAAATCTTCACCATAGAACACAGAAGAGTTTTACAAACAAGGTTTGAAGGTAACCTAAGACAAACTGTGTCGACATCATAACCTTGTTTGTGTAGTTCAAATACAAAAAAATATATTTAGGGAACGACATAAATACTTACGTCAAAGTGATCTTCACAACAATATAAACAAGTTGATGGAGATACCATGTCTCTTTTCATAATTTGACACCACTTTCTCCTTATGTCCGAACCTCTCGGGCGACGGGTGCATTTCTTATTGTATTTCTGCACTTAGGCACAATGCAGTACTTGTATGTCGGTTTTTTGCATTGTTCTATAGAGGGAGAAGTTGGTTCCATGATGATGTATTAGTCGAAAATAGAAAACACTGTTTAATTGCAGCAGAGCACAATACTTCTTCAACCTAACCTCACCACTTGACACTTGTTTGTTTGTTGTCATAGACTGTGATGTCACCACACCAAGCGCGCCAAAATGGAGGGCGTTTAAATAGCCCGTGTCGGATGGTTATTTTTAACTTTTTTTTAAAGTACTTTCAACTGCTTTTTGGCGTTGATTTTTTTTTTTACTATTATTTGGCGATGTAAAGTATCGAATAAAAAAATACATGCATATTCCTATTACAGATAAATTAATTATGTGATAGATACACGGTGGTCACATATTTACAAACATTGCAAAATTATACGATATTCCTAACAATTTAACAAGTAATACTAATAAGTCAGTGTGTGAGTTCAAGAAATCACAGAATGTAAAATCAGAGTTATAAAAAATAACAAATTATATAATTAAATAAGCAACCAGTTTGATTTTGTCTAGACTCTAAATTGTCCTATGGAGCAGGACCAGCATGTTTCCAAGCATTCTTATCTTGGATATAATCCTCTAATTTGTAATATGCTTGTTTACAGAGTGTAATTTTAATATGAGTTTTAAATTTTCTTTCATTTAATTGTAATATATCACAAGGTATTTTATTGTGACATTTAACACAGTACCCCATAAAAGATGTATGTACTTTAGATAATCTCAAAAATGGTTGATCTATTTTATCTTTATTTCTAGTATTAAAATGATGTCTATCACTTATTTTTATTAAAAATATGAAGATTTTTTCTTGCATACATAATATTTTCAAGGAATTGGCAAGGTACCGTTATAATATTAATCTTTTTAAATAGTTCCCTGAGAGATTCGCGACGATGTAGATTATAAATGGCTCTGACAGCTCTCTTTTGTAAAATAAAGATGGATTCAATGTCAGCAGCCCGACCCCACAGTAAAATGCCATACGACATAATACTGTGGAAGTTGCTAAAATAGACCAAACGCGCGGTTTCTACATCTGTTCTCAAACACAGATAATCGAGTAAAAAATTCACATTACAAAAAAAGTGTATCGTTGATGCCTGTACTAATGAAAAATCATTGTAGGTATCACAGACACCAGGCGCGTTCCAAACTAGGTTACATAAAAATCTATATATATATATATATATAAAAATGAATCCCTATTCCCTTGGTCACGGCGTCACGCGTGAACGGCTGGACCAATTTCACAAATCGCCACCTTCACACGCGCAAAATTATTTCCAAGAAAAACCTGCATGGGCTCAACCCACACAACTGCACCTTGCTGTTGAACATGGCTTCTCACGTGACTTGACTGACTTGCTGCTGCGTTCCATGTGCATACTTCAAAATCGCATCGTTTTATATGGAGTTCAAATGGTTCACTAATGTTTCACCAAAACTCCATTGACAAATCTTTAGTTTACAACCAACGTTTCGTATACTATTTATTTTACAAACAACTTATTTCGCTAATATTTTATTTTATAAACACTCGTTTTACAAACATTTATTTAGCTAATTCTTCTCTTTACAAATGTTTCGCATGATATTTAATCATTTATAAATTTTTCATTTAATATTGTGATTCTTTTGGAAAAATCACGTTTATACTAAATATAATTTTATAATAAGTTTTCTAAACCAGTCACAAAGGGATCATGGTTGAAATTTCCATTTGGGTCTGAAGTGCTTTAAACCTACAAAAAATATTTTTTCTATATATTCTAGTCGTTTTTGGCACTTGCCGGCCGCTGCCGCGGCACCACTCGCTTCGCTCACTCGGCTCGTGCGTAGGGGTCACAGCTTTAACCTAACCTTTTTTTTTTTTTTTTTTTTTTGTCGCTGAGAAATGCTTTATGCATCCCCGGCTCGTGGGGGACGAGTCGGGGTATGTGGGACTCCCTGTCCTAGTGACAGTATACCCACTAAAACTCAGCGGTGTTCCCGCATCGCCGTGATGGGAGGGTCATGGGAAACCGGCTCAGCCTTTACATCCACAACCCTCCCGGCGCATGCCCGCCTAGCTGGCGGGCCCCGCATGCCCCCCGGGTTGGGGGGCTACGGGAATGGCCGGGAACACCTGGCCATTCCCGTCCGGCACTGGTGGAGGCCTGTGCGATACAGGCAAGGGTGCCCCCGCACCCGTTGCCTGCTGGCCTCCACCTGGGAGGAGTCGGAGATGACTATCATACTGACGTCTTCTTCGACCCCTCCTCCGCCTTCGGAGCGGCGCCTCGGCAGGATCGTCCTCCCGAGCGCGCTCCGCCGCCTCCTTCTGGGACATGACGTGTTCGCAGAAGGAGGCGACTGCCGCCCAGGACCCCTCGTCCCTCAGCATGGCGTTAACCAAGCCGGGGAGCGAGAGGTCCGGTCCGATCGCCGCGACGAGACTGCGGCGCGGCTCTGACCACGACGGGCACACCTCGAGGGTGTGCTGTGCCACGTCCTCCGCCGCGCCACAGTCGCGGCACGACGGCGTCTCCTCCCGTCCGATTCGGTGCAGGTACGATCCGAAGCAACCGTGTCCGGACAGCACCTGCACGAGACGGAAGGAGAGAAACCCGTGCGGACGCTCGAGCCAGTCTCGCAGCACTGGCCCAATCGCGTCGAGGGTTCGGCGGCCGAAGGCTGCGGTGGCGAGGTCCCCCGTCCAATGGACGACGATGGCGTCCCTCGCCTCCCGCCTGACGGCCTCCCGCTCTTCCGGGGCCGAGCGAACGCCCCTCGCCCTCCGCTCCGCCGTCCATTCATACACTCTGGCGAGCACCCACGCCTCGAGTTCCCAAGGAGGGGTGCTGGCCAGAGCGCATGCTGCCGCATAGCCCACCGTGCGGTAGGCCCGCGCCGCACGCTGGGCTATGGCCCTTTGAGGTGCCCGCAAGGCCGCGGCGTTCTCTCGTCTGTGGAGGGACTCCTCCCAGATAGGAGCCCCGTAGAGGGCCATGCTCCTCAAGATGCCGGCGTAAAGCTGCCGGCATCGCGCGCTGGGCCCCCCCAGGTTGGGAAGCAGCCACGAGAGAGCGCCCGCGGCCTTCAGCAGGCGCGACGACAGCCCGCTGAAATGCGGGCCGAAGCGCCACCTGCTGTCGAGTACAAGGCCCAGATATTTCATCTGGGCCTTCACCTCAATCCTGACGCCCTCCACGAAGATGTGGGCGTCAGGTGGTGGGTGGCGCTGCCGAGGGCCGTGGAAGAACACGGCCTCGGTCTTGTGCAGCGCCACCGTTAAACCGAGGCGGCGGATCCGCCCCGCGACCAAGGATCCGCCCGCCGAGGCCAGGTCGGCCGCCTCTCTGAAACTCTCCCCCCGGGCGGTGAGGAGAGTGTCATCCGCGTAGCAGACGACACTCGTGCCTCGGAGGAGAGTTCCCCGCAGGAGCCAATCATAGCCGACGTTCCAGAGGAGAGGTCCTAAGACAGACCCCTGTGGAACGCCGGCTTCAACGGCGTACCGCCGGACTCGGCCAGTCTTGTTTACCAGGAGGATCGCCCGATCCTCCAGGTAGCTGGCCAGCAGACTGCGCATGTACCGAGGCACTCCGTGGAATCGGAGCGCCTCGAGGATGGTGCAGTGGGGAACGGAGTTGAAGGCGTTGGCAATGTCGAATGACACAGCCAACAATCCGTCCCCCGCATCCATCGCCTCCTTCACCTGCCCCTTAAGGCAGGCCAGCGCGTCCACCGTGGACCGCTCAGCCCGAAACCCGAACTGAGCGTCCGACAAGTCCGGCCCGATACGCCGCAGATGGCCCTTCAGGCGGGCAGCGATTATCCCCTCGAACATTTTACCGACCTCATCGAGCAGAACGATGGGCCGGTATGCCGAGGGGGAGTCTGCTGGGCGGCCCTCCTTGCGGAGGAGGCACAGCTGCCCCTCCTTCCACGGTTTCGGGAACCTCCCAGACGCAAGGCATGCGCTGAAGAGGTCCCGAAACCTCTCCTCCATTTGAGTGGCGGCGATCGCCACCACTCTTGCCGGGACACCGTCGGGGCCCGGAGCTGTCTTCTTGGCGCGGATATGGAGAATCGCCGCGCCAAGTTCCGACTCCGTGACAGGAGGGGCCTCCTCTTCCTCCTCAGCTGGCGGAGCTGTCCCAAGCGGGGGGTCCATCACTGGTGGGGTGAAGTTGTCCCTGCACGGAAACAGGGACCGAACCACCCCATCCAGAAACGAGGGCTCGAGGGTCTCGGCAACGGGGGGACCAAAGGGGCGCAATTTGTTGCGCGCCGCCTTGTACGGTCTCCCGAAGGGGTCGTTGTCGAGACCCTCCAGCATCTCCGCTCTCCCCGAGTCTCTGGCGGCGGCGATGGCTCGGTCGAGGACCATTTTCGCCTCCAAGTACACCTCATAGAGGTGGTCCCCGACAGCCACATCCCGTCGACGCCGCCGCCGACTCCGCGTGTAGGCCCTCCTTGCCTCCACACACGCCGCTCGAAGCTCCGCCAGCTCCGCCGACCACCAGTACACGGCGCGTTTTGGTAGTGGTCGGCGAGACCGAGGCATGCTGGAGTTGCATACCTCGGTCAGAGACTCCCTGAGGTGCCCCGCCACGGTGTCCACGTCCAGACCGGCGGAAGACGGCGAAAGCCAGTCCTGGACGAACGCCGCCTCCCGCGCTGCCTCCCTGTCCAGGCGGGTGAGAGCCCACCGTGGGAACGGTGACGGCCCCGAGCGGGGCCGCGTCGCTCCGGGGCCACTGGTGGAGATGTCGAAACGAACGTAGCGGTGGTCTGACAAAGTCTCCACCAGGTCCACCCGCCAGTTCAGCACGCGCGCGGCTAACGCAGGGGTGGCGAAAGTGACGTCCACTATTGAGCCACCCTGCCGCCGCACGCATGTCTGGACGCTCCCTCTGTTCAAGAGGGAGAGTCCAGAGGAGGCCGCCCACATCTCCACTGCCCGCCCGCGGGCGTCGGTGGCCGGGGAGCCCCAGGTCACCGACTTGGCGTTCAGATCTCCCAGTACGGAGACCTGACGCGGCGCCGCACTGCCGACCACGGCGGCCAGGACTCCGAGATAGTTCTCGAAGTCCTGAAGAGGGCGGTTTGGGGAGAAATAGACCCCCACAAGGGCTAAGTCTCCCCACGCGGCGGCCACGTATCCCGGTCCCTTCTCTAATAGCGAGAGGGGAGGGGAGTCTGTGGAAGACCGCGCCGCTAGTGCCACCGAGCCGTCCTCGTCACCCAGCCAGCTGCCGGGGATCGAGTAGGGCTCGGCGACCACCGCTACGTTCACCAACCACTCGGCCATGACCTGCACTACCAGGTCCTGGGCCGCTCTGCAGTGGTTGGTGTTCGTCTGGAGGATGCGGTAGTCGGAAATTGTTATTCCGACATCGCACCCCCCACCTCATTTACCGCCGCCACTGGAGCTACAGCGGCGACGACTGCGACGGCGGTGGCAACAGGGCGAACCTGCGCCGGCACCACGCCCTTCCTCACGGGGGGCTTGCAGCTCCTGCCCATCATCCTGTGGTCCGCGGGGCGGCCACCGGCGGCACACGCCGCGCAGTGCGGCTTGGCGGCGGTGCAAGCGGCCCACCCGTGTCCCTCCTGCCCGCATTGAAAGCACGTGCCTCCCCAGTCGGACTTGGAGGGACACGTGGCTCGGGTGTGGCCGACCGCGAAGCACTTGAAGCAGCGGACAGGCTGGTCCTCAAGTGCCCGGACCACAGCCGAGCTGAAGCCCACCAGCAGCCGTCCCTTGGTCGCTGCAAGGACGGCCCCAGCCGCGGCGACTGGGCACTCGACGCGGATGATGCCCAAGCCGCGGCGGCCGGGCCTGATGACTCCACTCTTCACTGCGCCAGCTTCGCAGCCTCCAGCCGCCGCGACGGCCGCCACCACATCCTCTTTGGTGACCGAGTCATCCAGATCGGCCACCTCCAAGGCTGCGGTCTTAATTGGCCTGGCAACCTTGGCCACATCCGCGATGACCTCTTGCAACTTTGTTGCGAAGAGGTCCGCATTTGTGCCGCGCTTCTCCCCCGAGAACTCGAAAATTCGAGCCCCGGTTAGAGTTCGGCGGCACTTGATATTGCTGATCCCCAGCTGGGAGGGATCAGCATTAGTACGAGCCCGTCTTAGGACGGACTCATACGTTTCCCCACGCTCCGCGGCCTCCGGGGTGATGGTCACCACGACGGCCGCGGTTTTGGGAGGAACCAGCTTCCTCCCGCCGACCTTTTTCGCTGGAGGACCAGTCGCCGCGCTGGCGGGCTTGGGAGCCGACTTTTTCCCCTTCTTCCCTTTTTTGACCACTTCCGTCCACGGCTGGTTGGACGGGGTGGTGGAGGGAAGAAGGGCGTCTTCCTCCTGCAAGTTCTGGGAGGCTGCTGGAGCGGCAGAGGACCCAGACGCTCCCTCCGCGCTTGTGGTGGGGGCATGAGGAGCCGCCTTGGTCCTCTTGCCCTTGCCTTTGCCCTTGGCGGGCTGGGCATCCGATGCTGGGCCTGCTACAGGCGCAGGTTCCGGCTCCTTCGGCGGTGGACGCTTGTCCGCCGCTAGCGGCGGGCGCAGCCGCTTTTCCGGCAGGAGCCGGTCCTCGATGCCTGCGAAGCAGGCCCGGATGAAGGCCCTCTCCTCCATCACCACCCCGCGAATGGTGGCCTCAAGGCTAGCGGTTGAGGAGGTGGAGCCTCCTACCACCGGACCTGGGGCGGATTGGGCAGGCCTGGCCGTGGCCTCAGCCAGCTTCTGGTGCAGCTGGCTGACCTCCGCCTGCAGGCGATCCACCTTCGCCTGCAGCTGCCGCGTCTCGTCCGTGGCCGTGCGCTTGACCAGCTCTGTCACGATGCCGTGCATGCTGGCGGCACGGCATTTGAGGGCCTTCTGGAAGGTCCCCTTCAAATTGGAGGACTTTGAGGCGACCTCCAGGACCTCCTCCCTATCCTCCTGCGCCATGCGCTCCAGTTCCGCCAAGGAGTGGTCAGCGTACAGCACACTGGATGCGCCGTAGCCAGCCCTCGCCCTGGCAGCTTGCGCCTGCTGCTCCTTGGCGGCGACCCTCTCCTCCAGGTCTTGTTGGAGCTGCGCCCTCTTCGCCAGATTCAACTGGCGCTCGGCGTCCACCAAGCCCACACTGTGGGAAGAAGGCGCAGTAGAAGTCGAGGCCTTTCTAGACTTCGACTTCTTCTTCTCTGTAACGGACTCCGAGGAGCCCACGGACCTCTTCCGCTTAAAGCGGTCGCTCTCGGACGCCGACGTGTCCATGACGGAGTCGTCGGAGTCCGACAACTCGTCTGGCCTTCTGAATAATGAGCTGGCCGCAGATGGTGCGCGGTCAGCTTCCGACACGTGGCCCTGAGAAGGGCCGGTGGGTTGGCCCTGAGAAGGGCCGGTGGGTTGGCCCTGAGAAGGGCCGGTGGGTTGGCCCTGAGAAGGGCCGGTGGGTTGGCCCTGAGAAGGGCCGGTGGGTTGGCCCTGAGAAGGGCCGGTGGGTTGGCCCTGACAAGGGCCGGTGGGTTGGCCTTGAGAAGGGCCGTTGGGTTGGCCCTGAGAAGGGCCGTTGGGTTGGCCCTGAGAAGGGCCGTTGGGTTGGCCCTGAGAAGGGCCGTTTGGTTGGCCCTGAGAAGGGCCGTTGGGTTGGCCCTGAGAAGGGCCGTTTGAATCGCCCTGGGAGGGGCGATTCCGGATAAAACGGCCAGACGCATTACGCGCTGGCTTACTCGACATAGGGTTAAAATTCGACATGTTTGGGTTAAAATTCGACATTTGCGCAGACTCGACTGCTTGATGTCTACGAGTCACAGCGCACTTTAGCCACCGGTCTGCCACTCCGTTACGGTGGTCAGACACGGCGTTGCCCAGGGGATACTACGTGGAAGTATGCGCTGTGGGGGATCCCCCCTTTAACCTAACCTAACCTAACCTTTTTCGAGAACAACAATATCTAACCTTTTTTTTTTTTTTTTTTTTTTTTTTCCGGGCTGGAAAATCCTCATGGATGTCCTCCGCCCTGGGGCGGGTGGAGGGGTCTGTCAGACTCTTACTGACTAAAAACCACCTCGGTGTTCCAACTCACACCTACGCCGGGGGTCGCGGGAACTTGAAATCTTCCGCAACCCCCGGCTGGTGCCGGCCCGCCACCGCGGGCCTCCTCGCGGGTCAGGGGGGGGAGTGAGGTGTTTGACTCCCCCCGCGACGTCTCAGAGGGGCGCGCGTGGAACACTACGCGCCGCCACCTCGGGTCCTGATGTGTGGGGGGCGACGGACGTCTCCGAGTCCGTCACCCCTGGACCCATTTAGGGGGGCTGGAAGAGGGCGTTATCCGCCCTCCGCCGACGCCCGGTGCGCCTGCTGCGGGCCGGGTGAGTGGACGAGATCTCCCTCTCCCTTTCCGCAGCCTCCTTCTGCGAGACGACTGTCTCGCAGTAGGAAACCACCGCGTCCCAGGAGTCGCCACCGCCGACCATCGCATTCACTACGGCCGGCAGCGACAAGTCACTGCCTACTTCTGAGATGAGGGCACGGCGCGGCTCCTCCCAAGCGGCACACTCTGCCAGCGTATGCCGCGCCGTGTCCTCCCGGCAGTCGACGCAGTGGTGACACCGGGCGTCCGGCTCCCTGTTTATGCGACACAGGTACTTCCCGAAGCAACCATGCCCCGAGAGCACCTGCGTCACCCGAAACGACAGGGAGCCGTGCCTCCTCCCGAGCCAGCGGTCGAGCACCGGCCGGACCGCCTCGACGATGTCGAGGCCGGCGGTAGGGCGTGAAAGCCTGTCCCGCCATTCCACCACCAGGACCTCGCGAAGCTGAGACCGATGCAGCTCCATGTGTCGCTGCATCGGTCACTCGCCCCGCGCCCTCGCTTCCTCGCGCCACCGATACGATGACGCGAGTACTTTCGCCTCTAGGTCCCAGGGCGGGGATCCGGCCGGTGCACAAGCCGCCTCGTAGGAGATCGTGCGATACCCTCTGATGACTCTGACGGCCATCGCCATCTGCGGCTTGCGCAGTACGGCGATGCTACCGGCCGTCAGGTCAGCAGCCCAGATCGGGGCCCCGTAAAGGGCCATCGATCGCACGATCCCCACGTAGAGCCGCCTACAAGCGGCGCTCGGGCCCCCCAGATTGGGAAGCAGCGTTGATAGCGCCCCAGCGGCGCCCAGCAACTTGGGCGCCAGCCGTCGGAAGTGGGGCCCGAAGTCCCACCGGCTGTCGAGCACCAATCCTAGGTACTTCATGGTGGACTCGACAGCGATCCGAGCCCCCCCGACCACGATGTGTGAGCCGGGTGACGGCGCCCGCCGGGGGCCATGAAACACCATGGCCTCCGACTTGCTGAGGGCCACCTCCAGGCCTAGGCGACGTATGCGGCCCACCACCTGTGAGACCGCAGCCGTCGCCAACAACGCTGCCTCCCTGTGCGAGCTCCCCCGGGCAGTGACCAGCGTGTCGTCCGCATAACACGTCAGGTCTACCCCGGCACCGAGCTCGCCCCTCAGCACCCAGTCGTACCCGATGTTCCACAGGAGCGGGCCTAAAACCGAGCCCTGTGGAACACCGCACGACATGCGGCGCTGGTTTCCGCCATCACGTCCCATGTAAGTGACACACCTCTCCGACAGATAAGCCCCAACGATGTGGCGGAGGTAGGGAGGCACCCAATGATACCGCAGTGCCTCCCGAATACAACTCCAGGGCAGGGTGTTGAAGGCGTTGGAAATGTCCAAGGACACCGCCAGCATCACCCCGCCCCGGGACACCGCTTCCTCCGCCAGGACTCTAACCCGCGACACAGCATGAATCGTGGAGCGCCCATGCCGAAACCCGAACTGGCTGTCGTCCAGGTCCGGCCCCTCTCTGCACAAGTGGCCGACGAGGCGGGCTGTAATTATCCGTTTAAACAGCTTGCCCACCTCGTCAAGCAGCACTATGGGCCGGTACGCGGACGGCGAGTCCGCAGGGCGCCCCGCCTTCCTGAGCAGGACCAGACGACCAGATTTCCACAAAGTGGGAAACTGGCCCTGCTCAAGGCACGCTGTGTAGAGTCCTCTCAGTTGGGGCTCAAGCTCCTTCAGAGCGAGGGCTAGCACGCAGCCGTGGATCCCGTCGGGCCCCGGAGCCACGTTCTTGGCCCGGAGCCGCATCACGGCTGCCCTCATCTCTGCCTGTGTCACCTCTGGGACGCTGATGGCGTTCTCCTCTGTAGACTCTGCGGCTGTGGGCAAAGCCATCGGCGGCGGAGTATGCTCCGCTCTCGCCGGGAAGAGGGCTGCGACCACCTCCTCCAACAGCTCGGGTTGGAGACTCTCCGTAAGTGGAGGCGCCGCGGCTCGAAGTTTCCCTCGGACCGCGCGATAAGGGCGCCCCCACGGATCCCCGTCTAGAGTCTCCAACATCTCCTCCCTGGCTCGCGTCCTCGACTCACCGATGGCCAGCCACAGAGTCTCCTTGGCCGCGCGGTACACCTCATACAGCGCGGCCTCTTCGTCAGGGACCCGACGACGTCTCCTCCGGTATCGGATGTACTGGCGTCTAACCGCCACGCACGCGACGCGCATCTGCGCGATCTCGGCGGTCCACCAGTACACCTGGCGCCTTGCGGACTGTGCCTGGACCCGGGGCATGGACGCGTCGCAAATTTGCGTCATCGCCCCGCGGAACCACAGCACCTCCTGCTCGACGTCGACGGGTCCGGTCGTTGCCGACTCCCGGCTCCAGGCCTGGACAATAGCGGCCTCCTCGAGAAGCTCCCTGTCAATGCGCTTACGCGCCCAGCGCGGACCGTCCGGTCGCGGGGCCAGTGGACCGCGGCCGCCGGCGGTCTGGGTGGAGACGTCGAAACGGATGTATCGGTGATCCGACAACGTCTCCACCTCCACGGCGACACGCCAGTCGCGGACACGGCTCGCGACAGCGGGGCTAGCGAACGAGACGTCCACTATAGACCCGCCCCGCTGCCACACGCACGTGTGTACCGAGCCCCGATTTAGGACGGTCAAGCCAGTCGTGACCGCCCACTCCTCCAGCACCTCGCCTCTAGCATCGGTCACAGGGGATCCCCACGCCTCAGACTTGGCGTTGAGATCCCCCAGCAACAGCACCGGGCGAGGGTGGAGTCGGCCCACGACGGCACCCAACTCGACAAGGAACCTCTCGAAGTCGGCGAGACTCTTGTTGGGCGAAAAATACGCACCAACCGTGCCAATGCCGTCCGCGAGGACGGCTACCCAGCCGTGACCTCGGGACGGGTTGACAAGAGCCCCGCCAATGATGGCCACCAAACCGTCCAAGTCTCCCACCCAGTTATCCCTGGGGGGGACAAAATACGGTTCGGCGACCACAGCCACGTGAATCGACCACTCTGCCATGCTCTGGAGCAAGAGATCCTGAGCTCTAGCAGAGTGGTTGATATTGCCCTGGAGGAAATGGTACAGCGCCATTAAGCGCAATCCATCCCCTCCGCACCATTCCTAGGCCGGGAGTCGGCCGAGGGGCAGCCAGGCTGCGGGGGGGGTAAAGAGCCCCCGGCAGCCTTGGCAGCCCCTCTCTTCTTCTTCTTTGATGTGGCGGGTGCGCCACAGGCCTTTCCGCCCGCTCTGTGTCCGGCGGGCCTCCCCGCAGCTGTACAGAGGCTGCAGTTTGGCTCCGCGGAACACTGGGCCGCCTTGTGGCCGGCCTGACCGCAGCGATAGCACTGCTCGCTGCGGTCTATTTCGGCGGTGCACCGTGCCCTGACATGCCCAATGTCGAGGCAACGGTAGCACCGCAAGGCCTTGGGTTGCAGCTGCTTCACCCTCGCTGCCACCCACCCCACCAAAAGACGCCCAGCGTCGGCGACTTTGTTCGCCGCCACCACCGGGCACCGCACCCAGATCGCGCCGAGCCCGGACGCATCGGCGCGAACTTCCCCCGTACGGACGTCTTCGGGCGGACATCCCCCGGAACGGGCGATGGCCGCCACGACCTCAGCCGGAGTCGTCGAGTCGTCCAGCCCGTCGACGCGCAGTTCCGCGGTCTTCATCGGCCTGGACACCCGAACGTCCTCCGGATTGAGGACCTCCCTCAACTTAGCGGCCAGGACGTCCGCCTTTTCGCCGCTAGAGGCACCCGACACCTCAAGCAGTCGCGCCCCCGTAATCGCCTGCCTCACTCTGAGGCCAGACGGTATACCGAGGTCGGGGAACGCGACTTTGGCTTTTGCCTCTATAAGGACCGCCTTATAGGAGACGCACCTTTGGACGGCTCCGGGCTGCAGCGTAATAACTACAGCCGCAGAGCGTGGGGCTCTCACCCTAGGCGGCCCTTGAGCCTTCTTGGGTACCTGTGCCGGTGCTCCAGCGGGTACCGGTGGTGGCGGCGCCGTCTTCTTCTTGCGACGGCCCTTCTTTACCACCGTCGTCCAGGATTCCGCGGTGGACCCGGACGCGTTCGCCGAGAGAGCGGTCGCCGGTGGCGCGGCCGTCCGGGAAGTGGACGCGGACGTGCCCCCTGCAGGCTTTTTGGTCTGCGTAGGACCTGGCTTAGCGGGCTCCTCCTTCCTTCTCCTATCCGCAGCGAGCGGTGACCGGAGAGTCACTGCTGGGAGGAGCCTCGACTCCAGGCCCTGCAGACGGGCATTCATCATACCCCCACACTGCAGCATGCAGATGCGAACGATCTTCTCGATCTCTGCATCTGCAGGTGCGGGGGTACGGACCGATGACGAGGCCGACGACGGGGCCGGCGGTGTCAAGGCAACGACGACGGGAGCGGAACCGGTGGCCGCAGGACGCCTCTGCTGCCATTCCGCTCTCTGCGCGGCAAGCTCCCGCTTGAGGTCCTCCAGCTCAGACCTGAGACGGCTGTTCTCCTCCCACAGCTTCGCCGTCTCGTCTGAGCTTGTGCGACTAAGGAGGACCCCAACTGCCTCCTTGATGTCGCCAGCCGCCTCCTTCAGAGCGCGCGTGAACGTGCCCTTCAGGCTGCCAGACTTTGTGGCAACCTTCATAACGACGTCCACGCCGTCCAAAACTTGGCGACTCAGCGCCACCGCCGACATGCTCCCTCCGGTAGCCGCCTGAGCAGAGCGTCGCTCTCGGGCCAGTCGCGCCATTTCGCTGACCTCGTCAGCCGCCACCGCCTTCCGCTGCATCCGCTTTGCAGAGCTCGCCTCCGCCTTGTTGCTATGCAGTAACAGTGGGGACGCAGCGGAGTCTTCGCTCTTGTCCCCCGGGGTCCCCTCACTTTCTGCGCTCCCCAGCTGCATCGGTACCGGCGTAGCGGGCCGCAAGAAGCGACCCCGTAAATTACGGTCCGGTAACCGACCCCTCCCCCTCGTACCAAATTTTAGTGCCAACTGGTCCTCCTCCTCGGAAGAGAGCTCGCTGCGCGAGCGCTTCCCCCCCAGCTGTGTGTCCTGGTCGGACAGTCGGTCCCTCTCTGGACATGAGCCTCCTCGGCTTTTGTTGCCGTCAACGACGGCAATCGGCTTTGTTGCGTCACACAGGCGCTCCAGGCTAACCCGGAGTTCCTTTTGTTGCGACGCAACGATTGGTTTACGAAGGTCGGCGGTGGTCTGCCGGCTTACGAGACTAGTGGTGCCCCCCCCAGATACGGTGGGGCTGCCTTCCGTAGAAGGGCGGGATTGTACCTCCTTGAGGAGGTTGCCCGCCTGGGGAATTTTTCCATTAGCCTGCATTTTCATATTTTTTCCTTTTTAAGGGTGAGGTCCCTTTTTGCGCTAACGACCGGATAACCCTCCGGCCATTCATCCCCTCGGCACGCTAGACCTTGGGATTGGGACTCCCTAGTGTACGCCAACTCACCTCCCTCTGTAAGCAGAGGGGGGAGTAGACGTACGACCTCCTGTAGCCCGGTTCCCTTCACCGACCATCATGGATGATCGGTGATTGGAACCATGACCCTTCCCCGTTTGTTGAGAATTCGCCGCCAGCCCCAAGTGTCCACCAAAACCTGGTGGGCACTTGGAGCCGACCTTGCCCAGGGTGCGCCACGGGGAGGCTTCTCAACATGCACCCCAACAATATCTAACCTAATCTAACTAGTTCGGTTCCGCGTAGCCTACAATTTTTTTTTTTTTCTGTTGGCAGATGTCGTTTCTGGCATTTTTTTTATTTTTATGGTTTACTAAATATTATTAAAATTACCCTTTTGCTTATTTAATTAGTTTCATTTTTAGGAAATTGCGTAGGTAATTCAATATGTAAAACGTTTTTATTCCTAACGTTGTTTTATGAGATAACATGAATAAAAAATGAATAATTTGTCAAATAATACGTTATTAAAAAAAAGTTTATCGGATAATGATTTTCTTAATTGAATTATTTGGCAAAGTTGTTATTGTGTAATGATGAAATAACAAATCATATTTTTGTCAATCGTTACTTGTCAAATGAAAATTTGTAAATTAAGTTTTGGTGAAATGACTGGTCACCAGTTCAAATGGCGCTGTTGTTCTTAATTTTGATCCCACAGCGACGTTTTTTGTTGTACTTGTAGACGTTTACAGAAAGCTGGAACTTAAATGCGCTATGTGGGTGGAGTCTGTTGACAAGGAACGGCTGTCAGATATGCCGTTGGTCCTG
Source organism: Agrochola macilenta (assembly GCA_916701695.1). Classification (NCBI taxonomy): domain Eukaryota; kingdom Metazoa; phylum Arthropoda; class Insecta; order Lepidoptera; family Noctuidae; genus Agrochola; species Agrochola macilenta. The sequence continues at coordinate 16,736,868 of OU753560.1, read as the reverse complement.
CGCCTGATCTCTCCCCGGTCGTGTCAAATTACCAACCCATCGGACTATGACAGTAAGTAAAGAGGTGCGCAAACACAGGTGCACCCCACACCTGTGTTTGCACACATACTTGTGCCCTAAAGTTAATATCTCCCGCGTATTTGGCTAATCTCCGTTAAGAGGAAGCTCCCTAAATTGTAAGTTAATTTGCATTAATATTCTGAAACAGTCACGCATATAATAAAAACGCAACTTTTTATTGGATTTTTTTCTTTCCATGTACAAGACAGTTACGTAATTGTAACATTGTCACACGATTAATTTTTTATTCGAAAATCATGTCTTGTTTTGAAGATTATTTAAATAAAATCAAGATTACTCGGCTTTTATGTCTAAAATAAGTATTCAGAGTAAGAAAATTAGTTTATTATCCAACTACAAAATATTTTTTCTCTAGATCAATTATTACTTTAGTTATAAACGAAATAAGAATTGATACAATGCGCCATTTAGTTCCGTGCTCGAACACGATCAAAGAGCGCCGCGATATACAACTTTATTACGGGTACACTACATAAATACGAAAAACTTTATTCCGTCAGTCACAAATACGAATTTCAAAATACCGATTTTCATAATTCCGAATGGTTCAAAATTCCGACTATAACAATTCCGACATATCATTACTCCTATTTTTTATAATTCCTAAATTTCAATATTCCTAACGTTTATAATTACTATTCTCAAAACACCGAGTTTCAATAGATCGAATAACAAAAAGTCCGAATTAATGATAATTCGAAACATCAAAAATACGAATTCCGATTATTAAAATACCGATTAATACAATTCCGAAATTAAAAATTGCAAGCAAGCATGCAACATGCAAGCGGGCATGCAGGATCTCCCTTGTTTCATCGAAAAGAAATTTCCAAATTATCACTTCCCAAACAATTTTCCGCATAATTTCAGTTGCCAAATTATTACTTAGCAAAAAATCTCTTCACTAATAATTGTAACGCAAACCTAATGTTTTGCAAGTGAACGTTTAAAAAATAACTTGTTTACCAACTTGTAATTTTATCAATTTTTATTTAGTCAAATATTTCAGTTGGAATAACTGATTTTACGCAAAATAAAGACGTTTTATTACAAGGGTGTTTTTTCCACTTGGGACAAATTCCAAACAGGTAATAATATATTTTTTTTTTTTTTTTTTTTTTAAGTTAGTAGCATTTTTTTAAATTATGAATCTCGTCTAACTAGTTCCATCAGTCATCATTCAGTTGCTCCATGTAAAATACTGGTATTCAGCTACATCCGGTTAGACTGGAAGCCGACCCCAAATATGGGAAAAGGCTAGGCAGAATGAATGAATCACGTCTAACTAATTCAGTTTCGGGTAACCTGTTTCTTTTCCATATTTTTTTTCTATTTAATCTAGTCGTTTCTGGCTCTCGCCGGCCGCTGCCGCGGCACCGCTCGCTTCGCTCGCTCGGCTCGTGCGTAGGAGGTCACAGTTTTAACCTAACCTAACCTAAAGATTAAAAAAAAAAAATAACCTACTCTAACTAGTTCCATAACTAACTGACCAAACGTTTATTGTCTAAAGATTGTTTGCTGTAATAAATTATTTGATTAAAGACCAAATGGCTAAATGACATTATCCTTGATAATATTCTGCCAAGTAAAAATTTGACCAAATGAAAATGTGCGTACTAAAACCATTCCAAACATTGCATTGGAATAAAAAAGGTTGCTAAAATTTGTTTGGGTAGTGAAAATTTGGCAAAATCTTTTCGGTAAAACGGCGGGATCCCAGGCATGCAGCATGCAAGCAGGCAAGCAGCAAGCAAGCAGCAAGCAAGCAGGCATGCAACATGCAGCAAGCATTGTTTCTGTCACGGCTCCGGTGCTGCGGGGTTTGGGCGGCCCCACGCGAGCTTATCGTCGCAGATGGTTTTAACGCTCACCACCTGCTCCTCAGCTCGCGAGCCGCCCCACCCCTCCGCGACTACGCGGGCTTAAATTACACTCTAGGGTAGGGCAGACAAGACTACGTGAAGTCGGTTTTGCAGCGATTCGTTTCTGTCACTAAATTTTGTAGCACAACATCTTGACTTTTAGTTTATTCGAAGTATTGAAAACCGGATTGTCGTTTTTCGGACCGAGAACCCTTCGAGCATTTGATTCTTCGAACTTATGAAAATCGGAAAACTAACAAATCGCATTTACGAGTTTCGGTAAAATAAATTTCGTGATTTTTAATAATAGACATTATAATTCTTAGGTATTATGAAATTCGGAACATCGAAATTCGGAATAAAATATTTCGGAGTATTTGGGTGTTCCTCTTTATTACTGATACTGGTAGCATATAGTGGAGTGGCGGGGTGTTTGGGGGCGGAGCTTGTGCGGAAATTGTCTTTAAAGTGCCTGGTTTTAAGATTGGTCGCCGTGACCGAAATTCGGTCGGGAGGATATAATTAAACCAGGGAGAAATGAAACAAAATCTTAAATACATAGATACTATAAAATTATTTAATGTAAAGTACGCACAAGATACAAAAATTCAATAATTATCATTACTAAATTATAACAAAACATATGTTTTGTTATAATTTAGTAATGATAATTATACAACTTTCAACTTACACACTACAACAACACACTAACAACACTATAACAACTTTCTATATATTTTATCGAGGTAATATTACCTCGATAAAATATATAGAAAGTTGTTTAATATTCTAAATATTTATTTATTTATTTATTATTATTGCATAATGTACACTCAGTTACAGGCTAGGCTAAAACTTATGAGTACATGACCCTGTTAGGGCGCAGCAAGTATTATTACATTTAACTTACATCTAGGTTAGATACATATTTGGAAGTTAACATTATATTGCATATCTACTAAATATCAATATCACAACATTCATTATTATTACTACTAATGTATAATCTCTTTGTAAACATATTTAAGTTATATATACCTACACTTTTGATTACTTGTTTATTGGTAATTTATTACTGTTAAATGATAAAGTTGCTGGAGAGTATTAAAACAAACGAGGTCCTAGAACCGTTCATTCAACCGTTCTTTCTAAAAAAGAGATTTAAAAACATATATAAAAACATAAATAAAAACTTTTATACAAAACAAAATAGCTGATTTTCCACAAAACAAAAACTACTTATGAAAAATTGTAAAATGTGTTTTAGTTTTTTTGCCTCCGACTTCCGAAATTAGTTATTTTTCACTTTGTAGTGTTTTTTTGTTAAAAGAGGTTTTATTATTAACATTTTAGTTTCAACACCTAACACAAAATTCGTATACCAACATCAATATAATACACTAAGTGGAAAAAAAAGGATTATTGAAGGTAACTCAAAAACCACTGATAAGAACTTGACCAAATTTATATGGGACCACCTCAAGATTAAATCCTTTCAAACATTAAAAAAAAAATCGTTTCGTATACAAAGAAGTTATGCCCAACATATATTATTACATTTTTAATTTTTATGTAACCTAGTTTGGAAGGGGTCTATAATACAATGATTTTTCATTAGTACAGGCACCAACGATACCCTTTTTTTTGTAATGTTTATGTTTTACTCGAATATTTGTTTTTGTGAAACTTGTGTTTTTTCAGAAATAAAAAAATATTTATTTATTTATTAAAATATGTACATTGAGAACCATCACCAGAACCATCGTGTTGTATGTGCATTGAGAACCTCCTCCTTTTTTGAAGTCGGTAAAAAATGGATGTAAAATAAGGCGTTGAAAACACCTTATTTAACATCCTTAAATACAAAATTGTAAGGTCCCTTGACATAATTGAGCGACGCCTGCTCTATCTTCGGTGGGGGCCCGAACCACTCCACTTGGAAGTTTTCTATTAGTCTCGCCACAAATGTATCCATTTCTAGTTCAGCTATGCGACGACCTGGAGAGGAAATAATTACAAATATGAGTGTAGTCAGGATTGAATATCAGGATGTGTGGTCCAACCAAGTAAACAATCTGTATGCCTAGCGATGAGTACGCGTAAATGCATACATTATCACGCGTTGCGTTCTAGTTATGAGCTGGCTTCGTCTCTTCTAGAAATATTTGCAATGTACACCAAACACCTGTTTTGATTGTTTTTCCTTCAATTACCTATACAACTACGGACTCCGAAGCCAAATGGTTGATGGGCAAACGGATTGGCATTCCCGTAGTAAAGTGGATCATCTTTATTAGCTAACCACCGCTCAGGGATGTACTCTCGAGGCTTGGGGAAGTTTTTGTCCATCAGGGACATGTCTCGGTGGGCGAATACAACCTGCATCTGAAATGGTAAGCCAAGCTAAATTTAAAGAAACGAAGAAGAACGGTCAATGCAACAGTCGTTTTGACAATATAACAAGGAAGCCTATTTGTTAAAGTATTGAATTGCAAAATATTGTTCTAGCAAAACTGTGATTCAAATATCACTCGTAAGTACCAATAGATAAGCAGAGGAAAGTGATAGTTACAAGTCAAGCTTTCAACAGCCGTGAAATAATTTTAAATCCTTAAAATATTACAAACTTACATCTTTAGGTATCCTATAGCCCAAAACATTATATTCCTTTGATGTCTTCCGAACATTTGCCGATGCTACCGGCATTAGTCTCACCGATTCTTTGACACAAGCCCTCAGGTATGGTCTTCGTTCTGATTTTGACATTATCTCCGCCCTTAGCTTGGCTTGTTTGTCCGGGTGTTTAGCCAGAAGATAGAGAGTTGCTGTTACTGTGTTGGCGGCCTGAGTAAAATAAAACGTTTCAAAGATTGTGACTAGTCAAAGATTAGTAAGCTGCTTATTTTTCTCTATCAAATCGTGTCATAGTTGTGCGTACCGTATCTACACCAGCAAACAACATATCACTTGCCATAATATGAGCCACTTCTTCGTTGATATCTAACAGTTTTGCTAGAACGCTTTTCTCTTTATCAGATTCGCTCTTGAGTTGTTCCTTTCCTTTTTGAATGAAGTGTTTTGTTAAACTAGAACCAAGAATAATGTCACATAGTTTACTATTGTTATTATGAGAAAAAAAGTTGGAGGAATTAAATTGACATTGAACTTACTTTTCATGATGTTCATACAACTTCATAGCTTTCTTGTACAATGGAGTTGAGAACCATCTCCACAGGTTTGGTTTGAAGTCTATTTCGTTAGCTGTAATAAACAAGTCGTGGACGCACTGGATCAACTGCCACTCTGGCGAGTCTGCGGGCAATTTGGGATCGAAGCAGTTTAGGCGGCAGCCAAGAGCGACTGTGCCGATGGATTCCAGCGCCCATAAGTTCATTTCCTTATCAAAGTCTCTACTAATCATGTTCTTTTCGTCACGGTTGGCTTTCATCCTGCAATTGATTTTTTTCATTAAAAAAAACAAAGTTTAAAGCCAATTTCTTGTTGTTCATAAGTTACCTTTTGACCATGTCTTGTGCTACTTCATCAAGTGCTGTGGCATACTGTTTGATCGTTTTCGGTTGTAACATCACTGGGTTCACTGTTGAGCGGAACTCTTTCCATAGCTCTCCGTGGCTGGAAGCAAATAATTTTCGTTTTTCTTATTTACTTAATTTTCAATCATTATCTTGATCTGGGATTGTTTAACATGTTGTTTCTGATAGCTCTTCTTTTTTGCTGATTAACACGTGTCGTTATGTCAACTTACTCAGTTATAAGGCCTGTGGCGTGAAAAGTATGACCTTTGCTTTTCTTAAATTCTTTTCTGTAGTGTTCAAGGCTCTGGAATCCCGGACGGACGGGCAACGAATTTTCACTGCGTAATATCTGTAAATATGCTTTGAGATATAGAGGAAATGGATATTCAAATTAAAAGTCATTACCTTGTTTCTTTTATATTTAGTTATTTGTGAATCAGCTATCTCACAATTTTACTCCGCGTATAACAAAACAGTAAGTACACTTACGTGTTCTGAACATTCAGGGTCATAAAGTAAAACCATAGGCTCCCGGCCCAACATCCCATCGAATCTAACGACAGGCCCATACGCCTCATATAGTTTCATGGTGCCTTCAGCTTGTTCGATGCCTTGAAACTGACCTAAATGAAAGATTTCAAAAAAATAAAATATTTCTTACGCTATTCAAATAAGTCAACGGACCGTCTGATGGGAAGTAGATACTGTCGAGGTTACAAGCGACGTTGATGGGGCATAAAGGTAAAAGAGTGGCCAATCTTAATAAATACTTAAAATTCCTGTGCTAATTGACCTTTAACGTAGAGCATAGAAATATCGTTTACAGAAAATAGTAATGGCGGTAACCTTTTCCAGTCAAATACTTTTCAAAAGAGGTCTTCTTATCCTAGGTTTGTTCTTAATATATCTCACCTCCAAGTATAAAATGGTGCATTTGCCCGATGATGGGCAAAGTCGGGGGTCCAGGAATCTCTTTCCATGACTTCAAGTTGGCATCTGGCTTTACAGCAGCGCCTGCTACCGCTACCGTTCTGAGAATAACATTCATATTATTAAAAATCTTAGCGTTTATAGTTTCTGTTTGGATGTTTCTCCTTTAGCTAATTTAGTCAACGCTTTTTTGCGCAATTTAGTAAACGTTCAGCTCAATTATATAACAAAATAAATAAATAAATTTTCATATATGAAAAGTCTTATCATTTAAGTAAAGAAATGTTGATTGACTGGATAAAACCACTGACATATGATAATACTGAAGCTGTCCTACAAAACGTAACTTAACAAGTATACGACCCGCTCATCCTACACATACATTCACACACACATACGAGTACTCATACAATCACAAATCCAAAACACTCATGTACACTCAATAGCACACACACACTCATGCACACGCTCACACAAGTTCACATAATTATAATTTGTCTTTTTACTGTATTTTTTGTTTTTTTGTGTTTTAAGTAAGTACTTACTGTTGTGAAGAAGCGGAGTCCTCATACAGGCATTGCTTAAATGAAGACTCCAAACCCAAAATTGTTTGTGTATAATTTTTGGACACAATAAACGTTATTATTATTAAACGTTATTATTATTAGCTAAGTAATCTATTTTTTCTAAAGTACTGACCTACCTAAAATTGTTTTGCTATTGTCATTCGTTACTCATGTACAAACACGAGCCGATAGAATGCATATTTTGTATATCGTCAATGATATCGATAATATTAACAATGTGCACAATTAGCGTGCATATCCTTATTATTTGACAAGCATACGAAATCTGACCTTGAGCTTGTCGGACAGTACCTACTATTTTTATTTACTTAGATACCTATGTTATCTAAAGATCACCTGACACGGGTATTTTCGAGATATACATAATCTTTATTTTAATCAGATATCCTTACCCTTTAGTTCCCGTTTTCATTATGCTAGCCAAGAATAATATTTTTATAACATCATTCTACAATAAAATTGTTATATTTGTGGGTCCTAACTTAGACAAACGCCAAAATAATAGTGACTTAAGCGCATTTTTTCACCATCCATCTTGCTGTACGTCCCCGCCTAGGCCGCGGTTAATGTTGCCAGATCTGGGGTATTTTTCGCGATTTTACCCGAAAATTCTCTAAATCCCTGTCAAAATTAAATAGGCCCAAGCCATGCATAGTATTAATCTTTTTACCGAACCTGTTGTACAGCAAGCTTAAACACGATCCAGCACGCACGATGCAAGATTTCGCGGTGGCGGGGCCGCTTGCTGCACGCTTAGCTTGACCACAATAGAAACGCATTTTGTCGACGGAAGAATAGACAAAATGAAAGATAAACAATCACAATCAAGTCTATTCTTCCGTCGACAAAATGCGTTTCTATGATGGTCATGCTACGCGTGCAGGATACAAAATTGGATCGTGCAAATCCAGCAAGCAATATTATTAATTGACGTACGTCGAGACTATTCACTGTCGTTTTTCGTCGTCCATCGTGCTTTGCTTTGGCGGGACAAACAGTAAGATGGTTGGTGAATAAGGCACTTACTCGACACAATAGTAAAGCGCCTTATTCACCATCCATCTTGCAGTACGTCCTGCGAGCGGCGTGCTAGAGAAAACGCGCGAAGTTTAGTTTAACCTTATCACGACAATCTGGCCCCAGCATTAGACGGAAAAAGTTAGTTGCTATGTAGCATCAAATACGGAAGAGACCAGTTTTGCAATTGACTTGTGCAATAATGAAGATTGCCTAACCACAGGGGCAACTTTGGCACTGGACAATTTAGAAATTTATCAATTGACGGATTTAAACTTATACAATGAATAAAGTCAAATCGGTCATAGTAATTTGATAGTCGCTATGGGAGAAACGGTTGGTTTCATGGGTTGTTCCCATACATTCTAATTATTTTTTTAAACATACGTATATAAACAGCAGTTGAAAAGCTTCAAAGGTACCCATTTTTAGGCAAATCTATTAAATACATCTTGTGAAAATTCTACTTGTATTAAATCTACATAGTCTACATTATTACAAAATAACCGGCCAAGTGCGTGTCGGACCACGCACAATGATGGGTTTCGTAGTAAGGATGAATTTATCCTAATAACAAACTTAAAATTGTAGTTGATAAACATGTTCTCCCATGAGGAATGTATGGGAGAACATGTTTTTCAAACTGCAAATTTAAGCTGGTCGATTATTACTCGTTAACATGTAAAGTCTACTTAGCGGTGATAGTTTTCCTTTTAACTTCATTATATAGACTACTGCTGTGATTTTTTTCACAAATCCAAGTACAACCATCTAGCTGGCAGGGGGGGAGACATGACTCTAACAAACATAAGCACTTTACAGCTTAATATTTCGCAAACGGATCCCTGAATTGAAAAATGGTTTTTGACACAACCACAATATTATTGAACGACGTTTCCTACGACACCCCACATCATGGGATAGACGAAAAAAAAACACCCAACTTAACGTGCAGGAGAGTGTAACGTAACGTTTTCCTCCGTGGAGGGAAACGTAGGTCACAAATTAAATAAAAATAAAAAGGTATTAAAATTAAAAGTTAAAATTAGTAAAAGTAAAGTTAAGTTTAGGACACAGGACAGGCTCGGGTTAGGCAGGAACAGGCACAAGACAGGCTCAGGTTAGGCAGGAACAGGCAGGCAGGGAGTGGAACAGGTGGGCAGGCAGGCAGGCCGCAGGCAGCGTGCAGGAGGCTGGGCCGAGGATTATCCCCCCTGGAGGTACACTCCAGCCTGTGGAACGGAGTAGAGGTTGTGAGACTTTGTAGATGGAGGCGCTTTGAGGCGCCTCACCTAGCGGGAGGACCGCGCTAGCGTCACAGGTGACGGCGGAGGTCTCTCTCGGAGAGTAACGACGTCTAGTGTCGGAGGCCTTCGTGTGCGTGTGCTCGCGGCGTTTTACGCCGCGTGGTTAAGAGTTCGTTAGAAGTGAGCACCTCCTACAGGGCTAGGCAGGAGGGCCGAGCGAATTAAACACAGTATTACACAGTATTAGAATGTTTATTGACATAATCCACTCAGTATCGATAGTTTAAATTACACAATAAAATTAGGACACTCGCGCACGCTAGTTATGCTAGTTTTAAGAGACTAATATTCGAGTAGCTAACTGTTCAACAAATAAGACTTAAGGGCATAAAAACAGTGACTCCGTCTCAAGTTAAAAATACGACTCCCGAGGGCTCAGACAAGACTCGACTCTCAAAATATGAAGACCGTTTTTATCGTTCTGTGTCATATTTTAAACGTTTTTAAAAACATATTCAAGTTAATTCTTAATTTAGATATGACCAGCACTAATAAAAACGGCTTACAGAGGAGAAATCTTAGATCTACGCTTATTGCGAAGGTTCAGTGTGTACACCCACTTTATGAGAGAAGATAGAGTGTACTTATCTATGATGTGTTCTGTCTATGTTTTAGAAAAGTAAATTACGACAGATGACATTTTAAGATGAAAACGTCAGAATATAAATATTCTAAAGTTTTTTACAAAAGGGAAAGATAATAATATAAAATCGATTTGGATACTAAAACAAGAGATAATTAAAAGTATGCTTTACAGAGGTAAACAGTGCTATAGAATATAAAAGTGAGTTAAATATATGTGTCAGAATATTAATAGGAAAATATATCAAAAGGTGGTTTGTTTAATATAATAACATAAAGAAAGAGTAACGTGTTTATATGTAAATAAACTAAAAGATGTGGTTCCAAATAATGGAATACCACAAGAGGTACCCCAAAAAAAAAAAAATTTTGGTTTTTATTTTACCACTTTCACGGCGATTAATATGTACACCCATGCCCAATTAGAGCTTTCTAGTACTAACAGTCTCTGAGCTAAGCCGTGGACAGGCAGACGGACGGACTTGGCGAAACTATAAGGGTTACTTGTTTACTACGGAACTCTAAAAATCGCCACATACAGAAACCACTTGTCTTATAACAATGATATTTATGTCGAATCTACTCTAGCATATAAACACAAACTGATTAATTATTCGTTTTTAATGAACCGGAACACCTACTTAGCAAGCAAAAGTTACAATAGATACACCTGTTGATATGTAATTTGTACATTAAAAGTGAGGTTCGGATGAGATACGGTGGAGACAATATTCCTAACCTAGCATAACCTCAAATACCCAAAATTATGGTGTTTAATAAACCAAAAATAACACTCACCTGATAAAATCCTTATTTATTGTCACTAAATTGAACAACGGCTTGAACTTTGTCGTCTGCATATTGGTGTAGTTGATTACACAATAACACAATCAGCCGTTTGTTTTGTTATCACAACACGCGTACGTCCAGCAGAACTAGAGATATCACTGACGCATCACTGGTATACACTGTTGATTAAACGTAGCTTTAACTTTGTTAACAGCAATTATAGCCTTTATATCTACGTTAATAGAGTATTCGATATTATTTAAAATCACTATATCTTCACATCGTGTTTCGTTTGTTTACATCTCATTCATAATTATATTAAATGAATATCGTGGAACGAGTGGTTTGAAACTATTTCATTGGTGGATCTGTAGACTACTGAACTGCGAATGATCTGCCGAGAGTCCGAGTCTAGTATACTATGTGTTTATAAACGCGTTTGACCTTCATTATTATTAAACTGGCTCCGGCACGAAATCGTTTGATAAATATAATTTAGCTTCAGCCATTCAAATAACAGTCGTATCGTATTCAAGCAGAGTCGGTTTTTGGTAGTTGGCTGTTTGTGGTTGAGTATTGAAAACTCTTGTATCATTGTTGACGTGAAATGATCAAAGGTGTCATATTGTTTGATATTAATCGTACACTAGTGGGTAGTGGGTATTTGTAAATTAAAAGTAAATTAATATTAATATTTGTGGTACATTAAATAATTACTAAAATTCCATTTATTTCCCATTTTTAGGGTTCCGTACGTCCGAATGAAAAAACGGAACCCTTATAGGATCACTTGTGTGTCTGTCTGTCACAGCCAATTTGCTCCGAATCTAATGGAACGATTAAGTTGAAATTTGGTGCACATATATATTTTTGTAACCCAAACACGGACGTATAACGTAAATAAATATTTTTTTAATAAGTGACCCCACTTGCTGTGGGTAGCAAATAAGAAAATAAAATAAAAAAGTTGTGCAAACTGTACAGTGTGACATATCAAATGAAAGGGCTTATTGCGAAGGTCTCAAACATATTTATTTTATCATTTTAAAATAAAACGTTTTATAGTTATTTAAGAAAATAGATGAAAATTTACCACCATATCTCCGAAACTACTGAGCCAATTTTTTTTAAACAGTTCTACACTTATAGATTACAGAAAAACCTATAAGAAGTCTATGTTTTAAAATAAAATTGCAAATCTCTCCATGGTGCGTACAAACTTACATTTGCAGTGGAAATTTATGGGAGAACATATTTCAAATACAATGTTAAGTTTTTTCTTGGTATAAATTCATCCCAATTACAGAATCCTACATTGTGTGTGGTCCGATAGACACTTGGCCAGTTTTTTTTTCATGTTTGAGTATTTTGAGGGTTTTTGGGTACCTAATAAACAAAAGAGGTCCCATATCCGTGGTGAACTTCTGGCCATATTCTCTTTTTTTCAAATGTGTTCTGATGTAAATTTGAAAATACACCATTTCAAATTAATTACGTACCTACACTGTAAAAATTCCACGGAATTTTCTGAAGACCTATTTCAATGTTGTCGTAACAAGATTCGCGGTTCGTCAGAGACAGTCTGTAGAGGGCATAAAGAGGGCTGGGGCCCTCAGGACGCACTCTTAAATATGCTGAGTGTTATCGAAAAAGGTACCTTTATTGGATGACCGTATTACAGTTCCAAGTTTAAAACGTAGATGTGGCGCCATCTGTAGGTTGATTGTGTCAGTTCTAACTTGGTTCAGTTCTAAGTCGCAGGCAGATTGTAATCATACAATCTACCTGCGACTAGATAATTAGAATATTAGATAATGGTGAAAACATTTCTGCAGCAGATTGTATGATTCGTAACTTTGAACTGGGTGAAATAGGTTACAACTGTGACCAACCGTGAGCGAGCCGAGCGATTGAATCGAGCGATGCCACGGCAGCGGCCGGCGAGCGCTACTTCTAAGTTGCTCGCAGAAATGTTTTCACCATTTAATAATTATCCGTGTTTTCGCAATATCTCTAGAGTTTTCGCGAAAATTCGAATTACCAAATCATCCTACGATATAATCTAAAAAATAGACTTCATTTTAAAACATTGAGTAAACGGTCTCATTACAAGCTAAAAGGTGTCATGTTAAATAATGTTAAGTCATAACTCTAAAACACGAAGACCTTAAAATATTCATCCTAATATTCATGTCCTAAACACGAGTCATATTTAATGAAGATCTTAGATCTAGCCTTGTTTAATGAAGATCTTAGATCTAGCCTTGTTTAATGAAGATCTTAGATCTAGCCTTGTTTAATGAAGATCTTAGATCTAGCCTTGTTTAATGAAGATCTTAGATCTAGCCTTGTTTAATGAAGATCTTAGATCTAGCCTTGTTTTAGCTAACGAGAATGCGAAATCTTGACACGAACAATATTTTCAACAAAAAGTTAGCAGGCAACTGTCTACTTTGTTAACTTATAAAATATTCATTTTCTTGTCTTGTACAAATGACACGACAATCCACTTTGAACTTCATCATAGAAATATTTTTCATAAATATAATCTAAGCTAACATTTATTTTTGAGTGGGGAACAAAGGAAAATTACTTGGAATTTTTTTAATCCAAGGTAAATTGTAAAAAAAACAGGTTACTCGTACTTATTTCATAGGAGATAGTGTCTTGTTTACCTCGAATTTTATAACTGTGCGCTTGGAGCTGTAAAAATCGCAGGTTGTTAGTATTGAATTCACCCGCCCGGTTACCTCCTCAGTGCCCCGACACCTCTTACGGTCTACACAACTGGTGTCGTCTCCACATTATTCTGTCTTATTATTCGTTAATTTGTTATTGTTATTATTTAAACCACATACACAAAAATTTTGACGTTGACAGGCGCACAGTTATAAAAATCGGGTTAAAAAGATGAGTAGACTGAATTGATGTTTCTTTTGCTTCGGGTCAACTTAATCCTGCCCGTAGGCACGCCAACTTACCATGTTATCTTGATAACACACACATTTATTACGTAAGTACAACATTCTAAGTCTACAATCTAGACTATTACTTTTGGATGCAATGATGCTGCATGGTTTGTGCCACAATAGATTTGACTGCACTGAAATTACAAATAAAATATGTTACACGGTACCCAGAAATGTAATCAGACGTGGGACTCGCGTGCCCCACCTCTTCCACGTGATTTCATGTAAGATTAACGCCGGGGCCCGAGTACCTTTTCGACGCCTTGTGGAAACTTATAACGCACACTTCATGGACATAGACATTTTCTTTTTCGCTAATAAAAAAATCAAAACTCTCGCTATAACTTCATTAGCATCAAAACTTTAAATTAGCACTTGATTCAAATAACTTCGAACAATATTCTTTAAATCAGCTTCCGTTTTTCACTTATTTGATTAATCCGTGGACAATAGTGTGGGTTATATGTTTAACTATTTATCTTAAGAGCATTATTGTATCACCTTAACATGTAACTGTTTTTTTGTCCCTAATAAATAAAATAAAAATAAAATAAAATAACTCTGGTAAATTTACTGGAATTTATTCCTTAATTGTTCATCCATTTGTACAATATTGCCAAACAGTTTATTATTCCGTGTATCAGTATTTTATTTATACACCCGGTTGAATCCACTCTATTCTACAAGATAAAACACCGCGAAAATAAAATAAATGTCCCAAAACAATGACAAATTATGGTCATCACTCACGAAAGGAACACTCGCTGGACCAACAAAGTCGAAAATAGGGCAACCATTAATTAAAGTAATCCGGAAGAACAAAATAACATCCGAAGTAAATCTGGTATATTTATTATCTTCAATGTTTTGTGGGAACTTTGCACCCGAAAGTTGAAAGGAAAACTGAACTTTTGTTGCGTTAATTTAATTGAGGAGGAGCTCGTGGCTAAGTAACAACAGCCGCACTGGTCGATCCATCAGGTTAAGCTACGCTTGCCGGGGTTGGTCAGTGGATGGGTGACCATCTTTACATACCGAGAATCCTCCCTGCCTCGGAAAGCACGTTAAGCCGTTGGTCCCGGCTGTCATTCGTAGATCTTTGACAGTCCTTACGAGTCGTCAGAAGCCCGAAAGTCTGACACCAGTCTTACCAAGGGGTATCGTATTACCCAGTTACTGGGTTGTGGAGGTCAGATAGGCAGTCGCTCCATGTAAAATACTGGTATTCAGCTGCATCCGGTTAGACTGGAAGCCGACCCCAACATAGTTGGGAAAAGGCTAGGTAGATTGATTGAGCTGAAAGTATCACTTGGTTTTCAAATGCGTGTCTCATATGGATTTTTATTTGTTTCTTTTTAGAAATTAGGAGAACTGATAAAGTCAGGATTAAATAACACGAATATTTTATGAATGTAGGTATAAATAATCAATAGATAGGTATTTTATTTATGGTTACCTCTCCCCGATCCCTTTTAATATCGTTACTGATAGTAATGGCTGTGATTCGTGGATCTTTGACAGTCGTTACGAGTCGTCAGAAGCCCGAAAGTCTGACACCAGTCTCACCAAGGGGTATCGTATTACCCAGTTACTGGGTTGTGGAGGTCAGATAGGCAGTCGCTCCATGTAAAATACTGGTATTCAGCTGCATCCGGTTAGACTGGAAGCCGACCCCAACATAGTTGGGAAAAGACTAGGCAGATTGATTGTTACTGATAGTAATTAAGGGAAATTAATTATCATTTTGCTGAAAAGTGTTGGAATTGAAAAATTCCAACAAAATGAAAAATAATGTTCCAGTGAGAGTGTGATTAGGTGGTTCATATATTGGCCATTTTTTTGCTTTTATGTTTAAAGAGTAAACGTCGAGGAAAAGAAACAAGTTACAAACAAAACAATCAAAAACAACGAAAACAAAATTAATCATCAGGCTTACAAGTTTTCAGCATTGATTAAACTTATGCTGATCCAAATACCTATTTTGTAAGTTCAAACAAGTGGCAAACATTATGATTTATGACTTGTTTTGGGCGCGGAAATTGAGTTTAAACTTGTTAGAGCGACCGAATTCGCAGTGTTCCCCGTGTCAAGCACACTTCGTTAACTAGAAAATTTTATTAGTCCAAATTCACCCTTATAAATTCATCACGGAGCGAATTATTCGCGCAAGAAATGTTTTCGTGGTAGTTATGGGTAAGAAATAGGGGGTAAAAGGACAAAAAGGTTTAGATTTATACTTTTGGAAGGTTTATTATGATTTTATCTTGTGAGGAGGTCCCTTGATATAATAGAGACCCACCTGTTGTATTTTCGGTGGGGGCCCAAACCATTCCACTTGAAAGTTTTCAATTAACCTCGCCACAAATGTATCCATTTCTAGTTCAGCTATGCGACGACCTGGAGACGAAAAAATACAAATATAATTTTCGATTGAATATAAGGGTGTCAAGGAGCTCGTGGCTAAGTAATAACTGCTGTACGGGTCGATCCATCAGGTTAAGCTACGCTTGCCGAGGTTGGTTTGTGGATGGGTGACCATCTTTACATACCGAGACTCCTCCGTGCCTCGGAAAGCACCTTAAGCCGTTGGTCCTGGCTGTCATTCATGGATCTTTGTCAGTCGTTACGGGTCGTCAGAAGCCCGAAAGTCTGACAACCAGTCTTACCAAGGGGTATCGTATTACCCAATTACTGGTTGTGGAGGTCAGATAGGCAGTCGCTCCATGTAAAATACTGGTATTCAGTTGAATCCGGTTAGACTGGAAGCCGACCCCAATAAAGTTGAGAAAAGGCTAGGCAGATTGATTTTTGACGTGTGTGACTATAATAGTCTTACATTTACACACCGGTTCTGTCAGTCTAGTTGCCCCTTATTTACTTTGCTAATTAAATTTCGTCAGTCGTATCATTTTCACAGGACTGGTAATTATTTTATTTACCTGATAGGCCGCAATATTTTCTATTTCCATTTGGTAACTTTCTGTGCCTTTAATGTAATATTAGTAGGTAGTATAATTAATATTATCACTACTGTTTTGGACAGTCGTGTAAAAATCAAGAAGCTTAAATGTGTATGGAAAATACTGGTTAAAGTGATAGCCTAGTGGTGTGACCGTCGGACTGCCAAGTCATAGGTCTCGAGTTCGAACCCAAGGCACGCACCTCTGGTTTTTTGGATTCATGTGCAAATAATCATCAAGTATCAAACATCGTGAGGAAGCCGGGTGAGATATTTCTCGACGGCATGTGAAGCCAAGTCAGAGGCCCATGGGCGGCTTGAAAACTCTGACACCAGGTTAGTTACACTCGAAAAAGAAAGAATGACTGGTTACTATAGTCGATTCCAAAAGTATTTAATGAAAAATTTAAATAAATGGATCAGAAAACGTACCTGTGGATGCCAATTTGTAGACTGAAATAAGAATAATATTTAACCTTAAATATTTCCATTTGACAATTGAGGTTAATATTATGACCTCTGTTTTCGTGGATGATTTTTCAATACTTAACGATCTTATAATGTAAAGTGGTGAGATGAAGATGGCGTAGACAATTCGACATGAGGCTGCGACAGGTTGGTGACTAGACGCAACGGCAGGCTGTTAAACCGCAAACTGTAACCAATCCCAACATTACCAACTCATTACCAACTGTAATGAATGCAGCACATAATCCTATACCCCCTAAAAAAGCTCAGTTGTTTCATACCTATCCGGTCAAAATGTATGTAAAAACATTTTTTTTTATAATCAACGATAAATTTCAAAGTAGGGGTCCAGAATCATGTTTTGAATCCATGGTTGCAGGTTGCGCGTTAATGTCTATATATATTATATGTTCTAAGTTCCGCACACTTAGCATCGAGTTGCAGAGCCGCAACGACAGGCTGGAGGACACGCTCTCGCTAGTTGTGTTCAAAATAATTTCTTATGGCCAGCATGATTGTGCTTTATTATGATGAGTAAATTGTGGTTGAAAGACGATGTAAACAACCCAGCCCCGGATCTAGAATTTTCTCGAAGCTGGTAAAAAACTACCGTCTGCCGCCCTCCGCCAATCCTATAACCTTTTATGTTTCATTATGAAGCATATTTGTTTTTTAAATGTACATGGACATGTCGGACCTTTATTTTAATTAACTATGACAGGATAGGGTTTGAAATAAGTCGTGAGATTATAGCATATTAGAATTAAAATTTTACTGTTCTAGTCATAATTAATTTGATGAGCAGTCCGATTTCGGTTGACTTATGCAGAAATCTTAACACCAATTAAAACAATCTAGAATGCAAGAGCGAGCTTGACAATTTTAGCAACCTGCCTGAGGTTCCGACTTTTTTTGCGATAAGGGCGCCAAAAATATGGTAAAAACATTTAGGAAATCGTGTCGCCTTTGCGGAAAGGGCGGGTCGCCCGTCGCCCCCGCTAGGCGAAGTAAACAGATGCTCTCATTGAGTTTCTTGGAAACATTCAACTGCGCCCGCTCGCAACCCGCTCACTCCGTTTGATGACCAATCAGTGCTGTGTCTCATTTATTGCAAATTGCGGTGCGCTGAGTGGTGCACTTGTCTGTCACGCTTGAATCGCCCCCTGAAGTTAGCGTCCGGGGCACGGGCCCCGCTCCCCCCCCTAGATCAGGGGCTGAAACAACCCAAAAAATAAACTCGGGACAGGTAATTTAGCTGCAGAGTAATTTTGTCCTCAACATGCGCCTACATTGTACCAGGAAGACATAAACCGTAGGGTATTTTTATGACAGTTTAGTACTAGTTCGAGCACGAGATAACGACGTAACTCGCGACGCGTGGAAGCAAAGTTTTAACGAGCCCTCTCTGATAACAAGTAGAAATAAACGCCAACTCGGAAATGTTACCTAGTTAGCACCTTTTTGATGTTTTTTGAGCTTTGGAAGTGCAATGTTCTTTTATAAGGTGCCGTATCCGAAGGGCGTCAAACGGAACTCGATTACTAAGCCTTCGCTGTATTTCATGAACCGTAATAGTAGACAGTTGAAATTTTCACAAATTGTGTATTTCTATTGCCGCGATAACAAAAAATTTAACATATCAAATAAACTTAAAAATTAAAGGTGCGGTCCTCATACAATAAACCATTTGGTTTTTTTTTAATGACACTGTCTAGAGCTCACCGAGTAGAATACAAATATAATTTTAGATTATGTGTAAATTTTGGGGCCGTAAAACTTGTGTCTTAGACTATTTTTGTACGAGCTCTATCGCAACGACTAAACAAGTTAGGAATTAGAAACTTCTGTACATATCAAGACCCACAGACTGTATATACTCGTAATCAACAAATACTAAAAACACCGATTGACAAGGTATTTTATTTAAATATGGGTGATTTTTTGCAACTGCAAAAAATAACTTTGTAATTCATAGTATCATTAAAAAAATACAAATTTATCTTTGCGATAAAAAAAAATTTGATGATAAATAATAGTATTCTTCGTTTAGTATTTTCATTTATTTACTAAATATGACACGGAATACGAGTCCAACTCGCATTTGGCCGGTTTTTTTAAATAGTTGAAGACAAACTTTGATTCGAGTTCCTAGATGGTAATTTGTTACTGTCAATAGAACACTGGCCTAACAACCTGGCCTGGCAGGTAATAACTGCTGCACGGGTCAATCCATCAGGTTAAGCTACGCTTGCCGCGATTGGTTTGTGGATAGGTGACTATCTTAACATACCAAGACTACTTCGTGCCTCGGAAAGCACGTAAAGCCGTTGGCCCCGGCTGTCATTCATGGATCTTTGACAGCCGTTACGGGTCGTCAGAAGCCCGAAAGTCAGACAACCAGTCTTACCAAGGGGTATCGCTTTACCCTGTTACTGGGTTGTGGAGGTCAGGCAGTCGCTCCATGTAAAATACTGGTATTCAGCTGCATCCGGTTAGACTGGAAGCCGACCCCAACATAGTTGGGAAAAGGCTAGGCAGATTGATTGATTATGACACTATTTAGTTGGATAAGGATTAATATCATGATACGAATATCAGCATCTTTCGATTTTACCCGTGTTTTGATTCTAATGTGAACAAAATATGGTTATTGTGAATTAAGCCGAAGCCGACCCCAATATAGTTGGGAAAGGCTAGACAGATTGATTGAATAGATCACTGACCTCAGCCACAACTCAGTCACTATTGGTCACCATAAGCTGCCTAAATAGCCTAGATTTTAAAATACTTAGCGCTAAAGGCAACGTCGACGTTTTTCTGCTCGGTGGGGTTGGTGGTAGACTTGTTCTAAGTCCGCCTGGCTAGCTATCACGATCTTATCTAAGTCTGTCGCCATAACAACAATTTTAACAGTGTTGTTGTGTTTCGGCAGTTAGAGGTAAGATAGCCAGTTCTTCTGTAGTTTAGGATTTCGGGTGAAGCTCGCTTCCACCTTCGGCTTGATCCTTTCTTACCATCAGGTGAGATGCAGGCAAAGAGCTTCGCCGAAGTAGTTAAAAAAAAAAAAGTTTGCACATGCTTATTTGGTCGTAGTACCTTTTGACAAAGAGAAGGTTGCTTTGTTGTTGGTATACCAACAACAAAGTGGCCACGTTGTGCTTCTAATAACTGCGACTAGAGGATGTCTGTAACAGGTAAAATTAGAAACCTGTGTCACCTGTTCCAGTTCCAGGGAAAAAACAGTTCCAAAATCCTGTTCCAAAATAACAGCTTGTTACATTGTTGGAACCAAAGACTCTTTGATTGCAACAGATCCGAATAGGTTAACAACAGTGACAGGCAGAGAACAGATGCTATCTCTTTCTATTTCAATAAGTCAGAAGAGAAAAGAGCTTGTTCCAAAATGTTCCAGGTCATTTTCGTTTGTATCTGTTTCTAACAAACTAAACGTTCATAAGCTAGATAGAGAAGAGCTTGTTATGTAACACAGATACACACACCACACACGTTTTAATTTGGTCTGTTTTAGTAGGTTGTGAAACGTGTCGAACAGGCAAAACAGGCAGGAACTGTTTTTTCGGTTTTGAGATATCTGTTCCATGTTTTAAAAACCTGTTTTTTTAACTGTTTCGATAAATACGCCTCGCTCCTAACTGCGACTAATGTCTGGTTCCGACTTTGTTGGTTCGAATAGCAATTGTTTCATGCTTCGCTTCAATAAAGTACGCAATGTCAGCAAAACATACATGCGACTATTGTAACGTGCTCTGTACACATATAACACAGAATGCACTACATGTTAAAACATAGAAAACTCGAAAACACATTTTCCACAGAAAGTACCTCCACGTCTACAGGAAATAAACAGGTAAAGAGCATTCAGATCTCAAGTTTCCTTCACGAATGTTTGTTCAAGACTCGCTGCACCCAATCCTAAGATCTAAGACAAAGGACATTTAATGCTGTGTGGAGCTGTGGTATTCCTTGCAGCGGATTTAGGTTATGTAGCTGTGAGATTCTCACTAATGTATTTAGTAAACTACATGCTCGTCTTAGATTTCAGCCAGTTTCATAAACGGTATTATAAATTTAAACATAACATCACGCTCGTATTTCCCGACGAGTTAGGCAGAGGTAGCTGTAGCACATCCACATATCGACAGTTATGTATAAGTCCCTTGTAATAGGGGGCGAGCCATTGCCTTCAACAGGGCAAAAATCCCGATTACGGGCTGCTACTGAAAAATTCCAGATGGAAAAAAAACAAAAAAACTTTACCTGACCCGCGAATCGAACCCAGGACATCATGCTCAACAGTAGCGTTTGCGACCACTAGACCAACGGGGTATCATATTGATGGTAATGCATGACCATATTAATTTTTGGGCAGACTGCGTTTTAACAGATTTATGTCCTGACCAGTCAGCAACACTACTAACTTAGCTGACAATGTTTGTCTGCTAACTTAGCTGGCAATGTTTGCCCACTTTGCTGAAAATGTTTGTCTGCAAAGTTGGTATTGGAAATGTTTTTCTCATATAACATCGCGAGTGCTTGAGTTACCCTCCATTGTTCCCACAAAACCTATCGTTTAAACTTTTTTAAATAAGTATACTTGCGTAAAATAATAAATTGGCTCCCAAACTTTTTCGTACATAGATTTATAAGCGTAACTACGCAGTTGGCTCGCCAACAAATAAACATTGAAAGCAATTAATTCAAGTACTGAGTCCTACAATGTTTTCAGGAGTAATTTAGTGGAAAAACATTTTAATTCTGACTTTTGTTTGAGTACATTAGCAACGTTTGTATTGTGAAGTTTGTGGTTCGATAGTAATGGAACATTTTAACACTTTTTGTACTCTCAGTTTAGTTGGTCTTGCAACATTTTTGTACTCTCAGTTTAGTTGGTCTTGCAACATTTTTTGTACTCTCAGTTTAGTTGGTCTTGCAACATTTTTTGTACTCTCAGTTTAGTTGGTCTTGCAACATTTTTTGTACTCTCAGTTTAGTTGGTCTTGCAACATTTTTTGTACTCTAAGTTTAGTTAGTGTTGCTTAGGGCATGAGGTAGATACTTACACAACCTACCTAATTAAATATTTCTGGTGTTTTTTCTCCCTAGGATGTAGCAATTTTGAGTAGGTTTTAGTTCATTGTGGAATAGGCTCGTCTTAACCTGCCAAGTTAGTCACGGACTATTTATACAAAGTAAGTTTAGTAGTTATTCGCCTCCATGCGTAATATTCCCTTGATGGCAATTCAAAAGATTCATATCTTCTTCCATAATATTTCACGTAAGATTCTTTATAGGTTTTGAAATGCAGAAATCTCTAGATTTTCTTGTTACCATACTGAAATATGGAGAGATGAATTTAGTGGAACACAGCTCTCAGGGGAAATTTAAACCCTGAAACCGATTTTTTCGATAGAAATACAAAGTTTGGATTATATGGTCTTGTAAAGGTTAGTCTGCTTCTGAAAACTATTTTTTAAGCACATTACTATAATACCTTTATTCGTTCATTGATCATTCCTAAAGGTCTAACTAAAGAACATAGGTCAATACTGTTGGCATTTAAAGCTTATTTCGAAGTGGCCTACCTTTAAGATTAGTCTCTGAAAGTCTAGTTCGTATAGGTAAGGTAAAATTCATACATACATATCCAGGCGTAGAAGGTGCGATCCTCCTCATTAAGAGTCTATAATACCTACTTAATATCTCAAATTGCTTAGCATGGTCCTCCGTTATATCGAAAATACTGCAGCATTAATTTTGAAATAAATATATGGTAAACTTAAGGATTAATATTCACATACACGATGCCATAAAATTTTCTCGACCGAAAAAAAATACAAAATTACCTCTTAACCGAACAATAAGCCGCTAGTATTCAAAAAGTACTTCAAGTAGATCATTAAACTTTGTTTAATAACTGAATTAAATAGAAAGCAGATACGACATTTTTATTTTATTTTAAATAAACATTATTTTCACTGTAAAAAGAAATTACCTAAACTATCGGCGCCTTGGAGCCCCCGCTGCTTAGTCTCGCTCTCATTTAGTCCGCGAGCAGTAGCGTGCGAGCGAGATAAAGAGTGAATTTGAGCTAATGTATTATGGACTCCTAAGGGGCAGTCTTGATTGTATTGAATGTTGCTCAGTGGTCCTTCTTGCATAGCCTGTGCTAAACAGGTACTTGTGCCCATTTTATATGCTAAGACTATGCCGAAAGCCCTTACACACTAGCCGTGCACATTAAACTAGAATCTAGTTAGAATACCTAACCTACCCAGTTTTCGCAAACACGTTCATCTTACTATCTGTCCAAGTCAGCTTAAATCTAAACGAGCCTTTATCCCCACTACCCACATGCTGGAGCCCGTAAGTAAACATCGTTTGCTGCAGTGCTGACCGAACGTCTTAAATAACGACTTAGTTCTCCTATCGCTACATTGCATTAGAGAAACCGCAAGTAGCATTAGGAGTGTTTTTTTGAGAATAAGGGAATTAATCTTGTGAGATACAATGTCAGGTTTCGTTACAGGGTTCGCTGATATAAATCAATTTGATATTTATTATCGAATCTAGAAATTTTACAGATTCAAAGTTTACCTTAGCAACACTTGACAAAAAAGTCTAATCATAAGTTTCTGGGATTCACCAAATAACGTGCACATAACGTGACTTAGCAAAAAATCTTTTAAATGAAGTGTATATTTCGCTAGTTCAATCTGTAATTATATACTGTGTTTCCATTTGGGGGGGCGCGCGTAAAACACGTTTCCTTGATGTAGAAAGAGCGCAACGGACGTTAATAAAAGTAATGTACTTCAAAAAAAGAACCTTTCCCACATATGAGCTATACCAAATAAGTAATTTATTATCAGTCCGAAAATTATATATTATACACATAGTATTAAAAAAATATAAAACCCTACCCTTAGAGCCTAATGTATTAGCTAGAAGAAGGAAACACAATATTGCTTCCACCCCGTTTGTAAAAACAGAATTTGCAAATAATCAGTACGACAAACGCTCATCTATCTTATATAATAAAATTAATAAACAAATAGATATACATACTAAATCATTTAAAGAATGCAAATCGTTGCTGATTAAGTGGATACACAAGTTGTGCTATGATGAAGTAGAGAATCTTCTATTAAATATAAAGTGAAACCGCTTCCGTATAAAACAAAAACACACACACACACACACACGCACATACGCACGCACACATACACACACAACAACAGACTACAGATAATATAAAACTATTAACTATTAATTTAAAAACTTATGTTTAGTAACATGTTGCACTAATAGTAAGATATAAAGGAGCGGCGCCTCCTGGCACAGGCATCTATATGCTTAAAAGGAGACGCCACCAACTGTATAATGTACAACGTGTTATAATGAAATAAAACATTTTTGATTTTTGTTTTTTTTTTTGATAACGTTAGCTTTTATTGAAATTCAATCTTATATCCTTAACATAGGTAAACATACTCGTACTATAAAAACGTCAAATAATAAAACACGAACTGTTATTTTACAACTAAAACACATTTAAACCAACTACAGAATGAAAATCGTATCTTATTTATACACGATATATCGGATTTACCAATATCAAATATCGGATATTTTTATATTTGAGGAACTGGCGAACAGAACCGGATTAGTCCGCAAAAATAAATTTTACACACTGGCTAAAAAACTAATATCAATATATGGAGGTGATTAATAACATAACAATGCATTATTATAGGTAGGTGGATTAGATCTATTGTTGCATGAGTAATAATTATTTTTGAAACTTTTATATTCTGAAATTTATTCAAGAAATAAAAATGTACTAATCTGGTTTTGTTTGAAAAAGGTGAATGAAATCTTACATACAGATATTTTCTACTTCGTGTTTTATTTTTGCTGTACATTTCAGGTTTTGATTAAAAATGTGGTGAAGAAATGAACCTACTTTAAAGGACAAGTCCGCTTCAGAATGTTATTTTTTTTTTTTTTTTTAATCTTTATGTTGGAATACGGACTGATCCGGTTTCGTTTGAAACTACACTTTCTAAAGCCTTTTTTGGCCAACTTAGAGCCGGTTTTGGTTGAAATTATTAACAGGGATCGACGCAACGGGTCTTGGACGTCACAATTCGAAAAAAAAAAGCTTTTGAATTTATAGTGGAGTAATATCGGATTTATCGAAACCTGTTTCGTTATGATCATGTCCAAAACGTAGGAAAGCAGTATTTAAGGGAAACATCACAGTTTAAAGACAGGTATCTGTTTATTTTATAAGTTAAGTTTAACTTTTGGCTTTGCTATGGGGTAGTCGGGTATCTTAACTGATGATAAATGTGGAAAACATTATCTGTTGAAGAGTCAATTACAATAAGAATAGAGCAAGAGACACACTATTGAATTTGCGTACCGTATATTGCACCACAGCATAGCATGCCGGATAAGTTATTTGATAATTACCCACCATCAAAAAAAAAAAAGAAAAAAAAGCATAGCATGGTGCTACGCTGTGGTGCAATGTACGGTTGCACCTTGCTTTATTTTCTGAAATCGCCAATAGGTACGCAGCAGCATTATGTACTTCAGTGACAGATTAGGTTAATGAACTCTTTAATATGAAAAACATGATTTATTTGCTAATAATACCAGACTTTTACTGTCTGAATCACCACGCATGCTCAAGACGGACTGACGAATTCAGCCTTATATTAACTATATACTCGTACGTCCAGGTTTACTCACGATGTTTTTCTTTTTTTGTTCCTTCACCGATGTCAGTAATGTCCAAAATAAACTCAGTTTTGCCTGGATTTGAAGCCACAACCTCGATTATTTGCAAAAAAATACTCTAAACACAGTTCTAATACGCTATTGAAACAGGTTAATATAATTATTTCAAATTCAGAACATACCCAGTATCTACATAATTGTTACAACCTTACCCTCAATCTTGAGTTACAGCTCGTATCGTGCGGGGATCATGTTATCATTCGTCGCACTAATAACATTAGAAACTTCTCGCGGAAACAGCATAACTTTTGTTACGTTGTTACGAGTTTCCAGGTCAATGGCGAAAAGTGAGCCTACGGTACCTACTGTTGCTGAAAATGTTGGCATTGAAAAAATGAATAACTTTTTATAAAGTATCTTTGGGAGTACTGAGTACGGTGCACCTCGGCCCAAAATGCTTCCTTGTGGTACCCCATAGTGAATGGAAAGCTCCACGCTGTTATGGCCTTCGACCCTGACTTTTTGCGAACGATTTGAGAGGTAACTTGGGAAAAGATCCAGTTGTCCCTGACGCTTATTTTCTCAAAGTTTAATTAAGAGTGTGGAAACGGGAACAGTGTCGAACGCCTTCGCGAAAATAAGAAATATTGTAAGGACATTTTATTTTTATTTATATGATCTATGACAAAACTGGTTAGGTCATGAACTGCGTCTGAGGTTGACTTATTTTTGCGAAAGCCATATTGTTGCTGTGAGATTATCTTACAATGCTCCAGGTAACCAACCAATCTTTTGTTTATCATGCGTTCAAGAACCTTGAATAAAGTACTTAGAACAGCTATAGGACGATAGTTATTCGGCAGAGTTCCATCACCCCCCTTGAAGATTGAATAAATTACTGCCTTTTTTTTAAGTTGGAAAAACAGATGTTTCAAAACAAATATTGAATATATGGCATAAAATAGGCGCCAGTCTGGTGGAAAATTTATTTAACATTCAAATTCAAAAGTCATTTATTCAAACTAGGCTGAGAATCAGCACTTTTCGAACGTCAAAATTATATTAGACAGTCCCCCAAAACGCCGACCCTTCACCACTTCCTAGTGCATTAGCTGGGAAGAAGAAGTGGCGCAACAAACTCCCCAGCAGCACAGCTGTCTGTTCGTAGGTGAGATACCATCCCAACCGGTAGCAGCGTTTGGTCGCAGTGAATTTATAGTGGATATAATTTCTTCTGGGTCAGTTTTCTCCAAGACAAAGGATGAGGTTGATAAAGAGCTGTTTTGTTGGATAGATGGTTGTTGTGAGGGCCTTGTTTTATAACGTCATCTGCAAGTGTCTTGCCTATATTGACAAAAAGGAATTCACATTGTTACATGACTGTGTGGGTGTAGTTGATGAGGATAGCAATTACGTGGATGAGTGTGTAAATAAAATAATCTGTATAATATATATACTCGTACAACGTGTAACGTTAAATGCGCAAAACCTCAGACACCCCAACTGATTTTTAATTCAATTGACCAATTTCAGAGAGATAAAAAAACATTAAAAAAATTGTAAAGGTTTTATGTGCTGTTTTAGTTTTACTGGCAATTCTGATCGTTTCTTGCGTCTGCGACGACGCTCTACTCGAGGGAGGGGTCGTCACCGGGCCGTTTTAGCGGGTTTGCGCATGTGATGGTTTGACCTATTAATAAATAGACACGGCAACGTTTTTAATGAAGTTTTTTTTTTTAATGTGACCTACGAGTATATTAAAAAGTAGTTCAATTGATTTTGCTCGTTATTCTGATCAAACTATTTACAGGTTTTGCACATTTAACGTTACACGTTGTTTAACTAAATATATATTTATAAGTTTATATTAGTATACATATGGAAGTATAAATATCTACCACTGCCATGTCCCTATGATTTGTTTATTGGCGTAATGTTTTTTTTCTTTCTAGTAGCATAGAAAACAGTACGTTAGTATTAAAACAAATGAACGTCAACGACCACGTGACCGCGATTCCTCTTAAGTAAGTGCTTTAGGTAGTTATTTTTCTTATAAGACTTTAAAGTAGGTATCCGTCAATACTCCACGAGGAACTGCAAGATACAACGTAGTCTGAAACAAAATGAGTGCTTTTAGCCAGTAATGGACATACAGCTTGCACGTGAAAGCTTTCACTTCAAAACCACGAAGTAGTAAATGGAAGGCTAATCCACAAGTAAATGTTATTAAGGCCCACACGCGCACGAACCGTGCACACTACGTGCTTCGAACGGCTATGAAGGCGTCACATGCTGCGAGCGTACGTGCATGTCATGAACAGCTTACGCGCAGTTCGCGAGCATTCATTAGTGTGAACTATTTCACAATTACGAGTATAGTATGGACCTATGGACGCATTGGCGAACACTTCGCGAAACCACGAACATCTGCCCCTTGTCGTGAATATTTGCACGCGAACTACTCGTGTGTAGAGAAAGGCTCATACTATGATGCACGCGAACTACGCTGTTTGTGCGCGTGCGTGGGTGTAGATCCGCCTTTATACGGCGCAGCCGCACGTCATTTTCTGTTGGACGGTCAATCGGTTACAGAGTACCTAGTACCTATCAATCACTCCCGCAAATCACTGCAGGATTATGACTATCACAGCCAGCTACGACAACGCTTATTATTGTTGTTTGATATCAAACTCGCTGCTTTGTGTCAGGAGTTAATGTGTTCGAAATAAGTTGGGCAATCTTTAACCTTACACTAGATGACGAAAATAATTCTGTAAAATGATCTGGTGAATGAGAAAACATTACGATAATATGCTCTTTTCATCTCTTTGTCAGTTGCTTTTAGATTTAGATTAGATTATATTTTTGATTTTCAGTTGCACCTTCCATTTCTTCCATACTCCGTGTTCAAAACTTAAACATTTTTCTCACACGGTATGACCAAGAGAAACGGATTATACTTTATTGTCTTCAAAGAAAGTTCCAGAAAGACGTGAAGGAGTTAATGGCTCTTTTATTTTTCCGCAGCTTCTCTAAAATGGGGCAGTTAATTGTGAGAAATGGTTTTGAACCAGCACGTAGACGATGTTACAATGTTACAGTAGGTATTTTTTCTTTGGAATTTACCAGTTTGCAAAGAATTTCGAGCGATACGGTAGTATTTCAATGGTTTTTTATCGTAACTATCTAATTAGCTTCCTGTGATAAATGATTTTTTGACATACTAAAACAACTGCCTTCTTGGATAGGTTCGATTTTTATACAAAAAAAAAAAATAGAATCATCAGCCAGTCAGTAAAAAAAAAAAGTACAGCCTAAAAGGGTTAGACTCACATAATAACAATGCTTCATAATCGTTATTATCGTAAAGTATCACAATCTATGAGACGTACCTAATCTGGCCATAGATCCGCACAAATAAAACGTGCGTATCCCTATAAAAAAGAACACTTCATGAAAATACGTTGAAAGCTGAATATCATATGCGTACTTAGGGATGACACTGATAAGTATTCAATACGCGTAAAGCCTTAGGCTGTTAGTGTTCAGTGTTATTGAAAAAGTTCTCAGGGTTCGTCCTGAAAATCTTTTACGGTACTCGTGATTCTAATACTTAATTTTTGACGATTATGTTCTTATGTAAGAAATATATATTAAGTACTTACATACTCGTATATTTTGAAGTATCATAGAAAGTCTAATGCAAGTGAAACTTCTCGTGACCCAAGAGCTGGCCTTACCGTGGCCAGAGGCGAAGCATTGCCATACAACGTGGTGATGCCGCCAGTCTGGGCACATAACCAGTCTACAGCGATGCGGAGGAATTATTCGACGCCAGATTTTACTTTGTTGTAAGGTTTACTGGATATTTTATTATTGTTTAATGAGTAGCTTTAGTTAGTCAATTCTTAAAGCTTTAGTTCCGTGTGGTGCCGGACGTAAAGAATAGTACCATCCCATTTCTTCCCGTGGGTGTCGTAAAAGGCGACTAAGAGACTCACTAGAGAATGGGCAGCAGCGTTCTCTACGCATTTTAACACTATTCTGCGATCGCCAACCCGTCTGCCAAGCGTGGCGCTTATGGCAAACCCCCCCATTTAGGGGAGGCCTATGTCCAGCAGTGGACGTCTTTCGGCTGAAATGATGAATGATGAGTTAGTTAATTTAGTAGAAGTTGTTATTGGGCATATAAATGCTAATTAATTAAAACCTCGGAGGCAAGTAGATTTTCTTTCTTGAATTTCTGTAGGAAAAAAGACTTGCTGAAAGGCTGAATTTTGACGAAGATGTGTAGTCTAGCTAACGATACAGGACTATGGGTTGCAAAGGATTTTTTTTCTCGTTTTTTGTAAAATTATTTTTTTGCTATGTATTTTCTGGTGTACAGTAAAATATACAAATATATAGACCGGTCAAATCCTCACTGTCTAAACGTCTCATTTCATTTCAACCCTCACGTCGCCGGGGTATTAAACATGTTCTCAAAGCATTACATCCCCGTACTCACGTTTATAACATTTTTTATTAACGTGCGGTAAGGATGTAACACAAGTTTACAGCCTCCTGAAATGGAGATTTAGTTGAAAATGCTATATGTTCTGTAAATATTTTAGGGTTAGGCTAGGAGGATAAACTTTGTTACCTATGTCTACTTCCGATCGAAGACGAGGATCATAAGGTGGCTGTTAGCACGAAATTTTTATACTTTAGCAACAAACGTTGGACTGAATAAAAAAATTGATTGTTTCTAACTATAATATTATAAATGCGAAAGTGAGTTTGTTTATTTGTTACGCTTTCACGCTAAAACGGCTAAACAGATTTGGATGAAATTTGGCGCAGGGGTAGACCTTGAACTGGAAAAGGATATAGGTTACTTTTCATCCTGGATTGCAGACGAAGTCGCGGGCAACAGCTAGTAATCTACATAATAATAATTAAATGCTGTTCGTTGGTAAGCGTATCACTTGAGAACGGCTGTTCTGATTAGGATTATTTTTGTTTTAAAATGTTCGTAATAGTCCGAATCAGGTTCTTACGGAAAGAAAAATTCGAAAGATTTCCCGGAATTTTTTCAAATTCGGGAAAACTTTTATCGATGGGATTTTTGTATGAACAATTATTTATTTATTAAAAAAAATATGTACATACAGTAAAATACATAGAGATACGACATAATAAATTTGAGTACAAAGGTACTGCTTATTTCTTAAGAAATTTCTTCCAGCAGAACTGCGAAAGGAGAAATAACGATAATTATTTGGTCAGGACAGCGTCTGTTGGGTCAGCTAGTAGACACATACATACTCACAATACAAGTACCTACATACATAAAAGGTCTATTTCACGCTAATAGAATCCCTTTCAAAGCAAACTTCACCTTCATATGGAATAGTTAGGAACTGTTCCAAATTGTTTCGCAGTATCTCATCAGTTGCTAAGATAACAGTCCAGATTTACGGCGTACTTAGCGTGGCAAATGTATAGGATTAGTATTACAAATTAGACCTGTTCTGCTGCTAGTACTTTGTGAATCCTTTTTAATTGTACTCGTATATAAATTGAAACTGTGACGGTATCTGTTTTATGTGCTTGAGTTATGGGGGATTATTTAGGGAAATAAACGGTGGAAAAGGGTTAACAGTTTAAGTTTGTTTTTATGGGGTTATTCCACTAATCCCCATTGACAATCCCCATCAATGGGGATTTCGGAACTAGAGTTCACAAATCCCCATCGGTTTTAAATAGAATACTGTTCAACATGTTATACAACAGTAGTTAAGTTTAAAAAAAAAATGTCTCATAAAGATAAGACGCTCATAGCAGCTTTATGATAAAATAGTTTTCTGTAATTATGAAAAAAAGAAAATATTGATACAATCAAATAAAGCAAAAAGCTTTATCTAATGTCTTCAAATATGTATACCATTTTTTTTTTGGGTGGGGAACTGAATGTTAAAAATATAAAATTGCGGGAGTATTTTTCATCATCACCATCACAGATTTTTTTTTTTATCATAAAGCTGTTATGAGCCTCTTAAAACTTACGTATTTGAATGTCTCACTGAGTGAATGTAATAGATTTTGATTTAATAAGGATCTTTATTCACGAGATATTTTTTTTTATAAATGGCACATTAACTTTTCAATTACTTTATGGTATAAAGTAATTGAAAAGTTAATTTCTAAAATATTATATTTTGTTGTAAAGTTTGAACTGCTATATGACATGACAGAAATATTTTACACTTAGGCTTAATAGCCGGGGATTATGGTGTATTATAGAGTGAACATTATTTTCATTAGCTAGGTAGATAGGCACTTAATTTTTTATGTTAATTGACTCAGACGTGACTTTGCGGAAATCCGTTTTAAAACACAATACACGAACATATATTTAGTAATCTAATCTACTTAACTGTTCTTAAAGAGTCATAAAGAACCCTGAAAGAAAACGACACGCAGAGACCACTGCGTTTGGCTAAGGATCTAGGACCATAACTTATTAACATATATCTTTAAAATAACTATTTTGTATGGATGCGTTGACGAAATTAAATAAATTTTCAATTGGATAGACTTCATAGGGTCTCTGTTTAGAAAGAAAGAAAAACGGGTTTATTTGTCACAGAAATAAATGGCAATAAAAATATAAGTACGAGTTATATTTCTTTAATCCAATTGGATTAAAGAAATAATACAGATTTATATTCATACAACAGAAATAGTCGGCAGCTGCACGTCGTGACTGTGACAAGAACAGCAGCGTTGAGTATCATGCTGTGTAGCATGATACTATTCCCTTGGTGTAGTGTTATTTATGTAGGTACTACTATGTACCCAATCTACGAGTATATACTTTAACTTTTGAAATACTACCGCAATTTCGTAGCTCTAAATTCTCTGCAAGATGGGCAATTCCAAAGACAAAGACATTTCAATACTCCATAACATTGTTACATCGTTTGCGTGGTGTTGTAGAACCATTTCTCATAAAATTAACTGCCCCATTTTAGAGAATCTGCGGAAAAGTAAGAGAGCCATTAACTCCTTCACGTCTTTATGGAACTTTCTTTGAATACATTAAATCATAATCCGTTTCTTTTTCATACTGTGTGAGAAAAATGTTTTAGTTTCGAACACGGAGCATGAAATAAATGGAACGTTACTGCACCATATGCAACTGAAATAGAGACGAAACGAGTATATTAATATAATGTTTTACATTTATATGATACGATTGTTAAGTTTCATTCTCATCTTCTAGTGCAAGGCTCAAGATTTCTCGACTCATTTCGGACTCTATAACTCCTGACACATGAGCTGATTAAGCAGTGAGTTTGGTTAATACTACAATAATTAGCGTAGTTGCATGCTGGCTGTGATAGTCATAATCCTGCAGTGATTTTATCGAGAGATTGACAGACTCTGTAACCGATTGACCGACCGATAGTAGACCGTAAGGGGCAACGTCGCCCAATAGCCAAAGGGAAATGACTGGTTTCAATGGAACTTTATGAACACGCTTCCGAGGAAGGCGACATTGTCACCTATCACCGTTTTCATAGAGTTACATAGACACCAGCAGTGTCACTGCGGTCTATCATAGCAATTGGGCCACGTTGCCGCTTGTGGTTTGCGGTTGCGGTCACCTTCGGAAGAGCACCTTTATGTTTATTTATGGATTAGCCTTCCATTTACTACTTCATAGTTTTGAAGTGCAAGCTCTCACGTACTAACTGTATTTCCATTACTGGTTAAAGGCACTCCTTTTGTTTAAGTTGACGTTGTATCTTCCAGTTTATGGTGAAGTATTGAAGTATAAGTGGTATAATCATTTCAGCCGAAAGACGTCCATTGCTCGATATAGGCCTCCCCCAAGCACCCCCACTTCAACCGGTTCTGTGCTTCCCCCATCCTGCAGATTCCTGCGGCCTTCACAACGTCATCAGTCCACTTTGTGGGAGGCCTTCCAACGCTACGTCTTCCGGTATGCGGTCGCCACTCTAGAACCTTTCGACCTTTAGTGTATGAAGAAATATTATTAGTCCTACAGTTATTGTTTATTTGATCCGACGTGGGATAACAGCTTCCTAGTTTCAGTTTTAAGTACCTATATCAAATGCGTCGTCTAGGATTAGGTACGTGACTGTCCTGTCTTCAAATTCATGGTTTCTAAAGAACTCGCACTTACAAGTTTACAACACAAAAATAAAACAACACCTTTATAAAATAATAATTCAGGAAACCAAGGCCCATTAGTGTTAGTTACAAAAAGCTTAAAAAGTATGTTAGTAGGTACAGAAATAAAAATGGGAAATAATGTCGATTCATCAACCCGCACCTCTCACATGAAGATTGATGATTTTTTTTAACACAGCCGCGTCCAACCTATCTGCTATCATTTTTAGGATGCTGTTGCTACTCCCCCGCACATTGTTCAAAACTGACGCGGTTTTATTCCGCATAATTGCATTGAAATCATCTATATGCGCGTCAGCAAACATGCCTGAAGCACTACAAGAACGCGGGAGCCACAACAGTGCTCTGAAAATGTTGTTGTATTGTACTCGGAGGGCATTGTAGGCACTCTGTGCTGAAAACTGATATCATGGAATTCAGTACATGATTCCGAACCCCCTTGTGTTGAAATTTTTCGTCGGTTATTTTTTTTTTAATCAGCTTATTCATAGAAAAGTGCAATACATACGCGGTCAAATGTATGGTACAGCAGTTTTTTTACTGCTACACGTTTTTTTTTTTTTTAATTTAGGAAGTTATCAAATAACTTCTCCCGCTCTGCGCGGAGCGAGAGGGTGTGTCAGACTTTTACTGACTAAAACCAACCCGTGTTCCTTCCGTCGCCTGTGTGCCGGGGCCGCGATATCCCTTTCAGACAAACCCGCAACCCCAGCAGGCATTGGTCCTTACGGACCCCGTCAGTTGGTACATCTCGTTCAGAATCATGTACTGAATTCCATGAAAACAGTTTTCGCGGCGATGTCCCTGCCACCCTGTATATAGGCATATATTCTTTTTTTTTTATTTGTTTATTTAATTTTGAGGGGGATTTTATTACTTCTATTACAAATCCATTTCTTACTTTTAAAACCAACATTTATTGAAGATGAGGGGTAAACTTTTCAAATCGAAGAAATGTGTTTGTTATAAACGGAACTTAGCTAAGCGATAACTAGCATTAAAAGTATTGGCAAAGTTCAATATTACCTGCGATTTAGAAACGCATAAGTTTGGAATTTGTGCAGTAAGTTTTATTGCTTCTCCTAAGCCACTCTATTAAATTAACTATCACAGTTTGACTGGAGCTTATAAGCATTTTATCAATTTTCTATCTTCTTTGGTATCGGCACGTGAAATGTGGTTTGCTCATGCGTCGCTTGAAAGGATGAGCTTGTCTGTAAATCATTATTCGTCTGTTCATGGTGGGCCCCCGTGCATGCATGCTTTGTTAGGCTCAGTAGTAGTAACAGCAATGCTAAATTTTCATAAATTTTCTTAAATATCTCTCTCGTTGGGCAGCTGGATCAAGAGCTTGATTCAGAAAGCGGTATTCCTGGACACGGCTCGCATTGTCAGGAGGTTCCTCTCTCTGGAGCTCTGACCGCCGGTAGCATTTAAATATTTTAAAATTATTAAAAAAAAAAAATGTGATCCTTGCAATAAGCCCTTTTATTTGATATTGTCACACGGTACAGTTTGCAAAACTTTAAAAAAAAAACTTGTTTGTCCGCACAAAGTGACACCCATATTCAAAATTCATTTATTACACAGATAACAGGTTACATGTACCAAATTTCAACTTAATCGAACCATTTGATTCAGAGAAACAAATTGGCTGTGCCAGACGGACAGACAGACCTGCGAAAGTCCTAGAAGGGTTCGGTTTTTTGCTTTTGAGATACGGAAACCTAAAAGTTGGCCAAAGGGTTATATAATCACATGTGCTCAGTCGATCATTCTTTTTCATTTTGTTAGACTTTATCAGATCAACACTTTTCAGCAAAGAAACAATTCGTTTAATATAATTACTATCGTCACTGTTACCATAGTACCTATTTGTTGAGTATTATACCTAAATAACACATGTTATTTAATACTGATATAACCAGTTCTACAAGTAAAAAAAAAAAGCATTTAAGATAAGTAATTGAAAACCAATTGAATTGAATGAGCTGCATTGCTTACTTTCAGCTCATTCTATTAAATTAACGTTACAAAAGTTCAGTTTTACTTTCACCATTCGGCTACAAAGTTCCTACAAAACATTGACGCAATTAAATATACCAGAAGTTACTTCGGAAGTTATTATGTACTTTCGTATTACTAAAACTAATGGTTGCCCTATTTTTCGACTTTGTTCGTCCAGCGAGTGTTCCTTTCGTGAGTGATGACCATAATTTGTCATTGTTTTGGGACATTTATTTTATTATCGCGGTATTTTATCTTCTAGAATAGAGTGAATTCAAGCGGGTGTATAAAAATACTGATACACGGAATAATATACTGTACAATACATGAACAATATTAAGAAATAAATTCCAGTCGATTTTCCACAGTAAATTGGAATAAGAGCAGGATTCAGTTGACATAAAGCAAAAGAAACATCAATTCTGTCTACTGCCTCTTTTGAAATTAGTTACCTGTTTTATTTACTAATTTCCATGTTTTTAAGAACGAAGTGGACAAAAGGGTTCTCTATTGTGTTCCCTAACTTTTTTATCCATAATCTAAAGTGCCATATTTTTTTTTCTCCTAATTGTCATTATTTTGTCCGAATAATAACTTGCCCGAACTTAATGTCACATAATATCACATGCCATAAAATTGAAATCCCTAAATACAATATGCCCTAAATTTGATTGTCATAAATATTACAATCAATAATATACAAAAGACATAAAACCGTTTACAATAAAAGTTTAAAGTTCTAAATTCAAATTATTTAATATTTATAAATCCTAATAATATTTTTTTAAACAATATTAAAATTAATATTTTTTATTTCCCTGTAAGCAATGAAACAATAAAATAAAAATAAATAAAACACAGCATGCAATGAGCAAGCAAGCAAGCATGCAGCATGCAAGCGAGCATGCAACATGCAGCAAGCATGGTTTCTGTCACGGCTCCGGCGGTCCCACCGCAGCTTCGTCTTGCTGGCCGGCTCTGCCAGCCAGCAAGACGACAGCCTCAGCCGCGGCGGCGAGCGTTACAACCACCTGCTCCTCAACTCGCGGGCCGGCTAGCCCCTCCGCGCCTACGCGATTCTAAATTACACTTAGGGGTAGGGCAGACAAGACTGCGTGGAGTCGGATTTACAGCGATTCGTTTCTGTCACTAAAACCCATTTATTGCTTAGGACCCATCGATCACTAATAAAGAACTTATTAGTGATCGATGTTAGGACCTACAATTTTATTATAAATGAACATTCGGATACACATTATCACATTAAATAATACAATACTTAGGACATATGACTTTATTTCATGCAAAATTAGGAGATTCAATTATTATAGTACTCGTTATTAGGACAGAATAGTTTTAGAAGTAAATATAATTATGTAAAACAAAATTTCGAATTTACGAACATTATGGTTACTGAAGTTTATAGCAAACGTGTTATGGATAATGATTTTCGAACAAACAATTTTAGGAGAAGAAAGGGAGTACCAGACAAAAGCAATTTGCCTTTGTTTCTTCACTAAAAATAATGTTAGTTAGTAACGTGGATTATATTTATGAAAAAGATTTTTATGATGAAGTTCAAAGTGGATTGTCATGTCATTTGTACATAAATATTTATATTTTATAAGTTAATAAAGTAGACAGTTGCCTAAGTACTTTTAGTTGAAAATATTGTTCGTGTCATGATTTCGCATTCGTTTTAGCTACAACAAGGCTAGACTCTAGATCTTCATTAAATATGACTTGGAGCCTACGACATGAATATTAGGTTGAACATTTGATAGTCTACCCGTTTTTTTGTTAAGACTTAACATTAGTTTACATGATACCTTTTAGCT
The DNA here is from genome assembly GCA_916701695.1 of Agrochola macilenta. Classification (NCBI taxonomy): domain Eukaryota; kingdom Metazoa; phylum Arthropoda; class Insecta; order Lepidoptera; family Noctuidae; genus Agrochola; species Agrochola macilenta. The sequence continues at coordinate 16,698,968 of OU753560.1, read as the reverse complement.
TGTGATGAGACCGTTTACTCAATGTTTTAAAATGAAGTCCAGTTATTTATGAAGTCAAATTTTCACCTGACCTAACTCAAAGTTATGACTTTTGACATAACTTTCAAAGCAAAACACGTAGGTATCAAGGTTTTCCAAGAAACAAGAAGATGGCAAAATTAGGTTGAATCTGCTACTTGTTGGTATATTTAAACTACAATAAATACTCGTATTTAACGCTAGTCACTGGAATATGTAGATGAAACAGAAAATGTGGATGAAAAACAAAAGAAGGTAGGTAGTGGCATGATTTCTTTTAATTTGAAAAAATGTATTACTTTAGTATCGAATTATAATATAATCTGTGGCAACACTGTCAAGATACAAATAATAATTATTATAACAATGTTTTAAATGTATTTTCCTTAGGGCATTTCAATGTATTATTTTACTTTGGCAACACTCAGAAATAACGTTTATGATAATATCGTTATTTCTGGGTGGGGCAAAAGTCATTCAAAAATTGAAAAATGTAGTGCAGAGTCAGTCGTCATTGGATTGTGAAATAGTACAGTTGTGTGGATTAAAAGTATTACCAAGAAAAGTGTGTTTTCTTTACAGTAGCAACGAAGTAAACAATACTTTTTTAAGAAGTAACACATTCAACCTACTGATGGCGTCATATCTACTTTTTAAACTTGGAATTTGTAGGTCACCCAATATACCTTTTTCGGTAGCCTTCAGCATAATAGGAGTGCGCCCTAAAGGTCCCAGCCCTCTTATCCCTCTACATACTGTCTATGACGGACAGCGAATCTTGTTACGAAAACATTGAAATAGGTCATCAGAAGATTTCGTGGAATTGTAACAGTGTATTTACTTAGATATTACTTGAAGTGGTGTATTTTAAAATTTACGTATATCCGGAAACATAAATAAAACGAAAATGATTCTTATCCAAAAGCTCTCAAAATACTCTTACATTAATATAACTTGGGAATTAAGTGGACTTTCAGTACTACTATTATTTTCATTAATATTTTAAACGTTTATTTTTTTATTTTACAACTTTAATCATATATATTTATAACTTACTAACTATTTACACTAGGTACTAAATACAATAATAATAAACGTTTTAATGTCAAACAATCTACACCTTTCATAATTTCACGTCAACAGTGATACACGAGTTTTCAATACTCAGCAACAAACAGCTAACTACCAAAAACCAAACTCTGCCTCAACACGATACGACTGTTATTTGAATGGATGCTACATTATACATTTATTTATCAAATGATGTCATCCGGAGCGTGTTTAATGACACTGAATGTCTCGGCAGATCATTCGCAGTTCGGTAGTCTACCGATCCACCAATGAAATAGTTTCAAACCACTCGTCCTGAGATATTTATTTATTTATTGAATGAAATGTGAACGAATGAAATACGATTTGAAGATATAGTGATTTTAAATAATATCTAATAACTACTCTATTTACGTGGATAAAGGATGTTATTGCTGTAAACAAAGATAAAATATAAAAACTACGTTTAACCAACAGAGTATACCAGTGATCCGTCAGTGATATCTTTAATCCTGCTGTAGGCAACCGGTTGCTTGTGTTATTGTATCAACAACAACATCAGCATGCAGACGGCAAAGTTCAAGTTGCTGTTCAATTTAAAGACAATTAATAAAGTATTTATCAGGTGAGTGTTATTTTTGGTTTATTATACACCATATTTGGGTATTTGTAGTAATGATTGGTTAGGTATATTGTCCGGCACCACTCGGAATATTCCGTGTGGTGCCGGACGTAAAGAAAAGTACCATCCCATTTCTTCCCGTGGGTGTCATAAAAGGCGACTAAGGGATTTACTAGAGAATGGGCAGCAGCATTCTTTATGCATTTTAACACCATACTACGATCGCCAACCCACCTGTCAAGCGTGGTGATTATGGCAAACCCCTCCATTTGGGGGAGGCCTATGTCCAGCAGTAGACGTCTTTCGGCTGAAATGATGATGAGGTATATTGACTCCACCTAATCTGAAACCTCAATTTCATTCATTCAATCCTATACTATCAAACGAGCAATATTTGTATACTTATTTGTAATCACGTTCTCGAAAACGGCTCTAATGATTTCGATGAAAGTTACAATATAGGCGGGTTTACGGGGGCGGAAAGTCGATCTAGCTAGGTCTTTCAAAATTCGTTTTCTCCGTATTTTCACCCGAGCAGAGCTCGGTCGCCCAAAGTTTAGAACAAGATAGCTACCTTGGAATAATGACATGGCAGCATGGAATTAGTAAGTACGTACTATCATGACACTAGGAATTAGTACTATAAATGGATTAGTATGAACTTTCCTATAATATTAAATGAGAATTCTCTATTTTCACCAGAGCAGAGCTCGGTCACCCAGGTACTGTAAATAACGTATCAACATGTATTGTAACTTGTTACAGTTCGGCCGTCGAGAGAATGCGTTCTTGACACCTGTCAGTTTCATACTAACGAATATGTGTTTTGCGAATTTGATCCTTATTACAACTAGAAATTGTCCAACTGACAAGTGTCAGAAATACATTCTCTCGACGGTTGTATAAGATTTCCTGTTCATTAGAGAGTAGATTAGATGTAAATAACATGCATGAAACAAGCGGATGCTGTATATTGTATATCGTATTTTTTTAAATAGTACAGACTATTTAGATTTAATATAAGTTTAATGTAACAAGATGTAGTTTTTAATAGATTTTCCAAAAAATATCAGTTTGTTTTGTAGCGTCGTTCAGAATAAGCTGGTAGAGGAAGTGAACTGTAGGTACTTTTAAATCTTTGAAGCTTTTAGAACGACTTCAACTGTTAATATACATTGTTAAACAAAATTTTGGAGCGCATGGGAACAACTCATGAAACCAACCGTTTTTTCATAGCGACAGTCAAATTACTATGACCTTGACTTTATTCCTGAGTTTAGATCTGTCAATTGATAAATGTCTAGATTGTGCAGTGCCAATGATGTCACTACTAAGCTACCGCCTCTCCCTGTGGTGCCCCTGTTGTTAGGCAATCCATTTTTGTCAATTGCAAAAATGGTCTTTTCCTTAACTGTAGTTTCATAAGAACTAAATTTACTACGTCTAATTATTGTGTCAAGCTAGTCGGTATTTTTGGTCGCGTTTGCCTAAATTTAGCAGCCATATATGTAGGTACATACCTATACGAGTATTTTGTTGAATGATGTGATAATAATATCCTTTTGAGTCTGTCTTAAGAATAGCCATGCCAGGTGCTCTTTAGATCCTGCCGGGGTTACGAGTTGTCCGAAAGGCCCCGGCACACCGGCAACGGAAGGAACACGGGTGGGTTTTAGTCAGTAAAAGTCTGACACGCCGTCCCGCTCCGGCCAGAGCGGAAGAAGTTATTTGATAATTTCCAACAGTCAAAAAAAAAAAAGGTGCTCTTTAGAAAAAATATATCAGTAAGAAAATTATTAATAAAAAAAACAAATTCCGGCTGCAAAAACAACGTCATACCTGAAAAGAAAAAAACAAGCATTATATATAGAATTTTGGTATCGCAGGCGGTACAAACAAAAGTTACACCATATTTCCAGTTAAGTATAAGTTTGTCTATGTGTTTTTGCGGTCGGGTTTTTTGTTGTTTTTAATAATTTTCTTTATTTCAAGCTTTTTAGTTTTATTAATATAAATATATATATTTGGAATTGACTCATTACTAGCTTTTATTTGATACCAATATATTCGTGATTTATTTAAAAAAGCTTTCCCCTCCCTTTTTAGGGTTCCGTAGTAAACAAGGAACCCTTATGGTTTCGCCATATCCATCTGTCTGTCTGTCCGCGGCTCAGCTCAGAGACTGTTAGCACTAGAAAGTTGTAATTTGGCATGGGTATACATATTAATCACGCCAATAAATTGGTAAAATAGAAACAAGGAATAAATCATAATTAAATACTCGTATATAAAAAATAACGAAAATATTTTTTTTTGGGGACCCGTACCCGTAAAGTGGGCATGGTTTTTTTTCTCGTTTATCCTATAATCTGGGGTGTCGTTGGAAGGGTCGTTCAAAAATATTGTGGGTGTGTGAAAATCATTTTATAATTCAGGGATCCGTTTGTGAAATATTAAGCTTTAAAGTGCAAATTTTTGTTAGAGTCAAGTGTTTGTAGTTGTACTTGGATTTATGAAAAAAAATCACAACAGTAGTAAATATAACGAAGTTAAAAGGAAAACTATCACAGCTAAGTAGGCTTTACAGGTTAACGAGTAATAATCGAACAATTCAATTTGCAGTTTGAAAAACCTGTTCTCCCATACATTCCAAAATTCAAAATTCAAATTCAAAATTCAATCTCTGTCTCATGGTCATATTTGGTATGCTTTTCTAATAATAAGGATATGGACGCTCATAGTGCACGTAGTTAACCTTATCGATATCATTGACGTTTATACAAATTAAAAATAAAAATTTCTCTCTCTTTCTTAATTCAAATTTCAAATTAGACTTAAAGAAAATCTCTAAAATGTAAACAATGATATATGTTAGCATTTTAAGTGTAATATAAGTTGTAGGTAATATTTTGATCCAACCGTCACCGCGACATCGCCCTACCTGGGACGGTTAATTAAGATAGGAAGACACTTATCCTTTCTACAATAGCATACATTCATTATTGTTGGGTAGAAGCCTTGTCTTTTGGGCGTTTTCATTACCCGGCCCCCGACGCGGCGACGTTTGGATCAAAATTTAATCGCACAGCTGTACGCACGCTATTTAGGTACTAATTTATTCTCATTTCACTTTCCTACTCCATCATTAGACCCTGATCACCGTCTATCTGTAATCTGTAAATGTATCTGCATGGTCTAATAAAACAAGGTCTGGCATTCCGGGACTAACACATGCTTACGTCACTATCCAGTTGCCACTCTATTGCAACAAAACACGATTAAGGAATGATTTTCAGAAACCAAAGCTTTTAAATTGTCGTTTCGTGTGTCTAATCAAACGAAACAATTCAATTTAAACATAAACCAACGTAATTGTTAATGAAAACCTCATTGTTTTATCGGATTCGCACAGGTAATAAAGGTGGTTGGGGGAGTTATTATTACAAACTTCTGGTAACACAGATGTGATGACGTAGACTTGTGTTGCCCACGTGACCACTGTGTTTCGGAATGCCATACCTGGCGAAGTATATTATTATACCATGTGTATCTGTATTGAGAATTCCAGGAGCCCAAACTGACCAGTAAGTTGGTGAAGGAGTTGGGTATCCTGCAAATTCCAGATGATGCTGAGCATCGCTTCAAGGTTACTATGATCTTTGAATGTCCATTTCAGAACCAATCTACATGTATCGGACAAAGATTATGTCTGGACTTTAAAAGAGACTGTGACCTCTGCGAATGTTTCGCCCTTTCTTCTCAGAGTAGTCAGATAGAAAACGCTGACCTCATCATGTTTTGAAAAATATGATTGTCGTGAGGAGGTGTTTGTACAAAACTACTAACAGAAAAAAAAAAAAAAAAAAAATATTGAAGTATCAGAATAGCAAATTTCGAATCGATCAGACCTGTGGAAGATGACTTCCATTCATCAACTAGAAAGGAACTGATAATCTTCAAACGGCTGAACAGATTTTCTTGAATCATAGCTAAGGACACTCGATCAAGTCAACATTATATATATAAAAAAAAAAAAACCGTTTCAGTCGTTTGGGAGCTACGATGCCACAGACAGATACGCATGTTAAACTTATACCGCCCCTGGGCTTGTAGCAGGGGTTAAAAATGCACTCTATCAGTTCGTGTTTGTACATGAGTTAAAATAGCAAAAGGATTTTAACTATGTAGGGTACATTAGACAAAAAAGATAACATAGCTAAAGGACAAATATCATAGATATAAGAAAGAAGTTATTTATATTTCTATGACAAATATCCAATCAGAAACTAAACGCTATGATTTTTAATAAGATGAATGTTGTTTTCAGAACGGTAGCGGCAACAAACGCTGCTGTAAAGCCAGATGCTAACTTGAAGTCATGGAAAGAGATTCCCGGACCGTCCTCTTTACCCATCATTGGGCAAATACACCATTTTATGCCTGGAGGTGAATTGTATTTGGAATGAACCTGGCTGTAGAATATCTCTTCTGAAAAGTTACCGCTATTACTATTTTCTATCAACATTTCTATACTCTGGTTTAATCGTTAATTTTACACACGCAACTTTAAAATTCTTTAAGATTAGCTATTTATTCCTCGTTAAATGCCCCATCCAACGTCGCATGTAGCTTCGGCAGTATCTTCCCATCAGGCGGACCGTTGACACATTTGAATAGCGTAAAACATTTTATTTTTATGAAATCTTCTTTAATATTTAGGTCAGCTTCAAGGCATCGAACAAGTTGAAGGCACCATGAAACTATTTGAGTTATATGGGCCAATTGTAAGATTCGATGGAATGTTCGGCCAGCCACCTATGGTTCTACTTAATGATCCAGAATGTTCAGAACACGTAAGTAGATTTACTTTTAAATTTTATGTGGAGTTAAATCGACACACAAAACATTAAAAAAGAACTAACTACAAGAGAAATAAGCATAGACTTTGAATTCGAATAATCATTTCCTACATTACAATGTCAAAGCATATTTACAGATATTACGCAGTGAAAATTCGTTACCCTTCCGTCCAGGATTCGAGAGCCTTGAACACTATAGAATTAATAAAAGCAAAGGCCATACTTATCACGCCACAGGCCTAATAACTGAGTAAGTTGAAATAACTACACGTGCTACTCAACAAAAAGATTAGTTATAAAAAATAGCATGTTTACAATCCCGATCATGAGAATGTTTTTCTTTTTTTATGTTGATAAGAACTGAAGTTCTTAGTAATTGATTACAATCTAGCCTAATACACTTATAAGTAATTTGATTCTAACTTAATATTTTACGAGATAGATTATGTTATATCTAAGAATATTGTCAATTTGCACGTTTACACAAGGCCGATTTCGTAGCACTTTCTTAGGGTTTGATAATTGATAAAAACACTTTGTTCATGAGTTACATGTATAGCACAGCATTGTTACTATTTATTTTTAATTCAATATTTACACACTACACTAACTCAAATGGTTTAGTTCTCTTTAGCCTACGCACTATGTCCGTGTTGTCTAGCAGTTGAATTGCCTCGACATTCACATGTCGGTGGAGTCTGCGTTCGTGAGCTTCAGCAAATTTTTGGATGAAGGTGGTGACGAATTCCATTTTAAGGTCACGGCGGAGGTCGTCATTTCTAATGTACGCACGGCTACACATCAAGCTATACATTGCCAGTATAAGCTGACCTCACATTGTATGGAAATCCTATACAATGCGAGATCAGCATAAACTGGAAATGTATAGCTTGATGTGTAGCCGTGTGTACCATGGTGCATTTACAGCGTACCTGAGTACTTTGTTTAGGAATTGTTGAATTATTTTGACGTTACTTTGTTTAGTACAGCCCCAAAGTTGGATGCCATACGTCCAAATTGGCTTAAGAATATGCTTGTATAATATCGTCGACCGTAGGTTCAATTGGGGTAAGGGACCAAATACCCAAAATGAGTTGAGTATACAGTTTTGAATTTTTCGCTCTTTCGAATGGTTTATATGAAAAAATTCTAGCTTAAGAAAAATGTCCCTTACCCTACCGATTTTTTGGATCCAAATTTCGAATCAGCCCCTTAATAACAAAGTATCTGAAAAACTATGCAATATGCTATTTGAAATGGTGTAACTACCGCCGCCAATCCACTTCAAATAAGGTAAGGGTCTTCCCAATCAACGAATTACCATTACGGATTACTCATTACGTCAAAAATGTGTACTTCATTTTCTGTCAACAATCTCTTTACACTGTATTTTTTTCATAAATTTTGTCAACATGTCCTTTACACAACTTTTTCATTAATAGATTGGATCCAACGTAGAGGTCAATTTAATGTAAGGGACGGGACTACGAGATACTTGGTCAGTAAGGGACATTACTAACAAAATACGTTGGTGTAAGGGACATCTATTTTCTTAATTAGCTAACTTATTTAAATCAATGTTACACAGGTAGATAGAACACTAAAATACAAGACTATGTGTGAAATCAGATCCGAAAAAGGTTAATAACAAAAAAAGTTATGGGTGATTTAGTCCGAAAAAAAACTTTGTCGGCCTCTCCTGAAAAATCGTATTTTGTCCCTTACCTCAATTGAACCTACGGTCGACGATATAATTTTATAATGTATTGATAGGCAGGATTTCCTTCCGAGTAACCAATACTATGTCGAGTTCCTGTTTTTTCTTTTTGACGTGACATTTCCAACGCAGTTTGGCGTCAAGAGTTATGCCAAGGTATTTGGTTGTATTAGCATATGGCACTTGCATGCCATTTATTTAGATTGGGTGGTAATCGCAGTGTTCATTAGGGAATATGAATTGATTTTGATTTATTCAGTTTGATCTTCCACTTTTGTATCCTTTGTTCACAGCTAGTTGAACTTTTTCGACTGCTTCTTTGTGGGTTGATCCGGTAGCCATAATAGCAGTGTCATCTGCAAAGGTCGCAATGGTGTTTTGTTTTCCAGCTATGGGATATCGCATTTGTATAGCAAGTACAGGATAGGGCCTAACACACTTCCTTGTGGTACCCCAGCTTTTATAGTTTTTAGCTCGGAATATGCATCCTCTTGCCTTAATCAAAAAAAAAAAAAAATGAAAATAAATTAAATTAAAAATTTATATAAATATGCTTCCAGCCAAGGTGAGCTGTGGAAAGAGTTCCGCTCAACAGTGAACCCAGTGATGTTACAACCGAAGACGATCAAACAGTATGCCACAGTACTTGATGAAGTAGCACAAGACATGGTCAAAAGGTAAGTTATGTACAACAAGAAATTGGCATTTTTTTATTTATTTCGTAATGAACTATAACAATTCCAGGATGAAAGCCAACCGTGATGAAAAGAACATGATGAGTAACGAATTTGATAAGGAAATGAACTTATGGGCACTGGAATCTATCGGCACAGTCGCTCTCGGCTGCCGCCTAAACTGCTTCGATCCCAAATTGCCCCCAGACTCACCAGAGTGGAAGTTAATCCAGTGCGTCCACGACCTTTTTAGTACAGCCAACGAAATAGACTTCAAACCAAACCTGTGGAGATGGTTCTCGACCCCATTGTACAAGAAAGCTATGAAATTGTATGAGCATCATGAAAAGTAAGTTCAATGTCGATTTAGCCTCCTAGTTGTTGTCTCCTTTAATTAAACAACTTAATAAAAAAGAGTGAACCATATGTAAATTATGACACATTATTCTTGATTCCAGTTTAACAAAACACTTCGTTCAAAAAGGAAAGGAACTGCTCAAGAATAAATCTGAGAAGGAAAAAAGTGTTTTAGAAAAACTGTTAGAAATTAACGAAGAAGTGGCTCATATTATGGCTAGTGATATGTTGTTAGGTGGTGTAGATACGGTACGCATAACTTGCATATAATTTGATAGAGAAAATTGAGCAGCTTACTGAAAATTTATTTTATATTATTAAGCATCAAAGTTTGACTAAAAAACGTTGTTATTTTACTCAGGCTGCCAATACAGTAACAGCAACCCTCTACCTTCTGGCTAAACACCCGGACAAACAAACCAAGCTAAGGGAAGAGATAATGTCAAACTCAGAACGTAGACCATACCTAAGGGCTTGTATCAAAGAATCGTTGAGAATAATGCCAGTAGTATCCGGAAATATAAGGAAGACATCAAAGGAATATAATGTTTTGGGCTATAATATACCTAAAGATGTAAGTTTATAATATTTTTAAGAATTTCAAATTATTTCACGGCTGTTGAAAGCTTGTAACTATCTCTTTCCCTCTGCTTATTAGTTCATATTTTGCAATTCAATACTTTAATTAAACAAATAGGTTTACTATAATTATTATCAAAACGACTGTTGAGTTGACTGTTCTGATAGCACTCATTTATTTGAAATTGTGATTGGCTTACTATTTCAGATGCAGGTTATATTCAGCCACCGAGATATGTCCTTGATGCACGAAAACTACCCCAAACCTCGAGAGTACATCCCAGAGCGGTGGTTAGCCAATAAAGATGACCCACTTTACTACGGGAATGCAAATCCATTTGCACATCTACCCTTTGGCTTCGGAGTCCGTAGTTGTATTGGTAAATAACATAACTCCGATTGGATTAGAATTCGGATTACATTGCAATGTTTATTAGAAAAGGAGGTGTAAATATTTCTAGAAGGGACGAAGCCAGCTCAAAACAAAAACCGATGCCCGAATGAAAATCCATGCATTGACGCGTACCTTTCACTAGGCACACAGATTGTTTACTTGGTTTGACCTAACACCCTTATATTCCATCAATCAATCAATCTTACCCTTTTCCCAACTATGTTGGGGTCGACTTCCAGTCTACCCGGATGCAGCTGCATACAATTACATGGAGCGACTGCCTATCTGACCTCCACAACCCAGTAATTGGGTAAAACGATACCCCTTGGAAGATTGTTTGTCAAACTTTCGGGCTTCTGACTACCCGTAACGACTGTCAAAGATCCAAGAATAACAGCCGGGACCAACGGCTTAACGTGCTTTCTGAAGCACGGAGGAATCTCGATATGTAAAGATGGTCACCCATCCACGGACTAACCCTGACAAGCGTGGCTTAACCTGATCGATCGACCCGTGCGGCTGTTATTACTTAGCCCTCGACACCCTTATATTCAATCGCGAATTATATTTGTATTTTTTCGTCTCCAGGTCGTCGCATAGCTGAACTAGAAATGGATACATTTGTGGCGAGGTTAATTAAAAACTTCCAAGTGGAATGGTTTGGGCCCCCACCGAAAATACAACAGGCGGGTCTCTATTATATCAAGGGACCTTTCAATTTCGTATTTAAGGATGTAAAATGAAGTGTTAAACCTTTATCCTGACTTCACAAAAGCATTCGATTACGTATATCAAAGAAAATTTGGAAGAAATATTTATAGTTTTCAATGAAAATGTACCAATAGTTATACGTAATTATTATTACATTGTGTTTTTACAAGTATTTACTTTATAACACCTGACAGTTTAATGTGTCCAAAGCTTATGCTTTGCTATGTCCTACTTATATCAATAGCCCAAGAATTTTAAACTTGACATAACTAGTCACAGCTTGCACATTTAATGGTAAAAACAACAGTACAATTATTTTTAGCCACTTCTTTGTACAATAAGCATCTACGTAAGTATCTTCATATTTTAACTTGGGGTTGTTCGAGAGATGCTCTACAACAACGTGAAAATAAAGTGTCTGTACTCTTAACATTTCAATGTACTATTTTTCAGTATGTACAAATTGTGTACGTTTCTGTTACGTTGTTGGCAAAAGCTAGTTCTGTATAAGTCATATTTAATCGTCTCATGTTTTTCAAGTAAAAAATCAAGCAAAACGTATCTCAAAAACAACCGCCAAGCAGCTAAATGACTGTCATTACGCCATGCATCACGCTAAGTACGAATATTAGATGGCATTACGCTTTCAGGGAAATCTAAAAGCTTTCTTCACTTAGGGTTCTCTATTATGACTTTCTCAGTGCCTTAAATAGGCTGTTTTAGAAGAACAAGTAAATTATTTTACTGCCGATAAAATCTGGTAATTTTTACTTTGAAGTTCGATTTATCCAACACCCAAGGTGCGTGTAAATACAACTTTAGTAAACACTATGCTAACTTATTGTATATGGCCTGTAGGTAGAAAGGTCATGAAAAAGCTAAGAGTACATTATCTTAACAAAATGTCTTTCTTGATATTCGAAAGAATGTCAAAGAAGCCCGTTTTTTCAACGCCCCTAAATATTTAAAGAACTACGCTCAACATTATAAACATATTAAAAAACAATATGAAGACAGCTAAATTGTTTGTTTACGAGTACATACAAAGTATTCGAAAAATCATTGTAGACTAAGGAAACGAGGTTCAGAATGTAAGTAAGTAATGAATGATTTATTCAGGAAGGATTCTGAATTATATTAGACCTTTATTTGCTATACAATTTAGATCAAAATACACTTATTGCACAATGTAGAGAAAAACTTCTTGAAATAAAATATATTTTACTAAAGAATATATCATTGAAGTCTACTCCTATAAAATTCTGAATTTGTGATACCTATTCTGGTAGTACACACAGATGCGGCTGAAGAAATTCTGCATTTTTTATGAAGCGTAACCACGTGTCTGTCACAACCCAACCAATAGAAAATATCATATTCAGTACTTCTGATATTCGGTTATCAGAATATTGTAGTCTAAATCAGACATTTCAACACCACGACTATTCGTGACGACTGCCGCTTTAGGAACATATCGACACCTCCATGCAATAACATCGTAACTCACTTTTTTCCAAAAATTTAGTTACAACGGCATTATTATGTAAAAAAAAATGCATTTTTTCTGTATTATCATTGTAATTCTATTCCCTTTCGTTTCTAAAATAAACCAACGTCAAAGTATTGTAACTAATCCCAAAAATATTTTTTGTCAACAATATAAGTGCAACTTGATTTACAATTTATAGAAAATATTATGAGTAGCTTGTTTATCAAGTACAACAAAATTGTAACATTAGATACAATCTATGTACATGATAAAATTACGGTTTATGATCATAAAATGTACTGTTACTGCATTGTAAGTTGAGTTACAATGATGGTGCACGGATCTTTACGTTAGTTTTTAGTGCATTACGACAAGTTAAGACGAGTTGCGATGTTCTATTTAGTAGTTTACTCCCGCTCATAGAATTTCGGTGTTGTTACGTTGCTTGGTAAATAGAAGTGAGAAGGTGTACAAAGTGACTATTGCGGTGTTTATAGTGTAAAACCTCCACCTTGGAGTTACAATTATCTGACCACAAAAATAAATTAAACTACAAAAAAACTAAATTGTAACTCAGACATACAATGTTTGTCCTCGTAACTTATATATGTCATTTCACTGTTTTTTCACGTAAGTCATGAAAACCCATGAAAACAATTTTTCTTTTACAACTTAATCATACCTTTTTATAGTCCGCCTAAACTATATTAAACTATATTAAATAGCCATAGCCAGCTTCAAAAATTGTACGGGGTGTTTTGAGTTTGCTATAATTTTTCAAACTTTAAAATCGCTCTCCTGTAAAATCACTAAAAGTGAGTTGCGATGTTATTGCATGGAGGTGTCGATATATAATCGAATAGTAGAAATCTGCATAGACTAAGTCATTGTGACATAGCTCTTCTATGCCTGGAGGTAACTCTTGTTGATTCCACGTGGTCAACTAAGACGTTATCCGGAACGTTACACGTACATAGACTGATTTGATCTGCAGTCGCAGTAAAATGGTTGAAGCCGTGATAATATAGTTATATTCTTAGGCTAGTTATATACAGTTATCGTATCGTAACGGTCGGAGTGCCCTAATTTTGTTACTGCAACCAATTTCGACGTAGTATTCGCCGGCCGCTCCCGCGGTGCCGCTCGCTTCGCTCGCTCGGCTCTTGCATAGTTGGTAACAGTAATTCTAATCTAACATATTTGGTCGGAGTGCCTTAATAGTTACCTACATTACTAATGTGTACGTGCTCGTATCATAGTTATATTCCTAGTATATGGCAGTTATGAACCGCTGAATGAACTATATTACGTTATATAGCTATATCCCTAAATATCCCTAGGCATATAACTATATTGATGGCTTCAACAATCTTACTGCAACAAATAAATGCCCAGTTACTGAAATGAAAATAAAATTAGCTAACAAATGGCCAAGCGCGCGTAAACTCCTGTGATTGGACTGAATTATCTAAAGCCGATCGGACCACATGACTTGTGTTTAATTTTCACGATTCAGAAACTGGGTGTTAGTGCGGTCACTATCATCTCGGATAGCAGGTACTTACCTATTGAATACGCCAGAACCTTGATTTTCTTGAAAAAACAAAGTTCATTATATCCTAACAAAGTACGAGTATAAACACAATAGTCGAAGTTGGATACTGTTTAAAAGAAATCTTGTTTCGTTGTCAGGAGTCCGTATTTTTTCTCAACAAATGCAATTTTAGAAGCTTATCAAAGTTTGCCTGTTGCCTTTTTGCAGGTAACTTGACAGTTACAACTTACAAGCAGGTATGTTTATCAGAAAACAAGGATGGGGTTAAAAAAATGTTTTTACTGCCCTAAGTAGTATATCCTAGTTGGTATTTTAAGTAAATAAGCTAGACAAAGAGCAGTGGTCGACCAGTGGTAACGGCCGACAAAAGCAGGCTGTTTAAAATGTGTAAATTATTTCATCAGCACTACTCTCAAAACGGTGAAAAAAAACATCGTGAGGAAACCGGCATGTCCTAGAACCAAAAATTCGAAGACATGTGACATCTACCAACCCGCACTGGGCTCGCGTGGAAGATACGGCTTACTCCCTCTGACTGAGAGGAGGCCAGTGTCCCAACAGTGCTAACATTATAGACTGATTATGCTAAGTTTGTTATACTTTCGCCATTCACATCGTTCATGGAGTAAGGTACCACAAAATAAACAAGAACAATCACGATAATTACATAGACATAGGCCTGCCATGCTTTCGTTTAAGTGTCACCTAGCGTTAGTAAAAATGTGCAAAAGCTTTTGTTATTAAGGGGCATGCGCTAAGGTAACCCACGCAATTCAAATTTTCTTTAGTTATTTGCATTTTGCAAGTCAGTGTCAGGTTTTATGTTGATTAAAATATGATTCGCGACCGTAACAAATATGGCTTTACATAATTATAATCATTACAATCAGGAATACAACTCCATAAGTAAGCACAAACATAAGCGTCATAATACGAGTGATTTCATGAAATAGTAATTCAATGGAATTATATGAACTTAGAGAGTTGTATTGATCATTTTTATGATTACAATTCTATAAATATACATTTGATACGGCCGCGAATCATATTTAAATCAACTTACAACTTGATACCGTAGGTCGGTATCAAGTTGTAAATTGAAAAAACGTAACGAAATTTGAATTTCGCGGGCTACCATGACGCTTCCGCCTTAACTACGTTGCTACAAATTAACGTTAGTTACTTGATGCCTTTTAAGACACCGAGGTTAAAAAGGTAGTAAGGTAAAAGACAGTAAAGGTGGTACTGAAAGCTTGACTTTAGCGATAAAAACAAGTCCGATAAAAATAACTTTTCTCACTTTAACTTAATCTTAAACCTTCCATACCATTTCTTAGTATTACAGCTATAAACAACCTTAGTAGTTACGAAGACCAGTACTTAATTGGCCCGGCTAAAATGTTCACAGATAACCGGAACCAGAACTGAGGTCTTATAGCTATGTTTATGGTAGGTACGGAGATACCAAATTAAATTACTGTCAATTGTTTTGATTTTGAATTCAGACTGTATTTAGTAGAAATCGTTTAAGAGGGTTTATCCTGAAAGTTGGCAACGTCGCAAATAACTGTTCAATATTTACCTGTTTTGATTCTTATAGCAATATTGCTGAATAGAAATAAGAAATGTGGCTAACTAGCGAACTAGAATATTAATAATGAATTGCAATTATAACATTGAATTTGATGTTGTACCCATTTTAGGTGTAAAAAACGCATTTGGAAAGTTTTCAAATAGTTTTTTTACATCTAAAACTCACAACATTCAACATTCTGTGTTACGATATTAATTATTGCATTTCATAATCAATATTCTAGTTCGCTAGTTAGCCACATTTTTTATTTTCATACAGTAATATTGCTAAATTAATCAAAACAGTGAAATATTTGACATCTATTTGCAACGTTGCCACCTTCAGAATAAGGATTAATAAGGATAATAAGAATACGCTCTCAATGAATATTTGATTTGGAAATTTGTTAATGAAAGTAGGCCTAAAATGGTGATGTTCTTCAGAAAGGTTAGGTGCGTAGTACTTACAACCGGCGTGCTTGTATGACTAGGTGTATGGACGTAAACGATGCCAAAGGAGTATGCAATGTACAGATGCCAGCACATCAAGCTACTACAATCTGTCAAATTTATTTAATAGATTTTCAACTTTAGCATTACAGCATAAGGTTCAAGGTTGATTGCGAAAATTTGACAGTTTCGGGTAGCTTGACCTGCTGGCCACTGTACCTGCTACACTAGCAGGTGGCTTTCTATAGTTTGCTGTCTATCCCCATAAGAAGGCGTTGAGCACTAATAGCCTAGTCGTGTGGCCGTTAGCCTGCCAAATCACCTATTACTTCGACGAGTTTGAACTCAAGGCACGCACCTCTGACTTTTCAGATTCATATGCGTATTGTGTAATCACTTGCTTAAAAAACGACGAAGGAAAACATCATGAGGAAACCAGCATGCCTTTTTTTTTTTTTGATTGTCATGTATTATCAAATAACTTATCCCGCTCTGGTTAGAGCGGGAGGGCGTGTCAGACTTTTACTGTCTAAAACCCACCCGTGTTCCTTCCGTTGCCTGTGTGCCGGGGCCGCGATATCCCTTTCGGACAAACTCACAACCCTGGCTGGCATTGGCCCTTACGGACCCCGTCAAAACCGGCATGCCTGAGAGTGCCTGAGAGATATTTCTCGACGCCAAGTCAGAGGCTCATGGAAGGCTTTAAAACTCTGGCACCAGGTTCGTCACTAACCACACGAAAAGAAGAAGAAGAAGAAGAAAGCGTGACTTTATGTATGTAAGTAAGCCTACAGTCTTAACTGAATCCGTGAAGAGGAAAAAATATTGTACATTCATTCACTTGGCTTCAAAAAGTTCGTCTTTGGAAATCCCGACTACATCAAGTCAGCCTTTGATATTCCGGAAAATTTCCTCACAAGATATTATGGCAGATAAACAAGATGTAAAACTCCTTTCAAACAGACAACTGACACGCTCTTTTTATGAACAAAAAATCAACCCCTTTTCCTTAAAGCGATCATATTACTTACATGTTACATACGAAGTTTTGACGTGTTGTCGGCCTGTCTGTCACACGCAACAACCGTAAAAGTAAGTAAACATGTTGAATTATGTCTTCCAAAAACCTTTTCTTTGTGAATAAAAAATGCAGTACATTTGAGGCTTTGTTATGCTGTAAGCGGTTTTTAGAGAAAGTTTTTGCTGTATGATGAATTGAAGGACGAAACTGTCGTAGAACTGTCTTTTTTTTTGTAATGTGCGTTTTGTTTCTGCAGAATAAACAATTTTTATTTTTTTCTGTTTGTTGATCGTTAGTTTGACCTTTTTTCTTGAACGGAGGTGGAACGTAGCCTTACCGGACCGGTAATTTTCGTATTTTTAAAGGTGTGTCCAAACATTGAGACGACGACGACTGCCGCGCGCAAAAATTTTTAGGAAACATTCGTCAATAATTGTGTCTGGACGTATTTCTGCGAACGTATTAAAGGCTAGGCAGATATTACCGAATGAAGTGTGCGTCTCGGATGTGTACTGTAGTACTGCCGTGCAAACATTCCTCGGTTTGGTCCTAACTTGAGCGCAGCAGAAATGGGTCCTGCAAACGCCGCGTGTTGCTGCCGCACTCTTGTTTGGACATACCTTTTTTTTTTTTTTTGAGTTTGGAAAATTATCAAATCACTTCTCCCGCTCTGGGTGGAGTGGGAGGGTGTTTCAGACTTTTACTGACTAAAACCCACTCGTGTTCCTTCCGTTACCTGAGTGCCGGGGTCGCGATATCCCTTTCGGACAAACTCGCAACCCTGGAAGGCATTGGCCCTTACGGACCCCGTCAGTTGGTGCTGACATCTCTTTGAGGCGCGCGTGGAACACAACGCGCCGTCGACCCGGGCCTGGTCCTTATCGGACGGCGAGCTACCCATTGCTCACCGTGTCTGTATATAACTTATGAACGTTCGCATTCTAATCCCTGTCTCAATTTGTCAAAAATAACTCTAATTTCCCTACAATTTTTAACATTGATTGTCACTGAGATGAGTTGAAACTAGATTTTAAACGTTTTTAATCACGATAATTTATTGGCCTTCAGGTACCCGGTCGGTTCTGGGCACGCCACAATTGCGGCGGTAAGTCCCCTCGTTGAGGAGTGGCTGGAGAGGCGCCACGGCGTCCTCACCTTCCGCCTGACGCAGGTCCTCACCGGACACGGTTGCTTCGGGAGGTTCCTGTTCAGGATCAAGCGGGAGGAAACGCCCGGGTGTCACCATTGTGTGGATCGCCCGGAGGACACGGTGGAGCATACGGTGGAGGTCTGCCCGGCTTGGGCGGAGCACCGCCGTGTCCTCACGGAGGCGATCGGCGGCGGCGATCTCTCGCGTCCGGCCCTGGTTCAGGCCATGGTCCGGAGCGAGAGTGCATGGGAGGCCGTCACCTCCTTCTGCGAAGCAGTAATGAAGCTGCACGCCCTCGCGCCCCTAGTCGCCGCAGGAGACGCCCCGGGCGTCGGGAGTCACAAGCTGACTTCCGGCCACCGTAGGCGCGGGCATGCGGACGGTGAGCGATGGGCAGCTCGCCGTCCGATAAGGACCAGGCCCGGGTCGACGGCGCGTTGTGTTCCACGCGCGCCTCAAAGGGATGTCAGCACCAACTGACGGGGTCCGGAAGGACCAATGCCTGCTGGGGTTGCGGGTCTGTCCGAAAGGGATATCGCGGCCCCAGCACATAGGCAACGGAAGGAACACGGGTGGGTTTTAGTCAGTAAAAGTCTGACACTCCCTCTCGCTCTGCCCAGAGCGGGAGGAGTCATTTGATGATTTCCCACCCAAAAAAAAAAAAAAAAAAAAAAAAAGGTACCCGGTCGGTTCATGCACAGGACAAGTATTACCTAACTTATCCTAATTTTAACCGGCATTACAGGTATTTTTTTTAAACGTACAAATTTTTAGGTGAAGATTTTCATCTATACTCGTAAGAGCAATTTCATCAATTTCATCAGGAGGCCGTCAGCGCTGTTTCTGCTATAATATCACTTCATTGACTGGAATGTGCCCTAGCGGCTGAGAGTATGTCATGCTCACTCAAATGTGTCACTGGTGGTGGCGTGTGTGTTGGATCATTAGGTTT
The DNA here is from genome assembly GCA_916701695.1 of Agrochola macilenta. NCBI lineage: Eukaryota > Metazoa > Arthropoda > Insecta > Lepidoptera > Noctuidae > Agrochola > Agrochola macilenta. The sequence continues at coordinate 16,679,798 of OU753560.1, read as the reverse complement.
CCTTCAAAATGGTTGAACTAAATGCTGCTGATCCATGCGTCATGTTCGTGAACGGGTGCCGTCAGTCTGGTCTCTGGTCATCTCTTAGCTGCCATGGCTTATTTGAATTTATTTGAATTTTTGAACATTTCTTATTTCTATTCAGTAATATTGCTATAAGAATCAAAACAGGTAAATATTTGACAGTTATTTGCGACGTTGCCAACTTTTAGGATAAACCCTCGTAACTAAGTTAACAATTATTAACATCCATATATTTAGAATAATAACGCATAGAAACCTAGTACGAGTGCAAAAAGTGAGGCAACTAAAATTTAGCCATAGTGGCTAACTTTTCTCGGCGACCCGTCAGTACTCAAGGTCACATTCCGTCGAACACAGCTCGCGAGTTAATAATTTAAAATAATTGAAAATGACAGTTTGTAGCATGAAGGGATGTCATAGCACTTCAAGAAAACAAAAAAAATGTGATCAAATTACATTTCACAAGTTACTACTTACATTTTATACATATTTTTTACATAAATCGGTCATTAAACAAAAATTCTAATAACCTAACTTATCACAATACAATGTTGCTATTTGTGAGGAAAAATACCCACATTGCTTTCAATTTTGTTCTTATTTTTGTTTAGCAAAAAAAAATCCTTTTGATGTAAGTACCTACTACCTACGCTATTGAATACGATATAAAATTTTGGCAGTTTCAAGAAATTAACTTCATAATAGGTATTATATATTAGTCTTTGTAAATAGGATACTGGTGGCGATTCAGTGTACGTCAAACTAAACTATATTTATTTACAGCCTCTAAATAATAGTCGATAAACTGCTGTCTACAATGTTTTAAACTAAAAGTTAATTAGTAATTTACTGTAGTGAAATAAAACCGGACCAAATAACTAAGTTTGTTTATGATTATTTTGCTATAATTGTTTCTTTAGGTACATAAACCAAGTGCTGTATTAATTACCTGGTGTGCCTATAAAATAAAGATTACAATATTATTGATTAACAAGTTTTACATTTTTGTAATTTTCTCATTCATACTTTCTTAATATGTATACAACACTTACTATTAATTGATTTCAAACCCGATTTTTTTACATGTCTGCAATTAAACATGCCTATAATATTATTATAACACATCACACATCAAACATTCATTGTACGATAAGCTATTCTTCATGTGATTATTGGTTCATTTATTTCCTTTTATTTTGAAATAAATTGAATTTTACCTTCCGTAAAAATATGTCATAGTACATGAAAAATCATCTTCATCTTATCCAGTTCCAACACACAACATAACATAAAATACTTGTCGTGATTTGTTCCAGCAACATAGTAGTCCGTTTTCCCATATTTTTTGGGTAACGGCCTGGTAATGGTATCACTGAAAGCTTTATTTGTGTGCGTTTGAGGAACGTAGACACATTCGGCTCACGCACACAAAGAAAATTAAGTGGACACACGATATCGCTCGTGTTTTGTTCTAGACGCGGCTTCTATGCGTTATTATTCTAAGATTATAAGCCTACTACTTCTTCCCATTAGGCAGAAACTACAGATCGCCACCTGCTACAATCCTCACATACTCCTTTAGCCTCGTTTACGTCCATACATCATTCTGGTCATACACGCACGCCGCCGGTTGTGAGTACTCGCACCTGACCTTTCTGAAGAACATCACCAATAAGTTTAAACCACACATTTGTTAAACAAACGTTGAACAACAAGGGACACTTAATATTAACAGAACCAATTGAATGCTCAAGTTTATAACTAAATCCATGTTCTTGTTCGAATATTGAATTATTAATGCCCTCAAACACGAGTTGTTTGATTTGAAACCGGTTCGAGCTGAGGAATCAGCAGAATTACAGTCATGTGTAGAGTGTTCAACGAACCGGTTATAGCGGGCCGTCGAGGACTAACGTTGAAAACATTGGAAAAAGGTGTTAGAATTTTTGGGATAGTTTTCGCGTCACTGCTCGCTCTGTTTTGTCGATTGTGACAAAAAACGGTGATTTGATTTACGAATTCGCAGTTCTTTGTTGTTACTGGATGCCAGCAGAGCGTTAAGAAGTGTGCATACCTTATTGCTGTGATAGAAATTGAATTTGAAGCGTAGGTACTATTTTTAGATTCACATGTCTCATCATGTCTCTTCTAACCGTTAGGAACATTAGGTACGAAAAAATTTAAGAAAAAACGCGTCATACGTTTAAGTGATATATACAAGTGCTGCTATTGCGCTGTTCCAATAATAACTGTCTTACATCGTAAGTATTTGAAACACGTAGGGACCCCTTAACTTCACTTTGGGCAAGCAATAGCAATAATCATAAAATTCCTAAGTGAAATTGCATCTTTTTTAAAATTGTTTAAAGTTTCGTCATTCATTATTATTTTCCAATCAGTCAATTTGTGCGGAAAGTGTCAGTTTTTTTCACTAATACTTTTTACTTTCTGTTTTGTTTTTATAAATTTTTAACTCGGTCAACAGCCCGTCGCAAGGAGTTTTTATGATTTGAGAAAAGTTTTACAAATTAGATTATGATGATGATGATGAGGACGATGACGATGGCAATGGCCATGACGATGGTCAAAGTAAAAGTCAAAGTCAGTCAAAGTCAAAATCAAAAATTCATAGTCAATTACGTAACACACTTTCAATCACAATTTGAATAATTTAAAGGATATCGCTAATCTCCAATCTCCATATCTCGCTAATCAACATATGTTCGAAAAAAAATACTGCTCAGCAACAAAATACAACAGACGACGTATATTTAGTAACCTAATCCACTTAACTGTTCTTAAAGAATCATGAAGAACCCTGTAAGAAATGGACACGTGGTTCACCTCTCAGAAAGGCATCCTCAGGATGACGATTGACTTGTTGGGAACTCGGTCACGACGTGTTGCCACGTCAAGTGCCGAACGCAGTGTGAGTCACACTCAACAACTTCCTTTAAAATTTATAAAAACATTGTAACTGTCTCATCCATTCCATAGATAATTCCTGTAAGAGTTCATTAGGAGTGTCTAAATGGTTATGGGCTGCAATGCTGTGCATTCATATTATGATAATGGTTGTAGCTGGAGGCTATTTAATTGCATCGCTGGCTGTATTTGTTGGCAGTACAATGGTCGATGTTGTTTGGTTTGTAAGTGTGGGGATGAAAGGGCTGGAATAATAGAATATCTTTATGTTGCGTAAAATATGGAACATAGACGGTCTAAAAATAAATATAAATAGTTACATGCTTACTTTTTTCAGCATGCATAAAATTATATTAGGGAGATTGTCTAACACAAAATATAGTAATATGTCTAGGACGTTACCAATAAATAATTAAAAAAATAACACACGTATCATCTCGCTTGTAATCCTGAAGGGTTAGGCAGAGGTGTGGGATAGTCCTAACATGCACATCTCGCCAGTTATGTTTAAGTCCTACGTAATAGAGGGCGAGTTTATTACCATCCGCTGGACACAAATCCAGACTCCGGGCTGCTACTATGAAATTCCAGATGGAAAAACCCAATAACACTTTTCCCGACACGGGAATCGAACCCAGGACCACATGCTCAGCAGAACAAACAAACAATTATGGAAATAGGCAAGGAGTACCTAAGGTATGTGTTATGTGAATTTTTAGGATAAGTATTAAAGGCAAAACCATGTTTCTGACGCACAGCCTGCTTAATAATTTGGCGTCTGGAAGGACTTATTTCATTATTCATCTATCCATTACACGAAGAACTACTTTCTTGAGCAGCTTATGAAGCTACGACATGTCTTTATATAAGGAATCTCATCGTAAGAGTTGAGCTACCTACGCTAAATTAATCCTTAGTTTCATAGCTCTGACCTACATAACCTAATCTGCAACTTATATGTACCAATAACCACAGTCGTGGTAGGAAGCACCGATTACAGCACGCGTGGCATGACAACCATACTGGTAGTTGTTACATGCCGTAATGTCGTACACTCTAAATCACCTATATCTCGGACACTAGCTGCGCCCTTTATCAAATTTGAATCCAGGAGAGCTTAATGCTCTCCTGGATTCAAACACAGATTTTGAAAAAGGCTAAAGTAGACTCATCTGTCATGGGGTACTGTTTAAAATGTTATGTACATTAAAATTCTCCCCAAATACTTCAACTGAATGAGACGAAATTCAAATCCTTTATATAAAACGCACACTATGCAGGCAGGCATATTATATGTTGGGGGATTACATCGCTGATAAAAACCACAACTTATTGATTAACATTTGAAAATACTGTTGGAGCTGCTGAAGATTGTAAGACCATCTTTGTATTGTATAAACTCAATCTCCTTTGTATTAATAATAGCATAGCACACTCGTACTATTTACTGAAGAGCTACCATTTACCGGGTAATATGTCTTGCATTGACTTGAATGTTTCATGCTCACTCAGATGTCTCGCTGATGGTGGCGCGTGTGTTGGATCATTTAGCTCCCTTCAAAATGGTTGAGCTGAATGGTGCTGATCCATGCGTCATGTTCGTGAACGGGCGCCGTCAGTTGGGACTGGTCATCTCTTAGCTCATCTTTATCTTTATTTTTTACACTTATACTTTTTACTCTTTTTGATTGATATTTGGCTGATATTTGGCTGAGGAGCTCGTGGCTAAGTAACAACAGCCGCACTGGTCGATCCATCAGGTTAAGCTACGCTTGCCGGGGTTGGTCAGTGGATGGGTGACCATCTTTACATACCGAGAACCCTCCGTGCCTCGGAAAGCACGTTAAGCCGTTGGTCCCGGCTGTCATTCGTGGATCTTTGACAGTCGTTACGTGTCGTCAGAAGCCCGAAAGTCTGACACCAGTCTTACCAAGGGGTATCCTATTACCCAGTTACTGGGTTGTGGAGGTCAGATAGGCAGTCGTTCCATGTAAAATACTGGTATTCAGCTGCATCCGGTTAGACTGGAAGCCGACCCCAACATAGTTGGGAAAAGGCTAGGCAGATTGATATTGTTCAAATGTGTTTAAATAGTGTCACTGGCATCAGCCATTCTATAAAATAAAATAAACATAACTACATAAAGTTATGTTATCTAATAATAATAATATTGACGTGCTTTTGATCAACCAACAAAACTTACAGCTAACATGTCAGATTTTTTGCTTGCATATATAAATGTCACAACACAATGGCGTTGTAGTCTTGTACCTGTAAAGATGCCAGAACGTCCCTCAGAATGCTGAGGGACCTTCTGGCATCACAATAGTAGTTTATGAAACTGTTGCATAAAGATATAGGGTATATCACCAAAGAGTTTCCATCTATTTTTGCAATGGAACGTTAGCGTGGGACTTGCGTGGGACAGTAGCACCGCTCTAGCGCATGCGTGGTGATGTGCTGGTGCAGGCGCCATTCTTACGTTTTGTTGAACTGAATTGCGTGGGATTTTTTAATTCTTGTTCTTTAACTTAAGGTATAACAATCATAACAAAAAAGTGAAGCAACCGTAATTAAAAAAAAATACTACAAAGTGACAACGTGTGGAATAACTTTAATTTCGGAATTCGGTGTCTTTGGATCTGTATTTTAATTTTGTGCTACCGACTTCCGAAATCAAGAATCATCAAAAAAAATTGGAAGTCGTTTTTTTTTTTGTATTTGTATATTATGTTTGTGTAATTATCTTTCTGTTCAAGTCCCAAGAAATACTGTTTTTTTTGTTGACGTAATTAGCCATTCCTGGCATCAGAATAATTACAGTAACGTGCTACCAATGTGCGCTCGAAATCTTAAAAAAAAACGACCTCATCCAATCAAAATCCTTATAACCAAAACTTGTGATAAAAGCCATTCTCATAAGTGCACACTTGCCATTAGCAGCCGCTGCGTGCGAGCGTCGAGCGGTGCCACCATGCCCGTAATGAAAATGTAAATCTACGAGTACCTCTGTAATTCCTTAATGTAAGCTTGGAGCTTTTAGTAATATCATTCTTTACCCTGGAGGAAAATGTCCGGGTTATTAATTCTCGGAAACCAATTTTATTCGGCAAAATTTTTGGGAAAATACTGTTTAGGTAAGTTTCAATGCTATATTTAATTAACTTTGAGTGTTATGTTAATTGGCTGTAAGCAAGTGATGAAAAACCCTTAATTCTGGCTTTTATAGGCTTGGATAGCCTAGTGTTAGTAGTATTCCCTACTGAGAGTTTTGCACGATAGTTTTCAATACGTTACGTAACTCGTGTGAATTAAATAGTAGGTATCCTAACCTTTTAATTATAATAACAATAAGGTTTGTTCACAAAAAAAATACACAAACACATTTACAATATACATTACAATTCATTACAAGTTGCAAGATCTGTACAAAAAGTATATAACCCTGTCTCTTAGACTAGGATAGCCTTTATTCTAAGAAACAGTGTTCGGCCAAATAATTAGTTAAACATGATTTATTTCAACAAATGAACGGTGTTGATGAGATTATATTATATGATTAAGGTAAGTTACCTAATTCGTTTTGACTCTGTAGTCTGGGTGAAGTGCCTCACGTATACAACAACGGTGTAGATACGAGCGTTGTTATCGAGCAAATTATTGGCAGAACATGATTATTTCCTTTTCTTTTCTGATTGTTTTGTTTTGTTTTTAACCGACTTTATAATTTAATTAGTTAGGTTGGTTACCACAATTCCGTCAACACATTTCTGCTTATTAAGCAACTCCCGATAAGATTGTTTGACGTCATTCTCCAGTGTTGAAAAAATGGATGATTACTGAGGACAGGATTGATACTTTGGATGGATGACTAAATGCAACAAATTATGTACCAATAAAAAGCTTTTTATCTCATCATCTACCTAGCGTTTTCGCAGCTATGTTGGGGTCGACTTGCAGTCTCACCAGATGCAGCTGAATACCAGTAAGACTGGAAGCTGGCTAGGCAGATAATGAGATTAATACCTTTTTAACCAACAACATCCTGTCCCAATTTATTTGGCGTCGGCACAACATGGCTTTTTCTTCCATACTTCTCTTCTATTCTACTACAGATGACTGACTGCCATGACTGCCCCATTGGTGTTGTGGTCGCAAGCATGTCTGCTGAGCGTGGGGTCTTGGGTTCGATTCCCAGGTCGGGCAAAGTGTTATTGGGTTTTTCCATTAGGAATTTCTTAGTAACAGCCCGGAGTTTGGAAGTTGGCGGTGTGATACCCCGTGCCTCGGAAAGCACGTTAAGCCGTTGGTCCTGCGACTGATCTCTCTCCGGTCGTGTCGGATTATCAGCCGTCGGACTATGAGAGTGAGGGAACAGAGAGTGCACCTGTGTCTGCGCACACACTTGTGCACTATAATATCTCTCTCGCCGAAGGCTAGTCTCCGTTGGATTGGCCGCCATGGCTGAAATACGGTCTGAAGGACTATTATTATTACTACAGATGATGCGATGAAATCTTTTTAACCAACATTAAAGTTATTATGTAATATAATCATAACTCATCAACTGAATACAATGAGAGTACGTTTTGTTTAAGAAACATCGACCAAGGCTCCTAATTAAATTTTAGTTATAGTCCAAATTATCGGCGAGATTCTAAGGCCGACAACAAACACAGTCAATAACTAACCCAACCATCTCCAATTTCCGACCACAACAAACCCGCTATTGACACCCGACCTTATCAGCAAATACACCTTTCTATCACCCAACTTCGGAACAAGAACAAACTTCTCAGATTGATCTCCTATACCTACCGAAATGGAGCTCCAAGTTTTTTGTTTCGGAACAAATCCACTCAGTTCGGTAATCGGAACACAGCGGTGTACTTTGAACATAGATTACTCGTACCCCTTAACTTGGAATGTTTGATTAAGTTTTGGCATGTATTTAATCGAACCTCAAATAAATCTCGTTTATTTCTAAAAATATTATTGAACACTCTATTATAATGATTGATAATTCCTATTTTTTGGTCCTAAAAATACTAAATAGTCAAGTAACTGCCACCAATTTGGATGTAGCGCTCGCCGGCCGCTGCCGCGGCACCGCTTGCTACGCTCGCTCGTGTCGCCCGCTGTTCGTCACAATACTAACCTAACCTTACCCATTTAGTTGGAGTGCCGTAGCTTAGTTTCTGTGTCGCAGCTGTGAGAAAAGGCCAGAAAGTTAAAAAGAGGCTCAAATATTATTAGATACAAGTGTGCATTTTCAGAACGATAAAATGTTATTAGAGGTTCATTAATTCAAAGAAGCCCACACCATTAGAAGGTCAATAGGTTTTTATAGGATTAGTTAGGCTTAGGCCAAACTTGCGTGACCAAAGCGAACGCCAAGCGGGAGCGGCAGTCGCGCGGCGGACGCTGCTCGTTTTTATCTATGGCACCTTGCACACCTATGTGACCGCTGTAGTCGATCAGGGCCCCAATTCTGTATGGTAATGGTGATTCCCCGCATTAGTCTTACCACGTGCAAACCACGTCACTATCGTGTCTTGCAGAAACCCATGTTACGGCAAGGAATCGAAATGTCATATTCTGTAAGCTGCAAGACCAATTGTCTATGGCACATTGTGAAATCACGCGTGCGTTTTGAAGTTTTGTTCGATATTATTTGATCCTAAAATTTGGAATTGCAAATACTCCATTTGGAACTTAAATAATTCATAAAGTATCGTTTTTTATTATATTTTATTGATATTTATGACATTAAAAACCATAAGGCTAATTTTTATTAAACAAAAAAATATACTGACAATATTTTGACAGCAGTGTTAAAATGTATTGAGTTATTGAGATTATTGCTTTTGAACGTACCTACTTATGTCTGTTTTCAAAATATTACAAAAGCTGTCCGAGTGAGGTTACATGCTACATATTTTATTTGTTTTGAGGGTTCTTGTAGATTTTTAAATAATAAATTATATTATATGTACCTACCTATATTATATATATATATTTTATTATTATTATTACATTATTATTTAATTATTATATATTTTTCCGTTACTTAATTATTTACACATAAATTATATTTTTAAATATCAGAATAGGTATTTTTTTATTTGAATTTTATTATTTATTACCTGTAATGATAGTTTTAGGGGAGATATAAATAAATAAATAAAAATAATAAATAACAATAATTGATTGGACCATTTCGTGATTGAAAGGATTAATTGTAAGTGTTATTGTTTAAATGTTGTTAAGTACCAATTTTTACGGAGTTTCACAACCTAAGTAGGTATTTTGATTTATTTGTATTTTCTTTTTGTTGGTTCATATTTTCTTTTCTAAATATGGAAAATGTTTAGCAAAGTAAATAAAACCACTTATAGAAGAAGTACCTACCTATTAATAATGTGGTCACATAATTATATTTAAAACATTTTCGACAATAGTTTATAATTAGGTACATGAAGCATGACCTTACATTGTCCCTTGTGTATGTATAAAACAATTATTGTTTCTTAATTTCTTCGATATAAGTTTTGCTGAATTTTACCCGAATACAATCTTCCTATAATCAAAACTAACGATCACAGAATAACTAATACCTTACGTGGCTAGCGATTCCGTACGGTTGCCGAGCGTGGTATTTTGACAGTTCAAACCACGCCAACTTCGCGTTCATCTCGCGCGGTTTCGTTCATTGTGTCATAGAGAATACCATATTAGCAGATGTTGTAATTCGTTAAGGAATTGGCGTGATTTCGAAGTAAGGAATCGTTAAGTGGTCATAGTGAATTAGGGCCCAGATATGCACGTTTAGTTTCACGTTGTTGACCCTCCCGCTTCGCGTCTCGCGTCCCGGGTACTTGACGCGCAGGTTTGGCCGAAGCTTTAAATATTTCCCATAAGTTTCTTATAACGTATAATGTTACATCTTACGTTTTGAAATCTAATATCTCGTCTTTGTACGCATAGGATAACTCTACCTTGTATACCTAATTTAATTTCCTGTAACGCCCAAGAACGTATAGTGATCACTAAAACCAATATTAAGGACGTGCTGTGTAACGAATAATAATAAAAAATCCGCCCGACCGATTTCGGTTACGGTGGCAAATCTCAACGGGGATTAGTACGCAGTAGATATTATAGTGCACAAGTGTGTGCTCAAACACAATCTCTGTTCTTTAACTCTCACAGTCCGATGGGACGCCAGTCGGACACGACCGGGGAGAGATCAGGCGCAGGATCAACAGCTTTACATGCTTTCCGACTCACGTTGGCTTCACACCACTAACTTGACTCCGGGCTGTTACTGAGAAATTCCAAATGAAACCCAATAATACTTTGCATGACGCAACGTGAGAATCCTATTGACTGCCGCGTTGTGATCCAATAAAACTGCTTTTAGAAGCAACCAACCAATTAGTGCTACTCAGCAGTAGACTTCACGGAAATTTGTCACACACGTCTGCTCTATTGCAGGACTGATACTAAAATCATCAGTCGGTGGCTCGATATATCGGCACCCAATACCGAACGCACGACCGAAACTGCAGCCAATCAACGCATGAAGCGATTCGTATTTCGAACGGATATTCCGCGTCATAAGAAATTTAAACTGGGTCCCAAGCGAATGTGTATTCACTGATCAATCTCCAGCGGTTGCTGATATTTACCTTCATGATAAATTTGCAAAATTGTGCTGTCTCTTCCACAAAAGCCATTAAGAAGCAGAGTTGAAGTTGAATGTGTAGGCAGCCATATAACATACGTAATTGATTATACAAGACTTTAAAGTATATCTAACGAGATTTTCAAGAAACTTTTGTATATATACTTTGGTACTTATCATCGCTTACACGTATTTCTACTTGTATTAATCGCAAAATAAACTTAAGTCAAGTTTGATAACTCTCATATTAATGATGATCCTCTTTCACGAAGTTTTCTCAGCCTAATGTATGTTTATGCGAGTTAAAAGTTTGTAAAATTATCAAAACTTCTTTAAGTATGTTTAGTATACGATATTCTGATGTAGAACTTCTTGATTTCTTACAACATATTTGGACTGAAAATATTTCGCTTTTACTTCAGAACTTACAAGATTTTATCGAGTTGACTGTCAAAATATTTGGTCCCAACTTTACATATATCTTGAGTAGACTGAGGGCCTGTTTTAATACCTCTGGATAGGCGTCATTCAACAGATTTAAAGACTTATATAACACTCCTTTTTTGGGCAGTCGTATACCAAAAATAGAATAGAATTTGTACTAAAATATTTGCTAAGGAATTGAATCATTAACATCATTACAGCCAAAAGACGTCCACCTCTGGATATAGCCCTCCTCCAAGCATCGCCACTTCGACCGGTTCTGAGCTTCTCACATCGAACGGATTCCTACGATTTTCACAAGAACATCGGTCCATTTTGTGAGAGGCCTTCCAAAGAATTTAATCGGAACTTACCCAAAGGTAGTGAAATCAACTCCGCCATTTTTGGCTATGATAGATCTCTTTGTGGCAATTCTTCGTGAGGAGTAGCAAACATGGTTATAAACAATGTCACTTATTGTCGTTGGTCTAGTGGTAGCAAGCGCTACTGCTGAGCATGAGGTCCTGGGTTCGATTCTCGGGTCGGGCAGAGTGTTTTTGGGTTTTTCCATCTTGAATTTCTCAGTAGCAGCCCGGAGTCTGGATTTTCTTCATTACTTGTGACTTAAACATAACCACCACCTCTGCCTAACCCTTCTGGATACACAGGGAACTTAGAGCTAAGAGAAAAAATAAACCAGAAATCTTTTCAAAGTCACGTTTCTTATGAAAACAACTTCAAGTTTATCATTTTAGTAGAGTATTCCTTTATGTTCATTGACTTGATTTAGTACTGGCACGTCGACGATTCAGAGACACAGTAGATTCTTTTTATATTTTTGCATGTAACATTGAAACAGTTTTATAGGTTTTTGTTTCATACCTGCTTTGAGGGTAACTTAAGGAAGATATAGTAAATAAAGTAAAAAGGTTTTGTGTTTCAATTATAAACATAAGTCTACCATTGATCTAATTTGCGATTCTAATCAGAAAATCAACAATTTCATTACACCTACAATGAGATGGCCACCACGCCATGAGCGCGATGATCAATGCTCATTCCATAGTATTATGTAAGAAGTAGCCAGTGAAGAACTAAAACAATAATAATATAACAAGCCTCTTACTGTCCCATTGCAGGGCATAGGCTGTTCTCAAACAGAGAAGGCGCGTTGATCACTATACAAGTCATAGGTCTTGAGTTCGAACCTAAGCCTTGCTTTGCATTACTTGCTTCAATATCGGTGAAGGAAAACATCGGGAGGAAGCCGGCATGCCTGAGAGATATTTCTCGACGGCTGTGAAGCCAAGTCAGAGGCCCATTGGAGGCTTTATAACTCTGACACCAGGTTAGTCACTAACCACACGAAAAGAACACTACGCTTGCTCAAGACGGATTGGTGAAGTCAGACTTATATTAACTACTAGCTTCTGCCCGCGACTTCGTCAGACTTTCCTCGAGAATTGGGTTATCCAATGCAAAAATAATTTCTCACGACTGGTAGTTCCGGAGATTACCAACTAACAAACAAATTTTACTTCTTTATAATATTAGGTTATATGTAGTATAGAAAAGTGCAGGCTTACCTCACGATGTTTTCTTTCACCGATGACCTTATTTGAACCCGGGGCGAGGCTTTAACCAAAAAAGCTTTAATAAAAAACTTGTACGTCTGTTTTAAAATCTGCAGGACAAAATTTAAGGTTTGCATAGACAGTTTAGCGTTCTTACAGGTGAAAAAGTGTAAATGTAGCAAAAGGGGCTAGGTCTGCCAACAAACTGCTTTGCAGTTTGGCAGAGGTAATATTTATCTTGGTAATAGCTACCTATCTTATAAAAAAAAACTGTAAAGAATACATTTTTTTTTCATCACATCACAAGAAACTAAAACCAAATTACTTATTAGTATCATTCATCATAAATACATAGGTATTAAGTCCTTACTCCATAAATACAAAATCAACACAAAACTTAACGCAATGCACCGTTGACAGTGAGTTAAGAGTCCAGCAAACAGTTTGTTCAGAGCATTAAGTCTGAAAGAGTGCCCCAGAATGCTGCCCTCCTTTTGTTTGCAATAATCGTTTAAGTTGCGGCTTATATATGAGTATGTTGACTTTTTCTGTAGCAGGAGATTAATAGAGGCTTCTTCGTTTTATTTAAAAGGATTCTGCCGTTCTCTTTTTGGTCATTTAAGAGTAAGTTTGTCAAGTGACCTCAACAATTGATCATATTATTTTTTGCCTTAGCAATCGGCAGCAAGTTCGACATGCTCCCTTAGATATCACTGCTTGCGGTAGCGTCGGGGGCCGGGTTGCCTCCTCTCTTCAAATATGGCGAGGGGGGTAGTGGCTGATCTTTACGTTATGCTCGTGAACGGGTGCTGCTTGTGGTGAGTGGTCATCTTGCTGATCATGGTTTTGTCATTGTTATTAGTAATTAACTGTTTATTTATTTTACCTCGATAGTCCTAGTTTATCGTTTATAACTTCCAGTTACAGCTATATAATATATTATAGCTATATGTAAGCGGGCACGCCCTTAATGCCTGGAGGCTTTTATTTAGATATTAAGTTCTGTTTACGTTTAGTTTTTATTTCTGTCTGAGTATAGTTCTTGATGTTTTTGGTTGGTATATTGGCGTGTGCTAGCTGGCATATGGCTAATAATTTAAATGTTTTGTGTTGCGTAATGTAAATTATTTTGCATACTATTATATATAACAAAAAAAAATCTAACTGAATAGACAGCTGTGCTACTGGAGAGTTTGTTGCGCCATTTCTTTTTCCCAGCTAACGCACTAGGAAGTGGTGATGGGTGGGCGTTTTGAGGGACTGTCTTATATAATGTTGACGTTCGAAAAGTGCTGATTCTCAGCTTAGTTGAATAACTGACTTTTGAAGTCGAATTTGAATTTTGAGACAAGTATAATGTAGTGCATATCACCATCGCCCACAGAAATAAGAAATCTTACATCTGTGACGTCGACAGATTTCAATCAATCTGCCTAGCCTGTTCCCAACTATGTTGGGGTCAGTTTCTAGTCCAACTGAATATCTGTATTTTAAATGGAGTGGCTGCCTATCTGACCTCAACAACCCAGTAACTAGGTAATACGACACCCCTTGGTAAGACTGCCGACGGATGTACCTACCTTTAATGACATTATTCAAAGGGCTAATTTTACTTATATAAATCTTCTACGCTCAATGTCCATGTCCTTGTCATTTTATTATAATTATGGAATTTGTTGGGTTTTGTTAAAAGTATTTTAAGCTTGGCAATTTTTTTTAAAGGTTAAATTTCGACATTTATCATTCCATTCAGAAAACTCTTTGTAATCCGCTTAGTCAAAAAAACTTATCAACTTAAATAGTTATAAAAAAATTCAGACTTGGCTAAATATAATATTAGAAAAGGAGCTTTGAAAAACTAATTTAAACGCCAAAAAGGTCGGCCTACTCCCGCGTTAATAAAAAGTTTTACATACATTCAGATTAAACATTCAATCCTAATTCATTCAGTTTCCTAAGAATTGACTTAACAATGTTTGTACAAACACAGAAAACACAAGGAACATAAAGAGAGCACAAACCGCGGAAAATACCAAGAAAGTTAGCGTACTATGAACTCTCTCAGTTCAAACTTGAGTGCTCTGGAGCTAGCTGATAAGTATTAAGCATTTCTGCACCCACGCATCCAGGTTAGAGCTACATGTACACTGTACAGGGGCGATGTCTGGGAAACTTAATAGCTTATTGTTATTCTTCTTTATACAGACCGCCACGAGTGAAAAATAGATACTCATACCGCTAACAAAATAGCTGTGCTGTAAAAACAAGATGACTTGTTTCCGAATGTAGACAAACCCGTAGTACTATTTTACATATCTTAAACGTTGAGATGCTGCTGAAATACAATTTTCAATTTCCGAAACTTTTGTTTTACAAATAGCATAGAATTAGGCCCCTTTGCACCATAAATCACTTAATGCGTTTAGGGATAAACGTAGGTATTTAAAATACCAGCATGAGCGTTCTTTCTGTCACAGTAAAATAAGAGAGACAGAATGATGGCTTAAATAATGTTCAGCGCTGGACGCGTTTAGTGATCAGTGGAGTAAGCGGGCTTAAGTGACGATTAGCTAATCCAAACTGCTGTTTATCAATGCAGACATGGCCTAAAACCATCTCACTATAGTAAGCCACCTGCCACTGCTAACGTTGTGACAGTGACTGCCGCGGGAATACGCGATTACGCAATCGTTTACCTGAATGACGATAGATCGCGCGAGTACCTATGTCATACTGGAATAAAAGACGTGCGATCATGTACTAGGGATGTGATAAAATAATCGATTATGGAAAAAAAAAAGAAAGAAAAATCGATTTAATATGCTACCAAAAACAATCGATTAATTAATAATCGTTTTATTATGTAGAATGTCACATCCTTATCGTGTACTCGCGCGACGATCGCTTTCGGATATGCCAGTGCTACATTATTGCGTTATCACGAAATAACTTCGTGCGCTCTCTCTCGCACTCCACTCGATGTCTCGCTGACCACCATAATTCGCGCATTAGGATGCGGCCTTAGAACTTGTTCACGGCCTCGAACGATACGAATTGAGTCAAGAGACGCGCGCGCGCATAGCCTATTTCCGTCTGTCGCGTCGCTCTGTATGCTCTTAAGTCTAAACAACTTTTTTCATTTGTTTTCTCTGCAGTCGATGTCGCTGCGTCAAGAAATGTGTCGCACGAGCGTGTAGCTCATGGCCACGGGGTAAATGTCTCTATACACCTGCCTACTTATTAACAATCTTCCCTGCTCTTGTACGAGAAATTGAGTTATAACCCGCTGAAGCTTCTAAGTTTGAGTTAATTGAATAAAATTCAATCTGATGACGCACCTACTTAGTTACTCACTCGGTTCGAGGTAGTTAATTCTGTTTGTGTTTGGCGAAGTGAGCTTAATAATTTTGAGGTGCTTTTAAGTGTATTTATGGAGTTTGTAACGCATTACTGCATAAAACAGTAATTGTCAATATGTATACAAATTTCTTCAGAATCCTTCTAATTATGAAATGCTGAAATGTGTTCACGGTTGTGACCTTAACGGAGCAAAGACTTTACGAGATTTTTTGCATGGATACAATTAACGGACCGGAGACTACGGTAACTTTTCATCCTAGAATGGTTACTGTGGAATAGACCAAGGGATTGCTCCTACCGCAGGTAATAGCTAGTAACGATATAAAACTCTAGTTACAGAACGGGAACATACTTCGCAATTTAGATGAGTGCAGCTGTAGTTATAGTTTTTATTTCGTTTCCTCATTAAAATGATGAATCAATGCTGTGTAAAGGCTTGTGCAGACCAGCGCGATTTGTCGTGCGACGCGACACCGCTTATTGTTATACTGTGAAGTTTTTTTAGAAATTGTATTGTTCGTGTCGCGCTGGTCTGCACAAGGCTTAAATAGGCATACATAACTGTACTTTTATTATGCTATTGTTCTGTTTTCATTTTTTTGTTTGTACCTACTGCTGTTGGTCAAATAAATAAAAATGAACTAGAAGATAGTACGCTACTTAGGCTTCGTAAGAAATACGATCTTTCCGCTAAAGACATCAGAGGGGTAATTCCCGTAATTTTTAAGAACGTTCGCATTCGCATCTCATTCGCAATCTGTCAAAAATACAATCAATTGACCAATATTTTTGACAAGTTTGACAGACTGCGACTAGAATGTGAACGTTTTTAATGTACGAGAATTGGCCATCTGACAATTGTTTCTACAATTTAACAATTCTAGAAAATGTATAAATTATAGAAACAATTGCATACTCGTAACAGATAAATTACAAATATGTATGAGTTACAATTTACAATCTACTATCTTTTTTCGCATTTTTAAAAGCGCAACACAAAGCATGAGGGTTATGATGTATAAATTGTAGACTTGTCACTACAATTTACAGTAAGGTTTTCCGTTAAAATTGTGTTATTTATTTATTATTACACAATTGTAACGATTTGAAATAATACTTTACAATTACTACTTGTAAATTGTAATTGTAAAGTTTTGTGGCTCATGGCCCGGGCGCTAAAATCATAACTTAACAGGTTACATAATACACTACTTGACAAAGCTAGTTGGTGGGACGTTGGTCTAGTGGTTGCAAGCACTGCTGCTGAGCATGAGGTCCAGGGTTCGATTCCTAGGTCAGGCAGTGTAATTGGGTTTTTCCATCTGGAATTTCACAGTAGCAGTCTGACGTCTGAATTTGTGCCCGGTTGATGGAAATAGGCTCGCCTCCCATTAAATGGGACTTAAACATAACTGGCGAAATGTCGGTTGTACTATAGGTACATCTGTGCTTAACCCTTCGGGGATAACAGGCGTGATGTTATATTAATTATCATTTTGATGATGAACCGTAGAAAAACATTTTTAATACAAAATGTTCTTCACATGTTGATAGATATTCAGATCTCATATCGGAATAATATTGAATGTCACTCGGCATCTTTGTCACGCGTCCACAGTGGGTCGAGCGAAATTTTTCAGTACGTGATATGAAATCTATGAAATTTCACTTCTATTTTTGCTACAGATGCTTTTGCTACGTTGAGCGTATCTTAATGGCGTTCCACAGTGTTCGGAAGTCGGTTTAATGATTTTTCCATGAGCATGAGCAGTGGTGCTCCAGTGGTAACGGCCCTAACATACACGTCGTAGGGCTGGAGTTCGATACTGGCAGGCAATTTACTTTAAGTAATTACTTCATCACCACTGCTCTCAAAACGGTGAAGGAAAACATCGTGAGGAAACTGGCATGCGACTTCCACCAACCCGTACTAGGCCCGCATGGTGGTTAATGGCCCAGTCGCTCTCACAGAGAGGAGGCCTGTCCCAGCAGTGGACGTGGCTGATTATGTTAGATTTTCAGAGGCGTACAAATTGAACCTGATATTGGACAAGCAAGCCCGCCTCACTTTCAAAATTAAAAAATTCAAAAGTGATTTATTCAAACTAGGCTGAGAATCAGCACTTTTCGTAGTAATTACATAAGACAGTCTCCCAAAACACCCACCCTTCACCACTTCCTAGTGCGTTAGCTGGGAAGAAGTGGCGCAACAAACTCCCCAGCAGCACAGCTGTCTGTCCAGTTAGAAGAAAAAAAAAAAGATTATATATAATAGTATTCAAAATAATTTACATTACGCAACACAAAACATAATTTAAATTATTAGCCATATGTTAGCTAGCACACGCTGGCATATGCCAAACAAAATCATCGAGAACTATACTCAGGCAGTAATAAAAACTAAACGTAAACAGAACTTAATATCAAAATAAAATCCTCCAGGCATAAAGGGCGTGCCCGCTTACATATAGTTGTAACTGGAAGTTATAAATGATAAACTAGGACCATCGAGGTAAAATAAATAAAACCAACAGTTAATTACTAATAACAATTAATAATATGATCAATTGTCGAAGTCACTAGCTAACCACATATTGCAATACAACTCATTAAAAAAACATTGTAATGAGTAGATTATGTGAACAAGTCACTATTACCAATCATTGCAATTCCTGACAGCCAGAATAAAAAATGGCGACTACCAGAATGACCCTGATTAAGAAAAATACGTTTAAGTGGGTTAACGTAAGTTGCTAGTGTTTTTTTTTTTTTTCTACATCTGCACTCTTCTGTGTGATTCCAGACAAAAATAATTACACATTGTTTGTCTGGAAGATGGCCGCAATAAATAGCGACAATGGGTGTCTTAAAATACCATATTTCCAAAACTACCAATAACTACATCAGTAATTTATAGGCACATGTCCAACTGTGGACGTATACGAGAAAATAAACAACGTATTTTCCTTATACCTAACTATAAAGCTATCTGTAAGGACGTTGTTAATAGCATGCAGTAAGAAACACTATTTATATCCAAGTACATAAAATATGATCTATAAACATAACCTAACATAACTTTTCACAAAACTAAATCAAATATAATTGTAATGTACAACAGCATGGTCATATATTATACACGACGTACATTTTATTCCTAACTTTACCAAGTTTGACAAAAAACATAACAATACCTACAACACAATTATCACTAAACATTATCACCAAATCATTCATTGTAGCATTTATCAATCACGTGACAACTCGCCCACAAATAAATAACAATTTTATAGTTAAACACGCATAATTATCAAGCCATTCACAGTAGAATTTACTTATGTTGGCATCAGTTCAACCGGTAATAATAACTTCCTCGTTAGTATTGAGCCGACTGTGGCACAGTCAACTATGGAGATCTTATTAAAAATAATTATTATTGTAAGTGCAATAACTGCAGTGATAGTCGATGCAAATGTTGTTATTAATCGATATGATGATGATGAGTGTGAACTAGATACAGGATTAGTTGAAGAAATAGCATCGTATGAAAATGTGACGAAGCGTATTATGGAAGAAGTTAGAACGAGTTTTGGACGTACGATGTATCAAGAGTAAGCTAATATTGTATTATAATTAATTTTAACAGTTACATATTATTAAATAACAGGAAATATAAAATAGAACATAGTTACTATACAAATAGTGTTTATTTCTGAAAATTATTGTAGTTTTGATTGAGTATCACATTTTTCATAGATGAAACTGAGTTTATAAACGTTAAAAATATTTATGAATCCAGTCATTACATTTTTTGCAACAAACTTTTCAATATATTCACATAATTCCAATATTATTTTTACTTACAGATATACACGATTCATTGACACATTCGGTGCTCGTCCATCAGGCACGGATGTTTTAGAAAGGTCGATAGATCATATGATAAACCTAACAAAACATAATGGTCTAAATGATGTCACAACTGAGGAATTAGAGGTAAATTATTACTACTACTCCTACTGTACTTTACTGTATTATATAACCTTAAATTAATATTATCGTGAACAAGATCGCCACTATCATTAGTAGGCGCTCCAAGTTTGAATGTTATTTTGTTGAATCTTTTGTTGAATCATCTACGTATTTTATCTATAAAGTAATCTCTAGAACTGGTCTTTAGATTGGCTTTAAGTTACTAATTGATTTCTCGTTATACAATATGTTTAACTAACATATAATTATATACCTACTTAACTCGTTTAAGAAATACATTCTTAAATATTTAAAAAGAACCAGTTTTTAAATATGTTAAAGAAATATATTAATTTTCTGTTCCCAAAGCCCTCTTACGTATTAAGATTAAGCTGAATTGGACACGTACCAGAAAATTGCTAGACGTGCCGCTACAAAGCAGTATCAATAATGATGTCCAATTTAACATAAACATATACTCCTACTGCTACTCTTCCAGTCAATTTAAATTTTCGTACTTGCTCAGAGATAATAATATTTTTCCTAATATTTTCAGGTGCCACATTGGGTACGCGTACACGAATCTGCCAAAATGATACAACCTCAAGCCAAAAACATTGCTATTCTAGGACTTGGTTCTAGTGTCAGCACACCACCAGAAGGCATCACCACCGAAGCAATAGTAATAAACAGTTTTGATGAACTTGACAAAACTGATAGAAAGTCCATTGAAGGAAAAATCGTAGTATTTGACGCACATTATGTAACTTATGGCAATACCGTTGTTTATAGAAGTCAAGGTGCTTCCAAAGCAGCTAAGAAAGGTGCTGTAGCAACTCTAGTTAGGAGCATAACCCCCTTTTCAATATATTCTCCACACACAGGACATCAGTCTTATGAAGATAATGTCGCAAAAATACCAACAGCTGCGATTACTTTAGAAGATGCAGACTTACTGAGAAGATTACAAGATGCTGGAGAAACCATCGTTCTACACATAAACATGTCATACACATCTGATACAAAGAAATCTCGGAATACATTAATAGATCTAAAAGGTAGATTACATCCTGAGAAACAAGTCATCGTATCTGGTCACATAGACAGTTGGGATGTAGGACAAGGTGCGATGGATGATGGTGGAGGCATGATGATAAGCTGGTTTGTTCCAGTTGTACTAAATATTCTAAAACTGAAACCTAAAAGGACCATCCGAGCTATTTTATGGACTGCCGAAGAACCTGGCTTGGTTGGTGCTCAAGCGTATCTAAAGAAGCATAAGAATGAACTAGAAAATATTAATTTCATAATGGAATCCGATGAAGGGACTTTCAAGCCTTTAGGATTAGAAGTGGCTGGGTCTCCAAAAGCACGTTGTATCGTAAAAGAAGTGCTAAAGCAATTTGCACCAATAAATAAACTGACATACAGTGCATACCCTGGATCTGATATCGTTATATTCGTTGGACAGGGAATACCCGGGGCATCACTACTGAATGAAAATGAGCGGTACTTTTGGTACCATCATAGTGAAGGTGATACAATGAATGTTCAGAATATGGAAGATGTGGTAGATTGTGCCGCGTTTTGGGCAGCATTTTCGTTTGTTATTGCTGATCTATCCGTAGATATACCTCGTCAATAGAGAATCAAAATATATTATGAATGCAGTTTAAAAAAAATATTTGCCTCATATTTGTGTAAATTAATCCAATACCTGAAAAGGTTACACATAACTTATATGCCGCTGAGTACGTCACCAACGATTATTTACATGCTGACAGGTATTAAGAAAGATAAAGATGGTCAATCATTTCAAAAGGTAATTTAATAATTAGCTACCTGTTGAAATGAGTGATCACCTTTATCGTTTTAGCCTTCTCATACCTAATTTCCATTGTGTAATAAAGGTTTGAAGAAAACAAAAATCCGTGAAATCTGTTCTACATCATGTTTGTGTTAGATAGGTATATTTTCTCTCGCGCAATCAAAACGTAAGCCCGAGGCGTCTCTTTGTACATTCGTGTCGGGAATTGTGCTGCCGCGGCAATCCTTTGGAATTCAATAAATTGTAACTATTGCCAAAAAAAAATACCATGCTATTGGACGCCTGTTACGATATGGTTTTGTTTACGTTAGCTGGCACTCAAATATTTGCTTTACCATTTTGAAGACGTTTCAACCACCGTGTACCTTTTATTGATGATAAGAAAATATTAGGTTTCGACATATTTGTTGACACACTGGCTGAAAATAAATTATTGTGTACCTCATTGTTGACAGAGTGTTTACAGAAAACATACAAAATTCGAAAAATAACGTTTATTTTCCTCAAGAAGTAATGTGCCACATCAATTTCAAGGGAAAAGTTCAAAGAGGCATAACGAAGCCGTATTTTCTCATAATCGTGTAAGAAAACTGGCATTGTATTAAAATAAAGAACTGTTACCATACTTAGCGTATTTCTTTCTAAATTCTTGTTGGCGTGTTTGAAAAAAATTCTCGTTAAACCTTTTTCGCGTTATAGCCGTACATTTGTGTGACACCAATCCGCGCGTGTTGGAGTGAAACTGTCGGTTTTGCGGCTTGAAATGTGCTCATGTCGGTTACAAGTCTGAAAGCGACATTGAAATGCGCGTTACCATATTGGTAGGTTTCTTTCAAAGATTTTGGCGTGTTATCGTGAACGTTTTTCTATTGTGGAATTGTTCTTCTTCTACAATTTTGGTAAGCGGAAATCGGAAGACAAAAGCGGACAACGTTCACACAAAAACGTGTTTGTCTCTGTTATTTGATGTGTACGAGGTACTAGGTTCATTGTCATTCGTTATTTTAGGAGTATCGTGTACTATATTAAAACTCACAGTGGTCAATCTTGGACTATTTCGTCCGTCGTTCTGTGGTCTATTTGTTAAACCTTGAACGTTATTCGGAGAACGTACTGGTGGCATTGTTGCTGTCGATGGAATGTTTTCGATTCTTTCGTTATATTTTGTAAATTAAACTGACTCTATAGAAGGTTCGGCTACAGAGTCGTCGATTTTGTAATTTTTCTATTAGAATCAAATGAGTCTAAAACAGAGTTTTTTGATACCTTAATACTGGTGAAAATGTCAGATTTTCATGATGGCTGTTATAATATGACGGAATCGTTTTCCTAGGTAACCGTAGCTTTACAATCTTAATTGAATTGGCGCTGAATTTGGTTACGAGAATCAATCTCTGAAATGATAAGTTGAAGTTGGTATGTTGAGTTGTCCCAAAAATTGTTATAAAATATTTGGTGGAGATAAAATGCCTCTAACCGTGGTTTATTTTCCTTTATATTACCATTTACCTAAATGTACACTCTATATTCAAAAGGATTGCTGAGAAGTATTTCTCTTTAACAATCTCATCAATGGTTATTCTTGAAACTCAATTTAGACGCTTCTGTTTATCCTCTCTAAAAGCAACCGAAAATTATACAGATGTGAGATTTTATAGCAGAACACCCCAAAGTCGTGAGGGCTCTATGCATAAACTTGGCCAATCAAATAAAGGGTTACGACCTATCAAAAGCAATGGGACTCCTCAAATTTTATCTCGCTATGATACTTTGTTTTTACTTTGGCATATTTACTTACTTAGTTCATACGTTTCCTTAGCCTTAGAGAAATACTACAATAAAGTTTGATGAATGTTTTCCCATACCATGTTACTGGTTTTTTTTGCGCACTTTTATGTTAATAACAAATTAGCAAGAAAAGCTCATTACTTACCAAGCACGCAACCAATTTGAGGAGGATACATGCAAATACCGCACGACATT
The DNA here is from genome assembly GCA_916701695.1 of Agrochola macilenta. Classification (NCBI taxonomy): domain Eukaryota; kingdom Metazoa; phylum Arthropoda; class Insecta; order Lepidoptera; family Noctuidae; genus Agrochola; species Agrochola macilenta. The sequence continues at coordinate 16,656,022 of OU753560.1, read as the reverse complement.
TTTTTATTTTTCACCGACTTCCAAAAAGGAGGAGGTAGGAGGAGGTTCGACGCGTATGTATGTTTTTTTTTTATGTATGTTCGTCGATTTCTCTCCGTCAATTGTGGACCGATTTAAAAAAATATTTTTTTGTTTGATTGGGTATGCTCTCGGATTGGTCCCATATAAATTGTATTAACTTTGCTGGGATAGTTTTTGAGTAAGCTTCAATAATACGTATTTTTCCCACTTAGTATAATTATGTGGATGATATGATGATAAATTCCTATGACTGTTATTTACATAGCACGTACTGGTCTTCGAATTTGTGTGGGGTAGGTACAACAACAAAAAAGTGAAAAATAAAAACATTTTACAAAAAATAAACAACCGATTTCCGAAAAAAAAACACTAAATAGTGAAAAATAACTTTAATTTCGGAAGTCGGTGTCTTGGGTTTTGAATTTTTGTTTTTTGCCACCGCCGCTTGTTTTTTTTTTGAAAAAAGTTTTTTTAATAAATACTTCGTAAAAAAGAAATGAAAGAAAAATGCATTTATTGGCATGAAAACAAGAAACACAGAAAGAAAACAACGCTTATAATGCCAAAAGGACCTCAGTTCAGTGTAATGCCAGACGACAACTGACACAAAGTATACCACGAGCACCGTCGTACCTACAAGAGTAATTAAAGTAAGCTTTAATTACGCTTGTAGGTACGATAGTATTTCGTAATTACTGTTATGGTTAAAGAATCATCAACCCCTACCCTACCTAATAAAAATGTAAAAATTTGTGTTTGGATATTTGTTACTCATATAAAAAAACCTTTATTTGCATTCCATAATGTTTAAAAGTGTTACAATGACTTAAAGCTAAGGTAAAATTACTCCCGCGAAAACAGCTGAACGGATTGTTATGAAAGTTGTCAGATCGGTTGCCTGGATATAGGCTCATTTCATCCTGGATCGCTGACGAAGTTGCGGGCAACCGCTAGTATAAAATAAACCCAGAAATTAAGCAAAATTAACTTAAAATATTTCCCAAATGTAAAGCAAAACATTACAAAATCCACTGAAATAACTTTAATCTCACCGCAACACATAATTTGATGAGAAAAGTTCCCATTTAGTTTAGTTGAAACGAGGGTGATCATTCATCTTTATCTGATTTGTAGTTTACAGAGCTTTTTAGTGGCTCGTGGGTTATTTATTTTACGATACTACAGTTAGCTATGCACAGGAACAAAATGAGATATTGGAATACCCGAGAATATTATCAAGTGCAATTATTTATGAAGTTATATAGGTATACTTCAGATGTCGCCAGAGCCCAGAGTAAAATAAGGCGGTTCTTTGGCAATATCGAAAGTAATTGTTAGCTCGGGGAGGAATGAAAGTGGACTGTATTTTAGGGCCAATGGTATATTATCGTTCTTTGTAACAAATATAAACTTTACGGGATAAACGATTAATAAATTGAGGATGAGAGGAATATCGTCTGTCGCGGTGGATTCCGTGGAAGCGAGTGGTCATCGGGCCGAGCCGTGTTGCCGTCGCGCCGCGCCTCAGCTTGCCGATAACGCGTTGATCACGCCGCCTGCTCATGCAGACTTCATACAAAGTGTTGGGTTCGATTTCCAACAGTAAGAAAGTACCTATCGGAGGTTACACCTCCGGTTGTACCAGTTGTCTAGGTTGTACGCATACCTGGAACGATGTAGACGATAGCCTGCCGGTAGGATATCGCCCTTTGCTCCTATAAGCCAAAGTTGAAAAGCTCTATGTGTCTGCAATATCATTATCTTGGATAAATTGGTGTAGGTTATAGAGTATTCCGAGAAGATTCTGCATCTCGCTTGTTAAATCACATCACATGCCAATACTATAAAAGAAGAAAAGATCGTGTTTTAAAGTGAAGGTCTACGGGCTGAATCGTACACGTGTGTATTCCACATTCAAAGTAATTAGTAGAGCAGTAATTGTCCGGAACATGCCATAATTTAGGAGCACATCTGCCGTACAAGCAATTAATTCCGTTGACAGTCACAACACCGTTATGGCGTTGTTACTGTTCACATCATAGAGACGAGCTTTGATTGTTATGATTAATGGGTCAGTTATGATTGGTGTTTTACATGTTAGAAGAGCTTGAATCATGGAGTGTGCTACGATTGAAGTCCTCACTGATTGATTGAATATCTACAGACTACAGTTTTATTTATTTAAAACTGATTGAAATCTTGTTTGTCAATTCTTTAGAATCAATTAATGTAATTTCATGTAGTTTAATTTGGAAGAGGCTGATTGACAGATATTGGAAACAATGTTGGATCATAATACCCAAGCAATAGGTACACACCAGCAAGTGAGCACTAGAAACCCAGTAGTAACAGCTCCGATTAACGAGTTGTAGGTCGTGGATTCGAACCAAGGCAGCACGCCAAAATTGTGGCGATAAGTCCCCTCTTTGAGGAGTGGCTAGAGAGGCGCCACGGCGTCCTCATCTTCCGCCTCACGCAGGTCCTCACCGTACATGGTTGTTTCGGGCGATTCCTGTTCAGGATAAAGCGGGAAGAAATGCCCGGGTGTCACCACTGTGTGGATCGCTTGGAGGACACGGTGGGGCAGACGGTGGAGGTCTGCCCAGTTTGGGCGGAGCACTGCCGTGTCCTCACGGAGGCGATCGGCGGCGGCGATCTCTCGCGTCTGACCCTGGTTCAGGCCATGGTTAGGAGCGAGACTGCATGGGAGGCCGTCACTTCCTTCTGTGAAGCAGTAATGCTAGCGAAGGAGGAGGCGGAACGCGTGAGGGACAGGCAAGATTCGCGCCCTCGCGCCCCTAGTCGCCGCAGGAGACGCTCCGGGCGTCGGGAGTCGCAAGCCGATTTCTGGCCACCGTAGGCGCGGGCTTGCGGACGGTGAGCGATGGATAGCTCTCAGTCCGTTAAGGACCAGGCCCGGGTCGACAGCGCGTTGTGCGTGTGTGTGTGCGCCTCAAAGAGATGTCAGCACCAACTGACGGGGTCCGTTAAGGCCAATGCCTCCCAGGGTTGCGAGTTTGTCCGAAAGAGATATTGCGGCCCCAGAACACAGGCAACAAAAGGAACACGGGTGGGATTTAGTTAGTAAAAGTCTGACACGCCCTACCGCTCTGCCCGGAGCGAGAGAAGTTATTTGATAATTTCCAACCCAAAAAAAAGGCAGGTATACTTGGTGTAAATAATTTTATGACAACTGCTCCCAAAACGGTGAAAGAAAACATCGTGAGGGGACAGATATGTCCTCGACACCCGGTGGAACTTCGTGGAGCACTTCCGACGTTTGGCTCCCAAACTGGATAGGGCTGGGGCTGCTTTGAAGCGGCTTCTGCCCAACCTAGGGGGTCCAAACGCCTCCTGCCGGAGGCTCTACGCGGGGATCGTGCGGTCCATGGCCCTTTACGGGGCACCGGTGTGGGCGCGTTCACTGAGGCTGCGACCGGCCCAGCGGTTGAACGCGTCCCAAAGGGTCATGGCCATGAGGCTGGTCCGGGGATACCGCACGGTCTCCCGCGAGGCAGCGAGCCTCCTTGCCGGACTACCGCCATGGGATCTGGAGGCGAAGGTCCTCGCGCACATGTGGGAGTTGCGCGAGGAGGCGAAACGCCGGGGTATAACTCCGCTGCCGCAACAAATCGCGGCACAGCGGACAGAGCTCCGGCGGGATCTCATGGCGGCATGGAGTGTGCGATTGTCGCAACCCAGCGCTGGGCACGCCACAATTGCGGCGGTAAGTCCCCTCTTTGAGGAGTGGCTGGAGAGGCGCCACGGCGTCCTCACCTTCCGCCTGACGCAGGTCCTCACCGGACACGGTTGCTTCGGGAGGTTCCTGTTCAGGATCAAGCGGGAGGAAACGCCCGGGTGTCACCATTGTGTGGATCGCCCGGAGGACACGGTGGAGCATACGGTGGAGGTCTGCCCGGCTTGGGCGGAGCACCGCCGTGTCCTCACGGAGGCGATCGGCGGCGGCGATCTCTCGCGTCCGGCCCTGGTTCAGGCCATGGTCCGGAGCGAGAGTGCATGGGAGGCCGTCACCTCCTTCTGCGAAGCAGTTATGCTCGCGAAGGAGGAGGCGGAGCGCGCGAGGGAAATGCAAGATGCGCGCCCTCGCGCCCCTAGTCGCCGCAGGAGACGCCCCGGGCGTCGGGAGTCACAAGCTGACTTCCGGCCACCGTAGGCGCGGGCCTGCGGACGGTGAGCGATGGGCAGCTCGCCGTCCGATAAGGACCAGGCCCGGGTCGACGGCGCGTTGTGTTCCACGCGCGCCTCAAAGGGATGTCAGCACCAACTGACGGGGTCCGGAAGGACCAATGCCTGCTGGGGTTGCGGGTCTGTCCGAAAGGGATATCGCGGCCCCAGCACATAGGCAACGGAAGGAACACGGGTGGGTTTTAGTCAGTAAAAGTCTGACACTCCCTCTCGCTCTGCCCAGAGCGGGAGGAGTCATTTGATGATTTCCCACACAAAAAAAAAAAAAAAAAAAAAAAAAAAATGGGACAGATATGTCCAAGATCTAAAAACCCGAAGACATGTGACATCTACCAACCCGCACTGGGCCCGCGTGGTAGATTACAGCCCACTCCCTCTCGAGGCCTTAGTTCCAGAAGTGGGAACATTATAAGGTGATTATACTACGTTGACCCGTTGGCGTCTATGCGAAAAAAGAGACTAGCCACCTCCGACTCAGACCTCGCCACTTGGTCGTGAAAATTACCAAAGCTCTCAAAAACCAGTATGTTTTTAAGAAAAATCATCTACCTGTCCTAGACTCCACCTAGCCTGAACTGTATCTCATAGGCTCATCTTCTTCTATTCGCACATAATAATTTAATTTACACTTAGGTACATCGTGACATGTATCATATTTTATATGATTAAACAATATACTCAAGTACCTAAAATACTAAAATTACAGCCAACTGAGCCTGATATTTATGGCTGGCGGCTAATTAAATAAGCTCACACTAGTTCTAATTAGCTTGTGAGAGGATTTATTAGAAGTCCGAGCACAGGCTGACTAATATGAGGCTGGGTTTGTTAAATGAGTCTATGACGTCAAAGCTCCAGCCTAATAGCGGTCCAGACATTATCAATAATAATGACATTACATTCAAGTAATGACATCATTACTAACTGTTGAGTGCTTAGAATGATGATGTGATATAAATATCTTAATATTTTTACGCCAATATTGGAAGGAATGACAATAATATTGATGTCATTATTACTGATAGTGTGCCGCTACTTATTAAATTACCGCTGAATAAAGCACCCCTTATTAAACATCTTGGGTTTTTTTATATGTGGTATGTATTCACGGATTTTTCTTCTTTTTTTTAATGTTATCACAATTTATTTCAGTTTATTGGCACGAAGTTCCATAACGCACATTATACTCTACACGAATGAGAGCTAGACCGAAAAAAGTGTAACATTTTGACTGTCACGACACTTTGTTACGTAACAAACAAACGACCTGATTGCTAAAGCAAAAGGAACTCCGGGTGTCCCACGGTACCTCTCGTTTGTATTTTTGTTTCCAAAAAGGTCCCTAATAATTACAAGAATCTTTTTATTTATTTACTGAAACAAATCGTAACAGAAAACTTATTGACTTTCATTATTCGTAACTCCCCTACTACCAAACAAGGTATTGAAACAACTATTATCAGATGATTTTATTAGATATGAAAAATTATTACCGGTCTACTTCGTTCTCATTATAAGAACAAAAACAGAACAAGAACAGGGAATATAATAATTAACTTGTAGCGAACTAGCAACCCGCTACTGCTTCGCATGGTATTTTACGACTTGACAAATATCAAGATGTCTTTATAAATTTAAGTTTATATTAATGTACTGAAACCGGTGAAACGGCTTACTTGGTAAAAATCGAAGTAAAATCCGTTGCGCAGTTTAGAAGAATAACACGGATAGTCACGAAAAGTGACTTTAATTTATAATATGTCATCTTTCACCATCATTTCAGCCGGAAGACGTTTACTGCTAGACATAGGCCTCCCCGAAGCACCGCCACTTCGACCGATTCTGTGCTTCCCGCATCCAGCTGATTCCTGCCGCCTTCACAAGCTCATCGGTCCACCTTGTCGAGCTTACAACGTTACGTCTTCCCGTACGCGGTCTCCACTCCAGAATCGTTCGGCCTTATCGGCCATCTGTTCTGCGAGCAATGTGCCCTGCCCACTGCCACTTAAGTTTAACGATTCTTCGGGCTATGTCGGTTACCTTGGTTCTCCTACGAATCTCTTAATTTGTGATTCAATTTATAAATAAGCATAGTATTTTGAGGAAGGTTACCTAACATTACTATTACCTAACCCTTTTCATCTGTTGAATTATCTCTGAAACTGCCTGTACAATTTCTTCTCCAAACAAATCTATTCCAGAAAACTAGTACATCAATAGTCTTCAGCAAATCCTAACATTTATTTATGTAGATCCAGAGGATTGGTCTAACTGATCCAATTATTGGAAAAGGGTAGCAAGTCACGGATCAAAATATTCTTTTACTTACATGAAAGATATCTTTTCTATATTTTTTTCGGTTCTTTTGTTGATATAATGATATGATTTGTTAGAAAACTAGATTGGAAATTATATAACTTATTTAGGAGTTTCTCTTGCAAATATCTTCAAATGTTTTCAACATTAAATCGTTCGATATGTCATTTTATTCAGGCATTTTTCATAGTATCACGGATCAAAATAAATATTATTAAAAAATCTCTAAACGTTGATAAATTATATGACCAATTTTCATTACAATATCCCATAGTTCACATGTTTGCCTATGTCAATAGCAAATAGTAAGGCTTTCTGTCCGCTGGAGTGGAGAAGCCAGAAGAGAAGCAGAGCAAACTCCGCTCCAGAGTTTAGGTTCTATTGGTTAATATTGGCATAGCTCCGCACCTCTACTCTCTTCTACGCTCCAGTGGACAGGCAGCCTAAGGCCTGGACCCCACCAAAGCGGGGGCGAGACGAGAGGAGAGGAATGTGTTGGAAGCAACCAATAGGATTTCGTTATTTACGTATCACGTCTCCGCTTAGTTTTAGTGAATACGGTTGAGCAGAGAGGAGGGGAGATGTCTCATATTTGTTTAGCACGAACAAAACGGAGATGTTGTAGAGAGCTGTGCCTCTGTGTGGAGACGAGGAGCCGGAGGAGATGTGAGCGCCCCTTTCAGCGAGCGGCACGGCTAGGTCCTCCGCATCGCATAACTCGCCCGCACCTGTACGTTCATGTCAACATCCAACGATCGCCGCACGCAGCTCAGCTCCACTCTAGCCAGAACATATCTCTGCTCCGGTATAGCCAGTAAGCATGTTCGCAAAGCTTCGGTAGATACACCCTAGCTATTAAGCATCTCCTCTCCTCTCCGCTTGGCACATCTCCACCCGTCTCCGCTTTGGTGGAGTCCGGGTCTTTGAATTACTGGTTAAGGTATTGACGCTCAACCTGAAATTCGACAACCTTACATAGTTTGATGTAGTTTACCTAAATTGTGTTCATTTACGAATAGGTATTTGTACCTAAATGGATGTACAGTTCAGTGTATTCAAAGCCGAGAGAATTACATAAGCCTTACGTGGACACATCGACTGCCCAATCCGGGTAGATTAAGTAGTTGCTAGATATACATATATGTAGTCATGTAGCGATATATTTCGTGTGTAAGGCACCTGTTCTACCGCCAGCGATTAACTAGGAGTAGCCGCTTACTTTACATTGCAATTTTAAGCTTAATATTTCGTAAACAGATCCTTGAATCAAAAAATGGTTGTCATAAACTCGAAATATGGATAATATAGATGAAAAAAAAAAACAACCCCACATTAAGGGTACTCAAAAAAGAATTGTTTTACCACTTTGTCGGCGTGATTAATATGTATACCCATGCCAAATTACAGCTTTCTGGTACAAAGAGTCTCTGAGCTAAGCCGCGGACACAGACGGATATATAGACAGACATGGCGAAACTATAAGGGTTCCTTGGTACTACAGGACCCTAAAAACAAGTTCGCGAGCAATATCCAGGGAGGGCGTTACGGTGACGAGCGATAACTCGCTAGTATGCGTATAAACCAAGCTTGATTCTCTCAGCGAGTGTTATGTCCGCCAAGCGAGCGTCGCTGAACGAGTACTCTCTTAGATAGCTCTTGTCGCTGCAACAAACACGTACTCAACGGCGGTGTGAACAGTTAGCGATCAACTATTAATATATGTATCTCTTTTACTTACACGGAACCTACAATCTTTTGTACGTTTCTTGAGTGAGAAAATCGTTGATATCGGCGATGGGACAGGTGCCTATAGGGTGTAATGAAATAGCGAAAACATAGTTCTTCAATCGCGTTGATAGTTAAGAGGTCAGCAACGTCGCAAATATCTGTCAATATAACTGAATTACAATATGAAATTCAGAAATATTTCTCTATAGTTCACTAAAATATTGAATAATGAATTGCAATAATTAATACTGTAATTACTCACGTGGGTATTAAGCCTAAAGACGACGGCATTTTTCATACTGCCATACCTGAAGTATGAAAAAGATTAATATTCCGCGGTAGTTTCACGAACTATGCTCAATATTGTGTGTGCGTAGCCCGCGTGCCAGAGCACACCGCTCGCGAATTAGTGATGACGCACTGTGGGCTCTGAAAAGTAGCTGGCTGGACAAAATAATTCAGTCAATAAAAAAATATAAAATTTAACCAGATAAAGGCACACATATAAGAAAATACAATAGACGTAGATATATTAAGTAACCTATTCCGCTGAACTATTTCTAAAGAGTTATAAAAAACACTGTAAGAAATCAACACGTGTGACCTCTCAACGAGGCATCCCCAGGATGACAATTGACTTGTCGCGAACCCGAACACGGCGTGTAGCCACGCCGAGCGCTGGACGCAGAGTAAGCCATACCGTCCGACTAACTGTCTTATATAGGATTCCTGTTCGGTCCACGCCGTATTCGAGTTCGGGACAAGTCAGTCGTCATCCTGAGGATGCCGCGTTGAGAGGTGAAACACGTGTCGATTTCTTACAAGGCTTTGTATGACTCTTTAGAAATAGTTCAGCAGGGTAGGTTACTAAATTATATCTACGTCTATTGTATTTTATAATTGATTTCCCCAAGGTCACGCCTGAATCAATTAACTATAATGTAAGAACACAAAAATTTGAACCTAATCAGTAAAATGAAGAGCCAGTCTCTTCATTTTACTGATTAGGTTCAAGTTTTTTTTAAGATGGCCTTCTTGACCTTCAACTTGTAAGGACAGGTGACGTTCTGGAAATATACAGAACTTGTTTAGTGCAGCTGTCTTCTTATTATGGTCCGGCTGCGAATACTGATGTGGGACTCCAACCGTTTACAATATCATGGTGTTTCCAACAGAATCGGAGACTAGAATCTGTACGACATTATCGATAGGTTACCATACGTGTAAAAAAAGGCTGCGATATTCCAATCTACATACCTTAATAAAGTATATTCTACCAAAAAGTTATAAAACGAGACAGCTGTTACAAAATAATAGCAAAATTGCACTATAAATATACGTATGCAATAAACGTCACGTATCGCGAAAACTTTTGCCCAGACAGTTTGCTGAAACGGAAACACTGTGTGACGACAACGTTATTGCTATATATCAGCGCGGTTTCTCTTGTCTTGTCTAGCAAGCTTCTGAGCTTTATAGCTCATAGTTTTTGAGAAATGTAAAGAGATATATATAGCTTGTGTAGGATGTTCCTGGTTTGAAGAATTAAAGAAAGAATAACGTTTATTTGGACACAGTTCGTGAAACACAAAATATAATGACAAAATAAAAAAGTTAAAATAATGTCTTAACAACAAGTGTGTGCCTCACGGCTCCGCCAAAAAGGTTCATTTCAGCATTAATGCCAGACAGATACTGTCTGACGCTGGTTTTTTAATGAACCTTTAGGGACAAGTGACGGGAAATACAAACATTTTGAATATGGATGTAATTAGTTTGAATAAATTGTGTCATTCTCCTCATCTTATTTAGTAGTAAAGAAAGAAAGAAAGAATAATGATTATTTGGACACAGTTCGTGAAAAACAAAAAACAAAATAAAAAAAGTGAAGATAATATTTTAACAATAATAGTGTGTGCCTCACGGCTGCGCCAAAAAGGTTCATTCCAGCATTAATGCCAGACAGATGCTGTCTGACGCTGTTTTTCTAATGAATCTAACCTAGTACTTTTAGACGTATGAGGAACAAGGTGTAAAGTTCACTCATCCTCTATAGAAAAGGGAAGATCCTCCGACCAGACGGGTGTCGTGTCTGGCGGGCAACTGCCCAACGATTGATGTCGGATAGTCATATATATGCCGTGCGCGCGGTAAACTCTAATTGCGCGATGCAAGACTTGTGTGACGTCAGGATTATTGTGTCGTCAGGTCTTTGATGCGTAATTCGCATGTGGCGATGTAGTTGCCGCCACATTCTTAGTAGAAGTTATAATCAGAGGAAAAAGAATTTCTGATAAAGGTCGTTCAGGATGGTACTAAAAGCTACCTATAGCTGCCACCAATCAGCTCTGATTTACTGATTTGAAGGATGACTTTGAGATGATGAATCTTCTCAACTTGTTCTTAAATAAAGTGGGAAAGCCTCTAGATTTTACGTTTTAATGCAGAAGTACCTACCTTACAGACAACAGTATCATAACGTACGATGGGGCACTTTCATAACGTACGTTGACACTAAGTACCTAGTCCTACTTGATCATATACCAAGTATACCAACCCCTTATGTTCAACACGTAACTTCAACGCGTGTCGTCGCATATTCCGCGAGTATTAGTACTTAGTCGACGTTATTGCTTCATCACCAAGTACCTCTCTACTGACTTAGAGCAAAGCAATCAAAGTAGGAACACGTGTAGATTGCTTATTATAGACTTATATTAAAGAAAAATAACTACCTACAAACATTATAAAAATCAATCAATCTGCCAAGCCTTTTTCCAACTATGTTGAGGTCGGCTTCCAGTCTAAACGAATACTGCTGAATACCAGTTTTTTATATATAGCCAGTCACTCCACTGGCTATCGGACCTCCACAATCCAGATAGTGGTTAACAGAATACCCTTTGGTAAGACTGGTTCAATCAATCTGCCAAGCCTTTTCCCAACTATGTTGGGGTCGGCTTCCAGTCTAACTGGATGCAGCATATTTTACATAAAGCGGCTGCCTATGCCTGCCACGTCAAATACACCATCCTATGGTTTTATTTGCCAATTACTGTACAGCACTGGTGAAATATACTTACATTACTCGCTATGCACAAGACAATAATGGCAAGGAAATAAAATTATAACGCGTATGTGTTCGAAGTTATTTTTTTTTGTTTATTTTCAGCTAATCTGTCCAATACAAAAATGTAAGTTGGAGCCTACCTGAAGTATTTTTGAGATTTTTGTCTTGTACTCAAACCTCAATTGGTCCCATAGAGCTTTTTATCCTTATAAGAAACAGGATCAATTAGCATCAAAAACTGTTTTTGTGAAAACTGCCATTTTCTTGCTATTGTAATTTTTTAATTACAATAGCAAGAATTTTTTTTATTTTTTTATCTGAGAATGCAGATCAATATGTCTCAAAAAATTAAGCATAATCCTAAGACCGTGTTCCTGTAGCCAAAACGGTTAAGGTAGCTGTCCTTCCTGCCCCATCTCAAAAATCTACTTGTATAAAATGAATAACCCAGGGAATGAAAAAAAAATCCACCATGGAAATTGCTATTTTATACAAAAATTATAACAGAGGAGCTCGTGGCTAAGTAACGACAGCCGCACTGGTCGATCCACCAGGTTAAGCTACGCTTGCCGGGGTTGGTCAGTGGATGGGTGACCATCTTTACATACCGAGAATCCTCCGTGCCTCGGAAAGCACGTTAAGACGTTGGTCCCGGCTGTCATTCGTGGATCTTTGACAGTCGTTACGAGTCGTCAGAAGCCCGAAAGTCTGACACCAGTCTTACCATGGGGTATCGTATTACCCAGTTACTGGGTTGTGGAGGTCAGATAGGCAGTCGCTCCATGTAAAATACTGGTATTCAGCTGCATCCGGTTAGACTGGAAGCCGACCCCAACATAGTTGGGAAAAGGCTAGGCAGATTGATACAAAATTTATAACAAAAACGTCCCATGGTAAACATTATTTTTCATAATTACGTGTACAGAATAACACTGACCACATGAAAACAAATTTAAAATTCATCCCTATAACCCTTCCTTCATTTTTAAAAAGCAAGCGAAATATTTTGGCCGTGACAAAATTAATTAAAACCATGTTGGTATAGGAATACATTGAAACTGGAGATTAAAAACAAAAGAATAGCTTTGATCGTGTTGAGGGGCTTGTGGCTAAATAATAACAGCCGCACGGATCGGTCGATCAGGTTAAGCTACGCTTGCCGTGGTTGGTCCGTGGATGGGTGACCTTCTTTACCTACCAAGACCCCTCCGTGGCTCGGAAAGCACGTTAAGCCGTTGGTCCCGGCTGCTTTGATAGGCGTTACGGTTGTCAGAAGCCCGAAAGTCTACCCAGCCTTACCGAGAGGTATCGTATCACCCAGTAACTGGGTTGTAGAGGTCAGATAGGTAGTCACTCCATGTAAAATACTGGTAGGCAGCATGCGGTTAGACTGGGAGCCGATTCCAACATAGTTGGAAAAAAGCTTGGCAGATGATGAGCTTTGATCGTGTTAGCTTTAAAACGCCTTTTGTAAGTAAACTCTTTCCTTATTTCATTGTCCAGGAATTTCTAGTGATGGGACTTTAAGCTAACTTAAAAAAAGGTGGAGGTTCTCAATCAAATAATGTATATTCTATTATAATTCAGAGATTTCGAAAAATCTATCTAGCTAGGTCTCATATCTGGGAAAATTCGTTTTCTCCGTATTTTCACCCGAGAATTTTCACCTTAGAATAATGATATGGCAGCATGGAATTAGTATGTCTTATCATGGAAGCTTGGAATTAGTATGAAGTATCCTATGCTATTAAATGAACATTCTCTATTTTCACCAGGACAGAGCTCGGTCACCCAAGTACTGCTTTAATGTACATACACAAAAAAATATATAACAAAAAAAAAACACTACAAAACATAAGGGCAATAATGTAGCTGATTCAGCGAATCGAGTAAATTACGAAAAAACATTTTTAACTAGTCTGTGAAATATAATTACACCACATTACATCTGTCAAAATAAAGCTTTTAAACTCAATAGCACAAGCTTGTTACACACACAATGTATTACTACTAAGCCTCTCATCTAAATCGAAATCGAAATTTAAGTCCAATGTTTTAAAATCTTATCTAATGATAAGAAATAGTGTGTCCTTCATTTAAAATTTAATTATTTCAACCGTTTTAATTATTTTTATTAATTGTATTTAATTGTGCTGTCAAATCCTTTTTTTTATAATGTTAATTCTTATTTGTGATGATAAGGAACAGTCCCAAATTTTTTATTTAATCTTAAAATTCTTTTTTTTTATGTTTAATTATATTTTATGTATTTAAATAATGCTAATCCAGAGGCACTTTTTAATTTATCTTAATTTTGTTACATGCGGATAATGTAGTGGGCTGCAATATTGTTAATACTACTTATGAACCTATGTTATTGTTATTTGTAAACATTTTATACTATAGCAGTTTATTGCCATGTAAGATTGCAGTGGATAAATGGCGTAATAATAGGATGTAGATTATTTGCCTAGGGACTAAACAACAATTTTTAAGGCGAGACTGTTTATAGTACGTCACTCAAGCTTAAAATAGTGTTGTTCCCGAGGTATACTCTACTTTTTATCACCCTATTTGAGAAAAAAAACGTGTGCGGTCCAACCCCCGTCAAGAACGAAGTTCCTTCTCATGTATGATTTAAAACAAAAACAAAATTTTCGCAGCCATCTTGGATTTACATTTTGATCTCACTATCGGCTTTAGCACCTTCGAAAACTATGAAAACAACATTGGTGAATGACGAAAAATTTGAAAATTATCGCATCTGAGATTTATATTTTGACCTCACTATCGGCTTTAACATCCATGATGACAAATTTGAAAATTTTCGCAGCCGCCATCTTGGATTTTCATTTTGACCAAATTCACACTGTCTCTCTCTCTTTCCAGCCTGTTACTTGTTCATACAATGTTCGTGATTGATCTCTTTGGTTATAGCAACTTTTACTAATAATATCCACATTCCAAATCCAAATCACTTTTAGACCAGCTCTACAACTACTTTCACTACTTGCTTTGACTACTTTTAGAACTAGCTCTTTTTGAATAGATGTGATAAATATATATCACGTCTATTCAAAAAGAGCTAGTTTATTCTTCGTAAACGGGGACCAAAATAGTTTTTTAAATCTTGCAAATTTTTCATCATCGTTACCGTTTTCATAGTTTCCGAAGGTGGTAAAGTCGATAGTGAGGTCAAAATTTAAATCCAAGACGGCGGCTGCAAGTATTTTTTTTCACATAGAGGGTTATAAAAAGCAGAGTGTTCACCTCGGTACCAACACTATTTTAAGCTCGAGTGACGTACTTTGAATCCCTCGCTGCACTCAGGATTCTACTTTAGAATACTCTACTCTAGAATCCTTCGCTCCGCTCTGGATTCAAATAAACACTCTCGCCTTAAAAATAGATGTTGTGCTCCCTTGGCAAACAATCTACTATTTAGGCGATGTCGCCTTTGGAAAATTCTCAGTGTGCCAAAAGAAACATGAAGTGACTGAATCTACCTGGCCCTGCCCCAGTGCACAGTTGGAAAATTCTTCGTATTCCATCGTATTAAATTAATCGTGTATCGACGACTACATTTTTACTAAATCTTGTCATCTACTTTTTTTTATTTTAACCTATATGTATTTGTAACATTTAATGCTGTCCTAACATAAAATCACGGAAGTACGTATTTTACCGAAGCGCGAAAGGGAAAACTGGAGGTCTTCTTCTTTTCGTGTGGTTAGTGACTAACCTGGTGTCAGAGTTTTAAAGCCGCCCATGGGCCTCTGACTTGGCTTCACATGCCGTCGAGAAATATCTCTCGGTTTCCTTACGATGTTTTCCTTCACCGTTTTTAAAGCAAATGATAATATACAATACGCACATGAATCCGAAAAGTCAGAGGTACGTGCCTTGGGTTCGAACTCGAGACCTATGACTTGGTAGTCCGACTGTCATACCACTAGGCTATCACTGCTTTGGAGGTGTATCGTACACATACGTTTCACCAATTACAGTTTAATTTTCATGTAATAGTAGACGAGCTTATTGCTAATACCCAGACCAGACAGAATTCCAGTTTCCTGTAACCTGCTTTGAGAATTTTCTATTGAACATTCAGAGACACGTGTCGTAGTGATTTGTTATAGTTGGTAATGTCCTGAACAAAGAATACATACGTCCCATCACTACAAACTGTATGTAAGTGCCGTTTGTGGACTGAAAATAATATAAATAAACTGTTCCACCGAACCGCACTTATAAAAAATTTGATTCAGTGCGGTTAGTAGAAGTGCTCAGGTGCGGTTCGAACAAGTGCTGTTGAAATCAGTGCTCTGAGTAAAATGCCTCAATTTTTCTAACCTTATTTGTCAATTTATAGACAAATAGAACAGTAGGTACAGTCAAAACTATTTACTCAATAAAACCATAGTGTAACTATGTATATTCAAAGGAGGTTGTATAAAACTCTCACGTCTATGGTGATTTATGGAGGCTTAGCTCTCCAAATAAATACGATCCCATACATCATACGACTATAGGATTTATTGCTTATTTCTCGCGCCGACGAAACGTTACGTTTTATTTAAGCTCGCGTTTTTGGTAGCAACTAACTATGTTTGATTATTATTGGAATTTCATTCATTTCATTTTAAAAAATCTTTCATTCTCATCTAAATTGGTTCTGTCAAAATGTGTGTATTTTATTATACCTTACTTTTATAAACATTTTTTATTTATTTTTATAAACCTAAGATCACACCTGTATTCCCCAAATGATTAGACAGAGGTGTACCTATAGTATTCACGTTTCACCAGTTATGTTTATGTCCCACGTAATAGGGGGCAAGCCCACTGCAACCAACCGGGCGCTAATCCAGAGTCCGGGCTGTTATCGAGAAGTTTTTTTATATTACTTTATATAACTCTGTCATTCGAATCTTCATGTCACTCCCCTGTATTTCACCTTTATATTAAGGTACAGTGCGTATACTTCGATCCCTGTAGGTACTTGTCTACAAATTCTTGCCTTCATAGGTGCAAAACTACATTTAAGATGCATCGGAAATAGGTACTAATTAAAATTACCACACAAAACATTTACAGCTATTTAGCAGTAATTCAGCAGATGCTGTCATGACCAGTTTGTATTTATATGCGAAATTTAATGCCGTCCCATTACGAGAATTTCAACCATCAGCATAAACGTAGAGTAGTTACAGAGAGAGCTAATAGCCGCTCTGGCATTTTGTGGTCATCCACTGCATAGACTATAGAAACTATCCCTTTGAAACTGCATGGAATCTACCGCTAGGAGCTAATGCTTTCAAAGCTGATGGAAATTGCCACTATTGTATTCAAAGCTAAGCCGATCAGCCGGAGCGGTGTAACAGTATTTATTTCATATTTAATCCATTCACTCGTTTCCGATGAAAATACCAACAAATATATTGATGAGAAATGCTACTGCTGCAGAATGAACGCATTCAATATGAATTTATTTATTGAAGCTATGTAACAATTTTCAATCTAACAATAGCTAAGCTTATATTTATGAGATTTTTATGCTCTTGTGTGTCGTGCATGTCTTCCATTTATGGAATACCGGTCCTCTAAAAATGTTACATATTTTTATAGTATCTGCCTAACGATAGTTATACCCAAACCGACCGTTATTTATCGCCCACGTAGACTACTACGTACTACGAGCGTACTACTAGGAGCTCGTGGCTAAGTAACAACAGCCGCACTGGTCGATCCATCAGGTTAAGCTACGCTTGCCGGGGTTGGTCAGTGGATGGGTGACCATCTTTACATACCGAGAATCCTCCGTGCCTCGGAAACCACGTTAAGCCGTTGGTCCCGGCTGTCATTCATGGATCTTTGACAGTCGTTACGAGTCGTCAGAAGCCCGAAAGCCTGACACCAGTCTTACCAAGGGATATCGTATTACCCAGTTACTGGGTTGTGGAGGTCAGATAGGCATTCGCTCCATGTAAAATACTGGTATTCAGCTGCATCCGGTTAGACTGGAAGCTGACCCCAACATAGTTGGGAAAAGGCCAGGCAGATTGATTGTAGACTACTACGTACTACGTGGCCGATAAATACGGTCCGACGCCTAGCAGTCTACCTTGACCACCAGTGTGAGGTCGTAGGTTATAATCAATCAATATTGTAATGAAAGAAAGAAAGAAAGAAAGAAAGAAAGAAGAAAAAGTATTTATTGAGACTCGCACAGGAAATCACAAATTAAACTAAAAACACACTAAACATAAATAAAAAATAAAAAAACAATGTAAAATTAAAAATTAATGCAGTCCTGTACGAGGCCAAAAGGCTCCTATCTCAGCATAATGCTGCGACATTTAAAAAATAAATGCTGCAGCGCTGGTATTCTGATAGGGCCCGGGACCCCGTAATGGGTCGCGTAATCATCCTTATAACGCGAACAGCAGTCATTCACCCTTTCCTCACCCATAAAAATTCCTCTAGTTATACAGGACCAGGATAAGAGTCTCGTTGGGCTGGCCACTTTAATTCCACATAATTCTAAATAAACATAAAATAACCGATTTTAACAAAATCTGCTTATCCAAATCCCGTATAAGTAAAACAGTTTGCAGAAAACGTTCGTAAGTATATACTTTTGTTTCATTATCATAATTTATCCAAGCGCACTAGAGACGTGCCCAGGCATTTATAGAGAGCTCCACAAACTCGGATAACATCCGTGTGTACCCGCATAATGTAGTGGATTTAACACTTCAATTGTATAAGTAGTGCTTAGAAGAAAATTTCTTATTAAATACTCGTATATACTTGTTTTTATTTTTATTTTACCTTTATAGAACCTCCCGGTCTCCCAGTCGGGTTTGCCCGGTCGATAGCAATAGGCTCGTCCCCTATTACATGGGACTTAAAAACATAACTGGCGAAATTTAGGAGTACTATAAGTACCGCTCTGAGAAACAGGGCGTGATGTTATGTTATGTTCTTTATAGAACATACTCTTTTTTTACCTTTTTATTATAGTGGATAATGAATCCGATTTTTTTTACGCAGTTTAGAAAATAAGCCCGCTTGCACCGCATATCACTAAGGCACTGAACAGAAGATGGTCAATTTATCCGCGGACAATTTAAGATCGGATGGAAATCTAACGCGCACGTAGGAGACATGCGCGTTATTCAGAAAGTGGGCAACGTCGCAAATAGCTGTCAAATATTTCGCTGTTTTGATTAATTTGGCAATATTACTATATAGAAATAAGAAAATTAAATATGGGTAACTAGTGAACTAAAATATTGATTAAGAAATGCAATAATTAATATCGTAACACCGAATATTTAGTTTTAGACGTAAAAAAGTATTTGGAAAGTTTCCAAATGCCTTTTTTTACACATAAACACTCAACATCAAATTCAGTGTTATAATTGCAATTCATTATTAGTATTCTAGTTCACTAGTTAGCCATATTTCTTATAAATCCATACAGTAATTAATTTCCAAATTGATCAAAACAGCGAAATATTTGACAGCTATTTGCGACGTTGCCTACTTTCAGTATAAACGCTCGTAAGCACTAAACGACAATCTGTCAATCATTTGAAGATGACAAAGACAGAATGATGTTTCAAATATGTTATGATTCAACTGTGAATTTGATATTTTACAAATATTAAATCAAAACTTGAGCGCTAAATCAACATTTGGCTGTGGCGCTTATTTTAAAATAAATATTTAAATTCTATAAAATAAATCTTGCAAAAAAATCACAATCCAACTTACAGAAAAATTTACATAATTCACAATTCTTTATTGCATCCCATAATGTTGGTAAAACAGTTGGTAAGCTTAAAATTAATGAAACAATTATGGATCCTGTCGGGCACAGCATAGTAGGAGAGAGAAGGAAAAGCGCTTATTTGTATTTATATTATTTATGTATTCAGGTAATTGTATTTTTATTTTATTAGTACTTTTTCTTTTTCTTCTAATATTTAATTTATTTAAGTATTTTAATATTAGTAAATATTTTGGCATTATCTCTTTAAGAAATAAATAATATCTGCTTGAGTAAGTAGGTCTTTATTATGTACATTTATATTAAGCAAAATCACATCAGCACCCTAATTGCGTAACACACGATCAATCATAATCTGAATCATTTTCAAGGAAATTGCGAATCCATTGCCCATGTTCGAAAAATTTGTCTGCTCAACAACGTACAAAACGCAATGAATGTTGTTGAACTGTCAAAATGATTGATTTTGATTGATCGTGCGTTACGCAATTAGGGTGCAGCTATCCTGAAAATTTACTAACCACGGAATGTGACGACACGGTTGGCGCAGTGGCTGAGCGATCGACTGCTGCGCAACGTGTCGCGGGTTCGATCCCCGCACGGAACAAATATTTATATGATCTGCAAGTAGTTGTTTCGGGTCTGGGTGTTGGTGTATGTGAGTTTCTATGTGTGTAAACGCACCCACGATACAAGAAGAAATTCTTAGTGTGGGGCAACGTTTAAAAAAAAAAAAAAAAACTCATCTAATATTTATATAGATCGCGAGCGATGGTCGCACACCATCGCTGCACGTCTTGATTTCCATCAAGAAAGAAACCGAAAAATAAAATAAACATAGCCAAATTAATCTTCAAAGTGCACAACTACACACAAATCATTCGTTAGCAGCTATGATAAAAAACTACATTTGTGTAGCACTTAAGGCCATGTGCTCTGCCAGACGCAATTAACGACAGTGTGCGAGCTACTATTTATCTTCGGAACGTTTAAAAGAACTTGGTGCTAACTGCCGTGCACCGTAATGAACTAGGTTCTTTCTGTAATGAATTATACAATTGTTTTATATGTCTCGCAGGCAAATTGTATGATTCGTCATTTAACAAACGGCGCCATCCGTTTACAAACGCTGGCGGTTTTGCAAAATACTTAAGGCAAATTGGCAATTCGTTCAATTGTTATAATTTCGACATTGATTGTTATTGTAGGGTGACCATCATTAACATTCATCATCATTAAGTGACACAGGTTGGAGAAATCATACTTTATTCCAGCAATCGGGTACCTATTAAATTACCGAAAAATTGTGAGAACCGTTAGTTTATAATTTATCGATATTATTTCCGTTTGATTATAACCAATCGAAAACTTGTGAACTGGGTGAAATAGGTTAGATTAGGTTAGAACTGTGACCGCACGCGAGCCGAGCGAGCGTAGAGAGCGGTGCCGTGGCAACGGCCGGCGAGCGCTACTTCCAAGTTGCTCGCAGCTAGGCAGGCTATTTAGTTGTAGCGCAAGGTGCGTTAGGTCCCACGTAAGTTTGATACCAGTTCACAATTTGTCGGTAATATTTACGTTAGGTTATAAATATTTTAAAAAAAAATGCGTAAAATTGTAAATTGTTTGTTGCAGTTCAAAATTTTCGACAATTTTGTACCAATAGGTAATATTCCGCAGGAGTCCTCCGAGCACCAGATTCCGTGGACACGTTACGTTTTTCACGTGCCGGATATCTAAAACCTTCAATTTACCGTGGCATTTTGTAAATGGCGATTGAACTGTTCATTAAATGTTGTGCCATATTATAAAGTGACTAGAAAATTTACATTTTGCCTTAGGCATTTTGCAAAATCACCAGCGTTATACAAACGGACGGCGCCGTTTGTAAAACGATGAAACATACAATCTGCCTGCGACATATGATTTTTTTAGTTAAGTGTTTAGATTAAGGTTTTGCGACAAAGACGGTTAATAATATAGTGCAACGGTTGGGGCCTTGCTGTTATCTATTTGTTCTAGCTGTTAGCTATAAGATACCGCTTCAATAAGAAGATCTTACAGTATCTATAATGTATTGGGACTATAACGACACTGCAATACATTTTTATCTACTCTCATATCGTAATATTCGAATCGTAAACTTTAAAACCAGTATATTGATATACTTTATAAACACAATACTGAAATTTTAATAGAATCATATAACACTTTTTCTCTAACAAAATAATCCTATAAAACTATTACGATACAGGGCTAATCCAAGAAGTTAATATCACCAAGGAGTTTCCATCAACTTTTGTAATGGAACGTTAGCGGGGGACCGCAGCACCGCTCTAGCGCATGCGCGGTGATGTGCTGGGTGCAGGCGCCATTCATACGTGAAGTTGTACTGAATTTAGTGGGAATTTTGTATTCTTGATCTTTAACTTTGACTACCCCTCATTAAGCAACAGTTTCATAAACTACTATTTTCAATCATAAAATCCAACATGTATGAGACATTGTTAAAAATAAATTCACTGATCCTTATTCTAAGCTGGTGCAGTGTGGCTTTAGATAAAAAGGAAATGTATTTATATGTCTCAAATACTGACTACCTCGTTGGTCTAGTGGTCATAAGCACTACTGGTTAGCATGAGGTCCTGGGTTCGATTCCCGGATCAGGAAAAGCGTTATTGGGTTTTTCCATCTGGAATTTCTCAGTAGCAGTTTGGAGTCTGGACCTGTGCCCGGTTGATGGCAATAGGCTCGCCCCCTATTACATGGGACTTAAACATAACTGACGAATTATGAATGTACTAATAGTTATACCTCTGCCTAGCCCCTCGGGGAATACAGGCGTGGTGTTATGTATCTATTGTTAAGATAAGTCTCAAACACACCTATCTTTATCTACCTACATTGGTTAAATCTCGTTAATAGGGATGATGCCTGGGTAAAAAAAATTAAATTCTAATTAGTCCGTCAGTCAGATAATAAAAAAAATATTAGACACGCATTTTTTGCTTTATCATATTAATAAAAAGTTACTTAGATAAAACGTATTTTAAGTTGGGGAGTGGGGGTCGCTACGTTACTTAGTATGTATAAAATGTACGTACTCGTGACGTCATGGCACATTTTACTTCAATGTATCGTCGTAATCTTTAGATAAGGGAAGTAAAAAAAAAAAATACGTGTCCAATACTTTTTTAAAACTCAAAGACCGACAAAAAAAAATTTTTTTTGTCGTCATGCCTAATGTCATGTGGTTATTTTTTATTAATTATAAGCTCTTTTCAAATAAGAGATTCTCTTTTATACTTACTGTGCCATATTTATTTAATTAAAGAAATCTTTTATATTTATTAGCTTTTCTTTATGATCCAAACAAAGCCACGCCATGATATTAATTTACTGCGCCGCATAAAGACATCTCAGTGAAATTGATCTCAACGAACAATACACTTTTAATTCAATTACTAATTTAATTAAGAAACTGCAAAGAACAGACAAAAAACGACCTTATTGAAAGAAACATCTGACGAATGTCATTTACAAACGAGACTCTTAAATAAAAGAAAAGATTAGAAACAGCTAAGACGGATTTAGGGAATCAATAACGACTATTATTCTTCTATACAATGACTTAGGAGTGACCCTTTAGCCCTTTACCCGATATTGAATTTTGCCGAAGCATTTTAGGAATTTTTCGTTATATTTGGGGAAACATTCGACAAAAGATACGAGGGTTTTCAATGTAAAGGGCTGGTCTAATGTCAATATGTGAGAATTTATGGGCATTCGTATTACTAGAAGAACCTTGTATTCGATCTATGTTGAGCAATAAATATCTGCGAACCGCTGTTTTAGGTGGCGGTATAAACAATGTGCTTATTTATTTTATATGGATTTTTGAGAACTGCCACAGATGAATACAGAATGATGGTTTACTCCGCATTTTAGATATTATTATGAAACTACAAATAAGTGGCGGGCTCGTCTTGTCGGGCCAATTCAGTGAGCGTAGCGAAGATCTAAGAGTTACGCGATAGAAAGAGAGGCAACTTCTAGGTGAATATAACTGTAGGTAATTAGCGCTGTGCGACCTGAATTGCACTTTATTGTGTCGTAGCATGATTCGCTTTTTATTTAAAAAAATATTTTATTGAGTGAAGCATCTATTATTCATTTGTCCCGTTAATTCAATTGCGTTACACACTTTCTTTCTCCGAAGGATTTTGAGAAAAAATCCTAATACATTGCCTCATATATTTGGAAAACTACTCTGCTCAACAACGTAAATAACGCAATGAATGTTGTCGAATTCTCAAAATTAAAGAGACTGCAATTTTAGTGTGTTACACAACTACCTCCATGATGAACGTAAACGAAACAAAGTGGAGTATGCAAGGATCGTAAATAGTTCTGTACTTTCTGTCTGTCACTATTATCCCATACCCATTTATATGGGAAAATAGTGTGAGTCTATGTATATATGTATTACAGAACTACGTTGACAACGTCGCAAATAGCTGTCAAATATTTACCTGTTTTGTTTAATTTGGCAATATTACTGTATGAAAATTTGAAATGTGGCTAACTAGTGAACTAAAATATTGATTATAAAATGCAATAATTAATATCGTAATACTAAATACTTAGTTTTTAGATTTAAAAAAGTATTTAAAAACTTTCCAAATGCTTTTTTTACACATGAAATGGTTACAATATCAAATTCAGGGTTATAATTATTTCAATACATTATTAATATTCTAGTTCACACTTTCAGAATAAAAGTTCTTAAATACTTTACTATTTACAACTGGAAATACTTTAGTTGTGGTAGATTTTTAAATCAAACTTAAATTATGGATGGTAAGTACAGTAGTTGTAGTAGTCGGTGGGCAATGGGTAGCTCGCCGTCCGATTAGGACCAGTCCCGGGTCGACGGCGCGTTGTGTTCCACGCGCGCCTCAAAGAGATGTCAGCACCAACTGACGGGGTCCGTAAGGGCCAATGCCTGCCAGGGTTGCGAGTTTGTCCGAAAGGGATATCGCGGCCCCGGCACACAGGCAACGGAAGGAACACGGGTGGGTTTTAGTCAGTAAAAGTCTGACACTCCCTCTCGCTCCGCCCAGAGCGGGAGGAGTCATTTGATGATTTCCCACCCAAAAAAAAAAAAAATAAAGTAGTTGTAGTAGTGGTGGTAGACAGTTTTCTTTTCAAATCGTGATAGGCACATAAGTATTTATCACGTTTTTAAAAGTCAACTGAATTGAGCCGTTAAAAATTTAATAATTTCTTCAGAAATAATCATATTTCTGGTATACGAGTACATATATGACGGAGGAGGGTACTTGTCTCCTTCGTTATTATCAGCCATATTTGAACTACTGTGGGCGTATTATGGGTAGTGTTGGTGTGTTGTTCACGATCAAATTCATCACACTAGCAATACACACACTGTACGAGTAGATACACAACACAACTATTTGGAGCGCGTGACAATTTCTAAACGTCTTCATCGCTTGACCGCCACCCACGAACTCTGCTTAGCTCCGGCTGGTCCAAGCGTTACGTTGTAGACCCTATCGAGCGCCGCTAAGCGGCGCTGGCGTCCCGATTAGTCAACTCAATTACGTATTTACGTATACGAGTATATTTATAGAAAAAAAATGCCCCATTAAACTAAACAATGTTTATTTTGGCCCTAAAAGCATAAGGACCTTGAGCCTTCTTCGAGTAATTGTAAAAGCACTGAATTTTTATTTACGTCAGCTCAAAGTAAAAATTACAAAATTTTACGGTAAAGACGTGATGTTTATCTTCGCAATTCTTCATAAATTCACTGTCCAGAGTGCTTTTAGTACTATTTTAAGTAGCCATTATGGCACATTTCCAGTGGCGATTTATGAAGGTAAAAAACCTCACATTATTTTATGGTCAGCTGTTTTATGGAGCCATATTTGTCTGACAATTTTATGAGCGGTCCTTTTGTATGTTTACCTAGGTAGGTAGGTTTGTATGTAGTTAATTGACTCAGGCGTGACTTTGTGGAAATCCGTTATAAAATACTATAGACGACGTATATTTAGTAACTTAATCCGCTAAGCGTACTCTGCTCTCGACGCTTGACGTGTCGACACGTCGGGTCCGGGTTCGCAACAAATCAATCATCATCCTGAGGATGCCTCGTTGAGAGGTGAACACACGAGTCGGTTTCTTAAAGGGTTTTTTTTTTTAGCTTTGTGTGTAGTAACGTGAAGTTGACTGACTGTGATTAACTGATAGACGCACAGTCTAAAGTCTAATTAAGTGGGTTAAGCGAAAGATTGAAGTTTACAAGGGAATCACCAACCACCAACTATCGGGGTTACCGATTTAGAGGTATGACGAACAGGGTGTAAGGATCCCCCGACCAGACGAGTGCCGTGTGTGGCGGGCAACTACCCCACGATTGATGTCGGGGAAGTTATGTTGTATATGGTGTTCGGGCGGTAAACTCTGATTGCGCGATGCAGGATTTGTGTGACGTCAGGATTTTGTGTGACGTCAGGTATTTGATGCATAGTTTGCCTGTGGCGATGTAGAACAAGCTACCTACATAGCATTGTAATTTTATGTAAGTAATAACTATGTGTGTATTTTTTGTACTTAATATGGGCCAAGGACCTGAAATAAATGAATTTTATTTATTTTTATTTATAGCGACATAAGTATCTGTCAGTAAATGTTCCGATACCGATAGGGTTTTCTACTTAATTACAAAGTGCTATAAATCTGTCAACAAATAATTTAGAATCCTATGAACATGGCCCTTTTCCGTACCAATTTGAGGGTACATGGACCTTTTTGGTCGGAATTCTGGTCTAGTTGAGCTGAATGGTAATTTATTATAAGTACCTAGTGCTTAGAGTTTTATCTTTTGTACTATTGAGTAGGTAACGGCTTTTCTTCAGTCAGTTTTTGAGTAGTGCATATTTTTATGCAAAATTTTTGTACCGCAGAGATATCCTGTTACCCATAACTTCATATTATAACGTTATTTTCTATCATCTAAACACGTTTAAAATAGTCCACTGCCTTTCCGTCAAAGCAACAAATAATATTTGCAAAACAAGTATTGTTTACGTTGGTATTCCGACTAAATACCATCGTGGTAACCATTTTCTTTGATAAAAGTCAGTACTTTCTTCCTAATTGCACTGAAAGAATATCAAATACATTAAATGTCTGAAACCTCTTTCCTGAATTAAGTTTTATAACTTGCAGTTACTTAAAAATAGGTTTCACGTTTCATAGTCTAAACCAATAGGTAGTTAGGTACATGAGTAAATGAGGTGCTAAAATTTTATGAGTCAATTTTCTATCAGGCAAAGGCATTTTCATATCCAGCCTTCTTGCTTCTAAAGTTAATGAGAAAAGTTAAATTGATCGTTTCAATCAATCTTCTAAATAAATGAATGCAATCCTTTTTTATAGCTAACGTTTAGAAGCTGTATTTTCTTTTCGCCTTTTTGTATCAATTTTAAAGAACCGAAAATTAAATTAAGATTTTTAAGGTTTTTTTGTAAATGTTTGAGTTTATCGAGTGAAAAATTTTAGTGTTTCATTTTTGTTAAGGAAAAAAGGGAGCTTATCGGGCTATGCCAGATAGCACTGAGCATTGAGCACTTTAATCTTTTGTTAACTTTAATTAATACAACTTTAGAAACAAGTAAGTTGTCATGATAAAAGTAATGGAGCTTAAGATTGTTGTTGCCAACCTTAATGTACTGAAAATATTATTGTCAGACAAAAACTACTTGCGAGTTTGCAGAGAAAACTGTCAAGAAAGTCATGATAGGTATCAACTCTAGAAACAATAAAATAAGATCTTATCCTGACGCAAATGAACCCTATTTTATAAGACTATAAATCCGTAGAGTCGCTATTCAACTTTTAAAATATTTTAAGTAAGAACAGCGTTCGCTTTGTTATCAAAAGGTGAGAAAAGAATGGGAACACCTTTCTGTGAAGACCTGATACTATCGTTAATTTGAAGTTTCCAGTTAAGATGGTTGAAGTTAAAATACTTTCTTGCTGATTTACATTATTGTTGTGTCGGGAGTGCCTTTTTGTGAGAATATTTTTTTTGTTTTGTAACTTTTTTCTTAAAGAAATCGTAACTTTACTTTTTTGTTTGCAAGTGTGGAATGAAGGCAGGTTTGCAGGCGTCGCTTTGGTAAAAGGTAAGATATTACCAATAGAATGTTTGTATTAGCAGTAGAACTTGACGTTTCTCATCTGCCTAGGCTTTTCCCAACTATGTTGCGGTCGGCTTCCAGTCTAACCGGATACAGTTGAATAAGAGTATTTTATATGGAGCCACTGCCTATCTCTACCTCCGCTACCCAGTTACTGGGTAATATGATACCCCCTGGTAAGGCTATGGCAGTAGAACGTGATGTTAAATATTTTAAATTTGTTCATAATACACACACATGTCAATAACACCTACATATTTTTCACTTTCCAATTTACCTAGCCTACTTTCGCTTATTTAATTTTTGCTCATGACCTTATCACGCAAACAAATACCAGAAATTTTATTACGTTCGATCTCAGACCAAATATAAAACCAAGACAGAGCGCTGTGAAGTATGCCAAGACTATACCGCCGCTCTGCACGCTCACACCCCTACATTAACAACCTATTCTAATGACACTACAACAACTACACCACACAAAGTTTTTTTTTAAATGATATTTTATTACAGAGGTGTTACCAAACTTTTACGTTTGATGGCGAGAGGCGCTCTTTTACATAACAATGCACCACCTTACGCACATACCTACTACTTATATATTAACAATGTTTTTAATTATATTTGCTATCCTGTATAGTGTTTTTTAATTTTGTCATAAGTGATCCTTTAAAAAAAAAAACTTTTTCTCTTCACATCTCTTTACGTCTACTTTGTTAAACGTGCACATATGTTTACGAAACCGGCTTCACTTCACTGCTGACAGCACTCTGTCTTGGTTTTTTATTTGGTCTAAGCGTTCGATTGACACAATCGATTTTCAATAACATTCAATACAACCGCGCATCTGCACAGTAATTACATAAAAAAAGATACCTTTGTACTAAAACAGTTGACCTGGTTCACTCGTCGGGTTCGAGTTATGCTCCAATAGTTATCGGAAAACATTTAGCACTTTCCACATGCCGCTCACGTCGCTTTTCAGCTTAATGTGCTTGGCTTCATTTACACCGTCAGTTGATATCAGAATTGGCAGAAAGCGAGGACAGTAACATTTTGATGATATCGACGGAGATGGCGGGATAAGCTAGATTCTTTCAACAAGATCTGGTCCTTAACAGCTTTAAGCAGAGAGAAGTGGAAAGAGAGGCCTTTGCCCTGAAGGCAAAGCATGACATCACTAGCTTTTAATAATAATAATAATATTTTTTTAATTAATAGGCATCAAGTGAAACCATCGTGTAATTTAATATGAAATGTTCACTTTGTCGCGGTTTTATTTCATGATTTTTGCGTGTGTGGTCCTGCTTGTGCTTGTATCTTCACAATGACTAAGTATTTTGGTACTGAAAAATTGAAATGAACATAAAATAACTAGACTTAAGTACCTCTTACGATCAGAGTAATTTTACCGAATTTACAATACCTTTCACACAAAAACGCGACTAGAAATAAAATACATGAAAAAATAACCCTTTGAAGAAGTGAAAGACTAACCCGTCGTATAAATTGTTGTCACATTTCGGTGTGAGAGACGTCGTTATAATCCGTACTGAAGTTTCAAAAGATAGCGGTAATGGCATTGCTTATTATTTGACGACACTCGCATCGGTACGATAGCGCTGTATCGCTACTTTTCACTGTGATGACCTTCTCTATATATTATGAATTATATGATATAATGAAATTGTAAGCTGCAACATATCTTGGTATTGTACTAGTAAGATCTGTCATTCGTGGATCTTTGACAGTCGTTACGAGTCGTCAGAAGCCCGAAAGTCTGACACCAGTCTTACCATGGGGTATCGTATTACCCAGTTACTGGGTTGTGGAGGTCAGATAGGCAGCCGCTCCATGTAAAATACTGGTATTCAGCTGCATCCGGTTAGACTGGAAGCCGACCCCAACATAGTTGGGAAAAGGCTAGGCAGATTGATTGTACTAGTAAGATTTTACATTTTTACAGTTTAAAACCTACTGAAACTTGTGTCGTTTATAATGTCGGTAAGTGTATTTTTAACAGACTTCCAAAAAGGAGGAGCTTATATGTTCGACGCGTATGTAGGTTTTTTTTTTATTTATGTCCGCCGATTTCTCCGTCAATTGTCTACCAATTTTGAAAATTCTTTTTCTGTATGAAAGGGTATGCTCCCGGATTGGTCCCATAAATAAATTTCATTAACTTTGCTGGGATAGTTTTTGAGTAAGCTTTAATAATACGTATTTTTCCCACTTCGTATATGTGGATGATATGATGATAACCTGTGACTGTTATTTACATAGCAGGTACTGAAATTCGAATTTGTGTGGGGTAGGTACCACAACTAAAAAGTGAAAAAAATAACTTTAATTTCGGTAGTCGGTGTCTTTGGTTTTGAATTTTCGTTTTTGCCACCGATTTCCGAAATCAAAGTTATTTTTCACTTTGTAGTGTTTTTTTTCGGAAGTCGGCTGTTTTTTTTTTGTAAAAAGTCTTTATAACTAATATCTTTTCATAATATTATTAGTTAATAGCCATGGCAAGCGGGATAGTGATGACTCACTGCTTGCTAACAGGTATACTACCAGGTCGATGACAGCAGGTAAATATGATGTACCCAGAGTTAGTAGTTACTATGGCGACAGAACTTTAATAAAACGCGTTCCCTACTTATTGAACACTTTGCCTGCTGACATCAGGCAAGAAGCTAATAAAGTAAAATTCACTCGTAATCTTAAAAAATATTTGTTAGATTCTATGTGAGTGTAGGTAATGAATATTATATAGATTATAGATGTACCTGATAAATATATGTTTACTGTACGAGAGACTCAATGATCTCACAGTTAAACTGCGTAAGCAGTTTTGTGGGGCAATGTAACCTAGCTTTAGGAATTTGTATTAAGTTAATTTAAAACAGACAGGAAGTACCTATAACAAAATAATACTTATCATATAAATCATCCTAAAACTTGTAACCCAAACCCACATAAAGATACCAGCAAGTCTATCAAAATTTTCAAACATAAAACAGCTCAGAAATTCCGAACTTTGCCTAAACCAATTAAAGGATAGACAGATGCCTGTCGAAAGAGAAACTCGAAATTGATTGAATATGTTAAAAAAAAACCCGTTATCGTGAACTTTTAATTTATTTGATTTACATGGCTTGAGAAACCAATTACATAAATCAAAGTATATACGAGTATAATAAGTACAAACATAATAACACATATTTATTTAACAATACGTTGTTAAAGACAAAGTATATGACCACCTACTTTCTTCCTATTCTTCTGACTCCAGAGAAAATAAATTTATTAAAAAAAAAATTTGGGTTGGAAATAATCAAATGACGTGTCAGACTTTTACTGACTAAAACCCACCCGTGTTCCTTCCGTTGCCTGTGTGCCGGGGCCGCAATATCTCTTTCAGACAAACCCGCAACCCCAGCAGGAACCGCAACCTCAGCAGGACCCGCAACCCCAGCAGGACCCGCAACCCCAGCAGGCGACGGATGTGGCGTCCCTCAGAGGAGTGTTTTAGGACCCATTTTGTTTATATTATATATAAATGACATACCACTACTGACTAATCATAAATGTATATTATTTGCAGATGACATTTCAATTATCGTGACGTCTGATATGAAGTATAAATCAATAGCTGATCATGAAATGGACATTAATAATACTATTGACAATATTTTAGGATGACAGACAAATAAATTAAAAATCAACCTAGACAAATCTAATTTTATTTAACTTAGTAAATCTAAGCATGCTAAATACAATTTTATACGACTAAAAGAAGTTATACAAAACGAATTCTTGGTTGTACTCATAGATCAAGACTTAAATTGGAAAGTACATCTAGATGAACTAATGATTATTTTTACATTTATTAGCGATTAGCATGGCCTTTGCGGTGAGAAGTATATGTATTACCAGATCTAATGCTAACAACACCTTGTAAGTGGGATAAATCAATATGCGTCGAATCGGGTAGTACCGTTTGTGTTCCATCGTCCCACGATATAATTATTCCAACATCCCGGCACGTCACTGTTATGTCTCCGTTCTGCCAATAGAAAATAAAACATCAGTATGTTAAACTGGTACCTACTAACCACTAACCCAAACCTACGTGAAGAAAATTATATTGCATCAAAAACTTGGAAATAGCCGATGCAATGGTGTTACTTTACTTCATGTGACTAACAGTAAATACTTAAGATGCACTCAGATGGGCAATAAATTGCTCAATTCTTGCCAACTGATAGTAAATATAACTTCTCGACAACACCAAGCATTTCGGCAACATGAAGTATTTAATGAAAACAATCACTTTTTAAATTAAACCTAGTAACTACTGGTTGGTTATAGCATAAAGAGTACCTATGTAAATATTTCTAGAATAGACATCTACTTAATAAAAATGATAAATTCAATGACAGACAACGCACAGCCTAAACCACTGAATCTAGAAGCTTGGAATTTTACACATGAGTTCCATAATATAATGGAGGTGAGCTAGTGCTCACCTCCATTATTCCATTTAGGGGATGAAAATTTGTATGGAAGTTCATAATTATGCCGATGGGATATCCCATCGGGCGCACGGCTTGTAGTAATAATATACTTACTTGGTCTGGTGTCGTTTCAGTGCAAGTTTGTGTGATTGGGCCAGCAGTGACCATCAGCACTCCTGCCATCAGAATTGCTAGAGTCCCGAACCGGAACATTTCTCGTCTTTGGTTGCTGAAAAAAGAAAAACAATTAGGTAATATTGACAGCGTTTCAAGAAACAATACATTTCACAAATGAGTAACAGCTTGCACGAAAAGATGCCTGTAGCACTGTACAGCTTTAATTATTGATTCATTTCAAGCGCGTTTTGAATACGGCAGTAAAAAAAGACACAACAAAAAAAACACAAATAACAACTCTACTCACTTATTTTTCTATGTACTGCTGCTCCCGAAGCCAAGCAAGGAATAAAAAACGTACGCGATATTATCGCTTATATACCCGATGATAGTGACGAAATGTGTCACAATTCTAGTGTTATTCCCAAATCAAAATATCTTTTGGGTATTCCCAAAATTAAGTACGTAATACTTTAAGGTTATCTAAGTGGCATTGATAACACAATCGAGACAATCACCTTTGTCTTTACAGACCTATGAAAATCTCAGAAAAGGAGTTCCTGAAACAATAAAAATATTGTTTATGAAAAACTAATAAGTCATAGAACATCTTTCTCAAATCATCTAAATTTAATTACTTAACCTGAAAGAAATACGACTCGCAAATATATGTAAACCTTAAACAATTATTTATCTGAGAAAAAATAAAAAAACGAGAAAGAAAAACCATATTTCGGTGTGAGAGGCATTGATATTTAATCCGTACAGAAGTTTCGAAGCATAGTGGTAATGGCATTGCTTATTATTTGACGACACTCATCAGAAGGATAGCGCTGGATCACTACTTTTCCACTTCGATGGCTTTTTCTCGATATTCTTGAGAAAATAATGTTTCATTTTTGTTATTCTTACGGTGCATTTTAATCTCGGGTTTTTCGATAAGTTACTTTTATTAATAATTGTAAGATATTGTGCAACATAGGTATCTTGGTGTTCTAAGCACAAGACCTTTGTACCAATAAGTTTTTACTGCTTATAAGCTGCCGAAAGTAATGTAGTTTAAAATGAAAGTGTATCTTTGATCTAAAATCTTTTCATAAAAGTAAAACAGACAGTAAGTATAACTTATAAAGGAAACTTCTGACAACGATAACCAAATAATGAACATTTTAAAAGAAAGTTATTATCGACTAAATCATCCTACAACTTGTGAGCCAAGCCCACATAAAGATACCAGCTGCAGTCTATCTAAGTTTTCAAACAAAAAAGGCTCAGAAAGTCCGAACTTTAATTAAACCAATTAAAGAATAGACAAGTCAGACTCGGTAGTTTTGATTCCCAAGCCTGTCAAGATGCCTGTCGAAATTGATTGATTTTAAAAAAACCGTTTTCTTGAACTTTTAATGTAAAGGCTGTTATTATCGCAGATTTTATGAGCGTACTTGGTTTATTATCATTTCAAGATTTTGTCTTTTATCTGCCTGGTTTGTAAAAACAATAGCAGAGGAATATAAATGCTACAACAGCTATTCAAGTTTAGTGGAATAATGTGTTATTGTTAGGTTTTCCTACTCCTCAGTGTATCTATTACAATCGTCTATAGCTAGGCCGGAGTGGGAGTAAGCCGGCCACGTCCCACATGTGCACCCGGGAAGATGGGCAAAGATCGTCACTCACATGACTCCTGAGGGGGGACATTGCCGTCGAGTTAAACCGTGGCGAAGGTGGTGTGAAGATTATTTAATTGTGTTTGCGGGGCCAACATGACTAGAAATCGTGAAAAACAGAGAGATTTGGAAGGAAAAAGGGGAGACCTTTGCCCAGCAGTGGGACACAATATAGGCTATAAAAAAATGCAGCCCACTGATGGACTGGACATAGGTCCATCCAATCGCACGCCATTCAACTTGATCCTCAGCCGCTTAAAGGTCCATTTATAAACGTTACTTAAAGTTAAGTAATGATTAGCAACTGTTTAAAACCATACGTTTTTGACGTGTAAACGCCTCTAAACTTCGAGCAAAGAGATAAGTATTACCTACCTATTTACTTGGAATTAAAACGATAAGGACACCAGGATTAAAACCATAGGTATATTCTTAGATTTAACCAAGGCTTTTGACACGGTTTCTACTCCCATCCTTTTACATGGATTAGAGGCTCTAGGAATACGAGATGCCGCTCTAAGGATCTTTTGCGACTATCTCACTGATCGTAGTCAGCGAGTTAAGGTTCAAAACTACACTAGCGACGATGAGTATTTATCTTTCGGAGTCCCGCAGGGCAGTGTACTGGGTCCTACGCTCTTTCTTGTATACGTCAACAGGCTATGCCAACTCACTATACCAGACTGCAAGATCTTTGTGTATGGTGATGACACTGCTATAAGTGGAGATACCTGGGCTTCTGCTCACCGCTCGGCTGAAACTGCTGCTAAACGGCTCGACTGGCTTTCCTGTAATCTAACATTAAATGTTTCCAAAACCCACTATGTTGCTTTCTCAGAGATTTCTTCTACACAGCCTAGTATTCCGGCTATAAAGGTTCATAAATGCTTCCATCCTGCGCTTAACGCCTGTAAATGCCCTCCTATTCAAAGATCATCTTGCGTGAAGTATCTGGGGGTGCACATTGATTGCACACTGAGTTGGAATAAACATGTAGACGTAACAGTATCTCGGGTACGAAAGCTTAATTATGTTCCCAATGATATGGCTCAGAAATGTAGTTGCTTTCCCACTCTTGAAAACTATTTATTATGCTTTAGCTTAGTCACTACTAACATATTGCATCTCAGTTTGGGGTAGTACTTTTAAGACCTCCATGCTTCGCCTTGAGAGGGCGCAGAGGACCGTTGTGAAGGTGATTCGTCACAAACCGTATCGCTACTCTACAACCCAATTATACAAGTAAATGTCTGTACTCACTTGCAGGCAACTCTGTGCACTCAATATAATCCTACGTAAGCATTCCTCCCTTAATTATGAGTCTAAATTGCTTATAAATAAACGACATAAAGACCTGATTTGCCCTCCTGTTAAAATCAAAACTGCCCTGGCAAGTCGAAACTATTTGAGTCTGAGTGGCCGCCTACATATATAATGCAATTAACAAAACATGTAACATTTATTCCCTTCCAAAATACAAGTGTAAGACCGTAGTAAGCGAATACCTTCAGGGTCTTACTTACGACGACACTGAAAGACTTTTAATATTGTGACGTATTAATAAGGTAAAAAAAAAAAAGAAAGTAGCGTAATAAATTATTATTTACCAGAAAAATCTTAGATCGTCAACTCTAAAATGACCTTTTATCTTAGAGTATATATCACTGGAGAAGCCTTAAGCGCAATATTCCGAACAAAAAAGTCTGTCACTTTTTGCGGGGGACGGGGTAGCTACTATCAAAAACAACAATAGCTGCTCGCCCGGATAGAGAAGTCCGTACCATATTTTTTTTTTTATCTATATCGATATTCATTCGGAATTTTGCTTGAACCCAGAAATAAAACAGCTGTTGCATAAAATAGTTACATTTTAATACGAAGAGAAAATAACTTCAATTAAATAAAAGTAACTAAATTTGTAATAAGTAAGTAATCTCAATAAAAAATTAGATCAAGTTCAATTTTTGATTTTTTTATATGCGAACACTTCAATGGACATAAACAAATTATAAAACATTGAACAATAAAAAATAAATAAACAAAAATAATTACTAAGTAATTTTTACTAGGAAATTATCGACATGTCAATTTTGGTTTCAAACATGACCTCAACACTACGGTAGTCTCGTTAACATTTTTACTAGAGGACATAATCGCATGTCAAGTGCGTGTAAGTTTTGCTGATTTGACGTATATTTTCGTAATGCAAAAGAAAAGTATTTTGATCTTTACGAACATAAAAACGAGATGTAGCGAGACTCGGTGACGTCACAGAAGCAACGTGAGGAAAATACTCGATTCATGCTACGTTTTATATTGAATCATGGTTGAATCGAATGAAAAATCGAATTGTATTATGAGGTTAGGATTTTAAATTTCAATAAAAATATGACTAAATCTTAGAAAAAAAAATCTGCTTATGAAAAGTTATTCAGTTCTTTAGGTAAATTTGACGTATTTGAACGCTTTTTACACCATTTAACAGTACAAATAGGCATTTTCACGGAGCTCCGCGCGCCTTTTTAACGATTCACGAAGTGCGTTAGAATCGATTTGAAAGTAGTTTTTATGAACGTACTAGAACATTTGTTCTTGTACTTTTACAGAGGGGAATTGTTCGTAAGGCTTCTCCAGTGTTATATACTCTAAGCCTTTTAAACTTTTATTTAAAAAAAAAATGTGTACCTATATACAAAATTAATAATTACAGTTAAAAACGAGTACATTTGAATAAGTCATATTTCTACCTCACAGAAACCGAAATAATTCGCTTAAATTATGAACTATTATGAATTGCGGAGAA
Organism: Agrochola macilenta; assembly: GCA_916701695.1. NCBI lineage: Eukaryota > Metazoa > Arthropoda > Insecta > Lepidoptera > Noctuidae > Agrochola > Agrochola macilenta. Next base: position 16,619,557 of record OU753560.1, on the reverse strand, counting down.
AGTGAGTGTGTGTGCGTGTCTATAGAATTGTAACAGCTTATAGAAGAAGGTCGTAAAGGCTTGTGCAGACCAGCGCGACTTGTCGCGCGACGCGACACGAACAATACAATTTCTAAGAAAACTTCACAGTTTAACAATAACCGGTGTCGCGTCGCGCGACAAGTCGCGCTGGTCTGCACAAGCCTTAAGTCAAACCGAAGCGTCAGTCTATTGCTTTGTGAGATTGCTAATAGTCTTAAGAACGCTACTGTACAATGAGCGTGTAAGTAAGTTGTATCGATATTTGAATGTCTGTTGCCTAAAATAATACTGTCAATATTTCTTTCATTGAATAAAACAAACACATACAATACATTTTTTTATTTGAGATTCATATTTTCGTTATCGACTATTGATTATTAATTATTGGCGAAATAAATTTATAATAAGATCTAATGCTAACAATATCTTGTAAGTGGGATAAATCAATATCGGCCGAATTAGGTAGAACCATTTCTGTTCCATTTGTCCACGTTATAATTTTTTCAACAACCCGGCACGTCACTGTTATGTCTCCATTCTGCCAACAGAAAATAAAACATCAGTATGTTAAACTAGTACCTACTAACTAACCCAAATCTATGTGAAGAAAATTATATTGCACCAACACTTGGTAATAGCCGATGCAATGATGTTACTTTACTTCATGTGACTAACAGTAAACATTTAAGATGTGATGGGCAATAAATTGCTCAATTATTGTCAATTGTGAGTAAATATGACTACTCGACAACACCAAACATTTCGGCAACAAGAAGCAGAGAAATAAAACTTAGTATCTAATTCATGGTGATAGCATAGAGAGTTCCTATGTATGTAGGTAGGTATCTCTCAAATAGACATAACTACTTAATAACAATGATAAATTCAATGACAGATAACGCACCGCCTAAACCACTGGATCTAGAAGCATGAAATCTTACACAAGAGTTCCATAATATAATGGAGGTGAGCACTAAAGAAGGATGTTTGAAAATGCATCCCCTACATGGGTTAAATAGGATGAAAGTTTATATGGAAGTTCATAAGAGCGCACTTCTTGTAGTAATACTAATTAACTTACAAAGTGAGTCGTTTGAGTGCAAGTTTGTGTGATCGGGCCAGCAGTGACCATCAGCACTCCTGCCATCAAAATTGCTAGAGTCACGAACCGGAACATTTCTCGTCTTTGGTTGCTGAAAAAATTAAAACAACTAGGTATCATTGACAGCTTTTCAAGAAATACTTGTCTGTTCTAAAAGGATCTTTTGGCGCTTGCATTAAATTGAAATGAGGGTTGACTGGTATGTATGGGTTGTTGACTGTAAAATTTCAGTAAATATTTGTGAAATTGTTAACAGCCGTATCACAGTTGTTTTACCTCTGATTTAGCATCACTGTCAAAATCATAATTATCTTTATTCTCTTTAAAATAAGGTTGCTGTTGAATTTCTAACACTGAAAAGTCTGTCAAGATCACAGTGATCTTTATTATGGTTGTAATAAAGTTGCTGATTGGTTACACCCACCTGCCAGTTTTTCATACATTGGCGTCCACCCACATATATGCAAAACTGGCAAGCTAAACTAAACTAACTGCAAAGTTACTTAGTTTAGCTCGCGGTGGACGGCTCGCTTTATTGTCGTAGCAATAAAGTTGCTGGTTGGTTGCACATGTCAGAGGTAAAATAACTGTGAAAGAAATGTAGTAAAATTGTATCGAGAAAAAACAAAATGGCGGCATCGAATAGGAAGTAACGTCGTTTTGCCATCTTGTTTTTCAATACATTTCACAAATGTGTAACAGTACAGTAGTACCAAAATATCCTCTTGTGGGTTGCGCCGCCGTTCTGCCGCAATGCGGCACCTATGTCAAGCCATGTCAAGCGAACTTAATAAGATCCCGTAATCTGTCACCCTTTTTATTAAATCTCTAAAGTTTTGTATGGGAGCTGTATTAAGAACTTATGTTGTTGGAATCGTTATGAAATAAGCTAACACATTAAAAATGAATAAGTACAGTTGTGCCTCTTAATATAATGACAATTTTAATGTAAATGCGTGGGGAGGGGGTTTTCGTATCTTAAAATATATTTTTAAATTTTTAAGAAAAAGAAAAATATTGTTTTTTTTTTTCTTAACATAATTGCATACTATTGCACCTAAATCAATAAAAAAAACCATACCTCCCCATATATTAATTTCAAACCACCGGCAAAAATATAAAAAACAAACTTATGACGTCATCCGCTCAACCCGATAACGTGAACAAAGGATCGTTATAAATACCTGTTTTGAAGCGAGGAGACTCAAACAAAGAAGCTTTATCGTAGTTTATCTATTGTTGAGGCCACATGCTAACGCAGACAGAGTTTCACTGTTGTTTATTTTATATTTTTATCACGATTCACATCACAGCACTTTACACACAACGGCAAAAAAAACCGGCACAAACTTTGAATCACACGAGATTTCTCATTGCACTTTATTCGAATCTAAATGTACATTCTACTGTAAGATTGTAATTACTCATGAAATAACACAACACAAATGGAATAACACAACACAAACATTTACAAAATTAACAATAACTAAATAAAAATATTCGCGTCCGCCATCTTTGTCAGCGGAATCGGCACTGACCGCAATGAAATAAACATTACGGTTACTAGCTATTGTCGGATGTTTGACATGTGATATTATATTGCATCCTTGTTTAACGCACTATAATTTTTTACAATTTTAAGCATGACTTTAATTTATTATCTGTAGCAATTTTAGACAAGTACGGACGTCAATCGTTGCTGGTCTGTTTTGGACGTCTTGACCGATGAGTAATTTTTGACAGACGTCCAAAATTGACGTCTTGACAGTCAAGAGGTTGCACTGTACAACTTTAATAATTGATTAATTTCAAGAGCGTTTTGAATGCGGCAGTAAATCTCCCAAAGACACATAACTAAAAAACACAAATAATGTCTACTCACTTCTGTTTTACTTTGTACCGCTGCTCCAGAAGCCAAGCAAGGAATAAAAAACGTACGCGATATTAACGCTTAAATACCAGATAGTGACGAAATGTGTCGCAATTCTAGTGTTATTCCCAAATCAAAATATCTTTTGGGTATTCCCGAAACCAAATAATAAACAATAATAACATTATGTACGTAATACTTTAAGGTTATCTAAGTGGCATTGATAACACAAGCACCTTTGACTTTACAGACCTATGAAATTCCAAGAAAAGGGGTTCCCGAAACAATAAAAATAATGTTTATGTAAAATTAATAAGTAATAGAACATATTTCCCAACTCATCTAAATTTAATTAGATGTAGATATTCCCTGGTCTGCGCAAGCCTACCCGCGGTCTTCAGTTGGTCATCCACCTATCTGGCTGCATGTTAAGCCTCGTGCAGACTAGTGCGACGATACAGCGTCACGCGACTGTAACAATACAATTTCTTAGCAAACTTCACAGTAGAACAATTACGGTAGATTTTTGCGGGTATGTTTTTCTGACTGTGGATCCTCAGAATGACTAAGGAATAAACTCCTGCAAAAAATGTACTAAACATTAAAAAAAAAAAAAAATTGACTTACCTTGTACGTTCAGGGTAATTTTACCGAATTTGAAATATCTTACACACAAAGACGCCTATACTAGAGCAAATAAAATACAATAAATATATCCCTTGAAAACTAGAAAGAATAACCACATTTCGGTGTGAGAGGCATCGATATTTAATCCGTACAGAAGTTTCGAAGCATAGCTGTAATGGCATTGCTTATTATTTGACGACGCTGCATCACTAATTTTCCACTTTGATGGCCTTTTCTCGATATTCTTGAGAAAATAATGTTTCATTTTTGTCATTCTTACGGTGCATTTTAATCTCGGATTTGCGATCTGTTACTTTTATTAATGATTGTAAGATATTGTGCAATATAGGTATCTTGGTGTTCTAAGCACAAGACTTTTGTACCAATAAGTTTTTACTGCTTATAAGGTGCCGAAAGTAATGTAGTTTAAAATGAAAGTGTATCTTTGATCTAAAATCTTTTCATAAAAGTAAAACAGACAGTAATTATAACTTATAAAGGAAACTTCTGACAACGATAACCAAATAATGAACATTTTTAAAGAAAATTATTATCGACTAAGTGCGGATTTCACCAATGAAATTGAACGTGTTCAGCTGAGCACATCTAAACGCGTTCAAGAGCTTTCAGTGTACAATATTCCATAACAATTTTGACACTGACAGCTCTAAAACGCGTTTTAGAAATGCTGATCGCGTTCAGTTTCATTGGTGAAATCAGGGCTTAATCATCTTGAAACTTGTAAGCCAAGCCCACATAAAGATACCAGCAAGTCTATCTAAGTTTTCAAACAAACAAGGGCTCGGAAAGTCCGAACTTTTTCTAAAACAATTAAAGGATAGACAAGTCAGACTCGGGAGTTTTGGTTCCTAAGCAGATGCCTGTCGAAATTGATTGATGTTAAAAAACGGGTTATTTCACTAATCCTCAGTGACAATCGCCATCAATGGAGATTTGTGAAATTTTTGTCCACAAATCCCTATTGATGGGGATTGAGGGACAAAAAGTTCACTAATCCTCATCGGTTAAAAATTAAATACAAACAACATAATTATTACATAAGAACCACGAAGTCTTTATTTCTTACGGAGGTAATTACGCATTAATTATTTTTATAATCAAGCCAATTAAAGTAATGGCTAAATTAATAGCCTTAGTGTCAAATATTTCTGTTATGTGATATTAAAGTCTAAACTTTACTACAAAATATAATCTTTTGGAGATCAACTTTTAAATTACTTTATGGTAACTTGATATTGAATATATATAATATATATTGGATTTTGATTATTTTAGAACTTTTGTTTACCTTTTGTTTAGTTGAGTCTTTACTAAGGCTAGTGGTGCGCCTTTTATTAAAAAAAATATCTAGTGAATAAAGATGCTTATTAAATCAAAATCCATTACATTCACTCAGTGAGACATCCAAATATTCCCAGACTATTTTTCTAATACAGTCACATAGCTTTACATTATTATTAATACTTCTATTAAAAATTAATATCTCGTGAATTAAAAAAAAATCTCTTCCACTTCTTGAGAGATAAACATATTTGAAGACATTTGATATAGCTTTTTGCTTTATTTGTTTGCGTCACTATGTATTTTTCATCATTACAGAAAACTATTCTATCATAAAGCTGATATGAGCGTCTTAAAACCTACGTATTTGGATGTATCACTAAAACTGTTCTTCAATTTCTTCTTCTTTTCGTGTGGTTTGTGGCTAACCTGACTGACTGGCTGTCAGAGTTTTAAAGCCCCCCATAGGCCTCTGACTTGGCTTCACATGCCGTCGAGGAATATTTCTCAGGCATGGCGGTTTCCTCACGATGTTTTCCTTCAACGTTTTTGAAGCAAGTGAATATTAAACAAAACAACAACTTTTTTAGTACAAAGAATATTATCAAAATAATATGAATTCATTCAAATAGATTTTTTTCGATAACTTTACAAAAGATAGGAATTAAGGCAATGGGTCTGTAGTTGGCTAAGTTTTCCCTTTCGTGTTTGGAACAATGGAACCCATATCCTTCGACTCGACCACATCAACATGATTTTAGACTCTAGACATAATTATGTATCTACATAATTATACGTATAGTTTCAAAAGAAGTTCTTCATCATTTTATGATATTTCTCATTGGAACAAAATATCTAAGTAAAAGTCACAAAAAACAGCTTCGGTATAAAAATGTAGAGCACTTAAAAGGCAAACTGCAAAAGCTGTGAAACAGTTTCTTAATTAAATATAGGTTTAACAGTATCGACGTAAAAATTTTTAATAAAAAGTCAATTTAGAGTCGATCTAAGATTTTTCTGGTAGATTAAAATTTATAACGTTACTTTTTTTTTCTTTTTACCTTACTAACACGTCACAATATTAAAAAAAAAAGGGATGATAGACCCAAGTACTAAAACACCTCATTGCCACGCACCAACACGTCATTTTAACTTTATCTCTGCTACAAAAACATATAACACGTGAAAGTAAAGAACTTTTTGTTAGCACGACACGTTGAAAATTCAACAGTGCGCGTTAAGAGGGGGTAGTAACCAAAATTGCCTATCTTCAATTAGATTTATCAGGAAGTTGATAAGACTTAGGTATAAAATAAAAATAACACGAGTAACTACATGATATTTCCAAACTTTTTGTGTAACAGAAACACAAAATATTAAAATTTTCTCGATAAAAAAACATCAGGAAGTTACCTCTAATTTTCCCGTATTTTCGATTTGTACTTAATATGGTAATGATTAATTGGATAAAAATTAGATGATTATTTGTATTATTAAAAGGCGAAAAAATTTGTGTAGGCTTTTTTTTTTATTCCTTTTATTTTTGGTTTTATTACGAGTACAAGCTTTTAGCACTTACGACGTTCTTAGTTCGTGGAAGAAGTCATCTTCCGTCGCACGTTGCGGGAACTTCAAGCATATTTTTGTTTCACAAATCAGTCGCCGTCGCTCTGTTGAGACGAGAGGACTGCGCTCAAATTTTTGGCTTCGCTGTGATATTATTTATTTGCGTAAATAATATTTTCGTAATTTATCACATTCTAGAAAAGAAACTGTGAAATAGAAAACATGAAAAAAACACTAAAACCACTTCCGAAACGATTATTAAAAGCTTTAAGAATTGATAATCTAAATAAATACCGAGGCTAAATAAAAATATAAAATTCAATGTTGATAATTGAAAACTCAAGATGACATACATTTTATTTGACAAATTTATGACTCTTAAAGTACAACTAGCGCCATTGTCCTGTATTTCGGTAAATTTTCTTGCGGAGAAAATTTACAACATAGCCAACTAGGCAATTCCACGTTTATTTGAAAGTTTGCGCTGGAAATTTTAAATCTTATTACGATTAGCGCAAGATCCAAATTCGTTTACCCCACTTTTTTGACAAACTTCTTATAAGGTAACGCTTAGACGAACCATTTCGAGCGACTTTTGACCATCCCCTAAATGAGGTTGAAACCCGAAAAGCATAATAGGTTATTGGTATATTATTATATCCTTTATTTCATCTACATATCATTTACATTTTTAAATATTTTTATAAAAACATAAAAATAATAGCCCACCAGGTATCGGGAGCAGGGTCCAAGCTACCGGTGGTCAGGGCTCGTGTATTATCTATGCTCCTGAGAGAGGAACCTCCTAACGATACACGTTGTGTCCAAAAGTAATTGAAGCCCTTTCTGGATCAAGCCCTTGATCCAACAGCCTAACGAGAGCCTCCTGAGGTGTTGGTCAAGGCTCTTAGCAATTATGTCATTGGCCGTCACGACTATCGGATTATTTTTCAAAAACACAAACAGCTTAAAAAATCTAAACAAAAATTTTACAGAAAAAGAGATAAGCTTGACATTATGTCTACAGTAAAAATTGCTATTTTTACTGTAGACATAATGTCAACCTTATCTCTTTTTCTGTCAAATTTTTGTTGCGCTTGAATGAATGTTCGAATTTCCATGTTTGAGAAAATGCTTTTTCTCAAACATGGAAATTCGAACATTCATTCAAGCGCCGGCAATATCAGGCGTGTTTAGTGGCTAAATAAATTACTATTAAAAGTCATATCTCGACACCAGCAATGAATACAACGCTAACTTGAAAAAGTCGATTTTACACCAGAGGCATTTCAAAGAAAAAATGTGATAAGTAACTTTTTTATTAATAAAGATAATTAATAGTTTTTTTTTGTGTTGTCAGTTCTCTTGACAATACAAAGAATGTCGTTATTTAATTTCTTTATTAATTGTTAGTTTTGAAATTAACCCGAGTTAGTAGTAGTAATACACAAAAAAACGATAAATGAATATGCAATAAATTACACCAACTCATAGTTAACGTAGCGTACATTTAAATGGAATGTCAAAAGGTGAGAATGCTAAAATATTACATTAAATTATATGAATTGTCAAACTACACCTAAAATAAAAAACATAAATTCTTTACAACATTATTAATTACAAAAAATTAATACTAATAGCTTAAACCGCCGTGTAATAGTACAGGTAAGAGTGTGCTAACTCTCAGCTAAGTCTTGCCTTTTTTGTTACGAACATTCACGAACGGAATACACTAGGCTAACTAGAAATAGCGTAATGTATGTCGCGCGATTGCAGAAATTACATTCACTAAGCGTTATGGAAAATTTGTAACTTCGTTATTTTTTGGAATTTCTATATAATTGTTTTGGTACTAATTGAAAGTCCATACCATAAATAATTTTGCATTCAAAACGGAAATTATCCAAAATTCAAGTTAGCGTAGTGTAAATTGCTGGTGTCGAATCTGTAAAAATGGAACACACTTTTGTTGGTTGGTTGCTCCATGGCAACCAAGGAGGCAACTTATCAAAGATTTTATTTAAATTTCGTTTTGGCTTGCAGATAGAGGTGTTTAAAGTAAAGAAGAAATAAATGAACATAATTGGCGCGAGTAAAATTATCGTTGTTCGTCATTGATTCTGGAATTTATAATTAATTCACTTAGTTTTAATTACCGCGCATTGTTTGAGAAAAGTACTATACTGATGGACTCACGTATGTGTGCCTCGGTTTCGCCTCGGCCCACATTTTCATTTAGAATCGCCACGTTAGTAATTTAATTCTTCGTATTTTGTACCCATTTCATGAACGTAGTTTTATTACTTCTATCATATACACACGCAGATACTTAAACAATTTCACTGGAAATGGTGTCCTTACTGAAGCGATCGATAAAAACTCGCAAATCTATCGATTGGTGTAACAAAATAAAGGGTTTTATTACGCCAGTGTCACCGGGAATATTATTTAAATAAAAATCGAATTGGCAGTTTTTTTGGGCCAAAAGGTATGTTTAAAAATAAGAATTTGAGACCTATCAAAATGATGGGGTTTATTGACACTGGGTATACTCGTATTAAAAAAAACTAAATGGCGGATATTTGGCGAAAAAATCTCCCAAACCTATCAAGTGGTTTTAAAAGGTGATTACAAAAAATTATACAAATTATTTGTTAAAATGTAATTTGGAATGAGAAATCCTAACTAAAAAGCGTAAAATAAAAAAAGTTCATTTTTTTAAGACAGAAATAGGTCATCTTAATTCCACTTTAAGTTCACTTTGTACGTAGTCGGGTTTTTGTTCTTTTTTTTTTTTTTTTTTGTTCACAAAGGTTTTCGGTGGGGATTGTTTCTACTCGCGCTTCGCGCAGGAAAGGTTTTCATGACACATGCTATGTGTCTTTGCACAATACGGTGCAAAATCCACTATACCAATATTTTTTTTAACTTGGGTAACACTGTTGCTAAGTGCAAAATCCACGATATAGCATTATATTTTTTTACTTGGGTATCACAGTTTTTCACGAAGACGTGAGGTACAAATTGTACAAGGTCCTAAATAAAATTTGGTTACATTTGAATTTGAACCTTGTCACGTCAATATAGAGTTTCTAGTTCCAAAACTTGCATTTGATCTAAGATTCTGAATTCAAGCTTAGCGTATGGTATATGCAAAATAAACAGATGTTTTTAGTTTTACCTATTGAAGAATTGCATTGAAAATAAAGGGAGTGGGCAATGATCATATTTCGTTAAATATTGTAATTGAAAAACCATTTCGACGAATAGGGTTGCTGATCACTGCGGTCCAACAAATATTCTAAGTTTATTGATATTTTTGTTCAATCATGTTCGTCCTTAATAATGATGACCCTTATGATGTTATCATTCTAAAAAGGCTTGTTTTCCTCAAAGTAAAAAAGGGAAGGTAAGTGATACGATTAGTTAGATAGTATTTGCTTCCATATCGTCAAAAAAGCAAGTTTATTGAGTTTATTTTCATCATGACTGATAATGTAGTACGTAGTATAATACTTTGATGATGATCCGCTCGCATTTGCGCGGTTTTCTAATCAATGCCTATAACTGACTAATAAACATCGGATATATAATTATAAGATAACAATTATGTTCAGAGGTAAATAAAAACGTTTAAAATAGTAGCCCACCAGCATCGATAACAGATTCACGAATATACAATAATATAATATCTGGAATAATATACCTACTTGTATACAGCGATCATACTCGTACTTAGGTAAATTGAATAGGCCGTTTCATCTGATTATTTTGCATATACTTAGTACAGAAAATTCAAATTCGGATTCTATACCTAGCTAGATAAACGCCGGGAGAAAAGTTTCTGCCGGCGGGAATGGATTGTGTTTTGTTTTCGTCGTGTTTGATGAGAGGGGTAGGTAAGGGTTGCGCGGGTGAAATTTGATTTTTTGCTGGCTTTATGCGCCCTCGCTGAAATAACAGTAAGCCTCAGGTGAGCGAATAAAGTGAAATTTGCATGTCGGATTAAGAATAATGTTAGTTGCAATTTGAAGAACTGTGTCAGTGAATTTGTAGTTACTTAGGTACTGTGGTACTGATACTGTGTAAACCTATAGGGCCTCGCAAATTTTCCAAGTAAATAGGTAGGTAATACTTATCCCTTTGCTTAAACTTTAGAGACGTTTACGTCAGTAACGTATGGTTAAACAGTCGCTAATCATTACTTAACTTTAAACGATGTTTATAAACAAACCTTTAAATTGCTGAGGATCAAGTTAAAAGGCGTGCGATTAGACTTATGTTCAGTCCAGTAGTGGGCTACATTTTTTTATAGCCTACTTTGTGTCCCACTGCTGGGCAAAGGCGTCCCCTTTTTCCTTTCAAATCTCTCTGTTTTGCGCGATTTCTGGCCATGTTGGCCCCGCAAACATGATTAGATCACCTTCACACCACCTTCACCGCGGTCTAACTCGACGGCAATGTGGCCCTGAGGAGTCATGTGAGTGATGATCTTAACCATCTCCCCGGGTGCGAATGTGGGACGTGGCCGGCCCACTCCTACTCCAGCCTGGCTATAGACGATTGAAATAGATACTATGAGGAGTAGGAAAACCTAAGAAGAACACATAATCCCATTAAACTTTAATAGCTGTTGTAGCATTTATATTCCTCTGCTATTGATTTTACAAAACAGGCAGATATAAAATATACAATCTTGAAATGATAAAAAATCTAGTACGCTCATAAAATCTGCGATAATAACCTAATGCCTTTAGATTATAAGTTCAAGAAAACGATTTTTTTAACATCAATCTATTTCGACAAGCAGCTGCTTAGGAACCAAAACTCCCGAATTTGACTTGTCTATCCTTCAATTGGTTTAGTCAAAGTTCGGGATTTTCGAAGCCCTTTTTTATTTGAAAACTAAGATAGACTTGCTGGTATCTTTATAAGGGCTTACAAGTTTTAGGATGATTTAGTCGATAATAATTTTCTTTTAAAATGTTCATTATTTGGTTATCATTGTCAGAAGTTTCCTTTATTAGTTATACTTACTGTCTGTTTTACTTTTATAAAAAGATTTTAGATTAGAGATACACTTTTATTTTAAACTACATTACTTTCGGCAGCTTATAAAGCAGTAAAAACTAGTTGGTACAAAAGTATTGTGCTTAAAACACCAAGATACCTATGTTGCAGCTTACAATTTCACAATATCTTACAATCATTAATACAAGTAACTTATCGAAAAACCCGAGATTAAAATGCACCGTAAGAATGACAAAAATGAAACATTATTTTCTCAAGAATATCGAGAAAAGGCCATCAAAGTGGAAAAGTAGTGATGCAGCGCTATCCTTCTGATGCGAGTGTCGTCAAATAATAAGCAATGCCATTACCGCTATCTTTTGAAACTTCAGTACGGATTAAATATCGACGCCTCTCACACCGAAATGTGAACTATACGATGGGTTATTCTTTCTCGTTTTCAAGGGATATATTTATTGTATTTTATTTGCTTTAGTATAGTAGCGTCTTTGTATGTAAGGTATTTCAAATTCGGTAAAATGACTCTGAACGTACAAGGTAAGTCTAGTTCTTTTATGTTTAATTCAATTTTAACAGGAGCTTATTCCTTAGTAATTCTGAGGATGCACGGTGAGAAAAACACACACGCAAAAATCATGAAATAAAACTCGCGCTCACAGTGGGGATTTCATTGGCTAATCTTATCCGTAAGTACTTACTTTTTCTACCTACTTCATGCGTTTGGTAGGTAATACTTTGTTGACGACTAAAGCCTCGTGCAGAATAGCGCGAAGCGACACCGGTAATTGTTTTACCGTAAAGTATGTTATGAAATTGTATTGTTACAGTCGCGTCGCGCTGTATCGTCACACTAGTCTGCACGAGGATTAACATGCAGCCAGATAGGTGGATGGTCAACAGAAGACTTGGGTAGGCTTGCGCAGACCAGGGAATAATGGCACAATAGAAGAAGGACTAGGTATACCCAGCTGCCAATGATGACGTTCATGACATTTGCATGACACTAAATAGGTACAGTCAGCATCAAAAGTTGTTGACCACATTAAGATTTTCAAAATCGCTGTATAGTGAAGTGCTAATAGTGAATACGGTGTACAGCGATTTTGAAAATCTAAATGTGGTCATCAACTTTTGATGCTGACTGTACCTAGGCTTTAAGCGCTGGGCCTACGCAGATTCTCAGAGAAATAATTGTTTAAGGTTTACATTTGCGAGTCGTATTTCTTTCAGGTTAAGTAATTAAAGTTCAGATGATTTGAGAAATATGTTGTATTACTTATTAGTTTTACTTATGCAATATTTTTATTGTTTCGGGAACCCCTTTTCTTGGAGTTTCATAGGTCTGTAAGGTCAAAAGTGCTTGTGTTATCAATGCCACTAAGATAACCTCAAAGTATTACCTAAATGTTGTTATTGTTTATTATTTGGTTTCGGGAATACCCAAAAGATATTTTGATTTGGGAATACCACTAGAAATGCGACACATTTCGTCACTATCGGGTACATAAGCGATAATATCGCGTACGTTTTTTATTCCTTGCTTGGCTTCAGGAGCAGCGGGACAAAGAAAAACAGAAGTGAGTAGACATATTATTATCGCGTACGTTTTTTATTCCTTGCTTGGCTTCAGGAGCAGCGGGACAAAGAAAAACAGAAGTGAGTAGACATATTATTATCGCGTACGTTTTTTATTCCTTGCTTGGCTTCAGGAGCAGCGGGACAAAGAAAAACAGAAGTGAGTAGACATATTATTTGTGTTTTTTAGTTATGTCTTTGGGAGATTTATTGCCGCATTCAAAGGGCTCTTGAAATTAATCAATTATTAAAGTTGTAGAGTGCTACAAGCATCTTTTGGTGCTAGTTGTTACACATTTGTGAAATGTATTGAAAAATATGGCAAAACGGCGTTACTTCCTATTCAACGCCGCCATTTTGTTTTTTCTCGATACAATTTCACCACAGTTCTCTCACAGTTATTTTACCTTTGACAGGTGAAACCAAACAAAACTTTATTGCAAAGTCAATAAATCGAGCCGTTCACCGCGAGCTAAACTAAGTTGGTTTAGTTTATTTTAACTCCCCAGTTTTTTTTTAAACGACATTTATTTCTGGTAATAACAGCTCTAAAAATATGAAAACTAGACCAAATTTTGCGGATTTTGTAAAGGAAAACACCGTAGGCCACTTTTTCGTAAAAATATTAATACTCTCTTTGAAGAAATGCTCTCCTGTCAATTCCAAAAAATGACGTGTCCGATCGTATTACCCAGTTACTGGGTTGTGGAGGTCAGATAGGCAGTCGCTCCATGTAAAATACTGGTATTTCAGCTGCATCCGGTTAGACAGGAAGCCGACCCCAATAAAGTTGGGAAAAGGCTAGGCAGATTGATTGGTAAAACATCTGGTAAGATTTATAGGTCAATCTGTGATAAAATTATCTTTCACAAAGCATCATCGGTGAGAAAGCCTTGGTCAAATAGATTCTGGTGAGATTCCATGAAGCGTAAGAAACAGGTCAAGTGAAGAAATAATCTGATGACATGGAGCCAGCGGGCAATGTAGTGACAAAGGGTAGCTTGTCTTTGTAACTATACGATGTATCATTAAAAAGATGAAAAAAGATAAGCCATGTTTACAAAATTAATTGCAAAAAGTTGCTTTAAAAAAATTGTGGAAGTTGGTTCCGTAGTTTCCTCTAAAATGTAAAGTTAGGAAAACTATTTGTTTCAAATTGACTAAAAACTTAAATTCTCCATAATATCACATTGTATGATAAATGATAAATGATAAATGATAAATGATTTTATTTCTGTAAGTGGGTTTGGACAAAACACTTTTACACGTCAATCATATTTTTTAAACTAGATGAGGTCGGCGTTTCCTATCTGACTACTCCGAGAAGAAAGGCCGAAACAAACTCAGAGGTCACAGTCTCTTTTAAAGTCCAGACATAATCTTGGTCAGATCATGTGAAGATCATGTAGATTTGTGTCTGAGATGGTCTTTTGAGGAAAGAACCACACAGATTGAGAGGACCTGTCCAGTCAGTGCACGCATTTGTCAGTGACCGTGCAGCTCAACTCAGGGTTTAAGGAGCTCAACGATTCGACGAACAATACCAAAGAAAGGACGTTTGGGTAGGCCGCATAAATTACTCAAGCTGCCAGACCGTGATAAAAACTAAATAATAAAATAAAAGGAATGACCCACATAGTCTTCACATTCACAATTATTAAAACAATATAATACTTTAAAAAGTAAATACTCATGTCATTGTATGAAATGGTTATAACCCGGCCAATTGACGTAGTGTGTCAATTTGATACACAATTAACTTCCCTGACTTTAGCTACCAAACAGGCAGAAACAGTGTCAAATACCAGAAATATAGACGCAAAAACGTTAAGATCGAGTTTTTAATTGAGACGGAAACATTATTCATCACATCTGTAAGGAGGAACAAATTTCAAAAAACATTATTCTTCAGACTGTTCCGGAACTCCGATAGGAAGCAACCGAGTAATAATGCTCTGTATTAATCCCTATTACTGCGTATTAAACCTCTTACATATTGCCCGATGAGCAGTATTTAGAAATCCATCCTGATTGTATTCTGATTGATTCATGGATAGTTAGTTGGTGGAACGTGCAGTCTTTTTAGGGTTCCATTTTGCGAAAATTTTACGTTTGTAACTAAATGGTATAGTCTAATTAATAAATAAACCAATATTGTAGTTATACTCGAGTATTACATAAGTCTTAAGGGGTTCGTAACTTGGAAATCACGTTCAAGTGAATGTAGTTACGTTGAATGTATTGGACAAGCTTTATTGCACTTGACCCACTTGTACATAACTGAACAATCTGGGGCAAATTGGAACCTTATTCCAGTGTCTTTAAAGGCACACAAAGCGTTGTCGTCTTACTACAACTAAGTAGATAGATAGGTACTCCAAAGAGATCTAAATGTAAACTTATATTGACTAACTGGCTACTAAAATTGAACTACATAAAAACAGAAGAGTTACTAGTCATAAACACGTAATGGGAACCATTCGTCTAGTTGAACATGAACCCATTCACATACCCTTTCACCCTCTCAACACTACACACACACACACACACACACACACACACACACACACACACACACACACACACACACACACACACACACACACACACACACAGAGACAAACACAAAACACTTCACACCCTCACCCACAGCACACCCCACATGCACCTTGAACTCCACTACACTTCATACAAATTTAAGATTTTATTATTATTCTCTTCCAACATATAGTTTGCCCTTAAAACATGAAAATGTAACTTTCGTTAAGAATTTTCTATTGTAATGTTTTTGATGATATTTTTGCCTAGGGGGGAGTCCCTGGTGTCCTGAAATACAAGTCACGGCTTAGTTTAGGCACCAGTCTACCACAAATGAACATTGTCCTACATCATAATTATTTTTTTCCGTTTTTAAGTTATAGTTAATAAGTGTTATTTGTGGAAGAAAAATAAACATTTTTATTATTATTATTAAGAATACATCTTTGGGCAGTTGCAAAACTTTTTGTAGTTTAGAATTTTGTAACACTACCGCCTTCTATCTGCCAACCATTTTGTTTTCCTACAGAAGTCAGACACAGAAAATAGAATGCTAGTTCAAAGACTCCCTAGAGGTTTTTGAAATAGTTCGCGCCAGTTCACTGCCACATAGCGACAAATGGCCGAACATTTTTACACCGGCCATTCCTGCTGTATATTCTACAATGGGTCCAAGAGGTTTAAAGCATTTTTCCGGTAGATAAAACACAAACCAATGTATGTATTGTAAAAACTAGAATATAGTCGAACTAATGGAACGGATCCG
Organism: Agrochola macilenta; assembly: GCA_916701695.1. NCBI lineage: Eukaryota > Metazoa > Arthropoda > Insecta > Lepidoptera > Noctuidae > Agrochola > Agrochola macilenta. Next base: position 16,603,159 of record OU753560.1, on the reverse strand, counting down.
TTGTTTAATCAAAGTGTTTTAAGCTTTTCCAATTAAGTAAGCAATTTACTAGGACGGGTTCGGTTTAGTGACGAGAAAATGAGATCGATGCTGGATTTTTAATTAAATATTGATGGTTGGGTGTCAGTGTTTCGTGGGCGTTTTAAATGTTGGCGATTTAGGGAAATTGAATTCGGTAATTTTAATACAGGGTTCGTAAAGTTAAATTAAATCCCCCAATTTAATCAATCTTAAGGTCCTGTACTAGCGTGGTTTTATGAACACACTTTCGCACACCTAGGATTCTACAGACAAACAAACAAACTAGTGATCTCAAGGTATTATATCGAATCAAGAAAACCCCGCTTTTCACAAAATACTGAACTCGAAAGCATTCTTAGAATGTTCTATCTGTTATTCCTTCATCTAATTTTTTGCGCCAAGACAGATGTTCTACGTGCTGCAAGACGACGTTTAACAAACGAAGTCGATTTTCTAGAATAAGTTTCCCGATTCGGGACAATCGTGTTTCGTGAAATCCTGATAAACCTCCTCTGGCTAGAGAAAGCGGGCCACTCTTTTGGCCCGGGCCATCGGTCCGTCGGTCCACAATGCGATCGCCGAGTGGCTACTTTGATTGCATTGCGGTCGCTTTCGAACCCAGAATTTTTATTGAAATTGTTGTGGAGAAATGTTGGATTTTGTCTAAATCCGACCTGATTTATTTTTGTGGATTGTCTGCTTGCCGTGATTTATTTAATTGGATTGGTATTCTACTCATGTAAGTTCACTAACTGAACTTACTTAAGTAGAAACCAATCCAAATGCTGTCTGTTAAAAACATGAGCCTATTTTTATTTAGCTCTCCGCTGGCGATTTGTGAAGCTAACTGCTTAAACAATTGCTGTATTATTATTATTTTGTACCTTACCTACCTACCTTACCTTACTTTTATGTAACTTAAAACTAAAATAGAATAATTTTGTAGGAATTTTACCAAAAATATTTATCACTCTCCATAATTGCATTGCATATTTATATACTATCTCCAATACCATGCATATTTGAATGTGATAGTGTATTGACTTACAGAAATGGTATTCAGTACAAATACAGGCTGATTGTTCTATACCAACCTACATACATAATACACTGTGTACAATCACTGTAGGTAGTTAATTATATGCTGATTGTCTGTCTGCGCTGATAGACTGGGATGTTGTTTTAGTACCTATTCCACCTCTGAACAGAGGTAGGTACATAGATGTTTCAGTGTTAAAATTGATGGGAAACTATAAGCATTGATGACATATGAGTAATTGTATACTGGGCCCTAACAGAATACCAGCGCTGCGGAATTTATTTTTAAATATCGCCGCATTATGCTGAGATAGTGGTCTTTTTGGTTGGTCAGGGTCGTTACTATTCTGTTTGTATTTTATTTTATTTTTTTATTTTATTACTTACTGTTTGTATTTCCTGTGCGTGTCCCAAATAAAATATTTTTCTTTCTTTCTTTATAGGTCCTAGACCTAGGACCTAGTTTCAGTATATCTTTGTGGTTATATCTTTGGAATAATAGGCAATCATAATTTGAAGAAATTGGTATACTCGGTGTCAAACCTTGCTTAGATCTAAGCTTTACCCTTTCCTGTTATGTTTTACTTTAAAAAGATTCTGCGATCACCAAACCTTTTATCGAAACGAAGTTATTACGGCAATACGCTTTCAGGCTACTCATTGTAGAGATCGTATAATTTCAAAATGCACGCCCCTCCACAAACAATTCTATACAAACATTGGAGCAAGCAATGGAGGGGCGAGCAATTATAAATTAGACAATTTATGTAAAAATGGGAAGGCCTTACGTACTTACATCGCTGGACTACACTAGACTATTGAATACTAAAAAATGCTCTACGTAAGCATCAGAAAACAAATAGTCAAATCCGTCGTCTTCCTGTTATTTCCAAATCGTCACGATAACAATATTAATCATTCTTGTTTTCGTTCAATTAAGTGTATTTAGAGTTGTAATCTAGTTAAAGTTCGTCGTTCTGTAATTAATCTTTCTATAAGTTATTAGGTACTGTGTAATGAGGATTTATTACGGATGGTTGACCTTTAGATTTGTTTCGGTTGGTAACAGGAGAGATTTGTTCTATGGTGGTAGACAGAAACTACAGGACGCCATCTGCCACTATCCTTACATTCTCCATATACGTCCATACAAAGTTCATACACGCACGCCGGTTTTGAGTATTACGCAACTGAATTTTCTAAAGAATTTCACCATAAGGTCAATATGTCCCTGCGATATAACTCACATCTGCCTTGTAAATACCTTTTGTTTGTTCTATTAGTTTGGCATTATTTATTTATTTATTTTATGCATACAGTCGTTAATACAGGTTCATGTTTGTTTTGTACCATTAAACCAGAAATGGTTTGTATTGGTACTCACATTCACATTCATTGTACTATTCACGGCTAAGCCCCAGTTCCAAATGACTTAGTGATCGGTATTGAGGACAAACACGTGTGGTGTCTTCTTTAAATCGAAGCGTATTTTTGGAACAAACCGCGTGTTGCTTAGAAAAAAAGTGGTGTCCAAAGTTATCACCGAGGCGACCGCGTCTCGAAACGATTTTATCAAATACGACACGCAGTAGCGCTTGTGTTCATGTTGTATTGTTCACACGAACACACTTGTCTCTCGTATTCGAGACTCGCGCGCGTGCACGCAGTTATCCTTGTGACGTAGCTGCGAATCGAATTGAAATGATCGTCGAGTGAACGACTGTCACGTATACGGTAAAACCGTATACGTGATAATATTGAATCGTATAGTCGCCTTCTGAACGTAGCGTAACGTTAGGTATTCCCGAAACTAAATAAAAACAATAGCACGCGGCATCTAAACGGTATATCTAAGCGGCATTGATAACACTGGCACCTTTATCCTCATTAATTTGCAGAAAAGAAGAATAATAATATAAGTCTTGATAAAATCTTTACTGTTATCACTCTATTATTTTGTTTATCTATCTATATCTTTTGTTGGCAATCTTGGATTAGACCTGTTTTTTTAAGCTATTTCATAGCTTCTATCGCGGGCCTTGAGCGTGGAGACCGAATCCAGAAATTCCGTAACGAAAATAACCTAACACCCCCATAGAGTGAAATTTTAAGATGAGCGCGCATCACTGTGACACAAATTGTCACTGTGACACAAATTGCATAATTTGATAAAAAATGCTATGCAATAGCTTTACCGCGGCAGTCTCCGAGTGCCACAAGCCTTTTTTTTTTTTGAGGTTGGGAAATTATCAAATAACTTCTCCTGCTCTGGGTGGAGCGGGAGGGCGTGTCAGACTTTTACTGACTAAAACCCACCCGTGTCCCTTCCGTTGCCTGAGTGCCGGGGCCGCGATATCCCTTTCGGACAAACTCGCAACCCTGGCAGGCATTGGCCCTTACGGACCCCGTCAGTTGGTGCTGACATCTCTTTGAGGCACGCGTGGAACGCAACGCGCCGTCGACCCGGGCCTGGTCCTTATCGGACGGCGAGCTACCCATTGCTCACCGTCCGATTAGACCTGTTCACTGAGCGTTTAGCTGAGAGGAACTACTGCCGTAGTCTGTACTTCCTGAAAGCTATAACCTTAGTCTTCAAGTTGATAGCGAAGGTTACTTTTAGGCAAGCATGTTTCATCTTCGACCGTATTATCCCTTAACATCAGGTGAGGTAGTAGTCGAAGGCCAGCATACTCCACTGTTCAGATTTCTATGCGATCATGATCAGCATCGCCCTGCCCTTGTCCCATGCTACTTGTGGTCGGTGCAACACGGCTTTTTTCTTCCCTGTCAGCTGTATCTGTATCATTCACTTCTTTCTGTGTTATATCAAATCAAATCAAATCAAATCTTTTTATTGTGGGCATAGGTTATACAGACAGATGTTAGATAAATTACAGTTCCATTATGTCCTGCCTAATAGGCATACAATAATTATGTTTATAATAATATTATGCAGTATAAAACAATTCTTAGATATCACATATAAAACATTTCTTACAGAATAACAATTAGATGTATAGTTACAGATTGTAGTAGGTACTAATTATTAAGAAAATCTTGGATCGTGTAGTAAGCTTTGTCAATTAAAAAGTTACGCAATTTATATTTGAATAGTGGGAGATCCTTGGTGGTTAAAATGTCCACAGGTATCTTATTGTAAATTTAAGATGCCATTCCAAAAAAACTTTTACCCAGAAGAGCAGTTTTATAATATACTAGATATTTTGAGTATATATCTTTTTGATTTTAGTTCACCGAATAGATTTTTATTTATTTTGACAAATACTGTAACTTCATAGATATAAACTGATAGAAAGGTCAAAATTTTTAACTTTTTAAAATATGGTTTGCATTTTTCAGGAACAAAGATACCAGCCATTGCGCGAACGCATCTTTTTTGTGCTTTAATCATATCATTCCTCACACAATCCGTTTATCTTTTCTTTGGTCTTCCTCCCCCTCTCTATCATACACTCACGCCTTCTTCCCATGGGGATAGGCAGAGACTTCAGTCTGCCACCTACTACGATCTTTACATACTCCTTTCCCTCGTTTACGTTTATAAATCTGGTCATACACATACGCGGGTTGCGAGTACTATGCGCGTGACCTTTCTGAAGAACGTCACCAATAAGGTCACTATATGTCTTCCTAGGTCCGATCCCGGTATTTCCACTCACATCTGCCTTGTAAGGACCTTTTGTTAGTCGCCTTTCATTCATCCTCTCAACATGACCTAACCATCTAAGCATACTCTTTTAAATTTTAGTTGGGAAAAGGCTAGGCAGATTGATTTTGAACACTCATTAGGTCAAATGAGTTTCATCCTTGATTGAAGAAGAAATTAATAATAATAATTGTTTTTTTTATTCAGCAACCAAAGACGAGAAATGTTCCGGTTCGTGACTCTAGCAATTTTGATGGCAGGAGTGCTGATGGTCATCGCAGGTCCAATCACGCGAACCTGCACTGAAACGACGGGCCCCGTAAGTAAATTAAAGATCTGTATTATCATCATCCCATCTACCTTCATCCCAATTTATTTTGGGATTTTATTTCGTCTTCTTCCAGATACGAGTATGTCTCGTATGTCTATATGTTCATCTCCTTCCAAGCCACATAATTTTTCAGGCATTCTATCCATCATTTCTTTTGGTTTTTTTCTCTAAAAGGCATCCGTATTCATACTCAAAACTTTATTTTTGTAATTTTGCTGACATGCCCATTCCATTACCAGTACCAGTCCATTTTCCATTCCAGTCCTCGGCTGTTAAAATGGCATACGGAGTATTAAAAACCTGTCATCTGTGTAAAAACCTAAGAGAAAACTCCACGCGCCTTTTCAACGGCCGCTTTGCGTGAAAATCAAACTAAATAATTTAATTATAAATTCCAGAATTAATGACGTATATAATATGTTCATTTGTTTCTTCTTTACTTTAAAACTCTATTTGCAAGCCAAATCGAAATTGAAATAAAATGTTTGATAAATTATCTCCATGGTTGCCATGTGTTGAAGTAAAAAGTCTGTTCCATTTTTTTATTACACGACAGATGAGATTGGATTGAGAGTTTTCATAGTAATTTATTTGGCCGCTAAAAACGACAGTTAGGGATTTTCATAGTAACGTCACCGGCTGCCTACTCGGATGTATTTGACCAGTACAGCAATTTCGATTAATCTCGAAGAAGGTTGTCAAAATAATGCTCCAGTTTCCAAGCATTTTTAAGAAAAAGGCCTTTTGCAGGTATTTTTCGTCTGATTTTCCATCAATTGTTGTTGTTGTTATAATAAGGTTGTTGTTGGGTTCCTGCTACTGATAAGTCTGCCAAAATGACAGTAATCTTTATTCTCTTTAAAATAAGGTTGCTGTTGGGTTGCTTCCGTCAGAGGTAAAATAATTCTCAAAGCATGTATATGGGTAAAGCCCACAAGCCCGTCTGACCCAAAGACGATGGTGCTGTCAGTGAACAAATAATGACAAACTTTATCACCTTTCAAAGTAGTTTCTATACTTCCACTTTCAGCCACCAGGTCAAATCAATTTGTGGCATAATATCGAATCTTACTGATGACAATAAGATTAAGTTAAGGGGAATCGTGTTACTCGGTAACTCCATGTAAAATACTGGTTTTCGACTGCATCCAGTTAGAATAAAGCCGACCACAATATAGTTTGGAAAAGGCCAGGCAGGTGATGAATAATTATTGACAATAATACATTTTATTTACAAACTTTTTTTGCTATTTCCAGAGAGGGGAAATCACAGAGACGTGTCGCGAGGTTGAAAAAATTGGGAAGAGTCACATCAACAGAACTGAGACAACTATCCGTGATGCGGGATCAATCTATATTAATGACCATGGACTAAGGGTTGAAAATGGGAATAGACAAATTATTTACGGAAACAAAGTTTTTTCTGATTTTGATCAGATTTTTTTTGACGATCTCTTTGGTGTTACCAAAGATAACAAAACAATTCTGATCTGAGTCTAATTTTACAGGTACTGAATAAAATTATATTCATTGTATTAATTTGTCTTATTAAATGAAAGATCCATATTTGAATTATTATACAGGGTCAAATTAAATTAGCTAGCGGAACTCCGCTGACGTAATGGGTATCGATATCTAATATAAGATAACATGAAAAAAAATACATTAAACGTAGATATATTTAATAACCTATTCCGCTTAAATATTCCTAATGAGTCATAATAAACCCTGTAAGAAATCGACACGTGTTTCACCTGTCAACGAAGCATCCTCATGATGACGATGTACTTGTCACGAACCTGAACACGGCGTGTTGCCACGCCGAGCGCCGAACGCCAAAAGCAGAGCGCCGGCGTGGCAACGCCGTGTTTGGGTTCACAGGGTTTTTTATGAATCTTTAGGAATAGTTAAACGGAATAGGTTAATAAATATATCTACGTCAATTGTACTTTATAATGGATTTCCGCAAGGTCAACCCTGGATCAATTAACTATGAAAAGAAATTAAGATGATGAGTTTTTTTTTTGGGGTCATCAACCGCAGGTAGAGTACTTACTTGAAAAATCTATTTCCTTGTGTAAACTTCACAGACGTGATAATCAATATCTAAACACGATAAAACAAAAAGAAAACAGATTTTCTTAACTCATACTTTAAGTAACAACATTACAAGCGCTCGTTGACCGCACAAAAAACATTAAATCTGCTTTATTTTTTCGTGTTTACCTATCTATACCTATCATGTATACGTGGAGTTTCACTAGCTAATTTAATTAGACCTTGTATACATTTATACTCCATTTGAAATAAGATTAAACATTTAAATAAACCTTTTTTACAGTCCGTTCAACCGATTTTGACTTCTATTGCGTTGGTGGCATGACAAATGGCAGCTACAGTAAACAGTTGGTATTGTAACCACTTTTTTGCTTTTAATGCCATCCTTATGCCTACGGTATATACGTCAAAATCGGTTGAACGGACTGTAAAAATGGTTTGTTTAAATTTCTGATCTTATTTCAAATGGAGTATAGTTACTACCACTCTAAGTAAAATGGCTGGCAGAATCAAGGGCTGTTGGAAAGATCTCCAATTGCTATCACGTTCTGTTGATAACAATAGGATTCCAACGCATTTCAAAAAGTACCTATTAAAGTTTAATTTAGGGTATTTCCATTTTCTTTTTCTTTAATAAATTAAGAAAGGGACGGAAATAATATTACGGCTGTCAATTTTAGTTGAACTAACAACTCTATACATTAGTATGTAGCCAATATACTTGTATTATCAGCTGCTCATAATCTTGCAGTCCAAATACAACCCTAAAAATACACCTTTTTCAATCACGCTTGCACGAATTTTCATCACCTGTGCATCATCGGCCTAAGTGTGACGTCACGAAACGCAACCTGGTGACACACCGTCATCTTTGTAACGGCTGTGCACCTATTATTTGAAGGCCAAGGTTCGAGTGTAATACTGCTAATGGACAACCCTACCCTGTTGGAGTACTCTCAGTTCTCACTTGGTTCTCGATTTTGTTACGCTTGACAGTTTTGTGTAAGGTGTGTCAAAGCATTAAGCGGCAAGAGCGCGGCAGCAACACACGGCGTTTGCAGGACACATTTCTGCCGCGCTCCAGTTAGGACCAAACTGACGAATGTTTGCGCGGCAGTATTGCGCGGCACATCCGAGGCACGCCGCACACTTCAGTTGGCAATATCAATCTGCCTAGCCTTTAATACGTCCGCAGAAATACGTCCACACACAATTAGTGACGAATGTTTCCTAATAATGTTTGAGCGCGGCAGGAAGTCAGAAGCTAATGCGCGCAGCAGTCGCCAAAAACACAGCGCGGCAGCCGCACACGATGCCGCTCAATGTTTGGTCACACCTTTAGAAATAATGTTGCGTGGCAACATTGAATTTGAAAAGACTATGAATTTTGATCACTATTTATCTGGTCGAATAGAATACTATCTCGAAAAAAAAAAAAAAAACAACTATTTTATCATGGGGATTTTGGCATACGATTTTCCCGGGATAATTCCATTTCCAAAAAGTGCCTGTGTGTTTTAAGCGCTTAGCCATTGATAATTGCTACGTTAAGTCAAGAGTCCTGCCAAAGACAAAAAAAAAAAATTACATAAAATAAACCCTTTCATTGTCAATAGGCTCGCCCCCTACTACATGGGACTTCTAACATAACTGGCAAAATGTAGGTGTACTGTCGGTACACCTCTTGCCTGACTCTCTAGGGATTACAGGACGTATAATGTTGTGTTATGGGTGAATCCTTTTAAATAGGTACATTCATGGTATAATAATATACTTCGCCAGGTATAAGCATATAGCATTAGCAGGTATAGCATTCCGAAACACAGTGGTCACGTGGGTAACACAAGGCTACGTCATCACATCTGTGTTACCAGAACTTTGTAATAAAAACTCCCCAACCACCTTTATTACCTGTGCGAATCCGATAAAACAATGAAGTTTTAATTAACAATTGCGTTGGTTTATGTTTAAATTGAATTGTTTCGTTTGATTAGACACACGAAACGACAATTTAAATGCTTTGTACATATTTTTTTACAGAATGGTGGCTGAAAATCTTTCCTTATTCGTGTTTTGTTGCAATAAAGTGGCAACTGGATAGTGACGTAAGGATGTGTTAGTCTCGGAATGCCAGATCTTGTTATATACAGGGTACATTGATAAAATGTTTGATCGAATTCCACTATTGAATCATGACATCTTTCGAACTGTCGCCGTGTGTAAAATCACCTTGAATATTTACGGCCGTGAATAATTTAATCAGTAGAACGGCTTTTAAGTCGCAAATCCTCTTAAATTACTTTCTCTCTCTTTCTCTCATTTATGCAGCAGCCAGCTGAATTCAGTTGCGAAAGGTTTTTAGAACAAAAAGAGTCGTTGACCGAACGGATTAGCGACTGATTGAGATGGTCTTAGAATTACTACTGAATAAAAGAAATACAATTTAGTTGGTCTCATTAGGCAAGGTAGCTTGTATCTTTTTATATGATGCTTTGACAAATGGCTGTCACGGGCTACTTAGATATTTTTATTCTAAGTTTTTTTTCTAAGGATTAATTTTGTATCAAAAACGTTCAGAATTTTCTTTAAGATTTAATTCAACTGTGTATAATTAGTCTTTAACAATACACTCAATTTGGCTCCCTAAATAATCTCTGAACTGTATTTTCTAGTAACAATAAAACCTTTGTTATTTACAACTTTTATTTTGATTTTCATGAAAACTTTAGTGCAGTTTTGCTCCCGTTGCTTTTTGAAATTTAACCTGCATCCCAATTGCGTAACATACTTTCTTTTACAATACGATGGATTTCGAAACGAATTTTTAATTCATTACTTCATTATGTTTGAAAAATTCGTCTGCTCGACAACGTAGATAACGCAATGAAGAAAATCTATTTTAAGGCGAGAGTGTTTCTTTGAATCCAGAGTGGAGCGAAGGACTCTAGAGTAGAATCCCGAGCGCATCGAGGGATGCCAAAGTAGAATCCTGAGTGAAGCAAGGGATTAAAAGTACGTTACTCGAGCTTAAAATAGTGTTCCTCCCGAGGTGAACACTACTTTTTATCACCCTCTATGAGAAAAAAGAAACGTGTGCGGTCCGACCCTCGTCAGGAACGAAGTTCCTTCTCATGTATGATTTAAAACAAAAACAAAAATGTTCGCAGCCACCGTCTTGGATTTAAATTTTGACCTCACTATCGGCTTTAGTACCCTCGAAAACTATGAAAACGACACCCAAGACGAAAAATTTGAAAATTTTCCCAGCCGCCATCTTGGAATTATTTTTTACCAAATTGACACTTTCTCTCTCTCTTGTCAGCCTGGTACTTGTTCATACAATGTTCGTGATTGATCTCTTTGGTGATTGCAACTTTTACTAACAATGTCCATATTCTAAATTCAAATCACTTTTAGCCCCTACGGATTAAAAAGTAATTTTGGTCCCTGTTTACGAAGAATAAACTAGTTTTTTTTTAATAGGTGTGATAAAAACATATTTTAAGCTTTAAATGTTTACAAAAACATAAAATTTTAAGCTTTGAAAGGTTGTAATTATATTCTCATTATTGCATCGTATCGCGCGACTTCATTTGTTTTATCCGTTTTCTCAAATTGGACAAAATCGAGATAAGTTTTTGTGTTAGTAAGGGGACGAATTTAGAAATACTTTGTTAGGGCAATTTTAAAGCGTGTCCCAATTAAGTCTCTGTTCAGCGAAAGGGAGAGATTAATCGACATATTTGCGGTTACCTCCCTGTGTGTGTGTTTTCACTGAAAATTAGTACCGGTACTAAATTGTACCTTACCTTCGCGTAATGTGTGATAACATGCTGTGTGGTATTTTGGGCGTGAATCATGATGTTATAAAGCCTTTGAAGGGATGGTATGTGATGTCTCTTTAGCGAAATGTTTGCATATTCTAATATTGGCGTCTGTGTCTATTGTGTGGCATTAAAGACGCTTATGTCCAGTTGGGAACTATAATAGGCTAATGATGATTTTTATTGCGTTACTGTAGTTCATTGCTAGATAATTATACGCTCTCTCAAAGTTGACGTTTCAAAAGCATGCTGATGCGTCAAGAAAATGATTAAGAGCGATTATTCTGAAGGTGGGCAACGTCGCAAATAGATGTCAAATATTTCACTGTTTTGATTAATACTATAATAATGGCAACATTACTGTGTGGAAATAGAAAATGTGGCTAACTAGAGAACTAGAATATTGAGTAGGAAATGCAATAATTAATATAATAACACCGAATGTTTAGTTTTAGATGTAAAAAAAACTATTTGGGAACTTTCCAAATGCGTTTTTTACACCTAAAATGGGTACAACATCAAATTCAATGTTATAATTGCAATTCATTATTAATATTCTAGTTCGCTAGTTAGCCACATTTCTTATTTCTATTCAGTAATATTGCTATATGAATCAAAACAGTTAAATATTTGACAGTTATTTGCGACGTTGCCAACTTTGAGGATAAACCCTCTTAAGATTAAAAAAAAAAAACAAAATAAAATTTCTAAGAAAAAGTAAGCATTTATGTTATCAATATTAGGTACTTATTTGGTTTCGAATTACAGGGCTTCGGCTGTTATCGAGTTTATTTGATTTATTTTCTAGACAAAAATAATAACTATTGATGAACGCGTGGACGATACAAGCATACAATATTCCTTGCCAGTATGAACTCAAAGGTCGAACCAGTAGTAAGGGTCAAAGGTGCAGATCGCGTGTGTTACCCAAGGTCACGGCATTCATGTGTTATCGTTATCGCCACCCCATCAACAAATCAGTCTCGATTCTCTACAAATACGGACTAAACTAAGAACGGTAGTTAATTACGCGTTTTTTTTGGTTATTCATGGACTACGTTGAGAAAGTTTTCGTATTTTGTTACGGTCACGCATGCTCCATGGTTTATGGTTTCCGAATTATAATTACCGCCACCGTAAGAAACGTTCGTACAGAAATATTTACTTAATCACCTTGTTTGGGGAATTGAAGGTCATTGTGTATGTAGTGAAGAGTATGTGGGTCATTGTATATTTGTTTTTTCTAATTTTCGCACTTAGTTTTACTCATGGTCTGACAGTTTGAGTAATTTACGCGGCCTACCCTAACGTCCAGGTCCACTCAATCTGTGTGGTTCATTTCAGACACCAATCTACATGGTCTTCACATGATCTGACCAAGATTATGTCTGGACTTTAAAAGAGACTGTGACCTCTGAGTTTGTTTCGGCCTTTCTTTTCAGAGTAGTCAGATAGGAAACGCCGACCTCATCTAGTTTTTAAAATATTATTGACGTGTAAAAAAGTGTTTGTAAAAACCTATTTACGAAAATAAAATCATTTAATTTTAATTTTTGTAATTACACTACAATAAATAACAAGGAAAACGGTTTTCCAGAGACCAAGTTGTATTTTAGGATTTCTCTAAGGTCATATTCTTGTTCGTTTTTAGAAAGACCCACCTACCTAGTTCTAATACTCTTACGTGTTGTAGGCTAACAAAGAACATACAAAGCATCAGAAATAATCATTATTATTCGACTCTGAAGCCAATCCTTAAAACTTGTTTTTTAACCCTAAGTACTAAGGCATTTGTAATCCGGAAATCTGTATAAGTAAGTATAAAGATCTGTGTTTGACACGATTCTGCAAAGAGTACTCGTAGTTGGAACGTAATTTGCACATACGTAAGGAATTGCTTACGGGCACGAATATTGCAAGCGCAGCGGTGTCATTCAACGGTAGAGCATACGGTGGAGGTCTGCCCGGCTTGGGCGGGGCACCGCTGTGTCCTCACGGAGGCGATCGGCAGCGGCGATCTCTCGCGTCTGGCCCTGGTTCAGGCCATGGTCCGGAGCGAGAGTGCATGGGAAGCCGTCACTTCCTTCTGCGAAGCAGTAATGCTCGCGAAGGAGGAGGCGGAGCGCGCGAGGGAAATGCAAGATGCGCGCACTCGCGCCCCTAGTCGCCGCAGGAGACGCCCCGGGCGTCGGGAGTTGCGAGCCGACTTCCGGCCACCGTAGGCGCGGGCTTGCGGACGGTGGGGAATGGGTAGCTCGCCGGCCGATTAGGACCAGGCCCGGGTCGACGGCGCGTTGTGTTCCACGCGCGCCTCAAAGAGATGTCAGCACCAACTGACGGGGTCCGTAAGGGCCAATGCCTGCCAGGGTTGCGAGTTTGTCCGAAAGGGATATCGCGGCCCCGGCACACAGGCAACGGAAGGAACACGGGTGGGTTTTAGTCAGTAAAAGTCTGACACTCCCTCTCGCTCCGCCCAGAGCGGGAGGAGTCATTTGACGATGTCACAACCAACAAAAAAAAAAAAGCGGTGTCATTCAGTTTCCTTACGATGTAATGTACAATGCAGCCCATCGGCATGTGAATGCCCATATTTTTCTGAATATTCTTTCTATTCTCTATTGTTTGCTTATAATTTCTAAAAGCTTAATTAAGCTTTTAGAAATAATAAACAGAATCCAAGTTGAGCCAATAACATCGGAGATATGGCAAAAAATGTAAAGCAAGGTCACAAAAGTTACTCAAAACATTAAAATTGAATAACATGAAAAATATTAAAGACATCTCCTCTGAAAATTCAGAAAAATACGGGCGGTCACATGGTCATAGGCGGCATTGTATAAATAGTTGTAAACGGGTTACTGCGTGGTTAAATCTTTTATAATACAGGGTGGACTTATCTCGAGGCTTAAGGCTCGGGATAAATGTGAGTTAAATTGCCGGTGAAATTTCATGAGCGTAATGCTGATTGGCAAAAACGAAGACCTGCAATTTCGCGCAGATTTTGCGGTAGCTTCAGCTTGTTTATGACGGCGATAACTATCTGAGGGTAATTATCGGTAGCAGAACCATATTAGGGTAAATACAATATCAACTGCTCTATTCATTAACCAGTAAGTACACTCCTTAACGAAAATTGAATTATTATCCTCTACATCTTGAAATAAATGTAAAAATAATTGGGTATGATAAGCTAATATACTCAAATTGTTTCAACAAAGACCCAAGAGCATTGACATTACTTTAGGTTATTAAGTTTATATAAAATTAAAACAAAGAAAGGCACTTACTTTAAGTAAAACGTTGAGTGGAACTTATTCTTGTCATTGTGAGTTGACGAACTTTTTGGATTATCGTTTGTCATTTAAATCACAACGCCTGTTACCATGCAGAATTTTGAGATTGAGATTATTATAATTTGACTGTATTATCGCATTCAAGGACACCGAACTAGACAAGATAGAAGTTTAATTGTTCGCCTATGGGCGTTTAGTGTCCCTCAAAGTGTTAATACCGTCACAGAATAGTACCTACAGAAGTCGCACTCCGCATTTTAGGTATGAAGCTACAAGTACGCGGCTCGTCTTGTCGAGCCAATTCAGTGAGCGTAATGTAGTCAGAAGATATAAGAGTTACGCGATAGAAAGAGAGGCAACTTCTAGGTGAATACAACTGTAGGTAATTAGCGCTGTGCGACCTGAATTTCACTTTATTGTGTCATAGCAAAAGTCGCTTTTTATTTAAATGATTTTGCGGAGTGAACCATCTGTGATACCGTGTGGGTGTCAAATAAATTATAGTTTATTTCGTAGACGTATCGATGATAAACAAACACGTACTTACGTGGTTAGAATGCGTTCGCACCATTCCTTATTATTGGTCCGGGTCACATTGGTCCGGGAAAAGGTTTCCGGTAGAATCTTATTTTGTCCAAAAATTGTTCTTATATTGCACTTGTGTCTCAGATGCTAGTTTGCTGCAGTCAGTGTCAATAAAAGTTGCAATAATACCGCAGTTACAGTAAAAGTGCACTGTTTCCATTCCAAAGTGGGTCATAAATATGAGGTAGACATCCGTTGGCTTTTTAGATTAAAATTGTCTTCTAGAAAATGTGAAATTGTCGGTACAAGGTTTGTGAGAATAAGTCGTGTTGTCGACGATTTTTTGCCCACTGTGTTTCAAATAAATATCTATATTATAAAAAGATTTGATTTTTTGTATGTTTGTTTGTTTGTAATGGATAAACTTAAAAATACTAAGCCAATTTAAAAAATTCTATCACATAGAAAGCTACATAATCAGCGAGTAACATGGGCATTTATTATCATGAGAATTAAATTTAAAAAAAAATAGAGATCCCTGCAAAAATTGCAATAATGTAATCCAAGGTACGTAAGAAAAGATTTCATAAAAAAGTCATTATTTGGCGTGCGTTGCGAAAACTATTGATGATACATAAAATAATGTACTTCATGTTTATAGTACCTACTCATCATTACCTACAAAAAAATCCGCAAGGCTATACGAGCACAATTTTTTTACCGTCTCGAGAATAACAGGTGTGTTGTGTAAGTGGAACAGAAGCCATACCTGGGAATATTTGTTTAGTAGCATTGACCACGCGGGCGGGCGGGGATGCGCGAGCGGCTTGTGCCTGCGAAAGGATATCATAGAGGCTGACGGCAAGTGCGGCGACTACCTATCGGTCGCTAAGGAAAGCTACAAATCATTGATAAATTCCGCGCACTTAGTTTTAAGTTTTTATCGTTTAATAAAAAAAAAATGTGCCATAGGCTTCTACTCCGTTCACCTATTATACCCTATTTTTTTTCGAGACGGTAAAAAAAATCATGCGGTATATGTAACTTTTATAGTTAATTCACAATAACCGTATTTTGTTCACATTAGAATCAAAACACGGGTAGAATCGAAAGATGTTGATATTCGTATCATGATATTAATCCTTATCCAACTAAATAGTGTCATAATCAATCAATCTGCCTAGAATTTTCCCAACTATGTTAGAGTCGGCTTCCAGTCTAACCGGATGCAGCCAAATACCGGTATTTTACATGGAGCGACTGCCTATCTGACCTCCACAACCCAGTTACTGGGTAATACGATACCTCTTGGTAAGACTGGTTGTCAGACTTTCGAGCTTCTGACGACCCGTAACGACTGTCAAAGCTACGCAAATCTACGAATGACAGCCGGGACCAACGGCTTAACGTGCATTCCGAGGCACGGAAGAGTCTCGGTATGTAAAGCTTGTCACCCATCCACCGATCAACCCCTGCAAGCGTAACTTAACCTGATGGATCAACCCGTGTGACTGTTATTACTTAGCCCAGAGCTCCTCAAATAATGTCATAATCAAGGTTGATTATCATCACGCTATAACCCATAGGAGTCGCGAAAAAAAGTTAGAAAGAGCGCTAAGCGAAAACGAAGTAACAGCGCAGGCGGTCGATGCAAAGGAACACGAAAATTCACGCGACGAATTCGAGGGCAGAAATTAATATGAAAAAATTCTTAAATTCATTCATTCACAGACAGACAATGCACATCCCCTAAGTCTACAAGCATGAACTTTTGCACCAAAAGTGAGCACTAATGAAGGATTTTTGAAGATTCATAACCTAAAAGGGTTAAATAGGGGACGAAGTGAACTAAAGTCCACGTCACGAGAAGCTATAAATTTTGTAAACAAAGAACTTCTACTAAGTTACGTTGCGAAACTAATAATCCCAAATTCAATCAAATCAAAGTAACGTACGTGTAATTCGAAACTAACAAGCAATTTCACTTGGTCGGGTTATATAATTATGTACAGTCTCGAGCGCTAATATGTATCCACTTAGCAGAATTCAAAAGCGATTTTCTTATGGAATAAAACTATTTCATATTAGTGTGGGTTTCAAAATACTACCTATGTTCGTTACAACAAAAAATTACAATCAACACAGTTGGAGAAAATCACTATTAAAATTTTCTAAGTGTATCTTAATAATAATGCTCGTGACTGTACTGATGAATCAGTACCATAAAACATTAGACGACAGCGCTTTATATCGCTAAAATATAACCCGACCAAGTGAAATTGCTATTTTCGTATTACACGTATCTTAGTTTGAGTTGATTGCATTTGGGATTATTTGTTGTTGATTGAATTATCGCTACGTAACTTAGTAGAAGTTCTTTATTTACAAAATTTATAGCTTCTCGTGACGGAGACTTTAGTGAGTCAGAAGTCTTACGGTCAACAACACCCCTTGTAATTTGATTACCGACATTAAAACCCATTATTGAAACCTATCAATAACACCTTATCACCTTTGTAAAATGAAGCCAATTAATTTTAGTAGCCTATTATTATCGAAGCTTAATTTTAGACCTTTCTAGTTAATAGTCCAACCGTTAAACAACCTCCTTAGGTGTGTATTTAAAAGCGGCTGACCTCTGTCCTCTTGAGGAGAGGTCTGTGAACTCTATCCCTTGTTAATGAATAATGAAACAGAAAATGATACGTGTTGGAATACAGCTACACTCACATGCATATTCATGTAGTATCTTATTTGAGGATGAATATTCAAGGTGTCTGGCATTCAAATAATCTTATATGTTATGAATGACAGATAGTTGATAGATAGATAAAACATTTATTCAGTGCATACAAAAGACACACAAAAACACAATTAAATGATAAAAAATTATATGAATAAATATTAAAACAAAATGCCAATATACAAAAAAGAAAACATAAGTACTTAAAGAAATGGAGTAAAATTATGTATGGATACTTTATAAATAGGAAAATAGCTGATTTATAATTACTTTTGTTTATGTAAACGTGATACTACCTACACACTATGCCGGCGGCATGGCCGTTAAGCAATCGCCTACTAGAAGCTGTTTTCATATAAGCGCTCAGTGGTTTTCAGTTTCACGATTATATTTATCGTCGTTTTGAAAGTATTTTTAGGGAACATTCCGTATGTTCGAATGAAAAAAAGACCTCTTATAGGATCACTCGTGTGTTTGTCCGTCTATCACAGCCAATGTGCTCCGAATCTAATGGACTGATTAAATTAAAATTAGGTACACATATCAGGTTCTGTGACCAGTAACGTACGTGTTACTGTGTCGGGTCATTATAGGAGACAAATAAGAAAATTTAAAAAAATTGCTCTCTGTACCGTGTGCCATATGAAATGAAACTGTGAGGGTCTAAATTATATCTTTTATTATTTAAAATTCTTATTCTTCTAAACAAAACACCGCTTTGCGTAAATAAAAAAAAAAACCGTACGATATTTGTCGGTTTAATCAAAATTGTCTTAATTTATCTATAAATTTCTACTGATTTTCAAAAACTACAGTGCTTTCTGCTTTTTGGACTTGTGGACTAAAAAACGTTGAGAGAAACATGTCGACAGCTGTCCAACTATAAGCTAGGTCGAACTGTAATATCCAGGGGCTCCCAACTTCAAATAACAACTTGCCTCGAATATGCAGTTTTACATATCTTTAAAGTTTCCGAATATACTCGTAAACTAGGTAGGTATTTTGTCTACAGTTTTCTGTGGAAAAAAATTCAAGTGATTCTGTAACGAGACCAAATTTTCCTTCTCAAAGATTTGGTAGCCTTTTCTTATCAAAACTAAAGGGTACTGTTCAATTTACATAAAACCTGATTCGTAAAAACCTTTGCAAATTGTACAAACTACTCAAATTGGAGTGAGCCTTTTTACAAACTAGTTTGCCCTTTTTCGGAGAATCAAAGGAGTGTTATCGTCACAAAGGCAAGGTATATTTTCTATTATCGAAGGCTGTGACCATAAAACGGATCATATCGGATCCAATTTGACGCACAAACATTTGACAAACGTGACTATGACTCGATGTGCTTAGTGCTCGCAAAATTGGATCCGTGAGTGGATTTTTGGACAGAGACATTACAGATTCTTTTCGGGTGTTTCATATTTTTACTATACCGTTTACTACGTCACGTCTTTCTAAAGTATAACAGCTAAACATGCTCTATCTGTAAAAAAACAATAACATCTTTTAGGACCTTAGATTTTAGCTAGCCGTTATATTTTCAAGTTAGAACCAGACTACTAAAATGGAAACATTATGTAGCTCTTTGTTATAGAATACAAAATAAGTCCTAGCCTATGTCATTTATCTGACAATATTTGTAAAAACAAAAAAGAAATTACATATTTCCACGACAAATAATCTATGAAAAATCTTTTCGAATTGAAGAGTCGGATTGTTGTTGTGTGTGTGATTTATCACCTGTCACTTGTCGGTTTTATTAAATAGCCTCTGCTTATAAAATGACTTACAAACAACTGACAAAATAATTGTTGAACATTCTTCATTATTATTGTCTATAATTTGTATGAAGTTCCACATTAATAATGGCTGCTGCATTAAGCGGATCATTAAGCAAGCCAGCCTTAATACTTAACAAAATGGCGGCTTTAATTTCCCGCCGCGAGTGACAGATGGTCGCCAGTAAGTGGGACATGCGGTGGACATGAGCTATCGCGACACTGAGTGCAAATGTTAAATGCAGTGAGAGATGAGCGCGAGAGTTGTCATGACAACCAGATGACGTTTGATTAAATATGTGGTTATAAGCTTTGACCGTGATGTTATTTCACTTTAAAGTTACAACTATTCATATGTAACTAACGGCCATAGGCCATGAGGAATATATTGCGGGCTGACAGCTTTTGTATAGAAAATATATCAAACTGTCATATTTATTGTTCGGATAAAAGTTATCTGACTATTGAACAGTCAGCACTTAGTAGATTAAATAAGTTACTTAATATGATGTTCGTTAAAGTTGACATTACACTTAATCTGTTATTATGATGCAGCGAAGGTAACGAATCCCTATGAATGTCGTGAGAGGCTTCTTAGGGCTTACAATAGGTAGACTACATAAAATAGGTAGGTACCTATTCTACGAGTAATTCTGGCACTTGAGAGATTTGCGTACTATACTCGCTCGATGCAGACCTCATCCATCACTTTCCTACGGACGACATCGTGGTCAATAGCCCTGGTCTTTTTACATTCTGTAATAAAAAAATGCAACGAGTATTAAGAACAGCTGTTATGCATTTTTATTTAATCATTTATATTTAATTTAATCGAAAAAAAAACAAGAAAATGGAAAGCTTTCATTGTTATCATCTCCATCAGATAATCTAATCAAAACTAAGACTGTCTTTTCACAAAATTCAAATTAAAATTCCTAAGTTATTTATTCAAACTAGGCTGAGAATCAGCACTTTTCGAACGTCAAAATTACATAAGACAGTCCCCCAAAACGCCCACCCTTCACCACTTCCTAGTGCGTTAGCTGGGAAGAAGAAGTGGCGCAACAAACTCCCCAGCGGAATTTATAAGCTAAAACAAAAGCGAAACGATAAATTAACATTACAATGTTCTACCTCAATCTAAACCGTTGTCGGTAAGTAAGAACTACGTGCAGCTGCATGTAAGTGCAGTCGACGTCACATCACAAATGCTGTTAACATCACTAGTATGCACATGTTGTTAGGTACGTCTGAGTACTGTCTGAGTGAGATTGAACTACACTACAAGGCTACACACCTACACGTGTCTGGCGAAGGTGATCGGAGACTCGTGTTTTGTTTTCTTTGTATACCAAACGCGATTCTCAATTGTCGAGTTGGAATGAAACGATTCTTATTGAGTGAAGAAAAGAAAATGAAGTTAGGTTTATTTGTAACAAAAACACGTGCATATAAAAATATAATTAACTCGAATAATAAAGACAAAACACATAACATCACGCCTGTATTCCTCGAGGAGTTAGGCAGAGGTGTACCTATTAGTACACCTACATTTATGTTAAGTCCCATGTAATAGGGGGCGAGCCTATTGCCATCAACCGGGCACAAATCCAGACTCCAAAAAAGAGAATCAAAATGGATCTATAATCACGAACGCAGAACAGAAATAGTCGGCAGCGGCACATCGTGACTGTGGCAATAAGGCTTCCAATCAGCATTATGCTGTGCTATACCCAGCGGACACAGCGCTGATAGATATCATCCCACAGATGTGGGCACCCGAAAATGATGTACAGAATTCAATGAGCGGACATTTTCACTGTTTGCGTGTACGTACAGTTAAAACTAAACGTTTATTCTTCTCATGGTGCCCATTAACTGGGATATTAGTGTTCCAA
The DNA here is from genome assembly GCA_916701695.1 of Agrochola macilenta. NCBI lineage: Eukaryota > Metazoa > Arthropoda > Insecta > Lepidoptera > Noctuidae > Agrochola > Agrochola macilenta. Next base: position 16,581,986 of record OU753560.1, on the reverse strand, counting down.
AATGGATGATGGTTTTATTACAAAAAATAGAGAAAAAAATCTTTAAAACGTTTAGTTGAAAATTCGCATCGGAACGGGTTAGCTTCAGCTTTCTGAATGACTGACCGACTCGATAATGAAATAAATGCTTTGACTTGGCTTTTACTGAAGTAAAAAAATCAAAGCTTTACTAAAGTACAAGTAAATAAATGGAATAAAAAATAATCATGGAGCGTATCAGCAATCGCGTAATCAGCGTAGCCATGGTGTAGCTACGGCGTAGCTTTGATATCATCGCACATGCTACGGCGTAGCAGTCATGAAATCCTTTTTTTGTACACTAGCTTTCGCCAGTGGATTCGCCGCGTGGATTGCGGAAATTACCCCACTGGAACGAACTACCGGGATATATCCTATGTTCTTATGACCATGACCGGTCATGGTTTATCCGTGTGTCAAACATCCAAATTCGTTGAACCGTTAAGAGTCTATATAACTCAAATTGCTTATCATAATCCTTTAATAATAAGTAATATCGAAAATACTGCAGCCATTAATTTTGAAATAAATATGGTAAAGTTGAGGATTACTATGTTTGACGAAAACAAATGATTCCATAAAAAATTCTCGATACATAAAAAATCCAAAGTTACCTCCAAATCGAAAAATAAGCCGCTGTTAAAAAATTTGTTCAAATTAGATCATGAAACTTTGCATAGTAACTCAAAAAACTATAAAATATTACCATACCTTGTTTTTTTATATTACCATTATTTACGCCGTGAAAATAAATTAACTGAACTATTAGCGCCTTGAAGCCTTCTCCCAGCCGCTCAGTCTCGCTCTCGCTCAGTCGTCGAGCAGTATCGTGCGAGCAAGATAAGGAGTGCCTTTGAGCTGAGGTATTATGGACTCTTAAGGCATGAAAGGGTAACAGACAGAGTTACTTTCGTAATTATAATATTAGTAGGGATACAATCACATGACGATAGCAATGTGTGAATTATTATGTCTTTAACAACAACGAAAATCCTAAACATTTGCAGAACCTAATATTAACTAACAGATAAATTCTTATTTTTATATTATTTATTTATTTTCATAGTTCAATCTTAGCCACAAGATTTAATCATATTTGAGGAGAATTCAAACGGGCATTCGTTTGAATTCTCATTCTTTATAATCTCAGCCGAATTTGAATTCTTTTACAATTTAAATTCGGCTGAGATTTTGATTATCTAAAATGGTTTTAGATAAAAATCGCGGTTTACATTTAAGATAGAACCGGGCGGTAATAAATAAAGCTTTTCTTCTATGAGACACTTTTAAATCGAATTTCCGCGCGACTGAAATCGTGGTCTGTTGTCTACACTAAGTAAAATTACTTAATATAAAAAGAAAAGATTTTTATTTTTGTTTGTAATGAGTCTCAAAAACTACTGGACTGATTTTAAAAATTCTTTCACCAGTGGGGTGCTATATTGTCACTGAGTAACATAGACTATAATTTATAAAAAAAACAAATTAAAAAAATACTTATCCAAATATTTTATTTCTCATAAACCTACAAGGGCACATATGATGAAACGTCAGAATCTAGGTGCAAGGTACCAATTGGTCGTTTCCTATGGAGAAGAGCCGGCAAGAAACTCCACGGTTATTCTTTTAGAAATAAATGGTTTTTACAATGTTTTCAAATTACAGTGGGGAGCCGGTGGCAGAAGCTAGTATTAAATAAAGAATGCATTTGTCTTGGCCTCAAGGTATCTATATTTTCTTTACGATATAACAGACATAAGTTTTTTCATCCTTGATCGATTGGCATCGTGTACAAAAAGCGAGAATGGTCGTTTCACTTGCAAACGGTTCTATTTTCTTTCTCAATTCAAAAAATAGTAATTAATAACTTCAACGGTTACGTTTCCCTGAATATCGTATTCTCATAGATTTAACTGTTAAGAGTACAAGTGATACTGACCGCCTAGTTAGTCTAGTGGTCAATTCCCAGGTTGGGTAAAGTGTGATTGGGTTTTACCATAAGGAATAACTCAGTAGCAGCCCGGATTTTGAATTTGTGCCCAATTGATGGCAATAGCCTCGCCCCCTATTACAAAGGATTTAAACATAACTGGCTGTGCTATAAGTACTCCTCTGCCAAACACTAAGGGAATTACAGGCGTGGTATTTTGGTATAAGAAAAGTAATCAATACTTTTGCATTATACTAAAAACATATAAAATCACATAACAGTTGGCTGTGGTCAGGGTCGCGCATTACGGACTGAAATAGACTAGCCTTGCTGAACTGCCATTATGCCTGAACAATCTTGTACCCCCTTCAAGGTGACGGCCATTTTGTTTTATGAGTTTATTGTGTGATTTGAGGTGGTGGATTATTTATTTAAGATTTGAACACCAGATGCCTGGTAGAAATAAGACGGAAAATATATTGGTATATTTGTCAAATTACAGTACTCGTTTTATTGCAAATAAATATTATTCTTATTCATAATTATAAAATATATAATTATATTAATAGATATTATATTTTATTATTATTTATAATTATCACGAGTATATTCATTTGTCTTGAGAACGATGAGCAGATCATTTCTTTTTTTTAAACAATAATCAGGGATTACGAGTATGATGGATGTCATAATCGCTCAAGTAGATTAGTGATCGCATTATTAAAATTAATTGATAGTTTTTTGTTTTGATCATGCGATACCTTAGAATCATGATTACGGAAAGAATCCTAGTCTCGTTAGCTGTTCCAAACTGTGATATTGTTTTTTACAATGTGCCGATTTTTTTAAATACTATTCTGATTTGGCGTTATACAGGCCGGTTGCTCGGTTGTCGCCTGTTTGCTGACTTATGTTTCGTAACCGCACAAAAAACCCGTTCAAACTACGCATAATCATAAGCTTATAATGTTCCCACTGCTGCGATACCAGCCTCGTCTCTTCTAGAGGGAATGGGCTATAATCTACCACGCGGGCCCAATGCGGGCTCAGACTAAGTATAGCATATTTATTTATTTATATATACTTTATTGTACACCAGATTATACATTACATAAAGGAAAAGTAATACACTACAAAATATACAATGGGCGGCCTTATCGCTTACTGCGATCTCTTCCAGGCAACCTCGGAATGGACAGTGATTTTCTGGACATAAAATGGAGTTGTCTTAGGTGCAAATAAAAGGTATATAATAATAAATAATAATAATTGTTTATTTAGCAAAAGTAATACATAGACACAGATTCAACACAGTGGTAGACACATACAATAATCATGAATGGCTGTTTATACATAAGTGTAGGGTTACAAAAGTATTAAATGTATTAGACAAAAAAATTAAACCCTGCCTCTCAAACTAGGAGATCTGTATCTTGAGAGACAGTGTTCGGCAAAACGTAAGTAAAATTTTGTTGTACCTTAAAGAGTGAAGGGGTGTCAATCTACCATTACATATAGTGAATTGAACATCAAGTGATGCGTGAGTGTGTGATGTGTATACTAAGATTACATGCAGTTGTGAGAGAAAATTAAAAATATTATTATAATAATATAAAAAGAAATGTTTACTTATTTTTATGCTTAACATTTCAGTGGCGTGTTTTAGCGTGTGGTGTGTGTCAGAGCGTGTGTGTGTGTATGTGTGCGCGTGTGTGTGAGGGTGTATGTGTGTGCGAGCGAGAGGGTGTGTGATCATGTGAATTTATTGTGTAAATGTACATATATGTGTTGTAAATTTTTGTATCTAGCAATAATTATGTCAAGCGACGTAAGTCAGTAGTGATTCTGTTTTACTATAATCCTGCTGTAAAAGCCAGGCCGTAGTTTTAGATTTAACTATAAACTTATTAAGATTTATTATGTCCAGTTCTTTCTGTATTTTTTTGTAAATGTGAGTGCTTAGTACATAATACTGGTGTCTTGCAAATGAGGTTTTGTGTTGAACGCCTGAAGGCACATATGTTCTTTTGCTTGGATCAGACGGAGGCAAGCCGCCATGTGCCCTAAGAATAGATTTGAGAACATAGAGCTGCCGAACCGTTAGAACTTTACAGTCTGCGTATAACTGTGCCGTAGGGTGTCTGTAGTGCTTCCTTGTCATCACTTTAAGCACCGCCCTTTGAGCCCTTTCTGCTCTCAGCAAGTATGTTTTGGCTGCTCCACCCCATGCAGTTATACAATATCCAATAATCGATTGGCATAAACTGTAGTACACCATTTTGAGAATATCGATAGTGGCAGATTCCCGGAGAGATTTAAATATATGAATAAGACGAAGTGTTCGAGTTGTTAGTGTATCAATTTGTTTGTCCCATCTCAAGCTATCGTCCATATGCACACCCAGGTATTTGACACTATTGGTTTTAACAATTGTAGGGCATGTGCATGACGTCCGCAGATTCTGACACGAGTGAGCTGTTATATTATAATCTGATGTGGGTTTGGAGTTACTTCGGATTGCAAACGGTATACAGAAGGTTTTCTTAAGATTTAGTGTCAGCAAGTTCAGATCAAACCAGGTCATTATTGAGGACAGCGCAGATTCTGCCTTTATTTTAACATCCTCCCATGTAGGGCCGTGAACAAGAATCGCGGTGTCATCAGCATATGCGTAGATTTTACAAGCGGGTAGCGACATTCTACAAAGGTCATCTATATAAATTTGAAAAAGTGTGGGGCCTAATATGCTTCCCTGTGGAACGCCATATGACACAAATTCTTCGTCACTGTAGCTCGATTCAATCTTAACTCGCTGCCTACGATTTCTCAGGTAATCTCTGAAGATCTCCAGAGCTATGCCACGTACACCCAAGGATTCTAACTTAGATATTAGTAAGGGAACAGAAACTGTGTCGAAAGCCTTGGATTTATATTTGATTATATATAGGTACAATATACTATAATAGATACACAGATAAATGCTATATAATAGATAAATGGATACATACATACTAACTATAGCAACGAAAATAAATGACGAATATTATTACAGCTAACGATAAAAACAGAATCATAACGACAAGTAATGTTCTTTCACGAGTCTTTTAAACACTGGCAACGATTGCGCGCGCTTTATTGAAACTGGTAATGCATTCCACAAACGAGCTGCCTGGACAGTAAAGGATTTGTCAAAGAAAGTTGTGGAATGCATTGGCATTTTAAGCATAAGTATAATCAGGCTATCATTTCACTTGGACTCAGGCCTTCTCTCTGTAAGAGGGACTGGACGGTACTCCACCACGCGAGCCCAGTGCGGGTTGGTGGATGTCACATGTCTTCGAATTTTGGGTTGTAGGACATGCCGGTTTCCTCACGATGTTTTCCTTTACCGTTTTGAGAGCAGTGGTGATGAAATAAAGAACACAAAATAAAGCGCCTACTTGGTCTCGAACCCACGTAAGTCGGGGCCGATACCTCTAGGCCACCACTGCTCTTTACTACCTAAAACTAAGTAGATACCTTTTATAGCAATTCCCGCGGTTTAAAGATATTAAAACAAAACTAGTAGATACAGCACGTAGTACACCTGTCCCACAACTTGAAAAGTATTTCAGACCAGCGTTATTTACTCACATGTAGGTACTTTTACAGGCGAAGGTACAAAACATACGTTGAATAATTCATGGGGGCGCCACCGTCGCTTTGTGGCTGTAATTCAGTTAGGCCACGCGAGACTGGGTCAAGACACTTGAATTAACACTGTAGGGCTTTTGTTATTAATTAGACCCTATTTTGTTTGTATTGCTAAAGAATGTAAATTAATTTGGGTGAGAAATTTTTGAATTTTTTTTTTTTGAATGTTTGTTGGTAAGTGGCTGGGCGTTTTAAAAATCGTACATGCGTTACACGTATAAGGGCCTTGTAACACTGGCGATTGCAAGCGTGTTTTCAGCGAAGCGATTGATTAACGAGCTCGCTGCGTGTGCGAAGCGCAACAAGAGCGATTGACATAAGTGTACAAGAGAGGGCGAAACAAGCGAGTGTACAATATTGTGAAGACGCGGAAAACACGTGGCGTAGTCGCAGCTAGCTCGCTTTGTACCCGCAGAGAGCACGTTCACAAATCGCTCTGCTGGAAACACGCTTGCAAATCATCAGTGTGATTACGCTCTAAAGCGTGTTGGCAAACAACCTATGCAGGAGTCCTAAACGTAGTCAGACATCAAACAAGGTAACAAAGCCCGTTCCTTTACCGTATGTCATGATTATCAGACTGTTTATAATGCCATCAAGAAGCATTCATGTATAATGTAAATGAAATTGCGTTAAGTTATAACGTTAACTGACAAAATACACGATGAAAATTTAATGAATGAAAACAAGCGCTGTAACAATTCGGTAGAACAACGTCATTATTTATTCACACGTTTACAAGCGAAATATTAATTTTAATACATTAACACTACAGATGAACGTTAACAGGACAAGCTGACGTGGAATCTCCATAAAATTTATACACAGCAATTTTATTGTGAAAGCCGACAATGTTATGTTCAAAAGCATAAGCTGTGTACATTTGATGAACGGATGTAACAATATCGTAATGTAGAAACTGTTAATTAAATTAGTAGTAATAACTAGTATTATAAATGCGAAAGTGAGTTTATAATAAACATATAATACGTATATATATAGTGTGTCTGGTCACCGGTGTCCGAGCCGTTAAGGCGAAGCAGTATGATAAATGTTATCGACAAATCCACCATAATAAGGCATTTTGCCCCTACAGTTTTGAAATGGTTAAGTGAAAAAAAATAACAATTTTTTCACACTTTTTACGTTTCAAGTATTATTTTAAGGTTTTAATGGGAGTTTTTGATAAACCATTTAGTGTCAACTTATTGCCTACTTTTGTAGCTGTCGAACGAAACTGTCACTTTTATGCGTGTAGGACCTCCACATCGGTAGATATTGTAAAATAAATGAAACCACTGTACTCAGTAAAACAAAAAAATTAAATGGCCGCCATTTCAAAACAGTAGGGGCAAAATGCCTTATTAGGGGATTTGTCAATAAAATTGATCATATTGCTTCGCCTTAACGGGTTGGACACCGGTGACCAGACACACTATATATGTCGGAGGAGGGTATGTGTCTCTCTCGTTATCAGGCATATTTTAACTACTGTGGGCTGTGTGGGTAGTGTTGGTTATTGCACAATAGAAAAAACCGTTTACAGTTGAGATCAAATTTTAATTTACGATCACATTCATCACACTACCATTTCACACACTGTAGGTACACGACACAAGTATTCGAAACGCGCGACAGTTTCTAAACGTCTTCACCGCTTGGTCACCACCCATCAAGTCTGCTTCTGCTCTGCTGAGCCCCGGCCGGCAGCTGGTCCGAGCGGTATGTTGTAGATTATGTCGAGCGCCGCTACTAGGCGGCGCTGGCGATGGTACTCGCATCAGTAATGTATTTGGGTTTTGTTTATTTTTTTGTTTTTTTGTTACGCTTTCACGCTAAAATGGCTTAACGGATTTGGATGTTAATAATCCAGGTCATGGTCTACCCATAAGCCTATGGGTAGACCATGACCTGGATTATTAGCATTAATATAGGATACTTTTTATCCTGTTATTCCCACGGGATCGAGACTTATGCATGTGAAACCACAAGGCGCAGCTAGTTCATAATAAAGAAAACCTTAAAGAGATTCTTAAAGAGTCTTTTAGTATGTACCTATTCAAATTACCTAATAAGCTGCACTGTACACTGTCACAGTATAATAAAGTAACAGTATTATGTCTCGGCAGTGACCTTGAAATACTGCCGCGCACTCGAGACTTGCTTACTGGTATACACTGAGATTGCAAAGCGCGTCATTTCGGCCGTTTTCTATGAATACATAATACTGTTACTTATTTTACTGTGAATTTGTTCAGCAGTCTCAGTAATTAATTGGCAATTCATTTATTCCAATCATAATAGCATTGAAGATGATCTGAGGGGCAATTCCCGTAACTTTTAAGAACGTTCGCATTCGCATCTCATTCGCAATCTGTCAAAAATACAATCAAGTTACCAACATTTTTGACAAGTTTGACAGATTGCGACTAGAATGTGAACGTTTTTTAAGTACGAGAATTGGCCTTCTGATCTGCATTAATTGCGTAACATACTTTCAATCATAATCCGAAGGATTTTAAAAGAAATTACGCTGTTTCATATGTTTGATAAATTTGTCTGCTCAACAACGAAAGTAACGCAATGAATGTTGTTGAACTGTCAAAATGATCGTCATCGTCAGTTAGTTAAAATAGTGTGTTACACAATAATTACTCAGCTGATCAACCTGATTCAAACTGTTGTAAATGTTCTGAGCACAGCTTGACGTATTCTTCAACTAAAATGCAAAGAAACTTCCAGACAAGGTGTTATTAAGGAAATGCTGTAACAATGGACTGAATAATTTACTCCTATTCTTTATTATTAAAAAGATACCTTCCGAATGCGACTTCTAAAAAAGTTTTGTAGCATCCCTAACTCGCAGCAGCCGAGTATTACCAAAGACAAAACGTCGGCCAGTGAATAATGCATGAACATTTACTGGTGGGAGTGAATCATTTTAACGCTGAGCTGCGTTTGGGAGGTCTTCTAATAATTCAGTCTGAATCATAGTGTTAGAGAAGGAATAAGTGGCTCTGTTTGACTGGGTAATTCTGTTTAGAAATGTACCCACTATTCTTTGGCCAAATTACGTAACTTAACATTGACGAAATTTGCTTTTAATTCAACATAAAATTTCAACTATTTCAATGCATTCTTCTAGTAAACAGGTATATCATTATTATAAAAATAAGTCCTTAATATGATCCTTATCTGATTATTGCAGATGTTATTATTGTACTTCACTTACAAGGAGGAGCTTAGTAACAACAGCCGCACTGGTCGATCCATCAGGTGAAGCGACGCTTGCCGGGTTGGTCTGTGGATGGGTGTCCATCTTAACATACCGAGATTCCTCCGTGCCTCGGAAAGTACGTTATACCGTTGGTCTCGGCTGTCATTCGTGGATCTTTGAGAGTCGTTACGGGCCGTCAGAAGCCCGAAAGTCTGACAACTAGTTTTAACAAGGGGTATCGTATTAATTACCCAGTTGCTGGGTTGTGGAGGTCAGATAGTCAGTCGCTCCATGTGAAATACTGGTATTCAGCTGCAACAGGGGGCCTACTCCCTAAGCGAAATCCCTTCGTTCGGCCATCGTTACGGGCGCTTCGTTCTCCGTCTCACTTACGGACATACCTACCGCAAGTTACACAGAGAGCGAAGCGCCCGTAACGACGGCCGAACGAACGGATTTCGCTTAGGGAGTAGGCCCCCTGGTTAGACTGGAAGCCGACCCCAACATAGTTGGGAAAAGGCTAGGCAGATTGACTTACAAGGATTCGGGTGAAATCGTGTTGGTTTCCAGATTCAGTGTTTCATCTCCCATAATCTATGTACTAAATATTGAGAACCCTTCTGCCGGGCTAATGAGCTTATAAAACAATGCATGTTTTGCACTGCTGGGCAAAGTTCTCCCTTTTTTCCTTCCATAACTCTATATTTTGTGCGATACCTGGCCAAATCCTAATATATACGTAATATTATAAATGCGAAAGTGAGTTTGTTTGTTTGTTACGCTTTCACGCTAAAACGGCTGAACGGATTTGGATGAAGTTTAGCAAATGAGTAAACCAAGATCTGGAGTAGGACATAGGATACCTTTTATCCCGATATTCCCACGAAATCGAGACTTATGCGGTTGAAACCGCGGGGTGCAGCTAGTGTATATTATTATAAAAGCGAAAGTGAGTTTGTTTGTTTTTTGTTAAGCTTTCACGCTAAAACGGCTGAACGGATTAAGATGAAATTTGGCACTTGGGTAGACCATAGCCTGGGTTAGGACAAAGGATACTTTTATTTCGGTAGTACGTTTTCTTCGGATAAGTTCCAACTTCCAAGCGGGCGAAGACGCGGTCAAAATCTTACCTAATGGCGCAGACAGCCAGACAATTCCAGGGTTAATTATTAATTTCACCTAAGTCTCTAAAAATAATTCAATTATAAACGATTACGCCAAATCAAACGAATCCAAATCTGTATAATTTATTAAATTATTTGGTCGAACCCAATAATTCATTTTCAATTTTCCCTAATCAGATATTCAGCTTTGGTCACTGCACTCGCCCATTATTCGCCACACAACCGGTTTACGTCCCAGTGAATTTAACCCGTAATCTGCAACATGGTTTTGCCCCGCGTATATTAATGGTTACTCGTATCTACGTCAGTGCATATAAATTGTAATATCATAAAATGTAAAGCAGGAACGGGTTATTAGTGCAGATGGACGTGCTTAGAATGAGAGCATTTGCGAATTTGCTGTTCTGTTGAAATACAGATGCATTATTTGTGGTTAGGGGATTTATAATTCAACTTGTATAATAATTGGGGTACCTAGCCTACATGAAAGAGTCTAAAGTTACATAGAAGCCATCAGGTTAGATAGATAGATAGAATATTCTGTATTATGCACAACATACAAATTACAGAAATACGAAATACGGGTTCTGAGTTACTTATTTATTTTTTGTGAAAATGAAAAACTTGAAACGCTGTATACGTTAGCATCCGGTTCGCTGCTGCTTTCCAATCTTTTTGCGTAATCAAATTTTTATTTGGAAAAAAATTCGCTAATTCTGAAACCTCACCAACATATTCCGATCTAGCCAATCCCACTCAACTCCTTTTTTACTGTTTCAAAATTCTACGCTGCGACAGCTTCCATACGGTACGTTTCCATCAAACTTAAAAACTGCAATATTGGAAGTCGAAACCAATATCGGGACTTATATAGAACGTTTCGCGAATAAAGCCGACGATCAATTTCGAATATACTTCACGTACTCCGGCCACGTGATTCGCAGAGCAATGCAGTGGCGTGCATCGAAACTATAGGTACATTCCCAATTTCGTTACTCACGCTCCAAAACTTTTGATTAGTTGCAAATTTCGAAGAAAATTTCTGCAACGCTCTTAATTAAACAGCATTTGTTTCGAACTTCTTTTTGTGGACCGTCTACTTAAGAAATTGAATTTCGCCAATTTTGAATGAACTTTAAACTTACAAGTTTGTCTTGCAAGTAAAATGGTGAAATGAGAAATGGATTCTATTTTTGATCGGTAGCAGCTATTAAATGACTGCTATTAAATTAAATTAGCTACTTACGTACTTATTCATCCAATATTTTAATATACTCTAAAATTCTCGATAACACACCAATACTAAAACACGAAAAAAAAACATTTATCATATAAAAATGTTGCATCATGGCATACTTCCGAGAAACCATTGACTTAAGTATTTACGTAGTACACTACTTGTAAACTCCTCTTCTAAGAAGGGAAACATGTCTAAATAATAAAAAAAATATACTGTTCGTTAGTAAGCGCATCACTTGAGAACGTCTGGATCGATTTGGCTAAATTTGGTTTTAAAATATTCGTAATAGTCCGAATCAGGTTAATAAAAAAATAAAAAATAAAAAGTTGGCGTGGAAAATTGGAAAATCCGGGAAAACACTGAAGTGATCTTTTTCTTTAGATAAAAAATTTGACAGGACATCTGTCGGGTCAGCTAGTTAAAAGATCAATAAACTTAACAGGAAAATGCCCACGTTGTGATTAAAGAAATAGCTTTTTTTAATGTTGAGGTGACCAAAGCAGAAGATTAAATTTAGATTATTAATTCAGTAGTAGTCGCAAACTTGCAAACATAAAATAAATAGTTTAGATTTAAATTAAATAAAACATCGAGTTAACAAGTCATCACTATCAGAAGCAACGCAAACATATTTTTTCAAAAAGGATCATTATTAACTCGTAGCTCACTTATCGAAAGTCGTTCTCAAGTCGAACAACATGCAACCCCAGTTTCAATATCCGGGCTTTATCAAAGTTTGCTCAAATCCTCGCCTCCCGGACAATATCCGACACTTGAGAATTAAACGAAAGCGGTCGTTTATTCTGGGTTGAAATGTATTTTTAATAGATAATTTTACACTGTTTGGATTAAATGATTTTCTGAATATTTAAAAGACCGCATAAATGCCCTATTTCAAGCCAGCCGATCGTGAGATCGAGATCGACCCGTGCGGTTGACCGAAGGTTAAGCTACGCTTGCCACGGTCGGTTCGTGGATGGGTGACCATCCATTACATATCGAGACCCCTCCACGCCTCGGAGAGCCCGTTAAGCCGTTGGTCCTTCGCTGTCATTCGTAGATCTTTGACAGTCGTTACGGGTAGTCAGTCATCAGCCCAAAAGACTGACTTGACCAGTCTTACCAAGGGGTATCGTGTACCACAGTAACTGGGTTGTAGAGGTTAGATAGGCACTCCATGTAAAATACTGGTATTCAGCAGCATTGGGTTAGACTGGAAGCCGACCCCAACATAGTTGGGAAAAGGCTAGGCAGATTTATTTCAAGGCTCGAACGAAACTAACTTTAGTTACTAAGCGAAACTAACGTTAGTTTCACTTTGCGTTTCTCACCAAACAATAAACGTTTATAGTTTGAAAGTGACTAACGAACTAAAGACGCTAAGCATTTGAATTCTGTTAGGTCAACTCGGGTTAATGGTATTTAAATACTACATTTACGGCAAACAGACATGTAAATGTTCCAAGTATAGTGTTCGTGACGAACGAACGTAATGTGTTTTATTGCATGTCAATAAAACACCTATGTTACAATTTTCGTTTTTAGGATATGTCTCAGTTCAGTATTTCAGTACATAGAAGTACCTGGTCGACCGAACTGAGTTTGGGGGAAAATAGAGAATGAGTACATACTAATTCCATGCTGCCATGGTAGTAGGTACTTACTAATTCCATGCTGCCATATCCTTATTTTAAGGTAGCCATCTTGTGCTAATCATCCTGGGCTCTCTCTCTCTGCTCGCGTGAAAATACGGAGAAAACAAATTTTCCCAGATATGAGACCTAGCTAGATCGATTTTTGGCCACCGTAAACCCCTATAATGCAACTATCATCGAAATTGTTAGAGCTGTTTTTGAGAACGTGATTGCAAATATATAAATGCAAATATTGCTCATTTAATAGTATAAGATTTATGTTCGTATAAGCCGTGCGCCCGATGGGTTCCAATTAGCAAAAATTGAGGACGTCCATAAAAACTTCAAAAATTCTTCCTTAGTGCTCACTTTAGTTATAAAAAGAACTCTTGTGCAAAATTTCATGATTCTAGACTGACTGCGTTGTCTGACAGGCAATGGAATCGAAGTAGGTTGTGAAAAACGTAAAAACAAAAAAAAAAAGCGATGATTCTTGTCCAATAAATTGGTTTGTAAACACCTTTTTACATTGTATTTTTCAAGACATTGCCAAAGCTAATGGCAATGTCTCTTTTTTGATTGTTAGCTAAATGAGTACGAATTTTGACTCGCCTCATTGGAGCGATCTTAGACAGAGCTATTTTGACGATGCATTGGCAGCATTCCCGGAGCATTGAAGCAAGGGAATGCCTCGAGTTTACACCGATGAATGAAACAGAGTATTTCTTACATTATACAAATCTTTTTTACAAAACGAGGGTGACCGAGTGACTTTCTATACAGGTTTTGACGATGGACATTAGTCATATAATACCCAAAAGAAGTGTCACCCGGCCACAAAAAAGACTAGATTCTTATGGAAAATTAATTCCTGAACTTTGTTTAGTGAAGGAAAACTTACTTGAAGGATTGATTCTGCGATTTTGCTTTTTATCAGAGTACCTACCTTTATAAAATAGTTTCCCTAGAATGCGAGTGAAACCACGGACTATAAGCTTGAATACATTAATACTATAAAGAGGTAAAGTTTGTAAGTTTGGTATAGGAGGAAATCTCTGGAAGTACTTATCCGGCTTCGAAAATTTGTTTCACTGGCAGAAAGCTGTATACACTATTTTGTCGAGTGCATTCTGAAAGTGGGCAACGTCGCAAATATTTGTCAAATAGCGAGCTCGTGGCTAAGTAATAACAGCCGCACGGGTCGATCCATCAAGTTTAGCTATGCTTGCCGGGGTTGTTCCGTGGATAGGTGACCATCTTTACATATCGAGACTCCTCCGTCCCTCGGAAAGCACATTAAGCCGTTGGTCCCAGCCTCCCAGCTGTCATGTGGATCATTGACAGTCGTTACGGGTCGTCAGAAGCCCGGAACTCTGACAGCCAGTCTTACCAAGGGGTATCGTTTTACCCAGTAACTGGATTGTGGAGTTCAGATAGGTAGTCGCTCCATGTAAAATACTGGTATTCAGCTGCATCCGGTTAGACTGGAAGCCGACCTTAACATAGTTCGGAAAAGGCTAGGCAGATTGATTGATTGAATTTGGCAATATTACTGTATGGAAATATGAAAAATGGCTAACTAGTGAACTAAAATATTGAATAGGAAATGCAATAATTAATATCGTAACACCGAATATTTAGTTTTAGATGTAAAAACAGTTGGAAATTTTCCAAATGCATTTTTTATACATGAAACGATTACAACATCAAGTTCAGTGTTATAATTGCAATTCATTATTAATATTCTAGTTCTCTAGTTAGCGATATTTCATATTTCCATACAATTATATTGCCAAATTAATCAAAAGAGGTAGGTAAATATTTGACAGCTAAACGCGCCGTTGCCAACTTTTAGAATGAACGCTCATAAGATATGTTTTATATTATAGTTGATTTCCGCGCGGGCGAAGTCACGAGCCGAAGCTAGCTTCGTATAATATACAAAATGGATAAATACGGTCTATTGCGCTTCGTGACGCTTATTGATACCGAACGTTTTCATACAAAATATATCCCAAGCAAAGATGAATGACGTCATTTAAACGTCGATATGAATTTTTTACATTTCCCGGACGCGATTGATTCGATTTGTGCTCGTAACTCAGACAATGCTTCCTTTATAAATGCAAATTGATCTATGAATTGGCGTTCCTACCAATTTTCAAAATGCAGGTTTTCTTCTTGAATATTATGTTCTTTCTTTTTTATGATACTAATAATTTGCGAAGTTAGATCGGATTTAGCTGTTAAAGAGCTGAAATATCATTATTTTGGAGAGCCGCACTGACATTCTCTGCCTGCAAAAATCAACTTAATATTTTAAATAAAGAAGTCGGTTAAATATCATCATCATCTTGTTTAGTCAGATTCTTGAAAATTTTTGACTTTTTCATTTAGGCGTTAAATATAAAACAACTCGATCATTGAATAAGCGTACTTAAATTTTTATCGTTTTATCATAAAAAATATGTTTTGCTTTTTGTATAACACGTCTTGCTATGGAAGAGCGGACTCTCCTAAAATTGGGTCCCCCACCTATGAAATTGGCGTTTTTTACTCACAAATAGAGAACCCCGTCACTTCTATGATTTAAAATATTAATCAATTGCTTGGTATTATATCGAATAATGGCCACCATAGACCAATAGTAAAAGAACCTTATTAATTAAGTTTTATAAACATAAAAAATACCTTAAAAATGACTCCTCCTTTTGTTAGCAGAAATTACCACTATTTGTTTTAACTTAGCCAAAACTTATTTTTGTCGCTTAATCTAAGTGGCATATTCGTTAACTTAGTTTTTAAACATTAGTGCATAAAAGTTTTAAAACATTCGTGTTCATGGTTGATAAATTATGAAAATGTTAGTATGACAAATGTAACGTCTTTAAAATTATTCATATAAAACGCTGATTTCATAGGTGGGGACCTATTACATGCACTATCTGCCTATAAGGAGGATCCAATATTTAAAAAAATTGCTTACACAAATACTTGTTTTACCAAAAAATCTTTTTTTAAATACTTTTTGTTTATTTTTTTCGTATGGAAATCCATTCATATTTTTACACGACTGCCCAAAAAGGAGTGTAATGTTTTCAGGGTTAATCTATGTAATGTATGTATGTGAGTTTCTTTGATCCATCATAATTTTTAAATGCCTGAACAGATTTGGATGTATGGTGTATCGTTAGAACCCTTACATCATCCCAAGTAACATAGGCTATAATAAAAAAAAACAAATATCAGCAGTATGGCTCCAATAAAAAAATAATCATTGATCACAATCCAATCGAAGGGTTATAAAATAAACATAAAACTTGTCACTAAAATGTATAAAATAAAAATAAATCATTTAAAAAAGCCACAACTGCCCTGCCAAAAAATGAAATAAAAAATAAAAAACAAGTTGTATTATTTAATCTGTAATTATACAAAGCGAATAGTCACTCATTTACTCGCTGACTAAAAATATAAACAAAATTTAAATTGCAGTCGGGGGACCTCTTAGATTAAATAGTGTTTGACACAACGACAGGGCAGTTTTTTTTTTTAAATTTACACTTGTTAAGTCAACCAATTGAAAAAAAATAAAAATATGTTAAAAATTCTAAAGTCATTTATTCCAACTAGGCTGAGAATCTGCACTTTTCGAACGTCAAACTTACATTACAACCAAGTGATGATTCGAGACTGAAACGAAAATTATAAAAAATTTACCAACATTTCATATCTCTGTAATTTTTCCCTGTATAAACGGGATTCCCCATTTACCTGATGTAAGCAATCGCCCCCATTTAAATCACGCGGGCAACCCCAACGATTACGAATAACAAATTATTCTCAATTATTCCGTGTCCCATCATGAAATATGCGCATACATTTCAGAATTTACGACCTGAACTCTATTCTATATGAGAAAACGTATGACTCATCATACATGAGCATTAAAACCCCTATTTTTTAACGTCCTTTTTAATATCAGCAAGCAATTTACCAAGAGGATTGTGACCTTTGCATTTCTCAGCCGAGTGCATAACTTATTCTATTTTCTAACAATAATCGCCCTTATAGCTACAAAGATAAAGTAGATTTTACTGTGTTAAGGTGGTGTTGAGCAAAACGTTTCACGGCCACTGCACTGCCTGGGCGGTCAGCGTGCTAATCAATACCCAAGGAACAGATGCTTTGGCTTATAAATTATACGCGGATTATCACAAGGGATCGTTTGTCAGTCGATTAGCTCTGGTTTATTTTCAGATTGTCGAGAAAAGTAACTGTGTCACATCGTTAGTTTTATAAATGAAACATGATTTTATTTATGTAAATCACGCACAGCAGCGCACAGCACACACACGCACAGCGTCTGTTCAGCACGCGTTGCATCACCACAGTAGAAAAGGGTTTTGTCGACGGGAGAATAGAGAAAATGACAGATTGTGATTGTCTATCTGTCATTTTGTCTATTCTTCCGTCGACAAAACCCGTTTCTACGGTGGTTATGCAACGCGTGCTGAGGACACTCTTTTAAAGTCCAAACTTAATCTTGGTAAGACCTTGTGAGGTACATATACATACATTGCTGTCTGAAATGGTCTTTTGAGGAAAGAACCCCACAGATTTGAGTGAACCTGTCCAGACAGTGCATATATTTGTCAGTAGGTAATCGTGTGTGATTTAGTAAGGATCAACCTACTAATAGGTGGGTAAAAAAATATGTCCTCGCTAAATGGTGGTCAAATAGGTAAATAGCCTGGAAAATTAATTATTTAAGGAGTTATTTGTATTAAGTCTGTCACTTAACGCTACATAAAACGTCAACAAGGAAACCCTCTTCCTGCTAGTCACCTCTAGTTAACCAACAGCTTTCTGTGTGGTGTGCATTTCATAGCATTTAATTGCGCATAAGAGTGTGATCTCATTTCTATATGAACCATATGTGAGTGACCCAGTTTCCTCTAGTGAACTTGTCATGCTTGGAAACTATCGAATTAGATATAACTATATAATGTTTTTTTTTTTTTTGGGTTGGAAATCATTAAATGACTCCTCCCGCTCTGGGCGGAGCGAGAGGGAGTGTTAGACTTTTACTGACTAAAACCCACCCGTGTTCCTTCCGTTGCCTGTGTGCCGGGGCCGCGATATCCCTTTCGGACAAACTCGCAACCCTGGCAGGAACTATATTACTACTTCCAATATTAATTACAATATATATAAATATATTAATATTATATTATATTACTTCAATCATTATATAACTATATAATGATTGAAGTAATATAATATTTAAAGCTATAATTTATATTTATTTAAATATACTTAATTGTACACCAGAAAATACGTAGTAAATAGAAAATTTAACACTACAAAACATACAATGGGCGGCCTTATCGCTTTCTGCGATTTCTTCCAGGCAAACTTGGAATGGACAGTGATTGCGTGGACATAAAAATGGGGTAGACATTGGTGGAAAATTAATAATTATAGATACAGTATATTATAATAGACACATAGATAGATATATATATATATATATGCTATATAATAGATACATAATAAATATATAAGAATATTTATATAAGCAATATTAGCAATATTTATATAGGTTTCTATCTGTCACTCTGCAACGGCGAATTCATGGTTTACTGGCCTTTTGGACCTTATTAATAATTTACACTAACCTACCAATTTGAGTTCAATCGCCTATGAAATATAAGAAGAGAAATAAATTGTATATCAAATTGACTAATAAATTAAATTGTCCGTATATTCAAATCACTACTGTCATTCTTTGACAGCAGTATGGAATAGCTTTAATACGGCAAATTGAAGTAGTGTGTCTTTTTCTTGAATTTTATAACAGCTATTAAAGTTATTTATTCTGTTATAAATTTATTAAAACGGACACACTCTTCCCTGTCTTTATTATTCTAGCGTATGGCACTAGTGGGTTTTAGCTGAAAATCAGCGTCAGGTGGTACACTTTATGTTGCCATCTGACATGTTCTGTATACTGAGCTGAGGCCCTATTGGCATTATAATCATTGTTTTCTGTTTTTTTTTAATAAGGTGTATTTTTCGATGTGACTTTTGCGATGTCACACGGCGTCCGCCAGGCGACAGCGAGTAAATCTTACCACTTTTCTCTATAATAAGTTGAACAAAACCCTGAACATAAATCCCCTTACGATTCGCGAAACAAAAAATAAGGTAAAGATCTGGCTACTGACTCAGAACTACAACGCAACTGAAAACTTACTGCAATCAACATAAATATATATAAGAACACAAATCATTGGTATTCACACAGTCATATACACACCCCAACACACACGCACACATACACACAGAAACTCACGCATACCAGTACCTATTCTTGATTATTATTTAATTTTGTTTAATCAGCACTTTATTATTGTAATTTGTTTATGTTTTAATTTTATTAATACTGTTCTCAATTTTTAAGTTAACATTGCTTTATTTTGATTTGATGAGAGTGTTTTATTTAATTTGCTTTAACTTTAATTAAGTTGTTTTATTCAATTTTTTGTTTAATTTAATTTAAGGTAAGATAATTTTATCACCTAGCTGCTTAAATGGAAGAAGTCACTGGCTCCTGAAATACAGGTACTCTAACCTAGCTCTGGAGCCAGGGTCTCAATTTTTTTGTAATCTATTTATGGCAATAAAGAATTTATTATTATTATTTTTTGTTTTTTCTTTTACGTTTCTCGGGACCCTGGGGACCCGGACCTTTGGAAGGCATACGAGGGGCCGAAGCCAACTCGCAGAAGCCCGTTAGGCGTTTAAATGAAATGAGGCACCAACCGACGATTAATATTAACCGATTATTATTATTATTTCGTTTATTCAAATTTTTTCATATTAAATTACATTTTTAAATATATTTTACAGAAGATATTAAAAAAAAAACATTTAAAAATATAAAAAAATAGTGGTCCGCTGGTGTCGGGAGCAGGGTCCAAGCTACCGGTGGTTAGGGCTGCAGAGACAGGAACCTCCTCACAATGCGAGCCGTATCGAGGAGTACTGCCTTCTGAATCAGGCCCTTGATCCAACCGCCTAACGACAGCCTCGAGAGATGTTGGTCGAGGCTTTCGGCTATCAGGTCATTGGCCGTTACGACAATCGGCACAATGATAGCCGAGGTCACATTCCACATGTCGACAACCTCGTGTGCTAAGTCGAGATATTTAATTTGTTTCTCTTTCTCAGCTTTCACGAGGTTCCCGTCATGTGGGATGGTAACATCGACTATCATTGCGCGGCGCACTAATCGGTCTATCACCACTATATCAGGCTTATTGGCTACAATAGTCCTGTCAGTAATGATAGACCGATCCCAGTATAACGTGACATGGTCATTTTCGAGAACTGGGTCGGGCTCATACTTGTAATACGGTACCTCAGAGTCAACAAGTTTATATTTCAAAGCAAGTTTCTGGTGAATAATCCTGGCCACTTGGTTATGCCTGTGTAAGTACTCGCCGTTAGCCAGACGCGAACAACCAGAGATAATATGTCTAATGGACTCACCCGAACGATGGCATGCCCGACACACGTCAACCGTCCCGTCCTTCATAATATGTCTCCGGTAGTTATTCGTCAAGATAACTTCGTCCATAATTGCACAGACAAAACCTTCAGTTTCCCCGAAAAGGTTACCGAAACGTAGCCAGGATACGGACGCTAAGAAATCTACACCAGGCTCATGAAGCGCCCGATAGTAGCGCCCGTGAAGCTCCTTGCTCTGCCATACCTCCTTGCGGTCATCTGTAGTAAGTATTACAGGTTTGCGCCAGTTCTCTTTAGCCATGGAGAGCGGGGTGAGTCCCTTGTCCACTGCGACCACATCCCAGTGCATACCCACTTCGGTTTAAAAAAAATAATCCCTGAGGTTGCACACCTCGCGGTTGTGGAGGGTCTTAGCGTTTAAAAAGCCTCGACCCCCGCATTTCCGCGGGATGTACAGTCTCGTGGCAGTAACGTGGGTGATGCATCCGGTTTGCGGTCAGGAGTGTACGGACCCTTCTGTCCAGGGCGTCGAGTTCGGTCTGAGTCCATTTGAGTATGCCGAAAGAGTACATCAAAACCGGCATGACCCAACCGTTGTAGGCGCGCACCTTGTTTCCGCCCGAAAGAAGGCTAATTAAAACCTTCTTCAGGCGACCAAAGAAGCGCTCCTTCAACGATTGCTTCATGTCAGCAACGTTGATGCCTAACGCTTCCGACATACCCAAATACTTATAGCTTTCGGCTGAGGAGAGGGATCTAAGGTGTATGGAGTCCGAGAGTTGAGTTCCCTCGGATTCCATAATCTCCCCTCGCTTTACATGCATGACTGCACATTTGTCCACACCAAATTCCACCCTGATGGCGCTACTGAATGTTTCAGTTACCTTCAGTAGCTCCATCAGTCGCAATTTGTTGGGGGCAAAGAGTTTCAAATCATCCATGTAAAGGAGGTGAGAATATGACCTGACCACCTTTCCTCAACCGATAGCCTAGACCTGAATACTCCAGCAGTGTACTTAGAGGATTCAGGGCTAGGCAGAACCAAAGTGGACTCAAACTGTCGCCCTGAAATATTCCCCGTTTAATCCATACAGGCTCATGGTTCCCCTGGATCTGTCGACATCCTGGATAGCAAAGGACCGTCGTCCATTGCCCCATACACGACTTCAAGAAGGTGCGCAGAGTTGCATCTATCTTGTACAACTCCAGCACCCTCATGAGCCATGTATGTGGCACCGAGTCGTAGGCCTTCTTATAGTCTATCCAGCATGTCGACAGATCCTTGCGGGATCGACGAACCTGTTGGCTTATGGCCATGTCAATGAGGAGTAGCTCCTTAGTACCGCGGGACCCATTCCTACATCCATTTTGAGAGGCAGACATAATAGAGTTATTGTCAATGTGTGTGTGTTAATTTTCGCTCTCAAAATGGATGTAAGAAGTTTATAAACCGTCGACAAACATGTGATCGGTCTATAATTCTTGGGTTCCGCAGGGCTACCTGACTTATGGAGCAGGTGGGTGACGCCTGTTGTTAGAAACTGTGGTAGCGACCCAGACTCTAAGGATGACTGGAACTGAGATGCCAGGCAAGTGTGTGAACTAATAAGCCATTTAGGCCAAAAGTTCTGCAGTCCGTCCGGTCCCGGTGATTCCAATTCGGTAACGGACGGACTGCTCTGGCTAGTGATGTGATATAGATTTTTTCCATTTCTGGTATAGTTTCACATACTCGCTCGACATCCTGCATCCAGTCAGCCTCAGCGTGACAGACGGGTACCGACCATATGCTGCGCCAGAATGCACTTGTGGCGGCATCATCCGGGCGACACACATCTGTCACGTTTTGTTTAGATCGCTCCCAAGCTCTATATACCCACCTCTCATCGCTCTGGAACATGCGATTCTGCGCGCAATGGCGACGTATGTTTGTGTCAGGAGAGGGCATTTTAAACTCGGCCATTGTTGGTCCGTCGGTTCATTTGGTCCAAGGAACCACTTAGTAATAGAGAACCTTTATAGAACAAGTTTTTGTTACTCGTATAGCTGATTTGAACAAAATTTTATCGATTTATGTTTGTTTTTTATTGTAATTTAATTTTAGAAGAGATATTTTGTCATATTTAATTAATAAATAATAATACGATTGAATTTCATATCGAAAACGACTAAAGAAATTGGCCTACATAATTATGTAGTTCACGCGACCACTCACGTGATTTCTGAGGGCACGACCACTGCGGGGATATTATGAAGGCTTTTTTTTTAGCATGCTACCCATTCCTATCTATTCTGTAAAGTGAGCATGAGGTGAGCTGCATTCCATTGAATGCTAGGGATTGACCTTATTCACAGCTCACTTCAACTTCACTTCACCTAAGTTTTACAGAATAGACTCTGCTCTCGGCGCTTGACGTGTCAACACGTCGGGTCCGGGTTCGCAACAAGACAATCGTCATCCTAAGGATGTCTCGTTGAGAGGTGAAACACGTGTCGATTTCTTACAGGGTTTTTTATGACTCTTTCAGAACAGTTAAGCGGGTTAGGTTTAATATAAGTCGTCTATTGTATTTTCATGTTATGCCTGAGTCAATTAACTAGAATAAACCGGCTGTTCAAGAGTATTTTCCCTTAACAACATTACCTTCGTTCCCATCTCGTTTAATATTGCTAAGTGATTGATAATATTGATACCGCAGAAAGCCGTGCTAATGTAATAATGAGCCGAAAACAATTAAGTTGATAACATACAGCCTGTTATTATAATCCACTTTAGAGACCCACCCCTGTTTAGACGAATTGAACACCTATCGATTTCATAAATGAGTTTTCCAAATATCCATCATTAATTAGGTACCTACTGTATTTTGTGATCCGTTGAATGGGAAACCTAATTAGTTTGAGCCGATGGCAGGGATTTTCATGTTGATTTAAATCAGGACCCTTTCGAATACCAATTCCTTTGCTAATCCGCACCTTTTGGCCAATTTGGGATCAAACTATTCACAAATATTTTTGCTCTAGTCACTTGTTTCGTAAGAATGTGGTGATCGGTCACCCAATAACGGCTCTCCAAATATAGAAGGCCAATTATCGTACTTAAAAACATTCACAGTTAAGTCGCAATCTGTCAAAGTTGTCAAAAATGTTAGTAAATTGATTGTATTTTTGACAGATTGCGAATGAGCTGCGAATGCGAACGTTCTTAAAAATTACGGGAATTGCCCCTCAGAGCGTTTTTGACACCGAAAATGACAGATTTGACGGCCGTTATAATATGACGGAACTTTTCTAGGAAACCGTAGCTTTAGAAAGAAAGAAAGAAAGAAAAAGTATTTATTGGGACTCGCACAGGAAATCACAAATTGAACTAAAAACACACTAAACATAAATAAAAAAAACAAAGTATACTTAAAAATTAAGTCCTGTACGAGGCCAAAAGCCTATCTCAGCATAAAGCTGCGACATTTAAAAAATAAATGTCGCAGCGCTGGTATTCTGATAGGGCCCGCAGTGATGTCACGGAAAGATAGATACAGAATTATATATAAAATAAAAAATAAATAAATTGGTGAAATTAGTGGTGATTGGTGGCTTTAGAGAGTAGGCACCTATAGTATGTCATTGACCTTGCCCAAGGGTTCATTAGAAAACCAGCGTCAGACAGCATTTGTCTGGCATTATTGCTGAAATAAACCTTTTTGGCGCAGCCGTGAGGCACACTATTATTGCTATAAGATTATTTTGACTTTTTATTTTGTTATTATGTGTTTCACGAAGTTTGTCCAAATAAAAATTCTTCTTTCTTTCTTTCTCAAACTCGAACTCAAAGTTTTTATTTCAAATAAACCAATTACAGACACTTTTGAATTGTCAAGGGGTCGGTCAGTCAGAAAGATGAAGCTAGTTGCCCATTCCGAAGCGTAGTAGGTTCCTATGCAGAAAAACGGGCAAGATACTCCACGGACACTCTTTTAAATCCAAATATTCTTACAAAACATTGGTTACATCATTCATATTGAAATTATACATGTGAGAACAATGTAGAAAGACGTGCACGTTAAAAGCGTCCGTAATGAAAAGATAAAAACAATTCATAAATTAAAATAAATTAATCTTCTTATTGAGAAAGTCAGTTTTGATTCAGAAATTTGGGTTGCCAGAAGTCAACCTTTTACTCTTCAGGGTTAGTAAGAAAATTGTGAGTAAACAAAACACGTTCGCTTACGTTAGCAGGGTTTTCCTCTGCAAATTGTAACCAAAAAATAAAGGACAAATAATTGTGCCGAAGTAAGGTAATTTACCAGTCTGTCTTTTAATTAACTCCACGGTACAATTTATTTGGGATCAGAAGAAGAATATGTCTCGTTAGCAAGTATATAAATAAACAGGCATTGCAAGAAAGTAAAGAAATAAGAAATTACATAATTGGACCTCATCAGTCTTATGGTTGCAATTTCTGTGGCGAAGGAAGGTTCTTAGTTGCTAGTAAAGTTTGACGTGTTCGCCGAAGTGAGCACCATGTATCTATCACATAATTAATATCTCCTTGCTTCATTAGGGTTCCGTTATTCCGTGCTTTAAAAGGAAAAAAATACAGAGACTGGTCTGTACTCATAGAATACAGGAAAACCTATAAGTCTATGGTCTCACAATAACATGGTAAATAAATACGTACAAACTTACATTTGCAGTTGAAATGTATGGGAGAACATGTTTTTCAACTACAATGTTAAGTTTGTTCTTAGCAAAAATTCACCCCAACTACGGAACCCTTTATTGTGCGTAGTCCGACACGCACTTGGCCGGTTTTTTAAAAAAATATTTTTACCTATTGTGGTATCAGAGCAAGAGCAGTTGGTGGCCCAGTGGCAACGGTCGCGACTAACGAGTTATCGGTCGTAGGTTCGAACCCAGACAGGCGCTTTACTTTGTGTAAATTATTTCATCACCACTGCTCTCAAAACGGTGAAGGATATCATCGTGAGGAAACCGGCATGTCCTAGAACCGAAAATTTGAAGACATGTGACGTCTACCAGCCCACTGGGCCGGCGTGGTGGATTACGGTCCACTCCCTCTCACCGAGAGGAGGGGCTACCTAATTGGTCTGTTGCAGTGGCGCCAACCGTACGGCATAGGAACTATTTGATGAAACGCACTCTAAGTGCCTATTTGATTTTATTGACTGACTTTGAAGCAAGGAGGCCTTGCATTTATTTTAGTTGCATTACTCATTCATGGACTCACAAGGAAGGTAAACGCAGCTTAGCTTATTTATTTATTTATTTATATATACTTTATTGTACACCAGATTATACATTACATAAAAAAAAAAAAAATACAATACAAAATATACAATGGGCGGCCTTATCGCTTACTGCGATCTCTTCCAGGCAACCTTGACTTGACCTTCTGAGAATGATAGTTTTTTTTTTTAGTTTTGCATCGCCTGTTTTTATTTAAAGTACTCCTTAGGTACATAATATCATTAGGTCATCATAACATAATACTAGAAAGTTAATTTCGAGTAACTATCGAAAATTACATCGTTTAAAAACATCAACATTCAATAAAAGCTAAAAAAATAAAAATTGCTACTCATAAGGTATTTATTCGGTACACCTAACCAATTATCCCTGGTATGAATGAGAAAAACTGTTGAGTAGATTGAATATCTTGACAGAGTCTTTCATAAATTCACTGTGTCTTGTATATTAATGTCTCGAACATTTTCGCGTGGGCAAAGCCGCGGGTACAGCTAGTAACACAATATATCTAATCTGCGTTCGCAATTCATTTGCCAAACATGTAAACAAACACGAGGTTTATAATAAACAACTGTACTATATGGTTCAGTTTGCGCTATCACTCCATTTTTTTTCCACTTGCATAAAGTTGATGTTTGTCTAAGTGGAAAACTCGTGTTTGTTTACATGTTTGGCAAATAAATTGCGCACGAAGATTACTTTAGATTCATTCATTCACTGACGCTCTCTAACAGGTGACAGACAATGCAAAGCCTAAACCGCTAGTCTAGAAACATGACATTTTTGCACCAGAGTTCTTTATTAAAAGAAGGTTAGCACTAAGGAAGGGTTTTTTCAAAATGCATCCCCTAAAGGGGTTAGCCAATGGAAAATCCGATCTGGCGCATGACTTTTTGCAGTATAACACGTCGATAAAACCATCTAGATAGTACCTATTACTTATCGTCAAGTTCAAACGGCTGAGGAACTTTGTACTTGACCTGGTAAACGTAGTATCCTTGAGAATTATAATAGGGCAGTTACAGTGGCCTTGGGGAGCAACGTAAATTACTCTTGACATTCAACGCGTTCTCGATTACTATAGCGGTCGATTTAATATTACTGGGAACTATCGACGATATTGATATCGTAATAACAGATACATTTGGTTATCTCGTTGGTCTAGTGGTTGCAAGGGCTACTGCTCAGTGAGGTCCTGGGTTCAATTCCTAGGTCGGGCAAAGTTTCATTGGGTTTTTCCATTTAGAATTTCTCAGTAGCAGCTCGTAGTCTGAAATTGTGCCCGGTTGATGGCAATAGATTCGCCCCTATCATTGGGTTTAAACATAACTGGCGAAATGTGGGTGTACTAAGGTACACCTCTGCCTAGCCCTTCGGAGATTACAAGCGTGACGTTATATTATGTTTATCTGATAAAAGAATTGAGTGCACCTGAATTACCATGGAATGCCTTGCCCGTGTCGATAAGGCGTGCTCAATCTTTGTCCACTTTTAAAATTCTGGTAAAAAAACACTTCCTCTCTCCTTAAACATCATCATTACATATAGTTCCTTGATCTTGTTTCATGTTTATTATTGTATATATATATATAGATAAGTGTATGCTTTATGAATGTATGTATTTATTGTGTATGTAAATGGTACACCACTGACTACCTGCAGTATTTGTCTCTCCTTCTCCCTTTAATCCATCCAAAGGTTGTCTGTAAAAGATCGCTTTTAGCGATAAGACCGCCCATTGTGTCACCCTATGTAAAATGACTACATTTTTATCTGTATTTTTTATGGTGTACATAATAAAGAATATTCTATTCTATTCTATACCGTGGTGGAGTAAAATCCGACTAGTGAGGAAATGACAGACACTGTCCGCAACTCCGCTCCACTCCGCTGCCATTCTCTTCTCCGCTGCCTCGCTCCGCTTCAATGGACAGGCAGCCTTACATACTCCTTTTGCTCCGCTTACGTTAATGTACTACGCACCTGACCTTTCTGAAGAACATCACTAATAAGGTCACTCTTATTATGTTCTTTTGTGGCGTCCCCGGTAGGTTAATAAGCATTATACCTATTTAGTTATAAAATGTCCAACGATGTAAAAGATTGCATGGTTACATCAATAAATCATGAGAAATAAAACCTAAAAGGTAATTCTAGATTGAAAAATGCTCGCTGTGGTAACAATTTATTACAGCATTAAAATTAATCGCCGCTGAAAATACTTCCCTTCGAGGTCTATTATACTAAATTTGAGGATTATAGGAATTTCAGTCATTAAGTAGACTACCAATTTGTGCGCAAAATTAACAACTGTAGGTAATAATCATAAATGTCATGAAGCGCAATTCACGTTTTATTTTATGAAGCCAAGAATTAGGGTGGTTTCACTGGCGAGTTTCTTCGAAGTTAATTTTCATTGGAAAATTGTAGCTGAGATGCCTGAGATACCTATTAATGTATTGAAAACTTAGGTAGTACGAGTTTATTAAAACGTTGAAAATTACAGTTTCCTGAAAGAGGGTTCGTCCATTGATGTGCTATTTGTAGAATTTTTGCTACTGACAAATTAACAGAATTTATTTATTTATTTATTTAGGATCTCCATCCAAAGATATATACACAATACATGATGTTGCTGCATTTTTAGTTTAGGAGTACCTACATAATTATTGTACCGACTGGTTGCTGTAAAAATACAAGCACAACCTTAACTTTTCGGAAGATTATGTATCTGAGGACCTCGTGGCTAAGTAACAACAGCCGTACTGGTCGATCCATCAGGTTAAGCTACGCTTGCCGGGGTTAGTCTGTGGATGGGTGCCCATCTTTACATACCGAGACTCCTCCGTGTCCAGGAAAGCACGTTAAACCATTGGTCCCGGCTGTCATTCGTGGATCTTTGACAGTCGTTACAAGTCGTCAGAAGCCCGAAAGTCTGACACCAGGCAGTCTTACCAAGGGGTACCCAGTTACTGGGTTGTGGAGGTCAGATAGGCAGTCGCTCCATCTAAAATACTGGTATTCAGCTGCATCCGGTTAGACTGGAAGCCGACCCCAACATAGTTGGGAAAAGGCTAGGCAAATTGATTGATTTATTTAGGATCTCCATCCAAAGATATACACAATACATGATAATGCTGTATATTTAGTTTAGGAGTACCTACATAATTATTGTACCGAGTGGTTGTTGTAAAAATACTCGTGCAAGCACAACATTTCACCTGAACTTTTCGGAAGACAAAGATAATAGTGAATAATTCATGTACCTGTGGCATTAATCTAGTCTCTACTGATATTATAATAATATCATAAGTCCCTAATCTGCGTTCGCGATTTATTTGCCAAACATGTAAACAAACACGAGTTTTAGGAAAAACAACCGTAATGCCAACACATAAGGTTCAGTTTGCGCTATAACTTCAAATTTATTATGACTTTTTCAACAGTACTTAGTCAGTCTAAAATCAACTGTATTTACACTAGTCTAAAGTTGATGTTTGTTTAAGTGGAAATAACATCAATTGGACAAAAGGTTATAAATAGACCTTACATAAGCATAGCATAAGTATAATCAGTCTATACTGTTCCCACTGCTGGGACGCAGGCCTCCTCTCGGTGAGAGGGAGTGGGCCGTAATCCACCACGCGGGCCCAGTGCGGGTTGGTAGGTGGTAGGTGGATGTCTTCGAATTTTTGGTTCTGAGACAAGCCGGTTTCCTCACGATGTTTTCCTTCATCGTTTTGAGAGCAGTGGTGATGAAATAACTTACACAAAGTAAAGTGCCTGCTTGGGTTCAAGCCCACGATCGTACTCGTAAGTCGCGGCCGTTACCACTGAATTACCACTGCTCTCTCTAAGTCTCTACTATGTCCTCTCTAAGTCTCTTAGTTCCTACGTATCCTATTAATGTTCTATTATTTTTAACTTGCTAAGGATCTTTCACTGTTGTTTTCAACAACAGCTAATGGGGAAGTTCCCAGAGCCCCAACATTTTCACAGATGTCGAATTCAATGAGGCATAAGGACACTCAGAGTTGGCCTGAGTAACCCAATTGTTTTCCATTTTAATATTCAAGCCGACTTTTGAAATGAAATTACAAAGTTCTTTATTTGACTTTGTAAATTGAATTATCAGGGAAATGATTACAACTTTTTCCTGAATACAGAAGTTTGTTTCAATTATCTTTTGGGGAATAAGGAAAACATGTTTTTTTCCTTAACAGCCTGTTGATTCCAAGTATAAAAAAATATTATAAGTTTCCGCACTTGTTTACGTTAAAGACTTTCACCACTTTTTTTAAGTTAAACAAGTTTGCTTGTTTTGGATTAGGGGTTTATTTTCGTATGTTCTACTGTTTTCCCACGGGGCTTACCCCGTATTTATCTACTTTGAAGTCAAACTTGTAATATTAAAAGTTTAGTTATAGCGTTGACTACCGATAGAAACTGCATGTATTAAATCGAAGTTCTAATAATTCCTATTTTGTGCTCCTAATAATATTATTCAACACATAATATAATAAATATTAATGAATGCGGCTCTTTTAGAGATCCTCAAATAATTCATATTTTACGGTCCTAAAAATACTAAATAGCCAAATAAGTAACTGCGACTAACTTGAATGTAGCGGTTGCTCGCAGTTCCAAACTAACCTAATCCGTTTGGTCGGGTACCCTAAATTAGTTACTGCGACCAACTATGAGAACAAGTGTTTATAAGTGTCAAGAGGTGTTTATAGGATCAGTTAAATATTTCTTTATAGAAATCATTAATCAAATGCTTGGCATCTAAGACACATGATGTATGTTCATTATGGTTCAATTGTTCATAGAAATTCTGCTGACGAGTCTTAAAACCAAATTCAATAAGTTTCATAGTGAGATAGTTGAATTATTAAAATCAAACTGCTTTGCACTATTACAACGTTGATCATGACGTGGTTGCTTTGTAATATGATTGAAATAAACATACAGTAATATGTAATTGTTAATGTACAGTCGTTATTCGTCACAAGCCCGAAAGTCTGCCAACCAGTCTTACCAAGGGGTATCGTGTTACCCAGTTACTGGGTTATGGAGGTCAGATAGGCAGTCACTGCATGTAAAATACTGGTATTCAGCTGCATCCGGGTAGACTGCAAGCTGACCCCGACATAGTTGGGAAAAGGCTAGATAGACAGACACAGTAATATGTAAATGGTGGAAGCCTATACATGGAACAAAGCTGCCAATAATTATGATTTCCATGTAAATACCCAAAACTTTGTTATATTTCAGTAGCCAAAAATATGAGAAGAATTTGAAGTAGGTAGCTAACAGATCCTTAAAGGGTCTGTAAGATCAAGGGAAGTGAATGAGTTCACCCTCTACGCACCGTATATTATATCCAGAGATCTTTAATACTCTTTTATTACAGAAATCTCAAGGACACGTTTCCTCAAAGATCTTGAAAAAATCCGCGGCGCCCTTTAGGAAATCCGGTCGCAAAAAAATTCAGGACTGAAATATAAGGATAAAGAATTCTTATGGCGATATTTTATAATATATTACCGTAATAATTTCGTAATGTTTATCTACTCTAATATCGTAATTTTCGAATTATAAACTTCAAAACGAGTTTATATTGACATACTTTATAATACACAATACCGAAATTTAAAAATAGAATCTTAATATAGCACTATTTTTCTCTAACAATATAATAAACAATTTTTTTTCTATTACGATACAGGGCAAATCGATGAAGTTAATATCACCAAGGAGTTTCCATCAACTTTTGTAATTGAAGGTGAGCGGGGAATACCAGCTCCGCTGCGCATGCGCGGTGATGTGCTTGGTGCAGTCGCCATTTATACGTTTTGTTGTACCCTAATGTCGTGGGAGGTTTTTATTATTTTCTTTAACTTTGATCTTTTATTTAGTAGCTTCAGTCCCAATGTATGAGAATAGATATACTATAATATTATATTGTATCATACATACATAACCTCACGCCTGCTTCCTAAGGGGGTAGGCAGAAAGAATAGAACGCCAACAGGTAAGATCCTTACCATACTGCTTTTGCATCGTTTACGTTCATACAATGTGGTCGTTATATTTTATGAAGTGCGTTTTATTTTATAAATTACCGCCCGTGACGAAATATTAACTTTTACACCACTGATCATACCAACCAAGATTTCTACCTATACAGGGTGATTTTTTTGTAATAACCGACGAAAAGTTTTAACGCAGGAAGGTTCAGAAGCATGTACTGAATCCATGGTATCAGTTTTCGCGTCGATGTCTCTAACACCCTGTATAGACTAGACTTAATCTTAAGAAAAAACACTTTTATTGATAACTAGCTTCTGACTGCAACCTGCAGCGTTTACCGATATACAAAGTATCCTATCTCCTAACCCAGGTCATAGTCTACCCATGTGCCAAATTGCATCCAAACCCGTTGAGCCGTTTGAGCGTGAAATCGTAACAAACAAACAAACTCACTTTCGCATTTATAATATTAGTTAGGATGTTTTTCCGCTGTGAAACTTAGCTAGTACATTTTAAGGGTACCCTGTACCCTTATTACGTAATACCTACATGGTCAATCAGAATCTGAACGGTTTTGAAACAGCCTCCTAATCCATTACTTCATAAGTTAAAAAAAAAAAAACTGCTCAACAACGTAAATAACGCAATGAATTTTGTTGAACTGTCAAAATGAAACAGATTATTCGTAATCGTTTACGAAAATAGATAACGGAAACTTTTTTATTTCAAACTACCTTTCATCCGCTAAATATCGATCCTCTACAAAATGCTATTTCAGTCTTTACTTACTGCAAATGACTTTTGTCCACAACCGTGCCCATTATTCTACTTTCCAGCTCCACATTACACTGAACTCATATCATAAAACTAATCATAATAATAACACGATTAAGTTATTACAGTACCCATTGTAGGGTTATGACTGGCATTAAACACGCACTTTCAAGAATAAATGACAGGGCTTTTAATATGTTAATAGCTCCATTTCGGTACAGTAATGTAATAAACGGTGATATTCCTGGCGGTTTTACTTGTGAACTTGTGAGTGGGATATGTTGTCTACATATTATAGCATTAAAAGTACCTGGGCGACCGAGCTCTGCTCTGGTGAAAATAGAAAATATTCATTTAATAGTATTACTAATAAATTAATTTTAATTAGTATGAATTATTCTATAGGATAGTTTATACGGATGCGGATTCAGGCGGATGTGGTCGGCGAAATTGGGGCTGTGTTGTCGCCTGAATAGTCAAGCCCAAAGCAAGGAACACTGCGTGCCCCTTACGCAGTGGTCCATGCGAACCTTTATGAGAGGACATGCGGTCGTGGGATCGGCTGCACTAGGTGATGGGGCCCGCTAGGCATGGCGGGCTTATACCAGTCGAGGGTTTGGAGAATATATAAGTATCTCCCGGGCCCCGAGACATGGTGGTAGCAACAGTGGGGTTTTAGTCCGTAGAAGTCAGACATAACCCTCCGTTCTCTCAAGACATCCATGAGGAAATAACCTATAGAAAAAACAATTTGGGACACGTCGCTAGTTTATATCTAAGTTAACATGGATGGTTGCTCTTCGGTGTCATTTTGACTTACAGCTAGTGGAGGTTTATGTTGTTCCGGGTCTGGGTGTTAGTGTATGTGAGTTTCTATGTTTGTAAACGCACCCACGATACAAGAAGAAATTCTTAGTGTGGGGCAAAGATAAAAAAAAAAAAAAAAACATTTATGTATGAAACTTTTAGGTATTGTTATGTCTTATGAACACCAATCGTTAGCATTTTATAACCAACGATCCGTTTTCAACATTACGCTTTATTTATAACTAGCGAACCACACCTTCTGCGCATGTTTTTTACATCTTGACAGAACATCGTGATTTCTTTATTATATGTAAATTTAAAATTAATGTATTATGTACATAAACCTTCCGGAATAAATGCAAGCTGTCCAGGAGACCCGTACGGGCCGCCCATATGGGCTCTCGGAACGGAGACACACGTGAGGCGCTTGAAAGTGGTTTAACAGTGACGCGGTTTGGTCCGTACGCGACCCCCTCCGGGTAGAGCCTGTACAACGCATCGTACTACTCCCTCGTTTCAGAGCATTGCGGGCGCTACCCTACCGTACGGATCTCACGGACTACTATGAAACCAGCCTAGAGGATGGTGAAAACCGCCGTTGCGAAGTTTAGAAGAACAACACTGTCCTACAGACAGACATGAATAGTGACTGTAATATATAATATGTATAGATTTTTCAGTTAGTTAGGAATATATCTTCATAGCTCTAGATATTTCTTTGAGAGTTTATACTTAGTTTGGGTTAGTTAGGTCAGTTAAAGTTTTTCTCTGGGAAACGTCGACTTGCAGTTCGTTTTTCCGCGTTGCAAGTCCTACTGAAAAACTTAAGGGATTTTAAATAAGTTTTAATTTAAAAACTTAAAGTAGTAGCCACGAAAAAAACGTATACCTAGCTCAAGAGTTTCAACAGTTAGTGAAAAAATTGAGGATATATACATAGTAGGAGATCGTTAAAAAAATGTCAAAAAGCACTCCCGTGTTTTGATAACTTTAAAAAGTCACTTAAACTTAAATGAAACAACAAAGAACAGTGAACCCACAGATTTTACCTACACTAATATTTTCTTTTATTCAACTTTTTAGGCTTCCATACCCAAAGGGTGCCAACGGGACCTTATTACTAAGGCTCCGCTGTCCGTCCGTCTGTCACAGGGCTGTATCTTTTGAACCGTAATATGTAGACACTTGGAACTTTAAACTTAAACTTAAAGACAAAAAAAAAAAACAAAAACATAAGTAAAAAATTAAAGCGGTGCCCTCATTTTTTGGTCGTTTATGTTTAAAGCCATTAAAAAAATTATGTAGTGTTAAATATTGAACGATGGTACGGAACCCTATGTGTACAAGCACGACTCGCACTTGGTAAATGTTTAACCTATACGAGACGGGTAATTTGTACCCATTATCCTTTTTGATGAAAAACATTTTTCGCGAACGAAAAGCGACGCCACTTCCCAACAGCGAGCGCGAGTTCGCAACGATTCTGAATGCAGTTAATGAGCAGCTTCGAGTTACGTACGCGTATTCAGTTACAGTTTAAAATGTTTATACAATTTTTTAGTGTATATGTATAAAGTACTAAAAATACATAATACGTTCGTAGGTACGTGAGCATATACGCAAGAAGTTGGCTGAAACATCCCAGCGGTGATTTGCTGGATTCGTTTTCTCCTCTACTGATCGTTATTTCTCCTGACAAAGTTTTTCTGTTTATACTATGTATGTATTTATTCTTGTATTTTATATTTAATTTCGTGTCATCAATCCCTTTTGTTGCACCTGCCAAGTTTTGTCTCTGCACCACCCTTTTTTTTTTTTTTTTTGGGCGGTAAGTCATCAAATAACTCCTCCCGCTCTGGGCGGAGCGAGAGGGAGTGTCAGACTTTTACTGACTAAAACCCACCCGTGTTCCTTCCGTTGCCTGTGTGCCGGGGCCGCGATATCCCTTTCGGACAAACTCGCAACCCTGGCAGGCATTGGCCCTTACGGACCCCGTCAGTTAGTGCTGACATCTCTTTGAGGCGCGCGTGGAACACAACGCGCCGTCGACCCGGGCCTGGTCCTAATCGGACGGCGAGCTACGTCTCTGCACCACCCTAAGGTTGACTGGTAAAAAAATGCCTCAGGCATTGAGTCCGCCTTTGTACGGTATTTTATTTTTACTTGTGCATAAAGTTTTAATAAATAAATAATTATAGGTATGTGCGTGTGGTGGTAAATAATTAGGCGCTGTCTTTTGGATTTCCTTAATCTTTTCTGGTATTATGGTCTACACTCCTTCGCTTCAACTGTCCATATCACGACAAACGTACCATACTTTTAAACGTATTCATACTTATAGGCATGCCTTTCGCTTCTTATTCTGGCTGACTTTGAATTCATGAGCAACTTTTTGCGGATGATAATTTTATTTATTGACCACATACTAAATTACTATTATTATTAGTTACTATTGTATAGTACTACAACTACTGTGTTGTATTGTACTACTATTGTATTAGTTGCTATTGTGTATTGTTGTTTGTTAGTTAAAATTTTTTTTTGTTTTTTTATTGTTTTTTATTTATGTTTAATGTGTTTTTAGTTTAATGTGATTTCCTGTGCGAGTCTCAATAAATACTTTTTCTTCTTTCTAAATAAAAAAAAATCTATAACCCAACTGCAAAATCACATAACCGAAAAGAGAAAAACAAGCATTATAATCTAAGTAAGTATAGAATTTTATGTTATTGCAGGCTGGACAAACAAAAGTTACACCATAATTTCAGGGGTATGGTTTTTGATTTTTTTAAATGATTAATTTATTTTACACTTTTTAGTGTGTGTTATATTTTTGTAATCCGCTTTTAATTTCCGCCTTTATTTTGATACCCTACTCGATAGCTATGGTTAATTAACGTATAACTATTTCGCGCCAAAAATCCGCCATTTAATTATTTTTTTCAAACACACTAAGGATACTTGGCTTTTTAAGACGAATATAACGATACCTTAACTGTCGAAATCCATCCAGCCGTTTGGAAGATACGAGGTAATAAGGAAATTTGCAAATACAGGGTATCAGGGACATCGACGCGAAAACTGTTACCATGGATTCAGTACATGATTTTGAACGCCCCTGCGTTGAAATTCTTCGCCGGTTATTCAAAAAATAATCAGCTGTTTCATAGAAAAGTGCAATACCAACGCGGTCAAAATGTATGGAACAGCTGTTTTTTTTTTTTTCACGGTCCTTTCGTCAACGTTCAACGCAGGGGGGTTGAGAATCATGCAATGAATCCATGGTAACAGGCTTCGCGTCGATGTCCCTGACACCCTGTATACATATAAGATACGCGCGAAAAACATAACCCTTCCTTGGCAGTCGGGTAAAAAGAATCATATTAATGAGCGCTATGACCCCCTGAAACATAGTCTATAACGCAGGCTGTATTTACGGAAGGCATTTAAAATAAATACCTAGTACTACTACGAGTACGTCACCTGGTTTTTTATTTCAATTAACACGACACATCGGTAGGTAACGACTGGCAATGAGTTTAATGGGACAAATTGTAGCACTTGCTTTAACGGCATGTAATTATACTTAATGGTTCGTTTACGTTCATAAAAGTAGGGAACGTTATTTATGTGGTTCAGAGGTAAATAAGCTGATGGTGCCTAGTTGAAATGGTTCCTGCCGCTTACTGACATCTGCTACGGCTGAGACATTTCAGGTGTATCACCATCATGAAGGACTCGACGATGAAATGTTTCATGTATCTAAAATAACACCGGCTACTAAGCAACGCTATTTATTAATCAAGGTAAAACAATATAGTCAGATTTTTTTTATATTAATGTTTCGTTTCTGGCCTTTAACGGTTCAGCAGAGGTTCAAGCTTGAAGTTTTCCAGCGAGCAATGGAGCGCAGCATTTTTAGAATGAGATTAACAGACCGTTTTAGAAACACAGTGCTGCTCCAAAACACAAGTCGCCGACGTCACGCAAAAAACAAAAAATCATAAGTGGGACTAAGCCGGACACGTTTGCAGTGTTACGGACGAATCAAGGGATACATTTACCACCATGTGGGTCCCAGAAAATGTCCGTCATCGAGGCCGAACCAGAAGAAGATGGCGAGACGAGCTGGATGCCTACAGACAGGATTGGTCCACACTAGCTCAAGACAGAGACGAGTGGAAAGGAGAAAGGCAGCCATTGCTCTGTAGTGGAACAAAAAAGGATTAAGAAAAGCGGTTCAAAATCGAACAACCACGAAATTAGAAATATCTATTTTATTTTCGAATGACACACCACACCACTACACCTTGATTCGAACTTCATATTATGCGTTAAAAATATATGAATTATGATCTCGGTACTACGAGTACCTTTACTTAACGTAGATGTCAGCAATACATTTATTTTAGTTTCTAGCAAAATTTACGAAAAATGTGGTAATAATAATATTATTACATTTGCCTACCTGCTCAAAGCTCGACTGAATATTATGATTGATTCGAAGTGGGAGCTACCTAGAATTCTTAAAGATCCAAGTACATACAATCAATCAAAACAGACATTCGGTTAGAGTGGAAAAGCTTTATTCTAGTGTCAAAATATTTACCATGGAGACAAATTGGTTGCTATAATAGACGTTTTTTCTTTGCAAAAGAAAATTATCATAATTTATTTCTGTGTTTTGGTTTTCGATTCACTCTGTTATGATTTATATTCCGATCACATGGGATTTGAATTTTGTCAGTACCTAGGTGACGAAAACAAAAAAAAAACTTTTAGTTGTAGAAATTGTAGCAGAATTCAGCGCCAGTAGGTTCAGCTGCTCAAATGAGTATCTCTGAAATTCAAAATAGTTACCTATTCTGAATTTGAAATCATCGTTTGAAGTCGTAATCATAATAAACTCAAAGGGAATATAACTGATTATTTTCCTTGGAAATTGATAAAAAGTCGCAGACAGATTTATATCACCTCGTCTCACAGCAACAGAAATAGATCACATCATTCAATTCAAATCGTTTTGCTTTGAGCAAACACTTTGTATCAGCAGTTATCGTTCAATCGATCCCTTAGGAAATCAGTTTAATGTTCCTCACAATACTAGTATCAACCGCCATCTTTATAGGCTAGGAGCTGACACTTAAATAGAGTGTTGATAGTCGCATCATTAATCTTTGCTGGACCCGGCTCATTTACTATTTGACTGCGTAGACTAGTCACCATAGATCTTCTTTTGTTAAACCTTATCAATGTCGAAAGGGTATATTTAAAGAATGAGGCCGGGGACAGGATCAGCCCAAGTTCGGTTCGATCAAATTTAGATTAATTTCGTAGCTAGCTATATTTAGAGAGGGATGTGGTTTATTAAAGTCCTGGCAGGGATTTGAGCAACTTTACCGTAAGGTTGCGTAAAAGGTCAGATTTTTATTTGATAAGGTAGGTGACATAATTACCTGCCGGGGTTGCGGATTTGTCCGAAAGGGATATCGCAGCCCCGGCACAAAGGCAACGGAAGGAACACGGGTGGGTTTTAGTCAGTAAAAGTCTGATACACCCTCCCACTCCACCCAGAGCGGGAGAAGTTATTTGATAATTTCCCACCACAAAAAAAAAGGTGACATAATTAGCAGATAGTCCTTCTGATACTCTGATACTTAGTGGTCATTTTAAGGATAGCATGAATCCTGATGTGCATGTGTAATGCACAATGTATTTCGCAGATACAAGAAAAAAAAACACTTGTGGCGGAAACATAGGTAAAATCTATTTTTTTTTTTCTGTAAGTGTAGTATTATGTGACATATCTCCGTACTTTATAATAGTAGAAACCGTAGCTTATTAAATGGTTAACAAACTTTTATTTGCTAGAAATACATAATAATGTCTTGACTCTTGTGTCTCTCCATAAATGATAATATTAAAATGTCATGTCATGATGATAACTCGAACAAAATGTCATAAATTTTCTCTACTAGCATGAAATAATTATCGTTGGTTTCAAATATCAAACCAAACCTGGATAAGTAATTGGTTTGACCTAGATAAGTACGATAGCTTTAAATTAATTACGTCACAATAATGAGGTTAGTACTTAGTGCCAGACTGTAACTGGCGACGATGTTGATACAAGGTTGAAAGTTTAGAAGACCCAGTTCAGTTGTAAGTACCTCCCTATGTAGGTAAGTTAAGGTAGTTATACAGTACT
Source organism: Agrochola macilenta (assembly GCA_916701695.1). Taxonomy (NCBI): domain Eukaryota; kingdom Metazoa; phylum Arthropoda; class Insecta; order Lepidoptera; family Noctuidae; genus Agrochola; species Agrochola macilenta. The sequence continues at coordinate 16,542,501 of OU753560.1, read as the reverse complement.
TACTAAGTAACTGCATATCAATAGATAAGTATATGTTTAAAAGATACATTTGGATGCAAAAATAGACGAATTGAAAGAATTGCCAAACTTAAGTGGCAATCGGCAGGGTCCCACATTGCTCGCAGAATAGATGACCGATGCGGCCGAATGTTTCTGGACCGCGTACCGGAAGACGTAGTGTTAAAAGGCCTGTGATGATGACCTTGTGAAGGCCGCAGGAATCCGCTGGATGTGGGAACCGGTCGAAGTGGCGGTGCTTTGGGGAGGTCAACCGAAAAAGTGAAAAATATATTAATTTCTGTCATATAAATTGTATCAATATGATATTGAATAAACCAGCTTAGCTGAAAACTTTCATCTCCTTAAAATTTTAAGTTTTCGATCAAGTGCTTTTCATCTTTTGTTTTTTAATTTTCATTCAGATTTTAATAGGAATAAAGATTGTTCAGCTTTTTTTTAATTACAGAAAGAACAAACCAAAGCTTTTTCAATTTCGGCAGATTTTTAGAAAGAATCCATTCTTCTCTTACCTAGTAAGCCACTATAAATTCGAATTTTAACTGAATATACTTTACAATTGAAAATGAAAGAACTTGATTAAAACTCAGAATGTTAATTTAAACATTCAGAATAAGTTAAAAAACGTTTAATTTGAATCTATTGATGTCTCTAAAGATTCAATTAGGATCTACAGTGGCAAGTATTGGATTAGCATGTCAAATAATTTAAGTTTTGAAACAACTCATTGCATAGTTTCAATTGCTGTTAACACTTTTTATGTAATTTATGTACATTCCTTTTATTTATTATTGTGTTACAGAAAATAAAAAATAAAATGAATTCCGCGTTTTTTTAAATAATTTTTGTTTGAAACTTGCCATAATTTTGTATATCTGTTTAGTACAAAAAATTGGCAATTAAAATATTTTTAAACAGTTTATACAGACCATCAATTAAATTGAACAACTTTCTTCATGGGGCCAACATCGTGATACACGCTGTGGTTATAGTTGAGGGAGATTCTGACAGTGCACTAGAGAGTATTAATTGTACTTAATATTAAAATATAATGTACAAAAATCGGAGTGTGCTTATCTGCTGACCACACGATATAAGTCAAAACTTACAACTGGAGCCGAGTATACGCGATTCAGTGTCTTCGATCGACTGGAGCCGAGTATACCCGATTCAGCATCACCGACCCGAGCATCACCAATACGAGCGTGACGGTTCAGTTACGTTCACTGTACGCGATTCAGCGTCATCGACCGACTGGAGCTGAATATACCCGATTCAGCATCACCTACCCGAGCGTGACGGTTCATTTTCGTTCAAAAAGCGCAAAGCGCGCCTTAAAACTGTCTCGGAGTTTGCACATCAAAAATCCGAAACGGTTCATGAAACGGTGTTTTTGCTCCCAACTCCTATCCTACAATAATAATACAGCGTAATTATCCGACATAAATCTTAAATTTATACTAAGAAATACATCTCAATTACCAATCTCCCTTCATAGCTAAAGACAGTGTTAATCAAAGGTTCAGTTTCTCATACAAAGGATTCACGGCGTTATCGCGTGACGTCATCTTTTCTATTGTCGTATCGGATTTACAAGGCGTCTTAATTCTTCGAGGTCGAATATCGTTTCGCTTAATCTTTCAGCTATAAATCTGCTGTGTACGAAAATGAAATTCTTACCTAATCAAAATGTTGGAAGTAATAAAAGTTGTTCAGCTTCACCCGAATTTTAATATCTCTTTTTAATTTTTAATCTGAGTCGGAAAAGAGAATATGCTTTATGTTTGAAAAAATTGTTCGCTTGCTACGTGTCTGCAATTACAGTTCAGAGTTGTGAGTAGCTGGTACTTAGTAGCTAGTATTTATTAAAAAAATAAAAACTGCCTCATGGTGTGTTATTTTGTTGGAATCGTCTCCTCAATCCCTTTATTTTCATACCCAAAATTGTCTTAGTATTTTTATTTTCAAGTCTAATTGATGTCTAAAATCCCGCCGTTTTGGTTTTGTTGAACGAATACCTAGCCTACCTACCCACCTTACCCTGCCTAACTTTGCGGGACCGAGAAGAGTCAAAAAACACCTCATGTATAAATCCATGTAGCCGTTTGGATGTTTCGTGGGTATAAATAATCCCACGTAAAAAGATAAAAATATATAATATACATAGATCATCATCATCATCAGCCTACAGCAGTCCACTGCTGGACATAGGCCTCACCAATCGCACGCCATTCAGCTCGATTCTCAGCAACTCTCATCCAGCTGCTACCAGCCACCTTGCGAAGATCGTCACTCCACCTAGCCTGAGGGCATCCCACCTTACGTTTGCCGATTCGCGGTCTCAAGAACACGTCTACCCCAACGGTCACCGGTTCTACGGCTGGCCTGCCCATTGCCACTTCAGCTTGCTTATTCTGTGAGCTATGTCGACAACTTTGGTTCTCTGCCGGCTTACCTCATTCCGGATTATTTCCCTCAGAGATATTCCAAGCAAAGCTTGTTCCATAGACCGCCGAGCGGCCTTGAATTTATGAACCAGTCGTACCGTGAGTGTCAAAATTTCGGCTCCGTAAGGGGCATGCGCTAAGGTAGCCCGCGAAATTCAAATTTTCTTCAGTTTTTTACATTTTGCAGGGCAGTGTGAAGTTTTATGTTGATTAAAAATGATTTGCGACCGTAACAAATATGGCTTTACATAATTATAATCATTACAATCAGCAATACAACTCCATAAGTAAGCACAATCGTCAAATGTCATGATTTCATGAAATAGTCATTCAATGCGATTATATGAACTTAGAGAGTTGTATTGATCATTCATATGATTATAATTCTATAAATAAAATTTGATACGGCCGCAAATCATATTTAGATCAACATACAACATGATACTGACCTGCAAATTGCAAAAAAAGTAAGAGATTTGAATTTCGCGGTCGTAATAGTCATACATAGATACGCGTGAAAAGTTAACCCTGTCTTTGCTGTCGCGCACTCGGGGTTTTGTCTGAAACAGGCAGCGTGCTCAATATTCCGTTCATCGAAAAGTATAGGTATCTGAGTGAGTGGAAGCAACTCATGATTGATTATCAAGCGCGCTCGCTTTTAATTATACCTTTTGTCTGTTTGTGAAAATCAATACCGTTTGTATATTGCCTTCTAGAACTGTGAATGCAAAGCGTTCGGTCATTTATTCGGGAAATATAGATAGTTTATTTTGTAGTTTTAACTTCGGTGCAAAAGCTTTGGTAGAAGTAAAATGGCAACATTTGCCGTTTACCGCCCGTTTATTAAGATCGTTATAGAAACTACTCTTACTTAAAGAATTTCTGGATGCTATTCGCAAATAAAATACCAGTTTATAAGTGAACTAAGTAAATAGTGAAGGGCAGAACCGTCCTCCAGCACGCGTGTCTATTCTTCCGTTGACAAAACCCGTTTCTATTGTGGTTATGCTAAGCGTGCAGCCTGAAAAGTAATAAAACTAAATTGCTGCACATTTCATTGTTTTTTCTCAATTTTAAAACCATCTGTAAATAGTAACGTTCATGGATAGCAAATTGCCATCCTACGTCAATTTTACTTTATACTTGAATAAATTTTATTTATTTTATTTATATTTTTTATTTCACGCAACTGTCAAAGAATGCCCGTTGTGATTAAATTTTGAATATACGGACAATTTAAGTTGGTAGTCAATTTGATTAACAATGAATTCCATGACCTTACAATATCGACTTTTCTTTGAGTTAAACAAATTCTTTGTACACCGTAGTAGTATTTTCTGAGATCCATGGATTTATATCATTTAATGGAACACTACATTACAGTACAATACGCTATTACTTTATTTCTATTCTTTTCCGCAATGTTAGGCACGTCACTTGCAGACAGCGCAAAAAAATAGATTTCATTTTGCGGTCTCTTGCATAATATCTCAGTTTGCGCCAAGAATAATTTAGACGGATTTTATATTGAAAATTGAGTTCGATTTCCATGCTACCTATGGATTTAATTATTTATTTTTTAGCAACGGTATTAGTCATTGTTTTTAATACAGTTTTAGAGTAACATTAAGATATTAATATTAAATTAATTTAATATGCAGCAAAATGTTCTGATTTGTTAACGAGCCACCAAAGTGAGGTTTGAGGAGAAAATTACCTTCTTTGTACAATATTTGTCGGCACTTTAAAAATCGGGTTAATTCTTCTATTCTTTGGTGGAATATAGAGCGATATGAACTTGGCAACTCTATAATATAAAGCGTCCTTAACTGGAAATATTCTGAAAGTGGGCAACGTCGCAAATAGATGTGTCGGCGCATCACATATGCGCGTGATTCACCGAGGGGAAAGCGCGGGTCTCGGGGTACCGAACCCGCTACCAACGCCCGCTGCGCGCCCACCAGACCACTCAGCTCACAGACGCGCTCCACTACGGGCATTCTTTTTGTACTGTCTTCCATACACGTTGTTCATGTTAATTATGGTATTACACCTATTTTAATACAGTCCACTCATCTTTTATTATAAAGTCCCGATTGAGCCCATTCAATGGTCCTTCGATTGCGCAAAAATAATTACCGGTTTTACCTTCGATCAATAATGCACTAGATTCCCGGTAAGCGCTTCAAAAACGGAACGAAAAATAAGAGCACAGATTCGGTTGTGGTCTTATTTCAAATTAGTATGGTCCAATCATAGCCAACGTTAAGACGTCAAAATGCCGAAGTACGCGTTCAAAAAATTTGTAAATAACCACCGTAACACCAAGATTTTGGAAGGATTTTTTTTTTCGATAAGTTTATTATCAGTAAGTGTTTTTCATAAAATTAAAACCGAATTAAATAGTAAATATAAATCAATTAGCAAATATTATGATTGTTTGACCAATGTTTGTGACAACTACCAACTATTGTAACAAACATCGACTGTTCTGGAACAGAGAATGCATGCTGTAGTATTGATATTTTATATTTTATTTCTGTTTGTAGATTTCCTAGCGACCCATTTCGCTGTGTAGAATGGGTATCTACTGTCGCGAAAGAAAGAGGAAAAGAAATATATAAGCCTTATAAAAAATCGACAATGTGTTCGATTCATTTTAATAGATTGGACATAACTGGAAACACGCAAAGGCGTAGATTACTAAAAACAGTATAACAGTAACAATAAGTATTTTTGAACTTATATACCTAAAATTGACTTTTTATTTTCAAGCGACATGACATTATATTTGTTTCTCCGACGACAGAAAGATTTAATTTTGCCATTGTAATTAAATATTTGTTTCCCCGACGACAGAAAGATTTAATTTTGCCATTGTAATTAAATATTTGTATCTCCGATGACAGAAAGATTTAATTTTGCCATTGTAATTAAATATTTGTTTCCCCGACGACAGAAAGATTTAATTTTGCCATTGTAATTAAATATTTGTTTCCCCGACGACAGAAAGATTTAATTTTGCCATTGTAATTAAATATTTGTATCTCCGATGACAGAAAGATTTAATTTTGCCATTGTAATTAAACTTTATGTTTGAGTGTCAAGGCTAAAAAACAAACAAATAAACTGAATTTGTTAGTATAAATTATTTTTTTCTGTATTTCATAGAAATAAATATAAACACATTTCGACTCCACTCATTCCTTGTCCAAGCGGCGAGCCTCTGGCATAAATTTTTATTGCTTTTATTAGCACTTTGTAATTCGAACTTTAAAACAAGCGTGTAAGGTTGAATTTGTTTTGATGTATGTGTGACTTTTTTGTTTTTTGTACATAGCTTTGTGAATACAACTTTAAGCATTGCATTGAAGGTTGAATTTACATTAATGTATATTTATTTAAACTAGAAGTACGTAAACACAATTGGCGACAGTTTTAAGAGAACTTTTGTATGGGATAGTGTATCTAGTGCATTATTGATCGAAGGGTTTTACCGTAATTAACGCCGTCAACGTTATCGGTCGTCGTGTTCACCTGTGCGGACTTTGACCGCTCGCGAGCACCACGCGGTACGACCACGAAGAAAGGAACAAAGGAGTCGTTCCCGAGGCAGCCTGCATCGTCATCGTGGGAGCTGATGTCATTATTTGGGAGTATAATAGTATTTGAGTGAGTCCGTTCCAATTAGTTATTTTTCTGTTATTTTTTTTCTTGCCGAAAATCGTTAATTCATTTTCCTATCTTTCAGCTTTCATACAGAGTGTCAGTATTACTGCTTTCATAGTGTTTTATATGATACTGCTGTTAAAATACGCATAATTTATATCGAAAACGCTTGGTCATTAGTTAATTCGCATTTCGTTAACGCGTGTTGAGTCGTTGACCTTGAAAGCGATTCTCGATCCCTTCCACTAACGAACAGCTGTTTTGCAGTTTTTTATCTATTAAGTACATTAGCATCAGCGCGTCCAGCTGTTATTCAAATTTACAATGACAGAAAGTTTAAAAACATTGATAAAGAAGCGTAGTTCAATTAAATCAAAGCTTACTATTTACAGCAACTATTTAAACTTAGTAAAAAGTAGTTCCGCAATATCTGAGTTGCAACGTTTGGATTTAGAGGAGCGTTTTAATAGATTCGAAAGCTTACACACCGAATTTGATGCCTTACAGACACAGATCGAAGTGCTTTCCGATGACGACGAGTCTGCGTTGGCTGAGCGTGAGGACTTTGACCGCCAGTTTTTCAACAACGTGGCACTCACGCGCAGCTTGCTCGGTGTCTCGGTCAACGGTGCTGCGTCGGAGGCGGGCTTCAGAGATGCTGACTCAGGTGCACATGTTTCATTTAGGAATTCTTTTGTTCGTTTGCCCAAAATAGATTTGCCACATTTCGATGGGAACTACCAATGCTGGCTTGAGTTTAGGGATACCTTTGGGTCATTGATTCACGACAATTCTAGCATGAATGATATTAACAAGTTCCACTACCTGCGAGCTTCACTCCAGGAAAATGCGGCTTTAATTATTAAAAATATTGACTTTAAAGCCGATCATTATATTCTTGCGTGGGATCTTTTGTGCGAACGTTATAATAACAACCGACTTCTAGTGAAAAATCATTTTCAAGCTTTATTTGAAGTCGAACCAATTAGTAAAGAGTCAAGTGTATCCATCAGAAACCTTGTCGATATTATTAATAAAAATGTTAGGGCACTAACTTCATTAAAAAAGCCCACCCAATATTGGGACGACATTATTGTTTATTTTATGGTAAGAAAATTAGATTTAACAACAAGTCGTGACTGGGAAGAGCACAGAAACAATACTTTTAAAGATGATCCTACTTTAACACAGTTTTGTTCCTTTTTAAGCAGGAAAGCGGACTGGTTGGAATCTGTGGAATCAAATTTCTGTTCTACTGAAACGAATGCTATAGTCGCCTTAAATAACAGTCATTCAAATAAAACTGACACTAAGAATTATCAAACAAATACAAAATTAGAAAATATAAACAAAAACAGAAAATTACCACTTTGCTCCCAAGCACATACACTATTTAAATGTGAAACTTTTAGAAACTTGACAATAGAAAATCGCATACAAAAAGCAATTGAATTTAATGTTTGTATTAATTGCTTACGCTTTGGACATAATTCTAAGAAATGCAGGTTTTCACATTGCAAATATTGCAAAACAAAGCACAATACGCTTTTGCATTTGGAAAGTAACGAGCCCAAACTTGTTTCCAATCCATTGCCTTCTGCCATGCCTTCTGCATTGCCTTATGCTTCGCCTTCTTCAAATGTTGTGCTTTCAGCCAATTCCATGCAGCTTGCTACTTCTGCGCATGTTTTACTGTCCACAGCTATGGTGAACGTGACAGGCGTGTCGGGTAAGAAGTACACTTCGCGCCTACTGCTGGACAATGGCAGTACGGCAAACTTTGTTACGCAGAGTTTATCAGAGAAGCTGGGTTTGTTACAACGCGGTACGAGCACCAAGGTAACGGGTATTAATAATCACATATCCACCAGTACACAGTCTTGCAACCTCACAATAGAGTCTTTATGCTGTGCCTTTACTGCAGATATCCAGTGTCACATTTTGCCTGAAATCACAAGGGTTCTACCGTCTTCATTCGTGCATATCAATCACGTCCCTATTCCTTCAGGTGTTAAGGTAGCAGACCCGAACTTTAACGTTCCGTCGGTCGTAGACATCCTGGTAGGGGCTGAAGTTTTCTGGAATGTCTTAGGTAGCAAAACGATAGACTTAGGGAAAAACCTACCTAAATTATGCGAGACCAAATTAGGATGGTTAGTTTCAGGTAGTATTTCGCACCAATCATGTTTTTCCGGAAATCATTTTTGCCATCATTCCAATGTCACTCCCGACCTCACTCAATTTTGGGAGCTTGACAACGTCGCTTCAAAACATTCACTCTCACTTGAGGAGAGAATGTGTGAGCAGTCTTTTGCTCAAACCACCGTTCGTAATGATGGTGGGGGATTCGTCGTCACTATGCCTTTAAGAGGGGATCCTAGTACATTAGGTAATTCTTTTACTAATGCTAGAAATCGTTTTTTTTCCCTTGAACGGCGTTTTAAACGCGATCCATCATTTCATAAAAAATATAATGAGTTCATGAGTGAATATGAGCGCCTAGGTCATATGACGTTAGACTCAGACTGTACTCCTTCACCAGAAAACTCCATGACTAAATATTATATTCCACATCATGGAGTCATTCGTAGTTCTAGCACCACTACTCAACTACGCGTAGTATTCGACGCATCAGCTTCCACTAGTTCGGGAGTGTCGCTTAACGACATTCAGATGGTCGGTCCCGTAGTTCAAGACGAACTGTTTTCCATTCTGACACGTTTTCGTCAGCATAGGTACGTGGTCTCAGGTGATGTGGAGAAAATGTACAGGGCCATAGAGTTAAATCCAGTCCAACGACCCCTTCAAAAAATAATTTTCAGGTTTGAACCTTCGGAACCTCTTAGGACTTACACTTTAAATACGGTTACCTATGGTACCGCTTCTGCACCCTATTTAGCCACTAAGTGTCTTGTAAGTCTGGCTGATAATATTGAGGACAGTCGTGCCCAATGTGCCATTCGAGGCGACTTCTACGTCGATGACTTTCTTAGTGGTGGGGATACCATAGCTGAAGCTGTTGACATCTCAAAAAAGGTACATTCCGTTCTATCATCTGCAAAATTTAATTTACGTAAATGGCAATCAAATAATCCTCAAATTCTCAAAGAAATTACACACAATAACAAGTTACATAATACTTTACATTTTTCTGACCAAAGTCCAAACTCAACTCAATCTAAGACTTTAGGTCTCAACTGGGTTTGTGACTCTGATTCACTTACTTATACTATAAATATAACCTCCACTACTAAAGTCACCAAACGTCATGTCCTTTCTGTTATCAGTCAAATTTTTGACCCACTAGGCCTCGTAGGTCCGTGCGTCGTCGAAGCAAAGATAATTATGCAGCGTCTATGGATAGATAAGCATGACTGGGATGACGAAGTATCACACGAAGTCAGAAACCTTTGGTCTACATTTGAAGGCACAATAATAGCATTAAACAACCTAAAAATTCCTCGTTGGGTTTTGCGTGAAGACTCTATTACGCATGAAGTACACGTCTTTACCGATGCGTCCGAAAGGGCGTATGGCGCTTGTGTGTATATTCGGTCTTCCAACGGCAGTGGATCCATAGGCGTACAACTTCTAGTCTCTAGAAATCGTGTAGCGCCCATCAAACCAACGACGATACCGAGGCTTGAACTTTGTGGAGCTTTGTTAGGTGCAAGGCTGTGTACTAAGGTTCAAGAATCGCTTACCATGCCCATTCATAAATGTAGATTCTGGTGCGACTCAACCATAGTCCTGGGTTGGCTCTCTACTCCTTCAACTCAATTAAAACCTTTTGTCAGAAACAGAGTCAATGAGATACAGGAAAGTACTAGTGGTCATACCTGGAGCTACGTACCGTCGAAGGACAACCAAAAATTACCACGCAAAAGTAGATTGCTTCCTCTGACACCGTTCATTGACAATCATAACCTCATTCGCGTTTCGGATCTTGTTTCCCGTGGTCTCAGGGCCGACATTATCATAGACACACCTCTGTGGTGGTCTGGACCATCATTTTTACAGCATAGTGAAAATGAGTGGCCCAGTATGCCAAACAACGGGAAGGATAGTCTGCCGGAAGTAGTGACTCATTTCATTGGTAGTGATAGTGACAATCATTCATTTATTAGTAACCATTCAGACGTAACCATTCATTCATCAATCATTCATGATTTATTAGTAAAGTATTCTACCTTAACAAAAATACAAAATATATTTGCATATGTACAACGCTTTATTTACAATGTAAAAAATATAAATAAAATGCATGGTAATTTTTCAAAAACAGAACTAGAAAATTCATTGAATCTAATTATACATCATTCACAGCTTGAAATGTTTTCAGAAGAGTATAATTTGTTAAAATCTGGACAAAAATTACCACGCAAAAGTAGATTGCTTCCTCTGACACCGTTCATTGACAATCATAACCTCATTCGCGTGGGCGGAAGGCTTGATAATTCCCCGTACGACTATAGCGTGAAACATCCCATTGTTTTATGCAGTAAGCACATACTTACAAAACTCTTATTTCAAATGCAACATTTAAAGCTTGTTCATGCCATGTCCACGTGCATGGTCCACAGTTGTTATTGTCACATATACGACAAACTTATTGGCCTCTAGGTGGCAGAAACTTGTCTAGATTTGTCGTGAGTAAATGTCTTAAATGTTTCAGACATAAGGCTCAGAACGTACAGCCCATAATGGGTCAACTACCTAACTCAAGAACAAACCTTGAGTTTCCTTTTTTACACAGCTATGTGGACTATGCTGGGCCAGTATTGGTGGCCAATCGTAAAGGCCGAGGATGCAAACTTACAAAATCCTATATGTGCATCTTCGTTTGCTCGGCAGTGAAAGCCGTACATTTGGAGCTCGTCACCGACCTCACCACTGAAGCCTACATGGCTGCTCTAAATCGTTTCGTGGCGCGTCGTGGCAAGCCTCGAAGCATCACGTCCGATAACGGGACTAACTTTGTAGGCGCATCAAACGAGATGTGTAGGTTCTTGCAATCATCTAATGTTGCATCTGAAATGGCGCAGCAAGGTATCGAATTTATTTTCACGCCTGCATACAGCCCTCATTTCAATTCATTGGCTGAAGCTGCTGTAAAATCATGTAAGCATCATTTAAAACGGATACTGCATCTTACTCATTTCACCTTCGAGGAGATGGCTACCTGTCTCACTCATATAGAGGCGGTTCTTAATTCACGCCCTCTTACTCCTCTTTCTTCAGACCCTAACGATTTTTCGGCACTCACTCCCTTCCACTTCCTAATTGGACGGCCATTCTTATCAGTACCACATCCTCAGGTGACTGAAGCCAGCATCACGCAGATGGATCGCTGGAAAAGAATCCAGTACATCAGACAGCATTTCTGGCGACGGTTTCATAACGAGTATACTTCTCTGCTGCAGGCAAAATCCAAGTGGTTTCATTCCAGAGGTGAAGTGCAGCTGGGGTCCTTAGTCCTGATAAAGGACAAAACAACGCCACCTCTGCTCTGGTCCCTGGGCCGGGTCACGAAGACCTATCCCGGCGTAGACGGGGTCACGAGAGTGGCCGAACTGAAGACAAAGCGGGGCACCATTCGTCGTGCCTTCAACTGCATCTGCCCCCTTCCAGTCGAAAATTGAAGACTTCCCTTCAACCCGGGGAATATGTCGGCGCATCACATATGCGCGTGATTCACCGAGGGGAAAGCGCGGGTCTCGGGGTACCAAACCCGCTACCAACGCCCGCTGCGCGCCCACCAGACCACTCAGCTCACAGACGCGCTCCACTACGGGCATTCTTTTTGTACTGTCTTCCATACACGTTGTTCATGTTAATTATGGTATTACACCTATTTTAATACAGTCCACTCATCTTTTATTATAAAGTCCCGATTGAGCCCATTCAGATGTCAAATATTTCGCTGCTTTGATTGATTTAGCAATATTATTGTATGGAAATAAGAAAAGTGGCTAACTAGCGAACTAGAATATTAATAATGAATTGCAATTATAACACTGAATTTGATGTTGTAAAGGTTTTAGGTGTAAAAAAGGCATTTGGAAACTTTCCAAATACTTTTTTTACATCTAAAACTAAATATTCGGTGTTACGATATTTATTATTGCTTTTCATAATCAATATTTTAGTTCACTAGTTAGCCACATTTCTATACAGTAATATTGGCAAATTAATCAAAATAGGTAAACATTTGGCAACTATTTGCGACGTTGCCAACTTTTAGGATGAACGCTCTTAACGTCTTTACTTACTTATTGGTAAAACAGTTTATTTTCTTTATGCGTTCCGTTTATTTTTTATCAGCTGGCATTTCCCTTGCGGGGCCCGTACGGCTGCACTTGTAGATATTTACGGGTTATGGAGATAACAGTTTTGTCCTGTAAAATACTGTTTTAAGATAAGAGCTTAATACGTCCCTAAGCGGTCCTAAGCGAGTGTACCTGCCACTGCGATAATACAGTCCGCGGATTTGACAAAATAAAAGTAGCTTTATATTTCTGACTGACCGGCTCCTTGACAATTTTGAAAGTGAATTTAAATGGTTTAATTGTAATAAATGCTTTGAGTTTGAGTTTAAAATGATCACTTTTTTATTTTGCTGTCCCAAAAATATCCGTGATAAGTATATTATTAAGGTACCCCGAGAAAAACATATTTTTTCTTCGCCTTTAAGTAATTAATTAAGATAAATAAACTAAATCACAATCTAAAAGCACATTATTAATGTTCGATATCCAATCATCATATTGCACGTTCTTTTTTGTTTTTATGTGTATTATATCATTTTAAAATCTCCTTGTAATAAAATGGTAAAAAAAAAACTTTTAATGATTGCATGGAGCTTTTCCTAAAGATAAGATAATGTTCTATTCATTTAAGTATTACACTAATGGATAGATGGAAAAAATCAATTTAACAATTCACGTTTAATTTTATTTCAAAAGATCGCTTTTATTTTTTTTAAATAATTTAGTAAAAAAAATGATATCGCATGCGCAGGGAGCGAGACAGAACGGGACAGAGCGGTGGGCAGGGAAGGACCGAACGCTCAAGGTCGCTCACTAGGGGAAGGGCCTTAAAGAAATATTATTAAATAAAACCACCCAGCCTAAGCACTCCCTGTCTGAAATTAATTGTTAAAAACTAAAAACACGTTATTTTTAATAGTCATTGGCGTGTCTCATCGTTGGAAACTTCAAAATCATAGTCGCAGTACGTTTTGGCTCCTATTTGTCAAACACGCACTTACTTACGCCCTTAACACTCCCAGCCTTAGGCAACCATACACCTTTACAAATTGGGCCCATTATTATTTATTTTGTACATTAATGACATAAAAGACTGTTTTCAAAATTCAAAATTTCTTCTCTACGCTGACGATTTAAAGGTCTATAAAATTATTTCTGATAGAGACGATTGTTTCAACTTCCAGCAGGATTTAGACCGTTTCTCTAGCTACTGCTCTTCCAATAAACTTTACCTCAGTCTTCCAAAGTGTCATGTTATAACATTTACCAAAAAGATAAATATTACTGAGTTCGACTATCGTCTTGCTTATACGCCAATTAGTAAAGTGGGTTTTCTCCGCGATCTTGGCGTTCTGCTAGACTCGAGGCTCCATCTGGATGCTCATATAGAAAAAATTGTTAACAAAGCCTACCAAATGTTTGGTTTTGTCATGAGATCCTCCAGGGATTTTCGTCGACCGTCCACTTTTTTGCACTTATACAAGTCAATAATTAGGCCACAGTTAGAGTTTGCAGTACCTATTTGGAACCCTTTTTACGTCAAATATAGTGAACAATTAGAACTAGTACAACGTAAATATCTTCGTGCAATGAACTTTAGATGTTTTCGGAATAAAATGTCATATCTTACTTCTTAAAAAATATGATGTTCTGACCTTAAAATCAAGACGGAAACTTCTGGAAGTTATGACTCTGTTCAATGTGTGCCGCAATAATTTTGACTGTCCGGACTTAGTTGGGAGTCTGTGTTACCTGGTTCCTCGAACAGTTCATGTACGTGAGGTACGCACCCGACGTCTATTTGCTACTCGCCCCTGTAAATCCAACGCTGGCTCGCGTTCGCCACTTCGTCGTTTAGTTGAGACATACAACAATGAGTTTAATTCAATCGACATTCTTTTTCTAACTAAAAATGTATTTAAGAAACAAATCCAAGCAACCCTAAAGGATCTGTAAAGTATTATGTATTATATAATTAACGTACTTACTAATGTTTAATGTTTAATAATGTACGCACACAATTTAACTTAAATTCTAAAAATCCAGATATGAATTCTGGGATAACGCCTAGTTATGCGTTGCTAGATATTGTCTGTGTTACTAGCTAGTTTTTAAGTACTTTAAATGGTAATCTGTGGAGAACGTAGTGGGTAGCATAATTGTTATAATGTACCTAATGTTTAAGATAATAAGTGTAACCTTATTGTGCTACTGTTTGTTTTTCCGTAAATAAATAAATAAATACACATACAACAAGAGCCATGTAGCAGTGAAAACTTGGAATTTCATAACAAGCTTTCATCTTTTCCTAACAATGTTTCAAGCAAGTCTTGGAGTTTTCAAACTTTCCTAAGAATAATGTGTAATTAACCACTGAAGTTTCGATACATTAGCTGAAACTTTTGAACTTACCGACCGCTAAATGTTTACGAACGTTCGAACGCAAATTATGATAATCGACGACCAGTGACATGAGACCCGCGACCTGATGGAGATAGGTAGGACATTGGGGTCATCTTAAGTGAATGTCTTAAGCAGGTGCTTAGTCACACGTGATGTACAATTTAGAAAATGTTCTTGAAGCTTTGTTGCGAGAAGCTTTGTAGGTGTACCAAGGTTGTTACTAGGAAGGTGATAGGTATAAGGAAAAAAAAATAGTT
This sequence comes from Agrochola macilenta, assembly GCA_916701695.1. Classification (NCBI taxonomy): domain Eukaryota; kingdom Metazoa; phylum Arthropoda; class Insecta; order Lepidoptera; family Noctuidae; genus Agrochola; species Agrochola macilenta. Next base: position 16,527,438 of record OU753560.1, on the reverse strand, counting down.
TTAAGGTTTTTCTTTTAGTGAATTCACAAACTCAATGGTTTGTGAATTAAGAATTACGTCTTTTGCCCTCTTTTGAAGTCGTCGGTACTAACAAGCTGCTAAAATCTCATATCATATCAAAAGCAGATATAGGTAGCTTTTAATACTGGTTGTAGGTGGAATGACCACTTACAATTATTCTAAATGTGGAAATCACACCTACAATGAAAACGTTGTCAGATTTCAAGCACTTTTTGCAAAGAATCAATCAAAGAAAAAAACTTATTAACTTAATGCTTGCCTACAATTTGAAATTAGGTAAACTTCTCTGTATCGATGCATAACTCTCTTGAATTTTATCTATAACACCTCCGAACAATGCAGGAAGAGAGGTGCTTCAAACATGTCGAAATTTTGCGTGTACGTTCATTAAAACGAACAACGACTGTTCCGGAAACTTTTTGTTTCACAGCTCTTTTTCACTGAATATTTTTAGGTATAATTGAAACAGAGTGCTCCTAAAAAATCGTATCACATCTCAAAGGAATTACTGTATAAGCATACTAACTTATATTGTTTGTGATTGGTTTTTTGTGCTAAAGGCAGACTTGATTCAGAGACCAGTAAATGCAAACGCCGAGGAAGATTTTCTATTAAGTATGGGGATACAAACGGTTCACTAATGTTTCACCAAAACACCATTGACAAATGTTTAGTTTACAACCAACGTTTCGTATACTATTTATTTTACAAACAACATAATCCGCAAATATTTTATTTTATAAACACTCGTTTTACAACCATTTATTTAGCAAATGCTTCTCTTTACAAATGTTTCGCATGATATTTAATCATTTATACATTTTTCATTTAATGTTTAGATTTTTTTGGAAAAATCACATTTATACTAAATATCACTTTATAATAAATTGTATAAACCAGTCACAAAGAGATCATGGTTGCAATTTCCATTTGGGTCTGAAGTTCTTAAAACCTACAAAATTTGTTTTTTCTACATATTCTAGTCGTTTTTAGCGTAGTGGTCACAGTTCTAACCTAACCTAACCTAACCTAACCTTTATTGCGAGTAAAAATATTAAACCTAATTTAACTAGTTCGATTCCGGGTAGCCTACTAAAATGATATATTTTTTTTGTAAGCACAAGTCGTTGCTGGCATTAAAGAAAATTGTTTTTATTTTAAATTACCCTTTTGCTTATTTAATGAGTTAAGTTTTAGGAAATTGCGTAATGCAATATGTAAAACGTTTTAATTCCAAACGATTATGAGATAATATGAATAAAAAATGAATAGTTAGGCAAATAATACGTTATAATAAAAAAGTTTATCGTATAATTATTTTCTTAAGTGAATTATTTGGCAAGTTATTGCAAGTGGCAAGTTGTTGGTTGGTGAATTATTTGGTAGTTTTTGGCAAGTGGTGAAGTTTGCAAAAGAATTCGTTATTTCATCATTGATGAAATAACAAAATGTTTTTATCAATCGTTATTTGTCAAGTGAAAATTTGTAAATTAAGTTTTGGTGAAATGACTGGACACCGATACAAACACTTATTATAAAAAAAAACTCTTCAAAGTCAAAGAACGACCACCACCACCAGCACCTGCTATGTTATCTCTCCACCATCCTTTGTTGACTGGTAGAGAATGCCTAAGGCATAAGTCCAGTTTTGTACCTTTATTGTGCCCAAAGATTAATTATTAAATAAACTCAAACTCTAAACTTTCTGTCTTTATAAAAAATATATATAGACACACGTACCAGACCTCCCGTTTTTATTCATTCGCCGTTCCATTAATTAACCGACTTCAGAAAGGGATAGATTCTCAGTTCGTCTGAATCTTTATTTTTATTTCTTTATAATCAAACCCTACAAACCTTTTAGCATAGTATCATCTAAGAAACGTTGCCACTAAACATCTAGGTTCCTTCTATTTCCTTCGTCATTTGTATCGGAAATGAAACTATCGATATTTGGGGAAACAGTTTGTTCATTTATTGTATCAGGCCTAACCTTATTAGCAACGAGAATTGGGGATTGTGATAGCGCCTTAAAGGGTCCTGTATTCGTTTGTATTGGTTTTGTACTCTGTATTGAACGTTCTACATGTTTCTAGAATAGGATTGAAGTTGGTAAATTGGTACCATCGAAGGAGTTCATATGGACTATTCTTGCTTGCAGCGCTCGGCGACTATACAACCTGGCCGGTAACAGATGTGATCATCGTGTTCACGGGATTTTGTTTTGAAACTGAATATATATGAATTTCTTTGAAGGTACCTACATACCGATGTTGATCAACATTCAGAATTTTTGACTACTGTTTCCTAAGTCTTTCTTGATCAGGATCACCATTTGAAATTATTTCTTCTGTATAATATGGTTCAAACCTAACGGAGTGTGTACGTTTTTTATTTTTATTTGCTGGTCTTGGAAGCTCTGTTCTGCCAAAATCTTTTCAAAAGAATTTCATTTTCAACACCTTTCCCAGTAGGTTTTTAGTCCACACAGAATTACTGTGAAGTGTGAACCCACCCTGACTGAATTACTAATATTTCAGGGTTATAATCAGGAACTACAGACTTCTTTCGAAAAATCCACATTCTGTTAATTTTTCCATCCATTCTGAAATCACGGGACAACAGTGTCTTTGTTTCAAACAATATTAAATTAACAGGAAATGTGGAAGCCAAACAAATTGTGTCATTCCTCAGTATATCTATGTTAGCTTTTCATTTCCGAGTCATTACAAACGGTTGCTAAATGACAAGTCAAATGGTTTTGCATCAGTGCGCATGGTTGGAGGTGAATTAGAATCCTCTCAAGTGTTGATATCTGTTAGCTCTCAAATGTTTTAGTTGCGAATTTCGGTATGGTAGGAGGATTCAGATGTTTATTTAATGTTCTTTGTGAAAAATCTGATGGTTTTTTTTCAAGTTTTTTAGTACCAAACGCTAGCAGTCATGTCACACATTTAAAAAGTGCTTTGACCCATTGAGTTACTTCAAAGTCTAATCAGTGCAATGGCTTGGATTCGACCACTCGCTTGCCAGTTCGACACTTTCATCGTTGGCTTTTCTTCTTCTTATTCATCTTGTTTGGCCTCACGTTTTCCCGTTACGCGGTGTCAGCTTTCCAAATCATGCGACGCCATTTATTTCGGTCTTGTGCGTAATCTTCCATAAGTCCCATCTCCCTCATGTCCTTTTGGACCTTCGTCATTTATGTGGTTTGAGGTCTTCCTCTTCCCCTCTTCTTTGTAGTCATGGAAAGGCACTTTTTCACGACATGGTCATTAGTTCGTCGAAGTACATGAGCGTACCATCTTATTCCAGTCTTTTACTTTATTCGCTATTTCTGCAACCTTGAAGGTCCCTCTAATGGCACCTACACAGTATGCCGGCGGCATGGCCGCCTGCTATTGCCGCGCGGCACGTACCCCCGGCTTTTGCGTCTTCATTTTTCTTTGCGATCCTTTGTGCGGCTTTGTGTGGCTTGGCTGGGCGCGCCGCGGCTTGCCCAGCGGCAGAGCCGGCGGCACACACACACTATGCCGGCAGCCATGCCGCCGGCATAGTGTGTAGGAGCTATAAAGTGTTCGTTGCGGACATATTCTCTGAGTGCGACTCTTCCTTCCTATCGTAGAATACGCATTTCTGTCTTGCGGAATATTTGTTCGTGGGCCTTTGCAGTTTAAATATTCATGTGAAAATTAAGGTGTAACCTGTGACCTAGCGAAAGTCATACGGTGTCCTTGCATTTGATCTTACCGATAAATCAATCTGCCTAGCCTTTTCCCAAGTATGTTGGTGTCGGCTTCCAGTATAGCCGGATGTAGCTGAATATCAGTATTTTACATGAAGCGACTACCTATCTGACCTCCACAATCCAGTAACTGGGTAATACGATAACCCTTGGTAAGACTGTTGTCAGACTTTCAGGCTTCTGACGACTCGTGACGACTGTCACTGCTGTCCGAGGCACGGAGGAATCTCGGTATGTAAAGATGGTCCCCATCCACGGACCGACCCCGGCAAGCGTAGCTTAACCTGATAGATCGACCTATGCGGCTGTTATTACTTAGCCACGAGCTCCTCTGATCCTGATCTTACCAATCACATTGTTTTCACAATCACTTAGAAATTTGGCATTGTGTTTCATGTCAAATGATGACATGTTGTCGTGATGATTATAGTTGGTCCAACGTTCGGCGCTGATATAATATGTTACATCACAACTGCACCAAGCGCTACCTAATATTCGGGCGGAAATTATTAAACCTTTTTTAAGAAAAGAACCATTATTTTACGTCAGCCCTCAAGCTGCGGTGGTTTACTAAGAACTAAATCAGTTTTAATAAATGTCTGAAAAAGGTTTTAAAATGATTAATATCATAAAAGATATTACGGTTTTCACATTTTTGTTATGAATTCTTTTGTTTTACCTTAATATTTACCTAAACTAAGATTGATGATAAAACCAACTTTTAAAGGGATCCTGTTTAGGTAGTATTTTCAGTAACACGGCGCAAACTTTACTGATAGATAGTGGTGTCAATGGCTCTCCTCTCGATAACTTAGGGAGAAAGTATTGGTAGAGCTGTGGTCATACAGCAGGAATTTAGCGGGTTCTTCAACTCTCTGACTTCATGTCGCCTTTACGCCTTGCGATACTCAATCGTAAAGTCAAGGAAAATTATTGCTAAGAGTATTGACTACCAAGTTTAGTTGTCCGTATATTCAAAACACAACTGTCACTCTCTGATAGTTGTATGAAATGGCTATAACACGAGATTTTGTCGTAGGGTGTCAATTTGATAATCAGTAAATTGTTTGACTGTACGTCTGGCTCAGACAGCGCAATCGGCCTTGCTACTGTCATAGATTATGCTGAAAGGAAGGTTCCTCACTTGGCAATATTTTAACCATATTTATTTGTTTACCATATTATTGTCCATGGAGGAGGAGCTCGTGGCTAAGTAACAACAGCCGCACTGGTCGATCCATCAGGTTAAGCTACGCTTGCCGGGGTTGGTCAGTGGATGGGTGACCATCTTTACATACCGAGAATCAACCGTGTCTCGGAAAGCACGTTAAGCCGTTGGTCCCGGCTGTCATTCGTGGATCTTTGACAGTCGTTACGAGTCGTCAGAAGCCCGAAAGTCTGACACCAGTCTTACCAAGGGGTATCGTATATTACCCAGTTACTGGGTTGTGGAGGTCAGATAGGCAGTCGCTCCATGTAAAATACTGGTATTCAGCTGCATCCGGTTAGACTGGAAGCCGACCCCAACATAGTTGGGAAAAGGCTAGGCAGATTGATTATTGTCCATGCAGAACGATATAAAAAGAAACAGGAGCAAAATAAGGCTTCTTTAGGTCAGAACGGGTGTCATTGCGTTTCTTCTTTTTTACGGTAATTTCGATTAATCTACCCACTTTGGCAGCTCAAGCACATTTTCCAACATTTGGTTACGTGACTATGGCATGCCAAGAGATTCCACCTTATTAAGACGTGCCATATTCATTTTTCAAACGTATTATGACTGCAATAAAAGCTAAAATAAAACTTGGCCCGATATGTGTGATTTGGAACTTATCCAGCAGAACAGACTTAGTCCCCTTTGCACCATAAATTATTGAATGCATTGAATGTTTAACGTATTAAAAAAATCAATATTGTTATATTTCTGTCAAATCAAATCAAATCAAAACGTTTATTGCAAACCATAATGTACAATTACAGGTGGTAAATAAAAATAGAATAGAAACAATTATGGACCCTGTCGGGCACAGCAAATTTTTAAATAGGTTGAGAGAGGGAGAGCGCTTTATCAATTTTCCTTATTATTAAATTAAGAACTATTTATATCCTATTACCTATGTATTTATATTTCCATTCATTCATTTATTCTATTAATATTTTATTATTTATTTAATTATATTTAATATTGCTTATTGTTTACTCGCTTAAAATTTGTTTATTATTAATATTAATGTAGTAAAATTATTAAGTATTATGGTATCATTTATTATTATTATTTTACTTATTTAAATATATCTGTTATTCATAATTATGTATTATTATTATTGAATTTATCCGTCAAAATTATTCTATATCCTATTATCTATTTATTTCTGTATTTATATTTCCATTCGTTTACTTATTCTATTAATATTTTTTATGAAGGTCTATCTATCTGTTCATTTATTATTTATTTAATTATATTTATTAATGTCATAAAATTATTTAATATTATAGTACAACTTATTATTTGCTATTTGAGCTATTAAAATATATCTGTTATTCATAGTTGTGTATCATAAATTAATCGAATTTATCCGTAAGATATTCTTGTATTGTGTAATAGCTTTTTTTAATTAAGTATTGTTTTAGTTTATTTAAAAATATACTGGTTTTATTTTGTTGTTTTATGTCTTCTGGTAATTTATTGTATATTCTTATTGACATTGAATACGGACTAGATGAGTGTAATTTAAGGCGGGAGGGGGGCAGATTTAGTCTATTTTTATGGCGCAACGAATAATTTGTTTGGATGTCTCCCCGTGTGCTGTAAGAATCTGGATATTTACGGACCAGTTTACATAATTCCAAGACATAAATACCAACCAAGGTGAGAATCTTGTGTTTTTTAAAGTAAGGCTTGCAACTATCTGTTGGTTCTATATTGGTAATTATTCGTATTAGCTTTTTTTGGAGGGTAAATAGGGAGGGAGCGTCTGTGCTGTTTCCCCATAAAATGATGCCATAGTTAAACCAAGCGTGGGCATATGCGTAGTATGTGACTAGTGCGGTTTGTAGGTTTGTAGTCTTCTTTATTTCACGGAAGGCATATGTAAACTTTGAAATTTTTGATTTTACTGACTGTATATGTGATTTCCAGTTTAAATGAGTGTCTATTGTTAAACCTAGGAGAGTGAAATTGTTTACTGTTTCTAATTTATGTTGATTAAAAGTAAAATCTATAATCTATGTCAATCGTTTGAAGTTGATAAAGACGGAACGATGTTATAAATACGTTTTGCACTAGACGCATTTAGCGATTAGTGGTGCGAGCGGGACATAAGCTATTATGTACCTAAATCTAGACCAAAAGCTACTAAAAAAACAGTCGAGGGCTGTCGTGGGACACCCGGTTGGAACAAAGTTCATTTCTCTTTTGGTAAAAATGTTACAGTTTTTAGGGTTCCATACCTAAAGGGTGCCAAACGGAACCCTATAACTAAATTGCCGCTGTCCATCCGTCCGCCCATCTGTCTGTCAACGGGCTGTATTTCATGAACTATATTAGCTAGACAGTTGAAATTTTTGTTTGCCTTCTAATACTACTGCATATCCGACATGAGTAGACTTTTTTACGTTTGAAATAAGAACATCTGATGTACATGTTATCTTCACAAATTGTTTCGGTCTTACGAGTACTCTCATTTGCAAAGTAAGGAACGATAAGGAACTAATTCGTTCCAAAAATATATTCTATTACCCTCGCTCGCAATGGAGCCTTGACTTTATAGAAACACGATGTATCTTTTTAGATAGCAGATAAAATCAGGTACCGGAGCTAGCCACTCGAAATATGGGATTGGATGGCTCTCTCTCGAATAACATCGAAAACTCCTTGACTACAAAATCTATTATCGCAAATCTTTGGAATAAAATGTTAGCCTTTTAGGGTTGTTAACTTAAACAATCCCAGGATTTTGTAATTTTCTATATTTAAAAGAGTGTCCTTGGAGTTTCTTGCCCGTTCTTCTCAATAAAGATGTACGTTTTGGAATGGGCAACTAGCTTCAACTTTCTGATTAACTGACCGACTATTTGACAATTCAAAAGTGCCTGTTGGTTTAATTGAAATAAATGGTTTGAGTTTGAATCTTAAATACTTTTTAATCCCTGTCGTGATCTTAGTAACAAAAGGTTTAAAGTTAAAAATAGTGTAAACTTTTATTTCATTATAAAAACTAAATAACATAAAAACATCCAAGTTTCTACTGAAATCTCAAACAAACTTAACATACCTAAAAACCTTTACCTTAAAAGTTTAAAAACAGCTTAAAATACAGAATCCGAAAAAAAACTTTTCTCAAACACATTTTTTACAGGGACGTTTCGTGAAGAATTTAAATAGATTCGAATTTGGAAGCTACAAAGGGAATGCATGGTAAAATAAATGAAGCGTAAATAAATAAAAGGATATCTCTGTCTCGTTCTTGCACGATACAATTTAGGATCGGGCCTTATCTGGTAAACCCAATACAAGACAAACGGTTTTACACGCTCAAATTGACAACTACGACAGAAGTAGTGTTAAGGAGAATATTCATAATGCTTCTCTAATACAAAATTACAAAATTAACTTTCTTGGGATTCCGCCAATCTCAGAAAGTCAGATTTTTTACTTATTATGCAATTGTAACAATATTTAACAGATTTGGTGAGGCTTTAACTAGACTTAAAATAAAAAGGTTTGTACTTCATCATTTCATTTTCATACCCTTTTTTTATTTTTTTTTGATGGTGTGTCAGACTTTTACTGACTAAAACCCACCCGTGTTCCTTCCGTTGCCTGTGTGCCGGGGCCGCGATATCCCTTTCGGACAAACCCGCAACCCCGGCAGGATTTTCATACCCCTAATCCCAATTTATTTGGCGTCAGCGCAACATCTCCCTTTCTTCCATACTTCTCTATTAACCGTCATCTCGGCAGTCACCCCCTTTCTCGCCATATCATCTTTCACACAGTCCATCCATCGTTTCTTTGGTCTTCCTCTACTCTTATAGCCATCGACATTCATACTCAAAACTTTCCTCACGACATTTTCCTCATTCCTCCGCATCACATGCCCATACCTATTTCCGCACAACTTTTCAGTCACTTTCAGACTCATTAATATATATTAAAGACTTCATTTTACACCACACAAAATAAAATAAGTCATCAATCTGAGGAGCAGTTCCCGTATTTTTTTAACAACGTTTGCTTTCCAATTTCAGTTTCAATCTGTCAAAAAACATCCATTTTATTTATTTTTTTGACAAATTCTTGACATGGTTTTTGAAGTACAATAATGAGTTAATAAGTAATTTTTAACAAATTGACGTCGTTAAAAGATACACATCCATAGATAAATCACCCGTCTCTCCACTAGTTCATTGCCTACTCTAGGATGCATATCCGATGTGGCTCGCCAATCCTTCCATATCCTAAAGGCACGTCTTCCTTACCATTTACCGCGCCCCCCCGTTCTACTCCTTGATATGCAATGGTCTCTGTAACACCTAGAAATATGAGGCTCCAGGGGCTAGTGCAAATCTTATAGTTCTCGATGACTTTGTTTGGTATTTTGGCGTGTTCTAGTTTATATGTGGCTAATAATTTAAATTATGTTTTGTGTTGCGTAATGTAAATTATTTTGAATACTATTATATATAATCTTTTTTTTTTCTTCTAACTGAACAGACAGCTGTGCTGCTGGGGAGTTTGTTGCGCCACTTCTTCTTCCCAGCTAACGCACTAGGAAGTGGTAAAGGGTGGGCGTTTTGGGGGACTGTCTTATGTAATTTTGACGTTCGAAAAGTACTGATTCTCAGCCTAGTTTGAATAAATGACTTTTGTTTTTTTTGGGTTTATTCGATTAATCGAGTTTGGTCAAACCACGCTGGGGCCGATGCATTTAATTCATTTAATACTGTTTTACATGACATTTTGTATGAAGCATCAATAAAAATGATCACTTGAAGTCCCTTTCGCAGTTATGTACCTAAAGGATCCTTTAAGGTGCGATACTGATCCAAGTCTCAGAGGCTTACTCTCATGATTTACACCGGTATCGGTATAAAGGCCGTTTTCAGTCTGACTGAATTTATGACTAGTTCACATAAGCCTGTGATCGGCCCGTTCACACCTGAACGGTTTTTGGGAACCTCGTTACAGAGGTTTATAGTAGTTTGCGAAATGCTAGCGAATTTATTGTCTGTAACGGTTATATTGATTTGGGTATTTCAGAAATAGTTTCGTTTGAAAAGGTTTTATAGAAGAAGCAGACATTTTTTTAAATCAATTGTTTAAGATAGACAAAGAAAACCTTATGGATACAATAGGCAATTATCAAATTATTGTTCAAACATTTAATATTTAATCAACAGCTAATATTTAACAACTCGCAATATTTCTCGTTCTTATAATGTAGCTACGCTGACTACGCTGTAGCGTGTGCTACGGCGTAGCCAACATACTATCAGTATAGCTACGCCGTAGCAACAGTACTTAAAATCTGGCAGGCATCATTTATTGTACCCTCAACACGTGCTGCAATTTATTAACTCACCTTAAAAAAAAAATGATTTATAACAAACCTTTTTTCAACATTACATAAAGAAAAGTAATAAAAAGCAAAATGTAACCAATCATAACAATACGAAATGTGAAATTGTGTCGAAACAACAGCGCATCGTTTTGGAGCTGAAAATCAATAGTAATCTATATTCCACTGAAATAAATAATTGAAAAGCAATTTGTGTCGAATCTCCAACGGTGTCGGTGGGCGGTTATTGACATCGCTGAAACCGCATGCTGGGGTTGTTTATTCTTTCATACTGTCGTGACGTTCGCTTTTAATTTCCCGGTTACTGACGTAGTTAATTAGGGGTTAAGTCAAGAGAATTATCATATAAACATTCTTCTTTTTGGATGAAATTGCAAAGCTACCTTTTAAAAAAATGCTACTGTTTAAAAAATGTATTGGATACAGATCCATTCGTATTATACTGAGAATGTGTGATATCGGTTATCCATTAGCTGGCTTGAGTGCAAAGTGCATGAGCAGTACCTAATTCAATTTATATTGTGAAGCAGAAGCGGAGCTGGAATGAAACCTCTTGCAAGATTGGTCGAAAAAATTATCTAACCTACAGTTCTCAGAATATTGAAAGAAATAAGTATGTGAGTAGTGCTCATGTTACATTTACTAAACATAACCGACAAGTAAGAAGGTACCTAAATATTAAAATCTACAGACATATTTTTTTTTTTACTTTTTATTTTGTGAAAATCTTAAATACAATCCAACACTAAAATATATGTAAGTATTATGTACAAGGATAAAAGAAAAAAAGGAACAAGTTGAGTCGGTGATGATACCAAAAAAATCTAATAACGGAATGCGAATGACTACATGAAATCATTAACACGGATTCATTCAAATGGAAACTATTCTGCCGGATTTTGTTTTGTCTGAATTTAATTAATTGTTCGACCGTTGTCGGCGTTTGATAGTTCAGTCAAATGAAACAAATGAAATTGTTCAAATGGAAACGATTTCTAAATGTTTATTTTATTCGTTTTCTTTTGGACCTTTTACGCGCCTCGCACACTATGCGACAGTTCGACGACAAGGCGCTGACCTGTCGCATGCGAATGTCATTGGGTGTGCGCGTGCACCGTGAATCTCGGCGCTGCGATAAATAGCGAGAGCATTTGATACTTCTAGCATGTCGGAGCGACTGTGCGACTCGACGTTCGAGCGGTCAAGTGCGCGGATCTTTTAATAAAATTTATGAAAATTGTTAGCCGGTGCCTGTCGTTGCGTCTAGTCGCCGAGGCTCGCAGTCGCATAGTGTGCGCAACAAGTCATATAGTTACTATGTAGTGAAAATTTATTAAGTGACTCACTCCTATCGGTATTAATTGATTAGACCAATTTTTATTGATAACAAAACAATCAGTTATTTGTTAATAAAAGGAACCGAACGAAACAAACCCACAATTTTAATTAAAGCTAACAAGAACTCCAGAATTTCCACAGTACTAGACTATTGACCCAAAACAACACGCCCACACACACACACACGCACACACCTACATAAACATAACGTTCGTCCAACACACATTAGCAAATGAAAGTAAAAGATTGATCGGCCTCATTAGCAGAGCAATGGGATGATTAAATCGGATAATCACGCTATTTAAGTGCTGATAACGAAGCTTTAAGCCGACAACTTGTGTTCTACTTGTTTGTACTCGGTTTGTTAGGAAAGTAAATGAACAGAATGAATGTTAGATTTTGCGAGCTAATTAATTTAGCAGCCTACAATCGTAATTAAAAATATCACTTTAATAATAAGATTTTACAACCATTTTTCACTATTGAGGACTATCTTATTATATATTCCTGAGCCACAAGAATCTACAAGCGATGCTTAGTTTGTGGCTCACCGAATTTGGCTAAATTGTATTGTTACTTTTTGATTAAACTTTATCATCATTATTTTCCTTTATTTCATATTATATACATATAATTTACACTTTTAAATACTTTTATAAAAACAAAAAACATTTAAAATATAAAAAATAGTAGTCCACCGGTATCGGGAACAGGGTCCAAGGTCCAGGGTACTGCTTTCTGGATCAAACTCTTGATCCAGCTGCCTAACGAGATCCTCCTCAGGTGCTGGTCGAGGCTCTTGGCTATTATTATTATTTTTACGTCTCTTGACATTTCTCGAGACCCTGGGATCCCGGACCTTTAGAAGGCGTACGAGGGGCCGAAGCCAACTAGCAGAGGCCCGTTAGACGTTTTTAATTAAATGAGACACCTAGACACCACACATTATTATACGAGTAATTATTATTATCTACCATCAGTGTGGCAATTCCCGAAATTTTAAGAATGTTCGCATCTTGGTCTAATTATCTGCCTAGCCTTTTCCCCGCTATGTTGGGGTCGGTTTCCAGTCTAACCGGATGCAACTGAATCCTAGTATTTTGCTTGGAGCGACTGCCTATCTGACCTCCGCAACCCAGTTTACTGGATAACAAGGTACACATTGGTAAGATTGGTTGTCAGACTTTCGGGCTTCTGATTACCCGTAACGACTGTCAAAGATAGGGATAGATGCCCGAAAACTTCGGTAGCTTCAGACCATAAAACAGTACAAAATATTGTTGTGTGTAAACTTTGCAACACTCTACTTTTCAGAGTAGAACATTGTTTGAACACAGGTGTGTTATGTATGAGAAATATTTTAAGTGCACAAGTATAATATTTTCAAACCTAGCACCGTATATATCGTTTATTTTTCGCATTTTTTTTTTCTCAGCACAGTACACATATTTCGTAGACTTATGTCTTTTGCCAACAGTAAACCCTGCTCTATCTCACAACCTGCATTGTATGTCTCAAAACATGCACACGAAGTGCCCTCGCTAACACCAACAACGCTGTGGAAGAGGCGAAGTTTAGGGCCAACAAGATTTGAAAGAATATCGTGTCTGCGACACGAAGAACAAATTCAGTAAACTTCAAGACTTCCTTTTTTACTTCTAAAGATTTTTTACAGTTTTTAGTAAGTTACACAACATATGACTTATTCAATGCCATCATCATCTAAATTATCTAAACTAAGATAAAATATATTTTGTGCTTGTTTGTTATGCTCTGCGGCCGCATCTGCGTCTATCGGGACAAAGCAATACATGCCGAAGCTTCGTATGTTTTGCTCGCTAAAAAGTTATCGCGCTAATGCAGTGGAAAAATCCGAATTATCGCGACGATGCCCGATAATGGTTGGTCACATCTGCGTGCACGTATCACTGTACATAGCTTCGCCACGATAGACGCAGATACGGTCGCAGCTTTACGCTTTCACACTAAAACGGCTGAACGGATTTTGATGAAGTTTGCACATGGGTAGACCATGACTTGGGCTAGGATATAGGACACCCACATCACTTTTTATCCCAATATTCCCACGGGACCGAGACTTATGTAGTTTTTAATAATCACACAAAAATCAACTTCTGGAATCCACATACATTTCTTTTCAGAATTCAAAAATAAGGTCACAGAAGGACGTGTAAAGTCTCCAATAGCCATTTTTACGTAAAAGTTATTGCCATAAATCATAAAGTTATTCAACGGAGTCCGATCCACGAGATAGGCACTTAAACTTAGTTTAATGTAGTATTCAGTGCAAGTTGAGCTAAGTTGGCTCCGAGTTTCAGCCAGATAAGGACGCTGCCATAGTACGATAATGGGACTTTGGTGTAGGCAGATGTAGGAGTAGGAGTATGTGGGGCAAACTGAGATTTGATGACACCAAACTTATAGATATTGCAAATACACGATCATGTTTTAGTTTTATCAGTTTATAAAGGTGGTAAGTCTGGCACGCAGCTGACGCATTGTGCTTTTATAATTTGTTTACTTAGAAACTTACTCATGTAATCTCACAAAGTTCGAGAGAGAACTCAATTTTGGCATCTCGACACCATTCCAGTTTTGATGCGATGATTAAAAAAATAAATAGTGTTTTATTTCAGGCAAAATACCCTTATACATAAAAAAAAATAAAAAAATAAGTAGGTAGTAAAAACATTAAAAATATCAATAAAATTATCATAAAAAAAAAAAAACATTACAAATTATCATTATCATACATTGTCTTTCGTCATTATAATAACACTAGAACATTGAACATTGTTATTAGAATAACACTACTTACTGCAGGTAGTCATTAGTTCAGAATTTCAGTTTGGGTTCTATTCCGTTCACATCAATCTTCCTGTTTCATTTGCTACATCATTTTCACCTGTGTCCATCGATCAATTGTTGAAAATAGTCCACTATTTCGTTGCTACAGTCTAAAATGCCTTGTGCTCGAACACTGCACAATACAGTTTAAATTGGCGTGAATACGGATATCCGCATCTTTCCAGCTGATCTAACAATGTTAGGGTTGTTCACTTTAGCCATTTTCAATCATCTAGCATTGCTCATTAGTGGAAGTTAGGTCAACTAATTAATTCCTCCTATTTCCAACACATTGGTTATTTACTCATTGGGAGAGTATCGAATATTCCGATTAATTTCCACATTTATATAGAGAAAATTAGGAGTAACTTGTATTCGTAAAATACGTAATATGTATTTCATGTTGAAAATTTATATTTGTTTTTGGGCTTGGATCTTTGGGATTGCATAGTGTTTTTTTTTTTTTAACTTAATTGGATACAGGACCTATTTGATTCACTTTTGGTATAAGTTTTTTAGATGTTTTCCGAAGTTGAATATAGTATCGTCTTCTACGATGTCCTTCTCACCGCTCTGGTTTCATTCACTCTTCTTTCTTTGTCCAGGCGGTCTTTCTATGGAATGCGCTACCTCTGAATATCAGGACGGCAACCAGTCCGTTGTCTTTTAAAGTGAAGGTACGTGAGCATATACACAAGAAGTTGGCTGAAACATCCCAGCGGTGATTTGCTGGATTCGTTTTCTCCTCTACTGATCGTTATTTCTCCTCTACCGATCGTTATTTCTCCTGAAAAAGTTATTCTGTTTATACTATGTATGTATGTAGGTATATATGTATGTATGTATGTATATATGTATGTATTTATTCTTGTATTTTATAGTTAATTTCGTGTTATCAATCCCTTTTGTTGCACCTGCCATGTTTTGTCTCTGCACCACCCTAAGGTTGACTGGTAGAAAATGCCTCAGGCATTAAGTCCGCCTTTGTACGGTATTTTATTTTTACTTGTGCATAAAGTTTTAATAAATAAATAAATATAGTTCTGCCGTGAGAATCCAAATTATGGGGTCAATTTGTTTTAATATCATAACTTATTCACCTACATTATTCACCTCTACGGTTATATAGTTTCGGATGCAAACTACTCCCTTGCTCATAACCTCATGATACCGCAAAGTCGCAAGTGGAACAGATTTGAAAAACTCGAAACAAACACCAGATTCCTGTGGCAATACCCTAACCACAGGTATGCGAGCTGTAGTTAAGCATTTGATAGTTCTTCAGCTTTCTAGTTCACTTTAATAGCTGTTGTTACATTGTAACTTCGACTTTTAGTTCGCTTTCATCCGAGACGTTATCATACTTCGAGTACTTCGGAAGCGTTTAGTACAAGAATTTACTCATTTACGTTGAGCGGTCTAATGGGAGAAGTTTGTTTATGCTACTACTATCGATATTGTTGTTGAATACTTTTAACATAAGAGCTTTGTGTTGTTATTTAACCTAGGGGCTTTACTTATCTGTATATAGGGTTCTAGCGGCAGTAGCATAGTTGTTTTGTTTAGTTTCATCAATACTTATATACAGTAGCTGCTGCTGTGCTTTATTGCTTCCAGAAAGCCGTCACCAACCACCCAATAACCAGTTTTGCGTCCTATTGCTCCAGTATCATGTGCGAAACTATGACTTATTCCTTCTGTACCTAATCTTATTTTATCAAACATCAAAACTAAGAATGGGGTTTTTTTATTATCTCTTCAGCATATTAAGCAAGTTATTTTAATCATGAAGAATTTTGATACTTTTTATATCCAAAACATCTTTTAGTCTCGCCATCAGATTACACTGTAGGAGTTTTTACGAAAATCCCCCTTATGTTAGCTAATGGCGACGATGTACAAGATCGAATTTCACAAACGAAGTATTATATCGCAAAAATGTTGTACAAAAAGGCTTTTTTGTTAAACCTTGTGTAGGCGATAAATTAGATACGTTGACAAAGGGTAAAAGGAAAGTACGAACAGTTTTGTTGCTGAAAATTTTGAATAAAATAGCTGCCTAGATTTTTTCAGGTCATCAACTAACAAATAGACTTATGGCTCGGTGGAAATTCCTTAGAGACAAAACTAGGAAATGTTGACGTGACCACCGACAATCAAATTTAGCAAGGCACAAGTGCCTGAATTACAGTTGCCAGAAATACTTTACTATTTCAAAAAGGAACGTTAGGTAATTTGTTTTTCACAGATAACATTATACTAAGGTACAAAGTAAAATAAATATGACCTATCTTTTGCGTGCTTAACCATATTATTATTTACTCTAGTGTTAAAAGTCTTGTATATAGTTATTAGCGATTGAAATCTTACATGTCTTTGACGGTAAGAAATATTGAAACTTCGAACGTCTTTACGACTTCTTTTTTCAACAACAAAAAAATATCCGTTGAGGCTAATAGCGGGAAACCATTTTCTTGTCTCTTGCAACAGTCACAAAAATTCTCCCAGACTTGGAACCATTTATCATTTTCTTTCGTCACCTGAAATGCCCCTACTTTTCGCATCAAAAGACACATCACAGGGTGTCTTAAATTCTTCAAAACGTTACAAAGGCGTAAACGGGACACTAGGTACGATTCAGTGAGTGGTTCTAATGAGGGCCCGAGGGCTACGTCTGCGCCATTAGTCGTGGCGTTTCCTTTAGACGGTCCAGTAAATATTTGCCAAGATATCGTTGGAAAAGTCACTGTGTTTCAAAATAGACTTAAATGTGTAGGGAGAGAGTGTGAATTGGTCTGTTATTAAGGTGTTTTAGATAAAACATTAGCAATAGTGTGATTTGCTGTCTTTGTAATTGTCACTTGATAATTTTTTTATAATACACTACTCTAAATTATTGAGCTTTGATAGTTTAATAATTTATAGTGGGGTAGCGGGATCAATCGCATACATCAGATAATAAACGCTCCATGTAAAAATACATTATTGAAATTAAGATAAGACTTGGAAGGCGGGTAGGCCTCTGATGTGGGACGCAACGCCCTTGCGCCATCTCATGTTCCTAGCACGGCGGGCTGTGCTGGCGCCACTGCTGCGAAAACCTAAACAAATACTGTAAAAACCTTATGGGTAACTACAGTTTTGAGCCGTTTGGGGTCGAAAAGCTCGGGTCACGGGGCCCGAGTGCGCTGTGTCTCCTTTTTAAGAAAATTTCTCGCCTACTGGTCGACACTTCACGTGACCAGAGGGCTGGCTCGTTCTTGGCCAAAGAATTAGCATTACCATTCAACGTGGCAGCATTGCCAGGTTGAATGCCAGTCTTCTGGGCACGTTTCCGGATGACAGCGATGCGGACGAATACTTCGACTCCTATTAGTGTCCTTTTATTTTTGTATTTATTTGTGCAGTTAGTTAGTTAATCTTTTAATTTAGTACCTAGTGTAAATAGTTAGTTGTGTTAAATATTGTAAAATGTATATAACGTGCAAATTAAAAAAAAGATAAGACTTTGAACTTATAGTTCAACGTTAGCTTTGTGAACAAAGCTAGTCCCTAAAGTGTCATTCATTTTAATGTAAGTGCTCCAACACGTCAAATAAAATGACACTTTAAGATATTATTTTATTCAAAAACCCTCATGCATGAATGACTGACTTAGCAGTAACATATTAATAAAATAAAAAGTTCCTCTCTTTATAGACCTAACCTTTCCCTGTTCTTGATGACGATGGGCCACTATTTTTTATATTTTAAAATGTTTTTTTTTTATAAAAAGGTAATTAAAAAAAAATATTGTTCATAAAGGCTTGTGCAAACCAGCGCGACGCGACTGGAACAATACAATTTCTAAGATAATTTCACCGTGTAACAATAACCGGTGTCGCGTCGCGCTAGTCTGCACGAAGCTTAAGTCTAACTAAATTTTCTTCACGTCTGGCTGCACATATTCCTCTGATTATATTATATATAAAGGTACTGCTCCTAAATTTAATAACAATAAAACCTTTTGGTATTTATTATTTAATTCTCAGATGGGTTTCGAGTGTCAATGTCTGGCTGTGAACTCATAAAGGTCACACCTGAAGGTCAGAAGGCTGTGGACAGTCGACAAACTTGTAGGAACGAGGGTGCGGTACGATATCGTTTACTTTCCATAATACATGGTATAAGGGACATCAAAGCGCAAAATATTACCATGAATTCAGTACATCATGATTGTAGACCCACCAGCAATAAAATTACTCGTCGGTTATAAAAAAAACTGCTGCTTCACATATTTTGACTGTGTAGGTATTGCACTTTTGTATGAAATCGATTAAACATTTTTACGCTGGGAGTCTGCAATCATGAGGTGAATTCATGGTAACAGTTTGCGCGTCGTTGCCTCTTACACTCAATATACCTGATATAAGATGTTTACAGAGTGATTTGACGACATGGTTGGCGCAGTGGCTGAGCGATCGACTGCTACGCAACGTGTCGCGGGTTCGATCCCCGCACGGAATAAATATTTGTATGATCTGCAAGTAGTTGTTCCGGGTCTGGGTGTTAGTGTATGTGAGTTTCTATGTTTGTAAACGCACCCACGGTACAGGAAGAAATTCTTAGTGTGGGGCAAAGTTTAAAAAAAAAATAAAAAAAAATAAGAGTACAAACAACTTTTCATCACGCTTTGAGCCAGTGGCGGGCTTAAAAAACCTCGTTGGTTCTCTGTTAGTTATTTAATCATATAATGCTTATTAAAAATATCAACATTATAACGCTGCATACATTGGTAGCTATGCAATGGTACAAAATCGAGACATGATCACAAACAAATAGAAAACTACTATTTAGCACTATGTTTCAAAAAAGGACGAAGATAGTTTAGTTCTGTTATTTCAATAAATACAGACTTTGTCGTACCGTGTTAAAGCGCAGACATTATCATATAAATCCGAGTTAAAATGGCGAAAGTTACACTGGAATTATAAATAACTCTTATTTCAAATATTGCTTGGAGCTCTACGGTTGTAGTTAATTAATTTAAAATTTCATGAACTATGACTGCGGTGCCATTTAGTTGAAATGTGACTCAAATCCCTCTCACTTTAAATCATGTGCTTCAATAATGTAAGTACGGTTGACAAAAAGTTGTAAGTACTTATACAACTTTTTGATTGAAGTTCGTTAGCGTTATGTAACCCTGCCGTGGTTGCGGGTTTGTACGAAAGGGATATCGCAGCCCCGGCACAAAGGCAACGGAAGGAACACGGGTGGGTTTTAGTCAGTAAAAGTCTGACACATCCTCAAGCTCCGCCCAAAACGGGAGAAGTTGTTCGATAATTTCCAAACCTCAAAAAAAAAAAAAAGCTTTATGTAACAATAAGCCCTGATCACTACAATTAAATTGAATCGGACAATAAATGACTAAATCCTGTATTTTTCATATAGTGCAGATAGGTCAAGTTTATCTTAAATAACGTGACTTGTTTGGTTTTTTGTTGGTGTTGTCAGTCCCTCTTGACAATATTTTCATTTGCTAGAAACTTGTTGTCAAAACTGATTCATACACAATTTTTTTGCCGACTTTACCTAGGTAGTGTAAGGCGGCGGGACGCCTTAACCACATTTTCACTTGCAGTCATCCTTAATGTGACGTCATAAGTTATAGGGGCGTATGTGTTGCACATAAGACCTTTTGCTTCGAGTTGTTGGTTTATTTAAGATTCGTGCATGCTGTTTAATATCGTGTCGGTACTTATTTACTCCGCAATTTGACTGCAAATTGGACTGCCTATCTGAACTTTACAACCTAGTTACTCCAGTAACTGGGTTGTAGAGTTCAGATACGCAGTCGCTCCAAGTAAAACCCTGGTATTCAGCTGCATCCGGTTAGACTTGAAGCCGATCCCAGAATTGTTAGCAAAAGGCAGGGAGATGATGAGACCGCCATTGGAATGCAACCTTTCTAAAAACTCCGGGAATTGCGTCACTGATGGTAAATAGTCCCCAATGGTGACACGATACCCCTTGATAAGACCGGTCAAGTCAGTCTTTTGGGCTTCTGACTACCCGTAATAACTGTCAAAGATCCACGAATGACAGCCGGGACCAACGGCTTAACATGCTTTCCGAAGCACGGAAAAGTGTCGATATGTAATGGATGGTCACCCATCCATGAACCGACCGCGGCAAGCGTAGCTTAACCTTCAATCGACCTATGCGGCTGTTATAATGTAGCCTCGAGCCCCTTACTTTTCTCTCCGTAAACTTACTTATATTTCTCCCTCTGACTTAATAAGTAAATGAGCAGTCCCTTTAATAAATCCAGTGATATCATAAAAATAGTTGGCCTAGGTACCTAAGTTCTTTACGGTTGTTATAAATTCTTAACAAGCTTGACTGTGCGAAAAAAAACTTGAACTTATTCTTTGACTTAGCACAGCAGAATTATCTTAGAAAGTTACCCATAATAAACGACTTTTTAAGCGAAAAAGTCACAGATTGCTCAAGTTGAATTATTGATGACCTTTCCCGGGAGTGAATAATTTCTTTAGATATTAACAGAAAGAACTAAGAGAAAAAAGAAGCGTAGTGTACTTTAAACAAAAAAAAAGCGGGCAACTGCGGATCAAACTCACTCGCTCACACTCATCACTTACATATTTACACTCATCACATTCACATACATACATTTGGTCACCCTAAAGCCCTAAGTTTGATTTATTATCTTACTGAAACCGGTGCATTTGTTAACCTATCTTTAAAATTCTTTTTATCTGTCGAAAGAGACTGGATCCTGCGACACAGAGTATCCTAGTGCGGGATCCAGTGTCATAACTAAACACTTGTTTGTTTATGAATCAATAAAACTTTTTATATCTATATATAGTTTTTTTTTTTTTTTTTTAATCGTTGCCCCACTAAGAATTTCTTCTTGTATCGTGGGTGCGTTTACAAACATAGAAACTCACATACACTAACACCCAGACCAGGAACAACTACTTGCAGATCATACAAATATTTGTTCCGTGCGGGGATCGAACCCGCGACACGTTGCGCAGCAGTCGATCACTCAGCCACTGCGCCAACCGTGCAATATTTAACACTAACAGTATACATAATAAGGAGGAGAGGAGCTCGGGTTGAGTAATATCATCTGCCCGGTTCGATCCATCAGGTGAAGCGACGCTTGCCAGGTTGGTCTGTGGATGGGTGTCCATCTTAACATACCGAAACTTCCGTGCCTCGGAAAGCACGTTAAGCTGTTGGTCCCGGCTGTCATTCGTGGATGTTTGAGAGTCGTTACGGGTCGTCAGAAGCCCGAAAGCCTGACAACCAGTCTTACTGGTACCGGGTATCGTATTACCCAGTTATTGGGTTGTGGAGGTCAGATAGGCAGTCGCTCCATGTAAAATACTGGTATTCTGGAAGCCGACCCCAACATAGTTGGGAAAAGGCTAGGCAGATTAAGTATGGATTATTATTATTATTATTATTATCTTTTATTTCCCAAAAAACATATACAGAAAATCGCACTATAGGTCTACAATTTTTAATTTGTGGTAGAGAACATAAACATAAAACATTTGGATGCTGCAGAAATCTGTACACAATAGATTGAACTCTGTCTCTTAAACTAGGGTATCCTGTATCTTAAGAGACAGTGTATCACAGTGAGGTTCCAATTGATATATGTATGAGTGGACTGTGTCGATTTACGTTCAGTAGGGAAACAAGGGATAATAAAAACTTTAATATATTTTTATTATGACATGTGTTGATAAAGCGTCCTCAGTAGTACACACTCTGTGACTTCAAGTTTCTACCTATTACGGTTCAAATAAACGGCCCGATGACAGACGGACGGACGGGCGGACGGATGGATGGATGGACTGCGGAGCTTTAGTAATAGGGTCCCGCTGGCGCCCTTTGGGTACGGAACCCTAACAAGTCACTCATTTGAGATTAAAACGATATCAACAGTTTCAACATTCAATTTATTAGACGTTTATTATATCGGAATTTCATTATAACGTATTTTTATTATTCTCTTCATGTCTATTATACAGCGTTTGTTTACACTTAGGGGCGGTTTACATCACCCAATAAAAATCCCTTTTCTAATTATTTACAAGCAGTAAATCAAGCTTT
Organism: Agrochola macilenta; assembly: GCA_916701695.1. Lineage (NCBI taxonomy): Eukaryota > Metazoa > Arthropoda > Insecta > Lepidoptera > Noctuidae > Agrochola > Agrochola macilenta. Next base: position 16,504,749 of record OU753560.1, on the reverse strand, counting down.
GTTCCAGCGTCTATAAATATACATTTATGTTATTTTTATATACAAAATATTTCTTTAGATCTAACGTTTACATTATTTACAAATTATTTTAGATCAAATAACTTTTTGATCGAATATCAGAGGCTTTAAAAGTTCTCTTTTGATTTCATAATGTTTTAAAAACCGCGATGGTATTGAAAAGTTTTCTCTTTGACAATTCAGTTTTGAATTGTTCGTTTACATTTTCTAACAGATTTTGTCCTTTTAGGTTTTAACAAGCTTTATTTACAGTTTTCATGTTCCTTATAGTGACGTTCCAGAAAATACAATGTTTATTTCATTCAATATAACGCAGCATTGCTCATTTTAATATCTAATAAAAACACGCAAGTTAAAATGTCTCTGAGCTAATCTTTTCCAAAATATATCCTAGTCTCTTTTCGGACTTTAAAAATTGTATACAAAATCAAAATATTTTATTTCACATAAACCTCACCACCTCACCTAAACTAATGAAAGGTCAACAGAAAGGTTACTCTTTAAAAATAATGGTTAGAACGATATGGGCAGAAGAATGATGGTGGTGACAGTGTTAATACTAATCGAATGTAGATAAGATCGAAAGTAGACAATACTAAAACGTCACTTTAAAGAAACACAGCATAATAAATAATAGATACACTAGTTAAAAATAAAAATCGACGGTTATACATATTTTACAAATTGATATCTTACTTGATACGCACTGAACAATATTTATTGTACTCTCGATTACATGGAAGAACGGCTAAATGACACGTCATACCAATATTAATTATCGTCTTTTGTACTTTTCTGATGATTAAGAACGAAAGAGACAAATATTATTCTAATTTGACCACATCTGGAAAGTAGTAACAGTGAAAATATTTCACACATTTCTCGCCGGAATAGTATTTGATAATATAATTACTTTTTCTTCATCATTCAGCCTAGTTATTCAAACTAATTAAAATCAATAGTTCACGTATTTCCATAGTTTAATCTTATGTTGTTTAATTTATTCGAAGTAAACCACAGCTATTTAGTCGGTTTTAATAGAGAGCTTTTAACAATAGGGCCGATGATCATGACCGGTCCGAACTTTGCGAAGTAGGTTGCGCAATAACATTTTTTAGGAACGCAATGGCAACATGAGGTAAGTGCGAGTGTGAGCACATGCGCGAAAATTCGGAGAGCCTATGTTCAGACCGGCCATGGTTCATCAGCCATATTGTATATTTTATAAAATATACATATTTTATAAACGCAGTTTCGAGCCAAATTCTTGTAACAGAGAATGTAAAAAACAATGTTTCTTTATTCTTCGAAAAAGCAGCTGGTAATCTGAAAAATAAAACATCCACAAAAGAATTCGCTTTGTAACTTTTTGTACTTTAAACACGCAATGTATTTTCCACGCAAAACTCACGTTTGTTTTAATTATCGCAGGCTGCATACCTTCATTTGCATAATTACCTTTTAAATAATAACTGCACTGGTATTTTTAACTCTACAATTATATTTCTTTATTACGCGAAAGTACTTAAATGAAACAAAAGCATGTTAATGACTGATGCCACGATTAATGAAACCAGTTACTGGGTTCAAGCAGAAATATAAAAGATTATTTGACAAAACTTCAAGCAAAGCACGCAAATGAAACATAGGTTTACTTAATAAATAAAATTTACATTGAAAAGGACCTACACGTTTGTATGTATAGGTCCATTTAACATGAAAGTTTTGTTTTGAAACGGGTTTACATAAACATACAAATTTAACGTGTGTTTTTTAGTGATGACTTAGCTTTAGATTTTTTTAGCTTTATTTCTTCGTCTACTCGCTTTATATCTAAATTTTCGGAGGATAGGACCAAAAACTAACACATAACGAATTCTGGAAGCTTTGAGACAAACCCTTTGGTTGTTATCTGTCGACCCGATCTTCGATGCGCTGTAGTAAAGTAGGATTTAGTCTGAATACTAAAGATCTGATATGTAAGAAGTAACATATTGTTAGGAGTAAATAGGTCAAAGATAATGTGTCTCCAAAGATGGAGGCTTTACTACAACGGTGATTAGATCCTAGATCTTATCATAATTCTAAAGCATTGTTCGTTTAAATAAGGTTTGGAAACCACTCTCATTGATATTCATAACTTGAGTTCTTAAGTCTTAAAAACGACACGATAAATAAATGTCTTATACATTTTCTGGGCGCAAAGGCTGGCGTCGGCGTCACACTGAAATATTTATTATCCTTTTACGTTGTTTCGGAAAACCGTTTACTTTGGGACAGGAGACATAGTACCTAAAGTCTTTGCCTCGAAACAAAAAATGTAATAGTTTATAGCTTGTACATTTACACAACTCAGTTTTTTTTGACAACTCAAAGGTATTGTTTATAGCAAAACCAGAAATCTCTGAAATTATCTTCCGACACCGACGATAATTAAACCATGCCATGGCATATACATGTGCCTCTGTACATTTGTCTGCTTGAATGATTAAATAAATAAATAAACCTAATGCCAGACCGTACCGTCAAAGAAAAAGATCGACACTGATTTAACTTTCCAAACGCCCCGAACGCGTTCAAATCGCGGGCTTATGATACCCCAATTTTTGCTTCTAGACGGTTTGAAAGTTATTTCGTCACCTGATATTGATGACGTGTCAAAAAGCTTTCACAGTAAACAAAAACTTTTCTATAGTAAAAGAGACGAGAAACGTCGTCAAAGTTCATGAAGGCTAGCATCGGTGTCACTTTCTGCCCCTCCTAAGAGGAGCGTGGACTCGCAGGGCTGCGAGTGACGCGGCTGTGGCTCCGAAGGGTGGAGGGGCGGCAGTAGTCACAGCTCGATGGGGGCTGCACCCTTCCATGTTACGCCGGCTCGGAGGAGGTGGTACAGTCGGAGGACGCACCATATGCAGAGGCACTGTGGGAGAGAATGAGGTGGTGAGCTGGTATTTTTAAGCTGAACAAAATAATTAATTGTTGCGCTACGTACTTAACCGGCAAAGTATAGAGATTTCAAAACATTATCTATTCGAAAAAAATACCTTAATGTGTGTCTCAACTATAGGGGCTGGTTATATTTTTATTTTTGTTTTGGTTACAAAGAGGGAGTGTCGTCCTAATTCCTGGATTGTGTCCGTTATTGTTGTAGCAGGCATAATACTGGTGCTTGATTTGTAATTTTATGTAACTATGCATGTATTGTTGTTTGTACTTAATATGGGTCAAGGACCTGAAATAAATGAATTTTATTTATTATTCGCTTTTCAGTTTAAATGATGATGACCATTTATGCCCTAATCATGTCCAGCCCATTCATATTTTTAAGTATCCTTCATTTATTCAAACTAGATTTAAGATAATAAAATAAATATTATTTGTAGTTCTGGTTGCATTTTAGGAGAATGATGGCGACGATTAGTGAAAGATTACAGTTAATTCCGTTCATTCGGTCAATGTGATCAGATAAGTGTTAGGATTTATTGATAAGGCACTTCACTGACTAACTCAAATAAAAAATCAAAAACATCGTTTTACGTTAGGCTATGCATGTATAGGATCTCTGGTCATGGCTTTTATCATCAAGAGGGTAGAATCCAAAAAAAAAATACAGCTTATTTTATTAAACTGTTCTTAAAAACAGGAAGGCGATATAATATACCATTAGGACCAAAATGACCCATTTCTGCTCACTATGAAACTTCTTCACTACCAAAGTTGTCAACTTAAATGGACTAGTTTGTCGGAGTAGACATTTGATATCCAAGGCAAGATAAATAATAATGTACTGGAAACACCTAGTGTACCTAGTGTCCAATTTGAAGTTTAGTAAATACACACATTAGTTCTTATTAGTTCAGTTAATAGTGGCTGAGTAACTGTTTATAGACCTTCAAGAATTGTTTTTGGTACTGTAATTGGCTCGTATTGGACAAAATTCATGGTTAATATTGTTAACGCTTCTGACATTTTGTTGCACATATCAATTGGATGACATCGCACGTTGTTTAATGGTTTTTTTATGTTAGCCTACATTATCCCACTGATGAGCAAAGACCTCCCCCAAATCCAGTTTGCTTCAGTTTTCATATTACTTGTTCAAATTACCAGTTTACCGCCCTTACGGGTCAGGTACATGTACTGAATGAAATACTTACAAACATCCTTTTCCAGAGCCAATATAATGTGTTATCACTTTTCAAAGATATTACCTACTTATGTACCGATGTCATTTACTCATGTCATGTTCTATAGTTTTTATGAACGTGTTTTTTTTTAATGTATGTTTTCAAACACAATGTGAATTGTTCATGAATAAAATTGAATTGAATTGAATTTATTTTATTTCCCCTTTTCAACACTTAGAAAAGAAGTATCTTCAAACTTTATTCATAGATCGCATTTTATGTAACGACAAAACTTCAGCTTATGACTCTTAAAAACTTCTTGCATAAAAAGCACAACGGAAGACCATCTCTAAAAACCCGTTGTTAAGAAAGTACGAACAAAAAAGAGCGACGGCCTTGTTAAAAATGTGCAGACTTTCCTTCACAAAATGTCACAATATTTACAAAAATGGGTTGATTGTACACCGGAGCTGTAAACCCAACGTCAGGTGAAAAATAAGCTTGAACATTTAAAAAGCATATTTTCCGTCAAGGGGGGTTTTGTTCAAGCACACAATAGTGCTCGTTGCGTTATTTTGGGGTCACGTCCCGCGTTGACATATACGTCGCACAAAAGAATTGGCAAGACTTGGATGAAACCTGCACCCGTCGCATGATGCTTTCTATTTCTTCGAAGAATAGAGACAGCTCTTTCTATACAAAGTGACATTTCGTTTCTCCACTTTTGACATCACACTGTAGAAATTCAAATTCAAGTAATTTATTTCAGACATGCGTCCATAGTGTTAGTATACAAGACAACTTAAAGACTATTGTTAGTAAACATGAAAATGAATTAAGTTAGTATACAAAATAACTTAAAGACTAAGTGTTAGTAATAATAAAAATTAATTAAAAACGCTAATTCCCGTTCCCTCTCTATATCATTATTATCCTTGAGATCATCAGTGACCCAATGACCCAAGTACTTGAATTTCTCTACCCAAGCTAAAGGAGTACCACAAAGCGAGACACCGGGGACATCAGAATAATTTATGGCACTCGCTTTAAACATAATAAGTTCGCTCTTCTTGACATTGTACTTGAGCCCATGGGCCACCGCATAGAACTCACAAATCGCCACAAGTGTCCTTAAAGCGCCGATCGATGGGCTCAGAAGGGCCATGTCATCGGCATAGCTAATATTATTCATACAAATACTATCTATATGACATCCAACTCTGGCGCTGCTGAGCTCATCAGCCAGATCAGCCGGTTTATGTACAAGTTGAAGAGGCGGGGCGAGCTCAACCCCCCCTGCCTCACCCCGCACTCCAGCCGGTACACATCCGAATGAGCCTCCGCCCACCTAACACTATTCCTCTGGTTATTGTACCAGTAACGAAACAAGGATGTTATTTCATTCGGTAACGTTGTATCGCTCTGCAATTTCTCCCACAGTACATCATAAGACACTAGGTCAAATGCCCTTGACAGGTACAAAAAACAAGCAAAACAGGTGTTTTTCGGGAGGTATAGTATTGGACAGTTTGCTTAAGGCACAGAATGGCACTCTCCGAATATTCATCTTCTCAAATATTCCTACAATCTGTCATTTTGTCTTTCGTTTCTAACAATCTTGTCTAGGTCCTTTTATAAGTAGACTATTTCAGAAGAAAGTTTTCTATCCCAAACTGTCAAAATAACACTGACAACTGACAGTTGTCTTAGGTAGTGAAGACAATTTGATTTTGTAATCGCCATGATAAAGACAGTAGAAAACTTTCTACTCGGCGGCCACAAAGTATACACGGTTATCTACAAAATCATGATTATACAGAAGAACGTTTTGAACGCAAAACTGTGATAATTAATAGAAGAACAAAGCTGATTGAACTGAACAAAGGGCATTACCAAGGAAATGGTTAAGGCCAATATTACTGTAATTATATGTATATTTTTTTGTTCCAAAACACGGTACTTCGACATTTTGAGAATAATTGTTGTAGTTGTCTTTATATACTCGTACATGACTTTATATCAGTAAAACAAAGAATTCTGACTCGAATTATGTCAAAGAGTGAATTTCGTAAAACGTGCAGTTGGCTCTTTCTACTTTGCTGCCGTCGTACTGTCTACACGGAACGTCATTTTTGTCTACTCTTCCGTCGACAAAACGGTGCTCATGCTACGCGTGGGATGTACGGAGTTCAACAAAAGTTGCAGCGTTGACTTTTGAATTTCACATGATTTCTGTGCTTTTTTGTTGAGGCGTTTGTGTGTGTCTTGTGACAAAAGAATGGGGTAAAACCTACCCAGAAATGTTGTGTTATATTGTACTTTTAGCATTTTCCCGTGGCTTTGCTAGTGTAGACGTCTAGGACCTGGGTTAGGTTAGGATTAGGACGTAAAACTTTTTATCCCCGTAGTAGTACTGGGATAAAAAGTTTTACGTCCTAATCCTAACCTAACCCAGGTCCTGGTCTATCCGTGTGCCTTTTATCCAAATCAGTTCAGCCAAACGGCATGACAAGGTAACAGACAGATAGAGTTACTGTTATGTGGGTACCTACATATTATATATATAATAAGTAGGGTAGGCTAGTTGTTTTAACTGCTGCGTCAGTCCAATATATGAGCTTGTTCGTATCGGTTGCGTTATTTCATCTCCACGCCCCCCTTCGGTTATAACAGTAATTACTTTCTGATTTATAATAATAGTGTCGATAGTAGGGATGGTATGCAACAAAAGTCATGTAGAACTTAGATTTTTGCATTTTTCGTGTTGATTATAAACAAAAATAAGCCCATAATGTACCGTAGTAAACAATATATTTTATAATGTGTAGGTAGGTATTGTGAAAGTTTTATAACTTCAATAATAATATTGTACGTTTTATGGGGAACTTAAAGTGCTTTAACAATACTACTTCACTTGGAATACCGTCATGCCACGAGATGCTACCGAACAGGGTATAGTGCACTTACGATGTTTTCTATTGAATATATTGTACCTTTATGACAGATTTTTTTTGTTCCCATTACCATGTCGGGGTCGAGTTGTCGTGGTCGATTTGTCGGGGTCGAGTTGTCGTGGTCGATTTGTCGGGGTCGACTTGTCGTAGTCGAGTGGTCGGGGTCGAGTTGTCTGGGTTGAGTTGTCTTGAGGTCGAGTGACGTAGAATCTATTGCACCTACTGGGCAGGTTTGTATTGAGTGAAAAGCCAACATTATTTTATACTTACATTTAATAGTATCCGTGGTATTAAGAATGATATTTCGGCTTTGCATATTGAGTCGAATTGCTGTAACAAAAGAAAGAGTGAGAGTTAGTATTAAAACAAACGAGGTTGAATAAGCGTATTTCCAATCTATACTCGTACAAGGCCAGAACGAAGCCATAAGAAACTGCTCGCGTATAAATTGTAATACTATTTTTGAATCTGTGATTAGAATGTATACACGAATTTTGCACTGCACGAATAGATTGTAACGTTGACGCGCGTGTCTTGGTTCCAAGCTATACTACATCACTTACGCCTAATAAGTTTTAAAGATGTAGTTTAATAAAAAATAAAAAGAACAAAAATGTGAACAGGGTGAAATAGGTTAGGTTAGAACTGTGACCAACCGCGTGCGAGCCGCAGTGGCCGGCCAGCGCTACTTCCAAGTTGCTCGCAGCCAGGCAGGCTATTTAGTATTAGCACAAGGTGCATTACGTCGCAAACAAGTTGAATACCAGTTCACAATTTGTCGCAATCTATACACGATTAGTCCGTGTGCGTACTGGCACTGTATAATATGGAATAAGGTATTAATTCGGTCACTACGCAGTATTTGCGTACTACTCTTGTATATATTAAAAGACCTTACAATCTATACGCGATTCGTTTCACACCCTTGCGTTCTGACCTTGTACAGAATGGAAAGACGCGTCGAATAATACTCGCAAAAAAAAAAAGTTTTTATTTGAATTTTAAGGTTTCTGTAGAAATAAATATAATGGGGATTGTGACAGGATATTCCGGACAGATTATGAACTATTTATGTCATTTCGGTTTTGCCATTCAGGTACGTCTCCTCAAAAAGGATGAGAAACCCTTTGTACATTTAAAGGGTTCTACAATAAATATTAGGTTAGACACTGTGATCCCTATTTCAGACGACGAACAGTTTTTATAATCCCATAAAAAAATAACAGGTGAGGTCAACGACCGCTTCAAATAGGTAATCCCTTTATTTTGATGTCTTTACTTGGTTATAAAAAGCTTTGGGCACAGTTATGAACGACCAGTGAATGCAAAACATTCATAGAACCGTCTGTGGGATTACGCTTAGCTACTTATTTAAAATAAAAATATAAAAAAAATTGTTATTCATTATTATTTAACACTAGTTTTATAATGGAAGGTAAATCAAGGAGATGGTCTATCTGATGGAAAGTAGTCACCAACTCTATGTATTTGAACAGCAATGAAGATATGATCTTCACTGCTGTTAAAATAAATGGTTTTACGTCGTTGTCTATTACAAGATACTCTGCCTAACATATTTATAGTATTTTAATTACTAAAGTAGTTTTAAGAATTTTATAGCCTTTAATGTCGTAAATTCACTTAGCATAGTTAAAATAGGCAAGCCGTTGCGACTCATTTTCTTCAAACTGGCGTTAACTTGATCGAAAATAAGCCATTACCGCGTCCTAGATAGAGGTTTATCGATCAAAATGAGTTTTGCACCAGTTATCAAGCTGCCTAGCCTTTTCTCAATTATGTTAGGGTCGGATTCCAGTCTAACCGGATGAAGCTAAATACAGTATTTTACATAGAGTGACTGCCTATCTGACCACCACAACCCTGTTACTGGGTAACACGATACTCCTTGGTAAGACTGGTAGTCAGACTTTTAGGCTTCTGACTGCTCGTATTGTGAAACATCAAAAAATGACAGCTGGGATCAATGACTTAACGTTCTTTCCGAGGCACGGAGGGGTTTCGATATTTAATGGATGGTCACCCATCCACGAACCGACCACGGCAAGTGTAGCTTAACCTGCAATCAACCCATGCAGCTATTAATTAGCATTTAGTGACTAGCTCCTCCCATTTTGCACCTCTTATACAATATTTCCCGGAATTAATGCAGAGCACCAAACATGGGGTGTTTGTTTGGTTTGCATATTAAGTTATAATACACCCACAAAATTTTTACTATTATTGTGTAACACATTGTTTATTTATTAAATTACATATACTGCTTGTGGGTGGTACTGGTGAAAATTGTGGTCACAATATTACAAATCTACGCATGCACACAGACAAGGGTCTAGCGTAGTAGGCATTTCGTCCATTATGGTTTGTTTTGACTGTACCAAGTGTGACTGTAATTTACGTATTTTTATTATTAAAAAAAATACAAAAATCGATTCAGTAAACGATTTTGAACAAACTACTTTCATAATGTGCATTAATTCAGTTACACATTGTATATTGAATTATTTACTCCGACAACGTTAATGCATTGGTAAATGGGTATTACAAATAGTAATAACTTCGATAATGAATTTAATGGCACATTAACTGTAGTGCGGCAGTATTAATTAATTAAGTGCCTATAACATTTGCCAATGTTATGACGTCATGAGTTTTCGTTTGTGTTGTTGCAGCTATACATATAGTTATAAGTAAGTGGGTAGATATAATAACAATGCAGGGCAAAGGCCTCTTCTCATACAGAGAAGGCATGAGCATTGATTACCACGCTTGCTCAAGGCAGATTTTCGATTTCGTTCTTTTTTGGTCAACTATAGGTACTTAAGGTAATAAATTGTGCATCAATAAATAAATCCTATATCTACTATTAAACGAGCAAATTTTGTATATATATATATATTTGTAATCACGTTCTCGTAAACGGCTCTAACGATTAAAAAAATAAAGAAAGTATACAGGTGTTCACGGGGGCGAAAAATCGATCTAGCTAGGTCTCATATCCGGGAAAATTCGTTTTCTCCGTATTTTCACCCGAGCAGAGCTCGGTCGCCCAGAGTTTAGAACAAGATGGCTACCTTAGAATAATGACATAGCAGCATGGAATTAGTAAGTACCTACTGTCATGGCAGCATGTAAATCGATCCAGTTAAATCTCATATCTGGGAAAATTCGTTTTCTCCGTATTAAAATAATATCTACTACGGTAGGTAGATACTAAGTACAAATTAATAAATAATAATGTTGAACTTCCTTTAAGTTTAAAGTAGTAACTGGTGAAATGTTGGTTGCTTTGCGGTTCTGCCTAACCTGTTCGCGACAAGGCCCAAGTCATTAAAGGGCTTCGGGACCTAAGCTGGATTTTCAAAACATTAAGACATATTGTCCCAAAAAATGCTACCAATACTTGAGACCCATTTAGAAATCTATTAAAGGATATATTTATCGTTTTGATGCAGTCTGTCTTAGTGTACTGCAGCCCTATTTGGGGACAGCAGCGAAATCCAAATTTATTGAGGTGGAACGAGAGCAACGAGCCCTCATAAAACTAATGTATTTTAAAAGTATTAGATATCCCATTGAGAGACTTTATCAGATAATTGTTTTGCTTTCGGTGAGAAAACTTTTCATTATGCATACAGTTTTGAAAGGGGGCTCCCTTAAGGTACCATTCCGTACCCGACCGCAGGTGGCAACTGCAGGCGACACGTCACGGCGTCATGTCACTGCAGTCATGATTCCGACCGCAGGCGGCAACTGCAGGCGACACGTCACGGCGTCATGTCACTGCAGTCATGATTCCGACCGCAGGTGGCAACTGCAGGCGACACGTCACGGCGTCATGTCACTGCAGTCATGATTCCGAACCCGACCGCAGGCGGCAGCAGCCCATATTCCAGTCGGTACATAGAAGATAGAAAAACGTGACGTAACGTAGCTAGTTAGGTATTTCATAAAAAATCATAGAAACCAGTCATGTTGCCTGCAGTTGCCGCCTGCAGTCTCCTACGGAATGATACCTTAATGATACCGCTATCTTATCAAACAGGAGGAAAGATACTATAGCACTAATTCCACAAACAAAAACCAGGTTCAGTAGTAGGGAATACGAGAAACTGTCATCTCAACTCTACCTAGTACAAAGCTTGTTAAAGAAAAACAAACTATTTGTTTTTGTATCAAATCAAATCAAATCAAAACGTGTATTGCAAACCATAATGTACAATTACAGGTGGTAAATAAAAATATAATAGAAACAATTATGGACCCTGTCGGGCACAGCAAATTTTTAAATAGGTAGAGAGAGGGAGAGCGCTTTATCAATTTTCCTTATTATTAAATTAAGAACTATTTATATCCTATTACCTATGTATTTATATTTCCATTCATTCATTTATTCTATTGTATCGTATAGAATAAATGAATGAATGGAAATATAAATACATAGGTAATAGGATATAAATAGTTCTTAATTTAATAATAAGGAAAATTGATAAAGCGCTCTCCCTCTCTCTACCTATTTAAAAATTTGCTGTGCCCGACAGGTCCATAATTGTTTCTATTATATTTTTATTTCGATACATAACAAAATTTTATTAAATAAGCATATTCTTATGCCAATATGGACGTATGGCATCCAACTGTGGGGCTGTACCAAACCAACTAACATCAAAATTATACAAACATTCCAGAATAAGGTATTCAGGAGTATTGTTAATGCGCCCTGGATTATAAGAAATGACGACCTCCATCGCGACCTAAAAATGGAACCAGTCACCAACATAATCCAAAAATTTGCTGAGGCTCATGAACACCGACTTCACCGACATGTGAACTTCGAGGCATTTCAGCTGTTAGACCAAACAAATATAGTGCGAAGACTAAAACGAACAAAACCTTTTGAGTTAGTGTAGTGTAAAAGTGTAGAAATAATAGTGACAATGACACACATATAACACATGAACAAAGTGTTTTTTAATATTTTATCAGACTCTAAGAAAGTGGAACGAACTTGTGTAAAGTACAATCAGCACTATTCTAAGTTTTAAAATAATGATCAAGTAAAAAATTAGGTTAGATTCAAATTGCTTATTAGTCTTACAGGCTAGATTGTAATTAATTATTAAGAACCTGGTTCTTTTTTAATAAAGGATAAAAAAATAAAAAAAATAAAAATTATTCTATTAATATTTTATATGTAGGTCTATCCATTCATTTATTATTTATTTAATTATATTTAATATTGCTTATTTGTTTACTCGCTTAAAATTTGTTTATTATTATTATTAATGAAGTAAAATTATTAAGTATTATGATATCATTTATTTTTATTATTTTACTTATTAAAATATATATGTTATTCATAATTATGTATTATTATTATTGAATTTATACGTCAAAATTATTCTATATCCATCTATGTATTTATCTATTTATATTTATCCCTTCGCTAGAGGCGTGATGTTATGTTATGTTTGAACTAGTAAGATTACTCTACCAAAAAATGTTTATAAGAACTGCGCAAATAATCACACATGTATGAAATCCATTCTAACTTAAATTGCTTGTCGTCCACACGATTCTTGTTCCTACAACTACGCATTCACGGCTTTTTCGTATTGACTGATAGATTTGTGGAGAAGTAAAACTTTCTAGATTTTTCTATTTCCTCCGTTGGTATTGGAAAGCAATACAATTTATCCGGAATTGGTTTTTATTTTTTTATTTTCGTAGTAGTGGTTATTTTCCATTACTATTCCAAGATGGATACGGTGTATGTAAGATATGAGATATAAAAAAACAAAAATAAAGTATTTCACATGATTATACATACAGGGAAGAGTGGAAAGCTGTGGAGTACTATGCCCAGTTGTATTTTCGATTTAAAAAGTGATTGAATTTACGTTACCTACATTTACTCCGCACGTTACTGCTATGGCCCGAATATAATTGGGATAATTTCGTTCATTTGGTGACTGGTGCAATGCTTTTTAAAGTTTATACAAAATGAAAATTTCAGATTTTAATTTATCAATCCAAAGTTTATACAAAATTAAAATCTGAAATTTTCATTTTGTATAAACTTTGGATTGATAAATCGGTTTTAGGAAAACTAAAACCAATTTCTGAAATGTTTGATCACTTAGCTCTACTCGTATTTCATTAATGATTTAGCCCTCTCAAAAACGTACTCAGAATCTGTGTATTTTTGTGATATGCGCTATTTTGTAAGAAAAACTCTAACCAAATTAACAAAAAAAACTTTTTAATAAAAATTCTTGAAGAATATTAACTTCCCCAGAATCTTAAATGTATAGGTATTTAATGAAGCTTACATTAACGAAGCGTAACCTAAAAATTTACTAAAAGCTATTGTAGTAAATTGAAACCGCTTGGAGTCTCGGTTATGTATTCAGTGAGCCAATGATTATTACTGAACAAAGATGATTTCAATTGGGTCTAGTAAATATGCTTGGAAGTGTAAGCCCTAATCTGAACCACTGTGTATGTGGCGAAGACATAAAATATTGGGTAATGAAAGTCGAAACTGATCAATTAAAAAATATCAAACACTACAAATTAATTAAGCCAAATGAACGATAATGTTCTGAAACTGTTTAAGGTAAAATGGGTTCCAAAGCAGATGTTTCGACTTCACGCAAAAGCAATGTTTCTCTTAAAAACACAACGAATTTGCATATATTTTTTTAAGATTACGAAAATTTAAGAGTGTCCTTAGTGAAGTATGAGGCCCGAAACACGATTGACAAAACTTTCCTCGATAGAAAAAAACGGCAAAGTTATTTAAAATCTGCTTTTTTTGTTACAACCACTAAGAGAAAAACCTATTCCATTCGATTGTTATCAAAGCAATTGTATTAAAATTTTGTCTACGTGTTCACTATTAAATACTTTAAGGAATTATGGACTTGTTTTTCTATATCAACACAAGTAAAATTTTTAAATTAAATATTTGTAAACATAGTGCAATAGAATTAAGCGCGGTCCGGGTCATACCGCCGCTCCCGGAACGCTACCACGATACCATTTCGCCTAGATATTTTTTATAATTTTCAGAATATTTATTTGATAAAACTGAGCAAAGGACTCCCCTACAACTTTCCACTTTTCTCTGCTGGCCTATGAAGACGTGGTGGCATCGGGCTATCGTGTTCTAGGCTTCCCTCGGCGGGGACGCCCGACTTCTGGCTCCCATTGCGTGACGACTCTAGCCCATCTATCCCGATGCATCTGTCACTGTCACAAGGGATTTCGGTCAAAATGTATTCAACAAGTGGAATAATTACCACCCATAGATATGAATAAAGTCTTAAAACTGAGTTCATATTATTTACAAAAGAAGTATTTCCAAAAAAAAAAGAAAAGAATTACATTACTTTTTCTCTGCGCGTTCGTGCTAGGCACACTGAACAGAAACTAGAACCGACTGTTTAACTATTTAACTAAGAGTTCCTAACTTGGAGATCAGAGCCATTATACCGGTTAATCACGAGACGAATCTCAAGCCTGCACACCGAGTCTCTAAGTAAACTGGAGGCTCGAACTAACTAAAAACTGTGCTTAGCAGTATTGCTGGCGAGTTTGTAAAGTAAACGACGAAGTTCTGACTTAGGTAATTGAGTTATTAGAGTAGAGATGATTTTGTTTGATAAACGAAACTTGGCGATTGAACGAGAGATATTTTAAAGGAAACATTATGTAAAGGATGGCCAGTAAAGTTTTGGTCACCCTTAAAATGGCATTAAATATAGTTAATGTGCTGAGGATAAAGTTGGATAAGGCACTTATAATTTTATATCAATTTTAATTTTTAACGACTCTTAAAATTGGTTTTTCTATTGAAATTGTCTGTAAAAAATATTGACAAGCCTTGAAAGAAGAGTTCTCACTTAAATTATAGTCTGATAATAAATAACTATGTAGAAAGAAAAAAAATTAAGAAAATGTACTTACTTTGGTAAAGAAAAACGAAAACAAGTCTCATCATTTATTAAAATATTAAGCCATTGTTGGGTGCAATGTAACTGTGCTACCAAATTTAAAATTTCACGAGCGTTCGAAAATCGAATGCCAGAACGAATAATAAACGAAACAATATGCCACATGCAGGCAACACATACGTCAAAATACAAACGTGACACCGGCCTGGCTCGAATCCAAAAAGAGAAAGAATCTAGTACTGGCAAAATATGGCAGAATGACTTGAAAAAGGTCCACTCCTGACTACGTTCAAGAGCTGAAAGAGTACTTTTGGGATAGTGTTTGTAGGAGTAAATTATACCACCACACCATACATAATTGATTCTGTTTGGAGGGTACAGTCTTGACCTTTGACCTTGTCAGTGTCTGTCTGGAACCGCGGTAACCAGTTGAGGTAGGTAACTGGTTTTTGTAAGGATGTCTAGTACTTACCCTAGAAACGTTCACACAATTTCGCATGAATAATTTACGTCGGCAAAGTAGGAGCGAATATATTCTGGCCACATGCATATAATTTACTCACGAGTTCACACCACACATGCCAGAGTCATGACGTGATACTCGTTAAGCCTCCTTGCGTGTAACACGCACCTTTAAGCCAGACTTGCGTAGTTGCCATTTGATGGCAAAGCCTCTTTGTGTTTGGATAAATAAAATACCAGCATACCTATTCACAACTATTCAATACGCTTCCATACCGAATAGAATATCAATCAATGTTATCGAAAGAATACTGTAAACGCTCTGTTCCCAAATCCAATATCCGATTTTTTTTTCAGAACAGACGGCCGCTATTCCTCCGACAACTATAAAGGTACCATTCCATACCCGACCGCAGGAGGCAACTGCAGGTGACGTGTCGCCACGACATGACAGGTTTCTATGAATTTCTATGAAATACCTTCCGTAGCTAGCGACACGTCGTTAGCAGCTACGGGCGAGTGTCAGGCGAAACGTGCAGCCCGACTGCAGACCAGTAGTGCCGCCAACGCTCGAGTGATAACACGTTTTTATATCTTCTATCTACCTACCGACTGGAATACGAGCTGCTGCCACCTGCGGTCGGTACCATCCTTTAGCTGTCGAGGATAGGGCACATCAGGAAATTAAAATGTGTGTGTGTAATTTTCAACAGGACTAGAAACTTTCGACACGATTGAAATCAAAGAACTACTACTACTATCTTGACTGAAACCAACTTCAAAGCTGTTGGTGTATTTCGGATTCAATAAAAATAAAAACAAAAACTGTCGCTCTTATTTGTTTCTCTATATGTGATTTCAAAAATAGAATGCGTAAATTCGAACATCCCTATAAGTTTTTTATTGTGACCACGGTACCGTACGTAAGCTTGTTTTTGCAAACCATATACGTAGAGTGGTATTTCTGTCCGAATGCATGAAAATAAAACCTCTGAATACGGGACGCTGTTAAAATAAAAGATTAAATGGTAAAAGGAAGCGGGGCTCGTTATCTGCGGTCATGTGATCGTTGCTCAACACACGCTTGAAACAAAGGATATTTCAACCGGCTTTGTTTTTTATGTATTACCGAAGTTAAGTGGGTTTGCCTCTTTGCTCTGTGGACGTGTCAAAAGATGAGGGTCCTTTCATGAGCTATGTTGAGGAACCAATTAATATGTGTTGTGGTAATGTTCGTGCTTTCACTTACAACCATTCGTTGAAAGATGTCTGCTGAAGCTTGCATAAGTACCTTAATTATTGATGATGAACAAAAGACTCTAAAGCTAGTGCCTTAAGAAACATAGTTATGAACTATTGAATTTTTTTGCCAGGTTATAACTATAGAATGACGTCTGCAATTCTCTAGAACGCCACGATAATTTGTCATGTTCAATTAAATTCTCAAGAAAACCACTTGTTGGACCTTTAACCTCGCGCAAGACTCTAAAGTTTAGGAGAA
Source organism: Agrochola macilenta (assembly GCA_916701695.1). Classification (NCBI taxonomy): domain Eukaryota; kingdom Metazoa; phylum Arthropoda; class Insecta; order Lepidoptera; family Noctuidae; genus Agrochola; species Agrochola macilenta. Next base: position 16,487,711 of record OU753560.1, on the reverse strand, counting down.
GACAGCGTACTAATTAAAATACGTATTTTAGAACACACCATACCTAGCTTCATTTATGACTTCAAGCGTCTAATTAAACCACTATTTTACTTCTAACTAATTTAAGGACCTGTTTTACATGAGCACTAATTAATTGGCAACAAATTACTTTATATACAGCATGCATTTTAAAATTATTACAGTTTTTGCTTTAGCTTACTTTCATGTGGACAAAATGGGTAAAAAATTCACAGTGCTACACGCTACGCCGTAGGCCGTAGCACGTAGCTACGTATATATTTCAAAAATCTTATTTAAGTGTAATTTCTTTGTCATTGATTTATTTATATTAAAAGCATTTTTGTGGTATCGACAACCACCGTTTTTAAGGTTACGTCCGATTGAAAAACGGTACCCTTAGAGGATCACTCGTGGGTCTCTCTGGCTGGCTATCTGACCGTCTGTCACAGCCAATTTGCTCCAAATCTACTGACATATCAAATGAAAGAGCTTGTTGCGAGTATATATATATTTTTTTTAATAATTTTAAAATAATTACTTTTAGAGATATTTAAGAAAATAGGTGGAAATTAACCGTTATCTCCGAACAGTCCCTAAAATTTTGAAAAAAATACAGCAAGTAATTCTATACGAGCACATACATAAAGATTACAGGAAACCCTGTAAGAAGCCTATGGTTTTAAAATAGCAAATTTCCCAATATTGTGCGTACAAACTATCATTTGCAGTTGGAATGTATTGGAGAACATGTCTTGTCAACTACAAAATTAAGTTTCTGCTTAGGATAAATTCATCCTAACTACGGAACTTTTTATTGCGCGTGGTCCGACACGCTCTTGGCCGGTTTGTGCATTATTATGCGGAAAATATCAATCAATATGCCTAGTATTTCCCAACTATGTTGGAGTCGGCTTTCAGTCTAACCGGATACTGCTCAATACCAGTATTTTCCATGAAGCCACTGCCTATCTGACCTCCACAACCCAGTTACTGGATAAAACTATCGTGTTCTAAGTCTTACTCCCGTAACGACTGTCAAATATGAATGACAGCTGGAACCAACGGCTTAACGTGCTTTCCGAGACACGAAGGAGTCTCTACAAGTAATGGATGGTCATCCATACACGAACTGACCGCGGCAGATATACAAGGTTTTGATATCCCATAGCCAGAATATTTATTTTAAGTCGACAAAGTCACGATTATGTATGTAAAACACGTGAAATATAAAAAATCATTCTATTAATTCAGAGTATTTTTGTTCATTAAAAAGAAATATGACAACGTCGCATATTATTAGCTTTAAATATGAATGAAAATGATTTACTCGTACTTATCAATAAAAAACTTAGATACACTCATCGAGAGTCTAGTGTAATGTTGTGTCAAAAAAAAAATGGTATGCCAGTTAATTCTTTGACATGGTCTCATAATACCCTAGAATTATGGGATATATGGTTAAAGAAATTACAAGGATTTCACTTACTTGAGAACATTTTTATAACTTAAAAAATATAGTATTATATGAACTTTGACACACAAACTAAGCAGGTATTCATACAAATCATTAACTTGCTAATAACATTTCATTTCGTAGGTACGCAATTAACATTAACGAGACACAAAAACTTAGAACTTTTCAATCCATCCTCAAAAGTAATAATTACTGTGGTCGCAAAGCAGATAAGGAATGCGAACCCGGTGCCACAATAAAGCAACGCAGCAGTAGGGCAGGTCCGTTTATGGCAGTAATGTTTGATCGTTTAAAATATGATTTTTTAATTTAGTTTTAAAAATATTAAACGAGTTCGCATTCTTTACCTCTTTAGGCAGCTTATTATATTGTTTCACTCCCGCAAAAATGATTGTTCTCTCACCGTTGACCGTTCGCACTGGTGGTAGTAAAATGTGATCCTTCCTACGACTGCTACGATTATGTACTTGGTGTATTTTAGCGAAGTGTATTTGTGTGTGAATGGACTTGTATAGAATTTTTCGTATAAGTATGCTGGTACAGTATGCATGGAGCTATCTAATATTCATAAGTTTGGTTTCCCTGTAAATTTTAATTGTAGGTGTAAGGTAATCATAGTGGAAAAGCAGTTTAATAATTTTATTTTGAGCAATCTGTAGGTCCTTTAGATTCGTTTTTGGTGCGTTGCCCCAGATTTCCATGAAGTACATCAGATGTGGCTTCACTAACGAGTTGTAAATGGTCTGGCGCATTTTATGAGGAAGGCAATGAACAACATTGCGCAATAAGCCCAAAAGTGAGGAAAGCTTGGATCTGATGTGATCAATTTGTATTTTCCAGCTTAACTGACAGTCTACTCTTAGTCCAATGTATTTTTCGCACTCTTTTTGCTTTATTATTTCATTATGAATGGTTAAGGGGGGGTAACCTGGTATTTTTTATTGTTGGATTTAAAAATGACATAAAATGATATCAAAAGGAACACCTTGTATAATACGTACATTTAATAATTCCGATGGCAAAGACCTTCGCTTTTTCTCGCACCGGACAAACTGTATAATTTTAAAGCACCATAAATGTCTAACATACACCTTGTATACTACCTGTTACACAGAAACACGTACAACACCAGTTGTTTATCAAACTTGGCACCAAATAGCAAGGGACCTTATTTAGTGTGGCAACAAACAAAGGACAAATTATATGTATTTGCATTACCCGCCCGTTTACTTAGCGGATTGGACGCGCTGTGTTGCTATGCGGTACAATGAATTGATTAATTGGAATGGCAACATTATTTTATTTTGTTTGTGTTACTTAGTTCCGAAGATGCGATGAGTTTTGATGTTGGAACTTAGGTTTGCTTGTCTGTATTGGATAAAGAATGTAGTTTATCGTTTAATTTCTAGCACTCTGAATCTGCTATACAGTAACATGTCACGCATTTACTAAAAGGAGATAGCATTTATTTTTCGAGGATTAGGCCCATCAAAAAATGTGGCGAATATTATTGAAACGCAAGTTGATTTGTTCCTTATGTTCTACAGTTAACAGTGGTATTAATAATGATAGATCGTCTAACGGGAATACTGAGAAATATGATCATAACCTAGGGACCTTATTTAATGTGGCAACAAACAAAGGACAAATTATATGTATTTGCATTAACTGACCGTTTACTTAGCAGATTGGACGCGTTGTGGAATGACAACTTTATTATATTCTGTTTGAGTTAGTTAGCTTCGAAGACGCGATGACTTTGATGTTGGAACTTTGGTTTGTTAAGTATTGGATAAAGAATGTAGTTTATTGTTTAATTTCTAGCACTCTTTACAGTAACATGTCATGCGTTTACTAAAAGGAGATAGCATTTTTTCTTCGGGCATTTGGCCCATCAAAAAATGTGGCTTATATTAATGAAACGCAAGTTGATTTGTTCCTTATGTTCTATAGATAACAGAGGTATTCATAATAATTGTGAATACACTGTTATCTATTATTATACTTCCTCTAACGGGAATACTGAGAAATACGATCAATGTGTGGTAACAAACAAAGGACAAATGATATGTATTTGCATTAACTGACCGTTTACTTAGCGGATTGGACGCGCTGTGTTGCTATGCGGTACAACGAACTGATTAATTGGAATTGCAACTTTATTTTATTCTGTTTCAGTTAGTTAGCTTCGACGATACGAATGTTGAAACCTTGGTTTCTTTTGATACACATAACATTGTATATAATGTTGTTTATCATTTAGTTTCTAGCTCTCTGAAATAGCCGCTATTATAGTAACATGTAATGTGCTTCAAAATTTGTTTTATGGCAAAAATTTATAAATGTTTCATCACGAACTTATAGTGTAGTGTCTATGAGGAGGCAGTGATCGAGAGCAAGTTAATGAAATATTCGATTTGGATAATTATGTAGTAAAACTCTCCATAAACAAGTTTTCACATCTAGAGACTTTTCAATCTAATCCTTGAAGTTGTTCGCGACAGATAATGGAAATAGACCATATGCCAGTCGCGTTTAAATTCCAAATCAAATAAAAACACAGTAGTGCACTGCAGTTCCACGTGTTTCAAATCAACATTGTTTAGAACACAATCCTTCAATGGTACTCTGTGATCAACAAATTGTTGCACTGTCGTTCCTTTGTTACCTTGTTTGTGCTCTGCGACAGACGATGTATGGCACCGTTGATTGTTGCCTGCAGCATTGAATGTATTACGTTCTGGCTGACGGAAATGTACGGCAAAACGTGGTTTGCAGAGTGATCAGAATGCATCGATAAAGTATCGTTTTAATCATTGTTATAGAACCTGCTTTATTTTAGGACCTATCAGAATACCAGCGCTGCGACATTTACATTTTAAATGTCGCAGCATTATGCTGAGATAGGAGCCTCGTACAGGACTGCTTTAATTTTTAATTTTACTTTGTTTTTTTTATTTTTTTTTCTTTTTTATTTATATTTAGTGTGTTTTTAGTTTAATTTTTGATTTCCTGTGCGAGTCTAAATACTCGTAGATACTTTTTCTTTCTTTCTTCTATGTATATGAGTCTAAATAAATAAAGAGTCCGTTGCGCGTCCATTTTAACAACTCACCAAGCATTTTTGTATAGTCGACTGTTGTTAGAAAAATAAAACGTGAATTTACCAATTTGCTTTAATTCCCTTGGTATTTCCACTAGGGCAATTAATATTACAGGCAGAAATGAGGTGACCGAGAATTAGCAGGACTGACTATGACCACTATCATCCGAATCAAAAGTAGAATAGGTTAGCATCAAACCTTCATTTTTATTTAAAACCGATAAAAAAAAGAGTTTCTTTTTTTACTTTTCAGCACGAAGCACGATATCAGCAACATCATTTTGAATGCAAATATCACTTTGCACGTAATATAAGCATGATATAAAATTATTATTGCTCAGTGCTCGGGTGGACAATATTGCATCCGGATACGGTTCGCTCCAACGACCTGACGTTGCCGCGTCACAAATGTGTTATTGCAGAAAGAGTTTTATGCTCGGAAATGCATGCAGTCATCCGTTGTAAGTATAAGATACGCAATGTAAGTTTGTATACAATATTTAAAATACGAAATTAATATTTGTACCTATATAATATTTATGTGTTTATTTAACAAACGTTTCTAAATATAAATGTTTATTTCGCTATCACAGCGTATTTATCATTGGGTAAGGGGTCGAGTTTCTACTTAAATCCAATTTTCTAGTAATTATTTATGTGGGAACTCAGATAATTAGGATCAAATGGTAACTGTTTAATATGTGATTATTTACCTTGACCCTCAAAGCGTAAATTTTATTGAATAGTACTTAAACGTTGTAGGTATTAACTACAACGTCTCTTCAGCGTAACAGTATGGGAAAACATACTACAATGTTGGTGCAAATAAAAAAATATATATACGAGATAAATAAAAATAATAAAAATCAAATAGTACCTCACTTTAAGTACTCATATATATAGGTACGACTCTGTGTTATAAAAACCATAAACGGCCATGACTAATTCATTTGCCAAAGGTTATGTTAGATCAAGCACGAATCACTTCTGAATGTTTGGAAAAAATTATTGCCATAACTATGACCACACAAGATTGGACATATTTTCCTTCTTTTTCGTGTGGTTAGTGGCTAACCTGGTGTCAGAGTTTTGATGCCGCCCATGGACCTCTGACTTGGCTTCATATTATGCCGTCGAGAAAAATCTCTCAGTCGATTTCCTCACGATGTTTTCCCTGACCATTTTTACTGGAAGTAAGTGATAATTATGCAATACACACATGCATCCGAAAAGTCAGAGGTACGTGCCTTGGCTTTGAATTCGAGACATATGACTTTGCAGTCCGACGGTCACTCCACTAGGCTATCACTGCTCAGCGGCGATCTCTCGCGTCCGGCCCTGGTTCAGGCCATGGTCCGGAGCGAGAGTGCATGGGAAGCCGTCACTTCCTTCTGCGAAGCAGTAATGCTCGCGAAGGAGGACGCGGAGCGCGCGAGGGAAATGCAAGATGCGCGCCCTCGCGCCCCTAGTCGCCGCAGGAGACGCCCCGGGCGTCGGGAGTCGCGAGCCGACTTCCGGCCACCGTAGGCGCGGGCTTGCGGACGGTGGGCAATGGGTAGCTCGCCGTCCAATTAGGACCAGGCCCGGGTCGACGGCGCGTTGTGTTCCACGCGCGCCTCAAAGAGATGTCAGCACCAACTGACGGGGTCCGTAAGGGCCAATGCCTGCCAGGGTTGCGAGTTTGTCCGAAAGGGATATCGCGACCCCGGCACACAGGCAACGGAAGGAACACGGGTGGGTTTTAGTCAGTAAAAGTCTGACACTCCCTCTCGCTCCGCCCAGAGCAGTAGGAGTCATTTGATGATTACCCAACCAAAAAAAAAAAAAAAAAAAGGCTATCACTGCTACTCGTATTGGACCTGTAAACCCCAAAATAAAGTAAAAATGCCGGTTACGAAGAATGCTTACCTTGTTAACATGATCTCTAAGAATATTGGAGTAAACCATGGCCATCGCTTCTAACGCCATGAAGGTCATGCAGCCGACGACCCACGGCACTAGAAATGCCACGTTTTCCTGTAAAAGACATAGCTATTTAATACATTGTGCTCTTCCATTTAATATTAAAGCGGTGTATAAGGAGTGTTTAACTGTGGATTGCACGGTATGTAGTTTCCGTGTTAAATATTGTATTTTGCTTGTGTTCTAAACCTACTAAGATTGTTTGCTTTGCCTTTCTACTTCTTCTTTTCGTGTGGTTAGTGACTAACGAATGAACTGATGTCAGAGTTTTTTTAAAGCTGCCCATGGGCCTCTGACTTGGCTTCACATGCCGTCGAGAAATATCTCTCAGGCATGCCGGTTTCCTCACGATGTTTTCCTTCACCGTTTTTCTATTAAATTACACCTTATCATGAATGAGGTAACTTTGTATTACTTAAATGAAAAATTTGTTTAGTGTACGGTAACTTACAAACATTAGCTCATACGCTTTGAGAAAGAAGTTCATAATATCTAACCAGTTTGAAAACAAAATCCCGTGAACACGATGACCGCGTCTGTTACCGGCCCGGTTCCATAACCGCCGAGGGCTGCAAGCAAGAATATTCCTTACGGTGGTTAGTTATGAACTTCTTTGGTGGTACATACACACAAAGTACATACAATGATTAATATATTGGATCTTTGTACTTTGTATTTTTACTATATTAGCCATATAAACCAATATAAACTACCCCTCATTTAATTCGTCCTGGCAATCTTATTAACACCCCCAGTAAAGTGTTTCTAGGTACAAAAATACATTTATTTTCTTTTTTACGAGAGCTAGCGTCTTGAAACTGGCATTTTAGGGACGCATAAAATAATGTAATAGAATGTCGTAGAGGTTGAAATAGAACTGGTTTGATTACACTTATTTAGTTAAAGGCCCAGAGATTGTTTCGGGTCCCAAATAAATATCAAGAGGTTTTATTTTTGTTAGCGTAGTTATTTTAGTGAAGTTATTTCTAGGAATGATAGTAAATATTTAGAGAACGGGCGGAGGGACCTCTATAAATAGGCCTTTTTAGAAATGCAGGTGTGAGGACATAACATAACATCACTTTTTTCCCCGAAGGGTTAGGCTGCCGGTCCATTGAAGCGGAGCGAGGCCGCGGAGAGGAGAATGGCAGCGGAGTGGAGCGGAGTTGCGGACAGTGTCTGTCCATTGATGCGGAGCGAGGTAGTGGAGCGGAGTTATGGACCGTTCGGAGCGAGGTAGCGGAACAGTGTTGCGGACTGTGCGGAGCGAGGTAGCGGAACAGTGTTGCGGACTGTGCGAAGCTAGACCGAGTTCACGTGACGAGTAATAATTCCCCGCTCCAGTTCCCCGCTCCACTTCTCCGCTCCATTTCTCCGCTCCGTTTCCCCTCTCCGCTTCTCCACTCCGATTCCCCGCTCCGCTTCCCGGTTTTGTATGAATTTTTAAACTAGTTCGCAAATCTCTGTCCACTAAAGCGGAGCGGAGGTTTTATGCAATTCCATTGGTTAATATTGGCAAACTGCTACTCTGCTCCTCTCCTCTCCTCTCCAGTAGACAGGCAGCCTTAGGCAATGGTGTACCTACTTATAGTACACCCATATTTTGCCAGTTATGTTTAAGTCCCATATAATAAGGGGCGAGCCTATTATTGGACACAAATTCCAGACTCCGGGCTGAAACTGAAAAATTCCAGATGGAAATGTCCAATATCACTGGCCCGACCTGGGAATTGAACCCGGGACCTCATGCTGAGGAGTAGCGCAGGCGACCAATGAGGCAGTCGCTAGTCGTGGTGTGAGGACTTTGTGGGGATTTGGATTACTCAATTTGTTTATTATTTGTTTATTTATTCTTTATGTCCATTCATTATTTATATGTATACCCAATGGTTGACGTTCTGCTTGTTTTTATTTTTTTCTGTCTTTAGTTATGTAGTGTTTCATTGTAATTATTTTACGAGTATTTTAATGTTGATTATTCTTTTTTTTAAATAATAATTACTAATTAAGTGCAAGAGTGTACACCTTTAAGGTAGTTTTTGAGGAACGAATTATTTATTAAGATCTCATGTAAAAATTACACCAATAAATGAATTTGAATTTGATATTTTTTTATTAAATAACACGTGTAAGTTTTATAAATATTTTATGGCAGCGGTTACACGGCCAGATAGCCTAGTGCAAATTAAAATCCTGGAATTCATAAATTTATCCATACTAATATTATTATAAATTCGAAAGTAACTCTGTGTGTCTATTACGGCTCAAGGGCTTTTATTAAATTTGGCACATAGGTATACTATGACCTGGATTAGGACAATTTTTATCCCGGTAGTTGGTTCCCGTAGGATAATTTCCTACCTCCATGAACCCGTGGAAAAAGTCAGTTTAGAATAAGATGAAGTACAGGATTCTCCTTTTCTAGTGTAGGTGTTTTGTTTATGTTTTGATTGTTTTCATTTGTTAGTGTCGCAACACATTACGCATGCAATTGTAAATTGTCTTTGGTCTCTGGCCCATCAAGCAATAGACAAAATTCGTCAAACTTTTATTAGTTTTGAATATTGAATACGAGGCTTTTGGCTAATTTGTAAATGTCTATTTTTTTTTTGTAATTTATTAATTTATTTAGTGATAGGAGAACCAACAGCTATAACAAAGTGTAGTAAAGTTGCATATGAAACATACAGCCAATTACAGGTTCTCACAGGATCACTAACAAGCACGATAAAAAAGATAAAGTATATATATATATATGTATAAGGTACAATATGCACTATGCACTTTTAAAGAAGTCAGCGTTCCGCCGAGCGCGTGCTAAATAGGTGTAATGTGCGTTTACTTCAGAATAAACAATTTTACTTTCTTATTCTTTCTTTCTTTTGTTTATTTCCAGTTATGAGGGCTGTCTAACCAAGGATGTATACATTGTATTTATACGATCATCGTGAATATCCCTTTTTCAGCAGATTATAATAGTATCTGACCTTATGTATTTGTGTATTTAAATGTATCTATACTCACTTTATAAATACCATAGAAGAGGAATATGCTGAGTACGATCATGAACATCTGTGTTCCAATTATCGCAAAATATGCTATCTGTACACCTGAAACAAATAGAGAACAGTTTTAGTACAATATTCAGAAAAATATGCATTTTAGTATTCACTTGGAGAGTTTCTTCATAGTCATAGTTTTTGCCATGATGGACATTGATAATTCATGCAAGAGTCATTTAACTGTTGATATATATTTTTTTTTAATTTCCTGTGATTCAAACAATATTTATGTCAATTAAATTGTTAGGAAAAAAAAACACCTAGAAAATTTATTTTGCGATGAATGTCCACAATTTAATATCCTGTGCATGGCGTGGCTTAGATTTAGCTTAATATCGTTTCTATTTTTAACTTTAATGTCAAAAATGTTTAAGATTTAAATGTCAACTTAAATCAAGTCGTGCCTGACATGTGCGATTTTATAAAATCTTACGTGGTGCTATTATTATGGACGTTTACGTCCACGTCACGGCATCATGATAACACAGGGAAGTCAAATGTATGGAAATATATGAAGACGGCTTTAAATTTCCGTTCTCGATAAAATTCCAATGTGCACGAATTTCCATACATTTTGTGAACGTGGACGTCCACGATAATTTATCGTCACGATAGAAATTATAAGAGTGAGTAAAAAAAGATTAGAGAAAATGGTTGTATAATAACTCAGACCAAATAAAAAACCAAAATTTAGCGCTGCGAACAATACAGTGAAGCATACCAAAACTACACCACTGCTCTATGCGTACACGCTCACACGCACACATTCACAATGAAACTACACCTTACAAAGTGCACACATGTTTACGAAACCAGTTTCGCTTCACAGCGCAATGTCTTGGTTTTTTATTTGGTCTGAGTATAATAACCATAAATTGCAGATGTATTTCCATGGTATTAGCTTAGCAGTATCGTAATGGTAAGTTTTTATGTCACATTATCTTCTTAAAATGAGACATGTCATTCGATTACTCATATAATTTTTGTCGCTACGCAAGATTTTTTGCAGAGTAAGGAAAAAGGCTCGTAATATGTTTTGATTTTTCAAATTATACGTGGAGACGTGTATGCTTTAGTATATAAAAGTTGATATTTTATAAAAGAGCTTCTTTTATAAGGAAACGTAACTGAATGCAATGTTCAGTTCCTAGCTAATAAAGTCAAATTTCTCTTAGTCTTCTTAGTCTTTCAGGTAATGTCGACTGTGCAAGTTCCTATAATAATTAATAGGTATATTAAAGAAACTATGAGGAGGAGCTCGTGGCTAAGTAATAACTGCCGCACGGGTCGATCCATCAGGTTAAGCTACGCTTGCCGGGATTGATCTGTGTGTCTGTGGTATGGGTGACCATCTTTACATACCGAGACGCCTTCGTGCCTCGGAAAGTACGTTAAGCCGTTGGTCCCGACTGTCATTCGTGGATCTTTGACAGTCGTTACAGGTCGTCTGAAGCCCGAAAGTCTGACAACCAGTCTTACCCAGGGGTATACTCCCAATATAGTTGGGAAAAGGCTAGGCAGATTGATTAAAAAAACTATGATTTAATCATTTATTTATTTTCACTTCAATACAAACATCTGTGTGGTCCTTGCTCTTGTACTTGGAGTTTCTGTGGGATCCTGCCGTTTTACCGAAAAGATTTTGCCCGAATTTCACTACCCAAACAAATTTTAGCAACCTTTTTTTATACCAATGCAATGTTTGGAATGATTTTAGTACCTACGCACATTTTCATTTGGTCAAATTTTTACTTGGCAGAATATTATCAAGGATAATGTCATTTAGCCATTTGGTCTTTAATCAAATTATTTATTACAGCAAACAATCTTTCGACAATAAACTTTTGGTCAGTTAGTTATCAATCACTATATAATAGTAACAAAAATTTTCTTTTTTAAATAAATTAATATTACCTGTTTAGAATTTTTCCCAAGTGGAAAAAACACCCTTGTAATAAAACGTCTTTATTTTGCGTAAAATGAGTTATTCCAACTGAAATATTTGACTAAATAAAAATTGGTAAAAGTACTACTTGGTAAAAAAGTTATTGTTTAAACATTCACTTGCAAAACATTAGGTTTGCGTTACAATTAATTGGAAAGAGATTTTTTGCTAAGTAATAATTTGGCAAATGAAATTATGCGGAAAATTGTTTGGGAAGTGATAATTTGGCAATTTCTTTTCGATGAAACAAGGGAGACCCAGTTTCTGTATTACAAGAGTCAGTCAGAAACTTGTCACAACAGGCTTTAGGTACTTTACCTACTTAAAGAATTCTCACACCAAAAAAATTGTGCCATCAAGTAACCCAACTGCCCAAATACATAGACAGATGTCGGTCCCTTACATGATGGATGTTCAGATATATTCCGACCCAAGTAGCTGAAGGGACAAATGAATTGACGCATGAGCTACCCCTCAAGGGTAAAGTAACCCTTAAGGAGCTCCAACGTTGAATAGATGGGAGTATTTTGGCGAAAAGGTGCATTGTGTCAAAGAAAAATATGGTGGAGTTACAAGGGTAGAAGTTTTATAGCTCTTTCAATTGTAAAGGTTATTATGAATAGGAGAGCAGTGGTGGCTCAGTGGTAACGGCCGCGACTTAAGAGCTGAAGGTCGTAGGTTCGAACCCAGACAGGCGCTTTACTATGTGTAAATTATTTCATCACCACTCCTCTCAAAACGGTGAAGGAAAACATCATGAGGAAAACCTTCCTCTCGCTTTATTTTTGTATTTGCAGATTATAGCCTATGTAACTCCCATAATTAAGACGAATCTAACGAAACCTCATGATGTTGAAATCTATCAAGGTCGTTTAGGCTATAGAGCGTGGCAAAGAAATAGAAATACATTCATACATATTATTGTATACTCTCGAAAAAATTACCCTCCTTCTGGGGCAATGATGGTGAACAATCAACAACAAAAAAGAACAGTGAACAAAAAACAAAAAGTACAATCAAAATCCGTTGTAGGTATAGTTTAGAAGAACAACGCGATCACACAGACAGACAAGAAAAGCGACTTTATTTTAATGATTGTTATAATATTTTAATTATAGATATTTACACACCTGTTCAACTAGGATATGGTTTACAGAACTTTTGTTACAATCATCTATCTAGTTACGTAACATATTTTCGTAAACGATTACGACTAACCAATTTCATTTTGATATTTCAACAACATACATTGCTTTAATTACGTTATTGAGCAGATTATATTTTCGGCCTTAGGAAGCAATGGACTAGCAATCTGTTTCAAAACTCAATTAAGGTACAAGTATCATACATACAGAAACTCACACTTTCTTCTCAAGGGGTATAAGGCCACTATATGTAGGTATAATTTCATGTAAAACCCATATTCAAGCAAATAAATGATTTGATTTTATAATACATATAGATTGCGATGAAAAAGTCCCACGAAATAGAATACAATTTGAAAGTCGAGTCAGCAATAATGTCAAAACGTCAAACAAATAGTTAAATGACAGCTGCGCGCACAGATTACATTAAGTCTGCGGCGCTTGAGTCGTGGACGGAACGAAATGTTGCCATTTTAAATATTATATTTATATAAACATTTAGGACTAAGTATTGTATTTATTTTAGATTTCTTATTTTGTTATTTCACTATTCTCACTGTTATTTCAGTATAATAATATGCTGCACTGGTTGACGTCATCACGTCAACGCCGGCTGTCGCTGAAAACCAGCGCTGGGTCTCTGTCTTGCATAGGATCGCAGCATTATGCTGAGCGATGACTGATAAGCGTGGATGTGACGCATGTTTTCCCCCAAGTTGTTATTTTCGTGTTTTGTTCTTTCTTTGCGTCATGTTTACTCAAACAAACGTATTTTCTTTCTTTTATTTTCTATCAAATAAGTCTTTTTATTATGTAGGTAGGTACCCAGTAATAGTTCCGAATTATCTAGCTCTTGAATCTAGTTACTCAAGGTCTGGCAAACGTCGTCGTCGCGTTTGTCAGACCTTGGTAGTCCAACTAGACCAACAGATAGATAATCTTCTATAGTTAGGTATGTAGGTAGAACTGGGGAAGTTAACCGAGTATCCTATTTTATATTTTACATATCTGTGAGTTTGATAACTATTATGTAAAAATTATTATATTAGCTTTTGATCCCGACTTCGTCTGCATTTACCCAGATCATGGTCTACCCATGTGCCAAATTTCATTCCCATCCATTCAGCTGGTTTAGCGTGAAAGCGTAAAAAACAAACAAACATTTATAATATAAAATTTGGATGGGATGTATTACAGGTCTGTACTCGTATCATTATTTTACGATTACCTATTCTAAATACATAGCATATTGAAGTCAGGGTCAATTTTGATTTAGGGACTTATATGTTTGAGCCGTTTGGGGTTGAAACACTAGGGCCATGGGGTCCAAGTGCCCACTTAGTCTTTCAAGATATCGCAAAGCGGTTGGGCGACTCTCCATGTGACCAGAAGGCTGGCCTATTCTTCGGCCAGAGAATCAGCATTGCCATACAACGTGGCAATGCTGCCAGCCTTTTGGGCACTTTTCCTGTTGACAACGATGCGGAGGAGGTTTTGATGCCCTATGATTGTTCCCCCCCCCACCCCTTTCTTATATACTTGTACATAATTATTACGTATTATTATTATTATTTTAAGTCTGTTAGTTTTTAAATTGTTTCTTGTTAATGTAACTATTGAAAAAATTTGATTTTAATTTTACTAAAAACAAAACGAAAAGGGCTTTGAAGATTGAAATCCAAAACCTTTTTAAAGAAACAAAAATAAAAAAGCATATATTTTAAGCCGTAAAAGTGAAATTGCGATAAAAATTCTGCTCATGCCTGAGAAAATATTGCTTGGTTAGGTTGCCAGAAATATCTGGTGCATTTCATGCAGGATAATTTGCATAATCAGAGTTGTTTGCGCGCCATCAGCTGGCAAATGCTTCGCTGAGTCGGCAAGTGCCTTGGACGCGTTTCAAAATTTGAGCCAGACGTCATAAAAATGTATGTTTACGGAAAGTTTTTAATAATTTATTTACCTAGTTACTACTACATACCGCCACAAGATTCGAGCTCGAAAGTACGAGAAGGATACACAGTCGAATTTCTTCGAGTACGAATCTATGAAATCTATTCAGCAATGTAGCGGTGAAAACGTGTTACACAATGACTTCTATTGTAAGATTAGTTGGGTAAAAGGATTCCGGATACACAATTTCTCCATCGAAAAAACATAAAAAAACCGTTACTAGAAAATTAAACTTTGACATTATTTTGTTCACTGTGTCCCTTCCAAACAATTCCCTAAAGGCTCCGATCATCTAAACGTACAAAATAAATTCTAATAGCCACCCTAGAAACAGACACTTATAGACTGTAGCCTCGAAAGAGCCCCTTGAGTTCAAAGCAATCGCATCGGCTACAATTGTCACGTAATCGATTGAAGTGAACAAACAAATCTGGTCAAAATCGATTTAGTACATCGACATAGACAATGGAGTTTGCTTGATACAGTTGTTACATTTCACAAACGAGTGTCGATCATTGCAACGTATGCCTTATAACAATGACATAGGAGTCATAAGATGCGCGCTCGTAATATGCCAGGACATATTCCTAGAATCCTGCAAACCGTCACCGTGAATTGGAATCCAGTTTGAGTTCACTTAACTCAATAGGAATAATGGCGCTACGTCAAGTAAGGTGCGACGGAGATACGATGCATTGTGACGATAAAAAGCTGCTCTGTGAATAGATTTTCTAAAATGGAAATAGAAAATGCATAATTTCATTAAAACTATTAATTGGACTCAGCTGTGTGAAATGGAAATGCCAGATGTCAGGCACATTAAAAAGTGACGCTGCATGAATTAAATAAGTGCGGCAATTGAAACTGAATTTGTGGGATAATTCCGTAATTTCTCACTTAAAATGAGAGCTTTTCTAATTTCTAACGAGACAATATTATCGTTGACGTCGACGTTCACATCACGGCATCACGATAACACAAGGAAGTAAAATGTATGGAATTATATGAATACGTTTTTCTTTCGTCCACGATAACGTAATAACGTGCAGGTACATTCCAAAGAACAGTCCCTATAAACTCCTTATTGACAATAAATACGTATCAAATCCAACTGACATTGTAGAACTATTTAATAATCATTTTATTGACCAAATACAACCAACGAACAAGTCTGACCATAAAATAACAGTAACAAATTCAAACATGAATTCATTATTCTTATCACCCACAGCACCAATTGACATTTATAAAATAATTACGACTCTGGAAAATACGAATAGCTCTGGCTTTGACGACATTGAGACTAAGATAATAAAAAGCGTAGCTGTTGAGATTTCACCGGTTTTTAGCTTTATTACTAACCTATGTATAGAACATGGTGTTTTTCCCGAAGACATAAAACTGTCCGTAATAAAACCACTACATAAAAAGGATGATCCTCAAAACATACACAACTATAGACCTATAGCTCTTCTTTCAATATTTTCCAAAATAATTGAAAAGGTTATTTATAATAGTATATACATGTTTCTTGAAAAAAATTGCATTTTACCTAAAGAGCAGTATGGTTTTAGAAAGGATAAAAACATAAACATGGCCATTTATGAATTGATCAATGAAATAGTTACAAATATGGACCAAAAAATACCTGTAACAGCCTTATTTATGGATATGACTAAGGCTTTCGATTATGTTGACCATGGAATCCTTCTAAATAAGCTATATAGATATGGCATTAGGGGCAAAGTTTTAAACTTAATAGAGTCATACCTTTTCTGCAGAAAACAGGTAACCAGTATTTCAGCAGTCGATGTTCAAACTAAAACTGAAATTAATTACCAATCGAGAGAGAGACAAATGTACTATGGTGTGCCTCAGGGAAGTGTTCTTGGCCCTTTATTATTTTTATGCTATATAAATGACCTTCCGAAAACCATATCACATCCTATGACCTATCCTACAACTAATCCTAAAATTCTTGACATTAATTATGACCAAAATAAGATTATTAACATGGAACGGACCAAATTTCTAGGTATTTGGCTAGACGAAAACATGACATGGAAAACACACATGGAGACTATGGTAAAAAAAAATCATCAATTTTGCTATGCATTACACAATTTGAATAAGGTTGCAAATCGTAATACTGTCCTTACTGCATATCATGCATATGTCTCCACAACTCTTCGTTATGGCATAATATTTTGGGGCAACTCTACGAATAAAGAAATGGCATTTAAGGCCCAAAAACAATGTCTTCGAGCCATATGTTTGTTAAAAACCACCGAAAGTTGCAAACCATTTTTCGTTAGTTTAAAAATACTTACTCTTCCATCCCTCTATATTTATGAAATTTCAATATTTGTTAAGGAGAATCTGTCTAAATTTGAAAAACTTAATACTAGACGTCACCAAAGCACAATAAAATCAAAAAAACACAATACTGCACTTTTCTCAAAGAGTTGTCTCGGCATGGGTCCAAAGATTTTCAATAAACTACCAAAAACTTTAAAAAGTATGAACAACATAAACCATTTTAAATCGCAACTTAAAAAATTCTTATTTGAAAAGGCTTACTACTCTATCAATGAGATTTTAGATGATAGAAGCATAAAATAAAAAATGTCCGATCCACTTATTATTCTGTCTTGTTTACGACGTTACTTGTTTTGAATAGTTTTATTTAGTTTGTAGTTTTTTTTTACGCCTAATTTGTACGCCTTGCAAGGCAAAACATAGTGATACAACGCAATTTTTTTTATACCATGTACCATATTACCTATGTTCACCAAATAAAATACTTTGACTTTGACTTTGACTTTTATTTCTTTACATTTTATGGACGTGGACGTGGACGTCAACGATAATATCGTCACGTTAGAAATTTTAAAAGCGCACAATGGCAATGTCATTCAGTTTGACAATAGGGATGATGACAATTTTGTTTTAATTATTAATACGAGAAAGGTGTGATAAAGTTCTATAGCGCCGAGCTCTACTTTCTACAACTTATTTAATCATCATTTTTAAACGACTTCCAAAAAGGAGGAGGGTGTATGTTCGTCACGTATGTATATTTATTTTTACCGATTGCATTTGTATTTTTGCCAAATTTCTCCGTCAACTGTATGAAAGGGTATGCTCCCAAGTTGGTCCCATATAAATTGTATTAACTTTGCTTGGATAGTTTTTGAGTTAGCTTCAATAATACGTATTTTTCCATTAGTATACGAGTATGTGGATGATATGATGATGACTTCCTGTTACTGTTATTTACATAGCAGGTAGTGGTATTCAAATTTGTGTTGGGTAGGTATCACAACTAATAAAGTGAAAAATAAAAATTTATTACAAAAAAAACAACCACTTCCAAGTCCGTTGTTTTTTTTTTGTAAAAAGTTTCTCAGCCAAAAGACATCCACTGCTGAACAAAGGCCTCCCCAAGCACCGCCACTTCGACCGATTCAGTGCTTCCCGCCTCCAGCGGATTCCTGCGGCCTTCACAAGGTCATCGGTCCATCTTGTGAGAGGCCTTCCAACGCTTCGTCTACCGTCAACTTATTTAATAGAATACCTAAAACATATTTTTGCAGAATAACTCAGTAATTCGGTTCTCGATTAGGCAACCAGCTGTATATACTCGTAGATCAGTAATTGGCATAAAATTGTCCACGCGTAAACACGAATATTGGTTAAAATAATACCTTTCTAGTATGTTAGTATCATAGTAAATGGCGTTCCGTAGTTTCTGCCTATCTCCATGGGAAGAAGGCGTGACTTTATGTATGTATGTATAATACCTTTCGATATTGGCTAAAATATACCGTTACAGACAGAGATGATCAAGATACCTCAAAAAAAGTACCTGGAATACAAGATGCAAGATACCTTCAAGTAATGTATTTGAAATAACAGATACAAGATACTTTTGGAAATAGTATTTGAAATACAAGATACAAAATACGTATTTGCTAAATACTTTTTTAATTTAATTTGTACTTAAGTATACAGGATTTCTATTTACTTAAGTTATAATACAATTTATTTTACAACTAACTATTATATTATATTATGTACAAGAATGTAAAGATAAAAAATAAGAAAATAAAATAAAGGGAAGAGCTCATTGGGCATCAAAAAATTCGTCCGCATCGCTGTCGGGAAATGTGCCCAAAAGGCTGGCAGCATTGCCACGTTGGATGGCAATGCTGATTCTTTGACCTAAGAATTGGCCAGCCCTCTGGTCACGTGAAGAGTCTTAGTCTTCGTCTTTTTTAATTAAGATATAAAATACTTTTTGAACTAAAACATATACATTTATTAATTTTAAGGTTGATTTAGCTAAACGTAAAAAATACGTATTTTTTATCTTGTATCTGTATTTCAAATAATTGTATCTAAGATATGTCACATCTCTGGTTAAAGATTAACAACAGATTAAAGATTACGATTAACAACTAGTAAAATGATCGAATTATTTAAATATTTCTCATTGGCACAGGGCCTGAATATCTTTGTTGTAGTTGTTTGTTTGTTACGCTTTCGCGCTAAAACGGCTGAATGGATTTGGATGAAATTTGGCTCATGGGTAGACTATGACCTGGGTTAGGACAAAGGATACTTTTTATCTTGATATTCTTATGGAATCGAAACTTATGCGGGTGTAACCGCTGGTCTCAGTTAGTAATTCATAAATCCTAAAAAAATTGTTCCTTATTTGTGCTACAAAAAAAAAAAAATGGAACCTAAAAGCCTGTTTTACACTATTCAGATCAATACTTTATTTGGATAATTTAAAACAGGCTTTTAAGCCCAATTGCACCAAAAATTACTAAATACGTTTAACGTTATATATGTATATTTAAAACACAATTATACATACTCTTCTCATTTAGTTTCTGATCTTATCTCTTATCTGTCATCTTCAATTAATTGACAGAAACAGAGCGAAGTTTAAAATAGGTACGTTTAGTGCTAAACGTATTTAATGATTTGTGATGAAATTGAGCTTTATTATTGTATTATCTTTTAAGGAACATTCCCGCGATTGTCTCGCAAAAGAATTTTATCCGTAAAATCCATCCAATCCCCGCGAATGTTCGCAAAGGACTCAATCATTCGGATTGATACGTTAGTTCAGTTCGTCTTACATTTTTATTATTTTCCCTTCAGATTCCGCCGATCGACTGCCAATCACGCGTCTATCACGGTTTGTTATTCCTGTAGAATATTGACTGGATTTTTTATTTAGAAACTAGGGCAATATTTATGTGTTCAATGAGTTGAACGTGCAAGATGGTTTTCGTTTTACCGTATTTTGCATCAGTGGTAGTCGCAACCAGGGTGCGTATGACCAGTATAGACGTACACGAAGCAAAAGGAGTAAGGATTGTAGCTGGTGGCGTTCTGTGGTTTCTGCCCCATGGAAAGCCCCCAGGTGAGTTTACGTAACCATTGCTGTCGCAATAAATTAATAGAGCCACTAAACAGCTTGCACTGACTGGACAGTCCACTCAAAACTGTGTGGTTCTTTTCTCAAAAGACCATTTCAGACACTAATCTACATGGTCCTCATATGGCTTGACCAAGATTATGTCTGGACTTTAAAAGAGACTGTGACCTCTGAGTTTGTTTCGGCCTTTCTTCTCTGAATAGTCGGATAGGAAACGCCGAACTCATCTAGCAAATGTTTAATTTTTTTTTAATATGACGTGTGGCAGTGATTGGGATATAGCTATTTACAGAATAAACAATAAACATTTCATAAAACAATAGAACGATTTAGGGAGCGTGCACACTATTGGAACTGAAATAGTATGCAACCAAACCAACATGGGACAGAAATGGTAGAAGAGCAACCTTTCAGAACTCAATTGTTGATAGATATTTTCAAAGATGCAAAGCCTATTTTTATCATCCTACTATTAAACCTCTTATTCTTCAGTCGGGACATAAAGCTTTACTGCCCCTGCGGTCTTTTATACAAAGATATTTGACATAATCCACTTACTCCGTACGGCAAAACGAGCGTAAAGTTATGACATAAAAAGTTTATTAAAGTTAGTTTTCCTGGAAGATATTAAAATTAAACGAAGTTTACGTAACACCCAGCAGAGTCTCAGAATATAAAATTAAAAGTAGTCACCCTGTTGGCAGAGTGAAGCATACTCTGGACGTTAAAATATTGGCAAAAATTGGTAAATCTTTAAGAGAGTTTATTTTCCAGGAACCTACCCTTTAGACAGTTATTCTATAAAATTACGACTTTTCATGATAGTTAATTGATTCAGGCGTGACTTTGCGGAAATCCATTATAAAATACAATAGACGACGTATATTTAGTAACCTGATCCGCTTAACCGTTCTTAAGGAGTCATAAAGAACCCTGTAAGAAATCGACACGTATTTCACCTCAGGCATCCTCAGGATGGCTATTGACTTGTTGCGAACCCGGACCCGACGTGTGAACACGTCAAGCGTCGAGAGCTTTTCATGAATTACAGTTGCAGTATGCGCGTTTACTTAGTTTTTTTGTTTCTAAAATTAGGCTAACATCATATTATCATACATATTTTCAAATACAGCGTCAAATTAAATTAGCGAAAGTCTGCAGACGAAATGGGTAGATATCTAAACACGTCAAACTAACAAGTGAAATTATATTATTTAAAAAATCCCTGAAACAATATTTCCTCATTTCTCTTTCCTACTCCATCACCAGATTCTGTTCATTGAGACCATTCCAATGAGCCCAAACACGATAACTGCGCTGTAAGTTCGTAAGGGAGTTGAGTATCCTGCAAATTCCAGGTGATGCTGCAGCATCAGTTCAAGGTCACTATGTTCTTCTATTAAAGTAACAGAATATCAAATTTCAAATCGATCAGACCTGTGGAAGATGATCACATCCATTCATCAACTAGAAAAAAGCTGATAATCTTCAAACGGCTGAACCGATTTTGATAAATCATGTCTAAGCACCATCGGTACAAAACCTGATTTTAAATAAAATACACCGCATTCAAATTTAGGGTTCACCCGTTTAAGAGCTACGGTACCCAAGACAGTCACACAAACATAGCGGTCAAACTTATAACACCCCTATTTTAGCGTGGGGGTTAAAAAAGATTTGAAGGGGTCAATGACTTCTGGTAGTTTTGCTACTTGAAGTGTGAGTTGATAAAATCTGTTTTAGCGTGTTGAGATATCGATACCTATCATGTCTGTGAAGTTTACACAAAGAAAATGGATTTTTAACTTGATATTTTAAGTGACGACAGTACGTTAGCTTCCCATATAAGTAGTGAATCACTCGACACCCTGTGTCTAACGTCTTGTATTAATTATTTAGTTAAATAGCCATTGATGTCACCGATTATACAAATCATTCGGACATCTTTTTCTAACACTTAAGTTAGCGTTTATCTGAAGTACCCTGATGGTGGTTCTTTCCAGAAATATTGTTTGTTGAGATTAACTTTTTTTAAATAAAATATGTACCAATAGTTCGTAAGCCATTCCATCTGTATCGCTCTAACCGAGCACACCTCCTAACTATAAATATTGTAATTAAAGTTTATTTTAAATTAAATCACTGCCGTTCATATTTGACTAGATATCATTACCCATTCCGTCTGCGGAGTTTGGCTATCTGTACATATCTTGTTAGGAAAAGTAGCTAGTATAAACAGGGTCAAATAAAATTAGCTAGCCAAACTATTCAACGTAACACCTTGATTAAATAAAAACCGACGAAGTTACGAACGTCTATTGTTGCTATTTTCACCTTTAAAATCTTCGCAATTTAAAAGTGACAACAGTAACAAGGGTCGACATAGGTTCAACACTATAAGTAAAGTTTTACTAGGCGATAGATAAATTATGGACGCTTTTGGAGATCGTCGTGGATGTAGAATATGTACTTACGTGAACTGGATAGGCCACTCAGATTTGTTTATGGTAACGATATTAGAAGATCCAAAAACATGAACATTATTAATTTTAACATTATCTTTTTATATAAAAGCACCATTTTAATTATAAACAATTCATCAACATTATAACATTCTATGGATTTTAAACGGTTTGAAAAAAAAAGTTTTTTTATATTTATTGATCAATACCACGGAAATAGTGCTTGCCAAACTGGTCAGACTTGCTTCTTGTTTAAAAAAAAGTTTGATAGTTACAGTAATTAATGTTTAATTAGTCTCAAACGGATGGCGATGCACACCCAGCCTGCTAACCCTCTTTGCGTAATGTTGTCTGTTCTGGGGCATATAATAAGTTACTTTCAATTGCAATATCCCCCAAAAAAATCAACTCCGGCCACAATCTGCAACTTGAAACCCTGAACTCAAAAAACAATAAACCCGTAAATAGTCCGTATCCAAAACGCATTAACCCTACACTCGTCCTTAAACAACGGGAGAGGTATGTGACACGCGTCCTCCATTACAACAATTGTTCGCATTTCTCTCAGCCTAGTCTTTTTTTTTTTCAGGGTGGGAAATTATCAAATAACTTCTCCCGCTCTGGGTGGAGCGGGAGGGCGTGTCAGACTTTTACTGACTAAAATCCACCCGTGTTCCTTCCGTTGCCTGAGGGCCGGGGCCGCGATATCCCTTTCGGACAAACTCGCAACCCTGGCAGGCATTGGCCCTTACGGACCCCATCTGTTGGTGCTGACATCTCTTTGAGGCGCGCGTGGAACACAACGCGCTGTCGCGACGGCCTGGGTCGACGCGTCGACCCGGGCCTGGTCCTTATCGGACGGCGAGCAACCCATTGCTCACCGTCCGCTCCCAGCCTAGTCTTTGAAAACGATTGTTAATCATTGTAATTTGGTTTTCTCTTACATAAAAACGGTTTGATCATACAGTCAATCAAATCTCAAATATGTATCAAGTGTACTCGTATAACCCTCCTTATAATTAATAATCATTTGATTATAAATAACTCTTCAACAACATAATTATTGCATATAAAATTCAATCCGGGTCACTGGGGTTATAATTACAAACTCTAATTCCAATAAAACCCTCACCTCGCCAACTCCAGCCACAATCCGCTACATTCTACCCTTTAATCCAAAAACCAATAAACCCGTAAATAGTCCGTATCCAAAACGCATTAACCCTACACTCGTCCTTAAACAACGGGAGAGGTATGTGACACGCGTCCTCCATTACAACAATTGTTCGCATTTCTCCAAGCCTGGCTTCATAATGAGAATTCTTCACCTTTCATTCTGTACAGGTAAGGTCTAGGCACTTTCTATTTGTATTTTCATTGCTGTTAGCTGAATTTTATTTTATTTGTATTGGTTTCTTGTTTTCAGGAGTTTTAGGGGTAAAAGAGAAGTTATTTACAAGTGTTTTACTGTTATTTTACTTGTTTGTAGTCTTGCCTGGCTTTTGGTGTATTTAAAAAAAAAATATTATTGTTGCATGGAATAAATATTGTATACGTATTATATTGTAGGCAGGAGGTGTAACTAGTATAGTGTAGCAATCTCTCAGTTTACGTGATAATGCCTTGATAAGAAAGAATGAGAGCCAGCATCCATAAATTATTTATGACTGCATCTGCACTCGCTAGAAGTTATCTGCAGCTACTGCTTTATATTTAAAAAGAAATAATGTATATTTCTCTGGTCCTTTCGGAACGTGACTCTTGAGAACAACATGTTCGTAAAAATAACTTTGAACGAAATTTTAAGTTCGTCATGAAATACCGACGCCAGCGAATATAATATTTCTCTCATTCACAACAAGCTAGCTGAGTGCACAATACAGAAATTTCGAGATTTCAGTGAAAAATTTTGTATAAAATATTTTAAGTACAGTCGTACAGAAAAGGCTTTCGCTGTAGAAACTCTGAAGTTTTGCTGAGGACCGTGTCGCGAGATGGACGGAGTTACGTCCGGAGATGAATGACCCAACATTGTGCCACAGAATGAAAAAGGTTAGCTCCATAAAACGAGTGAAAAGTCACGCACACATAGAAAGTATAGACTCGCTTCACGTACCTACAGTGAGTGCAAGCTCACTCGCAACTTGTATTCGACAGAGATCGCCGTACGTACGCGTCTGTGTGTTTCCGCCTGTTTCTGTCGATGTATGGAACGGACCTTTTGTACCATTCTGTGACTGTGCGGCACTGCTATTTATACGTCCGTGGATTGTTTCGCGGATGTCCACTATTCTTTATAGCGTTATAAAGAGGGGATTAACATCCTCTTCGCTTTTTATGGATGCAATTTTGGGGTTATATGAATGTGCCTCTGAGCTCTCAATGTGGAGAGCTTTTTCTTTTACGTGTTTCTGTCTGCGATTTTACTTGCTCGTCAGTCAGTCTTTTTATTGCCTACTTTTCTCTCTTAATCCGGGTGGCATACCTACTCAATGTCTAGAATTCTATATTAATACCGAATTTTGTTTTACTGTTAAGTGGAATAGGGATGATGCCTGGGTTAAAAAAAAGAAATTCTAATTAGTCCTTCAGTCAGATAATAAAAAAATATTAGACACGTATTTTTCCTTTATCATATTAATAACAAAATACTTAATATAAAACGCATTTTAAGTTGGGGAGTGGGGCTCGCTACGTCACAAGTAAGTATAAAATCTACATACTCGTGACGTCATGGCACATTTTAAGTCAATGTATCGCCGTAATCTTTAGATTATGTAAAAAAAGAAAAAATACGTGTCCAATATTTTTTAATAATCTCCAAGACAGACCAAAAAAATTTTTTTTAATAACTCTAAATGTAGTTTTTTTCTCCGTCAAATTAACATCTACGACGTACAAATTCATGTTTGTAAATCCTCAAAAGCCCTCAATCCTCCTCTACGCAAGGTTACATTACGAAAACCTTAACAAAATCACACCAATGATTTACGAAATTAGTACGAGCAAAGGCCCGGATACACCTCATTTTTATGTCCCACTCTAATATCCTCCGTACACGAAGCTTAGGCGGTAATGTAAGATAAGATGAATAAGGAATTCCCTCTGAAAAGGTTCCTTTGTATAATTCATTTGTGGGTACATAAGTACACGGTGCTGCATAAGTAGGGTCAAAGTCTTTCTGCACGAAGAGTCTCGTCTAACGGGGCATTAGGGTTCATGACGGTTGCTTAAAGTAATGCATTTCATTATAGTATGGGGCTTGAGTTTATGTTGAAGGAAGACTGAGCTTTAAGAAATGGGCTGACTTTCAGTTTCTGGTTTCAAAATTTCACATTTGCATTTGTATCGCTGAATATACCCCAGATAAACTACGTAGAACGAAGAGGGGGTAGTAACCAAAATTGCCTATCTTCAATTAGATTTATCAGGAAGTTGATAAGACTTAGGTATAAAATAAAAATAACACGAGTAACTACATGATATTTCCAAACTTTTTGTGTAATAGAAACACAAAATATTAAAATTTTCTCGATAAAAAAACATCAGGAAGTTACCTCTAATTTTCCCGTATTTTCGATTTGTACTTAATATGGTAATGATTAATTGGATAAAAATTTGATGATTATTTGTATTATTAAAAGGCGAAAAAATTTGTGTAGGCTTTTTTTTTTATTCCTTTTATTTTTGGTTTTATTACGAGTACAAGCTTTTAGCACTTACGACGTTCTTAGTTCGTGGCAGTAGTCATCTTCCGTCGCACGTTGCGGGAACTTCAAGCATATTTTTGTTTCACAAATCAGTCGCCGTCGCTCTGTTGAGACGAGAGGACTGCGCTCAAATTTTTGGCTTCGCTGTGATATTATTTATTTGCGTAAATAATATTTTCGTAATTTATCACATTCTAGAAAAGAAACTGTGAAATAGAAAACATGAAAAAAACACTAAAACCACTTCCGAAACGATTATTAAAAGCTTTAAGAATTGATAATCTAAATAAATACCGAGGCTAAATAAAAATATAAAATTCAATGTTGATAAATGAAAACTCAAGATGACATACATTTTATTTGACAGATTTATGACTCTTAAAGTACAACTAGCGCCATTGTCCTGTATTTCGGTCAATTTTCTTGCGGAGAAAATTTACAACATAGCCAACTAGGCAATTCCACGTTTATTTGAAAGTTTGCGCTAGAAATTTTAAAACTTATTACGATTATAGCAAGATCCAAATTCGTTTACCCCACTTTTTTGACAAACTTCTTATAAGGTAACGCTTAGACGAACCATTTCGAGCGACTTTTGACCATCCCCTAAATGAGGTCGAAACCCGAAAAGCATAATAGGTTATTGGTATATTATTATATCCTTTATTTCATCTACATATCATTTACATTTTTTAATATTTTTATAAAAACATAAAAATAATAGCCCACCAGGTATCGGGAGCAGGGTCCAAGCTACCGGTGGTCAGGGCTCGTGTATTATCTATGCTCCTGAGAGAGGAACCTCCTAACGATACACGTTGTGTCCAGAAGTCATTGAAGCCCTTTCTGGATCAAGCCCTTGATCCAACAGCCTAACGAGAGCCTCCTGAGGTGTTGGTCAAGGCTCTTAGCAATTATGTCATTGGCCGTCACGACTATCGGATTATTTATCAAAAACACAAACAGCTTAAAAAATCTAAACAAAAATTTGACAGAAAAAGAGATAAGCTTGACATTATGTCTACAGTAAAAATAGCATTTTCTCAAACATGGAAATTCGAACATTCATTCAAGCGCCGGCAATATCTGGCGTGTTTAGTGGCTAAATAAATTACTATGAAAAGTCATATCTCGACACCAGCAATGAATACAACGCTAACTTGAGAAAGTCGATTTTACACCAGAGGCATTTCAAAGAAAAAATGTGATAAGTAACTTTTTTATTAATAAAGATAATTAATTGTTTTTTTTTGTGTTGTCAGTTCTCTTGACAATACAAAGAATGTCGATAATTTCTTTATTAATTGTTAGTTTTGAAATTAACCCGAGTTAGTAGTAGTAATACACAAAAAAAACGATAAATGAATATGCAATAAATTACACCAACTCATAGTTAGCGTAGCGTACATTTAAATGGAATGTCAAAAGGTGAGAATGCTAAAATATTACATTAAATTATATGAATTGTCAAACTACACCTAAAATAAAAAACATAAATTCTTTACAACATTATTAATTACAAAAAAATAATACTAATAGCTTAAACCGCCGTGTAATAGTACTGGTAAGAGTGTGCTAACTCTCAGCTAAGTCTTGCCTTTTTTGTTACGAACATTCACGAACGGAATACACTAGGCTAACTAGAAATAGCGTAATGTATGTCGCGCGATTGCAAAAATTACATTCACTAAGCATTATGGAAAATTGGTAACTTCGTTATTTTTTGGAATTTCTATATAATTCCAAAGTCCATACCATAAATAATTTTGCATTCAAAACGGAAATTGTCCAAAATTCAAGTTAGCGTAGTGTAAATTGCTGGTGTCGAATCTGAAAAATGGAACACACTTTTGTTGGTTGGTTGCTCCATGGCAACCAAGGAGGCAACTTATCAAAGATTTTATTTAAATTTAATTTGGCTTGCAGATAGCGGTGTTTAAAGTAAAGAAGAAATAAATGAACATAATTGGCGCGAGTAAAATTATCGTTGTTCGTCATTGATTCTGGAATTTATAATTAATTCACTTAGTTTTAATTACCGCGCATTGTTTGAGAAAAGTACTATACTGATGGACTCACGTATGTGTGCCTCGGTTTCGCCTCGGCCCACATTTTCATTTAGAATCGCCACGTTAGTCATTTAATTCTTCGTATTTTGTACCCATTTCATGAACGTAGTTTTATTACTTCTATCATATACACACGCAGATACTTAAACAATTTCACTGGAAATGGTGTCCTTACTGAAGCGATCGATAAAAACTCGCAAATCTATCGATTGTGGTAACAAAATAAAGGGTTTTATTACGCCAGTGTCACCGGGAATATTATTTAAATAAAAATCGAATCGGCTGTTTTTTTGGGCCAAAAGGTATGTTTAAAAATAATAATTTGAGACCTATCAAAATGATGGGGTTTATTGACACTGGGTATACTCGTATTAAAAAAAACTAAATGCGGATATTTGGCGAAAAAATCTCCCAAACCTATCAAGTGGTTTTAAAAGGTGATTACAAAAAATTATGCAAATTATTTGTTAAAATGTAATTTGGAATGAGAAATCCTAACTAAAAAGCGTAAAATAAAAAAAGTTAATTTTTTTAAGACAGAAATAGGTCATCTTAATTCCACTTTAAGTTCACTTTGTACGTAGTCGGGTTTTTGTTCTTTTTTTATTTTTTTTTGTTCACAAAGGTTTTCGGTGGGGATTGTTTCTACTCGCGCTTCGCGCAGGAAAGGTTTTCATGACACATGCTATGTGTCTTTGCACAATACGGTGCAAAATCCACTATACCAATATTTTTTTTAACTTGGGTAACACTGTTGCTAAGTGCAAAATCCACGATATAGCATTATATTTTTTTACTTGGGTATCACAGTTTTTCACGAAGAAGTGAGGTACAAATTGTACAAGGTCCTAAATAAAATTTGGTTACATTTGAATTTGAACCTTGTCACGTCAATATAGAGTTTCTAGTTCCAAAACTTGCATTTGATCTAAGATTCTGAATTCAAGCTTAGCGTATAGTATATGCAAAATAAACAGATGTTTTTAGTTTTACCTATTGAAGAATTGCATTGAAAATAAAGGTAGTGGGCAATGATCATATTTCGTTAAATATTGTAATTGAAAAACCATTTCGACGAATAGGGTTGCTGATCACTGCGGTCCAACAAATATTCTAAGTTTATTGATATTTTTGTTCAATCATGTTCATCCTTAATAATTATGACCCTTATGATGTTATCATTCTAAAAAGGCTTGTTTTCCTCAAAGTAAAAAAGGGAAGGTAAGTGATACGATTAGTTAGATAGTATTTGCTTCCATATCGTCAAAAAAGCAAGTTTATTGAGTTTATTTTCATCATGACTGATAATGTAGTACGTAGTATAATACTTTGATGATGATCCGCTCGCATTTGCGCGGTTTTCTAATCAATGCCTATAACTGACTAATGAACATCGGATATATAATTAAAAGATAACAATTATGTTCAGAGGTAAATAAAAACGTTTAAAATAGTAGCCCACCAGCATCGATAACAGATTCACGAATATACAAAAAAAGTTCAAAAAGCCACCGTAATAACGATGATTCAGCTGTATGTCAAGAACACCTATTTGAACTAGCTTAGATAAGAACAAGTTGGTGTAGTGGTTTCGGTTGCTATCGTGTAAACTGGGTGAACCGAGTTCCGGCCCAGCTAACAACATATGTCTTTTTGCGAGGAATAATTTGTTACACATAATTCTGGGTTTCTATTTCATATTCTTGAGTTATACAACTTACAATTTATTAATAAAATGGATACAGATAATATTACCCAACGCAGGACCAAGACAAGAGCCCTATCGCCAAATATTTCATTTATGTCTACGCAGTCGGACTGTCTGTCAAAATCTCTTCCCGATCTATCAACCGGTAACATTTGCAGTGAAGAAACCGAAGAGATGAAGGAAGAAATTGAAAGATTACTGCTCGAACTGCAAACTGCACATGCTGAAATTGACTCATTAACCTTAGAAAATAGTGCCCTAAAAAAGAGGGCAACAGAGCAAGACAGTGTTATTGTAAAATTAAAATCATTATGTACTGATTCGGTAGGAAGCTCGAACAAAAGTACAACAAAAACCAATCAGAAACGCTTACGCAAAACATTGAATAAAAAAAACTTAAACGTGAGTTGTACAGACTTAGGCTTAACACTTGACGAGGACGTCACAACAGATGGCGTTATTACAAAAATATCAAGTTTGAGCACACCATTGAATAAAAATAGAATAAAAGAAAACAAAGTGATTCAATCAAACATACCACAAGTAACCAAAAAGTTGAATAAGATATGCATTCTGAGTACGAACAATACGAACAAAGTACTACCAATTGCGGAAACAACATTTTCTGAAGCGTTCAGGTTATGCCATTATATCAAGCCTGGGGGAGGGACTGCACAGCTTTTAGATGGAATACAGTCAAAGTTAAATGGTTTCACCATGAATGACTATTGCATAATCTTCTTAGGCGAAGCAGACTTTAAAACCACCAATAATTATTTTGACATGATCCTGAACATAAGACAAACATTGCAAGATGTAAAACATACAAATATCATTATCTGCCTGCCGACATTTATCTACGCGAACTATGCAAATTTATATAATTGGAGAATAGAGACTTTTAATAATTTATTATATCTTGACATATCTACGCATGGACACGCACTTCTCATAGATAGTAACTTAAATTTAAAATATGATTACAGTATGTTTTATAAATCAGGTGGATTGAATAATTTTGGACTTCATACAATCTTCAAAGATTGTATGCATTTAATTACTGATTTACAAGGCTATAACATGCAATCGAACGGAGAAGACTTATGCAACGGCGACAACAGAGAGATCAACACATTTTTTCGTGACTAACCACCTATACGCAATGCATCAAAACATAGCAGGATTGTTATCAAAAGCAGACTCTTTATCTGTCTGTTTGCAGGAGTTATCAGAAAAAGGCATAGAAGTCGACATTTTATGCATAACGGAGCATTTCATGATGCAGGGATATGAGAATCAATTATACATGGATAATTATAGTTTGGCAGCATGGTTCAGTAGAAAAGAAAGTAAGAGGGGTGGATCATGTATACTTGTGAAGAACGGACATCAATGGAGAGAACTGCCACAAATTGCTAAAATATCTTCTGTTGGTGTATTCGAATGCTGCGCCATAGAGCTTATTAACCACCACACAGTTTTTATATGCATTTATAGGGTTCCTAACGGCAAGAATTTATCTAAATTTTTCGATAAATTATTAACACTTTTACAAACTTGTACTAAGAAATCTCAAAATATTGTCATAGCGGGAGATTTTAACATTGACATATTAAAAAGAAACAATAATACCATTGAATTTGAAAATCTGCTATTAAATTTTAACTTCAAACTAGCACTAAACGAACCTACACGGTTGAAGAGCCTAACATGCATAGACAATTTTGCCCATAATTTCAATAAGCCTTGCAAAACTATGATATTAGAATTCGCATTGTCTGACCACACAGCGCAACTTCTTAAATTCCCCGTAAGCAAAACGTGCGCAATAAACAAGTGGCGTATAAATAGACGGGATTATAGTGACGAAAATTTATACAAGTTTAAAAATCATTTAAGCAGCTTGACATTTACAGAGGTATATAATGCTAACGACCCCAATTTAGCATATAAGGATTTTTTAGATTTGTTTACTTTAGTTTATGACCTATGTTTCCCTCATATAAGGATAACTGTAAATATTTAAAAAAAAACAAATTGGATATCTCGCGGCATTAAAATTTGTAGCAAAAAGAAACGACAACTGCTGTGGCATTATAGGCTAAAGCCTAGTCAAATAAATAAAATGCGTCTTAAAAATTACACCACACTGTATAAAAAAATTATAAAGCTGACACAGTGCGCACAAAATAATTATAAAATTAAAAATTCTACTAATAAATCCAAAACGACTTGGCAAATAATTAAACAAAGCAAATTAAATATACCAAAAACCTCTATATATAAATTAAAAATAAATAATGAATCCATCACAGAGCCAAAACACATAGCGGATCTCTTTAATAACTATTTTATCGACAAAATTCAACCCATTATGAATGCTGGAACTATAGTAACGCAACATATTTTGAACAAAAGGGATTCCATGTTTATGGCACCTAGCACACCATATGACGTACTTAAAATCATATCAACACTAAAAAACACAAATAGTGTAGGCTACGATGGAATTTCCACAAAAATACTCAAAGCTGTAGCTGGCGTCATATGTTTTCCTTTAAGTTACATAATTAATTTGAGTATCAGTGCTGGCATATTCCCATCTGCACTAAAGACATCTATCGTAAAGCCACTGTTTAAGAAAGAGAATAAAGAGTTGATGGTGAATTATAGACCGATATCACTCATCCCTATAATTTCCAAAATATTTGAAAAATATATCCTTAAACAACTCAACTCATATTTAGAACACAACAATATCCTCTGCAATGAACAAAAAGGTTTCAGAGAAAAAAAAACTATTAACATGGCAATTTATGACTTTTTACACACAGTGATGATGAATATGGATCAAAATAAACCGGTGTGCAGTATATTCTGTGACATGACTCAGGCGTTTGACTATGTTCAACACAATATTTTACTTCGTAAACTCGAAGCATATGGCATTAGAGGTAATATACTTGTAGTGTGTAATCAACCTTATTGTATGTAACCAGCCTTATTTCGTATAAATGTAATCCTCTTATTTGTGTAATCGTTATAATAAAGACAGTATTGATTCAGCTCTCGGTGTTTCAATATCTCCTCGAGATCCCGCCTTACATGGCGACCCTGCCAAAGCGCAATGGCAGTAATTTGATTTGTTTAAAATACCATGACCATATAAGTGCGCGTGGGACTTAGTACAAAATGTTCGTTGGATATAATTTGTATTGCGCGCTACCGAATTTCTACTCTCTTACGTCGGATATACAATTTATAATCATCACCAGAGAAGATGGGTACCAGTACCTCTAAGGAGGAGGTGATCCTTGCCCAGAACGCCGCTGGGGGAAATAACCAGGCTTCAATAGAAGAGTTAAGGACGCATATTGGAGTCACGAATATAATCTTGTTGCTGATCGTCATTTTGGTATCGCTGGCGTCACTCTATGCCATCTACAGAATTTATAGAAGATGTCACCTTCAGTGGATTGACCAACAGATTCATCACCATACTATGCGACGGTCGTTTCTTCGCAGGCTTCCAAAACCAACCGTAGTCGTGGACCAAGGAATAGTGTAACGTGAGAAAAATACCTATTTGTGTTTGTGCAGTGCTATATTATAAAATACAAGTGCAGTCGAGTGCGGTCAATATATTTAAAAAGACATTTAATATCGTAAAAGACGCGGTGTGATGATAGAACTTATATATCTTTTTTTTAAAGAACTTTAATATAAATCTAATCTAGCATTAACCTAAGTATGATTTAAATCAATTAGAAAAGGAAAAACACAAACACAAAACTAAAACTATTAAACTAGCTAAAACTATTTGAGTCATATCTTCAGCACAGAAAGCAAATAACGGAAGTCAGTAGGATAAACATAAAAACAAAACGAGAAGAGTCACATCGGTCGCAAGAACGAGAAGTTATGTATGGTGTCCCACAGGGAAGTGTTTTGGGACCTTCCCTGTTTACATTATATATTAATGACTTGCCTAAATCCACGAAACAATCTATGAGCCTCTTTGCCGATGACAGTGTAGTGACAATTGCGTGTAAAAATCGTGACTCATACAAATCTGACATTAATAACTCGCTGATTGCAATTATAGAATGGTTAAATAATAACAATTTAAAAATAAATTTAAATAAGACTAAAATCATGCACTTTAGGCAACGCTCCTTGACATTAATTAAAAATCTAGACATAAACTATAATAATAATAACATTGACGAAGTTGATACAACAAAATTTTTAGGACTTTAATTTTGAATTTATTGTCAATAGTATGACAATAAATTAAATTGGAAGGCACATATAGAGACTATCAGCAAGAAAATAAGTACCTCAGCATATGCTCTGTACAAACTGACAGCAGTAATTAGTGTAGATGCTTTGCTCACCGCATACTACGGCCTGGTGGAGTCCATTTTAAGATACGGTGTTATCTTTTGGGGTAACTCGACTGACCGGGAACTCATATTCAAAACTCAAAAGCGTTGCATTAGGTCGATGTTCAACCTTAAAACCATTCAGAGTTGCAAGCCTCATTTTCAAAAATATAAAATCTTGACATTACCTTCGCTTTATATATTAGAAAATACAACGTTCTTAAGATCGAACCCTCATCTCTTTTCTCGCATGGCAGATCGATTTCCTCGTAATAGACGTGACAATAGCCAAATTTGCCAACAACAATTTAGAACGGCACTTATGCGGAAAAGTGTCTTTTGCATGGCTCCAAAAATCTATAATAAACTACCTAAAAGCTGGAAGCAGTTAAGTGACGCAGCTTTCAAGAAAAAAGTTATAAATTTTCTAGCAGATAGAGCTTATTATAATTTAGATGAGTTTTTTGATGAGAGATTTTGATCATGTTTTACTAATTTATTATTTTAATGATCTATTTTATCATGACATGTTTAAATAATTTGACTCAGTTTGACATACTTTATTTTATTAATATTTGCATGCCATTGTTTACGGCAAACGTGATGATCTGTTTTTATCTCTACTTTTAACATCATGCATGCTGACAATTTGTGTTGTATGTATTGTACTCATGTTTGAGCAAATAAATGATTATCTTATCTTATCTTATCTTATCTTATCTTACAATAATGTAACATCTGGAATAATATACCTACTTGTATACAGCGATCATACTCGTACTTAGGTAAATTGAATAGGCCGTTTCATCTGATTATTTTGCATATACTTAGTACAGAAAATTCAAATTCGGATTCTATACCTAGCTAGATAAACGCCGGGCGAAAAATTTCTGCCCGCGGGAATGGATTGTGTTTTGTTTTCGTCGTGTTTGATGAGAGGGGTAGGTAAGGGTTGCGCGGGTGAAATTTGATTTTTTGCTGGCTTTATGCGCCCTCTTAATAGAGCCTATTTCATCTTTGACCATAGCGATATCACCTTGCATTGCAATGTAAGGTGATATTGCTATTAAAGAGAAGCAATTTTAACTCTACCTCAAAGCATGCTAATTTTAAGATATTAAGTTTAACTGCATTGGTTTTATATATGTCACCGTATAATTATGAAATTCGTTAGTTTAAAATCTATCGGTATTATTTCAGTTGAAAAGTTGTGAACTGGAACAAACCATTTACAATTTAACTCATTGTTTTTTGATAGTTAGAAGTTATCCATGGGAAACCGACAAATTGTGAACTGTTGTCAAACTTGCTTGCGACGTAACTCACCTTTCACTAATACTCGTACTAAATAGCCTGCCTAGCTACGAGCAACTTGGAAGTAGCGCTCACTCGTGCTGTGGCAGCGGGCGCTGCCGCAGCACGAGCGGTGATAAACCGAGTGTCTCGCGGTTGGTCTCAGTTCTAATCTAACCCATTTCACCCAATTCAATTTTTTTTGACAGAGTATAATCTAATGGAAATAATACCCATACATTATAAATTAACGGTTCTCACAGTCTTCTTCATATGGTGACATAATAATATATCAAAATACACCATGCACTCGATACACGAGTGAATGTGTTTCAACGAACTTTTGTTAACAACTAGAAACGAAAACAAAAAAACAACTATACGTATAGGCACGGCTCCTATTATGTTGTACCTATGCTGGTCCTGCTCCACAACCACAACTATTTGATTAACATTTGAAAACACTGTTGGAGCTGCTGAAGAGTTTAAGACTATTTTTGCATTGTATAAAATCAATTTCCTTTGTATTATATAATTTCAGAGCACAGGTGTGAGTACTATGTACTAAAGAGCTAACATTTACCGGGTAATGCGTATTTTATTGACTTGAATGTGCCCTGGCGGCTGTGAGTATGTCATGCTCACTCAGATGTCTCGCTGATGGTGGCGCGTGTGTTGGATCATTTAGCTCCCTTCAAAATGGTTGAGCTGAATGGTGCTAATCCATGCGTCATGTTCGTGAACGGGCGCCGTCAGTTGGGACAGGTCAACTCTTAGCTGCCTTGGCTGATTTAAATTTTTGAATTGTTCTTTGTTTTATATTTTTATTACGGACGCTTCTAACGTGCACGTCTTTCTACATTGTTCTCACATGTTTAATTTCAACATGAATGATGTAACAAATACTTTGTAACAAGTTATTTAAAAGAGTGTCCGTGGAGTTTCTTGCCCGTTCTTCTCCATAGGTACCTACCTACTACGCTTTAGAATGGGCAACTAGCTTCATATTTCTGACTGACCGATTCCTTGACAATTCAAAAGTGCCTGTAAATGGTTTAATTGAAATAAATGCTTTGAGTTTGAGAGTTTGAGAATTACGTATAAGAACGACCTAATAGCCGTTATGTTGTCTGAAAGGACTACGGCTCAGTCTTCATTAAACAGTTATGAGGAACCAACTCCCAACACAAACATATTCAGCTTAGTTGTAGAGATTATGCAAATTCGTAAACCCCTCAACGGTCGCCTTTGTTAAGTAAAACCACAGTCAATAGATCGATCGCAGTAGCATCACTTTGAAGAAACGGTCGACTTGGCTGTCACACTCTGATGGACGTCACTTCATCTAAATGCAATTTGAATCGAGTTGCGATGAAGTTCGAACATAGTGGAGCAACTAGTTACTGTAAGTCACTCAATCAATATTGACCAATGAGATTTCAGCAACTGGTGCCCTCTATTTTATCCCATGTGGCTTTTATGTTATTTATAGCCCAGGCAAAATACCCATAAACAAAAATTTAAGAAATAGTAAAAAAAGAAAATACTTTTAATATTTATTAGGTAATAATTATTATTATTATAATAAAATATTATATAATAATAAATATAAAAAATCTTACTTATATCTATCGTCTAATATCACTTTTTTTTTTTTGCAAGCACATCTCAGAAGTGACGCTACTGTTCCGTCAATTTGCTGTGTTTAAATGCAAACGAGGTGTCTATATTTTGTCCCGAATTGTCAGCTATTGACCTTAGCGAACCTAAGTAATAACCTTTGTACTGAGTCTTCGTGCCTCGCATGGGTTTCGTTTGAAACGCAATATCTTTAATATTACCAGAATACGAATCCCTTATTTATAAAATAAGCGACACGTGTATTTTTAATGGTGTGTTTGAAAATACTTTTCGTGCAAGTTAAGTGTGTTAATTAAAATGCTTAAAAAGAATAGTGCCTACTGCGTGTATTTAAAGGAACTACTTACTATACCTACTTGATTTCCCTTTTTTTGACATTCAAATAATCATTTAGAGTTTTTTTAACTCTTTTCTCGTTTTCTATCTTTCATTCAGTTTCATGAAAAATACTGTATTTAGCTGCATTCAGTTAGACTGGAAGCTGATCGCAACATAGTTGGGAAACGACGTAGGCAGATGATCGTTTAAAGGTTTTTATGATCCAAAAATGGTAATCCCCTGGTTATGAGAGATTTTATATCGACATATTCACATAATGTGACTTCATAGAAAGACGCCTAGACGGGGGAAGGCGCCATGACACGGTGAAATGTATAGTCTGTACTAAAAGTAACTGATAAAAGTGTAAACAAACCCTGTTGAGGTTAAATTGTTACAGTATCACTCACTAAAGGGAATTAATAACACATTCATCTGTATTTAGAAGCTGCCAAGTTTATATCTCACCACATTTCCAAAAATAATTGATGTTGAATAATATTATTCAATTATTGATTACATTGTAAAATTATCGACCGAAATGGTGGTTTCAAAATTAACCTAAAAAATGTTAAATGAAATACATCTTGCTAATTTAAAATTAGAATGACAAGTTAATGTATTCAAATAATCAAATCAAATCACTCAAAGGTTGTCTATAAAAGATCGCTTTTAGCGATAAGACCACCCATTGTGTCACCTAAAATGTCTACATTTATATCTGTATTTTTTATGGTGTACATAATAAAGAATATTCTATTCTATTCTATTCAATTTGTAAGTGGCACTACACATTGGCATGCACAGATACATTTTCTGAGTTGTTTACATTTTTATCAGATACTATTGAAACAGATCATAATATTATGTAGTCGCACGTTTAGAAGCACATGACTTGCTCCATCCTTAATTACGAGATGTGAGACGTAATTTCGTAATCCGTAAACAAACAAAACATAAACTAAATAACATGTCTAAGAAATAAATCCTGGCCACAATCGCTATTAAAAAACAAGGAAACAAATCTAACTCTGAAGTTTGCACCAAATGTTTAAGGAAATATCTCCTGAGGTACAGACAAAAGCGAGTGGAAAAGTCTGAGATTTCTAAAATTCAAAGACTAGATAGAAAAAACTTTTACAAAAAAAAACCAACCGACTTCCGAAAAAAAACACTACAAAGTGAAAAATAACTTTAATTTCGGAAGTCGGTGTCTAAGGTTTTGAATTTTCGTTTTTTGCCACCGACTTCCGAAATTAAAGTTATTTTTCACTTTTTTTTGTAAAAAGTTTTTATTTTTCACTTTTTAGTTGTGGTACCTACCCCACACAAATTCGAATACCAGTACCTGCTATATAAATAACAGTCACATGAAGTTATCATCATATCATCCACATAAACTAAGTGGGAAAAATAGGTATTATTGAAGCTTACTCAAAAATTATCCCAGCAAAGTTAATAAAATTTATATGGGACCAATCCGGGAGCATACCCTTTCAAACAAAAAAAGAATTTTCAAAATTGGTCCTCAATTGAAGGAGAAATCGACGGACATACATAAAAAAAAAAGAAAAAAAAAATACATACGCGTCGAACATATAACCTCCTCCTTTTTGGAAGTCGGTTAAAAAGAAGAAAGAAAATACGTTTATTAGCGGTAAACACGATGCAAAAAACACAAAACAAAAAATAACAAGTCGGGGGAAATAAGCGTCACATCCACGCAAAACGGCCAGAATAGTAGAAATGTGTATTTGTTTCAAGAAGATTGACAGTTCATTGGCTAATAGTGCCAGAGAGATGTTTACCTCTCTATTATTCATCACCATCTTCCTGCCCTTGTCCCATCTTCGGGACAAGGGAGGTCGAGGCAACACGTTTTCTTTTTCCAATCTCGCCCTATTTTTGTTTGTGTTTTTTTTGTTTGCAAAACTTTGGTTTGACCCCAATATTACAGATGCATGAATTGGTTCAATGTACGTAGCCTTTTCCCAACTATGTTGGTCTCGGCTTCCAGTCTAACCGGATGCAGCTGAATACCAGTATTTTACATGGCGACTACCTATCTGACCTCCACAACCCAGTAACTGGGTAACACGATACCCCTTGGTAAGACTGGTTGTCAGACTTTCAAGCTTCTGACTACTCGTAACGACTGTCAAAGAGCCGCGAATGACAACCGGGACCAACGGTTTAACGTGCTTTCCGAGGCATGGACGAGTCTCGGTATGTAAAGATGGTCAACCATCTATGGACCAACCCTGGCAAGCGTAGCTTAACGTGATGGCTCGACTCATGCGGCTCTTAGCCACGAGCTCCTCTTTGAATTGGTTGCACTTCACCAATTCAAACACCTTAGAAATGGGGCAAACTAATTAGCGGACGCGTCATTCATACTTGCAAAACCATTTTCAATAACCCTATGAGATTTTGTGTTCACATACTGTAAGCCTTTTTAAAATAAAATAAAATAAATAAATAAAACTGCCAAACACAAACTATTAAAGGATTAAAAAAAAATATTAACTCCAGCGATAATAGATAATAGCTCAAGATGAAGAATAAAAGTGAAAACCGGGGTCTGTTATTATTTCTAATTAAATTTATCTACCCTCCACTTTCACAGTTCTCAATCGCCAAGCTCGGCAATTTCCTCGTAATCAAGGGAATTATGAACACCACCGGGACCCGACGCTTTTTAATATAACCATGTTTACATCCATTTCACATAAACTTGTTTCGCTGAAGGCTAATTTTAAAATGTACTACAGCCTTCCTTCGCATGTAGAGCTTATTACTTTATTATATTAGACATTTAATCATTTAGCTTTCTCGAATTTCTGGTAACGTTGAAATGGGGCTTATTACTTTGGCTCTCAGTTGTCTGTTTCTGCTTTAAGATAACGTAGAATTTATTAACCTACACTTGTAGCTATTTTATTGTGGC
This sequence comes from Agrochola macilenta, assembly GCA_916701695.1. NCBI lineage: Eukaryota > Metazoa > Arthropoda > Insecta > Lepidoptera > Noctuidae > Agrochola > Agrochola macilenta. Next base: position 16,447,079 of record OU753560.1, on the reverse strand, counting down.
TTAAGAGCGTTTATTCTGAAAGTTGGCAACGTTGCAAATAGCTGTCAAATATTTACCTATTTTGATTAATTTGGCAATATTACTGTATGGAAATATGAAATGTGGCTAACTAGTAAACTAGAATAATAATAATGAATTGCAATTATAACACTGAATTTGATGGTGTAACGTGATGGTGCACCATGTATCTATCACATAATTAATTTATCTGTAATTGCTTTATTTTTTTTCATTCTTTTTTACCTATCGTGGTATAGTAATTTTATTCTAGATGCATCGTGTGCACATATAATTATACGTATATAATTAATGTATACAAAATATTGTAAACACATTTTAAAAGAGTAACGGTGGAGTTTCTTGCCCATTCTTCTCCATACGAAAACTACCTTTTGGAAGGGGCGACTAGAATCAATTCTATTTTTTTGTAAATTTGACGTTCATAAGTGCGTTTTATTTCCCTAATTGAAATAAATTGTTTGACTTTGACTTTTACTTTTACCTTTATAGGTGTAAAACAAGCATTTGGAAAATTTCCAAATACTTTTTTTTCATCCATAAGTAAATATTCGGTTTTACGATATTAACTATTGCATTTCATAATCAATATTAGTTCGCTAGTTAGCCAGATTTCATATTTCCATACAGTAATATTGTCAAATTAATCAAAACAGGTAAATATTTGACAGCTATTTGCAACGTTGCCAACTTTTAGGATAAACGCTCTTGTTAGTTCTTGTTGCTTTTGTCGTTTAAAAATGTCTTGTTGATTGTCTTTATATTTGCTGCTTTAGTTATTTGCATTTATTGATTTAAGTGGGAGCTCGTCGCTGGAGCAATGTGCTGGAGCACAAAGTGATAATGGGACATCCAGACAACTTTGACGTTGAAGGTTTTTGCAATGACAGTGAGTGAATGGTGGACTTTAAATCTATTTGGTGTTCGATGCTTGGGTAGCTAATAACAGCAAGGTTATAGTTTTATGATTTAAATCGGATGAATCTATTGGGACTCTGAAACCTTTACAGTTGCGGTAATTAACTTAGAAATATTTTAGAATTCTCTTAATTTTCAATTATAAATCAATTAAAATAGGTATAAAGATTAGGTATTCGAAAATGGATGATTAAATGTACAATTCAGAACTCAACTGAATTACGACAGGCTGTAAAGCGATGTTCCGTTACCTCCAACAAAAGAGGTTGCGTTCGCATTAATAAATAAAAGATGTCTGCCGGCGCTACGTCACCGCCACTGAAACGGATAATGTAAGGTATGTTCAGTGTTGTATCGTTTTATATTCATAGGATTCGCGAACGTTGAGATAAATGTCAGTGGTGTCGTAAGAAGGCACGTGTAAAAAGATGATTTATATACTTTCGTTTCTTTCATTTTAGATAAACATATAGTTAAATATAGTAGACAGTGTTGCAGCTCAATATAATAAAAGTGATAATTCGTGTGTTAATCAATGATAATTCCGACTATATATGAACTGCTGTCCTCGACTTTTTTAAATATAAATTATTACTGAAACCTAGCTTAACACAAGGAAAAACGAATCAGAAGGTATTAGGAACTGTCATATATGAGTTAATTCTCAAGGCAACAATATTATTAGAATTATTGTAAATGTGTGGGCTATGTGCATCTTTTTTTTTCTCGCTTTCTCAGTTAGTGTTAATAATGGTCTGGCAGCTTGAGTACTTTATGCGATCTACCCAAACGTCCTTTCTTCGGTATTGTTCGTTGAGTTGCTGAGCTCGTTAAGTTCTAAATTGAGCTGCACGATTACTGACAAATGCTTGCACTGACTGGACAGGTCCACTCACATTTGTGTGGTCCTTTCCTCAAGAGACCATTTCAGACAATAATCTACATCATCATATAATCTTAAACCACCATCATAATCTAGACAATAGGCTTCACATGATCTGACCAAGATTTATGACTGGACTTCAAAGACTGTGGCCTCTGAGTTTGATTCGGTCTTTCTTCTCAGAGTAGTCAGATAGGAAACGCCGACTCCAACTAGCTTATTTATTTTTATATGACGTGCAAAAGTAATTCCGATATCCTATTTACAGAATAAACAATTTCATTTCATTATAATAGGGAACTGGTACAATAAGCGATTAGGGCTCTAATTTGACTATCTAATAACAATACAGAAAACCCTATCCTTCATATCTCATTAGTATTTGTACCTAAACCATTCTAATTAATCTATCAAACACAAAGCATCATCCCACAAAACATCATTGATAAGAGGCTTAAAACCGTGTAATGCTGTGACACTAAATGTACATGCTCTATCCTAGAAAAGCATCGATAAATAATTACGTCACACTACGCTTAATGGCATTCGAATTTATAGTGTTGGACGAATTCTAATGCGATTCTGAATAATTGAATTTTCTGCTTGAATGCTATTGGTCCTATTCAGTAGTTTGAAGCTTTGAAGCGAGGATATGAGTTGGATTGCAAAGAGGCGGGGTTATGAGCAGGAAGGCACTAAGCGATTGGCTATCTGCGCTTAGAACCGTTGTAGGTTTAAATCGTTTATGGTTCGATTATTTGTATGGTCTATAGATTATAAAATATTTGATTAGAACAAAAAACAGGTTCACTCTTTAGTTTTCGAACGTTTATAATACTAAAGCAATAAAATAAAAATGAAAAATAGTTATATTAGAACCTAAAGTAAAAGTAGGATTATCAACTATTTAACTCACATATTAATAATTACATTTAATTCCTATTATTTCTTAGTTATTATAAAATTCAAAATAAATTTTAAATTGTATATATATACAGGTTATTCGTGCTAAATATACTTAATAAAACAAATCATTCAGTCATTCACTGATGAAACTTTGCACAAGAGTTCTTTATGCCTCTAATGAAAGTGAGCACCAAGGAAGCTTTTGAAAAAACTCATCCGGGCTAAAATAGGGGATGACAGTTTATATGGAAGTTCGTAATTTTTACCCATGAGAAATCTCAACTAGCGCACAGCTTGTATTTGAATAAATTAGTCATTTTTGACATGATATTATGAGTCTTCTTCTTTTCGTGTGGTTAGTAACTAACCTGGTGTCAGAGTTTTAAAACCACCCATGGGCCTTTGACTTGGCTTCACATGCCGTCGAGAAATATCTCTCAGGCATGGTTTCCTCACGATGTTTTCCTTCACAAATTTTGAAGCAACTGATACATATATATATATACACACATGAATCCGAAAAGTCAGAAGTGTGTGCGTGCCTTGGGTTCGAACTCGAGACCTATGACTTGGCAGTCCGACGGTCACACCACTAGACTATCACTGCTGGTATTATGAGTTTAGTAGCCGGATTGGAGACCGAAGTTTTTCTTAAATTAACTGTCATAAATACGCTGCTACCAATCCCCTTGACTTACCCACTTATTAGGTACCCTTATACACTTCATAAACACACGAGAGCTAAGACTTCATCCTAAACCTACCTAAGCTTCAATTATGGACATAGCCTTGTTTACGTTTCAGACCCTTTGAAGATAACTGACAAGAATATCTAGCTTATATTCACAGTTGCTAATACTATCATTTATATTCCAAGTTTGCCTGAAAATGCCGAACTTGCGGACTGCCTAAACAAACTGCCTATAGCTAAAACTAACAAGGCTAAGTTAAAGTGTAACTAAAACTTACTTTATGCGGTGGGTCAAGTCATATAATTAGAATGTATAGAAGTGAAACACTCGCTCCTAAAATCAGCGTCTCCGATGCCTTCAGTTTTGAGGCGTTCAAAATATTTAACATCGGCAGGATTGTATAATTCATTTTTGATGTGTCACATCTTTCCTCTCGCTTTCCTGCTATCTGTGGAAGTGATTTTGAAGAAAAGGGACGGAAGTGTGTAACAGGAAGCCGGGGAAACGCACGCTATTTGATTTGACCAATAAGCGCGTGTGGTGCTAGAGTTGGCCTTCAGATGGTACCAACCATAGAAATATAAATAACAGGAGAAGTGGTATGGGGGCGTGTCTGTGTCCGCGCGTCTTGATCACAATGCTCATGCCTCAGGCAAATGGCCGTCTCCGCTAACTAGTGCGCTTTCGAGCGCGATCGTGATAACATTTAAGAATACCGTGTTGTTCAGTGGTTTCTTGTAAAAATCGAAGCTAAACTATAAACTTTATAAATCGTAGAACCACTTTTCATAAATCAGCACAAGTATTTTGCTATATTTGTGTTGAAAATCATGAAAAACAACAAATCGTAAAATATTTCTTGCCTTTACTACGTTATTTTTGTTTTCATATGTCACAGCGACTGTACTTTTATTGTAGTAAATACATTGCTTCTTTACCACTACCAAAGTATGTCGCTAAGTAACTGGACAAGCAATGTAAAAATTACAAAACGATATTACTTTAAGATACTTTAAGCGGTTGCATCGTTAGTACGGCCGCAGCGTCTTGTGACGGATTAGTGATGTGGTTGTGCAGATCCACTAACGTAGGCTATCGACAATAATGTCGATTGTCGTATGAATTTATATTACTATTAAAGTTTATTCTTCAATTTGTCAACAGTTATAGCCTGATTGGAAGACCGATGTGAAATCTTGTTTTATACTCATTTAGATTTTCTCATAATGTTGTTATTTTTTTGGTTTACTTAATATTTCTTTTTTTTACTTACTTATTGTTTATTTATATCATCTTATTATATGTATATCGTTTTTTATTTAAAAAATTTTCAGCAACTTTCAAAAATTTTAATACAATAATAAATGGGAGAATCGATAAGTTTCCGATTTAGTCAATCACTAGCGTATATGTAAAATAAATGGCTTTTGCACAGCACAACGATAGCGAACGATGTTTTCGTGTGGGTGAGTTGTACGGTGCATGGTAAATGCACGCTGTGTTTGATGGGATAAGGTTTATAATTGAATATGTAGTACGTTCTGATTTGTAAATTGCAAGTGTGAGCGGGGCCTCGTATTTATTGGGTTTACTGATCGCATGTGTGATCGCAGGCTAGAGAGTAGGGATAGATAGAAGACATTGGGTTTCGATACATTTTCAACTACCGGGCATATCTCCTTCTTTCTTATATCTATGGTACCAACCCATTTTCCGAGAGGTTGTAAACAGGATGATTATGGTGATGATGAATATTGTTTATATCATATAAATTTCAGCCAAGATGTCAGATGTTACACATCATAATTATGTAACTACTGTAACGCATGCTCGTGTTTTTTTTGTTGTTGATTGTGTTGTTCTGCGCTCTATCATCGACAATCATTTCGATAATATTGATAACACCCTGTTGTGATTTAGGCGAGCATCAAGTTATTATTTTAGTGGCGAAGGTGGAAAGTTACGATAAAAAAATTAATAGTTATGCAAACTGACTACCAATTTAAATTGATCGTATATTCAAATCACAACTTTATCGACAGTTGACAAATTGACAATGGGTGTCAATTTTCTTGACAATTTTTTTTTCCTGACTCTAAGAGTTACGATATTATTCATTTTAAATTACGTAATTATTTTATGGTGTCAATTGTGGTGAACATTACAGAATATTCTACCCAACTATCTATTTCTACCTATCTATGGTCAAGCTTATAATATTTTCACTGAATAAGCGTGTCACAGTATTCGGACGGAATGAGACAGATTAATGTCCCATGCTGCCTTATTGTGGCCCAAGGCGGACATATTGACCGTTTCAGGAAAAAGAAGGATATAGTTCCCGGTAGACAATATCACGCCTGTATCTCCCGAGAGTGAATGTAGCAGTATACTGTTACAGAAAGCTACGCTGCACAGCGCTTTTTTTTTTGGGTGAAAAATTATCAGAAGTGTCAGACTCTTGCTGGGTAAAACCCACCCGTGTTCCTTCAGTTGCCTGTAAGTTGCCAGGGGCCACGGTATCCCTTTCGGACTTTCCCGTGATCCCGGCAGGCATCGGTCCAAGCGGACCCCGTCAGTTGTGCTGACATCTCTTTGAGGCACGTGATAGATTATTCTTTAATTGGACACAAAGAAACACATCCCTATAATAATTATAACCTTGTTTACATGTGAAACACAACATAACAATAGTTTCTTATCAAAATATTATACATACTATTACGAAATACGTTTTTAACATAAGTTTAAACTGTGTTCTTTCATTGTTGTTCTGCATAATATCATATTTAACTGTTTAATGTGACTTGTTTACTAATTATGCCATTGTAAGACCAAAAAAGTAATAGAACTAATTAATTTATACATATTTACTCTATTTTTATATAATTTAATCATAGTTTTATGTTAAAATGCAAGTATTAACAAGTCTGTATCAAAATCGTACGATGTGACGTCACTTGTTGACTATCGTTTATAAAAAGCCGCCGCTCCGCCGTTCTCGGCCCATTCGTTCCGGAGCAGTCGCACCGAACGGACCTAAGTTAAGTAATTTGATATTATACCGTAATTATTGCTTATTATGATTATGTGTTGATAGAATACTGTCATACTGTTTCCATGGAGTTTCTTGTCCTTCTTCTCCATGAAGACCTAGTTTTGCGAACGGACAACTAGCTTTCTGATTAAATAATGACAAGTCTAATTAAATAAATGTCTAGCCTTGTCTTTCTGTGCTTTACTTCATACGATCCTTTCCCTACAAAACTTATTCAACAGAACTTACATACAGTGATCATTCCGACTTTTAAAGCTTGCTAAATTAGGTAATACTTATAAATACACTTATAGTGCTTACTGCCTCTTCTTACAACATATTTTCTAATATATTTTTATTATGTGATTTATGTGTATACTTCAACTAATGTAATGTACAATGAAAATATATAATATTTCTATTTATATGCCTATAAAGTAAATAGCTAATTGAAATATCTGAATTTTAAATAAATAAATCCCTTGCCCCTTAGTATGTCTATTATTTTTAACTCTTCTAAATACATTATTTTCTCACATCAGAAGTGGGATTGTTCCCTGGCCTATTAAAACAGTTTACTAATGAATTTTATTTCGTTACTTTCATGATCAATGTTGGAGCTATTGAAAATCATTTGGAATCCATTGGTCGGCAATTCGCTGACTTCACTCACACCATAACGATGACATCGCGCTGCCGCTTCTTACATCGGAGCTGCGGGGATACAAGTTACCGTATGAGCATTGAGACTACGGAGCCTCAAGCCCCCTGTAAGAATATTGGAAAGCTTTCCGGCAATAAGAAGTAACTAAAGTCGGTAAGGCCCTTTGAGGCTCTTTTACATTAAAACCAAATAAAATTATATAAGATGATGAAATTGAAAGGTTAAGGTATTGCGAAATACTTCATTATTATATTAGTTACTTAGTTCACGCTTGGCTTATAAAGGATGAAAATTATAATGTTTTACTATATTAAAATCATGAATCAATTGCTTTGAAAGATAATTTGAAAACACAGTTGAAAAAAAAGAGTAGGTTGTATGTTGCAAGTGTTTAAAATTTGTTTCCGCTGGTCGGTCATTTGCTTGGTGCAAGTCTATCCCACTAGCAGCGGGTGGAGAAGACTTGACACGTCTAGGCAATTGGCAAAACAAAAGTTAATCAATTGGCAAAACAAAACTAAATTAATTAGCAAAACAAAAGTAAATTAATTGGCAAAACAAAAGTAAATTAAATTTTAGAAAAAGGATATCTAATGTGCTTCGAGAGCAAAGTACTTGTTTGTTTGGCCATGATAGATGGAATTATTATGTGTCTAATATTTAAAAATAAATGCTTAATATAGGTACTTATAAATGTAATTATTATATGTTTAATATTTTATACTCGATTGTTAATGAATAATCTTAATTGGCAGTTACTTAAATGCAGATCAAGTGTTCACGGAATTTAAAATTACTTGAAATTGATTCTGGAGTTGACAAATCATTTCACAAATATATTTTATTTAAAGAAAATAACACGTAGTGTAAATAGTCAGAATTAATAGTTGGTACTTTGTTTGTTGTCGTAAAATAAATTCGTCAAAATATACATACTTTAGATTGATCCTATATTAGTCCGAAGTAGTGAGTACCACATATTATGGATACAAAAGAAATATTATTTAATGTCAGATTGACCGAGCGATGAATTATGTATTTGAATTGTTTTTATGATGATCACCAGTTGGTGCTGCAATTTGAGTTGTTGTATGATTGAATTGTTGCTTTTCCAGTCGTTTTGTAAACTAAATTATACCGATAAGCTATTCATTAGTTGATAAATAGTTTAAGTGGGTACTTGACGTTTCTCTATTACATTGGCCGAAGTTGTAAAGATGTTTAGATATTTAGGCAGATGATAGTTGTCATTATTTGCTCTGAGTACCACCACCATAAGAAACAATGTATAACTTTCCGCTAAATTGTTTTAGGTGATGTAGTTTTTGTGAGACAGTAGATACATAGGTACTAAGAGAACGAAGTACATAAGTCTAAAAATCTCAATGTAAGTTGGCACCCGAATGAAACAAGGCCGGGTCACTAGTAATAATAAATATTTGTAATTCATTTTAAGATGTATTATAATATTTGAATATTGTTTATTGGATAATGGCATAATTTGACTAGGTATTGTTTTTACAGAAAAGAACACTTATCTTGTAGAAAACCATTCAGATGTTATTACTATAAATGTTGATGTAATATTTAATGATACTTGTAGTTTATCTTTGATTTTATATTGCTATTTTAATGATTGTTGTCTAATTAATGATTGAATCTTATAACAGAACAGTTTTTACATTACTGCTGGTTGGTCACTGCCCTGATACCAGTCTGAAATTCATTCGTGGCAGGTGATAGGACTGGTATGTCAAGGCCAGAGGCTTGAATATATTGTTTGAATTGCTGGTCAGTCACTGCCCTGATATTAGTTTGAAATTCATGTGCAGCAAGTGATAGAACTAATATGCCAAGGCCAGAGACTTCTTGAAAATAAATATAATTCATTGGGTACTTCGAGAGCGAAGTACAGGTCAGTCTGGCCGTGATAGATTATTCTTTAATTGGACACAAAGAAACACATCCCTATAATAATTATAACCTTGTTTACATGTGAAACACAACATAACAATAGTTTCTTATCAAAATATTATACATACTATTACGAAATACGTTTTTAACATAAGTTTAAACTGTGTTCTTTCATTGTTGTTCTGCATAATATCATATTTAACTGTTTAATGTGACTTGTTTACTAATTATGCCATTGTAAGACCAAAAAAGTAATAGAACTAATTAATTTATACATATTTACTCTATTTTTATATAATTTAATCATAGTTTTATGTTAAAATGCAAGTATTAACAAGTCTGTATCAAAATCGTACGATGTGACGTCACTTGTTGACTATCGTTTATAAAAAGCCGCCGCTCCGCCGTTCTCGGCCCATTCGTTCCGGAGCAGTCGCACCGAACGGACCTAAGTTAAGTAATTTGATATTATACCGTAATTATTGCTTATTATGATTATGTGTTGATAGAATACTGTCATACTGTTTCCATGGAGTTTCTTGTCCTTCTTCTCCATGAAGACCTAGTTTTGCGAACGGACAACTAGCTTTCTGATTAAATAATGACAAGTCTAATTAAATAAATGTCTAGCTTTGTCTTTCTGTGCTTTACTTCATACGATCCTTTCCCTACAAAACTTATTCAACAGAACTTACATACAGTGATCATTCCGACTTTTAAAGCTTGCTAAATTAGGTAATACTTATAAATACACTTATAGTGCTTACTGCCTCTTCTTACAACATATTTTCTAATATATTTTTATTATGTGATTTATGTGTATACTTCAACTAATGTAATGTACAATGCAAATATATAATATTTCTATTTATATGCCTATAAAGTAAATAGCTAATTGAAATATCTGAATTTTAAATAAATAAATCCCTTGCCCCTTAGTATGTCTATTATTTTTAACTCTTCTAAATACATTATTTTCTCACACACGCGTGGAATACAACGCGCCGTCGACCCGGGCCTGGTCCTCATCAGACGGCGAGCTACCCATTGCTCACTGTTCACAAGCCCGCGCCTATGGTGGCCGGGAATCGGTCTGCGATTCCCAACGCGCAGGAAATGAAATGAAATGAAATGAAATGAAATTGTTTATTCTGTAAATAGGATATCGGAATCACTTTTACACGTCATATAAAAAATATTAAAAATAAGCTAGGTGAGGTCGGTGTTTCCTATCTGACTACTCTGAGAAGAAAGGCCGAAACAAACTCAGAGGTCGCAGTCTCTTTTAAAGTCCAGACATAATCTTGGTCAAGCCATGTGAGGACCATGTAGATTAGTGTCTGAAATGGTCTTTTGAGGAAAGAACCACACAGATTTGAGTGGACCTTTCCAGTCAGTGCAAGCATTTGTCAGTAATCGTGGAGCTCAACTCAGAACTTAAGGAGCTCAACTCGACGAACAATACCAAGGAAAGGATATTTGGGTAGGCCGCATCAACTACTCAAACTGCCAGACCATCATTAAAACTGAGAAAGAAAAAAATAAATGAAAAGGGAAAAAAATATCCACATAGTTCTCACATTCACAATAATTAAAATAATATAATACTTTACAAAGTAATCGTGTCATTTTGAATATAATTTTCAACAATGTCAATGTGTATATAAAACTGGTTTATTGTGATGAATCATTAAAATGTCAAGTTTTATGGTTTTCACAAGGCTTAGCAGAGCGAGCAGCTCAATCCCAAGCTTTTTTATCTTCTAAATAATCTGAAATTTTATAGTACCCTTTTTTACAAAGTTTGGTTTTAATACAGCTTTTAAATCGTTTAATGGGTAAGTTTCGAATGTCAATGGGAAGTTTGTTGTAAAAGCGTATACATTGACCCATGAACGAGTTGCTTACTCTGTGGAGACGTGTGCGATGTACAGCAAGGTTGTGTTTATTCCTGGTATTTAAACTATGAATATCGGACATTTTCTTAAAATTTGATATATTTTTGTGTACATACAATAGGTTTTCAAAAATATATTGTGAGGCTACAGTCAGAATATTTATTTCTCTGAATTTCTCTCGAAGGGAATCTCTTGGACCTAGGTTGTAAATGGCTCGAACAGCCCTTTTCTGTAGAACAAAGATAGTATTAATGTCCGCACCGGTTCCCCATAGAAGAATTCCATATGACATAAGACTATGAAAGTAACTAAAATAAACAATTCTGGCTGTATCTACGTCAGTTATCTGTCTAATTTTTTTAACAGCATAGGCGGCGGAACTAAGCCTTCCTGACAATTTTTCTATGTGTGGGCCCCATTGTAATTTACCGTCAATAGTTATTCCAAGAAAAACTGTTGACTCAACAGGATCCAACTCTATTCCATTAACTTGAACATTGGTAGTTAGATGCCTGACATTTGGCGTTGAAAATTTAATGAGTTTAGTCTTTTTTTCGTTTAGGAGAAGATTATTTACATTAAACCAATGCACAACTTTAGAGAGTGCATCGTTGACTTGTTCAAAGTTGACTAACTGACGTTTGATTTTAAAAATTAGGGAAGTGTCATCTGCGAATAATACGATCTTGTGATTATCCCTTATGTAGTAAGGTAAGTCATTTATGTAAATTAGAAATAAGAAAGGACCTAGAATTGAACCCTGCGGAACGCCTATGGTGACCGCAGATCCTGCAGATCTCTTGCCATTAACATCGACCCTCTGAATTCTGTTATACAGATAAGAAGTCAGAAGGTCAAGAGCCTTGTCCCTCATGCCATAATGGTACAGTTTCCTGATAAGAGTATCATGGTGTACGCAATCGAAGGCCTTGGACAAGTCGCAGAAAATGCCAAGAGCATCTTGCGAATTCTCCCAGGCCTCGAATATGCTCTTCAGTAATTCCACGCCCGCGTCTGTAGTTGAACGACCCTTTGTAAAACCAAACTGTTTCAAATGAAGTAAATTATGTGCATTGAAATGTCCTAACATTTGTTTTAAAATTAATTTTTCAAAGATTTTACTCAATGTAGGTAATATCGAAATAGGCCGAAAATTTGTGGGATCAGTTGTGCTGCCAGATTTGAACAGTGGAATCACTTTGCTAAGTTTCATCAAATCAGGAAATACACCAGATGCAATACAAGAGTTAAAAACGATTGCTAAAAAGGGTGAAATAACATCAATTATTGAAGACATGGTATGTACTGATAATCCCCAAAGGTCAGCAGTTTTTTTTACATCAAGATTATTAAAAGATTCTATAATGTCTTTAGCAGTAATAATTGTAAATTCAAAAAGTTTGTCACATTCTGGTACACATTCTTTAAGTATTGAGTAAGCAGAAGTGGAGGACGACAATGACAGAGTTTTGCTTGTTAAAATGGGAATATTAGTGAAGAAATTTTCAAACTCAGTTGCCACCTCCACGTCTGCCTTAATATCTACATTATTGATTTTTAGATGGAAGTCACGATTCCGTACTGTCGTTCTTCCCGTTTCTGAATTAATAATATTCCAAGTTGTTTTAATTTTATTTCCAGAAGATTTTATCTTATTTTTAATGTGTATGGCTTTTGCTGAGGAACAAGCTCTTTTAAAAAATCAGGGCGTCTCCTGCGGCGGATAGGGGCATGAAGGCGCGAAATTTGCTTCTCCCTCACGCGTTCCGCCTCCTTCTTCGCGAGCATTACTGCTTCGCAGAAGGAGGTGACGGCTTTCCACGGCCATGGCTGGTACCTTGGCCTGGACCAGGGCTGACGCGAGAGATCACTGCCGCTGATCACCTCCACAGGACACGGTGGTGCCCCGCCCAAGCCGGGCAGACCTCCACCGTATTTATTCAGCGCCTAATAACAGTGTCGCATAATTTCACTACTGGGCAGATATCCAAACCTCGTGTTCCTACTTAGAATTTCCTTACAGAAACCAGCAATGTCACTCTGAACCTGAGCAAAGTAATAATAAAATTCAAAATTCATTTTGTTCAAACTAGGCTGAGAATCAGCACTTTACTAAAGTCAAAATTACATAAGACAGTCCCCCAAAAACACTGGACCTTCTCCACTTCCTATTGCTTAAGCTAGGAAGAAGAAGTGGCGCAATAAACTCCCCAGCAGCACAGTTGTCATTTGAAAAAACTTGATTCTATATAATATTACTTATGCAAAAATAATTTACGTTACCACAAATTGCAATACAACTCATAATAAGTCAAATGTAACATATTCTTTCAAATTATTATTTTAGAATATTTTCATAGCATCAAAGTTATGATCGTGACCAATTGTACGAAGAATCTGGCAATGAAGCAAAGATATAAACGCACACACACAAATACCCTCACCTCACTTGAGTGCTTGAGTGCATGTGTGTGACACGTAGGTAACGTTAACTCACACATGCACTCAAGCGCACAACTCTTGATATTCAAGCTTCTACAGTTTAAAATAAATAAGGTTTTATTTTATCTTGCCGTTCCTATTCAGGTTACATGAGCAAAAATGAGGGTTGTGTTATTCATTTAGAATTCTCTTTACAGTAATAATAATAGATACTGGGGTGCGCCTGACCTGGCTTGTACGTGTTTGTATTGCATTTTCGTGCATGCTCTAACGTGGGGTAATGAGAAAAATATTTGAAGCACCGGTTGTAAACGCTGCATGGTTGAACTCGGGCGGAAAATTTTCTTTTTATGAATCGTAGATTGCCTTAATCCCCAGAGTCGAGCAGAGTGCGAAATTTTTCGCGTAGAACCTTCTGCTCGAGTTATCCAAAAGCATGTACAAAGTTTATTTTTAATTTTGATCTTTAAAACAAAAGACGTCTTTTATTTTAGCATTTCGTGTTCAGGTCGTGTTGATTAATCTGGCTTTTGCAATCAACTAGTGGCATACAATTATATAATTATATTTCAACCAATACATTGGACGAGGAACCTTTCTAAACGAACCAAGTTTCCAAGAATAATCTCTTAAATTAGTGGGTAAAAGAGCAATTGATTTCATCATCATTTTAGCCGAAAGACGTCCACTGCTGGACATATGCCTCATCAAGCACCACCACATCGACCGGTTCTGTGCTTCCCGCATCCAGCGGACTCCTGCGGCCTTCCCAAGGTCATTGGTCCACCTTGTGGGAGGCTTTCCAACGCTACGTCTTCCGGTACGCGCAATTGATCTACTACTATTTAATTGTTTCACCGTTCTCTTTTTTTGCTTTTTATACCTAGATCTAAAATCATATCATTTATATTAATCCATAATCGTAAGATAAGCCACATTCTTTACAATTTCGGAAAGCAAATCATCTGCTGAAATTCAACACTGAAAATGTGCTGAATTATTACAAAGAATATCTTTTAGCAGGACGGCATTTCGGGTAAACAACGAGTTTACCCGAAATGAATTGGACCAGTGAAAGCACGGTCGCATTCACATTTTAACGCTCATACATTGTTGACTTGTTGCGCTCAAAATTTGGAGTGTTTGTGCTAAATTGGGAAAGAGAACACAGGTACTACATAAATTGTACCGGTGTCAATAATTACAGGTATTACTCTGATACCGGTATCATACCAAGGCCAATGGTACCGGTTCTTAAAAATACCGGTATTTTAAGTCCTGCTTGAAACACAACTTATTGATAGCGGAAAAGCAGATGGCAAGGCGTTTCCACTCTTTTGCCTTCCAAATTCCCGATCGTTTTGATGACGCACATTCTAGAGTAGTACGATATATACGTATATCTTGGCCGATCTATCATTCATCGTATCACATTGATGTATCGTTTTATTATAAAGAATGAGTCAGGTAAAGTTTGTGCGTTTATGGATAGTAAATTCTAGCAATAACAGGACTTAGTGTGTGATCGTAAATTTGATCGATTAATGTGTTTTGTTGCCTGAACAGCACTTCTGTTATGATCAATATCAATAGATCTAAGACAACCGAATTTTGCCGAAGGAAATATGTCTACAAATTATTTATTATTATTTATTTATTTAAACTTTTCACATTCAAAAAAGTACAAAGGCGGACTTAATGCCTTAGGCATTCTCTACAAGTCAACCAAGGGTGGTGATGAGATTAGATGGCAGGTGCTCTATTCGAGAGGAACATAGAATTTTTATTTTTATTTTTTATTCTAATGCATTATAACTAAAACAGTACAAACTACATACACATACATACATATTTACTATAATATATACCTATATTATATATATATATATATATACATATATACGAATTCAAGGGAAAGAGGAAATTAGTAGTTGAGCTTGTTGGTAGTAAACGCAAAAAACAATTTTATGACTTTACAGTATGGTTTATAATTCGTTAATTGCTACCATGGTCACTAGTCAGTAGCTCAGATAGGTACGTTGGGATATTATATGCTACCTCTAGACCTTGTTTTGATGTGGACCTTTCACTATGACATAATATATGTCTTCAGTCTTACGGTTCCGTCTAGTTTAAGCCATCGGATTTATAATTTATTATTACAAGCCGTACGCCCGATGGCGCGTTACATCGGCAACTTCTCAGAAGCCTTAGCGGATGAATGTCCAAACAACGATTATACCACTAACTTTAACTAATAAACAGAAGTTCAATTACCAACTTCCACATATGACATACCTAGTTTCATATATCTTATGAATAACCCCCTAAATGAATTTAAGGTTTTTATTAAGTAGATTAATTTTATTCCCAGTACCCTTTGCTCAGTATTTATCAGCTTTAGAGGCTATACTATTATTCAGAAAATAATAGTGTTGGTGACCAAACTGTAACCACGTAATAAGCTTTTCAAAATGTTTAATTAGTAAAGTATATTAGTTTAACACGTCCAATTAGTTCTCGTTAACGTACAGTAAATATGAAATTATTGTGGTGTTGATATTCTACATTATTATTTATGTAATTCTGCCATGTTTGCGGAGTTCGTATTCGATTACCTGTCGAGTGCGGTTTCCAACTGAATGTACCTAATTGGTTATTTGATTAATAAAACATTCGAGGATATTAATTTATTTTATAAATACGTGGACGACGGGCCTGTATTTTTGAATTTAATCACTTTTTTGAGTAACCCGAATATTTATTATTTTTAGGTATTTAATAGAGCTTGGTTACATCAGCCGCAAGTCGACTTGATGCTGATAAGAAAAAGTATTATATAATTGCAAGAGATCTGTGTAAAAAGCCAAAACATATTAACATCAATCGTATATTGGCCTAAGAGGCAGGCAGACTTGTATCGTGCTTACCCTCACATTTCATCTGAAAACGGGGCGAACCTATTGGCCTTAAACCGTGTCCCCGACTACTTAAATCAACATGACATAAATCTTAGTAAACATCACATACAACGTGTAACAAAATCCCTGTCCAATTCATGGGAGTATTGTTAACTATCGTACGTGAATTTCACCAATGAAATTGAACGCGTTCAGCACATCTAAAACGCGTTCCAGAGCTGTCAGTGTCAAAATTGTTATGGAATATTGTACTCTGACAGCTCTTGAACGCGTGGAATCCGCACGAGTCTACAAAATTTATGCAAATTTTCAGGAAAAAGCCCGGGTTTTTTTTTCAGTGGGTATTTTCATCGTTTTATTACAAGGGGCACGTAAAGATGGTCACCTATCCAAAGATAAGCCCCGGCAGTGTAGCTTAACCTCATGGATCGACCCGTGCCGCTGTTATTACTTAGCCACGACCTCCTCTAAAACTGGTAAACATCATATACATAATATAAAAATAAACTCGTTTTTCGTGTCTATTTGTGTGACCGCTTAAATTTTCCAAACTTCACAATGGATTTTGATGCTGATTTCACCATCATTTAGAGCGTTTATTCCGGAAGGTTTATTTGTAGGTATTAATTTATTTTACTCAGATATAAGTAGCCCTGAAATCTCGATGTTTTGTCATGTCGCCACATCGGTACATTCAACCCATTCCCATTCAATTAATTTCTTAGTAACAGCCCAGAGTATGAAAGTTGGCGGTGTGGTACCCCGTACCTCTGAAAGGACATTAAGCCGTTGGTCTTGCGCCTGATCTCCAATCGGAACATGAGAGTGAGGTTAGAGAGAGTGCACCTGTGTCTGCGCACTCACTTGTGCATAATAATATCTCCCGCGCCGAAGGCTGGTCGTCCGCTGAGATTGGTCGCCATAGCCGAAATTCGGTCTAGAGGACTAATACATTCTACCCGAAGCAAGGACGGGTCGCTTGTATCGAATAAGAATGCATTTATTCCGAATGACAGTAAGAAAAACTAACAGTGCGTTCATAAAGCTGGTTGCTCACTGTCGTTATAACAACTTCCCCTTCGTTAACCTCAACGCCTCCATAGTGCGCTGTGGCCCACTTTACCGCACCCAACAGCGAGAAAATGCAGGAAAGATTTATTTATTTATTTGTATAGTGTAGATACTATAGGCTTTTTAACCAAAAAGGAGGAGGTTATATGTTCGTCGCGTATGTATTTAATTTTATTAACTTTGCTTGGATAGTTTTTGAGTAAGCTTCAATAATAAGTATTTTTCCCACTTAGTTTATGTGGATGATATGATGATAACTTCCTGTCACTGTTATTTACATAGCAGTTAGTGGTATTCCAATTTGTGTGGGGTAGTTATCACAACTAAAAAGTGAAAAACAAAAAACCTTTTTTTATCATCTTTTTTTTTTGGGAACTTTTTTAGCTGTAGGCTGCAGGTTCAAAGTCCGGTGTTTCAGTCCTACAAAATGTCACATTTTAAATAGATATTTTTTTACATTTATTTATGGTGAAGGTAAATAAAGAAAGAAAATAAGTTTAAAGAAGGAAAATAATTTTATTTACGCCTATTTTTAACTATCTGGATTTAAAATGGTACGAAATGTTTACACAAGATGAATATTGCACAAGGCATCGCGACCAAAGCTCCTTCCTTGCCTGTGCAAGATAAATAAAAATAAAAGATCTATCAGTTACATACTGATATTATTATAAATAATGAGGAAAAAGATTATGTACCCTATCTTGGTACAAGTAAACGGAAAACACAACAAAATACGTAAGTCAAAACCTTTCACACTAAACTAATAAACTGCCAGAACTCAACCATAAAGATCATGATAAATCAATGCTTAGGAATCTGAAAGCATCCACATTTATTATTTTATCCACAACACATTCGAAACTTATTCCTGTTATTCTAAGTCACGTCGACGGCGAAGTTCCCAACGAAATAATGTCAAAAGAAAACTATTGCGCACTTCCTTAGTCAGGTATCTATCGCTAAGAAATATGATGACATTTATCATCTGGTTAGTATACATTGCTCGTTCGGATCGCAATAAGCGGCAACAGAAACACAAGAATATATAAATGAATATCGTACCGAATTGTAGCATGAATAATACGGCGATATTTCTTGGTAATAACGACCTTGGTATCAATGTTTACATTATGGTCGGCGTTTGTATTGATATATGAGGAAGGCGGGGTTGCTATTTCTATAAAAACGTGCGATTTTTGTCATGTATTTTTTACGTGCTTTTGGGTTTTATTCGAAGACATGCTCTTTTCTTTTGAGTTAGTGTTTATGTCCATAAGAGGCTTTCGGCTAAATGATAACAGGTCAATCGTAGGTCAAGCAAAGCTTGTCGCGGTTGTTTCATCGATGAGTGACCATCCATTACATATCAAGACCCCTCCGTGACTCGGAAAGCACGTGAAGCCGTTGGTCCCGGCTGTCATTCTTAGATCTTTAACAGTCGGAAGCCCAAAAGTTTGACAAACAGCCTTACCGAGGGGTAACGTTGTGTTGTCTGGGTTGTGGAGGTGAGATAGGCAGTCCCTCAATGTAATTACTGGTATTCGGCTGCATCCGGATAGACTGGAAGCCGACCCCAATATAGTTGGGCTACTCAGGCTAGGCAGATTTGATTGATTATTATTTGTGTTCTCTATCCGTGTTCCGTGTAAGAACGACTAGCCATCAGTTATGATTAACATGAGTTCTGGTATCTTAGTTTGGGTTAATAAAACATAAACTAATTAAGGAGCCCATGTTTCAGCTGTCCTTTTCCCACCATGAAATAGTCTTCAAGCTAAATTTTTTGAGTCTCTGGTTCAAAGTTTGTTTAGTTAAGTTATGTTGAAAGTGTTGAGCCTTAACCAGCAGAATTATGATATCTTTAAACTTAAAAAAATATTATACAATGGCGAAATACCTTTACGATTGAACATTATATAGCTATTTATGTCACAGCCCACATATTAAAAATAAGAGTCTTCTTCTTTTCGTGTGGTTAGTGACTAACCTGCTGTCAGAGTTTTAAAGCCGTCGATAGGCCTCTGACTTGGCTTCACATGCCGTCGAAAAATATTTCTCAGGCATGCCGGTTTCCTCACGATGTTTTCCTTCACCGTTTTTGAAGTAAGTGATAACACAATACTCACATAAATCCGAAAAGTCAGAGGTGCGTGCCTTGGGTTCGAACTCGAGACCTTTGACTTGGTAGTCCGACGCTCACACCACTAGGCTATCACTGCTCTTAATAAATAAGAGTAATAAAAGACGACGCGACGTATCGGTTCCCGTCCACTTTCAGAACTTTTAAATGAAGAACAATCACGAAAGTGAATAGCATTCGACATTCCCACGAACCCCATCCGTAATCTCAGAAACGCTAATGAATAATTCCCAACAATTAATATCCTCAAAGGACCGAAGGAAATCTTTCATAATTGACTCATTCAGTAATTTCGCTTTAATTCACAAATTTTTATACGAACGAAATTGTTTCCTCTTTTGTTCAACGATGATAGGCCTACTTCGGGTTTCCCGAATATTGCCGAAAAAAATCTTTCGGCACTTCTCATGATTTGAATATTAATGAATCGATATCGGTAAAGGTTCATTTTGTGTGTTGGGGATGAATTTGAAGATCTTTTAAAGAGAAGGCGGCTTTATTGGGTGGTTAAATGAGGAAATTGGGGTTTTAAGTGATTCTAAGTATAGAACTCTTTGTGAAAAAATCATTCGATAAAAGGTACTGTTCTTTTATTTTTATACCCATGAAAGTTCGTTCATTTTGTAATAGAAAATTTTCTTGGAAAGAAAAGTAAATTTCTGCGAAGTACGTGTAAGTTTCCCGGGATTAAAATAACTTTTTCCAGGATTTAAATTGTCTTTCTGTCTTAACTTGTGCGAAAACAATTTAGAACTCCTGGAAATACGAAGGTACGGCATGTATTATTAATATAGTTAATTATGGAAAGGTTAAAATGTAGACGCACCAGAGGCGTAGCGCGTTAACAACCCCATTCGAATCGGTTTCCCTAAGGACGATCGGAAGAGCAACTTCACCTACCACCATTGAAAAATATAACAATCAGTAGTGTCTACGATTGCCAAATAATATAACTATACGTATATACTACAGGTGTCGTGATGGCCCAGTGGTTAAGGCCTCGCCTCTCATGCACGAGGTTGTGGGTTCAAATCCGGGCAAGTACCAATGTGACTTTTTCAATTCATATGTACTTTCTGAGTTTATCTTGGACATTACTGACATCGGTGAAGGAAAACATCGTGAGGAAACCTGGACATATAGTTATTATATGTCTGAAATCACCAACCCGTCTTGAGCAAGCGTGGTGATCAATGCTCGTGTCTTCTCTGTATGAGAAGAGGCCTTTGCCCTGCAGTGGGACAGTAACAGGCTGGTATTATTATTATATACTACAGGTTTAACAAAAAAAACAAAAAACGTCTATTCTTAAAAAAAAGTAATTATTAAGCCCATTTTTAAAAGAAATGACAGCACTGATGTAAAAAATTATAGACCAATTGCAAAAATCCCGGTATTATCAAAAATAATTGAGAAAATAATTTATAATTCCGTATATGGATATTTAGAAAAATTTAAACTATTTTGCATTGAACAAAAGGGGTTCAGAAAAAATGTCAATATTAATATGGCAATATTTGACCTATTATCTAGTGTCATGACATCTGTCGATAAAAGAAATCATGTTTGTGCGATATATACAGACATGACGAAGGCGTTTGATTATGTGGATCATAAAATTTTACTACAAAAATTACATAGTTACGGCATTAGAGGTAACATCCTAAAACTTTTAGAACCATACCTAAGTGATAGATTACAATGTACGGAAATCTCTAGGATATGTCCTATAACCAAATTAGAAACCACATATACCTCTGAAGCAAGATACATAAAATATGGCGTGCCTCAAGGTAGCGTTCTGGGACCGCCACTTTTCTTCATATATATAAACGACCTCCCAAAATTCACAGGACAAAAAATGCTACTTTTTGCAGACGATAGCACGGCTATTGTAGAATGTAATAATCCAAACAATTATCAAAATGACATTAATAATTCTCTATATAAAATAATAAATTGGCTTAATGATAATAATCTTATAATTAATTTAAATAAAACCAAAATTATGCACTTTCACCAACGGCTTGAGAAACCACTGGTTAATGTTGCATATTATGATTCTAAAATAGAAGAAGCTAGTAATGCAAAGTTCTCAGGTATAACTATAGATGATAAGCTAACTTGGAAATCTCATTTGGAGGAAATTTGCAAGCAGTTAAGTAAATCAGCATATCTGCTGTCTCAACTATCAAAAAAAGTTAATACTGATACACTGTTAACAGCCTATCATGGACTAGTCACCTCAGCTCTGCGGTATGGTGTTATTTTTTAGGGACACTCAACAAATAGGGAACTTGTTTTTAGGATGCAAAAAAGGTGTATACGTTCAATGTGTGGTCTAAAAACAACAGATAGTTGCATTCCATATTTTCAAAAGTTAAAAATATTACCCTTACCAGCTTTACACATCCTGGAGACTGCATTATTTGTTAAAACAAATCCACATTTATTTAAAAAAATATGTGATGTAAAGAGGACACCGATACGTGCACAATATATAAATAAATTATGCCTTGTAAAATGTAAAACTTCTCTAATGAAGAAAAGCTTCTTTGGTGTTGCTCCACTGCCATGCCATTACAAAAGTTTAAAAAAACACTCAACGGGTTACTGCTTGAAAGATGTTATTACTCTCTAGATGACTTTCTTAATGATAAATCTCTGTAATTATATAATCCTGACATACATTTTTATACGAATCTTTTGAATTTAATTGAAATTATGACATGAAATGAATTAACTTTGAATTGTATTAAAATTTAATTTGCATGCATGCGTTAATACAATTGGATACTCAAGTAATAAATAAGTGTTTTTGTAATACATTTATCATCATAATTGATCATTTGTATGTCACTATAGGCAAAACATAGCGCACTACCTATTTTTTTAAGATCTTTGTATGTAATTACATAATACCTATGTTTTACAAATAAATTATTCTTATTTTTATTCTTAGCTTTGAATTCCAACAACAACAAATTTTTCTAAATAAGCCGGTACCACGACGTGATAATAGCGAACTAAAAATTCATACAATAGCGATCCCGTCATGACGTCACTTACTGTCACGTGACATGGCTTGATAAGGACGACAGTAACTCGCTTTCTATTGGTTTATGGCTGAGCCAGACATAAAAGCATGTGTCGGTGACAACGAGATAGAGTAATTTCACCCGTTCAATTCATTTTAATTATAGTAAAATTTGAAATTGAGTTTATTTATTTCTTTGGTCCTGCTACTTGACGGCAGATGGTGTTAAATTCAGTAAAGTAAAGGAAGGATTTTTATTTCTGCGTAAGTAATTATTTTTGACGTAATTTTCTGACTACATAAAGAACTGAACAATTTCTTCCCACCTACAAAATGTCAAGCCTCGCCACTGAGACGTAGGTAGGTACTATTATTTGCAGACGATGTTCGTCTAAACCTAAAGTCACCTTAACAAGACCCCTGAGCTAGCGGGTCTATTAAAATATATCTAATAATAGACCCATCTGTTATAACAAACACTTTTATGGACATTTATGATTTATATAACGACATTATTATACTCGTATTAGTTTCGCTTTGTTATTTATAGCCAAACACACTTACTACTACTACTTATAACTTTATTGTAATTTCTAGTTCATTCACCTGTAAAGTAAGGATAGATATCTACAAAAAACAGGACAGGTACGGTTGCCAAGATGTTATTTTTTATGTATCCAGTAATCTGAAAACAAAGATATCTGAGACTTAAGATACAAATGTTTTTTTCCGATGACCAAAAGTTGTTCAACCGTGGAATTATTTTTGTAATGTCTGTTTGGGGAGTTTGTTGTTTAGGAGTAAGTAAAATCATATTATTTTACTGCTTCATGGTTGAATTGAAATGTTTGTGGATTGAATTCTCAGTAAAAGGTCACATAATATGTTTCACTGAAATACCCAATAATGGTTTATTTTTTACTAGCGACCCGCCTCTGGTTCACACTGATGCAATGTATTGATATTGCGACATGTTATAATATCGAGATTTCTGTGCTATATCTAAGCTAAATATAAATTACTAGCTTCTGCCCGCGATTCCGTCTTCGTGATTTTTTTTGTTATAACATATAATATACCTATCCTATAGCTGCGTGTGTTTTCGCTTCGCGTTGTTTCTGACTTTTCTTCTTTTTGCTCAGCTCGTATTGGACGTAGCGTGATGTTAAATAACCGTCCTCAAGAACGGGAAAAAATGTTTGGTCAAGTCCGACCTACAGTTGCAGATACTAGCGCATTCAAACAAACAAACTCCTCAGCTTTATTAATGACCAAACGAGCGAAGCGTCTCTGCTAAAAAAATTGCATTCGTGTGTCAGCTTTTTTTTTAAAAAGAGTAACGGTGGAGTTTCTTGCCCATTCTTCTCCATACGAAAACTACCTTTTGGAAGGGGTGACTAGACTCAATTAAATTTTTGACGTTCAAAAGTGCCTTGCAAGAGCCTATTTGAAATACCTAAATGATTTGACGTTGACTTTGAGCTTGTTCGTACTCCGCTACAGGTTGTATTTTACAACCGATCTGGACGAAACTGGTATACACGTTTTACGCCCTAATAGATATTGTATATCGTCGGGGATTTTTTATTGGAGGGGTACTTCCTCCAAAAAGGGCCACTGGATATCTCTGCCTTAAAAGATCCGATTTCGATGGTTCTTTTTTTATTTGAAAGGTAGTAACTTTAAATTGGTCTTAAAGCTGGTTACAAAAAAAAGAAGAAGTATTTTAATTGTTGCAAAAAAGTTTGTCCTCGCGAGGTCTACTGATCGCAGAACTACTTGTACTCTAACTCTAAGAAGTCCAATTTGACAGCTATAAAACTAATTTGTAAAGCGATGGAAAAAAAATCGGTTGCTTTAAAAACCGATTCTCGAAACATATCGATTTATCATACATAAACCGTCTTATTACAAAAAACTGCATAAGTAATGGTTTAAACCAAGACTAAAAGGTCTTGGATTGTTACGGTAACAAAGCTAGTACCAGCCTCAAAATGTGTCCCGATTACAAAACGAAGACCAATCGAGGATCAGTTAGTACCAAAGAAGGTTCATGGTTCAAATAATATCCACAGATAAGAAACAAAAATGGCATTCTTTCATTCGTTCCTCAGAGTAATAAGATTCGTTCACGCAGGCTTTATTTGAAGCAACGTTCTGTTTCTCTAAATGTTGATATTGTAATAACACTTGAAATGCTTAAATAATTATTTATCAATACCAAAATATGTCTATTGTTTTTTGTT
Source organism: Agrochola macilenta (assembly GCA_916701695.1). Lineage (NCBI taxonomy): Eukaryota > Metazoa > Arthropoda > Insecta > Lepidoptera > Noctuidae > Agrochola > Agrochola macilenta. The sequence goes on along the minus strand of OU753560.1, from coordinate 16,422,289 downwards.
TAGGTTACAATATATTGAACAAGCAAAACTTGTACTTTTTATGCGCTTTTTATAATCAAGTTGTCATTATTTTTTAACATCTCTGTTGAGGTTTCTTTTGTGAACGAAACGTTAGTTGGTAAAAAGCTGTCAAGTTGACTGAATAAACGTGAGTGACGTTTCTCTTGGGAAAAACAACTCGAAAGGACATATTTTATTAATGATAATTCCTGAATATTATCAATTCCACTAATCGAACCTGAAATATCCATTCAAAAACATCCAGAGATTCGGCTATGGACGCTGGGCGCTCATGAGCTTGCTAGACAACCTCTAGCGTGAAGTGCACCGACTGACATACGGCGGCGGCGCGCGTAATTTTAAAAGCATGTTTATGTTACGTCCTTTACATATTAATAAATAAACGCACTTCTTATTTGTATTCATTGTTCTTAATATACCTAACTGTAAAGCTCAATACACACACAAGGCGGGTGCGTATCGGGCGGGGGTCGGTACGGTACGGTGAGTGAGATGCCGTATCACCGTACCGTACCGAAAGGGCGTTCAAACTACAGTTCTTGGATCGCGACGCTGCACGCTGTTACGACACAGAGCTACGGTACAGACAAAAAAACTTATTTCTTATATAGTTTGTATAACATTTAATGAAGAAAATCCATTTCTATTAATACATAACTGACCCCATCAGCATTTACTTTCTTTACTCTTAAATGAGTTCATTCTATTGGTCCAATTACTGTAGGAAAATTAGCAATACTGGGGAACTTCCTAATGCTTTTCTCCTTTTTATTTAGAGTAATAGGCATTTTTATAAATCTTCAGGACATCTGCTACGTTTTTACATGTTTTGTTGACAACTGGTTGAGACACACCATTTAAATCAGCTGTATAGTCTTGAATCTACGAATAAAACAATAATATTAGTATATTATTATTGGATTTTGTCTAATATTAGGTTAGCATTGACCAAGGCTAGGTACTTACATACTTAATGGCGAGCCCATTTGCGTAATGCGCAAACCACTTGCACTTCAGGATTCAATGGGCATCCTCGAGGGTCGTGGGATAAATCCTCACGTAAAACATCCACAATTTTTTCTCCAAAATGTTTTGTGAACCTATACATATTATTCTAAAATCTTCGTCACTCAATTCAAAAGGATTCACACGATGTTGGTGTTTGTAAGATCTCCGAAAAATTTCCAGCGTATCCAAATCTTCCAAATCCATCAAGTGAATCATAATAATATAATTTTTTACAATTTTTATAAAAATTGACAAACAATATTAATCAACGCAAACGTCAAATAAATTAGTACCAAAGATAAACTAGGGGACTCGGCGGACTAACTTTAGTACCATAAATAGTTCTGAAACTACTGATAAACTTCATTTTATAATAACGTTTTAATTAGTCATGGTACTAAAGCTAGTACTAATCCCAGCACCAAATTTAGACCGTGTTTTGGAATAAGACGGAAAGAGTTTGTAATCAATGATTTATCTACATTTCTAAAAACTGTCTCTCAAGTACACGAACGAGTACGAAACGTCAAATCGGACTTCTTAGATTGTCGCTAAACCTTCCGGAATAAATTGTCTATAGGATTTTTTATAGTTTAGAGGATCTAAGCGGTCACACCATGGTCACACAGATAGACACGAATGGTGACTTGGTTTTATAGTATAGTCCGCGCCACCACTCAATTCCATTTGACGCGGCGCTAGTGTCGATGTCATTGCATCACATTGCATTAAAAAAATGTATTTCCACCATTTTCCACCTGCCTTCTTTCGTGGCGCGCTCTCTATGTAGGGATAAACAGAAAAAAGTATAAATTATTTTAGGTTTTCCTTATTTTTTTAAAAGTAATTGCTTAAATCCTGCAAGTTAGATTTCGATCGATTTTTATTGTATGTAGGAAAAGCCGAAAAAAATAAAAAGCCGTGTTTCAATCTCTTATGAATCGAAAGAATAGTCTCGTTTTTTCGATTCGAGACAATCGCCTCTCTTCTTAAGAGGACTGATTGATTACATTCGGAGATATTGCTGCGATACTGGTGTAAATAATTTACGAGGAATCTGGCTTATTTCATAGTATTTTATCCTCAAGTCATTCAAGGCCTGATTTATCAAAGAGCTGATTATTTATGCCCATCTTTTGAACTCCATATGGATATGATTCACAAGAAAAAAAATATATTTTACAGTTTCAAAATTACCTAGCACTTTGTTGAAAAAGCACGAATATTTTTATTGTTGGGTGTGCAGTGATCACTATAAGTAAATTGTTACTAATACTTTATGATTTCTTCCTGCTTTATGATTTATGAAGCCTTCTAAAGTGTTTATGTGTGAAAAAAGGTTGCTTTCCTATTATATTTCTAGATGAATCAACGACTCTTTTAAAACAGTTTCAACAATATTCCTTCACACATGAACATTCAAGACGATCTCATTATAACAAAATGGAAGTAAGGCGCGGGAGATACACAAGTGGCGAGGGGTGCGGGCGAGGCGCGGGCGTGGCGATAGCGATAGTGTGGCGCGGGCGTTGCACAACCCGTTTTATATTTCATACAAAATGTATAGGGAACGACGTGACGCGGAACATACGTAAGAGGCGTGGAGCGGGCGAGGTGACGGTGCGACACGGGCGTAGTATCCGCGCAACGTCGTTCCTATACATTTTGTATGAAATATGAAACGAGCGGCGCAACGCCCGCGCCACACCGTCGGTCGTCACGCCCGCGCCATTCGCCATTTGTGTATGTCCCGCGCCTAAATGAATAGGTCTTATACAAAATACTAAACTAATTAATTACATTTAGATTAATTAGGTAATTACATTTACTTCAAGCCCATTCCTTATCAGTCTCTTTGAGCACAAAAAGATGTCTAGACTATTGTGAGATAAGTAGTATTTGTAACCATCACTTACAATAAACTAATAAATCAAGTTTGAAACTACGTGTTTAAGTTAGATTTCCAATGGGACTACCAGAATTGAATGACAAGTTAGGTACTTATAAAAAATGTTTTTGGAGAGGACTTTCTTTTTGCGATATTGGTTCGCTCTTGGCCTCGATCTCACCTGATGGAAGAGGTCTATGATGAAACGAGCAAGCCCAAAAAATACCTGTTCACTCTTGCTTGACGACTGACGCGTTTACTCGTACATGGAAGGGAGCACATACGCTGGCAGAGAGATCCACTGGGTACTCCATTTTGTACATATTTTCTGTCCATAGCTAGTTTAGAGGTTGATCTTTTAGAGGCATGAGGAACAGGGTGTAAAGTTCACTCATCCTCTTTAAAATATGGAGGACCCTCCGACCAGACGGGTGTCGTGTCTGGCGGACAACTGCCCAATGGTTGAAGTCGGGAACATGTATATATGTCGATTGCGCGGTAAACTCTGAATGCGCGATGCAGGATTTGTGTGACGTCAGTATGTTGTGTGACGTCAAGTCTTTGATGCGTAGTTCGCATGTGGCGATGTAGATGCCGCCACAATCTAAGTTATAATTAATTTTGCGTGAACGTTAATCTTTTAAACCGAAGTTTAACTCAATGTAGAACTCCAAAAAGCCATAGAAGACTGATGTCGTGTTGTTGAAAGCCTCTTACCCAGCAGATACAATTCGTAGAGACAGAGAGATTCACTCATAATAATATTATTATTAAATTAGAAAGAGGCATCGTGTTTCCGATCCCAAATATAACCCATCGTAATATATTTCGAATTACATTGGGAAAGTTTGTGGAAAAAGATAATCAGAACCCAATTTATCCTTCGTTATTTTTGTATCAACATGCGAATATCATATTCCCTTTAGCTGTAATAGAACGAAAACCAAAATAATATTTTGATACCCAACTAATTACTATGATCTGATTTTGTAACGAGTCACGCAAATGTACTGTATATACTCAATTATCTATAGGTACCTATTTTGTTTTATACCTTTTTTTTTCGTTTTTTTTTTTAAACTTCATTTTAGAGGAGAGAGATAAGTATTAAGTTTTGAGTGTGATGAATGTGGTTCACAAAAACAATTTTTAAGTAAAAAATTAACATGAAAAAAACAGTAGGGAAAGACCAAAGAAACGATGGATGGACTACATGAAATGACCCCAAAGAAATTGGATTAAGGGCAAGAAAATCCATCTGCCTAGCCTTTTCCCAACTATGTTGAGGTCGGCTGCCAGTCTAACTGGATGCAGCTGCATACCAGTATTTTACATGGAGCGACTACCTATCTGATCTCCACAATCCAGTAACTAGGTTCTACTCTTATTTGCTGCCTGCCTGTTATACACAGTGATTTCTACACGCGAATTTCGGCAGAGCGGTGCGCTGAGCGGAATGGCTACTCGTAGCCAGTACCCTGTGACACACGAGCGAGTGTTTGCTGCGAATGCCTAATCGCAATGAGTATTCGTTGCGTGTGACCGAGGTTTAAAAGACTGGTTGTCAGATTCTCGGACTTCTGACCGTCAAAGATCCACGATGACAGCCGGGACCAACGGCTTAACGTGCTTTCCGAGACACGGAGGAGTCTCGGTATGTAAACATGGTCACCCATCCACGGACCAACCCCGGCAAGCATAGCTTAACCTGATGGATTGACCCGTGCGGCTGTTATTACTTAGCCACGCGCTCCTCATGGATAAAGGCAAGATAATGATTATACAAAAGAGAAAATATAATCCAACATATTAATTGAAAGTGACTTTCAGTTACATTTATAAGAGCTCACTCAAACGGGACACGTCATTGACGATTCGTCATAAAAAAACGATACGTCATGACGGAAGCACGTTCACATTACATACGGAAACGAGGTTTTTCGCGATTGGTCAAAATATTCGAATAGATATCACACTTGATTCGTGATTCAGAGTTCAGTCTTGGACGAGTGCTTCAGCGGATCCGTCACAAAAAAATCACGATTCGTGTTTTTTGATGAAACGTGATTTTTACAATACGACACGTGATTTAAGACGTGTTCATAATTTTTCACTATACGTGATGCGTGTGAACACAGGCATTTAAAAAGCATTGCCGCCGTAAAAAAAAAATACGAATCGTGAAAAAATACGATTCGTTCAAAAACGCGAATCATCCTCGAACGTAAACGAGCCCTTAGAACAATAGCTATATGGACAACCAGACTTTTTCATTAGATCAATATTCACATTTGTTTTACTGTTTCTAATAACAAAAGAGATATTATTATAATCCTGAGATAATAAATTGGTTTTGAAACTTAATTAAAAGTCCACCCTGTACCCTGTAGGTAGTAGATAGGTATTGAGTTCTATAGGTAATCTATCATTTTGTTCAGTCAATAATAATTGATCGTTTTCGATAACGACTTTACTGTGAAACAATCGTGTTATGTTTTTAGAGTTTTTTGTTTTTTATGAAATTTGTTTTTGTTTGATCTGACGTCAGTTTTCGTATTTGTAAAACAGGCAACAACATCATTTATTTTTGAGGAGGAATTTGTTATCTTTTTTTTGTACTGAAACTTTGACAGTTTCGGCTACCGAATTGTTTCATTCATAAGCTGAAGTCAGTTTCACTGACGTCACGGCCAGAGGTGTATTTTTTTTCATGTTTGATATGACGCTGCGCCCACAGCTGGTTAATTTTAACAAGTCAAAACAGACAAACCTCCTATACCCGTGTAAATTTGCGTACATTACTAAGAAGCTACGTGATCCAGTGTCGTATTGCACTCACAATTTTTTTTCTAATGTCCAGGCAATATTTTTTTTTATATATTTCGCGCGCATGTGCGTGTGACGACTCGCCTGGACGTTAGTTCTTTATACGGCTACTCGTGTAGTGTCACGGTACTCACAGTTATAACGGTAACCAGACTCATTTGTCATGATGGTCGGCCTGTGAACGGTACCGGCTATTGACGGACTATCATATTACAGGTATAGATAGTGCAATTCACGAAGACGCGCCCCACTCCGCGATAACTGTACTGTAAGCTGTACTTTAGTACGGAGCGGAGCGGAGTGGGGCGCGTCTTCGTGGATTGCACTATCTGTACCTTGACTTCTTTCTGTGAGTCCGTCCGTCTTTTTGTGGCCGGCTATAGCCGTGGTATTATTTTGTATGAAAATTTGTAGTGCTATTTTCAGAATGTCAACTTCATCGCAGTGTCCGTGAAAGTGTTAAGTTGTTCTACGTTTATTGTATCGTCACGAAGTGTTAGATAATATCATCGCTATCGTCATCATCATCATAAATATGCTGTATATTTATATTATATATTTATATTTATATTATATAATTTATCATATATGGTCATGCTCTGGTAAAATTAAAAAGTTTGCATAGCAGGGTTGACTGCCAGCCGCAGGAGACGCCCCGGGCATCGGGAGTCACGAGCCGACTTCCGGCCACCGTAGGCGCGGGCTTGCGGACGGTGAGCAATGGGTAGCTCGCCGTCCGATTAGGACCAGGCCCGGGTCGACGGCGCGTTGTGTTCCACGCGCGCCTCATAGAGATGTCAGCACTAACGGACGGGGTCCGTAAGGGCCAATGCCTGCCAGGGTTGCGAGTTTGTCCGAAAGGGATATCGCGGCACAGTGTTTAACATATGCAAGTAGTTTGTTATTTCAATTGTATGTATGCCACAGCCAAGAAACTTGCATGGTGTAAAAGAGGCTTTATGGAAAAAAATTCAACAGTAAGTAATTGACCTTCAACATTAATTGGGTATCCACCCAACATGTTTTTACAAAGTATATTGTTGTTAAAGAAACTTTTGACCATTTTTTTTCACTTATCTAATAGGTTTTCTTTGTTAGTTCAAACTAACAAAGTTACGGCGACATTATTTGCTTATTATTCTTTTTTTTCGCTTTTGTCCGTTCATTTGACTCTTTGTTGTCATGAAATAATAAAAATAATATTTCAAAATTATACCAGTTTTGCATAAATACAGGGTGTAACAAGCAAGACCGTGGGAGTTAAAGTTAAGTAAAAACATTTAAAACTTGTTTTTGTACAAAAACATTTAAAAAAAGTTGGAACTTTGACCTTCAATATCTAACATATAACCAGAAGGTTCCCAGATATGATCAAGTATAAAAAAAATATCACAATTACGGGAAAAACAAGTGCGTCTGGGCTTCGTCAAGGGTATTTTTACACCCGTTCTATCGAGCCCTGACCGCCAACTTATCGAAAGCGACATTTTTATGATAAAGATACGACTTTTATCGTAAACGATATAGTTTTACATACCGTTGAAGATAAAAATCGTGTTTTAGTTACCTTACGGTCAGTATCAAAATCGAAAAGATGCAAATTCGGATAAAATAACATTAACCTATCGAAAAGACGGTTGTCATTTGTTTATTTTTTGGTTGGATGCTTAAGTAATCGGTAAAAAATGAAGATATCAATACTCGTATTAATCACAGTAAAGGAATTTTAGAACAATCAAAAATGGCGCGTATTTATGGACGTTAAAGTAAAGACGACACGGTTGGCGCAGATGCTGAGCGATCGACTGCTGTGCAACGTGTCGCGAGTTCGGTCCCCGCACGGAACAAATATTTGTATGATCTGCAAGTAGTTGTTCCGGGTCTGGGTGTTAGTGTATGTGAGTTTCTATGTTTGTAAACGCACCCACGATACAGGAAGAAATTATTAGTGTGGGGCAACGTTTTAAAAAAAAAAAAAACAAAAGTATGGTCTCCAGCAATATTTATCGTTCTGTACTGAATAGATAGTGGTGTGTACTTACCATAATAAACGTCATCGAGTTCCTTATACCTCTTGGCATTGATGCCAATTCTCCAACTGTACAACAGCACCACTAATATTGATATATTCTGAAACAAGAAAGAACACAGAGTTAATTGATTGAATCTTCCTAATAATATCTACTCTTAATAATCTTTACTCTTACGGATGCGTTAAGTTAGCCCGCGAAATTAAATTTTCTCAAGTGTTTTTGAAATTTGCAGGTTTGTGTTAAGTTGTAGGGTCAACTTCGTGGGCTACCGGGCTCCTTCGCCATAAGGAGCATGCGCTAAAGGTAGCCAGTAAAATTCAAATTTTATTTAGTTTTTTACATTTTTCAGGTCAGTCTGAGGTTTTATGTTGATTCAATTATTATTCGCGACCGTAACAAATATGGCTTTACACAATTATAATCATTACAATCAGCAATACAACTCCTTAAGTAAGCACAATGGTCAAATGTCATGATTTCATGAAATAATCATTCAATGTGATTATATGAACTTAGAGAGTTGTATTGATAATTTTTATGATTATAATTCTATAAATAAACATTTGATACGGCCGCAAATCATATTTAGATCAACATACAACATGATACTGACCTGCAAATTGCAAAAAAACGTAAGAAAATTTGAATTTCACAGGCTACCTTGACGTTTTCGCCTTAAGTACGAGTAATTCATACGGGACAGGCAGATAAACACTAAAGTATAGCTGAAAAAAAAAATAGGGCACGATTGCACAAACACATTTTCCTAAACTAATAATATAAATAAATAATAATTCCAGCCTGTTACTGTCCCACTGCAGGGCAAAGGCCTCTTCTCATACAGAGAAGGCACGAGCATTGATCACCACGCTTGCTCAAGACTGTTGGTGATTTCAGACTTAAATTATCCATAAGTAAGTAAGGTTTCCTCATGATGTTTTTCCTTCACCGATGTTAGTAATTTCCAAGATAAACTCAGAAAGTACATATGAATTAAAAGTCACATTGGTACTTGCCCGGATTTGAACCCACAACCCCGTGGATGAGACGCGAGGCCTTAACCACTGGGCCATCACAACAGTCAGTTCCGAAAATTCGGCGTGGTTAAATAAGATCGATGAGTCACTCACTCTTGCAAGGTAACGATGTAGCGTAGTGCTGACATATATATCTATTCTTACTTCATTGTATTACGAATGAGGTTATATTCCATCCCACAATAATCATAAAATCATTCTATACAAAGGTCACAGAAATCTTCTGTTGTTTATTGCCTACCATTGCCAAACACTACGTCAAGTCTATCTGGAAATTCAATCAAGATTCTACTATTAAACCGATATTCAAGTTCACATAAGATAGAACCACTTAGACTTGTCGGGTACGATTCTAGAAACGAATGCTTGAAAATAAGTGAACAAATATAGCTCCCATTCCTCTCAAATGGATGGGGGGTAATAAAAGCAGTATACAGGAGGTAAGTACATTATTTTATCTCCCCATTTGAGGAGGGAATAGGTAAGAACGGGGTTTTAGTATAGTGAGCTGTCTGTTCGGGTACTATGCTAATGTTTGTGGCTATATATTGTATTTCGATAACAATACGATCAATAGCCAGTATAATTTAGCTTCTGCCCGCGATTTGATTTGATCCATACTGCCAGGGATACCCTGTATATATTTATATTTAATTAACAAGTAACAATTGACTCAATATGTTAGCCGCACTGGTCGATCCATCAGGTTAAGCTACGCTTGCCGGGGTTGGTCAGTGGATGGGTGACCATCTTTACATACCGAGAATCCTCCGTGCCTCGGAAAGCACGTTAAGCCGTTGGTCCCGGCTGTCATTCGTGGATCTTTGACAGTCGTTACGAGTTGTCAGAAGCCCGAAAGTCTGACACCAGTCTTACCATGGGGTATCGTATTACCCAGTTACTGGGTTGTGGAGGTCAAGTGGGATAGGCAGTCGCTCCATGTAAAATACTGGTATTCAGCTGCATCCGGTTAGACTGGAAGCCGACCCCAACATAGTTGGGAAAAGGCTAGGCAGATTGATAATTGACTCAATATGTTAGTAACAATATTTCTTAACAACTATGTTAGTAAACTTAATCTAATACTGCTTTATAGTTATGAGAATCCCTGCTACAAGCTCAACACCGATGTGGAAAGCTTGCAGCAGCGATTCACACACAAACAGCCCAGTCTGCTCGCGATACACTGCACAGTATCATGTTGGGGCTGGCCCGCACTCGGCACACCAGGGAAGCGCATCTTTTTCGCATCGTAGAGTAGAAGCAATCGACACGAGCTTCAGCAAACATCCCTGATGCGCTAAAGAAGCGGAACAGCCCCATCAATACCCGGAACGCATTATTGTATTTAAAGCGAAGAGCGGTGTACAATTTTTGAGAATAATCAACAGGGTGCACGTGTAAAATGAGGTGCAATATGCAGTAATAAGGTTCTGGTAAGCAAAAAGAAACAAAGTCAGAAAAACGCTAAGTTAAAACTTAGCGTTTTTCTGACTTTTTTTCTTTTTGCTCGGTTCCTTAGGGTCGTAGTGTGATGACGTAGCCTTTAACCTTTTTCAAGAATTCAGCTATCTAAAAATATTTTAACAAAACCGATTGGCAGTTCCAGAGATTAGTGCGTTCAAACAAACAAAAATATCCTCAGCTTTAATACATTATAAGTAATTTTTTATTTTATTATATTCTATTAGTATAGATTGTAAAGTTTATAATTTTTGAGTTTCCATAGTCACTGCCAAGAATTAGGTAAAAAAATCCTACCAAAATTCGGAAAAGCTGTTATTGGGGTTTTCCGTCATAACATTCGACGAATGTCAGATCGTAGTTCACAAGAGGAAGCTATCACCATACCCACAGAAATAACACACTTTTGAAGAATATCCAATGGCTCAGGATCACAAAGAACAAGTTCTTATTTGTCTGATCCCAAGTTAATCAACTGTTGGTACACTTGTAGGTGCATACTTACCTAACATCAAAATAACATTCCGTCTAACAAACATTATCATTATCCCAAATTCTCATAGACCATTCATTAGTAGGTAATGGTCATAAGGACGTCAGCTACACCATTCACGATCTTATATGACGACACTTACTTTCATTTATACAGTTATTGCTCCACAGGACGTCGTCCAAATGAATACGATAATTCCCTCAATAATGAACATAAATAATGTTCAGAATAACGATAGCTCATAATTTATGATTGCTTTGTTCAGCAGCGGTTCGAAACTGCTATTATATTAAATCGGCTGATTCAGCGACATTATAAGCTTGGTATTAAACAAAAGTTATGCAAAATTGTTGCAGTAACGTGTTTTTGTATTGATGGAAACATTCAAGTCTATACTTTGAACTGGCCTAGCGTGGTTCAAAATTCAATAGAATAAATGGCCAGCTTTGGTTTTGTTACCACTAATGTGCGACCGACGCCGTACCAATATCTAAATGCAGTGTTGCCTAAAAACATGTTTTCAGCAACACAAAAATATGTCTCTCAACGATCTCAAACTGTTTGAGTTTGAGATCGTTGAGAGACATATTTTTGTAATTATGCAAATTAAACCAATTACAAGCACTTTTGAATTGTCAAGGGGTCGGTCAGTCAGAAAGATGAAGCTTGTTGCCCATTCCAAAGCGTAGTAGGTTCTTATGGAGAAGAACTGGCAAGAAACTCTACGGACACTATTGTTTGCCACCGGCTTTATAGTCATAAGACATAACAAATACAATTTTTTGAACTCTTGTTTTGTATTGTATCAATATTTTATGTTGTATCAATAAAATGAAAATTTTCAAAGGAAAGATTCTTATCAGACCGTGAATGAATGTAGGTTTACTGCTTTGATATGTTATTAATGGCGTTTGGTCTACCCTTTAGTTAATTAACAGTAGTGTATCGTTATTTGATGGTAGCTATAATTTTAACTGTATTCGTAAATCATCGTCTTCACATATATAACTAATGTACCTACATATACAAAATATTATAAAACATTTTAAAAGAGTAACGGTGAAGTTTCTTGCCCATTCTTCTCCATTCAAAAACTACCTTTTGGAAGGGGCGACTACAATGACTCCAATTTTTTGTAAATTTTTGACGTTCAAAAGTGCCTCACAAGAGCCTATTTGAAATAAATGATTTGATTTTGACTTAAACAAATCGTTATTGCAGCTTATTTTATCAAGCGTAGAATTGCAGGGAAATGTCAAAATAAAACAATCGTAAATAGTTATTTGAAAATCTATCACAATAATTAATAGTACTTGAACTTGTAACTCCAATTTATTAATTGGCCCCAAGTGTTCGTAACTACTAGTTTAGCGTGCAATTCTAACGTCACCAGCACGAAGTTCAGAGATGACATCTGTTAGCTCGATGTTATTGAAACTTCGCCAATACCCACGACTTGTACCCACGAAGCTAAACTAAGTTGGACGTGTGGACTCGCGATCGGAAGATTCACAACTTTGTTTTGGCTTTTACTTGAAATTGATATGAATTAGTTGATCTTCCAATTTCTTTAATATCAAAATAAGTAATGTATGAGAAATATTTTCCTTTAGTATTGAAAGTATTACTAGAATTCTAATCTTTTGCTACGTTTTGAGCACATCTCAGTAATCTCTGGTGTATTCAATTTTTGATCTAGAAATACACAATCCATCAAAAAAAAAATTACTGAAGGGCTTTGGAAAGGCTAACCCACTAAACGATAATCTATTGTTTCAAATTGAAAACAAAACACTGACATTAATCTAAAACTCAGAATAATAATACCATTGATATACTAAAAAACCCAAGATACACATTCAGCGTCTCAAAACCGTCCGCAAGAAAAGAGCGCACAATTGAAAATTGTGCGCTCATTTCAAATAGTATCACGTCACTCGCGTCATTGAACGCACGTTAAAAATGCCGAAGTGTTGCTTCGATAATTGTAAAAATATTACGTCAAGAACGTTAAAAAAGGATGGGATATCATACTTTCGGTAAGTTAAAGAGTTTGTTGATTTGTTTATGTTGTTTTTATGACTCAATATAGGGAGCAATAGGTGATTTTGATTTAATTTGTCTTGAAATTTCACTCAACAGTCCAAGTATAATACGGCAAATTTCAATGGCCGCTTTTTCAGCGTAAGAACAATGCATTACAACCTCCTTTGAATTTAGTCGTACAATATAAATCGACCCTGTTCTTTTCAATGGAGTCGATTTTTTTTATTATGTTTTAATTTTTTTTAATTATTTATATTAACTTTTGTACTTTTTTGTATTTAGACTAGAATTAAATTAATATTCTTGTATAGTTTTTAACCGACTTCCAAAAGGAGAAGAGGTCATCAATTCGAAGATTTTTTATGTTTGTATATTGATTTCCTACTTATTTTATGGGCCCAACTGAGTAATTCTTTTTATGGTCTTTGTAAGAATAGTCTTTGGTTGTGCCTATACAAACATTATTATGACCTGATGATGAACATAAGAGCTACATAACGGAACTCTTCATAGAACAATAATTGCTTTTCTTCGGCAACATTAGAAGTCAAGGAGGGTTCAATAATAATCCCAATTCCCGCCAATTTAAATCCGCGTATAAAAAACTTTTAATGCATCTGGAACTCGGTTCCAAATTTACAGGCAATTCTGTTCCCTTAGAAAATGTGCCTATTTTGAATTGTGGGGCAACTGTATCAAACATTAACAACACCAGTGTCGGATATCGTTTTGATATAGAAAACGAATATTTGCCAGAAGAAGATAGCAGTTATGAGACATATCAGAATAATTGTGATATCTTATCAGAATCATTAAATAATTCCAGTTTTGAATACGTTAATCAAATCGTTGGTTATATAGCAGGATTTGTGGTCAGACACCTACTAAAAAAAATTAAATGTGACATCTGCAACGATTCTACACTAGCTCGTAATAAATTATGGTTTCACAAACTTATCGATTTAAAAGATTTTGGTGGTCTGTGTTACGCTAGTGAAGATGTTTACACTGTATGTAATAAAACCGAGGAGATAATACGACGAGAACAGCGCATACATGGTCAAAAAAACACAACCAAGGCCTATTTGTGTTCCTTAGTTTTAAAATATACGTTAAATTTAAATATATTTTCTAGTATTGATACACATTCCCTTCAACAACCTGCTTTATTCAATCACAAAATTTCTCTTATAAAAGCTATTGTAGAAAAGTTTATAGATGTTCGTTTACATTATATCGCAAAAAAGACAACAGTAAGGCTGAAATCTAATTCAAAAAGACAACTCTACAATAAGCTAAACTTATTTCAAGGAAATTAATGTGTTGTCTACTGTGTTAAAGGAATAAATACTGAAATTTGCATTTATGAGTTTTATTTTATTTCTTTGAATAATTTTGTAATAAATACGACCATTACAGAATCATTCATAATCCACATTCTCAATATTCACATAAATAAAATAAATAATAGTATTTATTTTATTTAACATGTTTAATGTTTTGTCGTAAGATAAAACATTAAACATGTATAAGTAGGTACAGTATTATGATAATTATAAGTTTTAACCTAATTAGTTATTTAGTTTCGATAACAACAATACCTATTATTATAAAAGTATAAATATGTATTTGGAACACACATTTATATACATTTTAAAAACTCTTAAAATACTAAGCAAATGCATAAAAAAATTAAAGTATAAAAATATATTCGACTCCATCCATGCCGTGTTCTACCGGCAAACTTCTGTCATAAAATTTTATTGCTTTATAAACATTGCTTTGTAAAAACAACTTTAAAACATGCGCGTAAGGTTGAATTTCCAAACAAGTATGTTTATATCATGACAGTTTGTTCATTGACATTGGGGACAGTTTTGAGTATTAATTTTGTTCGAGACTGTGCATCTTGGGTTTTTATATATATATCAATGAATAATACTTAATGAATAATTAGGTAACTAAAGATGATTTTAATAATCATTAAGACCTTCAAAAAACAACAAGAGTTGACAAGTTTCTTAAAATTTTCCAACAAACTCATTTTCGAAGATGAAAAGAAATGTTTTAATACTCATCAATCATTTTTAGCTTTAATTAAAAAAGTATCTACCTGCTCAAAAACAAATAAGCATAATTAAACATTGCCGGATTTTAATCAGCGTTGATAAATATGCGGATTTACACTTGACTTTAAAATATTCTCGACATCAGTAACTGCGAGAAGATGAGCCATAGGTATACAAAATTGTAAATAAAAAGTGAGTGAGCCTTACAGTAGTCGCTTATGATGAAAAAATATTCAGATACTATTTGAAATTATTTTTCGTAACGAAGAATAATTATTTTTAATGAAAATTGTATTTAATTAAATTAATAACACTAGGAGTAATTTATTTTTTATTGAAGACATTTATTTTTGTTCAATTTGGGGGAGAGCGGAGACAACAGATTTACGAGTATGATAAATAACTAAAATATGAGATATATACTTGTGATTTCAAAGTATTTAAAAACCGTTGAAAAAATTGGTGAAACTAACAAAACTTGTTTTTAGTGTAAACATGCTCGTAAACCAAATTCTTACACTTAAGTCTTATAAAAACCAATAGGAAATATTATACAGATTACGAAACGGTTACAGTGGTCAGTTTTATATGGGGCTCATAGTAAAAGAGCGAGAAATCGGAGCTTCAACTCAAGGTTCGAAAAGGAGCAGGGCCCCGTCAAGTTCGTTTCTGACGGCAAACTCTAGCACCACGCGCTCTCATTGATCAAATCAAATAGCACGCGCTTCCCCGGCTTGCTGTTATACACTTCTGTCCCTTTTCACGAAATCGCTCCCACAGATTTCAGGAAAGCGAGAGCAATGATTTTACACATCAAAAAGGGTTATAAAAATACGCAATAAATCTTGAAGTTATGCATATACTAGTTTTTTTTTTTTTTTTTTTTTAATTTTGAATGCCATCTAAAATGTACAATAAAATACCTGTGGACATTTTAAGCACCAATGAACTCCCACTATTCAAATATAAATTGCGTAACTTTTATTGACAAAGCTTACTGTACGATCCAAGATTTTCTTAACAATTAGTACCAACTACAATCTGTCACTTTACACCTAATTGCTATTCTGTAAGATTTGCTTTATAAGTGATACCTAAGAATTTTTTATACTTCATGTTGATTATTGTATGCCTATTAAGCAGGACATAATGGAACTGTAAATTACCTATCATCTGTCTGTATATCCTTTGCCCACAATAAAAAGTTTGATTTGATTTGATTTTTGCAATCTTTGTGTGATCAATTTTGTGTTATAGCTTCAACCACTTGAAAAGTATCTCAAAATATATGGTAATAATTTAACAAATCTTATGAGTCATGAGCATGACAAACAATTTAATCAACTGAAAGATTCTATTAAAATTTGGAGATGGCAGAAACTGATGGAAGCATCATCGTAGTTCCTAAGTACGATGCTAAATCTGGGTCAATATGCTGGCCACTATACATCGCTTGATGAACTTTTAACCTGTCAGAAGTAATTAATAAGCAATTAGAAAACAAATTAACACATACACAACATAACCCTTCATAAAACATGTTTTGTACTTTGTAACTCCAGCAACACTGACCCAATTTCGATGTGGTTTCATTTATTATACTCGTGTATGGACGCGTTCGTCCCTACACGCCAGCTGACGCACAGCATTCCCAAATATTGTGTAACTTTTCCACGACTTGGTCTGGTCATTCTATAATATTAAACCTTTCACGCTGTTACCAATTTATACGAAACAAAGTGGGCTGTGGTTTGTTTACATTTTAGTTTTGTTTGAGGATTAGTCTGTTATGTACATGTTTACTATAGCTTTTGTAAATCTTTAGAGGAATCTGAGCTAGGGTTTTCTAAGACTGCGGTGGCCGCCAAATAGTGTTCGCAATTTACCGTCGGATGACGTCACTGAAAGGTTATTTTTAAAAGAAAGTTGGTGTGTGCAAGAGACCATTTATTGACAACGTAATGTCAAACCCTGGTGCCATCATTTTCATGACAACCATCACTGCGGCCGTTATATAGCGGCCACCGCTTTTCTAGAAAACCGTAGTTTTACGCCATTTATTTTTGTGTGCCACCGGAGCACACAAGCCGGAAACAGCGGTAACAAAATAGAATGTATGAAAATAGTGTTTTGTAATTCATACAAGCCTTTAAGCGACAATGTATCCAATGACTACTAAACATTCATAAAAAAAAAAAAAAATATATACGTCGAGACATTTTAGTCGTATTACAAACGGCCACTCAATGTACCCGACATAAAATACCTCTAGGAACAAAAAAAAAATAGTTACAATATATTTCACGGTGTATATTTATTATGTATACTCGTATATTATATATTTGTAACCAAGTTCTCGAAAACGGCTATAACGATTTCGTTAAAAGTTGCAATAAAGGGGTTTACTGGGGCGAAAAATCGTTCTAGTTAGGTCTCTTATCTGGGAAAATTCGTTTCTTTCCGTATTTTTCTGGGTGGAGAAGGAGGAAAAGTGGAGTGGCAGTATTATTATGAAACAATTTTTATTTATGAAACAGGAATTGTGGCAACGAAAAGCATTTTTAATTATTTAAATCACGCCCGTCATTTACGACGCCCTCAAATCAAATAAAAAGATAGCCCAAATAAAAATAAAAAAATTGTTCTTTTGTTTTTAATTAGTAACAGAAAGTCATCGTCCTACAACGAAGCGGGACAAGCCTTTTCAAACATTGGACAGTTACAAGGAAAACCGAATGGGCTCGAAACGTTGTCAATTAATATTTTTTATCTTGACATAAGGATGGGCATTTTCGTTTCAAAAAGGCTTTTTGGGTTAACTTTATAAATCTTTTAATGTCACCAGAAATGGTGTCACGGACTCATTAAAGTGTAGGTAAGTAATTGGTTTAAAAATAAGCAACAGTTAAACTGAAAGATATCAACTTTTACTTAAGTGAAATGTTTGCAATAAATAATTTTCATAACAGAGAGCTGTTATGAAAATCATTTATTGAAAGATAAATTATTTATTAATGTTTTTGTTCTTATAAGAGTATAAGGTGCTCGTTGCTAAGTAATAACTGCCGCACAGGTCTATCGCTATGCTTGTTGAGGTCGGTCCGTGAATTGGGTGATGAGCCTGGGCAGATGATCAAGTTACAATAATAAGAATCCTGCTTGCATAATTATGACAGGTAGTAGGAACGTAGACAAAAAGAAAAATTGTCCCTCTGATAGTTTTTTTTTTACGTTATCAAAAGATTACGGCAATATATTGAGTTAAAATGTGGCATGACGTCAGTGCCCGGTAGATTTTATACTGAATTGTGACGTAGCGAGCCCCCACTCCCAAACTTTAATGCGTTTTATCTAAAAAAAAAAAAAAATTGTCTGACGGACTTTTTTTTACCGGTTATCTAAGTTATGCCCAATCGATTTTCCTTTCAAGGCAAAAACTTTTATGAAGAACCACAAAAAGAAAAAAGCAATTTACCGAATTAAATAATTGTACACAATTGTAATGCTTCAATCACAAGACTGGACTAAGACAAATTGGTTCCGCAGCTTAAACTTGCGCCAATAAGTTGTTTGCGTGAACTTTCGGGACTGAGTTAATAACTTGGAATAAGACTAGGTTGCTACTTTCGACCGAGAAACGGCGGAAGTTTTAGTAAAATATAAGCAAATTGTTATTGTTTTTGATAAACCCAGAAGAAAGATACTTGAAAAAATAATTGTGTTCATTGTCCAGTCAAATAATTCCGATGTACGGGTTGTGTAAATGATGATTATGGCAAGAAGAGATGTATGGAGGTACCTAAGTAAACGATTACACTTGGGTGGTAGGTTTTTACTCAGATTTTCCGTTCTTGTGAAAATATTTCCGGGTCTGTTTCCTAATAATTATGCAATTTATTTTTAAACGAATTTTGTAAATGTTTTCGCGGTTTAAGAAAAATCCTTGTGTAAATGGCGATTTACAGAGTGCGATCATTTGTCGCTTCAATAGGGTTGACGACTGGGAAAAAAAAACTATTTAGTCCGTCAGTCAGATAATAAAAAAATATTAGACACGTATTTTTTCCTTTATCATATTAATACAAAATGGTTTAGATAAAAACGCATTAAAGTTGGGAAGTGCGGGCTCGTGACGTCACAAGTCAGTACAAAATCTACCGGGGAGTGACGTCATGCTACATTTTAACTCAATGTATTGCCGTAATCTTTTGATTGCGTAAAAAAATAAAAAATAAGTGTCCAATATTTTCTAATAATCTACCAGATGAACCAAAAAAAATTATTGAACATCCTTATTTATTGTATACCACGGCAAGGAACTTGTATCGTGTAAATAGGTCTTAAGGCAACTCCTAACACATCAATACGTTAATAAATATCTATTTATTGGATCAATCTTGTTTATATCTGTCACAGGGGTTAAGGTATCAATAATCGACCTTGACATTTTCCGTGAGTGCCGTGTCACTGAGAGGAACATTAACCTGTGAGAGCAACACGCTTAACCTAATTACTTAGAATGTGGTGGTGCTGAGAAAAGGGCAACGCTGTTACAGGCTATTGGATTAATTTTGTCGGTTATTTATTAATACGATACCTGTAAGATGAAATTTACTGTTTTTACATTTTGGAAAGAAAATTGTAGGCAATTTTATGCTACTTACAATCAACCTGTAATGTTACCACTGCTGTCACAAAGGCCTCCTTTCTTCAAGAGGGAGTGGGGTATAATCTACCATGGGGGCCCAGTGCGGTTATGTTATTTCTAAACTAATATTCTATGGTTTTTTTTTTATTTTTTTATTAATGTTTTTTATTTTTTTTGTAATGAATAAACTCAAACACTACTGAACCGATTAAAAAAAATTATTCACCATAATATAGTATGCTACATTATCACTTAGTATCATAGGCTATAATTTATGAAGACATCACGCGGGCAAAGTCGCTGGTGGAAGCTAGTAACGAATAAAATTAAATTGTAGCGCAACATCGAACGATGTTTTATTGTTTTTTTTTTACAGTTTACGATTCTACCTAGATTATAAGTTAATTTTTAAGAAGGTTTTTAGTTTCTAGATTATCAAGGTTTCAAAAACACTAAATATTGAATCGACCTTCATTCATTATTAATTATTGCCTGTATAATTCTTATTTATTTATTTATTTAAAAACACATACAACTATCATCACAGGCTTACCTAATACAATAGTGTAGTTATAGACTAGCTTACAGAGATTAGACTTAAAATTATATTATTAATAGCTTTCAGAAAAGCAAAATGTGGCCCGTGTGAATTCACTCAGAGTACAACTGAAGCAGTCAATCTGTTGTGACACCATATTGAGTGTATGCAGAGCACGCGTCAGCGGCGCGTGCTGCAGCAGGTTGGTGCGAGCAGGTGGCACCCATAGCAGCGGCGATCGCCTCCATCGCCCCACGTACCCATCAGGTACACACAACCCAACCGTGCGTAGAAAGCCTGGGTTGTAAATTTTACCACGCATAATCTTAAATAAGTAAGGGGCATGAGCTACTACTTCCCTTCTTACTTCCAGTTTACTATAGCCTACCATGCCCAGCACAAATAGACTAGGATACAACAGTGGATACCCTGGATACACACCATACTGCTTTAGGTACAGGAATCTCACAAATTTGTTCTGGATCCGTTCTAGCATCAGTTTGTACTTGGCTTCATTTGGCGACCAGACGATAGCATTGCATTCCAAATGACTTTTTACAAGCGCTTCGTTGCGTTCTTGACGACATTATCATTCTCTTGCCCATATAACAATTCATTTGTTATCGGCGCAAAAACTGTTCCTCGTCCATACTTCTCTATCATCTCGGTAGTCATTTTATTTATTATTTATTTAAACTTTTCACACTCAAAAAAGTACAAAGGCGGACTTAATGCCTTAGGCATTCTCTAACCATTTCTAACCATATCATCTTTCACGCAGACCATCCATCGCTTTTGTGGTTCCTCTACTCGTGACGTGTATACAGGGTGGCAGGGACATCGATCAAACTATAAAACTGAAAAAAAAAAACTGCTGTTTCATAGAAAAGTTCAATACCTTCGCGGTCAAAATGTATGCAACAGCAATATTTGTTTTAAATAACCGACCAAATATTTCAACGTTTCAGAATCATGTACCTAAGTACTGAATCCATGGTAACAACTGGCGCGGCGATGTCCTTGTATAGAATTCGTGACGACAATATCAAATAATTGTTTCCATCACAAAAGTTGGTACTACATTTAACAAAACACAAACGTTACAATGTTAGAAACTAAGTTCCCACATCGTACTGATAGTTGTGTGGCTAACCGCAATTCTGAGCGGGGAACTGTAACGTCTTCTGTGGTTACCCGCGCCCTTTAACCGTGCAGTGTGTGTGAGACCTTAGTCGTGTTTACGTTTGTAAATGTTATGCTGGTTTTTGTAAGATTACCTTGCACATATAAGCAGGTTAGAGTCTTTGAATGCTGCAAGTCTTAGGAAAACTAGGTTACTTTTTTACTCGATAGATACATTGTTAGAACCATCGACGTTTGCTAAGATTTCTTGCTTCTATGTCAATAGTCTCCGCAAGACTAGAACTATGGTTTCCTAAGATTGTGGTAGTCACCAAATTGTGTCCGCAATTTACGGTCGAATGACGTCACTGAAACGTTATTTATGTAAGTAAGTTGGTGTGTTTGCCTGGAGAGCGTTTTTTGACACCGTGAAGTCAAAAATCGCTGCCATCATTTTCTTGACAACCGTCACTGAAGCCGTTACGTGGCGGCCACCGCTGTAGTAGGAAACCATAACTTAACAACTTTTATAACGTAGATATATAAGAAAGTAATATCTGTAGCAACGAAAGAGGTAAACCTTTCCTCTATCTTACCTACATCAATCTGCCTAGCCTTTTCCCAACTACATTGGTGTCGGCTTCCATTGTAACCGGATGCAGCTGAATACCAGTATTTTACATGGAGCGACTGCCTATCTGACCTCTACAACCCAGTAACTGGGTAATACGGTACCCCTTGGTAAGTCTGTTTGTCAGACTTTCGGGCTTCTGACGACCCATAACGACTGTCAAAGATTCATGAATGACAGCCGGGACCAACGGCTTAACTTGCTTTGCGAGGCATGGAGTCGTCTCGGTATGTAAAGATCGACCCATGCACAGATCAACCCCGGCAAGCGTAGTTTAACGGCGTGCGGCTGTTATTACTTAGCCACTATCTATCTTACTCACATGCACCATGTATATCATTAATTCATGATAAATATAGCCATCCGGGCCGCTCATATACGGCTTTCTATGACGCCATCTTATCAATCATTCACAGCTATCTCGTTAACCACAATGCCATCACCCATGACGCAAACGTTTTGTCCCAAACAACGTGTTTATAACTAAAAACAATTATTATCGTGCCGCCACCAAATAACACGCGCCGACCTTAATATCTCACGTTGCATTCGACAGAGCCAATTCAAATTCACCCACTTTTGGCTATGTCCCAACGGAATGTTGCTTTGAACACGTTTCACAAATAATTATTGCTGCCCAAATGCTGTGTGCGAAATTCAAATTAGTTATTGAAACGATGAAACCGCAGTCAGCAGCGTCGAGGATTTCTTAAAATAGAATACTCTCATGCCAACACGAATTCTAGGACAACAGATACATATCGCGACAAAAAATATTACCTATCCTGTGTTAGCAATTTAGTTTCCAAAAATGTAAACAAATATTTGTTTTTGGAAAAAAATCTGTAACGCTGAGGGACACTTATTAACGCCCACAGGCTTCTATTGTGGCCAACTTCTATTGTGTCTCGATCAGTGTCCTTCAACTGATTAATAATAAAATATCTACTCATAAAGTTCAGTTTGCCATATTTTTTAAGACTTATCAATTGTACTAGACATCCTGAATTCAACATAATTTATATAATTACTACCTTCCGACAGCGGTTTCGCCCGCGTGATATTATTATTATTATATTAATACGTGAAGCAAAAACTTTGTACCCCTTTTTACGAAAATTACGTGGACGAAGGACTATGAAATTTGGCACAGTGGAAAGAGTGCAGAAATATTATAGTTACCAAAGTACAGTAGCAGGGCTGACTACCTACTCATAAAAAGACTTGCATAGGTGATAAAGTCATAGGTATTGCTACTGAAGAAGCCTATTTAGTGCCCCAACGCATTTCGGAAACCAATCATTAATAATAATAATAATAATAAATATTTATTCAGTATTAAAATTGGTAAAATATTAATAACGTAAAAGCTTAAAAATAATTTATAAAGGTATTATAATGTTAGATGCCTGTACTAGGATAAACCTGTATCACAGGCGGCATGAGCTCACACTTTATGCTAATTGTAGGACAATATAATTCTTAACAATATTTAACATAACAAGTCTTGAAATAATGACAAAATTGAATTTCCTAATTCATTATTTTATACCTAGTTAACTTAAATACTATTTACCTTAAATATAAAAATAACAAAAAGTCTTAAATACGTAATTTCATAATTAGTTTGCGTAGTATAGTTTTTGCACTTTATAGCCTAGTTAAAACACAAGATATGATTTTGCGTCAGCAAAATTTGAGAGTGGGTTAAAGTCATTGTTGCACAAAATTTAATAACGTTCGAGGCTATGTGTGTATTGGATTTTACTGCGGGCGATTAATGTGCTTAGACATCAAGAAAAACGAGTATTAGTAGGGCAGTGCAGTGTTTTGTTTAGTCAGCAGCAGGCAATAAACACGGAAGTCTGGCCTTAGTATGACGTTCTAGGCGCCGACGTAGTCGATGGAATTGATATACCTGTACTCCGCTATTTTCCTAGCAGGGCAATCTACCTCTCCCGTTTTGTGGTTATTGGGCTTTTTAAAACGTGAGCAAGTTGCACATTTCGGTGTGTCATTGACATAACATTGTAACAACAACATTGTTAAAATTGTTTATCTTCTATTCTGTGAAAACGTCGTTTATTCCCGTTATTCATCAAACCTAACGAGCTAAAGCAAGACTCTACGATGAAATTTTTTACAAAAAAATAAACAATTGACTTCGAAAAAAAAAACACTACAAAGTGAAAAATAACTTTAATTTCGGAAGTCGGAAGTCGGAAGTCTTTGGTTTTGAATTTTTTGCCACCGACTTCCGAAATTAAAGTTATTTTTCACGTTGCAGTGATTTTTTTTTAAGTTTTTTATTTTTCACTTTTTAGTTGTGGGTACCTACCCGATAAAAATTCAAATCAAAATTAAAATATTTTATTTCACATAAACCTACAAAGGTACTTATGAAACGTCAGAAGCTAGGTGCACGGTTCCAATTGGTCGTTTCCTATGGAGAAGAGCCGGTAAGAAACTCCACGGTTACTCTTTTAAAAGTAAATTGTTTTACAGTGTTAAAAGGTACCAACAAGTACCAGGTACTTGGAAAAATATAAAATAGTCCACAGATCTACAGTCTGTTAAGCCTACAACGTTCTCATTTTCACAAAATTTTGAAGAAAATAAACTTTATAAATGATAAATAAAAATAAAGACCTATTTAAACCAAATGACATGATTGCCACTACAGCTGTAACAAACCAAATTAAATTAAAAAAAAATATATATATATATACTTAGAATATTGTAAGTATATAATGTCAAATAATAAAAAGATTATGTCAAGGATGTAAAAAAATAAAATTAAAAGTAAAATAAAATAATTATCGTAATTTGGGAGCAGTTACTAGACATTTATATAGTTAGGCCGTTAATGAGGTACCAGGGAAGCCACATGTGCAGAAGGAATTATTGTCAAACTTCCTTGTCTTCAACGGAGTATTTAATCTTATAATATGCTTTTTTGATAAGGACACGTTTGATGTGGGTTTTGAACTTTCCAGCAAATACCACTACCTGCTATGTAAATAACAGTGACAGGAAGTTATCATCTTATCATCCTTATGTTAAGTCAAGTTATCATCTTACTAAGTGGGAGAAAGACGTATTATTAAAGCTTAATCAAAAACTACCCAAGCAAAGTTAATAAAAATTATATGGGACCAACTTGGGAGCATACCCTTTCAAACAAAAAAAAAAAAATTAAAACGCCGATTTTATGTTTCCAGAAAAAGCAATATTCCTGAAAAAATTTCACACAATATCGCCACCATTGAAAATGATCTTTTATGGAATGACAGGGATATCAATTACTTAATTGTTTGAATTGTGAACGTACACCTTTAGTAGCAAAATGCCATTTCATTATGCACAGGTCACACCGCGAACTTAGCTAAGCTATTTTTTTTTTTTTTTGTTCATTTATTTGCATACCTACCGTAATGTGTTTAAGAGATGTTACATGAGGCTTAAAGCTAAAGTACAGTTATGGACAGCAACATAAGTTACAATTCAAATTCAAATTCAGATTTTTATGCTTATCTAACGTACAGTTAATTGTTAAGACCTACGTCGATTTGTGTCTTTAATATCTAAAAAGAGGTCTATATGCCTATAAAGCTATTTCATACAACTGTCGTGATTTGAAAATAGGATGGTTAATATATCATGTTTTTTTCTGACTTTACACTTAAAAAAGTAGGCTTACCACTTTTCACACATTTAAGTCCTTTGTTTGAAAAGTGGTCAACCACCAACGTTCCCGATTGCACATAAATAAAATAATATTAGGGCGATAGAGTTACTTGGCTTAGCTGAATTCGTCGGGTTAGCTAACCCCACGAACCCCATAGTTCCAGAAGTGAAAGTCAGCTCGCATAATATCTTAACTATTAAGTTCGTCGACTGAAATATGAAAAGACGTCCTTGTCAACTATATTTTTTTCTATAAGCAGTATTGCAGGTCAACCCATGAGGTTGTCGGCTCCTTAACCGTCTGCCTTAATAAAGGACATTGTTCGGCGTCCATACATCGTTCGCCTAAGAACCAACGGAGACGGGAATTTACCTCCTGTGTTCTAAATAATGCATATATTCGACTGAACCTAAATTAAAATCACGGACACTGCTGAGAATTGTAAAAAATCTAAAACACTTTCGGATTTTGGGGTTATAATTAGGTCAATAGAAACATACTAACTTAGCGTTTATTATTGAAAATACATTGGATTTTACCTTCAAACGTTTAATTAAATATATGGGCAGATGCCCGTAATTATCAGAATCGGCCATGGCTTTAATAAGTGGTAATGTGGGTAGGCACCAAAAAATGAATCACTCGAGTCACAATCAAAAGTTATTTATCGCAACAAAATATCTTTACAGAATTTCACTAAAAATCTATTCACTGTTAATTAGGAAATCACTTAATCAATCGGTTTTAATTATTTTTGAAACACAAAGGGACATGATTACTCGGAACAAAAGCGATTCGTCGGATACGTGGTGCGCTAGCCGTTGACGTTCGGAAACAAGTGACGTTCAACATGGCCGCGCTGACCATCGCCGCGACGCTCCGCCAGACTGACTGCTGTCAAATCTCGTTCCGACGTATCTCTTAACAGATGGAGCTAGCAATGCGCCGTCACGGCCGGACTGACTTTCGACCGTCCTCGGGCGCATCAGATTGCAGTCCTGTAACAATCACTCAATCAACCGAACAGGTGTCAGTAAACCTACCCGCTCGCCCAACCTGACAAACTATGACTGGTAGACATAACATTACTCTCCTCTCATACTAACTGTAACTGTCTCAGAACAAAAGAAAGCGTGTGTCCTTTCGACCAATCATGGACCGGACGGCACCTTTCTCTAAACATTTAACAAGCAATGCACTCTATACTCGATCAGCATGTCCTATCAACCAACCCTTAGGTCTGGCCCGGACGATACCGTCGTGTTGCGATCAACTTTCCACACAATATTAACCTGGGCCGGACGGGTGTGTCCTTTCGACCAGCCACTCGTGCATGGCCCGGACGACACTGTCCCTTCGACCAGTAAACACTTAAGGTTGGACCGAATGAATGTGTCCCCTCGACCAGCCGCTATCAGCTGCATGGCCCGGACGACATTATCTCTTCGACCACCTTCTTCACATTATTCGACGACTGCTCCCAACGCCCCAACATAGTTAAGTAGACTTCATGCAAATAATGCTTACAGATTACACATACCTATAAGTTACGGACTGTCTTGCTCTGCGTGAATTTGGACTTCATGCTCAATGATTTCATGATCTGAGATGTTACTAAGGGTATCAGACTCTGCTGTAATTGTGTCTGATCCTGCGGAAAGGGTATCGGAGCTTGCAGTTAATGTATCACGACTACTTAGTCTGTCGAGGTGACCATTATCGAGTTCAACGTTTTCCGGCGCCGTCATGGCCTCCTCAATCATCAAACTTTTAGATATTTCAACTAACCCGTCATGACCCCGAGGTACTGGGCGCAAGTTCTCATGCGCGTATTTAAAAGTACGATGTGAACCGGTTATGCTTTTCAACTCGTAACGATCGTTGTCTAATACTGCGGTTATTACATAAGGACCCCTAAACTTCTTATCTAATTTCGTTTGGTTTCGTTCGCTGCTTTTGATAAATACGAAATCGCCTTTAGAAAACGGCTTGATAGTGGCTCGACCTTGGTTAAATCGCAGAGTATCGGATGCGGCTGCCCTTTGTATGTTATCAGACGCATCTTGCCTAGTTGACTCTAGGTCAATTCGCTGTTCTTGTTCTGGATCTGGACTTGAAGACCTAATTTTCGACAAACCTAGAGATTGGGAACGGATACCGAACATGAGTTCTGTTGGCGTAAATTTAGTGACTGTAGACTTAGTACTATTTAGCGCTAACTGAACATTTCCTAACTCGTCACGCCACGCTTTGTTAGGATCGTTTTCGATAATAGTTAGCAAACTTTTCAAGGTGCGCATCACGCCTCCTACTTGCCCGTTTGCCCTGCTGGAGCCCGTGGCTATAAAACGCAGCTTAATATTATATTCTGAACAAAAGTTCTTAAAATCCTGGCTAATGTAACACCTGCCCTGATCGGCTATTATGCGCTTAGGTGCTCCAAAAAGGCAAACGGCATTTTTAAGGGCTCGAACTGCACTGGCTGCGGCTAATGAAGAGGTATGCTCTAATAATACGTATTTAGTGAATGCGCCGATAATTACCGAACAATATTCCTTACGGTCACTTTTTCCACTTAGTTTCCCGGTGAAGTCTATATGAATCGTGTGCTACGGTTCCGAAACCTTAGGGATGGAGTGTAGCTGCACAGGTTGAGCACCTGAGGGACCTTTTGATGCCTTGCAAACAATGCAAGAATCAATAAATTTCCTAACGTACTTGGACATCTGAGGGAACCAGTACTGTTCATACAGTTTATCCAGTGTTTTGTCACTACCCAGATGTTGTAATTCATTACGAACGTGATTGATCAAGGTCCATATTAAGGAACGAGGGACGACTGGCAGCCACGAAATAATCTTGTTTCTTACAACCTTCCTATAAAGAATGCCATCCTTAACGTCATATGTCTGACTAACCGTGTCGGGAAAATAGTTATTATTGTGCTTGTTGATCAAGTCTTGGATCTCTACATCACATTTTTGTTCTACAGAAAGCCAACCCTGATGCAATTCTACAAAATGTACTGTCTTGGCTGTGGGTTTAGAAGAAACTTGCGATGTGGAAGCTAAGCTATTGGCGTCTGGCAAGGGATTTCTAGAGAAATAATCCGCGTGTTCCATGCCACGACCTTCGCGATATACGATGTCAAAATCGTATGCTTGTAAAAACGCCCACCAGCGATGAACACGTGGGGTTAGATCAGTTTTAGATTTCGATGCCTTTAGTGAGTTACAGTCCGTGAAAACCTTGAAACGTCGGCCGTATAAATAATGCCGGAAGTGTTCTACCGCTCGTACGACTGCTAGCGTTTCTAGTTCGTACGAGTGGTCGCGGGACTACTTCAGATGTACGTCGGCTAAAGTATTCTACAACATGAGGCAGGTCTTTCTTTTTCTGTATTAGGATTGCCCCATAGCCCTCGGAGCTGGCGTCGCAATGCAACTCAACGGGTAAGTCCGGGTCAAAGATCATCAGAACTGGTTCGGAGGTTAGTATCTCTATAATGGTATTACGAATCTTTTCATGTTTTTCTTCCCATTTTACAGGACCTTTCAGTTTTGTTAAAGGATACAACGGGCCAACAATGTTTGTAAATCCAGGGATGAATTTTCGAAAATACGACGCAAGACCTAAAAATTGACGTACTTGCGTCGCAGTTTTTGGCTGAGGAGACTATTAAAGCCTGTATTTTGCGCGAGTTTGGTCCCACCTCTCCGCACTGGAGAGAATAACCCAAGAAATCAATTTTCTTTTTCATAAACTTAAATTTTTTAAGGTTTAATGAGAAACCAGCGGCAGAGAGAGCATTTATGACTTCATCAAGACGTTTAAGACCCTCGAATATGTCATTAGAATAACATAATACATCATTCATGTAAATCAGAGGCTTATCCTTCAGCTGATGGACAGCTTTTGTGATGCAGCGTTGATAAACCGAAGGGGCATTGCGTAACCCGAAGGGCATCGCGAGATATTCGTACTGCCCCTCGGGCGTTACAAATGCTGTCTTTTCTACTGAGTCATGGTGGATACTAATTTGGTGAAATCCTCATGCCATATCTAAGGATATGAAATAATGGGCACCACTGAGCTGATCTATTTGTTCCTCAATACGAGGGAGGGGGTAGTGTTCGGGTCGTGTATTGGAGTTAAGCTCCCGATAACACACATTCTCTCGGTGTTATCTTTTTTCTTCACCAAGAGAATTGGGCTCGCGAAAGGTGAAGAGCTTTCCCGAATTACACCTGCATCGAGAAGCTCTTGAACCTTTTCCCTAACAATTTGCTTCTCAATTGGTGCTAACCTATATGGGCGTCTTTGTACAGTTTTATGTGGGTCTACTAAATCAATTTCTAACTCTCCTGTATTCACGCGCCTATGGGGAACACCTTCAACGAAGCAGCTAGCATATTGGTTCAATAATTTAATGAGAGCGTCTCTATCATCACCTGTCAAATCCGTATCTATCTGAGTAAAGTCGGGCTGGGTAACAATCGACTCACAAACATTAGCTTGTTCCTCAAAATGAAATATCAAGTTATCATTATTCATTTTAACGCTCACACCGTTTTCTAAAATGTCCCTACCTATTATAACAGGGTACATAAGACAAGAGTCTGGTACTACATGAAATGTCAAGATTTGTAAAATTTCTCCAAGATTTACCTTACTCGAAATTTGTGACGTACATTTTATTTCATCGCCGCCAATGCCCGTAAGATCCACGAGATTATTGCGCACAGTACCTGGGAACTTATTGGAGAAGCTTTCCTTTATCAAAGAGCAAGACGATCCGCTATCAAATAAAAAAGAGACTGGCTCACCGGATGACCTCCTCAAAGTACCCCTCGACAACCGTTGACCTCTTTCCTTGCAGCAGTTCCACCACCTTTCCCCTTTTCTTGACAATTCGTTGCAATGTGTCCTGGATTACCGCAAATGTAGCAGATTACGGTCGAAGTCTTCTCGGGGGTACGTGCGGCAGTTGACGGACCTTGCTGTTTAGTCATCGCAGAAGAATCTTCTCGTCGCTTTCTACAGTCGGCTTGCCGGTGTCCAGGGAGTCCACACCAATGACATTTGCCGGGAAATCTTGCGTCCGCAATAAGTCTAGGTCGCTTGAAATCAGGTTCTTGGATTTCAGTTACCTCCAATCTTCTCTTTAGTGAAATGCCGCTTAAGATTCTAAATAGCTGAGCTTTGGTAGTGACAGCATGTGCATTTAACTCACGGCGTATCAAACCATCCTTCTGACACAAGACCGATATGACGAATCCTGTTATAACATCTTCTGGCATTTGGGTCTTAGGTATACATTCTATCATATTCCACAAGCGTAGGCCAGTTTCTGATGCGGTTTCCTTTGCTCCAATTTGAAATCGCAATACTTCATCAAAGTAGTCTTGAAATAATTTCGGTCTACAAAATCTGCACCGGTAAGGGCCACAAGCAAATCCACACTCTCTAGATGTTTACTCAAGACTATAAGTTCTGTAATCTTGCACCAACCTTCTATATCCGCGTCGGCATCTGCAGGATTAAACTGTACGAGCTGCACTGTACTGGACTGGACGCCAGCACTTGCCACCGGCGGTTGCGATGTTGCTAACATACGAGTAAGTAGGGCTTCCATATTACTCAACAACTTCAAGGCGCTATTTTCGTCAGGCGGTCGTTTTTCCTCGGTCGTTAGCACATGGGATCCCACTTCTGATATGGGCAGATGCCCGTAATTATCAGAATCGGCCATGGCTTTAATAAGTGGTAATGTGGGTAGGCACCAAAAAATGAATCACTCGAGTCACAATCAAAAGTTATTTATCGCAACAAAATATCTTTACAGAATTTCACTAAAAATCTATTCACTGTTAATTAGGAAATCACTTAATCAATCGGTTTTAATTATTTTTGAAACACAAAGGGACATGATTACTCGGAACAAAAGCGATTCGTCGGATACGTGGTGCGCTAGCCGTTGACGTTCGGAAACAAGTGACGTTCAACATGGCCGCGCTGACCATCGCCGCGACGCTCCGCCAGACTGACTGCTGTCAAATCTCGTTCCGACGTATCTCTTAACAGATGGAGCTAGCAATGCGCCGTCAAATACATAATGTACTATTAGGTAGTCAAAACCATTCTTTCTTTATAAGTAGTTACTAATTTATTTGTAGTTATGACTAGTTTAGGACTATGAAATCCCAGCTAGAGGTCGATATTTCAAGAGGAAATCACAGTCCTTTGTTCACGCCAAGTTGTTAGTTAAAAGTAAAAAAAACAGAAAATGCAATAACACAAACGAATACACACAAGCTACGCAAGATGCAAGCGCAGGAGTAAGGATGCGAGTGACAAAATAACAACGCTGTCATTACTATGAAATGTCAAACTGTCATCTGTCAATTCATCGACAGTCAGTGTCGCGGTTGCTCGTTTCACACAGCGCTTTTAATCACTTTATTCTGTTTGTAACTAAATCACCTTATTCATAGATCAAGCGCTGAGATTGCTGAGCGTTGTAATTACGGGGCACACTATACCGCTGCGCAAAAAGACTTGGCTGTATGAGCTATTGCCCTTTGCCTACACCAAAACGTCAAATTGGAACAAAAATAATGGCGCCGGGGAATACGTAGGGAATTACTTTTTAAAATGTTTTCGAAATTAAGAAGTGTCCGTTCTATTGTAATAATTGTAATGTAAATTATAAAACAAACTAGTAATTACTGTAAAGGTTTCATACGTGTTGATTCATAGGCCATTTTTAACAATGTCCTTTAGACCTCCAGCCATGATTTTTGTGAACTAAGCTTAACCGAGCTTCGTTAGCTTAGGTCACGGTGGGACCTGCGCTTTATAGCTATCAATATTTTGTATCAAATTGAATTTACTAGTATTGTCAACATCGATTCCAATCACGTCACGTCCAATAATATGTATAATATGAATATTTTGATGTACGTGTTACGCGAATGGCGATTACGCCTCGTAATATGTTTTCATTGAGGATTAATTTTGTGTTTTAATTTACTTATGGGCTTTTTCAGTAATTAATTGTTTGTGAGAATTTTTGTGTGGGCATGGTCTGGTCGTTTCGGAGTTTTTTTCTACGATTAATATAGGTACCTAGAAATGGAAACAAGTGTAAATTCTTCTTTTAAAACACTTGCGCAATTGCGTAACACAAATTCCTAATTAATTGCTTCATATTACGAGTATGTATGAAAAATTCATCTGCTCGACAACGTATGTACTCGTATGTTCAATCATCAAAATGAAAAGAACTGCAATTGTTAGTGTGTTACGTAATTACCTCGCTGGAGTGCTAGTAGCGGCACTCTATACACTGTTGTGTGATCACAGTTCTATTTTTTTTATTTGAATCTCTCTAGCCTACCTTTCAGCCATTTTTATTTGCTACTCCATTTTTCGTAAATTCAGTCCTTGTAGACTTTTGATATAATTATCTAAAACAAATACGATCAATCAATACAAAGGGCAGCGCACTGACCTCAACAATCAAATAAAATAACAAGTCACAGTGACTCAGTGACAATGCAATGCTTACGGCGATTTAGCCGGTCCGAGGAAGCGCCACTATTTTGCCAACTATACGTATCGTATAGTTAAAGTTAGAAAGCAACGATCTTTCAAATTGACAGAAATGTCGTTTTAAAACTCTGAAAGACCATTGCTTTGCTTAATCCTTCTTCTGGATGCCGATTGATTTCTTTTGGAAGGACGAGTGCCTACAGTCCATATACCGACATTGTGTTTATCCATTCCATAAAATACAAAATAAAATGGATTTTATTGTCAGTACCTACCTAAGCAGTTAACTGTACTTAAAAACTGTAGGTGAACGTTGAACAGTTAGATGCATGTTTAAAATGTACTAAAATAAGTATCAAATATTCTGCAAGTATTGTATATTTATTCAGCACTGAATAAAGATGAATTCAAACCTCCTCGATACCTCTTACCTAAGATGGCATGTGAGCACCTCTCGGCGTTCTAGATATTGCACATGCTTGCCACCTATTACTGAGGAAAATATTCTCAGGAACCTGCACGTCGCATAATATTATGAATTTCCTAGAACCTTCTAGTTTTAAACGTAAGTTTTCATTGTACTTCGCAAGATTTTTTCCATAATTATGCTATGTACGTTTAAAGTTTTCTACTTCTTGTTGGTTTTTATTTTCTACTTACTCTTTTCAAGTATATTTAAAAAAAAAAGAATTATTGTAGAAAATTTAATTGGCTTTATTTATGATTGTATTTTCATTATTTTTCTCATATAATATAAATGTTATCTATGTACATGTACGGTCAGGGAAATGACTTCTTGAGCAAACTGACAACCTACATGAATTTGCCGTGTTACAGCCATTTCATACAACTGTCAAAGGTAATTTGATTATACGGACAATTTCCGTTTTTAGTCAATTTACTTTGCACAATTAATTTCCCTGACTTTACATAGGCGTTTTTACTTTTCTATGTTTTGTTTTAACAATGAAACAGAACGCTATTTGTTTATCAGTACTTCCAGTAATTCAGCAAGTCTGCCCACTTTTTATAAAACATAAAAGACTATCACATCAGTGTTAATATTACGAAAAATAATTACAACTTCGCGTCAACACATGCGATCCCTAATGGCGAGTGTATGTAAATATACTGACTAATTAATCCAAGCACGAAGGTTTTATCAAAATTGTGAAAATGTTTGAATAGTGTAGCTTTATTTTTGTATGGTATGAAAATATGAAAATATACGAGTACTTTATGCTTTTTTTTAAATAGGTCATCATGTGATGCAGCAGACAGTC
This sequence comes from Agrochola macilenta, assembly GCA_916701695.1. Lineage (NCBI taxonomy): Eukaryota > Metazoa > Arthropoda > Insecta > Lepidoptera > Noctuidae > Agrochola > Agrochola macilenta. The sequence goes on along the minus strand of OU753560.1, from coordinate 16,387,940 downwards.
TGTTTACATGGGTTTTAATTAAGGAAGTGTATAGTATAGGATAATGTACCGCTAATTGCGGCATAATAGTGGCACTGCCTCGGCTCGGCTAAAGTGCCGTAAGCATTGCATTGCCACTGTCACTTGTTATTTTGTTTGATTGTTGAGGTCAGTTCGCCGTCCTTTGTATTGATTCATCGTATTTGTTTTAGATAATTATATCAAAAGTCACTACAATGACTGATCAATCTGCCTAGCCTTTTCCCAACTATGTTGGGGTCAGCTTTCAGTCTTACCGGATGCAGCTGAATACCGTATAAATGTAGCGACTGCCTATCTGACCTCCGTAACCCAGTAACTGGGTTGTCAGATTTTCAGAGTATTTTAGATACCACAATGACTGAATTTACGAAAAATTAAGTAGCAAATGAAAATGGCTGAAAGGTAGGTTAGATTAGGTTCGAACTGTGACACCTCACAACTTCCAGGGTCCGTTTAGGCACAAGAGAATGTAATGTTTTTGCAATGTGGTGTTTTACAGCGAACTAACCTCAACAATCAAACAAAATAACAAGTGACAGTGGGTTACACGACATTGGCAGTTACAATGCAATGCTTATACTTTAGCCGGGCCGAGGCAGCGCCACTATTATGCCGCTAGCGGCACTCTCGGCATACACTGCCTTTAATTAATTAATTGCATGCAAGAAAGGTCTACAAACTCTTGAAAATTAACGAAAATGAAAGAGTGTAGAATATTAAATATTTCGGATGTCACACACTAACATAGGGTAGGGTGGTATACGACGGCGTGGTCGATAAGATTGCGCACATGTCATTAATCGACACCATTGTGAAACACGCTGCCAACTTCAGTCGTGTTTTGATTGCTTTGCATCTTGGTATGCACTCCAGGGAAAATATTGGGATACGAGTGAAAACAGCAAGACCAGCTGAGCTGGGTTATTGCGTAACACATAAATGCCAATGGATCGCAATGCCCTTCATTTTGACAGTTCAGCTACGTTCATTGCGTTATTTACGTTCCTTACCAGACGATTTTTTTAAACAGATGAAGAATTTTAGAAATTTCCTTCATAGCCTCGACTTGTGATTGAAATTGTGGTACGCTCGATTCGGGTGCTGGTGTGTTCAAAGTTTTTATAACCCTCTGAACTATTTTTGTGATATTTTTCAAGTAAAAATGATAAAAATAATGTAAGAATTAGAATATTTCACTGATCATTTTACTTGTGAGATGGAGAGAGATGGCAGTAGTATCAATATAATATAAAATCTACAGTACAACACAACTTAGATACAGCATAAATTTGAAAATTTGCATTCATTCATCTCAATTTTACGAATGTATTTTGTTATATGACTTCACAAGTTATTGCGTTTGCATAAAGATCATTAAAATATTGGTGATTTTGAAGGCGCACTCAGTTCAGACGGTGATCGTTTTTACGAATTTTGCCGATACTACATCTAAGTTGTGTCGTACTGTACCCCCAAATACACACACACACACACACACACAAACCAAATCAGAAATACCCTCTGCCTCAAATGGAGGTCACAGTTCGATTCCTAACTAATTCCCGTCTGTTAAATCGTGTGCGATCACTGATTTATGTTCGCAATCCATTGCGTACCGACTGAACTTGGTTGTCATTAACCCTGAGGTTGGCGCGTAATGAATAGCGTTCCATGTGCTGCAGATTAAAGTTAACGAGAGACACCAACCCCGCGTGCACTGTAAGCCTTGTTATAGCTTTTCAAGCGGGTAAACATGTACTCTACTTACGTAAATGTAGTTTCTATAGGCTTTTTAATGTCTACTGCAGGCGGATATGAGTTTTCAATAGATTGGATGGTTTTTATTAAACATTAAACGTTGTTTTCATTGAAGTCATAGCCACACCTGATACTTGAAATGAGAGTATTTTAGTTTTAGTAGTAAGTCTTCGATTTTGTTCGTAATAGTTACGAACAAAATCGACAGACTTAGGTACTACTTATTGTAGTTATTATATTTATTAATAATAATAATTAACTAAATCTAAATTAACTTAATTGCCCATTAAGCACTATTTGCATGGAACATCATTCCATTCTGTATCTGGAGAAGGGCGTTGTTAGCTGCGCTACAGTTTATATTTTTGCAGCTATCATCGTTTTACTTGTTGTACTTAGTCATGTGTTATTATTCCGAAATAAACTTTTTATATATTTTTATATTCTATAATATTTTATTTCTTTAATGGCTGTAAGAAAAAGATATAGGTAATGCTTTTTAATTTGATCTCTATAATTATAATTATAGAGATCAAAGCGTGTTTAGGTCATTATACATAATATAACGTTTGTAGTTCCCGAAGGGGTTATGGATAGGTTTAGGTAATTCACTCATGAAAACTGAATATTACAATAAATAACTTAATATAAATAAAATAATTCTAGTCCTAAATTATGTTCAACTTGATAACTCAGACTTCACAGCTGCCTATTAAGTTATTACCATGTAAGTGTTACCACTTACTTACAATGATTTATCTTGTCTTAATCTCAATCTCTAGTGAGCGATGTTACCAACTGAGAACAAACTTGTGAGTCCTGATGTACTTAGTTAAAATAGTTACCAAGTTCCCGTAACTGATACTGTGAACTATACAGAGAAATAACTGCTAGATATACAAGGGAGGAATCCCTAAAGTTATGTGTCAAATATGTACATGAGGTGAATGTTGTAGCGTTGTTATAATCATGAAACTGATCTAGTTTTGTATTATTTTAAACTATTTTACTAGTTGGAAACGTAAGTTAAATGATAATCCTAACTAATATTATAAATGAGAAAGTGAGCTTGTATTTTTTTTTGTTAACAAACAAAAAAGAAATCGCGTTGAAACGGCTGAACGGATCTGAATTTGGCACATGGGTTGACCTGGAGAGAGACATAGGCTACTTTTCATCCTAGATCGCAGATGAAGTCGTGGGCATTAGCTAGTAGTCTATAAAGCAAGGCTTCTCTACTATGGCAAGTACTAGGTAATATGAATTTTGGCAAATATTTTCGCAACGAATTTCTTTAGTTATGAAAATTGTAACCCTTCTCAACGGCTATCCTCAAATACATTTTAGCTCTACTTTCTTTTACATCATAAATATATTAAGAAACATTTTATTTCATGTCTTCGATAAAGACGCTCGGATCAAACCTAGTTCACATCCTAGAGACGTGTATGAAATAAGTCGTGAAATAAAACTAACAAATAATATTATCCTCGTATGAGCAATCAATCTTCTGAATTATATACCGAAGAAGTTTTACTATGTTTCGCTCGTAGTGTTCGCGAATTTTTTCGATAATCGATTGCCGAAGTTTGGTTGGCCGTACAGCCAAGCAACAAAATGATAAACAGTAACTACAAATTTGTATTTTGTGTCGGTTTTGAGTGGCAATCAGGCTGGTTGCCCTCATCACCATAAGCGCCATCCGATCTCTTACCATCCTAACGATGAAGGAAAATATCGTGAGAAAGAAAAATAATTTTATTTGTCACAGAGAAACACGTGCAAAAAAAAAAAGATAATAAACTCATTTGAACAAGAAAATAAAACACATTAGATTTAAATACAATAACGAGCACAAAACAGAAATAGTCGGCAGCTGCTGGCACGTCATGACTGTGACAAGAAGGCTTCCACTCAGCATGATGCTGTGCTATGGGGACCCACAGCACAGCGCTGATTTTCAGTGGTCACCCGAAAAAGACACACGGAAACCAAGTCAGGTTTAATGAATTATACATAAAAAAATAAAATAAAATAAACAGTACTTACAATATAATGCTACTATACAACCAATAATAAAAATTAAATGATTAAAAACATAAAAACAATTATCCGCAGGCATCACCGTGCGTCCGTATAACATGTACCCACCTAAAACACCATTATCATCATACCTACAAGAATATTCAGTGTTTTGTCTCGCTCCCACCATCACCTGAAACCGGCATGTCCTAGAACAAAAAATTCGAAGATATGTGACATCTACCAACCCACACTGGATTATGGCCCACTCCCTCTCACAGAGTGGAGGTCTTTATTCCAGCAGTGGGAACGTTATTGGCGGATTAGGTATGCTTACTTATGCCATAGTCTTATATGCTTAAAACTAAAACACAGAAGTGCTGGAAATAGATGAGGGCCCTTGGGCAGTATACCCCCGCAAAGCTCCTTTACAAAGAGCACTTCTCTATCGCTTTTAAAGGTTTATTTCAGTAGAAAAATTCAATTAAAAATGTTTGTGATTTTAGTACAAAGCAATGCCTATGTAGGTTACTCGTTTAAAAAATGTATTTGACACTCACAACAAACTCATTTGCTGGGATTGAATAATCTGTATTTTTTTTGTGCTTTGACAACAATTCGTTGTAAATTTACCGTTAGGTTAGCCGGTTAGGGTATCGTTTATAAAAACAAAAACTTAAATTTCGTAAATGTCTTTTTCAATAAACTGTTATTCCTATAAATTATAAAAATGGACACGTTTGATTATTGTTATTTTTAATTCACATAATTCATAACCCATGTAACTTGATTCTAAATTGCATAACAGGAATATATTTTACACGGCATTTTTTATAGGACATATCTATATTTTATTTCCGAACTAAAGTGCCTGTACAACATACAAAACCAACCAACCAATATACACCAACAGATACAATGCCTGTGTTATATAGGTATTATAGTGACGGACCGTAGCTTCGTTTTCGTTTTCGGCCGAAAAGTCATGATTCGGCCATATTTTCGTTTTTCGGCCACAAACCAGCTGACGTTTCGGCCGAGCGGAATATCAAAAGTTCGTGAATGGTCGCGCGTCATTTGGTTTAATGAATCAATACACGAATTTAAAACCCTGCTCTTCCTATTCCTAGTAGTAAAAAAAAAAAAAAAAACTTGGATTTTTTCCGCTTCGTTTTCTGGCGAAATTAAGACTAAAGCCGAAGCTTCTTTTTCGTTTTCGGCTGAAATCCATTTTCGGTCGGATACTACTCACATAGAATTCTCAATCACGTGTTCTCTAGAACAATCATCGCGTCAGACCCTAAACACACAAAACATCTCCTAACAATTACAGTTATCGTCACTACCCGAACATCTTTCAAAGCTGCCATGACACAAATCAAAAGGTTACGTTACGATAAATGTAACTCATCTCACGTACGATCCTATATTATGACTCCTTCGTAAATAGCAGACACGTTCACCGGCCTTATGAAAGCAACAGGCTGATTACGCCCGCTTATGTGTGGCAATGGGAATATTTCTTACTTCTGAAGAATTAATATCAAGTAAGCCCTGGGGTTGTGGAATAATCTTTGGTTTTTGTAGGGAAAGAACTGAGATACAAAGATTTAAATCCTAGATGTGCCCACACCGTACTACGTTGCGCGAAAAAGTGTCCACACTGAGAAGGGTGACCTCGCACAATAACAATTGGCGTTTCCATGACAATCAAGTCAAGTGTCTGCGATATTGTGTGTCAGAGGTGTCAAAACGAAACAGAAACGCTACCATCTTTGCTGAGATAGATTATTTGAAATGTTCGAAAGGAAATTGTTATTAGGGCTCCATCTCAGAATACCAGATTCTCAAAATACATTCTGAAAAGACACGATTCTCTTAATACCAGATTTGCAATATACCCGAAGTACAGGTAAATGAACAATTGTTTCAGGTAATAAGTAAATAGTTTCTTCTCGATCAGAAAGTGATAATCTAATACTGTGGATTAACTTTGGATTTACTTTTTAAAGTATTATATTGTTTTAATCATTGTGAATGTGAAGACTATGTGGGTTATTCCTTTTTATTTTATTATTTAGTTGTTATCAAGGTCTGGCAGCTTGAGTAATTTATGCGGCCTACCCAAACGTCCTTTCTTTGGTATTGTTCGTCGAATCGTTGAGCTCCTTAAACCCTGAGTTGAGCTGCACGGTCACTGACAAATGCGTGCACTGACTGGACAGGTCCTCTCAATCTGTGTGGTTCTTTCCTCAAAAGACCATCTCAGACACCAATCTACATGTTCACATGATCTGACCAAGATTATGTCTGGACTTCAATAGAGACTGTGACCTCTGAGTTTGTTTCGGCCTTTCTTCTCGGAGTAGTCAGATAGGAAACGCCGACCTCATCTAGTTGAAAAAATATGATTGACGTGTAAAAGTGTTTTGTCCAAACCCACTTACAGAAATAAAATCATTTATCATTAAAACTGTAATGAGTAACTAAATACTTTCATCATTCGGATTTCGATAAAATTTGGTACCCAGGTAGACCATGACCTGGGTTCATGACCTGGACATAGAATACTTTTTTATTCAATTTTTTTTTATCGTGGGATAATTTCCGACCTGCTCGCAGGCGAAGCCGCGGGTAAAAGTTTGTACTTTATAATGTTGTGACAGCCTAGCCGTCTTGGCATTTTTTGTATTTCTTCGAATTGTAGCATTAGAGCCGCGCTTCAAACGCGTAATATTTAACCATTACATCTAAATGAAACTATACAGGGTGGCAGGGACATCGACGCGAAGCCGGCTACCATGGATTCAGTACATGACTCTGAACCCCACTGCGTTGAAATTTTTCGGTCATAAAAAAAAAACAGCTGTTTCATTGAAAAGTGCAGTACCTACGCGGTCAAAATGTATGGAACAGCTGTTTTTTTTAAAATAACAAACGGAAAATTTCAATGCAGGGGCTTCAGAATCTGCCAGGGTTGCGAGTTGGATATCGTAGCCCCGGCACACAGGCAACGGAAGGAACGGGTGGGTTTTAGTCGCTTCCCACTTCTCCCACTCCACCCAGAGCGGGAGAAGTTATTAAATAATTTACCACCTAAAAAAAAAAAAAATGCGGTTCAGAATCATGTACTGAATCCATGGTCACAGGCTTCGCGTCGATGTCCCTGACACCTTGTATAAATGCATTTTGTACGGTCTCAGCCAAAACACGTTCGTCAATTTAAGTTCTAGTTTTATTTCTTATCTTTTTTTATTCTGCTCATTGCACTATAGAATCTGCTTTACCGACTCAACATATTGCGTCATAATGTTGTTACCGCAGAATGACATCCATCCATCTTCTTTACATGTCAGACCGAATTAAAAAACTCTGACGACTAAATAATAAAAAAAAAAGATTTATGTTTCATAAAATGGCCAGGCCATTATAAAGGTTTTAGGTTGATTTCAACTCGACATTTATCTACATTTATATCGATCTTTGTTATTAAGTAACTATGTAAATTAAGTTTTCTATGCAATAGGCGGCTCAGTGCCGTAGCTTCGAAAGGTGTATGTCTCAACCAGACGTAGTACCTGCACTATTGGTATTTCTCGATATCGGAGCTGTACCAGTACCAAACTAATATTTCCGTAAGTAAGAGTGAGAAAAGAGATAGAGTAAATAAAAGGGATACTTAATAAGCATTAGAAAAATAACTTCAAGGATGCCAATCGTACGAGGTTCCTCATACTAATAGGAGATTTGTGGTACGCGCCGGGTACCTGGATTTCGTACCGATACTTGTTAGGGGGAGTACCGGTACCCGTCTGGAACCGTAAATGGCAAGAACCGCTAAGTACCGATACAGAACCTGTACTTTTGATACCGTTTCCAAGCCCTGGTCTCAACTTAATAAAATAAAGAATTTGAAACTGACGAAGGTATAAAAGACTGCACGTTAAATCCTCATTACACATAAGTCTTTACGTAGACATACATACATAAAGTCACGCTTTCTTCCCAAGGGAGTATACAGAAACAACAGAACGCCATCTGCTACGATCCTTACACACATACACTCATTTATATTTAGACGTGTCCTATATAAATATCAGGCACGTTCGCCCGGAGGCCCAAGTAAAAGCAACAGGCTGATTACAGTGTCACACGTCGCAATGGGGACTGGGGACGTGCGTTGCTTCGCTCTGCGGCATATAATATTAAGACTGTAACGGTTAGCACTGTTAGTTTATTAATAATATATCCCATTTAAAAACGAAACACTACACCAGCTCATTTCATAACCTTTTATTTCTCATTTGACATTTATCAACTGTCACATTCATGCTTCGTTCGTCATGACAATCATCATCATCATCATCATTTCAGCCAAAAGACGTCCACTGCTGAACATAGGCCTGTCCCAAGCACCGCCGCTTCGACCGATTTTGGGCTTTCCGCATCCAGCGGATTCCTGCGGCCTTCACAAGGTCATCGGCCCATCTTGTGGGAGGCCTTCCAATGCTTCGTCTTCCAGTACGCGGTCGCCAGTCCAGAACCTTTCGGCCCCATCGGCCAGCTGTTCTACGAGCAATGTGCCCTGCCCATTGCCACTTAAATTTGGCAATTCTTTGGCTATGACTATAAATGAGGTCAATCGTCGGGCAGTTGCACATCAGACACAACACTCGTCTGATCGGAGGATCCTCCCTTTCCTATGGAGGATGAGTGAACTTTACACCTTGTTCCTCAAAACTCTAAAAGAGTATGAGGCGGTCTGTGTGTTTGTGTGTAGGTTAATTATTTTAGCGTATGTAGGGGCTAGAATCAGCATTTTGATTAGAATTTCGACTGTCTTAGTTGTTCTATTTTTTTAGCAGGCTTTGTTATTTTGATATTGGTTAAAATGTTGAGTTGTTCAGAGAAAAGTATACTTACTATACCATGACCAATAGTTTATGACCTTATAGGTCATTGTTCTTTTCATCGACGCAGTTTTATTAAATACGTGATGCGGCTTTTAATGCTACTAAAAACGTATCATAAACATAAAATTACGCCAGTATTACTAGCAGGGTCAAGCAGAAGTGGACACCCACATACCAAAAATATCTGCCAAAAACATAAATACTACATTTCTTGTGTCAGGCTTGTTTTATTTGCCAAAACATATAAGTAACTACATACAACAACTCAGTCGAAGTGTAAAAGCTTTCCATATTTTAGAATCATTATATCTACTAAAATCATGGTTTCCCATAACAACATTTATATTAAAAAAATACCTACATTTGACGGATAGCTCCAACTCAATTATAAAAAAAACTCAACATACAAAACTCATCGATCAAATGAAACGAAATCGCTGACAATTTTCAAATCCTGTTTGCGTAGTAACACGATTTCGTAAAACCGAATAAACCGTCGGGTACACGGAAAAAAGAAAAGGGAAATATCAAACGGAGTAATAAGAAAATGTCATGATCGTCTTTTGTTTTGCAGGTACATAAGTGTCTCACCGAGGTAAGACACACGTGGGTAGATTTTAGGTCAGATCGAGGTATTTTATAACACGATTCTGCTTGCGTGAACTAATATAACATAACACACTTGTCCTGCAACTACCAACTACTTTGACGTTCGAAAAGTGCTGATTCTCAGCCTAGTTTGAATAAATGAATTTGAATTTGAATTACCTCCTTGGTCTAGACGTCGAAAGCGCTACTTGTGAGCATGAGGTCCTGCGTACGATTCCCGGGTCGGGCAAAGTGTTATTGGGTTTTTCCATCTGGAATTTCTCAGTAGCAGCCCGGAGTCTGGATTTGTGGCTAATTGTTAGCAATAGGGTCGCCTCTATTACATGGGACTTAAACATAACTGGTGAAATGTGGGTGTACTGGTCGGTGTTATTTGGTTTTTCATCTGGAATTTCAGTAACTGCCTGGATTTGTGCTCGGTTGATGACTATAGGCTCGCCCCCTATAAGCACATAGAACTTAAAAGTTCGTGTGGTCGCTGAGACCACACGAACTTTTAAGGTCGAGGTCGTGGTCGTGGTCATGTCCATGGCATTGTCGTTGTCGTGGTCATGGTCGTTGTCGTGGTCGTGGTCGTGCCCGTCTAGTGCGCGAGATCCCGTATATCGGGTGAAAGTCATAATAAGGAAGCTTCGAGAAGATTGCTAAGTAGTTTGATGTAGTTTATTGCGTAAGTGCGAATAAATATCACTGTGTTTATTCCCTACTGGTTGCGTAATGCATTTAGCCAAGTTTTGTACTCCGGTTAAGAGGATCCTCACCCTCGGGGGTCGTAAGTTTCGTTCATTGTAACAAATGGTGAATGGTTATAGGAGTGACGGAACATTGAATTGGTAACATAGTAAGGACATGTTTTAAGTTAACAGGCTATAAAATAACAACTTTTATTGTGTACCTACTGTTTGATTTTATATTACACACTAGCTGCTGCCAGCTTCTTCGCCCGCGTGGATTAATTAATTTTCTAAAATGATTGAAATATGTATTTACAGAATTTTAATCATTAGAATCATTAATAACTCTCTCTAAGTTCGATTTGCTCCATTGAATGACTTTTCATGAAATCATGACATTTGAGAACAGATCTTTTCCGCGTGGCACTCCTTTGTGCGGCAAGCCGGGCAGCTTTGTGTGTCGAGGAACCTTTAGTGATAATAATTCTGTAAATACATATTTGTTATGGTCGCAAATCATATTTTGATCAAGATACAACCTGACACTAACCTGCAAATTGACAAAAACGTAAGAAAATTTGAATTTCGCGGGTTTCCTTTGCGGATCCACCTTGAAGGAGGATGAATACTGTACTCACCAGGGTATAAAGGGCACTAGCGTAGGCAGCGTGTTTGACGTGTAGGGTCCGACAGCATGACAGCGATGTGTCCTGCTCGTGTGCACTCCACGCTTTCATCTGTTGACAACAATACAATACTACATTCAATTCAATACAGTACAATATAACATACTTTAGTGTACTCGAAAAATAAAAACTGAATTTAAAATAAAATATAGAAATTGGCATATGTTTTGGCATTCTAAAGGCAACACACGTTTAATTATTAGGTATAATATCACTTTTGAGGAAAAGGCAGGATTCTTCGGAAAATAACAATATTATTATTAATATGCCCCCCAACCAGAACCGAGAAAATCTAACCAATGACGACGAAAGTGACGTTTCTATTCTTAGGCGGAATTTCCCAAAGACTAAGCATGGCTTATGTTTTGTAAAATATTCTAAGAAGGTTACTGAAATATCAAATTCAAAAAATAAGTTGCAGCATCTCACTTTCTAATAGCAACTAGGTAACCGCTATCACCAATTACATAGTTAATGTTATAGAGGTAGTAACGTAAAGTTCACTCATCACTCAATAGGGAGGATTTACCGACCAGATGGGTGTTGTGCCTGGTGGGCAACTGCCCGACGTCGTGCGGTAAACCCTGCTTGCGCGTTGCAGGATTTTGCGTGACGTCAGTGTGATGTCTAGTTCACATGAGGCGATTTAGACGCCGCCACAAGGTCGATATTGTGGCAGATTTCGCTTTGTATTCATCTATCCAACTGTAGCTAACTATGCCTACACGGATATTTCCGGGTTTATATTAAGACAATCAATTCTATTGAGGCGTCCTTTTTTCTAAGTTAATTAAACAATCACCTACGTACACTCCGTAAAATAGATTAACTGTTATAAAAGAAAAGTTCTTGCAAGAAGAAATCTTGACGGAAAACGATTCGTAAATTGCCTCACTAGATAAATTAATGGTTTGGCGAAGTTTGAGACAATGAGTTGGAGAAAAAGGTCTTAGGAGCGTTTCTTAAGGCAATCTTTGGAATGACATACGTTTAGTAGAAAATGTATTAGATACTAAATAAAAATAAAAATAACTTTATTGTGGGAATTCTGTCACTTTAACGTAGAAAATAATCAACAGCGCAAAAATAATTGCAGTGATTCTATGTTTTACATAACAACACAACATAATGAAGTTCAAAAGACTTGACACCACAAAATGTTTCCTATAAATAAATAGTACTATTGACACTGACAGCCAAACCGCAAAACCGCGAAAAGTCTGCACAACGTCCGTTCCAAGTGAAAACGGGACGAAAAATATTCCACCCGGAAATTGTTGAATCATTTGACATAATAATGTCTATCGAACCCGGAACAGAATGCGACGGACAAACGAGGACAGACAGAATTCCGATAGAAATCAATTTTGTTCAGCTATTTTTATTTCATTTGGCAACCGAAAAGGGTCCTTGAACGAATTTGGCACACTTCAGGGAAAGTGAAAACAAAAGAAAACGGTGTGTAATACTGTGAGACTAATTCTAAGTTCTTTTGCTTATTTTGATGGGGAATTTACGTTCTCTTGCTGTATGTGATGCGTCATTCCATAATATGCAAGTTTCGGTTTAGCTACTTTTTCGTGTCGTTTTCGCTACTTTTTTGTTTCGCTTTTGCTGTTTTGAGCGAAAGGTGTAAGACCGGTTTCTGAATGCATAGTCTCTAATCCGTTAATCAGAAACCTAATATGATCGAAACGAAAATTCGTTCAGAAAACCAAACCCAATTTGGTAATTTCTAATTCGAACGATACAGTTTTTGTTATTTTTTTATGTAATTAAGGAGATTTAATTTAAGTATTGAGCGCATTACCATAGCCAAGGCTTTCCCAATTCTCTTGGGATCAGTCTGAAAAATTATAATTTACTTGCTGGCCGGACAGATGTCCTGTTTCCTGGAACTCGATCGCAGTGCCACCTACCGGGTTCAATTGTGAATCAAAACCATACGGCGGCACACTCAAACAACGCCAAAAAAAAAAAAACGGTCCAGTCTTTTAGGAGGAGTTCAGTGACATACACACGTACGGAAAAATTATATACAGGGTGTCCGGTAAAGAATGGATAACCTTAAAATAGCATACAGGAAAAGTTTTTAACCAGTGCGCAAATTTTTTTTGGTGGTTCAAAATCAGTAATAGAACACATTTCCATTATTTATTCAATATATATATTTTTTTAAATCCTACTTTAAATCATCAAAATATGGACACAATCTATTCGTAATAATATCAACGGCGGTGTTGAACCTCCCCTCCCTCCCCGGGCGGCAAGGCGACGCCCGCGCGCCGGGCGCTGTGACCCTGACCAACAGTTCGCTCATCGCACGCGCTGTCGTGTGACGTCGCGCCTAATCACTTTCCCGCGCTGCACGAGTGTTGTACTTGTACAGACCTACCGGTCACGATGTCAGACTTCACTAACCGCGAGTTTTATGAGATGGTGCGAGTGTATGTACTGAGTGGTGAAAGTTTGCGAGCAGCTCACAGAGCATACCTCGAATGCGAGCCCATGGAATCCTTAACCCCGTGAAAGGAAAATACCATTTTAGCGGCCTAAGGTATTAAGTAATGTAAATTTAATTGATAATAATGCTTTATTTTCTGTATTTTGATGGTCCTAAGCCCATTAAAGTATGAAGGAAAAATTTGAATTACTCTTCAAATAACTTCAGGTCACGGCCTAAACATAAAAAAGTCTAGTTCGAATCTGATAAAATTAGCGATCAATTCATTGTAAGTATTGTAACCCACGTAAATACCTACGCCGGCGAATCGAGCGATCACACAGCTGATAGGTAGGTACTTTCGCGCGTTCCGCTTCGCCGCTCGCCGCCGGGTAGCCAAACATCCACTTTTAAAGTAAACATCTTTCGTTAACGATAACTTTTTTTTTTGTACTATGACGTATCAAAATAAAAAAGTATGTTCAATAAAACTCGTTTAAGTTTAATTTGTCAAAATTTGCGCAGTGGATAAAAACTTTTCCTGTATAATAAACCATATAACCGTTCAAAAAAAAAATATCCCTGGTATATTTTTTTTTGTTAAATATCTTAGGTACATGGCATAGTAAAGAACGATCTAAGTAGAAAAAATCAAAGGCTTCCGTTGAAACAGATTTCCGCTCAAAGTAAATCCAAAAAAGGAATGTAAAAAATCTCGACTTACACCTGACTGATCTATAAATCAATTGAGAACTAAAACTGCGAAAGTTTTTCTTAGCAAAGTGTTTGCTTTACCAGTAGAAGCCCAAAAGTTTTATTTGGTAACCAACTGCGTATATTTTCTTTATTTTCCTTGTAAAAGGCCCGCTGGGAGTTAGCTAACTGGAGTTTGAGTGAGTTTAAAAATAAAATTATGGTTAGCTAACACTTTAGTGTAGGCCACTGGTAGGCTGTGTCAAAATATTATATGAATGTCTATTTATTTTAGGATAGAAAAATATGACACTAAGTACTCTTTCATTTCGAAGGTTGACTGGTAGAAAATGCTTATGGCATTAAGTCCGCTGTAAATAAATAATTACTGTGAACATTGAGAATGTGTAAATTTATTACCAATGGAAAATACTCTTAATCTTCTGGTAATGTTGGAAATATTGGCAATACCCTGTGTGCTAACAAAGGGTATCATTCATAGTTCTATAGTTTCATAGGAGAGCCACGAAAGAAAAAAAAGAAAACAACAAAACAAAACACAAAACTAAAACAAAAAACACAACAAATCACATAAAACCACAATATAACTATAATTATGAACACACGTCTCCACTAACTTTTCTGTCTAATTGTAGGTACTTACGCTCATCCAACTCACGAGCTAACTAGGCCCCTGAGGAAAAACGGAAGATGCAGACGTTAGCATTTGAAATAGGACTTCACACACGAGCAAAGCCGCCGGTCACAGCTAGTTAGTAAATAAGCATAAATCCGCTTTTTTCGGAATATTCTTTTTCCCTCGTTTGATACGTTTTGCTGAAAGCGCGCCAAAGCTTTGCATGAGTTTGATAACAATGCGACTTTCAGCACTTTCCCGTTCCTGTTAGACCCTTTGACGCTTTCATATGTAAAGTTCACGCTTTATTCCGTGATGGTATAGTTAGGAATATAAGTATCTATAGTGTTATTGATGTCTGCAAAAGGTCACAGAACTTTCGTTGAATAATAAATTCAGGATAAATATTTTACGTATTTTGGTCAGTTGACACCCGATATAAACCTTTGATGTCAAGTCGCATGTGGTGAAGAGCGATATCAAAATAGCTGCGGGGTATACATTTTAGTCACAATTTTTCGTTCATAAGAAACGAAAATGTGAGCAGCTATTATCATCAGCTGATGCCGGTTGTTGCTACATTAATTTTAATCTTAACATTCTGAACTGGACAAGCAAAGCTCATACTAAGCAATACGCTGAAATCTCTAAGTTTCATCTTACTAATCTCCAATCTACCTACGTGTGTTTAAAACGTAGGTATGTATACACATACACACATATATAAACACGCCTTATTCATAAGTAGGTAAGCTGAAACTACAGAACGCTACTTGTTATGATACATACACATACTCCTTATTAAATACTCCTTATTACATACTCCTTATTACATAATCCTTATTACATACTCCTTATTACATACTCCTTATTACATACTCCTTATTACATACTCCTTTTACTTCGTTTAAGTTCATACATCTGGTCATACACGCACGCCAGATGCGAGTACTACGCTACAGATCTTTCTGAAGAACATCACCAATGAAATCACTACGTCCTTCTAGGGTGTCTACTTCCAGCGTTTCCACTCACATCTGCCTTGTAAATACATTTTTTTAGTCACCTTTCATTCATGCTCCCAACTTTACCGAACCATATAAGCATACTCTTCTCAATTTTTGTCTTTAATGTTGTAATGTCCTTTCATTTAATCTTTTAAACCGCACCGTTGCCTTATCACATCATGAGTAGGTATGTATGGAAGTGTATAACATCCGATAAGCCTAAACGTTCCACCTATTTACTCAAATGACATGTCGTTACAATCGTATGGTTCCACAGAGTATCATAGCACGTGGCGACAGACATCCAAGATGGCGGCTGTAATCTTATTTCATTTGACAACGAAAATGTTCTACTTTGAGTTGAGTATCAAGAGAATTGATGGTGCAATAGAATTAATAGTAGGTACTTACCTAGGATTAACGCCTAAGATCATTAAAGGAAAAAGAAGAAGTGACGACAATCTATTTTTTTCTTGATCAAAATAAAAAAGATGCCATTATTTCAACACCAAAGCCGCATATACACGATGCAAGTTTCTTACAGTCCGTGTGCAGCACCATCCCATTTCTTCCCGTGGGTGTCGTAAAAGGCGACTAAAGAACACACAAGAGAATGAACAGCAGCGTTCTCTACGCATTTTAACACCATACTGCGATCGCCAACCCGCCTGCCAAGCGTGGCGATTTGGGGGAGGCCTATGTCCAGTATTGGACGTCTTTCGGCTGAAATGATGATGAATGATGAAGTTTCTTACCTGTGGCATACATTCGAATTGATGCAACAAAATAATTAAATCGCACCGTGTATATCAGAAAGTTAAGGTACAGACACCCTAAGGATTGATTTACACGGCGCGATTTAATTCCTTTTCATTTTCAACATTTGGGGACAGCCCTTAAGGTACAGACTTGAAGGGGCCAAAGATGTAGAAAAAAATCCACGAAAATGATCCATGAATCTTGAACTTTCTATTTAAATGTTACAATGTTTTCAAAGAAAGACAAATACAAAAAAAAAAACACAAAAAAAATATTTTCTTTCTTAAAATAAAAGCCAAGCACTGGGATTCGGCGGTTTATTGTTATAAAGTTCTCCTATTACAAGATAACACAGATGAAACGACTATAACTGAAGTTTCAGAGATCCCTTTTTTTAAATGAAGGTGCCTATTTTTTGTGACTGTTTCTCTTACCTCAAAATAATTTGCAAATGAGGTGTGCTGAAGATAATTTAAGAGAGATGAAAGTATTTCAGACGAGAATATTTATTTTGGGGCCTTATTTTAGACCCTTCTAATTTAAATATTACTGCAGTCTTCACTAAAAGAATTTTCCGAAGTTGCTCTTTATTAGTCACTCGCATAAAATGCACGAAAAACACACCCACATACACCAATGCATTAACTAACATTCCATATTGCAAATGCTGTCAAAAGTATGCAAATATACTCCCATGTGTGTGGTGGATTTGTGTATTTTCTGCAAAATTATGTTAACGGATACTATAGTACTATTATATTTTATGCCTGAAGTGCAATGACCCATGAAAGGTATCCTTTTCATATTATTCTTTCGAAGGTTCTCATCAACATACATATTTTCTAAAAAATATTATAATCTTCCGCAGAAAACAAAACAATTAAAATTGCTATTTTATCTACATGGCGGAGCCTTCAAACTTGTTTATTAGGTATGTTGCTTTCTAAGCGATCTGTCAATTCTTTTTTTTTCTTAGCAAAATTCTAGTCAAAACTCATAAAATTTGGAATCATCGATACGACGAAAAGACATATTATTTTTGTAAATATATCTATCGCGGGAATCATCTAATGTTTCGGGAGACTCTTACGCTTAATCTTGTCCAGAAATAATGTATGAATGTTTAGTCATCACCTAAGCACTCTAGCAATCTAGCAAAAGTTGAAATCATTTAATTCAGTACCTGCCTAATTACGAAATACTCGCGGTATTTCATATTTAGGCAGGTACTGAATTGAATTATTTCAACTTTTGCTAGATTATTTGCAATATAAAATAACAAGTCTGCCTGTACACTTACGTATTTTTAAGAAATTTGTTATGAATAAATAAATAAGGCTCTAGATTGTTGGAATTTGTGAGAGATGGCCCAGAATAGCATAAATTGCTTTGTTATAATGTAAAAGATAATTTTCAAATATTAGACAAAATCCTTGGTGAATAAACAACTACGGTAGATACTATTTTGTGCCAAATTGTTTCTGATTGAAAATAATGGTAATAATGTTGATAAAACAGACTGGTAACAATTAATTAAACTTCTCGGTTAGACCGTACTATAAACAACCAGAACCTAACAACAAATATTTATTTCCTTAGCACCAAAATGAGGATTTTGTTATCTCAAGAACGTTATGTATGCATAAAACATAACTTATGTCAGGAATTACAGGCATGATTATTCATCATGCCTGTAATTCCTGAAGGCTTACGCAGAGGTGAACCTGTACACCCACATTTCGCCAATTATGTTTAAGTCCCACGTAATAGGAGCGACCCTATTGCCATCAACTAGGCACAAATTTAGACTCCGTGCTGCTACTGAGAAATTCCTGCTGGAAAAACTCAATAACACTTTACTCGACCTGGCAATCGAACGCAAGACCCTATGCTTAGCATTAGCTCTGGCGACCACTATAGCAACGACCGAGGTAGTAGGTATAATTATGAGAAAAACTTAATGTTGTAATCTTTTCAACAAAAATAATCTTAGCAATAAAATCTGTACTAAGCTCAAATTAAAAAATATATAAAGAAAGAACGAATGGCCCCAGAGGAAACGCCACGCTTTCTTCCAACATTTCAAAGTGAATAATTTATTAAGTTATTATAATTTACCAAATAAAATATGTACCAGACAAGGCTTTAAAATTGTTACGCCTTGAAAGCCTTATTTTTTTGTAAGATTCAGAACATTAAAATCATTAAAAATGCCGAAGCACTTTGTGTTATATTATAATTCTGAGAATTTTTGATTAATGAGACAAAAACATTAAGAGTATTTTAGGGCCTTTTCTTCACTGTTTTATAATTACTTCGGTACGAAAATGGATAAAATATTGTTTTAGTTTTTTCAGATTTTATGAACAGTCAAATCTATTATGTATCAAGATAAACAGATCGATTATATTTGCAGGTATAATGAACGATGGTCGAAGGTGTCGATCAGAAGCTGTCAGCAAATCATCATCATTATTTCAGCCGAAATACGTCCACCGCTGGACATAGGCCTCCCCCAAGCATAGCCACTTCGACCGGTTCTGTGCTTCCCGCATCCAGCGGCAACGATCAGCAAATATTCGATTACTATTATTAATTAAATTGCGTTAAAATCACCATTTAAATACTATTAGGAATCGAATTGAAACCTTCACGGTCAAATTAAAAGCTCAACATTTTATTTTAATTTCTTTAAAAAAAATTAAGTCTGACAAATTATCTCTTTTTTTTTTTTTGGTCATTTTGTGTGTAGAATTGGTGTGTCCTTTGTAATTGTATTTAAGTGCTAATAATAGTTTCTAGGTTCTTGTATACTACCTATGGATCTAGCTGTCCCAAAATAAGTAAATTTGAATTTTACACATATAAATTAATTTTAATAGACGAGAGCAAAAAAGGTTTTGATAAGTCTGAAACCGCCAAACCGTCTTGAGCAAGCGTGGTGATCAATGTTCGTCCCATCTCTTAACTCTATTATGAGAATAGGTCTTTGCCTTGCAGTGGGACGATAATAGACTGCTATTTATTTTATTTCAAAGATCAAGTATGCCAATTAAATAACATCCAAATGTAACAAACAACAACTTAAACTCTTCATTCATGGTTTTTGTGAAAAGGCACACAATTTTATCAATATCACGTAAGTATTTCATTTTTGCCAGCGTCAGGCAGTCATAGTTGTCTGGCATTTTTGCTGAACTGAGCCTTTTTAGCGTAGCCGTGAGGCACACTTCCCTGCTAATTTCTTACATCGCACTTTACACTTTTTATTTTTTATCCGCTGAATAATTATTATCCTATCTGCTTTTTAGTCTGTGTTAATTAAATGTATTTTCTTTCTTTTCTTTCTCTTCTTTCTCTTCTTTCTTTTCTTTCTTTTCTTTCTTTTCTTTCAGTAGATGACTAGAAAGGGGGTGACTACCAAGATGACGACTAATAGCGAAGTATGGAAGAAAAAGATATGTTGCGCCGACCCAAATAAATTGGGATTAGGACAAAATAATGATAATGACACATTGGTCCACATTGATCACACGTCAAAGCCATTTGCTATGCCATACATAAAATACTGGCTAGTGTTATTTAGTAATCCATCACAACCGTCAAAACGTGCGCCTATGATGGCCATAGTGCACTTAATGAACATTTAACTTGTCCCCAATGCCTAGGGTAGGTAACAAATGTGTTTTGACGTTAATTCTCCCCCTTGTTTGTATGTTGTTGAAGGTTGTTTAAAGTCTAATAGAAAAGACACTAGAAATAGATTGTTTTAGAATAGAATATAATAGAAAATGTTTATTTTTAATGTAAGTATAGAAGGGAGTTGTTGCAAAATAAAGTTTCGTTTCAGGTACATTGTACCATTAGCCATGCAATAAATAGCTTGTTTTTAAATTTTTATCGTGGCATTAATAACGTTACTTGGGGTGTTCACAGGTAAAACTTAATAATATTGAAATACGATACGAGAAAGCATATTATATTATTATGAGTTGAGTGAATAATATATTATTTTTTGTACTTAGTCCATTGTGTAATATTTTAAAATTGTATTCAATTATTTAGTTTTATAATGTTTTACATCTTGTGCATGCCTACGTGGTAAAATATCTCTGAACTCTTATATTTTTTGTCATCATTTGCTGTTACCCATATTTGCAAAATAAAATTATCTTTGTCTTTATCATAACTTATCTTTACGTGGACGTCAATAATGTAGGTATATTTTAAAGACCGACACTTTACAATAATCAATGCATCGTCAAATGGTCTTTATGACAGTGTTTTGGCTATGAGGAAATGCCCTACATAAACATGCCATGCTTGGATTTTATCCATTCATAACCACTGGTATACTATGAGACCAGTGACCAATGTATTGGTAGCGTATAGCTGGGTAAAGATTTTCACTCGGAATTGTCAAGTCTAAACTGAAGATAGTTGGAAGGACAGTTGCCATAATCAATAATAATCCTTATGCAGGGTGAAACGGTAAAAGAAAAAATGTCCTGTCCACGATGTCGTGAGGAAACCATAAACAAAAAATTCAAAGACATGTGACTTCTACCAACCCTCACTGGGCCTGCGTGGTAGATTACAGGCCACTCACTCCCTCTCGAAGAGTTGAGGACGTTCCCACTGTTGGGAAGCAGTGGGAACATTATACGCTGCCTATGATACAGGGTGTAAGGGACAAGAACCCGCAACCTGTTACCATGAATATAACATGATTAAAATTTTCGTTGGTTATAAAAAAAACAACTTTTCCTCACATCACACCGCGTGACTTGCACCTTGCACTCTTGTAGGAATAAATGTTTTTGTGATGTGTTTTTAAATTATCCGACGATTTTCAAAGCTGGTGGATCTAGAATCATGTACTGAATAAATTCATGATAATAGTTTGTGCGTCGATTTGGTTTATACACCTGTATACAGATAGTGCGATCCACGAAGACGCGCCCCACTCCGCGATTACTGTACTGTAAGCTGTATTTTACTACGGAGCGGAGCGGAGTGGGGCGCGTCTTCGCGGATCGCACTATCTATAACTACGCTTGGCGAATGCATGGAGTTGTATATTATTATGTTTTTTTCATATATCGAAATCGATAATTATATAACAGGGTAATGCTTTTAAAATTCAAATGACTGTCCTAACAGTCATTTGAATAGTGTTATACTGTTAGGAACAGTAATTTTAATCGTTTATCGTATTATTTCAGATACCTACGACAGTAATGAAACCACCGAATGATGCATACATTATTATTAAGCTTTATTGCTTATCAAAATATTTGAATTCCATTAGCTTAGCCGTAATATTATGATTAGTATGGTGAATAACGTTAAAATTTGAGAATTGTGAAGCTTTTATACAATATTTAAAAAAAAAATCCTGGGTGATCCGAAAGGGGCACGTAGGTATAACTGCAATAACATTACCAAAAAGTAATAAAAAATCATTGAAAATATAAAAGTTTGTGCCATTTAAAGTTCTTAATTTTCTTGTAGACACCCGCTAAATTTTGGCCACCCGCACCCCATGTAACAAACTGGTAAATTTGCCCATTGCAAATTTTTTTTTCCCTTAAAATTACCTCTTATATTCAATGTTCAATTTTTAATGTTTCTAAGTATATCTTCGACATTACTGACATCGGTGAAAGAAAACATCGTGAGGAAACCTGGACTTATAGTTAATATAAGTCTGAAATCGCCAACCCGTCTTGAGCAAGCGTGGTGATCAATACTCGTGCCTTCTCTGTATGAGAAGAGGCCTTGCAGTGGGACAGTAACATGCTGGTATTATTTATTATTACCTCTTATATAGACTCTCATTATGATACCTAACAACTCCCTCAAGGACCGGACAGGGTTTTTTACATGTTGTATGGACATGAGTACATAAATTAATTATGACAGTTGATTCAATAATATAATAATGTTGTTGATAAAATAAATAGAGTAGAGTCATCTCAACACCTCACTCCCTTGAATTTGTATATATGTATAATAGGTGATATATAGGTATTTATTATAGTAAATATGTTTGTATGTTGTGTATATACTCGTAGTTCGTAACCTACGAGTATTTATGTACCTATTTTAGATACAATGCAATAGAATATTTTATTTTTAATTTTTTCTTTGTTTCTCTCAAATAGAGCACCTGCCATCTAATCTCTTCACCACCCTTGGTTGACTGGTAGAGAATGCTTAAGGCATTAAGCCCGCCTTTGTACTTTGTTGAGTGTGAAAAGTTTAAATAAATAAATTCATTCATTCATTTAGATATGTGTAAAAGAAAATATTAAATATTATTAATTTGAACGACAATTATTTTTTAATTTTTTTATATTCCATTTAAAAAAAAAAAAATATGGTCATTCAAATTAATAATATTTAATATTTTCTTTTTGCTGTTTTGCTCAGTTTCCTTATAACCTAGGTACTGAACTGAACATAGCAAAGAGGGAAATAGATTTCTTAATCAGTCAAGTAAATATGTGAATAAAACAATTTAGTGAATAGGCAGACACCTGTGGCTATTCCCGTTTAATTAAAATGATATATTAAAATTTTCAGATAATACAGACTAAGCAAATGTGTTCGTAGCAATAATGTAAACACACTGAGATTGAAAAAAAACAAGACTGCCTCTACTAATGAAATAAACGAATAATAATTTATATTAGGCCCATTTTGTGATAATAATTGGCTTCGATACTTCTATCGTTTATATTTCAAGTTCGATATAACTGAACAATTTATTGGAAACAAAGTTTCGAGACGAAACACGTTGATTGTATAATTAACTTTATTGATTTTACTTCTTGAACATAGCTTCTAAACATCACACCTGTCGCCGATTTGACCCTCAAACAATTCAAGTTGATAACTTAGAAATTTTATTTCTAACAACTAATTTTAAAGGTTGTCGTAAATACGTAAAAACTTGAGAAAACTTTACCTTTGACAGTGGGATGTATCTTCGACAGTTGTCAGGTCACTTACTATCATGTTATAACAAAGTTTATAATCACATTTTATTTGTTTACTTTCGTGTTATATTTTTGTTAGGAGAGCGCGACGCAGCGTGCTTCTTGCGACGCCGACGCGAGTACACTGGCACTTCTACGCTGTAGGCCCGTAGACACCGCTACGAAAGTGCTACGCCGCTACGCTCGTAGCACATAAAGTTTTCTTTTTTACTGTACCTACGTTCAGTTTTGCGTGTCGCCTTACTTTGCAGTTTTATTTTTATAACTTTATTCTATAGTTTTTGTTCGTTAGCAATTTATGATAGTTTTCTACTTTTCTTTTGTATGGAGAACCAATGCCAATGCCAAATCAATATAAACTCATTTCACCTTTTAGTTTAAATATTTAGTTAGGAAAGCTAACGACCCATGTAGTTAGAATCATATTCCTCGATTCAGAGAATGAATATAATTTATGAGAAAACGTATTACGGATTACGGTAATGTTACGTAAGTAGGCGCCTAAATCATTTTACTGAACATTTTATTACCACACAAGCTTAGCAACAGCTTTATTAAAATGTTTAAGTATAAAAACAAATAATTCTAGTCAGATAAAAAGTTCCGTTGATAATAAGAGAAAAACGGCATTTCTAGCTTTCGCAGTAAAACCGCTGACATACACATAAATCTATGAAGCTGCATTTTGCATATTATTAAATACATGCCGAGGCGAGTGTACTCAAGTGTCGACTTTACGCGGAAGAGTTAACGATAAAACGATTACAAAAAAAAAGGTTTTTATTTTTCACTTTTTGGTTGTGATACCAACCCCACACATATTCGCATACCACTACCTGCTATGTAAATAACAGTGACAGGAAGTTATCATCATATCATCCACATATACTAAGTGGAAAAAATAGGTATTATTGAAGCTTACTCAAAAACTACCCAAGCAAAGTTAAAAAAAAAATTGGGACCAACTTGGAAGCATACCCTAACACTATATACCACCTATACTCATACAAAAAAATAATTTTAATAATCGGTCCACAATTGACGGAGAAATCGAAATAAAAAAATAAATATATATATAATTTAAAAAAACATACATCATACGCTACGAATATAGAATCTCCTCCTTTTTGGAAGGTGGTTCAAAATGTAAATCGGTTACCCAATCGTAAGAGTAGAATTTTATCGGAAATAGACGTTTAAAACGAGGTTGTATTAATAACACTGCCTGTCTCGTTGGTCAAGTGGTCGCAAGCGCTACTGCTGTGCATGAGGTCTTGGGTTCGGCAAAGTGTTATAAGATTTTTCTATCTGGAAGTTCTTAGTAGCAGACGGAGTCTGGATTTGTGCCCGGTTGATGGAAATAGGCTCGCCTCGGCTTACAGAGGACTTAAACATAACTGGCGAAATGTGGTTGTACCTGCTACAGGTACATCTCTACTCAACCCTACGAGGAGACAAGGCGTAATGTTATGTCATAAAAATAAATAAAATAATTAAAATAAATAAAATAAATAAAGTAAATAAAATAAATATTATTTAAGAAGTCTACTGAGAAAAAAACGGAAAGGAACTGCTTCGTTGGTATAGTAGAAGCAAGTACGTCTGCTGATCATGTGTCCATGAGTTTGATTTGAGGTCAAGCAGTGTTATTGGGTATTCCCATTAGGAATTTTTCAGTAGCCGCGCGGAGTCTAGATTTGTACCCGGTCAATTTGTTACATAGGACTTGAGTATAAATAATTGAAATATAATTGAAAATAAGTACACTCACAACACAACTGGCGAAATGTGGGTGTACTATACTCTCTGCCCAACGGCTCGGGGAAAACAGACGTGATGTTATGTTTATGTACATTATGTGTTTAATTGAAAATGTTGTATATTTTCACCGTTTCCCATAGCCCCTTTTAAAAATACAGTCGCGCTGTTATTTTACGTTGTTCTAATATTATTAAAATAAAATAAACGAGTATGAAATTAAAGGAAATTGATGTTGCTATTGGTTTGAGGAATCGTAAAAATGTCAGATGGGTATTCCTCCCCCGAGAGTTGCGAGGGTTAAATGGGTCGTCGCGGATGTTTGTAGGGTTAGCAAATGAATTTATATAAATGAACTGTAGGTATAAGTTATTATTAAGATATTTGTAAGGTAAAATATCAATAAAATAAATTAGTATGAAATTAAAGGAAATTGATGTTGCTATTGGTTTGAGGAATCGTAAAAATGGCAGATGGGTATTCCTCCCCCGAGAGTTGCGAGGGTTAAATGGGTCGTTGCGGGTGTATGTAGGGTTAGCAAATGAATTTTTATAAATGAAATGTAGGTATTAGTTATTATTAAGATATTATTAAGGTAAAATATCAGTTTTTTTCGATGCAGAAATGCAATGGTGCTAGTAAAACAAATGCATGAAAAGTAAACTTCATATACAACCTTAGTTTTTGTTTACCCTAAACCTATTAAGGGGTCATTGTACTCATCATTATGAACAACTTTCACTATAGGACCAAAGCTGAAAAAAAAAAAAACTGCTGTTCCCTACATTTATGTTCGCTTATCTCGTCGAAATGTAGGGAACAGCTGTTTTTTTTTTCGCAATTTCAGCTTTGTTCCCATAGTGAAAGTTGTTCATAAGGATGAGTACAATGACCCCTTAAGAGGTTTAGGGTAAACAAAAACTAAGCCTGTATATTCTACAACTACAATAAAGGTAAACAAATCGTAAAAAGGGTTTTTATATATGACATTTTCTTGTCTAAAAATACGGTAAAACCAAATCAAAATTATTTAAGATTTTTACAATAGTTTCCTCTTTTATTAATGTATGTTAAACTTTATCATTTATTCTTAAACAACTCTTCGTAGATGTACGAGTAACTGCTTGAGCATATTTTTTTTGTTAGATTTTTAATAATAATATAATATTTTGTAATTATGTCTATTGCAAAGAGCCCAAACTCTAAACGTCAACGAATTATAACGTGGCTAAATTGAAGAGTACAACTGTGACGTAGCATGACAACTGAAGTGACAGGTATTACGTTTAGTCGGTTACTTGACAGCTGTCTCGCTACGTGTTTTTTTTTTTGGTAACTTTTAAATAACTACCAAAACCTATGGAGTATGTAACTTAGGAATATCTGTTTTAGGACTGTTATAAGAAACTGAATTTTTGATTTAACTAAAGTGTATAATAAGTCCCGGAATTAACGCACATAATACAAACCCTGAATTTTGACTATTCATTACATTTTCACGACACTCGCGACTAAGGAACTCACTAGAGAATGGGCAGCAGCGTTCTCTATCCATTTTAACACCATACTGCGATCGGCACCCCGCCTTTTTTTATATTTTTTGAGTGTGGGAAATCACCCGTGTTCCTTCCGTTGCCTGTGTGCCGGGGCCGCGATGTCCTGCCAAGCGTGGCGCTTATGGCAAATCCCCCCATTTGGGAGAGGCCTATGTCCAGCAGTGGTCTTTCGGCTAAAATGATGATGATGATGATGATTACATTTTCAATGTTTATTTGTTAAATTAGTTATACTAATTGTGCACGTTGACGCACACAGTCGCACACATATAAGGGCCTAGCGTAGTAGGTTCTTTGTTCATTTTGTTTTGTTTTGGCTGTACAGCGGAAGTGTGACTAATTTACGTAGTTTAAATTACTTTTGGGATAAAAAATTACCTATATTAAAAATAACAGAAATTGATTCAGTAAACGATTCTGAACAAACTACTTTCATAATGTAACTGTACTTTCATTGTATAATTATTATTATATTAATACGTGAAGCAAAAATTTTGTACCCCTTTTTACGAAAATTATGCGGACGGAGCAGTATGAAATTTGGCACAGTTAATTATTTGGAGAAGGAGTGCAGAAAGCTAATATTTTTGTATAATATACATTAGAAATAAATTAAATTAATAAAAAAACATAACACACACTACCATGCGTTTGACACAAGATGGCTACCTTGGAATCATGACATTTACATGAATTATGGTCGAATTTGAAACTCACTATAGATAGACATCCACGAAGACGCGCCCCACTCCGCTCTACTCCATACTAAAGTACAGCTTACAGTGCAGTAATCGTGGAGTGGACCGTGTCTTGGTGAAATCTACACTATCTGTATCTCTGATCAATACCTAACAAAATATCATAGTCGAAGCCGTAGAAGATTGTTACTTTTAGTAAATAAAAGTAACATTTTTATCTCCTTTTATCAGATCCATATCTAAAATTAGTATGCAAAAGAGGTTTTGATCTTATAGTTTTTTTTTTTCGATTAAGCACAAAGATTGCCAACTTGATTACTTTTTAAATACGCTCACATTCTTCAATACCTATATTCATTTCGTGATGTGAATCTGTATTGGATAAAAATAACTTTTGGTTTCTTTTGATACTAGATTTATGTTATAATTTTTAAATAGAGAGATTGCTTATTTTGTTTTTGGTAAATTTTGTTTTCGATTACTTATTTTGCTTGAAGAAAAACATAGCAAAGTTTTTTTTGCTATAACTTATTTCGTAATTAGTAGATATTAATTCGCATTATAGTTTTATTACAAACAAATAATAAATATATTACTTCAAACGAACCTTCTTTTTTTAAAGTAAAATAGGTACCAAGAACCTACACAAAACAAATCTATACTATTATATTTCATGTAGAAATTATTTGTATTTTGCCCAGCACATAAAACGGCTTTTAATTAAATGGGCATCTGTTTACCACATCAGTACAACCCTGTAACTTGCGAATACCACGGCGCAGTTCACAGACAACTGAGCATCCGACATTTTTCTCCAATTCCATTGCTCAGCAAACCGGGGGCAAGAGTTAAACGAAATAAATTGCTCGAAGCGTATTTCGGTTATTTATACGTGGCAGATCACGTTTTAATTTATCGTCCCAATACGCATTTACAATCAACCACACACATACTCAAATAAGCTTGAAATCTTCAACCCAAAACAACCTTGATCATAAAAGCTTTACAGGCCATATTCCCTTGTATGTTTTGCCAATGAGTAAAGCTTAAGTGTCGTGTTGTACAAACATCGGCTCTCAAGAAAATACAATTACTTGAGACATGCATCTGTACGCGAGATCCTCTCAATGTTCACTAAAATTAACTAAGACTTCTGTACCAGAATCATTTGCATTATGGAAATAAGTGGATCGGAATTACTGTCATGAAACGTGTCTTAGCTCTAGCGGTAGTGAACACTGCTATGAACCTTAAAGGTACCATTCCGTACCCGACCGCAGGCGGCAACTGCAGGTGACGTGTCGCCGCGTCATGGCGCTGCAGTCATGATTCCGAACCCGACCGCAAGCGGCAGCAGCCCGTATTCCAGTCGGTAGATAGAAGATGGAAAAATGTCTTATCGCTCGAGCGTTGGCGGCACTACTGGTCTGCGGTCGGGCTACACGTTTCGTCTGTTGCTCGCTCGTAACTGCAAATGACGTATCGCTAGCTACGGAAGGTATTTCATAGAAATTCATAGAAACCAGTCGTGTTGGAGAGCTACGGAATAGTACCTTTAGGCTTTGGATTTGTGTGTAGTTTTTGGATTAAGTTGGTTTTGTTTAATATTTTTGAAGGAAAATCTTCTTTAGGCGCGCACTTTGTGCTTTTTTTGAACAGTGAACGAAACTGAACCGTCACGACCCGAGCGTGGCGGTTCAGTTGAATCGGGTATACTCAGCATCAGTCAATCGGTTACGCTGAATCGCGTATACTCGACGCCAAAACGCGTATACTCGACGTTGAATCGCGTATACTCGACGCTGAATCGCGTATACTCGACGCCAAATCGCGTATACTCGACGCTGAATCGCGTATACTCGACGCTGTATCGCGTATACTCGGCTCCAGTCGTAAGTTTTCACTTCTATAGTGTGGATATAAGCACACACCCTCTTTTTTACCCGACTGCGGTGAAGCCAAAAAAGGAGGGTTTTTTAATCCTATATTTAACGATTACTTGGCTAATGTCTCTTAATCTTTCCACATGATAAGATAAGAACGACAGAACGAGAAGATATATGTGAAAGATGTTTACTCCAGGCACCTCAGCCAGTCCTTACAGTACAAGGGTAAAGGACATCGCCCATTATAACAGCTCCAGCGCAGTAAAACCCCGGCACCGCTTCGAAAAATCTAGTCGCCAACGCACCGTAAGCAAGGCGACCGATAGTGGCCATCACACCGTAAGCAAGGCGACCGCTCGCTGCCAGCACGCCACCGCGCACCAGTGAGGTGACAGCTTGTTGTTCATGCGCAACCGCCACTTACTAGTTGGTAGCTAGGCATCGTAAAATAGACTTTAATGCATTTGATTTAAAATCCTAACTCGAATGACAAGTTATTTGCCGTGTCGGAACGGTGCTGTTATAATGGGCGATGTCCGTAACACAGAACGTTTTTAGAACTGGCTGGTTAGAAACAAATCCAATGAAATATTTATTTAAATTTCGAATTTAGAACAAGTTACCAAACCTGATAATGTAAAGTGAAATCATCTGTCATTTATTCATTTATAATAGCGGCAATTTAAAAGTGCGTGTAGCGCGTCAAAATGTATTTAACGCGAGAAAATGTTCGTTGTAGTCTTAGTCAACAACAAAGTTATGATAAACTTTGATTAGCCTTTCATGATAAAGCCCCTTCACGTGGTACTGTTTAAAACTGGTTCAATGAGTTTAAGCGTGGTAGCGTAGGAATCTTACTGATGTCCTGCGTGAAGGGCGTCCAGTAACGGCGACAACTGACGATAACATCATTACTGTATGGCGCATGATAGAGGCTGATAAAAGAGTGACCTAACAACAGATTCGGGCGAGCTTACGCATTGCTATGAGTCTGGTACAAAAAATCTTCGGCGTCAGGAAGCTAGGTACTAGATGGACACCCCATAATTTGACTGAAGACCAAAAATGCCGTAAAAAAAACGTGAACGTTTAGTCCGTAACTCGGTGGCTTCATCGAACGTTACTTAGAAAGGGATGGAGAGTGTTTCGAAAAACTGTAAAGGTATTAGCAATTTAATACTTAATTATTATTTTTTTTCGGTGTGTCGCACGTAGACATTCTGCTACCGTTTCCTACGCCTGTCTGCCTGCCTGCCCAGACAACGCTCGCCGCAATCATCCGATTTGTGATGACGTAGGCCTATCTATCCTATGACCGGTTAAATCCAGTTCAGCCTACCAGAGCTCTGTGTCAATTATGTACACTTAGTGCCTTTTCATACGTCCCGGTTGCCAGATAGCCGGTGCCAGGTACTCGGCGGCTAAGTGTATGGGCACGTACGTTATCTTACGCCGGTATGTGTGAAAAATTACGTACACACTTAGCCGCCGAGTACACCCTGACTCAAACCTTAGGGCGGCTCGGAACATGAGGCGAGTCGCTGCGCAGTAACGAATTTATGGGTCAACAGGGGTGAGGGGTGGGGTACTGCGCAGTGACTAGCGCACTTCCGAGCCGCCATTAAGTTTGAATCGAACTGTATCCGGCAACCGGGACGTATGAAAATGCACTTGGTATTTTAATCTACAAATTGCGTATTTGCTACAAAAAACTTATCTGATGTACCTACTCTATAATCACTTTGTTGAAATACAGGTGGGCAAAAATGTCATCCGAAAAACCAATACAAATGTGGACACATCCATAAAATCTGTCCATTCCGATAAAACTTGCGCCCCAATATAGTGAGGACCAGGTCTTAACCCCCATTATAACTGTGACGTTAAAATAATGGAGTAGGAACATTCATTTCACTTGTCAGGTCCAACGTATTAAGTGCTTTGAACCTGACCTTTGACTCTAAAGTTGTAAATCCCCTCGAGTCAGAAATGCTGGATAACTTTTCGTACAGTCCTCAGTTTTGTTAGGTTGTTAGCCAAAAATGTTTTAATGAATGAAATTAATTTACGAAAGGGTAATTGGCTACTTCTATTCCGAATAACTATGAGTTTGAAATGCTTTGGAGTGAAGAAATTTGGCACATAAGTAGACATGGGGTAGGGCATAGGATACTTTATAACCCGTTATTCCCAAGGGATCTAGATTTTTGCGGGTAAAACCGCGGGGCGCAACTAGTACTTTAATATAAAGTTTTTTTTTGGATAAGTGTTGTTGTTCGTTTTTATAGTTTTCAAAGTAATTAATTTGATACATAAATAAAATTGTTTACAATAAACATTCCATTTAAAACTTTTTTTTTTTTTGCGGATGGGATTTCATCAAATCACTTCTCCCGCTCTGGGCGGAGCGAGAGGGCGTGTCAGACTTTTACTGACTAAAACCCACCCGTGTTCCTTCCGTTACCTGTGCGCCGGGGCCGCGATATCCCTTTCGGACAAACTCGCAACCCTGGCAGGCATTGGCACTTACGGACCCCGTCAGTTGGTGCTGACATCTCTTTGAGGCGCGCGTGGAACACAATGCGCCGTCGACCCGGGCCTGGTCCTTATCGGACGTCGAGCTACCCATTGCTCACCGTCCGCAAGCCCGCGCCTACGGTGGCCGGAAGTCGGCTTGCGTCTCCTGCGGCGACTAGGGGCGCGAGGGCGCGCATCTTGCATTTCCCTCGCGCACTCCGCCTCCTCCTTCGCGAGCATTACTGCTTCGCAGAAGGAAGTGACGGCTTCCCATGCACTCTCGCGCCGGACCATGGCCTGAACTAGGGCCGGACGCGAGCGATCGCCGCCGCCGATCGCCTCCGTGAGGACACGGCGGTGCTCCGCCCAAGCAGGGCAGACCTCCACCGTATGCTCCACGGTGTCCTCCGGGCGATCCACACAGTGGTGACACCCGGGCATTTCCTCCCGCCTTATTCGGAACAGAAACCTCCCGAAACAGCCGTGTCCGGTGAGGACCTGTGTCAGGCGGAAGGTGAGGACGCCATCCTGGCGATGGCGCCTCCCTAGCCACTCCTCAAAGAGGGGACTTATCGCCGCAATTGTGACGTGCCCATTCCATTTAATACTTAAGTTATTTCAGGAATTTGGCAAAAAAATATGAGTAGGTAATGGGATTACATTGAAAGATTTTTAAATATTCTTCCTTGTACAACAATGTAGGTACTTAATGAGATTAATTTCGCTTTCAACTCAAAAAGCTTCATTTTGATAGAACATTTTGTTTCCTCGGAAATAAAATTACATAATTATAATTTTCATGAATAATTTAAAGGCCTCATGTAGGTGTAGACACAGGTTCTTCGTCAGGGATTATGAAGTTTGACACAAAGCTTTCATAAATTAGAACGTAGACTTTACATTAGCAAAACGGATAAAACCCAACATTTCAATGAAAACAATAGGATATTTTTCAGTAGCATTATAGCTTTATTAGTAGATAATTATTATTTACTTGTTGCGCACCACGGTTTCACCCGAGTAAGTCTCGATCCCGTGGGAATATCGGGATAAAAAGTAGGTTTAGTCCTAACCCACGTCATGGTCTACCCATGTGCCAAATGTCATCTAAATCTGTTTAGCCGTTTTAGCGTGAAAGTGAAACAAACAAACTCACTTTTGCATTTATAATTAGATAAGACAATGAGAACATTAAAATAAAAACCTTAATGCTAAACACAAAATATAATGTAATAATTACGTAACGAAATCAGTCCCTTCTTTGCCTAAAAAGAACCAACCTTTCGGCGCATTGAAAATAATTTTATTTCATTAAGGCACTTAAAAATCAGAGTGGTTAAAGGGTTAAACACCCTTAATTATAATTACATCGAAACCAGAATGGTATCATTTGAAGCCCTTAAAATTTTCCAGGATTATTTTTTTATTTATGCGATCTCTTTTCGTTTTTGAAAAGTTTAAGTTTCTTTGATAAAAGTCCCAAATGAAACGGTAAAAAATGGCAAATTTTATTTATGAAAATAAAACACATTTTACCTCTTCTTCCCATATCATTTCTCTCTTATATATATCTTTGATATAATTTTCATTTCTCTACCTTAATAATTGAGGACGCTAGGGCGGGGTGTCGCACTTTTCTTCAAAACGGGTACCCTACTGAAGCGATCGAAAAAGCATTTTCAACGCTAAAATCACGAATCCATTTGATGGCTATGTAGTAATCAACACTGTCACAACGGAAAACAAAGAACCATTTTAAGTCCTTCAAAATCTGTAACTATTTACACTTTGAGGGACACAATGCGCCCATATGCGTTATAACAATAAAATTTATATTGTGTCTCGTTCAGTGCCCTCGAATGCATTAACAAAAATCTTTCCTCAAATCCTTTGAACTAGGTCCTGTCTATTGATCAGTAACTCGTTCAATACCAATCTTTTATTCATTTCCCAGAATTTGAAATAGGAGAAGTGTTCCGCCTCTTTAATGCACAAACGAATATAAATTCGGAAGATGTTTTCTATCAAGAATATTGTTCCAGTCACGATTTGAGGAAATCTCGATTCAAGTGGAGTTCGCCTTTGTAGGTTACGTAGGAATCGAATAAACAGCCTTATGAAATATTTATAGTGTGCGGCGAACCTTCGGCCGGTTGTTTTGAAAATTTTCATCGTTAGCGTTAAGCGCCGTATTCATTGGGAACTGTCCGTCGCGTGGTCGCAAGTGTGTTTGCTGAGCGTAGGGTTCTGGCTTCGATATTCAGATCAGGCAAAGTATAATTGGGTTTTATCAGGAATTTCTCCGTAGCAGCCTAGGGTTTGGAACGTGGTGATGTGACACCTCCATGTCCCGGAGAGCACGTACACCACGGCAATCCGACGCGACCAGGCGCCTGGTTGCGTCGGATTGCTCTCCCATCGGATTATTAGAGTGGGGGAAGACGGAGTGCACCTGTGTTTGCGCACACACTTGTGCACTAAAATATCTCTAACGTACTTAACTACGTTGTGATTGGCCGCCGTGACCAAACTTTGGTAGGGAGAATATTATTATTATTAGTTGGGGAACAAGTTGCGCAACATTCAGCAATATGTCTATGTGTTGTGAGCAAAATATTGCTGGCAACTCAGAATGTTGCAATGTAGCTGGAAACATGCGCTAATGTGCGCAAAGGAAGCGTAACATTGCTGCCAGTAACATTTGTTGTTGCGGGTAAATGTTTCACAACTTTTCCTCAACTTTGTTTCCAATTAATACACGGCTTTATTCGTGTTGGCGAAGTTTGTATAGTAGAGTTGTAAAGTTTACAAATATTGAAACTTCTCTTGGTTACGAGTATCTGTTCGCTTTGTGTATGAAGATCGCTTATCTGAACAAGAATTAAAGACTCGTTTGGCAGATCTTTAGCGTGATATGAAGGCTATTATCTATTCAAAATCAATATCACAATAAAAATCATTTCACACAGTACACTCTCCTTCTTCTTTTGTTCCAATGTAATTGTTTTTTATATTTTTATAAAATTATTTTAACAAGTCA
This sequence comes from Agrochola macilenta, assembly GCA_916701695.1. Taxonomy (NCBI): domain Eukaryota; kingdom Metazoa; phylum Arthropoda; class Insecta; order Lepidoptera; family Noctuidae; genus Agrochola; species Agrochola macilenta. Next base: position 16,353,259 of record OU753560.1, on the reverse strand, counting down.
ACCTCAACAACTAGTGATTGAAGCCTCCTAGATGAACCCGATAATAATATAAAAAGAGAGAATTAAAGCTAAATATGCAGCACTCACGCAGGCATGTGAGTGGGTGAGTGAGAGTGAGGGTGTGTGACTGTGAACATGAATGGATCAGCGTGTATGCGTGAGGTTTAGAATGGTACAGGCATTACGTAGGTGGTCATACTAGGTTAGTGAATACTGGTGCTTCCTCATTCCTATAACCCCGGGTCCACACTCTCGCGAGTGCGCCTCGTGGAGGCCCTTGCACGAGCCGCGGCAAGTGGAGGCTACACGAGTGCTACCCATCCACACTCTTCTAAGGTCTTATTCAGTTGCCCGCCACGCCTCGCGCCTCGCGTCCTTTGATTCAGGTGAAAAATCCGACACAGAGCGGAGCGCGCGCGAGGCGTGGCGAGAGACGACTAAGGAGGCGAGGGCGCCATTCAAACTATCGCCCTCGCTTCACCTCTTCTTGCCTTCTGGAGAGTGTGGACCCGGGGTAAGACAGAACAATAAATAACCATGCTTGCTGGCTACGTTGATGATTTCTGAGCATCAAGTCTACGAATTATTTTGAATCTGTTCTCGTACTGAAAAAAATCGTAGCGCTTAAAGGGTTGATTACCTAACAAAGGCGCCCTAGGAATAAAAAGAAGGTAGCAATAATTACCTGCCTACCTAAATCAAGACTGTTTTTATAAAAATCTAAACTGCGTCATTTCTTTTTAATAAACCAATCGGGAAGAAAGAAATAAATCTTAGATGAATAATGAAATGACTAATACAAACTCTGCGCCAAAATAAAAGTAAGTTTAAGATTAATTACTAAAACTTTAGACGTTTGCCAATTAGTGAAATTCCTTGAAATAATTACGGAGATTAATTTAGAGCAATTAATAGTTTCATTTTAAATTAATAATTAATATAGGAAGCCAGACAGAAGTTTATTTAATATTTTGTTTATTATTGTTATTTCATTGAATTATTAAACAATTGTTTTGTTAGCGATTTGATCCACTCAGACTGCCTCGTTGGTCGAGTGGCCGCAAACGCTACTGCTGAACATGAGGTCCTGGATTCGATTCTCGGGTTAGTAGTGTTATTTTTTGTAGGACTTTCCATCCGGAATTTGTCAGTAGCACAGCCCGGAGTCTGGATTTGTGCCCGGTTGGTGGCAATAGGCTCGCCCCCTACAAAATGGGACTTAAACATAACTGACGAAATGTGGGGGTTGGTACTATAGGTACACCTCTGCCTAACCCTTTGGGATTTACAGGCGTGATGTTATTCAGTTCTTTATTATTGTTATTTCCTTTAATTTATTATTCACTAGTTGTTGCCTGCTATTTCGTGTGCAATCCAGGATCGCCTATGTACATAATAAAGACTATTCTATTCTAATCTATTTAATTATTTTGATCGTGATTTTATCCATTTTCATTGAGAATTAAGAAGTTCTAGGAAAAGTATAATTTCTTTTGGGAAATAATAAAGCTTCCGAAAAACAAATTAACTTCCAGCGATCTGTGGTTGACTGTTATAATATCTAAGCTGTGTTAAAATGAATTACCGAAAAAAAAAAACAAACTTCCGAAAAACATACAAAGTTTCCGAAAACATAAAATGTTCTGTTAAAATAATCGTTTTCTTAAGCTCTATAGAAACCAGCTTAATTTATACTATTGGATATAGAATAACTTTTTTAACTCTCAATTTTAATGAAAATAACTACCTACCGGTAGTAGTTAGGTAGTTGCGTTCGGGTGCAGAGGTGAAAAAGTGGTGAAATAGGTTAGGTTAGGTTAGAACTGTGAACTGTGAAATTGGGGGGCCCGAGCGCCGCTTGTAGGCGGCTCTACGTGGGGATCGTGCGATCGATGGCCCTTTACGGGGCCCCGATCTGGGCTGCTGACCTGACGGCCGGTAGCATCGCCGTAATGCGCAAGCCGCAGAGGGCGATGGCCGTCAGAGTCATCAGAGGGTATCGCACGATCTCCTACGAGGCGGCTTGTGCACTGGCCGGATCCCCGCCCTGGGACCTAGAAGCGAAAGTACTCGCGTCATCGTATCGGTGGCGCGAGAAAGCGAGGGCGCGGGGCGAGCGACCGATGCAGCGACACATGGAGCTGCATCGGTCTCAGCTTCGCGAGGTCCTGGTGGCGGAATGGCGGGACAGGCTTTTACGCCCTACCGCCGGCCTCGACATCGTCGAGGCGGTCCGGCCGGTGCTCGACCGCTGGCTCGGGAGGAGGCACGGCTCCCTGTCGTTTCGGGTGACGCAGGTGCTCTCGGGGCATGGTTGCTTCGGGAAGTACCTGTGTCGCATAAACAGGGAGCCGGACGCCCGGTGTCACCACTGCGTCGACTGCCGGGAGGACACGGCGCGGCATACGCTGGCAGAGTGTGCCACTTGGTAGGAGCCGCGCCGTGCCCTCATCTCAGAAGTAGGCAGTGACTTGTCGCTGCCGGCCCTAGTGAATGCGATGGTCGGCAGCGGCGAGTCCTGGGACGCGGTGGTTTCCTACTGCGAGACAGTAGTCTCGCAGAAGGAGGTTGCGGAAAGGGAGAGGGAGATCTCGTCCACTCACCCGGCCCGCAGCAGGCGCACCGGGCGTCGGCGGAGGGCGGACAACGCCCTCTTCCAGCCACCCTAGATGGGTCCAGGGGTGACGGACACGGGGACGTCCGTCGCCCCCCACACATCAGGACCCGAGGTGGCGGCGCGTAGTGTTCCACGCGCGCCCCTCTGAGATGTCGCGGGGGGAGTCAAACACCTCACTCCCCCCCCTGACCCGCGAGGAGGCCCGCAGTGGCGGGCCGGCACCAGCCGGGGGTTGCGGAAGATTTCAAGTTCCCGCGACCCCCGGCGTAGGTGTGAGTTGGAACACCGGGGTGGTTTTTAGTCAATAAGAGTCTGACAGACCCCTCCGCCCGCCCCATGGTGGAGGACATCCATGAGGATTTTCCACCCCGGACAAAAAAAAAAAAAAAAAAGGTTAGAACTGTGACCAACGGCGCCCGAACCGAGCGAGCGAAGCGAGCGGTGCCGCAGCAGCGGCCGGCGAACGCTCCTTCCAAGTTGCTCGCAGATTTTTTTCACCATTTTCTAATCCGTGTTTTGGGATGAAAATTACTAACTGTCGTTTTTGTTTAAATGCAATTTAAGCTGGTGGAAAAATATTACGTCAGCAAATGCTGTATTGGTTTTTCGGAATTTTCAGTATGTTATTCGTTCGTTTCTTTATTTGCATTCGCATATAAGTTTTCGGAAAATGAGTATTTAAAGCAATATTTCATATTTTGAGTATATTTATTATTATTTATTAGGCCCATATTTTAATTTTTTTTCGGAGCTTTTATTACTACCCATTTCTTTTTAATGAGGGAAACAATTAAATCGTAGTAAAAACATTAATAAATCTTCTTTTACTTCCTAGGATTATCCTGGCTTGTGGCCAAGACTTGGTTTTTTGATATCCGGGTTTTCCCCCGAATTAACTATTCTTTAACAGCTTTATGGTAATGTGATTTCAATTTTCGTCACACCTTTTTTAAGCACCATATAATTAAGAATGAATAACGGAATGGCCTGGCTATTACCTGATGCTAAGCTAGAAAACAGAGATGTTGGTTGGCAGATGAAATAGGTATAGTCAACGTATAAAGCCTTGTGCAGACTGGCGCGACGCTACACCAGTAATTGTTCTACCGTGAAATTTTCTTAGAAATAGTTTTGTAAGAGTCGCGCCATCGCATTGCACCAGTCTGCACAAGGTTTAACCCGCCAGCCTTCAAAGCAAACTCTTGCTATGATGGCGTCACGGGTTATATGGAACGAGCGTGCCCAGAAGATGCCTATTTACTCCAACAGGCATCATCTGGGCACGCTCGTTCCATCGTAGACCTCATCAATTGCATTCCACCAGAGACACGAGATCGAGGTCAAGAGCTGGCCCTTAACACAATAACAAAATAAAAAAATCGAAATTACTTTACCACTTGTGACAACGATTCCCAGAAAATTTAAACTATCTAACTATCACATAGACAAAAATAGACCTTCACGCCAGTAGCATACCTCTGCCGTGAAACCGTAGCAGTGAAACCGCAGTAGTTCAATTCAACTGGCTCGCGACATGTTCCGCTACGCGAATTTCGCGTAGGGGAACATGATGCGAGCCAGTTGAATTTAACTACATACTGTGGTTTCGCTGCTACGGTTTCACGGCGGAGGTGTGCTACTGGGGTAACGGTTTATGGTGACCGTGCAAGTGACATTAAAATTTAGAGTGATAAATTACGACGGCGATGATACTTATAGTGCTACCACTATAAGTGCCTACTTATTTAATGCCATAACTATAGTTTATTTTCCCAAATAATTCTTTCACAGAGAATGTTAGTTTGTAAAATAGACCTGAATATTTTAGAAGGCACATAATTGCTTTTCAAGTAAATATGCAAATTATATTTGCATTTCAAAACAATCCACTCTCAAAAATCAACGCAGAAAACATTGTTTTTGAACTAAACAGTTACATTATCTTAGTAAACGAAGTAGCTCAATAATTAGACTTCAACAAAATTTCAAAATTGAGTGTTGAAAAAGATAAGCTTAACGCTCCACTGCAGTACGATAAATACGTATATTCTTTAATCTCCGCTGCGCCAAGTGCCGGGCATTCGGCTGTCGGCATTTGGCTTTTGGCTCTCGGCCTCGGTGAAACGATATCAATTAAAACGCTGAAGGCACACCCGTATAACTTCTTATCTTTCGCCGCCTGGCGTCTTTGAACAAAAGAAACGATGTCGATCTCTCTATATTCTGACACTGCAGCTACTATTGTAACTCGAATCATTATCATTTGGTTTATTACATTTTTTGTTTTTATTTATTACTATTTTCTTTCTTGTATATTGATTCTTTTCTATTTTGTTAAATACCTAGTGAACAGTATATTTTGAAACCAATGTAAAAGCCAATTAATTTTAAAAGAGTGTGGAGACTTATCCATAGAAAACAACCAGTTGGAACCATGCCCCTAGCTTCTGACATTTCATAAGTGCCCATGTAGGTTTATGTGAAATAAATATTTTAAATTATGAAAGGTGAGAAAGGTTGATGTAGAATTGGTGTAGAAGTTTTTCAGTTTTAGAGTACGTGGTATTCGAATTTGTGTGGGGGGTAGGTACCCGTAACGACTGTCAAAAATCCACGAATGACAACCGGGACCAACGGCTTAACGTGCTTTCCGAGGCACGGAGGACTCTTGGTATGTAAAGATGGTCACCCATCCACAGACCAACCCCGGCAAGTGTAGCTTAACCTGACGGACCGATCCGTGCGGCAGTTATTACTTAGCCACGAGCTCCTCCTCGACGACAAGAACATTATGCAAAAAAATATTATTGTAGTTTTACCTATAAAACTCGTAGTAGGATACTCAGAATTCATGTAAAGCTCAAATAAAAGTCACTCAGGAACAATATTACCGTCGGAAAGTCGGAACGAAGTGGCGATGCTATGATTAAATCCCCAATATTGGACAATTGCACGAGACTCTGGTCGGAAATAAAACATAATAGGTTAGCCGCTGTTCCACTCGTGTGGAACTAACTTCTCGCCTTTCCAGCTAAGCTAGACAGGGAATTAGCTGGATAAAAGAGTTGCTGAGAAACTAAAATGACAATACTTTTTATGGATTTTTAGAAGATAAATTTATTTAAGACTTAAAGTAAAGAGCTATAGCTTTGTTTTTCTTGGTTACCGTCTTATTAAATCTTTTGATGCCTTCCGTATTATCCTATACTATTAAATGAGAAATTTTTGTTATTATATTTGTAATCCTGTTCTCGAAAACGGCTCTAACGGGGGCGAAAAATCGATCTAGCTAGGTCTCATGTCTGGAAAAAATCGTTTTCTCTATTTTGAGCCGAGCAGAGCTTGGTCGCCCAGGTACTAATATCATAATAGGCTTTTATTTATGTTAGTACCAGACCTACTCTCGGTAAGAGGGCCGTCCACCCGTTTGACTCTGGAGTCATTACACTGAAGGGTAACTACGCGCACTAAATTGTCCTTGCCAGGGTGTTAATCGACTACCTTCCCGTATAATCACTTAGCAAGTAGTAAATTGTCTTCTTTTATGAGGAGAACATCACCAACCTTCGGATCGCGCGTACGTTTAGCCCACTTGTGTCGATGATACTCCTGAGACCAACGTTTCAAGATTGAGTCATTCTTTGCGCCAATTGCCCACGTCTCAAGCTACTGATTGTGCTCATAATCATAATCTAGTGCTATTGCCAGTGGCTGACCGACCAAGAAATGTCCGGGCCTAATTCGGGTCGGTAGATAGGTCTTTGAATTGGTTGGTTCTAGGAATTTCGAATTGACTTTAACCAAACACAATTAGCAGCATTAAGTTTGGAAACGGTAAATATAGACAGCGACCCTGTAGCATAATCAGCTTCTAATGTTCCCTTCCCACTGCTGGAACCCAGGCCTCTTCTCAGTGAGACGGAGTGGGTTGTAATCCACCACGCGGGGCCAGTGCGGGTTGGTAGATGTCACATGTATTCGAATTTTTCTAAGTCACTAAGTCACTCACGATGTTTTCCTTCACCGTTTTGAGAGCAGTGGTGATGAAATAGTTTACACAAAGTAAACCTCTGTCTGAGTTCGAACCTCCGATCTACAATTAGTAAGTCGCGGCCGTTACCACTGAGCCACCACTGCTCGACGATCCTGTATCCAAGTAAAATATTCTTCTTACACAAAATCATCCCTTATCATCTAAGCTTAGCACTACAAAGCTATTTAAACAATTCTCCAATGAAATGTCAGTTTATTTTCGAGAAGCATTCGTGAATTCCACACTAAATCTCTTCAACAAACGGCTATGAATCTCACAATAATTAAAAGGAAGCCTAAAATGGGTGGAATTAATTCCCGGAATAAAATAGGATAATGGAGTAGCTGAGCCAGTTGGAATTTTAATACCTAATTACAACAATTTCTTATAAAAAAAGTAATTGCTTGAAATGATAGGATTTTATTTTTAGAAGACATTTAAGTTCCGGAGATGATATAAATATTTAAGGAATCTGCAAAAGTTAACTGAAGGAGTTTAGGTGCGGCGTCCATGAAGTTACCAGAAGTCGTAGTAGGCTCCCAGGAGGTTAATAAAGCGTTTCGTATTTTTACAACGACTTCCAAAGCCTTCGGTAACTAATTCAATAGGTTTTGACTTTTCCATCATAGATATTGCTGATAATATGTCACTTTTCGCTGTGATGATGCTTGGAGAAACCGTACGGCCACCATTGGAGGTCTTTCAGCCATATGAAAAAGTTAAGTGGATAGCACTTATACACACGAGTGGTAGGCGCCAACGTAGAGGCAACTGCAGCCGTCGACATACAGATGACATTTCAATGGTTATGGTGACCTGAAACACAGGCCCTTAAAGCCTACCTTAGGCACCAGTCTCCCACAGTAAACTAAACCAAATACCATCTACCCATCTGTAACAATGTCTGTAATGTTTATTGTGGTGAGAAAATAAATACTTATTATTATTATTATCTTTATTAACATTTTAACATATAAAATACATTTTTAAATATTTCTTAAAAACTATATAAAAAACATTTAAAAATATAAAAAATAGTATTCCGCCGGTGTCGGGAGCAAGGTCCAAGCTACCGGTGGTTAGGGCTGCAGAGACAGGAACCTCCTCACAATGCGAGCCGTATCGAGGAGTACTGCCTTCTGAATCAGGCGCTTGATCCAACCGCCTAACGAGAGCCTCGAAAGATGTTGGTCGAGGCTTTCGGCCATCAGGCCATTGGCCGTTACGACAATCGGTACAATGATAGCCGAGCTCACATTCCACATGTCAACAACCTCGTGTGCTAAGTCGAGATATTTTATTTGTTTCTCTTTCTCAGCTTTCACGAGGTTCCCGTCATGTGGGATGGTAACATCGACTATCATTGCGCGGCGCGCTAATCGGTCTATCACCACTATATCAGGCTTATTGGCAACAATAGTCCTGTCAGTAATGATAGACCGATCCCAGTACAACGTGATATGGTCATTTTCGAGAACTGGGTCGGGCACATACTTGTAATACGGTACCTCAGAGTCAACAAGTTTATATTTCAAAGCAAGTTGCTGGTGAATAATCCTGGCCACTTGGTTATGCCTGTGTAAGTACTCGCCGTTAGCCAGACGCGAACAACCAGAGATAATATGTCTGATGGACTCACCCGGACGATGGCATGCCCGACACACGTCAACCGTCCCGTCCTTCATAATATGTCTCCGGTAGTTATTCGTCAAGATAACTTCATCCATAATTGCACAGACAAAACCTTCAGTTTCCCCGAAAAGGTCACCGAAACGTAGCCAGGATACGGACGCTAAGAAATCTACACCAGGCTCATGAAGAGCCCGATAGTAGCGCCCGTGAAGCTCCTTGCTCTGCCATACCTCCTTGCGGTCATCTGTAGTAAGTATTACAGGTTTGCGCCAGTTCTCATTAGCCATGGAGAGCGGGGTGAGTCCCTTGTCTACTGCGACCACATCCCGGTGCATACCCACTTCGGCTTTAAAAAAATAATCCCTGAGGCTGTACACCTCGCGGTTGTGGAGGGTCTTAGCGTTTAAAAAGCCTCGACCCCCGCACTTCCGCGGGATGTACAGTCTCATCACCGATGAACGTGGGTGATGCATCCGGTTTGCGGTCAAGAGTGTACGGACCCTTCTGTCCAGGGCATCGAGTTCGGTCTGAGTCCATTTGAGTATGCCGAAAGAGTACATCAAAACCGGCATGACCCAACCGTTGTAGGCGCGCACCTTGTTTCCGCCCGAAAGAAGACTAATTAAAACCTTCTTCAGGCGACCAAAGAAGAGCTCCTTCAGCGATTGCTTCATGTCAGCAACGTTGATGCCTAACGCTTCCGACATACCCAAGTACTTATAGCTTTCGGCTGAGGAGAGGGATCTAAGGTGTATGGAGTCCGAGAGTTGAGTTCCCTCGGATTCCATAATCTCCCCTCGCTTTACATGCATGACTGCACATTTGTCCACACCAAATTCCATCCTGATGGCGCTACTGAATGTTTCAGTTACCTTCAGTAGCTCCATCAGTCGCGATTTGTTGGGGGCAAAGAGTTTCAAGTCATCCATGTAGAGGAGGTGAGATATGACCTGACCACCTCTCCTCAACCGATAGCCCAGACCTGAATCCTCCAGCAGTGTGCTTAGAGGATTCAGGGCTAAGCAGAACCAAAGTGGACTCAAACTGTCGCCCTGAAATATTCCCCGTTTAATCCATACAGGCTCATCATTCCCCTGGATCTGTTGACATCCTGGGTAGCGAAGGACCGTCCTCCATTGCCCCATACACGACATCAGGAAGGTGCGCATTATTATTATTATTATTATTATTATAACTACAGGCCTACAACAGGCCTAAGCTTAGTTTAGACTTCAGATCTCCCACAAATTACAAATTTTTGTCAAAATACCTGTCAAAAAAAAAAAAAACAAAAATTATCAAGCCAATGAAAACCGACAGACTAAGGCTATGTTCAGATGGTAACATTTTGACGCGCGTTTTCAAATCGCGCGTTGTACTTGTATAATACCGACATTGACATTTTCGAAAGTTATGTTTAAGAAACTAGGTATTTAACTGCTACCATTTGGAAGGGGTAACTAGAATCATTAGGGATGTTGACTGGGGAAAAAAAGAATTATTTAGTCCGTCAGTCAGATAATAAAAAAATATTAAACATGTATTTTTAAATTTATCATATTAATAAAAAATGGTTTAGACAAAACGCAAAAATGAATGCGGGGAGTGGCTCGCTACCTCACAAATCAGTATAAAATCTACCGGGGAATAACGTCATGCCACATTTTCCTCCATCCATCTTTTGATTACGTAAAAAAATTAAAAAATCGTGTCCAATATTTTTTAATGATCTACCTGACGGACAAAAACATTTTTTTTATTTTCTTGTCAATTTAGACGTTGAAAAGTGCCCTTTACGTGCCTATTTGAAATAAATTATTTGAGTTTGAGTTGTGTCCTTTGTTTTACGGGAGCCCAAGCCCGACCTGGGAATGAACCCATGAGCTCAGCAAGCGTACTTGCGATCACTAGACCAATCAGACAGACTTTATTTATTACAATCTATAAATCAATTTGAAAAACAGAACTTAAGCCATTCGCTTAGTACAAGACAGGCTAATTCCAAAAAATACGTTTCCACATTTAGGTTCTTTCTTGAAATTTATGACGGAAAAGCTCCAGTTTCCTTGAGTTTTTCCCGCTTGCTAACAACTGGCATCTACCAGAGGTGGCCTTTGGAATAAGCAACATATTTTCACCCACAAAGGAGGCTTTGAATCGGTGAAAATACGGGTTGAATTTGTTCTTCATATCCAAAGTAATAATGTCTGTCCGCAGATTTATAATGCGAGAGTTGCTGAAAACTTTTTAGTTACTTTTTAGACACAATGCCCATAACAGATAAGTGGTTTGTTTATATTTTAGGCTAATCTAGCCTGTATCAAATATTTGACGTTACAAAAGCTAGGTTTCTATTGTATCTAAATAAACTATTTATTTTTTCTTACTCTCTTTTATTTAGAATAGAATATAGAATAGAATTTTCTTTATTCGAGTAACCAAGACTCAACAACAAGATGTTTAGTAAAACTTACGATTTTGTTAGTATACTAAACAAAAACAAGGAAAACAATACAATAAATAACAAGAAATAACGGTTGGTCACCGTTGCGACATCCCATGAGAGACGGCACAACAGTGACCCACGTATTCACAGTCCAGGCGACTCGCAACCATGCTTAAGACACTGTTGATGCTGCCCCGCACCCTGCGCATCAGGGAAGCGCACCTTTTACTCATTGTTGCGTAAAAGCAATCTACATGCGCATCTGCGAACATCCCTGACGCACTACAGAAACGGGGCAGCCAGCTAAACATAATTATACCCTAAACGTATTATTTAGCTTTTATTGACAGCTAAACAAACTGAAGTCATCTCCTTCATTACTGTTTCGGGGAAAATAATTATAGTGTTAAATGTGTCGATGATACGTAGCTAGGTTCTCAAGATATAGAAGGCCTTGATCTACCTACACGTTTTAACATAAACTAAAAGGCATGTTAAAAATGCCTAGAAATAATCTAATTTACTTCAAAAGCCTTCACTTAAAACAGAGTAACTAAGTTAAATCAAAATATCGTAAAATAGCCCCGTCTGGCTGTGTTTTAAAACTAAACCAGCGGAACTCCGAAGTAAATAAAAGTTAAACTGTGCTTACACCGACAAGGGTGCTCTATCTAATTACTGGAACTCTAAAATTCCGAATCTAGGTTTTCGGTTGGCGAGTAAAAAAAGAGAAAGCGGTGGTAGCCCCGTGATAATGTCCCCGACTTGTTGGTCATGGGCCCGAACCCAGACAGACACTTTACTTTGTGTAAATAATTTCATCACCTTCGCTCTCAAAACGGTGAAGGAAAACATCGTGAGGAAACCGGCATGTCTTAAAACCGAAAATTCGAAGACATGTGACATCTACCAACCCACACTATCTAATCTTTTTTTTTATAATATTGATGACACGTCATAATATCCCACGATGTGTACGGTTGTTAGGGTTCGTTGGATGCGTCTCGACTAGAGGGGCATTCTTCTCATGTTCTCGAGTGTTTTGGACTCGATAATTCCTTTTTTAAACAATTACAAGTGGGGTTGATTGTGAGGAAATTCTAAATGAATAAAAAAAAAAACGAAATACAATTTTTTTTTAATTTCTTTTTTAATCTATAAATTCCAAACTGCGCATAATGAGTTCCTCGAGAACACACCATATTTATATAAATATATTGACCCGAGTTAGTGACAGTTGTGCCCACAGACTTCTTTTCAGACTCCGATTTGACATCTTGTCGTTTTCCTGAACAAGCGTCTGTTGGTTCTGTTTCACGACGTATTTGTAGCATTTGTAGGCCAATCAGGATAACATTTATGCATATTATTGATTTCGAAGATCTTCGTCAACACTACGATAATTTCGCTCTCATTCTGGCAGACCATGTCCCAAAAGTCATCTATCGCCGTGTTCTTGTGTAGCGATGAATTTCTTTAGTTGCCCAGCCGTCCACGTAATTGGTATTAATCTAATCCGATTCGGTGGTGTTCGATTTTGATAACTTCACTCGAGAATAATCCCAGCATGAGATATGCTTGTGCTTGTTCTTGGTTGCATTTTCTGAGTTAGTGACGACATCGTATAATGGGCAAACGATCGATGCTGCCTCGTCAATCCCGAACAGTTCACGGTCATATAATGTGCATATCTCTTCGAAATTTGAATTTGAAATTTGAAATAATTTTGCACCTTGATTTTCTGGATGAAGTCACTGTTATTATGCAAATCCTCCATGTTCGATAGGGCAGAACTACGAAGCAGGCACAATCTATTTTGCGGAGTTAACCAGTTCAACTACGACCGATCAGATGAAAGTCACACGACCAACTAGAACACAATCAGAATGGGTTTTACCCGTTAACGACGGTCGGCTAATAACTTTATCAGTTTTTTCTGCGGTTTTGGTGGTATTGAGGTCTATTGCTGGACGTATATTTGATAATAATGAATGATAATGAAACAAAATACCAACGACCAGTCACGCGTTTAATCGTATGAAGAGAAAAAAACACCGATATGGGTTAGACGGGAAACTAGTACATTTTAACAATAGTATTTTCCTGTTTTCTTTATTAAACTCATGACCGCATGGCCCAGTCGTTATCATCGCAAATGTGGTTAATAATAATAATGGATTAATAAGTCACAACTTGAAAAAGTATGCCCACGAAAAGATAAAGAATGAAGAGTTTGGCAGCTTTGGCAGCCAAATTCTGTCCTAGAATTGTTTTAGTTTTATTTTATTTCCTGTGGCTGTGGTGTTTTATATTGAACTCTTTATATAGTATTATCTACACCCATGCTTTATCATTTATAAAAGTCAATCAATCAATTATATCCTTTATAAAAGTTTCTGAAACAGTTAACTTATTGCCAACATTAAAACAACCAGTGTGCCAACATTTAAACATCCAAACGAGTGTTATAATGTTGTACAAAATTTCATTATGCAACTCCTTTGCTTTTCGATCCCTTCCTTACTCATCAAACAGCCACATTCTCACTACTCAATTCGCTGTATCTTTATGAATTTCAAAAAAAGAACATAGTCATGCACGCGCGTTTTATTACCACAGCACCTTTATTAAAAAAAAAAAACTTATACATAGTTTGTTTGCGTTGGATACTCAGCAATAGGGAATATGCATGTATTTTTTTTCTTTTTTTATTCGATTCTTTATATCGCCAAATAATAGTAAAAAAAAATTCAACGCCAAAAAAGCAATTCAAAGTACTTTAAAAAAAAGTTAAAAATAACCATCCGACCCGGGCTATTTAAACGCCATTTTGGCGCGCTTGGTGACGTCACAGTCTATGACAACAAACAAGTAAATGTCAAATGTTGAGGTTATGTTGAAGAAGTATTATGCTCTGCTGCAAATATGTGTTTTCTATTTTCGACTAATACATCATCATGGAACCAACTTCTCCCTCTATAGAACAATGCAAAAAACCGACATACAAATACTGCATTGTGCCTAAGTGCAGAAATACATTATGAAATGCACCCGACCAAGTATTTTTTTTTTTCCTGAGAGGTTCGGACTTACGGAGAAAGTGGTGTAAAATTATGAAAATAAACATGCTATCTCCCAACTTGTTTTCAATATCCTAGTATTATGACAACATTCTATACTTAACACAATCTAGATTTCGATATTTTGCGAAGCCATGTTATTTTAGGTTATGATGCTTTTTAAAACTAAATTAATCCGGAAAAGGTGTGGAAGATAAAATAAACATTATATGATATACTTAATTACCTTAAAGCTTTCTCTCCTTTGATTTCAACATACGTGAAATCAGTATTTGATGTAAAAATGTGGTCATCATGAACACATCAGCTTTCGGCAAACTATCGATTGGGCTTTCACAAAACCGCTTTCAGTCATTTTCGAAAGAGTCTTTCGTGTATTAACAAATGTATTACTTCTAAATGTGTACTAAAATCACAATAAAACTGACTGAATCGCAAAAACTCCTACAAAACACATTGACATTACATTGTTGTCATAGATTGTTACGTCACATTCGCTCTGACCAATAGCGTCGCTTTTCAAGTATTTGAATTTCCCACAGATTTTTTGCACTTTTTAAAAATTAATTTCTTGCTCATTATTAAATTATAATAAAAAATATTGATGGAGGCATAATTATGAAGTAATATAGTTTATAAAAAAAAATATTTGACCCTTATTTGAATCTCATGCATATTCCCTATTAAACTTTCCATGAATTTACATAGAGTTCTTACAACACTGTACAACAGCCTATGCTTTCAGAACCTTTTATAGAGGATTCATATTATGGGTGTGATAAAGTCTTGTATGCAACTGTACATAATTAGATATTAAAACATTCATGTAATACTTTTATCACACTCGGCTTCGCCTCATGTGATAAACCCACATTCGTGTTTTAATACCCCTTATTATACAACAGTTGCATAAATAACTGTACATTTTCTTAAAGCGGTATACATAGCATAAAGCGCTAGTATTAAACGTAGTAACGTATTTCTATAGACATAGCCAGTAAAATTTACGAGTATATAAGTATTAGATATAAGCATAAACTGAGGTGAGACCGGATGTACCAGCCACACCCGCCACCACTGTCGCCCAGGGCCTCCCGTGGAATTTTGGGTCGGGTGATGGTTTGTTCCAATCGTCTCAACGAGACGGACTCAATGAGCACTGCCTCAAGGGTCTCACCTTAAGGGTTAAATTTATACAGCCCAAAATGTATCAGAACTACGTGGCGAGTAATTTAGTCACGAAATTACGCTTTTCCATTACAATGAGGCAATTTGGTCGACGGTTCTGAGCCGGCATCGTTCCAGAACCAAATTCCCAGAGAACTGGGACACAGGAATAGTTCCTAAATAACCCTTTAGGGACATATAATTGAAAAATGATTACAAGGCGTTTGTGTTTGAGTTCGTTGGAATCGTTTCGATTCGAGGAGCTCTCTTATCATGTTCTTGACTCGCTTTTGTCCGTGATATTTTGTCGTGTGATATTGAACCGTGGGATATTTTGTCGTGTAACCATAATATTAGTTTACATTATTCCAAGTAAAGAAAACATTTCATAATGCGACAAATATAATAAAATAAGAAAAATTGTAAATACAAACACAACAAACAACACACAATCACACACGACCTGTTGAATATTTGTCCTATCTATTTTCCAATAGAAATTCCATAAACTAAAGTGAAATATAAAATCATAATAAGTATACAACATAATTTGAGCTGTACCTATCTATTTATTATTGAAATTAAGAAAACAAACCATTATGAAAATAAATTTATTCAAAAGAAAGCGAGGCCCGTTTGTTTATTTTTTTTTTATTACAGCATGGGCTCTTTCCATGCCATAATAAAAAAATTAACAAACGGGCCACGGGAATATCGCTAGTGAAAACATAAAACAAACTTAAAAGAAGTTCTTTCTTGAAGTTTTTCCATTCTTCATTACGTTTCGGGAGTTGTTTGTGCTTATAATTACACTTTTTATTCTTCTCGATAAAATTGCCAGGTAAAGTATGTCGGTTTCCTATTGTTACAACTTTTCTTTGTTTTTTTTTGTTTACTTAAAATGCCAATGAAACTTTTTTTTTACAAGGGAAGATTTTAACTGGTACATTATCTTGAAGGTTCTCTTCACGCTCTAGTTAGTGGTAAGTTGAACCAATTACAGGCACTTTTGAATTGTCAAGGGGTCGGTCAGTCAGAAATATGAAGCTAGTTGCCCATTCCAACGCGTAGTAGGTTCCTGTGGAGAAGAACGGACAATAAACTCCACGGACAATCTTTTAAATCAGAATATTGGTTACATCATTCATGTTGTAATTATTGTACTTATACATGTGAGAAATATGTAGAGAGACGTGCACGTTAAAAGCGTCCGTAATAAAGCAAAAACAATTAAAGTCAGTGACACTGTTGATTGGGTCAGCCGTCAGTTCTTTGAAAAGGAGAGGTTATGCATGAATGACATCAGATAAAGTTTGTCGTGAGATTTCCATGGGCCAATATTACCTATTAAATTAGCTTAGAAAAGACCATGGGGGATTTTGTATGGACTCCGCCCCATCCTCTAAGAGTCATATGATACATGTCAATATGTTTATAAGGATCCTGAAAAAGACTAACTGTCTTGTTCAATTGCAAAATCAATGGGATTTTTTTGTAATACCAAAAAATTTTTCAGTTGTCTAACCTTACCTTACCTAGAGTGAAACAACGCAACAAACGATATTAGCCATAATTTAGCAGTAAAAATAGTTATTAAAAATCAAGATTATGATTTACAACATGTTTTTGTGCCAAAAATATTAACATTTAAACATGTTTTGGAAAGTACGTTATGCCGTTGGTCCTGGTTGTCATTCTTGGATCTTTGACAGTCGTTATGGCTAGTCAGAAGCCCGAAAGTCTGCCAACTAGTCTTACCAAGGGTTATCGTATTACCCAGTTACTGGGTTGTCGGGGTCAGATAGTCAGTCGCTCTATGTAAAATACTGGTATTCAGCTGCATCCGGACTGGAAGCCGACCCCAACATAGTTGGGAAAAGGCTAGGCAGATTGATTTCTTTAATACTGTTAATTGGACATCTTGACGACATCTAGCCATAGAATTATTGTATTGTGATTAGATAAGTCTGTGGACATTAATAAATGAACATAATTTGAATGTTAATTTAATGTCCATAAAGTCAACAACAAACAAACATCGTGTTTTACAGTGCCCTGACAGAGTTCATGTATAAAAACTGACAGTAATATAATATTGTAAAATTTGTGATGTGCCTCATCATCATTATCTTGATTATGTCCACTGCTGGACAAAGGCCACCCTCAAGGATCACCTCATCACCCTCATCACCGATTCTGTGCTTCCCGCATCCAGCGGATTCCTGCGGCTTTCACAAGGTCATCGGTCCACACTGTGGGAGGCCTTCCAACGCGACGTCTACGCTAAGTATTGCACCCTAGTAATGACCATTTTAATATACCCACTATCTCACACTCAACCAATAGCAGGCTCCTGATGTGGCCCTATCTACAAAAGTAAGACGGTCTTAACAACACTATCCGAACTTCAGACGTCACCTAACAAAGTACATTGCTGTTCTTAACACAATTTGATTGAGGTATGTTTAAGCCGCAAATGGCTTTTTATTTATTTTGTAAAGAGTCATATATTTATTGTCTTTTTAAGTAAAATGGTAGCTAAGTTGTTGTAGTAAAAACATACGTCTTCTTCTTCTTCTCTTGTGGTTAGTGACTAACCTGGTGTCAGAGTTTTAAAGCCGCCCATGGGCCTCTGACTTGCCTTCACATGCCATCGAGAAATATTTCTCAGGCATGGCCGATTTTCTCACGATGTTTTCCTTCACCGTTTTTGAAGCAAGTAATTTATACAATACGCACATGATTCCAAAAAGTCAGAGGTGTGTACCTTGGGTTCGAACTCGAGACCTATGACTTGGCAGTCTGACGTTCACATCATTAGGCTATCACTGCTCTTCAAACATACCTACGTCAAAAAGCCAATATTGCGACCAAAATACAGTTCTACCTTCTCATGTCCAAAAAAATGTATTGTCGTATATGAAAAAATATTATTATAATTAGGTAGCTTGACAAAGTCTAATGACATATTTTCCTAATGAACGACCTACCGCGAAACAATAATTAAATTTCATGTGGAATTATAGATGAAAACCTTTTGTCCGCAAATTCATTAAAAAAAATATTTAGGCTGCCTGTCCATTGAAGCGGAGCGTGGCAGCGGAGAGAATGGCAGCGGAGTGGAGCGGAGTTGCGGACAGTGTCTGTCCATTGATGCGGAGCGAGGTAGCGGAGCGGAGTTACGGACTGTGCGGAGCGAGGTAGCGGAGCGGTGTTGCGGACTGTGCGGAGCTAGACCGAGTTCACGCGACGAGTAATAAATAATTCCCCACCCCAGTTCCCTGCTCCACTTCTCCGCTCCGTTTCCCCGCTCCACTTCCTCTCCGCTTCTCCGCTCCGTTTGCCCGCTTCCCGGTTTTGTATGAATTTTTAAACTAGTTCGCAAATCCCTGTCTATTGAAGCGGAGCGGAGGTTTTATGCAATTCCATTTGTTAATATTAGCACATTGCTACTCCGCTCCAGTGAACAGGCAGCCTTACAAAGCGCACGGCCTAAATTTTCATGGCTATAATTTTTTTACATTTTCCATTAACAGAGTCGAGAAGTTTTACATTATTCATTGACTTTCAATGTTAAGGTTTCTTAATAGGATGACATATTTAATTGAAGTCACTAGGATACATTGATTTAAAGATGTTGGTATTTGATAAAAAATAACCAATCGTCGAATACTGATAAAAATCTAAAATAGTACATTATGATACGAGTGTGCTGTATTGGTCATTGATCAATGCACACACGTTTCATACGACGTTTTTCAACAAACTTGCGAGGAAAAAAACAGACTTGTTGTAAGAACTTATGCTGGAATAACGTAACTATAGAGATGATAATTTAGATTTATAAAGTTCAACTGACCTTTGTTGCCAGATACTGTCAATCGGAGCTTCTTTTAAAAATGTTGTACGTCTGTTGGTGACAATTCTTTAGATTTTCGTATATTTTAAAACAACAAAACAAAAACGATAACAAATATGTACGGAAAATAGCGCGCTGGTTTTTTTTTTTCTACTAGCGATGCGCGCGCATTTGTAAATAAAGGCACAGGCAAACCCGCTGAACAGCCTATACCAAACCCGTAACATAGAACATAGAAGGCAAGAAGTCTCTTTGATGAGATAAAAAAAATCACAAATCTCTGTTCGGGTTAAAATAGAGAATGCTCATTTAATAGATAGGATAGTTAATACTAGTTCCATGTGTTCAATGTCAATTTTTTTATACCAATTCCATGCTGCAATGATAGTACTTACTAATTCCATACTGCCATGTCGCGTTTCAAATTATTTGTCAAACAACAATGGCCGCTAGAAATTGTCTATGGTTTTAGTGATGTGGTAGTATGATCTTTTCGTTTTGGTACTTTCGATGTTACGATTTTTTTTGTAGGTAGTGTTTCATCAGTATTTTTTATATTGAGTAACTTTCACATAAAAAACAAATCCATTGAAATATGTTCGAAGTTAAAACCGTGAAAATGAACAAGATAGCACGGGTACGTTACGTACGTTTGGTATGTCAAAGATAAAAAAAAATACTTATGCTAACCAAATACCTACCAGACAAATAATGCGAGACTAGCTTACAGATGGTGTAGCTCACAGACTACTTAGAGATATGGTGTAGCTCAGGAGTCACCAAATGATATGATTCGTAACAAATTCAGTGTTAAAGCAGTATAATATTCTAAAACTTGAGGGGTCTCCATAATACATATAGACCTACGACATTATTTCATAAGGAAATAGGACCGCATCTTTAAACGCGGGCTAGCTCCAACAGCATCTTGAAAATCCTAGCCGAAAAACACTTGTTGTTGTCAGTATAATAATTATAAATACATTAAAATTGTTTTTTTTTTCAATAAATGATTAATAAAATACTCCTTGAACAAATAGTCGATAATTATTATGTTAATCAGTAACTATTCAATGACAAGATAAATTTAGACCACTTAAAAAGGATGTCGGTTGCTTATGGTCGGTTGTTTGACTTTTGTAAAAATTCAAAATTTATTCCAGTTTTCGCTTTTATTGTTAATTAAAATAGTTTTATTAAAAGATAAGAAACACGCAAAGGATGTTAAAGTGGGTGTGATAATACGTGTATCCTAATAAGTGCGTATTTAATCAGTGACACATAGATATCGCGTTCAATTCCCAGGCAAGTCCAATGTTATTGTTTTTAGCGACTCGCAACCAAATCCTGATTAGTTATCTGTGGCATTACAGCACTAGTCCGATAATATAAAGTAAAAAGCACGCGTTTTTAATACACTGAATTATGACCCTAAAAACGGTTCAATAATTGCTACTTTACGAGCAAGTGTGTTGAAAAGATTATTATGTCATTTCGCATGCTCATGTCGATGATTGATTAGAAAATATTGTTTCATCAAAACTTAAGCAGCCTCTTTCCTCCTCCTTTTAATACAGTTTTCTTTTTCACAAAAAGTTACATCATCATTCTTTATTCTCATAAAAATCAGTTTCTAACTTACACGCTCGATACAACATTTTGTCGGGAAGCTTACTTGTTTTATTTTTATTACAACGGCTGAGAATCGATAACATAATTTAAGACTTTTATCGAAAGGTGGATCGCTTCGCAAAAGAAAATTCTCTTTTGCTGGAGCATAGGAAATATCTTTATAATATACCGTATCCCGTTTACCGCTCCCAAGAGTTCGAACCTAAAAGAAAATGAACCGTAGATAAAGGATTCACGCTCATTGATTTAAGGACACTTCTAGAAAAATTGAGTGGAACATTTCCGAAATACAAATTGATTGAAGAATATTTCGAAGGTTTTTACGCCTCTGCTTCTTTTATTAGAGTATGATTTCTTACTATACTGAAAGGAAATTTTATTTAAAAGGATTTCAATAGATCATTTATTTGATGCCTACTGGAGATGAATACGATTGTTTTATCTAAAAATAAAATGTGTTATGAGAAAATTGGTTATTAAGAATATACCACGTTTTAACTATAGTTTAATACCACGAAACTAAAAACATCATAATTTCTTTTTATTATTATTTAAATATTGCAAAGGAAAAAAAAACTTATCGAGGAATATCAACAGAGAGATCAGCGATTATATAAGCAACGGCTGTCCATAATGCAGCTCCAAGATCAAGGTTCTCTGTAGTTTCAACATTCATAGTATCTCCTTCAGTGTGGTGGAACCAGAAATATTTCGCATCGTCATTGTAAAGACTAGCTCCAGGTATACCATTACCGGTAAATATAGAAATATCAGATCCTGGCGCAGCACTTTCTATAAGAGTCGACGCATTAATTGATTGGAAAAGCTTCAACACTTCCGCCACAATACAACGCGTTTTGTGGTTGCCACCGACAGCCAGTCCCAGAGGAGCGAATGTTCCTTCATCAGATTCCATTATAAAGTTAATATTGTGGGTCTCATTTCTATGCGCTTTCTCATATGCACGTGCACCCACCAGACCAAGCTCTTCAGCTGTCCAAAATATGGCTCTGATGGTTCGCTTTGGGATCAAATTCAATCGCTTTAGAATCACTGGAGCTGCCCAGCTGATGAAAAGGCCACCTCCATCGTCCATAGCTCCTTGGCCAACATCCCAGCTGTCGATATGTCCCGACACTATGACGAGCTTTTCGGGGTCTTTTGATCCCTTCAAATCAACAAGTGTGTTCCTTGATGTCTTAGTTTCTAGTGTAGAATACATTAGAATATGTAGTTTGACTTTCTCACCTCGGTTATTTATTCTTGTGATCAAATCAGCATCTTCCAAAGTTATTGCTGCCGTTGGGATAGGTTCAACACCATCACTGTAGGTTTGAGAACCTGTATGTGGGGCGTTAATTGAAAAGGGAGTAATAGACCTCACCAAAGATGCAATGGCTCCTTTAGCTGATGCTTTACTTGCTCCTTGTGTCCTATATATCACAGTTTCACCGTAAGTTGTAAAAATCGGCACAAAAAGAACAATTTTGCCCTTGATCTGCTCGGCTGGTGTATTATCCAACTGTGTAAAATTGGATATTACTACCACTTCAGCTGAAATTCCAGCTAGAGGTGTGCTGACACTATGACCGAGACCCAAGACCGCCATCTTCTTTAATCTTGGTTCTAGCATAGTAATTGCTTCTGCGCCTCTTTCCCAACGCGGAACCTGAAAACAAATTACTTGTTCAGAATCATAATTACCTATACCATACTTACTGTCAGCTGTGAAGTTACCTTTTATAAACAAACTAACTGCACATCCGCGGTTTCACCTATAATAAATCTCGATCCCCTGGGAATATCGGGATAAAAATCTTCTTCTTTGTCCTAGCCCAGGTCATGGTCTACCCATGTGCCAAATTTCATCTAAATCCGTTCAGCCGTTTTAGGGTGAATGCGTAACAAATAAACTCACGTTCCCATTTATAATACGAGTAGTTATAGTATAATAGGGTAGGATAATAAAACGGAATGATTCTACCTGATTGTATATAGAAAAAGAAGACACGTATGAGTATAATATTACACTTAACGGCTATTCTCATTAACTGGTGAAGCGATAAATGAGGGCAAAACAACATTTATGTTGGTCGATAAAATGACATTAAATTACAAAACGATAAATTAATGTTATTAAATATTGATACAATATTGCAAATTAATCGCATTTATGAAACTCACCTCAACTTCTTCAGTAATAACATCATTTAAACCTTCATTATGAGACAAATCGATCATGTGATCAATAGCTTTTTCAAGAACTTTTGTTCCCGACGGCCGCGCACCAAACTTGTCCACGAATTTCGCCAATCTGTAATTACAAAATACTATATTAAACCACAAACAACACCTTATCACAATCACATCATTGCTAACATCTTTCCTTGCTTCAGTCCATACATGCTTGAACACTTACTCATTATAAGTTTTGCCTTTAAAATCACCGTCGAGAACATATCTCAGAATCTCATCCTTAACATTTTCGTAGGCCCATATCTCTTCAATCAATTCATCCCCCAGCGTGTCTTGGCATATATTTGTATTTTTGTCCAGGACCTTGGCTTCATTCGCAACGATAACAAGAAGGGTTACGAATACAATCCGATCGAAATTCATTTTTCTTCCAATGTCTCTGAGACATTGAGATGTTTTGATAAAACGAGAGCTCTTTTGTAGTACATCTATCTTAGTATCTTATCGAATTGATGGTCGAATGTCTAAGATGTCTATACGATTACTTATATCTACGTTTGATAGACATTTAATACTCAAGAGGCTTGAGAGTATTTCTTGTGGATTTCGTTGATATCTTATCAAACTGTGTGTAAAATTTCAATTGTACGCTTTCCACTTGATAGTATGGTATCATTTTGGATCATAGTATTACCTAAGTGCAAAGATGTAATAGATAGTAAATGCAAATTATTTGTTATTTTCGATGGTATGTTATATTTTATAACGGATCAATGCGGCTCGACTCTCCTATTTATTTTGTTATTGATTATCTGACATCACACATAAAAGCAGTTACAATTTGTGTTCAAATTTAAGCATCTACGAAATGCACAGTCATGTTCCGTGTATTTGGTGAGTTTTACTTTATTGTACCAAATAAAAATAAATAAAAAATACAGATATGCAAGAGAACGTCAAGAACATATAAAAAGGTAATGTGACACACGTATCTTTTTACCTTAGAACAAAGCAAGTAACATTGCACCAGACTGTAAAACCAAGGCCACATATTAATGAAGAATAATTCAAATAATAACTACTTCATAAAATATCTTAAACGTATTCTTGTGACGAAAATAAATGAAAACAGTACGTAATAGTAAAATAACTTCCAAAATATTATCAAACAAAAAACATTTAAGAGAAGAAACAAAAATATATATATTTTTTGCTTAAATTAATATAATTACTCCAAAAATAAAACAGGACATAGTAGGGGTAAATATATATTATATCGTACAATAAATCGGACTAGTATCATTAACCAGGTTCCAGGGAAAACAGAGGAATACAGTTAGTAAGTAATGAACGCCAACGAGCACATCACCGCGTTTCCTCTTAAGTTCAATGTCATAAAAATAAAGATTGCTACAATAAAAGTCATGAGAGTATCATCACCGTGCACGCCATTTCTGTTTAATTCCATGCCATACTTGTTTTTCACTTCTTTCCAATCATCTTAAACGAACGAGTAAGTAATATAAATCTTGTTATAGATCTCTTAGTGAAATCGTACAAAGATTCAATTTAACAGCGGCACCAATATTAAAGTACAACAATACTCACTCATCATAGATCTTCCCTTTGAACGCTCCCGAGACTGTGTAGTCTATTACTTTCTTAGCTACGGCTTCATAAGATGCAATTTCTTTTACCAAAGGACCAAGATTACAATCATCGGAATTAAAAACTTTTCTTGTTCTTTTCACACACTTTGATTCGTATATTAGGACCAACAGTAAGAAAACGAATGATTTTGTAAACATTGCACTGTGTTATGTACGTCTACTCTTCGTAACTGTCCATAAACAAGTAGAGTAGAGTACGGATAGAGAACACCGAGAACAATTGGATAGGACTCTAAATAAGGCGGCCAAGTGTGTGTGCGACATAATCGTGAAAATGTGCATTGTTACTAGGTAATGTAGTGTGTTTGATTTGATTTTTGATTGGAAAATGTGAACTCATTAGTGATTTCAGTCTTGAGGTTAGATGAACTAAAGTGTGAGTGTTTTTTTAATGGATTGTTAAGATTAGTTTACTTGAGCTCATTAGGTTACAATATGGTAGGTATCATAGAACAGATAAAAGAGGTAGGTATGATCAGTTCATGAATAGAAACGTGATTTACTCTAATTGTCCCAGGCTAATACTCGTTTATCAGAGAATTGAATAGATTAGATGGTTAAAATCAAAATAGAAAGTTATTTATTTAAATTAGGCTGAGAATCAGCACTTTTTGAACGTCAAAATTACATAAGACAGTCCCCGCCCGCTTTTCACTACTGCTTTAGCTAGTTAGTAAACTTATTTATTTTCCTGATTGACCGAGTGAGCGAAGCGTCTCTGCTTCAAGTCTGACACAATTTGCTTTCGTGTGTCAGTTTGTTGGTAGTCCTCTACAGGTCTTATCTTACAACCGATCTGGATGAAACTTGGTATATAGGTTTTACGACTTTATAGTTTTTTTTTTGTCGTCAGGGATTTTTTATTGGAGGAGTACTTCCTCCAAAAAGGGGCAAAAAGGAGGCTACTGGATATCTTCGCCTTATGAGATCCGATTTCGATGTTTATTTTATTTGAAAGGTAGTAACTTTAAGAAAGGCTCATTAAAATGTCGTGAAGATCTGATGAGGATCTTCGGCGTGATGAGCAGAATAGCTCCTCTAAATGTAGTAAATTGCTCACTTATAGATTTCAACCAGCGGAATCGATCCCCTAACTACTAGGTAGGGATTGATGGAGCACCTGGGACCGCCTTTAAAACAAGAGAATTCTGAAAATAGTGTTAACTAAAGTTATAAAACGGGATATTTACCATGGTTTTTGTCTTTAAAAACATGTACGAGTACCACAAATAATTGTGGTAGATATATCAATTGTTGCAAAAAAGTTTGTGCTCGCGAGGTCTACTGTTTGCAGAACTACAGTTTATGTACAGTTTTAAGACAGGTAAAGCAGAAGGTAATTAAGACATCGTAACATAACAGTAATCATGAATCGTCTATTCATAATAGTTGTTACATCAGACTCCTTACCGACCAAAATAGAGACACATTTATTACCATGCTATTTCATAAATGGGTTAATAAGTTTCCTAATATCAGTCATTTCATCGACTCATTGTCTCTCGCACAATGAGGGCCGCACAAAACACCGACGGGACTGATCCATTCATGATAATAGACGCCTTATTTAAGGAACAATAGTTCTATTAAGAATGAGATAGTTAGGACCTGAACCAGACTGTTTATTAGGACATTATTCATTTAGTCTTTGGAAGGGTTAGGTACAGTGTGTTTGTCTTTACTTGACATATTTAGTAAACAATAGGAATGGTGTACGGAGATTTCGATTTTGATTTTGGTTACTGTTCTGTTCGCGTGGATAATTCAAAGCTGTGTTTGATATAATATCTTATGTGTTTAAAAATATATATAATGACGTTCATCTTTAACTTAATGATAATGTGTGATTGTTTAGCAAAAACGAAGACAGGAAAAATACACTGTAGTCTGTTTGTTTTGCTTACTGAAATATGTTTACGGTGTGTAAAGTTGTTATTAGTAATGCTTAGTTTAGCCTATTGTTATTAGTGGCACAAATTCGAAACAATACTTATATTTTTTTATTTTTCTGAAAAATTTAAATTGCGTCTTATGTTGTGTTTGCCTTTCGTTACCTACGGAGCAAATTAATTGCAATTTACTTAAGAGATAATTGATGTGAATAATCATAAAGTGTTTACTTGACGAGTATTTGAAAACTAAAAATCTGAAAATATTTGAAAAACATAGGTAGGTATCTCATAATTTTAAATTCCACTATTATAGCGAACGTTTAAAGCCGAAATGAATAATGTTTCGTACTGTACGAAACGAATAATTTTAAACGCTACCAAAAAAGCAATTTAAATCCATCGGGCGTCACAATTGTCGTTTTTACCGTCATTCGGTACCAATGAAATATTATGAATAGTGCACATCCGTTGGTGACCAATCAAAATCTATGTCAATCGAGCGTACTGTACAGCGAACCAACTCTATGACGTATGAATTCACGTAATTTTCGCTTCTGTGAATAGGTACCGATTCACATTTGTGGCAGAATATGTAATAATTGCGGGAAAACAATTGGGGTTGTAATTGACACTATTGAATCGTCGACAGAATGTATAATTTTACTTATTACGCAACTGTTTGTGGTGTTCTGTGCATTTTGCGAATACTACTATTCAATCATTATTCATCAGCCGAAAGACGTCAAATGGGGGAGTTTGCCATAATCGCCACGCTTGGCAGGCGGGTTGGCGATCACAGTATGGTGTTAAAATGCATAGAGAACGCTGCTGCCCATTCTCTAGTAAGTCCCTTAGTCGCATTTTACGACACCCACGGAAAGAAATGGGTTGATACTATTATTTACGTCCGGCACCACACGAACAATTATTAGTCCTTTAATCCTCCTATTATTCAATACGCGAGTTTAAACCCAAGGATATAAAAGTACAAGTTTATGATGTACCCGCGGCTTCTCTGACGTAACTGTGTATTCTGTTAACATTATAGGTCAGTCAATGGACAGAGAAACGTAAAGTCAGAGTTTGGACGTAATTAACCCAGTGACATGTTTTGACGGTTCCGTAGCCAAATGGAAAAATATAACACTTACAATTTCGAGCTGACTATCTGACCGTCTTTATGTCACAGCCACTTAATTGAGAAACTATTGGAACTGTAGATATGAAATTTTGAAGGTGTGTGTATTCTTGATATTATTAATACTTTTTATGTTTTCAACTTTAAATACTATGTCTGGGGTAATTTATTGCAACGAGTAATGCCACAGGCAGCCGTTCTGTTTGAGAAATGAGTTAACTGAAATAGAAAGGGTTACAAAATTTATGAACAGTCATCTTTAAAAAGATGCGTTTCGAATTTGCGTTTCATAATATTCAAGGTCACATTTAAATTAGATGGACAAATTTTAACAGCGTTCAGTACGTCTAACCAAAGATATCCAAGCAAAAGAAAACACTTATTAAAGTGATTTTATTTTGACCTAAAATAATAAATGGCATTGGGTAACCAACATTTTTAGTGTATTTTCGTTAGCAGATTTTTTTTCTTGTAAGTCTAATGCTTTTTCTTTTTTTTTTACCATTGTACTTATTTTGGTGGTCTGAATGATTTCTAAAAGTTTGTCCATCTATTTTAATGGGACCTTATATACTGTATCAATATGTATCTACAATTAAGTAGGTACCCCATGTGTGATGTGTTTTGTGACTACACATTGGAACAAAGATTTTAGATAATTAAATCAACATCTTTTTGTACTGTGCTTGAATTTCCCTCGAATCTTAAGTATTGTTTATTGAACATTTGCAATGTGTTACCTATGTATTTATTCGAAAGGGTTGACGCTCCCTTGTCTGGCTTATTATAAAAAGTGCCTCTTCGTCCGGAAGGATTCAAATTGAAACGAATTGTTTCAATTTGAATCCTTATTTTTATTTATTAGATGTTTTTAACGTATCGAGCCCAGATTTACAAGAACTTGTCAATACTTTTGCCTCACAGTATAACCTTTATATCGTAACTCAATTAGCTTAATCTTACTCTTAGTCTTGTGTTAATGCCTACACATAATTAGTGGTCATAAATCATGTTTGTAGGCTCACACACGCTTCTACATGCCAGCTACATGCCCTACATTGATTCACTCAATAATTAATATGGAGGACCTACTCAGGCACGCTCATTATTTCAAAATATTATATTTGTACCTACTGTATTTATTCACCCTACATTTCATCCTCATATTTTTCATCCTTAGTGTAAAAAAATACGTATATTGTCATTTACGGTCAGGTATTAAAAAAAAAAACAAAATGTCACACTGTGACAATTTGTAATTGTGAAACTTTCAAAGAGAACAAGTGACAAAGAGTGACGGTTCTAATTTGAATATACGTACAAATTAAGTTGGTAGCCATATGATAAACAATTAATTTGCCTAATAAATTCAGTTTTCTCACTTCATAGAATCCCATAAACAAACCCCATACTCGGTACGATTACACAAAGGAGAAAAAAAAAATACGGGTCTAACCTGCGTTTAATTTTGTATTGCAAATGACAATCACCACTGCGCAAATCTGGCGTGAAATGATAAGAATAAGAAAGGAGATACTTTAATATTTCCTTCCAAAGAAACTGAAGAAATTATGAGTCTACTAATTACCCCAACAAGAAGATACAAGCCCCATTACACACAAACAAAGTTGTTTTTCCAAGAAAATAATCCTTAAACAAAATGTTGGTGTAGATAAGTTTTTATAACTAACTTAAGTTTGATAGAAGAAGGGATGAAAACACGTTGTTTTAGAAACTTTTGAAGGAGTTCAGACCTCAAGGGAGCTCAAAAGAAACGAGCTTTGAGAGAACGAAATATTTTGAGTATTTTTTCTTAAATATTGTTTCTGTTTTTAACCCTTGACGATGGTTGGCACACTGGCTCAGTGAGTGTGGCAGAATTGATTGAATTGATGAGTGGTTCGATTCCCACTTACAACAAATATTTTATGTCTTCATAGACAATATCGGGTACACAATAGAATATACGAGTATCTTTAAAAACATCCACTATTTATAATTTCGTATTAACAAAACAAACAAGAGCTTTTCCTACTACAAAACAAACCACTATCAAGATTTTTCCTGCAAAACGTAAAACGCTTTACATTTTCTTGCAGCATTTACAGTCACGAAAATACCATTTAGGCGATGCACACACACATAAAATATAGATCATTTTCCTCAGTAATTATCTGGAAATTCCAGCTGTGAAATAATGTTTTAATAAGTGAAATAATAATTTAAGAATAAGCGTTCTTTTTGAACAGTTTTCGTTTGATTAACTATAACACCCGTGTTAAATGCTATTAATTAGCTGTTTTTATTGGCAATAGCAATGGGTGTTGATAAATTTCACGATAAATGTTCTACTTGTAAGAAAGAAAATAAAATTTATTTGAAACAGATTAAGGCAAAAATTAAAAGAACACAAAAAAAAATCTAGTTAAACTACCACTAGCTCGCCCCACGGTTTCACCCGCGTAAGTCTCGATCCCGTGCGAATATCGGGATAAAAAGTATCCTATATCCAGGTCATGTTCTACCCATGTGCCAAATTTCATTCAAATCCGTTCTGCCCGTTTAGGGTGAGATCGTAACAAACAAACTCACTTTCGCATTTAGTTAGTTAAGTTAGGGAGTTACGATTAATGTGGCTTTATTATTTTGAAATGAATCTTGTTTTTTTATATTTTTTTTATTTGTAACTGTATATGCCTATTCTATTATTCGTCTATGTTACTCGAATTAAATTATTTGAATTTGAATTACTTTATTTTTCTGAAACGTAGGTATCTGACTAGCAAATACGCACATATAAAGCTGTCGAAAAGCTATGAACTGAAATTGGTGACTTTATCGACACACAATTTGGAATACAAATACCGTTCCTAAATTGGCTTATCCTTCAAGGCTGGCTAGTACTATTGACTTTCACAACTTACAATATACCTACTAGATTTATTCCAGTTCATACGACAATATTCATTCCATACTTAGGTAGGATTCCAGCTGTCAGGGCAGCAGGAATCACAGCAGGGTGAAGTCTTGGTCCCTCATTTCCGAAAGCACGTTTAACCGTTGGTCCCAGCTGTCATTTATAGATCTTTGACAGTCGGACAGTCAGTTCAGACAGTCAGACAACCAGTCTATCCAAGGGGTATCGTATGATCCAATAACCGGGTTGTGGAGGTCAGATAGGCAGTCACTCCATGTAAAATACTGGTACTCAGCAGCATCCGGTTAGATTATAAGCTGACCCAAACATATATATTGGGAAAAGGCTAAGCAGAAGATTAGTTAGGTAGGATTCGAGCTGGATAAAACAAACGACCAATGTTCCACATTAGCCCAGGATCGAAAGAGCTGAAAGTCATGGGGAGAGGCCTTTGCCTAGCAGTGGGATGATGCAGGCTAGCAGCAACAGAAACAGTTAGATAGGTACTTCAGACTCCTGTTAAAATACCTCAGAATCCTGGCATAACAGAATTAAGAAGAGACAACAAGCTAAATCACAACCACAAAATCCCTATAATTCTCCAACAATCAACTCAACCAACTCACAGTCCACTGCTGGGCATGGGATTCTCCCAGGCTACGCCACAACAGTCTGTCCACCTCCACCTTCCGCATCTAGTCTGTCCGAACCACCTTCTTAAGGTCGTCGGTCCATCTAGTTGGGAAGGTGAACAATACGCTTGCCCATAGGCGTTCATACTCCAGGACTCGTCCATTGCACCGGCCATCGATCCATCGACAAACATGGCAAGCCCACTGCCATTACAGTTTGCTTACTCTGCAAGCTATGACAAAACCTTAATCCGCCCAATACTTGTAACATGGCGCCTTTAATTCGATTTAATGTACGGCCTGTTCCACTATATTACAGCCTTCTTCGACTGGCCAAATATTTGCACTGGCTCCATATTCATGGAAGGGATTTGACACACCTACCCTGAAGGCTGATTTTCCATAAGAGATGTGCGAAGCTAAGCGGTAAAGCTTAGCTTCGAAACTATATGTCCATTTCCACCAGAGCTAAGTGTGGTGAAGCGAAGCGGGTGAGATGTGCTATGAAGAGGCGCTTATCGCGTATGTAAAAAACTAAGATTTTTTCATGACGTATGCAACCATTAGTAAGCCATTGCAATGTAACTCTTATCTGATTATGATAAAATATACATTAGAATTATTGTTTTACTTCATTCAAATATGATCTTGAATGGATACCATTAGGATCGTTGAATCCTTTTCCACCAGAGCTAAGCTAAGATACGCTGTGAACATCAAATGATGATTCACTGCGATTAGAATTTTTACAGTCCGCAGAAAAGTATAATATGGCAGCAGACACAGCACAAGTTTGGTCGGAGCATCCTACCTTTTTCATGGAGGATGAGGTACTTTCCAGCCAGTTCCATACCGAACACATCCATCGCTATCCAGCTTAGCATATTTCTGGTGGAAAGGCAGCCTAATGTAAGTAGAGTTCTAGTTTGCACAGTCGTAGTTGGTTCTGTGTAGGTACAATACTGACGTCAATTGGTAAGAGGTATGTACGTAGGCGTGTCTGCGTTTGTGCGCTATCAAGCCCATGGTTACTTACTTAGCTAAAGGTTACTTTGGTTTGATATTTAGATCGTTAATTATAATGCTTTCATAAAAGTATACTTTTTTTTAGCTTTCCAGGTACCAGTCGTCTAATGAAATTAGCTACCGCGAAACTCCGCAGATCTGATGGGCAGGCCCCTCTTTCCCACTGGCCCTCTAGGCATGAGCCCAGGGTCCCGCGATTGATAGGGCTCCCCTAGTTTCTGCCAGATCACCAAATTATAACCGATATTTATTACCGAAAAACAAATTTATTTATAAAATGAAACGATAATGACTTACTACAATACCTACTTGCTTATTAGCTTTTGCTTGCGCGAAGCTACTCTACTCTCGCTCAAAAATCAGGCTTTCCAATTTCAGCATGTTTAGATAAAAAATATATAAAAATACAATTTAATGGGATACTAATAGCCAAGTCTGTAACAGCATCTAACATCGCAAATGCGAATGTTACTAGGATTCTTTTATATGTTTTTAGATCCCCTGAGAGTAGTTTATACCCAAGTTTGCAACCCTTTTTTTTTTTGTGGGTGGGAAATCATCAAATGACTTCTCCCGCTCTGGGCAGAGAGAGAGGGCGTGTCAGACTTTTACTGACTAAAACCCACCCGTGTTCCTTCCGTTGCCTGTGTGCCGGGGCCGCGATATCCCTTTCGGACAAACTCGCAACCCTGGCAAGCATTGGCCCTTACGGACCCCGTCAGTTGGTGCTGACATCTCATTGAGGCGCGCGTGGAACACAACGCGCCGTCGACCCGGGCCTGGTCCTTATCGGACGGCGAGCTACCCATTGCTCACCGTCCGCAAGCCCGCGCCTACGGTGGCCGGAAGTCGGCTCGCGACTCCCGACGCCCGGGGCGTCTCCTGCGGTGACTAGGGGCGCGAGGGCGCGAATCTTGCTTCTGTTTCACCACCTACAATTAGGATCTCGTTAACTTACTTGGCAGATCCAACTAATTCTGGTTCATTTTAGAATTTATTTGGTAAGTAGTGGCTATTCGGACATCGTGAAATAGGCCCTCAGGTATATGAATTAAAAAAAAAAAATCCACCTCCTTTTATTTTAGTTATTATCGGATGTTTTCCATTCATGGCCCAATTGGATAGAGCATGTAGTCATAAAAATTCACTGTTTGCCAAATTGACAAACAACTTAAATTGCCCGTGTATTCAAGTTATAATTTGAATACACGGGCAATTTAAGTTGTTTGTGATTCTTTGACTGTTGTATAAAATGACTACAATGTGTGTGTATTTGACTACACATTATATACCCTACATTATTGGCAAATAAATGATTTCTATTTATATTTCTATTGATAAATAATTATTTGCCCTGCCTTTAGAAAGTTTGAAAAGGAAAACTTAAAGTTGAAAAGTGCCACGTATAATATAATACTAACTAACTAAATACTAACAATGTGGGCCTATAATACTAACCAATGAGCCCACAAATCCCAGTAATTTCAATGGCAACTGACGAGATAGCGATTATATTCAAGGCTTTCAATACAAATTCCTCTGATTGCTCTAAATATACATTAATTCAGACAGTAGTGTTACTCGAGTGATGTTTAAACAAGTTGAATTATGCCTGAGATGGTGATAGCTTTAAATGCACTTCCTTCAACTGTTGGTTCTGTAAATGTACTTACTCTAGTTGTCAAATGAGCTCTGTTGCCACGGTGTAACGTTACGTTTAGCTCTGGGGAACAGTTAAACGTAGGTCACAATAATAATAAGATTAAAGGTTAAAGGTAAGAACGTTAAGGGCCGGCTTTACAGGACGTGGAATGCTCGGGATAGGCGGGAGCCAGGATCAGGCAGACGGGCAGGCAGGCATTCAGACAGGTGACATAATGAAAATGTCAGAATATAAAATATTCTAAGATTTTTTACAAAAGAGAAAGTAAATAGTATAAAATAAGTTTTGGATGCTAAAACCATCAAAGATAAAAAAGTATGCTTTTCAAAGGTAACAGTTTTAAAGAATATATAAAAGTGAGTTACGTGAGTGTCATAGAATTTCAATAGGTATAGACTAAATGATATGGTTCTGCACAGCAGAACACCACAAGGGTCCTCGAGATGTACATAAATTAACATAATGGGATTAGAGTAATACTAGTACTGTTAGGACACCGTTTCAAAAATTTAAAGAACCTACCTAGGTACTGTAACAATCGCGCCGAATCATAAATTATATCACTTACATGACTAAGAAAGGATACGTATTTTTTATTATTTTGTTTTCAAAATATTCTATATATTAATAATTGAATCGAAAGTACTTTATAATCAGATAAATAAATCAACCTATTAAAAAGCCACGTTATAGAAAGACTTAACAGAGATTTATTTATTGCCATAAAAAAATACAGCAACGTTTCAGGCCGCGTTCAATTATAAAATATTAAAGGCGACGATAGCCGACTTTTAATGATTTTATACTGAAAATCACGTCTAATCGAGTAGGTAGTGTTAATGATTTGGGAAAAATATACGTTAAATTAGAACATTTTCTTAATAACTTAATTTAGGAATATTTTAGATTAAGTTTATATTACGAGTACATAGTGAAATTAATTTGTAATGTTATGTCTAACGCGTATAAAAAACTGACAATAACGCTAAATCTATCAAACATATTTTTCTGAAATCTTTACCATTTCAAAGATAATTTAATTATTGATCTTTTAGGATACGTGTTTTATTAAAACACCTTTTGTTTTATGTATAATAAATTAGTAATGCGTCTAATTTGGGACAGCGCTCCTTGATGGGTGAGTCCTTATTACAGACTGGACGTAAGACACGTTGCGTGAGCTCAGTTCAGAACACGCAAGCTAACCACTAAAGGTCACTGGCATATATCTGCGTCTTCAGCTGTGAATTTGCGAGTTAAACATAAAACGAATTTTGAATGATCTAATGAATGAAAACATGATTTATTTGTTTAACACACGTACAGTCACGAGCACCAATATGTATACACTTAGCAACTATCAAAAGTCATTTTCTCCTACTGTGGTGATTGTAATTTTATGTTGTTACGAACATAGTATTTTGGAACCCACACTAATATGAAATAGGTCTTATCGCAAAGTTGCAGTCGTTATTCCATGCGAAAATCGCTTTGAATTTTGCTAAGTGGTCATAGTGGTCTTCAGTACCAATTCAGTTGACAGTTTACTCTCTATGTTTAATTTTTGTAAAACGTGCCTTCCTATACGTTCATCATCCAACAGTGAATGGCCAAAGGCAGAATATTATAAAAAAGTAAATTTACCAAAGCTTTTTTATGCGACACGGGCTTTGACAACATAACCGAACAAACTCTCGGATGAAGACCCTTTATCAAACTTCATCCGCCATATGCCATATTCTATAAAAGGCTATGAAATAATTCTGAATAAACTGATATAATCAGCAATATTCCTCACGGGTCGACACCACGATACGATCTATTACCCCTCCAACAATAGTGGTCATATCCATTGTTATAATCTTTAGTGTTAACGGTATCCCTAATTTAATAGCATAATGCTATCAATGCTCTGACCCAAGAGGTTGAAGTTAACATTAAAGTTATCAGACCGTAAATTCGTTTGAATAGAACCTGCGTAAATGAAAGGATTATGTTTCATTTAAATTTCTAAATAATTAAATATTCATTGGCAGTGTATGAAAATTTTGGATTAAACAACGCTTTAATTACAGAAGGGATCAATTTAAATGGAATATTCTGTACGTTGATCACGTATTGGTTCAATTAGTAGCGTAATACCTACGGATTATTGTTATTTTAAAGCAAATAAACCTGTGGGATATCGTTGGGAGACTGTGAACGCTTAACGTGCCTTTGATGAGGCATTGTTTTCGGGCAGCACCATAGTAGAGTAATGAATTTGGGTATACGGTCGTTCTAATTGTAACACTTAAAGGAAGATTAGCTTTAGGCTACTGAATAAACAGACAGGGTTCAGAAAAGAGAAGCTTAATCCTAAAACGAAAGTACATACCTACGGACCACATTTGTTTCTAAAAGGCCTTTATTCCCCGTATAATTTCATCATTTTAAATTTTAGAATCCATACTTCCTTAATTCGTATTATGGATGCAAAATTAACTCTGTTTGTCTGTTTCGGTTTCACCCTTTTACGGGTAAACGGATGTCGATTAAATTTGGCACACAGGAAGACAATCGCCTGGGTTAGGGGAAAGATTACTTCTTTTCCTAGTAGTAAGTTCCCGTTGGATGATTACCGACGTCCAAAATTTCGTTTTAAAATATTTGCAACATATTTAAAATGCCTCATAAGTCCTCACCAACCTTTTCAACTGAAGATAATTTTATTCGTTTTTCAATATATCAAACGTAGGAGGAGCTCGTGGCTAAGTAACAACAGCCGGTCGATCTGGTCAACTGGTCGATCCATCAGGTTAAGCTACGCTTGCCGGGGTTGGTCAGTGGATGGGTGACCATCTTTACATACCGAGAATCCTCCGTGCCTCGGAAAGCACGTTAAGCCGTTGGTCCCGGCTGTCATTCGTGGATCTTTGACAGTCGTTACGAGTCGTCAGAAGCCCGAAAGTCTGACACCAGTCTTACCATGTATTACCCCGTTACTGGGTTGTGGAGGTCAGATAGGCAGTCGCTCCATGTAAAATACTGGTATTCAGCTGCATCCGGTTAGACTGGAAGCCGACCCCAACATAGTTGGGAAAAGGCTAGGCAGATTGAATAAATCAAACGTAGACTGATTGAAATTTAAAAAAATATATATAAAAAAAGGAAAAAGGAAAAAAATATTATGATGATGATGACCATACATTCGTCGATAGGTTAGTTGAATGAGTTGGGTGGGTTGGTGGCTTGAATGGGTGGTGGGTTTGGTGGGATTGGAATGGGTCTGGTTGCTATGGGTCTTTAGTTTTAGTAATCATCTTAATTTTAAACATTTATTTACCTAAGAATGACTTTTATACTGGCGAAGACTGCCAAGTGATTGATGTTGTTTTAATTTGTTGGTAAATTAGGTGATCAATCAATATAATTAATGGATTAACCCTTGGATGGTTCGTGGTTAGACGTAACTAAGTTGAAGGGCTGCGTTACAATTTTCTCTTAATTTTAGTAATACTTGAAATTCAGTTTAAGGCGATGATAACCGATTTTTAATTATATTATACTGAAGATCACGTCTAAACGAGTAGTGCTAATGATTTGGAAAAAATATATGTTAAATAAGAGCATTTTCTTAATAACTTAATATAAGAATATTTTAGCTTATATTACATAGTGTAATTCATTTGTAAAGTTATGTATAACGTGGTTGAGAATCATGCAAAATCTATCACGTGTATTTTTTTTGAAATCTGCACCATTTTTAAAGATAATTTAATTATTGATTTTTTGTAAATTAATAATGTGTCTAATTTGGGACAGCGCTCTTTGATGGGCGAGTCCTTTTACTGGCCGGACGTACGACGCGTTGCGTAAGTTCATTACAGAACTCGCAAGCTAACCACTCAAGTTCGCTGGCATATATCTGCGTCTGAATGAATAAATAAAATAATAAGATCTTATTTACTTGCGTTTTTATTTTACACATTGTTCGTTTGCTTCTACGGCGATAAATGAATTAGACAAATGTAAGGTTTTTCTGTCCTGACCTGTGTGTTACCTACCAAGCAAATATTTTTCCAGTATTTAATATTGGGTTATCATACTTATCAATATCATCAATAAAGACACGAACAATCTCATCAACTTGCTAAAATATATTTTTCTTTATATACCAATAAACCACGTACTATTCAGTCTAATTTAAGCACCATTTTCTAAAACCAACACCGTTTTCCCGCGTTTTCCAAGCGAGCTGGTAGTAAATAGCGACCGCTAAATCGCTCTCTTTTGTTTCCAGCGCAAATTCAATTCCGCTCAATGACGTCACAAACAAAACTGTCACAATAGAAACGAGAGTTATTTTGTTAGTGTCCGTCGGACGTTTGTGATCATGGACTGTTTACTCTAAAGACCCTGTATTTGAGAGTTAAAGGTAGGTAACATGATATTTCGGGAAATCTAAAGGTTAAAGGCAATTTAGAATCGCTGAGGCCTGAAGTCACAAGTAGTACTAAATATATTTCAAACCTCAAAGGTTTTGCGGAGATGCCTACGTATCCTGTTCGTCCGTGGTCGGCCAGTGATATTGTGCCTGATTTTGATTTTGGCCACACGTCGCGCGTCGTGAACAAAACCCTTCACAGTAGAAATGGTGTAATGACAATATCTTTCTGACTTTCTAGTTAACTATCCATGTCTACAAGTGTCCTTCATTTGTGTGGATAGTTAAAACTCGAAGACGACGAATTTACAACGGAATTGTCTTATAATGTGTTGTCTCATAAAACAGCAATCATGACCAGTTAAACATGAACTTTAGCTAAAAAAGAAATCATTAATTTATTACCAATGCCTGCTGTAGGTACCTACAACTATAAAAATGGACAGAGAGTATAAATATTCGATATTTTGTATGATATAAAATCAAGTTGATTGGACACCGGAGGCGAGAAAATAGCCGGTGATACGAGAATATTGTGAATTTATGACAATATTGTGATCAATTTTATTCATGCATATATACTACATACCTCTTCGTAGGGTAGCTGGTACCAGCCGGGTGAGAGTTGCGAAGAATCAAGCTAAATGGCGTGCAATTTGAGAAGCCTATGTCGAGCAGTGGAGCAGCTGTAGGCTGATGATGATACTTGTCAACTTTATATTTACTGTAGCAAAGCTGTGGATGATAAATGCATTATAGGTAAGCAGTGGAGAAAATAAAGAAGACGACGTCGCACCGGGTGAGTAATTACGACCTGATATGTCTCGGACGGCACAGTTACCAATACGTGCATCGGTGTTTTTCCATATTTAGGTATGTGCCAAATACTGTCAGAATCATCACAAAATAATCCTAAACCTAGGCTTACACCTTCCTGCTGGGGTTGCGGGTTTGTCCGGAAGGGATATCGCGGGGCCCCGGCACGGTTCTCTATTGTGTTCCCTAACTTTTTTATCCATAATCTAAAGTGCCATATTTTTTTTACTCCTAATCATCATTTGTCTGAATGATAACTTGCCGAACTTAATGTCACATAATATCACATGCCATAAAATTGAAATCCCTAAATACAATATGCCCTAAATTTGTTTGTTTTAATATTACAATCAATAATATACAAAAGACATAAAACCGTTTACAATAAAAGTTTAAAGTTCTAAATTCAAATTATTTAATGTATACATATCCTAATAATATTTTTAAAACAAATTTGTAGTACATTAAACAATATTAACATTAATATTTTTTATTTCCCTGTAAGCATACAAACAAGCATACACCATGCATGCAGCAGACATGCAGCATGCAACGAGCAAGCAAGCAAGCATGCAGCATGCAAGCGAGCATGCAAGCAAGCATGTAGCATGCAAGCGAGCATGCAACATGCAACAGGCATGGTTTCTGTCACGGCTCCGGCGCTACGGGGCTCCGACGGTCCCACACGAGCTTATCGTCGCAGATGGTTTAACGCTCACCACCGCAGCTTCGTCGTCAGCAGCCTCAGCCGCGGCGGCGAGCGTAACAACCACCTGCTCCTCAACTCGCGGGCCGGCTAGCCCCTCCGCGCCTACGCGATTCTAAATTACACTCTAGGGGTAGGGCAGACAACACTGCGTGGAGTCGGATTTACAGCGATTCGTTTCTGTCACTAAAACCAATTTTTTTTAGGACTAACAATTTTATTATATATGAACATTCGGATACACATTATACACATCACATTATATAATACAATACTTAGGACATATGACTTTATTTCATGCAAAATTGGGAGATTAAATTATTATAGTACTCGATATTAGGACAGAATAGTTTTAGAAGTAAAGTATGTAAACAAAATTTCGAATTTTTGAACATTATGGTTACTTAAGTTTATAGTAAACGTGTTATGGATAATGATTTTCGGACAAACAATTTTAGGAGAAGAAAGGGAGTACCCCCGGCACACAGGCAACGTAAGGAACACGGGTGGGTTTTAGTCAGTAAAAGTCTGACACACCCTCCCGCTCCGCCCAGAGCGGGAGAAGTTATTATTTGATAATTTCCCACCCTCAAAAAAAAAAAAAAGGCTTACACCCAACAAGTTGTGATACAAAACATGTATCATACATCTATTCAAGTTGTTACAGACATGTGTTGTTACATTAACTACCTATTTCATTCGCCTTTTTGACGAGACGACTTTTTTATACCTTGGTGTAAATTATATGCGAATTAATCTCTGACGTTCCCAGGTACTTTTGAAGGATATCAAAAGGAGTTTTACCACGTGCATATGAACCAGTTTTCGTCTTAGAAACGTGAAGCAATCAATCATTCCCCCATACGCAATTCAATACGACCTCAATTCTCCTGTCTTCGGGCACGTATCGTTCCCACCTGCTTCACAATCAATATGATAATGCATATGGACCGACAACTTGTTATTATTATAACAAGCACTATATTGACCCATTTCCTTCACTACAGTGTAACAATGTTTGCTTTCCGACTCCGAGTGTGCTGTTTATTTTTGCACTGCACTGTATTTATTTTTCTTTTTTGTAAAATGTTGGCAATATGGGTGCACTATCTTGATTCGTGTTTATTTAGTAACTTGCTGGTAGAAGCAGTAATTTAAAGAAGGTTTTTTACAAACACAGTTAATTGGTTGGTTATTTTGAACGAATGGAGGCTATTCAAATGCCATTGTAAAAGTGTGTTTAGCTCCCTTCGAAATGGTTGAGCTGAATGGTGCTAATCCATGCGTCATGTTCGTGAACGGACGTCGTCAGTTGGGACTGGTCAACTCTTAGCTGCCTTGGCTGATTTAAATTTTTGAATTGTTTTTTGTTTTATCTTTTTATTACGGACGCTTCTAACGTGCACGTCTTTCTACATTGTTTTCACATGTTCAATTTCAACATGGAAAGATGTAACCTATATTTTGTAACAATTTATTTAAAAGAGTGTCCGTGGAGTTTCTTGCCCGTTCTTCTCCATAGGTATCTACTACGCTTTGGAATGGGCAACTAGCTTCATATTTCTGACTGACCGATACCTTGACAATTCAAAAGTGCCTGTAAATGGTTTAATTGAAATAAATGCTTTGAATTTTTGAGTTTGAGTTTAACAACACCATTTCGATAATTTCAAAACGATTTTTTTTTCTGAAATTTGTCCAATGAAAACCTAACCTATTAGAAACTTCGCTTTTCGACGTGTCACAGATGCACATATTTGATACTGAGATCAAACTATATTTCAGGATTTTTTGCAGATTCAAAAAATATACTAAAGCGTTGGTTTATTAAACCATCCTTCAAACAAAGAATTAATAGAATTCGTTTTACTTAAAATCTTAAAACCTCGGTGAATGGAGTTCGCACAGCTGAATTTTGGGCCAAACATGTTTGAACTTTTTACCATCGATACGCTAAAAAAACGCACAGTAGGCGCACTTTTGTATTTAACCGTACGGATTACAGAGTGGGAGACCTAAAATACAAAACGCTGGACTATTGGACGTATTGGATTAGTGAGCGCCGGATTACCAAGCGCCTAGTGTACCCAACTCCGGAATTCAAGACATCTAATCCTAGCATCCGAGCATAAGTCAGTTCCGCTTCCTTGCATTCTTGCATCCTTCGCTGCCCCACATACCTGTGGACTCTCGGAGTACGAAGCTTCGTTAGTTACAGTTCGTTTACTCGTTAAGGGTAGTTCTAGACTAAGTTCTGTTTACGTTTTGAATTTTGAACCGATTGTTACACCAAAAATTGAAAACTTGTAACGTCTGTGTGGGTGGTGTTTTGAGTAATCAAACCTGATATCAAAACTTTTGAAACAATACAATTTATTTGCTCAGTACCTACGGTAATATAATTATGCTCCCATTAGATGCTCTTATCTTACCTATTTAATGAGACTGATCGGCCATATGGCTATTACGCCATATCACCATCATCAAAGCCTGCAACCGTCCACTGCTGGAAAATTATTTAACTACGATGCAAGTTTTCAGTTTGATTTTAGCTTAAAATTTATCGATGATGACAGCAAGGATTGACTTTACGGTGTCATAAACCCCCTCTAGAAACATAATAAATAAATAAATTAAATACAAAAGCCTTATATTTCTTACTAAAAAAACAAAATTATACAAAACATCTATTTCTGTATTCAAATATCGAGTAAAAGAGCATTACCTTTGCTCTCATCTGTGAGTATTTATATATACTCGTATATATATTTAAGTTTCATACGTGTAGTTATATTTAATATCTAAGTTTTAAGACTTCGCTTATTCATATTATCTCTTCTTGTTCTCACACACTATTGTCTACATTTCTTTTTCACTTCTCCTTTCGCAGGACTGCTGGAAGAAATTTCTTAAGAAATAAGCAGTGCCTTTGTACTCAAAACTATAACTATGTCGTCTCTATATGTAATTTACTGTGTGTACATAAATAATAAAGTAAATAAATAAAACATACTTTTCCTTACACATGACAATTTCTTACATACTATTAAGTTAATAATAATACCAGCCTGTTACTGTCCCACTGCAGGGCAAAGGCCTCTTCTCACACAGAGAAGGCACGAGCATTGATCTCCACGCTTGCTCAAGACGGGTTGGTGATTTCAGATTTATATTAACTATAAAGTCCAGGTTTCCTCACGATGTTTTCCTTCACCGATGTCAGTAATGTCCAAGATAAACTCAGAAAGTACATATTATGAATTGAAAAAGTCACATTGGTACTTGCCCGGATTTGAACCCACAACCTCGTGCATGAGAGGCGAGGTCTTAACCACTGGGCCATCACGACACAAAGTAATAATATATATATATATATATATATATATGAGTGTCGTTAGCGTGGCTTAACCTACAACTGACCCATGCGGCTATTATCATTTAACCACGATTGTTAAGGAAGTTTAATAAAACTGACTTTATTTATTGCCAAATAAGGTTTTCTTAACGACAACAGGTGTTGACCTTAAGCAATGATTTTTTTCAATCAAATTAATTCTTTGATTGGAATTTTAATCAAATTAAATCAATGATAAATAATAACGCAGCTACTCTAGAACTTTCAAATCAAATCATTTATTTTTTGCCAACATGGGTAGGGGTAGGTAAAGATGATAAACATGTTTTGATAATGTTCTCCATGCTTTGCCGTCATTTGGGCATGCAAAATTTTACACATAAATTACAATCTACTATCAAAATAGCATGCTGAATTACACTAAATATTACAAAATTATTAAATTGGAAAATCATTTTAACCATTTTATTTTTCAATGTCAAGAAGTATCTAG
This sequence comes from Agrochola macilenta, assembly GCA_916701695.1. Taxonomy (NCBI): domain Eukaryota; kingdom Metazoa; phylum Arthropoda; class Insecta; order Lepidoptera; family Noctuidae; genus Agrochola; species Agrochola macilenta. Next base: position 16,309,863 of record OU753560.1, on the reverse strand, counting down.
TAGTCAATAATTAAATAAATGTCATAGAAAAAGTGAATAAATAAATAAAAGTCCTAGATTACACATGTCATTTGTGTTACTGAATATCTGATTCATATTATTGACCATAAGGATTCCCTTTTAGATACTTTACGGTAGGCAATATTTTTTTATATCATGCTATTTATATATATCCTTATGTATGATCTAATGATGTCATCTTTGTTACATTCAACGTGGATTCAAATAATTATATAATTATTAATTTACCTATTAGAAGTCAATAATACTTATAAATAATAGCCTCTTTACATTTTTATGCTTGAAGTGTAAATAAATTTAGAGGTGAATTAAATAATTAAATTTCATGTTCTTTATAAAATCGAACAAGAAACCCTTCAAGCATTTTAAAATCCATAAAAATCACACAAAAATACTGAAATCTTTATCGGAAATGGCACATTACACCCCTATGATAACAGTCCAATTTAAGAAGACCTCCCTAAGCTACACAACTCTTGAACAGATAAGGCAATGGCTGGGGTCTTTTGAAATTGGTCGGTTTATAAGTAGCGATGTTATGTATTGATATATTGTAACGTAACGTTTTCCTCCGTGGAGGGAAACGTAGGTCACAAATTAAATTATAATAAAAAGGTATTAAAATTAAAAGTTAAAATTAGCAAAAGTAAAGGTAAGTTTAGGACACAGGACAGGCTCGGGTTAGGCAGGAACAGGCACAAGACAGGCTCAGGTTAGGCAGGAACAGGCAGGCAGGCAGTGGAACAGGTGGGCAGGCAGGCAGGCCGCAGGCAGCGTGCAGGAGGCTGGGCTGAGGATTATCCCCCCTGGAGGTACACTCCAGCCTGTGGAACGGAGTAGAGGTTGTGAGACTTTGTAGATACCGGAGGCGCTTTGAGGCGCCTCACCTAGCGGGAGGACCGCGCTAGCGCCACAGGTGACGGCGGAGGTCTCTCGGAGAGTAACGTCGTCTAGCGTCGGAGGCCTTTGTGTGCGTGTTCTCGCAGCGTTTCACGCCGCGTGGTTAGAGTTCGTTAGAAGTGAGCACCTCCTACAGAGCTAGGCAGGAGGGCCGAGCGAGTTAAACACAGTATTACACAGTATTAGAATGTTTATTATTATAATACATTCAGGGTCGATAGTTCAAGTTACACAGTATGATTAGAACACCCGCGCACGCTAGTTATGCTAGTTACATGAGACTAATATTCGAGTAGCTAACAGTTCGACAAATCAGACTTAAGGGCAGAAAAACAGCGACTGTCTCAAGTTAAAAATACGACTCTCCGAGGGCTAAGACAAGACTAGACTTCAAAAATATGAAGACCGTTTTTATCGTTCTGTGTCATATTTTAAACGTTTTAAAAATATATTGAAGTTAATTCTTAATTTAGATATGACCAGCACTAATAAAAACGGCTTACAGAGGAGAAATCTTAGATCTACGCTTATTGCGAAGGTTCAGTGTGTACACCCACTTTATGAGAGAAGATAGAGTGTACTTATCTATGAAGTGTTCTGTCTATGTTTCTATTCTAAAGTTTTTTACAAAAGGGAAAGATAATAATATAAAATCGATTTGGATGCTAAAACAAGAGATAATTAAAAGTATGCTTTACAGAGGTAAACAGTGCTATAGAATATAAAAGTGATTTAAGTACATGTGTCATAGAATATCAATAGGTAAATAAATCAAAAGATGGTTTGTTTAATATAATAATATAAAGAAAGACTAACGTAAACAAACTAAAAGATGTGGTTCCAAATAATGGAATACCACAATATATATATTATTACTTTTGTGTCGTGATGGCCCACTGGTTAAGGCCTCGCCTCTCATGCACGAGGTTGTGGGTTCAAATCCGGGCAAGTACCAATGTGACTTTTTCAATTCATATGTACTTTCTGAGTTTATCTTGGACATTACTGACATCGGTGAAGGAAAACATCGTGAGGAAACCAGGACTTGTAGTTAATATAAGTCTGAAATCACCAACCCGTCTTGAGCAAGCGTGGTGATCAATGCTCGTGCCTTCTCTGTGTGAGAAGAGGCCTTTGCCCTGCAGTGGGACAATAACAGGCTGGTATTATTATTATTTATATATATATATATATATATATATATATATATATATATAGTAGATTAAGTTAAACTTCTTTTTAAATATAAAGTTCGGGTAAGAACCCCTCAGTTAAATGAAGGTGAAGGCCTCCTCTAGAGATTTTCATCCTTCCCTGTCCTTCGCCACTTGTACTATGTCGTCTGCCCACCATTAGGTCAGGAACATACACCCACTTAATTTCATAAATAACGTTTCAATGACGTAATTTGCAGGTAAATTGCGGACACTGTTTAGGGCGACCACTGCTCTTCTAGGAAACCATATTTTATGTATACAGAGTTATTGGTAATATGTTGGCAATCCATTAAGTGGATGTAGGAGAGGTCATTTGCAACCAAATTACCCCTTATGACCCAAATGCAATTGTCAACCATTTTCGAGTAATTTGACATTATAATTTGAAATGAATGAAATTAAAATATAAAATGTTATCCCCTTAATGGATTGCCGACATATCACCAATAACCCTGTATATCGGTTTATGCCTCAGCATGTGCACGTTTTACCCGTTCTCCCTCGGCTATATCCAGTTGAAATTGCTGACGCTCGATTTGATTCGCACACGTGTAGTTACCCCCTAAGGTTACATCTAGAACTCAGTCACTAGCCACTACCATAGATTGAACTAGATTAATACTCGATCAAGTGATAAGAAAGAGTATTTAATCAGATTGGGGATTTATAATTGGCGATAAGAAACAATGGTGGTCGTTACATAGTTAATAGGTCGTAAATAAGTTGATTATGCATACCTACTTAAGCTGTGCACACTTAATATCAACGAACATAATTAACTTTGGCGTAATCGTGGACGGTAACCCCCAGATTAAGTGCCATCCAACACCCTAATTGCGTAACACACGATCAATCACAATCTGTTTCATTTTGACAGTTCAACAACTTTCATTGCGTTATTTGCGTTGTTGAGCAGACAAATTTTTCGAACATATGAAGCAATGGATTAGCAATATGCTTCAAAATGATTCAGATTATGATTGATCGTGTGGTACGCAATTAGGGTGTAGAATTTGATGTGGTCGGTAGGCACTTGTCGATCAATGGCGTATTGTCATTTAAAATGATTTTCTATAAGCATGTTAAATAATTTTAATACACATTTATATTTATATACATTACTATAATTATCGCAATTGGTAACCGTACCTCTAATGATGTTTAGATAAATAATTAATAATGATTCTTTTTTTTGTTATCTTCAATTTCTTATCTTATCTTGTTTATTATATTAAACAATGGAACAAAACAACGTATTCGTGATATACGGTCTAATAAAAACATGCCTTGAAATTATTAGTTTGCCTATGGCATGGAGTCATTAAATTCAACATAAAGTCGCATAATGTCTCGAAATTCAACATTTCTATAACAAATTACAACAAAAACCACAAAGTTCCATTTGACCTACAAAGTCCACAAATATATCATCTCCTGTCATATTCCCACAGCGCTATGCGAACAACTTTTTTGCATAAGTAAATAAACTGGAACCGAGTTAGTTTCCGCATTACATTCCGTTCACTCACTGAAACGTCTGAGCATGAAATATTACTTCAATTTATTCGTGGCCCGCCCTTTAGGGTTGCCTACATATTCAGGGGCACGTAAGTTCTTGTGCGTCATTATTATTTCCTGCAATGATTTGGGAAGGAAATTGTGTTTGGGTGCTATTCAAAGGTAAGGTAAAGAGATGTTTGAGCAATTTCTATAGCCTTTGAAGTTAGCATATGTCCCAAATGCTACTTTTCTGCCACTGTTTCAGACGTGTAATCTTGAACGTATTACTTTCTGTAAAATATCGAGGGGAAACTTTGCAAATAATAGGGATGACGACAAGTTTTTTTTTCGCCTGTCAAGTATTTTATAAAAAAATATTGGACACGTATTTTTTTCTTTTTTTACGTAATCAATAAATAGATACATTTTGTTAAAATGTGGTATGACGTCACCGCCTTTGTAGATTTTATACTTAGTTGTGACGTAGCGAGCCCCCACTCCTCAACTTTAATGCGTTTTATCTAAGTCATATTTTACTAATATGATAAAGCAAAAAATATTTGTCTAATATTTTTTTATTAACTAACAGACATACTATTTATTTATTTTTGATCTTTTCATCATCCCTGTTGTAATTTTATTATTTAAAAGTACTTTTCAATTCTAATCTAGTTAACTTCTGAATTACCTACATGATAAATACATTTTTTTTTCGAATAAATATAAAGTAAAATAAAAACTTTATTTTATTTTATATTTATTCGAAAAAAAAAGAAAAAAAAACGAATAAATATAAAATAAAATTAAGTTTATTTGAAACAACGAAAGTTTACAATTTACAAAGGAAAACGAAGATAGACACAAAAGTAAAATTTTGTGGCGCAGCTATCAACGACCAACCCAAAAATATATACAAAAACATTATCCCAGACTTCCCAAAGAAAGTTAATTAATAATGAAATAATTATTTTTTTATTTTTTTAAAGGAATAATAAAGAGAATCTATGTGGAGGTTACTATGTAGTATAAGTGTAGAGTGGTGGTGGGGTGAAGTGTGTATGTATTATGTGTGTGTGTGTTTACCGTGTTATGATACCATAAGTTGGTCAGTTTCTTCATAATGCAAGTATTTGTGCCTGCTCTTGACCTCGATCTCGCCTGGTGCAAAGCGCTGGATAAAGTTTACGATAGAGCGAGCAAGCCCAGAAGATGTCTATTCACTCTTGGTTTAATTAAAGACTAACGGGTTATACGTGGAAGGAAACACAGACAGAGAGACAGAGAGTTCCACACCCAAAGACTTGATAAATAAATAAGTTGAATCAAATCAAATCAAATCAAAAGTCATTTATTCAAACTAGGCTGAGAATCAGCACTTTTCGAACGTCAAAATTACATAAGACAGTCCCCCAAAACGCCCACCCTTCACCACTTCCTAGTGCGTTAGCTGGGAAGAAGAAGTGGCGCAACAAACTCCCCAGCTGCACAGCTGTCTGTTCAGTTAAAAGAACAAAAAGAAGATTCTATATAATAGTATTCAAAATAATTTACATTAAGCAACACAAAACATAATTTAAATTATTAGCCATATATAAGCTAGCACACGCCAATATACCAAACAAAATCATCGAGAACTATACTCAGGCAGAAATAAAAAACAAAACGTAAACAGAACTTAATATCTTAATAAAAGCCACCAGGCATAAAGGGCGTGCCCGCTTACATATAGTTGTAACTGGTGAAAAAACAACCAACGACAATTCTCTTTATCCTAAAATAAGACTACTGAATCAATTGCAAAAACCGCAAACTATAAAACACAACAGCAAAACCAAATTATTCAAGCCACAATGCTGGATAAAGTAAAAAAAAGGAGACCTACTTCACTAGAATTTAAACTTGAATAGGGTGCTCCGAACGTGATCGAAATATTTCCAGCAGGGTCTACACAGTCGCGAGCCGTAAATTAACTTAATTACTACTGGGTAATTACCGTTGTCTGATGTATTCAGTAGAAAATTTTCCTCTACAGTGAAGCTGCGGCTTTATTAGTTCAGTTGTTTTGTCGAAATTCATTTGTTTTCAAAGGGTTTCATGTTAAGTTGGTGTGATTGGTTGAATGTTGGTTGATATTTTGATGAATGTTTTCGTATTTGAGTCACTGTTTTAGCGTTTTATGATAACTTCGTTTTGATGTTTGTTGTATCAATAGGGCTCCTGACTCGTAAGTAGACTGATAGTTGTGTCGATTTTAGCTACAAGTACGAGGTATCCAATCGTGCTTATTTATTTTCCTTTAGCAAGTTTAGCTTGAATTCTGGTCAGTCGTAAATCAATCTTTCATTGTTCAGTTGTAAGGAACAAAGCTAAATCATTTCCTAAATCAAGCTTCATTAAATTATTTCAAGCAACATGTAACCAACGATTCAAGTAATTGTAATATCTTCTATTTTCTATTCTTCTTTAAAAAATGCGACCACTTAAAAAAGAACTATCATCTCGACAACAGACTCAACCATCTCATTAAAAACCTCGACGTTGAAGTTCCTCTAAGACGTTGTCATTTAATTCCGTCGGTGAGCCTTCCGATACTTGGCTGCTATAAAAACCGAGATTATCTTTTCCTGTAATTTTCTCTCACCGAGCCACAGCATAGATAGGCACAGACAGCCCGCTCCATACAACGAGTGAAAACGCACGCACACATAGACACGCTTAACGTACACCGAGTGCAAGCGCACTCGCAACTGGCATTTGTTTGAGATCGTCATACGATCATTGCATGTAGTCGACCTATTTTTTTTTTGTTGGAAATGATCAAATAATAATAAAAAGTTTATTGATTCATAAACAAACAAAAAATAGCTTGATGAGCGGGAGGGTATTTCAGACACTTACTGACGAAAACACACCCGTGTTCCTTCAGACCACAACGCGCCGTCAACTCGGACCAGGCTCCTTATCGGACGGCGAGCTACGCATTGCTCACCGTTCGCAAGCCCACGCCTACGGTGGCCGGGAACCGGCCTGCAATTCCCGACGCCCAGGGCGTCTCCTCTGTACTATTCTGCTTTGTGCCCGAGCCGTACCGAGAGCAACAATAAAACAGTCGTTAGACCGGGAACCAGGAATAAAGTCACGGCGAGCGATGCAGAGCGGTAAAGTTAGAAGTAAGTACGTATAATACGTGTAATACGTACGTATTGCAAGTGCAGGTAGCTGTTCACTTTTTACAAGTTAAGAGAGTCGCGACACTTCACCGGTAGAACAATTTCCGTGAAGTTTTGTGTTATAAAAATTGTTACACCAGAGTCGCGTTACTCCTGTCTGCGCCTTTAAGTGCACGGCAGTGTTATTTTGTGAGGGAATAGAGAGTGCACCTGTGTCTGCGCGTACTCTTGCGCACTGTAATATGATTGTGTCGATATTCGCAACAAAATTAGTTATGTAGTACCCAGAACAACAATATGCCATGGGGTGCGCGCGAGACCTTTTTTGCAGTATGATCTTGTTGAACGAACGCCTTACCAATCAATACAACAAGATCTTTGAAGACATCGACTTCTTTTCTGTCTCTGCTCAAAAATATAGAAAATAATTTTATCTACAAAATAATTTTAGATTATAATAGTTACTTTAATATTTACTCATTCTCTCTTCCTCTCTCTTTCTCTGTTGTTTGCATGCCTGTCTATGTTTAAGTTATCTGTTAACAACTTCTCTGTTTTAACAACTTGAATAGCGCCCTGTTAGATACAACTTTTAATATTATGTTGTGGAAAATCTCTTGTATATTGTTGTTGTATATGTATAACTTAGTATAAGGTTTTAATGTTCAGAAAAACAAAAAATTATAACTAACGCGCTGAAGGCTAGTCTCCGTTGAGATTGTCTGCCATGGCCGAAATTCGGTCTGGAGGAGTACTTATTGTATTATTTTGTGATGCATGAGTACTCGTATTACATGAACGTTAGTTATTTATTTATTTATTTATCATAAGCACACCAACAGCACAGTCACTTTCAATTCAAATTAAAATAACATTTAGAATTATCATTTCAGTAACCATGCAAATGACAGGTATGTATGACATTCACATATGAAAAAAAAATTGAGACTAAGGAGAACAATTTAAAATGTGTCTAGTAGACATAAATCTACAACACTACAAAACTAACTGATTTGAGCTAGATAGACTAGACTCATCACACTGTTTAAATAGGGAGCGCCTGTATGAAGCGAAAGTCATGGAGAAAATATCAATAGGGTAATCCGTCAAATTAGACCTTTCATTATATTGCCTTGCCATACGTGTAAGAGGGCTATTAAATGTAGTATTCAAGGTGGATGTATGTAATTCAAAAATACGATGATGACGCTTACTACGTTGGCTAGGCCTAAAGTTAAAATAGTTAATTAATTGTGCATCAATGGAACCGTTTAGAAGACATGAAGACTTGTTAGAACATGTTTAGTCAAGAATTGTTCAATTGCGTTTTGGACTTTTTTCAACTAGAATCTCTAGATGTAGGTACTTGTACGTTCAGTGGCCCTAGCAGGATCTATTTTTTTATCGAAAATACAGCTATCACTTGAGAAGTGCTGCCAAACTAATTATTTCGTTGAAAAATTTCATAGAGAACGACCCTTTGAAGCTTCTTTATAGACAAAAACGCGTTTAGCCCATTTTTTGGGCATTTTTAAACTGTGTCGGGCGGGGTACCATAGTACCCATTGGCGGCTAACTCGTTTTTGGTTCCGGGTACGATGGTCCCCCACGGCACTTGAGTGGCTACAGAATTTAAGCTTAAAATGCGACAGGCACAATAATCCAACCTTTGTTGCCTGTCGCATAAATTTATATATGTATACAGGGTGTCAGGGTCATCGACGCGAAGCCGGCTACCATGGATTCAGTGCATGATTCTGAACACCCCTGCGTTGAAATTATTCGTCGGTTATTTATAAAAAGATCAGCTGTTCCATAGAAAAGTGCAATACGCGGTCAAAATGTATGAAACAGCTGTTTTTTTTTTATAACCGTCATAAAATTTCTACGCAAGGGTTTTCAGAATCTGAATCCATGGTAACCGGCTTCGCGTCGATGTCCCTGACACCCTGTATATAACTCACAGATATGAATAAAGGCCTATCAAGATATAAGCGATATCGCCGCGTTATAGAAATATTATGTGCGAAACAAGTAGTTTTAATTCAAAAGTCGTTCGAATTAACGTTTGGTACGCGTTTGTGCCCATAGCTCAGTTAGAGCTGCCTTGTTTAGACAAGTGCACTAAATATAACTACGAAGAATTAGTTTCCAGAAAAGAAAAAGCATCATAAATGAGCTATATTAATAAATACATAGGTCACATAGTTAATTGATTCAGGCGTGACTTTGCGGAAATCCATTATAAAATAAAATAAACGACGTATATTTAGTAACCTAATCCGCTTAACTATTCTTAAAGAGTTATAAAGAACCCTGTAAGAAATCGATACGTGTTTCACCTCTCAACGAGGCATCCTCAGGATGACGATTGACTTGTTGCAAACGCGGCCTCGACGTGTCGAGGGTCAAGGGTCGAGTGCAGTGTTTCACTCTGACATTTTACCTAGGTCACGTTAAAATAAGAGTGCTCTGAAACAGAACTTAGTACCTCTATCGTACGGTACACCATAAAATGTAAAATGGTACACCATAGACCCGCAAACCCCGTGCTGTCAAAAAAATTGACAGCTGTACGGATACTCTGTATAGTGCTGTCAAACAATTTTAGCACCTATTTCGATGGGACCTTAAACAACAAACAATATTAAAGGACTTTGAATCATAAATAAAGTGTTATGTTCTGTTTTTAAGGGCGAAAATATTACACAGCGGTCATAAATGAGCTCCCAAGATATACTTGAACTTATGCTCTTAAACCGACTTATCTTGAACCGTAAAATAACTATTTGATGGTTGACGTTTGAAACCATCTTGTTTTATGAAATGTGAAATTTTATACCGCTTTGTAAGGTTGGGAATAGACATCTTACCTACTCTTTGGTAGATAAATTTTATTTTACTGCGAGCGCCTTACCTACATGGTTTATGAATCGAGAATTCGTCCGAACCGCAATAGGTAGGTACTTGAAATTTTCACAGAGTGTGTATTATTATGGCCGCTATAACAATAAATAATAAAAATAATATAAAGTAAAAAAAAAATATACCCTAAAGTGTTAAAAAAATATATGTACTTAGTGTCAAATATTGTACGATAGTACAAAACCCTTCATATGCGACTCGCACTTGGCCGCTTTTATTAGAACCCAAGAGTTTTGAAACAAATTAGGTAAAGTAAAACATTCTGGCTCACTTGCACCAACATCACTAAATTAGTTTAGCGCTAAACGAATTTAAAACATATTTCTGTTTCTATCAATAGTACTTATAAATATGACAGAGACAGAATAATATTTTAAATATTATGTTAAGGGAGATGGCTTTACAGAATTAATGATAAAAATGCAATAAGTAAATATTTGATACGGCCGCGAATCATATTTAAATCAACATACAACCTGATACTGACCTGCAAATTGTAAAAAAGGTAACAAAATTTGAATTTCGCGGTGTACCCTGACGCTTTCGCCTTAAGCACTAAACTTATTTAGTGATTTGTGGTGCATTGTTAAACGAATAAGTATTTATTCATGTCAATATAATAATTCGAGTTGAGGAGCTCGTGGCTAAGTAATAACTGCTGCACGGGTCGATCCGTCATGTTAAGCTACGCTTGCCGGGGTTGGTCTGTGGATGGGCGACCATCTTAACATACTGAGACTCCTCCGTGCCTTGGAAAGCACGTTAAGCCGTTGGTCTTGGCTGTCATTCATGGATCTTTGACAGTTGTTACGGGTCGTCAGAATCCCGAAAGTCTGACAACCAGTCTTACCAAGGGGTATCGTATTACCCAGGGTTGTGGAGGGCAGATATAATAATTATATAATATAATGTAATAAGTTTATTTCTATAAATGTTTACAAAACATACACATATGTTTAAAGGCTATATTTTCTAGTTGCAAATTAATTAGACATCTGTAGCCGAACTAGACGAAAGCCTGTATTTCGGCTATCAGCGCCAAAAACCCCTTAAATGATAGACACTTAAAAATAGCCATCAAGTAGTGTTGTTAATTACCATTTTGAAGATTCAAAAATATAAAAAAAATTGATGATAAATAACCTAAAAGTTCGATTCATTAATAAAACTAAAAATAAAAAATAAAGCAACCTTTAGATGAATTAAGAAAAAAAGGTAAAATTCTGAAATTTACCAAAAAAAAAGAATTTTAACAAAAAATAGAAATTAAAATTAAAACTTAAATTAATATAAAATTAAAACTTAAATTAACATAAAGACTGTTTGAATGGATAGTGTGTGAGAGTCCTCTCTTTGTGTGATATGATATGTGTGTGCGTGAATTTTGCAGTGCCGGACAGGGTCCATAATTGCTCCTATTATATTTTTATTTACCACCTGTAATTGTACATTATGGTTTGCAATAAACGTTTTGATTTGATTTAATTTGAGAGGGTGTGACTAGTCAATCACTGTGGTATATGTAGTATTAATTCAGTCTCTTCGTAAGTTAGTTTTTGTAAATAATCGGTAACCTTTTTCTTACATTGTGTATTTGTTAAAGGGTATATGCTTATTGCTCTGTTTATCTTACCTATTATAGATGTAAGGTACTTTCCTGATAAACTTAAATTAACAATCATTAAACCTCTTTTCAAGAAAGATGATCCCTACGATATGAATTGTTATAGGCCCATAGCACTAGTACCGGTGCTCTCTAAGGTCTTTGAAAGAGTAATTTATGACAGGATAAATAACTACTTTGAAAATTTCAATTTATTTGCTAAAGAGCAGATAGGTTTCAGGAAAAATAAAAACATTAATATGGCAGTCTATGATTTTCTGACCACTGTTATGACTAGCATAGACAATAAAATTCCGGCGTGCGCATTGTATATGGATCTAAGTAAAGCCTTTGATTACGTGGATCACCAAATTCTGTTAAATAAATTATACAGGTATGGAATTCGGGGCACTTCATTAGAGCTGATAACTTCTTATCTTACAAACAGAAAACAGTCCACTCTAGTTACTCGAGTATGCACCAAAACAAGAACAGAAATTAACTACACTTCAGAATACAGAGAAAACAAACAAGGCGTCCCACAAGGAAGTGTTTTGGGCCCTCTGCTATTTATCATTTATATAAATGACCTTCCCAAAGTAACTAATCATCCCACTATACTCTTTGCTGATGATAGTACTGTTGTTTTTACAAGTAAGGACAAGTTATCCCTAGAACAAGATATAAACAGCACTCTAAGTGTAATTATGAAATGGCTAACTAATAACAATTTAAAAATGAACTTTGACAAAACTAAAATTATGATATTTCGCAATCGTAAAGTCCGATTTACTGACATTAATATAGATTATACAGGAAACAAAATAAATGAGATAGCAACTACAAAATTCTTAGGCATGACAATTGATTATAATCTGAATTGGAAGATACATGTTGATACTTTAAATCAAAAATTAAATAAGCAATCATATGCCCTACATATGCTCGCAAAAACGGTAGACACTTCTGCTGTACTTGCAGCATACCATGGCTACGTGGGATCCTTGATAAAGTATGGTATTATATTCTGGGGTAATTCCACAAATAAGGACATTGCATTCAAGGCGCAAAAGCGGTGTATTAGGGGTATGTTTAATATCAACCAGACTGATAGCTGTAGGCCACATTTTATCAAATATAATTTATTGACATTGCCGTGTGTCTACATTTATGAGATTGCTAGCTTTGCGAGAACGAACAAACATCTTTTTGATAAGTACAGAAGTAAGCGGCATAGTGATAAAATTTGTTGCAAATCTAGCAAGACAGCCTTATATACCAAAAGCATTTTCAGTATGGCGCCGCGTGTGTACAATCACTTACCAAAGTCTATACTAGAAACGCCATCCATCGATGAATTTAAAAATAAATTAAAAAAATTCTTGCTATTTAAATGTTATTATAGTATTCAGGATTATTTGATAGAGGATTTAAGGACATATTGTACTCAGAAATATTGTTGTTGATATGACATGTGATTAAGCACTAATTAATTATCTATTATTATTACTTTAACATTTATTTACAAATATATCTTGACATTCTCATTTAATACATGACATTTAAATTTTAATTTCTAGTGACATTATTATTCACTTATGTTTCATTATTATTTGCCATGTGAAATTACCCATAATTGTGTTATTAATTTTATTATAAATTATTGTTGCAAGTAACTGTATAATATTGTTGTGATACAGTCAACGCTTGAGATTTGCATGCCTCAAGGCGTAATATGGTTGAACTATGCCCTTTTTATTTTAACAACTTTATGTAATTACCCATATTAGCAAATAAATGATTTTGAATTTGAATTTGAATTTGAATTTTGAATTTGAATTAAGGTCCAATGAAGTTGGTAAATCTTGAGCTGAATTTAGTTGCGCTTATTTGGTTTCTTACGCATACCTTATCTTTTCTTCGTTTTAGTAGGATTAGCGGATTATATGTTAGTTTGCTGTGTTGTAGCAGAGTAACATTCAACAGATATAATTGTCTCACAGTTAGAACCTCACAGTTCTTGTACAGTTGTGTGGTTGGGAAAAAAATACGTTTAAAAGTACTTTTTTCTTTGAAACGTATTTTATATGGAGCCACTACATAGGTAGTGGCTCCATATAAAATTCTAGTATTCAGCTGCATCTGGTTAGACAGGAAGCAGACCCCAACATAGTTGGGAAAAGGCTAGGTAGATTGGTGGTAATCCGAGTTAACCGAGAAAATCGTTTTTCAATCACTTATAATCGCTAATTTTTTTTTGGTTTCTGCCAAATTATCAATAGTAAAGGCATTAAGTCCATCTGAAAGTACATTCGTGTGCTTGAAGTGTTAAATAATCAATTAGGAATTTAATGTCACAACATTTTCTCTTAGAAGTATATAACACTGGAGAAGCCTTACGAACACTTCCCCTCTGTAAAAGTACAAGAACAAATGTTCTAGTACGTTCATAAAAACTACTTTCAAATCGATTCTAACGCACTTCTTAAATCGTTTTAAAGGCGCGCGGAGCTCCGTGAAAATGCCTATTTGTACTGTTAAATGGTGTAAAAAGCGTTCAAATACGTCAAATTTACATAAAGAACTGAATAACTTTCCATATGCAATTTTTTTTTCTAAGATTTGGTCATGTTTTTAATTTATAATCCTAACCTCATAATACAATTCGGTTTTTCATTCGATTCAACCATGATTCAATATAAAACGTAGCATGAATCGAGTATTTTACTCACGTTGCTTCTGTGACGTCACCGAGTCTCGCTACATCTCGTTTTTATGTTCGTAAAGATCAAAATACTTTTCTTTTGCATTATGAAAATATACGTCAAATCAGCAAAACTTACACGCACTTGACATGCGATTATGTCGTCTAGTAAAAATGTTAACGAGACTACCGTAGTGTTGAGGTCATGTTTGAAACCAAAATTGACATGTCGATAATTTCCTAGTAAATTGTTATTATTTTTTTTAATGTTCAATGTTTTATAATTTGTTTATGTCCATTGAAGTGGTGGTCCAGTGAAGTTGTAATATTGAATTTGACCTAATTTCTTATTGAGATTTTACTTATTACATTTAATTTAGTTACTTTTATTTAATTGAAGTTATTTTATCTTCTTATTAAAATGTAACTATTTTAGCAACAGCTGTTTTATTTCAAGGATTCAAGCAAAATTCCGAATGAATATCGATATCGATAAAATCAAAATTAATGATACGGACTTCTCTTTCCGCTACCGCGTCCCCCGTAAAAAGTGACAGACTGTTTTGTTCGGAATATTGTGCTTATGGCTTCTCCAGTGTTATATACTCTAAGCATTTTCTTAATAATGACGTTAATAATTGACTTATTAATTAATTTCAAACTCCCCTAGCAACTTATGCTAATTAATGAATACACAATGTCCCATTCCATTTTATGTCAATGAAATTCAAAATGGCAACAGCCGCAAGGGTTGATCGAAGGTTAAGCGACGCTTGCCGCGATCGGTTCGTGGATGGGTGGCCATTCATTACATATCAGACCCCTCCGTGCCTCGGAAAGCACCTTCTGTTGTGTTGTGTTGTTGTTGTGCTGTTGGTCCCGGCTGTCATTCGTGGATTTTTGATTGTCGACAGACAGACCCATAACGACTGTCAATTATCGACTAGTTGTCAGACTAACCGGTTAGACTGGAAGCAGACCACAAAATAGTTGGCAAAAGGCTACGCAGATAGACAGTGGTAACCCTATCACCTTAAAATCCTTCAGTCACAATGAGTGTTATTACAATTCGCACAGGTCATTACTATGTTTGTATTTTTTTTTATTTTTTTTTTTATTATTATTCACTGTTTGTATTCCCTGTGCGTGTCCCAAATAAAATATTTTTCTTTCTTTCTTTCTTTACAATGATAATACCATACCTACCCAATAATTATTACTTAATTAACAGAAAATCAAGTCAACCTTTTTCATGATACCCGATACTTTACTTAGCCGCCAACATTTTGCGCGCGAGCATCAAAAGGGAAAAGCCACTTGCTTGATGACTGTGCACTCCCAAGGGATCTAATGTTACAATTTTTTTTTTAATAAGCTGCAGTGAATTTGTGGTTTTCCATTACGAATTACATTCTCTGCAATACAGAGTCATTTGTTTATTCAAATATTTTAAACTCTTTTGGTACCTATGCTAATTGATACGTAATTTAATAAATTATTTACGGCAACACAATGTTATGGTACCCTATCATCTTATAATCCTTCAGTTATAATGAGGATCATTAACAATGACCTTAAGCTACGGTTTACCAAAAAGAGCAGTGGCCTTCACATAACGGCCACAGTGACGGCTGCCATGAAAGTGATGGCAACGAGGTTTGACTTTACGGTGTCAAAAACCGCTCTCTAGGAAACCAACTTACTTTCAGACGTTATGTCGCGGCACCGCTCTTTTCGGAAATCGTGGCTTTACTTAACAGAAAAGAGGAACACTTCTTGGTCATACCCGATACAATACTTAACCGCTAAACATTTCACGCGCGAACATCAAAAGGAAAAAGCCACTTGCTTGAAGTATGGACACTCCCAAGGGATGTAATGTTATCCATTGATTCTTCATAAGCTGTACATAAAGGTAAGTTTCAGTGCCCGTAATAAGTGGGATAAGTGAAATATATGAGGACATTATGTACTTATTAATTTTGTATGTAACGTAAACGAAGCGAAAGGAGTAGGTATGTATGGATCGGTAGCAGGTGGCGCTTGGAAGTTTCTGCCTGCCTCCCCATGAGAAAAAGGCGTGAGGTTTGTATCTAGGTACTAGTAGTTCTGCGAACAGTAGACCTCGCGAGCACAAAGTTTTTTGCAACAATTAATATATCATTAAGTTATTTAAAACGAGATATTTACCATGTTTTTTAGGGTTCCGTAGTCAACAAGGAACCCTTATAGTTTTGCCATGTCCGTCTCTCTGCCTGTCCGCGGCTTAGCTCAGACTGTTAGTACCAGAAAGCTGTAATTTGGCATGGGTATACATATTAATCACGCCGGCAAAGTGGTAAAATAAAATCTTTTTTCGGTACCTCCCCTAGATAGATAGATATATAGATAAAACATTTATTCAGTGCATACAAAAGACATTAAAGCACAATTAAAAGATAACAAATTACATGAATATACATAAAAACATGATGCCAATTTACAAAAAATAAAAACATAAGTACTTAAAGAAATAGAGTGACAATATGACATACTACACGTACAGTGGGAATGTTTTTATTTTTCTCGTCTGTCCCATGGTGTGGGGTGTTGTTGGAAAGGTCATTCAAACATATTGTGAGCTTGAGATAACCATTTTTGGATTCAGGGATCCATCTGCAAAATATTAAGCTTTAAACTGCGATTTTTTGTAAGAGTCAAGTGTCCCCACCCCTGACAGCTAAATGGTTGGTTCTGAATATGTGGAAAAATTCACAGCATATATATATATAACGAAATTAAAAGGAAAAGTACCACAGCTAAGTAAGCTCTTCAAATTAATATGGGGGAACATGTTTTTCTACTACAATGTTAAGTTTGTTCTTGGGATAAATTCATCCCATCTACGGAACCCTTCATTGTACGTAATCCGACACGCACTTGGTCGGTTATTCTTACATTTTCAATATGAAGTCCATGTCAGTTTAAAATTATATAATTAATATACTTATTCAACTTTAAAAAAACCGAATGCGGCTGTAGGTTAGGTACTAAAAAACGTAGGGTGGCAAGACGATAATTAAACAGAAATAAACTAATCAACTAGGTACTATCTGTTAAACACGAGACTTTACTTTTGAAGCTACTTTATACCTAACAAAACTCAGTCACACAAAATGTTTCATCTAGTGACATTATTGTAAAACGTTTTGTGATGAGAAGGTGGTCCCAGGTAATCCATCAATCCTTACCTAGTAATTAAAGGGCCGATTCCACTGGTAGAAATCTAAAAGTAGCAATTTACTGCATTTTGAGGAACTATTCTGCCGCTGCCACTGCACCGCTCGCTTCGCTCGCTCGGCTCGCGCGCGGTTGGTCACAGTTCTAACCTAACCTATTTCAACCAAGTTGCTCGCAGAAATGTTTTCATAATTTTCCTATGATCCGTGTTTTTACAATATCCCTAGGGTTTTCGCGAAAACTCGAATTATCAAATCATCCTACGACATATATAACCCGAAAAGGAGTCCTTTATAATAAAAATAAGGCTTGTCAAAACATACAAGAATTTGACAAAGCGTAGTACGTACCATAAGATATTTATAATTCCATTTGTTTTGAAAGACAACGGATGCCATCGCTTTTGATCCTCCATAAGAACCTTGAAACAAAAGCTTTGAAAATGGATTATCTAAATCCATCAAACGGTAACCTTTTGTGAGTATGTTTCTGTGTTGTTATGATCAACCAAGCTGATCTATGGGATAAAGGAAAAGGGTATTTGTCATCCCTGCCCATGGAAAATTGAAAACTTTTGTAAATTTTATATATTTTGCCCATGTCTGTCACCATTGTAATGTATTTTTATCTCGACGAATTTATCCGGTATTGTGTGATTCATAAGAGTAGTAATTCGATGGACTGATAGTACATACTAATTCCATGCTGCCATTATTCCAAGGCCAACCCATCTTTAAGCATAAACAAAAGAGTGTGCTTGTGTCAAACGCATGGTAGTGTGTATAATGATTTTTTATAAATTTAATTTATTTCTAATACATATTAAATAGGGTGTCAGGGTCATCGATGCGAAAACTGTTACCATGGATTCAGTACATGATTCTAAACCCCCCTGCGCTGAAATTTTAGTCGGTTATAAAAAAACAAACTGCTGTTTCATAGAAAAGTGCAATACCTACGCGGTCAAAACGTAAGGAAAAGCTGTTCAAAAAAAAAAAATACAAAAAAAATTCGTTGGTTATTTTCAAATTCAGAATCATGTACTAAATCCATGGTAGGTACCAGTTTTCGCGTCGATGTCCCTGCCACTCTGTACAATATTGACTTTCCGGACTCCTCATAAAAACTTTATCTGTGTCAAATTTCATACTCCTCTGTCCGCGTAATTTTCACGCGTTTGCGTCACGTATTAATATAAATATGAATGGGCACATCAACACGACTTTTTTAATAAGAATTTCAACCTTCTTTATGAAACAGCATCTTTCAGAAATTCCAATCAGGTAACATTTATTTGCAAATTGCGTACCTATTTCACCCAAACAATCGCTAACATTGTATGAAACGTAAACACAATAACATCTCACCGACAACTCATTTCCTCGAACGCAGAACGGGAAGTGTCTGCAAATATTTACCTGTATTTAGGTAACATGAAACGCGCGCCACAATGACGTACCTAATCCACGTCAATGGGACACCTAATATCCTGTGGAGACGCTTTGTGAAGCTTTGCTTACAATGCTGGGGTCGATGGCACGGAAAACTTCACATCTTTCTAGGTAGGTACGGTCAGTCTCAAAAAGATGTATTGGTACATCGACAAGAATTAATTTAATTGTTTCAATCTTTTATCAATAAGTAGTAGATTTTATTATTATTTGCTATACATATTTCACGGCACATCTAAAGATTTTACAACGCCAAAGTTACAGAGTGGATTTTAGAATGATTATGACAGCAGTCAACTTGATGTAACTTCGAGTACCTACTGAGGCGGCGGCCCGCCAAAAAGGAAAAATAAAGGAAGAATGGAAGATTGGAGAGATCGGTCGAAGCCGACATTGATTTAAGAGCCCTCTTACATTTCGGCGCTGCGCTAAAGCATTCTTGCGATACTGAGCGCACATCGCCTGCGCAGTGAAATATATGGTACTTTTATTTTATTCATTAAAAAATAGAAATAGCAATAAAAAAATTGTTTGTTATTAAGCAAATGTTGGAGATTATTTTGGTATAAATACTACGTACGAAAATGATGTAGAACACAGACTTGTTTCCAAACCTTTTTAGTAGAAAATTGAATTAGGTCCAGTCATTTTTTCTTTAAATTAAAGTCATATAACAAAAATGTATTCTATTATTATAAAACTATCGGATATGTTTAATATTCGAAAAATTGTTATGATGAATTATATTTAACAGAATCCGCAAATTAGAGCTCTCAAATGAGCCCTACATGAGTTTTTACCAAAACATGCATCAGGACAACGATTATTACTAGATAAATAAATAAATAATGAAAAATTCGCTTTATTGTTATTGTAGAAGAGAAAACGAACTATTTTTACTAAGTAATTGTTATTTATACTAACCAACGAATAGTATTTAATTTCAACGAGGAAATCATGCATCTACGCGGATTTTTGTAATAGGCCCGATAAGGCGACTGTGATATTAAAAAATTAAAATCGTTTTTATTGGGAACAAAAAACAAATACATACAAGACAAAAAATTTAAACGATGATAGCTGCAATAGTTAAAACTGTGGCGCAGCTACCAACGCCCGACTCCTAGTGAGAGAATATTAGTGATCATTGTGACTTTTGCAGTGTAGCGAGTTGATTTATTTGTGCTCGCGACTCACGCGCTCGGTACTCGATGAAACGTCGTTTACGAGTACATTATTGTTAAATAAATAATAAGAATAAAAATATTTTTTATTTCACCAAAAGCCATCCCATTACAATATCAAAGACTAACAGCTTCTAAGGTTTAAAACTAGGTCATAATAATTTTAATACTCTGATTCCTGAGCTAGGTAGGCTATGTGTCTTAAGAGTTAGTGATTCTCCGTTACAACCAAGCCAATTATTTATTTATTTTATTTATTTATTTATTTATTATAAGGTAGCTTCACAGCTGACAGTAAGTATAACATTAAAACTATTCTAAACATTACGCCAATTACGAAGTACACAGAAGAATAAGAAAAACAGAGAGTGACATAATTATTAATATTTGTAGTGCGTGCGGGCGTGTATATATGCGGTGTAGTGTGTAAATGGTGGTGTTGTGGAGGGTGTAATGGAGGTGGTGTAAATGTGTGTGGAGGTGTGTGTGGAGGTGTGTGTATGTCTATGTACAAATGAATAAACTGACACAGAGTTCACTGGGTATCCGGCGTTTGATGGAGGATGTGGATAATCTCTTTTTTAAGTCTATTCCGTGTGGTATTGAAGGGGTCCAATGTTGGGAATTTATCATTATATAATGCATTTATTATACTAAAACTAAAACAGGACGTTTCAACACACAACAATAAACAAATGGTGTAAAAGAAAACAGGATATAATACTCGTATATGTAAACAAAATTAATGTTAATTTCATATTCATATCTTTATTAGCATTCCATAATGTAGGTATACAGGTGTTATAATGGCTTAGAGCTAAAGTACAATTACGGACCCTGTTTTCCTAATGACAATGTGATCAGTCTTGTGATTATTCAGAATATTATTAACTTACATTTACTTTTCGCCTCGCCCGCACACCCTCGCATATGAGGCAATAAGACCTCTTCTGATAAAGACGACGTATTGCCTTTATATTTTACTTTTTTTAAATTAAGTATTTACACATACACCCACGCTATAAAACTGATTTACATACGTAAGACTTCCTCGTAATATAAAGTCCAGCTGAAAAACAACGTCAGGCATTAGTCGTTCCTGCCAGGGTTGCGAGTTTGTCCGAAAGGGATATCGCGGCCCCGGCACACAGGCAACGGAAGGAACATGGGAGGAAAACGAGAAAATAAACTGATGCCTCATAGAAAACCTATTCAAGAATAAATTATTTTGAGTTTTTCTTAATTATATTAATATAAAATTAAAATTTCAAACGCTAAGTACCTATTACTTATCGTTTGAATTTTTTATTGTATTTTAATTGTATTGTTTTAAATGGATTTTTTATAAAAAAATAAATTAATTGAATTGAATAAAACATTGAAAAGTTGCAAAGAAAAATTATTCGTTCTTTATTAATAAGTTCATTGACATAGTTAAACATAATATGCGTTTATCGAAATGAAACTAATATAATTTAAATATAATAATAATTGTTACGCGTTCACAAGCTTTGCCTTATTATAAGCTATTGTGATTCAATTTTATTTTATCAATTTACTCAGGTATTTCAAAAGAATCTGACTATTCAAATAAAAAACATTACCCTCTTTTTGAGGGAGTCGGGTAAAAACAAAAGAATCTGAATTTAAGCGATCAATTTTTATTTTATTTTATGGATATCATTATTGGCATAAAAAAGCAAACAGAGAGGCCTTGATATCGACTAAATCACAAATAGTTATGTACCTAGAGTAACTATTTGTACTATTTACCAAGTCGATTGAAGTAATGAAGATTGCCCCACAATGTGCCGCGTAATCTACAAGGCCTCTCTGTTTGTAATTGCGAGGTCTTAATAGAACCATGTAATATAATCAACTTATACATAAGCTGTATATTTATTCTACCACATAAATCACTTTCCTAACAATAACTATTGTGCCTCACAATAAGTAGATCATAAATCAGAAACTATTGTAAACTGTCTTATGTTAATCTTCTGCTAGATCCAGCCAACAAATGAATTGTCAGCGTTATCTTATATTTGGTGGTGTGCCAATGCTTTGAGAAAGTTTAGTGAATAGAAATCTGAAATACCTAACCGCTTATTCCTAACCTCTTTCTACATTGTTTATCAGAAATGTGTGGTCATATTTAAGGATGTGGTACAGACCATGGTATACTAATATACTACGCCAGGTATAGCATTCCGAGACACAGTGGTCACGTGGGTGACACAAGTCTACGTCATCACATCTGTGTTACCAGAAGTTTGTAATAATAAGTCCCCAACCACCTTTATTTCCTGTGCGAATCCGATAAAAAAATGAGGTTTTACTCGTAATTAACAATTACGTTGGTTTATAATTAAAATGAATTTGTCTAATCAAACGAAACGACAATTTAAATGCTGGTACATTTTTTTTTTACAGAATAGTTTTTGAAAATCTTTCCTTAATTTGTGTTTTGCTGCAATAAAGTGGCGACTGGATAGTGACGTAAGCATGTGTCACTTCCGGAATGCCAGACCTTGTTTTATTAGACCATGGTACAAACCATCAAACTGAACAAACAAAATCGCGAACAAAACTTTAATACTTAAAAAACATATCTGCTGATAATATTTTCTCCACCACACTAGTCGTATGCAGCGTGTATAAAAATGTGTGGTCACATGACCACACATTTTTGATACACGCTGTATACGACTTACCTATCACTAACTCTTTGCGACACCTAAATGTAACTGTGCGTTTGCACTGGTGAAACATTCACAACAAAACATGGTGAAATCTCTAGTTCCTGTCAAAAATTCTATGGAACATTGACAGTTATTAGAGATTTCAACATGTATTGTTGTGAATGTTTCACCAGTGCAAACGCACAGTAATGTCTAAAACTTCTAACTTTTCAACTCTCGGCGCACTGAAAATACAACAGTGCGTTTTTATAAGACAACACATGTCATGTAAGTGTCGCTTATTGTAGTGAAAACGGGTATTCAATTTCCTGAAATACCCCCTATTTATTTACTTCTCTTGCTAAATAATACGGCCAAAGGCCAAATGATTTGTCCTTCTATTTTTCATACCTTCAATATTTTCATCGTAACTTTCTCCCTTTTAAAACCCTGATACAGAAACAACGGTCGCGGGGCACTCTAAATTCGAAAACTTACTGACTTTGTCCCAAATACAAAAAAAAAGAAATAAAAAGCACGGTGTTCCACGTTCAAACGCGGCCCGGTCAGTGGATGACATGAGTCGTAACAAGCCTTTATCCAGCCAGTCGGAACGTGTCACGTAGCTGGCCACTAACATCCAATCATCTGTAAAGTCTGTTTTTATCTGTTGCTAGCTTTTGCCACGATCGATTTAAAACTTCTTTAACACGTTGGATTTATTTCAACCCAATAATCTTTCAAACATGTTCAGTAGTTTTGACTGAGTGTTACCTATTAGCCAAGTCAGTTAGCCACCAAAAAATACTTACTGAAAAACACCTAGGTAATTACGTCACTGAGTCGTCGTCGTACTCTCTTTCAATATTTTCCGGGTTTCTGTTAAGAGGGTTTATCCTAAAAGTTGGCATCGTAGCAAATAACTGTCAAATATTTACCTGTTTTGATGCTTATAGCAATATTACTGAATATAAATAAGAAATGTGGCTAACTAGCGAACTAGAATATTAATAATGAATTGCAATTATTATATTATCATTGAATTTGATGTTGTACCCATATTAGAAAGAAACGCATTTGGAAAGTTTCCAAATAGTTTTTTTACATCTTAAACTAACTAAACATTCGGTGTTACGATATTAATTATTGCATTTCATAATCAATATTCTAGTTCGCTAGTTAGCCACATTTCTTATTTCCACACAGTAATATTGCCAAATTAATCAAAACAGTGAAATATTTGACATCTATTTGCGATAAACGCTCTTAAGATTTTTAAATTAAAACCACAGTTATTTCCCTTTACTTTGAACTAAGTAAGTATTCAGCCAAGAAAATCAAGTTACCCAAGCAAGAAAAGAAACAACCACAAAATCCTATGTAATTCTCTTGCATAACATTTCCTGCTTCACAAAAACTAAAAGAACAAAGGTCTACAATCTTATAAAAAGTTAATCTAGCTTTAAAGCTTGTATTTTTCTCTGAAGCATTCTCAACGGGTATCATTTAATCTGCCCTCCTACTGGTTCTATCTCTCTGCGTAATATTGCCAGGTCGCTCAAAGCAAAGGAATCTGCATTCCGCACTACTGTGCGCACTACTGTTGAATGCCATCCGTGCTCGATAATTTACTTTGAAACAAGGACGTAAAGGTAAATGTATTGCATTCTTTGATGGATGGTTTAATGCGGAGATGAAGCAAACTGAAACTGAAAAGTATATTATTAAGGTAAATTATTTAGAGTTTTGTTTCGGCTGTTGCCGCTGTGAATCTTTGCAAATAATGAACTAGGCCTGGTATTTGATGAATCTGTTTTAATTTTCTGAATAATCTGAAAAGCGATACGTCCGCCATGCGATCTCTGTTCTAGGCTTCCTTTCTTCCTTTTTTCAAAAACTCGCGGCCCCCAGACGGCGCGAAGAGCACAAGCTGGCGTAGCGGCTGGCTACAGTAAGTCCCGCAATGCGCCATCTGGCGGCGACGGGGCCGTAACAATAAAAAAAAAAGATGATTTACATTAAATTGCATTGAGTACAGCTTGGCCAGAAAGAGTAGAAATTAAACAAATATGAACTAATTTTTTCTACACATGGCAACTCGAAAGAAATGTCAAACATCAGTCAAACTATCACAACAAAAAAGTGTATTGTGAAATAATTTAATTTTTCGTAGCTATTAAACGTATTAGTCGGTGAATTATTATTGAAAATGGGCAAGACGATAAAAAGTGGTGCCAGAGAAGTTATTTACAATGTTTTTAAGAGGTGTTTGGCGGAATATCATGCCGGAAAACTTCTAACAGAATTGGATGACCTTTACAAACGAGTTGCTGATATGACAGGTATTTATTCACTCTCATTTTATATTATATATATAGTTCATGATCTAAGTTACAGTTAAAGTCGGTAGGTCTTCAAAAAATACCACATCATCGAAGTTTTTTACGGATTTAATATAATTTTAGAGGTTATGTTTACATCGGGTTCACAATGACTTTGTATAGAGCGACTGCATTTTTTGATCGTCACGCACGTCATTCTACATTAATGTTTTATTTTGATTACAGGAAAATCAGAAAGCACTGTTCGACGCATAATAAACGAAGGCAATAAAAACGAAGGCAAATTCATAACACCAGCCAAGCATAGAAAAGGACGTTCAAAAATAGAGATGGACGATTTTAGTGTCTGTGCGATTCGTCAGAAAATTCTGTTTTCTTACACCGTACAGAAAATAGCACCAACTTTGCAAAAGTTGTTGGCTGTGGCAAAAGAAGAATTAGATTACAAAGGAGGCCGTGAGAAATTAAGGCAAATATTACATGCCATAGGCTTTTCATACAAAAAATGTTCGACAAATAGAGAATCGCTAATAGAAAAACCTAATATAGCAGCAAAAAGAGAAAAATATTTAGAAATTATAAAAAGAAATCGGGATTTGCCTGTTGAGCTACAAAAACAAATTGTTTACTTGGATGAAAGTTACATCCATAGTTCTTATAAATTGAGAAAGTGCTGGCAATCCATTAAAATCAAAGGCATAAAACATGATATATCAAAAGGAAAAAGATGGATAATTGTCCATGCTGGAACTGCCAATGGATTTGTACCCAACGCTTTACTAATATTTAGTGGTACTAACAAAATGGAAGACTACCATTCAGAGATGAATTCTCACAATTTTACCAAGTGGGTGACAGAAAAACTGATCCCAAACCTACATGAGGCCTCTATGATTGTCATGGACAATGCGCCTTATCACAGTGTGGTGCAGAACAAGGCTCCAACATCAGCTTCCCGAGTAGATGAAATAAAACTGTGGCTGTTAGAAAATAACATCCCGTTCGAGCCATCAACAAGAAAGCCAGCATTATTAATGCTTGTTAAAAAGCACAAGCCAGAACCAGTATACCAAATAGATGAGTTGTTGGGGGAACATGGTCATGAGTGGTACGGCTTCCTCCATACCACTGTGACCTAAATCCTATCGAGCTCATCTGGGGCATAGCAAAGCAAAAAGTTGCTGCAAGTAATGTGGGAGGAGCAATTGACATAAAAAAAGCAACTGAGGAAGCTTTTAATAGCATTGGTCCCGAAACTTGGAATAATTGTGTCGAACACATAAAGAAAATAGAACATGATTACTATGAAAGGGGAAGAACACTCTATGAAGATATAGATAGACTGGTAATTCGTGTTGGTGAGGACAGCAGTGACAGTAGCTCAGATTCTGAAGATGATCAAGAACTTGGATCGGACATGTCAGGTGTAGAGTATTTAGATAGTGACTAGAAAAAATATTGTTACTATATTAAAGATGCTTTACTCTCCTATGGTTTTCTATTTACCAAATTTAAAAAAATGAAATTTAGCTTCTGATTTAACGATTTTCCACATTCAAATTTATCTTTAAAAATACTTGAAGTATCAAATTCATTTTGGTTGTATGTAGTATAAATGATGCCATATAAACGATAGTGGCGACCTCAACTTTTTTCTACTCTTTCTGGCCAAGCTGAGTAGGGGAAGACCAAAGAAACGATGGATGGACTGTGTGGAAGATGGTATGGCTCGAAAGGGGGAGACTAGCGAGATGTCGTCTACTAGAGAAGTATGGACGAAAAAGACATGTTGATACAAAAAAAAAAAAAAAATGGGTAAGTGAAGGAGAATGGTGATGATGACGATGATGAATGCTAAAAAGAATACCCATTGTGGAAAACTGTAAGTAAAAAATACGAGTAATAATTAAATTTACTGGATCTCACGAAAATACCGAATAGAGACCTTAGCGGCTTGGAACTTCATTCCTTTTTCCTTTGAACCAGTTGCAGGAGATAGCTGCTCCCGAATATACGAAATAAAACCAAATCACTGTGATACTTAGGTTATACAGTTTAATTAGCCAGGAACGCTCAATTTTTTTTACGTACCTTAGGTAGATTGCGGCAATCAAAAAACCAGCGATAGTCGCACAATAGAAATAGTGAGGATAAAATGGAATAATTATAAACAAAACTCGAAAAAAAATAGCCTTGAGAGGCTATTTTTTTTCCAGTTTTGTTTATAATTCCTGTCAAAAACCGTAGCAATGTATAACTATCGTATTGATGTTACATTATCATTCAGGAGGACGATGTGTTAATCGCCACACAGTTTCTATCTACCCTTATTACAAACTCAGGCCCTAATAACGAAAACTTCAGAGATAATTCAGTACTGCTCCCAAGATTGTTCAAGGCTACACAGAAACATATGTGGTAGGTACTTCCACAATTTGTACCGCAGCGTGCTCGAATTTGCGACGCTTAGCAGACACGACTCGTGACAACACTTGGCAACTGGCACGTGTGTCGACCGCAGTGATAGATATAGTCGACCTCGTTATTGCTTTGCCACTTCTGACAACAATTCCCATAAATATAAACTTCACTAAGGTTGAAACAATCTAGCTATAGTTTGACCGAAACCGCTATACCCCGCCTTAGGTATGTGCACGGTGAGATGGGGGGGGGGGGGGGGCAGTGCAGGCCGCTTGTTCGTCAACGCCCACGGCGTTCCGCCCCCCGCCTCGCCGCACATTCCTAAAGCGCAGTACAGTGGTTCCGGTCAAACTATATCACATTATACAAATAGACCTTGTAGTTTTATGACGGACACGTGCCATTCAACCTAAGTAATAACGAGACCAACTATTCAATTCAATCATTTATTTCGGAAATCATCCATATTGTATTAGTATTAGAACTTAGAAAAATATGTTAGTAACATTAACATCAAAAACAATATTATAATCACAACAAAAAATAAAATTATTAAGATCAATATTAAAATCAAAATTAAAATAAATTACAATCAAAACAAAATTAAATAAAAATCAAAACAAAATTAAATAAACATTAAATTAAAATTACTAACTACTAATAACTATACCACACCATCGTATCATCATATTAAAGATTTATTTTGGAAAATCTAGCGGTTTAGCCGGGAGACGCCACGAAGAGCTAGTCGATAATAATTGAAGGGCACAGGGAAAAAAGGGGCTCATCGACAATTTATACGAAATCAAACAAATGATCGCACTTGATAGATTTTGAACAGGCCTTTGATATGACATATTCAAAACAAACTAAAAAGGGCCCATTGCTTTGTAATCCTCAATATTAAAAACACGTCAAGGAATAAAAAGAGCTCATTTCGTATCGAACTAGCTTAAAAGGTGCTCAATGCATCCCAATCAGAGTTAATAGGACACGACTGGTTTCTATGTATCCTTATTCATTTCTATGAAGGCGACATGTCGCTAGCTACGGAATGTATTTCATAGAAACGCCTGCGCGGCTATGGAATGGTACCATAAGTAGTAATTTCTACAATGTGTTAGTACAAATCAATCATGTTAACATACACTTTTACTTTAGTACGCACAGTACCGAAAGTATTAAGATGAATGATGAGGGCACCTAGTGCGTCATATCGCTTGTTGCTGACTCAACAATATCCCTGGCCACTGCACTGTCCTACTTACTTTCGATTTGTCGCTGTCTAAGCACATTAGCCGACTACCTACTTCAAAAATCTAACGTAGCCTTGAAGGTAATTTATGTATTATTTGTCTTAACCTAGTTATTATTATTGCAAACAATCATAATCGTGTAACTAAGTCCTAACTACTATGTATTTTCCGTAAATAATTTATATATATTTTTCCCATAATTATTAGTATTTAAGTATATAATAACATAATAAATTAACAAACTATATCACTATTATTAACACTTATGTTAAATATTGTTTAAGAAATAATTTGTCCAAATAGTAATTGTAAGAACTCATGCCGCCTGTGATACAGGTTTATCCTAGTACAGGCATCATACTTTGTAATACCAACATTATTTCTAAGATTTATACTGTATTTTACCAATTTTTATTTTTGAATAAATGTTATTAATGTTATTAATGAGGTGCCAAAGTGATCTATCACGACAAACTAAGAAACAACCTAAGAACTTCTTACATAATGTACAAACATTACTTCTTGTTTGAAAGAATGGTTACTCTACTACTGAAATTAATTTATAATAGGTCTGAAGATCCCAGATTATACAAGATGTTAGGTTAAACAAGAGACATTAGTACTTTACGGAAGTATCTACTCACTAAAATACTATGTCTGCATAACTCGGCAAAATGTAGGGAACACCTGATTACTTTTTCACATTTCAGTGTTCGTAGTAAAAGTTGCACATTTTCATGAGTACTTCACTTCTTTAAAGTATGTCCCTCGTTTAACCTAACATCCTGTAGATACCTAGGGTAAAAGTGGGAGAGCTGCCCCACATTTTGGAATTGTTTTACTATATTTTAAATAGAAATTCAATGCACCTTTTCATATTTTTTTTTTATTGTCAGCATATGCTTACAATAAAAAAAAAAAAAAGGTACAGCACTAGGTCTGAGTATAGAGGCCTCTTATATGCGCTAGATGCCCCGATGCTGTTATCACTATGATATCAAGTTTTATTTTAATATTTATCAATGGAACATTACACTTTGGTTTTAATTTTCATATTCTTAGTTCTTACATTAATCTTTTGTTAGTTTTATGGGTCAAATCTTGCAAGCTGAAGTAAAACCACTTTATTTTATCTTACCGAGTTGAAATTTTACACGTTGGTTCAGTTTCAAAGACAATGCATTTTTATGATGCATGACCTGATTCTACTCTCAGGATGGCTCCAGACGGGGGAACTCCTCAACGGTCAACAGTACAGACAAGAAATTTTATCTAGGCATTTAATTGTGATAGTCCGTTATAAAGTCCACATTGACCTGGCTGCTGCTGTTTTCTTCTTACAATATTTTTTTTTCTCATTTTATCCTTTTTTCTTTAAGAATTTTGGTCATAGAACTTTATTACCTAATGTCTGGTTTTCAATATTTTGTTTGCGAATTTTCTCCTTAATATTCTCGATGGAATCCCATATCTACGATGTTTCGTTGATACCAAGGATGCTTTTCGAAATTTCATCCATTGTAGAATTAATGCCTCTTGATCATATGTATATGCGAGGTATTTCTGAAAAGAAGAAATGGAAACATGTTTATGCAAACATCAACTTAAGACATAGAGGATAGATGCCCCTAAAGGCATATATCCTCCTATCCTAGTAATATTCAAACTATACACTTGCAAATAACAATAAAATAATATCACTTACCTTTGGAAATCAAAAGTTACACGCATTGGTAAAACGATTGAATCCGTAATCCGCGATCTTTGTGAGCGAGCCCGTCGAACTTTCTGCATGAACACACGACACTTCGGATCAGAGCGGTTGTCGCTCGCACACTAGCGGGGTGCGGGGTGTTCTTCGTTTATAAGTATTAACTGCGATGATAATACGTTTGCAAGTCACAATTTGAATTTTGGGGCGTCTATCCTCCTAGGGCAACTACGAGTATCCCACTTTTACCCTATAGTATATCGAACACAGGACCACGTTAGCTGTTTCCTGGACATGGATAACCCCATGAAAAAAAGCTAATCTTGTTTGTATTGTAGGTATCTACTTAGATATTAGTGTTCCTAGATAAAACCAAGTCAGTTTTAGTAAGTTTTTTTTTAAACAGCTTGTGTGTGATGTAAGCATTTAAGCATCTCTATCACAGCAGTACGTCACAACTTAGACGTAGCATAAATTTGAAAGTTTGCATTCTTTCATTTCAATTTTACGAATGTACTCGTATTTGGTTATATCACTTTCAAAGTTATTGCGTTTGCGTAAAGATCATTTTCACCTAAAGCAATAATTTTTAAGGCGCACTCAGTTCGTATGGTGATCGGATTTACGAATTTTGCCGATGCTACATCTAAGTTGTTCGTACTGTACGTTACCTATCCACCGATAAACTTATGGTATTATCTTACCAGTTGCTAATATCTCACAGCCCCACCAACATAAAATAAAGGCGGATTTAAGGGAAAAAGAGCCGATGGGCTTTTGTCAAGGCTTAAGGAAAGTGTCTCGTATAGGCAATAGTCTGGTCTTTGAGGCTGAACAAAACTTAATTAAGTGTTGGTACCTTTATATTATTATTAAAAGAGTAACCGTGGAGTTTCTTGCCGGCTCTTCTACATAAGAAATTACTAATTGAAACCGTGCACCTAGCTTCTGACGTTTCATAAATGCCTTGTAGGTTTATGTGTGAAATAAAATATTTTGAATTTGAATTTTATTGTTTGCATGTACCTATGAGAACTTGATGCTTGTAGAACGTATGGGTGATTGCATAAAGTGACGGATTCCCGGTATAAACAAGTCGGTACCGATCGGTGCAGGTGAAATAGTCCCGTGTTAAGTTATGTGCTTACACATAAAGGCAAGTCGGACTCGCAAAAAACGCCGAAAAAAACACGTTTCTTGTTCTTCTTTTTGTTTTCCCTTTAATTTTATTGTTGACTTCATTTTATTTTTATTATTATTATTTTGTTATATTGTCGTTTGGCACCCTTTGGGTATGGAACCCTAAAAAGCTAACACATGTAGGTAGGCGCTGCTTTCCGAAGATCAACATACAACAATCTTTACCCAAAGGGGCTCAAAAAGCCGCTTCTGTTTCCAAGCACCCTATGTGAAAAAAGTCGCACATAATTACAAGTTTCTGAGAAATATTCATAGATGAATAAATAAGTAATTATTTTATAAACGACCAAAAGTTATTTCAATTATATTTACCACTCTTAATTAACTGAAACTCTGTCTTCTACTTACATTACATTAAAACCTCAAAATTGTAACTGAAATTAATTCATTTTGTATACTTCGTTAACTTAAAAAGCGAGTTAATTAAATGTAAAATAGTTGCATGCACTCGAGCTTGTTTTATGTTTACCTCATAATGACTAGCATTTGAATAAAAATAATAAATAGGTACGTCCCCTATCTAGATAGATTATATTTAACGTCGCAGGATAGCCTTTACCATAAGTGGTCATCGTATCAGTGGTTCAACAGCTTCAATGTCAAGAAATATATCTACTTTCTTACGAGAGGCTCAGGATTGTGCCGTAACATAGCAGTTCCATGCGGACGTGGTACGACAGTTTCTCTTTCATCATCTTCTGTCAAGACAGCCGTCACGTAACCATCGATGAGACGCTCTGCTACAGTGACGGTCACTAGCCAGTGTCACTCTTAACCGACCTTGTCGGTGATTCCAGTAACTCCGTAACAAAATGTAAATATTTCAGTTAATTAATAACGTATTATACCCTGTTGGCTGTTGGCATCAAAATCCATTGGGTAATTTAGAAAATCTAAGCGGTCACACAAACAGTCGCGAAAATCGACTTTGTTTTGTACTATGTAGATATAGATAAACATTAGTAGATTGTTTACCTAGGGAGCAAACAACTATTTTTAAGGCGAGAGTGTTGCTTTGAATCCTGAGCACAGCAAGGGATTCAAAGTACGTCACTCGAGCTTAAAATAGTGTTGCTTTTATCACTATTTTAAAGTACTTATTGTCATCATCACTTGCACCCTAAAAATCCATAGAATAAAATAATACTTAAAGAGTGCAATACTTGTTTCTGGTCAGGCTGATACGGAGAATATAATGATAATCACATTATGCAACTTAGACGATGACTGATTTTGACTAATTCTTATTTTTAAACAATATCTCTATATTTCAATATCTAAAAAATAACTAGTTTTCAATGCTGAAAATCATTTGGCTACGTCCATTATTTATGGAGCTATCGACAAAAGCATGTTTTTTTGAATTTTTCTAAAAAGTTGCGTTTTTGTAGTTATCATTTTATTCTCCTAGGACGGCGACTTATGTTAGCCATTTTAAACATTCTGAAGAAGAGATACCTACAAATATTTAGCAAAACAATAGTAGGTAACCGTAGCTTCCACTAAAGTCTAGTGCGAAACGTTGTTTATGACAGCAGCCAGGGCGGTTCGTATTTATTAAATATCATTATGATGATGTAACTGTTAGTGACAGTTTGAGTGTCTGCTGCAGCACTCGACATTATTTATATAACTAAATAGATAATATTGGTCGACATGAAAGTTGTTTACATTCTACAGCGTGAAAATATATCACCTCCTTGTTATAATACATAGGCTCATGCCTACTTCATATAGGGGTAGGTAGAAACTACAAAACGCCACCAGCATACTTACATATACTCTCTCTCAGATACTTACATATACTCGTTCTGATTCGTTCCAATTGCATACCACACTTCACAATCACGACCTCAGAAACGTAGATATATGTCCGAGAATTCAACCTAGGCCTAGTTGGATAAACGACATTTATGGGCTTTTTTTTGGGTGAGAAATTGTCAAATAACTTCTCTCGCTCTGGGCGAGCGCGTCAGACTCTTACTGACTAAAATCCACCCGTGTTCCTTCAGTTGCCTGTACGTTGCCAGGGGCCACGGTATCCCTTTCGGACTTTCTCGTGACCCCGGCTGGCAGTGGTCCTAGCCGACCCCATCAGTTGTGCTGACATCTCTTTGAGGCGCGCGTCGAACACAACGTGCCGTCAACCCGAGCCCACAATAATTATACTAGGATTATAATAAAATGTTTTAAACGCAACCAGCAACTTAACACGCGCACTCGTTGATGCAAAATACCGCTCAAATCAACGAACAGGGTGAGCGAAGAGGGGTTGAGGGGCGCGAGGGAGAGATAATTCGGGGATTCTCCGTTCGTACAGGCAGGTAAAATAAGTTCAGATTAGGACGTACCAGTTTATCCTAAAGCATGTATATTTTAACTAGGATAAAACGATTCGACCTAGGCTAAACTGGTTTATCCTATCGTTAACAGGATGAACGAGTTTGGCCTAGGCTATACTGGTTTGTCCTATCGCGTGTAGGGAGAACTGGTTTGGCCTAGGCGAAACTAGTTCATCCTAAAATCGAGTTTGGCCGGTAACATATACATTGAGTTAGAACGTGCCATGACGTCACGAGTATGTAGATTTTATACTTACTTGTGACGTAGCAACTCCCACTCCCCAACTTAAAATACGTTTTATCTAAGTATTTTTTTATTAATATGATAAAGCAAAAAATACGTGTCTAATATTTTTTTATTATCTGACTGACGGACTAATTAGAATTTCTTTTTTTACCTAGGCATCATCCCTATTGTTAAAATAAAAGTAATTTCCATTTGAAGTGTGTTACGGAATTACCCTGCAGGTTTATCATTTACCAAGGATCGTTAACCACCCTAAAAATTATAATTACCTACACAGAACAAACAGTAAGTACGGAAATACGAAGAAATTTATCCCAACGTTGTAGTTCTCATGAATATTCAAATCTAGACGAAAATATGAAAGACCTACAACCGGCCCGGTTTGTTATCCAGCACTTAGACAAAATCATTTGTATGCAAAAATTAAAATTCAACGTTTTGTAGTACTTTGGAAGGTCAGATGTTAAAACAAAGGGATGGGAATGAGATTCGTCTGTGATAATAGATTCCATTCCGTGTTCTTGTTATCAAGGCAGCTGGCATTTGTTGAAATTGTGTTTTGTTTTCCATATTTACTTAATTATTTGAGTTAGGTTACAGTCAGGGAAAAAATACAATAGACGACGTATATTTAGTAACCTTATCCGCTTAACCATTCTTTAAGGAGTCATAAAGAACCCTGTAAGAAATCGACACGTGTTTCACATCTCAACGAGGCAACAAGTCAATCGTCATCCTGAGGATGCCTCATTGAGAGGTGAAACTCGTGTCGATTTCTTACAGGGTTCTTTATGACTCCTTAAAGATCGGTTAAGCGAATTAGGTTACTAAATATACGTCGTCTATTGTATTTTATAATGGATTTCCGCAAAGTCACGTCTGAATCAATTAACTACAGTCAGGGAAATTAATTGTTAAAAATTGACATCCTACTTCATCATCATCATCATCATTTCAGCCAAAAAATGTCCTCTGTTGGACATAGGCCTCCCCCAAATGGGGGGGTTTGCCATAATCGCCACGTTTGGCAGGCGGGTTGGCGATCGAAGTATGGTGTTAAAATGCATAAAGAACTCTGCTGCCCATTCTCAAGTAAGTCTCTTAGTCTCTTCTTTTACGACACCCACGGGAAGAAATGGTATGTACTATTCTTTACGTCCGGCACCACAATGGAAATATAAAATATAGCTAACTAGTGAACTAAAATATTGATAAAATGCATTATGTAATTAATTCCGATATTAAGTACTTATTGCATTTTATCAATATTTCGTTTTAGATGTGAAAAAAGTATTTGGAAACTTTCCAAATGCATTTTTTACACCAAGCACGGTTACAACAACAAATTCAGTGTTATAATTGCAATTAATTATTTATTAATATTCTAGTTCACTAATTAGCGATATTTAATATTTCCATACAGTAATATTGCCAAATTAATCAAAACAGGTAAATAATTGACAGCTATTTGCGACGTTGCCAAGTTTTAGACAGAACTTCCTTAATTACTAATCAAAATTAAACACCTTTTTAGTTTTTACAACAATTTATTGTATGAGGCCCAAAGCCCTTGCTTTATCCAACCAATCAGAACGCGCCACGTAGCTACCGCCGAGTACTCGACTGCCAGAGAAACCAGTCCTGCCATGTAGAACCCTGAAGTTGTCCATGATCATGACTGTTCCTGTAAAACAAAATATTACATTGGTATGCAGTCATAAAGGCTTAGCTTAGACTAATGGGATTCAATGGTCATGTTGAGTCCAGCATGGGCCATGTTCTTACATATTATAATACTAGCCTGTTACTGTCTCTCTGGAAGGCAAAGACCTCTTCTCATACAGAGATGGCACGAGCATTAATCACCACGCTTCCTCAAAGCAGATTGGATGATCTTACATGATAGTTCCTAATACTCGTACATTGGTAGATTTGTAGCAAGTTCAAACGCTGTATACTGCAACTTCATTGTTACATTGAGTGTTACTATAGCACTTGGTTTTCTGATTTTTTACCCTAAGATTTAAATCGTTAGATTCGACCTAACCGTACTTAGGTCACACGAACAGGTTTTCTTACTGAGAAGAGTGAGCACATCCTGCATTGAACGATAGATACGATTTTCAGTATGAGTGAGCGGGGGATAATACTAATCAAATGGCATTGTCAACGAAACAAACAAGACCATATTTTGAAGCGATCGAGCGAATCTAACGATATAAGTCATGAATGATATAATGATACGATATAATCATGTTATGATTGACCTTGATAGATGAATAATTTTTACCTGGTCTCAGTTTAAACCTCCACTGGTTGCTTGGGTCCTGGTAGTATTTTGCTAGGCTTCTCAAAGAGCGATAGTATGACCTGCACTCTTCACTGTTGCTAAAGGCCATTGCAGCACGATCATACACGTTGAATCTAAAACAATGACAAAGTTATTAGAACCTTAATTTATTGTGGTATTTTTTAAAAACATACAATCAATTAGGTAGATGATAAAGTAAAAATTGGACAGCGACGTTCTAAAATGAGTTGAGGAACATTCAGTTTAAGAAAAAACTTTATCATTAACAACTATCATCTGTTACAACAGGTACCCACCCTACTTCAAATCTCACCCAAATGACAAAATTTCGAAGCGAATTAATTAGTTTTATTTAAACTGCACCTACAGAATAGCCCTACTTTATCGAAATATTGTGCGTCCATGTTTCCATATTTGCTGTAGATTTCTTTGTTTTTTAACCAACTTATAAAAAAGCAGGAGTTTCTCAATCGGATGTTTTTTTTAACGTATGTTCGGGTGTAACTCCTTCATAAATAAACGTATTTGCATATTTTTTTTTTTGTTTTGTTTTTATTACACTCCACTTTGGTTTATTGCATCCAGGTGTTAGTCGTGACATTTTTGCGGTCGTCAAGTATAAGTCAGCTAAGCTTTGCTTTTTCTAACCGACTTCTGAAAAAGGAGGAGGTTCTCTATTGGTCCGTATATACATTTGTATAAACGATATTTTCTTCAATAATTGTGGACCGATTGTTTCTGTTTTGAAATGAAATGAAATGAAATGAAATGAAATGAAATGAAATGAAATGAAATGAAAATGAAATGAAATGAAATGAAATGAAATGAAATGAAATTGTTTATTCTGTAAATAGGATATCGGAATCACTTTTACACGTCATATAAAAAAATATTAAAAATAAGCTTGGTGAGGTCGGTGTTTCCTATCTGACTACTCTGAGAAGAAAGGCCGAAACAAACTCAGAGGTCACAGTCTCTTTTAAAGTCCAGACATAATCTTGGTCAAGTCATGTGAGGACCATGTAGATTAGTGTCTGAAATGGTCTTTTGAGGAAAGAACCACACAGATTTGAGTGGACCTGTCCAGTCAGTGCAAGCATTTGTCAGTAATCGTGGAGCTCAACTCAGAACTTAAGGAGCTCAACTCGACGAACAATACCAAGGAAAGGATATTTGGGTAAGCCGCATCAACTACTCAAACTGCCAGACCATCATTAAAACTGAGAAAGAAACAAAGAAATGACAAGGGAAAATAAAAATATCCACATAGTCCTCACATTCACAATAATTAAAATAATATAATACTTTACAAAGTAATCGTGTCATTTTGAACATAATTTTCAACAATGTCAATGTGTATATAAAACTGGTTTATTGTGATGAATAATTAAAATGTCAAGTTTTATGGTTTTCACAAGGCTTAGCAGAGCGAGCAGCTCAATCCCAAGCTTTTTTATCTTCTAAATAATCTGAAATTTTATAGTACCCTTTTTTACAAAGTTTGGTTTTAATACAGCTTTTAAATCGTTTAATGGGTAAGTTTCGAATGTCAATGGGAAGTTTGTTGTAAAAGCGTATACATTGACCCATGAACGAGTTGCTTACTCTGTGGAGACGTGTGCGATGTACAGCAAGGTTGTGTTTATTCCTGGTATTTAAACTATGAATATCGGACATTTTCTTAAAATTTGATATATTTTTGTGTACATACAATAGGTTTTCAAAAATATATTGTGAGGCTACAGTCAGAATATTTATTTCTCTGAATTTATCTCGAAGGGAATCTCTTGGACCTAGGTTGTAAATGGCTCGAACAGCCCTTTTCTGTAGAACAAAGATAGTATTAATGTCCGCACCGGTTCCCCAAAGAAGAATTCCATATGACATAAGACTATGAAAGTAACTAAAATAAACAATTCTGGCTGTATCTACGTCAGTTATCTGTCTAATTTTTTTAACAGCATAGGCGGCCGAACTTAGCCTTCCTGACAATTTTTCTATGTGTGGGCCCCATTGTAATTTACCGTCAATAGTTATTCCAAGAAAAACTGTTGACTCAACAGGGTCCAACTCTATTCCATTAACTTGAACATTGGTAGTTAGCTGCCTGACATTTGGCGTTGAAAATTTAATGAGTTTAGTCTTTTTTTCGTTCAAGAGAAGATTATTTACATTAAACCAATGCACAACTTTAGAGAGTGCATCGTTGACTTGTTCAAAGTTAACTAACTGACGTTTGATTTTAAAAATGAGGGAAGTGTCATCTGCGAATAATACGATCTTGTGATTATCCCTTATGTAGTAAGGTAAGTCATTTATGTAAATTAGAAATAAGAAAGGACCTAGAATTGAACCCTGCGGAACGCCTATGGTGACCGCAGATCCTGCAGATCTCTTGCCATTAACATCGACCCTCTGAATTCTGTTATTCAGATAAGAAGTCAGAAGGTCAAGAGCCTTGTCCCTCATGCCATAATGGTACAGTTTCCTGATAAGAGTATCATGATGTACGCAATCGAAGGCCTTGGACAAGTCGCAGAAAATGCCAAGAGCATCTTGCGAATTCTCCCAGGCCTCGAATATGCTCTTCAGTAATTCCACGCCCGCGTCTGTAGTTGAACGACCCTTTGTAAAACCAAACTGTTTCAAATGAAGTAAATTATGTGCATTGAAATGTCCTAACATTTGTTTTAAAATTAATTTTTCAAAGATTTTACTCAATGTAGGTAATATCGAAATAGGCCGAAAATTTGTGGGATCAGTTGTGCTGCCAGATTTGAACAGTGGAATCACTTTGCTAAGTTTCATCAAATCAGGAAATACACCAGATGCAATACAAGAGTTAAAAACGATTGCTAAAAAGGGTGAAATAACATCAATTATTGAAGACATGGTATGTACTGATAATCCCCAAAGGTCAGCAGTTTTTTTTACATCAAGTTTATTAAAAGATTCTATAATGTCTTTAGCAGTAATAATTGTAAATTCAAAAAGTTTGTCACATTCTGGTACACATTCTTTAAGTATTGAGTAAGCAGAAGTGGAGGACGACAATGACAGAGTTTTGGTTGTTAAAATGGGAATATTAGTGAAGAAATTTTCAAACTCAGTTGCCACCTCCACGTCTGCCTTAATATCTACATTATTGATTTTTAGATGGAAGTCACGATTCCGTACTGTCGTTCTTCCCGTTTCTGAATTAATAATATTCCAAGTTGTTTTAATTTTATTTCCAGAAGATTTTATTTTATTTTTAATGTGTATGGCTTTTGCTGAGGAACAAGCTCTTTTAAAAGTTTTAGAATATTTCTTAACAAATTCTTTAAAAGTTTCATCATGGTTATATGTTTTTTCATGATACAATTCAAATAACCTCTGCCTACTTTTGTAAATACCTGGTGTTGCCCAATCACTAAATATAACGCGGTCAAAAACAGGCAATGTTTTTGCGGTGAAAACCTTCCTAAACTCACAATTGATGAGGTTAAATAATGAAGCATACGCTTGGTCCGGGTCGTTATGATAAGGCAAACCCGGTAGCTTTTCCATTAAATTATTTTTAAAATGTCCTAAGCGACTTTTATTTACAGGAACAAAACTCACAAGTTTTCTTTGAGCTCTGACTGTTTTCTGAGGGAAAGTGACTAACTGGCCACAGTGATCAGAGTCCAACTCATTTATAATTAAATGGCTAGAAGGTCTTAAGTTTGTAAAAATATTGTCAATACAGGTAGCACTAGTGGCAGTTATTCTAGTCGGCTCAAAGAATGTATTATACAAATTATATGACTTTAATAAAGTTACAAATTTATTTACTACAGCAGATTTTTCCAGTATATTAATGTTGAAATCTCCACAGACTACAACTGTTTTATTACTGTTAGAAGTCTTTAATAATACTTCTTCCATATATTTCTCAAAAATATCATATGAAGCACATGGGGGCCTGTACACGCTCATTACAATGAACTGCTCAAGCTCAATGCAAGCTATTTCAATAACTCGCTCAACAGAGAGGCTCACAATATCCTTACGTTCTTTAAATTTCATATTATTACGAATAATTATTAGAGAGCCACCACGTATCAAATTAACTCTGCTGAATGAGCTGGCAACCTGGTGGTTGTTAAAGCTGAACATGAACTGGTGGACTTTCAACCAATGTTCAGTTACACATAGGATATCAATATAACTACAGTTCATGAACAGCTCCAATTCTAATTCCTTACCTATCACACCCTGTATATTTTGATGAACAATTTTTAGAGTATTATTATTACATTTATTTAGATTACAACAATTTGATGGGTGAGATATTAAAGAAGAACTTTTTGTAACATTTTGATGATATAAACCAGTATTTAAATTTTCTTCATTGATTAAGCAAGAGGTTTCCTCTATTGTCCTAATTTCTAATTTAAATGATAATTAATGTCAATACTTGTTGCCAAATTTTTGGCAGAATTATTTAAAAAGTCATTGCATTGCTCAAAAGAAGCAAGTTGTTTAGCCAAATTTTTGGCTGAAATAGAAAAAAAATATGATAGCGACACAGCTATCTGTCTTTTATAATAGGTAGAAAGATAGTACATAACAACATTATATCTATCTCTTGTCAAATGCAAATTATTACCAACATAATTGTTAGTATCAACTAGATGGAACAGATTATTATTTAATGTCCAATTATGCAATGCCATATTTATTTCAAATCTTAAGCTATTTTCGTAGTTACTGTAAGGGAATGTAAACAACACAATTTTTCTTAAAGTAAGATTACACATGGTTCTATAATATTGGAGCAATTCTCCTTTGTTCACATTTCCCCTATTACCCATAAAAATTAATAATGTAGTGTTCTGGTTAAAATTACATTTAATAATTTCTTTCATAATGTCAAATAAAGAACAACCAGGCATACAGTAATTTATTATGGAGTGTCCTGGATATTCATCTGTCAACAAAGGGCCTAAATCCTTTCCAATCTCATCGCAAAATAATACTAAATCATTTTTTACAATTTGTTTGGATTTTGTATTTAAACTATTGATAGCAGGAAATATCAAATCAACACATGACTGCGGTAAGGTGGTATCGCATTTTGTCAATGAATGGTCCGGTGTAAGTACATTGGATGTTGTTTGACACTGCTCACAGTTGTTTGTTTGTGAGTTTACCAGCTCATTCATTGCCAAAACATATTCCCTCATTAGATGTTCAGAGGTATTATATTTATTAGTCATTGAACTAAGTTTCTCCTGTAAATGGTTAAGTTCTGATTGCAAGTACTCTGTGTCAATGTTGTATTTCCTAGTACTTTGTTCCAAATTAAAAGAATACCTATCTAATTGTTTTAGTAAATTTAGCCTTTCTCTATTAAGTTTAACATTTTTAATAAAGAACTTTTGTCTTTTTACCATTTTTTGTGTTTTAACAATGTATTTATTAATTTTAATGTATTTTTTAAGTTTGTTTTTACTGGTGACTACCCTCACTGAATGACATGACTTTGAATCCTCATTACCTGTTAAATCTTTAGTGTAAGAGGGGTTTATGGCAGAAACCATTGACGGGGCAATAGGCATCAACTCATTGAACAGACTTTGATTCAGCGAGGTGGTGATGTTATGGTTTGTAGTCTGAAGTTCTGTTATTTGATATAATAAGCCAATATTTGATAAGCTATTTAAAAAATGACTCCCGTTGCCAATTTACTAGAAACTTGTCCTTAACCACTAT
Source organism: Agrochola macilenta (assembly GCA_916701695.1). Taxonomy (NCBI): domain Eukaryota; kingdom Metazoa; phylum Arthropoda; class Insecta; order Lepidoptera; family Noctuidae; genus Agrochola; species Agrochola macilenta. The sequence goes on along the minus strand of OU753560.1, from coordinate 16,267,719 downwards.
CGGTCCTAATCATGTAGCAAACAAAGACCAATTTTGAAACAAAACAAAAACGGCTCTTACCTTATCTGCACCAGATCTTGTGTCTCATTATCTACTTTTATAACAGGTGCGGAGTAAGTGTGATGATGTCCATCTTCTATGTATTCTGCTTCTAAATTGAATATAGAAAGGAACTTGAAATCTTCTGGATTCTCCTTCTTTAACTCTTGTGCGCCGAAGAATCCATCTACTAGAATTGTTTCGCCACCTGTCCCATTTTTATGTTCTAAGCAGTGTAGGATTTGTAGGCTAAAAAATTAAAACACTCAAAAAAATATTATTTAAAAAAAAAATATGGGGCGTTTTATGAACTTTTATCAGAGAAACGTCTGCTCACGTTAAAATAAAATAAAAAATATATAATATATTTGTAACATACTGTACCCTAAAAACCATTTCAACTAATAAAAATAAAACCATCAACGTCTGGATAAGTCGCGCAAGAAAATTCTAAAACATTTTCGTTTGTGGAGCATGCAAGGAAAAAAAGAAATTGTTCGCAGAAAAAAAAGGCACAGATCCTTTTTTTTTTTTTTTTTTTTTTTTTTTTTTTTTTTTTTTTTTTTTTTTTTTTTGGGTGGGAAATCATCAAATGACTCCTCCCGCTCTGGGCGGAGCGAGAGGGAGTGTCAGACTTTTACTGACTAAAACCCACCCATGTTCCTTCCGTTGCCTGTGTGCCGGGGCCGCGATATCCCTTTCGGACAAACTCGCAACCCTGGCAGGCATTGGCCCTTACGGACCCCGTCAGTTGGTGCTGACATCTCTTTGAGGCGCGCGTGGAACACAACGCGCCGTCGACCCGGGACTGGTCCTAATCGGACGGCGAGCTACCCATTGCCCACCGTCCGCAAGCCCGCGCCTACGGTGGCCGGAAGTCGGCTCGCGACTCCCGACGCCCGGGGCGTCTCCTGCGGCGACTAGGGGCGCGAGGGCGCGCATCTTGCATTTCCCTCGCGCGCTCCGCCTCCTCCTTCGCGAGCATTACTGCTTCGCAGAAGGAAGTGACGGCTTCCCATGCACTCTCGCTCCGGACCATGGCCTGAACCAGGGCCGGACGCGAGAGATCGCCGCCGCCGATCGCCTCCGTGAGGACACGGCGGTGCTCCGCCCAAGCCGGGCAGACCTCCACCGTATGCTCCACCGTGTCCTCCGGGCGTTCCACACAATGGTGACACCCGGGCGTTTCCTCCCGCTTGATCCTGAACAGGAACCTCCCGAAGCAACCGTGTCCGGTGAGGACCTGCGTCAGGCGGAAGTTGAGGACGCCGTGGCGCCTCTCCAGCCACTCCTCAAAGAGGGGACTTACCGCCGCAATTGTGGCGTGCCCAGCGCTGGGTTGCGACAATCGCACACTCCATGCCGCCATGAGATCCCGCCGGAGCTCTGTCCGCTGTGCCGCGATTTGTTGCGGCAGCGGAGTTATACCCCGGCGTTTCGCCTCCTCGCGCAACTCCCACATGTGCGCGAGGACCTTCGCCTCCAGATCCCATGGCGGTAGTCCGGCAAGGAGGCTCGCCGCCTCGCAGGAGACCGTGCGGTATCCCCGGACCAGCCTGATGGCCATGACCCTTTGGGACGCGTTCAACCGCTGGGCCGGTCGCAGCCTCAGTGAACGCGCCCACACCGGTGCCCCGTAAAGGGCCATGGACCGCACGATCCCCGCGTAGAGCCTCCGGCAGGAGGCGTTTGGACCCCCTAGGTTGGGCAGAAGCCGCTTCAAAGCAGCCCCAGCCCTATCCAGTTTGGGAGCCAAACGTCGGAAGTGCTCCACGAAGTTCCACCGGGTGTCGAGGACGAGTCCCAGGTACTTCATCGTCGACTCGACACCGATGTGAACCCCTCCTGCCGTTATCTGGGAACCCGACAGTGGCGCGTTCCGAGGACCATAGAAACACATGGCCTCGGACTTGTGCAAGGCCACCTCGAGTCCCAGTTGCCGGATCCTATCGACGATTGTCGCAACCCAACGTGTCGCCAGTTCGGCCGCCGCCTCATGCGACCTCCCCTGCACCAGGACCAGCGTGTCGTCAGCGTAGCAGACTACGCTGACGCCGCTAGGGAGGTCGGCGCGCAGCACCCAGTCGTAGCCGATGTCCCACAGATGCGGCCCCAGAACCGATCCCTGTGGGACACCGCACGACATCTCTCGCCGGTTCCACTCTCCGTGGTGACCAGGGTAGATGACGGCCCTGTCCGTCAGATAGGCCTCGACCACTCGACAGAGGTAGGTCGGCATCCGGTGATACCGGAGTGCCTCCCTAATGCAACTCCAGGGCAGGGTGTTGAACGCGTTGGCGATGTCAAGAGACACCGCCAAGACTACCCCACCCCGGGCAACAGCATCCCCCGTCGTGAGGGCTCGAACGCGCATGATGGCATCCACCGTGGAGCGCCCCTTGCGGAAACCAAACTGGCTGTCCGCCAAATCCGGCCCCACTCGCACCAGCCGCCCGACAAGGCGGTCCGCAATAACTCTTTCGAAGAGCTTGCCTACCTCGTCGAGCAGCACGATGGGCCGGTAAGCGGACGGAGAGTCCGCTGGGCGCCCCGGCTTCTTAATGAGGACCAGTTTCCCCGTCTTCCAGCGAAGTGGGAACTGGCCCCTCTCCAAACATGCGCTTAGGAGCCCCCTAAGTCGAGGCCCGAGAGCCTCTAAGGCCAGGACCCAGGCTTTTCCAGGTAAGCCGTCGGGTCCTGGGGCGGTATTTTTGGCACTCAGCCTACCTACCGCCACTCTCAAATCTACCTCGGTCACCTCCGTAGATTCGTCGTCGTCGTCACTGGTGTGGTCCGCATCGGGCACCGCAGGAGGCGGAGCCATGGGCGGGGGAGTATGTTCCCCTCGCGAAGGGAACAGAGCGCTCACCACGTCCTCCACGAGCTGGGGCCGGAGACTCTGCGTCAGCGGGGGAGCCCATGGGCGGAGTTGATCTCTCACCCATTTGTATGGGCGCCCCCACGGGTCTCTGTTCAGAGTCTCCAGCGACTCCTTACGGCCCTCTCCTCTGGCCCGCTCGATCTCCGCTCGGAGGGCGGTCTTCGCCGCTCTGTACCCTTCGTACAGCTCCGCCTCAATGGCTTCCGTATCCGGAGGGCGGATACGAAGCCTGCGGTGCCTGGAGTACCGGTGGCGCGCATCGACGCACGCCGCGCGTAAAGCGCTAAGCTCACGCGACCACCAGTACACCTGGCGCCGAGCACGTCCGGGCTGGACCCGGGGCATAGCCACGTCACAAATTTCGGACATGGCCTCCCGGAACCACTCCGCCTCGTCATTGATGTCGGCAGGCCTGTCCGGTGATGACACCCAGGCCTGCACGATCGAGGCCTCCAGGAGGAGCTCCCGGTCCAGCTGCTTCAGCGCCCACCGCGGACCACTCGGGGTCTGTCTGACCGGCGTGCCCGAGGTCTGGGCGGAGACGTCAAACCGGATGTACCGGTGATCGGAATAGGTCTCCACCCCCTCCATGACGCGCCAGTCGATGACACGTGGTGACAGAGCGGGGCTGGCGAACGAAATGTCCACCACTGACTCGCCCCGCATCCGCACGCACGTGGGGACAGAACCCCGGTTTAGGACGACCAGGCCTGACTCCAGAGCCCAGTCCTCCACGATCCTGCCCCGTGTGTCCGTTAACCGGGATCCCCATGCCACGTTCTTGGCATTGAAGTCCCCGAGGACGATCACGGGGAGGGGATGGTACCCGACGACGACGACTCTCAACTCCCCAAGGGAGTTGTGGAACTCGGCGAGAGTCCGGCTCGGGGAAAAGTACGCTCCTACCACGACAATCTCCCCGAACCGTGCTGCTACGCAACCCCGTCCCTTCTTGACGGTCTCGAGGCACAGATCCTTATAAATCAAACGATGTGTGGCAGGGCAACGGATCTCAAGAATTTATTTTCCGTTCGTACTGCTGGGACGAGACATTCGCGGCAAACAGACCGCCATTACTCCGGCAGAGTACTGTTAGGGCCTGCCCCCAGTGGCGACATGGTAATACCGCACGGCACACTGTGGATCGAAAACAGGCTCTCGAAGACATTGGAGCTTAAAGAAAGAAATAAAACGTTTATTTGGACACAGTTCGTGAAACACAGAATACAAACAAACTAAAAGTGATAGTAATCTTTTGACAAGTGTGTTTAGAGCTTAAAGAAAGAAAGAAAACGTTTATTTGGACACAGTTCGTGAAACACAGAATACATACAAAAGTGATAGTAATCTTTTGACAAGTGTGTGCCTCACGGCTGCGCCAAAAAGGGTCATTTCAGCATTAATGCCAGACAAATGTTGGCTGACGCTGGTTTTCTAATGAACCCTTAAGGACAAGTGACGGGGAGTACAAACAGTTTCAACATACCTAATACATAATTATTATACTTCTAAATAAATAAACTAGTAAACAAATAAAATAATTACAAAAATAAAATAAAAGAAATAGCTATTTATATATTTCTTTAATTTTAAAGTGTCGGTTTTTGCTTGAAATGGGTTCTAATAGCCAATATTATGCATAAATATATCATAGGATACATTCTGGTAGGCAAATTGGCAACTTATATATTTTTTTGCAAAAAGAATGTATTTAAAAAACGTATTATAGCCTTTTTGCGAACCATAGTGCGGCAGGGGATTTTTATTTGACGAATAGGAATATAACTTAATAATTATGACAATAACATTGAAATTTCATTGATAATGTTTAAGGACGTCGCGACATCGTTACCAAATGCGCTTGCATGTAGTATACCTACCGAAGGATTGTCGTGTGTGACGCCGGTGGGCGCAGGCCCTTACAGAAATGGAAGCTGAATGCTTGAGAACCCGTAAACGAATTGCTAAACAGAATTTGAAAGCGACCAACAAACGAAAGCTTTTTCGAATATATCTTGAAATAATAATGACGGAACGGATCCCAGTTAAAGTGGGGCACAAATAGGCTCTTGCAAAAATAACTAGCTTCGTTATTACCATTATAATGCTTTATTTAGGCACTCATTTGCAAATCCTACTATATTCTACTATATACTATTATATTAGTATAATAATTTGTATCTGTATTCATGTTTATATATAATTTTTTATATATAATATTATAAACGTGAAAGTTTGGATGTTTGTTACTCAATCACGTACAAACGGCTGAACGGATTTGGATGAAATTTGGCACACAGATAGTTTATAACCTGGATTAACACAAAGGATACTTTTTATTGTTCCCGCGGGATATTTTCCGACACCCACGCAGGCGAAGCCACAAGCAAAAGCTAGTTGAAAATAAATTGTGTTTTATGCTTCAATTAATTGTTTTCGAATAATTATATTTGACCAACAATTCGGGTGGGCCACTTAACGAAATTTGTTATAATACTTTATTCGTGTTTTTTGTTGTAAATCTTTTTCAACGAGTGATTTTTGGGGGTTCAAACAATCAATTAGGTACTAAAAATCGTTACGATGTTCGGGAACTGAAGGGAAATTTGTTAAAAGGGTTTTTTTTAATTAAATTTTTATTCATAAAATGTGAGCAGCTGCTTTTGTTTGATTTTCAATACCTTTTCAGTTGACTGAAAAATGTAAATTGCTTTATAGAAATGTGTAGTAAGTAGGTATAAAGTTTATGTATTAATAATAGATTTCAAAAGCTGCGAATTACTAACAAAACAATTTTTACCTAATCTGCGTGCGCAATTTATTTGCCAATAATGTAAATAAACACCAGTTTTCCACTTAGACAAACATCAACTATATGCTATTGTAAATAAAGTTGATTTTAGACTGACTATGTATTGTTGAAAAAGTCATAAAAAATATGAAGTTGTAGCGCAAACTGAACCTTATGTGTAAGTATTACAGTTGTTTTTTCCAAAACTCGTGTTTGTTTACATGTTTTGCAAATGAATTGCGAACGCAGATTAGGTATCTATCGTTTTTGATAATGGATCAAATTATATGTTCTAAATTATAGCTCTGTGTTGTACTATCAATACTGTTCTTACCCAGCTGCTTCAGTGAAGTAAGTATTATCATTATGAGCAGCTAAAGGTAGGTTGGTATATGCTGTGTCGGCATGGTCTGCCCTGGTGGTGAACTGCCACATTCCACCAAAGATCGTATGCTGGACGCCTCCGAGTGCTTTACAGACTACCTCTGTTGCTTCTAAGGATACACCGACCTGGAAGGAAACTTGTTTTATTGTAAAAAAAGCTAGTTACAGGTTAACCAGAAAATGTATGCACTTCGGTAATATTCGTGTTTCCGAATTAGCACGAACGTCGCACCAAAGAGTAACACCCCACAAAGCCTGCGGGCGTTTTTTCTTTGTCAGGTTACCTACTCCGGTCGCAGATTGAGTTTATTGGAATTGCATAGAGTTGTTAATCTACGATTTTGTAATTATGGTAATAAAAATAGGCAAGTACCTACTTCCGTGATTCAGCAACAGCTCTATATTAGATCTCAAAATCGCGCGTTCCTATTTCCGAAGATAAACGATGATTTCCGAAGCGAATACTTTTCTGATCTGTTGGTAATTACAATGTGTAAAAAAAAACCTGTCTGATCCGAAAAGGGTGCATATATAGGTACTGCAATAACATTACCAAAAAGTAAAAAAATCTTATTATTTAAAATAAAAAACTAAAATTGCTATTTAAAATTCACGTTTTTTGTACCAAATTATCCCAAGACCATTAAAAGTTAGCAAATTCTGTCATCAACAGGAGTCATATACGAGTAGTTATTATTTAAAATTCACGTTTTTAGTACCAAATTTTCCCAAGACCATTAAAAGTTAGCAAATTCTATCATCAACAGGGGTCATATAGTTATGACTTGTAGGCATCCGCCGACAGCCGCCCGCGCCCCATATAATTATTATCCCGGTAAAATCCACATTTGAAAAAAATAAAACATAAATGCGGTGTGATATTTTTTTCTTGATTATTACCACCTAATTAGACTTTCAGTACGAGACTTAACAACACTCTCACGAATCGGACATGGTTATTTTATACACATTGTATATACTACGGATAAAATACGATAAGTAAAGGTCATCTTTCTTTTGAGATATTTTTTTAGGTCATGTCTTCTTTCTCATACATCTCTCTATCTAGAAGCCATCCCACCAATTTTTCACCTTCCATTTAAGTAGTCATATCATCTTTCACCCACATTCATATTCAAAACTTATGGAATAATTTATCATTCTCCTCATTTAGATCTATTCGGTATACTTGATTTCTTCATCATGACTGAGGTCATGACTACTCAACCGGACAATCCTGTGGCTGCCTTAAGCTTCTACACTCAAAGCCTCCAGCCAGGGGGAGCCACACCGCGTGACAACCTCACTTTTATAGGATTACTGCTCGGTCCACCTCGGCTAGGATCGTTATCAGCGCGATAAGGGACTGCGAATCAATCAGCAATGGTGACCTTGGAATACTCATATTTAATTCCTTCAACAACGTTTCCTGTATTATTAACTAAATAAAATGGATCTAAAATTTACGCTTGAGTCAAATAACTACATTGATAATATTGATTACAAAACAAAAGACATTCTTAATTAATTAATCCCAAGGGAATTGCTTTGCTATCGACTGCAAAATAATATTCGAACCTATTTAATTGAATATCCGTCTGCTAACAGCCACCGACAGTTGAACGACATTTCTAATTAACAGCAACGATACAATTACTTATCAAATCAGCAACATTGGAAATGTTTCATTACCCCTTCTACCAACGCGACGCCATAGTCAAGGAGTGACTGAAACACTCGCTTTGCTCCTTCCACAGACGATAAAAACTCCTCCACGGGTACTTTAGGAATGTTATTGTGTATTGGTCCATGCCACAGTATATGCTTGAGTTTTCGACTTTCCTTCCACGTTTTGTAGTCGAATTTTGATAGAAATTCGGCTGTGAATGTCGATTTGTGGTTGTCGCTCCCTGAAAATGAAAGTACTTTTTCAGTGAATTACTTACAGAAATTGTTGGAAAGAATTAAAAAAAATATATTGAATACGGGTTTTAAGATTCTATTCCATTTTTACTTAATTTTATAACTGTATTCAGTAGACTGGAACTAAAACTAATTGAATTCAGCCACAGTAAATGAAATGGTATAGAATATGGTTTATTTTACGTTGAATTTCTATGAATTTTTATAAATGAACACCACAGAAAAAAAGGTTCTACAAAATTTTAAGATATCTAATTACTCCAACTATTCAATTTCCAGTGGTTCTTTTGAAATTGCTTTGAAGGTACTATTGCGAGATCTATAACTATGCCAAAGATTGTAAGTTAATACTGTGTTTGTATTAATATTACCTTTGTATAAATAAATAAGAAAGAAAGAAAGAAAATATTTTATTTTGCACAGACTAAAAAAAAACTACTTACATTTAACTTCAATTTTTGTCCCATCATATTCAAAAGTAAGAACAGTAACATCAGGTATGTCTAGAATATGATTAACTCTTTGGAATGTATCTGAATGGTAGCAAGACGAACACCTGAAACAGTTTTCAGGTTATATTGATAACTAGCTGCTGACCGCGGCTTCACCCGCGTGGACCCTAATCCTTTTTCTTTTTCTAAAATAAAAGAAGCTCAAGTTACTTCTTATAACATCAGCTATCTGCCAGTGAATGTCCCGTCAAAATTGGTCCAGCCGTTTCGGAGATTAGCCGGATAAAACATACATACAGACAAAAAAAATAAAAATTGTTTTTTAGTTATAAGAAGTCATCGACGCAAAGCGGGTACCATGGATTCAGTACATTATTTTGAACACCTGCGTTGAAATTTTTCATCGGTTATTTTTTTTAAAAACAGCTGCTCCATACATTTTGACCGCGTAGATATTGCACTATTCTATGAAAAAGCAGATATTTTTTTTAATAACCGAAGTAAAATTTCAACGCAGTTGGGTTCAGAATCATGTACTGAATCCATTTTTTTTATGTTATATTCTTTATTTTTTTTAATTTAGGGACTACTGAATCCATGGTACGCGGCTTCGCGTCGATGTCCCTGCCACCCTGTATACTAATGCATACTGTAAAAAAGCTGTTATTTTGACATTACAAACAAACACTTAAATATTATTTATTTGTATGGATGTATAGATACGGGACCAGACCCGAAGTGCCTACCTTCGAGTTCGAACCCTTTCGTGAAACAAGTGAATGAATTATTGTAGATTGGATTCTATTCTCTTTAGAACCATGTGTATGTACTTTGAGCAATTACCATCGAAGAAGTTCATAACTAACCACCGTAAGGACTATTCTTGCTTGCAGCGCTCGGCGGCTATAGAACCGGGCCGGTAACAGATGTGGTCATCGTGTTCACGGGATTTTGTTTTGAAACTGTTTATATATGAACTTCTTTGATGGTACATACACATGGTTCTAAAGAGAACAGTATCTGAGTTAGTTGCCTCAATGTTTGTTCGACACTATTGGAGTTCTAAAAGCATTCAATTTGAGGGCCTCTGCTGGAAATAGATTCGTTTGAGATCCAATCGTCGTAAATGGTTTAGTAAACTATTAACTTGGAATCTTGTATTCGGTCGGAATTGGGGCAGTATATCATTAATGGCTTGCCGGATAAAGCTTGCAATAAGATAACAAATAGGTGCATAAAGGGCAAATAAACAAATGAACGAATGAACTTGTTACCCTTACGTTAAGACTAAATTTAAACAATATTAAACGGCGTATGAGATAGGTCGCTTGGTAAAGGCACAGATTTTTATTCGTGGGCTACTTGCGTAAATAACAATTATCTGCCTAGCTTTTTCCAACTATGTTGGGGTCGGCTTCCAGTCTAACCGGATGCAGCTGAATACTAGTATTTTACATTGAGCGAATGCCTATCTGACCTCCACAACCCTGTTTCTGAGTAATACGATACTCTTTAGTAAGACTGGTTGTCTGACTTTGGACCTTCTGTCTACCCGTAACGACTGTCAAAAATCTACAAATGACAGCCAGGACCAACATAACGGGATTAAAATTTTAAACTGTTCCTATTCAAAATAAAAACTCATTAATTCCGTCTCATTGTTACCTGCAATGGTCTCTAAGCCAACAGTCTTCAAATCTGATTGACGTTCCATCTCCAAAGCTTACGTCGAGGGCTCTGTCCACTGCGATCACTCCTTCGAAGGCTGCGCAAATAAAACTTGTTAATGAAATCGCACCAATCGAGAGCTAGGAACATTCAGTTCGATCGGATGAATTGGATTTTTAACCAGCAATGGTCGAATTCGATTTCATAAGCCAATACCTGCACGCGTAGCATGAAAACCATAGAAACGGGCTTTGTCGACGGAAGAATAGACAAAATGACAGATTGTGATTGCTTATCTGTCATTTTGACTATTTTTCCGTCGATAAAACCCGTTTCTTTTGAGGTCATGCTAAGCGTGCTGGGTTGAATTGATGTAATGATGGAAATGAAAAACCGAATTAATTAAGTATTTGTGAGTAACGCAAAGAAGAGAGTAAAATGTCAGTTTAAATATGAAAAAAAAAAATGGCAATCATAATTTGTAATATTTGGTAATCTGACTGTGACGATAAACAATAGATGACTAAAGATAATGAAAGAAGAAAAAAAATGCAATTTGGGTGCATTCAGCGACCTATAACATAGTTCAGTTCTGAAAAATAAACCTTACAGATAAAAAAGAAAACCTTAACAGATAAAAAAATGTTTAAATAAACTTTAATGTTAAAATATAAAAGCACCACTATTATGTAGATTCTTGAACAAATATCATTGCCGGTACGGTAGGTAGCAATGGAAATCGGATTCATTTTCATTGTTTACAAATGAAATGGATTCACTCGTAATGGTTTTCGTATTCCACAACAGTAGAACGTGGACCAATTAATGGATTGTAATTAAATTAAAACACTTTCTCACTGTTTACTTTGTTTTAAGTGTTTGTAATAGAAAGTAGTGCCTAGTGTTTATATTATGTCTGTCTGTATGTTTGTTACCTTTTTACGCTTTAACGGATTTGTTACAATTTGGCAACCGGGTCGACCATGACCTGCACAGCTATTCACAACCGTTCGATTCGCTATCGGATTCGATTATTAAGGTTCGTTTAGGGAAAACGCTATAAAGTTTTAACTTTTATGTTAAAAAAAACCGGCCCAGTGCGTGTCGGGCTTCGCACAATAAAGGATTCCGTAGTTGCGATGAATTTATCTCAAGAACAAACTTAAGTTTGTAGTTGAAAAACAAGTTCTCCCATAGGTACATTCCAACTGCAAATGTAAGTCTGTACGCACAATGTTGAGAGACTTACCATGTTATTTTAAGAGACCATATAGGTATAGGTTTTTCTTAATCTATGAGTTAAGGAACCATTCTCTGTAATTCTTTCAAAATTTTAGCCTCAGTAGTTTCGGAGAAAAGGTATGAATGGTCAATTTTTTTAAATATCTTTAAAAGTAGTTATTTTTATTTAATTATATTTTTTACATTAACTACGTTACGTTTACGTTTACGTTTTATGACTTGTTGTGAGCACAACAAGTCCTTCCATTTAATATGTCACACGGTACAGTCTACAAAACTTTTTTTTTTGGTTTTCTAATTTGCCCTCGAAAAGTGAACCCGACAGTAAAAATTCATTTATTTACAGAAAGAGAAGTCACTAAAATTCATAATGTACCAAATTTTAACTAAATTGGTCCACTAGATTCGGAGCAAATTGGCTGCGACAGACGGACAGACAGACACCTAGCCAGCCAGACACATGAGTGATTAGGGTGCCGTTTTTTCCTTTTGAGGTACGGAACCCCAAAAAAAGTTCAAGTGGTAAATAAATTATTATTATTAGGTGTTGATGGATGGAACGGGAGAGGAAGGCCAAAGAAAAGATGGATCGATTGTGTGAGGAATGATATGAAAGAGAAGGGAGTAAGTGACAGCGTGACGATTGACAGGGGAGAGTGGAAAAGAAAACGTGTTGCGCCGACCACAAGTAACATGGGGCAAGGGCAGGGAAGGGATGATGATGATGATAAGGTATGTTTATCAGATTTATTTTAAGCTTTTGTTTACCTAATGACATAGTCAAATAATGTATTTTTCTTATGACAAGGTATTTTGTTATTACATTAAACACAGTACCCCATAAAAAATGTATGTACTTTACATAGTCTAAAACATGGTTGATCTATTTCCCGTGATACGGGAAGTTTGTGACTTTCACACGTTCTTTCGAATTACAAGAGAAATCAATTTTAATAAGCACCAATAACTAGCAATTGTCGATGCTTTCAAATCAAGATGTTTCTTTACAGACTGAATTGATCAAACATTTTTTTTTTGAGTTAGTTGAAGTAACTATTTTTTCTGCTTTACCTACACTTCAGTTCATTATAGAAAATTAATAGTGTCGATTATCGTCATTATTGCCTGCATAAAATGATGATATCTAATAACTCTGCAGATACACTTTTCTAACTTCAGTTTTGATAATTTAATCCAATTTAATTTAACCAAACTTCAAATGAACATGAACAACATAATTTTAAGCGGGCTGGTTGGTACTGTATAGGTTATGCCGGGTTGAATTTAGGAACCGACTTTCGAGAATATTTTTTATGTAGATGGAATGCATAGTGAGATAAATACTACAAATGCCGCGAATAGTTATAGCGAATAGTCGAATACCGGTTAATCGCCATTCCTTATGGCAAATAGTCGAATACTCGCCGTTATTACTTGACATAAAAAAGGAATATAAAAAAGTGTATTTATTCTCAAATAATAATATAGTTTATTTATTTTCTGAGGCCAGGTTTGATTTATGAATATAAGAGCAACCGACTTCATCCCAATCGTCCAGAAAAAATAGTTTTTTGTTCACCGCAATCTGACCCTTTTGGACTTTAAATATTAAATTATTAATCAAAAAGCCTAACTTAACTTCAACATGACTGATTTTTGACTAACTTTTTATATTAATGATAATACGAGTAATACTACGTGTTTTTTGTTTTTAAAGATTAATAATTTGTAATCTATAGTTTTTCTGTTCATAAGTTTATTTTTATTTAGACAATTATTATTCGTCAAATGTCGAATAATAGACACTATTATTCGGTATTCGACGAATAACAAAAAAAATATCGAGTAATGCCGAATACCGAATAATAGCGAGTATTATACCCTAATAAATACTATATTATATTTAGAAGAAAGGAATTGAGACCGAGCTGGAAGAGCTGAGAGAGGCCGCGTTGTGAAGTAAAATAAGTAGATTAATTTTATTGGAATAATAATTATGCAAATAATATTATAAAATACGCCTTACATTTAATTAATAATCCTGGTACGAGTAGGTAATATAAGAGGGCGCGGAACCACTAAAGGTAGTACTTACTTTCATTCGCCATGTTGTAAGTTTTTAGTTTTCACTAGATCACAAGTAAAATCACTATCTAACCACACCGAAGTTTCAACTTTGACTACAACTTAAAATTATATTGCTTGGACATTATCATTCACAGTTACCCGGATGGTCAAAGTTGAATGACTACTATCGCTAAGATAACATAACTGTACCTACTGCAAACTTGGTATTATATCATACTAGGTTATCTGTTGTTAGAGTGGTGTAACAGTGTGGCCTACCTCAATCCGGCAATGTCATAAATTGTCATCTTTATTTATTTTATTATTTACGAGTATGTACACACAGTAAAATACATAGAGATACGACATAATAATAAATAATAATTATTAATTCATTTTTTTTTTTTTTTCATAATTCTTTATTTATTTATATATACTTTATTGTACACCAGAAAATACATAGTTAATCATAAATTTAACACTACAAAACATACAATGGGCGGCCTTATCGCTTTCTGCGATCTCTTCCAGGCAACCTTGGAATGGACAGTGATTGCGTGGACATAAAAACGCGTGCGCGCGTGCGTGCGTTGCGTGTTCTTTCTGCTCTTTTCCCATGTTACTTGGGGTAGACGTTTCTAATTTTCTCCTTCTCCATTCTCCCCTATCAACCGTCACGCTTTCATTCGCTCCCTTCTATTTCATATCATTCCTGACACAATCCACCCGTCTTTTCTCATTCCAAGTGTTTTTCTTAAGCGTATCGTGCTCGCACAAATTATATGTTAGTGAACATGCTAGATGAAAATAAAAGGGTGCCTACTAAAACACTATCACACATATTGATTTTACGTAATTTAAGTAATTTATCAAAGAGTCCACTTAAAGTGCAAAACCCTTCTGGATACTAATTTGTCTTTTATCTCTTTACATTCCAACCCAATATAAAATCGGGATAAAAGAGAACGAGTTTCTGTCACAGACACACTTAATTCTCATGATATGATAAGTCAAATGTTGATAATTGTTGGGAACATTGCGCCCCAGGGTACGTAACGCGATACGGTTCATATTCGTAAATGTAGGTAGGTATAATTGATTTTGATTCTAATTTGTTTAAAGCATACACTCCTGTAGGCGTTTACAGTGGCCGGTACGATATATCGTCGGCGTAAGGGTTTGTCTCAATCACCTTCTAGTAAATTGGATTTTCGTCGGTTGTTATTGGATGCTACTGCTGAACATGCTACAGTTTAATAGATCAGAATTAAATGTTAAACGACCAGACACATTAGAAGGCCCACGCACATTAGAAGGACCTTCAAATGTGCGAGCGCGAAGGCAATACATTTGTGCGCGAGCGATAGAGAATAAGTAATGAGAGGTCATTGTACAAAATTATTTCTGCTTCGCGACCGGATTTTACCAAACAAAATTGTTCGTATTTCAAATCACAACTATCATTCTTTGATAGTTTTATGAAATGGCTATAACACGGAAATTACTGTAGGGTGTTTTACTTATTTACTTAATATTTATTCGTAGCTTACTAATTAATTTTACTGACTACTACTACCATGACGATTAAAAATCACCATGCTTGAAAAACTGATGATGATTTGTTGTGCAAAAATTTGCTGAAATGTTGCTTCCTTATTCGTTATCGTTTTTTTTTTTAAGTTTAATTTAGTTATTGTATACGAGATTGTGACTAAATACCTATTTGTATGTGTGCCGTCTTAATTTATTGACATTTTATTATTATTGTTAAGTAGTAGTGTTTGGCATGATATTCCCTTGATTTTATATTTTTATTTTCATTTTGTTAATGTGACATTTGATACCTAACCATTTTGTAACAATTTTGTATGCCTTCTGGCGGGAACTAGTATGGACCGACATTTATTTGTAAAAAATCTGTATATTTATTTTTTTACCCTATGTTCACAAAATTAATAAATGAAATAATGAAAAAAATTAAAATGTACTAAGCAGTTGAAATAGATCTTGTGAAAGTTGTTAGTTTGGTAAGTACAGTACAACTATTTTCTTAATGTACCTCGGTAAACTTCGTGTTTCGTCAGTCGTCGGATTTCTTTCAGTTGCCTTTTTCACTTGGTGCTTGCACGTATTGACACCTACCGCTATGCCCGCGTTTGCGGTCAACCATAATTACCAAGTGCAAAAGGCAACCGATAGAAATCCGACGAATAACGAAACACGAAGTTTGCCGAGGGACAAAGAAAATAGTTATACTGCATTTGCGTGAAGATGAAACTGCTGTTGCTTGCTTACCTGCTGGCTTCTTTTCTCTCTCTCTCTCTTTCCATACCTTCTGCTTCTTTCACACAATCCCATGGAAAGGTAACCAAGCTAATCCACAAACAGAAAAATACCATAAACTTCTTGGAAAATAATATCTATGTAGTCTGATCCTAATCGTATCGTACACTGTAATGCAGTCTTCACACATTTAAAACCTCCCACTCACTCAAATCTGTTCCCCGTCGCCTCGGGCGCTTTGAACTTCAATTGTTTGATTGCAATTTATTAACTTTATTATTTTCTATTCATTGTGATTTCCATTGTTATGAGCTTTGTTATGAGTTCTGTTTTGGTGTTGTTTTTGTACTGTCAAATCATGAGACTCTTTGATTAAAATAATAATAAAGTCGCCCGCCCACTAAATTAAGCCGATTTACATAAGTCTGTTTCAGCATTCTTTGAGATATACGTGAAAGTTTAGTCGTCTTACAAAGGGCCACTCAATGTACGTCGGGTACATTGAGTGGCCCTTATAAAATAAAATACCTCTAGGAGCAATTAAAAGATTTTTACAATATATCTTCTTTTTTTTTTTTTTTAAATGAATGAATGTTTAGTAGTCATTGGATTCATGAAGTGGGCTGCTTTTGTAAGACGACTAAAATATCACGGTGTATATGCGACATCAAATCACGAAATATAGGGTCAAATTGAATTAGCTAGCGAAACCCCGCAGACGTGATGGGTATCGATAACTAAACATGATAAAACAAAAAATAAATTAATTTGATGAGTTTTTTTTTTTGGGTTCCTTGACAGTGCTTAATGTAGCCACTTGAAATAACAGTTTTCTTTATGTAAAATTCAGACTTGATTGGTATCGATAACCAAACACGATAAAAACAAAAAATATATACAGATACTATTTTCTCAACTCATACTTCAAGTAACACCACCTCAAGCTATCGTTGACAAAAAAAAACCATCTTTTATTTTTTATTTTGTCGTGGCTAATTTACTTTCACCCTGTGTTTTCATCACATCGTACAAATAGGCTTTAACTAAGCTTTCCGACCAAAACAGGCACTCTAGAAAAAAAATAAGAAGGTACCTAAAGCTATTACTTTATCTAGATTTATTTGCCCATCTACACATCAATCCGACAGTCGCCGGAAATACGATAGCGCCTAGCACTTAGAACCGGCTATCCTTTATCCTATCCCGTTTTACCGCTATCTGTTTACCAAGTCACGTACAGTTCCATCCCCTTTTAACTAGAAATGGGAGAATTTCATTAAATGTACATGTATCGACATGTCGTTACTGGTATTACCTATAAGGTTAGGGAGGACTTGTATTAGTATGTATAGGAAAGCTTAAGAATCTAGGTGATAAGGTCTAGATTATTACTAAAGCTATAGTCCACTCTGAAATGACGCGCCCCACTAAGTACCGCATTTACGCACACGGTAATGCGGATTTCTATGGGTAATGCGGTAGTAAGGCGCGTCATTTCAGAGTGGACAAGCTATACTCAACCCTATTTGGCTTGATGCAGAAATAAAAATCCAACCATAGAAGAAAAACTATCCACATCATCTCCACTAATCTTATTGTGTTCTTAAAGAAACCGGATATCATTATTTCAAAAATGTTTATCTGTCATAAAATGCCACATTATAATATATGACGCGTATAGGTATCAATATTTCACGTGTGATTCGATTCATCATATTCCCAAACCTCGACTTTTTATTCCAATATTTGTTATGACATGGCTCGAAAAATATCATTAAAACTGAGTTTCATTTTGCTAAGCGCAATCTCTTGACGGCAGCGAATTCGTATGATATTTTATCATAACCGCTGTTGTACTCACAAGATTCAATAGGTCTACGCTTTTAGGGGCCCGTAATTTCTTCAAGAAGAACATTGTACTTTCTGCATTGTCTTCTTTTTGAAAATGCATTTTGATTCAGACATCTTGTATTGTTGTCTTTGAATTACTTAGACCTGTAAGCTGTTTTTAGATATGTATCAGCAGCAGTCTTACTACAATGCTTCGATCAATGGGCCTGACGATTAAACGAAAAGTGGAGTTTTTAAGATATCTTAAAGAAATAAGAGAATGCTTCGATCATTGTTAGATAAATGTCAGCTGTCTGTCATCATCATCAGCTTTTCTTTTTTGCTATTTGAATGTCCCTATTCCATGCATATTCTATTATTTTCTTGTTTGCATGGGCCTGTCCCCCGAAGTATGCCTAAATGAGCCAGCTGAAAGACGATTTACGTTTACGATTACGTTTTTAGTATCCCTAAAACGTTACTTTTGATTTACTTAAAGAAATATGAACACGCGTAGCATGTTAGCGCTTTTGTCGACCAAAGAATAGACTAAGTTACAGTTAAACAATCACAATCTGTTATTTTGTCTATTCGTCTGTCGACAAAATCCGTTTCTACGGTGATCATGCTACGCGTGCTGGTAAGTCACGATAAGTGAAGAATATTGTTTTTATTTAGCAAGTAACAATGAAAAAAATTATCTACGGAACACATCAGTCTCACAGAGTAGATAACAATGACTCTTAGCTTCACCGCGAAGATTTGTAATGAAATGGAGGGCGGCCGTCATCTGAATTGTAAATGTTATTATTTTCAAACAAGCAGTACAAACACCCTACCTCCCTGTCAGTCAGGGTCAATATCATCGGCTAGATAATTGCTGAGCCGTTATATTGTCTTCAGGGATGATAATACTCCTTCAACTGAAGGAACATGGGTGGGTTTTAGTCAGTAAGAGTCTGACACGCCCTTCCGCTACGCCCAGAGCGGGAGAAATTATTTGACAATTCAACACCCAAAAAAAAAAAAAATGGATGATACTTGAAAGTTGTAAATAAACAATGAACATACTAAAGCATGTTCGCACAAAAATTAATTCTGGATTGAATTCCTACATCGTAAATAAATAGTTTATATCAACTTAATAATTGAAATGAAGCTAAGCAGTGAATCGTCATCTATACATCTATACTAATATAAGAGGTAAAATTTGTTTGTTAGTTTGTAATAATATGTAGAATTTAGTTAAAAAGACAGGCATATTAGTGGACCGTTGAAATCATCCCCGAACCGACCCCAAACAATTGACAAACGTAGGCAAACTCCAAATTCCAGAACATATCACGTACACCCCCAACCTCTTAAAGGTTATAAATAAACCCCATACGTAGCTATTTTCAATCGAGGGCCTGAGGTTTCCCTGACACTGACGGGCTCCGTTCGCCTTGAAGGGTTAAAAGTGTAACCGATACATGATATTTGAACTAACTTAAAAGGGTGCGCTCTGTTGCCTCTCAATTTCCTCCGGCAAACAACGCTTTATTATGTTTGGTTGGGTCTCCAAATCACTAGATATACTTGATACGAAGTGTACTGAAAATGTTACGTATTTGAGTAGGTATTTGCTTTTCTAGTTACGTTGGTTTGAATTTTGTTAGGGTATGTTTGTGGATTATTTTCAGAGCTTTGGTGTTGTTTTAAGCCGATCTATAGATAGTTCATGTTAAGTGTATCGGTAGAGGTATCGGAAGATTTTTGAATTTCAACAGATCTGGAAAAGTTTTTCTAAAGAAGTCGGCCAAAATAGCAGGATATCACACATTTTATGCATCAGATATCAATAAAAATTGAGGACAGCAGAGCTTGTATTCTCATTTGAGTTATACAATTATTCTACAAATTCAATCTTTATTTTTTCTCCGGTCAGCATGAGCTTTATGAGATTGTTGTCTTGGATCAAGCCACGGTATAAGATTAGATAATCAGCAGGTTGGCAGCGCCAGCTGTTCGAATTATTATATTTAAATTTTATCTCAAATAAAAGCTCGTATTTCACAATGTATCTTAACAACACAATGTTCAGACAAAAGTTCATGTTTAGTGTAGGGCGATCGGAAGCTTTTTGTATTTCAACAGATCTAGAAAAAAAACTGAAAAATTACAGGTTAATAATTTATTCACATTTTATGCGTCAAAAATCAATGAAGATTGAGGTCAGCAGAGCTTGTAGTCTCATTTGAGGTAGAGACACAATTAGTCTACAAATTCAATCTTTTTCTTTTCTCCGATCAGCATATAGCTCTCGAGATTCACGCCTCGGATCACGGTCTCGAATTCGGCAGTCAGCAGCGTGGTAGGTAATAGAAATGATGTTTTTTTTTTTCTTTTGTCACATAAAATGACAATTGATCGCAATGGGTTTCATTTTGACAGTTCACTTTCGTTCATTGCGCTATTTACGTTATTGAGCAGACGAATTTTTCGGACCCATGAAGCAATGGATTAGGAATATCTTTCAAAACTCTCGAATTGTGAGGGTGCAGGTTGCGCGAGCTACTATTTTTTTTTTGTAATTGCATCTCAAATATAAGCTCTTGTGTTCTTCAGCACAGTGTAGTGCAATATCAGACACGCGAAACCCGCTCAAACTTTTGTAATTTATGTTTTCGATTACTTTTATTTATAAAAAAATAGATAAAGGTATTTGAAACAAAAAGTGTTACAGTACTTGAAATAGGATAAGTTAGGTTGGTCGGCGGCGATTTCCCCGAAGGCTCAGAACAAAAGTAGTTTCTTTCAAATTAGTCTCCAGAGCATCTGGCGTGTTTTACTTACATTTGACCGCCTTTCCTCAGTGTTAGATGTCGTTTTACTGCTTTCCAAGACTTTTGAAATGTTCCCAAAGCTCTTAAAATAAATCAGTGGCTTTTTATTACGTATAACCTTCACAAAAATGAAGTACTAGCTGCGCCCCGTGGTTTCACCCGCATATGTCTCGATTCCTTAAGAATATCGTGATAAAAAGTATCCTATGTCCTAATCCAGGTCATGGTCTATCCATGAGCCAAATTTCATACAAGTCTGTTCAGCCGTTTAGTGTGAAAGTGTAACAAATAAACATACAAACTTACTTACGCATTTATATTATTAATTAGGATTTTTATGAAGTATTTAACGCTCATAATCACTACGTCCTTTAAAACAACGTCCTCCCGCCGCATCTGTCTGTTTGTCAGAACGCGATAAACTCAAAATCTACAGGATTTTATACGGTTTTCACCATTGGACGGAGTAATAATAATGTTGTCCTTGAGTGCACTTGCAATTTGCATAGTGCATACAGGGCTAATCGGCGGTTGGTGCCTCATTTCAATAAAACGCCTAACGGAACTCTGCGAGTTGGCTTCGGCCCCTCGTACGCCTTCCAAAGGTCCGGGATCCCAGGGTCCCGAGAAACGTAAAAGAAAAAAGAATAATAATAATTTATTTGTTCAAAAATATACAGACCCAAATAATATGGTGATACACTATAAAACACTTACCTAATTCTAAGATGATGAGTGATTTATGAGTAAGGTTTAGTTGTCTAATTCATTAAAGTTTTGGGTAAATTGGCAGAAGTATGACGATGATTGTTGAAGATATCGGAAAAAATCATGCCGACTGGGAGTTTTACTGGCGTGCACCGCGTAAACCAGTAGAGTTATATGAAAACAATGTATTACGGAATTATTCCTCTTAAAAATATCGATTAAACTGCACAGCAACGCTATGTCTATTGGCATTGTTCATTTCTCTCTGCACCCAAGTCTGAAGTCCACGCAAACAAAGTCGCGGGCAGAAGCTAGTAAATAATAATATAGAATACTAACCAGTACCTATAACCGTCACATATATTTTTCGAGGATTAAGTTTCGTATAGTTTAGCTCCGCGTTTATTAATAAAGGCAGTGTCTACCCAGTATTAATTGGTTAAGAAATTTGTGAAAAAAACATAGTGGAAACGAACTTAGACCACAATATAACTGTGCTTAGACTGTCGTTACGTGTACCTGTGGGCTTAAAACGGCCACTTTGGCAGAATCATAATTTATGATAATATTATGAATCACAAAAACTGTCACAAACTGACAATTCATAATATTATCTGCGTCCAATTCATATTACGCATTTCATCTGTTTGACAGTTTTTTTATTATAATGAAATAACATTTAAACTGTAGAAATAAAAAATAAAAATCTCATTTGATTAATAAAAACTGTAAAGAAAAATTTACCGGTAATATTAAAGAAAGAAAAGAAAGAAAAATAAGTTTATTTGCCACAGAAACACGTGCATAAAAAATATATATAAAACTCGAGTAGATAACAAAACAATAACAATACAATAACGAGCACAAAACAGAAATAGTCGGCAGCTGCTGGCACGACATGACTGTGACAAGAAGGCTTCCACTCAGGATGATGCTGTGCTATGGAGACCCACAGCACAGCGCTGATTTTCAGTGGTCACCCGAAAAAAACGGTCTTCATTTTTTTCATGCGCCAATATATACACTTGATATGATTCAGACATGAATTGAATTGAATACGATTCAGTTAAAATATGCGTCACCATACAGGGGGCCTAAAACGGACACATTAAGCAATTGCTTAATGTGTCCATTTTAGGCCCCCTGATAAAAGAAAGAAGCAAGAATCGTAGTATTTTAAAAGAATCAAAAACTGTTGTAAACTATCTAAGTTAGGCTATAAAATTATGGTAATTATTAATGAATTATTGAAAGATCAAATAATGATTGATCTTCCAACGTTATTAGTAATGAATACCTATCCCAAAAATGTAATATAGGTGCTTAATTGGATCAAATTAATCAGTAATTTTCATGGCTTAATGGGGAATTTGATAGACCTGGAACAGCGCCAAAGAGCTTTCCAATTAACAGAGAGTTAAGTGAATGAAATTCTGAAAAGTATGTTTTCAAGATAAAAGAATATTCGCTCAATCATTTCTTTACTTAATAAAAAATTTACCTGTAAAGTTGTTCTTCAATTTTATCATAATAATCGTTTGCTAATATTATTTTATTTCTTAACTATGGACGCCCCCCGTGCCCCTGCTTCGCACCAAAACATCAAAATGTCTTTATAGGTATATGTAAGTTCAATATTAGAGGAGCTCGTGGCTAAGTTATAACAGCCGCACGGGTCGATCCATCAGGTTAAGCTACGCTTGCCGGGGTTGGTCCATGGATGGGTGACCATCTTTACATACCGAAACCTCCGTGCCTCGGAAAGCACGTTAAGCCGTTGGTCCCGGATGTCATTCGTGGATCTTTGACAGTCGTTACGGTTCGTCAGAAGCCAGAAAGTCTGACAACTAGTCTCTTACCAAGGGGTATCGTGTTACCCAGATGTCGATGACGTAAATATTGGATGAAATTTGGCACACAGATAGTTTATATCCTGTACCCTAATTGTGTAATACACGATCAATCACAATCTGAATCATTTTGATACAGATTGCTGATCCATTGCTTTATAAGTTCGAAAAAAAATCTGCTCAACATCGTAAATAACGCAATGAATGTTGTTGAACTGTCAAAATAAAACGGATTAGTCGTAATCATTTCTGAAATTATGTTACGCAAAAAATAACTGGATTAACACATAAGTAGGGTACTTTAAATCCCGATAGGTACGTTCCCGTGGGATATTTTCCGACATCCATGAGGGCGAAGCCGCGGGCAAAAGCTAGTAGTAGTAAGTAGTAGTAACTGGTAGTAACTCTGCAATCAGCATTTTGTTTTTGTGATGTTTTTGTTGACATTTGTTGTTTGACAGTTGCCAATGTTGCAAGAGTATTACGCAATAATGTCTTTGGTCCGTGGCCTTGACAGCTACCAATGAAAAACATTGTATTACTTTTTATATTTTTATTTATTGGTTAGACACGAGGCTTTTGGCTACTTTTGTAAGTGTGTATTTTATGTGTTTTTGTCTTTGTATGTGCGTTTTGTTTGTGCAGAATAAACAATTTTTCTTTCTTTTAGTACAAACTAAAAACCAATTATAAAGGGTTGTCAAATTCGTATATTTTTCACATAAACATCCACTTTTGAAACGTGAATTTTTGCACGTCGGGCGTCGCAGTTGAAAGTTTCCTTTTTTCAGCTAAAAATATACAGCGGAATAGAAATACATTTTGGGAGCATACAATTAACGTTGCGGTCGGTTTTATGGTTGACTCGATTTAAATGGAAGTTAATATTGCAGTGTAAATGTTGGTATTTTAATTAACTGGAAATGATTTACAAAGTTTGTGCTCTAAGAATCCAACTTGATGACAAACGAAAATAAAAAATGTGAAACTTACGTCTCATGGAAAAGTGATTCTAACGCTATTTCAATAGATGCTTTTACAATACCATGGACCAAATATTTTTTCTATGCCTTCCCTTTTTTTTTTTTTTTTTTGGGTGGGAAATCATCAAATGACTCCTCCCGCTCTGGGCAGAGCGAGAGGGAGTGTCAGACTTTTACTGACTAAAACCCACCCGTGTTCCTTCCGTTGCCTATGTGCAGGGGCCGCGATATCCCTCTCAGACAAACCCGCAACCCCAGCAGGCATTGGTCCTTCCGGACCCCGTCAGTTGTTGCTGACATCCCTTTGAGGCGCGCGTGGAACACGACGCGCCGTCGACCCGGGCCTGGTCCTTATCGGACGGCGAGCTGCCCATCGCTCACCGTCCGCAGGCCCGCGCCTACGGTGGCCGGAAGTCAGCTTGTGACTCCCGACGCCCGGGGCGTCTCCTGCGGCGACTAGGGGCGCGAGGGCGTGCAGCTTCAATCTCCCTCGCGCGCTCCGCCTCCTCCTTCGCGAGCATAACTGCCTCGCAGAAGGAGGTGACGGCCTCCCATGCACTCTCGCTCCGGACCATGGCCTGAACCAGGGCCGGACGCGAGAGATCGCCGCCGCCGATCGCCTCCGTGAGGACACGGCGGTGCTCCGCCCAAGCCGGGCAGACTTCCACCGTATGCTCCACCGTGTCCTCCGGGCGATCCACACAATGGTGACACCCGGGCGTTTCCTCCCGCTTGATCCTGAACAGGAACCTCCCGAAACAGCCGTGTCCGGTGAGGACCTGCGTCAGGCGGAAGGTGAGGACGCCGTGGCGCCTCTCCAGCCACTCCTCAAAGAGGGGCCTTACCGCCGCAATTGTGGCGTGCCCAGCGGTGGGTTGCGACAATCGCACACTCCATGCCGCCATGAGATCCCGCCGGAGCTCTGTCCGCTGTGCCGCGATTTGTTGCGGCAGCGGAGTTATACCCCGGCGTTTCGCCTCCTCGCGCAACTTCCATATGTGCGCGAGGACCTTCGCCTCCAGATCCCATGGCGGTAGTCCGGCAAGGAGGCTCGCCGCCTCGCGGGAGACCGTGCGGTATCCCCGGACCAGCCTGATGGCCATGACCCTTTGGGACGCGTTCAACCGCTGGGCCGGTCGCAGCCTCAGTGAACGCGCCCACACCGGTGCCCCGTAAAGGGCCATGGACCGCACGATCCCCGCGTAGAGCCTCCGGCAGGAGGCGTTTGGACCCCCTAGGTTGGGCAGAAGCCGCTTCAAAGCAGCCCCAGCCCTATCCAGTTTGGGAGCCAAACGTCGGAAGTGCTCCACGAAGTTCCACCGGGTGTCGAGGACGAGTCCCAGGTACTTCATCGTCGACTCGACACCGATGTGAACCCCTCCTGCCGTTATCTGGGAACCCGACAGTGGCGCGTTCCGAGGACCATAGAAACACATGGCCTCGGACTTGTGCAAGGCCACCTCGAGTCCCAGTTGCCGGATCCTATCTACGATTGTCCCAACCCAACGTGTCGCAAGTTCGGCCGCCGCCTCATGCGACCTCCCCTGTACCAGGACCAGCGTGTCGTCAGCGTAGCAGACTACGCTGACGCCTTCAGGGAGGTCGGCGCGCAGCACCCAGTCGTAGCCGATGTCCCACAGATACGGCCCCAGAACCGATCCCTGTGGGACACCGCACGACATTTCTCGCCGGTTCCACTCTCCGTGGTGACCGGGGTAGATGACGGCCCTGTCCGTCAGATAGGCCTCGACCACTCGACAGAGGTAGGTCGGCAACTCGACAGAGGTAGGTAGGCTATAAAAAAGATAGAAAATGAAAATGCTAGAGGTTTTTTTGTCGCCCCCTACTGGCCGACACAGCCCTGGTACCCTATGTTTGTAAATCTTCTTGATTCTGAACCAGTTTTCTTTTCACCTAACAGATTGTTACTCACATCAATCAACAGCCAGCCACACCCACTATATCGCAATCTTACCCTGGTGGCAGGGATCTTATGCGGCAAGCACTGATATCCCGGGGAATATCAACCGAAATTATGATTTCTTCAATTGCAGATAACACTTTTACTCAATATAATACTTGTTTTAAACAATGGTGGGAACATTGCTTATATAAAAATATTAATCCTCTGTCTGCAACACCATCAGATGTTATAAATTTTCTGACAATACTTTACAACAAGGCTTTAAAGTATGGCAGCCTTAACTCATGCCGCTCGGCATTATCTCTTTTGCTAGGACCTCAAATTGGATCCCATGAATTGTTCAAACGATTTTTAAAAGGTGTGTCTAAACTAAAACCAAATGCTCCTAGATATAATATCACATGGGATCCCACAATTGTAATAAATCACCTTAGCACATTTTTTCCCAATGTACAAGTATCTCAAAACATGTTAGGGAAAAAAGTGGTTACCCTAATAGCCTTAATAACAGCACATAGAGGACAAACCCTTAGTCTAGTTAAACTGGAAAACATCATTTATCAGAATAGTAAAATCATAATTAAAATTACAGTTTCTGTTAAGACAACCAGAGAGGGCACACCTCAGCCTGTACTAGTGTTCCCATTCTTCTTGAACAAGCCTGAGATTTGCCCGGCTCAAGCACTTTTAGCTTACATAAAAGTGACAGAAAGAGTCAGGCCCTTGAAAACAGTTAAATTATTTATTAGTTTTAGAAAACCTTATTCTGCTGTTGGATCAGAGTCAATTAGTCGTTGGATTCAGGAAACCATGACTGAAGAAAGTGGTATTGACACCAACATTTTTTCCTCACATTCCACTAGACATGCTTCCTCCTCTAAAGCAAAGTCAAGTGGGTTAACTATTGACATAATTAGAAAGACTGCAGGCTGGAGTGAGTCTTCCTCTGTGTTTGCCCGTTTCTATAATAGACCAATACTGGATTCATCTGAATTTTTTGCAAGAACAATTCTTGATAATAATTAAAGTAGTAATAAGTAAAGTTGTGATATTGGATTAAAAGGCTTAAGTTAAATACTTTTGAAAAAACAGGTTTCAGTTAAAAGTTGAGTATTTATGATTATGTTATCATTTTTGTTTTATAGTGTTATTTTAATTTTTGTGTAACAAGTTAATAACACAACAATAAAAAAAGATTTATTGTTAAAAACAAAATCGATGAGACTGATTAAACATACATAATTTTTTTTAAGAAATATTGTTTTCTTTTCAAAATTCATGACCAAAATTTCACGATACTTTGAACAACACACGAAACATAATTACAAATCAAACGAACTTACCCGTGAGTGAAGTTCGATGTTAATTATGTGAGAGTGTTGGTCCAAGACGTCTTGGATCCCACCCAAA
The DNA here is from genome assembly GCA_916701695.1 of Agrochola macilenta. Classification (NCBI taxonomy): domain Eukaryota; kingdom Metazoa; phylum Arthropoda; class Insecta; order Lepidoptera; family Noctuidae; genus Agrochola; species Agrochola macilenta. Next base: position 16,240,459 of record OU753560.1, on the reverse strand, counting down.
TTAACCCATTATTTGTTAGAAATACCCTAAGTTTCAGACCGTGAAATTTGGTAAGTATCTTCAAACTAAATGACATGACAGGTGACACAGACAACGCAACGCAAGCAAACAAAGGGTGAGTTCAGTTGCAAAACGTTCAGAAAAAGTATTTTTTCTGAAATAACTGTGAAATACGTGGATAATAGCGACGCAATAACGCTACTACAAGTTAAAAATTTAAAACGACGTCTTGGACCAACACTCTCACATAATTAACATCGAACTTCACTCACGGGTAAGTTCGTTTGATTTGTAATAAGCCTATAATTTTGAAAAAAATACAGAGAATGGTTCTTTACTCATAGATTACAGGAAAACGTATAAGAAGTCTATAGTCTTAAAATAACTTGGTAAATTTCTCAATATTATGCGTATTACCTTACGTTTACAGTTGGAATGTATGGGGGAACATGTTAATCAACTACAATGTTAAGTTTGTTCTTGGGATAAATTCATTCCAACTACGGAACCCTTCATTGTGGGTATTCCGACACGCACTCTGCCTGTTAAAAAAAAAACAACATTATTTACCTAGCGCGGACGCGCAGTTTGCGCGGCGCGGCGATGTCGTTTACACCGCGTATACGAGTATGTATCTAGTTATGCATAACAGGCACCTCTTAAACGTCTGCCGACTCATTGAGACGTGTTCAGAGTCGAATTTGATGTTATATGCCTTTCCTGTTCTTTTCCCTACAAACTGCTATAGTTAGAGCAGCATAGGTATACTTTAGACAGGCATTATTTTGCATGGGCCCAGGCCCTTATGCGGTTCCCGCGACGGTTAAGAGGTTAACTCCCATAGTAGTGAATCACTCGACACCCTAAGCTGTTTCTAACCTCTTACATTTTTTTTTTGTTAATAGCCATGTCACCGATTGCAGTTATTTATTATACATCTCTTTCGACACGACACCTTTTTTATTTTAGTTTATCTGAAGTTGCCTGGTGGTCCATTCCAACAATATAGTTTTTTTTAGATTAACCTTTTTTTTAAATAAAATATGTACCAATAGTTCGTAAGCCATTCCGTCTGTATACAGACGGAATGGCTTACGAACTACGAACTTTAACGAACGTAAATATTGTAATTGAAGTTTATTTTAAAACTAAATCTGTGCCGTTCATATTTGACTACCTAGTACCTATGTATTTAAACATTACTTTACCCTATTCTAAAAGCGCTACAAACATAACTCTCAAAATCTAGCTAAAAAAGCGTTGACCATTAATGAAAGTTTACGTCTACCCACTTTTCTCTGAAATCAGTAAGGAATGTTCCTTCATTATGCCCGTCAGTCTTTCCTCGCGATGTTTTTTCACAGATGAAGATAGATGGTGGCCCTTAAGCAGGATTCAAGGCAAAAACATAAGAATAAATTAACGGAGCTTTCTCTTCTTTGCTTAGTTCGCGCCCGCGGCCATGTTGATTTTTGAAAACATCGCTTGAATAATATCCTATTACCTGTGTTGCATTTTTTGGGTAAGCAATTGCAACAATTAGCAGCAATATATTGATAAATGCAATTGTTCAATTGTAAGTTGGCGTTAAACCTAATTGAATATCGTTTTTAGGGTTCGTCTATCACAACCAATTTGCCCCGAATCGAATGAACCGATTAAGTTGAAATTTGGTACACACATCTATTTCTGTGACCCAAACACGGACGTATAACGTAAATAAATGAATTGTGAATATGGGAACAAAAAAAAAAAAAAGTTTTGCGAACTGTACCGTGTGACATAATTATCAAATGAAAGGGATTATTGCGAGGATCTCAGATATTTTTTTTTCATAATTTTAAAATGAATACTTTTAAAGATATTTAAGAAAATTGATGAATATTGACCATTCTCAAACTACTCGTACTAAGCCTAACATTTTGAAAAAAAAATCAGAGAATGGTTTTTAACTCAGATTACAGGAAAACTTCCTCACCGCTGCTATGTGAAAGATAATTTTAGATACTTGTCCATTGGTTCCTTGATTTATTTAAGTAATTGATAACTAACTAATGCCACATCTAATAACCTCGCCAAACCTCTGAAATTACTATGTAGATCTAATAAAAATATAAAAAAACCATGGCACGTTTGGCTGTAATTTCACAAGAACCTGTAGCCTTCAAACTTGACCATATCAATAACAACATGCTTGCAGGTGGTACAATTATGTATGGTGGCCTACCACCATCCATAATTCTACCACTTGCAAGCATGCAAAAAACAGTCGAATTGAAAACCTCCTTTTTGAAGTCGGTAAAAAATAAATAAATATGAAATGACAGCATATGTACTATGACCACCGTTTATATTTCTCACTTCCCTAGAAGACCTCTTTTACAAGAACCTCTTCAATCACAGTACCTGTGCTGTCATTTTATTATTTATTTATTTTTTACCGACTTTTTTGAAGTAGGTTTTCAGTACGACTGTTTTTTTTTTGTTTGAATATTTGTTACGCGGTTACTCCGCCAATTATGAATTGATTTTGATGTTTTTTTTTTGTAGGTCGTACTTCAAAGGTATATATATATACGAGTACAAATTTCCATATAAATTTTATTAATTTAGCTTGAGTAGTTTTTGAGTTAGCTTCAATAATACGTATTTTTCCAACTTAGTCTATGTGGTTGATATACTTATAATGATAAGTTCCTGTCACTGTTATTGATATAGCAAGTAGTGGTATTTGAATTTGTGTGGGGTAGGTACCGCAACTAAAAAGTGAAAAATAAAAACTTTTCGGAAGTTGGTGGCAAAAACCGATAATTCCAAAAACCCTAAGACGACTTTCGAAATTAAAGTAATTTTTCACTTTGTAGTGTTTAAACTTCCTGTAACTGTTATTTATATAGCAGGTAGTGGTATTCGAATTTGTGTCGGGTAGGGACCACAATTAAAAAGAAAATAAAAAAACTTAAAAATAATAATAATGGATTGTCTTTGGTTTTTAATTTTCGTTTTTTGCCACCAACTTCCGAAATTAAAGTAATTTTTCACTTTGTAGTGTTTTTTTGTTGGAAATCGGTTGTTTTTTTTTTTTTGTAAAAATAATTTTCAACTTAAATGTATGGTCAATAGAAAAGAAAGATAGATTAGAAAAGGACACACTACAAAACAGTCTACCCTAATGTCTTCCTACGTACTTACCAGACTAATTTAAGATTAAAGTTGTTTTTAAATTGAAATTTAAAAAACGCTACCCTGGGAAGTCTTGCTTATTTACTGACACTAGAGCAAGAGTTTATCTTTGTCAGCCAGTCCTGGATTTTTTATGATGATCCTTGATCGTGAAAAAGTAAAGAGTTTTTATAACAAGTAGCCGTTTTATGTCCTGAAAACTGTCAAGACGGCAGCCGTAAAATGTGAAATTGTTTTACGATTTCGACAACCCACAGGACTTTCACGACAGAAGTACTTTTGAATTTATTTATTAAATACTTCAAGCACACAAATGTACAGAGGTGGACTTAATGCCATAGGCATTTTCTACCAGTCAACCTTTGGGTGATGCAGAGACAAACAGTGGCAGGTGCAATAGCAAGAATTGATGAATAAATATTTATTTAAATATAAAGATATACATATATCTATTAAAAACTATAAATATAATATATACACCTAATTATATATATGAATATAAGTACAAATAAATACACATAAATATACTAAAACAACTAAGACAATCAATGAGAAAACATTACCGTTGTGATGATACTGCCAGTTTCTTGCGAATGTGCTCGCGAACTTTAACTTTAAACGACAATCAGTTAGTCGCCATCCTGATTTCCTGGGGGAGCGCATTCCACAGAGAGATAGACTGAATAAAGAAGGAACAGTGAATGAAGTCTGTGCGGTGAGTGGGACATTGAAGAAGACGATTGTGAGATGAACGAAGAATTTACACACCTAGCACTTTCAGCGAACCTAGTTGTGGTGGAATATCTGTCGTAAATCATGAAAAAGTTGTGCGTATCCATAACATAATAAGTGCGTGTCAGACCATGCACAATGAAGGGTTCCGTATTTGGGATGAATTTATCCCATGAAATAACTTAAAATTGTAGATGAAAAACATGTTCGCCAATACATTCCAACTGCAAATGTAAGCTATAATCCATTATTACTCGTTAACCTGTAAAGCCTACTTAGCTGTGATAGTTTTCCTTTTAACTTCGTTTTATATAGGTAGGTTACTACACTACTGTGAATTTTTCACTTATCCAAAAACAATCATTTAGCTGGCAGGAGGGGGGCGACACTTGACTCTAACAAAAATTAGCACTTTAAAGCTTTCGCAAACCTATAACCCTTTTTTTTTTTTGATTTTGGGAAATGATCAAATAACTTTTCCCACTCTGGGCGGAGTGGGAGGGCGTGTCAGACTTTTACTGATAAAACCCACCCGTGTTCCTTCCGTTGCCTGTGTGCCGGGGCCGCGATAACCCTTTCGGACAAACTCGCAACCCTGGCAGGCATTGGCCCTTACGGACCCCGCCAGTTGGTGCTGACATCTCTTTGAGGCGCGCGTGGAACACAACGGCCATTCAAAGGTATATTTATAAATGGTCCTTAAAGTTAAGTAATGATTAGCGACTGTTTAACCATACATTTTTAACATTCAAAAATACCATAACATTAACGTGTGACGTTTAAAAATGAAAAGGATTTAAATGAAAAGGATGGTAATTCATTACCATACTTTTCATGTATATATGCATTTCGTTTGAATGCTTACACGCACCAAAACTCTGTCTTGCAGGAGAAAACTGTTTTGTAATGTGTCGTTTTCTAGTAAGGTTACAATACGTTTTTTTTTAAAGGTAGTTACGATGGAAACGCTAAGAATATTACGTTAATAACAATAATAGAAAAAAAAAAGAAAAGATTTTTCATTTATCAGGTTTTTTTTTAGGAAATAATGTAGTAATAACGGATAGATGCGTTAATGGATGATTCTTCGAAACCTAGTTTTGACGTGTTTTTTACCTTTATATCTTAATATCAAATTTAAACATCCTTTTCAAATATCATAGTAAATAAATTGTAACATTGCCAATCGATTGGATTAATTAAAACCAGCACTAAAGTCTGCAGAAAACACTCAAAACTAATTAACCTGGTGTCCCCTGCCCGTTTTTGTAAAATTGTTTTTTTTTTTTGCAATTAATTTTAGACAATGCACTAAAACAAGTAAGTTGTATCGATATTTGAATACCTGTTCCTGGTTGCTGTGTAAATAATACAACTTTCATTGAATAAAACAAACACATACAATACATATGATTTTATTAATTGATTCATGTTTTCGTTAACAACTTATGATTATTTTCACATTTATTGGCGATTAGTATTGACGTTGTAGTGAGAAATATATATATTACCAGATCTAACGCTAGCAGCACCTTGTCCTCGTAAGTCAGATATATCGGCCGATTCCGGTAGTACCGTTACTGTTCCATTTTGCCACGTAATAATTATTCCAGCATCCCGGCACGTCTTTGTTACGTCTCCGTTCTGCCAATAGAAAATAAAACATCAGCATGTTAATCTAGTATCTACTAACCACTAACCCAAAACTATGTAAAGAAAATTATATTGCATCAAAACTTGGAAATAGCCGATGCAATAGTGTTACTATACTTCATGTGACTAACAGTAAACACTTAAGATGCACTCAGACGGGCAAGCATTTCGTCAACAAGAGGTAAGGAAAAGAAAACAATCACGATTTTAAATAAAACCTAGTACCTAACTACTTCATGGTAATATCATAAAGAGTACCTATGTTGATATCTCTAGCACAGACATCTTCTATTTAATAAAAATGATAAATTCAATGTCAGACATCGCACAGCCTAAACCACTGGGTCCGCAGACCAAATAAAAAACCAAGACAGAGCGCTGCGAACAATACAGTGTAACATGTCAAATCTACACCGCCACTCTGTGCATATACGCTCACACGCATACATTTACAACCTTTTACAATGACACTACAATCAAACTACACCACACATGTTTACGAAACCGGCTTCACTTCACTGTTGGAAGCGCTCTGTCTTGGTTTTTTATTTGGCTTGGGACACTAAGGAAGGATTTTTGAAAATGCTTCCCCTAAATGGGTTAATTAGGACATTAAAGTTTGTATGGCAGTTCATAATTTTGCCGATGGGATATCTCGCACGGCTTGTAGTAATAGTAATTGTCTTACTTGGTCTGGAGTCGTTTCAGTGCAAGTTTGTAGTATGATTGGGCCAGCAGTGACCATCAGCACTCCTGCCATCAAAATTGCTAGAGTCACGAACCGGAACATTTCTCGTTTTTGGTCTCTGAAAAAAGAAAATAATAATTATAGATAGTGTTCCAAAAAATATTAGTCAGCGCTAAAAGGATCTTTTCTGAATTTGCGCTTGATAAACATTGAAATGAGGGCTGACTGTAATGGGTAGGTATCTATGGGTTGTTGACTGTAAAAGGACAGTAAACATTTGTGAAGTTGTTTACAGCCCTTTCACAGTTGTTTTGCCTCTAATTTTGCATCACTGTCAAAATCACAGTTATCTTTATTCTCGTTATAATAAGTTTGTGTCAATTTCTGACACTGACAAGTCTGTCGAAATCCCAGTGATCTATCTATAACTATTGTCTTTGCAATTAACTTGCTGTTTGGTTGCAGCTTGCGGTAAAATAACTGTGAAAGAACTGTAGTGAAATTATATTGAAAAAGAACAAAATGGCGGCGTCGAAAAGGAAGTAACGCTGTTTTGCCATAATAACTTTTTTTATAACTAAATTTCACAAATGTATAACAACAGAAAGCACCAAAAGACGCGTGTAGCACTCTTAACTTAAATTATGGATCTCAAGTGTTATTCATATGGCTTGACCAAGATTATGTCTGGACTTTAAAAGAGTCTGTGACCTCTGAGTTTGTTTCGGCCTTTCTTCTCAGAGTAGTCGGATAGGAAACGCCGAACTCATCTAGCAAATTTTAAAAGTGATTCCGATATCCTATTTACAGAATAAACAATTTCATTTCATTTCATTTTGAATACGGCAGTAAATCTTCCAAACAACCATAACAAAAAAAACACAAATAAAAGGTCTACTCACTTCTGTTTTTCTTCGTACCGCTGCTCCCGAAGCCAAGCAAGGAATGAAAAACGTACGGATCACGATCGTTTATATACGCGATAGTGACGAAATGTGTCGCAATTATAGTGTTATTCCCAAAACAAAATATATTTTAGGTATTCCCGAAACAAAAAAAAAACAATAACAACATAATAGTAATACTTTGAGGTTATCTAAGTGTCATTGATAACACATACACCTTTGATCTTACAGACCTATGAAATTCGCAGAAAAGGAGTTCCCGAAACAATCAAAATATTGTTTACCTATGTAAAACTAATAAGCGATGGCACATATTCCCCAAATCATTTAAAATTTAAATACGTAACCTGAAAGAAATACTCGCAAATCAAAACCTTAAATAATTATTTCTCTGCGAATCTGTGTAGGCACAGCGCTTAAATTTGACGAGGTACCTACTTATTTTCATGAAAATGTCATGACAATCATCATTGGCATCCTTCTTCCACCCACAGCTGGGTATAGTCCTTTTTCTTTTGTGCCATTATTCCCTGGTCTGCGCAAGCCTATCCGCCGTATTTTGTTGGTCATCCACATAACTGGCTGCATATAGTCGTCAACAGAATATTACCTACTAAAAGGCAAGAGATAGTAAACGTTAGTACTTAAGGATAGGATAGCCAATGAAACACTGTGTCCAATTTTATTTCAAAAGTTACGATGGATAGCGGTTAAGGCATTTCTTATTATTTGACGACACTTGCATAGGAAATTTCCACTTTGATGGCCTTCTCTCGCTATTTTTGAGAAAAGCATTTCACTTCTCATTCTTACGGTGCATTTTCATCACGGGTTTTTCAATAAGTTACTTTTATTCATGATTGTAAGATATTGTGAAGTTGTAAACTGCAAGCTGTTAAGTTGTAAGCTGTTATAAGCTGCCGAAAGTGAATTTCTCAATAGTAGCCCGGAGTCTGGAATTGTGCCCGGTTGATGGCAATAAGCTCACCTAGCTAATAAGTTACAAGGTACTTTAAAAGATAACTGGCGAAATGTGGGTGAACGAAAAGTACACTGCCCAACCCTTCGGGGAAACAAGGCGTGATGTTATGTTATTTATATGTATCACGTATATATATATATATATGTATTTTGGCGGTAACAAATTTTCTACCATAATTGCTACTTCAGAACTAAATTATTCCGAATTCAGTGGTGTTCTAGTTAGGTGTAGGTAGTTCGTGCTTGTTCAAATTCAAAATGTTTTTATTCACTTCTTGTAAAAGAGAGTTTTATTCACTGCATCGATGAATAAAATGCCCTTTTTCCTGTGGCAATGGTAAAAAACGAATAAATGCAGCCAGATAGGTGGATGACCAACAAAAGACCGCGGGTTGGCTTGTCAAAGATGTTTGTGTTATCAATGACACTTAGATAACCTAAAAGTATTATAGTTACTATTAAGTTGTTATTGTTTATTTTTTGCTTTCGGGAATACCCAAAAGATATTTTGTTTTGGGAATAACACTAGCATTGTGACACATTTCGTCACTATCGGGTATATAAAACGATTGCACTCCATACGATTTTCATTCCTTGCTTGGCTTCGGGAGCAGCTGTACAAAGAAAAACAAAAGTGAGCAGACTTAGTATTTTGTCTTTTTTGTTATGTGTGTTTTGGAGATTTACTGCCGCATTCAAAACGACACTTGACATCAATCATTACAGTTAAAGAGTGCTACACGCATCTTTGGGTGCTTCCTGTTGTTATACATTTATGAAATGTTTTGATAAAAAAAGTAATTATGGCAAAACGGCGGCGTTACTTCCTATTCGATGCCGCCATTTTGTTATTTTTCGATATAGTTTCACTACAGTTCTTTCACAGTTATTTTACCTCTGACAGCTGCAACCAAACAGCAAGTTTATTGCAACGACAATATACGTATAGATAGATCTCTGTGATTTTGACAGACTTGTTAGTGTCAGAAATGCAACAGCAAACTTATTTTATTTAACTACAATAACTGTGATTTTGGCAGTGATGCAAAATCAGAGGTAAAACAACTGTGAAAGGGCTGTAAACAACTTCACAAATGCTTACTGTCCTTTTACAGTCAACAACCCACAGATACCTACCATTACAGTCAGCCCTCATTTCAATGTTAATCAAGCCCAAGTTTAGAAAAGATACTTTAAGCGCTGACTCATATTTTTTGGAACACTATCAATAATTATTATTTTCTTTTTTCAGAGACTAAAGAGGAGAAATGTTCCGGTTCGTGACTCTAGCAATTTTGATGGCAGGAGTGCTGATGGTCACTGCTGGCCCAATCATACTACAAACTTGCACTGAAACGACTCCAGACCAAGTAAGACAATTACTTTTACTACAAGCCGTGCGCCCGACGGGATATCCCATCGCAAAATTATGAACTTCCATACAAACTTTAATGTCCTAATTAACCCATTTAGGGGAAGCATTTTCAAAATAAAAAACCAAGACAGAGCGCTTCCAACAGTGAAGTGAAGCCGGTTTCGTAAACATGTGCGGTGTAGTTTGATTGTAGTGTCATTGTAAAATAATGTAAATGGATGCGTGTGAGCGTACAAAGCTGCGGTGTAGATTTGACATGCTACACCGTATTGTTCGCAGCGCTCTGTCTTGGTATTTTATTTGGTCTGAAGACCCAGTGGTTTAGGCTGTGCGATGTCTGATATTGAATTTATCATTTTTATTAAATAGAAGATGTCTATGCTAAAGATATCCACACAGGTACTCTTTATGATATTACCATGAAGTAGTTAAGTACTAGGTTTTATTTAAAATCGTGATTGTTTTCTTTTGATTGCCTCTTGTTGAAGAAATGCTTGCCCGTCTGAGTGCATCTTAAGTGTTTACTGTTAGTCACATGAAGTATAGTAACACCATTGCATCAGCTATTTCCAAGTTTTGAAATAATATAATTTTCTTCACATAGTTTTGGGTTAGTGGTTAGTAGATACTAGTTTAACATGCTGATGTTTTATTTTCTATTGGCAGAACGGAGACGTAACAAAGACGTGCCGGGATGCTGGAATAATTATTACGTGGCAAAATGGAACAGTAACGGTACTACCGGAATCGGCCGATATATCTGACTTACGAGGACAAGGTGCTGCTAGCGTTAGATCTGGTAATATATATATTTCTCACTACAACGTCAATACTAATCGCCAATAAATGTGAAAATAATCATAAGTTGTTAACGAAAACATGAATCAATTAATAAAGTTATATGTATTGAATGTGTTTGTTTTATTCAATATCGATACAACTTACTTGTTTTAGTGCATTGTCCAAAATTAATTGCAAAAATAGTATAATTTAACAAAAACTGTCATGCATACCAGTACACCTACTAGATAAATTAGTTTTTTTACCATTGCCACTGGAAAAGGGCATTTTATTCATCGATAACAGTGAATAAAACTCTCTTTTACTCACAAGTGAATAAAAACATTTTGAATTTGGAACAAGCACGAACTATATACAAGCAATGTACAAAAAATAAATGAAACGTACTGAAACTACCTACTGGCTGGCTAGATGGAGCTATTCCTTAGAAGCTATACAATTAAATATTTAAAAACTATCCGGCCACCTTTAGTTAGGTTCTTTTCAATCTGTTATCGTGGTTGTTTTAATATCATTAGAAAATCTGCTAACATAATTATAATAAAATGAGTTCTTTCAGTGACGAAAATGAGACACTGAACACCACCGACTTCGGAATCATTTCGTTCTGAAGCAGCAATTATGATAGAAAATTTGTTGCCGCCAAAAATATTATACATATAAATAACATAACAGCACGCCTTGTTTCCCCAAAGGGTTGGGCAGAGGCGTACTTGTAGTTCACCCACATTTTCACAACACACTCGTTGGATTATTCGGTTCCCAACAAAATGGTTGAGTTGGATGGTGCTGATTCACGCGTCATGTTCGTGAACGGGCGCCGTCAGTTGTGACTGGTCATCTCTTATCTGCCAGGGCTTATTTTTAATCTTATGTTTTCAATTGCTTTGATTATTTTTTGTACATTGTTCTCACATATAGAAGCAACAAGAATAATTTACACAACATTTTGTAATTTTCTATATTTAAAAGAGTGTCCTTGGAGTTTCTTTCCCGGTCTTCTCCATAAAGATTGACGTTTTGGAATGGGCAACTAGCTTCAACTTTCTGACTAACTGACCGACTATTTGACAATTCAAAAGTGCCTGTAAATGGTTCAATTTAAATAAATGCTTTGAGTTTGAGTTTGATTTAAATGCTTTTCGTTTTTAAACGTCACACGTTAATGGTATGGTATTTTTAAACGTCAAAAACGTATGGTTAAACAGTCGCTAATTATTACTATGTACTTAACTTTAAGCAACATTTATAAATAAACCTTTAAATGGCTGAGGATCAAGTTAAATGGGTGAGAAGAGAACGACCTATGTCCAACAGGAGGATGCATATTTTTTTTTGATAAGCCTATGTTGTGTCCCACTGCTGGGCAAACGTCTTTCCCTTTTCATTCCGAATCTCTCTGTTTTGCGCGATTTTTAGCTATGTGGGCCAAACATGATTAGATCACCTTCCCACCACCCTGGCCGCGATCTAAGTTGAGGGCGGTGTCCTCCCTCAGGAGTCAAGTGAGTGACGATCTTTGCCCATCTCCCGGGTGGAACCACTTCTGACAACACGTGTTTGTCCGCAATAACTATCACTACTGCAATAACGAATCTAAAGGTCGCTAATAAATCCCGATTACACAGTACAGTAATAACTTACAGAATGATTAACTACAGTACGACAAACTTTAATTATATAACAACTACAAAAACTTGAATTGGACGAAAACAAGATTGATTAATTTTGTTATCGTGACGATAACAGGAAGGCGACGGATTTGGCTAATTTGATTTCTGATGCTTTCGTAGAGAGTTTTTGAATATTCAATAGTTGTGCGTGGTCCAGCGATTTAGGTACGTCTAAGCCTCGTCGGTAAGCCTTCCCATGTAGGTCTCCTTCTTTTTGGTGTGGTTATCACTAACTTTTTTTTTTTTTTTGCGTTGATATCATCGAATGACTCGTCCCGCTCTGGGCGGAGCGAGAGGGAGTGTCAGACTTTTACTGACTAAAACCCACCCGTGTTCCTTCCGTTGCCTGTGTGCCGGGGCCGCGATATCCCTTTCGGACAAACTCGCAACCCTGGCAGGCATTGGCCCTTACGGACCCCGTCAGTTGGTGCTGACATCTCTTTGAGGCGCGCGTGGAACACAACGCGCCGTCGACCCGGGCCTGTTTCTAATCGGACGGCGAGCTACCCATTGCCCACCGTCCGCAAGCCCGCGCCTACGGTGGCCGGAAGTCGACTTGCGACTCCCGACGCCCGGGGCGTCTCCTGCGGCGACTAGGGGCGCGAGGGCGCGCATCTTGCATTTCCCTCGCGCGCTCCGCCTCCACCTTCGCGAGCATTTAAGGAAGGAGCAAGGAAGTGACACGGCTTCCCATGCACTCTCGCTCCGGACCATGGCCTGAACCAGGGCCGGACGCGAGAGATCGCCGCTGCCGATCGCCTCCGTGAGGACACGGCGGTGCCCCGCCCAAGCCGGCGTATGCTCCACCGTGTCCTCCGGGCGATCCACACAATGGTAACACCCGGGCGTTTCCTCCCGCTTGATCCTGAACAGGAACCTCCCGAAACAACCGTGTCCGGTGAGGACCTGCGTCAGGCGGAAGGTGAGGACGCCGTGACGCCTCTCTAGCCACTCCTCAAAGAGGGGACTTATCGCCGCAATTGTGGCGTGCCCAGCGCTGGGTTGCGACAATCGCACTCTCCATGCCGCCATGAGGTCCCGCCGGAGCTCTGTCCGCTGTGCCGTGATTTCTCGCGGCAGCGGAGTTACACCCCGGCGTTTCGCCTCCTCGCGCAACTCCCACATGTGCGCGAATGGTTATCACTAACCTGGTGTTAGAGTTTTTATGCCGCCCATGGGCCTCTGACTTGGCTTCACGTGCCGTCGAGAAATATCTCTCGGCCATGCCGGTTTCCTCACGATATTTTCCTCCACCGTTTTTTAAGCAAGTTATAATTATACAAAATAGCGCATGTAGCTTAAGATTGTTTAATTTAAAATTGCACGCCCCTCCATTACTTGTTGCATACACATTTCAAATGTTTGCAGAGCAGAATTTTTTCTGGGGGGATTTTTGAATTATACGATCTCTACGATGAGTAGTCGGAATGAGTTTTGCCGCATGCCGTTTTATGATCGCATAATCTTTTAATTGCAATACATAATCGGAAAGCGTAAAGCTTATATCTAAGCCAGCTTTAACAACTATACCATCTTTTTTAGGATTGTCTGTTATCCTAAAGATATAAAGACAAAGATCTACTAAAACTATACAATTTCTCATTACACTATGTCATCAGTGCCCGACTTATCGTTTCCCATCAAATTTAACACCGAAACATAATGATACCCAGTAGTATCGTGTTCCATGTTCAGAGGTTGAATAGGTACTAAAACAACATCCCAGTCTATCAGCGCAGACAGACAATCAGCATATAATTAACTACCTACAGTGATTGTACACAGTGTATTATGTATGTAGGTAGGTATAGAACAATCAGCCTGTGTTTGTACTGAATACCATTACTGTAAGTCAATACACTATCAGATTCAGATGTGTATGGTATTGGAGATAGTAATTATATGCAATGGGATTATCTATGGAGAGTTATAAATATATTATGTTGAACCACCAACGCCTAAACAACTCCTGCAGTACATTTTCTTAGTATGATTATTACTCTTAAGCTATCTACTTTGTAAAATTCACCACTATTAGCCTGCCTGTCCACTGGAGCGAAGAGGAGAGGAGCGGAGTAGCGGTGTGCCAATATTAACCAATGGAATTGCATAAAACCTCCGCTCCGCTTCAGTGGAAAGGGATTTGCGAATTAGTTTAAAAATTCATACAAAACCGGGAAGCGGTGCGAGGAAACGGAGCGGAAAAGCGGAGCGAGGAAATGGAGCGAAGAAGCGGAGTGAGGGTCCAGTTTTGTCAATTAGTTAAAATTGTGAAACGATAATTTGTATAAAATAATAAAGAAGTACCTACTTTAAGTAAATTGTTCTTCTAAATATTGAGCAATCGTAGTTTGAGTAGTTAGTTTCACAAACGCCAGCTGAGAGCCAAAAATAGCCTCATATTTTAAACAGACAGAACTGACTGAACTTAGATAAGTAGAAAACCAATCCAATAAAATCAATCACGGCCAGTAGACAATCCACAAAAATAAACCAGGCCGGATTTAGACAAAATCCCTCTTTTCTCCACAACAATTTCAATAAAAATTCAAGGTTCGATAGCGACCGCAATGCAATCAAAGTAGCCACTCGGCGATCGCATTGTGGACCGACGCGACGCGCGACGGCCCGATGGCTCGGGCTAAAACAATGGTCCGGTTTCTCAAGCCGGAGGAGGTTTATCACGATTTCACGAAACACAATTGTCCCGATTCGGGGCACTTATTCCAGAAAATCGACTTCGTTTGTTAAACGTCGTCTTTCAGCACGTAGAACATCTGTCTTAGCGCAAAAAAATCGATCAAGGAATATAAGATAGAAAATTCTAAGAATGCTTTCGAGTTCAGTATTTTGTGGTGAGTTTTAGTGAAAAGCGGGGTTTTCTTGATTCGACACTTGGGATCACTAGATGGTCCGTTTTTCAGTAGAATCCTAGGACTGCCAAAGTGTGTTTATAAAACCCCGCTAGTATCTATGAACCTCAAGATTTATTCAAGGAGGACTGTAGGACTTCATTTTATTTTACAAACCCTAACCTAACCTAACATTTAAGACGCCCACGAAACAGTGATGCCAACCATCAATTTAATTAAAAATCCAGCATCGATCTCATTTTCTCGTCACTAAACCGAACCTGTCCTAGTAAATTGCTTACTTAATTGGAAAAGCTTTAAACCCTTTGATTAAACAACGGATCCGTTCCATTAGTTCGACTATATTCTATATTTTTACAATATATACGTTGGTTTGTGTTATATCTACCGGAAAAGTGCTTTAAACCTCTTGGACCCGTTGTAAAATATGCAAGCAGGGATGGCCGGTGTAAAAATGTTCGGCCATTTGTCGCTGTGAGGCGGCGAAGCGACGCGAACTGTTTCAAAAACCTCTACGGAGGCTAGTATTTGAACTAGCATTCTATTTTGTGTCCGACTTCTGTTGGAAAACAAAATGGTTGGCAGATAGTAGGCGGTAGTGTTCCAGGATTCTAGACTACAAAAAGGTTTGGAACTGCCCAACGTTTTCTTTGGGATACCTACCTACTCGTACTTACATATCGTATGGTGTTTTAGGTGGGTACATGTTTTATGCACGCACGGTGATGCATGCGGATAATTAATTATATGTTATTTAATATTTTTATTCATACTGTTGGTTGTACGTATAATAGCATTATATTATATTATAAGTACTATTTATTTTATTTTATATTTGTGTATTTTAAACCTGACTTGGTTTCCTTCCTTTTTTTTTCGGGTGTCCACTGAAAATCAGCGCTATGCTGTGGGTCTCGGTTCGGCTTCAACGGTTTCAAGTGCTTTCGGAGGCACGGAGAAGTCTTGGTATGTAAAGATAGTCACCCATCCACAGACCAACCCCGGAGAGCGTTGCTTAACCTGACGGATCGACCCGTGCAGCAGTTATTTCTTAGCCACTAGCTCCTCTGAGTGTAAGCATGTGTAAGTAATAATAACCTGGTGAGCTTCGCAGTCTTCTCGCCTCTCGATTCTCGATAGTCGAGAAATCGCCTTGCCTTATTTCCATGGACTCGATTACCGAGCGTGTTCATCATTTGTTTTAAGAATTTCGGCGTCAGGTGTCTTTAACTCGATAACTTTATGAATTATCGCCCACTTAAGCGTTTTGTTACATTTTTTATTATCAATGAGCTACGAAACTGCGCAATTTAAAGTTAAAACGACTTAATTTAAATAAGAGAGACTGGGCAGAACTGGTTTACGGACCAATAGCGATAGATACCGATAGGTACGGTTTTGATATTTTTGTAGGGATACCTCATCTATATTCTTGTGCAAAGGGGCATCAAAATCTGACCAATTTTGAGAAAAATACATAATATATCACGCCTTCCCTAAAAGGGTTTGGCAGAGGTGCACAACTGAAGGGGTCTGCTAGGACCGATGCCTGGCGGGGTCGCGGGAAAGTCCGAAAGGGATACTGTGGCCCTTGCAACGTACAGGCAACTGAAGGAACACGTGTGGGTTTTAGTCAGTAAGAGTCTGACACGCCCCTCGCTCCGCCCTGAGCGGGAGAAGTTATTTTATAATATCCCATCCAAAATAAATTGGGTTGGGCAGAGGTGTACCTATAGTACACCCACATTTCGCCATTTCGGTTGATGGAAATTAGTCATGTTGTAGTCCCGTGGAATATATAAGGCGAGCGATCCATGGGACTAAAACATTGGAATTGCCATCAACCGGACCCAAATCCAGACTGCGGGCTGCTACTGAGAAATTCTAGATAGAAAAACCCAATAACACTGACCGACCTGGGAATCGAACCCAGGACCTCATGCTCAGCAGTAGCGCTTGCAACCACTGGACCCACGAGGTAGTCCAAGACGAGAAAAATACTCAATATAAATACAGGGTGGAAATACCTACGGATAGTTACCGAACCGTTTTAACTATCGGATAACATTCTAAGGAGAATATTCTTAACTTTTTTTAAATATTTCTATCTGCTCGAGCTAAGTGCTTGTGGCTAAGTAATAACAGCCGCATGATTCGATCCATCAGGTAAAGCTACGCTTCCCGAGGTTGGTCCGTGGATGGGACTCTTCCGTGCCTCGGAAAGCACGTCAAGCCGTTGATCCCGGCTGTCATTCGTGGATCTTTGACAGTCGTTACGAGTCGTCAGAAGCCCGAAAGTCTGACACCAGTCTTACCAAGGGGTATCATATTACCCAGTTACTGGGTTGTGGAGGTTAGATAGGCAGTCGCTCCATGTAAAATACTGGTATTCAGCTGCATCCGGTTAGACTGGAAGCCGACCCCAACTTAGTTGGGAAAAGGATTTGATTGATTTAGGATTAGGATATGACAGATTGATTTCTATCTGCATTTATCGATAAAAAAAAAAGTGGTCTGCAAGAAAATGTGCAATTTATACAAAAACTTTTTTGATTCAAACCGAACAACCGTGTTTAGAGTAAGTAGTAGAAATGTCACAAATCGCAAAATACTTTTCATTGCTAAAGCAGCACTAGAATTGAACATTTTTTGAGAAACCAACCCAACATATGGAAGTATAGAATTTAGGTAGGTACCTACTAAGTATTACATATAATATGCGCTTTAAATTCTCTTAATGGTATCTCACTAAAAAGCGCGACAAATACAATATTGTATCAACATAGATAGCATATAATGTTTACTGAAAGCCTTTGAAGATTGACCTCTTTAACCCTTAGAAAACGTCCTACTATTTACTCCAAACAAAGAAAACCCAACTAAAAATACGACCCGAGAATAATCTGGAACAGCAAATAGTGTCGAGTTTCCACAAAAAGGCAGTAAAAGTTTCAGATGTCGTCCCACTAATCATGTTCGGCTAAAAAAGGGTCGGGGGCAGATGCCGGCCGACCAATTTGTCAAGTTGTCGCCTTATCTCAGATACGGTCCGAAGGATAAAGTCACAGGTGAATTTAACGTTTTTAGTGTTCCGTGCCTCAAAAGAAAAAACCGGCCAAGTGCGAATCAGAGTCGCTCACGAAAAGTTTCGTCCCAACACACAATATTTAGCAAAAAATGCTGATTCTTGGTCTCTTTCTTTCTCCTATTTAATTTTTCACTTTATTTTAATTTTATTATTTGCAGTTATAGCGGCAATATAAATACACAATCTGTGATAAATTCAACTGTTTACCTATATGGTTCATGAGATACAGCCCGCTGACAGACAGACGGACAGCGGAGGTTTAGATAGCAGCTTAGTTTGGCACCCTTCGGGTACGGAACCATAGATACCGAACCCTTAGAGGATCATTTCGTTGTCCATCTGTCTGTCTGTCTGTTTGTCCGTCTGTCTGTCTATCTATCAAGACCCTTTTTCTCAGGAACGCGTGGAGGTATCAAGTTGAAATTAATGTCAAATACGTAGGTCTACGATCCCTTGGACAGCCATTTAAGCGATATATTTTGACACTCGTAAATAAATCAAAACTTATATCCCGTTGACCAAGAATCATGGGCAAGAAGTAAGATCTCACAGCAAAGGGAAAAGTCCGAAAATCTTTAATTAGTAGATAAATCACATAAAAAAATAAAAAAACAATTACGGAATTTGCAGTTGGAGAATTAACCGTGACGTATATCGATCGTTAAGTTTGTTTTTGGGATAAATTCATCCCAACTACCCTTCATTGTTAGTGGTCCGACACGCACTTGGGCGGTTTTTTTTATGTAGTTTGGCAAGAAAATTAATCGCCGAAATCATAGTTAAAAAATTTGCTACAAGATTCGCTTTTTGAAAATCACGGGTACCTGAGTACCTACAATATCTATGTTAAGGTTTTTTGACCAACCTAAGTATGTATCATGTAGTAACTATTGACCAATGTAGTTAACTCACCCAGACACGAATGTTGAACCATTTATTCCAGCCGAAATTCAGAGCTTGATTGACTGTTAAGGTCATACACAAAACATAGGTGGGACATATAAAAACATAAAAGCTCTTGCAGACAGGTGCGACGCAACAGCGCGACGCGATAGCGCGACGCGACAGCGCGACGCGATAGCCCGACACGACTCTAGTACAGAATAATTTCTATGAAAACTTCAATGAAATTAAAAATAGGACATATTTAGGTTCAAGTAGAGTCGCATTGCGCTGTCGCGTCGCACCTGACTGCGGGAGCTATAATACTGTGTTGAATCCCAGGTGGAAAAAAAGCCGTAGTTTATTTCTACTTTCCTTCTTAAAAGGGCTATAATTGCCTTTATTATGGTGTACCTATAGATGGGTAGGTATCGTAAAAGTGTGTCCAAACATTGAGCGGCAATCGTGCGCGGCTGACGCGCGCGACCTGCCGCGCTGTGTTTGGACGACTGCCACGCGCGAACGCTTCTGTCTATTTACCGCGCGCAAACATTTTTAGGAAACATTCGTGACTAATTGTGTCTGGACGTATTTCTGCGAACGTATTAAAGGCTAGGCAGATTTATTTATTGCCAACTGAAGTGCGCGGCATGCCTCGGATGTGCCGCGCAGTACTGCCGCGCAAACATTCGTCAGTTTGGTCCTAACTAGAGCGCGGCAGAAATGTGTCCTGCAAACGCCGCGTGTTGCTGCCGCTCTCTTGTTTAGACACACCTTAATATAAACATTTCTGAATATAAATTACAGAAACCAAAATAATCATGGCTGCCTTTATTTCTCTCCTACTTTGTATAATTTAAGACACGTGTAAGGAAAATCCCCAAAAAAGGAAAAAGGCGAGGAATAAGAATAAATATTTAAGTACAAATTATGCTAATGCTAGATACCTTAATAATTTGTAGGAAATATTGTAAACGGAAACTCTTATTTTGTCCTACTTTACATAATAATATTATTGTTTGTTTCGTGGTTCTTGATTCTAAAGAAGGCTAACTTTAACATCATTTATGTTCCATACTCGAAGAGTACCAAATGGAACCCTATTACTAAGCCTCCGCTGTCCGTCCGTCCGTCTGTCTGTCAGCGGGCTTTATCTCATGAACCGTAATAGGTAGAGAGTAAAAAATTTCACATACTGCGAATTTATATTGCTGCGATTACAAAAAAAAAAAAAAAAAAACAATAAAAAAAAAAATATATATATTTTAGATACCATACACGAAACGTGTATTTTTCACTATATTAAAAAACGTATTGTTAAATATTGTACGGTGAGATGGAGTCCTTCGTCTTCGTGTGCGAGTCCGGCTCGCACTTGGCCATTTTTTTGTAAATTGCGCTGAATTCAGAGACAATTTATTACCAAAAGCTTCTACTTTACCACGAATGAATGACATTGTATATCACACTAGCCAGTACCTACAAGTTTATTCATCCTTAGGTATAGGTTATATTTTATGATAAAATGTTAATAAAAAACCAAATAAATTAAATGAAAAGTAACCTACCCATGTTATAACATATTTCTAAACGTTTTCTTGCGGTAAACATTAGCGAACCATTATTTTTTTTCTTTTGATTTGAGTTTGGCCGTCGAATGAATCCGTTCTTGACACCTGTTAGTTTCAAACAAATAAATAGGTATGTGTTTTGCGAATGTGTGTTTTAAAACTCATAGGATTCGAAAATTCATCTATCATCCAGACCAAATCCATCTCGTAGTTCCCAGACGACGAATCTTATGCTTAAGTATTTAAAAAGCATGGTTTATTGTGGTGAAGAGTGGGCGTTTTGGGGGACTGTCTTATGTAATTTTGACGTTCGAAAAGTGCTGATTCTCAGCCTAGTTTGAATAAATGACTTTTGAATTTATTTAGAAATCACAAAACCAAGAACTTTTCTGCTGAAAAATAAAGGAGACTTCAATATTAAAATGAAGTTTTTTATAATAAAACCTCATTAATAAGTAATAAGTTCAGCAAACTTTATGCAACGGATGGAAAATCGAAGTATACCAACCCTGCATAGAAATGCAGTGTAAACCGGGATAGACCGGATTTTAATTTATTATGAATAAATAATGCATGAGCAGCCAATCAGAAACTGAATAGTAATCAGTTTGAATAATGAATGCTATGCATGTCTTGTTTTGGACGAGGAAAGCTGTAATTTATTACAGGAAATATAAAGTCGCTAAGCAATTTTTGTAATATTGATCATGTTTGCTTATCGTGAAATCATCATCATCATTTCAGGCGTAAGACGTTCACTGCTGGATAAAGGCCTCGCCTAAGCACCGCCACTGCTACCGGTTCTGTGCTCCCCGCAGAAAGGATGTTGGTCATGAATACCTTTAAAGCGAACCGTTTGGGTTTACCATCGAGGCGAAAGGATAAGTCAGCTAGACTTTGTTTTACCAGAATTCTAGCTACCCAGGGTGCGCCGGGCGTTTAGAGTCGTACGATTTATGTTAAAGCCTCTCAGGGAGGCTTTTTTCATCCACCCCACAATCTATAAGGTTTTTAATTACATTATCTTACACAGAGGAAAATCTCTTTTCTCAAACATGCTTTGAGCATTATTTTGACAACCTTCATCGAGATAAATCGAACTTGCTGTACTGAATACATGCGAGCGGCCGGCAATGTTTGTATGAAAATCCATATCTGTCGTGTTCAGCGGTCAAATAAATTACAATGAAAACTCGTAACTGTTGTGTTATTTAAAAATGGAACAACTTTTTACTTCAAAACATGACAACCAAGGAAACTTATCAAAGATTTTATTTAAATTTCGATTTGACTTGCAAATAGAGCGAGCGGTTTAAAGTAAAGAAGAAAACATAATATTGGCGCGGCGTGAAAAATTATCGATGTTCGTCATTGATTTTGGAATATATAATTAATTTACTTCGTTTGACTACTCACGTATATGTGCCTCGGTTTCGCCTCGGCCCACGTTTTAACGATCGTCCATCAATACCCTACAACAGGGGTATTGATGGACGATCGTCCACGATCGGCCACGATCGGCCACGACAGTAATGTACTATTATTTTTATTTTGTTTACACGTAAACCTGCAAAAAACACCCATTATCTGGCTACATTAAAACACACTTTGAGATAAAAGCGTTAAAAATCACATCCGTGTGTCGTAAAAAGAAAATGGCGGCTAAGTGTTTTTTATTTCAGTCTGAAATGGCGTCTGACATAAAGGAATAGGCTTTTAACTCGTGAGCACGTGAAATGTGACTGACACGCAGTTAATTGAACGATTTTCTCTTAGATTTGTGAATTATATAAAAGCTGCTGCTTTCTGCAATTTAATTACCTACGAGTACGTAGGTACTTGAAGATTCGTCTGGTACCTATCCCAAATATAGGTTCTCATTAAATCAGATGGGTATTGAATAAGTTTCAGCCAAATACAGAGAAAAAACATAAAAAGTACCAAAAACGCAAACTAATACTCGTAAGGCAGCAGAGGTTTGATTTGCCTCTAACTCTCAAACTTGTTAATTTCCTGTGTTCTTAAGTCATTCTAATTATTTTCTGTAAAGAAGTCGAATTGACTTGATGTAAATGACGTACAATAAAGGATTTTTATAAAAACAAGTTTTTGTTTCGTTGCAGCTTTTACCCAACAAGTGTGTGAAGTTTCGCCGGTCAATCAAAAAAAACCCTGAATTTCAAATAAATATTCTTATTTATTATACAAATATAAAGTTACAAAGTATGTACAAAGGCGAGCTTTTAAACCAGCATCCAAATTGCGTAACATAGGTACTTTCTATCACGAGCCGAAGGATTTTGAAGGAAATTCTTAAACCGTTACTTCAAATATTTAATTTCGTCTGCTCGTCAACGAAGATAACGTAATTAATGTTGTTGAATTGGCAAATTGAATGACATCGCATTGTGTGTTACTCAATTACAACGCAGAATTTGAACGGTTTTACAACATGAATTGCTCATGTAGGAACTTCTCAAGCGCGTGGTAGAGATGCGGCCGCACGCCGACTAAGCCGTGGTCTTCATCTGTGTAGCTCTGAAAACAAAGATTAAATATTAATAAGTTGTCAAATCCAATAGAAACATGTCCAGTCAGCGATAAACGTCGATTAGGAAAGTGCTTGGCGACACGACGCCGTCTCCGCGCCGCCACTGCGCCGCCACCATGCCACCACCGCGCCGCCGCCGCGCCTTTAAGCTGTGTTTAAGCAACGTTGCCAACTCGCTTCCTCGGATGCCGCGGATTGTAGGTGATATGGCAAAATCAAGCGGCGACGGCTCAGTCTACATGGTTACGCGGCGCGGCGAACGGTGCGGTGGCGGCGCGAATTTTCTCTTTTTTTCATTCGATATTAATGCAGTGGTATACAATGTTCACAGATACCATCGAAATCGAAACAAATACGAACTTCAGCTACACCGTCTTCCTCCTCAATACCTGCAGTATATCAAGTTAAAGCGCCGATCCCAAGGGCACTCTGCTGAGCCAGCGAATGTTCTAGAGCCCATTATCTATATAAACGATCGGATATTTCCTCGCACATTACTTCTCCATGTTGAGTGGTCTACAGCTACCTTCAGAATTGCTTTGGGTTTGTGCGTTCTTCTAATCTTATACGGCAGGGGTTAAATGGGTGGGCGATTTATTATATGCTAAGCGTTGTAACGTGTTACGTCGACTAGTAAACACTCGTGGTTTGTAAAGAACGGCGTCTGAACTGCTGTTTTTTGTTTCAAGTGTTTCTCCTAACGGTCTTAGCATAGCATAATCAGCCTAAAACGTTCTCACTGGTGGGACCCAAGCCTCCTCTCTATGAGGGGGTGGGCTATAATATGCAGCACTGCCTGAGCTGCTCGCCCCGTCCCGCTGCCAGTGTTTGTCTCAGCCCTGGCGAAATCTTTACAAAAGGATTTCGCTGGCTTCACCACCGCCTAGGCAATTTACATTTTGCCTTAGGCATTTTGCAAAACCACCAGCGTTTATAAACGGACTGCGCCGTTTGTAAGATGACGAATCATACAATCTGCCTGCGACATGCCGATCTTCTAAGGATGACCCACAGTAACCATTTTTATCTTTCAGTATTTCATTTAAAAAAAAGACGTGTGACACTCGGAGACTGCTGCGGTAAAGCTATTGCATAGCATTTTTTATCAACTTATGCAATTTGTGTCACAGTGATGCGCGCGCATCTTAAAATTTCACTCTATGGGGGTGTTAGGTTATTTTCGTTACGGAATTTCTGGATTCGGTCTCCACGCTCAAGGCCCGCAATAGAAGCTATGCAATAGCTTAAAAAAACAGAAGCTATTTTGACCAGTATCCTTAATATGATTGTTATTAAAATAGACCATTTAATTGAGATTAAAATATGCTTGAACATTACATCATTTAAATGAAAACTACAAAATATATCACAGATTTAAAATTACGCGCAGCAAAATAATTTTATTATGGCTGACGGCGCGCGGCGTGGGCCCATGACTGACAGGGTCTATGACCTTTCCTCGGCTATGAAGGAACTGTGATTATTGAAATTAATTTATGAATTGAAATATAAGTATTTGGTCCAAAACGGCAGTTTCTTGGCAGTTTCATAATGCATTTTGTTTTTAACCGTATAAACATTGGGATGTTGACTAGTGCATCAGTACATTGCACCCGTGCATGCAAAGCAGGGCGGGTCACTAGTTTTATATAAAATACACAATAACAGATAAAATGGCAGGGGGTGACATACGCGCGGGCTTGCGGATTGTGAGCAATGGGTAGCTCGCCGTCCTATAAGGATCAGGCCCGGGTCGACGGCGCGTTGTGTTCCCCGCGCGCGTCAAAGAGATGTCAGCACAACAGAAGGGGTCTGCTAGGACCGAAGCTTGCCGGGGTTGCGGGAAAGCCCAAAAGGGATACCGTGGCCCCTGGCAACGGACAGACAACACTGAAGGAACACGGGTGGGTTTTAGTCAGTAAGAGTCTGACTAGCCCTCCCGCTCCACCTAGAGTGGTATATGGCTAGTTGATAATTACCAACCCTAAAAAAAAGGGGGTGAGTTGCGCACTCAATAATGGGCCCCCGAAAACAGTCGCTATCACAAAGTGTCGTAGCGACAAGGGGGCAACATGTCCTGTGGTGCTTAATGAGGTGTAGAGAGGTATTCAAAGGCTATCAGGACAATCCCGGAAGTACGGACAAGATCCATACCAGCACCTTATTGGAATACTTTCTTCATCCGAGCACGTTTGCTCTTGCGGATCTCCACTCAAGCCGGATAATAAAGGAAAGAAAGAGGTGGGAGCTCTGTTTCTCGTCAGTGTTCATTCCAGCTGGCTAATAAAGGCAAGCCAGAGGTGAGGAAAAAGACTTCTCCCGAGAGATAGGGTCCGTGGGGTCGCTACTGCCCAACAGCTTGCCACGTGCTTCCCTGCGGGCTTACGAGTATGTATCTCTCTTGGCCAGACCAAGAGAAATACATAAACTCCTCACCCTAGACCTGTTTCGGATAACAAACTCAACTGACACAGACCCAGAGTTCAGGAGCGCGCAAGCCCCACCACGAAGTCAACGTAGAGATACGGACGGTACGAAATGTTACCATTTTAAATATTATATTTTAAAAGAATATTTAGGACTAAGTATTTGTTTTTATTCATTTTATTTTTTGTTATTTCACTATATGCTGCACCGGTTGACGTCATAACGTCAACGCCGGCTGTCGCTGAAAACCAGCGCTGGTGCTCTGTCTTGCATAGGGTCACAGCTTTATGCTGAGCGATGGCCGTTTTGCGTAGATGTGACGCATATTTTCCCCCAAATTGTTTATTTTCGTGATTTGTTCTTACCTTGCGTCATGTGTACCGCAAATAAACGTATTTTCTTTCTTTTTTCTTTCACGCGGCTTAGTACTGTGTGAACGGTAATTTTTCATGTTGTCTTATAATTTCGTCATTATAAACCGACGGGCTGGTTGATCTGCCCGCAATACTTTGCTCAGTATGGCCACCATTTCACTATCTCTTGAAGCAATCGTTCAAACCAAGGTTTTTTTCCAATTTCTTTCAATCTGGATTCAGTCTTAGAAAGGACCAAAGGATCCTTGACCTAAAATTTGACCCTCAATTGAATAAAATTTTGAACTCACCATTTGAGTGAATTGAACATTTTGCCTCTGCAGCATTCGTGACAGTGACATAGCGTGCTGGTAGTGCACGTTGTCGTCTTCGGTGCCGTGGATCAAGAAGTAGCTCTTGTCACGAAGAGACTCCGTCTGAAAACATATAAACAAATCATTAATGGACCACTCTTAATATTTTTAATGTTTTTCTAAGTGCTCATGTAGATGGCAACGCAGCCGTGCCGACACCGCTTTGCGTAACCATGTAGTCTGAGCCGGCGCGCCTTGCCGTTAGATTTTTTCATATCACTCTACAATCCGCGACAGTGCGTGGAGGCGCGGCGGCGCGGCGGTGGTGCGGCAGCAGGTCAGCAACGTTGCATATACACAGCTTAGAGGCGCGGCGACGACGTCGTGTCCCTGAACAGTATTTCACGATGTCCGAATAGCCACTACTTACCAAATAAATTCGAAAATGGAACAGAATTTGTAGGATATTATCTGTTAAGTAAGTTAAGGAGAACCTAATCGTAGGTGGTAAAACCAACCAGACAAGACTGGTATAAATTGGTATGGGGTTTAGTTAGATTCACAATTAAGATGTCATAAGAACACACACACACTAACATTATCAAGGTAAGTTTTCTTCACGTATATTCATTGTGGTTTGATAATAAAGGTTTATTGTTACTACTAGCGACCCGCTTCCGCTTCGCATGGTTTTTACAACTCTACAAAACATCGAGATTTCTTAGTTTTATGTAACTTTAATATTAACGTTTTATACACATAAACCTTCCGGAATAAATTATCTAAACAATGGTGAAAACCTCATCAAAATCTGTTGCGTGGTATAGCGCTCATGGAGACAAACGCGAAAAGCGACTTTAATTTATAATATGTATAGATTCTAAAACACCTTATCAGAATAGTGGAATCCACTTAGAATGGAGTCTCTACAAAAAGACATATTACATTATGAAACTTACCACTTTTTCAGTGAGAAGTGATGAAGCTGCGTAATTAGCCTCATTTTCCGTCGGCAGGCCCATGTAACGTTCAGTATATATTGTGTCTGAAAACAAACAATACTTTTTTTACTCGGTACTCTAAAGAATGAGTATATCATTGAAGAATAACCACTAATCAGTCTTAAGTTAGTTCGACGAGATACTCGGGGTTTGGGAGGTTTGTGTAAGTTTAACTCTGACACCAGGTTATTCACTAACCACACGGAAAAGAAGAAGAAGAAATTCGATTGTGAGTTCGAGATGCACAAAAATATACTTAAATCGTTTGACACATTCTGGTCCCCTCTATCAACTACTGGCTGGCAAATCTTTCCATCAATTCTAGATTTTTTCTCATAGAGTCAGTTTAAAAGATACTGCTTATCTGACAAGACAGGAAAACATTGTGACTGGTTCGAAAGACCTTACCGTAGAACCTCCAGTCGACAACCGGAGCGACGGCAGCCGCGCACTTGAAGACGTCGCCGCCCTCAGCGAGTGCCTTTGTGGCCACGTATCCACCGTACGACCAGCCCCAGATGCATGTGCGTGTGCCATCTATCCAGGAAAGATTGTCTTGCAAGAACCTGGGAAAAGAAGTGGGAGGATTTGAGACATTTGCAAAGAACTAGTAGTAGATCTCATGGGCATAAAGTTTGCTCTAGTATTTCACCCACCCAAATTGTGTAATTCTGTGATTCAGTTTGAAGGGTATGGGTGCAGACGAAATTAAAACATAAGGATCAGGCTTTCATTCAATCTTGTCTGAAAGGTTGGCAAATTCATGGAAGTTACTGGCAATGAATGAGGTTACAACAACATTTCATAAGTAGCTTAGACTTCTACAAAACCGTTATTAAGATTCCTCTTTTCCGAAGATTTAATGATTTTTTATTTAATTAGTTTGATGCCAAACCGGATGAGGTTCCTACTTTAGTCGAAGTTTCACTTCTTTGTAACGTTGCGTCTGTAAAAACCACATTTCAACTTACTTCGTAATAGTGATCTGGTCTTCAACCTCAACTGTTCCGAGCTTCCCGTTCACAGCGAACATGCTGGCAACTCCTTTAAGCCCAGAGCCTCGGCCATCGATGTGAGCGACAGCTATATCCCAGCGACTAACGAGGGAACTGCCCCAATCAAGCGACCATCTCTTTGTTACTAATGCCGTGTCGGGTCCACCGTACCTGGAAATTGGGAATTAACGTGAAAAATAACGACGATATTGAAGATGATGATTAGAAATTGGCGATTTTGATTTCGTGACATTTGGCGTATATGTATATGTACCTAGCATATTTGGTGTCACTTCAATTTATTTATTTTTTTATTTAAATAATGATCTCTCTGACTCGGAAGTTATTATTGGTGTGTACCTACGCCAAAATTACAAATCACCGCCATCAATCATCAGCCACAGAAGTATACATACCCATCCATCTTACAAAAAAGCTCGCAAATGTTCTTCGTTGCTTTTTGCAATGATTGTATGAACGTACTAATTTAAAGACGAAAGATACTCACACATAAACGAGCAGAGGCAAATTGGTCCTAGTAGCATAGTCCGCTGGCGCCTGTATGAGTACATCAGCGGGCGGCAGTTCCGCGCTGACGGTCACGGCGAGGCGGATTGTGGCGGGCAACACGCGGTTCGTGGTGATGGAGGACAGCTGTGCGTTGTCGTCCCACATGTGGACCAGAGCGCCGTTCTGGAACAAACATTATTTTGGTTAAAAAGAAGATATAGGATGAACCTCCTTACTCAAAGTGTTGTGTGGCCTTTTGCTATTACTTGGGCCTCCTTTTGGTGATAAAAATAGGACCACTCTATTTTTTCTCGATAAAATGGATCCATCACGCAGGTTGCGTATGCGTGCAGGTTGGTGAACATCACGTATTTTCGATCTATTGTCAAACCGCTTATCAGCGTCTGTAATAATTTACTTGTTAATTTTGCCATATAATCACAACCGCTAACATGAGTTAAGTTATAGTTAAATTTGCCATATTCATGATAGATGCGACTCATTCAACAGCTGACTGCAACAATAATGTTAATACTCACGGTTGTGAAAATGAAGACTTGCGGCACACCAGGACCAGCACAGTTTATGGTAATTCTGTCACCAGCGTTGTTGAGGGTAGCTTCGTTGAAGAGGCATTCGCCTCCGTCCTCCCGCTGGATGCCGCAAGTGAAGCATGCGACCGTACCAGCGCTGTTCACTGTGTAGATGTGTTGTTCCGCTGCGTCTGCTACGCTGGTCGCTTTGTACCAGCTGGAAGAGTGAAATTATGTTTTACTATTAGGACAATTTTATTTGCTGTAAGCAAAGGCTTTCATCAAATAATTGAAACATGTAAAGTCTTTAGGAATAATTTTGAAAATATTGAAATTAAACCCAAATAGGCAAATAGTAATACGCCACCCTTGGCAAATAGTAATACGCCACCCTTGGCATTTAATTTAGTACGGGTGAGATGGTTGATCCCGATAAACAATTTAATCCTTTTTCTGAAAATGCAAAGGTATATTCCTGCTTTAACTGCCATCAACATTGTCATCTTAAAAATTGTTTGTAACTTATGATTAACGTATACCAGATTATTGAGGTCTTTCGTGTGAATTATAACAATTACATATTATATTATATTATAAGCCTGGTTTGTCCCACTGCAGGGCAAAGGCCTCCCTTCCCTCTTTCCACTTTTCCCTGTCTACTGCGTTTGCGGGCCAATCCTTTAAGAAGGAGTCCCGCTCATCGCGCCATGTCTTTCTGGGCCTGCCGCGTAGTCGTTTCCTGCTATTTGGGATCCAATGAGTGGTGATTTTTGCATTGCTGTTCTGACATGCCTTAGATGAGGACTTTAGTCCAGCAACTGTGCGGCCAGCGTCCGCTATTTGTATTTTGGAACGAAGTATAGAGTTCCTAATGCAGTCTGTGAGTTTGACACCTAGTATGCTTCGCTCCATAGCCCGTTGGCAGACTCTAAGTGCGGACTTTTGACGCTTTGTCAGAGACCATGTTTGCGCTCCGTAGGTGAGGGTGGGAAGAATGCACATGTCCATGAGCTTTCGTTTTAGTGAAAGCGGGAGTGGTCTTTTCATGAGATGTTTCATCGACCAATAGTTCTTCCAGGCATTTTCTGGTTTATGTATAATTACATATTAATAAATATAATTACTAGTGGTCGCCCAGAGGTCGAAATTCGATCATAATTCATTTGAAGTTTAAGTTGTACATACTAATTCCATGCTCCATGTCATGATTCTAAGGTAGCCATCTTGTGTCAAACGCATCTAAAGTAGCTCCATGAAGTAGCCATCTTGTAAAAACCATGGTAGTGTGTGTAATGTTTTTTTCATTACATTAATTTATTTCTACTGTACATTATACAAAAATATTAGCTTCCTGCACTCCTTCTCCATATAAACTTGAACTGTGCCAAATTTCATACTCCTCCGCCGGCGTAATTTTCGTAAAAAGGGGTACAAAGTTTTTGCTTCACGTATGAATATAAAAATAATAATTATTATTATGTTGAATAGTATACTAACATGACGTTATCGGAGTTCCAGCCTAAGATCTCAAGCACGGTGTGTGCTGTGTTGACGCGGTTCTGTAGGGTCCACACGGTGCCAGTAGTAGGTTGTGACACTTGAACTATTTGCTTGTACAGCACGCCATCAACAAGCTGAAAATAGGTATTTTGATATATTATATGCTAGCTTTTGGCTGCGGCTCCAACCGAGTGGAAGTCGAAGAAAACCGATTTAATAAATACCTTTTCCATTAAAAAATATATATAATGTTGTAGTTTATCAATCTCATATTCTAACATCCATTTTTATAGTAAGTACGTATATATTTTAATGAAAGGCTGGTATATAAAAGCAGACGGAAAGAGGTATTTAACTTTCTAGATGGCGTCGTAGTATATTGGTCTATGCACACACGTCAGTCACGTCAACGTCAAGTCGCCGATCAGTCACGTCAACAAATATAGTAACGTAGAATTGTAGGACCTTGGCTTCACACATCATTCGACGTCGACTGAGACGCGCCGGTAGTGATCGGTAGTCACTACCGGCGCGCGGCACGTCTCAGTCGACGTCGCGTCACCGGTAAGTCAAAACTTGTATTGCTACGAACGAAACGTGGCATTGTGACAAAGTCAATTTGTAACCGAGGAGTTGCTAAGACTGACTGACTATCTTTTCACACACGTCCTTGAATTTGACGTGACTGATAGGTGAGTTGACGTTGACGTGTAGACGTGTATGCATGAACCTTAAGAGCGTTTATTCTAAAAGTTGGCAACGTCGCAAATAACTGTCAATAATATTTACCTGTTTTGAACAGTTTGGCAATATTACAGTATGGAATTGAGCAGTGGTGGCCCAGTGGTAACGGCCGCGACTTACCAGTTGTAGGTCGTAGGTTCGAACCCAGACAGGCAATTTACTTTGTGTAAATTATTACATTACCACTGCTCTCAAAACGGCGAAGGAAAACATCGTGAGGAAACCGGCATGTCCTAGAACTAAAAAAACAAAGACATGTGACATCTACCAATCCGCACTGGGTTCGCCGCCCTTACCAACGGGCCACCAGTGCTCAATTCCATACTGTAATACTGCCAAATTAATCAAAACAGGTAAATATTTGACAGTTATTTGCGACGTTGCCAACTTTTAGAATGAACGCCCATAAGGGCTGTTTTGAATTAAATCTATAATTTTACTGGTATGCAAGAATTGAATTGTATTTTGTTTCGTTTGTTTTTTGATTAGCAGTTGCCTGCTGAATTGAAAACACTCAACTGTCCCTGTACGGAATTGAAAATGGAACATCACGACATCTGTTGTTCGACGCGCGAAGTGACACTGAGCGCAAAATGGATGTAATGCTATAGAATCGTAGTTAGATGGCGTAAATAGTACTTTAGTTTTATTTCCTCAAGTAACTACGTATTTCATTAAAAAAAAACAAAGTGTTTGGTTCAAATACTAACCTGTGGTAAGATAGTGATGAAACCAGTGCCTGCCTCGTTAACGAATAAGGGAACTTTGTCGATCCAGCCGTTGGGTTCAGAGTAAGAGAAGATCTGGAAATACGTAAATGTTATGATATGCCTTTAGTTTTCTATTATAATATATCGGTGGTTTTATTGGTACTCAAAGAAAGAACCCTTGAATTAACTACTGAATGTATGTAGGTATTTTTCGGAATCTCAAGAGTATTGGCACTAAGTTTTTAATTTGATTGTATCTCAAGTGATAAGAAAGATAATATTGACACATTTACTGCAACTACTTCTAAAGAAGCCGATAACATTGACGCCAGTAACACACCTCCGCCGCGAAACTGTAGCAATGAAACCGCAGTAGTTCAATTCAACTGGCTCGCCTCATATTTACTCTCGAGCTACTCGAGTTCCGCTAATCGCATTTTGCGTAGCGGAACATGACGCGACCCAGTTGAATTGAACTACTTCAGTTTCGCTGCTATGGTTTCGCGGCGGAGGTGTGCTACCGGGGTGAATGCGAGTAGCGGAACATGATGCGAGTCGGTTCAATTGAACTAGTACGGTTTCGCTGCTACAGTTTCGCGGTTGAGGAGTGCTACGGCGTCAGCACTTTTCAATCAGCAGCTCGAAATAGAGCCTCCAAAAATCCAAGTCTTTACTACAATTACTAACAGTTCGTGACTTACCACCGAGCAAGTTGCTTGTCCAGCGGTGCACAATTGTACACTCATCTGAGTCTGTACTCTGTTCGTCCACACCACAGCAATAGACAAGTTCGTCACGAATTTCACAGTCTTCAGTATGGGGCTGGAAATTAGTCAAATGAAGGAAAATTTAATAAAAAATTGGGTGATGAAGATAACAGAATGCGTTTATACGTAGGCACATAAAGAACCAAAACCGGAGAGTAAGCTGTTTGTAAGCTATAAAAATATTTCTTCGTGCTGGTTTCGAACCAAAAAGTAACCGCTCAGCTATTGCGCCAATCTTGTCGTCAAGTTGTAAGGGTAACTCTAGGTGCCAATCCTAATAAATACTGACATTTTTGCCATCTGGATCTGGCCAGAGATCATTAAATAAATGAGAAAAGGATAAATGATACTACAGAATAGAGACAGAACAAAGTAAATAAAGAAAAGAGGCAGCAACCTTTCTTTGATTCTTAATTTTTTCCAGATCTCATACAATACTTACTGGTCAGCAGGAGCTGCATAGACATTGAGGACGTTGGTGTTAACGTCGAGCAAGGTCACTGACACCGTAGGGTTGACTGTACCGGACTGAAAAGAGGTAGAAGCCAACTTAAGTTTTAGCCATGAAGAGAATAGGACTGACATTTCCCTGAACTGAGCAATTTACTTGCCCGTGAAAGCGAAGGATCGAGATAGGTATTAGATTGGAAGAAAAATATGCCATCCTTTATTTATTTATTTATTTATTTATTTATTAAAACTTCATGCACAAGTAAAAAAATACTGTACAAAGGCGGACTTAATGCCTAAGGCATTTTCTACCAGTCAACCTTAGGGTGATGCAGAGACAATACATGGCAGGTGCAACATAAGGGATAGATAACTTGAAAATTAATACATACTAATACATAGATACATAAATACATACATATAAACCAAATAAACTTTGTCAAGAGAAATAACGATAGGTAGAGGAGAGAACAAATCCAACAAATCAGCGCTGCAATGATTCTGCCAACTTTTTACGAATATGTTCACGTGCCTTCACTTTGAAAGAAAACCGACTGGTTGCCATCCTGATGCTCAAAGGGAGCGCATTCCAAAGAAAAACCGCCTGGACAAAGAAAGAAGAGTGAATAAAACCAGAGCGGTGAGAAGGACATCGTAGAAGACGATTGTTGGTAGAACGAAGATGTTTACTATGGGCAGAGCATAGGTATTGAACATGGGAAGTCAGGTAAGAAGGAGAAGTGGGATTGTCCAGTATAGAATACAACATAGACATAGCCCTCAACTCTCTGCGCTGACGTATGGGTAACCATTTTAAAAGCAATCGGTGCTCAGACACATGATCATACTTACGAAGATTGAAAACGAATCGAATGCAGTTATTTAGAAGGCGGTCAAGTTTATTGTTTATTTGTGTTTTTTTTCCTTTACCACTCTTTATCAGAAAAAAAAGTAAAGATCTTTTACCTTAGGGTATCGGATCTCGTGGTGATGAGTGTACTGGTAGCTGACAGACCCAGGAACACCGTAGTGAGGAACGTTCATCTTTCTCACTTCGGTGTCATCGAACGACGCGAACGCCATCTTAGCGCCGTCCCTTGAGAACCAGATGGCGTTGTTAGAGCTGAAGACTTCCTCTGTAAAAAAAATATTACAATAAACTTATTTAAGTGTATGTAGGGAACTAGTTATACAGGTAATACATGTTTGCTCGAATTATACTTACATCAGCTTTTTTCATCAGCGTTCAAAAAAAATATCTTAATAATGTACAACTGAATTATTGTACGTTATGAAAGTAGTTTGTACAGAATCTTTTACCTCAAGCGGCAAAAGTGTAATAACCTTTTCGGTCTTTATATTTTCGATCCGTT
The DNA here is from genome assembly GCA_916701695.1 of Agrochola macilenta. Classification (NCBI taxonomy): domain Eukaryota; kingdom Metazoa; phylum Arthropoda; class Insecta; order Lepidoptera; family Noctuidae; genus Agrochola; species Agrochola macilenta. The sequence goes on along the minus strand of OU753560.1, from coordinate 16,205,826 downwards.
TGGGGCTGAAACCCTCGGGCCGTGGGTGCGATTGCTCATGGTTTGTTCAAAGAAATATTCAAATGGCTGGTTGACGCTTCCCGTGGCCCAAGGGCTGGCTTTTACCTTGGCCAAGGCTAAGCATTGTCATACATCGTGCCAATGTTGCCAGTCTCTGAAAAAATCCTCCGCATCGCTGTCTACTGGTAATGTAGCCAATTACCAGTCGACAGCGATGCGGAGGAATTTTTCAACGCCATATTTTAATTAATTAATAGGTTTAGTTAGGTTAGGATATTATATTTATAAAATATTAAATTTCATAAAAAGAAATAGTTTACTGAATCGATTTCTGTCCATTTTGTATCCCATAAATAATTTATTCCACGTAAATTACAATCACACTTTCGCTGTACAGTCAAAACAAACCAAAATGGACGAAGTACCTACTACGCTACACCCTGATACTTACTTGTGCAACTGATTGTGGTCACATTACAAATCGCTTAGATGTGTGACGCGATTTGTAATGTGACCACAATCAGTTTAACTAATTTAATAAATAAACAATGTTTTATATACTATTGTAAAAATTCAGTGTACCTAATAAGATTATATCATTATAATTATTCTAATTGGGGTGTTTGGTGGTGTACGAAAATTCCGGGACATTTTGTATACATACATAAATTATAAATTAAAGTCGGTTTTCGTGTCTGTCTGTGAGATCGTGTTTTTATTATAAACAACACAACGGATTTTGATGTGGTTTTCACGATCATTTAGATTTATTTGTCCGAAAGATTTATGTGTATACTTAATACATTAATATTTAAGTTAGGTAGGTACATAATATAGTAAAGTTTTCTCTCGATGTTTTGTCAATTCGTAAAAACTATGCGAAGCAGGGGCCGGTGCGATAGTCAATAATATTTTAATTTCAACTGATAAACTTGTGATGAAAAGAACACAAACCTTCATATACCCAATCCGGGATACCATGGTAGATCACGTCCAACTGCCCAGTCGTCGTGATTTGACGAGGAGGACTGGTCAGATCGTTCTGGTAGTAAATGTTGTTTGAATAGACGAAGGCCAGGGCAGTTCCTGAGGGGCCCCACACGAAGTTCTGGAGGTAAGCTGTGTCATCACTCTTTCCGGGAATGATTCCGAAAGGACTGATGTTGACCGTGTCACCAGTGTAGATGTTCACGGCTGTGTAGCGAGCGAGAAAACTGTGTCTATATACCTAGAAGTTGTGGAAGAGGGTTAAAAATTTGGTATCTCAAACATAAATAAAATCATATTGGTGGTCAAGCGATTCAGAACTGAAATATGGCATTGAAAACAATAAAAATTATCTGAGAATATATGGTCATTTTATTTTAGTACTTAAAAAAATATTTTAATTCCATGTAAAAATTTAAACTTACTGGTTCGACACTGTATGCCAAGATGACTTCATTACCATCAGAAGATAACTGAAAAACCCTCGATGACTGTTGCAGAACCTGTAATACATAGAAGATACAATCACTCATTTTACAAAGGTAAATAGTACCTATCGTAAGTGGGTTATTGTTTAAAAAAGAAAGTGGGTTGCCGGCTTGCTCCATGACTGTCTATGGTGCAGTGGTTTTATTGGAATCAAGCTTACCCTACCACCTAAGCTCTGTCTGAGTCTACCATTGGGTAATCAACTTGTCCGAACACAAACTTAAAACGAATATTCAACCAACCTGGGAGGTGCTGTTAGAAATGAGTGGTATGATACTATTGGAGTCGACATCATAGAGCACCAGGTCACCATCACTGTTCCGGAACAACATCTCGCCTCCTGCAAGTAAACGTTGCAAATAAAGATTTAAAAAAAAAAACAGCCTCAAGCCCAGCAACCACGGGGTAAACCACCAAAAATGCGGCAAAAATCCAACTGACTGCCAAAGACTATCCTTGTATCCTTGTGGACTCGACAGGAATACATTACGACTTATGATTAAGGTCTACCCAGGTGCCAAATTTTAACCAAATCTGTTTAATCGTTGTAGCGTGAAATCGTAACAAGCAAACAAAATTTTCACTTTCGCATTTATAATATTAGTTAGGATAAGTTAGGATACCTGCTGACCATGTTGCGTTGAAGGAAGACGGTGAAAAGGCCCCATTGATAAACTCCTCTAAATCTAGCGGGGCAGGTGGTTCAGCAGTAGTCGGCGGAGCTGCCGTAGTTGCATCCGTCGGGTCTGCCGTAGTTGGATCTTCCGGAGTTGTAATCTCTACAGTAGAATCACTAGCAGTCGTTTGATCTGACGTAGTTGGAGCTTCCGGAGTTGTAATCTCTACAGTAAAATCACTAGCAGTCGTTTGATCAGCCGTAGTTGGAGCTTCCGGAGTTGTAATCTCTACAGTAAAATCACTGGCAGTCGTTTGATCTGACGTAGTTGGAGCTTCCGGAGTTGTAATCTCTACAGTAAAATCACTGGCAGTCGTTTGATCTGCCGTAGTTGGATCTTCCGGAGTTGTAATCTCTACAGTAAAATCACTGGCAGTCGTTTGATCTGCCGTAGTTGGATCTTCCGGAGTTGTAGGCTCTTCAGTAGAATCACTGGCAGTCGTTTGATCTGCCGTAGTTGGATTTTCCGGAGTTGTAGGCTCTTCAGTAGAATCACTAGCAGTAGTTTCATTTGCTGTAGTTGAATCTTCCGGACTTGTAAGCTCTCCAAGGGATTCACTAGTAGTCGTTGGAGCAGCCGTAGTGGTCGTGGTTACAACAGGCTCAGCATCGCCGCCTGACAGGACAACGATCAGAGCAACAACCCCTCCAAGTGCTGCCAACATCGCCACGGTTCCAATTAAGTACCATATTGTCTTATTACGTGAGGTTGTTATCAAAGCCTGAAAATATACATTCGAAAGTCAATGAAATCGTACATCCAGGATTTTTATCATAAAATATTTCTTCTAATTGTATCACTTTTTATACCGTTAATCCTGGTAATTTAAAAATAACCAGAAAGACCGCAGACGGCGTCTAAGATGATTGGTGTTATTCTAGGGTTAATTCTCACCTGGTTATCACTGGTTCCTAACTCCAAACTGGTGCTGCTGTCCTGAGCCATCTTCTTTAGGGTGTAACTGTGAACAAAATGGTCACACTGTGCTATTTTTAAGCAAATAAACTTTAGATGTAATAATGCCAGCCTATTACTGTCCCACTGCAAGGCTATGGCCCCTTCTCATACAGAGAAGGCACGAGCATTGATCGCCACACTTGCTCAAGACGGGTGGACGATTTCGGACATATATTAGCAATACGTCCAGGTTTCCTCACGATGTTTTTCCTTCACATCGGTGAAGGAAAAACTACTACTACTACTACTACTTCCTGAGAACCTATATCTTGGACATTGCTGATATCGATCAGCAATGTCCAAGATATAGGTTCTCAGAAAGTACATATGAATTGAAAAAGTCACATTGGTGCTAGCCCTTTACGAATACTTTAGATAAGTGATGGCAGAAATGTTGCTTCATGGATCAAAAGCAAAAAGGGTGTGGAATTGGCTGACTAGTACGTGGATACTTATAATATCTCTTTGATTAATTATTTTAGTAATTCCCAAATCTTTCCTAGGTTATCGCCAGTATCTAGGAAAGAATTTGAAATTACCACGTTATTGGTCAATGTTCAGACATGATGACAATGATACCAAAGGATTACTGTAAATGCTGTTCACAAAAATCTGAAACCCGAAAGTTTATAGTCGGTTTAAAATAATTGATGACCGCTATTTTTCCAACAGCTATTTGCCGCCGGGAAAAAGGCAAATCAGGTAAGCCTGTCGAATGCTTGTGAATAGTAAGCTGTTCAGCATCGGACATTCTTGAACATAAATATTACGTGCCCGCAACGATTTAATGTTTAGACAAATATTTAGGCAGGCACAAAAGTACCTACTACCTATACGTATAAGTTAGGTATAAATGGTAATTATTCATTTATCATTATATTCAATAATACTCGTAATTATGACGGACTTGAGCTATTTTAATCTTTTGGTATCATTGTGATAACGATATGAAAAAAAAATTATAACATTACTAGCTGTGCCCCGCAGTTTCACCCGCATAAGTCTCGATCCCGTGGGAATATCGAGATAAAAAGTATCCTATGTCCTAACCCAAGTTATAATCTACCCATCTGCCAAATTAAATCCAAATCCGTTCAGCCGTTTTAGCAAGAAAGCGTAACAAACAAAATCACTTTCGCATTTATAATATTAAATTAGGATTTTTACGGCTTAGGAAATAATCCTTTTGTCTCCTGAATATTATGATTAGGGTAATAAATATATTTTGACCCTTCATTAGATCAAAATACAGAGTGATAAATTTTAAGGCAACAATACATTATTTAAAGTAAAAAAAACGGTCTTAGCCTGGCATGAGGGTTGTCATTGTCTAGAACTCATTGGGTAAAGCACAAATGTATTTTTTTTTTTTAATTATAGGTAAATTAATAAGAAATAGTGTCAAAAAAAACGTTGTAAAAGTTGTCAAAAACCCATTTCATTTCGAAAACCCTAAAAATATGTATATACTGTTAAATATTAAACGGTAGTACGGAGTACTTCGTTTTGTGTGAGTCCGATTCGCACTTGACCTTTATTTTAGTTCTGGTAGATATATGAAAATACTAAATGAAGTTTATTTTGAATCTCAAATTTAAAAAATCTCAAAAACTTTTTTTTATTTCCTAATGATACTGTGAATTACAAAGTTATTTTTGCAGTTGCATAAAATCGCCCATATTTAAATAAAATACCTTATGAATTACGTTGACGAACGGTTTTAATATTTTGTGATTATAAACTGTATAATAATATGGTACAAGTTTGAAATTCCTAACATTAGAGATCGTACAAAAATGGTCTAAAACTCACAACTTTTACAGCCCCCTATTTCTTCATTTTTGAAGGAAAGGATAAAAAAATGTTCATACTCTACTCGATGAGTTCTAGAGAATGATACCCCACATGCCATGGTAAGAAAATTTATTTTTTCAAAATCAGAACAGAACCCAAAAAAATATGATAAGGCATGGACAAGACGACGTATGACGTTAGATATTCAAGAACGCAAGTTTTAACGCAAATGAGATGATACTCATGAAATAAGCGACGAAAACCAGTGGTGAATGACAAACATTAAATATTTTACCTACTATTAAATAGTTATCTAATCATTATCTGTTGGCCGGAATGTATAAACGATATGTAAAACTCAGGGAGCCCCCTTTTCAATATCTCCGGGGATGTGCCGTGAGAGGCTTTTTACAGGAAAATTCTGGAATTGGTATTTTAAGAGGACGTACTTTTTGGTAAAGCTATAATAACGAAAATCTTATACGAGAAGACCAAGTATCTTTCGAAGATTTCGCCTTGCGAGTTACCTTTGGCTGTAGAAATATTAAGTATGCTATTAACGTGTTTCTGTTTTTTTTAGAAATTCAGGCCGAAGAGTCATACTGTACAGATAATATATAACGGGCACTTTACAATCGAAGCTTCAAAAGATATTGTCAGTATGTAATAATTTTATATATATTCGGGAAAGTATATTTTTGTTAACCCTACGGATTAGTGATCTTCTACCGTGGTTTCTATATAACACTATAATAAGACGTTGAACACACCGTCAGTATCCTTTTAAGAAAAGATTATTCAAATTTACTCACCACGTTCCAGATGATAAAAATTTCAATTAATTTTGGACCGGCGACGTTGGCCGAATCCCTGCCACACTGCATATTTTAACGTGGTTAGAAGTATTATCGTAATCAACCAATCGATAAAGATAATCTTAGCATTTATCTGATGATTAATGAGATATAGCTATATTTAAATTCAAATAACAGTAATTTAGTTAGTTAATTAGACATCGAATTAATTATGCACTATCGAAATGTCAACATATGCGTGAAAATGTGCACTAAAAAAGGGGACAATATGCGTAATCAAAATACTATTTATTATTAGAATTAACGTTTATTTTCAGAATATATTAATATTAATAAGTTGCAATTCTTGTCACAATGAGTTTTCTAGACAGAACTTGAAATTTATCGTCATTTCTGCAGAAACCACTTCAGGCAGAATTTAGTTGGTACCGTTGATAAATGCGTTAACTTACTTTATTCTTTAAATACCCGGATTTTTATGTAGAACAGGATTTAATTTTAATTAGATTAAGCCATATCAATGAAAAAATGTGCAATAACGCTTTAAGAAATAGCGTTTTATACATTTGCATATGCAAACATGCAAATGAAAAATGCAATTATAGACATGTGCATTCTCCCATACCTACATGTACACATACGATTGCGTAACCTGCTGGTATTTAACACTACAACAGAAGTCGCACGAGGTTTGCCAGCGGGCTGTTGAGCGCAGTATCCTAGGAGTTCGAATTTTGAACTTCATAACGAACACAATACTGCAAGCCAAATCAATGATGTTACCGCATATCGGATGAGGTGTAAGCTAAAAGAATTGCAGAATGGGTCCCACCCATAGACCGCTAGACGAAAACATGGCTGAAGATAGCGAGACGTAGGTAATTGATACGTACAGAAAGCACTGGCACCAATTAGCAGAAAACAAGTGAAAGGAAAAGGGAGAGAGAGGAGGCATTGGGACGATACAAGACAGCCAGAAAAAAACGGACGAAGTAAAAAAAAACATTATTTCCCCGAACCGAAACAGCCTTTAAAGAATAAACTATATGAACAATACACTTAGACATATTAGAGATAATTCTCGACGGCACGTGAAGCCAACTCAAAGGCCCATGGGCGGCTTTAAAACTGACACCAGGTTAGACACTAACCACACGAAAAGAAGAAGAAGAACATTACGCTGATCTGGAAATTATACCACTACAGAATTCGTGAACAAACTGCTGATCTTGTTCTTTCCTATCTATCAAACAGGCAGCAAAAAGTAAACGGAGCGACGTTCTCGGGGTCTATAGTTGAGATGGGCGTGCCTCAAGGTTCAATTCTTGGCCCTTTCCTATTTCTAGTCTAAATTAATGACTTTCCGTACGTGATGGTTAACTTATCTTAACTAATATTAAAAAGAGAAAAGATTTGATTTTTTGTATGTCTGTTGTTTTTTGAACTCAAAAACTACTGGACCGATTTAATAAATTATTTCACCTGTAGAATGCTATATTATCACTGAATTATATATAGCCTATGTTGGCTATAATTTATAAAGATATCACGCGGGCGAAGCCGCTGGTGGAAGCTTGTCGGATATTCGCTGATTACACTTTTCTTATTTTTTTAATAGATACAGATTACATGTCACGATAGTCTGACTGTTCGTTCGACATGGTTCGCAGCTAATATTTTTTTACTTAATGCGAACAAAACTAAATGTCTTAAGGTTTCACTACCAAATGTACCGACCACAAGTGGGTTTAAATTTAAATCTTGATTGCAAAACAGTAGATGTTATTACGAAAACTGTATAATTTCTAGGTATTATCATTGTTTCAAAATTGAAGCTAAACTTAATCTACCTGAAAGAGTTCTAATGTGGGCGACATTAGAACTATTTTAGATAGATTAAGTTTAGCTGAATATGTAGTAAGTACAGTACGATTTGGAATGGGAACTACCCTCGTCTTTTTGACTGACCGAACCCTTGAGAATTCACAAGGGACTCCCTTCGGAGATTCGCATCAGCAAGTCTACCACTATTGGAAAATGGCACAATCAATAGTGTCTACTATTGCCAAAAAATATAATTACACTATGGGTACCTATTTAATTCACCATAACATTCTTTCAAACAACAAAAACGCTATTATTTCTAGCTATTCTAGCTTTGAATTACAACAACAACAAACAATTACCTAAAATAACCCGGCGCCAAAACGTCATAATCGGGAACTAAAAATTCATAGGTACAAAATAGCGATCCCGTGATGACGTCAATTTTATATTTATTTTAAAATCGGCACATGATTTGGGTCACTCAGAAACACATTAAATCTCAATTTGATGGTCTGACAGCTCGTCACCTTACCCTAAATTAGTAACAAAAGGGCCTATTTCTTAAAAATTGAAAAACAATATTGTATACTTTATGGTAAATATATTGGCCCTACAAATTCGAAGGACTTAAACTTAAGCAGGGATCATCAACATGCGGCTCTCAAAAGCATGCTCTTACATGAATATAATAAAAAGTAAGGTAAAAAAACCAACTAGTAAATAAAAATCTAGAGTCATGCTTGAAATTTAAAACAACAACTTATGAGCCATTTAAGGCATACAAAGCCAATGCTCCCATTGATGTAACTATCTATTATCTTAGAACCATAGTTATATTATTGAATTAATTGTTTTATTATTCTAGCAGCTAGCTAAAATACTTTCAAAGGTTTTGTGCTAAAAAACATAATAATTGTATGTTTTTATAATAAAATATCTATCAGTTGTAACTTTTGGCTCGTCCGTCTCAAAAGGTTGACGATCCCTGGGTCCAAGTGATCGCACATTATTACAGCCCCATCTGCTAATCATAAATTTCCCCGAGACTCGACCTATTCAGCCCTTTTTAAAACCATTGTACAAAAAACAGCCATAAATCTATTTTGCGAAACTGTGGGAAGATGGGCTGGACGCTGGATGGGCTGACGGCATGGTTTTTAGGAATTTAGGAGACTGAGGAATGAAGTCGAGGCAATTGGTTTTAGACCACGATAGGATACGGACGTCTGAGGCTGGGCTAGTTAAGTTGGAAGGCTTGGTATTCACCAAGCCAGCCCACTCGGACATTGCCTCTTGGTATTCACCAAGAGGCAATGTCCGAGTGGGCTGTCTCGCAAGATACCGAGTATTAGTTATTAAGTTAAATAAAGTCGGGTTTAAGCCCAGATTTGACTAATTTAGTACTTAATGTAATGTGTGTATGTGTGTGTGTTGGAGCTACTGGGTGAGACTTTCGTTATAATAATTTTCCTAGGCTGGTAATTTAATTAAAGTTCCTGTAACTAAACAGACCGAGACGTGTTCCTGGGGAGTTTGTTGCGTCACTTCTTCTCAACAGCTCAAACACTAGGAAGTGGTGAAGGGTGGGCGCTTTTGAGCTGTCTATAGACCTTCAAGAGAGTTGATACACAACTCTATTAATTAATGATTCTTGAGTTTTGTTTCTCTACTCTATTATGCAGTACCTAAGTCTTTAATGTTCTATAATCTTTGGTTACAACCAATAATAAAGCCATCCAAAATTCTATTAAATAATGATTCTTGAGATTCGATTCTCAACTCTATTATCTAGTAATTTATGAATATTGTATTCTTTATCTCAAACCAATAACTCGGTCAGACTAACATGAACACGTGTCTTGCAGATATGCTTGTTATGCAAAGGGTGAACTTCCAGGGGTTTGGGTGACCACATCTATCTTATATCCAGTCCAAGGACTGATAGGGACCATGTCTCCTAATGAGCATGATGCCGACGCAATGGCGCTGGAACTAGTCGCTCCGTTGCTAGTACAAGGACCGCCGCACGGTTGCTGCAGGGAAAGCCGCTTCGTTACGTTTATCAGTTTGAAAGAACTACTAGGGACCATGTCTCCAAAAGAGCATGATGCCGACGCAATGCCGCTTGCGTAACTTTATGGAAGTGTTGCTTTGAGTACTCCGAGTGCAAGTATGAGGTATCGTGTGAGTAATAACTGACCAAATACCTGTTACGCTAACGCAAGGGTTACTCACAGGTTTCTATATTAATATACTTTGCATCCCTCTATTATTTATTAGGTTTTTTAAACCACATCCAAGGTAATTTCATAACTATGAATTCTTAAGTCTTATTTACAATCTCATTCAATCATCATTTTCATCATTTTGTAATCGTTTTTTTGCCTTATGGTCAAGGTCTAGGTATAGGTCAAGGCATCGGACTTCTTCTTACTTGGGAATTAATTTCTTATATCGATGGGAAAGTGTTCAGTCTGGAGACTAGTTCTACGGGGTGGAGTGTGGACGTTCCCCCTAAGGGGAACCGACATAAACACTAATATTAACATAATTAGGAAAAACAAAATTTGTATCAGCCTATGGGTAATTTAGGGACAGTCACACAATAACGTGCCAAATGACATCACATCATGACCGCGATAAAAACGGAAGTTTGGACTATAGTAGAAAATTGTTGGAATTTCATACTGTTTTTGAGCAACAAGCAAGAGATGAATCTTTTAATAGGTATTTTTTCTTGGGGTTATATAAAATGTCGCCTATCATGTGTCCGCCCGTATTTTTCTGAATATTCATGAAAAATTATCGAAAATTAACTTTAAAAGGGGGGTCTATCTTTAATATTTTTCGTTATTCAATTTTTTTAGTAGCGTTTGCCATATTTCCTATGTTATTGGTTCGATTTGGATTTTGTCTTATAGCTTATGAGTTATTTTATCGGATTAACTATTTTTTTTAAATAAAATTAGTCGACTATGAAAAAAAAAACGGAGGTGAAGACATGTTTTTCTTATTTATTACACATAAAAATACATTTTACAAAGTATGTACAAAGGCGAGCTTAACCCAGCATCTAATTGCGTAACACACTTTATATCAACAATCCGAAGGATTTTATATTCTTAAATCATTGGTTCATAATTCGAAAACTTCGTCTAATCGTCAATGAATATAACGCAACGAATGTCGTTGAATTGGCAAATTGAATGGCACTGCATTGTGTGTTACTCAATTACCACACAGAATATGTACGGTTTTACAACATGAACTGCTCGTGTAGGAACTTCTCAAGCGCGTGGTAGAGATGCGGCCGCACGCCGACTAAGCCGTGGTCTTCATCTGTGTAGCTCTGGAAACAAAGATTAAATATTAATAAATTGTCAAATCCAGTCAGCGAAAAAAGTCGATTATTTAACACTTTAGTTTTTATATCTTAATTATTGAGCTAAATATTTAATTAAAAACGGAGCAAAAGTAAGATTAAAAAATATTAAGTCTTAGCTATGATAATTATGACGAGCTGAAATACCTGCTTGTATCGAGTAAGTTTGTGTCAATTTAGACAGTGTAAGAGTAGCAGTGTTAAACGACTTTTATCGCTGACCGTACCTTAATACATTCTGTTTCAAAAATATAGAATTAAAAAAGCTAGCAACTGGACCAACTTCGTCCGCGAGCCTTTCTCCAGAATTGGGCTATCCAATGCAAAAAAAAAATTTCAAATCCGACTGGCAGTTCCGGAGATTACCCCCTTCATACAAACTTACAAACAAATTTTACCTCTTTTTAATATGAAGTATAGATATAGAAAATTTGTGTCTTCAGGTTTTCGAAAAGCTCTGACACAATAATTATAGTAAATTCTCAAGCGCGTGCGGAAGTTGGTAAATACATAAGACAGTATTCATTATTCGCAGAATGTACACCAAATATTTGGCTCAACCAAAGTAAAGTGGACTGAGAAAACGTAATAATTTCTTTTTCATTAAATCGTGTTATAATGCAGTCATTATAACACGATTATTGTGTCAGAGCTTTTCGCAAACCTGAAGACACAAATTTTCTATAATGTCATGTGTGTGTATCCTCACGTCTCTTCATCTTGTCTTATAATACAATGTCATCGTCATGAGCCGACGCGACGGGCTGGTTGGTCTGCCCACAATACTTTACTCAGTATTCCCACCATTCCGCTATCTCTTCCAGCAATCGTTCAAATCAAGGTATTTCTTCCGATTTCTTTCAGTCTGGATTCAGTCTTAGGAAGGACCAAAGGATCTTTGACCTAAAATTTGAGCCGCAATTGAATAAAATCTTGAACTAACCATCTGAGTGAATTGAACATTTTGCCTCTGCAGCATTCGTGACAGTGACATAGCGTGCTGGTAGTGCACGTTGTCATCTTCAGTGCCGTGGATCAAGAAGTAGCTCTTGTCACGAAGAGACTCTGTCTGAAAACAAATAAACAAATAATTTAAGGAGCACTCTTAATATTTTCTGTTAATATTTTTTTAATGTTTTCCTAAGGGCTCGTGTAAACGGCACAGCAGCTGCTCCTGCTTCGCACAGTTTTTACTTTATAAATAATTTTAGTTATATGTAACTATAATATTAACATATCATACACTTAAACCTTCCGGAATAAATTCTCTAAACGATGGTGAAAACCTCATCAAAATCTGTTGCGTGGTGTAGGAGAAGAACGTGGTTATACAGACAAACGCGAAAAGCGACTTTAATTTATAATATGTATAGATTCTAAGACACCTTAACAGAATAATGGAATCAACATAGTCCCTATAAAATTACCGTACCGAAATCGAAGGCACGTATGAAACTTACATATTACATTATGAAACTTACCACTTGTTCAGTGAGAAGTGATGCAGCTGCGTAATCTGCCGCGTTTTCCGTCGGCAGGCCCATGTAACGTTCAGTATATATTGTGTCTGAAAACAAACAATATTTTTTTACTCTAGGTACTCTAAATAATGAGTAGGTATATTATTGAAGAATAACCACTAATCAGTCTTGAGTTAGTTCGACGAGATACTCGGGGTTCGGGAGGTTTGAGTTAGTTTAACTCTGACACCAGGTTAGTCACTAACTACACGGAAAAGAAGAAGAAGAAGAAATTCGACTGTGAGTTCGAGATGCACAAAAATATACTCAAATCGTTTAACACATTCTGGTCCCCTCTATCAACTACTGGCTGGCAAATCTTTCCATCAATTCTAGATTTTTTCTTATGGAGCCAGTTTAAACGATGCTGCTTATCTAACAAGATAGGAAAACTTTGTGACTGGTTCAAAAGACCTTACCGTAGAACCTCCAGTCGACAACTGGAGCGACGGCGGCGGCACACTTGAAGACGTCGCCACCCTCAGCGAGCGCCTTAGTGGCCGCGTACCCGCCATACGACCAGCCCCAGATGCACGTACGATTTCCGTCTATCCAGGATAGGTTGTCTTGCAAGAACCTGGAAAAATAAGTGGGACGATTTGAGCTATTTGCAATTGATCTCAGGGGTATAAAGTTTGCTCCAGTATTTCACCCACCCAAATTGTGTAATTCTGTGTTTCAGTTTGAAGGGTATGGGTGCCGACGAAATGAATACATAAGGATCAGGCCATTTGCCAACTTGGAAAAAGTTGGCAAATCCATGAAAGTTACTGGCGATGAATGACGTTACAAAAACATCTAATAAGTGGCTTAGATTTCTACAAAACCGTTATTAAGATTCCTCTTTTCCGAAGATTTATTGTTTTGTTATTTAATTAGTTTGATGCAAAACCAGACGAGGTTCCTGCTTTAGTCGAGGTTTCACTTCTTTGTTACTTGCGTCTGTAAAAACAATATTTCAACTTACTTCGTAATAGTGATCTGGTCTTCAACCTCAACAGTTCCAAGCTTCCCGTTCAAAGCGAACATGCTGGCAACTCCTTTAAGTCCAGAGCCTCGGCCATCGATGTGAGCGACAGCTATATCCCAGCGACTGACCAGGGAACTGCCCCAGTCAAGCGACCATCTCTTTGTCACTAATGCCGAGTCGGGTCCGCCATACCTGGAAATTGGGAATGAACATGAAAAATAACGACGATATTGAAGATGATTAGAAATCATCAATTTCTGGTTTAATTGGTGTATACTTAGCATATTTGGTGTCACTAAAATAAAGATCTAGACTCGGAAGTTATTATTGGTGTTAACGCTAAAATTACAAATCAGCGCCAACAATCATCCGTTGACCCACAGAAGTACATACACCAACCTTTTAAAAAAGCTGGTAAACCTTCTTCGTTGCTCTTGGAATGATTATATGAACGTACTAATTTAATGACGAAAGATACTTACACATAAACGAGCAGAGGCAAATTGGTCCTAGTAGCATAGTCCACTGGCGCCTGTATGAGTACATCAGCGGGTGGCAGTTCCTCGCTGACGGTCACGGCAAGGCGGATTGTAGCGGGCAACACGCGGTTAGCGGTGATGGAGGACAGCTCCGCGTTGTCATTCCACACACGGACCAGAGCGCCGTTCTGAAATAAAATATAAAAGAATATATTTCTTAATAGGATGAACCTCCTTACTCAGGGTGTTTGTTGGTCTAGTTCCTTCTCCTATGACTTAGGCCTCCTCTTCGTGATAAAAAGTGGGATCCATTACGCAGGTTGTGTGTGCGTGCAGGTTGGTAAACATCGTGTTTTCTTTTTTTGCTTCAATGGCAGGCCGGTTGTTAACCCAAGATGTTTTGTCACTGTCAATTTTGGAAAGCCTTCACAATTTGATATACGAGTATTGTTATTACTCTGAGGTATTATCAGTATTATGAAACCGCATATCAACGTCTGTAGTAATTTACTTTTTAATTTTGCCATATTAACACAACTGCTAACTTGAGATTTCATGACAGATGCGACTCATTCAACAGCTGACTGCGACAATGTTAATACTCACGGTGGTGAAAATCAAGACTTGCGGCACGCCAGGTCCAGCACAGTTGATGGTAATTCTGTCACCAGCGTTGTTGAGGGTAGCTTCGTTGAAGAGGCATTCGCCTCCGTCCTCCCGCTGGATGCCGCAAGTGAAGCATGCGACCGTACCAGCGCTGTTCACTGTGTAGATGTGTTGTTCCGCTGCGTCAGCTACGCTTGTTGCTTTGTACCAGCTGGAAGAGAAAAATTATGTTTTACTGTTAGTACAAATTAATTTGCATATGTAGGAGCTTTCCTCAAATAATTGAAAAGTCTTTAGGAATAATTTGTGAAAATGTTTTAATTAAACCCTTGGTAAATAGTATTGTACGGGTGGGATGGTTCATCCCGACAATCAATTGTAATCCTTTGTTGGAAAATGTGAAGGTATATTCCTGCTTTAACTGTCATCAACATTGTCATCGTAAAAAAATATTTTAACTTATGATTTACGTGTACCACATAACTGAGGTATTCTCTGTGAATTATAACAATTATATATTAATAATTAATATGTGTATTGAATAGTATACTAACATGACGTTTTCGGAGTTCCAGCCTAAGATCTCAAGCACGGTGTGTGCTGTGTTGACGCGGTTCTGTAGGGTCCACACGGTGCCAGTAGTAGGTTGTGACGCTTGAACTATTTGCTTGTACAGAACTCCATCAACAGGCTGAAAATATGTATTTTGATATTACATGCTAACTTTTGCCTGCGGATCCACCCGAGTGAAGGTCCAAAAACCTGTTTAATAAAAACCTTCTCCATGAAAAAATATATATATTGCCCAAATTTCATGGCGACAATCTCATATTCCAACATCCATTTTTAACAGACTTCCAAAAAGGGGGAGGTTATATGTTCGTCGCGTATGTTGTTTAAAGGGTGTGCTCCCGAGATCGGTCACATATAAATTTTATTAACTTTGCTGGGATCGGTTTTGAGTAAGCTTCAATAATACGTATTTTTCCCACTTAGTATATGTGGATGATATGATGATAACTTCCTGTCACTGTTATTTACATAGCAGGTAGTGGTATTCTAATTTGTGTGGGGTAGGTACCGAAACTAAAAAGTGAAAAATATTTTTTTTTTACAAAAAAAACAACCGACTTCAAAAAAAAAACAACAATCGTAAAATAACTTTAATTTCCGAAGTCGGTGGAAAAAAACGAAAATTCAAAACCAAAGACACCGACTTCCGAAATTTAAGTAATTTTTCACTTTGTAGTGTTTTTTTTTTATAAAACGTTTTTATAATATCTACGTTTATAGATTAATGAAAGACTGGTATATAAAAGCAGACGAAGAAAGGTATTTAACTTCTCAGATGCCGTCGTAGTATATGGGCTCTTTTTTTTGTCATGGATGAAATGTTTAATTTTACTGGTGCGCAAGTATTTTATTGCATTTTGTGTTTTGTTTGGTTAACAAATTGCCTATTAAATGGAAAACACCCACCTGACCCTGTCCCTATACGGAGTTAAAAATGGAACATCACGATATCTGATGATCAATGCGCGAAGTGACACAGCGCATAATGATGTAATGCTATAGACTCGTAGTGAGATGGTGTTAGTAATCTCTTCTTTTCAATCGCTCTCTAACTACTGAGAATCGTGACTCCGTATCAAATTGTCAACGGTCTTATTCCATCTGTTACGTGTGTGTGTATGTGTGTATCAGTGGCCTGGTGGAGTGCGGCGCTGATAGGTATCGTCAAGTGCTCGGATATTTGACTCGACCACCTTTTTGGGCTTCGGCCTCTAGGTCCTTTGCCCTCTATTTTTCCAGTCACCATTAGACGTTTCATGTTATTGGTACCTCTGCGAACATTGTGGCCGATGTATCTCACGACACGTTGCAGGCAGGTTGAAGACAGATGTTGGTGTTAGTAGTTAGTACTTTAGTTTTATTTCCTCGAGTAACTACGTTTTTCATAAAAGAACACAAAGTGTTTGGTTTAAATACTAACCTGTGGTAAGATAGTGATGAAAGCAGTGCCTGCCTCGTTAAAGAATAATGGAACTTTGTCGATCCAGCCGTTGGGTTCAGAGTAAGAGAAGATCTGGAAATAATGATATGATATGACTTTAGTTTTTTTTATATAATATCGGTGTTTTTATTGGTATTCAAAGAAAAAACCCTTGAAATAACTAGGTAGTGAATGTATGTATTTTTCGGAATCTCAAGCCTGTTGGCACGAAGTTTTTAATATGATTATACCTTAAGTGATAAGTAAGATAATATTGTCACACTTACTATAACTACTTATAAAGAAGCCGATTTTATAGCAATCAGCGTTTTGAAATCAGGACCTCGAAATAGAGCCCCAAAAAATCCAAGTGTTTACTAAAATTACTTATTAGTTCAGGGCTTACCACCGAGCAAGTTGCTTGTCCAGCGATGCACAACTGCACACTCATCTGAGTCTGTACTCTGTTCGTCCACACCACAGCAATAGACAAGTTCGTCACGAATTTCACAGTCTTCAGTATCGGGCTGAAATTAGTCAATGCAACAAATATGGAGGAAAATTAAATAACAATTTGGGTGCTATATTTAACAAATAAAAGAAAAGTTCTAGACACAGATAGATACACCGAAATTAAAGTTTTGTTCATTTTGTAGTGGGTAATTCGGTTGAGTTTTTTGGAAAAAGTTTTATTTTTCACATTTTAGTTGTGATTGATACCCCATACAAATTCGTGTACCACTGACCACTACACTGAATACAACACAGATGACGGGGATTAAAGGCATAATATTGAATCTAACTCATAAACTACTTATGGAAACCACGCGGGCTTTCTCTACCAAATTAATAAATCACGTATATCAGCCCAGTGATTATAAAAAAAAACTTGCTGAATTTATATTACAATTGCTTGCTGAACTTGCTTAACCTACTCCTTTTTTTTAAATCGGTTAGATTTTTTTTTAATGAATTTATACAGTCATAAAAATATTTTTCCGTGCGGGTATTGAAACAATAACCAATTGCTGAGCCAATGCGCCAATCTGGCCACCAAGTTGTAAGGGTTAATGAAAGTGCCAATCATGATCAATACTAATATTTTGACATCTGCATCTAGCCAGAGACCATTAAAATAAATGAGAAAAGGATATAATACTAAAGAAATAAAGGCAAAAGGAAGTAAACAAAGAAAAGCAACCTCTCTTTGATTCTTCCTTTTCCTTTTTCTAGATCTTAAACAATACTTACTGGTCAGCAGGAGCTGCATAGACATTTTGGACGTTGGTATTAACGTCGAGCAAGGTCACTGACACCGTAGGGTTGACTGTACCGGGCTGAAAAGAGGTAGAAGCCAACTTAAGTTTTAGCAATGAAGAGAATAAGACTAATACTTCCCAGACCTGAACAGTTTACTTGCCCTTGAAAGCGAACCTTGAAACAAGTATGGAGATATAAGATTGGAAAAAAAATGCCCTCCTTTTCCATCCCCTATCAGAAAAGAAAGTATGGATCTCTTACCTTAGGGTATCGGATCTCATGGTGATGAGTGTACTGGTAGTTGACAGATCCAGGAACACCGTAGTGAGGAACGTTCATTTTCCTCACTTCGGTGTCATCAAACGACGCGTACGCCATCTTAGCGCCGTCCCTAGAGAACCAGATGGCATTGTTTGAGCTGAAGACTTCCTCTGTAGAAAAAATATTACAATACATTTTAATAAGTGTATGTAGGGGATCCAAATAAATGGGAATTATAATGTTTGCTCAAATTATACTGCAGTACATCAGTTTTTTAGCATACACGATACTTAAACAGTGTTCTAAAAATAATCTATTTAATGTGTAAATGAATTAATGCACATTATAAAAGTAGTTTGTCCAGAATCGTTTACCTTAAGCGGAGAAAATATAATAAACTTTTCGGTAATTATATTTTCGATCCGTTTGGGGTTGAAACCCGTCACTATCATTTAGAATCATATTTTCATCCATATTTAACTCAGAGACATATTATTATAACAAAGAAATCTCGATGTTTTGTCAAGTCGTAAAAACCGTGCGAAGCTAGTCAATAATATTTTAATTTCAACTGATAAACTTGTGATGAAAAGAACACAAACCTTCATATACCCAATCCGGGATACCGTGGTAGATCACGTCCAACTGCCCAGTCGTCGTGATTTGACGAGGAGGACTGTTCAAATCGTCCTGGTAGTAAATGTTGTTCGAATAGACGAAGGCCAGGGCAGTTCCTGAGGGGCCCCACACGAAGTTCTGGAGGTAAACGGTGTCTGAATTCATTTCTAAAGAATTGACCGTGACGTTGACCGTGTCACCATTGTAGATGTTCACGGCTGCGTAGCGAGCGAGGAAACTGTGTCTGTATTCCTGGAAGTAATTGAATAGAGTTAAAAGGTATATCGAGTTGAAATGTAATTAGGCATTGAAAGCAATAAAAATATCTGAGAATTATAACGTAAATTTATTTTAGAAGGAGAAAAATGAATTCTAATTACATGTTAAAATTTAAACTTACTGGTTCGACATTGTATGCCAAGATGACTTCATTACCATCACCAGACAACTGAACCACCCTCGATGACTGTTGCAGAACCTGTAATACATAAGATGCAAGATACAATCACACATTTTACGAAGATAAGTAGTACCTATCAGTACGGTAGGGTTAAACACATCTAATCTAAATTTCAAATCCGGGGACAGTAAAGACACCAATAATTATAGACCCGTGTCCGTGTTGCCGGTTTTCAGCAAGGTGTTTGAAAAGGTAATGCTTAATCAAATGCTCAATCATTTTAACACAAATAAAATCCTTCATGATCAACAGTATGGTTTCACCAAAGGACGTTGTACGACCGACGCCGGTGTAACCTTATTAAGACACATTTTTAGCGCGTGGGAAGAGGCCCAAGACGCCATAGGAATCTTTTGTGACCTCTCCAAGGCATTTGATTGCGTCGATCACGAAACCTTACTCTTGAAACTTGAGCATTACGGACTTGGAAAACTTGCGCTCAATTTAGTAAAATCTTATTTAAATGATAGACAACAGAAAGTCCAAATAAACGGTGTCAATTCACTAGGTTTAAAAGTAAAAATGGGCGTGCCACAAGGCTCGATATTGGGTCCATTCCTCTTTTTAGTTTATGTCAATGATCTACTCCATTTATTAAAAAATCAACCACAAATGGTGTTATTTGCTGACGATACTTCCTTAATTTTTAAGGTAGATAGACGTGCCATACATTTTGACGACGTAAATAACGCCCTAATGCAGGTCCAAAGTTGGTTTACTGCTAATAATTTAGTATAAAAAAAACGAAGTGCATAAAATTTTCTTTACCAAATGTCAAAAGTACTGATTGTGAGATAGTATTGAATCAAGAGAAACTAGAATTCGTCGATAAAACTGTTTTCCTGGGGATCTCGCTCGGCTCAAGGTTACAATGGGGTCCTCATTTAACATCTCTTGCGGGACGGCTAAGTTCAGCAGCATATGCTGACAGAAAAATCCGTCAATTTACTGATGTAGATACCGCGAGGCTGGTCTATTTTAGTTACTTTCATAGTATCATGTCTTACGGTATTTTACTATGGGGACGGGCTGCAGACATCGAGTCTATTTTTGTTCTGCAGAAAAGAGCGATTAGAGCCATATATTATCTGCGCAGGCGTGACTCTCTAAGGGAACTGTTTAAGGATATTAACATCATGACGGTACCTTGTCAATATATCTATGAAAACATCATGCACGTAAGAAAAAATGTACATCTTTTTAGTAAAAGAGGTGATAGACATAATTATAGTACAAGAAATAGGGACTTATTAGTTCAACCAGGTTTCAGACTGGCTTAAGTGGACTCATCTTTCATGGGATACTGTTTAAAATGTTATAACAAAATTCCTCCCCACATACTTCAACTGAATGAGACGAAATTCAAATCTTGTATAAAACGCACACTCTGCAGGCAGGCATATTATACGTTGGGGGATTACATCGCTGAAAAAATGCTTGGCTCAATGCTGGTCCTGCTCCACAACCACAACTATTTGATTAACATTTGAAAACACTGTTGGAGCTGCTGAAGAGTTTAAGACTATTTTTGCATTGTATAGAATCAATTTCCTTTGTATTATATAATTTCAGAGCACAGGTGTGAGTACTATGTACTAATACGTATTTTATTGACTTGAATGTGCCCTGGCGGCTGTGAGTATGTCATGCTTACTCAGATGTCTCGCTGATGGTGGCGCGTGTGTTGGATCATTTAGCTCCCTTCAAAATGGTTGAGCTGAATGGTGCTAATCCATGCGTCATGTTCGTGAACGGGCGCCGTCAGTTGGGACTGGTCAACTCTTAGCTGCCTTGGCTGATTTAAATTTTTGAATTGTTATTTGTTTTATCTTTTTATTACGGACGCTTCTAACGTGCACGTCTTTCTTCATTGTTGTCACATGTTTAATTTCAACATGGAAAGATGTAACCGATATTTTTGTAACAATTTATTTAAAAGAGTGTCCGTGGAGTTTCTTCTCCATAGGTATCTACTACGCTTTGGAATGGGCAACTAGCTTCATATTTCTGACTGACCGATTCCTTGACAATTCAAAAGTGCCTGTAAATGGTTTAATTGAAATAAATGCTTTGAGTTTTGAGTTCTTTTTTTAAAGGTATGATTCCGAAAACCCCGCACGTGGCAGTGCTGCCCCGGCATTGCTGCCGCGTCATTACTGGTCCGCATACATTTTCTATAGGTTTAAATGAGATTACGTTATGAACACGGCACCAATGCTGCGCGTCATTGCTGCAACGGCACGGCTGCAAGGTAGAGTATCGCCCGACCGATCACTTTTCCGATTTCTTTTTCGAAGTATCATTAAAATTTGTGTGTGTGAATTACTTGTATTATTTTACCGATCTTTATTTCGCCGATTTACAAAATAACTTTTTGCTACTGGCCGAAGCCTCTTTTGAACTTTTTTCATTTGCCGAATGATTTATTTGCCATATTTTCACCACACCGAAACAACATTTTACGGAATATTATTTGGTCACAAATATGGGTATAGCCGGTTACTTGGTAGCATTTTCAATATCAAATTAAAATAGTGTCATAAAAAGTCAATATGTTGTGCTACAAAATTTTGTGACAGAAACGAATCGCTGCAAAACCGACTTCACGCAGTCTTGTCTGCCCTACCCCTAGAGTGTAATTTAAGCCCGCGTAAGTGCGGAGTGGTGGAGTGGCCAGCGAGCTGAGGAGCAGGTGGCTTGAAGCAAGCATCCTTATTTTTTTTTTT
Organism: Agrochola macilenta; assembly: GCA_916701695.1. Taxonomy (NCBI): domain Eukaryota; kingdom Metazoa; phylum Arthropoda; class Insecta; order Lepidoptera; family Noctuidae; genus Agrochola; species Agrochola macilenta. The sequence goes on along the minus strand of OU753560.1, from coordinate 16,184,005 downwards.
CAAGCATTTTTGCATTTAAATAACTAATTAAACAAAATAGTAGGTTAAACTAATCTAAAATTAGTTCTCGTTGCCTTAATCTATAACACCAGTGTAATAATTACATTCGTTTTGAAAGCTCTTTCAAATATTTAACACATATTTTTTTTATTATTTTATAATGAATGTTCGGAAACATAGTACTTTGAACAAATGTTATTTCGGCTAAGTGTACCTTCGGTAAAAAGCTTTTCGACCAAATGAAACGTCGGAGTAATGAAAAAAATCGAATTGACGATAGGTCAACTGATACGTGACTTCGATGAAGTAAAAACGATAATAGTTGAAAAGTTTTAGGTGAAATGAAATTTGGTCAAATATTTTTCGAACTTATGATAGGTAACCCTTGAGCGAGCATGGTGTTCTGAACTGTTCAGAAAGCTAAGTTAAAACGCAGCTTAAGAAAATCTATTGACGAAATCATCGTAATTTTTTCCCAGCCTGTTGAGTGCCAACGACTTCAGACTTCAGACTTCAGACTTTTAGATTTATGAGACTGAATTTATTTACTTCTTTTTTTTTTAAACACGTGGTTGCAAGTTTGCTTCTGTGTAGTGGTTTTATTGGAACCATGCTCACTCTACCACCTCTGTCTGAGTCTATCATTGAGAAGTCACCTTTTCCGAACACAAACTAAAAACATAATATATTCAACCAACCTGCGAGGTGCTGTTAGAAATGAGTAGTGTGATACTATTAGTATCAACATCATAGAGCACCAGATCGCCATCACTGTTCCGGAATAACATCTCGCCTCCTGCAAGCAAACGTTGTAAATGAAAAAAAAAACCCAGCCCCAAGCCCACCAGCCGAGGGGTAAACCACCAAAAATGCGGCTCGAAATCCAACTGACTGCCAAAGACAATCCGTGTATCTTCGTGGAATCGGCAAGAACGACAGTCAACGATAAAATAAATCGGCATGACATAGTGGGAACGGTACCTGAACCAGCTAGATACAGGAGACCCGATTAAAATACATTACCTACGACTTATTAAACATACCTGCTGACCATGTTGCGTTGAAGGGAGACGGTGAAAAGGCCCCTTCGATAAAGTCATCCAAATCTAGGGGTTCAGACGGTGGAGGTTCCGTAGTTGTTGGCTCTTCAGTAGAATCACTGACAGTCGTTTGATCTGCCGTAGTTTGATCTTCCGGAGTTGTAGGCTCTTCAGTAGAATCAGTAGCAGTAGTTTCATCTGCTGGAGTTGTAGGCTGTCCAGTGTATTCAGTTGTAGTCGTTGGAGCACCCGTAGTGGTAGTGGTTACAACAGGCTCAGCATCGTCACCTGTCAGGACTACGATCAGAGCAACAACCCCTCCAAGTACTGCCAACAACGCGATGGTTCCAATTATGTACCATATTGTCTTCTTACGTGATTTTGTGACCAGAGCCTGAAAATATACACTCGAGAATCAATGAAATCGAACATCCAGAATTTATGGTTCAGTAATGTTACACCAAAACACCATTGACAATATTTTTTTTTTCTAATTATATTCTAGTCGTTTTTGGTAGGAGGTCACAGTTTTAACCTAACCTTTTTTGCGAGTAAAACTATTTAACTTAATCTAATTAGTTTGGTACCGGGTAGCCTATTAAAATTACCCTTTTGCTTATTTAATGAGTTTCGTTTTTAGGAAATTGCAAAATGCAATATGTAATACGTTTTTATTCCAAACGTTGTTTTATGAGATAGCATGAAGAAAAAATTAATAATTTTTCAAATAATACGTTATTAAAAAAAAGTTTAGCGGCTAATTATTTTCTTAATTGAATTATTTGGCAAACTTGTTGTTGAACAATGATGCTATAACAAATCATATTTTTGTCAATCGTTACTTGTCAAATGAAAATTTATAAATTAAGTTTTGGTGAAATTTTATAATATAAATTCTGGTGTCCTGACTGGACACCAGAATTTATATTATAAAATATTTCTTCTAATTGTATCACTTTTTATACCGTTAGTCCTGGTGATTTCAAAATAACCAGAAAAAACCGACCGCAGACGGTGTCTAAGGTGATCGATGTTATTCTAGGGTTAATTCTCACCTGGTTATCACTGGTTCCTAAATCCAAAGTGGTACTGCTGTCCTGAGCCATCTTCTTTATGGTGTACTGTGAACAAAATAGTCTCACTGTGAAATAGCTACATGTTTTTAAACAAATAAACTTTAGATGAAATAATTTTAGCCTATTGCTGTCCCACTGCAAGGCTATGCCCTCTTCTCATACAGAGAAGGGACGAGCATTGATCACCACGCTTGCTCAAGACAAACCTGTCTTGTGCAAAAACTTGCTAATATAAGTCACCGATGTCAGCAATGTCCAAAATACACTCAGAAAGTACATATGAATTGAAAAAGTCATATTGATGCTTGCCCGGATTTAAACCCACAAACTCGTGCATGAGAGGCGAGGGTTAATTCACTGGGCCATCACGACTTACTCCTTCTTCTTCCTAGTAAACAATTTTTCATTCTTTCTTTCTTTTTCCCTCTTGTTAAAGCGGTCGTGTTCTAAATATAATTTATTGTCCATGGACTGATCGGGGGTGATTCGATTCTCGATTCTCTTTTCTCCGATTTTTTGTGTTTTTATTGCACTCATATACGGGTTCCCCAACTCGTGATTTAATTTGGTCAGTCCATCTCATGGGTGAGCGTCCGCGTGGTCTAGTGCCCTCTACTCTACCCTGCACGACCAGGCGCTCTATAGAGTCACCCTCCCTCCTCGACAATTGTCCGAAGTATTTGAGGATGCGCGTTTGGAGCAGTACAGATAGTCGCTTTATGATGCCGAGTTCTTGGCATAGTTGGTGCGAAACTCGGTCCACGATTCCCCAAGCATTCTTCTCCAGCATTTCCAGAACGTCAATCTTGTTCTTCTCTATGTCACGCAGTCTCCAAGTCTCAGCAGCGTATAGGAACATAGGGAAAACCACTGTTTGCCGGATCTTAGTGGCTTTTGTAATACCTTTGTTTCTCCAGACGTTTTTCAGTTTGTCAATAAATAAATTAATACATAAATAAATAAATAAAAACTAGATAAATAAATACTAAATAAATAAATATTTTGACTAATTAGTATGCATATTAGTCACGCCCACCAACGTGTTCGAGACGTCGACTAGTGTACCCTTAATGTATTGTTGATCGAAGGTTTAGACAAATATTTAGGCAGGCACAAAAGTTCCTACGTATAAGTTAGGTATAAATGTTTATTATGTGTTTATCATTAAATTCAATATTAATTATGATGGACTTGGGTTACCTATCTTAATCTTTTGTAATCGTTGTGATACCGATATGAATTTTTTATAACATTATTTAGACGGCTTAGGAAATAATCCTATTGTCTGCCGAATATGGTGATTAGGTACAGAGTGATCAATTTTAAGTCTTTATTCAGGAATACAAGTTTTAACGCCAATAACAGTTATTGTATTCATGAAACATGAAATAAGCGAAGAAGACTAGTGGCGAATGACAAACATAAAATGTTTTACCTACTATTAAATAGCTATCTAATCATTATCTGTTAACCGAAATGTATATACGATAAGCAAAACTCAAGGAGCCCCCTTTTCAATCTCTCCAGGGATGTGCCGATAATTTTTTTGAAGGAGTTTTTGAAGCTACGATGTGCTGCAGTTGAACACTGTGATGGTTTCATAAAGGTTAGAATTCTATACTACTAGGTCTTATCCGAGAAGGCTTATCTTTCGAAGATTTCACCTTGCGAGTTACCTTTGGATGTGGAAGTATTAAAAGTATGTTGTCATCCGGTTTTTGAATTTTTAAGAAAGTTAAAAAAAAACACAATAAGGCCGAAGTCTCATGTAGGTAATGTATAACGGGCACTTTACAATCGAATCTTCGAAATATATTGTCAATATCTAATAATTATTTATTCCGGGAAGTATTCCACAGGGACTTCGTTTAACGAGCACGTCAAATAGTTACAGATCAAAAGGCCGTAAATATTCTGATACCCGTACGGATTAGGGATGTACTTACGTTCTTTATATATAACACTATAATAAGACGTTGAATACACCATCAAAACAACTCAATATCCTTTTAAGGAAAGTTAATTCCAATTTACTCACCACGTTTCAGATGATAAAAATTAAAATTAATTTTGGACCGGCGGCCTTTGCCGAATCCCTGCCACACTGATTATTTTAACGTGGTTACAAAAGTATTATCTTAATCAACCAATCGATAAAAATAATCTTAGCATTAATCTGATGATAAATAAGATATAGATATTATATGTTTAAATGCAGATAAAAATAATTATAATATTTAAAACACAATCTATTAAAGAAGACTTTACTTTACATTGATGGTTTTGACATGTCCGTGATTATAAAACTATGTGGACCAAACGATCTTATAACAGGTGCGGACGAAATTGCTCGACACACCAAGGGTTGATTGATACCTGAAGGTTGACCAATATGTCTCAACTAGCTTTTTCCCGGATATTATCCCATGGAAACGTACTACCGGGATATTGGTATCCTATGGGTTAATCCAGGTTATAAACAATCTATATGCCTCATCCAAATCCTATTAGTAGCTTATCAGTCATAATGATTGAATACTATCGTGAATTCATGCAAACCTAGTACTTTATGTGCCAAGTTTCAAGTTTATTAAGGAATAAGATTTTTCAAACAAACGAAATTCCCCCTTTTCGCCCCCTTAAAGGTGGATTTTTAAAATTAAAGTGTGCAAAATTTCAATTCTAAGTAGTTTTGGCTCTGCTTTGATATGTCAGTCAGTCAGTCAGTTTCTCTTTTGATTTATATAGAGATAGCTGAGTGGCAATTTGTCTCAAACGGAGAATTATAGACATGATGCATTCTCCCGTACCTACACGTACACATGCGGTGCTCAAGCTTGCACCCCAATTGCATAACACACTTTCAATCAAGATTCGAGAGATTTTGCAAGAGATTCCTAATCCATGCTTGATTGTTTGAAAAATTCATCTGCTGCAATTTGTGTTGTTGGACTGTTAAAATTAAAGGCATTGCCATTGTACGTATGTTACGCACTTACCCTGCTGGTATTTTATACTACAACAGCGGTCCTTCAAGGCTTGCCAGGTGTTGTTGAACGCAGTGTCCTAGCTAGGGGTTCGAATTTTGAGCTGTATAACGAACACAATACTGCCAGCCAAATCAATGATGTTACCGCATATCGGATGAGCTGTAAGCTAAAAAAATCACAGAATGGGTCCCACCCATAGAACGCTAGACGAAAACATGAATGAAGATAGCAAAATGTAGGTAATTTACACTTGCAGAAAGCACTAGCCCCAATTAGCAAAGAACAGGATGTGAGGAAAGGGGAGAGGGAGGAGCCATTGGGACAACGATATAGGTCAGACAGAAAAAAACTGTATAAACAGTACACTCATACATCTGGAAATTACTCCACTGCGGAATTCGTGAACAAGCTGCTTATCTTCTTCTTTCTTATCTATCAAATAGGTAGCAAAAAGTAAACGTTAATAATAATAATAATAATCACGTAGCCAGAGCAGTCCGTCCGTTACCGAATTGGAAATCACCGGGACCGGACAGATTGCACAACTTTTGGTTAAAATGGCTGACTAGTTCGCACACTCGCCTAGCATCTCAATTCCAGTCATCCTTAGAGTCTGGGTCGCTACCACAGTCACTAACAACAGGCGTTACCCACCTGCTCCATAAGTCAGGTAGTCCTGCGGAACCCAAGAACTATAGACCGATTACATGTGTGGCGAACCAACTAATTGTCTATGGTTCCCACTGTAAGATATAACCTGACAACACTAGTTTGTCTGGAGCAATAGTCTATGGTTCATAAAACCACCAGATGATTTTGAATCTGATTAAAAGAAAGATATTGGCTCAATACTATTACGACACTATGTGTTACGTGTGATTAACAAGTTTAATAACCTGTGTTCGTATGTACATGTGATCTTCCGCTGTCGCTTGGATACTGTGTAGTGTGGTACAAATACACGTCTATTACAACTGGATCGAGTTTCATTTAACGGGCGCTTTAACGCGCCTAAACATGTTTGTCGACGGTCTATAAACTTCTTACATCCATTCTGAGATCGAAAATCAACACACATATTGACAGTAATTCAATTATGTCTGCCTCTCAAAATGGATGTAGGAACGGGTCCCGCGGTACTAAGGAGCTACTCCTCATCGACATGACCATAAGCCAACAGGTTCGTCGATCCCGCAAGGAGTTGTCGACATGCTGGATAGACTATAAGAAGGCCTACGACTCGGTGCCACATACATGGCTCATGAGGGTGCTGGAATTGTACAAGATAGATGCAACTCTGCGCACCTTCCTGATGTCGTGTATGGGGCAATGTAGGACGGTCCTTCGCTATCCAGGATGTCGACAGATCCAGGGGAATGATGAGCCTGTATGGATTAAACGGGGAATATTTCAGGGCGATAGTTTGAGTCCACTTTGGTTCTGCTTAGCCCTGAATCCTCTAAGCACACTGCTGGAGGATTCAGGTCTGGGCTATCGGTTGAGGAGAGGTGGTCAGGTCATATCTCACCTCCTCTACATGGATGACTTGAAACTCTTTGCCCCCAACAAATTGCGACTGATGGAGCTACTGAAGGTAACTGAAACATTCAGTAGCGCCATCAAGATGAAATTTGGTGTGGACAAATGTGCAGTCATGCATGTAAAGCGAGGGGAGATTATGGAATCCGAGGGAACTCAACTTTCGGACTCCATACACTTTAGATCCCTCTCCACAGCCGAAAGCTATAAGTATTTGGGTATGTCGGAAGCGTTAGGCATCAACGTTACTGACATGAAGCAATCGTTGAAGGAGCGCTTCTTTGGTCGCCTGAAGAAAGTATTAACTAGTCTTCTTTCGGGCGGAAACAAGGTGCGCGCCTTCAACGGTTGGGTCATGCCGGTTTTGATGTACTCTTTCGGCATACTCAAATGGACTCAGACCGAACTTGACGCCCTGGATAGGAGGGTCCGTACACTGCTGACCGCAAACCGGATGCATCACCCACAATCATCTGTGATGAGGTTGTACATCCCGCGGAAGTGCGTGGGTCGAGGCTTTTTAAATGCGAAGGCCCTCCACAACCGCGAGGTGTGCAATCTCGGAGAATATTTTTTTTAAACCGATGTGGGTATGCACCGTGATGTGGTGGCAGTGGACAAGGGGCTCACCCCACTGTCCATGGCTAAAGAGAACTGGCACAAGCCTGTGGTACTTACTACAGATGACCGCAAAGAGGTATGGCAAAGCAATGAGCTTCACGGGCGCTTCTATCGGGCTCTTCATGAGCCCGGTGTAGACTTCCTAGCGTCCGTATCCTGGCTACGTTTTGGTGACCTTTTCGGGGAAACTGAAGGTTTCGTCTGTGCAATTATGGACGAAGTTATCTTAACGAATAACTACCGGAGACATATTATGAAGGACGGGACGGTTGACGTGTGTCGGGCATACCACCGTCCGGGTGAGTCCATCAGACATATAATCTCTGGTTGTTCTCGTCTGGCTAACGGCGAGTACTTGCACAGGCATAACCAAGTGGCCAGGATTATTCACCAGCAACTTGCTTTGAAATACAAACTTGCAGATTCTGAGGTACCGTACTACAAGTATGTGCCCGACCCAGTTCTTGAAAATGACCATGTCACGTTGTACTGGGATCGGTCTATCATCACTGACAGGACTATTGTTGCCAATAAGCCTGATATAGTGGTGATAGACCGACTAGCGCGCCGCGCAATGATAGTCGATGTTACCATTCCACATGACGGGAACCTCGTGAAAGCTTAGAAAGAGAAACAAATAAAATATCTCGACTTAGCACACGAGGTTGTTGACATGTGGAATGTGAACTCGGCTATCATTGTGCCGATTGTCGTAACGGCCAATGGCCTGATGGCTGAAAGCCTCGACCAACATCTCTCGAGGCTCTCGTTAGGCGGTTGGATTAAGGGCCTGATCCAGAAGGCAGTACTTCTCGATACGGCTCGCATTGTGAGGAGGTTCCTATCTCTGCAGCCCTAACCACCGGTAGCTTGGACCCTGCTCCCGATACCGGCGGAACACTATTTTTTATATTTTTAAATGTTTTTTTTTATATAGTTTATTTAAGAAATATTTAAAAATGTAAATGATGAGAACGAAAGCAAATAAACGACATAATAATAATATAATATATTTTATTTATTCAGACAACTAAAGATCCATTAGATAATTACATTTATATTGTTAGTATGAACTTAAAAAAAAAAAAAAAAAAAACTATGTTCAAATGGTTCAACTCTTGGCCCTTTCCTATATATAGTCTAAATTAATGACCTTCCGCACATGATGGCTACCATAACGGATATTATTCTATTCGCTGAAGACATTTCTCTTGTTTTTTAAATACATAGATGAAAAGCGATACGGATGTACATCATTACATGCCAACGATAATCTGACTGTTCTTTTGAAATTGTTCGTAGGTAATCATTTTTAACTTAACGCGAACAAAACTAAATGTCTTACGTTTTCATTACCAAATGTACCACAAGTGGGTCCAAATTTAAATCTTGATTGCAAAACAGTAGATGTTATTACGGAAACTGTATTTCTAGGTAATAATTGATTCAAAATTGCAGTGGGGCGCCCACATTAGAACTTCGGTGGCTTCTGTTAGATTAAGTTAAACTACCCACCAACCTACTAACCAACCAACCGTTTGTGGGTAGGTTGGTTGATGGGTAGGTTGGTTAGTGGGTAGGTTGGTGAGTAGGTTGGTTGGTTAGTAGGTTGGTGGTTAGGTTGGTGTGTAGGTTGGTTGGTGGGTAGGTTAGGTTAGTGGGTAGGTTTGTGGGTAGGTTGGTGGGTAAGTTGGTTGGTGGGTTGGTAGGTAGGTTGGTTGGTGGGTAGGTTGGTGGGTTGGATGGTTGGTGGGTAGGTTGGTAGGTAGGTTGGTTGGTGGGTAGGTTGGTGGTTAGGTTGGTTGGTGGGTAGGTTTGTGGGTAGATTGGTGGGTAGGTTGGTGGGCAGGTTGGTGGGTAGGTTGGTTGGTGGGTAGGTTGGTTGATGGGTAGGTTGGTGGGTAGATAGATTGGTGGTTAGGTTGGTGGGTAGATTAGTACGAATGTAAGTAGGTAGGAAGATAGGTGCGCCGGAGATAAGTACTTAGTGCTACCCGTGCGAAGCTGGGGCGGGCAGATAGTTATAAATAAAATACCGTATTGTAGAAAACACATTTATTATACCTATTAGATATTTTGTACTAAAAGTACTTAAAATATTTACAAACGAAATCAATATAACCATGATTCATTGAAACTATACATACAGCGAACTATTTATTTATATTATAATGTCAGATGTTACTGTTTTACATAAATAGGTAGGTACTTGAATATCAATATCTACATAATATGCACTGAAAACCCTGTTTCATACTATTAACATTGGCAACTTTAAGTAACTTCACAATTGTCAAAATACTTCAATTAAAATTATTTACATGACTCATAAAATATTTAATTTTATTTAAATTATTGCGCTAGTAAATAGGTAACTCTGTAATTACATAGTTATCGTATTTTTATCTCATCACTTCTCCTATATAATATTAATTTATCATTATTATTTCATAGCAATTGGGAAAATCTTAAAACAAATTGAAAAATATAATATTTTTTAGGTTTTTAACATTTTGTTCATAGCCTTCACGTTTACAATAATAAATTATTATTATAATTATTAGAAAAGGCAATCTTGAAAATTCGAGGAATACACAAATATACATACACGTATTATATGAGAAACATAGCTTTCGGTAACTTGGAACATCCAACCCAACCATCAAATCCTCGATAATGTTGAAATAGATAAACTAGACAGAGGTCGAATTAATCGGTATTCTGCGATGGTTCCAAAATTTCTGAATACATACAAATACCTCTAAACGGCAAATTGTTCTATTGTTATTTGCATTTTTTTATCAAAATATAATAATTTACACGGTAAAGGTATCACTGAGCAAAACGTCGATAATTATAATTATTTCAATTAAGTGGGATATTACAACATGTGCTCTTGTAGGAACTTCTCTAGCGCGTGATAGAGATGCGGCCGCACGCCTACTAAGCCATGGTCTTCGTCTGTGTAGCTCTGAAAATAAGAAAAACAGTTTACGTTTATTTCGTCCTGATTGATCGGTTGTAAAATACGACCAGTACCAGTACCAACAAACTGACATAAGACAACCAATTATGCCAGACTTGAAGGAGAGGCCTTGTAATCTGGTGCCGATCTGGCTGCAAATCTTCTACCCCAGTCTTAGGGAACTCGCGCACTAGGCGGCCACGACTGGTCGCAGCGACCTGTTACAAATCGCGCACTAAGTTGTAACGGCCAACTAGCCCCAGATCATACAATACCACTAGATGGCTACGACTGGCCGGAGTCCTGGGCATCTAGTGCACGAGATCCCTTAGTCACCATTGCGATATCATCTTCGACCAGTGTCTGCCTTTCACTTTAAGCAAGTGTTTTAGCTCCGGGCTTAGTCTAAGGCCCGTATTACAGAGACTCAAGCATTACTTGAAACTAGTTTCAACTAATCAAAAGGCTTTAAACGCGTTTTAAGTAATGCGTGAGTTTTGAGTGAGGTTCTGTAATACGGGTCTTAGACTAAGCCTGGAGCTAAAAAACTTGCTTAAAGTCTAGACTAAGGGATCTAACTGACCTAAGTGAGATCTAAGTTATGCTCAAGGCTACATTTCTAAAATATAGCCTCAATGGAAGTGCTGACGTGCCAACCCTTTTAATATAAAAACTTATTGCAATACATCTATGAATGCAGTTAACAATACTAAAAAAAATTAAGGACAGTCTACTAAGACCGTTTTCCAGTAGCTACAAACGGTATAGGTACCTTCCCTTAATGTCCTATCTCAAAAATCCACCCTATATAATAATGAGCTCACCATCTGCGTGAAGTAGACATCTTGTCTCTGCAGTAGCCGAGACAATAACATAGCGTGCTGGTAGTGCACGTTGTCGTCTGCAGTGCCGTGGATCAAAAAGTAGCTCTTGTTACGAAGGTTTTCCGCCTAAGTAATAACAGGATTATTAAAGTTGCATGACATTTGTTATTCATTAATATTTACTCACATTGTCATGCTCTAGATACGTACCACTTGTTCAGTAAGAAGTGACGACACTGCGTAACCTTCGGCGTTTAATGACGGCAGTCCCATGTAACGTTCAGTGTAGATTGTGTCTGTAACCAAAAACAATTACATCCAGTATAAAATACAGAATCTTCAATGGGACATTGACAATGAAAACACAGGTTTAGACTGAAATTTTTCTCAGCTTTAGCTAGCATAGTACTTTAGGTTGGTTCTAGCACAAATATTGAAAGGTATAAAGAAGAGAATTTAAAATATCAGTTTATAGTTCCTATGAGGTGCATTAAAGGAAACGTCATATCCAGATCACCCTGTACAGTTAGTCCACCTACCAAATACTGATTGGCAAATCGTTTCACCACGGTATTACTTGTAAAAAATGGAAAGTAGAGTAAAAATTAAGAATTGGTCATTCCATGGATGCTAACCATAGAACCTCCAGTCCACAACAGGAGCGACAGCGGCTGCGCACCTGAAGACGTTACCGCCCTCAGCGAGCGCTTTACTAGCCGCGTACCCGCCATACGACCAGCCCCAGATGCACGTCCGATTTCCGTCTATCCAGGATAGGTTGTCTTGTAAATATCTGAAATAATAGTAGAGAGCATTAAAAAAAGTAAAACAGTAGTGAACTTGAGAAGAAGTTCATCAATTAAATAACTAATACCTAATCTCGCTACCAATCATTATTTGCGGGCAGTACCTAAACTGCCTAATTGAAGAGTATTCATGCACGGGGTGTTGCTGGATCTCCATAATTGACGGTTACTACGTTTATATAACGTATCGATTAAGTAACGTGCTCTATGCTCTAATGTAAGCTTACCCTTACCATAGAGCATTAATCAAACGTAATCTTAGAATTTTTATTTTGTAAAACTCCTTCGCCTATGATTAAAACAAATTGCTCCAGTCTGTAGCACCGCCGCGGGCCTTGCCGCAGGAGCCGCAAGGAGCCGCCAAACAAAGGAGTGCCACTCGACAAAAACCGGCACTGTGTGTAGTAGCCTTAAGCCTCGTGCAGACTGACACCGGTAATTGCTCTCCCGTGAAGTTTTCTTTAAAATTGTTTTGTTAGAGTCGCGTCACGCCAGTCTGCACGAGGCTTTAAGAGGATCCGGTTTTTAAGAGGGTATATAAAGATTACTGGTGTTTATAGAACTAGAAATTCAAACTTACTTCGTAACATTGATTTGATCTTCAATCTCAACTGTTCCTAGCTTCCTGTTCAAAGCGAACATGTTGGTGACCCCTCTAAGCCCAGAGCCTCGTCCGTCGATGTGAGCAATGGCAATACCCCAGCGGCTGACGAGGGAACTGCCCCAATCGAGCGACCATTGCTTTGTCACTAGAGCTGTGTCTGGACCACCATACCTGGAAAAAAAAGATTGTGAGTAAACACAAACTCACTCAACAAACACATTAGACCATTTACAGGCACCTACGGATGGTCATGGAGTTGATCAGTCAGAAAAATTAAGTTATCTGCCCATTCCAAACAGTAGTTGGTTCCTATGTAGAAAAAGTTGATAAGTCAACAAAACAATACATAGTGCATTGATATGATCGCAGAAAAAGATCAGCTCACAACAGGCCAAGGAGTGGAGGAATACCGCCATACAGCAATAAAGAACTATCACACATACTCACACATAGACCAGTAGCGGCACATTAGTCCTATTGGCATAGTCGGCCGGAGCCTGAATGTGTACATCAGCGGCCGGCAGCCCCACGCTGACGGGCACGGCCACGCGGATGGTGGCGGGCAGCTGGCGGTTGCTGGTGATGGCGGTCAGCTCCGCGCTGTCATCCCACATGCGAACCAGGGAACCGTTCTGGAACATACATTATTGAGATCATCATTTAGAAAATTCACAAGAATTGTAAGGTCTTGTACCGTTCTGGTACAAGACCTTACAATTCTTGTGAATTTTAGTCTTTACTTTTAAAGCCAAAACTTGTTAGGCCATTCCAAAACAGACACTAAGTGAAACCGGACCCAGAGCGGCCTAGCAGACTCGCTAATGCCTTACGATGCAGGACACTCGTTCAGTGAATGTGGACGCTCCTCACGTAACGCGCGTGGCATTTCACCGCCGCACAACAGACCCAGCATAATTCATAGTGACTCACAGAGTCACCATGAATTGTCCCAGATACTTAAGAGCGTTTATTCTGAAGGTGGGCAACGCCGCAAATAGATGTCAAATATTGAACTGTTTTGATTAATTTAGCAATATTACTGTGTGGAAATAAAAAATGTGGCTAACTAGCGAACTAGAATATTGATTTGGATATGCAATAATTAATATTGTAACACCGAATGTTTAGTTTTAGATGTAAAAACACTATTTGGAAACTTTCCAAATGATTTTTTACACCTAAAATGGGTACAACAACAAATGCAATGTTATAATTGCAATTCATTATTAATATTCCAGTTCGCTAGTTAGCCAGATTTCTTATTTCTATTCAGTAATATTGCTATACGAATCAAAACAGGTAAATATTTGACAGTTATTTGCGACGTTGCCAACTTTCAGGATAAACCCTCTTAACACCGTACTCCCGATGGATGGTGCTAGCCGGATACCGTGACTGAATGTGGATAATAAGAAACATCTACTGCCATTGTCTCTTATTTGGGATCCCCTAAGGCGTGGGACATACACAAGTGGCGAGTGGAGCGAGCGTGACGCGGTCGTGACGACGGTGTGGCGCGGGCGTTGTGCGGCCCGTTTCATATTAGAACATACACAAGAGGTATGGCGCGAGCGAGGCGACAGTGCGGCGAGGGCGTTGTGTGTATGTTCCACGCCACGTCGTTCCCATACATTTTATATGAAACATGAAACGGGCGGCGCAACGCCCGCGCTACACCGTCACCACGCCCGCGCTTTCCGCCACTTGTGTATGTCCCCCGCCTAAGGATCCCAAGGGAATCCGCCTTTAACCAACAGTTTACATCAATATCGGAATTAGCACTCACGGTAGCGTAAATGAAGATTTGTGGCACATCAGGACCAGCACAGTTGATGGTGATTCTGTCACCAGCGTTGCTGAGGGTAGCTTCATTGTAGAGGCACTTGCCTCCGTCCTCCTTCTGGATGCCGCAAGTGAAGCATGTTACCTCAGCAGAGGGGTTCACCGTGTAGATGTGTTGTTCCGCTGAGTCTTCTTCGCTTGTGGCTTTGTACCAGCTGGAAAAGAGAAATTATTCATGAGAATTGTAGAATAACTTTGCATTGAACCCGGGTTTTCATCAACTACTCGTATAATCAGAAGAAGTCAGAAGTTTTTACTAATTAGGTGCTTTGGAGTATTTTATATTCCCTATTGATCTAGTGGGATGTTTAAGATTAGATAAACTGATTTTTGTTTATTTAAAGTAGACGTCAAGCTATATTTTCCAGTCTTACCTTGATGAGATAATGAGGTATGGATTGCTACTATCATTCTACCATCATTATCATTAAAAAAAATAAAAAAAAAAATCGTTAATTGTATAATTTATAAATTATACATAATATTTATACTAACATGACGTTATCAGAGTTCCAGGCTAAGATCTCAAGCACAGTGTGTGCTGTGTCGACGCGGTTCAGATGGTTCCACACGGCAGTACCAGTAGTAGGCTGCGACGCTTGAACTATTTGCTTGTAAAGCACTCCATCAACAAGCTGAAAAGGTATTTAACAATAATTATTAGAGAGCCTAGCATAATTTGAATAGAGGCAAGTTAGAGAGGTAAGTCGTTAAACATATAACCTTATTAACTGAGTTTTGAAGATAAAGCTGCAGTTATTTTGCTTCACAGGTTTTTTATAAATTAAAAATATTTTAATATAAACTTGACAGATGAGAATATGGAGTGCCATACTATTTTATATTTCACGACATCTATTGGTAAATGCAAGAATTGACACCAAGCTGAAAGTGTAGTCCAAGGAATGGAAGCGAGATGGCGTTGTTTGCTCTTTAATTTTAGTTCCTCGAGAAGCTACCAAGGCTACGAATAATAAATGTATTATTCGTAGTACCAAGGTATATTTTATGTATAAATCGACCAAAATGTTTCGCGTACTTACCGAAGGTAAAATGGTGATGAAAGCAGTGCCAGCATCGTTAAAGAAGAACGGAATATTGTCGATCCAGCCGTTGGGCTCATCATAAGTGAAGATCTGATTTTAAAAAAAATATATAAGAAAAATATAATTTAAAAAATATATGGGGTACAATATTTAAATAAACAAAAATTAAAAGACTAAACATTTAGTTCATATTGTATTTTGACTAAGTACATAATTACTACTTATTGAAAATTTCGATACAGATTATTTAGATTGTAGCTTGTAAGTAGGTGTACAATATAGTTGCAAAGTTAGTTTTTTTTTCATCACTAAATGTAAAAAAAACCTTCATGCAATTAATATTTCAGGAGGAACTTACCAGAGAGCAAGTTTCTTGTCCAGCAGTGCACAGCTGTACTCTCATCTGAGTTTGTACTCTGTTCGTCCACACCAGAGCAATAGACAAGTTTGTCACGAATTTCACCGTCTTTATAATGGGCCTGAAAACAGTAAATTGAATGACTTTAGTCCAAGAAAAATTTAAAACAATTTTAGGTAGGTAATGATTGATCACTCTGTAATAGCTACACAGACTTATCCACTCATAACTTGCAAAACTTTTTTTATTTTTTTATTTTGTATTTTTTGTTCTTTTTACTTTATTTAATTTGACATTTTTAGTGATTGTACCTACCGACTTTTGATTTTCAAAAATGTATTTTATAAAAACCTTTGATATTTTGTATGCCTTTTGGCGGAACACAGCTCGGATCTTTTTTATTATAACACCTTCTGTATGTACCCTGTGTTCACGAAATAAATGAATTTGAATTTGAATTTGAAAAAATCATTAATAAAATAACTTGTAACAAATGAAGAAGAGTTTCATTAACTTGACGTCTTGAAAACATACAAATACCTACAAATAGTATCTGCCAAAATTTAAAATCTTCAAGAGAAATAAGTCTATACAACCTTCTAAACCAGTCAAAGATTTTTCCGAAACTGATAAGGGGGTAAAATTATGAGCCTTTATAGCTTCTTCTCATCTCATTACCTTCTTCTCAAGAAATAAATAAAGGTAATGATAAACTTTCAGTGATGCAGACACGCCCCGCGTGTTTCTGTAATCTTTATAAATTGACGTGGCCTGGGTATATACTCGTAATATATATATTTTAAGGGTACAAAAATAATGTCATCATGCAGTGCCGCCAATCCACGAGGCGTGTTTGGCGGGATGTGTATGTGGCACCCTAAAAGGCGAGCTATGTTATGTAAATAAATAAAGATATCTAGTCCCAAGATTATTTAATAAAATAGATCTGTTAAGACAAAACCCTAAAGTAAGTAAAGGTATGTTAAAGTCAAAAATAAGGAGTGTGTTTCTCGATAACGAAATTTAATTTAATTAATGTTGCTACATTATTTGTGTATAACGAATAGCAAGCGCTTCTCGCCATCAAACTGGAAAGTTTGGCGAGTAAAACTGTAAAAACAAAAAATAATGTAAGTACCGATGTTTGAGAATAAAAATTTAAAAAAATTGAGTTGGCAATGAAAGTTTTAACACACAAACAAAACTTACTGGTCGAGGTCAGCGGGAGCGGTGTAGATGTTGGGGAGAACGTTGCCGGTGGTGTCTGATACGTCCACTAGAGTCACTGACACCGTTGGATTGGGTGTACCAGACTGAAACGAAATAAGTTAAAATTAATTGACGACACAATTATTTGACGACACGGTTGGCGCAAAGGCTGAGCGATCGACTGCTGCGCAACGTGTCGCGGGTTCGATCCCCGCACGGAACAAATATTTGTATGATCTACAAGTAGTGTATGTGAGTTTCTTCTTAGTGTGGGGCAACATTTTCTAAAAAAAAAAAAAAAAGCAAGCAGCTGCTAAGCTAAGCAGTTTTGGCCAAAAATTATGAAGGGATATAAGATGATACTAGAGGTATCAAGGTAAGTTGCGGAATTATCAGAATCATTGGACATCATCATTTCAACCGAAAAAAATCTTCAGCGGGACATAGGCCTCCCCTAAGTATCATCACTTCGACCGGTTCTGTGCTTCTCGCATCTAGCGGATTTCTGTGGTCTTCATAAGGTCATCGGTTCACCGTTGGTGGCCATCCAATGCTACATCCTCCGGTACGCGGTCGCCACTCCAAAACCTTTCGGCCCCATCGACAATATGTTCTGCGAGCAATGTGGCCTGCTCACTGCCACTTAAGTTTGACAGTTCTTCGAGCTATGTCAGTTATCTTAGTTCGCCTGCGGATCTCATCCATTGGACATATTTGTGAAAATAGACCAAATGAATGATGATTCATTATGAGATGCTCGTTACAAATAACGGCGAAAGATTAAATAACACATTATTAGCTTATCTAGATTAAGTTGTCTTTAAGATTGAGTTTCACTGGAGCAAAGGCAATTAATCTTAAACAGCTTCTACTTATTATAGACCTATTAAGATATATTAAGTGGATCATTAGATTGTGATTATCTGAACATTATAATAAATACTTATTATAATGTTCAGCTAATCACAATCTTAGCGAACGATCGTTGAGACGTTAAACCTAATCTCTAACCACAACCAATATAAACATAATAAAATAAAGAAAAGTAATCAATTGATTTCCCTATGTCCACAACGTCGCTTAGGCACAACAAATGAGGACAGAACATTCTTACTATGTTTACGAACAAAGTGTACAGGAGCCAGAAGTCAATTTTACTACGAGAGATAGGCCCACAGTTGTTCTTGAAGTACAGCCTGTATTATGCAAAAAGTCTAAAGAGACAAATTACTAGTGTGCTCAAATGCTGTGACATTCTGGCTACTTATTGTTTTTATCATGTTACTTTTGAGTATCACCGTGGATGATGGGCCTTTACTAATAGGTGCTACTGAAAATATGTTATTCTTATTGCTATAACCACCAAAAATTATTGAATAACATTAATTTTAAATTATCCCTTTGGCTTTGTAAATATTATGAAAACCATAAATGGTGCATGTTGTGTTAGCCTGTAAGTAATTGTTGCACTTATAAACGTAGGTATTATTAAGGAATTTATTTTAAATGTAGTGTGTAAACAATTGTTGGCTAACCTAAATAAATAAATAAATAAATAAATAAATAAATAAAATACAATTCCTATTGAAGTTATAGGCTGACACATGTAAGCAAATTACTCGCTACGAAGAAAGTAAAGTCCAATAATGAATGAGTTCGAATTTACGACTTCTCGTACTGCTATTCGTGTCTTCAACCAATTATATACCGACAGCTATTAAGCAATTAAATGGAATTATGGTTAAAATAAATAAAAATAAAAATGTTAATTGATAATGTTTTTTTTTATAATCTGCATGAGTTTTTTGAGAAAAAATAATATTTATACGTAATTTATTTGCCTTTTAATACTATTGCATCTATCCGACACGGGTTTTTTAAACGTTCAAAAATTAGGCTCAACAGTCTGAGCCTAATTTAATTAACGTTTAAAATAAGAACTGATGTGCACAGTTATGCAATTAATATATCTTTATCTTTATCTCGCTCACCAGTCTATAGGATGTTTGCCGCTTTTTCGTACAGTTAACCTTCTGTAAGAGTATTTTCAGTGGTAAAAGTGCTTTCCATTATAAGGGAACAGAATCAATAACTAATTCCGCTCAGCTATCAATCGTCACGTTCTGAACAATAGTATTATGTTAAAGGCTCGTGTTATGTACCGTGTTATTGAGATGGCGAGAGGAAACGGCTTTGAGAAAAGAGAAAAGTAAAAATTATAGAAGAAAATTCCGCGAAAGATTGAAAACGTTGCCATAGGAATTGTTTGGATAGTGTTTAATGTTATCCTCCACTGTTTTATTGGAATGTTGTACGTTGTTAACGCATAATTTTCTCATGGATTAAAATAATGCTTTTGCGCATTCTACAATTAATCCTATTGACCCAATCCTATAATCCTATTGAATTAAAACCTATTGACCGCCCCAGTCGGATTAATACGACAAATATTTTCGTGCGCGTGCCGCCTCAGCCGTATTTATACGACTGAGAACCTATGTTAGTTTTTTGGTTTGTATTTCATTGCACGAGCTGATTATCAGTGCAATAAATCGTCATAAATCGAAAAATCGTCGATTTCTCTACAATGTAATTAGATAATCAGAAAATTAAATAAACGACATAATAATTAAAACCTCGTCCGAGGACCAGTGTCTTAGTTCACGTGCATGACAAAAAAGCTTCGTTTTCATTCAGTCAAGTAGATGGGAGTTTTACCCTCAAGACCTACTAGACTTGCAAAGCCCTATCCGTTACGGTGCTTTTATATATTTTTGGCAAACATTCGTTAGACGAGCTTTTGTTATGCAACGAACATTCATTCGAGACACGAACATTATTGTTCTGGAGCACCTTCTATAGCAGTACAAAGAGCTTTTAACTCGTGGCCAAAATTGGAACTAATGCCGCCATTTTGCTTTCTATACATTTAGCAAAACCATTGCACTAAATGGTTACTAACAGCGGCACCCTGTCAACGTCATTCGAGCGCCAAAAAATCCTTGTAAAAGTGTAGAGAATTTGTATTTTGTGTTTGGATTCTTACACACTCACAAAATTGTTCTTTTTTCGAATGAATGTAAAAACATATTCCAAACCGAATGTTTGCAAACACCATTACCAAAAGAACAAAAACTTACATTGAAACTTCTTATTTTCAAACAATGTCAACATTCAAGATTCGAACTCGACGTTTGCTCCAATTTTAAAATCTCCGCATTATGACGAACGTGTCATATCTGACTTGGATCTCTCGAATACCGGCGGCATTGGTCCCACTGGCAGTAACACCAAACGCCTCCGATATACACTTTCACTTGTATCGCGAGCTGCCTCGACAAACGTTGTCTTGTCCAATGATTCAAAAAAAAATCCCATAGAAAATGTACTTTCAGTTTTCTCGAATTTTGCTACTTTTTTTTTTTTTTTTTCTTGTGGCAACCTGATTCAGACAAACATTTTAAAACAATAAAAAATCGAATCGATTCAACCGTTCTGAAGTTTTGTGCTTATGCTATTCCTTTGCGATAAACAGGCAAACCTCTATTAGGCCGGTTACAGTTTGGTTAAACATGAAATGCAACACACGTTGAAACAAATTCGCCTAGTGTTGTGTTCAACATTTAATGTTGCATTACATACATTTGGACGTTTTATTTGTGTTAGGTACATTTCATGTTACGTCGTACCAATTTGTAGCCTATCGTTCCTTCTGCTGGGACAGAGGTCTCCTCTCTGTAAGAGGGAGTGGGCAGCCACCACGAGGGCCCAGTGCGTTTTGGTAGATGTCTCATGTCTTATCGAACTTCTAGTTCTAGGAAATACCTGTTTCCTCACGATATATTCCATCACCGTTTTGAGAGCAGTGCTGATGAAAAAAAGTGAAACTCGTATTTCAGACCACCACTGCTCCCAGCAAAAATATCGGCGATCCAAATTTATGGGAAAAAAGTGCGCTAAATTCTGTTGGATATATGAAGCTAGTGTCTGCTGGTTAATCATAGTATCCTTACTAAGGTGAGAAATGTGAAAGTAAGATTGTTTGTTTGTCCTGCTTTCATGTCTAAACCAACACGGTTGCTTCGCCTCGTGAAAATTGGCAACTTATGGTCAATGCTTGAAACTCTTGTTAATAAACTTCGGTATTGAAACTAAAGATGTGCTAACATGTTCTAGCGTATACGAGAACAACAGTGGATTATTTTCTTATCAATATAAATAATGATTTCAGTGTTCATTAAATTTTCATTAATTGATAACGCCAAAAGAATTCACAGTCTCGTGCGAAGCCAGCTAATTAGCACAGCAATCAATCTGCCTAGCCTTTTCCCAACTATGTTGGGGTCGGCTTCCAGTCTAACCGGATGCAGCTGAATACCAGTATTTTACATGGAGCGACTGCCTATCTGACCTCCACAACTCAGTAACTGGGTAATAGGATACCCCTTGGTAAGACTGGTGTCAGACTTTCGGGCTTCTGACGACTCGTAACGACTGTCAAAGATCCACGAATGACAGCCGGGACCAACGGCTTAACGTGCTTTCCGAGGCACGGAGGAGTCTCGGTATGCAGAGATGGTCACCCATCCACTGACCAACCCCGGCAAGCGTAGCTTAACCTGATGGATCGACCAGTGCGGCTGTTGTTACTTAGCCACGAGCTCCTCAGCTAATTAGCACAGCAAGTTTCTTAAATGTATATCAAATTGTTACATGTAGGTCATAAATTGGCATATTGAACAATATATGGCTATATTGTTCTACGGTGCTTTCGTATCATATAGGTACTGATGCCTCTGTGTGTCACTTCCATCCCAATTCAATGACTCCAAATCAAATATTAAAGTAGAATCCAATTCCCGTTAACACAAGAGCGGGTGACGCAATTACCCGAAGGAATTGAGTTTACCGAGACTATGTGCAGTTGAATTTCTAGCTTCAACAGTTCATTATAACTTGCAACGCTTGTTGGAGTTTCCAATGATTAAGGTGATGCACTTTCCCAAACTTGGCTTGGGGCGTGAATAAATATTGTGTTTGCATTGGAAGTTATAGTGGAAACACTAGGTGATATAGTTTACGTGAGGATAATTTAGTTGGGAGTTTGGATGTGCTAGGGTTCCCACGTCTGAGGGTAATAAATGTAGTGTGTATGTATGTTTTAGCTCTTCGTTTTCGCCAGACGGAAATTACTCTTGGATTTCCCTATCACCTTAAATATTGGAAATGGCTATGAAATTGGCGTTTTTTTTCTCACAAATAGAGAACCTCGTCACTTCTATGATTTAAAATATTCATCAATTGCTTGGTATTATATCGAATAATGACCATCATAGACAACTACCAATAGTAAAAAAACCTTATTACTTATAGTTTTATAAACATAAAAAATACCTTAAAAATGACTCCTCATTTTGTTAGCAGAAATGACTACTGTTTGTTTTAACTTAGCCAAAACTTATTTTTGTCGCTTAATCTAAGTGGCCTATTCGTTAACTTAGTTTTTAAACATTTGTTCATAAAAGTTTTAAAACATTCGTGTTCATGGTTGAAATATAAATTAAGAACATGTTAGTATGAAAAATGCAACTTCTTTAAAATTCTCCATACAAAACGCTGATTTCATAGGTTACATACCTATTATTACCTATTATAGTATACCTATTATTAATGATTCGGTTTCATTGTCAAAATACGAAATTTTATTTTCTTGTTAACATGACCGTTCAAAAGTGCCTTATATGTGCCTATTTGAAATAAATTATTTGTTACTTGAAAAATAAACGATTAGCATCTTACTCCTAGATTTTAAGAACCATTCAGTAGATTGTTTACTGTGTTGATATTTTGTACCTACAACATGGACTCCCAATATTTACATAACAGTGGACGTTTTAAAATTAATATGATTTGGTGGTTTAACAAATTACTAATTATAGACTCATCTAGGAGGACGCATTACGTTGCTAATTTTACGAACAAACATTTGGTCAAATTAAGTGAAAAGGTTTCAATTTCCAAATTAATAATTAGATTAAGTTGAGAACTTATCACAAAAAAACACCAACAAAAACGCATTTCTACTAATGGATTTCATTAATTCATTGAAAGAAAGAAAGAAAAGAAAAGAATGAAAGAAAAGAAAGAAAGAAAGAAAAGAAACGAAAGAAAGAAAACAAAAGAAAGAAAAGAAAAGAAAGAAAAAATACATTTACTCAGCACAGACTAAGAGGCACACAACACAACATAATTATTGTACTACAAATTAAAAAAGAAAGAAAACAAATAAAAAGTGTAAAGTGCGTTCAAAGATATTAGCAGGAAAGTGTGCCTCGCGGCTGCGCCAAATGGGCCTAGTTCAGCACAAAAGCCAGACAACTAGTGCCTGACGCTGGTTTTCAACTAGACCTGAAATTCATTCACTCATTGACACTTATGAAGGAAAGTACCACGCGTAGACGTGCCATAAAACAGCAAGAACTTACTATATACAGCCAAGGATGTGCCAATTTTCGTAAACTAATCGTAGATGGCTGTAATTTTATAAAGAACACGTCTATTTCGTGTAATTGCTATACCTAATGTCAATTTCGTAATCAACAAAGCGTTTACTGTTTATAATACAATTAAACAGTAATTATCACTTATCTTTCTGTCAAGTGGAATCGATCTAGGTTAATCTGATTAGATACTGTTTACTAAGACTTATACACCATTATCTGATTATACAAGACAACTTCAGTAATCTTCTTCCTTTTTCGAGTGGTTACTAACCCGTCGTCAGTTTTTTAAATTATTTTATGCCTTCAATGGTATTTTTTTTTTAGTTATTTAATATTTTCAGAAAACTAATTATCTCTTACCTTGGGGTAGCGGATCTCATGATGCTGGGTGTACTGGTAGTTGGCGGACCCAGGCAAACCATAGTGAGGAACCTTCATAGTCCTGACGCCGGTGTCATCGAACGTCACGTACGCCATCTTGTTTCCGTCTTTTGAAAAGTAGATAGCGTTGCTCGAGCCGAACACTTCCTCTGTAAAGATTTAGTAACACTTAGAGCCTGAGAATGGTTGTCAAAAGTGGTGAACCAGTTTTATGTGTATTATGGAAAACGTCGCGAGGCAAGTTTTGAGTTTGAATTTAGATGGCTTTAAGAGTAGGAGGAGACCAAAGAAACGATGGATGGACTGTGTGAAAAATGATGTGGTGGATTAGAAAAGTATGGAAGAAAAACATATGTTACGCAGGCGCCGACCCCAAATAAATTGGGATAAGGACAGGAGATTGATGATGGTGATGATGAA
Source organism: Agrochola macilenta (assembly GCA_916701695.1). Classification (NCBI taxonomy): domain Eukaryota; kingdom Metazoa; phylum Arthropoda; class Insecta; order Lepidoptera; family Noctuidae; genus Agrochola; species Agrochola macilenta. Next base: position 16,159,781 of record OU753560.1, on the reverse strand, counting down.
TTATGGGTTTGTATTTTTCTGACTAAACTACATCCCAAGTAACGACGAAATATTTAATCTTATGTTGCTATATATATTCTATCATGATAACCTCTCTCTAGAGACCAAAATACCTGGTTAGATAGTACAAATAATTTTGTCACTATGGCATATTTTTACTACGACTTCAACTTTATCGAAAGCCTCTTTGTGTAATGGGTAGGCATGCATCTCGTTTAATTTCCCTTGAGAGTAAATGAGAGTGCTCAGCTGGATAGTCGAAACTCAGAGGAAACTACCGACTAGTAACTTTGCCATATGATGGAAATAATAGTTTAAATTGAATTACGGTTCTCTACTACAGTTAATAAGTATTTGGATGGTTTTACAATAAACACGATTACGCGGGAGATAAACTTCGATAGAAAATAATCAATAAGATTTTCATTTCTACTTAGGTATCACAAAAGATGCCTACAATTCAAATTTGCTTACTTATTTAGCTAATAGGGATGATGCCTGGGTAAAAAAAATGAAATTCTAATTAGTCCGTCAGTCAGATAATAAAAAAATATTAGACACGTATTTTTTTGCTTTATCATAAAAAATTACTTAGATAAAACGCATTTTAAGTAAGGGAGTGGGGGTCGCTACGCCACTAGTATGTATAAAATCTACATACTCGTGACATCATGACACATTTTACCTAAATGTATTGTAGTAATCTTTAGATTACCTACGTAAATAAAAAAAAAAAATAAGTATGTGTCCAATATTTTTTTTATAATCTCAAAGAGGGACTAAAAAAATTTTTTGTCGTCATCCCTATTGCAGAACGTTTTACGTTTTATGTTGATCAAAATTCAATACGGCAGTTATGATAAACTAAATCAACATACAACGCAAAAAATCGAGGCCATTCGCAAAAAACGAAATAAATTTTGAATTTGACGAATCCCCTATAATTACGAACCTTCGTAGACCCAATCCGGGATGCCATGATAGATCACATTCAGCCTTCCAGTGGTCGTTATCTGTCGTGGAGTATTGGTCAGACCGTCCTGGTAGTAAATGTTGTTCAAGTAGACGAAGGCCAGAGCAGTTCCTGAGGGTCCCCAGACGAAGTTCTGGAGAAAGGCTTCATCAGCCTCGATGCCCGAGGGAATGATGTCAACACTGCTTCCAGTTGCGATGTTTATGGCTGCGTAGCGGGCGAGGAAACTGTATCTGTATACCTGGAAATAGAGGTTCCTATTAATTAAGAGCGTTTATTCTAATAGTTGGCAACGTCGCAAATAGCTTTTATTAATTATGAAATGTAATAATTAATATCAAACTAACACCGAATATTTAGTTTTAGATGCAAAAAATTGAAATTATAACACTGAATTTGATGTTGTAACCGTTTTAGGTGTAAAAAAAACCGGCCAAGTGCGTGTCGGACCACGCACAATGTAGGGTTCTGTAGTTGGGATGAATTTATCCCAAGAACAAACTTAACATTGTAGTTGAAAAACATGTTTTCCCATACGGAATGTATGGGCGATCACGTTTTTCAAACCGCAAATTTAAGTTGGTCGATTATTACTCGTTAACCTGTACAGCCTACTTAACACTGATAGTTTTCCTTTTAATTTCTCTCACACTTGACTCTAACAAAAAATTTTAGTTAAAAGCTTAATATTTCGCAAACGGATCCCTGAATCCAAAAATAGTCCTAACAAACTCACAATATTTTTAAAACACCTTTCTCACAATACCCCACAACATGGGGTATATGAGGAAAAAAAAAACATCCCCACTTTACGTGTAGGGGAGGTACCCCTGGGGTGCAAGCAGAAAACCTCCCAGTGTGCCTGATGGCTGCTGGTCCCTTATGGATACGTCCGAGGGGAAGAGCAGTCGTTGGGCCGGTGCACTCTGGGCATGGACAATACTCTCTTCGAAAAAGGCAGCGGAGTTTTTCGGAGAGGGTATTGTTTATGGCGAATTTCTGCAAGGGGGAGAGCGTTACGCTCCTCCTGGGTGGATGGTGGCCTACTCCCCCCTCTGCTGCTTGCAGAGGGTCGGTCGAGTGGGTGCAGGTTAGGACCTGAAGGTCCGTGGGAGAGGAGGGGCCCAATATGGGCCAAGGAGGAGGATTCTCCATGTTGGAGAAGCAGGGGCGGGGCTCGTTGTGCACTCACCCTGCCAACGAGCTGGCAGCGGGAGAACTTGTTTTCCTGACTGCACCCGTCGAAATCGTAATCCGGAAAGAGATCACGGTCATGTTTTGTGACTCGGAACGGGACGAGGATCTTGGCTTAAACGCCCGGATCGCGAGGACGTAAACCTCTATAAAAAATTCCTCTAATACCAAGTTTTGGTGCGTGGCGAGGGTATGGATGGCTGAGGAGTAGTGCCATCGGTAACTTTTAGTTGCAGGTGGTGCATCAGTCGTTAGCGCACCCCCAGCCGGGGACCAGTGGAATCCTTGGGTTGAGTTAAAAATGCACACTTACCTAGGGACAAGGGGTAACCCTAGGAATGACGATTTAAATCCCCCACACTCGTGGGATCTATTATGACAAAGCTGAAAAATAAAACAAAAATAAAAAGTGTAGAGGTGGTGAGCGATACGGGGTCGGAGTCCGACGCCGCATCTGGCGAGAGTAGAGAGGAGCGTGTGGAGATGAGGGCCGCAACTAAAAAGAAGTTAGAATTCTTTAAGCGGTCCAAACTAGGGGACGGCCAGGGGTCGTCCTCTGATGGCGGAAACAATACCCGCAAAAAACTAAAAAAGCGGGGCGGGGTTCGGGATCGGGGTGTGGCCAGAGGGCTCTCCACCCCGGAGGACGGCGAGCCGAACAGAGGCTTAGGAGAGTCCAGCCGCACCGCGGCCCTCTCTGAGTCCTCGGGCGGCGAGCCGGACGTTGCTGGCAGCTCCGAGTTGCAGGAAGCGGCCAGCAGCTTCGAGGAGGTCGTTGCAACAGCGGTCAAGGCTGTGGGCATGATGAGGATTCAGTCCTCAAGGGACAACGCCATGCCCGCAGCCACGGCCTCCATAATGGCGGCAGCGAGGGCCTATCAGGTGGAGCCCCCGTCGGACGCACTGTCCGAGATGCGGGCGGAGGTCAGCCGCTTGACGGCCGCTATGGAGCTTCTCCGGAAGGAGAACGAGGAGCTCCGAGCGGACCTGGTCCGGCTTCAAGGAGCTGGCCTCCCGAAGGTGCCCCAGGGGGAAGCGGTGCAAGGGCAGGGCCTGCCCTTGCAGGCGGAGGACCGGGTTCTGACCCTGGTGCAGCAGCAGATGGCAGCATTTAACAGCCGGTTTCCTGTATTGGAGGGCATTGTCCTGCGCCCTCCGCTAGCGGCGAGCAAGCCGGCAACTTTTGCTGCCACCGTGGCTGCTTCGGCCAAGCCCGCGGCCAAGCTTGCGGCCCAGACCGCGGCCAAGTCTGCAGCCAAGCCAGCGGCCAAGCCAACGCCTCCAGCGAAAGCGGCACCACCGGCGAAAGCGGCACCTCCGGCGAAAGCGGCGCCGTCCAAAGCCAAGCCCAAAAAGGGCGGGACGGCTGCACAGGCAGTTGCGCAGAAGGCCATGGCGGCAGAACGGTCGCCCCCGCCCCCACCTCCTAATTCCTCTCTGGCCGATGCCGAATGGCAAGTAGCCGGGGAGAAAAGAGAGGCGGGTAAGGCCAAAAGGGCGGCCAACAAAAAGGAGAAGCGGCAACAGCGCAAGAAGCGTAGCGCCGCGGCTAGGCTCCGCGCCCCGAAGTCCGCAGCTGTAGTGATTACACTACAGCCGGAAGCGGAGAAGAAGGGCGTGACCTACCGTCAGGTGCTCGCCAAGGCGTGGGCGGCAGTGAACCTGCAGGAGATCGGCGTCACCGATGGCTTCCGCATGAAGGTCACTGCGACGGGGGCTCGGATGCTGGAGATCCCCGGTGCGGCCAGCGGCCCGACCGCCGACGCCCTGGCCGAAAGGCTCAGGGCGTCCTTCAATGCGGAGGCCTCTACCGGCGTCGTCGCCGCTAATACCGCGGCAGGGCCATCAAAGGGGGCCCAGGAGGAGGCTCAAATGGACTGCCATTGATGGCCCCATTACGCCTCCTGCAGGCGAACATCAACCACTGCGCCGCCGCTCAGGATCTGTTGCTCCAGAGCATGGCGCAGTGGTCGATTAACATCGCCGTGGTCGCTGAGCCGTACTTTGTCCCGCCCAGGGATCACTGGGTGGAGGACCTGAGCGGCTCAGTGACCATAATTTCGTCGGCCGCCGCCGGTACCCCGTCCCTCGAGGCCGTCAAGAAGGGACCGGGTTGCGTGGCAGCACGGTTCGGGGAGATTGTCGTAGTAGGAGCGTACTTCTCCCCGAGCCGAACTCTCGCCGAGTTCCACAACTCCCTTGGGGAGCTGAGAGTCGTCGTCGTCGGGTACCATCCCCTCCCCGTGATCGTCCTCGGGGACTTCAATGCCAAGAACGTGGCTTGGGGTTCCCGGTATACGGACACACGGGGCAGGATGGTGGAGGACTGGGCTCTGGAGACGGGCCTGGTCGTCCTAAACCGGGGTTCTGTCCCCACGTGTGTGCGGATGCGGGGTGAATCAGTGGTGGACATCTCGTTCGCCAGCCCCGCTCTGTCGCCGCGTGTCATCGACTGGCGCGTCATGGAGGGGGTGGAGACCTTTTCCGATCACCGGTATATCCGGTTTGACGTCTCCGCCCAGACCTCGGGCACGCCGGTCAGACAGACCCCGAGTGGTCCGCGGTGGGCGCTGAAGCAGCTGGACCGGGAGCTCCTCCTGGAAGCCTCGATCGTGCAGGCCTGGGTGTCATCACCGAACAGGCCTGCCGACATCAATGACGAGGCGGAGTGGTTCCGGGAGGCCATGTCCGAAATTTGTGACGTGGCTATGCCCCGGGTCCAGCCCGGACGTGCTCGGCGCCAAGTGTACTGGTGGTCGCGTGAGCTTAGCGCTTTACGCGCGGCGTGCGTCGATGCGCGCCACCGGTACTCCAGGCACCGCAGGCTTCGTATCCGCCCTCCAGATACGGAAGCCATTGAGGCGGAGCTGTACGAAGGGTACAGAACGGCGAAGACCGCCCTCCGAGCGGAGATCGAGCGGGCCAGAGGAGAGGGCCGTAAGGAGTCGCTGGAGACCCGTGGGGGCGCCCATACAAATGGGTGAGAGATCAACTCCGCCCATGGGCTCCCCCGCTGACGCATAGTCTCCGGCCCCAGCTCGTGGAGGACGTGGTGAGCGCTCTGTTCCCTTCGCGAGGGGAACATACACCCCCGCCCATGGCTCCGCCTCCTGCGGTGCCCGATGCGGACCACACCAGTGACGACGACGACGAATCTACGGAGGTGACCGAGGTAGATTTGAGAGTGGCGGTACGTAGGCTGAGTGCCAAAAATACCGCCCCAGGACCCGACGGCTTACCTGGAAAAGCCTGGGTCCTGGCCTTAGAGGCTCTCGGGCCTCGACTTAGGGGGCTCCTAAGCGCATGTTTGGAGAGGGGCCAGTTCCCACTTCGCTGGAAGACGGGGAAACTGGTCCTCATTAAGAAGCCGGGGCGCCCAGCGGACTCTCCGTCCGCTTACCGGCCCATCGTGCTGCTCGACGAGGTGGGCAAGCTCTTCGAAAGAGTTATTGCGGACCGCCTTGTCGGGCGGCTGGTGCGAGTGGGGCCGGATTTGGCGGACAGCCAGTTTGGTTTCCGCAAGGGGCGCTCCACGGTGGATGCCATCATGCGCGTTCGAGCCCTCACGACGGGGGATGCTGTTGCCCGGGGTGGGGTAGTCTTGGCGGTGTCTCTTGACATCGCCAACGCGTTCAATACCCTGCCCTGGAGTTGCATTAGGGAGGCACTCCGGTATCACCGGATGCCGACCTACCTCTGTCGAGTGGTCGAGGCCTATCTGACGGACAGGGCCGTCATCTACCCTGGTCACCACGGAGAGTGGAACCGGCGAGAGATGTCGTGCGGTGTCCCACAGGGATCGGTTCTGGGGCCGCATCTGTGGGACATCGGCTACGACTGGGTGCTGCGCGCCGACCTCCCTAGCGGCGTCAGCGTAGTCTGCTACGCTGACGACACGCTGGTCCTGGTGCAGGGGAGGTCGCATGAGGCGGCGGCCGAACTGGCGACACGTTGGGTTGCAACAATCGTCGATAGGATCCGGCAACTGGGACTCGAGGTGGCCTTGCACAAGTCCGAGGCCATGTGTTTCTATGGTCCTCGGAACGCGCCACTGTCGGGTTCCCAGATAACGGCAGGAGGGGTTCACATCGGTGTCGAGTCGACGATGAAGTACCTGGGACTCGTCCTCGACACCCGGTGGAACTTCGTGGAGCACTTCCGACGTTTGGCTCCCAAACTGGATAGGGCTGGGGCTGCTTTGAAGCGGCTTCTGCCCAACCTAGGGGGTCCAAACGCCTCCTGCCGGAGGCTCTACGCGGGGATCGTGCGGTCCATGGCCCTTTACGGGGCACCGGTGTGGGCGCGTTCACTGAGGCTGCGACCGGCCGGCCCAGCGGTTGAACGCGTCCCAAAGGGTCATGGCCATCAGGCTGGTCCGGGGATACCGCACGGTCTCCCGCGAGGCGGCGAGCCTCCTTGCCGGACTACCGCCATGGGATCTGGAGGCGAAGGTCCTCGCGCACATGTGGGAGTTGCGCGAGGAGGCGAAACGCCGGGGTATAACTCCGCTGCCGCAACAAATCGCGGCACAGCGGACAGAGCTCCGGCGGGATCTCATGGCGGCATGGAGTGTGCGATTGTCGCAACCCAGCGCTGGGCACGCCACAATTGCGGCGGTAAGTCCCCTCTTTGAGGAGTGGCTGGAGAGGCGCCACGGCGTCCTCACCTTCCGCCTGACGCAGGTCCTCACCGGACACGGTTGCTTCGGGAGGTTCCTGTTCAGGATCAAGCGGGAGGAAACGCCCGGGTGTCACCATTGTGTGGATCGCCCGGAGGACACGGTGGAGCATACGGTGGAGGTCTGCCCGGCTTGGGCGGAGCACCGCCGTGTCCTCGCGTCCGGCCCTGGTACAGGCCATGGTCCGGAGCGAGAGTGCATGGGAGGCCGTCACCTCCTTCTGCGAAGCAGTTATGCTCGCGAAGGAAGAGGCGGAGCGCGCGAGGGAGATTGAAGCTGCACGCCCTCGCGCCCCTAGTCGCCGCAGGAGACGCCCCGGGCGTCGGGAGTCACAAACTGACTTCCGGCCACCGTAGGCGCGGGCCTGCGGACGGTGAGCGATGGGCAGCTCGCCGTCCGATAAGGACCAGGCCCGGGTCGACTGCGCGTTGTGTTCCACGCGCGCCTCAAAGGGATGTCAGCACCAACTGACGGGGTCCGGAAGGACCAATGCCTGCTGGGGTTGCGGGTCTGTCCGAAAGGGATATCGCGGCCCCAACACATAGGCAACGGAAGGAACACGGGTGGGTTTTAGTCAGTAAAAGTCTGACACTCCCTCTCGCTCTGCCCAGAGCGGGAGGAGTCATTTGATGATTTCCCACCCAAAAAAAAAAAAAAAAAAAAAAAAAAAGGGGAGGTACCCTAAAAAAATATGTTTTTTTTTAATTTATTTTACCACTTTGTCAGCATGATTAATATGTATACATATGCCAAATGACAGCTTTCTATCTAAAAAACTGAGTAAGTCCGCATATGCCCCTATTTCAACTTTCAAAGAAAGTTAACTGTCAGGCTCTTTTAACGGCATACCATGGACTAGTTGCCTCTGTTTTAAAGTATGGTGTTAACAGTCAGGCTCTTTTAACGGCATACCATGGACTAGTTGCCTCTGTTTTACGGTATGGTGTTAACAGTCAGGCTCTTTTAACGGCATACCATGGACTAGTTGCCTCTGTTTTACGGTATGGTGTTAACAGTCAGGCTCTTTTAACGGCATACCATGGACTAGTTGCCTCTGTTTTACGGTATGGTGTTAACAGTCAGGCTCTTTTAACGGCATACCATGGACTAGTTGCCTCTGTTTTACGGTATGGTGTTATTTTTTGGGGGCAGTCTACTGATAAGGAACTCGTGTTTAGGATGCAAAAGCGATGCATCAGGTCAGTGTGCGGTCTTAAGACAACAGATACCTGTCTTCCTTATTTTAAATCTTTAAAAATATTACCTTTTCCATCTCTATATATATTGGAAACGGCTTTATTTGTAAAAAAAAAACCACATCCACCAAAGAATCCAATACGAACTCAATACGTCAATCAATTGTGTCAAGTAAAATGTAAAACCGCACTAATGCAAAAAAAAAATTTTGGTATTGCCCCCCGCATTTATAATAAAGTACCTAATGCTATTAAAAATATGACTGTTTTCAAATTCAAAAGGGCACTAAACGAAATATTAATTGAAAAAAGTTATTACACAATTGACGGCTTCCTTAATGATGAATCACTGACTGATTGACATGCTAATAATCCATTTGACATTTATTTTTTATTTTTTACTATTGATTGCTGCAACCTTGTTGACATTTTTTTGTATAAATTTGACATTTAATGTAATTCGAAAGATTGGACATTAATTAATATTAAATGTATTGTTATAATTTCCTAATTGTTATTTAAAATTATAATGTCTTTAAATTTGTATTAAATATGATTTGCATGCCCATGTGACGGTAGAACATGGAGGACTTTCGTAATAAAACATCAATGTAATAATTACCCATGTTTGCAAAGTAATAAATGATTTATGATTTATGATTAACCGTCTCTGAGCTAAGCCGTGGACAGACAGACGGACATGGCGAAACTATAAGGGTTCCTTGTTTACTACGGAACCCTAAAAAAGGCTTTTGGAAACTTTCCAAATACTTTTTTTACATCTTTAACTAAATATTCGTTATTGTTATTGGATTTCATAATCAATATATTAGTTCTCTAATTAGCCATATTCCATATTTCCATACAGTCATATTGCCAAATTAATCAAAACAGCGAAATATTTGACATCTATTTGCGGTGTTGTCCACCTTCAGAATGCACCCTCTTAAAACTCAAATGATACTAATGCCCGTTTTCACTAACACAAGGCGATCCCTAAATGAATGCCTAAATAAAAAGTGCGCTGTTGAATTTTCAACTTTCGGCGCTAAACCGACCGTTGAAAATCCAACAGCGCGCTTTTTTAACACCTAAATCACAGATGAATACAGATGGTTCACTCCGCAAAATCATCATTTAAATAAAAACCGACTATTGCTACGTCACAATAAAGTATAATTCATGTCGCACAGCGCTAATTACCTACAATTATATTCACCTAGAAGTTGCCTCTCTTTCTATCGCGTGACTCTTAGATCTTCTGACTACGTTACACTCACTGAATTGGCCCAACAAGTCGAGCCCGCCGGATACTTGTAGCTTCATACCTAAAATGTGGAGTGAAATATCTGTATTCATCTGTGCCTAAATGTACGGTGCATGACGTGACTCATGCTATAGAAATAAAGATAAAGTATGAATATGAAATACCAAAACTTGTACCTAATCCAGATTTGCGTCAGTAAAAAGGAATAACCAAAAAAAAAAAACATCATTATGATAAAATAACATTTTTAAATAAAATAAAGTGCCAATTTAATTTAAGAAAAATATAAATGATGAACAATACGATAAAATAAGATTTTTAAATAAAGTGCCAATTAATTCAAATTCGTCAATGGGACTTAACATGGATTTAAATTGGCGGAACAAAATGTGGTTTTATTTTATGAAACGCAATAAATGCAACCTGCTTTAATAAAAAAAAATAATGGCAGGTAAGAGGGTGATCTTTGAATTAAATTTATATAAGCAAATAATAATAGCGTTTTTTTTAAAACAAAATCATATTAATTTGATATTTAAATTCATCCATTGCTTAGACTTCAAGCGTAGCCAGTTGGAACACAAAAAACTGAAAGTAAGACGTCGAAAAAACCATAAAGTAAGTTTTATAGTCCTATTTAAGTGACGTAGACTTTATGAGATATGCAGTCAGGGGTAAAAGTAAGCACCATTTACCTTACAACTTACTTCAGGCGAACGACTTTTTAAACAGTTTCAAACTTCAAGTACCTAATATATTTTCTTAATGTCGCTAAGAAAGATTCTACAATAGAATGAAATGTAACCTTAATTCTTCTCTGTGAAAAATGTTGTAAACTTTTTACACGGGCTGAAATTTAATGGAGCCTTATTCTTAAACTACGAACAGTCAGTGACAATCAAACTGACACACTACGCTAACTTGCCGTGTAATATGCATTTCATACAACTGTTAAGAGCGTTTATTCTGAAAGTGGGCAACGTCTCAAATAGATGTCAAATATTGTAAATACTGTACGGAAATATGAAAAGTGGCTAACTAGCGAACTAGAACATTAACGCATTCAAGGACACTGAACGAGACACAATAGATGTTTTATTGTTATTACGTCTATGAGCGGTTAGTGTCCCTCAAAGTGTTAATAATGAATTAGCAATTATAAAACTGAATTTGATGTTGTAGTAACCGTTTAGGTGTAAAAAAGGCATTTGGAAAGTTTCCAAATACTTTTTTTACATCTTAAACGAAATATTCGGTGTAATGATATTAATTATTATTCATATCATCATAATATCATAATCAATATTTTAGTTCACTAGTACTGCCACTATTGGCAAATTAATCAAAACAGGTCAACTTTTGACAACTATTTGCGACGTTGCCAACTTTTAGGATAAGTGCTCTTAAAGAATGAGAACACCGAGAACAAACTACGGTAGAAGGACTGTCGTATATGAGGGAGCAAAATTCTATGGTCAATAATTACATAAAGCGATACAGGAAGCAAAATCTCTTCTAACTTTTAAAAGGCTATGTAGGCACCATTTATTTTGCAAGTGTTTGAATTGTAAGTTTTTACCAAATGTTTTAGGGTTCCGTACCGAAGAGTGCCAAACGGAACCCTATTACTAAGCCTCCGCTGTCCGTCCGTCCGTCCGTGTCTGTCACTGGATTGTATCTCATGAACCGTAGACAGTTGAATATTTCACAGATTGTGCATTTCTATTGCCACTATAACAATTTTTTTTTTTTTTTTATAAAGTGAATAATTAAAGTGGGTCCTATCCCCATACAAGAAACGTGTTTTTTTCGGCATTTTTTGCGCGATCTTAATACGGTACAGACTACGAGTCCGACTCGCACTTGGCCGGTTTTTTATAACTTAGGTAATTAGCATTATCATCCGGCGAAACCGTCGCTTAACTTAATAAATGTATACTTTTTGAGTGAGTTTATATACTATCATTATAACAGCAAATCTATTTTCACACCTTCCCCTCAAGACCTAGGACAATCATTTTTTGATATTCGGATAGCTGTTCATGACCTGAAGACGTGCCTTAAAAAATATGAATAAAAACCTAAAAAAAAAACCGCGAAATTTCGCGGGTCTTATAGGAATAACACTTATTAGTACTTAGATAATCCCCAGCATAGGGGATTGTAGTGAAACATTGAGTGCTTGTAGTCCCCTGGGGGACTGTTCTAGGGGATTTTAGTGGTACGAGCGGGTTAAAGCTAGTTTACAGGCAATTTAAGTTGGTTGTCAATTCGATAAATAATTAATTTCCCTGACTTTACTCAATTATGTATATATGTATAGGCTTTAAGCAACTATACTTCAATCATTGAGATGTCTTTGCCTTTCCTCAATTAACATAGAAGTCATACATAGGACACAGTGCTTGTAAAAGAAGTCTACAGGGTGCCAGGGAGATCTACGCGAAGCCCGTTACCATGGATTCAGAACATGATTCTAAACCCCAATGCGATATATTTTTTTACCAGTTATTTAAAAAAAACAGCTGTTGCATTCGTCTTTTTCAGGTGACCACTGAAAATCAGCGCTGTGCTGTGGGTCTCCATAGCACAGCATCATCCTGAGTGGAAGCCTTCTTGTCACAGTCATGACGTGCCAGCAGCAGCCGACAATTTCTATTTTGTGCTCGTTGTTGTATTGTTATCGTTTTGGTATTGTTATGTTGTCGTTATCTACTCGAGTTTATTATCTTTTTTTTATGCACCCTTTCTGTGACAAATACACTTATTATTCTTTCTTTCATCCATTTTGACCGCGTAGGTATTGCACTTTTCTATGACACAACAATTTTTTTTTATAAATAACCGGCGAAAAATTTCAATGCAGGTGCGTTCAGAATCAAGTACTGAATCCATGGTAACAGTTTTCGCTTCGATGTCCCTGACACCCTATATAGTGTGTTTGGTACTAACCACTCAGACGTCAAACGATAGCACACTATCCGAAAAATAAGTCGAGTTTAACATTCTGGATAGGACATGAGATGGCAGTGTAAAAAGTTTTGAAAATCGGGTGAGATTTTTTTTTCTGCAGTTGCCATAAGTGACGCGCGTGTGTCGTGTAGGGAATATGTCGTAATTACTTGTTGTTGTTGTTTGTTTTATTTATCTTACGAGTGTTATATATTTAAATAAACTAGAAGATTTGTCCTTTAAAATGATGGTTACATATCACAGTTTTATTTGATAAATCGAGTCTAATTCTGACATCAAAGTATGGTTGTTCCGAAAACAAATGGCCGCTCTAATGTTGTCTTTAAGCTCGTTTTGAGTATCATAAAATTAAGTTAACCCTTTATAAGAATAGATAAGTTTGATCTGTAGTTTACAAATATTTTTTTCGTATTTTTATCTTTACTGTAGCTTTTACGGATAAGCAGCTATAGAGGTTTTAGTTACGACGGAGCGGGCCAGGTCGCCCGCGGGACGGCGGCCGCGCGCGGCGGGCGTCACGCACCATACATGGTTGCGCGGGCCGAACGTCTAGTGGGCTAAGCCAGTAGCATAGATGGCATACAATAAGGACCGGGCCTACGTAGACTAAGAAAAATTGTATTACCAATATATGTACCTATTGAAATGTATGGCAGCTAATAATGCATAAACTGTTAAACTGTCAAGTATATCCTCCGTTATCCCATTACAAATTTAGCAAAGTTACGACCAGTATTCAACACAAGTTATATCTGACAGGTCCGTTTATGATTATTTCTCCAAACTAATAGGTTTGGTCAATATTTTAATGAAAAGACGTTGGAGATAGTATTGTATGTAAGTACCTTAGCCCAGTCAATAACAACATTTAACATCGTAAACGCGCATGTAACTACGATTTTTTATTATGTTGTTAGGTCCCCTGAGAGTACTTTATACATACGAGTTAGTTTGCAGTTTTTTTGAAACCACAATTTCGCAGTTTTTCGAGCACTATGGGAATAGCACTGTGTCTAATGCGAGGAGATTATACTACATACAAACTACTCTCAGGGGACCTAACAACATATAAAAAAATCGTAGCTAAATGCGCGTTTGCGACGTTTGCCTTTTTTGTATCGATAAAGACTGTGCTACCTAAGTTCTAGGGTAGGATTGAAATCCCTTACGGCCAGACTCATGCCGCGGACGGCACGTGATAAAAATTTAGTTCGAAATATTTTCAAAAGCTCACAGTCACTTCCAATGTAACAAAGTTTACCAAAGGATAACAAAAATTCAATTGTCAAATTGGGTCAATTTGCTGAACAGTAACTAGGTCAGTCAATGTAGTGCAGACACGGCTGGTAAAACTTCAGCTCTTGTGTGCTTTACTTAACAGTAACTTAAAGTGCACAAACTTGTTATCTACTTAGTATAACATTTGGTCTCGAGGTGGCTTGAATGCACTAGGGAAATTAGGGTTGTAGTTTTTTAGCAAGTCAAGTTAAACTAAGTTATTTTAGTTTGTTTATTCATAAGTGCTGTTTTGTGAGAAAGGTCGTAGTCACTCGACTAGAGAAGTATAGAAGAAAAAACAACTGGTGAGGCCAACACCAAATAAATTAGGCGTAAGGGCAAATGAATGATGATTATGGATGAGGTGATGTTTCTTTATTTAAATTAATTGGTGGCATCTAATTGTGTAATCTGCATTCGCAATTAATTTGCCAAACATGTAATCAAACACAAGTTTTAGGAAAAACAACTGTAATGCCAACACATTAGGTTCAGTTTGCGCTACAACTTCAAATTTTTTCTTACTTTTTCAACTATACTAGTCGGTCTAAAATAAACTTTATTTACACTTGCATAAGGTTGATGTTTGTCTAAGTGGAAAACTCGTGTTTGTTTACATGTTTTGCAAATAAATTGCGCACGTATTATAGAGTTGTAAACGACAAAAAAGAGGAAAAATTTGTTTATTAGTTTGTATGTAGGGGGTAATCTCCGGTACTACCAGTCGGATTTGAATAATTATTTTTGCATTGGATAGCCCAATTCTTGAGGAGGGTTATAGGATATGTAACATTACGCTACGACCCTTAGGTGCAGAGTAAAAAAAAAAAACGTTTAGTGAAAACGAAGTAATAACACGGGCGGGCGATGCGATGCGACGCAGTGGGTCAGGAGCCGAAATATCACGCGAACGAAGTCGTGGTCAGATGCTAGTGTCCAATAATTTAGGAATAGTCTAAGTGGCATATTGGTGAGCTACACGAATATACTCGCCTGAAACGTGCGAAACGCAATTTATAAAAAAATATATCTTGATGCGGTCATTTGTAGACAAATCGGTTTCTGAAGTTGTCGATTCGCCTACAGATAAATTAAAATGAAAAAAAAAAACGGTTCACCCGTATCGGGCGAGTAAATTCGTGCGAATCACCAAATCATCAATCAATCTGCCTAGCCTTTCTATGTTGGGGTCGGCTTCCAGTCTAACCGGATGCAGCTGAATACCAGTATTTTACATGGAGCGACTGCCTATCTGACCTCCACAACCCAGTAACTAGGTAATACGATAGCCCTTGGTAAGACTGGTGTCAGACTAGCCACGAGCTCCTCTAATCACCAATAAACCTTCGAAGTAAATTATCTTTTTGAAGCGATATACCTAGCTGCCGCTTTTCCCTCTTGGGAGTTAAGTGTCACAATGCCAAACAAAATTCAATTTTTACAGAAACGTCTTCTTCTACGTTAAACCTATCTGTCGACTTGTATTTATTTATTAAATCGTAACAATATTAATAAGTGTTATATTCAAAGACAGTAGCGGGTTTGCTCAAAATTATTTAAATTAGGTATGGCGAACAGCCTCCTAAAACGATTTTAACAAAAATCCATAACTCAAACTGTCCAACTAAAAGATAAACTGCCTTTAAGTAAGGTTTTAAAAAATATATTTTAATAGGTTAATGTTCCAATAACTGCCGCTAAAAGTGAAAGGTGGCGCCACCGGTCTAGGTATTTACGGAACGTGCTTTAGTATAAAAACAGGATATTATTTTAGCATTACGTATTTCTGAGGACATTGCTATAAATGTTTACCTTTTTATATGACTGTTTACACAATATGAGAGGCAATTTGCGAAGTGTAATGGAGGGCTGCGAAATGCGACCACCACATTCGGTGAAAAATGTTCATTGTTTTCTAACGTGGGACTAAAATATCAGATTGGATAATGACTTTGTTTTACTCTAATATTACAAGTATTTTATTGTTATTTTGTGTACCTACTCTTGTCATAAAAACCAAACCGAAACAATAGGCTTGTATAAAATATAAAAAATATTTTATTACTTGTTTTTACTTGAATATTACAAGTATTTTATTGTTATTCTGTGTATTCTTGTTACCATATTGTGTTAATAGGCTTGTTTAAAACATAACAATTACTTTATTTCAAAACTACATTGGTACAATTGGTATGTTGTTTTTCCATCCGATTTAAAAAAAGGTTCTTGTAACAATACCTACTTATAAAAATTCAAAATTCAAAAGTCATAATCAAACTATGCTGAAAATCAGCACTTTTCGAATGTCAAAATTACATAAGACAGTCCCCCTAAAACGCCCACCCTTCACCACTTCCTAGTGCTTTAGCTGGAAAGAAGAAGTGGCGCAATAAAATCTCCAGCAGCACAGTTGTATGTTCAATTGGAAAAAAACATTATATTTAATAGTAGGTATTTATGCAAAAATAATTTACGTTACCACAAATTGCAACACAACTCATAAAATAAAAACATTTTAAAAACAGATTATGTCAATAATAAATTAAAATTAAATTAAAATAAATTGACTTATACAGTTAAATAAAATAAACTAAACAATTATATGAACTCACATAGTGTCATGTAGTTGTTGATTCTAAAACATTTGTTTGTTGCTTGGGGGGGGGGGGCTAAATTGGAGTAGCTTAATTAGTCCCAAGCCTATTTGTCGTCGAAGTAATCTTTAACTTTATAGTACATATTTATACATAATACGTATACATACATAACTGTTATCGTTTTGTTCCCTTTGAAAAATAAAGAAGGATCTGGGTTTACGATAATACAAGCTCAATGTTAAATAAAACTCGTCGAATACATAACCTTCTCCTTTTTAAAGTTGGTTAAGAACTTACCGGTGCGATATTGTATGCCAAGATGACTTCAGAACCATCGGGTGATAACTGTATCACCCTCGATGACTGTTGCAAAATCTGTAATACATAAAAGATATAAGTAAATCATGCACACACAACGAAGCATTGGTATTCGAGACGAAAGGGGAATAGAGATGTTGACAGGGGAAAAAAAAAAAATTATGCCGTCAGCCAGATAAAAAAAAATTAGACACTTATTTTTTGCTTTTTGATATTAATAAAATATGGTTTAGATAAATCACATTAAAGTTGGGGAGTAGGGGCTCGCTACGTCACAAGTCAATATAAAATCTACCGGGAAGTGACGTCATATCACATTTTAACTCAATATATTGCCGTAATATTTAGATTACGTAAAAAAATTAAACGGACAAAATTATAACCTATTCGTGACGAAAGGGTCACGACAAAGATATAAAAATGTCTAGATTGACAGTGAAAGCTGTGAACTCGTCGAAAAAAACAGCGTCCAACTGTTAGCCGCTAAACGAAGCACAATGTCAGCACAATAACGTGGCGCGAGTGTAAGACGTAGCTGTCACGCATACCAGCATAACAAAGTTGGCTTGTTTGTTTTAGTTATTTTGCAGCGCGACACTCCATCTAGACATAAATAATCAAAGGGTGACGATTAACGCCCATCGTCCACGACGCTACTCAAAAGTAACATCTTACATAAATCATCAGCGTAGCCTTTCCTCAAGTATTAGGTCCCCCACCTATGAAATCAGCGTTTTGTATGGAGAATTTTAAAGAAGTTGCATTTTTCGTACTAAAATTTTCTTAATTTATATAACAACCATGAACACGAATGTTTTAAAACTTTTATGCACTAATGTTTAAAAACTAAGATAACGTAATATGCCACTTAGAAGTTAAAACAAATAGTGGTCATTTCTGCTAAAAAAATTAGGAGTAATTTTTAAGGTATTTTTTATGTTTAGAAAACTATAAGTAATAAGATTTTTTTAATATTGGGAGTTGTCTATGATGGTCATTACTCGATATAATACCAAGCAATCATAGATGTGGCGAGGTTCTCTATTTGTGAGAAAAAAAACGCCAATTTCATAGGTGGGAGCCCAATATGTTCCTTCCAGTCTGACTAGATGCATATGAATACCAGTATTTCACACGGAGCAACTGGTAGTCTGACCTACACAACCCAGTTACCGAGTCATACGACACTCCTTGGTAAGACTGGTTGTCAGACTTTCGGGTTTATACCCGTGGTAACGGCTGTCAAAGATCTACAAATGTCAAATGATAGCCGGGACCTACGTGCTTTCCGAGCCACGTAGGGGTCTCGAGATGTACCTAACGAATGGTCAGCCTATGTTACAAAAGTAAGTATAATAGTTACACAACTCCTAGTTCGCTCTTTACCTAGATCAAGAACATAATTTGAAGAGCCTATCAATCTAGGTTAAGGTTTTCGAGTAGATAATGTAGACACCTCGTTAAAATTAGACATTCAAATGAATGCTAAGTTACAATCAAGCTATACCTACATTTCCAGTATAAGCTGACGTCGTATTTTACGGAAATCCTATACAATGCGAGATCAGAATTCACTGGAAATATATAGCATGATGTGTACCAACATTTTGAATACATATTCTGGCCACCGAGAAAATACGTTCCTGACACCTGTCAGTAGGATACGTAAAGGGACTATTCGTATTCTGTGGTACTCAATGTTTGCAGTTCTATCACAATTATTTTACCTCCGATTTTGCGTCACAATGATCTTTAATGTTTTTGCAAGAAGACTGCCGTCAGATGTAATATAACTATAAAAGGACTGGATATAACCAGAGAATGTGTTTGTGACACTTGTCTGTTATCTAACTGTCAAGTGTCACAAACGCATTCTCTCATTGGAAGGCGTGTAATATATATTACACGGGGTGTCCGGGACATCAACGCGAAGCTGGTTACCATGGATTCAGTACATGATTCTGAACCCCCCTGCGTTGAAATATTTCGTCGGTTATTAAAAAAAAAAATAGCTGCTCCATACATTTTGACCGCGTAGGTATTGCACTTTTCTATGAAACAGCTGTTTTTTTAAATAACCGAAGAAAAATTTCAACGCAGGGGGGTTCAGAATCATGTACTGAATCCATGGCAGCCGGCTTCGCGTCGATGTCCCTGCCACCCTGTATATGCCAATAGGTAGTAACTTAGTAAGCTTACATCAATGATGTAATAAGTCCTATATATTATTATTAAACGAGCAATATTTGTATATTTGTTATCACGTTCTCGAAAACGGCTCTAATGATTTCGATGAAAGTTGTAATATTTACAGGGTTTAGGGGGTTTACAGGGGCGAAAAATCTATCTAGCTTGGTGTCATATCTGGGAAAATTCGTTTTCTCCGTATTTTCACCCGAGCAGAGCTCGGACGCCCAAAGTTTAGATCAAGATAATAATGACATGGCAGCATGGAATTAGTAAGTACCTACTATTATGGCAGCATGGAATTAGTATGTACTATACATGGAATTAGTAAAAACTATCCTTTATTATTTGAGCATTCTATATTTTCACCAGATATACCAGTTTTTTTTTTTTTTTTTTAGCAGAGGTCGGTCGACTAGGTAGGTACTAAGTAATAAAAACAGGTAGATAGGTTATACACGCTCCGAAAGTGTCACGTCAAAACTTGGCTAATTAGCCTAGATCCGTATCGTCTTGTCTCTTTTTCGCTCCAGATAATTACGACATGCCGTTCTTCTTCCACATGTCATCCCAATATTATGACATTGTGCCGTCTTTGAAGATCGAATGTTGGTAACCTACCTACGTCTTTTTACTTATAATTACGTAGCTAAACCTTTTCATAGTAACGACGACTAAAAATCTATTTACTGAGGCAAGCATTGCCATGAACTTTTTCCGCAAACGTTTGGTAAGTGCCTTCAGACAAGTGCTTTTAAAATTTGGAAAAAGGAAAACTTTTCTGCATTAAATTCGTAATGTGCGAATCACAATAATAAGCGGAATACAAAAGTTCTTAAATATACGTGAATTGCCCCTCAGAATACAAATACGTAGTACGTCACTTTGAGATCAGGAATTTCCTAACCAGGGATATTGAGTGCATACCTTAGATTTAATGCTGATTCAAAGAACAGTTTTTTTTTAAATAATATGATGTTATGTAATTAAAGCAGCCGGATGCAGATGATAATAATTTATTCAGAACTCTAAAATAAGGTTTAATTTAGGTAATAATCTGTTATAAAAGTTTGTATTCGACAAAACATAAAAACGAACAATAATTTTACTTTTTTGCTTCTCCATAAAAAAACAACGTTATAATAATATTAAGTATAACGTGTTTTTATTTCGCCATAGCTCACGTGTAAATACCTAAACCTCTCAATCACTGTCAATCTACCTAGCCTTTATTCAATAATTTTGAGGTCGGTTTCCAGTCTAGCCGGATACAGCTCTAAGCTCCACAATCCAGTTACTGGGTAACACGATACCCCTTGGTAAGACTGGTTGTCAGACTTTTGGGCTTCCGAGTACCCTTAATGAATGACAGACAGGACTAACTGGCTTAACATGCTTACCGAAACACGGAGGGGTCTCGATATGTAATGGATGGTCACCCATCGACGAACCGACCGCGGCAAGCGCAGTTTGACCTTCGTCCGACCTGTGCAACTGTTATCATTTAGACGCTGTTTGCTATTACGTAGTTGGAGAGGCCCTCCAACTACGTAATAGCAAACAGTGGCAAGACTAAGTAAACCATTACAATTTCAATAAACATTATTGATTACACAGCAGCTGTTCTCCCCATTAAAATAAGATTAATCAGTAAACAAGTTTAAATTACAAAACTCTTAACTTTTTATTTTATCTCACGAAGCAACGCGCGCTTTTCTCGTGGTTACCAAGTGTCTAAACACGCTGTGAATGTGTGAAGACGAGCACCGTCTGCACAAAACACACACGCGCACTTCCGACTTCACTATTGTCTCGGGCAGTACCGAGAGATCCTGCGCTTACACATTTAGAGATATGAGTCCTCTATAGAAAAGGGGGAATCCTCCGACCAGACGGGTTTTGTGTCTGCCGGGCATCTGCCCAATGGTTTTCGGGAGCTTGTATATATGTCGATCGCGCGGTATACTCTAATTGCGCGATGCAGGATTTGTGTGACGTCAGGATGTTGTGTGACGTCAGGTCTTTGATGCGTAGTTCGCATGTGGCGATGTAGATGCCACCACACACATAAATTCACAGCGTGTTTGGATAGCACAAGTAAATCGCGCATCACTTCGTGAGATAAAAATACTGTTCAGGATTAAACGATGTAAAAGTTTTCTTTAGATTTCAGCAAAGAAAAGCTCGCTCCACAGAATGAAGGCACTTCCTTTGTTCTTGTCGTGTCGGAAAAAGCTTCTTAGGGATTATGTCAAGGGGATTTTCAGCAGCATCCTTCAGTACGAACTTACCGAGTATTCAATATTAATGAAAGTCTCTCCGTTTATGGTTAACCTTGACCATTTTACAGACTGTTAATCTATATATAGGTACTTTATCTATATCTTTGCATATTCTGAATTAAAAGTCGCTTTTCGTGCCACCCATAAGTACTGTGCGACCGCGTTGTTCTAATATAATACGCGATTTTGATGCGGTTTTCACCATGTTTTGGAGAATTTATTCAGGAAGGTTATTGTGTAAAACACATTATTATTAAACTTAGATACAGCATAGAAATCTCGATGTTTGAACATGTCGTATTATAGACTACACCCGTCAGTAGACTGGACCAGCAAGAGCAGGTCACTAGTAAATAATAAGTCAATTTTGACGTCATTGTTGTGTTATTAACTTATCATCATTTTCAACCAATAAAATACCTGACAGTTACTTCAGGCCTTACGATTAAGAGCCTAAGGCCGAATTCTTTAAACGTTACATAGCACAGAATAATTTAGACAAACGTTAGTACTGTCACTTTTACACAACTGTGAAACTACAAGTATAAAACAGAGACGGAAACATAACTAAGTCAAAGTACGTGCCAAGTAACGTTTATAGATCTTGGCTTTAGAGCCTTTCTGACAAGTAACGGGCATAGAGAAAAGACTACGGAGGAATTTTACTTTTCCTTTCACTCCTTTCGATGACTCCTAATGACAATAAGGAGCACTCTAAGGCCCTTTACACACGGCACGGTTTCTTTACGGTACGGAGCATAAACCGCGTCGTAGAAAAAACGTATCTGTCAAGAAGCTTCCATAGTGATCCATACAACACTGACGACCTTGCCTACACACGGTGTATAAACCGCGCCGTAGAAAAAACGTGTCTGTCAACAAGCTTCCAAAGTGATCCATACAACACTGACGGCCTTGCCTACACAAGGCGTATAAACCGCGCCGTAGAAAAAACGTATCTGTCAAGAAGCTTCCATAGTGATCCATACAACACTGACGACCTTGCCTACATACGGCGTATAAACCGCGCCGTAGAAAAAACGTGTCTGTCAAGAAGCTTCCATAGTGATCCATACAACACTGACGGCCTTGCCTACACAAGGCGTATAAACCGCGCCGTAGAAAAAACGTGTCTGTCAACAAGCTTCCAAAGTGATCCATACAACACTGACGACCTTGCCTACACATGGTGTATAAACCGCGTCGTAGAAAAAACGTGTCTGTCAAGAAGCTTCCATAGTGATCCATACAACACTGACGACCTTGCCTACACACGGTGTATAAACCGCGCCGTAGAAAAAACGTGTCTGTCAACAAGCTTCCAAAGTGATCCATACAACACTGACGACCTTGCCTACACACGGTGTATAAACCGCGCCGTAGAAAAAACGTGTCTGTCAAGAAGCTTCCATAGTGATCCATACAACACTGACGGCCTTGCCTACACAAGGCGTATAAACCGCGCCGTAGAAAAAACGTGTCTGTCAACAAGCTTCCAAAGTGATCCATACAACACTGACGACCTTGCCTACACATGGTGTATAAACCGCGCCGTAGAAAAAACGTATCTGTCAAGAAGCTTCCATAGTGATCCATACAACACTGACGACCTTGCCTACACACGGCGTATAAACCGCGCCGTAGAAAAAACGTGTCTGTCAACAAGCTTCCAAAGTGATCCATACAACACTGACGGCCTTGCCTACACAAGGCGTATAAACCGCGCCGTAGAAAAAACGTATCTGTCAAGAAGCTTCCATAGTGATCCATACAACACTGACGACCTTGCCTACATACGGCGTATAAACCGCGCCGTAGAAAAAACGTGTCTGTCAAGAAGCTTCCATAGTGATCCATACAACACTGACGACCTTGCCTACACACGGCGTATAAACCGCGCCGTAGAAAAAACGTGTCTGTCAAGAAGCTTCCATAGTGATCCATACAACACTGACGGCCTTGCCTACACAAGGCGTATAAACCGCGCTGTAGAAAAAACGTGTCTGTCAACAAGCTTCCAAAGTGATCCATACAACACTGACGACCTTGCCTACACACGGTGTATAAACCGCGCCGTAGAAAAAACGTGTCTGTCAAGAAGCTTCCATAGTGATCCATACAACACTGACGACCTTGCCTACACACGGCGTATAAACCGCGCCGTAGAAAAAACGTGTCTGTCAAGAAGCTTCCATAGTGATCCATACAACACTGACGACCTTGCCTACACACGGCGTATAAACCGCGCCGTAGAAAAAACGTGTCTGTCAAGAAGCTTCCATAGTGATCCATACAACACTGACGACCTTGCCTACACACGGCGTATAAACCGCGCCGTAGAAAAAACGTGTCTGTCAACAAGCTTCCAAAGTGATCCATACAACACTGACGACCTTGCCACACGGCGAATAAACCGTATAAGTTTTTCACGGCAAGATAAACTTGCGTGTACAATTCATTTTTAAAGCTCCGAAACATTGGGTTATTGAAAATATAATAGCTATAATAAAACTAAATTAACCAACCTGCGAGGAGTTATGAATGAGTGTAGTGGTGCTATCAGTGTCGACATCATAGAGCACCAGGTCGCCATTGCTGTTCCGGAACATCACCTCGCTTCCTGCAATTAAACGTTAATAATGTAGATATTATAAGATTGTACACGATAACACTATTTTCCTGGGTACAGTTAACATCAAAAGTGATGAAGATTTCTTAGTTTTTTTTTGTCTACAAGACAAAGTTCCTTCGTTTTTCTTCGCAAAAAATGGTATGGGTTTATAATGATTTTGTTTGTAGGATTATTGTTGTACTAAGTATCACTTGTAAAAGTATCTATAACTTTAAGGACCGCTCGATTCTCTTGAGGTTTTATGTCTCTTCTAATAGATCTCTTCGAGTATAACACATATTGAAAACTATAGCATAAGATTTCCTTTAAATAAAAGTAAAACAGTTTTACTTTCGGCAATGTCAAATCAATTCCATTCAGTTTATTGCAAACGTGATGTACAGAGGTTGGAATAAAATTAAAAGTTACAAACATGCACCCGTTAAGTACACTGCAGTACAAAATAAATTGCATTACAACACATTACAAACGTGTTTTTTTTTCAGGCATGTGACAATTAAGTTAAAAAGAAACATTGATTCACTTTTTATGCTGCCTGTACTCGCATGTTTTCCTATTTGCAATAAAATTGGTGCAACACACGGTATGTTTGGTATCGTTAGATGTTGGCCAATGAACCGGTTTATGTCGGAAATCGTAATTTACTTGCATTAAGTATGTTCACCGTAGTTTTTTGCATGCATTTTTGTAAATGAATCAAACCGATCAAAGTACGTAAAATAAATACTGGTGGCTATTTATAAATCTTAGTTAGAGTTTTTATTAGGAAGATTAAAGTAGATATTTACACTAATAGCCAGTAAGTATTAGTAGACTAGTCAGGAATCTGTGATGTAATGTAATTGTTAAATACATTACACTAATTACATTTAAACGTTCGCTAAACTGCGCATTTTAGCGAATTTTGTTGATGTAGAATTGTATAGCATCGCAATGCAAAATGTGTAAAAGTGAAAGTAGGTAGGTTAACCTATACTTAACATTTTAAGTTTAAGTAAAAGTTTTCTAGCTACACGTTAAGTCAATAACTAGAAAAAAATTACGCGTTCGATATGATGATCAGTTAAAAAAAAATGAAGGTTTTCTTTTTCCCAGAATGCGGAATTTTCCACCCTTAGTTTTAAAACCTTTTAAAGTCTAAAAACTGAATTACTTGAATGAGGAAATTCCGAAATAAAATACACAAAATCACTTATATTTAAAACCTTTTAGAGCCCAACTAAAGACTGAAACGAACATGAATATAGGCTACCTCTCTAAACTCAAAGACAAAAATAGGCCAACCCATTCACGGGGCATCTCATTCAAACCGACCGGAACTCCCAAAAGCCAAACTTCCTTATAAAATATGTTTTCCGTGTTCTCATTTCAACAGGTTTTTAAATTATGTATGTGCATTCATTTGTTACGCGTGTATCTTGGTCAATGAGAGAACCAGTTTTGAACCACT
Organism: Agrochola macilenta; assembly: GCA_916701695.1. Taxonomy (NCBI): domain Eukaryota; kingdom Metazoa; phylum Arthropoda; class Insecta; order Lepidoptera; family Noctuidae; genus Agrochola; species Agrochola macilenta. The sequence goes on along the minus strand of OU753560.1, from coordinate 16,134,756 downwards.
CATGCATAGTTTTGACTGCACTGCATTATAAATCTATGAATGAGTTCGAAAGAAAAAAACAAAACACTAACGGTAAATAATGCATGTTAACTGGTTCCAGAACTTCTTTTTAGTGCACTTTAGTACTATCATAGTGAGTAGCGTGTTTTCGATGACATCATAACATCACGCCTTGCGACCCCGAAGGGAAGGGCAGAGGTGTACCTAATAGTATACCCACATTTTGCCAGTTATGTTTTAGTCTCATGTAATACGGGGTGAGCCTATTGCCATCAATGGGGCACAAATCCAGACTTTGGACTACAACTGAGAAATTCCTGATGGGAAAACAAAATAACACTTTGCCCGACCCAGGAATCGAACCCAGGACCTCATGCTTAGCAGTAGCGCTTGCGACTACTAGCCCAACGAGTCAGTGTTTTTGACAACAGCGTAAGAGTGATTGAGTAAGCAGAGGTACTAACAATTTAAAAAAAAAGATGTACGGTATCGCCTTAAACACTTAAAATCTTCGTACAATTTTGAAAAGTTTACTTTAACCTAGTAGTAAGATGTAAGTAGATGCTTATCTAGTTGAAAATATGCATAATATACAGGGTGTCAGGGTCATCGACGCGAAGCCTGTACCATTGATTCAGAATCCATAGTAACAGTTTTCGCGTCGATGCCCTGCCACCCTGTAATTCTTCATGGAACTGTTGCAATTTACTAGCTGGATGACTAGACGATAACGGTAACTTTTATCCATATGTTCGTGTCAGAGTTAGAATAAAATAGAATTCTCTTTATTATGTACACCTTATAAATTAACAGGATAATAATACATATAGACATTTTACATAGGGTGACACAATGGGCGGTCTTATCGTTAAGAGTGATCTTTTACAGACAACCTTTGGTAAATGTAAAGGTTGTCTTTAAAAGATCGCTTTTAACATTTAAATAGAGAATCCAGGAGACAATAATTTTTAATTTAATATAATTATTTTATTTTATTTCATATCTTTGACTGTATTATAATTGATTAATTTGAGTTTATTATTATTAATTAATTTGATTTTATGATTATCTTTATAACTGTAATTTAATTACCTAGATAAATCAAGTACGCAAGTTATGTAAGTGTTATGCACAAGTTTAAGTGATAAGTTCGCTGTAGTAATTATTTAATAAGACTAAGTTCTGTGTTAATGTTTTTGTGAATTAGTCGTTGGTGTACGGTGTGCCTTTAAATAATTAAATAATGTAGGTAGTCTGTGGTGTAAAGATAGATACGAATATTAAACCTACATGTTGCAAGCTACACTAATTTGTATTAATAGGTTTTATCCTAAAAGTTAGCAACGTCGCAAATAACTGTCAATTATTTACCTGTTTTGATTCTTAAAGCAATATTACTGAATAGAAATAAGAAATGTGACTAACTAGCGAACTAGAATATTAATAATGAATTGCAATTATAACATTGAATTTGTTGTTGTACCCATTTTAGGTGTAAAAAACGCATTTGGAAAGTTTCCAAATCGTTTTTTTACATCTAAAACTAAACAATCGGTGTTACGATATAAATTATTGCATTTCTTAATCAATATTCTAGTTCGCTAGTTGGCCACATTTTTTATTTTCACACAGTAATATTGACAAATTAATCAAAACAATGAAATATTTTACATCTATTTACGACGTTGCCCACCTTCAGAATAAACGCTCTTAAGAATAGGTAAAAGCTTCCAGTTTACCTTATAATCACACTAAGAGCACTAATTTACTTGTCTGGTATTGGTGATTAGCGATAATATCTAGACACCGTTGGTTGCACACATTTCAGTTTTAAAATGTGACAAACCATTAAACAGGTGACGTTCAGGTATATCTTCCCTAAAAGAGTACAGAAATCTTTTAAAACTATATCAATCTGCCTAGCCTTTTCCCAACCATTTTGGGTCGGCTTCCAGCCTAACCGGATGCAGCTGAATATCAGTATTTTACATGGAGCGACTGCCTATCTCGGTTTAAAGACATTTATTTCTCAAAAAAAAAGAACATTACAGTTCACTTAACATATTGAGAAAAGTAAGATAAAAAAATAAATAAAAGTAAGTGCGATTCTCTGTGTTCACACTATGAGAATTAAGAGATAAAGGTGACAATCGGTAATGTTAGTGTTGTTTTCTAACGTGTTCTTCTAGGGTTTTTTTAAATGTATACATGGTGTCACTATTGGTTACATCATCAGGTAGTTGATTATACAGTTTTGCTCCCTCGTACAGTATATTTTTTCTTCCATAGTTAGTCCTGGGTGGCCTTAATTCTAGTTTGTCTCGTCGTCTAGCGTTGTATGTGTAAGTTTTCTTTTTAAAGTTTAATTGTGAATGCGTACCTTGTGTTATGATTTTATGTATTAGAGTGCATGTTTTAAGTATGTATAATTGGCTAATTTTAAGTATTTTTGTATCATTGTAAATTTTGGTGGTTGGTGTTAGGTAGTCATAGTTAAAAAGTGTTTTTATTGCTTTATTTTGCAGAACTTGTATTTCTTGGACGTTTGTTATAATAAAATACCACTCGATATTCTTCAACTGAATGAGAAGAAATTTAAAACATGCATTAAACGCACACTATGTAGACAAGCATATTATAAGTTGGATGATTATATCATAGATAAAAATGCTTGGCTTAATGCTGGTCCTGCTCCACAGCCACTTGGGCTCACAAGTTAAAAAAAAAAAAAAAAAAAATATGTTTGGAAGAGTTGCTTCCCCTTTTTATTTCTCTGACATTACAAACTTAATGTTTATTTTTTATTTAAAACAAGTTTTAATTGTTGAATACTCCAATGGATAATGATTTTCTTTCTTTTTGGTAGTAACATTCTATTAATCTCTCAAATACACTGCAAATTAGTTTTGTATAATTTAGAAGCATTTTTTCAATTTTTGTAAATGTGAGTACCATGGAGCCGTTTTAATGTTATTAAGATGTATGTTGACTTGAAAGAGCATGGCAGTTGAGAGTATGTCATGCTCACTTAAATGTCTCGCTGATGGTGGCGAGTGTGTTAGATCATTCGGTTCCCTACAAATTGGTTGAGCTGGATGGTGCTGATCCATGCGTCATGTTCGTGAACGGGCGCCGTCAGTTGTGACTGGTCATCTCTTATCTGCCATGGCTTATTTTTAATCTTATATTTTGAATTGTTTTGATTATTTTTTGTACATTGTTCTCACATATAGAAGCAACAAGAATAATGTACCCAGGATTTTGTAATTTTCTATATTTAAAAGAGTGTCCTTGGAGTTTCTTGCCCGTTCTTCTCCATAAAGATCTACGTTTTGGAATGGGCAGCTAGCTTCAACTTTCTGACTAACTGACGCGACTATTTGACAATTCAAAAGTGCCTGTAAATGGTTTAATTGAAATAAATGCTTTGAGTTTGAGTTTTTGAGTTTGAGTTTGATTTTGCTGCAGTTCCCCATATCTCAATGAGATATTCAATATGGGGTTTAACAAGAGAGTTGTAGATCATTGCGCGAACTTTTTTAGGAATGCAAATAGATATTCGGCGTATCGCTCCTATCAAAGGAGATATTTTACACTTAATATGATCAATATGGGGTCTCCAAGTTAACTTTGTATCTAAAATGAGACCTAAGTATCTTTCACTGTTTGATTTTGTAATTTTTTCGTTGTTTATTGTTAATTGGATTTGATTGAGAATTTCTTTGTTTTTTGCAGCAAAGACCATGTATGCGGTTTTCTTTGTATTGATAGTTAATAAATTTGACAGGAACCATTTATTTAAAATATTCAAATCATTTTGAGCTTCTTTCACAATATCAGTTAAGTTGTCACCAAAGTAAAATAGACAAGTATCATCTGCATAAAGTGTGATACTGCCCGATGTTTTAACACTGTTTATGTTGTTAATATAAATCAAAAATAACAACGGTCCTAGAATAGATCCCTGTGGAATTCCGTATGTTAATTTGGCAGGTAAACTTTGGTAACTTTCAATTTTTACTATACCTAGGGCATATTGTCTTTGGTCTATAGCATTTTTTATTTTAGTGGTTAAATCCATGGTTGCTGATAAGGTATTTGATTTTGGCCGAAATCCATACTGTTGCTCAAAAAAGAAGTCTATGTCTGCCAGGTAGGTGTAAAGGCGAGTGTAAATTATTCTTTCAAATATTTTGGAGAGCACCGGCAGTACGGATATCGGACGATAATTGCCCGGATCAGTCTTGCTTCCAGATTTTAAAACCGGGGTTACCCTAGCAACCTTCAGGCTATCGGGAAATATCCCTTGTTCGAGGCATTTATTTATACAGTCAGTTAAATTGTCTAGTATTAGGTTTTTAATGCATTTTATTTCTTTAACAGTAAGTCCATCAATTCCGCTACTTGTATTAATATCTAAGTTATCGATGATTGTATTTATTTCTTTTTTTGTGCATGGTTCTAATGTTTGCAGTGTATGGGTTTGTGATTGTGTTTTATTCAATGTGGTATGAGCTTGTGTATGTGTTATTTTACTGGCTAAGATAGAACCAACTGTGGAAAAGAAATCGTTGAAATGTTGGCAGATTTGTTGCCCATCTGTTATTTCGTCAGTTTCCGTTTTTAGCTTTGAAGGAGCATAACTATTTTTGTGTTTGTTATTTGCTAACGTATTAATCAAGTTCCAAATTTTCTTCGGCTGTTTCTGACACTTCTTAAAACTGTCGAGGTAATACTTCCTTTTTGTGTTTCTTATTGCTTTATTGGCTTCATCTCTTATATCTTTGAATTTTAATTCGATTTCATTGTTGTCAATGTCTTCCTTGTGAGCGCCCCACGCCTCGTTGCGTTTGTGTAAAACTATTTCCAACTCAATCGCTAAAAATTCACGTAGAATGACCGTCAGTCGAAGTCAATACAATATAAAACCCTGGATAACGCCAGGCCTCATGCGATGCATGAGGCATCGTGATAATCTTCATCTTGCTTTAAGATCCTATCCAAATGACGAAATGCGACGCCTAGTGTACACTAGGTACAAAAATTTTTGTAACGACTTGCTACATAAACTTAAAACTGATTATAACAGTCAACTCATAATCAAAAACCAAGACAACCCAAAAAAGCTTTGGAACACCATCAAATCTATTTACAACCCAAATACCGAAAAATGTGATTCTTCCCAGTTATTATCTAACTCTCAGGACCCCGTCGATTCTTTAAATAGTTGTAATGCTTATTTCACTTCCCTAGGCAACAATCTTTCTGATCTCATACTTACGCGACTGTCCGAAACCCAAGCATCCCTTGCGGGCAAATATAAACCACGTGAAACTCCACCACACTCTTTTTTCTTCCACCCAACGGATGAGGATGAAATAGAAAAACTTATAGATCAACTTAAAATTGACAGCGCTGGCGGACTGGATGAAATAAGTGTCAGACAAATTTTAATTCTTAAAAAAACACTGTTAAAACCACTCACTCACATTTTTAACTTAAGTTTGGAAAACGGTATTTTCCCAGACTGCTGGAAGGTTGCCTGTGTCCGACCCATTCATAAAAGCGGTCTTAAAGAACTACCGGAAAATTACCGTCCTATCGCACTCCTGTGCATTCTATCAAAACTTCTCGAAAAAGTTGTAAATAAGCGACTAGTTAATTTTTTAGAACGTTACAATCTAATATCTGAAAGACAGTTTGGCTTTAGAAGAGGTAAGTCGACCGAGGACGCTGGTATATTATTGACCAACTCCATAGCTTCTTGTATTGAAAAGGGCGAACACGTCTTGGCAGTTTTCCTTGACCTAGCCAAGGCGTTTGACACAATATCGGTAGATCTACTCCTGTCAAAACTAGAAGGCATTGGAATACGAGGAAACGCGCTAGATTGGTTTCGAAGCTATTTAACAAATCGCCGGCAACTAGTAAAAGTAGGTGACTACTCTAGTGGATTACTACCAATCAACTTTGGAATTCCTCAAGGTAGTACTCTCGGTCCGACTCTTTTTGCTTTCTATATGAATGACATCCTTAATGCACCGCTTCAAAACGCTGAAATAATTTCTTATGCAGACGACACGGCAATCATATTCCATGCCAAAACTTGGGAACAGGTGTATCGTCGTGCCGAAAATGGTCTGCTTATAATCTCCGAGACTCTGAGTAGAAATTTACTCACACTTAACGTAAAAAAAACTAAGCTGATCACTTTCTTCAAAACCATAGCTTCCAGTCCTCCGCGCCAATTGACACTCAAAATACACACATGCCGCAACGATCACAATTCTCCACTCACAAACTGTATCTGTACTCCTATAGATCGCATTTCCTCCCTTAGATATCTAGGTATTACAATAGACGAAAATTTATCATTTCAACCTCACATACACTTGCTAGTGGGCCGCGTCAGAAAACTAATCTACGTCATGAAAAAACTACGAGACTGCACACCTATCAAAATTCTCCGAGCAATATACCTAGGTCTTTGTCAGTCAGTACTCCAGTATGGAATCTCCGTCTGGGGCGGAGCCGGGAAAAGCATATTTATTGAAATAGAAAGAGCTCAAAGAGCCGTAATTAAAGTGATGCTTAGAAAGCCTTTTAGGTTCCCGACAGATCTGCTATACAACCAATTTCCGGTTCTTCGAGTACGTCAACTATACATACTCAGTGCCGCACTGCATGCACACAAATCTACTAAAAACAGACCTGACTACCAAAGCCTGCTTTCAAAACGTATCTTACACGTCCCTCTTCCTAATGCAAACAGTCTTCTGGCCCGACGGTGCCCTTCATACTCACACACTCATATCTACAATAAAATAAGCAAGCGCTGTAATACTAAAGGTCTTAACACCCACTCGTATAAAAGAATGATAAAAAGTTGGCTTCTCTCCCTGTCATACAACGACACAGAGGTTATAGTGAGTTAACACCAAAATATACAAGCAAGTCATTCACTCAAAACTCACACGTGCAACTCACCACCACACCCACACTCACACACACACTAACACACACACTAACACACACACACACACACTCTCACACACGCACACTATAATATTATTTAGAATAATTTTATTTTGTTCAATTTATTTTTATTTTGTTCAATTTATTTTTATTTGGTAATTCGCTATCCTTATTTAATTAACTACCCTGTCCATTTTCAAACATCCTGATATAAAATTTAAGCTAACGCAAAAATGTTTCGAATTAAAATTTAAGATCACGCAACTCAGGCCCCCAAGATACAGGCGCTGCCTAGTTTGGGGACCACTGTTTTAATACTTTGTTAAATATTCTAGTTACAGTGGTAAGCATACAATGTCATTACTTATTGAAATTTATTTTGTAACAATGGACCAATAAATTATTCTTATTCTTATTTAGCACATGTTTATTGATCCAATCATCTCGAGGTTTGTTTAGAATTTTAACTTTTTTTATTTTGTTTATTTTGATTTGTTTTGTGATGAAATCTTCCAGTCTTCGATAGTCATTCTCTTCATTATAAAATTCGGCATTTTCAATTGATTTGTACAGCATGATGTAATCTGTTGCTAAGTATTCATGTTTTAACTTTTTAGTGACTTTAGGTTTTCTTAGTTCTAAATACATCTGCTTATGATCCGATAGTGGTGTATCAAGTAAGGTCATGTTAAAAGAATCTCCTTGAATGTTTGATGAAATGTGGTCAATTATGGTTTTCGTATTTTTCGTTTCACGAGTACAGTAGTTGCTATTTATGTTATTTAATATCTGATATCCAGATTCGTTTAGCATTCTTGTGTAGATGTTTGCTCGCTGGTCGACATTTAACAAATTGATGTTATAATCGCCAAAAATTATAGCTTTTCGTTTTTTGTCTAGTTGTGAAGCATAGGTTTCTATAAATTCGTTCAAGTTTGTGCTGGGCGGCTTATAAACCAATACAATGTGCAATCCATACTTTTCCAAGTATATCCACAGATATTCGTTTTGGCCTTTACTGCATAGTTCTGAAATTTCGTATTTTATGCTATTGTGAATATATGCGGATACTCCACCTCCAATGCGCCCCTTTCTGTATGAATATACATGTGAATAGTTCGGTATATGTAATAGGTTAGCTTCGGCGTCTGATTTAATCCAAGTCTCAGTGATTAAAATAATATGAGTGGTAGTCCTAATTGATTTTAACATACATTGCAGTTCATCTAATTTGTTACATTTAACTAAACTTCTAATATTTGTGTAGAAAAATTTAAGTGAAGTTCTCTTCGTACATATTTCTTTGCAACAGGTAATATTTTGATAAGTGATGTTTGAAAAGTTTTCTACATAATCTATATTCTTAGTACTTGCTTCGGTTAATTGCCGTTTTTTGAAGTTGATTTAATTACTTTAGGAACCCCCCCCATGTATTTTATAATGAGGTCGGTTTCACCATTTTGTTGACGTTGCTGTAATTCCGCACGAAGTTCCTTCATATACAGTTGAAGTGGGGTTTGGTCCGAGTAAATGCGAACTTGATCTATGGCATATTTGCTATTATTACGTAAGATATGTTTCGCAGTATCCTGTGATTCAAAACACACTTTTAGCGGTCGGTTTTTGTCGGGAATATACTTGCCGAGTCTTATTATGTTGCATGGGTTCGGACATTCTGGGTAATTCGTTTTAATAATGTGCATGACCTTGTTTTTGTCATGTTCAAGTCTAGCGGTTCTGTTGGAGTTATTTATTTCTGGTATACCCACAAAAATGACGTTTTTTTCTCGGCGATAGCGGTCTTGCAATTCCAGTATGGTACCTTCGAAAGGCGTTGGCGGGTTTTGATTTAGAGCGGGCGCGTTGGCGGACTTAATTTGAGAAATATCGGCTTCAAGTTCTGTAATTTTTTGTTGATTCGTATTGTTTGTTGACTTTAATTCTGATAATTCTTGTTTCAGAACATTTTGTTGTCTGATTAAGGATTCCGAATTTTCTTTAGTGCTTTTTATCTCATCTTTTATTTCCGTGATTTCTTTTTGTAGTCGTGAGTAATTTTCTGGTTGTGTTTTTGCAAATTCCTTAAAAAACTACATTATTTCCATACGAAAATCCTCAAGTTGATTTGTGTACTCATTATCGGGTTGTTTCCTCTTGTGTGTTCTGTGTGTAATATTAGGAGTTTCCTCTAGTGTACGTAGATCGGGGACTGACCCACTTCCGCCGGCGCTTGTGGCCTTGCAACCATTCGGGGATCGTAGTAAACTCATGTTTACTTACTTGTAGGTACTCGTCGCGCAGCTGGGTCTTGGAGTGAGTGAGTTAAAAAATAACACCGCTCTCTTTTCCTCGCGGGGGTGAAGGGCGCCGCACGCGTAGTTGCGCTCAGGATGCTAATGTTAAACGATGTAAACTAGTCGAGCACTGCTTTAGTAATTGTAGTTATAAATGTTCATTATTAAGGATCTAATTATACTGTCACGTGAATAAATGGACTGATTCATAAAACTAACACCCCGACACACGTCTGTTCTCGGTGATCACAGAGAATTACTCTGACCTCCACAACCCAGTTACTGGTTAATACGATACCCTGTAGTAAGACTGGTGTCAGACTTTCGGCACAGAATAATATAGACAGTATGGAAAGGCCTATTTGTTGTTATAATAGAGATGATTCATGAATAAAAAAATTAAAAAAAATTAGTCCGTCACTCAGATAATAAAAATATATTAGATAGGTACGTATTTTTTGCTTTATCATATTAATTAAAAAATACTTAGATAAAACGCATTTTAAGTTGGGGAGTGGGGGTCGCTACGTCACTAGTAAGTATAAAATCTACATACTCGTGCCGTCATGGCACATTTTAACTCAATGTATCGCCGTAATCTTTAGATTATGTAAAAAAAAGAAAAAATACGTGTAAGTACAATATTTTTTAATAATCTCCATGGCGGACATTTTTTTTTTTTGGTATCATCCCTGTTACTTACGCTCTATTAAAGCGTTAGGGTTATCACTCTTAATGTTTGTAAAATTGATAAGTGTTTTGAGTAGGTAGAGTAAGTGTTTGGTAGAAATCGTCACGAACGAAAAAAAGTAGTAAAAAGCACGAAAAACAGTTTAATATTAAGGTGGATCCGCAGTCGTAGCTCGCGAAATTCAAGTTTTCTTACGTTTTAGCAATAAAAATTGCAAAAACTTAAGAAAACTTGAATCAGTTGGTCAGAGTCAGGTTGTATCTTGTTCAAAATATGATTCGCGACTATAACAGAGATGTATTTATAGAATTATAATCATTGGAATCATTAATACATTTCTCTAAGTTAGATTTGTTACATAAGACCTTTTCCATAAGTAATTTGTTCTTGGAAGGTCTCGGTGTGTAAAGATGGTCCATCTATCATGCACCACCCACGGATCGACCGCGGCAAGCGTAGCTTAACCTGACCAATCGACTCGTGCGGCTGTTATTACATAACCACGAGCCATTTTATATATTTTAAATCCATATAACGAAGAAATAAAAAGCAATCTTCTAGCATCGAACTTTGGAAAAACCTTCGAGTTATCTGGCGACAACTCTCGCGTTCCCGAACCGCTTAACTTTTAACAAAGGAAACTTTGTCGAAGTCCGATCCGTATTTTTGTTACTTTTTCGTGCTTGACCAACCTTTTTCTTACATCTTAGACTTACATAAATACTTTATGAGTTCTGAGTTCTGTCCCACGAGCGTATTTGAAGATTTCGCCTACCTCTATGTTATTTAGATCTAAAAGTTTAAGTATTTATGTATGAATAAATAACTTTATTTTTTTCGTGTGGTAAGTGATTAACCTGGTGTCAGAGTCTTAAAGCCACCCAAGGGCCACTGACTTGGCTTCACATGCCGTCGAGAAATATCTCTCAGGCGTGCCGGTTTTTGAAGCAAGTGTATACATAAAATAATAAAAAATAACTATGTTATTTACAATATTCATAAACATTTTTTTCTTGCTTCGCTAGGTTCTTAATTTGGGCCAGAAGTTCAATGGCATAATATATTGAAATAAAAACAGAATAAAGTTAGTGAATTTAAATATAAATATTCATGCTTCCGAAAACCTTGGTTTTTTATTCGTGTTTTTAGGTATATATAGGCGCTAAAACTATAAAAAGTGCAAGGATAAGACCCACATGATTCCTACGCGTCACCTCTTATGCAATGCGTTTTGTGGATACCACAGTATTCCCAGTCCCACCACATACGGAGAAAACTGTAAGAAGGTGACTCCTTCAGCTAATAATACTCAAAGAGTCAGTCACACGTATTAAGTTATATTATTGAACTAAGCTTACTTGCGGGGATGTACCTACACAATGTACATTCCCGCGAGGCAAGCGTCGGCATCAATGAAAAAGCATTTCATATAAACTAAAGGCACATTAGGTATTCCCCTAACCTGCCACGTATGTTTGTTATGTTTGAATTGATGATAACGCCTGACACCAGGTTAGTCACTAACCACACGAAAAATAAAGAAGAATTAGGTACGATGATTGTTCCAAATGTTCCAACATTATATATTTATTTATTTTATTTTACAGAAAGCTTACAGACTAATAACACAATTAAAATCATTCATAGGTAGGAAACGAGCTAATAACAAGCTTCCACATGTATACATCTAGTAACAAATATTTTGCGTTGACTAAATGTTCGTTAACAGCGAATTGCAAACCAACAAAAAGAAGTAAAATATTTTTAGCTTGTTAATAAAAACGTAGACGAACACGTGATTAAGAAAACTTTTGTCAAGTCGTATATAATATATATATATATCCTACTATATCCTATCCTACTCATATAATAAATGTGGTTAGGTTAGGTTAGGTTATGTTTGGATGTGTGTTACTCAATCACGCAAAAACGGCTGAACGGATTTAGATGGAATTTGGCATACAGATAGACCATAACCTGGCTTAACACATAGGATACTTTTTATCCCGGTAGTAGGTTCCCATGGGATAATATCTGACCTCCACGCGAGCGAAGCCGCGGGCGATAGCTAGTAGGTACATAATTGGTGAACTGACCTTAAAAATCTTTTGTTTAAACTTCGGATTTACATAACAATGGATATTTTATTCTTAAATCCATTTAACACGTAACGCAATCAAGTATTTGGGCAATTTTCGTCATTATCCCCTACAAGGCAGACATGTTGCTTATGTAATACATAAAACTGCACGCAACGTTTACCGGCCAAGTCGTTATGCACAATTATATAATACTAGCTTTTGCCCGCGGCTTCGCCCGCGTGGATGTCGAAAAATATCCGACGGGAACATACTACTGGGATTAAGAAATAACCCATAGGTTAATCCAGGTTATAAACTATCTGTGTGCTAAATATCATCCAAATCCGTTCATCCGTTTTTGTGCAAGCCGGAACATATTTACAAACAAACAGACTAAAATTCTAAAAAATATGTTTTCGGCATCAAACTCGAATATTCAATGTAAGGTTTGACTTCGTTACTATTTTATTTTACTTCGTCTGCGTAGAGTATAAATTCTTTTTTTCTAGATAATTATGAATTATTATAACAATTACAATATAGAGCTTTGTTCATGGCTAATTGTCCTCCACTATGTGAGATATTTGAGGAATGCTGTACCTACTGTAAAGGACCGGTATCTACCTAAATCCTTCACAGTATTTCTCTATAAACAATGTTTTTCACTAATTCGGAAGCGGGTACAACCAGCTAGTTGGAGAGCTAACACGTGAGTAAGCCACATAAAACTGACAGACGGAGAAACAGTCTTGCCGCAAATCAACTCCAGCAAATTTCAGAGTTTGTCCCTGTGACTTACTAAAAGTCATCGCGAAGCAAACCTTGATAAGGAACTGCAATCTTTTAAATTCAAACGTAAGGTAATTTGGTATCAATGGTATACGCGGCACGAAGACTGTTTCTCCTCTGGCAGATCCAGTTAGTATTTTGGCCTCAATAACATAGCATAGATGTTCCCTATAATATTACATTGGTACAAACTATCACGCTATTTGCTATGAGGGATGAGCAGTATCGCATTCTGTTCGTATCCTTACTATCCTAATCTATATCTATATCGATTCTCCCGGAGAAGGGGACGGGCCCCTCCCCCGGAGAACCCAGAGGGGGGTACTCCGGGGGAGGGACCCGTGGCTAAATAATAACAGCCACACAGGTCGATCGATCAGGTTAAGCTACACTTGCCGCAGTTGGTCTGTGGATGGGTGACCATCTTTACATACAAAGACCCGTCCGTGCCACGGAAAGCACGTTAAGCCGTTGGTTCCGGCTGTCATTCGTGGATCTTTGACAGTTGTTACGGGAAGTCAGAAGCCCGAAAGTCTGACAACCATTCTTACCAAGGGCTATTGTATTACCCAGTAACTGCGTTGTGGAGGTCAGATAGGCAGTCGCTCTATGTAAAATACTGTAAAGTTAGAAACAGTAAATTCAGCGAATGAACAAATTCAATACAAAACTTCATCGCCCCTTTTCAGACCGTTTTTTTTTTTAGGGTGGGAAATTATTAAATGACTTCTCCCGCTCTGGACGGAGCGGGGGGGCGTGTCAGACTCTTACTGACTAATACCCACGTTGCCAGGGGCCACGGTATCCCTTTCGGACCTACGGTGGTCGGGAATCGGCCTGCTATTCCCAACGCCCAGGGCGTCTCCTGCGGTAGCTAGGGAGCGTGTGGGCGCGACATTTGCCTCTCCGCCACGCGCTCCGTCTCCTCCTTCGCGAGCATTACTGCTTCGCAGAAGGAAGTGACGGTTTGCCACGGCCTCTCGCTCCGTACCATGACCTGGACCAGGGCCGGGCGCGAGAGATCACTGTCACCGATCACCTCCGCAAGGACACCTGGTGGCAAGCTAGGCAGACCTCCACCGTATGCTCCACTGTGTCCTCCGGGCGATCCACACAGTGGTGACACCCGGGCGTTTCCTCCCGCCTTATGAGGAACAGGAACCTCCCGAAACAACCGTGTCCAGTGAGGACCTGTGTCAGGCGGAAGGTGAGGACCCCGTGTCGCCTCTCTAGCCTCAAAGAGAGGGCGTATCGCCTCAATTGTGGCGTGCCCAGCAGTGAGTTACGACAATCACACTCTCCATGATGATCTCCAGACCCTTGTGGGTTGAAATAAAAAAATGACAACGTTTTTTTTTAACGTTAACGTTGTATAGTTTCCAACCATAAGCCGAAATATTAGTGATTTTAACTTAAAAAATAAAGAACTTTAATTAAAAACAAAATTTCATCCCCATTTTCACCCCCTTAAGGGTTGAAATTCTAACAACACCGTTGCGTTATCTTCCAACCATAAGCCTAGATAAAAAAAAGTGATTTTTCTTAGAAAATTATGGACTTTTCAACTTCATCCCCCTTTTTAACCCTTCGGGGTGTAATTATCAAAAACGCTGAGACACGTATAAATTAATTTTCAATTGTCAGCCTAAACACAAAATTTGAAGATCCTAACTTCAAAACTGACGGACTTTCATACAAACTTCCATCCCCTATTTTATCCCTTTAGGGGTGGAATTCCCAAAAATCCTTTCTTAGTGGATACTTACTCTTCACAAAGAACACACCCTCCAAGTTTCATGTCTCTAGGACCACCGGTTTGGGCTGTGCGTTGATATATCACCCAGTCAGTCAGTCAGTTTATCATTTTATATATATAGATTGAAAGCCAACCAGTTTTGTAAACGACGGGTTTAAGGGTAACTTCGAATTGCGGGAGAAAAGATATATGAAGGAAGATATGTTATAGTCATCATCATCATTAGCCTTCAGCAATCCACTGCTGGACTTAGGCCTCTCAAATTGCACGCCATTTAACTCGATTCTCGGCAACTCTCCAGCTGCTACCAGCCACCCTGCGAAGATCGTCACTCTACCTAACCTGGGCGTCCTACTAGACGTTTGCCAATTCGCGGTCTCCTCTCAAGAACACGTCTAAACGGTCATCTGTTCTGCGGCTAATATGGTCAGCCCATTGCCACTTCAGCTTGCTTATTCTGTGAGCTATGTCGACAACTTTGGTCCTTATCTCCTTACCTCATTCCAGATTCTATCCCTCAGAGATATTCCAATCATAGCTCGTTTCATTGATTATAAGGACCAGCCGTACCGTGAGTGTCCACGTGTCTGCTCCGTAAGTCATAACAGGCAGAACGCACTAATTGAATACTTTAGTCTTTAGGCTCTGCGGAATACGCGACAGAGCATCCCAAACGCTGCCCAGCCCAGCTGAAGACGTGTAGGTATATAAAGTATTTATTTGTGAATGATATTTCGTGGTCATTTACCTTACTACGCTTTGATGTTATGAATTTACAACGGAACGTTTTACTTATAAGTATAGTAACACTTTGGGACACCGCTTGATCAAAATATTGCATCACTGTGTTTAAATGACCACTTGATTATAAATAATAAAATAATCTGTTTTGAAAGTTATATTTTTTCTACCACTTCACTTGTTTTTGAGACTCATGAGCATGACATATTTTTCGGTGTAGATATAATCACCAGTGAAAGTGGGAGTTATAAGTTAAATCTGACAGCTTGTTTCAAGCCTCTAAAATACCAAACAAAAGATTGCCTCTCTAACAATAATAAACACCATAAAAGCAAAAAGGCATAAAGACAGGCGCGACGCGACACCTTTAGAAAAATTTCCGTGAATTTTTCATAGAAATTGTTCCACCAGAGTCTCGTCGCGCCTTAAGTCGAAAAAGTCTTTTTTGATATTTCAACAGTATTCCAATGTTATGTTAGGACACTGCCCCGGAGATTCATAAAGATCTATTCTACTCTGTTGGCGATAACTTTCAGCGAAATCTTCCCCAACTTATGTATTTCTTTTTATACCGTTCCCTTAAAGTTAGCGAAAATATGATATAAAATATGTACAACTTAACATAATTTAGTTATGGTTGCTTCCTCTCTCACCTTCTAGTACCTATTTGAATGGGTTTATTCACCACTGATTCCGTAGCCGTAAAACAGATGGAACGCGATATACCTATAATTTTGTTGGTTTTCCTTGTTGTAGGCTTGTATTAACTATATTGTTCGAAACTATATTGTCACACTTAAACATCGTTTCAATTATCTACACATCTATGTCTTTTTGTTCCAAGTCACTTGGAACAAGAAAACATAGACATATTGTTCACAATATACCATGAACTTTTATCCAAAATAATGGACAGGTGGAAATGGTGCCGTACCTAATCCTCACAACAATTTATAAAAAAGGCCAATCGCCGAAGCAAATGAAGGTTCAATAAACATACCTGTAGACCAAGTGGCATTGAAGGAAGGCGGTGAATATATCCCGTCAATAATCTCCTCCAATTCCAGTGGAGAAGGTGGTGGGTCCGTTATCGGTGGTTTAATAGTCGTCGATGGAGCAGCTGTGGTCGAAGGCGTTGTAGTCGGGTCGACCGGACCTACAGGAGTCAGGGGTCTTTCCGTGGACTCAATAGGCTGGGCCACGCCATTGTCGCCTCCCGACAGGACGACGACCAGAGTGACCACCACTCCGAGTGCTACCAACATGGCGACTGTTCCGATTAGGTATCCTAGTGTCTTCTTGCGTTTGGTTGCGACCAGGACCTGAAAATGTATCTTGAGTTTAGTAAAGGCTATAATTTTGGGAAACAAAGAGTTATGATAAATTAACTTTTTTAAATCCCCTTCAAATTCTAATGATGTTAATTTGAATATAAATGGATACACTAATAACATTGACATTCATATTCTAATATACTTGATGCAAATAATACAATTCTTATTAGCTATTTCAGCACTGGTGAAATCTGTGCAAAAAGGTGTACGTAATCCGTAAAATTGGCATCAATGTCAAAACAAAACAACTGTTTCGCTACCGTACAAAATATCTCGCAATGACGATTATAGAGAGTCAAGTTAATATAACTAGGAAGCCAGAGATACATAATAATTTACAAGCCTACGACAGATCGATTTGAAGGTAAACAAGCATCAGCTGCTGACGTAGTGCTCCAGGATCTTGCAAAAAATTATCACAATATCATCAATTATTATTTTCATCATTAAACTTGACAACCGAGATTTTAGATAAGTATAAGTTCTCTAAATTTTTGTTTACAGTAATTACCTTTTTCAAAACACAGATTTCTTGATCGTTCATTGAAATGATTTACGTTTTGAAGTTGTAACACTTGTAACACACTGAGTAAACACTAAGTTATATTCAATACAGTTATTAATTATAAATGAATAGTCATAATATAATAACATCTTAATGCATACGTCGAGATACATGGTTAGCAACCGGGTTTTCCTTAAAAATATGGTATCTAACGGGTAAAATGAAGACGTAGGTTGGTTATCTTTTGGTAACTTTACTATTATTTTCATATAAACCTTGTATTCATGATAATGTTATTTGAATGAGATTTATAGAACAGGGAAAAGCTTTTGAAACCTGCCTAGGTGCAGAATAATTAAAAGAATAATTCTCAAAAAAAAATAAGCATAAAAAAAATATAATATAAATAAACAAAAAATACGCACATTACTTTTCGCCTACACTGCACTGCAATCCAAAATCACTTAAGATTTATAAAATACACTTGAGGACACAATAACCCATAATCCTTAATATTTTGACAAAACAATATTATTGCAATTAATTATATTCACGAAACAGCGGCCATTCCGCTCTCTGAACAAAAGTGGAATGGACTCGGCCGCGAATGTGGACCTTGATTAAGTTTTTTACATGTAAGTTACTCCACCGGGGTTATCAAGGTTATCTGCAGCTCGTTCAAAATTTAGCATCAATTACGTATAGGTTACGCCTCGTTGTAGTAGGTAATAGCGGTTAATTTATTTTTATGTTTATTCTATGGTTAATTTTCGATGCAGCCCGAGGTAATGTCAACAACTGAATTCAGTTAGATTATGGATTCTTTCAAAACAGCTTGCAGCTTCTTCTATGCAGCTTCTATTACAAAATAGTGCTTTATAGCAACTTTTCTTTTTTATCGTCTGTTTTAAGCCTCGTGCAGACTGGCGCGACGCAACACCGGTAATACTCGTAGTTCGACTTTGAAGTTTTAAAAAAAATTGTTTTGTTACAGTGGCGTCGCGCTGTCACGTCGCGCCAGTCCGCAAGAGGCTTTATCATAATCTTTCTTCCTTACCAGGTAATGTTTGTAATCGAAACAAAACGGTTTGTTTTATTATTGATTGCATCGCCACTTTCAATTTTGAATTTGAATTTTGAATTTTGAATTTGTATTTTGAATTTTGAATTTGAATTTAAAATTTATTCAAATTTAGACCGCCTCGTTGGTCGCGTGGTGGCAAACGCTACTGCTAATCATGAGGTATGGGTTTGGCAAAGTGTTATTGGGTTTTTCCATCTGGAATTTCTCAGTAGCAGCCCGGAGTCTGGATTTGTGCCCGGTTGATGGCAATAGGCTCGCCCCCTATTACGAGTACATGGGACTCAAACATAACTGGCGAAGTGTGGGTGTACTATAGGTACACCTCTGCCTAGCCCTTCGGGGAATACAGGCGTGATGTTATGTTATGAAAACCTCATAGAGCTCATAAAGACAAAAAAATCATTGGACACAATTTGTGAAGAGGTTCCTCTCAAGATGCATAATCACCGTTAGCTTTGATCCTACTTTGGTTTTAATCAAACCCTGTTTCTATTAGGGTTCCGTATCCGAAGGGTGCCAAACTGAACCCTATTACTAAGCCTCCGCTGTCCGCCTGTCTGTTAGCGGGCTGTATCTCATGAACCGTAATAGGTAAATAGTTGAAATTTTCACAGATTGTGTATTTCTATTGCTGCTTGATTAAAAACTAATAAAAACAAAGTCCAGTTAAAAATTAAAGGGTCCCATACAAGAAACGTGTTTTTCGGCGTTTATTCGTAAATATTGTACGGTGGTACGGAATACTTTGTGTGCGAATCCGACTCGCACTTGGCCACACTGATAAACAATTATAATAATGGCAGTAAACAAGCTTAAATTAAATTATCTTTTGACTTAAACACTATGCTCATCGGTAAGACCATGATTAAGTTGTACTTTTAATATTTTGGCATTTAATTTGTCATTATACCTGCTTTTTATTTGACATTGTATTTATTTGTTGACATATTTTAAATGAATTATTTCTGCATGTCATCATTTAATGTTCAACACAATGTTTTTGTTAATGAATAAATAAATGAAATGAAATGAAATCAATCAATCATCTCTGCATCTGACTAGTTTTAAAGGATCTGTCGAGACAGATCGGTTAAAACTAGTCAGATAAAGTATGTCATATATATTTCACAAAGATAAATTAGTTTTTTACGAGCTGTAAGGTTTTAAAGTATTATAATAAGTATTGTCTATAGAAATGTTAGTAAATTTATGTGTCAGGAAGTCATGCACTCATGAATTTATTAATTTTTAGTTATTTTTAATGACTTATTTATTCGTTCGTATATAATATAGTCATAAAATATATGAATTTATTAGTAACTTATAACAAAATTTATCTCTGTGAAATACTTTCGAGATGTAGAATTTATGGTGGTATAATGTACGAGGGGATTTCTCTTTATCTTTAGTGAGTTGTATTTATATTGCAAATACAAAGACATTAGTGTTTGCGGCAGGTAATTATGTTATTAATGATGTACTAACGACTGTTTAATTCGACGCATAGGTGTTTTTTTCACAAATTCATACCAAATTATGTCAACAATAAAATACTGATAACTTTCCAATCATTTTGCAAATCTGAGAACTATAGTTTACATGAAAGTAATTTACCAAGATTGGTAAGTAAAACTTACAAAGGAGGAGTTCGTGGCAAAGTAATAACAGCCGAACGGGTCAACGTTTGCCAGAGTTGGTCTGTGGATGGGTGATCATCTTTACATACCGAAACTCCTCCGTGCCTCGGAAAGCACGTTAAACCGTTGGTCTCTGCTGTCATTCATGAATCTTTGACAGTCGTTACGGGTCGTTAGAAGTCCGAAAGTCTGACAACCAGTCTTATCAAGGGGTATTGGTATTGGTTGAAATCCAACGTTTCTCATCTCAGTACCCTTAGATTCGCTTGCACCACAAATCAACTTATTTAAAACATCACTCCGTCTCTGTCATCTTCAAACGATTGACAGAAACAGAGCGGTGTTTAAATTCGTTTAGCGTTAAGTGTACCGGTCGTCGAGAAATGAAATGAAATTGTTTATTCTGTAAATAGAATATAGGAATCACTTTTACACGTCATATAAAAAAATATAAAAAATTGCTATATGAGTTCGGAGTTTCCTATCTGACTACTCTGAGCAAAAAGGCTGAAACAAACTCAGAGGTCGCAGTCTCTTTTGAAGTCCAGACATAATCTTGGTCAAGCCATACGAGGACCATGTAGATTAGTGTCTGAAATGGTATTTTGAGAAAAGAACCACACAGATTTGAGTGGACCTGTCCAGTCAGTGCAAGCATTTGTCAGTAATCGTGGAGTTCAACTCAAAACATAAGGAGCTCAAGAGAATGCGTTCTTAACACCTATCAGTTTCATACTAACGAATATGTGTTTTGCGAATTTGATCCTTATTACTACTAGAAATTGTCCAAGTATCATGAACACAATCTCTCGACGGCAAGACTGTAGTGATTGGTTGTGCAATCGGTCCTTAACGTATAGAGGTGATTTAATCAACAGCTTGTTTAAAACCGCGTTCTAAATCCTTGTTTGTTGAATAGAATGCAATTTAAAAAAACCTACAATTTAATTTCCACACTTTATTAGTGGCTTTTGTGTACATGATAATCATTCTGATTTGTTACAGTTGTAATAGCAATCATGTCATTTCGTTTAAAATTGGTTTTTATTTTTATTAATTTATTCATATTTTATATACTTACATTTCTTTTTTCTATTTTGTGAATGTGAGAACGCTGTAGGCTTAGTGGACTGTAGATTTATTGACCATCTTCTATTTTGTTAAGTACCTGGTACTTGTTGAAAGACCTACACTGTCCTGCCATACCTATTAATACTGTTATTTGAAAATTTAAAAGAGTAACCGTGGAGTTTCTTGCCGGCTCTTCTCTATAGGAAACGACCAATTGGAACCGTGCACCTAGCTTCTGGCGTTTCTTAAGTGCCCATGTAGGTTTATGTGAAATAAAATATTTTGAATTTTGAATAATAATAATCTGGTAATCCTCACCTGGTCACTGGTTCCCATCTCCAGAGTGGAGTTGCTGTTGTCTTGGGCCATCTTGATTGGGTAGTAACTGTGAACAAAATAAACACACTGTAAATTGATTTATTTTCCAACAAATTACTATGAAATACTTTATTTTAAAACTTCATTGATGTCTGAGTTGTTTTCGGAGTTTTTTCTTAAGAGTAGGAATCACCGATCTCATCCATTTTTTATAAAAAATCAATTACTTGTAAAAGTGCTACTTTAAACCTTTTGACAAAAATAACAATAAATAGTATCCGAAATATTTGAACGGTTAAAGGAAAATGTTGAGGGCCTCAATACATTTGCAATTCATAGAATTTTGATATTAATATTTATAAAGCATGGATTTTCCTGTCCATTTTATGTCCGAATAAACTTTGAACTGGATGCGAACATAAAATGTAATTAAAAATCAAGTCAGAATTACGTTAGTGGTATTGTTTCATTTTAAGGTGATACTCATACTGAATATCACAGTCCTATTCAGAAGCCAAAAAGTCTGACAACCAGTCTTGCCAAGGGGTATCGTGTTACCCAGTTACTGTGTTGTGGACGTCAGATAGGCAGTCGATCCATGAGCCCATGGATCGACTGCCACTATATTTCGCCTCATGAGGAGCCCCTCATGAGGCGAAATATAGTGTTATGTTGGAACGTATCCAAAATAAGTTCACGCGACACTTGTATTACAAGCTGTATGGGGTATATCCATTATACCCATTGATGTACCCTACACTATTTGTTCTGGGTATGGTAGGGTATAACACTCTAAGAGTACGACGGGAGTTTTCGCTCGTAGCGTGTGTAGTGAAACTACTACGTGGCGTGGCGCATACCCCGGGAGTGCTGCGACACCTACAGCTGTACGTGCCCGACCGGTACGTGTGGAGGCGGCAACGCCCGCCCCTGCTCGCTGTACCTGCAGCCAGGACCAACCTACTGGCGAGAACTCCTCTCACTAGAGCCATACGCGTGGTGAATGAGGTTCACGGGAGGGTTGATGTATTGTGGTGCAACTTGAGTGAATTCGCAAAAGTTACACTATATGTAATAAGTTATTTAGATTAAGATATTTTTTAACTAGGTATAAGGTGTAGATTTAGGATTTAGTTAGTAAGACCACTCTGTCGCATTGGATCATAGATCTGTAATGATAGTGTAGGTAAGATTGTTATAAATAAATAAATGTAAAACACTGGTATTCAGCTACACCCGGATAGACTGGAAGCCGACCCCAACGAAGAAAAGGCCCGGCTAGGATAATGAGTCTTACTCAGTATATCTTTCGAAATTACATTTACTGCAAATAAGACTGTGTATTTCGTGAAAATATGAGGATTTGCAGCAAATACAGGGTGGCAGAGACATCGACGTGGTAATACCTGACCATGGACTCAGTACATGATTCTGAAACCCCGTTGAAAATTTTCATCGGTAATTTTTTTTTTTATCGCTTTTCCATACATTTTGACCGCGTAGGCTAATTCACTTTTCTTTGAAACAGCAGATTTATTTTTTGATAACCGACGAACTACGCGGGGGTGTCAAGAATCATGTTCTGAATTCACGGTTACAGTTTGTGCGTCGCCCTGCCACCCTGTATAATTTCGAGAATTATACAGGCTGAAATTGAATTCGTGGGCATACTCTTTAAGGGTTATTGTACTCATAATTATGAACTACTTTCACTATGGGACTAAAATCTGCTGTTCCCTACATTTATGTTCGAATAGCTCGTCAAAGTGTCCTAACCCAGGTCATGGCCTACCCATGTGCCAAATTTCATTTAAATTTGTTTAGCCGTTTTAGCGTGAAAGCGTAACAAGCAAACAAACAAATAAACAAACTCACTTTCGAATTAGGATTTGGGGGGAAAAAAAACTTAATTGCCGCGTAAAGAATTTTGATCAACATACAATGCAAAACAGCAAGTAATTTGCAAAAAAAGTATGATTTTATTTTATTTCGCGAGCTACATTGGCGGCCTGAAACAAGGAATCCAAATCCAATTTAAACTAAATGCATTCTGCAGTATTTTGGTGCGCAAACTTTAGAGAAACTAAACTCATTTCCTTGAGACAGTGAAGGACGTAAAGTTTATATTGCACTCTGGCACCTAGATTGAAGCTCAAGCTGGATGAATAAGTAATGCGGATGTTACCAGCTTAGAATATTAAATACAATCTACAAACGAGTTTAATCTAATCCCTAGTTACAGTTAAAAAAATATATAGAAAGAAAGAAATAAAATACATTTATTTAGCACAGACTAAGAGGCACACAACACAACATAATAGCTCTTTAAATATTTATATACATCCTTAGTTTTTGTTTACCCTAAACCTCTTAAGGGGTCTTTGTACTCATCATTATGAACAACTTTCACCATGGGACCAACGCTGAAATCGCGAAAAAAAAATCTGCTGTTCCCTACATTTATGTTCGAATAGCTCGTCGAAATGTAGGGAACAGCTTCATACATTTTTTAACATTGAATGTCGCTAAAATGAGACAATTCCTGTAATGAAAAACGTTCAAAATCTAGCCGCAGTACCCTTATTGCGTAATACACGATCAACCAGAATCTGAATCGTTTTGAAACAGATTGCTAATCCATTGCTTCATAAGTTCGAAAAAAAAATCTGCTCAACAACGTAAATAACGCAATGAATGTTGTTGGACTGTCAAAATTAAACAGTATAGTCGTAATTGTTTACGAAAATATGTTACGTAATTAGATAGCTGGTTAGCGCTAATGCAATAATCTTGCTTTCAGCTAAGTGTGGTGATTTTATCCATATTCAAGAAAGGATACCTAAAACTTCATAAAGGCCTTCACAAATGGTCTCATAATCAATAGACTTGAGTCAAAATACACAGGAAGGTAAGCGCCGAAAACAAATGACAAATGGCTTCGTCAGAGTATCATCCATAGGCTGCCTGCCAGCTTTGATCGACACACTTTACTTTTTCCTGTGCAAAGTCATACCTAATTGGATATCGAGAAGGTGCACTCTCCATATATGAGTTTGTAAAACACAAGCATGTCATAAATAAAATACATATTAATCATAACCAGTCAAACTCAAAGTTAAATTAAATTAAATAATTTATTTCAATTAGGCGCATAAAAGGAACTTTAGAACGTCAAAATTAACAAAAAAGTAGAATTGATTCTAGTCGCCCCTTCCAAACGGTAGTTTTCGTATGGAGAAGAATGGGCAAGAAAGTCCACCGTTATTCTTTTACAATATTTTGTATACAAAAAATTCCGTTCGGTTCTCTATAAAAATTCCAATACTCTATGGAGTTCAATAATCTTAAAACACAATTTATTTCCCTTCCCCTAAAATTCGATATTGCGTTCTCGCATCAGCGGGCGTCGAGATTTGATATTTATTACCTTTCCGCTAGTTCCCGATGTAGCATTGGCTCGAATAGCTTTTCTTATTTAATGTTTGAAAAAGTTACTGCTTTTCTTTCCTTTAATTTTTTTTTGCATAGTTTGCAAAATTTAAATCTTTTTTTACAAGGGCGTAGATAATAATTTGTAACATCCATCAACCTGCACTGGGCCTGTGTGTTATGTGTTAGATCATGACCAATATACACTGTCTCAAAGAGTATGCCCGAAGCCAAGCAGTGGGAACAATAAAGATTAAAGTATGCTTATAGGTACGAGGTCTGATCATAGTCCTCAAGTAACTTATTAGCACAATATTAATATGGACGATATGGAAAATAGCACTTTTTAATTTGTTGAAATAATTACTTACGCTCCATTTTTAAAAAGATCGCGGCGACTATTCGTCTCGACACGGCACCCGCAACTGACAGCACCGCGACAATCACTTAGGTGACCCTAAGTGATTGATGATGATTTTAATAACTCTAAATCAACTATGAATCAAGCTGTATACAATGCAAAATCTATTCCGACCCCCAAGATACAGGCAAATGCCTGGTTCAGGGGTCACCGTCCGATCTGGCCTTGTACAATCCGATTTTTAATAAATTAATTTGTGAATTGCCTTTGCTAACTTTCATAAGGAACAAACCAACTAGCTGCATAACTACAGAATCTAGTAGGCGTTTACTTATACAATGTCGCCCATGGGCATGTATTTTACCCGTATTTTACTGAATATTCATGACAAATTATCGAAAATTAACTTAAAAAGGGTCTATCTTTTTTTCTTTTTTTTTTATATATTTTTTTCAATCCTGATATGATTTTATGCATTTACACTTGTGTTTTTTAAATAAATACTGTTTTTTTTTAGAAAAAAATGTCCTCACCTCCATTTTGTTTTTCATAGTCGACAAATTTTATTAAAAAAAATGTTTGTTACAAATCGAGCCAATTACATAGGAGTTATTGGCAAACCCTACAAAAAAAATTAAAAAAATAATAACATGAAAAAAATCATGAATATTTAGAAAAATACGGGCGAGCACATGCCCATGGGCGACATTGTATAAGAATAAGATCTAGAACTAAATTACATGGCAAGGCAATATATTAAGCACAAGCATAAAGTTTCTTAAATCTAGTTAGTGGGTGCGGTCTCCTAGATAGGTTACAAATAACCTGCGTTTAGGAGAAACTGTTCAAAACAAACAACAACCGATCCCCGTCGTAAGTGATTGACTTAAATAAGCACGTGTTCAATATGTATATTATAATATGTAAATCGTAATCATTACAGCAAGCTACAAAATGAAAACGAGAAATTAATAATATATGCATAGCTTTTCTCAAACGACAACTCGAACTGTTCGATTGGAGCTACAATAATAATATGGTCTGCAGTAGATACCTGAGGAAATCTTTCACGAGGACCTAGTTTATGCACTTGACAAAGCTAATCACGCTGCTCGGGGAGGCTCTTCTCGTGCTCCCCGTACGAGAAGATCCTTGGTAATAGCTGGCACTCGGTAACGCAAAGTCCAGCTGGCCAATCTTTTCACCACGATGATTCCCCACGGTCCCCCCCAGGACCAACACCAAAGGCACTTTTCAGACCCACCACTAGCCTAAATTATCGGTACGACGAAAAAGAAGCTATTATCCATTTTACAAAGTGAATACCACTACACTAATCAGCGGTCAATGTATTTGAATTATACACCAACATCGACCTGAATCTACATACAGTCCTATTTCTTTCACTACATGACGTCCAACGCAACACCGACCACCTCAATGACCGTCACTTGTCCCTAAAGGTTCATTAGAAAACCAGCGTCAGACAGCATCTGTCTGGCATTAATGCTGAAATGACCTTTTTGGCGCAGCCGTGAGGCACACACTATTGTTGTTAGAACATTCTTTAAAAAAAATATTTTGTTATTTGTATTTTGTGTTTCACGAACTGTGTCCAAATAAAATTTATTCATTATTTCTCTCTTTCTCCTTTTATATTTTTATCAGGATCGTGGTGAGTAAGTTATTGGAATATAATTTACTCACCACGATCCAGATAGAAAAAAATAAACAAAAAATGGACCTGCCTTAGACGGATCCCCGCCGCACTGCACATTTAACCATAAGATTATCATTATCAACTAATTCATAGAGATAAATACAAGCAGTAATTTCTAATCTAAACTAATATAAAAAAAGAAAAGATTAGATTTTGTGTATGCTTGTTTGTAATGATTTTCTATTAAGTATAAGCACAATGTTCCATTAGCTTATCATTGAAATTGTGATATTCGACTTATGTATTACTATCTACTACAAGCTAACAATTTAACTACCTTATTTACTAGAATTTTTAAGTAAAATAAGTAATTTGACATGATTTCCCAATTACTGATTGATAGATAAAATTGATAATTCAGATCAATAAAATTGTCGTTTGTTTGACACCTATATTTCAGTCTCAATCTATCGAAATTGTATAGGTATTTTGACATTGAGTGTCCCTGGGAAGGGATTGCGACTCGATTTTGAAGGGCCTCTTGAGAGGATCACAGAGGTGTATGCCTCTATAAAAGTGACGCCTCAGCAGCATGCTGCGTCTACATTATTTTATTAGACCCGCAGAGCATCGACCGCCAGTTATGTTTCGAATTTGGAATATTATTTTCCACCAAACAATTTTCTAAATTCAAAGCCATTCAGAAAACCACTCTACATAAGTCCTTCAACCTGTGTATTTATTGAAACTTCAAATTCCGAATTGAATTCTCCCGGCGATTGAATTTATTCAAACGATTTTGAACGTCGAATTATTCTGTGTGTATACTGATTTCGATTTTCCTGTCAGCAAATCGAATTCCGTCATATTTCTAACCCCCAATTACTGTTCGTAATTTGACGAAGCCTCAATTTTTCCAATAAACCATCATTCTATAATGTCTATACCGTTGGATCTAATTGGCTTGTCATTTCCTCTTCACTCACGGCTCGACCACTTTCATCGCGATTCGTTCACGCTGACTGGAATTAATAATTTTATGTGCTCATATAACGTAACACGAATATGTACACTTTCTATTACATCGATTACGTTGTGCATAAGAATTGATGCTAATAAATGTTGTTTTCGTTACTCGGATAAAGTAGAGATCGATTGTTGACATGGATAATTCTCAGAGACAATATAAATATAGTAAGTAGTTCTCGGATAAAGTAGGAATCGATTGTTCCCAGAGATACATAGTTTTCAAAGACAATAGTAGAACGTTTAACAAAATCGTGTTGTTTTTGTCACGACTGTACTGAGTTCTATTGATACTTTTCTTGTCCTGTACATATACTCCGTTGGAAAAGGTAATTAACTAAAGGTAAACATAAAATACCACGTGACGAGAGAGCTCTCAAGCTAACTGACTAAACGTAATACCGGTCACTTCAGTTGTCATCAAAGCTCGGATACCGGTTAATATTTCAAACCGTTATTATGTACTTGACGCAAAAACCTTTACAAACGGTTTCGTTCAAATAAACCGGTTATTGCAAACCGGTGTTTGGAGGAGTCTTTACATAAAGGTTTTTTTCGGATTAAACGGTTTAGAGCAATAAAAACCGGTTTTGTGTTTAGTTTTTATTCAACGCAGCATCATCACTAGTAGTCACAAGTTGCAAATCGTTTACCGATACGCCGCTCATCGAATGAACCGGTTAATTTAGGTCGAGATAAAGTTCTTAAAACGTTCACGTTCTTAAGAAAAGTTCGGAGTAAAACCGAAATAAAACGGTACACACGGCTACACATCAAGCTATACATATCCAGTATAAGCTGACCTCGCATTGTACGGAAATCCTATACAATGCGAGATCAGTGTAAACTGGAAATGTATAGCTTGAGGTGTAGCCGTTTCTACTAACCGGTATTTTTTTTACCGGTTCCGGGCCTTGGTTGTCATGCTACGTCACAGTTGTACTCTTCAATTTAGCAACGTTATAATTCGTTGACGTTTAGAGAACCTGTCTGTTTGGGCTCTTTACAATATACAGATAACAAAATAATATATTACTATCATAAATCTAACAAAAAAATTGTGCTCAAGCAGTTACATCAACAAAATCAAAATCATCTACAAACAGTAGATTAAAAATAAATTATAAAGTTATAAGATAACATCTTAATTCTAACAAATATTTTAAATGCGAAAGTGAGTTTGTTACGATTTCACGCTAAAACGGCTGAACAGATTTGGATGAAATTTGGCACATGGGTAGACCATGACCTGGATTAAGACATAGGATACTTTTTATCCCGACATTTCCACGGGATCAAGACATATGCTGGTGAAACCGTGGGGCGCAGATAGTACATTAATAAAAGAGGACATTATCGTACAACTCGAAAATAAACTTTTATTTGGCTTCGTATTTTTAAACAAGAAAGTGTCATCTATAAAAAGAAAAACCCTTTTTACGATTTGTACAGTGGTTTAGATAAAGGTACCTAAACCAATGGAGTATAAAACCGTTGTGCTTGCTTTACAAAACAGTTACTGTGAATTTATCGTGTAGGTTAAAATGTGACTATGATTCATGTAGGTGATTCCCCGATTGTATGTGTCATCAATTCATAATCAACTTTGTAAACATATTTTACGTGTATCATCATTGTGTATTTTCCATCTTTACATACCGAGACTCCTCCGTGCCTCGGAAAGCACGTTAAGCCGTTGGTCCCGGCTGTCATTCGTGGATCTTTGACAGTCGTTACGGGTCGTCAGAAGCCCGAAAGTCTGACAACCAGTCTTATCAAGGGGTATCGTATTACCTAGTTGCTAGGTTGTGGACGTCAAATAGGCAGTCGCTCCATGTAAAATATTGGTAGTCAGCTGCATCCGGTTAGACTGGAAGTCGACCCCAACATACTTGGGAATAGGCTAGGCAGATTGATTGATCATTGTGTATTTTACTTAAATATTTGTTTTTCTTGTTCGCTATGAGATAAACTAAAATAATAATAAAAATACACAGGATTTTGAAAAATACTACGGATACTTTAACGATCTATATCGACACAAATCTTTCAATCATAGATACATCTTATCATCATCATCATCATCATCATCATCATCATTTCAGCCGAAAGACGTCCACTGCTGGGCATAGGCCACCCCAAGCACCGCCACTTCGAACAGCACCTTATTTGCGTAACACAATCCGAGAGTTTGGAAGGATATAAAGTGACAACTGATCGCAATGGGTTTCATTTTGACAGTTCACCCACGTTCATTGCGTTATTTACGTTGCTGAGCAGACGAATTTTTAAAACAAAATTGTTTTGAAACAGATTCTGATTGATCGTGTATTACGCAATTAGGGTACAGGATCATTTTTTTATTTTTTAGATACCTATTTTCGTTTTTGAGAAGTTCAAGATTCTTTGAAAAAAGTCTTAATATAAACGGTCAGAATTTGACGTTTTAATTAAATTTAAAATAATATGTAAACATTTTAGATAATAAATGTTTGCTGTATTCTAGCCTTTTCAGTAACGCATATTTTGATACTAACCATGTTCTTTTGTCTATCTTAATAATTGAGGACGCTAGAAAAGTGCAAGGAAGGAAGAAAAACAAAAGGGGAACCTGTTTACAAAAAAAACGGGTACCGGGTAAAAACGGGTACAACGGGTAACACGATCGAAAAAGTAGTTTCAATGCTAAAAATAAGATACAGAGTATTCAATAGAAACCACAATACGTTACCCAAGATCACAAATGCTCCGATTATAAAAACCGCAACAGAAAACCTTGTCTTAGATACCTACTTATTCAAGTATTGAATACATTCAAGGACGTTTTTTGCATCTTTTATCTAAATCGATTGTTACTCAAACTCAAACTCAAAGCATTTATTTCAAATAAACCAATTACAGGCACTTTTGAATTGTCAAGGACATATATTAATAGCATATTTATTAGTTAGCATATTATATTAATTAGCATATTATAAATTAAAGTCGCTTTTCGTGTTTGTCTTTGTGACCGCGTTGTTCTTCTAAGCTCACGACGGGTCTTGATATGGTTTTCACCATAATTTAGAGAATTTATTCCGGAATGTTTAAATGTGTTTAATACATTCATATTTAACTTACAATAATAATACATCTGCATGTGTTATCAAATCGTAAAAACCGTGTGAAACTGGGGGCGCCTACTCCCTAAGCGAATTCCGTAGTTTCGGCCGTCCTTACGACCGCTTCGTTCTCCGTCTCACTTGCAGACATACGGTAAGTAAGAAGGAGAGCGAAGCGCCCGTAACGACGGATTTCGCTTAAAAGAAACCCCCTGAGCCGGGTGATTTTTTAGTTCATGATTTTATGTCCTCTAGAGGTACCTTATTTAATGTGTCGCCACATAGCCTATAACCAGTGGACGATCAAGACGCTTCCAACAATACCTTATTTGACAAATTTTGATGAGCAGTTTAGAAGTTATAGTTATGAGGCAACAGATAAACATACATACATACCGGTCTTAAATCATAACCCACCTTTTGCTTTGCCGTAGTCGGATAAATACTCGTAAAATAAGCATTTTCACAAGTTTTTTTATTTTGTTATTATTCTCAAACATTGGTACATTATTTGTTGATTTTACAGTTTTACTCGCCAAACTTTCCAGTTTGTTGGCGAGAAGCGCTTGCTAATCGGTATACACAAATAATGTAGTAACATTAATTAAATTAAATTTCGTTATCGAGAAACACACTCCTTAATTTTGAGTTTAACATACCTTTACTTACTTTAGGGTGTTGTCTTAACAGATCTATTTTATTAAATACTTTTGGGACTAGATATCTTGAAGTTCTTTCCCCATAATAATTTGTTATTTTCGGTTCAACCAGTTTTCTCTCTCTTACACTTCTTGTGTTATATTTATTTTTAACAGGTACTTTATACTTGTTCGGTACAATATTTGCAACCGAACAGCTCAGCACTTTTGCCTGCGTGCATTTCCATAACTGCATGTATCACAACTATTACCAGTTAGTACGTCTTCGGATACCAATCGCGTAACTCAAACCAAACGAAATCAAACCATCTTAGTGCTAATTTAGCTTAGATTTACCATTTAATATATTTAACCAATATTCAATATAACCATATTATTTCGTATCATTAAACCAGTCTAATATAATAGCAAATCAACCAAATATCAACCAACTCAGAAGTTAGTGCTAAACCAAGCAGACACTTAACTTTACAATACTCGTCACGTCGTCGTCTCGTCAAGTGTATTTATCAAGTGCAAAAAGGGGAATAGAACCATAACATTCGTAAACAGTTGAAACTATTGTTATAGTCATTTTCTTTCCATTGTCGAGACGGCAATAAAGTTAAATAGCGTTTTAATGCAGTTGGTCAACTATTAACTTTACTGATATACCTAAACCGTGTACGATTTTGGAGAAATTCTAACATTTATGCCCGTTTTCAGTAACTGCGTCTGCGTACTGTTGGGCTACACTAAAAACGCACTTTTGGATTTTCAACGCGCAGCTTAGCAGCGAAAGTTGAAAATCCAACAGCGTACTATTATTTAGGCAATCATACATTTACATGTCGCCTAGTGTTAGTTAAAACGGGTAATATGAGCGTGCATTCTGAAAGTAGGCAACGTCGCAAATATATGTCAAATATTTCGCTGCTTTGATTATTTTGACAATATTTCTGTATGGAAATAAGAAATATGGTTAACTAGCGAACTAGAATAATGATTATGAAATGCAATAATTATTATCGTAACACTGAATATTCAGTTTTAGATGTACAAAAAGTATTTGGAAACTTTACAAATGCCTTTTTTACACCTAAGACGGGTACAACATCAAATTCAATGTTATAATTGCAATTTACTATTAATGTTCTAGTTCGCTAGTTTCACATTTCAGTTTACAGGCAGTAATATGGTCAAATTAATCAAAACAGGTAAATTTTTGACAGCTATTTGCAACGTGCTATTTACAACAGCCATTTGCAAACTGAATTTGAGAGCGTTTATCCTAAAAGTGCCAACTTTTAGGATAAACGCTCTCAAATTCAGTTTTAGACCAAGATTCAGACCTCAAAACCCCTTGGCACATGATGATATACATAATTATATTGAATATAGCTCTAAAACGGCTGAACGGATTTGGATGAAATTTGGCACATGAATAAACCATGACCTGTGTTAGGACATAGGATTATTTTATCCGGATATTTAGCCTTATGTGGGTGGAACCGCGGGGCGTAGCTAGATAAAGCATATTAAATAAATAAAAATAAAATAATTATAAGAACATTTCAGTACGTACGTGATAGTAGCTGATCTTATGATAACAAAAGACCAATTTTTTTATTAAAATAACTTGGTTCAATACCATACCACTTACCACAAAATTAGGCGACTCCATAATGAACAATAATAAACGGAAACAAAACACACTTTCTTTCTAGATCTGACTTTCCTCGAAAAATCTCTCATAAAAACCACCTCTTCATTAATACACAGTTTTATAAAATATTTGCTTGTTGTGATTCCAACGTTACTTATTATTATCAATTTGTTGTATCCTTGTATTGTTCTACAGTTAACTGATCCTATCTTCTTGAGAACTGTACTGACAATGCGTTTATCTCAACACTATGCTTCAGTAATCTAAGTTACAAGTGTCCCTTATCTCGAATATCTAATGACACATCGTTGTTTTATACTGCAAGTCTCTATCCATTTTCTTTAAGGGTCACAGCAGACTAGCTACTTTTAGCATCGGCGATTTAGCCGCTTTTTAGAAGCTACATGCAGCGACCAGACATCCCACACTGCACACTTAAAAACGTCAAACGCGGCGATTGAGTCGCTTTTGGGAAGCTCGACACAGCGGCTGAACGCTACATTTTCGGATGCCGGTCGCTTCGATTTGGCATCTGCGGAACACGAGTGCACTAGATTTTGACGAGGCGACCCCACCCGCCTTCCTGCCTTCACCTCTCCAGCATCGGCGCAGACGCTAAAACGCGCGGTTTAGATACCGTGTCCGAACGCAGGAAGTCGCGAAATCGCGATGCAGCATCGATAGAATCTCTAAAACGTGCGATTTTAATACTGCGATGGAACGCAGAGGGTCGTCAAAACGCGACAGACGCAGTATCGATACAGTCGCAAAATCGCCGATCGCCGATGCTAAAAGTAGCTAGCCTGCTGTGTCCTAAGTAATATCAAAGATTTTTAACTACTTAGCACTTACACAGGTACCCCGCGTCCTAACCAAAAGTAATCGTCACGCGAATACGCGATCGTCGCGTTCTTAAGCTCCAGCCAAACTTGAGCGTCCACAACGCGGGCCGCGGGACCGAAGCGGGAGCGTCTACAGCGCGGCGGACGCTGCTCGTGTTTATTATACGGCGCTCCTGCTTCGGATCCGCGACCCACATTGTGGTCGTTTAGGTTTGGACGTCTTGACGATTGTGTCTGGATGTATTAAAGGCTAGGCAGATTGATATTGCCAACTGAAGTGCGCGGCGTGTCTCGGATCTGCCGCGCAATACTGCCACGTAAACATTCGTCGGTATGGTCCTAACTAGAGCGCGGCAGAAATGTGTCCTGCAAACGCCGCGTGTTGCTGCCGCGCTCTTGTTTGGACACACCTTAACAATTATGGGTTTGAATTATAATCATTAGAATCATCAGTACAACTACAACTCCATAAGTTAGAATAATCCTAAAATGTCATGATTTCATGAAATAGTCATTCAATAGGATTATTTGAATTTAGAGAGTTGTATTTATGATTTTTATGATTATAACTCTATAAATAAATATTCGATACGGCCGCGAACCATATTTAAATCAACATACAACCTGATACTGTCCTGCAAATCGCTAATACCGTAAGAAAATTTGAATATCGCGGGAAAACCGGAAGGCGCCCTCTGTCGGCGCGATCACGCGTTGCGGTTCACCAAACAAAAAGTGACATAATGCACGCTTTGGTTAGGTCGCGGTCTTAGACACTATCCTTCAGTGTTTATATATTATATTCGACATTTTACGAGTTAAGCCATTCTGCGTTTTTTTTTACCTATGTCTACTCGTCTTTTGGTCTCCTGCTAACTAAATAACGTCTCTCGTGTCTTATGCGAGATTAAAGTAAATGAAAGTCTCAATCCAGAACCATACCGATTATTTCATTGACAGAAAAGATTTGGAATATCTTCTTCTTAATTTTTATTTAGTTCCTGCAAGAACTGCTCATCATAGAGTACATTTTCTAAAATCGCAAATATCAAACAAGGAAAAAGAAATAAAAGTATCGTGCTCTTTCTCCTTATTAACATTAATAGCTCCATTAATTTACGCAAAGGTCTCATCTTCATTGATATGGCTCCAACTTGTTTATTTAGTAAAGTCATTAGGAACGCACTCTGGTAAGGAAACGAACCAGGGACCAACATCACAAACTATGGTCGGACCACGGTGAGTGTAGGCAGGCCAAGGAGGCACTCCCTACAATTGATGGCCGCCTCACGAAACAGTTTCTTCGACTATCGAAACAACAGCTACGTACAGTTACAGCAGCTGTAACTGGCCATGGGTCATTTAATAAACACCTCTTTGTCATAGGAGTCACAGACAGTCCGCTGTGCAGAGCCTGCATGGAGGACGACGAGACAGCAGCCCATGTGCTGTTATACTGCCCGGTGGTCGCCACATACAGGGCAAAGTACTTCGGTAACCCAGGTACCCTACGTGAGATTGTCAGTGACACCAAGGCGTTACTGGCCTTCTTTGAGGAGCTGGGGTGGATCGAATAACCGATTTTCCCACCCGTACGCAAAATACGCGCTTAGTCGTGGAGTTGCGGATACCAGCCCGTATTACCTATTACCTATTACCTAAAGTTATTAGGAACGGAATCAGTCTTAATTCTCATCGCGCCAAATCAAATCTGCCTAGCCTTTTCCCAACTATGTTGGGGTCGGCTTCCAGTCTAACCGGATGCAGCTGAATACCAGTATTTTACATGGAGCGACTGCCTATCTGACCTCCACAACCCAGTAACTGGGTAATACGATACCCCTTGGTAAGACTGGTGTCAGACTTTCGGGCTTCTGACGACTCGTAACGACTGTCAAAGATCCACGAATGACAGCCGGGACCAACGGCTTAACGTGCTTTCCGAGGCACGGAGGAGTCTCGGTATGTAGAGATGGTCACCCATCCACTGACCAACCCCGGCAAGCGTAGCTTAACCTGATGGATCGACCAGTGCGGCTGTTGTTACTTAGCCACGAGCTACTAATTCTCATCGCGCCATCCAGACAAAAACCTTGTGCTCAATTCATTGTCATTGACCTGAGTTAAAAATCTAATTTTGTTGTTCTTATTGGATTTGGAACTAGTTGATTCGATTTCTTATTCGCTCTACTAGTATTCTAAAGGTGTGTCCAAACATTGAGCGCAATCGTTCGCTTCTGTCGTGCGCGGCCTGCCGCGCTGTGTTTGGATGACTGCCGCCCGCGAACGCTTCTGTCTACCTGCCGCGCACAAACATTTTTAGGAAACATTCGTCACTAACTGTGTCTGGACGTATTTCTGCGAACGTAATAAAGGCTGGCAGATTGATATTGCCAACTGAAGTGCGCAGCGTCTCTCGAATGTGCCACGCAGTACAGCCTCGCAAACATTCGTCGGTTTGGTCCTAACTAGAGCGCGGCAAAAATGTGTCCTGCAAACGCTGCGTGTTGCTGCCACGCTCTTGCCGCTCAATGTTTGGACACACCTTTAGGACCAGGCGTTTTTGGACGACCGTTGCATTCGTATTACTGATATAAATGCGACAAGAACTCAAATCTGTTACTTTTTAATGCCTAAACGAGGGATTTTTTCAGTAGCTGCCCAGAGTATGGACTTGTGCACGGTTGATGGCAATATGCGCGCCCTCCATTACATGTGACTTAAATATAACTGGTCAAAAAGGGGGTGTACTATAGGTACATTCACGAGCACCAATATGTATACACTTAGCAACTTTAAAAAGTGATTTTATCCTACTGTGGTGATCTTAATTTTATGTTGTTAGGAACATAGTATTTTGTAGCCCACACTAATGTGAGGTCTCATCTCAAAGTTGCAGTCGTTATTCCATGCGAAAATCACTTTTGAATTTTGCTAAGTGGATACATATTGGTGCTCGTGACCTCTGCCTAACCCTACGGGGAAGACAGCGGCGTGATGTTATGCTATTTTGCTACTGAACCGATCGTTATAAACATGGGATCTGGAGAAGGACATTTAAGGCGACGATAACCGACTTTTAATGATTTTATACTGATGATCACGTCTAAACGAGTACTGTTAATGATTTGTAAAAAATATATGTTAAATTAGAGCATTTTCGTAATAATATAGGAATATTTTAGATTATGTTAATATTACGAGTACATTATGAAATTATTTTGTAAAGTTATGTCTAACGCGGATAAAAAACTGAGAATCACGCAAAATCTATCAAGCGTATCTTTCTGAAACCACCATAAGTATAACCACCAAACCACCATTTTAATGATTTGAATTGATTTGATTGATATTTTAGTATACGTGTTTTATTAAAATACCTAGGCCTGTGTCACAGGCTCACAGCAGAATAGAATAGAATATAATATATTTATCGTAAAACATAAGTATACATCAAATAATATGTGCGAGGTCACAAGGTTAAAATAACAGGTAGATCTGCATGTTTTGCCATAAATGGCGTACAAAAAAACATATTTGAGATTTTGAATAAACCATAAAAAATTTAGTCTACACAACAAACTATGAGATTAATAACTTAATCCTAAGACAAAGACAAGGACATTTATTCGTCGGATATGGGACGTACAAGTTGGTTAGGTATTTAAATTATGTTCAGGACACATCCGCCGCTAAAAGCGGCATACGAATATTTACATTTACATGGTTATAAAACCTATTAATACGTAAACTCTAATAACAATACAAAAAACTTAGACTATAGACATAAAGATACATTTAGACTCTATTAAAATATAAAATTAATATAAAACACATCAACAACAACATTAGTAGGTATTATAAAACTAAATAAATCTATAATGTATTACCCATATATTAAAAAAAATATTTTATTGTATAAAAAATATTTTGTAGAAGCCATGTTTTTAGATTTCTTTTGTAGTAATTAAATGGTAGTTCTCTTATAACTTTTGGAATATGGTTGTAAATTTTTATGGAAATAAGGTAGCTGTTTCTGTGGTCGAGAGCGCTGTTACAAAGTCGGATTTTTAGCTTGGCTAATGCTAATTAAAAAAGGGGAGGGCAGTGAACGTTATAGGCTCTCTTTCTCTTTTCGTGTGACTAACCTGGTGTCAGTTTTAAAGCCGCCGATGGGTCTGGGCATGGACTGATTATGCATCAGAGTGTAACCCCATAGATTATAGCCATTAACAATAGATACCTACTGAAGGGGAAAATACGTTCATTATGCGGTCGCACGAACTTAATTACCAAACTGTTATCTTTGCCACAACGTTACTGACACGCTCTTCAATCCCGAAGAGGTTACACTGTTTGTCCACCGCACCGCAAACGGGACGTCAACGAGAAACGAGATTACGCGGACATAGTAAATGTACTGTCGCTACTTGGGCGTCGTCGGTCGACGTTCACGGTGCGATGGACAGACAGCCTTAGGGTAGTGAATATACTCGTACAGGCTGGCAGGGACATCGACGCGAAACCGGCTACCATGGATTCAGTACATGATACTGAACCCCCCTGCGTTGAATTTTTTCGTCGGTTATTAAAAAAAAAATCTGCTGTTTCATAGAAAAGTGCAATACCTACGCGGTCAAAATGTATGGAGCAGCTGTTATTTTCTCGCTTTAATAAAGATCGCGCGAATACATTTCGCAGAATTACGGTGCTTTCAAAGTTTCGTTCAGGACTTGAATGACCGTAGTTCATTTAAGTTCATAGTTTATTCAATTTTCAGTCTTCATGTGAAAGAAGAGCCTCCTCTTCGCAGACCGAGCGCAAGTTCACCTTGCAAAAATCGATAAATCCCCAAGATAATTTCATTAACCCAGCTTCCACCAGTGGCGCCTGTTATTATAATATTAGCATTAAATATGATAAAGTAATTTGCAGTATATAATCCGTTTAAGTTTCCGCAAACACCTCTGGAACTCATAAATGAATTAGGTCAGTTCCCACTACAAAATAATGACTTAATGTGATTAGCGCGACTCTCATGAGGACTGCTTTCCTGGTAATTATTTTCTCGCGTGCAAAAGTTATTAAATTAGACCTACTGAAACTTTTACACTGCATTTTTAGTGACTGTGGAATATTTTTGTGGTGTATAACTTTGTTTGAAACAAGTTAGTAGTTATCTACTTAAAAATCGACTTGGGAAATTTAAAGAAAAAAAAACTTTTTTACATAAAAACACAACCGACTTCCAAAAATACACTACAAAGTGAAAAATAACTTAAATTTCGGAAGTCGGTGGCAAATAACGAAAAAACGAAACCAAAGACACCGACTTCCGAAATTTTAGTTGCATGGATATAGATGCTTAAAAAAAATTAGCTACGGAAAATTTTAATAAAGGGGGGTTTAGAATTATATACTGAATCCATGGTAACAGTTTTCGCGTCGATGACCCTGCCACCCTGAATACTTTCATGTGCGTTTAGTAAAAAGCTGTAATTTTGACATTACAGACACTTCAATGTTATTTATTTGTATTTATAAAGAAAGAAGAATTATAGATCATGGGTTTTTTTTTGTGATGTATGTATGTATATTTATGAATGTATAGACGATATCACTACCTCCATAATGTGAGAGGACTATAAGATTCAGACGTAATCACACTTTCATAAAACCCTATTATTTCATTATTTATTTACTAAGACACCAAGTTCCAATACACTAATCACAAATACATACAATTCATTATATCATTAAAATAAAATAAGTACATTACAATGCAATCGATCATTTAAAATTATATCTATATAATATGCACATTAAAATTCAAATTCAATTATGTCTACTGTTATTTTAAAATTCAGACTGTTCATCACAGCTACAAACCCTATTAGATACTCTAGTCTCTACTAGGTCTATTGTTACTTAAAAATTTAAACATCTCATCTCCGCTGTCTCATATTATGCACGCACACAGCAGCTCGTAGATACATGTCACAGCCTCTCTGGTGATCTCGGGAGACCCGGTCCGTATGAATGTTACATACGTCACTACCGCCGGAAAGTGACGCAGACGTAATCGCGGAGAACGGATGAATAACAAACAAAACCTTTCTCTCTCATTTTGAAATAGTACACTTTGACTCGAATAGAACGCTTAAATATTTTACTAACTTGAAGGATAAAATGGATCAAGTATTTGATTTACTATTTTAAACTCTATTTCAAATACAGTCTGTCATTAATATGATTTCAAAATAGACCCAGGGACAATACAACATAACTTAGATGTAGCATCGGCAAAATTCGTGAAACCGATCACTATCCGAACTGAGTGCGCCTTCAAAATCCCTAATCTTTATTACTGCTTTAGGTAAAATGATCTTTACGCAAACGCAATAACTTGTACAAAATTCAAAAAACTCAAAATTCAAAAGTCATTTATTCAAACTAGGCTGAGAATCAGCACTTTTCGAACGTCACAATTACATAAGACAGTCCCCCAAAACGCCCACCCTTCACCACTTCATAGTGCGTTAGCTGGGAAGAAGTGGCGCAACAAACTTCTCAGCTGACAGTCTTGTAACCAAATATATTCGTAACATTGAAATTAATGAATACAAATTTTCATGCTACATCTAAGTTGTGTGGTACTGTGCTTACTTACATTAAGTAGAAAGTAGGTATACCTGGTACTGAGAATACACCTTCGAGGTTTATAGCAAGTTCCAAAAACCTTTCTGCTTTGTAAAAAAATACAGACTTTTAAATTCCTAATAATCTAGACAATTTCATATTTACATTTATTAAATTAAAAGTACTGTAGGATTTTATGATAACATTATTGATACGCTACAAGAAAGTTTAGTTTACATGAGATATTTACATATTTAATGTATCGTAACATACATACATATAAATATCTACTAAAGAAACACGTAACTAATGATTATAGTAAATAGAGCGTGAAGACAAATATATATTATCCTCATTTCCTGTCGAATATGGGACAAGTGGCAACACCAGAACAAAACAAACTAACACTAAGGAACATGAATAATAAGTAGAGATGACGCGAATAGTTCGGTAAAGTGAATAGTCGAATACTGATTAATCGCCATTCCCTTTGGCGAATAGTCGAATACATTATTACTCGACATTAAAAAAAGGAATATTAAAAAAAAGTTTTTTATTCTCTAATACATAATAATATAGTTTATTTATTTTCTGAGACAGGTTCGATTTATGAAAAAAAGCGCAACTGACTCGATCCAGAAAAACTAGTTTTTTGCACCACAATCTGCCCCTTTTAGACTTTAAATAACTGATTAACTTCAACATGACTGATTTTTGGCTAACTTTCAATATTTATGATAATAATAGTACTCGTAAGTGTGTTTTGTTTTTAACATTAATATAAGTCTAATTATTTTAAAGTCTATAGCTTTTCTGTTTATTAAAACTTTATTTCTATTTAGACAACTATTCGCCGAATGTCGAATAATAGACACTAGTATTCGGTATTCGACGAATAACGGAAAAAATCGAATAATGCCGAATACCGAATAATAGCGAGTATTGGTGGCATCTCTAGTAAAAGCTATGTTGACACCTAGCAACACAATATAATCTATACTAATAATAAAGCTGAAGAGTTTGTTTGTTTGAACGTGAAAAAAACCACGATCCGACACACGAACTTGAAAAAATCTTTTTGCATTTGATAGCCCAATTCTTGAGGAAGTTTAAAGGCTATTTAACATCTCGCTACGACCCTTAGGAGACGAGCATAAAAACAAAAAGTCAGCATGAACTCTAACCGAAAACGAAGTAATAGCGCGGGCGGACGATAGGATACGTTGGGTCGAGGGCCAAAATTTCACGCAAATGAAGTCACGGGCAGAAGCTAGTAATATTATAATACTAGCCTATAATAGTCCCGTTGCAGGGCAAGGGCCTCTTCTCATAAAGAGAAGGCACGAGCATTGATCACCATGCTTGTATAAGACGGGTTAGCGATTTCAGACAGACAACACAGTAGATACCTATAAATTGTTTAACTTTTTTCTTTTTTTTTTGGCATCTCGCAGGTCAACCTAGAAGGTTGTCGACTGCTTAACCGCACTTTCCTGTGAGTTTGCCTCAGTAACTTAAGGCCTAGCCAGCCAGGGCATAAGACTTACAAACTAAGCGACTACATACACGCTAAGCGCACCCCCTGTGGGGTACGGACCTCGGCTTAGGGCGTCACTAAAGGAGGACAACTAGGGACAGGCTTGATCGGATTAAATTGTTTTGCTCAAGATGACATCTACTTTTATTTGTGGGACTGACTAAAGCCGCGTAAAGGAAAACATCATGAGATAACTTGTATGTAGGTACTATTAGGCAATAGAATTCACCATTACGCAAGAGTAAGTGGTGATTATGGTGATCAACACTTCTAGACTAACTATTGGTAAACACCAAAAGTATATAACTATAATAAAATAATATTTTATTTTTTAATTAGAAGTACAAAAAAATGAATTTAAACATTTTAAACAGACTAATATCTGACACTCAATCAATCTGCCTAGCCTTTTCCCAACTATGTTGGGGTCGGCTTCCAGTCTAACCGGAAGCAGCTGA
The DNA here is from genome assembly GCA_916701695.1 of Agrochola macilenta. Taxonomy (NCBI): domain Eukaryota; kingdom Metazoa; phylum Arthropoda; class Insecta; order Lepidoptera; family Noctuidae; genus Agrochola; species Agrochola macilenta. The sequence continues at coordinate 16,092,123 of OU753560.1, read as the reverse complement.
ATACCAGTATTTTACATGGAGCGACTGCCTATCTGACCTCCACAACCCAGTAACTGGGTAATACGATACCCCTTGGTAAGACTGGTGTCAGACTTTCGGGCTTCTGACGACTCGTAACGACTGTCAAAGATCCACGAATGACAGCCGGGACCAACGGCTTAACGTGCTTTCCGAGGCACGGAGGATTCTCGGTATGTAAAGATGGTCACCCATCCACTGACCAACCCCAGCAAGCGTAGCTTAACCTGATGGATCGACCAGTGCGGCTGTTGTTACTTAGCCACGAGCTCCTCACTAATATCTGACACTAAGTCTCATAAATATTTTTTTGTATTATAGCAAAGAAACAAATCATCTTGACAAAACGGTGAAGGAAAACATCGTGAGGAAACCGGCATGCCTGAGAGATATTTCTCGATGGCATGTGAAGTCATGTCAGAGGCCCATGGGCGGCTTTAAAACTCTGACACCAGGTTAGTCACTAACCACACGAAAAGAAGAAGAATTTGACTAAGTTAGGTACTTAAAATAGTTAAAAAACTTCAACAACATTTACTCAAAAAGGAAAATGTAGGCAACACACCGCTACAGTAAATTCTTGTCTCACCCAGTGAACACAGAGCTTTACGTTTCCCGTCGCTTTGACAAAGTAATATTAATTCCGTAGCAAAGAAGATTAATACTATTGTAATCTTCTTCGCGCGTCGACAAATAAAGCAATTTATTCGCTCGGCTTAATCTATTTTTCGTGGGGAAGAATCTGGAATGGAAATAGTCAAGAGTCTCCAGTATTTTAGCAGCGACAGACAATACAGTAATACAATACTCTCGTGGTTGTGTCAGGATTGTGTTTTCCATCGGTTTGCATTTGTAAAGATACTTGACAGGATCATTGTTTTTACGTGTTTGTTTTTCTTATCCGAAACTATAAACACAGAAAATGCTTAGGTGAGCAAAGAATATAAATCAAAATAATTTATTTATATAAAATGTGGTAAGTGACACTTTTCAGTCACCGGTGACTGAAAAGTTCTTTGGAAATCAGGGTTGGGTCAGGGTTGTCATGGTTAGGGCATGTGGTGCGGAGGAAAGAGGAAAATTGATTAAAAGATCACTTTGAGTGACAAAACTCACCCATTCTAACTAATACTTATAATATGTACCTAACTCTCAAAACCCAAAATTGTAATAAAAATAACAAAATTATATACTTACTTATGTAAAACGATTTACAAACATAAATATGGCGTCGAAAAAGTCAAAAGTCAAAAACGCAATTCCGCAATTCCCAACTCCAATTCCTCCGAATCGCTGTCGACTGGTAATGTACCCAAGAGACTGGCGGCATTGCCACGTTGTATGGCAATTCCATTAGCCAGCCTCCTTGGGTCATGGGAAGTTTCAACTAGCCGTTTCGAGATTTGGTTACAGATACCATGTACCAAATTCAAACAATCTGCGTAGCTTTTTCCACCTACATATATTGGGGTCTTCCAGTCTTACCGGATGGAGCTGAATACCAGTATTTTACCTGGAGCGATTGCCTATCTGACCTCCAGAACCCAGTAACTGTGTAATACGATACCCCTCGGTCAGCCAGGACCAACGGCTTAACGTGCTTTCCGAGGCACGAAGGATTCTCGATATGTAATGATGGTCACCCATCCACAGACCAACCCCGGCAAGCGTAGCTTAACCTGATGGATCAACCCGTACGGTAGTTATTACTTAGCCATGAGCTCCTCCACATACCATATACCAAATTGTTATTGAATAAAGTGTCCAGTCTTCTATCATTATATCTACCTATGTAGATAGAATGATAATGATTAATAGAAACCATATCTACTCGTATATATGATTTCTATTAAGTCAAAACATCCATGTTTTGACTTAATAGAAACCATAATCATCATGGACGTAATATTATTATACTAATTGACCTAACTTTCCTTCAAAGCTGTTGTAAAATAGAAATACAAACATTGCCCCTCGTTTACGATTCGATAACGTCAACATTGATTCCAATTTATGTACAGCCAAGAGCATTAAATACCTTACAATTACGCCAGATTCAATAGCGATTTTCTTCTAAAGTATTGATGGAAATTTGGTCATAGTATTTTCGAAACCATACTGATATACTCTTCTTCCTCTTGGCGTGTCGATGGCAGTCTAAATGGACTCGGCCCAGAATTCGGTCACTAGCGTCCATCAGTTCCTGTAACGTGCACCTGACAAGACACGCAGGACATGATATTAAGTATCCCATTGTTTGTGGAACAGCACCACATTTACTACATACATGCAACTTTGAGAAAAGACCTATTTCATAATAGTATGTATTATGAAATAGGTCTTTTCTCAAAATCGCTTTTGAATTTTGCTTAACTGTAAGGTATATATGATCGTGACTGTGACTATGAGCCGATTTTCTAATGACCGTTAGTTATCGTCAAGATGATGTGGGTATAGATTAAGAGCAGTTGATCTGGATGCAACTGTTTAACGTAACACGATACTTTTGACCCTAATCATAGAATACATGCATCTCCTCACTATGCATTATGTAGGTCCAACTAGACAATGGCCAACTTTGTTATACTGTCTAGTAACAGCAGACTTTGAGCATTATTTAATTATAGATTTTATTAATTAAAATCGCACAGCGCCCTTCGCGTTCAATATAATAATTTATTGATTTATTCATTTCGGACAACAATATGGTCCAATTTGTTAGTAAAATACCTTATCACTAGTGTTAGTAGTACATAAAACAAGGAAACAATAGCTGGTGACTGCGGCAGGATGTGCAGAGAACGATAAAGCAAGGAATATGTACCTGACCATTCTCCCCACATAGTGCCTCAGAAAAGGGGAGTAAGGGCTTTCCACCACTGTTTTCAGGATGCTATTATCATTGACCCGCATTCTACGCATCAGTGATGCGACTTTTTTGCGAATCACAGCATGGAAGCCGTCAGTTCGGTTCTGAGCAAACATCTTCGATGCGCTACAGAAACGGGGCAGTTTCAACAGCATCCAATAATGCGTTCCGGGTATTGATGGGACTGTTCCGTTTCTGTAGCGCGTCAGGGATGTTTGCAGATACTCGTGTCGATTGTTTTTACGATACAATGCGAAAAAAATGCGCTTCAGTGGTGCGCCGGGTGCGGGCCAACCCCAACAATATACTGCAGTGTCTCGCGAGCAGACTGGACTGTTTGTGTGTCAATCGCTACTGGAATGTGTTGAGCGGGTAGCAGGGATTCGTTAAGTGTGTAGGTTAAGTTTACTAACATAGTTGATAAGAAATATTGTAACTAACATATTGAATCTTGTTACTTGTTAAATAAATATAAAAAATAATTAATTAAATAATCCTTGTGTCAAGCATACCTACGCCTCCGGTCTCTTCCAAAAGTATTTAATGAAAATGTAAACAAATGTATCACAAAACGTACCTGTGGATGTCAATTCGTAGTGTCACTTACAAATTTTATTTGAATACTTAACCTGAAATTTTAATTTTAAATAACAATGTATTTTATTTGAAAAGTGAGGTTTAAAGAGAAAAGATAATTTTATAACCTCAATAACTTCGTCGAAGGTTTTTCAATTACAATAAAATTGATTAATGTTATAGAAACAAAACATTTAAAAAAAGTGATGAGACATAAAGTTTAAACCTTCTAAATACAGATGAATGTGTTACTAATTCCATTTAGTGAGTGATTGCACAAGAACTTTACTTGAACAGGGGTGTTTACACTTCCATCAGATAATTTTGAAACGGACTATATTGATTTATACCGGTACCTTCATGAAACCATGCATAGACCGATGTAGTACAGGGTGTACTATTACAGGTCTGTTTAGTAGATGGAAGCCGACTTTAACTCTTATATTAACTTACTAGCTTCCGCCAACGGTTTCACCCGCGTGATATCTTCATAAGTTATAGTCTATGTTACTCAGTGATAAGCACGCTACTGGTGAAGGAATTTTTAAAATCGGTCCAGTAGTTTTTGTGTTTATTCAGCAAAAATAAAGCAAAAATACAAATCTTTTCTATACCTAATTATTAGTGTAGATGTAGATTAATTCAGGAAAATCGAAAACTTTATCAGTTTAGTGTATTTTAAGAACAGACACATGTGTACTGTGTTTGTAGTCAATTGTAGCAATCATTCCGAAGAGCATGATCACCGGTAAACCATCAGGAGCTGTTTTTTAAAATAATGATGATCATACCACCCACGATACAAGAAGAAATTCTTAGTGGGGGCAACGTTTTAAAAAAAAAACAAAAAACAATATACCCACAGTAACTCCTCCATTCAGGCAAACTGTAACGAAAATTAAGCTACTTCCTTTCAATCAAAATAATGTTCTTCAGTAGAGTATTTTTCTGTACAACCCCGCGTTTACACCCACAATCCACAAACAAGTTTTTTTTTTGTTGTTTTTTTTTTTTAAACGTTGCCTCGCACTAGGAATTTCTTCTTGTATCGTGGGTGCGTTTACAAACATAGAAACTCACATACACTAACACCCAGACCCGAAACAACTACTTGCAGATCATACAAATATTTGTTCCGTGCGGGGATTGAACCCGCGACACGTTGCGCAGCAGTCGATCGCTCAGCCACTGCGCCAACCGTGCCGTCAAGTTGTTTTACTTGTTTCTGACAATTTCATGTAAATACTTGTCAACGAAATGTAAAACATGCGTATATCATACTTGTATGATGTACGTTGTTTCAGATATGTATTGTTGTTAGAAAGAAAGAAAAAAAGAAAAAAAATATATTTAGCACAGACAAAAAGGCACACAACACAACATAATTATACTGTTAGACTATTTTGCTAACGTTTTCTACAAGTTTTTTATACAACAATTTTTTACAACTTGTTTTAGGTGTAAACAAAACAACACAACAATCACAACAAATATATTATGTTTTATATTTTGGCGTAAACGCGGGGTAAGAACATTGCAATTGTCAGTCCATAAGAAACAGGAACATGAAAACACACTCCCACTGTGTTTCATTAAAGGGAGCTATATCCATCGACACCATGCCTACTGAATTTATTTAGTTATATTGTTTTCGACAAGTTCTTGTAAATACTTGTATCAAAGATGAACGTTGTATTGTTGTGTATGTATTGTTGACTATTTAGTCCACATTTTAGACATTTTTACAAGTTTTCTACAAGTTTTTTGTACCCATCTGTTCTTTACAACTTGTTTTAGGTGTAGACAATAAACAAAACTAGTAATCACAACATGTAGGATACAGCCATGTTGTATACTTTGGTTTAAACGCGATATAAGAACATTTTAGGTGTTAGAACAGGCGATATATGAACGTTGCAGTTGTCGTGCGGATGTAATTCCATAACAAACAGGAACATGAAAACACACTCCCACTGTGTTTCAATAAAGGAAACAATATCCATTGAAACCATACTGAGTTTATTTAGTTACATTATCACAGTAAATCGGGTCCGACCGGGCGGGCTCTTAACTCCGGATCTTATTGAATTATCAACACTGGGTATTATTCACGTCCCAAATTGAACCCGAGACCTCAGGGATAACTTCGGGCTCATACATAATTCGTTGATATCTTGTTAGGTCCCGAGTCGAATTTATGACAAATGTCATGTATTTATCAGAATTTCGACAAAACTTTGGAAGAAAAAATAAATAATAAATCGTACCAAAAAATATGACCAACGAAAAAAAAAACTGAATAGTTTTCCACAAACAGTCAACTAAGTATCATTCGGTCACATAGGTACTCATATCAGAGAGTCCAAGCACCGACCATCCACATTTTCGATAAACGATAACGACAAAACCGAGAGGATCTCTCAATACATAACATCATAATCGAAGTTGATTTCAACACTAGACGAGCTGCCCTATCGTAGTACGCAGTTTCAATAGAGTAAGAGGCCAATTTATACTGGTACCTGATACTACTGACGTGTGGCCGACTGAATACAACAAGTCCCGGAATTTACGCACACCACCGAACACTCCAATAAGAATAGTATATTATAAATTATAATCATAATACGCACACAGTCGCAGAAGTATCTAGCGTAGAATGAAAAAAAAAAAAAAAAAAAAAAAAAAAAAAAAAAAAAAAAAAAAAAAAAAAAAAATGTGGTTTAGCGTAGTAGGTACTTCGTCAATTTTGGTCTGATTAGACTGTACAGCGGAAGTGCGACTGTAATTTACGCACCTATTTTTAATTATTTATGGGTTAAAAATTACCTATATTAAAATCTAGTGATATTTTTATAAATTAGAGCTTACGTTACTCAGTGATACGAGTCGTAAAGCATTCTACGGGTGAAATATTTTTTTTGATCGGTCCATTCGTTTTTGAGTTTAATCATTACAAACAAACATGCTAAAATCAAATATTTTCTCTTTATAATTTTAGTTTAGATGACAGAAATCGATTCAGTAAACGATTCTGAACAAACTATTTTCATAATGTGCATTAATTCAGTTAGACATTTTATACTCTGGTAAGAGTAACTTGACGTAATTTGAGAAAATTCAATTCGTTCTTCACACAGGACAGAACCCATCTGTGGGGCACAACTTAATAGAAATTGAGTAATTAGGTTTCCTCATCAGCGTAACCGGTGAAGCACAAAATTAGTTTGGGTGCCTTTAATTGGTATAATTTTATCTGATTGCAAAACCTCTGAGGTATTCCAGTGTCGTGTCGTTTGTCGAACATTTCACCCGAAGCCTTCTAATCTTGATTAAAATGGATTTCACTTTCGAATCCAATTCTTGAGATTTCGGAGTCTACGTTGTTTTTAACGAACCAATTAATCAAAACGCCTCGTGTTGCTGTTTTAATGGTAACCAATTAATTAAATTGAAGGGATTCTTATCGCTCTTTAGTTAATGTGTTATGGATTTTTCTTTGAAGGAGTTTTTTTGGTCTCGTTTTATCTCATGGACATTAGACAAACATATTTTTTAAGGTAACTACAATACTCGTGTTTCTTTAATTTATTCATTGATATTAGGTACCTATGTGATTGATATGTTAAATAGTTTTGAAGAAACAATATTATCTAGTCTTTAAATCATCCGTTTCTTAGTTTTTAATAGTTAACAACTAGCACGAATATTTTGATAACCCTTGTCTGCACAACTTGCCGTACGTCGGTATGTCAAACATCAGATTTATGATTTATTTGTAAACATGGATTGACAAATAGAATCTATTTGCAGCTAAAAGGAAATAGCAATGTTTTCGAGTGTCGACGTTGTTTTCTTGCATTTGTTTTTACGTCCATCATTATGATTTGCGTTGACAGTGTTATGAAAATGTAATGGGCTGTGAAGCGACGATGGAAAGATGTCGAGTAAAGACTTGTTTGTTTATTTTTTATAGAGAAAACATTCGAAGACGTTTTTTTGTGAAGATGGTAAACGGCTGATGTTTTGACAGTCGTGTTTCTTAATTAGGTATTCATGATGCTTCATTATTTAATTTAAGATTCACACTTTTGTGATGGCAATACCTTTACAATGCATTTGCTCGAAAAGAGCATTTTCCAAGTAGCCAATTTGCCAAGTGTCACTTTTTTCACTAGTGCTTTTTATTTTTCTGTTTTTTTTTTAATTTTTTTACTCCGTCGTCAGCCTGTCGCAAAGAGTTTTTTGAGTTTTTTTTTAGAAATTAGATGATGATGATGACTATGACGATAGCGATGGCGCTGGCGATGACGATGGCGATGACGATGGCGATGACTGTAGCGATGGAAATGGCGTTGACGATGACGATGGTCAAAGTCAAAAAGTCAAAGTCAGTCAAATTCAAAAACTTAAAGTCAGTCAAAGTCAAAGTCATGATTGTTGTTTATATCAATTATATACGTCAGCTAATATGCCAGCTGTTACAACACATCATATGCGACTACTGTAACGCTCGCTCGTTTTTTTTATTACCTCGCACAATGCATTGTAAAACGTTGAATGATGCACGTGCGTAAGATGATTTCCGACTCGTTTCGACTCAGCAAAAATGTCTCTCGTCGGAAATCACCTACTTTCCGCACTTGCAGCATAAATAACTATTCCACTTCTTTATGCCAATCCCTGAGCCCTGTCATGCCTCCTTACTGTCACTACTATAGCAAACATCGTTGGTTGCGTTTTAGCCATGCTCATGCTCGTGCTTGCATGGAAAGAAAACTATAAGGGTTCCGTTTTTTTTCCTTTTGAGGTTTACAGAACCCTAAATATAACAAAATATGGTAAATTTACAAAAAAAAAATCTTAATCTGAGGACGACAAATTTAATCGCCTGTGATAACAATAAGTTAATTTACAAATACAGCAAGAATTTGTTTATTTATTTATACAAGTTATTGTATACCACAAAAATATATAAGAAAGAAAACAAACACTACAAAATATACAATTGGCGGCCTTATTGCTTTCCGCGACACAAACACATACCTTCATAGACACTACAACAAAACAACACTTACTACAAAACAGTTTTCCCCAAATAACAAACAGATTTTTTAAATTTCTGGTGGTGATTTTTCTTTCCGTGTGATTTAAGGCGTGAATAACCAAAGATTTTCTTAATTCATGAGATAGAGCTCAACCGAAAGCCAAACGAGATAAAAGATCTTTGAGATATTACCGAACATTATGTTAATTTCCCGAACATCTCCGACATAAACGAAGAAAATGTATCAGCTATAACTGTTAACACATCATTTAACTGCTTCATTGACGTGAAACTCATTTGACACACGTCATTGGTCGCGGTTAACAGCGCCATTCATTCGTCATTCGAACGTGCGCCTGCGGCTATGTAAATAATACTGTGGCGGCATCTACAATCGCCTCATGCGAACTACGCATCAAAGACCTGACGTCACGCAACATCCTGACGTCACACAAATCCTGCATCGCGCAATTAGAGTTTACCGCGCGATGGACATATATACTATCTCCAAACTTCAACCTGGCAACCTTGGCAGTTGCCCGCCAGACACGACACCCTTCTCCATTTTCTATGGTGGATGAGTGAACTTTACACCCTGTTCCTCATACACCAAAAATACCATATATCGTGCTTCATACATAATCTTATGAACCCTGGATATCATCATTATCTTGCTATTATCCCAATTCATTTGGGATCGGCGCAAACATGTCTTCTTCTCCATCCATACTTCTCTATTAGTTGTCCTCTCAGTAGTCATTCAGCCCTCTTTCTCGCCATATCTTTCGCACAGTCAATCCATAGCGATGGGAAAAGACATATGTATGAATATAATCAATAATTTACTGGAATAATAATGAATCTAATGTTCTGTCTGTTACTATTTATAGGACAAAGTCGTGGAAAAGAGCTTTTGCTTCGACGTATTCTAAATAGCTCATAATTATAAGTTATTTATACATACTCATAATTATTTAAGTGGGCATTATAAGTTCTAGTAAGGTATCTTCGTGATCTTGTCAGAAATATTCTTACCTTTCTTACTAGAAGGGAAATTTTAATACCACCTTTGCCTTTCGGGGAACTCAATATGGTTATGTCCTCACACAAAAAAGGTACAATGACGTGCAAAAGTACAATGACATATGACATCAATAACATTTACATTTCATAATACATGCTTTCCTATGGTGTAAGCAGACATTACAGAACCCCATCTACTCCTTTTGCTTTATACCCACGTCAAATTATTACCTAGAAAAAATTTGAAGTTCTAACCACACGATTAGCTATACCTAGGTATTACATGGCTAGCATATAATAATCACCATATAATGTTCCCACTGCTGGGATGGAGGCCTCCTCTCTTCGAGAGGGAGTGGGCTGTAGTCTCCCACGCGAGCCCAGTGCGGGTTGGTAGATGTCACATGTCTTCGGATTTTTGGTTCTAGGATATGCCGGTTTCCTCACGATGTTTTCCTTCACCATTTTGAGAGCAGTGATTATGAAAATATTATTTACATAATTTAATTTACCGTTACCACTGAGCCACCACTGCTCCATCACATAGATAATCTCGTTAAATACCAATAACCAACACAAAGGCGTAGCCATTAATATTCAAAACAACTTCCACTAGTCGGTTTGTATTAGACGGTATTAGGAAATCCCCTCCAAGCCAAACTCTATACAATTCCTTTGTGCTCCAGTTAAGGCATTCCGACTGAATACCTTTAATAGTCAACAGGTTGATAGTACAGAACTGCACTAAATTACTCATTGAATACCACTCTACAACGGAATATCGACTCTATCCATCAAACTTTAAAGTGGCAAATCTGTTGTTGTGATGGTAGATACCTCGCTGTTCGCATGCAGATTATGAATGTCTGTTACTTAAGAGTTACGTGTGAAGGTTGACTTTTTCATTTGTTGTTACGTTCTACATTATAAACATGTTGTTTTTAAAACAAGACAATGTTATATGTTTATTGTTCTGTCATGCTAATATAAAAAATAACTAGAACGTGCCAGCTTTTTATCGTACATAGTCATTAAATTGTTTAAAAACAAAAGGTATTTTTATTAGAGCTGTTAGCTGAACTTGAATCAATTTCTTGAACTGATAAAAATTATTAAATTGTTCTACAGGCTACCACTATGCAGATATATGTAAGCAATACTTAAAGAAATTATTGGCAAAAAGTGACCAAAATCTTCTATTTTTTTTAATAGAAATATAATCATAAAAATCATCAATACATTCCTAATTATTGAATAACTATTGAATAACTATTTCATGAAATCTTGACTTTTGAGGCCAATTCTAATTTAGGGAGTAGTATTGCTGATTCTAATGAATATAATTTTGTAACATATTTGTTACGGTAGCGAATCATATTTTAATCAACATACAACCTGACACTGACCTGAAAATTGCAAAAAACGTAAGAATATTTGAATTTCGCGAGCTACCTTAGCGCATTCCCCATTAATGTACGTCCGTTGCACCCTGATCAGTTAATACCACTACTATCTTACTGACTGGCTCATACTTTTTATCAGTGCCTGAGATAGTCAGCAAGTTCTAGATGGACCGACGACTTTAAGAAGGTGGCTGAGACAGACTGGATACGGAATTTTATGCGATCAAGCCTGACCCTTGCTGCCTTCCCCCAGCGACGCAATAAATCGACGTACGTACCCCCAGTCGCTTAGTTTATAAGCTTTATGCCCTGGCTGGAGGCCTTAATTAATTAAGGAATCCACAGGATAGCCCGGCTATGCAGCCGGCAACCTCCTGCATTGACCTGCGAAATGCCATCCATAAAAAAAAAACTGGATGCGGAAGGCGGAGAACCGGGTTTTGTGGTGCAACTTGTGAGAGACCTATTTCAAGCGGGCTAATCATGGGCTATTCGTGCAAATTTGAAAGAAGAATAATGAATTTAAAAAAGAAGTTTTTGTTTTTAACTGATAAGAGAAAAACAAGCACTATAAACTAATCTATAGAATTTCGGTATCGCAGGCTGAACAAACCAATAACCTGAAACATAGTGTAACTGTTATTTCTCTGCGATACCAAAATTCTATTGATTATTTTAAAATGCTTGTTTTTCTCTTTTCATCAGTTATGTGTTTGCGCAGCCAGGGTGTTTTGTTTTTTTTAAATTAATTTTCTTTTGACAAGATTTTTAGTTTTATTAATATATATATTTGGAATTGACTACTAGCTTATAATTGGTATCAATATTGTTAAATTTATTTAAAAGAAAACCTTCCCCTTCCTTTTTTTTGTATTAAAAAAAATATTTAATAATAAATATTTTATAGCCTATGTCACTCCCACAATAGGGATGATGACTAAAAATTTTTTTTTAGTCATCAGCTTTGTGATTATAAAAAAAAATGGGCAACTATATTTTATTTTTTTACGTAATATAAAGATAACGGCGATACATTGAGCTAAAATGTGCCATGACGTCACGAGTATGTAGATTTTATACATACTAGTGACGTAGCAACCCCCGCTCCCCAACCTAAAATGCGTTATAAACTTATAACAGACAATTTTTTTATTAATATGATAAAGCAAAAATATGTGTCTAATATTTTTCTATTAACTGACTGACGGACTAATTAGTTTTTTTTTTTTACCCAGGCGTCATTAAGACAAATCTAACGAAACCTCATATTATGTTAAAATCAAGCCGTTTAGGCTACAGAGCGTGTCAAAGAAATATACATACATACATACTCTCGAAAAACATTACCCTAATTCTGGGACAATCGGGTAAAAAAGTAGATCACATTGTTTATTCACCATCCTGCTACTTACATGGTAAAGGTATGTCGTGACATAATAGTAGAATCGACGTAACCGTTTGTTTGTGCTGCAACACTTGTAACTGTCATTGGTATGCATGACAGCAGTTTAGATTGTGTGTGACGGGCTTTTACTCGCAGCACAGTTTTGGACGACAGTGAATTCGTTTGTCGAATATAAATCCATCAACTGGATGAAAGATTTTGGGTATTTCAAAATTCGAAATTCAAAATTCAAAAGTCATTTATTCAAACTAGGCTGAGAATCAACACATTTCGAACATCAAAATTACATAGAACAAAAAGAAAAAAGTCAGTCACTTATAGTTAGAAATAAGTCAACAATATTGGCACGGCCCTATTAGAATCAATCTGCCAAGCCCATTCCCAACGCTGCTAATTATAAATTTAAATTGCTGTAAATTATCGGTACACACCTAGTACGAGATATCTGTTATTGTAATGTTCGTTTATCCTCGGCCGAAAGTTACGGAAAGAATTATATTTAGTTATAACTAACTGGGATCCGGAAAATGAAATATAATTCCACCCGGAAAGTTAAGTAAACACACAGTCGGAAATACGGACTATATACTATTCATAAACTATAGTTTATGAATAGTATATAGTCCGAGTAGTAGTAGTAGTAGTCGTACTGGTTATAACCAATGAGTTGTTATTAATTAGTTATCCGTCGTCGTATATCATAACATTTTGCCCATTCACGGAAAATCGGTAACAATGTCATTTAAGACGCCCCATTATTTGGATAACTTTTAGTAAATGCCAAAGGTAGCTGATATTTACGCGCATTTTGCACTATGTATACTTTACAAACAACATGATCTGTGGTTTCACAGCAATACGATAATGATAACTGTACGTCGTCCTCAAACCGCATCAAAGTAGGTCCCAACTGCGATCAAACAGGATCCAACTACGATCAATGAGAACCACGATGTCCAGGTTGCATGTCATGGGTTATTCCCTGTTAGTGCGTCATACAATGTTAAAGGTAGAGATCGTCTTATTAAAAATTACACGCTCCTCCACTAAAATATCTATACAAACATCTCGGCGCAAATAAAAAACCAAGACAGCGCTATCAACCGTAGGCGCGGGCTTGCGGTCAGTGAACAATGGGTAGCTCGCCGTCCGATTAAGACCAGCGGGAGAAGTCATTTGATGATTTCCCATCCACAAAAAAAAAAAAAACCCGGTTTCGTAAACATGGTATAGTTTGATTGTAAATGGTTGTAAATTAGTCCGTGTGAGCGTGTATGCACAGAGCGGAGGTGTAGTTTCAGCATGCTTCACTGTATTGTCCGCAGCGCTATTTCTTGGTTTTTTATTTAGTCTGAGACAAACATTTGAAATGTGTACCTATCCAACAAGCAGTGGAGGGGCGTGCATTTTTAAATTAAATTTAATGATCTCTACGCTAACGCTACAAGGTTCTTTTGGCGCGTGGCAAAAATCGGAACTAACGCCGCCATCTTGTTTTGTCAATACAATTTCTGTGTCAATTTCACAAATTTTTACCAACAACGCCCCACTGTAAACGTCATTCAGGCGCCAAAAGATCCTTGTGGCTCTCTACGCGCACTTTGCGCTGTATAAACAACACTGAGTCTGTGGTTTCACAGCAATACGATAATTCAAAGCTGTCCGTCGTCCTCAAACCACATCAAAGTAGGTTCTGGTAGGTTCCAGACGAATGCGATCAAACAAAATGTTCATCAGTGTAACATGGGTTGTCCCCTGTAGGTGCGTCATACGAGGCTAAAAGGTACACAGATAACGAATTGTTGGAAATTAACGGAAGTATGACAACATTAGGACGGAGGAATCCCCCGCTTCTGTTATGATGACGTCACGATAGAGAACTCAATACTGAGCAACACGCTAGTACAGATCTGCATGATGAACAAAGTAAGTGAAATAATATTATGAAAACTGTTTTTATTTTGATATAAGAAATTGTAAATACATTTATTTACATTGATAGAAAGATAATCAAGTAGTTTAGTATCAAAACTAAAGGTAAGTCGCCGACGCGTTATAGTTTTTTTTTTTTTGGGTGGGAATTCATCAAATGACTCCTCCCGCTCTGGGCGGAGCGAGAGGGAGTGTCAGACTTTTACTGACTAAAACCCACCCGTGTTCCTTCCGTTGCCTGTGTGCCGGGGCCGCGATATCCCTTTCAGACAGTTCTACCTCTTATTAATAATATCATCATTATCATTTCAGCCTTAGACGTCCACTGCTGAACATAGGCCTCCCCAAGCACCACTACTTTGACCGATTCTGTGCTTTATTATTTATTTATTTATTTAAACTTTTACACACAAAAAAAGATACAAAGGTGGACTTAATGCCCTAGGTATTCTCTACCAGTCAACCAAGGGTGGTGAAGAGATTAGATGGCAGGTGCTCTGTTTGAGAGAAACAAAGAAAAAAATTTAAAATATATCATAATGCATTATAACTATAATAGTTACAACAGTACATAAATAGGTTATAAACTACATACACATACATAAATATTCACTTTAATATATACCTATATAAATATGAAATCAAGGGAGAGAGGTGTGGAGATGAGTCTACTCTATTTATTTTGAAAATAACTCCGCAATTTGCGCTTAAATGCATACCGACTGGTGGCCGTCCTAATATCAAGAGGAAGCGCATTCCAAAGAAGAATGGACTGAATATGAAAGGAAGAATGAACAAAGTCAGAAGTATGAGAAGGACAGAGAAGGAGAAGATTGTTAGAAGAACGCAGATTCTTAGTGTGTGACGAACATAGATATTGGAAGTCACACACCTAGATATTGCTTTCCGCATCCAGCGAACTCCTGCTGCCTTCACAAGGTCATCGATCCATCTTGTGGGAGGCCTTCCAACGCTACGTCTTCCGGCACGCGGTCGCCACTCCAGAACCTTTCAGCCTCATCGGCCATCCGTAAAATTTTGGGATCACACGGTAACGTGGGAGCTGTTTATATGTTTTTAATTATCCTAACTAATATTATAAATGCGAAAGTGAGTGTTTTTGTTCTTTTCTTTCACGCTAAAACTGCTGAATGGATTTGGATGAAATTTAGCACATGGGTAGACTGGAGAAGGACATAGCCTACTTTTCATCCTGGATCGCAGACGAAGCCAGGGGCTACAGCTAGTACTGTATAAACGTTCTTGTGCCGAATGATCCCAAGATTTTACCTACTGTTAAAAATCGTACACTACACGCCGTGTCTAAATGGTAATAAAATAATATGAAATTGTTTATAATACAAAAATGTTTGTACAAGTGTAAGCGATCGTTCATTATTTACATATTTTATGTTAAGCTGCTACATAAATTCATAACAACTTATTAAATATTGCGAATACATATTCATTACTTACAACATTGAAAATAGAGATGTGTAAAAAATATTCAATGCTTTATTTAGCTAGAGCAGGTAAGTACGCACCCAAACAAAGTACGACGGCATAACATGGACTAGTTACCCTAATTGCGTAATACACGATCAATCAGAATCTGAATCGTTGTGAAACAGATTGCTAATTTGCTTCATAAGTTCGAAAAAAAAATCGCAATCGTAAATAACGCAATGAATATTGTTGAACTGTCAAAAATGAAACAGATTAGTCGTAATCGTTTTAGATAGCTGTTTTACGGTATGATGTTATTTTTGGGAGCAGTCCACTGATATGGAACTTGTATTTATTATGCAAAAACGATGAATAAGGTCAATGTCATAAGATAACAAATAGCTTTGTTCCTTATTTGAAATGTTAAAAAAAAAAAAAATCGTCTTTATATTTATTGGAAACGGCTTTATTTGAAAAACACCCAACATCTCTAATTTATATTTTTTTACTGTAATGTGAACGATTTGACATTCATTTGTATTTTGTATTATTATAATTTCCTAAATGAAGATTTGCATGCCCATTGTAACGGTAGAACATTTTAAATTAGACTTTTATAATTAAACTTCTATGTACTAATTACCCATGTTTAGAGAGTAATAAATGATTTAAATTGATTTGATGACTTTTAACCTGAGAAGCTGAAAAACTTTCCTTACAGACTTTTCGTAGTGTGAAAACGGGTTTGAAAAAAAAAACCGAATATTAACAGTTAACTGCAGGTACACCTGCCTGGTTTTTTAGCCTAACTTTTTTGCCAGTAGACATCGTCGTTTTATAATAATTTATCTTCAAGTACCTACTTGAAGCTAACATGAAAGTCTTCTGACCCATGCTGTCCCAGTTAAAATGGACTTTTTACGACAGTAAATCCATTACAAAAATAGTAAAAAACGAAGAAAACATCCGGGACAAAGGATTTAGTTCGAAAACACTAAAACTTGGATATAAGAAAAGTTTTTTATTATTTGTTTTGGAACACCCACGACTTTTCCTGATTAAAATAGCCGTAGCCGAGTCTATGTTTTATGGTCTAGTATTAGTAAACTTTCCTTTGTTCTGTTTGGTTGTCCTGAAAAATAAAACATATAAAGCCTGTGAAAAACAACAGCTAAGGATGTAACTTACTTGTCTTTTTCAGTAATTTAATGTACATAGTAGATATTTTTATTACGGACTTAAGATTTTTGCCTGTATCTAATATTAATATTCAAGAGAGAAATCAATCTGCCTAGCCTTTTCCCAACTACGTTGGGGTCGGCTTCCAGTCTAACCGGATGCAGCTGAATACCAGTATTTTACATGGAGCGACTGCCTATCTGACCTCCACAACCCAGTAACTGGGTAATACGATACCCCTTGGTAAGACTGGTGTCAGACTTTCGGGCTTCTGACGACTCGTAACGACTGTCAAAGATCTACGAATGACAGCCGGGACCAACGGCTTAACGTGCTTTCCGAGGCACGGAGGATTCTCGGTATGTAAAGATGGTCACCCATCCACTGACCAACCCCGGCAAGCGTAGCTTAACGTTTCAATAATAACAGCAAGACATAAATTATCAGATTTATTCCGCGTTCTAATTAAAAGCGATCGTTTAAATTTTTGGTTGAACCTGAACTCGTGGTCGCGGCGACAGAAGGCGCTTTTCGGTTTTCCGAACAAAAAGTGACATATGCATGCGATCGATCGCATATTCGCGCGGCGATCGTTTATAAATCGGACGAGGCCTAAACCTTACCTTACTGACAAGCGCGACGCGACACCGGTAATTGTTCTACCGTGTTGGAATCGCGTCGCGCTAGTCTGCACGAGGGTTTAGGCTGATATTTTCAGTACAGCCGTACAAACTTAAGATAAGTTTTAATCTGTCAAAATAACCAACCATTGTAATCGTAAATTCTTTGTCTTATCTGGACCACTATCTTGGCTTGACCTTTCGCTTAGATGTATGTCAACCTTAGTCATCCGAATATCCACAGCATTTAAAGATGCAGCTACATAATTCTTTGAAATATTAAATTCATTAACAAAACCTCTACTTGCAATAGGTGCTTTAGGGAGTCACCACACTTATTGACTCCGAATCATCTTAAGCCGGTCAGAAAGAGCTATATTTCCATGCAATAAAAGCGAAAGTTAGATGGTTACTCATTTCGGTTCGAATGACACGACTAACAACG
Organism: Agrochola macilenta; assembly: GCA_916701695.1. Classification (NCBI taxonomy): domain Eukaryota; kingdom Metazoa; phylum Arthropoda; class Insecta; order Lepidoptera; family Noctuidae; genus Agrochola; species Agrochola macilenta. The sequence goes on along the minus strand of OU753560.1, from coordinate 16,074,160 downwards.
TCGAACTTAAACGCTTCCGTAGACAGGCGCGACGCGACGTTGGTAGAACATTTTTTCATAGAAATTGTCCCATCAGAGTTGCGTCGCGCCAGTCTGCAAGAGCCTTAATGCTACAAGTGTGGTATTATGTGACTGTGCGTCGTTAAGACAAGTGTGGTCACTACCTAAAACGCCAAGCGCTCCCTTGGTCCTAGGGCGTCAGTCATACACCCGGCAACCACGGTGGTAATAATGGCTTTCTGGCTAATATTGTAACCACTATATATGAGCTATTCTTATTTACCTTCTCCATTATTCTTCTTCACTTCGCTCTTCACAGAGCGGTCGTTGTCAGGATTTCTGTCCAATCACAGCTGTGGTTGTAGCTCTGGTCACAATCTCCCTCCATCTGGTTCTGTTAGAATGACAGTCTGGCGCATTCATTACCAGGGTCTCCAACCGCGGATTTAACTTGATCGGTCCACCTTATCGGTGACCTCCGTGGCATATTACCTTCTACTCTGCCCTGCACCACTAGATGCTCTATGAAGTCATTATTTCGCCTGGAGACATGAACAAAGAACTTCAGTATTCGAGACTGTACTAGTGCTGAAAACGCTGTTTGATGCCGAGTTCTTGGAGTATGGACATGTTTGAACTTTAGCACTTATTTACGTACTTCGTGTCAATACCAGAGAAAAATAAATTCTAAGTTTCTAGCGTGTCCACTACATCCCAATGTCGTGACCACTTTATTTCATTGTACGCCAACACGCACATTTCACAAAGTAATAACAAAGCGGCTTGAAGGCAAGTGATTTTACTGATTACGAAACATTTGTCCTACATTAAAATGTCCCTGGTTGCCCTTGGCTTTTACGTACACATGGTCCTAAAACACGATGACATACTGTCATGCAAATGTAATAAAAGACAACTTGTACATACCCATAGATACGTACCTCAGAAAGCACGCTGAGCCCTTGGTCCCGGCTGACATTCGTGGATCTTTGACAGTCGTTACGAGTCGTCAGAAGCCCGAAACGTTGACAACCAGTCTTACCAAGGGATATCGTATTATACCCAGTAACTGGTATATGGAGGTCAGATAGGCAGTCACTTCATGTAAAATACTGGTATTCAGCTGCATCCGGTAAGACTGGAAGCCGACCCCAACATAGTTGGAAAAAGGCTAGGTGGATGATGACAAACTGTTGCAGTATTTAAAAGAAGACTGAAAGAACACTATCTTTCCACTTCATCATAGTTGCGTATTTTTTTTATTTATTATTTTAAATTACATTATACAATTATCTTTGTTTATTATTATTTAACTATGAAACAATTTAAAAACTAACAGACTTAAAATAATAATAATAATACGTTATAATATGTACAAGTATATAAGAAAGGGGTGGGGGGGAACAATCATAGGGCATCAAAAAACTCGTCCGCATCGTTGTCAACAGGAAAAGTGCCCAAAAGGCTGGCAGCATTGCCACGTTGTATAGCAATGCTGATTCTCTGGCCGAAGAATAGGCCAGCCTTCTGGTCACATGAAGAGTCGACCAACCGCTTTGCGATGTCTTGAAAGACTAAGTGGGCACTCGGACCCCATGGCCCTAGTGTTTCAACCCCAAACGGCTCAAACATATAAATCCCAATAAGATTGGAGTATTTGCGCCGTTTGAGGTTTTCCGCACCTGCAGCAGCAGCCCCAGCACAGCCCACCGTGCTAGGAAGATGGGATGGCGCAAGGGCGCCGACACACGTTGCATCCCACACCAATGGCCTACCTACCTTCCAAGGCATTATGGTCATTCTGTCTGGTCTCTTCCCATCGTCGCGTGCCAAGTTGGGTTCTAGAACAGCTGGCATCCCGGCGGCGACAAGAGCACGACGGATGATGTCATTATATTATCTTAGTGATATTTATTTTAAAAGCACGTATGTATGTATGTTCTCATATTTATTTTTATTTTTTATTAAGTGAATTGTTTTTGTTTTTATGTATTTTATTTTCTCTCTACTCTTACACACGTTGTCTACATCTCTTTATCTACTTTCCTATCGTAGGTATGATGGAAGAGATTTCTTGAGAAATAAGCATCACCTTTGTATGTATTTTTCTTATATTTTTTATAACTGTGTGTACATAAATGGTTAAATAAATAATGATGGGTACCTCATCAGATACCTATCACTATTCAATTTATGATCTTGTGGTCTTTGATAAAATTATGAAAAGGCCACAACACTTGAAATGATTGAAAAGCAAGTTTTTATCTCTCAGCAATTTTTGAGCGCTAGGTATCGCTGGATAGCTGGAGCCACAGGAAATAATAAATTAATGACTACTACCAACTGTGACCAACGTTACTAATAATGTGACCAGGCAAATATATTACTTATAGCCTGTATGACTGAGAATGGTAGCAGTACCAACAGCAGTAATATTTTACTCACAGTGGCTGTGCGAATGGCAGCAGTTGCAATAACAGCATAAACGGTGGTTCATGGGTTGCAGTGGACTGAGTTTAAATTTCAACTATGTGCAAGATCGTGTGGTTTAAACTCAATTTCTAATAAATAAAAAAAAATCATAACATCACGCCTGTATACCCCGAAGCGTTAGGCAGAGGTGTACCTAATAGTACACCCTCATTTCGCTTCGCAGTTATGTTTAAGTCCCATGTAATAGGGGGCGAGCCTATTGCCATCAACCGGGCACAGATCCAGACTCCGGGCTGCTCCTGAGAAATTCCTGATGGAAAAACCCAACAGACCTGGGAATCGAACACAGGACCTCAGGCTCATGCGCACTTGCGACTACTAGATCAGGAGGCAATAAAAAACAGGCAGTAAAATATTATATAAAGAAGATTGTGAAAGTTAAAACGTTGGTTCAAACAAAACCATTCTGACGGGAAAGTAATTAGTAATTAGCCACGTTGTTCGGTAACGTCCGGGTCTACGAGAGATACAAAACAATTCCAAGTAACTCCGATCAATGAACCCTTATCAATCACACAAAACTTTGGTCATATCAGTGTGACATAATAATGAAATAACTCACTGTTATCAATCTCTCCCACAAGAGGAGTCAGCGACTAATATAGTAACGGAAACTGGGTTCTTAAGTCATTAATATTATCACTTGGATCTAAGATACGTCGTACTTTAATAAGGATTTATCTCTGTTAATCTACATGTAGTTATTTTTAATAGACATGGTTAAGTGTTGATTAGTATGACTATTTTACGTATGCAAAATGTTTTGACATTTATAAAACGAGTAGTTCTGTGAACAGTAGACCTCAACTTTTTTACAACAATTAAAATACCACAAATTCTAAAAAATATTTTCAGAATTCTGTAGTTTTGTCATGAGAAGGTGGGCCCAGCTACTCCATAAATCCCTACCTAGTAGTTAAACGGCTGATTCCACTAGTAGAAATCTAAAAGTCAGCAATTTACTGTATTTTGGTGGGGACTTTGTTGAGCCACTTCTTCTTCCCAGCTAACGCACTAGGAAGTGGTGAAGGGTGGGCGTTTTGGGGGACTGTCTTATGTAACTTTGACGTTCGAAAAGTGCTGATTCTCAGCCTAGTTTGAATAAATGACTTTTGGATTTGAATTTTTGAATTTGAATTTGATCCTCATCAGATCGTCACCAATTTTTTATGAGACGAACTAAAAGGTACTACCCTAACCTACTACCTTTCTCATAGGAAGACATATCCAGTAGCCCCCTTTTTGCCCCTTTTTGGAGGAAGAACCACTCCAATTAAGAACCCCCGACGACAAAAAAAAACTATAAAGTCGTAAAACCTGTATACCAAGTTTCGTCCAGATCGGTTGTAAAATACGACCTGTAGAGGTACCAAAAAACTGACACACGAAAGCAAATTTTGCCAGACTTGAAGCAGAGACGCTTCGCTCGCTCGGTCAATTAAATGCAAATTCATGATACCTTCTAAGATAGGTTAGACGCAAACCAGTAGTTGAGAATAGATTGAGAATCAATAATGAGATACCTAACATAAATAAGAATTATCATATAGGTGCGTAGAAATACTTACAGAGAAACTGTTATTCAAGATGATTGATGATGTTCAAATGAATTCATTGAAGCAATCGTGTATGGATTATCACGTCCAAAGCAAAACATAAACATTCACTGCTGAGTGAGCTTTTTTGTTTTGCTTTGGACTTGATAAAAACAATCAAATAATAAATAAAAACTGTCTATAACTAGTATAAGTTCATCTCTTCCTACTTTCTCACTTCTTCTAAAACCATAGACATCAACGATACCAAATCAACCCGGATATCTGGCTACATCAGGAACTACACAATAACAAAGCCATAGGATGAATAAATTGACCGCACTCTCACTAATGATTGCGTGATTTCATTCGAGTATCAAGTGCTGTTTTCTTGTGGAGTGCACTTTGTAGTAACCATACACGTAATTAATAATTATAAATTAATATATTTTTATACACTGTTTACAGTTCACAGGAATGTCGCGCACTAGACGGCTACGACTCCATCCACGATTTGTATCGTTTTCTGTAGTTTACCTGGTCGCTGTCATGGCCGTCTATTTCGCGAGCTTCCTCGCGCACTTGGTCGAAACGGCCACCTAGCCACACATCATACAATACCATTAGACGCCACGTCTAGTGCGTGAGATTGGCGAGATCCCTTACAGTCACATTATTTTCCCTCTGATTTTGCATCACAGTGATATTTATTCTCGTTGATATAAGGTTGCTCTCAGAGGTAAAATATCTGTGAAAGGACCGTCCGTGTATGACCAGATGTATGAACGTAAATGAAGCAAAAGCAATTTGTAAGGATCGTAGCAGGTGGCAGACTGAAGTTTCTCGTCGTCGGGAGTCGCGAGCCGACTTCCGGCCACCGTAGGCGCGGGCTTGCGGACGGTGGGCAATGGGTGGCTCGCCGTCCGATTAGGACCAGGCCCGGGTCGACGGCGCGTTGTGTTCCACGCGCGCCTCAAAGAGATGTCAGCACCAACAGACGGGGTCCGTAAGGGCCAATGCCTGCCAGGGTTGCGAGTTTGTCCGAAAGGGATATCGCGGCCCCGGCACACAGGCAACGGAAGGAACACGGGTGGGTTTTAGTCAGTAAAAGTCTGACACTCCCTCTCGCTCCGCCCAGAGCGGGAGGAGTCATTTGATGATTTCCCATCCATCCCAAAAAAAAAAAAAAAAAAAGCTGTTAAACAATGAAAATATTTTGCTTCACAGATCATAAAACTATAAGTTGAGAGAAACCTAACAAGGTACTGGCGCGAAACGACCACACTGTATTGTGTAGATATTATTATACATTATTGTACTTGCAATGGTAACTTAACTTGTGTGGGAAAATTTTTGTTTTTCTTGTAACAACTTTATTTGCAGAGCATCCTGCGTTTCAAATGGCGTCATACGATTAACTAAAAAGATTGACTTTACAAGCAGCAGCTTTGCTTCATGTTGGCGGCCAGTCTTTATTTTTCGTGTGGTTAGAGAGTAACTAACCTTGTGTCAGAGTTTTTATGCCAAGCATGGGCCTCTGACTTGACTTCACATGCCGCCGTTTCCTTACGATGTTTTCCTTCACCGTTTTTGAAGGCCTTGGGTTCGAACTCAAGATTTGGCAGTGGACAGTCACACCGCTAGGCTATCACTGCTGTTAGTAGAGGGCCATAAGCCATACCATTAACTATAGTCAACACCACGTTTTCCCAGGCCTGATATTTCATCTCGTAGTGAATAAGCCGTGTCGAGAAAAGTCTGACTACAGTTGAGTAAAATCCCTGATTAAACGTTTTCACAATCATTGACAGGTGTTCACGGCAGTAATTACTGTGGTTCCAACACGAATTTAACTTAGCCATAATTCATTTAAATTTTAAGTTGTATAGTTCATACTGTAATTCCAAAGTCATGATTCTAAGGTAGCCATCTTGTGTCAAACGCATATACTCGTAAGGTAGCCATCTTGTGTCAACCGCATGGTAGTGTGTGTAATGTTTTTTTAATTAATTAAATTTATTTCTAATGTATATTATTTAAAAATATTAGCTTTCTGCACTCCTTCTCCATATAAACTTTAACTGTGCCAAATTTCATACTCCGCCCGCGTAATTTTCGTAAAAAAAGGATACAAAGTTTTTGCTTCACATATTAATATAATAATAATAATAATAGCAGCCTGTTACTGTCCCACTGCAGGGCAAAGGCCTCTTCTCATACAGAGAAGGCACGAGCATTGATCACCACGCTTGCTCAAGACGGATTTCAGACTTATATTAACTATAATAAACAACCAAGCGTATACAGGATGTTACCAATATAACAATAAATTATGAAATATTGAAACTTGAGTTAAATAAAGTTAACTGGACACAGACACAAAAAATGGATAACCCAGTTGATATTTATAGTTTCATCCGTGATTCATTTCAAAATGCAAGCAAAATTGCGAGTTCTAGTAAAACTGCCGCAAAGCGTAGCAATTTCAATCGTTTAAAATTACCCTGGATAGATGAAAACGTCAATCGTCTTTGCGACAAACGAGATGAATTATTTAACTTGTGGAAAAAAAGTTCTAACAATCCTCAATTAAGGTTGCAATACAATAAAACCCGCAACAAATTACATAAACTTATAGAAAGTAGAAGGAACTTATACTATATGAACAGAATAAATGAGAACATAAAAAATACAAAAAAAGTTTATCAAATGGTGAACCAAATGTTGGGACGAGTGACATTATCAATCGATGCTGCTATTCTCAAAGCGCAAAATTATCTGCAATTGCCCTAGTGGTAAGACCCTGTGCATCAAAATGCACAGGGTCTTACCACTAGGGCAATTGCAGATAATTTTGCGATCGGATTTGACAGAGCCGTAAAAAATATAGTTCCAAACTGTAGTATTAAAATATTGGACCCCAAAACCTATTGTAAACCAATGAATTCTAGTTTAAACTTTAAGAGAGCATCAGGAGACAAAATACTTAAAATAATAAATAATTTGAATTCTAATAAGGCTCCCGGACTAGATGACGTTAAAGTTGCGGATATAAAAATGATAGGTTCAGATGTATCAAAAGCTATTGCGGACTTAATTAACTGCAGTTTAAAAAGTGGTTTATACCCTGATGAATTAAAGTTAGGCTGTGTTAGACCAGTTTATAAAAAGGGTAAGCGAGATGAGTATGCTAACTATCGTCCTATTACATTGCTTTCTTCTATTGATAAAATTGTAGAAAAATACGTGTGTCAACAAATACACTCATTTTATAGAAAACACGAAGTAATTTATCCGAACCAATTTGGATTCCAAACGGGCAAAGGTACATCAGATCTATTGTCCAAGTTTGCTGATGAAGTCAACGAGCACCTTAATCAAAGAAAGATTACATACGCACTTTTCATTGACTTTTCCCGTGCTTTTGACACGCTTGATCACAAGCAACTAATTAGTAAACTGGACCATAGTGGAATTCGTGGCCCTCTACTCAACTGGTGCGGGAATTACCTCCAAAACCGAAAATTTGCTGTCAAAATTGGTAATTCATTAAGTGAAGCCACTCATGTTACAGAGGGTACGGCTCAAGGGTCAGTTTTGGGGCCCCTTCATTTTCTATCTTATGTAAATGACATGAGTAACTGCATCAACCACTGTACATGCTTTCAGTTTGCAGACGATACATGTCTTGTAATAGCTGATAGGGACCCTCAAAAAGCTTGTAATCTTTTGCAATCTGACCTGAACTCTTTGTTAAAATGGTGCCATGATGTTGGGTTGGTGCTCAATTCTAATAAAACCAAATTGCTAGTCGTAAAATCACCACACTTAAAATGTATTCCTCCCAATAATTTAGTTGCACACGACCACAGCTGCTTGCATAACTTAAATAATACCAAGTGTAGCTGTCCTTGTATAGAAGAAGTAGATTCTCAAAAGTATCTGGGACTAGACATCGATAACAAATTCAACTGGAGAAAACATATAGAGCATGTTTGTAATAAGTTAAGACAATTTTTAGCTAATATTATAATCCTGAAGAACCGCATTCCTTTCAAAGTAAAACTTATGTTATACAACTCATTAGCAGAATCATACATTCAGTATGGACTCAGTAGTTACGGTCGAACATTCAAATCTTATCTCAGTAAAATTTATAAACTCCAACTAAGAATACTAAAGAATATCGTATCTAAAAAAATTAAATACCAATTTCAAAACAATGAGCATGGACTATTTCATCACTGTAAAACATTACCTGTACATACACAATTTAAATATACTTTGCTAAAAGAACAATATTTCAATGGCTACTTAGAGCAAAAGGTTCAACATCCTGTATTCACGCGGGCCGTTGCACGTAACCAGCTATGCACGGTTCGGGCAAACAACACCTACGGTGAGCGGACATCTTCTTACCTAGTTCCTCGGTTAATTAACAACCTACCTTCCGATTTGCGCAGTGACTTAACGCCAAGAAATATTAAATCAAAACTTAAGTCCCACTACCTACAACACATTGAATGCTCAATGTGAAATGCGGTTTTACGTAATAACTAGCATATCACCTGAGATGAAGTTACCAAATTTCGAAATTAGGTATTATGTTATATTTATTGTTTACCTTGATTTTGTTTTTAGTATGATGTAGATTTTACATGTAGCATTAAGCACAAACCTTAGTGGTTTAAAAATGCTATTCTGCTGAAACACTTTGTAATTATTATATTTTTAATGGTAAATAAAAAAAATAAAAAATAATAATAATATAAGTCCAGGTTCCCTCACGATGTTTTCCTACACCGATGTCGGTAATGTCCAAGATAAACTCAGAAAGTACATATGAATTGAAAAAGTCACATTGGTACTTGCCCGGATTTGAACCCACAACCTCGTGCATGAGAGGCGAGGCCTTAACCACTGGGCCATCACGACACTATGACGTATTAATATAATATTAACATAATTACTAATTCTTCTTAAGAACTGTAAGCGCCACACGCGACACGGTCATGCATAGCAAAGCAACGGGAAAAACCGTCGCCTTTGTACAGAATAATTTATACCGTTAATTCGTACTTGGCTTTACTTTGATCCTTTAATGTAATTTCGACCCACTTTTTGATGTTGTCCTCTGTTCTGGAAACACTTTGGATGTCCTTACTATGAACAAGACTGATAAAATGTTTGATAGGCCCTCTTGTATTTTTTTTCTCTCGTTGAGTTTATTTTATTTTATTTAGATCAAGTTAGATATGTCGTAGGACGATTTGATAATTCAATTGGTGAAAACATTTCTGCGAGCAACTTGGAAGTAGCGCTCGCTCGGTTCGACAAAGAAATGACGAATAATACAATCTGCCGCAGAAATGTTTTCACCATTGTCTAATTATCTAGTCGCAGGCAGATTGTATGATTCGTCATATTGAACTGGGTGAAATAGGTTAGGATAGAACTGTGACCAATCGCGCGCGAGCTGAGCGTGCGAAGCGAGCGGCAGCGACCGGCGAGCGCTACTTCCAAGTTGCATTCCCGGATCGGGCAAAGCGTTATTGGGTTTCCGTTCTGGAATATCTCAGTGGCAGCCCGGAGTCTGGATTTGTGCCCAGTTGATGGCAATAGGCACGTCGGGACTATTACATGAGTCTTAAATATTACTGGCGAAATGTGGGTGAACTATAGGTACACCTCTGCCTAACCCTTCGGGGAAATACAGGCGTGATGTTATGTATTACAGCAGTCTAGATCCTAGTTGCTTTCTTACATTGCATGGTTGTAGATTCTCTTAGTCAATAAGTACTTACTCAGGATGCCTAGCGAACTGAGACAATAATGATGATCAAAATTAATATGATACGATGCAAGAAGTGGCAAGAAGTATCGACATTATATAGGTTTTTTTTTTTTTTTTATTGTTATCGATTTCGATATTATTGAAAAAAATCATCGATATATCGATATTCTAAGGGAAATTAATAATAAAAAATGTACTTTATAAAATTATATTGTGTTTGTGTTTTATTCATATAAATACCAAACAAGGAACATCATTAATTCTGATTTACAATCTAATATTTATAAAAAAAATCAAATCTGACAATGTGTGTGTGTCTTAATCTGTTCTTGTAAAGAAGATTGTGCCAACTATGGACCTCTTTCTCATTCAGAGTATGTTTACGAACTAAGTATAATGCCATGTTCCCGCTATTGAATCTTGTCGTGGTCTCATTAATAAAGACACGAGAATTCCTCGTATTCATTAAAATGCTGGCAAAGAGCTATGATTATTGTTGAGATTTATTATCATTCATCTTATAATCTAGTGTATTTGTATTTAACACGGGGACATAATGACGCTAATAAAGATAAAGAGCTGACAAAAGTTAATCTATCCGAGACTTCATACTTGTCTTATTGTACTGTTTTGTGACTACATATCGCAGTATGACCTCTTTTGTCCCCAAGACTGGATGTAGGTCCTTTAGGGATCGGGGTGGTGGTATACGAGACCGCTAGACCGAGCCTCGTGAGTGTGTACGTTTACAAACTCATGAGGCTTGGCCGCGCGGCTTGGCCTCACGAAGTCGCGCGGCTCTAGTGGGGACGCGGCTTTAGAATCAAGCCACTTTTTATCTTTTAAACTGTTCTAAATATGAAATAGTGTTTAACTCGTAATAAGCTATTAACGTATTAATCAGGGATTCCCAACCGGTGGGGCGAGCCCCCCTCGGGGGGCGTAGAGTGACGGATGGGGGGCGCGGCGGCTCCAATAATAAAGTATAGATTTATAAAAATGTATGTTCTCGGTATTAGAAAACGTTAAGACTAGTTTCAGAAACCCAAACGTTTTTTACGCGCTGTAAAATGAGGTTCAGTTTTTTTGCAGAACTCGACAAAATAAGTTTTTCTATTTCTGTATGAATGGACTAAAGAAAACCAAACCTATCCGAGGCGGCTTGCTACAATTTTCGAGCTCGCTTTGTTCGGTCTTCCATTCTATATTCTCTTGATTCTTCAACTTTTCTGCGTAAATGGACAAAATAACTCCTTTTTCTGTATGATTGAATGGTCAAAAGAAAAATGTAACAAATCCAAAAATGTACAACATTTTTCGAGCTCGCTTTGCTCGCTCCTTACATTATGCATTCTCATAATTCTTGAGTTTTTCTGCAAAACTCTACAAAGTAACTTCTATTTCTGTTTGAATGATCAAAAGATAATTTAACCTTATCTAAGGGCGTGGAATTTTTGACCTCACTTTCGCTCGCTTTACATTCTTATGCTTTTCTGCTTGTGTCGACAAAATAACTCAGGGCGTAGTGATTTTAAAAGACAGTTAGGGGGCGCGTAAGTTAAAAGGTTGGGAACACCTTAAATCTTCGTGGAGGCTGGCGAGGAAAGCCATCCAGGTTAAAACCTCTTCATCCTACCGGCCTATACTAAGCCATAATAATAACATGGTGGAATTTCTTGTGACCAACAGTATTTTTGAAGTGAAAACTTCTTTAGGCGCGATGAGCGATTTTTGGTAGGTGTTAAACGTATGTATTCGCGTCACCGACATGCTCGCGCCGTAGTGCTCTACTATAGAATATAGATGGCGCTAATATCAGTTTTAAGTTTTCACTTTTGTCGGCAGTTCCCATGACTGGCAATTTTTTTTTCTTGTTGTCACACTGGTAATTTTTCTACACCATTTATCACTTATTATTAGTGCGGTGAAAAAATGTCGAAATGCATTTTGTAGATAAGTACAGTTCATATATACATTTTTATTATGTGCATATAAGAGATATCGTAAGAAAAACAACACAACATGCGAAATGTGGGTGTACATGCTAAGGTACACCTCCGCCTAATCCTTCGGGGACTTACGGGCGTGATGTTATGTTACGTTTAAGTCTATGGTAAGAAAAGTTTATCAAATGCTTCAAACTTTATTCATTCGTCACCGTCGCTGAAAATATCAGTTTAAAAACTACAAAAAAATATATAGAATAAACAAAATCTTCTAGAAATCAAAGTAGAAAAAAAAGTAAAAGTATTATGTATGTATTTAATTTTATGTATAATATAATATAATATATATTAAATGTATGTAACATACATTAATATAACATACATACATTTAATAATTTATTTAAAAAAACATTATAATTTATGTTTTTAAATAAATTATTAATTTTTTATTTTTTTTTATTTTATGCGTTTTATTTTCTCTTCTACTCTTACACACGGTGTCTACATCTCTTTTTATCCTCTGTCCTATCGCAGGTATGCTGGAAGAGATTTATTTAGAAATAAGCATCACCTTTGTAATTATTTCTCTGTTCCTTTCTTCTAGTCCGTTTATTTGTGTGTAAATATAAATAGTTAAATAAAAAATTAATGTCGAATTTAATGTTTAAATAAGCAGTTGGACGGTACATTTCTGCTCTTCTCTCTTTACGTATTTTCCTCTATTATTACGTGTTTTGTGTCTACATGAATAAATACATAATATTATTTGAAACGAAATTGGTTCAAGATAACATTTTAATCGAATCCTCGTCGGAAAATCCGTATTTCTGTAAAATGTAAACTTATTTTCCTCGCGGTCAGGCCAAGGGTAAAGCCAATCGGGACAGATGTCCAGTGCAGGTTGCGGAGACCGTCCACTCAAGTGGAAGGACCCTCGAGTGAGGCCACGTGAACTTACCTTGTACCGTCTTCACCGTACTAAAACCTCCATTTTAAACAAGGTCAAATGAAATTTGCTACTAAAACTCCGCAGATGTGATTAGTATCGAGCTATCTTAACAAGATAAAACGCAAAATGTTATTTTTTTGGGTCTACGGCCTCTTTTCATTTAGTTACTTAAAGCAACTACCAGTTTAAAAATCAGTTTTTTTTGTAAACTTCTCAGACTTAATCTAAACACGATAAAACATATTATATTTGTAGAAACAAAACATTTTTTTTTTTGTATTTGGTCGTGTTTATAAAAACTAAGAATATGAAAGTTAGACTCGAACCATATTAGTGTCCTACAATAATCGAACCCGCAAAATCTAGAACAGTCACTGCGCCAATCCCAACATGATTCCCAAGTCGGTCAGTTCATTTGGAAGTCCATGTTCAGTAGCCATTTCCGGTCCGATAAGAGAGATGAAAGCGAATCTCTGGGGTCGTATCTAACCCCTTTAAATGGGGTAACTAGAATACTACAAAAGGACTACGGCTAGAATTAATTCATTCTCTATTATTTTCCTTTATTTCCTTTACATACATATAATTTACATTTTTAAATGTTTTTATAAAAATAAAAACATTTAAAAATATTATAAATTACTTAGCCCACCAGTATCGGGAACAGAGTACAAGCTACCGGTAGTCAGGGCTCCTGAGAGAGGAATCACTTAACGATACGCGCCGTTTCCAGAATCATCACTTTCTAGATCAAGCCCTTGATCCAGCTGCCTAACGAGAGCCTCCTCAGGTGTTGGTCGAGGCCCTTGGCTATTATGCCATTTGCCGTCACGACTATCTGCACAGTCTCTATTAACATTACAGTGAGCAGTTTGCAGGCGTGATGGTGGAGACTATTAAGCCGGTAATTTTTTGTTACGTTTCTAAGCACGATAGGTCCTAACGACTCGTCAATTACGTTGATTGAAGCAATTCGGAAATATGAATGATTGTTTACGTTTATACTTAGGTGTAGATAATATGTTTAGGGAAATTTGTGGTAATATCAGAGTTAAACGGAATCCTTTATCATTGATAATATATACTAATATAATAATATTATAAAGAGGTAAAATTTGTTTGTTTAAGTTTGTATGTACTGGTAATCTCCGGAACTAGCAGTCGGATTTGAAAAAATATTTTTGCAGTAGATAGCCCAATAATTAAGGAAGGTTAAAGGTTAATGTATCATCACGATACGACCCTTAGGAGCTGATCAAAAGAAAAAAGTCAGAAAGAACGCTGAGCGAAAACGAAGCGCGGGCAAGCGATGGGATGAGACGCGGTGGAGCGGGGGCCGAAATTTCACACGGACGAAGTCAAAGTCAAAGTATTTATTAGTGTGATTCTTGGTGATATGTAGTAGGTCCTATAGTTAGGTTATGGTAACTCAAAAAAATACCCATTAAGGCATAGGTACACACGAGCAGAAGCTAGTGAGTTAATAAACACGACGACTGACACACACATACTTTTCACATTTAAACATATATACATAGTTATGGAAAATATGTAACTGATCCTCTAAAAAACTTATTGACCTTCTAATAACGTACCCTTTTATTCATTGCGAATGGGCTTTAAAAACTTTTTCGGCTCCAAATGATGCACCTTTTTTATAAATGAACCTCTTTTAACATTCTGGCCTGTTCTCACAGTTGATCGCTGTAACTAAGCTGACCCCGACAAATGAGTTAGCTTAGGTTAGAACCGAGGCTACATCCAAGTGTGTCCCAGTTACTTGGCTATTTAGTATTTTTAGGACTTCAAAATAAGTGGAGTAAAATGTTGAGGCTGCCTACTTACTGTAGCGCGATGGAAATGTTTGCGCAAGCCCGCACCGTCAGCTTCTATGCAATTATACGCAAAAGAGCTGCGTCGCTACTGAGGAGAGTGAGGAGCAGTCAAAACAGCATCCTGGAAAACTGTATCCGAGAGCTTCGGCTCTCCGATTGTACAGCAGTTTGTGCGGAGGTTGATTTTTACTAACACTAGGCAATAAGTAATTTTTTGTATGTTTGTAACTCTATATGGATATTTGTGTCCGAAATAAAGCGATTCTATTCTATTCTAAAATAGGCATTATTTGAGGTTTACAAAAATAAAACGCTGTCATTATATTAGTGTTTAATAATAGATATTTATAGGAAAGCAAAAATATAAATTATTCGAGGTTCGATTGCGTGCATTAATAGGGACATAACTACAATACTTTGGCGTAAAGAGAAAAAACAGCAATTTTCGGTTCAGAAATTACGCGACCCAACATATTCCACGATCATTTTGTTTGTTTTCATGCAGGAGAAAAAAGTAGCCCCAGTAAAAGTATCCCTGAGATAAAGATGCAAATGTAACGTGCATCAGATGCCACAAATAGCTGAACTTTCAAAGCAAAGTTTTGCCTGATTTGCATTTCGGTTTCGACGTCATGTTGTTCACTTGTGCTTAAATAGACCATACTAAAATATTACGACGTTGCTATTTCTGAAGTTAACATTCAGAATGATTAATTTATTATTCTAACACCCAGTTGCTCAAAGACAATCATGAATGCCCCATTACGTAACGGATTATTAACGCTAATGATTTCATTAATTTCATCAAAGAAGAACCTTTAAAATCGAGTCTAATGTTTCAACAAGGTAATGGACTTTTAAAGCTGTCATTAAATACTATTTAATGACAGCTTTAAAAGTTAAAAATCGTTTCTGCAACTGGCTGTTAAGGCCCTAATTAATCTTCAAATAATAGAGGGATAATTCCCGTATTTCGCATTCTAATCTCAGTCTCAATCTGTCAAAAACACCCATAATTTTCCTTCATGTTTAACAAGCACCATGTATCTATCACATAATTAATTTATCTGTCGTTGCTCCTTTTTTTTACCTGTTGTGATATAGTAATATTATTTTGGGTGCAGCGTCTTCGCATATAATTATATCATTAATGTACCTATAGTTTCTTGTCCATTCTTCTCCATACAAAAACTCGTATGGAGAAGAATGGGCAAGAAACTCCACCGTTACTCTTTTAAAATGTTTTAACCATGAAGCTTTTTTTTTTTAAATGGCCTATTTGACTGACAAGTTTACACCCGAAGGGTACCAAACGGAATCCTATTACTAAGCCTCCGCTGTCCGTCCGTCCGTCTGTCCGTCTGTCTGTCAGCGGGCTGTATCTCATGAACCGTAACATAATATATATTGTATTGCTACTATAACAACAAATTAAATAAAGTTAATAAATAAAGGTGCCCCATACAAGAAACTTATTTATTTCGGCGTTTTTTGCTCGATCTTAATACGGAACCCTTCGTGTGTGAGTTCGACTTGCACTTGGCCGGTTTTTTTAATTAATTACGGGGCTTGGCCTACGGATACCTGAATATTGAAAAAAGCTCATAATGAAATAAAAACACCTGATCTGCATCCCAATTGCGTAACTTACTTACACATAATATAATTCCCATCGTTTTGAACAGGATTCATAATCATTCCATTGATAAATGATGTTTGTTTATTGAGCTGACGAATTTTTAAAGCAATGAATTGTTGAATTTACAAGAGTATTGTGATTGTGTGTCAGATAATAAAAAATATTAGACACGTATTTTTTACTTTATCATATTAAAAAATATTAGACACGTATTTTTTACTTTATCATATTAAAAAATATTAGACACGTATTTTTTACTTTATCATATTAAAAAATATTAGACACGTATTTTTTACTTTATCATATTAAAAAATATTAGACACGTATTTTTTACTTTATCATATTAAAAAATATTAGACACGTATTTTTTACTTTATCATATTAAAAAATATTAGACACGTATTTTTTACTTTATCATATTAAAAAATATTAGACACGTATTTTTTACTTTATCATATTAAAAAAAATGGTTTCGATGAAACGCATTAAAGTTGGGGAGTGGGGGCTCGCTACGTCACAAGTCAGTATAAAATCTACCGAGGAGTGACGTCGTGCCTCCCCTGGCTGGAGGCTTTGAGTTTAGAAGCTTAAGGCAGCCACAGGATTGACCGGTTGAGTAGTCATGACCTTAGTGGTCAGCTACGAGATGCCCTACATAAAAAAAAAAAAAAAAAAAAAAAAAGACGTCGTGCCACATTTTAACTCAATGTATTGCCGTTATCTTTTCATATTTTTTTCGGATTAGTGAGCGCCGTATTACAGAGCGCCTACTGTACGTTTTTTTTTTAATAAATGTATTTTTATAGAACCTTCTCCTTTTTTTAAGTCGGTTAAAAACGCATTTTTTTAATTCTTTTTTTTAATTTAGGGACATTAATAATCGCAATGCATATGTCAGTCCCATCGTAACCTAAATACACATTAGTCATATCTGGGCCATGAACCTAAACAGACTCTTCGCATCATCGCCATTTGGTTGAGCCAAGATTTTATTGAAAATTAATAAATAGTTAGGTATTTTCGTTACTATAAAAGGTATAGTTACTCATTTATGATTTCCATCACGTAAGCAGACTGCTATGGCCTATGATTGAGAACAGTGAAAGTGTATTGGCATTAAAACTACACTAGGCGAACAGATTGGTCACTGATGCAAGATGTTATTAGGGCTATAGTCGGTTGAATATTGCAATATTATTCTCATTGCCTGAGAAGATAATTTAAATTGACTTTAAAGATAAGTGTTTAACGTAGGTTGTGGCATGTTTAGCATGACCACAATAGAAACGGGTTTTGTCGACGGAAGAATAGACAAAATGACAGATAAACAGTCACAATTTGTCATTTTGTCTATTCTTCCGTCGACAAAACTATGCGACGGAAGCTATGCTATGCGTGCTAAACGAGACTGAATAACTTTAATTTCGGAAATCGGTGGCAAAAAACGAAAATTCTAAACCAATGACACCGACTTACGTAATAAGTGTGTTTTTTTTTTTAAGTCGGTAGTTTATTTCTTTCAAGTTTTTATTTTTCACTTTTTGTGTGTTGTGGTACCTACCCCGTGTCTACCTAGTGTCTGCTATGTAAATAAAAGTGACAGGAAATTATTATAACATCATCCACATAGACTAAGTGCGAAAAATACGCAAAATTGTAGCTTAAAAAAAAATTGGGAACATCGCGCAAGCTCCTCTACTGAATAAAAATAGAATTTTCAAAATCAGTCCACAATTAAAGAAAACATCGACCTAAATAAAAAAAATATAAAATCATACAAACGAACATAAATCTTTTTTAGAAGTCGGTTAAAAATGTAGAGCCTTTTGCAGGCAGTGGGACAAAAAATTATAGTATTTTTTTTAATTGGTAGTAAAAAAACCCACCTATCACATATAAGATAACAAAATATACTAGAAAAACAAAATAATGTATTTAAAATTCTAATTAAACTAAATAATTAACTACTTGGCCACACGCTTGTGAATAACTGAACAGAAACTTAACTACCTGAAGCCAAGAGTTCGGAGTTGTCTCATTAATAGCAACATTAAATTTTAACTCTAAAGTCAGTAGGTCAGGTACTGATCAAGCCACAGCTTGGCCCTAGAGCCAAAACTTTCCGACTGTGTAGGTACGGTCTTACTTTAATAGTCTGTGTAAAATTTATGACAGTTTAGTTATTAACCCTGGCCTTGCAACGCTCAGACACCATGTACCATTGTTAGTTAGGTATTCGAAAACAGAATTATTATTCTCGTTCATACATAACGATAACCGATTTTTAATGATTTTATATCACGTCTAAACGAGTAGTGTTAATAATTTGGAAAAAATATAAATGTTAAGTTTAGAGCATTTTTTTTAATAACTTAATATATAGGAATATTTTAGATTATTTGTATATTGCATAGTGAAATTAATTTGTACAGTTATGTCTAACGCAGATAAAAACTGAGAATCACGCAAAATCTATCAAGCGTATTTTTCTGAAACCATCACCAGTTTAAAGATAATTCAATTATTGATATTTATGTATACGTGTTTTATTAAAATACCTATAGTATGTTATATGTTATAAAGTATGTTATATATAGTATGTATAACAAACTAATAATGCGTCTAATTTGAGAGAGCGCTCCTTGATGGACGAGTCCTATTACTGGCTGGACGTACGACGCGTTGCGTGAGCTCAGTACAGAACACGCAAGCTAACCCAAGGTCACTGGCATATATCTGCGTCTTAATATGACGAACTTGAAACAGTAATTTGTAGAAGACACTTGTTTATTTTGTTTAAAAATACTACATACAAAATACAGATAACTTTTAATTAAATTATTATCAGAAAAACTTACCTTCGTTCAAGTATTGTATTCTTCACGTAGTTTTAAGACTATCCTCGTATAGTTCACTCACGTTAAAAACAATTCAACTAACTTTCTAAACAAGTTTTACTCATCAAAACATTTATCAATGAATTAGAAACATATGTTACACTCCACTTAATAATACTTCTTCACAAATACTTTAATTTTTCACTTGGAAAACTGCGAAAAAAAGTTTTCGAGAGCAATTAGCGAAACCGAATTTCCATTGCGCTCTGGCTAAATCATAAATTCATCAATTGTTTACAATTGCGGCCAGAAGAATGGGCACAGTTTAAATGGGCCCATATTTGTAAACATAAACATTTGGCGTGTTTATGAAGTAGACGCACGCCATTGTACAAAACAAAACATTTGGCCCAAGAGTGTAGCGCGGTCGACGAATGGCAGCAAGCGACTGCCGCGCGCGCTATGTCTAGCTAGCGGTCCAGTAAACAGGCAAGTTTACTTGCTCTAACTTATGGTGAAGAAAGTTATATAATATACGTAAATAGTATGTTTATGTAATGCTGACCGTTACTGCGTGTGGAGTAAATAGAGCTTGAAGTTCTAATATCGCTTTCTGTTCGGTAGCAAAGTTAGTAAATTTCACAGAAAATAAGTGTTTTTCGTTTAAATAAAAACAAATATCGTTAATTAATTTATGAACAGTCATAACTAAGCTTAGTTAACAATATAGTGATGATGAGTGTCTTGATGTGTAGTGTGTTACGGTACGACACAACTTAGATGTAGCATTGGTAAAAAACGTAAAACCGATCACCATCTGAACTGAGTGCGCCTTCAAAATCACCAATATTTATTTTTAGGTGAAAATGATATTTACGCAAACGCAATAACTTGGTAAGTCATATAACTAAATACATTCGTAAAATTGAAATGAATGTATATGTAAATTTTCAAATCTATGCTACATTTTAATTGTGTCGTACTTTAACAATATTAACGTTCAAATAAATTATAATTTTTCCGCCATTCTGCACGCTCTATTATCTACTTACTTACTATAGAAGTATAATTCAATAATATATAATTTAATATAATTCAATTATAAATTTTCCCGTTTGTGCATAATATTTTTTAATCGTTTTGTTATAAACTTAGAAGTGATCTATTACCTATTAGGATAACAATGTACCGTTACAACTACTAACAGGATAATACCAAGAATAACTTATTTCTCACTACATTAGGTAAGTATGAACTTAATTTATTGACGAATGATTTGTATGACGAATGGGATGCTTGCTGCCCTAATATGTTTGCAAAGGAGTAAATTGGGTGGTAATTAAAGGAAAACAGAAGGCAATAATGAGCAGTGGTCTGATAATATAATTAGTATATTTCGTGGTCAATATTTTTACACAAGTGACAAGGTTCATAAAAACATAAGCCGTAACAATATTAATATTTGAATCAGTGACAGGCATGTGCAACAGGCCAGTGCATACATATATGCGACCTCTTCCAATAGTAATAACATGTTTTTTTATAATGTTTTTTTTTTATTATTTTTGTTATTCGAATTAACTGATTGTTTTATAATGTGCGTGTTTCTGTGACAAATAAACCTATATTTCTTTTTAAATTGAGCAAATCTACATTCCTAACAATATTATGAAATGTCAAAGAAAACTTACGAGTTGTAATTTAAATTGTTTGAGTACGAGTAGGTACGCGAACACAATCATCGTTCCCAGTTTTGAAAATTAATGATCATAATATGTTCTGTTCACTCCAATGAAATAAGTACTTAAAGATTTGATTTTATCTATATTTATACTTCTATACTAATATTATAAAGAGGTAAAATTTGTTTGTTTGTTTGTAAGTTTGTATATAGGGGGTAATCTCCGGAACTACCAGTCGGATTTAAAACAATCTTTTTGCATTGGATGGCCTAATTCTTGAGGAAGATAGGCTCATGGACGTAAGCGCGGGCAGAAGCTAGTAATTTAATAAAAAAGAACAGTCCGTCCGCATTTTAGAAAAATAATTACAGGGCCAACCCTGTAATTATTTATCTAAAATTACTCCTTACGTCAGCTATCTGCCAGTGAAAGTCCCGTCAAATCAGTCCAGCTGTTTCGGAGATAATCCGGAACAAACCTTATAAGAAACAGGACCTTCTTGGTCCATAAAAGAAACTGCATCAATTGGCATCAAAAAAACTTTTTGTAAAAACTCCCCATTTTATTGCAAAAATGTTTTTTTTTTTTTCAAAATCTGTGAATGGAGATAAAAATTTCTCAAAAAGTTAAGGGCAGTCTCCTAGGACCGTTTTCTTGTAGCGACAATGGTTAATGCACCTCCTTCGTCCTTACTGCCCCACCACAAAAATCACCTCAAAAGCTGGACGACATAGACAAAAAAAAGTGCCTTGGTAAAGGATGCCTGGAAGGATTTGGGGAGGCCTTTGCTCAGCAGTGGGGCAAGTGCAGTGATAGCCTAGTGGTATGACCGTCAGGCTGCCAAGTCATAGGTCTCAAGTTCGAACCTAAGGCAAGCACCTCTGACTTTTGGGATTCATGTGCGTATTGTTATCACTTACTTCAAAAACGGTGAAGGAAAACATCATGAGGAAACCGGCATGTCTGAGAGAGATTTCTCGACGGCATGTTAAGCCAAGTCAGAGGCCCATGGGCGGCTTTAAAACTCTGATACCAGGTTAGTCAATAACCCGAAAAAAATAAGAAGCAGTGGGGCAGTATAGGCAGACTTAAAAAAAAAATGGATACGATTTTAAATAAAGATTATCGTATAAATCGCACAGATATTTCCGATTTAAAATTCACTCACGATCCGTAAATTCAAAGCAAAGTCATTAGTGGCGATTAGAAAAAGATATGGGCAAGTTACTTTCCTCGGCCGCGATACTGAACGCAGCACGAGCGTGGTGGAATATTCATGGTATGCTAACGAATGTAGAACAGTTACTTTACAAGGTATTCGAAGGTAATTTTAATTAAACTATGAATGGGAAAAAATTAATACTGTGTCGTATTTAAAAACCGACAATTTCGTTTTAAATTTTCTGCAATTTTGGATAGAAATAGCCATTTTACTTCACGGTCCAAAAAAATAATTAAATTTTACGGCAAATCAATAGAAAATCAGAAAAAATCCATCGTTTGATTTGAGATAACACGGTTAAATTTAATTGATCTAAGGATTGACCCCTTATTTTTTTTTCCAAACAAAAACGTAAACAAACGAAAAAAAAATTGTTTTCGGCCAAAAATGCAAATCAAGCCGAATTTCGTTATCGTTTTTAGTCGAGAAAATATCCGTTTTCGGTCTGACAAGGTAGTATTTTTCCTCTTTTTTCTCGGCAGGCGACTTAATTCACCTATAAGTTTTCGCGGTCAGATTTTTTATTTTACAGAATAGACTGGAACTTTAGTGTGTCTGTATGTTAGATATATCTTGAAGCCTCAACCACTGAACCAAGTTCAAAGTTAGACACGAGAAGGCTATTGAATACTTTTACCCACAAATGAATCATTCAAGTAAAACGCGGGTGAAACTGCGGGCAACAGTGCCCATTTAACTGTCTATCTAAATCTAAACTAATTTATATAATTTTATATTAATAATATTATATTATAAAGAGAAAAGATTAGATTTTTTGTATGTATGTTTGTTACGCTTCTGGCTGAACAGATTTGGATAAAGTTTGACACATGGGTAGACCATAACCTGGGTTGCGACATAGAATACTTTTTATCCCGATATTCTTACGGGATCGAAACTTATGCGAGTGAAACAGCTAGTTTGCTAATATTAATAAAAGGAGAAAAAATGGCGAATAGTACAAACAACAATGGAGCGTATGTTTGATAACCGTAATGCTTGAACGATTTCTGAAATTTAACAAAAGTATGTTTAGTAAGCATCTAGTTACGGCATATTTCTTATTTACAGATTCTAATCTAAGATTGAGACTTACGTACAGTCAGCATCAAAAGTTGATGACCACATTTAGATTTTCAAAATCGCTTTATAGTGAAGTGCTAATAGTGAATACGGTGTACAGCGATTTTGAAAATCTAAATGTGGTTATCAAATTTTGATGCTGACTGTACCTATAGAAACCTATAACTTATGACTTAATACTAGGTACTTTTAAATCATAAATAATAACGACATAAGACAAATTCTCGGAGAAGCAGTGAAGAAAAGTTATAAGTAAGAGGTCGTCACGATCCCTCCGTATCAAAACGTCCTTAACAAACAAATGGTCCTAATAGCAAAACGACCTATAATCAAAACAACTCTTTAGCAAAATGTCCTTTATGCAAATCGTCCTATGAGCAAATGGTTCTAAAAACAAAAGAACGGAAAAGGCAGACTCAACTCATAAGACATTATATTTTATGATATTTTTTCCCCCCGCATCAAAACGTCCTTAACAAGCAAATGGTCCTAATAGCAAAACGACCTATAATTAAAACGACTGTTTAGCAAAATGTCGTTTAAGCAAATCGTCCTATGACCAAATGGTTCTAAAAACAAAAGAACGGAAAAGGTAGACTTCAACTCATAAGATATTCTATGAAATTTTTTCTCCCCGCATCAAAACGTCCTTAACAAGCAAATGAAACGACTGTTTAGCTAAATGTCCTTTATGCAAATCGTCCTATGATCAAATGGTTCTAAAAACAAAAGAACGGAAAAGGTAGACTCAACTCAACTCATAAGACATTCTATGATATTTTTCCCTCCGTATCAAAACGGAGAAATTATCAATTAAGGCGGAGATTTCTTGAAAACGGTCAAAAAGGTGTTTTTTTAAAGCTGTGTATCTCATAAACAGTAAATAATTTTGCACAAAGAAAAAAGTATAATATTTTCAAGCCTTTTAGGCATATAATGGTCGAACTCAAAACATAATTAAACATACTTTAATGCATCAAAAAAATCTTCAAACACACCTCTTAATTATTTTTAAAAGCGGTGTATCCCTTCTTAAACAATTATAATTATAATACAAACTATACCTTAAAATTTCAAATGCCAAACTGCATCTATTGTTCGATTAGTTATTATGAAATAGTTGATATTTAATTTTATACGATTTTATTTGTATTTTTACGACGTACGCTTGCTTATTTCCTTACCGAACGCACCGCTTCAGTGTTCTTCGGAACAGTGTGACCAGATTCAGTATTTGAATACTTTTTGAGTATATTTTAGTAAGTTTTCCAAGAGTCAGTATTTTTAAAGGTACGAGTATATTGGCGGAAGCCAGTATTTTTGGGTATATTTTGGAAAAAAGTCATGGCAATACATGTCATAAAATTATTAAAAAAAAAAACTGCGTACATCTTCTGCTCTCTGTTCGCGTATGTTCAGGGGAATTTCCGGATTTAGTCTATATTTCATTTTGGAGCAAAGATCAGTAAGTTACAGACAGGACATGACAGATGGGCCCCCTAGAATTACAAATAGTATCGAATCATCTTGTCACAAAATTATTTTCTGTTCTGCACTTGGCTTAATCTTTGAAGGTTTGGTTTCAAACTTTCAAATTGAAACTTCGGGAAATTCCCGAATTATTGAAAGTGTCAATAAAATACAGAAAATAAAGCAATGAATTAAATTTACATTACTTAATGCCGCTAAAATGGTCTTTTCCTTTCACGGGGTTAAGGATTCCATGGGCTCGCATTCGAGGTATGCTCTGTGAGCTGCTCGCAAACTTTCACCACTCAGTACATACACTCGCACCATCTCATAAAACTCGCGGTTAGTGAAGTCTGACATCGTGACCGGTAGGTCTGTACAAGTACGACACACGTGCAGCGCGGGAAAGCGATTAGACGCGACGTCACACGACAGCGCGTGCGATGAGCGAACTGTCGGTCAGGGTCACAGCGTCCGGGCGCGCGGGCGGGAGGGGAGGTTTCACCCCCGTGCAACACCGCCGCTTGGGCCGGCCGCCGCGCGCGCCCATTGATATTATTACGAATAGATTGTGTCCATATTTTGCTGATTTAAAGTAGGATAAAAAATTTAAAAAAATAAAAAAATATTGAATAAATAATGGAAATGTGTTCTATTACTGATTTTGAACCACCAAAAAAAATTAGCGCACTTTTCCTGTATAGCGGCCGTTATATGATGGCCGTTATTTAGCGGCCATTATGTGGCGGCCATTATATGGCGGCCGTCATTTAGCGGCCGTTATTTAGCGGCCATTATGTGGCGGCCGTTATATAGCGGCCGCTATAAGGCGGCCGTTATTTACACCAGGTTAACCTAACCACACGAAAATGAAGAAAAAGAAGCGTTTTACCTAGAAGAGCGGTGGCCGCCACATAGCGAGCGTTTAACGACACAATAAACTCCGCTGCCATCATTTTCATGACGGCCGTCACTGCGGCTGGCTGTTATGTGGCGGCCGTTATACGGGCAGCCGTTATTTAGCGGCCGTTATGTAGCGGCTATTATGTGGCGGCCGTTATATGGCGGCCGTTATTTAGCGGCCATTATTTAGCGGCCATTATGTGGCGGCCGTTATATAGCGGCCGCTATAAGGCGTCCGTTATTTAGCGGTCGTTATATGGCGGCCGTTATATGGCGGCCTTTATTTAGCGGCCGTTATATAGCGGCCACTATATAGCGGCCGTTATTTAGCGGCCGTTATGTAGCGGCCGTAATGTGGCGGCCGTTATGTAGCGGCCGTTATATAGCGGCCGTTATATGGCGGCAGTTACATAGCGGCCGTTATATGGCGGCCGTTATTTAGCGGCCGTTATGTAGCGGCCGTTATGTGGCGGCCGTTATTTAGCGGCCGATATGTAGCGGCCGTAATGTGGCGGCCGTTATATGGCGGCCGTTATATGGCGGCCTTTATTTAGCGGCCGTTATGTAGCGGCCGTAATGTGGCGGCCTTTATTTAGTGGCCATTATGTAGCGGCCGTAATGTGGCGGCCGTTATGTAGCAGCCGTTATTTAGCGGCCGTTATATGGCGGCCGTTATATGACAGCCGTTATATGGCGGCCGCTATATGGCGGCCGTTATATGGCGGCCGTTACATAGCGGCCGTTATATAGCGGCCGTTATACGGCGGCCGTTACATAGCGGCCGTTATGTGGCGGCCGTTATATGGCGGCCGTTACATAGCGGCCGTTATATGGCGGCCGTTATATGGCGGCCGTTGTTTAGCGGCCATTATATGGCGGCCGTTATGTAGCGGCCGTTATGTAGCGGCCGTGATATGGCAGCCGTTACATAGCAGCCGTTATGTAGCGGCCGTTATGTGGCGGACGTTATGTAGCGGCCGTTATGTGGCGGACGTTATGTTGCGGCCGTTATGTAGCGGCCGTTATCTAGCGGCCATTATTTAGCGGCCGTTATGTGGTGGTCATTATATGGTGGTAGTTATTTAGCGGCCGTTATGTAGCGGTCGTTATTTAGCGGCCGTTATATGGCACCAGGTAACGAAAATGAAGAAGAAGAAGCTACTATTTCCTAAAAGAGCGGTGGCCGCCCCATAGCATCTGCAGTTTACCAGCGAATGACGTCACTGAGACAATACTACACTACTACTACTATACTGTGTATGAAATGAAGTCTGTATTTTCCTTGAGCGCTTTTAGCGACACAAACCCCGCTGCCATCATTTTCATGACGGCCGTCACTGCGGCCGGCTGTTATGTGGCGGCCGTTGCCATCATCTTATGACGGCCGTCACTACGGTCGGCTGTTCTGTGGCGGCCGTTATTTGCGGCCGTTATATGACGGCCGTTATTTAGCGATCGATATTTAGCGGCCGTTATGTAGCGGCTGGTATATAGCGGCGGAGTATCTATCTAGCATCCTTCCATCCTAGCGGATGGAAGGATGCTAGATAGATACTCCAATATTTGCCAGGGCATTCAATGAATAAGATGATAATAGTGAGTCGAATTCACCACCTTTCACCAACCACCATAACCTACAACATTCTCGCCTTGCAAAGTAATATTGGATAAAGCCTTAGAATAATAACGCATAGAAACCTAGTACGAGTGCAAAAAGTGAGGCAACTAAAACTTAGCCATAGCACAGATTACCAGATGAGGCACTCCATGTACGAGTACTTACGCGCGCTAACTACCTACCGGTCGCAACGGACCAGTGTGACCAGATTCAATATTTTAGTACTTTTTGAGTATATTTTAGTAAGTTTTCCAAGAGTCAGTATTTTTAAAGGTATATTGGCGGAAGCCAGTATTTTTGGGTATATTTTGGAAAAAAGTTATGGCAATACCATAGCCATGTCATAAAATTATTTAAAAAAAAAACTGCGTACATTGATGTTCAGGGGAATTTCCGAATTTTGTCTATATTTCATTTTGGAGCAAAGATCAGTAAGTTACACACACACATAAATTTAGGACATGACAGATGGGCCCCCTAGAATTACAAATAGTATCGAATCATCTTGCCACAAAATTATTTTCTGTTCTGCACTTGGCTTAATCTTTGAAGGTTTGGTTTCAAACTTTCAAATTGAAACTTAGGGAAATTCCCGAATTATTGAAAGTTTCAATAATTCGGGATTTTCCCTAAGTTTATATTGTACGTGTTCGTCGTAATATAAATAGAGCGCGCGATTTTTTGTTGTCATTTTACTTCATGCTATTACGCTGTTATCTGATACGCAATTCAGAATCAGATTAATTTAATAAAAACGGAACAAAGAAACAGATTCATAAACAAAAATGTATCTGCAATTTAAAAAACCAAACAAGGTATTACATAAAAGATGAAGGAGGCTGTGTGAATTTTAACCCATCAAACAGAATGTTAAAATATAATTCTAATATTTATTGCGATGATGATGATGATTAATAAATAAAAATATGTTTTGAAAATCAGTATTTTTATTGGTATATTTTCCCTGTGCAAGTTGGTATATTTCAGTATTTTTATAAGGAGTTTCGGTATTTTTGTAAAATTTTATCTGGTCACACTGCTGTCTCCGCGCTGAAATGTTTACTTTATTACCGTGAAAATGTAACTACATTTCTCACTTTGTCATATATAATAAACAATAAAGTGAATAATAAAGTTACTTAAAACACAGCTATAATCAGGCAAGAGTATGACATTTCACAAAAAAAATTGCTGTTAAACTCTACGACATTAGTTTCCGTTAGGGAACGGAAACTAATGTCGTAGAGTTTAACAGCAATTTTTTTTCAATATTGTTTGACAACAGCGCCATCTAGGGAGATGGCGCTGTTGTCAAACAATATTTATAAGATTTCTAAAAATGGTAAAAAAAACATAAATAAACAGATATTGAATAAAACTTTTACAGGGTAGGTTTATGATATTATTCAGACACTTATTGATGTAAAATAACTCATTTCCTAAAAACCAAGAAGTTATAACCAAAAATCCTACATCGCGCAATTAAAATTTTCTATACAATAAGTATTCGATTGATTCCGTTGTATGTACAAAAAGTGTACTCAGTGTGATGTTATCACTAGTTTATAGATTTCCTATCGCACTCAATAGAAAACTTTATAGTAAGTGACGTCTTGCGCTCGTTGATAAAGGAATGGAAGTCAAGAAATGTAACTCAAGCTCAAAAATGGCACCACGCAAGCTGTACCGCGATGGGCGGGTGAAAAAACAAACATTTTTGAAATCCTATACTTGTGACTCTGGAAAGCGTTATGCAATACAAACGCAACATGAAAGCTTATTTTACACATTTTGAAATTTCACTTGATATTGCAGGTTTATATTTTTATAATATGCATCAGTATAAATAAAAATTTAATGTCACTCCCACAATTAAGACGAATCTAACGACACCTCATATTATTATGCAAATCCATCAAGCCGTTTATGCTACTGAGTGTGCCAAAGAAATACACATATATACATAGGTACATACTCTCGAAAAACATTACCATCCTTCTGGGACAGCCGGATAAAAAGTAGACACGTAAACAAGTTTACTTATTTTTCACAACATCCGCGCATCTCCTGGTCTGAAATTGACGCGACCAATCATTCTATTATTCGTAGGTAAAAGCCTTAAACTGATTAAAATACTTCTTAATTTTAGATGCTTACTATACAATACTACAACGCATTAAACATTTAAAGTAGGTACCAATTCAAAAGCTAGAAACTCAAACTTTTAACAAAGTGTATTCAAAAATGGTTTACTTAGTTAAATTACAACAAATTAATCCAACTGATACGGATAGTGAAAAATATTTAATAATTTTTATTATACTTATCCTCTCATTCATAGGAATGCATAACATCGTCCAAGCATCTCGATCTCGCACTGTAGCAGCGCGCGAACCAATTACTATTATCTGTCCTGCCGAGAACCAATCACCGCGCTTACCGGAATGCAACGCGTTACGCGAGCACACCTCATTGGCTTATTTGCATGTGTGTTCTTTCGTTCGAATTGTTAGTTATTACGGTTCGAATACTCGAGATAATTTTGTCAATGTAGTTGAATGTAGTGATGATTTGTTTGGAGCTGAATTTTTCATTGATTATGATCACAATTACGCTTCTTCCTTTTATTATTCGTAGACTACAGCTGATCCTACTAATACTAGGTATGTTATTACTCTGTGGCCTGCCGCAAGGTGATGTGATCATGTGATTCGTAATTTATTCAGAGCTTTATGAAAAAAAAAAATATATACACAGATGACGTTTTGGTTTGTTGTTCCCGTCAGCAAAAGTATGCCATAGCAAGTAAGTACTGTTAAACGATGACAATTGGTGTAGGGTAGGAACTAACTAATAAGTGCTTGAGATCTATAATCAGTGGTACCACACTGAATACACTACTAATAGTTACAACGGAATCAACCCAATACTTACTCTACAAAAAACATTGCTTGTGCGATGTAAGATTTTTGGTAATAACTTCTTGGTTTTTAGGAAATTGTTGAGTTATTTTACATCAAAAAGTGTCTGACTAATATCATAAACTTACCCTGTAAAAGTTTTATTCAATAATTGTTTATTTATGCTTTTTTTACCATTTTTAGAAATCTTTTAAATTTTGTTTGACAACAGCGCCATCTAGGGAATGGAAACTAATGTCGAAGAGTTTGTGTATAAAGCAATTTTTTTTTTGTGAAAAGTCATACTCTTGCCAGATTATAGCTGTTTGTTTTAATAATATTACAACAAGTTCTTAGTTTGTAAAAAATATTTTATGTAGACACAGTTCAATAATTTACACAATTAGTGTTGTGTACCTACTTCTTTTTTTTTATAACATTTAACTTTTAACCTAAAAATATTCTGAACCACTGGTCTGAAATATGCTACGAGCTACCTATGCTAACATCGCGAGTCATGGCACTATCTATGGCAGCCCCGCAAAAAGAAACTTTGTGACCGCTTCGCGCGTAATTATGATGAGGACTGCGCGGGGCATTCTCAGCGGTGACGCCCATTTGAGCAAGGTCAACGGTAACAACATTATACTAAACCTAATGGTCCTAATAGCAATAGCGCTACTACTGAGCATGAGGTCCTAGGTTCAATTCCTAGGTCGGGCAAAATATTAATTGAATATTTCCAACAGAAATTTCTCAATAACAGCCCAGAGTTTGGATTTGTGCCCGGTTGATGGCAAATAGGCTCGCTCCTATTACATAGAACTTAAAACTGCGAAATGTGGGTGTACTATTTATTATGTATGTATTTCACTTTGATTCTGAATAAACCCCCCACTTCAGCTACTGATATTACTGAAATCTCGGGAAAATAAATCCAAGTTCATTTATAACACAATAGTAGTCAATTTTCATTAGATACGTATGTTTTGTTTTACACAGCGAGTTTTCATATTAGAACAATGCTGTTTTTTATTGTCTTTCATAAAATATGGGTTACATTATATGGGCTATTAAGATTAAAACATTGTTTTACTAGACTGACTTAGGTCCAGGTCAAAGATAACAGAATCTACATTCTACCTACAATACAACAAAATCTACATAATATTAGCGCTGCGCTTTATTTAATTAGGATTATTAAAAATATGTAGTAGATTATTCTTTTGTGATTATATTGCCGTGCGATGGCCAAGTCATTCTACTTATTAAAGAAATAAATATGACAAATAGATACTGAAATACTGAAAAATTAACAGACTTGGTTTTACATTAGATGTCACATGTTTTTACGGTAGAAGAACTGCGTTGCGAGACTTGCATTTGTTTACATGTTTAAGTTCTTCATGGGATAAATATGTCTAAATAGACAGACAAAGCGGTGAACTCGTCGAAAAAAATTGCGTCCAACCGTTGGGCGCTATTTTGCTGTGCACTAGAAAATCACAATTACAGCACAGCACAAGGACGTGGCACGAGTGTAAGACGTAGCTGTCACGTACATCCAGCATAACAAAGTTGTCTTGTTTGTTTTAGTTATTTTGCAGCGCGACACTCCATCTAGACATAAATAATCAATCGTTTAAAAATCTTTCTTACTTTATTTCATCCAATCTTTGAAAGTAAGCTTTTGGTTACTTTCAAAGATTGGATAAGAAAGAAAGTAAGAAAGATTTTTTTTTATTGGGATCACAAATTAAACATAAAAAACTCTTTTAAACATTTAAAGAAGTTCATAATTTGAACATGCTGTATGCTTAGATGGCTTGGTTATGTTGAGAGGATAAGTCAAAGACACCTAACAAAAGTTATTTAGGTACAAGGCAGATGTGAATGGCAACGCCGGGGACGCCCTAGAAGGACACCCTATTGGTGATGGCTTCAGAAAGGTCAGGTGCGTATAGTACTTACAACCGGCGTGTATGTATGACCTGCACCATAATTAACTAACACACTTTCAATCACAATTCGAGAGTGTTGAAGGATATTGCTAAACCATTACTTCATAAGTTTGAAAAATTTGTCACCTCAACAATGGTAATATCGCAATGAGCTGTCAAAATGAAACCGCGCGATATATTGTCATTTTATGTGTGTTACGCAATTACCTCGCAGATGTATCTGTATGAACGTAAACGAAACAAAACGAATCGGAATGCTTGGAACTAAAGTTATTCAAATTAAATTAATTCTTTTTATGGAGGTTTCTTCTCTCAGCACGTTTAGCATGACCACAATAGAAACGGGTTTTGTCGACGGAAGAATAGACAAAATGACAGATAAACAATCACAATCTGTAATTTTGTCTATTCTTCCGTCGACAAAACCCGTAGAAAACCCGTTTCTATGGTTGTTGTGCTACGCGTGCTGGTGTAGATACATTTATGTTATTCAAGGTCAATCAATCTGCCTAGCCTTTTCCCAACTATGTTGGGGTCGGCTTCCAGTCTAACCGGATGCAGCTGAATACCAGTATTTTACATGGAGCGACTGCCTGTCTGACCTCCACAACCCAGTAACTGGATAATAATACGATACCCTTTGGTAAGGCTGGTGTCAGACTTTCGGGCTTCTGACGACTCGTAACGACTGTCAAAGATCCAAGAATGACAGCCGGGACCAACGGCTTAACGTGCTTTCCGAGGCACGGAGGAGTCTCGGTATGTAAAGATGGTCACCCATCCACTGACCAACCCCGGCAAGCGTAGCTTAACCTTATGGATCGACCCGAGCGGCTGTTATTACTTAGCCACAATCACAATCTGTCATTTTGTCTATTCTTAAGTCGACAAAACCCGTTTCTATGGTTGTCGTGCTACGCGTACATTTATGTTATTCAAGGTACCATACCTACGCGTACATTTATGTTATTCAAGGTACCATATCTACGCGTACATTTATGTTATTCGAGGTACCATATTTAAATAATGATATTTTCCATGTAAAATGATTTACGGAGAGGTACCTACACTACAGGTAAGTTAGTTTATTTTCCTTGAACCAGGTGATTTGTTCAGCGTCTGAACAATTTCCGTATTCATATCCCGTCTGATTTTGTATCCGCTACGGCCAAACATTTTTATGAACAATGTTTATTTTTTAAGCTTTCCAGTACCTAATTTCCGAGGCCATTACGAAGCCGAGAAAGAAAATTGTTTGTAATATTCTTTTTCATGGTTTTTTTTTTGGAATTTTGACGCTAATTGTGATAAATCTTATTGAAATATAATAAAGGGAAGTTTTTTGATAGATGTTTTTTTATTTTCACGGAATACCAACGAAAGAGTTTTTGTAAAGATTTTTTCTCGTATTAGGCTCAAGTCGATTTAAGTAGGTACAGTCACGTACGTTAATTGATGAGCCACTTTCAAACTTTCCAATTTTGCAGTTTTATACATTCACGAGATTAAACACGAACTCAAACCGCATGCTCGTCAACAAGATGACAAATTACTATTATTCGGAAATAGTTTTATCCGACTAGATAACCGACTAAACCCGCACTAACTGCATTACACGGCTAAAATACAAACAGTGGCAAGTGGCTTATCAATTGCCTACTCAAATAACGAGTCTGTTAGACTTGGCCACTTATTTGGCAAATAAATTACACTCGATATTTAGTATTATTTTAGGGGCATGAGGAACAGGGTGTAAAGTTCACTCATCCCCCATAGAAAAGGGAGGATCCTCCGACCAGACGGGTGTCGTGTCTGGCGGGCAACTGCCCAGAGGTTGAAGTTGGGAGATTCTATACATATGTTCATCGCGCGGTAAACTCTAATTGCGCGATGCAGGATTTGTGTGACGTCAGGATGTTGTGTGACGTCAGGTCTTTGATGCGTAGTTTTGCATGTGGCGATTGTAGATGCCGCCACATTATTAAATTCATCTTTTTCTTTGTCGTTCCCTCAATGCTGAGGATCGCGACCACATACGACGCGTCTCCAAGCTATGCGGTCTTCTGCAGTGTGGACCGGCTTGGTAAATGCTGCCTCCAACAGCCTTTTTGATCACGTCTGACCATCTCACCGCTGCTCTGCCTTGAGCGCGTTTTCCCGGCCTAGTACCATAAGCCTTTTCAGACCATGCTTACGTGAATGCATAATATGTCCGAAAAAGCTGAGGGCACGCTTCTGTCATATCGTAAGATAGCCGCTTGGTGATGTTGAGTTCTTCCAGTATGGATTCATTCGTTCTCATGGCGGTCCATATACGAAGTAGCCTACGCCAACACCACATTTCGAAAGCATCGATTTTACTGCTTTTGCGGCTTTTAATGCACCAAGTTTCAGCGCCATATGAAAAGATGGAAAAAACTAGAGCACGGGTCAGTCGTATTTTGATATTCCGACGGATGCCCCGGTTCCTCCAAAGTTTCCAGACTGGTTATTGTACTTTCGGCGACGACGGATTTCTTCAAGGCAGCTGTTTTCATTCTTGATCAAAGACCCAAGGTAGGTACAAGGACACTGACTTTCTCATAGTGTTCGAGTAGATTTGATCTCGGAAGAATATCAGCACGGTTTACCACCATTACTTTCGTCTTAGCACGGTTCATATAAACTTGGACTAAACTTGGACTTACATAAGTCCAAGTTTAGCGCTCTTTGCTCTGCACTTCACTGAGCCCTAGAATATCAATCTTGCACCTTTGCATCTCCCTTTCCACAACTTTACATGTTTGGCAAATAAATCGCGAACGCAGATTAGGTACTTATGTTTTTTTCCTTCCATTTTCCTCACAAAGTGAGCTTTTCCTTTTTTCAGCTTATTTCACTCACAAAAACGTTCCCCTGTCAGTCACATGATTGAATACTACATAAACTGAGTAGACATACATACAGCCTTACTTACCAACATTTACCTACTACATAGAGTTATATTAGGTGGGCTGAAACTCTTAGGCCTGTGCCACATCGGCCACACGCAACCCAAACGCCTTTCACTGCGGAAAAAAGGGAAGTTGTACATTATTAGATTAAATAAACGTCTATAATAATGATAGTCTCGTGACTAGTGGGTAAAGTGGCTTTGGTTTTAATTATACTTACACGTAGTATAGGTTAGTACGATGAACATACTTGCATGATACTTCCTAGAGCCGGTGAAAATTATATCTTTTGGCAATTCCCACTGCACCTACCCATGGTCTAATAAAACAAGGTCTGGCATTCCAGGAGTGACACATGCTTACGTCACTATTCAGTTGCCACTTTATTGTAACAAACCACGAATTAAGGAAAGATTTTCAGTCACCATTCTGTTAAAAAATATATCTAAAACATTCTTGTCGTTTCGTTTGTCTAAGCAAACGAAAGAATCCAATTTAAACATGAACCAACGTAATTGTTCATTAAAACCTCATTGCTTTATCGGATACGCACAGGTAATAAAGATGGTTGGGGAGGTATTATTACAAACTTCTGGTAACACAGATGTGATGACGTAGCCTTGTGTCATCCACGTGACCACTGTGTCTCGGAATGCTATACCTGGCGAAGTATATTACGAGTATTATACCATGCACCTACCTAAGATACTTGTTCTTTTCTGTGACCGTTGGTCAAGAGAGTCTGATTCACTCTATGCTCTTTACCCCGAGACTAGAAGGAAATTTACACCAACCTACATAATTATTATGAAATTAGTTAGTTATGATGTGCACAATTTCTGAGCAGTAACCTAACAAAAAGTACTAGGCATGCATGAATTTACGATAGTATTCAATCATTATGATATGCTACTAATAGGATTTAGATGAGGCAGACAGATAGTTTATATCCTGGATTTACACATAGGATACATTTTATCCCGGAAGTACGTTTCCATGGGATGATTTCCGACTTCCACGCGACCTAAACCGCTGGAAAAAGCTAGTACTATTCATAATAAGGTTTTGGCAAAAAACTTACATTTACCCTAAAAATAACAGTAGATAATAGAAAGAAAAGTAGTTAAGTTAAGTTTCCGCTCCTACTTTCACATTATTTATGTCCATACCACGAAAATCAGCTCCTCCCGAACCTAGCCCATATTATGCTTTATGGACTGGGATAACATGGAGAAAGCTGTTCCTACATTGGGACACAGAAAAGTAGTGAGGATGAGAAACAGTCGACTAACCGAAGAACCGACTCATATAGGAAAACGAAATGAGTAGGAAATGTTCGTGTTGTGTCGGAAATAATTTATTGCATACTTCCCTAGTGACGGCATTTGTGCAACGACTCTTCAAGCAAAAAATCAAATTGCACCCGCGCATCCCTTACCTTACCCCTCTCATCAAACACAATCAATCTGCCTAGCCTTTTCCCAACTATGTTGGGGTCGGCTTCCAGTCTAACCGGATGCAGCTGAATACCAGTATTTTACATGGAGCGACTGCCTATCTGACCTCCACAACCCAGTAACTGGGTAATACGATACGCCTTGGTAAGACTGGTGTCAGACTTCCGGGCTTCTGACGACTCTTAGCGATTGTCGACGAAGATCCACGAATGAACAGCTGGGACCAACGGCTTAACGTGCTTTCCGAGACACGGAGGAGTCTCGATATGTAAAGATGGTCACCCATCCACGGACCAACCCCGGGAAGCGTAGCTTAACCTGATGGATCGACCTATGCGGCTATTAATACTTAGCCACGAGCTCCTCCTCTCATCAATCACCACGAAAACAAAACACAATCAAATTCCCGCCGGCAGAAACGTTTCGCCCAGCGTTTATTTAGCTAGGTACAAATTCGAACTTCCTGAAAAATCGAATTGAAGAGAGGCAATTTTGATTACTACCCCCTCTTAAAATCCAATTTTTGACGGATGTCGGATTAAACACAGCCGGATAGACGGACATAGTTCGAAACTGCAGTTAATAGCTACTGAATGCCCTATAGTTTCCACCAATGCGAAGAACAGAGACACTGGTCTTCAGATTTACCAATTTTTTGTAAGTTGGGAAATTACCAAATAACTTCTCCCGCTCTGGGCGGAGCGTGAGGGCGTCTCAGACTCTTACTGGCTAAAACCCACCCGTGTTCCTTCAGTTTTTCCTTTCGGACTTTCCCTCGCGACCCACCTATATGTAGACCTGGAAATCTAGTCGGATTTGGACTATTGTAAGTAGCTGTAGATACGTATTGCTTATATTATACTTATCGATCATAGCACTATTAGTTACAATGAAATTGTGTAAAGGAGCCGCAAAAAGCTGGAAATTTGTCACGTCTCGGTCAAATAGACGCTCTATTGCAAATTAAAATAGCCATACATTATAAAACTTATTAAGTGCATGCAGCGCTGACAGCAACTCATTGTCTTCTCTACCCCTTGACCTACTTGTCTTGTTACAAGACACGAGTCGCGATATTCCGCTGTCATTCGAACAAAGGGTGTAAATTTATGTTGTGTTAGTGTTTGCTCTATACACGTGCACTAGACAATGATTGCTGCTTACCTACATAACTTTATACCTAGGTAACACTACAATCCCTCTTGCTTTGGTGGATATGTTTAATATTAAAGTACTAAAACCAAAAACAAAAAGTTGATCCATTACTCTGAGGTTGATCCCTGATGCGTAAATACAAAGGAGGATGCAACACAGACACCCATTGATAGTCAGTGCTGCATTATCTTGCGAATGGCTTAGAGCAGTAAATAGTCCGTCCCAACCCAGCTGCAACACAGCGGTTTGTAGCAAGGCTCGGATACCGGTTAAATTTTCAAACCGTTATCATGTACTTGACGCAAAAACCTTTACATTCGGTTTCGTTCGCATAAACCGGTTTTTTTAAACCGGTATTTGGAAGAGTATTTGCATAAAGGTTTTTTCGGATTAAACGGTTTAGAACTACAAAAACCGGTTAATACGGGCACGATAAACAAACGTTGCGCGCTGTTCGTGCGTCTACATACCGCGGCACTATGTACAGCATCCTTACAAGTATTCACAAGTTGCAACGCGTTTACCGACATGCTGTTCGTCAAATAAACCGGTTAATATAGGTTAAAATAAAGTTCTTAAAATGTTCACGTTCTTAAGAAAAGTTCGGAGGAATACCGAAATAAACCGGTATTAACCGGTATTTCTTAAACCGGTTCTTGGTTTGTAGTGCAATTGCAGCATTTGGCAATGAAAAGGCGGATTTAACGCAGGCACTCATATTATTATCCGTTGGATTTTAAACAATCGAAAATGTTTGAACTGAGTGATATGGGTTAGGTTAGGTTAGAACTGTGACCAACCTGTTACTTCCAAGTTGCTTGCGGCTAGGCAGGCTATTTAGTATTAGTGCAAGGTGCGTTACAAGCAAGCAAGTTTGATACCTGGAGTCATGGGTGCAGGGAGGGGGGTGCAAGTGCACCGCGCACTTGCACCTCCCTGGCTTCAAAATAAAATATAGGTAGGTGTAAAAACATTCGGAATTAAAGAAATATCTGAAAACGCCTAACACAATACTAGAGAACTTAACCTATTCGAGGAGAGATCCTAAAATTTTACAATTCTAAATTCTAAAGATTCTGTGCATTAGTGGACCAAGTACTGAACGCCTATTACCGAAAATCAAATCGGCCCTAGACCTGCTATCATTATCGAGCTTGCTTCGCTCACTCTTGCATCCTACTCTATCTTAATTCTTAAAAGCTTCTTTGTATAATTTAGCACAGTCAGTCGGTCCTCTTTCTGTATGAATGGACAAAATAAAACCTATCCCATTCGAGGCGAGATGGAAAAATCTCTTATTTTTAAAGCTATTCTGCATAAGTCGACAAAGTTACTCCTTGTATGAATGGACAAACGATAACCTAACATTATCCGAGGTGAACTGCAAAAATAATCGAGCTGGCTTCGTAGAGCTGAAGATGCACCCTACTGAAAATAAACCTGCCGGCACCCATGCCTGCAGTGTAGACAGAGCGAGTAGGTACTTATAAGCTTTATTGCAGTCGGCTTTGTTAAAACAATGTCTTTCGGAGCCGATCACATTGCAGACAGTTTTCAAATGTCTGTGGTGTGATCCTGTTTGTAATACTTTATTCATACGGACGTAGCTGCGTTACAGAACAGCTACTGTCTGTGTTGCATCCGCCTTTGTATTTACGCTTCACGTATTTGCACGACCTTCGATAGTCGAGCCACCCCGAACCGACGACAAAAAACACTAGTAGCAACCCCGATGGCGGAGATTTCAGACCATTGAGAGTTTTCAGTAACATCGTATTATTCCATCGATTATTCTTTGAAAGACTAGGACACCCAAATAATATTTTTAAACAAAACAAAATAAAATATTTACATCTTGAAAACTTCTTAAATAGGAACGACTCATACTCAACTTGACAGCACCTGTCAAAATCATAAATAGATTAAAAGTGTCAAAGTCAGTCGGTACACAAAAACATTGCACAATTTTTGCGAATAAGTATTTTTATACAAATCTAGGTGATAAGTTATTTACAATGACATCAACGGAAAATGCTCGTCCCCGGGACTGCCTGTCCTGCAGAATCGTGGGGGCAGTCGGTATGATCGGCATTGGAGGTTATCTTGCGAACGTTGCCTGCAAAAATAAAAGTCTTCCCGGGAAATATGGACTGTCTGTACTATCATTTGGTAATTATCACTTCTATAAACATAAACACATAAACGTAACATCACGCCTGTATTCCCCGAAGGTTTAGGGTTAGGCAAAGGTGTACTTTTAATTCTTTATCAAATATGTTACCAATTTCCTACCCCTTTATAAAAGTAACAGCTACTTCTCCATTTTTGAAGTGTCAGACAAAGAATAACAATGTTTTTTTTAAATTTATGTACTTATACGTGACGTAGGAGTGACTGCCTAACTGACCTCCACAACCCAGCAGCTGGGTAATACAATGCTCCTTGGTACAAGAGTGGTTGTCAGACTTTCGGGCTATGGGCTTCTGGTTTCTGTTTTCAAAGATCCACGAATGACAGCCGGGATCAATGGCCCATCGTGCTTTCCGAGGTACGGAGGAGTTTCGGTATGAAAAGATGGTCACCCATCCACTGACCAACCCCGGCAAGCGTAGCTTAACCTGATGGATTGTCATGAGCAGCTGTTATTACTTTTAGCCATGACTTTATATAGTGCTGTTGCATAAATCTAAAATAAAATGATACATAATACAGATACTGTTCATAATAAAAGAGACTTTCATACTAAGTCAGTACAATACTGTTTTTCTTTCCCATATTATAATTATTTTAAGGATGCCAAAGACAATACATTACTCATAAAATTTTCACGATAAAATACATAGTCATCCCAATTCAGATAAAAAGAAGCTTCCCGTTTCTATTTGTTTATGTACCGATTATATATTTATTGTCTTTTTCTTCCAGGTTTCATCTGCTTGGGAGTAGCGAGGTATAGACAAACATTCCCTTTCAATAAAAACGAAGAATTCAAGTCGAGGATGTGAATAATTGTTATTGTACAAAAGTATGTAAAATTGTTAATTATTTAGGCCCACTTGGTAGACAAATCACTAAATACGTGTACCCCTAAACATAATAAAAAAGTGATAAAAGCAGAATGATGAATTATTATGCTTAGCGCTAATTACTTTTAGTCATTTGTGCAGCAAGCGGGCCTTAGTATGTAAGTTGTAAAAATGTTGTGTAATTAAAAATCTAGTTAGTTCTAAGTTATGTAGTAAATATAAGTATGGACGAATAAACCATTATTTAAAACAACATTAATTTAATTCCTCCAACATGTTGAGCGTTTGCATAATACTAGGGTAAATAAAAATAAATATAAAAGTTACATTTTGAAATAAATCTTTTTTAATAATTGAAAACAACGCCATCTGTGTATTGACTCTGATATCGCTTCTAGTTTTAGTATGCTATCTAACTCTTCAGTAATCTAGGTTCAGAAATTATTCACAGATGGCGCTTATTGAAAAAGGTTGGGGTTGTATATTCCATACCTATTTATTTACAAGCTTTATTAGTTTGCTCTGTTCGTATTTGTGTTTCCGGTTACTCCAATTGTCATCCATTTCGTTCAGGGGCAAAATGTCCAATTCTCAAAATGTCCAACGGTATCAAAATGTCCAAATCCCAAAATGTACAATTGTCAAAATGTCCAGTAGTCAAAATGTCCAATTCTCAAAATGTCCAATTCCCAAAATGTCCAATCTTTGAGATTTAGTAAAGTTCAATAACTCGTCAAAACGCTTTTTTAATACCTATGACTTTATGACAAACAATAAATACAAAATAATGGCAGAATCAAAATATGTTTCATTTATAAGTAACAAATTAAAA
Source organism: Agrochola macilenta (assembly GCA_916701695.1). Lineage (NCBI taxonomy): Eukaryota > Metazoa > Arthropoda > Insecta > Lepidoptera > Noctuidae > Agrochola > Agrochola macilenta. Next base: position 16,032,890 of record OU753560.1, on the reverse strand, counting down.
CCAGAGAAGACCACAACATACCCGAAATCACTATTTTTGTCATAATGTAATAAAAAATACAACACCAACAGCAACTTATACTTTTATCTCAGGATGCGTTCAGTTTATGCATAATAATATTATTGTCATTTTTTGTTTTGGTTCATAAATAACTAATAAAGTTAATTCAATATCGCAAGTACTTATTTGAATAAAGATTAAAAAAATACACAGTATCAAAGTACTTGAAATACCAGAAAACTTGGCAACAAAATAGCTCGATGGATGAGTTATTAGCGTTAGATCGCGATGTGTTTTTTACGCGACTACGGCGAAGCAAAAAGGAAGGATATGATTTTGACTGGTATGTATGTATGTTCATCTGTTCCCTCATAACTTTTAAACTGCTTATCATGTTTTGACAAGTGAGGTATCATTGGAAGCGTCTTGATCGTCCACTGGTTATAGGCTATGTGAAGCATTAAATTGAATATAACGCCCTTTGGAGGACATAAAGTCATGAACTAAATTATTCTTTTGTAATTTAGTTCATGACTTCATGAAGAAGGGAGAAGAATTAAAAAAGCGGTTTTTGGGAATTGGACATTTTGACCATTGGACATTTTGACAATTGGACATTTTGACAATTGGACATTTTGACACCGTTGGACATTTTGAGAATTGGACATTTTGCCCCTCAGCGATCCATTTTTCAAGACCTTTCTGGCGTCCGATTGAACTGAAACTTGGCATACTTATATAACTACCGAGACATTTTGAGAAAATGATACCATGGAGCTGGTCTGATGATGGAGCCAGAAGTTGGCCATAGAAACTCCTCAATCAACAACATAGTACCATCGTGTTTGGACTCATTGGCTATGTAATAACAAGTGCTTTGACACTAGGTGCTGGTCAGAATCTGATGATGGAGCTGGAAGGTGGCCTTATGTGTTTCTAGTTACTCCAATTGTCATCCATTTTTCAAGTACATCCTGGCTTCCGATTGAGCTGAAACTTGGCATACTTATACATTTTGAAAATACTACCGAGACATTTTGAAAATATTATACCATAGAGCTGGTCTGATGATGGAGCCGGAAGGTGGCCATAGGAAAACCTCAATTAAACAAGATAGCAACATCGTGTTTGGACTCATTGGTTATGTATTAACAAGTGCTTTGACACTAGGTAGTGTTCAGGGTTTGATGATGGAGCCGGAAGGTGGCTATAGGAACTCCTCAATCAAACAAGATAACACCATCGTGTTTGGACTCATTGGTTATGTTGTAACAAGTGCTTTGAAACTAGGTGGTGTTCAGGGTCTGATGATGGAGCCGGAAGGTAGTCACGAGCACACCTCAACCAAATAAGATAGCACCATCGTGTTTGGTCTCATTGGATATGTATTGAAAAGTACTATTACACTTGCTGGTGTTCAGGGACTCAGAAGTATGGGACGGGCATAACATCAGTACGTATTGACTTTTCAAGAGATGGCGTACATGGTATAAAACCAATCTCTGTACAATTTAAGCTAAGTACAGCTATGGCTCCATTGAAAGGCATATGTTACCCTTGATAATGTCATGGGCATCGACTGTCCACAAAATGCAAAGTTACCTAGTCGACTCTGCTCAAACTCAAACTCAAAGCATTTATTTCAATTAAACCACTTACAGGCACTTTTGAATTGTCAAATAGTTGCGTCAGTTAGTCAGAAAGTTGAAGCTAGTTGCCCATTCCAAAACGTAGATCTTTATGGAGAAGAACGGGCAAGAAACTCCAAGGACACTCTTTTAAATATAGAAAATTACAAAATCCTGGGTACATTATTCTTGTTGCTTCTATATGTGAGAACAATGTACAAAAAATAATCAAAACAATTCAAAATATAAGATTAAAAATAAGCCATGGCAGATAAGAGATGACCAGTCACAACTGACGGCGCCCGTTCACGAACATGACGCGTGGATCAGCACCATCCAGCTCAACCATTTTGTAGGGAACCGAATGATCTAACGCACTCGCCACCATCAGCGAGACATTTAAGTGAGCATGACATACTCTCAACTGCCATGCTCTTTCAAGTCAACATACATCTTAATAACATTAAAACGGCTCCATGGTACTCACATTTACAATAATTGAATAAAATGCTTCTAAATTATACAAAACTAATTTGCAATGTATTTGAGAGATTAATAGTATGTTACTCCCAAAAAGTGTACTGCTGTAGTGTACTTAAGGCCGAAGCTTTTCGCTGCTCGGCAAGCCTGTTTCGCTTAGTAGAGTTCGCTCATTAGACGGTCTTCTGATTCAAGAGATAGATTGCTCAAAACTATCAGGGACGAAACCATGCAAAAACGATGCTCTACAGGAAATTAATAGGATGAGAAATGTTACCGAACATGGTGTATAGACCAATTGAATAAATATTATTAAACAGACTAATGCACAAAATGTATTAAGTAAAAAAGTTAAGTGTAAAAAGTACAAAATAAAATATAAGTAAAAATCTTTTTAAAAAAAAGCTTTTTATGAACCAAAAAGTACTAAATAAAACTTACGTAAACATAGAACTTTAATATTTATTTTCTTAAAAGCTTGACGCGTAAATGTCCCTACACTAAACTTGAAGATAAGCCTCAAAGTTTTAAGAAAATATTAAAGTTCTATGCATAGATATAAGAAAGTATATTTCTATGGTTCTATGTTTACTTACGTAAGTTTTATTTAGTACTTTTTAGTTAATTAAAAGCTTTTTTTTTTTTAAATTTTTACTTATATTTTATTTTTTGTAAATTAGTTTTTTCCATCAAGGCTATAGAATGTCACGTTGTCTATGGTTCGTAGACTTCTCCTACCACTCTGGTTTATGTTTTTTTTCATTTATCACATAATTTGTGCTTTAACGTTGGCATCACGAAGAGGATAAACAAGGTGGTCGACCTACAAGGGTGACTCTATGTAACACTCGGATTTTAAATTGAGAATTTCTGAGGAGAACAACCGGTATAATTATTACTATAGGCAGCCGACCCCTCCGGACGCCACTGCTGCACTGGGACATAACGTGCGTTGAGAACTTGTCAAACTCTTCTATAGCATTACTTAAGGGCATGCGCTAAGGTAGCCCGCGAAATTCAAATTTTCGTTAGTTTTTTACATTTTGCAGGTCAGTGTGAGATTTTATGTTGATTAAAATATGATTCGCGACCGTAACAAATATGGTTTTACATCATTATAATCTTTACACTCAGGAATACAACTATACATAAGTAAACACAATGGTCAAATGTCATGATTTCATGAAATAGTCATTCAATGCAATTATATGAACTTACAGAGTTGTATTGATCATTTTTATGAATTATAATTCTATAAATAATATTTGATACGGCCGCGAATCATATTTAGATCAACATACAACATGATACTGACCTGCAAATTGCAAAAAACGTAAGAATATTTGAATTTCGCGGGCTACCTTGACGCTTTCGCCCTAAGGTGAAAGCCCACGAAATCCAAAACTTCCTCTCAAAAAACGTAAGAAATTGTGAATTTCGCGGGCTACATTACAAGAATCACCTTATGGTATAGTACCTACCTAGTGTTTGACAAGTTCTCAATTCAGAAACCCGGTGTAAAGCTCTCTGATATAATTAAAAGTTAAAAGGGTGCGGCTAACAGTGAACTTTAGCTACGCAGGTTAATTTAAGTATCTACTTACCTGCGTAATGTTAATTACTGACTTAATGAAGTCTTAACTTTCTATCAAGGAGATAGTCAACACCTACATAATTACACGTGCCGTGAATGACGGTGGGTACCTATCTTAAAGTGCTATTTTACCAAACTTAATTTTGAACCTCCATAGAAGATTTTAGGTAGGTACATACGCTCCCATAACCCCTTTTTAGGGTAACGGAACCCTATTACTAAGCCTCCGCTGTCCGTCTGTCTGTCTGTCAGCGGGCTGAACCTAATAGGTTACAAACATTTGAAATTTTCACAGATTATGTATTTCTATTGCCGCTATAATAAAAATGAAATAAAGTTAAAAAAAAATAAGGGGGTTTCCATACAAGAAACGTGTTGTACAAAAATAAAAAATATTGTAGTGTTAAATATAGTACGGTAGTACGGAACCCTTCGTGTGCGAGTCTGACTCGCACTTGACCGTTTTTTCTGCTTACGTTTATTTTTGGAATAAACTTAACTTTTAATAGGACTATCTAAAACTCATGGAACTATGCCATGGATATATGTACCATGGAACATTTATTAGTTTACACGACTAACCTTTACTAAAATATTATATAAATCATGTCATGTGTAATTTTAAAAGGCTTTTCCAAATACATAGCTACTGTTAGTGCATAGCGAAACCTATATATGGCGGGCTATAAGAAAATAAGTTGCATTAAGTATAACATTTTCGTTATTTAATTCAAAAGGACGTGCTCATTTTAACACGCCTGTATCCGCGTTTTCGCGAGCATTTGACCGAACGATCATTCATTCGGCGAGTCCAATCATCACTGAACAAACGCTTGCTCGCTCAGCACTGTTCAGGGGGCCTACCACCACTTCTAAAGCAGATTATTTTAATATTACTTTAGTGTGGGAAAGAGATGAAGCTCTACAGGACGTATAGCTCCATCTCTTTCCCTCACTGAAGTAAGATTAGCACAATACTGCTTTAGAGGTGGTGGTAGCTCCCCTGAACGCTAAGTGAAATCGCAGCTCACACATAACTGTGTTTTGTTGAAAAAATTCGCCGCATATCCAAATTTGAAAACGAATTCTTAATTCGCTTGAGTGATTGAATGCAACCAGAGTTAGTTTTTTACCAGAATGCATGACGTAAGGTTTTTGCAGACAACCTATCTACCTGAATTCCTTTTTTCATGATTTCGGAGAGGTAAGGTTTCCATGGATTTCAAAATATCATCGCAAAGTTCATTATACAACGTTGACCCACTTCAGAGTCACTCAATTAATTCATACACCTGTTGGTTTGCTAAAGTTCACAAACATCCGCTTTCCGGAACAATTATGAGCGGGCTTTGTAGAGAAACCAATATCCTTTATTTATCGATATACCTCGCCGAAGTGCCTTGGTCCAGTGGTCGCAAGCGCTACTGCTGAGCATGAGGTCCTGGATTCGATTCCCGGGTCGGGCAAAGTGTTATTGGGTTTTTCCATTTCGAATTTCTCGGTAGCAGTCTGGATTTGTACCCGGTTGATGACAATATACTCGCCCCCAATTTAATGGGACTAAAACATAACTGGCGAAATGTGGGTGTACTATAGGTACACCTCTGCCTAAGCCTTCAGGCAATACAGGTGTGATGTTATGTTATGTTATGAACCAAATGGTACACGGAATTATATTTAACCGTACCATCATGCGGTTCCCTGCAAGATAGCGAGAGAGGATCGCTTTGTGGTTTGAAATTGAAAGTGATCTTTACATACCTCCTTTAGAGACTCAGATTTCGGGCCTCGAAAAGCACGTTAAGCCGTTGGTCCCGGCTGTCATTCGTGGATCTTTGACAGTCATTACGGGTCGTCCAAAAGCCCAAAAGTCTGACAACCAGTCCTACCAATCGGTATCGTATTATTTCCTTTCCCTCAAAAGCTTCAATATAGTCACAATCAACCGCAGATACTACGGTCTCAAATCGTATCGCGAACACCAAAGATTGATTATTTACAAGTTTTACAAAGCTGCGACGGAACGGAAAAACTGCGCCGTGAGTTTGGTCCCTAATTGGAATAAAAACGAAACAAATTCCATGAATATTAACACCGTCAACGTCAATTTTCATAGATATGCAAATACTTTTACCAATTACTCTCCTACTGTCTCTTCCGATGAAGCTTGAGCTCCATCCATCGCTCCTTTTGTTCACTATTGTTCCATCAATGAAGGTACTAAACCAGCAATGAGTGACGTACAGCAACCAATGTATCCCCTCTGGCCAATTTGCATGAACAGCATTAGAATTCTGAACGCGGAGCCGCTGTGATAAATAAAGATACCGGTCCTATCAGTCAAGCTTAGCCTTGTTGATATTGTTGAGACTATAAAGTACGTTAATTTGTTTTGGTTGGCTGAGAATAATGGAGAACAGAAATCAGTGACTTTAGTTGATGAGAGTCAAAATGGCGGGTGTACCTTATCGAATTAAATTATACCAATTACCAAACAAATGTACCTAAAACATACTATTTTGTACTCAGCTCTAAAAATTCTGTACCTCCTTCAGAACGAAATTATTTCGAAATTAAGGTACACCCGCCATATTGACATCAAGATGGCGGGTGTTCTGTAATATTTTATTATTTAACCTTTACTCATAAAATGTAATTACACTAAAAAAAAATACCTAAAAAGTACCTCAAGTAAATAGAAACACACACTTGATCAGTGGGATAGTTCCTGAGAAATAAAACAACCGTGTCTACAACCTTAATTTCGAAATAATTTCATTCTGAAGGAGGTACAGATTTTTTAGAGCTAGGTACAAAATAGTATGTTTTAGGTACATTTGTTTGGTAATTGGTATAATTTAATACGTGTCCAATATTTTTTTATAATCTCAAAGACGGACAAAAAAAATGTAGGCATCATCCCTATTACTTTATACTCCCTCTGTTATTCCACACAACATAATTTTCTTCCCAAATCCTTTTCACACCATACACACAAATCGCATCACAAAAACTAATGTTAACTCATTGGCCTTCCATCCCAGGATTAAATAAGAGAAATCACGTTACCGCAGCTTTCATGTCATGAATGGGCACTCAGCCTATTCAGCGGAACTGGGCGCTTACGTAATGACGTGATTATTCTTTACGCCTTTATTTTTAGGGGGAAATTTAGAAATAATTGGAACGAATGTGTGAGGAATGTGAAAGAAAAATTGTTTATACTGCACAAACAAAACACAGATTGCAAAAAAAATACACGAAATTACACTAATACAAAATAGCCAAAAGCCTCGTATTCAAGCAGTAGAAGTTTGAAAACGACGACGAAGACGACTTGTTCAAAATAAAAATTCAAAATTCAAAAGTCATTTATTCAAAATACGCTGAGAATCAGCACTTTTCGAACGTCAAAATTACAGACAGTCCCCCAAAAACGCCCGCCCTTCACCACTTCCTAGTGTTTAGCTGGGAAGAAGAAAAGATTAAAAGTGTTACATAAAAAACTACCGAACCATAACAACGTATGGTCGGTAGTTTTTTAGGTAATTTATTAGGTGAAGAACACTAATCTTCTGTAAAGTCAACTGCATATCAATGGTATCCATTTGATATTGACAGCACCGTTATATCCTAGCAGATAGGGCGATTTTCCTAGTGCAAGTGGTACTGTAACTATAACTATAGTATAGGATGGCAGGGACATCCACGCGCAACCTGTTACCATAGATTCAGTGCATGATTCTGAACTGCGTTGAAATTATTTTTAAAGGTTATAAAACAAAAACTGCTGTTGCATACATTTTGACCGCCTAGGACCAGTTTTCTATTATGAAACAGCATATTTTTTGGAGTTTACTTCTTAACAATCGATTTTCATATAAGTAAGGCACCCGGTATGGAAATTTTATGAAGAGTGAAATTTATACAAGCGTTAACTTTATGTAAGTACTCGTATTGTGTTTTATTCGTAAATAATATGGAATAAAATTTTGAAAAAAAATATGACCTACGTATTTCACACTTCGATCTAGTTTTTTTAAACATTTTTTTAATACATGCGTTTATTTACCCTCTTTGCCTATTGCATATTCAAAGACAATCGTAATAAGGAGTAAACTCCAGTCGTGCATACACACACTTTTTTCTTTATAACCGGCGAAAAATTATACGCTAAGGGGTCTAGAATCATGTGCTGAATTTATGGTTACAGTTTAGGCCTCGATGGCCTGCCACACTTTTTTTTTTTTTAGCGAAAGGAAATTATTTAATAACTTCTCCCGCTCAGGGCGGAGCGGGAGGGCGTGTCAGACTCTTACTGACTAAAACCCACCCGTGTTCCTTCAGTTGCCTGTACGTTGCCAGAGGCCACGGTATCCCTTTCGGACTTTCCCACACCCTCTCGCTCCGTACCATGGCCTGAACCAGGGCCGGACGCGAGAGATCACTGCCGCTGATCGCCTCCACAAGGCTGCAGACATAAATGTGAGACGGATCCATGACTAGACAACGCACCACCAAAACCTCTGTAAATGGAAACATGACATTCAAATTTGTAAATATTTAGTGAGGATTTATAGAGAAGCGGGGAATTTACGTATTTATGCTAATGCAGAAGCGAAAGCCTCCATGTGAAATATTAATGCCAGCCTGTAACTGTCCCACCCACAGGACATAAATATTCTAATATTCTAATATTCCTTGTCATGGGCCAAATCTACCAGAATGTGGGTCGTAGAATACGCCCGGCGACATCGAGGCAGAGCCAGTAAAAGATGGCGGGCCGAGCTTGACGCTTACAAACAGGATTGGTCCACACTATCTCAAGAAAGACAGGAGTGGAAAGGATTTTCTCCTTTCCACTCGTTGTGTTTTTCTTGGTTTTATTTTGTATTTTGCTGGATTTGTTTTTGTTTTTTGTTAAAAAATTTGCTTAAGGCTTGTGCAGACCAGCGCGACATGTCGCGCGACGCGACACGAACAATACAATATCTAAGAAAACTTCACAGTATAATAATAACCGGTGTCGCGTCGCGCGACAAGTCGCGCTGGTCTGCACAAGCCTTAAAACTTAGTCCCACGAACAGCAGTGCGAAAGGTTATTTTGATACAGAAAAGGCATGAGGATTGGTCATCACGCTTGCTGCGCACGCTGCTACAAACATCTTGGCGATTTGTGATTATTTCAAGTCCAAATTTTTTAACAAAAAACAAAAACAAATCCAGCAAAATACAAAATAAAACCAAGAAAAACACAACGAGTGGAAAGGAGAAAATCCTTTCCACTCCTGTATTTCTTGAGATAGTGTGGACCAATCCTGTTTGTAAGCGTCAAGCTCGGCCCGCCATCTTTTACTGGCTCTGCCTCGATGTCGCCGGGCGTATTCTACGACCCACATTCTGGTAGATTTGGCCCATGACAAGGAATATTAGAATAGGTAATTGAATTAACGACATTATGTCATAAAAATGAATGCTTTTGTTTAAAAAATTCTCCGTTGAGGCTCTTTTGTAATTACAATCCATCCAAGAAATCAATAAACCAATATTTGCCTAGTAGGACCACCCTTTCCCGTCGTAACATTAATATTTATTTTAATTCTAAAAGCTAACCATTGCCTCCTTACTCTCATAATATTCCATTTCGTTTTCATCTTCTACGTCGAGTAGCTATGTTTTTAGGTAGGCACCTACTCATCTTGAAATATAATAAAGTGCAATGAAGCCAAGGTGATGCAGTCCGTTCCGTCTAATATTATTACGACTGTTTACTGTTTAGCAGAATATTTCTTGCGGCGTAGCACTTGACTTTTTTATACGAGTACTTAAATGTTAAAGAACGATAATAGGTAGTCATTGCAACTAGTAGCATTTGTGGTTATTCTGGACAGAAAGAAAACATAAGTGCTGTGACGGTCCCAATGTTACACTTTTTTCGGTCTTGCTCTCACTCATGTGCAGAGTGCAAGCTGGTGCAAGTGTCCAGAGCATAGATATAAGAAAGAAGGAGATATGCCCGGTAGTTGAAAATGTATCGAAACCCAATGTCTTCTATCTATCCCTACTCTCTAGCCTGCGATCACACATGCGATCAGTAAACCCAATAAATACGAGGCCCCGCTCACACTTGCAATTTACAAATCAGAACGTACTACATAATCAATTATAAACCTTATCCCATCAAACACAGCGTGCATTTACCATGCACCGTACAACTCACCCACACGAAAACATCGTTCGCTATCGTTGTGCTGTGCAAAAGCCATTTATTTTACATATACGCTAGTGATTGACTAAATCGGAAACTTATCGATTCTCCCATTTATATTTGTATTAAAATTTTTGGAAGTTGCTGAAAAAATTATAAATAAAAAACGATATACATATAATAAGATGATATAAATAAACAATAAGTAAGTAAAAAAAAGAAATATTAAGTAAACCAAAAAAATAACAACATTATGAGAAAATCTAAATGAGTATAAAACAAGATTTCACATCGGTCTTCCAATCAGGCAATAACTGTTGACAAATTGAAGAATAAACTTTAATAGTAATATAAATTCATACGACAATCGACATTATTGTCGATAGCCTACGTTAGTGGATCTGCACAACCACATCACTAATCCGTCACAAGACGCTGCGGCCGTACTAACGATGCAACCGCTTAAAGTAAATATCGTTTTGTAATTTTTACATTGCTTGTCCAGTTACTTAGCGACATACTTTGGTAGTGGTAAAGAAGCAATGTATTTACTACAATAAAAGTACAGTCGCTGTGATATATGAAAACAAAAATAACGTAGTAAAGGCAAGAAATATTTTACGATTTGTTGTTTTTCATGATTTTCAACACAAATATAGCAAAATACTTGTGCTGATTTATGAAAAGTGGTTCTACGATTTATAAAGTTTATAGTTTAGCTTCGATTTTTACAAGAAACCACTGAACAACACGGTATTCTTAAATGTTATCACGATCGCGCTCGAAAGCGCACTAGTTAGCGGAGACGGCCATTTGCCTGAGGCATGAGCATTGTGATCAAGACGCGCGGACACAGACACGCCCCCATACCACTTCTCCTGTTATTTATATTTCTATGGTCCAGAGTTTAGCGTGCGACTAAATTATTCAGAATTAAGTATCTTTTTAAAATTAACTGTATATAGTTCTGTGTAAACATATCTATCAAATTATTAGTATTTATATTCTTCTTTATTGTAGAGCAGTGGTTCCCAACCTTTTCTTGAGCAGGGACCACTTTAATTTCTTTGTTATTCGCAAGGACCACGATGTACAAGAAAAAGAAACTGAATCGATCAGAAAATAAACCTTAATCAAAAGTCAATAGTAGCATGCATTAACAATATTATTTTAATAGAAAACATAAATTTTTAGTAGAAAGTTAAGTAAATTTTGAATCAATGTGATTTTTGAGCTTGCATCTTCTGCACAAGTTCGGTAATCCTAGGACCATATTATTGCACAAGCTACACGCAAATCAACACTTACTTTCAATCGATTCCATTTTTTTATGTTTTTTCGAGGGTGGGAAATTATCAAACAACTTCTCCCGCTCTGGGCGGAGCGAGAGGGCGTGTTAGACTTTTACTGACTAAAACCCACCCGTGTTCCTTCCGTTGCCTGTGTGCCGGGTCCACGATATCCCTTTCGGACAACTCGCAACCACGGTAGGCATTGGCCCTAAAGGACCCCGTCAGTTGGTGCTGACATCTCTTTGAGGCGCGCGTGGAACACAACGCACCGTCGACCCGGGCCTGGTCCTAATCGGACGGCGAGCTAGCCATCGCTCACCGTCCGCAAACCTTCAAGTCGATTCATGGCTTTGTTTTTAATTACCAACAAAACCCTTGTTCACTTATATTGTTCGCGGACCATATTTTGGCTCCTGCGGACCACTGGTTAGGTTAGGTTATGTTTAACCACTGTTCTTCGCTACAAACCCTCTGAAATAACCATGCTCACAATACTTATCTCCGCGGCAAAGTAAATAGTTGAATTTATCAAGGCCATAACTCAACGCTGATGGCTCACCTCAAGCGTTGACGTAAAGTGCACTGCAGCAGGGTATTTCTTATTAAATGCACTTAACCTGACGTTACTTCACACGTACCTACACAATCGATCTTATTACAAAACAAGGTTTTTCTTTTCTGTTTAATAATAATAATCATTTTAATTCGGAAAATCCATAATTTTAACTTAATAACTATGGTTGGACAAATAATGGACGAACGGGCATCAAAGGACATCATTCAAGTACCGGCCAGAAAAAAAAAACAGTTTTCTCATGGGAAATACTACGAGTATTACAATGAGAGTATACAATTAACCCTTCCACTGCTATTTAAGTTTGAAAATACAAAAAAATCGCAAATTCATTTTAGTTTTTGGGTATGAAATGAATGATGTCCTTTCTCTGCAATAACATTGAGGAGTCTGTTCGAGCTGCCCCAGAGCAGCGACGCGGTACGCTTACTGTATCTAATCGCTGCGAAGCCATCAGTGTCATCAGCAAAAATTCCCGACGAACTACAGAAGCGTGGCGGACCCAGCAGCATCCTGAATGCACTTTTGTATTGAACTGGAAGAGCATATAATATAAAAACGTGTAAAATGTCTGACATGTATGTTTTAAAAAGCGTCGCTTTCACTTCTCACATGCAAATCTACGGACACACACACACACGTTGCACGTAGCGTTGCACGTTGCACGTTGCGTATAGGTTAACCATCCAGCCAGTTTTTGTAATAAGAACTCAAACTCAAACCATTTATTTAAAAAAAAACTTGAGAGGTGTCAAGGGACACCCGGATGGAACGAAGTTCAGCTCAAAGTTCAGAGAGAGAGAGAGAGAGAGAGACAGACAGAAAAACACGCGCACGCCACACGGCTTACAACTATAGCAAAAAGTGTCGTTACAACTTTTGGTCTTAATTTTTTCCGTCTAGCCCCCTTTCGCAACGCGCGATAAGGAACTTCGTTCCAAAAAAAAAAAAAACAATTACTGGCACTTTTGAATTTTCAAGGGGTCGGTCATTCAGAAAGATGAAGCTAGTTGCCCATTCCTAAGCGTAGTAGGTTCCTATTGACAAGAACGGGCAAGAAACTCCATGGACACTCTTTGAAATCAAAATATTGGTTACATCATTAATGTTGAAATGATACATGTGTGAACAAAGTAGAAAAAAAGCGTCCGCAATCAAAAGATAAAAACAAAAAGCAATTTAAAAACAAAAATATCGTGACAGCTAAGAGATGACCAGTCCCTACTGACGACGCCCGTTCACGAACATGACGCATGGATCAGCACCGTTCAGTTCAACCATTTTGAAGGGAACTCAATCATCAACCAACACCACCACCAGCGAGACATTTCTTAGCCGCCAGGGCACATTCAAGTCAATGAAAGACCTACCCAGTAAATGGTAGTTTTATAGAAGGTACATGTACAGTGCTCACACTTGTGCTCACACTCAATAAGGAGCCTTTTGGCGTCCGTCGTACAAGACTTCCTGCTTTTATTCTAATATTAGGTATTTTTTTTAAATTTATGTTTCTATTAGTGTCTTTTAGTTTAATTTGTCTGTGCGAGTCTCACTTTTTCTGTCAATTATACAATACTACAGTTTACCGTAGACATTATTAAGTTCGAAATTCAAAAATGGCTTGATATTAACCTGATTCTGAAGATAAAGCCCAAAACACACACAAAGCGGGTGCATGGCAGGCGCGGGTCGTGACGGGACGGGAGACGGCGGGCTTGTATTTATTGTAATTCCTTGTATTATATGGATGTCAGCACACGAAAAGCGTGCGCAGCTCCCGCTTCCGACCCGCGCCCGAAACGCACCTGCTTTGCGCAACCATTTTTTTTGGAATAAGCAAGAGTAAGTTCATAAGAGTTTTTTACTTGAAACGAATAGCGCAGTTGTTGAGGGTTTTTTTTTTTCATGCCCTGGTTTGGATTGTCGAAACGATGGAATATTTGTACGGCGGATGGCGGACAGACATGCTACAAATAGGCTTTCGTGTGCGCCTGTTAAATTAATTTAAGTTATTAAACAAACAGTGTTTCGAAGGAGTTTTGATGGCTCAACTTTGTTATTGCTTTAAATTATTTAAGCAAACATCAATTAAATTGCTCCATCTAAATAAAGCATAGTATCTATGTACCTCCCTTATAATGATTTATGATACGTATTGTTTGTTTCTTCGCAATACCACAGATTAAGAAAGATAGATAATATGTTTATTTGCGGTAAACATGACGCAAAGAAAGAACACAAAACAAAAAAAAATAAGTTGGGTGAAAAGCGACTCTTGCTGCGACACAATAAAGTGCAATTCAGGCCGCACAGCGAGGACACGGTGGAGCATACGGTGGAGGTCTGCCCGGCTTGGGCGGGGCACCGCCGTGTCCTCACGGAGGCGATCGGCAGCGGCGATCTCTCGCGTCCGGCCCTGGTTCAGGCCATGGTCCGGAGCGAGAGTGCATGGGAAGCCGTCACTTCCTTCTGCGAAGCAGTAATGCTCGCGAAGGAGGAGGCGGAGCGCGCGAGGGAAATGCAAGATGCGCGCCCTCGCGCCCCTAGTCGCCAAAGGAGACGCCCCGGGCGTCGGGAGTCGCGAGCCGACTTCCGGCCACCGTAGGCGCGGGCTTGCGGACGGTGGGCAATGGGTAGCTCGCCGTCCGATTAGGACCAGGCCCGGTTCTCGGCGCGTTGTGTTCCGCGCGCGCCTCAAAGAGATGTCAGCACCAACTGACGGGGTCCGTAAGGGCCAATGCCTGCCAGGGTTGCGAGTTTGTCCGAAATGATATCGCGGCCCCGGCACTCAGGCAACGGAAGGAACACGGGTGGGTTTTAGTCAGTAAAAGTCTGACACGTCCTCCCGCTCCACCCAGACCGAGAGAAGTTATTTGATAATTTCCCAAACACACAAAAAAAAAAAAAAGGCCGCACAGCGCCAATCACCTACAGTTATATTCACCTAGATGTTGCCTCTCGTGACTCTTAGATCTTATGACTACGTTACACTCATTGAATTGGCCCAGCAAGACGGGCCCGCCGCGTACTAGTAGCTTCATACCGCGGAGTTTCCATCTGTATTAATCTGTGTCGATACTCAATAGGTACTCACTGCTCAATATATTTATAGCTTCCACAATGTGAACTACATATGTGAACAATGTGATTTATTTTTACTTCGATGGTTCTAGTTTATCACTTGTGACTTCGAATTACAGCTTTGATAGCTATACAGTGTTTAATTACGCATTCGGAGTGCCATATTTTAATACTTGATAGAAAATGTTATGTTTGAGTTATAAACATGCAATTTTTACTATTGGGTAGCTAATACGATAAAGATTAATTTAAAGTAATAAAAAAGGTAATGGGGTGTCTTATTGAGAAATTTTTCGATAAAGTATTGTAAAAATTAATTTAAAAAAAAAAATTTTTGCTAAAAAAACACGTTTTTTTACACAATTTCCTTTTTATGAGGACGCCTAATTACTTCCAATCATTATGGAGTTTGTTTCATCGTGATAGATCATTTAGTTTAAAAGTTACACCGTTTTGTTCACACTGGGGTCACAGATGAGAACATTTTTTTTTTAATTCCTAAAAAAAATAACAAAAATATTTAGAATTTTTTAAATATTTTTGCCGTCGATAGAATTAAGCATAGATGCCTCATTCCGATATTTGCACATTATAAAGAATCACACTGCATATAAGCAGGCACGTCCTTTATGGAGGCTTTCATTCGGGTATTAAGTTCTGTTTACTTTTTATTTTCGCTTGAGTATAGATTTCGATGATTTTTTGTTGGTATATTGGCGTGTGCTACTGACATAAAGCAAATAATTTAATTTAATGTTTTATGTTGCATAATGTACATAATTTTGCATATGTACTATTGAATAGACTCTAGTTTTTCTAACTGTAAACAGACAGCAGAGCTGTTGGGGAGTTTGTTGCGCCACTTCTTCCCAGCTAAGCACTAGGAAGGGCGGGTGTTTTTGGGAGACTGTCTTATGTAATTTTGACGTTCGAAAAGTGGTGATTCTCAGCCTATTTTGAATGAATGACTTGAATTTGAATTAGAACTTAGACCTCTTAGGTGGTAGGTTTTAGAAAGACATAATCATTGTAGACCCTGCCGGTGCATAGCACACGTGTAGGCTGCTACGTGGATGGAGTTTGTTTTAACAATATTAGCTACGCAGACGACATGGTGCTGCTGGCGCCCTCGATCTTTGCTATCCGAAAGCTACTCAATGAGTCTTACGCTCTGACTCATGGGTTGATTTATAATTCCAGTAAGACGGAATTCATGGTCTTCAGGTCTGGCACCAGATGTCCCACTACTGTAGGGGTCTCCTAATAAAAAGGTAACCTGATTAACAGGGTATATAAATTTAAATATCTGGGCCATCTGGTTACTGATGATCTGAAAGATGATATGGATCTAGAGAGGGAGCGCAGAGCATTGTCAGTTAGGGCGAATATGCTGGCCCACAGATTTTCTCGATGTACAGACGCAATTAAAATAACCCTTTTTAAGGCATACTGCACAGCACTGTACTCGGGAGCCCTGTTTTTTTTTTTTTTTTGTGTGGGAATTCATCAAATGACTCCTCCCGCTCTGGGCGGAGCGAGAGGGAGTGTCAGACTTTTACTGACTAAAACCCACCCGTGTTCCTTCCGTTGCCTGTGTGCCGGGGCCGCGATATCCCTTTCGGACAAATTCGCAACCCTGGCAGATACTCGGGAGCCCTGTGGTTCACATATACCCAAAAAGCTAACAATGCTCTGCGTATCCAATATAATAACACATTCAGGGTATTGTTGCGATTGCCGCGCGTTTGTAGTGCCTCGGTAATGTTTGCAGACGCATGCACTGACGGCTTTGATGCACTGTGGCGTAAGAAGTCTGCCTCGCTACTTCGCAGGCTGCGTGGCAGTCCCAACAATATCCTGCAATCAATAGCCGCCCGGGCAGACAGCCCGCTAGTGTGGGCGCTTGCAAACCGGACCCGTTCTGTTTTAGTTAATAAGTACTAACATATTATGCTAAGCTATTTTGTTACTAATACTATAGACCATTGTAGTCTGAATAAATAAAGATAAATTATAGCAAAGTAGGAAAGAGGAAGAGGGCTTTTATTTTACTACTTAGTAGTTTTACTACGAGTATTATATTACTCGTATTTAAGTATTCTTTACTACTAAATGAAATTGAAGTGTCTGTCGTGTGTCAAAATAACAGCTTTTGACTAAATGTATATAAATGTATGTACGGTAGCGGTTCTTACAAACACAAAAAAATCATTTTTTTTATTAGTTGTCTTACTGTCTGTGTGTTTGTTCCGGCTAATCTCCGAAACGGCTGGACTAACTTTGACGGAACTGACAGATAGCTGATGTTATAAGGAGTAACTTAGGCTACTTCTATTTTCGAAAATACTAATTATTTTTCGAAAATAAAACGCGTCCACGCGGATAGCAGCTAGTTATTTTATATCTATATACAGGTTGGATTGAGATGGGGCAGAAAGGGTTATCTTAACCATTGTAGCTACAAGAAAACGGTCTTAGGAGACTGTCCTTAACTTTTGAGACAATTTTTTAATTTTTATTTATTTAATTGGACAATATTGGTCCACTGGTTAGTACAAAAAACAAAATTATCAACTAAGGTTTAGTAATTATTTTGATCTGCATTCACAGATTTTGAAAAAAAAAAAGTACAGTCGGCAAGAAAATGGGCAGTTTTCACAAAAACTTTTTTTGATGCCAATCGATCCGAAGTACTTAGTTCTACCCGTGCGAAGCCGGCCTGGGTAAAGCTAGTTTTATATAACACAAGCAGGTACAGTACGACACAACTTAAATGTGAAAATTTGCATTCATTCATTACAATTTTCCGAATGTATTTGGTTATATGACTTCACAAGTTATTGCGTTTGCGTAAAGATCATTTTCACCTAAAGCAGTAATAAATATTGTTATAGATAAATATGTTCAGATGGTGATCGGTTTTACGAATTTTTCCGATGCTACATCTAAGTTGTGTCGTACTGTAATTTAAAAAAAATCACTTGGATATGAAATTACATGTCCCACATATGTTACTTCTTCATAACTTAAGTGTAAAAAGACTACACTCGATCTCTAGGTACGAGTACTTAGTATCGTATATTAGTATCTACTATTGAACTGTTATCGTCATTATATTCTAGGAATGAAGTTAACTTTGTTCTCCAGCCTCCGTATCCAATTAATTAACCCTTTCTTACTACGTACGATGTCAAAAACCGGCCAAGTGCGTGTCGGACCACGCACAATGAAGGGTTCCGTAGTTGGGATGAATTTATCCCAAAAACAAACTTAACATTGCAGTTGAAAAAACATGTTCTCTTATACATTCCACAATATTGAGAGATTTACCATGTTATTTTAATTTTAAGACCATATACTTCTTAAAGGTTTTCTTGTAATCTATATATATAAGTAAAGAACCATTCCCTGTATTTTTTATAATGGGGAGGGAATGGTCAATTTTAATAAATTTTCTTAAATATCTTTAAAATATTTATTTTGAAATTATTAAAGAAAAATATTTGACATCCGCACAACAATCCCTTTCATTTGATATGTCACACGGTACAGTTTACAAAACTATTTTTTTTTCTAATTTACCCCCTAAAGGTGGCCCCCATATTCAAAATTCATTTATTTACGTTACACGTCCGTGTTGGGATCACAGAAATTCACATGTGTACCAAATTATTTTCAACTAAATTGGTCCAGTAAATTGGTCCAGTAAATTGGTCCAGTAAATTGGTCCAGTAAATTGGTCCAGTAAATTGGTCCAGTAAATTGGTCCAGTAAATTGGTCCAGTAAATTGGTCCAGTAAATTGGTCCAGTAAATTCGGAGCAAATTGGCTGTGACAGACGGACAGCCAGCAAGCCAGACAGATACATGAATGATCCTATAAGGATTCAGTTTTTTTTTATTTTGAGGTACGGTATCCTAAAAATCAATCAATTCAATAAGAAAAGGATCACAACAAAGTAATATTAGGTAAATGATTGGCTTCGACAACATCATGACGTCAAAATTGGATCAAACCTAAAACGCGTCCGAAATTCTTTTACCGCCTATTACATCATGATAAGTTGTGACACGTTACTTTCGGAACATACAGTAACTTAGTTTCCCTAGTCAAGTTATTTTATGAGTGCGTGCGTGGAATAGTAAAACCCATTTAAGTAGTGTCAATATTATGTTCGTAACTTGTATGTAAAAAGAATAACTTAAAAAAAAAAACTCAGTTCGAATTTCGAATGAGTGTAAAATGGATTTTTGAAAGGCATTCGAATTTCGTCGTCGCATTTTTCTTAATTTTTCCATCAGTATGGAAATGTATTAGCAATTGAACATAGTACTATTACTTCGACGCAATAAAGTCAACATCGCGACACAGATCATGGCGTGCCGTCGGGGTAAACAAGTCGGTTTAATGATAAGAAGAGACCGACGCCGCCAACCAGTCGCGCGCGCCCGCCCGCCCAACGCACGTGTATAAAGTTGCAACAGATAACAACAAATAGTTTCAATTCATCCTTATGGGTGAGTCACCTCTTTTTAAAAGGAAAAATTCGAACTTTTATTTTTATGTCACGCGAAATATGGAACGCTTTTGAATTTTAAATTAGTATTTTTTTTTGTTTTCCATGTTTTTATTCATTTGAATTTTTCTTCAGTGCTTTTCATTTGTTTTCATAAAAGTATATTTGTTTGTGATTTCATATAAGTTTATGGACGTGACAACTAATTTTAACGATGTTTTGTGCGTGAATGGATTTATGAGTGACGTGTGATATTAGTTCGCTATCTCCATAATGGAATGGGATCATTTCACTTTGTAAATGTGTCCCTACATACCTAAGTTTGCTTTTACATAATAATTTTTACCACTTCATTTTCATGGAATGTTTTCGTATTTGAGTTTTTTTCAGCATTTTTTTCTCCGACGCGTGTGTCAATTCAAATATATTCTGAACAATAATAACTCACACACATTGGAATCTCTATAAGTTTCTAGCCACAAATAATAATCCCTGATTACCTTTATTGTGTTAGGCAACTGTGCCATTTTCCGGACTGAGATTTGCGTTGCCTTTACTTACGCTACGTAAATAGATCTGAATATAATATGAGGGAGAGAAGACGCGTGGCAATTGACACGTCCGCATTGTTTACTAGCTTTTAATATATTATGTGTATGGATATACCTAGACACATAACATAATCTCTTCATAATAAAAGTGTTTAACCAAAAAAAGTAATAAACTGAAAAGTAAAAAAAAAAAAACTGGTCCTTGCGGGACCTAAAGACCAGATTTTCATTTTACAACTTTTTACAGTCTCCAGTTGGAAAACAGTATAAACGTAGTTTTCCACTGTAACGTGTATAATCCATTCACGGCATACACAATGGATCGATGTAACACTATTGTACGTAGCTAATTTCGTTATCTACAGATAAGCAGTGGGCTGGGAGGCGGGAGTATGAGACACCATTGGATTACGTGTATAAAAACATGGAGAAAGAATCAACTACGAGGGTTGTAGAGGCGATGTCTGAGGCAAGGGTCGGAGTGTCATCATGGGAGGTCCATGGGAACGTGTGGAGTGCTGCTGTGGGCGCTGTCATTGGTGCTGGGACTGTGCTGCTGATTGCTGCTGTGATTCTCATGTGGAGGAAGCCGAGGAGGCAGGAGCTTCCTCTGTTGGCGCCGATGGATGTTGCGCATAGTGTGAGTTGTTTTTTTTGTCTTGTATTTGGTGTACCTACCTCAATAAGTGGATTTGTTCGGCGGTTTTTTTAATATGTTTTGATTTATGAGGTATTAGGTAACTACCATAGAATAAAAAGTACTAAGGTAGGTACTTATTTATCCTATGGTATTACAGGCTGTTACAATTATATAATATTTGTAAGGAATCAAAAAAACTTTTTTCTTTTATTTATTTATTACAGGGTGTTCCTGTAATAAATAAATAACTAATCTCAATTGTAAATTGACATGAATTCAGAATGTAAACTCCCGGATAAGAGCGTACGTATCAAATTGGCAAAATTCACTGAAGTTGGTCAGCTCGATTTGCATCATAGATATAAGAAAGAAGTTTTATTTTATTTTTCTATGGTTTGTATAAAAGGCCATAGACATGCGTAGTCTGTTAATGAGTTTTCTGTTTTGCCAAAAAGGCTTATTTACCTTTCAAGGTTCTGTTCTTTAATTATTTATATGTCTGGATAGTGCCGCGTTGCAAAAGAACGAAAACAAACAAGCCAACTTTTTTATGCTGGCGTGCGTGACAGCTACGTGTTACACTCGCGCCACGTCATTGTGCTGTCATGAAGCTTTTCTAGTGTGCGAGCATTTAACGGCCAACAGTTTGACGCAATTTTTTTCGACGAGTTCACGGCTTTGACTGTCCATCTAGACATATTTATATCTTTGGTTCTGTTATTTAATAGTCTTGAAAGGAAATAACTTTCTCTGCAATATATAAAGGTACCTGGAAGCCTCGCCTCAGCAATACTGCATAGAACATTGATCGTAAACTGCATTTTCTAACTACAACAGAGTGGATTTAAAGATTTCTTCGCTGCCATTTATTTGCTGCGCAATAAGAAAGAATAAGACTCACCTGATTCTTAGTAACTAGATACAAGATTGCAGACTTCGCTTGTATAAACAAACAACTGAGAAATTGATACCTTCTTCGAACTGCGTCCAATTAGAGATGATAATGATATGTACAAAACATAATCCTCAGGTTAAGACATTTCAATTTTGTTTGTGGTGGTATGTTTGATTGGTTTTTGGGTGACGTCTCCGTGTGTGGGAATTGGTGACTACATTGTTACATTGTGTTGTAAAAACAAATGTAAGTGATAATAATATATTTTTAAAATAAATAAATAATATAGTTAAATCCGGTCCTTATCCTCGTCAAGCGGTTGATAAGTATCTTTGCTGTCAAATCTATGTTAGCGGTTGACCGAAATGCCAACATTAATGAGATTTTGCATGAAAATTCACGCCAGCAGTTTACGCCACTTTGACCAGAGGTCTTCCATTTCGACAATGAATATAAACTATACAGGGTGGCAGGGACATCGACGCGAAGCCGGCTACCATGGATTCAGTACATGATTCTACCCCACTGCGTTGAAAATGTTGGTCGGTCATAAAAAAAAAACTGCTGTTTCATAGAAAAGTGATACCTACGCGGTCAAAATGTATGGAGCAGCTGTTTTTTTTTTTAATAGCCGACGAAAATTTTTTACGCAGGGGATTCAGAATCATGTACTGAATCCATGGTAACCGGCTTCGCGTCGATGTCCCTAACACCCTTAACGACAATCATCATTCGTTTCATTCATTTGTTCATCATTCAGTCACGTCTAAAGTAAATATAGGTGCTTTGACAGTTTTGACAGGTGCCCGGACCTGAGGTCTCAGTGCTGCCACCTAGTGAATGTTATTTCAGAAAATCTTCATTGAAATCACATGACATTAGATTTTGGTAACTTACAAAATTCATCATCATTCTCTTGCACTTATACTTATTTGGGGTCGACAGCAACATGTCTTTTCTTTTTCCATACTTCTCTATTAGTAGTTGTCTCGGTAGTAACCCCCTTTCTAGCGATAAATTTATTTATTTATTAAAACTTCATGCACAAGTAAAAAAACTGTACAAAGGCGGACTTAATGCCTGAGGCATCTTTCACACAGTCCATCCAACATTTCTTCGGTCTTCCACTAATCTTATAATTTATCTGCATACTGAAGTTTACTCACGACATTTTCGTCATTCCTCCGCATCACATGTAACATGTAACCTAACATAAAAATATGTTATCTTTAAATCCCTTTCTATAAATACTTCTCAGAGCTGTTCTAAAAATAATTGTCCACCGGTCCCTATAAATACGTTAAGGGTTGTAAATATAAAAATACCTTCGCACGTCTTCAAAGACTTTTATAGGAACATAAAATTGTTTTGATATTTAGCAAAATATTTCTGTTACCTACTAAAAGGAAATACGTGGACGAGTGGGATGAGCTTAAGTCTCTGTAACATGAAAGGTCCATTTGGTATTATAAAGGTATACTTTTTTGATGTGTAACATCTTTCCTTTCGCTTTCCTGCATCAAAATCTAAATAATCAAATAGGTGGGAGTAAGTTCATGAAAAACGACGGAAGTGTGTAACAGGAAGCCGCGGAAGAGCGCACTATTTGATTTTGCGAATGAGCGCTCGCGGTGCTTGAGTTGACCGTCAGATGGTACCAACCCATTTTCTGAGAGGTTGTAAACAGAATGATGATGATGATGACGGTGACGGTGATGATGATGATGATGATGAATATTGTTTATATCATATATACTTCAGCCAAGATGTCAGATGGTACACATCCTAAGCGACTAGTTAAACTTTAACAACAGACTAATTGGTCTGTCCTTAAAGTTTAACAGTGGAGCCAACATTATGGCATTATTAGATGAAACGCACTCTACTGTAAGGCTCGCTCGTTTAAAAAAAAAACTACAAAGTCTGTATTTTTGTTTTAATTATTTAATTTTGAATAGACTTGTTTTATAGGTAATTGGAAAACGGTTTTAGGATCCATGAAGTAGGTAATTGGGCCAAATGCGTTAGCTGCGAATGCGTGTGCTTATGTTTTCGGTCTTGCTTTTGGAAATCCCGCTGCCAACTTTTGTAGTAATCGTAAAATAAACCCCAGAAAAGGCTGATTTAAAAACACCTGAAAACTTTTATTAGACGAATTGTTGCGATGATACGACAGCGTCTGTATCTAAAGCAAAATCTATTACGCACGAGTCGTATAAACATCTGTAGTCCAAACAATTACTTTATACCTAATCTGATCCAATTTACGCCGCTACGTGTTTTGTTCTACAAAGAGTTCCCACGTCAACAAATGGACGTTACGTGCCGCTGCACCGTTCAGCTTCTCTATAATAACTTTAAGAAGACGTCTCGAAGGACCAAGTTCGGTATACTTTAATTTTGTTTTGACTTTTACACTTTTACAGCTTTATTGTCAATTTGAAGTCATTGCCAACCTATCATGTGCACTTTTACATTAAGTTCTTCTTCTTTTTTTCGTGTGGTTAGTGATTAACCAGCTATCTAATTGCGTAACACATTTTTCGTAAATGATTATTTCGAACTTATAAGGTTTATTAGGATTAGCAATCTGTTTCAAAATGATTCAGATTGTGATTGATCGTGTATTACAAATCAAATCAAATCATTTATTTGCATAACACAGGTTCAGAGGATGTTACAAAGGTTCATAAGGTACACTGTATTATAACCATGTGAGCTGTGCAAATGTATTAGGAACATTATGGCACAATTATTCTTAATCAGTTTTCTTATTAAATTACATTGTCACTGAAAATATACCTAGATAGTCAATTTTGTTACACATTAGATTTAATTAGAACTAATAAATTATAACAGTAATGTCAAGCAAATTAATAATGTAATAGTAATTGTAATTGTTAACATATTGAATTAATGTACAAATATTTACTAGAATCAAAATACAATATCTTTATCTTCGAAGTAGTCTTTTACATTATAATAACACTTTTTACTTAATTAGGGTACCTACTGGTGTCAGAGTTTTAAAGATGCCAATGGGTCTCTGAATTGGCTATATAAAGCTGTAGTGTGTCTCTAGTGTAGTGTCTTAGTTATATTAAGTTGTGTATCTCGGTTTAATATCTGTGTCTTAATTAAAGTGAGTCACACGAAAATAAGCAATTTGCTAAGTTTTCCTATGGTAGGTTTCTGTGCCAATCAAATAGTAATAATCTTTATTATATTATAACTATTTTGTACAAAGGGGACAGCCGTCTAGTAAACCGCAATGAAGTTACCAAAAAGGCCTCGTTACAAAAAGTTAGACACATTTCAATTATGTTCCCTAAACTGATTTTAAGACCAGCTTAAACAACCGTTACCTAAACACGATTATAAGGTATTGTTATACAGGATAAGTAGGGAGAGGAAACTCACGACCATCGTCTTAAGCAATAACCATTGTAATTCTATAAGGAAGAAGGACCACCATTACCACTGTCGTATTAATAACATCTTATGGGGTCACATATCCCCCCGCCATGCTTGTTAGTTTATGGCAATATCCCTTGGCCTCCCGCGGGGTTTCATTGGCCTGTTGCATCTTGATAATGATGTTATATTTTCAATCTTGTGATATTTACGTATCATTTTATCACGTTACGCTGTAATAGCGTATCATATTAGCTTGACGCGTTGCAAAAAAAGGTCTCCACGAAAACTTTTTATTTACGTAGGAATTTATAGGAATCTAGTTATACATACTCGTATGTACTCGTCGAAGTCAAAGTCGCTTTTCGTGTCTGTCTGTGTGACCGCGTTTTTCTTCTAAACAACGCAACGAATTTTAGTGCGGTTTTCACCATCTTTTAGAGAATTTATGTTGGAAGGTTTATGTGCATAATACATTCATAGTAAACTTACATATTATAAATAAATTTCGAAGTGATGTCGTATTAAATCTGCGAAACAGGGGTGGGTCGGTAGTAAGATACTTAAATAGCAATATAATAACAATACCTACCTACCTAAGAAATAGGTTCATTTTATCATTGATAGCTCTATAAAAGTATCCTCCGGACCATTATAGGACTTGGTAATTTTAAATAATGAGTACAGTCACGAGCACCAATATGTATCGACTTAGCAAAATTCAAAAGAAATTTTCGCATGGATTATCGACTACAACTTTGAGATAAGATCTATTTCATATTAGTGTGGGTTCCAAAATACTATGTTCGTAACAACATAAAATAACAATCACCACAGTAGGAGAAAATCACTTTTTAAAGTTGCTAAATGTAAACATATTGTTGCTCGTGACTGTACGTATTGGACTTCCTTTTCATAAAAAATAGGTTTTTCTTGGAATTCCTAATACATATAGGTGAATCGATATGGAAATCGGCGAGTTAATTCGGAACACATTTGGTTTCGAATAGATGGCACGTGGTATAAGCAGTCAATCTTGTACACTTCCTTGATTAAACACCCGATGTTATGACTAGCACATAGCTGTCCCTATGTAGGAGCAATGGCGCCATAAATTGTTGTTTTGTTGTCTATATTCAGTCTTCTTGACTCAATTCTGCCAGTAATTAAAAACAATTGTTCTAGACCTAAGTTTGTCCTTCGATCCATTTTTTACCGCTGACGTTAAAATTAGTGTTTTAAATTCCCAACCATGAAGCTTTTGGCTATGTATCCTTGGAAATATTTTTTCATTTAACCTTTTCATGGTCGATTACCAATTAAGTAGTGAAGGGCACCTAATAATAAACGAAAAATTCAGTACAATCATAAAATATTTACATTACTATCCGAAATGCCATCAGGTGTAATCTGAACCAACAAAAAACAATTGAAATCGCTTAAAACAAAATCCAACGAGTCCTCAAAGCCCTTCATTTAAACTCACAAGGTTACCAACACAAACATTCATCCATTACTCGTTCCAACCTGAAAATTGACGTCATAAGCTACGTCATAACTTTGTAAATTTCGCTTTTCCTGTTAAATTAGGTTTTATTGGATCCTCGTGTTGATATTTCTGCCATTTTGACACATTAATATTCCAAGTTCTGAAGAGCGAAAGTGGCATAACTTTCGCCCGGTTTTTATTCATAATAGTAACAATTAGAGGAACTTTAAATTATAGTCACCATTAAGTCTCATGCTGTCCTTATCACCTAAAGGAGTATTGTTGAGACAGAAACAATTAGAACGTCTGAAACTCACGCTCGAACTCTCGACTAATAATAATGCTGTTTTCGCTGTAAAAAATTCTTAGTATCCATTAAAAATTAATACGTTCATAATAATGGGATATTCGTTAATGGAATTGCGTCTAAAAACATTTTTTCTTGGAATTGAAGTTCATTAACTTACAGTGTCCGAAGCTTGAATAAATGATTTCAAGGACCAAACGTAATTCAAAAGCGTAGCTTAAAGGAGACGGATACGCTTTCATACAATCTTGGGCCTGGATGTAAAGAGATGAAATTGGTGTCAATTAATAGCTACTATATTATCAAACCATCACTGAAAATTTTGCGGATTTTAGCAATCTGAGAGCAGAGTTAAAAGAGATTTTGTTAAAGTGAGGTTACGTAACAAAACAGCTGATTTTTGAAGTGCGATGTACCTATAACTTCTTTGTGCGATAGGTAGTTGTTTTTTTTAAAGATAGGATGCTGTTACAATTATAGAAGGTGTATACAGTGCCGCTAGCGGCACTGTATACAAGGTTAGTTCGCTGTAAAACACCAAATTCCGAAAACATTACATTCTCTTGTGCCTAAACGGACCCTGGCACTTAATCCGATAGGGATAGAGTGCCACTAGCGGCACTTTGACTTGCCTTAATTATATTTGTAGAGTGGATGGAAATTAGGAAACACAAATACCTATTAAAAATCATGGGTAAGGAGATGATAATTATAAATAAAAATCGTTTTTAATTAGTATATTTTATTCATCTTCAATTATAATTAGAATGTCATCTAGAAATTGTGCAGGTGGTACAATATTATCTTGGTACCTAGCCCAACTAAGGTACCATATTATTGACATTACATGGGCGCAGCAACCTACAGTCCGTTTGCCTACGATGCAGTTACAATAATATTTTATTATTGCTTCCCTACCTCTGCGAGAGCTGTCGACTAAAATGTAAACAAAATACGTTTTTCGACTTATATGTCTCGAATGAATGCGGCCCCTAAGTAGCCATGAGGTATTTGTAGCTGACAGCTCTCGAAGTAGGCTGCTGCTGACCTCCCTGCACACTTCTATCACATAGCCATCATTGCCCCTTACATGTTCACCAAAATAGGAACGTGCCTGCTCAGTATCGGTAAGCTGGGGAAAATCATATAGGTTATCATTTTGTACAGTTATTGTTTGAAAATCAGCCCTACGCCTATTATAATGGTTTCTTACAATAAATTCTGCTAATTCATTTTCTGTATTCATATTCATATTTATTTGTACTAATATTTCCCCAGCATCTACACGATCAATAATAGGAGGGTGAAAATTGTTTAAAAGAGCAGCAGCCACCTCAAAATCTTTCATGAAACTTTTACTAGCTACGTTAAAATAATTTTGCCGTAATAATTTAAAATCTCTTTTGAATCTGCCGTTTACTACCTCCACTACCCAACGACATATGGTGACTGCTCTCGATTTATTTGCTTCACTAGTGGAAAGCTGTGTCTCACCCTCTTCTAATGATGCAGGCACATTTGTTCTATATCCACATTGGTGCAACAAGGGCAATGAATCACGAAAGCCCCTATCCAGTATAAAAGCATCACCTTGAAGGAAGTATTCCCGTAATGGTCTTTCATTTGAAAATTCCTTTTTCATTATATCAGCGTCTGAAGTGGTGGCTGGATACCTGCTGCTGGGGCCCAGCACATCAATTATATGCCCATCGGTACATACCATTAATAACGGTTTCGTAAGATTGCGATATGTGTGAATGCTATATGTTCTTTTTTGATATAAATAATTCGAACTCTTTTCAATGTAACAATATGTTCCATCAAATATTACAATGGGCCTATCTACTCCCTCAAAGTTACCAAACAATGTGTTAGGTATTAACAGATTTCTTTGCACTATGTTTTGCCTATTTATATGATTTAAACCTAGGTGTCTAGGTACAAAATACTCATACAGCAGATCTCTCACTTGGTGTAACCACTTTTCTAGAGTTCGCCTAGACACTTTTAATAAAGTTGACAACCTCTCATCAGAATCCCCAGTTCTAAGCTTAATTAAATATGCTGCTAAAGCTAGGGACCCCCTAGGAATTTCTAATAACTGAGGAACCTCATTAAACATTTGATGGATCTGCGCTTTGTTTAACCCTATCCACGTATGCACAACATGGTCTTCCATATCATCTATACTCTCAAAATGAAGTAATCCTGATTCTACAACTTCTTTTAAGGACATCATGTCCTGGATATGTTTTGCTGTAAAAGTCTGTACATAATTATTTCTCAAACTGGTAAGAAAATCCCATAACTAAATGTCTATCACATAGACGATTATTCTCAGGTACATAATATTTATACCGACTGAGCAACATCTTTCTAGTAGAAAGTGGAACTCTGTACCTCTCTGTTCTCAGGCATCCTTCAATAAAGCACCTACTTTCTGTTTCAACAGCCCTCATGTAATCTGGTAATACAATAGTAGGTTCAGGCTGAATACTTCTAACTTCTTCAACTGGAGGTTCAGCAGGAAGAACTTGTACCTGTGGCTGTATTTCTTCAATTGGGCTTGCTTGGGAAGAAGTTGATGGGCCAGAGACCATATGGACAGCAGCTCTATCTGCAGCAACCCAACAAGTATGGCATATGCGACTAGGTACTTCTATCTGCAACAAACAATACATAATCATTGAAGTATTAACAAAACTCAATTTGACTTACAACAAAAGCACATAAAACAAATGTAAACTGATTCAACTTACAGCTCTAGGTATAATCCACTCTTGAATAATATTATAAATTCTCAATTCGCGAGGTGAGGTGGTGTGAAGTAAATGGCTGACTCTAGATGCAAGTGAACGTCCACATCGGAGACAAACACTACGGTGGCCAAGATGTCTAGGTTCACCATGAGGTGGTCTTTGAGCCAAGTCCCAGCAAGCTTGGCAAACATGGTCACTGCTGTTTACCTGAAAAATGGAAAAAGTTTTTAATATCAGTTAACATGATTACTTTTTTTTAAACCAACCGACTCTGTCCAATAGTTATTTAATTCAAATTCAAATCATTTATTTGGTTGAATATGGGTACATGAGGTGATACATAGAACAGAAGATCTTTAAACCATATCCTACCTGAATAGGTGTGCAAATATCTATTACAATAAAAAAATATATATCTTAGTTCAATGTAATGTAAATCTTCATATGATTTTTAAATGTTTACCTATTCATACTTTATTATTTTGTAAATGTAATCGTGAAGGAAAACATCGTGAAGATTGCAAGCCAGCGTGGTAGACCCTGGTGAGCTAATAAACAGGAGGTGAGTAAGTACTTACAGATTGTGGTGCACGCCATTGACGAATCACTGCTAATATCATTTCGTCATCTAAAGCTCGATGACCCAGTGTATTACAGCGACTAGTCGCTATGCCACAATTTACACAACGATCCATTGTGATAATATCCAATCGGTAGGCTGGTCGTAGAATCCAAAAAAACAAGTCCAAGTCCAACGTAAAAGCGAGGCTCTCCGTGTCCGGTATGGCAGCAAGGGTCGTACAAGAAGCAAGATCAGAAGTCCGTAGAAAGAAAGCAGGGGTCAAAGAAAATATCAATAAAACTATGGGAGGAAACACACTCAAAACGCACACGCACTAACACTAAAGGATACGAAACGAGTGACTGACTGACATGTCACCATAGACTAAAAATACAATAATCGATTAGCAAACGTGAATCGATTTTAACATTTATCTTTATAGATATTTAATTTGTTTAAACTGTAATATGTAATACGTTAATTCTAATAATTAATGTATTTGAATTAATCATCTGGTAAAAGCATCTTTTAAATACTTAGAGAGTTTAAATAGTATGAACTCTGTCACGATAGTCGATTATAATTTAATCGATATTCCATTTTGTTCGTAGCCATAACTTAATTTTTGGATTTCTAAATTTCCAGATTGTAAAATGGGCTGATATTTCACATTTTGTAATAGAAAAATATAACCTTTTTTTTTAACCATACGTCAACTTATTACAATCAGGCCCAGAAATCCCCGTCTCCTTTAAATACGTAAGTATTATCAAGGGGGTATATCGTGTTATTCAGTAACTGGGTTGTGGAGGTCAGACAGGCAGTCGCTCCATGTAAAATACTGGTATTTAGCTGCATTAGGATAAACTAGAAGCCTACCCCGACATAGTTGGGAAAACGCTAAAATACGTAAGGGTTATCCAGTAGTCGATCTAATACTTAGTCTCAGATATAATTACTAGCCAACCAATTTGATTACTGCCCGACTGAACACAATGTGCCTATGTCTGTTAACACATAATACAAGATACGGACACTGAAATATGATTATCGATAAACCAGATTTATGTAGGTTTCCATGTCTATTTCAATCCCAGATGTGGGTATCGGTGTAATTATAAACTTCGCATAAATGGATACTTCCTGAGAAGGAGGGTTTTCTTTTCGAAAATTAATTCAACATAGATATCCAGTGTAGGGACCCGTCGTTCTTATGATATAATTTGAAAATGACCCCGAATTGTCAATCAACACTCCATCTTAAGACGTTCTTAAAAGCATTTCTGTTCTTTTCAATTCTTAAAATAACAGTGATAGCTGCCAGAGTAAATTTATATAAAGTAGATTTTTATGTATTTTTTTATTAATTATATTATATTTAACTTTTAGAACAGTATAATTACAACACAATATATTTATATTTTATAATTTTTTTGAAGGAAGTTTAATTCCTACTTTATTAGGAAATAAACTTCCTTGCTTACTGACACAGGCCACCTCTCTGCGAAAGGGAGTGGGCCGTAATTCAGCACGCGGGCACTGCGGGTTGGTGGATGTCACATGATTTTGAATGTTTGGTTCTAAGACAAGCCGGTTTCCTCACGATGTTTTCTTTCACCGTTTTGAAAGCTGTGGTGATGAAATAATTTACACAAAGTAAAGCGCCTGTCAGGGTTCGAACCTATGGGCACGCCACAATTGTGGCGATAAGTCCCCTCTTTGAGGAGTGGCTAGAGAGGCGCCACGGCGTCCTCACCTTCCGTCTGACGTAGGTCCTCACCGGACACGGCTGTTTCGGGAGATTCCGGTTCCGAATAAGTCGGGAGGAAACGCCCGGGTGTCACCACTGTGTGGATCGCCCGGAGGACACGGTGGAGCATACGGTGGAGGTCTGCCCTGCTTGGGCGGAGCACCACCGTGTCCTCACGGAGGCTATCGGCGGCAGCGATCTCTCGCGTCCGGCCCTGGTTCAGGCCATGGTCTGGAGCGAGAGTGCATGGGAAGCCGTCACTTCCTTCTGTGAATCGGTAATGCTCGCGAAGGAGGAGGCGGAGCGCACGAGGGAAATGCAAGATGCGCGCCCTCGAGCCCCTTGTCGCCGCAGGAGACGCCCCGCCTCAAAGAGATGTCAGCACCAACTGACGGGGTCCGTAAGGGCCAATGTCTGCCAGGGTTGCGAGTTTGTCCGAAAGGGATATTGCGGCCTCGGCACACAGGCAACGGAAGGAACACGGGTGGGTTTTAGTCAGTAAAAGTCTGACACGCCCTCTCGCTCCGCCCAGAGCGGCAGAAGTCATTTGATGAATTGCCATCCTCAAAAAAAAAAAAGGGTTCGAACCTATCAACTACGAGTACAACCCGTAAGTCGCGGCCACTGGGCCACTTGAGACTTAAAGCGACGATAACCGACTTTTAATGAAGATCACGTCTAAACGAGTAGTGTTAATGATTTGGAAAAAATATATGTTAAATTAGAGCATTTTCTTAATTACTTAATATAGGAATATTTTAGACGTGAAATTAATTTGTAAAGATAATTATGTCTAACGCGGATAAAAAACTGAGAATCACGCAAAATCTATCAAACGTATTTTTCTGAAACCTTCACTATTTTAAAGATAATTGAATTATTGTTTTTTTTAGTATACGTGTTTTATTAAAATACCTTTTGTTTTATGTATAATAAATTAATAATGCGTCTAATTTGGGACAGCGCTCCTTGATGGGCGAGTTCTGCAGTGCTGTTCTCTAAAAGACAATTTCATAGCTGTAAGCTGCGACGAACTCGTCGTCGAGACAGCCTTGAGACCGACCGAGCGTGTAGCGTTGATTCAAACTGTATTCACTAACGTATTTGTGGTCGTCGACGAACCCTAGGCTGTTTCCTCCCGACGCTGCCTGTTTCGTAGACGAACTAAGAGCTTGAAACAAATTCTTTATATTATAATCGATAAATCTCGACTGACAGTTTTAGGGGTTTAAAATATATATTAGAGGTCTATCTTTAAGTATTTTAAGGAATATAGTAAAACTATTAAACAAATATCATAATGTAATTGAGTTTGCATATTTATTATTACATTTTGAGGCTGAATGACGATTCCTTTGCCTATTTCAAGCAATGCGCGACGATGAATAAAAAAAACATCACTCACAACAATCACAAACGACGCGACGCAATCAAAACCACTTGAAGTTGAATTTGTTTCTAGTTTGAAAACTTTTAGGTGTATTTGTATATTCGTTATTCGTAACAGCGAGTGTTTGCAACATAGGTAGCGGAAATCAAATATATTTACAGATGTTCTTATTATTCAGAGCATCAACAACTTCGTGGATTGCCCTAGACGCAGAAGGCTGAGATATATAAGTGTCTACATTCTTGCCAATGATTTTTTGGTAACTTCCATTGGCCAAAAATTATATAGTGCATAATATCTGAAACATCAGGAATTCAATAATGGTGTGTGGTTAGGTACTTACCCATCATATCTCAAGAAACCTAACTATAAACAAACCTTTAACCTCTTGGTTAAATAAACCACTGGAACGAACTCGCGGACGCATACCAGTATAAGGAGTTATATAATTTTCCATAGAATTAATTAAATCCTCAGAAAGTCTGTAAATATGGGTAAACTCTGTATCACGGGATATTGTTTAAAATTTTCTTATTTGTTTCGCCTGTCGAGCTTTGTTCAAATCATCACTTTTTTAGCTTCTTCTAATACATTTAGCTCTATAATTAACCGAGCTGCCATTCTATTCAAATAAGATTCTAAAAGTATTATATAAGTAGTATATAGTATAGTGTAGTGTAGTATAAAGTATTATTATTTTTGTCAAGACTCTGCGGTGTTTATTGTAGCTTTTGGATTTGACAGTTAGAAGCGAGGCTGCGGGCGAGGCTGTGAGCGACTTCGTGGCTGTTTTTTCTTAAAGAATACCAAAATGTATGAAGAACTGTCAATATTGCCCTCTGTAACCTCCGTTGGGTAGTTTCAACTCACGGCCGTCACAGCCTTGAGCGCTAGTGTAGCTTTACGAAGCTTAGTGAATACTAAACTGAGAATCACCGCTGCGGCAGCGCTGGACAACAACGATGTATCCTTAGAGAATAGCATTGCTGCACTGAGCTCACGCAACGCGTCGTACGTACGTCCACCCAGTAATAGGTACTCGTAGCTGGCTGGACTTACGACGCGTTACGTGAGCTCAGTACAGAACACGCAAGCTAACCACTCAATGTCACTGGCATATATTTGCGTCTTAAATGGAGTGCGTTTGAGAATTTGGTCTTTAGAGACTAAAGTACCTTTTTTCTTACCCATATCCGTATTAATTTGGGGTTGGCGTAAAATGTCTTTTTCTTCGATATTTTTCTATCTGTCGTAATTTCCAGTAGTCACGCCCTTTTGTAGCCATAAATGTCACTTTTTCGCACATTCTACCCATCGTTTCTTTGGTCTATAAAAACCGATAATACTCAACATACGAAAATGAACAACGAGTAGTAGAGTACTAGTCTATAAGCAATCCATAATACCCTTCTCTAACCAAAGACTTTTCCCCCACTTGAAACAAGAAAGCCCTCTGTCAGAGTCTTCACAACACACACGCCCGAAAGAACTTCATGTCAAAAAGGTTAATTAACTCCGAAGGACTAAGCACCCTGTTTACCCGTATTTACTTCTCATTAAAAATAGAGCCACTGAAATAACGCAGACCAAAAATGGCTTTGTTATATTTTATTTTTAGCCTCCTTTATTTAGACGTGGACGGATACTTATGACACCTTCGCATAGAAAACGTGTCTTTGTTAATTAAAGCATGTTTGTTCTTGGTAGGAGGGGCTCGTGGCTAATTATAAAAACAGCCGCACGGGTCGATCTATGGTTAAGGTATGCTTGCCGCGGTCGATTCATGGATAGGCGACCACCCACTTACCACGATGCTTATTTTTACTAACACTACGCGGCACCTAAATGTATTGCCTAATAAAAACGCACTGTTGAATTTTCACCGCTCGGCTCAGTGATGAGCTGGACATTCGATAGTCGGTTTTATTAAGTATTGCGTACTTTTAGATCTCGCATACCGTTAGTGAAAAGAGGCATTAGATTCGTGGTACGTAACGCCATACATCAATATCGCTTAGGTACTCAAAAATCGGGCCGCTAATCAACATGATTTTGAACATGCTACTGCGAAATACCAGTTCCGATAATTTGCTAAGCACTGATATTTTTAAATGCAAAATAGAAATCAGTAGTGTTAATAATCTAGCTGTTCGTTGTCAATTCCACAGCCCGGTTACACGGTTCAGACAGCGCAACGCGACACCGATTAAAATATAAAATATTATTTTATACTTTAATAGAAATATTGGAAATTATGCACCGGTAGAACTTCCGCGAAGTTTTCATATAGAAATAGCGTCGTGCTGTGGCGTCGCGCCTGTCTGCTTTAAGGCTCGTGCAGACCAGCGCAACGCGATGACGCGACGCGACTCTTACAATACAATTTCTAAGAAAACTTCACGGTATAACAATAGCCGGTGTCGCGTCGCGCTGCCGCGTCGCGCTAGTCTGCACGAAGCTTTAACCTTTATAAAATATAGAAAATACGTGTCTATTATATTTGTACCCTCCAATTATCTGTCTTATCAATTTCCCATTATATTTTTCTCGGTTTATTTGTTCTGATCGTATTTATTTGTTATTCGGTTTATCCTTTATCCAATCATATTAAAACCAGTGAAGGTATGCGGTACTGTTCCATAAATATTGGATTGTTTCGTGGTAACGAAGAAATATTATCTGAAATTGAATTCGTGTTTTGTTTATGTAAAATGTATTATTGTCTTGTTGATTACCTCGCGTTTACACCATATGAAACATGTGTTACACTACTGTGTCTACTGTTTTCGTTAACCTATACAGAGTGGCAGGGACAGCGACGCGAAAATTGTTATCATGGATTCAGTACGTGATTCAGTAAATTTTTCGTTGGTATAAAAACATTCTACTGTTCCATACATTTTGACCGCGTAGGTATTGCACTTTTCTATGAAACAGCAGATTTTAAAAAAAACTACTTAATAAATTAAAAATTAAAATAAATGTTCGGTAGCTTGGACCCTGCTGCTCCCGACACCGGCGGAACACTATTTTTTATATTTTTAAATGTTTTTTTTATTTTTATAAAAATGTATTCAATAAGTTTATAAATGAATAAAAATAATACGTATAAAACATTGATCAGGCAGGGGCCATAGTCCTTCCATAGTTCCAGGTCACCAGTCAACTTAACCACCCAAACCCATAGCCCAATATCTTTGTTTCCATATCCTGCAATAGTCCTACACCAACCGGGGATTGTCCTTGGGTGTACTTACATAGTGCATACAGGGATAATCGTCGGTTAGTTCCTCATTTCATTCAAACGCCTAACGGGCCTCTGCGAGTTGGCTTCGGCCCCTCATACGCCTTCAAAAAGTCCGGGACCCCAGGGTCCCGAGAAATGTCAAAGATAAAAATAATAAAAAACGTTTATTTTCTCCACCATATAATGACCAATCAGTACAATACATAAATGTATATACAAAAATACATTGATGTTGTGGAGACTGGAGCCTGTACTAGGAATACCTGTGTTACAGGTCTCTAGGCCTCCAAACTACCCGGACATGTCACAGTATACAAACATAATAACAGACGTTAATGTTGGGAACTGACGAACAATTCCAACGCGGTTCAGAATCGTGTACTGAATCCATGTTAAAAGTTCGCGTCGATGTTCCTGCCACCCTGTATACCTAAAACAAGTTGTAAAGACTTTTGAATGCAAAAACTAGTAAAAAACTTGGCAAAAGTTGAACAAAATTGTTAACAAGACATGTTTGAAACAACGTTAGTACATGTATGATACCTACATGTTTTATTATATACATGACATGTTTTTGACAAGTTTATTACAAAACTTTATACACATAATCTGATAGATGGGAACCATAGAAATATAAATAACAGTCTTTCTTATATCTATGATGGGAACCCAACGTAATGCATGGGCTGAAACGCAGGTTTAGGACTTCGAAGCACATTGTGCTTCCTGGTAAACTGACAAGTCTACACAAATAATACCTACTTGAAATCCCGTTGTTATGAAGTTATTACCCACTTGAAAGCTTTTACAGAGGCATATTGCATTTAAAGTGTACCCCGTACTGAAAGATCACCGCACTTTATTCAGCCCACTAGTAGCTTTTATCCAAGCGATTTCAGACTAATTTGAAAAACCAGTCCATAGTTTTGATTTCTAAAGTCATTTCCAATTGCAAAATCAGAAGGCCAATTCCCGTATTCAATTACGTAACGTTCAAAATGTTGTCACAAATCTAATGTCAATTTCATCTCACCAACAATCAACGGTAATAACTTATCAAAAATGTGGGTAAATTATGAATATAGTTCACACCTAGTTTTAATAATATAGTATGGTTCACACAAATTAGAGGTATATTTGACATGGTGAGACTGAATCGATTCACTGACTGATTCGAACGTTCTTAAGGGGGAATTCTAATTTTCTTACGTTTTTTTGCAATTTGCAGGTCAGTGTCAGGTTGTATGTTTATTAAAATATGATTCGCGATCGTAACACATACGGCTTTACAGAATAATAAAAATTAGAAACAGCAATACAACACCTTAAGTTAGAATTGCTCTGAAATGTCATGATTTCATGAAATGTCATTTCATAGGTTAATATGAGCTTAGTGACTTGTAAGTATTCATTGTAATGATAATTATTCTTTATATAAATATTTTAAAAGGCCGCTCATCATATTTAGATCAACATAAAACCTGACCTGACCTTAACCTGACGCTGTCGCCGTAAAGATACGTTTATACTTACCATTAGTTAGACTTTCAGAGTATAAATAAAACCATGTAAACATGATTAAAATGCGTGATTCATGTTCTAGGTTCTCAGACGAAAGACGAAGCTGTGACTTCAAAACTTCAATGACTATGTAAATAAATATTAATATGTATGAATCAACCGTGCGTAAAGCTTGTAGCTCAGGTATCTTGTGTATTAGGCTCAAGGTAAGAATACCTTGAGCCTGCTTTTTTTTAAGTCTAGGTACATAAATTAAAATAAAATGTTTCTTGTTCGTAAGAGCATAACTTATGAACGTCTGGACCGATTTGGATATTTTTTTATAGAAAGATTTTTAAGCTATTGCATAGCTTTTATCGCGGGCCTTGAGCGTGGAGACCGAATCCAGAAATTCCGTAACGAAAATAACCTAACACCCCGACCGGCACAGCGGTGATACTTTTTTTGAAGTTATACTTCTTTAGGCGCGTTATGAAAAAATGATGAGAGTGAAATTTTAAGATGCGCGCGCATCACTGTGACACAAATTGCATAAGTTGATAAAAAATGCTATGCAATAGCTTTACCGCGGCAGTCTCCGAGTGCCACACGTCTTTTTTTTTTTAAGCTTCCCGGAAAAAATCGGAAATAACTGAACGTCCTTTTTTCTATGGGATTTTTGTATGAACTCAGAACCACAGGACAACGTCTGTCGGGTCAGTTAGTATTTAAATAAATGTCATGCATTGTTAGATTTTCGGGTAGAACATTGACGAGTACTGTTTCAAGCTACAGATGTTTTTCTACTATAACGTAACCCAACGCTAATGGCTCCTACACTCTTTGCCGGCGGCATGGCGCGCGGAACGTACCCCTGGCTTTTGCGCCTTCATTTCTTTTGCGATCCTTTGTGCGGCTTGGTCGGGTGCGCCGCGGCTTGCCCGGTGGCCATGCCGCCGGCATAGTGTGTAGGAACTATTAGAAAAGGTATAGCTACGGGGTTTCATAGAAGAGCGTTAGAATTATTTAGTAAAATCATCAAAATATACCAGTTTTATTTAAACATTCATATTATTGAATATTACATTCAAAATGACATGATTACTTTGTAAAGTATTATATTTTTTAATTACCTATTGTGAATGTGAGGACTATGTGGATATTTTAATTTTTAATGTTTTTTTTTTTGTTTTCTCTACTCAGTTTTTTTATTTCCTTTCTCAGATAGTTTTAATAATGGTCTGACGGTTTGAGTAGTTTATGCGGCCTACCCAAATGTCCTTTCTTTGGTATGTTCGTCGAGTTGAGCTCCTTATGTTCTGAGTTGAGCTCCACGATTACTGACAAATGCTTGCACTGACTGGACAGGTACACTCAAATCTGTGTGGTTCTTTTCTCAAAAGACCATTTTAGACACTAATCTACATGGTCCTCATATGGCTTGACCAAGATTACGTCTGGACTTTAAAAGAGACCTCTGAGTTTGTTTCGGCCTTTCTTCTCAGAGTAGTCGGATAGGAAACGCCGAACTCATCTAGCAAATTTTAATTATATTTTTTTTTATATGACGTGTAAAAGTGATTCCTATATCCTATTTACAGAATAAACAAGAATAGAATAGAATAGAATAGAATAGAATAGAATAGAATAGAATAGAATAGAATAGAATAGAATAGAATAGAATAGAATAGAATAGAATATATTTATTTGCTTTAAAACATGGTACATTAAGGTCTTATAATATAGTAATGATCTTACATGTTTCGCCATGGACTGGCATACAAATATTTAAACATGTTATTTATAAATTTTATACAACAC
The DNA here is from genome assembly GCA_916701695.1 of Agrochola macilenta. Classification (NCBI taxonomy): domain Eukaryota; kingdom Metazoa; phylum Arthropoda; class Insecta; order Lepidoptera; family Noctuidae; genus Agrochola; species Agrochola macilenta. The sequence goes on along the minus strand of OU753560.1, from coordinate 15,993,192 downwards.
ATTATTATTATTTTTTACACTTTTCTAATAACATTGGTTATAAGGGTTTCGTATCTATTTAAACACTTAACAATAATAAATGGGTACATAAACTAATTTAATTAAAACTCATTATCTTATTTTATATTTATCTGTTACTTTTTTATCAAAAAATTCTTTTACACTATAAAAACTATTTCCAATAAGCCATGTGTGTAGTTTGGATTTAAAGTGTTTTAGAGGGAGTTCCCTTATTTCTTTTGGAATATTATTGAAGATTTTAATTGCTGTGATAAAGCTATTTCTATGACATAATGTGCTTTGATGTGAAGGAATTCTTAGGCGTGTTGGGTCTCGACGGGTATATTTTGAATGCAAGTCGTACGTTATAAACAATTTAGAGTGTTCTTTCACAAATACACCAGCTTGCATTATAAGAAGACCTGTTAGGGTTAAAAGTTTAAATTTTTTATAGAGAGGTCTGCAGGATGTTAAAGGACTGATACCATAGATTGCTCTTAGGCATTTTTTCTGCACTAGGAAGGCATTATTTATATTCGTCGAGTTCCCCCAGAGTAGTAGCCCATACCTAAGTAAAGAGGAAACATACCCGTGGTAAGCAGTAAGTGCAACAGCTACACTCGCTGTACGTCTTAAACGTTTAAGAGCAAATATAAATTGGTTTAGTTTCTTGCAGACGTGCTCTATGTGTAATTTCCAGTTACAATGCTGGTCTAGAATAAGTCCAAGAAATTTGTATTCACTAACTTCGTTAATTTGTTGTCCTTGACAATTAACTTTAAATGCTTTTTGTTTAGAATTGTAGTTTTGAAAATGTATGTATTTGGTTTTATTTAGATTTGCACAGAGATAATTATTTTCGAGCCATTTTAAAACTTGGTTTAATGTTTCATTAAGGTTTTTTTCATGACTTGTTCCTGATTTACTATCATTAGTTACAATTACCGATATGTCGTCAGCAAAAAGTATGCATTGTTGTTGTAAAGCTGTAGGTAAATCGTTGATGTAAATGAGGAAAAGCAATGGGCCAAGTATGCTTCCTTGGGGTACTCCTGATTTAATTTGACTATATTCAGAACTATATGAAGTGGACTCGTTATTTTCGTTTATTGTGCTTATTTCTACTTTTTGTTGGCGGTTAATTAAATAGCTACTAATCCAATCAATAACTATTCCTCTAATTCCGTAGTTATTGCATTTTTGTATGAGTAAATCGTGGTTAACAAAGTCGAAAGCTTTGCTCATATCAAAGAAGATGACAGATACTGGAATGCGTTTATCTAAATTTTCAATTACATTTTTTATCAGTTTAAATCCTGCTAAAGTAGTCGACTTTCCCCTTTGAAAGCCGTTTTGTTCCTCTTTTATAATCTGAAATTTTTCTAAATAATTTGTGAGTCTACGATGCATGACTTTTTCAAAGATTTTTGATAAGTTAGATATTAGTGTTATAGGGCGGTAATTAGATAAGTCTTTTTTGTCACCTTTTTTAAATAAAGGTTTAACAATGGAGTGTTTGAGTTTATCTGGAAAAATACCTTGCCAGAATGAGAGATTTATCAAATGTTCAATGATTGGGGATATTATGGTGACACAGGATTTGAGAATGTGAGTTGCTATACCGTCAAATCCAACTGATTTTGTGTTGTTAAGGGACATGATAGTATTTTTTACTTCATTTTCATCACATGGGTATAAAAACATGGTTTGTGACATATTCGATAAATTTAAATGTTTTTTGTCTGATGAAGTTTTATTTTTGTTATAGAATCCTTTGGCAATATTTATGAAAAAATCATTGAAAGTTTCAGCAATTTGTTTAGGGTTGTTTATATGATTATTGCCGATATTAATAGTATCAATATTCGTTTTAGTGTTTACGTGATCAGTTTTGTTTTTGATAATCTGCCATGTAGCTTTGCCTTTATTTTTTGCCGATGACATTATTTTAGAATTTATGAGGTGTTTTGAACTGCTAACGCATTTTTTGAAGATAGTACTGTATTTTGTATAGTTTGCTGTATCGTGTTCAGATTTGGACATGTATTGGCGATACCTTAGTTTCCTTTTTTCTTTACTTGACTTTCTGATTCCCATTGTTATCCATCTTGGTGACTTACAGTTTGAATTAATTCTAACTTTGCTAATTGGAAAGCAAAGGTTATAAAATAAACAAAACGTATCATGAAATATATCAAAGCCTGAATTTAAATTTTCTTGTTCATATACTTCTGACCAACTTAGTGCTGATAAACAATTTATAAATTTGTCTAGATTGTCTTTACTGTAGTCTCTTTTGTAAACATACCAACTTTTTAGTGTTACTGGTTTATTATTAATGGGGAAATTTAAAGTTTGACCTGTATTGTGGTCGGAGAGAAATAATTCGTGAACTTTACCCTTCGCATCTTCAATGTTACTTATAAAGTGATCAATGCAGGCTTTTTGTCTAGTTGGTTGGTCTATATGTAATGAGAGACCAAAATTTACTAAAGTGTCTTTTAGACGTGATGCTATTTTATTGTTTTTGAGTGTGTCTATATTTAGATCACCTGTGAGAATAATTTTTTTATTAGGTTTGTTACAAATCTTATGTAGTAGTAATTCAAGTTTGTCAAAGAATGAGTTTATGTTACTATCTGGTGTTCTATATAAGCAAATTACAATGCAGTTGAGAGAAGGAAATTCCACGCCGCAACATTCAAACACTTTGTTTATTGACATGGTGTTACAAATCGCCAGATCTTTATAATCTAAGGAATTTCGGGCAAAAATACAAACACCACCTCTTTTTTCTTTGATTCTAGAGTATGACGTAATTAGCTTAAAATCTTTTAAAAGAACGTTGTTTTCATTGCCTCTTTTTATGAAAGTTTCCGACAGGCAAATCACGTCAATGTAATTATTATTTTTATCGAAGTCGTCTATGCATAATTCTATATTTTCTTGTTTGTTTAATAGGCCTGCTATGTTCTGATGGAACAGAATAATTGAGCTTGAAGTATTACATTCGTTTATATAGAGTTTATTGGTATTAAAGAAAAAACGTGCTTTTTTGTTTAGGTGTCGTTTTTTTATCTCTCTCTAAATTATTTTTGCACATTAAATCGAAAAAATATGGTATAGTACCTTTTATGTGGTTGTTATTATTAATGCATTTGCTATCTTTTTTATTTTTACTCTCTGTATTTTCATGGCTGGATATTGTATTTTTATGTGTGAAAGCATTTTTTTGAGATAAAATATTGTTTTTAACATTTATGTCATTAATTTTTGAAGAAAAATTTAAGTATTTTGCATTATAGTCTAAAGTGTCTATAATGGAATTAATTTTTTTACAAAGTGAATATACAGATAACTTATAGCAATTAATAAAAGTACAATTAACCATATTAATAGAAAAGTTTTTCAATGTTTCATTTAATGTCTTTTCTTTCAAATGATAACTCTTATTTACACCAAGTATAATGAATTTAGTTTTTTCAAACTTTTTTAGTACATATGACAAGTTGTATAACAGCTGTATGGGGTTGTCATCATTTTCACCAACGCTTATAATTATTTTATCTTCGCTAGTTATTTTAATTTGTTCGCAGCTGCTAAGTATGTCATTTGCTGCGGCTTGCGGTTTAGTAGTAGACTCAATTTTATATTTTTCATACCTGGTATTAGTTCTAGAATGAACCAATTGAGCTGCTAGTCCTACACATTGTTGAGCACCAAATATGTAGATAGATTTCTGTTTCCTATTTAAGACTTCTTCTTCTTCTTTGTACGTCTGTTTTATTAAGTCATTTTGTGTAATATTTTCATCTTCGTTTGCCATTGGTACCTTTGCAGACGGAGTGCTCATACTTGTAGTTTGGTGTAATTTCGAGTCATATCCGGTTGTATGGCTATTGTTTTTTCGGCGGTTTAGACACCGTGGCTGTATACTTATATCTATGATATCATGAGATGCTTTTATTTTTTTTGTTTTTCTATTTGGAGTATTTAAGCTTTCGGTAGGTGACTTGCATGTAGATAGATATTGAATTTCCTTACGTAGTTGAATATTTTCTAAAGATAGTTTATCAATTTCTGTCTTTGCGTTATCCAGTAATATTTGTTTTTCTTCTAATTCTTGTCTCAGCTTAGTGATTTCATCGGACGGAGCGCATGTAGATAAATCGAACATACTTAATGCTGTCGTATTAATTTCAGAGTTTATCGATTCTAGTGAGTTACGTTTGATACAAAGTGATTGGTATGATAATGTTCTCACTAGATTATGTTTACAACGCAATGTTATATTTTTTTCTTCGGACCCCATAGTTGTATTTTTTTTTCCCTCTACTGGGTAAATCTTGCAGTTTCCAAATAAATTTTCAAGCAATTATCAATGCACTTTATGTAACTGTGTCTGGATCGAAAATGTGTTTTTAATTCATCCGTTATACATTATAACCTCGTGGCCTTATGAGCCTCTATAACAGCTGCTTAGAGATATTGTCTATTACGAATATTACGATGTTCAAACAAGTGTTTCTCTAATGTTAAACATCCGCTACTATTTTTATTTATAAACCAAATTTATAAGTCGTGGAACAGAGCTTCATAGAATGTCAAAGTAGGCTGTCAGTGTCGTATGTTTTTGCTACTCGTCACTAGATGGTGCTGTTTTCATATTTTAGATAGAAAAGTTTCGTGGAACAGAGGTTTACGTTTTAGGACGCCAAAATTCAAAATTTCAAAACAAACAGTTTAAAGATCGGATTTTAAAATGTTACCTATGGTTTTCTCTAGCTTTCACCTAGATATTTGAATTATTTTATAACACTATGCACTTTATTCACAGTTATTAGTTTAAGAATGAGTTTGGAACTTATTATCAGCGAAATTAGAAGTTAGTTGAAACTATCAAAACGTTCGAGTAGTTCGATTTTATTGTTATTATGCACAGTTTATTTCACAAACGTTTGTCGTTACTATTGTTTGTTTACACACATGTTACACAATAATTTAGTCACTTTTAGACGATATTACTATTTTTTGTTATTTTTTTATTACGGAGCTATTGTTTACACTGCGAGTGGCGCCCCCGGTATGTTGAACAATTTCATTTCATTTCATTTTAGCCATGGCCGCTACATAGCGTCCGTAATTTACGGACGAACGACCTCACTGTAACGTTATTTATGAAAGTAAGTTGGTCTGTTTTCCTTAGAGAACGTTTTTGACACTACAAAGTCAAACCCCACTGCCCAAAGATTTAAATCGGTAGACTTGCACGTCACGCGGAAAGTTGACCATACTGAGAAGAGTGATCTCACACATTATTAATAAGCGTTTCGATGACAATTAAGTCAAGTCACTGCGTCATTGTGTCAGAGGTTTCAAAACGAAACAGAAACGTGCCTATCGTTTGACGCGGTAGGGCGAATCTAACGATTAAAATCTTTACCGGTGCTACCATGTTCACTGCGGCCGTTATGTGGCGACCATCTCTCTTCTAGGAAACTGTAGCTAGAGAATAGGTTCACACGGCGTTGATCAGTAAGAATATTGTGGGATTACTTGTCTTGGCAGTTTCATAATGCATTTTTTTTAACTTATTCAGAATATTGGGATGTTGACGTATGACACGGCGCTGTACTGTAAGATATTTTACCGTGAAACACTCGTATATGTTAATGGCTACTTTTACTCGGTTGATTTCAAAAGGTAAGTGAACCTTTTTTTAAAGCCTTTGATTCGCAAAAGCTCCATCTCTCGGTCTTCCTGGTAAACTAAAAAGGTACAAGGCTTTCAGCATCTCGCTACCTTCTACTAAAAGGAGTCTCACCTTGAAACGTACGTTCCAAACCGTTGCTTGGAACTCTGGACAGATGGCGCTAGTAGTAAGAATAATTTGAAATTGGTTCGCCGACCATGTGGTAGTTAGGAATAGGATAGGTATTATGGATTTTAAAACTAGACTTAAACTCTGTTAGCATTTCCAACTATTTGGGATAGTCATTTTATTTTTTACTTTAAAAGGATCTCACAGTACCTACTAATGAAATACAATGGCTTTTTTTATAGAAAACCAGCTACCCGCACTGCTTCGCACGGGTGCAATGGCGACATGTCAAACAATCGAGATTGCTGTGGTAAATCTAAGTTAAACATTAATGTTTTTTACACATAAACCTTCCGGAATAAATTCTCTAAATAATAGTGAAAATCGTATCAAAATCCATTGTGTAGATTAGAAGAATTAAACGGGCAAACAGACGGACCCGTAGAGAACTTTAATTTATAATATGTATGGAAGTATTACGTGGCATACCTATTTGTTTTTTAACAAATTTAAAGAAGGGTTCTCAATTCAAAAGTTTGTGTTTTTTTTACATTTATTTTTTTCGTTACGCATTTACTCCGCCAATTATGAATCGATTTTTCTTTTGATTCTTTTTTTGTTTGGTCTGTCATACTTCAGAGGTGGTCCCATATAAATTTTATTAAGAGCGTTTATTCTGAAAGTTGGCAACGTCGCAAATAGTTCGAAACGAAAAAATTCGTTCTGTCAAATATTTCGCTGTTTTGATTAATTTGGCAATATTACTGTATGGAAATATGAAATGTGGCTAACTAGGGAACTAGAATATTTATAATGAATTGCAATTATAACACTGAATTTGATGTTGTAACCGCTTTAGGAGTAAAAAAGGCATTTGGAAAGTTTCCAAAGACTTTTTTTACATCTAAAACTAAATAATATTCGGTGTTACGATATCAATTATTATTGAATTGAATTTCTTTATTTTGCATAAAATATGGTACATAATAGGTCTTAACTTAAATATAAGAAGTTCCACATATCTTGCTTACTTACTATTTCAGCATGCAAAAAATACCTTATAATAAAATTATATACAAAAACACTTCAATTGTTACTATTAAGATCATGAAGTAAAAAATAAAAATAAAATAAAAAATCCTTAAAATTACGTTATTTAATTATATTACTAGTGAGATCATATTTCGAGCTTTGCTTATAATTTAAAAACTCACTTATTGTATAGAACGCATTGATAAAGAGCCATTTCTTAAGTTTATTTTTAAAGTAGTTTAGTGGTAGCTCTCTGATCTGTTTGGGTATTTGGTTATAGATTTTGACAGACATATTGTAACAATTGTTCTGAACTAGTGTGCTTCTACATCTTGTGACAGCTAGTCTGGTTGGATCTCTTGAAAGGAATTTTTTATTTTCTATGGCTTTAGTATAACGCTCAGAGTGCTTTTTAACAAATAATCCTACTTCTAATATATATAGACTAGGTAGAGTTAGTAATCCTAATTTCTTAAACAAAGGTCTACAAGATTGAAACGGTCCAACCCCACAGATTGCTCTGACACATTTTTTTTGTGTGATAAAGACATTTTTAGCCTGAGAAGAATTACCCCATAAAATAAGACCGTATCTAAGAACTGACCCGACGTAGCCATGATACGCAGCCATAGCAGTTTTTTGACTTGCTACCTTCTTAAGCTTTTTTAGAGCAAAGACAAATTTGTTTAGATTAGAGCATATGCGAGTTGTGTGTGCTTTCCAATTGCAATGTCTATCTAAGATAATACCTAAAAATTTTGTATCAAGTACTTCTTCAATTTTTGTGTTTTTATAATATAAGTCTAAGGGTTTTATTTGAGAACTGTTATAATTAGAGAATTGTAAAGTTTTAGTTTTAGAAATATTTGCTGTTAGATTGTTGTCCTTTAACCAGTTCATTATTGATTCTACAGTGTTGTTTAATGAATGTTCGTAGTTGCTTTCTGAGGTTTCTGGTATTATAACCGAAATATCGTCCGCAAATAGGATGCACTGATGTGATGTTACTTGAGGAATATCATTTATATAAATAAGGAAGAGAAGAGGGCCTAGCACACTTCCTTGGGGAACACCGAACTTATTTGTTTTAAAAGTAGATCTGAATGGAGTAGACACAAGTTGATCATTTAATTGGTTTATTTCGACACATTGTTTTCTGTTGCTTAGGTAGCTTTTAATCCAATCTAGTGCTTTGCCTCGGATTCCATATAGCTCGCATTTATTGAGTAAGATTTTATGATCTACGAAATCGAACGCTTTGCTCATGTCAAAGAAAATGGCAGCAACTCTATTACGTTTATCGATGTTTTCTGTTATTTTTTGTATTAGTGAGAATGCAGCAAGTGTGGTAGATTTATCTTTTTGAAAACCATTTTGGTTATTAACTATTAAATTAAATTTATTTAAGAAATTCATTATTCGAGAGTGCACTATTTTTTCAAAAATTTTGGATAAAATCGGGATTAACGTGATGGGCCTATAGTTGTTCATATCTAGTTTGGAGTTTTTTTTGTGAAATGGTTTTACTATTGATGATTTTAAATTTTCTGGAAAGGTTCCTTGCGTAAACGATAGATTTATAAGGTGACTTAAAATGTCTGCCAATTCTTTATTGCAGTTTTTTAGTATGGCTGTAGAGATGCAATCATAACCAACAGCTCGTGTGTTATTAAGTGAATTTATGGTTCTTGAAACTTCTTCACAAGAGGTGGGTCTCAGATAAATAGTCGAATTTGATGAATCTATTAACTTGTAATTTGGACGAGAGTTGTTCTCCTTATTTGTTATAGATATGAAGAAATCATTGAAGGCAGTCGCAATTTTCATTGGGCATACAACGCTTTTTTTATTATAATCTATTGATATTATTGTTTCAAACGTTTTTGTATCATCTGTTTTATTTTTTATGATATCCCATGTGGCTTTACATTTACTTTTTGCTTTATTTAAATATGAATTATTGTTTTGTTTTTTAGAGTTAGATATACATTTTTTAAATAATTTATCATAATTTGTGTAGGCTTTTTTGTTGTCGTCAGTGGAGTTTTTGTAGTAACGGTATCTTATTGTTCTTTTGTGACAGGCTGATATTTTCAATCCTTTTGTGATCCATTTGGGAGCGCTAACATTGGAATGTATTTTAACTTTATTTATTGGGAAGCAAAGATTGTAATATAATTGTAAAGTTTCGTGAAATATATCAAAAGCTTTATTATAATTTTCTTGCTCTAGCACTTCGGACCAGGTTAATTTAGATAACACATCTTTAAACTTTAAGGTATTTTCTAAGCTGAAGTCCCTTTTCATTTCATACCAGAAGGGTAATCTTTGTTCTTGGTTTGTCGAAAAAGATAGGGTTTGGCCGGTGTTGTGATCTGAAAGGAATAATGGATGAACTTCACCTTTTGCATATTTTATATTACTAAATATATGATCGATGCATGAATCTTTACGCGTTGGATTTTTAATGTGTATTTGTAAATTATTATTCGATAGGATGCTTTTTAAGTCCTCTGAAGATGTACTTGACTTAAAAGTGTCGATGTTTATATCCCCCGCTATGATAATTTTTTTATTCCTGTGTGAAGTTAATCTATGTAGTAGAATTTCTAGTTTATTAAGGAAAGTTTTTGTACTGGAGTTTGGGATTCTATATAAACATACAATTATGCATTTCATGGTAGGTATTTCTATTCCACAACATTCGAATTGTTTTTCAGTTGACATACATTCGCAAATATTTATTTGTTTATAATCTATAGATTTTTTAGTTAGTATGCAAACCCCACCGCGCTTTTCATTTTTTCTTGAAAAGTTACATGCTACATTATAATCTTTTATAAAGATGTTGTGCTCGTCGCCTGATTTGATAAAGGTCTCAGTAAGACAAATAATATCCATTGAAGTACCGCTTTCTTGAAATTTATTTAGACATAGTTCTAATTGCTCTTGTTTATTTAAAAAACCTGCAATGTTTTGGTGAAATAGCGTAGTGTTAAATGTTGACGTGGTCTCGAAAAAACTTTTTAATGGGGGCATCTATTTTTATTATTTTAGGGAAATAATACGGAATTGTTCCTTTAATTGGAATAGCAGTTCCTGTATTTTTACAGTCAGTGACAGTGTTTACAGCGACTGGTTCTTTGTTCATGTTGGTAACGGTGTATACAACAGGATCTTTGAACGAGCTAGGGGTGGTGTTAATAACGATTGGCTCTTTGTACGATAGAAAACTGTGGCTGTAGTAGTTTGTGTCTATTATGAAGTTAATGTTTTTGCAAGTATCAAATAAATAACGTTTTTTACTAAAATAATGTCTGCCAATATCTAGAAAGGTACAATTTTCAAAGTTTTGTGACATATTTTTTAACAAGCTATTTAACAACATTTCATTTAAATGACTGTTATGCAAAACACTTAAAATGATTACATTAGTTTTTTTTACAAATTTTAATATAGACGCTAATTCTATTATTATTTTGTTCGGGTTGGTGTCGTTTTCACCGACACATAAAATTAAAAAGTTGTTTTTACAGTCACTTAGTTCATAGTTTGTTGACAATAGTTCCTCCGTCGTTGCGTAAGGCTTTATCGTTGATGTAATTATGTATTTTTGATAGTTAGTCTTGTTTCTTGAATTTATGAGTGCTGAAGCGATGCCGGTGCATTGTTTTCCACCTAATATTTGAATTTTTGGTTTTTGGACTGATCTAATAGGTCGTGTACTGCCCTCTATTGGCTTATTTTGGGAAATCGAATTTTTATATGAATTACATTTCATAATCAATATTTTACTTACCTAGTTAGCCATATTTCATATTTCAATACAGTAATATTGCCAAATGAATCTAAACAGGTAAATCCACGTTGCCAACTTTTAGGATAAACGCTCTTAACTTTGCTCGGGTAGTTTTTCAGTTAGCTTCAATAATACGTATTTTTTCCACTGAGTCTATATGGATGATGTTATAATAAGTTCCTGTCACTGTTATTTATAAAGCAGTGGTATTCGAATTTTTTATTTAATTCTTGTATGTTCCGTTCATCTGCCTTATTAACGGATCGTCAGTCTGACGGCTTCGGGCTGCTAGGCACCAATCATTAACTAATAGAAAAACTTAACCTAGAGAACGAACCGCGGACTCCACGTTTAGCAGTCGCACTTGTTACCACTAATCCATAAGTGAAAGAAAAGAAAGAAAGAAAAAGTATTTATTGAGACTCGCACAGGAAATCACAAATTAAACTAAAAACACACTAAACATAAATAAAAAAGAAAAACCATAAAAAACAAAGTAAAATTTTAATTTAAAGCAGTCCTGCACGAGGCTAAAAGGCTTCTATCTCAGCATAATGCTGCTACATTTAAAAATAATGTCGCAGCGCTGGTATTCTGATAGGGCCCGCAGTGATGTAACGGAAAGATAGATACATAATTATAAATTAAATAATAATAAAAAATTCAATAAAAATGTGTGTGAAATACAATAAAAAGTGACTTATATTTCCCTTAATAACTTACTTATCAAAACATTCCTTTATTTGTCTACTAGCTTTTCCCTGCAGCTTCACCCACTTGGATGTCGTAAAATATTCCACGGGAATGAACAACAGAGAATAAAACCATGCCTGAGCATTTGTGTGCCAAATTTCATCCAAATCCGTTCAGACGTTTTTGCGCCAATCCGGAACATACGAGTAGTAGGTACATCTAGACAAACGGACGAAAACTTTTCATTACTATTTTATTTTATTTATAGATATATAACATGATCAGTACTCATTTAAATATACTTAGAGCTAAAAACGAATTATCGTAATAATTATATTATTACGACGATTAATTATATTACGACTCCATTTTCGTTGAAAGCACTCTCAATTATGTTGGGCCCTTTTAATGGGCATCCGCTACCAACGATAATAACTTACTACATCTGAAAATTTACTTATACAATGCAAACCTTAATCAAAATAGAACCTTATCACTTGAAAATTAAAGCTCATAATCGCCTGTGTTGTCTACTGATTAGAGCTGTGGAGTACCTATTGGTAGGTACATACGCAGAACATATGTATCCTACTTGTGCACTTGACCTACAAAGCGTTATCCAAGCTATTTTAAATTAACTTTGCCGATATGGGAGATTCGCGTTAGTGCTTTGCATATTTCAATATTTGCAGTCGACTGCATTTTATAAAAACTCTACAGTTTTTAGGGTTCCGTAGTAAACAAGGAACCCTTATAGTTTCGCCATGTCCGTCTGTCTGTCCGTCTGTCTGTCCGCGGCTTAGCTCAGAGACGGTTAGTACTAGAAAGCTGTAATTTGGCATATATATACATATTAATCATGTGACAAAGTGGTAAAATAAAATCAAGTTTTTTTTTTTTTAGTGTACCTATACCTATATACTCCCATACAAGTAAAGTGGGGATGGTTTTTTTTCCTCATCTATCCCATGTTGTGGGGTATCGTTACAAAGGTCGTTCAAAAATATTGCGAGTTTTTATAAACCATTTTTGGATTCAGGGATCCGTTTGCGAAATATTAAGCTTTTAACAGATTTTTTTTTGTTAGAGTCAATTGTCCCCCCTCCTCCCCTTCTAGCTAAATGGTTGTACTTAGACTTGTGAAAAAATTCACAGCAGTAGTATATATAACGAAATTAAAAGGAAAACTTCTAGAGCTAAGTAGGCTGTACACGTTAACGAGTAATAATCAACCAACTTAAATTTGCGGTTTGAAAAACATGATCTCTCATATTTGCAGTTGGAATGAATGGGGGATTTTTTTCTTAACTACAATGTTATGTTTGTTCTTGGGATAAACTCATCCCAACTAAGAAACGCTTCATTGTGCGTGGTCCGACACGCACTTGGCCGGTTTTTATAAAAATGCAGTCAACTGCAACCTGGCTTTTCCGTACCCAAGGACCACGCCACCGTGGTCCTTAGGTACGGAAAAGACCTGGTTTAAGAACACTAGACTTTCACAAAGTACTTGTCACAAATTATTAAGAAAGTACAGAATCCCTTTAGTTATTACAAGGATCTAGCCTCGACTTCATCCGATTGTTTCGTGTTCCCCCGACCAACCGCGTGGCATCGCATCGCCTGCCCACGCTATATTTTCGTTTTCGCTTAGCGTTCTTTCTTACTTTTTATCTTTTTGCTCGGCTCCTAAGAGTCGTAGCGTGATGATAAATAGCATTTAGCCTTCCTCAAGAATTAAGCTATCAATTGCAAAAATATGTTTTCAAATTCGACTGGTAGTTCCAGAGATTAGTGCGTTCAAACAAACAAACTCTTCAGCTTTATTTTATTAGTATAGATTATATTCGGCGATTAAAAAGAATTACGTACCCAAATTAATTTCATTTAGGACATCAATCTAATTGATTCTCAACAACTTAGGTTAAGAAAAGTAGACGTACTTCAGAACAGAAACCTAACTAAAACTGAAAAACTACTTACAGTAAGAAACTTCAAATCTCAAATCCAGTTTTGAAACGTAATATACAGGGTGGCAGGGACATCGACGCGAAGCCGGCTACCATGGATTCAGTACATGATTCTGAACCCCACTGCGTTGAAATTTTTCGTCGGTTATTAAACAAAAAAAACAGCTGTTTCATAGAAAAGTGAAATACCTACGCGGTCAAAATGAATGGAGCAGCTGTTTTTTTGTTTAATAACCGACGAAAAATTTCAACGCGGTGGGGTTCAGAATCATGTACTGAATCCATGGTAGCCGGCTTCGCGTCGATGTCCCTGCCACCCTGTATAAGTGCAATAATATTCAAAAATAGAAAAAACTGTTTACAGGGAAAAGTACAAATTCTAAAATATTTTATAACGTAATGTATGTGTAGTAATAAGTATTACCCAATAATTTGTTAAGTATCAACGAAAATAATTATCTATGGACATACGAGAAAATATTCTAATGAAGTCAAAGTTGATAATATTTTTAACGAACCTACTTAGTGTCTACGCCGTAACAGTAACTTCTGAGCGTAGCTCGCGTAGCACTAATAGGTGTCCTCTACGCGAGGTTGCTACGTCAGAACGTCACCTGCGAGGACGAACGAGCTAGACATATCCACATAATAGTAAAAATATTATGAGTTTCAACAATATTCTTCTTTAATAATATGAGAAAATGTTAAAATGATTTCTAAGCTGATATTATTTTTAACGATTCAACTCAGTGTCTACGCCGAAGCTGTAGCTCCTAAGCGTATCTTTAATAGCTGTCGTCTACGTAAGTTTGCTATAGTTAAACTATTTCACGAAGTCCTGTTAGTTATTGCAATTTAAACCTTATGATTAACGTCATAACGGCGACAAGGAATATTCGTGGAATATTTTAACTATACGTCATATCGTCGTCTGCGAGGACGAACAAGCTACACGTCTCTGTAGTAAATAATACTATAAGGTTTAATACGTTATTGTATTTTGCTCTATTGTCTAAACAAATATTTATATTGTCATAATATAAAGAGCGGATGCGGGAAGCACAGAACCGGTCGATGTGGCGGTGCTTGGGGAGGCATATGTCCAGCATTGGACGTCTTTCGGCTGAAATGATGATGATGATAATTAATAAGAGGTAAAACTGTTTATTGACACGTCAAAGGTTATCTCTCTAAGTTTTTTTAAGCTATTGCATAGCTTCTATCGCGGGCCTTGAGCGTGGAGACCGAATCCAGAAATTCCGTAACGAAAATAACCTAACACCCCCACTAGAGTGAAATTTTAAGATGCACGCGCATCACTGTGACACAAATTGCATAAGTTGATAAAAAATGCTATGCAATAGCTTTACCGCGGCAGTCTCCGAGTGCCACGAGTCTTTTTTTTTGTGGGAAATTATCCAATAACTTCTCCCGCTCTGGGCGGAGCGGGAGGGTGTGTCAGACTAAAACCCACCCGTGTTCCTTCCGTTGCCTGTGTGCCGGGGCCGCGATATCCCTTTCGGACAAACCCGCAACCCCGGCAGGTTCTCTCTAAGTCCTGGTATCTAATTACGTAACAAATTTTAGTAAACGATTACGACTAAACTGTTTCATTTTGACAGTTCAACAACATTCATTGCGTTATTTACGTTGTTGAGCAGATTTTTTTGTCGAACTTATGAAGCAATTGATTAGCAATCTGTTCCAAAACGATTCAGATTCTGATTAATCGTGTATTACGCAATCAGAGTACTGAATGGATTACAAAAATTATTTCACGTGGACGAAGTTGCAGGTAGAACCTATTATTAAACAGAATATCAATTTTATTCTAATGAAACTTACTTCAACGAAAATCGCGAATTATTATAACATTTGCTAATAAGCGTGTAATAACTTGAATTGTTTTAGAAAAAAACTTCGTAATTTTTAAGTTTATCTAAACTTTGTAATATTATAAGGAGAAAACTTTGATTTTTGTATGTTTGTTTGTAATGAATAAACTCATAAACTACTGGACCGATTAAAAAGTTCTTTCACCTGTTGAATCCTATATTATCACTGAATAACATAGCTAGCTAGCTATAATTTATAAAGATATCGCGCGGATGAACCCGCTGGCAGAAGCTAGTCTAAAATATTTAAGAAACTGCAGTATCTCGTTTACAAAATATATGTATTTTCTTATGTACTAACTACTTTATTTAAACCTTTAAGCATCCACGGTGATACCTGTTCGAGGTAAATGTAATTTTACCCTTTTCCGGATTATGTTACCCGGTTTTCATCCGTGTTCGAGTGACCATAAAGTAACGGATATTCTGACTTTTAAATGATTTGCAATACCCAGTAGTATGTAGTTTTTTATCTATGTTACCCAGTAACTGGGTTGTTGAAGTCAGATAAGACGTTGCCAAAATACAGGTATTCAGCTGCATCCGGTTAAACTGGAAGCCGACCCCAACATAGTTGGGATAAGGCTAGGCAGATTGATTGATTGAAATGATCTGCAATAGAATTACTTTTCCTTATTAAATTCCCAAAATAAAAAATATTTTCACATTTCTGTATTTACTCTCAAGATTTAAATATATATTCATACCACGTTGAAAACTAAACAGCTGTAACGAAATGAACTCGTTGAATTCAATTCCAAAGAAATGTAACAAACTTTGACTTTGTAAAATCTAAAGAACTTGAATGTTCTGAATGAACTCTCACAAAAGTGAACTTGAAGCAAGATACGAGTACTATCGCGTTGGTTCGAATGCCTTCTTTTTCTATTAACTTTACGCGCAATAAATGATAAAGAATCACCACCAATTGACCATGCTACCAATTCCACTGACTATAATTTGTGTGATAATATTATTCAATAAGCTCGTAGCGTTCGTAGCACAATCTGCTACGCGTCTACGACATCCGTAGCAGATTCGTAGCACGTTGTCAAATAAAATGTTCACTGTATAAACTTCAAGGAGGCATCATGTAGCTTCAAGTCTGTACCTTTCGGATAAACGCAACACACGCATTTATAGGATATCGCCAAGTAAATCAGTTTTGGGGCTCGTCAAGCGGGGAGGGGGCGGGGCACGGTGGCGTCGCGGGTGTGAAGGGGGCGCGGCGCTGCTTACGTCACTCTGATCGATGCAGCACTTGTTGCCGCGTTCAACAGGCACCAAATATCTAAATACAATCGCAACAGGCGAACTCTTCGCACTCTTGTTATCCTGGTAGCTGAGATTCTTGATTTCAGTTTTGTTTGAGGAAAACGGAAGAAAATGTGTCGATAGTTATTGATTGGATCAGTACATTGTTTTATAGATAACGTATGTAGTGATTATCAAGGTTGGACAAAATGTGTTGTAATATTGGAGAAAAATGTCAATAGGAAAATACTCGTAAATGCGAGGCGCATAACACCGCCGATTAAAATGGTTCAGTACCTTCAGATCAATTTTCACAAGAACGGTAGTGTAATAATTTTGCTAGACATTTTTTTTTTGACACTCACTGCCATGAATAAAACTAATTTTCAAAATAATTTACTTTGCGTTCCCAAAGTTCCAATCACAAAGTAAATTAATTTAAGATAACATTAAAGCAGGTACTCATACTTAAAAATAAAGTAAGCAACGATAACATAAATCGGAAGCCCGCAGGTGTTCGTCAGTATTTGATAACTTAAGTAATACTCAAATTAATTAGCAGCTTCGTTATGAACGGAAATGTTCTGAACCACGGCTTGGTTATATTGTTCACTGCAAATTGGAAAGGTGCTAAGCTAAATTATTAAGCTTTACGTTCGAATATCCGTTGGTTTTACTGCTTGGTAATTCTCGGTAGCGAGGTTAGTTGTGCTCGGTATTTCGGAATAGGTTCGTTGATACGTGAGCGTTAACCAGTTTAGTGTGCACAATCTGGAAATTCATTTTATTAACGAAACCTAAACTTGCTTAAGCTTTTGGAGACAAAATCCTGGACTAATAGAACTGGTGGAAGAATTGAATACTCTCCAAGAGTATTAAAGGTATTATAAAATGATTATCACCTATCAATTTCACACTTCATAAGTCTGTATATTAAGCAACTGTTCCATTGCTACGCAAGGACACGATACTCACTGATGCTAACACTAATAATTAAACTTAACATATTATGGGACAACCCAGCAAACATTAATATTCTTAATTGATTACACACGCATTGTATTTATCTTTGTACAATTGTATTTATAAATAGTGGCAAATGTTACTTACTCTCGTTTCCGTCGAACATGTGTGCCCTTTACATGGTCCTTTGAGCCGAGTACTTATAGTCAATATGTAGGTAGGTTCAGCAATGGTGCCCTTTACGTTGGTCCTTCGAGCCGAATACATTGGTTAACAAAATGTAGGTAGGTTCAGCAATGGAAAAACGCCTTTACTCAGCGCGAATGCCTATCCGATCCAATTACGGCGTAACCCCGATGCCATATAAGAAATCAATCAGTGAAGCTCTATCATTTGTTTAGTTTCCGCCGCGTGACAGGGCAGCGTGCCTTCGGTATATGAAGCTATATCTTAGGAATGGGCTCAATCACTGCATCAATTAACACAAATAACTCAATAACCGACAAAAGTGGACACTATATTGATTGGTTCTCTGGAAGTTTAAAATGTTATGCAATTTAATTATTTCGTTTTAATTCCGCCAACAATAAGATCCAGGCTTGGATGCAGAAGCATTTAAGCTTGGATCTGCGAAACCTATACTAGACACGTGTTTCGCCCCTCCTCCTTAGGATGACAGTAAACTGTCGACAAGTCAACAAGGTTTGTTGACCGTTTACTGTCATGAATTTCTGCAAGGTAACGCCTGATTCCATAACTTATCTCTGGAAGTTTTAAGGAAGGAAGGAAAAGATTGGCAAGATCTAGGGGCTAAAGATACCTCCGAAATACATAATACCCGTTATCAACCTTACTGAAGATAATCACTTTTAATCACTGCATGAGCTAAATTAAATTAAATTAATTGATTTTTTATTGATTAATTAATAAAGAATTAAAATTAAAGCCCACATCGATACAAAAACACCAGACAGTTAAAAAAAACTTAAAAAGCCTTCATTGATGTCACTCAGATGAAAGTTATGTTGAAGCTCGTGCGAGATGATATTAAAGTTTCATATATCTAAGTAGATACATAAGGTCTATTTAAATCCTTGTTTTAAATTGATGTTATTTCCACTTAAACAAACATCAACTTTATGAAAGTATAAATAAGATTGATTTAAGACTGACTAGTACAGTTGAAACAGTCATTTTTTGTTGAAGTTGTAGCGCAAACTGATCCTTATGTGTAGGCATTACAGTTGTTTTTCTTAAAACTCGTGTTTGTTTACATGTATGGATAATAAATTGCGAACGCAGATTAGTTTGTGATATGTGTAAAATGTCTCACAGTTCTGTCCGCCTACTAGTTATGTTACTTTTATTTATAATGGCTGTCAATTTGACATGGCACTGGTCTTTTGTAAAATTGTTACTGCTTCTATAGACAGAGCGGTTGATTTCAGCCCCAAAGTTCGAGGGTTCGAATCCCGCATAGGCAGTTACCCCTACAGGTTTAGGTCTCATGATGTTTGTGACGACTGTTTCTATTAAATAACTTATTTATTTATTTAATACTTCAAGCACACAAATGTACAGAGGCGGACTTAATGCCATAGGCATTTTCTACCAGTCAACCTTTGGGTGATGCAGAGACAAACAGTAACTTACCATTGCGGAACAATCTATATTGAGGTTAACTGTAAAAAAAAACAAGTATCCTCTAAGTATAATATTTCCTGAAATATAACACAATGAAATACGAAAGTTGGAAAGTAGATCATGAAAATTGTTGTTCTAAGGTTTCAGTTCTTCAAGTCCATCTGCCTAGCCTTTTCCCAACTATGTTGAGGTCGGCTTCCAGTCTAACCGGATGCAGCTGAATACCAGTATTTTATCTGGAGGGGCTGCCTATCTGACCCCCACAACCCAGTTACTGGGTAACACGATACCCCTTGGTAAGACTAGTTGTCAGACTTTCTGGCTTCTGACGACCCGTAACGACTGTCAAAGATCCACGAATAACAGCCGGGACCAACAGCTTAACGTTATTTCCGAGGCACGCAGGACTCTCGATATGTAAAGATAGTCACCCATCCACGGACCAACCCCGGCAAGCGTAGCTTAACCTGATGGTTCGACCCGTGCGGCTGTTATTACTTAGCCACGAGCTCCTCAGTTTCAGTTCTTCAAGTCATGACTGTATATTTCCAGTTTCATTTACAAAGCAAATATTTGCAGAGTATAGTATATTAGTTTAAAGCAAACATACTACTCTAAAGCATCAATACAGTAAACATTTTAGGACTCACTCTTCCCAATGTGAGTAGAGCCAGAAACACGATATGGAATGTTCTGATTTACATTCAGTAATAATACCAGCCTGTTGCTGTCCCACTGCAGGGCAAAGGCCTCTTCTCATACAGAGAAGGCACGAGCATTGATCACCACGCTTGCTCAAGACGGGTTGGCGATTTCAGACTTATATTAACTATAGGTCCAGGTTTCCTCACGATATTTTCCTTCACCGATGTCAGTAATGTCCAAGATAAACTCAGAAAGTACATATGAATTGAAAAAGTCACATTGGTACTTGCCCGGATTTGAACCCACAACCTCGTGCATGAGAGGTGAGGCCTTAATCACTGGGCCATCATTCAGTAGTAACTGAATTTAAACCAGAACATTTCATAAGCTTTAATCAAAATAATTGCTACAAACATTATTAATGAATAAATAATTAAATTACGGTCACCCACATCACTGAGCTGCATCCCGCATACTCATATGTATTAATCAATATACAGGATAAAACCACAACGGTTGGCATACGGGCTGGACAAACCGATCGATTAAAAACTATGAACAGCTTTAATTAAATATTTAAATTTTCATTTTTGCCGCAACCCAGTTACTGGGTAACACGATACCCTTTGGTAAGACTGGTTGTGAGACTTTCGAGCTTCGGACCACCCGTTATGACTGTCAAAGATATTCGGATGGCAGCCGAGAGCAACGGCTTTACATGCTTTCTCTCGGTATGTAATAAATGGTTACCCATCCATGAACCGTACCCGTGACCGTATAAATAAACCGTCCCCGACAAGCGTAGTTTAACCTTCAATCGATCCATGCAGCTGTCGACTTATCCACGGGCCCCTCGAAACTACCAAAAACCCACCACTAACTGAAAACACGGAAGTTTCAAGTCCGTAGCCTCAAAAGTGAAACAGCGACTCGTAATGTGCTTGCTCAGGGAGGCTCGGTCAATAAAGGCTCGATTGTAACATACACACGTTTGTTTGTTTGTTCGTTTGTGAGTTATGTGCCTCAGTGCTTGTAGTACGAGGCGCAGTAAGCCGGTGGCGTTTTGATGACCCTCGGTTTTTGGGGTACCAAAAACCGAGTCCAGTCACAGAGAACAGTCCTTTACAATATGATTTTCGAACCGGGCTTCATGTATCCGTGGGCGTAATACTGTTTATAAAACTTAAAGCTATTTATTTATTTATTTATTTATTTATTTATTTATTTAGATAGAACGGCCGAAGCCAATTACACTATTTAAACATGAAATTTATTTAACACATTCATGCATTCTTCTCACAAAAATTCAAACATTCTGATAGCATCATCTTCCATTCATTCGCAAACATATCAATATCTGTGTTTGAGTTCAGAAGAGCGTTAATAGCGGCTAATGTCCGAGGAATAGGTGACTTGGAGTGTGCAACAGTACGGCAAGTTGGAACAGCCAGTAAGCGGTGTTTCCTGCCACGACAGTAATTGTCTGGGACAAATAGATTGCAGATTTCATTATGCAGATCAGGAACATCAATAATCCCCCTGAGAATTTTAAATATTACAGTCATCTGATCGCGCGACCGTCTTACTTCTAAAGAATTGAGACTTAAGCAACCCAACAGGAATTTAGTGGGATACAAGAGAGGATAAAACCCGTACAAGTGCTTGTAAAGGTATCTAAGGAATGCTTTTTGAACTTTTTCCAAAGCTAACGCATACTGCTTCTCAAAAGGGTTCCATACGCACGCACTAGACTCAAGTTTGCTACGGACCAATGCCCCAAAAACAAGCTTGATAACGTGGGGGTTGTGGAAGTCACGACAGTTCCTTAAAACAAAACCAAGGCGCCTAAAGGACTCCTTCGCAGTTGATGTGATGTGGTCGTGAAAAGTGAGCTTACGGTCGAATATGACTCCCAGGTCTTTCATGGAATCAGTTCTTGTAATTGCATCTCCATTCAGTTTGTATAGAAACTTGACTGGGCGCCGCATTCGCTATCATAGTCTAGCTAGTTTTCTAAATTGATCTTAACTTATATAAATGGCCGATGGCAGATTTATTTTAAAGTAAAATAAATAAATTGCTGTACCCCAGGATGAGGCGTTTTAAAAGCACTAAAAATATGCGTATAGGTATACTATTAAGGCTAGTCGTGACAGAGAAATCAATAAACGTGCCAGTAGGAAAAGCTACGCTGTTACACTCTGCCAGCATGTGTTCCCTTCCACATTCGAGTATAACTCGTATAACCCGTCTGCCTTCAAAGCAAGAGTGAACAGGCATCTTCTGTACACGCTCGTTCCATCAAAGACTCATCCATTGCTTTCTGTAATAAAATAAAATAAAAATAATGTATCAAAAAGTCGAACAAGGCCTCGTGTTACAACTTTGACATTTACCTAAATGCATTCTAGGCTCTGTTTGTATATAAGCCACGTGTTACTACACTTCGCCAGTCATCCATTATACTTCGGTATTCGAAAAAAAATAAAAATCCGTGCAGATACCACACACCACAGGTTTTCAACTCTTAAAAATTGTTTTTGTCACTTTAAGGTAACAAAGGAATTGAATTGAAAAGGTCTGTCAATCCATCATTTGCAAGCCCTATCAGAAAATTGTTTTGATGGTGAACCTTTCTGAATATTTGGACGCACGTGTAAAAAAAAATTACTTCGTATTTTTATAATTGCAAGAGGATATTTTAAAACCTAGTTAGTAATATATTCTAGTATTTTATTTGAAACGATGAACGTACCTACCTACATAAATAAAACTGTTTATTTCTTTCTTTTTCGTGTGTTTTGTGACTAATCTGGTGTCAGAGTTTTTATGCCGCCCATGGACCTCTGACTTGGCTTCACATCCCGTTGAGAAATATCTCTCAGGCATGCCGGTTTCCTTTCGATGTTTTCCTTCATTAAACTACTCATCGACTTTAATACTCCGTAGAACGCAATTCAAAGTTAATCAGTATAACATTGTGGGTGAGTAAGGTATGCAAATTAGATAATAATATTCTTGATATAATTCCTCCTTAAGACATCCACGGTATTTAACGTGTCGTCAGTTTATAACTGTAGCAGATGGCACATCATCATAAATATATAAGAACGAAAACAGCAGACATTATTTAAGCACAGGATTCCTATTCTTATTCTTTACTAGCTGCTGTCCGCGGCTTCGCCCCCGTAGACCCTATATATTTTCCTGAAATAAAAGTAGCCTTAGTTATTTCTTATGACATCGGCTATCTGCCAGTGAAAGTCCCGTCTAAATCGGTCCAGCCGTTTCCGAGATTAGCCGGAACAAACAGCCAGACAGACAACATTTTTAAAATTAGATTTTTTGTTATTTATACCGTATAAACTTTCTTATGCATTCAGTAAAAAGCTATTATTTTGACATTACCAACAGAATTCGAATATTACAACACCCAATTACAAAAACAATATTATGACATTATCAGGGCAGCTTATGTCGTTTTTCTAATTAGTTTTAGTCAATGCCTCATTGGTCTTTCAGAAATATCTGAAATAAATATCATTAACGAAAAGTTTCATAAAAGCTCTGCTTCTGGAAATTTTAGCTTTATTTTCCCATTTGTAACAAAACAGTTGACCTGTTGACACGTTCAATGTTTTCTAAACGCGCTCGTCTCATCGTGAACACCTACTCAAACACTTGTTACGTACATCAACAAGAGAAGCCGCAGTTTCAGAGCGGCGAGTAATTTACAAAGTTTGGTATAACGTCACTCAGCTGGAAGTCAAACATATGAAGCATAGCACCATCTACCTGTACATAGGTGGCATAGTTTCAAGTATGCAGATTCTAGTTTTTACTGTTTTTAATTACTATGTTCATCTCATTAGTAAAATGAATTTAGTCTGCATTTTGTGTGTATCTTCGTTAATTAATTATGTGGTACCAGGTAGTGGCTGGTTTTTGTTGAGTTTAACAATCCAATTATGTTTTACGAGTATGTAGAAAATGCTAAAAGCACAGCTGGCTCATAATACCTTTGTACTCTGTTGTTACTTTTCATATGATAAATGACTAGCACAAGACTTATAAGGGTTAAAGTTTAGAAACGTGCCGCCTCGATAGGGGGGGATACGGGGGTGCAAACCCCCCGCCACCCCTCCGCCGGAGATACAAAGATTTTTTTATATGACATAAATCTCAAAAATAGGCTGATAAATAAAATATAGAGGGAGGTGGAAGGGAGGAGAGAGGAAGAAAGCAATTTATCCTCCTACCCACCAGTTCACAGGAGATAGGAAAATTTTCAGGGTCAATGTCAAACGTGTCGAAGGTCAAGGACAAATAAAAAAAAAGGTAATTTTACAAAAAAAAAAAAAAAGGCGTAGTCGACGGAGCCTCGCTTCCCGCGAAGCGAGGCTCCGTCGACTACGCCTTTTTTTTTTTCCTATTTCTCCTATTTCTGTAAACAGGGTTTAAAGGAACCTAACACGAAGGAGATGACGGAAGAACCGAACCTTGCAACCGTACATATTTTTTTTTAAACTACCAAAAAAAATTTTTTATACATCTCCGGCAAAAAGAAAATCTTGTGGAGGGTTCAGGAGACCCCACTTAACCTAAACGAAAACTTGCAACTCTGCACAACTAACGACATTCGTGTATATAATTATGTTACCTACGCCCCGAAATTACCACAACCTATGAATCATCTATAGCGACCCTTCTATTCAATTTGACATACATAATTAATTACTTAACGTATAATAATTACCCTACCTCAGTGTTTGACACTTGAATAGCACCCAGCAAGATGTATAGCCTTAGAATCTTAGATAGTGAATCAAGTATTCTGTTAGAAGGGAGTCGATTAAACATTCCCTTCGACGGTACGGTATATTGGAGTTTACTCACTGAGAACAATAGGAATAATCCACTAAGTAGGCAGATGTAGAAGTTCCATTACAAATAATACAAAAGAATCGCATAAATAAAATAAAAAAATCTCTTCACTCCCTTTCTCGTCTCTCTCTCTCTCTCTCTCTCTCTCTTTGCCTAGCCTTATCCCATTTAATTTGAGGTCGGCTCTTTTCGTCTTCTGCAATTTATGTTACCACAATGATTGACCCTTGTATAATAAAATTGCAACTTCAAAATGAGAAAATTTGTCCGTTATTTGTGCTAGGATTCATTTTTTTATTTATTTATTTATTATTAGGAAAGCTTAGGAAAGCTTACAGTCTAATATCTATTTAGCATGTACAATAGCGCTTACAATTGCCATTTATAGGCTTCCACAAATTAAAAACTATGTACCTAAAATAAAAAAAATAAAAATAAAAGAAACATACAAAAATTAAAAACAATATCTTCTCAAATATAACATAACTTAACAAAACAAAATAAAATAAATTCTCTATACAATCGTATCGTCTTTGTTGTGCTAAAAACAGTAAAAAATAATAATAAGAAAATGTACACATTTGTTACATGATATTTAATTATGAATAATGCTACTCATTGGGGAGAAAGTATTCATCATTCAAAGTACGCCTTAATGTGCTAGGGCTGGTTCTATTGACCTATTGTCAACATCTAAGTGAGAGGGCAGATGATTAAAGCTTGTTGCGCTACGTAAGAAGAAGGCATTCCGTCGGTAGTTTGTTGATGCGAATGGAATGTGAAGAAGTGGTCGCTGCCTGATGGTTTCGGAGTGATATTTTGGAGAGAAGTTGGGAACAATCGATGGAGCTATTGGCAATATTTAACAGAAAAGTAATATCATTAGCAAGGTGTCTGTTTTCCAGTGGTAGAAAATGGTATCTTTTGCAACGATGCATGTAATCCGTTGAGTATTGCTTTGTCTTAAAATCTAAATATCTTAGAAACTTTTTCTGAATGCTTTCTATTCTTGAATTATACATGTCATATTTTGGGTTCCACACTTGAGATGCATATTCAAGATGGCTGCGTACGTATGAACAGTATAACACTTTGAGTGGTTTTAGCGAGCTGAAGCAAGTAGATGATCTGATTATGAAACCTAGGGACTTGGACGCTTTCTTTACTATTTCATCAATATGCATTTGAAATATGAGTTTACTGTCCTGGATAACGCCCAAGTCCCTAATACTGTTCACCTTAGTGATTGTTTGGTTATCCAATGCGTACCCTGAACCAATTGTCTTCTTTTGCCGCGTATAAGTCATATGAAAGCATTTGGATACATTTAGTTGTAGTTTGTTTAGTCTACAGTAATCTACAACCCTATTGAGATCTTCCTGGAGTAGTGATGTGTCAGATGAACAACGTACTGTTTTAAGTATTTTCATGTCATTAGCGTATAATAAAATGTAGGAGTTAATAAAACATTTATTAATATCTGCTATAAATAGATTAAATAGAAGAGGTCCTAAAATGGATCCATGAGGAACTCCAGATGGTATTAGATTCCAACTAGAGGTAAAACCCTGTAAAACTACTGCTTGTGATCTGTTTTCAATGTAGGAGGAAAACCAACGATATAGGTTGCCATGAATTCCAGCTAAGAAGAGTTTACGTAATAGTAGCCTATGGTCAATGCGGTCAAAACATTTACTGTAATCCGTATAAATTACATCAACTTGTGCACGTTGCTCCATACCTTCAGAGATAAATTCGTTGGAAAGAATAAGGTTAGTGGTAGTAGATCGCTTACGAAGAAAACCATGCTGCTCGTCACCAAAGTCACATTTTAAGGCTGAATAAACTGCGGAGTAAACAACGCGCTCTAGCACTTTTGAGAACAGGCATAGCTTCGAAATAGGGCGATAGTTATTTACGAGGGACTTATCACCTTTTTTAAAAACTGGCGTATCGAATGCCGATTTCCAGATTTTAGGAATAGTGCCTTCTGTTAAAGACCGCTTGAATATAATACAGATAGGCTTGGCAAGACTTTTCGCACAGTAGACTATAAATATAGGCGGTATTAGGTCAGGGCCACCAGATTTAGAGAGATCGAGCATTTGAAGTAACTTTAGTACTTTTTCGTGGCATACCTCTATGGAGCTGATGCTCGCTGTGGATAGTGTTGTGTCTTGATCTTGATCCTGGTCGTCTGTGTCTGGCTCTTGAAATGTTGACTGAAAGTATGTAGCGAACAGGTTACTGATTTCTTCTCCACTGTCTGCGGTTGCATCTTGATATTTCAGAATATTAGGGAAGTTACTATTACTTCTCTTGCTTTTAATATAGGACCAAAAAAATTTTGGGTTCTTGATAATCGATGCCTCGACTTTATCCATATACGTACGGTAACAAGATTTCTCTACTTCTGCAGCTCTATGACGCAATAAAGAAAAGGTTTGGTAATCGGATATATTTCCATAAGTTTTAAATTTAGATTTTAATTAGTGCAGATGTATACCAGGGGGGGTGTGATGAATTTTTTACTGACTTTTTAGGAATATACTGATCTCTGATTTCATAGAGTTTGTTATAAAAATGATTAACAGCATTCTCTAGTGGCTCAGCACCCAGCAACTCGTCCCAGTCAACGTCATCAAGAGCGGACATGATAGCAACATAGTCTCCTTTGTAGAACTGATATTTAATGTTATTTTTTTCTGACAGTGAGTGTATTTGAACAAAATCAGCCTGAATCGTAATGGGTTTGTGATGCATGTCAATAGGTACTGCTAATGGGTCAAGACATTCGTGTATGTCCAGGGACCCATTAGAAAATGCGAGGTCTAGCAGTATATTTATAGTATCGAAGAATTCAATAAGATAGCGGTTTGAATAGTTTTGTGGTAGTAATTCAGCGCTGTCATTCGCGTGACACCATTCTACTTCATTACCAAAGTTAAAGTCACCTAAGACAATAAATTTATCTAATGGGTTGGTCAACATTAAATTATTTAGATTATTTGTAAAACTCTGAAGCTGAGCAGCATAAGAATTAACCGTATGTTCGTTACAAAGGTAAAGGGCACAGATATGTATGTTGTATGTAACTTGAGGTCTAGACCTCTTTAAGGTTATAGTTACCCAGATATCTTCAGCAGAACTTCGCCATTTACATTTCTCGACAACAGTCAAGTCATTCCGCACGGCAATCAACACACCGCCTCCTCAGGTTTGCGAGGTGCGGCTGTAGTCGCGGTCGCGCCTCCACACCACGTACCGCGAATCAAATAATTCACTGCTGAAAATACCATCCACTAACCAAGTTTCTGTAAATACATCGTATGATTTAAGACAAACATTCCGGAATAGGTTGTTTGTTTTTGTACGGAGACCACGTACGTTTTGGTAATAAATATTAAGCGGAGCCATTGATGAGTCCTTCACCAATATCTATGTTGATAAAATAGCAATAGTAACAAGTTGAAAAATTACGTCTTAACGAACCCTTAACATAATCTAACAAACACAGCAATGCCCAACGGATGACCTTTCGAAAACTTGCGAGAATTGTTAATAAAAAAAGCCAGAGGTAGCAACAATAAGTCACAGGTGTTAGTAACACGCATAGAACATTAATCTTTATGTAGTTAGCAATAGGACAATAAACTGCAGAACCAACAAAAAATATTGCGAATGTTGACCAGTACCAGTTAGTAACAAGCAGCAGTAAGGCGCAATAGAAATTAAATATTAAAGAGAACACAATAAGATAGCATTTAGCAAAACTAAAACAAATAAAAAAACAAAAATAATATTCTAAAAAAATATGCAGGTGCGTCGAACACGTGCACGAGTTAGGCATTTCTCGGAATCCGCGAGTAGTATTAAAACATTTTACCTTGTGGTTCTCAAACTTTTGAGTCACTTCAAATGAGATGTTATTTTTTGAGGTAGTTACGAGTATTATCACTATTTCACTTTTGAGAGGTCCTTTTCTGTTTTTATCACTATGGTAGGGGAAGTGTCGTTTTTCTTGGTATGTATCTTGGCATGCTTGATCCAGACGTATCGAAAATCCATCTCTGCGGCTGCTTTTTTAGTCTTGGATAGGAGAACCTTATTTTCTATAGTCAGGTGATCATTCACGTAAATCTTATGGGTACCAGGTAGTCCGAGGTGTCCAGTAGTTATGGCGGAGGATTTAGACGCGTATCTGGCTGCTGCTATGAAGTCTTCCTTCACGTAACGATTACAGAAGGAGACTATGATGGGTTTCGTGTTTCCTTTTTCGCGCGTTGGTACTCTCGCGACAAAATTAACCTGATTCTTTGAGACCGGATATTGTATCTTAGATCCAATGGTAGATAATATTCGATACAAGTTCTCATTGTTTGTTTGAGTGACACCTTTAATTTCAATGTTGTTCATTCTTGACCATTGTTCCTTAGAGTTAGCTTCATGTTCAAGTTTATCGGGCCGAGTATGCAATAACTCTACTTGAGATTGAACTTTTTCCACCTGCGCGATTCGATGTTCCAGGGTTTTGAATTTGACATTAAATTCTTTGAGCTCCTTGTTAGCCTCATTGACCGATGATTTTAAATCGGCAAATTCCTGTCTCAGTGCCATAACCTCGTCCCTTAGACATTCTAGCGGCGCTAGTTTCGCAGAAAGTGCCCTGATCTCTTTTTTATAGGTTACATGTGGTATAATTCCATCAAAGTGTACGATTATATAAGAACCAGTAAACAGTTAGGTCAATAAATCATTGAATTGAAATTGAACCACGGAAGAAACCTGTATGAGTGTATCTTGAAAATCGAATGTAAAGGAAAACGGGTAAACTTGGAGGTCCAATGACGTACGGCTATTATACCTATTTGATATTGAATCTGCTTTCAAACCACTGCAATTCCTTATTGCAATTTGCAACACCCAAAGAGATATTTTTGTATCTTTCGATGCCAATAAGCGAGATAAATTGCTATCCAAGATAGTCGTACAGACTTTCTGTAACTCGTTAGTTGTATAAAAAAATTGTTCAATAATTTACGATAGTCTTTATTGTCGTAGTGGACAAAGAAATCATAATGGGCACAGGACATAATACGTACATTTAGGGTTCTTAATATAATATAAGAAGTTAATCTATATCTATAAAAATCAATGCCACTTTTCGTTGTAATTTTATAACTCAGGTCTGTGCCGATTTACCTGATTTTGGTTTTGAAATGTTTGTCATAGTCCAGGGAAGGTTTAAACGGTGAGAAAATTAGGATCCCTAGGTAGGGTAGGTAGGGTAGGTAGGGTAGGTAGGGTAGGTAGGGTAGGTAGGGTAGGTAGGGTAGGTAGGGTAGGTAGGGTAGGTAGGTAGGGTAGGTAGGGTAGGTAGGGTTTAAAGCTACCCGTGTGAAGTCGGGGCGGGTAAAGCTAGTAAGATATATTTATAGATATTGTGAAAAGTAAATCAGAATTTATTACATATCTAAATAAGAACTAATTTAACAAAAATCTAAAATTGAATATTGGTCAGTCAAATAAAAAATAACAATATATATAGATTAAATTTTATTACATCCAATTTTGAACCGAACACTACATACCTACCTTATTATGTATGAGATGTAGGTAACCTCATAGGTCACCTTATACCTAAGACGGGCGAGTGCCCGTCTTAGGTCACCCTTGCTATATCACCCCTGCTAAAATACAGTATCCAAAACGACTTATATCTTATTCTCCAAAGTAAACTTGGACGTTTCTTAATTAACCATTCCCTTTACCGGGCACAGCTGAATTAAGCATTCCTTATTACAAACGTGAATTGGATCTCTTTCCTTTGGATTATACGTACAATGGTAAGCTGTTAATGCGTTGGAAGAGGGTTCACAATAGTAAGGTTCTTCAGAGATATATTTTATTTAGTTCGTTTTTAAAGCTCTTATCAAAAACTTACAAAATAGCTTCGAAATAAAGCGATGACGTCTTCTTTTTTTTATATTGCATTCGGCTCCTTTAGCAGATGCTTATTGGCGTTTCGAGTACGGTCCTCTAGTGAGGGCCATCCTCTTCTTGTTTGACTAGACCACGCTATGTCCCATGTGTGCTGTCTTTTCAATCGATGGTGTTCCAGTGTTGGTCAGTACAGAAGCCAGGTTGTTGCCGTGCTTTTCAATGCGCACTTTGTAAAGTGTTGTTCTATGCTAAATCTCTTCCTTCACAGTATTGATTTTGAGGTAGTCATGTAGCTCCGACATTTTGGTAAACCACGGAGCATTTCAAATAAAACGATGACTTATAAGAAAGTTTGTTCGAAAGGTTATATGGTAAATATAACATTTTTAAATAAGGCGTAATCGACGGAGCCTCGCTTCGCGGGGCTCCTATTTCTGTATAATGAGTTTAAAGGAACCTAACACGAAGAGATGACGGAAGAACTTAACCTGTCTGAATCGAGGTGCCACAAGGCCCAATTCGATACTTTATATAATAGGTGTATACATTTTGCTTTGTCCTTCAAAACTCAAGTTCTGTACTGTATCTACTGAATTGATTTGAAACTAACTTCCGCCAGCGGCATCGCCCGCATGATATCTTAATAAATTATAGGCTATGTAATTCAGTGATAATATAGTATTCTACAGGTGAAAGAATTTTTTAAATCGGTCCAGTATTTTTTGAGTTTATTCATTACAAACAAACATACAAAAAATCTAATATTATCTCTTTATAATATTAGATGAGACAAGACGTGTGCCCCGATGTGATTTCCAATTGCCAAAAGTAAGTTCAAAAACTATAACCTGACTATCAAAAATCACGCTGTAAAAAGTATGAAACAAGAAAATATTTCAGACAGGAATCAAGACATAGGTACAAAAATGGTCAAAGCCGTGGCCTGTACACCAACAAAATTATAATGGCATGAGGTATATATATTCTGGGGTTATAAATTCGTGATAAAGTCTTTGCCGCTGCTTAACATTTTTTTGTTTAAGTTTTATTGTATAATAGATATTAATTTTACAGCCGCGCCGTTCGTAACTCAGTCTCACTCATGCTTGTTTTTACAATATGAGATATGTATATATTTGCAATGTGCTCGTTAAGCCCTTTAATTTGATGGGTATCAAATGAAATGGCATAATTTAAAAAAGTTTTCTTTTAAGTTCATAACTTTATGTCCTCTAGACGGCATGTAACTTCACATAGCACAATAACCAGCGGACGATCAAGACGCAATTACGATCAGTAGTTTAGAAGTTATGAGGTAACACATACCGGTCAAAAACATAACCCTCCTTTTTGGTTCGCCATATCCCGGTAAAAATTTACGAACATCCATTCAAACGTTCATCCCCTATTTAACCACTTTAGGGGATGAATTTACAACAAGTCTTCCTTATGTCACTTAAGGAACTCTTGTGCAAAATCTCATGCAGTGTTATATACTCTAAGATCTAGACCCACTGGTTTAGGCTGTGTGCTGTCTTTCAGCGAATGAACGTAAGATTTTTACATTCTACACTTCACAGTTGAACAATTTCGAATTCTCTCTCTTCTATTTAGTTCAGTAGGCAACATGATAATCCAAATCCATAACGAAAAAGACATGTCCAAACTAATTAATAAATCAGTAAACTGTAACAACTAAAAGTTTCCAACAAATCTATCATAATCATTTACAATTCATCAAACCGCCAGCTAGTTATTTGTTCGAAGTCGGCCATTTTGACGGAATATCCGATATGCCTTCCGGATATATTATACGCGAATTTTGTGGTTGAAAATTGTCAATTTTACCCAAAACACGTGCAAAGAGTTATGGTACGGTTAATTGGATCGGTTCAAACGACATGAAAAGCTAACGGAAATTCCAATTTGTTTTTGTATTGATTTTGACAACGTGATGTAGCTGTCGCGTGTAATTACTTCCTTTATCCAACGGTAACTCGTGCCTTCCTACCTTCGCTAGTGAGGGTACTTAAGTATTATCGGAGCGCCCTTGGCAGTCAATCCCACCACAAACCTTTCTGAGCAGCTAAGCCCTCACTGCGGCATGAGGTTTTCTCGTATTGCTTGTGCCGGCCGGAACTTGTAAGAATTTTATAGATATTGGAAAAAATATTTATTAATCACCAACTTGCACTAACAGTAGTAAGACAAATTATAATTTTATATATAAGACAAGTTATAGGCTAATAAGAGACAATCGTGAAATTAAAATAAGACAAACTAAATTTACTCGCAATTATTCAAAATTAAATAGAATTAAACAAAATTAAATAGAATTGTACAAAATTAAATAGAATTATACAAAATTAAATAGAATTATACAAAATTAAATAGAATTATACAAAATTAAATAGAATTATACAAAATTAAATAGAATTATACAAAATTACATAGAATTATACAAAATTAAATAAGATAGAAATGTGCCTATGTTATACAGGGTATAGTATAATTACTACCACTACTACTACCACTACACTACTATTGGATTACTTCCACTTTTAGTTTGTTTTTATTTTGTGTTTCACGAACTGTGTCCAAATAAACGTTTTCTTTCTTTCTTTTATAATGATTATAGACCCACAAACAGTTGAGAGGATATACGAGTATTATTCCTTCAGTGAAAATAGTCCCCAAGAGTCAAATTCCAATAATTTATTTTCTCTTCACTAACAATGGCATCTTATAATTTAGACAACCTTGAAAAACTATATGACACTAGTTTGTGGGAGACTGGTGTCTGCACTAGGAATACCTGTATAGCAATTCACCAGTGTCCTACCACACCGTATGTAGGTAAACATAATCAGTTAATTAGTAAATGTGAAGGGCATAACATAAAAATCGATTACTTACTTGACTTGACTGACGAAAACAATAACCTTCCTTTTTTTTAAGTCGGTAAAAAGAGAAGTAAATGCAAAAAAATACGTGAAGTTTTAAGTGTCGAGAATTTAGAGGGATGGACTATGAGACTATGACTAACAGAGTCAACGTAAGTGTACTCTCTGATCAGTCAACCTTGCTACCTAGTTGAGTAGTTAATCTTTCGGCACAAGCTTTTCTCGTAAAGCTTTTCTCTATACGAAAACATAATAATAAAATGTTAAGGTGTATTATTTCACGAGTATATTGTTATATTATCAATGAAGCACAAAATCGATCATGCTCATTCACGTCGGCGTGGAAATATTCAATGCCTTCCGGATATAGATAAGTACTTGGCGGTTGAAAATTGACAATTTCTGTCAAGCCACGTGCAATGATGGTTACATCTTTATTTGAATGGAATAAAAGACTTATTACCTGCTGATTTTGGCTCAGGGTTCCAAATATTTCTAATATATAAAATTCTCGTGTCACAGTGTTTGTAACAAAACTCCCTTGAAACGGCTAGACCGATTTTTATGAAATTTTGTGTGTATATTCAGTAGGTCTGCGAATAGGACATGAACTATTTTTCATAAGACTAAATGATAAGGGTGGTCCACCCCGAAAAATATTGGACATTTTTTATTTTTATAATTCGGCAATAAAAAATACACACAAGCATACATTTTCACCAACCCCTAGGGTAGCTAGGGAAGGTAGGGTAGGTAGGGCAGGTATGGTAGGGTAGGTAGATAGGTAGCTAGGTGCGCCGTAGATAAGTTCTTAGTGATACCCGTGCGAAGCCGGG
Source organism: Agrochola macilenta (assembly GCA_916701695.1). NCBI lineage: Eukaryota > Metazoa > Arthropoda > Insecta > Lepidoptera > Noctuidae > Agrochola > Agrochola macilenta. Next base: position 15,958,910 of record OU753560.1, on the reverse strand, counting down.
GCGGGCAGCTAGTTTACCTATATAATTTTTGTCGACAGAATTTATTTGTCTTTCTTTCCTTTGCTTTCTTTTCTGGCTCTTATCCAACATAGAGATTCATTTTCAAAATTCATAATCCAAGCTGAGCTCATTGGTCACGCCACAATTGCGGCGATAAGTCCCCTCTTTGAGGAGTGGATAGAGAGGCGCCACCTTCCGCCTTCACCTTCCGCCTGACGCAGGTCCTCACCGGACACGGTTGTTTCGGGAGGTTCCTGTTCAGGATAAAGCGGGAGGAATAGCCCGGGTGTCACCATTGTGTGGATCGCCCGGAGGACACGGTGGAGGTCTACCCGGCTTGGGCGGGGCACCACCGTGTCCTCACGGAGGCGATCGGCGGCGGCGATCTCTCGCGTCCGGCCCTGATTCAAGCCATGGTCCGGAGCGAGAGTGCATGGGAGGCCGTCACCTCCTTCTGCGAAGCAGTTATGCTCACGAAGGAGGAGGCGGAGCGCGCGAGGGAGATGCAAGCTGCACGCCCTCGCGCCCCTAGTCGCCGCAGAAGACGTTCCGGGCATCGGGAGTCACGAGCCGACTTCCGGCCACCGTAGGCGCGGGCTTGCGGCTCGCCGTCCGATAAGGACCAGGCCCGGGTCGACGGCGCGTTGTGTTCCACGCGCGCCTCAAAGAGATGTCAGCACCAACTGACGGGGTCCGTAAGGACCAATGCCTGCTGGGGTTGCGGGTTTGTCCGAAAGGGATATCGCGGCCCCGGCACACAGGCAACGGAAGGAACACGGGTGGGTTTTAGTCAGTAAAAGTCTGACACGCTCTCTCGCTCTGCCCAGAGCGGGAGAAGTTATTTGATGATTTCCCAACCACAAAAAAAAAAAAAAAACTGAGCTCATAAGCTCACTTCTAAGGATTTCATCAGAACCTTGCAAAACAAATACTCCCTAATAAATTGGTAACAGTTACCAAAATCGAAAACATCATAAAAAAAAAAAAAGCAACGAATACTTGTTAGGAAGTCGTTGAATATTGAAATATTGCCTTTCCGATATTACAATATTATGTTGTTACTGCTGAAATATGTCAAACGGAAACTATCCAGCTAATTGATAATGGTTTACTTCAAGTGAGGTTTCGACAATATTTCATCCGCATCAAATTATGGTTTACTGCATTTCAATCCGCGCGACAACCTCACTTGCCGCGCGGTCCAGTCTTAATAAATTATGCCGTCTGTTACCAAGTCGGTGAAATCGATATGTTGGTATCGATTTGCTTTTGAGAAAATACTCTACCGACTATGAGTTAGATTATCTTATTTAACACTTTTTCACCTACGTCTGGGTCTCTAGTAGGATAGTCATAAGTCTCAGGAGCTCAGCCACTAATACATTGTATTATATTCTCTCTTGTCAAGTATGTCAACATCAACAAGTATTTATTTACATTTAACAACTAACAATTTAAAAACTAACAGACCTAAAATAATAATAATATGTACAAGTATATAAGAAAGGGGTGGGGGGGGGAAAAAATCATAGGGCATCAAAAAATTCGTCCGCATCGTTGTCAACAGGAAAAGTGCCCAAAAGGCTGGCAGCATTGCCACGTTGTATGGCAATGCTGATTCTCTGGCCGAAGAATAGGCCAGCCTTCTGGTCACATGAAGAGTCGACCAACCGCTTTGCGATGTCTTGAAAGTCTAAGTGGGCACTCGGACCCCATGGCCCTAGTGTTTCAACCCCAAACGGCTTAAACATATAAGTCCCAATAAGATTGGAGTATTTGCGCCGTTTGAGGTTTTCCGCACCTGCAGTAGCAGCCCCAGCACAGCCCACCGTGCTAGGAAGAGGGGAGGTCGCAAGGGTGTCGACACACGTTGCATCCCACACTAAAGCGTACCTTGTAGCTAAATAATATGAGTATTATGACACAGATATTGGGTATTTATTTATTTTAGTTTCTCATTCACAACACACCACACACACTGATGTATGTCACAACATTATGTTTTATTTGATTTTGTGAGTTTTTCATGTTATTCTATCTTTTACTACTTACCTCTAATTTATTCTGTTAATTTATTAAAACGGACACACACTTCCCTGTCTTTATTATTCTAGCGTATGGCACTCGTGGGTTGCAGCTGAAAATCAGCGTCAGGTGGTACACTGTGTGTTGCCATCTGACATTTATGCTGAGCTGAGGCCCTATTGGCATTATAATCATTGTTTTCTGTTTTTTTTTAGTTATAAGCTGTATTTTTCTGCTGTAATGCCAATAAACGCATTTTACTCTTTCTTTCTTTCTTTCTTTCAAAGGCCTACCTACCTTCCAAAGCATTATGGTCATTCCATCTGGTCTCTTCCCATCGTCGCGTGCCAAGCCGTTGGGATTCTCTCTTTATTTTCTATTAAAATAGTACTCGTAAAGAAGATTTTTTGTCCGTGTTTCATTTCATAGTCTACAATCTTTGTTCCACAATAGTGAATCAATGTGTAGCCACAAAACATATTATACGCAGTTTTTTGCCCACGGCTTCGCCCGCGTGGATGTCGGAAATAATCCATCCCACAGGAACAAACTACCTGCATTAAAAGTACCCTATGTGTTGATCCAGGTTATACACTATCTTTGTCCTAAATTTCATCCAAATCCGTTCACACGTTTTTGCACTAATCTAGAATATACACCCAGATAAGCAAACGGACGAAAATTCTAAAAACTATATTTTCGGTATCAGACAACTCTCAATATACAGCAGTATATAATATTGAGGAGCTCGTGGCTAAGTAACAACAGCCGCACTGGTCGATCCATCAGGTTAAGCTACGCTTGCCGGGGTTGGTCAGTGGATGGGTGACCATCTTTACATACCGAGAATCCTCCGTGCCTCGGAAAGCACGTTAAGCCGTTGGTCCCGGCTGTCATTCGTAGATCTTTGACAGTCGTTACGAGTCGTCAGAATCCCGAAAGTCTGACACCACTCTTACCAAGGGGTATCGTATTACCCAGTTACTGGGTTGTGGAGGTCAGATAGGCAGTCGCTCCATGTAAAATACTGGTATTCAGCTGCATCCGGTTAGACTGGAAGCCGACCCCAACATAGTTGGGAAAAGGCTAGGTAGATTGATTGACAACTCTCAATATACAGTTTTGTCTTCTATTATTATTTAATTATATAGATTTTATTTAAGTAGATTGTGTATTTAACACTTTAAGGGACAGTAAACGCCCATAGCAATAAAACTTCTATTGTGTCTCGTTCAGTGTCCTTGAATGCGTTAATATTGTATTTACACGTTGATAGAGTATTAAGGAAAACAAATTGTAGACGATCAAACGAATTCTCATCGCAATTTTTTTTTTTTTAGTTTGACTGATTCTACGTATTTTCAAGTCGTGACGCCCCCAGCTATAGTCTCCTTCTCTCAAACAAATATTACTTTTACGGCTAGTTTAACTTAAGTTAAACTCCTTTACCGTTTTTATCCTCGCAAAGCAGTTAACAGTTACGTCGAGGTATACAGTTATTACTTGAATTTAGTTCTTTTGTTTTTATTTCTTAATCACTTCTTATTCTCATAATGCTAGAGGACAGCCTACTCCCTCTCAAGAGAGGAAGCCTGTATCCCAGCAGTAATAGGAACATTAGAGGGTAATTATACTATTGCAATTTCAAAATAAACAAACGCAATTCATCTACAAAAATTGGCAAACCTAAAGAGAACGAACTGAAACCACAATTTTTCTGATAAGTGTCAATAAAGCCTTATCCATCATTCTCATCCCAACAACTGAAAACCCCCAATTTTAATTCAATAACTCTCTTCATTACTCACAAACCCTTTTTGCTAGAACTCCCAAAACTAAACTAAACCAGTTTGACATAATCGATGGCAACTATTGATTGCGTCTCGAGTGCCCTCCAAGCAATTAAGCTAGTTAAAAAGACATTGTATTGTTAGATAAAGTACGTCTTCACGACTTGTGATTGCCATAGATATCCGAAGTCTGAGTCTCCCGTCCTTACCTGTTGCTTGAACCTCGAGAAAGTGACGCGACTGAAATGCGCCGCCGCCCTGTGTTGCCAGAAATGTGAAAATTCCCAAATTATTTGGAAGTTTTGGTTCTTCTTCTTCTTTTCGTGTGGTTAGTGACTAACCTGGTGTCTGAGTTTAAAAGCCGCCTCCGACTTGGCTTCACATACCGTCGAGAAATATCTCTCAGGCATGCCGGTTTCCTCACGATGTCTTCCTTCACCGTTTTTGAAGCAAGTGATAATTATACTATATTACGCACATGAATCCGGAAAGTCAGGGGTGCGAGCCTTGGGTTCAAACTCGAGACCTATGACAAAAAAACTAGAAATGAAAAATTGTGAGTGATTGTTAACCTAAGACTTATGATTGTTAATGATGTCATCTCGTTGTCGTGAAATTCTGTTGGCCTACCATTTTGACTTGCATAAGGGCACTTGTTTATTTGCCGCCTAGGACTTAGGATAATAATTCTGCCGGGGTCGCGGGAAAGTCCGAAAGGGAACTGAAGGAACACGGGTGGGTTTTAGTCAGTAAGAGTCTGGCATGTGTGATCTAGCGAGATCACTTGTCTTAAACTCATACCTACAAATAAGTGCGTATTCTACTTCTTGTGGTTGTTTAAGCCTATCCACTCTAACAGTAGCCTGACTGACATTGTCAACACTCTTTTAATTAAATACGTTTACGGCTCAGGTAAAGTACCGCGTATTATCTAAGGCTAAGCCTTACAAAACATACCCACATGAGTCCGCCCACTACTGAATAATTCCTTTCATCAATGTCCACATAATGACTAACAATTAGTCTAAATCCTGCACATGGGCACTGACCCGAAAGCCCCCATTACACGGGTGGGTACATTTGAAACTATACTACTCGACGTCACGGATGTGGGTGCGGGTGATTCTGCAATTGAGGGCTGGCAACACCGGCCCGGGCGGAGGCAGTGTGCGCGAGCCGTCAGCCGCGCCGACCGCTCCCCGACAACCCTAGTCATAAGTGACAACAGACTCTATAGCACACCTCTAATTAGTTATACGTGTTTAAAAAAAAACTTGTGGCTTTCTTCAACTTAATTGCACAGTGCTCAAATCGTGTTCTAGGTAGCGGAAGTAGTTTTATTTTGTTTTTTGTTGAGTTTTGAAACTAAGTGCAACGCGTGTTTTTTAAATATTTATCAGGTGTTTTACGTCGTACAAAAAATTCGCGGTCGATTTTTTATAAAGCTTTTTTTATGAGGTTAAATCCATGTTTGTCATCATAAATTCTAGAGATAATATGTAAAATTTCTTCGTGTTCGCTCGCGAGTCTGCGCATATTTACATATTAATAGAAATTTACATATTTACTCAAAGTGTTAGTGCATGTCGCTCTGTGAACTGTGTTTGGCTTCTTTTAATAATTTTAAACTTTCCTTGAAGAAGATAAATTGATGAATATCAAAGCAAAACGAAAGATATAATCATAATTACTAACAAAACTATTTCTTTATTACTACTGTACGTATAGATAGATAGCTTAAAAGCTACGTTAAGTATTTAATTCAATTTTCGAAGCTCCAAAGCAAAATAAAATCTTAACAAAAACCATCAGATTAATCCTTCAAAGCCACAAACTCATTCATACTTGAAACGTAATCACAGCATCAGCAACTCGAAAATTTAAATAAACTCGCAATCTCCGCGATTATAACCCTCAAGGGAGCGGTAGAGACGCAACAGTTAGTTCATAATCTTGCCCCGAGTTTTATCACGGCCATTCGCATTACCCATGTATGAATAAACCTCTTTCACAAGTCTCTCTCTCTCTCTCTCTCTCAAGTCTCCTTCATATTTAAAATTAAAAAGTCCTACCGTTATTTTTTTAATTGCAATTCCACTACGTACGTAAAAGGATGCGAGTATTGCTCGTTTCATACGTACGGTACGTAAGACCTCGCATTTGCTGAAAGTAATTAAAATGCTGTCAGAGAATAATTGGATTTATGATACCCCGTATTAACATCTTCATATTGCGTGTGCTGACAGAGAGGCTTTTAATTACTTTTGATAATGTTTACCGAATGATAAGCGGATGAGGATATAAATCTCGTTAGCATATAGATTCTATTTCTGGCGCCCAACATGGGGCCAAAGTTGATCGATGCCCTTGACTCAAACCTTTACTAAATAAGTAAAGAAAAGCAATTACACGAGACGGGGAGGTATTACGTTCACAAAATGTCAATGTGAAATCAATATAGTTCACAAGAATTGTACCGAAGCGGGCCTGTCACTTTGTACTTTCGTATTAAATTACTGTAACTTGATCTTTGAGCTGTTTTTATGTACATAGATAAAAAATCCATTTCACAGTTCTAATTTACTAGCAGCACATCCAATCCATCACAACTTGGGATTTGTTTTTTAACTTTCGATATTCATGTCTGCTGTGGTTATACGCCGTAGAATTTGTAGAGAGCAACGAAATATGGATTTTCCGCGAAAAGCTTTCGCTCAGGGCTGCGCATTGATTAGAAGCGGGGAGTAAACAAACACCCACCTTTAATGTCGTAGAATTACTACGATACGTAACAGCTCTTACTACGGGTATTAAATAAGATGGCGTAAGAAGGTCCACTCCTAAAACTTCTTATCTTCACGTCAGACTTACAATAAAATTCATTTAAGGGCGGATTTTTCCAACGTCAGATATCTTTAACTGAGGAATAATTTTGAACTGTTGATAGGTTTCCCATATAAAAACAGTTAGACTGTAAATTTTACAACATGGATAAAATATATCTGACTTTGCTAAAATCAGCTCTAAGTTATATAATCTTCTTTAATTAATACCGACTATTAATTTAACGAGATATTTTTGCACAGTTGCGACTTTCGTCGCCGTGAAGTGAAACCCTCGTAAAGACAAATTCATTGTTTTTCTTTTTATTTAATTTGGGTAGAAAACCTTGTAATGTTTAGAACGTGTAATATAATGTAAATTTTTGTGATGTTTCTGTTTTTATTTTGTTTTATTTATTTATATATACTTTATTGTACACCAGAAAATACATAGTAAATAATATATTTAACACTACAAAACATACAATGGGTGGCCTTATTGCTTTCTGCGATCTCTTCCAGCCAACCTTGGAATGGACAGTGATTGCGTGGACATAAAAATGGGGTTGACATTGGTGCAAAATAATAATTATATAGATACAATATATTATAATAGATACATAGATAGATATAATTATATATATGCTATATAATAGAAACATAATAAATATATAAGAATATTTATATATACAACGACAATAAATGACGACTACAGATTATTACAGCTACAAGAACAAGATCAGAATAACAAGTAATGTTCCTTCACGAGTCTCTTAAATACTGGTAACGATTGCGCGCGTTTTATTTGAACTGGCAATGCATTCCACAAACGAGCGGCGGTGTTTTGTTCCTTAATTAATAAAAAATAAAAATAAACAAACGTGCACAGATTGATGATAACGAGAACCTCGAGAATCGAGAATCGTTAATGACGGCCATTTTTCAGATAGTATCTTCCCCTGTAAAATTACGTTTATTTCAATCAGGAGGTTTCACTGCACGGCGACGATATGTGCGTATGAGGTCATTATCGAGTATATTATAAAGTGGGCCTTCTATACACGTTTCTGTTCGATCAATTGTGCGGTGTCCCGGCGCCCACGCAGGACAAACGCTGTCTACGACCCCGGTAACGCCGGCGACAAGCCGTCTGTTACGAAATCAATTAAAAATCTTAACCATAATTCCATTTAATCGTTCGGTTTTATCTTTTACATAATTGCTTTTGATAGGTACTTATTTAATCCTTTTCAAGTAAATTGGAAGGGTTTTTCGAAGTATTTTCAAAAGAATTCACAATGTTTTTGTCTATTAAAACATGGTTTAGTTAACAACTTGACTCCCTGTTAGTTAAGTTTAGATTATAGACACTTAACAAAATTGTAACTGATTGCGTTTTGCCAAATTGAGTAAAGTGAGTAACCTTGGTGATTAAAATTTAAACACTCGCAGCATACAATTAACTTGTTCAGTTCTTTCCTTTTCATAATTATGGTTAGTGACTAACCTGGCGTCAGAGTTTTTATGCCGCCCATGGGCCGCCTCTGACTTGGCTTCACATGCCGTCGAAAAATAACTCTCAGGCATGCCGGTTTCCTCACGATGTTTTCTTACACCGTTTTTGAAGCAAGTGATAAATTATACAATATGCTTATGAGAATCACACAATTTACGAATCAGAGGTTCGAACTCGAGACCTATGCAGTCCGACGATTATAACACTAGGCTATCACTGCTGAATATAATTATTAAAAAATTAACACTGCATTTACAGTACATTGCATTTGCAGTAATAAGTAAAGTAACCTGTGCAATGCTCAAGTCACATCTAGTTATTGAATAATGGAGAAGTGTTAACCTCTGATTTATCGATCGAAACACATAAAAGTGAAACTATCTTAATATACGTAGTTTTTCCTCCAGTATACTTTCCATTATTACCTCACATTTGTTATCAAAGGCTACTTCGTAACTGCAATAAATTATCTCTAGGTACTCGGTTGGCGGGTAGTTTGCGGTCTGCTCCGTGCGCTACTGCGAACAAAACGCGATTCGTCATAGCTTTTAATTAAAGTAATAAGCTTTCTTACACTGCGTTTTGTTCGCTCGGCTTACAGGCGTTAATTTGTGGTTCTTTCGAGTTTTGTAAGTCACATGATTCTTTTGTAGATTTAACACCTTTTGGTGAACTTTTTGATTCAAAGAGTTAAATAATTTTGTAGAGCATTTCATAATTTTTTCAGAGAACGGTTATTTAAATTAATTTAAAGGGTAGGAAAAGGGGTTGACTCTTTATTTGAGTATATTATCGATTGCAGTAACCAAACGATTAAGTAAATTGTTTGGTTATTAACCAAATTAAAAAAACAAAAAAAAATACAAAAAAAAATAAAAAAATGTGTCATACTTATGTAAATATTACTTACTTCGTGACAATACCGAACAAACTAACGGCTACATAAATTATGAAGAGCCCGACGACGACGCCACAATTTAATTTTATACTAACTTTTGTCCGCGTGGAGGTCGGATATTATCCCACGAGAACTCAAACTCAAAATCAAACTCAAAGCATTTATTTCAATTAAACCATTTACAGGCACTTTTGAATTGTCAAATAGTCGCGTCAGTTAGTCAGATAGTTGAAGCTAGTTGCCCATTCCAAAACGTAGATCTTTATGGAGAAGAACGGGCAAGAAACTCCAAGGACACTCTTTTAAATATAGAAAATTACAAAATCCTGGGTACATTATTCTTGTTGCTTCTATATGTGAGAACAATGTACAAAAAATAATCAAAACAATTCAAAATATAAGATTAAAAATAAGCCATGGCAGATAAGAGATGACCAGTCACAACTGACGGCTACCACGAACGTACTACCAGGATGTAAAGTATCCTATGTATTAATACTGGTTATAAACTATCTATGAGCCTTTCGTCCAAATCCGTTCAACCGTTTTTGCGTGATTGAGTAACAAATAACCAAAGATACAAACTTTCACGTTTATAACATTAATATATTAATACTAGATGATCCGGTGAACTTCGTACCACGTGAGACAAAGTTTAGATTTTTTTTATTTTTCGGCTGTACCTTTGCGTTTTTCCAATATATTTTTTCCTAAACCAGTCTAGTATTGCGGAGAACAAACAAAAAAAAACCCTCGAGTCATTTTTGAGTTTTTGCGAGACTTATGCACGGCAATAGGGATGATGACAAAAAATTCAGTTTGACAGATGACAGTTTTAGTCCGTCATGGAGATTATTAAAAAAAATATTAGACACGTATTTTTTATATTTTATGTAATTTAAAGATTACGGCGATACATTGAGTTAAAATGTGCCAAGACGTCTTTATTTTTATTTTATATAGGGCATCTCGCAGTTAACCTCTGAGGAGAACGTAGCTGCTTAACCGGACTTTCCTGTGGCTGCCTTAAGCTTCTACACTTAAAGCCTCCAGAGACGTCACGAGTATGTAGATTTTATACTTACTTCTGACGTGGCGACCCCACTCCCCCAACTTAAAATGCGTTTTATCTAAGTATTTTTTTAATTAATATGATTAAGCAAAAAATACGTGTCTAATATTTTTTTATTATCTGACTGAAGGACTTATTAGTTTTTTTTTTTACCCAGGCTTCATCCCTATTGATTTTTTTATTTAAATATATATAATAGATAGTAAAAATAAGAATAGTAGTATAGTAAGATTTCTATTCTCCACCTAATCATAATTTAATTCGCCAGCTAGTCGAACAAAAAAAACTATAACCAACAACGAAATAAACAGTAATAAATCTTAGTACCTATGTGTATTTACGGCAAGTAGTCGTAAGTGAATAGTGATGGTACCAGTGTGAAAAGAACAATGAGTGGGTTAGGCCCGCCTGGCGTTTGGGCCGCACAGAAACGGCTGGAGTCTTGGGCCCGGGCCGCAAGGGAGAGGACTTCGAGTGCCAGTAGCGGACAGAGCCATAATTCTACAGACAGCTTCGGCGATGACAAGTCACACGGCAGTCTTAATGTAAGTAGTAAACTAGTAGAACATGCCCTGAGGGAATATTATTTCACAGTCCGTGAACGAGCGCCGTCAGTAGAGACTGGTCATCTCTTAGCTGCCATGGCTTATTTTAATTTTTGAATTGTTTTTATTTTCTTATTACGGACGCTTTTAACGTGCACGTCTTTCTACATTGTTCTCACATGTATAATTATTGTATCTTGTAACAATATTTTGATTTAAAAGAGTGTCCAGGGAGTTTCTTGCCCGTTCTTCTCCATAGGAACCTACTACGCTTTGGAATGGGCAACTAGCTTCACCTTTCTGACTGACCGACGCCTTGTCAATTCAAAAGTGCTTGTTATTGGTTTATTTAAAATAAATGCTTTGAGTTTGAGTGTTTTACAGTTTCAATAGCCACTGGCCGCGGTTTCATCCTAAATAAAGGGTCTCGTTGGTCTAGTTGTCGAAAGTGGCCCTGGATTCGATTCCTAGGTCGGGCTAGATGTTATTGGGTTTTCCATCAGGAATTTCTCAATAGCAGCCCGGAGTCTGGATTTGTGCCCGGTTGATGGCAATAGGCTCGCCCCTTATTACATGTGTTTTAAACGTAACTGGCGAAATGTGGGTGTAATAATAGGTACACCTCTGCACAACCCTTCAGGAAAGAAGCGCGAAGCTATGTACCTATAGGGTATCCTATGCGTTAATCGAAGATTATGGTTCATCTATGTACCTCTCATCCAAATCCATTGCGTTGTATCTATATAATAAAAATCAATTGCTGTTCGTTTGTCTCGCTAAAACTCGAGAACAGCTGGGCCGATTTAGCTGGTTTTGGTTTTGAAATGTTTGTCATAGTCCAGGGAAGGTTTAAACGGTGGCTAGGGTAGGTAGAGTTTAGTGCTACCCGTGCGAAGTCGGGGCGGGTAAAGCTAGTATATTATAAAACAAAGTCGCTTTTCGCGTTTGTCAGTATGTCCGCGTTGTTCTCCCAAACCACGCAACAGATTTTGATGAGGTTTTCACCATCGTTTACAGAATTTAATCCGGAATGTTTATGTGTATAATACGCTAATATTAAAGTTACGTTTACCTAAGAAATCTCGATGTTTTGTCAAGTCGTAAAAACCGTGCGAAGCGAAGCGGGTCGTTAGTTTAGTAATAAACATCTGCGCAAACTTTTACACCTTCAATATTCATAGAGACTTTGATTTAATTTAATTATCAGTCGATATTGTTTCACTGTTTAACAAAAACTCCATTCTTGGTAAGTGCTGCAATTTTGTGCTGCTTCTTTTCAATTATCACGGAAAACTTCTAAGTTCAAGACAATCACGGAGCTCCAGACCTGCTACAGAAATAATATTGTCTATTGATACAACTTTTATCTTGCAAGAGACCGAAGTTTAAAAGCTTTTCATAGTTTTCTTGATAATAATCATTTATTCATTATTCAACAAAGTTGATCCATGGGAAAGCTTATTATTTTTAGTTAGTTTTGTGGGGACAGGGTAGTTAAAAGAATTACAAACAAATTCAAAGTTTAAAATCATTTATTTCAATCCATTTAAGATCATATGTTGTACATTTAAAATCAAATTAAAATTTTAATCACAATAAATATATATAAAAATAACGAATTAAATAATATAAATAAAATTAATAATTGAGTAAATATTGTTTTTTGAAGAATGTGCCTAAATATTTAAAAAAGATCGAAGGTAAAGTTACTTTTGCCGCGGTCAGTTCGTGAATAAGTGATTATCTATTACATATCGAGAGCCCTCCTTGCCTCCGCAAGCACGTAAAGCCGTTGGTCCCAGCTGTCATTAGATATTTGACGGTTGTTACGGGTAGTCAGAAGGCCATGCAAAAGTCTGACCAGCCTTACCAAAGGGTATCGTGTTACCCAGTAACTGGGTTGTGGAGGTCACATAGGCAGTCGCTTCATGTAAAATACTGGTATTCAACTGCATCCGGTTAGACTGGAAGCTGACCTAAATATGTAGTGCTAGGGAGGTACAATATTCAACTAAGATGTAGTTAGGGGGATATCACACTATCATATTTATGATCATAGACATAATGAAATTGTAAAAAAGACATATTATGGGTAGGTATATCCTTACACTATCATATATCTAGGATCATATTATCATATACCTATATACGAAGCTCACAAATTATCCATAATTTGTCTATTTTACAATTTAATTATATATATGACTCATAGATCTATGATCATAGATATGATAGATATTCCCCTTAGAAACGATTTACACCTACCAAGCTTGTTCATTTAGGTATTTATTTATTTACTGAAATTGTAATTTACCTGAGAGAAAGTTTTTTGTATTCTAATTAGTCGAGAGCAAAGTTTTTCTAGTTCACAATCCATTTTCATTTTCGTTCAATTCATTTTTGGAACCCATTTGTATGATACAAATGGGTTCCAAAAATGAAATATGATCGTCATGATTCTATCCTGATTATATGCCTCTTCACAGTTTTCTTTATAGCAAAAATCATTTTCTCAAACATTATTTTGACAACCTTCTGCGAGATAAATCGAAAATGCTGTACTGGTCAAAACCATGCGAGAGACCGGCCGGCAATGTCAGTATGGAAATCCATATTTCGCGTTAGCGGCCGAATAAATTACTATGAAAACTCATATCTGTCGTGTTATTTAAAAATGGAATGAAATTTTACGTCGACACATGGCAACCAAGGAGATAACTTATCAGAGATTTTATTTATATTTCGATTTGGTTTGCAATTGAACATATTGGCGCGTAAAAACTTATGGTTGTTCATCATTGATTGCGAATTATTTGAGAAAAGTACTATACTCGTACAAGCCTTGGCCGCAACCAGGCATTGATGGACTCACGTATGTGTGCCTCGGCTTCCCCTCAGCCCACATTTTCATGATCGTCCATCGATGTTCCTGTTGCAGGCCGCGACAGTAATGTACTATTAGTTAACAATATCCTAGCTAGCCTTCATAATTGAGCATTTGTTTTATTTGGAAAGAAAAAAAACTAGCAGCTGCCCGCGGCTTCGCCCGTGTGGATCCTAATTATTTTTCTAAAATAAAAGTAGCCGTGGTTACTCCTTATAAAATCAGCTATCTGCCAGTTTAATTCAAGTGAAATTCGGTCCACCCATTTTGGAGATTAGCCGGAACAAACAGACAGACAGTCAATTTTTTATTTTTTGTTTATTATTATGAACTGTATGCATTTAGTGAAAAGCTGTTATTTTGACATTACAAACAGACACTTCAATTTTAATAATTTGTATGTATGTACAAATATACATACAGTTTTACCAATCATACAAAGCTAATACAAGATTTTCACTACTGCGAAGTCGGAAACGATAAATATTGGAGGTATTTATCGTTTCCGACTTCGCAGCTTGTTCATTTATTTATTTGTTGGAGTTTTATTCGAGTCGAGAGCAAAGTTTTTCTTTTTGTGAATCCATACCATCATTCAAATAGTTTCTATGAAATATGATAGCAATAGCTGCCTGAATCGAGTGTAAAATCCGTTTTTATTCGGAGAAAAGCGAGCATTGATTGATCACCACGTTTGCTCGCTGTGTGCTGGCGATTTCAGATCATGCTATGAAGGCTTACATACAATGTTTGTCATCTCAGTAAAGTACAGTAAAGCTCCTAGATTGAATAAAATTGTACCTACGTCGTGATAATTGATGGATTGTGTGAGGAATTATATGAAAGAAAAAATTAGTGAATAATACCGTTACGGTTGACAGGGGAGAATCGAAGAAGAAAAAGTGTACGCCGACTCCACGTAACATGATACAAGGGCAGGAAGATGATGGTCCTCATATGGCCTGACCAAGAATTTGTCTGGACTTCAAAAGAGACTTTGACCTGAGTTTGTTTCGCCATTTCTTCTAAGGGGTAGTCGGATAATAATATGTCACTTTTTCATTTAAATAAAAAATTAAGCGAGATGGAAGTTCTTTTAGTGTAAGCTTATTAGGCGCTTTGAGCCGTTTTTGTTAGGGGTAAACTTATGGATTCGCTTCACCGACGCGCTGTAGTGCTTTATTATAGAATATTGATAGTGCTAATACCAGTTTTAAGTTTTCACTCCTGTTACAGTCCCCATATTTTTTAGGGTACCGTACATCAAAAGGAAAAAACGGAACCCTTATAGGATCACTTCGTTGTCCATTCGTCAGTCTGTCAAGACACTTATTCTCAGGAACGCGTGGAGGTATCAAATTAAAATTAATATCAAATACGTAGGTCTGTAGTCTCTTGGATGACTAAAAATAACAAGCTTCTAAGTCAACGCAATAAAAAAGTACGGCCATTTAAGCGACATATTTTGATACTCGCAAATAACTTAAAACCTACAGAGTACTTTCCGTTGACCTAGAATCATGAAATTTGGCAGGAAACTAGGTCTCACAGCACAAGTAAAGGAAAAAGTCGGAAAATCGTTAATTTGTAGTTTTATCCCATTTTTTTTTGCGATTACAAACATACATTTGCAGTTGGAGAATTGACTGTAACGGATATAGATGTATGGGAGAACATGTTTTTCCACTACAGAGTTAAGTTTGTTTTTGGGATAAATTCATTCCAACTACGGAATCCTCTATTATGCGTGGTCCGACACGCACTTGGCCGGGTTTTTTTAATATGACGTGTAAAAGTGATTCCGATATCCTATTTACAGCGTAAACTATTTCATTTCATTTCATGAGTCCCTACGTGCTAACATATCAAAAAGCCACATTAGTCTCTCACTCTATGTCAGGTTTCGACCCCACAAACCATGCTGAGATATGGTTATCAACACCACAAAAAAAATACTATCATGAAATACCTACTTGTTGCCTACTTGTACCTTAAGTAATACAATTCACATCTAACCATATTAATGATCAATCAATATGAATGAATGACAAGATTACATTTTATTCCTTCAGTTATATATGAGATGGCAAATGTAATAAAAATACGCTCGAGTACGCAATGAACATAATAAATGCTTTAATGCTATTCAACGATACGAAATCAATACATGTACCGAGTCGTAGTTATTGAGGCGTTCATTATGTCGTCGTATATACCTAAGAAAGATTCCGTGGAAATAACTATTATTTTTCTAACTACTACTAAGTAATCGTTAATACTGTTACTTACCTACTTGGTTTTTCAATGACTGATGTGGTTTTCCCCAAGGTTTCATTTCAGTCCTTGGCTGAAATGTAACGTTTATCGATAGACGATTAATTCTTTGAGATAAAGAAAAAAGGAACGAAAATACATTTGTTTGCGGTGAACATGACGCAAGTAAAGAACACGAAAAGAACAATTTGGGAAAAAATATACTTCACATCCACGCAAAATGGCCGTCGCTGTTAATGTTTTCGACCAGCGATTATTTTGAAGAAAATGTAAGTTCTTATCTTTACAACAAATAGTTATCACCAATTCGTGCACCTATAAACTTTGGTTTATTATTACATATGCCTCCTACGAAAAATCACTAAGACAATGATAAGGAAGCTCATTTTCAGCAGTGGATTTTAAACATCCACTGTTGAAAATGGACTTCCCATCGGACTTTGTAAAAGGCAGATTTTATCATAAGAAGTATTTTTAACCAACTTCTGTAGCATTCAGCGTATCATTACTTTATCTCGCTCCAATTAACAAAAGTGTCATCGAAAGCGTCAACAGTCAACACGAAATAGTACCAAGGTATCTGAAATGCCGAATTTAAAAAACCGCGCAGTTTTCCGAGTGCCCGTCAACAGGACGTGTTTTGACGGGCACTGCCGCGGGCAAGCCACTAGTTGGAAAAACAAGCGCCTAGCTTATTATTTTTACAATTCAAGAGTTCGAAATAACGAGGGGATCTCTTTCAGTGAAACAAAAAATGAATTCTGGCCTATCGTGAATTCGTGATGTGTACTACATTTTTCTTTTTCTTGTTTATTTTGATGGACTGTGCGTATTTTTTTAATACAAAGCTAGCTGAGGTGCCTTGTGTCTTAAGGCGAAAGCGTCAATATACGAATTTCGCGTAGCCCGCGAAATTCAAATTTTGTTGTAAGTTGATTTAAATATGATTCGCAGCCGTATCAAATTTATATTTATAGAATTGTAATCATAAAAATGATCAATACAACTCTTTAAGTTCATATAATTCCATTGAATGACTAATTTCATGAAATCATGACATTTGACCATTGTGCTTACTTATGTATAGTTGTATTCCTGAGTGTAAAGATTATAATGATGTAAAACCATATTTGTTACGGTCGCGAATCATATTTTAATAAACATAAAACCTGACACTGACCTGCAAATTGCAAAAAACTAAAGAAAATTTGAATTTCGCGGTTTACCTTAGCGCATGCCCCTTAAATTAAAGATCTCTCAGGAAAAGTATGTGCCTCGGCAATCATCGTCTATGTTCGGAAATACGAACACGTGATGAGATCTAATATAGACCTGCTACAACAATGGAAGTAGGTACTTGCCCATTTTTATTACCATGGTTAGAAAATTATAGAACAACACTAACCAACTCCAAAATTCTTTTCAATACTTTACTGACGACAAAGTGCGACTGGAATAGGTAACTCGCTAATACAAAGTGTGGCAGTATAAAACATAGAAGTTTTTCCTTTTTGGATGGTTACTCTGAGGCCCGACGTTCGTGCTAATTCGGAAACACGAAGATTAGCGAAGCGCATACCTTTTTTTGTAAAACTGTACCTACCTTGGTTTGTGTCTTAAGTTTATTCAGCTTGTTAGACCATTTCTAGTAATATGAACGGACTGACACTACTTGCTCTTCGGGAGAGGTTTTTTCAAAGATTCAAAGTGAAACAAGTATTTTTACAATGCATTTACCCGAAAAGAGCGTTTTCCAAGCAGCCCATTTGTGCGGAAAGTGTAATTTTTTTTCACTAATGCTTTTTACTTTTCTGTTTTTTATTTTTAACCTTGTCGTCAGCCCGTCGCGCATCGTCGCAAAGAGTTTTTATTATTTGAGAAAAGTTTTACAAATTAGATGATGGTGATGATGATGACTATTATGATGGTGATGACGATAGCGATGGCAACGATGGCGATGACGATGGTCAAAGTCAAAGTCAGTCAAAACCAGTCGAATTCTAAAAGTCTAAATCAAAAAGTCAACGTCAAAAAGTCTAAGTCAGTAAAAGTCAAAGTCAAAGTCATGAACGTTGTTTATATTATTTATATACGTCAGCCAATATCTCAGATGTTACACATCATATTATGCGACTGCTGTTCTGTTCGCTCGTTCTTTTTATTTCTTCGCACAATGTAAAGTAAAACGTTGTATGATACACGTGCGTTAGATGATTTCCGCACTTGTAGCATAAATAACTATTGAACTGTCTAGGAGACGGTTAGTTATCCAGAAAATTTAAGCTAGTAGTTGCCTGTTCTAAAGCGTAGATCCTTATGGACAAAAAAGGCAAGAAACTCCATGGACACCCGGATGTGATAAAGATAAAGATATCGGAAAAACCGAGAAGTACTGTGGTTGAGGGAAAATAAAAATAAAGTAGGTCTCTGAGGTTCACTTAAGTATGATAAAGTTATAACAAATGTGTCAAGTAAAAATATTCAGAAAAGTAGGACTTTAAAACACCTGGGACTAGGATTATTTTGTTTGTAACTTGCTTAATAGTAGGTAAAGCAAAAACGGTCAATTTAAATTAACCAACGCGCCAGCATCGAAATTTAAATGCCATTTAAAAATTCATGAAGGGTCAAAGGCAATGAGTAACTGTAGCCATAACGCACAAGTGCTTCGGTTTAATCACTATTTCGAGTTGGCACTAAAATTTCAATATGGCTACTACAACGATACTCGCAGCAGGCGTCCCTTTCGCAAAAAATATAGAAACAGAAGAACCACTCCAATCCACAAAAACTCAACCATTCAATATGTAAAAGGGACCTAAAGGCTCACAATTCACAATAAAGCATTGAATCTAGGTATTTCCAAGGTTTAAGTGTGTGGAAACACCGGGAGGGGACGGGTGTCGTGTCTGGCAGCCAACTGCCCAACGATTGAAGTCTAACCGACTTCATCTTATAAACATGTCGTTCGCACGGTAAACTCCAATTGCGCGATGCAGGATTGTGTGACGACAGGATTTGGTGTGACGTCAGGTCTTTGATGAGTAGTTCGCATGTGGCGATGTAGATGCCGCCGCATGCTTATATCACTAATAAGGTCTTGAGTGATGTGTGTATCTATTATTTAGTCAAGAAGCCACTTCATCAAGCAATATAGGAGAAGGATGGCCATCATGGTTATCCTGTGCGCAATTTAAGCCCATGAAGCCATCTGTAAATTATTGTGGTATTGCCACATGAGCATTTATTACCTACTCGGTTAATGACCTTTCCTCGGCTATTCTTTTCTTTGCGTACGGTTAGTGATTAACCTGGTGTCAGAGTTTTAAAGCCGCCCATGGGGCTCTGACTTGGCTTCACATGCCGTCGAGAAATATCTTTCAGGTATACTGGTTTCCTCACGATGTTATCCTTCACCGTTCTTGAAGCAAGTGATAATTATGCAATACGCACATGAATCCGATAAGTCAGAGGTGCGTGCCTTGGCTTCAAACTCGAGACCCATTACTTGGCAGTCTGACGGTCACACGACTAGGCTATCACTGCTGAGCATCTAATAATAATAATGGAATAATTTCCGTTGCATATACATTTGTTCAAATTATTAATAATTATTGATTTTTTGTAGAGCTTCTGAATCTTTTTATATAGTGGTTGCTATAATTGAATATTGTTCGTGAGTACGGCTCGCAATTGTTTACTTTGTGTCTGTATTCATACGTTTGGGCTTGGATGTAAATAAAGGCCGCACTATATCATACTGGTATTACGAAGGAGACTTTGGGATTTGCGTAAAAACGGCTTATAAGATTGGTATTTAAATTTATTATTCAGCTGTTTTGAAAGTTTGGGACTAAGGCCTGTCCTGATTGTTGTAAATGGATATACATGGCACAAAAACACAATTACTATTAATGTTGATATTGTTGGGAAAAAGGTACCTGCATACACCTACTTAGATTGATTTTACTGGAGCAAAACATATAACAACTTTCTTCTGTAAATGTATGTATGCTCGACTATTTTCGGGCTCGAATGGAGCTCTTATTCATGAACTCATCAGGTGACGAGGTCGAAAGTTGATCTGTAGATATTGATTAGATGTTAGAGGTGTCATAATACTACAACTTTACACACCAATCAATCCGCCTAGCCATTTACCAACTACGTATGGGTCGGCTTCCAGTCTAGTCTAATGCATTCAAGGTCGCAAACCTGTGAACAAAGGGAATATTATTAAGTCACTCATTTGTGGGCCCATTGTTAGATGATAGTTTGCATAAGTTTATTTACCTATATTTACGAGTATTTATTGAAACCACTTTTTAATCCAGGCAAATCGATCATTTTATTCACACGGCATTATATATTTTTTTTTTATCATTACTGATTTATACATTATACATTTATCTATGTAAATAATCAAGTATCTATCCAATACACAATCACCATTGAACAAGAACGTTTCCAAATGCTAAACTTTCCTGTTTTCATTCAAAAAGTAGGAATGTCATTATTTAAATTGCGGGTATACTTACGTAACTTCATTCTGCACTCTTCACAACACCAATAATTCGCATATTTATTATTTCATCTACTCGACGTCCGTATGTCACTGCAGGGATCCAGCAGAATATCAGCGTCAGGTATATTTGCCTGACACATGCTGAGTTGGACTCCCATTTGGTGCAACCTTGAGACACGCACCGCACTTTGTATGTTTCACTATTTTAAAGTGTCATCACAATGTCTTTATTTTCTTTTATATTTTATTTCTTGTATATTTGCACCTTATATTCTATATTCATGTATTTAGTTATTATTTAAACGTGTTTTTGTATTTTGTGCTGTCTTTTGTGTGCATCAAATAAATGATTTATTTATCTTTCTAATCAGATGCAGCTGAATACCAATATATATACGTTCCTATGAGCCCAAAGCAACTTTCATAAGACGATTTTACACTGCTGTTGCTCGTTTCCTTTACAATAAAATAAATAAAGAACTCAATATATACCCGCTCAACAAATCCCTATGTAAAGAAAAGGTACATAAACCTTATTGCCATTTCCTATGAGGAAACAGAGAACCTCTTCATTATTCAGAAATAGGTCATGCTTTTGTCAAATTATCAACTTTATTTAATGAAATTGTTTCGGTAAGACGTATTTACACTACCCAACACCCCAACATCTTTCACTACTTTACACTTACACAAAATCACGCGCACATACGCACACACCTACACATCGTCACTATACTACGTCATTTTTGTATGCATTCAGTTTTCTTGTTTAAGACCTTGATGCATCTTTTTGCATGTCTTTTGGGCTAATATTTACTATTATATTGTATTATATTATATTGTCTATTTTGAGGGGTCTGGCGCTGTATGCCGAGATACAGGACTCGTCCTAGTTCGGTTACAGATGCTCCCATGTTATATACTCCCAAGTACTAGCCTATAAGTATGTGTCATTATATATTATTTGTGGTGAAATATATAAATATAATAATAAAAAAATAAAAAAAAGGAGCGACTGCCTATCTCACCTCCACAACCCAGTTACTGGGTAACACCTTGATAAGGCAGGTTGTCTTACCAAGGGGTATCCTGAACTTTTGACTACCCGTAACGACTGTCAATGATCTACGAATGACAGCCGGGACCAACTGCTTGACGAGCTTTGCGAGGCACGGAGGGGTCTTGGTATGTAAAGATGGGCACCTAGGCAAGCGTAGCTTAACATTCGATCGATCCATACGGCTGTTATTACTGAGCCACTAGCCCCGTCACCCAGCTTTACACACACGATTGATGTGGGAATGTCGTATAAATGCTAGTCGCACGGTAAACTTCGCTTGCGCGATGCAGGATTTTGCGTGACGCGCAGTTCGCATGTGGCGATGTAGATGCCGCCACTTTACCACGGGTAAATAGGCAGTGTGATGGTTTCACAATTTATGGTGGCACACTCGTTGATAGTAGGTATGTATGTATATCTCTATCTTTTCTCATTTGCAACGGAATACGGGAGTGAACCCCCATGGAGTCAGTTGTGTTCCAAGGGAAATTGCTGTGCATAATTTATTACTTACAAAGGTTCGGACGTAAAATGAATAAATATATGTAAAAAGGTACAATATTTGAAGTGGGAAAGCTCCTCTTTGAATAGTGATGGTATACCCCGTTTCATGACCCAAAATATGCTAACATCCAAACAATAATCATCCTTACTAATATGTATATATATATATGTTACCGGCCAAACCGAATTTTAGGATGAACTAGTTTCGCCTAGGCCAAACCAGTTCTCTCTACACGCGATAGGACAAACCAGTGTCGCCTAGGCCAAACTCGTTCATCCTGTTACCGATAGGATAAACCAGTTTAGCCTAGAACGAATCGGTTTATCCTAGTTAGAATTTACATGCTTTAGGATAAACTGGTACATCCTAGTCTGAACTTATTTTACCTGTTTCCGCTTTTTACGCCACTTCTTCAGCCCTCTTTGATGTTAACGCACGAAGGAGAACAAATTTTGTGAGATGGTCTTGGTAAACCAGAATGAATTTGAACGGTATTTTGCATCGACGAGTGCGCGTGTTAAGTTACTGGTTGCGTTTAAAACATTTTATTATAATTATTGTGAGGCGTTTTATCATGGATGAGCCTTCGTGTAGTAGACAAGCCAATCAAAAACTGTGGGGATCAATTTTATTAATTTTTCTTGAGTCTTTCAAGAAAAATTAATAAAATTGATATGGTAAAATCGCGTGGGCGCCTAAGACCAAATGAAAAAAAAATAAATAATGGGCCAGTAATCACTGAGAAATCGGTGGGTAGGTACATACCAACCTACTTGAAAAAAAAGTCGTCGAATGCAAAACCTTCCTTATTCTTTTTTTTAGTAAAAACACCCAACACTTATACAATTTAATTTTTTTAACAAATTAAAAAAGCGCTAAACTAATTTCATTAAAATATAACCTAACATAATATTCTCGCCTTCTCATTTAATTTTACTAGTCACGATGAATGGGCCACCTTAAAGGGAAAAGTTAATTGAATTATTCTCCGTTAAATCATTTAGAAAAAGGCAAACAACAGTGATTAGCTTGAAAAAGCTTCTGAGAAAAACCAACGCCATTTTGGATAAACAACGACTAATGAAATATTCTAATTATTCTTTTCAATTTAAATTTAGCTTAGGTCGAGGAGCTCGTGGCTAAGTAATAACAGCCCCACGGGTTGATCCATCAGGTTAAGCTTCGCTTGCCGGGGTTAGCCCGTGGATGGGTGACCTTCTTTACATACCGAGACTCCTCCGTGCCTTGGAAAGCACGTTAAGCCGTTGGTTTTGGCTGTCATTCGTGGATCTTTGACAGTCGTTAGGGGTCGTCAGAAGCCTGACAACCAGTCTAACCAAGGGGGGGTATTAGTTACTGGATTGTGGAATGTCAGATAGGCAGTCGCTCCGTGTAAAATACTAGTATTTAGCTGCATACGGTTAGACTGGAAGCCGACCCCAACATAGTTGGGAAAAGGCTAGGCAGATTGATTGATTCATTGCTTGGGTCGGCTTCCAGTCTTACCAGATGAGGTAAAATATTGTTGTACCTATTTCGTGTTTTTATTATGATCATACACTTCTTGCCTTGGGGGTAGGCAGAAACTACAGAACGCCACCTGCTACAATCCGTACTTACATACTTTTTTTGCTTCGTTTACGGTCATACACCTGGTCATACACGCACGCCGGTTGCGAGTACTACGCACCTGACTTTTCTGAAGAACATCACCAATAAGTTCCCTATGTCCTTCTAGGGTGGACACCCTAGAAGGACATAGGGAGCTTATTGCGCCTCCCGCTTCCACTCACATCTGCGATGTTAGTTGCCTTTCACTCATCCTCTCAGCATGACCAAACCATCTAAGCATACATACTCTAATAAAAACGAATCTTAAAATGCTTCAGGTCTCATGTAACCTACCTAAGTAATCTGCGTACGCAATTCATTTGCCAAACATGTAAACAAACACGAGTTGTAGGAAAAACAACATAATGCCTACACATAAGGTTCAGTATGCGCTACAACTTTTTTATGACTTTTTCAACAGTACTAGT
This sequence comes from Agrochola macilenta, assembly GCA_916701695.1. Classification (NCBI taxonomy): domain Eukaryota; kingdom Metazoa; phylum Arthropoda; class Insecta; order Lepidoptera; family Noctuidae; genus Agrochola; species Agrochola macilenta. The sequence continues at coordinate 15,934,955 of OU753560.1, read as the reverse complement.
CGGTCTTAAATCAACTTTATTTAAACTGGCATAAAGTTGATGATTGTCTAAGTGGAAGATTTGTGTTTGGTTACATGTTTGGAAAATAAATTGCGAACGCAGAGTAGAGATAGCGGCACTGAAGGCTTCTGACTGTCCGCAAATCGCCTTTTCTAAGAAAGACTGATCTCACTTTGAGTGACTTTCCCTTCTTGGGGCAGTTTTCTTTGCAAGGAGAAAATAGGAAAGCTTTTAAGCTAGGGCAGCAGTTCTTACTATAAAAAAAAAAAAAAAAATAACGCTTATGTTTTATAACGATGATGACAATCAGTCTTTCCAAGGGGGTATCGTATTACCCAATATAGTCGCCGGCACATAACTTGGCAAATATTGTAGATGCGCACAAATCATTTTCGCTTGTTTTACTTAACAGACATGTTCAAAAATAAATTTTAGCAATAACCATAGAATGCACGCCATGCACTAAAAGTGTAATTTTTTTTGTTGAACTAAGTGTACATGTGCAAACTTACTCCCATTACGCCAAAACCTTGCCAAGTTACGTGCCGGTGACTATAACAGGGTTGTGGAGGTCAGATAGGCAGTTGCTCCATGTAAAATACCGGTATTCAGTTTCATATGGTTAAACTGACCCCAACATAGTTGGGAAAAGGCAAGGCAGATTAATGGAGATGACGACAAAAAAAAAAATTGTCTTTGTTTGAGATTATAACAAAATATTGGACAGTATTTTTCTTACGTACGTATTTTTCTTTTTTTTTTTACGTATCTTAAGAGTACGGCGATACATTGAGGTAAAATGTGCCATGACGTCACGAGTATATAGATTTTATGCATACTAGTGACGTAGCGACCCCCACTCCCCAACCTAAAATGCGTTTAATCTAAGTAATTTTTTATTAATATGATAAAGCAAAAAATATGTGTCTAATATTTTTTTATTATCTGAGTGACCGACTAATTAGAATTTAATTTTTTTTTACCCAGGCATCATCCCTAAAGCTGCAGAATTATAACACCTCAAACATTGCAGAATTATAATACCTCAAACATCTAATCAATGCCTACAGTTCAACTTTCGACCTCTAACTAAAAATCAAACTGAATTGAAAAAAAAAAAGAAAGAAAGTTGGTATATGTTTTGCTCTAGTAAAAGCAATCTAAGTAGGTGTATGTAGGTAAACTTATTCTCAACATTTCCCAACATAGTTGGGAAAACACTAGGCTAGGATGATGATGGTGTAAAATCTTTATATGTAGAATGCATTCCTCTAGGGCAGGGGTGGCCAACCGGTCGATCACGATCAACCGATCGATCGCTGCTTTTAGTCCAGTCGATAGTGCCAAAGCAAAAAATATATAAGTTTAAAATACATAATAATATTTTCTAAGTCAAAAATTGGTTGAACAGACCACGCAAGGTAATCACCAATTGCGGCGCGCTTCATCTTGTATCATTTTTCGATCGCCTTCCATCACGTTTTGTCCTCTCATCCACGCAGTAGCTCAGACGCAATGCTCACACTAGTATAAAGAAGTAGTTACTAAGAATATTTTTCAGTTTTGTGATTTATAATAAACTAGCGACCCGCCGCGGCTTCGCACGGGTATGTATTATACATATAAACCTTCCTCTGGAATCTCTATATCTGTTGCTGAAAACTGCATTAAAATCCGTTGAGTATTTTAAAAGATCTAAGCGAACAGACAGCGGAAGCGACTTCATTTTATACTTTAGGGGTATGAGGAACAGGGAGTAAAGTTCACTCATCCACCATAGAAAAGGGAGGATCGTCCAACTGACGGGTGTTACGGACTAGACGGGTGTCGTGTCTGGCGGGCAACTACCCAGAGGTTGAAGTCAGGAGCTTGTATATATGTCTATCGCGCGGTAAACTCTAATTGCGCGATGCAGGACTTGTGTGAAGTTAGGATGTCGTGTAGCGTCAGGTCTTTGATGCGTAGTTCGTATGTGATGATTGTAGATGCCACAATACCATGTAAAGATAATACTACAATGACATAATTGTATACGTTACGTTTCATATAAAATTTCAAGAAGTATGTAATTGGTAGATCGCATAGAGTTTCGTCAGTAAACAGTAGATCTTGGCTCTAATCACGTTAGCCACCCCTGCTCTAGAGCCTAGCCTAGAAGAATGATTTCTTCTTAAGCATTATTTTTGCCGAGAGTCTATGTAAAAATAATGCTTTAGAACAGAGAACGCATTATTCTAGAAAAAAGTTGTGTCCGCCTATGCTGGAGGGTCTCCTGTAATTTGAAGTGCACAACTGACAGAAACTAACGCATTTTCGAATAATATAAAATATTAAGTTTACTATTTTTGTTATGGAAACCTTTCATCCAAAACTTGAACTCACAGAATTTGTACAATGAAGTCAGCAGCGATCGATAACACGAATTGATTTTTGAATTAAGCGTTAAAATATCAATTTGTCACTGGTACGTCGGTAAATATTAAATCAATCAGCTGCCTGTCAACCTTGGCTGACTGATCACGACCGGGCAAATGTTTTTAGGTGTCATATTTTTCTGTAAGGAACTCGCCAATATTGTCGACCGTATATTTACTTGCACTGTCGTTATCTACTTACTTCCTGATGGAGTTTGAAACGCTATGTTAACACATAACTTAACATCATTTCTGTATTCCGCGAAGGGTTAGGCAGAGGTCTACCTATAGTAGACTCAAACCCCATTTACATAGTTCGGAACATGATAAAAGTGATTCTATTATTAACGTGTTATCACAGCTTTACTAACTTCGCCTGTAATGCCCCGGATACACGAGACTAGTTTATCAAAGCTAGGATAGCAAGCTAGAACATCTGTGTACTATCCTGGCTTTCTGTCCTGGCTTGGCACAAGCTAGTGCTGTTTACACGATGCTAGTAAAGCTTTAAGCCAATAGCATTGCGGTAACTTAGTCCTTAGAGTAAAATGATCCGATTGGGTACTATCTTCGCCGGCCACACGAGGCCCGGATAGTGAAACTAGTGGTGCCCTACTAGCTCAGAAATTAAAACCCCATTCTATTAAACTATCCTAGCTTGAGACCCTAGTTTACCGACTTTCTCACTACCTTTAGCCAGGGTTACTAGTTTGCTAGCTTCAAAAAATAGACTCGTGTATCCCGGGCATAACTTCATGCTTATTACAGTAAGACACAACTGAGATGTAGAATCGGCAAAATTCGTATAATCTATCACCATCCGAACTGAGTGCGCCTTTAAAATCCCCAATCTTTATTATTGCTTAGGTGAAAATGATCTTTACGAAAACGCAATAACTTGTAAAGTCATATAAACAAATACATTCGTTAAATTTAAATGAATGAATGAAAATTTTCGTAGTTGTGTTTATTACTTTATTTCACTCACTATTAATAGATTCCACTGCAGTAAACTATTGGAAGGGAACAATATTTATAGAGAAATTATATCAATAAAATGCACGTAGCTTTTTGCACGTAGTTGTATTATTTGACCTTTAAGGCCTTTTAGGTCACGAAGTACAAGGACCTGTTGCTTGGCTCCTCTATCTAAAAACTTTTGCTTACATCATCGCCTTTGTGCCTTTGTCCAATGTTGCATGGCTTCGGGCGCAACACGTTTTTGTCTTCAATTCTCCCCTTTCAACCGTTACGCTATCCTTCAGTCCCTTCTCTTTTATATAATTCCTCACCGAATCTATCCATATTTTCTTAAGCCTTCCTCTTCCTCTCCATACATCAACATTTATATTCATGCTCATACCAAGCCAAAAGATTTCGTTTCAACTTTTCTGTCACTGGCGCCACTTTCAAACTTAAAAACTTTTGTTAACAAACAATATATTTTTACATTGGTATCACATTCATGTCGTATGTTTGTTGCAAAAAATAGGCCTATCAGGTACCTATTGGTATTCAAAATCATAGATCCCTCATCATCATTTATTTTTACTCAAAAATTTCAATAACATAAAACTTTTATTAAATACTAGCTTTACCCGGCCCGGCTTCGCATATACCACTAAGTACTTATCTACGGCGCACCTACACCTACCCTACCTACCCTACCTACCTACCTATCTACCTACATACCTACCTACCTATTGAAATAGGTACTATCGTAAATTCATGCAAGCCTAGTACTTTTTGTTAGTTAGGATTTATGGCAACGACAGTTAGAACCAGTTTGTATGGGAAAATAAAATTGTTGTTTTTATTATTTTACTCGCAATTTTTCCATATTTTCTCACCATTTAAACTTGTCCTGGACTTCCACAAATATTTCTATACCAAAATTAGCCAAATCAATCCCGCCGTTCTCGAGTTTTAGCGAGACTAACGAACAGCAATCCATTTTTATATAAATAGATAGGTAAATAAAAAAGTAGATCCAGCATGGGAAAGTCTGGGGAATAGGATCCAAATTTATCTCCTTAAATGAATGTCTTGTAGTAATAAACTGCTTTTTATATCAGAGCTGTCTAACCAAAGCTCCACGCAACTTTTCATCACCGTAGTTGCTTTGAACTACACCGGTTTAAATTTATATCAATGGGAACTCCATTAGACCTAGAAAAAATGGTAGATTAACCCACAATGCATAGATAGAAGCCATCGAATACCTCGCAGGGAGAAATGAGCACAAACATAATATAATATGTAGACTACTAAACATAAAAATGCTCGTTTCAAAAAGTTATAAAGTGCGATATTGCGTATAAGAAAATGCTAAGGGAAAACCGAGGATATTCCAACGGAGGTCGGGTTTTATACTTTACACTGCGTTGCTAGAAGAATATAATACTTACATAAGCCTCTTAGATTTTTATTTTAGCAGACAAAGAAGATTATTATTTTTCTTTTGAAAAACGCGTGCGCCTAGGAAGTATTATGAAGAGTTAGTTTTACACTTTGGAAAATATAAATATCGATATCAGTCTATTATACATTGTAAAAGCAAATAAATTTTCACACCTCCCCTTTAAGATCTAGGCCTAATATTTTTTGATATTCGGTTAGCTCATGACATAAAGAGTTGGTGGTAGGGCTTGTTCTAAGTTCGCCTGGCTAGCTACCACAATCTTGTCTAAGTATGTCGTCCATCTTATCTGTCTGTATAACAACAATGTTAACAGCATTGTACCTTCGGCCTGATCATCACTTACCATCAGGTGAAATGCAGGCCAAGAGCTTTGCTATTGAGAGAAATAAAAAAGAACTAAAAATCTAAAATTCGAAATTTCGCTGATAGATCTGGTATCAAATAACATATTATGAATAAATAATAATAATGCTAAGAGTCTTGAAGTAAATAATTTGGTTGGTGAATTAATAATAGGTAAATATTATTATTTCTTTGATGTTCTGAAATATACCAAAATGTTATTTACATAGCTCCTAATGGGTATAGGAAGTATAATAATACGATGTATTAGTAAGTAATTACTTTTAGGAACAATCTGTACCAATTCAAACACATTCCTCCACCACTTTTATTTTTAGGACGGTCAGATCGGTCACTGATGTTCGCTCGTAATGCTTATTTTTTTTTGTTTTGGGTGGCAAATCATCAAATGACTCCTCCCGCTCTGGGAGCGAGAGGGAGTGTCAGACTTTTACTGACTAAAACCCACCCGTGTTCCTTCCGTTGCCTGTGTGCTGGGGCCGCGATATCCCTTTCAGACAAACTCGCTCGTAATGCTGCGGCCACATTGTCGCGATAAGGCGAACTACACTTCGCGCGCTCTCTCTCTCGCACTCCGCTCGACGCCGCGATGCGATGTCTTGCTGTAAACAGAGAGCGCGCGAAGTATAGTTGTCACATTGTCGCGACAATGTAGCCATAGCATTATAGATAACTATTTCGCTTATTATTTAATTCGTGGTAATTTATTTGTTTAAATTTGTCTTATTCTCTAAATTATGTTGTCTGTGAATTCGACTAGCAATATGCAATTATGCAATAACAGATACTGATAAAAATTATCAGTCCATATAAACATTGCCCACAAACACAAGCAGACAGGCGCGACGCGACTGTGCGACGCGATTCTGGTAAAACAACTTCCTTGAAGTTTTCATAGACATTGTTCTACTAGAGTCTTTACAGTATATACACGATGCCAAAATTAACAATGACGGCAAAGTCTAGATTCGTTACCCAAAAACTTTCCTTTCTACTACTTACATATCTCAATGTTTATAGGGCTTATTATTGTCGACAGGAGATGCTGATTCCCAAGGAACAATGCCGCGTGCAGCCCATGGCCGCAGAAGGTAGGGCTGCCAGCTCTCTGCCCCACGCGCGGCTAGCCAGGACTCCCTCCATCTCCTCGCAGAGCAGCCTTGACAGCGGGACTTCTAGAGCTACTGTGAGTACAATAAATTTGTCATCATTATTCAAATTAGGAAATTATTAACAACACATATTTCGGTATTTACAAAATAATTATTAAAATCATCAATACAACTCTCTAAGTTCATAATAACCTATTGAATTACTTTTTCATGAAATCATGACATTTGTCACCAATTCTAACTTAGAGAGATCTAAGTTGTAGAGTAATTGGTATCGATGATTCTTATGGTTATAGATCTCGAGTTCGCACCCTAGGCACGCAGCTCTGACTTTTCGGATTCTTGTGCGTATTGTGTACTTAATTATCACTATCGCTTCAAAAACGGTGAAGGAAAACATCGTGAGGAAACCGACATACTTTTTTTTTTTTTTGAGGGTGGGAAATCATCAAATGACTTCTCCCGTTCTGGGCGGAGCGAGAGGGTGTGTCAAACTTTTACTGACTAAAACCCACCCGTATTCCTTCCGTTGCCTGTGTGCCGGGGCCGCGATATCCCTTTCGGACAAACCCACAACCCCAGCAGGAACCCGCAACCCCAGACCTACCTGAACCTGAACCGATATATCTGAGAGATATTTCTCGACGGCATGTGAAGCCAAGGCCGAGGCCCATAAGCGGCTTTAAAACTGACACCAAGTTAGTCACTAACCACACGAAAAGAAGAAGATGGTTATAATTATATAAATACATATTTTGGTATAGTTGCGAATCATATTTAGATCAACATACAATCTGACACTGACCTGCAGATTCCAAAAAAAACGTAAGAAAATTTTAATTTCGTGGAATAGCTTTGCGCATCCACCTTAACTTATGTCATTCTATAAGTACCTGGTCATTTGAACAGGCTCTCGATGTTATCACCGGCTGTTGAAATCGAGAACTAAGCTAATTTAAGTGTTAGGAGAAAAAAAAAAATACTTCGTACAAAAGCAACTATTTCTCCGAACGCGTTTAAATGGGGGAATATATCCTACTGTTTCAAGGCGTATGATACCTACAATCAGTCAGGATTTCCCGGATAAAATCCTGACTGTGTGAACCGATTGAACGTGTCAAACGCTCTGAAAGCGTTCGAAATAGCACTATAAAGTCTGCAGTTTAGAATGTGGCCATTTTCGCTTCTATACGAAGTCATTTATTTTCTATGCTGACAGTCAAGCTATGGAAGCAAAGGTAATTATGCATGTAATGAGGCATACCAATATTTTATCTCTCTCAAGTTGGTACCTATTGCAAACTAAAAGGACGATGCCTGTAGATAGAGTATATATACAGGGTGTTCGGCAGACGGTTGAACATACGAAAATGGCGGATCAGTGGGGCCGTCTGCTACGTGTTTAGGCCCAACAACAATATCCAGGCCACACGGACTTTTTTAAATGTTTTTTTTTAATCTAAACGAAATTCGTCGTTACTCAAGCTTCAAACGACAATACTTTCATTTAAAAATAACAAAACCGGCAACATTATTTTTAATTTTTTTTCTAGAATAATTGTAGAATCTAACATGTAAAAAAAAAAACACTTTCCGCAAATGTAGAATTCCGTGAAAAAAGTCCCAGGCAGTTAAAATTGGCGAATTGTTCTAGTTGTTTTAAAATAAATTGTACATATTGCATACCGTTAGATTGGGCATGAACCAAAGATGTTTTCCTAAAATTGGAACTGCTCTCTATCACTGTTAGTTTTTTTTTACGCAGTTCAAAGTTGGTCTTTCAGTATTTATTTTGTATTTGTTTGTAGTTTAAGGGCTCGTATTTAATTTTCTAGCAATCATCTGCGTCAAATACGAATTTTATAAGATTTTATAGTTACTTTAGATAAAAAAATGTTGCCAGTTTTGTTTTTTTTTAATGAAATTATTGACGTTTGAAGTTTGAGCAACGACAAATTTCGAAAAAAAAAAAAAAAACATTTAGAAAAATCCTTGTGGCTTGGGTCTTGTTATTGGGCCTAAACACGTAGCCGTCGTCGGCCCCACGGATCCGCCATTTTCGTATGTTCAACCGTCTGCTGAACACACTGTATACGGTATATATTAGCTGTCAGCGTAGGTAAGCTTTATGGGTAGCATTTGTAAATCGGCACCATCAACTGTAATTGGGTCATACTTTCCAAGAAAATCGGGGTGTTTTTTTTTTGTCTCCTTTTTCTTACAATCTGTCACTGTAATAAGACATTCAGTCATTTTTATGACGTGCTATAATTATGTCTGGCTCGGTATGCGTTCTATGACACTTCCTTAAACATCAGAAGTAACAGCAAATTTTGACCGATTACATCCGTGTTTTAGCCTGCGTATTCCTTTTTTATCCATTAGTTGGTTTTGGATTTAGGATATTTGGGCGGCGAGTTATTCTTTCTTTATTCGACTTTTTATTTCTTTGACTTACGGTATTTTCAGATCATGCTTTAGAGCTTCATTTAGTACAAACCATGGGGCGTTCGTGATTGTTCTTAGAAACTTGTTCTGAAATCGCTGTATGATCTCTTTGGTAGAGTGTGATGCTGTTTCTGTAAATCGGGGTGTGACAGCCCTTTTGTTGGGTCTCAGTTCTTGGCTAACAACTGGGGCCAGACAAATAGTTTGCATACGCGAAAGAGAGAGAGAAATTATATTCTTTTCTCGCTTACTCTTACTACTGAATCTTCCATTAAGTGTGTCCTGGTTACAATAATATTATTACTTAGTAACTTGTATATTGCTCATATTCTGTCTACGACGCTGTCATTTTGTAATGCAATTATAGTCGCCATTTATTGAGGTCTCCAGCTTTCTCTCCAGTAGAGGCCATATTTCTTCAGATTATATTTATACGTGCTACAGAAACAGCAAACATCGAGTATTGGAATAATCATTAAACCCATATGTGTCACATATACATAGAGCTGCAACCTGCCGCATTCATAATCAGCTCTAAAACGTTCCGCCTTTCCAATTTACGCTGTGGTTGCCTCGCTAAGCCTATGCTGTAGGCGCTAATAAATGAGATGCCGTATGTGTTACTGTATGCATATATAGTGACGTGCTTACAATTTTGGAACTTTTAAGAGTGGACTATAAATAAGTTCCAGTTAACAATTATGAAAAATTGAGTTTAATTTTATAGCTTGGGTAGTTCCTTAGACACTACAACGACACGACACTGGCAATTTCCTCGAAGTTTTCATAGAAATTGTTCCACCAGAGTCACGCCGCGCCGTCGCACCGCGCCTGTCTGCGGGAGTCTTAAGGCCGAGATTGATAAACGTCACTTAGCAGGTTCTTTGACTTTGATTATGTTCTAGCCTCTATCTTGCACTTTTAGTTTGACAGTTGTGCGGCAGTGAAAGTACTTATAACCGCTCCCTAACCGGGAGCATTCGACTGCAATATAACCTTTACCCCCGACCTAGCCGTGTTACTTCTACCTATTTAATTATATGTATTAACCTATCCTGCTGGTTTCAATTATCTCTTTACACTACCTAGCAGTTGACGGCCTGCTCAGTCTACTTGCAAAGCCGTTACAGTAGAATCTTGGATTGCTACATTACAGGCGAATGCTCAGGTGAGGGAACGCCTTAATGCCTAAACGCCAAATCACATGCTACGAGTAAGTAACTTTTATCAATCTCGGTCTAAGTTTTAAGTCACTATACTGACATAATATTTTTTCTCACACAAACTTGAACTCACTTTACCCCCGAGTTGAATTTTACGAAACGTCGTGCCGTATCAAATTAAATATTACAGATTCAATTAGGGTTTTCGTGAAAATTCACTTCACTAGTTGGCTTCACGCCACCATCATTCGTTTCATTCATTCGTTCATCATTGAGTCGTGAGTAAAGAAAATTTAAGCACTTTGACACTTTTGACAGTTGCCCGGACTTCGGTTATTTCACAAAACTCTCATTAAATATTCATTGTTAACAAACAGCATGCAATAAGCTACCATAACGCAGCCGATGACATCTTCAAGGCAATATCTGTAACTAGAGTTGTCACATACTGAATGATGCATGACTCAATCAATCAACTCAGTCTGCCAACATTCAAAGCTCGATATAGCACATTGCAGATCACACTCACCGCATAACAAACCAGTTTATTAATTACAATAAATAATGATTTGCATTATATCCTATGCTTAATACAGGTCACTCAAATATGCCACAGTATATATATTTCAATAAGCCAACCACGACACATGCGAAATTAATCATGAGGCCTTGTGGTACTGTGAAAACTATACCAAATAATGTTTCATTTGAGTTATTCTGTTGATTACACTCATGACGTTCGTCAGAGGCCTGTGCTTTTGTAGAGAGGTTATGAAAATATTGGTTTGATCTAAGTTTTCGAAGCTTTATGTTAATTAACAATAATAAAGCTGAGGCGTTATGTAGATACTTGAATGTAATATGTATATGTATAATGTGCATAGAAATTAATTAGGTACCAACTTAAATTTTCCGGATATTCAAATCACAACTGTCATTCTTTGACAGTTGTATGGCTATAACACGACAAATTGACGTAGGGTATCAGTTCGCTAAAAAAATAACTTCCCTATCTACGTCCGGCGCAATCTGGACAGTCAACGCCACAAGCAACTGGTTAATACTTTTGCACGGCATGAGCTATTTCATTTGCAGTTCCGCCGATACGAGAGAAAAATCTTTGGTTATAAAACGAGAATTGGCAATCTATCAATATGTGTTCATAGTTCACATAATCTTTTCACAACATTTTGCACACATAGTTCCGATATCGAGACTAACATACTAGTGAGTAAGTACGTAATCATTCCTGCTTCATTTTCCGTATAAAGCGGTGAGCTTTCACACTCCTGATAATAAAGTTATTACATTTCACGAGCGTACTACAATCATTGCAGTTTAAACTTTATGTCGGTGCCATAAGTACTGTTTCAAATGTCGTGTTCTAGACTAACCGTTGCGTGACTACCTACGTCACCAGCGCAATTTAAAAGTTCAATAGTCACTGTATCAAAGGGGAAATGATATCGGCATTTTTATGTTATCCTATTATTTGGATGAAAATAGGAAACTTTAGCGGCACGCTTGAAAATCTACGTCATTTCGTCCAATTTAGATAACAAACACGTTTAATAGAGTACACAGTAATCTATAATCAGAATGCAACTAAAATGCCATGTTTATCTTGTTGATATTTGATTTAATTATGCAAAATGCAAAGTAAGTACAGTTAATGAGCAAATCTACAAAACGTTATACGTAATAAACAAATAATAAACGTTTTTCTTTCTTTCTTTTCTTTTTCTAAAAAGCTTGCAACTCCTTTTAATATTAATTTCACCCCCTTTTCTCATTAAATTGAAACACGGCCGAAAGTTGAAATAGTTAATAAGTCATTTAGCTTTAAAGGGATGAATGACGTTCTCCCCTAATCCAGATGAGCTTTGCTTAAAAGTTTTTTTTTATTTAATCACCTTGACTAAGGTTTCACTATTAGTTCAAGCATAAAAATATTGAAGTTATTTGAATAATACCAGGGTTACTTCATTCTTCGGTTTTACCATTAGTGGTAGGTATTATTTTGCGTGATTATTATTTTTTAAAGTTAGATTTTAATACCTTATCTTCCTAACCTTACCTTGTACCTAAACTCCTTCAGGTTCATGGAATTTGTAATTAATAGAGTATGCTATCTTGTTCCTAAAATCAAATCAAATATTTTTATTGTGGGTTATAGGTTATACAGACAGATATTAAGTAAATTACAGTTCCATTATGTCCTGCTTAATAGGCATACAATAATTATGTCAACATGCAGTATAAAACAATTCTTAGGTATCACTTGTAAAGCAAATCTTACAGAATAACAATTAGGTGTATGGTGAAAGATTGTAATAGGTACAAATTATTAAGAAAATCTTGGATCGTACAGTAAGCTTTGTCAATTAAAAAATTACGCAATTTATATTTGAATAGTGGAAGTTCCTTGGTGCTTAAAATGCTAAGTAGTACTAAGTAGATCAATAAATGGATGAGCCGTCAGCGTAAATTGATACTACATCGATCCTGATTCAGTTAATAATAGATAGATCTACATCTATAACATATCATAATTATTTAATTCAGACTAGTATTTGATTAGTAGTCTGTGATTCAAACCTGGCAGCCAAGGAAAGCAGTCTTGGAGCCGATTCTCGAATAGGACAAAATGTACTAATGGACGTACTAGTGGACGAATAGGCAATAGTCTTGATTCCTATTCCATGAGACTGTAAAAATACTGGCGAAATGTTGGTGTTCTTCAGAGTCCGACAGAAAATGGTTTCAAAATTCGGCCTAATTTGCATTTTCGGTAGAAAACCGAAAACTTATTTTTTGTGATTTGTCGATAGGTATTTATTTATAAGTTTGTGAAATGCAGTGTTAATGTTTTAATCATCATATTATTTAACAGTTTCAACTTTAAACTTTACTCACAGATATAACTATTGATAATCAAATAATCTGTTGCGAGAAAAAGCATTTTTTTCTACTTTTCACAGTTATTGTGCTTTTACGGTCCGGCCGTCGAGAGAATTCGTTCTTGACACCTGTCAGTTTCATACTAACGAATATGTGTTTTGCGAATTTGATCCTTATTAGGACTAGCAATTTTCCAACTGACAGGTGTCAGGAACATATTCTCTGGACGGCTGGACTGTAGTTGTTGAAACTATCGATTTTCTCCGAATAAATGAAGAAAGTATTGATTTGCGGTGCTTAAAACAAAATTCTGTCGGACTCTAGTGTACTTACCTCTGCCACCTCTTTCGGGTACAAAGCTCTGAAATTATGTGTAACTAGCAGCCATAAACTTCTCTCATGTAAACTCAAATTTAACTTTCCTCGAATTTGTTCTAACTAGTTTTTAAAACAACTACTCAGTAGTTTCCGGAACATTCGAAATTAAATTCGACGAACTGGTAGAGAGATGTAGTTGGAAAATGAACATAAATGTGGGTACATACGGTTTATCAATTATACCCTCTACGCCCCTATTTAGAAGCGATTGTCACGCGATTAAACGATCGGTCGCGTGCATACTACCTACATCATTTTTCGTAGGTTATAAAAAAAAAATTGATTTCCATACATTCGCAATGGGGTTCAGAATCATTTACTGAATCCATGGAAGCCGGCAACGCGTCGATGTCCCTGCCACCCTGTATATACAATGCCGCCCATGAGCATGTGACCGCCCGTAATTTTCTAAATATTCATGAAAATTTTAAATTCTTAATTATTATTTATTTCTTGTTTCCTTAAAACCTATTTTTTTTTTCGAAATCCCCCTGTGATTTTATGTATCTATATCACTTATGATTTTTTAAATAAACTCTACTAATACTGATTTTTTAGACAAAAATGTTTTCACCTCCATTTTTTTTTCATAGTCAACTTTTATTAGAAATTGTAGTTAATCCGATAAAATTACTTTTACAAGTAATAAACAGAATACAAATCGAGCTAATAACATCGGAGATATGGCAAACGCTACTCAAACAATTGAATAACATGAATAATATTAAAGATAGACCCCCTCTTTTAAAGATAATATTCATGAATATTCAGAATAATACGGGAGGTCACATGCCCATGGGCGACATTGTATATATATATTTGTAATCACAGTCTCGAAAACGGTTCTAACGATTTTGATGAAAGTTGCAATATAGGGGGCAAAAAATCGATCTAGCTAGATCTCATAAAAACTGTTTTCTCTATTTTCACCCGAGCAGAGCTCGGTCGCCCAGGTACTAATAATATTAAGAGCGTATACTCGTCGGTGATCCAGCGTGTCGCCTGCCGTCAGTAAACGCGTTAACCGCACCGACGACATAGCTTGATTGTCCAGTTAACACGTGGTGCATATTGTGATAGTGTTGATGTACGATTCGTCTCCTAAGGTGGAACGGGTTACAAAGCAGATATTTCGACTTCACGCAAAATCAATGTTTCTCTTAAAAAAACAACGAATTTGCCTTTTTTTTTTGTGATTACGAAAATTGAAGAGTGTCCTTAGTGAAGTATAAGGCCCGAAACACGATTGACAAAACTTTCCTCGATAGAAAAAAACGGCAAAGTTACCTTAAAATCTGCTTTTTTTGTTACAACCACTAAGAGAAAAACCTATTCCATTCGATTGTTATCAAAGCAATTGTATTAAAATTTTGTCTACGTGTTCACTATTAAATACTTTAAGGAATTATGGACTTATTTTTCTATATCAACACGCGTAAAATGTTTAAATTCAATATTTGTAAACATAGTACAATAGAATTGCGCGCGGGCCGGGTCATACCGCCGCCGCTCCCGGAACGCTAACACGATTGTATTTCGCCTTAAAGTATCGTTCATGTTCGACTGGTTTAGCAGAATGGATTTTGCAACTCAATCGTTACCGCAGTGGGATCGTTGTTCATTAGTACAATAAGAAAACGTTTGAAAGTCCTGATTAAGCTAAAGTTCAATTGCAATTTCAGAACAATGTTGTTAGTAGAATTGGCCCCCTGAATTGCCAACAATAGGCACATAGATTTAGGACTATTGTGACCTCAGACCAAATAAAAAACCTAGAAATAGCGCTGTCAACAGTGACATGAGGCCGGTTTCGTAAACATGTGTGCACCTAGTGAGGTGTAGTTTGATTGTAAATGTGTGCGTGTGAGCGTATATGCACAGAGCGGTGGTATAGTTTGGCATGCTTCACTGTATTGTTTGCAGCGCTATGTCTTGGTTTTTTATTTGGTCTGAGATTGTGACATGCAAAGTCGTCCGATATTAACATTAGCGTGTAGCTGGCGACAATTCAACTCTCTAGTGTGTTTTTAAAACATCAAGGTTTTTTTTTCTCATGGGGTAATCTTCGTAGATACCCTGCGCCTGGGGAGAAGCCCACGATGTTAGTACTCCTGCTATGATACGTTTGGGAGCGTAAGATTCAGCCGCATTTATGCTCCTCACCCCCGACAGATCTCTAATAATATCAAGCCATTTAATCACTATCGTAACATTTTACTGCATGTGAATGGTACAAAATTTCGCCTCGTTAATAATAACAAAAATACCAGTTACCTGAAATTCTGTACGTTTGAGAAAAAAACAAAACAAAGCTTCAAACAGACTCGGTTATGAATTTATTCCTTTGAACAATTCCGCAGACAAAACTGACTGCACACTAACCCCATTTGCAGTACAGACCTTACTCATTTAATAAAGCAGGTTAACTTGCATACAAAGCTAGATATAGAAAATAGTGATGAGAACATGAAAACACATGCTAGGTCAATTGACGTGAAGCGTTGCCACAGCGTGATTATAGAGCGGTGTGGTATACTTTTATCGATGTTAATATAGATTATGAGCTTGCATTAAAACTAGGTAGGATATTATAATAGTTGAGGATTGAATAGTGATGATAACCAAAGCATCTTGTTTGAAGCGTGTCACCTGCCAGGTCAGTTGATGTGAAGTATATCCACAGCGTGACGACAGAACGATGCGTTTACCTTGTGTAGGTGTTGCTATAGAATATACACTTGCATATAAATAATAGTGATGAACATGCAAGCGTATTCTCAGTAGCGAGTAATCTGCCAGGTCAGTTGACGTGAAGTATACAGTGTGAAGACAAACAGAATGATGCAGTAGCGGCATAGATGTGTAGATGTACCATATAGAATATATACTTGCATATAGCTATGAAATCCGAGGAGTGTTGTCTGTAGCGTGTCACCTGCCAGCTTAATTGACGTGAAGCGTAGCCACAGCGTGAATACAGAGTGATGCGGTATACTTGTGTAGATGCACCGATAGAATATAGGCTTGCATATAAAGCTATAGATAATAGTGATGAAAACCGAGGCGTCTTGTCCGTAGCATGTCACCTGCCAAGCCAGTTAACGTGAAACGTAGCCACAGCGTGAATACAGAGCGATGTGGTACACTTGTGTAGTTATAACTATAGAATATGAGCTTGCGTTTAAGCTAGGCGTACCTGTGCATAATAATAAGTAATGAAAACTAAGGCATCTTGTCTGTAGCATGTCACCTGCCAGGTCTGTTAACCTTAAGCGTTTGACCTCCTTAAGTTTTGAGTTAAGCTACACGATAACTGACGAATGCTTGTACTGACTGTACAGGTTCACTCAAATCTGTGTGGTCCTTTCCTCAAAAGACCATTTCAGACACTAATCTCATGATCCTCCCATGATCTACCCAAAACTATGTCTGGACTTTAAAAGAGACTTTGATTCCTTAGTTTGTTACGCCATTTCTTCTCAGGACTAGTCATTAGATAGGCAATGACGACTCCTACTAGCTTATTAATTTTATATGACATGTAATAGTGATTCCGATATCCTATTTACAGAATAAACCATTTTATTGCATTTTAAGAAGAAACGCGGTCACGTGGTCGTCGGCGTTCGTTCTATACTGACGTATTCCTCTGTTTTCTCTCTGTTCATTAACCAGAGAGAAAACAGAGGAATACGTCAGTATAGAACGAACGCCGCCGAGAAAAAATATTTGGACTAGTTTAACGATATACTGTATAGCTACCACTGCCACGCCCATGACCGTATATTTTGTTTTTTTGGCGTTTATATACTTTTATTTTTGTAACATTAATATAATTACGCGAAAAAAGCACCACATAGGGACATGGTGACTTGACCGCGTTTCGTCTTAAGCGTAGTCACAGCGTGAAGATAGAACGATGCGGTATACTTGTGTAGGTGTTACTATAGACTATGGGCTTCCATTAAATCTAAATATAGATAATAGTGATGAAAATCGAAGTGTTTTGTCAGTAGCGTGTCACCTGTCAGGTGTGTTGACTTGAAGTATACCCACAGCGTGAATACAGAACGATGCGGTATTAAACTTGTGTAAATGCACCTTTAGAATATACACTTTCATAATAAAGCTATAGATAATAATATAGTGTTGAAAACCGAGGCGTCAGTCACGTGTCACTTGCCAGGTCCGTTGACGTGAAGTATTGTACCTATGCATAGACATAATGACATAGTTATAGGCAAATCTCCATTTATATCATAGATGAGCTTGATGAATAAGTAATCTATCTTTCTTTCTTCCCTTTAAATAAAAATTAATCGCTAAATGTGTTGCTAAGCGCAAAACTCGAGAACGGCTGGAATTTTTTAATTTTTTATTCCTTGTGTGTTTGAGGAATGATTATAGAGAGGTATAGGTAAGGTAGGTAGGTAGGTGTGTAAGTAGGTAGGTAGGGTAGGTAGGTAGATAGGGTAGGTAGGTAGGTAGGTAGGGTAGGTAGGTGGGTAGGGTAGGTAGGTAGGTGCGCTGATGATAAGTACATACTTAGTGTTACCCGTGCGAAGCCGCAGCAGGTTATTTTATGGCATATCGTAATATTAACAACATAACGTAGTATGTTTTCATAGGAGCAGGATGCGTAGAACGTTTCAATATAATAGTTAAATTCAATAACTACCTCAATAATCTCATAACTGTCTGGTAATTAAATCATAACGAATAGGAATCAAAGTATCTGCTAATTGTACAAATCAGTCTACCAAACAATGTGTCGAAGTAATTATGTTGGTCTGTACACACACACACTCGTACCGACTTACAATTCAAACTCGGTAAACCCTTAACGTGTAAACAAGCTACTTCTTGAGCTTCTTAGAAAGCACTCACATTGAGGTCGGGTTTGATCTTTATTTTCTGGCTTTTTTTTTTTTGTTTTTTTTCTTTGGTTTCTTTTTTTTATTTACAATAAAATACCTAATGATATTAAAAATTATACATCTCATTCTTTCAAAAAGAAATTAACGAAACTACTAGTTCAAAAATGCTATTACGCTGTTAGTGAATTTTTAAATGACAACACCCTATGACATTGCTCAATAATATTTAATTTTGTTAAGTTTGATTCTAATTTTATATACTATGACTATTTTTTTTCCGGTGAATTCAACTTTCAAGAAGTTAGGTTTAAAGACATTAAAGACTGATTACCTGACACTTATTCATTAATATAGATTTGCAATAATTATGATTGTGATAGTGCTTAATGTTGCATGCCATACGGTAGAATGTACTGGATCTTTTGTTTTTCTTCTTTTTACACCATCAAAACTATGTTTTGTTACCTACATTCTTTGCAAATAAATTATTTCTGATTCTGATTCTGATTCTGAAAAAAAATCATGGGAAAAGCCTCACTCATTGTTACAGGAAATTAAGACCGTTTATTCTGAAAGTGAGCAACGTCGTAAATAGATGTCAAATATTTCGCTGTTTTGATTAATTTGGCAATATTACAGCATGGAACTATGAAATGTGGCCAACTAGCGAACTAGAATATTAACAAATGGATTTTTATTTTATTTAAAAAAATTAATTGCAATTAGAACACTGAAGTTGATGTTGTAACCGTTTTAGGTGTAAAAAAATAATTTGGAAAGTTTCCAAATTCTGTTTTTACATCTAAAACTAAACATTCAGTGTTACGATATTAATTATTGCATTTCAAAATCAATATTCTAGTTCACTAGTTAGCCACATTTCATATTTACATACAACAATATTGCCAAATTAATCAAATTGCCAAAGTAAATATTTGACAGCTATTTGCGGCGTTTCCAACTTTTAGGATAAGCGCTCTAAGTTAGTTTAAACGTGGAGTACCTGTTTAAGTCATTATGAAGATAATAATTGTGAATTTATTGGTAACACGTACAAGTAAACTAAAGCTTGTGGCTAAGTAATGACTGCTGCACAGATCGATCTATCATGTTAAGCTACGCTTGTCGGGGTTGGTCTGTGGATGGGTGACCATCTTTACATACCGAAACTCCTCCGTGCCTCGGAAAGTACGGTAAGCCGTTGGTCTCGGCTGTCATACGTGGATCTTTGACAGTCATTACGGGTCGTCAGAAGCCCGAAAGTCTGACACCCAGTCTTACCAAGGGGTATCGTATTACCCTGTTACTTGGTTGTGGAGGTCAGATAGGCAGTCGCTCCATGTAAAATACTGCTATTCAGCTGTATCCGGTTAGACTGGAAGCAGACCCCAATATAGTTGGGAAAAAGCTAGGCAGATTGACATATAAGTATACTAAAGTCATACGGTCACACCTTCTTCCCTTGGGGGTAGGCAGAAACTACAGAACGCCATCTGCTACGATCCTTATATACTTATTTTGTTTCGTTTACGTTCATATCTGGTCACGCCATAGAATAAAACAGATGAGACACTCCGCAGTTTAGGTATGAAGCTACAAGTACGCGGCGGACCCGACTTGTTGGGCCAATTCAGTGAGTGTAACCATGGTTTAATAATATACTTCGCCAGGTATTCCGAAACACAGTGATCACGTGGGCAACACAAGTCTCCGTCATCACATCTGTGTTACCAGAAGTTTGTAATAATAACTCCCCAACCACCTTTATTACCTGTGCGAATCCGATAAAACAATGAGGTTTTAATTAACAATTACGTTGGTTTATGTTTAAATTGAATTGTTTCGTTTGATTAGACACACGAAACGACAATTTAAATGCTTTGTACATATTTTTTTACAGAATGGTGGCTAAAAATCTTTCTTTAATCGTGTTTTGTTGCAATAAAGTGGCAACTGGATAGTGACGTAAGCATGTGTTAGTCCCAGAATTTCAGACCTTGTTTTATTAGACCATGAGTGTAACTTAGTCAGAAGATCTAAGAGTCACGCTATAGAAAGAGAGGCAACTTCTAGGTGAATATAACTGTAGGTGATTAGCGCTGTGCGACCTGAATTGCACTTTATTGTGTCGTAGCAAGAGTCGCTTTTTATTTAAATGATTTTGCGGAGTGTCCCATCTGTAATCTGTGTTCACGCATACACGTACTCCGCTTGCGAGTACTACGCACCTATCAGCAATAAGGTCACTATATGTCCTTCTAAGGCGTCGGATCCCGGTGTTTCCCTCACATCTGCCTTCTTGTCAGTGGTCTTTCATTAAAGTAAAGTAAAGTTTATTTGTTTGCATAGATTGTAGGTACATATCATAAGATATTTAAAAGAAAATGTGATCCTTGTACAATCTACCTTAGATTAGGCATGCACACATATTAAATGAATGAAGTAAACGAGTACCTACGTGATCAAAAAAAAAAAAAATACGAATTACAGTTCAAAACGAGTACATTTTAATAAGTTAAATTGCATAAATTATTATAATTACCCACTAATAAGAAATTTACACTAGGATAAGTAATTGTCATTTAAGAAATCGTTAATCGAGTAGTAACATTTTTCAATCAATAATGCTGATAACTTCTTTTTAAAATTACGTATCATGTCATATTTTATTATGTCAGGTATTTTGTTACATACAAAACCAATATTCATCCTCTCAACATAACATTTCATTGGTAAGAAACATTCATAAGATACGTCGGTACTTGCTGCTGTTATTTGAACAAAATTCAATAAATATTGCAAGTGGATCTCCGCCAGACAAAATGCATTTTCCTCGAATTTCCCACGACTCGAATCCCACATACCAACGTTAAGACCTGAAACAAATATTTTCTAAACCCTGCTTTGTCGCTGCAAAATCCAATACCACACGAAAGAATTTGACTAAACTGTACGAAATCTTTCAGCTGTCGCCTTCAATGCGCCACCTTTTACCCTTTTCTTTTACCTTTTGTTCCGAAATAGAAAGTGTTCAATTCCTTTTATGACTGCCTAATTCACCAAAGACTTCACGGCGAGTTCGCGATTGTAATAACAGATAAAGTCTAACGCCGCATTTAAAAGAAAAGCAATCATGACTTGCACGCGATGTGTACGAAGTATCGATGCTGACGTGTTTTAAGGTTTTCAGTGTTTCACGGAGAATTTCACGAAAGAACGAACGATTTCTCAATTGAAAATACTCGTTTCGCACTAATCATATTTCTAAGTTCAAAAAGGGCAACTGATAGAAATCTGACGACTGACGAAACACGAAGTTTGCCGAGGGACATTAAGAAAATAGTTGTATTGTACTCGTACAAGTACATAGATACGAATAAAGAAAAAATACTTAAGAGCGTTTATCCTAAAAGTTGGCAACGTCGCAAATAGCTGTCAAAAATTTACCTGTTTTGATTAATTTGGCTATATTACTGTATAGAAATAAGACATATAGTTAACTAGCGAACTAGAATATTAATAATGAATCGCAATTAGAACATTGAATTTGATTTTGTACCGGTTTTAGGTGTAAAAAAGGCATTGGGAAAGTTTCCAAATACTTTTTTTACTTCTAAAACTAAATATTCAGTGTTATGATATTAATAATTGCAATTCATAATCAATATTCTAGTTCGCTAGTAAGCCATATTTCTTATTTCCATACAGTAATATTGTCAAATTAATCAAAACAGCGAAATTTTTGACATCTACTTGCGACGTTGCCCACTTTCAGAATAAACGCTTTTAAGTTTTTTTCTTTATTCGTATCTATGTACAATCCAACTATTTTCTTAATGTCTCTCGGCAAACTTCGTGTTTCGTTATTCGTCGGATTTCTATCAGATGCCCTTTGCACTTAGTGCTTGTACGTATTGACTCCTACCGCTGCGCCCGTGTTGCCGTTAACCATAATTACCATATAAAAGTACCTATTTAACTGCTGTTCGGGTATTCAACCAGTTACCGCCAGCTATTAAGCAATTAAATGGAAAAATATATAAAACAAAATTTAAAAAAACTGTTAATTGATAATGTATTTTATAATCTGCATGAGTTTTTTGAGAAAAAATTATGTTCGCATGTAATTTATTTGTAATTTTTTTTGTCATCTATGATTACTTTACTATTTGCAATTTAAAATTTATTTGCCTTTGAATACTATTGCATATCCGACACGAGAAGACGGCTGAGCCTAATTTTTTTACATTTAAAATAAGATTTACTGATGTACACAGTTATGCAATACTCGTAAATATATCTTTATCTTGAAATGTGCTGATCGCGTTCAGTTTCATTGGTAAAATTCGCTCTTAGTGAGGAGGTACTGAAAAAGTCGAATAAAATTGGCTCTGTGGAACGAAAGCGTAGGTAAATAAAAAGAGAATATTGAGGCAAAGTATCAAAGGAGACACTCGTTTGCCAACGCGCTGCGTTTCCCGGAAAAATATGAGGTTATAAAGGTCCCTTGTGCATTTTTTTAATGAAAAACTCGGGAAAACTAACTGACCAACACGTGATGAAGCGCTGTTCGTGCAACAATTATAATGTGCTGATAAATATAGGTCGTGCTATAAACACCTCTCTATTGTGAGTATTTATATACATAATATATGTATGTTTATTTATTTATTTAAGCTTTATGTATTTATTTATTTATTACGTTATACGTGTAGGTATATTTTAATATTGTTTATTATAAGACTTCGCAAATTCATATTTTTCTCTTTTTGTTCTCACACACTATTGTCTACATTTGTTTCTCATTTCTCCTTTCGCAGGTCTGCTGGAAGAAATTTCTTAAGAAATAAGCAGTACCTTTGTACTCAAATTATAATTATGTCGTATCTCTATGTATTTTACTGTGTGTACATAAATAATTAAATAAATAAATAACACGAACGACTGTAGATGAAAAATATTTATGGGTTTTAAGTTTATAATCTTTACTATACCATAGACAGAGACGTTTTCAGTAGCCACGAATCGTAATAGGGCTGTTGACTGGGGAGAAAAAAAACTATTTAGTTCGTTAGTCAGATAATAAAAAAATATTAAACACGTATTTTTTGCTTTATCATATTAATAAAAAAATCGGCCAAGTGCGAGTCGGACTCGCGCACCGTTCAGTACTAAAAATATTTTTGTTATATGATGTAAGAAAAAATTTAAAAAATCCTTTATCTGTGCTATAAGACGTTACTTCGTACCAAATTTCAAGATTCTGAGTTCACGGGAAGTACCCTGTAGGTTTTGATTCCCTTGCGAGTGTCGAAAATTTCCAGCATAAATGGCTGTATCTTTTGATTGTGTTGGCTTAGAAATTTGATTTTATCACAGCTCCAAGGGACAGTAGACCTGAGACCTCCACGCGTTCTTGAGAAAAAGGGTCTTGACAGACAGACAGACGGACAACAAAGTGATCCTATAAGGGTTCCGTTTTTTTCCTTTTGAGGTACGGAACCCTAAAAATAATTAAAATAAAACGCATTAAAGTTCCAGTGGGGGCTCGCTACGTCACAATTCAGTATAAAATCTACCGAAGAGTGACGTCATGCCACATTTTAACTCAATATATTGCCGTAATCTTTTGAATACGTAAAAAAAGAAAAAATACGCGTCCAATATGTTTTAATAATCTATCTGACGAACAAAAAAAAAAAAAAATTTCGTCCATATTAAAATGAACGGTCTATGCAACGAACGTATTAGAAGAATTGATTTACTATAACATAAAGCCTTAAAGAACTAGTATTTCTTAATCAACGACAGCAACGCATAAACTTGAACATCGCATCCATTACAGTTCCTAGTTTTCCCAAGAATAACGGTCCAAAGGCTTACCGCCTTATCCCCGGTCGGTAATCTTATTAGTGATCTCAAAGTGATGTTATTAGTACTACAAAAGCGGATGCTGGATCCCATCACATTAATGGATACCATTAAGACACCCTTGAGAAGGGACAGGGTAGCCTTCGTGGTCTAATCCATAATTAAAACGACCCTATTTATGAGCCCTTTTGCGTCATTTCCCTGGACTCATAAAACTTTTGAGAGAGCAGTGGCGGCCCGTGGTAACAGCGGCTATTTATGAGGTCATGGGTTCGAAGCCCAGACAGACACTTTACTTTGTGCAAATTATTTCATCAGCACTGCTCTCAAAAATGGTGAAGGAAAACGTCGTGAGGAAACCGGCATGTCCTAGAACCGAAAATCCGAAGACATCACTGCTACTTAGATATATTTCTGGTTGTCTAATTAACCCCTTTATTCATAAACGCAGCTTAAAGTACTGATTAGCGCCTGTTTAAACTCACATTTTTGACGTTTAAACGTCTCTTAATTCAAGCATATTTATGAATAAGAGGGTAAATAAATGTCTTTTGGTCAGTACCAATCTGGCGAAATAAGAGATTATAGATCCAGCCGACACCCAGTGCTAATGTGGAGCTCCACCTGACCAAACCGCATGCCCAGTCTGTTGGAGTGTCCAAAGTATCAAAATATCAGCACTTCTAAGGACCTAAAAAACGCCACTGATGCCAGCCACGATTGGCCTACTAGGCTCAACTCATTTAACACAATATATACATTTACCATGGATTCGAGAAGAATAAAAAGTAAGTTCAAAAACTAAAACCTTTGTTTCATACTACTTTTTAGAGCGAGATTTTTCAGTAGTCGGGTTTTAGTGAACTTACTTTTTATTTAAATTATTTTGGGGGTATAATTTCGTGAGTATTTGCAGAGCCGTTTTACCCAACATGGCATTATTCAAAAATAACATGAATTTATGTCCCCTAGAGGGCGCCATATTGAATTTAATGTGACGTCACATAGCCTATATCTAGCGGACGACCAAGACGCTTTTAACGTTATCTCATTTGTCAAATTATGATCAGTAATTTAGAAGTTATGAGGTAACAGATGAACATACATACATACATACCGGTCAAAATCATAACCTTCCTTTTTGCTTCGTCGTAGTCGGGTAAAAAGAAGTTCCAATTGGACTGTAAATATTCTCAACCGTTATATTTTGGAGTTATTCTGAAATTCTTCTATCTTTTCTCCCCTTCCTCATCCAATTTCTCAAGCCACAAGGTGTCTGCAATAAACTGCTAAACAGAAATATATCTTCCCTTAAGTAACAGTTTCCATTAGCACAATCGACGGTTTCAAAGCCACATTCTATCCCACTTCGGAACACCTTCAGGCATAATAATAAAATCTAAGTGAAGGCTATACTTTTGTGCGGTCACGTAACTTCGAGGTGGCTATAAATTTTCATCGAATCTGGTCGATATATGCCTCTTGGGAGTTGGGTTAGTGAATTACATAAGTTGTTATAGTAACTAATTCTACCGAACATAATTAAATCTTTTTTTTATAACGCCGCCCACTATTTGATTTCCAAGTGATGTTATTCTCTTTCATCTAATCATCTCTCGACCTTGAAGGCTGTGATCTAGTTTGTGTTCAAATGGTGTTACATTTCTGTACTAATTTTACGTCTTATTTTGGGATATTCCAATAATCCCCTTTGACAATCCCCATCAATGGGGTTCTGTGAACTATTCATCCACAAATCCCCATTGACGTCTCATAAAGCTCATAATAGGGATTTGTGAAAAAAAGGTCATAAAACCCCATCAATTTACAAACAAATCGTTTTCTACCGGCTTAATGACCCGTCTATGTATCGTACTGCCACATATTTAGGTCAATATCAGATTATAATGTAACAGTTACATTATAATCTGATATTGACCTAAATATGTGGCAGTAATCGGACATTTTAATTTAATTTTCGGAATCGAAGTGCGGCATGTAAATGACGGACACCGTGGACGAGGCTTTATTCGACGTATTGTGTCTTCATTATTGTCATATATCACTCAAAGGTCTTGTGCATAGAATATTGTGTTATGTGATCGATGATGCTAACGACAACAAGAGCAGGATTTTACAGCCCAAATTACATGAATTCACGTTCATCGTATTGAGAAATAAACTCCTACAGGTTGACGTGGAATTCAATGGCTATTTAGGTATTCAGGAGATGAAAGTACTATGAATTTAGGTTAATAAACTCCAACACTGAACGATCGAATAAAATCTGCTGTTTGATACAATAATTCTGTTGTTTCATAAAAAACAGTAATACACTATACCGTTGAGGAATTTAAAACTGACAAATTGTGAATTGATTGACCTTGTAACAATATGCTTGACGTAGTTAAATGTTAAATAATAAATGACTTTACTGTATTATGCTTACCTATAATGACTAAAATGCATGAAAGAATTAATAATAATGATTTATTTGAAATAAAATGTAATAATTAAATAACTAATGTTTATTAAAATGTAATAATTAGAATCAATATTATATTATGTAATCATTTGATATGAAACATTTGCAGTGCCCATACAGTGTCATGAAATTTTAATGCATGCAGTACTAACCAGTGTTTTACATGTTAGCAAATAAATACGCCGTCAGTTGGGACTGGTCAACTCTTAGCTGCCTTGGCTGATTTAAATTTTTGAATTGTTCTTTGTTTTATATTTTTATTACGGACGCTTCTAACGTGCACGTCTTTCTACATTGTTCTCACATGTTTAATTTCAACATGAATATTGTAACAAATACTTTGTAACAATTTATTTAAAAGAGTGTCCGTGGAGTTTCTTGCCCGTTCTCCATAGGTACCTACCTACTACGCTTTGGAATGGGCAACTAGCTTCATATTTCTGACTGACCGATTCCTTGACAGTTAAAAAGTGCCTGTAAATGGTTTAATTGAAATAAATGCTTTGAGTTTGAATTTGAATAAATATATTTTTTCCGTTAATAGGTACAGAGTTGGTCCTATAAGAGTAGGGAAAGACCAAAATAACGATGGATGGACTGTGTGGAAGATGATATGGATAGAAAGGGGGGGACAACCGAGATGACGACTGATAGAGAACTATGGAAGAAAGGGAGATGTTGCGCTGACCACAAATACATTGGGATATGGTCAGGAGACTGGCGATGAGGTACACAGTTGGTACCATGTCAAAAGTTGTCCATATTCACAGATATTTTCACCCCCTAAAAGATTGCCAATGAATTAAAAATCAGCCTGTATAACATACTTATACATATGTGTATGCCTGTTGATTGTATCTCGTGCGGATTGCCCTATCCAAAACAAATGAATGCGCATTGTTTTGGGCGCTCACTAACACATTTTTTTACGTCATATACTAACACAATTTTGATTTTATTGTATATTATTTAATTTAGGGTAATGTGTAAATTAAGTGTAATGTTTTATATGGATTATAATTATCTGAAATAAATTAATTAATAATAATAACAACAACCACTTCAAATAAACTCCCCTCTGAACCAGAAACGTCACATTAACACCTAAATAATTTGGTTTTAAAGCTGCACCTGAAAGGCAAAAATAAATCACAAAAACTCTCTGGATCACAAAGAAAAAAAATATCATAATATTTTACAATACCGGCAAAAATTTGAATAGGTTTCAAAGGTACGACTGGTAACAAAGTGTAATATAATGGCGCAGAGGTGAGCGTACAAATGTATGAATAATAAAGTGAAGGGAATGTACCAAGGATCATTGCCCGCCGGAGTCGGACGGATGAATTTTAGATTAGAGGTGAGAATGAAAATTATGCCAGTTATGTGGGCTTTAACCCATTGAATACACGCCTGTGTTTCCCCGAAGGGTTAGGCAGAGTTGTACCTATATTACACCCACATTTCACCAGTTATGTTTAAGTCCCATGTAATAGGGGGCGAGCCTATTGCCACTAATCGGGCACAAATCCAGACTCCGGGCTGCTACTGAGAAATTCCAGATGGAAAATTCAATAACATTTTGCCCGAACCGGGAATCGAACCCGGGACCTCATGCTGTGCATTTCACCACTCGAACGATCGACCACTAAAACGAGGCGATCGTAGTTATATTACTTAGCTGGTAATAATGGCAGAGTCCGACTACGTATGTCTTTCCTATAGATTATATGGTAATCTGTGTCATTTGGCCCCTGTTTTTTTTTTTTGGGAGGTAAATTATCAAATAACTTCTCCTGCGCGGGCGGGCGTGTCAGACTCTTACTGTCTAAAACCCACCCGTATTCCTTCAGTTACCTGTATGTTGCCAGGGGCCACGGTAACCCTTTCGGACTTTCTCGCGACCCCGGCAGGCATCGGTCCTAGCAGACCCCGTCAGTTGTGCTGACATCTCTTTGAGGTGTGCGTGGAACACAACGCGCCGTCGACCCGGGCCTGGTCCTATCGGACGGAGAGCCCGCCGCGAAGCCCGCGCCTACGGTGTCATTTGGCCCCCTTGAATGGACATTTTTATACTCTTTGGCATCTCAAATAAAAAACTACATAAAAGTAGTCTTAGTTAATTTTGAATCGAGCTTTAGGCTAAGTAATAACAGCCGCTACGCTTACCGCAGTTAGTCCGTGGATGGGTGACCATCTTTACATGCCAAGAAGTGCCTCGGAAAGCACGTTTAACCGTTGGTCCCTGCTGTCATTTGTAGATCTTTAACAGTTGTTACGGGTTTTCAGAAGTCCGAAAGTCTGACAACCAGTCTTACAGGCGTATCGTGCTACCCAGTCATTGGGTTTTGGAGGTTAGATAGGCCGTCGCTCCATGTAAAATAGTGATAGCCAGTTGCATCCGGTTAGACTGGAAGCCGATCCTAACATAGTTGGGAAATGTCTAGGCAGATGATGAATTTTGAATCGAGCGTTTGTAAAATTACTAAATCGCTAATAGCAAAAGCTTGAATTTAATTAATTGAGCATTCACTGAGAGAGTAATTTCGGTTACAGCCATCTTTCCCATTGGCCACTGGACAAGTGCCCCAGAGTCTCGCGATCCGTGTGGCCCCCTTATTCCTGCCAGCGTCGTAACTAAAGGCTACCAAAAGAAAACCTATTCGAAACGGGTTTTTTATTGATTGCAAAGTGGCGGGAATACAGGAACAGGGCTTCGTTGCAATTGATAATAAATAAGTACCTCATCAATTAGTAGTATAAACAAGTAACATCGTCATTTTGGAATTTGTACAGTTTTTCCTACGAGTTTTTCACACAGAAACTGACAAAATATTTTTTTTTTGGATCAAATTCAGCTCTTAATCAAATTATTTCATACAAATCTCAAACTTTGTTTATTCTATATATAAATGACATCAGCCAATGCTTTCGCAATACCAAGTTTCTGCTATATGCCGACGACCTCAAGGTATACAGAGCCATACGACAAACAAATGATTGCCTTTTGCTACAACAAGATTTGGACAGACTATCCTGTTATTGCCAGAAAAATAAGTTGCAACTAAGTTTGCCCAAATGTAACTACATAAATTTTACAAAAAACAAAAATAAAATAAACTACGCATACACGTTGTGCAATGCCCCCCTACTTAAAGTGGACCACATTCGTGATCTCGGTGTTATCCTTGATTCTAAGCTTTGCTTGGACCTTCATATAGAGAAGATAGTTAATAAAGCGTATCAACTATACGGATTTGTAATGCGATCAACTGTCGATTTTAAAAAGCCTTCTTCCTACATTTGCCTGTACAAGTTTCTAGTACGCTCTCAACTGGAATATGCCGTGTCCGTCTGGAGTCCATTTTATAAAAAGTACGTTGAAGTGATTGAGCGTGTTCAATACAAATTCGTGCGTGGCATGCATTATAGATGCTATGGATATTATTTGCCATACCAGGATTTGCTTGCAAAGTATATGCTCGCAACACTTGAAAATAGGCGTAAGTTCTTAGAAGCCATGAA
The DNA here is from genome assembly GCA_916701695.1 of Agrochola macilenta. Lineage (NCBI taxonomy): Eukaryota > Metazoa > Arthropoda > Insecta > Lepidoptera > Noctuidae > Agrochola > Agrochola macilenta. The sequence continues at coordinate 15,904,996 of OU753560.1, read as the reverse complement.
TTTATATAATATTGTAAGACATACATTTGACTGCATTGAACTGTCCAACATGGTTTGCTATGCAGTTCCTAGGCCGGTACACAAGCGAAAGGTGCGCGCTGGCACATTATTTTCAGTGGGTACTTGCAAGTCCAATTCTGGTTTGCGTTCGCCTGTTCGCAGAATGGTCGATTCCTACAATGGGACTTTTGAACATATAGACATTTTTGTTTGTGCTCCCTATACGTTCAAAAGTCTTATACTTAAGGTGCTTTCTTACAAATAATATTACCTTCTTTTTTGTGCACAATTTCGTAAGATTTATATGGATTTATACTAGATATATTAAACACGTTAGTTAAGTTAGTTAAGAAAAATAAACAAAAATATATATGTATTAAAAAATACAATGAATATAATCGCTAGGGGGTAACCCCTAGCGATTATATTCATTGTTTGTATCCTGTAGCTAATCTGTGAACAGCGTTGTGGGCTGCAATATTGTCTATATTTTTTTATGAATTTCTTGTTTCTATGTTTTATATTGTAGCTGTTTGTTGTTCCGTTTGAATAAAATAAAAATAAATAAAAATCTACGAAAAAGACGGGTCTACTAAATTACTTAACTTTTCGGCTCCTCTTCTAGTTTCAGCGGAAATAGAAAGAGCGAGAGAGAGAGAGAGGGAGAATCCCCCTCTCCCTCTTTCTCTCTCTCTTTCTCTCTCTCTTTCCCTCTTTCTCTCTCTTTCTCTCTCTATTTCTCTTTCTCTATCTTTCTCTCTCTCTTTCTCTCTCTTTCTCTCTCTTTCTCTTTCTCTCTTTCTCCCTCTCTCTCCCCCTCTCTCTCCATCTTTCTCTATCTCCCTCTTTCCCTCCCCCGTTTCTATCTCTCCCTCTCTCACTTTCTCTTTCTCTCTCCCTCTTCTTCTCTCTCCCTCTTTCTCTTTCCCTCTCTCTTTCTCTCTCTCTCCCTCTTTCTATTTCGGTTTCTGTTTCGGCTGAAACTAGTACTAGTACTCGGGTTTCTGGTTCGGTTACGGTTTCAGTTTCGGCAAAAAATTGTGTATCGGTCAATAGATAATAGTTATTACTTTAGTAATAACTGTACTATTGGCGGAAGGGGTAACGGGTGGTTTTCCAGATGGTTCCCCCACTAACCCTTTCACCAATGAAATTTTGCGTATACGCAATATTGCATTACAGTCATCCTAGATAAAATATACTAGTGGCACTATCCTTTACTATCCTACTGTACTATCCTACTGCACTATCCTACTGCACTATCCTACTGCACTATCCTACTGCACTATCCTACTGCACTATCCTACTGCACTATCCTACTGCACTATCCTACTGCACTATCCTACTGCACTATCCTACTGTACTATCCTACTGTACTATCCTACTGTACTATCCTACTGTACTATCCTACTGTAAATTGATAACCGTGATGCCATATTTTGTATGGTGACCACTGATTGTGATCTTGCATTCAACGGGTTATTTCGGTATTTTAAGATTGATGATGGTGAAAATTTGGCAATATGTAACCTGTATTGGGAATCAACTAGCTATGCGTTGGCCATAAATTATTCCAATGATGTAGAAGAATTACCATGGCCATTACGAGTAAAACTGTATAATCAGACTTTTTAATGTTCCAACTGCTGGCTCTCTGTGAGAAAACGGGGGCCGTGGTCGTATTACACCACGCAGGATCTCTGCCAGTATGGTTATTATTGAAGTATTGAATTAAAGGCGGCAACATCGAACAATGCTAAATCAATTTATGCTATAGCATTGTTCGATGTTGCAAGTACAACCTATTAAGGTTCAAGTTATGGTTGTATAGTACTTACTAATTCCACGAAGATATAAATTATTATAAATAGGATCCTCTTGTAGTCTGCAGGACTTACATAAAACCATACAAACGGAGAACTTAGAATTCTCGCTTAGACTATTTAACCCAAATGATCTAAGAATTCTCATAATATAGGCAGGTATACTTTTTCTCAGTATCAACCACTTTCATACATCACTGAAGCCTCACTAACAAGGCTCACTAATGAATTTTTAAAACAAAACCGAGTTCCAAGTTTGAATTTCGTTCTCCGACATTCATTTCAAAGTTTTGTAAAGAAAAAAAAGAACGGTCAGAAAGAACTATGGGAGAAATATAACCTAAAGTGTTAAACTTTTTACGTGAAGTGAAAACGCATGAATAATAGAGGTGACACTTGCCACAGAGTTGCTTGGGGTACACATGGGGAGAATAAATTAAGAATCCCTTCTTAATTTATTCTCCCCATGGGGACAAGTGGGGTATTCCATCGCCACACTAATACTTATACAACTTACTGATAGATACGATAGAAGTAGAACTGCACACGCTAGAGTTTTTATAAACTTAATTAGACGGTGAATAAAAATACTTCAAGGCGTAGAAAAATAAACCTTAATTGGGTATTGTTGGAATATTAATGAGGAATAACAAGCTTTATTTCTTTATAATCTGAATAATATACTAGCAATATTTTTTTTAAGATTCTTGGTGTAACAAAATATTTTTCATTTCAGTATTTTAGGGAATAACTACATAGTTTTGCTCATGCACATGATGTAGTGATAAATTAATTGTTTTTTTTTCGTTTCAGAGCCACCGCGGTTCTTCCCCAGCAATACGCACATTCGCTCCCGATGGTCGGACGCTTGAAGCGGGGGCTAGCGGCATCCCCCGCTCTCCCTCACCCCTCCGCGCCGCTTCGCTCGACGTACGCGCTGCGCCGCTAGCGCATGGCTCGCTGGCTTCTTTAGCTGATACACCAACACCTTCGAGTCCGAGGCACGCACCACCACGGTGTCTTTCGCCGCTTTTGATGCCGCCAAGGTATGTACTAACGTTTTTATTGTCGAATCCACTATTGGATTTTGAAGAAAGAAAACCTGCAGAACTACTAAGTAGGTAATTGATAAGTTATCCGAATAGCAAAAAAAAGAGTATTATGAAATGTCAAAACTGCTCGATTCTAAATAGTACGACTGAGAAAATAGCTTTCAAGAAAATTAAGTCTTTAAGGAAAACATCTTGCTAGTCAAGAGTTTTAACTTTTACCAGTCAGTGAAAAATCGGATCGAGGACAAACCTTGTAGATGAATGTAAAAAAAAAAGTGTAAGAAGCACTGCCGTATTTTGAGAACTATGAGAAATCACATAAACTTAAATAAAGACAACAAAGAACAGTGAACCCACTTTTCTGTTATTTTCTAAATTATTACGGTCACAAAAACATTGAAAATTCAGAAAATTTCCAAACGTTTTACGCAAAACAGAAGTAAACTTATCCAAAACCCATAACACGAGTTCCTGGTACCGGCTCCTAATTAAAATTTTAGTTTATACAAATTAAGAGGCCATTCAAATGTTTTCTTTGAAAGCTGTCTAAACTTTAAGTATATCGAAACGTTAATCCTTAGTCCAAATGCTTAACTAACTCTAAATCTAGATCATAATATCAAGTCCTGAAAGCTTAAAATGTCAAGTTTCATACTTAGACAGTGAAGTATTGATTTAGTTTGAAACCTATTAATTATTCAAACTGCTTGGACTTGGCCTTATAACTTCTGATTTCGGTAATTATTCTTTCATGATGAATGAAGTTTCATTTCATTAAAATTACTTGGGGACATGACGCCAACACAAAAAATCTCTGGAAAATACCGTGTAGTTTCGGTCAGCCCCAGGATGGAAGTGAGTTTTTGTGACGAAAAAACTCTTTTCTTATGCTCACGTAAGACATCACGTTTAAAAAATATTAGCCTGGCAAATAGTAAAGGTATGATTCTGAACAACGCTGCACGTGGCAGCGCTGCCTCAGCAGTGCTGCTGCGGAATATATATTTTCTATAGATTTATAAGAGATTACATTTCAAATGCTGCGCGACATTGCTGCGTTTACATTGCCGCCGTGCTCCTAACGCCTGCTAACCTATAGAAAATGTATGGGGACCAGTAGTGACGCGGCAGCACTGCTGCGTGCAGCGTTGTTCGGAATCATACCCTAACGGGGTTGGAAGTCCAAAGTGCGATGGCCGTAGAGTGCTACAAGAATCTTTTGGCGCCTGAAAGACATTAACAAGGGGGCGTTGTTGGTAAATATTTGTGAAATTGTCACAGACATTGTTTTGATAAAACAAGATGGCGGCGTTAGTTCCGATTTTGGCCACGCGCTTGTAGCGTTGTACTTAAAATTATGGCAATTTTAATGCACTCTACAATTGAAACTGAGAACCTGCAAAAAAGGGATTGTTCTTTTATGCCACTAGGTGCAGTCAGCATCAAAAGTTGATGACCACATTTAGATTTTCAAAATCGCTGTACACCGTATTCACTATTAGCACTTCACTATACAGCGATTTTGAAAATCTAAATGTGGTCATCAACTTTTGATGCTGACTGTACCTATAGCAATACAATAGCAATACATACGTCAGAATATGCACAGTGAACTTCATGACTCGGTACCTTAGTCATTGTTCCCTCCTACAAGGAAACTACGTACTAAGTGACACCTTTCGAGAATGCAAAATGACTTTGTCGTAAGCTTATGAGCACTGTACGTCAAAGTACCTGAAAATTAACTTAGTATGCGAGATTGCAAGTTATGTATAACAGGAAGTAGATGAGATGATGAGAGTGAGAGATGAGAGAGAGTAGACGTAAGCTAAGAGTTAGCGTACACATACAGGGAACTTGTGAATATCGTCCGGCTTAAGAAACATGTATTATAATGCCTAGACTTAAACAAGGTGTAAATTAATCATTATTATTATCTTACACAAGTTTATTATATTTAAGTAAGTATACATATACACATTGCAATATAAAACTGATTTACATCCGTCACCTCAAACTTCAGGTCTAGTTGAAAACCAGCGTCAGGCACTAGTTGTCTGGCATTTTTGTGGCGCAGCCGCGAGGCACACATTTCTGCTAATATCTTACAACGCACTTTACATTTTTTATTTCTTTTTTCAAATTTTGTTTTTACTTGTAGTACAATAAGTTGTGTTGTGTGCCGTTTAGTATGCTAAAAAAATGCATTTTCTTTCTATTCTTTCTTTTCTTTATTTTCCGTCTATTCTTTCTTTTTTTTCTTTTTTTCTTTTCTTTATTTTCTTTCTTTTCTTTATTTTCTTTCTTTTCTTTCTATTCTTTATTTTCTTTCTTTATTTTAAATGGATTAACTGAGAACCTAAAACCTGAATCGCTCATTGTACTCATTGTTATTAACAACTTCTACTATAGGAACTGCCTTGTTGGTCTTGTGGGCGCAAGCGCTACTGCTGAACATGAGATCTTGGGTTCGATTCCCAGGTCGAGCAAAGTGTTATTTGGATTTTCTATCTAGAATTCCTCAGTAGCAACCCGGAGTCTGAATTTGTGCCCGGTTGATGGTAATAGGCTCGCCCCCTATTACACTGGACTTAAACATAACTGGCGAAATGTATCTATAGTACACCCGTACTATAGGTACAGCTCTGCCCAGACCTTGGGGGAAACAAGGCGTGATGTTATGTTACTATAGGACCAATGCGAAAATTGCGAAAAAAATCAGCTTGTCCATACATTTATGTTCACATCAGTCGACAAAATCTAGGGAACAGTTCGTTATTTTTGCGATTTCAGGATTGGCTCCGTAGTGAAAATTGTTTATAATGATGAGATGAGATCAATCACCCTTTTTAAAGTTTTCAGTTATATCAATCACACTTTGCCTTGTAGGTACTTTACATATAATATTATTATAAAGTGCACTTCGAACGTCACTCGAGTGACCGCAAACAACTCGAAACAAAACTCTTACTTACTACTTATGTTTAAAAGTAAATCGTCGCTAATTCATATCTCGAATGCAGCGATGCGTTGTAATGTGTGTTTGTGTTGTGTGTTGTAATGTGTTTTTAGTTTAATGTGTGATTTCCTGTGCGAGTCTCAATAAATACTTTTTCTTTATTTATTTTCTTTCTTTCTTTCTACATAACGTTCCCACTGCTGGGACATAGGCCTCCTCTCTATGAGAGGGACAGGGTCATAATCCACCACGCGGTCCCAGAGCGGGTTGGTAGTTGCCACATGTCTTCGACTTCCTATCTCACAAACATTGTTCCTTCACCGAGTGCATTGGTGATGTAATAAATTACACAAAGTGCCTGCCTGGGTTCGGAACCCCGACTTACGACTCGGGCTGGAACCAGTGCTCCAGTTCGCTAGTTTCGCTCGGTCAAAATATAAAAGCCTAGTATAAAAAAAAACATCGTAAATCGGATAGCGGTATGCGAGTTGAAAGCGCACTAATGGACGGACAGATAAAGCGAACGTTACGTTTTATGTATGTGTCTATAATGCTATGGAAGTTATAGTAGGCAATTTATGAATAAAAGATGGCCACGTGAGTCCCTATATAGGTCAAGCCGACTCTCTTCATTAGTGGCGAAAGGGTCGATTCTTTACTTGATGATAGTGCCTACTTATCAAGTGGAATGATAGTAGCATCATTCCACAGCAAAAATGCTTGATATTCAAATGATATCATATACGATACTTAAAATTAAAATAAACATAAGTCTGAAAATCAGTGTCCTTAGCTCAAAAGGTTGACTTCTTTGTAAAGAAATAAACGAACAAATAAGAACCTTAATAAAGTATAACTTATGGAAAGAGGTCTTCTCCATCTTTTTACTAAAATTGCCATTAATATGGAACAAGGGCCTCATATAGGCACGTCCCTATGTGAGGTCCCGCACACTATCAATTCCCACAAAGCTTTTCCCTAATGTACTCGTATGTAAAACATTTATCCTACCCCATACGCAATTCCACTCACTATTTAGAGTCTTGGAGATAGCTGTTTAAGGGAAAACTATTTCCTATTTCCTCTCTGAGGACTGAGGCTACGGTTTGAGCCGCTCAAAGTTAGCGACAAAGCCGTTGAGAGGAATACTGAATTACGTATTGGCTGGTTGAATTCTCTCTAGGTTATCGATACGCGACATTTATGCTCCAATAGTTTCTGCCCGCGACATGCCCGCGTGATTTTTTTTTCAAAATATAATATAATATCTTCAGTCCCAACAGTCAGTGTTCCCATTAGAGAAAGTTGAAAATTTTCGGAGTTGGATCAGAGTTCCGAAGATTAGTACCCCCTATATACACCCTCAAAGGAGATCATTCACCGTCCATACAATTTTGGGCTATATGTCAAAGTGCTGGCCAAACAAAAAACAAAAAATATTCCGTTAGAACATGTTATTCTCTTCACTTTTCACTATGGGACCAAATCTGTTGGGCCTTTCCCTGCACTGTTATACGAGTTTTAATAATACTGTTTTAGCTAAAAGAATAACAGTAATTTAATCCAGGATTTTCATAATTTAGCCCAAAATTAATTATGAATGATACCCGTAACAGACCGGAACAACCACTGTAATGGGGTACAGTGATTCGGGATTCCGTAAAATTACTATTCGGAATATCTCCAGCGCGGAATAACAGAAACTCGAATAACTAACGAACGGCTGCACTAATAACCCCAGCCTAAAACTACGTCTGCCCGAGTCATGGATATGTTATGGCTTTCATATTGTTTGCTTTATTCCTTTCATAATGGCGTTTACATACAGGGTGTCAGGGACATTGACGCAAAAACTGTTACCATGGATTCAGTACATGATCCTGAACGCCACTGCGTTGAAATTTTTCGTCGGTTATTAAAAAAAAAACAGTGTTCAAAATCATGTCCTGAATCCATGGTAACAGACCATGGATTCAGGACATGATTTTGAACACTCTTTTTTTCTGCTTCGCGTCGATGTCCCTGCCAGCCTGTATATTATTTCTGTACGAATGTTTAAAAGAACAGGAAGTAACAGCGTTCTTGATGGTTCCGAAACCACTAAACAAACGAAGGCTCGGACTTGAATTTTTCAATTCATTAATGAGATCTCTCTTGACCTGTCGATCCATTCTGTAAAAATCTCACCGTGTAGAGTGAGGTGAAGTGAGCTGTCAATAGTGTCAATCCTTAGCATTAGGTGCAATGATAGCTCACATCAAGCTCGCTTCACCTAGGTTTTCACGGTGAGATGTTTACAGAATAGCACGGCAGGTCTCGTCTGTCCGAAAGCGGTGAAGAGATCTAAAGTAGCTTTTAAGCAAACAGATAATACACGTGAAGGGGCATCAAATAGTCAGAACCATATTCTCTGTTAGTCCAACTAGCGGAATGTCGAACCACTAGCGAAGATCCGTTCTGAGATCCGTTGTTGTATATTTGAGTTGGGCAAAGAGCTCACTGTGTATTCCGGCCTTTGAGTTCCGGTGATGCAGTTCAAGCCAATCCCGGCTAACTGCATGAAACAGTCCGAAAATGGGAAAAAAGGATGTATTTGGAAATGATACGGGACTAGCGATATAGCTCAGATCACTAAATTATTATTTATTTATTTAAATGCCTTAAAACTATCATTACAGGTAGCATTACTTAGCCTAATGCGATATCCAAGTCACACACACAAAATTAAAATTAAAGCACAAAAATCTCAGGTCGTAAAGATTTTTATTGTTTATAAAATAATATAAACAATAGTACTTTTGCGAATCCACCCCACAGACATGTAAACATATCAATTTCGACTTGAATATAATTGATATGAATTGATTGATTTGTTAGTTAGTTACGAAAGACAAATTGTGTGTATTTGTGATTTTAGATCGACTTTCAGTCTTCCAGTGCGCTTAGCAAAAGACTTAAAGAAAAATAGACCGACACATTTGTGTTTTGAAATAAACGTTTTTCGGTCAATTTGCTTTGTCCCGTGGATTCCCGATAATGGCGTTTGCACCATCGCAAAAATACGGAAGACAGTGTTTGAGAAATAGGAGTCCTCTTTGCAGTCTTAGATAAATAACTAAGATCATTTTTAAGACCTTAAAGTAGGATAACATTAAGATGAAACGGGGTCACGCGCTTATTCCATACAAACGTTGCCGCCCATTGTATATTTTGTAGTGTTTGGTTTATTTTTTGTTATGTATTTTTGTGGTGTACAATAAAGTATATATGTATAAATAAATAATACAAAATAAACGTATTCCTCTGTTTACAATACTGTCCGGTGGTCGAGAGAATGCGTTCTTGACACCTGTCAGTTTCATACTAACGATCTTGACAGCTGTCATACTAACTAATATGTGTTTAGCGAATTTGATCCTTATTACTACTAGAAATTGTACAATTGACAAGTGTCACGAATGCATTCTCTCGACGGCTGGACTGTAGATCAAATATTTTTATACGATACAATCTATATCTACCACGGCCATGTTCGTATCTTTAGTTGTTATCCCATTTTTTTTTTCGAAAGCTAAGCTAAGTACGCCATAAAACAAATCATAGGGACGTGGTAGTGGTGCATATCCTAGATTATATCGTAAAAAAAATTAAACAGAGAACGTTTGTATGGAATGAACACCAGTGACCATGTGACCGCGTTTCCTCTTAAAGGTAACTATAATTTACAAAATTTAATGTGCTATATAGCAGCAGCGTTAATGTGACCACACACCTAACTGCAAGCATGACAAGCTAACATGAAAAAACATTTTGTGCAAGCGTGCACAACTTCCCTAGGCTACAGACTGTACAAGCAAGCAGGAGCAGCATTATAGTTTTTGGTTGAGTGATGGACGACGACGAGGCGCTTGCTTTAGCTGCATTGATTGTGTGCAACTAGTGTGCGTATGATTACGTGAGCTTAACCTGCATACACACGTTCAATCATGCTTGCCACAAGCGTGGTTTGTTGAAGTCGCATAATGAAAATTCTATCAATCTTCATGCTGCTTGCACAAGCTAGATTCTTCCGCAAAATCATCACACAGACGCTCAAGCACGCTTGCACAAAATGATCACGCAGGCTTGTCATGCTTGCAGTTATGTGTGTGGCCAACTTTAGAAGAAAGGACACAGTATATTTCGAAGTACCTACCCGTATATCTGTTTTAGGTCCAATTTCATAAAGTAGCGCGGGCACATCTGTCGTCCATCCCTTGTGATTAACGATAAACGCCGCAGATGTTCGACGGTACTTTGTATACTATGTACTTGTTTTTGTATTACCTTGGCAACACCCAACAAGTCTTAGTCCTCTAAAAAATAATAACAACATAGCATAATATCACGCTTTGTTCCCGAAGGGTTAGGCAGAGGTGTACGCTGTGTATTTGTGCGTCCAGTAATCGGACTTAACTTGGTATTAATTTAATATTATTCACACGAGGAACTTGATTATTTGCAATAGGAATGAAGCCTGGGCAAAAAAAAAAAACTAATTAGTCCGTCAGCTTAAAAAAATATTTGACACGTATTTTTTGCTTTATCATATTAATAAAAAGTTACTTAGATAAAACGCATTTTATGTTGGGGAGTGGGGGTCGCTACGTCATCGTCACTAGTACGTATAAAATCTACATACTCGTGACGTCATGGCACAATTTACCTCAATGTATCGCCGTAATCTTAAGATTACGTATAAAAAGAAAGAATACGTGTCCAATATTTCTTTATAATCTCAAAGACGGACTAAAAAATATTGTTTTGTCATCATCCCTATTTGTGAGATACTATCACGATCACACAAAGTTTCTGATAACCTATGAAGATTTTCATGATTTTAGCAAACATCATGAGATGACTATAAACACGTTTTAAGCATCTAAGCCTTGACTGTAATGCTGAAGTACATTTTTTTTTGGATGCTGTGTCACGTAGGGTTTAAGAACCAATTCGCTTCAGAACTTTCAACGAAACAATCAATTTTCAATACAAAACAATTCACTACTGCATAGAATTTCCAAAAAACCAGTTTGAAGTTTAGCTCGTAACTTCAAACTTCACTCAGAGCCCACTTACATGTATGTAGGTACGTACCTACCTACTAGTAAACTTGTAAACTTCATGCCTCGTTTGCACTATGTTAGTTCTCTGTAGTAAACGAGTCTGCAAGTTCTAATGGGTAGATTAAATTGCACTGAAGTGTAAACAAGTATCGTTGTTGCTCGGATAAAAGAAAATTGCTACAGTGCAGTTGCTTGTTATCGGGCGAGTAAATCGTATTGCTTGCACAGACTTGCACTAACTAAGAATAGTGCTAATTATTGCACGTTAGGAACTGGATAATTGTATAAAGTTAGTTGATGTGCAAAGTCTTTGCTTTCCTGGGAACGACTGAACAATTATCTGTTATTATAGAAGCTATCTGACTTTGAAAGCAAATACTATGGGTGGTTTATATTATTTGTGTGAGTACCTAAAGTCCGCGCCACCACTGTAGTCCATTTGACGCGGCGCTAGTGTCTTTATGTCATTGCATCACAATGCATGAAAGAAAATGTAGTACCACAATTTTCCGCAGGCCTTCATTCGTGGCGCGCACTCTACCTATCTAAGTAAAGTCGCCGTCACGAGAAGCTATAAATTTTGTAAACAAAGAACTCGTGACGGGGACTTTAGCGAAATCGATTTCGTATTCTGAAATGCAGGAGAAAAACTATCAGGGCCTCTGTTATTAGGTTGTGTCAAAGTAGTTGGTAACATTTTTTTTGCTAATTAATCTTCTATACTAATATTATAATAATTATAAATTTAATTATTATAATTTTGTACTTCTATACTAATATTATAATAATTATAAAGAGGTAAAATAAAATTTGTTTGTTTTTAAGTTTGTATGTAGGTAATTTCTGAAAATAAAGATTAAAAAAAAACACTGGTAGAAAGCTAAATTATTCCTGAGTGCTATAGGCTATAAATTATAAAGATATCACGCGGGCGAAGCCGCTAGCGGAAGCTAGTAAAATATATATTGAAAATGCATACTTACAAAGTGTCACGTAACTGTGAATCAATGTGCCGCGTCCCGTCCGACATAAATTGTGACAAACTCAATTTTAGCACCCTCCGCGAGAGTGCGCTATTCACTCAACCCACCCTGATTGAACGCCTACAAAATCAAACCCCTTTCCCCCTCTAAATATTGTGCCACAATAATAGGAATTCTGTAAAAGTTAATTAGTTAAAATTCCCGGTTCCAACCTCGGAAAATGTTAGGAAAAAATATATGGCGAAGAAAAGACCCTGTCAATTTATGTCAACGATGATTATTATTCATTTTGATAACGTTTTTTGTTACTATTCTCTAACAAACTTATTTTATTTGTTGGCATTATTAGACTGAGTTATTTTGATTAGGTACATTTTAGTAAGTAGATAGCGATAGCGTAATACAACGTGAGTTCCTTTTGATATCCCATAACTCTAGGGAATTAATGAGACCATGTCAAAGCTGGCATATGACTTTTTTTTTCCTTCTCAAACAAAATAATTCGACAAAGTCACGAATATTTATGTAAACCACCCTTACGTGAAATAATAAAATAAAAAAACACTTAATTCGGTAAATTTTTCTTTATAAAAAATAAAAATTATAACGTCGCATTTTCTTAGCTTTAATTATAAAAATGAATGAAAATGATTTACTCGTACTTATCAATAAAACTTAGTACACACATCGAGAGTCTAGAGTTATGTACCTTTCTAGGTAACACTTGTTCTAGGACTTTTTGTATTATTTTTACATATACCTTAGAGTTATGAGAAATCAGGGTTGATAAAAATCATGACTTTTATAAAAAAATCAAAATAATCGGATTTATTTGATTTAAATCGGATTAATTTGATTTAAATCGGATTTTTTTGATTATTTCTGTCACACAAAATGTTTTTTTCATTCTCGGTACTAAGCCCATTAATTCCTTCTTACAACGTTTACACACCGCTTTGTTAAACTTGCCGCAAGTGGACTTTTTTTCATCCATATAAACCCAAACAGCATCTTTTTTCATTAATCAATCACGAATGACCGCGCCAAAGACTAGACGGACGGATTCAGTCACGAGTTAAAACGGAGAATCTCCGAACGGTGTAGTTAAACAGCATTGGACACGTGTGTGCGCGCCGTAGTTTATGTCGGGGGAAGTCCCTTGACACATTTTGGCTGATTTGGTCGAAGTAAAACAATTTAGATTTAAATCATTGATTTTTATAAAAAAATCACTTGATTTTAATCGCGATTTAAATCACTGATTTTAATCAAGTGATTTAAATCATATCAACCCTGTGAGAAATCAAAAGAAACACGTTGTATAAGAAGGTATAAGGTACATAATATATGTAAACGGATTCTGAAAATACTTGTCATTGTTGTTTTTTTTAGTTGTCGAGACGTGTTTGCTGACGCAAGTAGGTAACCTGTAACCTACCTAGGTATTGTTACCACATAGGTAAGTATAAGTAAAGGTTACCCACTTACGTCAGCAAACATGTTTAGACAAAAACAAAAAAAATGGCATCTCATCATGTTATTGCGTGTGTTCTAGTATAAACGAATACACGGAAACGATAGCGGACACAAATTGCTTGACCCCATTCGTTGGAGAGGACAATTAAATCGACGTTGATGGAAAAAAAAAATGTCATTGCCTGTAACACGAATTTATTCCTTCAAAAAACGTAATAGAGTCATTCTACTGAAAAACTTTTTTTTACTACGGTGATTTCCCGATTTATTTCGTTACCGCTCCAGTAGTTTTCCATTGAATTATTTTCGTCTCCTCGCTCTACGGCAGTTACCCTACCAGAAAGAAGTGATTTCTTTATATAATGAACAGCAGTAGGTACCTACTAAAATTGAGGCAACGCTGATGATTTAACGCTGTCTGCATTACTTAATCAATCAGTATAAAAGCGCAGGATAGCCTTTACCAGAAAGGGTCATTGTATTAGTCGTTAAGCAGCTTCAATATCATCAGGATTGTGCTGATTTGTTGATTGAATATCAGGGGGCTTAAATCGGCCGCTTTGGCAGAATCTTAATAGGATATTATGAATCACACAAAATGTCACAAACTGACCTTTCATAATAATATCTGCGTTCAATTCATAATACGCAATTCATCTGTTTGACAGTTTTATATTTGAAATAACATTTAAACTGTAGAAATAAAAAATATAAATCTAATTTGATTAAGAGCGTTTATCCTTAAGTTTGGTAACGTCGCAAATAGATGTCAAATATTTCACTGTTTTGATTAATTTGGCAATATTACTGTATGGAAATAAAGAGAAAATGAAGAAATGGAAAAAAATTGAGAAATGGAGGAAATGAAGAGAAGAAATGTGGCTAACAGCCACATTTCTTAACGAACTAGAATGTTAATAGGGAATTGCAATTATAACATTGAATTTGATGTTGTAACCGTTTTAAGTGTAAAAAAGGCATTTGGAAGGTTTCCAGGTTTACATCTAAAACGAAATATTCGAAAACGATATTAATTATTGCATTTCATAATCAATATTTTAGTTCGCTAATTAGCCACATTTCATATTTACATACAGTCATATTGCCAACTTAATCAAAACAAGTAAAATTTTGACAGCTGTTTGCGACGTTGCCAACTTTTAGGATAAACGCTCCGCCAGTTCGTCGTGCAGTTCGTTGTGGACGTAGTACACATAGATAATACACTATAAAGCTCGCCGTAGGTGGGTATATAGTATATACCCACCTACGGCAAAAAGCCTCGGCAAACGGCCTCCTTTATAGCAAGGAGCATATTATGCTCCTTTGCTATAAAGGAGGTACGACAGGGGCTCCCCCTCAAAGAGTAGAAAGTCTCTGTCATCAGAAGACAACCGCCGAGCAACTATCAATGCCACGCTCTGCTAGAATGACGGTCACTAGCCAGTATCACTAATCCAACCTTTTCAGTGATTCCAGTAACTTCGTAACAAAATGAGATGGCGCCACTTGCTGCGCCCTCATATAGAAACAGTAGATCTACAACATGCTGTGCATATGGAATTGTGCACCTTTACAAAAAAGTTTTTTCTGATAATTATGGCTTTCATAGGCAGAGTGGTCCAGTAGGTATGGTGCAAGTGGGCGGTGAAAAAATCGCCAGCCTGTCAATCTGCCTAGCCTTTTCCCAACTATGTTGGGGTCAGCTTCCAGTCTAACCAGATGCAGCTGAGTACCAGTATTTTACATCGAGCGACTGCCTATCTGACCCAGTAACTGGGTAACACAATTCCCTTTGGTTAAGACTGATTGTCTGACTTTCGGGCTTCTGACGACCGGTAACGACTGTCAAAGATCCACGAATAACAACCGGGACCAACGGCTTAGCGTGTTTTCCGAGGCATGGAGGAGTCTCGGTATCTAAAGATAGTCACCCATCCACGGACCTACCCAGGCAAGCGTAGCTTAACCTGATGGATCGGCCCGTGCGGCTATTATTACTGAGGCACGAGCTCCTCGCCAATCGCCAGCCTGTATATCTATACAGGCTGGCGATTGGCGAGGAGCTCATATAGGATGTATATCTGTTATCTGTATATGTATATGAACCGAGACAGAACAGATATACATCCTATATATATTGTAACTTATAACCCCTTGCCGTATTGCCCACGTCTCACGTTTATCGATGACGGCATTATATTCCATCCGAAAGGGACGTGCCAATTGCCTTTTATTGCGTCTTTCCAACCTGTAGCGCTCCGTGTAAGATTTGTTTCGAAAATATAACGTGTATTCCTCAAAGGGTAGGCAGGGGTGTTTTCACTTCAATGTCCCATATTTTATATATCACAAATCAAGACTTCGCGCTGTTATTTTCTTTATCTTGACCTACCTAAAAGTTCCTAATGAAAAAATTTACCGACCAAGTGCGAGTCGAACTTGCACACGTAGGGTTCCGTAGCAAAAAACGTCAAAAAAAACACGTTTCTCCTATGGAGCCCTTTGAGTTTTAAGTTTTTCTTTTTTGTTGTTATGTTGCGGCAATATAAATAAACAATCTGTGAATATTTCAACTGTCTACGGTTTGTAACAAACAGCCCACTTATAGACAGACGGACGGACGGACGGACAGTGGAGGATTAGTTATAGCAATAAAACTAACGCAGCCAATTGTATTGAAAATACAAGAGTATTTTCAATACAATTTCTGTGACAAATTCACAAATGTTTACCAACAACGCCTCTCTGTCAATGTCACTAGCAATATAATAAAACCTCAGAGTATTATCTAAAGCAAATAAAACTTACTTTCTGAAACTGTCACCAATCACTCAAATAATGTGACAAACTTATCCCAGTTCCCACTATTACCAGTATCATAAAGTAACAGTATTTTATCTCGGCAGTGACCTTGAAATAATTACATATGGCCGCTCGGTAGATAAACCTTCCGCGTCCGTGCGTAACTGCCGCGCACTCATTACTGTTGCCTACTGATATACACTGAGATGTCGAAGCGCGTCGTTTCGGCCGTTTTGTATGTAGATTAATACTGTTACTTATTTATACTGTGCTATTACGAAGCGTCTCATGAACAAGAACATAGATGGATGAGTAGAAACTAATTCAGTGATTCTATTCAACTGGATACATCGGTAGATTAATGTTTCAGAGCCGTTTGATCAGCAAATAGTATCAAATTGATATTTGGTAACGTGCACTGTTCAGAGTTCACACATCATTACTTAGGTATCTGTTCAACCTGAACTCCTGAAGTACCTAGGTATCTATTAGGTAATGTACAGTTAACACTTTCTACTCTTCCCAGTTTTCATAGAACTCATACGCCATACCTATTGGAAGTGACCCCTCTGGGAGGGTTGCCGGCATCAGGTTTAAAACCGTGTTATAAAATTCTGTAAAACGAAGTAAAATTGTGTTTTCAGGGGGTCTAGTCGCTACATTTTTAGTAAAACTTTTTGTAACCGTAAACAAAAAAAGTTAAATGCTTGGATTTTAAAACCAACGCATATACTAATAAATCTTGTTAAAATATACATCAGATTTTATTTTCACGGTTCTTATTGATGTATTCGCTAAGAAAAACCTATATTTCAAATGTGCGACTAGGTGAACCCTCCAAGAGGCACTAAACGTGTTAAGACTTGTTTCACAGTCTCCAAATAGATACTATGCACTAGATAAACTCAAAAATAAAACAGATTTTGTCAGATAAGTAGTACTGTCAGAGCAATAAATAATCTTTGGGTCTGTAACCGAAAATGACCGAGATGTGTTATTGCAGCCTGTTTGTTAATTAAAATACCAGAAATCGCAAAACTTTCTTGAAAAAATAATGAGTCTACAATTAATCTCATAATTATTTTTAATCAGACATCTTAAAGCCAGTTGCAGGAATAAACTTTAACTTTTAAAGCTGTCATTAAATACTAAAATACGAATCATCCATTAACTTGTTGCAGAAAGCAAAGACTAGATTTTAATGTAAATTAATGAAATCATTAGCGTTAATGATCCATTACGTAATGGGGTATTAATATTTGTCTGTATGCAACTGCGTGAAAAGCTCATAGTTCAATACTTACTTACGTTTGCACGCGAAACTACCAACAATCAAGGAGGACAAGGAGGGTGGATTATTTACATAACCAGCATGTGACCTATTTAACCCACTCTACAGACCTAAAAGCCAAACCCTTTCTCACTAAACGTAGGTTTAAAAAAACATTGAATTTGTTAAATCACTTTCCGCCCGGATCTCGCGTGAAAAGTTCGCTGGAAATTCTCGTTCACTAACGAGAATTTCTGCAAAATAATGAAAAAATTAATGGGAATAACGATGAATAATTTACGTGCGAATAACCGATTTGATGTAGGTTTTACTGAATTTTGTAATACTCTGTGAAAATTATACGTATATTGTGGTAGCATCTACAATCGCCATATGCGAACTACGCATCAAAGACCTGACGTCACACAACATCTTGCATCACGCAATTAGAGTTTACCGCGCTATGGACATATATACAATCTCCCAAACTTCAGCCTCTGGGCAGCTGCCCGCCAAACACGACACCCACCTGGTCGGAGGATCCTCCCTTTTCTATGGAGTATGAGTGAACTTTACACCCTGTTCCTCATACCCCTAAAATATTATCATAATATCTTATTAGTATCTAATATTTTAAAAGCATATAATAATAAATAATAATAATATCAGCCTATTATTGTCCCACTGCTGGGCAAAGGCCTCTTCTCAAACAGAGAAGGCATGTGCATTGATCACCACTCTTGGTCAAGACGGGTTGGTGATTTCAGACTTATATTAACTATAAGTCCAGGTTTCCTCACGATGTTTTCCTTCACCGATGAATAAATATGTAGGACTCGAACTTGTGCAGGTAGAAAAGGGCGAAGGTCAAAGTCGCTCTGTGTAAAATAAAGATATGCTTCCGTATCCGGCTTGACTGGAAACTGCCTCAAATGTAGTTGGAAAAGGGCTAGCCCAGTGATTCCTAACCTTTTCAATATTGTTACCCCTGTGACCTATTAGGAAAACTGATTTTACCCCGACGTTAAAATGTTATCAATACAAACGATTCAAGCAAATACAAATTAATATCTTTATTAATCACAAATTGCACATTACTCTTACAATTTTAACGTATTTTATACAGGGTGGCAGAGACATCGACGCGAAAACTGATACCACGGATTTGGTACATGATTCTGAACCCCACTGCGTCGAAATTAGATTTAAAAAAAAAAAACCGACGACCAAATATCAACGCAGGGGGTTCAGAATCACGTACTGAATCCGTGGTATCAGTTTTCGCGTCGATGTCCTCGCCACCCTATATATAAACAATGAATTAAAATTGTTTATTAATCACTGTCCATTCCAAGGTTGCCTAGAAGAGATCGCAGTAAGCGATAAGGCCGCCCATTGCATATTTTGTAGTGTATTACTTTTTCATTATGTAATGTATAATCTGGTGTACAATAAAGTATATATAAATAAATAAATAATAAATAGTTAGTGTGATGGTTGGTATTGTTTTGCATTCAGATCTTTTTTTAAGACCACGCACGATGCAGCTGGAAAGAGATGCCACGTGCTGACGTGCGGTACTTACTGTGCGGCGATCTACATTTTTTTATTTCCAGTTAGGTATTTTATTAGATTCGGTATTAATTATTAGGTTCTTTCTTACCCCCGCGGGGGTCATTACCCCAAGGTTCGGGACCAATGGGCTAGGCCAGCCATACTCAACCTTTTTTTTATAGGGGCCACAAACACGTTTCAGTCATGGTGTCGAGGGCCGCAAGCAATTTTTTTTTTTAAACTTTGAAAATTATTAGAAATTGTCTTAATTAAAACGTAATTCCAAGTTAACGATGTAGTTACTTTATTAATGAAAAAATAAATTTTAACAAAGATGTTTATATGTTTTAATGCGATTTTTGATACTGTGAACACCTTTTCAATACTTTATCAAGATCTGGCTTGTCGCTACATGCTATCCTTATAACATCACCCAGATGAGAATCTGTAAGTTTGTTTCTGTAAACGTTCTTTGTGTATTTCATTTTTGAAAAAGACGATTCGCACACATACGTAGACCCAAAGAATGTTAGTTAGTAGGATTTGGGCACATCTTTGGGCGCTTTTATATTTTTGGGGAACAATACTCCAAAATTCCACATATTCTCTGTTTTCCCCTTTTTTCTTTAAACAGAACTTATAGGTTTGTATCGTTTTTAAAATCGATGAACTCATCAAACAACTCTGAGTAATTACAATTTAAATCGGAAGCCAACTCTGAGATAGTCGTTGTTTCTAAATGCCGTGGATTTTCTATAAGTAACAGATAGCGCTCGGCGCACATTCCCGTTCTGAAACACCCATTCTCTAATGGGTGCGAAATTTAAAATAGTTTACAATAAATTTGTAACT
The DNA here is from genome assembly GCA_916701695.1 of Agrochola macilenta. Classification (NCBI taxonomy): domain Eukaryota; kingdom Metazoa; phylum Arthropoda; class Insecta; order Lepidoptera; family Noctuidae; genus Agrochola; species Agrochola macilenta. The sequence continues at coordinate 15,885,117 of OU753560.1, read as the reverse complement.
TGACATGGGCCAATAACAAAGGCCATGCGGCCCGCGGGCCGCAGGTTGAGTATAGCTGGGCTAGGCGGATGAAAATATCCGTAAACTCTATCAACCGTACTCCCATTATACCCATTCAGTGAATATCGGTTAAAATATTGATGTTATGTGTGTATTTTCCCCTTCACTCACTCCTATATAACTGCGATGAATGACGTGACCTAGTTACCTGTGTTTCGGATAGGTTGCGTAGGTACATATACCTATATATCTAGATAACAATAAACCCTCTTCCATACTCACCGGTTACCTGGTCTTGGCTACCCGGTGGTGAGAAATGTATGTATGAAAGCTTCCACATGTTCGACAATTTATCACACTTTTACATGAATTCGCCAACGGGTACTCGGCGTCGACTACCTGGCTGGAGCGTGTGAAAAGTGTTTTAGAGATGTGTCTGTCGCAGTAAGATACACTTGATATACTTCTGTTGAAGCCGTGATATAGATATGTCGCTGGCAGATTGTATGATTCGTCATTTTACAAAAGGTGCCGTCCGTTTACAAATAGTTTTTTGAACTGCAACATACAAGTTAATGCATTATTTTTTGATAATTTATTCTAACGAAAATATAATAATAATACCAGCCTGTTACTGTCCCACTGCAGGGCAAAGGCCTCTTCTCATACAGAGAAGGCACGAGCATTGATCACCACGCTTGCTCAAGACGGGTTGGTGATTTCAGACTTATATTAACTATAAGTCCAGGTTTCCTCACGATGTTTTCCTTCACCGATGTCAGTAATGTCCAAGATAAACTCAGAAAGTACATATGAATTGAAAAAGTCACATTGGTACTTGCCCGGATTTGAACCCACAACCTCGTGCATGAGAGGCGAGGTCTTAACCATTGGGCCATCACGACATCAACGAAAATAATATCGATAAATTATAAACTAACGGTTCTCACAATTTTACGGTAACATAATAGATAGCTGATTGCTGGAATAAAGTATGATTTGTCCAATCTGTGCTTTATGATGATCACCCTACAATAACAATCAATGTCGAAATTATAACAATTGAACGAGTTGCCAATTTGCCTTAGGCATTTTGCAAAACCGCCAGCGTTTGTAAGCGGACGGCGCCGTTTGTAAAATGACGAATCATACAATTTGCCTGCGACGGATATATCCCTAGGGTGGGTGTATGTCCACACGCGGTAAGCATTCAAAAGCCAGTGTTATAATAAACAGAGTAGGTAGCTATAGTATCCCAGTTATTCACTTGTTGGAACGTCCTCACCAAAGAAACTTCGCAGTCGCGAGTCGAACTTATTGTAACGCTCGAGCTCAAAATTACCATATTATGCTTTACCTTATTGACGATGGCGTAGTGGCGGAGCCCATTCGCCATTAAGTGGGCCAACCACTGCTAAGTAGTTTTCCAAACATAAAAAAGATTATGTATTAAGTACCAGCCTATTATTGTCCCACTGCAGAGTAAAAGCCTCTTCTCATACAGAGAAGGCACGAGCATTAATCACCACGTTAGCTTATTGGGGGTTGGCGATTTCAAATGTGCGGTTTTCAAATAGGTATCTATGTTCGCGAGTGTGGACACACCTTTATGTCAAACGATGTGTACGGCGATATTATTTTATGGGATCCTTTATGTAGTTCCTCGTAATTGAAAACGGTGTGGTGATCAAAGAGTAGGTACCTGTCCTATTCATAGATTGTTTTGTTAATTTAACGCATAATGGATAATTATCTAAGTAGTTGTTGAATTTTGTTGAGCTCAGGAAAGGCAGTTCACCGTCTGCCTAGCTTATTCCCAACTATGTTGTGATCGGCTTCCAGTCTAACCGGATGCAGCTGAATACCAGTATTTTACATAGAGGGACTGCATAACTGACCTCCGCAACCTAGTAACTATGTAACACGATACCCCTTGGAGACTGGTTGTCTGACTTATGGGGTTCTAACTACCCGTAACGACTGTCAAATATCTACAAATGACAACCGGGACCAACGGCTTAAAACGTGCTTTCCGAGGCACAAAGAGATAAAGAGGAGAGAGGAGGTTAAAGGCTGTTATGACACTGATTAATGCAGATGGTTCACTCCGCAAAATCATTTAGGTACTTAAATAAAAAGCGACTCTTGCTACGACACTATAAAGTGCAATTCACACAGCGCTAATTACGTAGGTACATACAGTTATATTCACCTAGAAGTTGCCTCTCTTTCTATATCGTTGTAATCTATATCGTGTAACCCCATAGATCTTCTGACTACATTTCACTCACTGAGTTAGCCCAACAAGTCGAGCCCGCCGCTTACTTGTAGCTTCGTAGCTAAAATGCGGAGTGAACCTTCTGTAGGTATTTTAATCTGTGGTTATGATTAAAGTCAGTTTGAAAACGATTTAAGGTAGTAATTTGGTCGGGAGTCATGAATAATTTAAATGCCTAAAGGGCCAAATTACCAAACGCAGTGGTCAAGATTTAATAAAAACGCACCCAGACTAGTCATCCAAACAAAGAAAGGAGCATATTTTGAACATACTCAAACTCAAAGCATTTATTTCAATTAAACTATTTACAGGCACTTTTGAATTGTCAAGGAATCGGTCAGTCAGAAATATGAAGCTAGTTGCCCATTCCAAAGCGGAGTTCGAACCCAAGGCACGCACCTCTGACTTTTCGGATTCATGTGCGTATTGTATAATTATCACTTGCTTCAAAAACGGTGAAGGAAAACATCGTGAGGAAACCGGCATGCCTAAGAAATATTTCTCGATGGCATGTGAAGCCAAGTCAGAGGCCCTTGGGCGGCTTTAAAACTCTGACACCAGGTTAGTCACTAACCACACGAAAAGAAGAAGAAAGCGTAGTAGGTAGGTACCTATGGAGAAGAACGGGTAAGAAACTCCACGGACACTCTTTTATACAGGACTGCTACTTACTTAGGTGCTGTACATTACATACATTTACCTACCTACAGGCTAATTACTTTATAGTATTTACCTTCATAAATCCTCTGAATCCTCTCAATCACAATTGCTGTTAAAGCAAAAGCGTCAAGGTAGCCCGCGAAATTCAAATTTTGTTACGTTTTTTGCAATTTGCTGGTCAGTATCATGTTGTAAGTTGATTTAAATATGATTCGCGGCCGTATCAAATCTTTATTTATAGAATTGTAATCATGAAAATGATCAACACAACTCTCTAAGTTCATATAATTCCATTGAATGACTATTTCATCAAATCATGACATTTGAAAATCCTCTGCAATGTCGACCGAGCCTAATGTATCCGGTTGACAGATAAGTCAAAACTAATGTCAGGCGGGCTCGTAAGGCTCGATCGACATAATGACATAATTTTGTATTAACAATCTGTGTGTAGGATGGTGAAGTATGTACGAATGAATAATCTATAAACCACATTCAATCTCACAAGTCAGTAAACTGACAATAGTTCACGCCGTAATGTTCAGTTAACTTTTAATTATTTTTAGGGTTCCGTATGTCAAAAGGAAAAAACGGAACCCTTATAGGGTGATTCGTGTGTCTGAGTGTCTGTCAAGTATTAAGTTGAAATTTGGTACACATATGTATTTTTGTGACCAAACACGGACATGTAACTTAAATAAATGAATTTTGATTATGGGGACCAAATAAGAAAATAAAATGTTTAACTTATAAGGTTTTGCAAACTGTACCATGTGACATATCAAATGAAAGGGCTTATAGCGAGGAGCTTTTTTTTTCATAATCTTAAACGGAACACTTTTAAAGAAAATTGATAAAAATTTAGCATTCCCTCTCTTATCTCAGAAACTACTAAAATTTTGAAAAAATACAGAGAATGGTTATTTACTTATAATTGCAGGAAAATCTAAAAGAAGTCTATGGTCTTAAAATAACATGGAAAAGCTTCGTGCAGACAAGCGCGACGCGACACCGGTTATTGTTATACCGTAAAGTTTTATTAGAAATTGTAATGTTCGAGTCGCGTCGCGCTGGTCTGCACGAGCCTTAAATCTCTTAATATTGTGCGTAAAAACTTACATTTGCAGTTGGAATGTATGGGAGAACATGTTTTTCAACTACAATGTTCGGTTTGTTCTTGGGATAAATTCATCCCAACTACCGGCCTTTTTTTAAATGTTTAAAGGATGGATGTAGACAGAGGTTAGCCTTTTAAAGTATGAAGTAGGTAGGTACCTACACTACCTACCCATACACCTACCACAACTTATAGATATGTAGACGTCTACGTATTAATATGTCCGTGTACTAACACAGCAAAGCCAAGCCAAATTAAGGCGCGGTGTTACCTCAATATTCACAAAAAACTGATTTCTTGGATAGTCGAGTATGACGTAACGTAATAAAAATATACGGCGCAAAAAATACGGTGGACAGAGAAGGGTCTAAAGAAAATTTTTAACCGAATAGAATAGTAGAAAATAGTTTGATATTCCCAATAAAAAATACTTCACAAAAATAAACTTTGGCGTCGAACATCTCTGTATTTTCAGCGATAACAACATTTTTTTTTTTAAGAGTTCATTAGTTTGAACATTATTTTATAACTTTAACCAGACAATTATTTAATTTAATGTGTATATTTCGAATAATCTAAATAAAACCCGTAAAATAAATGCCCATTCGCAGCTTACTCACATCGTCAACCCAAATATTTGTTCAATTTTCAACCTTATTTAATGCTCTGTAATTGGGAAAATAGATATTGCGGTCATACTTTAGTCGTCGGGGTACTGTATAGCGCGCAGACGCAGTTGTGTGAGTGCATCTGTAGCGTTTAAAATCGTAGTCAGTCCGCGCCTCCGGCCTCTGGTTACCGAGATCCAAACTATAATTACTCTGAGAAACTAGGTAACACCCGGGCTGGGTTAGTTTAGAAACCGCTATCTTGACATCTGATATGGTTGAAGTAACTTAATGCAACAGCTCTGTTGGCCCTGTTTTCTGCATAATAAAAGAAAATGAAAGAAACCAAGTAAGTAGAAAGTATGCAAGGGAGTCCACTGTTCCATGTTAGTTTAATTAAATTATACGGGGGTGTCAGGGACATCGACGCGAAGCCGGCTACCATGGATTCAGTACATGATCCAGAACCCCCTGCGCTGAAATTTTTCTTCGCTTATTAAAAAAAAAATTCTGCTGTTTCATAGACCTACGCGGTCAAAATGTATAGCGCAGCAGTTTTTTTTTTTAATAAGCGACGAAAAATTTTAACGCAGCGGGGTTCTGAATCATGTACTGAATCCATGGTAGCCGGCTTCGCGTCGATGTCCCTGACACCCTGTATAATTGTCAATATTAATCTTAATGTAATTGGTGTTGTACCGTTTTAATTAACTATAAATAAATAAATATGTATTCAAATTTCTGTAGATATGCATAATCAGACTATTATGTTCCCAATGTTGGGATACTGGCCTCCTCTCTTTGAGAGGCAGTGGGCTGTAATCTACCACGCGGGCCCAGTGCGGGTGGGTAGATGTCAGATGTCTTCGAATTGTTTAAGACATGCCGGTTTCCTCACGTTGTTTTTCTCAAACTCTCTCTATACAGGGTGTCAGGGACATCGACGCGAAAACTGATACCATGGATTCAGTACATGATTCTGAACCCGCCTGTGTTGAAATTTTTTATCGGTTATTTTTTTAAATCTGCTGTTCCATAGAAAAGTGCAATACCTACGCGGTCAAAATGTAAGGAACAAAAAAATTACCGACGAAAACTTTCAACGCAGGGGGGTTCAGAAGGGTCGCAGGAAAGTCCGAAAAGGATACCGTGACCCCTGGCAACGTACAGGCAACTGAAGGGACACGGGTGGGTTTTAGTCAGTAAGTCTGACACGCCCTCCCGATCCGCCCAGAGCGGGAGAAGTTATTTGATAATTTCCCGAACTCAAAAAAAAAAAAAAGGGTTTCAGAATCATCTGCCACCCTTTAAAGTCCTAACACGAGACTAAGGGCAACTAAGTACGAAAATATTTTATACCTGTTCTAGCAAAAAGCTCGACAGCCATTTAGTAGGTAAACACAACAACAAAAAATTGGTAGTGTACCTACCTAAGTGCATTTTAATGCACAATGTTGAAGCTGCTGATCACGGCTAGCCTCTATCCTCAAACGAGAAACCCATCTCTAGACTTTAATAGAGAAAAAAAGCCGTTTTGCACATACATTCTAGTAGGAGGTACTTAGATATAGCGAGTTTTTTTGTTGTTGTATATAATGTATTCACAGTGGGTGATACTTTATTCTCGTTTCAATCTAGCTTATACTTAAGTAATTTTAATATAACATATACTGCTAAGCAACTATAAAATTAAGTTATAAGTTCTTTCTTCGGCTTCACCCGCGTGATATCTTACAAATTGTAGCCTATGTTACTCAGTGATTATACTTAAGTATAGCATTCAAACATACATACAATAAAAACTTTTTATTTCTCTTTATAATATTAGTGTGGACAAAGTTCCTAGATACACCTATTTATTTCTTCCTTCCAGACGGATAGACCGCAGCAACTCCCTAGTAGAAAGCAGCAGTGGCGTTGGGCCCCTGAGTCCTGGGGCTAGCGCAACCATATGCTCCCTAGGCGCCCTGCAACCAGACCTGTACACCAAGCGGGAGGCCCCACTGGTGATAGAGCTGGAAGGAGCCGGCCCTTCGCTTGGCAGGATCCATCTGCGCTTGAAATATGATTTTGATCGGTCGGATTTGGAAGTGCATCTTATTGAAGGTATGGATGGATAGCCTTTTTTTTTTACTTTTTGAATTACGAACTATTTATTATTTATGTACCTATAATGTCATGTGACAATCGGAGAGTTTCTAAAAATAACTTTATATAACTGACAGAGTCACAGTAAATATAATAATGATCTTAATCCTAAAGATACAAAGTACTTATAGCTAAATTATGCTAACATGACAATTGTGGCGTGACGACAATGTCCTTCATTATAATAACTTACACACTAGATTTGGAAGAAGCTGCACTGCTGACAAAGCTAATTGTAGTAGGGCTACCACACTTAACTTGTGCCTATTAATTGACGTTAAAAATAATTTAGATAATTAATTAGATACACTTAAGTTCCAAGTAAGTTACCTGAAAAATTATTTCAAGCCAACTCCATATTATATTTTATATGGTAGTTTTTCCCTACAATTTGTACCTAGGAGCAAGCTTAGGTAAGTAATAGTTTCCCTGCATTTATACCAATAAAGTAAGTATAAACTACCTACCTGCTTAACTTAAGCCCTCTGCAAATTCCAGCTCATGACCTAGCGGGCTACGAAGCTGGGGGTTTCAATGACCCTTACGTGCGCGTCACCTTACTTCCCGAAGTGGACACGCGGGTCCGTCAAACCCCGGTGCACCGGAACGAAGCTAACCCATTCTTCGACCAGCACTTCAAGTTCCCAGTATCGCACGACGAGTTGACCGACAAGACGTTGCTGCTGCAAGTCTTTGATTATGACAGGTGAAGTTCTAACTAAGAGTGTTACAAGGATCTTTTGGCGCCTGAATGACATTGACAGGGGGGCGTTGTTGGTAAACATTTGTAAAATTGTCACAGAAATTGTATTGACAAAACAAGATGGCGGCGTTGGTTTCGATTTTGGCCACGCGCCCGAAGAGCCTTGTAGCGTTGTACTAGTCTAGTAAAGTACCTATAGTTATATGATTTGTGTAATAATACTAGACAAATCAATCAATTTCTGAGTTTATCTTGGACATTATTGACATCGGTGAAGGAAAAACATCGTGAGGAAACCTGGACTTATAGTTAATATAAGTCTGAAATCACCAACCCGTCTTGAGCAAGCGTGGTGATCAATGCTCGTGCCTTCTCTGTATGAGAAGAGGCCTTTGCCCTGCAGTGGGACAGTAACAGGCTGATATTATTATTATTACTAGACAAATAGTTTTCCAAAGGAAACTACAGATACTCGTATCGTCTATAAAACTTCCGAATGTTTATGCATTAGGTCATCTACTTTCTCATAAACGATTAAGTACATAGAAAAGCAACTGGTAACAATAAATTTTCTGACTACCGATCTATCGGCTGGGTCGATAGATCGGTACTCAGAAAATGTATTGTATGCGCTTGTTGTTACTGTGGATAAAGGCACATTGAATTTTAAAAGTTCGGCTTATTAGAGAATTGTCTCTGTCACTCATCATACCTGTGTCAGTCTCTTTCTCAAACCCGATGTGAAATACTGATACCTATACCCAGTATTTTTACCTCACGAAGCGACGCGCGCTGTACTTGTGGTAACCAAGTGTACAAACACGCTGTGAATGTGTGCGTGAAGACGAGGATGAGTAGCGTCAGCACATAACACACACACGCACACATTTCCAACTTCATCCGTGTCTCGGACAGTACCGAGAGCTCCTGCGCTTACACACACATTCACGGCATACTTATACACTTTGTGTACTACCCACAAGCAAAGCGTATCGCTTCGTGAAATAAAAATACTGTACCCGGATACTGTGCCTACATAAATGAAATAGGTATACCTATCATCAGACACCTGCCTAAATCTATTACAAAATCCGTGTGTTGATTCCAGGTTCTCTCGCAACGAAGTCATGGGTTCTGCCAAGGTGCCTCTCTCCCGCGTGGAAGTAGCGGGAGGAGCCGAAGTGTGGGCCGAACTCTCCCGAGAGCGGCGCCCGCCGGAGGAACTGCAAGAACTGTTACTGTCTCTCTCTTACCTACCGTCGGCTGAACGACTCACTGTCGTTGTATTGAAGGCGAGGAATCTTTTGCCGCCTCAAGAGGGGAAGGATGCTTTAGGTACGATTTGTCTTTATTAATACGGAATGATTTTGTATCTGCTACTGCAGCTACGCAGAGGGATGATAGCTACGCAAGAAGTGTGTAGTTATTTAGCTACGCAAAAGGTGCGTAGCTAGTTAGCAGGTCAACGGGTTCGCTACGCAAGGGGTTCGTAGATTGCTACGCAATATCCTTGTAGTTTGCTACGCAACCAACTCGTAGTTTGCTACGCAATGACCTTGTAGTTTGCTACGCAACAGACTAGTAGTTTGCTACGCAACAGACTAGTAGTTTGCTACGCAATATCCTTGTAGTTTACTACGCAACAGACTCGTAGTTTGCTACGCAACAGACTCGTAGTTTGCTACGCAACAGACAAGTAGTTTGCTACACAATATCCTTGTAGTTTACTACGCAACAGACTCGTAGTTTGCTACGCAACAGACTCGTAGTTTGCTACGCAACAGACTAGTAGTTTGCTACGCAACAGACTAGTAGTTTGCTACGCAATATCCTTGTAGTTTACTACGCAACAGACTCGTAGTTTGCTACGCAACAGACAAGTAGTTTGCTACGCAATATCCTTGTAGTTTACTACGCAACAGACTCGTAGTTTGCTACGCAACAGACTCGTAGTTTGCTACGCAACAGACAAGTAGTTTGCTACGCAATATCCTTGTAGTTTACTACGCAACAGACTCGTAGTTTGCTACGCAACAGACTCGTAGTTTGCTACGCAGCAGACTAGTACTTTGCTACGCAACAGACTAGTAGTTTGCTACGCAATATCCTTGTAGTTTACTACGCAACAGACTCGTAGTTTGCTACGCAACAGACTCGTAGTTTGCTACGCAACAGACTAGTACTTTGCTACGCAACAGACTAGTACTTTGCTACGCAACAGACTAGTAGTTTGCTACGCAATATCCTTGTAGTTTACTACGCAACAGACTCGTAGTTTGCTACGCAACAGACTCGTAGTTTGCTACGCAACAGACTAGTACTTTGCTACGCAACAGACTAGTAGTTTGCTACGCAATATCCTTGTAGTTTACTACGCAACAGACTCGTAGTTTGCTACGCAACAGACTCGTAGTTTGCTACGCAACAGACAAGTAGTTTGCTACGCAATATCCTTGTAGTTTACTACGCAACAGATTCGTAGTTTGCTACGCAACAGACTCGTAGTTTGCTACGCAACAGACTAGTAGTTTGCTACGCAATATCCTTGTAGTTTACTACGCAACAGACTCGTAGTTTGCTACGCAACAGACAAGTAGTTTGCTACGCAATATCCTTGTAGTTTACTACGCAACAGACTCGTAGTTTGCTACGCAACAGACTCGTAGTTTGCTACGCAACAGACAAGTAGTTTGCTACGCAATATCCTTGTAGTTTACTACGCAACAGACTCGTAGTTTGCTACGCAACAGACTCGTAGTTTGCTACGCAGCAGACTAGTACTTTGCTACGCAACAGACTAGTAGTTTGCTACGCAATATCCTTGTAGTTTACTACGCAACAGACTCGTAGTTTGCTACGCAACAGACTCGTAGTTTGCTACGCAACAGACTAGTACTTTGCTACGCAACAGACTAGTAGTTTGCTACGCAATATCCTTGTAGTTTACTACGCAACAGACTCGTAGTTTGCTACGCAACAGACTCGTAGTTTGCTACGCAACAGACTAGTACTTTGCTACGCAACAGACTAGTAGTTTGCTACGCAATATCCTTGTAGTTTACTACGCAACAGACTCGTAGTTTGCTACGCAACAGACTCGTAGTTTGCTACGCAACAGACAAGTAGTTTGCTACGCAATATCCTTGTAGTTTACTACGCAACAGACTCGTAGTTTGCTACGCAACAGACTCGTAGTTTGCTACGCAACAGACTAGTAGTTTGCTACGCAATATCCTTGTAGTTTACTACGCAACAGACTCGTAGTTTGCTACGCAACAGACTCGTAGTTTGCTACGCAACAGACTAGTAGTTTGCTACGCAATATCCTTGTAGTTTACTACGCAACAGACTCGTAGTTTGCTACGCAACAGACTCGTAGTTTGCTACGCAACAGACTAGTAGTTTGTTACGCAACAGACTAGTAGTTTGCTACGCAATATCCTTTTAGTTTACTACGCAACAGACTCGTAGTTTGCTACGCAACAGACTCGTAGTTTGCTACGCAACAGACAAGTAGTTTGCTACGCAACAGACTAGTAGTTTGCTACGCAATATCCTTGTAGTTTACTACGCAACAGACTCGTAGTTTGCTACGCAACAGACTCGTACTTTGCTACGCAAGAGACAAGTAGTTTGCTACGCAATATCCTTGTAGTTTACTACGCAACAGACTCGTAGTTTGCTACGCAACAGACTCGTAGTTTGCTACGCAACAGACAAGTAGTTTGCTACGCAACAGACTAGTAGTTTGCTACGCAATATCTTTGTAGTTTACTTTGCAACAGACTCGGAGTTTGCTACGCAACAGACTCGTAGTTTGCTACGCAACAGACAAGTAGTTTGCTACGCAATATCCTTGTAGTTTACTACGCAACAGACTCGTAGTTTGCTACGCAACAGACTCGTAGTTTGCTACGCAACAGACAAGCAGTTTGCTATGCAACAGACTCGTAGTTTGCTACGCAACAGACAAGTAGTTTGCTACGCAACAGACTAGTACTTTGCTACGCAATATCCTTGTAGTTTACTACGCAACAAACTCGTAGTTTGCTACGCAACAGACTCGTAGTTTGCTACGCAACAGACAAGTAGTTTGCTACGCAACAGACTAGTAGTTTGCTACGCAATATCCTTGTAGTTTACTACGCAACAGACTCGTAGTTTGCTACGCAACAGACTCGTAGTTTGCTACGCAACAGACTAGTAGTTTACTACGCAATATCCTTGTAGTTTACTACGCAACAGACTCGTAGTTTGCTACGCAACAGACTCGTAGTTTGCTACGCAACAGACTCGTAGTTTGCTACGCAACAGACAAGTAGTTTGCTACGCAATATCCTTGTAGTTTACTACGCAACAGACTCGTAGTTTTCTACGCAACAGACTCGTAGTTTTCTACGCAAGGAGCTCGTGGCTACGCAAATCGGTTTTGCATCTCCTATACCTACCCGAAACGATAGCTTACTTTTGCTCAGAAAACTAAAGTGAAAACTAAGAAGAGATTTCTGAAAATTCACCCACTATAAACAGGGGAAACAGGTGTTAAACAGGGGATGAAAATTTGTTTGGAAGTTAGTTGTTTTTCCCGACGAGCTGAACAGGGCTTGTCGTGTAATAACCTAATAATAATAGAAAATGCCCGTACTTACATTTTATGACTTTTCCAGATGTGTATGTGAAAGTATACCTGCTGGTGAATGGCAAACGTGTGAAAAAGAAGAAGACTAACAGAAAAGAGATCAACAGCCCCGTTTGGAACGAGGCTTTATCATTCAGCCTGCCGTCTGCTAACCTTCAGGAAGCCTCCATTGAGGTAAATAAAATTTATAAGCGTTGAAAATCACACTATTTAATGAACCCATGTACGATGTTATCACGGCAAAAGGACTTTATGGCAATTATAAATAATCAATTATGAAGTTTAGTTTATGGTAATATTCTTATATGAATACGACTTCAAGGCGAAATCAGATAAACACGGCTATATTAGGTACCCAAAACCGCAAAAAAAAAACGTTATTTCGCTCATGGGTTGATATAGCAATGCCTTAGAGTCCTAGTGCAAGACGTAGGCCCCCATTTGATCGCTAATTAATAGCTTATTTATAACCTACTCCAGTATTCTATTTATTGAGATAAAGCATACCAACTTACAAGATCATTTTTATTTTCTACAACCGCAAGATGCATCCAATCATAAAGTACCATAACAGTACCTACCAATACCTACCCACTTCCTATAACAGGTTGTCCGTATGTGAACAGGTGTGCGTGGTGAGCGGCGGCGGCAGCGGGCTGGTGGTGGGCTGGTGCTGCGTGGGGGCGGCCGAGCCTGCCGCCGAGGGGCGCCACTGGGCGCAGATGGCCCACGAGACGCGCAAGGCCGTGGCCATGTGGCACACCCTCAGATAGACTGTTCCCTTGTAAACACCCCTTATACAGTCCCACATACATCTAAATGAACGTCAACCGCAGCTTGTAAAGGAAGATGCCAAACGCCAGTATAGTGCTATAAGGTTATTTTGACGCGTGGCCAAAATCGGAACTAACGCCGCCATCTTGTATTTTCACCATTTCGCAAAAAGAAAACACGACGAACGTTATTCGTCTATTCCGCCACGTTCATTTAGATCCATGTAGGACTGTAAACTCGTCTAGTTTATCCCGGACCGATGGCAATACTAATACTTCTGTAGATACTATTCATTGTTGTCTAGTTAATGCAGTGACGTCTTGGGTAGCAGGGTCACAAAGATGCCTGAGATGACCTACCAACGAGAAACTTTGCTAAAGAAGGGTGCATTCCAATTTTGAAAATATCGGCCTACTGTTCAAGTTCTGAGCTGTATTTTATGGTCTCGGAACATAAAAAAACACAAATGTATGAATAAAAAATAAAAATGTATCCTGTACCTAATGTAAAGTAGGCGATCTTCAGGTGAATATAAGGTGATGGATATAATCTTTAAGTTGATGTTTGTTGGTCATACTCATGACGTCACTGCTATACCATTTCTGTGTTACTTGTTTGTATCAACTATCGTAGTTTTTTCACTGTAACAGCCTAATCTACATTAACTTTACTAAACGTATACTTCGCCGCAGAGCCTAAGTTTGCTCAAAGGAACAGAACAAAATATTCTCATATTTTATCACTGTTTAGAAGCAAAATGTGTCTGTTATTCAATAGATTGTAGCTTCACAAATTCGTGTTTCGAATCTTGCAATAGGTATACTTAAATGTCACTAGTCATTGATATAAAATGTTATTGATATGAAGTTTCGCTACACGGAACACTGACTGTAGGTAAATAAATACTTCTGTTAGCTTTATCGCTCTCTGATAAACTAGCGAGAAGTCTCGTGAGTGAAGGTATGTCTGTCTCAGAGGTTATAAATAAGTGTAATATCCCTTTTATCAAGACTTATACTTGTATTACACTCCCTGCCTTCCTATACTGTCCAGTCTCAACTGTGGGCTCTAACTTCCACCTGACATTATATAAAATTATATCAACAAATATAGTAGAAATATTTATCTTGTTAAACTTTATAAAAATATAACAGACCTAAATATTTTCGAGGTGTAAAATTATATTGAGCTTTTGGAACACCAAACAAAATCTTATGAATTTATGGAATTTTATATAAGAATGTTAATTTTTGAAAATAAATTTTAATATCATTGTCCAATAGGTGATGTATATGAATATGACTATTTCTATCTCCTGTACTATCTTACACGTGTGCCCACAGTTATTCTGTCACATAACTAGATATATAAATAAATACTTATTAGTACGTAGTCATTCAATAGAATGGCCTCCGTCTGTTCAAGGGTTTTATGAATTATATCGAATTTTATTCCAAAAATATACGTACATATTTTTATCTAAGTGTATGTATCTGTGTGAAGAGGTATATTACTTTTTATTTTCTTTACAATGTCTGAATAAAATGTCTATTTGTAAGATTAAATGGTGTTTGATTGTAGAAATAAAAGTCGAGTGTACAATATTTTAAATTTATCATTTATTAATAATAACTTTTTACATGTGTACAATATTTTTTATATCAATAATAGAAAATAAAGATAATATAAAGTTGATATATTTAACGTAACACAAAACACTTTACCAGAGCTTCGGAGTCCCGTAGTGTTGTCGTAAAATGAGAGTCCAGAGCACTACAATAATGCACTATTATAAAGTTACTCGAAACTTACCACCATTGCTGAGGAGACGCAGGAACGCAGGCAATCGCCAACTAAAATTGCATTATACAATGTTAAATGTGAGCCGGAGTAACAAAACGTATTCTAACATTGCCATCACCTCAATACTGCGGGAAGACATGCGGACATACGTCAATATTAATAAGTGGTGGTACTAAAATAATAAACATTAACTATTAACTGGTTACTCGTAAAGGCATCACACATTTACTAACAAACGTTATTTACCTTTTAATACAGGATGTTTTTAAATGGTTAGAGATAAAATTGGGAGTGGTTATTCACTTTATACCAAGCTAATTTTGTCCTATGAGTTTTGGAAATAAAAACACAGTCCCCCACCACAACCTCATGAAGCTGAATGTCCATAAACGGAAATGTTTTTTATTCCTTATTTCTAAAATTCATGGAACAAATTAAAATGGTGACAGAAAAATCCTATGTAGGTACAAATAAGATTTAATTTATATGAAAGTGTTTGGAATAAGTAGCCTATTACGTAAACCAACAGTTTCGTCAGAATGATAACTGATAAGACTGATTAATAGATTGAAACGCAAATTA
Organism: Agrochola macilenta; assembly: GCA_916701695.1. Classification (NCBI taxonomy): domain Eukaryota; kingdom Metazoa; phylum Arthropoda; class Insecta; order Lepidoptera; family Noctuidae; genus Agrochola; species Agrochola macilenta. The sequence continues at coordinate 15,869,805 of OU753560.1, read as the reverse complement.
TCATTGATATACACGATAACCAGTAAATAGTACAGTTTGACTGAGACCGCTGTTTCGCGCCTTCGGGATGTGCGCGGCGACACGGGGGGGGGGGTCAGTGCAGGCCGCTCATTCGTCAACGCTCACGGCACCCAGCGTCCCCCGCTCATTCGTCAACGCTGCCCCCGCCTCGTCGCGTATTCCTAAGGCAACGGAACAGCGGTCCCGGTCAAACTATAACACTAATTGGAATTAAGAAAAAGACTTACTACATGCAAACCTGGGCTTTTAAAATAAATTTAATATGGCTACGAAATAAGCATTCTCATTAATAAAATCGGAATAAATATATAAGATCAAAATGCAAAACTTATAATAAAAAAGCTACAAAAATAAATAGGTTAGCTAAAAAGAGATGTATACTTTACACATCGCTGTAGACGCCATTTCCTTCGTTTGGACAATAGGGGTGGGACAGGTTTCTTTAGTGTAACTGTGTTTAGGCGGATAAGTGCGAATGTGGGTGTTATGTCATGTGGAACGGGATTGGGTGTGTAGGTAAATGCAGTCGGCATCCTTGCAGTCGCCGCCCACTTCGAAGGGGCAGAGGATCGCGTTCGGGTCTCCCTCCCAACTGAAAAGGATGAGGTTTATAAACAATCAACTGGTATATCGGTGGAGGGGTATATCCCACAGCACAATGTTGTGACAATATCAATAGGTGGGTGCAAGGTTTGTCTAGTAGAATGAGTTTTTGGCGGGATAGTTTTCATCAAGTAAATCGTAGTAATATGATACTCGTAACAAAATATTATTACTCTAAAAGTCAAGTCAATGTCGTGATGACCCAGTGGTTAAGGCCTCGCCTCTCATGCACGAGTTTGTGGGTTCAAATCCGGGCAAGTACCAATGTGACTTTTTCAATTCATATGTACTTTCTGAGTTTATCTTGGACATTACTCACATCGGTGAAGGAAAACACCGTGAGGAAACCTGGTCTTATAGTTAATATAAGTTTGAAATCGCCAACCCGTCTTGAGCGAGCGTGGTCATCAATGCTCGTGCCTTCTCTGTATGAGAAGAGGCCTTTGCCCTGCAGTGGGACTGTAACTGGCTGGTATTATTATTAAAAGTCAAGCAAGACCACATGGGGACTCCCAAACAAAAAATTGTTGTAACGACATATTAGTAACGTGAACGAAATACCAATTTGATGTTTTTATCATCAACAAGCATTTTTGCCATGTGTGAGCATTTATCAACGCAACCTTGAATAGCAGCATTGGAATGAAATGATAAATACAACAGGGCACAATATCCCTATTTGCTAATAAATTGTGCATCACATTTGATCTTATTTAATTAATTCTTTGATACATAAGTTTAAATGTTAAATAATATAGTAATAGCAGTCCAAAATCTGGTTTCCTTCAAGGTTGCTCAATTAAGATTATAGACAAATAAAAGAGCCAACTACAAGATTTGATATTAATTCAGAAACCAAAGGTCGCTATTAGCATGACCTTTATCAAAGCAGTATTAGTAAAAAATCTGGAAAATAGGTACAACACCACTTAAATAGTATAACTCACGTTGAAATCCCAAAAGCGTCGAGAGGTGATCTGTAATCATCGTTCTCAAGTCTTCTACGATCTAGCGCTGCCTCTTCTTTCCCCCCGCCTTTTTCCACAATTGGATGGCTAGATAGCCTTATATTTTCAAGCAAATCCTCATTCCTATCTTTCCATTCCACATTTAATTTACTTTTATCATTACTATCTCTTTTATCGTCTGTCATTTTAACAACTTTTTTATTACTAGTGACGTCAAGCCGTATTGATAATATTATAGGTGGTTTCACTACCGGTTCTTGACTGTCAACACCAGTAACATTATTTACTAAAGGAATTTCGGGTTCACAAGCCAGATTGATGTCTTTTACAGGATTTTTAGGGTCTTCTTTACCCTCATTATTTTCTTTCACTAGTTTGTGTACTATTAGGTTTTTATGATCTTCTTTAGCCAAATTGTTTTCTTTAACAACGACTCTAACTGTCCTGTTTAATACAGGTGGAGTTTTGAGTTCTTCATTAGCTGGATTATTCTCTTTTTGTAGTCTCGGAATAATTTTATTTATGGGCAATGTGCCATTTATTTTGGAATGTGCGGAAGTCATTGAGCTGAAAAATAAAGTTTTAAAAGAAGAAGCAACCAGTTTTGTTACACAAAGAAATAAATGGTGTTAATTGTTCCCAATGAAATGACAAATAAAGTAACTAATTTTAAAAACAAATAAATAGACACAAGAAGGAAAATAACTAACAACAGACATAACCCATATTGTGGTTGAATGAAGGAAAATAACAAAAATACCTTTTCAATAACATTTGATGGTGCAACCTTATTTTTGTCAAACAGGTTTGAACAGATCTAGTCTGTTTCTTATTCAATGCAATGGCAGTCTTGATATTGCGAAGCTCTGTGGCAACAATTTTATATTTTTGGGATAACTTTATCCCTTCTTCTTTAAACTTTAACATCTTGGCAGACTCCTCGGCAATATTTTTTCTGTAAAACAATTATAGAGTTGCAAGGGTTTGGAAGCAAAAATAAAAAAATAAAAATAAAGTTATGGTAATAAAAAAATACCTTGATATTTTTATTTTCTCTTCCAAATTATTGATAGCAGACAGTTTTGAAGCATCAACAGTTACATTTCGTGGCTTTAAAGTATCTTTCAGTGGTGCAGATACTTTGTTACTTAAATTAAATGTAGTTTGCCTAGCTTGTTTTATTTTTTCTAATTCTGCCATTCTTTTCACTAGGTTTTTGTACTCAATTTGCTCTGATTTGGGCAAATGTTTTACGGCCTAAAAGAAATATCAACCTTAAAATGTCTGAAAAAAATAACAATGTTGGAAAAAACGAAAAATATATGAGAGTGAATTCTGCAGACCTTAGCAACAAACTTTTCATTTTTCTTTGGCAGGGCAGGCTGCTGTACTACATCAGGAAGCGTCGACTTTTCAACTTCCATTCTAGTACTCTTCAAAAATATGTCTAATTTCTGCTGGAAATCAATCTGCTCTGACAATTTCAAATGCATTTTAGTTAAATTCGTAGTTGCTTCATGTTCCCCTTCAGAGTCCGATTCCCCGACGGCAATTATCAATCTCTTTTCCTCTGGTACTACAGCAGGTACAACAGATTTAGCTGGTGCCGGAGGTGGCTTAGGTGAAATAGGTCTTGTGTCTTTTATGCTCTCAATAGAATCCACTACCTTAGGATTTACCAAATTAGGTAAGTTTTTGCTGAGAGAAGTAAGCAGTTTAGCGCGCAACAGGTCTTCATCGTCTTCTAGTTCATCTACATCTGGAACATTTGTTGCAGGAATGTCTTTTTCTAAAGATTTAGTTAATTCTGGCACGATATGCTCATTTATAGTATTCATTTTGGCATTACCATCTAGGTTTTCTTTAGTCTTCTCTTCAGCATCTGAACCAATATCCATGTCAACAGATTCTATATCAGTATTATTATCTGACTTTAGTAGATCATCTGGGAAGTTTGATGATTGGGATAACCTCTTCTTTAATTTTTGTTTCTGTTTTCTTTCAATGGCTTTCTTAAGTAAAGCAGATTTCAGACAGATCAATCTCAATTCTGCAGTATCACTATCTTCATCTTCAGAAAGTATTTTGTGTTCAGTTTGGACATCATTTGGAACTGAATTGGCTTTGATAGTTTTGGTTTTCAGAGCATGTTGCCTAAGTAGTTCTAAATCTTCATCAGAATCTTTATCAGAAATGTTTTCTCTGCCAGAATCTTTCTTTAAATCTTCATCTTTCTTTATATCTTTACTTAACGAATCAACAGTATCCTGCTGCAGATCCATTGGAACAGTTTTGCTGTCTTCATCAGTACATAAGTCTATTAGTTCACATGATTGTGCATTTTTTGGTATGCTGTCTTGAGCTTCAGCATTAAACATGTTATGATCATCAACAGTCAGTGAAGAGATAAGTGACAATCTTGATTGTTCTAATAAATCATCAATATCATTATCTGTTATTTTAGTTTCAGTAAGGAAGACTTTTGTTGGCTCTGGTGTGACTCCACAAAGCATTTTCTGGAGTCTTTCACTTAAAGATGTTTTATCATTTTTATATGTATTTTTGTTCAGTACAACAGCATCAGCCAATTTTCTTCGTCTATTTCTGTATTCATCTTCAGATTCTTCGCTTGATTCACTTATAACCTTTACTGCTAATTTTTTTTTAGTGTATGGATTCTTTTTCTTGTAGTCTCTAGTTAGAGGTAGATTCTTTGTTTTTATGGGATAGACAATTGGCTCCAATTTTTTTCTTTTTTGTCTGTGATGTGTCTTTTGACGTTTTTGAGCCTTTGGTCTGTGTGGTGCATGGGAATAATAATCGTCTAATTCAGTCGCCGAAATTTCCGATAAGTCATACAGTAATGTATCCTCCGTCTTATGTTTTGTACCTAAAATTTTATAGAATGCACACTACGTGCCTACAAACAAAAATAGTTCACTTACGCTAAATTAACCATTCAAACAGTTTCTTACCATAGTTTTTTCATTTTCGGTGTAGTATGAATAAAGTAAGAATTAATTGAAAAATATAAAACCATTCCAACATCACTATTTTAATAAAAGTATGATTTTTTAAAAGCTCATTTATAGCTAATATTGAAGTTTCAGTAATAATTTTATTTAATTAGTAATATTCTACATGAATTCTAAATTAAGTAATAGGCAAGTCAGTTGTGCTGTTTTGCTAACAATTTGTAAGTTTATGAATTCAATCAAAATCCATACACTGCTAATACAGTTTTAGTTTAGGTGAACTATGCATGATTTCTATCTATGCACGACTCTGCATGATTTTACTGAAACTCCAGATAAATTCTATACTCCGTTGGTTTAGATAGTTAACTAAAGGTAAACAAAACAAAACATGTGACAAGAGAGCTGTCAAGTAACCAACGAAACATAATACCTGTAACTCAGTTGTCATGCTACGTCACAGTTGTACTCTTCAATTTAGCAACATTAAAATCATTGACATTTAGAGAACCTGTCTTTTTTGGCTCTTTACAATAGACAGATTATAAAATATTATATTATTATTATAAATCTCACAAAAAAATTGTGCTCAAGCAGTTACATCTATGAAGAGTAGTTTAAGAGTAAATGATAAAGTTTACCATACATTAATAAAAGAGCAAACTATCATAAGGCTGCGTTTCCACCAGAGATGTGCGAGAATGCGTAGCGAGGGATGTGTCTGAAACTAACCAATAACATCGGTTCACCATAGCTTGAGCTAAGCTAGCATTGTTATTGGTTAGTTTCACACTCACCCCTCGCTACACATCCTCAGTCATCTCTGGTGGAAACGCAGCCTAAAACTCGAAAATAAATATAATTTGGTTATATCTAGAGATCGGATATTTGGATGCATATTCACCTAAAGTTAATTTTTGGCTATGAACGTATGATTGCGGCTTCTCAAGTTATTTTTTTTGTAAAAAAACCATTTGTTTAAACAACATATGTTTAAACAAGAAAGTGTCATCTATGAAAACCTTTTTTACCATTTGGTTACCTTTAGTTTATCTAAACCAATAGATTATAGTTAATAAATTCTACCTCCATTTTTTTATTTATCTGGTAGACAGTCACAACTCACTGTTTCCACTAGTAAGTGGAAACAACTTCAGTGCAAGGTGTTAGCATACAGATAATTGGAATAAATAAAATGAAAGAAGTTATTGCAAAAAAATAAACCATACCAATCATAATAGTTCAAATATTCAAGGTTACATTTCTATCTGATAATTTAGTTGGAATGAAGTTATCAATAACCTGATAAGAATTAGTTTTGAGCATTTATGCTCAATAATTTTTAATATGCATTTAGTCTAAACCATTTTTATTATAATACTTTTTCCTGTTTAGCGGTAAAATAAATTAATGACTAAACTTTGACGTCCATCATAAATACCTAAATGGTTCTGAATTTACTTATTATAAATCTACATATGTAGATGATTGCAAAAAGCACAGGGTTAATGTAATTATGTGCATAGTAATTCAAAATGTCTGGAGTCCAATAAAAAGGTGCACACAAAGCAAAATAAGCTGCATGTTTATGACAATATGAGGTTAGCCTTTAACTAGGTCAAAGGTTAACAATAATACAAGGTCATATAGATCAATACGGCGATTAATTATAGATTTGTTTTTTTTTATAGTATTGCGAGTTACCTTTATACTTTTTATATTGTACACCTTTAGTTAGGCTGGTCTTACCTGGCCCGATAGAAGAACTTTTAGCTTTCTTACGCTCAAGGACATTGTTGTAATTCTCTAGCACTTGGAGTCTCTGACGCAACAGGAACTCTTCCTCAGATGATATATCAGATAGATCATCCACTATTTCTCCTTCTTCCATCTCCGAGTCCACGTTAGGCGGTGGAATATTCTCAACTAAAGCCATCTTCTCTTCATTGACTTGACAGTCTTCTGGAGGAAAAGAAAGTCCTTCCGTTTGATACAGATGTTATTTAGAAAGGAAGTAAAGAGACAAACATGTATTTAAATGCGATACTTACAGTTACTTAGTTTATCATTATGGCACGCTCTTTTCTGTAAAACTAAAATTATTTTTCAGCCTTCTTATTCGTTTCCTGCAGCCAGCAGCAGTCTCTATCTGTCTATGCCTCTATGGCCAATTGGCCACAGAATATATATTCTATGGCACTCTATGGTCAAACTATTTGTTTCAGATTGATACAAAGCTTTTTAAGCCCACGTATGCACGGACGTAAAAATATTGCGGCGGGATTTTATCGCGCACTGGATTTTCAACTCTTGGTGTTGAGTCGACCGTTGAGAATCCAACGAACTTTTGTCTCAACCCAGCGCGTTGAAAAATCCAGTGCACGAAAACAAATCACCGCGGGAAAAAATCGCCCGTGTGAACCTGGGCTAAGTACTACTAGTACATACTACTAGTACTAGATTTCATTGATTTTAAATTTATTTTGTAGATGCAGTCTACGAAAAGGCTGTAAGCTTTATGCTAGCCGTTTTGTAGCTTTATGCTACAATTTTCTAGAAGAACGGTGGCTGCACACAACGACCGCTGTATCGGCTGTCATGAAAATTATGACAGCGGCAAAAGAGCGGCAAAGATTTAAATCGTAAGATTCGCCCTACCGATAGTCGGTTTTCAGTATCGTTTTGACACCTCTGACACACACTGTCGTACTTGTTTGTCATGGAAACGCTGTGAACGCATGCGTGAGCTCACTCTTCTCAGTATGGACACTTTTTCTTGTGACAGAATTCAGTGAGGGCAAATCTAGCGATTGAAATCTTTGGGGGGCGGGGTTTCACTTATTATCAAATACTGGTGAATATGACAAATTTTCCTGACGTTCGTTAAGACGGAACCGCTTTTCTAGGAAACCGTAGCTTTACAATTGAATCTGCCACCGAATCGAATGGTTGTGAATAGATGTGCTTAGCATGCATATCAGTACCCTAAAACCGTAGTACAGGATCAATCAGAATCTTTAAGAGTTGCTTCCTTAAAGTATAAAACACTGGAGAAGCCTGCGCATTATTCCGAACAAAAAAGTCTGTCACTTTTGGCGGGGGACGCGGCACCTACTACAAAAAAAAACAATAGCCGCTCGCCCGGAAAGAGAAGACCCTATCATCAATTTTTTTTTATCGATATCGATATTCATTCGGAAGGTTTGAAAAGGCTTGAATCCATGAAATAAATTTTCTTATTATGAAATTATCGACATGTCAATTTTGGTTTCCCCTACGGTAGTCTCGCTATCATTTTTATTAAAAGACAAAATCGCATGTCAAGTGCATGCAAATGCTGATTTGACGTATACTTTCGTAATGCACAAGAAAAGTATTTTGATCTTGTGTACAGACTCGGTGACGTCACAGAAGCAATGTGAGGAAATACTCGATTCATGCCATATTTTATGTTGAATCATGGTTGAATCGAATGAAAAATCTAAATGTTATGAGGTTAGGATTTTGAATTTCATTAAAAATATGACAAAATTTTATAAAAAATCTTAACTAAGGAAGGTTATTCAGTTCTTTACGTAAGTTTGACGTATTTGAACGCTTTTTAAAGAATATAACAGGATAGCTAATCTACGTTCGCAATTTATTTGCCAAACATGTAAATAAACATGAATTAAATCTGCTCAACAACGTTAAATAACGCAATTAAATGTTGTTGAACTGTCAAAATGATTAGTCGTAATCGTATACGAAAATACGTTACGTAATTTAAAAGCTGGTGCACCACAAAAAAGTGGTGCCGTGCCACCCCCGGTGGCCTTACCGGTGGCAGAAGAAATTCTAGAAGGCCCCTTATTCAAATTTACAAAACCATAGACTAGCGTGATGTTATTTTACAATTTTTTACAAGCCTTTTTTTGGGAAAATAGACATTTGTCAAGATGACAAAACTAAAATTTAGATTTGACGGCTGTCAGTATGTCACTCCCGCTCCCCCTCAGACCCCGCATTCCAAGTTAGGCTGTAATCGGTTTGAGCGTGCTAACGGCCGTTCCGAATAAGCCTTAGCGCGATAACTATGTATTGTGAATCGTCATAGATGACGTCATGACATGCACCATCTTGCGATAACGCCGACCATGCCTTTTACTAATATCACCGTGAGCGCTGTCAAAGATGACAGTTGTGCTGTTTTGTTTTGAGTCGCATCATAACTTTAGACAAACGTGGCATCTTCGAAAATGTGCTTCTGGCTACCGTGGCCACCTAACCAACGAAGAAGAAGTAATGTGTAGTTTAAACACAAAGAAATATGATATGCGAGTTTTGACGTTGAGCGAGCACCGTGAGAGCGTTCACGAGCGTTCCTTATTGATGACAGCCCTCAGCTGTCTTATTCGTGATATCTAACTCGGAACGCCAAATATTGATGTCAGCGCTGTGAGCGATTACGTTATTATTCGGAAAACGGCCAGAATAATTACTCTGAGCGCTCCCCCAAGCCCCGCTGTCAGTGTCAGTTGAGTTTGACAAGCAGGAGAAGACTCCGCCCCCAAATTGAAAGAAAAGCCCAATTTCAAAACAAATTACCTTTTTACAACAAAATATTTGAAAACTGATATCATTACTTCTACAGTGTCCTAAGAATAACTCTGTGCTGTCGCGATATAGTTGAATAATGTTTCAAGAAAACGAAGATGATTGTAAATTCGCTGCTTGTACGTATTTTGCGAAGAATCATCCTGGCGAAATGTGTGGAAGCAATGGTTTACCGCTCACGCCGAGTTCTATAACAATATTAGGGCGGGCCCAGAGGCTCCTGACGATTGAACATCCCAATTTGTGCACATACCTTGATGTAATTCGAGGTAAACATGGTAAGTTCGTTTTTCTCACAATCGGTCAACTATCACATTAAATTGCCGTTCCTGTGCCTATGTCGCTGCTGGCATCTTTGTGTAATATTCAAGCCACCCTCTGCTAAGGCAAGCCAACAGTCCAACTTTTAATATATAATTTTATAATCAACAGAAAGAATCATAGTAGTTGCTGAAGTTATAGGTAAATCCCTAAAAGACTGCAAATCGAAGTTCTCATATGAAGAAGCTGCTAATATTGCCAAGCAAGTAGCAATCAGCTTGAAGTTCTTGCATGATCAGAACATCATACACAGAACTTTGTCTGATGACAATATACTGATTGATAATGAAGGGAGAGTCAAACTGTTCAACTACGGATTGTATTATATGACTGATAAAGGCAGAGAGGTCTCTTTTCCATTGGGGTAAGTATTAAATAATGTCTATTTTAGAATAAGCTGTATTGGCAATAATTATCTTCAAATCTTGTCTGTTTATTTGTAAAAAAACTAATTTGCCCTTCATATCTAATTATTTTAAAAACTTTTATTTTTTCTTGTATATATTTTTTAAGCAAAATATACTCCACATATACTAATAATTAGCCAGCAGCATGCTTAGATCTTTTTAATTGTATTTTCATCACTTACCTTCCAGCCTACCCAGATACCTAAGTCCAGAAACAATCCTAAACGGTGGAGGCCCTGCAGCCGATGTCTGGAGCTTTGGCATCATACTCTTAGAGATGTGCATTGGTAAACTATGGAACAACCTGAAGCCAGGACCTATTCTGAGGAGGATACTTACCCTGGTGCATGCCAATAACCCTGCAGAGAGAATAGCCAGGGAGCATGACTGCTATGAACAGTATAAAGTATGTAATTTGCATAATTTTATTTTGCTCATAATTCTTTTATAATTTAGTATGTGGCCACTTGTTGCTCTCTAGCAATGATAGCATGACAACCATAGAAATGGGTTTTGTCGACAGAAGAATAGACAAAATGACAGATTGTGGTTGTTTATCTGTCATTTTGTCTATTCTTCTGTTGACAAAACCCGTTGCTATTGTGGTCATGTGCTAAGCATGCAGAGGTGATTCTGGCATGCCCTATTTCATTCTGTATTATGTATTTGGTTTCATTGCTAGTGGTGGTGGTGACTGGTGACACATGGTGCTTACTGTAAAACATTGTGATAGTAGACAATAGTTATAAGCAAGGTACTTTTGTATACTGTTGGTAAGCCTATTAAATTCAATCAATAAATTACAGTTATTATGAGTGTATGAAACCTTTGGCTTTGACCTACAGTCATAAATAAAAGTTTCTGCAAATAAAATGATAATAAGCCAGTAAGCCACAAGTATTACAAAAACACCACAATTTGTTGTAGAAATGAGGAAAAATTCCTCATTATTTACCTGACTACTTATCATAGTTGTTCAAATATTTATATCAACGAGTGTAAATCAACTGACAGATATTGATACTATACTGTTAAGTGTCACTGACCTTTATTTAACAATGTACTATAATACATTACTAAGATAATAATAAAATTAGATATTATCTGCCGTTTTTTTTAAATATTTGTAATATCTCAAAAAAACTTTTTTTTTTTTTTCATCCTATTTTGTCCCTGTGTCCCACTACTGGGCAAAGGTCGCCCCAATACTTGTACATCTCTCTGTCTGTTGCCTTTCAGCACGTGTAGCATGACAACAATAGAAACGGGTTTTCTACGGGTTCTGTCGACAGAAGAATAGACAAAATGACAGATTGTGATTGTTTATCTGTCATTTTGTCTATTCTTCCGTCTATAAAACCCATTTCTATTATGGTCATGCGTATGCGTACTGGTCAATTTGTCATAAAAAAACCAAGTTTACACCCCAGTATTTTCTAGGAAAGGCATACTTAGTATTTTTTTGGTGCATCAATTTTTTTTTTAAGTTTTTCTCTTTTTTCAGCAAGTACCAGAAAACTTGAGAACCATAATAGAAAAATGTCTCCAAATCTATCCCAGTGAGAGAGCAACATTCACAGAATTAGTTGAAGATCTATCACAGATGGACTCAAAGCAGTTGGTTGAAGTAAAAACTCCTCGAGGTTTGATGGGCTGTAAGCTACAATACCTGTACCATTGGTGGCAACTAGCTGGCGGAGATATTCAAGCGGAATTGAAGAAAAATTACCTTGTGAAGAACAGTCCACCTATTTTGTCTATGCCTATGTAAGTATGAAGTTACTATGTGACTACAGCCTTTTCACAGTTATTTTACATCAGCATCAGAGCAGCAACCCAATAGCAACCTTATTGCAATTACAATAAAGATCACTGTGATTTTGACAGACTAGTCAGTGGCAGCAATTCAAAAGCAACCTTATATCAATGACAATAAAGATCACTGTGTTTTTGCGTACGTCATTCCTAAAATAAATAAAGCTGGTTTCATACAACAACAGTGCCTAAGCAAGCCAGAAAATGACTCTCCGACTCAGACCCATCTAGTTCCATTCATTTAGTATGGTCAGATTAAAGGACCGGCGGCGCCGAAGGTTGGCCAGTGCGCCCATTCCATAAAGGACCGGTGGCACCGAAAGAGTGCCACTTGAACACGCGGCAAAAAACTCTATTTCTACTCTAAAATAAGGCCTAATATAGTCTGTGGGTGGTTTCACTCTATGGCTCGACGGATATTCTCGTCAACCTACAGCTAGCTTCTTGCTGTGTTGACATAAATTCACGCCATCTTCCTATGGGGGTAGGCAGAAACTATACAACGCCATCTGCTGCGATCCTGACATACTCCTTTTGCTTCCTTTACGTCCATACATTTGGTCATCCACGCACGCCGCGGCGCGCTTGCGCGTACTACGCACCTGCCCTGTGTTGCGTAGTATTGTGGGTAAATGTGTGAAAGTTACTACAATGTTTTTTTTTAATACGGCATCTGTAGCAATGACGTATACAAAATCTATATAGGTAACGGTAAAAAGATAACTAATGTAAACTAGATCCAAACACATTGTTATGCAGTTTGATGAGATAACACAGTTTTTGAAAGCAATTTTATCTTCTAACTAGCTTTCGCCACCGAGGTGTGAATATCTTTATACCATTATAAGTCTAATGTTACTCAGTGATAATAAAGCATTCAACTGCTGAAAGATTTTTTTAAATGGGTCTAGAAGTTTTTAAGTTTATTCATTACAAACAAAAATATAAATCTTTTCTCTTTATAATATTAGTGTAGATTATATTGTGGCCTCATAGGTTATGGAAACAAACATAACATAGCACTTACACCATTTATTTCAGAGCAATACTTCTAGATGGCTGCACAATCGGCGGTAAATCTGGTGCTTTATTCGACCGCCGTCTCGCCAAGTACAGCCTAGACTTCCTAAAGTCCCGTTTAAGTCATGTATCACCACACGACTACTATCCTCTGATGCATGAACGGAGAAAAGACTATGATGCTGTGACATTGCCCAAGATCATCAGGGAGAGGGATACGGAATACCAGTTCTATAGACTGCTTTGGTTCCAGAGGCTTTTGCATGTAAGTTTACTGGTTTTCTTTTTATTCGACTGCGCGACAACAAAGACACAGACAAATTCAGGATATAGACGGATTATAGACGTCATTATGTTAAAGTTAAAAAAAACGTACCACGACCTCGTAGGGTATCAAAAAACGTCCCAATTAGATGTCAAATATTTCGCTGTTTGATTAAATTGGCAATATTACTGAATAGAAATATGAAATGTGGCTAACTAGCGAACTACAATATTAATAAAGAATTGCAATTATAACACTGAATTTGATGTTGTAACCGTTTTAGGTGTAAAAAAAGGCATTTGGAAAGTTTCTAAATACATTTTTTACATCTTAATAAATATTCAGTGTTACGATAATAATTATTGTATTTCATAATCAATATTTTAGTTCGCTAGTTAGCCACATTTCATGATTCCATACAGTAATATTGCCAAATTAATCAAAATAGGTAAAAATTTGACAACTATTTGCGACGTTGCCAACTTTGCATGGCCGCCGCACGGCACGTACCCCCGGCTTTTGAGCCTTCATTTCCTTTGCGATCCTTTGTGCGGCTTTGTGCGGCAGGACCGGGCCAGGGCAGTGCCGGCGGCATACTGTGTAGGAGCTATAAGAATATAAAAACACAAAAATCCAGACTGCTACTAAAATCTGAGACTGAACGAAAATAACTATCATCAACGGCATCAGACTGCTTGAAACGTGATCTTGTTTTGAACTTTTTAGTTGCAGTCGGGTTTTTGTATATTTTTTTTTTACCTGTGCTGAGATATTGCTGGGCTATGGCCTACGAACGGGATGGTGCATCTAAACCAGCTTCAGCAATGTTTTTAACTTTCTTAGGACCTATGATATGCACACGACCCTTTCTTTAGGCGCCGCGCCGTCATCGTCGATGTGCGTTCTACATTATCTAATCGATTATTTAATTGTTTTCGTCTCTGAATGGGTTTCCCAATCTTATTAAAATAGCAGGTAAAGATAAGATTATATGAAATAAATAACACAATTTTAGTAACTTTTTTAAAATTACATTGTACTTAAGAGGGTGCCAAAAGGTACACTAACGCCACTCCATTAAGGGTACGCTAGTTGGTCATTGTTCCATTCAAATGTAGTATGGTGATTAATCGTCTGTTTGACGGTGAACGTTCAAAAGTAAAAAAAAAAAAAAACAATTTGGCTTGTCATTATCTAGCTTTGTATGGAAGCAGAATTGGAAAAATAATATTGGTTTGAAAGTAATGAGCGTCAAAACTTCCATATTTCAACACTAATTTTAACTTATGTTTGGGTGTTAATAAATAACGTATTCAGTAAAAAAAGGGCAAAATAGAAACCCTAATTTATTCAAAAGTTCAAATAATTTTATTTTGAGTAAATACATCCAGTAGTTTTTCCATGATATCTATAAGCCCAAAGTCAGTTCATGAAATTTTATGCGGTCGTATCCGTTATAAATCATCAGTCTATTTCACTAAATAAATTAATAAATATAAAAATAAATAAAAATTAGATACATAAATACTATAGAAATAAAACTAAATAATTAGACTAATTAGCATGCAAATTAGTCACGCCCACCAACGTGTTCGAGCCGTCGACTAGTGCACCCTTAAAAAAAATGTTATCTTCTGAATGAGAAGGAATTGTGAATAACGGCTAGTAGGATACGATCTAGAGGAATGTGGCCGCTTTTCTTTAGATCGAATTTTGTTGCTTCGTGTCTCAATATGAAACTTTACAAAAGGTATTAGACAATTCTAGACACACTTACCGAAGGTCCTTACTAGCCCTTATTCATAATTCGTTACGCGCGTGGCGCTAGTTTACCGTCGGGCGCCCTCTTAAGTGTTTTTTTTTTTTTTTTTTTTTTTTTTTCTAATTAACTACTTAACTAAATAAATGGAAATGTTTGCCTTACTTGGGAAGATACTGGAGCACGACACAGTGAATCCTAATGTGGGATCCAAGGAATTTGTAAAAATCTAAAACTCCTATGTTATTTGTTACTAGTATTTTAATATTGTACCGTGTTTTTTTCTGAACTAAATAAAGTTTTTATTTATTTATTATTACATATAACGCCTATTTTCCCCGAGTGGCAGAAGTATAACTAGTACAGTAAAAATTCTGTAGGAGTAAAGAAGTTAATATGACATTAATAAAAAACAAATCATTTATTTCTTTGCAAACATGGGTAAATTTATATATAGGTGTTGTCATAAAGTTAGGTCTCCATGTTCTGCAGTCACATGGGCATGCAAATATAATCAATTAACATCATTTAAAATAACATTAGAAATATCACCATAATCCCATTTCACAAATTGTCAAATCATTTGAATCACAATAAATATAAAATGTCATAATATTACATCAAATGTCTCTCGCTACAATATTAACTAGGTCAATGGAATACAATACAAGCATGTCAATTTAAATAAGTTAAAATAAGAAGAGAAATAATATTATTTTATCAAAATGTCAATACTAACCAATCACATTTTAATTTTAATGTCAAGAATAATAAACTGAAAACAAGAGGAGTAACAGGAAGTCAAATCGTATAGTCATATACAATAGGGAATATGCATGAGATTCAAATAAGGGTCAATTTTTTTTTTTATAAACTGTACGAGTATCTTCAGAATTATGCCTCCATCAATATTTTTTATTATAATTTAATAATGAGCAAGAAATTAATTTTTTAAAAGTGCAAAAAATTTGTGGGAAATTCAAATACTTGAAAAGCGACGCTATTGGTCAGAGCGAATGTGACGTAACAATCTATGACAACAATGTAATGTCAATGTGTTTTCTAGGAGTTTTTGCGATTCAGTCAGTTTTATTGTGATTTTAGTACACATTTAGAAGTAATACATTTGTTAATACACGAAAGACTCTTTCGAAAATGACTGAAAGCGGTTTTGTGAAAGCCCAATCGGATAGTTTGCCGAAAGCTGATGTGTTCATGATGACCACATTTTTACATCAAATACCGCTTTCACGTCTGTTGAAATCAAAGGAGTGAAAGCTTTAAGGTAGGTAATTAAATATAACATATTATGTTTATTTTATCTTCCACACCTTTTCCGGAATAATTTAGTTTTAAAAAGCTAACCTAAAATAACATAGCTTCGCAAAATATCGAAATACTAGGATATTGAAAACAAGTTGGGAGATAGCATGTTTCTTTTCATAATTTTACACCACTTCCTCCGTAAGTCCGAACCTCTCAGGACAAAAAAAAATACTTGGTCGGGTGCATTTCATAATGTATTTCTGCACTTAGGCACAATGCAGTATTTGTATGTCGGTTTTTTGCATTGTTCTATAGAGGGAGAAGTTGGTTCCATGATGATGTAATAGTCGAAAATAGAAAACACTGTATATTTGCAGCAGAGCACAATACTTCTTCAACATAACCTCAACATTTGACATTTGTTTGTTTGTTGTCATAGACTGTGACGTCACCACACCAAGCGCGCCAAAATGGCGTATAAATAGCCCGGGTCGGATGGTTATTTTTAACTTTTTTTTAAAGTACTTTGAATTGCTTTTTTGGCTTTGAATTTTTTTTTTACTATTATTTGGCGATGTAAAGTATCGAATAAAACAATTTAAAAAATACATGCATATTCCCTATTACAACAACATCGATACTGAATTGAAGAAATCAAATTCATTGAAGAACTGAATTTGATTTCCCGTTTAAGTGCATACTTACACAACAAGCTTAATACTGGACACAACAAGGCACTCCGACTATATCTATATTCGCGTGAATGTGGACGAAATGTATTGGCTTGTAGTATCACGTCGCGATTGTAGGTACAATTTTACAGTTTTGTAAATTTTCCACAATGACTTTGTAACTTGTAATTTTTATTAAACAGAAACTTGTAAAATTGTAGCCTGTCATCTACAATTTACAATTTGTAAGTTTTATTAAATAGGGCCCAGGTCCATACAAACCAAGCGGTCATCGTTTACTCGCAGTACGACACACGTGACGTATAGAAACTGATGGATTTGAAGACGGTCGGTGACAGAAGTTGTGCGCTCAACAAACTTTTGACGCAACGAATTTATTAGTACTACCGTCTATAGACGTAGCTGGCTCGGCGATTCCGTGCCCTGCGCGAGTAAAACGCTTTATCTGCAAATGCCTTAGAGTATATAACACTGGAGAAGCCTTACGAACACTTCCCCTCTGTAAAAGTACAAGAACAAATGTTCTAGTACGTTCATAAAAACTACTTTCAAATCGATTCTAACGCACTTCGTAAATCGTTTTAAAGGTGCGCGGAGCTCCGTGAAAATGCCTATTTGTGCTGTTAAATGGTGTAAAAAGCGTTCAAATACGTCAAATTTACGTATAGAACTGAATAACTTTCCACATGCAAGTGCATTTGCACTCAACCTATGCCTGATCTGGTATTAGAATATGTATTCATGCGTATCACCTTGATCAAAGTCATTGCATGTCTGGCTCGTTATCCTTAACGATAAAAAAAACATATCCTTTTGGATGACTAGTACGATAGAGGTTAAGCCTACCTAAACGCGATTGTTTTATGGGTTTTCGGAAGTTTCAATCGGGTTATTCCATTAAGTATGTTATCTAAATTGCCACTACTTTTAATTATCGATGACGATATCTTAAGGCTATGTCGATTGTTTGATTTAGGCCTTCGAGCTCGGAACAGCTGTATAAGATCAACAGACTGTTATTCGACTAAAAAATTACCAGAGTCCCATGACACCTATACATATTATAAAACAAAGTCGCTTTTCGCGTTTGTCTGTACGTCCGCGTTGTTCTTCTAAACCACGTAACTGATTTTAATGAGGTTTTCACCATCGTTTAGAGAATTTATTCCGGAAGGTTTATGAGTATAATACGTTAATATTAAAGTTACGCAGACCTAAGAAGTCTTGATGTTTTGTCAAGTTGTAAAAACCGAAGCAGGCGCGGGCCGCTATTTTATTGATAAACGAAGTTACTAAAGGCGTTTACAAAAGAGCCAAAAACTCAAAATATCGTAATGGCCTGTTTTTTTTGTTGCCAATTGTATGTAGTTAATTGACTCAGGCGTGACTGCGGAAATCCATTATAAAACACAATAGACGACGTATATTTAGTAACCTAATCCGACGATCTGCTCTCGACGCTTGACGTGTCCACACGTCGGGTCCGGGTTCGCAACAAGGCAATCGTCATCCTTAGGATGCCTCGTTGCCTCTTTAAGAATAGTTAAGCGGTTTGGTTACTAAATATACGTCGTCTATTGTATTTCAAGAGTGTGTAGTTAATGGCGGCGAAACTAAATTATGTTAAACTTGAAAATATTTCTGAGAACAGCTTTATTTCCACACGTTTTTGAATAATTTTCCCGATACAAAAACATGGTAAAGTTTATATGTTGTTAAATCTCATGAATATTATGATTGTTTGTTGACAAGTTGACCAAAATAACAACAAACAAACATTTACCTGAAAATCAGACATGAGATTCGCCAACAGATAAAAGTAAATTCCTTTCTGACTGCTGTAAAAGAGTTATGCGTGATCACACTAATCACACCTTTCTTCACAGGGTTACCCTTACACAGCGCCATACATTAGGGCTGAAGCGGAGGTAGATATACCACCGTTAGTTCGCGGTGATGTGTGGGCAGCCTTACTCGGAGTTGTGGGGGATATAGACGACCAATACGAGAGGATCGATAAGGAGACGCCTACGCCTACTGATAGACAGGTAAATAAAAAATAAATAAATATATAAATAAATAAAAAAGGCCAAAAAACTAAGACTTTTTTTCTGTCTAATCTAAAGTTAACTGAAGCGATATGAATTTATCATAGTTTGCAATATCTTGAACATTGCTCGTACTTATAAAGCGAATAAGCGATGTCCCAAAATAATAGATTTCAGTTTGGTTGGAATTGCTACTATATAATGTTAGTTATTTTTCCCGGCTTTAGTTGTCGGCAAATTAAAAGTCCTAAATATATATTTAGGAGTTTTGAATATTAACCTTATTGAATTTTGAATATTATGTGATTTGATTCACAATTCTAACGAACTCATAAATTTGTTAAAAGATTTTTATGGCATGAGGCATATCATTGAGGATAGACTAGAGAATTTTTGAGGGAGTTGGAAGATCCCGGTCGATTTTTTTTTTTTTTGTAGCCGTGTAAACAGCTGTAACATGTACAGCTTTAATTTAAGTTTACTTACCTTACCTTTGTGAGTAAATTAAAATGAAACTAGATAACGAATCTCACTAATTTTGTATTTAAAAGTACTCTAAAACAATACACATATTACACATCTACATAAATAAAATTAAAATTCAGTCTACGCCTTATAGTTTGAAAAAAATAATTGTATTTGAATGTAAAATTTGGGTCTTTTTTTATAAAACAATAAAAGTCGATAAAAAATATCCACAGGGCATGAGAGGAGTAAAGAGGTCTAAAAGGATAGCAGACGACCCTTTCAGTTGACCATTTCAATTTGGCACACGATGCACCAAACACCATGTGCCAAATTATAAATTATATTAATTATAATTATTAATTGTATATCAGCTGAAACTCAACTGAATCCGAAAAGCAATAAAGTCCATTTTCCCCTAACAGATAGACGTGGACATACCACGTTGTCATCAATACTGCTGGCTTCTCTGCGGCTCGGCGGGCCATCGGACATTAAAAAGGCTGCTAAAAGCCTGGTTGTTGACAAATCCACAGTATGTGTACTGGCAAGGATTGGACTCGTTGACTGCACCATTCTTATACTTGAACTTCTGCAATGAAGGTATGTTAAGAAACAAATATCTCCTCTTCACTTCACCTGGCTCGTTGGTCAAGTAGTCGCAAGCGCTACTACTGAACATGGGACCTCATGTTCAGTGGGTTCAATTCAGGGTAGCAGGAATTTCTCAGAAGTAGCCCGGGGTCTCGATTTATGCCCGGTTGATGACAATAGGCTCGCCTCGATTTAAACATAACTGGCAAAATGTGGGCGCACTCTGCTTAACCCTTCCGGGTAAACAGGCGTGATGTTATGTTATTTCACTACTCCTGCAGAAATGAAGTATGAATGCCATCATTTATCCCGTGCTAGAGAGAGAGAGACGGAGTTATATAACTATAACATGCAACTTTTCGCAACGGAATCATGTTGGCATTTTACTACATTCAACAATGATCGACTTTAATTGAGTATGAATAAAGTTGATTTCAGAATGTCATAAAAATGTTGATGTAGTATTAATACAGATGGGCCACTCCGCAAAATCTAAATTAAAAGCGATTCTTGTTATGACACAATAAAGTGCAATTCAGGTCGCACAGCGCTAATTACCTACCGTGAAGTTTCTTGCCGACTCCTCTCCATAGGAAACGACCAATTGGAACCGGGCACCTAGATTCTATCGTTTCATAAGCGACCATGTAGGTTTATGTGAAATATAATATTTTGATTAATTAATAAATTGACTTTTCCACCACCAGCTCGTGCCTTCGCCTGTCTCTCAGCCTTCGTACCGAAGTTTCTCCACAAGTTCTTCCTGAAGGACAATAGCGCTATCATCAAGGAGTACTTAGCCAAGTTCTGGCAAATGACGGCCTTCCATGAACCGGAGTTAGCGACACATCTACATGAGATCAACTTTGTACCTGAGCTGTTCGCTATACCTTGGTTCCTTACCATGTTTTCACGTAAGTTTTATATTTGGTTTTGGTTTTATTTTTGCCGTAAGGAAAGGAAAGAATGGTCAAAATATCTTGTGACATCAAAGTATATCGAGGCTGACCAAAAAATGTTTCGTCGTAAACGGCTAATATTATTCTTTGGCTAATTTAAAAATTAGCAACTAGGCAGTTTTCCCTTTTTTATTTTGCATATAGCAGCCGGTTTCTGAATATCGACCTCTTCCAAAATGTAAGTGATTCAGAAGGCAAGTTATTTGATGGTATTAGTGCTGCCTTTCAACTTGTCGGTAGCCGGTCTTGACAACCAGCAAAATTAAATGTATACAGAGCTTTATGATTTCTTACTGAAGTCATAATACTGCTTCAAACACATTTTCTACCAAAATAAATCTCTTCCAGACGTATTCCCCCTCCACAAGATAGTCCACCTGTGGGACGCCTTGCTAGTAGAAGGGCCAGCGCTACCCCTCTTCATGGGAGTGGGCATACTAAGACAACTGCGCGATACATTGCTATCGTCTGGCTTCAACGAGTGCATCCTACTGTTCTCTGATCTGCCGGAGATTGACATTGGGGAGTGTGTCAAGGTTAGTGATAATTATTATCATGTTCTTATAAAGATTCGAAAATGTGACGATAGCAAGATGTAGTGGCAAACACTGAAAAGAGAATGCCTTGATTAGACATTTAACTAAACCTTTTTTACAGTTTGTTCAACCGATTTTGACTTTTATTAACACTTTAATGTAAGCTCCTATTTCTTCGAGAGCCTTTTTTTATCCACAGTTCGCCGTCGCATCTCATCGCCTGCTCGCGCTGTTACGTCGCTTAACGTTCTTTCAGACTTTTTTTTTTTGGTCGTCTCGTAATAGTCGTAGCGTGATGTTAATGATCTATAACCTTCCTGAAGAATTTGGCTATCAAATGCAAAAATAATTTTACAAATCCGACGGGTAGTTCCCGAGATTAGCGAGTTCAAACAAACAAAAACAAACTCGTCAGCTTTATTTTGTATAGATAAATAATAATAAATCAATAGGGATGTTCATTGGGAAAAAAAATATTAAGTCCGTCAGTCCGATCACGTATTTTTTGCTTTATATTATTAATAAAAGATGGTTTAGATAAAATGCTTTTAAGTTGGGGAGTGGGGGCTCGCTACGTCACAAGTCAGTATAAAATCTACCGGGGAGTGACTTTTTTTTTTTTTTTTTTTTGTTTGGTAATCATCAAATGACTCCTCTCGCTCTGGGCGGAGCGAGAGGGAGTGTCAGACTTTTATTGACTAAAACCCACCCGTGTTCCTTCCGTTGCCTGTGTACCGGGGCCGCGATATCCCTTTCGGACAAACCCGCAACCCCAGCAGGCATTGGTCCTTACGGACCCCGTCAGTTGGTGCTGACATCTCTTTGAGGCGCGCGTGGAACACAACGCGCCGTCGACCCGGGCCTGGTCCTTATCGGACGGCGAGCTGCCCATCGCTCACCGTACGCAGGCCCGCGCCTACGGTGGCCGGAAGTCAGCTTGTGAGTCCCGACGCCCGGGGCGTCTCCTGCGGCGACTAGGGGCGCGAGGGCGTGCAGCTTGAATCTCCCTCGCGCGCTCCGCCTCCTCCTTCGCGAGCATAACTGCTTCGCAGAAGGAGGTGACGGCTTCCCATGCACTCTCGCTCCGGACCATGGCCTGAACCAGGGCCGGACGCGAGAGATCGCCGCCGCCGATCGCCTCCGTGAACCGGGGAGCGACTTCATGCCACATTTTAACGTATTGCCTACCGAGTGTATTGCCGTAATCTTTTGATTACGTAAAAACATAAAAAATACGTGTCTAATATTTTTTACGGAGTGTGGGACATTTTTTTTTTGTCAGCGTCCTTTTTCTATGACAATTGAAATATCTAAGTAGCAAAAATCTTAATATACTCGTATGTACAAAAGACACATTTCCGACTAAAGTTTGCGTTCAATGAATGTCTTTTTGTTCGAGTCTGACATTGACATTGGAGAGTGTGTCAAGGGCATATAACAATAGCTAATCTACAATGCAATTTCTGCTATTAACTTTAAAGATGTGTTTGATACCTTGGCATGATTATGAAAACCATTTACGTTATTCCGTCAGCATTCCGTCAGAATTTTGAAACGTCTACGAATTGACTTCTCTCTCAATGTAGGTAAGATAGTATTACCATCTATTGAACGCCCACTGTTCAATCTTCTCATTACTCTCCAAAAAATCGGTAAGGATGTTGGTAGGTACGTATGTAGGTTGGTAGGGTAAGTAGGGCTGGTAGGTAGGGTAGGTGCGCCGATAGATAGATACATAGTGCTATCCTGCCTACCTAGGCAGGGTAGGGTAGGTAGGGTAAGTAGGTAGGGTAGGTAGGTAGGTGCGCCGATAGATAGATACATAGTGCTACCCGTGCGAGTCCGGGGCGGGCAGCTAGTAAAAAATAATACACTAAACCAGAACCACCCATAGAGACTAAGTTTCTGAAAACTAAAATGAAGGATTTACCCTTCGATATAATGTTTCACATTAACCAATGGGTCTCGACAGCAATAAACTGGCGGGATGAACTTTCCTTTGGATTTCCTTCTATAGGACTGGCCTCTCCAGTGATTCTCAAAGTGGTCTATATCGAATCCCAGAGGTCGATGACTACCTGCAGGGGGTACATGACAGCGGGATCAAAAAATGGGAGTCCATGAGATATAAATGGGGGTCCACTATAGTGGATCTCATTTAAGCAGGACGTGACTTTAATTTTGGCTTTCCATGAATGGAATAATCCATATTTATACACAGATAATAGGGTACATATTAACTTCCATAACACTTTCTTATATCTTATAAATATATAAATAAACACAGATATCAGATATCTATATAAATTACGTTTTTATTTGCCCTGCATGTAAGTTTTTATTTTGGATAAAATATTGTTCCGCGGTAAATTGTAGCCTGCTTTTTAGTTGGCTAGACCTCCGACTTTATCTGTGCAAAAGATCACGGAGATTTATTGCTTAGTTTTTATGAGAAAACGTATTATATAGACCTAGATGTAGCATCGGTAAAATTCGTAAAAACCGATCACCATCCGAACTTAAAGCGTCTTTAAAATCATCAGTCTTTATTACTGCTTTAGGTGAAAATGATCTTTACGTAAACGCAATAACTTGTAAACTCATATAACCAAATAAATTCGTAAAATTGAAATGAATGAATGAAAATTTTAAAATTTATGCTACATCTAAGTTGACGTACTCTTCCTTACTACTACGGTTTTGTATACAAACTTATTTTCTCAATTATAATATTAGTACCTATCGAAGTAGGGATATTATAGTGCACAGAAAATTTAAAATCTTAGCTGTAGTTCTTGAGCGGCTTTCGGGCTTCTTAACTTTTTCTTGAATATTTTTTTTTTGTTGTTTTTCACACTACTCTTCTCTACAGTTAGAAATTTAAATCTTTCAAAGTAAATATCACTATAACAGCTGTCAACAACACATTTAAAGTAGATGAATTAGCAAAATTACCCAAAAACATGCCAAGTGGTCGACAACATAAAACAAATTGGGGACCCCTGCATTAGGGAGGGACAAAAAATGGTCCCTCCGTTTACTTGACAGCCTTTGTCATGGAGCAGGACTTTATAGGCTTAAATCTATCTAGACTAATAATAAAGCTGAAGTTTTTGGTTGCTTGAACGCGCTAATCTCTGGAACTGTTAGTCGGATTTGAGAAAATATTTTTGCTTTTGATAACCCAATGCTTGAGGAAGGCTTTAAGCTTTATAGCATCACGCTAGGAGCTGAGCAAAACGAAGTAATAGCGCGGGCTCACGATGCGGTGGGACGAGGGAACAAGAAATTATACGCAGGCGTAGTCACGGGCCAGCTCGCCGTCTGATAGGGACCAGGCCCGGGTCGACGGCGCGTTGTGTTCCCCGCGCGCCTCAAAGAGATGTCAGCACCAACTGACGGGGTCCGTAAGGACCAATGCCTGCTGGGGTTGCGGGTTTGTCCGAAAGGGATATCGCGGCCCCGGCACACAGGCAACGGAAGGAACACTGGTGGGTTTTAGTCAGTAAAAGTCTGACACTCCCTCTTGCTCTGCCCAGAGCGGGAGGAGTCATTTGATGATTTCCCAGCCAAAAAAAAAAAAAAAGCGTAGTCACGGGCACAAGCCCCCTGGCTAGAGGCTTTAAGTGTAGAAGCTGAAGGCAGCCACAGGATTGACCGGTTAAGTAGTCATGACCTCAGTGGGAGCTACGAGATGCCCCACATAAAAAAAAAAAGGGCAGAAGCTATTGATAATAATAATTTCCGAATGCCAAATCCTTGCAACAAATTCGCATAATTAAAGCTAAGTAATAAATTATTTGAATGGACTTTTATCACCCAACTACATACAATACAAAAACATATAATGGTCATAACTTTTCAAGTCAATAATTGTCAGGTCAATGACTATTACAAGCTCAAAACTTCACACTACGAAGGTCGTTGACATAATAATATGATTAACGATTAATATTTCCACGTGTGTCGTGATGGCCCAGTGGTTAAGGCCTCGCCTCTCATGCACGAGGTTGTGGGTTCAAATCCGGGCAAGTACCAATGTGACTTTTTCAATTCATGTACTTTCTGAGTTTATCTTGGACATTACTGACATCGGTGAAGGGAAACATCGTGAGGAAACCTGGACTTATATAGTTAATATAAGTCTGAAATCGCCAACCCGTCTTGAGCAAGCGTGGTGATCAATGCTCGTGCTTTCTCTGTATGAGAAGAGGCCTTTGCCCTGCAGTGGGACAGTAACAGGCTGATATTATATTATTATTTCCACAGGAATCTATCAATATGTGCCGCAGTTCACCGAGAAGTATTAGCTATAGACGGTTTACTAATGAAGCTCAAGTAAAGGACCCTATGGTAAGCATTAAAGAATTTCTTGTATTGCGAGTATTTCATTTGGGACACGCACAGGAAATACAAACAGTACGTCATGCTAAGTAAGTAAGTATCCAGTAAGTTAGGCTTCCTATAAATGACGCCAGAACTGCATCGGCGGGCGCCGCGTAGATTTTACACTCATTCTGAGTTATAATGGTTTTTGACCGACTTCCAAAAAGGAGGAGGTTTTATGTTCGTAGCGTATGTATGTTTTTTTTTCGTCAATTGTGGACTGATTTTGAAAATTGTCTATTTGTATGAAAGGGTATGCTTTCATGTAAATTTTATTAACTTTGCTTGCATAGTTTTTGAGTTAGCTTCAATAATACTTATTTCTCCCACTTGGTATATTAGATCATATGATGATAACTTCCTGTCGCTGTTATTTACATAGCAGGTAGTGGCATTTGAATTTGTGTGGTGTAGGTACCACAACTTAAAAGTGACAAAATAAAAAAAAATTACAAAAAAAAAAATCAACCAAAAAAAACGAAAATTCAAAACTAAAGACACCAACTTCCAAAAATCCGAAATTAAAGTTATTTTTCACTTAGTAGTGGTTTTTTTTTTGGAAGACGATTTTTTTTTAATTTTTATATCTACGCCCACGCTATAAATCCTCTATAAAAGTTTCTGAAACAGTTAGTTTATTGCCAACAATTAAACAACCAGTGTCATAGCAACCATAATATCATACAAACGAGTGTTATAATGTTGTACTAAATTTCATTATGCAACTCCTTTGCTTTTTCGATCCCTTCCTTACTCGTAAAACAGCCAAATTCTCACTACTCAATTCGTGGTATCTTTATGAATTTCCAAAACAGAACATTGTCATGCTGCATGACAATGTTCTGTTTTAGAACAGCGCTGTGGTAGTGAAACGCGTGCATGACTCGTGCACTCGTTTCACTACCACAGAGCCGTAATAAAAATAAAAAAACTTAGATACTTAGCAATTTACATACAGTTCTTACAACACTGTATAACACCCTATGGTTTGAGAACCTTTTATAGCGGATTCATATCATGGTTGTAGATAAATTCTTGTATGCAACTGTACATAATTAGGTACCTATTAAAACACTCGTGTGATACTATAACCCACATTCGTGTTTTAATACCCCTCATTATACAACAGTTGCATAAATAACTATTTTTTTATCTTGTCTTGCGGTGCGGCGCGTGGGTAATATTCAATCGTATACAGAAACATGCGCTCCGGGGCCGGTGCTGGTTCGGCATCATGTACAGGAAGCCTAAGAGTTGAACCCTGGAAAATGGTCCAGGTTATCTTTTGATAGTTTCCCAGGAATGGATGACTTTTTATAATTTCCGCAAGGGTGGCGTTCTGTTGTTTGTGCCTCCCTTCTTGGGAAAATCGAGATATGCGTGAGCTTATGTATGTATGTAAGCGGCTCAATGTGAATTTGTGCACAAATATAATCCTTAAGCCGCCGCAGGAGAAGACCTGGGCGTCGGGAATCGCAGGCCGATTCTCGGCCACCGTAGGCGTGGGCTTTCGGCCGGTGAGCAATGGGTAGCTCACCGTCCGATAAGGACCAGGTCCGGGTCGACGGCGCGTTGTCTTCCACGCACGCCTCAAGGAGATGTCAGCACAACTGAAGGGGTCTGCTAGGACCGATGCCTGCCGCGGTTGCGGGAAAGTCCGAAAGGGATACCGTGGGCCCTGGCAACGTACAGGCAACGTACAGGCAACTGAAGGAATATGGGTGGGTTTTAGTCAGAGAGTAAGAGTCTGACACGCCCTCCCGCTCCGCCCAGAGCGGCAGAAGTTATTTGATAATTTGCCACACAAAAAAAAACCACTTATTTTGGTCAACTTTTTGATCTGATTTTTAATGAGAGGATTCCACGCTTTTCAGTTCAAAGTTCATTAATAAAAGTTCCATTTTCAGGATATAGTGGAAATACCAATGGAAACGTTATTCACTGAAATAAGTCCAAGAATTAACTTGTCAGATTTCTTTTCGCTGATATGCCAAGATAAATGCTGTGTCATTGACATAAGGTCCAATTTACTGTAAGTATGAATTATTATTTATTTTGTCCTGCTAGTGTGCCTTAATTTAACCAGTTCGTTTTTGGAGAGTTCTATGGAGATTCCATATTTATTTGAATAAAAAAAAAACGAGCTAGCCTTACAGTAGTCGCATATGATGTATAACATCTGACATTTCACCATCAAGGTCGTTTTTGACGGCCAACTCTAGCACCGCGAGCGCTCATTGGTAAATTCAAACAGCGCGCGCTTCCCCCGGCTTCCTGCGGCTGTTACACACTTCCGTCCCTTTTCACGAAAACACTGCCACAGTTTGCAGGAAAGCGAGAGCAAAGATGATACACATTTTTTTTTTTCTTTAAGCAAAAGATTTTTACTGTGTTTTCTCGTAACCTTTTCCTAGATGTATTTCAAATATTCTTCTGGAACTAATAATGACGCAAATATTGTCCCTATAGTTACGAGAAGAGCTGCATAGACGGCAGCATAAACGTGCCCTACAGCGGTGTGCACCTCGGTCAACACGAATTAAGAGCCTTAGGGCTCCACCCACAAAAAGTCTTACAAGAGGCCATCAAATTGAAGAAGAATGTCGTCGTCGCGGCAGCTGAAGAGGAGACTGCTCAATTAGTAAGTTACCTTCACGTTAAGGGGCCTATTACAAAAATGCGCGTAGATGCATGATTTCCTCGTTGAAATTGAATACTATTCGTTGGTTAGTATAAATAACAATTACTTGGTAAAAATAGTTCGTTTTCTCTTCTACAATAATAATAAAGCTATTTTTTCATTATTAATTTATTTATCTAGCAATAATCGTTCTCCTGATGCATGTTTTGGCAAAAACTCATGTAGAGCTCATTTGAGAGCTCTAATTTGCGGATTCTGTTGAATATAATTCATCAAAACAATTTTTCTCATATTAAACATATCCGATACTTTTATAATAATAGGTATTCTATTATTATAAAAGTATCTGATATGTTTAATATATTTTTGTACGTATTTTTGTTATATGACTTTTATTTAAAGAAAAAAATTACTGGACCTAATTCAATTTTCTACTAAAAAGGTTTGGAAACAAGTCTGAATATCCGAAGTTCTACATCATTTTCGTACGTAGTATTTATACTAAAATAATCTACAACATTTGCTTATTATCAAACAATTTTTTTTTATTTTTTTTATTTCTATTTCTTTTTTTTATGAATAAAATAAAAGTACCATATATTTCACAGCGCAGGCGATGTGCGCTCAGTATCGCAAGAATGTTTTAGCGCAGCGCCGAAACGTAAGAGGGCTCTTAAGGCGAAAACTAAAACGAAAAATAAAACAGTTTTGTGCTAGCAAACATTTTTGGTCCTTCTACCAAACACCGTATTTCTAACCACGCAGCAATAAGCAAAATACGGCTAGTATGAAAGTTATGTATGTCCGCCAATTTCTCCGTCAATTGTGGACCGATTTTGAAAATAATTTTTTGTATGAAAGGGTATGCTCCCGGATTGGTCCCATATAAATTTTATTGACTTTGCTTGGATATTTTTTGAGTAAGCTTCAATAATAGGTACGTATTTTTCCCACTTAGTATATGTGGATGATATGATGATAACTTCCTGTGACTGTTATTTACATAACAAGTACTGTTGTGTGGGGTTGGTACCACAACAAAAAAGTGAAAAATAAAAGCTTTTTACAAAAAAAAGGAAGTCGGTTGTTTTCTTTTTGTAAATTTTTATTTATTTAATGAGGCTAACATAAAAACTGGCGTAGCCCGCGGTATTCAAATCTTACGTTTTTTGTAATTTCCAAGTCAATATTATAGTGCTATCCACCTTCGATCAATAATGCACTAGATACACTATCCCATACAAAAGTTCTCTTAAAACTGTCGCCAATTGTGTTTACGTACTTCTAGTTTAAATAAATATACATTAATGTAAATTAAACCTTAAATGCAATGCTTAAAGTTGTATTCACAAAGCTATGTACAAAAAACAAAAAAGTCAAACATACATCAAAACAAATTCAACCTTACACGCTTGTTTTAAAGTTCGAATTACAATGTGGTAATAAAAGCAATAAAAATTTATGACAGAGGCTCGCCGCTTGGATAAGGAATGAGTGGAGTCGAAATGTGTTTATATTTCTTTCTATGAAATACAGAAAAAAAATATTTATACTAACAAATTCAGTTTATTATAAGCCTTGACACTCAAACATAAAGTTTAATTACAATGGCAAAATTAAATCTTTCTGTCGTCGGAGATACAAATATTTAATTACAATGGCAAAATTAAATCTTTCTGTCGTCGGAGAAACAAATATTTCATTACAATGGCAAAATTAAATCTTTCTGTCGTCGGAGAAACAAATATAATGTCATGTCGCTTGAAAATAAAAAGTAAATTTTATTTAGGTTCAAAAATACTTAAATTATTGTTACTGTTGTACTGTTTTTAGTAATCTACGCCTTTGTGTGTTTCCAGTTATGTCCAATCTATTAAAATAAATCGAACAAATTGTTGAATTTTTATAAGGCTTATACATATATTTCTTTTCCTCTTTCTTTCGCGACAGTAAATACCCATTCTACACAGCGAAATGGGTTGCTAGGAAATCTACAAACAAATAAAATATAAAATAACAATACTACACCATGCATTCCCTGTTCCAGAACAGTCGATGTTTGTTGCAATAGTTGGTAGTTGTCACAAACATTGGTCAAACAATCATAATATTTGCTAATTTATTTATATTTAATTCTGTTTTTATTTTATGAAAAACACTTACTGATACTAAACTTACCGAAAAAAAAAATATTCCTTCCAAAATCTTGGTGTTACGGTGGTTATTTACAAATTTTTTGAACGCGTACTGCGGCATTTTGACGTCTTAACGTTGGCTATGATTGGACCATACTAATTTGAAATAAGACCACAACCGAATCTGTGCTCTTATTTTTCGTTCCGTTTTTGAAGCGCTTACCGGGAATCTAGTGCATTATTGATCGAAGCTATCCACAAAGACGCGCCCTACTCCGCTCCGCTCCGTACTAAAGTACAGTACAGTAATCGCGGAGTGGGGCGCGTCTTCGTGGATAGCACTATCTGTATCAGGTTGTATTGGTTGTAAAGCCGCCAATCATATTTAGATCAACATACAATGGTATGTTGATCTAAATATGATTGGCGGCTGTAACAAATATGTATTTATAGAATTATAATCATAAAAATCATCAATACAAGGTTACCCTATTGACTGACTATTTCATGATTCTAACTTAGGGAGTTGTATTGATGATTATAATGATTATTATTCTGTAAAGCCATATTTGTTATGGTCGCGAATCATAGTTTAATCAACATACAACCTGACACTGACCTGCAAATTGATTTTCGTGGGCTACCTTAGCACATCCGCATCCCCCTTAATATTAATAGAAATACATTGATTGTGTGACTACACGATACCCCTTGGTAAGACGATGGTACCCCTTGGTATCGTGTTATCCAGTAATTAGGTTGTGGAAGTCAGATAGGCAGTCGCTCCATGTAAAAGACTGGTATTCAGCTGCATCTGGTCAGACTGGATACCAATTCCAAAAAAAATGGGAAAACGCAAGGCAGATGACGTTGAGAACAACTGACAGAGGAAACGTTCACTAAAAAATAACTTTTTCATGTTAAGGGCCGCGTACTGTACTGAGTAAAAACATCGAAAAGTGGCGTTGGCCAAATTCTCAAAGGCAACTTCGTATTATTTTAAGTTGCCGTTGAGTCTTATGATGTCCGCTCTTTAAGGTAATGAGATTATATATTCCAGGACTCCTACTTCGAACCACCGTGCATTTCCATGTATAAGGTATCAAGGCCTCAAACATCTAATTATTGATTAGTCATAGAAAAAGTTTTCATGCAAGTTTGAAGCAGGCTTACTGCCGATTTGCTGTCATCATTGTTCCAAATTTGAATTCATGATCCATTTAAAAAGTCATATACCTTTATTCAAAAATGCAAGTTGGCTCGATTTAGGAGTCCAGTAGGAATCCGCTGGATGCGGGAAGCACAGAACCGGTCGAAGTGGCGGTGCTTGGGGAAGGCCTATATCCAGCAGTGGACGTCTTTTGGCTGAAATGATGATGATGATGAGGAGTCCAGTGGTAAATAATAATTTGAGAACGTCTCTCACGCGATTGATTGCGACAAATACTTAATGGTAAATGGCGTTTGGGGATTCGGGGGTAAAGATCTAAAAGGTAAAAAGATTTAATAAACATGAGCTGATGCTTAAGGCATGTGTAGATCAAAAAAGTGATATGATATGCCGTCAAAATGAAGATCATTGCTCTACTAAAGACGTAACCACACAGTTGATACGTTGTCAATAAGTTATGATCAAGGTCGGTAGATGGCGTTAGTAATAGCAATATCGCTGGTCTTTTTAACATGAGTTGAGTCCGTTATAGCTTCAACCAATCAGAAAATACAAATTACCATCAAACTGTGGATTACTACAAGATCTTATAGTGATAAAATACTTAATTTTACAATTAGTTTCCGAAAACGTTCATAGATGGCAGTAGTACTCAACCTCATTTGAACTGCAATAGAATGTCGTCACTGTGTCTGCTGAGTTCGCACAGTTTGTATGTTAGCCTCATTAAATAAAATATGTAGGCGTCTGCAAGTTTAATCATTTTCATACTAGCCGTACTTTGCTTATTATTGTTGCGTGGTTGGAAATACAGAAGGTAAATATAGGTAGAAGGACCATACATTTTTGCTAACATAAAACTGTTTTATTTTTATTTTTTAAATTAATATAAAAGTTGAAATTGTTCGTACTTTAATACAATTTTAAGACTTAAGAAGCACAAAGGCATTTTCTAAAACAACAACTAAATGTGATCTATAAATATTTATTGCACTTTTGGATTATCAACTCTCGGTGATAAACCTACCGTTGCAAATCGAACATTGCGGTTTTATTAATGTGTCGCTTAGTTTAGGAGCAGTGTTGGCCCAGCGACTAACGAGTTGGTAAGTCGTAACCCAGGCAGGCGCTTTACTTTGTGTACATTATTTCATCACCACTGAAACCGGCATGTCCTAGAACCAAAAATTCGAAGACATGTGACATCTACCAACCCGCACTGGGTCCGCGTGGTGGATTACGGCCCACTCCCTCTCACAGAGAGGAGGCCAGTGTCCCTGCAGTGGGAACATTATTGGCTGGTTATGCTTAGTGTTAGTGAAAACGTTTCACTGTCTGATAAATCTTCGCCGTCGAATACATTTTATGCACCATTTTACCGGTAGCACGCTACGAAAACCCTTTAAGTCTTCTGATTCAACTATCAAGTTCAGAAGTGCACTCCATCCTCTCTCATTCTGATCCTTTGACCCAAAAGACCAACCACGCAACACGAAAAAAAAAAACAATTGGTTATCATAGCCGTTCCATTTTTGAATTACTCTTGCTTCTTCAACTAGCTTCATCTTTCTAAATGACCGACTCCTTTGACAATTCAAAAGTGCCTGTACATGGTTTAATTGATTTAAATGGTTTGAGTTTGACTTGTATACCAAAATAGTCATGCCATTGATGACATCATACCCTCAGGTGTAGTGTGAAGTGTAACTAATTCGCTTGTCAAATGGTCAATAACCCCATTAAGTTTAGCGCGTTTGGGCCGTTTATAATGGACGCCTACTTTCAAGATCAACGGTGAACCTCAGTTAGATGATGTTCGCGTTATTACTTTATTATTATTAATTGTTTTATTTCTATAGGAAGACTTTTACCAAAATGAAATGAAATTGTTTATTCTATAAATAGGATAATCGAAGAATCGAGAATCGGGATAACTTTTAAACGTCATAATAATTTAAAAAAAAAAAAGCTAGATTAGTCCGGCGTTTCCTATCCTATCTGACTACTCTGAGAAGAAAGGCCGAAACAAACTCAGAGGTCGTAGTATCTTTTCATTTATTAGTTTAGTTCTAATAAATGAAAATCTTAAATTCATTGACTGACAGCCTAAGCTGCTGGGCCAAGAAACATGAAAGGAGATCAGCCATATTGGGCCCAAAATCCAATCGCCAACAGCTGAAGGAATAGTACTAGAGATTCGGCGCTATAGTAAAAAATGATTAGGAGGATTTCTCCGACCAGGATAACACATTTTTTTCGCTGGCCGGCACTTCAGGTTTTGGGCCCAACTTTGTATGAAACGTGACTAGTCTCCTTTGCATAAGGTTTCCTATCAAAGGATTTTTGAAAATTCGTCCCCTAAAGGAATTAAATAGGGGATGGAAGTTGCTATGGAACTTAGTAATTTTTGCCGATGGGATAACCCATTGGGCACACGGCTTGTCCAGCCTGTAAACGTCCACTGCTGGAGATAAGCCTCTCCAATCACACGTCATTTAACTGGACTACTCGCTACTCAGTCAGCTTGTGAAGGACGTCGCTCCACCTAGACCGAGTGTGACCTATCTATCATTTTGTCCCAAATCAATTTAAGGTGTTATCAAATCTTAGTTAACTTGATGAATATCAGTTGTCATTGTAGTTGACCAATCAGAGCAGTAAAACGTAAATGCCTGTTTGCACCGACTACTAAGTGACACTTAAATGAGTCCCTAAATAAAAGTGCAAACATGTTGACATTACAAACGGACACTTCAAACTAACAAAATTAGAACGTATAGGCATCTATATAGACGTTTCCAGTCCAATATGTACTTGAATCTATACATAATAAAATCAAGATCAACCCGTAATAATATATGAAAACTATACTCTAAAAAAATGTATTCCTTATTAAAATTGATAGCCAGACCATATTATTAGCATTATGTTAACCTATTTCCCTAAGTCAATGTTAAGCGCACACATTTAAAACGTGTTTCAGCAGCTGTAACATTTTCAGCATATTTTAATGTAATTTATTGAGAAAGAGAATAAAATGAATAAGTTTTATAGAAGGTATTCTCATCAGTGTACGATAACCAAGGAGTATGAAGAAATGAAGTGCTAGGTATACGCATTCGTTTTTAATTATGTTACACACGTCTTGTTCGGCATTCAATTCGGCAGTATGTATTTGTTAAAAGGTAAAGCCGTCCGTAATATTCGGCTTTCATTCGGCTCGTGCCGATCTACAAGCTCCGTTCGGCATCGAAATACTCTCGCTGAATCATTTTCGGGTCGGCTGGAATAATTCGAGCTAAGTCGAGCGGCTTTTTTCCGAAAATATCCATACTATAATATTATACATTAAAATTATATTATTTTATTATTTCATAATATAACTGCGAAAGTAACTCTGTCTGTTACCTTTTCTTTCTCGCTTTAATAGCTGAAATTTGGCACAGGGATAGACCATGACCTGGGTTAAGACATACTTTTAGTATATCTTTATTACTTTTAATATCTCGTTAGTACATGGCCGACGAAAATTTCCGAACGCCACGTGGGCGAAGCCGGGGCAAAAGCTAGTCTATTAAATAGTTATGTTTGTTTATGTATGTATGTAATTGTAATTCCTAAACGGTAGAACCCATTTTAATACGACTTTATATTATTATTTGTAACCAGTTTTTTTTTCTTTGCAGTTCACTGACTACCTAGTAAAGTGTAGTGTGCCAAGAGTGTGTATACTTCACGGAGGAATATCAGCCTTACTGACGCATGTACCTTCACTGTTCACGGTACCGCCGAAAAGAAACGGACACAAGTAGTCGCAGAAGTTATCGTACTAAATACACAGAGTAGATAGTAAATGGAAAGCTAAGTCGCGCATTGCTTTCTAGAATCAAATTCGCTCAAGGGTGATGTGCGTGAGATGAAATGTTGTTATTACTCTCGGCTTCTGAAAGGCCATTCAGTTTGATATTATATTGTCAAATCTCCTGTCCTTTGTTATTTTAGTCACCAAATCAAACCAACGTTATTGGTGATGTTCTTCAGAAAGGTCACGTGCGTAGTACTCGCAACCGACGTGCCTGTATGACCAGGAGTATGTAAGGATAGTAGCAGGAGGCGTTCTGTAGTTTCCACTTACCACCATGGGACCAAGACATGAATTTATGTATGTAAAAATGTATGCAATCAAAACAGCTATTGAATATTTGGCAGCATAAGTACTGATCAGTGATAAAGCTTTCAGAAATCGGGTGCGAGTCATTTTGATTGGTAAAATAAATATCACCGATCGATATAAGGGAGGCGGAGGGGGGGGGGGGGGGGTGTTATCTTTTTTTTCTGTTTTTTTTGTTGTTTTTATGTGAATATTGTGTGCCCTTAACCTGAGTCAAATAAATTTATTTTCTTTCTTTCATAAATACCAAGAGTCTATTGGTGATCATATTAGGTCTATTGGTGTTTACCCGCACTTGCGGTTTCTTATTACGTTTCTGTCCCGGAAAAATGGTGACACATGTTGGTAAGTCACAGCATGTATTTTATAAACTGCAGCTTTTTTCCGCGTACGATAGAAAAATACATCAGAAACCGTAAAATTGCGGTTAACTAACAGAGACCGTGAACCGTCTGAGCTTATGTCAATCGTAGACACATTGGTTACTGTATCACTGTATGCTACTGTATATCTTAAAGGAATAAGTTTAATTTTTTCGCATCTTCGGTAACCAATGTTACTCCCGAAAGTAGACTAGAGGAAAAAATACTATATGGTACTCTTTCCAATTCAGACGATGGTTCCTAAGGAAGAAAGAGACGTATATATCGCAGTAAGATGGTAATAGCCGTGATATACTTATACCCCTAGGGATATAGCTATATACCGTAATATAGTTATATGAAAGCGGTTCAAACTGTCGGAGTGACCTAATTTTGTTGCTGCGACCAATTTCGACATAGTTGGTCACAGTTCTAACCTAACCTATTTAGTCGGAGTGCCCTAATAGTTATATTACTAGATCGTGAAAAAAGAAAGAAAAGAAAAAATATTTATTGAGACTCGCACAGGAAATCACACATTAAACTAAAAACACACTAAACATAAATAAAAATAAAAACAATAAAAAAACAAAGTAACATTAAAATTTAAAGAAGGAAGTCCTTTACGAGGCCAAAAGGCTCCTATCACAGCATGACGATGCGGCATTTTAAAAAAAAAGCTCGTGCTCGTATCATAGTTATATTCCTAGTAAGACAGTTATGAACAGCTTTCATATAACTATATTACGATATAAGTATAGCTATGTCCCTAGGGATATAGCTATATCACGGCTATAACCATATTACTGCGACATATAAATTGCAGTGAGTATCTTCGCTAAGATTCCTGTGTGTTAGTTACTCGAACTCCTCTTAGGTTTGGACCTTTCAAAAGTTTTTATGAGTCTGATTTGTATTGTTGAAGATGTAACAGTATTTTAGTATGGATGTAGTGAGAGAATATTTTTTTGTTATGATCTGAATTTTATTTTATTTAAGTACCTATGATCTTTTCAATATTTTTTATATTCTTATGTAAGTATTATTTTAAGTATGAAGTAGTTTATTTTGAAATTAGAAACAAATTATGAGATTTTTTTGTAGATGTTTTGTTAATTATTATTTGTATTTAAATGTTATTAAGTGTGTAAATATGCATTCCGTTATTTTTCTATTGTATTTTTAATAAGTGATGTGTAGGTAAGTATGGGTTGAATTAAGTTTATTTATCCTTATTTATACTTACTTAGAATCGATTTAGTTAACCATTTTATACGTACCTACGATTTATTTATAAATTAATGATCTATTTTTAAGCCGAAATATCAATTGAACACAGATTTGAATGTAACAATAATCATATAATTAACGAAATAAGCTATGTATACACAATACGCATGTAAAGTATTGCTACGAATTTATTTAATAAACATATGAACGGTTATTGTTTGTTATTGCTCCGGTGTTACGTTGCTTCATCTCTCGACCGACTTGCACTTCATTGACTGATAAGTACCCACATAATTACCGTGGTATTGTCGTGTGGGCAGCCCCCTAACGGCTCGTGACGTTTTTACCCCCTATCATGTTATGAATGAGAGGTTCGTATCAGAGGGGCAGGGGGGCGCGTGAGGAGTGGGGGGCGGGGGGGGCGGTGGACGCCGCTCTCGCATTCGCCGGCCGTACCTAGCCGCGACAGTGTGTATCGTTCGCGCTCAGCGTTTTCACAACATTCCTCGCGTGCAGTGAAACTTCATAAAAAAAATATTTTGTTGCAAAAACAAATGGGCGTCGATAGTGAAACGTAAACTTGTGATGATGCACAGTGTTCTGTGAAGTTTGCTTCGTTTGACTGTTGAGTCTTGGTGCAGTTTACATTCTTTCCGAGTTCCGCCCGGAGGACAGTAAGAGAGTGACAGTTTGCTGTGTTTTGTGCGAGTTTTTCTTGGAGAGTTCTCTGTGATTTTAGTCGGAGGCCGTCGTGAACACCGGCCCCGACATGATGGAGGGTTACTTCGACATCTCTAACGATTTGAAGGACGTCTGGGAGGCAGACATTGACCCGGTGAGTTGACCTTGCTTGATATCTGTTATCGCTCCGAGGTGATGATTTGATTAAATTAGCGATCTGCCAAACAACGGTGAAAAAAGAAGCGCGATGTTATTGTACCGCTGAAAATTTATTGCAACACAAGTTTGAATGTTATAGTCCACCAAGTTCCATTCATATTGAAACAATTGCCGAACAATACCTACTCGAGTACTTATAGAAAAAGTCTGCTACTGCATACCTCGTTGCATTCGCATGAATACGTTTATACCTACCGTCATAAAAGTGCGAGAATGGAATGAAAGTTAGCACGATAGTGCTGATAACAAACTATTGGTACCTACCTAAACCTTGTTTGTAATCAAACTTGGTATTTCCTATGGATGTTAATGCCTTTCCTTAATCATACGCGAAAATAATGTGTTGGGTAATTCTGATAGTTTTGCGACTTTCTAAAAGCGACAACCCTGATTAATTCATTCTAGAAATTGGTGAGAGAATAGTGTGATATAGATAGGTATGCGCTCAAACTTTCGTATGTACTGTTGATAAACTATCTCTGAATCACATTTCAATCGGGCGCACTTTGATATTCTTATACGATGGTGAATCAACATACTACTTCATCCTTCAGTGTCGTAACTCCCAAGACAAACGAATGTTTAATTATCGATAATTGAATCGATTTGCGATCTCTAGAATGTTCGCTAATTTTCGATTAACGATTTATAGAAATGCTTAAGAGAGGTCCGATTAGATTTCTAATCGATCGCGCTTAATATGGATATAATTAAGATCTGCTTGTGTTCTGTATTGCAAGCCGGGAAGCCTAATTTAGTATTTATTAGGTAGGTACAAGGAATTGCAAACTTGGGAAACCAGTCTGAGCAAGTAATTAACATTTTTGATGTAATAACAAGACGTTTAGTTCGTCTCTAATTGTTTCGCTGAAGCCGGCTATCTGACGCAAGTACGAGGTTTTATTCACGTTTTGTTTATTTATTATGTTTTAGCTTCGAGAATAACATAACAATTATTTTTAGAAAAGGACTTGAACGATGTATGATTAGATTACCTTCATTCTAGCAAAATTAGAAGTGAGCAATCCGGATTTTTCCGCATCGTTTCCATGTCGTGTTTTTTCTTGCATTTTACTGAAAATAAATAGTAACAACTATGCATGTGGGACGTTATCTTATCAGTAAGTACCTATGCATTACAAATGATCTTCAAAATTTTATAAATAGCTCAGATAATGCCTGGCTGCATAATTGGATAGGTATCGTAAGTACCTATTCAGGGTTGGGTAATAACAATTTTTTCTAAATTCCGATTTTTCTATTTGATTTTTTATGCAACAAGTGGAAAATTCACATAACTTGTAGTTATGAAAAATTGGAAACATAAGTACCTAATTCTATCAATCTGAAGATGGAAATCTATAAGTAAAGGAATGACACCCCAATTTAAAACAAATCAGTGTTCAATTTGTAAGGGAAGTGATAAAAATAATCACGATAGGAAAGGGAGTGAAACGAATCGGTTCCGATGACATTTCCTCCGTAAAATCTAACCCTCGCTCAAGCTATAGGGGTACAAATGAACAGATTTGATTATAGAATTGTAACTTCAATGAAGTCATTCAAAACAAATTAACTCCATGTGTGTTATACAGAACCCAGGAAACGGCCAATTAATAACATTAACATGGATTGTGGGAAACTATTCATAATTATAGTGAAGTGAGACATTATCTTTTGCACATAGCTAGAGAGCTACACAATGGAAAAAAAAGAGACTGGTGAACGCTTAAAACCATTTTTTTTTTTTTTTTTTTATGTAGGCAACACAAAACAACACCAACCAGTGTTGCCTACTTCACACAAGATTAAAATCTATTAATAGGATTAGATATCTAGGGGTACAAAAAAGGCCTGCTGCAGAATGAAAACCATTTTTGTGAGCGTTTTGTACGGTCTACGGTGATGGTTTGACAAAACGACAAAACTAGCGGTTTTGTCGTCCTTTTTTTTTCTTTTTTTTTTTTGGTTGGTAATCATCAAATGACTCCTCCCGCTCTGGGCGGAGCGAGAGGGAGTGTCAGACTTTTACTGACTAAAACCCACCCGTGTTCCTTCCGTTGTTGTGTTGTCTTAGTGATTAGTTATTCGTTTCTATGCAAATTAAATAGGCGTCAATTTTCTATTCTTCCTATCATCAAATATCTATTAATATCTACCAATTTAGAAATATATTGTGTTTTGATACATATCAAATTTATCTGGAATTGAATGCTTAGCAATGTTTACTTATATTTTTTTATTAAACGTCTCTGCTTCGCACACGAAGGTCGAAGGGTTCCATATTATAATAAAATCGAACAAAAAAAAACGAAAAAAGACGGTTTTTGTGTGGGGACCCCGTTTAAATATTAACACTATTACATTTTTATTATTTTTTGTTATAGCGACAATAGAAATATACAATCTGTGAAAATTTCTACTGTCTTTTAGGATTCATGAGATACAGCCCGCTGACAGACAGACGGACGGACAGCAGAGGCTTAGTAATAGGGTTCCGTTTGGCACCCTTCGGGTATGGTACTTTAAAAAACATCAAAGCAGCAACATTAATGGAAAATGAACAAACCATTAAAACCAACATACCAATTAAGTACTCGTACCACGAATTATCCATAAAAAAAACTACCAACCATGAA
Source organism: Agrochola macilenta (assembly GCA_916701695.1). Lineage (NCBI taxonomy): Eukaryota > Metazoa > Arthropoda > Insecta > Lepidoptera > Noctuidae > Agrochola > Agrochola macilenta. The sequence continues at coordinate 15,828,860 of OU753560.1, read as the reverse complement.
AAGAAATGATGCTTACCTACTTTAACTTCCCTTGGTAAACCAACAATTTCGTCAATTGTTTCTACCAAGATCATTCAAATTTCGGGAAAGAACTTAAGTCGGACCAGCACCTGTAACTCGTTCTGTGCTATGCAGTGACGTCATGACTCGCTGGCTCTTAATGATTGATAACCCGGCCGCGATACGGAGATGATTTGCATGCCTTCATTTGTTGCGTGCGTGAACACTCCCAGATTTGGTCAGGTTGGCTGGGCGTATATTTCTTATGGCGCGGCGTACGGTATCGTATGGTGCGTCGACCCGGTGCGTTGAACCAAGGGGCCCGACGCCGCAGGTGCTTTTTTTTATTAATATTAACTTGTTCGTTCATTATGATGGACAGTGGTGTCTAGTTAACGTTATTAAGAAGCTCGGCTTTATGTCTTAAAGCGATTAAAAAGATTTTATTTGGATATTATATTATAGTAGGTAGACGCTTAAAACTATGGATGAATCGAAACTTTTCAGACTAGTAGGTACTGTCTGCAAAATAATCATGACTTTTATTAAAGTTATTATTGAAAATTATCAATTCATGACTCTTAAGTGATAAAAGTTTGTTTAATTCTTTATTTTCATTTATTATTTGAAAATATTTTGAACACTTTATTTTATAAAATAAAATTATCCAACCCTATTTTAAAACCAACAAAAATTGCAAGTGATTATTCATTTACAAAAAATACAAAACATAAATAATTATTCAATTATCACTTACCTACTTTTTTAGTCGACGGTACCTTTCTAATACTTCAAACGCTAGAACAAATCTTAGAACTGTAACTTGATTTGAAAGTCTTTCAAGCTAAATATGCAGATATTCACAAGGAAAAAATCTAATTAAATGCAAATTGAAGCTGCCGCTTGCGTAACCTTTCAGGTTTTATCCTAGACACGGAGTGTTTTCTGCAAGTTTTTAACTAATTTAAATACGTATTTAATATGAATTACTTCCACATTTATTCGCACCTTCATAAATGAAAATTTTATGAAAAATATCATGGATTCAATTTTTAACATCGCTATGAACAAATATAAACTTAAAAAATGTGGAGGCAGATTTGAGGACGATAAAAATGTTTTCAACTTAATATTTAAGTAATACCTACCTACTGAATAATATGAGATAAAAAAAATAAAAAGAACATTTTAAATGATAAGTGGGTATCACGATTTTCGCGGTTTCCTCATCCAGTCCTGAGAAATCTTAATCCTAACTAATAGGTATAATACGAAAGTGAGTTTGTTTATTTGTTTGTTTGTTACGGTCTAAACCGGCTAAAACGGCTGAACGGACTTGGATGAAATTTGGCACATGGGTAGACTATGACCTGTGTTAGGACATAGGATTTTTATTCCGATAGTACGTTCCCGTAGGATAATTTCTGACCTCCACGCGAGCGAAGCCACGGGAAAAAGCTAGTACTACCATAAATGTAGTTTCCGCAAAAAACCTGTTACTTTTGTACCTAGCAACACATTGAATACTTACATTATTATTCACGAATAAATAATGCGTTATAATAATATGTAATTAGATAAGTACAGTTACATGAATTATGTAGGTACAGTCAGCATCAAAAGTTGATGACCACATTTAGATTTTCAAAATCGCTGTATAGTGAAGTTCTAATAGTGAATACGGTGTACAGCGATTTTGAAAATCTAAATGTGGTCATCAACTTTTGATGCTGACTGTACGTGTTTTTTTGTTGCACACCGTAGGTAGGTATCAATATCCTTTTTCCAAAATCGGCCACTTACATCCGGTGTCCGGTAATACGTCATTTGTTTTACTCACACTCGATAGGGTTGTCAAATGGCAATTATGCCAACCAGTTTTCAAGGTAAGGCATTCTCTTAAAAGATGAATCATTTATTTAGAAAAGGCAACCGTTTGTAAAATGTGAAGGATTTAATATTATAATATATTGTTATTGGTGGAGGTGGTGGTGGTGGTGACACCCGGTAGAACAATTTCCGTGATGGTTTCATAGAAATTGTTCCACAGACAAAGTCGCTATGCGCCTGTTTGGGGAGAGCCTTTAGTTATTAGTCATGTATAGTGTCCTTATTGGTGATGCTCTTCAGAAAGGAACCACAGGAACCTACTACGTGTTGGAATGGGCAACTAGCTTCATATTTCTGACTGACCGACCCCTTGACAATTCAAAAGTGCCTGTAATTGGTTTATTTGTAATAAATACTTTGAGTTTGAGTTTGAGTTTGAAAGGTCAGTTGCGTAGTAGGTACTCGCAACCGGCTGCGCTCGTGCGTGACCAGGGCCTGCAGTCTCGACATAGCCAAAATTGTTTGACAAGCACGCAAAAATCACGTTTTTGTCAAGCGATTTTGACGGACTCCCAATTAGGGCTTTGTGACCGAATTTGTATCTATGAAGATCGCTATCTGTGTCGAGACTGCAACCCCTGATGTATGAACGTAAACGAAGCAAAAGGAGTACAAGGATCGTAGCAGGTGGCGTTCTGTATGAATGAATGAATTGAATTTTTTTTTGACGATACGGTTGGCGCAGTGACTGAGCGACCGACTGCTGCGCAGTTTCAACAAAAAAAAAATGAATGATATATTTATTTGCAAGAATAAAGGTAGCTAAAATAAGTTCTTATGATGTATGAGTTTCACTATATTCGGCATTTCAGCCGTGCAAATATTCAGATTTTACATGTTCGTTATACATATAGCATGCAGTACACATTTGACATTTAGCAATTAGCAATAACATAAAAATTAAAATAATAATTTCATAATTTAAATTTAGATTACAATGCAATTAATAAAATTAAAATTAAATACAAATCAATTCATATAAAAAAAAATAAAAAAAATAGCGATCAATAATAAGGATGTCATGTCAATAAAAAATTGCAAGAATAATGAAAATGTTTCAATATTATTTAAATAATCAATCCTCCATGGGAAGAACGAAGGCGTTAGTTTTTGTATATAAGTGTTTATTAGTTTAGAAAAAAATATAAAATGCAACTATGTTACAGGAATGAGGAATTATTTAAACAGGCTCATATAATTGACGCGTTTAATAATGAGTTAATTGCTTGTATTTCAAGTTAAGGTAAATGGCAGCAATTAGTACCCACCTACTTGTATTTATACGCATTCAGTGTTACTATGCAAGATACCTACCTTAAGTTTTAAAAGGATAATTATAGGCGATAAGGCCGCCCATTGTTTATTTTGTAGTGTATTACTTTTTCTTTTTGTAATGTATAATCTGGTGTACAATAAAGTATATGTAATTAAATAATAATCAACACTTAAAAAATTAACACACATTAATTTATTAATCTGCTACTGTGTCAACCCTATGAATAATAATCCTAATAATTACCTATATATCCTAATAATAACTTATATAAATGGGTATAATTCACATTATGGTACGAAACGTCGACTATTAGAGCCATTTTCGTATTAATGATAAAACCTTTGCCCTCGCTTACTTTTATTTTATTTCACTGGCAGCACTTAGTGGTTTTAGATGGTATTATTCGGCTAGGGTTGCCGTTGTCATAATTTTATATTGGCCTGGTTGTTATCTCACTACCTACACATAGGTGATATGTAATATAGAATAGAAACGGTAATGCAAGATCTTATTAGATTTTATGGCATATTATTGTCATACAATCGGTACTAAATCAAGACAGAGTCGTAAAATACTGCTAAGGAAATGTGGAACTGCGCATTTAATGCGCACTGTTGTAGATAATACATTATAATTATAACGTATAACAAGATACCTACTAATCTAGAAATAATTCCAGATCAAAAACAGCAGGAGCAGACTCTGACCTATTTTTATAAATTATTCAATTTTGGCAAAAGAAAAAAGTAGGTGGCTCTTAAAAACAAAGTTTATTCATTTGGCTTCAATTCCATCAAATGCCCTTATATACTTTTCTAAACACACCATTAATGCAAGCTCACTTCAATATTTTTAATAAAATTGTCACCTCTTAGCGCTGTAGTTATAATTCACCTCGTTATTATTAAATTAAGACGACTTAGCGCACCCCTACACTATTAATTCTATAAGTTGGTATTGTCTATGAGTGGCTCGGGCGCGCGACCGCGTTATAATGGTAATTGAGTTTCCTTTCCGGCTGTAATTCCTCATTGGACTACCAGTGAGTCGGCAGAATAAGTGTTCATTAAAAATAGCAGATAATAACGGATAACGGACCGTGATATTATGAAGCTTATGAAATGTATTATCTAGTGCTGTGCTCAGTAGCGGTTTTAAAAACCGTTTTAATGTGTTATTTTACGTTATTTCTTTTTCAAAAGTCATGTCAGTCCCAGTATACAATGTAACTATGTATTTTAAAATTAATAAAAACGTCGTGAGTAAACCTGGACTTTTTTTTTATGATTCTGCAATATCCAACCCGTCTTGAGCAAGCGTGGTAATAAATACTCGTGGTTTCTCTGTATGAGAAGAGGCTTTTGCCCTGCAGTAAGACAACAAGATTTATTAAGCATTTGATTTAAAATTAGAAGAGTTTTTATTAAAAAAATTACACCTCCTAAAAACCTTGAACTATTCCAGAAAATTACTAAAACGTCAGGAGTGTCAAAGCCTTCGGGAAATGAATTCGGTCTGTAAAATGTGTTCCATCTTTCAGTGAAAGAGATTTTTGTATGTGGGTAGACTAACTTTCATGTTCACGTAGTGGGCTGGGCGTTGATAACGCAACTAGAGTTCCTATTTCTATAAACGGTAGGCTTTTTATACTTTTCCGTATCTATTTAAAAAGTTACTTTATCTACGATGCAAAAAAGTTTGTTTTGCTTTTATAATTTTTAGATACAGCCACAGATACAATTCTACTACGACTACATTCAACAATGATCGACTTTAATTGAGTTTGAATATAGTTGATTTCAGAATGACTAGCACTATTGAAAAGTCATAAAAATGTTGATGTAGTTGATGAAGCACAGATTAGTACAGATGGTTCACTCCGCAAAATCATTTAAATAAAAAGCGACTCTTGCTACGACACAACAAAGTGCAATTCAGGTCGCACAGCGCTAATTATCTACAGTTATATTCACCTAGAAGTTGCCTCTCTTTCTATCTTGTATCTCTTAGATCTTCTGACTACGTTACACTCACTGAATTGGCCCGACAAGTCGAGCCCGCCGATTACTTGTTGCTTCATACCTAAACTGCGGAGTCCCATCTGTATTTATCTGTGATACAGTTAACTATTTCTTTCTACGCAGAAACAGACCTAATATATGTTACTAACTGCGAGAGGAGCCAACAACTTCCAAGAGGAGCAAATTCCTCAAACATTTTCCTTAATAAACGCCGAGTTCAGTGTATAGTTTCTCAAAACCAATACACAGACCACAAAGTTAACGTAAACACAATGAGTGTATCGATTAACAACGGAATGTAGCTGACCTTTTGCTAGTGTTCTAATCTAGGGCTTCCAGACTAAAAAAATCGATTCTACTAAATCAAAAAAAAAGAGAGATACGTTTGTAATTTGAATGTGTTATACAGGTACCTTGGCTTCGTTTTATAAATACATTAATTTTCTTTATGTACAACATCCTGTTAACTGAGTTATAGACTTAATTGGGACTATTTACGTCTGATTTACATGGCTGCTGTGCCTACACGATTGTAAGGGGTACTAGTTGTAATTCTTTTGGAATTTTCCGAATGTGGCAAGAATATAACTACTTATTATACAATAACCGTATATCACAACTTATCTGACCGTAAACGTTCCAACCAACAACTTGAGCATGGCTCTCCTCACATACTGTTACAATGCAAATATCATAATGGCACAGTTCCTATCACGACCGCACATTGTAAACCTGTATGCCTAGATTATTTGAATGTTAATAGTCTTGTAGATTCACATAAAATTCTCGCATTCCAAAGATAGGCGACGCAACAACCCTACACAGTACTACGCACGCGGATACGCCCAGTGTGCAGTGTTGCCAATAAGAAAAGTTAACTAGCTACTTATGATAATTATGAATAATCTACTAACTCGACCACGTGTCCTGAATACTATTACCTACGTTAGTCAATCTAGGCTAATATGTAATACTCATTGCATATTTTCGAGCGGCCTCGGGTGTAATAAGTGGATAGGGGGTACAGTAGCATTAGCCGCTAAGCACAATGCGGTACAACGGAAAAACAAGCGTTCCGTTAGTTAAACTTGTCGTTCCAAAGTTACCTTGGAAGTAGCTATTGTACTTGTACAAGGGCGGGTTAAGCGTGGGTAGGCAAATAATAGCTTGAAGGGCTGTTGTTATTGGGACGAAAATAGAGATAATTTGTGTCAAGTGCTTTTGACTTACATCAGTGTCTTCTTGTCTGAGTTCTGTTGCTATTTTCGTCTATCTTTTGTTTTTATATCGTGAAGTAACTTACTTACCTAAATTATAACCAAGGAGTTCATATGATCACATTTCGCAAAGCTGAATAAATATTTTCCATAGGTACTAACGGTCCAAAAATCAACATTGAGGTGTTTATCAATGGAACAATCGAGTCGATTCTTAATTCAAATAATTATTTAAAAAAGAAGAACGCCTTCCATAATTGCCATTTGTTACCTGTACCCTAATTGCGTAATAAACGATCAATCAGAAACTGAATCGTTTTGAAACAGATTTCTAATCCATTGCTTCATAAGTTCGGAAAAAAATCTGCTCAACAGTGTAAATAATGCAATGAATGTTGTTGAACTGTCAAAATGAAACAGATTAGTCGTAATCGTTTACGAAAACGTGTTGCGTAATTAGATAGCTGGGCCTTTTGTACGCATCAACATTAAGTACATTCTGATTTCGGAGGTTCTACCTAGGATTATCGCAGTGATTTCTAAACGATCCCACATTAACTCTCAGATAATATTAGTGTTAGCACTAAATTGTTTGTGGCTCGAACAATGGGTACGTTGCGTAAATACGTGGCACAGAGTTGCGTCACTCACGATCGGTCTGTATCGAATGGTATCATTTCAAAAACAAGATATTGACACAAGTGTACACTGTGACATTGTTTCAGAACTCCGTGCCTTACTTATGTATAGTTCAAGTCCAATAACACGGATTCTTGTTATCCTCCACTTGTATTTTCTCTGTTTTCTATTATAGAAACTTGTTGTTGAGAATTTCTGTAGACTGTTTACTGATACATTCGAACGTGTTAGGATTACTTAGGATTTATATTTTTTTATGGGCGTTTCACTTAAATTATTTGATAGTTTTGCTCATTTTACGCTATATATTCTTCGTGTTATTCCTTCCTTCCACCTACCCGTATTTATACAATATACCTAGTAGTTTTGAAGTTTAGCAAATAGTAATATAATTCGTCTGGTCTGAATTGCCTGGTCTGACACACGTTATCCCAATTTGTTTCTTTCACAATACGGGCACGTTTAATATTCTATTTCTTTGATTAAATAATTTACAGTCAAGGTATGTAGATGTAGTTTTCATTGGGAACAATCGTCAAATAGAGATGCACTCGAATTGCACGCCATTCGCGTGTGAAAGCCGTTGCGAGTGCGTCATGTGTATACATGCTAGTTTGCATTCCTCTCACCGACAAGCGGGCGACAGTGTTGCCATGCTCGGGGAATCAGTACCCCACAATATAGGAGTTATTGGTTACACCCACTGATGAAAGTAAAAAACCCCTTGTTGTAATAATAATTGGATGACAATCAATAAAAAAAAAATGGTATGCCGTTAAATCCTAATGTTTCTTATGTTTGGTGTTTACTACGGTTTTTTATTGGAAACAACAGGAGGAAAGTTGTATTTATAAATAGTTTAATTGATTTCATTCGTGTTAATTTTTTCAAAATGCTGCCTAATTAGGCCGCTGAAGTATACAACTTTGTATGTGGCAACACAAACTGGTGCAGGCGCACCGTGAATTTAGAGAGCCGCTACTGAAACAATTGTCATTCCTTATTAGCACTGTCTAGCGGCACATTTTGCTCTAACGACACGGTTATTGACACTGGCCATGTATAAACACACGCGAACATGGAATACTTTTATTATATTCTTTCAGACACTTAAATAATGTAAGAAATAGATTCCAATTTCTGGAAGCTCATCATCATCATTTATTGCATTCATGTAGTTTACAAGTTGTTACAAGTATATAGGTTTCATACATAAACCCCGCTAGGGCACAGCAATATAAATAGTTGAATTTGCAGTCTCACAATATTAAAAAATAAAAATACCACTATGCTTAAACAAAAATACTAATTTTAACATGTATAGCAGATGACCATCATTTGTTATTTAAATAAGTACTCGTAAGTGTCATGATGTAATTATACGATAGGGTAAGAACAATTAATTGATCTTCATTTCCATTCATAAATTAAAAAATTAAATTAAAACAAATAGCGATAACAACGAGAATTTCATCTGCTATCACATTTACCTAATGTATTTTACACGCAAGATTTTGTATCTTACGTGAATCTTTGGATCATGGTTAACTTTTATTGTATCACCTATCGTTTGAAGAGAAAAGTATTGCATCCAAACAAATCTAATACAAAAACTTCAGCAAGCCAGTTAATTAAGCGATAAAGAATCCAGTCAAGCACCAACTTGCTAGGTAAGTATCCTAATGAATAAACTCATTAGTCTTGCTAGTAATGAGGAAGTTAATTCCAGCTCACACCTTCAACTATTATAAGGAATAACTCAGCGGCTAGCCGCAGAATTTCACCAATTTACAGCAAATTGAAAACGAGCGGAGTAATTTCAGTCGGTTTTCCTAATATCTACTTAAGTATAATTTCTGTATTTCAGTGCCCACCTACCTGAGTTCGCGCCACAACTTTTGACATGGCGCTGAATTTTGACAGTGTGAGATTGAAGTATTATGTAGTGTTGCTAGATTTAAAAATTAGTTGTGGTCTTTTAACAGAAATGATTATTTTTATTGGATCCAGCGCCCTAATTGAGTAGGTAACACATTTTCAATTAAAATCCGATTGTTATGAAGGAAATTCCTAAACCATTGCTTAATAGGTTTGTCAAATTCGTCTGTTCACCGACGTAATTAACACAAAGCACGTGGTTGAACTGTCAAAATGAAACGAATTGCGTTCAATTGCCATTTTATCTGTGTAACGCATTTACCCAGCTATTCTGGCGAAGCGTAAAATAGTGAAATAAATTATAGATTTATTACATTAATCTGTAATTCTGTAGTAAGTAACTAAAAGCCGGTAAACGATTGCAATTTCTCAGTGTTATATCATTCAGAATTAAATGTGATAAACGTTGATAACGGATACAGAAATGTTTTAAGATTGCACTTAACAAAACCTAGGTCGACTACTTTCTGCGACAGAGGTTAAACTCGTTATTAATAACTTGCTTTTATCTGAACGTGAATTATTTAGGGTTACGTTCAAAATGAATCTGATTAATGGCAGTAATAAAAATTGCACCGGGATCGGAACTGAATTGCCAAAATTTTACATAAAATAATCGTTCGTACTACGTAGGTATGTACCTATTTGAGTGCATGCTGTGTACATGATGCCTAATTTATTTAGTGCACTGCGATTGCCCTTAGTTTAGACCACACAAGGGGACTTGGTCAGCTAGTGATCTAAATTCTGTAGTTTAATAATGAGGTTATTCCAAACCTGTACAGTCTGAATAAATGAGTATGCAGTGCACTTAATTTGGCATAATGTTACAGATTCTTTCAACTCTTTCGTTCTTCTATGGCTCCAGTGATACCAACCTGGCGCATCTTTTTCTACCAACGCGCGCGATATAAAAAAAATCTTTCACAGTCATTCTCACACTCGCTCTAGGTAAAATGCCAAAAGCATGTGCTCCGGCTCTATTACGTAACTGCATTGTGTCAAGCCAACTGCGACCTTAGATAACGCGTCCCTGATAATGGTTACCTTACCGACCTGTGCGCGACACAACCTTGTCGCTTTAATTAAACGCATTTGCCTTCGCGTTACATAATTTCGCTTTCGTTTTGTTGGCAGGTTTGAAATTGGAATGAATGAAAGGCTTTCTTTTTTATTGTTTACGGCAATTGATATTTTTAACCTAATGGTTGGTTACGTCATAAAGAATTGTATTTTTGTCGATGGTTTTAAAATTCTTTCGCTATTTAGGTAGGTATATGGATTTCTATGACTAAGACAGAATTAATACAGGCGGGAAACGGGTCATTCCTGGTTTGGCGTACAACTCATTGTAGCTATACCTACCTACCTTTTTAAAAACAATGTTGTCAGTGTTTTGTTTACGATAAAAAATTCGAAAAACAACTTCCAGTTTTTCTGAAGCCGAAAAAACCAGTACATAACAACTTATTTTTAGCCAAATTTATCAGTTTTATAAAAACAAAAATCCCAATCTGGGAGAGATTGGGAGTTTAAGTGTTGTTCGTCTTGACTGAAAAAAAAAGACATGCTGCGCAAATAAATTGAGATAAACTGGCAGGAGGGGGGTGATAATGAAAATGCTTTGATTTTTTATACGAGTATGTCTAAAGAACTAAAACAAACAGGCCAAATATTTTATGCTGGTGTGCGTGACAGAGCTACACATGCGCCACGTCATTGTGCTGTCATTGTGCTTTGCTAGTGCGAGCATTTAGCGGCTAACAGTTGGACGCTATTTCTTTCGACGAGTTTACAGCTTTGACTGTCTATCTCGCTCGATATATTTATATCTTTGTGAAAATGGTTGAAAATGTAACTACCTATCTACTTACTACTTACTACTATGAAAGGTAGGTATAAGACTTTCTCGACAGTAGATTCGCAAACGTCTTTCTAAACCATTGAATGAAACCTCTTTCTAAAGATTGTAAGTGTAAGTACATATTAACTTAATTGAATGACTTGAATTATTGACTTTTCTTCAAGAACCAATATTGAGCGGGGAGATATCATGACATGGTACTTATTTAAATAGGTATTTATGTGTAAAATATTTTATTTGTTTATAAACTGGCAATTCTGAGAATAAGTATCCGTTAACTTTGTAAACATATTTGGTAGGAATTTACGCCTATTCTTAGGCAGGTTACTGAATTTTCAGTAGGTACCTTCCGAAGGGAGAACGGGAAAGTGAGTGCTGAACTGGTAGCTCACAAAAAACCCAGAAAAGTGGATTTTGGTTTTTCCTTTTTTATAAGTTAGGTACTAGCTGTTGCCCGCGGTTTCGCCCGCGTGGATGTAAGAAAATATCCCACGGGTACATACTACCGGGATTAGTTAGATCATACCGAATATCCGAGGAAAAGTCGTTGATTCCTACCGCTGCGCCCGCGTTGTTGGCAACCATAATTATTTTGTCACGCGTAATTTTGAATCTGTGATATCTTTTAAAGTATTCATTTTAATGATATGATGTCAAGGCATATTTTAATCTAAATTAAATGCCCAATTTAAATTATATATTTTATTGGTTAAGGATAAATAAAATACCGGTCAAAATAGCTTCGGAAATAAAAATGAAATTTTAATCAAATTCTGAAAGATAAAAATGGTTACTGTAGGTCATCCTTAGAAGATAGACATATGCTATCGCGGACTTTATTTTAATTTTATTTAAGATATACAATTCTGTAAAACATAAATTTGATGTATCTCATATGGCTTACGCGGCGCACGCCAGTAAAGCTCCCAGTCGGCATGATTTTTTCCGACATCTTCGACAATAATCGTCATATTTCAGCCAATTTACACAAAACCTTAATGTATTATACCTTCCTCTTGAATCATAAAATCTATTAAAAAAAACCGCATCAAAATCCGTTGCGTAGTTTTAAAGATATAAGCATACATAGGGACAGACAGCGCGAAGCGACTTTGTTTTATACTATGTAAAGATCAGGAAACTATGGGTTTTAGATACGAACCTAAAAGTATTACAAAAGATACTTTCCGTGAAACCGATGCCATCATTTCGTTGCATTATAAACTATAAAGATAATAAAATTAAAAATCGCATTATCATTATCTATGAAGAGGAGCTCGTGGCTAAGTAACAACAGCCGCACTGGTCGATCCATCAGGTTAAGCTACGCTTGCCGGGGTTGGTCAGTGGATGGGTGACCATCTTTACATACCTAGAATCCTCGTTGCCTCGGAAAGCACGTTAAGCCGGTGGTCCCGGCTGTCATTCGTGGATCTTTGACAGTCGTTACGAGTCGTCAGAAGCCCGAAAGTGACACCAGTCTTACCAAGGGGTATCGTATTACCCAGTTACTCGGTTGTGGAGGTCAGATAGGCAGTCGCTCCATGTAAAATACTGGTATTCAGCTGCATCCGGTTAGACTGGAAGCCGACCCCAACATAGTTGGGAAAAGGCTAGGCAGATTGATTTATCATAATCTATGAAGGAAACATTAATTACGATAGAATTAATTGACATTACGTAACTTAAATATTTAGGACATAGTCAGAAGGGCAATTCCTGTAATTTTTTAAAACGTTTGCAATTCTAATCTTATTCGCAATCTGTCAAAAATACTTACCAACGTTTTTGACAAATTTGACAGATTGCGACTTGAATGTGAACGTCTTTAAGTACGAGAATTGGCCTTCAGGTTAGCAACAATTTTACAGAATGCTACATTTGTTTCAGGACTTTCTCAGTAGTAGTAGTTTTTTAAAGAAGTTTTGTTCCATTTGACTCTAAAAAAGTAAGTATCTGATTTTGTACTTTTTTTCTTAATTATAAAGTAACATCGTATCGTATGTTTTCCCCTCAAGTTTTTAGTGTATTTTTACGCAAAGGAAAAAAAAAAAAACAAAAAAAACATATATACGATTACCTGTAAATTAAACAATCGCCTTACCAAATAAAAAATTGTACCTATCTTATTTTAAATTCCACTGTTTATTTATTTTTTATTGAGTCTTATTCTAGCTCCACCTTCGATATTGGTTCTATGAATTCCATCCCAAATTATTAGGGTAATATCTTTGATAATTTATGTATCAAGATACAGTGTCGCGCTGAAACGCACTAAAACAAACAAGCCATCTTTGTTAAGCTGTTGTGCGTGACAGCCTTACACCCGGGACACGTCATTGTGCTGTCATTGTGCATTTAGCGGCCAACAGTTGGACGCTATTTTTTTCGACCAGTTCACAGCTTTGACTGTATATCTAGACATATTTATATCTTTCACGCGGATGCGATTGCTAATCGGACGCGCATTCCGCATCAGTAGATATGTGTGCGGAAAACTATAACCTATAAAGTAATACTTTGTCATACAAAGATGTAAAGTAAAAGGATACTTTCATTCATAAATATCTACGATCAGAAAGTAGCTGAACTCAGTGGTTCTTTGAATTTTGATCCGATTTTATTTCGGGCCGATTTTTCAATCTATAGATAACATAACATCTGAGGAATAAAAATTCACATTTATATGAGGAAAAAAAATGCAGTTTGACAGTATCTTTTGTATAGAAAATATATCAAACCAACATATTTATCCTTTAAATAGAAGGTATCTGACGATTTAAAAATGATACCATAATTACTCATTTATTTTGGAAGATCTGAGAAAAGTCTGTATTTGCTGTAAGTACATAAACGATTTTTTTTATTCTGCACCTCTATTTTTTTTTGGAATCTTGACTAATGTTAATACTGTGATTCTCCAGTTCCCATGTTACCATTAATTGTTTATGGTAATTTAAGCAATTAAAACATGTTAGATACAACACCGATAGTAAGATATTTATCTTGAACATTCATGTTAAAGAACTCATTAAACATGAGTAGGCACTCCTTCACTTACGTTTTTCTAACTACCCACATTGGACCTTTTACGTCAATGTTTACAAACACCTTCACTATTAAGCGTCGCGACACCGGTAAAGTTTTCATAGAAATTGTTTCACCAGAGTCGCGTCGCGTCGCACCTGTCAGCAGATGCCTTTATAGAATTAATCATGTCACGAATATCCTCTATGAACAACGACCTCTCCTTTTTAAATAACACTAATTCGAAGTACCTACATTAAAAAAACAACTGACGTGCGAAGTTTCGTGATTGGTTATTTTATTGGCTAAGTCTCATTGACAGGTCGATTAAGGACGTACCTTAGGATATTAACCTACAACAGGATAATATAATAACACACCTACAAAAAAAAATAAAAAATAAGTTAGTCCCTTTCGTCCACATTGTAAACGAATAAAACTATTTTTCCCCGATCGTCAACAGTTTTGACGACAAGGTGTTATTGATGGGGAATATTCGTTTTCCAGCATTTCATGAGTATACAATTATCATCATCGGGAATTGCCTTTTCCCTGGTCCACTCAACTCTCTTCTCTAGGCACAGTAAGAGACAAGCTGCTTATCAGCTTATATGTTATCTCAAACATGGTTTTATAACCTCTTATAGACAGGATTTTGTTCTATCTAAGTATAATATTATGATAACAGATCTAATCTATCAAGCGAGCTACATTCTGACCCATTTCTCTTAACTTGACTCATAACTTCCGAAGAGATATCACCTTTCATGCAAGCCATTTAGCTAAGTACCTCTTTTGTTCTGTTTCTAATTACTTCCTACTTACATCGTTTTTAAACCAAGTAATGAACCTTTGATTATTTATACCTATGTCTAGATGGAGTGTCGCGCTGCAAAAGAACTAAAACAAACAAGCCAACTTTGATAAGCTGGCGTGCGTGACAGCTACGTCTTACACTCGCGCCACGTTATTGTGCTGTCATTGTGCTTTTCTAGTGTGCGAGCATTTAGCGGCCAGCAGTTGGACGCAATTTTTTCCGACGAGTTCTCAGTTTTGACGGTCTATCTAGACATATTTATATCTTTGCCTACAACAATGCAAGTCCTTTATATTTTGTCTTATTACTTACAGTTAAACGTTGCGCCGAAAATGAGGATCGATGTAAAGTTTAAAAAAAAGAAATTGCCAGTCTCAATCCAGACTAGAAAAAAACAGGAAAATTGTGTGAGATCTGGCATATTTACAAAAACTAGGAAAAATAACACGTTATTAGGTAAACCAACAAATTAACTACCTACATTGAATAGAGTGTAGAAATGATTAATTATGACGTTAGTAATCAAACCTTGCTGCCGGTCGTGGCTACAAAATACAGCGCAGCCGTGTAAAAACGCATAAATCACTAATTACTATGTGTAGAACAAGCGTCGCGTTCCAGTTCATGTGAGAAAATCAAAAAGCATGCAAGTAGAACGGCTGGCACGGTGTATTTAACGAATTATTCATGACTTCTAGCATAATGGGCACGGCCGCAGGAAAGTGCTGTTTCATTGACACACTTTTTCATAAATTTTTGAATGTTAATGAAACAATGTTTCTAATCGACTGGCGATTAAATTAATTGGATACATCGCTGGATAAGGCGAGACTTTGATAAGATTTCGTTAAACCTTTTAGCTTTTTAAATTCTGCGTTCATTGCTCAGAAAAACAGCACATTTAAAATCATGAGTAAAAAAAGAAACTGCATTTGACATTCCTTTTTCAAACGAGTTCCATTGCACTCCATTTGAATATTTAAAACAGCAGCGGAGAATATTTTAATTTTAATCGCCAGCTATTCCGATAATTCAAAACAATGTACGAATCGACTATCGCTCGGTGCGGGCCATGTAATAATATTCGTTATCACCACGGTATAAGTCGATTATTCGACCGTGAGCGAATAAAATTTATCGCTTGATAACACTTAACTAAGCGAACGGTTTTTGTATTGGATAGTGTTGTTACGTAATGTGCTTTCGCCACTCAGTGAAACTGGCTGGATCGAATCCGGTTGCAGTTTTGAAACCTGCACTGCTACATTTTCTGTCACACGTTACATAGTCTAAATGTTGAGGTCGTTGGTCTGACCCACGGAGTAGGTATAGTCTATACTCCGTGGTCTGACCTTTATTGGTATTTTTATATTTCCTGAACGCAATCATGAAAGGATTTATCGGCTTCAGCATGTTGTTATCAATAGAAGATTTATTGAAAGAAACTAATATTTGTGAAGCTCTGTTGGTATTGAAAACTAATATGTCTTCAATAAAGACTTGGATCATGATAAAAAACAAACAATTTGTATTGAATCAACCGCATGCAATCGTATTGTTTTCAGTTTCTGTGTTAATATCTTAAGAAATTGGTAATAAATCACGATCAAAAATCCACAAAAATATGTCGTAGGTAAATGGTAGAAGATGGTACGTTTGCTTGGTGCCATTGGAGTCTTTAAATGAATAGTTTATTACGCAGTTACACACTCATGATTCTATAGATATTATAGACACGTCTCTAAATCAATCAATTCTATTGGCACACGAGGAAAAATCATCTCACAAGTTGTGAGCCATATTGAAGAATTCCTCAACACATTCTTTAACTACATTTGTATAGGTGTATGTCTCAATTAGCTCCTAGCGATCATAAAATACTTGAGAAAACAAACTGAATTACTAATATATACCAAACGGAAAAAAAGAATGATTGGATTTTAAAACCAACGCATACCTATACTCGTACTAATAAATCTTGTTTAAACTTACATCAAAGTTTATTTTCACGGTTTTTAATGCTGTATTCGTTAAGAAAAATCTACATTTAAAATGAGCCCTCCGGGAGGGCTCTCGGCATTTCATATGCGACTAGGTGAACCCTCCAGGAGAGCTTCCCGGTACTGAATGTGTATACAACACCAGTCTGTCAAGGCATCCTTAACAACGTTATCAGTACAGGACCAAAATAGACTAGAATAATCTAGCATGGATAAAATTTATCTATCCATATTCTTGAAAGTCACCTTTTACGTCACTAACAGACCGCAGGTAAATAGGTACGTAGTTTTATCATGTTCCACCCATAAGTTAAAGACGTTCCTATCGGTATCCTGTCCTTCGCCAGGTATCGTACAAGCAAGACTGTTCTAAAATTAACAGTTATTAAATTATATAAACTAAGTAACAAAATTGAAGTACTAATGGCTTCGCGTCACTACTCATTACAATATGTAACTGGAAGGTGACCCCGTCTACCTTTGTCCGCCCGTCATGTGAACTCCGCAGACTTTGAACACTTATGTAATGTACAAATATGATTTTAGTGAGAGTTTAAATCTTCTAGGATTTGTGAGCTTATGGAGTTTGTCACTCTGAGCTATCTCTGGTCCAACCAATTTCGATTATAGAGTGCGTATTTTCTTCTTGAAAATTTGCTTTTTCATATTTTCTGGACGCCATTATAGCATTCTTGGAATCAAGATCATTAGAATAGAATAGAACGAAACCGAAACGAACGAATCTCTCTCGTGAATCCGTATCGAGAATATCGTGAAATACACGCGATTTTTGTCTAATAGCCATAGACCATATTTTCTTAATGCTTTACGATTATCTAAAACCTTTTTATTGCTTTTGATCAATAAATTCATGGTGTATTTTAAATGTCTCATCATTAATCTCATCTTGTCGAATCGTTTTTCTTATAAATCAATTCGTATAAAAAACAACCTATTTATACATAATTGCAATTCACGTTGCAAATTGCAGAACTACATAAAACATAAAGGGTCATACAATGTGCCCCTCAAACCGAAAGAGAACTAAATAACCGCACTTACATACAATACAAATATAATCAATCTTATGCCATACATGCAGCAGTGTCTTAAACAAGGAAAATATAAGTTTTCCTGCATCTAAAGCTCACAATATACTACAATGTTTATAATGTGTAAAATTATTATTTATCCTTATGGGATCCACAAAGCCACTATCAAAGTGCATCATCAAATCCACCTGTGCAGTAGTCAAACCTGTTTTTTACTAATACCTTTTTCCGCCCACAGATTCTTTAAAACGCAGTGCGTGTCTACTCATATAACGTAAATAGATTTAAAGACATAGATAGTTCGATAATTGGCTTGACTGACAATTTGATAAAAAATACATTCAATCGCCCCGCCCAGCCTTCGCACGGCTGCAATTTACACGTGAAGAATGTATTCTGTTCATGACATATTGTGCACAAGTTCTGAGCAGTAACCTAACAAGAAGCACTGGGCTTGCATGAATTCAAGATAGTATTTCATTAGTAGTTTTTTGTATATATTTACCTTAACATCTCTATTAGGTATGAGTAAGTGTTTACTACCTATCATATTGTAAAAATGTATCTCCAAGTTGGAAGTCAGCAAGAGGTTAATGAGTGAGAACAATGTATCTATCACATAAGTAATTAATTTATCTGTTGTTGCTTTTTTTAAATTCTTTTTCCTTATTGTGGTATAGTATTTTTTTAATTTTAGGTGTATCGTCTTCACATATAATTATATAACTAATGTACCTACATATACAAAATATTGTTAAACATTTTAAAAGAGTAACGGTGAAGTTTCTTGCCTATTCTTCTCCATACGAAAACTACATTTTGGAAGGGGCGACTAGAATCAATTCAATTTTTTGTAATTTTTGACGCTCAAAAGTGCCATGCAAGGGTCTATTTGAAATAAATGATTTAACTTTGACTTTGATTAGATTTTTCAATAACCGTTAGAACGCAAAGAAAAGCAGATCCGTATACTATAAATAAAAGTTCCGAGAACCTATAAGAACGATCACGGATTTAATTTTATTGAAAAATACATGTGAACATAATGGAGCAGCTATATGTATATTAATAGATGGTAACATAAGAACTTTAATACCCTATTACGGCTTCAATGTCAATATATTATGTGTTATATAACCTTAACGTTCAAACTAATGTCAACATTTTTGCTTTAACTTTTAAGCTCCACTGCACACTTTTTAAGATTCTTGAATTGAAAAATACAAACTTTATCTTTACTGCAGATCTCTGCAAAAGCAATTTCTTTCGTTTCAGTACTAACTACTAATTATTCTACGACAAAATACACTTGATTATTTAGCCTAGCTACCAAGTTCGCATTTGAATGTCAATGCCAAGTGCACTACTACATTCTGATATCACAATTTTCCTCATACAGTTCAGATTAACATAGGTAAGTACTAGTTAGTGTGTGTATCCAAACGAGTTAGATAAACATTAAAATTGTAAGCACCGTTAATTTCGGGCCACTGGTAGCTGTAATAACACCTTGGGGCATAAGCTTGTTTGCCGCATAGATAATTGTATTCACTAAACATGTAAAACCGTTGTTTTACTGCAGCTTAAGATCACTTTAGCAAACTAAAGTTAGTATGCGAGAAAGATATTGGGTACAAAAGTACGAAGTCTAAACTTTTGAAATTCTACTATACTACTATTTTTAATTTTTATTCACTGTAAACAATACTACACTATATTAATTACTTTCTTCTCTTTTCTATGTAAGAATGGAACTACAACACGCTTGGTATAACCACAATAGAAACGGGTTTTGTCGACGGAAGAATAGACAAAATGACAGATGTCAATCACAATCTGTAATTTTGTCTATTCATCCGTAGAAAACTTGTTTATATGGTTGTGCTGCTTATGCAATTGCTCTCCCTTCGCCTTTGACCTAAAAGAAAAAAAAATATGCAGCTGTTCTTTGTCTGCAAAGCTTCTACCATTCCTCGTCACGGCTCTTTTACCATAAACTCTGGTCAATCAAAACTACTCAAGTTTATCAGAACCAATGTGGGTAGCTCCAACATTTGCAACTACCCACGCAAATCCCTATAGGTGCTGAGCAGCTGAGCTATGACGTCAGAATGGCGTAATTTTACACCGTCACTGCTAGAGGCATGGTTTTGACGTCACTGGCGCGTGCTAACCAGACACGTTTCGGGCTAGAAGCGTGCACCTTCTGTACGTCATCCAAGTTATCAGGAATTTTTACGAGCATGTTGGAATTACACAAAAGCCCGGATTAACAAAGGTATTTACAAGTCAGATGTGAGTGGAAACGCAGAGAGGGAACGCCCTAGAAGGACCCTATTGGTGATGTTCTTCAGAAAGGTCAGATGCGTAGTACTTGCAACCAACGTGCGTAGGTATATGATCAGATGCACAGAACAGAGACTCTTTTATCTGTTCTGTGATCAAATGTATGAACGTATACGAAGCAAAATGGGTATGTTAGGACCGTAGTAGGTAGCGTTCTGTACTTTCTCCCTATGCCCATAGAAAACAAGAGTGAATATGTATATTGGGATTAGCGTCCAATTTAACCAGGACTTGATTGCTAGTATCACCATTGAATCTTTTACAGCATCGGTTGTTAACTGCACTTAGGTACTATCGAAGAAATTCATATCTAAGCAGTTTGAAAACAAAATCCCGTGAATACGATGACCATATCTGTTACCGCCCCGGTTCTATAGCCGCCGAGCGTTGCAAGCAGTAAGTACCTTACGGTGTATAGATATGAAGTTCTTCGATGGTACATAGTTACTACTACTGGGAAGAATGACTGAGAAAGCCTGAACCCTGATTGAATTCTCTACCACGGAGTAAGCAAACGTGATAAACAACCCTTTTCTTCCTCATCTTTCGAATCAAATTTAACATAATATTTCTTATTTACCAGAAGAGGGTACAAATACCTACTAATATGAAAAAGGTAGGTTATTTAGTTTAGGTTTTAGTTTTTTGTTTATTTTTATGAAAAACTTTTTTCCTTGTCTCCTTATTTAATAGGCTTCTGCCTTGCAGTGACAGCATATCAGGTTTACACTTTAACTGCACCTACTCCAATTAACTACTTATCAAACAGCCTTGAATATCACTGCAGCGCACCAAATCTTTTCCTCAAAACAACCCTTTCGCCACACTTTGCACCTAATCCACAAATATGTTTTAATACAATATTATTATGAACGTCCAGAGAACAAGTGTGGCTAACAAAGCGCAAGTTTTTAGTACAATTTTCTACAATTTTTTATATAACGGCGTAGCTATCAACCCACGTGTTGCTTATCAATGCCATGTGATCGTTTCGGTACGTCGCCATAAAAATTCCATAATAAAACCCGTTGCGAATTTACGGAATGGTGTACATACTCTACAATATGGGATTAAAAGAATTCCTGATTGAATGTATTGATAATAGGCGGATGCATTGTTAAGCAAACTTAGATTATGTTAGAATGTGTCATTAATTCCATCTTACATTTATTCATTGACCAATTTCACTCTTGTGCATACCTACTACAGGATTTTCACAGAGAATCCAAAATGTTTTGCTACCAACGACGTAATCAAAACATACATCAGTATTTTCGTCTCGTACTCTTTCAACGGATTAAAGTCAACATCTAAACCTGTCATTCAGTTGAGAGTTACATTGCAATACCAGAAACGCATAGCCTTCATCTCTCTAAACGATCACAAAGTGATTCACAACTACGCATCATTCATCTGCAATACCTATATGTAAATTTACGGATTCTCTCCAGCAACGACTATGTTGTCTTTGATCTTATATTATTATTTACGACTTTAAGCCCAATGCGTCTGTTTAATCCTTATTTGCATAGAACATCTGACAAACTTGCCAGAATGAGTATATAGTCGCGCTTCAATGTGACTGCGAAAATATGTCCAATTGATTTGCAATTGCGGAATATTCTCCCTGACTGAATTCTTCGCTTTGCGCTTGGGTTGCACATGCACAGTGTAACAGTTGGGAATGGGATTCAGTTTTAATTTCAATTCAGACTACAGTCAAATTACTAACGTTCGTAATTTTTTTATCAACGGAATGCACAGACAGAAACCATTGATCAATTAAAAAACGATTGTATCTATCAGCCTAATCAACTTTAGTCTTAACGTCTCGACCACCAACAGAGCAATCAAAACATCTCAAATATGCTGACTTGCATAAAAACTGATAATATCTAGGCATTCCAACGTAACCTAGAACTATGACTTGCACTGTCTAGAACACTGAACAAGTACCCACTAATACCTAAGTCCTTCATGAATGCGAGTGCATGCATGCAGTTTGATACTTTGACATTATGTGCACTGACTACGAGAAATCGCATTTTTTGCACCATTTAGTTTTAAGACCTTTAGCTTTTAGTAGTACCTATTGACTTAGCTGCTAATCAATATGGCTCTGTTACTTATAATAATAATAATAATATGTTTATTCATTGTAGTACACGTAAAACAAAAACAGTTTTACAAAATAAGTACTATATCTACAAACGCGTGGCATGACAACCAGAGAGACGGGTTTTATCGACGGAAGAATAGACAAAATGACAGATTGTGATTGTTTATCCGCCTTTTTGTCTATTCTTCCGTCGACAAAACCCGTTTCTATTTTGGTCATGTTAAGCGTGCAGAAATTGGACCGGGATCATGGCAATAGGTTGTCTACAATTGTATTGTCGACTGGGCCATACCCTTTCTGCAGGAGATCTACCTAATACTGCTAGGAATGCAGTTTACTACAGCATTCCTCTTCCATTCATTGACACCCATAATATTATTATTATTGTATTTCGGCGTCGTAGAAACGTTTTTTTCCTCATTTAACGTTTACAACCGTAGCATTTATTTCCCAGTTGGTATCTAAAGACATGTATTACGTGTCGTCCCATGAACGTGTAGTCCATTGTCGCTTATTGCTTATATCCGGTGTCGCCAGTGCTTATTCACTGGTACAGATGTAAAGATTTACAGGATAATATAAGAGCAGTAAATTGGTAGTAGATTGAGCGCAGTTGAGTCATGGAAAATTGCTTTGACGCAAATGTAGGGCAATTGGAATTAGAACTGTTCTCGTTAAGGTCGGAATTTGCAATTAAAATATCGAAAACATCTCCCAAAACTGCTATTCAACAACATTACATCACGTTATCAAAATACCTTTACTATCTGTCACCAAGCACTTGAACACAATCTACAACAAAGTTAAAAACTTATCTAAATTCTACTAACCTATTGACTTTTCCAGACAGTCATTCTATATCTTATATAACGACGTATTATTGTATTATTTATCTGGACACGAGCATTTCAACCAGTTACATGCAGTACCTGACATTCTTGATGCAGGAAGTGTTTTGCAAGCCAGTTGGCTCCATAGCGCACTAGCTATAGTAACTGGTATTGCACTGGGAATACTCGTAAGGTCCTTCCTAATTAACTTACGTGCAGTGCTGGATTAGTTCCTACTGGCTATGGACACATAATGGGTGATTCACAATAGGTTCACTCGCATAAAATGGTATGAAACTTTCCGTCATAAAGACGCGTCGCTTTTGCTTGTATGGTAAGGTGCACGTCAGTGGTAGGATATTCAGCCTATAATGTTTCCACTGCTGAAACACAAGCATTTTCTCGGAGAGACGGAGTGGGCCGCAATCCACCACGCGGGCCTAGTGCGGGTTGGTAGATATCACATGTCTTCGAATTATTGGTTCTAGGACATGCCCGTTTCCTTCACCGTTTTGAGAGCAGTGGTGATGATTTATTTTACACAAAGTAAATCGCCTGTCTGGGTTAACCTACGCCTACAACTCATAAGTCAGAGCCGTTACCACTGGTTCACCACTGCTCTCAATTTTGACTGCTTATTGCTATAGTATAGCAGGAGGTTCATATTTGGCAGCACGATTAGCATGACCAATATAGAAACGGATTTTGTCGACGGAAGAATAGATAAAATGACAGATAAATAATCACAATCTGTCATTTTGTCTATTCTTCCGTAGAAAACCCGTTTCTATGGTTATCATGCTACGCGTGCTGGTGCATATTTTGAGGATGGAGTACTTCTGCAAATCCTGATCCATTCGAACCTTTTGCAGGTCTACTGTCTCCCAGGAAAATTGATTTCCTAACATAAAGTAATATAACTTTATACTCCAAGCTCGCTTTACGGTGACTCATTATTAGTTACTGTTGTAGAATGCGATTAGACATAAATAAGCCCATGTAAGTGCACAGAAATATGGTCCTTATAAGTTATGATAATTTAACGGCTTTTTTTTACTACAAGAATGGCCTTAGGAGGTAATAATCTGAATAGGTTTTTAGGCGCGTTAAAGCGCCCGTTAAATGAAACTCGATCCAGTTGTAATAGACGTGTATTTGTACCACACTACACAGTATCCAAGCGACAGCGGAAGATCACATGTACATACGAACACAGGTTATTAAACTTGTTAATCACACGTAACACATAGTCTCGTAATAGTATTGAGCCAATATCTTTCTTTTAATCAGATTCAAAATCATCTGCTGGTGGTTTTATGAACCATAGACTATTGCTCCAGACAAACTAGTGTTGTCAGGTTATATCTTACAGTGGGAACCATAGACAATTAGTTGGTTCGCCACACCACCCCCCCACGGAGAAATACAAGGTATGCACACAGAAAAAATTAAATACAACAATACAAGTAAAAAAAACTATAAATCTAGGATGTCCCTAAATTTAACCCTCCTGCCAGCTCTGGTGGTGACAGTGCCTGAAGGGGATGGAGTAGTTGTTGGCGTGGAGGGAGTTGGGTCTGTGGAGGGGGAAACTGGAACGGGAACTGGAACAGGAGGTGAGGAAGCCAGTTCAGAGTCCAGGTATGCTGGCTTGACACGGTCTATGCTGACCGTAGCCTCTCTTCCCTTAATCTCCAAGGTAAGGGTTTTGTCCCTTCTCCTTAGGATGCGGTATGGGCCAGTGTAAGGAGGTTGCAGAGGCCGTCGCACAGTGTCGTCGCGGAGTAAAACGTGGGTCGACGTCGCCAAATCTTTAAACACGAAGGTTGACGGTCGAGCGTGTCGAGAGGCTGGTATTGGGCGTAAATTTTCCATCCGACTCCTCAACTCCGTGACGAAATCTGTGATGTCGTTTGGGCTCCTAGGTTCTTCCGCTGGTATGATTAATTCTCCAGGAAGTCGGAGAGGTTCTCCATAGACAAGTTCGGCGGACGAGGTATTCAGGTCCTCTTTGAGGGCAGTCCTCATGCCAAGGAGTACCAGTGGAAGTGCCTTGCTCCACGTTTGGGGGTGGCACATTAAAGAAGCTTTTAATTGGCGGTGCATGCGTTCTACCATGCCATTTGCACACGGGTGGTAACTGGTTGTGCGAATTCGCTTTGTTGCACACACGTCCATTAGGCGCCGAAACAAAGCGGATTCAAACTGACGACCCTGGTCGGTCGTCACGGTGCTTGGCACCCCGTAACGGGATATCCAACCAGTCACCAGCGTGTCTGCCACTTCTTCCGCCGTGATAGATATCATAGGCCACGCTTCGGGCCAACGCGTAAATCTGTCAACCGCGGTCAGGCAATATGTGAAATTGTCTGAAGATGGCAGTGGTCCTATGATATCAATGTGGACATGACAGAATCTGTTTGATGAGATCGGAAAAGACATCAGTGGTGCAGATGTGTGCCTGGTTACCTTACTGCGTTGGCACTTTAGGCATGACTTCGTCCATTTTCGGCAGTCGGTGTTGATATGCGGCCATACGTATCGCTCGGCCACCAATCGTAAGGTTGCTCTCACGCCTGGGTGACTGAGATTATGCAGCCGATCAAAAGCTACTCGACGGAAAGGTAAGGTGAGGTATGGGCGAGGTCTGCCTGTCGACGTGTCGCAGAGTAGTGAAGTGTTGGTTCCAGGAACAACGATTTTTGTCAATTTCAAAGAAGTCGATGAGCCCACGTCTTTGAGTTCCTCGTCTCTCTCTTGCGAGTCTGCAAGGGCTTGGTAGTCCTCTTCCAATGAAATGGATTCAACCCGCGACATGGCATCTGCGACGACGTTGTCGGTGCCCTTAATATATCGTATGTCGGTGGTAAATTGGCTGATAAAAGTTAGTTGGTTGAGTTGTGTTGGTGGAAGCTTGTCGCGACGCTGCATGAAGGCATACACGAGGGGCTTATGGTCAGTAAAAACTGCTGCGTTTTGGACTTCTAGTACGTGCCGAAAGTGTTGGACGCTCTCGTACACAGCTAGAAGTTCTCTGTAATAAGCAGGCCACTGAGATTGTTTCTCGGTTAGCTTTTTGCTGAAGTATGCTAGGGGTTGCCAGTTATCATGGACTTTCTGCTGTAAACATGCCCCTATGTGCATGCTGGACGCATCGGTAAAAAGGCCTAAAGAGGCCTCACAATTTGGGTGCGATAGAGTGGTAACATTAGCTAGGCTCTTCTTGCAGTCATCAAAGCATTGTTCGAGCTTGGGCGTCCATGGAAATGGTTTTGCGCCTTTGCTGTTAGTTGCAGCGACTGCGTCGATTAAGGGCGCTTGATACTTGGCGGCGTCGGGCAAAAATCTGCGGTAATAGTTAACCATGCCCAAGAACCTACGCACGCCTTGCACGGTCTTAGGGGGAGGGAAATCCACTAAAGCACGGATACGGTCTTCGGGAGGGAAAGTGCCTGTAGCATTAATACGGTAACCCAAAAACGTTACCTCGGCTGCCCCTAGTACACACTTCGCCGGGTTGATGACCACTCCATACTGGTGCAGTCGGTTAAACAAGAGCCTCAGGTGTTCAGCATGTTGCTGGGGGTCTTTCGAGTACACGAGGATATCGTCGACGTATGCGAAACAGAAATTAAATCCCCGCACAACTTCATCTATAAACCTTTGAAATGTCTGTCCAGCATTTCTGAGGCCAAAGGTCATATAGGGATCAAAGAGTCCAAAAGGTGTGATTATGGCTGTTTTACAAATATCATCAGGATTTACTGGAATTTGCTGATATGCTTTAACTAAATCTAGGGTACTGAAAACTGAGCATCCGGACAAGTTGTGACCGAAATCCCCTATATGGCGGACAGGGTAGCAGTCCGGAATTGTGCGGGCGTTCAGTGCGCGGTAGTCGCCGCATGGACGATAGGTCTCGTCTTTTTTAAGCGCGAGGTGTAGCGGGGAGGACCATGAGCTGCTGGAAGGTCGAGCGGTGCCTACGTGAATCATCTCTTCGAATTCTCTCTGAGCGGCTCGAAGCTTTAATGGGGCAAGGCGACGTGGTCGCGCTGTCACGGGTGGGCCATCGGTAGTTTTGATAAAGTGCACCGTAGTGTGCTTCACCTCTTTAGGTGCGCCAGGAGGACGTGATATGCTCGGGAATTCGGTCAAAATGTGCGAGTATGGTGAGTCAGGTGATTGAATGAGTTTAACGCTGGGTTGGTCGACTGAGGAGAATTCAGCTTCAGCTGACAACCCTGTTTTGCCATCTCGCAACCTTCCATGAGCACAGTCTGGTAAGAGGTGATAATGAGCCAGGAAGTCTGAACCAATTATTGGAGTTGCTACTTCTGCGACTATGAATTTCCATAAAAAATCGCGTCTTAACCCTAAGTTTAATTTGAGTTCGACCAGACCGAAGGTATTTATTTTAGTGCCATTGGCTGCTAAAAGTTCGTACGGAAGTGGCTGCTTTTTACCCTGGGAGAAACGTCTAGGTAGGCAAGAAAGATCGGATCCGGTGTCGATTAAAAATCGTCGGCCCGAATACCGATCGGTAACGAATAGACGGCGACTTGCTAGGGAGCAGTCAGTGGTCGCCACTACTGACTGCTGCTTGAGTTTCCCTGTGGTACGGGAGCAGACCAAGTGCACGGTTGTATACACCTGGAAGCTTTCGCAGCGAATCGCATGTGGTACCAGCATTGGCTGTTAGGAATACGTGAGCGCGAGCTTGAACGGCTGCGGTTATTCCTGTTATTACTTGTGGTGAGGTCAGTCACAAGTCGTGTCAGGTCCGCCACTTGTTGTTGGAGTAACTTAAGTTGCTCCTTGGTGTCATCACTAGATGATGTCCTACTTGTTGCGTGGACATTCATTGGTTGCGGACTGATTTCTTGCAGCTTATCAGCCAGCTCGCCCAAGTCCTCGAGGGATGAATGCCTTTGGGCAACTAAAATGCCTTGCATGTAATGAGGCAACCGATTTACCCAAATAGTTTGGAGGACCTGCTCTGGGAACGATGAACCAGCAAGAGTCCTGAGATGACGCAAGAATGACGAGGGCTTCCTATCCCCTATCTCCTCTTTCTCAAGGAGCCTCCTAACTTTTTCTTCATAGGACTCAGAGAAACGAGAGATGAGAGCTTTCTTTAGACAACTGTAAGGTTGATCCTTAGGGGGCTCAATAATTATGTCCTCAACTTCTGTTGCAGATTTTGTGTCGAGCTGACTTACGGCATAATAATATTTGGTCAACTCCTGTGTGATGCCACTAATATGAAATTGAGCTTCTAGACTTGCAAACCAGAGGCCGGGCTGGTCTGGCCAGAAAGGAGGGACACGGATGGATACTCTATTGATTAATATAGGTTGAGATCTAGATGTGGGGTCAACGGACTGTTCACCACCAGTTCCAGGTTCAGGATCAAGGAAAACCTCCTGTCTCTCAGTAGGCATTGCGTTACTATGCAAATTATATTTATCTTACAAACAAAAACGCAAAACCCTAAAAAGAGGAATATAGCATGAATTATACAATAGTAGTACAGCAGTAAAAACAAAGAGTTAAATAATAATCATCATGAGACACATTCTTAATAAAGAGTACACAATAAAAATGAAAAAATATACATGCAACACACCGGTTAATAAAAAGTAAAATGTAAAAATATGGGTGCACACAGTAAAAAATAACAGAATAAAACTATTAGTATTACAAACCATGCCCTGCCATGCAATGTGCACCCAATGGCATATAAACTATTAAAACGGAATATTTACTAAAAACAAAACATGCAGAAAACATAAAGAGAATCATGAATATGTTGTTATTGTTGAGGCCTCCACTTTAAATTAAGCACTTATTGTTCTTAAGGAAACGCCATAGTATTTGTGAAGGTAAGTTGTAGGATTGTTCATCCATGCACAAAGTTTATAATAAAAAATAAAAACTTACAAATTTTTGCCGTCACACTTTTGATGCAACACACTTTTACGTTTCGAATATCTCTGGAACGCAGCCGGTTTACGTTTGACGTTTGCAGACTGTGATGACAGGCGACATGTGTCAGGCTCTGTCAAGTGTCAAATTTCGCGCGATAACTTTGAAGATTCCATAGAAAAACCGCACAAGAAAAAAGGGCGCTGCGATCGCGGAGTTCGATGATTTTTCTTGTTTCAGGTCGATAAAGTTCAATTAAGGTGTAATTCGGCACAATAGGTATGCGGAGCAGAACACTGTATCGTTAGTCGATGTACGAATAGCATGAATGTTCGAAGAAAGATGATTTTCGTAAATAAACTCGCGTAATGGCGGCGAGTATGTACCGGCTTGGACTTGTTTACGAAGAAAACCGATGCTCGGGATGAAAGTGAGCTCGTTGCGTTTTGCAATACTGGATTCCAGTTCTTCTGTTTGCGTTAATAATGTTCTTCTATCGTCGGGGTCACCAATTTAGGCGCGTTAAAGCGCCCGTTAAATGAAACTCGATCCAGTTGTAATAGACGTGTATTTGTACCACACTACACAGTATCCAAGCGACAGCGGAAGATCACATGTACATACGAACACAGGTTATTAAACTTGTTAATCACACGTAACACATAGTCTCGTAATAGTATTGAGCCAATATCTTTCTTTTAATCAGATTCAAAATCATCTGCTGGTGGTTTTATGAACCATAGACTATTGCTCCAGACAAACTAGTGTTGTCAGGTTATATCTTACAGTGGGAACCATAGACAATTAGTTGGTTCGCCACAGGTTGACCTTTAAAAGGCGTCAGTACTGTACCTGTTTAAGTACTTATATCATCATAGCTTGCAGTCACTTCTGAAATAGACGTTGATATGTAGTTATAGTACCTATGAGTTTATAAAACACCGTTCCAGACCGTTTGTCTGCTTGTGAAATATACAGGCTGGGCACGTGTCGTATTTGCCTACCGAGTCCACGGACGGAAGTATTTTTAGTATTGTCTCAGGAACCTCATTGTCATGGAATTATGTATACGTTTGACTTGTCAATGAATATCATACATTTTATTTATTTTCTGTGTTTTTGGGTGTCATATTTTATACATCCTCAACGTCCAGTGGTAGATATCCTTCCTTTTTGGATCGTCACTGCAGAGGGCATCAAATGTAGCACTATCTACTAGCAATCCTACTATAACAATAGTCACAGTCAAGACCATTTATATAAAAACCCTACCACACACATACACGCCAACATTATAGGAAACTACGAACGTCCCCATGACTCATACCTACCTACATACCAGCATTGATTGCAGACCATTCATTAGCACAGAGCAGGTCAACACTTCCTTCGCGTTTGATAGAAACGCGCCCGTGTCGTGTGCAGGATGCCTTATGTTCCGCTTTAAAGACGAGCCACGTAACAGATAAGAGACTTCGCACACTGAATACGACGCGCGACTTAGATTCACCGCCTTCATACGCCTGTTGTTACTGGCCGTTGACTTTGGCGGCTTAAAAATCTCTTTGATGATTGTTGTGCACGTAAAAAAAAAATTTTTTACAGTTACTTTTTCTCAACTATAAGTACCTAATGAATCTTTAAATTCCGAACATGATTCAACAGTAAAATGAATTAACATTGACGACGAGTCCTATTTGCGTTAATGCATTACAAACGAATAAACCGTCCTATTATGGTAACACATTTGCAATACAGACACATTAAAACCTTCTTACTTTTATGTGCATTATAAATTTACGACATTGGTTCCCTGTAGCCTATCACACCACAATAAAAACGGTAAAATTACCTTATGTTTCTGTTTCTTGACTTTCTCATAGCAATTTAAGGTGAAGTAAATGTATTTTTAACAAGCAACAAATTACTAGTAACGAGTCATTCGCAATGTAATCGCCTTCCGTGCATTTTTCATGCGTCAGTCGTCAGTCGTAGCCGCAAATATTTTGTGTGTAGAGTAGCTCTCTTCTAACTGAATCACATCTTAAGTCAGTTAAGGGCACTTATTATTGGTAGTGTTCCATGTTTAGCGGTGAAAACTTTGAAAGAAATACATCTATTAATATTAAATATTTATTGTCTTTAGAGCCTAATTGAGTGGGGTAATGGATTTGGTAGCGGTTTTTCCGTTATGCGAGATAATATATAATATTGGACTTAAGTGTCATTATGATGAGCAAGACTAAAACAAGTTTAAGTGAGTAATTAATGCCCCAGAATATGACGAAGATCGGACATGGAAAGCTCTTTCAGGTCAAAATATAAATTCGGATAAACGGCCAACTTTTCTAACAATTTATCTACATGTAGAATTGAGAACCAAATACGAGTCAGAAGTCTCGTAGAAAAAAAGAGTTTTTATTCAAACTATAAACAACAATAAATGCCCTCTGAAATTCAAGACGTATTAATAACCCTTACAATGCTTTCAAAAGTTTCTTAAGAGGAAAATTTTGAACAATATTATATCCTCAAAAGGAAACCATAGGAGTTCTAATTATTCACAGTTCAAAGGTGACCCTTAACTAAGTATATATATGTCGGTAATATAACAAAATAAAAACTTCTATTCACACTTTTTTGCATAAAAAGTGGGCGATTCTACCAATGAAACTAAAGGCAATCAGCACTAGTGTAATTTTTCCCTCAACAATGATGACACTGACAGCTCTGGACCGCGGTTTAGAAGTGCTGGTCGCGTTTATTTTCATCGGTGAAATTCGTACTATGCGGGAAAATAGCACGCGATTTACGTAAGCGTAAATATATATACGAGTAACTTAGTAGTAAACATTATTGATCTTTGTAACAATGAAGAAAGTTTATTTTGTTTTTTTCTAAGAATTCCGATGAGAACAAAGGTGGCTGGTCCAAATAACGCGTCAATATTTTAAAGAAGTACTGTTTTCAAACATTAGAGCTGTGTTTTTTGATATACTGCAAAAAGACTTGAACGATTCTTGCAAGTCTTTCACTTGCAAAACACTTCCTGGATAACTCAGTACCTACTGAACTATTATCTTGGCAATACAATCCTAGCAGTGCACACTTTATTCACACAATTGCAATAGCAATGCCGACCTTTAAATCTGCACAATTGTTCCTTACAACACATGCATCCCTAGTACTTCCCACAACTGTACCCACTCGAATAAGGTAACTAGGACGCCTATTGGAGCGTACGTAACGCGTCGCGACGCGGCGCGCCGACGGTTAAATACGTTTTGTTGTCGCTATACAACCCTGTGCTCCTCTGAAAAATTTTAGCTGGTGGTGGGTTAACTTTTAAATAGTTGAGGGAGGTTAGTGTGGGGTTAATTATGAGAAAGTATTAATGACGAAAACAGGTTCCAGATAGGCTGTTACAATGACCTTTTACTAGGACTAAACGTTTTACAATGAAGTTTTACTAGGACTAAAAATTTAACGCACTAGGGTGGTGAAGGGTGGGCGTTTTGGGGGACTGTTTTATGTAATTTTGACGTTCGAAAAGTGCTGATTCTCAGCGTAACTTGAATAAATGACGTTTGAATTTTGAATTTTAAAAGAGTTTTGATTCAATAGAGGGCTGCGAAAGAAGGTCGATTAGAAGATAGACAATAAAAAGCAGATCGTAATTCACTTTTCATTCTAATACACACATTTGGCCGTTAAAAATGTCATACCGTCAAGGAAAATAGACTAGTACCTCATACGGGTCTTGCTTTTATAGAGGTAGTTAATCTAATCGATGATTTTTTGTTTGAGTTTTCAAATTAAATTGTAATTATTTAATTAGGCAGTTATCAATATTTATTTTTACTAAAAACACGCATTCTTACACCTATATGGCTTCATTCATTTAGTAAAGAATCCAAAATTACTTATAAGGACAAAAATTGCGTGTAAAATTATTGGTACAAGTATTTCCCAGTACGCCTAAAAAGGTATGTAACAGAATGTTACAATTAATTCATTTATTAAGTTGATCAGTTGATGTGAAGCCTAATAGGTACGTGGGTAAGCGTAGAGTTATTTACTTTCATATGTATTTCACATCCATAGGTTTAGATATATATTAACCACAGAGTAGGAAAATGCAGAAAACTCATTAGGTAATCCGAAGATTTTTTAGGAAAGCAACTTGTGTTCCTCTTTTTGATAAAATACTATTGTTCTTTGAAAGTCCCTGTTCTTACAGTTTTTTTTCGGTATAAATATATTCATTGTACATGAGCTAACACATTGTTAGTCTGCAAGGTATACTAAAACTAATTCGTATAAAAACAATTACTGGTCAATCAAACTAGCCTAGCTTTTGCCTAACATAGTTGGGGTCGGCTTCCAGTCTAACCGGATGCAGCTGAATACCAGTATTTTACAAGGAGCGACTGCCTATCTGACCTTCACAAACCAGATACTGGGTAACACGATACCTCTTGGTAAAAAAAAACAATTACTGGTAATAGCAACAAATCACGATTCGTATTCCACAATTTCCACATGAAGATATAGTTTTCGCTCATCCTAATGTAGGCCATACATGCTATGGTCTACCTGTGCATGCCAACCTGCACTGGTAGACCGTAGCATGTATGGTCTTCAGGAATGGAACTTCTGTCTGTAAGGTTAAGACCTTACAGCAATAAAGTGTTACCAACACTATCACAAGTTTCCAATTAGGACTTGGACAAAAAAGTCGATCAGTGCTTGCATTCCTTTGCGATGTGAATTTATAATTTTCTAATTAAAATTGCGACCAATGTCTGGTGCCACCTTTAGTTAATTGAAATAGAATTTATAGATAACGAGGTCTTGTAATAATATCATGCTCACTCAGATGTCTCGCTGATGGTGGCGCGTGTGTTGGATCATTTAGCTCCCTTCAAAATGGTTGAACTGAACGGTGCTAATCCATGCGTAATGTTCGTGAACGGGCGCCGTCAGTTGGGACAGGTCAACTTTTAGCTGCCTTGGCTGATTTAAATTTTTGAATTGTTCTTTGTTTTATATTTTTATTACGGACGCTTCTGACGTGCACGTCTTTCTACATTGTTCTCACATGTTTAATTTCAACATGAATGATGTAACAAATACTTTGTAACAATTTATTTAAAAGAGTGTCCGTGGAGTTTCTTGCCCGTTCTTCTCCATAGGTACCTACCTACTACGCTTTGGCAACTAGCTTCATATTTCTGACTGACCGATTCCTTGACAATTCAAAAGTGCCTGTAAATGGTTAATTGAAATAAATGGTTTGAGTTTGAGAATAAACGCCGTAGAACTTTTTAGTTGAAAATGACTAAGGGTGAATTTCACCAATGAAACTGAATGCGTTCAGCACGTCAGAACCACGTTCAAGAGCGTCAATATTCCACAGCGATATTTCCACTGACAGCTCTTGAACATCAAATCCGCACTACGAATGAGACAATTGTATAAAAAATTACCTATAGTTGTCATAATCGTAAGTATAGGTTCAAGAATGATTTGATTGGATCGGAACGGATTTTACAATCTTTAAACGATATTAAATCGTGTACGCAGTGTTTAAAGTCTATATTACCAAGCCGCGCACAGGTTGACCGCGGGCGTCTTCCGCGCACGCGATCGTAGCCGAAAGTATGCTGCGACGCGCGATCGGCTCCGTTCGCCTGTCGTCGTAGGAATGAAACTATTTAACTAGGCGCAGGAACGGATACGTTCGCAAGCGACGGTACGGAGCCGATCGTATGCGTCGACATCCTACCGGAATCGATCGGCTGTCACCGTATCCGTTCGTATCCTTTCGGATCCGATGCGATGCGAGCCGTTTGGTGGAAATCATCCTTTATTGTTCCACAATAAAGGATGATTTCCACCAAGAACCATATACCTTGACTAAACTGCAAAGCAACTGCCATTTGATAGGTCTACTGTAGTTCTTATGCAGTTACACTGACGTCAATAGCACCACTCTAAAACTAGTCTGGCAGTTGCATTGCAGTCAG
Organism: Agrochola macilenta; assembly: GCA_916701695.1. Lineage (NCBI taxonomy): Eukaryota > Metazoa > Arthropoda > Insecta > Lepidoptera > Noctuidae > Agrochola > Agrochola macilenta. Next base: position 15,793,867 of record OU753560.1, on the reverse strand, counting down.
CCCTAATCCACACTGGGCCCGCGTGGGGGATAAATGGCTCACTCATAGAGAGAAGACCTATATCTCAGCGGTGGGAACATTACAGGCTGATCATGCAGCCTTTATCGGTTCATAACTAGCTGTTGTTGATACGTAACTGGAACTCCTGTCTAGACATAGGGACCAAAATTCCTCTTATGTCAATTTGTAGTGTTTCAAGGCAATACAAATAAAAATAAACAAGTGACATTTAATAAAACATAATTCAAAACTATTATTATGAATTAAAATAAGCAGCCTATTGTTCGTAAGCCGTAAAATTAATAGTTTAACTGGTATTTTAAGCTAATTGCACAATAAAATCAGTGAAGCAACATTTGCAATTAAATGGATGTAGGTACTTGCTTGATTAGCCGCCATCGCATGCCTCATGCCTGTAGCACTGTCAATACATGCCTCATGCCTCTAAGAGTGCTGCATGTTCATTTGTGCATGAGAAACGGTCTAATTAATGTAACTAGGTAATTTCATTTGTATTAAAGAGAAAGCTTTTGTATTTGTTGCGAATTGTTCCTGTCTTGTCTGTAGAAGTTTGTTTTTAGTTTTGTAATTTTAGCCCTAAAACCCTCAGAACAAATAATAAACCAAGACATAGAGCTGCGAACAATACAGTGATACATGCCAAAACTACACCCCGCTCTGTGCATACACGCTCATACGCACACATTAACAATCAAACCACACCTCACAAGCGGAGATGCGTGACGATATCCGAAGCCGAGATGTGAAGAGATGTTTTTCAGCTAGGGTGTATCCACCGAAGCGGAGATGTGTCCTGGCTATAACGGAGAGGTGGGCTGGCTAGGGCGGAACTGAGCTGCGTACGGCGAGCGTTGGATGTTGACCGCTCACTGCACGCCGCTCACATCTCTTCTTGTCTCCGCTGCGCGCCGTCGCCAGCTTGCGAAGCACAGCTCACATTTTCGCTTTCTACCGCCACCCAGCTAAATCTCGGCGACAAACAACAGCTGTTTCATAGACAACTGCAATACCTACGCGGTTAAAATTTATGGAACAGCAGATTTTTTTTCAATAACCGACGAAACATTTCCACGCAGGGGATCAGAATCAATCCATGCTAACAGTTTTCGCGTCGATGTCCCTGCCACCCTGTATAGTTCCTGTACCTATTCAAGTCTTACATCGTTTCTTTGTTTACAGATATTTCCGACTAAAACCTTTAAATATTGACTCATTAGTCCCCATAATGAACGCTGCCAAAACAAACACTACCTATACCCCTTTCAAGTACAACACGGATGGAATTTCTATACCAGCAATTCGTTGAGTGATCGTCATTATGAAATGCATTATTAATGATAAAAGTGCATTTTGCTAATTAAATAGTAGGTGGTAGGCAGGTCATCTATCATTTGTTTTATAGACTACGTGACTTAATAACCGTTACGTACCTGACTCAAAAAGCAGAAGTTCAATTTTTTTTTGTGATTTTTTTGAGGGATGATGGACGACAGATCATCAACCATATTTATAATTATTTATTTATTTCCAACTTACATCTATCATTACCGGGTAACCTATTGCGATAGCGTACATATCTAAGTCTTATCCTAAATTATAAATAAATAATTATAGTATGCTTTACTACTGATACTATAACCTACTCATCTACAGGTTTTGAAGGCCCGAAAGACCCTAAGGAAGCAGGTGTACAGTACCGCTGCACAAACCACGTCACCGCAGACCCATCACTGTGTCAATGGCACAACTAGTACATACTAGGTGAAGCGACAGTTTAGTTGAGTTCATCGTGAGCACTGAACTGCCGTCCTATTGTAGTTAACTAAATTATAAAAACATCAATAAATGTATCTACATCAAAAACTGTGTTCGGAACTTTGACTAATGATTTTAATGTACAACTCAAACGCAAATAGCATTTAAACAATTAAACCATTTACATGCACTTTTGAATTGTCAAGAAGTCGGTCAGTCAGGAAGATGAAGCCAGTTGCCCAGTTGTTTATGTCCCTAGTACGTGAACACAAAACTCGAGATGATAACAGAAACAACAAACAAAAATAACAGCTGTGTTTCGAAAACTCTGGTATAAACGTTTTTACGTCGATCGTGAATCAATGAGAACCTAGGATAAACTGGATGCGAAAACCAGAGATCCAACTAATGTCACTCGGTTTGGGAGAGTCCTATAAAACCAAATGGAACGGCTCGCTTGCAATGTGGGCTGAAACCGGATCACCGGACGGAATAGCTATAAATCACGACAATGTAATAAAATTGTATGGTATTTTATGATGTTTATCGATCCGTTAATATGGGTCAATTAAGCTTCCGTTATCATGATATTATTAAGACAAAGAATATGGTTTTAAACTGAAGCTGTGCTTATATTTCGAAAAGATAATCTATGAACCAGTATGGACAGATGAATTAACGTAAAAGAGGCAAAATTAGTACCTGTAAGGATTCTGTCTACCTCCAGTGGAAGAAGGTGTGATTATGTAATGTATGTATGTTTGTTTGTTTGTTTGTTTGTTTGTAATCTATGAAACAAAACTTCACTCCTCTATTTATACTTTATTTGTACGTACATTCTACATTTCGCCAGTATTTTTAAAGACTCATAGATACCTATAATTAAATATTTTTCCCCAACCGGGGCACAGATCCAAACTCAAAGCTGCCACTAATAAATTCCTGATAGGTAAAACCATGGTATGATAATATACTTCGCCAGTTATAGCATTCCGAAACACAGTGGTCACGTGGGTAAGTCTACGACATCACATCTGTGTTACCAGAAGTTTGTAATAATAACTCCCCAACCACCTTTATTACCTCCGATAAAACAATGAGGTTTTAATTTACAATTACGTTGGTTTATGTTTAAATTGAATTGTTTCGTTTGATTAGACACACGAACCGACAATTTAAAAGCTTTGCACATCTTTTTTAACAGAATGGTGGCTGAAAATCTTTCCATAATCGTGTTTTGTTGCAATAAAGTGGCAACTGGATAGTGACGTAAGCATGTGTTAGTCCCGGAATGCCAGACCTTGTTTTATTAGACTATGGGTAAAACCAATAGCTATACATTAAATTCATATGTTATGCCTTGACAGCATATGACTACGGAAACTTCGAAATAATCTGTTACGAATTTTCCTCAAAACATTACGAGAAGATTCTATTTGATGATTTCATCATCACTCATAGTAATCACCTTTTCCTGTCTAATATTCTGCTTAGAGACTAACAATTAATTAATTTACAAACCATGTATGGTAATCTATCTTAAGTTATAGCCAAGAAAATTGATATACATAATGTATTATGCAGGAACATTAAATTATGCGAATGCATAAGGTCACAAGATACCGGTGAAATAGAAATTGCATTTTAGATTAATACTAAAATTAGCTTAGGTCTGCTTCAGTAATGAATTCTGCTTAGTTAAAATTATTAAAGCAATTACATGGGTATCTACAACGCCACATGCGAACTACGCATCAAACACCTGACGCACACAAATCCTGCATTGCGCAAGCAGGGGTTACCGTGCGACGAGTAAATATACAACGTCCTGACACCAATCGTCGGGCAGTTGCCCACCAGACACGACACCCGTCTGATCCGAGGATCCTACCTTTTCTATGGAAGATGAGTGAACTTTATACCCTGTTCCTCATGCCTCTATTACCTAAGTAATAAAATATGGAACACGCATTTTATTTGTGAAACGCGTTTTAATTTGTGTGTGTAAAATCAATTGTAACTGTACCTAGATCTATCTTGTATGTTCAACGACATTTTGATTTGTTTTGTATTTAAAATGGCGTCCAACATTTTCATTGACGCACGTCCAAAACAGAATCTCACCACTCAATAACACGACAGCTCATAAATCCGTATTTTAGACAAGAACTCAACAATTTATCGATTACGTTTTCATCGATCAACGTCGATATTTTTCCGTTTTCCCTCCAATCAATGTCAGACTAACGATAAAACAATGCACCGTGAGTACAACCGCAGTCCCGGCCGGAAGCGGTAATCGTGATTATCCGGTATTTTCAAATCGGAAGTACGTTTACCGAGTAGATTGGTAACGAAATGGTGTTACATTATAATAATGTTGTACTGTATTTGTGTGTAGGTACAGAATAGTAGTGTTGTCATCACGGAACAGATATCTGTTCCGTGGTTGTCATTATAAAGGTAAAATATTGCTTTTTATACCCCCTTTGGGCAGAATTTGAAGCTTAGAATGCTAAATGGCACTTGGTTGCTAAAATGGTAGGTACATAAATAATTTAGCTAGCTCTCTTGTTCGGTTCACTTTCCGGTGAAGTACCTTTTTAAAAAGCTGGTGCAGTTTTTTTCAAAAAAATAAAAATAAAGGTTCAGGTTAAAGCTCAAAATGTAAATCTAACACTCGTTTGATATTTCTCCAAGCCTACTACAAACTATCGACCACTCTCGCGAGGTTACGTTCGCTTAGCCATTCATCTGAGAGTACGCTATAAACACAAATACAGGCGTAAACGAGCATATATCGTAAAGAGCAACAATCTCGCCTTTCTAAGCGCAAGTAAGTAAAAGTCTGGGACAGTTATCACAACATAAAGAACAGTAGAAGATCCACTCGAGGCAACGCATAGAGAATGTTGAAGAAAACATCTTAGAGCCAAATGTACGGCAATACTCGTAGCAAAAGTATAAAGTGATGCTTTTTATCATGAAACAAGCTTGTAGCTGGCTGTTTTAATGGATATATTTTTTAATACTTGGTTGGACGTTTTTTTTTTCGGGTGACCACTGAAAATCAACGCTGTGCTGTGGGTCTCCATAGCACAGCATCATGCTGAGTGGAAGCCTTCTTGTCACAGTCATGACGTGCCAGCAGCTGCCGACTATTTCTGTTTTGTGCTCGTTATTGTATTGTTATTATTTTGTTATCTACTCGAGTTTTATATATATTTTTATGCACGTGTTTCTGTGGCAAATAAACTTATTTTTCTTTCTTTCTTTCTTTCTTTAATAGCAGCATATTTAAGGCCATGTTGTTACGCTTTCGTGGTACAAAAGAAACCGATCGGAGCAAAAGTGCTACGAAATATTTATCTAGGTACGTGTTTTTCTTGCATTATTTAAGCTACGGTTTTCTATATAAGCGGTTCCGTCATTTATTTTATACCGACCGTCATGAAAATTTGTCGTTTCCACATTAACACTTTCGACTTTTCATAGAAGTGAACCCTCCGGGAGGGTCGGCGGACGGCATTACGTTTGCGCTAAAGGGTCATATAAAACACTGTAATACGAAGTAAAATTGTGTTTTCAGAGGGTCTTGTCGCTTTATGTAGTTTCCTACCTTTTAAATTTTTTGTGAATATTTATTACTTATCATGAAGACCAAATTTAAAAAAAAAATGGTTGGATTTAAAAACCAACGCTTAAACTAATAAATCTTGTTAAAATATACATCAGATTTGATTTTCACGGTTTATAATTAATTCACTTAGTAAACCGTACATTTCGAATGAGCCCTCCGCGAGGGCTCCCGGCATGCCATATGCGACTAGGTGAACCCTCCAGGAGGGCTCCCAGCACTGAACGTGAAAACGCTCTGTATTTGGACAGCTGTCATTGTATACCTAACCGTTCACCGCTATCCTAGGAAACCAAACCATTACGCCTCTCCGAAAGTTTAAATCAAAGCGTTATTAGGTGTATAAAATATACTTTCACACAAATTGTGGAATGCACATGTAGATAAGTTGTATGTACATACTTTTTAAGCTATTGCATAGCTTCTATCGCGGGCCTTGAGTGTGGAGACCGAATCCAGAAATTCCGTAACGAAAATAACCTAACACCCCCATAGAGTGAAATTTTAAGATGCGCGCGCATCACTGTGACACAAAAATTACATAAGTTGATAAAAAATGCTATGCAATAGCTTTACCGCGGCAGTCTCCGAGTGCCACAGGTCTTTTTTTTTTTTTGAGGTTGGGAAATTATCAAATATCTTCTCCCGCTCTGGGCGGAGGGGTCTGTCAGACTTTTACTGACTAAAACCCACCCGTGTTTCTTCCGTTGCCTGTGTGCCGAGGCTGCGATATCCCTTTCTGACAGACTCGCAACCCTGGCAGGTGTATGTACATACCTAAGATATTGATCTGCTGATACGTTCAAGATTAATTCTGCGGCATCTTTGAAAGTTGATCTTGAAATCATAAACCGTTTGAAACGTACCTTCTGTCCGAACTTTCATCGTATGAAACAGAGCGCTCTCACACATTACATACAAGTACATCGCCACGCTTTTCGACCGGCAACCGGTACCGGCGACGATCCGTTAGTTTACCTGAAATGTACATATTTATTATTACGTCTCGTTGTCCGTAACTCGATGTTTATTATGAGTTCACAGTAGAGACACGCTTCACGTGTTACGTAAATTATGTATTTTTATGTAGATTTAATGATATTATTATTACAGTGAAATCGGGAAAACAGGAAGTAGTGAATAGGTTAACGGAAAATTGGTTTCCGAGTTTCGTTTTCATTATTTTGCATCATGTTTTGTGACTTTGACACAGTTATCTATTGGTTATTTTCTTTTTACGTGAATTGCTCTGAATCTGCTTGCTCTATTAAAACTTGCGTGATTGTAATAATAGGATATTAGATCGAATCGCAGTTGAATTCCTAAATATCGTTCACTTAAGTGCAGCGCTTAGAAATGGAGAATCACTTAAGATTCTTTGAATGATTTTTCCTCAAATACCTTTCTTCGTTTCGCTTGAAACAACTGTTAGGTATAAGTCCAAATATAGTTTGAAAACTTGTTAAGTTTCTAAAGAAATAGTTTGTCACTTAGAATCTAGATTTAGGATAACAAAAAATTAACATTTTTGGTAAGAGTAAATTGAATCTTACCAAAAAGAGTTTGCCCCATTTGCACCTCCTTAATAAATTGAGGGCAATTGTCTCTGCTTTAGAAGCTGGCACATAAAAAAAAGCTACAGTATAGCGGTATTCTGGCCAAAAAAATTCGTACGCTTGCCTATAGGTTCAATATATGGAGTACATTGACCCTCTCACTCTATTAAATAAAATAGTGTTTTGTTAGTCACGCACGTTTTGATCATAAGGCTCACGCGGACAGGCGCGACGCGACGGTGCGACGCACTCTGGTAGAACAATTTCCGTTAAGGTACCATTCCGTACCCGACCGCAGGAGGCAACTGCAGGCGACGTGTCGCCGCGACACGACTGGTTTCTATGAATTTCTATGAAATAGGTACTTTCCGTAGCTAGCAACACGACGTTGACAGTTACGGGCGAGTGACAGGCGACACGTGCAGTCCGACCGCAGACTGTAGTGCCGCCAACGCTCGAGCGATAGTCACGTTTTTCTATCTTCTACGTATTCCCGGAATACGGGCAGCTGCCGCCTGCGGTCGGGTTCGGAATCATGGCTGCAGCGACATGACGCCGCGACACGTCGTCTGCAGTTGCCTCCTGCGGTCGGATACGCAATAGTACCTTTCAGTTTTCATAGAAATTGTTCTACTACAGTCGCGTCGCGCCTGTCTGCAGGAGACTTTATTGTCGGTCAGTCCTTTGCACTAACATTCTAAATTACTTTCTAATATTTCGGTGTTAGAGTTTATTTTAGATTGAAGTATAGAATATAGTTATTTGGCCTGGATACGGTTGAATTCTTCAAGGAAAATCTCTCGATTTTCCTTGTCGTTAAAATGAAGTTGAAAAATATTGCGCCAATAGTTCGCTGAAGGTATTAGGTAAGGTTGGTGAATCAGTACTTTACCTGGATAGTCAGCCATTTTGGCGTCTTTCTTAAGGTGAAAGCGACTAAGATTCTTAACGGCCATAGTTTCAGTTTACGTGTGGAATATTTAACCGATTTGTTTTTATGTTATGGAATAGTTACGCCATATTTTATTATTTTCTCACGATTTGCGGTTGATATGCTAAGACATGATTATGCAAACAGCGACAGTTTTATTTCTTTTTTACAGAATAAAATAATTATATTCTTGGAGGTTTTAATTCTTACTGGTCTTTTCCTATCACCTGGACCACGTCCTTTTCATTTTTATTAATTAAAAAGCTTATCTAATTTCGAAGCGAAGAAATAATTAAAGTTATTTTAAATCATAATGAAGGTTCCAATCGTAGAATTCTTTGTAATACTGCAGCATCTGTGTTTAAAAGAAGCAAACGATTGTAACAAGAAAGGCAAACAAATAATTTTCAAACTCGGTCCTCAATTGACGAAAATACTTATCGACAAAGATAATTAAACAAACAAAAAAAAATTACGAACATAACCTGCTCCTTTTTTGAACTCGGTTAAAAATCAAGTGTTATCTTTGGAATTAGCTGTGTATGTATGTACAAGGTCCCATTAAAACAGATGGACAAATTTTAACACAGCGTTTACTACGTCTAACCAATGATATCGAAGCGAAAAAAACACTGATTAAAGCGATTTTATTTTGCCATAAAATAATAAATGGCATTGGGTAACCAAAATTTTTAGTGTATTTTCGTTAGCTGATTTATTTTTCTTTTATGTATCAAATTCGTTTTTCTTATCTTTTTTTGACCATTGTCCTTGTTTTGGTGGTCTGAATGATTTGTAAAATTTTGTCCATCTATTTTAATGGGACCTCTCTTTTTTATACAATGGTCTATCTACCTATTCATACACGAAATCTCTTTTAAGAGGTCATTGTACTCATTATTATGAACAACTTTTACGATGGGACCAAACATGAAATCGTGAAAAAAAAATCTGCTGTCCTCTACATTTTTACGAGTTAAGCCTCGTGCAGATGCGTGCGACGCGACACCGGTAATTGTTCTACCGTGAAGTTTTCTTAGAAATTGTTTTGTCAGAGTCGCGTCGCTCCAGTCTGTACGAGGCTTTATGCGACGAGTACAATGAGCCTTAAAAGATTTCGTGTATGAAAAGATGGACCTCATATACTTTTACATATTATTAATATTATTGTTATTATTTTAAGACTTTTTCTTATACCTTTTTTATCAATCGCAATCACAACAATTTCAGCAAGATACACAAAATACTAACATTATAACACATATACTCGTATATCCGAATAATACCTACTAACTCAATCATACATACACCCTTATATTACGCAAACTTACACTCCCTCATACACAAGCTCACTCTCACATACACACCTCCACGTCCACACACACAATTACATATACACACTTATACTCCTAGTTTAAAATAATTTCATTGTACGTACTTTCATAGTACGTACTGTTTTTTGCCACACACTTTTTAGTAAACGTTTTTGGTATCTTAATGACAGCAGAACACTGTCTCCTAAGTCATAGGATCTCCTAGTTTTAGAGTCAGGGTTTACCCTATCTGTATGACCTTTATTCACTGAAATCATGCGACCTAGTCTTTAAGCATTGTTGAAGGTTTTTGTATAAATAAAGATTTTTATTTATTTATTTATTAATTTAAATTATGTAAATATTATCTTGAAATTTAAATAAGTAGGTAAGTATTTCTTACTATAATTACGTTCTGAACGTACCTACACAATTTACCATAATTCGAACGAATATTTATATAAAATCCATAATGTTCAAATTGCTATGTAGCAGGTACCTATAACTGTGAAAATTATGTAAAGCATTGATCGGTCGCGCCTTATTTTACTGAACGGCTTCATTTACATAACTTGATATTGACAGGACTTACTCTGACATTTTAAGTGGACACCTACTATGTTGACGCGAAATTGGTAACTTGTAGCTTTTCAATCATTTTAATATGGTCCTTACGTCATATTTTGTACCTAATAGAATTATTGAGGTTATGTAGGTACTCGTAGAGTCAACCTCAAAACTATTCATTTGACTGTCTAGAACTTGTTCCATAGTACTGTATCAATGTATATGTACATTTAAAATTGATTACTATATTATACACCAAAAATTGTAGACAATGAAACGAATTCTTGTCCGTGTATAAGTACATCTTTTTATAGTCGCTTCATGTAAAATACAGGGGGCCTACCACCACCTCTAAAACAGTATTATTTTAATATTACTTTAGTGTGGAAAAGAGATGAAGCTCTACAGGACGTAAAGATCCATCTCTTTCCCCCAGCCTCAGGTATTCAGCTACATCCGGTTAGACTGGAAGCCGATCCCAACATAGTTGGGGAAAAGGCTAGGTAGGAGATGATGATGTTAAACGACTGTACCTAGCTAGGTACAAGTATAACTTAAATATACTCCGTGTGAACGAAAAGACGCTTTCGCCTTTCAGTGCGATAATTACGGGCTGATACTTACTTATTTATTAAAATAATGACAAACCACCAACACATGAGTAGCTCGTCATTATTATAATTATTGTAGACCATGTGTATACTAATACACAAAGTGGTCCTTTTGACATCCCTTAACTCTAGGGTTATATGCTATAAGTAAAAATAATACAAAAAGTCCTAGAAGTGTTCCAGAAATACTTAGTTTGGAAGATAACATAACACTAGACCATATATATAAGATGCACTAGACTCTCGTGTGTATCAAGTTTCATTGATAAGTACGAGTAAATAATTTTCATCCAAATCAATAATTCGTTTTTCAAAGCTAAGAAAATGCGACGTACCTAGTCATTTTCTTTTTTTATGGACCAAGATTGTCTGAATTAAATGTTTTTATTTTTATATTTCACATAAATAATAGTGACTTTGTCGTGGGTTTCTGAAGATTAAAACAGTTGCGAATCTTTGCTGAGCTACTGACTAGTGTGATTGACCTACGAGAAAAAAGTGAGATCTCATAATAGCGTACATTACTCACGCTAGCATTCACTAATGAGTTACTAAAGACTTTGTTAGGCCTCTTTTATACTCAGGGAGCAATGAACGCAAAAATGCGGTCAACATGCGTGAACCATTGATTTTTTTGTCCTATTAAAATGGCGATATATTCATAATGAACTTGGAAACAAGTCCTAAAACTTCCTCGACTAACTGCCTACTTAGTATAGTAGTCGCAACGCAAACGCTTCTGCTGAGCATGTGGTCATGGATTCGATTCCAGGGTCGGGCAAAGTATTATTGAATGTTTCCATCTGAAATTTCTCAGTAGCAGCCCGGTGTCTGGATATGTGCCCGGTTGATGGCAATAGGCTCGCTCCGTACATTGGGACTTAAACATAACTCTCGAAATATAGGTCCACTGTAGGTAGGTATACCTCTACCTAACCCTTCCGGGAATACAGGCGTGATGTAGCCATAAAACAAATTTTAGAGTTATCTACCAGACACTCTAAATTTTAGAGCGACGCGGTGAATACAAGATTATAAACATACCGAGTTTAAACGTTACAATAATATCGTCAGCCATTGATCGATTACAACTATACCGATACTTAGTGGTAAACATTAGTCTATATTAGCAGATAATGCTTGTGTTTACGACTTCAATAAAGATTTGTTTATCTACGTTCCCAGGCGAGCTAAGTTCTGTAATAACATTATTCTATAAGTAAAGTTCGTCGAAACAGAGCTTACTACATTGTGAATAAAATATTTGCCGTACACATAGAAGCAGTACCTATTATAATTATATCAGTTTACTATTTGCCACTCTAAAAACATAGTGGACAGTCGTTCATATTTTAGAGTGATTGTAGATGAATTTTAATAACAACATGTTCCACATAATATGAACTCATTTTCACTCGACTATCGAAACGTTTGTCAAAATATAACGTATGAAATTTCTTCGAGATGACGACGTAAGAAGGACAAACGGTAATATTAAATGTACTGGCACCATTAAACGCTCGTGCACGTGTTGTGTCAAAGGTCAAAAAGTTTTGTGTAGTGACAGGTTGATCGACCACCTGTGAGATTCCACGGCATTTTTTGTGATTCTTAGGACCACATATCTTGGTCCTATGAACCTGATCAACTAGATAATAAATATTAAAGATGAAGACGTGAAAATTCTTTTAGACTTTTCAATTATGTTCTAAAAATATCAAAATATATCGAAATCACTTCAGCGATTTACGACTTTCAACCGTATTGAAATCTAAAATTGCGCTTCAATATTGACAAGGAAACGTCAGTTTTCGTATTATCCAACATCAATTGGTAAGATCGGGCGTTAGTCACTTCTTTCAAGATTCAGGGAAAATGACGACATTCTATTTGCAGCCAAGACTAAATACCACCAATATATGCATCGCAATTACCTATTTCCTTAGTTCTCTTCCAGGACATTCTCATAAATTGTCACCGTTAAAATTAAATGTTCCATGAAACCTCTTCGCTTTAAACGATTCCTTGAAACAACTTGTTAGCACTTCGTTTTCTTGTAGTCTGAGTATCAACAACCAAGCCGTCGGTTCCTGGTAGCTTTAGTTAAAAAAATGAGCAACAGATCCTATTGCCATCTACCTTGAAGTGGCAAAGTATTCTAATGATATAGGGAAAATTAAAGAAGGGCTTTTCTCAGGACTTGTAAAGCTGGACCTGGCCTTATTGTAACTGCCTCGTTGGTCTACGCGGTTCTGGGTTGAATTCCTGGGTCGGGCAAAGTGTTATTGGGTTTTACCTTCTGGATTTTCTCAGTAGCAGCCCGAAGTATGGATTTGTGCCCGTTGGCGGCAATAGGCTCGCCCCCTATTACATGGGACTTAATAGACTGCCACGTCATAGGTCTCGAGTTCGAATCCAAGGCACGCACCTCTGACTTTTCGGATTCATGTGCGTATTGTGGAATTATCACTTGCTTCAAAAACGGTGAAAGAAAACATCGTGAGGAAACCGGCATGCCTGAGAGATATATATCGACGGCATGTGAAGCCAAGTCAGAGGCCCATGGGCAGCTTTAAAACTCTGACACCAGATTATTAAACATTAGCAACACGAAAAGAAGATAGGACTTAAACATAACTGGCGGAATGTGATTGTACCAACTATAGGTTTACCTCTGCCTTACTCTTTGAGGAATACAGGCATGGTGTATGTGACGTTCATTATAGCGTTTAAAAAAAAAAAAGGTCGTCATTACAATTTTCCTTGAATTGGCAAGTTATTTCAAGGGTGTAAAAATAAAGAGGAATTTTCTTAGCATTTGTAAAGTTGGACTGTAAAATCACAGTTTTCTATCACTAAACCTTCTCTAAAGTTTGAATAGATGAGCTTCATAGCATAATCAGCCTATAATGTTCCCATTGACTACTGGGACACTGTGACACAAGCCGCTTCTCTTCGAGAGTGAGTGGGCTGTCATCTACCTAGCGTGGCGGGTTGGTGGATGTCACAAGTCTTGGAATTAACGGTTCTAGGACATGCCGGTTCCCTCACGACGTTTTCATTCACCGTTGAACTGAGCTTAATAAACCAGGATATAATTCGGAACAACTTTTACTACATATAAATACACTGGAGAGACATCCCACTTTATGCTTATGCAACCAAAGGTGATGGAGAGATGAACAGTGCTCGTCGCAAAAAATAAATAAAATAATTTATTTATTTCATTTTGTATAGGTACTCCATATATCGAGCACTATACATATATCAATTACAAGAATATATCAAGTTATTATTACCTTATCAACTCGTCTCTCGTGATGATGTCATAATAATTTCCAATAAACACGAGCATTTAAAACTCGACACAGCCAAGATTTGCTTGTAAATATTGAAATCGGTATTTGAATTATTATAATCGATTTAAATAAACAGGATTCCAAGGCGATTCGATTAATTGAGCCATGAATCTGCGTGGTGATAAAAGTGATTTCCTTTTTAATGGAGTCCGACTCTAAAGACCAATGCTAATGCTGCTTCATTGATAGGTTTATAAACTCTTTGACGAATGTTTTATATTTAAATGAAGTATTGTATATTAAACTGTGGGTGTTATCTGACATTTTGTGTCGAAGGATTTACATTATCCATCAATAATTTTAGATTCATTAACTTCTCATGTTCAAAAGGTGTTAGCTATAGTGTTGCCCTTTCACTTCATCAGTATTCAAATGACAAGGACTAAAAGTTAAGGATTTAGTACTTGAGCAGTGTTCGCTGTCAATCTAAATAAATATGAAGTAATTTGCATAGGTATTATTTCAACAATTTACAGAACATTAGAATGTATTTGAGACTGTACAATAATTTTAAACTATTTTATAGAGCAATTAACATTAAGTAAGTAGCATAATAACAGTAATAACATTAATAGTGACAGAAGTTCACTTAGTCATTATTTTGCAATGTTGGGAAATAAAAAATAAACTTAAAAAAAGAAGGAGCTACCAGGAGTTCAGAATTGTAAGGAGATAGGTCAACACCGTTTTTTGCTTTGGAAGCACGTCATACTGCAGTACCAAAATAGTTTAATTCATATTGCAAATAATTTTAATATCTGTGTATTCTGTGGGAATAGCTGCATTGGCACTTCAAACACTAATCTATTTGATCCTATTGCCAATATTTGCAATATCAGACCAAAACAGTTAATTATTAATGAGGAATAATAATGTTCATAAACCATAAACAGCGGAGGCATTCTATGAAGAAGGTTCTAGTAATGAGCTAGACAGCTTTGACGCATTTGGTGACGACTTAGATAAATATTTTTCGACTATTGTTAGTCTGTTTTTGCGATAGTGGTCTCAAGAAATGCTCATACAACATGGATATGGTATTAACATCTTTTTTGTCCCGCAGTATATTAAACGGTGATACCTACTCGAGTATATTTTTGATTATTCACCTACTATTAGCATTACGTAATAATTGTGTACCTACTTATAATTTTATTTGTTGCCAAGAGTTAGCGAATCGTTTTCTTGAAGTCAGCTTTATAACTAGGTTTCAATATTACGAAGCAGACAAGCTAATTCTATAGTAATCTGATTACGTTTGCGTTCACTTAAATAATTTAATAATGCCTGCCATTATGTAGCATTTTTTTTTTATGAGTAAGCATTTTATTTGCTTTTTCCAATAAAATTTTTGCCTCCAAAGCAAAATGTCTTTATTTATACCAAGCCTTATAAACTGCTCAAAGAAGCTGTACCTAAGAAATTCATTTGATTAACAAAACCGGATCGGCTAAGGAAGCCCGCGAAATTGAAATTTTCTTACGTTTTTTGCAATTTGCAGGTCAGTGTTAGGTTGTATGTTGATTAAAATATGATTCGCGACCGTAACAAATATGACTTTACAGAATTATAATCATTAGAATTAGCAATGCAACTCCTAAGTTAGAATTGGCCTCAAACGTTATGCTTTCATGAAATAGTCATTCAATAGGGTAATAAGAACTTAGAGAGTTGTATTTATGATTTTTATGATTATATGATACGGCCGCGAATCATAGATAAACACAACCAATACTGACCGGCAAATTGCAAAAAATCGTAAGAAAATTTGAATTACGCGGGCTACCCTGTCGCGTTCGCCTTAAAACATTTGACAGGTACTATAACTCCTTAAAAATCTAAACAGGCCGTGTAATGAAATGCATAAGGTGATATATCTCGATTCCATACTAACATTATAAATGGCCAACACACTCTAAAAGCAACGGCAAAACTTCCAAACATCACTATTAAATCAACCAAAGGTCGTATGGCACAGTGTTACATGCGTAAAATTCTGTCTTGTATATGATAAACACAGATGCATCAACACTTCAAACATGCCAAACGATCTCGAAAATTAATAATTCATCGGACAGTCGCAGATCCGAAACTCGTAGGTCACTAGATCCAACGTCCACCTGTGCGGGTCTGCATTCTTGTGTCCCGTTAGCTGCGCCCGCGCCGACTCCCGGCCCGCGCTTTTATTTATTTTGTGCTCTGTGCTCCGACTGACGCAAGGTTACGCCGAAAAAATTGATGACTAGAGACGGAAATACCGAAGATTAACTGTTTATTGCTGTCTTTTTGTAACTTCGTAATGGATAAATGAGCCTTCGGATCAAGGGACCATTTTTTGGCCGATTACCTTTTTAACTCGTATTAAAAAAAAAAGATGGTATTGATTGATTCATCATGCATTCCATTGATTTCATTTAACTCACAGAACGTATTGTGGGCCAGAAATTCATAATATGTATAGGTATACAAACTATCACGTTGTCTATACAACTTTGTAGAGTCTAAACTTATTTTTATCAATTTATTTTACTGCAGCAGAAATTTAAAACCGGTTCCCAGACTTCAAATTTGCGTACAACATTATGATTGTAGGATATAAAATGTATTTATTTTAGTTAATGTTTAGAAGTAATATCCACAACCTGTATTTAACTTTCTCCATGTAACCAAGTTGCAAGTATGTAAATATGAATTAATATTGCCAAGCTAAGGCGTTGATTGCATATCGAAAGGTCGTGTGTTTCAATCCAATCCCGTTGAATGATTATACATAGTAAGTAAACCGAGTCCTAGTGAAAGCATATTACTTAATTACACACAACCATATAACGTCTATTTCTACTGTTTCCTGCTAAACCGGCACTAATAAATACTTACGTAGTATTGTATGAATCTTTTATGAAAGTAAAAGATGTCTAGGACCCCTCAACGAAATTAAATATTAATCAGCCTAGGAAGTCTAAACAGTTACTCAATTATTATTAAGTGTCAAGTATCATAATCACTCTGAGAGGCTTGTTATAATAATTATAATCTTAAACTTAATATAACACTTTGCAAATATTATTGTAAGATGATACGGGCTTCCCCGTCGCAGGCGCATGACTAATCGCTTTACCTGATAATGCTAAAAACCTTATTTATAGAGTTCCTTCATGTTTTTCCTGTAGTCTGTGTGCTGGCATTCCGGGAAATCGACGTCAATCAATGTGTCAAATATGGCCTGTATGCAAAAAGGTTAAATGCCTTTTTCGATCTTTTTAAAAACATAAGTGAAATTAAATACTTTATCGTTATTCCAAAAGTGTAGTATTCAAAATACTATTTTGAAATGCTGAATCATTGTCATGGAAATTTCAGTGAAACTGTTGTTTATAAACTCTTTAGTTGCCTTTTTTTTTTGGATGGGAAATCATCAAATGACTCCTCCCGCTCTGGGCGGAGCGAGAGGGAGTGTCAGACTTTTACTGACTAAAACCCACCCGTGTTCCTTCCGTTGCCTGTGTGCCGGGGCCGCGATATCCCTTTCGAACAAACTCGCAACCCTGGCAGGCATTGGCCCTTACGGACCCCGTCAGTTGGTGCTGACATCTCTTTGAGGCGCGCGTGGAACACAACGCGCCGTCGACCCGGGCCTGGTCCTAATCGGACGGCGAGCTACCCATTGCCCACCGTCCGCAAGCCCGCGCCTACGGTGGCTGGAAGTCGGCTCGCGACTCCCGACGCCCGGGGCGTCTCCTGCGGCGACTAGGGGCGCGAGGGCGCACATCTTGCATTTCCCTCGCGCGCTCCGCCTCCTCCTTCGCGAGCATTACTGCTTCGCAGAAGGAAGTGACGGCTTCCCATGCACTCTCGCTCCGGACCATGGCCTGAACCAGGGCCGGACGCGAGAGATCGCCGCTGCCGATCGCGTCCGTGAGGACACGGCGGTGCCCCCCCCGCCCAAGCCGGGCAGACCTCCACCGTATGCTCCACTGTGTCCTCTCTCGTCGTGTGACTCAGTTTACTGACCTTAGTTTTAATTTAAAACTAAGGCAACTAAAGAGTTTGTAATTACTTAAAACATTTAAGTAATTACAGTTAAGCTGGTACTCTTCTTGTATGACTAGAATTATGAACGTAAACGGAGCAAAAGAATTATGTAAGGATCGTAGCTGGTTACGTTCTGTAGTTTCTGCCATAGGAGGAAGGCGTCAGCTTATGTATGTAATATTCTTAATTTTAATCAGACTGAAGGACAAAAGGACCAACTTTTTTCCAGGACACGATCAATACAAAATCTAAATATCAAAATGTTCTATTCTATACAAAGAACCATTCAACATTGGAAATTTGCTAGCTGATAGGTACAGTTGCATTTATTGGCTTAACACCAATAGAATAATTATCGTGCCTATGCGAATCAATAAAAATAGATTATTTTCTAGAAGTCGTTAATAAAGTCGTGTCGTAATGTACTGGAAGCCGTGCTCGTGTAGCGTTTACATACGTGCATAAGCCGTAAACTTTATGAGATCAATCACCCTGTGCATAATTAGTTTTTGGACTAATTTTATAGACTTTAAACTGGTTGATAGCACTATTACTAAAACCGTTATTTTGGGCCTGAATATTTTAAATTTATGGTTCTTATCGTGTCTAACTTTGAAGTTTCTGTTCCAAAACTCAAGTCAGTTTGCACTGCGTTTATGTCTAAAATGAGAAAATCCATGCTTTTACAACATTTTCTTATTCATAATTGATTGGCATTGTAAGTTTTTTTTAAACATTGTTTTAATGTTTCACTTGTGGTTTTTACCGTAGCAACAGATATAGATAAGTAAGAATGAATAATGAACTGAATGAACACTATTAAAACATCATTAGTAGATAATAAAATAATTATTTTGCATTACCAGCTATTACGGAAATGCATAACGTAATGACTGTCGGTCGCCTAGAGAACAAGACCCATTCTATAGAAGAAGTTTGATTTCTAAGAAAGGTCTAGTGGAGCTGGTTTGATTAGCCAGCGGGAGTGTTAAATTACGTTTTGCGGCAAAAACGGTGGCTTCGTTGCGACTTCAAATTGTGGTTTCGACACGACGGGTTCGACGACTGCGCTTGAACAATAACAAACGGTTTTGTCACTGCATGCCTCAGGATTACCGCAAATTAAACACTTTTTGCTGAGACTCGAAAGTTTGGCTGCAGTGAAGCAAATTATTATTTGAATGTTGGAGAAGTCTCTGGAGATTCTAGACGTTTAAAATTACTGTTTTATTTTATTCGATTTCGTTTTTGCATAGTTGTACTTGTATGAGTGGCAAAACACTATATAGTCACATGTACATTGAGAATAACAACAGTAGATTAAGTGCGTATATAAAGATTAAAGTTGTTAAAAACTAAGCTCGATGATTATGGAATATTTTGATTACCTAGCTTTAAACAAAAGATAAATCGGTTTATACTCAAGGGTAGGTAGGTACATGATTGCTTACGATCCTTGATCGTGGACCACCTTGACAAATTAGCATTATACCATAATTCTAAAGTTCCTTCCCAATGTTATAATAAATATAGCTCAGTGATCCATCAAACGAAAACGGATCAGGACTTCCAAAAAATAAGGACACACTTGTGTTGCACTGTGGACTGTAAAAGTTGTTATCTAATTACGCAACATTTTTTCGTAAGCGATTACGACTAATCTGTTTCATTTTGACAAATTGATAGTTAATTGACGCAGGCGTGACTTTGCGGAAATCCGTTATAAAATACAATAGACGACGTATATTTAGTAACCTAATCCGCTTAACTGTTCTTAAAGAGTCATAAAGAATCCTGTAAGAAATCGACACGTTATACGTATACGTATACGACGTAGACATATTGAAACGTCAACAACGTCACGGGTCCGGGTTCGCAACAAGACAATCGTCATCCTGAGGATGCCTCGTTGAGAGGTGGAAACCTCTCAACGAGGCATCCTCAGGATGACGATTGTCTCGATTGATGATTGATGTCGATTTCTTACAGGGTTCTTTATGACTCTAGAAGAACAATAAGGCGGATTAGGTTACTAAATATACGTCGTCTATTGTATTTCATTTTGACAGTTCAACAACATTCATTCCGTTATTTACGTTGTTGAGCAGATTATTTTTTCGAACTTATGAAGCAATGGATTAGCAATCTGTTTCAAAACGATTCAGATTCTGATTGATCGTGTATTACGCAATTACGGTACAGGTTATACATCAATAATGCTAATAGGTATACCTACCTACCTACTAATGCTTTTCCAAATCAACAACAGTTTTTTTTACATTCTTACCATGAATGAAATGACTTTTATAACGATAAGTGAGTGACTTTACAGGTGTCTGATAAGTATTCAAAATTACGTAACTCAGCTGTGACGTAAATTTTAATACAGCTCAAAAAATACATAGGATTAGTTACGATAAATGCTATCAATATAGTTTTAGATAGGTACTTAGTCTTTTGTTACTGAATGAAATCATATGTAAAATATGAGATATATTAAAATATGGCTGTTCTGTAGGTACCAAAAAGTAAAAGTACCAACATAAATAAAGTTTATTTTAATCTTCTCTAATCTTCAGCGTAAAAATCCCACTCAATCCGAAAATAAACGCGCGACATGGTTTCGGATTATCAAATTAATTAATCATTCACTAGATCAGTCATGAAGATCTAAAATCAAACCAATGTGTGAACATTGGTACAGATACTACAGCAAACACATGACACATTTTCAAAACCAGTAATTGGGTGTCTAACTCTGGTCGAGCTCATTACCAGTTCCAGTAAACCCGACACCGCGGGTCAATTCGTCCCAAGCGGATACACCAACATGACATGTGGCACATTTTTTCATTTTAACCCTATAAATGAAATGTCACAGGCTCACAGGCCCGATAGCTCGACAACGGGCCTTTTTGACCAACACATGTCGCATCCTGGCCCTAATCACTTAGATTAGGTTACATTCGCCAAAACAAGTCATTTGTCAAGTTTTTTAGGACGAAGAGGATGTTGTAAATTATGAGTGACAGGTGATTAAGTATCTTTATTTACGAAGAGTGTGTGATAGCAATAGGCTCGCCCCCTATTACATGGGACTTAAACATAACTGGCGAAATGTGGGTGTGCTATAGGTACACCTCTGCCCAACCCTTCGTGTATTACAGGTGTGATGTTACTATATTTCCCATACAAGCTTCTTTACAAGCATTTAGGTGGAAACCTACTACAAAACTTCCGCTTACTAGAAGAATACAACCGCATGCAAACTTTTCCCACAAACACCGGCTCGAAGATACTGCAGTTGTAACAAACTGACTGAGTAGGTGAATGTTTTCATTTGGAAACCATTCGAGGCGTTTACCCAAGTGTGGCGGAAACACGCCGATATCGCTCCGATAACAGTTTTTATGTTAATTTTTGTTACTTTTCATTTCCCTGCTATTTTTCTGTTCGACTATTCTGACTGAGTTTCTTACCCTTTTTTCTTTTGCTTTCAGGTAAGTTGGAGAAGCGAATGGTGATGTGACGAGTGGGTATGTCTTACCTACTTGAGAAACAGCCCCTTGTTTATAAAAGTTCCTTAAAGTTAAGTAATGATTAGCGTCTACTTAACCATATTTTTTTTTATGTTTGATCCTCTTCTAAAATTTAAGCAGCGTTTAAGTATAAATAGGCTAAATAAAACACAAATATCCAAATGTCATGAGGAGTTTTCAGGACATAGTTGAATAGATTCTTTATATCGCCATGGATTATGAAATAGTCTTATTTGAATTTGTAAAGAGTGGTAAACTTTTTCATTTCACTATTATTTAAAAACAGGTGGAAATGGAATATAAAATAAGTGAAAAAAGTAGCGTTTCCAAATTTTTATTTACATCTAAAACTAAATATTCGGTGTTACGATATTAATTATTGCATTTCATAATCAATATTTTAGTTCCCTAGTTAGCCACATTTCATATTTGCATACAGTAATATTGCCAAATTAATAAAAACAAGTAATTAATTGGCGACGATGCCATTGCTTTTAGGATAAACGCTCTTAACGCCCTTGTGATTTAATGAAGGTAAGTAACTGATATACCTACCTATATTATATCTCATTCTTCACAAATCACTGGACTTCAGACAGTTAATCTTTCTTTTTAAATAAAGGTCGGGTCATATTTGGATTTCGCTCGTAAACAGTTATTTCTTGTCGGAAGTTCGTCCAAGGTACTGTAATTAAGAATAAGATGTTTATTGTGTTCTGTCACACCATAACATCACGCCTGTAATTCTCGAAAGGTTAGGCAGAGGTGTACCTTTAATACATTATCACATATTAACTTTAATTTAATGTGGTTATGGACAAGCTACGTACAAGACATTGCTGATCAGTTTGCAAATGAAAATTAAACGGCATTCAAAATTAATAGTGAAGTCGGTAATTAATTAAATTATTCATAAAATATAACAAAAAGTCATCTACGTCAGAATTTTGATTTGGTCCTTCGAGTCGGATCCCGTGATTGGCTCATAAAAAAATTATAGTACTTAGATAATTTAGCCAACATTACCATCTCAACACGAAGAATTATCCACTTATGAGCTGCATGCTATTTAAATGATTGTTTCGTGGAACAGCGTTTCATGTCTTCATTAAATAGTAAAATACTCTAAGCACCAATGAAAATTAATACTGCCTCGTTGGTCTGGTGGTCGCAAGCGGTACTGCTGAGCATGAGGTCCTGGGTTCGATTCGGGCAAAGTGATTTGTGCCCGGTTGATGGCTGGATAGGCTCGCCCCCTATTACTTTACTTGGCACTTAAACATAAGTAACTGGCGAAATATGGGTGTACTATAGGTACATCTCTGCCCAACCCTTCTGGGAATACCGGCATTATAATTATTATTTATAATTAATATTAGAACATAATAATGTTATAATATTAATTGGTACCTATTTCAAGACTAAGGACCCATGCACACGGCATTTTTATATGCGCGTTCCATGTAACGCGTGTCGACACCAAGTTTTCTGCCTTGAAAAATCCGCACTCATTTTGCAGCGCGTATATGCGCGTCGACGGCGCGATAAAACAACAACGCGTGATTAGAGCCTAAGAACAAGTCAGTAAGGAAATTAATGACTAAGGCATTTTATTGCTAAGTTATCATTATTATCTAACGCATGACTTATAGTAGGAACCTATATATTACGCATTAAAAAAAGACTAGTTTCCTTAATTTATCAATACGTACCTACTAAGTATAGGTTATAGTTTTTTGTATTGTATTAAGTACGTAAATCCACGTACAAGGTTAAAGAATAATCGAGTTAAAAGTAAAAGTGATAAAGCTTAAATTTCTATGCTGGTACCTACCTTAAAATATGGCCTGAATAAAAGACTGGTGGCTTGCATACTAAATCATGATAAGTAAGAGCACAATGACCTCACCTGTCTAACTTCACAAATTACTAACATGAAAATGAGTGCTAAGTAGGTACAAAACTTGGCAAGGGTGGACAGAAATACTTGCAAACAATGAATCACACTTAGGTTAGGTATTGGTAGGTTCATCGAATGAATGTATTAGTCGAAAGACCAAAAAAATCAATACAATACAAAAAGGGCGGTGACCAAAACATGCATATTTTCCAGTCTTTGAATAAACTCTAACCTAACAAACAATGCAAAGGTGTGAATTCGTAATAAATACTCCGCAAATTCCTAATGTCAACTTCATTACGTAAATAAATAGCCATAGTTGGGTAGTCACGCGGCGGGTCGATGAACCCCGAAATGAATGCACAAGCGACTTTTGAAAAACGAACGGAGCGTTCGAAAGAGGTTTGTTTCCTTTCCGCGACTAATTTGCAACAAAAGATATTTTATTGGCATTATTGCATGTGACATTTGTGCTTGCACAAAAATTGATACTTGACATGAATTTACTGGCTATTGGCACATATATTAATCTGTGGTAATATAAAATAGCAAACGTTGTGTTTTGAGTAGTAAAGTAATTACCTATTGTGCTGGATTACGTTTACTTTCGAGAGTGAAATGTTAGTAAGTATTAGAAATTGTGCAAATTCTTGGAATAAAAAAAACCCGTTGTAAAACCCAGTCGCATTATTATTTGGGCACTTTATTAAATAAATAATAGTATAATTTCCTCCTTTCGGCCTTGTATTTGCATACCAGCTCTAATAAATATAATTAGACTTATCACGAAAGAATACGCCTACGTCACTAAAATGTTATAAATAAAACCAGCTATCTAATAATGCAACACGTTCTTGTAAACGATTACGACTAATTTGTTTCATTTTGACAGTTCAACAACATTCATTTACGTTGTTGAGCAGATTTTTTTTTTCGACTTATTAAGCAATGGTTTATTAACAATCTGATTCAAAACGATTCAGATTCTGATTGATCATGTATTATGTAATTAGGTAGTACATGAATAATATTATGGACATTTCAATGAAAACCAAAATCCCGAACTGAAACACTCAGTATAGTAGGAGATACCTAGTCATGTTTTTGAACAGATTATAAATTATCAATATTTTTTGTAACATGTTAAACAGAAAAGGTCAAAAACTTAGAAATCTGATTAAATAATGATTGGTTAATTACCCGCGGCATAAAATAAAATACATACGAGTACATTATCGTATTCTTTATTTAAATTACCGATAGGCCAGTCCGAAATTGATAATAGGCAGTGAAAAACACATATTATTTATTGAAGGACTTATAAGTATTATGTATTCACTTGTTTTAGTGAGTCATGTAGCGTCAAACGAAAATAAAAAATGTGCCTAATTTTACAAATAGTAACATGTATATTGGTAAAGTAACTGCTTTTTCTTCAATACATAGGTACCTTCATTACCTACATCACGAATTTACTGTTTTAATGTGATCAAAAAGGCTAGTTATCAGATTTTTTTTACTTCTAATGTTTTAACCCCGCTTAAAAGTCAAAAACTTCTTGGCTTTGCTAGGATTACCTAGTATTACTGCAGCTAGGTTTCGGTAAGACCCCTTTACAGTCTCTCCAGCGATGTGCCCTAATAGGCCTTGCACAGAGAGGGTTTCGGATCGGTCTTTTAAGACGTAAAGACCGGGCGCCTTTTGAAGTTATCCTTCAAAAGGCGCCCGGTAGGCCAGTACGAAATTGATAATAGGCAGTGAAAAACACATATTATTTATTGAAGGACTTATAAAAAGACAAAAACGGACTTATAAAAAGACCGGGCGCCTTTTGAAGGATAACCTCCAAAAACAAAAAACAATAAACAAAAAATGAATTAAGTACCTACTATTGAGACACTTATGGTATCACAGTAAATTTTGGAGATAATACACCTTTCTAAAGACAGCGCCAGAAATGATTCCGTCACGACCATTCTCTTAACATACGGGGGCTAAAGCCAAACAGGAAACATGTTGACTTTGAGAGCAAAACTGGTCTCAAGAGAAAAAGTTAATATTGGCGCAATTATCACAATAAATCTTACCTTTCTTGACGACTCAATTTATATTGTTTCCTGTCCAAACTTTCATACCTACTCAAAAACGTTTCCTGTTATCATTGCTGCAAAATAACTGCGGAAATACGATAGTTTAATTTAGGTTACAATCTGTAACATTTGTACTTGTAGTAAGACCACACCACAATAGTCCATACGACACCATCTTAGGGACTTGGGTGTCTTTCCACCAGAGATGTCCTATGCTACGTTGCTATGGATGCGTTTGATAACCACCGATCATATTCATTGATCCACATAGCATAGCACGGGTGGAAACGGGTTAAACTAAGCTATGTTTTTTATATAGAAGCATGCGTGCTTTGGATGGTGTAGATATGTGCAGAACAGCCGCAGCCGCTCCCCTTGCCTTCTCTACTGTCATCGCATAACTCGAGCTGCGCATCATCTTCGCACAGCTACCTCGCGGCGGCGCATCTCCATAGCACAGTTTTCGCTCTGCTACACAGCTTAGCATTAGTGGAAATGGTCACATCGTTTTGTGGCTTAGCTTCAACATCCTCGAAGCATAGCTGCATAGCAAATCTCTGGTAGAAAAGCAGCTTTAGTCTGCTTTTCCACCAGAGATGGATGGATGCGTGTGACATCGACCAATCATATTCATTCGCTATGTGGACCAATAGGGGACCAATGAACATGATTAGTGGATATCAAACGCATCCATAGCAACGTAGCATAGCATATCTCTGGTGGAAAGGTACACTTACGCTACGGTTTCCTAAAAGCACGGTGGCCGTCATATAACGGCCGCAGTGACGGGTGTCATGAAAATGATGGCAGCGAGGTTTGCCCTTACGGTGTCAAAAAACACTCTACAGCAAAACACCAACTTACTTTTATAAATAACGTGAAGTGATGTCATTCGCCGGTAAATTGCGGTTACTATATTGTAGCGGCCACCGCTTTTCAAGAAAACTAGCTTAAGACTCGTTTTGAACTGAATTGCCACCAAGGACCAAAAAATATTTAATTTAATTATAACATTAATTTAATTATCATATATTTTTAGGTTAAAGAATCTCAGCATTGCCATCCAACGTGGCAACGCTGCCAGGGGTTTTGGGCTCTTTTCCCATTGACAGCGATGCGGACGAATTTTTTATCGCCCAATGAGCTCTTCCCTTTATTATTTTCCTTTATATACTTGTACATAATATTGTTATATTAGTGTAAGATTACATTATATTTAAGATTTGCCTAATATATATATTAATAACTATATTTTTCAGCTCGCTCGCTCGCTTGCATAGTCATAAATACTCAGAATAACGTATTGGTATGTATATTGAAACAAAAAACTTTTCAAATACTACCAGAGCACGTTAAAATGCACTTTAATCAAGAAAATGATAGACTCTAGGTACATTAAGTATAGACCTATCACCTAAGCACTAACATTCCTGCTTTCAAGGGCGGCATTGAGCAAGTAGCACAAGGCACAAGGGACAAGTATTTTAACTTCGATCGAAAGTCCTTACTTGGCACTTGGGTTAGTGACAGTACTTAACAGGATTGCATCGAAACGGCTCTGTGCCGTGGTCTATTTTCCAATTTCATTACTATCATTATGATATTACCAGTAATTTTGCAGAAAACTCTAATTTTAGTGAGCAGTGGTGAGGGTGTCCCAGTGGTAATGGCCGTGACGAGTTGTCATAGGTTCGAACCCAGACAAGCGCATTACTTTGGGTAAAATAATTTTATCACCAGTCTCTCAAAACGGTGAACAGAAATATCTCTCAGGCAGCCGGTTTCCTCACGATGTTTTCCTTCACCGTTATTGAAGGAAGTGATAATTATACAAAACGCTCATGAATCTCATGCATCGCATGCTCATGATTCAAAATTGCAATTTGCCGCATAACTGCATCTGCAACCTAAACACATAAATCACAAATTAATACACATTGGATAACTAAGCCACTTGATTAGCCCTGATTCAAAGTCCCAGTTTATAGCCCACACAGGCCACACACAGATATGACGACGTTTCGGGCTAATTGTGTCATCTATACATATTAAAAATTGAATTTGTATTTCGTGTCTGTCTGTGCAACTGCGTTGTTCTTATAAACTGCGCAACCGATCTTGAGGCGGTTTTCCCCATCATTTAGAGAATTTTATTCTGGAAGGTTTATGTGTATAAAGTATTATATTGTATTATTCATCTAAACTAATTACTAATTAAATATACTAATAATAATAAATTTTTTAAATATTTATAAATGTTTTTTTTTTGTTTTATAAAAATATTTAAAATGTATATAGATGACAAAGGAAATACCAATACTAATCGTAATATATAATAATAATTTTATAAAGAGGTAAAGTTTATTTGCAAGTTTGTATGTACGGGTAATCTCCGGAACTACCAGTCGGTTTTGAAAAAATATTTTTGCATTGGATCGCCCAATTCTGGAGGAACTTCTGCCCGCGACTTTGTCCCCGAGCTTATAACCATAAGCTCGGGGACAAAGTCGCGGGCAGAAGCTACTTAATATTAAACTTACATATAACAAAGAACTCAGAAGTCAAGTCGTAAAACCGTGCGAAGCTGGGACGGGTCGCTAGTTAATATCTAATCGCTAGTTATTGCATGCCCACTAAACACGTGCTTGGAGAGGGAAACCCACTGGCCGATTGCATAATGACAACAATGTTAGGGTTTTACCTAGAGTACAACTTAATTATCGATAACTAGAGGTAGAATACAAAGTCAAAATAAAGTAGCTAGCGAAACTCTACGGACATGATGGGTATCGAAATGTAAACACTAAAAAATAAAAACAAAAAAGACTGGATGTTTTTTTTTTTTGGGGTCAACAACCGCTTGTGTTGTTGTTACTTGAAGTATGAGTTGGCAAAATCTGTTTTATTTTGTTTAGTCGTGTTTAGATATCGATACTCAATACGTCTGTGAAGTTTACACACAAAAAAAACTGATTTTTTAAACTGATATTTCAAGTGACTACACTAACTGCGGTGGATGACCCCACAAAAAAAGCATATTTTTTTTAAAATCATGTTTAGATATCTATCAATAGTTCAATACCCTTCACGTCTGCGGAGTTTCTGTACCTATTTTAATTTGACCCTGTTTAATGTTAGAATTTTACTTGAAACTACAAGGACACGTTCTTATAAGTTAGATTATTATATAGAAAAAACACATTACATAACATCACGCCGTACGCGTAACTATTGCCATCAACCGGGCACAAATCCAGATTCCGGGCTGCTACTGAAAAAATCCAGATGGAAAAACCCAATAACACTGCCCGAATCATCCCGGTTCGAGCAAAGTGTTATTGGTTGGTTCGATAACTAGGACTTAACAAAAATTATGAAAAATAAAAATTATGTGATGATATTTTTATTTCATTGCAATTATTAGAAAGCTAATTTCAAATTTGGTCCTTTTCCACGAATCCATCTTAAAGGACCAGATTCTCCGCATCTAAACGTCAACCAACACGCGTAGCATGACAACGATAAAAATAGGTTTTCTACGGGTTTTGTCGACAGAAGAATAGACAAAATGACAGATTGTGGTTGTCTCGATCTGTCCTTTTGAATAATCTTCCGTAAACAAAACCCGTTTCTATTGTGGTCATGCTAAGCTTGATGCTATGTTATCTTCAAGAGATACAAAATCAAAACATCAATAAAGCTTGCAATTTGCAACAGAGTTGTTTTGTTTGAGTCATTATGCCATGTTATGACGATTAACTGCATACTGTTATGAGGAAAATGTTTCATGATAACAAATTATATGCAATATATTATTATACGGTAGACATTAGGCGCCGGAATAATGAGCTGTGGGCTTGATCCTCTACCTTTTTATGCAAAATAAAACGAATTATGAATAACACGATTTAAATAAATAAAACAAAAAAACACTAAGGTAGTGAAGTTAGTCGCTAGCAACAGAGCATATTATACGGGGTGTCCGGGACATCGACGCGAAGCCGGTTACCTTGGATTCAGTACATGATTCTGAACCCCCCTGTGTTGAAACTTTTCGTCGGTTATTAAAAAAAAAAAACAGCTGCTCCATACATTTTGACCGTGTATGTATTGCACTTTTCTATGAAACAGCTGTTTTTTTTTTTTTAATAACCGTTGAAAAATTTCAACGCAATGGTGTTCAGAATCATGTACTGAATCCATGGTAGCCGGCTTCGCGTCGATGTCCCTGCCACCCTGTATAAATATTACGCCTACTTTTTTTTTTGTCGTAGTTTCCTATCAACTTTGTGCATCGAGCATCATGTGGGTTAGATTAAAATGTAACTGATATTCATCCTACTTGGAGTATTTTTAATGCATTTTATTTCCAATCCTACGAATATTTGTATAAATATAGAATAGAATAGTTATATATATAGTTAGAATAGTTTTTCATAACTCTATTGGTTTACGCGGCGCACGGTAAAGGCTTGTGCAGACGCGACACGAACAATAAAATTTCTAAGAAAACTTCACAGTATAACAATAACCGGTGTCGCGTCGCGCGTCAGTTGGCATGATTTTTCCGAAATTTTCAACGATCATCGTCATATTTCAACCAATTTACACTAAACCTTTAATGAACACACACACACACACAATTAAACTTTCCTTATGAATTACTCCGACCATTGCTGAAAGCCGTATGAAAATCCGAACCCTAATTGCGTAATACACGATCAATCAAAATCTGAATCATTTTTAAAACAGACTGTTAATCCATTGCTTCAAAAGTACGAAAAAAAATCTGCTCAACAACGTAATGAACGAATGAATGTTGTTGAACTGTCAAAATGAAACAGGTTAGTCGTAATCGTTTACGAAAATGTGTTGCGTAATTAGACAGCCGTTCGGTAGTTTTTGAGTTTATCACGGTCAGACAAACAGACGCGGCGGGGGATTTTGTTTTATAATAATTATGTCGTGATATTATCTCAGACCAAATAAAAAACCAAGACAGAGCGCTGTCAACAGTGAGTGAAGCCGCTTTCGTAAATATGTGTGCACTTTGTGTGCACTTTGTGTGGTGTAGTTTGATTGTAGTGTCATTGTAAAAGGTTGTTAATGTGTGCGTGTGAGCGTGTATGCAAAGAGCGGCGGTGTAGTTTTGGCATGCTTTACTATATTGTTCCCAACGCTCTGTGTTGCTTTATTATTTGGTCTGACGATATTATGTAGTGTTGTAGTGATTGTAACTTTGAAAAATAATGTGAACATTGGCTTTCGTACTAGTCAATAACGAACACGATTGTGACTATATTTTTTTTGAATAAGTAGTGTCCCTAGTTCCTAACTAATTAAAACTAGTAGTTCTGCGAACAGCAGACCTCGTGATTTTTGCATTTTTTTTAAACAACTTAGATTTACTACCTTTCAAATAAAAAATAACTATCGAAATAGGATCTCATAAGGTGGAGATATCCAGTAGCCTCCTTTTCGCACCCTTTTTGGAGGAAGAACTGTAAACAAAGCGACGACAAAAAAAAACCCTAAACTCGTAAAACTTGTATACCAAGTTGCAAGTTTCGTCCAGATCGGTTGTAAAATACGACCTGTAGAGGAGTACCAACAAACTGACATAGGAAAGCAAATTTTGCCAGACTTGAAGCAGAGACGCTTCGCTCGCTCGGTCAGTAATGAACATAAAATAAAAGATTTTAATCATCTCAGTTACAGGCTGCCTTTATCCTTATGGCATGTTAGTCTAAGCCTCAAATGACCCTGACCTTTAGAGACTTGGCAAGTAATGCAGGCCTTCAAGAAGCTCTATCTGTAAACAATTGCACCTTAATCACTAAACCCTAGACTTCGAATTTTATTATATCAAGTTACATTTCAAATAAAACAAAGTAGCGATCACGAACTGAAAGGCTGATAGCTAAAAGATTAAATTATATTATAGGCTATACGAGCAATATGGATAAATGCCCAGATACATTCATAGTAATAATGCGGTTCACGATCGATGCTCACGCGCAGGCTAATCATTGTTCCTGGAAATTATTGTTTATTGTACCAGGCAGAGTTATCTCGGAACTGGGATTTTGCATATTTTTTTCTAGATAAGTAGCTCTGTTATGTGTTTATTATTGTTTTAATTAAGTATAGTAATTGGAACTAGCATGTGTTTACCTATAATTCAGTAAGTACCTATACTTTATAATAAATGTCGGTATCTACTTAGACCTAATTAGCGACATAATTATTATAAAAAGTTAGGACACTTAGGACAGATCCTACCAATAAATAATTCATAAACGCCACCGATTAGGAACGTACAATATGCACATGAGTTATAGTCATAAAAACAGAAGGAAGAATCAAAAGGGATTTTACCACACGAAGAATCGATGGGAAATCCACAAACGCCTTCGTGTTACATAATTTAGCATGGCCTGATTTTGATAGCAATTTTGCTAAACACGTCATGAAGCATCCAGTAAGTAGGTATGAATTTACATGATAGGGGTAGCTTGCGATGCGGGCTGCCACAATCCGTATGGTTCATATAAATAGCTGTTTAAATAAGTAATGTGTTTGTTTAAAATAAAAACAGCCTATTATTGTCCCAGGGCAAAGGCCTCTTCTCATACAGAGAAGGCACGACCATTGATCACCATCACGCTTGCTCAAGACGGGTTGGCGGTTTCAGCTAGACTTATATTAACTAAATGTATTTACAAGGCAGATGTGAGTGGAAACGCCGAGAGGGAACGCCCTAGAAGGACTTTATTGGTGATGTTCTTCAGAAAGGTCAGATGCGTAGTACTTGCAACAGACGTACGTATATGATCAGATGTATGAACGTAAACGAAGAAGAACAAAATGGGTATGTTAGGAACGTAGTAGGTAGCGTTCTGTAGTTTCTGCCCGTTCTTCTCCATACAGATGGAGTGGTGGTGAAGTGGGATAATAATAAGTTTTGGAATGGGCAACTAGCTTCAACTTTCTGACTAACTGACGTGACTATTTGACAATTCAAAAGTGCCTGTAAATGGTTTAATTGAAATAAATGCTTTGAGTTTGACTGTTCGTTTACATAAATGAAAATTTACATTTTCGCGTTTTATTTTGCTTCTTTTATGAAATGACTTCTGGATTCACACTGGTTTCATAACTTTATTTTTATTGTAGTCACAGAAAAGATATACTTCAACAAGTTTTTTTTACAATAACGGCTATTCTGGGGGCGTAATTGTGATTCTGTGTCAGTGATTTCATAAATAGAAAAATAGATTAGCTTTGAATATAATGGGTAAACTATGTAGGTAGACTTATGTGGTTGGACTTAAGTGGTCCTTGGAGCCGGATTGGTAAGTCTTTATATTATACTGTTAATCAATGTTCGCATTAAGGCTCGCAGTAGACAGGCGCAACGCGACACAGGTAGAACAATTTCCGTGAAGTTTTCATAGAAATTGTTCCGCCAGAGTCGCGTCACGCCTAGCAGCGAGGGCCTTTTTCTGCAAAATTTTAACATTGTATCCTCGGAGATCGGAGACGACTAAGACGCGTACCGTAAGGGTTGTAACGATGGGGGGGGGGGGGCGTTTGCTCCTTGTGGAACAGTGTAAGGTACACAAAATAAAAAGTTCCTTCTTTGGGTCTACTTTTACCTACAAATTATAACTGCTGAATACCTTCCAACTAACTTCTTGATTTAGTCCTTAACATTTACAAGAGCTCTAAAAGTTTATAGCATCAACTGCTACTAAATTAAACGTTTAAAGGTTGGAATTAATTCGGAACATTTCAGACCAGGGCTCGGATAACGGTATATTTTTCGAAACGGTTTCGTCTTAAAAACCTAAGAAACGATTTGTTTTGGTTACGATCGAACGGAACGTTATAAAAACGTTTTTGAAGGAGCACAATATTTAAATCGTTCTCGGTTAATAAAACGTTTTAAACCGTTTTTTTCCCTTTTTTGGGTTGATCGATAAGAAACTCGCAACACAACCCTTACGGCAAGCTCATTGGTATCAAAGATGTAATAAAATGAAGATAAAGTACAATTTAACTAAACAAGTTCATGCTGGTCGGCGCACGGCCCGTCCGCGGCTGCGTCTTGCGGAATAAACCGGTTTTTGTTTTGCGGAATAAACGTTCTCATTTCGTTTTTGTTCCGAACATAATGTTGTTCAAAGAACTGTTAGAAACGTTTTAAAAACGTTATTTAAAGTAACGTTTCCGAGCCCTGTTTCAGACAGGATATTTCATATCGTACGTCGAATTAAACAACTTAACTTGATGTTAATCCTAACCTAGGGATTAGGCCACAGTACAGAAGCGGTTTTTGTTATTGATTTATTTAATCAAAGGTAGGTACAGAAAAACACTGAAGTGTAAACTAAAAATGCAATATACAACGTGTAACATAAACTATGTCCGATCCGTGAGGGTGTTGTTAAGAATCATACTGAGAGTCATATTTATGTGGTAATTTTCAGAAAAAAAAAAAAAAAATGGCTGTTTTTTTTTCGATTGGGAATTTTACCGAATATTACCAGGTGATTGATTACATAGGGCGCGGGTGGCTGTCTCGTTTAGCGGGTGTCTACAAGTCATAACTTATGACCCAAGTAGAAAATTTGCTAATTTATAATGAAATTGAGGTCATTTTGGTACTAAAAACGTGAATTTTAAATAGTAATAACAATTTTATTTTCGAAAAAAAAAATCTTTCGGGTCGAACAGGGTTTTTGTTACATGCCGTATGTGCGGGTTTCTCCTCGTTTTCATCACCATCATTATAATTCACAGCCCGAAATCATCCCACTGCTGGGCTTATGCCTCTTGTGCCAATCCCTACGCATACCAGCCTCTTTTCAGTTTGATCCCCAATGGCATCAATGTCGACCTCGTTTTTAAGTAAGAGTCTATAATACCTCGAATTGCTTAGCATGATCCTCTGTTATATCGAAAATACTGCAGCATTCATTTTGAAAGAAATTTAAGGTAAAGTTGATGATTAATGTTAAGTACTTTGTTTGACGAAAACACGATATCATAAAAAAATCCGAAATAATAAACCGCTGGTATTAAAAAAACACTTCTTTGATCATGAAACTTTGTTTAATAACTGCACTAACTATATAGTAGATACTAAGTTTTTTTATTTTTGATCGCCGTTATTTTTGCCGTAAAAAGAAATTTCCTAAAATATGCCTTAGAGACTTCTCCCCGCCGCGCGCTCAGTGTCGCTCTTACTCAGTCCGCAAGCAGTATCGTATGAGCGAGATAAGGAGTGAATTTGAGCTGAGGTATTATGGACTCTTAAGTAATTCAAATAATTAACTAATAATTTAAAGTTTTGTTTTGACCTCGTGAGTCCTGAAATATGATTACAATCTGTACGAAAGAGCTTAATGAATGCAGAATACGTGAGAATGCGATGCACAATGCCAGTACATGTGTGCATAATAATTACATTATTGCATACATACGTACTACGTAGGTATATATACCTTCAGATATTTTGCACTTCTACGGAATATTATTCTAAGAATTTTAGCATAAAAAGTAGGTTTTCCTCATTTAAGTTCAGGTATCTGTGTTTTACAAAGCAAATCGTTGTTTATCTTTATTTTTCCTCGGTCGAATTATAAAGGATTGTGTAAATAAGGTGAACCTGCATCATTGTAAATTGTGACGTTCAAAAGTGGCTTACAAGAGCCTATTTGAAATAAATGATTTGACTTTGACCAGTAATATATGTCTCTAAGTTTATTATAGAACAAAACTAACTTAGAGAGATTTATTAATAACAAAAAAAAAAAAAAAAAGATTCTAATGATTATAATTCTGTAAAACTGCGCGTTCACCTTAAAGTAAAGTATTTTTGAAATATATAGGAAAGTATGTTGCGCCTTTAGTGTTAAAAAAACAAAATTCTGCCATTTACTTCGAGCATTCATCGGCGACTTAAAAAATATAACTTAGAGTTTTCGAAGTAATTTTCTTTTACCTAGTTTCATGTATCACAGATTCGAAAGTGACAAACAGAACGAATATCACACGATATTTCGTGTTGCTACAAAGATTAATAGATAGAATAACAGATAAAAAATGCAACAAGACGTTTCTTCAAATTCACAATTTCACTCACTTATTACAATTTGTCAAAAAAATAAAAAATGTGGTTATTGAAATCGGTTTCATTTGCATTAATATTCATTTCAGTATTCTTCACTATAATATTTGCTGTCACTTTCTTGGTATCTACTAATATTATAAATGCGAAAGCTTGTTTGTTACGCTTTCACGCTAAAACGGCTAAGCGGATTTGGATGAAATTCGTCACCTCCGCTTTATCCATTTTGCTTTTTGACCACGATACGTTTGAGACACCCTGTATACATAGTTAAGGCTGGCACAGGAGCGTGGGGATTGGTTGGCACACGTAAAGAGACGTTCGAAAGTGCATTTTATGTACCTCATTGAAATAAATTATTTGACTTTGACTTTGACCACTATGTTTGAGATACCCTGTATAATAATCAAGAAAGACCGGATTCCACCTTTAATTTAACGTAGATATAAAACCCTAATAGAAATCGTGTCCCGGATTTGCGCATGAGTCACAAGATCGTCATCTCTGGCATTAACTGGTCAACCTTCACAAGGATCGGCCGTGGGGAAACACTGAGGAAAATTATTTTATAATCTGTGGTTCACCATTGTTTTTGTTTTATTTGATAATTAATTCAAACCTTCTTGTCACGTAAAGATTAAGTTGATTATCATGGATTATAAGAAATGCTTCAAGGTCGCAATTTATTTGCCTGTTTCAATTATTTGTATTATCAACTTTAATTCAATTTTTCCGGTTGATTAATGTTATGTATTTCATATGTAGGTATAAGGTCTATTTATAACCTTGTTTCCAACTGATGTTATTTCCACTTAAAAATATGAAGTTGTAGCGCAAACTGAACCTTTTCTGTTGGCATTACAGTTGTTTTTCCTAAAACTCGTATTTGTTTACATGTTTGGCAAATTCATTGCGAACATAGATTACCTTCTAGACTGACTGGTACATTACAATAGTGACTTAATTACCTATTTGTAAGCAATTTACTTTGAATTGGGTTTTACCTAATTAACCTGCACTTATTATCGAATTGTTTACTGGTTATCACCTTGTCACTTGTGTTTTATTAATTAGCAATGAAACTGAAGTGTGTTGCACACACGTGAAGTAGGTAAAAACTAAAATAAACATCGCCGTCTTAAACTCGTCACATTTTTGGTTGATAATTTGGCAAGAAATGATTAGTTTGCTAGTAGCAAGCAAATGGAGTGATAACTACAGTTTTTTTCTGTGTTAATAATAATTGGCGTTCTTACTAATTGATTAAATCTAGCCTAATAGACTAATAAGTAATTTAATTCTAGCTTCATATTTTACGAGATTAATTATGTTATAACTAAGAATAGTGTCAACTTGCACTTTTACACAAGGTCGATTTAGTAGCACTTTCTTAGGGTAACTTAGGCACTTTCTTGATAAAAACACTTTGTTCATGTGTTACATGCACAGCATTGTTACTATTTATTATTTATTCACTATTTACACACTACACTAGCTCAAATAGTTTAGTTCTCTTTAGCCTACGCACTATGTCCGTGTTGTCTAGCAGCTGAATTGCCTCGACATTCACATGTCGGTGGAGTCATGATGGTGGTGACGAGTTCCATTCACGGTCACGGTGGAGGTCGTCATTTCTAATCTACCATGGTGCATTTACAGCATCCCTGAGTACTTTGTTTAGGAATTGTTTAATTATTTTGACGTTATTTTGTTTAGTACAGCCCCAAAGTTGGATGCCATACTTCCAAATGCAAAACTACAGCCTGATTCATAAAACAATAGGAATATTCAATGCTGTGTTATTTTTTATGGGGAAAATAAGTACAATTAGATAGCTTTTATATTATATATAAAGTAAACATAGCCCAAACTTTGAAACGACATCCTTAACCTGTTTCTAACTCAAAGGGGCATCATTATATCTATAAATCCTTATAGGGGAATAATCTAGCATAGTTATTAGCACACAACATACGCCGTAGCCTTGAATAAGGCCTTTACACCGTAGTTCAATAGACGGAAAGGTGAACAACCCCTTTTGGCACAACCTGTTTAGAAAATGTCGATAAATAATGGTGACCAGTTTAACTTGGCACGCAGTGGAATCGGGAACTAAAGTTTAATGACGTAATTTTGACGTTTCGTTTGACATTTGGCTTTGACAGTAGCGCCGATGTGAAGTGTCAAAATAAAATGGTTGCTGTAAATGCGATTAACATTGAAGAAGAATTTATTTTACTTGGGTTTTGTTGATTATTATATGTGATTGGTGCCGGTTTGGTGATTTATTTCCTTGTTATAATTTTATAGGGTATTGTCTCTTGATTTCAAGCGATTACTCTTGTTGTTAATGCCGTACCGCCTCGGTTGGAGCACCGTTTATCATAGTTTTTTTTTGTAAAATACGAAATATCTGTCATCTGAGTTTTCTTAAACAGAAACTAACTTTCATGTGCTGTACGTTCTTACGTGTTTGCCACTCTTAATTAATAACTTATGCATAAAATAAACTAAAGCCAAAAGTGTTTGAAATGCTTGTTATTCAACCGTATAATTCCTTACACTTTGATAAGAAATAATTATGAAAAAAGCCTTGAAAAAGGCCAAAGAAAAATGCCACTTACTAGAATTCTAGATAAAAACGTAAAAATGCTAGCATTTTTCACAGCCATAACCTATCTTAATTACAGTAGGGTAAAATTAAAAATACATTTTCTACATTATGAAATGGTCGTGTTTTGACCTAATTGATTTAATCATACCTACCTACATACGTACTTTCTTGAAAGATAAATGATGATAATATGCAGAAATCCCCTTGTGAGATCTGATAAGGTTAAGTAGGTACAATATAAATAAAAAGTGGGAGTAAGTTTTATTAATAATATAAAATGTTATCTTGGCGCCTTGATCGGTAGCCGAATTCCGAAAAGTACGGAGAGTGTTTAAAAAACGGAAGACAGTCAATATTATCGGTCTTATGAAAAGTTTTCAAGTGTCATAATGATTGCTGATTGGAATACGTTTATCAGTTGAGTAGAAGCTGAATTGACCTTTGTACCAACATTTTTGATGACTAATATGCTACTGGGTGCAAACGATGAATGTTTTTGTTTAGGTGCAAATTAATATCCTCTTAAGTTATATTCCTGTTACATTATATACAAGAAAATATCAAAAGACCAATTCTAATGGATCTACCTCTATAAAATTTGTCTTTCGGTACTTTCTAAAAATAAAACTCCTTAATTTAACACCCGCAAATAATACCTACACGCCAGTTATAGCATTATAAATTTTGCACACACTTTTGCGAAAGAATTTCATACGTCAATACATATTATTCGGAATAATCGAATCATGTACCGAAAGTACGTGAAATCGTTTTTATACACACTTGTGCTGGTTGCTAAGATCACTGTGACCACAGAATATACATCTTTTGTCATGGCAGTATAACAACCTCAATTGTTTTAAACGCTTATGGTGTAAACGCTAATATGGTGGGAAAATATTAGAATATTGTCTTTTCAATCTGTACCTACATGGCCTAGGTAAGCTTTAGGATTGAGGATTAACGATGTTTAATGGGAAACATGCACGATAAAAAAATAGGCACCTACTGACTGTGTTTACAAGGTTATAATGATTTTAGGGCATGTGATCGACTAATCTTTGCGGATCCTTATGTATCTTTTTTATCTGATTCACCCGTGTGATTCATTTCATGGATAAAACGCCTCTAATGTTTGTATTTTGAACACGTAGGGTACCTACATACATTATTTCGACTTTTACAATATGTCACTTTATATATCTAACTGGAATCGATAGATTGACAACACATAACTTTTTGTAGCTGCATTAGAAATTGAATGTACCTACATTCCTTCAACTTTGACATACTGACTAACCAATTAAAATCGCATTTACACTGTGACCATTTTATCTTGAAACGGCGAATAATGGAACTAAACGTACCTAATTGTACTGATTTTGATGAGGTTTTGACATAAACGTTGCAAGCAGCGCCTCCATGAGGTGCCAAGTTGAGCTGGTTAATGCTTATCAACAGTTAGACGTCCCATAAGCTCCGCTATAATAAGCGATAGCGTTAGTGAAAGTTTTTAATCACTCTCAACTCAACGCAACTACATACACAAATCAATCATTCCTATTTTTTTTTTTTTTTTTTTCCTACCTAGGGCATCTTGCAGATTACCACTAAGGTAGTGTCTGCTTAACCGGGCTTTCCTGTGGCTGCCTTAAGCTTCTACACTCAAAGCCTCTAGCCAGGGCATATTATTCTAATTAAAACTAGGCGAATGCTCGCTAAGGGCACCCCCTGTGGGGTACGAACCTCGGCTTAGGGCATTCGCTGAGGGGAGGACAGCAAGAGGGACAGGCTGGATCAAAATTATAGTTTCATGATTATTGATCGGGGAATTTAAAGCTACAGGCTCAGCGACGACGCGGGCTGACGCTTCGTCGAGCAAGGGTCGGGGGGGAGTATCATTTACTCGGGAGGGTCGCGATCGCGGGGGTCCTCTATGGCGAGGTCGGTAAGACGGGTGGGTGTTGGTTGTATTTGTGTACTGTACTTGTGGCCCTATTACTTTCCTGGAGGAGGGTGATGGGGTCATCTGGGTCGGAGAGGATATGCCTTGGGCGGCGGAACTGACTGATTCTAGAGGGAATGTAACTAGCTGCCTCGACAACCAGAGGGTTGCGATGTTTGACGGCTGAATCGAAGTCTTCAATTTAACGGTGAATAGGACTTTTATACTGGTGTTAACGTATGTTTCATCAACGTTTTGGATAGATTTGTATTTTAAATGTTTTTTGGTAGGCACACTATTCCGGCGGTTATAATGCTTCCCATATAGCAACAAAGAACAGTCTTAAAATCAAGCCGTCATTGCTCTAAAGCTTGGTATAATCATGAGCGCACTTGATATAGATATTTATCTTCATCAACCTAGCATCTTTCCTATTATTACGGCGACTACGGTGAAACAAAAAGGAGGGTTATGATTTTGACCGGTATGTATGTATGTTCATCTGTTACCTCGTAACTTTTAAAACTACTGATCATAATTTGACAAATGAGGAAACATATCGTCGGAAGCGTCTTCACCGTCCGCTGGTTATAGGCTATGTGACGTCACATTAATATACCGCCCTCTAGAGGACATAAAGTCATGTTTTTTTATTATTATCCGTTTTGGGTATCAAATGGGCTTGACGAGCACATTTCCAAAATATACATATTTTAACCCCAAAATAATTTAAATAACACCTAATACAGCTGTTAGGGCATAAATCGAATAGACTACGTGTGACTCCGGATTTTTAATAAGTCTGTCTGTGATGTCTTGTTTATACCTTTTTCGATGACTTTCTTGTCGTAGTTGAGTTTTAGTTTTTATAACTTTTATTTTTATTTTAGACCCACTTTTTGAAACTGCTCTCTCAGATTGTACAATATTTTCGAGTTCAAAGGACCATTTTTAAGTCACCACTTTTACTCACTTGGAATTTCAAGAGATCAAATGGTCTATTCTTCGTGTAGTGGTCTAGACCACAAAACAAATATCCTATACCAAGTTTGTGTAAGTGTAAACGCTTCGTGGTTTCTAAGCGTTTATTTGAATAGTTGGTGGAAATAAAACTAATAACGTTTTTGTTCCGCTGTGTTGATCCGCGGTTGTAAATACATAGTTGTAGTTTACAGTGTTTATATAAGACTAGCTGCGCCCCGCGATTTCACCCGCATACGTCTCGATCACGTGGGAATATCAGGATAAAAGGTATCCTTTGTCCTTTTCTAGGTCATGGTCTGTCTACCCATGTGCCAAATTTCATCCAAATCCGTTCAGCTGTTTAAGCGTGAAAGCGTAACAAACAAACTCACTTTCGCATTTATAATATTAGTTAGGATTAGGATTGTAGGATCAGTGTGAGCAATTGTCAGTGTTTGTTTGCGTAAGTTTCGTATTCATTAGCACAATTTTGAACAAAAGAGTGTTATCACACTGACTAGTTGCCAGCGTGTTCCTAGAGCGAGGTGATTTGTCAACGTGCTTTACGCGGCTGCGAAGCGAGCTAACCGCGACTACGCGACGTATATGCCGCGTTTTCACAATATTGTCACTCGCTTGTCTCGCTCTCTCTTGTATAATCACGTCATTCACTCTCGTTACGCAAACGCGGCGAAAACCTTGCGCACACGTGGCGTGGTCGCTACGCACACGCAACGATCGCGTTGAACAATCGTCTCGCTGATAACTCGCTTGCAAATCGCCAGTGTGATAAGGCCGTAACATCTTTCCTTCGTGTTTATCCAAACATAAATTAAGATCTACGTTCCAAGTCATTATACCAGCATTCTCACTTGAATCATTACAAATAGCCCACATTCGACATAAACATAAAACTTGTGCTACTGACAAGAGGAAATGACATAAATTGCGGGTTGCTAGACGATATAATTCAGAACATAGCAATGATTATGTTTAATGGTAACAATTATGCATCGTCTGCTCTTGAAAGTTATGGAGCGAAAATAAAATGAGTTTTAGAACGTTAACCTCGTAATGAAAAACAGAAGCTGGGTGTTTCGCTTGCATTCTTTGGTAAGGCGTCGCGCAGATGAAGAAAATAAAAAATCGGAAATGTTTGGATGTGTAAGCAACTCAAGCAAAAATTTCTTACTTCTATATTTATTTGGATTTGAAGTTATTTAAATCGCCAAAATATTTTTGGTCCTTCCAGCACCCTACGAAAACAAAGTGATTTTTTTGATTGCCTTGGCCTTGTGAATTTTTTTCTACAAACTGTCATTTTGTCTTTCGTTTCTTGCATTGCTACATGTTGGTATGCGTGTAAGAAGTTTAAAAGCTGGAATGGAAATGGTCTTCCAATGGTAGAAACAACAAATGTGTGCGTCTGTACAACGCCTTATTAAACAGATATTAATGTAGACCCATTAACGGAACGGGCATTTTAATACATTCAGAGTCAGAAAGAATTTGTATTTTAATGTTGTGTTATCTTATTTACCAAGCCGTTTGTTTAGCGTTGGTAAGGAATAATCAGGCAGGCCTCAGAAGCAATCGGTTGACTGGTTATGTAAAACGTGATCTTCTACAGTGTAGATCGAGCGGGCTGATGAAAGTACTGGCAACTTTCTTTGGCTGTGGTAACAGGTGGCATTTGGATGGACAGACTGTATGGCGGGTCAATGGCGTAACTGTAGTTTTACCCACACAAAATTGGTGTTTAATTGAATTAATTATAAGCGCTGTGTGTGTTTTTAAAGTTAAAACGATGTTTTTTAATGCTGAAAGTTTTGATTTAACAAATCTTTCCTGTGTCTTGAAATCGTTCTGTCGATGCGTATCGTGTGAAAAACGATGGTATTTTCTTGGAATTAAAACTTTTGATCATAAAAAGTGTGGCCAAACTTTAGAATCTCTAGCGATTTCGGAGTACAAAAAAATATGGGCAAAAAGAAGCAATTCAATTCATCAGTATTCTATATAAAAACACAGCGGAACGTGTACTTTCTCCTGACTACTCGACTTTTGGGCATGATTTTCCTTAAAGACGAGTCATTGTCAAGTCGCAAGCTCCATCTTGAATAGTTTTTCTATTGAGTATGTCCTCACTTACTTGACTTTAATTGAAAAAAAAATGTGTCATTCGTGATCGGTCGTCGTGGCGGTCGTGCCTTCTATGCGAAATCAAAGATAAGGGTTGCCAAAACTGCAAAAAAAAATACAGCCAATAACTACTACTTAGCCTGTAGTTTGAAAAAGCTGTGCAACTTCCTTAAAAAACAATTGAAATTAGCGGCTTCTTCTTTCCAATTCCCAGAGATGACATCTTAGTCGTTCCGTGATTTGCCTTCGTGGTGTATTACAACCCCGACTCTGTCTCAAGGGTCTAGTGCACTATATGCTAGCTAGACAGAAAAAAACCCAAAAAAAAAGGCGAATGAGAATAACTCTTTGCATAATAATCAAATTCTTATATAATTCACTCAGTAATTTATATAATTTAAATAAATATAATTTAACGAAATTGTTAAGAATAAACACCCCTCAATCGATTTGTTTGCAAGCAGCTTAGCATCCATTTCTACTGTTTTATCCAAACACTATATTATTATTGCTGATGTATTGTAATAACGCTTGCGCATGCATCTTTGCCTATCCAGGTACTTACTTAATTTAATAGTTAATTTAAAAATATACTTAGTGTTATTTACATAGTGTTATAGTTTATAAATTGTTATTCAATTTGAAAATTTGTACAACAATAGTCTATTGCAAACTGTGGAGGCTTGTAAATGGCTTGTCGTCAATTACCTCACTGTTACTTCTATATTGCTAGCTGTAAGCTACCCAAATACAATAAAACAAAATAAATAAAATAACTGTATATGTTTACAGTACAACTAGTCATTATACTCATCAGCTGTCTATTCACAACTCATTGAACGTACACCTATAATTCTAGCTGTCATGATGGTCTTAAGCCGTTCATCTTGTATTAGAATGCTCAGCAATTACAGCGATG
Organism: Agrochola macilenta; assembly: GCA_916701695.1. Classification (NCBI taxonomy): domain Eukaryota; kingdom Metazoa; phylum Arthropoda; class Insecta; order Lepidoptera; family Noctuidae; genus Agrochola; species Agrochola macilenta. The sequence goes on along the minus strand of OU753560.1, from coordinate 15,749,838 downwards.
ACAGACATTCCGCTAAGTACCTCTGCTTGCTTTTCTCTAGTCAGCAAAAAAGTTGAGTAGGTACCCTAAAGTGTCATGATTCTTATACCTACTTGAATGATCATTATACATAATGATTTAAGAGGAAACGCGGTTATGTGGTTGTTGGCGAACATTTTTTTATTGTTAAATAAAGTTTATTTATTATATTGGTTAAAAAAATTGGACTAGTATCATTAACCAGGGAGAAAACAATACCTATGTTAGTATGAAATGAACGCCAACGACCACGTGATCGCGTTGCCTCTTAAAGTCACAGATTTTTGGACTTTACTTTATCCCATAACGATAAACGGGTTACTAAATTAAAATGGCTGCGATTCATGAACACGAGGTTGGATTTGGCAAATTGTTTCTATGTTATTAAGTACTTGAAGTAAGATTGATAACAACAAACCTCGATAAGACCACCCTTTACATTGCTGACGCATCATTGCACAAATATGCCTAAATGCCACCAAACTTCACCGAACCGTGTGTCATATCATAATTTAACGGTGCATTCACTTCATTGAATTACTTCTACGGTATTCAACAAACGCGTTCTTACTTTGACTTTTAAATTACTTAAAAGTGGGGCAGCCCTAGCGGTCGTGCCGTGAGCGGTGTAGGAAAGCGTATCGAACCCCAGAATTTCCCTGAGGCGCCGCGCCGACACGCTCTATCGGCTTGACACCTCGCTAAATCATTACATACTACGCAGACATGATACCTGCGCATGATTCTTAAACATATGTTCTTTTTCTTTTAAAACTGGTGCTAAACTTTTTTAATCGATAAATAATTAATTTTCGATTATGCAGAAGATTGACAACAGAAATTACGAAATCATAATAAAAAATTTGGTCCTTTAAGGGCAAGATTCAAAAGAGACAAGAAGTTCAAAAAGACCAAAGAATCGTATACCTAAGCAATAGTTTTAAATCCAGCTTTTCGCGTTGTTGTCCAGTATCAAAAAAATACAATACTATTAGCGTTATTGTAGTATTAGCTGCATAATTTCGTGTTTCGACGCTAACATGATTGACAGGATTACGAGCCGCAGATAATGGTACTTATCAGTGACGCATCTGTACGACAATCTGTAGAATTTGGGACTATGTAGTAGATAATAGATGAACTGTGAGTAACATTGGAAGGAATTTGGTCTTCTGAGAGCTATGAGTAACATTGGAAAATTCTTTCGTGATGCATCTCAAGTCTCTGCACTCTCTGGTCTTGGCGGTAATGCTACGCGTGGTGGTAGGACCATTTTCTCCCATGTTTTTCAATTTATGAATGCTTTCAGTGGTTTGGGCTATGTGCATGTTAGTGATTAAAAAGGGGTTTTTAGGCCACATTTTATGTACCTATTGATATTATTGTGAGCGTTAAGTCAATAATATTGCACTTACTATAAAAACTCAGCGACACATTCTTATCGTTCTTCGAAGATCGTTATCAGTCGAGTGATATAGGTCACGCTAACACAAATTGTATAGTGTTCTGTTTACTTATCTAGTTTTGTAATTCTATACCTACAAATGCTCCAGTTCCCATGTGTTATTTCCTATAATTTATAAAACAAAACAAAAATTGATACTGCTCTGCCTATGTGATTATTTTTCACTAAACAAATCCTATTATTTATATCTTGGTATTTTATTATATTATTGATATTTTATCAACAATTTGTAGAGAATCGTCGGTCGGTTTTCTGAGCGTGCACCGGTGTTTATCGTCAACGATTATTATCGCGTTTCTAGTAAAGCTAAATTGTCCATTACAAGTGCTGATATAGAAAAATAACAGACGTATCGAAGATTAGTGCGATAACGGCGATACAAAGACAGTTGAGTTTAGCCGAAAATGTTTTTGGTGCACGAAGTGCATTTTATGCAAGAACAAAAATTTCTGTAAGATAGCAGATAGCAAATACAACAACATTAAAAACAAACCAAACAACGAAAAAAACAAAAAAAAAACTAATCAACAACGTCGACGTTAACGTTACGTTACGTCTTTTAACTTTTTTTTTTTTGTTTGTTCTTTTAACGTTAATTTAAACTGGCCAAGTGCGAGTCGGACTCGCACTTGGCCAGTTTTTCCGACTTGCCGTAAACTACTCCCAGTATAGACACGCCCCGTAACGACTCACCGTAAAATATTAAGTAATAAACCCTGAAAAAAGGTTGTTTTGTATTGGAAACCCTTACAATTTGAACTTTATTCTATTTTATTATTAGCTGTTATAGCGGCAATAGAAATACACAATCTGTGAAAATTTCAACTGTCTACCTATTACCACTTGGCCACGGGACATTCGCTATAGCGAATATTCGCGCGGTGCGAACGGCGAAGCGTCTAGGGACTAAAACAAATGTATAGAATCATCTAGATATAAGTAGTCTGTATTCTAAATATTATGTCTTGAACCAAAACTACTACTAGTCTCCAAGCAATATCGAGATAACTTTTAAAGACATTTCGCTCTCGGTCTGTATTGGTCGCGGCGGCGAACGCTACTGTCCGGTGGCGTACAATTTTTGCCGCATGGATTGCCGCCCGCAAGACGCACTGCCGTTCGCGACACCCGTCCCCGGGGCCAGGCGATTACGGTTCATGAGATACAGCCCGGTCACATACAGACGGACAGCAGAGGCTTAGTAATAGAAGCCTAAAAAGAAAGATTTTCGAATTGAATTAAGTGTAATTTCGTGCCCGTTTTCAGGAACTTAGGCTTTAATTATGTTTCTAAAACACAACAGTATATAACCTAATTATTTAATGCTAGAAAAACATATTTATCGGTGTCACGGCAGTAGTAGTAATTGCAATTATATGCGCTATAATTTTACTTATAATATAGTCACGTTGGTAACAAACGATAAACAATTATTTCCACTTATTTTTATAGTTGCTACGTTGCAGTATTGTTTCTAACAACATTATGTAAAACAAATATACAGAGCATGGAAATCAATGTTGTTAGGAAACCTTTTTAAGTGTATATTCTGTGTATTTTGAGGCGAATAAATTGGTCCCAATGGTCACAATTTCATGTTTACTACAATTTGATTAAAATGTTTACTGCAGCGCATGGAGCCTTTTGTTTTGGGTGGGAAATTATCAAATAACTTCTCCCGCTCTAGGCGGAGCGGGAGGGCGTGTCAGACTCTTACTGAGTAAAACCCACCCGTGTTCGTTCAGTTGCCTGTACGTTGCCAGCGGCCACGGTATCCCTTTTGGACTTAGCCTCTCTAACAGGCAGAGTCGGACAAAAACTGCCAGAATAAAAAAAAATATATATCACTTGCTTCCTTCACCGCTTTTGAAGCAGTGAAGGAAACCACCGTGAGAAAACCGGCATGCCTGAGAGATAATTCTCGACGGCATGTGAAGCCAAGTCAGGCCCATGGGCGGCATAGACACCAGGTTAGTCACTAACCACACTTAAAGTTAAAGAAAGACTTCCAAAATAATGTTTAACCATGCTTTGATGCTTGACAGACGGAGTCGCAGTTTTGTTCATGGCTCTGAAGAAACATGAGTACATCCTATGATTTCATCAGAACGCTCTTGATACAAGCAATGTGCTTTATAAACTGCAATTACTTATTACACGATATAGCACAAAACAAATACCGGTACATAGCTTTAATTAAACAGATCTAAAAGTACCGTTTAAAGTTCCCGATAGACTTGAGATTTCACGGTGCAACAATGCGACGATTATCGACTCTTTTAAGTATAAGTAGAACAGTCGGTAAAAAGTTTCAATAGAACCGTCAAGGGAACAATTACTTGCTTGGTGACTATTTGTCTGGCTTGGGTAGAAAGCTAATGGTAATAATGATAAATTCACGACACCATATGGCGCCACTTTGACAAGAGGTCTTCCATTTCGAAAATGAATATAAAATTTAAGATAAAAAAAAAAAAAAAACTGCGCAAACAAAACGCTATCTATAAAAATCAATGCCACTTTTCGTTGTCATTTTATAACTCAAGAACGGCTGGGCCGATTTAGCTGATTTTGGTTTTGAAATGTTTGTCATAGTCCAGGGAAGGTTTAAACGGTGAGAAAATTAGGGTAGGTAAGGTGGGTAGGTAGGGTAGGTAGGGTAGTTAGGGTAGGTAGGGTAGGTAGGGTAGGTAGGGTTTAGATATACCCGTGCGAAGTCGGGGCGGGTAAAGCTAGTAAATACGTACATAAAATACACACACAAAAGTAGCCAAAGGCCTCGGATTCAACCAATAAATAAAAAAAAATACAATGTTCATTGGTTGATGCCACGGACCAAAGACAATAAAGGTCAAGGTGAAGGTCATCATTCGTTTTATGCATTCGTTCATCAATCAGTCTGAACTTAAAAAATATATAGGCGCTTTAACACATTTGGCAGGTGCCCACACCTGACGTCTCAGGTCATTTAAAAAGCCCTCATTGTCTTCTTATAGAGGTATTTTTGGGAATAGTTTTGCGAATGGAAGGACCAGTATTTCATCATCATAATTCTCCTTCACTTATCCCAATTCATTTGTGGTCTGCGCAACATTGTCGGTTGCTTCCATACTTTTCTATTATTCGTCATCTCGGTAGTCACTCCCTTTCTAACCATATCATCGTTCAATAATAGTAAAATAAGCAGTTTTTTTTTTGTTACTAAATTGTATTACAATGTTATAGATTTTTTAAATGAAAAGGACTTTTCTATTCCAACTTCTAATACATAGTTACGAATTTAACAATTGTAACATTTGAATAATGTGAATGTGTTAAATCAATTTTGAATTATTCTATTTGACTGCATATAAATATTCTGGACATAATTTAATCGATTTTGACTTTGTTATACCTATATTATCTTGACTTCAATTATTATTTATTTGTTTTGTATATTGTAATTAAATTTAGAATGACTATATGTAAAATGCAATTAAATGTAATTTTCTATACCTACAAAATTTGTACGCCGTTATTGGTAAAACATGGACGCACACAACATCTATTAATTCAATACCTTGCATGTCTGATTACTCAGTTTAGGTAAACGCATGTTTGACAAATAAATGATCTTTATCTTTATCGTTTCTTTGGTCTTCTCCTACTCGTATGGTCATCCACATTCATACTCAAAACTTTCCTGGCGATGTTTTCTTCATTGCAGTGTTTGCTCCTATGTAATTATTAGCATAATGAGGCTTTAATATTCCCACTGCTGGGATTCAGATTCTCGGTGAGACGGAGTGGGCCGTAATCGACCACGCGGGCCCAGTGCGGATTGGTAGATATCACATGTCTTCGAATTGTTGGTTCTAGGGCATGCCGGTTTCCGCCCGATGTTTCCCTTCACCGTTTTTGCTCCATGTTATTTAAATGCGCTCTTCCTTCTTATTTGCTGATTTTAATGCGAGTGCTGCCCGATCGCTAAAGTTCAAAAAGTTCGGAAAAAACTAATATAAATTGAAATTCGGTACCCTTGTGTTTACAAAGGCTTATGGCAGGCGTGGCCAAAGTATTGATGATTTACAAAGTTCCAACACCGAACTCAAAATTTATAAAACTCGTTACGACTAAACAATGTGAAACTGTATATTTTCAGTATAACATAAATCTTCATTAAAGGCTTGTAATGCTCACCTCTGAAACTTTAGATTTTAGGTATGTGTCACATGAAGGATTGGAGACTGAAATGGAAACTAGACATAAGTTTATCATTCCGTCCGTATCAATTAAAACTTTTGATAGTCACATAGATATCACTGTACAGCCCAGTAATTGCGTAATACACGATCAAACAGAATCTGAATCATTTTGAAACAGATTGCTAATCCATCGCATTCATAACTTCGAAAAAAAATCCTGCTCAACAACGTAAATAACGCAATGAATGTTGTTGAACTGTCAAAATGAAACAGATTTGTCGTAATCGTTTACGAAAATATGTTACGTAATTACATAGCAGTTTTGTGCGTCCAAGCTATGGCTTAACACCACACACTACATAACAATAGGGTGGTAATGGGCTTGTCCCTTATTACATGGGACTTGAAAATAACTGGCGAAATGTGGGAGTACTATAGGTACTCCTCTGCCTAACCCTGCGAGGATGTTATGTCATGTTTTTTTTTCCTGCACAAACAAGACAAAGTATCAATTAATTTCTTCAGCTACCAACAAGAACGTTCTCCCGATAGTTCTGTTCTCACCTCCCGTTTACCGGTTGAATATATGCGTCAGTATCGCAATTAATATGTTTTCCCACCGCTGTGGTATCTTATCAGTGGATCTGATATCGTCTGCTCACTCGAGCGTTCCACAACATCCGTTCATTGCATGGTGGCCGTTCATTCACGACATTGTTTGTTTTCCTTTTTAATGACATTGCAATTTTCTATTCGTGACCACGATTTTTCTGTATTTGTTATGATTTTCTGTTGTGTTATGTTGGGATTGAAACATAACTGTTTCGAATACGTAGTTACGTAACCTAACTTGTGCGTGCGCTTTCATTTTCTTTTCAGCTGTTGTATCTCACCCTGGATATTTCAATGATATCTGATTTTCGTATTATTAAGTCATTCAATTAATAATTATCACACAATTATGACTAGTTGTTATGAATAGCGTCTTAATCGAATCACTGGAAATACTTATTTTTTTATTGTTTAACCCTCTGTCCTCTGACCTCATAACGCCAGATAGTGGCTCAAACGGAATTGGGATATTTTTTGACCTTGTGAATTCCCCAACTTACAAGAAAATAATAAAGATAAAAAGACGTCAAACTAATTAATAACATACTAGATATAACACACAGCGCTAGCCTACTTCTGTTTACTGCAAAGTTTTCTCCTATAACAAGACTTAGACTTCTTATAACTGCTCAAAAGGATAATTTCGGAAGCCTGGGTAAGCAAAAGATCAATTAATGAAAAGACATCCCCGTGATGACGATGTTCACCCTTCTTTATACTTCGTAATCGTTGGCATCTTGAACAACAGCATCAGCTAAAACGCAATAGCAGCTAAGTTACACGCGTGCAAGACTCGGCATGTCGTTTATTTCAAATGTCAGTGTAATGTCAAGATATAATTTAGAAAGTTTAATCGCCAGCGCACGCGTCATGATCGGCTCGCGTGTAATTGCGAGCATTAAGGTTCGGCACACACGAAACGATGATACTTGAGCGATCGGCAACTGAAGATCAAGGTAAACTTAGATCCAGCTGAGTTTTCTTTATTAACAAAACTTTAAGGATTCTCTGTGGTCTGAAATAAACGTTTATAATTATTTCCTTTGAAAAACATATTAACTTTATTTTTAAATATTTCTATAAACATTTAAAGAATAAAAAATAGTAGCCTACCGGTATCGAGAACAGGGTCCAAATACCGGTGGTCGGAGCTTCTGTGAGAGAAACCTCCTGACGATACGCGCCGTGTCCAGAAGTATTTATTACTAGCTGTTGCCCTCGCCTTCCTCTGCGATTCAGGATGAAAAGTAGCCTATGTCCTTCTCCAGGGCATGGTCTACCTATGTGCAAAATTTCATCCAAATCTGTGCAGCCGTTTCAGCGTGAAAGCTTAACAAACCAATAAACTCACTTTCGCATTTAGAATATTACTAGCTGCGTCCCGCGGTTTCACCCGCATAAGTCTCGATCCCGTGGGAATATCGGGATAAAAAAGTATCCTATGTCCTAGGTCATGGTCTACACATGTACCAAATTTCATCCAAATCCGTTCAGCTGTTTTAGCGTGAAAGCGTAACAAACAAACAAACTCACTTTCGATTAAGTAAGGATAATAAAGTTTGTTATAAACTTGATGCAATAGTATTTGGCACCGTAAGCATGATCACAACTATTAAATTCTTGAAAAATATTCCCTAACGGAACAAGACTTTAAATTGCAATGCAGAATAAAATCTATGCAATGGCCAGAGCGTTCGAGAAATTTGTGACCGAAAATGTTGTTGTCGATTTGTTGCGATTAAACGCAGCGCTGTCGCAAAACGCTAGTCGCCGATGATAAAAGCTACATGTGCGCCGAGCGTGACTCTTGTAATTAAACGTTATTATTATAGCACGCGTTTATTAAGACGTAATACAATAGACCACGATAATACGAGTATCTACAAATGGAACGGAAGGAAAGCTGTGCAAACTCGTATTTGGAGTAAACTGATTTATAGATATTACGTATGTGAGAATATTGAAACTATTAACATTTCGTCATCCTTTGCTCATTCTGAGAAGGCAAACAGACGCAAAATATTGGCCTAGGCTCAAAGGACCATCGTGATTTTTTCTACGAGTAAATGAGGGCTTTCATGAAAATTCACGTCACCGTTGTTGTAGTTAGCGCCACTTCACAGCGCTGCCACCTTGTGAACGTCATTTCAAAAAGCCTTCATTTCCACCCTGAAATCAATACCTTTGGTACTAAGTATGATTGCACATTCAACACTTATCTAAGTGCCTGCTAAAACCTTCGCCAAGTAGGGCTAGCGTTTAAGTATTACATAAGTAACTACTAACTCCTCATCCTGGCCTTTTCTCGGCTCATTGCCAGTATTTTCCTGCAAGACAGGTCTCACGCTATTAAGATTCCGTACTCTAATTGCGTAATACACGATCCATCACAAGGACCAGGCCCGGGTCGACGGCGCGTTGTGTTCCACGCGCGCCTCAAAGAGATGTCAGCACCAACTGACGGGGTCCGTAAGGGCAAATGCCTGCCAGGGTTGCGAGTTTGTCCGAAAAGGATATCGCGGCCCCGGCACACAGGCAACGGAAGGAACACGGGTGGGTTTTAGTCAGTAAAAGTCTGACACTCCCTCTCGCTCCGCCCAGAGCGGGAGGAGTCATTTGATGATTTCCCACCCAAAAAAAAAAAAAAAAAAAACAATCTGAATCTTTTTGAAAGATATTGCTAAACCATTGCTTCATATGTACGAAAAATGAGTCTGCTCAACAACATAGATAACGCAATGAATGTTGTTGAACTGTCAAAATGAAACAGATTGTGATAGATCGTGTTTAACGTAATTAGGGTTATGGTCCTAAGCTACGGATACTGGTTCACATAAAGGAACTTTGAACCCTGCTTAAACCTTCGAGCTTTATAACACATACAAATACAAAATCGAATCATGTTCGAGAAAAAATGCACTTAATTTTTGGTTATTTCGCAAACAAAGTTATCGTTCCATTCAGATTACACATTACGACAAATTCTTTCGTCCGTTTACCGTTTAAGTTTAAACAATCGAATCTCGAATATATTGGCAAGCTCTCGCGGTTGCGTGAATACCAATGAATGTTACTGCATCGTTTGGAAGCACACCAAAATGTATTGCCAATTATTTGCGTTTGTTTGTCTGCGTCATATAAAACAGTGCATTTTAGACCATTGTCTAAGGCGATCCATATGCAACTGGTGCTAACGTAGTCTGTTTTTCAGGGTTCCGTACCCGAAGGGTGCCTAATACTGCTGTCCGTCCGTCCGTCTAATCAGCGGGTTGTGTCTCAAGAACCGTAATATGTAGACAGTTGAAATTTTCACAGATTGTGTATTTGTAGTGCCGGTAAACAACGAATAATAAAAATTAAATAAAGTTATTAATTAAAGGGGGTTCCCATACCAGAAACGTTTTTTTTCGGCGATTTTTGCTCGATCTCTGCCCATGGCGGTAGCATGACAACCATAGAAACGGGTTTTCTACGGGTTTTGTCGACGGAAGAATAGACGAAATGACAGATAAACAATCACAATCTGTCATATGGTTGTCATTCTGGTCATACACTCACTAAGGTTGCGAGCATGGTCTAATAAAACAAGGTCTGGCATTCCGGGACGAACACATGCTGACGTCACTATCCAGTTGCCACTCTATTGCAAAAAAACATGATTAAGGAAAGATTTTCAGAAACGAAAGCTTTTATATTGTCGTTTCGTGTGTCTAATCAAACGAAACAATTCAATTCAAACATAAACCAACGTAATTGTTAATTAAAACCTCATTTTTTACTACAAACACACTACAACAGGGGAGTTATTATTACAAACTTCTGGTAACACAGATGTGATGACGTAGACTTGTGTTGCCCACGTGACCACTGTGTTTCGTAATGCCATACCTGTATTATTATACCATGGTTTCGAGTACTATACACCTGACCTTTCCGAAGGACACACCAATAAGGTCACTATAAAATAAAATCGTTAAAGGCTAAGGATTTTTTACTAATCTAATAAATCAAAAAACGCTACTAGACACCTGCGTGGCAGAAAGATAACAAAATAATGTTCCGGACTATATTTCTATGGTCCGGACGATGCCAATGGTATTAGACGCAAACTCAAACTCAAAACTCAAACTAAATTAAACCATTTACAGGCACTTTTGAATTGTCAAATAGTCGCGTAAGTTAGTCAGAAAGTTGAAGCTAGTTGCCCATTCCAAAACGTAGATCTTTATGGAGAAGAACGGGCAAGAAACTCCAAGGACACTCTTTTAAATATAGAAAATAACAAAATCCTGGGTACACTATTCGTACACTATACGCGAAAGGGCAAATATGATTATGACCTAAAAATTAAATCAATATTGAAATAGCTTTGCAAAATGTTCAGCAATTAATCCTAAGCACTCAAACGTTTTAATTTTCATTATTCACTCATAAATATTGATGCTCGCACTGGAATGTGCAAGGACATTTTTACGTCGAATCGTTGGCAAACCGCCGTACAGTGAAAACCTCGTGGAGGATTTTTTTTTTTGTTTTTACACATGACATAGCTCACAGCCTAAGCAAGCTGAAGTGGCAATGGGCCGGCCATATTAGACGGAGAACCGATGGCCGTTTAGGCAGATGTGTTCTTGAGTGGAGACAGTGAATCGGCAAACGTAGGTAAACCCTGAGGCTATGTGGACGATCTTCGCAGTGTGGCTGGTAACGGCTGGATGAGAGTTGTCGAGAATGCAGCTGAATGGCGTGCAATTGGATTGGTGCTATGTCCAGTAGTGGACTGCTATGATGATAACGATGATGACATACCATAACATCACGACTAGTTTCCCCAAAGAATTGGGCAGAGGTGGTACCCACATTTCGCCAGTAATGTTTAAGTCTCATGTAATAGATAGCAAGATTGTGGAGGAGGAGATTGTTTTTCTTTTTATTTATCTGTTGGGTAGAAAACCTCGTAATGCATATTTTAGGACAAACGTGCACAGCTCTAAGATGCTTTTAATGCTTCTTTTGATGATAATGAACCTTAAAGAACGGGCATTTTACAGATTTTATCTTCTCCTGTAAACTGACGTTTATTGCAATCATGAGGTTTTTACGTTCCTTGACAAAGTCTGAATGAACCTTAACTATTCTATTGTTGCCACGCTTTCTAAGTGATGCAACCGATTGACCCATTTATTGACTTCTAATTATGAGCGATGCGATATCTCGATGCGAACCGATCGATCTCGCATCGGAGCTAAATCGATTGTTTTGTTCATATTATTAGCTGTTTCAAAACTTTGATGGCTCTCGATAACTGCTTGCGATATTGCTATTTCATGATGACTTTTGATTTAGTGTTGTGAAATAAGGATCTGTGGTCCTAGCCAAGTTAGAGGTCTGAGAATCGATTTGAGATTGTAGTACATGCCTATCATGTTTTCTTATTTCGATACTGTTCTTCAAAATGTTAGATATTTACTGAAAACTATTTTTAGTTTCTACATGCATGCATTTCCAGTTCAAACTTTCTACTCTAAGTAAGTCAAAAGGATTATTATGGGAATAGTAGGTACTTATTACATCCTTGGAAGTCATGTGGACACAAATAGGAAGGCACTTGATCGCAATACCTTTTTTTTTTTTTTTTTGGTTGGGAAATTATCAAATGCACACTCCCTCTCGCTCCGCCCAGAGCGGCAGGAGTCTCCCGCTCTGGGCGGAGCGAGAGGGAGTGTCAGACTTTTACTGACTAAAACCCACCCGTGTTCGTTCCGTTGCCTGTGTGCTGGAGCCGCGATATCCCTTTCAGACAAACCCGCAACCCCAGCAGGTGATCGCAATACCTATCATTTTGATATTCATAGCTTCATAGGTTTGAAAAATTCGTCTGGTCAACAACGTAAACGCTTAGCAAAAGCATAACTAGCCTATAATGTTCCCACTGTTGGGACTCTTCCTCTCTTCGAGAAATCTCTTCTCTTCTATCTTCTTCTTCTTAATCTGTTCTCTTTTTCTTCTTCGAATGGGCTGTAATCTACCACGCGGGCCCAGTGCGGTTTGGTAAATGTCTCATGTCTTCGATTTTTGTGATTGTTCTAGGACGCCGGTTTCCTCACGATGTTTTCCTTCACCGTTTTGAGAGCAGTGGTGGTGAAATTATTTACACAAAGTAAAGCGCCTGCCTGGGTTCGAACCCACGACCTATAAACCGTAAGTCTGGCCGTTACCACTGGGCCAACACTGCTCTCGTGGCGGAACTGTCAAACTGAATACAATTACCCCGCTGCTCCAAGGACCGCAAGAAGCAGTCGGTTTTTGGTAAAACCTAAATTCAACGTATTTCGGTCCCTGCTTGTAATTGATGAGGAAACACCTATTTCCTTATTTAGGTATCTATATTTATACTAATATTATAGAGCTAAAATTTGTTTGTATGTTTGTTTTTAAGTTTAGTATGTAAGGGGTAATCTCCGGAACTACTAGTCGAATCTGAAAAAATATTTTCGTATCGGATAGCCCAATTCTAAATAAAAATCCCAGGAGGAAGTCGCTGGTAGAAATTAGTACACCATAAAATTGATGTTTAAGAAATTATGACCATTGTATTATTTTAAGATATTATGGCCATTGCATTATTGTATGTAAGTAATGTACCATCAGCTAACAGTAGAATACCTCCTCCTTTTTGGAAGACGGTTAAAATATAAAAATAAGGATTTAACCATTTTTTTTATAGAGCTTTTAAAAAGGTGCCTACTAAGTAACATGGTAATGATACTTTTGAGGGATATAATGGTTGGTACACATACATACTCACGCCTTCTGGGGGTCGGCAGAAATTACAGAACACCCCCTGCTACGGAAAGAACTAAAAACCGTCCTTATTTAAATGTTTTGGTCCTAGTGACTTTTAGTGGTGTAAGCATACCTGGTCTTTTGGTCCGCGAAAGCCAATAAAACATTTATGAATCAACTGAAAGAAAAATGATGTCTAGAAATACTGTTTAGTTGCTATACCTAAATAAAGAAGAATGAAGTCATAATATCTAAGTCAACCTTTCACTGGTGAATGGTGGTTGATTGATGATTCATCATGAGATCCATAAGTCGATTATCAAGATTTTGTGTAAAACATTAATGTGATTGTGTATTTTGTAATAAAACTGTCAATGGTTGATAATTACAAAAAATTATTGTCTTTGATTTAATTGTAATTTTATTAAGGTGGGTGTTTTGAGTTTTTATACAAGACAGCGACGGAATTTTCTCCAGTCATTTCAATGACCTGCCAATTTTCTTCGAAAATATTTTGCATTTTAAATACCTACACTCATACTCAACAAGAATTTAATATTTCATTTATTTGTTTGTTAATATAGGCAAAGAAATTCAGATCTTATGTTTGGTCAACAGAGCGCTATGTTATGCCAGGAGGTGTACTAATATTATGTGCAAATCTAGCTGAGGATTACAAATGAAAATTTACTAATAATATTTGAAAATCATAAATAATCATGGTATTAAATTATAAAATAAATTGAACAATTACTTATTATTTAATACTCCAATTATGGCAGACCTAAATGAGGAATTATTAAAATGTCAAAATTATTTAATGTCAATATTAATAATTGTAATTCTAAATTAATAATTCAAATATTCGTCATTTAAAAAACTTGCATCAAGCTGCATCAAATTTATCAAGCAATTGATATAATTCAAACATTTCAGCTTGTTTATAACAAACATCTGTATCAAAAAACATATTTTTATTAAAACCATCTTGTACGTCTAGACTCCATGCTATTCAAATCATGTTTTTAGTTTGTCAATAATTAACGCCATGTTGACGTCACTCCTTTAATTCTTCTACCAAAACATAGACTACCATGGATCGGACACTGGCCATTAATCTTGTGTCCAATAAATTATAATTAGAAGGCGTTTTTTGGGAGTAAACGCGAGCAAAGCCTGTTATTAACACTGTTGTGTGTCAATGACCTATTTCTGAGTGTGGTTAATTATATCCCTATTGTTAGCCTTGGTTAATTTCTCCCCTAGAAACAATTGGTCGAATCTTCGGTTTCTGAAAAAAATATTATTTGGAAAATAGGAAGCCTGGAAGAGATGGCAGAAAGTGATAAGGCCGCCCATTGTATGTTATGTAGTGTTAAATGTATTATTTGCTGTATATTCTCTGGTGTACAATAAATTATATATCAATAAATCGATAAGCCATAGCCTTTCGAATCTCAAGGTAACTACCGTGATGGGTGGACAGAAATAACAACATCTAATCAAATAACTTTACATGAAAACCAACACATCTAACAAAAACTTATGAACATTTTACAATTTTGACATCAACCAACTGATCAGCAAATCAAAAGAATATCTATGTCCTATGACTATAAAAAGAGCAAGAAACATAATAATAATATGATTACATAGAGATAACAAGCATCGCAAATAACTGTACCATGACAAGGTGGGTGTGGCTACATCACTAAATAGCTCCCGTAGTGACTCATAACCAACCTAATTCGACGTTCATCGCTGCATTTCTATATAGTAACGTACAACAAATATTTCGCAAGTCTTCAACGGATACTGAACATAAATGCCATCCCATTGTGTAGATTATATGGCGTGAATTAAGTTATTTTCTTTTGTTGGAAAACCTAACACTACTTAATGTATTCTTAACCACGTTCCACAACACGTGGGTATGGATGGCATTTACATCCCTTTGTGCGATGCGACGCAATAGGGACACGATTTGATGTACCCAGATTCGTATATAAAAATATGGAAGTAAGCTTTATATTAACGATTGTTTTTGTCACACTGTAACCTAACTATCCATAGTTATTGGCAGGGAGACAGACAGCTTTTCTTTTTTTTAAAACTAGGTATTAATAAAAGGTTAAGTCAAGTCCTTATTGAAGATGGAAACCAAAATAATACGTAGTAAATAGTTATATTAGAAGCTGTGGTAAGGTGTCTGGCGCTGTCCTAATAGAATCGATCGTCACACGAATACGCGATAGTTGCTTGTGATCATATGTTCTAGCTCGTCGCTCATTTGTTTGGCGAGCCCGAACACATAATCGCGACGATCGTTTTCAAATATTAAATTTTTTTGGTATACCATTCTGATATTTACGATTCCATATCCTACTACAACAAATATTTATGTAAAATTTTCCTAAAGCATAGCTTCGCTCACATAGAACGCTGGTTTCCCATCATATAAACAGTGTGAACAAGCCAGTAATTTTGCTCAGCCGTCCTTGACTCCGCGGAGATCGTCGACACTGGTTTGGTAAAATCCAAAATTAATACCGTCTTACACGTGCCCAGGGTTGGCAAACTACTTGTTTACTAAATTATAGGGTTTCCGTAATTAAGATCTGGGTATTGATAGTCATGTTTCTATTTTTTTTCTTGGAAATGGGACAGAATTGTTTCTAGAAAAGGGTTAGGAAAACTTGGAATAGGGTGAATGATTATTGCGATTTCGATTTATCTTAAGGTCATGAATTTAGTTTTTCAAATTTTCCAAACGACTTATTATATGATTTTTTTTAGTCGACATTTTTTTTTTTTATCCCAGAGACTAATTTGACATTTCAAGTGATTGTTGTTTGTTTTTCAATTTGGAGTTTGACATTTGCACCTGTCAAATTAGACATGTCAAACGATATTTATTTTTAACGGTTCTTATTTTTGAGTTGCAAGTAGAATACGTTTTAGTCTCTCTCTTTGATAACTATGTAAGTACTTCTCGTAATAAATTCTTACTGTGTTAAATATTAGTAGAACTAGACAACAAATAAAGAGAATATAATATGAAGACCAAGAATAAAATATTCACACAGTATTCTTCAAGCCGAAAACATAAAAGAAATATTTAAATTCTGGTACAAGTTGGTAGGGCAACCCTACGCAATTAAAGCGGTAGACACACAACCAGTTTTGTAGCTATCAGTTTCTGTACGCAAAGTAATTTATAAAATTAAGGTAATATTATAGAAAGGTGTAGAAATGCATACGAGAAATATCCTTATTCATGAAAATTTTATATTTGGATAGGGCCTTTTGATTTTCATGATGTCATTGAAGCGCGAGGGATTTTTTTTTTAAATAAATATGGGAAAGACAGTACATCTAGGTGTACACACAAAAAATAAATCTTACAAAACGAACCAATGCTCAAAAAAGTGACCCTATAAGGATTCCGTATTTTCCTTTTGACAAACGGAACCCGAAAACGAACGTTTAATCTGTGACACTGTAAATAACGCAATTATAATTAAACGCAAAACTCCGAGTGGTCCTTCTGTACTTTACTCTGAAGAAAAACATAACACTGAAAGGAAAATACATAAAACTAGTTTTAGTCAGCATAGAGTTTTAGTGTGTCAGGTTAACTTAGCTTAATTCTTGTGCTGTTTGTAATGAGTAGTAAAAATATAAAACGAAACGGAAATGTGCTCGCGCCGTAAAGATAGCATTCGTAGGTACCTATTGCAGTAATTATGTACGGGGTCTAAGTTTTACTATCTTTTTCATGTTTTTGGTATGTGTAGGTATACTTACCGAAGACTTTAATTGATTTTATTGCTGGTTTATATTAGGTATTTATTCTTTTACAAAGTTATAAGAAATTGATAAAAAATTGATATGTAGAAGTATCTTAAAAGATCTACTTACAGAAATAAACATCATTTCAATTGTCATACTTTATACAGAGTGGATTTTTTAGATGGGACAGTAAGGGCAGGTACCTTACTTACCTTAGCTACTGGATAATAGTCTTAGGGAACTGTCGTTTTAAGAAATTCTGAGCAGAATTCACCGATCGCAACAAGAAAATGGCCAATTTTCATAAAAAGTTGTTTGTTGTTGTTGTATGCCAATCGATTTTTCCATATAAGTATCAAAAAACTTTATAGGACCAAATGAGGTATGAGTACCTACTAGAAAAGTCAGAAATCGCAAAAAACTTTTCCCATACATTTCGTAGGAAATAAGACTCCAAATTACTATTTTATGATGGATTCTGGTCCTAATTTTTGGTCCTAATGGTCAACAAAAATAAAAATTGTTTGTTATATCATCAAGAAAACGATGTTTAATTCAGTTGCAGGTTCCTTTGATAGTCTCGTTGGCTATCAAAGAAAAAACTTTAAAAAAGTTTTGTTATTAAAACGCTTGTTTCTTACTGAGGGTAAATAATGCACTTGTTCTCACAAAGAAAATAAAGTAAACAACGAACTATTTTTAAACAGCTGATAACCTTCTCGCTCTTCAAACGCTTAAGAAAATAAACTGAAAGACAGAAAGAGTAACAGTAACCGTTTTTATTTTATGCAATTTGGGTTTAATAATTGCACTTAATTTCATAATATGGCGTATCAGACATCAAGCCGGAAATTAGGTCACGTTCGAGAAAAATACTAGATCAGAGCCCAGTCGCGGCTGTAAATCCTTAGAATCTAAGGCTTTACAGTCACTGGTAGGATCATCATCTAAGGCTTAGATGATGATAATGTAATAGGTAATACGGGCTGGTATTCGCAACTCCACGTCAAAGCGCGTACGGGTGAGAAAATCGGTTATTCGATCCACCCTAGCTCCTCAAAGAAGGCTAGCAACCCCTTCAAGTTGTTACTGGCCTGATATGTATCAGGCACCATGATTTCAAAATAAGAAACAGCAAACATATTAGACTTGAATCAAAATCAAGTTAACAAAACAGTTCCTACTTACTAGTGATTTCGATTGCTGAATACGGTTTTAAAGCCATAATAAATTACTTTTTAAGATGACTCTAATTTGTTACTAACATACTATTTAAAATTATAGATTTATAGTCTCAGTCTATATACTCGTAAATGATTGAGTCAGTTCAATAAACTCATTATTTTGTTTTATATTCTACGAAAAAAAGCTTAAGTAGGTAAACACTACATTTTTCAACAATTACTTCACATGAACACCAGTCTATCCTTTAAAAGCAAAGCTTTATTTCAACGTGAAGTGTTTTATTTTTTTGCAGATTTAAGTTACGTTACCGACCTAGAATTTTTATCAAATTCATTCCGTAGCTAGCGACAAGTTGGTTTCAAAGAAATTTATAGAAACCAGTCGTGTCGCTGCGACACGTCGCCTGCTGCTGCCGCCTGCGGTCGGCTACGGAATGGTACCTTAACTGTTCTGACGGATCAGAATTTTAAAAGAAAACAATGCTGGCTGGTCATAAAATGAAGAAAATTATATGAAGTAAAACAATTGCCAGCATCTCTTCCGTCACCCAAGTAATAATGTCAATGCAATATCAATTTGCTTCAACATGATCCTTTATCCGATGTATTGTTTACGGTCACTACTTTATATTATAAAACCATTTTATACAAAACATTCAGACAATTTGAAAGCGTTTAGTACCATAACTAAACGACAGACAGAAAGTGAACGGTTGATGAAAACGAATTCAGTAATTCAGGAAATGAAATAAATGGCTGTAAACTTAAATTTTGTTTCAACAACAAATATTTGTGATGGTACAGACGTTGTTAAATTAATGTCAGGAATGTAAATATAGGAAATTACTTTACTAGATGCATGGGTGTACCCAGCTTTTGGGCCAGGGGAGTCAAAACAGATATTTCTAAAGCTGGGGCACACGTTTTTCCCTACATCTAGTGTGTAGAGAAAACACCTGCAGGAGATCCTAAGCTACAGGTAATAAAATAAATAAACTGCGTCCTTGCTTGCTGCGTTCGCGTATTTTGCTTGATACAACAACATCTGGGGCTGCCCCACCTGCCCCCCCCCCCTGGGTACGCTCATGACTAGATATTTCTCAACTTTATCAAGATATAAATCTAAACGAATTCATTATACAGTTATAGCATTATACATTTAAGGTTTTTAATGTGTAACATATTTCCTCTTGCTTTCCTGCAATCTGTGGGAGCGACTTCATGAAAAGGGACGGAAGTGTGTAACAGGAAGCTGGGGAAGCGAGCTCTATTTGATTTGACCAATGAGCGCGCGCGGTGCCGGAGTTTGCCGTCGTTACCAACCCATTTTCCGAGAGGTTGGTACTGTCAGCCAAAATGTCAGATGTTACACATCAGCGACTACAGTAAGGCTCGCTTGTTTTTTTAAATAACCAACAAGACAGTGAAAATTACCTGCAAGCATTATTAAAGTTCTTGCAGACTCAAGGCGAAAGTAATACTCATTTTATTGGTCCATGGACCTCAAAAATAAACACCAATCAAAGGTTTTATTTTAAAATCCACGTTCCAATTACGAACATTGATTTCTACTCAGGCATGTTTTTGAAAAGTGCAAGCACAGCACTTGTTAATGAGTTTGCAAAAGAAACTGGGTTATAAAAACAAGAACGAAATTATTGATTTAACACTTTTGCGTAATCTGCTGAATAGATCAATTATGATTGCTTTATAAAATCCATAGGAAAAGTAGAAAGTACCTACTCTGAATGGTTTGTCGAAATCTTCAACTGAATATGACGCCGAAAGACTCTTTAAAATTGATTCATGAATAAAATTATTGCAGATACGATTATTTATCGATAAAGGTGCAGCAAACAGATTTATCGATTTCATTTATCGGAAGTGTCGAGCGATAAACATCGAGTGGCTCAAAGGACTTGGCAACCTCTGATAAGCAAGGACTACTTACTGGGAACTGGGAACTGGGAAGGGAATACTTTTTCATATTGATTTTCAATAGGTTTTGGTAAAATAATAAGAAGTAGGTCGGTGGCTTAAAAAACATCAGCTATTTGCCAGTGAAACTTCTGTCAAAATCGGTCCAGCCGTTTCGGAGATAAGCCGGAATAAACGGAGACTAGACGAATATATATCTAAAAAAGTCAGACAGATAGACAAATATATCAAAATAAATGTTTTTTTGTTTTATGTACCGTATATACTTTTATATGCATTAAGTAAAAAGCTGGTATTTTGACATTACAAACAGATACTTCAGTTTTATTTATTTGTATTGTTATATTTGTATAGATGCATACAAAGATGCAATTTAATATAACAAAAACGAATTTAGAAAATCTTGAATTTTATATAAGAGTCGCTTTCATTTTTATAGGCACTTCGCGTTTTACGACTATGCTATAAATTATATAATTTATTATATTATATCTTGATTGAATTGTCTGCATTTTTATCAATGTATGGATCTCTAGATATAAATCGAATAGTCCAAATATAGATTAAGTAATCTGTTGAATCTAAAATACATTAATTTGTATTAAAATGCTTAGGTACTGAAATCGCTTATAATTTTTGACTAACTATCCTAACTATATACATATATAAATAAAGTGAGTTTGTTTGTTACGCTTTCATGCAAAACAGCTGAACAGATTAGGATGAAATTTGATATAGGGTTAGAGCTTTCCCTGGAGAAGGACGTAGGCTACTTTTCATCCTGGATCGTAGACGAAGTCGCGGGCAACAACGATTTTTTTTTTTTTATTAAAAGATAAAACTACGAGTAGATTTATTGAATAATCACTATTATTTCATCTCATTCTTATTGGCTTTTTCATGACGATCAAATTACTTAATGTAATGACATTGTCAGTAAACAAAAACTCTGCCACTTCTTTCAACAATCAGATTATTATATTTCTTCATACTTTTGGGCCCTATCAGAATACCAGCGCTACGGTATATATATTTTTTTAAATATCGCCGCATTATGCTGAGATAGGAGCGTTTTTGCCCCGCACAAGTTGTTATTTTCTTGTAAGTTTTTAAATGCACCTTTTTTTGTTTTTTATTTTTATTATTTTTTATTGTAAATGCACCTTTTTTGTTTTTTATTTTTATTATTTTTTATTTTAAATGCATATTTCTCTCATTATTACTGTGCGTGTCACAAATAAAATATTTTTCTTTCTTTCATACTCATGTGATTAAATCGTATTTATGGCTCGAATACAATAAACCAAGGCCGTTCCCATAGTGTAAGGAGTTCATAAAGGCTGGAATGTCGTTGGGGTGGCTTCGAAGGCCGACCACAGACACACCTGCGTGTCCTGACACCCGATATCATTGAAAATATTGTACTTAATTCACATGCAATTTTGTTCTACTTTACGTTTATGAACTTGCGAAATATGAGGTACGGTCAGCAACGAAACCCGATCGACACTGTCAGTTTTAGGGACACAATACCATTTTTTTTTTCTTTATCCACCACGGCGAAGTTCTTGGCCTGCATCTCACCTGATGGCAAGTGATCATCAGGCCGAAGGTGGAAGTGAGCTTCACTCGGAACCATCAACCACAGAGGAACTGGCTCTTACCTCTAACTGCCGAA
This sequence comes from Agrochola macilenta, assembly GCA_916701695.1. Classification (NCBI taxonomy): domain Eukaryota; kingdom Metazoa; phylum Arthropoda; class Insecta; order Lepidoptera; family Noctuidae; genus Agrochola; species Agrochola macilenta. The sequence goes on along the minus strand of OU753560.1, from coordinate 15,728,181 downwards.
ACACAACAATACTGTTAAGATTGTGGTAGCTAGCCAGGCAGACTTATAACAAGCCCTACCATCAACCAAACCGAGCATAAATGTTTGGCCCACTGGGAACCAAACACGGGACTCCTGGGTCTAAGACAGGACCAGGTGGTCTAACCACAACACCACGGAGGCGTTAGTATAATAGGCACAGAATACATTAAATAAGTAGTTGTACTGCTTTTCGTGTAATAGTTTAAATTATCTTAATTTCACATCTGTTCCGTTTTTTTTAAATATTGTGGTTAATTTATTATGATTAAAAAATCTGTAGAATCGACTTTCGTTGCTGACCGTACCAGGTTTTTCGACACAGCTTTAAAACCCCAGTAGACACTATCTTGGATGTCAATATTGTCAATGGTCGTTACATAAAAGTTATGTCCGCTAAAATATCGAAAGTGTGAATAAATAAAAACTGAAATACAAAATGGCATGAAACTTAATTCTTTTTTATCGAACTACTTATGCAAGGTGATCAAGGAAATGTGAAACGGTTCTCACTTTGTATTTCAATTCCATTCTGTAATTTACGAATTTTAAAATGGAAGCTGAAACGGTTTTTGTAAACTCGATTTGCGGCATTACGATTGCAATCGCTTTGAACAAGAATGGTTAAGTCTGAAAATAAGGCCATATTTACATAAATTATTTAACCTATCTACGTACCTACATTGATAGTACAATAGTTTAGAATTCTCAAATAATCAACATTTTAAAATTAAAGCTTAGCACGATATTTCGAAGCATATATTCTGGTTATATATTTTATTTTATTAATTATTTTTTATTATATACTAAGAATATATTTTATACTTTTTGCTGTGTCCTACCGGGTCATTAATTGTACCTTAGCTCTAAGCCATTGTAACACCTGTAACCTGTATACCTACATTATGGAATGCAAATAAAGATATGAATATGAATATGTATGACTAGAACCGTAAGTTCCGTGTGGTGCCGACCTAAAGAATGGTACTATCCCATTTCTTCCCGTGGGTGTCGTAAAAGGTGACTAAGGGACTCACTAGAGAATGGGCAGCAGCGTTCTCTACGCATTTAAATACCATACTGAGATCGCCAACCCGCCGCGTGGCGATTATGGCACACCCCCCCCCCCCCCCATTTGGGGGAGGCCTTTGTCCAGCAATGGATGTCTTTCGCCTGAAATGATAATGAACGGAACTCATATTACAGCCAATTAGCCAGGCACTTCTCTAGTCCTAGATAATAAGCCTCCATCAACACCATTGACAATCAAACATACTTATCTCGATCACAAACTCGCCATCATTCAATCATTCGATCGGAATCGTTCCACAACTTCTGTCACCGGTATTATTCATCGATCACAACAGATGAATGAATGGGTTCAGCCGCCAGGGCGCGGGCGTGTGAAAGTGGAAAACTACCATTGTCCTTCTACAATAGGTGAACGCAAGTATAAGCAGTGAAAGTTGCTTCGAATAGGTCTTTTAAACATACAGGAGCTAGTGAACTTAAGATGTTATTTATACACCTTGACATTTTAGTAGTCTTACAAAGGGCCAAAAGTCAATGTATCCGACATAAAATACCTCTAGGAGCAATTAAAAAATTATTACTATTTTTTTTTTTATTGAATATTTAGTAGTCATTGTATATATGAAGTGGGCTGCTTTTGTAAGACGACTAACATGTCACGGTTTAGACTGCTTAAGAGCGCTTATCCTGAAAGTTGGCAACGTCGCAAATAGCTGTCAAATATTTACCTGTTTTGATTAATTTGGCAATATTACTGTATGGAAATAAGAAATGTGGCTAACTGACAAACTGAAATATTGATTATGAAATGCAATAGTTAATATCGTAACAACGAATATTTAGTTTTAGATGTAAAAAAAAGTATTTGGAAACTTTTCATAATGCCTTTTATACCTAAAAAGATTACAACATCAAATAAAATTCAGTGTTATAATTACAATTCATTATTAATATTCTAGTTCGCTAGTTAGCCTCATTTCATATTTCCATACAGTACATCTATTTGCGACGTTGCCCACTTTCAGAATAAACGCTCTTAAATTGTTGATGCTGTCCACACATTTGGTACTCGTAATGTGAAGAGTTGAAGAAGGTTGTACCTAAGTGTCATGTATTAATAAATGTACCTACGTCTTTTAATTGTTTCTTGGCCCTGGCAGTAAACTCTAAGAAACAAATAAAAAAGGACCTAAGAAAATTGTTTAAAGTTTAAGCCACGCTAACCTAAACTAACTTAAAGACTTTAAATGAGTATCCAGCCTGTCTAAACGTATAAAATGTAACAATACTACTTGTCATATTAACAAAAATAAATAAACTTGACTGCTATTAAAGATTGTTGCACTCGGTACACAAATAGTGATAAGTTAGCTCACGAGTGCTACGGTGTCCCAATTTCTCGAGTTTGCCTTATTACGATAAGTTGTTGGCATACTCCATATTTAACTTGAAGATACATCAACAGACACACATTACAACACCTTTAATTCAATTTAATTACAAATTATTTAATAATGAGACTATCAATGTATTTATATTTAAAACTGATCTAATTTGCATTATCTGTGGCACTATTCGTTATCATTCACCTAATAATTGATTTCAAATTATCGAGTTTCAAATGAAGGTTTTCTGAAATGACGTTCACTAGGTGGCCACACTGAGACGTCAAGTCCAGGCACCTGTCAAAAGTGTCGAAGCGCCTCTATTTTCTTTAGTCGTGACTAAATGATGAACGAATGAATAAAACGAATGATGAACGTCATCATATATTTTTTATATTCATTGTCGTGTACTGGTGGCGTGAATTTTCATGAAAACCCAAATTGGAATGCAATTACATTCGAATTTCAAAGTTGAATACAGGCTGGTTTTCTGGCGCCTCAAACCAACTAACGACCATGATCATACTGCGATGGATGATCGCAGTATGATCATGGTCGTTATGCATCTGTTTGCTAAATTCCTAATTTATTTGTGTCATTGCCCTCCCGTATTCAGCATTTAACTCTACGAACCTGTTTTGTAGTCTAAAGAACCATGTTCAGTATGATTCTGCTCTCCAAGCGAACGGACTGAATCGGTTGACGAGTTCATAATGAAACATTGACAAAATACCGATGCTAATTTGGACATGTTTTTCAACAAGTTTTATAAATAACTCTTTTCCTTTTACAGGTAAGTCACCAACTCACCATGACTCAATGGATTGCGGCGACATGACATCGGCGTTCTGTAGTAAGATTTTTTTTAAATAAGAGTTGGGACGAATGCGGGTTCTGCCGATTACGAATGTTCGGCTCAAACAACAACAAACAAAAATGAAAGATAAGATTTTGCTTGACATGATCACTGTAATGGAGGTAACTTTTAAGAAGCTTTATAATCGGCTTAGTGTTCGATTCACACGAAATTATTCGCTCGAAACTGGCGAATCGTCACTTTTTATTATTTTGTTGCCGATGCGCACGAAGTAAATTTATTTGTGGGCGAATCGATAATTCCAGAAAAACGTTTTAAGCAATTGGCATATTTTGAATTTTAGGCAATGAAATTAAGAAAATATAATTGGCAAATATTGTTCCTAGTGTACTTTTTGACAATTCGCCCGTTTCGGGCTAATAAATTCATGCGAATCGACCAATAAGCCTTATAATCATAAACTTTTTTTAGTAATTTCCGAATGCAAACGATAGCAGTTTTCATTCCATGTCTATTTCTCCTGTATTAGACTCCAATTTCTAAATCATACAATGACTAATCTAAAACAAAATGCCCAACGTGACTGTCTCTTAGTTTACCAGATAGAAGATTTAACTAAGATAAGCCACGCGCCGGATTTTGTGGGCATTCGCTATCTTTTAATTAAGTTTTACTAGTAGTTATAAAAGTTTTTTTTTCTATTAAATTATGATTCTTAACAAGGCTATAATTACTTCAACTTAAACAAAATTTTATAGTACAGGTCCCGTCATGTAAAAAGGACGCTAGCCGTTAGACCAAGAAGATATATTTAGAAGCCGGGGGGGGGGCTCCCCTTTTAAAGTTAATTTTCGATAATTTTCATGAATATTCAGTAAAATATAGGCGGTCACATGCCCATTGACGACATTGTATACGTGAGTAGTGTACTTCTGTTATTTAATTTGAGTTATAATAGTATGATTGTGGTGTGTATTTGAATAATTGGTTACTAACATAATTTTAAGTATCTTTAAGGTATGAGGAACAGGGTGTATAGTTCACTCATCCACCATAGAAAAGGGAGGATCCTCCATCCAGACGGGTGTCTTGTCTGGCGGGCAACTGCCCAGAGGTTGAAGTTTGGAGATTGTTTAAATGTCCATCACGCGGTAAACTCGAATTGCGCGATGCAGGATTTGTGTGACGTCAGGATGTTGTGTGACGTCAGCGTCTTTGATGCGTAGTTCGCATGTGGTGATTGTAGATGCCGCCACATATCTAACAAAAATATGGATCACTGAGTCTGAAGTAAATAAATAAAATAAAATTAATTTCCAGATAGAAGGAAGGCCTATGGTACACCATTGATCCTTAGGTAAAAATGCTATGACAGAAGGTATATTTAAACAGTTGCAAACAGCATAACGACAGTAAATCAGAAACATCGGTTTCGCATGAATCATTTAATCGAAATTAATATGCGAAAATCGCGACTATTGTATTCGAAATCGTTTGCTATCTCAAATAGTATCGCGACAGTCACAATGGACCGCCAGTTATTCGATACCGTTATTTGAATCGATAGTTTACTGTTAACATTATCACGACTGGGCTTAGACTCGATTCGTGCTCGTTTTATTTTGAACTTTTTTATTGACCTAGCCTAAAACTTTTTCGTCTGTAACTTTTTGGGTGATGGATCGGTTTTCTCAATCAAAAGGATATTAGGTACGATGGACGAAAGCTTCCTTTATTTAGGAGCATTGAATTGAAATCTTTATTTGACTAGCCTTTCGCCTATTAGGAGCGTTTATTCGGAAGGTGGGCAACGTCGCAAATAGATGTCAAATATTTCACTGTTTTGTTTAATTTGGCTTAACTGGCGAACTAGAATACTGATTATGAAATGCAATAATTAATATCGTAACACCGAATATTTAGTTTTAGATGTTAAAAAAGTATTTGGAAACTTTCCAAATGCCTTTTCCACACCTAAAACGGGTACAACATCAAATTCAATGTTATAATTGCAATTCATTATTAATATTCTAGTTCGCTAGTTAGCCACATTTATTATTTTCGTACAGTAATATTGCCAAATTAATCAAAACAGGTAATTTTTTGACAGCCATTTGCGACATTTGTGACGTGGCTTCACACGCCCACGAGAAATATCTCTCGGGCATGCCAGTTTCCTCACGACGTTTTCCTTCACCGTTTTTTAAGCATGTGATAATTATACAATACGCACATGAATCCGAAAAGTCAGAGGTTTTGGGTTTGAACTCGAGACCTATGACTTGGCAGGCTTGTCTTTCAAAAGTACAAAGCCAAAAAAAACTTTAACTTTTGCACCCAATGATTAGTATTCACGTCAACGGCATGCAATCTGAAACGTTTACTAATGTATGTAGATGGGGTATAAAACTTCTCTTCCGACGGTTCTTTCACGTAAATCACGAAGCCATTTTAAGGCTGTCAAACGGGATTTGTTCAAGCCTTGAAGTTGAAGATCACGTTGCGAAGATTCATTGCTTGTGCAGTCTATGTGTCTTCGTGTTGTCACCGAAAAAGGCGAAAATGCTGTTAAAAAGTTTATATTAATGGCGTAAACTTGATCGTGTGATGGTTCGGAAAGAAAAGAGTGTGGCACTTTTTCAAGTGGTGAAGGATTATTTTTGATCAAGCCGATGATCAAAATGATGATCAAAATCAGCAGTTTTTTTAAATACAATATACACGAAGCTCTTCGCCTTCATCTCACCTGATGGTAATTGATGATCAGGCCGAATGTGGAAGCGAGCTTTATCCGGAATCCTCAATCACAGAAGAACTGGCTATCTTACCTCTAACTGCCGAAACACAACCATGCTGTTAACATTGTTGTTATGGCGGCAGACTTGGATAAGATGATGGTGGTAGATAGCCAGGCGGACTTAGAACAAGCCCTACCACCAACCAGAGCGAGCAGAAAATGTTGCCTCTGCTGTGAATCGAACCCGGGACTTCTGGGTCTGAGGCAGGTGGTCTTACCACTAAACCACAGAGGTGGTTAAAAGCTCGTGCAAACGAGCGCGACGCGACTAACAATACAGTAACAATACAATATCTAAGAAAATTCCACGGTATAACAATAACCGGTGTCGCGTCGCACCAGTCTGTACGAAGCTTCAAACACCAATTCAAGCGAGTCGCGTTGTGCCGTCGCGTCGCGCTAGTCTGCACGAACCTTGAGTCCATCTCGTCTGTGTTTAGGTACAATCTAGGTAATGGTATTGAGCATCATCCTCAATACTCAATATCTTTATTGCTTTACCATAACGTGTACTTAGGTGGTAACAATATAATTTAGATCATTATGGACCCTGTAGGGCATAGCAAAAGGGTAGGAGAGAGGAAGCCCTGTTTTAGGAGATTGTGGGAACAAGTTTTAATCAAGTCAAGGCCTAAGTTTTATCCTTGATGTACAATGATAACTCTAAGCACAGTTTTTGGCTTTTGTTTGCAATGCACAAAGACACATGTGCTCACAACCTAAATCTAATTTTAGAAATGGAAGACAGTATTGCCTCATAGTCATAATTTTGTGGGGTTGTCAACAAGTTCCATGACACTTGGAACCTATTTTTTTTAGTCAAAAGCGGCCTGAACTAATTTCTGTATGAACATAACTGTCGTCTTGATTTCTTGAATGAAGTCGTGGACAAAATTGCAGGCACCGCGACCTGCTCTCAAGATGAGCTCCGGCATCCCGTTGCCATACCTACCACAGAGAGAGACAGAAGTATTCCACTACATTAGTGTGAAAGGGACGGAGATAATGCGTCCCGTTTTAAAGCGCATGTTTGTTTTGAGATATCTCGGGCGCTTAATCTCGTGTGTTTAATGGATATCTAACTTGAGAATGTACTTTGGTGGAGATTTGGCTTTTGCGGGGCAGGTGGCCCTGTTTCTAAATGCTTTAATCATAAATCATAAATCATTTATTACTTTGCAAACATGGGTAATTATTACATTGATGTTTTATCTTGTTATTGCTGTTAATGCTTGTTTTAGGGAATGTGACTTATAGAGGTTAGTAGCCCCTACGCAATTAAATTAACAATAATTAATGAAACCAAATAAAGTATAATCAATATTTATTTTAATTTAGATAATAATATAATTCATGTAATAATGTCATGATTATGTTCATGTGTATTAATGTCATGATGGCAGTGGTTAAGACCTCGCCTGTCATGTACGAGGTTATGGGTTCAAATCCGGGCAAGTACCAATGTGACTTTTTCAATTCATATGTACTTTCTGAGTTTATCTTGGACATTACTCACATCGGTGAAGGAAAAACATCGTGAGGAAACCTGGACTTTTACCTATAGTTAATATAAGTCTGCAATCGCCAACCCGTCTTGAGCAAGCGTTGGTGATCAATGCTCGTGCCTTCTCTGTATGAGAAGAGGCCTTTGCCCTGCAGTGGGACAGCAACAGGCTGGTATTATTATTAATAATATAATTAAGAAATGCTGAAATGTGAATGAATGAAGTAAATAAAGTTAAAATTAAATCGGGTATAAACCTGTAACATACAATTACATTTCCATCATATCAAAAACAAATTGTGATTTACTTACAAGTAAATCACAATTTGATGATTTGAATTGGGAGCCTTTATAAAAATCTGTCAGTACACGAAACTTTGAAGTAGGTAAGTTAATAAACCCAGAAACGTCAGGATTAATTATCTTTATTTCACAATGCTGAAGTGTTAAATGGTGTCTCTAGATGTTACGATAAAGTTATGGTCGCGATAACATATTATGAAGACATTTACGACCAACGATTTCTGATAAAAAATATTTTAAAACTTTATTTCCTTGTTCACCTTCTTGTAAAAAAATACGTTTACGATACGTACCTATCGTTATAATAAATATATTTAATTTAATTCATTAAGATTTAATATACGATGCAATTTACGTCCTGAATTTCTGTTGAGAACTGGGGTATGCGTACAAGGATACATTCGGTGAGTAAAGTCGAGTTTCAATAAATAAATGTTAGGTGGGTACAGATTTTTATTTCCTGGCCTATTATTTTCGCTTAGTAGCAAGTCACCAGATTCTCAACTCACCAGATTCTCAACTAACCAGATTCACAACTCACCAGATTCGCAACTCACCAAATGTACAATGAAACACAAAATCACATAAAATAACAGAATAGGTACTTTACTGACCAAAAAAAAAAAAATAAGTAGGTAATCCGAAACAAAACCGAAATAATACGGAATTCTTAATATATTATGTAGTTTACTTCTTTCACCTAGGTGCATTAACAATACTTTTCGTAAATATTATTCACCTAGGTGCATTAAGTACCTATACTAAAAGTAAACCTGGATTAATGCACTAAGTTATTTTTAACCCAGGTGAAATAAGTTAACTACACTGAATTATTCTGCCACAAAATGCCAGAAGCAGAGCTGCCAGAAACAAAAGAATACTATATTCACAAAAAAAAAAACGAAACAAAACCAAAATAATACGGACATTCTATTATATTCGCGACGTCAATTGGATACCTTTAGTTCGACCACCAACATGAAGGGTCTCGGATTTTATAACTATAATAATAATGATTCAGAAGGTATGGGAACTCAAAGTAGCTATATGCGTCATACAATCACTTACACTAATTTTACTATTTAAGCAATCCGAAATAATGTTCTTAATTCTTTCATCTTTTTGTAATAATTTAATACTTCTTTGGTTTTCCTTAAAATGCAAAGCGGTTTTTTTAATTTTGATATCTTGGACATTTGCTTCTTTTTTCAAAATTAAAATACATTTAAACAATGATGGTTTAGTTGTTATTTTTGTGTTTAAGCGTCTATGCCACCCTTCGATGGCGTTAGTGGTCCTATTCTTTTCTCCATAACAACTAAAAACTTCACTGGTTACTTTTATGATCCATTGATTATCAAAATAGTTCTTGAATTTCATAAAAGATTCAGTTTGTGGTGCTATTTCACAAATGCCTAAATATGCTTCAGGAATTATTAATGGTGGTAGTAAAGGTAATAAAGTGCAAAGATGCGTAATTTTTTTACCTTCGCGAGTATCGCTCAAACCAATTTTTTTGCTCATTCTCCAATTGGCATTCTGAAAATGATAATAGCATCCCTTTACTAATGCATCAGAAAACACTTCTTTCACCGCTTGCATCGCTGCAATTTCATAATCACATTTGTATGTTTTTATGTTCATGCCAAATTGTTCCTTTAGTACCCGAAAAAAACGATAGTATGTATTTTGGCATTTGTCAGGAAGAAATGCGTAAACTAGAGGCACAAAACCAACAGCATTTTCATTGTGTGATAAGTCCGCATGTACTGTATAAATTTGATAGAACGGCTTAGGTGCCGCTCGGAAAGTGCCATCCCCGTAGCATGTAGTAACAGTTTTCAACTTTTGTTTTGCCAATTGAGTACTAAAAATAATTATTTTATTTTCATCGCCGTCGTCAAATAAAAAGAAATCTTTAACAATGTGCTCCGGTAATTTTACATCCTTAGTATTAGATATCACACCACGACCTACTTTCAAATATTTTGCTCGTGCCCTATATAAAGTATCCTTCTTAGAAAGAAACGGAGGAATCTCATGCACAGCCATTTCATTATTAGCCACATTGTTATAAAAATGTTCTTCGAATATTTTTGGCACAGTATTTAAATTGACACATACTGCATTCTTGCATTCGTCCATTGCAGCATCAACTAAATTTCGGATCTGGTCTGGGGTACACAAATGTCTTCCTTCTCTTACAATGGTATTATTAGCGTTCAAGGTAATTGAGGTATTGCATTCTTTTTTATTGCAACATCTCCAATTAGTGGTTCCCGATTTGTTTTTTACATTGAAATTATACTTATAGCCCTCATACAATAAAACCATGTTACCTCTTTGACTCTTTATAAATTTTACACCGATCTCAGCCATGTTAATTTTGAATCGCAAATATCGATAACTATTTAAGCAAAGATCGCAAACCACTCGCAAACTAAACTTTTAGAAAATATAATACGTCAGTGTCACAATACTTCTTATATTATATATATACATTATATTATATATATTATATTATTTCAGAATTTAACATTTACCTCCACGGAAATTTAAATAAAAATAAAATTACGATTTTATTTAATTGTACTTCAAGCAAAAATATTAACAGCAGATAGAGCCTTTATATAAAAGTTAGACCAAATTTAACTCTGTTACATTTTTGCCTGAACCGTTATTGCAAAAAAACTTTTATTAATATCTTGCGCTAGTACAATATGTTTAATTTTGTTAAATAGCGTATTAAAATATTTAATTACGTAATTTAATGCAAAAAAACTGCTGTTAATATTTTTCCTTGAAGTACAAAAAAAAAAAAACTTTTTTATTTTTACGTTAATATCTGTGGATGAAAATGTATTTTTTTTACCTACTTGTGATACGTAATCTCTTCGACAAACACTCCATACAAACATGTCTGTTAATATTTTTACCTACTACGTAAAATTGAAGTTAGATGTTTTCTTAAAAAAAAACGTACACGCGGGTGTAAACTTTTCGCGGTATACAGTTTAACATACTCCCTTGTCCATACCCTACACGTTAAATGAAAAAAATCGCTAATGCAAAGTTAGCCTAAAATTCGGGGTAACTTCCCCGGGCTATTATATTAATTTGAAAGTTGTATAATTTCTTTGTTCGATAGTACATTATCTGATGAGTTGCGAATCTGGTGAGTTGCGAATCTGGTTAGTTGAGAATCTGGTGAGTTGAGAATCTGGTGACTTGCTACTAAGCGATTATTTTATTATTAGAATAGGTATTGGGATATTACTTTATGAAACAGGATAAGATCTTCCCGGAGATCATTTTGGAGAATTTATAGACGGTACTATCGAGGACACTGGCGCCTTACCACTTTTAGACCTTATTCCCTTTAAGGTCGAAAAATGGTCAGGCGCCAGTGTCATTTTCAGCAGATAGATGTCCACTGCTGGACATAGGCTTCCCCAAGCACCGCCACTTCGACCGGTTCTGTGCTTCCTTCATCCAGCAGATTCCTTCACAAGGTTATCAGTCCATCTGGTGGGACGCCATCCAAACACTACGTCTTCCGGTACGCAGTCGCCACTCCAGAACCTTTCGGCCCCATCGGCATTGCGTGTTCTATACCTACATCATATATTTAATATTCTAGGTCGCCTGTAAGGTCATTTCCGTTCATCAGTCTGGCAGTTCCATTCTCAAGACATCGGAAATTGTCATAGTCGTAATCAAAAACAGAGTTCAGGGAAACTATCGAAAAAAAAACGTATCTAATATTTTTTAATACACTATCTGACGGAAAATAGAGGAGCTCGTGGCTAAGTAACAACAGCCGCACTGGTCGATCCATCAGGTTAAGCTACGCTTGCCGGGGTTGGTCAGTGGATGGGTGACCATCTTTACATACCGAGAATCCTCCGTGCCTCGGAAAGCACGTTAAGCCGTTGGTCCCGGCTGTCATTCGTGGATCTTTGACAGTCGTTACGAGTCGTCAGAAGCCCGAAAGTCTGACACCAGTCTTACCATGGGGTATCGTATATTACCCAGTTACTGGGTTGTGGAGGTCAGATAGGCAGTCGCTCCATGTAAAATACTGGTATTCAGCTGCATCCGGTTAGACTGGAAGCCGACCCAGACATAGTTGGGAAAAGGCTAGGCAGATTTTATCTGACGGACAATTTTTTTTTTGTCAACATCCATATTAATGTCATACAAATAGTATAATGCAGCATGACAACAATAAATGCCAAGTTTCTTCACCTTTCCGTCTGTTTTCACTAATTAACTCATTAAGAGCCTAATTAAGTGCTATTCAGGTTTAATCTACGGTTATGCATGAATAAACAACTAGACATTAAAGGTCTTCGTACGAAAGTTTTTATAACATAACATCACGACTGTAATTCCCGTAGGATTGGCAGAGGTGTACCTGTAGTACACACGGCTACACATCAGGCTATACAATTCCAGTTTATGCTGATCTCACATTGTATAGGACTTCCGTACAGTGCGAGGTCAGTTTATACTGAAAATGTATAGCTTGATGTGTAGCCGTGCGTACAACCACATTTCGCCAGTTATGTTTAAGTCCCATGTAATAGGGGGCGAGCCTATTGCCATCAACCAAGCACAAATCCACTCCGGGCTGCTACTGAGAAATTCTAGATGGAAAAACCCAATAACACTGCCCGACCCGGGAATTGAACCCAGGACCTTATGCTCAGCAGTAGTGCTTGCGACCACTTGACAAACTAGGCAGTTGACAAATATTGACAGAAATTATACGTTTTCATACGAAAGTTTTTTAAGTCTATGAAAATTTTATGGCATATTAGCAGCTCATAATATACACAAGCTTAGTTTTTTATACTAAACCTCTTAAGGGGTCATTGTACTCATCATTATGGAACAACTTTCACTATGGGAGCAACGCTGAAATCGCGAAATAAAAATCAGCTGTTCCCTACATTTCGACGAGATATGCGAACATAAATGTAGGGAACAGCTGATTATTTTTTCGCGATTTCAGCGTTGCTACCGTAGTGAAAGTTGTTCATAATGATGAGTACAATGACCCCTTAAGAGGTTTGGTATAAACAAAAACTAAGGTTGTATATACAGGGTGGCAGGGACATTGACGCGAAGCCGGCTACCATGGATTCAGTACATGATTCTGAACCCCACTGCGTTGAAATTTTTCAACAAAAAAAAACAACTAAAAATTTCAACGCAGGGGGGTTCAGAATCATGTACTGAATCCATGGAATCCGGCTTCGCGTCGATGTCCCTGACACCCCGTATATTATTATAATAAAAACTCTATTGCCAAAACACACAAATCTTAGTTTTTCCCCTTTCCCTACTCAGTGTTATACAACCAACCTATAAATAAACTCTCTTCGTTTAATATCAAACGCAATCACAATACGAATGAATGAGTTATTGTTAATGTCATGTCCTCCTTATTGTTAGTAATGAGGGGTAATTAAATACACTGTGATTCGAATAACAATATGATTATGTGGATAATTAAACAATCAATGAACCTGTCTGTCTGTTTTGTGGACTGTTGCCTTTATTTCCTTGAATTTTTTCGTTTTAACACGTTTAGTGACACCTAGGGTCCCCTAGGGTTCACCTTGTCGCATATGAGATGCTCATTTTAAATGTAGGTTTTTCTTAGCGAATACAGCATTTTATAAGGTGAAAATAAAATCTGATGTATATTTTAAGAAGATTTATATAAGTACCTATATTTTTATTTTGGTACGTTGGTTTTAAAATTCAAGCATTTTAATTTTTTTATTCTCGGTTACAAATATTCACAAAATAATTAAAAGGTTGGAAACTACATAAAAAAGACCCTCTGAAAACACTATTTTACTTCGTTTTACAGTGTTTTATAACACGGTTTTAAATCTAATGCCGTTTACCGGAGGGTTCACTTCTTAATATTGTGGTATTCCATTATTTGGAACCACATCTTTTAGTTTGTTTACGTAGAAACACGTTAGTCTTTCTTTATATTATTATACTAAATAAACCATCTTTTGATTTATATTTACCTATTGATATTCTATGACACATGTACTTAACTCACTTTTATATTCTGTAGCACTGTTTACCCCCTGTAAAGCATACTTTTAATTATCTCTTGATTGTTTTAGCATCCAAATCGATTTTATAGTATTTAATTTTCCCTTTTGTAAAAAACTTTAGAATATTTATATTCTGACGTTTTCATCTTAAACTGTCATGTGTCGTAATTTACTTTTCTAAAACATAGACAGAACACATCATAGATAAGTACACTCTATCTTCTCTCATAAAGTGGGTGTACACACTGAACCTTCGCAATAAGCGTAGATCTAAGATTTCTCCTCTGTAAGCCGTTTTTATTAGTGCTGGTCATATCTAAATTAAGAATTAACTTGAATATGTTTTTTAAAACGTTTAAAATATGACAGAGAACGATAAAAACGGTCTTCATATTTTCAGAGTCGGGTCTTGTCTGAGCCCTCGGAGAGTCGTATTTTTAACTTGAGACGGAGTCACTGTTTTTATGCCCTTAAGTCTTATTTGTTGAACAGTTAGCTACTCGAATATTAGTCTCTTAAAACTAGCATAACTAGCGTGCGCGAGTGTCCTAATTTTATTGTGTAATTTAAACTATCGATACTGAGTGGATTATGTCAATAAACATTCTAATACTGTGTAATACTGTGTTTAATTCGCTCGGCCCTCCTGCCTAGCCCTGTAGGAGGTGCTCACTTCTAACGAACTCTTAACCACGCGGCGTAAAACGCCGCGAGCACACGCACACGAAGGCCTCCGACACTAGACGTCGTTACTCTCCGAGAGAGACCTCCGACGTCACCTGTGACGCTAGCGCGGTCCTCCCGCTAGGTGAGGCGCCTCAAAGCGCCTCCATCTACAAAGTCTCACAACCTCTACTCCGTTCCACAGGCTGGAGTGTACCTCCAGGGGGGATAATCCTCAGCCCAGCCTCCTGCACGCTGCCTGCGGCCTGCCTGCCTGCCCACCTGTTCCACTCCCTGCCTGCCTGTTCCTGCCTAACCTGAGCCTGTCTTGTGCCTGTTCCTGCCTAACCCGAGCCTGTCCTGTGTCCTAAACTTAACTTTACTTTTACTAATTTTAACTTTTAATTTTAATACCTTTTTATAATTTAACTTGTGACCTACGTTTCCCTCCACGGAGGAAAACGTTACGTTACAATATGTATGGCGGCATGTCAATTTCGTGGAGTCGAAAGTGTTAGTTTTTCGTCCATATGATCCCGGAAAGGCGGGGGGGGGCACTAAAGATGCGGTAACCGCCACATAGCGTTCGCAATTTACCGGCGGATGACGTCGTAGCGTTACTTTAAATTCTCTGAATACCAGCGATTACTAATGGCCGATTCCTATAATTTACGGACCGTTTTTATTTACTATTAAGACTCTTTTATCTTTACCAATAATGAAGCAAATACCTCATAGCTTTGCACAGTAGACCCTCCCATATGTAGCTATCACAGGTAAAATTAGCTTACGAATCTATTTATATGTCCAGTTTGGCAATAAAAAATGCTACCATTGGTAAAAAAAAAAAGTTAAAAAAAAAAACCAGCCCACATGATCCATAAAAAACACGATAAAAAATAACATAATTAAAATAAAACGCATCGTTATTTTTACAGGAACCGAGCATAAGTTAATTGAATTTAGAATTGTGTTTCTTACAGATAAGCCGTCACGTACCATACATACAAACAGACCAGACGTCTACATAATAAAAACTAACTGTCGTCAGATTTATCTAGAAGCCCCACTTGTTTACAAAGAGTGCATTTTTCGCGCATTTGACATAAGACATGATGGCACGCGGCTTTCTCACGGTCCTTCAGTATTCAGACGGGCACGTTCTGACATTGCCGAGCTGTGAATGTGAAATTATGCCGATACTTGGACACGCATCACAAACCCACCAAACACTTACTCACTAATCCGCCAAAGGACTTTCGACCTTATAGTAAGGAGATAAGAGCGGAAAAGTGGTTAGGTTATTGTAATGTAAGTTGTGTTTTGTGACACGAATACTCATTACCACAAGCGGAATACTGAGTTGCGTCATTTCTCTGTAAAAATATTTAGTTCGGTGTTTAAGTGTCTATTATTCTACGGCTGTAGGTACTAAATTGTATGGCCCATTCAAATTGCTTTATAATTAGGTACATAGCAATGATGTTCCCGTGTGACAAATGGTTTGTTTTAAAAGGGGTTTGGGCACGACTTTCTTTCCTAGAATTTTCCGGTGTAGTGAAAAATGTGAGTTTGACTACCATAGAAAGTTATCATTATTATGAGTGAGAGCTCGTTTTTCGCCCGGTTAGATTTATTTAACTTTTTCCAATGCGATTTATTTGATTGAGAAGCAACTGTCGCTCTAAACTCAGAGAGAAAAAAAACATGACAGAAAAAATAAACAAATGAATACGCATTTTTCGCGAATTCCTTTTTCAAATGCAAGACATGAACTGCAAAATCATAAATTGCAAATGATAGTACAAAATACGTTATTAACCCTAAAATGCACATAGTACTTTGCACAGAATCGAGCGCAATGTCAGCTCAAATCTGGGCTATCGAGTACGAATGTCGCCTGCGCATGTACTCATGTACTCCGCGCTATCGACACAAGATACCGTTTACTGACGGTAATTGAGCAATTACATTCCTTACAACATAGTTTTCACTATGGTTTACGAGTCTTAAGTACTATTTTGGCGTAGACAGTTTTAGATATCAAGTACACTAATTTATACAATAAATAAATAGTTACTGGTTGTATAAATGTATGATCGGTTTTGCTGTTTACCGATCGATTAGACTGACAATTTGTTTAACCTACAGTTTAATTTAAATGTATTGATCTGCGTAATAATCGTAAATATTTTAAGCTAGATTAGTTATCAGTTTAACTTATGTTCTGTGAGGTTTGTGCTCTAGATTTTATTGGAGTTAAGTTTATCGATTGAATTGCTGACTCCAAATTAGTCTAGTTTATTTGCTCCGAGCTCCTGAAAATTCTCCCAAGCTTAGACAATGTTATATTTATAAAAGGAAATTATAACCAGACACGGCTCTACGCGCATAAAAGACATCATAACACCATTGTATGTCCATCCCATCTATCCATACACGTCGCAACAGCCAATAGACGGCCAGCATTCTACTGCAAACGAGTTTTAACAGAAAATAAACCAATGGTACTTATTAGAACATTGAATGCTTGTCTTCTTATCGCATTCTGCAGTGGTCCATATCCCGTACTTAACCCTCACAATATCGTGGGATACGCACCTGGATCTATCCGGAACGATTTTCCTGTATTCTAGATCGTTGCGGTTTTAAATTACGTATCATATACTTAGATATATAAGGTATTTGGAACATCGTAACAATAGTAACCCATTCAATATAACCTCCTAAACCCATAGCCCTATATGTTTTGTTTCCATGTTCTGCACCATCCGGGGATGTCCTTGGTGCACTTACATAGTGCATACAGGAATAATCGTCGTTTGGTGCCACATTCAATTTTATTTTTTAAGTCGAAGGTGCCTCTGCGATTTTGTTTCAGCCCCTCGTACGGCTTCCAAAGGACCAGTAACACCATGGGTTACTGGTCCTTTGAAAGCCGTACCCGAAGCCCGATATAAACAAACGTAACCACTAACCAATCAAAAGCATCTTACGTGAAAAATATCTAGACATATTTTTGGAGCTACATGTTTCGTTTGAGCCTTTAGGGCTTTGGGGATTTCGATCAATCCATATGGAGATTGCGAATATAAGTGCTATTTCGACACAGAGTTACAATCTGCGCTAATACCCTCCTCGACACGATTGGCACATTTGGCAACTTCAGCTGAAAATCAGCACTGCATTTGCTGAGCAATGATTTTTATGACAAGCAATACCTCATTGGTAAGAATGGCAATTATAATACATATTTTATAGTAGTAACATTGTACTAGAAACACGTGACTCGCAAAGATGGCTTCTGCCAGTTTGTAAAAATAAAAAAATATTATAAAAATGATGTTAAATTTTCTCTTTCAACTCGAGAAAATTACTATGTAGTGGCAGGTTGCGGCCCATTGCCTTCGAGAATACAACGGTATCCCTTTCCCTTGGTCGACTTAACCGATATGCATGGAATGATAAGTAGGTGACGGGTACATTCCATGTTTTTCTCCAACAGTCAGATTAGTGGGGTATTGTACAAATGAACTAATATTTCTGACATTTATAAATGGATTTCGCTGATTGCTTTAAATCATAATAGATTTCTAATTTACATATTTTTAAACGATATCATTTAATTTGGATGATTTGTCCCATTTCAAAAGTATGGAAATCAATCTTTATGTCTATAAACTTGTTAGTTAAGAACTTTATGCTTATTAAAATTTTCGTATAGAATTGGGTTATAATTTATTTTATGTTCAGTTCTGAATCTGATTAATTTAAAATGTAGATTCTGTTTGATTAAGGCAGTGATCTTTTTAGGGTTAACTGTTAACCAAATCAAGTTTTTTATTTTGCGAGATCCTACGAATTTGAAATGTATTTTTGAAAAAGGAATCAAGTACGGAATTTAAAGGCCACACTGGTAGCATTCGCCTGTAATGTAACCTTTACTCGCGACCTAGCCCGCAACTAGGTTCATCTTTCTGACTGACCGACCCCTTGACAATTCAAAAGTACTTACCTGTAATTGGTTTATTTGAAATAAATGCTTTGAGTTTTGAGTTTTATTTTTGCTTCTACCTATTTAATTATATGCATGAGGTAACCTATCCTGCTGGTTTCAATTATCTCTCAACACTACCTAGCAGTTGACGGCCTACTCAGTCTACTTGCAAAGCCCGAATCTTGGATTACATTTAATATCACAGGCGAATGCTCTGTGTGAGGGAGCGCCTTAATAACATAATTCTTATGGAAAAGGGCACGGAACTTTTCAATAAAGCAAACAAAAGTGTTCGAAATTCAAAATCAGCACACGATTGTTTCCTTTATTTTTAAGTGGCATCCTTATTCCTCAAATAAAATATCCTACAAACAAAAACAAAGAGCCCATCAAGTTCTTAACAATCATAATAAATAACATAGTGCGTGATTCGGATCGTGCCCAATGCGCATCCAATTAGCGCCCTCGTTATAGTTTGCGGGACGCTCCGAGGAATGTCGGTTACGTAACGTGTCCGTAACGGTACGGACACGTTAGCTGTGAGGCCTTTGAGTTACCGTGCGAAGGCGATGACATTCTGCACTCAGGTGCACTTACAGACCTAGGTAGTGTTGTAGTTGTTATGACAGATGACGATCGTAGGGTAGGATTTATGATAGTGTTGTATCATAAAAATTAATGGTGGTAGGTGTCCTACCGGGCCTCAGAGATGTCCCCTAACAGGCTTTGCACAGAAGGGGTTTTGAATCGGTATTTTGAGAGGTAATGGCCCCCGCCCGGGGTTCCTTGTGAAACTTTCCCCAGAAAACAAAAAAATAAGTCTCACCTGGATCTCATTTATTACCAGCCTGCGTTGTCCCACTCCCGGGCAAAGGCATCCACTCCTTCCATCTTTCGCGAACCTGCGCGTCCTCCTTCCAGTTTTGACGGAACATCTATCCAGCTCGTCCGGCCATCGGGACGGGACCTGGATCAAAACTTAAACATACCTTCCTACGTAGAAGTGATAATAATGTTGCATTCTTTAAAAAGTTAAGGGAAAAGATCGGATTCGCATAAAAAATGAGGAAGCTAGCTTTCATAAGAAAATTTAATCAACATTTTCATTAAAGAGAGGCATAAAGTCTAGCTCCCGCGACGGCGCGACGCGACTGGCGCGACGCGACAGCGTGACGCGACCCTAGTAAAATAATTTCTATAAAAATTTCAAGGAAATTGTGCTACCAGAATTGCGTCGCACCGTCGTCGTCGCGTCGTGGTTTTTTTTGCGGGAGCCTTGAATAGGGATGATGCCTGGGTTAAAAAAAAGAAATTCTAATTAGGCCGTCAGTCAGATAATAAAAAAAAAATAAGACACGTATTTTTTGCTTTATCATAATTATTAATAAAAAATGACTTAAATATAACGCATTTTAAGTTGGGGGGTGGGGGTCACTACGTCACAAACTCACAAGTGACGTCATGGCACATTTTAACTCGAAGTATCGCCGTAATCTTTAGATTACGTTAAAAGAGAAAAAATACGTGTCTAATATTTTTTAATAATCAACCGGATGGCAAATTTTTTTTTTTGTCATCATCCGTTTTATTTCTACGCAGAAAGTTAAGTAAGATTTATTTGTTATCAGAAAACAAAACTAAATACCTACTCATGTTTAACATAATGTTGATATAAAAATAAACTAATCAACATTACATCAGATCCTAAAACTCTTAGCTCAATGTCGTAATTTAGTACAAATGTTTGAATTAAGTTTCCGTTGATAATTCAGCTTCCTTCCTCTGATATCATTCATGTTCGTCTCTTTGTAACAATACATCATATAAACGAGTAGGTACTTGTTAAATAATAGTACTGTTATCTGTTTTCATTAGACGGTTACCGTGTAGTTAATACTATTATGATACTTTAAAATAAATATTTTATGTTTGATCTTTGTAAGGCTGTTTTTCTCAGTGTTCTCAAACAAATATGTAGATGTCAAATATTTCACTGTTCTGAAATATTAAATATGGCTAACTCAATCAATCTGCCTAGCCTTTTCCCAACTATGTTGGGTTCGGCTTCCAATGTAACCGGATGCAGCTGAATACCAGTATTTTACATGGAGTGACTGCCTATCTAACCTCCACAACCCAGTAACTGGGTAATACGGTACTCCTTGGTAAGACTAGTTGTCAGACTTTGAGACTTCTGACGACCCTTAACGACTGTCAAAGATCCACGAATGACAGCCGGGACCAACGGCTTCACGTGCTTTCCGAAGCACGGAAGAGTCTCGGTATGTAAAGATGGTCACCCATCCACGGACCAACCCCGGCAAGTGTTGCTTAACTCGATGGATCGACCCGAGCGACCGTTGTTACTTAGCCATGAGCTCCTCAAATATGGCTAACAAGGGAAGTAACATTAAAACTGAATTTTTAACCCGATATTCCCACGAGATCGAGATTTAGGTTGCCTGTCCATTGAATCGGAGCGAGGCAGCGGAGAGGAGAATGGCAGCGGATTGGAGCGGAGTTGCGGACAGTGTCTGTCCATTGATGCAGAGCGAGGTAGCGGAGTGGAGTTACGGACTGTGCGGAGCGAAATTAGCGGAGCTGTGTTGCGGACTGTGCGGAGCTAAACCTAGTTCACGTATTTTTCCGCATCGCCTCTCAGTTTCCCCGCTCCGCTTCCCCTCTCCGTTTCTCCACTCCGTTTCCACGCTCCGCTTCCCCTCTCCGCTTCTCTGCTGCGTTTCCCCGCTCCGCTTCCCGGTTTTGTATGAATTTTTAAACTAGTTCGCAAATCCCTGTCCACTGAAGCGGAGTGGAGGTTTTATGCAATTCCATTGGTTAGTATTGGCACACCGCTACTCCGCTCCTCTCCTCTCCGCGCCAGTGGACAGGCAGCCTTATGTGGATGAAACCGCGGTGCGTAGTTAGTAACGGCATAAAAGTTCAGGGCCGTTTAATTAATAGGAAACAAATGCGACTCATTAATTTGTTTTCTCCGCGGTTGGCCACTTACGACCACTTCTCTACATTGTTACTTTAGTCTATGGTTACTACTTCTGAACCTATTGTTAAAGTAGGGCACTATCTAGGAATAGATTAATAGTTGTCGTTGTTCTAACAATATAATTATGATAAAAATGTTAGTCACGCTCTGTCATGAGGGTGATAACTTGATAAGCTACTGTATGTTGTGCAATACAGTCATCAGACTTATGTCACAGATGTTTCAGGGATTTCAGGAGTAATTTAGAGGTATGTGGTGTAAAGGGTGTAAAGTTCACTCATCTTCTATTAAAAAGGGAGGATCCTCCGACCAGAAGGGTGTCGTGTCTAGCGGACAACTGCCCGATGATTGATGTCGGATAGTCTTATACATATATGTCGTTGGCGCGGTAAACTCTAATTGCGCGATTCAGGATTTGTGTGACATCAGGATTTTGTGTAACGTCGCATGTGGCGATGTAGATGCCGCCACAGTAATAAGTACATATTACTTACTAGGAGCTCGTGGCTAAGTAATAACAGCCGCACGGGTTGATCCATCAGCTTGCCGGGGTTGGTCTTTGGATGGGTGACCATCTTTATATATTGAGACTCTTACGTGCCTCTGAAACACGTTAAGCCGTTGTTCCCGGCTGTCGTTCGTGGATCTTTGACAGTCGTTACGGGTCGTCAGAAGCCCGAAAGTCTGATACCCAGTCTTACCAAGGGGTATCGTATTACCCAGTTACTGGGTTGTGGAGGTCAGATAGGCAGTCGCTAAATGTAAAATACTGTCATTCAGCTGCATCCGGTTAGACTGGATGCCCCAGATATATTACTTATTTTGGTAATGCCTCTATTTCCTGGAAAGGATTTGTCAAAGACACTTTAATTCACCGTATGCGCATCAATTCGTAAAGAAATAAAAAGAGTGGACAAAATTTGCTATGATATCGGGAAACAATCTAACTTTACTTCTCTTTGCATAAAGCAATCAAATTCATAATAGCATTCAAAATCTAATAATGAGTCAAGCAAGACCAAAAAGTACGTACTGTTTGCCTCAACGCAGCTAATTTTATTCTATTATCAAAACTAGAGATATTTTTTGGAGATTCAATACACCGTAAAAAAAACCGGGCATGTGCATGTCGGACCACGCACAATGAAGGGTTCCGTAGTTGGCATGAATTTATCCCAAGAACAAACCTAACATTGTACTTAGTCATAAAACATGACATGTTCTCCCAAGATTCCAACTACAAATGTTAGCTTTTCACACAATATTGGGAGAGTTACCATGTTATTTTAAGAACATAGACTTCTTATAGGTTTTCCTTTAACTATTTTCTATATTTTATTCAAAATGTTAGTCTCAGTAGCTTCGGAGATAAACGGGTGGTCCGGGAATGATCAATTTTCATCATCAAAGAAAGCCCTTTCATTTGATATGTCACACGGTTTGCAAAACTTTTATTTTTATTTTCTTATTTGTCTACCAAAAGTGACCCACTATTCAAAATTCATTTAGGTCACAGAAATTGTTAGTGTAACAAATTTCAACTTAATGGGTCAATTAGATTCGGAGCAAATTCGCTGTGACAGACGGACAGACAGACAGACACACGAGTGATCCTATAAGGGTTCCGTTTTTTCAGTCGGACATACGGAACGCTAAAAACAAAAAACCACCAAAATAATACTTCTAAGTATTCCAGTAACACTTAAGTTCACGTAACGAAGTCTCGTTAATGTTATTACCAATGAAATCCGATTAACATATATTACATACTGGGGGAGCCTTTTCGGAACGTGGAGCTAAAATGACAGTCGGTTATTGTAATGGTCAAAATCTAGAGTAAGGTCAACCATGAAGGCTGGTTGTGATTTCATAAAAAAAGGGATGTTGTTGTTTTTGAAAATCGAATTCGTTCTGAGAACTGTGAACTACATGATAAAAGCGGAATTTGCGTTCGATATTTAAAATCTTTAAACAGATCTAAATTGAAAATTGGTTTAGCTGATTTGTTAGCAAAAGTTCAAATAATAATCCAATGCAGTCTTATGTAATTAATCATAATCTAAATTAATTATTTAAATTATTAGCTTAGGCAAATGCAAAGCAAAATCTATTTATAGTTTTAATCGTCCATCGACTTAAAATCTGGCAAGTTTAGTATAGTATATGCGGTATTAGTGTCAAAAATTTACATTTTAAAGTAATTTTCGAGCGTTAAACTTTTAGAAATAGAACAAAAAATATAAGTAGGCAGTTTTAGCCGCTTTTAGAAACATTTCTTATCGAGCAGTGAATCCCCCCTTGTGTGTAGAGGTAAATAAATGTTTATTCTTCTTCTCTTTTGTGAGGATCCCCTATAATAACAAAACAGTGTTATTACTTTCTTCTTTTTCATAATTAATTATTGCTTAAAGTTTCAGTTTTACGTGGATTATTTATCATTTTCATTCACTTGATATAATTCCTTAGTACCCCCCGTATAAATCTCATATAAGAAAAGATGAATGTTCTATAAAAAGCCTTTAAAGCCTTGTTGGACTATAAATAGTATGAAATCCAATTTACAAGTTACAGGCGTTATCTAAGTGGGCGCAGGCGGGGTAAGATGCGCGGGAAATTGAGAAAAATGGACCGACAGTGACAGTACGTGGGAGAGCGTGGGATGGCACGAACTGTGACGACATGGGCCATACTGGCTCGCAGCCCGTGACGTCACGGCGCGCCCCCGACGACGCCGCTACCAACACTGTTATTATAAAAATAATAACTTAATAAATATTTATGGCCAGTCAATGAATAATTTTATAAATAGAGGGAAACTTTGCGTTCGCAATTTGAAATTTTATTATTTTTAACTTCTTTGAAAATGGAAGCGTTAATCTCACGCCAGCATTAATTGATTACAACCTTTTATAAGATAGGTATTGTAATGTGTGTGAGGTATTCAATTAATCCAACTCTGTCACAGTGTCTCTGTTCTTTAAGTAGGTAAACACTTGTGTTCAAGATAGTAGGTGACGTCAGAATAATAGTATGCCCCGCAACTTGTACTGTCAGTTCGTAACTATGTCCTATTATAAGGGACTAGATAGACTAGCGCAGATTGTGTAACTTGTTTGGTCCTTAGAGTCGAATAGACACTCTTTTTTGCGAATACTTCTTTATCAAAAGCTTCTGACTGTGTTCTTTGAAATTATACTAATTTAGTAAATTTTTGACATGATACAATCATTCCTGGTACCGAAACATAAACGACTTGCTGTCGAAAATGTCCCAAACAATTAAAAACACACGAGTGAGCCTTACAGTGGTCGATGATGTGTAACATCTAACATACTGGCTGACAGTACCAACCTCTCGGAAAATGGGTTGGTAGGATCTGACGGCCAACTCTAGCACTGCACGCGCTCATTGGTCAAATCAAATAGCGCGCGCTTCCCCGGCTTCCTGTTACACACTTCCGTCCCTTTTCACGAAATCACTCCCACAGATTGCAGGAAAGCCAGAGGAAAGTAAACGATGTTACACATCAAGAAATCGTTTATTTGTTAGAAATACATTGTTTTTAAAAAGGTTTTTTATCCTAAGTGTTACTGTATTCTGGCTGCAAGTAAGCGAAGCAAATTTTTGCTAAGATTGCCTAAATTATTATTACATTTATGTATACTGCATGTAACAAATATGCAAATAAATACTTACTTACTTATAAAAACTCTGTCCCATCCGAAAGAGGCTGTATAGCTACCGCAATAACATACCCAAAAGCAAAACAATTTTTTTTTGTGAAAAAAAAAAGTTATTGCTATTTAAAGTTCAAGTTTTTAGTGCCAAAATTACAACAATTTCATTATAAATTAGCAACTTTTCTACAAAGGTCTTAAGTTATAACTTGTAGACACCCGCTAAACGACGATGTTTTTTTCTTCAGATAATTACCAAATAAATAGACCCTCAGTATGATTCCTAACAACACCCTCACGAATCGGACAGGGTTTATGTTACACGCTGTATACTATTATGAAAGTTCCGTACAACGCTATATAGCCCATAACAGTGGCCGTTGTCGTCTGTATCGGATTACTGTGGCCACGGAACTGGAAAATTGGATGGGGACGCAAAAACTTAGTTATTTTTCAATGAAACGTGGAATTGAAAACGAGAGTGCCTTTCTAGTCCTATTAGGTATCTCTTTGATTTAAACCTTTCTCGTACGCACGCGTATTATGGAAGCTGAAAATAGAAACTCCTCGGATTATATTAGGAGATAGGAGTGTAAGCGATTTTGGCTTTAAATTGGTGATTCGCCCAAATTTACTCGGCGGAACGGGTGAATTAACATTTTCAAATAATTTAATTTTTTCTAACTTAGCTTCGTGCGTATCGCCTAATGAAAAAAAAAAAAAACATGGTGTCGATTCGCCCGTTTCCGGCAAGTAAATTCGGACGAATCATCGAAATCGCAAACAGATAAGTGAAAGCATAACTGGATCCTATATAATGGAGGATAGAATCAATGATAATTCAGGTACATTTCAACTACAGGTACTTTCCTAATAATCGCGCAAGTATAGTACATTACTGCCGCGGCCTGCAAAAGGGGCATTGATGGACGAAAGCCGAGGCACACATCGGTGAGTCCATCAATGCCTGGTTGCGGCCAAGGCTTGTATAGTACTTTTCTCAAATCATCCGCGGAAATTCAAGATAAGTAAATTAGTTATAAATTCCAGAATCGTTGTTAAGTTACCTCCTTGTTTGCTATGTGCCGAAGTAAAAACTTCGTTCCATTTTTAAATTACATGACAGATATGAGTTTTCATAGTAATTTATTCTGCCGCTAAACTCGACAGATATGGTTTTCCATACTAACATTGCCGGCCGCCTGCATGTATTTGACAAGTTTAGCGTTTTCGATTTATCTCGAGGAAGATTGGCAAAATAATGCTCGAATTTCCTACGAAGGATCCTTCCTTCTCTATGAAGGTAAGTAATGGAACTTTACACCCGTTCCCATACCATAACTTGACCGTTGCCAACTAATCAATATGTTTTAATGTTTTTACATAATTTATACCTTTAATCAATGATTCATAAGAATGCAACTCTAATCATGTCCTTGGACTGAAAAAAAGCCATATATCTTCTTCGATTATCAAATTTAAACCTTTCAACGCAATTAAAATTTAAAGTCAACCTAAAACATGGTATCGCATGTTCTATTTTCCAATCTGATTCAAAATGTAGAACAGTACACGTCACACCGTGGGCAGTTGATAACATGTTATATGGAGCAGCAACTGTTAATGCAGTCACTGAGGGGATCTGACGTCATAGGCTGTCTAGACAAATTTTATTGTACGCGGCTGATGACGTCATCAACGCCTACGTTAAGGGAAGCTCATTTAGGACTTCAATCAACCGTGTAGGTAGGAACGGAATTACAATTTATCGAAAATTCCGTTGAGTTCGATTCTAAAAGTAAATTGTGGTAGGAGAAATTGTAAAGCGTAGGAAGTAATAAATGTCGGGTCTACGCCTACAAGTACCTACAATAATAAGTTGTAATTGTATTTACAACTTTTGCTACTTGGATAGACCGGGGAGATTAAAGAAAACTTTTGTATAATTTTCTTTTCTTATCGCAGAAATGAATGGGAAACTATGTTCTTGTATTACTTCATTAACCGAGGGTTTGTAATCAGTAGTTATGTAATGTACATAGTTTGTTTTAATCTACTGTACTTACTTTTAACAAAACGTAGACTGATGTAACCGTAAAAGTTTACCTACATTTTTTTTTTAAGTTAATTCGATTTTTTTTTAAAATTTATATTTCCCAATTTATGACAACCTACTAAAGAAGTAAAGAGAAATGTATAGCAGCATTTTATTGACTATTTTTTTGTTATTGAAGTTGAAACCGAAATCAAATTATTTAAACGAGCCTACCATATAAAACCGCAGACATTAGACCCTTTAAATAGATGTTTCCACCATTAAAATTCATGAGACATCACTAATATCGATCAAATATGTTATTTACAAGCATTTTCGGCTTTCGACGAAAACATTAGCATGGATTGGCGTTATGGCGTCAGACCCTTAAATATCGAACTCGAGAAAAAATTGAGAAAATTATTTACGCATTAACCATTGCTGAGAATATTGATTCGATGTCAATACTTGTATTGATAAAGAAAGCAATGAAGAACAATCGATTTATATGATCGTGTGAGTTACACGAAGAGGCGGGGCTGAGATAAAATTGTGTGGTGTTAAAGCAATTACCTCCCATCTTGTGTCTAGACGAGTTATAGATGTAATACATCGAGTTGCTATGTGTATAGGCTTCATTTGTTTCATTACCGTCTTCATACAAGTGCCGAAAGTAGCTATACAAAGGCCGAATGGACTAGATGATGACATGTATTGAAGATCCATTGTAGTACTTGAAATCATGAAGTGAGAAATAATGATACAATGGATCTAAAGCAACACGAGGTCTGAAATTCATTAGCCATAACTTCTTAAACATTTTCACTTCTGAAAAAATCCAAATGACTAACACTATGCGTGAAGCACAGAATAGGTCGAAGTGGCGGGGCTTGGGGGAGGTCTATGTTCAGCACTGAACGTCTTTCTGCTGAAATACGATGATTAAGATGATATTAATTATTTAACTTTCAGTTATTTTGGACACAACAAACTATATGGAATTTTAACATATTCCATGCCTGTATTACAACTCCGCTCATCGAACCGAAAACACAATCGTACACTATCTAATACTTTAATTACTTGCTTAGAGACCGCACCGTTATATTGTTGTAGCAAAAGACCAGAATTCTCATGCGATGACTCTGTCAGACTGCGACCTATTTCGCACCAATCTCAGAGTCCCACGATTGCAACAACAGATGTTTAAACTAACAAGAACTGTGAATACTGCTCGGTAGAATGAGCTATAAAAATCTAGTTGGTTCTTACACATACAGTGCTAGAGAACTACATTGAATATTAGATCATTCGTAGCAAAGGACCAAAAATATAACTTGCAAAAAGTGAAATGATATAAATGAAATAATATAAATATTTTATAGTAGGATTCAAAGTATAAGTATTGTAGTATACTTTGAATCCTACTATAATATATATATAAATATATTTTAAAGTATTTAAAACCTGTTCATGCTATGTCGTCCAGTTAGTTTATTTCAATAGCTTTTTCTTCGAATCGATTTATACCATTTCACTTTTTGCAAGTTACATATATATATATATATATATATATATATATATATATATATATATACGTATATATAATGATCTAATTTATTATATATATATTATTATGTTATAAATATATATTATAAATATGAAAGTTTGTATATTTGGATGTTTGTTACTCAATCACGCAATTACGGCTGAGCGGATTTGGATGAAATTTGGCACAGACAGTTTATAACCTGGATTAACGTATAGGATACTTTTTATCTTTTCTTTTTTTTTGTATCGAGACTTATGCGGGTGAAACCGCGGAGCGCTGCTAGTATTTCATAATTCATTGTTGTTACTTGGAAAATGTATTTAGTTTCAGCAAGCTTCAAACAATCCATCATTGTCAAACTTGTATTCTTTAAAGCTTTCTTGTAATTTCATTTTGCACTTTATTTTTTATCTATTCAGACTGCCTTCATATTAATTGACACAGATTAAAAGTTTTTTTTTAGGCCAAACCTTTTTTATGAAGACTCCAGGGCAAACACTAAAAACTTTATACATAAAAAAACAACTGACTTCCCAAAAAAACACTACAAAGTGAAAAATTACTTTAAATTCCGAAGTCGGCGGCAAAAAAAGAAAATCCTAGTCAAAAGACACCGACTTTTTCATTATATAGGTAGTGTTTTTTTTGGAAATCGGGTGCCTTTTCAAGTTTCAATTTCTCCGTTTTTGTTGTGATACCTATCCCCACAAAAACTGGAATACGATTACCAGCTATGTAAATAACAGTGACAGAAAGTTATTATAACAACATTCACATGGACTAAGTGCGAGAAATACGTATTATTAAATATATCTCAAAAACTACCGAAGGACAGTTAATAAAATTTATATGAAACCACTTGACGAAAATATCGATGGACATAAATAAAAAATAAGCATACAGACGAACATCGCTCATCGAACCGGTAAATTTTTGGAAGTCGGTTATAAATCTCATTGAATACACAACACCAAACAAATAGCGGTGTCATTAAACGAATTCACATTACCAAGTTAACAAGAGCAAGTCAAAATGCATGCTCGATCGCGATAATGGCCAATCCGACAACGGTACAGCGTGAACCGGATACGATTCCACTATCGGTTGGTGAAAGTAGATGTTACAAAAAATGCTCCCATTCCTTACACCGGTTGATATTTCATGAGACATTCACTTGATACCAAATAGCGCGTGTGTAGCCTGTTTTCTGAGCAACGCGATCTGGACCAACCTGGTTTTTGGATCTGAAGTGGGGGAAAGGACTTGTTTTATGGTTTCTTGATAAGTTCAGCCTTAATTTTTACGTGTTGCTTCGATTTTGAAGATTAAATCAGCATTCATATTTATTTCATGAGCAGTTTCTATTTTACAACATGGTAATCTCCTGGTGTCATACCTATTTGGACTATTCATACGTCGTATATTAAATTTCATATATTTCATCATAGACATGTGCTGCACCGTTTTGATATTCGCTCGGAACTCGTGAACGTGTTATATTTCAAAGTAGGGCTAAAGGGGGTACTAGAGTAAGATAAATGTTTGGCAGTTTTGAAGTGTAAATTAGAACGTGCTATATTCATAAATAAGGGGTGAGACATTGACGGTGTCCCTCAGGGCATTTGGTTCCAAATAATGATGTATTACATATAATACTTTAAGACAGTCAATAGGTTAAGGATAATTCAAATAAATATATGGGGTTATTTAGTCCATAACAAGCAAAACTCTCCTCATTATAACATTAGTACGACAGCGCTCCTAATAGATCACGACCTAAAGTGAAACACGAATGAATTGTTTGATTCCATCTTCCATTGCTGCTTATTCAGAAAATATATATAAGTGCTCAGCTATATTTAAGTGTTTCTCACGTCTCTTTTGAAAGCTACGCCGTCCTTTAGTATCAGGATGGTGAGGTTAGCATGCACTGGCATGCACGACGGGCGGTTTACGGCCCACTACACTGCATGCTCCAAATTCTAGCGCATTTTGTCTTACCTATAAAGTTGCTCCACATCCTGTTGAACAAACGAACTTAATGCCGGCTAAAATATACTGAGCATTTTAGTGTACTGGGAAAGTGTTCCTTGGTCTTTGTATTTTGTTAGGGAAGTAGGAATGGATAACTACTGCAGAAGTCCCATTTGAATGCATTATAAACTATTTGAACTTTTACTGACTTTGTAGCTTTCGTTTGTTTTATAATACTAAAGAAACAAACAGTGTGTGGTGATATGACAAGTCGATTAAAATTCCACTCCCCAAAATACAAAGAGATAGTAATCATTTCATACGAAACTTAAGATTCCTTACCAAAAAAGGCAGATTAATATAAAAGTCCAAAGACCTTTTGGAAATTATGACCCAATATTCAAAAGATCCATATTGGCAAAATATCCAGTGGTCCTTGCAATTGTGTGTTGATAAGAGCATGTAAAATAATAATACGTAGAGATAATTTACCCAATATATGCTGGACATATAAAATACTTGACGACCTTAAATATAATGAAGCGGTCGAACATTTTCAATATTCGCATGCAAATATGATTAAGTTGGCTTATTTATGCATTGCACTATGAGAGACAGAATTTTATACTTTAGTGCATAATTTGGATAATATATTTTGGAGAACAGGATCTTAAATGTCCGTAACATTATCTGAGTCGTTAATAATAATAGTAGACATGATTTAATTTATCAGAATTTACATACCGTAATAGTGTTGCTAACTTGGTAAATGCTGGCAGGTGTATTATTTATTCGTAGTAACTTTGTTTTCTCATCTTTTCCGTGGCTTTATAGTCATTAAATTGTACTTTGTTCATCAAAATTACAATGGTGACTTTACGGCTTCATAAGTTAAATCTATTACCAGTTTACTACCACCGTTTCTCATAGGTTCAAGCGAAAAAAATCAAATTTAATTGCTCAAAGAACAATACAATAAAAGAAATGTGGTTGGGACTGGCTCTAATTGATTAATGTGTTTAATTTGAGGCTGGCGTTTTACTATCATAAACGTTTGTTCCTTTCACACGTGAGAATTAAGTGAAATATTAGAAAGAGATGGACATAGTCTGACAATTGTTTTCGTTGAAGCTCTCACGCGACCGTTCACAATGAGTAAGATGATAAATTGTTTTGATAATGTTACGGCTTTCGAGTATCAGTACATAAGTATTTTGTCAAGTGGTAATATATTGATGGCAATTAGAACTTTTATTGCCTTTTCAATTTAATAATACTTGGTAATTTTATTTAAAACTCTTACACTTTTCTTTTGCTCCGAATCTGCGTTTATAAAACTGCTTATTTCTTGGAGAAATCGTACGTATGCTCGAATTGATGTTCCAAATATGTATTGTGCTCTGTAAAATGTAATCAAGTTCAATTACTGTATCTGGTTCTTTAGGTAACAGATGTCTGACGGAATAAGAAAACCTATACCTATTGATTATCTTATAAGTCAGGTCCTGGTCCTTGGGTGCGGTTCCGCGATGCATTGATTATCTAGCCACGCCTTCCAAAGCGAGTATATCAAATTGCTAATTCAAGTATGACGTCAGCTAATTTTCTTTATCGTTTAATTACTAGTTCAATATTCTCAATTAGTGCGTGATACACTGGTCTAAATCTAGATCAATCTAAAGGTTATTTTGTATTGTGCTGACTCTGAGGCTGCTAGTGTTGTATTGTATATGTGATATTTTACGATTACACAACCGGCCAACTTTGAGAATTGGTACGCGAACCGGTTTACTGGTCCAGTTGCATCACTATGCACATTTGACAGCGCGTGTATGCGTACACACCTTTGCACACACACACACACGTGTGTGTGTGCAAAGGTGTGTAACCGGTCTATTAATAACTTCGATTAGTTGACGAAATCAGGCTATTGTTTTGTTTGAAATTGAGATTGAAATTGGCGAATAGATTTACAGTACGACACCCAAAAAATTTTAGGCACTTAAATAGCACCACTGATGAAATAAAATATTCATTATTGAAGTTTACTAGTACATCCACGGTTGCATTGTCTTTGAAACCATCACGAAAAGTTCACGTTTAGTTGTCTCAACTGTCATTAGTTGTCAGGACGCCAAGTAAAGTAGCACCGATCGTGGGCTCATTATTAAATTGTTTCAAGTTGGATCCGAGACGTTCACTACTGTTTTCATCTGTACTATATCCAATTATGTTATGTATTGTTATGCTATATCCAATTGTGATTATGTTTATTGATCTTCACCCAATTCAACAAACGGATGTTGTTTAGGAACAACACCATCAAATTCATTATGATTAATCTCGGAATCCATTACTCTATAGCTCTCAGTATTTTCCATCTCTGTTACCTTACTTCATCATGGTTCAGGTTTAGAGGCCGATACCGCTGCAGCTATCTAATTACGTAATACATTTTCGTATACGATTACAACGAATCCGTTTCATTTTGACAGTTCAACAACATTCAATGCGGTATTTATATTGATGAGCAGATTTTCTTTTCGAACTTATGAAGCAATGAATTAGCAATCTGTTTCAAAACCATTCAGATTCTGATTGATCGTGTATTACGCAATTAAGGAACATGTCTACTTAGTCAGCAAGGAATGCACTACATTTTTGTACAGTAGGTAGGTACCTACATATTAATATATGTATGCTTGTAAATCGGTTTAAAGACATTTATTTCTCAAAAAAAAATTACTTTCTTTCTTTAAATACTTTCGCAATCAAGATTAATGCAACGACAATCTTGTGAATTCCTTAATTTCTATATTTCCATGCCGTGTAAGGAAAAAGACTTGCATAAGATACTTGATTTATGTCGTTCTATGCTATACTTCGTTAGACTTATTTTCAAAGATATTTTTGTAAAGTTGGTTGCAAATATAATTAGGTATCAGGATTAATTTCTTCATGGTCGTGGCCGTCTTTGGTGGGTGGGAATTGAAATCAGGATTTAACTGTTGTTGGACATTAAGACATCATGATTTGAAAAAGAATCATTGGCATATAATTATGGATATGGATCTTAAGAGCGTGTATGCAAAATGTGGGCAACGTTGCAAATAGCTGACAAATGTTTCGCTGTTTTGATTAATTTGGCAATAATACTGTATGGAAATAAGAAATATAGCTAACTAGTGAACTAAAATATTGGTTATGAAATGCAATAATTAATATCGTAACATCGAATATTTAGTTTTAGGTGTTAAAAAAAGTATTTGGAAACTTTCCAAATGCCTTTTTACACCTATATACTCGTAAAACGCTAACTGCTATTCATTAGTAATATTCTAGTTCACCAGTTAGCCATACCTATTTCTTATTTTCATACAGTAATATTGCCTTATTAATAAAAACAGGTAAATATTTGACAGTTATTTGCGACGTTGCCAACTTTTTAGATGAACACCAGTTTCAAGCCTGGAGTGAATGACCAGTTTGAATCGTGTTTTTGAATACAAGTGTGAAACGTTTGTGTTTGTAAGTCAAACTATGAAAAAATAAGTCAAGTTTATTTATAGTAGTGTTGCAATCATGGTTGTGTAAAGAAAGATAATTACGTATAAATAATAAGTGATGTAATAGAATTGTGTTTACGTTGATAACACCGTATCCATTTGATGTTGATATCTTTTGATGAGTAATTGGAAATTACAAGTTCTATATTTTGACAACAGGAACAGGAAAATTTACGTATTTTGAAGTTGTTTTGATTAGAAAAGATATGTGTTCATAAATCATTTATAAATTCGGAAATATTTATATAATAATTTGTAAAGTTGTAGGTAGTTAATATATTTTTAAATAATGAATTCAATTTTTAAAGTTCATGGCTTAAAACATAAAACATTTTTTTTTACACGGGCACGTTTAAATACTCTCGTAATAATAAAGTAACTCTAACATGGTCCAGGTTACAGTTCCCTTATTTTTAGTTACAGTTACTTTAGGAATGTTTCAGGAACAATTTGTATGAAAGGACCATCATCTACAGCGCGGTTTTTTTTTCTGTTTTTGGCAAATTATAATGCGATTTCGGTTCGTTCGGAATTTGAACCTTCTCCATGACCACCATAGAGCAACCAACAACCGTTTGCAGTTTATTGCTTTCGGTTTAATCTGTCATTTTATTTTTAATGCAGCAGCATTCCATAGCAGATTTTCAAATGATATTCGCATCTACTTATCAATCCATTCAGCTCTCAATTTTATAAAATACGCAATTATCGGCTAAAGATTGCCAAAGTTTTGAATGTCTTAGTCACGACTCTTACCCAATAGTAATCGTGAATCCACACGGTTCTAAACGTATAATTATATCTTTTTATTTATTTTAACGTTTCGTGAGACAATGAGGACTAGTTTCGAGCTGTGTGAATATGGATCCGAATAGCTCTAAATGACAGACGGCTTAGCTATTACATGCAGACAAGTGCTACTATTAAGGTTTCGTCTAGACTCTAAGAGAATCATCACTGAAATATTTGATACTATATAATGGGCAACCTCGCCATATAAGCCATGTTTTTCAAAAAAGTCTCTCTGTAAGTATTTGTAAGTTTCATACTAAACTAGGATGAAAAAAACGTAGCGTAAAAATATGGTACTTAGTAACAATTTTTTTCCACATGTCGTATTTTTGTTAATTATTCATCAAGTCACTGCCATAATAATGACATTAATTATCTCTTTGGCTTATTTTCACATTTCTAATTGAAAGCAATTACTTTATATTATTCAAAAAAAAATATCTGTAGGC
The DNA here is from genome assembly GCA_916701695.1 of Agrochola macilenta. Taxonomy (NCBI): domain Eukaryota; kingdom Metazoa; phylum Arthropoda; class Insecta; order Lepidoptera; family Noctuidae; genus Agrochola; species Agrochola macilenta. Next base: position 15,692,530 of record OU753560.1, on the reverse strand, counting down.
CTGGCATCCTAAGCGCACACAATTTTTTGACGGCGAATAATTAATTCATATTATTCGCAGTAGGTAATTTTGCTCGGTACAAAAAAATCTGTAGGCCTGGCATCCTACACACATACAACCTTTTTGATGCCACTCATTGAGTCACACAGGGCAGTCAATGACATCATAATGATGTACCATGTCAAGCCTTTTCTGGGAAAATTTCGAGGCACAAAACACGGCGTGAGTTAATTGCCTAACTACTAACGCCATCTAGTAACAAGTGACGAAAAACGTGTTGCCATGGAACTTAAATTTTTTATGAACCTCTCGAAAACTAAAACTTCAGAAATGATTTCATTGTTCCCAAAATGTGTGTTTTTTTTAGGAAAAATTATGTTAACTAAAATTAAGTTTCAGAAAGAAACTAAGTATTAAAACTACTTAATATTAATTCAAAGGTTTCACTTATAGTTTGTTTCTGTTATTGTTAGAGGCAGAAACAGCCCCAAATTGTTACTGCTTGAAATTCTTTGAACGCCTTTCGGTTTTCCCTTATTTATTTTTATTTCTCTTGGGACATCTCCCGCTGACATGTGCCTCAGTTTGACTCGAAACGGACGCGTAAAACGAAAAAAAATGTTGTGATTACATTTATGTCCAGATAAAAGGTCTATGTTAATCCTTTAGTTAAGTCTTGTTCAGTAAAAAAAAAAACCTAATGGGTGTTTTTAAACAATAATTTTATTCAAAGTTATTCAAAATAGGATGAAAAAGAATCCTTTTCAAGATAATGTAATCGGCTACAATTTTTTTTAAATAAATCATGTTTTTACATATATAACTAAGACATTTTTAAGTCGTGTGGTGTCCTAGATTCATCATTATTCTCCTGCCCTTATCCAAATTTATTTGCGGTCGACGCAAAATGTCTTTATCTTCCATACTTCTCTATTAGTCACCTCGGAGGAGCTCGTGGCTAAGTAATAACAGCCGCACTGGTCGATCCATCAGGTTAAGCTACGCTTGCCGGGGTTGGTCAGTGGATGGGTGACCATCTTTACATACCGAGAATCCTCCGTGCCTCGGAAAGCACGTTAAGCCGTTGGTCCTGGCTGTCATTCATGGATCTTTGACAGTCGTTACGGGTCGTCAGAAGCCCGAAAGTCTGACACCAGTCTTACCAAGGGATATCGTATTACCCAGTTACTGGGTTGTGGAGGTCAGATAGGCAGTCGCTCCATGTAAAATACTGGTATTCAGCTGCATCCGGTTAGACTTGAAGCCGACCCCAAACATAGTTGGGAAAAGGCTAGGCAGATTGATTGACTTCTCTATTAGTCACCATCATCACCATCACCATCTCGGTAGCCACCCCCTTTCTAACCATATCATCTTTCACACAGTCCATCCATGTGTGGTTTCCTATATTATAATACCTAAAAAGAATACTCATAATATGTAAGCACCAAATTGCTAAACTACAGTTTATCCTTATGCTTACGTAAGAAAAGTGCTACTTTACAGACCTACATAAGTAAGTATTGTATTATTGTTTGACATTTTCAGTTCACATCAATTTTGTGACGTGATTCACATTTTTAAATGACTTTCCATCTTGCTAACGCGTCATAATGTAGATACGAGTTCGCGCCACGAAATAAAGCCCGTGGAAAATTGTGGAACTACATTTTTTATAAGCAATATGATGCAATGACATAGACACTAGCGCCAAGTCAAATGTACTTCAGTATGTATTTTAAAATCCGACATTCGGTGAAAGTAAATCGTTTTCTGATTCCAGTAAAGTACGTTCTAAGTTTGAAAACTTACAAAAACTTGAAGAAATTATAGTGACCCTTTGATGCGAAACAAAAGATTATGGTACTCATTAATTATCAATATCAATAGGAATTTCTCAGTAGCAGCCTGGAGTCTGGACCTGTGCCCGGTTGATGGCAATAAGTTCGCCCCCTATTACATGGGACTTAAACATAACTGGCGAAATGTGGGTGTACTATAGGTACATCTCTGGCTAACCCTTCGGGGTATATAGCCGTTAATTATCAATATATCAGTGAGTGCTGAAACTCAAAACCTACGGCCGACCAATGTCCACGCGATTGCAGTAGAAATTAAATTAGCGTTGAGTTGTCATCTAAGTTGTAACAAAACATTTTCTACAGAAGGTGTACTCAATTATTTTCTTATGGTGATAAAATGTTAATAAAAATAGATAATTAAAGAAAATATATAAACATTATTCTAGTATTTGTCTTTATCTTTTGATATAATTTTCATTTCTCTATCTTAATAATTGAGGACGCTAGCCCCCCGGTCGCACTTTTCTTGAAAACGGGTACCCTTTTGAAGCGATCTAAAAAGCATTTTAAATGCTAAAAATCAAAATCAGAAAATAATAATTGGTTAACATTGCCATATAAAGGACTAAAAACAAAATTCCACCTTGATTTAAAAATTTATTCACTGTTACAAAAATCCCAGGGATAATCCTCAGGCGCTCCACTAATGCCAGTTCCAAAATAATTTAGAACTGGGATTTACTACCTACATGGGAACTGATTTTCGTTGTATATTTTTGTTTTAAATTTTCCTACTAATTTGAACTAGCAAACCTTGCATTAGCAAGTAACAGTGTGAGCCTTCTGTCCTTCCTTACTCTGTGGCTCCAAACAGTTAGCTGATTGGTTTGGTAGTACCGATCAATCTAAAAATAAAGCAGCTTGATTTATTTGGAGAACACTTTTATTGTGAGTAACGAATTTAATATTGTGTCATCATTATGAAGGAATGTAGTTTGGACTCATCTTAGTAACACATTATTTTTGTCAGTACCTTCTTTTATATCTTACTAGCTTCTGCCCGCGACTTCGTTCGCGTGGAAGTCGTAAGATACACAATATACTAAAAAAACAGCCCACAGCGTCGTATCGCATCGCCCGCCCGCGCTATTACTTCGTTTTTGCTTAGCGTTCTTACTGACTTTTTTCTTTTTGCTTGGCTCCTAAGGGTTGTAGCGTTATGTTTATAACCTTCCTGAAGAATAAGGCTTTCAAAATGCAAAAAGAATTTTTCATATCCGACTGGTAGTTCCAGAGAGTAACGCATTCAAACAAACAAATATCTCTCTCTCTCTATCTCTCTTGTTCATATTGTCACCCTGTATAGAATAGATTTAAAAAAAAAAATATCATTGGAATTCAGCATTCTACAAATAAATAAACTTATGCAACTTCGACATTTGAATAAAGAAAGTAATTGAATTTAAAAAAACAAAACTCATGAATATGAATGTTACTTTCTAAATAATTGTTAGACAACAGTAAAAAGATTTGTTTGAATGCATAGGTGATTTTTAATTCATGATTTATATCATATTACAAAATTCCACTCGACTGCGGTTTAGTGGTAGCAAGCGATACTGCTGAGCGATGTGGTCCTGGGTTTTATTCGGTGTTTCTATAAAAAAATCTAATTAGCAGCCCGAGTCTGGATTTGTGCCCAGAAAGTAAATCGTTTTCTGATTCCAGTAAAGTACGTTCTAAGTTTGAAAACTTACAAAAACTTGAAGAAATTATAGTGACCCTTTGATGCGAAACAAAAGATTATGGTACTCATTAATTATCAATATCAATAGGAATTTCTCAGTAGCAGCCTGGAGTCTGGACCTGTGCCCGGTTGATGGCAATAAGTTCGCCCCCTATTACATGGGACTTAAACATAACTGGCGAAATGTGGGTGTACCTACTATTGGTACACGTCTGGCTAACCCTTCGTGGATTACAGGTGTGATGTTATGTTAATAGTACGTGTAAAGAAAAAAGTTTTGAAAGAAAAGAGTTTTTAAGTTTTTGAGTTTTTTTATTTTTCTAGAAAATAATTTATAATCGTATAAGATCGTATTTTAGACACGCTTCCATAAGCTACACATAATTTTCATTCCCAATACATTCAACAAGTCAATCACATCAGGTATAAAGAACTCACATTCCGGACCGAATTAAAATGTTTATCACGAACAACTATTCGGTTTTTCCCAAGAGCACCTCTATATCACTAGGTTCAATACCCCTGAGATTTCGAGAGCTATTTTATGAAAAATCGCATACACTTTTAGCTTGTTTGTATTAAAGCGTAGAGGAAATGCAAATAAGACGTTATTCTCGGAAAACTCGAAGCACATGCGTGCAAAAAAACGAATCGACAGGCGCGTCATTCAGGTACTTACGCTTGTTTTTTTTTTCAAACCGGCAAAGTGCGTGTCGGACCACGCACAATGAAGGGTTCCGTAGTTGGGATGAATTTATCCCAAGAACAAACTTAACGTTGTAGTTGAAAAACAGGTTCTCCCATACATTCCACTGCAAATATATGTTCTGCACAATATTGGAAGATTTACTATGTTAATTTAAAACCTTCCTGTAAATCATAAGTATAGAAATATTTTTTGTGTTTTTCAAAATTTTTAGCACAGTCCTTTCGAAGACAAGGTAAATTGTTAAATTTTCATCTACTTTCTTAAATAACTTTAGAATAAATAGAATAGAATAGAATAGAATAATTTTATTTTTGCAAAAATGGGTAGATGATACATCAATAGGTGTTAGTAAAATACAAAGATCAGCCATATTTTGCCATTAAGCATGCAAATATTTACGTCAAATTATTATAATTTTATAGTATCATACAAATCAAATTATTATCATAATTATATTATTTACTATCTATCATTCGATCAATTATTATTAAATTATATGGCATTAAATTAATCAATACTTATTCAATTAAATTAGAGTTCCTTATAAGTAACGAATACTAGAAAAGTCAACAAATATTTTTCTCAGATAGGAACTCAGTCACACTGTAGTACGTTTTACCCACCAAAAATTTACGTAGTCTATTCTTAAACAACAAAGCATTTAAATCTCTCCAATCTCTTGGTAATTTATTATAAATAATTGGACCCATGCAATAAACACTCTTGCGCATCAATGCGGTTTGACACCTCAATTGACATAGCCTACTGTTGTCACGCCTATTTCTTGGAAAGTATTTGTTTTAATTTATTTATTTTTTATTACTCATACATTCTCACAGTAAGCCCTGTCATTTGATATGTCACACGGTACAATGTGCATACCATTTTTTTAAATTTTCTTATTTGTCTCCCAAAAGTAATCCCTATATTAAAAACTCATTTATTTATGTAACACATCCGTTGGGTCACAGAAATTGCTATGTGTACCAAACAACTTAATCAATCCATTAGATTGGGAGCAAATTGGCTGTGAAATACGGACAGACCACGAGTGATCCTATAAGGGTTCCGTATTTTCATTCGTACATACGGAACCCTCAAAATCGCTCCATTAATTCAGACGTTTGGTACCGGCACATACATACAAAGTACGTACATTCAGGTACTTAAAATATGCCTTTCTTTTGCGTCTTTCGTGGTATGTAATGTCGGAAGCTCATCAAGCAGTCGGAAGGCGTCCGGCAGAGGTCGCTGACCGTGTTCGGCTCCATGGCCGTTCATTCGCCTCCTCTATTTGTACGGTGCCTATTTACACTCACTGCCAAGGTGAGGGACACGATATTAAGGTGCACATCGATTAGAACGTACCAAGAATCAAGATCTGTTTTCGCATTACGAATATTTTTGCGCGACTCTATTTTCAGGTATCAACAACGTTTTGTATTTTTAGCGTCAATTCCGCTTTATTCTGACAAAAGAGAGCTGTAATAAAATATAGGGATGGCTCTGAAAGTGGACTGGTTTATACGAGTAGAACTAGTTTTTGACTAGACAGTTGTATTTCGGGTTTAGTAAAAGGTTTATTGTTGAAGCCATCTAGATAACCTCAATATGCATGCGACATGTACTTACTCGTAATATTTTAGTCTGCAGTCTAACTTTGTATATCAACAGTAACAGTAGAGAAAGTTCCATTCAAACTTCTATTCAACGTTCAGTGAGACAGTTCGAAGTTTTTTAATGGCAATCGGCTTATGGGTCCAAAGAGGATCGCGGGACAAACTGGACAAATCAAACAATGCCCAAGATCAGTAGTGAGATATACTTGATTGGCTGGCAGTTAATCTAACAGCAATGTGCCTAATCTAAAAACCTGACACGATTTTTTGGTAGCAAAAAATATTTGTAAGTGTTTGATTAGGCTATTGTCATTCGGTGTTCTGAACAAATAAGGGTGCGACGCGACTCTAGTAGAACAATATCCAAGAAGTTTTCATGGAAATTGTTCTACCAGAATCGCGTTACGCAGTCGCATCGCGCCTTGATCTAGTCTGCCAACACCTTTAGAATAGTTGAATTGCGAATTATTAGGCGTTGACCCTGCGGCTACAGAGCGCTATTTCATTGCCATTCATTATATCTCAAATGATAATAATGGTTATTTTAAGAATCTGAGCAGATTCATTGAACTCTTTTATTCGAAAAGGTCATGTTTTCGATCCCAAATTGCTCAAAAAACAATAATTATTGATTATTTTGGGAATGCCGATTTTATTTATTAGATAAAATAAACAGTGAGTAACATTTTGTAGGAAAAAATAAAAAAAGATGCGGTCTAATGAGTAATCAAACACATTTTCCTCGAAATACTCTTTTATTTTTATTTACTAGCTGTGCGATAAACCTACAGAAAATACAATAATTTTGATTTTGATTAAAAACAAATACATATACTCGTACTATTTCCCATAGCAAATCAGTACCTTACTTCTTGTTAAGCAGATATTTACTTACAGCGAAAACAAAATATGCCTTCCGGGGAATTACACTTTAAAAACTACGACGTTAATTGAATCTGCCTACTGTGAAACTATAAGAAAAACATTCTATTAATAAATCGTCGGAAAATCCAATAAGTACGTATTTTCCAACAGTTTCCTTATGTACTCAAGAAAACTGGTACAAGTAACTAATACTGGCCGTTTATTTAAATTCGATATTAAAAATATTCTAGAAAACTTTAAATTACGTTATGTAAATTCACTCAACTAGAAAAAAAAAACAAAAACAAACGATAATGAACCCTACGATGTTGCGAATACCGTTCTTTACATTATGTTTTTTTATCTTAAAAATTGGCGTAACGTCTGGTAGTTTATTGACCGACGATGGTTCACTGCCTACATACTTATGATCAAATGTAGCAGTATATAGGTAAACAAAATGGCGCCGTGGGAGGTTAAAAGACACATGATGGGACTTTATAGGACTTGTTTTTGTCAAGTTCATGGCCGTTTCGCGAACCTAAAATGGCGGAAAAATATTTAGGCGTTTTCTATTTTATGTCTAAGAAAACCTGTTTACTTTCGCTAAGGCATTTAGCAAACACAGGTTTGAAGAAACCTATTTAATTAAGTCACTACCTACTAGGATTTAACATAGAAGATGTTTCTAACAAATACCTATTTAGGTACTATAAAAGTCTTTGTAAAGTCACAGATGAATACAGAAAGTTCACTCCGCAAAATCATTTAAATAAAAAGTGGCTCTTGCTACGGCACAATAAAGTGCAATTCAGGTCGCACAGCCCTAATTACCTATATTCACTTAGAACTTGCCTCTATTTCTATCGCGTAACTCTGATATGTTCTTTCTCCTTTACGCTCGCTGAATTGGTCCTACAAGACGAGCGCCGCGTACTTTTAGCTTCATTCCTAAAATACGGAGTGAACCATCTGTTCTGTATTCATCTGTGGTAGAGTTGTCTGAAAAACCTATGAGGTAATGGTCGTGCATTGTCGTCATTTACAGCAATCAATTAACATTCATATTAAGTGTTTTCCTAGTAAATCATAAAAAGTTGGTGTACCTAATAGATTTAATAATGAAAAGCGGTTATAACAGGTATTCATTAGAATATATTTTTTAATTGGAACCGTCTGACACAAAATGAATGAAATTTGTGTAGCCAATGAATTATTAGGTATTCGCTTGATTAGACTACAACTAATCATTCGGCGTTCTGAACAAAGAATTTTTCATGGAAATTGTTATACCAGCTTCGAGTTACACCGTCGCGTCGCGCCTCGATCTAGTCCGCCAATACCTTTAGAATGGTTGAATTGCGAATTATTAGGCGTTGACGTCTGACATACAATGAATTAAAAATGGTGTAGCCAATTAAGGTTTTCATGTTTGGTCCTAAGATACGCACACCGGAAAAACACGGAGGCTGTATGAAACTCGAAGACTTGATTAAGAGAGAAGGCAGATTTTAATTTCCAGTCCAATTCTTTTTAATTTTAGAAACCTTAACAATCCTGTTCGCAGATAATTCTGGAAGTCCTAAAAACTAATTTCCATTATTCTTTACAGGAGATGCAAGATGTATTATATAATAAATAATATATATATAAAAATGGTGTAGCCAATTAAGGTTTTCATGTTTGGTCCTAAGATACGCACACCGGAAAAACACGGAGGCTATATGAAACTCGAAGACTTGATTAAGAGAGAAGGCAGATTTTAATTTCCAGTCCAATACTTTTTAATTTTAGAAACCTTAACAATCCTGTTCGCTGATAATTCCGGAAGTTTTAAAAACTAATTTCCTTTATTCTTTACAGGAGATGCAAGATGTATTGGAAGAGGACTCGGAGATGACCGACTGGCTGATTGAGAGGGACTCGAAGTCAGGAGTGGTGCTGCACGACAGGCTGATGACCGACGCGGCCCTGGGAGCCGCCCCCATCAAGACAGAACACTCCTACAGTCTACATTCAGATGTTGAGTCTGCACCCTCCTCGCCGCACCATACCAAAGTTGACGGTAAGTCGAGATTATTACAGTTACAGGCTGACTTTTAGCACAGAATAAATAAGTAGCAGTATTATGTCTCGTTCGGTAGATAAATCTTCCGCGTCCGTACACTCGATACTGTTGTGTACTGACATGTACTGAGATTTCGAAGCGCGTCGTTTCTTACTTATTTATACTGAATTTTTAGTTACATATTTGGCAATCTTTCAGTGACCTTAAGCTACTCTAAAATATAAACCAGTTTTACATGAGACCTAAGCAGAAATAGCAAAATCTCTTGTATACACTTTCATTCAAAAATTACTGCGTTTTTATAAAAAATATCAGATTGATTAAAAGTTTGCCAATAAATTCAAAGTCAACTTAGCGCGCTGTAGGCACTAACATTGTTCACAATGTTAGTGCCTACAGCGCGCTTCGTAAACACTAAAGCTGTGTGCTCTCATTTCTCCTAGAACTAGATTTCGTCGAAAACTTCATTTGCATGGTAATTCAAAGCAAGCACAGGCAATCAAGAACAAGAGTGCATGCAACGGTTATTTAGTATTTTTTTACCTATAAAATTAGAATGTTTTGCATAGTATAGCTGTTAATTATAATTATTAATTTCATATTTAATAGTCACTTTTCAAAATAAAATAATTATACATAGTTGTCAATATCGTAAATATCTTCTCAATTTTAAGGCATTATTAGTAACGGCTATCTCCATTTGAATTTACTGCTTTCTAACTTAAAAGACCCATTAAACGTATTATGAAAGAAATGAATTGTAATAAAATTCTAAATATATTACACTAAACACAAAACTGTGACAGCTCTGACACAATCAGCGTTCCACAAAACCCATATATTTGAGAACGAATGGCGTACAGAAGCAAAGACCAAAAAGAACACTTTATAAAGACCAGTTTAAAAAACTCGTTTCACGGTTCTGAATACGAAAGATTTATACTTGAATACCTTCGTTGCGTAATTTGTGTAATACGATGTTTGAGAACCTGACGGAATACAATGAAATCATTTTTTTTTAAATTCCGATATAACGCCTGCATTATGGATTATGCAAAGGTGTACTTAACCCACATCTACATATCTTCTATCATCATCTTTAAAAAATATTGTTGTATTTACGGCTATTTATCATCGAACCGACATTGTTAAGAGTAGGTAAGTTTAATTGGACAAATTCTTAGTGTAGTTAGTACATTCCACCTATGATATTGATCCACCTTGTTCAGAAGATAACCTCGCGGTCAGAGGTGCATAAAATTCGGCGATAACTTCAATTTGTCATTTAGATATGACTAGCATAAGTCTTATAATTGCCATAATTATATAACTGGCGTAGCACATTGGAACTGCAAGGTTATGTATGTCGTATGAATTATAAAGGTTTATAAACTATTAATGACATGGGCAAAATAAGGCAGCATTATTTATACTACTTACATCAAAAGCAAAACTGCGATCCATTTACCAATTACTTGGACAGCCGACTAACTTGGAAAACCCACATCAAAGCCAAAAGAGACCAAGCTAATATCACTATTAGGAATTTGTACTGGTTGCTGGGAAGAAAGTCAAAACTCTCACTTGAGAACAAGTTACTAGTTTACAAAGCCGTGATAAAGCCAATATGGACCTACGGGATACAGCTATGGGGTTGTGCCTCGGATTCAAACATCTAAATAGTGCAACGATTACTGAACTCAATTCTGAAGTCAATTTCCAATGCCCCATTGTTCATCACCAATGCAGAAATCCACAAGCAATTAAAAGTAAACACAGTAAATAAGAATATACTGATGGTAGAAAATACATACGAGTACAAGGACAGACTTAAAAACCATCCAAATCAGTTGGCCTTAGACCTGCTTCAACCAAATATCACCAAGAGCCTCAAAAGGCACCACATTCTCGAGCTGAATACATAATTACCATATGTGCTGTGCTCACTGAAGCCCTGCACAACCACGCCATGAACCAAACAGCACATTTGCTTATAGCCGAAAGTCTGAATGCAGATACATTAAAGAATAATAAATATACCAATTACGGCTGAAAAATTATTTGTTTAATGGTTTTCGGAAGAAGCAGATCGTTTGGGTAAACCAAATCTGAAGACCCTTTTTTTTTTTGAGGTTGGTAAATTATCAAATAACTTCTCCTGCTCTGGGCGGAGCGGTTGTGTCAGACTTTTACTGACTAAAACCCACCCGTGTTCTTTCCGTTGCCTGTGTGCCGGGGCCGCGATATCCCTTTCGGACAAACTTGCAACCCTGGCAGGCATTGACCCTTACGGACCCCGTCAGTTGGTGCTTTTGTTTTTTTTTTTTGGGTTGGAAATCATCAAATGACTCCTCCCGCTCTGGGCGGAGCGAGAGGGAGTGTCAGACTTTTACTGACTAAAACCCACCCATGTTCTTTCCGTTGCCTGTGTGCCGGGGCCGCGATATCCCTTTCGGACAAACTTGCAACCCTGGCAGGCATTGACCCTTACGGACCCCGTCAGTTGGTGCTTTTGTTTTTTTTTTTTGGGTTGGAAATCATTAAATGACTCCTCCCGCTCTGGGCGGAGCGAGAGGGAGTGTCAGACTTTTACTGACTAAAACCCACCCGTGTTCCTTCCGTTGCCTGTGTCCCGGGGCCGCGATATTCCTTTCAGACAAACCTGCAACCCCAGCAGGCGTTGGTCCTTCCGGACCCCGTCAGTTGGTGCTGACATCCCTTTGAGGCGCGCGTGGAACACAACGCGCCGTCGACCCGGGCCTGGTCCTTATCGGACGGCGAGCTATTTGAGGAGCACGTGGAACACAACGCGCCGTCGACCCGGGCCTGGTCCTTATCGGACGGCGAGCTACCCATTGCTCACCGTCCGAATCTGAAGACCCTGACATACAATTACAGAAAGTGTAAATTAGGTATTATCTAATAGGTACATATACTTCGGTACTTATGTGTTGCTATCTATCCCGTAGAAACCTACAACTAATCGTAAAGAGACCGTAGGTAAATTACGGAATACTAAAACACACTCAACAGTAATTAAGGTTTCCATATTTTCCATTAAAACAATGTAATGTCTGATGACCTCGACCATTGTCAACAGCCTGTGACCTTGAGCTGCTAGTTTCAAAGCGAATAACTCACTATTGTTGTATAAAATACAATTTTATGTGTATTCAATCGCTTTATGGATTTTTGATATAATCGTGGTGCGGGCGTGAGAACATTTATTACCTTTGTGATTGTGGATTTCATTAGTAAATAATGTTTCTTTTTTATACATAGTAAACCAAAACAACCATTTAATATGTTTTGAGTATTTTATGGCTATTCTTCATAATAAAATCTTTGACATCAATAGAAGTCAACTTTATTTTTCACCAATCACAATTTGAATGATTTTGAAGGATATTGCTAATCCATTGCTTCATAAGTTCGAAAAATTTGTTTGCTCAACAACGTTAATAACGGAATGGATGATGTTGAACTGTCAAATGGAAGCCATTGTTACTGTAAGTGTGTTACCGAATTACTCTGCTAGACGGGAATACGTAGGCGTGGAAAACCAATAGGGGTGAATTATGATTAGATTGCTACCATAGATATACTACAGTCCGTTCACATTTATTTTACCTCTGACAGGTTGTCATTATATTTTTTTCTGAATGTTGGCATTACAGTCGAGTCGTCCTGCATAGCTCCTGAGTTGTCGTAGCATTTTGTATAATTTGTGTTATTAATCTAGCTAGTATCATGCCGAAGAGAATTCAAAGTAGTGGAAGGAGTATTGTATTATCAGTGCGTGACTTTTGTGAACGAGAAAAAGGGAATGATGCTCCTCTAATTCCATTTACAAATGTTCGTCAGAGAGTGGCCGCCATGACAGGTACGTGAAATAGGAATACCAGTGTGAAACATTTTACCGAATATTAGTGGAGATTATAATAGCTAAGCTAGCACTAATAATATTTTATTTTCAAGTCATAATATACTCACTTTACTAAAATAGTGGTCCTGTTAGGTACTATACGATTGTACTTAAGTTTTATCTTTATTTTAGGGATATCTGAAAAAACTGTCAGTACCATCACCAAGGAGGGCGAAGTTGCTGCTTCCTCATCTCAAAAAGTTTCTACGCCCAGAAAAAAACGCCAGCAAAAGAAGAACAAAGAAGCTCCAATATATGAAGCTGATCAAATGCTTGAAGCTCATGGTCACAAAGTGGCTAGGTTACCGCCATACCACTGCGAGCTTAACGCAATTGAGTTTATGTGGAGTCTTGTCAAAAGACGCGTAGCTGATAAAAATGTTGGACAAGAGGCAGCCAATATCGTGGATTTAACAAAGGAAGCTTTCCAGAGTGTCACTTCAGAAGACTGGCAAAAACAGTGCGAACATGTGCGTCACATTGAAGATAAAATGTATGAAAGAGATGGCTGCATAGACGCCGAAATGGACAGGTTCATAATAGAGTTGAACAATGAGTCGGATACAGAATCTGACACCAGTTCCGATTATTCCGATTCATCTGATTGTGAAACTTCAGCATTAGCGACTCGCTTAGATCACTCTTATTCAAAATAAATGTTTATTATGCAGATTTTTTATTGAATTTACTTCTATTTAGGTACATACATAGGTACAACACTTATCCCCCATTAGCCTTTGTCTATCATAGGCAAAGCCATATTATGCAGTTAATAGTTAACCAAAAATTTAAGTACACAAACAGTCGTCACTTTTCTAGCGATATTCGCTCGCTTTGGAGCCCGAGAACCGTTTCCCAACTGAACGGTACTACAAAAATAATTCTTTTTATATGTACAATATGTTAAGAGTCCATGGCATGGCAGAAACGGTAGCTTATTATGGTAACACAACGATCAGACTGGCCAACCTTTCAGCTAGAGGTAAAATAACTGTGAACGGACTGTATGTATTCATATCTATGGCAGTCGGGGTAACTACTCTGTATTCACATATATGCAGTGTTTGCCTGCAGAGCCATAGTCTTAGATAACAACAGCCTTAGTCTTTTAACTCAGATTTCGTTTTTATGTTCAGTTAAGCAAAGATTCGTACAAAATCCACGAGAACCTACTGCCGACATATTGCTTTGTAGTTTGGCAGGTCTTAAGCAAAAATAAAACTGTGTAAGAAGAATAAAATTTAAAAAAAAAAACAGCTTCATTAATAAAGAAAAAAAGTAGATGACTCCTCACATACAAGAAACACATTGTTCACCAATTATGCTGAATAAATTTTGCGATACAAACTGGCACATTTAAAATAAAATTAAGCAAAATGTCGAAAAGCACGTTCTAAGCAATTAACATGTTATTTCCTATAAGTTCTAATTTATACATACATAACATACCGACATGATTTCGTCATTGATGTCAGATTCTATTATGCAGATTATGCAATTACATACTCGATTTTAATATTCAGTGCAGCCTGCTTTATGAAAACAACTCAGAATATCTGCTTGAGTAATCTGAATTCTATAGTTTTATTGGAGCCAAAATAACATTGCTCGTACCTACATATTTATATGCAGCCATGGCTACAAGTAAGCGGCGGGCCCATCTTGTCGGGCCAATTCAGTGAGAATAAAGTATTCAGAAGACATAAGAATTACGCGATAGAAAGAGAAGAATATAACTGTAGCTAATTAGCGCTGTGCAACCTGAATTGCACTTTATTGTGTCGTTGCAAGAATCGCTTTTTATTTAAATGATTTTGCGAAGTGAACCATCTGTGAAAAAGGGTAAAAAAGATCTTCAGATTATGTGGTGGCTGGATATTAAACTTGTTCTCAACAATTTGCAAGAGCTTAAGAAAACTTTTTTCAACGCTTTTCCTTTATTGAATTTAAAACAAATAATCAACACTCAACGACTCTAAGAAGCAAGGACAGAAATCTGCTCACTAACTGAGTTTTGTCTTTGGTCCTTGGAGTCGACAAAAACAATTGAGTCAATGATATTCAACCTTGGTAGTTTGTAGGCTTTCTTTATTATTATTAGCGCTAAAGTGCCTCCAATACCTTAGCTTTCATATCTAACAAATATTCTAGATTCTAAGATCTATCCTTGTCTCTATTCTTTTAACCAAAACAAAAAGAGATGCCAATAGAGATTCTTCAGTGTTTTATTCCATGTAAGTATAGCTTCGTATTTTTGCTATTACAGTACACTTTGCTCACAAGTGTAGGTAAAGCAATCGTTTTAACAGCTGGCCCGCCATTATGAAACAACAAATAGTTACATTATGGCGTCATTGTTCGTAAAACTTATGTTTCGTTTTAGCACCATAATAATATTCAGGTTTTATGTTGCGTTGTGTACGCGAACTAGTGAGGACTAGTGTTCTCACTTCTCCCTCTAGAAGCAAACCCAAGATTATTTACATCATCGGAACATAGGTAACATAAGTAGGTATAGGTATTTTCAATGAGTGAACGTTTGTGGTTTATCACGGCATACCTACCTATTTTGCATACCTTTTCCTTTTTTCTTTTTTTTTTAAATTTAAATGTGGAAGCTTGTAATTAGCAATTATCAGTTTACTACTTTGTTACCATTTACGTGTATTAGTCTGTAAGCTTTCTTAAAATTGTAAAAAAAAAAAAAAAAAAATTACGTACATAACACAAGCTCATTTATCCATCGCGATTGATTGCTATCGACTTTTTTCAGTTCTAGTAGTCCTCTTCAGTACAGGAGTACCTACTAGTCCTAGTGACTTCCAGGAGGAAACTAGCCTGAAATGACAGTTATTTCAGTAATGAACATGAATTTTAAAAAAAAAACACTGCTTTTGTTCAGGAAGGATAAGAGATAAAACTACACATATTTGGATGCAATATAGACTACTAGATACTTGTGTTCTTTTTTTTTTTTTGGGTTGGGAAATTATCAAATAACTTCTCCCGCTCTGGGCGGAGCGGGAGGACGTGTCAGACTTTTACTGACTAAAACCCACCCGTGTTCCTTCTGTTGCCTGTTTGTCGGGGCCACGATATCCCTTTCGGACAAACTCTTGTGTCCTAAATGTTTGATCAAACTTTTATGCGTAAGTAACATTTAATTAATTACGAAAAATAACGATATAATTTCTTAACTTATATATAACTAATAACAAACTAAAATATGGCGTCACAAAAATCATCTGCATCGCTGTCGACTGGTAATATACTCAAGAGAAAATGATTACAAAACCCATGGTTTATTCTCTTGGTACCTACCATGAGCTTGACATGGTAAAACCATCAAGAAGAGTACATTATCGTAAGTGTCGTATTGTAAAAAAAGAGTAAAGACTCAGTCCCTTTTTCAGCACTGAATATATGATTTATGCTTCCAAAATAGGTAACTGTTAGCAAAATCCTTGATAGTTATCAAACTGGCTCAAAAATATTTTAAATGCAAATGTATTAACAAACAACAGCTGTCAAAAGTAATTTAAAATTTGTGTTACATTATTATCAATATCAACATCCTCACGTTACACACGAGGTTACAAAGTTACAAACAAGTGCTTATCAATTTCACTAACATACTAACGATAACAGTATTTACTTTATGAATCACGACCATGTGCCTGGAGCCTTTTACATTGTGTTCAAACCCTGACATCTAATCTAATATACGCTCTGCTTTATAAGAGATAGAGTTCAAAGTACAATGAACGGGCACAAAGTCAAGGGTGGCCACACTGGCCACGTGTTTTGAGATAAACTTTGACTTATATTGACTTGACCTTTGAATGTAGTTTACAATGTTGTTGTTTACATACTAGAGGTGTTTACTGTAATATCTAAGTCCAGTCAATTTGAACGGAAAAGTAGAAAAGGTCACTTATCCTTAACTTTGACATATAAAAAATCTAGGTCAATTTATATTTTTTGATAAAAAATATGCACGCGATTGTGTGTCTGCTAATAAAAGCCCGTGTGTGTACCTAACTAAAAAGTCATATATTACGAGTATGTACTTACCTAAGTATTTATCCATTCGAATTTCTATGAATTTGATAGAAAGAATCATATACCTATGCAATCTTTTAAAAACCTATTTCCATTTGAAATAAGATAAGACATTTAACTAAACCTTTTTTACAGTCCGTTCAACCGATTTTGACTTCTATTGCTTTGGTGGCATGACAAATGGCAGCTGCAGTAAACAGTTGGTATTGCAAGCACTTTTTTGTTTTCAATGCAATCTTTATACCTACGGTATAGAAGTCAGAATCCATTGAACGGACTTTAAAAAAGGTTTGTTTAAATGTCTTCTTATTTCTAATGAAGTGTAGGTATGTTACAGTTTGCAGTGTTGTATACTTAGGCCTGTCGTCCACGACGCTACGTAGAAGTAAGGCGCCATAGTCTCGCCCGCTGTGACTTCAAATTATCGCCGTGAGGAGATTGATTCATAGATTGATAGGTTGATTGGTTGATTGATTCCTTTTGATGGCACGGCGAGACTATCGCCGCGATTTTCTCGCCCGTGAAGATAGCACCTTACTTTTGTGTAGCGTCCGTGGAGATGGCGCCCAACGTGTTACAAACTTAAATCACCAATGAGGTCCCAGAATGTCACAGGACTAGTATTTCAATGGCGATGTACCTACCTACGGTGGGCCTCAGTATTAAGGCTCCCGAAGGCGCGACGCGACGGCGCGACGCGACTTTGGTGGAACAATTTCTATGAAAACTACACGGAAATTGTTTTACCAGTGTCGCGTCGTGCCTGTCTGCGGCAACCTTTAGCTGGGTAAGTACTAAACAGTGACTGACGAATAGTAGGTACATCCTACAAGCGTTGTTATAAACCAAGCACTATTTCCCCTCAAAGGATTTTTACGACTTACGGATGGATCACTTGCGAAGCTTTATATTTATCTTCCTGTTCAAGTATTGTTTTATTTTAATATTATTAATGGAAGGAACAATCGTAAAACCAAGGTTATAATAACGAACTATAAAAATATAAGTCGGGGAAAGTGTTATTAGGTATCCTATCTAGAGTTTCTCAGTAGCAGCCAGGCATCTGGATTAGGGCCCGGGATTACATGGGAATAAACATAACTGGCGAAATGTGGGTGTACTATAGTTACACCTCTAATAAATTTAACAAAAAATAATAAAAAATACGTCAATTATTCAAAGTAGGCTGAAAATCAGCACTTTTCGAAGGTCAAATTTACATAAGACAGTCCCCCAAAACGCCCACCCTTCACCACTTCCTAGTGCTTTAGCTGAGAAGAAGAAGTGGCGCAACAAAGTCCCCAGAAGCACTACTGCCAGCGCAATAAAAAAAAAAAAAATACAAATACATTACAAAATAATTTGCCATAATGACAGCTACCACACGCCAATATACCAACAAAACAATCGAAATCTTAAATCAAGCGAAAATAAAAACTTAAAACGTAATCAGAACTTAATATCGGAATAAAAGCCCCCAGGCTTATAGGGCGTGCCCGCAAACATATAGCTAATGCTCTGCCTAGCCCCTCGGGGAATACAAGTGTAATCTTATGATGTTTTTTATTCGATATAAACTGTGTAGTAGAGATTACATCTAGAAATACTCCTTAGAGAAGTCCTAACGAAAAACAGCCAGTATTTCGTTTTTTCACCTTAAAAAAAAAAAAACAAAAGTGGTGAGATTTTTTTTATTGTTTGAGAGAAATCTCAATGAATCTTGGAAGGTACAACTACTCAACGCAAAATGTCTAACTCGCTTTGAAAATTTGTATTACAACGCGTGTGCGGGTCTGGTGCCTGGTGCGTGGTCAGCGCGGGTTTAACCTAGCAACTCCTTGGCAAAAATTAGATATGGTATAGACCATTTAATCATTTAGACATATTAGGATGAATTTATCGCAAGAACAAACTTAACTTGTAGTTGAAAAACATGTTCTCTCATACGGAATGTATGGGAGGACATATTTTTGCAACCGCAAATGTAAGTTGGTCGATTATTACTCGTTAACTTGTAAAGCCTACTTAGTGCTACTGTGATAGTTTTCCTTTTAATTAGGTTATTTATACTACAGCCAAGAATTTTTTCACATAACTAAAACCAACCATTTAACAAAAACTATTCTACTATTCTATTACTAATATTTCGCAAACGGATCCCTGACTCCAAAAATGGTTTTCACAAACTCACGTCAAAACACGTTTTAACAAATTCACTCAAAGGTCGTTCAATATTTTTGAACGACCTTTCCAATGAC
This sequence comes from Agrochola macilenta, assembly GCA_916701695.1. Classification (NCBI taxonomy): domain Eukaryota; kingdom Metazoa; phylum Arthropoda; class Insecta; order Lepidoptera; family Noctuidae; genus Agrochola; species Agrochola macilenta. The sequence continues at coordinate 15,673,476 of OU753560.1, read as the reverse complement.
ACCTCACACCATAGGAAAGATGAGAAAAACAAAACATGCCTACTTTACGTGTAAGGTGTAACATTTTTTTTTTAATGATTTTTTTTACCACTTTGTCGGCGTGATTCATATGTATACCCATGCCAAATTACAGCTTTCTAAAATCAAAAAACAAAAAGACAAAGAGTCTCTGAGCTAAGCCGCGGACAGGCAGACGGACAGACAGACGGACGGACATGGCGAAACTATAAGGGTTCCTTGTTTACTTCGGTACCCTAAAAACCACACATTTACTTAACGTAGGTACAGTTATCAGACGAATGTTATTTTAGTATACCTACCATTCATAAATTATTTATTTTTATAGAACCACTCATATTATACCTAACCTGCATTTGCACATGTGACATTCACTAAAATCTTATCTAAGATTTTACAATTTTAGCATTTAGGTATATGGAAATAATCAACCGGTCAATGCAATTAAAATGGTAGTTCTTACTGCGTTGACCTTGAATTTTTACTGTTATTTAGACGAATTAATTAATTCCTTGTCCTGTTATGGCTAAACCACTAGTCGACCATCACGTGGTCAACTTTTAACATTTAGAAGCAAATATTTGAATGTTAAACAAAATAAAATGTTATGTATAAGTGGCTCAAGGCCAAAGTAGCTAAATTATTAAAAATGTATTTATTATACCTAAACGCATCACGCATTACTTGGAATGCTAATCTTCACAAATTTTGAATTGTTCGATATTGAAATACTTACTATATAATAATTAAATTAAACTATAAAAATACATTCGTATTTTCCCTTTTTGTTTAAATAAAATAAACATTTAACGCATACCTTGATTACCTACATACCACCGACGCCCTCTCGTGGCAGGAACAAAGAACTCAAAGTAGATAAAATAAATAAATATTTTGTGATTGCCGCTATCGATAATATAATCCTCTATCGTACACTTAAACAAAATTAAAAACGATGGACAAGATTTGATAAAAAATATCGCATTGTTAATCCCGGAAAAAATATTATTTTTGATAATAATGATGATAATTATACCGTCACAGATACGGCGGTGTAGGCTTCAAAAAACACTTCACCAATGCAACTTTTGAATAATTACGTGTGTAACCGATAAAAATAAGTATGTAAGTACCTATAAATAACAGAATCTACTTGAAAACCTAATTAGTAAGAAGTTAATAAAGTGATGACAAGCAGGGATTAACTGATTCAATATTGAGACAACTACGATCGCAAACAAAATATTGAAACAATGAAAAATCTGATATGATTGTGGTGAGCATGATTAGGAAAATGCATTATCAAAGATTTTATCTTACCAACCGTGAATAGAATAAACCAAACAACACAATAGTAATACAAAAACGTTACTTAGAAATAAAAAGGTTTTCACACAAACTCGCCCACGGAGGTTTGTTATTTATTTTTCAACTTTTTATAACTATCAGACAAACCGTTACATGCCGAGCCAATCATTAAATTTAATCATGGTCAGTTGGACTCTTCAATTTGCAACTGATTTTGGTGAAAGGAACCACAGGTTAACGTACCGCGATGGGCCGATGATTTATTTCGAAATGTCAAGTGTCTTTTTAAATCTACGGAGTCATGGTCAAACCAAGATAGGAACGTTTAAAAATTATGGTAATTTCCTTATTTGAAAGAATGGAGGTTGTTTGTAAAAGTAACTATATTAGCTGGTAGCATGTCATTATTAAGTATACCTAATTACCTACGAGGTTATGGGTAAATTAAGGGTACACTTTATGATAATGTTAACCAGGCAGATTAACATTATCATAAAAATGTTTAGCATTGACCATTTTAATTATTACTCGAACAACATAATATGCTTCCTTAGAGTGAAATAGCAGTATAATTTTGCTCTAACATAATATGCCAATAAATTTCAAACTTTGACCACGTTCTAATCGATTCAAATGAGGCTTTCTATCAAGTTCCAATGATCATAAATTATCCTTAAAATATGCTAGTCATGTAGTCGTTGCTCATAAATCTCATTACCTATTGTGTAATGAACATTTCTTCTATCGATAAAACAGCCGATTGTCCTGTCTCCTCATACATCATCGTGACATCATCTATTATGGACGACATCATCATGTCATCTATCTCACTTGTCGCTATTTTGATAGGGACATTAAGGCCTATTACGTATTCGTACGGAAGTAACGATGATTTAGAAAGACAATGCTGCTAGTTATTTTTACTGTTACTTAGTAGAATAGGAAGACAGGACAATTTATTACGCTAGATGCACCCAGAAATATCGTTTTGTTAGATGTTAAAGCACATAATTCATATTGCAATTCGTAAACTACTATAATTTCTATTAAAATTGGGACATTTTCCTTTTCGCCTCTTATAATATCCAAGACAATCTGGGGACTCCTTGGGGAAATTTACCAGATATGACATCAGAAACCTTTTTATCACCCGAACAGTAATGCTTGTAAACAGTTCTATCAATTACCATCAAATTATTATCAATGAACGGACATAGACTTTAAATTATTACAAAGATTGATATCTGGTTTATACAAACACCTGACGGCTAATGAATTAGATTCATTATCATTTTTATGACCAATCAGTCTATTTATGAACTTTGTTTCCGTGTTCTTGATTAGATTTTCTTCCGTGCACTTGTTACCTAACTTAAAAGTTCTCGATCCTCATAAATTATCTTTGCAGAAATATTAATTTTACTTTTGTGCTAATAAGATAGTTTAAGATTGACAAAATAATTGGACTGTCCTGTTATTATAAGTTTTCGCGGATAATTGGTTTTGTTGATTGGTAACCCTTTAGATAGTTGTAAACTAGCCGAGCTGGCAATTTATTAACATATTTTATAGCTTTTACTTGCATGTATATACAAAATGTCAATTTCGTACCTCGTACAAGCTAATAACCAGATAGAAAATATTACATCATCTTTATGGAAACAACGAAAACCTAAACGTTGAAATTAATTAGCGAATTACAAAACTTACCGTTCGGTAGGTATATTCCGTTCTAGAAATTAACTGGAACTACTTGTAATTAATGAGTTAATCAAGCGATCATGTTCAATATTCAATGATGTAACTGTAAAAACTGTGGGTAACAACCGTTTGGATGTATGTAAGGCTACGCACAACGTACCTATTTATTGATCTAAGTAAGTAAGTAATCCTGAGTAAGGAGTAAAACCTCGGACAACTTTCTATAAAGTGGATTAATAGACTGTTCGGAATTTGTCTAATCGAATGGAAAGGACTGGCTAGATTAAAAAAAGACATCTTTGGATACACAAATACATATAGCAAACACCAACCTTACTTCAAAATCTGGTGGTGGAAATAAATGTAGGGCAAGTATAGATACTTTTTAATTCAAGCGTGGTGCTAGAAATTCACTTTTATATAAGAGAAAATGGAAAATGGAATGTTTTCAAACAACGCACGCTACAAAAATAGCTTCGAATAAAACCCAGCGTAACTGAGAATAATAGGAAAGTTGTATATCACGTGCATCCCTCGCAAAATATCAAAGTTAACTGAAACACGTGGGCACTGCGACATTGAGGTATTACTATTGCCCTTTTCGGAAGGAAAAAGCTGTTTTGTAACCTTTAACTTGCACATGAGATTACACAGGGAAAACTTTTTCTTTTGAATCGGTGTAAATTTCAATGGTTTTAAAGGAGTAAGTGTTTATTAAAGGTCGGTTGTAGGCTTTTGGTCACACACTTATCAAATTCGAAAAGCTTAAATTCTCTTGTGCAGTTACAAAGTTTATCTATAAGTACTTTAATATTATAAAGAAGTATTTGTTTGTAAGTTTGTATGTAGGGGACTCTCAGGAACTTCCAGTCGGATTTAAAAAAATATTTTTGGATTGGATAGGTAGCCCAATTCTTGAGGAAGACGCTACAGCCCTTAAGAGCCGAACAAAAATAAAAAAGTCAGAAAAACGCTAATCGAAAACGAACTATGTAATATCGCAGGATGCGTCGGATGGTCGGGGGAATTTCACGCGGAGGAAGTCGCGGATAGAAGCTAGTATTATATAATCATACCAAAAACCCATATAATATCTATTTGAAGATTCGATATTGGTCCGCAAATTATAAAGAATACATTAATAACATTGTTTTTCAACAAAGTCAAAACAGCTGTTGCTAAGGTGAAATATTTAATTAAATTGTAACAACGTGGTCCTTATTGGTTAAATAAAAACAAATGACATCTCAATGTAAGAACATTTTATTGCGTCTTATCCTTAAGTTAATCGTGCTGTATTTATTCATATGTAAGACGATATTTATTACCGTATCAAAATTCATACTGATGCACCATGCAGATTAAGTAATAAGATAAAAAGTAAAAAACTACTTACAACATTACCTACTGATCTTGCAAGTTGTTGTAAAATAAGATAAATCCTAAGCAGTATTTGAACTTTTGAAGTATGAGGCGATTAGACAACATCTATCCATAACATTGATGAGTAATCTAGTAGACGAATACATTACGGGTACGTCTTGTACAAACATTTATGATGACCAGGCATTCATTGACGAGTAATCATCTTCTTTGACTAATCAACTCACACTATTCCACGCAGATGATTTCTATAGCCCCAAATAACACCTTACTTATCGAAATATTCTATCAAAGCACAGAATTACATGAATCAATTAATGTATTAACGCCACAATCCACAATCATCCGCACGAATGTCTAGGTGTTAAAATCACGCAACGGTCCGAACGGACTTCCCACCGAAACGTTCAATTCCGTTACGAGCATACAACTGTTGCAATATGAGTTTACTGCAATGAATCGAAGCGCATAGGAAGGGAGCTGATAACTTTTTTTAAATGGTTGTCCGATAATCTGAAATTGTGGCGTTAACACATGTCAAAGGTCGATATATATATATATATATATATATGTCGATATATATATGTATATATATATACGAGTAGTCGTGGTCCATGGAAACTTGTAACATACTGGTATTCAGCTGGTTAGACTGGAAGCCCATCCCAACATAGTTGGGAAAAAGCTAGGCAGTTGATGATAATGAATTTGTGGGCGTGGTTATGGTCCAGAATTTGGATATGGTTATAAATGGAATTAATTTTGAATTGTATTATAAAGACTTCTATATTAAACATGATGAACATGATTTCACGCGATCTTAAAGAATAATAATAGACTATGTAGCGGAATTAGCATTTTTATTTGAAGTAGGGGTCAACTAGAGGTTAGAAATACTGGTTTAAATATATTTGGATACTAAGTATCCAAATATATTTGAAAATATGAATGATTTTAGAGTCGCAGCTAATAATTATTATTATGTAGATTTTGTAGATTGAAAGAGCAGTGGTGGCTCAGTGGTAACGGCCGCGACTTACGAGTTGAAGGACGTAGGTTCGAACCCTGGCAGGCACTTTACTTGGTGTAGATTATTTCATCACCACTGGTCTTAAAACGGTGAAGGAAAACATCGTGAAGAAACCGGCATGTCCTAGAACCAAAAATTCGTAAACATGCGACATCTACTAACCCACACTGGGCCCGCGTGGTGGATTGCGGCCCACTGACTCCTCTCACTGAGGCTATCTCACCTATAGGCTGATTATGCGATTATGCGTATGTATGTAGATTAACCCTACTTTCGTAATTTTAATCTATTTAGTTATGTGTTCTGTAAGGTCCTGCTTGAAAACCGCCAAACCCAAACAGCCTAATTTGGTCCTTAGTTCCTCACTTATGTTCCACCATATTACTTTCAGACATGGAAGACGAATGCTACCCAGCAATGCCAGCGAGCGCGTGGAGCAGCCGACGACGGTCCAGTGACTCCCCCCCTCGGGAGGTGAAAGCAGAACCGAAGTCTGAACCAGAATCCCCCACGTCTTCCTGCCCCCCCTCACCTACCCCTGGCACACCCGTCACACACCTCGACTATGTTATTGATCACACGGTAAGTTGCTTTTGGTAACGTCAGAAATGATTCGTACCTTTGGAGTATTGGTCCTAAGATCCGGATTGTTTTGAACTAGGTTTATGGTGAGCCTTAACTTTGTCCTTATTATGCCTGTCTGCAAAGCTTCTAGTTGTGGCGTTTTAGCATGGCAATATCGGTCATTCACCCACCTATATTTTCTAGATTTTTTATTAAAAAAACTGAAATAAAGTTCGTTAAGGTCCTGAATCAATAACTATTGTGATCTTCAGCATGTTCCAATGACGAAAAACCGTACTCAGTATATTGTTTGGTTTTCTACTAAGAGATATTAGGGAAAGAGCAGTATATTTGTCGCGTTTTACGCGACAAATATACAAAGACTGCTTCAATTGGCGGTAAAATAGGAATTGAATTAATTCTGAGAGTGCATCAATATACTGCAATCAAACGCTTTCTTGCTCTTAACAAAGACTTACCTAATAATATTTAATGCTTAAACTTATCTAACACTCACATAAAACGGAACGACTCTTAAAAATTGCATTAACAGAGATAGTTTTACATTCACAACTTTTCCAAATGATTTCGACACTTTCTAATGCAGTTTTTGTTGCTGTTTGTGCACAAAAATGTATCTACAACATTCATAAAAGCATTCTTTCATCATTCTTCTTTTATTGGACATTTATTATCTAGAATTGGCAACAGAGTTTGAGCATTTCATTTTAAGAATATTTGATTTAATGGTTGGCACGCAGGCACGCCTTCGTTCTATAAATTATGACGTGTAGCATCTTCATCTCGTATCTATCGGCACGACCTGATAACTCGATAAAAACTAAAGGTCGTTAGAGTCCAAATATTTCGTGCACCTCACTTTGCAGCTTTCACCTGTACCATATCTGTATGTAAACGGGGCTTTTAAAAATTGCCGGATTTTTTAGGATTCCGTAGGCAAGTGCAATTTTTTTTATATACCAGGATGACCACCATACAGATTTACAATGATAATCTGTCATTTTGTCTATTCTTCCGTCGATAAAACCCGTTTCTTTTGTGGTCATGCTACGCGTGCATTGATTCTTTCTTGCCGGCTCTTCTCCATAGGAAACTACCATGTGGAACAGTGCACCTAGTTCCTGAGGTGTGAAATAAAATATTTTGATTTTAAACATTTATTTTGTGCTTTAAAATACTCATATGATAATATCAGAATTGAAAGAACACACCTTTAAACCACTTGTCAATAGCTTCACCCAAATAATTAACCGCGAAGCTACATGCGATAGAAAACAAAACCTCACTAAATAGGGTCGCAACAAAGAATACAACTTCGGAACATAGCACCAGAAAATGATACGGAACTAAAACATTTATACGCCCCAGACACGCACTTAGCATATTTTCCATAGCGTGCGTGAGCTCTTTAGTAATTACGCGGATAATTATTATCTTTAATCGTGCTCTCGGGAGGTTTTCGTTGAACACCGCCGGAGCGGAATTTTTAACGATTATTGTAAAACAGTAAGCAGTCGCAACAATGCAGTTTGCATTCCTTTCCTTGAGCCACTTCCAGTCATGAATAAAGGATCGTGCAGACCAGCGCGACGCGACGGCGAGACGCGACTTGAACAATACAATTTCTAAGAAAACTTCACGGTATAACAATAACTGGTGTCGCGTCGCGCGACAAGTCGCGCTGGTCTGCACAAGCCTTAAAGTGTGTCGTGTTTAAAAAATCAAATGTAAATGTTATTGTTTTTATGTTAAGAAAATGGCGATGCGTTTATCGTCACAGGATATCACTTCAGACACTACTTGTTCTGGTTCATCATTATGATCATCCACATCGTTTTTAACTCACCATTCTCTTTTGGGTTGTTATTGCTTTGGTTTTTTTCACTTGTCTTCCAATACTACTCCAATAAGACGCCTAAGAAGGTCGACAACCCAATCGTCCACTCTAGAGTTACATATTTATTAATCAGCTCCATTACATTCCAGACTGGCACAATCCACATGCCACAAGCAGTGCTACAGAAAGTTGGTGCAGCTGGCATGCCGCAATTGTTGCTTAGTGCTGCGCCACGGCTCGCCACCTCGCTCAACTCCAACAAACTGTCCATCAAAGTTACCTCCAGTTCAGGGGCTTCAGGTAACCATTGGTTTCATATACGTGTTGTAGCTAGTAAAGAATCTGGCCTAGTCGATGCTGAAGAAAAAAATAGTCACCAGGATTATCAATTTTGCGGACTGGGCTAAGTTTATGACCACCGTTTTTGATTCCTTTATCTTGTAACGATAAATCCAAAGATACCTAATAGCCATCTTACGATAGTGCCAAACTTATTTTGGTATGTCTGGTAAAGTCATAATTTATCAGAAACAAAAGTTTCGATACTTGCAATCTTAATACTATTTACCATAAAATGCACAACTAAGCACGTGCAGAGGGTAATCAGCTGAGGCAGCTACAGCAGCAGGTTGAGGTTCTGAATCTCCTATTGGAGATCGTATAACTATGTAGTACAAACTACCTAACTTTTGATGTGCTTCGCATCATCATCATCTCCATCCATCTCGTCGATCCAGTTTTTTACTTATTTGCCAACTGTTCTATGAAATTCCAACCATTTATTTATTTCTTCCAGGCTTCAACCTCCCGCCAACGCCCCCATCCTCGCTATCATCATCCGACAGCGAGGGCGCGCTGTCGCCGGCGCACGAGGCGTCGGCCGCGCCGCTCGCGCCGCCCGCCGCGCCCGCGCGTCGCTCGCACCTCTACGTGTCGCACCACACCAGGCAGCCAATCAACACGCCGCTTATTAGCAGTCAACCGGTAAGGATCCACTCCAGGCACAGTAACAGGGCTAAGATGTCATAGGGTCAAACCGCTGCAGGTGGACGATGGCGGTCTTTGGTGTTCAGCACTTGGAGACTTGTTTGACTTCACGCTTTGTTTCGCATCGAGCAAACAAACATAGGAACATAGCAAACTACAGGTTAATTCTAGCACCTCATGATACTCATGCTAGCTGCAATTTCAGTCGCTGTGTACTTTCAAAAACCGGCCAAGCGCGATTTGGATTCTCACACGAAGGATTCCGTTCCACCGTACAATATAATATATATAAAACAAAACACGTTTCTTGTATTTTATTTTTATTATTTGTTGTTTAAATACACAATCTATGAACATTTCAACTGCACGGTCTATTAAAGTTCATGCGATGCAGGCCGCTGACAGACTGACGGACGGACAGCGGAGGCTTAGTAATAGGGTTCCGTTTGGCATCCATCGGGTACGGAACCCTAGAAACTATTCTCGAACTTCTCCGATACCAATACCAACCTATAAATCATAAAGTCATTCATGATTATCAGCGATGTCTGAATGAAAAATCGTCTAAATGCAGTCAATGAACGGCCTAAGAATGCCTTCCTTCTTAAAAATGCAATACGTCAATTGGAATTTAAATACTTAGTCAATTCGTATGATAGTCTGTACGTTCTTAATTTCTGTATACACTTGAACTGTAAGGAATTTTAGTTGACTAAATAATGTCCAATGTGCATCGAACCGATTCATATGTCTGGTAAATACGAGTATATGGAAGCAATAAAAGTGTCCCGAAGATTGACGACCTTTGCATACTAACCAAAGTTACCACCGTTTCGGGAACAAACTGTGCATGCTTTGAAATATTCATCACAATCACTACAATTCAGAAAAAAGTTCTGAGAACGATTGGTCTGACTGGTCAAAACAAAATCAATATAGGGAAAACCAGTTGAGTTGCAAAAGGCAGATATTTCGTAAGATACCTAGTTTATAGCTAAGTTAAATATTGTTATTCTTAAATAGCTAATGTGAATTTTGTTGATTCAGTTTTCCACAACTTTAATTAAAGCGCTTTCTCCGTTTACAGAAAGGGTCGACTGGCACACTCGTGCTGACAGAGGAAGAGAAACGCACGTTACTCGCTGAAGGATACCCCGTCCCGACACGTCTACCCCTCACCAAGGCTGAGGAGAAGTCACTCAAGAAGATCAGGAGGAAAATTAAGAACAAGGTAGTTATGGCAAAATGATTCTCCCTTTCTTACTAATAAGCATCTTTAATTACAAAATCATAATTTCAATTACTTTTTTCCAGATTTCAGCCCAAGAAAGCAGACGCAAAAAGAAAGAATACATGGACCAACTGGAGAGGAAGGTCGAGATCCTTATATCTGAGAACACAGACTACAGGAAAAGGGTAGATACCCTCGAGCAGAAGAACGCGAACCTCTTGAGCCAGGTGGCCTCCCTGCAGGCCATGGTGGCGCGCGGCGCCCGCAAGTGACGTCACTCGGCCGCCACGCCTGACGTCACGCCGCGCGCGCTCCCACACGTGACGTCACAGGTAGCACGCTCCGCTCGCGCGGTGCGACACAAGCTGTAACGTTCCGGAGCCTGTGTCCCGACCGCTGCGACCCCGCAAGGCTGTGAGACGTCTCACAGTGCATCGTCTGTCAAAGTACGACGCTGTCCCACAACGGAATTAATGTATATTTTGGATGTATTTACATTTACGTCGCGTACACAAGTGTCCGGGGAAAGAACTGTCAGCGTTTGAATGGTTGCTCACTGTAATTGTTAGTAAATAGGTATTCTGTGGTGCTGGATCGATATACCCGCTACGTCGGTATACAAACTGTCAAGTGCCACACTAGATATTTATTTTATACAACTCTGAAACAGTTTTCGTTCGAGACGCGAGGGATGACTTGATAACAGGGAATTATAGTACTGGGGTTTAGATTAGTATCGATAGTTATTTACGCGTGTTGTTTGAAATCTCGTAATATATTATAATAGCGCTGTAACGGCGATAAATAGATTTTAAGTTTTATTTTATGCGTGTTTTCATTGAAATGTGCAATTAGTTTAAGGATTTATTGTTACCCAAAGCATACATTGTACTTGTGTGGGCTCTCCGTCGTTGAACACATCGCCGTGAACACATCGCCGGTCTGCATGTGGCCTAATGAAGTTAATGGTATTTTTGACACTAGATTAAACAATAGAAACTACAAAACTAAAGTCCCCGTCACGAGATGCTATAAATTTTGTAAACACACATTCATGGTTTCGCAGTAGTAAGTCAGTGCAATATAACTTTTATCTCGGTAAAGTAAGGCATCAATTAGAAATGGCGGCCCAAATGTTTACGTTCCATGAGTCAAAAAACAGCGCTTTATATCGCTAAAATATAACCCGACCAAGTGAAATTACTCGTTGGTGTCGTATTACACATATCTTACTTTTAATTTATTGAATTTGGGATTATATGTACCTACGCTCCGTAACTTAGTAGAAGTTCTTAGTTTACAAAATTTATAGCTTTTCGTGGCGGAGACTTTACTTACAGTTTGGGACATAGTGTATTACAGGATACCTATGGAACTGAGATCGCGTGTCGCGGTGCGTTGTGTTATCGGGAATCTTCGTAGCATAATAATGTAAGACGAACAGTGTACCAGCGTCTGTCTTACCGATTAATATTGAATTCCATGAATTTGCATTTATAGCGAAATGTGTATTGTCCTAGAGATTTTACCTTGTATTTAAGATAAAGTTAGTAATGAATCTAATAGTGGACCTATTTAAAACCGATTTGTGTGACAAGTGTTTCGGTTATGTCTAGTCTCTTGTAGAACCGTCGGGCCTCGCGCTGCGGGCCTCCATACAAACATTAGCTGTATTCTCAGTTCTGCGCTCTATATCGACAAGTACAAAATAATGGCATGCCTTCAACGAGAATAACGTAACTAACGTAATGAGCTAACTATTTACATGCAGTATTCTAACTATAAAGGTTGCCAGATACAAAAACGGAGACACCAGAGTATGTCATGACAACCAACGGTAGATAGAATATTTTATTATAAAAACTCCACAGGTTGTTGGACAGTCTTCGATTTTTCGTAACAAGGCACCTAAAAGCTTAATAAATCAATCAATTTTAAAAAGTAACTTCTAGCAGAATCTCCAGAAACATAGTCGTTGCATTAGTGTATTCGTGGTCTTGCCAAGTCTGCCGTAGCTTCTCCAGTTAAGCGTGATAGTTCCGTATAACAAGCTGCTAGTGATCTTTCTAACATTCTTTTTAAAACTAAACATTCCATTTCTTTAGTAATATGAGTGACTTAAAGTGAGCTCGAGTACTTATTACACCTAATCGTAGACTTTAGCGCCGAAACACACTTTTAACATTTGTTTGCGGGACGTTCCGATACGAATACAAAAAAAACTGCTTATTTTTTCCTACAATCAAGAAAAGCGACGGAAATGTGTAACAGTAAGCCGGGGAAGCGCGCGCTATTTGATTTGACCAATGAGCGCCGTGCTAGAGTTGCCGTCAGAAACGACCTTGACGAGGCCCCGCCCCTTTACTGTTGCTTATTACCAACGTGAGAACTCTGATGTTACACATCATAAGCGACTACTGTTCAGGCTCGTTTTTTCTACTTATTCAATCTGCTCGTTCTTTCCGTGCTTCGGAAAGCACTTTAAGCCGTTAGTCCCGGCTGTTTTAAGTTTATCTTTGACAGTCTTTACGAGTAGTCAGGAGCCCAAAAGTCTAACAACCAGTCTTACCACGGGGTATCGTGTTACCTAGTAACTAAGTTGTGGAGGTCAGATAGGCACTCGCTCCATGTAAAATACTGGTATTCAGATCCATCTGGTAGACTGGAAGCCGACACCAACATTTATGTAGTTGGGAAAAATCTAAGCAGATGATGAATCAATCTGCACTTCAATGCCCCATCTTCACTTTGCTTTCATAATACGAATCGGAACAAGTCCTGAAAACAAATGTTTCCAGTGCGCCTCGACTTTATATAAAAAAATAACACATTTTGTAATAGAATACAATGTGCTGTTATAAATTTTCGTGTGAATAATTTATATGACTAGCCAATACAATCAATGTTAGTTTTTTCAAAATTTTAACATCGATTTTTAATGTCAACATGTATCGGGTGTCGTTAACATTTTTGTAATATCGATAATTAAATCAAATTAAAATGTAAAAAAATCGATATTAGAGATGTCGCTTTCTACATAATGACTTAAAAATCGATAAAATTGTAAATACCCTACATTAAAAAGTTATATTTACCAGAATGCCTGTATATAGGTAATATCATTGTTTCGTATTAATATTTCACTGTTTGTGCAATTAATTTGTTCTCTTATACACTCGTAAATGTTCTTCCTATTTAGTCATATAAGAAAATGTTATATTTATATAGCGCTGAATTAATATATCGACATTATTATAACCCTGTCTCATCGGGGAACGTTTAAAAGAATTGAGATATATTTTAAGAGATTTTTTCTAAGGAAATTTTAGATATATATATATTATAAACACTGTTTTACATGTCTTTATCACTATACAAGTTAGGTCTCTAGTTAAAAGTATCGTTAGTACCTACGGTCCTACATACAAGTTTATTATTGAAACTGCGAAGTGTGCCTGCCTATCAGCTATTGATTTAAGGGGATAAGCATCGATAGTAAAGTATCCTTTATAGAAAATATAATTATTTAAATATATGAAATATTCAATTCCTAATATGGCATTTACCGTCTGCAAAAGTGATTTAATAGGAATTATGATGAATTAACTGACCTTAGTAATATATTTAACTTATAATGGAATTAATATATGAGAGAGGTGCGTTTGCGCCGGGCTTATTATGACATAATAACTTGTAATGTAAACGAAATGCCAAACATACTTACTTTTATATGTTAGTATGCACCATACATATTTGGGTGACAATGTTACGATTCATTCGAGGTTGTTTTAAGATTGCATGTATGAGTTTGTTCTGCGACGTGTTGTTGATCTCTGATGGATCGTAATCTGTGCGCATGCGTGAGCCCCCGACTGGGGACCAATAGCGTCTTGTTATTCACTATAAAGTAATTTTATTTGATAGTTTTATTTGTTTTAAAACTATACGTTACCTTGAGTCATGATTTGTTGAATCGTTTGTTTTATTATTATTTTTCAATGACATTGCGGATTTTACTGTCACCCTTCTAATAAAACGTCAAATATTGTAATATCAATTGTTTCTTTTATCTTTCTTACCCCACCAACCACTGTCCATTATTTTATTTTCCTACGTATTTATAACATCCTGCACCCTAATTGCGTAACACACGATCAATCACAATCTGTTTCATTTTGACAGTTCAACAACATTCATTGCGTTATTTACGTTGTTGAGCAGACAAATTTTTTGAACATATGAAGCAGTGGATTAGCAATTTCCTTCAAAATGATTCAGATTATGATTGATCATGTTTTATGCAATTAGGGTTCTGGTACTCCATTAGTTGTGATATCTCCATAGATAGAGTTTGCAATTGATAAATGTGTGACGTCTCATTTTGCTACTGGACGTTTTGTTGGCGAAAATGTTACAATTGGGGACGCACCTTGCATTTTTTCGAATTTTCGTTTCCTACATTACCAAAAGAAGATCAAAACATTGTTGAAAATTGAGCAAATGTCCCACTTAAAACACGATAACGGGTCATTTGAATACATTTTGAGTTTGGCTATTTTTGTAGTTTTGTAAAGCCAACAAGAGTTTTTAAAACTACTGGGATTTTGCCACACTGCTTATATTGACGTGGAAACGTCTTTTCGCTCGGAGTTCTGGTAGTAAGTTCAATATTTGTAACCGGCAAAAACATGTAAGATTTCAATCACTAATAACTATGAGACTTTTAATGCTAGAGGAATGGTTGAGCACGCAAAAGATGGAAGAAGCAAGATTTATTTTGCCTTTGACGTCACGTTGCACGGCAGGCGCTTGCGAGCGACCCTCTATTTTTCACTGTAAGTATGTCAAATTCCAAATCGTATAGTGCAAAAACGTGTTCAGCTAGAACGATGATTCTGATGTCGTTCCCAAGAGTTGACCTAAAAAGATACAACAAAATTATTTCGCTCGGGTTAAAAATGCATATGAAGTTGACAATCGTAAAATAATTTCATATATTGTTTAATAACGGCCGTAAATATTCCCAGAAATGAAAAAAAAAACAATCTAAGAAAGCTTGTATTATAACGAATGCAATGAGTCAAAAAAATCTAGTGCCGACCAAATAAAAGAACAACGACTGTCTTATGGCAGTATCTGAAACCGAAAGAAAATCTGTTGCAAAGGTCATTGGGCATTTTTGACCCGGTACCTCGAAGTACGCGTCCATTATTGAAATGTGGTTTGTTTTGAAGGTTTAGGGTTAACATTTCACGGAATGTGTTTATTTTAATCCTAAAGCTTGGGGAAAAAAAGTTACGTGGTTCAACGCAAAAACTTGTAATTTTCCCACTTATTGATTTTCAATCATTAACTACTAACTGCGGTACGGTCGCTGGTGCTCGTAAGGCGCAATCCTCATTGCAGTTCAGTTTTGAGGCCCTTTCTTTCATACAATAAGCCAAATACCGGTTTTATGGACTTGGGTTTAACCGTACGATTGGTGTTAAATCACTATTTTTACCCAACTACGGCAAAGCCAAAAGGAAGGGTTATGATTGAATCCTGGAGGACAAGACGTGGGAGGCTGAACCAGAATGGACCCCAACGGATCAAGACTGGTCAAGAGCCCGCAATAAAAATATCCAGCCAGCGGGCAGGACTCACTCCGCCTGATAGCCAGAATGGGGAATGAGAGAGGAATGTTCAACACCGTCTATCAGGCGGAGTGTGTGGGCATCATACAAGCGGTCCACGCCCTCAAAGCCAGGAGAGTTACGGACACATACATACGATTACTCTCCGACAGCGCCTCAGTTCTTCAATCCTTACGGAAAAAATATACCTCAAAGCTGACACTAGAATGTCACAATGCACTAGAACCAATAACGGTATCTAGCCACAACACGATGACTGCAATAGATAAAAGGACACAGCAGTTCACTAGGTAACGACGCTGCTGACTAACTTGCTAGAGGATCCAGAACGGCAGTCTGTGGATCCGAGCCTATCGTAACTATCCTAACTCTCTAAAAATAATGTAGGTACGTAACCATTTTCTGGTTTATTCGGGGATTACTCATAATCTAGTATTTTTATAAATGGGAGCTTGGAATAACGCAGGAGAGACTGCGGGAAACAAGATATAAAAGCTCCTAAACATTCTTATACCTTTTTAGGAAGATTTTTGTGTATTTTTGTAAGCATTTTATATATTTAGAAGGACATGGATATACGAAAATTCGATTTTTTATATTAATTTTTATTTTGCTAAAAAATAAATTTTCCCATACTTTTGAGGAATGCGACTCATCTCATTGAGTAGTATTCATGGTCTTTAACATACTCCGATTAGTTTTGTTAGTGGTCGCTGGTGGGTCACCGGTTCGAATAAAATGCCCATTTACCTTTAAGATGTCGTCTCATATCGGCCGTAAATCTGATCAGAACTGATAATTATCACAATCGAAGAAAGCATGCATCTTATGGATGGAATGAGCATAAAACGTCTAGTGCCGAGCAAATACATGAAGCATTAAAAGTCCGCCTCTGTACATTTGTGCTTGAAGTTTTAAATAAATAAATACAATAGCTACAGCAGTATCAGAAACCGTAAGAAAATCTGTTGCATTAAATTTAAGAGTTCGTCTCATAAAATTCGTAAATCTACACTGAATTAAAAAAAAATACAAATGAGGAATGCTGCGTTCAATTTGCATCGTAAGCTATATAACAAGACCACCAAATCCAATAACGAGTGATAACGAGAGCTGCGTTAGCATAACAACATCACAAAAAAAATATGTTGCAAATAGACCGCCCAGAGAAGGTACACGCTGTTCTGAAAGCGGTACCCTAGTGCCGCTTTAAGAACAGAAGCAGTGATAGTGGTGCCTAGTGGTGTAACCGTCGGAATGCCAAGTCTTAGGTCTCGAGTTCGAACCCAAGACCACTGAGTTTTCGGATTTACTTTATGAAGTATATGATTATCAATTGCTTCAAAAACGGTGAAGGAAAACATCGTGAGGAAACCGGCATGCCTGAGGGATATTTCTCGAAGGCATATGTGAAGCCAAGTCAGAGGCCCATGAGCGTTAAAACTCTGACACCAGGTTAGTCACTAACCACACGAAAAGAAGAAGAAGTGGCGCTTTCCCTGTTTGAATGGGCGCACTTCCCTCTTTCGAATCGTAAGATAGCTCGTTTCGCTCGCTCGGGTCGTGCGCTCGGGGAGTTCGCATGCTCTTGGTTTTCTCATTCGATTTGTTAAAAAAATTGTTACTATTTCACCACATGTTTTCACGATACTCTGCGGCGCGAGCTCGACCTACGCCAATCACATTTTTTTTTTAGGGATTGTGTCTTTTTTGACCACTGTTAACCGCCCGGTATAAAATGAGAAAGAGATAATTTATCTTTAATTATTTATTTTTCTTATCAAGCTTACTTATAATCGCTCTCACATACAAATCCGTAGACAAAATTCCAAATACGCAATTAAGACTAGATTTTTATATAATTAGTACAATAAATGTGAAAACCAAAAGATTACAAATACATTGAGAACTATCGGAGCACCTATGGTTTTTCTATCGCTCAGTCTTGGTTTAAATATCTACACTTAAACTATACTTAATTTCTAAAAATATGTATTTAAATTATAATATTTTATCAATAGAATCTCAAAAATAAAAACCTTACGTATTTTTTGACAACAAAATTTTTTTTTAGTTTGTGTAATGAACAGCTAAAAAAGTGGGTAGGTGCTAAAGTATGGCAAATTATTTACCAAAAGAAATAAAACATCATACTGCTTTTCAAATGAAAACAAAGCGAAACAAGAGTCAAAATTTTAAAACCCTGCATTAATCAGAAAAACTGTCGTCAAGCTCTAGAACTATTGTCATTCTCATCTTTACAGCTTGTGAAGGAGCCTTAAATAAAATCAATTCCAAATAAAATATTTAAACTTCTATTCAAAGCGTAATAAATACTTTCTTCTTGGCCATAACATGTGCGATGATGACCCATAGTGCTGTTCCCCAAACCGCTTCAACGAGGCTTATTGCGTGCGTCCTCATGTATGGGACCTTCCAGTGGAAGGGGAACAGGTGCGCGCACAGGGAGTGGCCGATGTAGAGGGCGATGGCGTTCAGCCCGGGGGCCCTGAAGGGTCCTCCCCCCCACAGCCTCCAGGCGTCTGTGAGAGTATAGCAGAAGCAGAGCAGGATGAGGCAGCACGCTGATGTTACGAGGACGAATGAAATAGACCTGGAATAAATATATTGTAGTTAGTTTTTCAATTTGCTGAACATTTAGAATATGAACATTCCTTTAGATCTGAACCAAATATCTGCAAATATTGATATGCTATCGGGAAACGATCCCTTCGACGCTTATCATCATTTGTCTACCCTTTTACTATTTTGGGGTTAGATTCCAGTAAAAACGTATGCAGCTAACCTGTCCAACCTCCATAACCCAAATTCCTTTTACGCCTATAAGCTGGAGAGATCAGGTTCTTTTGTCTTTTGGTTATTTCAGTATTCCAAAAAAAAAAAATCACATCGTCATCATCTAGCTAGTTATTCCCACACTAATTTGGGATAGGCTTCCAGTTCAACCGGATGCAGCTGAATACCAGTATTTTACATAGAGCGACTGCCTATCGGACCTCCACAACCCAGTTACTGGGTAACACGATACCTCTTGGTAAGACTGGTTGTCAGACTTTCGGGTTTCTGACTACCCGTAACGACTGTCAAGGTTGTACAAATGTCAGCCGGGACCAATGGCTTATCGTGCTTTAAATAGATGGTCACCCATCCACGGACAAACCTCGGCAAGCGTTGCTTAACCTTGAAGATCGACCCGTGTGGCTGTTATTATTTAGCCACGAACCCTTTTTTTTCTTTTTTTTTTAGGAAATTATCAAATAATTTCTCCCGCTCTGGGCGGAGCGGGAGGGTGTGACAGACTTTTACTGACCGGAGCCGCAATATCGATATCCCTTTCGGACAAACTCGCAACCCTGGCAGGCAGCCATGGACCCCTGTATCTTGAATCCCTGAATCCGATTCTGTCCTGAATTTTTCATCACATCGTAACTTTGTAAACTCTAGTCAACTCACCAAAGGTTCTTATTGATGGGTACAACCCCATGTTCCCTGGAGAATCCAGCCAGCAGAGCTCCAGCGAGTGCGAAGACGAGCGCCCATGCGAGCCAGCGAGAGATCCGAGCCTTGTGCGAGCGCTGTAGCAGGACCGTGGCGCCTGCTTGCACGCCCAGGAGTGCTTGCACCGCTGATGTTAAGCATCCTGGATAGAAATACAAAATTTAAAAACTTTGTAAGTAGTACTTAGTGGCAATTTTAGAGGTCATTAGTAAATGAGTCTTGCTTTCAGCAGAAAACGAAAAATATCATAACAGTAAAAAACTATGTTATTTCCTAAGTTAGCTTGGCAGTTCCGAACTTCGCGCATTACATATATTTTTCAGGAACCAAATGGTTACGTGAGGCGAGTGTGAGTGAGAGAACATGTGTGAAAGTTCGCAGAGCCTAGGTTCAGACCTGCCAAGTTATATCGCCATATTGTATCTGTGTGTGAACTGTATTGATTTGAGACTGTATTATTGTATAGCACTTACTAATTTCATGTCTAAGACTTGAAATTGAAGAATGTCAAATCTGCGAGAGGTTTTCTCTTTGTCTGTAGAGCGAGTCGATTTCTAAGCCACCGCCAACCTACTTGCCTAGTTTACTAAGTACCAGAATCTAGCAAGCTGGAGGAATTAATCTAACGTCAGCATCACATGTTTCTTAGAATGTCCTTTCTTTGGTAATCTTCGTCGAGTTGTTGAGCTCGTGTTGAGCTACACGATTACTGACAAATGCGTGCACTGACTGGACAGGTCTACTCAAATCTGTGTGGTTCTAACCTCAAAAGACTCAAACATAATCTGCTTGGTCCTCATTATGTCCTGACCAATATTTTTTATTTTTTTATTCATCTTTAATTCAGGCACATTTCCCATTAGGCATATTAGTATGTCTGGAGTTTAAAAGATAATGTAGCCTTGTTTCGGTTTTTCTTCTCAGATTATTCGATAGGAAAGACAGCTAGTTTTAAAACATATTTATTTATATATACTTTATTGTACACCAGAAAATACATAGTAAATAGTAAATTTAACACTAAAAAACATACAATGGGTGGCCTTATCGCTTTCTGCGATCTCTTCCAGGCAACCTTGAAATGGAGAGCGTTTGCGTGGACATAAAAAAAAATGGGGTAGACATTGGTGCAAAATTTCTAATTATATAGATACAGTATATTATAATAGACACATAGATAGATATAACATATATATGCTATATAATAGATACATAATAAATATATAAGAATATTTATATAAGCAACGAAAATAAATATTTTATTATTTATTTTTAACGTCTAAAAGTGTATTTTATAACCAATTTGCAGAAATAAATATCATTTACATACCTAAAAGGCCTTCAGGGTCAGTAGGGTCTCCCCCATAGACCCGAACAGCGTCACTCTTCTGGAACACGTGCGCCCGGCCCAGCACCAGGCGGTCGATGTAGCCCGCCGCGCCGCCGGCACACCCGTCCGCTGCCCAGTTGTCGTGGAAGCCGCCGGGTCCTAAGTAGCCCCTGGAAAGATATACCAGATTGTATAATATAACCTTGAATATATACATCATGTAATAACCCTGTCTAAAGGTGTTGATATACAACATGTAAAAACCATTGTAAAAACCCTGTCTGAAGGTGTTGTTAGGATCGTACTGAGAGTATATTTATGTCGAAATAAGGAAAAAAGAAAATTAATCGCTGTATTGATAAATAGGGATTTTTTTGAAATAACTATTTTAATAAAAAATAACTCTTATATCTCCGTTTCTTAAAAAACTCCATTATTTTTAATCTGAAATTTGTAAAGGAAACAGATTTGTTTCATAAAGAGTTTTCCTTTTTTTTTTTGCCTGCGGCAATATTTTCTCTGCAATGGTACTCACATCGGACAGTGTTCATCGTGAACTACGAAGGTGATGACGCTGTGTGCAGCCACAAGGACGGCTGCTAGCACCCAGCACCACACACAGGATAACACGTCTTTCAGGGCCTGACCACATGCACCCTGTGAATGAACATCAAAAAATGATTACATGCACACACACACACACACTCTCAAATACACATACATATACGCTCACGCTCTCACTCGACTCAGCACATCTACATTCCTTATTCTAATTTGTTTTATTTAATTTTAATTATAAGATTTTATCTTTCGTGTTTTGATACTGTAATCACACATTGTACATAAAAACATGATTTTTGTGATACTCAAATTGGGAGTCGAAACTATCTCTCCTAAATACAGATTTCTCAGTGATCTAGCTAGGAGAGCAGCGATTCACCCAACAATTAATTGTACCTACACCATGTTATTAATAATGCATACTTTGTAAGTCCCTCTTGTATGTACTACAAAACCTTTATGTTCCTAAATAAATTATTATTATTGTATTATTAATACATTCTAATTGTCCCAGTAAATCATTGAGTTTTCGATGAATTTGAAGAAGTTGTGGTTCAGATTTTTTCATAAGAGACTGCTAAAAATATTAAATCAATAAATCTGCAATTTTTTCTGGAACTGACTGGCGTTAACATTCCAACTTTTTTACCATATTGATATTTACATTTTTCTTATACCTACTTACGCATACTTAGCTACCTACTTTAAAAATGTATCTGTGACACATCATTCTGTAGGTGTAGTGCAGTGTTTTAACACTTGGGAATGCTAATCAAACCGAAAGTGAACGGCACCTTGACTTCGATCAATCTTAGCATATGTAGCAAGTAGGTACCTATGATAAGTATAACTTATACTTAACTATTACAATAATTAGCATACAACCGGATTCCTTAACTTAACTAGTCATCATTATCATCATTTCAGCCAAAACACGTCCACTGCTGAACATAGGCCGCCAAGCACCGCAACTTCGACCGATTCTGTGCTTCCCGCATCCAGCGGATTCCTGGAGCCTTCACAAGGTCATCGGTCCAACGGTCGTGAAGTGAACTTATCTAGTGAAGTGAATTTTGTTTTCCTTGTCTAGTTCTGTATTTATTATTCATAATTAATCTTCAATCCACTAGTAAGTATGCACAGTACCTACAGAAACCGATAAATTTAATAAACTATTTATTTTTTTGCCTTTGCAAAGAAGTGTTTGCGCTAGCTAGCACATTATTGGCGTGTAATTATTGTTACAATTGTACCTTAATACAGCATCAATAAGATATAGTAATTATTGTAAAATTAGAAAAAAAACCCAAGCCATACATCGTAAGGCATAAAGACTTTTTATGTCACTAGTATAGATTTAGAGAGATACGCACCAGATACAGTACAGTACGCTGAAAACCCGCAGCTTTTTACAAAAGCATAAATAAACATAACATTTATTTCTTACACTCACCCGCGGAGGCGTGTAGTACTTCGGCGCCGTGAGGGCGTAGAAACCAGCGGCTATGAGGTACGACACTGCTAAGCGTTGGAGTACACCGAAGATACGCAGCTCTGACAGCATGTTGGAGCCGTAGATCGTGTTGAGGGACATCCCTAGCAGGAACATGATGATTGAACGCTGGAAAGAGAAAAGACACCGCTCAAAAATCATAACAGGAACATCTACATAAATAGACTAACCGTAGACGGAACTAATCGTATGCTGCCGTCTTGTCGTTGATGTAAGGTCAATTACTTATTTAATTAATTAATTAATACTAATAATAGATTAATAATATTAAGTAATTTTTGTTATTTTTTATTTGTATGTCTTATTATTATAATATTATAGTGTTTTTTTATGGATCATCATGTGGTCTGCAATAAAGAATTTTATTTATTTATTAATTAGTACCTACTTGTTTCATTCTGAATAGACTAGGTAGAAGTCCCCACAGAAGTCACCGGTCATAATAGGGATGATGAAAAAAAAAATTTTTTTACTGTCTGGTTGGTTATTAAAAAATATTGGACACGTATTTTTTCTTTTTTTACGTTATCAAAAGATTACAGCAATACATTGTGGTAAAATGTGCCATGACATCACGAGTACTCGTATGTAGATTTTATACGTAAGTAGTATTTTTTTATTAATAGCAAAAAAATTCGTGTCTATTTTTTTTTTATCTGACTGACGGAATAATTATTATTTCTTTTTTTTTACCCATGCATCATCCCTATTACGATAAAATGGTCCTGTGGAAAGAACGCTTGAACCTACCAAGCAGAAAGTAAGTACCAGCAAGTTTGATAGTGAGACGACGACCTTACATGTTCTAAAAAAAAAATGTGTCATGTCCGCATCTTCATTTGTTTGTGTATCGGTTATCAAAGCCTCAATAAGCATTTTTTTGGTTATGAATGTCCATGTTATTTGTGTAACTACAAAACAGTAAAGCGTAGATGACATCAATTCCGAGATTCAATTTGAAATGTCTGCCATTGTTCAGCATTTTAATACAATAGAAGTTCATCTTTTATGCAATTCGAGAGATGACTATAGATGTCGACAATTTCATAACGATTAAAATTGAAATTATTGATGTGCTCATTAAATAAAGCAACCATGAAACTGCGACTTACACGATGAGGGACAAAATAAAATTATTAGCAGCAAATGACGTGCATCGTCTAAACACCTTTTAGAAAGTACAACTTTTACTGATACTTAAACTTGTGGTATGCTACAGGCAATTCAATCGCACCGTATAAAGGTGATCGCACACTTATCCGAGCCGAACGCGTCGAACGAACCGAACGAAACGAGTTTACAAACTCTATATTATGAAATTCTATGAAAGCTCGCACACCTGCCCGCGTGGAATCGTCCGATTCTGGAAGGTCGTTCCCAGCGTTTTAGTTGACTTTGATTAGTTCGACGCGTTCGGGTCGGATAAGTACCTACGCGTTCATCTTTAAGGAACAATTTCTAAGAAATATTCACGAAAATTGTTCTACCCGTGTCGCGTCGCGCCTGTCGCGGAGTCTTCAATCAACCTTAACTGCCAACACGTCTTATCAATTAATATTTTGTGCAGAAACCATCCAATCTCTTTCGGACTTGTTCACCTTAACAACTGCCGAATAAAGCAAGTTTCACAATCACGGAGCTTAAGAAATCTAGCCTTTTAAAAGTGCTAAAGTTCATTGTTACTGTGGTTCTAGAAAAGAACACTATTTCCAACTGTTCCAATAAATTATTTACAAATTGATAGATTTAATTTAACTGTATCAATAAAAACGGTACGCAGTTCAGTTAACAAAAGATTGATAACAAAGACTTTAAAAATTAATCGAATATAAAGATTTTTCACTGAGTATTTCGCTTGCATAACACTTACGTAAACCTCTTGAGGAAAGCCACACTTGAAGAGAATCGAATTACGTAGTTCTTAGATAAATAACGATGACACTTTGATCACATTCCAGTTTGATGAAAGACCGTATGATAAGGCCTCGGAGTATTTTACAAATTATCATTTGGTTTTGGTACTTTTTAAGTAAATATACAATTTATTTTACAACTTTTACCTTTTTTTTAACTTTTATATATAATATACATTAATATAATTATAATATACATATGTTAGACTCCTGGTTCTAAACTACCTCTCCACCAATTTTCAGCTAAATCGGTTCAGCCGTTCTTGAGTTATAAGTGGTGTAACTAACACGACTTTCTTTTATATACGTATACTAGCTTTTGCCCGCGACTTCGTCCGCGTAGTAGTCGAAAATGGTTCTAATAGGATTTTTTTATTGGTTTTTTACGTTATTAATTTTGATATAACATATAAATTAGTATGTTAAAATGTGTGAATAATTATAAAATATAACAATCTTTATTATAGTGTAGGGATTTATAGGTTAAATAAACTTGAAAAAAAAAAATGATATATTTTATGAACACGAAGCTCGGCCTTTGATCTGGCGAAAGATACACGGGTGTATTATCTTTTTACAACGAAATCGATATACTACACCTACCGCAGTATTTCTTTGTAAACAATACTTTTTGTTTTTCTTTCGGGTGCTAGAATCACCAGACTACTCTGTGCGCTTACTCTGGAGCATGCCACATACAACTGGCCGTGGGAGAAGCAGCTTTCCCTTAAGTCTACTCCCGCTACCTTAAGAGTTTGACCTTGAGCTTTGTTTATAGTCATTGCGAAGCATACTTTGATGGGAAACTGCACTCTCTTGAATTCGAAGGGGTAATTTGATGGTGTTAGGGGAATCCTAGGAATAAATACAGACCTCTTTAAAGCTTAGAAACCTTCAAATGCGGTACTAATATGTATAGTACGGTGACTTTCGAGACATTCCAATTTTAAAGAGTATTTGCATTGCAAGCACCAAGCCTGTATGTGAGTTCAACCTTTACTGAATAAAATCGGATTGACTTTTCAAACATTTGTGTCAAAATAAAATGTAATTTAAATCAAGAGCACTAAGGAGTTTTGATATCAACTTCGAAGCAAATCACTCCCAAAATAACTTTCTACCCCAATTTAACCCCGTTAGGGGATGAATTTCAATAAAATACGAAAGAGGTCTTCCATTAATTCTGTTAATGAATATTTATGCAAAATTTGAAGTAGATTGGACCAAGGAATCACGTTGTCCCATACAAACTTTGCCCACCTTTTTCACCCCCTTAGGAGTAGAATTTCGAAAAATCTTTTCTTATCGGACGCCTACGTCATACAAAGAATACACCCTCCAAGTTTCAGGTCTCTACGATCAGCGGTTTAGGCTGTGCGTTGATCCGTCAGTCAGTCATTCAGGACAAAGCATTTTATATGTATAGAAGATATAGATTATGTACAAGAATGTTAAGAAAAAAACAAGAAAAGAAAATAAAATAAAGGGAAGGGCTCAAATCTATTGGGCATCAAAAAATTCGTCCGCATTGCTGTCAGCGGGAAAAGTGCCTAAAAGGCTGGCAGCGTTGCCACGTTGGATGGCAATGCTGATTCTTTGGCCTAAGAATTGGCCAGCCCTCTGGTCACGTGAAGAGTCGACCAACCGCTTGGCTTGTATTATAACTTAAGTAAATAGAAATAAATGAAGTAACATTGCAAAAAAAAAAAAAAGTAAATATATAATTACTACGTTTTTTTGTCGGTAAAAATCAATATAATATCTACCTACAAGTCTAAATTTTTAGGAAGGTATTACAAAAAAGTTTTTTACGATACATCGATAGGTACCCTTCGCATACATTCAAATGTTAACCAACTTCAAAAAATGGAGGACGTTATGCATTCGACTAGTTATTTTTCCCGTAATTAAATCGATGACAATGAACAAGGAATACCTACCCAATTGTTCATGAATCACAATATTTATGAAAACCTAAATCTCCAAGTCACTTTACAGAACAATGCAATATTTCCATGTCAACAATGACATTGTGTAAAAGTGTAAAACACTGACAAACTGCTTTCGACAATACATGAACAAAAAAATAATGGCCATCTGCTTACTAATACGCTCACGAACAATATTCTAACCCAAGCGGATGAAGAAAAGTAGACTAGCAACAGGCCAATTAAAAGAATAGCCGTGTATAATACCCCGACAATTACGTCTTAATTTAAATGGCCACATCTGCCAAATAACAGACATTAAATCTAAATGCACCAATCACGTGTCACCGACACTTGCCGATTGTTCTACACGAATTGTAACAGCCTCCTCCACAATCTAAACCAGGCCATGTCCGTTACTGGGTCACTATATCGAACAACTAACGATGCCTTCAGTATAAAATGTAGTGTTCCCATTACTCTCACGCATGTGATACATTGACGGTAATGATCACTCAGTAAAGAAAAATAAACGAGTAAAAGACGATATGGATGGTGTGGACAGCGATGTTGTAGATAGAGGCGGAGAGAGCTATCTGGATGTTATCACGCAAACAGAATTTCCAATGAAATATGTAGCAAAAAGTCGACTGCGCATTAGCGGTGGGTGCGCTGAAGAGCTACTCGTATGCATTGGAGATCTGATCAAGGTACACAATGAGACAAAATGCGGAAGTCTTGGTGATGCAACGAAAGTGAACGGATCGCGTGCGGTGAATACAAATATCTGTGTGTTTATTGAAGAGCACATTAATCACTTATTGCGATTAAGTGTGAGATAATTTTTAGTTCCTTGTTATTTAACTGCTTTGTTGCTTAAACTTTTCGTTTTGTTAGCTTCTTACAGCTAACAAAACGAAACGTTTCTGAACTCATTGCTCTGCTTAACGACCATTTCAAATATCTGTTGAATAACTCGTTTTTATCAACGTCAACTTATTTAATTTAAAAATAGTTTGCAATTTAAAATACTTACATATAAAAAGTTTTTTTTTCCTAATTTGTTAACACTCTTAGGTAATTTATTTTCACAGCCTGTAGATCATATCTTCACTGTCACGATATCTCAAACTATGATAAGGAGTATTATCAAAAAATACAAAACATATTGTAAATAAGGCTTTTCACTACCAAGGAGCTGATCATCTAATCGGCGCACCTCTTGATTTCGAC
The DNA here is from genome assembly GCA_916701695.1 of Agrochola macilenta. Classification (NCBI taxonomy): domain Eukaryota; kingdom Metazoa; phylum Arthropoda; class Insecta; order Lepidoptera; family Noctuidae; genus Agrochola; species Agrochola macilenta. The sequence continues at coordinate 15,645,763 of OU753560.1, read as the reverse complement.
TCACCTACTTATTCTAGTATTTGCATCACAATGCAACTATGCCTTTCACAAGGAACCGATGTGACCTCATGCCCAGAGATCACTTGTACATGAACCATCCCATGCATACCTGAATAACCTACTGCAGATTAGCTTTTGTCCTCAATTTCACTTCCTTGAATACCGCTGGAGCTAATTAACATAATGTAGTTTTTGTTCTCCGATCAGGATTTAGCAGAACGCCAGAGAACCCGATGATGCAGCTAGTCATATAAAATGAATTTAGTTATTTGACCAAGTAATTCTACATGCATCATCCATTAAAACCCATAGGGAAAATCCTATTTAAGGACTTGACACCATGAGATGTAAGCACAACTGACGGGGTCCGCTAGGACCAATGCCTGCTGGGGTCGCGGGAAAGTCCGGAAGGGATACCGTGGCCCCTGGCAACGTACAGGCAACTGAAGGAACACGGGTGGGTTTCAGTCAGTAAGAGTCTGACCCGCCCTCCCGCTCCGCCCAGAGCGGGGGAAGTTATTTGATAATATCCCACAGCAAAAAAAAAAAAAAAGGACTAGATACCAATACAATATGTTTTTACGGTTTTATTCACGCCAAAGTTACCTAGTCGGGTTATCCCGAAACCCGACTAGGTCAATCAAAAAGACTCATCATGACCTTGCAGAGTTAGAAACTTCACTCCGCATTTTTGGTATGAAGCTAAAAGTAGGTACGCCGCGGGCTCGACTTGTCGAATTCGGTGGGCAGAACGTAGTCAGAAGATATAAGAGTTACGCGATACAAAGAGAGGCAACTTCTAGGTGAATATAACTGTAGATAATTAGCGCTGTGCGATCTGAATTGCACTTTATTGTGCCGTAGCAAGAGTCGCTTTTTATTCAAATGATTTTGCGGAGTGAACCATCTGTACTTATCTGTACTCTTGGTTAAATGATTACGAGTATTATTACCATCTGCACAGTTTATTAAAGATAATAAAAACAAGTGCAGTAATTGACTTGATCTTTAAGAGACACGCTGGTAACGGTAAAACATTGCACTACTAGAATTAAAACAATTTCAGCTAAAACTAATATACCATCTTCGCACCTTATTTACGATGTCCTCATAGATTTTTGCAGTTTCTTGATGGCACAGATCCAAAATCCCATGGAAGCAGCTATTTAAACAATTTACCATCATCCTCAGGAGCTAAGATAGTCAGACAGCTTTAACCCGGCGCATACGCATCGATCCGCGTAACGTTTACATAACGAGACTGGTTCTAAAGGTTGACCTTAAGCACCCCTTTCACAGTTAGCGCGCCTGCCGACTGCTTACATAAGTGTTCTGTTACAAGTGTTACACCATAAGATTATTAAATGGGACCTGCTATGATAAAACAATACACTTAGAAATTATTTAAATTCATGTTTTGATTTTTATTCTCCGAAGACACATTTTCGTTTAGATTTAGAGGTCTTATGAAACACTGCTGAACATCCATTTATATCGTGATAACATGACGCTGAACAAGAAAATCAGGGACGGACTACAACTGTCCCAACTGTCATCATGAGTTTGGGGAAAAACAGCAATTTTCTCGGTAATTTCAAACTTGAGCAGTCTCTATGAGTCTTCTCAGTTAGAGCAAGTGTATATTAGCGAGTAATATCTTGCAGACAGAACTCTACAACATAACAATCTTGTACTCGTATCATAAACTACAAATAATAGTGCAGCAATGAAACTTACCCTAACGATATGCATAAAAATCTTCCACCTCGGGACGCCTTTAGCGAAAGCACTCTTCACAGACAGAGGAATGCAGACGCCCATGATCCAGAGGAAGGCAGGAAACACCAGGTCACCAGCCACGAGACCGTTCCACGTCGCATGCTCCATCCACCAGTAGCCGCCAGCGCCGTCGTTCACGAAGATCATGAAGACGATAGCCATTCTGTACGAAAGGGTCTCATTTTAGAATATTAGGATTGCGGCGATAAGTCCCCTCTTTGAGGAGTGGCGTGGGTGAGGCGCCATGGCGTCCTCGCCTTTTGCCTGACGCAGGTCCTCACCGGACACGGTTGTTTCGGGAGGTTCCTGTTCTGCATAAGGCGGGAGGAAACGTCCGGGTGTCACCACTGTGTAGATCGCCCGGAGGACACGGTGGAGCATACGGTGGAGGTCTGCCCGGCTTGGGCAGAGCACCACCGTGTCTTCGGCGATCGGCGGCGGCGATCTCTCGCGTCCGGCCCTGGTTCAGGCCATGGTTCGGAGCGAGAGTGCATGGGAGGCCGTCACTTCCTTCTGCGAAGCAGTAATGCTTGCGAAGGAGAAGGTAGAGTGCGCGAGGGAGAGGCAAGATTCGCGCCCTGGCACCCTAGTCGCCACAGGAGACGCCCCGGCCGTCCGGAGTCGCGAGCCGACTTCCGGCCACCGTAGGCGCGGGCTTGCGGACGGTGAGCAATGGGTAGCTCGCCGTCCGATAAGGACCAGGCCCGGGTCGACGGCGCGTTGTGTTCCACGCGCGCCTAAAGAGATGTCAGCACCAACTGACGGGGTCCGTAAGGACCAATGCCCCGGCAGGCATTGGTCCTTACGCGGGTATTGCGGGTTTGTCCGAAAGGGATATCGCGGCCCCGGCACACAGGCAACGGAAGGAACACGGGTGGGTTTTAGTCAGTAAAAGTGTGACACACCCTCCCGCTCCATCATAAAGACTCATTGTGACCTTGCAGAGTTAGCTCTCAATACACACAACTTAGAACATACGTACGTCTACGTTTTGATAAGGCAAAACCTAGGATGGATTGTATGAAAGATTATATGGTAAAAATTCACTTTCTTGACCCCTTTTCTTTTTTGAATATTGAGATAACCGATAACAGAGATATATTATCTGTTAGCCGTCTCAGTAGACAAAATGCTGCGCCAAGCCAAAATAAATCGGGAAAAAGTCAGTATAATAATGGCAAACCATGACCATAGTCATAGTCATTTATTCATAAAAAAGTAACTTGTTTCTGAATTTACACACAAAGTTACACACAATCACAGTATACACCAAAATAAATTACATTTTCATAAATAAAATCAACAATATTAAAAAAAAAAAAAATTACATTTCTTCAACAATACTTCGACATGTAAATTAAACAACATGTCCAACACTAAAAAATTATTAAAAAAAAAACCAATGATGAAGGAAGCTAAAATTCGATGTTTAGAATCAGTTTATGTGATAATTACATTATTACATACAAAAACGCTCAGTAACCTAAAACTGTATGTACAGCATAAACAAAAAATCGTGTGAATAGGGCTGTTCACACGCATAGTCTTTCTGGCCGTGCTAGATTCCAAATTAACACAGATGTTATATAGGCGCCCGCGCAGATGAAAGCCTTTTTAATATTGCAAATGTTGTTATTCTTAGGTATATAAATATTAAGTGCAAGCAGTGGTGGAATTAATTATCTTCATAATATGACAAAGATCAACGAATTTGATCATAGACATTTAGTTGTGTGGTGGTCTCAAAACCCTGTTTAAAAAACATTTGAACGTCATAATAAATAAGCAAGTGCTCACTCACCCTCTAAAAGTATCAAGTGCTCGTAACCTCTGTTGTATAGCCAGCTCCTTGTCCCCATACCTCAGCTTGCCAGTCCTCCTCACTCGTGACATGATCAGCTTCACGATGCCGTACAGCACCCATATCGCCAACAACACGCCCAGTAACAGCAGAAGAGCTGGTGGAAGAAATAGCCTTTAAAATAATTAATCTCTTATTGCTTTAATTGCCCGGAGGATAATTTCATGAATGACCATCGCTGAAGCTGGACTAATAGTTTTAACACTTTCAGTGCCGAAAACCCTCCTGAAGGGTTCACCAAGTCGCAAATGGGATGCTGCCATTTTAAATGTAGGTTTGTCTTAGCGAACACAGCAATAAAAACCGTGAAAATAAAATCTGATGTATGTATATTTTAACAAGTTTTTTTTTTTCACGGATGCAAATATTCACAAAAAAAATTAAAAGGTTGGAAACTACGTATAGCGACAAGACCCCTGAAAACACAATTTTACTTCGTTTTACAGTATTTCATAACACGCTTTTAAACCGAATGCCGTTGACCGTCCGCAATGGTTAACTTTAGCGCAAACGTAATGTCGGCAACCCTTCACTCAATATGTATGGCGGCATGGCGTATGAGTTCTATGAAAATTGGGTGGAGTCGAAAGTGTTAATGGAAGATCCAAAGAGGAGATTGACAATATTCATCACGCTTAATAGACGTATTAGTAATCTCCGGGCACGCTATTTTTAGGCAGAACGATGAAGCTACACATCCTTCGGTTGTATTCCTTAAGTCGCCATCATCATAGACATCAACTTCGAGAAGGAGTGGGGCTACTTTTACCCTAAGCAAAGACAGGTTTGCTATGATTGTCAATCATATACTTACACACATGGCACTTGTTGAATTGTCAACCCATTTCCCTTAATCGACTCGCAAATCTCGGTACAATGCACTTACGAGTACATTGTGGTTTTCATCCACATATCAACAGATCATTATCTGCGATTGTTTCATGCAAGTCTAAACATTTCTTTGAATTCATGTTCCCATAAGTGAAGCTTGGGATGCGATTATTCGAAATCGTCATCATCGCATTTGTTTTACAATCAATGTGCGTACAAGACATTATTTCATAACTCAAGGGTCTGCTCTTACGAAAACTATGAGGCAAAGGGCGTGTTCCATTTTTTGAATCAGTTCTGTGTTTTAAATTCAACCTTTCGAGTTTCCACCAAAATTGTCCATTGACTCTTTTAACGTATTGTTATTGCAAACTCATTGATTGATCCACAAGAATAATGATGTTTATCCAAAATTCGGCCGAAAAACCTTGCAATTGTCCACACCCTTGCCATTGAACTATTGTCGATTCAAACGTTTGTGTCATCAACATGGTCGACATTTAGAACGGCCTCAGTGTTCCTTTTATGCTTAAGTATATTTTGATTATTTCCATATATAGTATCCGATGGCTTTACCCGAACGCTCATAACTGGTTTCTGTGCCAGGGTCAGTTAGGCTGCAACCTGCATATATGCAGATATTCAATATCAATGGCAATAACAATAAAATAATTGAATTTATGAAGGCCGCATCACTTTTGAACATGCAAATGAGGCTGACTTCGCATGAGCATTATGCAATGCTGTACTGATAGAGGTTGGCTTAAGATAAGTATCTTGAAATTATTCTGTCAGATAAAGTTAAAATTCCGTTTGAGTTTCATGTTACCTGTAGTTTAGTTTAGTTACAGTTAGTTTAGTACATGTTATTAGTAGAGATCGGATAATTGGATGCATATTTACCAAAATTTGAGGTGTTGACTATTATGGAATGCTCTTTTCGATCGTAAAAATCTCGCGATTCCGGAATTGACAATTTTGTACTTTATGACTTTAGAAATGCTAGCTAATGTTGTAAAGTAGGATGCCAAATTGGCATAGCACTTAGCGACAAACAACTCGGTGCCTTTACTTTCGTTAAAAAATGTTTACAGTATATAAGTTTTTATGTTAATATCGCAAAAATAACCTTCATAAGAGGGCTGATAAGTCCATACCATGTAATCGATTAGTTGTGTATTCCCGAATTTTATGGAATTCCATTAGAAATTAGGAAAAATTTTGATTAAGAAGCCACTTCTATAATTTCTTAGCCAAAAATTAACTTTAGATAAAATATGCATCCGAATATCCGATCGCTGGCTATTAGTCACAACAATGTAAGATGTATGTATTGCCATCAGGTCAAAACGCATTTTTTTCAGGGGACTTATGGATTGGGATCAATCATTTGGTTTTCACCTAAAAAAAAGTAAAACAACTAGGTATGTAGATTTATTTATCAGAAGCATCTTCGTTTAATCGTGACGTAGCCCAGTCGCTCTACCTATCCGATAAATATAATCCGAATTCATCTCATCGAAAACGTCGAGATAAAATAACTATATAACGATAAACTCTCTTATTTGTCACCAGTATTTGAACGGTACTGGAAATAAGAAGAATTTTATTACATCAAAATGGAGAAGACTATCTTGTGTGTGTTTTTTTTCGTGTTCAGTGTGTCTGGTGAACAGAGGGTTGATCCTTTAGTCCTGATCAGCAGTCAGGGCTTGGTCAGAGGTTATAGGGCGACCGATGGTGACTACTCCATGTTCCTGGGAGTGCCGTACGCTCAAGTGGACCCAGAAGATCCTTTTGGGGTAAGTAGAATGTTTAAACCAAAGAATTTGGCACTGACGCCTCGCCAACGGATGTTACCGTTCAATATCAGGCCCAGAATAGAAATAGGATTTCAAATAGAGAACGTAGCCATTTTATTTGTGTTTGAATTCCTTCCATACTCGTACCAGCTAGGTTAATAAGCTTATCTATTCTGGAGGAAAAGTAAAAGCGAAAAGGATAATACCGGCAGTTCCGGAAATATAGTCAAGGTCTTCGCAAAAAAAAAAGATAAATGCAACGCTTACACCGATTTCTATACCAGATCTTATAAAAAAAAATTACAAAATCAGTAGATAGCGGCTTAGTTCGGAGTAAGGTTGCCTGTCCATTGAAGCAGAGCGAGGCAGCGGAGAGGAGAATGACAGCGGAGTGGAGCGGAGCTGCTGACAGTGTCTGTCCATTGATGCGGAGCGAGGTAGCGGAGCGCAGTTACGAGTGTGCGGAGCGAGGTAGCGGGGCGGTGTTGCGGACTGTGTGGAGCTAGACCGAGTTCACGTATTTTTCCGCATCGCCTCTCCGCTTCCCCGCCGCGGTTCCCCGCTCCACTTCTCCACTCCGTTTTCCCGCTCCGATTCACTTCTCCGTTTCTCCGCTCCGTTTCCCCGCTCCGCTTCCCGGTTTTGTATGAACTTTTAAACTAGTTCGCAAATCCCTGTCCACTGAAGCGCAGCGGAGGTTTTATGCAATTCCATTGGTTAATATTGGCACACCGCTACTCCACTCCTCTCTTCTCCGCTCCAGTGGACAGGCAGCCTAAACCACCATAAATTTAGGCGTGATATAATCACGCCTAAATTTATGGTGGTTTTATCCTCCGCTTCATTAGCCAAAAGTGTTGACATAACTGACACAGTACCTACGTCATAGTAATTTTTACGCTATTAATAACATCATTATCGATAGCCGTGATGAGGCCGTCGACCCCACTGCAATGGAAAGTGTTTGTTTTTTAATTAAAACAAGACACACGGACTTGTGTATAGTTGTCACATTGTTTTTGTGATATAAAAGTAAATCATTTACAAGTTGTAAACAAGAAATGCTCAAAGTAACTGCATATTCGGAATGTCTATAAAATAAAATGATTTATTGAATAACAAAATTAATAAATATGGCTTATTTTATTAATATTAAACCGCCACTACCACATCATCTACCATTGAAGGATTAAAAGCAATCAAGGAAAGTATTTCACATTTATAGTCAAGGAAACAACTGTTTGTTACCTATATAATATAACATACATTCCAGGGCAAAATATACTTTTATGAGTCAAAAGTCATTTCAAGGTCCAGTTTCCTTTAATTTACATTCCTTGAACGATGATGTCATTCCACTCGACACAGTATCAGTCAATGATAGTAGGCAGCTGCTATCTACAGCTAAGAAATATCTCCGAACACTCATATTCAATGGATAGATAAGTTTGATGTCAACGGTCTGGTTCAGAGTTAAGTAAATAATAAAGAAGGAGAGAAAAGTACTCAATACTCAATATATTTATTTGCGTTCCACAATGTTAACATATTTTACCACCTACACCGTACATTATAAAATATACATAATTTTAGATCATTGTGGACCCTGTCGGGCACAGCAAGATAGGATAGAGAAAGAGGGCTAATATTATATTATTATTTGAAAAAAGTTAAATGTAGATGTTTTTCTACTACTCTCTTCCACTTTAATTTATTTATTATTTTTGGTATTTATTTTTAATTATAGATTTAATTTTTCATTAAAATATTCATTAATATTATAATAGCATTTATGGATTAGGTATTGTTTTAGTTTATTTATAAATATATTACATTTTTGTTCATTTTTAATTACTTCTGGTAATTTATTATATATTTTAACTGACATTACTAAAGTAAATAAATAAGTAAATTCCAATCTGACGAACATTAAAATTATTTCATTAAAACAAACGGATCGACAAAGACCAGGTAGTTTTCGCAAACTCCTACAATGTTATGCAAAGGTCCTGATAATTTGCCATGAAAAAATATTCACAATTACTTTTTTTTTTCAGCCATCTCATGCACGACAACCATTCCAAGAAATAATCTACGATGCTAGGGACGGGTCTATCAAATGCCCGCAAATGGGGTCCTCAAATAGTGACTCTGAGACGATTGACTGTCTTCGTCTGAACATCTTCGTACCATTTGAAGCCAGTTCCAACAACCCTCTACCAGTTCTAGTTTGGATTCATGGTGGTGACTTTGTCCGAGGAAGTGGAGGAGATTATGGAGTCAGAAACTTAGTCAGACATGACGTAGTAGTCATCACTGTAAATTATCGTCTGGGCCCATACGGCTTTATGTGCCTAGATAACCCCAGCGTACCTGGTAACCAAGGTCTGAAGGACCAGTATGCGGCTCTGGGCTGGATCAGAAGGAATATTGCGTCTTTTGGTGGCAATCCCTATAATGTTACTATTGCTGGTCAAGATGCTGGAGCCGCATCAGTCCTATTACACGTGTATGCTGATAACACCAAATTGTTCCATAAAGCAATTGTAGAGAGTGGCACACCACAGAGTGAAGGTATGTTTGTTAACGCGGATGTACATGCTGCTATCATGATAGCTCAGCATTTAGGAGTAAACACGACGGATACTGATGAAGCCCTTCAGTTCCTCATAAGCTCGCCTCATGATTTAGTAACAGCTGCAGCTTACGAATTGAACTTACGACTGAGACCTTGCAAGGAGAGATCGTTCAGTGGTCTCGAAAATTTTGTAGAGTACGATCCTAACTCGTTAACGAACATAATCAAAGTGAGAAACACGCCTGTGTTGATTGGTTACACTAGCCAGGAACGTGACTCACTAAGCAACGATTACTTTAATTCAGATCCATTTTATGAAAAATTGAGAAACAATTTCAATCTCGACGGAATACAGTTAGAACAAGCCGCTACTTTTGTGAGAAGATTCTATATAGGATATGACCCTGTGTCAGAAGATGTGGCAACAGAATTGGAGAATTTTGAATCTGATTTTGTATTCGGACACCCATCGCGAAGAGTAGTATCAAGACTATTCGAAGAAAATGTTGGATCAGTCTATGAATATGTGTTCAGCTATGGTGGAAATTCAGGTGGTCAAGGTGCAGGACATTCAGCTGAACTTAATTACTTGTTCGACATTGAAGGTGTCAACTTGAAGAGAAGTGAAGACGATCAATTGATAACTGACCGAATTACAACTTTATGGACCAATTTCATTAAATATGGGTAAGTTACGAATTTTATAAAAGCTACCCAAAAGTCATTCAAAATTTTACGAAGATTATACACGAATATTTATTACTGAACACACGTTACTGAATTACGTTACGTTACTGAGTCACGTTTTTCATACCTAGGTAATTTGATTGAGTTCCTGGAGAGCTAAAATTAGTTCCTAAAATTTTACCTGGTGTAGTAGTACCTATTACTCTTCCAAATTCAAGATTAATAAAACATGCTAATATTAGAAAATTTACTTTTTTTCCCAGAAACCCAACACCGCAAACGTCCGAGTTAATCCCAGTGAGGTGGACACCAGTCACTGCCTCCTCCAGGCCGACCATGGTTATCGATACAGACATCAGGATGGACAGCCGGGTCGAGAACCAGAGGATGGCTTTCTGGGACCTCTTCTATTCAATGTACGGAACCTACAGTACCTTAACCAGAGAGTGCGTTTTTACCAAGTGCTGTTAAATTAATGAGTCCTGTGATTTTTATTTATTGTAGTAAAGTAATAAGTTTCGACATATCGAAAGTAATTGATTGTTGTGTAAATATGTAATTAAATATTGAATTATGAAAGCTTTAATGTCAGTTAATATTATGACCAGTACAATAAAAGTGCAACATGTCGAAATTACTATTGATATTTCAATATGATTAAAGCAACATTTACATTCAAAACGGTATTTGCTTGATACTTTTAATTTGCTAGTACAATGGCATGTCAGTGGCTCTTTTCTGGGTCGCTCGTCTCCAACGGATGATGCTCATCAAGACAAATCGTCTTCACAAAGGATTTGGGCCAGCTTCGCCTCCCGCCCACTAGAACCCACTTAGGTTCACTTGATCGCGTGTCGTGATTCGTTTTTTTTATTAATTTGATGATAGCTTGTGCAGAAATTGAGGATGCTCCAATGAACGTGGATCCGTTGCCAATTTTATTTTAAGAGACAGGTTTTATAGAACTTCAAGATTTTGTTTGCTTATTTTGTAAGAACGCAGCATATATTCCATACAACTGGTAGATACATAATAATATAATAAAATAAACGATGTGACTGTATTTTTATTTATAAAGCTCTTTTTCCTCACGTAATCAATTTAACTCGACGTCCATGACATAACAAGGGGACATCTTGCATTAAACTGGTCTAGCAGCTAACCATTAAAAATTGCAAATTGTAGATAGATAGATAGATAGAATATTCTTTATTATGCACACCATACAAATTACAGAAATACATTTAGAAATGTTACATAGGGTGACACAATGGGCGGTCTTATCGCTAAAAGCGATCTTTTACAGACAACATTTGGATGGATTAAAGGGAGAAGGAGAGACAATACTGCAGGTAGTCAGTGGTGTACCATTTACATACACAATAAATACGTAACGCATAAACTTAACCACATAAATATATATATATAAAATAATAAACATGAAACAAGAATAAGGAACTCTATGTAATGATGATGATATGTAGAGATCATTGTCTAGTTCTAAAATTAAGCAAATTGATATTTTAATTATTTTCCTATCTTTGCCTTGCTGTCGTATCTTTGTTTAACGAAATATGTAGGAACACTGCTACTAGAACTAAGTAGTATGTGCTAGGCTGTGAAGTTGACACGGCGCGCGGCGCTGCGTATTTCCAATCTATACAAGGCCAGAACGCAGCCATAGGAAACTGCTCGCGTATACATTATAATGCTATTTTTTAATCTGTGATTACAATGTATACACGAATTTTGCGTACTGCTCGTGTATAGTTGGTAACGTGGACGCGCGCGTCCTGGTTCCAAACTATACTACATCACTTACGCTTGACATGAGTTTTAATAATATAGATTAAAAATAAATTTAACTGGGTGAAATGGAACAGCTAACAGATAACGGAATATGAAATGGGTAAGGTTAGGTTAGAACTGCGGTGCCGCGGCATCGGCCGGCGAGCGCTACTTCCAAATTGCTCCCAGCCAGGCAGGCTATTTGGCCCAAGATACATTACGTCACAAAGAACTTGAATACCCGTTCACAATTTGTCGGAATCTATACACGATTAGTCCGTAGGTATGCGTACTGGCACTGTATATTTTGGAATAAGGTAGTAAATTAGGTCACTACGAAGTATACGCGAGTATTTGCGTACTACTCCTGTATAGATAGGAAGACCTTAGTAAAAAAGTGATTTCCAATCTATACGCGATAATTTTCACACCCTTGCGTTCTGGCCTTGTTTAGAATGGAAAGACGCCACGGCGCTACACTAGCGTAAACTACGACTATCATAACTTATACTTTCTTCCGATATTGTACACGTACTTAATACCAAAGAAAGTATTGGAAAACCGCTAGTACTCCCTCCCTATAATTGTATATTTACATCCGAATCATTATATCTATCTGCAGATCGTGATGTGGTTTCCTCACCACTTTCCTCGCTATATCGGAGATAAAACTAATCAAAGATCATTATGACTTCGGCAATTCTAACTTTCACTTCAAGGCCCATCGCCAATGTCTACAGAATATTAGTTACGCCATTTTCACAATTTTCTCTAAGTTCTAGTGCGTGACTGTTTCGATCCGAGTTATCAATTTATTATTACTTCATAAATCTGCGGTGATCACCACCTGCTGTTTTGCTTTCGTTTTATTAAATTTATATTGAAAATGAATTAGTACAACTCCTTTTTAGCGAGTGTAGTCAAATATTCAATACTGTAATTACGCACGTAATGAATATTGACTGAGGAGCATGTAAAAAGAAAAGTATTAAGAAAGAATATGTTTATAAAAAGAGTAAAACCAAAGGAAGATGAATGGATTCTGTGAAAAATGATAATTAGATTGCTAGGAAAAGTGAAAATGACGACTGATAGAGATTTATAAAAAAACAAGCAATGTTAAAATTATACAGTCGAATTGAGAACCTCCACCTCCTTTTTGAAGTCGGAGTCGGTTAAAAAGATGAATTTTACGTCGGAACACAAATATTATTTGAATTATGGCCATCGATACGCTAAGAAGAATTTCTAATTTCGTCTTTTCTTTCGAATTTTTGAATTTCGTCAAGATATTCTTAAACACCCGTCTGAGAATTGAGTTAAACAAAGAGTGACATATATACAGTGCAACGACAACAAGTTCCTAATAGTGACCTATTTTCTTCAATTGACTTCTGATTCATTGAAATATCTCACCCAATCGTCTTCCTCAATATATTCGAGTCTGTTTTCAGAAGATTACTGAAGGCTAGTTATAGAGTTGTAACTTTAAGGGGTTAGTACCAAAGTATAGGTACTGTAGAGAGCGTTTATTCGGAAAGTGGGCAACGTCGCAAATAGATGTCAAATATTTCGCTGTTTTGATTAGTTTGGCAATATTACTGTATGGAAATAAAATATGTGGCTAACCTGCGAACTAGTATAATGATTATGAAATGCAATAATTAATATCGTAACAACGAATATTTAGTTTTAGATGTAAAAATGGTATTTAGAAACTTTCCAAATGCCCTTTTTTACACCTAAAACGGGTACAAAATCAAATTCAATGTTATAATTGCAATTCATTATTAATATTCTAGTTCGCTAGGTAGCCACATTTTTTATTTCCATCTAGTAAAATTGCGACGTTGACAACTTTTAGGATAAATGCTCTTAACATGGTTTTAGAATAACTCCTCCGCGAGTTTATTATATATAAATGGCAGATTGGAGACGAACATTGATTTAGATTAAGAACTAGAAGAAAGGTTTAGACAAGCGGATGTAATATAATAATAACGTAAAAACTAAAATATCCTAACTTTATATTATAAATGCGAAAGTGACTTTGTTTGTTCGTTTGTTACGCTTTCACGCTAAAACGGCTACACGGATTTGTATGAAATTGGGCACATGGGTAGACCATAACCTGGGTTAGAACATAGGATACTTTTCATCCCGATATTCTCACGGGATCGAGACTTATGCGGGTGAAACCGCGGGTTGCAGCTAATTCCAAGATTGAGTATGTCACAAACAAGTGTTTCATTTATCCTCGTAACGTCAGCGCTTCCTCCAGTGTTGACAGAATGTTATTCTAAAATGAAGGAAAATTAACATTGCCTACTTATGGCCCGCAATGGCAGTGGACAGTCGTATGTGGAAAAGGGAGGCCTTAGCCCAGCTGTGGGACATAACGGTCTCAATAGATTGATAGATAGACTCATGAACTGATTCACCTCAAATAAATGGTTCGCTGATAGTGGACCTTGATATAAGGAAAAAAAGCGAACATTCGGCATTGCAGCCTCACAATGACAAAGGACTAGACAAAGACATAGAAACAGATAATAAGCACAATATACGTACTATATGTTGAATAACTGAGTAAGATTCCGCATACCACATGTTGTAATTTAGGTAAATTCCACAAAAGTTTTATATTAGGTAACTATGTGTATTATGAATTACATAATACCTCTAAAGTATTTTGATTTTGAAGCAGTTACTTAGGAAGAAAAAGTTAAAACTTAGATAATGGGTTAGGTAACTAATGTATTTAAATTTAAGAATATATACAGCGTGGTGAAATGTAATAAAGCAAGTGCAAAAACAAAGTGAAAAAGTGACGTAGGTAGTAAGCCTTTTTGAAAAATATTGGTCAGATGACGTGAGAATTTAGAGGTATGAGGAACAGGGTGTAAAGTTGACTCATCCTATATAGGAAAGGGAGGATCCTCCGACCGGACGGGTGTCGTGGTGGTGGGCAACTGCCTAACGATTGATGTCGGAGAAGTTATATATATGCTGATCGCGCGGTAAACTCTGTTTGCGCGATGCAGGATTATGTGTGATGTCAGGTCTATGATGCGTAGTTGGCAATGTGGCGATGTAGATGCCGCCACAAGTACAACACCCAATTGAAGGAAAACAATAACATCAAAACATGTCATCAATAATAATGTATGATACTACAGATAAGTACATCAACTTTCGAAGGAAAAGGCCAATGAGATTACATTGTATGTCAGGGTTTTATACTGGTACAAAACATTGTTTTTTATTGATTCTAAAGTCATATTATTCAACACTTTTTGGAATTTAACAGACTTAACTTGACTTTTACGGGACTACAACGTCGTCCTCGAATCTCCATTCGCATGTTTTTATTACATCCAAGTATAATTTATGGACAATACAAAATGATATCTCTTACTATTTATGAAAACAAAAGACATTCACCATTCATTCTAAATAATAGACGTTTAGGAACAAGTTGTCGTATAAGGGTTAAAGGGGACACCGAAGGAAAGGCCATTCTAAGCATTTCAATAATGCTTTTACGAGTATTAACTCTTACTATTTATGAAAACAAAAGACATTCACCATTCATTCTAAATAATAGACGTTTAGGAACAAGTTGACCTATAAGGGTTAAAGGGGACACCGAAGGAAAGGCCATTCTAAGCATTTCAATAATGCTTTTATTTTCCTTTTCTTTATACAAAGTGTAAGAAAAACCCTGTCCGACTCGAAAAGGGCACATAGTTACTGGCAATAACATTACCAAAAAGTATATATTTTTTTTATTTATAATAAAAATTGTAAAGTTATTGCTATTTAAATTCGCCAAAATTATCCCAATTCTATTAATAATTGATAAATTTTCAACAGGGGTCATAAGTTATGACTTGTCCCGCTAAACATCGCCCCTATGTAATTATCCGGTAATATTGGGACATTGAAAAAACATACGGCGATTTTTTTTTCTTTTTTCTCGGAAATAATCGACGACGAGTCTATTTAGACACTCAGTACGATTCTAAACAATCCTATCCCGTTCGATTGTATCCTTATCGTCGGACAGGGTTTTTGTTCCACGTTGTAGATTAAGTTGTGTTTTACTAATATTACGTGAAACGTATGATCTCACACAAGGCTAAAAGAGTAGTACAGTCACTATGAGAAAGTAAGGATTTCAGTCAAGTGGTTAAGGGAAATATATAATTCATATATCTATAATTTTTTTATATTATTGTTTTGGGTTAGAATGAGAAAGACTATAGCGTTGAAGTAGGATCGAACCAATTCTATGATTAGTGAACTATTATTGTACTACCTACTTACCTACCTAGACCTATTCATTTTTATGAATCGAGTCGAAGTTACTTGGCAAATCACTTTACCTAAGTAGTTAGGAAAGATCAATTACGAAGGTTACAAAAATTCGACTGCAAAAGAATAATTATCCACCATACCTACTATTGATACCGGTGGTAGCTAAACTTCAGCTCATGCTGAAATTTGAAATAAGATAAGACTTACGTAAGTAGATGTCGACGGGTTCCCTGGCGGTGCGGATGTCGCATCCCTCGGAGCTCGCGTTCATCTTGTACACGCCAAACTCTCCCATCTCAGGCCTGAGCTGGCACAGCAATCCTCTGCACAACAAATAATTGGAAACATACAGGATGTGATTGAATTAACAGAACACCAAAAAGCGGTCTTTGTACTCATCATTATGAACAACTCATACTATGAGCTCAACATAGAAACCGCGAAAAAACGTTACGTGTTACCCACATTTCGTCCATTTATGCGGAGATATAGAGCAGCGGATTTTTTTCATGAATCCGTTATTAGGTAATTAACAAACATACACATCAGAGTAGGTACTGCAATACTGTAGGATTCCTCAGCAGAAGAAATACCAGAATATCAGAAGTACCTAACACAATCAATCTGCCTAGCCTTTTCCCAACTATACGAGTATAGGGGTCGGCTTCTAGTCTATAACCGGATGCAGCTGAATATCTGTATTTTACATGGAGCGACTGCCTATCTGACCTCCACAACCCAGTATAACTGGGTAATACGATACCCCTTGGTCTGACTGATTGTCAGACTTTCGGGCTTCTGACAACCCCTAACGACTGTCAAAGATCCACGAATGACAGCCGGGACCAACGGCTTTAACGTGCTTTCCGAGGCACGGAGGAGTCTCGGTATGTAAAGATGGTCACCCATCCACACACCAACCCCGGTAAGCGTAGCTTAACCTGATGGATCGACCCGTACGGCTGTTATTACTTAGCCACGAAGTCGATAGGTACCTACACCAAATTATTTAATGCCTCCATGAAACGATTTGAGAAACTTTTTTGCACGCACAGAACTAAAGCTCTAAATCGTTCTACGAATTTTAAATAAACTGGTAGTGAAGAGAAGCAAAACATTTCCAGAAATCTCTCAAAATTACCCCGAAATGACAGACCGGGCAGAAGTGGTAGAGAATCTTTAGCAATTTTCCTGCCCATGTTTAGCAATGGGAATATCTATCTAAGATCGTAATGCGTAAAAGCATACTTAAATATGGCAGTCTCTTGGTTTTAGAATGATAATTTGCATGTGCATACAACAGTAGACACCCACGCGACCTCGACATGAGAATCTCTTACATCCCGTAGGTGGCGTAAATGCATGTGCTGCGCTGGAGTTCATACGCAACATCCTTTGACTATCCTTTGCCTGGTGACCTGACATACAGGTTTTGTAAAAAACTTGGTTTAGGCACCAGTCTTCCACAAATTAGTCATAAAATGGTGTCTGTAGACAATTTAATTATTTTCTCTATAATTTGTGGTAAGAAAAATAAAATTTATTATTATTATTATAATAACGTCAATGATATGATTCAACTACATCTACCTCCTTCTCAATAGCTAAATCATATTCTTTTAATGCTTGTTTAAAACATCAAATGGAGCTGGTGGCCCATTCAATATTAAAACAACACAAGGAAGTGCAATATTTTGGAACATACTTAATAGGTGTTAAGCTAGTCGAACCTCCTCATCTAGAGTCTGAACTTCTTCTTGGATTTGCTCACTTATAACATGCTTTAAAGTTCCGTGTACACCTAAACATGACAAAGACAACTGGTCAGAAACCTTCTGACTTATTCATACGCGCAAACTGATAACATCTTGCCAATACAGCAGAGCTTATCAGCAACAGGCATTGTATTTAAAATTTTCTAATTATGCACTATTGACTGACAAGTAAGTTCATCGTTCACAAAGCCGTAGTAATTGTACCTTCAATCAACTCCCACGATTTGCAGGTAATTAAGCAATTATTAATACGCTACGTATCTATGTTTTTCTCCTACACTTAGGTCAAGGAGTTCCATAGTTACGTTACGTTTTATCCAGAGCATGGTTTTCTCACGTTTTCATCGTTAATTGTTAATTGAATCGAATTTAAGCTTGTTAATTATATACATAAAGAGTTTTAAAAGTGAGCTGCAATATGTGCTATTTCATACTGGCCACCAGTACCTCAACAACAAGGCGATAACAAGATTACAGGCTTCAGCTTCTGCCCACGAATTCGTCTGTGTGACTTGTTTTAACATGAAAAAATCCTATGACACTCGGCAATATCGGCTTTCCATTAGTGAAAGAATTTTTGGAATCGAATCAGTATTTGTTTGTTTCAAAAATTTTTTGTTTTTTTTGTTTGTTTGTTTTTGTTTTATAATATAATACAGGGTGGCAGGGAGACATCGACGCGAAAACTGCTACCATGGATTCAGTACATGATTCTGAACCCCCTGCATTGAAATGTTTCGTCGCTTATTTTTTTTAAATCAGCTGTTCCATACATTTTGACCGCGTAGGTATTGCAGTTTTCTATGAAACAGCAGATTTTTTTTAATAAGCCACTAAACATTTCAACGCAGGGGAGTTCAAAATCATGTACTGAATCCATGCTATCAGTTTTCGCGTTCATGTCCCTGCCACGCTGTATAATAATCATTTTATTTCAGAGCAAACATCAGAATTGGTTAGTTAACATCCACCTTAATAACTATGTTAGTAAACATGCAGGTTGGACAAATGATGAACAAACGGGAAATCAAATTTCCTCGCAATGACATTCAGGAGACTGTTCGAGCTGGTCCGGACCCTCTGCAGCAGCGACGCGGCACGCTTACGCCTGATCGCTGCAAAGCCACCAGCATCAGTGTGCGCATCAGCAAACATTCCCGACGCACTGCAGAAACGTGGCAGCTCCAACAGCATCCAAAATGCATTGTTGTATTGAACTCGATGAACGTTGATGGCTTTCTGCGTACAACTTGTCTAGAGGCTGCACGTGAAAAGTGTCTGGCAATATAATGTCTGATTAGCCTCTACACACGCAAAAATAACTTTTATGGCAGGCGTACCGCTTCTTTCACAATACCCAATTTACTAAACCAAATACCTGTAGACATTAGAGACTCAATGAATAGTAAGAACATAAATAAGCTTATCTGCATCGCTAGCGTAAGCTGAAGGAACATTACATCAACTCGACGTTGATCAAATCTTAAGGCCATGGCATGCTAAGATAGACCCCAGAGGTCTGATTGTGTGCTTTGTTTAAATATAAGAAAAATGTAATTAATATAATAAATAAATAAATTAAAAAAATATATAAACTCACCCTCTTCATAATATTAGTATAGATATAATATTAATTCAAATGAGCCTTTAAAGTAGCAGATTACGAAGCATGCCACTTAAAGACCTATAAAACTGCGATCACTTATCCATTTACCGAACGTAATGGTGATTTCTTGTATGACCATTCATTGAAGCTCTAGGTCGTTTGGCCTATTGTGCGTTTAGATTTATAGGATGTTTACGTTTTACAATGAGTTGGAAAAGGACGTCGATGAAACCTACTACTGAAACTGGTGATATTATAGTGAGTAGGAAGATCGAAATCAATACTACAAACTATAATTCTACAGAAGCCATCCTCATAATCATGTCGCGAGACTCGAGCTTTCCAAAAATATGAAGATCAGATTGAGTTTGTCGGATTTTGAACATCGTATTACAGACGATGTTCAGTCTCGCGACTCGAGACTGTCCAAAAATATGAAGTGATTGAGTTTGTCGGATTTTGTATCAAACTTTTCAATTATCTTCAAAAAAAAATGTACCTTACTTATATAACACAAATATGTTAACCTTAACTGTTTACCGAACATTAGGGCTACATAACAGTAGATACGCATTTGTAAATATTAACCCAACGGCAACATCTCGTTTTCCTGTCTCGTTCGTTGTCACTTCAAACATAAGTAAAGACCGTGTCTCACTTTCTTAAGAACGTACGTTGTGAATAAGTTATCATGTCGATTATTATCAATACGTGTTTAGTCAGGCGTCCATTACTTAACCAGAGTAAAGTCAACAGGACAATGTTCACAGATAATTGCGTAATGAAACTCTCGCTTTTACTTTCGTGATTTAATATTATTTCTACGTGCCTACAACGTGAAACTTTCAAAATAATCCAATGGACAAACGTTGGTAAGAAAACTCAAAAAATTAAGAAACCACCCCATGTGATATGGGTGGACATATGCAGGAGTCTGCAGAGTAAGAAAGAATGCAAATATAAATTTTTGGAAAATCATGGGATGGTTCTGAACTCATACTAGAAGTGGAAACAGAAGCGACTTGGAAGCAGAGAGGCCTATGTCCCAGCGGATAGATAGAGGCTGAAGATAGGAAATGTTTTTATTATATTAGTAGGGATTACTTCACTCCTTCTAGAATCCTCTTAACGTTGAGAAGCACGCTAACAAATACCATGTGCTTTCAGAAAGTATATAATTAAATGAAGGCTACTTACGAAGTGTCTCCAGCAGTCATGTATCGGTCCGTGACGTTGGCGTACACCCTCCATGTTGATCGACGAGTTGTACTCGCCAACCAGAACTTCTCTTCACCTGCGGATATGTTCTCCTGCAGCTTGAATGGGCACTGGAAGGAGAGGATGCAATTAGACATGGTAAGTTAGTAACATAAACGTTAAGGACATGTCTGCTGATTTGAGAACGTTAACATCCTATATGGGATAACTTTATGTAAGTTCTGACAAGGCCATTGCATTAAGGTCTTAACATTTATTAACATAAATGATAATAAATCAAACCCTATTAGAGATGTTAGGTATAAGTTTTGACGTCGACCGGTCACAGGACACTAAATAGGAATAAAATGCAGTTTTAAGCGGACGGATGAGTCTGACCGCCAGCTGCATTTTTTAGTGCTTGAAAATGCTTGTAGGTATATTCGCACTCTATACTCTATATGTTGCTACTCATAATACACTAAATCCCAATTTGAAGAACACCGGTGTAATTTTTAGCCTGCACTACACTACTTGCAAAGTTCATTGAAGTTAAGGCGAAAGCGTCAAGGTAGCCCGCGAAATACAAGTTTGTTACGTTTTTTGCAATTTGCAGATCAGTAACATGTTGTAAGTTGATTTAAATATGATTCGCGGCCGTATCAAATATATATTTATAGAATACAACTCTCTAAGTTCATATAATTCCATTGAATGACTATTTCATGAAATCATGACATTTGACCATTGTGCTTACTTATGGAATTGTATTCCTGATTGTAATGATTATAATTATGTAAAACCATATTTGTTACGGTCGCGAATCATATTTTAATCAACATAAAACCTGACACTGACCTGCAAAATCCAAAAAACTAAAGAAAATTTGAATTTCGCGGGTTACCTTAGCGCATACCCCTTAAGCGAATACGAGAGTGTAGGGGCACTTCGGTTCGCTTCGTGAAACCTCCTCTCGCCTCGGGCGACTTCCAATCGTTGTCAGTTTTTGCGCCCGAGCAGGACTCGAAGCGTCCTGTATTTCTTCCCAAGAGTGTGTAGTCACGTACTTCGGACTTCGGTCAACTTCGCGAGTAGCGTACTAAAAGTCATTAAAAACCACCGAGCACCGAGATTTTTATATTAGGACGTAACCAACTCTATGCTTTAATGATATAACTGTAGGTACCTATTAACCTCTCATTACTTAACCATTCAAATTACCTCCAACACACAATGTCTTATGTAATGTAGGAAATGAATATTTAAAGTTTGTAACCTTCATTACCGCCACATAACTATTATATCTATCACATTATTAATGTGTGAATTTCTTAATTAAAATGTCTGAATAACAAAACATTATAACTTTAAAGTGTGATTAAGTAAATACTTGGTTATTTTTGGAGTATGAAGTTGTGAAATACTTCTCTCGATCGTCTGCTCAGCGCCTAATCTCCACTAATAGGTACTATAAAGAGGTAAAGTTTGTAAGTTTGGATTTAGGGAGTAATCTCCGAATCTACTATACATCCGATTTCAAAAATTCTTTCACTGATCGAAAACTACACTGTTGCCAAGTGCTATAGGATATATTTTATGGTATAGTTAAGTACCACACGGACGGAATCGCGGGCAGAAGCTATAGTTATTATAATAATAATAATAAATTTATTTATTGGAACAAAAAATATTATCAAAGACCATTTTCTTGACTAGACGTTTTCGACAAGCTTTAATCTCAAATCAAGTCATAAAAGTAGTTCCATAAAGTTTTTCAAGCGCCTTTCTGCGGGAGCCATAACCATCAGTTATTGTAGTCATTTTTGTGTAAGTAGTACTTTACAAGTTACGAAACGCATATCATGTGCTGTGTCATTGGTTTTGTCAATAAACGTTTTTATTATAACTTTAAGGAAAAGACCATGATGAGCTACAACTGTAAATCACACATGAAACGGAATCACGTAAGATAACAGTTTCCGGTTGCAATGACACTATTTATAAAGTATGAAAATGACAAGTAAAAAAAAACTGTATTTATTTCAACTAGGCCAGTTACAGGCCAGCTTACCCTAGGAATAGTAAAAATAAAGATAGAAATCTTCCATTGCCTATAAAAAATAAAAAAAACAAATGCATTGTTACTTTGTTTTTTACTGGCAATGGAAGACTTTGTTCAAACAGATAAAACATTAATTTATATTTCCGAGACTAAAGACATCATCAATATCAATAAACAATCACACTGTACTATAAACAGCTCATAAGTTCAACTTTCTTACAACAAAATAATAATAACTTAAGTGACTCATAGGTTTGTACTGCATGTGCTCACAATATGACTAATTCCACCCTTTTTAATATGCAACGGTTTTACATCAGATGGGACACACACCACAAAAACATTTAAATAAAAAGCGACTTGCTTTGACACAATAAAGTGCAAATCATGTCGCACAGCGCTAATCACCTAGAAGTTGCCTCTCTTTCTATCGCGTGACTCTTAGGACCACAGCAGACTAGCTACCTTTAGCATCGGCGATCGGCGAATTAGCCGCTTTTTAGAAGCTAAATGCATCGATACAGTCGCAAAATCGCCGATCACCGGTGCTGAAAGTAGCCAGTCTGCTCTGTGTAACGTATTCAGAAGATCTAAGGGCCACCTTAGATCATCTGACTACGTTACACTCACTGAATAGTCCCAGTAAACTGCGGAGTGTCCCATCCGTATTCATCAGTGATGGTACCAAAAGCCAAGCTGACGCTTTGACTGGCAATAATTGACAGTTCATAAGATCATATTATTTCGAGAACAGTTTAACAGTCTTGCATTCCTGTGATGATTGAGAGTCAATGAAAGTTTGAACTGCTGACAGCAGTAACTAAATATTTCAGAATCACTTTAGCTTTGTGTCTTCTAATACAATAAGTTGTATTTATCAAAATTTAAAGGAAAACAGAGTAAGATTGTTTTTTTTTTAAATAAGTTACAGGACGATTATCTAGCATGTAGGAGTTGGAGCATTTAGATCAAGTGATTGGCCAAAGAACAATCCATACAGAAAGCCATAACTTTCATTGTAAGCGTTTTTTCGTACTAATTGTGAAACCAATAAAATCGTCTTTTGGCATGTCGATGCTTGGCGTGTCTGGGCTAGAACTTGACTACGACTCTACGAGTTTATTCTTATTATTATTTATCAGTAGTCAACTAGTTCTGAAACGTGCAGGGCACGTATGACACGATGTCAAGAGTTCCATCGTTTGCGTTACAGCGCCACTGATACAATGAAGGTTGCGAAACTTTCACCGGCCAAGTTTGTGTTGTGTATTGGCTTCCCTTGTTGACTGCGTTTATAATATTGAAAGAACTGTTTTTGAAAAAACATGATTGTATTCGACATGGCGGATACCTAAGTGAGTTAAAAGCTGAATTAAAGAAACGAGGTGCATATTTACGAGGAAGGAAAGTAAACGCACTAGGATGGTGAAGTGTGGGCGTTTTTGGGGGACTGTCATATGTAATAAAAAAGCTGATTCTCAGCCTTGTTTGAATAAATGACTTTTGAATTTGAATTTGAGACCTTGTCAAATTTAATCAATGTCAAATCAAATGTTCCTTTAATAATTCTTCAATTTTAGATAGAACTATGCCAGCGCCACTTTGATAGTTGCCAACCCCATTCAATGTTTGACTTTGACTATTTCAATGGTAGACTGTAGCTTCTTTCTAACCGTTCCATTTTGTGGTATCAAGTCTTCATCGAGTAACTTTTTCACTTTTGCAACAATTTAGTTGTCAGTCTCGGCGAGTAATGAACTCAGTCGTAGTAGAAGTATTTGCAACGCTTGTTCGATTCGCTACTAAATCACTTCGAGCGGTAATTTCTCTAACTGGCCGCGGTGCGCACGCGTCGAATACTTGACACACATAGCGCAATAACAACGAGATTTTCAATGTTTACTGCTGTTTTACATGTTGTTATGTGATTATGGTAGATGCATAATATGCTGATGATTGACTTGTGACCTTCAATTATAACTATTTATACATAAGTAGCCTTGAGGCTATAATGTTCCTGCTGCTGGGACTAGGGTCTCTTCTCTGCGGAAATCTGTCGATTTGGATTTCCACTACATACTGTTACAGTAGAGCAGTAGCACTCATTGCCTAGTGGTGTGAACGCCGAGCTGCCAAGGCATAGGGCTCGAGTTCGAACCCAAGGCACGCACCTCTGACTTTTCGGATTCATGTGCGTATTGTATAATTACCACTTGCTTCAAAAACGGTGAAGGAAAACATCGTGAGGAAACCGGCATGCCTGAAGGATATTTCTCGAAGGCATATGTGAAGCCAAGTCAGAGGCCCATGGGCAGCTTTAAAACTCTGACACCAGGTTAGTCACTAACCACACGAAAGCAGAAGAAGAACAAGAAATAGAGTAATATTATCCATCCATACTAATATTATTAATGCAAAAGTAACTCTTTCTGTCTGCCTGTCTGTCACTTTTTGGATTTCGATGAAATTTGGCACACAGGTAGACAATAACCTGAATTAGGACATAGGATTCTATTTATCCTGGTAGTACGTTCTCGTGAGATAATTTCCGACGTGTACGTCGTACGTCGACGTACGTGACGTGTGTGTGTGTGTGTGCCACGGGCATAAGCTAGTTAGTAATGATCGTATACTATTATTACACCCTTTGTAACGATTCTTATTACAAAATATTATAAAACATAATTCCTTATATATTGTTTTCATTCTATTTATTAACAACAGTCATAGGTGTACAACTAATTTATATTAATCATTTGTTATGTATGCAATAGCAAATATAACATGTACGTTGAGGAAAATCAATATAAATCCCTATTGTCTATTTTGGTAGTTATAATGAAGGAAGGTACCTATCAAAATTCAAAATTCAAAAGTCATTTATTTCAAACTAAGCTGAGAATCAGCACTTTTCGAACGTCAAAATTACATAAGACAGACCCCCAAAACGCCCACCCTTCACCACTTCCTAGTGCATTAGCTGGGAAGAAGAAGTGGCGCAACAAACTCCCCAGCAGCACAGCTGTCTGTTCAGTTAGAAGAACAAACATACCAATCATACATACCAATTGTTTAATTTTGATTTCTTTAACTTTTTCCTCTATATTTACCTGGTACAACAACAGTAGGAGTAGGACAACCTCATAATATTTTTTTAGACAAAATGTTGGTGAAATTGAGACTAATATAAATGTTTACTAAATTAACAAATAGTTTGTTAGAAAGTATCAAGACAATGGCTGATAGAGACGTAGGAAAGAGAAGACAAATGCA
This sequence comes from Agrochola macilenta, assembly GCA_916701695.1. Classification (NCBI taxonomy): domain Eukaryota; kingdom Metazoa; phylum Arthropoda; class Insecta; order Lepidoptera; family Noctuidae; genus Agrochola; species Agrochola macilenta. Next base: position 15,620,204 of record OU753560.1, on the reverse strand, counting down.
CTAAAATTACTTATTAGTAAAAAGTGCAGTTGCGGTCCAGTGGTAACGGCCGCGGCTTACGAATTGTAGGTCATAGGTTCGATCCCAGACAGGCGCTTTACGTTGTGTAAATTATTTCATCACCACTGCTCTCAAAACGGCGAAGGAAAACATAGTGAGGAAAAAACCAGCATGTCCTAGAACCAAAAATTCGAAGACATGTGACATCTACCAACCCGCACTGGGACCGCGTGGTAGATTACAGCCCACTCCCTCTCGAGGAGAGGAGGCCTGAGTGCCAGCAGTGGAAACATTATAGGCTAATTATGCTATAATGCTAATCTGGGTTCGCGATTTATTTGCCAAACATGTAAACAAACACGAGTTTTAGGAAAAACAACCGTAATGCCTACATATAAGGTTCAGTTTCGCTACAACTTCATATTTTTTTATGACATTTTCAACAGTTGTTAGTCAGTCTAAAATCAACTTTATTCACTAGTGTAAAGTTGATGTTTGTCTAAGTGGAAATAACATCAATTGGACAAAAGGTTATAAATAGACCTTATATGTAGTCGTATATGATCGTCAGCTTGATTTCATCAACCATTAGAACCGCTACTTATTTTTATAAACAACTTCATGAAACCCATATAATTAGAGTCGCTGCCTACCTGCATGCCAGCAGCTACCTGATACGCTAGCAAAGTACCTACTTAAGTTCTACCCTTACCAATTACCTGCTAACATGCGGGTACTTCCCTAGGAAATCCCGGTGACACGATGGTGATCGATAGGCAGTATTGATGTTTGACGAATAGGAAACAATAACTTCAAAGCCACAATGGTATTAAATTTAGAGTTTTTACTGGATTTTTAAGTTTTTTTTTTTACTGGCAACATTGAAATAGAAATAAGATTTAATTGTTAAACTTACAATAGTAAATTATTATACAAATAGTTACACAAAAAAATAATTGTAACCTAACTTTTTTTATTTGGTACACCAACAGCAAATACAAAGAATGAATAGAAAATAATAATAAAATACAAGTGCTGGTATATGTATGCCTATTACAGGAATACGCAGCATTTAGGTACAATAAAGACTACAACGTAATTCCAAAACTAAGAAAACAAATGAACTTGACTAAAACTAAACAAAGTAAAATATGGCGTTGAAAAATTCCTTCTCATTTTAATTAAATGAATTTCCTTTTCTCGGTATTTGTTTCATAATTTAATGTTTTAACAATTGGGCATTTTATTTATGTTTTGTTTCTGTCCCGTACTAAGTTCTACAGTATCAATAGATTTATTTTATTAATGTCCTGACTAACTATTTTTTTTTTTGTTTTTATTTACTTTCCTTGCTTTTCCATTACACATCTGACATTGGCAGAATTGTCGACATTCCAATTGCCATAGAGAAGAAATAGAATAGAATAGATAACTTCAAACGGTTTCATGCACTAACTAAAACTGTTTTCTACGCAGATATAGTTTTAGTTCAATCAATCTTAAAGTAATGCTACTTAAATAATCAATTTATTAAATCAATTATCTAGCTTTTATTGACCTTGCAACACGGATTGATCTAATCGGATCTGATCATAATATAAAACACCTATTTATTTGTTATCCTCTGTTAATTAGATCGTGTTTATAAATTTAAGAACACTATACATAAATATGTTGTGGAGTAATTGGGTTGTGGAGGTCAACTAAGCAGTCGCTCCATGTAAAATACTGGAATTCAGCTGTATCCCAAATATGTTGGGTTCGGCGAAAAGGCTAGGCAGATGGATTTTTATACATGTTTGAAAAAAAGACAGAACTTTGTCACGTATCGAGATTCTAATAATTGAAATAATAAATTAATTCTCTACTGAATTCCTGATTTCGCTTGCTGCTGAGAATCTGTAGTTAATCTCTCATCAGTGGATAAATGAATAAACTAACATTATTTACTAAAGACGATCAATAAATTTAAAAGAACCTATGTATCTCAGTTTCAATAGTGAAAGACTATCATAATGGTTATAACCACGAAGTAAATAATAGTCTGCGAAACGACCAAAACACTTATAGACACGACAAAAGACAAAAAGTCGCGACAAAAAGTTGTAGTTTCCGCTACAGTCGTTACATTCGCTACCATACATTTTAATTGCACTTTATATTATTTATGATTGACATTGATAAATGGGTAAGTGAATGCTGTCGATTAACACTGTTTAATCAAGTATAGCAGTACCCAGTTATTATCACTATATTATAACATCCTAACTTAATAATACTGCGATAAATGCGAAAGTGAGTTTGTTTGTTTGTTTGTTGCACGTTAAAACTGCTGAATGGATTTGGATGAAATTTGGGACTTGGGTAGACCATGACTTGGTAAAGGACATAGGATACCCTTTATCCCGATATTTTCACGGGATCGAGACTTATGCGGGTGAAACCGCGGGGTGCAGCTAGTTTATTATAATTATTATAATAAACCTCCCGACAGAATTTCGGTCACGATTCCAATCTCAACGGAGATCACCCAAGTACGCAGGAGATATAGTGCACAAGTGTATAGGCAGACACAGGTGCACTCTCTATTCCCTCACTCACATAGTCCTATGAATCCGACACGATCGGGGAGAGATCAGGCGCAGGACCAACGGCTTAACGTGCTTTTCGGGACACTAGGTTACCAAGCTTCGTGCAGACTAGCGCGACGCGACACCGGTTATTGTTATGCCGTGAAGTTTTCTTAGAAATTGTATTGTTCGAGTCGATTCGCGCTGGTCTACACGAGCCTCCACTGACTTCCAAACTCCGGACTTCTACTACTGAGAAAACCTCATGAAAAACCTAATAATACTTTGCTTGACCTGGGAATTGGACCCAGGACCCTAAGTGCAACAATTTAAATATAATGTTATTAACAAACTGTCAAATTATTATGAGAACAGTCCTTTGTACTACAGTGAAACACTGCAGGACAAAGGACTGTTCTCATAATAATTTGTCTAAGCTAGCAGCTAGCATTTATTTTCTAATACGCTATAAGTATTTGCTCTCTTGAAAATGTTGCACATTTATTTTCTAATACGCTTTATGTTTTTCCTCTCTTGAACATGTCGGAAATTTATTTTCTAATACGCTACAGGTATTTGCTCTCTTGAACATGTTGGAAATATCAGAGCAAGTATATATATACTCGTAGTAAGTTGAAGTTTCCTTTCAATGTTTTCCTTAACGGTAAATGAGTGTTTAAAATTAACTCAGTAAGTCTTCGATCAATAATGCATTATTGATCGAAGCAGTAAGTATAAAAATTACATTGATCCTTTTCCAAAACCCGCAAATATCAGTGTTCTTAAACCAAGGCTAATTGTTGATTGTAACATTTGTCACTCTACATTTTACATTTACTCGATAATAAAGTTAAATAACATTATGTCAAAACCAAAATTAAAATTTCAAAATAAACATAGTCATTAAAGTTAGTATTACATTACATGTATAAGTATCAGCTAAATTACTTATTGCACAAGTGTGTCTGTTTAACCTAGATTCTTTCAAGATAAAATGTAGCGAGAAATTGGAAAAAAAAATGCTTTAAAATTTATTCATTAAGCGTCTTATGTAACGTCCGTAACCCGAATGTGCCGTAATGTTTACTATTCTTTCCGCATTTTTATAGAAGAGGGTTGATCGCAGGTTAAGCTACGTTTGCCGAGGTCGGTCCGTGGATGGGTGACCTGCATGACATGTCAAGACCCCTCCGTGCCTCGTAAAGCACGATAAACCGTTGGTCCCGTCTGTCATTTATAGATCTTTGACAGTCGTTACACCCGTCAGAAGCCCGAAAGTCTGACAACCAGAAGAACCAAGGTGTATCGTATTACCCAGTAACTGGGTTGTGGAGGTCAGACAGTCGCTCCATGTCATCATCATCATCATTTCAGCCTAAAGACTTCCATTGCTCGACATATGCCTCCCCAAGCACCGCCACTTCGACCGGTTCTGTGCTTCCCGCATCCAGCGGATTCCTGCGGCGTTCACCAGGTCATCGGTCCATAGATCCAGGTCCAGGACCTTCGGACACGGTCCAGGTCGTTCCACTGCTGGGACACTGGCCCCTCTCTGTCAGAGGGAGTGGGCCGTAATCCACCACGCGGCCCCATTGCGGGGGTAAGGTCGTCGTTCTCTCCATGTAAAATACTGGTACTCAGCCGCATCCGGTAGTAGACTGGAAGCCGACCCCAACATAGTTGGGAAAATAGGCAGATGATGATTTTCATAGAAAGGTGAATATAGCCTTCAATAGACGATTTGTAATGCGTAATTGCGTATTGTTTTTTAAATAAAGCCTTGGCATAATTAGATAGCAATTAATTGTGTTTATTTTGATTGTATCGGCTTTGTATTAGAGATTAGAAACCGATAAAATGCTGCAAAAATAGTGCATTAAATGTAGGTGATCTAGGTATCTTCTTTACTTAGGTATCTACACATGAACAGTTCCTTGACAGGCAAACAGACAAAGGACAGAAGAAGAGTATGAAATTAGGAAGATTCGTAGAAGATATAGAGGTGCACTTTTAAGAGAGAACACCTTTTTTCCAAAGCTTTTTCCAAACTCCCAAGCCCTGTTTAAAGTTTGTAATGTCAAATAAATTACGGGCAACTACCATAAGAATAAAAGTACTACTATTTATATTTTTCTACATCATTTATGAAACGCACGATGTTTGGAAATAAGCGTTGTTCAACGTGCTAACACTTCGTTAGTACAATGTTGTGAAAGGGAGCAATGACCTTTAATAAATTGCCAGGCATGTATTTTTTTTTCATAAAACTTCAAAAAATATTTACGTATTAACTGTCTCTTTTTTGGAAACACGATACGGCAGGTACTTACACGCAAAATTAAATGGCGCAGAGGTCGCATAAAGTTCTACCGAACTTATGGTATAAAACTAGCTGCACCCCTCGGTTTCACCAGCATAAGTCTCGATGTCGTAGGAATATCGAAATAAAAGATATTCTATGTCCTTCACCAGGTCATAGTCTACCCATGTGCCAAATTTCATCTAAATCCGTTCAGTTGTTTTAGCGTGAAGGCATAACAAACAAACAAACTAACTTTCGCATTTAATAATATTAGTTAGGATGGTTCCAGGATATTAAATAAAAGCAGCTAGGTATATTATTCATTAAAATTCCTAACTTCACTATTACGCTTTGGTTTACCGTGAATTTGCAATCAAAATAAGTGCGATCAGGAAAAACCAGTAAAAAATATCGCTGGAACTCGTTTTGCACCATTGCAGCATTTCCTTCTTTTATGGTTTAGTCACCCTTTTGAAAACAGATTAAAATAAATAGATGTTAATAACAAATTAATAAACTAAACGCCCTATAAGTAATCATCCCTAATTATATGTGTTTGACAGTTAAATTCCCGACAATTAAAGTACTCACTCGAAAGCAATCATCAGAAACAGAAAAAACTCCAACATCGATTTCCGACACGCCGACCATGTAAGCCTGGTCCATCTTCAGGGCCGTCATGTTGAGCCCCTCGAACTCCGCCACCCCTGGATCCTCCAGCCATGATCTGATCACTTCCCGGTACCACTGCCAAGTGTCATTCGATACCCCCACTGAATCATTCATTATTGCACAGTCCAATAAACGTTTCAGACTTCTTCAAGGCGCGAAGTAGTCAAAACTTCACTTTTAAAAATCGAATATCATTTTATAACTTAACTTTTTTTTTCAAACGGTACGTACGCGTCTGTCTGCCTGTCTGGCTAGTGTGTGACTGAGCGGCCAACCGGTGCGGCGGCGTCGCGTCTCCATACAAGAGTATATAAATAATAAGCTTTCTGCAACGCGATCTGGAAATCTTCACAACAATTAGATGAAAGCGCGACAGGCTGCAGTGCGTTTACCTGCACATCATTAGCTTCCCACGATTTGTTTGTTTTAATTACCTATTGGTGTTGATTTATCTATATACTTGTACTACGGGTCGCTAACTCAACAAGGTTGTATATAATTGACAAGCTCTACGACTCTACCAAAAAAAAACTGGTAGTTTAAATACACAACATGTACCGGAATTAACACACACCAGCAATTTTCAATCTGCCTAGCCTTTTCTCAACTATATTGGGGTCGGCTTCCAGTCTAACCGGATGCAGCTGAATACCAATATTTTACATGGAGCGACTGCCTATCTGACCTCCACAACCCACTTGTAACTTGGTAATACGATACCCCTTGGTAAGACTGGTTGTCAGAATTTCGATTCACGATTGGCAACCGGGACCAACAGCTTAACGTGCTTTCCGAGGCACGGAGGAGTCTCGGTATGTAAAGATGGTCACCCATCCACAGACCAACCCCGGCAAGCATAGCTTAACCTGATGGACCGACCCGTGCGGCTGTTATTATTTAGCCACGAGCTCCTCGAATTAACACACACCAGCAAACACCCCAATTTGAATAATATGTTATGATCATATTACATACACTGTTTTTTTTTTATTATTTGACTGACGGAATAACTAGAATTTTTATTTTTTTTACCCAGCCATCATCCCTATTCTAAAGAAACGAATCTTACACAAAGAGTAATGATTTCTCCCTTCATACGCAGTTTCACGAAGACCTGCCAATGCTCTCCAAAGCCCAAGGTCAGTGCTCCTCATCCAAAAAGGGCACAATCTCATTAACAGGTCCTACCTATTGGTTCTTCGAACTGTATAAAACCTGCTTGCTGGTTAGCTGAACGATTTCCTTCACTTCCTCAGTAAATTTTCTCAAGGCTTCCTTTTCACATACCTGAGATAGTTTCTCAAGTAAAATGGAAAGTACATTAATTTATACTCAAGGAATTAATCGATTTTTTAAACATTGACGTCGTGGCTGCCTATAATAAGTTTTGGAATTCCAATAAATACTCTACCGAACAAATAATTTAATAATTAGTAATAAAACCTCAAATCAGCCAACATTTTCTCTAAACTCCACGGATCTTCTCCCTGAACAACATTCTGCAACAAGTACTAACTCGTCTAACTACTAATAATGCTATAACCTAGTAGGTATTCACAGATAGAAGCAAAACCAGAACCTAATTGATATTATTATACCATATACTAACTTTAATATATAGCAAACATTTACTTATCTGACGGTCTGAGTGGAATTTTACATACATAATTTTCCTCGTCAATTCTCAAAAACATTAGACCCATTTACGTTAACTTGATGATATAACATTTTATTTATAGCAACATCCATCATGTGTTGTTTAGACAGAGTGACGTTATTTTAGGTGCCATTCGCTTTAAACAGTTTTGAACCCTGATGACTACTTTCAATAGTTCAAGTACAATGTATCTTGTGTTATTCATTGGACGTTTGCCCATTTGCTAGCGGTCAACAGCTCACTTTGTAATCACTAGGCCGAAAATGCGGAAGAAACACAGTAGGCTTGAATTTACTAAAAACAAAAGCAGATTTCCTAGGGAGAGATGTTGCAATTGATTTAAAAACAAGCAAACGTTACTGAATGTTCTTCGAACCCATTCAGACAAATAACTGAGGAACCGGCATGTCCTAGAGCCAAAAGTTCGAAGACTGACGTCGACCGTAGGTTCAATTGAGGTAAGGGACAAAATACCCAAAATGAGTTTATACAGTTTTGTTCAGAATTTTTCAATCTTACTAATGGTGTATATGAAAAAATTCTAGCTTAAGAAAAATGTCCCTTACCCTAATGATTTTTTGGATCCAAATTTCAAATCAGCCCCATAATAACAATGTATCTGAAAAACTATGCAATATAGCAACTTGAAATGGTGTAATTACCGCCGCCAATCCACTTCAAATAAGGTAAGGGTCTTCCTAATCACAGAATTACCATTACGGACTATTCAGTACGTCAGAAATGTATACTTAATTTTCTGTCAACAATCTCTTTACACTGTATTTTTTTTATAAACTTTTTCAACAAGTCCTTTACACCATTTTTATGAATAGATTGGACCCAACGTAGAGGTCAATTTAATGTAAGGGACGGGATTACGAGATACTTGGTCAGTAAGGGACATTACTAACCAAATAAGTTGGTGTAACGGACGTCTATTTTCTTAAATAGCTAACTTATTTAAATAAATGTTACACAGGTAGATAGAGCACTAAAATACAAGATTATGTGTGAAATCAGATCCGAAAAAGGTTAATAACAAAAAAGTTATGGGTGATTTAGTCCGAAAAAAAACTTTGGCGGCTTCTCCTGAAAAATCGTATTTTGTCCCTTACCTCAATTGAACCTACGGTCGACGATATGCTGATTATACTAACCGTTGCTGTTCTGGGTAAAAAAAAAACTCGTTCTTGATTCTAGTTATTTTCAATTTTACGCCGAAGCAATTAGATAAGCCAAATTCAAAATGATGAATGAAGATAGATGATCTGTTTTTAGCCCATCAAATTGAAAATTATTGTTTCATTAAACTGATATAATCAGAGGTTCACACAGGATACACTAATAAGCCTATAATTAAATACGCAAGTAAACCAATCGTACTAACAAAGTAATAATGCATCGGATTCCAATTAATGTTTCAAAGGTACGCATCATCAATTCTTAGTCAGATCTGTTGTAACTTTCAAAAATACCTAAGTAAAACATGGCATCGCTTCACGCCAATAGTCCCTGGAGGCGTAAACAAAGGTGCACCTTTACAGTAAAATTAAATTCTAATGGACTGAGGTCCTCCATTAGAATTTAATTTTATAATTTTAAAAAACTATTAAAAAACGTATAAAACGTGTAAACGTATTATATATTATATTATTATTCATTTATTAAACAAGTTACAATGACTCATAGATACAATACATTACACATACAACAAACAATACTTACATTAACAATACAATACACAAAGCCCAATATGGTTGATTTTTATTATATTTACTTACAACCATGTTAGTGACTGTATCACTAACATAGTTGCAAGCAAATATAATATACACAAATACACACAACAAAACAATAACTGCTACAGCATTCCAGCTGAGATACGGGAGCAACGACTCACTATACAGCAGTCCAGCCTGTCAGCAATAACTCCCAGGATGCTGTTGGAACTGGCTCGCACCCTGCGCACCAAGGACGCACATCTTTTACGCATTAATGCATAAAAGCAATCAACACGCAAATCCGCAAACATCCCTGATGCGCTACAGAAGCGAGGCAACCCCATCAACACCCTGAAAGCATTATTGTACTGCACGCGAAGGGCACTGTACGACCTTTGCGTAAAATGTACCCACAGTACACACACAGTTCACAGTATTACGTGTAGGTATATTTTATATTTTTTTTATTATAAGACTTCGCAAATTCATATTTTTCTCTTTTTGTTCTCACACACTATTGTCTACATTTCTTTCTCATTTCTCCTTTCGCAGGTCTACTGGAAGAAATTTCTTAAGAAATAAGCCGTACCTTTGTACTCAAATTATAATTATGTCATATCTCTTTGTATTTTACTGTGTGTACATAAATAATAAAATAAATAAATAAATTAATAAAAAAACTGATAAAATTTTGCCCAAACTGGGGATCAAACCATAAGAAGTTAGGAGCTAAGCTCAACAGTCGCACTCGGGACCACTCGGGGGCAGTCAGGTAAATGTTTCAACGTTTATTCAAGTAATAATAACGTTGTTTTAATAATAAACAATGTTTTTACTGGCACCTATTAATACCAACAATCAGTGTCACGCAAACTTTGCATTAATTATTTTAATAATAATAACTCGTGCAGGATGTAGATATTTACCTTAAATTGACTTCGAATGTTTGTATAATTGTTAGTAAATCTATAGTTATTAGTTATGTAGATAAATTAAAACACACAAACGTTATGTATCTAATGCAATTTCTATATATCTATATATATATATCTTTGACAAAAGAGCAAAAAATTGAAATAATACATAGCACCTCAAAAATAAAAAAATACAATAAAAATCTCATTATTCGATGCCGATGCGATGTGACAAAAATAAACTACAATAGTTTTAACTAGCCAAGACGATACTGAGAGTAAAAACATTTTTACAAAAAAAAACAACTGACTTGAAAACTGCTAGACTTAAAAACACTACAAAGTGAAGTTTTTGTTTTTCACTTTTTAGTTGTCGTACCTACCCCACACAAATTCGTATACTACTTGCTATGAAAATATCAGTGACAGGAAGTCATTGTAACATCAGTAGTGGAAAAAACACGCAATATTGAATCTAACTCAAAACTACCTAAGCAAAGTTATTGGCACCGCGCAAGCTTCAACAAAAAATAATTTTCAAAATCATTCCACAATATTGACGAAAATATCGATGAACATAAAAAAAAATTACATACGAATTGAACCCCTCCTCTTTAAAAGCTTTTTTTAAGAAGCCAGTTAAAAAGCGGAAAACTTCCGAAATAAATTCGAACAATAATGGAAAAGAAGAGCCGTTTGTACATGACAGGGACATGGAAAGTAAAATAGCTTTAATCTGACTGATTTAAGAAATTTCATTCAAGTCAAGTCAGTATTCTCCTATTGTTATGTCCATCTACAAGACCTACCAATGGAACTGCATAGAATTCGTTTAGAAAAGATGGGGGATATTCCGATTTCCGTACAATGCGAGGACAGCTTAAACTTGATGTGTAGCCGTCTGTACAATAGACATTTGGCCATACAGGATCAAATTAAATTAGCTAGCAAAACTCCGTAGACGTGGTGGGTATTAATATCTTTATAATAATTTAAAATTTAGGTATTTATTTATTGGGTATTTATTTATTTTAGTTTCTCATTCACAACACACCACACACACTAAATGTATGTCACAACATTTTATTTTATTTGATTTTGTGAGTTTTTCATGTTATCCTATCTTTTACTACTTACCTTTAATTTATTCTGTTAATTTATTAAAACGGACACACACTTCCCTGTCTTTATTATTCTAGCGTATGGCACTCGTGGGTTGCAGCTGAAAATCAGCGTCAGGTGGTACACTGTGTGTTGCCATCTGACATCTATGCTGAGCTGAGGCCCTATTGGCATTATAATCATTGTTTTCTGTTTTTTTTTAGTTATAAGGTGTATTTTTCTGCTAATGTAATGCCAATAAACGCATTTTTCTTTCTTTCTTTAAAACAACAAAAATAAACTATTAATTTCAAGTACTTAACTACAGCTGAACACGGGGTCAACGGCCGCCTGGTAGTGAAGTTACTTGAAATCAGAAGTTTTGTTTCGTTTTTTGTTGTATCGATACCCACCACATCTGCGAAGGTTCGCTACCAAATCCACCCTAGTATTATTACATTAATATGACTTTGAAAAAAAAACTCAAAAAATAATGGTAGGGCAATAAAAACGTAAACGAAGCAAAAGGAGTAATGTAACGATCGTAGCAGGTGACGTTCTATAGTTTCTGCCTACCACCATGGTTGTGAAGGTGTGAGTTTATGTTATTTATATGTAATCGCATGGAAATCGAGACTGCCAATGTATAACGCTACGTCATTGCTACGACATCACTACGCACTACCGCTACGTCATTGCTACGACATCACCACGCGCATCCGCCATGGCATTGCTACGCTGTCACTACGCGCTCCCACTACGGCAGTGCTACGACATAACTACGCGCTTCCGCTACATTTTTGCTACGACATCACTACGCGCTTCCGCCATGGCATTGCTACGCTGTCACTACGCACTACCGCCACGTCATTGCTACGAAATCACTACGCGCTTACACTACGGCAGTGCTACGACTTCACTACGCACTACCGCTATGTCGTTTAACTCCTACCGAGTAAAAACTGCTGAACATGAAGGGGTTTATTGAAATACCTTTTGATTTATGTAAAATAAATTAATAATGCATCTAATTTCTCTAATTTGGAATGTAACTAATTTGGAACACGCTCCTTGATGGGGGAGTCCTATTGCTGGCTGGACGTACGACGCGTTGCGTGAGCTCAGCACAGAACACGCAAGATAACCACTCAAGGCCGCTGGCATATATGCGTCTTAAGCATATATCAACTGAAAATGATTATTATTACATAATAGTTATAATTCTTTTTTTTTTCGTTCTGGGAATACAGGCGTGATATTATGTTATGTGTTAGTCATGATTTATATTTCGATCTCATTTTATGTTGTCTAAGTCTTAGTTTTAAATTATTGGGTAAACTTGCGATACCATCTGTAAAATATTTATTACCTTAATTCTAACAACACTAGTCTTATATTTTTATTTTTCTATGTTAACACTAATTAGGGTTCCGTACCTCAATAGGAAAAAACGGAACCCTTATAGGATCACTCGTGTGTCTGTCTGTCTGTCTGTCTGTCCGTCTGTCACAGCCAATTTGCTCCGAATCTAATGGACCGATTTAGTTGAAATTTGGTACACATATGTATTTATGTGACCCAAATACGGAAGTGTAACGTAAATAAATGAATTTTGAATTTTTGGGTTACTTTTGAGGGGCAAATTAGAAAATAAAAATAAAAAGTTTTGCAAACTGAACCGTGTGACATATCAAGGACTTGTTGCGAGGATCGCAAATATATATTTTTTATAATTTTAATCTAAATACTTAAGAAAAGAAAGATATTTAAGAAAATTGACGAAAATTGACCATTCCCCCCCCCCCCCTTATCTACGAAACTATTGAGCCATAAATTTTGAAAAAAATGCAGAGAGTGGTTCTTTACTCATAGATTACAGGAAAACCTATAAGAAGTCTATGGTCTTAAAATAACATAATCTCTCAATATTGTTGTTGTTATGTTAAGTTTGTTTTTGGGATTAAGGACGCGTTTGCAAAATTGATAGGTATTGAATTGAACTACTACGTTACATTGACACGGACCAGCTGCGGGAATAGTGGTCAAGTGAACTAATTTTGATCCTTTAAAAGTCCGGAGGTAAGGTCTCATAATAACTAACAAAACGAGCCCAAACTTGGCACACCTAGTTCTACTCGTCGAGGAGTTCCAGTAGCAGTCACCGAAGTACACCTCCAGGTCACTCCATCAAGTCCCAGTCGAATAGGCTTTTATAAACTGTAAAAATCTGTGAGGATAAAGTTATAATGGTAATTAAAATCTGTGAATAGAAAATTATCTTACCATAGCAAGTATAAAATTTGGTTTATCAAATATTTAGTATTTGTACAGCGATCTTTTTCCACACGAGCCGCTGCAAACACTCAAAACATAGGGTCCACTCATGACAGCGGCCAAGGGCGGACTGAGGTTTCTTTCGAAATATTTGTGAATTTAATCAAAACAGACCAAAAATAAAATAACCCTTAATGCAATCGATTAAGATTCATCCGTAATAGCAAAATATTTGAAAAAGTTAGTTTAGGTTTTTATTTTGTTTTGCGGCTATTTGTGACACTTTAAAACATTTTTTTGCAAAGTTTTACAATTGAATATGTCTGCCTACTAATAGTATTTTTAGAAATGTTTAAATATATTGATAATAGAACAAAACATGTACTTACCTTAACTCAACCCGGTATCGTTAATTTTGTGGAAAATGGCAACGGAAGATCGTTTTTATTTTGAACAAAAAAGTTGCAATCATTTGAAGATGAAGAACCAACCTATGTGTGGTAGTTATTAGTTATATTTAATTCGGTTTAGTTTTGTCACAAAATGTACTGAAAAACAGCATAATTTTTTCCGATTTGCAAACGCGCCCTAACTACGGAACCCTTCATTGTGCGTAGTCCGACACGCACCTGGCCAGTTTTTTTGAGAATGTTCGCCGATTACAGAATGGGCGACTGTGTATGTCCAAGGCTAATATTGTTACTCATACTTATAATATAATGTATACAGAAGCTGTTGGTAAACCTTTCTAAATAAATACATTCTAAATAAACATTGATAATATTATGACGTCTTTTTAAAATTGTAAATCCCCCCGCCCCCCCCCATCCCCAGCTAATCATCCATTAAGCTGGAAAGGATACAATAATTGCTTGGTATCAAGAACCCAGTCTTGCCAGTTATCCTTCGGAAATTAAATTAACTGACTGGTTAGATTAGATCTAGTTCATCTGTCAAGAAAACGATCGGCGTACTGGTATGGCAGTGGGCTCCTTTTTTATGTTATTTGATAGATAAACAGTGAAGCCAAGGCGATTGATTTTCCGCGTTATCCATTTCAAAAGCGTATATGTTTATGTTCTGATTGTTGTCCTCTTTATTTACTGTTTGATTTCCTTTTTGGCCTTCGTCTCATCGTGTAATAATTAACAGAAATTGTTAAAATATGTAAGTCACCATAATAACCATTCGGCCTCAACCGGCATAAAAGACGCTAGATTTTATAAAGGCCGTTCTAAATTCAAGTACTTCAATCCGAGAATTCCACATTAAAGTCATTAAAAAAATCGCTATACTCGGTTCATTTTATGATGCTTGATTTGACATAATGATGCCAAGTGCTTATTATTCAGCTGTTTGGCATCACAGAAATCGAAGACCGGTTATTCTATTACTTTTTTTTAAAATTATTTATTTATTTCATTTATAACCAATCTTTCTATAAACCTATGTGAAGCTTAATCGGTTGGATGTTTGTAATGTCATAACAATCATCATTAACTGAACAGAGTATAGCGATAATTATTCATTACCACAGTTCCTTTTAGCTCGTAGGTCAATTATATGCACGACTATATGATTTTGGCCTTAGCAAAGGAAACTAAATACAGACGAGTTAGTTCAATGATCATCTGGTAGTGGGTCACACGCAAATAAGTTGTGTTATCAACATGTTCATTAATGTTTGTTAGTGTTTATTTTGTTGGTGATTATGAAAGTGTTGGTGTTTTTGACGATATGTTGGTTATGTGTGGTGGCGGAGGATACTGGACAGCCGGCTGGGTTGATGGCTGATTGTAAGTTTGCTTTAAAATATTTTTTTACAGTTCATTTTAAGTTTTTTTTTTTTTTGTTTTAATACTACTTGCCCAGAGTGTTTACTTATAATTAAACACACATCAACATCTGCCTTCCTTACTATGTTGGGGTCAGTTTCCAGTCTAACTGGATGCAGCTGATTACCAGTATTTTACATGGAGCGACTGCCTATCTGACCTCCACAACCCAGTTACTGAGTTATACGACATTCAAAATTCAAACCGACATAAACGACTATCAAAGATCCACGAGCGACAGCCGGGACCAACGGCTTAACGTGCTTTCCGAGGCACAGAGGGGTCTTGGTATATAAACATGGTCACCCATACACGGACCAATCGTGGCAAGCGAAGCTTAACCTGATCTATCGATGCCTGTGGCTGTTTTAACTTAGCCACAAGCTCCTCTCTCTTGTTACTTTTAATTAAACGAGGCAAATATTTTTTTGTAAGATTCAAGTCGCGTACGGTTCAAGTTACTAGAAGCCTTGTCAACCCAACTTGATTGAATAAGTGTAGTTTAATAAAAATAACATGAAACAAGAGGAATCAAACTTAGAGCCCAACCACAAACAATTTAAATTATTATCTTTCTTTGTCTAGGTCCAGGAATGAATCGTACAACCAAACTCTCAGAAGAAACGAAGCGATCGCTATCAGTGGTGGTAGCGTACCCATCTTCTGGTCTCTTCAGCCACGGAGAGACAAGATGTAAGCTGAGCATAGAGGGCGCCGCCTGCGCAGCCAAACATCTCAACCTCAGGAAGGGGAAAACGCAGGTGATATTTATATTTTTTAATACACGAACTAGCCAGTTCAATGCCAGGAAGAAAAAGATTTTACAGGTCACCATTGTTTTGTATGGCCTTTTGATAAATATGGTTTTTTGCCCAAAAATAGACCTTAGCGTCAAGTACCTACTATAAGGTACCATCGAAGGAGTTCAGATCTAACCACCATAAGGACTATTCTTGCTTGCAGCGCTCGGCGGCTATAGTCCCCATCCGCACACAACACGGCACCGTTTGTGGCAAGCCTTGATAATCTCCTCACATCACTGTCAGCACTTAATACAGTCGCCATAGTCGGGGATATTAACATTAATATTTCTCCAAATAATACCGATCCGAATTGTGAAGAATACCTAAACACTCTGGCATACCATGGTCTACTACCTGCACATCTCCTCCCAACTCGCTTACTAAACTGCTTAGATCATGTGATGCTAAAGACCACAAAAAAATCTAAGACAATAGTCTTCGACTCACCCTTTACTGATCACATTCCACTACTCTTCAATATTGAACTTACCCATAGAAATACTAAATCTAAACTCTACAAGGAACGTACAAACATTCCAGACGCAGTTAAGGACATTGAAGCCATCCAATTTTACGAAGTCTTTCATTGTTGTGATCCCAGTTTAGCCTCAAAAATCTTCGTAGCCACCTTGACGGCTGTTATAAATAAAAACACCAAAATAGTAAAGGTACCCTGCAAAAATAGAATCCTTAAACCATGGATCACACCTGCTCTCTTAAATGCGTTAAACATCGTGATAAACTACATAAAATATCTAAGAGATCACCAGATGACGATACCTCGAAATCTATCTACATCCGCTATCGTAATTTTTGCAACAACCTTTTGAGAAAGTTAAAACGTAGTTATAACCAATCTGAACTCGAAAAACACCGTAAAAATCCTAAAGCAACTTGGAATATAATTAAAGAATTAGCAAATGAAGAAAACGTACCAACCAGCACTAGATCTCCTCAATATCACAAGTGACCCCACTACATCTATCAACAAGGTCAACAGTTATTTTGCGAATGTTTGCAAGGAGCTGGCAGCAAAAATTACTCCACATTATCCTGCAATGTGAGACACATAATTGCAATTCTCCTGTCAACTCGATGGCCCTATTGCCAGTTGACGAAGCTGAACTAAACTTTATTATTATGAGCCTACGTAATGACAGCGCTACCGGTGTGGACAAAATACCCACCGCATTTATTAAAGCTGCCAAAATGTTTCTTATTGCCCCACTGAAGCACATAATCAATCTTTGTCTGTACAAAGGTGTATTTCCCACAGAGTTTAAAAAAGCACTGGTACACCCCATACATAAAGGAGGTGACAGAGGCAGTGTCACTAACTATAGACCCATATCGGTTCTTACCACATTATCAAATTTTTTTGAAAAGGCTTTAAATTCACGACTAACTAATTACCTAGATAAGAATAATATTCTTGCGCAAAACCAGTATGGGTTCAGAAAACATAAATGTACTGAAGATGCAGTTCTAGATCTGACCAATAGCATAATTAATGCCCTAGATAATAAAACTAAAACACTAGGCATATTTCTAGATCTGTCCAAAGCATTTGACACTGTCTCTGTCACCATCCTTCTGGAGAAAATGGAACGCATTGGAATAAGGGGCGTGGCTCTGAAAATTTTCTGGGACTACCTTACAGGACGAAGCCAATGTGTAAAAATAAAAAATTCACAAAGTAAAAACATTGATCTCAGTGGCTTTGGGGTGCCGCAGGGTAGTGTACTTGGTCCTACGCTCTTTCTAATCTACGCAAACGAACTTTGCCAATTAAACCTAAAAAACTGTAAAATGTTTGCTTATGCAGACGACACCGCTGTACTTGTATGTAGCAAAACCTGGGAAGATGATCTCTCAGAATGATCATGACGTGGTTGAATAATAACTTGCTCACTCTAAATGTCGCTAAAACTAACTATGTCGCTTTCTCACCATCCACTCAATCCCAACCTTCAACAAATTTGCTCTCCCTTAAGGCTCATAGTTGTCTAGGCACAAGTACACAGACCTGCAATTGTCAATGCATAGAGAGGGCAAACAATGTCAAGTACCTTGGAGTCTTCCTTGACTCTACCCTGAATTGGCATACACATCTAAAAGTACTGACGGGTCGTGTCCGTAAACTGATATTTACCTTCAAAAGGCTTAGATCGACACTGCAGAGTGTTTCGCTTACAGCTGTATATCATGCTTTGGCACAGTCCCTTCTCTCGTACTGTATCTCAGCGTGGGGTGGTGCTTATACCACTGCGTTTCTAAAAGTTGAAAGAGCACAGAGAGCTGTCTTAAAGGTTATGCATAAGAAACCACGCATGTACCCTACATCTATGTTATATAGCGAGTGTAAACTTCTATCTGTGAGACAGCTCTTTGTCCTTCAATCAATTCTGCGCCAACATTCCTCTCTTACCTATGTTCCAGGGCTCATGAGTGAGAAACGACGCAAAAGTCATGTATGTGCCACCGTACGCCATAAGACCACTCTTGCTCGTCGACATTTCTATGTCCTTGGTCCTCGTCTTTATAACAAAGCGAACAAACTACTCAACATTTACGAGCATTCTTTCCCTAAATGCAAATTGCTGCTGCGTGATTGGCTTCTAAAACTCTCATATAGTGATACTGAAAGTCTTCTTACTTGAAAGTCTACTTTTTACCGATATAGTTCTATACTGAAATCTATACACTCATACGCAATCACACCCACACACGCTACACCGACTTACTCTCACCACACAACACACTTCCACAACACACCTACACAGCACACACACACACCTACAGTTACTTTCTTTTAATTACCAACGTGCTCCTACTTTCTCATGTATCCTTTTATTACCTATTAGTTTTTTTGTTTTTTTATTTTTTATTTTTATTTCCAACAAACATCGGCTTACATAAATTGTCAATACGCTGATTCATTTTAAACGGAAGGCCCTGTCTCCTGTGATACAGTTTTTTTTAACTAGTACAGGATACAGGTGATCTTTTCCACTAAAGTTAAGTACTGTATTGTATTGCATAGTTTCTGCTTATCAATAACTGGTGGAAAAATAATCTGTAATACTGTTTTTGGAACAATAAATTATTATTATTATCTCCTTTATTTCATTTAAATACATATAATTTACATTTTTAAATATTTTTATAAAAAACAAAAGGCAAAACAAAAACATTTAAAAATATAAAAAATAGTAGCCCACCGGTATCGGGAACAGGGTCCAAGCTACCGGTGGTCAGGGCTCCTGAGAGAGGAATCTCCTAACGATACGCGCCGTGTCTAGAAGTACCGCTTTCTGGATCAAGCCCTTGATCCAGTTGCCTAACGAGAGCCTCCTTAGGTTTTGGTCGAGGCTCTTGGCTATTATGCCATTGGCCGTCACGACTATCGGCACAATGACTGCTGTATCCACTTCCCACATGTCGACAACCTCGCGAGCCAGGTCGAGATACTTGATCTGTTTATCTTTTTCGGCTTTCACGAGGTTCTCGTCATGCGGGACCGCTATATCAATAATCATTGTGCGACGCTCTAATCGATCTATCACCACTATGTCTGGCTTATTGGCAACAATAGTCCTGTCAGTGATGATAGATCGATCCCAATACAACGTGATATTGTCATTTTCGAGAACTGGGTCGGGCACATACCTATAGTATGGTACTTCCGATTCCACAAGACTGTATTTCAGAGCAAGTTGCTGGTGGATAATCCTGGCCACAAGGTTGTGCCTATGCAAGTAGTCTCCGTTAGCCAGACGAGAACAGCCAGAAATAATGTGTCGGATTGATTCCCCCGGACGGTGGCATGCCCGACAGATGTCAACCGTGCCGTCCTTCACAATATATTTTCGGTAGTTGTTCGTCATCATAACTTCATCCATAATCGCAAAGACAAAACCTTCGGTTTCCCCAAAGAGATCACCGAATCGCAGCCAGGATACAGACGCTAGTAGGTCTACATCGGGCCCATGTAAGGCCCGGTAAAAGCGCCCGTGAAGCTCTTTGTTCTGCCATACTTCCCTGCGGTCATTAGTATCTAATACTATAGGTTTGCGCCAGTTCTCGTTGGCCAAGGATAGCGGGGTAAGGCCCTTGTCCACTGAGGCCACATCTCGGTGCATCCCCACGTCGGCTTCTAGGAAGTATTCCCTGAGACTGCATACCTCACGGTTGTGCAGGGTCTTAGCATTTAAGAAGCCTCGACCTCCACACTTCCGCGGGATATACAGTCTCATCACCGATGAACGTGGGTGATGCATCCGATTTATGGTCAGCAGTGTGCGGATCCTCCTATCCAGGGCGTCAAGTTCCGTCTGGGTCCATTTGAGTATGCCGAAAGAGTACATCAAAACCGGCATGACCCAACCGTTGAAGGCGCGCACCTTGTTTCCGCCTGATAAAAGACTATTTAATACTTTATTCAGGCGGCAAAAGAAGCGCTCCTTCAGCGATTGCTTCATGTCAGCAGCATTGATACCTAACGCTTCCGACATACCCAAATACTTATAGGTTTCGATTGAGGAGAGGGATCTTAGGTGTATGGAGTCCGAGAGTTGGGTTCCCCCGGATTCCACAATCCCTCCTCGCTTTACATGCATGACTGCACATTTGTCCACACCAAATTCCATCCTGATGGCGCTACTGAAAGTTTCGGTTACCTTTAGTAGCTCCATCAGTTGCAAATCGTTGGGGGCAAAGAGTTTCAAGTCATCCATGTAAAGGAGGTGAGATATAACCTGACCACCTCTCCTTAATCGATAGCCTAGTCCTGAGTCCTCCAGCAGTGTGCTAAGAGGATTCAAGGCTAGGCAGAACCAAAGTGGACTCAAACTGTCGCCCTGAAATATACCTCGCTCGATCCGTATCGGCTCGCTATTCCTCTGGATATGTCGACATCCTGGATAGCGAAGAACCGTCCTCCATTGCCCCATACATGACATCAGGAAGGTGCGTAGAGTTGCATCTACTTTATACAACTCCAGCACCCTCATGAGCCATGTATGGGGCACCGAGTCATAGGCCTTCTTATAATCTATCCAACATGTCGACAGATCCTTTCGGGAACGACGAACCTGTTGGCTAATGGCCATATCAATGAGGAGCAGCTCCTTAGTACCGCGGGACCCGTTCCTACATCCATTTTGAGAGGCAGACATGATGCAGTTGTTGTCTATATGTTTGTTAATTTTAGCTCTCAAAATGGATGTAAAAACTTTATAGACCGTCGGTAAACAAGTGATCGGCCTATAATTTTTGGGTTCCGCAGCACTACCTGATTTATGGAGCAGGTGGGTTATACCTGTCGTTAGGAACTGGGGCAGCGACCCTGATTCTAAGGCTAACTGGAACTGGGATGCCAATCGGGCGTGCGACCTTTGGAACCACTTTATCCAAAAGTTGTGCAGCCCGTCCGGCCCTGGAGATTTCCAGTTAGGCAACGGACGGACTGCACAAGCCACATCTTGAGGGCTGATGTTCAGTGCCCCCATTTCTGGTATTCCCTCGCACGCCCGCTCGATCTTCCTAGTCCAATCTCCTTCGGTGTGATTGACAGGCGCCGACCAGATGCTTCGCCAGAACGAACACATGGCGTCATCATCTGGCAGGCGCGTGTCAATCACACCTTGATCCAGTCGCTCCCAAGCCCTGTAAACCCACCTTTCATCGCTCTGGAATGTGCGATTCTGAGTATACCGCTCAACTCTCCGTCTGTACCGTCGAATACGGTTTGCCCATGCACAAATCTTCTGCTTCAGGAAGTCGATACGCTCTGTGACGCGGGTCAAATAATCTCGAGAGCTAATATCAGTCCCCGAGAACGCCCGCCTCACAAAGCGCATCACTCTAGGGCGAGTATTGCCCTCCCTGAAGCAGATTAGCTTGCCGATGAGTACCCTAGCCTCACCGATACGGCGTTCAATCCTGCACTGCCAAGCTGGAACAGCTGGTTTTGGTCGTGGAGCTCTGTCACTGTTGGGAAATTTAACATGAGCTACACGACATGCCGCTACAGCTGCACAGTACAAGATCGAGTGGGTATCGGCAAGGTCTTTGCTGCCGTCAAAACAATTTGACAGCAGCGAGTCTAGAGTACACACTAGTGCCTTATTTTTCTTGTGCATGGGCAAACGAGGTAAACGTGGTCTAAGTTCAGGTGGAGTGGAGCGGTACTCCCGGAAAGCATCCTCCAAAGCGCTCCTCAATCGTGCATTGCATTGGGAACTCACAGATATAACCCCGTCATCATCCTCTTCACCAACGTGGTCGGGTCGCGGTGTGGCACTGGGTAAATTTTGTAGTTGCACCGCGACCAGTGGCGAAGCAGGCGTTACACGGTTATTCCGTGATTCGAGGCGTAGTCGATCAAGTACGGCGTCGTCCAGCATATGGTTACGCTGGATGACCCGCACCTGATCCGACAGTCGTTGGGCCGTCACGTTGACAGCTGGCTCAAGCACCTGAAACAGAGAGAGCATCCGACCACGGTACGCAGTCAAGTTACTTCCTCCCTCTGTAGCCCCAAAGTATGCGCGCATGACATTTTCATTGACAGTTTGTGTCCATCTCATGCGCCGCACACTTCCACCGGGAGCGGGGACCCTATCAGAGGCCGGTGGGCCTCGGAGTCCTAAGCTGGCCGGTGGTCGGCCTCTTCCGCGACGTGCTGGTGGTGGTGTCGTCGGCGGCGAGAAGTATTCGTCGCTCGAGCTCGACGCAACTGCAGCGGCCGGTATCACTGGACTCTCGTCTGGAGCAGGATCCGGCAACTGTGAGGCGGAGCTGAGCGACGAACCCGAAGATGTTGGGTGTGTGTCTTGTAGTAGTTGCCGTGCCCGACTTCGCGTCAGCATTGCACTGTTCTCCGTCTATAGTTTTTATTCTTACATCTTGGTATGTGTTTCGGTTTTGCTGCCAATTTTGGTTTCTTTAGGAATGAGATGGTAGGAACACATACTCGAAGCACAACATTGTGTCATATTTAATGTTTAAAAATCAAAGAAATCGGTAAAAATACTAAAAATATATGACGGAGAAAAAAAATTCATGACAGTCGCCTTGACAGTCGGGCCACAGATTATTATTATTATTATTATAGTACCGGGCCCGTAATAGATGTGGTTATCGAGTTCACGGGATTTTGTTTTGAAACTGGTTAGCTATGAACTTCTTTGATTCTACGTCTCGATTGAATGGTAGGTAGGTACAATGATCCTTTAAAAAAAACATGGTGTTGGTGACAACCATAAACGCTACATACCTACATAAGATACAGGTAGGTAGGTACAGCTATCATGGTTTTCACCGAAACATTTCCGGTGGGTACTGCGGTTTTTTTCCCTATTATTTCGAGGAAAAGAGGCGTATGGTAATGCTTTGGCATTTTTGACGTGACAACGTCTAATAAATCGATGAACGCCGGCTGGACGCACGAAAAAGTGTCCCGTTACGCTCATTGTCCCGTTACGCTCATTGTAACGTTACGATCGGAGCGAGGGAAGGGAATGTTTTGTTATGACGTCACGTTAAACTATCATCCGTAAACCGACTTTATCGACAACAATTTTTTTTTTCTTTTTTTAAACAGAATTTGAATAAAATCGAAATCGTAGGCTACAATGTAAACACACGGCCGTGAGTCTAATATGGTAGATAAGCTATTAATAAACTAATGTTCATTCTCTTTAACGGCCAAGGTTTCACATTTAAATTCCTTCAGATTGCATAATTCCGTTACTCTGAGTTTTGATTGACACAATGCTATCTTCGTCTTATTCTGGGAACATTCAAAGACTGATTAGACATACGTTGAACAATTGTCCTAGTATATGTGGCAAGACCCTTAGATCCTGTTTCATGATGTCCGAATAATAGTCACTATTCACTATTCACCGAATAGGTATAGTCGACCTCGTAATTTTGCGAGACCTCAAAATTACGAGGTCGACTATACATATGGGGTCGTCCATAAATCACGTGAGGCTCGAAAGGGGGCAGGGTATTCGGAAAAATATCACGAAATATCACAAAGGGGGGAGGAACGTTGCCAAAAGCATCACAGGATTAATGGACGACCCCTATTCGGAGGACGCCTAGCGTCAGCACAAAAGATACAGACGCATACGCACACTTCCGACTTCACCATTTTCTCGGACGGTACCGAGAGCTCCTGAGCTTACACACACATTCATAGCGTCTTGGTAATCACAAGTAATACGCGCGTCGCTTCGTGAGACAAAAATACTGTTCCACTTTTGACAACAAGTCCCCGTAAATTGCAACTTTACTAAGGTTGAATAGACATTATCGTTTTATGACTTGCAAAGCGTGCAAGTGAAATTCAAACCTTAGCCGCAAATATAATACAAGTAGCTAGCATGCCAGTATGCCAAAAAAGCTTCAGATTTTGAATATCCAGTGACATGCAAGCTACTCGCATATTTTTGTGCGAGTTACATGCACGTGTATTACGTGCTTTAGGATGGTAAAGTAATGGCGAGGTTGACTTTACCTACTTTGAAAAATGGAACAGTATTTGTAACAGGACATGTTATCTGCCAAGTAAGGTACTTAATCATAGGTCGTGAAACAGCTGCCAGGGTCGCGGTAAAGTCCGAAAGGGTTACTGTGGCCCCTGACAACACACAGGCAACTGAAGGAACACGGGTAATTTTAATCAGTAACCGTCTGACACGCCCGGCGCCCAGAGCCGGAGAAGTTATTTGATAATTCCACAAACAAAAAAAAAGGGGGGTTTGTAACAGGCCCTTTCAGTTGTAATTCAATACATGTGTGAATTTTCGCCATCAATTTAATTTAAATCTGTATATTAAGTTATTTGTGTTGAATCTCCTCAGGTGATGATCAGTGGCTACATGGATGGCTCCTTCTCTCCGATGGTGCGCTCCTTCATGGCCCTGTACCTTGGTCTTGGGCGCAACGTCATCGTTTTGGAGATATTCCCTATATTGGTGCGAACGTATCCTATGTAAGTAGTGCATTTAGGTACTTTACTTTTATACGCAGTTTGGTAATCTTAAAAACGTATTACCTACGGAATTTATTAAAGAAAACGATACATAATTATGTTTTATAGTTAAGTTTAGAGGGGCAATTCCTGTATTTCTAAGATTGTTCGCAATCTAATCTCAATGTCAATCTGTCAAAAATGGTGTAACGTTTACATTGAGGTTCAATGTAAACTGGAGAAGATATTACAAACGAAAATATGTGTCCCTGCGGATGTCAAATGTGATAACCGCGGTGTATGCATATTCAGGTTAGACTGAGACAATAATAGGGATGATGCCTGGGTAAAAAAAAAAAACGAATTAGTCCGTCAGTCAGATAATAAAAAAATAATCGACAAGTATTTTTTGCTATAACATAGTAATAAAAAATTAAGTACTTATTTATAACGCATTTTAGGTTGGGGAGTGGGGGTCGCTACGTCACTAGTATGTATAATATCTACATACTCGTGACGTCATGGCACATGTATCGCCGTAATCTTTAAATTACGTAAAAAAAGAAAAAATACGAGTCCAATATTTTTTTATAATCTCAAAGACGGACTAAAAAATTATTTTTTGTCATCATCCCTATTATCGAGCCCCATGACCTCTGCGGAGTTTTGCTAGCTAATTCATTTGACCCTGTAGAGTTAACCATAAATCTGAAACTAACAAGTCCTGCCTGTTAAATAACATAACAGCTTCTCGCCAGTTTCACCATATAGGGAGCGAACGAAGGGAGCAGTAAAAGTCATTAGCCAATACCTACAAACTGGTTGAATACTGGCTGATTTTCTGGAGCATAAACCTGTTTAGGTTTATTTATTTTTTATTCTTGCCATAGCCAGTGCTTGCTTATAACATTGGCGCTGATAAAAAGGTGTAGAAAAGATGATAACGTGCTGATTTGCTGAGTGCCGATTTTCAAGAATAATTTTGATTTTGAAGTAGCATAGAAGTATAAAAGGACCACCATAAGCTTGTTCAAAATCAAAATCATTATTTTATTTGCTTAAATTTTGGTAGGTACAAGTAATATTATACAGCATGTAAGAGAAAGGTGTGGTTACATTTAAGGGTGCTGACTGATAATTTTCTGATACATACTGTATATAAAATTCAGAATATTATGTAGACTAAAACACCATGACAAAACTTTATTATATTTTCTAGCACAAACGATTCAGTAAGGTATATAAAACTTGAAAAACCGAAACCTCTTTTTTGACGTCATGAAGATTTAAATGCGTTTAAATGAGGTAAAGGCTATTTCCTTCAATATTCATGATTAAACCGTATAATCAAGGTCAAAATTTAGCTAACGGTCGACCTCTCAGTTCAACCTTCGCATTAACTAACTGACGTAGGAAAAAATTGTGTCGTCACGTCATTCCTTAATCTGTTCGATTAATTTCTTCTGCTAAGGGCTCCTGTCGGCTGTACTCAAGTTTCTAATGTAAAAATAACATTTACATTCCCATGAGATCTGAATATGTTAATAACTTGCCATGCCACTAGTCATACTGCGGGCGAGTAGCGATTTGAGAGACAAGTTTGAAAAGCGTTTCCTGAGTTTGGACTCAGGGAAAATTCTACGCCCGTCGCGTAATGGGCTAGCTTTCAGCGACACTTATTAATTTACAAATTTTTAGACATTTTTATCTCACGAAGCGACGCGTGCTTTACTTGTGGTAAAAAAGTGTACAAACCGGCTGTGAAAGTGTGCGTGAAGACGAGTAGCATCAGTACATAACACATACACATACACATACACGCACACACGCACAGTTTCGACTTCGCCATTGTCTCGGACGGTACCGAGAGCTCCTGCACACACACATTCACAGCGTATTTATACACTTGGTAACCAAAAGTAATGAGCGCGGAGGGTTACCATCTATGTAAGGGAGGATGCCTGTTTAAGATGTACAAAATGCCAGATTTTTGAGAATTATGCCTGTCTGTTGTAAAAAAACTGTAAGTCATACAATAAATAATACGCAACAGATAGTTTTATAGACAGACATTTTTTCAAAACGAAAAATATGAACAATTTACGATCACTAAACTAATTTAGAATAAACGAACTTACTACTCTACTAGTTATTTTTTTTTTCTAAAATATAGATAAATATAAAAATCTCCACACGAAACGTTTTTAAAGATTTCTTGGGTTACTAATAGCGCTTTAAAACGCAGAAAACTGGATGTCGTCTAAGCTTTCATCCGGGAGGGCGGGCAAGCGTGATACCACGAAATTCAAAATGCCTGTCTCAGCTGAGCGCCGGCCTCACGCCTGTCTTAACCGTAAAATGCCTGTCAAATGCAGCAAATGCCTGTCAGATAGACCCTATGTGCGATTCGCTTCGTGAGATAAAAATACTATACCAGTGTTTGAAATCATTTGATCAAGAAAGTCGTTGCTTGTTTCCTTTAGCATCAAGAGTCATTTGCATTGGCTGGAATTTAGTCCTAGCTATTACTCGCCACGTTATTACAGCGGACTGTTGTTTAGCTGTTCGACTTCTTGATTCAAAATGATCTGATCATTCCCCATCTAAGTATTAAAAAAAACAAATGTTAAAAATGAATAGTCGATAGTCGGTCTTTATACTCGCTTACATTGAGACTCGAGCCTTATATATAAACGTCGATCGCACATGCGGCGTAACTCCCGGTTGGCGGCGCGCTACTTTTTGCTCCCGCGCACGCAAAAGGAAACGCGTAATTTGCTGTCTCGAGGCACTTGGAACTTGTATTGAGATGGATATGACTATTTATTGACAGTCGCCGATCATATTCATTGATATACGAGAGTTTTTAGCAAGTATCGTGTCGTTGCAAGCACCTTTCGTGATTCGTGGAGGTCGGTAAAAAAACACAACGGCTTCTCACGATATGAGAGAGTTTTGAGGAAAAACTTGTCTTTACATACTTTTTATTTTAGGTATATTTATGTATTTATGAAGTCACGAACATGCACACCATACGTAAAGCAAATGGTTTCTTGAAATGAAACGCATAGTTGAGCCAGCTGTAGTTTAGGTACTTCTTTTTGATGATTCCATTTTGTTTGGGGAACCGGTGCGGACATTAATACTATCTTTGTTCTACAGAAAAGGGCTGTTCGAGCCATTTACAACCTAGGTCCAAGAGATTCCCTTCGAGAGAAATTCAGAGAAATAAATATTCTGACTGTAGCCTCACAATATATTTTTGAAAACCTATTGTATGTACACAAAAATATATCAAATTTTAAGAAAATGTCCGATATTCATAGTTTAAATACCAGGAATAAACACAACCTTGCTGTACATCGCACACGTCTCCACAGAGTAAGCAACTCGTTCATGGGTCAATGTATACGCTTTTACAACAAACTTCCCATTGATATTCGAAACTTACCCATTAAACGATTTAAAAGCTGTATTAAAACCAAATATGTAAAAAAGGGTACTATATTTTTTCAGATTATTTAGAAGATAAAAAAGCTTGGGATTGAGCTGCTCGCTCTGCTAAGCCTTGTGAAAACCATAAAACTTGACATTTTAATTATTCATCACAATAAACCAGTTTTATATACACATTGACATTGTTGAAAATTATATTCAAAATGACACGATTACTTTGTAAAGTATTATATTATTTTAATTATTGTGAATGTGAGGACTATGTGGATATTTTTTTTTCCCTTTTCATTTCTTTTTTCTTTCTCAGTTTTAATGATGGTATGGCAGTAGTTGATGCGGCCTACCCAAATATCCTTTCCTTGGTATTGTTCGTCGAGTTGAGCTCCTTAAGTTCTGAGTTGAGCTTCAGGATTACTGACAAATGCTTGCACTGACTGGACAGGTCCACTCAAATCTGTGTGGTTCTTTCCTCAAAAGACCATTTCAGACACTAATCTACATGGTCCTCACATGACTTGACCAAGATTATGTCTGGACTTTAAAAGAGACTGTGACCTCTGAGTTTGTTTCGGCCTTTCTTCTCAGAGTAGTCAGATAGGAAACACCGACCTCACCTAGCTTATTTTTAATATTTTTTTATATGACGTGTAAAAGTGATTCCGATATCCTATTTACAGAATAAACAATTTCATTTCATTTCATTTAATTTCATTTCATTATGTTTTTAATAAACTTCGACCAGATTTCGGCCACTTTGACAGCGTTATCGTCGGCCTCGGGCCTCCCAAAAGTCTTCCATAGTGCAGGTGTTAAACTCAAACTCAAAGCATTTATTTCAATTAAACCATTTACAGGCACTTTTGAACTGTCAAGGAATCGGTCAGTCAGAAATATGAAGCTAGTTGCCCATTCCAAAGCGTGGTAGGTATGGAGAAGAACGGGCAAGAAACTCCACGGACACTCTTTTAAATAAATTGTTACAAAGTATTTGTTACATCATTCATGTTGAAATTACACATGTGAGAACAATGTAGAAAGACGTGCACGTTAGAAGCGTCCTTAATAAAAATATAAAACAAAGAACAATTCACAAATTAAAATCAGCCAAGGCAGCTAAGAGTTGACCAGTCCCAACTGACGGCGCCCGTTCACGAACATGACGCATGGATTAGCACCATTCAGCTCAACCATTTTGAAGGGAGCTAAATGATCCAACACACGCGCCACCATCAGCGAGACATCTGAGTGAGCATGACATACAGCCGCCAAGGCACATTCAAGTCAATAAAAGACGTATTACCCGGTAAATGTTAGCTCTTTAGTAGGTACATAGTATTCACACCTGTGCTCTGAAATTATATAATACAAAGGAAATTGATTTTATACAATGCAAAGATGGTCTTAAACTCTTCAGCAGCTCCAACAGTGTTTTCAAATGTTAATCAAATAGTTGTGATTGTGGAGCAGGACCAGTTAGTGCATAGAGAGCACGGCAAGAGCTGGAGCATAGTTTGCGATGTGGCTCATCGGAGTGTAGTTAATAAATACACTCTCACTACACATGACAAACCTCCTCCTTTTTTTTAAGTCAGTTATAAAGCCGGTTATTTGCAAAAAAATCAGTACATTTTACTCTTTTTTTACCGACTTCTAAAAAAGTAGGTTATATTATAATTTTTTTCAGTAGGTACTCATTGAACACATTATATTTTATTTAAAAAAAAAAACCCTTAAGTAGAAAAAGTCCGGACAAATGACAAGGCCGGACAAAGTCCAGATGGGGGGCCAAAAACCCGGACAAATCCAGACGTATGGTAGCCTATGACAAAAATCCTTGCAGACCTTGAATTTAAACTAATATTAACTGGCTCAACATTCCAGTGCCGCCCGCATCACAAAGCCGCTGGGCGAGCTGCTAGGCGAGTTCCTGGCCTCGCTGACCTTCCAGGGCTTATCTCCTCGGAGGCTGGAGCTAGTGGGTGCCAGCCTGGGCGCCCACATCGCGTCGTACGCCGCCGACACCTACAAACAGCTGACCGGCCGACGACCCGCTCGACTTACTGGTTTGTACGACGTTCTTGTATAGGAATAGCTGCAGTAGTGAAATGCATAGCAGCAAAGCTGCTAAATACTTACGCACTAAAATGCTAAGATATAGTTAATTGCCTCAGGCGTGACTGCAGGACTCCATTATAAAATATTTAGTAACATAAAGAACCCTGTAAGAAATCGACACGTGTCTCACCTCTCAACGAGGTATCCTCAGGATGACGATTGACTTTTTGCGTAAACGCAATGTGAACACACTGCTTTTAACTTGCTACGTACAGGGGTATTTATGACTCTTTAAGTTTAACAATTAAGCGGATTAGTTTATTAAATATATGTCGTTTATTGTATTTGCTAAGATATAGTTAGAGGTCATAATTATGGTAGGTAACTACAGGCCAGACTTTAAACTCTGAATGAAATCAATAAAATCCATTCTACTAACTCAAAACGAAATAAACAATACAGATTACAGCGACCGTTCCGAGCATCATTATGCCGGCATCATTTTTACCAGACTGCCTTCAATTAAACGATTTTGTTTACTTGAAGGTAATGGTGGTGGTGGCTTGAAGATGGTGGTGGCTCGAATGTGGTGGTGGTATGGTATTTTTGTACAGCAAATGGGTAGCAGGACAAACTCAGAAAGAGTACCCACACGTTATGCGGTTGTAGCCATAGATAATACAGATTGTTACGTAGTAGGTAGGTACAGTTCGCATAAGTCCACACATTATTATAATCAGTATGACCTTCAGATTACCAACTCCTACACTTTGCGAGGATAAGTGTTGGCATAACTTTACTCCATGTTTATTAAGAAGGGGTGGGGCCTAGATAAGACGATCAAACATTACTCAATATATTGATTGCTTGCCACAATGGTAGGTTACAAAGACATGACCGTTATGGACCCTGTTGGACACAGCAAAGTAGAAGAGAGGGTTTTAATTTGACTTATAATTAGTTGGTGTATACCAACCAAAAAAATTACTTAAATAATTTTATAGTAGGTATGATCTACTATAAAATTATTTAAGTTTTTTTTTTAAATATGTAATTTTACTTGTCATTTAGATATTCGTTGATATTATAGATAAGTGGCCAAAGCCCAACCAGTAAATACATCTACTTATCCAGGCCTAGATCCAGCCGGTCCGTGCTTCCGTAACGTGCCGCCCACAGCCCGCCTGCACGCCGACGCGGCGCATCGTGTGGACGTGCTGCACACTAATATAGATGGGTTCGGCATAGCTGACCCTCTGGGACATGTCGACTTCTATGCTAATGGGGGTAAGTTGTTATATAGCTTAGCAGATGATGCATGATCTGTTAGGGCTTTCGCAAGGAGCCTTTCCTTACATAGTAGAGGCGTACAGGTCCTTCACCTACTAATATCAATATTATTTATTCTGGTCTGGCCGACTGGTCGACTTGGACTTGCAGATAGCAAGTCCAAGTCGACTGCTCAATTGCACCCTTGTATTACTTAGGAACAAAAACGGAGTCATCATCAACTTAGGTAGATTTCAATCTCAGTTGGTATTGGCACTTAATCTATACAAATAAATAAAATTTAAGTGCCTGTTTGTAATGTCAAAATAATAGCTTTTTACTAAATGCATATGAATGTATATACGGTACTTATAACTTCTTTTTTTATGTTTGTATGTCTGTTCCGACTAATCTTCAAAAGGGCTGGACCGATTTTGACAGGATTTTCAGTTGGTAGATAGCTGATGTTGTAAGGAGTAGACTTAGGCTACTTCTATTTTAGAAAAATAATTAGGGCCCACGCATTATTATAGTACTTTGGCCCACGCGGGCGAAGCCGCGGGTATCAGCTAGTAATTACTATAAAACACGACTTTTCGTAGTGTGACAATCTGTTGAACAATACATTTTCCTGACTGAACATAGAAGACAGACATGACCTCCAGGAAAAAATATATTTGAATGGAGGACCGTACATCGTACAAATATATTTCCCTCGGGGCGACATCTTTTGGTTCCTCTGTCACTTTCCATTAAGTTACCCGGTATAAACTTTGGTTACCTACCAACAATAAATATAATAATAAATAAATAACCATTGATTTCTCTTCCACAAAGGTGAAATCTGATAAATCCTTTGTTCCCTGGTATCTGTACTAGGAAAACACACAGATTACCAGGCCGCCCCCAAAAACATGGTTTGGGAATTCAATCATAAAGATAATATTAACAATATTAGCAAATTTCCTTTAAATTTTTCAGGTGAATATCAACCAGCAATGAAAGGAGACTTCATAATGCCATGCTTCCAACTATGCAGTCACGTTCGATCAGCGTTATACTGGCTTCTCTCATACAGCAACCCCGACAAATTCATCGCAGTGCAGTGCGACTCGGTCGCAGATGCAAGAGTCGGCAATTGCTATGAAGGAACTATAAGGACTAATGCATTGGGGCCAAAAACTAACTTTAGTAAACCAGGAGTGTATTATTTACCGACCAATGCTAAAGCACCATATTATATGGGATTGAATGGATTGAACAAGCGAAAGTTTGGTGTCAATGATTATTTGATGATGCCGGCACCTGATGAAGATATGATCATATGAATCAGATCGACAAAAAAAATTGTTTGTACTATGACTTAGGTACTCTGTCTGCAGACAAAGCTTATGACGGGTGATGCGGCCATAATTTAATTAGGCTATAGTTTTGTTCATAGATGATTATGATCTCCAGTTTTGTAGTATTATTACTCTGCGGCATATTAAATAGTTATATGGCTACTAAAAATAGTAGTATCTTTGTAGAGAGTAGTAGTATCTTTAATAGAGAGTAGTAAAGAGGGGTATCAAAGCAAAAATGCCAATGTCCAAAAACAATATTTATCCAAAATTAAGAAAAATGTCTCGGGCCTATATGGATAGAGTATCTAAACTAAATTAAAATATTTTTTTAATTCTGAATTTTAAATAAACAAATATTAATAATAAGGAAACTATATTGATATACGACAAGGTTAGCTAATAACTAAAAATGTCGACTGGACAGTGTCAATTTTGCATCTCAATGATGGACAGTAGCAGATTTGCACCTAAAGTTCTGGACAGTGGCACATTTGACGTCAAAAACAGCAACGACTTCCCTACAAAAAGAATTCGACGCCATCTTAGAAACGACATGGCCGACGTCTTATGATTGGTCCGTTTGGACAATGGCGCTTTTGCATTTGATTGGTGAAGGACAGTGTCAATTTTTGCTTCTCACTCCAAACTTCAAACTTAATTTTCTACGGGACAGTGGGAACATTGCTTCTGAACTAGTAAATACACCAAAATGATTTCAATAAAACCTAATAGATGGCATTCATAGTTCAATTTGGACGAAAATGGACAGTGGTGTTTTTGCTTTTATACCCCTCAAATGATGAAGCGGTACCTTTCACTAGTTGTATTTTGTAATGTTTTATTGATAAATTAACAAAAAAACACACTAGAGTTGATTATTTTGTAAGTACTTACCCCAAACAACTTCTATATTTTTTGATCACGTACACATACCTAACAAGGTAAGCCCACGTTGGCACGGACGTAAAAATATCGCGGAGGGATTTTATCGCGCACTGGATTTTCAACTCTCGGTGTTGAGCCGAGCGTTGAGAATCCAACACGCTGGGACACACTCATCCCACCGCGTTGAAAAAACACACTGCAGAGCGTTGAAATCCAGTGCAGGAAAAGATATCGCCGCGGGAAAAAATCGCCCGTGCGTACCTGGGCTAAAGCTGTTCTACTCTAAAATGACGCGCTCTACTACCGCATTTACGCACACAGTAATGCGGTAGTGTGGCGCGTCATTTCAGAGTAGACAACCTGTAACTGTGATTGTTTGTGTGTATTAATCAAGTGTACGATCCGAGAGTATCGAGTGTGTCATGGAATTAGTATGTATTATATAGATAGAGCTATTTAAGCTCCTTGTTGTATGTAAAATAATGTACTAATTAATATTAGAAATACGAAAGTGAGTTTGTTTGTTTGTTACGCCTTTACGCTAAAACGGCTGAACGGATTTGGATGAAATTGTCTACATGGGTAGACTATGACCTGGAGAAGGACATAGGCTACTTTTCATCCTGATTCTCAGAAGAAGTCGCGGGCAACAGCTAGTAATGTATAATTTGTGTGTGTGTATGCTTTGCATGTATGCAGTATGTTATCATTGTTAGTTCAAACTTAGGTACTAAATAAAACCAAAAACTAATACAAGAGCATTTTTATTGTAAATTTCATCACAATACGCGTTAACAACAACTAGTTATTATGTTCCAGTTAGGCCGACAGAATACTTCGGTACAAAATCTATCTACGAAGGTATTATGTACAATACGCTGCTTTTGTTCATTCGAACTCGTTGCGCACGCGCAACTTTGGAAGCCATTCATACTAATATTATGATATAAAGACTACTACGAAATTCGTGTATTACATTAATTGATATTCCTTACAAGAACAGGTTGATTTTATGTAAAGTTCATTATTCAAAGAGTACACTGACAAACAAAAATGTTACTATATTTTGCGCAAATTATATACGGATAAAAAAATAATATCATAGCATTCTCGTAAAAAATATATCTTAAATACATCGGTCATTATTACATTTTCCAATAAATAGTTAATCTATAAAAATAACCTATTAAGAATAACAATCAAATAACACAGGTATATGAATATTGTAAAGCATTATATTTCATTGAAACCAAGCGATAGTGACCGTACCATACCATTCAGATCTCTAAATCATAATACAAAAAATAATAAAATAAAACTGTGTGCTACCTTAATACGATATAATTGACGTAAATAAATTTTAGGCGACACACAAGCACCAAACGCAACGTATTCGTTATAAAAGTTTTATAAAGTAATCTAAAAATAGGTTTTTATTGGAATGTGACTAAAATAATAGATGCCAATATGCAAAATTAAATAGGTACACTCGCGGAATAAAACGTTTAAGCCATTTTCAAATTTATTCTTTTCCGCATCATCGCACATGATAAATTTTCGAACTGTCATTTTCATTTACAACTTCGGCAGTACAAAAGGTGCTTAATTAAGGCGAAACCGTCATAGTATTTGAATTTCGCGGACTTCCTTAGCGCATCCCCCTTAACCTTTACATTCCGCGACTGTACCTTACATTTAATTCCTACTTTTATTTGTATGAAAAATCTTATAAATTGTAGAAAAAATGTAGATTTAATATAGGGGACTGTTCCCAAGTAAAATTCTATTCGAATGTGATTATTACATGGATATGATATTATAATATTATCTTTTTACGTCTAAGGGGCCATTCAAGTATTACGTAAGCAGACTTTTAGTAATGTTTAACCACCCCCTCCCCCTTGTCAGCAAAAGTAAGCAAAGCTTTTAACCAAGTTCAATGTCAAACGTTAATAAATAAATATTGCTAACGTAATCATCATCCAGACCCCCGTCCAGCATTTCATCAATAATAAGCAAAGCACAGACCCACCCCCCCAACTCCCTTGGGTGCTTACGTAATACTTGAATGGCCCCTAACCACATATTAGTACAGATGGGTCACTCCGCAAAATCATTTAAATAAAAAGCGACACTTGCGACGACACAATAAAGTGCAATTCAGGTCGCACAGCGCTAATTACCTACAGTTATATTCACCTAGAAGTTGCCTCTCTTTCTATAGCGTAACTCTTATATCTTCTGACTACGTTACGCCCACTGAATTCGACAAGTCGAGCACGCCGCGTACCTACTTGTAGCTTCATATCTAAATGCGGAGTGTCCCATTGTATTCATCTGTGACCTAAGTTGATTTCAGCCCTAAACGGGTAGCTAACTACTAATCTGATATAGAATACTTAAAGTGAGGTGTATTATTCAAAGTTGTCACTCGACACTCGCTATTGTCGCACAATTCAGCGATACACTTTGATACAATAAACGCGGCTTTAATACTTGTTATATGATATGTGTTTCATAATATTTTTACAGACTAGTTTCTGTCTGCTTTAGGCCAACTTTATACAATTTTATGAATACCAGATAGTGAATATCAGGGTCAAATAAAACTAGCTAGCGAAACTCCGTAGACGCGGTGGGTATAGAGATCTAAAAATGATAAAACAAAAAAGATTAATTTGAAACTTGTTACTTCTGACGTTATTCGTATCGATACCTAAACACGATAAATAAAAGAAAACAGATTTTCTCAACTCATACTTCAAGTAACAACATGACCAGCGGTCGTCGAAAAAAAATAATTCAAATCCTTTTTTTTTCGTGTTTATTATATTGATACCCATTACGTCTGCAGAGTTTCGCTAGATAATTTTATTTGGCCCTGTATTGATGAACACTCGCGGAACGAAAAGTTCCATGTGTACATGTTACCTTTTACACGCTGTTATTTTGACATTGTAATGAGCATAAATAAACCGTGGTCAAACTTTTCATTCTGCGACACTGATGACATTTTATAAAACAGGCCTTTTATGGAAAGAATTGTTAATATGTTGTCCATTACAATAAGCAATTAAACGCTAAACCTTTTAACAATTCAACTATTAACTTTTAGACCTATTATTATTCAGACGCGTAAAAGAGACAGCACTATACAAATGCATACTTCCCTCTTTTTGCGACCAAGAAATAATGCTAGTTCTAGAACTTTCCTTACCCAATTCAGACCAATATCTCACTACCTTTGAAACTTCACCCCACAAGGCATTTTGGCACTAACACGTATTAGTAAAAGATATTTACAAATTATTTATATCCCCGACACACGGAACTGTTAAATACTGAGGAATAATATTGAAGCTTTACTTTTTCCTATTAAGAGTCCATAATACCTCAGCTCAAATTCAAACTTATCTCGCTCGCACACTACTGCTCGCGGACTGAGTGAGAGCAAGGCTGAGCAGCGAGGAGAAGACTCCAAGGCACCGACACCGACTCCGGTTTTGGGTAATTTCTTTTTACGGTGAAAATTATGGTATTTTTTTTTGGATAGTATTCGCTTCATATTTAATTTAGTTATTATGCATAGTTTCATGATCTAATTTGAAGTATTTTTTAATATGCGTTTTATTGAACGGAGGTAATTTGTTTCTGTCGAGAAATTTTTATCGTATCGTGTTTTCATCAATCCTCAACTTTACCATATATTTATTTCAAAATTAATGGCTGCAGTGTTTTCGACATAACGGAGGATCATGCTAAGCAATTTGAGGTATCGTAGACTCTTAACATTGAAAACGGAATACTGTAAACTGTGAATATTAAGAATATTTTAATACAATTATGGTTATTGAGAATACTTTACATCAGTATTTATATGGTAATGGCGAATATATTCCTAATTAGTTGCCGAAATTAAAATTTATTTATAAGCTGAATCGTTTTTTAATAAATATGCGAAGAAAAATATCTTTGTTTGCTGATTTTAAAATTAAAACACAATGGCAAAGTACGCATGCATCACTTAAATGCGCTCTCAAAATGAATGAAATTGTTTGGTTAAGGAACCACCGTTTTTTTAATGAATTCCATGTCTTCTTATTGAATGAGGAATACTTACATTTTATTTCACCGCCTCTGACTGTAGAAAATCCACCCACCATGCCATTACTACTGTCTTTTGATTGGACAGTTAAAATTTATCAAGGAACATGATTATTTGGGCCGCTAAACCCTACAAGACACGTCGTGTTTCCCAAAGATTGTTTTTATAATTGATCCATATCTCGATCGAGCGTCAATTATTTCATTTTAAACCTTACACCTATGTTCATAAGAGTCATTACACAGGCGCTTGTGATTTCGAACAACTATAATAGCTGGATCACACTTAATGCAGCTACAGTACGGGTGATACGTCACCGAAGATCGATATGAAGTAGTTAACGAAGCTATTTCACGTGGGCAAGTCTGTGTAGCTGCATTCAGTGCGTTCCAATCTCAAATGACGTCATAAAATCGGCTCAATTGACCTATCACAATATGGGGAACTCAGTGCTCCAAAGGGCGGAGCGGGAAAGCACTAGCTACCGAGGTATATACTCAAGCGGGTACCACGCAACAGTCTCCTGTCGGAGCGGCAACGTGTTGAGCGGAATGACAACGCCGCCTAGAAATTGGTTCTCCTGCAAAGAATCGTAGTTCCATACTGTTGCTTGAAGACTCCTGTTGGTGACTACTTCCATTGGTAGTCGGTATTCTAACATTTCCATGAATGACGGATGTGAGTTTCGTTTTAGGACGCGAGTTTTTCTTTTCGTTTCTTTTGATGGATCAGGTACGAGGTACACCTGGAAATGAGAAGAAAATGAATATATTATTCAACGTTATTCGATAGGCGTTCTGTAGAGGTCTGACTGCGGTATCATACTGTACTCTTGGGAAAAGACGTGAATATTTATTAGATATCCTAGATATTTATGTACCACTTAAATCGATCACTTACGGTCTTTTTCAGATCGAATCTCCGAACTTTGCCAGGAAATCTTATAATATTGTTAGACATTACAGTGAGTTGGACGCCTGATAACAGTTCTTACTTGATCAGAGGGTAAATCCCGTATATTTAAGAACGATTGGATTGTAATCTCATTCTCAATCTGTCAAAAATACCTCTAGTTTATCCTGTGAGACATTTTTGACAAGTTTTTGAAGACTGAGATGAAATTTCCACTAGATTTCTAACGTTTATAAATACGGGATTGGCCTGCAGATATCATTCAGCTAAAAAGCTACAACATTCAGCGCGATCTGTTTAAACTACAAAAACACTTTACCTTAACGGTAAGGGTTGGGCGGCACCTGCCGGGGTTGCGGGTTTGTCCGAAAGGGATATCGCGGCCCCGGCACACAGGCAACGGAAGGAACACGGGTGGGTTTTAGTCCGTAAAAGTCTGACACACCCTCCCGCTTTGCCCAGAGCGGGAGAAGTTATTTGATAATTTCCCATAAAAAAGGGTTTGGCGGCAGACCCTGGGGCATCATAGCAAGTGACTGCGCATGTATTATCAATGCTGATAATTATGAGTACATCGTACAGCACTGATAGCTTCAATGAACCTTAGCCACTATTCTTAACTACATAGGTGTTGTTTTACCTTAACATAAGGGTTCGGTGGCAGTCCTTGCGGCGTCAACGCAAGTGACTGTGCGTGTAGTATTAATACAGATAATACTCCGCTTGCGTACTGTACTGATAGTTTCAATGATCCCGATCCGTTATTCTCTGGTTCAGCTGTTTCCCCTGTAAAGCAAAATGTTCAGAATAAGTATTTAAGTTATATTAGATTAATAAAAACGTTAAGCACCGTTAGGGCCATTTTGTCAACATTAGGCCCAAGTCCGCGCGGGTGCTTTTTTAACGCAACCTGTTTTTTTTTTCAAGTCTCGCCGTTAAGCTCTCTAAGCGTAGAGAATCCAACAGAACGCATCCCTAGCGCGTTGGAAATCCAGTGTACAGTAAAAAAAAACCTCGCGTTCAAAAGGGCCAATGTGCACATTACTATTTAAAAAAATTCTTGACCATTTTGTTCTTCCATTGTACATATGTTTAAAAATGTGTCACCTAAATATTAACCCTCCTACTAACACGTTTTATAACCGCAACTGCCGCGATTATTGGCATTTAGTAAAACAATATAGTACTAACCTCTCCTCCGCTGTGGCTCCACATCCTGCTGATCTCTGAGCAGCGGGTGGAAGAATGTATACACAAGGTCTGAGTGCGCGATCTCGTCAGCAAGACTGAACAATGACGTAAGGAACGCTTGCACGTCGCCGAAGCGCCGTTCGGCTACCTGGCGAATGTTCGAACGGCCCACGTAGACGCCTGAAGGTAGACTGGAAATTATAAATAATAGGTTTAGCAATCTATTACCGGTATTATTTAAGACACATGAGACAGTTATTTGTGTCTGGGATGACAACGCATACCAATAACGCAAAAATCAACTAGCCTACATATTGCAGCATGACCTCTGCGGTCTCAACTATTGGTTTACTTTTTCTAGCTGGCCATAATTCTTTTATTCTTAATTTTTCTAAGTTTCCAATTTGTCAAATCAAGGCTGTCAATTTTCTATAAAAAAAACTTCATTCGGTGAAAAATATGAATTGAATCTAGTCGAGTTCATAAATTTTGTACTTTTTATTTTAATTTCTGCCAAGTAAATTTTATTGATTATACTACACCTTAATTCCTAATCAAGTTACAAGTTATAATTTTTTGTTATCTGCAGTCAACCAAGTTATATTATTGAGTTCTGCACAAATGGCTAGTTGATTTTTTGGAAAGGACAATATTGGCAGTCGTTGCATAAGTTTATATAGCCCGGGCTTAGAGTATATAACACTGGAGAAGCCATAAGCACAATATTCCGAACAAAACTGTCTGTCACTTTTTGCGGGGGACGCGGTAGCGGTAAGAGAAGTCCGTACCATCAATTTTTATTTTATCGATATCGATATTCATTCGGAATTTTGCTTGAATCCATGAAATAAAACAGCTGTTGCATAAAATAGTTACATTTTAATAAGAAGATAAAATAACTTCAATTAAATAAAAGTAACTAAATTTGTAATAAGGAAGTAATCTCAATAAAAAATTAGGTCAAGTTCATTTTTTTATATTTTTTTATATACAACCACTTCAATGGACATAAACAAATTATAAAACATTGAACAATAAGAAAAAATAAACAAAAATAATTACTAAGTAATTTTTACTAGGAAATTATCGACATGTCAATTTTGGTTTCAAACATGACCTCAACACTACGGTAGTCTCGTTAACATTTTTACTAGAGGACATAATCGCATGTCAAGTGCGTGTAAGTTTTGCTGATTTGACGCACATTTTCGTAATGCAAAAGAAAAGTATTTTGATCTTTACGAACATAAAAACGAGATGTAGCGATACTCGGTGACGTCACAGTAGCAACGTGAGGAAAATACTCGATTCATGCTATGTTTTATATTGAATCATGGTTGAATCGAATGAAAAATCGAATTGTATTATGAGGTTAGGATTTTAAATTTCAATAAAAAAATGACTAAATCTTAGAAAAAAAAAATTGCATATGGAAAGTTATTCAGTTCTTTATGTAAATTTGACGTATTTCAACGCTTTTTACCAATTTAACAGCACAAATAGGCATTTTCACGGAGCTCCGCGCGCCTTTAAAACGATTTACGAAGTGCGTTAGAATCGATTTGAAAGTAGTTTTTATGAACGTACTAGAACATTTGTTCTTGTACTTTTACAGAGGGGAAGTGTTCGTAAGGCTTCTCCAGTGTTATATACTCTAAGAGCCCGGGTTGTTACGAAGTAGAAGAATGAAGTTACGCCAAATTTTAAGCTAACTTTGCATTAATTTAAAACCGTGATTTTTTTCATTTAACGTGTAGGGTATGGTTAAGGGAGTATGTTAAACTATATACCGCAAAAAGTTCACATATTAGTATAATATAAGATAATATATTAGTTTTACGAATTGTTTACATAATATAACCAAAATTTTCCTGTTTTTTTGCCTCAATTTTGATTCACAAAAATGCTTTTTTTTTTTTACCTTGATGCGGTCTTGGAAAATGTTTAATTTTGTTATATTATTTGAAGAGCTAAGTTCAAAAACACGATTCAGGAAAAAAATCGCTGTTAGGATTTAGTGCAGGGTTCAAACCTAATTGCCCCGGCCTAATACTTGTGAAGCGACTGCCAATATTGTCCTTTTTTGAATAGGTAGTAGG
The DNA here is from genome assembly GCA_916701695.1 of Agrochola macilenta. Classification (NCBI taxonomy): domain Eukaryota; kingdom Metazoa; phylum Arthropoda; class Insecta; order Lepidoptera; family Noctuidae; genus Agrochola; species Agrochola macilenta. Next base: position 15,578,051 of record OU753560.1, on the reverse strand, counting down.
CTTGCTAATTATTGCTAATTACAGCTTTAAACAATTTGTTACAAACTACGATATCGAAACTGAAATATCGCTTGTATTAGAAAATTGTGAAGATATTTTCAAATGTTCTGAGAAATACGTGTAGGATTGCAATCTTTGTAAAAGACACATAGATTTTTTAGTACCTGCAGAAGCAAATGGATCCCAAACTTCAAGTAAATATTCTTTCTGTTTCGGAAACGTAATGTATTTGGAATTTTGTTACCTAAAGCCGGTAAACTCGATATCGATAACTTCGTAGCCTCAATCTATCAAGTGTCAAACATATCGACATAGAAAAGATACTCCAATCAAACAATGAGTAATGTTTTACAGGAAAATAACAAAATACATGAAACAATATGTATTTATCTGTAAACCTAAATACAAACAGCACGGTATTTTTGTTTCACGTCAACAATATCGATTATCTTCGTTTCATGTTCAGACAAAATTAATCCTTTGATAGTCCTGTCGTAAATTAACGGGCATTAGTCAACTTAATACTTAGATAATACAGTATTTAGATTGTCCCAGATACAGTCCATTTTTCGTTTTGGTTAGTCTTGAGTTGGACTGTGATCGAGCGTTTTCAAGTTTTATCTCATAATGTATGTTAAAAAAAAAACTCTTTTTTAAACACGTATACCTTCTATGGTAGATAAAGGCATAGGCGTCGGCGAAAAAAGGTTGACAAACCTGCGTTTCGCAGACGCTATAGTTCTTTTTTCATCTTCGGCAGCTATTTTAAGCGAAATGCTAAGTGACCTAAATAAGGCGAGCCTCGAGATTGGACTTCGTATGAACATGTCAAAGACCAAACTCATTACAAACAGCGTCCAACGTAAACTGTATGTAGAGGGTGTGGAGGTTGCATATGTTCCAGAATACATCTACCTCGGCCAAATAGTCTCATTCCAGGTGAGACAAGAAAAAGAAGTTGCTAGACGCACCGAAAACGCCTGGAAGAGCTATTGGTCGATGAAAAACCTCATGAAAGGCGACCTACCAATTTGCCATAAACGCAAATTAATGGACATGTGCATACTTCCTATCCTCACATACGGCGCTCAAACCTGGTCTTTGACGGTTCAGCAGAGGTCCAAGCTTGAGATTTGCCAGTGAGCAATGGAGCGCTGCATTCTTGGAGTCAGATTAACGGATCGTGTTAGGAACACAGTGCTGCGCTCCAAAACACAAATCGCCGACGTCACCCAAAAAGCAGCCAAGCTTAAGTGGGACTGCGCCGGACACGTCTGCCGCATGTCGAATGAGTCATGGGCCAAAACTACCACGATGTGGGTCCCAAAAAACGTCCGCCGACATCGAGGCAGACCCAGGAGAAGATGGCGAGACGAGCTTGACGCCTACAGACATGAATGGTCCACACTAGCTCAAGACAGAGAGGAGTGGAAAGAAGAAAGGGAGGCCTTTGCCCTGCAGTGGGACAACACAGGCTAAAATAAAATAAAAATATACCTTCGCCCTTTATTTATTAATGAGATTGATTTAACAACACTGGGAACATTATAGACTCTATAATATTCTCAGTGCTGGGACACTGGCCTCCTTTCTGTGAGAGGGAGTGGGCTATAATACATCACGCGGGCCCAGTGCGGGTTGGTAAATGTCACATGACCCTAGTACGGTTGTAGGACATGCCGGTTTCCTCACGATGTTTTCCTTCACCGTTTTGAGAGCAGTGGTGATGAAATAATGTACACTAAGTAAAGTGTCTGCCTGGGTTCGAATCTACGACCTACAACTCGTAAGTCACGGCCGTTACCACTTTTCCACCACTGCTTCCACTGCAGCTGCTGATTTTGATTGAATAAATTAATTTATTTGTGCTGTATAACGACATATATTTAGACAAAACTTGTTTACACATTGAATTCATATACAAATAAATACTAAACATGTTCATTTTGAACAAAAATGTATACATTTTAAATCGCCTCCTTCCCCTATAGCAGACCACAACTAGATCATAGGCTTGCGAGTCTGTCCGAAAGGGATATCGCGGCCCCGGCACACAGGCAACGGAAGGAACACGGGTGGGTTTTAGTCAGTAAAAGTCTGACACACCCTCCCGCTCCGCCCAGAGCGGGAGAAGTTATTTGATAATTTCCCACCCTCAAAAAAAAAAAGGCTTAAAACGATAACGAACAGATAAATAGAAACAGACAATAACCGTAACGCGAATTACCAACAACCATTGTATATCCGGACAGTTGATTACATAGAATAATTTGAGTGTGATAAGATTACAGTCATTATTCGAGGCTCTCACCTTATCTTATCTGGTAACACAAGCGTATTGATTTAAACAGTAATGGCTGAACGAGTGTTGTCACCACTTACTCTATTTATTTGCATTTAGAATTTGTATTTGTTTTAAATTATAAGGAACAGTGATACTCGTAAACGTAAGTAAGAATTTATTGCATTTTTGTTTTTAATTTTCCTTATAATACAAGTTAGAATTGCAATAATTCATTCAGTATAATACCCGGCACATGATTATGATTCATTGTCATATGTAATAGTAATACAACCTTATCTATTTGCTATCCTTTTTAAAATTCTTTCAGTTGACAACACAGTGAATTACATAGCAACCCCAACGTTCTCCTGTTGTTTCTTGCGCCAGAGTAATGTTCGGGTTCAGGCATTCTCTCAACTTCTTCAATGGAGCCAGACAGAAGTCGAAAAAGGATAAAGATGATATCGGCTCGATCGTGTCCATCACGGGCGCTTATAGAACTAATAGAGATGAATTCTTTGGTACGTATTTTTATCCAACATCAAATTAATGTATTGGGTCCCCCCACCTATGAAATTGGCTAATATTATGTGGTCTTCGAAAGGCAATTTCAAATTAATTTGTAAGCTTTTTATGAATCTCATGTAAAATTTTATGATTGTCATCGATCTGTTTTAATTTATCAACGGCTACTGTTACTGTTAGCCTGTATCATCCCACTGCTGGGCAAAGGCCTCTCCCCATGACTTCCAGCTCTTTCGATCCAGGCCTAAAGTGGAACACTGGTCTTTTGTTTGACGCAAATAACCATTACTTGGGAGTCCTGAGCCGTCGCGACAGACCCCGTAGAAAACATCAAGGGATACCTGTTTTTTTTTCTGTTTTTTATCCATTAAGCCCAACATCATCTGTGTTTTCCAAACATACAAATAACAAGCAATGCCTTATACACCACACTTATCATAATGTTGATACAATTTCCAGGATACAATCAGGGTACTGATGCAAAGAGGAAGCCAACACCAAATGCGAACTACAATATGCCAACCACAAGCACAGGGGAACCAACAAGACCTTTACGACAAGCGAAAAGCACCAGCGACTTAATTATGAACAAAAACCTTCCGCCGAACTTACGACCAGAGAACCCAGGGGTGTCACAAGATCCCCGCGGGGCCGAACCAGAACGTAACAATAGACCCCAAGACACCCCAATACGTCCGGAGAGGAAACTAGACGCACAAATACGAGTAGACAAACAAAAACTCGAAGAACAAAAGAAGTTAGAGAAGCGGCGGTTAGAAGAACAAAAGAAATTAGAAAAGCAACAACAAGCAGAACAGAAACAGAGGGAGAAAGAACAACTGAAACAGGAGAAATTAAGAAAAGATAAGGAGAAAAAAGAGGCTCAAATGGCGAAGAAGAAAAAGCAGGCGCCACAGCGTCCTGTCGCGAATCCTTTAGCAAGAGGAGAGTTGGGGAGTGCATCAAATCCGATACCTTCAGGGTCTGGACAGATGGCACATTCAACAAACACTCTAGATAGTTCTATTAGTAAGACTAGCGGGCCTCCACCGTACTCTGCCTCGGCTGCTGCAAAACCAGAAGGGGAGAAAGATAGCAGTGGCAACGTGACTTATACCAAGCCTGTAGATACAGGCAGTTGGGACATGGTTTCCAAACATAGAGAAAATATAAACCGGCCGGCGACTGCGGCGAATACGCCACAAACTAAACAAACAGTAATGGATTTGAACTATAAAGTGGGTGATGATAATAAGGAAAATAGTGAGGCTTGACGTGTTACAGTGAGTCAAACTTTCGTTTATGGTATTTCTAAGTTTGTTGTGAATCTTTGATATGTTTGAATAATGTTTAAGAGGAAATAAATTTATATTTTTATAGTTTGGTGTTGTCACTATTCTAAATCGTATGTTTCTGTATGAGGATTATAAAGTGGTAAAATGATGTAAGTATGTTTTTAACATGCTCTCAATACTATACAAGGCTCGATTATATGGGTTATACGTGCCTCTATACCTAGACTCCATTTACAATAGCTTAGACATTTAAATAAACCTTTATTACGGTCCGTTCAACCGATTTTGACTTCTATACCGTAGGTATACGGATGGCATTAACAGCAAAAAAGTGGTTACAATGCCAACTGTTTACTGAAGCTGCCATTTGACCACCAACGCAATATAAGTCAAAATCGGTTAAACGGACTGTAAAAAAGGTCTATTTAAACGTCTAATCTTATTTCAAATGAAGTATAGGTTGCTTTAATTTAAAGTTTAAAAACCCTGAAACAACAATTTCTGAGTGCCGAATATTTCAGCTCATGTTCAATATGATATCACGTATTTATCAATAAAATGAATTGCATGTAAAACCCAAGCAGTTTTAAAGTTTTGTTTTGAATCTAATCGTCTTTACTGATAATAACAAGTATAATCTAATCTTTTACATGATTTATGTAACAAGAATTTTTAGGGACAGTAATTAGGTAATATGATGAGCTTGTATAAAACAAACTGAAGGTTTTTAAACTAGGCCACTGGTGACTCTGAAGTGTTACGGGGTAATGTATAGAGGTATGGGGAACAGGATATAAAGGTCACTCATCCTCCATAGAAAAGGGAGGATGCTCCGACCAGACGGGTTTCGTGTCTGGTGGGCCACTGCCCGATGATTGATGACAGGACGTTGTATATATGCTAGTCGCGAGGTAAACTCTGTTAGCGCGATGCAGGATTGTGCGTGAGGTCAGTGTGATGCGTAATTCGCGGCGATATAAATGCCACAACACCGCATTGTAAATTTTTGGTATAACTAATCATACATCTAAGTAATGAAACAAGTTGTATACAGCAGTCTCTATTTGGGCTTTACTTATACTTTGCTGTAATAAGCTCTTAATTTGAGCGGTGTGCAATATCCGTAATTACAAAAAAGTCTTCAGTACGCCACGAGATCATTTGTTTCCAAAAGAAAGCAAATAGATAAATACTAATTAGTAATCGTAATTACTATTAAATCAGTAATTATATCGACGCGATAAAAATATCGATTATTATGTAAAATTTTGTTTACAAGTTAAAAGTCTTAATCCTATCTAATTAGCTTGCAGGCGTACTGCCAGCAATTGATATCAAGTTGATATACTAATTTTCTTTTTGGTCCAGCAGTCTGGATCAGGGATCACCAATTAGTTTCATTGGGGTCCGTTTTTTTAATAATGTGAATTTTACAGTCCGTTTGGGAGACGACTACTAGTAACCGAGATTAAAAATATAAATTAGTAAATTAGCAATGTAAGTTATTAATACGTGAAAAATGATATTTTACTTTGAACTTTGATGGTGCAATGTAATTTTTTTGCCTCCATTTCCTTTGCGATCCTTTGTGCGGCTTGCCCGGTGGCAGTGCCAGCGCCCATCCCCCGGCATGTGTGTAGGAGCCATAAAATTATATATTCATTTTATTTGATTTACGCTGACATACAAAATTCCCATAGAAAATGCGCTTTCAGTTTTCCCGAATTTTTCCATTTTTCTTTCCACAAACCTAATTCGGACTATTACGAACATTTTAAAAACAAAAATTTGCCTAATCGTTCCAGCCGTTCTGAAGAGATTACCAACGCACCGCATTTCATTTTATATCTACACTAATATTATAAAAGGAAAAGATTTGTACTTTGTTTGTATGAATCAACTCAAAAACTACGAGACCGATTTAAAAAATTACCAGTACCAGTAGAATGCTATATTATCATTGAGTAACATAGACTATAATTTATAAATATATCACGCGGGAAAAGCCGCTGGCGGAAGCTAGTAGATAATGACATCTGTATTTTTCGTTTACCATGTTCAAATAAAAAGATTCTCTTACCTGTGAACTTTAGCCAAGGGGAAGTGCAGACAAATCTTCTGGTATAGCTCAGTAAAGTGCTTGTAAGAGCGGTACAGCACGAAGGGCGTCGTCTGTCCTTGTCTGAATATGCGAAGTGCGTATACGTAGTGCTTTTCAGGGTCGTAGCGTTTCTCGAAACCGAGGCATTCTACGCTTACCAGGCGGCCTTCTTGTGCCATGCTGTGAAAAAAAATATACTGTACTGAAAACATGAGCAAAATAGAGCTCTGAATTTTTTTTCTTTCGACATTGCATGTATTTTTATTTAATAAACCTGCATAGAGTTTTTATGTGCCCATCATAGTCAAGATGTATTTTTTTTTTGTTTGTCAATATTAGTATTCATGGGAAAATCTCGACTTAAGGGCCAAATATCCACCTTTTCAAAGACCTTAAGGAACAGTCGTAACATTGATATTGTAATTTGTAACATATTTTCATAAAAATTACGAATAATTACACTTACGTGTACGTCCGTGGCATAAACGATAGTAGTTCTGAAGTATTGTTGCTTTGATCACCACTCGCACGCAGTTGCGCCAAATTGTGCAGGAAGAAGTTTATGGGTGTGAACCTGTTCAATAAACAGTTAAAATTAGACATGATTTTGTGAGTACCTACAGGCAGACATTCTTGTTTTTTGATTAGTTTAAGTGTGATTTTATGAGACGCCTCTCATAAATCACATTTCTCAATAAATTCAAGTTTCTTATTTGCTAACGTCTTGCAAAGTACAATAGACGACGTATATTTACTAACCTAATCCGCTTAAGTGTTCTTAAAGAGTCATAAAGAACCCTGTAAGTAATCGATACGTGTTTCCCCTCTCAACGATTTGGCGATTGACTTGTTGCGAGCCCGGACCCAACGTGGCGACACGTCAAGCGTCGAGACCAGAGTGAAACTAACACCCACTCACTCTGCTCTAAACAGTTACGCGGATTAGGTTACTAAATATACATCGTATATAATGGATTTCCGCAAAGTCACGCCTGAATCAATTAACAATCTTAAAGTCTTGCAGTTAAAATTATGTCACTGATGGTCAGCGAGCGCAAGTATAAATTGGTTTGTGACCGATGTCTGCGTCACAGTAGTTCCTGCCTGAAGCCACGATGTTGTATGTCCGATCCGTGAGGGAGTTGTTAAGTATCGGACTAAGAGTCTTCATATATGTGGTAATTTTTAAGAAAAAAGAAAAAAATATATCCCAATATTTTTTCCAATAGGGTGTTTTTCACGCGCATTTTGCGGGTCGTCATTTAGCGGGACAAGTCATAACTTATGATCCCTGTTGAAAATTAGCTTTTAATAAAAAAAAAAACGTTTTTAATGGAATTGGGGTAATTATGGTACTGAAAATGAGAATTTTAAATAGCAATAACTTTTTTCGCGCACGTAGCTCACGGCCGCGCTCGTCACGATGTTATGTTAAGTAACCTCATGTCCCACATACTTGCTCTTGAGTGAGGAGTGTATGAGCCGCGCGAAGGCCGCGGCGGCCTCGGCGTTGGTGGCGGCCGGCAGCAGCGCGGCGCGCACGTAGCTCACGGCCGCGCTCGTCACGATGTTATGTTAAGTAACCTCATGTCCCACATACTTGCTCTTGAGTGAGGAGTGTATGAGCCGCGCGAAGGCCGCGGCGGCCTCGGCGTTGGTGGCGGCCGGCAGCAGCGCGGCGCGCACGTAGCTCACGGCCGCGCTCGTCACGATGTTATGTTAAGTAACCTCATGTCCCACATACTTGCTCTTGAGTGAGGAGTGTATGAGCCGCGCGAAGGCCGCGGCGGCCTCGGCGTTGGTGGCGGCCGGCAGCAGCGCGGCGCGCACGTAGCTCACGGCCGCGCTCGTCACGATGTTATGTTAAGTAACCTCATGTCCCACATACTTGCTCTTGAGTGAGGAGTGTATGAGCCGCGCGAAGGCCGCGGCGGCCTCGGCGTTGGTGGCGGCCGGCAGCAGCGCGGCGCGCACGTAGCTCACGGCCGCGCTCGTCACGATGTTATGTTAAGTAACCTCATGTCCCACATACTTGCTCTTGAGTGAGGAGTGTATGAGCCGCGCGAAGGCCGCGGCGGCCTCGGCGTTGGTGGCGGCCGGCAGCAGCGCGGCGCGCACGTAGCTCACGGCCGCGCTCGTCACGATGTTATGTTAAGTAACCTCATGTCCCACATACTTGCTCTTGAGTGAGGAGTGTATGAGCCGCGCGAAGGCCGCGGCGGCCTCGGCGTTGGTGGCGGCCGGCAGCAGCGCGGCGCGCACGTAGCTCACGGCCGCGCTCGTCACGATGTTATGTTAAGTAACCTCATGTCCCACATACTTGCTCTTGAGTGAGGAGTGTATGAGCCGCGCGAAGGCCGCGGCGGCCTCGGCGTTGGTGGCGGCCGGCAGCAGCGCGGCGCGCACGTAGCTCACGGCCGCGCTCGTCACGATGTTATGTTAAGTAACCTCATGTCCCACATACTTGCTCTTGAGTGAGGAGTGTATGAGCCGCGCGAAGGCCGCGGCGGCCTCGGCGTTGGTGGCGGCCGGCAGCAGCGCGGCGCGCACGTAGCTCACGGCCGCGCTCGTCACGATGTTATGTTAAGTAACCTCATGTCCCACATACTTGCTCTTGAGTGAGGAGTATATGAGCCGCGCGAAGGCCGCGGCGGCCTCGGCGTTGGTGGCGGCCGGCAGCAGCGCGGCGCGCACGTAGCTCACGGCCGCGCTCGTCACGATGTTATGTTAAGTAACCTCATGTCCCACATACTTGCTCTTGAGTGAGGAGTGTATGAGCCGCGCGAAGGCCGCGGCGGCCTCGGCGTTGGTGGCGGCCGGCAGCAGCGCGGCGCGCACGTAGCTCACGGCCGCGCTCGTCACGATGTTATGTTAAGTAACCTCATGTCCCACATACTTGCTCTTGAGTGAGGAGTGTATGAGCCGCGCGAAGGCCGCGGCGGCCTCGGCGTTGGTGGCGGCCGGCAGCAGCGCGGCGCGCACGTAGCTCACGGCCGCGCTCGTCACGATGTTATGTTAAGTAACCTCATGTCCCACATACTTGCTCTTGAGTGAGGAGTGTATGAGCCGCGCGAAGGCCGCGGCGGCCTCGGCGTTGGTGGCGGCCGGCAGCAGCGCGGCGCGCACGTAGCTCACGGCCGCGCTCGTCACGATGTTATGTTAAGTAACCTCATGTCCCACATACTTGCTCTTGAGTGAGGAGTGTATGAGCCGCGCGAAGGCCGCGGCGGCCTCGGCGTTGGTGGCGGCCGGCAGCAGCGCGGCGCGCACGTAGCTCACGGCCGCGCTCGTCACGATGTTATGTTAAGTAACCTCATGTCCCACATACTTGCTCTTGAGTGAGGAGTGTATGAGCCGCGCGAAGGCCGCGGCGGCCTCGGCGTTGGTGGCGGCCGGCAGCAGCGCGGCGCGCACGTAGCTCACGGCCGCGCTCGTCACGATGTTATGTTAAGTAACCTCATGTCCCACATACTTGCTCTTGAGTGAGGAGTGTATGAGCCGCGCGAAGGCCGCGGCGGCCTCGGCGTTGGTGGCGGCCGGCAGCAGCGCGGCGCGCACGTAGCTCACGGCCGCGCTCGTCACGATGTTATGTTAAGTAACCTCATGTCCCACATACTTGCTCTTGAGTGAGGAGTGTATGAGCCGCGCGAAGGCCGCGGCGGCCTCGGCGTTGGTGGCGGCCGGCAGCAGCGCGGCGCGCACGTAGCTCACGGCCGCGCTCGTCACGATGTTATGTTAAGTAACCTCATGTCCCACATACTTGCTCTTGAGTGAGGAGTGTATGAGCCGCGCGAAGGCCGCGGCGGCCTCGGCGTTGGTGGCGGCCGGCAGCAGCGCGGCGCGCACGTAGCTCACGGCCGCGCTCGTCACGATGTTATGTTAAGTAACCTCATGTCCCACATACTTGCTCTTGAGTGAGGAGTGTATGAGCCGCGCGAAGGCCGCGGCGGCCTCGGCGTTGGTGGCGGCCGGCAGCAGCGCGGCGCGCACGTAGCTCACGGCCGCGCTCGTCACGATGTTATGTTAAGTAACCTCATGTCCCACATACTTGCTCTTGAGTGAGGAGTGTATGAGCCGCGCGAAGGCCGCGGCGGCCTCGGCGTTGGTGGCGGCCGGCAGCAGCGCGGCGCGCACGTAGCTCACGGCCGCGCTCGTCACGATGTTATGTTAAGTAACCTCATGTCCCACATACTTGCTCTTGAGTGAGGAGTGTATGAGCCGCGCGAAGGCCGCGGCGGCCTCGGCGTTGGTGGCGGCCGGCAGCAGCGCGGCGCGCACGTAGCTCACGGCCGCGCTCGTCACGATGTTATGTTAAGTAACCTCATGTCCCACATACTTGCTCTTGAGTGAGGAGTGTATGAGCCGCGCGAAGGCCGCGGCGGCCTCGGCGTTGGTGGCGGCCGGCAGCAGCGCGGCGCGCACGTAGCTCACGGCCGCGCTCGTCACGATGTTATGTTAAGTAACCTCATGTCCCACATACTTGCTCTTGAGTGAGGAGTGTATGAGCCGCGCGAAGGCCGCGGCGGCCTCGGCGTTGGTGGCGGCCGGCAGCAGCGCGGCGCGCACGTAGCTCACGGCCGCGCTCGTCACGATGTTATGTTAAGTAACCTCATGTCCCACATACTTGCTCTTGAGTGAGGAGTGTATGAGCCGCGCGAAGGCCGCGGCGGCCTCGGCGTTGGTGGCGGCCGGCAGCAGCGCGGCGCGCACGTAGCTCACGGCCGCGCTCGTCACGATGTTATGTTAAGTAACCTCATGTCCCACATACTTGCTCTTGAGTGAGGAGTGTATGAGCCGCGCGAAGGCCGCGGCGGCCTCGGCGTTGGTGGCGGCCGGCAGCAGCGCGGCGCGCACGTAGCTCACGGCCGCGCTCGTCACGATGTTATGTTAAGTAACCTCATGTCCCACATACTTGCTCTTGAGTGAGGAGTGTATGAGCCGCGCGAAGGCCGCGGCGGCCTCGGCGTTGGTGGCGGCCGGCAGCAGCGCGGCGCGCACGTAGCTCACGGCCGCGCTCGTCACGATGTTATGTTAAGTAACCTCATGTCCCACATACTTGCTCTTGAGTGAGGAGTGTATGAGCCGCGCGAAGGCCGCGGCGGCCTCGGCGTTGGTGGCGGCCGGCAGCAGCGCGGCGCGCACGTAGCTCACGGCCGCGCTCGTCACGATGTTATGTTAAGTAACCTCATGTCCCACATACTTGCTCTTGAGTGAGGAGTGTATGAGCCGCGCGAAGGCCGCGGCGGCCTCGGCGTTGGTGGCGGCCGGCAGCAGCGCGGCGCGCACGTAGCTCACGGCCGCGCTCGTCACGATGTTATGTTAAGTAACCTCATGTCCCACATACTTGCTCTTGAGTGAGGAGTGTATGAGCCGCGCGAAGGCCGCGGCGGCCTCGGCGTTGGTGGCGGCCGGCAGCAGCGCGGCGCGCACGTAGCTCACGGCCGCGCTCGTCACGATGTTATGTTAAGTAACCTCATGTCCCACATACTTGCTCTTGAGTGAGGAGTGTATGAGCCGCGCGAAGGCCGCGGCGGCCTCGGCGTTGGTGGCGGCCGGCAGCAGCGCGGCGCGCACGTAGCTCACGGCCGCGCTCGTCACGATGTTATGTTAAGTAACCTCATGTCCCACATACTTGCTCTTGAGTGAGGAGTGTATGAGCCGCGCGAAGGCCGCGGCGGCCTCGGCGTTGGTGGCGGCCGGCAGCAGCGCGGCGCGCACGTAGCTCACGGCCGCGCTCGTCACGATGTTATGTTAAGTAACCTCATGTCCCACATACTTGCTCTTGAGTGAGGAGTGTATGAGCCGCGCGAAGGCCGCGGCGGCCTCGGCGTTGGTGGCGGCCGGCAGCAGCGCGGCGCGCACGTAGCTCACGGCCGCGCTCGTCACGATGTTATGTTAAGTAACCTCATGTCCCACATACTTGCTCTTGAGTGAGGAGTGTATGAGCCGCGCGAAGGCCGCGGCGGCCTCGGCGTTGGTGGCGGCCGGCAGCAGCGCGGCGCGCACGTAGCTCACGGCCGCGCTCGTCACGATGTTATGTTAAGTAACCTCATGTCCCACATACTTGCTCTTGAGTGAGGAGTGTATGAGCCGCGCGAAGGCCGCGGCGGCCTCGGCGTTGGTGGCGGCCGGCAGCAGCGCGGCGCGCACGTAGCTCACGGCCGCGCTCGTCACGATGTTATGTTAAGTAACCTCATGTCCCACATACTTGCTCTTGAGTGAGGAGTGTATGAGCCGCGCGAAGGCCGCGGCGGCCTCGGCGTTGGTGGCGGCCGGCAGCAGCGCGGCGCGCACGTAGCTCACGGCCGCGCTCGTCACGATGTTATGTTAAGTAACCTCATGTCCCACATACTTGCTCTTGAGTGAGGAGTGTATGAGCCGCGCGAAGGCCGCGGCGGCCTCGGCGTTGGTGGCGGCCGGCAGCAGCGCGGCGCGCACGTAGCTCACGGCCGCGCTCGTCACGATGTTATGTTAAGTAACCTCATGTCCCACATACTTGCTCTTGAGTGAGGAGTGTATGAGCCGCGCGAAGGCCGCGGCGGCCTCGGCGTTGGTGGCGGCCGGCAGCAGCGCGGCGCGCACGTAGCTCACGGCCGCGCTCGTCACGATGTTATGTTAAGTAACCTCATGTCCCACATACTTGCTCTTGAGTGAGGAGTGTATGAGCCGCGCGAAGGCCGCGGCGGCCTCGGCGTTGGTGGCGGCCGGCAGCAGCGCGGCGCGCACGTAGCTCACGGCCGCGCTCGTCACGATGTTATGTTAAGTAACCTCATGTCCCACATACTTGCTCTTGAGTGAGGAGTGTATGAGCCGCGCGAAGGCCGCGGCGGCCTCGGCGTTGGTGGCGGCCGGCAGCAGCGCGGCGCGCACGTAGCTCACGGCCGCGCTCGTCACGATGTTATGTTAAGTAACCTCATGTCCCACATACTTGCTCTTGAGTGAGGAGTGTATGAGCCGCGCGAAGGCCGCGGCGGCCTCGGCGTTGGTGGCGGCCGGCAGCAGCGCGGCGCGCACGTAGCTCACGGCCGCGCTCGTCACGATGTTATGTTAAGTAACCTCATGTCCCACATACTTGCTCTTGAGTGAGGAGTGTATGAGCCGCGCGAAGGCCGCGGCGGCCTCGGCGTTGGTGGCGGCCGGCAGCAGCGCGGCGCGCACGTAGCTCACGGCCGCGCTCGTCACGATGTTATGTTAAGTAACCTCATGTCCCACATACTTGCTCTTGAGTGAGGAGTGTATGAGCCGCGCGAAGGCCGCGGCGGCCTCGGCGTTGGTGGCGGCCGGCAGCAGCGCGGCGCGCACGTAGCTCACGGCCGCGCTCGTCACGATGTTATGTTAAGTAACCTCATGTCCCACATACTTGCTCTTGAGTGAGGAGTGTATGAGCCGCGCGAAGGCCGCGGCGGCCTCGGCGTTGGTGGCGGCCGGCAGCAGCGCGGCGCGCACGTAGCTCACGGCCGCGCTCGTCACGATGTTATGTTAAGTAACCTCATGTCCCACATACTTGCTCTTGAGTGAGGAGTGTATGAGCCGCGCGAAGGCCGCGGCGGCCTCGGCGTTGGTGGCGGCCGGCAGCAGCGCGGCGCGCACGTAGCTCACGGCCGCGCTCGTCACGCCCGTCACGCCCGACATCGCCATCTGGTACAAAAATAACAAATTTCAATTTTCCATTCAAATTACGAAAACGTGTGGATGTCCTACCAACACGCACTGGGCCCGCATACTCTCACAGAGAGGACACCTGTGTTATAGCAGTAGTAGGGAGCATAACAGGCTGATTAATATTTTTCTGTCTGACACGATTACCAAACAAACACTTTGTATTAATGCTCGTACTCTTGTTATAAAAGTATACGCAGCCTTCGAAGAGTTGTATTGTAACCTATCAATATCAATTTCTTTATAATAATCATTGATCTATCCACACATCAAGGTCAAAGACTTCCGGGCTGCGGAATTATGTGCTCAAACAACAAGCTCAGTATTCGATCGAAGATCGACTTTGACTTCTCGTTACAATATAATGGTGGCACTCCATATCGCTATTCGGTATTCGCGTTCTTTACTGTTTTAGTCGGCTATGTAGTGTAGAAGTACGAATAACTCGAACACACACATCGTCATGAACAGCAAATATATCGAACATTCAAGAATATTATTTTTGCTATCATTTTGCTAATCTGAATGCGAAGATGGACGAGTGGACGGCAGCAGCGACTTACGAGTATTATTTCCTCTGTGTTAATTACCAATACATGTTAGGCGTACGTAAAACACCGCACTGTCCTGCGCAAGCCATGTGTGGACGGTAAACGAACTTATTCGGTATATCCGCAATTCTTTGATATGTGACTAAAAACCGACAACCGGCGGATACGAGTGTTCGTGTACTTGCGTATTCGTCATAATGGTGAAAAATAGGCAAAAAGAGTAACTTCACATCGTCGTATTCGGGCAAATACGACGAAAACGCGAACACGGATAGCGATGTGAAGTGCCACCATAACACTTCAACAAACTAAACGTCTTAAGACCGAAGTCGAGTTCTTTGTCTTGTGGCTGAAAGGGATTTTTCAAAAAAATTAAGTGTTTATGTAAAAACACTAATAATCGTAATAATTTTTCAATAGTAGTGTCTGTAACCAAACGTCATGACGTTTGGTTACAGACACTACTATTGATTTTGAAAATTAAAAAATCTCATCAACATCATTATATGGTCTTCTTGCATGTGGCTTAACCGCTTTTTTCAACTTCCATAAAACATATAGCAGATTTTTTTTTTTTTAATTACGTAATTTTCTAAAACTTAAAGACCAATAAGTAGTTTTTTTTAATACTTAGAAACACTTTTAAGAAATTTTAATAAAAAATACATATTAATCTTAAGATAACAATTTAATAGAAACTAAATTTTATTTTTGTAAAATAAACAATTACTTCATTGCGTAAATAAATGGCAAAGTGAACTATATTAACTACCGCGGAAAACCCATCACGTCAGTAGCGACAGGCGGTCGCCCGCGCCGATATGCTGTAGTAGCAATAAGTGAAGTATTTTTTGGAAGTCAAAATAAAGATCCAAGATGGCGGCTGCAAATATTCAAATGTTTCGTCATGGGTGTCGTTTTCATAGTTTCCGAGGATGCTACAGCCGATAGTGAGGTCAAAATGTAAATCCAAGATGGCGGCTGCGAACATATATTCCAGACAACACATTCCAGACTTATTTCTTAACAGTACCTACGTAACTTAAGAAAATACCATCTATAGGATCAAAACTGTTTCAGCGATCACTACGCTCGATCTTTAGGCGTGTGTGCATTAACGGTGCACACACGCCTACGCACATATAGCATCGCGATCGCAATGAATTTACCTAAACTCTGTCGAATGAAATTTGTGCACGGACTCTTAACGCGCTCAGCGGAGCCAGAACAGAATAGCAATATAGCTTTATAGTCTTAAAAAGCGCGTCGGGTGAACTCGGTCGCCAGTCGGCCCTCGTTGTCTGTTATTACGTAACACATATGACGTAATTTTTTTTTTTTTTTTTTTGTAACAGCAATGAACTTTTAAATACAAATATAATAACCAATAATCTTCTCACAAAACTTTTATAATAACATTTAATCAACTTTACTATAGACAGTCCTGAGCCTGGAAAGTATGAAGGAAAGTTCATTGATTTCTAACGCTTCATGAGATATTATTATATTCTTTCGTGTACAGCGCGTTGCGAGATAACATTCACCGCTTAGCATTAAGTCCGTCTAGCGTGTTGCCAAATAAAATGATAACGTTCCCGCGTTTAGGCTGCAGTCGAGTTTTGTAGCAACGTGCTATGATAGCGTATAAAACACGCAAATTTTTTTTTTTTTTTTTGTCTATAGCTCGTCTATTAGTTTATATCGGATTTGAACCTCACTATCTAGGACATGACGGCTTCCACGCTATTTTTCCTTTACCGATTTTAGAGCACAACAGATATAGTGCGCGTCAAACTTAATTAATCGCTGCGCAGTACCGCATCCCTCACCCCCGCTGACACGTGAAGTTGTAACTGCGCAGCGACTCGCCTCATGTTCCGAGCCGCCATAAAGTTTGCATCGGGCTGTACTGAAAAGCAAGCTTTATATTTATACTTACCAAAGCAAACAAGTCTAGTATATGGTCGTGATGCGCTCTGACAACGTTGAAAGCCATGCAGCACAACTCTACGAAATGCTGGAAGCGCTGCGTGGGTCTCTCGCCGCCGTTGATGACATACACCATGTCGTGTGTCAGCACGAATGGAGCTCGGTCCCTGTACACATAGTAGAAGAGCAACGTGAAGCAACATTGATAGAATATTATGTATTTTCGTATAGCTTTGTTTTATGCCCTAATATTTCGGTCCCGCTGTAAGGCGTCGTGGTTTTGCCGAACAGACGGGAATGGCATGCATCTTAAATATTGTCTAAACCTTTTTTTATATAAACTAGTTGCTGCCCGCGGCTTTACCCGCGGTAACGCTAATTATTTTTCTATTATTAAAGCAGCCTAAGTAACTCCTTATAACATCAGTTATCCGCCAGTGAAAGTCTCGTCAAAATCGGTGCAGTCGTTTTGGAGATTATCCGGAACAAACAGACTTTTTTTTTTTTTAAATACCTTACATACTTTAATTTAGTAAAAAAACTGTTATTTTGACATTACAAACAGACACTTCAATTTTATTTATTTGTATGTATAGATGGGCCTGCGCTAGTCCTCCAAAACAATAAATTTATATATGACAGGAACGTTTAGCTTTATACCGGTTCTACATCATATGGCAAACTATTGAAAGTCCTGCAAGTAATACAATGTCCATTCATCATTCCAAAAAAAGTCATTAAAACACATTGAGACATCCTGATACTTACTGGCAACAAAAAAAAAAAAAAAAGGATTATAAACTATTTGAACATACCTCTTAAAGTTTCCAAACATCTGCGCATCGCCAAGGAATTTGCCGAAATCTATATGGAACAGGTGTCCGGATGTCTTCAACATGATATTGTCGTTGTGACGGTCGCAGATACCCAGCAGATACGTGGCTACGCTGTAGCCGGCACATGAGGCTAAAAGGAAAATATATCGTCTACTCAATGATCTACTTAATAAAAATCTAAAATTCAATCACTGACAGACAACAGACACTTCCAATATCGCTGTTTATAAGGGTGAAATTTTGCACACCAGTTCAAATCCAATATCCAACATTGCAATACGAAATTAGTGACATAAGATTATAGGAAACTACCGATATACGAAAACTACCTTTTGGAAGGGGCGACTAGAATCAATTCTATTTTTTGTAAAATTGACGTTCATAAGTGTCTTTTATGTGCCTAATTGAAATAAATTGTTTGACTTTGATTTAGGGCTACTTTTTCGTTATTGACAGTCCTTTGGTTCACGCGGGTGAGCGTTTATTTATTTATTTATTATTTATATATACTTTATTGTACACCAGATTATACATTACATAAAAAATAAATAATACAATACAAAATATACAATGGGCGGCCTTATCGCTTACTGCGATCTCTTCCAGGCAACCTTGACGTTTGGCGTTTGTACGCTCCCGCCAGGCATTCCACCGCTCGCACAAAAAAACGCATGTACGAAAAAGTCGCCCTATAAATTTGTATGTCACTAATTTCGTAATGTCATTTTAGCTTTATGTAACGAAACTATAAAGGAAGGATTTTTTAAATACGTCCCCCTAAGGGGTTAAATAAGAGATGAAAGATTGTATGGAAGTTCGTCATTTTTCATTAGGACATGGTGAGTAGACTATGACTTGTGTGTAGCAGTGGTGGTGGATGGAGTGGAACTGATGATGAAGACCACAGATGACCACCGGAACTACTCAATAATAAGTATTTCACGGCCAAGCAATTTATGCTCGTCACAGTGCATATAATATGGAGAAGTGGAGCTGATGGTGAAGTACTAGGAGAACTCTTGACATTCGGTTATTGTAACTTATATACATTACAAACTGAGTCACAAAAAGCCGAGAAACAAAAACTTTTTTACAAAAAAAAAACAACCGACTTCCAAAAATCCAAATAACAAAAATACACAACCAAAGACACCGACTTCCGAAATTTAAGTAATTTTTCACTTTGTAGTGTTATTATGAAATCGGTTGGTTTTTAATCAGAATTATACACTTGCAAACGACACAATATAATAACTTAAATAATTACAAAATTTTAAAATAATCTTACCTGTAAAATTATCCCTTGCTCGTTGGTACTCAAGTTCAGAGGGGTTGTGTTTGGCCAACCATTCTGCTATGGGCTTGTCTTTGAACGATCCTGTCAAACCCCACTCCGTTTGAATAGCGCGAAGAGTTTCAGCTTCCGAGACTATTTCGATCATACCTTGAAATAAAACCATGTCTGAAAAAACTTGTAGAGCCGCGGCGGCAAAATTTTGAAACATCGAGCGATTTTTATGGCAATATATCAACGACACACGGCAATATAAATATCATTATAAAATGTTTTATATAAGTAACTTGGTGTTGCCCACGCCTTCGCTCGTGTGAAGGTCGGAAATCATCCCACGGAAACCTACTACCGGTATAAAAAATATCCTATATCCAACCCAGGTCATGGTCCACCCATGTGCCAAATTTCATGCAAATCCGTTGAGCCGTTTTAGCGTGAAATAGTAACAAATAAACAAACTCACTTATAATATTAGTTAGGATGAAAATGCTTTTTTTATTATTCTATGACGTTCACAAAAGCAATAATAAGTAAAGAATATTTACCTCTCTTATCACTAGTAGGCAGAGCTTGGAAGGTGACTATTCGTAGATCTAACCCAGCTCTTAGCCACAGGCTGTCCATAACTTTGATGACTTGCAAAACCAACGCGTCTTGGCGTAAGTCGTCGCCAACCTGGTAAATAATAAAAATAAATGAATCATAGGTCAATTCTGTAGCGATTTTCTCTGTGAAAATATAAGAAACTGGTTGAAATCATATCATTGCAGTGGCGAATGAGCTTTAAGGCCCAGTAGGCCAGGACCTAGGGCAGCTAGATATTAGGGGCGGCCAATCGTGAAAACAAGTCACTGATGATACCAAGAAATAACTCAAAGTACCTACATATTCTAAACGTTCGCGCACATAATGGCGGGCCGCACTACACCGCATCACACCGCACAATAATAACTTAAAACCATTTAAAAATATGTCCAAATAACGAATTGAAACGCGTCATAGAATTTCGCGGCGCCAACCCGACATTTAAAACCGTTTTAAAGGTTTTATTTAAATGTGCAATTATCCCTGAAACCTCGGAAAATATTATAAACCAGCAGTTTATAGTTTATAGTAAATAGTTAACTAAATTTCTGAACCGATTTCGATAAAAGTTGGCAATATAGTAAATTCATTATGTAGTCTATATGATGGGTACTGAAAAAGGGCGGCTGATATTTACTACATGCCCTGGTGCCTAGGGCGGCCAAGACTGCAAATCCGCCACTGTATCATTGTCTTGCCGAAATAAATTATTGGACCAAACAAACTTTGCGAATGCAAATTATGTGGAATACGTACGTTATACAGTTTGACAGATTTTGATGTGTAACAACTTTCCTCTCGCCTAACTGCAATCAAAATCTAACCCTAAAAAAATCTACATAGTCAAATCTGTGGGACTGATTTCGTGAAAAGAAACGGAAGTGTGTCACAGGAAGCCGGGAAAGCGCGCGCTATTTGATTTGACCAATGAGCGCGCGCGGTGCTTTAGTTGGCCGTCAGAAACGACCATGACGAGGTCCCGCCCCTTTAATGTTGCTACCATGGTGAAATGTGAGATGTTACACATCATACGCGACTACTGTAAGGCTCGCTCGTTTTTTTTCCTTTCTTACCTTGAACATGCCATTGCATTACCGTGTCGTGATGGCCCAGTGGTTAAGGCCTCGCCTCTCATGCACGAGGTTGTGGGTTCAAATCCGGGCAAGTACCAATGTGACTTTTTCAATTCATATGTACTTTCTGAGTTTATCTTGGACATTACTGACATCGGTGAAGGAAAACATCGTGAGGAAACCTGGACTTGTAGTTAATATAAGTCTGAAATCACCAACCCGTCTTGAGCAAGCGTGGTGATCACTGCTCGCGCCTTCTCTGTGTGAGAAGAGGCCTTTGCCCTGCAGTGGGACAACTGGCTGGTATTATTATTTACCTTGAACATAGCAGGAATGATGGCGTTATCACTGCCGATGAAGTTTATCTTGAGTGGCAGCGTATTCGAGGCGAAGTACATACATGACCTAGATTGAAAGCAAGTTGTTAGTTGATACAAATACAATGTGTAAGCAGGGGGCTTTGTC
The DNA here is from genome assembly GCA_916701695.1 of Agrochola macilenta. Taxonomy (NCBI): domain Eukaryota; kingdom Metazoa; phylum Arthropoda; class Insecta; order Lepidoptera; family Noctuidae; genus Agrochola; species Agrochola macilenta. Next base: position 15,557,454 of record OU753560.1, on the reverse strand, counting down.
CATTAAACGAATACAAGTCGTGCTATATTACAGTTGACACTTGCCCGCGCCTCCCGCCGCTCTGTCCACCGTCCCGATGTCGCCCCGGCGGGACCTCATACCGCTAAAGAGACCCATTGATACATCGTCTACTGCGCAAGTCAAACCACGTGGTGCATCAAGTTTCAACTTTAGTGGCACGACTTGTACTGATGTGATCAAATTTGTTTTTTTTAGAAGTGGGTAATATATCTGTAGGTGAAGACCTTTATCGTGCTTTTCGCAGCGCGAAGAGGTCTCAGTATGAAACGGGTGGTCACCCATCCACGGACCGTCTGCGAAATGCGTAGCTTGACTTTGTTCGATCGATTCGTACGGCTCGCGAGCACGCGTATAAAACGATAGTACGGAGTCGTTTGGGGAACATGGGGGGCGCGGACACGTTTATCTACTCACTTGACGTCCACGTCGTGTACGTATTTGTGCAGCGCGAGCGGCAGCGCGGCGGGCTGCTGACGTAACAACATGGCGAGCTTGTCGCTGCCCGCGCTCAGCGCACGTTGCCGAGCTGTGTCTTTTGCGTCCTTTACTGCTTGAGCCACTTCTGACAGTGTCTGTGGAGGAATATGCTTGGGTTACAGTAAACGGAAGTTCAGTGAACAACTAGGTCGTTTTAGTTCGGTAACAAGGCTGGCTTTCTATGGCGCGTGATATCACTCGACGCGTCGTGGGAAGCCAAGTTAGGTCTAATTTTTATACTGGGTACGGACGCTTTGTTTTTGTGTTACATTTCATGCTATGTTTCACCAACCTGCACCTGGTGCTTAGTTGAGCTGGAACGGCTATGTGTGAAATATAGCTAAAGCACGTGGATCAGATTAAAAAACGAGACGAACAGTAGAACAGAGTAATTGATTACAGACCTTCACAAGTAGCTGCTGCCTCAACAGAGTGCTCTGCAGGTTCTCGCCGCAGATGGCCAGCAGAGCGCGCAGCAGCAGCCTGTAGCGCCAGGTGGCCGCGATGCCGGCGTCGGCCTCGTGGCCTTCAGCTGATGCCTCCTCTAGACTGATGCCTAGGTATTCTTGGTTCGGGTCCTAGTAAAAAGAAATAGAAATCATTTATTTACTTATAATTTAGGCATACAGATAAGACGTAATTTTTATAAAAATCCCAATACATTTTACGTTACGGCATGCAAAATTTTCAAATAATAGAAATTATATGAATAATAGAATATCCTTACATATTATAAAACAAAGTCGTCGTCGCGTCTGTCTGTATGTCTGTCTGAACGCGATAATTTCAAAAACTACCGAACGGATTATCAAACGGTTTTCACCAACAGACGGGGAGGATTCATGAGTAAGGTTTTAGTGTATAATTCGTTAAGGTTTTATTTAAATTGGCTGAAATATGACGAATATTGTTGAAGATGTCGGAAAAAGTGCGCCGCGTAGACCGTGAGAAATAAATAAAATTTATGTTCTACAGGATTGTATATCTTATGAAGTTCAACAAAAAAAGTCCGCGATGACATTATGTATAACACAGTAACCATTTTTATCTTGTAGAACTTGATAACAATTTCATTGTTATTTCCGAAGCTATTTTGACCGGTATTATATTAATCCTTATCCAATAATATGTTATTTAAATTAATAGTTGAAAAGACATCACAGATTTAAAATAAGACGTAACAAAGTAATTATGCGGGCGCAGCGGTAGGAGCCAATAGCCTTTTCCTCGGCTATTAGGTATGCAATCCACGCAGGCGAACCCGCGGACAAAAGCTAGTAATTAATATAATAAATAATAAAATTAATATAAATATTATCATTAACTCTTCTCTAATTTGGTATTTAGTTAAAAACAGTAGTAACAGTAGTAGGTCTATTATCTACACATAAAAGAATTTAAGACTCCTTTTTCTTTCAAATTATTCCTCACACAATCCATCCATCTTATCTTTGGTCTTCCTCCCCATCCATCAACTTTTATATTTATCACACTCATAATACATTTATTTCATGCTGTCCTCATTATTTAGTTACTTGCGTTGTACATCTAAAAACAGAAAATAGTCTGTAATACTTACTTGAGGTACGTTTGGTAAAGAATGGACTAGCAGCCAGAACAGTCGATGTGCGACCGCTGGCCCGGAGAGAGCGCGAGATAATAATAATTCTGAAACAATACCAAAAGTTTTAAATTATTTATTTTATTATTTATGTACACACAGTAAAATACATAGCGATATGACATAATTATAATTTGAGTAAAAAGGTACTGCTTATTTCTTAAGAAATTTCTAAAGAAATTATGAATATATGTCATTAAAATTATGTATGGTATATTTGGCTAACCTGGAACTAAAGTGGGCTATGTCACATTTTTGGCTAAATCCATCTATGAGCATCTTTGAACATAAAAACGATAAATAAATCAGGGCAAAAGTGGTCTATGTGAAAATGTTTATTTTGTATCATAGACCACTTAGTTTCAGGTTACCCATTCAATAAAACTACGAAAAACCACGTTTAGCTTTAGTTTGACCGCCATTTTTCATGATACTTTGGGGTCTGTTTTTACACAAAACAAGTGGCAATATTGAAAGCCGAGGCAGAGATCCTTAAACATAACCTTTACAAAAACTTGTCTTTACTAGGGCAAAGTCATTTCTTTTTAAAACCAACCCATACAAAACCAAGTTCGCTATAAACAAAATGTCATACTAACCGGCAACAGGACTGGCTTCATACGTCTCATGTCGTAACGCCTGTATGAGTTGCGGCATGACGCGACATAGATCATCATCCGACATCTCGTTGATCAGCTGTGTCGCGGTCTCACGTACCGCATTATCAGGGAAACTGGGAACAAGAAACAATAAATACGACGTTGTTCTTTGGGAAGAAACTATATGACGTTTTCGCTTTTACGTTTAGATTTCTTGACTTATTCGTTAACTCAGCATGCACACGCGCATAAACTCAATTCAATGGGTAGAGCTTTAAATTCTAATGCATTGCTTCATAGGTTTAATACATTCGTCTGCTCACTAACGTAAATACCGCAATGAACGTGTACCCCGCAGAAATCTGATTCTCAATTATTTATTGTTGTTAAGAGGCCCTAGTGTGAGTTTCTTTTAACCATCTCGACTTTATGCATCGGCCGCGTAGATATAAGAAAGAAGGAGATATGCCCGGTAGTTGAAAATGTATTGAAACCCAATGTCTTCAATAGATCCCCTCTACCTAGCCACAACTACACATGCAAATCAGTAAACCCAATAAATACGAGGTCGCGCTCACACTTGCAATTTATAAATCAGAACGTACTACACAATCAATTATAAACCTTATCCCAGTTTCTTCTGCCTGCCTCTTTGGTCTAGTGTTCGCAAGCGAACTACTACTGCTGAGCATGAAGTCCTGGGTTCGACTCCCAGGTCGCGCAGGGTTATTGGGTTTTTCTATCTGAAATTTCTCAGTACCAGTCCGGAGTTTGGATTTGTGCCCGGTTGATGGCAATTTAATGGCAATAGGCTCGCCCCCTATTACAAGGGAAACATAACAGGCGAAATGTGGGTGTGCCATAGGTACACCTCTGTCAGATCCATTGGAGAACACAGGCGTGATGTTATATGTTATCCTGAAGAAACTTACCAGGGTAACAACAAATGCATGGCGTTCAAAGGCGACGGTTTCTCCCACAGTTTCAACAGCGCGATCAGCTGTTCTCTATGTTCTCCGTACCAGTTTGTCGCTGCCATCAGAACTAGAGGCAACGCTCCGGCCAGTTGGACTAGGTATTGACGTTTTTCCCACATTATCTAAGAACAAAATTAAAGTTCAGCTCAACACACACGCGTGCTGGGCTCCCGCTCCCAACCCGCTCCGCACCAGCCGTGCTATTGGTAAAGTGAGCTTGATGTGAGCTGTCATTGCATCTAAAGCTAGGGATTGAGACCATGGACAACTCACTTCACCTCACTCTTCACGGTGAGATGTTTACAGAATGGATCGACAGATCTGCGCACGCGTTCCGTGTGCTGACATCCATATAATACAAGGAATTACAACATATATACAAGAACGCCGTACTGCCGTACCCGCGCCCGCCTTGTGTGTGTGTTGAGTTTAAAGTCTTTAAAACTAAGGACTTTTATTTGAAATAATAAAACGCCTTCCAGTAAATAGGTCTAAATGTTCCCGATTACAGAACAAATTATTAATAAAATAATACAGGCTGCGCTGACTTTTAATAACGTACTATGCGAAACATGAGCCTGACTTTTAGTTGCCACGAATTAGCAGAGACCACTAGTGTGTGGAGAAGGAAGAGGGGAGGGGAGGATTTGCCCTGCAAAAAGTCAGTCTGGACTAGGTATATAAAAAAATAGATTATTAGAAAGACAATAATACCAGTCTGTTATTGTCCCATTGCAGGACAACTGCCACTTCCGATAGAAAGAAGGAGCAAGCTTTTATCATCACTGTTAGGTCCTTACTATGTTTCTTTACAGTACTATTTTTCGTCTAACATAACATAAGCTTAATCAGCCATATTTAATTTCAATAGTAGTGTATTATAGACATAAACCTTTCGAAATAAATAATTTAAAAATGTAAATAATGGCGAAAACTGCATCAAAATCTATTGCGTAGTTAAGAAGAACAACGCGGTCACACAGGAAAAGCGACTTTAATTAATAATATATATAGATATTGATTATTATGTATCTCACCTCCCGACATTCACTCGGCATCCTCTGGTAGGCGCCCTGCTCAATAAGCTGCAACAGCTGCGACTGCGTGTGCCCGTCCAAGCTGTCGAACTTGGGCAGCTCGTCCTGGGTCAGCGACCGCTGTCGGCCCTCCTCGCCGTTCGTCCATTTTACACCGGTGTGCGCGTATAGGGGAATTTCTGGAAAAAACATATATATAGGTAATATTGTTGTATTTTCGCGACACTAAAGTGTTTCAGGTTAAATAACCAAGCTACCACTGCCGCTCTGCTACAAACCAAACATCTATACTCCATTTGAAATAAGATTAGACATTTAAATAAACCTTTTTCACAATCCGTTCAAACGAATTTGACTTCTATTGCGTTGGTGGCATGACACATGGCAGCTGCAGTAAACAGTTGGTATTTTAAACACCTTTTTGCTTCTTATGCCTATGGTACAGAAGTCAAAATTGGTTGAACAGACTGTAAAAAAGGTTTATTTAAATGTCTAATCTTATTTAAAGAAAGAAAGAATAATGTTTATCTGGACACAGTTCGTGAAACACAAAATACAAAATAAAAAAAGTGACAATAATATTTTAACAATAATACTAGTGTGCGCCTCACGGCTGCGCCAAAAATGAAAAAAATATGTTGTGTAAAAAGTGTTGTGTTATGTATGTTATATTTCAAATAGAGTATAGAATCTTCTACAGCCATACAACCGGCAAGCGCATTGATGAACGCTTTGAAAGCAACATGCTGTTGCCCGTGTATGCCTTGAAATATAACGCGTTAGTGAACTTCAGATTTTCACACATTTCAGCTTCTCAAGTCCCAGGAATATTTGGCGTAAATTATTTCATCATAGGTCTCTACTACTACTCTACTCACTAATTACAAACTCACCAATATTAACGACGGGGAAGGTTCCCGTGGGCGAGTGCATGGGATGCGGCGCGGGCCCGATGCGACGGTCGCAGTACGTCGGCCACAGAGGTAGCACGTAGTTGCCTGATGCTAGCATGCTGCAATTAAAACAATTTCACGTTGTTTTATATTTATTACTAGCTATTACCCGCTACTTCGTCCGCGCGGAATTCTATACATCAATTTTATTTATTTTTATAGCTGCCAGTAAAAGTCCCGTCAAAATCGGTTCAGCCGTTTCGGAGATAAACCGGAACAAACAGACAGACAATTTTTTTTTTAAATTTGTTTTTGTTGTATGTGCCGTATACAGGCTGGATTTTTAAGACGGGGCAGTAAGCAACTGTGCTTTTGTACTTTTTTATCTTGCTGAACGTATTTTTTTTTTCAAATTCGGGTATTGTTTCGGTCGGCACGGGTAAGTTGCTCAATACTCGATATATTTATTGCTTCCACATGTGAACTTAGGTGGTAGGTTTAACAAAATAATATGATCATTGTGGACCCTGTCGGGCACAGCAAAAGTAGGAGAGAGGAAGAGGGCTTTTAATTTTGTTTACTTAGTTAGTACCTATTTATTGTAATTATTTTATAAAACTTGTAAATTAAAATTTGTCATTTAAATAATCATTGATATCATAATAGCATTTAGTTAATAGGAATAGTTTTAATTTGTTTATAAATGTATTCAATTTTTGTTCATTTTTTATTAATTCTGGTAATTTATTAAATATTTTAATTGACATGACTAGTGTACTTGTTGAGTGCATTTTTAACTTAGAACCTGGTAAGTTTAACCTATTTTTATGGCGTAATGTATATTTAGACTGTATGTTTTCTCTTGTCGTGTAAAAGTGCTGGTAATTTCGAACGAATTTGCATATTTCTAGAATGTATAGGCAAGGGAGGGTAAGTATTTTATTTTCTTGGAAATGAGGTTTGCAACTGTCGGTGTCTTCTATATTTACAAGGATTCTTATTAATCTAGTTCACAGTTCGTGACCGGTACAGTCTCCTAAGACCGTTAACTTTATCCCAGAGAAGTCAATAAATAATAACATTTTGAATGAAATAAACTTTAGTTTCAATTAAATTAATCGCCACCTCTTCTACAACAAATTAAGAAATAAAGGACTTATCGTTTAGAGCTTATCGCTATGTCACATGGAGCGAAAGGACATTTACATAATATATAATCCGATAAATACCGTATAAAGGGAAATCTTACGCTAGGGGCGGCCCTAGCGTAAGATTTCCTTTTATACGGTATTTATCGGATTAAGACATAGAAAAGGCCAATTTTGTCTCCACCGCCATTCAACACTATCTCAATAAATATGGCAATTCCACCATTATTTCGCAACAAGTATTACATCCAATCCTTCGCAACATGAAGTCCTTAATGGGAGATGATGATGACCCTATCATGTGAATCACTGGATTAATATTGAGAAACGAACTTAAAATAACTCTACATACCCATCAAAATCAAACATCTGTATAGCAGCCCAGCCCAATTCCCTCAATTCATACTGAACATCACCATTCTCTTCATTTTCCTGGTTATTCGTCTGATTGTTCTCATTGTTCTGGTGTTGACTGTCCACCGTACGTTGAGAGCGTCCGTACAGAGTAATGACTAGCCGAGATTCGCGAGGTAAACTGTTTACGGGAAGATCTTCTAAGTTAAGCCTGAAACAAAAATAAACATTTAATATGCTAATATAATACGGTAAAAGACGCTTAGGGGAGGCCTATGTCCAGCCTATGTCAAGCCAAACTATAGAGGAACAGGGTGGGAAGTTCTTCAACCTCCATAGAATAGGGACGATATACTGCTAGCGGTTTTTGAAGTTATAAGTTGCGTTGAGCACTTTTTGGGTGAACAAAATCATAAAACTCGCGTCATCGTCACCGCATGCTTCCCATGAGCTATATGTATACTGTGTATATTTGTACATAGATATACAATTCACAAGTTACTTAGTTTTCACTTCTATCGGCAGTCCCCAAAGACTGCCGCGCATGTTCTTTACACCACAATAATCTACAAAATTTTATATTTTATACCATCTTAAAGATTGCTTTATTACGATACTTGTGAATAGTGGTGTTGTGGTGCAAAAAAGTGTCATTAGTAAAAAATACTTCGTAGAAAACCACATTATTAAGAATTCACGTGAGCCAGAGGCGCTGCTCTTCGAGTGTTTGTTTAATCAATCAATCTGCCTAGCCTTTTCCCAACTATGTTGGGGTCGGCTTCCAGTCTAACCGGATGCAGCTGAATACCAGTATTTTACATGGAGCGACTGCCTATCTGACCTCCACAACCCAGTAACTGGGTAATACGATACCCCTTGGTAAGACTGGTGTCAGACTTTCGGGCTTCTGACGACTCGTAACGACTGTCCGACTGATCCACGAATGACAGCCGGGACCAACGGCTTAACGTGCTTTCCGAGGCACGGAGGATTCTCGGTATGTAAAGATGGTCACCCATCCACTGACCAACCCCGGCAAGCGTAGCTTAACCTGATGGGTCGACTTTATTCAAACTAATTAATTGAATATTAATTTTATGTTTTAATTTAACCTTAAGTAGTACTCGCAACTGGCGTGTGTATATGACCAGATGCGTATGAACGTAAACGATGCAAAAGGAGTGTGTAAGGCTGCGTTTCCACCAGAGATGAGCGATGATGCGTAGCGAGGGATGTGTGTGAAACTAACCAATAACATTGCTTCACTGTCATAGCTATTAGCATATAATTTACTTACAAACTATGTTAGTAGTATTCATAAACAATAATAAAAAATAATAAAAATAAGAACTATGATCTCAAACAATTAACCATTGCTAGGAATATGCAGCTGGCTTAAAAAGGAAATGATAGGGCAATCCAGTTTGCTAGCAATGACAACCAGGAGACTGTTGGAACTGGCACGCACTCTGCACAACAGGGATGTAGCACGCTTGCGTCTGTCAGCTAAGCTAGCGTTGTTATTGGTTAGTTTCACACACATCCCTCGCTACGCATCCTCGCTCATCTCTGGTGGAAACGCAGCCTAAGGATCGTAGCAGGTGGCGTTCTGTAGTTTCTGCCCACCCCCAAGGGAAGAATGCGTGAGTTTATATATTTATGTACTCGTATGTATGTAATTTTACAATTTGCAAGCCAATATTATGTCCATTTATGTTTATCTCAACAGAAAAATATGTCCTCAGCGACGCGCCAATACCACGTTTAGTACCTGCGATGCGACTAGATGGCGTTGGCGTCGAATTAGAAGTCGCTATGGTTTCGTTACCGCGGATATTACTTCTACGCCGAGTGACGTGTGTACGGCCTGCTAAATTGCCCACAAAAGCTGGACAAAGGCCTTTCCTATTTAATATTTTTGACAATAGCGACTCGCACGCAAGTGACGAGAGCTATTTTATAAACCAAACAAAAGAAAACTCATCAAATGAGAGAGAAGATTATAGAAAAGAAAATATTTTTGAAACAATCAAAATCAACTATTATAATTATTTGGTTCCGTACAGTCGTAAGAAGAAAATATTTCACTTTTTGCCAGTTATGATACAGTCTATTGAAATAGAGGTGAGTCATCCTATAATTTATTCTTATTCTATCACCATCAACCGGGTACGAACTAGAGGTGGGCAAAGTGTATCATTTTTGCGATTCGAACATTAGCATCTGGATCATTGAAATGATCCTTATCATTGATAATTATATTTCATTTGGATCATTTGAATCATCGACTCAAAGGATATAAAAATGCATAAAGACAACGAAAAACTGTGAGAGTATGAGTGATACACATCTCATTTGGTATCTCTTTCTGAATTAAATAGATTGTAATGTGTCACCCGCTCACTGGCGACTTGCGAGTCAGTTCGGTAGTACTGACACTAAAGTAACGTAACTCAGCGTCTCTCTTTCTCTCTCGCTCACTGCTGCTCAGTCGCCTCGCAATCCACGGTCGCGCGGAAAGACACAGAGACAAAGTAATGATTCAGATTCAAATGATGCGTTTGAAACGTTGTTACTGAACCAATCTTTCGGAACACTTCAATGATCCGGATCAGTGAGTCGGTTCCGTAAAGAGTTACACACGCCTAGTACTAACCCAATGTCCAGGCTTCTAATTAAAAATCCAGGATGTATAAACACTCACCAGGTATCAAATATGATCCTAGGATAGAAGCCTGCGCTTTCTATCCTCGACGCCTGAGTGACGTGCAATGATTTCAGCGGCCGGGTTCCGTAGAACACTTGTGCTTGGAACAAATAGTCCTCGCAGACGGAAGGACCCCAACACAGAGGTAAGCAATGGACTGCCTCGATGCAGAATAGCGTTGTCTCTGATATTGTGTGTGCTGCGACCGCTTCTGGAAATACAATGTTGATATTTAAGGTCACTGATTTATGGTGAGAAATGGATAAAGCAGAGATATCGACTATGGTTAGTAGTACTGAGACCGCTGTCCGACGGTTTAGGTCGACGCAGCGAGACGGGGGGACAGTGCAGGCCGCTCATTCGTCTATGCTCCCCCCTCCGCCTCGCCGCGCGTTCCTAAGGCGCGAAACAGCGGAAGGAAGATCCTATGGCATTTGGCAATATTGCAAATTTCTAAGTTTTTTTTTTGACTCGGATCAGAACTTCCTGAGATTACCTCTAAAAAAAACAATGTAGTATTTATGTAGCATATATTAAAGATCTTGCATCAACTTTCTCACACGATCGATGCGTACGCGACTCATTGAAAAATCTACGCCGTGTGACATACGTCACAGTCACACTTTTACTCGGAGACTATTAGGGCTATACCTGGGTCCGTGGAAATGATACTAGCTCGGTACGAACCGACTTGTGACATCACACATCGTGTGAAGCTGTAGACATCAGTACCACTTACTTTGCGTATTATTGGGCGCGAGGAAGTGTGTGTCGGTAAGTTTGAAGTCTAGAAGCCGCGTGCGTCCGTACAGCGCGAGTAGAGCGCGCACGGCGTCACGTACTCGCGCGCACTGCTGCGTCACTACTTCACGGCGTGTTGAGCCGCGGAGAGATACTGAACAGTATGGACCGTTGTCCGCCTCGATTTCGGGAGTCATGCCGTTATTGTTGCCCTGAAAACAAACAGGCAGATTTGTACCTAAAAGTTGTGATACTCAGCCTAATTCGAATAAGTTTTTTATTTTTTTGATTAGGTGGGTATATAAAAAATTGGTTGTCTGTAAAGTCGGTTTACGGATGATAGTTTAACGTGACAACGTCATAACAAATCATTCCCTTCCCGCGCTCCGATCGTAAGGTACGCTCATTGTATGAGCGTAACGGGACAATGAGCGTAACGGGACAATGACTCATCCTTTTTCGTGCGTGCAGCCGGCGTTCATCGATTTATTAGACGTTGTCACGTCAAAATAGTGAAGCATAGTCACGAGCACTAATATGTATACACTTAGCATTTTTTTAAAGTGATTTACTCATACTATTTTGATAGTAATTTTATGTTGTTACGATCATAGTATTTTAGAATCCACACTAATATGGCATTGGTAGTCGTTATTGAATTTTGCTAAGTAGATACATATTAGCGCTCGTGACTGTACACTAGAAGTGATTATTTAACTGTCTATTAGACCGATTGGTCATCCGTAACGGTTTTCAGTTTCAACCCGTTTCGAATGTCCTGATTTCAAGATAACTTGTCAGTTTACTTATTAAAGTCATTGATAACATCCTAAAAAAACATAAAACTTGTAAATATTAATTTTCCCCCACCTGTGCCGTACAAGCTTGCGCGAACGCATTCAACGTATGCGTGACATGTAAGGTCTCCACTCCGCCCGCTAGCGCACAGATAGCCTTCACCGCTTGGAACACGGCCTTGGGAGAACAGCTGCCTTCCGCGCCCGTCACGCCTATGGCGCGGGACAACTCGCCTTCTAGCGTTTCTGGAATCAACAACACAAAGTGATCAATCAATCTGCCTAACCTTTTCCCAACTTTATTGGGGTCGGCTTCCAGTCTCACCGGATGCAGCTGAATACCAGTATTTTACATGGAGCGACTGCCTATCTGACCTCCACAACCCAGTAACTGGGTAATACGATACCCTTGGTAAGACTAGTGTCAGACTTTCGGGCTTGTGATGACACGTAACAAAGATCCACGAATGACAGCCGGGACCAACAGTTTAACGTGCTTTCGGAGAGGAGGAATCTCAGTATGTAAAGATGTCACCCATCCACAGACCAAGCCCGGCAAGCGTAGCTTAACCTGACGGATCGACCTGTGCAGCAGTTAATACTTAGCCACGAACTCCTCTCACAACACAAAGTGATCAATGGTCGTTATACCTGTGAACGCAAATCAGAGTTTACCTTGCAATGTGGCTTTTTTGTTGTTTTTTTTATGTCAACAGACGATTGAAACTAGACTTTTTTCGAAATGGTATACGCCATTTTCTTACATCAACATAAAGTAACTTACCTAACAATATAAAGTCTATTTATAACTATTTATACTATTTATTGTTTCCAATTGATTATATTTCCACTTAAACAAATATCAACTTTATGCCAGTGTAAATAAAGTTGATTTTAGACTGACTAGTACAATAAAAAAGTAAAAAAAAAAATCCTAGCGCAAACTGAACTTTATGTGCAGACATTACGGTTGTATTTCCTAAAACTCGTGTTCGTTTACATGTTTGACAAATAAATTGCGAACGCAGATTAGACAGTTTATCGAAGGACAGCTGCAGCGTGGCGCCGTGACACGGCAACAGATCGTCCAGCGTCAAACGCGCATACGCTGCGTCGTCACGCTAACACGTTGTCTTTACTAACGTAACGAAGTAACCTTTAAACCTTACCTAACAATATTTACAGGTTATCAAAGGACAGCTGCGCCTTGACTCCGTGATACGGCAGCAGACTTTCATCAAGCTCAGTTCACCCTTAGTGCTTGGCCAGACTGGCAGCGCGGGCGCGGAACGGGCGCGGTGCGACGTACTCAAACATAAGAACTTCACTTGAGTGTCTATAGTGGGCACGCGAGCAACTCACGCCATAGCTCGTTCATACAAGTGGCCGCAGTCAGTGCGCGGGCGGCAAGCGACAACCCGCGCGGGAGCGGGGATCTCAAACTAGTTCGTGCTTACCGCGCGCGTTGTTGTGATGGCGTCTTCACAATTAAATTAATTTTATTAATTCCATTTTTCACTTTTAGTATTTGCCATTTAAAGTAAGAGTTTTCCAGTAAAAATAAGTCTTCTTCGTCCATATTATATTTTGACAAACACTGGTCACGATAACACTCGGAAAGAAGCCGCGCTCGACTGCGGACAAGCACTATCGCGCGCGTCGGGCACCCGCACCGCGCTGCTAGTCTGGCCAAGCACTTACACGTTGTCTTTACTAACAATATTATTATTAACTTACCTAACAATATAGACAGGTTATCAAAGGACAGCTGCGGCGTGGCGCCGTGACACGGCAGCAGATCGTCGAGCGACAAATGAGCGTCTCTCGTGTCGTCACGCTCAGTTCGCGCTAATACGTTGTCTTTGCCTTCGGTCAGACTTAGCGTGACGTCTTTCTCTAGACGCACGCATGCCCGTATGTAATCGTATTCGCTAAGGCAACTGCCGGGTGTTAGGTATTCTTTTGCTCCCCATACCTGGAAGAAAAAAATACGTGTTAAATTCTGTATTTTTTTATGAAGAGTTTTATTATTTTTGTTTGAGAATTAGTATTATTCTGAAAATTTACGTATACCTTCATGGCCGGTAAAATAATAGAAAGTACTTATAATTAACAATACTCGTTGTTGCTGCTTGAAACGAGATCAATAAGAGTAACTATAGTCCATTCGCGTTAAGAAAATAGTGAGTCATCGTTGTCGCCCCGACCCTCGACCAATCGGGTCGCAACAAATTAGAAAGCCGACCATTGACGGCAGATCCTCGTACGAAACGCTTGTATCTGTTACAACCTTACAACCCGATTGGTCGAGGAGCGGGGCGACAACGATGACTCGCTATTTTCTTAACGCGAATGGACTATAGTTACTCTTATTGATCTCGTTTCAGGCAGCAACAACGAGTATTGTTAATTATAGGTACTTTCTATTATTTTACCGGCCATGAAGGTATACTAATAAAAAATGTCTTACCCTCAACATATATTCAGACATATCTTCTCTAATATCCTCATCAAGAGAACACACTACAGTTAATATCACATGTTCCACTGTCGATTCCACTGAAAACCAAAAACATAGGTTTAAAACTCTGTGTTCTCTCTCTGTTGGTAGTCCTTACTAACAACAGAGAGAGAGCACAGAGTTTACATAAAGAGTAAACCACTTGAACAGAAAACAAAAATGGACTACAATAATACGGGTACATTTTAACGTACATGCAAACCAGAAAAAGTATGCGCTTCGGTAATCTTCGTGTTTCCGAATTAGCACGAACGGTGCGCCACAAAGCAACCCCCCACAGATACACTGCTTCTAAATTTTGTATTGGCACGCTTTGTAGTACTTAGTACACCTATAATTGCATATTTGTATGAAGTTTTCTCTCTGTGTCGGGCTACCTACTCGGTCGCAGATCGCATTTGCCACTCAAAAGTTTTGAAAAGAATTTTAGGATTGCATAGAGTTATTAATTGAATTTTGTTAGTTATATGGAAATATTAATATTCTGTGTTAAATCTGATTTTGTATTTTAGGTTAAGATTTTATAGTATGTTGATAATTATTATATAGGTAGGTACATAATTATAATTCTGTAGTCTGACTTCAGATTGTGTTTTTAACTCGTAGTTTAGTAATGCTTTGTATTTTTTAAGTTTAGATTTTTAAGTATTAAATAATAATTTTAATTTATTTTGGGTGTGTTTGCAAACCACTATTGTACTGGGGTCATCCTGTAAGGATAGTGTGTGAAGTGTAATAATAAATAAATAATTAATCTATAGTCTTGTAATACAAAATAAGCAAGTACTTCCATGGTTAAAAAAGGCTGTATGATGATGAGTTGGCGCGTTCGTTTTTCCACTTTTTTAAATATGCATTTCGTGAATCATCGTCTATCACGATGATTCACGAAGCGCATATTTTTCCATGAAGATCGGTAATAAGGTAGATATTCCCTTACCATCGGAGGTAAAGGTGATGGGTTCGTCGGAGTGAGCGTGGTGGACTAGAATCTTGATGCTGGTGTTCGGTGGGTACTTGCCGCCCGATCGCGCCGCTATCACGTGCCCCGGGTTTGTCTTTTCATCCAAATACGTGAATCTTTCTGGAAAAACAAAAATAGTAATAATACCAGCTTATTATTGTCCAACGGCAGGACAAAGGCCTCTTCTCATACAAAGGCACGAGGATTGATCAATACACTGGCTCATGACTGGTTGACGATTTCAGACTTATATAAACTAAAGTCCAGGTTTCAACACGATGTTTTCTTTCAAAGACGTCAAAAAAAAAAAACAAAACAACAGAACAACGAAACAGAAAAGCAATATAAAAAAGGAAAGAAATTACATGACAAGCACGGAAAAAAATGCGCAATATTACAAAATAAGATCAACTTAATGCCACAAAAAAAAAACAATACAGGACGAGGACCTGTGAGCACCCTTTGCATACAGAACCTTAAAGTTTTGCTGTTGCATCGGATCTGATTCTGGCTTCAAAAAGCACTGTAATAACCCAAAGCATAGTCAGACTATAATGACACAGGCCTCCTCTCTGTGAGAGGGAGTGGATATGTCACATATCGTCGAATTTTTGTTCTAGGACATGTCGGTTTCCTCACGATGTTTACGTTCACCGTTTTGAGAGGACTGGTGATGATATACTCGTAATTTACACAAAGTAAAGCGCCTGTCTCGGTTCGAACCTACGAACCAAGACAGGCCGCGACGACCACTGGACCACCACTACTCCTTTCCTCCTCCTCTGTACCTTAATAAAGTATTGATAGTTCACGCAACGGTCTTGAATTCCAATAGAAATAAAATTAAAATCATACACTTACTTCTAACATCGAGAACCATTTTGAGAAAAGCCTTGTGCTCGCTATCATAATTTCTTGTTCTCGTTTTGACTATGGAGTCGTAAAGCTTATTCTGAAACAGTGAAAATTAACTTCAAAGCCATATTGGTTTATAAAAATCGCTCAGCTTCGTTCTAATTCGCCAAGGCTACCTACGTTATATAGTTTTAATTGACTTAAATACATTTAGTTACCCGTATGCGGGCTAACGACCACGTATAATTTCGCCTTTGATTAAATAATTTTTTTGATACTTTTAAGAGAACTAGGGCTTCCATGAACCAGATTTTTTCATACTCATCCAATTTAATAGATCACCTGTCTCATATTTCGTTTGATAGGTCTTATCCAAGTCATTATTTTACACCAAGTAAGAGATAAATTCTACTTACAGTAGTAGATCTCAATGCCACAGCCGGTACGCTTGGTATAGACTTGGGCGGCGGCGAGGGCAGCATAGTATCCTTCTTGTTAATGGTCGCGTACACGGCCGCATCTCGCATCTGTGTCTCCCCGTACAGAAAGTCCAGTGGATCGTACTCTTCATACAAACTGCTGGAACCCTCGCTTGAAGCTGCTGCATGTTCTGTTGTTGTTAAAGGAATGAGTTAACCTACGACTGGAGATATCGACGAAAATGTTTATTATATTTATGCGACTAGCAACCTTGCTAGCTTTAGGCCAATTTACTTGCCCTTACAGCGGTTAAAATATTAAACACAAACTCTTAAAAGTCACCCAAAAGTTACTGTTGGAAGTTTTGACTAAGTTTCCCATATTAGTTACACACTCCAATCCTAATTGTAACGATGGTCTCTTAAAATAGTTTAGACCCAATGGAATCAAAGTGTTTTCACCCAGATCTATAAAGCTGTTTTCGCAACCATAGCGCTGTATGCACGAAAATCCGATTTTAAATAGCCCTCATGTTATTTAGGATCCTATGATTTGCTCTCCTCTCCCTTCTTTTCACGACCACCCCACACAATAAAAAAAATATTTCAACATTTTGACATATTATCAACAATGCACTGAAGGCCATAATCTTAAGACAAAAAACAAATACCAGGTGCAACCTTCATAGCAGTCAGTCCAGTGTTTTGATTTAGGAATTAGAACATTCTCCCACACAATATTAGAAACCAATCACGAATGCAATGTTTGAAGTTAGAAATAAAATTATATTTAAAACTCGAACGGTGTGACACAAACACGTGCAGGAATTTCGAACGTAGTGAATATTGTAAAGGATTGTAAATTACAGATTTAATTCGTTAGATTTGCTTTCATCGTACTTGGGTCGCGCGAAAAAGTGTCCTTAACGGAAAGACTGAGCTCACACATCCCGTATGGAACGGTATATAATTTTCAGTACGCGTTAGCGAGACAATACTTTTCAAATGTCATTGTCAACGAAACAGAAACGTGACCATCTTTTGTCGCGGTCGGGAGAATCTAACGATTTGAATCTTTGTAAATTACAGAATGATGGATAATGAGCATGGACTTAGAATTGAGAATATTTTTAATAGGTACTTACAAATCACTGCAATATCGAGGAACGAGCAGTGAACTTAAAAAGTACATTTTACACATAAGAATTCAAACTGATATGGTGAATATCGTATTTCCTTATAATGCAATAATATTTTTAAATACATCACGTTTTTACATTGATATTTTAAATAAACATTGTCTTCTACAAAGTAAGGTTGATACAATTTTGTGAGTTTTTTACGCCTAATCTCTTGAACCACACTGCTTGTTGTGTTCACAGCATATGCTTTTTGTATTTTTGTTACAGGCCTATAATTTTTTTTTTTATAAATAAAAAAAATATGTTAGCAAATGATGTTTCTAAATGAAATAATAATAATACAGTCACAAATATGTATCGGTACTCAACCCGGTTTCTGAAAGCCCAACTTAATTTAAATAAGGTCCACTTCTCGAGGCACGTCACGTCACGTCTGTGGAGTTTTGCTAAATAATTTAATTTGACCCTTCTTTGTTGGTGTATTAATCCCACCCACCAACAGGATATACAGGGTGGCAGGGACATCGTCGCACAGCCTGTTACCATGGATTCAGAACACACAGGGTGCTCCAGAACCATGTCCTGAATCCATGGTAACATGTTGAGCGTCTATGTCCCTGCCAGCCTGTATAACATCAGATATAAAAGGCTTTCAGAAACCGCCAATCCATTCTCAAACCTCGCTTCCAAGTCCATATGAAATGAAACACAAACCACTCACCGATATTATTTTTCTCAGTTAGTAGTGGATCAAAGGCTTCAAGCACACTGACTCTTACGCTACCTGGCGCAGACGAGTTGCGTCCGAAGTCGATGAGGTTCATTGACTTTGGCAGGCTACCTAATGTGTCTGAGGCTTCGTTTGACTGAAAATATTTAAACATAGTTCATAGCACGTCCGTTTTCGTCCCTATAAAGACACCCTATTCATCCAATTTTCGAAAAGCACTATAAATAAAGTACAATTGGCGGTCTTATGGCATTTGGCGAACTCTGGAACACGGATGATGGACTCAAATGTTACGGAAAAGTATAGTCCAAACTCTTCATTGTCTCGACAATCATCAACCTTAGTTTTTGTTTACACTAAACCTCTTAAGGGGGCATTGTACTCATCATAATGAACAACTTTCAGTATGGGAACAACGCTGAAATTGCGAAAAAAAATCAGCTGTTCCCTACATTTATGTTCGCATAATCTCGTCGAAATATAGGGAACAGCTGATTTTTTTTTCGCGGTTTCAGCTTTGGTCCCATAGTGTAAACAAAAACTAAGGTTGTATTGTAAAGGATGACGGCTGGTTATCAACTTTCTCTTCAGCACCCTAATTGCGTAACACACTATCAATCATAATCTGAATGATTTTGAAGGATATTGCTAATCCATTGCTTCATTATCTGCATAGCCTTTTCCCAACTATTTTGGGCTTCCAGTCTAACTGGATGCAGCTGAATATCTGTATTTTACATGGAGCGACTGCCTATCTGACCTCCACAACCCAGTTACTGGGTAATACGATACCCCTTGGTGAGACTGGTTGTCAGACTTTTGGGTTTCTGACGACCCGCTACGACTCTCAAAGATCCAAGCATGACAGCAGGGACTAACGGCTTAACATGATTTTCGAGGCACGGAGTATGTAAAGATGGTCACGCGTAGCTAAACCTGATTGATCGACCCGTGCGGCTGTTATTACTTAGCCACGGGCCCCTCAATCCATTGCTTTATATGTTCGAAAAATTAGTCTGCTCAACAACGTAAATAACGCAATGAATGTTGTTGAACTGGCAAAATTAAACCCACAATTGCTATAGTAAGTGTGTTACATAATTACCCCACAGTTCTGCTGTACAGCGATAAATAATGTTTGAAAGATTTTCTGATGAATATGAAATGATTGTATGTCACAGCTCAACAGCTAGTGTCTGATTCCATCATAATATTTGGGTCTTGCAATATTTTGGCCCAATACCCAAACATTACATTATTCGACACAAAATAGTATCTCTCATCCATGGTCAGGAAAACAATTATTAAATTATTGACATTACGTAACACTATCAGTAAAGCCGACAAAATTGTTTACATACAGGATACGCAACTCGTAACTAAATAAAGTTAGACGCAATCAAAATAACAATTATGTAATTACACTAAATGGAAATATCATCTGATATTATTTACCATACTATCAAATTAGTTGTTATTTAATTGAAATATAAAATAATTGTAGGGCAATTTTAATAAACTATTGGGGTGCATCAATATGGCCCAAAGAACCAGTGACGATATAAAAATGATCGTCAGGCATATCCTGCGCCTGGGCAGTCTGCCCTGCTACCAACAAGCTGATTGGTTTAACTCTTTACTAAGACATTAATCTATTATTGTACAGCTCATTTCGACACGACATCTTTACAAATAAAATTGAATTGTCTGTTTGTAATGTCAAAGTAACAGCTTACTAAATGCTTAAGAAATACGGTACTTATAACAAAAGAACATTTTAATAATTTTTTGTCTGTCGCTTTGTTCCGGCTAATACCCGAAAAGGCTGGACCGATTTTGACGGGACTTTCATTGGCAGATAGCTAGTGATATAGGGAGTAACAGGCTACTTTTATTTTAGAACAAGAAATAAGGTGATCGCGGGCGAAGGCGCAGGTAGCAACTAGCGGTATAAATAGAATAATAAATTATTACACTCACCGCAATACTAGCTTCCGATAACTTCCTAGAGCTATTGCTTTCGACCCTGTCCTTTATAGGCTCCGTCTTGACAACCGTCTGGTTCACACTGTTATTGTTCTTCACGACATTATTATTCATACTATTATTCACAGGATTCACAGGATTCACCGGATTCTTAGGTACAGGCGGGTACGAATGCGTTTGATTCAGCTGCGGGTAAATAGTCATCGGTCTCGGAGGTCGCGAGATCATGTTTGTTGTGCTATAGTTGTACGCAGGCGGTGCGGGGTATGCGTACGGTGATGGCGACGCCATTCGCGTCTGACTGTACTGTACGGGATACATCGGCGGGTTTACAGGCACGAACGTCGGCGGCATGTCTGGTGGTACGCCAATGGGGGGTGCGTAGTACGCGTAGCTGGGCATTGGCGCCGGCATCGGAGTCGACGGCGCCGATGTGGGCATCGGCGTGGGCATGCCGTAAGGCGTCATGGGGTATGGAGGAATCGCGTTATACGGCGGTTGGTAGTTATACCCGTACCCCGGCGCGTAATAACCCGGCCTCTGATTATACGGCTGATTGTTCATTGTGGCGGCCGGCTCAGTCGTGTTTAATGCTAGCTCGTCAGTCTGCTGGCCTAACCTGGGAAACAGAATAAATTGTTAGGAATTATGTTGAACAATGGCAGTAACTACCTCTTACATAGCAATGATTGATGCGACACTGATTATCCCCTAAATGTATGGTGTATGCTAACAATTAAACCATTAAGTATAGTTCGATTCAAACCAAATGGCGGCTCGGAAGTGCGCTACTCGCTGCGCAGTACACCACCCCTCACCCCTGTTGACCCATGAATTCGTTACTGCGCAGCGACTCGCCTCATGTTCCAAACCGACATTAGTTTTGAATTGGAGTGTAACATTTGCGATTTAGATCCTATTTGTTAAATTTCAATGAAATCATCATCATCTGCCATCTCTGCTAACTATGTTGGGATTGGCTTCCAGTCTAATCGGATGCAGCTGAATACCAGTATTTTTTTGACGTTCGAAAAGTGCTGGTTCTCAGCCTAGTTTGAATAAATGGCTTTTGAATTTGAATTTTTTTAATTTGAATTTACATGGATCTACTGCTTATCTGACCTACAAAACCCAGTTACTGGGTAATACCCCCTTGGTAAGACTGGATGTCAGACTTTCGGGCTACTACTACTTTTGTAAAATCTCAATGAAACATTTTCTTTAAAAACATGATAATTATTTGCTTAAAGAATTTTTTTTTGGGGAATGAATGGAAATCGGGAAAAATTCCTTTTGAATAAACATATTCACTATGTATTATAACTTATATACAGTTTGGATAATGTAGATTTTAATCAATAAAATCAATCAAGTTACATTATAGCTAGACTGTTTTTATCAAACAATGCAACCTATCGATGGTATCGCGTCTAAAGAAATTAAATAACATAAGTGCACTCTGGATAAAGTGCAAATAGATTCGATTGTATACACAACAAAAGTAATAAAACTATATACAAACAAAACTTGCAGAAAGACATCAAATCATTATCTTACTTATTACTTATTAATGTTAGATTCCATAGGAGGATTCCAAAATACTAATATAAAACAAAACACAATTATTGTACCAAAATTGAAATTCGCCGTCTATTACATCCACAATTCACAAGTCTCACAAGAAAACAGACTGCCTTCAGTAAACTCAAACCAAAATATTTAAACATATTAAAAACCAATTTCCAGTAATTAAAAAATCATTATTAATAGAGATACTTACTTATTTATCTGCTCAATATACTCCTTTAACTTAACATGTGGTTCCTTCGGCGCATTTTTGCTTGTGGGGCTTGAAAATGATATCAAGTCGCTACTCTCATCCCTTGTTGGACTGGTTCCAGTTGATCTGACGAATTGAGGCGAAAATATATGAGTATCATTGTTGTTGCCAGTGACTTGGCTAGCCTGCAAGGCGACGGGTATCAGGTATGAAGATTTTTATTGTTTTTATTATAATTGATTAATAAAATGGGTGTAGAACAATGTTAATCTTACCACTCAGGACTCAATTTTGTGATATCTTGTCTTGTTTTGAAAAATAATTGCGTCTTACTGAATGTGTGACTGTGAAGGATTATTAATTTATATGGCTTACTCATTGAACTAAGATAAGAAATCATGCTTTGCTTTGTTTTGGTTGATTTTGTCAGGTTTTGCATTAAGGTGGCAATTCACGGGCACTCAACTCCATAACATACCAAGACAACACTCCAAAAACCTTCCGAAATCTCGGAGTGGTAAAATATATTGATTGAAAACGCGCGGAATGATGGAAATGTAGTGCCCGTGAATGGCCACCTTCATAGTGGTTTATGAAATCTTTAGTCAACCGTCACTCATAGGGCCTACGCTAAAATATTCGTTAAGCTACATCTTCTAAGATACTAATGCCCGTTTTCACTAGCACTGAAATGGACGCCTAAATATTATAGCACTGTAGGATTTTCAACCCTCGGCGCAGAGCCGAGCATTGAAATTACAACAGTGCGCTTTTACTCAGGCATTCATTCATTTGTCACATAGCGTTAGTTAACGCGGGCGGCGTGCAGTAGGGAATGTTCTAGTAGACGGAATCCTGATACCAGACGACTTTAAGGTAGTGTTATCTTTATGAGTCACACTGCAATAACAATAATGCTTTTATACCAGTCAGTATAAAATAGTTGAGAGGTGTATTGTATATAACACTTGCATTCATAGATCCCTAATTTGCGCATGATAACTTCTAACGTGTCGATATCCGTTCCGTCCATGCGTTTTTTACGCCTGCACGCTTAGCCGGGTTTTGTCGACGGAAGAATAGACAAAATGACAGATTGTGATTGTTTATCTGTCATTTAGTCTATTCTTCTGTCGACAAAACCCGTTTCTATGGTTGTCATGCTACGCGTGCTGGATAGAAACGGCCTGCGC
This sequence comes from Agrochola macilenta, assembly GCA_916701695.1. Lineage (NCBI taxonomy): Eukaryota > Metazoa > Arthropoda > Insecta > Lepidoptera > Noctuidae > Agrochola > Agrochola macilenta. The sequence continues at coordinate 15,534,492 of OU753560.1, read as the reverse complement.
CTGGTGACGAGCACCATCACGGGACACTGTTTGCTAAACAAACGATTCCACACAATAGGCATAACGGACAGTCCTCTGTGCAGGGCTTGCACGGAGGCTGAGGAGAACTCTTTCAATGTACAGCCGCCACCCAGATTAGAACAAGAACCCTCGGGGCACCCAGATCTTTCACAAATGTTCTCAACAGGCCAAGATTGATCAGCGTCTGGAGGGAGGGGCTGGTAGGAATAACCACCGATGGTCGCCATGGCCCACGCAAAATGGTCCACCTGAAGGACTACGTGCGGAAAGCAAACGCTCTAATATAGAACATAGAAAGGGACGGTATTGTCGTGGACGTGCACGTCCTTAAACTGTATGGAAATACAATGTGCGTATTAGTGTTATCATGAACGGGAATTTAAAATATATTTCCATACATTTTACTTCCCTGTTATCATGATGCATACCGTGATAATATCGTCAAGTTAGTAATTATAAAACCGCACAATAGCTATAAATATGTAAGTACCTATGTAATAAAACCCAACAAAATTTCTCGCAACCATCACAAAGACAAATACCTACTTACTTTATCTATAAAAATATTTAATGTTGTTAACATTATATTTTTTTATCAGAACGATTGACATTTAATTCTTAACCTCTTGTATAGTGAAGGCCACAGTTTATGCCAAAAGATAAACAATATTTATTATTTGAGCACTGACGGTTGGATTGGTTGGGATCTTTTGTTTTACGTTATTAACGATTTCTCTTTCATCTATTGTAATTTAATTATAACAGGTCTTATTTATTGATGAATATTAAATCTAATCTTGTTGAAGGGGGCGTGTTATCAGCTGTTATCAGTTAATATGTTAATTAAAGAAAAAAAACATTAATTTTAGTAGTATTATTATGGTTTTTAAGGTTCTTTTGCTATATTAATACAGTATCTACACTAATATGTATTGGGAAAAGATTTTTTTATTTTTGTTTGTAATGAATAAACTCAAAAACTACTGGAACAATTCAAAAAATTATTTCACCAGTAGTATGCTATATTATCACTGAGTAAGGCTATAATTTAGAAAGATATCACGTGGGCGAAGCTGCTAGCGGAAGCTAGTGCACAATAACATTGTTTATACAAAAACATGCAGCCAGTAAGACACAACAAAGTATACATTGCTCTGATTAAAACAAGTTGTTGTAATGTTTCTTATCAGATAGATGACAGTGATATAACGAGAGACATACAAACGTAATTCTAGAGTAGTATTTCGTTGGTTATTCACCTGGGACCGTCAGAGATGGACGAACGTCCTCGTGGAGATTTCCGCGGTGGAGGTGGTAACGCTGGCGGCGGGCCGTCAGTCTCCTCGCGCCTTCGAGCACTAACACTGGCCACCTCGCGCACATTATCTAGACAATATCAGCGTGATAAGCCAATCACCAATGATTATTGGAAATATCAATAGTTTTTGTTACAGATAACAAAGTGAAAGAGATAAACATTCCATGAAATTAAAGTACAAAACAATTTCCAAAATGATTGTTAGTCAAGTGTCAAAACATTCATGTTTCCCACATCGGATATTAGTTTTTATGATACTTTCATACAAAGAAGATACAGTTATCATGATTCAGTATAATCAATGCCCCATATACTTATAAGGTTGTTGACCTTTCACTTCCCTTCTGATTGCTGTACTCACAGACATTTTGCTGAATTGACAATGCTTTTTAATTTTTCTTGTTTACACTGCCTCAATTGATCTCGTTGTGCCAATAAAAGGTCAGTTAGTCACTTCAATTGCTGTATTTGGTAGCTTTGTGTATTGGTAAAAGCGATTATTATGAACAAATACACTTTTAAAATTAAATACAGAACATAACATCACGCCTGTATTTCCTGAAGGGTTAGGCAGAGGTGTACTGATAGTATACCACTAGTAATGTTTAAGTCCCATGTAACAAGGGGTGAGCCTATTGCCATCAACCGGGCACAAATCCAGACTCCGGACTGCTACTGAGAAATTCCATATGGAACCTACCAACCTGGGAATCGAACCCAGTACCTCATGCTCAGAAGTAGTGCTTGCAACCAATAAAGGTTAAATAGTCAAGTTAAATTAAATAATTACTTTAATAAATTAATAATATTACAGTGAAAACTGTTTACAACGACTTCGCTTAAAACAATGTTCCGGTTATTATGACAAAATTTTGAGGTCCCAGCATTTCTTTTTACTTAACATAGATTTTGGTTATAACGACTATCGGCTATAACAATCGTAATCCGACAGTCCCTTCGAAGTTGTTATAAACGGTTTTCACTGTATTCTATTATTATTAGATAGCAAAGTTAAAATAATATTAAAATAAGGAAAGTTTGATATAACTACAGTACAAAAATAATAAATATAAAATACCTACTATATTTAATATCATAGCAACTTGAACATTAAATATGTGACAGCATGGGGTTATTTACCTACAAAATGCCATTGAATTGAAATGTCTATTATAATAAAGTTAACCTTATTGTGATAACAAATGCAGATGTTTTGATGTTAGTGAATAGCAACATTCTATTACTAGCCTGGGTTTATTGTTTTGTTTATAGTCAGAATAACTATAACCATTCCGCAGTTTGCATAATTTTAAATTTAGTACTCTCATTTAATTTGTTAATTATTTATTGCAATTTTATTTTTAAATTCGACAAGCTAGTAGAAACAAATTAACTTTTTAATTAATGAAAATGCTATGCAGTGTCTTCAATGTAAGGACACAAATGATTTATTTCATAGTAACACATTTTAACCGAAATAATTTTCATTACTTTTGTACTGGTTTTATTAACCTGTTTACGAGGTTGGCGGTAGTATATGAGGCATTCACGTAGGCGGTTATGAAATACTAAAGCGTGAATGCCGAATTACGTTATCATTAACACAATATGAAAGGTAGGAGTGTGAAATGTTTGCTAAAGCCTTGGATCATCAATAATCTCGCGGGGTAAACAAAGTTACGTCAGTCAGTTACCTGCGCTAGATAGTAGCTTCTGCCTACGGAACTGATCCAGAGCCAGACTTTCTAAACTCAAAGCCTGGGCCTTCTCCAAATCCGCTTGGAACTGAAGATCGTAGTCAGACATTATCGGACTCCCTTCAATATGTATCTACAACATTCGCAAAACAAGCGTAGTAATTAAAACAATAATACCACTGTTTAGCGATGAGCACAATACACACTACACAAAAACTTTTGATCTAAACTTGTAGGCGGCATAAAAGCGGTTCTCAGTATATCGCCCTTTGTCTTACCAAAGGAATCTTCCCGATAACGTTCTATTTGCATAATTTTCACTACATAATATAATTTTGGATGAATCTCGGCTCGATTTTATTTTATTATTTTACTGGGTCAATTCAATTTGTATGCATCATTCGAAAGATTATACGACAAAATTAGGAATGTATACTCTTAAAAGTTTGACAGTTGAATTCCCTTGTATTCGAGAGAAAAAGAAAGAGAAGCGTTCACTCAACGCACGACAATGGGATCTTTTACATTTAGCTGCTTAATAATGGTGACGTTACTGTTTACAAACGCGTTTTTCAATCGACTAAATCTATACTTATTCAATCGACTAGAATACAGTAAATTGATTTATCAGATATTATGCAAGATTCTGTATCCCCATTTAGATTGACGACACGGTTGGCTGAGTGTTCGACTGCTGCGCAACGTGTCGCAGGTTTGATCCCCGCACGGAACAAATATTTGTATGGTCTGCAAGTAGTTGTTCCGGGTCTGGGTGTTAGTATATGTGAATTTCTATGTTTGTAAACGCACCCACGATATAAGAAGCAATTCCTAGTGTGGGGAAACGTTTAAAAAATATATATATATATATTTTAAATGGGCTTCCTTTGTGTCCTCGCGATTTCAAAGTCCCAAGTCCTCACAGATTTTAACATCGCTAGCTAGACAAATCGGCTGTCTTTCCCCACGTCCTATAAGCGATCATCGCGCGACGAATACACGATCTTTCAAACTTTGGATTGGGTTCGACCAAGGGTGCTTTTCGGTTTTTTTGAACAAAAAGTGACATTTATGCATGCAACTGATCGCGTATTTGCGCGACTATCGCTTATAAATATGACGCGGCCTGTGGATATGATATTTCTAAATCACCAGATAGTCGCCGGCGATTAAAGTCACTGATTAATCAATAGCATAGTTATACTAATACAGTACTATGTTTACATAATCATAATAAGGATTATTCTTTATTTTCAAACAATAAAGAAAAGAGTAAAGACATAAAACAAGAAAAAGAAAGAAAGTTATTTGATTATAGTATTATGATTCGTGTAATAATTTACGACGTTCTTTATCCTATTAGAAGGATTCTTTATTGTATTGGTTTTAGATATACTTTCTTCAAATGTATGTCGTAGAAAAACTCAGCCAATAAATCTACAGAAGGGCACTATTTAGGATTTAGTTTACTATTGATGGACATCACTACGACACCGTTCAGAAATATTCATGTTCGGAACTTAGTTCGGAAAAGTTACAATTTTAGACCACACCACAGATTAAAATATGTATATAGTTAAGTTTTCAAATTTAGGAGGGTAGGTGAACAATTGCACCCACCACTGACCACAGAAAATTAGGTACAAATGGGAAGATTATGGTAGAGTACAGTATATTCAATGTTCTCTGTGGTGGAGTGCCTGCCCTACAGTCTGTCCCCTCAATAACTACATCCTTTTATTCTGGTAACATCAAATTAACCGAGACAACATCAGAATTTTAAAAGCAACACCTATAAAAAACACTTGGAAAACTGAGTTTCTTGCATTCAACTACTTTCGATTAGTCTAAAATGAAAGTACAACAATTTGTTTCTGTTATTTATTTTTTATTCCTTGAGGAACAGAAATTATATTTGGAGGACATAGAGAAGACCACTTAACTTGACCTTGAGAACCACCTGGTTTGTGGACTAAACATGTGACGTGACTGCTATTTTATTTTCTGTTAGATATTGTCTGATGCGCTTTACTATCACACGTCCTGATAATAGCGGAGAAAAATAATGTAAATTATTCGAAGCACCTGAAAAACCACAACGCTTAAATATCTTCAACACACCACTTCCATTTTGTAGTCTTAAGCATTTCACGGGATTTGCCAGTCAATACCTGAGGGCCCTGGTGGAGTCAGGTTCGGCGCGGCTGTCTTTTTTCGTTTGGTACGTCTTTTTCTCAGGACTTTACGGCGAGTAGCACTTCCTTTATTCGGTGCATTGCTTTCTCTAACGTCTAATCTACTTTGTGTAACTGAAGCCCTTTGGGCAAAATTAAATGTAGTCCTTCTATTATTAAGTGAATTATTTCTGGATGAATTTGTGAAAATTGTGGGATAGTCATCCTTTCTTTCTTGTTGCCCTGAGGACTTTTTAGGCACATTTAAACTTTTAACCCTCTTAACTTTCTTCCTCCTATGGTATGTTTTAATTTTTTTAAGGTTAACATCCAATTTATGGTGAGAGGATCCTTCACCGTCGGCTGTTTCCTTATTTTCGGGTTTCTGCAAACATTTTATCAAAATCTTGGTAACCTAAACTAAACATGATTAAAAAGAGACCTAGGTAAAGTAAGTTAGTTTATAACTTGCAGCAAAATTATACAAATTGATGATACAATTGAAAATGATACAAATTCTTGTGTTCAGTCAGCTATACCTATCTTACTCAACAACTTAAATAGGTAACGCAATGAATGTTGTTGAACTGTCAAAATGAAACAGATTATGATGGATCGTGTGTTACGCAATTAGGGTGTGATGGAAACAGAGATTTTGCAACACAAAACAAACAGTTTATCAATCAATCGATCCCCTTAGGCTACATCAGTCTGCGGCATATAGACCTTTCGCAAGTTACACCACAACGCCCAGTTCTCCACCTTCCGCATTCAGTCTGCCACCTTTGAAAGATCGTAGGTCTTTAGGACTGGGGCCCGGGCATGCTACGCTACCCGATAGATAGCTACAGCACGCGTAGCATAACCACCATAGAAACGGGTTTTGTCGACGGAAGAATAGACAGATTGTGATTGTGAATCTGTAATTTTATCTATTCTTCCGTCAACAAAACCTGTTTCTATTATGGTCATGCTACGCGTGCAGATCTTAATTAATGGTAACCTCTTCATAAAACATATCATCCGCGTCTTGGTGATCGCAGAAGTCCAATATTTTCTTGCAGACTGACCGCAAGTTTTTTATTTTTTCCTTCTTCCTTTTACCTATTTGGTATCTGTCCACTTCGTCTAGTCTAAGTGTTCTGAAAAGCAAATTTTATTATGTGGGTAGAGGTACTCGTAAGCAGTGGCGTAGCTAGGTAACCAAAGGCCCTGGGGCAAAAAAATAAACTAGGTCCCCAACTAAACTATTTAAAATCGTTTGTTCCGTATTCGTCGTGTTCCGAATTCGACGTACCTACTCCAGATTTGTCGTAATCCAGACAGTAGATTTCGTCGCAGTCGAGCTTGGCCCTTATTATACCTCAAATAGTTTTTTTATAATTTTTAATTTGCTAAATGATCTTTCAGCTTCTGCAGAAGTGACAGGAATTGTATGGAACAGTAACATTGCTGTAAATACTTCTGTTAGGTCACATTCCAACACTCCTTATTTGCTCATTATTTCTTTACAGAATTGGTTAATAGTCCATGTTTTTGCCTTAGTTAATTCAGGAAAAAGCAGGTGTGGTAAATATTAAGAAATTGAAGGCAAAAGTTAGGGTCTATTACGAGTATATCAAAATATTTACGTTGGAATTGGTCACACTTTTGTAATAAAGTTGTTTCATGTGCATCCAGTAAAAATTTTGGTGTTAGAAAATTGAATACTTGACTGACTACACTCATGCCAGTAAAACGTGCATTTAACTGAGTTATTATTGTCTAGTACATTATTGAAAATAGTAATTTTAAATATTTCTTCCCTGTTTTGAAATCGGTAATCTGAAGATAATTCAGCAAAATGTTTTTTTTTTTTTCCTTTGCTATTTTTTTATGAAATGGGAACCTATGCCATATTTTGTTGCACTTTCACTGGCTTTGCGTTTAAATGATTCAAAGTTATTTCTATAAATTTGAATTTGTTTCTTGTAAAGCTCTACTTGCTTCGTCCAAATCAATGTTGCATTTTTGGAAAATTTTAGATGCTTAATTGATATCATTCAATATGCAGTGCATGAGTTCACAAAGGAACACAAACTCGAAATTAAGCATTTTTGTTTTAATATTTTCTGCTTGACTACCCTCATCTTTACTGGAACTTTTGAGAATAACTTCTGATAATGCTTTGATTATATCGAAATAACGAAGTTTTACTGCATGGATATCGTATTGACCCTACTGGACCATCTAGTCGGATTTCGTTTTTTTAGAGTGGTGTCCGATTCGCCAGTGAATTTTAACAGCAGATCCCAGCGTTTGATTCTATGTTAAAAAAAATTGTTAAGTACTAAAATTCCCCTGTATTTTTTCAAATAAGTTGCCATTACTTATTAAAGTCGCGTTCCTGGAAGTAGGTAGATTTGTATAGGTACTCCATATTCCGTTCGGCTGATAAACACTGGCTTGGGGAACTCCTTTACAGATCTTCTGCTTGTTCGTGTCGCTGGCTCGACAGTTGGCCCAAAACCTCTCCACTTCTACGGCGTCGTCGGTGGCAGCGCAGAGATCACTTTGACTACAGAGCGCAGGATAGAGATGGAAGGGCAACTGATAATACCTATCACCCCAACTTTCAGCTGATCTACACCTACTTCGTAACTTACAGTCGGCTGGTCGGCCGCACGCCCTTGATAACAGTTTTAAAGCATTTTCGTACCTAGTTCTAGTGCTAATACTTACTGAACTTTTATTACCTTGCTTGAGTCTAGTTCGTTATCTAGACTATTTAAGACGTTGTAGGTATAGATCGTCTAATTTAATATAGCAAGCTTCTCTTCTTAATTCTATACAGGATGGCAGGGACATCGACGTGAAAACGGTTATTAAAAAAAAAAACATGTGTGCAACGTGTGACGTGGTGAAACCTTCAAAAATTTCACCACGGTTGTTGTGATGCCTTTTCTCAAGCTTTGTACCACACATGCGCGCACAAACACGTATTAACAAACGTACAACGCTGAGGCCCAAGCACAGAACAGTATCGGGCCTTACTCCCGAAAACGATTCGATTTTGATTTGGTTTTCGATTCGAACTCGCTTCTGATCCGAACTCGATTTAAAACCTTACTCCCGAACCAATTCGAATCGTAAACCAAGATCGACATAGCGTTCGAATCTTATCAGCGTCATTAGCCGTATCCAGTGGATTACGTCACCGTCAAGTGCTACAAGTCTTTAATGTTTTTAGTAGAGTACGTACTTTTCGATCCTAGCGAATCTCTCGATCGAAATTAGTTTCACTTTGAACCACTGCACGATCGTGCGCTAGTGTCGGATTCAAGAGTATGAATCGGTATTGAATTCGAACAGAATTCGATTGATTCAGAACTCGAAGCTGTCGGGAGTAAGGCCCCTGTTCTGAGGGCCCAAGCAAACTCCCACTATGCCTTGGTAAACACGAGTGGCCCCCTCCACTCGTGTTTACCAACGTACGAAGCAGAGCACAAAGAGAACCACGTATATAAGGAACACTGTATAATGCTTCTTATCTCATTTTCTCTCACGTTAAATCTTATGAATTTATGTGTCTGTCTCTTATACTGTCGCTTTTTCGTTTCATCGACTTTCAAATCACAACGATGCTAAAGAAGTTTTCAATTCCAAAGCAACACTTTTCTATGAAACAGCTGTTTTTTTTTAAAATAACCGACGACAATTTCAACGCAGGCGATCATTGTACTGAATCCACGGTAACCGTTTTCACGTCGATGTCCCGACATCCTGTATGTAAACATTTTAAATGTGGAACGCAATGGAGCGCGCAATTTTAAACTGGACGATATACAAGGTCAAGTTAAATTAGTCAGCGAAACTCCGCAGATGTGATGGCTAGCAATATCTAAATACTCTAAAAAAAAAACAGAAAAGATTTGATTTGATATTTTTTTTGGGGTCACTGACCACCGGTGGTGTACTCGTATAATACAGTCGATATAACTTGGCAGACGGAGGGTAATGCTTTTCGAGTGTATGTATGTACATGTTTATTTCTTTGGCACCCTCTGTAGCCTAAACGGCTATTAAGCCGTTAGGACCGTTAAAATCTATTAGGATTTTAACAAATATGAGGTGTCGTTAGATTCGTTTTAATTGTGGGAGGGACATAGCAGGTAGCTATAATATTTATACATTCCATTTGCAAATACACAAAAGGGAGGGAAAGGTTTTGTTTTTTAAATCAAAGCTAGTAATGAGTAATTCCGAATATTTAGGTATATTAATAAAACTAAAAAGCTTGAAATAAAGAAAATTATTAAAAAAAAAACTCGGTTTGTTTTTCTCTTTTGAGTTAAGTATTTGCACTTTGCAGTCGGGATTTTTGTTTTTTTTTTATAATTTTCTTTATTTTTGTTTTAGGTATCGTGTTCAGATCCCTTCCCTTCTGTGACACTTACAAAAACTAAACTTATATTTCAAGTATCTTATCTACCTGCGGTCGTTTAGCCCTTATTTTTATCTTGTTTAGATACCTATCATCACGTTTGCGGAGTTTTTCTACTTAATTTAATTTGGCCCTGTATACATACTTGATGACTTTCGGTTTGGCCAGCACTGCATCGACGTCCTTCTCGTCAATCTGCATGGCCGTTTCCCAAATATTCTTGAAGAGTTGTCTTCTGTCCGCATAACTTTCTTCCTTAGTCATATCCATTGTCAGTGCGGTTAGTGCTTCAGTTACTTGCTGTTATGATTATGAGTAAGTACCTAATAAATGTTTACGGTTTTTTTGTATGTTTTAAAAATTTCTTTTTTTTGTTATTTTGAATGCATTATTGTGTTTTATTTTTAGTTAAATTTGTTGATTTTATTGAAATTGGATTATTGGATTGATGATGTAACCATTGTCACGTTGCCATTTAAGTATAATACTCTTTGTATAAAATTAAAGTGTATTGTCTATGAATAAAGGTGTTCAACAATTATGGAACCTAAATAAACTCACCTACGTCAACCTTTTTTCTCTCCGTTTCTTGTATTTTATTAGTGACGGACAGTTATCTATACTTCCTATATAGAACTTAGAGTAATACTTTAGTTATTACTCTGAGCCTACTCTGAGCTATAGAAGTACTTAGTATTAGAAAAATTACGGCAAAATCAATGTGATGAATGACAGTTATTGATAATGTAAATGGCAATAGATTACATTGCTTTGTAAAAAGCTTAGTTTGCTAAAAAAATATACATGCCTTTCAGGTCACTTCGTTTTCGAAGACGACGCGTTTCGATTTTGCGTTTGGTTCCACCAAAAAAATATACTTAACACAAAATAATGAATTGTAAATTAAGTCCTAATGCATTAAAAAATTTAAAAAAATAATTGGAATTTGTTTCTTGACTCCTATAAAAAAATGTAAAATGTAAATTTAAATAATGAATAAGTTTTGAATTTCGTGCTGTTTGTTTGTTATTGAAATTTGGTACAGAGGTAGACCATGACCTGGGTTAGGACATAGGATACTTTTTATCCCGATATTCTTACGAGATCGAGACTTATTCGGGTGTAACCGCGGGGCGCAGCTAGTGTTATAATAATGAAGTACCTATAGGTGCTATGGAACAGCAAAAGGATCCTCAAGTTGAGTTGTGTGATCGGCATAAATAAACCAGGCAACGCAACAAGTTGGTAGGTAGGTACGAACTTTTATACGAAGTTGTCGATCGCCTTGACGGTCGTTCAGTAGGCGGGAAGCTCTTGGCGAAAGCTTTCCTCCCATAAAAAATACACACGCGCTCCCATAGTAATCTCTTTAGAGTTGTATTTTAGAAAATATGTTTAATGGTCCTTCGATCCGGATATCAATAAAATAACTTTTTTAAATAAAAGCCTTTTATATATACTCGTCTTGATGCCGAAAGCTAGACATAAACCTGGATTAAAATAATAAAATATAACTTTTTTTACTAATTTTCTAACGCTGGCTGAAATGTCGGAACCATGCCGGTCAAATATGACCCGAACACTTTGTGGATGGCTCTCCAGCAGTACAGTGAGTGCAACATCTTCGAGGTGTATCCCAAGCTACTGGCCCAGCTGTTCCTCCAAGAGGAGGCTGCGAGACAAGATGGTGATACCAGCGAACTGGAGAAACTGGTCCTTCCCAGCGACAAGGAGTATAGGCTGCAGAAATACTTTGTTCTTGTCGAATTACAAAAGGAATTGGAAGAGTAAGTATATTAAGTAGGTAGGTCCGTACCTATAAGTTCTGAAGATTTGTGTAAAATTCGACAGCCTCTTTTGGGTAATTTGAAAAGCAAACAAAGCATGGTATGGTTATAATCCCAAAACCCACAAAATAAATGTTTCTACTTTCAAGTTTCATCCAATATTACAAACCAATTTTCGTAACCAGCCATGCAGTCGGAAGCATTATTCACTTATTGCAGAACGAGGAAGTTCCGTTCCGACTGTTCCGAGACAAAACTCATTAACCATTAGATTAGCTTCACGTAAAACAAACTGCTATAACCCTGATTGCGTGGTCCCCCGAGCCCCATACGGCCATGACCTACACACATAATAACACTGTAAACCGCTTGAATATACCTACTAGACACCTTGTGAATGACATACCATTAATTGGATGGAAATATAAATATAGCTAATGCATGGCATGTTCATTTGTAACAGTCATTTCTAACCGCCTTAAAAAAGGAGGAGGTTCTCAATTCGACAAATCGAAAAAAAAAGACATAGGTAGCTATGTCTTTTTTTTTGTGTATGTTTTTACACGATTACTCCGTTATGAAATGATTTCGATGATTATTATTTTTTTTGGAGGTGGTCCCATTTAAATTTTATTTTAGTGGTCTCAGGTACATAAACCTGAGTTACGTAACCACATATTTGGTTCGATGCGAGTTCATGCGAGCGAGTCACATACATTGCATGTACAGACGCAATACCATTATTTCAGCGAATGCATCGAACTACCGACAGTACTAAATTGTGCTATCTATACTAATATTATAAAGCTGAAGAGTTTGTTTGTTTGTTTGTTTGAACGCGCTAATCTCAGGAACCGCTGGTCTGATTTGAAAAATTATTTCAGTGTTCGATAGTGCATTTATCGAGGAAGGCTATAGGCTATATTATATTTCAAAAAAATAGGGATCCTTACTCAAAGTCCAATAATGTAACCCAAAGTGTAAAAAAATTATGCGAAAAAATCCTGTGCGCTGCGAAAACTATTGATTATAGAACAAAACAATGTACTACCACTTTGCAGAACATATAATTGTCTACAAAAAATATCGCGTCACCATATGTCTAACTATTGTAGTTATCTCACAATAAGTGTTTTCTTTTATTTTTTTAAATAATTAAAATGCCGTCGCTTCAAAACTCTTTATTTTGTACCTTGGTATTGATCCTTATAAAAAAAAACTTACTTCATATTCAAGACGAATTCAATACCTTTCTAGAACTTTTTGAATTATTCAATTCAGATGTTACATTCAAAAGATATCGCGATATTTGTTGTAGCCAAATAAGTATTAAGTATTGCACGCGCATGTATGATGTGGTGGGCGGTTATGAGGGGACGTGGGACGACCATGTATGAAAGAAGGCATATGTTCAATAACATGATACTGGGTAAACTTCCAGGAGATAGCGTGAACTACATGTGCATTGATAAAGTAATGGATCAAGAAGATGCGGTACATTATCTACAAGAATTTTTAAATTCTTTAAATCCGAGTGGCCTTCCCTCACATTCACTCAAATTAAAAACTGGCTGTCCAATTGTGCTGCTAAGGAATCTTAAATCACCAAATTTATGCAACGGGACCAGACTCCAAGTAAAATTCCTTCGCGATAACGTGATTGGTGCTACAGTATTGACTGGTCCAGCAGTAGGGCAAACAGTGCTGATACCTCGCATGCCTATGATACCAACGGATTTGCCTTTTTACTTTAAGCTAATTCAATTTCCGGTGAAGATATCGTTTGCGGTAACAATTAATAAGGCCCAGGGACAAACATTTAAGTACGTAGGAATAGATTTACGCCAAGAGTGTTTTTCGCACGGGCAACTATATGTTGCTCTGTCGAGATCTGGGTTCGGGTGAAAATCAATTTCTACTTCTGCCGGAAGACAAAACTAAAAATATAGTTTACGCAGAAGTACTCGTACTTTAATATATCATTGGTTATGAGTTTTTTTTAGACTAACCTAAAACTGTGCATCTACCATATTATCTCAGCATCACACAAAGGTTGACTGGCAGAGAATGCCTAAGGCAAAAAGTCTTTGTACATTTTATTATTGTACAGAAGTTTTAAAATAAATAAATAAATCCTGAAGTCACTATACCCCCCAAAGTCACTATTCCACGCGGACGAAGTCGCGGGCACTGCTAGTTGGTTGATAATGCAAGATCGACGTGCATCGCTCACGGTAGAAAGGAACATAAAAATACACCGATCTTAGAAAATAATCAACGAAAATCAAGTAAAAAAGACCATTATGAATAAGGACCACTTCTTAGTTCTTAATCCTGCCTGCTCAAGTTTAAGGCGGTTCACACACGGCGCCGCGCACCGCTATTCTGCTTGCTATTCGACCGCGCGATCGGGCGGTGTACGTCTGTTAGGTATCAGCGGATTTCATAGAGGCCAATGCGACATGAGACCGCCTACCGCGGCGGTTGGCGGTGCCGTGTGTTAATCGCCTAACTGAAGTAGCGTCATCAAGTTGGGGCTTGTTTCTTGAATGTCCCATAGTTTTTGTTGTGAACTGTGGTTGAACAGATATACTCGTATATCATACAGTCAATATACAGTATGTTAATTAACGAAAGGCGTTTCCGTTAACCCGCAATAGTATAGCGTCCATACATGAAAAAAAACAGGCTAAGTGCGTGTCAGACCACCTCGTTGACTACGGAACCCTAAAAATATATCACCATTCTACTCGTTTTTTTTTTGCCTATATGTACGCTATAATACTATTGCGGGATATTATTAACGGGAACGCCTTTCGTTAATTAACTGTAACAACGTCTTTACTATTATTCGTCTTTATGAGAAAATGCTATTATACGTATGTGCATTCGACATAACCTTGTCTGCATATCCCTGTACACCAGTGATTCCCAAAGTGGTATATATCGACCCCCTTGGATCGACGACGACCTGCAAGGGGTATAAGCGGGGAAAAAAATGGAAAAGTCCATGAGATGTAATGGGGGTCCACGATAGTGCAGGACGTGACTTTAATTTTGGCTTTCCATGAATGGAATAATCCATATTTATACACAGTTAATACGCACATATTTACTTCAATAATACTTTCTTATAAATATATTTAAAAGATATCTATTTATTTAAGTTACGTTTATATTTCTTCTGCGTGTAGGTAAGTTTTTATTTTTTAAAAAAAAATTTTTTCGCTGTAAATTGAAGCCTGTGTTAACTTTTTGGTTGACTAGACCTCCAACTTTATATTATGCAAAATATCACTGAGATTTGTTGCTTAGTTTTTACATGAAAACGTAATAAACAGACCTACCTTACTACTACTGTTTTGTATAGATACAAACTTATTTTCGCAATTATAATATTAGTACCTAGCGTAGTGGGAATATTAGAGTGCACAGAAAAAATAAAAGTCTTAGCTGTAGTTTATATATTCTTTTCTTTTTTCTTGAATATTTCATTTGTTTTTACCCTAGACTTCACTACAGTTAGAAATTTTATAAAACTTTCAAAGTGTACCTAGTAGCACTAAACCAGCTGTCAACAACACATTTGAAGTTGCTGAATTTGCAAAAAATTAATATAGCAGGGCAGGTAAGCAGGGCAGGTAAGCAGGCCTAGGGGGTCTAACCTAATATGTTTAATATATTAGGATATATATTTAATTTTTTAATTGTTTTTAGTTTTTATTACGGACGCTTTTAATGTGCACATCTTTCTACATTGTTCTCACATGTATAATTACAACATAAATGATGACCAGCTGTCAACAACACATTTGAAGTTGCTGAATTTGCAAAAAAATAATATAGCAGGGCAGGTAAGCAGGCCTAGGGGGTCTAACCTAATATGTTTAATATATTAGGATATATATTTAATTTTTGAATTGTTTTTAGTTTTTATTACGGACGCTTTTAATGTGCACATCTTTCTACATTGTTCTCACATGTATAATTACAACATAAATGATGCAACCAATATTTTGTAAAAATATTCTGATTTAAAAGAGTGTCCGAGGAGTTTCTTGCCCGTTCTTCTCCATAGGAACCTACTACGCGTTGGAATGGGCAACTAAGCTAGTTAACTTCATATTTCTGACTGACCGACCTCTTGACAATTCAAAAGTACCTGTAATTGGTTTATTTGAAATAAATGCTTTGAGTTTATCCAGTAACGAAAAACATGCCAAGTGGTCGACAACATAAAAAAGTTTGGGGACCTCTGCTCTACATAAAGTGCTGGCTATAAATAAAATACAATAAAAAATAATCTAAGAAATTCCGTCAAAACAGTTGCACTAAGTGTGACATCCTATGTCAAACAAATAAAATAGATTGAACAGTATCGTCCCAAAAAAAGAAATCAAAGAATTATATTTAAATTATTTCGCGTTATATTTTTTAACTTAGTTACATATAATTTATTTTAATAAACCCGTATAAAAACCCAATAAAATTACACGAACTTCCATACAAATACTAATGAAATGATGGGGTACCTACCTAATTAAATGAAACCGGATATAATCGTGCCGTGTGATATTTTTTTAGAAAATGGCTCAATACAACAAAATATGGAGCCTATTTTAGAGGAGCAACAGAGTCCTCGAAGGGCGTAAGTATATGGTTGATGTAGAACGATTAGTAAGTAGGACACGACCCCAATCGGTTTACCACGGTGCACAATACCGCTGAGGCACAGGGCAGTGAGCCCTAGACCTGAATTCGCATTAGGGATTTTCTAATATGGTACCTACATCTTTAAATTCCATCTGAAAGTACATAGATATTATATTTCTATGGGAAAGTAGGTACCCATAGCACAACCCTAAGACCACCATCTGATCTTGGTGAATCAGTCTAATTACGTAAAATATTTTCGTAAACGATTAAGACTAACCTGTTTCATTTTGACAGTTCAACAACATTCATTGCGTTATTTACGTTGTTGAGCAGATTTTTTTTTCGAACTTATGTACCTAGATTAGCAATCTGTTTCAAAACTATTCATATTCTGATTGATCGTGTATTACGCAGTTAAGCTAAGTACAGATGTCTTTTACCGAACATGAATCCTACAATTTGCAATCTCTGCTCATTGATGAAGTTTTTCAAAAAATTAACACTTTGTGATCCGGATATATATGAGCCGGATTTGGACCTATGTATAACTTCAACAAAAACTCCAGTAAACGAAGCCCTATCCTTCCCTAGGGACGAAGATGGTAACAAAGTTCCAAAACCATCATTGGAGGATCCGGTGGAGGAGTGGGCGCCATGGTCGCTTGTGATGGCCACCAAGAACCCGCACGCGCCACCACCGGTCGCCGTCAAAACAACCCCCGGACCTGCCTGGGACATTGGACAGGTATAGGCACTTAGGCAAATATAAAAAAGTGCTATGAAGACTCATCTGCTATCTAATTACGTAACATAGTTTCGTAAACGATTACGACTAATCTATTTCATTTTGACAGTTCAACAACATTCATTGCGTTATTTACGTTGTTCAGCAGGTTTTTTTTTCGAACTTATGAAGCAATGGATTAGCAATCTGTTTCAAAACTATTCAGGTTCTGATAGATCATGTGTTACGCAATTAGGGTACAGAATGACAACCTTGGATAAACCTTTGAAACCTGGACTTTGATGGACTTCCAGTCAAAGGGTACAAAAGTCTGGACCTACATACTTACTTACTTACTTAAATCAAAATGTCAACCAACATAATGTCCCTACTCTAGTTGGGTACCTACTCATACAAACTTAAATAAGCAAAAGTTTACCATAATAATGAGGTCTCTGTCGTAACAAAAACTATTCAAAAGATTCCTATTAAGATTTCAAACAAGTCCGTAACAGTCAAGGTTTAAGCTATGCTAACATTAGCCGAGCCTTGTAATGCTGTATTACGAGGCAATAATGGTGTTTCAGTTAGGGACCATTAGGTGTTGATATTGCCACATTCATCGCTTCTGAACACGCTCTAGTTTGTCTAAAGAATCTATTCGCTTCACACCCTATGTATCACAGGTTGAAAAATAGTTCAACGTAGGTAACAAATTTTATGAAATTGGTAGGTACTTATATATATAGGTTATCTTTTGGGCGAACCGCGTGGAGTTCGGAAATTATCCCACGGAAACGTAATATCGGGATAAAAGTATCCTATGATCTAAACCAGGATCTAAAGTCAGTGCCCATCAAAAGTCAATAGGTAACAGACAGATAGAGTTACTTTTGCATTTATAACATTTGTATTTATTTATTTATTTTATTTTTAGGAAAACATACAGCTAAACAGATACAGTAAGAAATAGCTTTAAATACAAAATATGGCCAATTACAAGTTTCCACATAGAGTACATAAATCATTTACGAAACAGAAAGTTGATAATAAACCATAAATAACACAAAACAGAAAAATTACTATTTATGCTCAAAGAAGCCATTAGCTAAAGTTTTCTTCAATTTAGCAACACTAGTATTGAAGATGTCGATATCAGGTTCCTGGCAGGTTGCCTTGTAAATACGACTCACTCTCACCATGTACGAGTTCCGCGCGTCCGTATGGAAATAGGAATGGCTCCATTAACTCCCCAATGCGCCTTGTTCATCATAGGGCAGGCTAGAAATCCAGAAAGCCTGGACGATGGAGATAATATCTTGCCGTGAAATGAAAACGGTATGCGGTCTCTTCATGAAAGTGTCACATGGACTAGTGTGATTGTTGGATAATTAAAAAGCTATAGAGTAATTGCAATATCTCGGTATTGTCGGTGTCATCAATATGGAACTCTCTATATATATCACATTTACATCTGATTGCAGGTGCTAAAAGCAGCGCGTCTACTTTGCAAGCCACCGCAGCCCGTTGAGTTCCTCGACGAACAAGAGATGCGTTACGTTTACTCTCTCATTTACGAAGTGTTTCGATGTGAGTTTACCAAGTACTTTATTCTCGTTCTCGAATGAAACTACGAGTACGAAAACAACAAAGTTTTCAATTTATTGGTCTCATGACTTAAATTTCGACCACAAATCCCCCGTGAAAGTTTTCTGCATAGGCGATGCCGTTAAAACACAAAATAAACCAATAAAAAACTCCTATTTCCCGAAATAAAAAGTTCCTTTGCGTGAACTTGTAAATGACTGACAAACAGCATATATAAATCAGTCCTATAGCGTTCATTTGACATCAAGAGTCAAAGCGAAAATGGAATAAAAGTGAAGTGTCACGAAGTAGGCTCATGGTTACGACTTGTAAATTAACGAACGCCATGCTAAGCTACTTTATTGCAGTTACAAAGCGTTATTCAACTTTATCAAGTTGATGCCTACACGATAAAGTTGCGATAAATAGCGTGCTAAGTTGAACTAGTTTCTTTATGACGAGTATTTTCATTTCGGTGTTTATATCTGCTCGCTTGATCTAAAAAAACTTATTATGGGTAAGAACTTAAGTTATGTGGCCAAATACCTATTTACAATATTGGAACTCGCTCACGAGAAATATAAACTGCGAAAGTATTTCCTTTCTGTATATATGAGAGAGAACTTGGTTCTACTAGTACATGTCTTGGTATGGTATAAGTTGGACACTGTTTAAGATATGAGAATCCCAAGCAAATAACTACAAATCGCAGAAGTACTGCCAAGCGATAGTTTATCTTTCTACTTATAAGACTCACTTTGCAAACCATTTTGCTATTCAAAAGCTCGGGCGAAGGTAATGTTCGGTCTGAGCTTTATCCAGAATTTCGTCAGACTAACCTAGGTACAATTTCGAATCTGTTTCTAGATTTTTTGTTTGGTATTTTATGCCAACTACAATACCAGCTAGAGCAACGAAAGATTTATCTACTGTAAAGCTGATATTATGTATGTGTGTTCGCCGAAATAAAAATGCCATGAATTCTTTGCTTCTTGCCCTTTTTATTATTCAGCACTTTGGATGTCTATCCATAAGAAGTTTTCGGTCACGCGACATATTTACTTTGCGGTTTTATTTGAACTTCGCTTTCGTAAGATTTTTATTTCAAAATAACGAGTTCATAATTTCAGATAAAACCATTTTGGATCAAGCTTTAGAAGCCATAGGATGTTTACAAGTTCATCTCGAGGTGAGTTGTGATGTTTTTGATATCGTTGTTCATATTATACCTATAGGTACTACCTAGTCATCTACGTTTCTTTGTATAAAAATATTTTCATTGACAACTAACGAATTTATAGGTACAGACGATTTCAAATTAATATGTTTAAAAAATTTGGAACTTTCGGCTACTGATGTTACTTAGCACCCTGTCAGTGGCAATGTAGATAAAATTATGCAGATACCAGTTCTCTCAACTATACACACTTTGAACAAGAGAAGCAGCAATAATGCTTGCCAAATACTTAATGGATCTATAAAATTAGATGGATCTAGACCGGAAACTAGGTATCCTGTTATCAGTTATACCATGACTGCGGCTGTCAGCTTGTAATTTTTGGATAGTAGTAGGTATTAACAAAGAATGCCCACATTAGCATAACAAGACAAAGCAGCATGAAAATCGTTAGTTGGCCAAAAATTTCGCCGATTTGAATTGTTATGTCGTTCATGAACTTGTAAAAAGATTGACGAAGGTCTTTTTTACCCGCTGCGGTTGTCAAGGCTGTATATTTAGCCCTCATTACCGAGCAGTAATAACTCCCAGTTAGGGTAGGTTCGACAAGATGTTACAATAAAAAGTATTCCCCATCTAACTCGCATTAAACGGCGCTCACGTGACCGAAACCATTTCTTTTTCGAATGTTGAGAATGCTCACGAAAATAAGCTCTATTTATGACCATTTATCCTTGTAAGCAAACGAAAAATTCGGCATTTTATAGATTTCGAGACTGATAAACTGGTTTCTATGAATAAAAACACGAATCGGCGTGTTCGAGACGTTTCAGAGAGACACCATTTAATTGGTGTTTTAACAAATGAGGAATTAATCCGAATTTCAAAAGTGCTGTAACAAATTAACTCGCTGCTTGATTTGTGTACTTTATTAATCATGGTGATACCTGCTGATGCTACATATACTTAGCGTTATAGTCATATTATTTAGGGCCTTAAAATACGGGTGATTTGCGAGCGTGGGTCCAGCGAGGCGATTTTTCAACCAGAGAGCACGTCACGTATGCACAACGTGTTCGCTGCGTTTGCGTAACGGGAGTGATTGAAACAAGAGCGAGTGAGACAAGCGAGTGTACAATTATGTTGAACACGCGGAGAACACGACGCGTAGTCGCGGTTAGCTCGCTTCGCACCGGCGGAGAGCACGCTCACAAAACGCCTCCCTGGAAACACGCTGACAAATCATCAGTGTGAGAACGCTCTTATTCACCAACGAAACTGTCTAATCTTATGTCCAGTTTGTCGCGCACCGCCACATAGTATGGCTGTTCCTGATGGAGTTGGCGAGACGGCGATGGGGAGCACGGCCGCGAAGTGAGATAGATAGAGCCACACTACTCTTGAAAGAGAACGGATACCCCTTTCAAAACATAGAGGGTATCATATGGGAGCAAAGGGTGCATCTTGCTGCTGCCGTAGCAAGAATACGTATAAAAAATCGGGCATTCTCGTAAGTTGTACGAACGTTATATATGAAAGGTGTCCCAGAATTATATTTAGAGCTTTACTTTTGCTTATTTTGAATGTAAGGGTCTGTCTAGATTATGTTATATAACAGATACACTTTTGTTATACATGTACTTACCAAATCCACACATGATCTACCATTGCTAATCTCTCTATAGAAATATGTTATACAATGCCGCCCATGGGCATGTAACCGTCTGTATTTTTCTGAATATTCATGAAAAATATATTATATCTTCTTTTAATTTTTTCTATTTTTTTTTTTCGTAGTTCCCATAAGATTTTATAGATTTACACTATGATTTTTAAATAAATACTGATGTTTTTTTGAAAAAAAATGTCTTCACCTCGTTTTTTTTTTCAATTTTCCAATTTTTGCGTAACCTTCTACAAAGTATTAGAAAACTATAAAAAAAAAAATGAATTAAACCAGTAAAGTCGTTCTCAAGTTATGGCGTGACCCAGGGAAATAGGGATTCATTTTTAACCGACTTACAAAAAGGAGGAGGTTGTACTTTCGACGCGTATGTATGTTTTTTTTTTTTTTTATATCCGCCGATTTCTCCGTCAATTGTGGACCGATTTTGAAAATTCTTTTTTTGTATTAAAGGGTATGCTCCCGGATTGGTCCCATTTAAATTGTATTAACTTTGCTTGGATAGTTTTTGAGTAAGCTTCAATAATACGTTTTTTATAAAAAAATGTTAGTTAATTCGATAAAATAAGTCATAAGCTTTTAGAAATAACAAACAGAATCCAAATCAAGCCGAGAAATGGCAAAAGTTACTCAAAAAAAAAAATTACATGAAAAATATTTAAAGCCCTTTTAAAGTTAATTTTCGATAATTTTTCATGAATATTCAGAAACATACGGGCGGTCACATGCCATAACACGTTTAGCATGTGGCACGCACGTTTTGACTTAAAATGATAGGTGCTCAAAATTACCTGAATCATCGAGTAACTCCATCCTTGCGTACTGAATATTTACTCATGCAGCCCAAATAAAAAGTGTGCCGTGCTTACGCAAAAATCGAAGGCCAAATATAACAAACATTGATGTATAAAGGTCATTACAATGTTTTATTGTTTTCAGGCTATCGGATTTATTGCCAGCCCATCTGCGCGAAGAGCGTGTGTCGGCGTGTGTCAACAAAGATACTGTTACGGGTTGGGTCAACACTTTCAAAGCCAAGTTAGTGCTGCTATACTCGTGATGTTTTTGACAATTTTCCAGCATAGCATAATCATCCTACATTGTTCCTACTGCTGGGAAACAGGTGTCCTGTGAGGAGTGGGCCGTAATCCACCACACGGGCCCAGTACGTGTTGGTAGATGTCACATGTCTTCGCATTTTTGGTCCTAGGACATGCCGGTTTCCTCACGATGTTTTCCTTCACCGTTTTGACAGCAGTGGTGATCAAATAATTTACACAAAGTAAAGCGCCTGTCTGGGTTCGAAGTTACGACCTACAATTGCCGTGTTTATCTTAAGAGGAAATGCGGGTGGTCTTTTCTCCATAGGAACGCTCTCGCCTGTTTTATTTCTGGTTTTATGACCTTAACAATGATTTTTTACAGTAAAATAAATTTTTCAACTAAGTACATGTATATCCCTAT
Source organism: Agrochola macilenta (assembly GCA_916701695.1). Taxonomy (NCBI): domain Eukaryota; kingdom Metazoa; phylum Arthropoda; class Insecta; order Lepidoptera; family Noctuidae; genus Agrochola; species Agrochola macilenta. The sequence goes on along the minus strand of OU753560.1, from coordinate 15,511,780 downwards.
GTTTTATCTTTTTAATGATGCATTAACTTTGTAAGCACTAGAACCCTCAAAAAATGCTCTTATTTTTTCTTTCTTTTCTATATGTTTTACTTATTCAGTTTATGAAATATCTTTTAAATTGGTCCAATATTGGAGGAGGAAATAGGCGAGAGCCAAACCTCGAATTATGAATTATATATGCCTATTTATATATGCCTATTTACTTAGGCTTTTCAGTCGGTTCTGCGGCTGTCCTTATCGCACGACTAGCGGCCGACCGCCGAGCGCTCGCGACAGCGATAGTTTCTTCAAATACGGTACCTAATTTTCAAAAGTCTCTCCGACCGCATTTCCTCTTAAGTTACTATTTTACGTCATATCCAACAAGCCAACCCTTAATATTTCACTGGCACTCTCGACACACGGTCTTTCGCACAAACTTTAGTTGGTCTGAGCTGGCCACCTAACTCGTTAACAGTCAAAGTAATCAGTCGGAAATATTTTTCAGAAAAGTGGCGTTGCTAGTGAAGAGGTTACACGAGTTGGGATACACGTACAGCAACTCTCGTCAACTTTGTGCTGGAGAGTACAGATTTGATCGTGTTTGTCCTAGGTTGGTATTACTTAAAAAAACAGGAGGTTATCAATTTGACACGTATTTATGTATTATTGGAACTGCAATATATTCCAAACAAATAAACAAAATATTTCGTATATGTATGTATGTTGTATTTATGTTTGTCCACGCATTTCTCCGAAACTATGAATCAGATTCTGACCATTTTTAACCGACTTTCAAAAAGGAGGAGGTTATATGTCATCGCGGATGTTTTTTTTTATGTATGTCCTCCGATTTCTCCGTCAATTGTAAACCGATTTTGAATTTTTTTTTTTTTTATGAAAGGGTATGCTCCCAAGTTGGTCCCATATAAATTTTATTAACTTAGCTTGGATAGTTTTTGAGTAAGCTTCAATAATACGTATTTTTCCCACTTATTATATGTCGATGATATGATGATAACTTACTGTCACTGTTATTTACATAGCAGGTAGTGGTTTTCGAATTTGTGTGGGGTAGGTACACACGGCTACACATCAAGCTATACATTTCCAGTTTATGCTGATCTCGCATTGTATAGGATTTCCGTACAATGTGAGGTCAGCTTATACTGGAAATGTATAGCTTGATGTGTAGCCGTGCGTACCACAAAAAAAAAAAAAATACGAAGTCGGTGGCAAAATAACAAAAAATCAAAACCCAAGACACCGACTTCCGAAATTAAAGTTATTTTTCAGTTTGTAGTGTTTTCGAAGTCGGTTGTATTTTTTTTTTGTAAAAAGTTTTTTTTATATTGGCTACCTTTGCTTCAACTTAGGGAACAGTGCAAGTTTCAGCAAACTCGGTTCAGTAGTTTCCAAGATATGGACTAATATATTATGTAAGTGTGAGGGTCTGGGTTATTGATACGAGCTACGGGCGTGGTGTCAAGGGGAAAACATCTCAAAACCGTGGTCAACGACAACTAAAAAGTGAAAAACAAACTAAACAAAACTGTGTCTTTGGTTCTGTATTTTCGTTTTTTGCCACCGACTTCCGAAATTAAACCAATTTTTGGTTTTTAAGAGTTTTTTTTTAAATGTTTTATAATTAATTAATTCGATTTCATTTCCAGATTTATTACTCTGCGTCCTCCAGCACACGAAAGCATAGGCCAGTTGGAGCTTGTAAAAGATGGAATAATAGTTCTTCAGGTAGATACCTACTAACATGGATGTAATTTCTCTAATGCTGTGGCCGCATCTGCGTCTATCGTGACTTAGAGCTTCGCACAGTGATACGATACACGCAGATGTGACCAACCATTATCGGTTATCGTCGTGATAGTTCGGGCTGCGTAGCACTAATCGCCCGGGTGGCGATGGCGGTGCATAACAAACGTGGCGAAGCCGCGCTAATGTGACCACCGCATTAGCGTGATAACTTTTTATCGAGCAAAACATACGAAGCTTCGGCACGCTTGCTTTGTCACGATAGACGCAGATGCGGCCGCAGCATTAGCTAATAATGAAACGTTCAGAGATTACCTACGACAGGTTATCCTGTAGTCGTTAATCTTGCTGTTTTGTTATCACTTTTATCTAATCGCATCGTTTAGTAAAAACCATTTCATCTTCGATCTTTTCATCTTTTGGGGAGGGTTGCGGGCTTTTGAAACCAAGACAATCCAAAACTCTTTTAATGTTAAGCCACTGTTGCTGTTGCTACTATTGGTTTCTTGCTTCAGGAGCGTGAATTCTGCGAGGGCGCATCAACTTTATGTCGCGCTCTTCGCGCCAATTCACTCCGAGGTGTAGTCGCTCAAACGCACGCGTCTTCGCCGCGTTGTTCGGCATACCTCGCTGCCCAGCTACGGGAACTAGCCGCGGTACTCAAAGCAAAGGCGCCAGCAGCACCAGCCACTCCTGAACTTGGGAAACTAGTCGTATTTGGAGCTGGTGACAAGTACGTTCAACATTCTCTCATCAATTTATCTGAGATTTGAGTCTGAGGGCAAGATTTACAGACTGCACCGTTTTATTTTATACAAATAATGTTTATATTCATATAATACGCTCACTTTACTTATACGGACTTACATTTTCTTGGTGAATGGTTTTTGACCGATGCTTTTTTCATAAATGTTTTTACTGAACGTCTGCGTCTTTTAAGTTAAAAGTTCGACTCGCACCGACTGTGTCCGGACCAATATGTAACAGTTGTTTGCGTTCTCTTTTAAACAAACTTCGGTCTTCTTTCTAGAGTGGAGAGCTACGTCTGTGCTCTACGAGAACTGGGCATTGAAGCGTCAGAGGCTCCACAATCCGGAGCTCCAGTGTGCGTCATCAGTGAGGCCGTACATTGTGACACTCCTGCAGTCGTAAATGCGTTGGATGGAGTCGTGGCTGTGCTAGCTACGCCTCCTAACTCGTACTCAGCCGTTACGGATCCGATTGATCTTGTTTGTGGACGCGGCGGAGACCTTGCAATGCTCGAGGTATGATTAATGCTACCTAAATTGACAATTTAAAGTTCAAAGACAAGCAGAATAGGATAATCCAAAAATATACGTTTTATCCTGTTTTAGATTCTCACAGAATCGGAAATAGATGTGAAAGGCAAAGAGCGAGTGCAATTGATATTGGAGGAACAGAAGAGAACTTTAAAGTCACTCATGTCGAAACCTCAGGTAATTTACAAACACTAAATTATTGACCATAAACTCATTTCTAACTTCAGGCAACTTCCAATTTATGTCCATTTTAGATCCAACTGATTTTGTACGAGACTCATTCGGCTTTGGAAGCAGAGAATCAGGCGCAAATCACGCGGGCCGTGGCGGAAGCGAACAGACTGGCACGTGAACGACATGCCTTTCTGAAACGGAAACACCGACACCCTGTAAGTTAGCTAAATATACAGTTTCCTTCCAGAATCTTCCTAAACTTGCGAATATTGCCTACACATCGATTGACTTAATTCTGGACTAAAACCAACTTAATCAAACCTGTATAAACCTTTGTTTTTTCCAGAGCCCACAAAAGCAAGTTACCCATTCAACTGTCAATGAAACGATTGTTGTGAACGAGGCTGGGGTCACTAATGAACCCGTCGCAGTTAACGAATCGTTGACTTCGCTGAGCACGATATCTCGCTCCGACTTAGATAAAGAACATCCAGACGCCGCTATCGTTAGTGAATGTCCAGTCGAAACGAGTCCTTCCGTGTCCCCTCCTAGTACAGCCAAGAGTAAGACTAGTGACACTGTTTTGAAGAAACAAGCAGAGAGTATGGAAGTGCAGTCACGGCTGGGGACGTCAAAAGAAAGACCTATCCCTGATATGCCCACCAATGACATTCCTAGAGACCCTGATAAAGATAGTCCTAATGTTGTTGTAAGTAAAGAACACTCATAAAAATCTAACACCGGTAGCACACTTCTGCCTCGAAACCATAGCAGCGAAACCGCAGTAGTTCAATTCAACTGGCTCCCGTCATGTTTCGCTACTCGCATTCGATTCTAGTAGCGGAAAATGACGCGATTCAGTTGAACTGAACTAGGTACTCCGGTTTCGCAGCGGAGATGTGCTACCGGCGTAAACGAGTCCTATTTAATTTCTACCCTCCGTTATAATTTTGAAAATAACTCCGTTGTTGTAGGTGCCAAGTTGTGATTTATTTGAAATAAGGACGCTACCAAATCTGGGGAATGGTTTGGATATCAATTATATTCTGGACAGAGACGGGTGTTACCTCGGCCTTATTCAGAGGAAGGTTAGGTTTCATCTTACTAATATATGGCGATCAATTTAAATTTTCCCGAGCTATAGCGACTGCCCTAGAACACCAACGCATCCATAACATAACATCACATAACATTTGGCGTCTTTCCTTGATTTAAAGGAATATAGAAAAAAAATAGTAAATAACTAAAACCCAACTACGACAAAACCGTCATCTAAAAAGGTATAAACAAGACATCTAACAAAATAACATCGGTTTTCGTATAACCGAAGTCGCTCGTAATACTCCTTTGGCTTTGCCCTACCTAGTTGGGTAAAGTAAAAATCATTTCGATTTTATGATTAAATCGTTTTTTTATTCACGTGGTCGGTATTAGTCTCATAAGGTGATTCGAGACCTAGACCTTGCACAACGTAGGTTGTCCGCAGGAGATCACCCGGCTCGACGCAAAGTTCATGATACGAGTGGCGGAGGAACGCGGGCTGTTCGGGCCAAGCGCGGGCGCAGCGCCGCCACAGCGGCGCAAGCGCGTCGAGACTGCGCAGCTTTCACCCAGGAGAAGACGACGCAAGGGTAGCTTTGAGGCGAGTTAAGAACCGATTTTCTTATGTCTTAGTTGAATGAATCCCGTAGCCATTCATAATTTATTTAAGTACCTACATACACTTTCCAAAAATAAGTAGGTATGCGCTTCGGGGATCATCGTCTATCTTCGGAAATACGAACGCGCGATCCATACCTACTTTGTACTAGGTACCATGGTTACAAAATTATAGACTAACAACTCTATGGCAATTCCAAAAACTTTTCAAGACTTTTGAGTGACAAATGACGATTTGGAACGGAGTAGGTAACTCGACAGAGAGAAAACTTCATACACACGCGGAATGATAGGCGTATTACAGTATTAGTACAAACCGAAGGGGTACTGCAAAACTTAGAAGCATTGCCTCAGAGTACATCTACCGGGTGCGGCGATTGAACTGTCCGTCTCTATCATACTGTTTTAAAATTCGAACCACTGAATCGAACGCCGCGAAAATTTCAAATGTTGGTCTTTGACATGTTCTCTATCATCATTTGAAGTGAATCTGTTGTGATTGAAACACATTCGAATTTAGAACAATGGATTTAAAACGAAATTCAGTGATTGCTCTTCATTTGGAGGGAAAATCGAATATCAAAATACGTCGAGCGCTGCCAAATCTTAAATTGAACGAGAAATTTGTGCATCGCACTATTCAACGTTATAATGAGAGTGGTAGCGTTAAGAAACGCTACGGTGGCGGACGACGCTGTACTGCAACGGCGCCAGCAGTTGTCGAAAAGGTGCGTCATCGATTAGACAGAAATCCAGCGCGCTCAGCAAACCAGCTCGCGCAGGATCTCAAGGTGAGCGATCGCAGCGTTCGTCGCATATTGAAGGAAAAGCTTAAAGTCAAACCATTAAAAAAAAACCTTTCTCAGGAACTCACTGCTTTACAGCGTAGCAAACGGTTGGATCGATCGAAAGAGCTGATTCGCTTGCTCGACTCTGGCGACCTTCCCAATTTGGTGTTTTCAGATGAGAAAACTTTTTGCGTTGAACAGTTTTTAAACAAACAAAATGACCGTGTTTGGTTGAAGGGACGTGTCAGCGACCATTCCGACGAATTGCAAGTCACTCGACGCCAAGGAGCCGACCAAATCATGGTCTGGGCGGCGGTGTCTGAAAAAGGCCGTTCTCCGCTCGTTTTTCTTCCAATGGGTCGCAACCAAGTCAAAATAAACCAACAAATCTATCGAGACAAAGTCTTGCGACCAGGGTTGATACCGTGGGCACGCAACACATTCGATTCCGAGCGTTGGACATTTCAGCAAGACTCGGCACCATCGCACAGAGCAATTGGAACGCAAAATTGGTTGAAAGCAAACGTTCCAGTGCTGATCGACCGAGATATGTGGCCCTCGTCATCGCCCGACTTGAATCCGCTAGACTTTCGTATTTGGGGTGTTTTACAGGCCAGGGCCTGTGCTAAAAAACACACTTCAGTGGAAGCGCTCAAAGTTACTCTTACGCGAGAATGGAATTGTTTGAGTGACGACGTCGTTCGAGCAGCCTGCGCTTCTTTCAGAAAGAGACTTCAGCTTGTAGTAAAGGCTAAAGGCGGTTTTATTCCTTCGGAATAAGTCATAATAAAACTTTGAACTCTCTATTTTCACATGGCAAAAGTGTTTAAATAAATATTGAAAATTAACAGAAATATTTCATTTTCACATACGGACAGTTCAATCGCCGCACCCGGTACATAGGTAAGGGTTACCTATGTAGATGTACTCTGTGGCGCGACGTTCGTGCTAATTCGGAAACACGAAGTTTACCGAAGCGTATACCTGTTCTGGTTTACCTGTATATATTATTGGAACGAAGTTCCTTGCGAAAGGGGGCTAGACGAAAAAAATTAAGACCAAAAGTTGTAACGACACTTTTTGCTATAGTTGTAAGCCGTGCTGCGTGCGCGTGTTTCTCTGTCTGTCTCTCTGTATCTCTCTCATAGAAAGAGGAACTTCGTTCCATCCGGGTGTCCCTTGACACCTCTCAAGTTTTATATAACGTGTTGTTGCTATACAAATAAATACTCAGGTGGAGCGAGTAGCAGCCCCGACATACGCGTCGATGTTGCGCGCCAAGCGTCGCGGCAGCGCGCCCGGTTGCCTGACGCCGCTGCCGAGCGATGCTTTACATTGCGAGCGACATGCACGACAACAGGCCGCCGCTGCAGTCACCGCCGCCGCTTGCACTTGCAACGCTAGACACAGGTATAGATAGTGCCATCCACGAAGACGCGCCCCACTCTCTTCCTAATCGCGTACAGTACTTACAGTAACCGTGTTTAGGAAGAGTGGGCGCGTCTTCGTGGATGGCACTATCTATAGTACAGCGGCATAATTGCGTAACAAACTTACAATAGCAATCGATGACAATGCTTTTCATTCATTCATTGCGTTATTTACGTCGTTGAACAAACGAATTGTTCAAACAAATGCAAGAAGCAATGGATTAGCAATTTCCTTCAAAATCTTTCATAATGTGATTGAAATTATGTTACGCAATTAGGGTGCAGGCTTTCCTTTTGAACTCAAATAAAAAAGTACCGGACGCTAAAACGACGACAAAACTGTTTAGGATGTAAGTATAGCGCTACAAGGATCTTTTGGCGCGTGGCGAAAATCGGCACTAACGCCGCCATCTTGTTTATTCAATACATTTTATAGATAAAGCTATTGCACAGGGGTTTATTTATAAACGTTGCTTAAAGTTAAGTTATGATTAGCGACTGTTTACCCATACATTTTTGACGTTTGAACATCATAACTTTATGCAAAGTTTTTAGATAAACCCCTTGTCTGTGCCAAATATTTACCAGCGGTTGTTGCTGACAGGGTGGTCTGTCAATATCATTCGAGCGAGCGCCAAAAAATCCTTGGAGCAGTGTAACGGTAATGAATTATTCATGTGCTTCCCTACCGTATTATTAGACGTTAACGAATAGCGCTCCATTACAAACGATTGATTGGTTTAGTTCCTCAGGAGCGTGGAAAACTCGCACGTTTGCGCTTTGCGTATAGTGACTGGGATAGCATTTTCTGTCTCATTTAATCAGTAAAATTCCTGTCCTCTTTTTGACAGTCTGACGTGATAGAAAACTACATATTTGACGATCTGTTCAATTATAAATTGAGGTGTCGCATGGCTAGACCAGAATGCGTCATAGACATGACATGCGCTGGAGACGCATGCGTCACAGACATGACATGTTTGTAGGATGTGAGGCTGGGGGTAGGCACATACGTCATCAACAGTGCACGTAGGCTAAAAACCTAAATCGAAACCTTGAAAACAGTATTATAGCAACTTTGGCATTCAAATTCTTCCGTAGATACCGCCGCTCCTCAGCGAGTGGCGTGTCTGGAGCCCCGCGTGAGGACGAGATGGCCTCGCGCCTGCCAGAGCCGCCGTGCCGCCAACCGTTCCCACTCGTGGTTCACGATCTACAACTTAAACCCGTTTGTAATCAACATAAGATTTTCGCTTCCTGAATTACGAGTGTACCAGTCCAGAATAACACTGTTTAAGTTTAGTGTAACTTTGTATGTCACCAGCCGGTTGCTAGGAAATAAATCGGTTTAAATGTCGTAACGCTGTCATAAAAAAAAAAGTACAGCGAACATTGTTAGTCCATCTGAACTTAGTCTAAGGGCCTTTTTCTCCACCTACGATTAGGTTCTCGTTAACTTACTTGGCAGATAATATCCTACAAATTCTGTTCCATTTTTGTTTTTTTTTTGTAAGTAGTGACTATTCGGACATCGTGAAATAGGCCCTAATTCTAGTCTATGTGAAGCCGCAAACAGATGATGCTGATCGGATTCGGATCCCTCGTACAAGTCTCGACAACTTATGCTATGCACAAACTAAGCTCGTTATACTAAAAGCAGTCAGCAGTCAATCGTTTGTATAGTAAGCATGTTTGTAAATTTCGAAATTGTGCTCGCAGAATCTGGTTGTGGCTTTTAACGCCAAACTGTTTGTTAGGCTACAGGCACATTACTGTTACCGAATGAACAGCCAGCGTCAAAATAATAGGGACTGTCCAAAATGAAAATCTTTTGACTCTATTTTTGTCACAATGATAGTTGTGTACCCAGGGCTGGGCAAAATACATGCTTTGCTTTAATTGAAATACAAATTACAAAATACAGTATCGCAAGTAATTAAAATACAAAATATCTTTAAGTAAGGTATTTGAAATATAAAATACAAAATACAGTATTTTAGCTATTTTTAATTGAAATACAAATTACAAAATAAGTAATCTAGACCAGAATGGGCTGAAAAGTAGAGATTGACAATTCGACGTACATTTTTTTGCGTTTTGTTGGCCAATTTTGACGTACAGTCATAACGTACAGTGTACATAACAGATGCAGTGTTGCCAACTCTAATAGCTGCTTTACCATCATTGCACTCTCGCCTCGCACTCACACTCACGATCGCTAAATGAAGGTTAAATGTATTTTTGTTAAAATGAATTTTGAAGTCTCAAGTATTTGAAATACTAATTACAAAATATTTCGTCGTCAGGTATTTGAAATACGAATTCCAAATTACATTATAAGGAAGTAATTGAAATACAAATACCAAATATGTGTTTGTATTTCAATTACGTATTTGAATTACAAGTAATTCAAATACTGCCCGTATTTTAATTACAAGTAATTCAAATACTGCCCAACCCTGTGTGTACCACACTCATTCTGAAACACCCTCTGGGCGATTGAGATAAAGTTTAATTTTCAATGCTGTCCCTATTATTTTGAAACTCACTGAATAACATACAATACACTTCTGTCATTTTAATTATACATGAAGGAGTTAACACATTAATAAGTGCTTTTACCTTTAGTTAATGAGATCGTATTTTTTATACATTTTCTTTTAAAGTTTAGGGTAAATCTTACTGTTTATATTTTCATATGTGCCTCTTTATGATAAACATCAGCTGTTAAACCTAGACAATAGCAAAGAATTCAGAAATATCGTTTATTATTATCATGTCACTTCGTCATCATCAGAAACGAATTATAACTAATTAAATGTATTGGTGTTCAGCCTATTATTTTTCACGACTTGTTGTTGATCAGTTTCAATGATTTCCTCTTTAGACTAATATTTTTCCACAATACAAAGTTTCATAATCAACTGTTGTTTTATTTACCGCATGACGCTGTTTTCTATCCTTCGATCGATTATTGTCCCACAAAACTCTCAAAACTAAATCAAGAAGCACGCGGAGCAGGACAACCATAGAAACGGATTTTAGTTATGGTTCATAGAATTGTGAACATCACACTTAGCATTACCACAATAGAAACGGGTTTTGTCGACGGAAGAATAGACAAAATGACAGATTGTGACTGTGTATCTGTCATTTTGTCTATTCTTCCGTCTACAAAATCCGTTTCTATTGTGGTCATGCTAAGTGTGATGTTCACAATTCTATGAATCATAACTATAAAGCAAAAGGCTGTCGACATGTGGCATGTGAATGCGGCAGTCATAGTAGCCAAGCCAAGCAAAGCGCCTCGGCAAACACATGAGGAGGCTCTCGTTTCTCAATTGCAATTGAAGCACCGCTTTCTGGATCAAGCCCTTGCTGGCTTGATCCAGAAAGCGGTGCTTCTGGAGACGACGCGTATTGTTAGGAGGTTCCTCTTTTAGGAGCCCTGACCACCGGTACCACGGGCCTTGTTTCCGATACCGGCGGGCTATATTTTGCATTTTAAACTGTTTTTTTTTAATAAAAATTTAATTTATATGTATTTTAAATGTAATAAAGGAAACAAAAACTGTGTATAAATAAAACAAACTTTATTCATTCATGTTACAAAGACCAGTAGAGGCTCATTTACAACAATACTCGTTTGTTCAACGTCATTACTAAGCGCGTTACGTTAAAGCATTCCGAATCCTTTCGAGTAGCTTATTGCTTTCATCAGTCTGTCTTGTAGTTTGTCCTTTGTTTCGTACTCTGGTAGAAGGAGGACATTGAAGCAGGTATGTGCGGTGGGGAGACGGTCACAGTCGGGACCATTCCTTGCGATGACGAGTTTGAGGTGACTTAGCCCCCCTACGGGGACGCGGTCAGATCCTGTCGTGAATTGCAGAAGTTTCCGTTTGTCATCCAGCGACAAACTGTGGACGAGGCTCCAGAAGTCTTTTATTGTTTGAGAGTCTGATGTGTAGCCGCCGTCATATTCTGTTGATTTTTCTAGCTCGTTGAAGTCGAAGTTCTGTAAGTAGAGACTGATATTATAACTTCTGGAATAACACACGGTTTTTTTCTGAGGGTTGTTAATTGAAATTATAATTTACTTATCCATGTTCAATATAATAAATTGGGATCAAGTACTTATCAGCTTAGTTTTTAGTGGTGACGCGCAATGACGATCGCGTAATCATAACACGATTTAGTTTATAACCCTTTTTTAGTCAGGACAGGATAAACCGTTCACATCAACTTTGCGGGACTTTGAACTTCAGTCATACGTCTTTATCTCACATGTGCGAGCCATTTTAGAACAATTTACCCAAATTCAAGAACAAAATGTCAATAAAATCACTTACCTTGCTACCGCACACAAGCATCTCGACCTCTTCGGGTCGGAACAGCGCGGCTAACGGGCTCTCATCCGTGACCATCAGGAACCCGCGCCTGAACGCCTTGAACTGAGTGTCCACCGACTCGTTCAGCAAGAAATCTGAGTACAATTCTATGAATTCCTGGAATTAAAGGTGGGCATTGATACAGAGAAAATTTCTAGGAAAATTGGGAAGGTTTCAAGGGGGTATTTGAAAATATCAAGGGCGAATTAGAAAATACCAGAGGAATCCGAAAATATCAAAGAGGAAAGCGAAAATATCAAGGGGGAATTTGAAAATATCATTTCAGAATATGAAAGTATCAGGATAGAATGCGAAATTTTATGAGTAATGTAAATTGTAACTATGAATCATAGTAAGTGTTCTTACCTTTTTATTTTCCGGTGTAACAAATATATCATCTCCATTTTCTTTGAGATCATGGAAGATGGCGTTTCCGAACACATCCTGATAACAGATCCTGAACGTCTGGTAGTATACTTCTTGTAAATCACTGCCTGTATAGTCGAGCATGTCTTTTAAACCGTTGTATAGCGTCTGAAAAGATAAATCATATTATTTAGAGTGATTTGAGCAGCGTGGTAAATTTTTTCTACGGTATACCCGAGCTGCTTTAGCGTGACAATTGCGGTCATTGACCCACCCACATTTTCAAGCATTCTTTCATTCAAAAACTGAAATAACGTAACCGTTAACGTCCTCAGTCAATATCTATCCTGATCTTCAACATGTTCCAATAACCAAAAACCATACAAAGTTTATTGTTGGGGTTCTTCCGGAGTGATATTAATGAAAGGGCCGCTAATGCCATGTAAATCGACTCCGGTAGTGATAGTTTATTCAAATAAAACAATTATTTAAATATCAAAATGCATGAGTGAAGTGTAAGTCTGAACGCTTTTGCAGAGTCTGAGGAGCCTGAGGTCATCGAGTCACGAATCTATTAGACAAACTAGCGAAACATGCAACTCTATTCAGAAGAGGCTTTTCTAGAATTTTACTAGATTTTATTAGAAATACTATGGAAAGAAAGAAAGAAAGATATTTTATTTGGGTCACACACAGGAATTACCAACAATTAAAAACGAACAAAATAATTTCAAAAAACGACCTGTGGGAGGCCAAAAAGGCACCTATCCCGTAGCCGTTGCAAGTCACGAGCACGCATCATGTGACTTTTATGAGCACTTACATAAGGTTGAAATGTCCATGATTGACAATGGCTATAGCTAGAATACTTACAGGATTCCAATCTGCCAAGTCTTCGAAGGAACCCTTCTTTCCCATAAGCTTCCTATACACGACCATAGGGAAGTTGACAGCGAGTATAACGTTGTTATATATCGCGAGCCCGAGCACAATGCCGATCAACGTGAACTGTGCCTCCGTCTCGAATGAAGTCATGTTGAACCTGCAATATGAGAAGTTTGATTGATTTAGATGTCTTACATAAACATAACACATAACACCACACCTAGTCTCCCAGAAGGGTTGGGCAGAGGCAGGGCCAGATTTAAGACAGGGCAACAGGGGCCATGGCCCCGGGCCTCCACAATTCGATATTTTTTTTGATAAAAAAAATCTATTAGCAAATGCTCTACTACTATTAGGAAATCTTCTATTAGCAAATACTCGAAAATTCAGAGCTACATTTCCAAATTTCCGTTGAAATTACGTTGAGAATGTACTTAGTGTTGATGGCGTCGTACTGCACTGGAGAATGCTCATTTTAAATGAAATTATAAAAAAATTACTTTGGACTACAATGAAATAGAACTATACTTGGTATTGAAAGTGATTTACTCCGAGAACTGGATTTCACCGAAATTATCAATGATTTTTCGACGAAAAAACCTTTAAAAGTTCCAATCGCCTAACATGTTTATATCTTTTATTCTTTTGTATTTTAGTACCTATTATGTATAAATGATTGAAAAGTATTTATTTTTTTCGTCTGGTTCAAAAACAAAGTCGGTGCCTCCACTTCTTGGTTGCCCCAGAGCCTCCACACTTTTAAATCCGGCCCTGGGCAGAGGTGTACCTGTAGCAGGTACACCCACATTTTGCCAGTTATGTATAATTCCCATGTAATAGGGGGCGAACCTGGGCTGCTACTCAGAAATTCCAGATAGAAAAGCCCAATAACAATTTGCCCAACCCGGGAATCGAACCCAGGACCTCAAGCACAGCAGTAGCGCTTGCGACCAGTCGACCAACGAGGCAGTCGTCTTCATAGTAAATGTATACAGATCAATACAACCAAAGAATGATACAAGAGATAGCGCTATACGTCCTGTAAAGCGCCTTCTCTTTCGCGCAATGGAACTGACTGACTTTTCACTCCCATATACGGTCGGTACAGTGGTTAGTAGGCTATCTTGGCAATCTGACTTGGCTTCACATGCCGTCGAGAAATATCTCTCAGGCATGCGGGTTTCCTCACGATGTTTTCCTTCACCGTTTTTGAAGCAAGTGATAATTATACAATACGCATATGAAACCGAACAGTCAGAGATGCGTGCCGTGGGTTCGAACTCGAGACCTATGACTTGGTAGTCCGACGGTCACACCACTAGGCTCACAGTTGGTACAGTAAGAATGATAACGATGACACTATGACAAAATCTGACATACACTTTATAATCTAAGTAGAAAACATCATACCATACAGTAAGCGAGTCGTTTTGCTGCGTGAACATGCCGTAGTCAGCGTTGAAGATCTCTTCCACTATCAGCTGGAAGAACTCCTTAGAGACCCCTCCTTCGTCCACACCCTGTTCTCCTTCGAACTCCACCACGAGCTGCTTCTTCAGGTCTAGGGCACGCTCCATGGCTACCATTTCCAGCTGAAGATTTAATTTTGAAAGATGAGTGGACACTTTTAAAATGTTAGTTTTGTGTTAAAAAAGTCATAATAAGGTTTTATGAAGAATAAGTTACGATTTGAATGTCCATCACTTAAAAAGTATGGAAATCAGATATGACAGGTTGGTCTCGAACAGTAATACGGCAACTCGGTATGAGCTCACTTAGAGCGTTATCACAACTATCACACTGACGATTTGCCGAGGCGGTTCGCGAGCGTGATCTCCGCGGGTGTGAAGCGAGCTAGCCGCGACTACGCGACGTGTTCTCCGCGTTTTCACAAAATTGTACACTCACGACAATCACGCTCGTTACCCAAACACGGCGAATACGTTGCGCATAGGCAACAGACGCATTGAATTTTTTTTTTATCACGGCGCGATTTTATCGTGCACTGGATTTGCAACTCTCGGTGTTAAGCCGAGCATTGAGAATCTAATAGAGTGCAATCCAGCGCAGCGCTCCAAAAAACACATTGTTGGATTTTTTACTCTCAGCGCTAAGCAGAGCGTTGAAAACCCTTTAAAACAATGACCCGTTGAAACAATGACACGTGGGGACCTGAGCTATGCGGATTAAACCTACTTAATACCTGATGTTGTCCATTATTTATTGTCATGTATTGTGTATATGTTTTATTGGAGATCCTAAATAAAAAAATCGACTCACCCCAACGAGCGCATCATCAATAATATTATTCCTCCGTACTTTAAGCCTTAGGAATGGCATGGGCGGTGCGGCCCCGACGACCGCGTGTAACAACGACACGCGTCGCTCCGAGTACATTCGGATGCGGTTCTCGTAGTAGAGGCCGAGCGACTTCGTGGCCACAGTTAGGATGAAAGGATACCTTAGGAACGCGAATTTTTTACCTGAAATGCGGAAGTTCATACTTTATGAATATTGTAAGCTCTTGTTGTTTTTGAACGTAAATGTTATGTTAAAAACATTTTTTTTACTGATTCTAATCAATCAATCTGCATAACCTTTTCTCAAATATGTTGGGATCGGCTACCAGTCTAACCGGATGAGCAACCAGTATTTTACATGAAGCGACTGCCTATTTGACCTCCACAACCGAGTAACTAAGTAATACGATACCCCTTGTTAAGACTGGTTGTCAGAATTTCCGGCTTCTAACGACCCGTAACGACTGTCAAAGATCCACGAATGGAAGCTGGGACCAATACCACGTGCTTTCCGAGGCACGGAGGAATCACGGTATGTAAAGATGGTCACCCATCCACGGACTAACCCCGGCAAGCGTAGCTTAACCTGATGGATCGACACATGGGACCGTTATTACTTATCGACGAGCTCCTCTGAAACTTATTTTAATATATAACCTTTTCTTTTTCTTGCATTTAGCATATAAGCGATTTGGTGTTCCTACTACTGTTTGCTTATTTTGTTACTTAAATAGGGTGAAAGATTTGTTCTGATAGATGAACCTGTTTAGCAGTAAAGTTTTTTTGTGACACCAATAGTCAATGGTAACAGGTGGTGTTCTTCAAGTAATCATTTATTTACCAAAAACTTAGCCTAGATAACATCAGTGTTGTTTAATTATGAGATGGGTACGACTATTACAAATGAGCAATTCCACTGAAGAACACTGTCCTTCAAGGTACAGGGTGTTCCTAGTGTAAGGGATTTTACAAAATATTTATCTGATGTTTACATATTTATTTCCTACCTTCTGCTTCCGCCTTTGTTTGTAGTAAAATATGTAAACTAGGATAAGAAGGTCCAACCAGTATTAAAATAAATGGGTATTCTATCAAACCATGCAACCTTATTGAATTTTGTAACCTTTGTGAACGATCTTTAGAGTTGAACTGTGCTCTGTGAGCCCAGTTTATTTTTTGAATGGCGGTTTTAGATTACTCTGAAAGAGGTTTTTTATAATTTGACCTCACCGCTGTACCGCCCCTTACGAATGCATAGTGAGGCGGGGGGCGTCTTTCCATTCTATACAAGGCCAGAACGCAAGGGTGTGAAACTAATCGCGTATAGATTGGAAATCACTTTTTCGTCGAATCTATACAAGAGTAGTACGCAAATACTCGCGTATACTTCGTAGTGACCTAATTCACTACCTTATTCCAAAATATACAGTGCCAGTACGCATACGGACTAATTGTGTATAGATTGCGACAAATTGTGAACTGGTATTCAACTTGTTTGCGACGTAATGCACCTTCCTAAATAGCCTGCCTGGCTGGGAGCAACTTGGAAGTAGCGCTCGCCGGCCGCTCCCGCGGCACAGCTCACTGCGTTCGCTCGGCTCGCGCGCAGTTGGTCACAGTTCTAACCTAACCCATTTCATATTCCGTTATCTGTTAGCTGTTCCATATCACCCGGTTCAATTTATTTTTATTTTTTAATCTATATTATTAAAACTCATGTCAAGCGTAAGTGATGTAGTATAGTTTGGAACCAGGTCGCGCGCGTCCACGTTACCAGCTATACACGAGCAGTACGCAAAATTCGTGTATACATTGTAATCACAGATTTAATAATAGCAGTACAATGTATACGCGAGCAGTTTCTTATAGCTACGTTCTGGCCTTGTATAGATTGGAAATACGCTGAGGCGGGGAGCGGGTCGCCGTGAGCGTTGACGAATGAGCGGCTGTCTCGTCGCGCCAATACCTAGGACGTGGTGCAGCGGTATCGGTCAAACTATAGCGAATGTTACAAAATATGAATAGAAACATACCTTTACTTATTTCCGTCTTAAAATTACCGAAGTCTATGTCCATTTCAATAGTATCACTAAGAGGTTCGTTGTAGAATTCCTCGAATGGCAGGTATGGCTTTCTAGCATCTAAAACATTTATATCTAATTCAATGGCTGAAACAAAACAATCTTATATTAATATTGGGTGCAATAAGCATGTAGCATAGCGAGTGTTGCAGGTAAGGCAAACAAATAATAAAAAGTAATATTAATATATAACTGGCCCACTGTAGAACAAAAGCCTTTTCCTAAAATTCTGAAGCAGAGAAAAAGTATGTGATAATTTAACTTTATTCGTATCAAAAGCGCAAAAACAAGTCAAATTAAATAGAAATGGTGCAAAGTAAATGCAAATTCTACACATGCATAAAAAATAAAATGAATGCAAAAGTATAGAAATCGTGAGTTTGCACAATCAAGCTACCGAGAATTTTATATCAAATAGTTTGATTATTCTAAAATCAACCTTATTAATATGCAGTTAAAGTTGTAATTTCAGTAATACAATGACATTTTTATTTTCGTAGCTGCTAAAGGCGCTAACTTCTCTAACATTTCCTAAGTATAGCTAGGAGTGCTAAGAATAAAGTGTAAATTTATAACAAGTGAACTTTTAGAACTTTTGTTGTTTCCACGGCGCACATAATTTTGTTACTGGATTTACTCTCTATTTAGTTATTTTGCATGAACTCTTCTCAAAAGACTGCTTGGTCTAGTGGTCGCAAGCGCTTCTTTTCAACTCCCTGGGCTGGGGGTTGTTATTGAGTTGTTCCATCAAGAATTGCTAAGTAGCAGCCCGGAGTCTGGAGTTGTGCCCGGTTGATGGCAAAAGACTCGCCCCTATTACATGGGACTTAAACATAACCGGCGAAATGTGGGTGTATCGCACACCACAGTCTAACTTCAGGGAAAACTAGGGTCTGAAAACTTTTATAAATTACGGTACAGGTATCAAAGAATTTTGGTTACTTCTACAACTAAGGTCACTGCTATCTGGGTAACCAAGAAGAAACATGTTACCTCTATTTAGGTTACCGTTTCACGGTTACACACACACAGGCGATGCGCAACCTTTGACTAATGCCGACGACACGTGTAAGTTCAATCAATCTGCCTTTTCTCAACTATGTTGGGGTCAGTTTCCAGTCTAACCGAATGCAGCTGAATGCCAGTATTTTACATGGAGCGACTGCCTATCTGACCTCCACCCTTACCATACCCTTTGTTAAGACTGGTGTCAGACTTTCGGGCTTCTGACGACTCTTAACGACTGTCAAACATCTACGAATGACAGCCGGGATGAGCCATGGATCGACCCATGCGGCTGTTATTACTTAGCCAAGAGACACACAACACGTGTAAGTTAGAGGTAATAATTATTTCGGTAACCGGTAGTAATACTAGTTGTATTTAATTTAAGGTAACCTTTAAAACTACCTGTAAAAAAATATAAATGTTGTAACTGACAAAATACCCCCATTGATCATGCCGGTTTTGGTCCCTGGAGAAAACAGTCATGATGTTATCTTAAAAACTACACTTTCTATGTCATACCAATAAATGGGACTTCAGAAAACAATATACCGTACGAGTGTTTTATACAGGAGCATGTTTACCTAAGGGATCATCTGGCTGCAAGTGTTTAGAGGCCTTTATAGATGACGGTGGGTACAGATGTCCGAGCACGTTCTCCAGCGGGTCCTGTTGGTTCGAGAGCACTATCGGCTCTTCGCGCAGGTTGTTTGACTCCATCAGACCAGCCAGCATGTTTGCGTAGTATACTATCTGTGGGTGAAAAGTTGTTTGTTAGCAAGATTGTTATTAAAAAAATATAAATTTATACTCCATTTGAAACAAGTTTTGACATTTTAAATAAACCTTTTTTACAGTCCCTTCAACCGATTTTGACTTCTATTGCGTTGGTGGGATGACAAATGGCAGCTGCAGTAAACAGTAGGTATTGTAACCACTTTTTTGCTTTTAATGCCATCCATATGCCTACGGTATAGAAGTCAATATCGGTTGAACGGACTGTAATAAAGGTTTATTTAAATGTCTCAACTTATTTCTATTATCTAATTTACTATATTATTTTTAATGAAATATAGAGAGGTTTTTTATTCGTAGCTTGGTTTGTCCATCAGCGAAATATTATGCAGTATGTGGAATAGCAACTTTTCTTTGCACAAGTTGACGTCATCAACTGTCTGGCACTAAGGAAACATTGAAGTCAAATTGCGCGATAAAGCTTGCTAGAGAATATCGTAGCTTAGCTTAAAAAAACAAGCGAGCCTTACTGTAGTCGCATATGATGTGTAACATCTGACATCTCCCCTTGGTAATAAGCAACATTAAAGGGGCCTCGTCAAGATCGTTTCGATCAAATCGTTTCTGAAGGCCAAATTTAGCACCACGCGCGCTCATTGGTCAAAACAAATAGCACGCGCTTCCCCGGCTTTCTGTTATATATTTTCATCGCTTTTCACGAAATCACTCCCACAGATTGCAGAAAAGTGGAGATGTCAAAAAAAAGAGTGTAAAAAGTTAAAAATTATCAAAATGATTATCAATGAAATACATACTTGTACGAGTATATCTAAAGATAATTTTATTGATTACACAATGACATGATGATCAGATAACATCGTATAGATAATAGGGACAGCTGTACTGAGTAAGGCCGAGTCAATAATTAAGAACCAAAAGAATACCACAGCTATATGAGCATAATCCAGCACTGCACATGTAAGCGGGCACGCCCTTGATGCATGGAAACTTTTATTTAGGTATTGAGTTTTGTTCACGTTGAGTTTAGTCTACACTTCTACACTAATAGAGAAAAGATTTGTAATGGATAAACTCAAAAGTACTCGACCGATTTTAGAAATTATTTCTCCAGTAGAATGCTATATTATCACTGATTAACATAGGCTATAATTTATAAAGATATCACGCGGGCGAAGCCGCTGGCGGTAGCTGGTATTTAATATTTTTGTTGGTATATTGTAATTTAATGTTTTGTGTTTCTTTGTTTTGTAATGTTAATTACTTTGCACATTATTGTATAGAATCAAATTCTTCTAAATTAACAGATAAATGCGGTGCTGGGGAGTTTGTTGCGCCACTTCTTCCCAGCTAAAGCACTAGGAAGTGGTGAAGGGCGGGCGTTTTAGGGAACCGTCTTTTGTAATTTTGACGTTAAAAAGTGCTGACTATCAGCCTAATTTGAACAAATTACTTTTGATTTTTGTATTAAGTTATAAACAATTTACCTTCATAAACTTGGTTGCCATGGTGACGACTTCGTCGTCTTGCACTTGGAACTGCCTCGTATAGTTGGTGGATATAACCCTGAGGGTTATGAGCTGCTGAAGCGTCTCCAGTATATGACGCAGACTGTCTTTACAGTGCTGTGCCCAGATGCGTGCCAGCCTTGCTTGACCTGACAATATAGTCATCAATATTTAGAAATAAGTCAGATGAGAGAATGTGCAGAACAAAGAGGAGCACAGAGCAGAGGTATTATAAATCAAACACTTTATTGTTAGTGACATAAAGTACAAAATAGCTCGAACATCGATGCAGATATCAAACGGTTCTTCGGGCGTTCTCGAGCAAGCACGCGTAAGTGCAGTCTGGCTAAGCCTTATAAGTCGTGAGTGAGTGCCTATTACAACATGTTCCTTCATCTTTGAAGTTTTTTTGACACAGAGGCAGACTACAAAACAAATCATCAGTGGACATCAATAGGTTCATAATTCATAAATACAAAGTGCAGTTGCAGAAGAGTGACTTTATGATAGTAATTTAAGGTTCAACAATTCAAATACTATGTATTTTTTATCACGATAAAGCACTGATATTCTTAAATTCAAAGCTTATAAACGAAAAACGCATCAAAACCATTCCATTTGTATTCTAAATCCTACCTTTAAGCGACAAATGCTCAGCAGCTTGGCACAGAGCAGGCAGTGCTATCTCCAGATAGTCGCTACATCCGAGGTCGGGAACCTCAAAGGCGATGACGAAGCAGTTCACGGCGTCTTCCACACTCATCTTCTTTGTTATTCGCAAGTCTATACACATGTTGTCTGCGAGCGTCTTGAGTGACGTCACTAACGCTGAACTGTAGTATTCTGATGGCACCTAGGGTAATATTGTTTTTTAGAATTAGTCATTAGATTATTCTCTACAGGTTTTTAATTTTTATTCGTAAATAACAGAGACAAAGTTGTTCTACATATTCTGAAAAATCAAACCTATGTTTTGGAACAAGAATCTTTGGGTATCAAATTCAAGTCAAACATTAATGTGCTCCTGTATAACCGATAACTGATATTATAGAGTAGGTACCTACTGCAAACTTTTTTTAAGTCATTGCACGTTGGATTCAGTTAAATTCTATATCGTCGCCTTAGAGTGAAAAGCTCGGGAATCCAACTTTGACTTTTTATGTATTACATTTTAGAAAAAAAAAAAACCTCGCAACACACGCAGTTTTGTGGCGGCATCCATATCGCCACATGCGACCTCGCATACGCATCATACTGACGTCACGCAAAATCCTGCATCGCGTAAGCAGATTTTACCGTGCGATCAGCTATAATATAACTTCCCAGTTGCCCACCATTTTTTCGCATATAAGAGGTTTTCACTCTATGACGACGATATTGTCCAATTAAGTTAGTATGCCGCGCCTTGCCAGACGTCTGCATAGGCCTAAAGAAGTTGCATTGAGTTTCTCTTACTTTGGCTAGGTACTGAAAGGCTTTGCGACATGAGGCCACATCTAACTCCGGCCCCGCCACGCTATCCACGTCTTTGTCCGGATCACTTGACAAACACATTGCTTTTGACTCCTTATCTAAAACACATCACAAAAAAAAGGCAAATTTTCAATCGTGAATCGTAAATTTCACGACTCAAAACATATTTTCCAGGATATTAATGTTTAAACTTTTAACACTTTGTCTTGAAGATAACAGGAATTTCTTATTGCATGTGAAAATAGACAACACTTACTAAATGAGCATACAAAACCTCGAATACGGCGCGTAAAAGACAGAAGTGCCAAATTAACAGTTGTAAAGATGCAAAAATAATTTTGTTCTTGTTAGCTCAAAAAGGACATAGACTCATAAGCGTTTTTTTATTTATTTATTTTTTGTTGAGATTGCTCAACAAAAATTAAATAAATAAAAAAACGGGCCAGCTCTTGACTTCGATCTCACCTGCTGGAAAGCGATGGATGAGGTACTATGGGGGAAGTTCATAACTAAGCAATTTTAAAACAAAATCCCGTGAGCACGATGACCACATCTGTTTTACGCCCCTTTTTGCATCGACCAATGAAATAAAAATGAATAATATTTTGTAGTTTTTGTGTTTTTCTTGTTCGTGTGTTTTTTGTAGGCTCTGTTACAATGATCACAGATGTTTGACTACGGATTTATGGTGACCCTTTCTCGACCGAATGGAACCGACCGAAGGAATAGAACAAAAGAAACAAAAATGAGAAAGTTTTTAATTTTAATGTTTTTATACTTTACATTTTACATCTTCTTAGCTTCACTAATTAAGAAATGAGCCCATGTTTATTTTTAAGGAACAAGGCGACATTATTTTGTAGATTTCAAGTGTTTGTTTATATCCAGCTTTACCTTGTCGTTGAAATTGTAACCTAGTATTATTTACATTTATTCGACAGTTTGTAATTTTTAGGGTTCATGAACGGACGGAACCCGTACAGGATAATAATTATTAATAATTTTTCATACCCCTTTCCCCTGGTTTATAGCTGAATTCATATAAAAATTGTTTAGATTTATTTTATTTTTATACTAGCTCTAGCATCTCTACTTAACCATTGAGAGCCAGGAACATCTGTCGAAGTCGAACGCAGCGCGGTTGTCCCTGCCAAACAAATATCGAACTTGCTGTAGTTGAAATAAAGTTGAGAATAAATCAACTTCTATCAAAAGGGAAAAAAGTGCACATTTTCGGTTATTACTAGACTTCTAGTTATTCTAGTCTTTATTTTTAGGCGTGCAATGTTGATATTCTCTTGTTTGGCTTTTGAAATTGGTATTTTAACTTTTATGACACTCATTATTTGTGTATACTATGGGATGCCGTATCGGGGTATCCCAAAAATGAAAGTGTAAACTAGATTTTATAAAATACGACATACTTTGTTTTTGTCTTGTTCAAACGTTCTCGAACTAAGTACGACCGAACGAGGGTTTCCATTGAAAAAATATGCACAACAGCTGGGTTTTTACTGTCTTTTTTTTTTCATTTACAAAAACAAGGGACACATCAAAAATCTGATAGTGCGATGCTATTGGTTGATGAGATTTCTATAGCGGCCGTGCGCTGCAAGCAAAAATAGTCCTTAAGGTGCTTAGATATGAAATTCCTTGATAGTACATGATTGGACGAGCAAGCCCAGAGGATGCCAGTTCACTCTTGCTTTGAAGGCTGTCGGGTTAAAAGCGGAAGGGATCACAGGCGCTGGCAGAGTGTTCTACACTTTAGCCTTGCGCATAATTAAAATGGGGGAGAAGCGCTGATTACAACTAGTCGGTATATCGACCAAGTGCGGATGCTACCCTGCAGTACGACTGGTAGTTCGGCAGTGAAAGATACATGGTGGGATCAGGTAGTGGAGCTCCTGCGCACACTCTGTAGAAGACCAACAGGCAAGCATAAAGTTCAATAAAACTCACCTTCATTCATTTTCGCATCTTCATCAGTATTTCCGCCCCCCTTGCTGGCGAAACACCTGGCCAGTATAGCCGGTTGTGTGAACGCTTCCCCTAGCGCCCTGATCAGAGGCTGCCGCACTTTAGTCTGCAGACACTCTTCACACAACTGATACATACGCTCCTCTGTCAATGGGGCACCATCTAGCAACGAAATTATCAAATCGTCAAGTTTTTTCACCAGCCAAATAAAGTTTTCTGTGTCCATCTTCTGTTTGATAAATTTATTCAGTTTGCCACAATTAAGTAACGGTATTGCTAGGAGCAAGTGTTCAATACGAAAACAAGAAAGTAAATGACTTAATATTGGTGGAATGATGCTTTAAATGAGAGTGGACTGTATTAAGTTGAAAGTAATTAACTTAATTATGTATGTTCTTATAAAAAGTGATGAACTCTTTTTTGGGGTAACTCATTAAGATTACCAAGAATCAATCATGTTGAATCCTTTATTTTTTAATACCTAGTGGTTATTAGCCAATGTGCGTGATTATGATACGTTAAATTCAGCAAAAGGATACAAGACAACGTGGCATGTCACCATTTAATCAGGCTGACAAAGTTTTAAATGCTAGCAAAGTTGGGCAATTTGTTGAGGTCAAGCATTTAACATTTTAACAATTATTTTTTCTCTGGATTGATAAAAGATTAAACTCCCTTAATGTTCGGCTCGGCATGATTCGGCACAGCCGGCCGGCAAAATCGAGTATATCTATATATTAGAGTTGACGCGAATACTCGCTATTATTCGGTACTCGACATTTTTTTGTTAGTCGTCGAATACCGAATAATAGTGTCTATTATTCGACATCCGGCGAATAGTTGTCCAAATAAAAATAAACTTTTAATGAACAGAAAAACTATAGACTTATAAATAATTAAACTTTTATTAATCTTTAAAAACAAAACACTCTTAGTATTATTATCATTAATATAAAAAGTTTGCCAAAAATCAGTCATGTTGAAGTTAGGTTAGGCTTTATAATTAATAATCTAATATTTAAATTCCAAAAGGGGCAGATTGTGGTGCATAGTTATTCTGCACCCAAGTCAAGGATCAAGAGGGTTGCGCTTTTTTTAATAAATCAAACCTACCTCAGAAAATAAATAATCGATATTACTATTTGAGAATAAATAAAAAAAAATGTCAGGTAATAATGGCGAGTATTCGACTATTCGCCATAGGGAATGGCGATTAATCGGTATTCGACTATTCACTACAACAAATATTCGCGGCATCTCTTAATTAAATTAAAATTAGTCAACGAAATGTATTATTTTAGCGGCAGTCGTTTAATATGTCATAATATGTCTGTCATTGATGATTAGCTGTTCAAACGACAAAGTTTTGAAAATATTTCGTGACTGAGTGTTTAGTGTTTTACTCTTGTTTTTAGTTGTTAATTAAGTTGAATAATTTAAAAAATCTTATTTATATCGACTATTCTAAACTTTAATTTGTTTTGATTATTTTCCGTAATCGTATTTTGAATTTAATAAAACTTTGATTAAGTAATATATTTTTTTTTTTTTTTAATATAAAATATTAAATTTTTTATTAATTCATGTTGATTATTCTAAAACTTAAAGTTGTGTTGATTATTTTAATTTCGAATGTGTATTTTTTATTTAATAAAGCTGTTATCAATATAGATTTTATTCTTTAATATAATTAGAAAAAAAATCGATTAATACAAAAAATCGATTATTTTATAAAGAAAAATCGATTATTTATTAATCGATTTATCATGCTTCGAAAAACAATCGATTAATGAATAATCGATTTTTATGTAGAATGTCACATCCCTAGCTCGAACTATGCCAAGGCCGATCCGAACTTGATTAAGCGAGGGAACATGCCGAACGAAATTTGCCCGAGCGGCACATCGATCGGCACGAGCAGTATGAAAGCCGAATTATGTAATAATTGCTTAGGATTGGCTTTGTTGTTTAACAAATATTGCCGAAACAAATGTGCCGACCTGAATATGTGTATAGCCCCGAAAATATTGTATATTGTTGTAATTTTGTTGATGTTAAATCGAAATGTAAAAGATGGATGACGAATGATAAAAGTTTGCCTTACTGTTATGACTACGAGTTTTGGATTCCTCTTGGTGAGATACATTATGACTAGTTTGTGGTTCCTCCTGCCTGGAGGTGCTCTCCCTCACTAACGTCGTGGTGGAGGCCTCCCTGTCCTTGTTGTCCTCCTTGTCTTTTGCACTTGAAGTGTTACATGTTGTGCTGAACAAAATAAGCTGGTATTACATAATATACTAGCTTTTGCCCACGTGGAGGTTGAAAAAAAAAACGTATAAAAACCTTCTTCTTAAAAACAAAACGCATATTATGTACCATGTTGGAGTTTATCAATATCATATCCAACATCCATTTTAATATACATTTCTATATAGAAAAAATTGCACCTGTTTTCCTTTAAGGGCTAGGCAGAGGTGTACCCAGTACACCCACATTGCGCCAGCTATGTTTGAGTACCATGTAATAGGGGGCGAGCCTACTGCTTGAGCTGGTTTTATTTTTACGTAAACAATGGATGCTCCGAGGTAAGGACACTCTTGGCAGGTAGAAAAGTTATTTGTGTAGTTTTTTTGATTGATTACACTTGCCAGTTTGACAGCATTCTGAGATACAATTAGGATTACTCTTACTCTGGTATGAATAAGTACCAATGAGTAAATATAATGTATGTAGTTCTTCCATATCCAAGAGTATTCATATGCTGGTAAGGATGAAAGCTAACAAACCTTTAATAATACAGCTATGTTATTGTTGGCATGGCATTTCAACATTTCTATGCTGTAGCATAATAATATACTCTTTAATTTGGACTACACATACAAGTACACAATCAATAGTATTAGTAACAATGACTTAAAAACTATGTTAGTAAAATTTTATAAACTAAAAGTGACATGGCCCAAAACACGTTGGCACGTGCCTCCGTGCCCAGTGCCTTATAAAGGGACTGTCCACTTTGTCTAACAATGTATAAGAAACCTAATTTTCATTCAACATAAAAACTTTAGTTTCCATTTCAAATCAAAAAGCTGTTTTGAATTGGGTCATTCAAATCAACTTAGTTTCATGGCAAATACAGTTCATGTTTCTTAAGAACTTTTAAGTCTATTACCAGTAACCCTATTTAGAATTTTATTGTAGAGTTTTAGAAATATACTAGAGAATTCATGTAACTTACCTAGCACTAGAATCACAGCCGCTTGCCTCAGTGCGAGGAACTTTGTTAGGCAGCGTATCACAGAGGCGAGCCTCTTTGTAGAACAGTTTTATGGCCTCAGCAGCTGCCTCATTTGGTGACAGATTCCTAGCCTGCAGAAGTTGATAGTTTTTAATACATGTATCTTCTTTTCAATAAAATGAGCATGCAAAAAGAGTTACACCGTTGCAGTTATACAATAATAAAGGTCTTTTTCTTCATGGTTTTAGTAGCCTGTCTATGAAATGTGTAAAATAAATACATATATTCAAGTTCAACTTTCTGATCTAGTTAATAATGTTAACCGATTGTTGGTGTAATAAAAATATGGTTTGTAATAAACCACAACATAAATGGATCTCTTTTTTGTAATTATAATCCTAGCTTAGAATTAGAACTTTATTTATTTGTGAGAATGTAGTTTTACATAGTATGGTGTTAGTATTTTTGTAGCTTGTAGTCTAATGTAGTGTAATTACAAATAATTAAAGTAGGTAGTCATGAATTGTACTAATATGGTCTAATTTGTCTGAAATAAAAGTTATTTTAATAACTACCTTGTATGAGCTGATAACATAATTTATATATATAAGATTATGGCAAGAATAATCATGATTACTTTTGTTTATTAGATTTGTGCTGTACATAAATCTGTAGTTCATAACTGGACAGTAAATGCCAATAAAACCTAGTAGTAGTAGACTTAACATAATTATTTTTGTTATCTATCTATCATTTTGGAGACTTATTTTGAATAATTATTATATGATCACAAGTTCAGTCACATGTTCAAAACAATCACAAATTAATATTCTTATTCTATCTTGTACTAAAATGAGGTCATTCTGATAAAATAATTTTATTCTGATAATAGCAGTATCTACAGTATCTTTATGTCTTAGGCAGGTATCCAAAAGTGAGTAAATATTAGAAATGAAAGTAGAGAATAATCTCTAATTGACTGCTGGTATAACTTGACTATTTTTTTTATGTTTTGAAAATATCAGCCAGTTACTGTTATATCAGATAAGCAAATCACTCACATCAGCCTTGGAGTTCCAAGGCTTGGCAGTAAATATTGATTATCTGTCAACCGAAATGACAAAGTAAACAAAACAAAACAATATAAATTACCTCTCCACTTGATGCACAGTACTGATTGTCGCAGTTGGGATTGCCGCAGCCATCCAGTAGCTGGTAAAAATACCTCTCGATCAGCTGTCTAGCGGCAGCGCGCTTCATAATGTCTTGTGTACGGTTGGTTACTGTACCAGAGCATAAACTCGACGTAGATTCTTCCTCAGTATTATTCGGGGTTGGGTTTTTTGACGATGATGCTTCGCTCCCCCTTCAAATACATACACAAACATTGTACATGATTCCTCCTGTCGATGCGACGCAATTTCAGCACAAAACAAAGAACGAAAATAGCAAGTAATGCCTAACCTAACCTTTGTTATTACGCATCAGTTAATAATAGCCAGAAACGCTTTTTTTACATAATGACAATCTTGTAATAACAAAATGACAATGAAGTTTTTTACACAGAAAAAATAAGACAAATAAAATTACCTTGAAGCTTCGTCAGTTTCGCTTTTCGAGTTCATAGAAATTTATGGTCTCCGAATCAAAACAACCCCTAATCGATACGTTACATAAATGCAGTTGGCTAAAACTGTACATCCACCAGTTAGCTAGCTCTTTAGCTCTTTATTGTTTTCTTGAATTACACTGCAGGTATACAAAAATACCAACAACTGTTCTATTCTCTTCCATTCTATTCTATTTTCTGTCAATTTTGTCAACCATTTTGGATTTCGGCACTACGATAAACGCAAAATGATAGTACAGTTGATATTTTTATAACACTTTTCTCTAGATACAATTTTCCACAAATAATATGAAGTTCAAAAACAAACATCAGTCAGTTAAATGATAAGCACCTTCTTATCGGCACTTGTCACTAATTGCTGAATTAATTAACGTACACAAAGGAAATATACAAATTTATATCTTAACGTAGAATGGAATGTTCACTACAGTTCTACAATGTTGTTTTGTTTTATGGCTCTCTTTATCTATGGATATGAGCACAGATAACAAAAAAAAAAAACGATAATTTGCAGTTCTCTCCAAAGGTTCTTTTTACTCGGAACAGTGATTTTTGACATTTCGATACACCTCTATTGTATTGTCTCTGCTTCACCATTTCTTTCTTTCATCTGTGCTTTCTTTCTTTCTGTCATCCTGTCATCATTTTGTGTTCAATGTTGTGACTTGTGTAGAGTTTGTTGTGCAAAAATCAAAATTTAACAAAATAAGAACTTTCTCATACTATCAAGTAGTTAAAAACACCTGACACAATGACAGAAGTTTTGCCTGCTGAAGAAGAAGGCCCACAAAAACGTGTGAAGAATATTCTAAAAGGCTTTCAAGTGTATCCTTTTTTATGAACTTTGGGTCAATATCTTGCGTGTTATGGCCACATTTTGTTTAAGTTTAGTTTCAACATCTATTAAAATATATTAAGTATTTGTAAGTCCATAATGAACATTGCCTTTTAGTGGTGAAAAACAATATTATTTTGGCCAGCTGTTTCATTAGTACTAACCCAAAAAAGCAAAGCTAAAAAGTAATAAAGAAATGCTTAGCTCTATAAATACCAAAAGTCATCCATTATTAATTGAAATGGCACCAAATACTATCATAATGTAATGAAACTGTGTGTTTTTTGACATATTTTGATGAAGTTTTTGATTCTTTGCTTCGTTTTCTATTCTACATGATCTTGCTTAACTGACATTTATTTATTTAATCGTTCTTTTGAATCTGAGTATATTGAATATTCCTTAACAAGCTCTTCAAACAGTAACTGGATGAATTTGCGAGATGCTGATTCAGGTTAGTTCAACCTGTAAACTACATCTAATTAAAGATTTTATATATAGTCTTATGAAATGTTTAAGAATTCCATGGTAATATAATTTCTAAGGCATAGGTTGTAGTTAACTACAACCACCGCCATAGAAATTAAGGTAGGATACATAATAATATATTTTAAAACAAGGCTATGGCATATTTAGGAATGTTTTGATGACCATGCTAATTGAAATTTTATAGTAAATGTTTATTAGGAAATAATAATGATTCATCACCTAAAAATCCCTTGCCATGCCACAAGGGGGAGCCAGGCTAACGCTGCATTTCCACCAGAGATGAGCCAGGATGAACCAATAACTTATCTCAAAGTATGATAGTGAAGCGATGTACTTGGTTCGTTTCTCACACATCTCTCGCTATGCATCGTCACTCATCTCTGTTAGAAATGCAGCCTTAGGAGCAATAAAGGACTATTTGAACATGACTCTTTATTTCACAAACTATGGATTCCCAAACTTAATAATGATCCAAAGAAAATGTTTAGGCTCACGCCTGTGCCTGCGACTTTATTTGCATGGATTTCATATTATCCCCAATTTTTTTACAATTTTCCAATTTTTTTTCCAAAAATGTTAATGTTAAAGGTTCAGGAACGGACAGGGAAATGAGACTATCCCCCTTAACAATTATTGTTCTACATAATTAAACCTATACTATATATAACTGTATATAAATTAATTTTATTGGTTGTTATTAGTTTTCTGGTTGGGACCAAAATGCCCATCCTCCTTTTAAGGGTAGTTTTGAAAAACGAATGATAACAAAATTTATTATTTACGATAGAGTTTAGAGATTTTAGAGTTTTTTGATCCTTATCAGTATTAACAGGATCGATTGGCATCAAAAAAAGTTTTTGTGAAAACTGCCCATTTTCTTGCTGACTGTATTTTTTTTTCAAAATCTGAGGTTGCAGATCAAAATATCTCAAAAAGTTAAAGACAGTCCTCTTTTAGTCTTCTCGTTTTCTTCTAGCGATTAAGGTAGCTGCGTTTACCTGCCCCATCTAAAAAATCCAGCCTGTTTATAGAAAGATTAACTTTACAGGCAAGATCCTCTGGCAGAACAATGAAGACATGTCCAGCCCTGACGTGGAGCATGAGGCTCGCGTACCAAAGCGCATCCTGAAGTGTCGAGTGGTGTCACGGGAAATGAACTTCAGCTCCGTCGAAATTCTAGAGCGATTTCGTTTGGAACAGGTAAATACATAAGACTAGGTTTTTTGTATAATATTGCACAATACTGTATATTGCTTGAAATGCATCGCCCTATACATTGTTACAATCCTTACATATTATAAAACAAAGTCCGCCGCCGCGTCTGTCTGTCTGAACGCGATAAACACAAAAACTACTGAATGGTAAAACGAAACAAACGGTGAACTGGAATGGTGGTTGATGCGGAAGGTTTTAGCATATAATTCTTCAAGGTTTTGTGTAAATTGGCTGAAATATGACGATTATTGTTGAAGATGTCGGAAAAAATCATGCCGACTGGGAGCTTTACTGGCGTGCGCCACGTAAACCGTAAAAGATGCATGAAAATAATGTTTTACAGAATGGTTCATCTTTAAAAGTTCAACAAAAAAGTCCGCGATGGCATAATTATATTATGTCTAACTTCTAAGGATGACCCACAGTAACCTTTATTATCTTTTGGAATTTGATAAAAATTTCATTGTTTTTTCCGAAGCTATTTTGACCGGTATTATGTTTATCCATAAAATATGTTATTTAAATTGGCCATTTAATTTAGATTAAAATATGCCTTGACATAATTATCATTTAAATGAATAGTTTATAAGATATCACAGATTCAAAATTACGCGTAACAAAATAATTAGCGGGCGCAGTGGTAGGAGTCAATGACCTTGTCCTTGGCTATTTGGTATGTAATCCCGATAGTACGTTCACGTTGGATATTTTGCGATATCCATGCGAGCGAAGCCGCGGGCGAAAGCTACTTATATAATATATACATAGAAACTAGCACTTCGCCCGGAACTTCGTTGCTTGGGTTTCATATTTTCCCCTAAGATTTTCAACGCCTGCCTTTTAAAGGTATTTTGTGAAAACAAATTATTACCTATAATCTTAATAATTGTTTATTTTCTTTCTTTCTTTCATAACAGTCTTGTTATTTTCAGAAAGTACTGTTCAAAGGGCGATGCTTGGAGGAGTGGTTCTTCGAATTCGGCTATGTAATCCCTAACTCTACAAACACTTGGCAATCCGTTATTGAATCAGCTCCTGAATCTCAGATGATGCCTGCTAACGTCCTCAAGTGAGTATATTAAATCTTAGACAACCTATACCACAGATGAAAATTTATTCAATTTGATTTGTGACAGCTGTAGTGGCAATCATGTCATTTGGTTTAAATAGCTATTTATTATCTTTTATAAAGATTATTTTCTTAAAAAAATTGTGATTGTGAGAACGTTGTAGGCTTAACAGACTGTAGATCTGTGGACCATTTTATATTTTGGTAAGTACCTGGTACTTGTTGAGAGGCCTACACTGTCCTCTCATATTTTTTACACTGTAATTTGAAAACATTGTAAAAACTATTTACTTTTACTTTTAAAAGAGTAACCGTGGAGTTTCTTGCCGGCTCTTCTCCATAGGAAACGACCAATTGGAACCGCGCACCTAGCTTCTGACGTTTCATAAGTGCCCTTGTAGGTTTATGTGAAATATAATATTTTGAATTTTGATGAATACAGATGGGTCATGGGTCACTCCGCATTTTAGCTAAGAAGCTACAAGTAGGTACACGGCGGGCTCGACTTGTCGAATTCAGTGTGCGTAACGTAGTCAGAAGATTTAAGAGTTACGCCATAGAAAGAGAGGCAACTTTTAGGTGAATGTAACTGTAATATGGATGTTGGCAAATAAAAAATTGTTGTCCGTCAGGTAGATTATTAAAAAGTGTTGAACACGTATTTTTTCTTTTTTTTTTACTTAACTAAAAGATTACGACAATACATACATTGAATAGGCAATGCGTTAAAATGTAGCATGACGTCACTGGCCGGTAGATTTTATACTGACTTGTGACGTAGCGAGCCCCCACTCCCCGACTTTAATGCGTTATATCTAAACAATTTTTTATGAATATGATAAAGCAAAAAATACGTGTCTAATATTTTTTTATTATCTGACTCACGGACTAAATAGTTTTTTTTCCCAGTTAACATCCCTATTAGCGCTGTGCAACCTGAATTGCACTTTATTGTGTAGTAGCAAGAGTCGCTTTTTATTTAATTATTTTTCGGAGTGACCCATCTGTGCTATGCTATATTGGCTTCTGCTAATATTCGTTATTCAGGACTTACCAACAGTTTCTTAAAGCTTGCTCAAACATCTGATCAGTTTTTCTGCTGCCGAGATGTTAGCTGTCGTGCGCAGACCAAGTAGTACAGTACGAGTGTACGACACAATTTAGATGTAGCATCGGCAAAATAAAACCAATCACCATCTGAACTGAGTGCGCCTTCAAAATCACCAATGTTTATTACTGCTTTAGGTGAAAATGATGTTTACGCAAACGCAATATCTTGTGAAGTCATATAACCAAATACATTCGTAAAATTGAAATGAATTAATGCAAATTTTCAAATTTATGCTACATCTAAGTTGTGTCGTACTGTACCTGTCGTGATTGAATAACAAAATGTCTACAAATCACATTAGGAGCGCGCGTCTTATGACTTTTATATCATTGACATAAGGTTTAAATTGCAATGGTTGAAGTGGAAATGCATTTACTATAACATAAAATCTTCTTTTTATTTTATATATAATTGACATTGTTTTTTTTCAGTGGGAACGTCGTCATTGAAACTAAGTTCTTCGATGGAGATATCCTGATAACCACATCGCGCGTCCGATTATTCTACGTGTAATGTACAATCTCACAAACAAAGCATTTACTAGTCAGATATAAGTTTAATGCATTTCCTCTACAATTCTATTATTTTTGTTATGATCTATTAAATACTTGACACTTCGTCCCATTTGATTCAAAATCACAAGTGACCTTACGATTAGATTTTGAAATCGGTCCCCTATTAATAGTTCTTAGGCTTACACGTGTTTTATTGTAGTGGACGAACTTTGATTAAAAATCAAGAATTATGCATTCCTCTAAAAAAACCTTCCACAAATACAGTACGATTGATGAATCATGGCCGATCTGAACATAGGCACTAGGAACTTTCGCGCATGTTCTCTCACTCACACTCCTCATGTCACCATTTGGTTCCTAAATTTTTTTATTGCGCAGTCTTCTGCGCAAAGTTCGGACCGGCCATGATTAATCTGCCGTACTGTACATGTAAATCATTGTAGAGAAAAAAAAATTGTCAATTGAAAAAATATGTCGTATGTACTTACACCTACTTATAGCTTTTATATCTTTTTTTTATAAGACGCATTTTCTATGTAGTATGTAGTTCCTCCCAATTTTTGTACGCAACAATATTTCACTACTGTGTTCTATTTTTACTGATTGTTTTATAATACACTACCTGCTATAAAATATACGAATCTAAAATCTCTAGTTTGTTTTAAGGCACTATTAGAGTAGAAATAATATTTTGTTTAAGAAATATTATCAACAAAAAAAAAGGTTTTGTTTGAATTTAATAACACTTCGACAATCTGTGTGTATGTGTAAAGTTGACACTAATTATTTCGGTTTATCACAAACATAATCAAATTATGAAAATTCAAATTACAGGAATAAAATGTAATGTAATATGAGTATTATAGTTTTTAAGTTTTAAATACAATATTAGTAAGGTACGCCTAAAAATGTGTTTCCTTCGGAAGGTTTCGTAACAGCCATGTTCAAAATCCTAAATAATATTATTCCTACTAATCCAACATTACCAAGTATGTTTAAAGTCCACGCTTTAAATGTCGCTTAGTTGGTTTACCCCGCGTCCTAACCGAAAGCGACAGTCGGTCGAATACGCGATTACGATTTATAAATGACGTAAGCGCGCGATCAATCAAGTCGCGTTTGAACGTCATAATTCATATAAATCATCGCGTAATCGCGCCACAGTCGCTTTCGGTTAGGACATAGGGGAATAATTTCGTACAAACGCGACTTGATTGATCGCGCGAGTATGTCATATTCATACAATACAAAAGAGCGCGACGACCACTTTCGGTCAGGACCTGGCCTTATGCACTGCTTAAACTACAAAAAAAAAAAAAACTTTATCTGTAATCAGCCTTTCGGCTATAAGCAAATGTAGTTTGGTTCTTGGCGTGGTTGTGCAGGGCTCCACCAGTGAGCACAGCACATATGGTAATTATTTATTCAGCTCGAGAACGTGGTGCCTTTTGAGGCGGTTGGTGATATTTGGATTCCTTTACTGTGTTTATTTTTAATTGCTCGTGGATTTCTGCATTGGTGATGAACCATGGGGCATTGGAAATTGACTTCAGAATTGAGTTCTGTAATCGTTGCACTATGTTGATGTTTGAATCCGAGGCACTACCCCATAGCTGTATCCCGTAGGTCTATATTGGATTTATCACGGCTTTGTCAACCAGTAACTTGTTTTCAGGTGAGAGTTTTGACTTTATTCCCAGCAACCAGCACAAATTCTTAAGTAATATTTGCTTGGTCTCTTTTGGGTTTTCCAAGTTAGTCGCCTGTCGAAGTACATACCCAGGTACTTCACAACTTTGTGTGGCAAGTCATTGCATCCCAGCCTAACCTCAGGGCAGTTAACTTTCCTGAGTGTGAATGTCATTTGCGTGTATTTTAATACGCTTGCTGTAATTCTCCACTTCTCAAGCCAGCCAGCTATCAAGTCTAGTGCTTCTTGCAGCTTTCTCGAGGCTTCTTATGGATCTTTGTTGCTGGTTATAATTTCTGAGTCATCGGCAAAAGCAATTGTAATATCTGGAATTTGTGGTATATCTGCTGTGAAGATAGTGTAGAGGACGGGACCGGAATAGAGCCTTGTGGAACTCCTGCTCTGATTCCATGAAACTCGGAGTAGCTATCCTCTCCTCTTACTTGGAACAAGCGATCTGTTAGGTAAGACTCGAGAATTATATAGAAGCTGTGAGATATGTTTGTTTTAATTTTGAAGAGCAGGCCCTTATGCCAAACACGGTCAAAAGCCTGTTGCACATCTAAGAATGCAGAAGCGCAAAATCCTCCCACCTCTAGTGATTGTCGTATTTTGTTGCACAGTCGATGGACCTGCTCTATTGTGGAATGCCTCTCACGAAACGCTAACTGATGATCAGGTTTCACGTTTTTCTGTGCTAGCAGTGGTTTAAGCCGGTGTAGGATTAGCTTTTCTAACAATTTTGAGTTGATTGGCAACAGGCTGATTGGTCTGTAAGACGTGATCTCATTCTCTGCTTTTCCATGCTTGTATATCATTTTAATTTGTGATATTTTCCACTGCGAAGGGAAATAGCAAGAATTGCATTAAAAAGCACTGTTTGAAAAACAATAGCCCTCTTTGGCAACTCAATTAGTATTTTCTTTGTAATAAGATCTTACCCAGGTGGTTTCTTCCTTGAGTCTTTTTATCTGCGTTATCACTTCCTGAGGTGTTACTGGTTTGAGTGGCAGCTCCATTTTGAGGTCTTGTTTCAGTGTTTCATCTATATCTGAGTCTGTGTCACTATTCTGGTTCCTCGGTTCATTTGGGACAAATACAGCAGATGTTTAGCGAACGCGTTTGCCTTTTGATCACTCGTTCTCGCCCATCGATTGTTATTAAATTTTAGTGGAGGTTTCACTTCTTAGTGTTGGTTTCACTTCTTAGTGTTGGTCATATTTTACTGTATATTTCTATAAGGAATAATTCGTGGCAGACGTGGCAGTTAGGTCTTCTATTTGTGCTTCCAGGGTAAGTTCCTCTGCTTCATTGAGTGCCGATTTAAGCAATTTTGTCATTTTATTGTACTTTTTCTCGTCTTTGCAAACATCGGGGTGTTTGCTTGTGTTCCATACCCTGCGAAGTCTCCAGAACCATAGCTCTTAGTTCCTTAGACAAATTAAAAGTTTTTAATTTTTCTGTCAATTGCGGGTGTAAATTTTCACCAAGCTTCTTGGACTAATTTTGCGAAATATTCAGTAGCTTCTTCAATGTCATTTTCTGTTTTGAGCCTAATATTTAATCCTATGTTATTTTCCAGGTAGTATCTGAAGTCATTTCAGTCGGTTTTGTTGTTGTAGAGGGAGGTTGGTTTATCAAGGTTGATCACGGTGGTGTTGACGGTCAAAATTATCGGCGTGTGGTTAGAAGATCCATCTAGACTGGACTCACTGATCTTGTGTTTAGGTGGACAATATACAGAAGATATATTAAAATACCCTGTCTTGTCTTTGATGGCAACAGTAGCAGCTTGTATGTGCTCCGATCGGTAGCCTGGTAAAAGATGGTGTTTGATAGTTTTCTTAACAAGATTGGCTGAACCGGCGTGTGATGTACCATCTGGGTGGTTTGTGCTGTATATATTAAAGCCTGGAACTATTATGGAACTTCGTGATGTAAAATGTATCTCTGATATCAGAACGATGTCAAGATTGTGTATCTTTATTAACGTGTCTAGCTCTCGCTTGTTGAGAGTTAGTCCATTTATGTTCCATGCTCCCGGGAACCTGGAGAGACCCCATCATGAAAGTTTTCCCATGACAATTTATTTATTTATATAATAACTTACAACCAATGCAATAGTAAAGCAATCTTAATAATAACATCCAAAGATTTCAATCTATAACAACTTATTTTCTAAAACTTATTACATACAATGTAATCCTTGTGAATTCACTCAGTGGACAAGCAAAAATGTCTATCTCCTCTGCTACAAGATTAAGGGTAATTGGTAATTGTTATAAGACCTATTAGGGAGCTTATCTGTTGTAAGAGATTTTTTTTTTTACTTTGTTTGATCATATTTTCTTGTAAGGATGATGTAATTTTTTCATCTCCATTACTTATTTTGGGCGGATAAACTTTTGCTTTCTCGGCATACGAGATTTGAAAGCTCATTAGGTTGGGCGTAGTTTGAGCAGCCAGCTGTTGGCAGTTTAAGATGTGTTCTGTTTTGGGATATGATATGATTGTCCTTATTGGAAATGTCTCTTTTCCTGGTCAGTAATACGTAGTTTGTCATTTAGATTGCGGTACGACTTTAGTATCATTGTTAAGTTCCAATAGCAGTATTTGCGGTGTTGATTGAGGTAAAGATTTTATTATACGAGTATGTGGTCTGTTCTTCAATTTTCTTTGGGCGATTTCCACGTACACCTGGCATCCCCTGTAGTTGGCAGGGTGACTTCCTAAGCATAAAGCACATTTAGCTAGTGTGGTGCGGTCTTTCTTCAGGCATTCTGATGTTTTGTGGACTTCAGCACACTTCACACATCTATAAGGTCTGAGACAGTTGTTTGTGTACCTATATTGCTGGCATCTGGTACATTGGACTAAGGTTTTTATCTTTATTGGATCTTCAATAATCACTGATGTGTTGTAGATATAGCGAATCCTCTTTGCTTTTCTCACTTGGTTCAAGATTAACAAAAAAGGTGGAAGTGGTCTGACGTTCTGGACTGTACTTGCCGTTTATGATTTGTCCCCTTATTTTATTTCCAGTTTTTTCTATTTCTTCGACTATTGCTTTGAGATGTGTAGTAGTACTACTAAACATCATGATATATTATAGTGTATTTTTACGAGCGCCATCTAGTGAGCAGACAACCAAGTCTAATTGGTTTTTAATATTGGAACACAGATGTCCATTACATTAACACATGACAATATCGTGCTAGTTGTTAAGCGCGCAATATCAAAATATTGTACAAATGCCTTTGTCGCATTGGAATACCACATTTGCACAATAAATAAGTGTCCCAAAAATATGGTTTATTGACAAAAAACGTTACTTACGCCACCTATTGTGTCAAAAGGATGTCCACGCTTTAAAGTTTAAAACTGTTACAGTAGATGTCGCTACAAGTGTATTATTGTTATTCTTCTTTTCGTGTGGTTAGTAACTAACCTGGTGTCAGAGTTTTAAAGCCGCCCATGGGCCTCTGACTTGGCTTCACATGCCTTCGAGAAATAACTCTCAGGCATGCCGGTTTCCTCACGATGTTTTCCTTCACCGTTTTTGAAGCAAGTGATTATTATACAATACGCACATAAATCCGAAAAGTCAGAGGTGCCTTGGGTTCGAACTCGAGACCTATGATTTTTATTTTGTTGATAGAATTAAACTTTTTGTTTAGTAATTTGGCAAAATCATAATCACTAACAAAATAATATTTCAGTAACAATAGTATCAGTTTTAGTGTGGAGTGGTGTTTCCAAAGGCTTTGTTTTGAACTTAACATTTTAGTTACTTGTCGTTCCGATAGATGGCATTACGTGTCGTATACGCAGCTCTTATTGTACTACCCACATTATCAATTTCCATAATCATTCGAGATTATTCGTGTAGGATACAAGTCATCTTAGTTGCAAGATCTATTCATTATGCTTTTGCATGAATTACTTATAGTAGGTAGGTGGTACCTTACAGCTCGTGTAGCGTGGGGCCGCAGGCGTTAATTAACTGCCTTCCTCCCTTTGATTTGAGACCTAGGACTACTAGTTTGACTGTCAATGGTTCAACCTAGCAGACACTGCATTCAATGCATGAGAACATTAAATCTCATTTAGTATTGATTAAAAGTGGGTAGGTTCTACATACCTCTCTACGTACAAAGTTAGTTTTGTAGTATTGTTCGATCATAGTTAATCATTCTTGTAGTAACTTAAATTGATTAGGTATACAATACTAGGCGTTTCCCTGTCGCACGTGAATTACGTCCCATACAAGAATCTCTCATCCTCTACTAAATGAATACTGCCATTCATACAAGTTATAACGACCAATGCGTGTTCTGCTATTGGTAAATCGTGACTCGATCCCGTATCTCATTAGTACGCTGACACGTTTAATAATATTACCATAGAGGAAATGAAAAGCGCTTTACGTGGCGCGTCACTCGCAGGAAAAGCCAGCAGTGAGCAGCGCTCACGACAGGAACTTTTTGTAAATGAAATTATTGCTGGCGATGCGTACATCCTCTTTAGTTAGAACCGCTCGACGGATTTCTTGGTACAACACCGACGCCGGAGGAAGCAGAGTCGTTTCGATGCGCATCACACACAACACTTCGCATATAAATAATAGAAATTATCTAATTATGTGCCGGTGAGTAGATACTAGACTCTGGACTTGTTGGGAATTGTAATATTAGTCGTGGCCACCGAACAATAATAATTATTACGATGACATTATGATAAATATTGAACGCTTTTTTTCGATAGGAAGGTCGATGTTATCGGTTACAGCTATTACACATTGTAATGTTACGATAAGCTACCTAAGTATGTACACATTAGGTTTAGGTGGCAGTTGATATGCTGCCTTGTTATTTATTTACAAGAATTCTTAAAATTTGAGCAACTATAATAACTAGATAAGTAGGTACCTAGTACCTCCTCTAGAACGATAAAATCATCCAAAAATGTTGTGACCAAATTAAAGAAGAGAGTACTTAAGTATAGATCAGTAGATCTATTCATGAAAACAACGAAAAAAGGATGCAATTTTTACCGTTTTCCTAGTTAAGTAGAGTCTTCTGAGAAGCAAAAGTAAACCACTTAGTTCGGTGTGTTATTTGTAAAGTTACTGACAGGTAAGTATTAAATTAGTCCACATTGAGTTCTAAAGTCGTAGCGACGCCGGCGCAGCGCCGCGCTCGCCGGATGAACACCAAATGTGTGATATTTTTAGGAATGTTGATTGCCCTCTTCCTGTTTCCGGCATGAACGAGTCGCTCTGATCTGCCGACTAGCTCTCATACAAAACTGCTAATTAGTGATGAATAATTAATAGTAGTAACTTGATGACATGTAAATCGCTTCATACAATCTGATTTGAGCCGCCGCTTTTAGCGTCATTCGTGATAAAAACTGTAACTAGCTGTTTATGGTTATTCAATATTTTTTCTCACACATACTTACGATTGAAAGTGTGTCTGACTTGCCATACTCGTTATGTATTATTAGTATTTCCACTCGTAAAATTAATTAATATTGCAGCTCGATCTCACAAGTTCCATTTTGCAATGCAGCGCAGCACAGTAGCGGTTGAACATGAATTTAAACTTAACGGGTTTCCTTTTCCTGACAAGATTTCCTGACTAGTCATTAATAGACTTCTCGCTAGTCTGAGCGTTTTTGATTGTCCCAATCGTGTAAAAAAAGCAGGGATAAGCCGGGATTTTAAAAGATTGCCATTGGCCCGAAACTGTATGGGAAACTAAGCTACATAGCGCGTGTGTCGGTAAAAGTCTTCTGGCCCACCATGAAAACATGCGAACAATTCATTCAGAAAGGTACCTACAGATCTATTTCAGTCGTCCTTGTTCCTCGTCAACATTGCTGTGATCCTGTGACCCTCCCAATTCCTACGTAATGATATCATCTACGACGCGGCACCGGAAATTTTATGAACTTCCCATTAACACTTAACCACGTCTTGTGTAGGTATCATACGACCCAGCCGGCAGCCGTTTGACTGATAAATTTCTTTGATTATATCTAATTCTGGCTGACTGGCCGGTCAAGTTCGTTCAGACTGTAATCTACTCAACAGAAAAGGTAATTTAAATAATTCTTGACTACTAGTCATTTATTTATGTGAAAATAGAGCTTATTTTTATCCATACCTCCACGTGTTCGGTGCATCGGGCAAGTTCGTTCAAATCTGTGGTTCAAATGGTAATGTCAATTCAAAGTTTCGTCAGACCGACACGTGTTTCTTATTGTAAGTATTAGCACATGCACATTCGTCGAAAAGATGAGCCTTTTTCCAGTCACGTGTAACTTTGACCAAGTCCGTTCAATGGCTACCCAAAATACTCAAATTGTGTCTTAGGTCATGCATGCATCTTGTACCTATGTAAAACTTAGGTTGTTCGAGCCATGCATGTATGTAACACAT
Source organism: Agrochola macilenta (assembly GCA_916701695.1). NCBI lineage: Eukaryota > Metazoa > Arthropoda > Insecta > Lepidoptera > Noctuidae > Agrochola > Agrochola macilenta. Next base: position 15,469,724 of record OU753560.1, on the reverse strand, counting down.
ACATGGCTTGAGCTTGGCATCATCGTTCAAGTTCATTTATTCATTAATTAATTTGTTGTCAATTCAATTAGGAATAGATAACACCACTGATTGCTATTAATACATCTATTGATATGAAACGTAGACAGGGCTTTTTCCTAGCCACGTGCCCGATATAGGTATAGTTTAGTGCATTATCTAGGCTCGTAAACTATTATCACCATAACACATCTTGTTGAAGCTGTATAATGCAAATGGAGGACATAAACATATAAGGAACATCAATATCTAACGCCATTCGACAGGGTAGGTAAGGTTATTTACCTATCTATTTTTAGAATTCATTCAACTTACTTATGAGTGGTGTTATCTAAAACAAACTGGGCTCTAACCTAATTGCCATAAATGTAGTTAAACTGAGTTCAAGTAATGAATAACATTTAAAGTTATAACCTATAACTGTCTACCACTGTTCCGCTCGTGAGTCTTGTACTTACAATTTTCCTACCTAGGTCTACCTACTAGAGTTACTTTTTAAAAAGTATTTAATATTTTCTTCTTTTTATAAATCTTTAACAAAACGTTGCTCAGAGACGTTTCAAAGTAATCATTCAGAACCGAGTAAATTACCTAATAATAATCAATAAGACTGTACATAAATTGGTGTACGATTTTCGTGGTTAATCAGTAAAAAAAGCGCGAAAGGCGTAATTTGTCAGTAGAAGCAGAATAAATAACGCCTTGGCCAGGATACCGGCGACGATGGCTGCGCGAGAGCCGCGGGTCAGCGTCCTCGCACCGCCCCCCGCGCCTCCCCGCTACGTCACGACTGCTACGTCACTCGCTTGTAGAGGTTTATCTGATAGTGACAGTTTGATGACCAATACTATCATTACTATTATGAAGTACCTACCTTCCCTATAAGTGTATTTTGAACTGAAATCAAGTATGTTGATGGATGGACGATCGATATCAAAATTGTTTACTTAAGTATTGGATTTTAATCAAAGAGTTGACAGGGGGGAAGATTCCATTTGGAAATGTCGTAAAACATATCAATTTAATTGATGTTAATTCTTATCTGGCCAATATTTTATAACCTATCCAAGAGTAGGTAGGTATACCTACCTAGTTGATATCAACCTAAATGAAGTTGCTAGGCCCAGTCTAGCAGACTCTAGGTTTCAATTCAAGCTCTGGGTCATTTAACCGGCAAAAAAAACCCCAAGCAATTGAATTTTTACACAAACTGGTGCCGATGCAATTTGAATAATCGGTTCAAAATGCATCGGCTCCAGTTTTATCTAGCGAAGTTTGGATCGTCACGGCCGTATCATTTGCAGCTGTGAAACAAATGGACACGATTGGCATAAGTAGGACAAAGGTGAATGGCGAAAAGGTGAAGATTTATTATGCCCAGATTGATTTAAACTGTATGGTAACACAGTCCAAAGGTATACTAACAAGTCAGCCTTCCCCTCGTGCAACATATTTACAATGAAAAAACAAGAACAAAAACTTCAAAACCTTCTGATGTCCCAATAAAAGTCATACAAAATCAATGTTTTGGAGATGACAGCGTTGCGGTTGTCGTGACTACGGGAGCGGACGCACCGAACCGTTGCGGAGGGTAGCTGTAAAAAACTATGCGCGCTCGACTATGACACTGTCCAAAAAGAACCATAGACACTTTCTTTCGACGCTGTTTCTATTTTGAGTTTCGAAGATGTCAATGCTCATGATTTGGATTCCGGGATGGAATGTAGCCCATTAGCCCAGTCAATATCGACACATATAAATGCAAACGTCGCAAACGAGCATGTAAGTATGATTTTTTTATAATTATGTTGTTAGGTCTGCTGAGAGTACTCGTAGTACCCAAGTTTGCTACCCTGAAAACCTTGAGCTACTCCGTTGGTACTCGAAAAACTGCGAAATTCTGGCACAGTTTCCGTTTTTATATTTAATATACCATAAGGACGCGCCTTTCTCTAGGACCATTAGTTCAGCCGGTACGTGTTGCAAATGACCATAAATCGAGAATTTTTCACTTTTTGGAAAAACATGCCCATTTTTGGACTAGTTTCGCAACCAATAGACCTAGAGTGCTTGGGTTGGTCTCAGATTATATTAAATTTAGCTTATTTCACTAAAACCTTCACACCTAAAAACGCGTCCTTAAGGTATATTTTTCAAAAAAACTGCCAGAATTTAGCACCATGGGACTAGCACAAGGCTTTCAGTGTTGCAAACTTAGGTTTATACTATTCTCACCTAACAACATAAAAAATAATCGTAGTTACATGCGCGTTTGCGTTGATGTTACTGACTGAGCTAATGATGGAACATTAACATACACTATAATAATTGGGTTGAATGGCAAAGGAGGGGGCTTCGGTGAAACCCGATTTAAAAAAGGAACAATCTCTTAATTTTTGAGAGTCTACAGATAAAAATGCGTTTGGCTAAGTACCTACATACTTACATACAATTAATTGACTATTACCTATTGGTATTTATTAATTTATCTTCTCTTTGCGAAATACCTAAACGTGGGCACATAAAGATTTCTTGGAAACATCGTCAGGAACTGCTCAAGCCTTTGCAGTACACAATATTCCTATGTCAATTTACCGTAGGTTTTCATTGTTTGTTGTGTTATTTTTAGCTAAGTTGGCGCGTGCGTGACAATAAACTCCCAGTAAATTCCACACTAAAGAAGACATCTCATACAACAGTGGACCTGTAAAAACAAATAAGTATAAATAAAGATAAAACATACCCATACTTTTAAGCGACAATTAAACCCATTGCAATCTCGCAACAGACAATACTACGAATAAAGTGATGTCGTAACCATCAGACCGCTGAATATAAATTTTTATGCTGTCAGTACAATTAGACACTGCAGTTTGTCAAAGGAGACGTTGTTTAAAATATACTGCACTAACTTACTTAATAAATCTTCGAACAATGCTTTTGCAAGATTAGGTAGTTTGATTTCGTGATTCTTTTTAAATTCGCGGTTTGTAATGGAAGTTTTTTTCGATCAGATAATTTAAGATATACCTATTTGTATTTTCAGTCGGGTGCTGCTGCATAATTATATTAATTACTTTTATACCTACCTAGATTATCATACAAGAATCACGTTTATCTACGTTTAAATCTCTGCTATTTGGGAAGCAACACCCTTCGTCATTGTATGTTTTGTAGTAAACAGTTTTATTTTATTGTTATATACATTTTGTGGTGTACAATAAAGTATAAAAATAAACTAACTTGTTATTGTTATCTTATTGTAAATAAATAAATTGTTTAGGAACTACGTTTCTAAAATTGTTGTGTTTCGCTTTTTTTGAGGCACCAAGACCATTTTTTATCGGCGATTTGGATCCTAAATAAAACATCAACCACATCTCTGACTATGGAACTACTAATAAGACACTGGCTGACGAACGCCTTTGTACCTACGTGCTTATTAACTACTCGTATAACGGATGAGATATAAGCTAGTTCAACTATTTCACTGGCTTCCTTTAAAAATTTACGGTAATTTTAAATCCTGAACTGAAATTCAAACTGTTCAGCAGCCAACTTCGTTTCAGAACAATATAATAAGTTGCATGGATTCAGTGATTATCGATTTATCGTCATCGTCTAATGTCGCGCGGAACCTACATTGTAGGACACTTTGTCGGTCGTTACTGATCCGTATACGTACCTGAAGGAGCAGATACCGAATACCTTAACAACCAACAATCGAACAATAAAAACGTACACATATACTTCTAACGACCTCCCATAAAACAAAACAGTTTAATGATTCAACTGATCAGTTTCGTGGGATCGATTTGGTCGTCTCAAGGATCTGGCGCGGTACGCATTCTGATCGTGGCATCGTCTTCCTGCTATAGTCCAGGTTACATCACATGTTGTTAATAAGGTGCGATGGATATGAAATATGAAATCGGTTATCGATTAATTATCGATTCATCGTAAGTGCGCGGCCATCTTGGATGTAAGTGCGCGGCCGTTCCCGCGCGCGGCTTCCGGCGTGCGCGTGCGCTTGCATGCTAATGTTCGCGCATGCGCCGTGTCCTGTTCGCCGCATGTGCGTTCCACTTCGACGTCTGTTTCATCAGCATAGGGCGGACTCTTGACAGAATATCTGTAAACTATTTGGTAGATATATAATCGTATATGGTTCACTAACTAAATGTATGTATCTACCTACCATCTCCTCAGTAGTTATCTCTGAACGCGAGTTCGTACCGTCACATTGCCAGTCGACAGCATTATTAATGGTGCTCACAGTTGGCAGTTTCCTGTAGGCGATACGCGTATGAAATTCAAAAATGTTCACGTAATTTTTGAATATAAATGCCGTTACTGGCCCATAGAGGGGCAATTCACACCACATCCTTCTTAAAGCCAGACCTCTTGCAATGTACTCTGAAAAGAATGAAGAATGGTCTCGTTTTTGTTACGAATAAAAATCATCAGATTGGAAAATTATCGGCAAACTTATTTATTGCTTGAAAATCTCAAACAATAAAATAGGAGTTTTAGAACAAATCTCATTTTTGGCGCTCACTAGGCAGTCAGTTTCAATATTCTACCAAGTAGGTAGAATATTGAAACTGACTGCCTATGCTGAATCACTAACAGCAATTCACCTTTTTACTAGTTCTAGAGAAAAAGCAAACAATTATACACAATTAATTTCCTATACTAACAGTGATCGGTCTCTGACAGTTCGAACTTCATCTTTTGGAGAACGTTAGGACGTTTTGGAGAACGTCTCTAGGCAAAATGAAAAATACCGTTTCAATTTAAAATTCGTGATTTTACAGTTTATTCAAGGCTAAAGGTTTTGCCTAACATGTTCTATACACAGCGTATTCTCGTCACGAATGATGACCAAGTGAGACTGCACGGCTGCGCAGGCGACTGTCTCGGTCGGGGCGTCGCAAACACATAACTCACCAACATCAATAACAGATAATACCACTCATTCAGTGCCAATCGCTTTGTTCACACTATACAATCTACTTGGAAATACATTCAATATTGTTTCATTATTATTGTCGAAGATACGAGTATACTTGCAAATTGACGTGACCCAACCAAGTCACTAGCATATTTAGCTTATTTAGAGCGTAGTGTGCATCTGCAACACACAATGCTAGGAAAAAAAAATATTTTTGACGGATGGACATAAATCTATTTTCGACGTTTTCAACTGTCAGTGTTACATCTCTATTATTCTGATAAACATAGCTAGAGTGTGACTGAGTGTGCATATATTTGAATACTGTCAGTTAGGTTAGGACATTCGAATTTTGAATGCATGATTGAACAATACGAATGCATTGCACGTTGGTCTTCTGGCAAATCGATTTAGAGTTGTTCCTTGATTTGCCGCCTCTCTATTTTGTATGTAAAGTAGCATCTTGATCTAATCGCACTTGTTTTGACTATACTCACAAGGATACATTTGAGATGGTTTTGAGCCAATGGAGACGAGTTGTTTTGTTACTGGATAATAAAAAGTCGACAGAAGTATCACAGAAACAAAAAGCTGGAATGAAATACGATACAATATTGGCAAGAAAGTAGCCCCCAAAGCGTTACGTAATCCTCGCCGACTCAAAAAGTGTTAGTTTTTTTAGATAATTGTCGCTGCTCTGATCCCCAATCTCAGGCAGGAAACGAATCGTTTCTAATATACCTAGTAACCGAGCATATGACACAGTCCTCAGACAAAGCTGCTGCTATACATAGAGTATTTCGCAACATAACCCTTCGTAGCGAATCAACATAGTTTTTATTGAAATCGCTGCGTGCACCCCGCCCCGCATGGGGCCGTAAAGGAAATGACATGTGGTCCCGAATTATACTCAGTAAGAAATAGTGTGGACAAGCGCTGTGTTAACAGTGCAGTGTTGTGCGGCATTTATATTATTACTAGTCGGAATTATCCCACGGGCACGTAGGTACTACCGGGAGTATCCTATGTCCTGGGTCCTGGTACACGGGTACCTAGACCATGACCTGGGTTAGGAGTTTTCCTAACCCAGGTCATGGTCTAGGTACCCGTGTGCCAAATTTCATCCAAATCCCTTCAGTCGTTTTAGCGTGAAAGCGAACAAACTCACTTTCACTTTTTGGATATAGTCTTTGAACGTTTACTGCTTTGTTACCAAATTAGGACTGTGCCTCGCCCTCCTATCAATCTGTAAATCTCTTTCCTTATTTTTATTTGGTCTGTGGCTATCAGTTTCCTCTGCTCTCGTCTTACTTTTCTGGGTCTTAAACTTTTCTTGATTTTATACTTCGCTAGACCTCGGCTTCTCTTGATTTACCTTGAAGTGATATTGATTTAGTGTGTGCCTTAATTCGATTATACTTATTACTATTCATTTATCTTGTTGAAGGTTCTAGTTATACGAGTATATGAATCTCTACCATCCAAATATTTATTTCAGCTTCTCACTACTTGTACTTTTGGCTTTCTTTAAAACTTAAAACTCATGAGCTCATATTTTTGTGTAGAAAAAAAAATATTCTTATCTCTTAGTAGAACTAAGAACAAAATTTTAACTACCTACTAGCGTTGTTCAAACTGACTTGAAAAACATCCCCTTTGATGAATTAAGAGGAGTGTATGATCACATCCATGTTAAACCTTACCTGGCTCTGGGCCGCACACCTGCCGTAACATTCCTTCTCCCAAACTTCGGCACTATACACCCCACCAATTTGAGTTCCCGCCACGTTGCAGCCCGGACATACAACAACAATGGACATTTTAATTCATCAAGTTTACCCTGCAGCCTGCGAGTCGGTTTTTGTTTTATAGTAAATCATTGTTAGGTGCCAGTTACAGCCTTATGGCCGTTTTGTTTGAATTCCGATTTGTTATCAGATATGAATCGGTTTTTTCTTGATACTTTGGGATCCTCATTCATTACTATATTTCTATGGAAACAATAATTTTGAAATTTAAGTAGAGGATATTTTTTGCTTCATAAAATTTTATTCAGTCTGTAAATTTTTGAAATGTTTAGCAGACTAGTTTTAAGATCGCAAACCTAATGTTTTTTATCAGAAATATTAAGAGTCTGAAAACCTTTCTCGTCAGTCGTTGTTGCGTACGCCACCAAAATTGATGTCATAGACAAGCCTAAAATCTTGAAACTGCAAAATCCTAACACTAATGACTTACTACTTTGGTACTACTACATAAACATATTTGCGTCTGTAAAAATCATTTAATTTTGCAAGTTTGAGTTCAAGGACTCTTCTTCAACGGTCTTCAACATGGCTACCTACTTAGTTAGTGCAACAACAATGTTTAGCAAGTCTGATGCACAGATTAACAACGTCTCTATTACAAATCTTTGCAAAATCATTTTAGACCGTTCCTAAATCTATTCTTCAAAACTCCTCGTCCGTGACCAAAGAAACGTTCTTCTCGTTACATTTAAGCAACTGTTAAAATAAAAAATAAAGCATGTGAGGGAACAAAGTGTATTTGCTTATTATTTGTGACGGGGTGTCGCGGGGTGGGACGCGCGGGAGGTGGGGTCGCTTTGTTTGCAGGCACGCGCGCAGCCTTACAGGACCCACTCCTGCGCAAGCCTGGTCAATCTTTGAATGTTTACTTTTAAAACGTACATGTTTTTTCGTTTTATTGTGAGGTTTAACTGAAGGTCTTTGGGTCATTCGTGACTATTTTCGAATTTGGAGTAAAGGGTTTTTTTTCGTCATGTGAGCTTTGCCTATTGATATAGCTAGCACGAAGCCACTCCTAGACATTCAAATATCAGCATGCTATTCCTCAGCATAGGGTTATTGTTGGTCAATTTGAAGATATCTGAGTCCATCTCTCGTCGTTTTTTCGCCTCTACACTATGTTTAGCGTCCCGACTCCTAAATACTCGTAAAATCAAAATCAAAAGTCATTTATTCAAACTAGGCCGAGAATCAGCACTTTTCGAACGTCAAAATTACATAAGACAGTCCCCCAAAACGCCCACGCGTACTTTCCTTTGTCATCATCTGCTTCTTGTGCTGGTGCCTCTCCAATCACTGAAGGTTGCCTACCTATTTCATAGTCATACCATGTGATGCTACAAAAATACCATCTGTCCATTAAATAAGTTATCTTAAAAAATCCTGAAACAAATTCGTAAAACATAAAAAGCTCAGCATCACCACCAAACGTTTGTACCAATGGCGTTTTTAACCGTGTACATAAACGCGTCAGTTTGCGTTTCGCGTTACATAACGAGTTACGAGGTTCGATGGCCGCCTCGCAACCTTTAAGGTCGAGCGGGCGGCCTCAAGCCCCTTTATTTACCCATACAAGACTTGCGACTCAGTCCTTGAGTGAAATGAAATGAGCTTACGGTGTGTACGTACTTGCTTGTTCATGTGTTGCAACTGCGTTTGTTCTGGGCGAATGTTTTTTCGAGGCGAAGGCAGATTATTGCTGAAGGAATCAGAGGGGTAACATACACTATAAGGCAGCAAAGGTAAAAAACACAAGTTCTCATGATTCTCATAGATAACTCGTATGAAAGGGTCATCAATAGGGTGGTAAACGAGAAAATTCTATACGTATGAATCAGAATCATTTGTTCGACAAAAACTTGTCTTTGGTTTTGTATTTTCGTTTTTTGCCAACGACTTTCGAAATTAAACTTATTTTTCACTTTGTAATGTTTTTTTTTATTTTCGAATTTTTTGTTGTGGTACCTACCCCACACACATACTCGTATAATACAATAACCAGCTATGTAAATACTCGTAACAGTGTCAGGAAGTTATTTTATCGTCATCATCCACAGTGGAAAAAATACGTGTTATTGAAGCTAACTAAAACACTACCAAAGCAAAGTTAATAAAATTTATATGGGACCACCACGCAAGCTTCCTCTGTCAAACGAAACAATAATTTTCAATATCGGTCCATAATTTACGAAAATATCGTAAATGAAATACATACAGACGAACATAGGAAAGGTTTTTGTTGATGGTGACCAAAAATATTGTGGTTTGACATAAGAAGTTAACACTTTCGACTCCACCCATTTTCATAGAACTCGTACGCCATGCCGCCATAATTATTGGAAGTAGTTGTTGGTGGAAGTTGGTTGAGAGGTTGCCGGCATTACGTGTGCGGTAAAGTTAACCATCGCGAACGGTCAAAGGCATCAGGTTTAAAACCGTCTAATAAAACACTGTAAAACGAAGTAAAATAGTGTTTTCAGGGGGTCTTGTCGCGGTAGTTTCCAACCTTTTAATTTTTTTGTGAATATTTGTAACCGTGAACAAAATTAATAAAAATGCTTGGATTTTAAAACCAACACATAAACTAATAAATATTGTTAAAATATACATCAGATTTTATTTTCACGATTTATAATGCTGTATTCGCTAAGAAAAACTTACATTTAAAATGAGCCCTCCGCGAGGGCTTCCGGCACTGAACGTGCTAAGTTCAGATTAACCCGTGAAACTTGGTTACCTATAGGTACATAGGCTCGAATCTTCGTCTCAAAGGCACCAAGTGTCAATTTCCGTGGTCTTGTCAAAATCTGTAGTTAACGCTTATTGCTATGTCACCAAGTTCACATATGGTCATCACAACTGGAACCTTTTAAAACAAAAAGCAGGTAAATTGTTCCCATATGTTCATCCATTCATTCAACGTTGATGAACCAGATTTATCTTCTGATGGTTATCAAAAAGCCTTGAATCAAGTTAAACATCGCATTATATCTGTGTATTTCCTTATTTCTAATACTGTACAGTCATTACATTATCCTTTAATATTGAAACAACAATTATGCTGTAAACTTATCATCACAATACTTTAATGGCGATATCGGCCTTGGATTTGTTTCCACCCATTGTTGGCCGAACTTAGCACAGTTTTTTTTACTGAATATACATACTACCATTGTATTCCATCAGGTAAGCATTTAAAACCAAAATGAGACACAATGAACCAGCGGAAGTAATTTCGTAGTTTTTACAAACAAGGATAATATTTTACTACTTACTTCCTTCCGGACATTTACGAAAGACCCATTGTGTAGCCCCAAAGCTTTATTCACAATTAAAAGCTTCAAATCCGCTCAAATTATGACCACGTGTGCGTAGGTACGAAAATTTCGACACGACTGCAGATTTCAAGCCAAAATTGTACGCGATTTTAACCTATGTTGCTGACACGTAAATACGATAATGGCATGCGAGATTGAATACTTGCCATAAGGATGATTCGTCCAGTACAAAACGGAAGGAAGCGCAATAGAGCTGTAAAAGGGCCGCCGGGTGTCGCTCTATGAATAGATATTTCGCTATTCGTGCCTTCAGCATGGTTTCGCAGCTAAATGAGTGAATCAGGCGGTTTTTAGTTTTGATGGGAAGCGAGTGCGTGAGCGATGGATCGATTCGGGGCTTAGCAGCAGTGCGCGGGCGTCATGGGCCGGAGGGGCGGGGGGGGGGGGCGAGGGGGGACGGTTTCCGGCGGCGCGGGCGCACCGTGGGAACGCGCGCACCCACCTACAAGACTGCTCCTCGGATTAAATGACGGGCACTAATTAATTTAAGTTTGCGGCATGTAAAAATAGAGATCCGTGCTAGATACAGCAGGGAGAGTGGGTAACTACTCGCTTCTAGTTACTTATTGACTTGCTCCACCACTTTACTCGCGCAAAGTTGCTCTATTCTGTATTTATGAACCTGATTTCAGAATCCGAATCTTGTTTATTTCAAGTTTATTAATTGAACTAGGTTCCGCTAACGATTTAATTTATTTTCTCATGGAATGATTTTTTTCTGCATCCAAGTAACTTACAAGTTGTAAGTTACAAGTATAACGTAAATTACATGGGTTCCAATGTAATACTTAGTTAATTTATTTCAAGATTATCGTAGTTACTGCTGCCCATGCACCATTATCTCCATCCACTGCACCTGCCAAAAAAGGAACAAAATTAAAGTAAAAAACTGCAATCTCAAAGATAAGACCAACTTCTTGGAAAATTAACCTCGCAGCTTTTCGTATGATGCAAGAATCGATATATCGGCCGGCACTATATCGAGTATATCGACTATCGATATCTATATCTACATGAACATTTCGCAGAAGTGGTTCACCCTTTGTTCGCTCAACGGCTCAAGAGGCAAGATGTCGACGCACCTGGCCAACCAGATGCTCCATTCAGGGCGAAGTTGAATTTTATGAATCGCCGACGATCCACTCTCGGCCCATTCACTACATTATTTTTTATTTCGTACAACATGTGGCTAGGTAGATAAATTGGAACTTAGAGGACACTTCGAAGGTTTTTAAGTTTTTAGTAAGTGATATTTTGAAGATATTGGTGTAATACTTGAAGGCTAAAGAAAAAGTATCTTTCCGGGCAAGGGCTATGCGATTTTCGAAGTAGTAGAGATGGTCCGGGGTTTTCTAATGTATGTCCATTTGAAACTGTTATACTTACTTATACGTTGTTTTATGAAAGCTTAGGTTTGTTTACTCTGTGCCCAGAGATCCCACTTCGTGTATCATATCAAGTAGGATTACTTATAGCCTGCCCATGCAGTATACTGTTTTCCTTGCTAACATATAAGTCTTTGAATAATTATCTTCGACATATCTTTTACAGACGTCAATTATTTTTTCCACACTGGAAGACTGTTTACTTTACCTATCAGCACAGGAAGTCATAATGAGGCCATTATTGATTAATCAATATTTATTTAAACAATGTTGTAGTACAACATAAACATTAATCTAATTGACCTTTTAAAGGGCTTATCTCCGTCAGAACCGGAATAAAATGAACTAAGTATCAAACATGTTCAAATAATATTTGTATTAAATGTTCAGGATAAACAAGATTCGTTACTCTAATCAAAACAAATTAATGACAATTTATAACTGGCCTTATCGGAGTTCGGTTCATTCATAACTTTAGTGATAAGTTAGCAAATAAATCCATTATGTTATCTCTGTGTACCGATCTGGGTGTATTAAAATGAGAATTGGATATCAGCTGGCATCCCGCAAGCTGTACTTAAGTGTCAATTGATGGTTGATCAGCGGATTTGAGAAAAAAAAACAAAGGTATGCGTGGGTAGAGTCGATGCTGTTCGACGTACAATCGTTCTCGTAAATGAATTAACAGGAAATTATTTTCGAACATTTGCGACGCTGAGTAATGGCACTGGAAAATAGATGTCAATTAAAGTGCCTAGATGTCAGATTCTATGCAACATAGCGCCATTATTAGTTAAAGCAATGGCACGTAAAATTAAATCGGAGAGGCAACCCGATGGCGAGTGGTACACATAATTCCTTGCTTAGAATTAGAGCTTTTTCGCCATGCCATGTCAAAAAAAAACCTCCCCATATCTCCGCCCCCGTTCATTTGGGATCCATTCGGACGGTACGGACGGTTCGGTATCATTTCAAGACAAAGTATACCACTCGCCATCCGGTTGCCTCTCCGATTAAATTTTACGTGCCATTGCCTTGAATATATGGATTTTTGTTAAACGGTTAAAGGCCAAAGTTCAACCACGAGACACGGGGATGAAACAAACTACATATCTGCAATATGAAGGGTAGAAAGGGTCTGTGTGTCTGTAAAATTTCACAATTCAATTTATATTTCGACGTAATTGACTTTTCAGAGTCTCTTGTCTTCAGATTTGTAGGTCCGTTTGTTCCAGCTTCCACTTCAGCTAAATCAGAAAAATACACATAATAATAACACATTCGTCAAAACTATACAATGATTCCTAAAATAACAGTCAGTCGTCAGGGACAAACATTACGCACCTGCATTCCATCATCTCTTACATTACATGATCGTGGGCGCCGGGAGGGGGATGCAAGGGGTGCACTTGCAATAAAGCGGGAGGAAACGCCCGGGTGTCACCATTGTGTGGATCGCCCGGAGGACACGGTGGAGCATACGGTGGAGGTCTGCCCGGCTTGGGCGGGGCACCGCCGTGTCCTCACGGAGGCGATCGGCGGCGGCGATCGTCCGGCCCTGGTTCAGGCCATGGTCCGGAGCGAGAGTGCATGGGAGGCCGTCACCTCCTTCTGCGAAGCAGTTATGCTCGCGAAGGAGGAGGCGGAGCGCGCGAGGGAGATTCAAGCTGCACGCCCTCGCGCCCCTAGCCACCGCAGGAGACGCCCCGGGCGTCGGGAGTCACGAGCTGACTTCCGTCCACCGTAGGCGCGGGCTTGCGGACGGTGAGCGATGGGTAGCTCGCCGTCCGATAAGGACCAAGCCCGGGTCGACGGCGCGTTGTGTTCCACGCGCGCCTCAAAGGGATGTCAGCACCAACTGACGGGGACCGGAAGGACCAACGCCTGCTGGGGTTGCGGGTTTGTCTGAAAGGGATATCGCGGCCCCGGCACACAGGCAACGGAAGGAACACGGGTGGGTTTTAGTCAGTAAAAGTCTGACACTCCCTCTCGCTCCGCCCAGAGCGGGAGGAGTCATTTGATGATTTCCCACCCAAAAAAAAAAGGGGTGCACTTGCACCTCCCTGGCTTCAAAATAAAATTAAGAACTAAAGAGATATCTGAAAACGCCTAACACACATAGTAGAGAACTTAACCTATTCGAGGCGAGATCCTAAAATTTTCGAGTTCGCTTCGCTCGCTCGTGCAATCTCTGAATTCTAAAGCTTCTGTGCATTAGTCGGCAAAGTACGGCGGGGTGCTAACATTATCGAGCTTGCTTCCCTCGCGCTTGCATCCTACTCTATCTTAATTCTTAAGCTGCATTGTATAAGTCGACACAGTTAGCCCTCTGTATGATGAAAATAAAACCTATCCCATTCGAGGCGAGATGGAAAATCTCTTATTTTTTAAGCTTTTCTGCATAAGTCGACAAAGTTACTCCTTGCATTAATGGACAAACGATAACCTAACAAATCCGAGGTGACCTGCAAAAATGATCGAGCTCGCTTCGTGGAGCTGAAGATGCACCCCCTGAAAATAAACCTGCCGACGCCCATGTAACATGACATTTACGTTCCAAACGGACTGAGCCTGACCTGTGACGTAAACACAAACTAGATTGCAAGCTATGACGTTATCAGTACCCCCGTGACGTACCGCCGCCACACCTTTAGAAAAGCAGGTGACCTATGACATCTATTCTTGGACTAAATCGACCCGGTACAAATATAGACATCCTGAACACGCCTGTTTCCGCCCTTCCTGCACTTCTGCAATTGTTGAGAGTGGAAAGGTCAAATGAAGCTTTTACTTTACAATCCCTTGCACCTATCGAAAGGTCAGGAATTTAATTGACAGTTTTACATTGTTGTTAACGAAGAATAGTCGACTGGGCTAAATGTCATTTATGTACAAACTGAGCCAAATCAAATCAAAATCACAGAAAGAAAATATAATGCATACAGGTGTTTTTCTTCACGAAAAATTGCTAAATAGTTACTTAGGTGACCTTACAAGCACAGCCGCACAGGCCATCGATAATAATGCCACACAGGCAAATGTTTTGCAACGGTGATGTTTTCATCCTCAGTCACCCTTGGAGGTATCAGTACGGCAATCGTACAAAGAAGAAAGGGGTTGTGTATCTGCCGTTAACATTTAGGGTTCCTGGCGATTTAGGATTCACAAATGCATCTCAAATCTTTATGTTCGTCTTATTTTTAAGGTACTACATACTGAACTTGAGAAATACGTATGTAGACGATTATTGAACTGGATTCTCTCAAACTGAACGGTATAAACTCCCACGACAATACAGCAATAAATGCCATGCAGTGTGAAGTATCACGTATTGTGAGATGCCGCCGTATTCCGTGAAAACATTGAAGGTATGAAGAAAAAGTTCCCAAAGGAAACTGTTAGCAACTGTACCTTGGCTTTATATTAACTGTCTGGCCATGTAAAAAGTAAAAAGCAAAATAATGTTCTTGGCGCTACCATTTTTAATTACGAGAGATGAATGGGCCGTTTTGCGCAAAAGGGAAGACTGACTGCGCTTGCAGACTTGCACTAATAAGAACGCGATTGTCTGTGGAGTTGTTATTAATAGTGTAATTAAATTTTTGTTCTGAGTAGTTTTGCCAATGAAAGAAGAGGAGTAAAGGTTCTCAAATGTCATGATTTCATGAAAAAGTCATTCAATGGAACAAATCTGACTTAGAGAGATGTGTTAATGATTCTAAAGACTATAATTCTGTAAATACATATTTGTTGTGGTTGCGAATCATATGATTGAATTTCGTGGGTTACTTTTGCGGATGTTCTTTTTGAAGCTTAACCACTCACTTTTCATGGAACTCATACGTCATGCCGCCATACATATTGGAAGTCAACCACCCGGGAGGGTTACCGGCAATACGTTTGCTTGCGCTATAGTTAACCATCGCGGCCGGTCAACGGCATTAGGTTTAAAACTGTGTTAAAAACACTGTAAAACGAAGTAAAATAGTGTTTTCAGGGGGTCTTGTCGCTATACGTATGTTCCAACCTTTTAAATATTTAGTGAATATTTGTAACAAAAAAAAAAATATGCTTGTATTTTAAAACCAACGCTTATATACTTACTAATAAATGTTGTTAAAATATAAATCAGATTTATTTTCACGGTTTGTATTGTAGTATTCGAATTTGTGTTTTGTTTGTATTGTTTTTTTTTATTCGCTATGAAAAACCTACATTTAAAATGAGCCCTCCGCGAGGGCTCCCGCTATCCCATATGCGACTATGTGACTACTGCTCCCAGCAGTCCCGGCACTGAACATGTTAAGTTGCATTGTGTAAAAAGATGATCCATGATCTTTGATAAGATTCTTTACTTTTGAAAATGATGTCTTGGGTCATTATTTGTCCTTTAAAGGTTTAGGGTAAAAGATAAAAGTCGCCTCTGTGGTCTCTCTCAGACCCAGAGCATCCCAGAGGTCTCGGGTTCGATTCGATGTAGGGCTTGTTCTAATTCCGCCTGGCTAGCTACCACCATCTTATCGAAGTCTGTCGCCATAACAACAATGTTAACAGCATGGTTGTGTTTCGGCAGTTAGAGGTAAGATAGCCAGTTCCTCTGTGGTTCAGGATTCCGGGTGAAGCTCGCTTTTACCTTCGGCCGGATCATCACTTACCATCAGCTGAGATGAAGACCAAGAGCTTGTCAGTAGTGGGTTTTTTTTTTTTCTCGGAGTTTTGTTTGCCCCGTTTGGGTAGATCTGTACAGGATGCTTCTTTCATCAATAATGTAACCGTATTGGCATAGTTGCGTGTGGAGTCAACCTTCGCGTGTCACCATCATTTTGTTTACGACGAAACGAAACTAATTCAGTTGGACACACTACTTGCTTTATTAATGAAAGAGCGGAGGTGGGGCGTTCGCTGCCTGTAACGGAACTTACATAATTATTGGTAAACCTCGTCTCCTTTTGATATCACAGCCAACAAATCCATACTTGGAACAAAGGAGTTTGAACTTTATGGTCTGAATATAGAGCTTCATTTGTTTGAGTTTGTAAAGGTTGATGTGATTTTTTGTTATGGGGTTTTTATGAAGTGAATGAAGCAGCAGCTGTCGCTCGCAAGTCAGCCCACACTGTACGTTAAAAGGTATTTCGCAAATATCAGTCGATTATATCAATGGATTTAGTTTTTGTACTAGCTTAGTCATTGTTGCACATCGTGGAAATGCATTGGCAGACATTTGAATGTATAGGTATAAAATACCTAGGTATAATCTACTGAATTTCTAAAAAACTGCTGGAGTGGGTAATTGTGGGGGTAATTATGTACCTACTTAATTTTAGGTAGGTATGGTGTGGTGTTAGCACTTTTGTTTGAGTAAAAATATGTTAATGGCGTTTTTGTTCGTATCCGCTTTGCCTGATCAGTTTAGAAAATAACTTAGTAAAGAATGGTAGTTCATTTATATTTAAAGATATTAATGAAGGAAAATTGTGCCTAATCAGTAATCAGCAATAGGTTCTGCAGTTTTATAGAAGAGAAGACCCAAATTTTGTGTCGTAACGAAATCTTAGGTAGGTACTTAGGTATAAGAATTTCTTATACTCATTGTTCAGAAACTTAAAGGGTCAGACCCGCGAGGTTGACTGCCCCCAGGGTGCGCCAGAAGTATTACTACTCCTTAAGGCTATATACAATATTTTTTTTTTAAACCTGTCCGATCCGGGGCACAAAGGTAGGTACTGCAATAATATTACCAAAAAGTTATGAAAAATCTTATTATTATTTATAAAAAAAAGTTATTGCTATTTCAAATTCACATTTTGAGTACCAAAATTACCCCAAATCCATTTAAAATTAGCAAATTTTCAACTGGGGTCATAAGATATGACTTGTAGACACCCGCCTATTAAACGACGGCCGCCCGCGCCCCATGTAAAATTAAAAATAAAAATTAGATAAAATTCAGGTAAAATTCCCCATTGAAAAAAAAACATGGCGGTTTTTTTTTTTTTTCTGAAAATCAACGCTTAATCGCGAATCGGACAGGGTTTTTTTAATGTTGTATATTTACACACCACAAACACATACGTACAAGTTTTTCTAATAACAGGCAAATACAAGGTAGTAAATACCTAACAGCTCAAAGAAATGCGGAAAAGAATGGAGACAATTTTAAGGATGGCGACATTAAGCTAAGAAAAGTATGCCTTTTATTTCTGCAATTAACTCTACCTAATGGTTTAGTATCCACCATTATTCGTTTGCGTTTTCCTGTTAGATACTTACATTCATGCGGATACAAATATTTTTAATGGCTGACGATAGCAAGAGATAAGCGTCATTATTCATAGAAACTGACCGCCTCATTGGTTACATGCGCGATTGTAAATCTAGAGGTCCAGGGTTCAAATGGGTCAGTTAGGTGGAATTGGGTTTTTTTGGGAGGAAGGAAATTTATTATATTTCCATCCGGTTTTTGGTAAACTGTGATTCATTTGCCTGATAGTGTAGCGCGTGTGTGACTAGGGTTGCCAACCCTACTATTTAATATAGTATCCTGCTATAATAGAGGCATTAAGAAAAAAAAAATTGTAATAGAATAATAAAGCTTTATTTATTCTATTCCATGCAAAACAATTACAATGAATGCTTCATAAATCATACAATTAATTTAGCAATATCTGAAAAAAATAATTGTAGGCGAAACTACAGTACTTATTTTGATTTCAAGACAAAATGGCGAGATGATCGCAATAGGGCCAGTATTAATCTCCTAAAAAGCTGTATTAATGGTATTTCGTAACCTTGATTTAGAATGTAAAAATAGACATGAGACATTTAAAAAAAAACCTGTTAATAAAGGTTCATACTAGCAAAAAAGAATGCATTCAAAGAATAAAAATATTTTTCAAACATAATACACAAACACCTACAATTTTTTTTTTTTTTTTCGAAATCTGCTATATTTTTTAAAGGCAATAGCTTCGATAATACTATTATTTATTTAAAATAGATGATAACCCTATGTGTGACGTTTGTAATCGACAATCTGCTGTCGGTGTAGACCTAATTATCTAAATTACGATGAACCAGTCAAATGAATTTACTGTGACATAATATTTGGAAAATCTTACACAAGGGGTATCGTACCTATTGCCCAATAACTGGGTTGAGAAGACAGCCGCTCCACGTAAAATACTGGTGGTTAGCTGCATCCGGTTAGACTGGAAGACCAGTGGCGGATCCAGGATTGTAGTTTCGGAGGGACTTGACCCCGCTGACGTTTGGTTTTAGCAAAGTAAACACTAAAAAAAATGAGGGGTTCTGTAGTTGGGATGAATTTATCCCAAAAACAAAATTTTATTTAATTTTTTTCTTTACATTCTTGTACATAATATATATAATAGTTAGTTGTAAAATAAATTGTAGCTAATAAAAAAAAGTTGAATTCTATATGCAATAAAAAAAAATCATTACATAAAAAAAAAAAAAAAAAACAAACTCAACATTGTAGTTGAAAAACATGTTCTCCCATCCATCGATATACTTGACAGCGTAAGTTTGTAAACGATTTTATTTTTGTGTGGCAAAACTACAAATGATCGATTTACGGTCTTTTTCCTATACTTGTATTACATTCCGTATGGGAGAACATGTTTTTCAAACCGCAAATTTAAGTTGGTTGATTATTACTCGTTACCCTGTACAGCCTACTTAGCTCTGATAGTTTTCCTTTTAATTTCGTTATATATACTACTGCTGTGAATTTTTTCACAAATCCAAGAACAACCATTTAGCTGGCAGGGGGGGGGGCTTGACTGAAACAAAAAAAAAGCTTAATATTTCGCAAACGGATCCCTGAATCCAAAAATGGTTTTCGCAAACTCACAATATTTTTGAACGACCTTTCTAACGATAGAAAGGTCGTTCAAAAATATTGTGAGTTTCCCACAAACATCCCCACTTTACGTGTAGGGGGTAAGGATCCCAAAAAAATAAATTTTTCTTGATTTTATTTTACCACTTTGTATTATGTAGTATATTAACAGTGCCGGATTAGCCCATAAGCAAATTAAGCAATTGCTTAGGGCATCACGTCCCGGGGGGCACCATAAACAGCACCGAAAATATTGTTGCTAGCACATTTTGAAAATCCGCGCGTATTGTCGGCGGGAGATGTTGTTGAAACTTGAAAGTAATAAAAAATGCAGATCAAGAACGACGATGCTGCAGAAAAGGCTCGATGTTTTATCAGTAGGTAATATATTTATGTCGTAGCCAGATTTTAGAATTGATCATTTCATGAAGTGTTCGACTTCGACCATTTCATAAAATGGTTGTGTTTCGTGAAATGGCCAGCAAAAATTAACCGCATCGTTTACCTAAACGTCAACATTTAATGAGAGTCGACGTTTGGACATATCATTAATGTAGGGCTGTAGGGTTCCATTGTCCATGTATCGTACACAGGTACCCATGGTATAAGATTTAAGGCTTATAAGATTTAGTAAAAATTGCCAAGTAACTGCGACCAAATTGGAAGTATTGCTCGGTGGCCGCTGATATTTGGTGGGGGTGCCACAAGCGGCGAGAAATTCAACATAACAATAAAATTACCTTAAAAAAATATATGTTCACGCCGCTTGGTAGCACCCTGACCAAATGAGTTAGGATAGGTTAGAACTGCGACCAATCGCGCGCGATCCGAGCGTGCAAAGCGAGTGGGGCCGCGGCAGCGGCCGGCGAGCGCTTCTTCCAAGTTGTTAATTTTACATAGTATCATATTTGGAAATAAAAGAAAAACCCATCGATTTTTTTTGGGTGGTTTTCCCTTCTTTGTAAAATTTTTTGTATGCACAACAAAAACAAAGTGACATCAACGCCTCTATCCGTGGATAATCTAGCTATGTAACGATTTATGATCATGAAGTAGAAGTAGGTAGTCGTGCGTTTAACTGTTCATATCGTCAAACGTTGAGTATTCAATGATCTCATCATGATGTGACCAGCGGTCTATGTTTTATTTCATGAAATACAACCATTTCATGAAATGGTTGAACACTTCACAAAATGATCATTTCTAAGTTCGCCACGACATAATAATATACAGGCAGATATACTAAGAACGTTGAACTTAAAAATCATTGTCCGCGAATTGAATGCACGTTAAAGTCGCAAGTCGCATTTTTTTATACCGATACTAGTTAACTAATGTATAGAGGGGCCCACAGGCGTTGATTGCTTAGGGCATCAAGTAGTCTTAATCCGGCACTGCATATTAATATATATATACCTACATATGCCAAGTTACAGCTTTCTAGTACTAACCGACTCTGAGCTAAGCCGCAGACAACATGGCGAAACTATAAGGGTTCCTTGTTTACAATGGAACCCTTATAGTTTGACGGAACTATCCAAGCAAAGTTAATAAAATTTATATGGGACCAACTTGAGAGCATACCCTTTCATAAAAAAAAGAATTTTCAAAGTCGATCTACAATTGACGGAGAAATCGGTGGAAATACATAAAAAAAATAAAAAAACATACATACGCTACGAACATACAACCTCCTCCTTTTTGGAAGTCGGTTAAAAAATTACTTGAAAACGTAATAGGTACTTATTAAGTTAAGGATAATTGATGACAATTATACATTATGTAGTGGTAATTAGAAAAATATCAAGTTCACTTTAAGATTTGTCACGGAAGAACTCATACGCTTCTGGGGGGAGCTTGAGCCCCTTAGCCCCCCTCCGGGATCCGCTACTGAAGCCGATCCAAACATAGTTCGGAAAAGATAGGCAGATAGATGATGATGACGTGGAGACCCAGGCTGTATGATTCATGACAGATTAAAGGAATGTCGGCACCAAAAGAATTAAAGAATTGTAGCAGACGTAACTGGCATTCATTGATCGTTAGGTGAGAGGTTACTAACGTTACTGAAAATTTACTGAATCATCAATTACCAGCAATTTTATAGCAGATGAGGCTCCATTTAAGATAATTCCTTGTTTGATACCTGCCTTGCGTCTGTACTGAGCTCACGCAACGCGTCGTACGTCCAGCCAGTGGACTCGCCAAGGAGCTAGCGCTGTGCCAAATTAGACGCTTTATTAATTTATTATACATAAAACAAAAGATATTCAAATAAAAAACGTATACTTAAATATCAATAATTAAATTATCTTTAAAATGGTGAAGGTTTCAGAATAATACGATTGATAGATTTTGCGTGATTCTTAGTTTTTTATCCGCTTTAGGCATGACTTTACAAAATAATTATGTAATATAAACATAATCTAAAATATTCCTATGTTAAGTTATTAAGAAAATGCTCTAATTTTACTTCAACTAGAGTCCGCGCCACCACTGAAGTCCGGCGGAAAATTTATGTAACTACATTTTTTTTTAATGCAATTTGATGCATTTTTGATAGACACTAGCGCCGCGTCTATCTATCGAACTTGAATGGTGGCGCAGATTCTACCTAGGACATGACATAGGTCACATCTCATGACAGGCACTAAAACCTCATTAGAAGTCCGTCCACGATCTCAACAAGTTCCGTAGGTACCCGTATGTATGTACCTACATCTAAGCGCTATGTTATAATTATGTAAGTATATTACTCGTAATGGAAAACTAGATTGTC
The DNA here is from genome assembly GCA_916701695.1 of Agrochola macilenta. Classification (NCBI taxonomy): domain Eukaryota; kingdom Metazoa; phylum Arthropoda; class Insecta; order Lepidoptera; family Noctuidae; genus Agrochola; species Agrochola macilenta. The sequence continues at coordinate 15,447,578 of OU753560.1, read as the reverse complement.
CAGCTACACCACTCACAATGTTAATGCCACGAATACCAAATAAGCTTACCGGACCCATTAATTACGGAGACGTGCCATTTAAAAACATAAATCAGTCACTATTAATACAAAACTATTTATTTATTGGCCTCCTTGATTATGGCGTTTCGGTTCTGTCGAATTTTAAATAAAGAAAATAATGTTTTATTATCTGTAACTATGCTGGCCATCATTCTATTTTTGACGGATGACATTTCTAGAGTAAATTGATTTGGAACATTTTTAAAAGTATTATTCTTCTTATATAGGTTTGTTTCGCTTTCAACTGTTTTTAAAATCTATCGATTGACTCTGTAATTTAATTCAAGATTATTATCGTTATCCACCCAGTAACTAATTCGTATCCATACTTATATTATAAATGCCAAAGTAATTGTGTCTGTTTGTTACCTTTTCACGTCTAAACCACTGAACCTTAGTGAACTAATCGTTATGAACTTGACATAGCCTAAGGACATAGACCTACTTTTCATGTTGAATATTTGTATTATAAATAATGATATACAAAATACACGCGGACAAAGTCACGGGGAACACCTAGTGTAGATAATGTAAGTAGGGTCTATGCATTGCATTTTAAGCAAATATTAATTTGTCATAAAACCGAGTCTTCAAGAAACATGCATTTAGTTAATACCGCAATAAAAATAGTACAAGAAACTCACAGTTGGTCGGTATATAAATATACCCTCCCCTCGGCTTCATTCAGTGAACACACGGCATTAACCGACCAAATGAAAAATAGTTTTATACACGTTATTTTATTTAAATACCCGCATACCTTTGTAAATTGTCGTTTTACTTCATTCATGAATTAGAAGTTACGGTTAGTTCCGTCGTAACTCTCCCACGGTGTATGAATGAAGTGCGCTTGCACATGATTCAAGGAGCGAAAGAAAGGGGCGCGTCACTTCCGGAGCGAGGCGTATGGCGCTACTTCCGGCCGTCACCGGATACGCATGTTCCCTGTTCGCATCAATTATTATTTCCTTCTTAATGTTTCCTTTCATAAAAGCTTAATTTTTAACGTCTTTGAAATAGAGAAGTGACCTGTCAAGATCGTTAGAGGTTAAAAAAAAAAGCGAAACGTAAGTATTATTTATTATCGTTCGTTATTTATAATTTTATTATTTTTCAGATATTACCAAATAATGTTCAATATAAATAGTTACACCGATTGTGAATCCAACCATCAAAATTCTTTATAACCGAAATCTAAATATAAATAACATTGTACGCAGACCATAAACAAGAAAACACGTGGGCCCGATAACTGGAATTTGCCAAAACAGTTTTATCGTTAAAGCTTACTTTTTCTCGGACGTAGGTTGTATTGTGCTTGTGCCTCACATCACGCCATATTTGATCACAAAAAGCTTTGGGTATAAAAATAAAACAAGCTCCTCTGATGCTCAAATCAAATTGACACACGTTGGTGCTTTTCCCCAAAAGTAAAAAATACTGATCTCTGTCCGTTTTCTGAAAGCCTCTTTCATTTGATTTATCTGTTTTCAAATATAAGTAGTTCCAGGTTGTCTGATTAGCTATGACAGCAGATCAGAGACTTTAAATCAGCCTTTTGAAATTGGTATTAAAAAAAAAACCATTGCGATAAATAAAAATCATGGCCAGAAATGCTTTCGCAGTCCCTAATTTCTAAAGCATTTCTGGCATATTGCAATGCAATACAAAGCAACCGATCTTGAATTCCTTTGTCACCTTTAACGACTACGCGAGAAGAGACAGATCAACCTATAATGCCAAATACCTCAAACATTCATCTTCTTCATTCTTGATAAGCATTATGTTCCCCAAAACCATGATTAAAAATAGACTGAAACCAAGTTTCATAAAAGGGGATTAGTTAGTTAGCCCATACCTAGTCATACAGCACACATAATCTTTAAATTTTGATAGATTATTGTTAGCCGTTAATAGGGATGATACCTGGGTAAAAAAAAAAAAACTAATTAGTCCGTCAGTCAGATAATAAAAAAAATTAGTCACGTATTTTTTGCTTTATCATATTAATAAAAAATTACATAGATAAAACGCATTTTAAGTTTGGGAGTGGGGGTCGCTACGTCACTAGTACTTATGTATAAAATCTACATACTCGTGACGTCATGGCACATTTTACCTCAATGTATCGCCGTTTTCGATCAATAATATTGATCGAAGATCGCCGTAATCTTTAGATTACGTAAAAAAAGAAAAAATACGTGTCTAATATTTTTTTATAATATCAAAGACGGACTAAAAAGAAATTTTTAGTCATCATCCCTATTGAGAACCAAAGACAAAGCTGCGTCAATATTAGCTGATACGATTGAATGTGATGTGATAGTATTGAGGACTATGGTTTTACACACAGGCACTGCAAGTAGATCCGCTTCATGTGTTGAATTCATTGCTGCTCAAAGGGCAGCTCTGAATAGAGCCTAGATTAAGAGCGTTTGTACAGAAAGTGGGCAACGTCGCAAATAGGTGTCAAATATTTACCTGTTTTGATTGATTTAGCAATATTACTGTATGTAAGTCCGCCTTTGTACCTTTTTGAGTATGCAAAGTTTAAATAAATAAATAAACATAGGTACAGTATTATTTAGTTTATTTAAATTTTTTTTTGAAATTGACTTATTGTCTTATTGTCATCTTATTCTTGCAACTCAATAATTTTGTTCCAGTTTATTACAGCACAACAGGACAGCCCCGAAGCTCCAGCTATGTGATTGGTTCCCGCAAAGTTGGACCCCTCACTATGACGTAGGTGGCGACCCTGACCTGCAGGAATTGGGTCAGGCCAGCCAGATACTCCACCCACAATTCCGCTATGCAACTCCTGGATAATCAATAGCGCGAAAATACCTACACAATAATGCTCAAAGAAAATTTTACTAGGTAATATAAATTATTTGTTTTCTCGGAAGCCAGCAAACATTGGCGGCACCGCTTTCACAGTCAATAAAATTGATTCCATTGCACTTTGTGTAAGTAGCTATTTTCTATCTCTGTCTGGCACTAGGTTTGTCAAACGGGTGACGAGGACGGATAGCGGAAGTGAAATAAGAATGGAGTCGGGGTTCATTCATTGATGTTTCCGCCGCCATCAATGGGTGGACACAAAATAAGGCAGTGCAGAAGGCTTTGACCATAAAAGCGCGGCGTTAACCAGAGGCGATAAATACCAACTACAAAAAAATCATTAAAGTGAGGATTTTTCATGTGCAGACTGAGAAGCCGATAGGTATAAATTCATAGAAAAATGCACTGAAATGCGATTCTAAGAAGCTCGGATTGTCCAAAAAACTTTAAGTATTTGAACCCTTCCGAACACAGTCAAATATTTCGATTTGATGCAAGTAGAAGAGACGAGGTAATACCGTATCATATTTGATAGGAACTTCTGTACATAGTGTAAATAGGTGTAAATACATGAGTGCAGCCACTCAATACCATTTGTCGCTTGTTTGCGGGGCTCAAAAACACCGCGTTGTTGAATTAAGGCATTTGGAGGGCAGGTTAATAAAACGCAAGTTAAACTGTTACTTAATTAATGTTTTTTTGTTAAACTACGAAGCCTACCCAAAGAACAGTATTGTCATTCTTGCCTGATTGGCCGGAAAAGGCAGCAAACAAAGATGAATGAAAAATTATGCGGGAGACCTTTGCAGGCAGTCGGATAGTCAATCAATCTGCCTAGCCTTTTCCCAACTATGTTGGGGTCGGCTTCCAGTTTAACCGGATGCAGCTGAATACCAGTATTTTAAATGGAGTGACTGCCTATCTGACCTTCACAACCCAGTAATATGATACCCCTTGGTAAGACCGGTTGTTAGACTTTCGGGCTTCTGACAACTCTTAACGACTGTCAAAGATCCACGAATGACAGCCGGGACCAACGGCTTAACGTGATTTCCGAGGCACGGAAGAGTCTCGGTATATAAAGATGGTCAACCATCCACGGACCAACCCCGGCAAGCGTAGCTTAACCTGATGGATCGACACATGCGGCTGTTATTACTTAGCCACGAGCTCCTCGCAGGCAGTCGGATAGTATAGGTTAAAAAATAATAAGGAGAGGGAGTGGGCTTATAATCTTTAGCATATCAGCCTTTAATAATAAGGAGAGGGAGTGGGCTTATAATCTTTAGCATATCAGCCTTTAAGTTCCCACTGCTGGGATACAGGCCTCCTTTTGTGAGAGGGCCGTAATCCACTACGCGGCCGCGCGGGCCAAGTGCGGGTCGGTAGATGTCACATGTTTTCGAATTTTTGGTTCTAGAACATGCCGGTTTCCTCACGATGTTTTCCTTCACCGTCTTGAGAGCAGTGGTGATGAAATGATTTACACAAAGTAAAGCGCCTGCCTGGGTTCGAACCGACGACCTACAACTCGAAAGTATGGCCGTTACCACTGGCCCACCAGACTCCATACTTCCCGAGCTGCTTAAAGGCTGCATACTTAGTGCAAAAAAAAACTTGTTGTTGATTAACTTCTTGGCGTTTTCCTAAGAACATTCTTTGGTTGTAATGCCAGTCCACTCGAAACCCATCGATTTAGGCAAAATGTCTCTAAGGTTTCGGATGCCAAGAATTCAAAGTTGAATTAATTTTCTGTGTAATATTTTAATTTGGCCCTGAAATTGGTTCATAGTTACACTAAACACCCGTACTATGGAACTATGTACCATGTATGATGTGCAACTGCAGATATACTTATATTCATAAATTTCAGTATTTCAGTCGCTACAAATAGCCCAAAATTCATTTGATTTTTACTGCAACAATTCGTGCCTTGAAACTAGAAGTGAATTTTATTGAATACCAGAATTTAATAAAAACGTGTATGAAAACAAAATATTTATCCATCCAAACAATCTCGAGGGTCGCTCAACTAAGCACGTCATTCAATAAACAAGATAACTTTGCTGCTGGGAAACTGAATTTCAGACGAACTTAAACCTTGATTCTTTTGAAATAGAGACTTTTTGCTAAGCTAGTTTTGGTAAATCTAGTTTGTTTTTATGGTGACGTAACGGGAGTACCCGACCGTTCATTGAGATGTCATGCCGCAGCCCCGCATCCCCCTGTGTGACCTCACCCTTATCTCGTTAATTACCCCTCCCGTAGTGACGTCAGGGGTAATTTGGTCACACTAAATAAAATTCCATTTTCTAGATTAGTTTTCTGATAACATTTTATTTATGATAATGTTTGGAGCTCTATTGTTTTGTTTGACGTCGTCGATTGGGTTCAAATTTGGTCCATGAAAGAATGATTCTCCAAACGTCGGATATCAATCTATATCTATTTATAAAGGGTGGATTTTTGACATGGGGCAGTAAGGACAGCTACCTTAACCGTTGTAGCTACAGGAAAACGGTCTTATGAGACTGTCCTTAAGTTTTAGAGAAATTTTGATCTATATTACCAGATAAAAAAAAAAAATTACAGTCAGCAAGAAAATAGGCAGTTTTCACAAAAACTTTTTTTGACCCCAATCGATCCTGTTTCAGTACTCAAACGTGAATTGGTCCAATACAGTTTTTTGATCCAAAGATCAAAAAACGTTTTTGTGAAAGCTGTCTATTTTCTTGCCGACTGTACATTTTTTTCAAAATCTGTGAACGCAGATTAAAATGTCTCAAAAAGTTAAGGACATTCTCCTAAGACCGTTTTCTTATGGCAGCTGCCCTTATTGCCGCATCCTGTCTGGATAAGTTCCGGATTGACGCAAAAACGGCTGAACGGATTTGGTTAAAATTTGGCACACAGATAGTTCATAACCAGGATTAACAAATAGGGTACAATCCCAGCCTCAAAGAGATGTCAGCACCAACTGTCGGGATCCGTAAGGACCAATGCCTGCTGGGGTTGCAGGTTTGTCCGAAACGGATATTGCGGCCCCGGCACACAGGTAACGGAAGGAACACGGGTGGGTTTTATTCAGTAAACGTCTGACACACCCCGCTCCGCCCAGAGCGGGAGAAGTTATTTGATAATTTCCCACCCCCAAAAAAAAAAAAAAAAAAGGCTACATCCCAGTGGTGCATTTCCGTGGGATATTTATTATACAATTCTATGAAATGGCTTTATCAGGGAAAATTAACGAAGGGTGCGTATCTACATAACAATTAATTTCATAGATTCATCAATTCAACTTATATGTACCTAAGTTAAGGCTTGTGCAGACCAGCGCGACTTGTCGCGCGACGCGACACCGGTTATTGTTATACTGTGAAGTTTTCTTAGAAATTGTATTGTTCGTGTCGCGTCGCGCGACAAGTCGCGCTGGTCTGCCCAAGCCTTTAGAATTGGCCTCAAATGTCATGACTTCATGAAATAGTAAATTGATACGGAAAATTGAACTTACCGACTGCTGTTGTATTGATGATTTTAATTTATTATTATAATACATATTATAACATAACATAAAGCTGGCCTGCAAATTGCAAAAAAAAATGAAATTCACGAGCTACCCAAGAGACTTCGTCTAATGAAAAACAAAATCTGTGAAGTCATGTTACGCTCTCGGCTAGCACCCATTGCACCAATGACGAAACAGTCAACCGTATCGATCGTGTCTGGGCCTAAAGTTTGACGTCACTAAGTGCGTCACTGATCTAGGCTACGTAGCTACAACAGGGTTCAATGCATTTTGTTTAAATTGGAAGTTTTATAGAACCTTGCACCGATACAAACTGCGCTTGCCTTTTTTTTTTGTTCCAGGTAGGAAAATCCTCATGGATGTCCTCCGCCCTGGGGCGGGCGAAGGGCTCGGTCAGGCTCCTACTGACTAAAACCCACCCCGTTCCGTTCCGTGTTCCCTTCCCACACTTGGACCGGGGGTCATGAGATCTTCTTTTTCTTTGACCTCTGCTTGCCTGGCGCAAGGCTTATGCCGGATTCCCATCTTACCGACCATGGTTCGTCATGCTAACTTCTTCTATCCAGCTGAAACAAGACTGAAACAAGTGGTGAAGGGCATTTTAGGGGATGTCTTTTGTATCTTTTGACGTTCTAAAAGTGGTGATTCTCAGCCTAATTTGATTTTGACTTACTTGTATCTTTAATCCTTTCTACCTCTAGTGTAGAATCGGAGAGAACGGGCGCTATAGATGGAGTTTCCGAAATTCCTCTACCAAAATAACTTCCCGGTACTTTTATAACTCTACCAGAAACAGAAATGGTAGAGACAGAGTAAGTACATAGTACGCAGGAAAATAAGTAGGTATGCTATTGTGGAGTAAAGAGACGTCCTCCTCCCCAGCAACCCATCACTTATTTTTCCATTTATAAGTTTATAATACTTTTGTACCCAATATGTACTCAATTTGTACATACAAAAAAAAAGTAACTTGAAAGGTTAAGAGTACAGACACTTCATTTTTACGTTGCTGTAGAGCATCTCTCCAGCAACCCCAAGTTAAAATTATGAAGAAACTTATTGTAACAAGTCTCTGAAGAGATTTAAGTAAGTACAAATTGAGTACATATTAGGTACAAAAAAAAAAACTTATAATTGGAAAAACAGGTCATAAGTTATTCTTAGTGTAGATATGCAATCTGTTACTTTCATCTGATCAGTAAAGCAGCTTAAATGACTAATTATTATTGCATCGATATCCAACAAAGTGTGATTAATTAACCATTCAATTTATACTGCCGCCATCATTCATGAATTATAGCGATTACGTCAACATTAATGGACATTCATTCACGTTACAAGTACCTACACATAGCATTATTTTTGTTATAAGTATACAGTTACAAATACTTACAATCACAATATAATTCGGTAAGTCTAGCCGGCAAAAGTTTCGTAAACATTCTCGTGTTACGCTCAGGTTTCCGGATAGCACGGTGTGTAATTTAAAGCTCACAACATTTACTAGTGACTAGATAATATTACTTCAACGGCACAAAATACAAGAGTTGTGAATGAAACAGTGCGCGTCCGGCGGGTCGGCGAGCGGCGCGAATGGGAGCGGAAGCCCGCGGTTAGTCCACTTCCTGTTTCCTGCAGGGCCGAGAGCGACGCACGCGCAGCCGAGCGCGCCCGACCGTGGCCGATCTCACACGAGCGCGTCCGACCCACTCCGACTGCCGCCGAAGCTCCGGCGTACCACCACAGCACGCTACAATTTTTCATTGAGCGACACGTCGAGAAAATGGAAAATCTTCTGTCGCATAATGTAACAAAGTAAATACATTGATTCGTTGAACAGCCTATTATCTATGTATGGTATTCTACTTGTTGAAATTTATGGAAACATGTCTTTGCGTAGGAGAATTTTAAATCTCGACAAGTTTTACAAACGTGATAAAAACTTAATGGAAATCGACCACCGGAGTAACGGCTACTTATACATAGACTACCCTCAACATTATCATAATATCCTGTTAGTGTTTGTACAGTTATAGGTGGGTGCTACAGACACAAAACTAACAGACGTGTAGATAGATGCCACCATTCTTTATGAAATTTTGTCACTGCCAGCGTAACTTTGTGGTTAAGCCTTTACCTGAATTAATTAGTCCCTCACATAAAAGTGTCTAATAGCAATAAAGTAACATTGCTAAATTAACCTTTAATATTTTTTCCCCTATTTTTATAATAAATTATGGGAAATTCCTCCAGGTGGCAACTTAACTTACTTGAATACTAAGAAGGAAAACTTCGTCAGGAAACCTACACACTCGATATAAAATCGAACATGTTTAAACTCGGAGAGAATGGCGACATAATATTACGCCACCTTCCAACATTAATTAGAATTGGATAAGCATCAGAGTTTAGTCAATCACATTCAAGACTGCTCATAATCGGTAGAACTATGAGCAATTTAACCATTTTATCGATAACGAAGTTCACCAGTCACGTGTCTGGTCGTTTCATTCTTTGATCGCCCTCGAGTTAGTCGATGTTCTTTCCCTCCAAAACCTTTGACAGATACAGAAACACTTCAATTATCAAAAATTCAAAATTCGAAACAAAAGTCATAACTCCCCAATACATTTCGTAACGGACGTCCATATTTAAAAGTGTGATGACGTCAGAGCCCTATCGTGTCGCACATTAATTGCCCAAATGCGAATAACATTTTATTATAAGTATACTCGTATAGCTGCCGATTCGCCTACATGCCGCCTACGCAGCGCCCACGTCCCCCGGCTCCTCTTGAGCTCAGTCGGACGTAGTAGCGTAGGCTCGTACTGTGGGCGCAAGATTAAGTTTTGTGCAGATACGACACTTCATTAGAGGAGCTTTTACGGTAGCGGTTCCGAGGTTTTGTAAATATTGCCAGCCCTAGACTATTAAAAAGGTAATTTTGGAGCGAGAAGACAAAGATTCAAAAATCAAAATATTTTTATTTCACATAAACTTACAAGGGCACTTATGAAACTTCAGAAGCTAGGTGCACGGTTCCAATTGGTCGTTTCCTATGGAGGAAAAAGAGCCAGCAACAAACTCCATGGTTCCTCTTTAAAAATAAATGGCTTTTACAATGTTTTCAAATTAATAATATAATTTTATATATTTTTAATAGGTATGAGAGGACAGTGACAGGTTTTGCACTTCTAGGCAGTCAGTAAACTAGTGGCTCAATGTGGTAAGCGGTTAGTACGGTCATACCTTCTACTTTAAATGCTTATAATCAACACTAAAATGTGAAAGACAGACAAATACAGATAAAAAATATTTTATTTATTTTATTATTTATGTACACACAGTAAAATTGATACAAATACGACATAAACATAATTATGAGTACAAAGGTACTGCTTATTTCTTAAGAAATTTCTTCCAGCAGACCTGCGAAAGGAGAAATGAGAAAGAAATGTAGACAATAGTGTGTGAGAACAAGAAGAGTAAAATACAAATATGCGAAGTCTTAAACTAAAATATCAAAATAAACCTACACGTATAACGTAATAAATTGACATATACTTAAATAAATACATAAAGCTTAAATATATATAAACATACATACTACAGGTATATAAACACTCACAGTTGAGAGGAAAGGTAATGCTCTTTTACTTTATATTTAAATTGAGAAACAGTTTTTAAATCACGGATGCTAGGCGGAAGTGAGTTCCACAATCTTACTGCATGGACAGAGAATGAATAGGAATAGTAGCTTGTTTTATGAGGATGAGATTTAAGGAGTGATCTAAGGTGTGATCTACACGGTGCGTCGCTAGGGCGAAAATACTTTAAATTGTCTATCGTACAATGTCTGGGCACCATGATGCTATTCAGCGTGGCAACAAACCACTTGTGAGATATAAAATACAATCAATCAATCGACCAGAACACTTAATTTATAAGGTCAATCAATCAAATCAATGATGTTCTTGAAGGCGACTCAACTGAACAGTTGAATGGAAATACTTTTGCAGATTCATCTTTCAATTCATATAATTATGTCAAACGTCTCGCTTGTTGCAAGAGTCGATGGTTTTTTTTTTATATGTGTAGGAAAAAGCCCAGAAATTAAAACTACCTAAGTATATATACTTAAAAAGGTCGTCGGAGCAAATATCCGATCATTTCACGTTAATCATCAGCGCCGCACTCCACCAAGCCTCTGATCGTAACAGATGCAAAAAGACCGGTGACAATTTGATAAGGAGTCACGATTCTCAGCAGTGAGAGAGCGATGGAAAAGAAGAAGAAGTATATACTTACCAACATAATAAGTACGATCCCTAACTCTTGCTGTATTGTTGAAGATTATTAACCGACAAAAAATATGAGGAGTTACACAAGGCGACGCGAATATTTATTTTAATATTTTTATTTATTACTAGCGACGGCCACTGCTTCGCACGGTTTTCACGACTTGAGAAAACACTGAGATTTCTTAGAAGATGTAACTTTAATATTAACGTAATATACACATATTATAAAGCTTCCGGAATAAATTATCTAAACGATGGTCAAAACCTCATAAAATCTGTTGCGTAGTTTAGAAGAACAACGCGGACATACTGACAAACGCGAAAAGCAACTTTAATTTTTTAATATGTATAGATTATTTATTATCGTTGGTTTCCGATGCACAAATTAGCTGATATATGCAATTTAAAAAAAATTGGTTGTCTGTAAAGTCGGTTTACGGACGATAGTTTAACGTGACAACGTCATAAAAAAACATTCCGTTCCCTCGCTCCGATCGTAACGTTACAATGAGCGTAACGGGACAAGAGCGTAACGGGTCACTTTTTCGTGCGTGCAGCCGGCGTTCATCGATTTATGAGACGTTGTCACGTCAAAAACCTACGGCACATCTCCGATATTTCTAATCTTTGCGATTATCCTTTTGTGTCGAACAAGGGGCTAGCGACAAGCCGATTCAATTGCGCCAACACGAACTGTTTCTAGAACTACACGCAGAATTAATTAGATTGTACACCACTGTTATTATTGTAGCTACTCGTACCTCTTGTGTTCTAATGACACAACATTATTAGCGGAACTTTATCGTCATAATCGCTTATCAACAAAACAACATATTCGGGCAATACGAGAAGCACTACAATATTCTACGACATTGAAAAGTTTCCCGTGTCGGAACAACGTACCTAAGAATATGAATCAATACGCGAGAAACATAATCAATGAATTCTATATTTACGTCACACACAATTGCGAACGTTTTCAACAAATTCAATATAATTTGAAATGCACCGATGCTATTTGAATGGTATGTATAATGTAGTAGGCACATCCAGATCATGAAACATGTATTTGCTGTTACCTCACGAGTTGGGTAAACAGAGTTGGAATTATGTTACACTCAGGGCATAATTATGAAAGAGCGTCCGATTACCATTAGGTCTTAACTAAGAGTATAGGGGGGAGGCTCCCCAAACCCTCTGCCCTCACACTACTCCTCCATTCACTACGTAAGCTGAGAGGGAGAGATTACGTTGTATATCTAGGAATATTTGCATAATCATATTCAGGAGGCGAGCTTGGAAAACCGTCAACGACTGATTTCGGGATATTTTGGTAAGTAATCAAAAACTTTCTTTGTGAACTTCATTCAAGTTCGGATGAACTGCATTCTATTTTTAGCCAAGATCATCAACAGTATTATTTGAAGGCTAATTATAGAGAGACGGATGACATTGATTCAACATTCAATTTCGTTTTAGAGTAGCACGTTACCTACTTACTGCTTAGTACTTAAGGTGAAATGGGTTCCAAAGCAGATGTTTCGACTTCACGCAAAATTAATGTTTCTCTTAAAAAAAACAACGATATGATTACGAAAATTTTAGAGTTTCCTTAGTGAAGTATGAGACCCGAAACACGATTGACAAAACTTTCCTCTATAGAAAAAAACGGCAAAGTTACCTTAAAATCTGCTACGTATCTACGTGTTCACTATTAAATACTTTAAGGAATTGTGGACTTATTTTTCTATATCAACACAAGTAAAGTTTTTAAATTATATATTTGTAAACATAGTGCAATAGAATTGCGCGCGGGCCGGGTCATACCGCCGCTCCGCTAGTACGATACCATTTCGTCTTAAACCGCATCGATTGTCCTCTCGTGCTAATTATCTAATCCTCTTTAATGTCGTCAAAGTAAGCATTTTTCAATAAATAAAGCTTACAGACAACCGCTTAATACATTATATATTACAAAAGGAACTAAATAAACGTTTCAGCAACATCTAAAAACAGTCACAGTTAAAACGAGTCGTTGTATAACAATAGTGCAGAATGAGTCAGTGTAGCAGCAAGCTTGCCTTATACATGTGTTAACAAAACTAAAGCAGTTTACGTAACCCCTACAAATCATTGAAAGACTGGGGGAGGGGTTGGGGTGGAGCGTAGGCCGCTGTATGAATGAACTGAGAACGTCACGCGAACATTGCGTGTTTTTCAACACGATAGAGATCGATAGCTAGTGGCATATTTGTTAGATAGCTGTTGGAGTTGGAGCTGATAGCCTTAGAGAGAGGAATTTGGATATTACCAAGCTCGGACTTACGATTCATTAGTCATATGTCCAGTAATATATTTATATATTTTCGAATTGATAACAAGATGACGTTGTTAAAGAAAGATGCGTGACAATTCGTGTATTTTTCTGAAACAACTCTCTCTCTACCACGGAGTGAAGATTTGTGTCCAATTCAGTGTCCAGATGAAATACAGCTGTAGTTAAGGAGTAAGCTATTCTCTGAAGAAATCGGAACATCTGTCTCAGAGTCCGTTGAGGCAGGTCGCCGACCGATTCATCTCCAAATCTGCATACGTTTAGCCGTCGTGCGTCATATTTCCGAAGTCGGTTCATTCCGCAAACAAAGGTCACATTGTCAAACGGGATGCCGGATGCGGGAGCGGTCCGTATCTCGGCATCGGGCCGGTGTCCGGCCGGACGAGAACGGACGCGCGTCCGCTTTGTACCGCCACATCCGATTACGATGGAATTCACACTAGCGTATTGTCATGTAATGACAATGTCGATTACACTTGCTCTCGTATTCATACGCCGACGGTCAAATTGTCGGTTTCCTTTTCCATTGAGTGATTTGGGACGTTTGTAGTAATTTCTGTTTACGTAAATAGCCATGCCAACTATGTTTTATTTATTATTGTGCTCATTTATGGAGCTTGCACCAGTTGCGACACAACCTACTGTAATTCCAGTATCTAGTTAAAATTTATCTTTTGGTATGAACACACTGAAGTTTTAAATTGTACCGATTGCCCGCTGCCAATCTTGTAACGGAGCACCTGATGAGCCATTACTAGTATATAAACAGGACTCCTGAGGCTTAGATCTAATGCCTCAGGAGTCCTGTAATCCTGTTACTTTATCACGCAGATGCTTCAGGGAGGAGGACACATGTTCGTGAGAGGTGTGAGCAGTAGGCTGTATGTTCCTTAAATGACTTGGCCATGAAGTCAAGATCAATTATTTCATGAGGAGATGATTTAATCCTAATAGTTCGAACACATCTTTTGGAAATTGCCAAAAAGGTAACGAAAATACTCAGCGAAAATATTCGAACTTTTGCTCAAAGTTTTAACTTGGTGGGTGAGACCAGGTAAGACGTATCGTCCTATTTCAAATTTGGGCTTACGCGACAACTGGCTTTGCCTAAATGTGGAAGCTACAATTCAATGGTGTCTTTTCTGAACATATACATAATAATATGTCCTGAGAGTGCATGTTTTGTTCAAACGCATTATCATGATCTGCCTAGCCTTTTCCCAACTATAATTGGGTTCGGCTTCCAGTCTAACCGGATGCAGCTGAATATCAGTATTTTACATGGAGCGACTACCCGTCTGACCTTCACAACCCAATTACTGGGTAATACGATACCCCTTGGTGAGACTGATTGTCAGACTTGGGTTTCTGACGACCCGGTACGACTGTCAAAGACCCAAAAAGTTTTTTTCAAACGCATGCAGTGTCTATTTGAATAACTTAATAGTTATCATTATCACCGTGGCGGTGTCGTAACCGGAGCTCTTCCTGTGCACACGCGATATTATAAATGCATTGTAACTATACTTATTAGAACAGTAGGTACTCCATATGATATGTGATAACCCCGAGCGCATATGCCTACAGCTTCTATAATATTATTTCGAATAGTAGATGCTTAGGCTAGTAGTATAGTAACTTTTCATCTTTCACCAGAAATTCTTAGAAGCTTCCTACTTAATAATAATAATAATAATACCAGCCTGTTACTGTCCCACTGCAGGGCAAAGGCCTCTTCTCATACAGAGAAGGCACGAGCATTGATCACCACGCTTGCTCAAGACGGCTTGGTGATTTCAGACTTATATTAACACTACAAGTCCAGGTTTCCTCACGATGTTTTCCTTCACCGATGTCAGTAATGTCCAAGATAAACTCAGAAAGTACATATGAATTGAAATAGTCACATTGGTACTTGCCCGGATTTGAACCCACAACCTCGTGCATGAGAGGCGAGGCTTTAACCACTGGGCCATCACGACACTTTTAACCACTACTACTACCTACCCTACTCCTACTTACCTACCTAAAATGATTATAGATTACCAACGTATCCTTAGTCAATTCCAATATAAAAAGCGAGCCTGATTTAATTTCATTAATGTAAATCACCACTCAAATGATTCTCAAGAAGACGCTCATCAGCTCCAGAGAGTCATCTTAGAACGAGTGATGATGAAACTGGTAATCTTACCTGAACTGGACAGAATAGATAATATATTGTTTATGTTTAGGTAGGGACCATGTACGTACAAGTTACATGGTCAAATATCACGATCGTAACTTTGTTTAGAAGAGATATTCAAGAAAGAAATCCACATGGATTCGTATAGTGTTCTTGAATCTAGGGCACACCTTGTTAGAAATGAACAATATAATTAATTCAACGTTTCATGGCGTTGGTGTTGCCAGTGTTGCTACATTATTACGCAGGAGTGGAACTGACAACACTGGTCCGTGTGAAAGTTGCCCGTACCGTGAAATTTATAATATTGTATTAATCATTAGTATCATTACATATTTGAATTATTTCGTTGTTGTTATGACTGTTATGCGTCCGGTTATTTTGTACAACTCATGGAGAAATTGCTTTACTATCCGGTATGTCTTAACTTTATGCCTTAGATACAATGATGACTTAGGTAGGTATGTATGACTATAATAATAAAGTACGAGTAAGATAAGTTTTCCATAAAGTGATTATTAAATAGATTCTACAGGATTTGTAAAGAGGACTATTTTTTTTTTTAAATTTGTACCTACATGATGTAGTATGGACAATTTAAAGTAAGTAAACTTCTATTTAGCTCTGCTTTAAATTCAACCTTTTGTTTTTTTCTTCAATTAAGGAAAATTATTCAGTCAGAAAGACGAACGCTAAAAGCTCAAAGTAAACGAACATCATCGTACATCTTCTATACATATAAAATGCTTTGTCCTGAATGACTGACTGACGGATCAACGCACAGCCTAAACCGCTGATCGTAGAGATCTATGACGTAGGCATCCGATAAGAAAGGATTTTTCGAAATTCTACCCCTAAGGGGGTGAAAAAGGCGGGCAATGTTTGTATGGGACAACGTGATTCCTTGGTCCAATCTACTTCAAATTTTGCATAAACATTCTTTAACAGAATTAATGGAAGACCTGTTTCGTATTTTATTGAAATTCATCCCCTAACGGGGTTAAATAGGGGTAGAAAGTTATTTTGGGAGTGATACTCCTTAGTGCTTTTGATTTAAATTACATTTTATTTTGACACATGTTTGTAAAGTCAATCCGATTTTATTCAAAAAAGGTTGAACTCACATAAAGGCTTGGTGCTTGCAATGCAAATACTCTTTAAAATTGGAATGTCTCGAAAGTCACCGTACTATACATATTAGTACCGCATTTGAAGGTTTTACAGAGGTCTGTATTTATTCCTAGGCTTCCCCTAACACCATCAAATTACCCCTTCGAATTCAAGAGAGTGCAGTTTCCCATAGTAGGCTTCGCAATGACTATAAACAAAGCTCAAGGTCAAACTCTTAAGGTAGCGGGAGTAGACTTGAGGGAAAGCTGCTTCTCCCACGGCCAGTTGTATGTGGCATGCTCCAGAGTAAGCGCACAGTAGCCTAGTGATTCTAGCACCCGAAAGAAAAACAAAAGAAATTGTTTACAAAGAAATACTGCGGTAGGTGTAGTATTTCGATTTCGTTGTAAAAAGATAATACACCCGTGTAACTTTCGCCAGATTTTTAGATTTTTCAGGTTTATTTATCCTTTATATCCCTACACTATAATAAAGATTGTTATATTATATAATTATTCAAACATTTTAACATAATAATTTATATGTTATAACAAAACTAATAACGTAAAAAACCAATAAAAATCCTATTAGAACCATTTCGACTTCTACGCGGACGAAGTCGCGGGCAAAAGCTAGTCCTTACATATTATAAAACAAGTCCCCCGCCCTTTTTTTCTATCTATCTGTCTGTCTGAACGCGATAAACTCAAAAATTACCTAACGGATTTTCAAACAGTTTTCACCAATGGATGGAGTGTTTCATGCGGAAGGTTTTAATATACAGGGTAGAAGGCAGAAGGTTCGGCAGAAGGTTGAACATACGAAAATGGCGGATCCGTGGGGCCGTCTACTACGTTTTTAGGCTCAATAACAAGACCCAGGCCACAAGGATTTTTTTAAATGACTTTTTATATATTTTTTTCGGAATTTGTCGTTGCCAAAACTTCAAACGTCAATAATTTCATATAAAAACAATAAAACTGGCAACATTTTATTTTTATTTTCATCTAAAGTAACCGTAGAATCTTATAAAATTAGTATTTGACGCAGATGATTGCTAGAAAAGTAAATACGAGCCCTTAAACTAAAAAAAAAAAAAAAAAAAAAAACCCTTGTGCCCTGGGTCTTGTAATTGGGCCTAAAAACGTAGTAGACGGCCCCAGGGATCCGCCATTTTCGTATGTTCAACCTTCTGCCGAACACCCTGTATAATTCATTAAAGTTTTGTGTAAATTAGCTGAAATATGACGATTATTTTTGAAGATGTCGGAAAAAATCATGCCGATTGGGAGCTTTACTGGCGTGGTGCGCCGCGTAAACCGTAAAATATACATAAAAATTATGTTTTACAGAATGGTTCATCTAATAAGTACAACAAAAAAGTCTGCGATGGCATATTATTATGTCTATCTTCTAATATGACCCAGTACCTAAACATTATTCTTTCAGAATTTGATAAAAATTTAATTGTTATTTCCGAAGCTATTTTGACCGGTATTATATTAATTCTTATACAAAAAAATATGTTTTACTTAAATTGGGCAATTAATTACGATTAAAATATGCCTTGACATCATATCATTTAAATGAATAATTTAAAAGATATCATATCACAGATTCAAATTGACGCATTACAAAATAATTATGGTTGACGGCAACGCGGGCGCAGCGGTAGGAGTCAATAACCTTTTCCTCGGCTATTTGGTATGTAATCCCGGTAGTACGTTCATGTGGAATATTTTGCGACATCCACGCGGGCGAAGCCGCGGGCAAAAGCTAGTTTATGTAATAAAATTTGCTACTTACCCATGTTTGCAAACCAATAAATGATTTCATTTGATAAAACGTAAGTAAAGTGGTAATTGCAGTTAGGTACTTACCTACCTAAAAACTAGATGAGAAATAATGACACGGTACAGCTGACTAAAATTGTGTTTTCAAAGCAAATTGATAATCGCGATGCATATGGGAAAGCTAACTGGACTGAAGGCACTTCTTGTTCGTCATAAATTCATAATCATAACTATGAAGTGATAAGTCCCCTAGAATGTTGAACAGGCGTGGTACTGGGAACCGATCACTTTTCCGAAACTGTTTTGATCGATTTTCATTTTACCGAAAACTATTGACCGACGTCTTTTTTGCTGTATGCATTATTTGACATATTTTTAGATTATCGAAGTATCATGTCCCATACGTATTATTTTACCGAACTACGAGTATATTTCGCCGACTTACAAAATAACTTTTTGCTATTGGCCGAAGCCTCTTTTGCCAAATGATTTATTTGCCATATTTTCACCACACCGAAAGAACATTTTACGGATTATTATTTGGTCACAAATATATAGCCGGTTACTTGGTAGCATTTTCATATTATTCATTTAAAATACTGTCATAAAAGTCAATATGTTGTGCTGCAACATTTAGTGACAGAAACGAATCACTGCAAAACCGACTTCACGCAGTCTTGTCTGCCCTACCCCTGAGTGTAATTTAAGCCCGCGTAGGCGTGGAGGGGTAGGGCGGCCCGCGAGCTGAGGAACAGGTGGTTTCAAGGCCCGCCGCCGTGACTGAGGCTGGCCAGCTTGTCCGGCAGCAAGCCGAAGCTGCGGTGGTGAGCGTTAAAACCACCTGCGACGATAAGCTCGCGTGGGGCCGCTCAAACCCCGCAGCGCCGGAGCCGTGACAGAAACAATACTTGCTGCATGTTGCATACCTGCTTGCATGTTGCATGCTTGTTTGCACGCTGCATGCTTGCTTGCATGCTGCATGCGTGCTTGCATGCTGCATCCTTGTTTGCATGCTTGGTTGTATAATGAATGTTCGGAAACATAATACTTCAAACAAATGTTATTTCCGTTAAGTGTAACTTCGGTAAAAAGTTTTTCGACCAAGTGAAACGTCGGAGTAACGAAAAAAATCAAATTGATAATAGGTCAACTGATACAGCGGCAGACGTGACTTCGATGAAGTAAAAAAAAACGAAACGATAATAGTTGAAAAGTTTTAGGTAAAATGAAATTCGGTCAAATATTTTTCGAACTTATGATAGGTAACCAAAAAAATGTATAGGTACTATACAGGGTGTCAGGGACATCGACGCGAAAACTGTTACCATGGATTCAGTACATGATTTGAAAAATCTGCTGTTTCATAGAAAAGTGGTCTAAATGTATGGAACGCGAACCTACGCTGTCAAAATGTATGGAACAGCAGATAAAAAAAAAAATTACTGACGAAATATTTCAACGCGTCGATGTCCCTGCCACCACCCTGTTTATTTAAGGTTCTGATCCTGAAGATTCACCAGTCAAATTAATTGAAGACTCGTAAGTTTATTTGAAGTTTGAAGAATAAAGTTAAAGACAGACGTTTGTTCATTTGCGTATAATTCAAACAGCAAACTTCAACCCACTCTGACATACCGTACACTGACGAAATGTAAAGAAGGCAGATAAGTATCTAGGTACCTACATAGTGCTGTATCTAACTGAAATCTCAGCTAAAACTAGTTACCACAAGTTAAATAGCGAACTTAAGTCTATAACATATAATAGGATAAAGTGGCGGCTCCCACGAGACAACCCACACAAAAACTTGTTCGCACCAAGACGTTTCCATTGAAAGGGTGACAGTCGCGTTCCTAGCGCATTCGAGTTCTCTTTGCCCTTTGAGTTTGCGCCTTTCCTTCGATTTATCGATTCCGAATAAGAATATAATTTGAGAGACGACATAGTTTTAGATCGCTCGCTCGAAATAGTGTCTCGTGTGAATTGTATGTATTCCATTTTAGGAACATAGCCTAGGTTTTAGAGTGGAAATGTAACTCTCTATATTTTTGCTAGTTTAGAAAGAAAAAAAAGAAAGAAAGAAAATACGTTTATTTCTTTCTTTTTTACGCAAGGTACTCGTAAGAAAAAAACACGAAAATAAATAATTTGGGGGAAAATATGCGTCACATCCACGCAAAACGGCCATCGCTCAGCATAATGCTGTGACCATATGCGAGACAAAGCCCCAGCGCTGGTTTTCAGCGACAGCCGAAAACAGCAGTTTCGTTATTGGCTTTCGCCTGCGGCTCCGTAAAATAACTTTTCGACGTCATATAGAGAAGAAAATTTTGTCGCAATTTTAGTGAAACTTTTCAATTTGACATCATACTGTAGGTACTTACACATATGTAAGCATTTTTATTCAGATACATTTTAGAGTTGTTTAACACTTTCGACTCCACCCACTATTCATAGAACTCATACGGCATGCCGCCATACATATTGGAAGAGAACCCTCCGGGAGGGTTGCCGGCATTACGTTTGCGCTAAAGCTAATCATCGCGGACAGTCAACGGCATTAAGTTTAAAACCATGTTATAAAACACTGTAAAACGAAGTAAAATTGTGTTTTCAGGGAGTCTTATCAGCTTGGCGTAGTTTCCAACCTTTATTTTTTTTTGTGAATGTAAACGGTTAACACAAAATTATAATGCTTGGATTATAAAACTAACGCTTATACAAATAAATCTTGTTAAAATAAACGTCAGATTTTATTTTCACGGTTTATAATGCTGTATCGCTAACCTACATTTAAAATGGCATCCCATATGCGGTAGATGAACCCTTCAGGCGGGCTCCGGGCACTGAACGTCTAAAACAGAGTTAGTCTAGTAGTCTAGTATGTTTATAACTACGTAACTAATAGCATTTAAATTGTTTTGCATATATTTATTTATGGGTGAACACGTTAATTTAAATGTTAATAGATATTTATAATAGTGTCCCATTATCCAAGTTTTCTACAGTGCAAAATAGTTCTCTTTTGAAAAGCACCTTGGTACATTTCAGTAATGTCTATAGGGGTAGTTATTTAGGGACACAGGATGCCTCCTTGGTGCACCCCTGGTTTAATAGTATAGGATTGGTAATAGTTATTCTGCATTTGCGTCTTCCCTCACCTTGGGTACTAAAAATAAGAAAAAAATATTATTTAGCAAAACAGAGTTCTGTCAGGCCAGAGTTCGACAGTGTGGAAAAAAAATAGAATCAATTCTATTTTTTTGTAAATTTGACGTTCATAAGTGCCTTTTATGTGCCTAATTGAAATAAATTGTTTGACTTTGTTTTGTGACTTTGACTTTGTTTTGTGGAAAGCCTTATCAAAATCTACTTTGAGATTCCTTCGATAAAATAACTGTATCATAATATGATCTTTATTACCTATATTTGTTAGTTATTGTACTGATAAATGTCTATCCTGAAAACAATTCTAGTAAAACAAAAACAAATGCCTACATTAAGGGCGTTAGCGACATCAAAACAAAGAAGTACCTACTCTGATATGAATGGGTGAGAGCAGTCAGCTCCACTACAGACTCGTATAGACAGTGCCAGTAGTTACGATGCCGACGCCTACATTGAGGACGATTTTTTTATCTACACTGCCACTGTGCCGACGCATGACCCGATGACCGTAGTTTGCAACGTCGCCAATTTGTACGAGATATCGTCCGACTCTTGCACATGATAACTCGCTGCCCACTCGCTACACGGCGACACAAAAAACTCAATATTATATCAACTTTAAACAACATTTTTTAAGTTTTGTCTCATGTTCCAAATGTGATCATTCTTCATCAGTAAATTAGCAGTTAATTAATTACCTACTACTGTAGTCAATAGTAAAATACTACAGATTTAACGAATTTTCGTTCATTGACTGATTTATGTTGCTCTTATATTAGAATAGAGTACAATATTTTAGTATATTCCACGTCAAAACGAAATTTATACACGCGTAGTATCACAGATGCCATATAATTAAGTAAGTACGTAATGAAAGTATTTCGAGAATATTAAAGATCATTTGTTGTTTTGTGTTTATAGAGCGACACGTATGTCGGACTTGATAAAATGAATGGCGTCGAAGCGACTCAGCTGCCCACTCACACTAATAACGATTGTGATAGGTAGGTAATAAACACTCTAAAAGTGAAATTGATGACTCATGTATTCTATGATATTACTTATTTAAAGATAAAATATTATTAAGAATTAATGTAGATTTTTTATAGACAAAATGATATCGCACTTCCCTTTCCAGTGCTTACACTAAACTTGCTTATGATGATGATAATGACCCCTATAACCTTACCTACATTAGTAGAAACTAGAATATTTTTGATTTGATCAATATTACAATAATTATAAAAAAGTAATGAGTTGGTTTTAAGACAAACGGCAATTTTCATTAAACTTAGGTACTCATACACTTCTTGTCCTGACACTATTTCACCAAACAGTTCACCAAATTCCAGCAAATTACCTACTAGGAGATATTGTGACTCCACCATACTTTTAGTTCGCTATCTTGCATTAAATAAATTAAAGACATTGCTGTGGTCTATTTTAATTGTAGTTCTTTAAATTTCTAATCTTTTTAATTCTATAGAATCAGTGTTGGGTTCTTTTGTTTTAAGCGTCACTTCTTTTTTGAATAATTTTCTGTCATTCAATTCAGTCATTCTGCCTAGCCTTTTCCAACTATATTGGGGTCGGTTTCCAGTCTAACCGGATGCAACTGAATTCCAGTATTTTACGTGGAGCGACGGCCTATCTGGCCTTCACAACCCAGTAACTGGGTTATACGATACCCCTTGGTAAGACTGGTTGTCAGACTTTCGGGCTTCTGACGACCCGTAACGACTGTCAAAGATCCACGAATGACAGCTCCACGAAAGGCACGGAGGAGTCTCGGTATGTAAAGATGGTCACCCATCCAAAGACCAACCCCGGCAAACGTAGCTTAACTTGATGGATAGACCCGTGCAGCTGTTATTACTTTAGCCACTAGCGATTAAATTCAGTAAGGCTTTACCTTGCTGTTATGAGGCTGCAGCTGTGATATCTGGCGAACTAATTGATAATCCAGAAACTGGACAGATATTTCCTGAGAACAACTTGCTTGAACTCAAGAAAGTTGTTCCGTACTTAATTTTTTTTAAACAGGCAGGTAGATAGGTATAATATTTTTATGTGACGAATAAAAAACATCTCACCCATTGTAACTGACGTCAAAATTTGAAGTGGAAGCCGCTTCCTTCGCGTTTACATCTTTTATTTATAGACGATTGATTGATGAAGCGAAACGTCGTATATGAATGAATCGATTTATGGTTTCGTTGAGTAGACACTGTTTATGTACCCGCTTGACGTCAGGCATCTTAAATGGGAAAGAATAAAGTCCCTTCGAATTCATAAAATCAGTGGGGAATATTTTATAGTTCGCCCCGAAGCTGTGCGGCGCACTATGAATGGCAGGGCGACTCAAACGCTCGTTGTCTTATTCATAAGCATTGGTAAAGTTCGTCAGAGAGTACCTACGAATGTTATCTTACAAGCAGTCGTCGAACTTCGTAAACAAGAAAAGATTGGGTGTCTAATAAATTTTATGTGACATAATTTATATAACATTGAGACAGACGCTCGTAAAAATGACACTTTGCTGCTGTCTCCAATTATCTTTAAAAAAAAAAATAGTGTAATGTCTATGATGAGATAGGTTAGCAACTGTCGGTGGTCGTTATAGTGATTACCCAACAGTTGTTATCTGTTCGTTGGGCAGAATGTGGCCTGTTTGAAGCGCCGCGACTTCCTGCGCGATGACCTGCTACTTATCGGCTACGCTTGCGACCGTCTCGCTGCAACTATGCGTACTAACAATCGCCAAACATCTTGCCCCCTTTTCTTAGTACCTACTTATCTGCTTATTCATTTTGGTTTAAGAATTCAAACATACAGAGCGGACAATCAGATTAATCTTGCATTATGAAGGAATTGGGAAGGTGCTTTGCTTAGGTATGTTACATATATTTTTGATGGGCTAATTTTATCCCACTGATGAGCCAATCCTCTTTCTCCTCTGGCCACGTGTGGCCTAAAACTAGGTCCTGATAATATGATAGTTACCTACTTATTTACCTCTTAAAATAAAAAATAACAAATTTCAAAGAAAAAATTGGCAACATTCACAACAGAACTGAACTGAATGGTAAAAATACATCCACTACCTATACGTCAGATATGATGATGTATAGGAAAATTAAAATCAATTGATTATAATCGATGTTGCTTCACGCACAAGTACGTACTCTTCATTGTTTGATAATCTCACACATACGAGTATAAACATTTCAATTGTTCATTTCTAAACCTGTCGTTTATAAGGAATATTTTAACGTTAGAAAACACAATAGCGTGTGTCACTGGATCGGAATGTTCAGCCAATGATCGAAAGCTGTCAGGTTCGGCCCATTATATTCTTTATAAGGGATTCTTATGAAGGCACACCAGTCGTATTTTTAATAAACTCGCTTTTTATATAGCTCGACATATAGCTAGCTACTAGAATGTGGACGTGTATCTACCTACCTACCCACAGGTAATGAAAACATATTATATACCACAATCAATAATTTGCAAAGGAAATGAAGTTACTGAACCTTAAGATATGAATGAGACTCTTAACAATACAAAGCGAACATCGAAGAAATCAAACTGGCAGTGCATGATGCATCTCAGGGCACAGGTCAAGGAATGCGCTCGATAGCTGGCGAGATTTGACAGTGAAATAACGATAGTCTTGTACAAAGTGTACATCAAACCAGAATGTACCACAAATGGCAGCCGTGGTCACAAATCAACCTGACAATGGCGCGGATGATCCATCTCCTCCGTAGCAGAGGTCAACCGACCGACTCCGCGGCGAGCCCGACACATTTCTTGATACTTTTATTTTATAAAAAAAGGATTAGTTCATCTGGATCAAACAGGTTCTTCTAATATAATTCATCAACGTTGACAAATTTATTACAAAGGAAAACGTAAAGTATTTTTGAGTCAAAAACCCGCGGAGGAAGTAACTACGTTTGATGCAAAAGAGGACATTCAATTTTCTATGACAAATGCTTACGGCATAATATGAATAAATAGCTTTCATGCTGTACAACTTGGTGCCGGCAAGATATTAATATTATATTAAAAGAAATACAGACAGACGTATCCTAGAGCCATACAATTCTTGGAGAAGAGAGTTCCTGGGTTTAAATGATAACGGTTTCTACTCAGAAATGCAAAGACGAAAAATATCCTCCCTATTTTACAAACATTACAGATGTTTTTTATGGTATTTTTTATTCAAATGAAATACACTTGTTGATCAGATTGTCTATGGTAGGGTAAAGTTTATAAAATGAAAAGAACAAGATGACATTCTAAACGGTATTACCCATAATAAAAAATAAAATAACTCATAATTACTTTGAGTGCCTATTATAAGCTTCTAAATAAAATATCTGTAATTTCTTTTACAATTACGCCCAATAACCAATAATATCCTTTAATCACATAGCCAGGCCTCATCCGGCCATCAAACAACGCTGTGGACAGCCTGTCAACATCTGTTGGTCCAATTTAAAACGATCTAACAGTGGCCGTACGCACTAGTTACGTGTTAAATTAGCAGCGAGGAACAATCCAGGCCATGCGGGGAAAATATTATTGTAGTGGAACCTATTATATTGTAGAGTAAAGTAGTAATACTAGTAAATAGTAAGTAGCACTAATGTGCTAGCTAGAGTTTTTATTATAAAGGTATTATGTTATGTTTAAACGATCTATTTTCATAATTGTAAATATTATAGACATCTAAATATACAGGATGAATTTTTGAGATGGGGCAGTAAGGACAGCTACCTTAAACGTTGTACCTACAGGAAAACGGTCTTAAGAGACTGTCCTTAACTTTTTGAAAGATTTCGATCTGCATTCACAGATTTTGAAAAAAATGTAGTCAGCAAGAAAATGGGCAGTTTTCACTAAATTTTTTTGATGCCAATCGATCCTGTTTCTTTTCTTAATTGATCTCTTGCAAAAAGTTTTTTCAAATCAACAAAGGTTCTAAATTTTGTTCTCTATTCGTTCGAAGTTCAATTTGTTTTAGTTTAGTTCGGCCAGTCTATCATCGTAAAATAGTAAGTTGGGGTCTCATTTCCTACGAAATGTATGGGAAAAGTTTTTTGCGATTTCTGACTTTTCTAGTACTCAAACCTCAGTTGGTCCAGAGTTTTTTGATCCTTATAAGAAACAGGATTGATTGGCATCAAAAAAAGTTTTTGTGAAAACTGCCCATTTTCTTGCTGACTGTATTTTTTTTTTCAAAATCTGTGAATGCAGATCAAAATGTCTCAAAAAGTTAAGGACAGTCTCCTAAGACCGTTTTCTTCTAGCGACAACGGTGAAGGTAGCTGTCCTTACTGCCCCATCTCAAAAATCCAGCCTGTATAAAGATTAAATGCCTAGGAATACTTGTCATTCGTTTTTGTTTGACTAAAAAGTGGGAAGAGTACATGTGTTAAAGTCACGTGATACGGTGGGATTTACTAATTTTTATTATCATGGCTATTCGTACATTATATAAGTTGATTCTAATTATCATTCATCTAAGTTATTCTTTTAGCTGTCCCCTTAGAGCTTTGACATTCCACAGATCAGACAAACGACCACACAATTTTTTTCACAGTTTATTCCTATCACAAATTACCTATACCCATTCAAACCTTTTATTTCATCGAAGCCATAAATAATTATTATTCACAAAGTAGGTAGAACCTATCAATGTCAATTCAAAAGGCGCATGACATTATTTTATTACTTGCGTACGTGAGGGAAGAAGGAAGAGAGTAACAGGAGGCGTGCTCCGAACATCCCGGATGGTGACGGTAAAAGGAAACGGGCGCGACGCGGCGCACCGCCGCCGATGACGCGTAAAGCCGTCGCTACTTCCTTCCAAACAATCTCCTCCTACTTAACTTGTATGAAGAAATTCCATTCCCATGATACTACCTACTATCATATACATCCATTTTTTTATTTACTTTCAAGAAAATTAGAGACACAGGAACGCTTTTTGACTTAACACGACAGTTGAGTCAATTTGATCAATATGTTCTGATTATTTATTGGGTGTTGAACTTCCTGTTGTTTTTGTGAAAAACAACGAAAACTCGAGAACTGTATATTTTCGGATAGTTAAGTAACAAAAAAATAAACGACCATAGAGAATTGTTGATGTCTGACACCTGACAGTATCTTGACGTTGTCATTTTAAAATTTTGATTTTGAATTGGGATGATTTATTTTCAAATTAAATTTCGTTTTCATTTTAAAATATATTGCATCAAGATATTTGTGTTGTGCTGTGCAACTTAACAAGAAAAACAAATAGAAATACCGTACTGCCAGAGCAAGACGAAGGCGAGTATCCACTTTTTAACGCATTTATTGAATCGGGGTCAGCTACCTACCCTCTAGCATTGCATACTAAATTGTTCGTCAATTGCTTGAAATTTGACTTATTCGGGGAGTGCACTGTTTTTTACTTACTTGCTTTAATTTTCCATTGCTTTCTTTAGGACTCCCACAGAAAATTGCGAATTCGTATCGCATTGCAAAAATCTGCGAGCTAACAAAGCTCCTCTAAAAACCTGCCATACGGCGTCGTATCGCATCGCATCGCAGTTTTGTGTGGGAGCCCTTACGCCTGATTAGTTGTACTTGTGCCGTTCCTATTGAAGACCAAGGCAAGAGTAGAAAGCACATGACAAACAGTAGGTCTTACAACCCTCTACTCTATAAATACCTTAAAAATAATAGTAGGTGTAACAAAATATACAAATACTTATTTGAACAACATAATTACAAAAAGAAAATTATAATCAATAAAATAATAATGTTACAATAGAACAGTTGATTCCAAATAGGTTCTTGCTATTTATTTACCTCCTGTGAACCTACCACTTAGATAGCAAGAAACTGTTTGTGCTGTAGGTACTTATATCCTTATGGATCTAAAAATATTGTGCCAACCAATGGTCTCATATAGGAGCGTTGTGAGTAAAACTATCATAGAGTAGGTAGTTTAAACTAAAACTAAGCTTGTATATTGCCAAATTTTCTAACAGCTTAAGATTTTATAAATGAACTTTTTTATGTTTTATAATACTTAACTATAATTATTTTTTAATAATTTCATTGTGCCACCAGAAGACTCGAGAAGTAAATTCTGTGATAACACAAAATGTTGATAAGTTATGTGTATAGCAGTTTTATATAAATAAATGTAAATTGTGTTTACATGGTGACAATGAAGTGTGCGAAAAGATCTTAGAGC
This sequence comes from Agrochola macilenta, assembly GCA_916701695.1. Classification (NCBI taxonomy): domain Eukaryota; kingdom Metazoa; phylum Arthropoda; class Insecta; order Lepidoptera; family Noctuidae; genus Agrochola; species Agrochola macilenta. The sequence goes on along the minus strand of OU753560.1, from coordinate 15,418,992 downwards.
AAGATAAAGTGTAGCTAGTGCAGTTTTGTGTTTTGACGGTTGTTCCCGCCTACAGAGAATGTCAAATTGAGACCTGCATCATACATGTAAGTACCAATTGTCAATATATTTTTACCACAGTATTAGTACAGATAACTGCAGCTCAATAAGAGTACCAAAGGAATAGAAAAAAACAAACAAAATGTAGTAAACATTCGTATTTATAATATAATGTTGTCGTTTTATTTACAAATAAATACAAATTCAGTTAATAAATAAATGGTAAATTATCTACATCTTAATAAGTATGTTTTATATCTCATTTCTTAATCTTCTCTGGATTTTTGTGGAATCCAAAATACTAACGTTAACGTTTTCTTATGACACGTTACGGTCTCAAGAAAATTTGAGACTTTCGACGTTCGGGCGACACGTTCACGTACATTCACACTATACGACTATATTTACAAGGTACTCGTAGACGATTCACTCAGGGAGCGCGGGGCGCTCGTCCGACGCCGGCCCCGCGCCACCACACACCACTCGCACCAGGCACAGCAATCACTGAGTCCACCCCCGCGCAGTCCGAAGCTCTCCGCTCGCAAATAAATATTTGTACAACGCGGTCGCGCCGCTCGACTCGGCGCTTCGGAGGGCGCGGGCGGCGCGCGGCGGGACTAGATAATACTGGAGAGCCGCGGAGGGGGCTCGGGGCAGCGGCAGCCGGAGCGGCGGCAGCGCGCGTACAACGCCGCGCCCGCCGCCGCGCAGCCGCGCAGGGGCCAGTACAGCCACAGGCACGGCAGCGGCAGCGCCAGCGCGCCCACGCACGCCAGCCGCGGCCCGCACGCGCACGGCTCGCCCGCTTCCTCCTCGCCGCTCCCGCAGTGGTAGAACAGCGCTTTCACGCAACACATGCACGACGCGTAGTCGACGCACGCCTCGGCGCTGCATAGGCACGAGCCGCACAGCCAGCGAGACGGCAGCGGGCGCGGGCGCGCGCACTGCTCGCAGCGGCAGCGGCCGCAGGTGTCGCACACTATCGAGTCGGCCGCGAGGGCGCCGGCGCGCCGCTTGTCGGCCGCGGCGGCCGGCTGCGTCGTCACCGGCTTGAGCGGCTGATGCGCGGCCGTGTGGGGAGGCGCGGGCGCGGCGTGCGCTCGGCGCGGAGCCTCCACGTAGGCGTTCCGCTCGCGCTCGGCCTCTGGTCGCGGCCGCAGCAGCGACACGGTGGGCTGGCGCGCGCCCGTCGGCCTGTGGACGCGCGCCGCCGGCTTGGGCGGCCGGGGCGGCGCCGCCGGCCCGCCATACTCATCCATCGAGTACGGCTAACGGCTCTCCGGGCCGTCGCCTTCCTGTTCCCTCATCGTCCCCACCTGCCGAGCGAACACACATTCACATTAGATGAGAGATCACGACACTAAACACCAAAACTATACCTATAATTCAATCATCAGACAGTTCTCACTTTCATCCGTCATCATTACGTTAAAAACTAGTAAAACCTATGCAGTCCAGTGACTGAAACTTATATTCCACACCTGCCTGCTTCGTGTCTGAGTCGTTAGTCTCGAACCTTATAAGATACTTATTACGGATATGGGAGAAAACAGGAGACTTACACAATAAGTATCCCTTTTCTTTAACTTAATTTTGATATGAGTAGTAGCAAAAATCAATCAACAGCATTGGTTTCACTATATTAAATCACTATTTAATGATAATTAAACAGTAAATAATTAATCAGTATTCTGCGTGCCTGAGACAGAAGTTACATTGCATTATATTCATGAATCAAATGATTGCGAAAATGCATCGTGGTCTTGAGCAACACTCGGATTCTGGTTAATTAAAACTGAGTAGTTGGCCGTTTCAAAACAGTTTTTAGGTTGTTCTTTATTTCTAAGCATACTTTGGAGTGTTTCACACTGGTTCAGAGTTATCGTTTGCTAATTAAAAAGAAAAGTGCAAGTGCCACACAAAACTCGGAAAATAATTTTAGTATTGACGAAGATTAGAAGTCCTAGTGTCTTAAAATCAAAACTTCTTGATACAGGCTTTTAATAAGGTCTTTGAATCCTAATGAACAACTAACAGGTTTATCTAACCTTTTTCATGTTACTGATTAGGTCGAAACTTTCCATGTATTTCTTTAATTCAGTCACGTAGTCAGAGAGTCAGAGTTATTATAGTGTAAGATCGTTTTTGTCTAACAGAGTTATCTCGGTAGAGATTGGATTCATCCATTCAAAAGGATTTTGTGCATTGAGACTATTAACTTTGGAAAGTTAAGTTTAGCTACATTAATTATTTCCATTTACAGTTTTATCTTTTCAATGTAGTAGGTAATGGTATACCGTGATTTATGTCAACAATATTTTAGCGTTATTTTATTCTCACCTTATCGATTTCAGTCATAGGTCAATAGTCAATACGAATTTAAATATATTTTATCTCTTATTTAAGAAAATAGTAGACAGATATCAAATACTACTGGTTTAACCTGCTTAGCTGTTAAATGTATTCGATATTACACCCAATAAGCTGAATTTATATTTTCTTCAATCTTCCAGACAGCTGGCGCACTCTATCTATGCATGAACCCTTTTTTAATTATTGTAGTCATTTTAATTACATACGCATGTTTTACTTAATTGATAACTTTTATTCTCATTTAAATAGTTCTCAATCGACACGTTATCTCAAATTCTCATTGAGTGTTGGGAATCTCTAGTACCATTAAAAATATATTGTTTTTTTAACGCGTTTTATGTGTGTGTTGCATTGGTTTGTCTGCTTCTCTGAAATATTCCCTTTTTCACCGTTGACTCGGTACAGGGTAAACAAAATTGGAATTTTCGTTTACGTATTGTTCTTAAGTTCCCTTTTCAGGAGCAAATGTTGTAAATTAAGCATACATGCAAGCAGTAACCATAATAAGAAGTGACAAATTACTATATTCTATTGATGTTAGTATTCGATATTTATCAATTTGCTATTTAATGGCTTCTTTTGGTGGTTTAAAAGATTAATCAGGTTTTATCAGCTTTTTCTGTACAAAAGACACAATTAGGGACTATTCTCGATTCAGAACGATTGAAAATGAATTGATTCTGTATCTATTTTGACATTTAAGTACTAATGCAATAAAAAAACCGAATAAATCAAATAACTTCCATTGAATTGCAACTGAATTCTGTAGAAATGATTTATGGACTTACACAGTAAATATTTTTTAAACTAAGTATAACATACTTTGTATTCGTGGAAAAACTATCACATCTGTATAAAAACGAATGAAGAATGACGAACATTATTTCATGTAAAAAATAGAAAGGTGTTGTGCCAGTTTTGCGGGTGTTAGTACAATAATTGAAGACTACAAAATATACAAAGATGTGTCTAACGCGTTAAGAAAAACGAACATGTAGGTATACATAGTTGTAATCTTGATGAATGTGATGCTACTGCCTCCTCGTCCTCACATTCAAATACAAATAATTTAAGTAGTTAGTAGCCTGTCTGTTGAATTCATAAGGTGATGCTATGCAAATCTCTTGAGCGCTACTGATACTAAGTAGTTATTAAACTCAATCGTGGCTATAATCTAACAAGATTTACGAAAAACTATCCGTTATATTACAAATGATATTCTTATTTTGTTTTGTCTAAATATACTTCTTATCTGCCGAGTTCGTTACAAGATATTAACAGTTTATGTGACCATTGTTTACAATTTATTCTTTATCTGCGTTGACAGTTATCAATTCTCTGTCGAAATTCGTCTCTCTGTTGCTATAATAATGCGGTTAATATTCATCATTACTATTGGTGCTTGCTTAATCGCGTTTTCTGTCTTTAATACCTACTTAAATTATTATTATTTGGCTAAGAAGAATCTAAAACGTTTATTACATTCATGTAGTTTTGGAGTACTATACGATTAGGTTTTTTGTTCAATATAAATTACAAACGCCGTATAAATAGATTTGAATCATACAATAAATGAAAGCATTATTATTAACTCGTTTGTTGAGAACGTTCTCGCTATGAGCGCTGATCGTTGCACGTGTGCCGGTCGCCAGGCGGCGAAGCGAGGCGTCGCCTCCCGTCATTCATGTTAGCTTGATTTCTTCGCTATGCATGTAATTACTACCTACGCATGACTACGTGATCTTCATGCAAAAAGCAGCTACTCGAATCCGTCGCGAGTTTTGTGTCCGAACAAACAGACGGTTTTGATCGGTGGGCGCGAAGTCCCACGTCAGGACACCGTATGTACTTACGAAGCAGACATTCCACGGTCACACGTCTCCTACACACATCGCTCCACACACAAGGGCACTCGGGCCAAGCGGCCCAACACACAACACTGAGGCTACTTGTCGCCTAGCGACCAAGTGGTCGTACCGCACCGAAACCGCGCCGGAAGATTCACTGACACACAAAAATACGGCAGAACCACCGAATTTCGGCCGCGCAAATCCACGGGAAGGTTCATGAGACCGGCGCGGTCCGGAGCGGCACCTGGCGCGGGCGGGGGGCGGCCCACGCACCGGCCTCGATTCTCGTCCGCCCGCCGCGCGGTTATCACTGCAATATGGCCGCTACTCACTTCCTCGCTGAAGTTCTTCGTTGATTTCTACTCCTAATCTCGACGACGGCGTTTTTTGTAACCGTTCCGAACTCGTGCGGATTCACTGCACTTATTCTTATACACATTTTAATGGAAAACCGGGAGCGCTAGGGCTACGCTCCGACGAAACGACCGTTCCGTTCGATGGCACATTCCGCACTGGCGTCGGCCGCGGGTGCGGGTCGGCGGGAGAGGCCGCCCTCCCTTCGCCGCGCAACACGCCGCCCGCGCCTCGCCTTTTTATGAATGGAAGGCGGCCATACTGAATGAACCGCGTACACGGAGCGGTTGGCCGCTATTTTCGCGGGTGAGAACGACGTTAGGGGTCCGGGGGGCGGAGGCCGGAAGCGGGCTGCGAGCGCTCGCGGTGCCAAATTTTGCGGCGCGGGCGGCGGCAGCGGATGTGCTCGTTTACCAAGCTTCCGGCGAGATCCCCCCGCGCAGCCGCATCCGGGAATTGGGTTTCCGGTCGGCGAGAGTCGCAGTACCGGGATACCACCCACATTCGTCTTGCAACTGCACCGTACTTTCAGTTGTAGAAATCTGCGAGCCTCATTTCCAATATGGAATTCAAAATAATCTGTAAATTACATTTTATGCCGTTTATCGTTACGTAAAAGCCTTATTAATACGTACGACAATATTTTTATTTATACAGAAGCAAACATCATTAGCATTCTATTTCAGATTAACGATGTTTTGAAATTCATGGGCACGTAACGTTCCATTCACTACTATATTTTGGTAAGCGCGTGGTCGAGAGACGCGTCGCCGACGACGACGACGGCATCTGTTATCGCGAGCGGTAATTTTCGCAAGGTTGCAGCGACAATAAGGCGCGTTGTGCACGCCGCGTCTCTGTGTCAAGGACATGCGATAACGCAGCGCCACACCGCCACGGATGTCACATTACAACCTATCACCATTAACACGCAGTTAGATTTTACAAATCTTAAACTGTGTAAAACGAACCACTGCACTGCCAGATTACACATTATCTTTATGGCTTTGAATCTCGACCACTCTTAAACGCATTTTTGCAAATGACTGTATTATAAAGTTGAAAAGGGAATTAATCAAATAGCAGGATTTACACACTCGCTCAATAGCACATGAAACAACAATCGTGCGTGAATGAAGGGGAAGGGTGGGCCTACGAGTGGAACGACGTGATTGCGGTATTTGCGGTGCAGTGGCTTACTCGCCTCGAATCCTGTATGCCCCAAAGCACTCGCGAAAGTGCGTACGTCTAGAAGGAGCTAGCTATACAATAATCTTCTGTGCAATATTAGCAATTGCACTGCTACTGTAAGCTAGGCTAGATCCTCAGCAGTCAGCATCCCGCACTTATTTTATCATCGGCTACAGCTAATATACAAAGCAAAGTTCATTCGCCCCAATTTTTTACCGGCAGTGGTTGTAATCAATGAACATTATGAATTAACAAAAAACTTTCATCTCAGTGAAAACTTGCATTACTTAAATAACTAAACCAGAACAAAAGAACGTGCAGTTACTGTGACGTTGAATGGATGGGACGAAAAAAATACTACCTTTACAAAAAATATTTCTCTACCTGAGGCTGTACATTCGCTTCAGATTCTATTGTTACATAATTATGTTGCTTGGGCCTCAGGCTTAGAGACTACTCTAATTCAAAGAATTTATCTGACCATTTGAACTAATGTCAAACACAAAATTATCCTTTTGACGTGGATACCTTTTTAAATTTGCTTACATAAAAATTCAATTTGGCAATTAAAAAGACCGATGATAACAAAATCGGGGGATACAGTTTGATACTGCAGCTACATATCTATCATCTAAAACACAAAGCCAGAAGTGTCCATGACACAGCCACACCAAATATTTTATATCGTTTCGCACTTTTGAAAAGTTTAATTTTGTGCACAGATCCAATTTCGTTTCCACTCGTGGCAACTCATTAAGTTTGTGTAATGTCTCTTACTACACTAATTTCATCTTAAATAACTATTTCTGACTTTCACTTCACCATTAACGTTTGGAATTGTACTTACTTAAATCGTCTAAATAGGATGCTCGAAACTTTGTCCATATACGTCACATAGAATAACATTAATATTACATTAATTGTATTGTATTTGTAAGTATGTATTCATTGCAACTCACGCGCTTAAATGTTAATGTAACAGCACTTTGATAATTTTTTTCGTGATAAGAAAACGCGCTAATGATTAGGTTATTTTATGAATATGTATTTGAATATTTTCTGCTATGAATATTTTCAGTCTTAATAATAATAATATCAGCCTGTTACTGTCCCACTGCAGGGCAAAGGCCTCTTCTCATACAGAGAAGGCACGAGCATTGATCACCACGCTTGCTCAAGACGGGTTGGTGATTTCAGACTTATATTAACTATAAGTCCAGGTTTCCTCACGATGTTTTTCCTTCACCGATGTCAATAATGTCCAAGATAAACTCAGAAAGTACATTATATGAATTGAAAAAGTCACATTGGTACTTGCCCGGATTTGAACCCACAACCTCGTGCATGAGAGGCGAGGCCTTAACCACTGGGCCATCACGACACACGAGTCTTAGATACCAGCTAATTAAATTTTCATTCATAATGCAAGTAGCTAGCACTATTTTGACATGTAGTACACGTACATGAACTAATATAGTCTTCACGTACGATTTCAAGTTTGTATACCTTTTGTCAATGTTTGCGTGTTTTAATAATTCTTTTGTTTGTTCACTCAACTCTTCCATCAATTTCAAGCAGCACTCCTTATTGAATTCATAAGTTACGAAAAGTGATGCCAATCATGGAAGAACAATGACAATGGGTGGCCTAAATAGGTATACATCGTTATTGAAAACGATACCATTGCCTTGCAAGCTTTACGCTGTATGGCCGCACTTCATGGAATGTAATGTCCACCCACTATTCTGGAGCCTTGTCCAGACAATGGGGTTAATAAGAAATCAGTTTTCGCCGTACATGGCTCCTGTTACTCTTTGTTATATTTCAATAGGTTGTAAGTACATTAAATCAACACCACTGCAAGATATCATGCCACGTTGTTAAATTATCGTATGATATTGATTTTCTGTGGTGCACGTACATTTTCTTTCCAAAATTCCGTAATAATAGTCGTTACTTGAATCATTATGGATAAAAGTGTTCTCATGGTAGAGTAGGCGGTGTAATCGTTGGCCCAGTCGATAGAAATCAGGTTTCGTTTGTTATTCTGAAGGCGGTGCGAGTCGACTCGAAGCGGAAGCCGCCTTCGCCTCCGCCCGCACTTTCCATCCGCCATTGCTTGCACCTATGCAGCTAAATTGGTCCCATCTGTTTTATAACTACATTTACTAAAAACAAATGTAGCTCCATCTACATTTGTTTTACGAATTAAAATGACTTTCGGCGCCAGTACAGAATTAAAAGACTATTTTCTGTTAAAATCAATGTTCAAGATATTGTAGTCATAACAGATAGCACTAATCTAGTACTTATACGTCTAGTGGAGTTAGCCAGTGGGTACTAAGTACAGTTTATTTTCCACACTTTGATGACGTCACTTGTTATCTCCATTGTCAATTGTTTCTCAAATATATTTATCATCTTCGAACTTCCTGCTACAGTCGAACGTCTTTATCTCGTTTTCTTTATGCTCAAAAACTTCAGTTATTGCAAAGATAATAGTTTTCAGATAAGTTATAAGAATTGAAATGAATTCGATGTAATTATTTATTCATCCCAACATACCTATATTACGAAATAATGTGTCTAGTTACATAATAGTATTGTTTTGAACATAAAAGTTATCTTATGCGAGTTTAAGGCTGATAAACGGTTTATTTAAGTAGTTATTTGTCTAAATATATTATCGTATTGTATGGTCGAATCGTTTGATAGTATTGGAGAACTAACGCCGTGGACGCGTTGGAAATAATACCGGATGTTTGTCACAGATAAAAGAAACGTGAATGAGAGCGTTGCGACTAATGTCGGTGCTATCCGCGCATATTTTGCGTCCATTCGACTCGGGTCGTCGCGCTTCAAACACATTTTCGAACTTAACCAAATCATTTCGATCGGATTAAATGATAGATCATCCAAAACGAACGTACTTAAATATTATTTCGGTATAAATATGGGCATGCCAACCTCCTAATACGTCATAATATTTAGTTCTCAGTAGCTTAGATAGGATTATTAAAAACATTTTTTTTTTTTCAGAAGATATTGACTGAAAAAAATATGTTTTATTATTATAGATTATACTTTGATTAACTAGATTATTTTTAAATAATGCTTGAAGTGCTTAATTGGTTTACAATCAATTATGTACCGATTTCAATATTTAATGTGTTTTTTAAACGAATGTTCTTCCTCTTAACAATCTTTTGCTTTCATAATACAATTCAGAATGTCTACGAAGTAAAAACCACTCTATATACGTGGGTAGTGAGTCTTAATGAGTTGTTTTCGTTTATATCTCATTAAAATAAACGCATTCACCTCTAATGTGTACTTGTGAAGCTAAGAGACAATATCTCATACGAAGTATACCCACGTATTGCATCCCACCTACACAATAAATATCTACGTAGGTATATTGTATATGTACCTAATTGTAATTATTTTCTACCATGTGTTGACTGTGGATAGGTATGTAAGTAGGTACGTACTGTGCTTACATAAGAACTGAGAGATAAACTTGCGTCTGGGCACAAGTTTTAACAGCAATATTTTTAATGAATTGACTAATATGATCTGACTATTACGTAATAACAAAAGCTAGAATGAAGGATCTCGTTGAATGGTCGAGTATCGCGCACGACACGACTCAGTCCATTCATGGCACACACTCATCGTCGGTGACCTTAGCCGTTCCTATACCATGCGGTTATTTAATACAGACGGCAAACGATCATTTACATCGTGTATCAAACTTCTGTACATAATATTGTATTATAGCATTTGCGTAAGGTAAGGACGGTAATAGCATACACAATTGACAGATGGGATACTAAAATGTTATTGTGCGTACAAGCACCGCGCCGCGCGCCGCACCGGTGGATGTGTAGTAGTGAATATTCGTCGCCGTGTAATTAAGATGATGAAACATTATTCTCGCGATTCGTTCAGTGTTTCACTAAACGGTATGACTAATTAAAAATGACTACGTCTATGTTTGTGTATCAAAGATGGTATTCGGTGTATTCTTGTTTTAATTGAAGGCAATTATATCAATTCCACGTAGCGGTCGGGTGAGGGCGTGCAAGTGAGGTGTGGAGAGGGGGGGTCGGAGCGGACGAGGCGGTCGACCTTCCGTGAGGCCGTCCGTCCGCGTCGTCGTCCGCCCTCCGTGCCACTCCGCTGCTTGCTATCGCGACGACTATTACAGCTCCCGGCGACCGAACGCAGGAAGCCACACCACTTCACTCGTCCCGCATGCCAAACTAACAGTGACGTACCAAATTGAAGACACGTTTACGACCTTTAAATTACATATCCTTTTTACATCACCGTCCATAGAAGTGTCTACAGAAATTTGAAAAACGGCTCGTTCGACCTCATTATCTTTCTCTTCTATCCTTATGCCGTTTGCTAATCTAGTCACATTTTCTTATAATCTTTAAAACTTGCTCGAAAACTATATAGGTTTTCGAGCAAGTTTTAAAGATTATATCCAGTTGGCTTCATGTCTCTACTGACTTAGGCAATCAGTTTTATTATATGATTAGCTAGTTAACGAAAAGCTTGATTTAAAAATGTCTTACTAATGCCCTATTAGCCTTCACCAATTGTCCATAAATTATGTCCATGCAGTTTGGAAATAGCAATCGGTGTCAATCAAATCTGAACTGTATTTTTCGTAGCTGTTATAACTTCTCCTTCTACGGTGAATTTAGGATAGCACTTTTTGTGTCTGTCAAACTGTCGTGTGGGTAAGAGCAGTTTTAAGTCAATTTTCTACATTCTAAAACTCGTGATTAGAAAATACCAAAGTAATGACGTGCGCGGCCAGAATGGACAATGTTCATTCGAAAAGCAAAAGTAGCTGTGACAGAGAGCGAGTGGAGCGTCCACAGCACGCAGTAGGGCCAATGACATCACTTTCCACCTTGAATATGCCTTAACTATCTCCGCTGCGTCATTTGATACTACACTTTATGACTCACGAAATAGATCACAAAGTCGTTTCCAACCCCAATAGTTTTGCTCCATTACTCCCATCGAGGGATACGTGTACCATTATTTCTACAGTCCTATCTGTCCAAGTTGAAAAATTAAAATACTAGTATGTAACGTGTAATGGCTTAACATTGCTCATTGGTTACTTTGAAATGTAAAGGATATTGTCACCTTTGTTTGTTCTTATGTAGTTTGTATAGTAGGTATATCCGCTTTAGGCTTTTCATTTTTAGTGTCATAAAATGAATCAAATACGTCTGAAGTTATCAGATAAGAGTACGTGTTGTGTCTTCAATATTTTCTTCTGTTTAGTAATCTTTTTAATGATCTTCAAGAAACGTTTCTAACTTCTCATGAATTCACCTATAATTTAGAGCATTTCATTCTAAATGTGGGCGTTTAAGAATCCAGTTTAATAATTGAAGGAATTTCTCTGATAATAGTGTGGCCATCCCAGAATCCTTAGTAGCGATTTTGCGAAAATACTTTTTGTTCTGTTCCCACAGTCGAGATACTGTTCCAAGAAACAATAATAGGTAATTTATTAACTACGTTGAACCTACCAACAACCTCGGTTAAATCAGTTCAGCTAATTTTAATGGCATTTCTTCTACTTGGTAAATAAATAAATGCAACATTGTTGCAATCAGTCGATGATAAAAAGCTTTTAAATCTCGACAAATTAACATATCTTACATAATATTAAGATTTTTCTCACAAACAGGAATATAGTAGTACCTATTATAATAGTATTTTTTCGTCATGTACTAATTGACACTATTGCATTGGTTTGAAATTATTTTTGTCCAGATATCTTAGTAAATTCTGAGTAAACCTTTTTTAAGTAGATATTGTGTTATAGATCGGAAACGTTTACAACTTCATCATAAACTCAAAACTTTGTAATGTTTTTATTGAAGCTATGAAAGGAGCTCAACACTTGGCAGCGTACACGTAGCCAATTGAAATACCTACAGCATTTGGTGGATCGAATGCTAACTGACTCCTGCTTGTTGCTGGTGGTAGGTAGTGGTAACTAGCGATGCTGTACGGAGGTGTCGTGATTTACACCTTGGCGGCGTTGCGGCTAGGTGCGGCGCCGTGGGCGAACGGGCCAGCCTCTGCCCACGTACCTACCTCCCGCGCCCGAGCGTCGAGCAGCGTCGCCGCAAATTCCGAGCCCACCACTATTCTGCGTCCCACACCTGTGCTGTAAAGGTCTACATCTAATGACCAACGTGTCGTCGATAGTGCACGCGCCGAAGAGGCTGATCTATTTGGTCAATGCATTGTACGGTATTCTTATGTTGCTAGAAGAGCTAAGTCGCTTCGCCCTACCACAGAACCGACCAATGAAGAGTCCGTTGTTGTTGTGAGCATGGTTTTCCTGTTTTTAACTTGAATGTTTCGACTCTTGTGGTACTCAGAATCGAAATCGCTCTTGAGCTTCAATTATGAATGAGCTTTTTGCTCCAACATTCGTTATTAAATTAAATGCAAAGATTGATTAATGCATTTATATCTGCGAAGATTGGAAATTAAAGCATTTTCTAATGAAGCGTTTTGCCGCTAAATAAGAGTGCGGTTTTCCTCATCAGTGAATCTGGTCCCTAACAGTCAAGACGACGTAGGTACTCGCATATGACTTAGGACAATATTGGTTGCCACCCGACTTTGCTCTCTGTCATCCTTTCGCAACAACCGTTTCTGATTGTAGTAAAACCAGTATTCGGGTATTTCTATAGTGGACGATATTTCTGTAAAATTTCACTAAATCGATATTATCTCTTTATTTTCCACAACTTGCTTTGTTCAATATTGTGATCACAGTTCCGAGTTTTTATTGTATTTGAGAAGTACAGCAAAGTTGATACATGATATGCATGAGTCTTCAAGGCATAATATGCCGTTGTCTTTATTTTATTATAAAAGATAGTGGGTCAGAATGTAAATTTTTGGAATCCATTATAGTCAGTTTCTTTTTATTAATTGCGTTATTGAAACTACTTTTCCGCATCCTTGTGCATGGTTCGTTTACTTCGTTATAAGTATGTGTGTCATCCCGGCTGTGCTCATAACAGCAGCCACAATAATTCTACTTTGTTTGGGTTTGGCTTGTAGTACTAATTGTTATTAATAATGAACATAATTATGTACCATCGAAGAAGTTCATATCTATACACTGCAAGGACTATTTCTGCTTGCAACGCTCGGCAGCTATAGAACCGGGGCGGTAACAGATGTGGTCATCGTGTTCACGGGATTTTGTTTTCAAACTGCTTAGATATGAAGTTCTTCGATAGTACTTAGTTAAATATTGCCTAATTGCCTTACTCACCTACATTTACCTACGTGGGGCACGGAATCAGCGTCTGTGAAAAGATAATTTAACGTTAGCGAGAGTGCAAAAGATTAGATATTCTAGGACATAAACCAACCAGTTTCTTCCTAATCGTCAGGTCAAAACAAATACTTATTTAAAAAAGTTTGTCAGTAAGTAATTATTTCGTCCCGACTAAGCTATTGCCCAATGTTCACACTATTGAAGCTTTTAACTCAACGGAGTAGTGGCTAAAGTCACGTACAGTGTTTGCCTGAGAAAGGGTGCAAGATACAAGCAACTTTGTATTATGAGGAAAAAATTGAAGACAGAATACGGATAAGAAAAACGTTCATTTGATATAAAATATTCATCATGAATGAATAAACAATTCCACGTTCATAGCGTTAATCAATGAGTTGCATGCAGGCAAGAGTCCGAGTCGATGTCGAGCTCATTGATCGATCGACTCGATACAGCTCACTACAGGCGCGCGTCGTCTGTGTACATTGCCCACACGCAAACAAAACCGGATGGTGCACACACGCGCCGGTGTCGGCGTGTGCGTGCGTGCGCGAAGGATTTCCTACCGCCCCGCGCCCGCGCCCGCGTCCCTCTACAGACCTGTTGCGCCGCTACCGGAGTTACGCCGCATAGTTACCAGACTTGATATGCCTGCTCTGCGCCGTATCGACTCAGCGCCGAGCCCACGCACACCACGACACACCGTTCGAACACTTAATTATCATGGCGCAGCACTCGTGAAATTGCTGTGCATCTCGCCTGGTCTCATCGACATCTTTTATTAATCTGATATCTTCCATTACCGGTTGCACTGAAGTAAAACATCTAACCCGTTCGATTTATAGCCCCTCTTATGGATGCAGCCGGATACATGACATCATGTGATGCTAATTCACTCAGACGGCGCTATCATTTAGTATTATAAATCTTCTAAGGAATCGATCGTTTTATTAGAGTTCCTCAACTAATGTTGATATTGAATCAAACCTACTTAATTAAGTTTCTTTCTAAACTTAGACTTTATTTTTCCCCTTATTTGGTCTAGCTTTATTATGAAAAATAATCGTCGCAAGAATACTTACACAACTAAATATTATAGTCGGTAACTATTATATCAGTTAGATACTTATATTTTGGATTATTTTTTATAAACTGAGCGAACGTAGGTAGCTAGTAATACTAGAAATTCATATTATAGGATTTTCTAAAACGAGGTCGGTAATTCAAATAGATGTAGGATTTTCCAAAAAGTTTTACCATAGTTTAAATGCATTTACATAGTGAAAGCAAAAAGACTTAATAAGCTCATTAGCAATTCACATTTCATAATTGGTTGAAGAATACAAAAAAATTACATCATAATTATAACACCCTGTTAATTACGAGATAGTACATAGATATGAAAAAGACTTGATAATAAGGTATCCAACATTTTTCCACTCTAATTTACGAAATGATTTTAGAACGATTGCCTACACTGTGTTGTAGGTAGCTACTTGACGGTTGTGGACTGTACGTACAAGAGAAAAACGATGGCCGCAAGCTAAGCACAGTGAAAAAACAGGTAGCGCCGTTCCACCGTATCGATCTTTAAGTTATTTTTCTTATTTATCTTTTTTATCTGGAGCTCCGCTCGGCGGCTCGGACCCGAACGGAAGTTGTAACGATTTTTAATCGTAGCAAGTATCTCGGCCGGCCGGTTCGTATAGCCGCTTTGGACAAGAGTTTATATTATATTTTTTGTAAACAACCACCGGAAACGGGCTAGAGAACGCACTGCTCTGGAACACATATCTTCCATTACGTCTGTCTCTCGGTTCTCAGTAATAATGATAAGGGATACAGATAAGACTCGATGTTAAAACAAGATCTACGACATTTGGTTTCATTTAAGAATGGAGGGGAAAAAACTTACAACACGTTCTAATTAAAGGGTCAGTACATAACATCGACAGGATGAGAGATCCCTTAACTCTGCGGCCGCTAAGACGGTCAAAGATTGTAGCAATGTCGGTAGCTGACCCCGTATAAGACTGACTGTAAATTGCGACGATGTATTTTTGTAACATTTTTCTGCCAATAGCGAAGCGTGGGCGCGTGATAATGGCCCGAAATATCCACGTTCTCAACGCCCACCCGGACCATCGAGAATATAACTCTACAGATTAATAATTCTTATCCGAACATAATATGTCCGCTGGAAGTCGTAGGTCCAACTAAGTTAGAACTCAGTATGTAAAAAATTAGATTGCTGCTATTTAAAACTGGAAATTGTTTTAGAAAGCACAAGTTTGTTACTCTGGAAATTACCAATTAATACTCGCAAGAGAGCGCTAGGTAGATAATTTACTTTAAAGCCGACTTCCATCGGAACACAACACATATAGTATGAAAACCTATATGTATAAATACATTACAATTGTAATCATTTTTTACCGATGAAAAGTGTTCTCGAAGGAATTACAGTTACACTGGAGTTGTTCTTGCGCAGTTCCCTATCAAAGCTTACATGAAGGTCATAGTGGGCCGCACAACGTATAGATTGTTTGGACTATTGATAAGGAAAAACTTCAAAGATGTATGATAATGTAACAAATCAAAGTTGACTAGATATTTGTAATGATTTTATTAAGAAAACTTACACCTAGGATACAGATTGTAGTAGTGACAGTTGACAGCTAGTGAAGACCAATTAAAAGTTTTCACTGACAATATTAGAGGCAAGCGAAAGTAAGAATAAGTAAGCACTCGGAGAGAATTAAGAAAAGACTGAACAGGTTTTAGTATTTGACAATATCGTCAGAAGTTTAGATTCAAAATTGATGTTCTAACGATGCATTACGACATAGAAAGATCCCTTAACTGATGTATTTTTTAAAGATCTAATGGTTATATCCCTAAAATAAAGGGTTCCAATGCGTTTCTGAGAAGAATTTTGAGTATTAACGTCCCTCAAACAAACGCGACTTACGACTCCTCCCATGTTACAAAGGTTTGTAGAAAATATAAAGACTTGCAGATAATGGCCTTAACTTCCCTAAGTTATAGGAACTCAGCCTGCACCTATTACATCGTCTATCTTACTGAAAGATTGGCTGTCAAGATGAAGAGTTCCGTACGTTGTCGCAGACCGGCGCCGACGACTATTTATATCCCTTTGAAGCGGCCGCTTCTTCTGTTTTAGCTGTTAAAGTTTACTTAATCTATAGTAACTCCTTTCTGTTTCAAATATTGAAAACAGACGAACTCTATCCATTAACGTTCACGAATAGGTTTCAAATCAATTTAACGTTTTGCAATCATATTAGCAAACTGAAAATGACTTGAATTTTAAACTAGTACAGTGACAATCTAGAAATTATCTATGAACTGTGTTCTGCGGTGAAGGCACTACGATGCATCGTAAGCGATTATATACGTATACTAGGTTTTGCCCGCGACTTCGTCCGCGTAGAAGTCGAAAATGGTCGTAATAGGATATTTTATTGGTTTTTTACGATAAAAAACAATCTTTTTCGTTTTTCCTTCAGGTGCTAGAATCACCAGGCTACTCTGTGCTCTTACTCTGGAGCATGCCACATACAACTGGCCGTGGGAGAAGTAGCTTTCCCTCAAGTCTACTCCCGCTACCTTAAGAGTTTGACCTTGAGCTTTGTTTATAGTCATTGCGAAGCATACTATGGGAAACTGCACTCTCTTGAATTCGAAGGGGTAATTTGATGGTGTTAGGGGAATCCTAGGAATAAATACAGACCTCTATAAAGCTTAGAAACCTTCAAATGCGGTACTAATATGTATAGTACGGTGACTTTCGAGACATTCCAATTTTAAAGAGTATTTGCATTGCAAGCACCAAGCCTTTATGTGAGTTCAACCTTTTTGAATAAAATCGGATTGACTTTACAAACATGTGTCAAAATAAAATGTAATTTAAATCAAAAACACTAAGGAGTATTGATATCAACTTCGAAGCAAATCACTCCCAAAATAACTTTCTACCCCTATTTAACCCCGTTAGGGGATGAATTTCAATAAAATACGAAACAGGTCTTCCATTAATTCTGTTAAAGAATGTTTATGCAAAATTTGAAGTAGATTTGACCAAGGAATCACGTTGTCCCATACAAACTTTGCCCGCCTTTTTCACCCCCTTAGGGATAGAATTTTGAAAAATCCTTTCTTATCGGATGCCTACGTCATACAAAGAACACACCCTCCAAGTTTCAGATCTCTACGATCAGCGGTTTAGGCTGTGCGTTGATCCGTCAGTCAGTCATTCAGGACAAAGCATTTTATATGTATAGATTACTAGTAGATATAAGTAGTAGGTAACATTTCTACAGGTACGACTGGTACGAGGTTCAGAAATAAATCAATATGAATTCAGAGTTACTGTTGTACCTAGTTGTAGAGATAACTTTAGGAAGCTAAGCTCCTAGGTAACTTTAACACAATAAGTGGATCTACATACTAGCTGCCCGCCCCGGCTTCGCACGGGTAGCACTAAGTACTTATCTACGGCGCACCTACCTACCTGTCTACCTATCCTACCTATCTACACTACCTACCCTACCTATCTACATACGTAGCTACCTACACCTTTCTACCTACCTATCTATTTACGTACCTACTTACCCTACCTACCTACCTACCCTACCGTACCTACCTACATACCTACCTACCTACCTACAGTACTAATATCGCTATTAAAAAACAAAGGTTGGTGGTAGAATGTTGAAAATTTAGGCTTGTATGTATTTTTTAATGCCAAATCATTAAAATAAAAAAATGGGTTGGACCACCCTTATCCACTTAGGGGTATGAAAAATTGTTTATGTCCTATTCTCAGACCTAGGTACTGAATATACACACAAAATTTCTTAAGAATCGGTCTAGCCGTTTCGGAGGAGTTTTGTTACAAGCACTGTGCAACGAGAATTTTATATAGGTATTATTATTATATTATATTAAGATTCAGAAGATAAAGGGTAATCATAACTTACATGTTTGAATGTCTCTTAAAATGTATCATAAGAGTGAGCAAAATTATAAAACTGAACCACTAACGTTGCGGTAGAGGTTGTCGAAAGTTGTTCAGGATCTGAGTGCTAGTTACCTGGTTTCGATTTAATAACTAATCTTTAGTTATTAAATCAGATGTTATGGTATACCTACCATCAATACTTATCTAACACATTTAGATATAAATATTTTTATTGATTGTAGCTACTACCTTAATTGTCATTGCTGGTTACTAGTTGTAAGATTGCAACTCGAGATATAATTTTAGATGTCTCAGTTGGGGTAGTCAGCTGGTTCATTAATTTCGCCACGTCACGGACTGTTAAAGAGTAATAGATAATAATCGTCTATTTTACATTTTAACAGTCGCTTATGTGCTCCACCTTGATGTAGTTGTGTTTCTCTTTAATATTACGTATCTGCTGTTACAAATAATGTTCACAAACTATTTTATGTCTTATGACTTCAGTGTTAGGAACGCGTCGCGAGGCATTCCATATTCAGTGGAGGTAAGTGTAGAATATCTTCTACGCATCGACATCCCGGCAACGGAGCGGTCGCCGAAGAACCAGTTTCATTTAATCATCATAATTGCGTCCTCCGTTAAGCCTATCCCGCGCTCGAGTGTGGTAGAGACGAGAGCACACACATGTATCGCTCAACATGACACTATTCAGCTCCATTTGAAACTTTTATGAAACATATTTGTGAGATCCAGATTGTTATCTTTATTTGGTTGTTTTTATAACCCAAGACACATGAATGAAGCTTTCTGAAGTCGTAGAGATAAGATGGATTCTGAATCGAAATTAAACATCACTGTTGAATAATATGCCAATATTTATATTTATCTACACGCAGAGCTGTTAAAATTACGTTATTTATATAATAAGAATTTTGCCAAATTCTCAAGCATAAAGTCAGTCGTTATTGGTCGCTTTGATAAGGTGACACAATGTGTTATCTGTATACGCTATACGAGAACGAGAAAAAATATTTAGTCAAAATCTATCAAGGCCATGCCTTACGCGGAACTCTCAATTCTACAGTAAGTTTTTGATATATTTGATACGCGCCAAGTTGGACAATGTCAAATAAGTTAGTGAGGACATTTAAAGGGTATTTGCTACTAACTGTCTAACAGCTATCATAAGGTAAATTTGGGCGATATGAAATCTTTCGTCCGTGTTACTGACGGAAAGGAAACAACTTCGATCCCAAAATTCGTGCGTATTGTTTTATTATTTTTATTGCGCATTTAGCAGAGCCTCGAATTAAAAAAAAATGGTTTTGTTAGATAATCAGCGTCTCTTTCAAGTCAAAACTTAAAGCGCATTGGCTGCAACCAGTGAAAAAGGGCTTAAATTTGAGTCAGTTTCTTCCCAGAGCAAGTCACGACATAATATGCTTCGTGTTGTTTCCCGCTGCGAGCTAGGTTTCTTATACTTACCTCACTTTTTTATGACATTTACTTTTTATTCCCTGTATACAAACTACATCAAGATGACAACAGAACTAGATATACCCACACAAATATTAATTCCAGCTACTGGTCTCTTATTCCACTGTTTTTTAAAGTGATCACTAACACAAAAGAATACATTTCACAACGAAATCATACCTCCTGTGACCATAACATTACTGCGACTGTTCTCATTTCTTCGTAACACTTATTACACGTCCATGCTTCCCAGATATGACGTAAAATAGCTTTTGGTAATTCCGCTAGCCTCCGTAGGCGTAGTGTCGAACAGACGGCGCGGTAAACAGGAAGCGGTGTCGGCTAAGCGAGCGTTGGCAACTCTTCAACTACCACGTGGTACCGCTGACGACGCGTTGCGCACTCGCAATATTTAACTAACATTACGCTGAAGAGGAATTTTGTATACTTTTTATCATTGAACGGAATTTATTTTCGAATGTTCATTCAAATGAATATAAGTCTATCCGAACAAGCCGCAATAAAGATGATACAAATAAGGAGAGAGATGCCAAAACTAAACTGATGTAAACTAGGTCTAAAGTTTTTAGAAAGATCTCTAATAGGGAGTTACTACGATTGTTGACGAATGTTAAATATAGTAAGTTAGTGCAATTTGATTATTAATAGACTCCGGTCTTGACCGGTACTAGTGACGGTATATTTCAATAATAGCCACATGTATAATCTGGTATTCTCTTAAGAACCTTTTTCGTGTACCGAAAAAATGCGACAAAAACTAGCGCGTTCCGTTCGCGGGCCACATGGTCAGGGTTGGAACAAAAGGCGCGTCAGAATATGCGCTACAGATGTGTTATGTGGTCCACATGTCACGAACAATGCTTGCCTTCATCGAGCCCGAGACATTACATTCGTTAACAAGACAGTAATAATTCGATATGCTTCTGAAGTAAATCTTAATATACCTAAAACTTTTAATCAAACTAAAAATGTAGAAAGGAAAGACTATTACATATTTTTAAAACAAGTATGTAATTTGTTCGAAATAAAAATATCTTCACCTACCTACTTCAACCGCCAAAAGAAGCATAATTGCTATAATTAAAAGACCTAATTATTATGTTATACCGCCTCTAATTAGTTAGGGCCTTAAAATGATAATAAAATAAAACTTGTTCCAGTGTACCTAAATTGAATTTTATAATAAGCTGACATACCTACACTAAAACTACATACCTAATATACCTACCTACTATGCACGAAAAACTAAAATGATAAAGCAGATATTTATATTTTTAGAATTGCAAATGAATTCTAGCTAAGTAAGTAGGTACTAAATATTAATTAACACTTCGCAATTTACATTTTGAACTCATCGCTGACTGTTAAAACAGACTTGACAATGATGACTGCGTGCCGCAGTACTTTCTGTGCACATTAGGTACCACGTCAGAGTTTTGGATGTTGAAATAATAGCTTTGTAAAAAATAATACAATGTAGCTATGTATGTAAGTACATTGTTTATTGAGGCACAGATAATGAGTGCGAGTCAGTTTGTCAAATACAATGATCGCTTATGAATGAATTAGTGAATGACAGTTCGGCCATGTTTGTTTACGCGTGCGCAGCACATCGCACGGTCGGCTCAAGTCGGGTGCGCTCGCCATCGCTCGCCGCCTCGAAATAGCACGGCACCAGCACCGAAGAGTGCGGTCGTCGACCCTGCGCCCTGCCACACCGAAATATTGGAACTATACTGCGATTCAATCCTTTCTCTGATTATGATACAGATCACTAATGCTCTCGGCTACCCCGTTTAGGTACTTCCTGTTCAATCTTAATATTGTAATAAATAATAAACGGTACTCTTTTCATAATGATTACACTCTTAACAAGAAAAAGACATACTTGTCCTTCATTAACTTAATAGCAATGAATAAAATAATCTTCGTAAATAAATGATTATTATGATTGTATGTAACTTAAATTGTTTCGACCTACGTTATAAATTGAATATCTAATCATCATAGCGCCATCTGGAGGCGCTCTAATGAGGTGGGTGTAGTAACTGTTCAAACTAGCATTTTTGTTTATTAAAAACTATTATTTTATTTATTTTTGTTCTGTTAATTACATTGTTTAGGGAATTCGTTTTGAATTTTATTTATCGCATAAACAGAGAGCGTTCCCGTTAACCCGCAATAGTATAGGGTCCACGCATGCAAAAAAAAAACCTTTTTTTTTGTATAATGTTCACAAATAAGATTAAACTGATACGTAAAAAAAACATGTTGAAAGAGAAGTGCGCGCGTACGAGAGTGTTTCTTTTACGTATGTATAAACGGATTTGAAGATGCTTTTTTTTTTCCGAATGTCTTTTTTTTTCTGCATATACGAGTATGGACCCATACTATTGCGGGTTAACGGGAACGCCCTCTGTTAGATAACATATTGTATATTTAAATTAGCAGACGTGTGTGCAGTTTTCTACCGACTGTACTTTGACTGACGAATTGAATAAAACTGACGAATCGACGACACCTGGCAAACAGTGGAAACTGTCGAGTTAACGAAATTGTCTAATCGATAAAACTGACGAATCAGTGAAACTGACGAATCAACGAAACTGGCGAATTAAATAAACTGACGACTGAGGGAAACTCCAGACATAATCTTGGTCAAGCCATGTGAGGACCATGTAGATTAGTGTCTGAAATGGTCTTTTGAGGAAAGTACCACACAGATTTGTGTGGACCTGTCCAGTCAGTGCAAGCATTTGTCAGTAATCATGGAGCTCAACTCAGAACTTAAGGAGCTCAACTCGACGAACAATACCAAAGAAAGGATATAAAAAAATAAACCAATAACCTATGCATTTTTCAGACCTTCGGGCTTCTGACTATCCTTAAGGGCAGTTTTAGGAATCTGTGGACTGATGGGTTAATATTATATTGAGGTCACACACACTATTTATCTTTGCAACCCAATAACTGGATAAATATACCAATGACCTATGCATTTGTCAGACTTTCGGGCTTCTGACTAACCTTAAGGGCAGTTTTAGAAATCTGTGGACCGATGGACTAATATTATATTGAGGTCACGCATACTATTCACAGATTGACCAAAGCAGAGCACAACATCATGGATAGATAAACTCGTTTTATCTAAACAACGCTTTTCATATAATTACTAATCAAAGTAATCTAAAACTATCATTAATAATCAAAGTATAGTCTATTAACAAACAAAGGTCGTAAACATAAAAAAATATATATATGTGTTTATAACATTAATCACTTTCGGTTTTCCCGTGAAATTTACACAAAGCTTCATCACTTTATAAGAATTCTCGGAACTTTGCACCATATATTGAGCTGTGCTGTTAGTTACCAGACTTATTAGTTATCGCAGCCACTTGTACGTAAGACGTCAAGTCTGTATGTGAATTACAGATTAATATTCATGCCTAATCGTTGTGTCTAACCAACCCATGTGCGCCTGTGTCGGTATTTGCACGCTGGATGGGATAAGAGGTGACTTTTATGCGTTTTATTTAGCTAGATTCTGTGTGTTTGCTTCCTTATTAGTCTCGTCTTGCAAGTTAAAGTAGCTAGTAGTAGTTCATTAGCATAATCAGTCTATAATGTCCCCACTACGGGGACTCAGGCCTCCTCTCTTCTACAGGGAGTGGGCTGTTATCTACCACGCGGGCCCAGTGCGGGTTACAAGATGTCACATGTTTTCGAATTTTTGGTTCTAGGACATGCCGGTTTCCTCACGATGTTTTCCTTCACCGTTTTGAAAGCAGTGGTGATGAAATTATTTACACTAAGTAAAGAGCCTGCCTGGGTTTAATCCACGACCTACAACTCGTAAGTCGGAGCCGTTGTTTCCACTGGGCCACCATTGCTCTCTCTCACACAATTTAACGTCACATTTCTCTAACATAATTTCCTTCAATACTCTTCATCAGAATATCAGGTTCAGGCATTGCCTATTTAAAATTAAAATAAACATTCAAAATCCAACATAGTCTTCAATTTTCCTTAGTAGAAATTTACTTCGAAATGATTCAAACCGACACGGGAATTGCATACAGACCAACATTCCTTAGGTCTGCGGCTTTTCCCTGTAAGAGTCCCATTTCTTAGATGCATATTTAAGCCGTTATATCACAAGACATTTCTGTTTCCGGCGCCTAGTGATTACCGCATGGCATTTCTGAGAGTTTTCATATGATACTTATAACATTTCCGGTATGAGCTTACATTTTATTCTTAGGAGACACCACAGAATTGTATTCTATCAAACGGCTTTCAACTTTAAGATCTTAGAAATAAAGCGTATTTACTCATAGAGTCTATCGGAAATGGTGTTTGGTAAAGGCATATTTTTGGAGTGACTGTATTAATTTATCGATAAAAGCTGTGCAACATTTTTATAGTTAAAGTTGGATCAACGGTATCTTTTTCAAATTGGTCACGATCTCCAGTTCTCGGTGTTTACTTTGTTGTGCATCATCCTTTCACCGATGATATAAACAACAAAGGTGATCAGATTCGTATAGTATCCTAATTGCGTAATACTTACACGATTAATCAGAATCTAAATCGTTTTGAAACAGATTACTAATCCAGAGCTTCATAGGTTCGAAAAAAAATCTGCTCAACAACGTAAATAACGCAATGAATGTTGTTGAACTGTCAAAATGAAACAGTTTAGTCGTAATCGTTTACGAAAACGTGTTGCGTAATTAGATAGCAGATCCGATAATCGACAGTCAACAAACGAGATAAAAATAAAGTAATAATACAATACGGCCGATATAACTTGGCAATTCCGAACTTCGCGCTGAAGGCTGCGCAATAACATTTTTTAGGAACCAAATGGTGACATAAGGCGAGTGTGAGTGAGAGAACATGCGCGAAAGTTCGCAGAGCCTATGTTCAGACTTGCCAAGTTTTATCGGCCGTATTGGACTTTCAGACTCTTTTAAACAAAATCGAACGGGGGAAACGATCTTAACACTAATATCAACATAATTAGGAAAAACAAAAAAAAATGTCAGCCTAGCTTAATTTTGGTACAGTCACATGTGATGCCGAAAACCTTCGCGAAAATACAATTATTTCTAAAATTCGCTTTCTATATAACGTTCCAAACAAATCACATCTTCAGTAGACGATTCAACTGCATGCTAAAAACCAGAAATAAGTTTTGATTATAAACGGTTATACTAGTCTATAAATGTCTAGAATAAAGCTAGGTGGTAGATCTGGACTAGATCGATGAGTTGGCGCATATTTCCGTGTCGACCTTTCAAGCGTCTCGCGCCTGTCTATCCGGCTCAAAGTATTTTTGTAGTGAAGTTCATATAATATGACTAGTTATTTAGTTATAAGGCATCTACAATTGGGTTTACTTCCTGAATAATACAATACATTTGTTTTGTATTTAATATTTTCAAGGAATTCAGACTGATTAAAGATTCGAACTGACAATGCAGTGTAAACACGACGATGGGTGGTGGAGGAGTTTCTCCCAAAAACACCATTTCGGAAAATGTATTTAGCAGACTTATCGTTTGGGATGTTATGGCAGTTTTAGTTTTAATTACTTCAATAGTAGGAACTGTAGGAAATTAGCTTACATCAATGAATATTGTAACTTCATAATATTTCGTGCTTTCAATGCAATAACAATATGTGCGTGTGTAGATGATAAATGGAATGATATCCGTGTGTCGCGCAGGCGCACCCACAGTGTTACCCACACCTACAACACTTGTACCAGCGTATCCCTATTCAGAGAATGTGGTTCCACCTACTACGGTTGCACAAGCATTGATATTCAATTCACAGGTAATCACATGATAACTGTCGCACAATTGAGCCGACCGCACTGATGATTAAATGCATTGATTAATTTGTGGAAATTTCCAGGTTTTGCTTACGCTACCGCTATTCAACTTGTATAGTCTGTTATTTGCATTCTGGTCTGGGATTGAATCTATGCTTAAATAGCCAGGTTGTTGTCAACTGACGATACCTTTACGTTTATTTATAGATAGCAACAGCCGGGAATCGCTTAGAACGTTTCTGAACTCTTAAACGCTGCTGTATGAATTTGAATATGTTAGTTAAGTAACTAGGTACGTAACTGCCAGTACTTGCAACAGCTATCATGATAAAAATCTCCGGAATAAGCAAACCGACAATTTGAATTAAAATTTTAGCTGAATTTCATTAACTGTACTTACCACGCGGCATCAAACTGGACGAATTGCCAAACTTCCAGGAACGTACAGTAAACAGATTTAAAAAAAATGCACTAATAATGTGCCAAACAAACGATGTAGGTAGCATTATTATAAATCAAAGATTGTTTAATTGAAGAACATGATATATGGCGGCCATTTTAATATCATTTCCCAGCAGTTTTAGTAAGAGGGCCATCTGTGTTCAAGTTTCCTAAGCACCTATACCTCATGTTATAATAATATGGAGACTTGATTATTAAAACCAGTCGTGGGCAGCATGCTATTCAGCGCGCCTACGTATCTCTGTTCTACCTCCAATTTGGTCGTATCTTTTCGCAACGCCACACAATCCATTCCTGGCTGTTAGTACCAAATTCTTAACCCACAGAGTAACCCGTGGGCAGGTGGAAAGTGGACCGAGCCGATACTTGACTGTTATGCAACACATCAATATGGCATGCACCTTATTGGATGCGAAAGTTGACGGCACCGTCCTTCACAAGGCGATGGCATTTAGTCCAGCTCGGAAAGCCGTAAACCTTGTGTTCTCTGCATTTTTTTGTTTTGTCTTTTTATCGTCTATATCAAACGGTAAAGGTCGGAACGTCGCAATTTCGACTTCCTATAACAGTGGGATGAAGAGGGACTGCTGCATTTAGGTACTCTATATAACTATCTAATTTAATACTTAAGAGTTTCTGCCAAAAAGGTACTTCCTATCCTAGGTATGGCTATTTGCAAGTTTTCATTATCTCAGTAGTGTCTTTTAGTTCGGCTAGACTTGCTCGTAGTAAAGTTACCAGGTGCAAACGGTCTACGCCTTATCCCTTAAATGTGATCAACGTTTAGATGTTCTAGAATAATCTACCTTTGGATATCAGCCCACATTCACCCACTAGTGAATATAGGGCCTTCGTTTATGCCACCTACATAACTAAACCCAACCTACCGTCATCAGGATACAATAGGAAAACTATTGACCATGTCTAAGTCAACCATAAAGTAGTTGAATTATACTTTATGACTTAATTTGAATGAGGTCTATACTGTTAAAAAGGCTAGGTATCCTTCAGTTGTCGAGTTGCCCACGCCTCCAACTCAATTAGCAGTCTCAAGAGTTGTTATGTTTCACAAAAACGAGAATAACGATTTGTTTACGCTTTGATATTTTATTTTATTTCATTTGCTGTATTGCCGTAAACAGCGGTACTACCTACCTACGCCCGTATCAGAAATCCTTTGTGAGTTCGTTATCAGTAGGCATGGACCGTCGACGCATGAGTGAATTAATAAATAGATTTATTTTTGTAAAGTTTCGCAATAAATATTCGGCAATTAGTGAATTTCATGAAACGTAGTTAATTAATTGCTTTATTTATGTTTCCGATGGACTTTTTATTGTTTTTTGCATCATTGCTTTCGTGCATTTCGAAATTGTTTTCTCTGGAAGTTCAATAAATACCTGAATAAAATTAGCATGTCATCATTTCTAGGAAGCGTACAATTACGTAGGTACACACGGCTACACATCAAGCTATAAATTTCCAGTATAAGCTGACCTCGCATTGGACGGAAATTCTATACAAGTGCGAGATCAGCATAAACTGGAAATGTATAACTTGATGTGTAGCCGTGTGTACAATGCAGAGGAGAATTAACTTAGTAGGTAAATAAAGCAGTATGAAAAGTAATTCGACTAATATCAAACGATAGGTAGGTACTTTATAAAAATCGTATGAATGAATAATTGTATGAATGAATTATTTTATACATTAGATACCTACTCACTGGCTCAGTGTTTATTCATAAAGTACCACTTAATAATACCAAGCAAGTTTATCGTGTGTTTATTTTTGGGGTTTTTGACCAAGCAGACTCATCTGCCGGTTTTCCCTTTTTATAATTATAATATTGACTCTTCCTTGTCCTACTCGTAATTTAATAAAAAATAATAAGATAGATTGGTGGTTGTCTGAATGAAAATCAAACAAATGTTATGTAATGTAAGCAGATGTACTAAAGAGAGAGACATAGATAAATTGAGTCCTTATTGTTAGTGCAGATAATGAGTCTAGGAGCTTCGAGCTAAATGATATGACATCGTTTAATTTTTCTGAGACCTAACATGCATGCTCTTAATTTGGTGGATGCAACACATTTGAAGAAGCCCAATAATATTATAAAGTAAATTGTGTAGCATTTACTTTATAGGTAATGTGCCCCGCGGTTTCACCCGCATAAGTCTCGATCTCATGTCCTAATCCAGGTCATGGTCTACCGATGTGCCAAATTTCATCCAAATCCGTTCAGCCGTTTTAGCGTGAAAGCGAAACAAACAAACTCACTTTCGCATTTATAATATTATACTAGCAACCCGCCCCGGCTTCGCACGGGTATGTATTATACATATAAACCTTCCTCTTGATCACTCTGTCTATTGCTGAAAACTGCATTAAAATCCGTTGAGTAGTTTAAAAGATCTAAGTGAACAGACAGCGGAAGCGACTTCATTTTATACTATATAAAGATAGTTAGGATTGGGGTCCTTTTAGAACGTATGGTAGAGAGATTTGCGTTCATGCTCTTTTTGTGAGCCTAGTTTTAATTTAATGTACTATCGAAGAACTTCATATCTAAGCAGTTTGAAAACAAAATCCCGTGGACGCAATGACCACATCTGTTACCGCCCCGGTTCTATGGCGGCCGAGCGCTGCAACCAGAAATAGTCCTTATGGTGTATAGATATGAACTTCTTCGATGGTACCTATAGGTAAGCTATGCTGAACTGTGCATTATAATAATATTAAATTATACCTATTGAGACAAACTATCTATTTAGTTTGACTCCTGATTTAATGGATAATAACTTCAGACGCTATTTTGTAGAAATTGTCTTCCTTTTCAATATCAATCGGTAGCATCAACTATGCGTTACGAGTACATCCACCGGGACGCATTTAAAAGTCGTGAATGATGTATTGCCAACGATATGGTGCGTTGAGTTCAGTTCAGAGTGCAGGAGGCGAGTTGGGGCACTTCCTGCGGTTGCGTGACACGCGCCCCCCTTATCATGTTCATTGATAGATTTATCTGGACGAGGTCGAGTTGTCCGCTCCTCGATCCGCACAGCGCACTAGTCACGCGCGCACTCGCGCAAAACGTCACGTAGCATTCGCAACTGCGAAAACGAACTCCTAAACTACAGTATGTCTATGCCTAGGAGCCTTTTGGCCTCGTACAGGACTTCCTTCATTTTAATGTTACTTTGTTTTTTATTTATGTTTAATGTGTTTTTAGTTTAATGTGATTTCCTGTGCGAGTCACAATAAATACTTTTTCTTTCTTTCTTTTATGCTGACACATTAAGTTTGATGCAGTCGATTCCGAAAATTAATTACTATCTGATCGCAGTCTTTCAACAGAAACAATCTGTCCTAAAAGGAAATATTTATAAACGGAAGCCGGACGCTACAACAAACCGTGCGCTGTTGTCATTCAGCGAAATCAGTTTCCGCGAAAAGGACCTCCCCATTTGGTCAGCGACGAGAGATGTCGTGCTGATTCGTGCTATATTCAATAGCTACATACCTACCTACCTACATACATTTACTAAAATGTTGTACCTAAAATTGCATCTCAATATTTCTTTGTAGCTAATGGTATTTTTGCACAATCAATTCTTTGTCATCGTTTTAAATATCCAGTCTAGTCGGATATTTTTTTTTTACACAATTCACTCAACATTATCTCTGGCAAAAACAAGCCTGGCGCCACATTGATAACCAACTAAGTTTTTTAAAAGCCCGTCGTATTGGCTTTTAAGAGAGATAACGTTAATTATTTTAGAGCAACGGTATCTCGTTGGAAGTCCTTAAAACGATTCTTATCTCTGAAACTGTATCCGGATAGCTGATTTTTTGTTATGCCCATTTGGCACGTGTTTTGTTGTATTGTTTGAAAGTCGGGTGTCGTAAAGATCTTTCGTTTTGACATGATAGTTGACGTATTCGTACCTAGAAACGATGAAAGAGGAGAACCGCTTCCTGTATTCATGGAGTAGGTAGGTGTAGGGTATCGGCACAACGTCGCCGGCGCTGTCTAGCGGTCTGTGCTTCCAGCAACCTACGTGCAACGGGACACCGCTATTGCTAACCTCACGACTGCTGACGACTTATAATTTCCTGTCAATGTTCTTTGAATCTTTATAGAAATACACTAAGTTTAGATACCGCTTACTTTATATTCGATTGTCTACGGATTTGAATGCAGGAAGAGACTGCTTCTTGATGTTTAAGTAGCGATGAAAATGAGTAACGCGTCGTGTAGGAAACTATGACTTCAGCGGTTAAATGGACGAAATGGTTGCACGTCACCCAATTAATATCATCTTAACAACGGTTATATATCTAATAAATTATCTTCAATTAGCGAATCGTCCGTCATCGCATGGTAGGAGAACATTTTGCGTCTGAGATACGTTTGCAAGTGATAATTTTAATGAATGAAACCACAGCACATTTGTTCAAGGTCGGTGTTCGGGACGTGTTTTTAAAGAGTGGTATAAATAGATGACGCACCGAGAGAAGATCCGGTGTGTGTGCTGGTGGTAAGCAGTGGCACAGTTTGTTCGTGTGCGGAGTGTCACTCGCGTTGCGCGGGCGCCTGCGCCGCGTGGTGCGCGCGGGCGTTCGGCGGCCGACTGTTTCAGCTCGCCAACACTCAATGCTCCCCATTCATTCGCACGCATGAATGAACGACGTTTAGCACGTGGTCGAAAAATTATACTGAAACTGTCGTCTAGCAAGACAGTAATACAGAAAACTGCTGAACCGACCTTGCGGCTTAACTGTAAAACCTACTCGTTACAGTAATAGTCACCAGTACTATTTTAACTGGGTTTTAATGTTCTTGTAACATTGTTATTCAATGTCTTGTAATGAGGCATTATGAGGAGGAAGTCAAAGTAATAGTACCTACTTACCCACCTAAATAGGCACCAATGAACGTATGATACAAATTTTAAATGAACAGAACATTAAAATAAATTGTTTTTACATAACAAAATCATGATCTTTTGGAGTTAAAAATAAATATTTCTTATCAGTTTTTGCCTGAGATACTTTTTGAGTACATATTATTGCTGAATTAAACCACATAGTGTGTTATTGTTGGGATGGGTACCTACTGATAAATTTAAATATTTGATTCAATATTATAGCGCCATACCATGTCGTGAACTTACTCAAATAGAGCAAACAATAATACCGTCATACCCGTCTAATGTACCTAATGTATTTTTAACAAAATTATAAAAAAAATGCCAATAGAGCGACGGCCTAATTTAGGCCTACTTACATTACCGTATACAAATTTTTGCTATAATTTGTGACAAATCCCGCATTACTTAAATACTTGTTTTGGTTCAAATATCTAACCAAAACAAATGTTATGAATAAAAAAATAAGAAAAAGTCAATTACTTAAATCACCAAAACTTACCCACTAATGATCGTTAATTTCACAGACGTCACTTAAACTCACAGAACTTTCTTTTCACACACTTCACTTATAACGTGTCAACCTCCAGAGCAGGCATCACGGCAGCGCGCGAAACTGATGGTCCTACCATAAGGAAGTCCGATGAGCTTTGAACGGGACAGTTCCTGAACGGGAGCTGCTCGGCCCGCGCATGCGCCCTGTGCTCCGGGGCGTGACCTAGACCCTGAAAACACCACCCCCTCGCCCACGCAAACCATGTTTCCATGGATACGGGCACAAAAATATTGAAAAAAATACCGCCAATATCATGCAGAAATACCCCTAAAAAACTACATTAAAACAACACTAATTAAAAATCCTAGCCTTTTTTTTTAAGTTACATTTCACGGTCTACTTCCCTTGTCCGAGGAATATCGACGATGCAAAATACGTCATACGGAAGCGCAGTAAGAAAGTAGATCGGTGCCTACATTGGTGGCTCCACCCAATCAACGACGCTGCTAGCCTCGCATTGGTGTTTCCTAGTGGTATGAGAAATGATGACCTTCTTGGTGAATTATTGACAACAAACAAGACCTATCTAGATAGTATTGCAGCCTATTAAACTAACATGGCTAATAAAAGACCTATAGGTACCCAACTATACAGGGTCAGATTTAATTAGCTAGCAAAACTCCGTAGACGTGGTTGATATCGGTTTCTAAACACTATCAAACAAAAAAGAAAGGTATCTATCTAGTCCAGCCATCACCGACTTAAATACCAAAAACTTTAATACAAAAAAGGTGCATTTACAATATATAATATTATAGACAATTATACACCCGCGATTGTTAAGTGTGTGAGGCCGAAGCTTAAGGATCTGAAAAAAAAATTGCCTGCAATGTAACCTGCTGTAGATCAACGTCAGCGAAAGACGCTAGATCCGATACTCTTACTTATTGGAAAATGCGATTTGGATCCACAAAATAATGGTACCGAGACAGACAGGTTACCTACAGATAAAGATGTGGTTGACTCATCTATAGAACGAGAGTTGTTCTATCGCTGTGTGAGCCAAGACGCTCAAAACCGGGGTGCCTACTTTGTTACTAATCAATTGATTGCAAAACGTGCCTCATCGCCTCGACTCTGCCTGATGCAGGAATCCAAGAAGCACTATAAGTAGTTTCACCGGCGCAGGAATTGCTGCG
This sequence comes from Agrochola macilenta, assembly GCA_916701695.1. NCBI lineage: Eukaryota > Metazoa > Arthropoda > Insecta > Lepidoptera > Noctuidae > Agrochola > Agrochola macilenta. Next base: position 15,386,423 of record OU753560.1, on the reverse strand, counting down.
ACTATGAAGTTTTTAATTGGGACTGTTTATTCATCTGAGCTGAAGCTGACAATGCTGCAGCGGTCTGCTGGTAAAGCAGAGTAGACCCTGGAAAATAACAGAGACAAGCTGTACTTATTAAAATACCCAGAAATAAATAATATTGCTATCGATCCTGGCAGACCTTACGACGTTGTTTGCTATTGAAGATAAGGCCATGATAAATAAATTGGAAATTATGTCATGTAACGAAGTTGTTGGAGACACTGAACGAGCTTTTAACACAACTCCTACCGCCCTGCATAGGATTGCAAGACTACCTTAATAACATATTTAAGAAGGTAACAGAGCACTCCCATTTATCTAACGATCTAGGACTCAATGTAAGTAAGTAGTTCCCTGAAACTTAAGTACTTAATGCCTTCCGCGTAATAATTATTATGATACTGCCTATTCATTTAACATGATTGCAGTTTGAACAACTTCCCGAAAGCGATCTGCTCTAATTAAATTCGAAGGTATTTATGAAAATGATAAAACAGAAAACTTGGTACCCACAGAGAAAATAAACGTAAGTGCGCCAATTCTTCTGAAGTTTGAAACGCAACTAACATTGTTTCTAAGTGCGAAGGCAGATACATTTCATAATTCATGAATCAGAATAGTAACAGTGAGACACTTGTTCAGATGTCTCATGGAATCAATGATTCAAACAATAATGATTAACTCTCGAATGAATTTCTCTCACTTTTTGCTTATTAGCCGCAGTCCGCGGAATACTTCATGTTATATTATTATATAGCTAGACGCTGTCGACAATAATAGGCATAACAAAACCTATGAATGTAATGCTGCAAGTCAATCGGATTTTTTTATTCACTTTTGGTGTACTCGTATATCTTCTATCTATCATATAAACAGGGCATCACACGGATATGCCACATGGAGGGAAAGTACCTTGAATATTGTAGATGGAACATTTTACTGAAAGAAGACATTATTTGAATTTAAAAAACAATTTAAACTGCATTCATAGATATTTAAATAATTACATGGTTGAACCGGGAATCGAACCCGTTACATGAGAAAAATAATCACCCTGTATCTTTATCATACCGATCGAAAGGCTTCATCATAAGGATAATTTTTTGCTAAAAAACATAGTGTCTAATCTAAGAAAATCTGAGCCCAACCTAGGTCTTGCCCAACACAAGCACTCTAGGGTTGCGAAGATACACTAGTTAAAAATGTTTTTTTTTTTCAAAAAGTGCAAATTATCTATTTACGGTCATTTGCCAAGACACGTACCGGCTGTACTAATGGTCCTAGAGAAAGTGTTTGAAAGAGAGTTGATGTTGATCCCCTTACCATATTCCAGAGGATCTGCGTGACAACAAAAAAATCAGATGAAGCAGCATTTTGCGTACATGATCTAGCATCGTATCCCTTTTCCTTGTTCACTGAAGAAGGTATGCACAAGGGCAGGAAATCTTCCTTCTACTCAACTACAACACTCTCTAGTACCATTAGTTCAGCCGGTACGTGTCTTGGCAAATGACCCTTAATCGATAATTATTCACTTTTTGGAATAAATGCCCCTCTTCAGGTCCGTAAGGCAGTTTTTTGAGGACCATGGAAGTAGCACAAGGTTTCCAGGGTTGCAAACTTGGGTATCAACTACTCTCAGGAGACCTAACAACATATAAAAAAATCGTAGTTAATGCGCGTTTGCGACGTTTGATGTTGATATTGACTGGGTTAATATAAAAATCAATTGCCGTGCGTTGTCTTGCAAAAAGTCGAAATTGGCTCGACCGATTTGAATATTATTTGTTTCGCCTCAATACCAGGTTAAGTTTTTCGTTTTTTTTAACCACTTAAAAAAACTCACAGGAACAGCCTAAATATCGAAAAAAACGAAATTACGAAGTTTACCGGGTCATCTAGTGATTTATAAATCTTTGTTTCTTTTTCTGATTATAAAATAAAGATCAGATTCTGTTCACCTATGCACAAGCCAGGGACTGTTCTTCTAAGAAGCCGCTTCTTCAACAACTCTTGCCTCCAAGTCTGAACAATGTGTCTGTAGGGTGAACATTCGATTCAATAACAATTTCATAATAATCTCAAGTGATTTACTTACTTAATGCGCGTTTGCGACGTTTGATGTTGATATTGACTGGGTTAATATAAAAAATAATTGCCGTGCGTTGTCTTGCAAAAAGTCGAAATTGGCTCGACCGATTTGAATATTATTTGTTTCGCCTCAATACCAGGTTAAGTTTTTCGTTTTTTTTAACCACTTAAAAAAACTCACAGGAACAGCCTAAATATCGAAAAAAACGAAATTACGAAGTTACCGGGTCATCTAGTGATTTATAAATCTTTGTTTCTTTTTCTGATTATAAAATAAAGATCAGATTCTGTTCACCTATGCACAAGCCAGGGACTGTTCTTCTAAGAAGCCGCTTCTTCAACAACTCTTGCCTCCAAGTCTGAACAATGTGTCAGTAGGGTGAACATTCGATTCAATAACAATTTCATAATAATCTCAAGTGATTTACTTACTTAAATATCAATCATAGCAGCTCTCTACAGAAGATATAATTTACTACTCATTATCAGCTTGATATTACCAAAAGTGGGTAGACTAAAGTCCGGTCGCGAAGCAGAAAGTATTTCGTACAATGACCCCTCATTACTTATATCTCTATTATCTCTCTACTATTGCCGTCGCGCTCGCGCATTAGAAGGACCTTCAAATGCGCGAGCGTGACGGCAATACATTTGTGCGCGAGCGATAGAGATAAGTAATGAGGGGTCATTGTACGAAATTCTTTCTGCTTCGCGACCGGACTTTAGCAACTTTTTCTTCTTTTCGTGAAAACGATGACCGGTGACGATGGCCTGTAGTGTTATAATTGTAACCATCTCCTGCTATCCCGCCGCCGTTTTTTTTGGCAATATCATCTGGATTCATTACATAAGTCCTGCCCTGCTCTTTTTCTTCAAAGAAAAGTATCTGGGCATTATAAAAAAAAAAAACGACTTGTCTTTCTGCACTTCTTGCGTTTTTCACAGAGCTGAATATTGTTGCATTATATCCACAGTTCGATCTCTAGTCAAGAATAGAACAGAAGAGTTTGTCTGTTAGAAATTTCTCAATTATAACCGGGGATTGGAACCGTGCCCAATAAATAACAATAGGATTATATTAGCAGCTCTGCTGTTTAGTTTCGAAACCTTTGTGGTAAGGCTAGACTGCGAAAAGTGAACTGTGTTGATTTCAATGTTCTTCAAGAATGATGGGTTTAACCACCTCATGTTTTCCACTAAGGTACCAACCTGATTTTTCTAACATCATTTTATTCATTTGAGTAGCGTATCCTATTAGTTATTAGTTTACCAATTATTTATTAGGTACTTACCCTTTTCCCTTGGTTGTTGTTAGTGTGATGCGTTTTCCCAGGACTTCTTAATAAATCTAGGTTCTTGTTCAATTAGATTCTTACCAGGGTCTACGTAATCTCCCTCAGTATTCAAAATTTGCCATGCGTTCAAAACCAAGTAATAATACTTTCGGTCTCGAATGCAATTAATTTGTTGGAGGAAAAGTGTGTCAAAAGCTTCACCGTGAAAAATAATACAAGCAAGATTTTATTACTTTGTAATTTAATAAAAGTTCTTCAATATAAGAATATGTCCGATTCCATCTATATTATACAAAGCGTTTCAAAAAGGGAAAATACCTACGTATAAAATACAACCTCCATGGACTTCTACTCCGATTACCATCAAGTTCAGTACTCAATCCCTGTATGTACCACATGACATACGAGGAAAATATTCCAAACCGCATTCAAATTTCAACGAAAATATACTATTTTCGTACAATAGACGACCTCCTTTCTAACGGTTAGGCAGACAGTGCCCCTAGTGGAGTGAACAGTATTGTAGCTACTTATATTTAGTAAGACATTGAATATAACATTGTATCTACATTAGAAGCACCGTACGAAGGTATTGCCTCACAAGACATTGTTGACATCGAGATCGTTTATTGCACTACTTGACGTTATAATTAAGACATGAAAAGATTTCTCATTATATTTATTTACATAAAACTACAAAATTTTATTGTAAATAACTCATGTGAACATTTTATTTACAATGGATTAATCTTCATCAAGAAGTATTCTTTAAAACTGAAGACATATTGGTAATTTTTCTAAAATTTGACATTCAGCGTCCAAAAATCCTTTCGTTCCAACCAAATCATAAGAACACGTGGTGTAATAAATAAATAAACATGTAGATGTATAATACTATTTACAATGCGTCTCGAGGTATGAGATATATGACAATTTTGCCATTCATGATACGGTAGTTACAAGACGTGGCAGTAGGTAAATCATTAGATAAGATAAAATAAAATACAAGGCTCACCCGTGACATTGACATTCGCATTTTCCCACCAATATGTTAAAATAGTTACGGATAAATTCACGTTAGTATACATACAAAAAGTGTTAACAAAATGAAAGTGGTGAGATTCTATGATACAACGGAGAGGGAACTACGGTTAGATGGAACAGACAAAGCTTTGACGAAATGTATCTACGTCGTAATATATTAATTGGAGAGCTTCACCGTGTGGGGGAGGTGGGATTTACAATATCTGGAAGAGTTTCTTCAGTTCGACCATCAGCTGCCAGTCGGTCTTGATGAGGTCGTCACGGAAGTAGTCCTTGCACGCGTCGATACTGGCACGGGATATCTGGAACAATACAAAAAGGTCAATAACGGCCATTATCCCCGTCATCATTGTAGAAAGCAAGGCTGTTTGTCCTTGAAGATAAAAATCCCTGTTTTATGCCAGACCCAAAGACCAAATCCACGATTTGGCCAGGATGCTCTGATACCTATTAATAGAAAAACGTTTCAGGCATCATAAAGCTCAACTTAATTAACTTGAACGATCGTTGTCGCTAATTTGGATGTAAAATGCATTGCAGATACTAACGACAGATAAACAGTAAACAGAATGCCTGTTATTAAGGTTAAAACCATTCTTATTTAGCATAAAAATAGGTCTCATAAATAATTTTTCGGTAAAAAGTTAATTGCAACCAAATTATAAAACTCATCGAACGTCACAATTAATTTAAAAACTGCAGAATTTAATTGCGGCCTACCAATGCATCCGTAAAAACTGGTTCGAAGCGAGACCCGATCGAGACACCTTCAGAGCTAAAAATAGCGGGTCCATGTTGAATGTACAAGTGGTTCATTCAGGTCGACCCAGTTTGGGGCGCATCGATTCAGCACTCCGGGGTGAATGAGGGATTTGACGTCATAGGGAAAATAGAACAGGTTGTGCAAGCAAGGAATTGGGTCACAAGCACCCCTCGCCCCTCTGGCATGGCAGTGGTGACCCCGGTGCAGCCTGCCCGGGCTTCGTCGCCAACGACATTGGATCCGGCTAGAAAATCATATTATCAGCCGCTGGAAAATATGGGAAACTGCGGCGTGTATTTTTAGACCGAAGGACGGGCGATAAATAAGACGTGCAAGGTGAAGAGCCGAAGGTTAGGCGAATTAATATATTGGGTGCTTGGGAAATACATATTTTGTAGAAAATTGCTGACCGAATTTTCCATTTTGTCGCAATGTTATGAGATTATGTTAGGTAGTTGGAGTGTTGTATGATTTCTATTATTCTCTTAAGATTTCTGTTGTGTTTCGAGTTATAGTGAACTGAATTAACAAATGACTAAAACAAACCTGAAACACATTCGATGATTTCAAAGAAAACCCTAAACATCTTTAAATGCGGGAATCTAGAAAACTATAAAAACCTGCTGCGCAAGCCTTTTGTTTTCAATTTCATAAAAACATTTGATTTTTTAATCACATTTTTTTCTGTAGTGTCGACTGTCTGTCGACACATGAACAATGTGAGTCCCATCAATGAAACCGCACAGCGAAATATCAATGGGGCATCTAGAATGGGCCTGACCCGGTCACCGCGTCTGTGTGCGGCCTGCCGACACGATGCGTCTGTGTGGCTCCTTGCGACTGCGACTGTACAGAGAGTACGACGAAACGCATGGCCCTTCTAAAATGTGTACAAGTACCAAGACTGTTATAAAGTATCAAGTACTTTGTGTGATGTTTCGTTATTTCGATTGTAATCTTCAATGTCTGCAGCGTTTGAGTTATACTTATAAGTTGCTGTTACGCATTCAATATTTTTGAGATGGTCTTGTACTCTTGTCTATTTTCGCATAAAGCATGAAGTGTTAATTTTATATAAATACTTAATTTGAGGCATTAAACTGTTCCTACGATATTGTTTATTAATCAAATAAAAATAAGGGTATCCACAAACCGAAATGAAACTCAGAATTATTATTGAAGAAAAGTGAATTATAAAAATAGAAACAAACAATTTAATAATACATTTGAGTCGTAAACGAAATGAAGAGCCGGAATTGCGACACACAACACCAGTCATAAACGTTGCTCATTACACGTCCAGTGACATCAATGTAATTACAAAACGACACAAGTCCTGCATCACGATGACGTTTATCTCTATTTGGACTTGGAAAGTTTTACGTGATCCATGTCAAGACTAAAGAAAACTATAAATAAAACGCAAATGGAAGGCTACTTATAGGGGACAGTCAGTTGAGCAACTTATCGACCAGCGAATAGATAGCATCTATCTCGAATGTATAAGCAGGGATAAAATGATTGTGTAAGAAATTGCAATAAAATTGCGTTACACTACAGCTAACTATGTCCAAGGTCTACGAATCAGAACACGATTTCATTCAAGAACTTGTTCCGGATGAATATTGAGGCAAAATTCAAGCTATAAGTTTTCCCTTAGATTTGCAACATTCCTGCGTGGAATAGATCGAAAATAGTCAAACCGACAACAAGACAAGAAAAGAATACGAAAAACTATTAAATTTTCAAAACGACATTTTCCAAAATGTAATTATTTTCTATTTAGACTGTGCAAAACACATAATGAGTGTAGAGTGGTTTGACATCAAAGTGATTCAATTCATACAAGTGGTCAAGAGATCGTATGGAAAACTATGACGTCATAAAGTATCCAAAAATACACCGGCCTTCGCTCGGGTGACGGAAAATCGTCGAGTTCACATTGAGTGCTTTTATATTGTGGAAAGGAAAGATTGATGTTTTCCACTAATCGAAAACAAAACAGGAAGCTTTTTATATAGTGTTTAGAGGTTTCGCAGTGAACTGACGCCAGTATATTCGAGGAAACTTGAGAAGATAATGCTGCTTTACTGTATATTTGTATGTATAGTAACAGAATAGAGTGAGAGAGTAACATAATATGTTCGTTCCTACATGAAATAAGAGTGAAGCAATATCACAACACAACATGTGTATTTCAATTAAATGTCCCATGTGATCATTGCGTGTTCTTAGCTCATCTTGTCCGCACGTCACCAGTATTTTACTAAGTAGCTGTTACAAATACCCATTGATGCAGCGATTGACTCCAATTAGTCCTGACCAATTACTACTTTTGTTTCTAAACGTAACATGTATCCTAATTTGTAACTAATTAGTGATATGAAAAATGTTTCCTTCTTCGACCGCTATTTAACCATTTCAAGGTAATCCTGGCATAAAATTAGGTTATAATATTAATCTCGTGATCGTCTAATATTAAAAAAAGAACAACCATTTTTCAAAAAGCTGTGTTTCATGTCACAGAACGTTTTCTGACACGTTGTATAATTTAATTCTTGTAAAAAAAGTAAAGCAGCGAGAAAAATGTAATCATAAACAAACTTCGAATATCTGGCGTGAGAGCAAGCTTAGCAACAGACCGCTCGTATATTACCGATATCATATAACTGCAACAGCTATAGCCCTGCTTCCCCTGGCGGCTCGGTTCCCCTCGACCTAGTGACCTGAGCACCCCCCGGCCGCCCCCCGCTGCAGGCGATCAATGGAGCCGCGAGCCCCCCTTCACCATTGATACTAACCTTCTACTTGCATTGATACAATGCTTTAGTAGGTATGAATGAAAATCCTTCAATGAGTTTCTTTACGTTACTTCTGCGGGCCGCGGTTGTTATCACACTAATATAATGTGATACGCACACACTCACAAAACACACGTCGACGCATTTTGTTGAAATCGTCGTGCAGAACGACGCGACGCACGAGTTTAGAATATACATCGTATCGGATAGAAAGGTCGATGCTATGAACATAATGATATGAGAATAAATAGACAGCTATTTTCTAACTGAATGGACACTGATAAATGAATACTAATGTTTGTCACATTACGGATTGATAACTTTTATCTGCTTGCAGACTTTATATAGGTATTCTACTGGAGCCATTTAATCACTGTGTCACACGCTACGAAATTATGTATGTAAGCGTATGTATGTATCGTTCACGTTCACAACACGACTAGAATCGATTCTAATACAAAGTCAGTGGGAACTGCTCAGAACTACTAATAGTAATACCGTATTCGATGTTCCGATACTAAACCGTTCTAGTTTATCGTAAAGCTTTAGCAATTATGAGGTAAACAGAATATCAATTAAACTGATATCTTTGAAAAATACACGTGTAGGGAAACGTTATCCAACACCTTATAATACGAGTGTCATAGTAACTTGTTTCTTAATATTCGAGAGACGTAGCAACTGATGCTGCGTGTTTTTATTTGCAAAACAACATGTCAACAGTCGGGTGTTAGTATTCATGCTTTTTGCTCATATCACTGTAGCGCCAACATGCCAGATTGGCAGTAGCCGATTGCTGCAGCTTCTGTTTATACATTACTATCAATAGTTGATACAATGTTGCCGAAACGCAACAAAACGTACACAATTACGAGTCGACGCGACGCTTCCGTTCTTGTCTAGAATACAAATATTTGCACACAACACAAGCCAGGAAGCCATCACGAGAACACGATACATGATTTATTTATTCAGTTTCTGTTCGTCTGGATGATTTTTAGAAGGAAAATAACGTCGAATTTCATTAGATTAATTGGGTTATCGAGAGTATTAGTGTCTGAAATCATTGATGGAACACTTCTGCGAATGCTCCACATTCATGAATGAATGAATAGGCTTCCGAGTTTGAGGAAAACTTAATCCAATACAAACGCAAACATACATTTATAAGAGAAATCGATAGCTATATTGATTTGCAAAACTTTATTCGATAGAGTAGTTTGAAACCTGAAACTTCGACTTGCCATACAGTCGCTAGTCAATCGAGACATACCTAAGTAAATAATCCTCTGTGTCGAATGCAATGCGTTCTAATAATAGCTGTATAAATCGGTGCCATTTGTCTATAGAGCTAAAATGGTACCGATATCTTGTGCAATGTGCAGCTCATTCATTAAAGCGTCACCCGTGACATATAGCGGGCTCTACACGAACGGTTCGTTCAAGACCAACGCTCAAACGTAGGCGTATTTCGACGATTGATGTACGAGTGCTAAAAGAATTCGTAATATCTATAAAACTTTCACACGTCATGTGAAATGTATTGTTTATTTTCATTGCAATATCAGATATAAACTGTTTTGTTAAGTGTTTTAGAATCTAGATCAGAAATGTGTTTTAGGTTATCGTGTTACTTTAAAAATATTTACAGTGTTGTAGCGGAGTTTATTCTGATTCATACGAATTCTTCAGGTAATTCTTTGTAATATCAATCTTTTATTCGTATAAAAAATCTTTCTTGAAAAGCAAAATTTCCGCTGCAACTATAAACGCCCGTCTGTATCGTGTGTTGGGTGTCTACCAAGTACCAACAGATTAATCGATTGGCGACATCAATTTGTAGTTATAATACCGACTCCATTGTCCTATAAGACTTAAATTAAGACTTTCTAAATCAGATCTTTGCATTTACATCTGGTAAGTAAATTAAAATTTTACTCGGTATGCGATATGTTAGTAGCCCATGACTATCGTTGTGTACTTAAAAAAAAAAACAGAATTACTGATCAATCTACTTCGCCACTATTAAAAACAAGATTGCCTTTTATTCACAGGGGTCCAATATATTTGATCCAAACGGAGAAGACGTGACTGCCTGTCTGCATTTCCTGAACTAAATCCAACAGGAAACGAAGTCTTTTGAATTATTTTTGGTAAGGTTAAAGTACTGTAGAAGGTGCTACATAACTCCGAAAAGTCTAGTATTGGCCTGATGTACGCTGATAGTGAACTCCGCCAAAGGAGAGTTGGTGCACCGCATACGAAGCGCCAAAAAAAACTCAGCTACAACAAAATATATGTGATTCTGAATAGTTGTTGTTCTGTTGAAGTTCCTCAAATGCCAAAATCTCCACTCTTTACTATTCAAGTCATTTCGTACCATTGCCGCAGATGAATACAGATGGGACACACCGCAAAATCATTTAAATAAAAAGCGAGTCTTGCTACGACGCAATTCAGGTCGCACAGCGCTAATCACCTGCAGTTATATTCATCTAGAAGTTGCCTCTCTTTCTATCTCGTGAGATCTTTTGACTACGTTACACTCACTGAATTGGCCCAGCAAGACGGGCCCGCCGCGTACTTGTAGCTTCATACCTAAACTGTACTGTTACAGTGTCTCATCTGCACTCATCTGTGCCATTGCACAGTTGAATGATAATTCTGCATGGAAACAAACACGCAACGTTTGCCCCGCCATCTATTACTTAACACATAAACTATTGGCGTAATTTTCATTCATCACCGGCGCTCGTTCACATATCGTCGTAATAAATATTTTGCAACGATAAAACTATCAAGAGTGTGCGTTGATTCATTGACTTTGTATTGTAATTCTGATTGGCTGGGCTTCTGGAAAATCCTGATACGTTTCAATTGGGTTTTCCTTATGAATTGTAATAGTATTTTTTTCTGCGTATTAAATTGAATTGTTTATTATAGTAGTGACAATCATTTAATGATTTACGGAGAAACAAGGAAAATTATCAGGATGTGTTTGCAAACATCTGCCTTTGGGTTTCCGGCTAATTTAATTATAGTTTTTCTATACGGTCTCGGGGAATTGAAGAGACGTCGCGATGCCATAATTATTATTATCACACATGCTATCATGTACCTAATGGTTATAGTAGTTTTGTTTTTGGCGCACTATCATGAGTACATAGCTAAGTTTGACTGTACTAATCTCGCGACAATCAAAGAAGCCCGATCTGACATCTATCAAAATACTTTGTGTAGTGATGAGGAAAAAAATATCTTTTGCTTTAAAAACCGATTCTCGAGACATATCGATTTATCATACTTAGAGTTTGTAATCGACAATTTATCTACGTTGCTTAAAACTGATTCTCGAGGCATATCGTTTTATTACACGTCAATCTCATTTTCATCATCATCATCAGGTAAATAAATAAATCCGCTAAATTAGTAAAAAAATTATTCATTTTCGTCACTGGATGATACAGAAAAATTATCATCAGTTGAACTGTCTCCGTCAGTACCCTTATAATAAATTCATTTTCAAGCATATAGTCAAAATGGACGATCTAAGTCTTCCGTTATAATTTTCTTTCGATCGATTATGTTTTTATATGTTTAAACATTGAATAATACAGTAATTATATGTTTTTCTCTTTTCTAAATGTTTGTAATAGTATCGATTTTCAGAACATCGATTTAATTCGGTCATAAAACGGTTACAACACTACGCCAACGAACTCAAAGACATGATATTGTAATAACGTCGAATGTTGATATATTAATCAACGATTAATTCGTGTTTTTCAGTGCATTTTCTCAATTTATCGTGAATCTTACTATACTCATTGTGTATGGATTACATAGTAATTAATTAGAATTATGAATTTGATTTTTCGATTTCTTTTGTCAAAGTTCATACAAAGTTATCGCGGCATGTATAATGAGAAATGTCAAATCGGGCTTCTTAAACTGTCGCGAGATTAATCGGCAAAGAAGCAATGCGGGGCGTACCCTGGATGATAATAGCGCGAATTTGAAGGCTTTCGGATGAGTAGTTTAAACCAACTGTTACAAATATGTATTTACAGAATTATAATAAAAAAAATCGTCAATACAACTATTATTATTATTGACAGAATTGACCTCAAATTTCATGATTTCATGAAATAGTCATTCAATACCCTATCGAACTGAGAGAATTGTATTGATGATTCTAATGATTAAAATTCGTAAATACATATTTTTTACGGCCGCGAGTCATATTTTGATCAACATATAACCAGAAGGCCAATTCTCGTACTTATAAAACGATTCACATTCAAGTCGCAATCTGTCAAACTTGTCAAAAATGTTGGTAGATAGATTGTATTTTTGACAGATTGCGAACATTCTTAAAAATTACCGGGAATTGCCCCTCTGAGACTGACCTGAAAATTGCAAAAAACCTAAGAAAATTTGAATTTCGCAGGCATAAAAACTAGGCTTACCTTGCTGACTAGCATATCAGTCTCATCGAAATGTCTGCCGAACATCTTGGGCGACTCGCCGGGGATGGGCTCGATCTTGACGCACACCTCTTGGCCCTTGCGAGCCGTCTCCACTTGTTTGTGGTTGATCTCGATAGATGTCACTATACCCAGCTCTACGAACTGTTGGAAAATATGGGTGTTAGAACTGATGTTCAGTTTTTTTCATTATAACAACACTATGCCTGTATGCCCCGAAAGGTTAGGCCTAGATGTACCTATTGCAGACCCACATTTCGTCAGGTGTGTTTAATTGTTTTTATTTAGTTGTAATTCTTTCATCATTTCGAAAGATGTGCACTGCTAGACATAGGTCTCCCCCAAACACCGCCACTTCGACCGGTTCTGTGCTTCCCGCATCCAGCGAATTCCTGCGGCCTTCACAAGGTAAGGTCCCAACGCTTCGTCTTCCGGTACGCGGTCGCCACTCCAGAACCTTTCGGCCCCACCGGTCTTCTGTTCTGCGAGCTATATGCCCCGCCCAATGCCACTTAAGTTTGGCAATTCTTCGAGCTATGTCGTTTACTTTGGTTCTCCTGCAGATCTCTTCATTTCTGAATCGATCACGTAGGGAAATTCCAAGCATTCCCCTCTCCATTGCTCTTTGGGTGACTTTTAGCCTTCTAATAAGGCATAATAATGATAGAAAAACAGGATAAGACATAAACCTGACTTTTGCCCGCCATGTCTTTAAATCCCATGAAATATGTATTTCTTTTTCATTTAATTTCAATAGGTGATATAATTCCTTTTCCTAATGGAAAAACTCAATACCATTTTGACCGACCCGGAGATCCAATCCACGGTCTTAAACACTGCAACCACTTGAATATAAAAATTAAAAAAAAAAACAAAATTCAAAAAGTCATTTAGTCCAACTAGGCTGAGAATCAGCACTTTTCGAACGTCAAAATTACATAAGACAGTCCTCCAAAAACGCCCACCCTTCACCACTTCCTAGTGCATTAGCTGGGAAGAAGAAGTGGCGCAACAAACTCCCCAGCAGCACAGCTGTCTGTTCAGTTGAAAAAACTTGATTCTATATAATAGTGCTTATGCTAAAATAATTTACATTACCACAAATTGCAATACAACTCATAAAATAAACACATTTTAATGAGTAGATAGAATATCGATGCAGCCCTTTGGCTTCCATCATCTACATATTGTTACATAGTAATTTAAACCATGATTAGTGACTTGACGCGTACTCGTTGAAATGGCTTCGCTTTAGTTTGACCGAGCGACCGCTGTACTGCGCCTTAGGTGTGTGCACAGCGAGATGGGGAGGGGGGGGCCCCAGTCTAGCCGCTCAAACTCAAACTCAAAGCATTTATTTCAATTAAACCATTTACAGGCACTTTTGAATTATCAAATAGTCGTGTCAGTTAGTCAGAAAGTTGAAGATAGTTGCCCATTCGAAATATTCGGATAGAAACACCAAGGACACTCTTTTAAATATAGAAAATTCCTAAGCGGTCTCGGTCAAACTATAATAACTGGTATCCATACTAACTCTTATTAAAAATGCGAAAGTAACTCAGTTTGTCTGATTGTTACCTTTCACGCTTAAACGGTGTGCAACCGTTTGAATGATGAATTTGGATGAAATTTGGCACACATGTAGACTATGACCTGGGTTAGGACAATGGATACTTTTTATCCCAGCAGTATGTTCCTATGGGATAATTTTGATATACTGGGGTCACAAAGCTATACGTGCGACAATCTATGAAGCCCGATTTGACACCTATCAAAATATTTTGAGTAGTGACGGGAAAAAAATATCGGTTGCTTTAATAACCGATTCTTGAGACATATCGATTTATCATACTTAGAGTTTGTAATCGATAATTTACCTACATTGCTTAAAACTGATTCTCGAGGCATATCTTTTTATTACACGTCATCATCATGATCACGACGTGTATATAAATAAATTCACATTTGTAAAAAAAATATTCACTTTCGCCACTTCGGATGATCCAGAAAAATTATATATCATCAGTTGAACTGTGTTCGTCGGTTACCATAATAATACATTCATTTTCCATCATATTGTCAGCATGTACATCTCTTCTAAAGTCTTCCGTTATAATTTTCTTTCGATCGATTTTGTTTTTATATGTTTTAACATTTAATCATACAGTAATTATACGTTTTTCTCTTTTCATAATGTAATGTTTGTAAAAGTACCTATCGATTTTTCAGTATATCGATTTCATTCAGTCAAAAAACGACTCAAAACGGTCACAACACTACAGCAACAAACCCAAAGACATGACATTGTAATAACGTTTTGTCGGAATATGAATCAACGAATAATTCGTGTTTTTGAGTGCGTTTTTCCAATATAAAGTGAAACTTGGTGCTTACGAATGATACTCATTGTAATAGTGTATGGATAACCTAGTGATTCATTAGGATATTGAATTTGATATTTCGATTTCTTACGTAGACGTTTATACAAAGCTATCGCGGCATGTATAATGAGAAACGTCAAATCGGGCTTCTTAGATTGTCGTTGGTTTAGTAGCTTTATACATCATACTCACTTCTTGGCTAGGCACGCAGATAGGTGTTCCCTCCTTCAGGATGCCTCCTTCAACCATGATACCGGCCACGATCGGGTCACGAGAGTTGAACACGAATTGAGGCAAGATCTGTGTACAAAGGAAACAATGTAAGTACAAGACACAAGTTACACCTATAATCATATTTATATTGATACTTTAAAAAAAATTAAAAAGTTTTACTTGCATTTAATGATAATGGGGTTTATTTATGAACGAGTTAAGTAATTATTAGCGACTGCTAAACCATACGTTTAAACGTTTTTCAAATTTATGCAACGTTTTTAAATAAGGGTGAATCTACATAAACTGTTGTACTAAGGAAACATACAATATTTTCCCTCTTTTGTCTGACACAGGTCGATTATTGTACCGTATAGTAATAGCTACCTGCCGTATCCGAAAGCGCCATGGGATGTATTATTATTATTGTACCAGTAAAATAATTATTTTACTACACTTTCCTCTCCATTCCTCAAGCAGTCTATGTTGAAAAATAAATTCCCACTTTTCCAAAATTTTCGTTTACTTTTTGTAGGCTAAGTATTTATTGAATGACCCTCGTAACACACAAACATGGACATAGGTTTAACTACGGCGCGCACACACGTGTCCAATGCTGTTTAACTACACCGGAGGTTTAATTTCGGAGATTCTCCGAAATTTAAACTCATGACTGAATCCGTCCGTTTAGTCTTTGGCGCAGTCATTCGTGATTAATTAATGAAAGTGAATACAACAAGATGTCTGGAAGGAAAAAAGATGCTGTATGGGTTTATTTCGATGAAAAAAGTCCACTTGCGGCAAGTTTAACAAAGCGGTGTGTAAACGTTGTAAGAAGGAATTAATGGGCTTAGTAGCGAGAATGAAAAAACATTTAGCGACATGTGTGACAGAAATAATCAAAAAAATCCGATTTAAATCCAATTAATCCGATTTAAATCAAATTAATCCGATTATTTTGTTTTTTTTATAAAAATCATGATTTTTATCAACCCTGTGTTTAGGCAGAGATGTATAGAGCAGCCACATTTTACCAGTTATGTTTAAGTCCCATGTAAAAAAGGACGAGCCTATTGCCATCAACCGGGCACAAATCGGGTCTCCGGGCTGCTCCTGAGAAATTTCTGATGGAAAAACCCAATAACACTATCCAACATGGGAATCAAACCCTTTTGATCTCAGTAGTAAGGAGTTGTAGATCGTTGTAGATAGTTGTAGATCTCAGTAGTAGGAAGCTGGAATCTTCTCTGAGGACTTCAACATACATATAGCCACACCATTGGGAGTCCACAATACAGTATTCCAGGCCGAATGCATGGGTATATCCCTTGCCGCTTTAGCCATCATGGCCAGGGAAGTTAAGGACCACTCGATACGCATACTTTCAGACAGCATGGCTGTTCTGCAAGCGCTAAACAGCCACACTGTTGACTCTGTGCTGATATACGAGTGCCACCAGCGCCTTAACCAGGTGGGTAGCCTCAACAATATTACCATTCAGTGGATCAAAGGACACAGTGGTTCGCGGGGCAACGACGCTGCCGACGAACTTGCCAGAAGGGGATCGAGCATGGCACCAGTGGGGCCTGAACCCATTGCGCCACTCCCCTTCGGGTACCTACGCACTCTGGTAAGGAAACGAACCAGGGACCAACATCACAAACTATGGTCGGACCATGGTGAGTGTAGGCAGGCCAAGGAGGCACTCCCTACAATTGATGGCCGCCTCACGAAACAGGTTCTTCGACTAACGAAACAACAGCTGCGTACGGTTACGGCAGCTGTAACTGGCCATGGGTCATTTAATAAACACCTCTTTGTCATAGGAGTCACAGACAGTCCGCTGTGCAGAGCCTGCATGGAGGACGACGAGACAGCAGCTCATGTGCTGTTATACTGCCCGGTGGTCGCCACATACAGGGCAAAGTACTTCGGTAACCCAGGTACCCTACGTGAGATTGTCAGTGACACCAAGGCGTTGCTGGCCTTCTTTGTGGAGCTGGGGTGGATCGAATAACAAAATTTTCCCACCCGTACGCAAAATACGCGCTAAGACGTGGAGTTGCGGATACCAGCCCGTATTACCTATCTCAGTAGTACGTTTGACCTACAGGCAGGCGAAGCATACCTATCGTTTAAAGTTAAAGTTCGCGAGCACATTCGCAAGAAACTGGCAGTATCATATCACAACGGTAATGTTTTCTCATTGATTGTCTTAGTTGTTTTAGTATATTTATGTGTATTTATTTGTACTTATATTTATATACGGGGTGTCAGGGACATCGACGCGAAGCCGGTTACCATGGATTCAGTACATTATTCTGAACCCCCTGCGTTGAAATTTTTCGTCGGTTATTAAAAAAAAAAATCAGCTGCTCCATACATTTTGACCGCGTAGGTATTGCACTTTTGTATGAAACAGCTGTTTTTTTTTTTTAATAACCGACGAAAAATTTCAACGCAGGGGGGTTCAGAATCATGTTCTGAATCCATGGTAGCCGGCTTCGCGTCAATGTCCCTGCCACCCTGTATAATTAGGTGTATATATTATATTTATAGTTTTTGTTAGATATACTCGTATGTATATCTTTATATTTAAATAAATATTTATTCCTCAATTCTCGCTATTGCACCGGCCACTGTTTGTCTCTGCATCACCCGAAGGTTTACTTGTAGAAAATGCTTATGGCATTACTGTCTCGTCAGTCCGCCTCTGTACATTTGAGTGCTTGAAGTATTAAATAAATATATAAAGGACAACGTACCTTAAGTTTGCACGGGAACACGGCGATATGTTTGAACTCCTCCCGTTTCCTTGCCTTCAGCTCCTCGCGGTAGGCAGTGAACTTGTCGAACAAGTGATAGATGATGTCTGCGGCGAATATCTTCACGCCTAAGTTATCGGCCATCTCTTGAGCGTCGCGTTCGATCTGTAGCGGATAAAACGTTTTGTAATAAGTGCACTACTAGGGTGTGGGTCTATCTGGCAGGCCCCAACGAGATTTATCCACAGGTGATAGGTTTACATAAGGACATTATATTCTACCTATAGAAAATAATTACCTATAGAAGATATATTTTGTACCTCAACAGTTTTTGATTAAATGACGTTTCTATGAAGTGTCTTGCTAGCGGGTTTTTTTTTTAAATTTCATTTTGATTACTTATTATTTACATTTTTAAATATTTTTATAAAAATCATACAAAATCATTTAAAAATATAAAAAATAGTGGCCCATCGGCATCAGGAACAGAGTCCAAGCTGCCGGTGGTTAGGGCTCTAGAGAGAGGAACCTCCTGATTATTTTTATTGTTATTAAACTTTCAACCGGTCGAAGTGGCGGTGCTTGGGGAAGGCCTATGTCCAGCAGTGGACGCGTTTCGGCTGAAATGGCGATGATCATGAGGGAGTTTATTGCGCCACTTCTTCGCAGCTACAGCACTAGGAAACGGTGTAGGGCGGGCGTTTTGGGGGACGTCTATGTAATGTTGACGTTCAAAAAGTGCTGATTCTCAGCCTAATTTGAATAAATGGCTTTTGATTTTGAATAAAACTGAAGAAAATCAAATATTTGTGTCTTATTGGTAAACACAATATAACTTCCCGGTTGGTTTTCTAACGCAGCGAATCCGGTAAAACAGCAGAACAGCCGCTGGTGGTTGTCATCAAAAAATATTCGATGGAAAATAACAGATGGTACTTTCAAGAAAAGGTCTCTCTAATCTCTATTCACTACTCCACATCTCGACCAGCGAGGTAACGTATGGATATCAAAATAATTACATAAAACTTTGGTACTCAAGACACAAGCGGGAGTAATATTGTTTTTTTTTCTTAATATTAATATATTATTATTTATATAACATACCTTGACATCGAACGCCAATATAGTGGCGTATTGTGAGTCGTGCTCCAACATGGCGGACGCTTTCATGACGTCACGCTTCACAACCGGCCCTATCCTGATCGCAGAATACTGAAACAAACATACAATTTTAACAGATTATAGGTGACTATTTTCTTGTCAATCTGTTACTGATCGTTATGAAGAAAGGCATATTGATTTATTATAGAGCCATATTTAAAAAAAAACTTATTTTCTTGAAAAATAGTTGGTATTTTGACGTGTGTAAGTGGACCATAGTCCAGTACAAAAAAAATATCACCATTAAGGGGCTCACAAGTGACTCTCGGCTTCGTGAAACGTCTTTTTACCCGACTGTGTGACAGCCAGGGTTATGTTTTTACATCTGTTATACTTACGGGAATTTTACTAGTCCTGAGGAACTCAAGCAGCGCCTCTAGAGAGCCGAGCGTGGAGGCTTGTACGTACACGCCGCGCTCTGTGAGCTTGATGGAAGACAGCGCTGATTTGAGCTCGCGGGCCACCTCCTCTCTGGAAGAACAAGGCTTTTTGTTATAATAGCATGATAAGCCCATAATGTCCCCACCGCTGGGACACCTCTCTTCGAAAGGGAGTGGGCTAAATTCAAAATATCTTTATTGTGGGCATATGTCAGTTATAGGTCTTAATAATAAATTAAAGTTTCAATATGTCCTACCTAATAGGCATACAATAACTACGTATTATCATAAAATTTAATATAATTTTACATGTCAAATTTAGTTATTATAAATATCAAAATACACTGAAAAAATATTAATTTATTAGGATATTGCTGGGGCTGCCTCGGTTTTGCAGTGCATCGGGCATGTTTGCGGAAGCGCGAATAGACGACTTTCATGCCATCATGCGCAAACGGTGTGCATCGATGTTGCGGTGATTCAGGGGTAGCCCTAACAGTATTTTAGCTACACTGGCGGACAAGGTTGATGGACCATTTATCAGGCTCTGGGCTAGCAGACATGTGCGTGCACATGTTCATGTTGCCAATTAATGTTCGTGAATCTTTATTGTATTTTGAATTTGTGTTTACTAACATAGGCTAACTTCATACTAACACTATATGGATCTCTTGGTCTGAAATAAAAATTTGAATTTGAATACAACAATTAAATCAATAAGTCAAGGAAATAATCTACTACGCGCGAATTTTTGGTTCTAGGACATGGCGGTTTCCTCACGATGTTTTCCTTCACCGTTTTGTGAGCAGTGGTGATGAAATTATTTACACAAAATAAAGTGCCTGCCTGGGTTCGAACCTATGACCTACAAATCGTTAGTCGGGGTTGTTACCACTGCTCTAGTAGACTATTCTTACCACCACGGCACAAAAATAAAAAAATGCGTTCCAAGAAGGTTTTCTATTGTTTTGCAACAGCTATTTGAACACTGAACCACTGACCAAATAATCAATAAAAAAAATTAAAATAAACATTTTCTACCAATAATACTATTATAACCTATGACTATTTGGCATTGTTGTCCGATTAAAGAAAAGAAAAATAATAGTAGATTGTTTTCCTAGGGAGCAAACAACCATTTTAAAGGCAAGAGTGTTTCTTTGAATCCTGAGCGCAGGGAGGGACTCAAAGTATGTGTGTTGTTCCCGAGGTGGACACTACTTTTTATCACCCTCTATGAGTAAATAAGTAAGTGCAACTTATGAATAAGAATAGTAGGTTTATTTATTTCATTCTCACTACTTGAAGAAACACACAATTTTTTTATAAAACGTAAAATCCGAATTTGAGTAAAGAATTACGAACGAGGAAAAGGTGGAATGCATTTCGCGCGTTTTTAATTTTTTCACAAACTTTTATTTTTATTTGGCTCGCGCGCTGTTTACTTTATCATTCAGTCTGTTCATTGTTCAAACAATGTTCGTGAATCGTGATTGATCTCTTTGGTGATTGGAACTTTTACTAACAATACCCACATTCCAAATTCAAATGATTTTTGGTCCCTAGAGATTAAAAAGCTATTTTGGTCCCTGTTTACGAAAAATAAACTAGCTCTTTCTGAATAGATGTGATAAAAACAATATTCCAAACTGCGAAACCACCATTCGATCTTCCTTTTTTCTTGAATTGACGGTGGTCACATATCTAACGAAAGATGCGCCGTGTATCGTCGGTTGCGTAACGCCAGAACGGACAAGTAGATATTAACCTTGCACACTCAGCCGATGATACGTTAGTGCGTCGAGCGTACTAACTGGAAGTTAAAAAGTTACGCCCGACTCATCTTCCGTCAGATGTGCGACCACCCTTATGAAATGTCAATACATTAAAAGTATATTTTTTTTTATAAATGTCTATTGTTTGAGTTCAAGCGGGGTAATTGCGTTACAAACTTAAAATTACAAATTAATCACAATGTCTTTCATTTTGATAGTTCGGCCAAGTTCATTGCGTTATTTACGTTGTTGAACAGACGAATTTTTGAAACCTATGATGAAACAATGGATTATGAATTTCCTTCAAAACCCTCGGATTGTGATTGAAAGTGTGTTACGCAAGGGTGCAGTTGTCGTTCCTGCTTAGAAGTATAAAAGACGCTGTATTTTCTAACATGTTTTTGTTTCTTCAAATAACTTACATGAGCACATCAACTTCGTCTGGTTTCTGGGCGATCTGTAGATTCAGACCAGCGATGGCCTTCTCTAACTCTTTAGCTGCAATCTTCACACCCTGAGCGCCGACTACTTCTTTGTGCTCGATGTATGCGTTCTAAAAATACAAATCAGTTTATGTTGAGATTTTGGTACTTAAAAGTAAACTAACAACAGTACAAGTAATTGCACGACTAGCATATATACAACGTCCTGACATCAATCGCCGGGAAGTAGCCCACTAGACACGACACCCGTCTGGTAGGAGGATCCTCCCTTTTCTATGGAAGATGAGTGAACTTTACACCCTGTTCCTCATACATCTATATATTCCACAGCTACGGGCGTATGATACGCCCTGTTTCGCTTTACGAACGAAGAAATATTTATTTTTCAATGCAAAATAAATATGACCAGGAGTGGCTTGCCAAAAAGTAGGTTCATTATACCTTTTGAAAATTAACAAAATGCTACAGAACATAGAAAACTCTTCCTCACCTTAACTCGCAGCTCCTTCATAGGCTGCGGCATGAGCAGCGATCGTATCTGTGTGACGATCGGTCCGTCGGTACCCGCGAGTATCATAGTGTCACCTTCGTGCAGCGTACCGTTGATCAGGATCGTGTCTATGGTCGTGCCCAGACCGGGGATCGCTTTCACCTATTGAGTAGAATTATGAAATATGCAGAATTATAATAAGGTATTTTTCTTACGATAAATTTATTTCTGAACACCATATGCTATAACTTCAAGTATCCATTGATTTCTATAGTCAAAAAGAAGACACGGGCACGGTTAGTATTATAATAATGATGTGTTAATAATCGCAGGAAAAACAAGTTCATTTAGTTGATGCGAATGCAAGGATAAACCATGCAGAACTCCAAATAAACGGAAGACGTGACTTTAGGGTTCGCGAAAAATGAAAAGAGTTGCAAAGCAGAGGATTTTCCGATCTCATTGAATAATAAACCTTATTTTCAGTCATTTAAATAGCAACCAAGCCCGCGTGAGAACTGTTATCCACGAGCTGCCTGAGCCACCCATTTTTGAGTTAGAGGTACCAGTTAAAGTGGACCAGGCACAAAACTTTCTCTATCCTAAGTCTTTGTCCAACATTATTAGGGTCCTTTTACTACCATATCCGACTAACGACGTCTTTGACTTTGTCGGTTTCCAGTCTATAACCGGATGCAGCTGAATACCAGTATTTTACATAGAGCGACGGCCTATCTGACCTCCACAACTCAGTTACTGGGTAATACGACACCCCTAGGTAAGACTAGTTGTCCGACTTTCGGGCTTCTGACGACCCGTAACGACTGTCAAAGATCCACGAATGACAGCCGGGACCAACGGCTTAAGGTCAGCGCTCATAATAACAGCACCGCTCCGACACGGCAAATAAATTGTCATTCAAGTTAGGATTTTAAATCAAATGTATTAAAGTATATTTTACGTCCGGCGAGCCGTCCACTAATCTGTATAGTCTTTTAATGTGCTTTCCGAAGCTAGAGACGGTCACCCATTCACGGACCAACTGCGGCAAGGGTAGCTTAACCTGATTGATCGACACGTGCGGCTGTTATTACTTAGCCACAAGCCCCTCTCTCCTTTCCCTCTCCTACATAATGTAATGTAAATGTAAAATACACATACCTCAAGCACAGTAGCAAGCAGTTGTTGCGAGAACACAAGCCTCTTGTGTAACGGTCCTTCACAAGCTTGCACGATCATAGCGAGCAGGTTGCCCATACCTTCGCCGGTCACAGCTGAGGTCGGTACTAAGGACACGTAAGTACGGGGGTCTGGGTTGTCGTAGAATAGTGCGGCGTTGAGACCCTGGAGGAGAAGATCAAAATGTTATCTAATTTGACATTTCAAGTGAAGTGTTGTTTGTTTTTCAATTTGGAGTTTGACATTTACACCTGTCAAATTAGTCTCTGGGATTAAAAAACGAACCTAAACACTAGTATCATAAAGAGAAAACATTTGTATTTTTGTTTGTAATGAATAAACTCAAAAACTACTGGACCGATTTACAAAATTCTTTCACCAGTGAATGCGATATTATCACTGAGTAACAAAAGCTATAATTTATGAAGATATCACGCGGGCGAAACCGCTGGTAAAAAATATTGAGAGAAAAGTTATATTAATGTTTTTGAAATTTGAATACCCTACTAAGTAATGCATAGAGTGCGTAAACGCCGATTTTTGCTTTAATTTCCAAAAATACTGATTTTGTGCAGAGGTAAGAAACTTAAATTGTCTTTGAACTGTCTGCAGCGTCTCACAGCAGACGGCGTATTTGATATTTATGACTGCGGCATTCAACGGCGTTTGTGCTGATATGAATTTGTGCCCGGTTGATGGCAATAGGCTGGCCCGCTATAATATGGGACTTAAATATAGCTGGCAAAATGTGGGTGCACTATAGGCACACCTCTGCACGACCCTCCGTGGAAACAAGGCGTGATGTTATGATATTCCAATTTACCTGTTCAGAAAACTGCAGCATAACATCCTTGCACCTCTTCTCAAACTCCAGCTGAGTGTTCGATTGCTGCAACTTCAGTATATCCCTGACGTCCTTACGTTGCGCGCTCTGCCAGTCGTACAGACGATCGATCTTGTTCAAGGCCACTAAGAACGGCGTCTTTTTTTGTTTTAGGAGGTTTATTGACTCGATGGTTTGAGGTTCGAGGCCGTGCATTATGTCTACCACCTGTGGGTTAATAAACAGAAATTCTGATAGTTAAACAAAAGTTTCATACACAGAAATAAACTTACAGATATTTTTATTTGTTTTAATTATAGGAAATCAAAGATCCATACTTGATACAGTTTATAAACATCTGGTTTTCGAAAGGGTAATCAAACCAAAAAAATAATTACTAAAACATTGTCAAATCTCATATCGTCGCCTTTGAGTGAAAAGTGTTTTATTTTATTACATTTTTGGGAAAAAAACCTCGCAACGCACGCCCTAGTTTTGTGGCGGCATCCATATCGCCACATGCGACGTACGCATCATACTGACGTCACGCAAAATCCTACATCGCGTAAGCAGATTTTACCGCGCGATCAGCAGTTAAATAACTTCCAACTTACCCACCAGTTTTTCACTCTAAGACGACGATATGTGAACTACTGTGATTGGTCGACCGAAATAACCACAAGCAATAACCGAAATAACAATAACAACAGGTTAATTTCAATAGGCTTTCGGAGGCAGGGTATAGTCGTTTATTAAAACATTAACACAAGTAAAAAAATCCTATTTTTAGAATGAAAGAACTTTATACTTACGAGAATAGCAATATCGCATAGAGAAGACCCTCTACTCCTCAAGTTACTGAAGGACTCGTGCCCAGGAGTGTCGATAATCAGCAGACCTGGCAACTTAAATGCTATCTCGTTCACCTGAAAACAAAAATGTTATTAATAATGATCATTCGTTTTCTAAAGGAGGATTTATGCCTGACGCCTTATCTGCAAAATTGGCGTGAAGTGTTATTGTTATTTTTCTCTCATAATATTTTAAGCACGCTATTTTAAGCGAGATAATCCACTACATCAGAACCCAGACGACCCCATAACCCTCCTCCAGGAGAGCAATAGGGAAACCAGTACAGTGAAAAAACACACACACCGACACACTTTCCAACTTCGCCATCGAGGTCCGCGATCGCGACCCTCCCGAGTAAATGATACTCCCCCCCGACCCTTGCTCGACGATGTGCCAGCCTGCGTCGATGCTGAGCCTGTAGCTTTAAATTCCCCGATGATAAATGATGATGATATATTTTTGATCCAGCCTGTCCCGTCTTGCTGTCCTCCCCCCAGCGACGCCCTAAGCCGAGGTTCGTACTCCACAGGGGGTGCCCTAGCGAGCGCTCGCCTAGTTTTAATTAGCATAGTTTTGCCCCTAGCTTTGAGTGTAGTAGCTAAAGGCAGCCACAGGAAAGTCCAGTTAAGTAGTCATGACCTCAGAGGTCAGCTATGAGAGGAAACTAATCAATAAAATAAAAAAGAATCTACAGCCAGTCTATGAGGATTTATCAGACACCTGCTTATAGACTTGCCTTTGGCTACAAGAAGTTTAGTTACATATTCAGTCATGACATGCAGACTCTCAACTATTGTGAAATATACACTCCAAGATGTAGGTCTACTGCTAAGCGGTTTTAAGGAAAATAATAATCTTTTATTTTTACTCACCCCTTTAACATGTTTCGTCTGCTCCTTAATATTCTCAATAGGAACATTGGTGGCTCCAATCTGCTGAGTAATACCGCCCGCCTCGCCGTCCTGTACGTTGGTACGACGCAACTTGTCCAGGATCTTAGTCTTGCCTGTGTCGACGTGGCCTAATACACAGACCACGGCCGCACGGAGAGGGTTGTTGGTTTTGTTCGCCTCGTTGTCTTGACGGCGTTTCTGAGGACGAAAATGGCTTCATTGATAAAAATATTCAAGTAAGATTAGCCTGTAATAGAGACACATATATCCCTTGCCGCTTAAGCCATCATGGCCAGGGAAGTTAAGGACCACTCGATACGTATACTCTCAGACAGTATGGCTGTTCTGCAAGCGCTAAACAGTTGACTCTGGGCTGATATACGAATGCCACCAGCGCCTTAAACAGGTGGGTAGCCTCAATAATATTACCATTCAATGGATCAAAGGACACAGCTGTTCGCGGGGCAACGACGCAGCCGACGAACCTGCCAGAAGGGGGTCGAGCATGGCACCAGTGGGGCCTGAACCCATTACGCCACTCCCCTTCGGGTTCCTACGCACTCTAGTAAGGAAACGAACCGGGGACCAACATCACAAACTATGGTTGGACCACGGTGAGTGCATGCAGGCCAAGGAGGCTCTCCCTACTTGATGGCCGCCTCACGAAACAGGTTCTCCGACTAACGAAACAACAGCTGCGTACAGTCACAGCAGCTGTAACTGGCCATGGGTCATTTCTTAAACACATCTTTGTCATAGGAGTCACAGACAGTCCGCTGTGCAGAGCCTGCATGGAGGACCACGAGACAGCAGCTCATGTGCTGTTATAATGCCCGGTAGTCGCCACATACAGGGCAAAGTACTTCGGTAACACATGTACCCTACGTGAGATTGTCAGTGACATCAAAGCGTTGCTGGCCTTCTTTGAGGAGCTGGGGTGGATCGAATAACCGATTTTCCCACCCTTACGCAAAATACGCGGTTTGACGTGGAGTTGCGGATACCAGCCCGTAATACTTATTACCTAGAGACACATACTGTGGCAACAGAACTGAGGCCCTAGTGCGAATTTCTTTTAACGCCCTCCAATTGGCCCTTCACTGGCCTTCACTGATGAAGGGCCAATCTGAGCGACCGAACGCGGTCCATGAGTAAAGTCGAGATGGTTAAAGGAGACTCACATTAGGGCCTCTGTTAGCTGTAAGTATGTGTCTAAGGCGTGTGCCAATAAATAACATAGAATCGTAAAAACTATGAATAATACAATACATGAAGTTATTTACAAGTTTAAGAAAGATCTCTGAAAAACAAAACTATTTTGTTCGACGTCTGAGCGAAGGCACACATACTTTATTTACTAACTAGCGACCCGCCTCGGTTTCACACGGATGCAATTTACATGTGAAGACAGTATTCTGTTCACGACACGTTGTGCACAGGTTCTGTGTAAAAGTACCTACTAGAGGTACTTTTTGTTAGGCTACTACACAGTTTGAATTGAATAAATCCAAGATAGTATTTCATTAGTATTATTAAGTACTTATTTATGTATATATTTACATAATATATAGCCTATGTCTATCTGGAATAGTGTACCTTTCAAATGGTGAAAGATTTTTTCAGATAGCAGCTGTGGTTCCGGAGCACATACACACAAAATTCGCTCTCTGTTTATAATATTAGTATACATAGATAACCAACTTATATTCAGACCAGCTGAATGGCGTGCAATTAGAGAAGTCTATGTCCAGGAGTGGATTGCTGTAGGCTGATGATGAATTTATATTTACAGTGTGCACCACGCGTACAAGTTATCGGACAATACACATATCTACACATAAAGTAATAAAATTAGGTTAAATTATACAACCTTAGTTTTTGTTTATACTAAACCTCTTAAGGGGTCATTGTTCTCATCATTATGAACAACTTTCACTATGGGGCCAACGCTGACATCGCGAAAATAAAATCAGCTGTTCCCTACATTTCGACGAGATATGCGAACATAAAATGTAGGGAACAGCTGATTTTTTGTCGCACAACAACACTGGCGGTGTCATTGTAATTGTATTGTGTAGGCCGCGTCCTAACTGAAAGCACAAACGCGCGAGTACGCGACCGTCGCGCTCGTTTATACGTATGCACGTCATAATTCATTTAAAAATACGCGTCATCGCGTGTTCGCGCGACATTCGCTTTCGGCCCTTAGGCCCTTACCTTGCGCCCTAACCGCTAGAGCACAAGGTTAGTCTGTAGCGTAAGGCTTACCTCTAATCTCTTCAAGACAAGTTCCCTCTTCTTCTGAGCATCGGTCAAGCCCTCGTCATCATCTGAGTCCTCTTCCGAGCTATCATCATCTTCGTCTGAGCTATCATCTTCTTCTTCTGAGCTTTCTTCTTCTTCTACCTTCTGTAAAAAAGTTTTTATCAGAATATATATATATATTATTGATTAGGCTGTATTTTTTTAGGTAAATAGGGATGTAGACAAAAAAAAAAAATTGTCTGTCAGGTAGATTATTAAAAAATATTGGACACGTATTTTTTCTTTTTTACGTAATCAAAAGATTACGGCAATACATTGAGTAGGAAATGCGTTAAAATGTAATGATTTTATACTGACTTGTGACGTAGCGAGCCCCCATTCCCCGACTTAAATGCATTTTTATCTAAACCATTTTTTATTAATTTAATAAAAGTAAAAAATACGTGTCTAATATTTTTTATTATCTGACTGACGGACTAAATAGTCTTTTTTCACAGTCAACATCCCTATTAAAAGAGAATTGAAAGATGATTAAAACCTAACTTGACAGAGAATCCTACAGTGGAATTTAATATTTTGATGTCAAAATTATTAAATCCAGCTGATTTGTTGACTATCCTAACTAATTAGTGAAACACGAAAAAAATATAATGTAGTCTTATAAAAATAAGGAAAGAAAATACATCAGTAAGGTCCTTTATACAAATATTTTTTTCTTGCCGTGAAAAACTACGGTTTATTCACAGTGTGTAGGCACGGTCGTCAGTGTTGTATGGATCACTATGGAAGCTTGTTGACGGACACGATTTTTCTACGGCGCGGTTTATGCGACGTACCGTAAAGAAACCGTGCAGTTCACAAAGGGCTAAACTCTTTATCAAAGACAATACACAACTGAATTACCCTAAAATCTGTGGAATATCACAGTCTTCCGATTTTGTTTTGGTCATTCTTCTCAGAGTAATTGTATAGGGAACACAAACCACATACAATTTATTAAGTTTAAAAGTGTGTTTTGATAAATTTACACAAATAAATAGAAATTATCATTATCATTTAGGATAATACAAAAACGTGACACATACCTCTTTACCCTTACCCTGGGCAGATGCAGATCTCTTATCGTCCTTAGCAGGAGTTTGTGGCGGCTCAGGCTTTTGTGGTTCCGGTTCTTCCTCTGAAGACTCCGCATCCCAAGCGTCTTTCACTGATTCTGTATCAGATTCCTTCTTTTCTTCAACCCTAGGGGAGTCCTCCTGCCAAAGTATAAGATTAGTAAAAAATGTATGAAACCAGATGATTGACGAACTTATAAAAGGCGGTTGGAACAAGCCAGATACGGACGGCGGAGTTAAGACGTTACTTGGGCTCCCCTTAGTTCAATTTTCAACAGTGGACAGTGGATTGTGGCAAGTTAATAAAAAAACATTTGGAAACAAAGTAAGATAAGGTAAGCTCTGTCTAATATAATATTGGTTATACCAGCCACGTGATGATAATATCTTGCAGGTCATAAATTATGAATGTATCAGCAAAGTGCTTCATCATGGTACAGTCAGCCCCAAAAAGATGTATACACGAACAAAGAACCATTTTATTGTCAACAACCTTTGTTTCACAACATTGTATCCACCATATAGGTACAAAACATAGTATACAATTTATTTTACCAAACCTATCTATACACCCTATGGCCAAAACAATGCTCACAGTTACAGTTCCAGAATAAGGTAACAAGGCTGACAACGTCATACGACTTATATCGAATGACACGTCTTTAGCTTCGTTTATTAGAAGAACAAGTATTTTATCTTTGTTTTTTTCATTTCATGCATGACGTCACTAACGTCTCATTTGTTTTTATTTAAAATACAAACAGGTTAATCATGAATGATCGAATATTGCTTAGGCTTATTAAGTTGGTCAGTCACCGGGTATTCTCGTGTAATAAACATTACATTGATTTTGAGCATTGCGTCACAATACTGTGCCAGCTCGACGCACTGACTAAGGAGCAATCGCTTTTGTAACCGCTCGAACTGTGAATATTCGTAAGTGTAACATCCGACGATTCAGAGGAATCAGTTGTAATGCTCGGTTGTCCGCACTCACTCACTGCTGCAATGTTACGAATTCGTTACATTGTAGCAGTGCGTAATGATATATTACATCATTACAGGTACGCACGTGAGTGATTACCCTAAGATGTGATCGTTGTTATGACAATAATAATATGTCAGTCTGACGCGGTAGAGTAAATGGCAAATTTTTATAACATCGCTTTTTCTACTTTAATACTTATTTCTAAGGTGAGGTTGAACTTTTGAATTGAATAATTACTGTATACATATTTCTGAGATGTTGTTGAGATGTTTTCGGCATAGGGTGTATAGATGTTTTGGGACAAAACGTATACATTGTTTTGGTAAAATAAATTGTATACTATGTTTTAGTGATGTAACGAATATTCGCATTCGCATTCGCGAATATTCGCATATTTTTGCATATTCGCATTCGCATTCGCGAAATTATTGTGAATGTTTTTGCGTGTATAATTTTAAAAAACAAATCAAGTGAATTTGTTACACTTGTTTTGTTTACGAAAACACCGGCGCGAGCGGAATGACACTTCAATCGGATGCGTTCGTATTAACTGGGTTATTCTAGGAACGAAAAACCGACGGAACGCACTTCTTTCGAACGGGACTGCCGCTAAAGTCACCAAGCCATAGACAAATGGCGCCAAATTTAAACAAAAACTGAATATTCGCATTCGCGAATGTTGGCAGCAGATATTCGCATTCGCATATGTCCAAAATATGACATTCGTTAAATCACTACTATGTTTTGTACCTGTACGGTGGATACAATGGTTGTAGACAATAAAGTGATTCCTTGTCCGTGTATACATCTTTTTGGGGCTGACTGTACATACTACAAACTATGCTGAGATATGCTGTTTAACACTGTTTATACAATGTTTATCATTGATTATTTGTTTAAATAATACTTAACAAATAGCAGACTCATATGGAGGCCTCACAAAGCTCATTAGAATGAAAACTCAATGCAGCCATCTCAAAAGAAAAATTGCTACAGCACACACACATGGAGGTTTCCTTCTTTAAAATATGTTTATTTTTGTTTACTGGCACCATGGATTTTCAAATTTATATTCCTATACTTAGTTATCATTTAGTTGTGTTGTGCTATTTCTTTTGTTTGTACTAAATATTTCTATCTACATAAGTTATAATATAACTTACAATAAAATTAATTAAATCTACACAGAGCAATATTTTTATAAACTGATAAAATGATCCTTACCTTTTTGTCTTTATCATCAGCCTTTAATTCAATCTTCTTTTCTTCAGAAGGAGTGGCAGATGCTTCTTGCGACATCTGAGTCTTTAGCTTGCCTGGCTTCACCCTAGTTCCAGGCCTCAGAGGCTTCTTCTCTGCAGAACCAACCTCTATACCCTGGGCCTTAAGAGAATCCAGCAAAGCCTGAGCCCTCGCCTTCTCAGCTTTCTGCTTCGGAGTCAACAACTTCCCTTCAGCCTTTAATCTCTCTTTCCTCTCCTTTTCTTTCTGCTTTTTCCTTTCTTTCCGTTCCTTTTCTAACCTTATAGCTTCTAGTCTCTGATTTTCGCGTTCTTCTTCTTGCTTTATCCTTTCCTCTTCTTCTTTTTGTAGACGTTCCTCCTCTTCTTGGACCTTCTTTAAAGCCTCTTGCATGGCAGCAATGGTCTTTTTAGTTGGACCTTTCTTTCCTTTGTCATCTTTGTCTTCTTTCTTTTCACCCTTCTTCTTCTTTTTTTTTCCTTCTATAGGGGCGTCGGCATCTAGATCTTTTTCCTCAGATGGCTCCTTGGCAAGAGTTTCTTCTTTATCTTCCTCTTCAGGTTTGCTTGGAACTGGTTCGGGAGCCTTAGCTTTGGCTTCAGTAGGCTCTTTTTTAACATCCTGATCCTTTTCTTTCTTTTTAGCTTCTAGTTTCTTTTGCTTTTCCCGTTCTTTTTTCTCTTTTTTCTTTTGTGCAGCTGTTTTTATGGTGACATCATTTTCATTGTCACTTCCTTCTTCATCCTCCTTCTCTGGTTCTGGTATGGGTTCCTCCTTCTTGCCTTTCTTTTTTGTTTTAAGCTTTTCTTCAACAACATCTTCTGCTTTTTCTGGTTCAGCGGGAGCAGGAGTGGGTTCTTTTTTTACACCAGCATATTCCATTTCTAATTCAGCTAATACTTTTTCTAAATCATCATCACTGTCATTTTTATTCCGTTTGCTTTTTTTGCCTTTCTTGCCTGCTGGTTCTTTCTTTTCTTGGGTGGGTTTCTTCTGCGGTTTCTGGGCGGGTTGTTCGTCGTCTGATGATGGAGGAGCTTCGGGTGGGGAATCATCACCATCTTCTATTTCTAACATAGAGAAGGCACTCTTCTTTTCTTCCTTCTTTTTATTTTTCTTTGGCTTTTGCTCCTCTTCTGAGTCATCTGTAGATTAATGACATAATTTAATCGATGTAGATTAATGACCTAATTTAATTGATGTAGATTAATGACATAATTTAATCTGTAAATGGTTTAATTGAAATAAATGAGTTTGAGTTTGATATTATGTTTCTTTAGACTAGGAACTGTCTGACAGAGCTTCATGTTTTGAGACTGTAAGTCTCAACATAACACTATGGCCTTAATATACTTTCATCCTAAAATTGTTAATCAGGAGGTTAAAAAGAAGACATATGATTTTTACAGTTAGGGTAAATTACTATTAAATAAATAGTATTTTACCCTAACTGTAAAAATCATAGGTCTTCTTTTTAACCCCCTGATTTGACATTTAGTAAATGAAATAATCATTTTAGTTACTAATAATCGTTGTATTTTTTTTAGTTACTGGCAGCCTATGTTCTGATAACAATTAGATTTTGGAACTTTACCAGAGACAAAGACAAAGATATACATAGGTACTATATTCAAATCAAATACCCAAAATAGTTGCAAGGAATTACTAAATTTCGACCAGCGACGACGTGTATAAATAGGTCAGACTTTCAGTCCGATATCTCATTTCACTTTCATAATTTAATTACAAATCTACTATGAAACCTTTTAAATTTCTCTTCAAACTATTCCAAATTCTAAATATAACAGGTATAACATTTTATTTATTTCCATTTGTTCGCTATTATTTGATTTATAAACAAGTTGTTTTTTATACTGTGAAAACTGATTTTAAATTAATACTTTTTAAAAAACATTGTTTTAAACAGTGAATTTAAACACTTCATAAAAAACATTGTTTTATTTCAAACTTTTAAACATAGTTTAAAATATGTGTTTTAAAACATCTTGTTTTTTATAAGCCAACCCTGCCTGACACTGACCTGCAGCAAATTGCAAAAAACATAAGAAAAAATTAATGTTGCGGGCTAGCACTGTGGATCCTCCTTAACAAGTTTCCACATATGAATAGAATAGATACTTACCATCATCACTGTTAGTATCCTTTTTCTTGCGAGACTTATTAGAAATTGAGACATTTTTTACATTCTTTGTGACTTCTTTAACATCCTCGTCGACAGACTTCTTGTGTTTGGCCTTAGCTTTAGGCTTTTCTTCTTCACTATCAGACCCAACTGATATTCTGCAAAATTAAGTTGTTAGATTGCAATTACAACACAATTTGAAATAGCATTATTGATATTGTTGTATGAGTCAGCTCATTAAGTACAATGTCTCAGCATTAATGACTCTTTAGCCAAAACTGGTCCTAGGCATAAATATCTTTTAAACCATTTATTTAAGCCTTAAGTTAAGTTTTAGTTAAGTTAAGTTATAAAGCCTCATTCTTTGTTGAATCCTTGCTTGAAGCTAACACAGTTATTTATTTTTATATATTACCTTCCATAAGTGGCTCTCAATTGTCTATTATTAACTATTATGTAAATACATTTAGTTAGTAAACAATGTGTGCAGAGATTTCTGAGTGGATAATATTGTTATCAGCAATATCAAAGCAATCAAATAATTGTAATTGGGTATTGAAAAAAATAACATTTCAGTAGTATACTTAAATTATTTGCTAGGACAAATAACAGGAGAAAAATTACCACAGTACGTACGCGTGTCAGCGTGGTAATTATCAACAATAAAAAACATGAACACCACATTAATTTACACAATTTATAACTCAAAAATAGTGACTGGTTAACCTATAACCACTTACTTCTTTGCCTTTTGCGCCGGTTTAACATTATCGATATTTGTAGTTTCTACATCACTGTCGCTGCAATGAAACAAACAATGTGAATATCCCGGACGAAAATTGGCAAACAACAGTGAAAACATATGCCATTGACGAAACTCACCCCTCATCCACTGTCGAGTTCTTCTTCCCCTTTTTAGCTTTCCCCATTTTGTTAGTATGCTATACTAAGTCACAATGCCTGGGATATAGTGGTCTGTTATCGTATTTTTTGTGAACTCTATCATGTGAAACGTGATCAACGCACAGGATAGCCCTTGCAGCCGAAAATTAATACGATCAAGTCGTCGTCGTGTCCGTCCTGCACTCACGTCACGTCACAGTTCACACCACAGAAAACGGAAAGGAAAAGCAGCGACAAAAAATAGAGCAACCGGGCCAATACCACAGAGTAGTGTTAGACGTTCCGACGAATATCACAGATTTAACAAGTAAAAACTTGTTACATCTGTGTAACTGTTCCTAATACTTCACCATTTTTTTGTTTGCATGAAAACTGTTCACCTTTCACACTGCTAACAACGGGGTCAGTAGGCACCTTTGGGGAATGAATGCAACGGAACCTTAAAAAAATGGGTTTGTTGGTTATTAAACTTGAGCATGGCCTTTGTATCTCATCACTGTAGGGGAAATACCTTTCTAACCCTCACACTACCACCCGACTTCTTAAAACTTTAAGAATATCTGCCACCTGCTATAAATTTACGTAACATATTTTCGTAAACGATTACGACTAATCTGTTTCATTTTGACAGTTCAACAAAAAAAAATCTGCTCGACAACGTAAATAACGCAATGAATGTTCATTGCGTTATTTACGTTGTCGAGCAGATTTTTTTTCAAACTTAAGAGGCTATGGATTAGCAATCTATTTCAAAACGATTCAGATTTTGATTGATCGTGGATAACGCAAGGTACTGGATATGAAATTATGAGACTCTGCATGTGGCATAAACAGAAAGCAGATAATCGGTTGCCATATGTGGCCACTGTTAATCCAAAAATTAACTTCGATAATCGTTACCTCGTTAATAAATAGTTACTTCGTTAATCATAAAGCGTTACAATTTCGAAAATTTAAATTACAGTTGACTATTAAAAGTTAACCATCCAAAACGTATACTTTTGGCGCCTTTTGGGATAGAATACATAGGTAAATAAAACAAAAACAATTAAATAGATTAATTAATTTAATTATTACAAGCCAGCAAGACAGCAAAGGAGGAGCTCGTGGCTAAGTAATAACTGCCGCACGGATCGATCCATCAGGTTACATAAGCTACGCTTGCCGGGGTGGGTGACCATCTTAACATACCGAGACTCCTCCATGCCTCGGAAAGCACGTTAAGCCGTTGGTCCCGGCTGTCATGACGGGTCGTCAGAAGCCCGAAAGACTGACAACCAGTCTTACCAAGGGGTATCGTATTACCCAGTTACTGGTTGCGGAAGTCAGATAGGCAGTCGCTCCATGTAAAATACAGGTATTCAGCTAATCAGCTGCATCCGGTTAGGCTGGAAGCTGACCCGAATATAGTTGGGAAAAGGCTAGGCAGATTGATTGACAAGCGACAGTAGCAACCGCTCTAGTTTCGCACGGGTAGCAGATCATATATGAACCTAAACTGAACCATATCAATTCAATTATACACCTAATTGCTATCTTTTTATATTTAAGGGAGACTTAAATATAAATGCTTACTTTACTTACTACCTACTAGGGATATTAGGCGTAATTCAAACAAATAATGACAACATGTCAACAAACAACCAATGTAACGGACTAAAGTTAACGGAAGTTCAATTAACGGAAGTAAAAAAAAAAAGATTAACTTTAAAGCTAATCCATTAAGCATTTTGTTAACTTCGTTAGTGAATGATTAACGGATTAACGAGTTAATGGTCACCTATGTCGGTTGCGTACAAAAGCAGGCCACTGCACAAACACAATTGGGCAATATGCGGGATTTTGATCTGACGGTCACCCAACGTGAGTACGGTGCCATGTCCAAAACATGAGCCGCTGGAGTGTCCCAAGTGTCCATTTTGTGTGGTACTTATGAAGACCTAATTAACGCCACTGATGCTGTAATTAACGTGGACCTTTACAGCACCCAATGCATAGATAGAGGATAATTTATAGTAATCGTACGTACATCTATATATATAAAAGAAAGTCGTGTTAGTTACACTATTATTACTACTCAAGAACGGCTGAACCGATTTAGCTGAAAATTGGTGGAGAGGTAGCTTAGAACCAGGAGTCTAACAAAGGATACTTTTTTTTATCCCGGAAACCATCCTCTAAAGGGGTGAAAAGGGGGGTAAAAGTTTGAATGGGAAATTAAAAACTGATGACTGGATATGGATGAAAATTTTCAAATAGATAGGTGAGATAATGAGATAAAGGATAGGATACTTTTTATTAACAGGGAGATGAAAAGGGGTGGGATAGCGATAAAAAATGACGAGTTTCGATATTGGTATCATTTCCGAGGTTTTTGGGTCGTTTATTTTAAAAATGATATCTATTTTTAAATCCGAAATGTTAGAAGTAAAATATTATCATCCCTTAATGGGGCAGAAAGGGGTCGAAATATCTAAAAATCAACATTGATGTCGTTTTCATGGTTTTTCCCATACATTGTCTAAGTTTTCAAAAAACTAAATAGTCTAGCCGTTCATTTGTAATAATGGTAAAACAAAACGCAAGGTAGGTAGGTAGGTAGGTAGGTAGGTAGGGTAGGTAGGGTAGGTAGGTAGGTAGGGTAGGTAGGGTAGGTAGGGTAGGTAGGTAGGGTAGGTAGGTAGGGTAGGTAGGTAGGTAGGGTAAGTAGGGTAGGTAGGGTAAGTAGGTAGGTAGGTAGGTAGGTAGGTAGGGTAGGTAGGTAGGTAGGGTAGGTAGGTAGGTAGGTAGGTAGGGTAGGTAGGTAGGTAGGGTAGGTAGGTAGGTAGGTAGGTAGGTAGGGTAGGTAGGTAGGTAGGGTAGGTAGGGTGGTAAGGGTTTTTTTCATATTTGATTGATTGCGGAACAAAGTTCGCCGGGTCAGCTAGTTTATACTAAAAGAGAAAAATTCCTATGGTGGATAATGAAATTGTAAAATAGACATAATTATTGGTAATTTATGAGCTTCGTACATAGTTACATATATGTTAAAATATGATAGTGTAGTATCCCCCTAAAGGGGACATGTCTTTATCACAATTTTATAAAATCTTTGAGATCACAGCTATATGTAATATAGGGGGGACTTTAGACGATTAATCTGGTTTTAGTGCTAAAAGTAGTCTATGGAAGCAACGACGTTGTTACGCTACTTTTCTTTGCTCAAAAGATCCGTTCCCCAATTGAGTAAACACTATTTACACACGAGGAAATTAAGAAAAAAACAAATAAACGGGAATGACAGCCGAGGATAGAAAATTTTTAGTCAATTTATTTTTTGTTTCATAATCAATATGTACAAAGGGTTTACGCGGATACTCTCACTTTACTGTGCAGATAAAGTACAACCATGTGTTCCTCCTATTTTTAGAAATAATGTGCTATGTACGCGAAAAGGTGGTAATAATATAGGTTATATTTTTCTACGAACGAAGAAACACGACAAAAGTGCTCCTTCGGCCTTATTTGTTCCTGTACCAGTGAAACCCAATCCTGATGACATAAACATTGGAGCCGAAATCACAGGACGTCTAAAGAAGCAGGATCTTCTTAAGATTCTTAACAAATTCTATCAGAAACCAGAGGTCAGAGAATTGGCTTCAACCAATGGGTTAGATGACCAGCTATTGCATCAGGCTTTTCTGTCGTTCAGGAGACATTGCTTGGAACACGATTTGCCCCCTGACTTACATATAATAATAAGTGATATTATACAAGGTGGGAATCTTCTGTTTTTCTCATTATTTTTCTAAGAACATTACTTTATTATTTATGTGTATGACAAAAAACTTATACCTAAGAATATCATACCATATTGAAGCAATCTATAATTATATTCATTCTACAAACATAAAAAACCATTTTATTTTGTTGTTAATAGGAGCAGGGCATGTCAATGATTTGTTTCCTTACTTCCTGAGACATGCAAGACAGGCATTCCCGCATCTTGACTGTTTAGATGACCTGAAAAAAATCTCTGACCTAAGAACACCTGCTAACTGGTTTGTATTCAACATATTTATTTGCATAATTTTTTTAAGAATTAGGAACACTATCACTTTTCTTTGTGAAATGGCATTAAAAATAAAAATAGGGTCATTCCCTATTTTTATTTAGGAGGAGACGTTAAAACCTCTTCTACTTCCCTACTTTTATTTAAAAAAAAAATGTTTCTTTACATGTTTAGTTTTATTTTTTTATAACAATTTTTGTACTTTTTGCTATCTACACTAATATGATAAAGAGAAAATATATTTTTGTTTGTAATGAATAAACTCAAAAACAATTGGCCCAATTTAATCAATTCTGAGTGGGCTATAATGATTATAAAGATATCAAGTGGGAAACGCCGCTGGTGGAAGCTAGTCTTAGATATACAGATATGTTAAAGATGTCCTAGACTTGAATTTTTTAAGCTGTATTACAACTTAAAAATTGCTTTCCTTTTTTTGTCCCTGTGCTGGCTAAAGGCTTCTTCTTTCTAAAGAAAAAAAGAAAGAATGCATAATGTATCCATTATCTGCTAATCCTTGAAATTGAATGGTGTTGGATATACATTCCAATTTGTTTTGTGATCAGTACTGTAGTGTGACAGAGACCGCAGTTCCGCCACTTAGGTATGTGCGCGGCGAGACGGAGGGGCACTGCAGGCCGCTCATTCGTCAATGCTCACGGCGCGCGGCGTCCCGCCCGACGGTCATTCGTCAACACAGTCCTCCGTCTGGCCGTGCATTCCTATGACTCGGAACAGCGATCCCGGTTAAACTACTACCGGCTAAAGTAATAACAGTGATAAGAATTTGCACATGATCTTTCTAAAAGTGCATTAATTTGAGACTGTTGTGAATACTCAAACTTGTTATCATAATTATCAGTTTATTGACAATGCTTGTTTTGTTATTGAATAACTTTTGTGTTATCAGAACATTATATTTATGTAATTAAACTTAAACAACAATAGTATTCTTTTAAAATGAAAGGGGTGAATCCCAAGGTCAGGCAATGTTTTTGGTGACAATGTACTGGCAACACTTAATGCTTAGTCACTTGTTCAGCTTCAAATTTTTGTCTTTAATGACCCACGCCTTCGTCCGCGCGGTTTTCGTACTATCCCATACGAACTTTAACACCCCCTCTTCCCCTTGAATATTTTTCATACAGAGACAAAGATTTTTTGTACGAATTTTCAAGTTAATCAAAGCAATTACTAAAAAAAACCGTCCCCTAAAAACTTGATTACCCCTTTGCAACCAGTTAAAGGTTTATTTACGAAAAATCCAAAAATACGTAATTCATTTTGATGAAGATTATAAATTCTGAGTTACAAATTCATCGCATACAAACGTTAACAGAAAATATTCGTGCCAATTTTTAAGGGGAATACTTTTTTTTTTTTAAATCGATATGAAAAGAATTCCCTCCTTTTCACATACTGGCGATTTTCACAAAATTCTTTCTCAGAAATCTCCGATCGAAAGGGTGACCCTTCGTTTAAAACTATAACTACTGTCCAGAATTCAAGTTTCTATGTTTTGCGGTTTGAGCTGTGCGAGAATCTTACAAACATACCTTTTTCTTTTATTATGTTTATTGATAATACAATAATTTTTGTGAAAACAAAACTGGCACTAAGAGAACCGGCAATAAACGGTACTATACAAATAATATTTTTTCTGCAGGTATCCCGAAGCTAGAACCATAAATAGAAAAATTGTATTTCATGCGGGTCCAACAAACTCAGGCAAGACTTATCATGCATTGGAGAAATTCCTAAGTGCAAAAACTGGTGTTTATTGTGGCCCATTGAAACTGTTAGCTACTGAAATTTACCATAAGTCTAATAAACATGTAAGTAATTTAATAATTGTTATTCTGTGCTGTTAGTTAAGCACTTCATATTCGTTTGCTTTTTAAAGATTATTCCCATTACTAGTGATTTTTTGAACTGCTGCAATTTAGCTACACATAAGTGCTTTGACGAAAAACAATATCAGAAACAAACCAAAGAGTTTTTAGAGGTTTATCCAAATTGTAAGGGCCGGCGCGGACCTGGCAAAGAGCAACGCAGTGTTCACTGGCAATCAAATATCAACCTTGCGCTAGGTAAAATAAAAACTTACATTAGTCCGACAGACCATCAAAGCGGACCGAGGTACACGGTAATTTGTTTTCCACTGTATTTTAAGAAACGCAATGTTGATATTTGTTTGGCTGGGAAGCCGCGCCGCGTTTCGTTAGAACTGCGTGTTTAGTTAGTGGCTATCTTACATGTTCTATAAAGATTTGTTTATTTTTCCAGGGCACACCTTGCGATCTTATAACAGGAGAAGAAAGGAGACACGCATCATTGTACTCGTCGGTAACACATCCAGATGATAAAAAAAAGGTGGACACACCGGATGAAGATCACACTCTAGAATTATGTGCTACAGAACTAATGCCTTCTAATCATGTGGCTTGCACAGTTGAAATGACGTCACTTAATAATAGATGTGAGTTACCACTATTTGATATTATTAAAGGCATTTGGAATGACATTCATGGGCGTACCCAGGGGGGGGCAGGGGAGGGCAGCTGCCCCCCCTGGATTTTGTATGCCTAAGTACCGACTGTAGTCGCGTCTTACTTTACAATTACAATAAATTCATTAGAAAGTTATATTTTAGACGGTGTACGAGAAAAAATATTTCTCGAACACGATATTTTTCCGCATAGACATTTTATCGAATAGAGCAGACAGTAGAAAAAATATTTAATTGTTCACACATGAACAATTAAATATTTTTGTAATGTCAGAGAAATTTGACAATTACTTTGCAGTTCTGCTTGACTTTGCAATATGTCATTGCTACCCCGGATGGCTAAATACTAAATAGTACAGAATATTAAAATATTGGGTGCCCCGTAATCTGTTGTTAGTTTAAGTTATTTTCAAATAATTTTTCCAACACATTTATTTTTGGTTTTATTGTAGCTTACACTGTCCCACTGCTGAGCAAATGCCTCGCCGGCTATTTAATTTATTTATTTGTTGTTTTTTTGTTGTCTACAGATGAAGTAGCAATTATTGATGAAATTCAAATGATTGGTGATAGGGGCAGAGGATGGGCGTGGACAAGGGCGATATTAGGTAAAATAAAAATATACTAGTAAGAATAAACTAAAATGCGCTTTAACTGTGTGGAAATAATGGATAATGTAATTTGTTTAATTTGTAGGACTACAAGCTGATGAAATACATTTGTGCGGAGAAGCTGGTGCTAAACACCTCATAGAAGAAATATGTAACACTACTGGTGAAGAAATAGAAGTAATTACTTGTATTATATTTTAGCTTGTATACTTTTTAGGGTTCCGTACCTCAAAAGGAAAAACGGAACCCTTATAGGATCACTTCGTTGCGTTTGTCATGTCTTTCAAGACCCTTTTTCTTAGGTACGCGTGGAGGTATAAAGTTGAAATTAATATAAAATATTACATTTATGCGACAAATTTTGATACTCGCAAAAAAATCAAAACCTGTATCATGAAATTTGGCAAGAAGCAAGGTCTCACAGCACAAGTAGGTAAAGGAAAAAGTCCAAAAATCGTTAATTTGTAATTTTATCACTTTTTTTTTGGCCATTACAAATTTACATTTGCAGTTGGAGAATGGACCGTGGCGTATATCGATGTATGGGAGAACATGTTTTTCATGTAGTTGAAAAACATGTTTTCCCATACATCGATATACGCCACGATCAATTCTGTTGTTAAGTTTGTTTTTGGGATAAATTCATCCCAACTACGGAAAAAAACTGGCCTAAACTAAAATGTGCGTGGTTCGACACGCACTTGGCCGGTTTTTTTATTTAGACACAAGCTCAGACAAAGAAATTGGAATACTTTGCAGTATACCTTTTATGCTCTGTGCTAAAACTTTTGTTCTAATTTTTTGTATTGTGGCATTTCTCTGCAACCACTTCTTATGGGAAGTGAGACTGAAATAAATATGATCAAATTGAGGTATGCATGACAATGTACTATCGGAATGGTTTGCTTAATAATTGGTATAGGTCCAAATTTAAATTGATTCTTGCGAGCTCTATAAGAATAGAAAAATATTGCAGTGCCTACGTCACAAAATCTTGGAGCTAGTTTAGTTTCCTCCGTTTTTTGGGCAACTTAATTGCTTAGGTTTTTGAACTTTCCTGAAAAAACAAAAACAAAACATTGTTTGGTTTACGCATAGGAAACACAAAGAGTAAAAAAAAGAAAGAGCATTTACAACTAACGAAATTAATGAATGATAATTTACCTTTTTTTTCGTCCATAGATACGCAATTACAAAAGACTAACGGAACTGAAAGTAGAAGATACACCGCTCGGATCGCTGGATAACGTGACACCAGGCGACTGTATTGTATGTTTCAATAAAAACGACATTTACAGTGTAAGTCGAGCTATTGAACAGAGGTCAGTTCCATGTTGAGGCAGGTATCCAATTACTAAATATATTAGGAAGGAAAGTGAT
This sequence comes from Agrochola macilenta, assembly GCA_916701695.1. NCBI lineage: Eukaryota > Metazoa > Arthropoda > Insecta > Lepidoptera > Noctuidae > Agrochola > Agrochola macilenta. The sequence continues at coordinate 15,343,353 of OU753560.1, read as the reverse complement.
TTTACAGGTCTGTCTTTGCGTATATAAAAAAGATCTCAAAAAAAATTGAAGCACGGTTTAGATTTAAAAAAAAAATTAATCTCGTCGCATACATATTGCTTTGGCTGACAAATGTATTAAAAACAAACATAAACTTTTAAGATCACGATACCTGCGGTATGATGTCTGTTGTGACAGTTCAGTATAAAATACTTTCTCTATGGTATTTAACAGATTTTGATAGCAGTCGATGTATTTTGTTTTGATGAGTTACATGTAGGCTTATATTATAGTACCATATTTCATAACTTTAATCTCGATGGGTATAAAAAAGTATCATTCGTAAGTTGTTTTCTGTAGTTAAAACTTAGAGCAACCGTCAATCGATAAGTATGCGTTCATCACATAGGAGATTTTAGTTTCCTTAGTAATGTTATTTAAAATCAGTAATTAATTTGCATAGGTATTTTTAGCAGATAACGAAGACTCCAACAGTAATGCAGAAAGCCTACATCATGTGATAGGTTATAGGGTGAAACACCCTATTAGTTGTCATATTTTATGATATATACATATGTCTCAATATGTTACATGTCTCATTTGATGGAACTTTGTAGTTCGATTTTAGATTGGGTATAAACTAAAAATTTTCGTGATGTCAAAAACGTCGTTGGTGTATGTTCCCTTTAATAGGTATGATGACTAAACATTTTTTTAGTCCGTCTTTGAGATTATAAAAAAATATTGGACACGTATTTTTTCTTTTTTTACGTAATCTAAAGATTACTGCGATACATTGAGGTAAAATGTGCTATGACGTCACGAGTATGTAGATTTTATACATAGTGACGTAGCGACCCCCACTCCCCAACTTAAAATACGTTTTATCTAAGTATTTTTTTATTAATATGATAAAGTAAAAATACGTGTCTAATATTTTTTTATTATCTGACTGACGGACTAATTATAATTTTCTTTTTTGTTACCCATTTTTTTATTAATATGATAAAGCAAAAAATATGTGTCTAATATTTTTTTATTAACTGAATGACGGACTAATTAGAATTTCCTTTTTTGTTACCCAGGCATCATCCCTATTAAAACCGTGTTATGTTTTTAAATAGCTTCTTATTGTTTCAGGGGCAAAGAAGTAGCTGTGATATACGGTAGTCTGCCACCTGGCACAAAACTGGCTCAAGCCAATAAGTTCAATGACCCCAACAGCTCGTGTAAAGTAATGGTTGCCACAGACGCTATCGGACTTGGTATCAATCTGTAAGTTATTTGTCATGTCATGACCTTGAATCATAGCCAAATCGTGTTTCCTTTCAACAAAAATGTAGATGAAATGCAAAGACGTCATTCAATACATCATATTAATATTATGTGCAATCTGGCAAGCTCTGGCATTCTATTTTCGTGTTCACTTGCAGTGATAAAACTATAATTTAATTTTATTATAAACATATTTATTTTATTTTAGGAGTATAAGAAGAATAATATTCTATTCGTTAATAAAGCCAATAGTGAATGAAGACGGAGGTAAAGAAATGGATGTAATTAGTATATCTCAAGCATTACAAATCGCTGGTAAGTGAAATGTTCTGATCTTCATTGTGTCTGAGGTTCTCCAATATAGTCTAATACGGATGACGCCTGGGTAAAAAAAAAAAAAAAACTAATTAGTCCGTCAGATAATAAAAAAATATTGGACACGTATTTTTTGCTTTATCATATTAATAAAAAAAATATTAGATAAAACGCAGTTTAAGTTGGGGAGTGGGGGTCGCTACGTCACAACTAAGTATAAAATCTACATAGTCATGACGTCATGGCACATTTTAACTCAATGTATCGCCATAATCTTTAGATTACGTAAAAAAAGAAAAATACGTGTCCAATATTTTTTAACAACGCCCATGACGGACTAAAAATTTTTTTTGTCATCATCCCTATTATATTAAGGCCTATATATTTAATTTTGACCTTATCACCGTGCTAATGCTACCACTTCATAAGATAACGTCCTATTACAAAACGAATTCTAACTTTAGTCCAATCCAATCCTATTTTGAACTTTAATCCGACTATCGTAAAGTTTCTAACACAAAAACTGTCTTTAGAAGTGATTCTAAAGTCTTAGTGGTCAATTTTGTATTAAAAACTTAATGTTAGTCACAATAAAGTCTACAATAAAATAACAGGCTCGAAAGTTTAAGGTTGAACGAAAAAACGTTGGAATTTGTTTTGTATAGTCCGTGCGCGACTGCTAGTCACCGCCTGAGGTATGTGATCAGTGAGAGGGGGGAGGTAAACAAAGGCCAAGCTAACTCAGTCTGCCAATTTTGTCAATGGCCCCCTCCCCCGTCTCACCGCTCACATACCTCAAGCGGTGACTAGCAGTCGCGCACGGACTATAGTAAGACATTTACAGTAAAGTCGAGCTTCAATTTGTTTTAACGTGCTTTAGAAATAGACTGCCACTCAGGTATGAGTGACAGAGATAACATTACACAAGGCCACATATTAATACACACGGTTCACTCCGGAAAATAATTTAAATAAAAAACGACTCTTGCTACGCCACAATAAAGTGCAATTAAGGTCGCACAGCGCTAATTACCGTTTTTTTTTTTTTTGTTGGGTGGAAATTATCAATTAACTTCTCCCGCTCTGGCTGGAGCGGGAGGGTGTGTCAGACTTTTACTGACTAAAACCCACCCGTGTTCCTTCCGTTGCCTGTGTGCTGGGGCCGCGATATCCCTTTCGGACAAACCCGCAACCCCAGCAGAGCGCTAATTACCTACAGTTATATTCACCTAGAAGTTGCCTCTCTTTCTATCGCGTAACTCTTATATTTTCTGACTACGTTACGCTCACTGAATTGGCCCGACAAGACGAGCCCGCTACCTACTTGTAGCTTCATATCTAAAATGCGGAGTGCGCCTTCTGTACTATTTTGTGACAAGGCCGAGATTTTCTTAACGTCGATGTGCGACCGGGTTATACAAAATTTTAGTTTTTACCCAGCTTTGATAAAAATCCATAACTTTAATGATTATCAGGTCGTGCAGGCCGCTACGGCAGTGCATGGGAGACTGGTTACGTGACGACATACAGGCCTGAAGACTTAGCCACGTTAAAACAATTACTATCCAATTCGCCCGACCCGGTCACACAAGCAGGTTTGCACCCGACCGCTGAACAAATGGAATTGTACGCTTATCACCTACCTCATGCCACCCTTAGTAGTTTAATGGTAAGTCTACATAACATTTGTTTATGAAAAAGAACCAGGTTCTTATTATTAATTACAATCTAATAATTTTAATCTAACTAAAATTTTTATTTGATAATTAACTTAAAACTTGGAATAATGTTGATTGTTAGTTCCACTTTCTTAGAGTCTGATATAATTATAATTAATTATTTATTTAGTTTATATTTAACAGATGAACAAAGTGTTAAATTATAAACACTTTAATAATTATAATCATAAGTAAGGCGTGTACGCACGACCGAACAAGAACATGGTGAATGAGAACATCGAACACTTTGTTCGCATGTGCGTACCACTATCGAACATCAAAAACTGTGTTCGTCAAAAAAAATTGTGGCCATCAAATTTCGAATCCACGGCTACTAAAGAGAGCGGGGCGGTTGATCGCCAACACAAGTCAAACTGTGTTCGTGTTCTTATTTACGTCAACACGCACGAACCAAACGTTCCGTGTGAACAGGTACATCAAAATGTTCTGGTTCACCATGTTATGTTCGTTCGTGCGTACACGCCTTTATGAACAACTTGTATCTGTTGAATGTATGGTTTTGTCAAAAAGCAACTGCCTGCCAAACTGGGCAAGTAGGCTAGTGATGGTAGAGTGCAGTCTGGACTATAGCTCCGCTGAAGGTGTTTCCCACATTGTCACAACAGCACCTACTTGGCATAATTTTGCTGAAGTACAAGTTATGCCTAGTTCAGTCGGAAATGCTAAACTCTTGTGAACATTAAGTGTGAACTTTAAGATTAAGTTATATTTTGTGAAAGAAGGTACAATGTTTTCGGAAATAAACATTATTGTTATTGTAATATTGTTCAATTTAATCTATGTAATCAATAATTTGTCACTCGATTATAGTTTTCGGATTTTCATAAATCTTTCAGGACCAGAACTGTTTTTCGAAATTTAAAACGAGTGTCCGAATGGATTTTGAACTTGTGGCTAAAACATGCAGTCGTATTTAAATTCGAATATCTCGAGAGACATATACTTATTTGTTTTAATTTCGATATCCAAACATAGTTTTAGTCACCATTTTGTTTCCAGGATATATTTGTCCACCTGTGCACCGTGGACGCGACACTGTATTTCATGTGCAACACGGAAGGGTTCAAGTTCCTAGCGGAGATGATACAACATGTGCCTCTACCTCTTCGCGCTCGCTACGTATTCTGTTGTGCGCCTATCAATAACAAACTGCCGTTTGTTTGTGCTACATTCCTTAAGGTTTGTGCAGATTTTGAATTACTATCCATTTTGCACAGTTGCATGAAGTTACTAAGTTCCCATTCAACTGTGCAAAGTGGATAACTTTATATTATTGTTGTACAGCTCTCTAGCGACATCCAAAGTTTATTACATGTTTGGATTGTACGATATATTTCTTAAAGTTTTTTATGGTCCGGCTGTCGAGAGAATGCGTTCTTGACACCTGTCAGCTTCATTCTAACGAATATGTGTTTTCCGTATTTGATCCTTGTTACTGTGGCGGCATCTACATCGCCACATGTGAACTACGCATCAAAGATCTGACGTCACACAAAATGCTGATGTCACACAAAATTCTGAAGTCACACAAAATTCTGACGTCATACAAATCCTGCTCGCGCAGTTAGAGTTTACTAACTTGCGGGCAGTTGCCCGGCAGACACGATACCCGTCTGGTCGGAGTATCCTCCCTTTTCTATAGAGGATGAGTGAACTTTACACCCTGTATCTCGAAGAAGGTTGTCAAAATAATGTTTGAGAAAAGATTTTTATTAAGAATATATCCGTATCCTCAGATGGTGCGACAATACAGTCGCAACGAGCCTATAACTAAGCACTGGATGTGCACCGCGGTGGAGTGGCCGGTGCCGCATCCCAAGACTATCATGGACCTGGTGCACCTGGAGGCCGTGTTCGATGTCCTTGAGCTTTACTTGTGGTTGAGGTTTGTAAAACTAAAGCACTTATACAGGGTCAAATTAAATTAATTTTCGAAACTACACTACCAGCGGTCATTGACGCAATTTTTTTTTTTTCTTTATTTGATATTTATATCCATCTCGTCTGCGGAGTTTCGCTGCTTATTTAATATTATTTTGGCGATCAAAAAGTGCTAATAAATTACTTGATTTTTATCATTTCAGTTAGGGGTTCGAAATACTTTTTAATTTAATAGACAGCCATGTGGACTGCCGACAGAAGTGAAAACAAAACTAGTATTAGCGCCATCTATATTCAATAGCCCAGCACTACGCGAATCTATAAGTTTACAGTACCAAAAATCGCTTAACGCACCTAAGAAGGGTTCACTTCAAAATTCTCTGCTTTCTAAGGTTTCTTAACCTGAGTTTATTCGATAGTGCTATTGACGTTTTATCTTGTCTTTGAACGGTGAAGGCTGCGCTTGTCGGCGCCTCGAATTCGTTCGTGGGCGTGTCTTACCCTAAGTCGTGTGAGTAAGTGAGAAAAACGATGATTTATACCGAAAAACGTAATGAACAGATCTTTATTGTGAAAAAACTACTAAATTTATTCATTCAAAATAAAGTTATTTGCTCTCTTGAATAATTAAATTATGTCTGGATTTTGTTTGTTATGTTGATTTCATACTCCTTTTGTTTTCTATTTACGCCCAAAGTTGCGATAAATTTGTGTTGAAATACGGATCTTTCGAGGCTTATACAGTTATAACTTTAAAATTATTTTTTATTTTACTATTCTACTTACGTACAGACATCCGTAACGACGAGTTAAAGCTAAGCACTTTGGACGTCCGATGCCAAACAGTGGACTATTTAATTCACCTTGTACACCTTTTTATGGAAAAACAATTACGTCTAGGAAAAAAATACCTTAGGGAAGAAATTCGTTTGAATGCATAACTTAGTCAAATTAATAACCATTGAGAATTTATCTTAGAACCCCAGAAACCGAGCATTCGTAGTGTATACTTTTAAGAACCTGATAGTTGTAATAGTTTTTGATTTCTTCTACTTTATTCACAGTTACCGATTTCCCGATATGTTCCCGGATGTGGTACAGGTGCGCAGTATGGAAGTTGAATTAGACGCTATCATTCAGCAAGGAATATTCCAAATTACCAGGTAAAAATAGGAGTACACCTTGCTCTTCAAAAACTGCTGGGAACTTTAGAGGAAACTCGAAGTAAACTATACAGGGTGCAACGGACATCAGTACATGATTCTACGTGGGGTAGAATGTTGAAAAAAATCATTCGGTTATTTTTAATACACTCGGCTGTTTCATACAAAAGTGCAATACCTGCAGTCCTATACGGTCAAAATGTGTGGAACCGCAGATTTTATTTTTAATAACCGACTAATAATATCTGAGTGTAGGGTCTAGAATCATATGCTGAATAGGGATGATGCCTGGGTAAAAAAAATGAAATTCTAATTAGTCCGTCAGTCAGATAATAAAAAAATATTAGACACGTATTTTTTGCTTTATCATATTAATAAAAAAATATTTATATAAAACGCATTTTAAGTTGGGGAGTGGGGGTCGCTACGTCACTAGTATGTACGAGATTTTATATCTACATACTCGTGACGGACTAAAAAAAATGTTTTGTCATCATCCCTATTCATGGTAACAGTTTGCGCATCGATGTCCCTTACACCCTGAATTTCAAACTCGGCATTGACTGCCTTAATACCTTCCAATTGATGTCTTCGTATATTAAGTTTTTCAAAATTTAAAATATCGGAGGATTCTTAAGCCACGCGCACATTACAGCCACAACGGGCCGCAGCGCAACGTATTTTTACACAAAACAGTGCGGTGCTGCCCGCCTATAGTGTGCGTTGGTTCATAGAAAGCGTACGGAAGTGCCGAAATAATTTTATGAAACTGTTGCATAATGAGCGGTATATAAATCACGAGTGTACGGCTCGGTTTTTAATAGTATCAAACGAGTGTTTTAATACGTAGTTATGTGCAGATTCATACACTACTTTATCTACTCTCATCCATTGGGATTTAACCGACTGATCAAAGTTAAAATAGTAAGAAATACCACAGACAAGTAAAAATTGGAATCAAAACTTTGTGTTTGTACAACATGTCAATATAAACTCGTCTTGAAGATTATAATTACAATTTTATGATATGAGAGTAGTTAAAAGCATCGCAAAAATCCGATGCGTTGCTTGCCTTTATAATATTAGTTACAGAACAATTATTTTTTCAGGTTGCTAAGAAACTCTGAGCTAGTACTGCGTGACGACCCACAAATTCAGGCTTTAAGCCAAAAGAGATTGACCCGCGGTGGCTCTGCGGGCTCTTCTGGCTTACACACGAAAGCCAGAGTTGATGACTCTAAGTCTAGACTGTCAGACATGCTCGTTGCCAAGGTAAGCAAATTTATAGGATATTATTGGAAATATGCAAAAAAAAAAATTGAATAAGATTTTAGTCTAAACTTCATGGACACCACGCCTCCTACTAAGCATTGATGGCCCAATGGTTACGGGTCCGACTTACGAGTACTCCGTTGTATTATAATGGAAACGCCGCGACGCCCCCGCAAAGGGGCGTGGCGAGCGGGGTCAGATATGATATCGGAAGCATTACAATGACCCGCTTATACGGGCCCCTCAGTATGTTTGCCTCGAACGGCCTGTACTTCGTTGTGAGTTCGATCCCAGATACATTATACAGTAAATTAGTTTTATCAAGTACCTCGTTGGTCTAGTGGTCGCAAGCGCTACCGCTGAGCATGAGGTCCTGGGTTCGATTCCCAGGTCGGACAGTGTTATTGGGATTTTCTATTAGGAATTTCTCAGTCCGGAGTCTGGATTTGTGCCTGGTTGAAGGCAGTAGGCTCGCCCCCTATTACATGGGACTTAAACATAACTGGCGAAATGTGGATGTACTATAGGTACACCTCTGCCTAAGCATTCGGGGAATACAGGCGTGATGTTATGTTATTTCTTTTAGTACATATTGGTTTATGTAATTAGAACAACGCCCTGCTTCTGGAACGAAAAGTTTTAACTTGCTGTGATTGGTTGACATCTACATACAAAGGTTAATTTTGACGCATGGATAATTTTTCGTTCCAGAAACCGGACGTAAAAGTCACGTAAAAAGCATTACAGAGAAAAAAAAAATGTCAAAACTCAAACAAACTATGAAAACTTCTTCGACACCTTCGAGACTATAAAAATTAAAATTAAATGTTGTTCGTTGGTAAGCGCATCAGTTAGAACGGATGGACTGATTTGACTATTTTAAACTTCAAAAAAGGAAGAGGTTATTATGTTCGTTTGTATGTGTTTTTTTTTTATATTCGTCGATATTTTCGTAATTGTGGACCGATTTTGAAAATTCTTTTTCACTTGGTAGAGGAAGCTTGAGCGGTGGTCCCATTTTTTATTTTATTTACTTTTTTGTGTAGTTTTGAGTTAGCTTCGATAGTACGTATTTAATCCACTTTGTGTATCTTGATGATGTTATAATACTTCCTGTCACTGTTGTTTACATAGCAAGTAGTGGTATACAAATTGGTGTGGGGTGGGTACGATAAAAGACACAGATCCAAAGACACCGACTTCCGAAATTAAAGTTATGTTTCACATTGTAGTGTATTTTTTAGAAGACGGTTGTTTTTTTTTGGAAAAAAGTTTATTCGTTTTAAAATGTTCCTCATAGTTCCAATTAGGATAGATTTTTATGGATAGAAAAATTGGAAAAAACTGAAAGTGCTTTTTGCTATAGGATTTTTGATTGAGTCTATATCGAAATTGTGACGGAACAACGTTTGTCGGGTCAGCTAGTTTGCAATAGATATCCATCCTCAGGGAGAACGCATATGATCGTCTGTCCATCAGATAAGATAGTATCCAAACGCGAGCTAATCAATTACTTACCTAAGTCGATCACCGAGAAACCGCGGTCGTCGGCGATATCACTTGAATAAAGACGTCTTGATTTAGGCGAATTTACCAGAATATTGATGTAGCCAAAACGCCCAAACTTCAACAACGACTATGAAAATGTTTATTTTATTTACAGGGCCTGATTACACCACAGATGTTAAAGAAACTTCAGCAAGAATTGGCTACTGACAAGAAGCCTGAAAGAAGTAGACCCAACAGAAATAGGAGGAAATGATGCTTATTATTTTTTTGTAAATATGTTCTGTTAATTAAAATTATAAAAAATTATTTGTAATAAAACCGTTCCCGAGATCTAGTTTATTTTGGTATTTTCTTAGACTGTTTTTAATCTATTATTTTTATTTATATTATACTAAAGAATAGTTGTTTTACGCTGTTTTCTTGTGAGCTATATAATCATTCAGAAAACCAAAAAATACTTACCTACATTATACATACAATACCATAGATCTATGATAGATACCATAGCAAGTTCAAAGCACCTGAAAAGTTATTTCATTTACACAAACATTTTTTTATTAAAAACGTAACCAACAGCGACCCTTGCTTACTACTTATAGAAAAACTTTGTCGCACAAACAAGGTACTAAACATTATAATAGGGCAATAATATCACACAAACGGCTCGGTCGTTTCCTCAAGAATGTTAAGATATTTTGATGTAAACAATGCATGACGTCTATTCTTTATCACAGTAACATACCTCACTATTCGTAACGCTTGCCCTTTCGTTCCTTAACCACAACAACAGGAGACCAATACTATAGCTAATAGTAAATTTCACAGTCCACTTATGAATGCCGAAATTAACATAACACAAATAACAACAATAATGGTGTTATGTTATCAGCTATCATTAATACATACGCTGCCGACGGTCAATAAGGCTAAGGGAGCACGCGATTCATTACATAGAGATAGATAATTCTTTTACTTGAGTAATTAAAGCTTAGATTAATTTATATTCATTAGTATTGTATGTCTGAAGTTATCGCCAGTGCACGTAAACGGCGACCTCTGACATGCAATTATCACAGTGTTGAGGGTAGTTGATTTTATAATGAGTCGGTACGCTTTGCAACATTAGTCGTCAACCCAACTTTGTGCTGACAGTTCAAAATGTGTAAATACAATTTGTTTTTCGTGTTTATAATATTAATAACAGTGTATTTTCCTTTTAAAACACAAGGTATTTATAGTCAGGAATAATAAAAAAAATAAAAAAAAAAAATTTGCTGGTTTATTCGAAGTTAATTTTTAACAGCTTTCAGGATATTTCATGAGAAGGGTGTGGAAACAATTTTGGCGCTTGAAAACGAACATATTAACATAGAATGTAAGACAGATATGGCTATGGCTTACTGTGGATTTATACATCCTTCTGGAAAGCGATATTCGTAAGTAGATACTTAATTAATTTTACTTTGAATTTAGAGAACAGACAAATTTGTCTATGCATAGTAGTAGTTATGCATAGTAGTAGTTATGCATAGTAACAATAAATATCAGTGGAAATGTCTCGTTGGTTGAGCAGCCACGAGCATTCGTATGAGAGCTCTTTTTAATATAACTGAATATCGCACACTTGGCAAAAAAATATATAAAAAAATTGTCTCATTTTGACGACAGGCTGTTTCATCAAGCATAAAACTAAGACAAAAACTTACAAAGTTGTCGGATTGCCGCCTGTTATCTGGCGATTTATTAAATAGGTTGGATGTTCTAGTTTCGATATAATAATAATAATGAATAGCCTTTAATAACAATCTTACACTCTAATTACATATATTATTAAATTAATAAAAATAAAAATAAGTTAATTCTTCAGCTTTTAAAGGCCTATGCTAAAGCAATTGCTTTGCTTTAGCATAGGCCTTTAGGATATAATACCGTATTATAATTACAACCAAATTCTCTCGAGTAGGATGAGAATGAAAGTATGCCTGTGGCACAATGTACAGGTAACTACCAGGTACACGTACAGGCAGAACTAGACAACTTTGGGCCACAAAGCACAAATTTCTTGAATAACTGGCTGAAAATTTCCCTATTTTTTATGGTGAATAACAAACTAGGTTCATCTCTGGCCCAGTTCTTATCACCAATTTAAAGCTATAAAGTTCGCTTCATTATTAGGTACCTACTTTGTTACCACTTATCAGGCAGCTAATTAAATTTTGTTAATTTTATTGCTCTGCCAGTGTTAACGCCTATAGATAGGTAGGTAGACAAGTTATCTTTTGTTTTTTTTTTTGTTTTGTTATGCAAAATTGTGTAGGTACTGGATGATAAATGAACACAGAGTAAAGAGTGTTTTAATTTATGAACATAATTATTCAATCACTAATAGGCCAGTAGGTTGATTGGTAGAAAATTCTTATGGCATTAAATCCACCCCTGTTTTGTGTGCTTAATATATTAAATCAAAATCAATCTGCCTAGCTTTTTCCCAACTATGTTGGGGTCGGCTTCCAGTCTAACCGGATGCAGCTGAGTCTGCTGAGTACCAGTATTTTACATGGAGCGACTGCCTATATGACCTTAACAACCGGTAACACAATACTCCATGGTAAGACTAGTTGTCAGACTTTCGGGCTTCTGACGAACGTCAAAGATCCACGAATGACAGCCGGGACCAACCGGGGCTTAACGTGTTTTCCGAGGCACGGAGGAGTCTCGGTATGTAAAGATGGTAACCCATCCACGGACCAACCCCGGCAAGCGTAGCTTCACCTGATGGATCGACCCGTGCGGCTGTTATTACTTAGGCACGAGCTCCTCTCCTATTAATGTATTAAATAATAAATAAATATTATCTACATAATTCCAATATTAATCACCAATCATCTAGCATTCACTGTAAAAAAAAAATGCTCTCAAATAGTCGCCATTTTTGCTCTTCGCACTGTTTACGGGATATAAGTGGGTACAAAAAAATCACTAAACGACCAATACCAAAACTTTGTTGCACCACCAGGTTGAGTTTTCTTTCGACGTTGAGTTATGAGATTTCTATCTACCACATTAAAAATAATAAATTATAATCAAGTTCAGTCATTTAAGTAATTTTTTAACTCTATCAAAGAGGACATTTATAAAAAAAAAAGATTTTGTTCCTTTTACTATTGTTACACACACTCACAGAACAGAAAAAACAGTAGAAGTCGCAAGTAGGCGGGGCCCGCGTACCCCGAGTTTTGCGGAGATCCGCATATGTCTGCTTCCGCGCCCACACCACGCAAATCAACCTCGTTGATTCGTCTCGTTACAACCGTCCCGGTGAAAAGAACTTGAAAAAAAAAATATAAAAATGCCCTATTGTACTGTTTTAGAATGTAAACACGATAGCAGATCCAAAAATATATCAAACTTGCTTTTGCCCGCGGCTTCGCCCGCGTGGATGTCGAAAAATATCCGACGGGAACGTACTATCGGGATTAAAAAAATAACCTATAGGTTAATCCAGGTTATAAACTATCTGTGTGCCAAATATCATCCGTTTTTGTGCAAACTGGAACATACAAACAAACAAACAAACAGACCAACATTCTAAAAACTATGTTTTCGGCATCAGACTCGAATATTCAATGTAAGGTTTGACTTCGTTACTATTTTATTTTACTTCGTCTGCGTAGAGTATAAATTCTTTTTTTCTAGATAATTATGAATGATTATAACAATAACAATATAGAGCTTTGTTCATAGCTAATTGTCCTCCACTATGTGTGATATTTGAGGAATACTGTCAAGAAATACCTATTGTAAAGGACCGGTATCTACCTAAATCCTTCACAGTATTTCTCTATATACAATATTTTTCACTAATTCGGAAGTGGGCACTAAAACAACCAGGCTAGTTGGAGAGCTAACACTTGAGTAAGCCACATAAAACTGGCCGACGGAGAAACAGTCTTGCTGCAAATCAACTCCAGCAAATTTCAGAGTTTGGCCCTGTGACTTATTAAAGTTATTAATAGTCATCGCGAAACAAACCTTGATTGGGAACTGCAATCTTTTAAATTCAAACGGAAGGTCATTTGGTATCAATGGTATACGCGGCACGAAGACTGTTAGTAGTAAGTATTTTGGCATCAATAACATTGCATAGATGTTCCCTATAATATGTGTGGTCATTCTGTAGGGTACAAATTATCACGCTATTTGCTATGAGGGATGAGCAGTAACGCATTCTGTTCATATCCTTACTATCCTAATCTATAACTATATCGATTTTCCCGGAGAAGGGGATGGGGGGGTCCTCGGGGGGAGAGGCCCGAGGCTAAATAATAACTGCCGCACAGGTCGATCGATCAGGTTAAGCTACACTTGCCGCAGTTGGTCTGTGGATGGGTGACCATCTTTACATACAAAGACCCGTCCGTGTCTCGGAAAGCACGTTAAGCTGTTGGTCCCGGCTGTCATTCGTGGATCTTTGACAGTCGTTACGGGAAGTCAGAAGCCCGAAAGTCTGACAACCATTCTTACCAAGGGGTATTGTATTACCCAGTAACTGCGTTGTGGAGGTTAGATGGGCAGTCGCTCCATGTAAAATATTGTAAAGTTAGAAACAGTACACGTGTACTTATATTATTTTTACTTGAATACAAAATTCAGCGAATGAACAACTTCAATACAAAACATTCGTCCTTTTCAGAATCTTTTTTTTTTTTTAGGGTGGGAAATTATCAAATAACTTCTTAACGTTAGCTTCCAACCATAAGCCTAGATAGTAAATTTTGTGATTTTTCTTAGAAAATTAAGGACTTTTCAACTTCATCCCCCTTTTTAGTGAGCGTCAAAATGAAGGGACCAAATCTCCAATGTCTGTCATACATATGTAAAAAAATAATACCATTAATCTACTATTTCCTACCTTTGCTATAATTTTAGCTACCTCATCATATACATAATATTTTAACAAAATGCTTGGTCCCTCCAACCCTTCGGGGGTGGAATTATCAAAAACGCTGAGACACGTATAAAATAATTTTCAATCGTCAGCCTAAACACAAAATTTGAAGATCTTAACTTCAAAACTGACGGACTTTCATATAAACTTCCATCCCCTATTTTACCCCTTTAGGGGTGGAATTCCCAAAAATCCTTTCTTAGTGGATACTTACTCTTCACAAAGAACACACCCTCCAAGTTTCATGTCTCTAGGTCCAGCGCAGCGGTTTGGGCTGTGTGTTGATATATCACCCAGTCAGTCAGTCAGTTTACCATTTTATATATATAGATAAAGGTATGTCATACCATCAGTAAGTCTTAATTGATTTTATTTCGATTAAAATTTGAAAAATAATATTTTATTAAACAAGACAAGTAAAAGTGGACTTAATAACATTAAATTTAAGGTCTACTTTCTTTTAAACTCAAACATATTCTTCGCGAAGATTCCAACTATGCACATGTCACAGTCAGCTACTCAATTAGAGATTACCGTTATCGATAATGAGCTATCGATATTTTAAAGGGGACGCGCTAAGGTAGCCCGCGAAACTCAAATTTCCTTAGGTTTTTTGCAATTTGTAAGTCAGTGTCAGGTTGTATGTTGATTAAAATATGATTCGAGACCGTAACAAATATGGCTTCAGAGAATTATAATCATTAGAATCATCAACAAACAGAATAACAACTCTTATGTTAGAATAATCCTAAAATATAATGATTTCATGAAATAGTCATTTAATAATTATAGTATTTTATGAACATAGAGGGATTCTTTTGTATTGGTGATTTTTTTATTATAATTCTATAAATTAATATTTGGTAGGGCCGCGAATCACATTTAGATCAACATCATATTTAGATCGGCTGGCGTAAAAAAGTGATTTTGCCAAAAGTGACACATAAAAGGTAAGACCTTTTATGTGTCACTTTTGGCAAAATCACTTTTTTCGCCGCTTTTTTAGTCGCAACGACGACATGAATCGTTTTCAACCCGCTTTCAAAATCTACAATAAGTTATACAATAATCATTTTTCACTTAGTCGAAACTTAAGTTAGTAATAACCTAAGTTTCGACATAGTGAAAAATAAATAGGTACAGTACAACTATTTTCTAAATGTTCCTCGGCAAACTTCGTGTTTCGTCAGTCGTTGGATTTCTATCAGTTGCCTTTGCACTAGGTGCAGACCAGACACTCTCAATCGACGATAAGTAGTAATTTTCAAATTCAGATCAGTAGTTTAACATAACAATTCTTACTTATACTTTCTATAAATCGTATGTATTAGAATAAAATATTAACATTTGATTTCGAACATAATAATATTTATCGACTCTAGCTGTTGACTGTATTTTGTTTGAAAATAAAACGGAATGTCGATAAATAAGTCTACGACAGTGGTACATCCCTAGAGGAAGACGAATAGTAATGACCTCGTTACGCAAATATGAATCTTATTTATAACGAAATACAGATTTCAATTGAATGCATTTAATATAGTGACATCTAGCGGCGGGTAGCGTAACTTGCTTATTAAACTATTCAGTGTGCGCTTTAAACGGAAAAGTAATAAATACGTAAAAAGAGTTAGACAATAAACAACTCTAATGTCTATAAATTGTGGTTTATTTTCAAATAAGCGACGACTGACATTATTTCCTACTTTCATTCATGTTATACTACCAATCACACCAAATATTTCTTAGTGTTACGAAATACAATTAACTTGTATTTGTGTGAGTTGGGGTACGCTGGTTCCGATACTAATGAAGCGCTATGCGATTTCTACTGTTTTTTCTGTTCTATGCACACACTACAGTAAGTAATTATTACACTTTTTTATATTAAAATACTATTATCTTTACTCATGTGGCACATTCAAATGTGAAACGTAAACAAACACGACGCGCGACGCGTACGCGCGCGCAGCCCTGAGCGTTACCACTAGCCGAGCCGGTATAATAAACCGGTTTCTCTCCGCACGCAACGAAGCCGCCAGTCGTAACGTACACACTTGCCTCAAGCTTGTAGTAGTGTACCTATCATTGCGCGGCTGTATGAAGCATTGTCTCTGTTCCGTTTCTTTACTCATGTGGAAGGAGTACAAAATACTACTAAATACTTGCCTCGAACTAATTAGTTTTTATAAAAGTGAAAGACGTGCTGAATACCTTCTACTCATTGGTGCACCTTTAACTACCCATCTCCTGGCCTACCTTTTGTACGTATATGTATGTGAAACATAAGTATATTAACTATTTATACTTATTTACCTATTTTATTAATAATTCATTATGATATACACAGTGACATTTTAGTCGACTTACAAAAGCAGCCCACTTCATGTATCCAAAGACTACTAAACATGAATACAAAAATAAAACAATGTTTTTATTGCTCCTACAGGTATTTTATGCCGGGTACATTGAGTGGTCCTTTGTAAGTAAGACGACTAAAATGTCACGGTGTATATATATTTTTTAATAATTAATATTTAGTAGTCATTGAATACATAAAGTGGGCGAAGTAAAAAAAAAATATACACCGTATACCCGTACACCGTACTGTATTTTTTTTTTACATTGTTTCTCTACACAGAACTCTAACAGAGCACAAGCCATCTAATCTCTGCAAAATTTTGGTAGAGAATGCCTAAGGCGTTAAGTCCGTCTTTGCACCTTTTTTGAGTGCGAAAAGTTTTAAATAAATAAATAAGCGTAAGAACTTTTTATCGACACCAAAAACTTGAACACTTTACCATTAGATTTTCAGGAAACACCCTAAACGCTGGTCACTGCGCAATAAAAGTTCAAGCCACTAAAAACGACTCTGGAGTATGGCGGTGCCACATCGGAACGCAGACTACTGGCGTGGAAATAATGCAGATCATCCAAGTTAGGGTGGCGACGGAAGTGGCAGCAGTTCAAGCGAATATTAGGGCAGTCCACAATAAGCCTATGACGATAGCCTGTGCGACTACGAAAGGATTTGTGCCCTTGAGTTACTGCCGATTTGAGCCTCCCAATGGACAGCCGTTTAGCATCAATTCTGATGTGACTCGCACGAAGTAAGTTAAGAATATGTTTTATAATACTGAAAGGAAACAATTCATATTGGGCCCAAAATCCAAAGTGGTCTGGTCAGGGACGTCCTCCTAATTATTTTTTACCATAGTTCCGAATCTCTATCACCGTTTCGTCAGCGGTTTTTTGAGACCCCTTTTGGATCTTTCAGTCTTAGTTAGAACTGGATTTTGATCTTTCGAGAATTACCAAATTTTCTAAGGACTTTTTGTTTTGTTGTAAGTACTAGTAAAATATCTTTTTCAGTCCGATTCTGGGAAGATATTATTTCCCTAGCAACAAGAGTTTAGATCGCGGTGACTGCGCTGTGACCATTCGGAAGGTGAAATATGAGGATGTCGGCTCCTGGACCTGCGGGGCTGGCCTTGATGATGGCCAGGAGCATATAGACTTCATTCAATTTGAGGTTGAAGGTGGGTTCAGAATAATTTACTCTAGGATTTACCATTAATAGTATGTTCAAAAAGTCGCAGATAAAGATAACAGTCATGACCGAGTATCGTAGCTGAGCATTAAAAACCCTAAACGGTATTAAAAGTTGTGGCAACAAATTATTGCTCTCGAAATTAAATGGATTATATGTATTATCAAAGGTTGCTTAGGTTATCTGCTATAACACTTAGTACCAAAATGTCACAATTTGAACATAAAAACTTTACAATACCTCTCTTGTTTCAGGACTGTATGCCATGTCGACAGCGTCGGCAACGGGTATAACTTTTGGAGCATTCGCGATTGTTGCTTTGTTAGCAGTTCTCGGAGTTTTCGCGTGGAAAAAGCGACACTTCCTAGGCGCTGTGAGGCCTGATGTTGAGGAAGCTGGGGCCCACGAATTGGAACAGCTACCGGCTAGTCCAAGGCCACAGAGAAGTCCTCAACCTAGTAGGAGTGTACCTCGAGTCATTATCCAGTCGCCTTCGGAGCCTAGTGCGTCTCCTTTAATGCCTCAATCTCAATCTGAGGCGTAAATAAATGCCTCTACAGGCGACAAAAAATGAGAAAATTACGTAGATTTAATTTGCTATCACACTGCCGTATAGAAAGTAAATAAGACTCCCACCTAACACAAAAACCTGGTCTTTCGTAACTATAAACTTTTGAGTAAAGAATTGTCAATAGACCTGCTTTTATGGTCCGAAAATAACGTTGTTTTTTTCTAAATATTATTACAATGTTCCTTCAGTTGACGATAGTAATACCCATCAATTAATAAATGAAAAAAATAAAATTGAAATAATTTAAGTTGAGGAATTGAATGTGTAATGTAATAAGTGAATCTGTTATTGCTTTGTTTTATTATATTGAATATATGACTATTACATTAAAGTTAATCTTATTTATTTATCAACTTATCACAAATATCCCTTAAATACCTTATCCATATGAAAATTATGATAATTTTTCTTACATACTAGGATGGTTTAACAAAGCAGCTAATCGTTCCATGTTGACCGCATATACAGAATGACAGGATATAACGTTTTTGTGTGTGAGAAGTGTATTGTAAAACTCATCTATTGTTAGTTTGTCATCATTTGGCTCTGTGTTGGCACTGGAAAAAAAAATAAAAAGTATTTCCATTAAAAAATTAAATACAGAAAAGTTAACAGTATCTAAAATAGTGTAGTGGTTTATATATTCTTATTCATTGTGGGTTTTTTAGGGGTCATTTTCAGCATCAATTCTATAGTTAATTGATAGAAAATATTTTAGACAGATATTGAAAAAAAAAAAGTCTGTATTCTCAGTGTTCTCACCTGCATGCAATTTCAAAAGCTGCAGAGTGTTCCATCTCATCTATTGTAGGTGGACACCTTGGTCCCAGCAAATCAGTCATCCCTTCATCCACACTAACTCTCCCTTCTCTTTGCGGATCATACAGCTTTGCGGTATTTCTCAACCACATATTGGGCACATCGGTACCTACATCGTACATGAAGGTTGTGTTATGCATCTTGTAGCCTTTCCTTTGGGATACTACGGCAGTGATTACGTTCTTCAGGAAATGTTGTACAGCCACAACAATTGCATCAGCAGCATCATCTTCAGCACCTTCAAGTCCTGTCTCCCATGCCGCCAGCATGAAGCGACCCACAACTAGTGCATGATCTGGTAGGAATATTTCCTGCAAAGAAATAACATAAATTTTCAGAAAAAAATAAAATGTTTAAGTCTGAATATTTGGTTGAAGTATGACACTTATAAATTGCTGTAAAAGATAAATGATTTTAATTTTACCTGAGCAGCATATTTAACACCATCACTGCCTGCTCCTGGTGGTGAGTTAGGCGGCAAATATTCCAGCAAGTCAACAGGCTCGAAGTTAGACTTCTCAGACGTCCGGGAACTCCTCTTATGCCTCCTACTATTCCTGTTATGTGAACTAGCCTTTTCTTGAGCGATCGTAATAGACGCTTCCGCCAATCCTTCTACTTTATTCAACAAAGCCAGTAAAAACTCATTGTGGTAGTGCACTTGGTCGGAAGACAGTAGTTTTCGAGCTTCAGCATCAAACTCTTCTTTGGTTAACTTCATTCGAAACCACTGTTTCATGTGACTGAAATATTTTGTGGATTTTTCACCAAGCACGTCGTTTAGCTTACGCCTAGCAATATTTAGTGGGTCAGATGACATTGTTCTAAGTTATAAATGTATCAGTTAATCAGTTTTGGTTTCCCAATAAATGGTAATCAAATATTTTTGCAATCGAAACAAACAAAACAAATGATTGAGAAGAGAACCGATAGATCTGTCAACTGTCAAGTGTCATCCTCATGGGCTGCGTTCCTAGTTACGATGTAATCGATTTGAGCGTGCTAACACCCGTACTGAATTAGCATGAGCGCGATAACGATGTGCCCTGAATCATCATAGATGACGTCATGACATGCGCCATCTTGCGATAACGCCCACTATGCCTTTTACTAATATCACTTGCTAACGTCAAAACTTGCATATCATATTTCTTTGTCTAAATACCAGTTATTTTTCTTTGGTTAGGTGGCGACGGTAGACAATTTCGAAAATGCCACGTTAGTTTAAACAGCGTTGAAATTTTTCGTCAGTTATTAATAAAAAAACAGCTGTTTCATAGAAAAGTGCAATACCTACGCGGTCAAAATGTATGGAGCAGCTGTTTTTTTTTTTAATAACCGACGAAAAATTTCAACGCAGGGGGGTTCAGAATCATGTACTGAATCCATGGTAACCGGCTTCGCGTCAATGTCCCTGACACCCCGTATATACTGACTGGTGATATTAATTTAGGATACGGTCAGCGTTATCGCAAGATGGCGCATGTCATGACGTCATCTATGACGACAAACGGGACATCGTTATCGCGCTCACGCTAATTTAGTACGGGTGTTAGCACGCTCAAATCGGTTACAGCGTAAGTCGGAACGCAGCTTGACAGATGACCCAGTTGACACTTGACAGACTTCAATAATCTTGGTTTGTTAATTTGTTTAGAAATTGTGAAATAAAATTGTATAATTCCAGCTGAAATTGTAGATAAACGATAGCCAAAATGTCTCTAAATTTCTTACTAAACACAGGCATATCAAATTCAGTCTTGAAAGGTAAGGGATACTAAATAAAAGTTTTGAGGTTATGTTATTATGAAAATAGAAAATGAACTTCCTAACTTTTAATTTCAGAATTTGTCCGTAACGCTAGTAAAAAGACTGGTGGAAGTACATCCAACACTAACTGCTCGGTGAAGCCAAAGCGTAGAGGTTGGAAGGTGCAAGATGGACACTTTGTTCAGGCAGGTCATATGTTGGCCACTCAGAGGACTCCCAGGTTCCACCCTGGATTGAATGTAAGTGTCCCTTGGTTCTTATTAAATGACAACATCTATTTTCTTAATAAATCATTAACTTGTAATAAGAGATAAAAGTTGAAATAAATGTTAGTAAGTACCTAATTTTTTCTATTATATTAATAATTTCTATTCATTCTAATGTTTCTTTCACATTGTAGGTACTGAAGATACATTTACCTATGCCAAATAATTCAATATTATGTTTGTAATACCACTTTATCACATTCGTAGATTAATAATTTTATTGTACACACTAGTTTAATGTTCTCATTCTTATCTCCTTACAAAATTGTTTAACAAATATTTTCAGGTTGGCTTTGGCAGAAACGGAACCCTCTTTGCAATGGAAGCTGGCAAGGTGGTAGTGACTTGTGAGAAATTTGACCCCAAGTGGGATCACACATGGGTGCAGAGAATCTATGGAGGGCGGGAGCAACAGACCATTTTGAAGAAATACTTTAATGTTATACCTCAACCTCAACATCAGAGGTTTAAGTTAGTCAATGAAGTTTGAATGTGTTTTAGTGTTATTTAGTTATTTTCGGTAATATATTTATAGTTGATTGTATATTGCATTATTTTTTATATTATTTTAGGAGTACCTAAAACAATTTTTATGCAGAGTGACAATAACTCTTTTTGAGAGTATTAATAGAAATGACTAGTCGCGTATGTGATAAATTTTTAGCCACCTGCTAAAGATTTGCAGATTTTTTTGTAACTTGCTAGCTTTTTTCATGGCACGATGATTGAAAATGGCCGAATGGCACAGTAAAATAACACCGCGCCATTTGTAGATGGCGATGTAGATGGCGCTGCCTGAACGCTAGTTACGTTAGCGCTAGTGGTACTTTTGGTTCTCGACAGAGAGCGCTGCTTGTACATGTAGTAGAGACTGCAAAAAAACTAAATCATGTTGGAAAGATTTCTCATGACTCAGTTGTCGGTCTGCTGATCTCGAATCATCAGACATCAATCATGAGCGATATCACCATACAGCCGAAAAGAGAGCGTGAGCTAAACTCAAACTCAAAGCATTTATTTCAAATAAGCCAATTACAGGCACTTTTGAATTGTCAATGAATCAGTCAGTCAAAAAGATGAAGCTATAGTTGCCCATGCTAAAGGGTTTCTATGGAGAAGAAATGGGGAGGAAACTATGATGGACACTCTTTTAAATCAAAATAAGTATAAGTTACTAGCTTTTCCCGCGGCTTCGCTTGCGTGGATGTCGGAAAATATCCTACGGCAACCTACTACCGGGGTTAAATTAAATTTCATCCAAATGCGTTCTGCCGTTTTTGCGCTAATCCAGACCAAAAAAAAATCTGCCTAGCCTTTTCCCAACTATGTTGGGGTCGGCTTCCAGTCTAACCGGATGCAGCTGAATACCAGTATTTTACAAGGAGCGACTGCCTATCTGACCTCCACAACCCAGTAACTGGGTAATACGATACCCCTAAGACTGGTGTCAGACTTTCGGGCTTCTGACGACTCGTAACGACTGTCAAAGATCCACGAATGACAGCCGGGACCAACGGCTTAACGTGCTTAACCGCGTGCTTGCGGACTTACGTGTCGTTTTTGCGCTAATCCAGACCAATAGACAAAAATTCTAAAAACTATATTCGCGGCATCAGACTCGTACCCACACCTCGTAGCAATTAACCTAACCTAGCCTAACGTACTTTACAGTACCTAAGTACATTGCATTTTTATACTCGTGATATCTTCGAAATTTGATGTCAGATTCGAATGAATTAAAAAGTATTTCACTGCTACATAAATACCCTTGATGACAAAACTATTTATTTGAATGAGAATTAATACTACGATACGAATGTAACCAACTTTTGTAACCACACAACCACACTTGTAGATATCACAAAAGCTGCTATTGTGACTTAACTATGATAATAATGAGTATTATATTGATGTAGTACATAATTTTTATGTATCATCAATAATTTTCTCAGCGCACGCCAAATAATGAATTTTATAGATTTTATAGGCAAAATTTTGCTACTTATTTACTTTTGCTACCAATTTTTTTTAAGAATCTCAATTAATTGAAAGTAAATTACTTATGTTATTTTAGCAGCCTATGTTGCTTCCTGATAGTTTAGCTTTCTATTGGTGAAAAAATTGCTAAAATCTGTCCAGTAGTTTCGGAGCTTATTCGGTACAAACAAACAAAAATATCTTTCCTCTTTATAATATTAGGATAGATTCAGGGGTCGTCAACGTATCGGCGACTGGTGTTGCGGAAATTCATTGTGGGTGGCGCGACCCACATAGTTGCTAACACCCTAAACTGAATATGAAAATAAAGTGCCTAGGTATTTATAGAAAAACATTGAAATACTACGCACCTGTCAACACACAATCCACACCTTTACGAAACCTTGCCCCATGATTTAAGGAGTAGAAGAAACACCTTCAGGAGAGCTAGGGACAAATTTTATTGGCCTAATAAATATCTCGCGACTGTAAATCATAGCATATTGCCAACTGGAACCGTGTAAGGGATTTAAAGGGAAATCTTCCATTTTGCTTGAGAGTTATGTAAGTATCAGTTTTATATTATGGTTTCTTTAGTCAGATTGTGTAAATCCGTATTTCTACAGTTTTCTATTTCAAAGTTTTCCGACGCTCTTAACGTAACTTGAAAGTGGCCTATGCACAAAAATAAGTGCACTTTGAAGAGTTCGCCGGAGCCAACAGTTCCAAAATTTTGGTACAGGAACCCGGACCAGCCTCTTTTCGTCAAAAAACCTGTCATACCTCGTCGATCTGAAAGACCAATTTCTTGTTCTAAGTATTTGATGAGGTAAAGAAAACTCGTAGAAAATAATCCAATAAAAATATAACAGGTAGGTCTAGATTATCGGAACACGACACATAGGTACAGTCACAAAACTACTAAATTGTATTAAGTACATTCGGCACCAGATGTCAGTATCGCGAGCGTGTAAAATAAAATAAAAAACCCTAGGGAGAGGAGATTGGCGATTTTCCGGTCCTGAAATGACGTCCGGCCGGTACGGATGTTGACCGTACCGGCAGCGCCTCTCGTCAGTGACTGGATAAAGGTGAAAACTGTATCCTTGGAATTAGGTTAGGACAGTAAGGTAGAATTAACCTAGTTGAGATTGTGAATCGTGAAAGGGGTGTTTCTGTCTTTTGTAACTTACAAAGTTATCACCGGTAGGGTTGTTAATAAAAGCGGATACCTACATATAGGTCGGTTGCTTACTATTTTACCATCTTTGTGTGCTGAATTGACAGCTGTAGGTAAGTAGGTGTCAAGTTTTAGTGAATGCAAATGGGTGTAAAGTCAGTTGCTTGGTTAATCCACCTTCCGTAACTACCGCAAGGCAGTCTCTCACTTATTGCTGATTAAATTTAATGAAACGTGCTGGTAAGTTCCAACATATTCCAAGATTGACTTGTCAGTTATTTTACGGTTTTTAGGCGACTGCTTTGAAAATGTAGGGGAATAAAACGAATAGGTAGTTAGTTTACCATAAATGTAGAATTAAACGTTAATGCATGATTTGACGTTTAATTTACCGTTAGTGGGTGAATCAGACAATTACATATACTCGTAGGTAGCTAGGTAGAGCTAGTGTAAATTATCTGGCAGGAGTGTTTTTCTACTTAATTCTGATTTCTGTGTGCCTAAAAAAACGCAACCCGACTCTTTATAGGTGAAAAAGATTAGGTATGTTTTTGTGTATTCTTCTTGTTAGAGCTAGCTATAGCATTTATTGCAAACGTACCGTATCGATTGTCTTGAGAACTTCTGAGACAATTGATCGATTGACTTCGAAAAACGTTTGACACATTATTTAATTAGTTTTCAAGCTGGTTAAACACAAGAAAAATCTCTGAAAAAAATACAGCATAACACCCCTGAAAATAATATCGTTGGTTGAAAAAAAAAAATCCTCTCCGTCGCTTTTCATATAGGGTGCGATGTTGATCGCGGCGCAAGGCTCACGGGACCAACATGCGACAACTACATACCCAGCTATAAGCTAGTTAGTAGCTAGCTATAGGTACGTTACATGAGGATGTTATACGTAATACAACTCATAATCTGTGTAGTCACGAAGGCATTAAAAAATGTTTTTTTTTGTCTAAGGAAAATAATATTTCAGCTGAATATTATATTCAGCTGCCCATGCTTAAATACTCGTAAGAGTCGCTGTTCGGTTAACTTATGTTAGACAAAAGGTACCTAGACCTATCTATCAGGTAATTGGTCAGATTACATACGTTCTTATGTTGTTTTTTTTTCTATGAGAAACTAAAACTAGAAACATAAGTACCTCTTACAATTCTTGATCGAAAACTCATCAAGAATTATGTAACTAGGTAGCCTGGGTAACAACTTTGTAACTGAAAACTAAGTAGGTAGATAATAACGGGTCTAAAGACCAGAACGAGGAACTTCCATCTGTTTGTCTGCTGTAGTTCTCCCTTTCAGTTTGTAAAAGCTATGCCTACTTACATAAATACTTATGTTTTCAAACAAAAGGATAATATTATTGTTCCATCCTTTTATCTACTCACACGCAACGTGAGCACCGGAATCCGCCATTTTCATTATCACAAAGCATTTTCAGTTGCCACCTCGAAGCTCCGTTCCCCTCACTGCAGTTTGAAGGGTGCTTACTGTGCTCAGCTTTTCCCACTTGTAATTTTTCTCGACAGCCATATTGCAATTTTCGCCCAATAACACCCGACGTTAGGGCTGTCATACGAGTACAACAGTCTTTTTATGGAACTATCCATGTTTTACCTAATGGGGTCTGAAACTACGACACTGTTAATATTTCTGAAAGTGTATAGGGATAAAAAAATAGTATATTTAGGGTTAGGAAAACTAAAATTAGAAGTTTATTTTTTTTCGTAACTTTTCATGATTTGGCGACCCTAAATAACACCAGCTGCCGTTTATAACTCAAGGGCTAAATTAAACTTTTTGCTTGAAAACTAAGTTGTCATGTGCGAATGACTTTTATGGATTAGTTTGTTTCAGTTTGATTATTTTTTTTGGTGTTTTGAACGCGGGGATGGTTTTCGTAGGGGGTTGTATATTATAACTTATTAGGGTTAATGGGTTAATTGAATGTTATGCACTTGCAGTTCTATAAAAAATTGTGAGAAAAAGTTATATTTATCTAGAAGAGAACATCCAATCCAATCTACCTTTAGAGGTGAGCAATAGTGTGAAAAGTTCACTCATCCTCAATAGAAAAGGGAGGATCCTCCGACCAGACGGGTGACGTGTCTGGCGGGCAACTGCCCAACGATTGATGTCAGATAGTCTTAAATATGTCGTTCGCGCGGTAAACTCTAATTGCGCGATTCAGGATTTGTGTGATGCCAGGATTTTGTGTGACGTTAGGTCTTTGATGCGTAGTTTGCATGTGGCAATGTAGATGCCGCCACATACCTAGGTACTGAAATTACACTATTGGATTTGCAAGTAAATGCATAGTAGGTAATTACTACTTACAAGTTAATGTTACGTGTAAGGTTCAAAACTATGAAACGGTCAAGATCTAGCGATTCTATTAGGAAATATCACTTGCTCTATGTCGTCGAATAGTTGTAGATGTGGTACCTACTTAGCCAAAGTGCACTTTACCTTTCTTCAAACATCGCTAAAGAATCTAACACTACCATCCAGAAAAAAACTAGACAATAATCTCTTCGTTACATTCATGCTATGCTGAGTGAGGAACGAGTATTCTTTCCATTTTTCACACCCATTCCGATCTTAAAAAGTCTTCAAGCCTCCACTCAACATCCAAGGCGTTTTTAAAAGTGAAACGTTTGTGTTGTCCCTTTGTTCCAATTCCAACCTTAACGTTGGAAGTTTAGGGTTCAGTTTCATGCTGTAGGGTGTCCTACTCCAATTATAGTATCCGAGACAACGCTGGCAGTGTCTTCGTAATGAAAGGCAGTGAGACTGACTTGGTGACATAGTGTTATTCATAGCGGATCTAGCCATTTGGTTTGTTTAGCGTCTGCATTGTTTTAATGTGATGTGTTTGACGTGTTTGTGTCTATAGGTAACTTAGACATCAGTTAGTTCATGCAATGTGGGGAATTATCTTCTCAACTGCTGAGAAGATAATTCTTAATTGATGAAGGTTCTTGAACTGACTTTCCAATTTTTATTGGTAAGGCAGACTTCGGATTTTTGGCTTGGCTTTCGATCTGTATTAACTACAAAAGAACACGGACTTTATTTAAGAAAAAAATGAAACCGGCCCAGTGCTTGTCGGAGCACGCACAATGAAGGGTTTCATAGTTAGGATGAATTTATCCCAAGAACAAACTTAACATTTTAGTTGAAAAAACATGTTTCCCCATACATTCCAACTGCAAATGTACGTTTGTACGCACAATATTGAGTAATTTACAATGTTATTACCGGACCAAAGACTTGTTATAAGTAGGTTTACCTGTAATCTATAAGTATAGAACTACGAGTATTCTCTGTGTTTTTTTCCGAAATTGTAGGTTCCGCAGTGTCAATTTCCATAAATATCTTTAAAGTTGTGATACACCTGCATAATACCATTCACAACAAGCCCTTTCATTTGTTATGTAATTGTAATTGGAAAAGTGATTCTATATTCAAAATCCTTTTTTTTTACGTTACACGTCCATGTCTGTTCACAGAAACTCATATGTGAACCAAATATCAATTAAATTGGTCTAGTAGATTCAGAGTAAAGCTGCGACAGACGGACAGACAGCCAGCCAGCCAGATTTTCATTCCGGTGAATGAAAAAACAGAACCCTAAAAAGGTCAAGTTTTCACAACAACAAAAAAGACACCTAACATAATTAAGCCACCACGTCCCATTTAACTTCCGAACAGGCTGTTACAATACAGAAACAAAATAAAAACTCACAGTAAAGACTTCTAAGTTGTCGCACTTTACGTACTTCGTTGCCTAAATCCGACTCCGTAGGGACACAGCCCTTAAGAAAGTTTGCCGTTTTTAATCCACCTGTACGTGTTTTACGATCGTCAACTTTTTCGTTATAAAAAGTTTAGAGTCAGCCAGTAATAAACATTCGTATAATGAAGGTGCCCGTGCCTTGTTACTGAGCTACTTATTGTTTTAATCTATTAAGGGTCTGTTGACCTTTTTAATCTGTGGCGTGGTGCATGTGGAAAATGCGCGGGAAATGATGACAACTTTTTGATTTATGGCGAGTTTAATGAGTTGTGTGAAGTTGTTATTATAATGATGGAGTTGGCAAGGGATTTATCTCTAGGATGTTATTCGGCTTATTCATTTTAAGGCTTTTTCGTTTCCAAATTCATGATGCAGGACCAATAATCTTGAACTCACTATCTAAAACAAAATGTTTCATGAAAGGATGAAATTGATCGTCTAAACACGACCGTAGTGCACTACGTGCTGTTTCCAATCGGTCCGAATGACTGGTCAGCCCGTAAACTTTCACCCTAGCACCAAACACCTTTACGAAAGTAGGTACAACATCGGTATGGCATTAAGGCTATCGATTTGCCTCCAACGTTAGGTGATTTACATCGTAGCCTACGTAATTCGTTGCCCTGACGGACGTCCTGTATAAATCAACGTTGGACCCCCGCTAACCGGACATTTATCTCGGCTCTACGATAAAAAACTACGGCGCCGCGCCGTAGGGGGACCTGCCATGGACGGATACATTGCCGTGATTATTTGCTTTCCGCGAGATTGAACTGTGATGTGAGCCATCATTATTTTTTTTTTACATTTAAATGAAGGTTGTTTCAGTGAGTGCAGAGGGTTGTAGAAACAGGTTTCATGGAGTTATTGATTTGGTTGTATTGTTATAACAACGATTGTTTATGAACAGCTGCACTAGAGTTAAAGACATTAATTTTTCAATAAGAAATTACAAGGATTTTTGAGACCCTCGTTTTTTAAACTTGAAATATTAGTACCTATTGTAAGTAACAACTTGGACTCACAAACTAAGTAGCTTTCAATAGTTAGCTATGCACGTCGCATAACTACACTTACGAGGTAAATCTTTTCAGAAGAAGCACAAAAACAAAAATAAAATGCATATCCAACTCCATTTTTCTGCAAACAGCGCGCGTTAGCAACCCAAGAGCAGACTTTAAATTCAATTTGAGTATTCAACATCAAGTTACGAGCAAAAATTTAAACTAAAAAGTCCACATCATCTTAGAAGAGAGATGATCCATATTACCTGGTCGGTAGGTAAGCTTAAGACCCCTACACTCTGGAGGATTTTATATTATGATTCATTGAGATTTTTTCAGTCGAGTCTCGGTTGAGTAACGCAAAAAGATTGCGACATCGCGTATAATATTCATGGAAAGGCATAATTTAATTCTCCGAGACAGTACGGGGCGGGTCGAGCTCGTTGGAGATTAGACTCTTGTCTCGGAAAACGTGTAATGAAGGAAAAACGCTCCTAAATATGAAATTATGGACTCACGAATGATATTTCTTCATTTGTTACGCGGAAATGTACGATCTCATGTTTACCTGGGCCCGAAAGGTACAGCGTGTTTTTTTTGGTACAAAAGGATTTCGATGCGGGCTAACCGTTTTAATTTCAGTTTAAATGGCTATTAAGGAACGTAAGGGTCGGTTGGAAAAGCATTTTCTTTTTAAAATTGTACAGAGTACGGACCAGCTTGAAATAACTTCAGAGAATATGCAATTTAAGGTAGACTTGATGGGGTGGATAAGTTGTTACATCGTAACTTGGAGGAGTCTTTACCAGCAGTCTTTATTTCAGGAAAGATTAATCGAAACCGATATGTATGAATAATAAATAACAGGTATAATTAAGGTAACTCCAATAAAAAATACTTCCAAAAGAATACTTACGAAGAAAATATATAGTATGACTCTAAAAATATTAAACGGAAATAAAAGAAACTCAGTCTAAAAATTACAGAGAACAAACACAATAGCGTCGGCAGAAAAGGGTTGACTGTGACATGACGTTTACAGGTTAACTCAATTAAGTTGTTTGCTAGACGCGGGCGGTTAATTTCTTTATCGCTTAAAGCTTAGACGTCCAATCTTTGAGATCTGACGGCTTTTGAGGGTTGAAAATGTTGTATATTGTTCTGAAGTTTTCGAAGACAGGTTTTGTTGTTGGGAATTTATTAAATGTAGGGTTATTGAAATTTTGTTTTTAATTAACGTTAATTTTGAGATGAAAAGGAGGTAAATGGAGCTTTATTAGTTATTTTCAGCCTGTATTGTGTGCCACCGCGAAGATTCTTCCATAATTTCCCGGTTTCTCTGTTACATTTTCTACCACAACGGTACACAAGAGTCGTAAGGCGCGTGGTTAAAATTGGAACTCACGCCGCCATTTTGTTTTGTCAATACACTTCTGAGACGACAATTTCAAATGTTTACCGACAACCAATGACATCAGCGTTGGCAAAAATTTTGTTTGATTGTCGATTTAAAACGAAAACTACGTTATTAGTTAAAGGTATAACGATTGACGATTGAATTAGTTTAAGTAGTGAAAAAAAAAACGCTTGAATTAGTTTGGGTTTTCAATTTCGATTGAAATAGTAATGTAAAGAAAAATTACTATTATTAAATTAACAAATGGTTTATTATTTTATTGGTTATATAGTGTGCAAATAACAAGCCTTATTATGTTTATAAGGACGTAAAAATTGGTAGTTAATCAATCTTTTACTCTCTCCTGTTAGTGATAGTGACACAAACAGGAATGTGCTTTAGTACCTGTAAAATAAGACTTGTTTTGAATTGACCGAACCGGAGTAATTTTAATCAAATTAAAACGAATAACGAATGATTACTTGATTTAAGGTAAACGATTAGAAGTTAAATGAAACTTGTTTGGCAATAATATAGTGTTGATGAGTAAAAAAAATATGTTTTCATATCATCAGACCGCACGCGAGGGATAGATAACGAAAACAATATCCGTACGGTAAAGATAAAACAAAATATATATATTTCCGAGAATACATTGCATTGTGTATTAATATATTCTAGACATCATCTCGCAAGCACTCTGAGGCTGGGAATACACGTCAGATTTTTTCATCAGATACTCGGATCCGATATTCTGATCCGGCTATCGGAAGGCGTTGGAAACATTATTTTGTTTGAACATTCAACACACGTCCGATCCGCTAGTCGGATAGTTTGCATTGTTCTGATAGCCGGATCCTACTATCTGATGAAAAATCTGACGTGTATTCCCAGCCTTAAGGTGGTCCTGAACCGATTTTACTGAAGCTAAAAACGTATTATTGATAGAATCACCTATTTATCCAGTTCTATAATTAGATATTAAAAAAGAAAAAAGCAGCTTTAACTAAAAATGAAAATTAATGACTAAATGTTTAGTTTAATCTAAAACTACAATTTTCAATCGTGATTGATTTAGTAAAAGTAATTTAATCACAATTTTTATTTTTAACCGTCTTCTAAAAGGAGGAGGTTATCAATTCGGATGTTTATATGTACTTATATATTTATTTGACTAATAAATTGATTGAAATGTTTTGTGATTGAGCCCAACACTGAATGATGTCAACAGTAAACGTCAGTGAAAACTTACCTAATTCATCAATAATTATTATAGTAAGTATGAGACAAAAAAAACGCAATTTCATAAGAAAAACTCTCAAAGTTAAAAGATAAAATTACTTAAGTACCTACTTACATAAATTTATAGCAGCTATGCAATTAGCTGCTCTTAAAATATTTTTAATTAGCTCATACGTATTCCGGTCTGGGTAAAGGTAATATTTTAAGAACATTCGTTACTTTTCTACGTATTTTTTTTTTACCTTCAGTAGTATTACTTTGTTTAACTTAATTAGGTATTCAAGGCGTTTAATTACTGCCGTAATAAATACATGTTAATATGACTGTGTGTGCTCGTAGGAGAAATCAAGCTCATAACTTTTTTGTGCAATCTTTTACAGTAGTTTGAATTTTTGTCAGACCTATCTTAAAAAATCATTCTGTATAGAGATATGATGTCTTGTCACTTAAAAGTAACAAATAACTATTATAAAACAATTGTATCGTATTCTTTAAGGATTTAACAACATAAAACCGTAATCCGCGAAGCGTTAGGCAGAGGTGCACCGGGCCTATAGTAACACCGACATTTCGTCAGTTATTGTAATAGGGGGCAAGCCTATTGCCATCAACCGGGCACAAATCAAGACTCCGGGCTGCTACTGAGATATTCCAGATGGAAAAACCCAATACTCTCCCCCCAATAATAAAAAATAAAAATAAAACAATAATTATAATCTCTCTATTCTAATATTCTCTCTCCTCTTTGCTCGAGTCTGCTCAGCAGTTGCGCTTGCGACCTGCACTATCACGACCAAAAAGCCAGCAAAGAGGTTAAGTTATATTGGATATTATACTTTTCGCTTCAAAAAGCATTAAAAACAATTCGAACTGAGCCTCTCCTCCT
The DNA here is from genome assembly GCA_916701695.1 of Agrochola macilenta. Taxonomy (NCBI): domain Eukaryota; kingdom Metazoa; phylum Arthropoda; class Insecta; order Lepidoptera; family Noctuidae; genus Agrochola; species Agrochola macilenta. Next base: position 15,310,803 of record OU753560.1, on the reverse strand, counting down.
ACCCTCCCTCCATAATCGAATGAGAACAATTTCTCAATAATTCAGAGAATTCCTGTCATTGATCAATTGGCTGATCCGACCCGCGTCTATCCCGTGCCGGGATTATTAGATTTTCTCGTAACAATTTAAAATTCCCGGGATTTCCTCATCTGTTTCGTTTTATTGTATTATAATAAACTTAATAATGTGTATTTACATATTGTTTTCTAGGGTAGGTCCTTATGTGTGGGGCAAAAGGCTAAGGGATGATTTTGATGGTAATTTATGAAAAATGGTTGCCAATTTACGTAAAACTTTTTTACAATAAAATTTGGTCAAAGGAATCTTTTGTAATATGCTTGTAAGTGAATCCATTTGGCACGCTTCCCTTTGAGGTAGGCAGTAGTAGGACTATTTACTGCTACAGTTATTTACTAATACCCATTTTCATCAACAACTAAGTGATACCCAAATGAATCCCTAAGCGTTAAGCCTAGCGTTGAAAATCTAACAGTGCACTTTTATTTAGGGATTCATTTAAGTGTCAGCTAGTGTTGGTGAAAACGGGCATTAGTATACTAATATTCCCAAATAGTTTTGATGACACTGGTCTCAAGAAACTTATTTAGGTATATACCGAGATAGCCTATCTACATTGGTACTGTAGACTCTTTGGCAGCCTACGGTACCGGCTCTATATCAAATAAAAGGCGTCTTGCAGTAAAACCGTTAATTATATTGTGTGTAAGAATTCAATCATACATTTTTATATTCTAATCGCTCGCTCGGACAAGCCGGGGCAAATTTAAAAGTTTGTCTCGCATTCATGCCATCTACTTGAACACACTGAGGTTTTATTCTAACACCATAATTGGAGTAAAGCACTATATCCACGTTATATGTGAAAAGCTCTGACGTCAGAACTACGTGAACTACCCTACCCTACTTTGGACGTCATTCCCTACATCACATTAGCTAATTCGGGTCGGGATGACGTATGTAGAACAGAAAATAACTGTTAAAAATAAAACACTATAGTAATCTTCCACCTAGTCTTATCCTAATTAGTTTGGGTCAGTTTCTAGTGCAATCATGCGGCTGTCATTCCACCTAATCATTTGGCTATATCAGTGTTTTGTATGGAGCCACCGTTATCTGGCTATCATAACCCGTTAATTAGCGATATTGTCAAGTAGTCAGAATTTTGGGCTTTCGATTACTTTATTATACTTTGCTATTTTTCGACTACCATAGATATTTGTATGAAAACCGGCGTGGAATACACTTACAATATCAATCTCATTCTTTGCGTTATTTACGTTGTTTAACAGATAAGTTTTTCATAAATTATTTGAAGGAAATTGCTAATCCATTGCTTCATAGCAATGGATTAGCAATTTCCTTCAAAATCCTTCGGATTGTAATTAAAAGCTTGTTACGCAATTAGGTTGCTGTAATGACGGTTTACGCAAACGAGGAGTTTAGAACTCGATGTGTTAAGAATAGTTCATGGCATGCCATGGAGACAGTCGTAGCGTGAGAAGCCTCCCAGCTAGATGGACCGACAAGGAGACTGGATGCGAAAGACAACGAACGGTGTTGTGGTGCAACTTCCGACAGTTCTATGTCCGGCGACTGTGATTGGCTAAGTTGATTGGTTGAATCCATCCATAGACATATATGAGCAAGCTTTTTTTATCCCCGAGCTTTTCCGATAAAACACTCAACTAACCAAACAAACCATCCAGGATTAATGATCACACCGCGATATTATTTGCGGAAATAAATAAAAATGATAACAGTCTCCGTTAGCCCGATATTGTGTGTGATAAATTTAAAACCGTCTTGGTGCCATTTTTCATGGCAATATTGTATTTTTTCACATTGTTTGTTTCGTTGTTATTGTATATAACATTATTTTCAGGCGTCTCCTCGCCGCGGGGGCCGGTTTAATTTTCCGCTACGTTTTAAATTTATATGTTCCAAACAGTGATTCTGTGTTTATGTAGGTGTTTCGTTTTTAATTCCTTCTAATTCATTGTCTGAAATACGATGTATTTATTTCACATTATGTTGAATATGTTAATATACTCGTATAATATCTCAAAACAACGTTGTTTCAAGGTATCTTTATTCGTTTAAAAGAGCAACGAGGGCGTCTCAAACAAAAAGGTAATCGCAAAAACGAAAAAAAAAAATGCAGATTGTAGGTAACCTCATTTCGTAACCCGGCAAGTAATAAACCACGTCAAGTACCAGTACGCGGATCGATCATTTATAACCCAAGCAAAGTCTCCGAAGTCCACTCAATGCATATCGAAACAACAATTCAGATAGGTACAACGGTTATAGGATTCGGCCGGAAAATAAGTAAGTATTTTAAATTTGGAACAATATGGCGGACAGCGGGTTGCCATAAATCTCAAGATGGCGTAATGCGAGAATGCACGTTTAGAATTCTTTATGAAGGGATACAAGCTTTAGTTCAGATCGCATTGAGGAAAATAAATTGCTTTTGAATGTTTATAGGTTCTGTTACGTTAGATTTATTTTATTGTTGTTGAAAATGCGCGGCACTCCACAATGCATATTCCATTTCATGCATGCACAATATGATTTTATGTGGTCAGGTATTCCGCGCATGATCTATTCATTATTTTGTTGATAAATGACCATTTTATTTCCGTAACTGTATCTTTTATTTGTATGGAATTGCATGTCAAGTAAAAAACTGTTTCCACTCTGAAACTACAGCTACTGTGACCATAATTTAGGAAACTATTACACGTAATTGTACATTACCAGTACACGTACGTAGATATTAATCGAATGGTATTAATGAGTGGTCGGCGGCGTCCTGGTAATGGGAACAGTGCAAACGCATTAGTGCATCGTTAACCAAAACGATTGTACGGCCATCGGGAATTTGAAGAAATGGCGCGTTAGCGGAACGACCTTAAGTGTGTGTGGTTCCGAATAGTTCCGATAGCTAACTAGGTATTTGAAACGGCTTTGAGCATTTTATACGTTTTTATTTATAGTTACGGAGCTTGCAAAATGCCCATTAACTTTCGTGCAGACTTATGAAATTAACAATTTTAACAACATTAAATCATTCAGATGTTATGCAAAGTTAAAGCATTCATGCTTATGAGTTGTCAAGTAGTAGGTCAGTTAGTCAAAAAGTTCAAGTTATTTTTAAATCAGTGATCGAAGTATAATTATGTTCCATAATAACCTGGTGCAGAATTTAATCATTTCAACACCCACAAAATGAGAGAAAACTAAAAATACTATCAAATTACTTTCAGAGATTGAATTGTGCACTTCGCTTTCAACGCGCTCATCAATTAATTTTATAAAAGGTCCTTTGACAAAGAGATGTCTGCAGGGATTTAAAGTCAAAAAGACTGATGCTGTGTAAAGTAATGAGAGATTGGTTGATTATTCCCGGTTCGACGGTGTGCCAAACGACACTGGGCCCGCCTCACTGCCTCGGGAACCTTTTTAATTTTCCGCTAGCCTTCAGATTTATATGTTTTCAGTGCGCCCGTCAATTTTCGCGATTTTTAATTTAAGTGGTACGATGGTTCCAAAAGGGAGTTCTTAACACTTTTTGTGATTTATTTATATAATGATTCATGGACGGTGTTTTTAAGATAATTGTTCCTGGAGTGCTGTGTCTGTTTGTCCTTTTTTTGGGAAAGCTTCGCGGTAAAGTGTTTGTTTGTGCGGTATTGTGTCTGTGGTGGAAATAAATTACGGAGATACGCACCGACGACGTTTGCGTTTAATGACGTCAAATAATGAACCTAACGACTAGGTTAACTTAATGATCATTTGTCTATGAACTTCCAACAATTACATCCAGGGTTTGTGAAGTTTAAAAACCTTTTTTAAACTACAATGATTCCATGTCCAATAGAATCCATGGCCTGATATTTCATCCCTTTCTAAGTTCACTTTAAGACGATCCTATCTCTCGATCATCCATTAAGATCACTGTACATGTCAGCTATATAGCCCAGCGATTGCTTACAATGGTTATCTCACAGCGTAGTGTGTACCTACCTGTATTGAGCAATAACTCCAAGTCACGTGGAACATCCCTTTGATCCGTGTAATGGATGATTTGACTAACGCCGTCCAGTATCTACTCAATGTAGAATGTATCTATTTGTATGTATGTACAAGACTGATTGTATTACCTGTTCAATTTAGTGTGGTTTAATTTAGGGACAGTGCACAAATCAAGTTAACTTAAAATGGTTATCCTGCTTTATTAGAAACAAAAAGGTCTGCTATCTAATTACGTAACACATTTTCGTAAACGATTCCGACTAATCTGTTTCATTTTGACAGTTCAACAACATTCATTGCGTTATTTACGTTCGTGAGCAGATTTTTTTTCGAACTTCTGAAGCAATGGATTAGCAATTAGTTTCAAAACGATTCAGATTCTAATTGATCGTGTATTACGCAATTAGGGTACAGATCAATGAAGTGTTGTTGCTTAAAATATCCTCGCGTAAGAGCTAAAGTGTGCAAAGAAAATTGAACATCGTTTGTGATGAATATTCATAAAATACTGTTCAGATTTTGTATTAGTTTTTTTTATCCAAATTGCTTTCATTTATAAATAAAAACCCAATTCTTTTAAGCTACGATCACTTAAACATCATTATATTTTATTTCTTTTATGCCTCCGTTTCGAATTAAAACGATTAAAAGTAGATTAAACCAGTTTTTTACGTTTATGGACCTTCTGATTGTGGGTTTCAGATTAATGTTCAATCGATACGTAGGTAATTGAGTTTATTTCCTGACTTCACTGCCAGTGTAAGGTACCTATAAGTTCGTTTCGCTTGTCTGCCCTTTGCAGGAAGCGTTCATACTTAGCGACTTCTGTTGATAACAATATTCAAATAAGATAAAATGTGCTCGATTGAGTTAAAATTTAATTGTTTTTTTTGTGTTCTTTATTTGAATTTGATCTTATTTTTATTTTCAGCTCCATCTTAGTTCTTACATTTTAATTTCAATCTTTTTATGACAGACCTCTCAGCAACGTAAAAAGAATATCTGAAGGATTATTTTTATCTCGTACAGATGGTCCATTCAACCAAGTTTTCTGTAGTACGTACGTACATCTTCAAGGTTCGCAAGGCTCTGAGGGGGACTCCGGAAAATTGCAAACATAAAGTTTCTAATCGACGGATCTTTTATTCCCTAGCTTTCGAGATACAGCCCATTAGCTCTGTAATGGGGGGATGTTCAAAATTTATTTTATCATCTCTTGGCACGTGATGTCTTTGTTTTAGTGGGCAGACGTTCTGAGCAGACGGTTTATTTATTGAAGTCATAATTCAAAGAAAAAATTACAAAATGTGATATTAAAATGTAATTACTAAACAAGGCAGTAGAAGATTAAGGTTTGAGGGGATTTTTGAACAGCGGTGGTTGAAGAACTTGCGTAACGAAGTTATTTTATTTTTTTATAAGCTTTTGCCCGCGGTTTCGCCTGCATGGAGGTCGGAAATTATCCCACAAGAACATACTACCGGTATAAAAAGTATCTTATGTGTTAATCCAGGTTATAAACTATCTGTGTGCCGAATGTCTTCGAAATCCGTTCAGCCGATTTTGCGTGATTGAGTAATAGGTAAACAAATAAACATACAAACTTTCACATTTATAATATTAGTAGATTTATTAGTGTAAAATAATATAAGTAGGATAGGATATTGATATAGCTCGTAAAAGAATCATTGGAGTAATAGGTACTACAGAAGAACATCAAATTATAAACTACTGTACTTCTCAAACAAATCGGAAGAAAACAGGAACTAAATAGCTTTAGCTCAAAACTTCATCCCAACTCTAGTGCACTAGCTAACAGCCCGCCAAGCCCAACCCAAAGTCTGTTTATAGCAGATATATGCGCATAAAGTCGAAAACAGTCATATCTCGTAGCAAAGGAAACCAGGAATTCCCTCACAACTGCATCCTGACGATTTCTATTCAAACGCGGGGCTGCGGTACAGTCGCTTGCAATTTATATGTCTCTCGCAGCGGGAGTCACTCATACATTACAGGCATTAGGACAACCGCGATAGTCCGCACTAGCGAGCTAATTTACACGGCGAACGAGAAAATGGCGGACTTCATTCTAATTTTTGAATTAGGAACGATAGTGTGGGAAACTGCGAGTGTTTTTTTTTCTTGCTGATTTTTGTCAGTGTGTTGATTGCTCGTGTGTAAATTTTGTTTCATTATTACGAGTATTTTATAACGCATAAAAGTAGGTTCTGGCTCAGAGGCTAAACAATGAATATCTATTAGTCCGGTACTTGATATCTGCAGTCATTTAAAAAGTAAAAGCACAAATCAAGCCTATTATTGATTTTTTGAGCGCGCCCGTTAACGAACTTTTAAAAGGATAAGTTACTAACAACCTATTAATTTGGCGCATTCATTAGTAACTAGGGGGAGAACTCTGCACTAATTTGATAGGATCGGATTCGGATGACGACTCAATCAAGGACCAAACTCCACGATATTAACCCTAAAATTTTGAACAAAGACCAAACAGAACACAAAGGACCATCCCTTTTAAATGTAAATAGACTAACTAAGTTACTTGACATTACCTGTCAAGGGTCGTGAAATATTAACGAAACACAATAAGAGTAAAGACAAACCTGTCTACTTACTAGTGTGTGAAATGAAAGCGACTACAAGAGTTGTGAAGTTGCACTATAAATCCAGGCTATGTCTTGGCAAAGATATTAAAGACCCTTTGCCAAACGAAAAAATACTTTATGTATCTTTTATAAGAGTTTTAGGAAGTGTATTGTAAAGTTTTTCAGCGGGCACAGGCCCAAGGGAAAGTGTTGTCAAGGAACAAGGATAAGTCGGGATTGTCGCAAGGCTCGTCTGCGCGGAAATTACAACTAGTATAATACAAAGAGGCTTGAGCATCCACGTTTCTATTCGGAAGTTTCCGCGGGATTATGCGGTAATGTAGGTAGATCTGCTTAGTTTTGTGTGGTTGGTAGTTTTGTAGAGGGTTCTTGAGGGGAGGAGATTGAATTTGAAATAAATTAATTGATTAGTTTGGGATTGGCAATATTGTAGCTTTATCCTGTTTGGAGGTTCTGATGGTTTACTTATTACTTATCTGTGTGGGTTTTAGTTCCAGATAATATAGTGATGGTTGAATATCCCTTATAATCTGTTTTCCGTCGGAACTAAGGACCATACCATAGTCTGGTCCTTCGAGTCTATGGTGTAGTAAAAATGTGCAGAAATATCCATCATCTGGAGTCTAACCTATTAAACTGATAATTCGGACGGGATTGAATACAGTTAAAACATTCACACTCTATATTATTATGTGGGATATGAACTGTCATGTCAATCCACCGCCCGAGTCGTCCCTATATAGTACCTACATGCAGCAATACTTATAAACACAGGAAGCATAAAAAACATTTCAAAGTCCCAATCGTATAAAATGCGGTAAACAATAAAAAGCTGAGGATTTTCATTTGATAGACGTGAGACGATTAGAAAGATTACCGGCCCGTTTATGTGCAAACACTTGGTGAAATAAAACGTTGAAAACAGGACGCTTTTTGGAAATATTATCATTAAATGGTTCACGTTCACTTCCTGTTTATCTCGTGTTAGTGATAAAATATTCATTACGGGTAAATGATAGGTCTTTCTTACAGGACTTCTTTAAAGGATAATTCTAAGTCAACCAATTATGTTAAAAGCAGCTCTGTGATGTGTGTACGTATCCTATACTATTAAATGAGCAATATTTGTATATATATATTTGTAATCTCGTTCTCGAAAACGGCTCTAACGATTTTGATGAAAATTGCAATATAGGGGCCGAAAATTCGATCTAGCTAGGGCTCAAATCTGGACAATTTATTCTCTCTATTTTTACCCGAGCAGAGTTCGGTCGCCCACGTACAATAAAATACCAAAAGAAATTATTAAATTATATAAACTTATAAAAATAAATAAAAACTATATAAATGGCTGAATGGACATAACTTTTATGACATTAAAGATTTCTTTAACTTGAAAACATAAAACATGTTTGTGGAGGCATTAATAAAAATGTTTGTGATGAGAAATGAAATTGTTTATCCTGGTTATCGCAATCACTATTACACGTCAATTTAAAAAATAAATTTAAAACAAGCTACATGGAGTCGATGTATGATCTGAATGACTATTATTATATTACCAATTAATCTGCGTCATTCTACAGGGTGTCAGGGACATCGACGCGAAGCTGGTTACCATGGATTCAGTACATGATTCTGAACCCCCCTGTGTTGAAAATTTTCGTCGGTTATTTTTTTTTAAATCAGCTGCTCCATACATTTTGACCGCGTAGGTATTGCACTTTTCTAGGAAACAGCAGATTTTTTTTTAATAACCGCCGATAAATTTCAACGCAGGGGTTTTCAGAATCATGTACTGAATCCATGGTAGCCGGCTTCGCGTCGATGTCCCTGCCGCCCTGTATACCTACGATATTCTTGTCCAATGATGTATACCTACGATATTCTTGTCCAATGATGTATACCAACGATATTATTGTCCAATGATGTATAGTACCTATTGGTATTTTGGAGACTCCAATAAACGCTCAAGTCATGGCAAAAATACACTAAGATTCTAACAAAAATGATAAAGTTAAGTTATGTGGTACCTACCGACTTCATCCACCCATTCTTTCGTTTTCCGTTCTTTACATTTTAAGCTGATTTAGTTGTAAACAATTTAACCTTAAAGATCTGTTTACATTCCGCACGTTCGAAGCATTATAAAAAAAGAGCGAACTCTTATTTTATCACGGAACACAATGTTACACAGTAACTCATCCCTTTTACAAAGTATTGATCTCCGGAATCCCCAAAAACTTTGATTATTACACATTCAAAATTAAAACCCCCTTCATGTTTTAGTCAGAGATCAAGCTTAGTTGCCGTCTGGTAATCCGATTTCATTCACCAAGTAATGAGCACCATTAAACATACAGCTTTATAATTCCAAACGGGATTAAATTGTTTCCCCACACACCCAAAAAACAACTTTATCGGATACGCTGTACAGTTGCAATTTCAGTGGCCGTATACTTCCTGATATCGGACGGCAATGGATAGAAAACTCAACCCCTTAAGCGAATTTGAAGTTTTGTGTATCGGTGATAGAGTCCAAATTAGCTTGAGTGATCCACCTCATGTACAATTCATTTTAGACCTGAAAAGATATGCCGAACCGGGTGCAGACGAAATATGAGGATTAAATTCCTGTACTGCACTTAACAAGACTAATTTATGCGCGGATGCCTGCAACGTGGGGTATTCGACTTAACTAAACTAATTGAGAGGTAATGGTTGAAATTTTGTAGCAATATGTTTGTGTATTGTTGTTTGGGAATGTTTGATTGAAGTTTTAGATGTGAGCTTAATGAATTTGATGCACTACCATTTAATTATTGAAATAGCGTTACAGGATGTTTTAAGTATCATAATACCGTACCAACGCAATACTCATAAGTGCTACGAAAGTACGTACACTAGTACGTACTTTCGTAGCACTTATGAATATTGGCTACGAATGTGCTACGAATAGTGCTACGACGATATGTATACCTACAGATTATAAATTTGAAGTTGCTTTTCGTGTCTGTCTGTGTGTCCGCGTTGTTCTTCTAAACTGCGTATTTCAAATCATAATTTACATAATTTAATTAAATAATTTAACCCGGCAGGTTTGTGTAGTTTATGTACTATGTTGGGATCGGCTTCCAGTCTAACCGGATGCAGTATTTATATGGAGCGACTGCCTATCTGACTTCACAACCCGGTTACTGGGTAATACGATACCCCTTGGTAAGACTGGTGGTCTGACTTTCGGGCGACGACCCGTAACGATAATGTCAAAGATCCATGAAGGCCAGCCAACGGCTTAACGTGCTTTCCGAGGCACGGAGAAATCTTGGTATGTAAATATGGTCAGCCATCTACGGACCAACCGCGGCAAGCCAAGCTTAACCTGATCGATCCGACCCGTGCGGCTGTTATTACTTAGCCACAAGCCCCTGTGTTTATACATATTCATATTTATCTTAGATATAATAAACCAAAATGTTTTTTTCAAATCGTAAATACCGTGCGAAGCAGGGATTTATAAGTAAATTATTCCGCGATTTCAAACATCAGAAAGCTATGATTAGATATCTTTGGGCAAAAATAATTAAATTAGCGTAGTTAGTTTTCTTGCACAGTGGAACAAAAATATAAACCGAAAAATTAAAAAAAAAAAAAACCTAAAAAGTCTTTTCCCCATTTATACAATTTCATTGTCTACTAAGTAAATTACGTAATAAATGGTTTCAATATAATAATGGATGATATTTTTCAGTGTCGCGTTAGGCACGGCATATTTGCATGTTGGGAACGAATTACATGGGAGCCTTGCGACGACGTGGCGTTAAATTGACTTCGGATGAAATAAGGACGTGTTGCACCTACTGATCTTATTTTATATCGTAGGCTATGGTATGATTTTATTTTATTTCCCAGTTGGTTGTGATTGGTAGTTCGAATTTTGAAATAATTTGAACGATGATTTTTTATGTGAAACATCTAATGGGCCAGACCGGCTGTTGGCTTGGCGACGCGGCCAACTGCCAACCTCCAAACGTTTCATTATCATCATTTTAGCCGGAAGACGTCCACTGCTGAACCTATGACCTTATGAGTTGTATTGCAAAATGTGGTTAGCTAGTGACCTCGACAATTGATCATATTATTTAATGTTATTAGTAATTAACTCTTTGTTTATTTATTTTACATCGATGGTCCTAGTTTATCATTTATAACTTCCAGTTACAACTATATGTAAGCGGGCACGCCCTTTATGCCTGGAGGCTTTTTTATTTAGATATTAAATTCTGCTTACGTTTAGTTTTTTTATTCCGGCCTGAGTATAGTTCTCGATGATTTTGTTTGGTATATTGGCGTGTGCTAGCTAACATATGGCTAATAAATTAAATTATGTTTTGTGTTGCGTAATGTAAATTAATTTGAATACTATAATATGTAATCTTTTTTTTTGTTCTTCTAACTGAACAGACAGCTGTGCTGCTGGGGAGTTTGTTGCGCCACTTCTTCTTCCCAGCTAATGCACTAGGAAGTGGTGAAGGGTGGGCGTTTTGGGGGACTGTCTTATGTAATTTTGACGTTCGAAAAGTGCTGATTCTCAGCCTAGTTTGAATAAATGACTTTTGAATTTTGAATTTTTTTGAGACTTAAATGGGGGGTTCGCCATAATCGCCACGCTTGGCAGGCGGGTTGGCGGTCGTAATAAGGTGTTAAAATGGAGAACGCTGCTGCTCATTCTCTAGTGAGTCCCTTAGTCACCTTTTACGACACCCACGGGAAGAAATGGGATGGTACTATTATTTACGACGGGCACCACACGGAACAAACGTCTAAATAAAGAATATTTTCTCTTTAAAGAAATCTGTATATTTTGTTTTTAATTATGCCATATTTATTTCCCTTATTAAATCATTCTTTCATGCATATCTTTAAATATAATAAAAATCTATTGCCATGCGTTAGTCTCGCAAAAACTCAAAAATAGCTCGACCAATTACAATTTAAAAAATGTTTGTTCGCCTCAATACTGGAGCGGTTTAGGAAAAAACCAAAGCAACAACATAAAAGTCGTAAAAAAAAATTGTAATGAGGTAGATAGTTCGTTGTTTTATATTCAAAAGCTTTTCTAAAACACAATAAACAAAGAAATCATCTAAATTATTCCCTTTAACTTTGTTTGAGAATATTATTAAGGTAAGGTACGTTACGTAACATTATAATCCCTTACGTAAATATTGTTATTCCTCGTATTCTCAAAGAACGAAAGATACCGCTCCAAGCTATATTTACGCACAAAAGAAATCCAGTGAACGATACCTAAAATCCATTCGACAAAGCTCAGGTGAAAACACGACACAAGAGAAAGCCAAGAAAATCAAAAAGAAAATGCTTTCCGTTCCAAGCTAGCATTGAAACCAGGATTCCGAACAAACGGCTAGATCAAGTCCTCGACGGTCGTAAACGTTCGTATTGTTACGTACTAAAAATCTCCATCTTTGAATATCTAAAACGCGGGAAAATTCAAAAATGGAAACAATAAATAATTCGAATGTTGCGGTTTTTATTATAAAAGTGCGCTTCAAAAGGTTGTGAAAGCTTTCACGGCAATAAGTCTTAGCACAAAAGGCGATTATGCCTGTTCGCACGCTTTTAAGCGTTAAATAATAATAGGGGAAAATCTTAAACTTTTAAGTGGCCACATTTTGTTCGGTCGCCATTTGCATTGGTGCAAAAGGTATAGACAGGCTGATTCTGCATCAATTTTTAATTCGCATAAATTATAAATGGCGTTTTTTATGCAGTGTTCATAAAAAAATATGAGACCGATTATGATCATTCGTTGTATTTTATTTGAGAGACACTTACAACAATAGTGAGTGTGAGTAAGTGGCCACCAACTTATTTTTATTGTTAAACAGAGGTTAGTAATTAATATTTTTGAATAAGTAGGTACATCAAACACATTTTAATTAACCCGAAAGCATTTTCCCACATACTTGAACATCAACAAAATGAATCTGTTCCTCGCTAATCTAACTCACAAAACTCCATGACAATGTTAATACCATTTGGACGCCATTTTAAGGGGCCGCTTTAAGATGTTTACTTTCATACGAACGAGCATGAAATCCCACCATTGTTTGCTCGGATGAATTTTCATTTATTTGCGTAAACCGTACTCCCTTATGCTGTTTCCTTTTATTTCCGCCTGTTGTTTGACGATACTACCATTTTGTTGAATTATTGACGATCTCCAGTCATGATATAACCATTTGTAATGTGTTTCATACAGTACGGTGGTTCTGTAATAATTTACGTATGTCCCACTTTTTGCGTTACGCTCGGGACATTAATAAAAACCGTTGTATTTTGTCGCCAACTTTTTTTTGTGCATTGTTGAATTTATTTGATATAAATTAAAATTTATCTGTGTAGTTACTTTTTATAATGGTTTAACATATAATTTATTATGTATTTTTAAACAAATAGCCTACTCTTGACATGATTCTTTTTGAGGGTGATTTCATATTAAATCAATTGTTTTCATACTTTTAGTTTCACTGACTTTACAAAGGTTGACAGTAATCTAATCTTAAAACGCAGTACATCAATGTCAACAGTAACCAAACATGGTCTAAGATCTGCAGAGGAACGACCTTTACCCATCTGTTTAATGGATGAAAAGTATTTTAAATCAAATTGAAGGTAATTCTTCTGCGGAAAATATATGACGCGACTAAACAATTATCCAGATTGGGATTGGTCAAACCATTCAAAAGGCAGTGTCAACAAGAATTCCAATCAGCTAATCTCCAATAGCCAGTCAAACCACACATCGAAAGTTATTGTTCAATATCGAAAATCCTCAAATACCAAAGGGTTATATATTTATTTGCATTACAAATATAATATGAAAGGCGCGGACGTGTTCATTTCCGAGATTAAATTCCACTCCCGAGTCTGTGCGCCGACGATAACGGGTATTAATATCGAAAATATTCAAATATTGTGTTAATTTCAAAATGTTTTGCTCCACGAAGAAATTGGAAATTGAGAATGTATCGCTGAATTGACTAATAAATCGAGTTCTGTAAAGCTATGGTTGATTAAATATGGCGATAAGGTGAGTTGTTTATACACTTACAGTTTTGTTAATTGCTGAATAAACTAATATTCATAATCATTATCATCATTTCAGCCGAAAGACGTCCACTGCTGGATATAGGCCTCCCCCAAAGGGGGGGGAGGGGTTTCCATAATCGCCACGCTTGGCAGGCGGGTTGGCGATCGCAGTATGGTGTTAAAATACATAGAGAACGCTGCTGCCCATTCTCTAGTAAGTCCCTTAGTCGACTTTTACGACACCCACGGGAAGAAATGGGGTGGTGCTATTCTTTACAACCGGAACCTCACGGAAGATTCATAATGTCATTGCCAAACCCGGAGTGGTGATTAGTCACAACGTAGGAGGTGTGAAGTCCTCTTCCTCTCTTCTACTTTGCTGCCCGACTGGGCCACAACAAGCATGCAGTCTTTGTAAAACCTACCACCTAAGATGACATTGTATAATGCAATAAATATGTATATTTCGTGTCTGACCTTTTCCCAACCATGTTGGGGTCGGCTTCCAGTCTAACGGGATGCAGCTGAATACCAGTATTTTAAATGGAGCGACTGCCTATCTGACCTGCACAACCCGGTAACTGGTAATACGATGCCCCTTGGTAAGACTAGTTGTCAGTCTTTCGGGCTTCTGACGACCCGTAACGACTGTCAAAGATCCAGAGATCCACGAACGACAGCCGAGACCAACGACTTAACGTGCTTTCCGAGGTAGGGAGGAGTCTCGGTATGTAAAGATGGTCACCCCCATCGGACGAACCCCAGCAAGCGTAGCTTAACCTGATGGATCGACCCATGCGGCTGTTATTACTTAGCCACGAGCTCCTCAAATACGTTTATTGTTAATAAATATGTATATTGAGTGCTGAATATAAATATACAGTGCAATAAAAATCCATATCAAATCTTAATCATAGTTAAATATTAAACCTATATTCAATTGTATTGATTTATCTGTACTATTCGTTATCAATCGCGTTTTGCCATCGATGGGATTTAACCCTGCTATTACCGCTAATGTTAGTAGCCGGAGACATGCAACTCCGGCTATCAGTGGTAGCCTATAGTTCCATGATAGGAATTGGACGATAGATATGTGGAATTTAGGTTGGTAATCTCTGCGTTTTGACGTTCTATTACCGTAGATTATTTTAATTTTTGGAACGCAGGGCGAATGTCACCTGACTTCTGCAACCTTTGGGGAACATTATTTTTGCTAGGCTATGGTGTTAATTGACAGGGTAAATTTGAAGTTTATCATTTGTTACCTTATTATACTTGTTAGTAACATAACAAGTAAGCAAAATATGTGGAACTTCTTATATTTACGAGTATATTTAAGACCTTTTGTGTACCATATTTTATGCAAAATAAAGAAAAGAGTGGTATTGGTCGTTGCTTCTTCCGTTATGGTTCACAAATGAAACTTGTGGACCAACATAACATATTGCCTTAAGTTACGGTTTCTTAGTACAGCGGCGACCGGCCCACATAGCGTCCGAATTTACGAGCGAATATCTGAAACGTTATTAATGAAAGTAAGTTGGTGTGTTTACCTAGGTACCGTTTTTCAAACCCTGCTGCCATCATTTCAATGACAGCTGCCACTGCGGTCGTTGTGTAGCGGCTGGCGGTCTTTTAGGGAAACTGTAGTTTAAGACTGACGATGATAACGGTAATCTGCGATGATAATCTTAGTCCAGCAACGTCTCATCTCCACCAGAATAGAGGAAACTGGCTCACGCAGCATTTACAGAAACCACAGACGCTGATATTACAAAATATATCAATACAACAATAGTGTCGTAATATTTTCTTTGAAACCAACATTGAACGGAAGCCATAGATCTGCATCGAGTAGACATCGGACAAAGCCAGGGGCTGACAACAGTTCCATTGAGCTATTGTTGGGGAGCTGCAACAATGACAATGTACGCCTGACCTATTTTGTGGTACAGTGCAATATTGAGAGCCATCTGAGCGAAAGTTTTGAATATCGCCACTTTTTCGTCGGTGTCTGGTTTTTTTTGTGATAGGATTACCGTGGAATTGATGTGCGGATGACGTAACAGAGTATTTTCAGTGCATGAATATAGTTTTCAGAACATAACGTGACATCTCATCTATATTTCAATGGTGTGTAGTATAACATTTCGAAGGGGGCTTGAGAGGCCGAGTTCGCGGTGGGCTGCTACTGAAAACGGAAAATACACAATTTAAATTAATTATAATAAATATACAGGATGGCAGTGACATCGTCGACAAAACTGATACCATGAATTCAGTACATGAATCTGAAGACATGAAGTTGAAATTTTTCGTCGGTTATTTAAAAAAAAAATCTGCTGTTCCGCCTCAAAATGTAAGGAACTAAGGATTTTTTTTCCTACGATATATATTTTTTTTATATATATATATATATGCGGTAAATTTGGCACTTTTCTATGAAACAGCAATTTATTTTTATTTTTTCGATGTCCCTGACTGACACCCTGTATTTATTTGAGACGTATCAGTCTCCAATATCACTGCTCGACCCGGGAATGAACCACTAGACAGCATTCGAGGAAGTTACGTTCATAAGAAGTAAGACTGTACGTACTCAACAATATATTGTACCTTCTAAATAAATAAACCACGTACATTAAACTAACATATTCAGTAAACAAGAACATGTCATTAACCAAAAACATTTTGTTCACTAGATACAAGTATATCTGAAGCTTAAACATAATGATGAACAGGAGCTTCGTTATGCGAACACGGATTTAACCGATGTGCCTTATTAAAGATAACATTAATTATTATATGGATGTTAGTAATTACGTTAATGTAGCCCCGAAGTTATTTGAACTCATATGGAATAAAGTTTCGACACCATGTCGAGCTTTACTTGGATGCTGCAGGCTGGATTTTGGCATGTGGATATGTTTGGATAGACTTTGAAAGCGCGGGATACAGGGTAAACCTTCTATTTGCCTGTGGCAGTGAAATTGTTATGCAATGGAGGTGTTGATGGATAAAATCAGCAGAATGAAAAGAAAGAAGAAATAAAATACATTTATTTAGCACAGACCAAAAGGCACACAACACAAAAACATAATTACCTACACTACAAGCAAAAAAAAAACTTTACGTGTAGGGTAATTAAAAAAAAATCTTGGTTTTATTTTAACACTTTGTCGGCATTATTAATATGTATACCCATGCGAAATTACAGCTTTCTAGTACTAACCGTCTCTGAGCTAAGCCGTGAACAGACAGACAGACAGACGGACATAGCGAAACTATAAGAGTTCCTTGTTTACTACGGAGCCCTAAAAAGTAAACAAGTAAAAGTGTAAAGTCAGGAAAGTGTGCCTCGCGGCTGCGCCAAATAGGCCCAGTTGCTGCTCTGGGCTTACTGGTAGGTCTAGGTATGCTGTTTCAAGATCACAGCGGATTTAAAAAAAACATGCTTACACACATGCCGTTCGAGAAGTTTTTAGTTGAGACAAAAGACCATAATATATCACGCCTGTCTACCCCAAAAGGCTAGACACAGGTGTACCTATAGTACACCCACATTTCGCCAGTTATGTTTAAGTCCCATGTAATAGGGGGCGAGTCTATTGCCATCAACCGGGCACAAATGTAGACTCCGGGCTGGTACTGAGAAATTTCTGATGGAAACAACCCAATAACACTTTGCCCGACTTTTTTTTTTTTTTTTGGGTGGGAAATCATCAAATGACTCCTCCCGCTCTGGGCGGAGCGAGAGGGAGTGTCAGACTTTTACTGACTAAAACCCACCCGTGTTCCTTGTTGCCCCGTTGCCTGTGTGCCGGGGCCGCGATATCCCTTTCACTTACACCCGGGCGTTTCCTCCCGCTTTATCCTGAACAGGAACCTCCCGAAACAACCGTGTCCGGTGAGGACCTGCGTCAGGCGGAAGGTGAGGACGCCGTGGCGCCTCTCTAGCCACTCCTCAAAGAGGGGCCGCCGCCGCAATTGTGGCGTGCCCAGCGCTGGGTTGCGACAATCGCACTCTCCATGCCGCCATGACTTTGCCCGACCTGGAAATTGAACCCAAGGACCTCATGCTCAGCAGTAACGCTTGTGACCACTAGACCAACGAGGTCTTTACAAGATAGCAATTTCAAAATAAAAGCCTTCGCTTTTTAACCGACTTCCAAAAAGGAGGAGGTTATATGTTTTTTTTATCTATATCCGCCGATTTATCCGTCAATTGTGAACCGATTTTGAAAATATTTTTTTTGTATGAAAGGCAACGCTATGCTCCCCCTAATCGGTCCAAAAAACGAAAATTCAAAACCAAAAACACTGACTTCCGAAATTAAAGTTATTTTTCACTTTGTAGTGTTTATTTTCGGAAGTCGGTTGATTTCTTTTTGTAAAAAGTTTTTTAAACAGCATTGTTTCGTTTCTTAAATGTTCCCGGGTGTGTATATGGCCCATTCGCAAAACGTCTACTTCGCAAAATCTCTACCGGACGTAAAACGTCTCTTTCTCATAATGTCACGATAGTAACTTAAGATTATTCGACTTATTTTAAAATTAAGAATACGTGTCCACTAACAAAGGGTACATTGACTGGGGCAATATTCGATCGATCTATTAACCATTATCATTACAACTAGACTTATCAGAAAAACGGTGAGTCGAGTAGTTATAATACCGTTAGCATTAAGGCTCTTTCCTCATTGGTCGGTACGTCAGCGGTGCGGGATCGGTTTTCTCGGTATACTCGGTACTGAAAGCTTATCGAGCGCCGATATTTCAATGAGCGTTTCCTGATTGTTCGGTTCGCGGGAGCGTGGCGGGATCGTTTCGGTACTGCGTGACGTCACACGTTTTACAGCATGCTCGGTATACTCGATACTGAAAACTTATCGAGCACCTTAAATATATATATAACTAGTCAGGTCCATAAATGAAAGCAGTGCGGTATCGTTTCGGTACGGAGAGTACTGAACTGCTGATTACCGACCAATGAGGAAACAAAAGCAGTGCGGTATCGTTTTGGTATACCGAGCATACTATACCGAAACAATACCGCACCGATCAATGAGGAAACAGCCTAAGGCGCAACGCGACAGCACGACACAACTCTTGTGGATCAATTTCTTCTATAAAAACTTCTTGGAAATGGTTCTACTGGTGTCGGCTCGCGTCTTCGCGTCGCGCCTGTTTGCAAAAGCCTTTAATCTTATTCTATACAAGCTTTTGCTCGCGTCCTAGCCCGCGCGGATGTCGGAAAATATCCCACGGGAATGTACTACCGGGATTAAAAGTACCATAGGGTACTTAGGGCCAATTTCACCAACGAAACTGAACACGATCAGAATAAAAACTACGTGTCAGTGTCATTATTTTCTGCGGAATTTTGACACTGACAGCTCTTGAACGCGATTTAGATGTGCTGATCGCGTTCAGTTTCATTGGTGAAATTCGCACTTAGGGATAGTATATAACCTAAATTAACATGTAGGTTTTAATCCAGGTTATATACTATATATGTGCCAAATTTCATCAAAATGCCTTCATCGATTTTTGCACAGACAAACAGACAATCGGATTAAAAAAATGATATAAAACTATATGGCATCGACATCATATCGGCATCATAGTCGTTCCCGCACCACGTAGCAACTACTTTTTTTCTAAAATATTCAATGTACTGTTTTGTTACTATTTTATTATATGTACAGATTCTATTCACCCCTCGAATGCCTATTTCAATCCTTTGTTAGCTTTGCAAAGTAAGAAGAAAGTTCTACACCAGATTTATATTAGAAGAGCAAATATTAAAACATCCCACTCTAAAAACGTATAAGACAAAGACGCCGAGACTTCAAACATTTCACTCGATAATAAACTCTAAAACAAACTTCAGTATTACGTGAAACTTACACCTTAAACATACTGCACTAGAATGTTTCTAACTTCAGTCTAGAATGTTTCAAACTATACAAACATGGCGGCTTTATCTCTTCTGTGTGCGGAGTGAAGTAATTAGTTCCGAAGATCATTAAATTTGCATGACAGTGCCATTTCCTTAGGGCAGAAGGTTTGTTCGACAATGTTCGGATGTTCTCGGACATTGAGATGCACCCTTCGGCAGTAAAGATAGGCTCAACTATTCTTTGCGGTCTGAGTATAAATGTGAATGAATATTCAAGTGTTGTTTTTAAAATTCCAAGTGCTGGTGTTGATGGTAATGATCGTTTCGATCGCTCGTCTTGTTTTCTTTTTTGAACGGCTTTTGTGGCACTTTGGTTTTATATGGGTATAATTTGAAAGTTTGTATGTTTGGAAGTTTGTTACTCAATCACGCAAAAACGGCTGAACGGATTTACATGAAATTTGGCACACAAATACATACATAGGATACTTTTTTTATCCCAGAAGTACTTGCCCTAGGTATGATTTCCGATATCCACGCGGGCACAGCCGCTGGCAAAAGCTAGTATCTTTATAAAAAAGACGTAAACCTTTATAGTTACGAGTATTATGTACGAATCGACGAGCACATGCTATCGTAACGTAACAGGTCGTTGTATAAACACAATGGCCAACAATTTCGAGTTCAAAAACTCATTGAAACACGTACCGTCATTTCCGATATTTATGTGCGGCGGATAATCGCGGCGTTTGTATCGGAAATCCATAATTACGGGGAAAGAACACATCCATATAGAATTAATATTCAAAAAGCTTGTGTCGATAACGACCCACGATGCGTGATCGAGATAAAATTTCAAATTCCATTGTTTATCCGACAAAAATTGGGTCATAAAGTGGGATTTATCGTTCCCTAAACCCCAATCACAATTTCAGAAAGATACATAACATACTCGTATTTCACGGCCCTTTCTTGTGAAGGTTTTTTTTAAATATACGCAACGTGGCGGTTGGAAAGGTTCGCTATAAATCGCCCGGGCATATGTGAGGCATGCTCAGGAACATCGCGCGTTTACTGCTCTTTAGACGGTTTTTGATTGTGACCAGGATAATTTTATGGTGGTTGAATATTTTTATTGTGGCCGCATCTCTGAGATTTGCGGTTAGTTTATAAATGTATTGTACTGGGGATGAATTTAAATAGACTTATTTTTAGGAAAACAAGGAATATTATCATAATATTTGGGTTGAGACATGTGGATGTGGGAAACTCGGAATAAAATAGGGAAACATAATTTTCATTCTTATTACATTTCTTGCCTCCAGATGATGAAATCTAAAGAAAGCACGAATGAACAAGAACATTGTAAACACGAACATCAAACACTGTGTTCGTCAAAAATGTTCGTGGCGATCCAATTTCGAATCCATCCAGGGCGGTTGACCGCGAACTGTGTTCATATGATGTTCGTGTTGCTAATATACGTTCACACTTACGAACCAAATGTTCCGTGTTCGATGTTCGTGTTAACCATGTTTTATTTGTCCGTGCGTAGCACCAATATGTATCCACTAAGCAAAATTCAAAAGCGTTTCCGCATGGAATAACGACTGCAACTTTAAGATAAGACCTATTTCATATTAGTGTGGGTTCCAAAATACTGTTCGTAACAACATAAAATTATGATCACCACAGTAGCAGAAAATCACTTTTTAAAGTTGCTAAGTGTATACATATTGGTGCTCGTGACTGTACAGGACTCAACAAACAATCACTCTATGAAACAAATACCTATCTAAAAATAGGTAGGTACTAATTAACTAATCAAACAACATAATCAGCCTTTGTTTCAATGACAAATACGATTGTCCTCTACAAAGTCGGTATATAGGTCGGTCAGGGTATCGTGTCGGGTCGACATTAGCGTGTCATTCCACTAACATTTTTCACAAAACGCCTGTCGCACGGTTGCATGCGAAATCGGTTTGATTCCACGAAGATATTTTGCCATACATGTCCGGGTTTCATACAGGTTGTTCTTTTGATTAAATTGAGTGAAGGTTTCTGTAGTTTTTCAAACAAAATAGCACGCGCTCTGTGTGCGAAGATTTATATATGTCGCTAAATGTGCGTTTCTGGGAAATACACTTTCTCATTTATCATATATGAACTTTCACCTTGCTGTGTCTTATTTTGTTAAGCTTTCCGAACCAAAACAACAATTTCTTCTAACTCTTTTCGTTTAAAAAATACAATAGACGACGCATATTTAGTAACCTAATTCGTTTAACTGTTCTTAAAGAGTCATAAAGAACCCTGTAAGAAATCGACACGTGTTTCACCTCTCAACGAGGCATCCTCAGGATGACGATTGACTTGTTTCTTTTCGTTTAATTTTTTTTTTAATGTGCAAGTAGGACTAGAATTTTACAAAGT
The DNA here is from genome assembly GCA_916701695.1 of Agrochola macilenta. Taxonomy (NCBI): domain Eukaryota; kingdom Metazoa; phylum Arthropoda; class Insecta; order Lepidoptera; family Noctuidae; genus Agrochola; species Agrochola macilenta. The sequence goes on along the minus strand of OU753560.1, from coordinate 15,288,663 downwards.
GTATCAAAAATAAGTAATTCTGTGGATTGTGATGTCAAAGGAAAGCTTACAAACGAGAACTTTGTCTAAAAAACGACATGCTGTAGCTTGGAGCCTTACGTAAGACCCTGGCCTATTTCCGATTTCGTTGCGTGTCTCAAAATATAGAACTAAGACAATTCGATTCCAAGTAAATTTGTTTTTTTCACCTTCTGTTGACGGAAAACGAATTTAAACAAGGTAATTCGGAAGCTTAGCTTTATATTTGCGTATACATCCATCTGTTATTGGCGGCCATTTGCAATTTTTTGCTTCCATATCTGGCAGTCAATTGGAATTGTCTGTTTATTGATATGATCTAATTTTAATGTCGCATGCCTCGTTTTTTGAGGAATAAAGATTGTGAAACATCATACTGTTATGAAAATAATAGGTACCTTATTATGAGTTAACGATGAGTTCCTCAAAAAAACATTTTCTTTAATGATCGTGGTTTAAAAGTTCAAGCTGAAGCCAATCATTTATTATAGGTATCACTGGCATCATACATCGTTATGTATGATGCCAGTGATACCTATAATAAATGATTGGCTTCAGCTTGAACTTTAAACGTTGTCGAAAAACGTTTCGACATACAAAATAAATTCGCACGGGTGATTTTAGGCATTTTTCATAAGCAATCAATTCCGAATAACACGAATGTATGGCTGACCGAAGGGTTATGGGGAAAAAAATAAATTCACATCAAGTCCCATCAATCAGTCCACTTGGCGTGACAAAGTGATGTAGCTGTCATAGAAATTCTAATTGATTTTTAGATGAAATCATCCGTAACGAGTTATGGATGAATTTATGCTGTGAAGTGTTGAGCTGGGTTTAGTTTATTGGAATAAGTTTTAGAATTAAAAAAAAAAAAACAAAATTCAATCAATCTGCCTAGCCTTTTCCCAACTATGTTGGGGTCGGCTTCCAGTCTAACCGGATGCAGCTGAATACCAGTATTTTACATGGAGCGACTGCCTATCTGACCTCCACAACCCAGTAACTGGGTAATACGATACCCCTTGGTAAGACTGGTGTCAGACTTTCGGGCTTCTGACGACTCGTAACGACTGTCAAAGATCCACGAATGACAGCCGGGACCAACGGCTTAACGTGCTTTCCGAGGCACGGAGGATTCTCGGTATGTAAAGATGGTCACCCATCCACTGAACAACCCCGGCAAGCGTAGCTTAACCTGATGGATCGACCAGTGCGGCTGTTGTTACTTAGCCACGAAAAAAAAAAACAAAATTAAAAACAAAAATTGCAAAAGACTTAGCTGACTCAGTTTTCACATAATTAAATATTTATACAAAGAAAATATTTTCCAAGACTTTTACTTATTCGTCAATCATCAACAACAACACAATCTACAATCAACTCAATTCGTAAACGAACATACTACGCGGGAGTTTTTTTTTTAATAATAAAAATCTGTTATCCAAACCAACCTGCACAAAAGCTCTGAACAATTCCGAAATCGAGCTGTCCGCATTTTAACTTCTGCTGCAGATCCACAAAAAAAACAAAATCTATAACGCGATTGGCAACAAAAAAAGTAAAAAACAATGTTCAGTAAAAACGGAGATCCGCCAGTTCACAGCCTGTTAATATTTATTAGCGATATACATGTGCGTGTAAACAACGTCGCGTCGTGTTTGCTCGTCGGCAAGGATTAGCCGTTTTGCCTTTAATTATTACCCTGTTGTCGAGTGCATGGTGAGTACAGGGCACAGAATAGGGCTGGAATAGAGGTGATAGTTTAAATTGTCTTAATCAAATTAAACTGTTTATGTCCTTCATAAAGAGTAGTTGTTGCAGCTCTCATAAAGGTCATACCAGTTAGCTGGGATTACAGCTGCTTGTGTCTCCTCAAATTAGCGTCTGTATGGGTCGAGTTTGGATAATATAAATTATTTATTTATTCTGCATCGCCTACAGGGTGGCAGAGGGACTTCGACGCGAAAACTGTTACCATGGATTCAGTACGTGATTTAATTATAACTGTCTATATTTTTATACTCCTATCAATGTGGTAATTATAACTGTTCTGTTTGGTTATAGAATGCTCAACAAAAATACATGACATTTATTATCAATACTGATGAAAATGTTCTGTCAATTTCTTCCACCGTTCCATGCCACCCATGACATTAGTATGTACTTTACTGGGTTATTGGTAAAACACTAACAACATCTTAAAAAAAAAATCTGCTGTTTTCTACATTTAGACGGGATAAGCGAACATAAATGTAGAGAGCAGTAGATTTTTTTACGCGATTTCATGTTTGGTCCTAAAGTAAAAGTGGTTCATAATAATGAGTACAATGACCCCTTAAGAGGTTGTTATTGTTTTATCAATAACCCTGTATATTTATTGAAGGTCCTTGATGCCGCCTCTGTCTTTCAACTAATCTGTAGCTAAGCTTTATGAGAGAGATTGCAAAGTTTATTTGACGTCTCCCCGAAGGACCCTCGCGGCTCCGCCATGCGTAACCACCGGTTCACGCACAAACGCGCCGGCATCAACCTGTAATAAAATTAATTGCTGAGCTTTGTTATGTGGAATAAAAGTGGACTGGTAGGCGTGGTATGTAACCTGCACACAATGGCTCATATTGGATTGGTGGATTTTTAATTTAAGTTCTGGTATTTGACTATAAGATTTTCTATGAGGTGGTCATAGAAGAAAACATTGAAGACGGTTTGTCTTGGACATTGGTCATCTACAAACATATTTAGGTTCCACCCTATGGAGGGGGTTTATTTATACTTTCCGACTACCATGATGAAAAAGCAAATGTATTCTTCGCCGCACTACATAACGGGTTCAAAGATAGAATGTAAGAAACAAGTTTCTTTCTAATTAACTGCAGTCAAAACTCCTAACTATTCCATTTTCAAAAATATTAAAGCCAGCCAGCCATCAACTTTAAAACAAGCCACAGCATCCGCCATACGTCCTCCTTCAAAAACGAGAACCCAAATCCTCGAACAACAATGTGTAGGTAACTAAGCTGGTATCTCGTAGCCAAAATTCGATGCTTCACAAAAAACGAGCACTTTATTACATAGATACCGTCTGCGATCCGTCTGTTAAGGGCGTAATAAAGTGTTCTTCACATGTCGGCAACTCTTTAGGGGTATATCAGACACGATAGTTTTAGCAGCGGCGTTTTAGTCGCTTTTCGAAAACTTGATATAGTAACTGAGCTCTAAACTCCGCAGCGATTAGTCGCCTTTCAGTAGCACGATACAGCGACAGAACGTTACACTCTACACTCATTCGGATGCCAGGGGCACCGTACTGGGGCCTCAGCATGTGCGGAACACGGTTCGATGCTCAATTGTTCTGTTACCGCGCGCAAACCATCTCATTCGGGTATTCAGATACCGTCAGATCTAGCTTTGATGATGATGACTTTTGAAATTTCGAACTTTATTCCAACTGCCAGTAAAGTTCTTAATTCAAAACTAGCAACAAGTACTGGACTAAGTTGATAGTTTTAAAATAAACAACTGTATTTCGATTACTGTTAGGTTCATAACAAAAACTGGCTAAACCATGTCTAAAGAAAAACCCATTGTGTAATAAGACTGATCGAATCGCTAAAACGCAGAAAACTATCGCTGAAACATGCGATTTTGCTATCGCGACCAAACGCAAAGAGTCGCCAAAACGCGATGCAGCATTGACGTAGTCGCAAAATCGCAGTAGCACATCTGTTATGGCCCTATAAACGCCGGGAACTCTTTACTTGCTTTTATTTTTCTAAATACCAACACTGTCGATGATTTAGTGGTGCACGTAGAATATCTAAACTTGGTCCGTGGTTTGAGCTCATGTTTTCTTGAAGTTTTCTTTGTCGAGTGATTAAGTTGTTAGTAGAACATTGTTTAGTGTTTTTATATGGGAAGTTTTCGTGTTTTGTTTTGTTTTAGGTAAAGGAATATTCAATAAAGCTTCTTTGTTTTTCTCTTGACGGTTTAAAAGAGATCCTCTTCTTCTTTTCGTGTGGTTAGTAACTAACCTGGTGTCAGAGTTTTAAAGCCGCCCATGGGCCTCTGACTTGGCTTCACATGCCGTCAAGAAATATCTCTCAGGTATGCCGGTTTTCTCACGATGTTTTCCTTCACCGTTTTTGAAGCAAGTGATAATTATACAATACGCACATAAATCCGAAAAGACAGAGGTGCGTGCCTTGGGTTCGAACTCGAGACCTATGTCTGAAAGAGATCCTTGTTTACAGGCTTTTTGATAGCCTATCCTAACTTATTTTATTGAAAGCTTTACATGAAAATTCGAACCATTTCAGTATTATTTTCCCTACAAACTTGCTCAAGTCTGTTGGGTCATTTAAATTCTACAACTTCCTGACTCCCTTATATGAGCACAAGGGTTTAATCGACAGCTATCAACAGTTAACACGTGTTTAGAGAAGGGATCTCCCTTGAGATAAATATAACTACGGACCTGTTCCAAACGGACGTGTTTATATTTAAAACATCACATACGTCTAAATACCTACTTTTATAAAATTTTATAGTGAATATTTAAAATACAATAGACGACGTATATTTAGTAACCTAATCCGCTTAACTGTTCTGAAAGAGTCAACAAAACCCTGTATGAAATCGACACGTGTTTCACCTCTCAACGAGGCATCCTCAGGATGACGATTGACTTGTTGCGAACCGGACGTGTCTATAATAGTAATACAACGTGTCAACGTTGTATTACTGAGGCAATTAACTAGTGATTTTTTAAATTTCAATTTAGTTAAAGAAATAACAGTTTTAAAATAACGTAGCCAGTGCTACGATTTTCCGTAGCAAAAGTCTACGAATTTCGTAGCAGCTACGAGACTACGAGATAATACCATGCAAGCGTAGCTATGCGATTCCAACAAAAACACAATACCGTACTAGAATGTAGGTTCTGAAGTACATTTATGATTGCATAGTGTAACACAAGAGCGATCTGTCCGGGGTTAATTAATAGATCCATCCCTTTGTTGCGCACACAATGGGTTCGCATTGTACTCTGTGGACCAATCTTCCCGTGCTCCTTTATGCTCGAGCCCTGTTGCAACTAACTTAGCCCAAATACGAGGAATGTATCGTTGCTAACGATGCTGTAGTTCTGCATTCTGTTCTTGGACAATGAGGAAAATGTAGGTTTTTTGTTTTTTGATACGAAATGTTTTTGCTGACTAATTAACTCGTTTGAACAATGTTATGTTCTAGGAAGTTTGTTAAGGAATATTTCTCTTCATTCCTCTATGTACTTGTGGCGGTATCTACAACGCCACACGCGAACTACGCATCAAAGACCTGACGTTACACATCCTGCATCTCGCAAGCAGAGTTTTTCCGCGCGATCAGCGTATATATTTATGACCTTTCGACATCAAATTGTCGGGTAGTTGCCCACCAGACACGACACCCGTCTGGTCGGAGGATCCTCCCTTTTCTATAGAGGATAAGTGAACTTTACGTTCTGTTCCTCATACCTCTATATACTTTATAGTGATAACAACCTGAAAACATATGCAGATTTCCAGGTATCGTTCACAACCCTAACATAACCAAAACAGCGCCGAAACTCACTAAAACGTCCCACATGTTTGAGCTAAATAACCAATTAAACTATGAAAGTCCATAAGTTATTTCAACTATGTCAAGGTGTTATGTGTAAAGTAATAAATTATTCTTGTGTGTAACTCGATATCTCGTTATTCGAAATTTGCAAATCTTCGAACGGGAATCAGGAGAGGTTGGTTAGATTTCTTTGGAAAAGAAACTTCAGTACAGTGACTTCCAGAGATTCATTCCGGAGAGACAGTTCCACTACTTTCAGGTTCATTGTTGGGTGTAAAAAAAAACGAAAAACGAGAACAATGTTAAAGAGACACGTACGTTTCTAGTTAAGTGTCTTCCTCATTATGCAATGTAAATATAATTAATTAGAACTTTATTTGGCTTAAGTGAACTTTATCAGCATGTAAAATGTACGTTTACTAACTAAAACTAGACAAATTAATTTTAATTTACGACTAAACTACTTACTACTACTTATTTACTTTAACTAGTATTTTCTAATTTACTATGAAACATTTTTTGAGAATTATATTGCCATGATGAAAATGGTAAAGGACATGGGCTACTTTTTATCCCGGAACGCAGACGAAGTCGCGAGCAACAGCTAGTAATCTATAAGAGTAACAATACATTTATTACTTACTAGCTGCGCCCCGCGGTTTCACTCGCATAACTCTTGATTCAGTGAAAATATCGGTATAAAACTATTTTATGTCCTAACCCAGGTCATGGTCTATCCATATGCCAAATTTCATCCAAATCAGTTCAGCCGTTTTAGCGTGAAAGCCTATCAAAGAAACACACTTTCGCATTTATAATATTACTAAATTTCGCCCGCGGCTTCGCCCGCGTGGCGTTCGGAAATTATTCCACGGGAGCGTACTACTGGCATAAAAAGTATCCTATATGTTAATCCAGGTTATAAACTATTTATATGCCAAATTCCATCCAAATCCATTCAGCCGTTTTTGCGTGATTGAGTAACAAACACACAAACATAAAAACTTTCACATTTATAATATTAGAAGGATTAAAAAGTTAGGGTTGGATATACAATATTTAACATATAACTAACTATTTACATAAGATAATGACGTCATTATTTGCTTTAATTAATTATTTGCTTGTTCAAGAATAATATATTAAGTGAAGTTGGAAAATGAGATATGGAAACGATTGTTATTTGTGAGCACATTTCTCTTAGAATTAAATAACAATGTAAGAAGAACACAGTCTCTTTGTGTACCTAGTTAAGAATTTCTGAACTTTGTTAAAATGTTTTATGTATATGTACGTGGGTTTGTCTGTTAGTACAACATTGTGTTGCCAGAAAATGCACAATGTTCAGTAATTAGGAAATTTTAACAAGTAAGGAGTAAAGAAATCGGGGACTTACAAAAAACACTGGCATGAAAAAATACTTGAGAGTTGGAAAACTTAGTTTGCAACTAAGTATGAGATTAAATGAACCGCTATTTTGGTATTTCCTTTTTTGAAATGGCAGAGAAACAATATCGAATCACGATGTCGCGGTAACACCACAAATCTTTCTTTAAAAATATACTACTTCCTTCGCGCTGGGAGCCGTCGCGGTACGCGTTCAGGCCATCTCACAAGCTCTTTTAGGGCTGTGAGGATGGTTCCGAGCCCTCCATCATCAGGCAACCATCATGTGAAGACACTTGCCCAGAGGCCGCCACGCCTGCTAGGTTGTTCAAATGATCAAAAAATATACAACCAAAATCTAAATGAAACATGTAAGTACATATAAAACATCTTTCTGATAACCCCAGAACAAGGTAAGACTTATCTCCCACAACTTAGCCCGTGTCGCGAGTTGACGTTAATTCCGAAAATAAATTAAAGAAGACGCCTCGAGCGGGCAGAGTTCCGAACAAACTGGCGAGCCGGCAGTTAGATGTTGAACAGTTTAAAGAGCTGTTTAGATGAAATTTTCAAAGGATTTGTTTCCCAGTTTTCGCTGTAGAGAGCTTTTGTTCTAAAGTTTCACCTGCTCAGAGATGTACGTGTCGTTCTTATCTCGTTCATTGTGATAATTAGCTATTTTTGAGAGTACAGGATGAAGTTTTGCATGCAAGAGATTGGAGTTGTTCTGTTGGGAACTTTTAAGTTAGCAAGTGGTGGTTTGTGCTTTGTTTCTGAATTATTTTAATGTCTTGCTGTTGTATTGTGAGCTTTGAAGTTATTTGCTTTGTGTGTTTGTTGACTATGTTGATGTTGCTTATAGTACTCACTGTACTTACAATGAACGTCTATACCATCTCTTCAGAATATTGTTCTTCTATACTACGAAACTGCATAGGATTCCACACATGGTGGGGTGTTTGAATGAATTGTCATACTATAACCACCGCCATAGCGTGCTAGGCTTCAACCTTAAACCACTTCCTGATAACAGGAAATATGCCATCTCCAAGGACGCTTGCCCTCCACATTCCGGATCCAGTCGACTCCACGTTAATCCTTTACCGTCCCTACCCAAAATGCCATGAACCCATGTTCCACCCATTATGTCCATATCTTCGCGCTATAAAACATGGTGTTGTCAACGCGCCACGTATTTGCATCGCACCCAGCGATAAATAACGCGGTGCCCACTTTCGCTGACAGCCATTTTGCCAGTTTCCTCTGAATCTAATTTGGAGTGATACATGCCACCATCGCAGACCACAATTACGTTAGTGTAGGGTGCCATAAATTCGGCAATTACAGGCTCGATGGCATAGCAGGGGTGTTAAAATGCTGCTGAAGTACGATTGTCCAGTGTCGCTAAATGGTTATTTATAAATTGATCAGAAATACATGTCCGCCACCATGTTACTTAATGTAACTATTCGTATTACTAAGCTTCTGTTTGTTCTATTTGGTCGAACGCAATAATAATTTCAAATTGTGTGTTTACACTTGTAAAAACTCCAATCAAAGCAGTAAAATAAATAAAAAGTAGTAAAATAAAACTGAATATTTTAGCTATAGAATAGATTTGATTCTTACTTTTTCAAAATTTGAAATGTATTCAATTATGCTACAAGACTATTTGAAAGGGTTTTCATGAAACAAAAATGTACGAATAGGTAGGTATACTCGTATAATAATATGAACTCAAACTCTTCGCAATCGCTTTTCTTGATAGGTCGGATAAATTTTTCCCAAAGATCGTCTGACCGAGCCAGCTACTTCACAACATTTTAGGCATCCTAGGACAAGCAACTTAATGCCGGCGGCGACGCCGCGGCGGGGACGCGCCAGACGCTTAAACTTCCTTCACGGAATCTTGCAAAAAAGATACATATTTTGGCACCACACACGCCGTTATTGTACAGCTTCCTTTATTCTAGTTAAAATTGTGGGGGTTTTATCTTAGAAAAATATGCTTTGTAATGGATAGCTCTGTTTTAAAAGCAGCTAGAAAATTTTAAGCTGGGAATTTGGACTTGAACGTTAGACGGCGACCGGGTAAAGTGACGCAAATTGTTTCTTGAACAAAATATTTAGTGCACCGACCGTACACGGTTCCGAGAATATGGAGACTCCTTTTGTTGTACTTTTAGCTTGACATACATTACGGTGTACCTACTCTATTGTACTCGAGTATGTGATGAACAAAAGTACTCCTGTACAAACACAATCAATCTGCCTAGCCTTTTCCCAACTATGTTGAGGTCGGCTTCCAGTCTAACTGGATGCAGCTGAATACCAGTATTTTACATGGAGCGACTGCCTATCTGACCTCCACAACCCAGTAACTGGGTAATACGATACCCCTTGGTAAGACTGGTGTCAGACTTTCGGGCTTCTGACGACCCGTAACGACTGTCAAAGATCCATGAATGACAGCCGGGACCAACGGCTTAACGTGCTTTCCGAGGCACGGAGGATTCTCGGTATGTAAAGATGGTCACCCATCCACTGACCAACCCCGGCAAGCGTAGCTTAACCTGATGGATCGACCAGTGCGGCTGTTGTTACTTAGCCACGAGCTCCTCTACAAACACAATATATTTGTAAAAAAATACAAACAGCATACCTGACGTCCAAGAAAAAGGAAAAAAAGAAAAACATTAACATTTAAACCGATATAAAATGACGCAATTCACCGAACAATGACTGTAATAACGAGCCTACTGTGAAAAGAAATCTACAAAATATATTTTTTACAACTGGCAATATTGTCAACGCTGAAGGAAATTATGTTCCAAGGTATAAAGGAAGGGTTTCCTTGTGATACGGGTATGTTTTATAACCATAATAAAATATCATCGAGGTATAAATCATTGGGTATTTTGCTGGGAGTCTTAAAATTGCCCTTTCTTGGCTGATTTACCAATGAAATGAACGTTAATATTCCATTTATTATCGCGTCTCAAGGCCGCTTTAGGGAAATGTAATAAATCAATGATTTAAGCTTAATTCTTCTCTTTGAGAATTATTACGATTTTGCTAAATGATTTATTTGATGTTGTTTGATTTTGGGAGTTATCCCCTTCTGGATGGTTTGTTACGTTAAGTTTATTTTAGATAATACTTTTAGACTATTACGAGTAGTTCCTAAGTTACTTATTTTGGCTAATAATTGAAGCTACTTAGTAAACTAAGGTAGTACCTAATCGTCTTTCGTGTGGTTAGTAGGTGTCAGAGTTTTAAAGCGGCCCATGGGCCTCTGACTTGGCTTCACATGCCGTCGAGAAATATCTCTCAGGCATGCCGGTTTCCTCACGATGTGTTCTTTCACCGTTTTTGAAGCAAGTGATAATTATACAATACACACATGAATCCGAAAAGTCAGAGGTACCTTGGATTCGAACTCGAGACCTATGACTTGGCAGTCCGACGGTCACACCACTAGGCTATCACTGCTACACTAAGGTACTAATAATAACCTAATTGTGTGACAGCAATTATTATTACTAAGGTGGTAATAATAATTGCTGTCACACAATTAGGTTAGATCGCTAACACACTGGGACGCCATGGTGACGTCGCCGGCTACGTATCCAAACAATTCGTACTGAAATCTATGACAGTTAACTCACTTGGCTACGGTCTGGCGACATCGCCAATTTGGAAGCGTAGCCATGTCCAACCGCCCCTTACGTAGAGACTGGCTACTCTGGCGACCTGGCGACGTGTAGCCACGTCGTCAGTATTTTGTATACAAGTAACTTACGCCTACCTCACTCAGTTGCCAACTGATCCTCAGGACTATCCAATGTGGGAAAGTCAAATGAGGTTGCAAAATAATTATGCCTACTTATTTTGCAACCTCATTTGGCTGCAGTAGGTAGCTAGAGGTAGCCATGGTGACGTAGCCAGTGACGTCGACATGGCGTCCTAGTGTGTTAGCGCTTTCAATAGCTCAGGACACATTCCAGCAAAAAATATGCCACAAAACTAAAATAAGAGGTTGAGAATTAACTAAAAAGTCCGCATAACCAAACCTCTAGAGAGACTAGAGGGCACAAAAGCGGCGATGTGCACTATTTGCAGCTGCATCAATTATTAGGCGCACTTTGCCGGCCTCTGTGATAGATTGCATGCCCTAACAAGTAACGACAACCGACGGGAACAACTGGTTACCAAAAATGCGAGCAACAACAAACAAAACTGGTAAAATGCACACTGTTGCTTATCACTTCGCGGTATACAGGCGTTTTTGCGTGATAATTACACACATAAAACGAACACATATTACGAACATAAAAGACAAACTAAACTTTAAATATCTGTTAAGTACAGTCACGAGCACAAATACCTTACAGTTACATAACATTCAAAATCGTGTTTCTCGTGAAATAATAATTGCAACTTTGAACAAGGACCGACTTCATAATAGTTATATTTAATAATAAAATTTTCGTAACACCATCAAATATCTATATAATTACTGTAGGAGTTTTAGTTTTTGAATCTTGCATATGTGTCAGGTATTTTCTGACTGTACGTAGAGATACTCGTAAGAAAGCAGTGTTCGCTCTAGAACTAGGTAAACAAGATCAAATCTACGTGCTGAGGCGGAGACGGCCGCAGCTGCTGGTGGTGCCGCGCGGCAGGACTAACTTGCTGCTAAAAGCGCCAGTTACTCGAGTTTTACGTACACTTAATGAAATCGCCGAAAGAATTGTCATTTTTTCCTGTTCATTGAATGAATTCGCAAGAATAACTGCATACCATTTGTGTTACAATTTGTAAAATAAGTATAAGCTAAGTACCACCCTATCGCTTTGGGATTTCTTGTTATGATAGAAGTGTTGTGTAAATAAAAAAAAAAAAAAAATTGGTTGCTAATTTAATTGTATAATTTATTATTTTTGTGACATTGATTTTATATTCCGTGATTACTTTAACTCACACACTGATTATTAGTATTACATGTTAACATTTTAGGAATATCGTATACTTTCACAATGTTTGTAATTATGTGAGCACCATGTATCTATCACATAATTAATTTTATTCTAGGTACATTGTCTTCTCATATAATTATTTAAAAATATATATTGTAAAACATTTTAAAAGAGTAACGGTGGAGGTTCTTGCACATTCTTCTCCATACGAAAACTATCTTTTGGAAGGGCCGACTAAAATCAACAATTTTTTTGGAAATTTTGACGTTCAAAACTTATTTGAAATAAATTATTTGACTTTGACTTAAATGAGAATAGTTCATGCTGCTGTGTTAAAAATGTTAGACTGTCAGTAAGGTGATATCAGAGTCAACTGCCCAAGGTACACTGGAGCATGGTAACTCGGAAAGGCAATTTTAATGCCGCAACAAAAGCAGTGTCGCGTTGCACTACTTGCAGCCGCATCAACTATTTAGCACAAATTACCGCCCACTCTGATAGATTGCCATCTAAAAGCTGCAGTGACCGTTTCCGAGTTACTGTTTAGTAAATCTACTCTTAAAATAGACGAAACTACAAAAGCTGCAGCGTTTGCAACTCTTTAATTATTCAAGATAAACAATTATTAACTAACGTAATAGACAGCAAGCTTAAACGACGATTATTTAAAGACAATAAAGACTTTAATACTACAAAAAACGACCCAGAATCGAAAACAACATTTTAACCTATCAATTTACATGAAAAACTAAGGCGAGTACACAAAAGCGGTGTCGCGGCTGCACTATTTGCAGCTGCATCACTTATTCAGTGCACATTATTGGGCACTTTAATAGATTGGAATTTATTACGAATCCTTAACTTGAACACTAAATGACGAATCGATTACAATTTCTTTACTTTTCACAATGAGCCTCGTATTCGTGGTTAACTACAGTTGCATAAGATTGTTGTAATGGTTGTAGCAATACGTTTGTGTTTTCTTAAAAACAAGTTACTTGTAACAGTCAGTCAGTAGTGCAGTACATGTTTCCAGCAACATAAATATCTGTTACAGAAACAATGTTGCGCAATTTTTTCCAACCATGAATACGGCTTTACATGAAAAACTAAAGCTGAGTACACAAGGGCGGTGTCGCGGCTGCACTATTTGCAGCCGCATCACTTATTCAGTGCACATTATCGCCGTCCGGTGCGGAATCATTGTGGAAGCGCCGCGGATATTTTTGGGGCACTTCAGGAATCTGTCATTTTGGTTGGCAGGTTGCTATTGGAAGTGCATGATTATTTCGGGTTCCAGATTGCAGTGATACGCTTCATTATTTAGCTGGTTACATGTTTTGTTTTGTGGAGTGGTAAAAGGGGTTCCCCCCTTTTAGAACCTATAGTATTCTAGTCTGCAAATGTGTTCGTTTAGGGGCTGTCCAGAACTAGGCGCGTCCTTAATCCCGTCTGCACGCAAGTATTAATTATTATTAATGTTCGAATGACGGCCTTTGTTTATGCGTATCACATGGTGCGCACAATTTGCGTTATTGTACAGATCATAGTAGCATTTATGTTGGTTTTTTCGATTTCCAATGATTGAAAAAGGCACTTCAAAAATGTAATGCAGCACAGTTTATTTAGGAGTCTCTAGCTAAGAAAGACGGAAGGAATCTACGAGACCATGTGATAATTCTAACGCAGCGGTCTAAAACAATTGCCTCGAAAATAGTCTGGCACTGATTAATTTATGAAAACAATTATAACAGAAAAGCATGGACGCTAGACTACGGTAGCCATAGAGAGCGTATTATAAACGGTAAGTTTCCTTTGCTTATTCAAAAAGCTTTGAAACATTCATAGTTTGACGTCAACAATAGGTATAAATTAAATAGGATTCTCGGAATAACTTATTCCTTGTCGCAGTCACTCCACAATTTCCTCACTATACCTGCCAGTAGTACGTAAGGTCGGGCTTTAAATGTCACACTTGATATATATTTTATTCAGAAATCTTCATTACATACACGGCATGTACTTTGCATATTGTTAGAAATGTGAAACTTTGGCCGCGCTATCATGCAAATGAAATGTAACACGGAAGCAATTGTGCGTAGTTTATGAACAAAATCCATTCAGAAGGACTGTTGTTGGAACCTGAGTTAACTTACGACGCGATGCCAACGAAGTTACGCGATTCACCTGGGATTGTGATTGGCTCCATTTTGTTTTGAACTGTGGAAGAAAACTTAGACGAAAATTTATGATTGGTATGGAGTTCCGACATTATTTCGGTATGCTATCTAAATTAAGTAAAATAAATATAGCAAATATCTTTTTTTTTTTGTCGCTATCAACCCGACATTGTGCGCGGCATTTCAACATTAAAATCTCACAGATACTAAAAGCCGTATCTTTTCAAAAGCGAATCATTTTCATTCACTTCACAACACAAAACCGAGTGCCTACGCAATTCCCGCAGGACGTCCTAGAGTTTATCTCTGAATTAAATTTGTTTGCGAGAATTTACAGCACAGAATTCATACAGACCAGTGTAATTTCGTAAACAGAGGCTTCTCCTAATCGAGGCTCTTCCGGAGTGCATCCAAATGGGATTATAAAAAGGACACGTCTGCAATTGCATTGGAATTTCAAATGAGTATATTTTTTTAGGCCGTCTGAGTGTTTCGCGAATTAAATTAGAGCCGAATAGTAAACTCAGTCTAGTCGGCTATTTACGTACGTGCTCACTGCCGTGCTCGTGCTGAGCAAATAAACTGCACTCAGATGAGCATGCCGAGATGTCATTAAAGTTTTAACGTATTTCAGTTCGGAATGAGAATAATTATCATGTCTGGTTATGCTATTTCTGGAGTTTTTATCGATTTTCCTGAACAAGTGCCAGCAACTGTCTAGGTTGTGACATACAAGATTGTCTGCTCATTGTGGTAGTTTTTTAGTGGAATTGTGTCGGTTGATAATACGGTCATGAACAGGATTTCATACTTCTTCCTCTCTCTTGTCGGTTTGAGCTATACAGAAAAAGCTCGGCCAGCTCGGGCTGTGGCACAAATATCGCCCAGTTATAAACGAAGAGAGGTATGAGGAACAGGGTGTAAAGTTCACTCATTCCCAACTCAGCCATTCCCCGGCGATTGATGTCAGGACGTTGTATATATCCTAGTCGCGCGGTAAACGCTGCTTGCGCTATGCAAGAGTTTTCGTGACGTCAGTGTGATGCGTAGTTCGCATGTGGCGCTGTAGATGCCGCCACAAACGTGTTAGTAATTAGAACCTTCTAAGATTAGTAAGTGCCGAATAGTTGCTGCATGTTAGTAAAATTAATAACATACTGCCATACCCTTGGGTATGGCAGTATACAGCTCCGCTTCCCTTTAAGTAAAGTATTAAATATTCATCAACGGAACGTCCTAAGTACTCAAACCATTTCCCACTTAGGCTAGTATCAAACTATCAGTTGATCTCATTCTGCATTTCAAACAGCTTCTGTGTGTTATAGCGTTCAATATCGTAATTGACGTGCCGGCAGCGTCCGGAGCCGTCCGAAGCCGGCCGGATTATTGCGACTGCCGGCGACTGTACAAACGGTCTGTCAGTGAGTTCTCGCTTTTATAGTATGGAATATATTGAGCATAGTGGTGTAGTAGATGTTCAGCAAACGAGAAGCGTAACAGTGTTGTAAGTTTGAACTTTATTGTACGTCTCAGCTTTAGCAACTAAATTGTTATAACCTTTTCGTTATTGATAAGTACAACACCGAAATATTAAACCGTTGGTGTGTTTTAATTGCACATTGGTTGATAAATGTTCTGTAACTAAGTGGCATATGTGAGATATCACGCAAAGTTAAACTTAGTAAGGTTCCGTTGGGACTCTTTGGGTACGGAATCCTAAAATCACCACATTTTAAAGCGTAATCAGACGAAAGCATTAAAAGTAAAGCGGCCATGACAGTATCCTAACTAATATTATAAATGCGAAAGTGAGTTTGTTTGTTTATTACGCTTAAACGGCTGAACGGATTTGGATGAAATGTAGCACATTGGTAGATCATGACCTGGATTAACACATAGGATACTTTTTATCCCGATATTTCCACGGGATCGAGACTTATGCGGGTGAAACCGTGGGTGCATCTAGTATTTTTAATATATCGCACATAAAATATTCGAATGGCAATAAAGATCAACTGCTCACACTTAATACAAACAATTTGCTAATTGATTGCAGTAGGTGCGGGCTCTTCAGACCATTCGACAATTTGTCATATCGACAACCAATATCCTAATTGACATGTGTAGGAATAAAACGATCTGTTTCAGGGGTGGCGCACCTTTTTGCATGTGCGTGCATTTGTATCGTAGAAATTGTGGCCATGACGGGTCTCTGAAAACAGAACGGCAAAGAAAATGAAATCATACATTAAAACCCTTTACTAAGAAAGTTTCTCAACAGAAAAAGATGTAGAATAAAATGATATAATGCAATAAAGATCAATTTTATTTTAATAGTTTTAATATTTTTTTTATTTTTTTTTGTCGAAACAGTGATATTTATGTTAGTAACTAAAAATTAAAATACATGACACAATAATATTATTATAACTAAAATAAGTAGTAGGTAGGTAGGTACATAAAATCAAATCTCAAATCTCTAAATATTATAAAACAAAGTCGCTTATCGCGTTTGTCTGTATGTCCGCGTTGGTCTTCTAAAATACGCAACTGATTTTGATGAGGTTTTCAACATCATTTAGAGAATGTATTCCGGAAGGTTTATTTAAATAATTCTTTTATATTAAACGTGAACGTAGTACTGAAACTTGACGTTTTATCAAGTCGTGAAAAAGGCACTTTTTTTTGAGTGCTAACTAAATCGCTACAGATAGATAAAAATTATATTCTACTGGATTGCATATCTTAATTAAATCAACAGAAAAGTCCACGATTGCTTAAGTCTATCTTCTAAGGATGACCCACAGTAACCATTTTTATCTGTCTTTTATCTAAGAACCTTTTTTATTAATCCTTATCTGATAAAATATATTATTAAAATTTACCATTATTTTATAATTAAGATTGATAAATGCCTGGACATTACATCATTTAAATGAAAACTATAAAATATATCACAGATTCAAAATTATGCGCAGCAAAATAATTATGGCTGACGGCGCGCGCCGTAGCGCCATGACTGACGGGGGTCAATGACCTTTGCTCGAATTTTAAAAATCGCAGTTCCTTAATAGCTATTAAGGAACTGCGATTTTTAAAATTAATATATAATTGATTTAATAAAAGTATTTGGACATCCAAACTCCAGAAATCCTCCATTTCTGGAGTTTGAATGTCCAAATACTTTTATTTGTTTTCACAATTTTTTTCATATGTCCAGTTTAACGAAATAGTGGGATCATCCATAAACACTAGACCGCTTTTGTTTTTTTAATTCTTAGGCCCGTTTACACGGCGATGATCAGAGCGATATTTTGTTACTGTATAATTTGGAATCATTCGACAGTTTCATACTGCATTTTGTTTTTAACCGTGTTAACATTGGGATGTTGAAGTGTGCATCAGTGCATTGCACTCGTGCGAATCAGGGGCGGGTGGGTAGTTGTAAAATAAATTAAGAAGTTAAATCGTAATCTCGACATCTTTAAATTCATTAAAATTAATATTTTAAAAACTAATACTAAGAGGGTACAAAAAGACATAGTATTAAATTATATAATTCGGTATTATTGAAAGAAGTATTGAAACAAAAATGAGTTATGTTTCCAGAATTTTCTGTCGTGCATGTGCCACAGGTTTGCCATCCCTGATGGCTTTGATGCAGAATTGAGGATCGGCTTTTAGGTCACAAGATAAGGCAAAGGTATTGTTGTGTGCAGGGATCAATTACACAGGTTTGAGAAGTGCTTTGTACGAGTATAAGTGAAGTCGAGTGATAACTATGGAATTGATCTGCGTCTTACTGCAAGACTGTTATCGTCATTATCATCAGTGCAGAGATCTTTACAGCTGAATGTTGATTAGATGATAATCGTTGTAATTAAAGTATACCTATACAATAGGGATGACGCATGAGTGAAAAAAAAAATTGTTTAGTCCGTCAGTCAGATAATAAAAAAATATTAGACACGTATTTTTTGCTTAATCATATTAATATAAAAATGAATTAAATAAAGCGTATTAAAGTTGGATAGCGAGCTCGCTACGTCAACTAAGTATAAAAGTCTACATATGCGTGACGTCATGCCACATTTTAATTCAATGTATCGCCGTAATTTTTTGATAATGTAAAAAAAGAAAAAATAGTGTCTAATATTTTTTTATAATCTACCTGATGGACAAAAAATAATTATGGTCATCATTCCGATTATGTATGTGTACAAATAAAAAGCATGGTGCTAGAAGTGTAGATAATCTACTGAATTATTTAAAGAATGACAACGAATAAGCTTGTCGAAACTACAAAACTTTTCCGTTTATAACGCAATAGAATAGTCTCCGTTGTGATTATTTGTGATCGAAAAAAACTTTTTCAACTCCCAATATTTGACAATTACAGAACCATTATGTGACTAAAGAACTTTCTGGAAAGTTAGATAGAAGTTAAATTGAGAAAACACAACAAACAGTGGAAGGTTATATAAAGGATCTAATAGTGTTTCCCATCGTTTAGGGCGAGTACGCAAGGGCGAGTAAAATATGTGACAGCGTGGACACGCTTCGCGGAGCGGGGAAGAAATGTAACCTTTTGAGACCTTTAATATGTATGAACATTGTTCCCGAGATACATTACATAATAAGTAGAATGAACTCGACCGTGTCGATGAAAATGTTTTCTAAAGCTTTGGTTTCCAAGGAAGCGGTAATAACGGCTGCATTAAGGAGCATTTTTTGACATCTTGATGTCAAATATTGATGAAAATGACATATTCATGACGCCGATATAATATGACAGAACCAGTTTCCTAGGACACTAAAGTTTAAGCCCAGGTTCGCACGGTCGCTTTTTTTACCCGACAATTTTTTTTCGTGAATTGGGTTTTCAACTCTCGGTATGGAGCCGAACATTGAAAATCCAACAGAGCACATCACAGCGCGTAAACAAAGCGCCAGTGCGAACCCTGGGTAACACTCGAAAATATCTCGCGAAGTGACTACAGATTGTAAAATACAGTTATAAAAACTGCGTTCGAAAATTTTAAACATCGATTTTCGAAATGATGATAGTTCAATTCGAGCACGTCAGCTTAATGTTCAAACAAACTTTTCTAATAAAGATTGCTCCGGTGTGCGATCAAAAAGTCGATTCACCGTCTTCATTACGGGGTGCCAATCACATCGTCTCGTGTGAAATCATAACTCAGCAAGACGCCAACCCCTCTCGCTAAATCTTTGGGGAAGCTCCATCTATTGCGTTTAATTATAGCCCGACCCCAACTCTCCACTACCTGAAGATCGTTAATCTTTCTTAAAGATATATACCCTGCCTTAGAAGAGGCTTGCTTGCTGTAAGCGCTTCATACAGCGCTGTACGCGTACTTCGTCTAACGGCACAGTTTAACCTTTGCCGCTGTTTTGGCTACATTTGCTGCAGGGCTGGATTTAGGAAGTTTCGCGCTAGGACAAGTTTTCTGGGTTAATTTGTTATAGTTTTGACGGCAAGAGATATTAAACCTATTTTGTTATTCATTTCAGTCGGTTTATCAATTATCTGATGAACGCAATCTTTGTTTTATGAACAGGTATATGGAGAGTTTGTACAAAAATAGTCACAATAATCGATATCACCTGCAAACTGGCAGAAGGCCAGAACAAGGTTTAGCAGAAACGTAAAAAACATGATTTATCTTCGACATGATATGGCCATTACTTAGGGCGGTCGCGGCGCCAATCTAATCTAAATCCGTCCCTGGTACCAAATTGGAAAGTCTTTGAACTTTCCCCTCTGGGTATTAAGATGGGTGCACGGCTTTACGTGTTCAAATCTCTGAATCGACGTTTATGTTTATTGATTAGCGGAACGAAGGCAGATTTCAATGAGCTCCATTAACCAATTTGGTTGAGTTCAGACGGTTTAAAGTTTATAGCGTTTCAGCCATCAAGTTGATTAGCCGACGTCTGTCAACTGTTGCTTTGAACTTTTGATTCTGATTTGCATAATGGTATGTCTTTAAACGGGTCTTACAGCGCGTTACACTTTCGCAGTAAAGTGTAGACGTCTTTAGTTGAAAAAGCAAAGTCTTCTACTACTAAATTGCGGGGAATTTGAACAAGTTATTTTTATGAGGAGGTCTATGTTCAACTAGATTTATTCATATTTATTGAAGTAAAAATACCTAGAACCTCTGATTAAAAACACCCCTGATCCAATAAAACTCAATATTGACATTACATCTCTATACAGGGTGGACATCGACGCGAAAACTGTTACCATGGATTCAGTACGTGATTCTGAACCGCCCTGCGATAAAAATTTTCGTCGGTTATTAAAATAAAATCTGCTGTTCCATACATAAACCACATAGGTATTGCACTTTTCTATGAAACAGCAGACATTTTTTTAATAACTGATGAACTTTTCAACGTCCCGGGGGTTCAGAATCACGTACTGAATCCATGGTAAAAGTTTTCGCGTCGATGTCTCTACCACCCTGTATTTACACTTGAAGTCAGACAACTTTTTTCAATTTGTACACATTTGAGGACACAGACGGTTGTCCTAGTCTTTGACACAAGTCGTACAAGAGCAGTACACACAGAGTACAGACATACAGTCTGACCACGAGCGCTAAGTAAATACTCCTGCGTCGGCGCTCGCTTTCAATTAACGCAGTACTACGTAGGTACAGTCTGCAGTTACCTATGATACCTGCCTTTGATGTCCTCTCATATTCGTCCGACTGTAATGTGTAACTTGCTTTTGTGAACGTTCATTTTGTAAGCTAATTTAGTTGATGGTTTGTGGGGAGTTTATTGATTGTTTGCTTTGGACTTGTTGATGGTGTAGGCTGTGTAGGTGATGACAGTGTGTACCATTATTATGTAGCCTTGGTATAGCATATAATGTATAAAGATGCTGAAAAACTTGAGCATTCACTTGTAATGAGCTTTCTAGCGAATTTTACACTACAGAAAAATAAACGGGAGCGTTATAGCGAGCATTCTAGCGAGCGTTTTAAGAACCATTCTAGGGAAAGAACAGTAAATTTGCTTCGAGTTTGTTGCCGAGCCGAGCAATTCTGTCATTGTTATTTTTTTGACGAGCATTGACTGGAGCGTTCGCTAGAATGATCGTGAAAATGTTCGTAGCGATGTTTGGGTCTATGCTTGACTTTGTTCGTTGTTCAGTTCAACAAATTAAAAAACGGATAATGCTCGATGTTCTGTTACAAGTGAATGCTCAAATCTATCAGCACCTTTATACAGCCTATTATATTCCCACTGCTAGAACACAGGCCTCTCTTCGAGAGGGAGAGGGCCGTAATCCACCACGCGGGCCCAGTGCGGGTTGGTAGATGGCACATGTCTTCCAATTTTTGGTTCTAGGACATGCCGGTTTCCTCACGATGTTTTCCTTCACCGTTTAGTGAACAGTGGTGATTAAATTATTTACACAAAGAAAAGCGCCTGCCTGGGTTCGAACTCACGACCTAACAATCGTAAGTCGGCGTTAACACTGGGCCACAACTGCAACAACCAACCTTGGTAATTATACCATGATTGATATTCAGCCATTCGACTTTATTATGATCAATAATTCAAGAACTACGACAGCTGATACACGCACAATGACATTAGACAGAGATTTCTCCAAAAATAAAATACAAATTCAATAAAGAAAACATCCCATAAAACAGAATTGAAAAAGATTTACCCAACTTTAACATTTAATGACACCGAGGGCCTTCCAACGAGCTCCTAAAGAGACAACTACATAAATGTCCTCAACAAAAATGAAGACGCTTCCCTGAAACTGGAAGATTTATACACTCGAGGTCCTCTGAGCTTCAAACCGAAGACAATGGAAAGGTCTCGACAAAGTTATTTAAATTACGCGACAATTTTCTTGGGCCATAACGTTTAAGTGGTGGAGGCGTCGAGACCCAGCTAAATGAGGTTTTAAGCCGTCGTTTTCATGAAAAGGGATTCGCAAAGCAGATTTGAGGCAGACGTCGAGGCACGGTTGTACAATGGCGGGACTCATCCCTCGATCCCGCGATCCCACGACCTGACAACTCTACGCGAACATTGCATTGTTTTACGAATATACTGTGGCTTATGACACTTCAAATTAAGCGAGACGGTTTTCGCCTTTTGTTTCCATTCAAAAGGTGTTATCATTATGATATTTTCTGCTAAATTATGTGCCATAAATTGGTATTTATATGGCATTTGTTTTAAGTGAATCTGAAGCCTGATTCCAATATGAGACGTGCTGAAATGAAATAAAGGCTTTGTTTAATGTCTTTCTCAAGTGTTATATGAAAACGGAGTTATGACATCATTATCATTTCCATAAAAGATAGTCTGTTAATTCCTTCTTCAGCATAATTATGAAGACATGAATATGTTCCTAGATGAGGTTATTCGAACGTACGCAAAATACAAAAAAAAACGTAGTGAGGACGACGGTGGTTTCGGAGCTACCCTTGAAACCGTTCTGAACTGGGCACACTGCATGGTATGAACAGACCAAAATTAATGTAACATTGTTAAAATTTCAAAAAATGCATAATTTTACCGTCACTTTTAATTTTGGTGCAGTTATCTATCTGTAGCTTTCCTTTTAAGTTCTTCTGCATCGTAATTTTTGAACACGTGAATATGTTCATAACGAGGTCAGTCGGAGGGACGCAAAATAAAAATAACACGTAGCAAAGATATATTGCATGGTGGTTTCGTGAGTTACCCTTGAAACTGTTCTTGGCACAATGCATGGTATGGGCAGATCGAAATGAATGAAGAACAAAGGTTTGTTCAACTTGAAAAAAATGCATAAACTCATGTCACTTTTAATTTTGGTTCAATGACCTATCCATAGCTTTCCTTTAAAGTACTTTTTCATCCATTTTCCAACAACCAATTTTGACCAAAACCTATACATATAAATGTCTCATATAAAATGAAATGGATGATAATTTGGGAATCTCTGTGGGATACTTTGAGCGTTTATTCTAGTCAAGCATGCAATAACTATTGTTTAACGGAGACATTTTTATGACTGTTTCAAATTGGAAGCAATTTTATTGACTTTCGTAATTTGGAATAAGTAGTCTGCATTATTTGTTCTTTTGTTTTAATAATTATTTGCATGTCATACCTATTGTTAATCAAAGAGGTCATTAGCACGTCTGTACACGTTCATGAAACCGTTGAAATGTAGCAAAACATAACATTATGCTGCCTATTAAATTAAAATGTCTTATAAATCAATAAGCTGTTTGCTTAGCATTTGAGTAATATTGCATTATGTTCGTATTTTTCTAAAGTTTACCGAAAATTTAAAAAAAACGATTCAAAAGGTTAGAATATTATAGATAGTTACAGATTTAACCTTTTAAATGATTATCATCACGCTATACCTTTATGGAGCTAAGCAGTCAATCATGACATATACATATAAAAACGGCTGTTTTAATCAACTTTCAATAAAGCTTAGTGGTTCGACGACTGCTTTGCAAACCTGAGGTTGTTGTAAGTTCGATTCCTAACTATTGTGAATTTTTTATTTGGTAGTAAGTAGAACGTACTCATAAAAAACATGAAGTTGGGGCCTCTGCAGTCATCTAAGGTTATAATAAAAATAAATATCTATGGTAAGGTGACTGTAAATGAGAAATCCTCCTCTCCTCTCTTCGCCTCCTCTCTTCGAGAGGGAGTGACAGCCCACTCCCTCTCGAAGAGAGGAGGCCTGTGTCCCAGTAGTGGGAACAGTACAGGCTGATAATGATAATCTTTGCTGGACAGGTTTTTTTTGTTAAGAAGCATTATCAGTAGAAGTTTCTACAAAAACTATAGTAACATTTTCCAGTAGGTAGGTACGCATGTGACATGTAAGGTGCCTCGCATGTATTGAAAATGACATAAGTTACCAGAAAATCGAATACAGTTAAAATTCTACTACAGTGATCGACATATCAAATAACACAAAGGTAACCTGACGAGGTAGTACAAAGCCTCAGTTTAACATAACTTGTTGCTATTGTCTTTGCATTAATTGAGTTGAGCGTCAGACACTTGTTACCTAATGTCACCCTTTTTTTTTTTTTTTTTTTTTTTTTTTTTTGGGTGGGAAATCATCAAATGACTCCTCCCGCTCTGGGCAGAGCGAGAGGGAGTGTCAGACTTTTACTGACTAAAACCCACCCGTGTTCCTTCCGTTGCCTATGTGCTGGGGCCGCGATATCCCTCTCAGACAAACCCGCAACCCCAGCAGGACCTAATGTCACCCTTAGCTCACGTTTAGTATGACAGTTGGAGCTGCTAACTTAAATTCTAATTTCGCACGCCTTCTGTTTCGAGAGAATTTGAGATACGAGCTATGTTACACTCAATTTAGTGCGTAAATAATAGGTAGCTTTCAAAAATAATAGTACTTAAGGCCGTATTTCAGCCATTTCGATCATTTTCAGCAGAGACCAGTCTTCGGCGCGGAAGATATTATAGTGCACAAGTGTGTGCGCAGGCACAGGTGCACTCGCTCTTAACTAATAGTCCGATGGGAAGGGATGGGGCGATGGTTGACTGCCCCGTTGCTCTCGTGGTCGTAAGCGCGACTGCTGAGCGTGGGGTCCTTTTTTTTTATTTTAATTTTTTTTTGACGGTGGGCAATCATCAAATGACTTCTCCCGCTCTAGGCGGAGCGAGAGGGCGTGTCAGACTTTTACTGACTAAAACCCACCCGTGTTCCTTCCGTTGCCTGTGTGCCGGGGCCGCGATATCCCTTTCGGACAAACTCGCAACCCTGACAGGCATTGGCCCTTACGGACCCCGTCAATTGGTGCTGACATCTCTTTGAGGCGCGCGTCGAACACAACGCGCCGTCGGCCGGGCCTGGTCCTAATCGGACGGCGAGCTACCCATTGCCCACCGTCTGCAAGCCCGCGCCTACGGTGGCCGGAAGTCGGCTCGCGACTCCCGACGCCCGGGGTGTCTCCTGCGGCGACTAGTTGCGCGAGGACGCGCATCTTGCATTTCCCTCGCGCGCTCCGCCTCCTCCTTCGCGAGCATTACTGCTTCGCAGAAGGAACTGACGGCTTCCCATACACTCTCGCTCCGGACCATGGCCTGAACCAGGGCCGGACGCGAGAGATCGCCGCCGCCGATCGCCTCCGTGAGGACACGGCGGTGCTCCACCCAAGCAGGGCAGACCTCCACCGTATGCTCCACCGTGTCCTCCGGGCGATCAACACAGAGGTGACACCCGGGCGTTTCCTCCCGCCTTATTCGGAACAGGAACCTCCCGAAACAGCCGTGTCCGGTGAGGCCCTGCGTCAGGCGGAAGGTGAGGACGCCGTGGCGCCTCTCTAGCCACTCCTCAAAGAGGGGACTTATCGCCGCAATTGTGGCGTGCCCGAGCGTGGGGTCCTGGGTTCGATTCCCGGGTCGGGCAGTGTTATTGGGTTTTGCCATTAGGAATTTCTTAGTAACAGCTCGGAGTTTGGAAGGCGGCGGTGTGATACCCCCGTGCCTCGAAAAGCACGTTAAGAGCGTTTATTCTGAAGGTGGGCAACGTCGCAAAAAATAGATGTCAAATATTTCACTGTTTTGATTAATTTGGCAATATTACTGTGTGGAAATAAAAATGTTGCTAACTAGCGAACTAGAATATTGATTATGAAATGCAATAATTATTATCGTATCACCGAATGTTTCGTTTTAGATGTAAAAAAACTATTTGGAAACTTTCCAAATGCGTTTTTTACACCTAAAATGGGTACAACATCAAATTCAATGTTTTAATTGCAATTCATTATTAATATTCTAGTTAGCTAGTTAGCCACATTTCTAATTTCTATTCAGTAATATTGCTATAAGAATCAAAACAGGTAAATATTTGACAGTTATTTGCGACGTTGCCAACTTTTAGGATAAACCCTCTTAAGCCGTTAGCCTCTCTCCGGTCGTGTCGGAGGTAGCTTTCCTCCTATAGGCATTATATTACATGCTTCCATAAAAATCGTGTTATCGAGCTTATGGCGCACTACTTACTATTCATTACTTCTCGTAAAAGTTAATTAAAAATAACCAAACCAATAATCAACATAGTGCTTAAACATTATTGCTACCATTTAACTCGTGTGTTCCATTATAACTACACTAAAGTGGTAGTTAGCCGTTGTAGTTCTTAGCCTCTTAAGGGAAAATTGACCTACTTCTTAATTTCCTTATAACTTATCCACGTCATATAACTTAATATTACAAGTAAAGTGCATGCTGTGGACGTGCAACGACAACCCAATTAAACGTAACGAAAATTCGTTCAATTTTTTTATCGATATTACACTATCCTGAAGTATTTTGGATTACGTGGCAAACGCAATTATTATCGCCCATAGATATGATGAAATACTTCAAACTAAATAAATGTAATGTGAGATTATTTCCAATTAAAAAATCGTTAGAATTTACGTTACGTTTACTCGCGCATTCGTGCTGGGCTCAGTACTGTTACCAAGTTACGAACATTCGAGCATTTAGCAAAAAGACAATGATAAAACACAGAGTACCAACTACCAAATAAAAAGCGAAAAAAGAATAGCCATCAGATACAAGTCACAGACTACAAAAGTCCGTCACAAAACACAGATAACGCGAGTTTTCATGAAATATTAAACTAGATAAAGCATCTAGTCTCCGAATAGTTTCCAAAGAAATGGTCGTAGTTTACCCTAATGCGATACACTCAGTCATCGGTCCTTATCTAACTGAATATATAGCGGGTTCTTCGGCTATTAATCAAAGAGTAGTTTCAGCGGAAAAATGGTCGGAGTTCATAATTCTGTCGCTTTGATAACATCTCGACGGATGTAGACGATTTATTGAACTGTTTGATGTTAGCCTGTGGTTATGATGGAGCTGTAAATAAAATTGAAGAGATAGATACTTGGGTCCGTGGTTAATACAGAAATAATGTAGATACAAAGTAAGGTTTATACTGCATTATACATAGATTGATTATGATGTCATAAAATGATAATTTATTATTATTGAATAGCTTCTGACCGCGGTTTCGCCCCTGTGGACCCTAAATCTATTTCTAAAATAAAAGTAGCTTTAGTTACTCTTTATAACATCAACTATATGCCTGTGAAAGTCCTTTCAAAATCGGTTCAGCCGTTTCGCAGATTAGTCGGAGCAAACAGACGGACGGAAAGACAAAAAAATATTGTTATAGGTGCCGTATATACTTTCATATGTATTTATTTAGTAAAAAGTATTTTTTTTTTTAATTAAAAACGGACACTTTAATTTTATGTATTGTATTTATTGTATGTATATATGATCCTGTTTGTAGGATATGTTTGTGCCAATTAAATTAATTATGACACTTTTCAGATTCCTCCGGGATGGCAACACACCTGTGATATCTCTGTTATTAATTTCTATTGACGGTGTCTACTGACCATCGGTGGATCGCCTTCTTGTTGGCCACCCTATAACATAAAAAGCTTAACTATTCGAAAATTACACATTCGTGCCGGTTGATGTTATCAGTGCAGCGCACATAAAATATGTATTATTGTAATATTAAAAAAGTAACGAGGTTGTTTGCAGGCGCTCATATATTTTCCATGGTTGACATTTATTAGTTATGCATAGGGATGGGTTTTCGTGCTTTGTTCTTTTATTGGGTAACCTGTGGTTTGACGGTTTGCGTGGTCACTGACAAATCTATATCTATCTATTCTTCTAATAATAAAGCAGAAGTAGAATGTTTTTTTGTTTGTTTGTTTGAACGCGCTAATCTCTGGAACTACCAGTCATATTAAAAAAAGTCTTTTGCTTTTGATAGCCTAATTCTTGAGGAGGCTATAGATTATTTAACATCACGCTAGGGCAGGCGATGCGATGCGAGGGGAGGGGGATGGGCCCGACCTAACTAGTTCGCATCGCATCGCTTGCCCGCGCGAAAAGACATATCACGCGACGTCGTGGCAGAAGCTAGTATGATTTTAAAAAGACAGTCTTATTGTAAACATGATTAAAGATTCCTTCTGTTAAAGGTCTCAAAAAATCCCATAGGTAATGTCTGTTCCAAATGTATCTGATGAAAATGTAAACTAATGAATCAGAAGACGTGGATGCCAATTTTTTGTGCCGCTTACAAATTAATTGCCTTGATTTGAATACTTAAACCCGAAATTTTAATTTTAGATCACCTTTAAGATTGTAAAAAATCTTAAAGGTGATCTAAAATTAAAATTCAAGATTCATCAAATTTGAGAATTCAAGTTAATTTTATAGTATAGCCTTAATTTTCGTCGATGATTTTTCAATTACGATTTAATAATGTTAGTTGAATGCTACGATATATATAATTTACGATAATTAGTGGCAAAAGTTAGATATAAAATTGAAATTCTCTAAATACAGACATGAATGTGTTACTCAATACCCTTATGTGAGTGATTGCGTAAAAAATTACCTGAACAAAAGTATCGGATGAAAGTGTAAACAAACCCTGTTTACACTTTCATCCGATACTTTTGAAACAGACTTTAATTGTGGCAAGAATTTCAAGCAATACCTACTGCTTAAACTTTTGTTTACTGAAAAATTATTTCAACCCAAAAACCAATCAACTTTATTGAGAATTTAGTACCTATTCGTGGCTATGTAATAACAGCCACACGAGTCGATCGATCAGGTTAAGCTACGCTTGCCGCGGTCAGTCCGTGGATGGGTGACCATCTTAACAAAACGAGATCCCTCCGTGCCTCGGAAAGCAAGTTAAGCCGTTGGTTCCAGCTGCCATTCTTGGATCTTTGACTGTCGGAAGCTCGTAAGTCTGACAACCAGTCTTTCCAAAAGGGGTATCGTGGTATCCAGTAACTGGGTTATGGAGGTCAGATAGGCAGTCGCTCCATGTAAAATACTGGTATTCAGCTGCACCCGGTTAGACTGCAAACCGACGCCAACATAGTGTGAAAAAGGCAAGGCAG
The DNA here is from genome assembly GCA_916701695.1 of Agrochola macilenta. Lineage (NCBI taxonomy): Eukaryota > Metazoa > Arthropoda > Insecta > Lepidoptera > Noctuidae > Agrochola > Agrochola macilenta. The sequence continues at coordinate 15,259,491 of OU753560.1, read as the reverse complement.
ATGGCTTATTGCTCAGATTACAATAAATCTCGTTTTATTATCTCATCACCATAATAAGCACCAGGATTGCACAGATAATAATCTCAATACCATTCATCGCTAAGCCCTCTGACATCAATACACAGACATACATACACAGCTCTCAAATGTAAGTACTTACGCTGTACTTACGTTTGGTATCAAGTGTATTGCGTTCAGTTCAAGTGGGGATAAGAGCTCGTCGGTGATTATCGTTGCCCTTAAAGGGTATCTGGAGATTCACTTAGTAATAATGAGCTTTTGTTACTAATAGGAAGGATTTATTTTGGGTGTTTCCTTGTGGTATCCGGTACGATAGTGTAGGTTGCTATGTGAATTCTGAACCTACGAATAAAATAAAACCAAATACCAACCGACGAGGAAACGAAACGGCGGATGGACTGTGCGGAAGATGATATGGCTAGACAGGGGTGACCACAGAGATGACGACTAAGGCAGTGGCGGTCCCCCCATAAAAGCCGAAAAGCCCGGCTTGCCTTAAAAAGTGAGCCTACCAACAAAAAAAAAAAAACTTATAAAAGCAACCAAGTCAATAATCATCTCGCAAGAATTGATAAGAATAATACCTAACATTAAACTCCGCGCTGCACTGTGTCAGCCGCGCGCTTTATAAGCTACGATGCCAGGTTTACGTACTCAAAGAATAATATTTAAATTCCGCGCCGTTTTGCATCACGCACCGTTGCCAACTATCTCGGATGCAGTTGCGATCTCGCTCTAACACTATAGCGATAAGTAGGACGCGAGATCGCATCGTAAATGAAAACGTAATTTTTATTCTTTCTCGCTCGCACTTGTGTTGGCTTTTATGAGGCTTTTTTACATCTCTTCTTTCGCATAGAAATAGTTACGTTTGTTGATACCATTAGTATGTACCTATTTCGCAAAATGTTCTAATTTTTAAGCCCGGCTTTTGATTTTTTTATGAATGGAACGAATCGTGCGTTTGATTATGAATAGTAGGAGTAGTGAAGCTGCGCAAAACGTTGCGCAACGCGTGAATTTCTATAGAATGATACAACTTTAACCAAATTAGTTCAAATTTGTTTTGAGCGGCTAGGTACTGGTGCACTCTTTTTCGCTTTGATATTTTTTCATTTTCTGTGAATTTAAGTGTTGTGATTAGTTTTTGCTGTGATTACCTTTGTTTTGAAGTGATTAAAAAGTTTCTTATCATTAAAATGAATTCGGAAACGCATGCAATTGTTCCTTGTGAAGGACTAAAGTGTGTGCAATCCTTACTCGGAAAGGTAAATACTTTGAGTTTTACAGACAAATATAATCTCGTTGCTTCACCTAAACCTACCCCTGATTTGAGTATTTCTCAGAAATGTAAAGGACATCCTAGGCATTTTAGTCGATCAGCGTACAATACTCATTGGGTTGTAGGCTGCTCTCATTTGAACAAATTTTTCTGTTGGTGTTGCATATTTTTCTCTAAAGATGTTAACAAATGGAATACATCAGGTTACGATGATTTAAATAACTTCGCTGGTGCCCTAAAAAGACATCAGAATTCTCAAAAGCACATGAATGCTGTTATTTCATTCTGTAGTTTTGGTAAAACACGAATCGAAACTTCTTTATCTCGTCAGTTATGTGACGAAATTTCTAAATACAATATGCGTGTCGATCACAATCGCGCTGTTTTTCAAAGGTTAGTAGATGTTGTGTGTCATTTAGCACAACAAGAACTTCCTTTCAGAGGTCACGATGAGTCTAAAACCTCATTAAATAGAGGCAATTTATTAGAGCTTGTATCTTTGCTTTCTAAATACGACCTTGTCTTAGAGAAACATACGCAGCAACAAGATGGCAACAAACCCGGGCCCAGTTACTTATCGAATAAAATTCAAAATGATATTATTCATTCCATATCTGACGTTATTAAATCTCGCATTGAATTGGAGATTAATACTACAAAATTTGTTTCTATAATTGTTGATAAAACTCCCGATGTTAGCAACAGAGAGCAATTGTGCGTTATTTTGAGGTATTATTATGGCAACGACATACATGATCGTTTTTTGGGGTACGTTAATGTATCTGAAAGCCGTACCTCGGAAACTTTATCTAAAATAATTTTAGATTTACTCAATAAATACAATTGTATCGGAAAATTAGTAGCACAAAGCTACGACGGTGCAAGCGTAATGTCAGGAATAAGAAATGGAGTCCAACAAAAAGTCAAGGACATTTGTCCTCAAGCTATTTATGTTTGGTGTAATGCTCATATTTTAAACTTAGTGCTTTCCAAATCATGTGGTAGGATTAATGAAGTCAGTTCGTTTTTTTCTGCCCTTCAGGCACTGATTAATTTTTTCAGTAACAGTACGAAACGTGCTGCTTTTTACGACAGCCATTGTAGCAAACGATTGCCTCACCGTTCTGCAACTCGTTGGGCATATTCATCGCGGATTGTAAACACGGTTTTTGAACAAAAACTTAATCTTATCAATCTGTTTACTGAAATGACTGACAATACGCAGGAATGGGATGGTGATAGTAAATACTCCGCAGAAAACTTTTATAATTTGCTAACATCTTTTAATTTTAATTTTTTTCTCTCCCTGTTTCACACAATATTTGAAAAGACCGACGACTTGTACAACATAATTCAAAAATCGAAAGTCGATGTTGGTTATTCTAGTAATAAAATCAAGGAGTTTCAGTCATGGTTACATGTACAATTCCTTCCAAAATTCAACGAAATTTATGAAGGTGCATTGTTAAATAATTCAGCTCCTCGTTTAAGACGTAACGTCACTTGCGCTCGGACAGAATATAAACGGATCTGTGTCCAAATAATTGATAACATATCTTCCGAAATTAACGATAGATATTCTGAAATATTTAAATTACAGTTTTTCCAATTGTTTAATAACAAACTTTTTGATAATTATAAGAGAGTTTTTCCGACAGCTGCATTAGATTCGTTATTTAGCATTTATGCAAACTATTTTGATTGGGAAACTTTAAAGAGTCAGTTGATAAGTTTGTATTCATCACCTGAACTAAAAGAGCGCAATATTTTCAGTTTAATTGATTTCATACATGAAAATTGCCTTCAGGATGCCTTTCCAGAACTTTTAAAGTTAGCTTATTTAATTGTCACCATCCCTGCGACAAGTTGTTCCGCGGAACGTGCTTTTTCATCTTTAAAACGTATTCACACATATTTAAGAAATACTCAAGGACAAGAGCGGCTTTCCGAATTATCGATTATTGCAATAGAAAAACAGCTGTTGGTAGAATTAAAACGTTCACCAACTTTTTACGCTGATGTAATTAAATCATTTTTACAGAAAGATAGACGTTTGGATTTAGAATACAGAAAGTAATTTTTATATTTTGTAAGGTCCGCATAATTAATTGAACAAATCAAAGCAGGCGCCAGAATCATGCTCTCTAACGAATTGACAACCAACAACAAACGGCTTTTATCAAAGCCACTGAAGGTATGTCATTGCTGATATGTATCTGTAAATCTATCTAGTAATACCATGCCTTCCGTGTGCTTTGATGTTTGTCATCTGTCTGTGGTAAAGAAGCGAAGAATGAAGAGTTATGGCTGTTCACATTGTGAGTAATTATAAATATTATCAACATCGTAAACAATGTGTAGTTGAAAATTACAAATCAATCAATTATTTGTGCGCCATCTATGTAGTAGCCGGATTCATTGTAATATTTTGCCAATAGCGACTGTTGCAACTTTGCGAGCGATACACTCGTTCGCAAAGTCGCAACAGTCGCTATTGGCATATGAATTAACTCGAAGAGCTCTGTTGTGCCAACATTGACAAAACGGTTTTTTTTTTATGTCTCGGCTTGCCCTAATTTTGAGCCCTAGGTACGCCGCTGGACTAAGGCTGCCTGTCCACTGGGGCGGAGAGGAGACGAGCGGAGTAGCGGTGTGCCAATATTAACCAATGGAATTGAATAAAACCTCCGCTCCGCTTCAGTGGACAGGGATTTGCGAGCTAGTTTAAAAATTCATACAAAATCGGGAAGCGGAGCGGGAAAACGGAGCGGAGAAGCGGAGAGGGAAGCGGAGCGGGGAAACGGAGCGGACAAGCGGAGAGGGGAAGTGGAGCGGGTAAACGGAGAGGCGATGCGGAAAAATACGTGAACTCGGTCTAGCTCCGCACAGTCTGCAAAACTTCACTCCGGACAGCCCGTAACTCCGTTCCGCTACCTCACTCCGCATCAATGGACAGACACTGTCCGCAACTCCGCTCAACTCCGCTGCCATTCTCCTCTCCGCTGCCTCGCTCCGCTTCAATGGACAGGCAGCCTAATAGAGAAGTTGCGCTGACCGCAAATGAATTGGGATATTGGCAGAAGAATGATGTAGTACCTACCTAATTAGCTAAATTAGACCACCATAAGAGTATGGAGGGTCTTGTTGCTATAAAACTTTTACTCTTTCATGTGCTAACTAGTACATGAATGAGTAGAGGCTCCCACAGTCAGGCGCGACGCTGCGGTGCGATTCTGGTAAAAACAAAGAAAGAAAAATGCGTTTATTGGCATTACAGCAGAAAAATACACCTTCTTAAAAAAGGGGCTCAGCTCAGCATAATGTCAGATGGCAACACAAAGTGTACCACCTAACGCTGATTTTCGGCTGCAACCCACGAGTACCATACGTTAGAATATTAGAGACAGGGAAGTGTGTGTCCGTTTTAATGAATTATCTGAATAAATTAAAGGTAAGTAGTAAAAGACAGGATAATATGAAAAGCTCACCAAATCGAATAAAATGTTGTGACATACAACCACAATGAACTTCCATTAAGTTTTCTTAGAGATTATTTTATTAGGGTCGCGTCGCGCTGTCGCGTCGTGCCGTCTCGCTGGAGCCTTTAAACGTAGCTACAGTTCTACAGTGTTTCCCGTTAAATTATTACAGAGAACCGTATATTAAAAGGGGACTTGTCTCAAGAGGATAGAAATAGCCTCCTTCTGTGTTCTTATAATAAATCTTTCCGACATGCATAGTGATTTTGATAAGTAATGTTTCAGAAGTCCTATGGCAGCATCATTGTAATGAAAACTGTCAGTAAACTTTTGCTCGCAGTTTTATCACTAGTGACTGCCAACGTTTCGCACGGTTTTTCCGACTTCCCAAATCTTCGACATTTCTTTATTTTATTTATTTGTTTTTTTAACTTACACATGTAACAAAATAAAATAGTAACTAACAGAAGACTTTTGACAGATTTAATAGCGGGTCCCAAACTAGGCACAGCCTGTATCTTGGTGACCCAAATTATACACTAAGTTAATAATTCAACGTGTTCTGCTAGCGCAATAGCAATACTAAAATTAATATTAAAATTAAAATTCATAAATTAACAACATTTTACAAGATTTACAAAAATGTGAGTACAAAGAAACCAATAGATTACAAACAAAACATTTCATGTGAGTGAGTGTGCAGGAGTGTAAAAAAAAAAAAGGAGTGTAAGTGTGTGAGTGAGGGTATTTAGTATACGTAAACCTTCCGGAATAAATTCTTTAAATGATTGAATAACGCATCAAATTTCGTTGCGTAGTTAAGAAGAACCACGTGGTTACACAGAAAGACACGAAAATTGACTTTAATTTAATAGGTATTATACGTATATAATAGCTATTAAATTAAAGTCAATTTTCCCCTACCGGTTTCCTCACGATGTTTTCCTAACCTTATACGTATATAAGGTTAGGAAAACATCGTGAGGAAACCGGTATGCCTGAGAGATATTTCTCGACGACACGTGAAGGCAAGTCAGAGGCTCAGGGGTGGCTTTAAAACTCCGAGTCCAGGTTAGCCACTAACCACACGAAAAGAAGAAAATTAGGTTAGATTATTTATATCACAGACTAATCCATTAATGCAAACACGAACTCACAACTATTTAGCACACATTTATTGTATACTTTAATCTCGTAGGTACTACTCTATTTCAAATATGAAAATCCCACAATCACTCGCTAAAAAGCTTTTAACAAAATTGGTGTCAATTTTGTTTTTAGCTCATGTTAGTCAATAGAAAGGTTCTGAATAGTATGTAGCCATTCTATATGAAGTACGTGTGTATTTTAACCGACTCCAGTGGTTTTCAAAGAGATCGAAAATGAAATATCGAGTGCCAGTGATGATGATGAATGCTTCACGCCCGGTGAATCCACGTCGTGTGACTGTACCTACCTTAGTGAATGAATGGGCTTTGTACTGGAATCAAGGGTTTATATGCTATCAAGTTGGGTGTCATAGTGTCATTTAATTAGATTGTGATTTTAATTTTGTGTTACGGTATATATTGCGTAATTCTAGACATTTCCGTATTGTTATTGAATTTAAAATATCGAGTGTCTTTGATCATGATGAATGATTGATTGGCGATGAATCCACGTCGCGTGATTGTACGCTAGTGAATGAATGGCACGACTTTGTACTAAAATCAAGTGTTTAAAGTATATACTGGAAAGTTTGATTGATGTCTACCTGGAGTGTTTAAATTGGTGTAGGTAATATGAAACACTGTTTATAGTTTGTTTCTGCGCACCTATAGGTGAATGACGTTGTTCCTACTGCAAGCATGGTCTTTGGTGGTTCATTTTAAATCTCCTGTCATTGATTTGATAGGCTGTTGATTTTTATACAGCCATATGCCATGGTGTATATGCCAGCAGATTAATAATAATTGATAAGCTCATCAGTGATTTCGGAAACAAATATGAACTTTCCTCTAGCGATATACCTTAGCTATAATAGTACTTACGTTAGAAAGCGTAAAAATTATATCAACTCAGTCTATTGCAGTCCACTGCTGGATTTAGGCCATTCCCAGGTCTCTCTCTCACTCTGCCTTCCGCATCCAGTATGCCTCAGCCACCAAGCCACCACAAGTCATATGCTAGAGACAAAAGCTTGCATTTTTGGAAAAATCTTTCAATAACATGATTTAACTTTTCTGTTGAAACCTTATATCATCTTCACAAATAAACCATACATGAGCAGTGGCGAACCATATTAGAGCATCCAGCAGACGTGCTCGTATCAGTGCCTGAGTTTAGAACTCGTTATCGTGTGCGACGGGCCTGAAGTTTGCCGAACCCTCCCGACGTCGCCCGAAGCCGCCTTCTTCACTAACAATAAATGCTTTGTCAAACTTTGACCTGCCACCCGGCTAGATAACCGGCTTGCGTTTGTTTCCAACTAACTTGTCAGTTGTGTTTCTTTTCATGATTTTTGTAGCTTCTGTTGGTTGGAAAGTGCTTTAAAATGTTGAATTTTTTGTATGTTATGTTGACCTGTTTAGAGCAGTTTTCAGAGAAAGATGGTTTTCATGAGAAGTCACAGCCACCAGTTTGCGCCACTTTGACAAGAGGTCTTCCATTTCGACAATGAATATAAAATACATAGTGACGTTCATTATTCGTTTATCATTAAGTCTGGACAAAAAAAAGGTGGTTTGACAGGAAGGACCTGACATCTCAATGCTGCCACCTAGTGTACGTCATTTCAGAAAACCCTCATTCTGAAATAAGCCAGATATTCTCGCTATGCAAGATGCGGGCCCAGTGCGGGTTGGTAGATGTCACACGTCTTCGAATTTTTGATTTTAGGACATGCCGGTTGCCTCACGATGTTTTCCTTTACCGTTTTGACCTTTTGGCCTATGACATTCAACTCGTAAGTCGCGACCATTACCACTGGGTCACAACTGCTCTGCACAAAGCTGCTGCTGCACTATATTTCAATTTATAAATTTACGTTTTGTCGTGCAACGTATAGGTACATTTTTTTTACACATTTTCCTGAAACTTTTAATCAAATCTTATCGGAGTATTTCGCGGAATTTTATCACCACAATGATCTATGAGTCATCCATGTTTTCGGATTAGCGTTCTGACGTAAAAATGTATTGATTATTATCCGCTATATTAGTTGATAACTTACGGCCTTGCCCGTCAGAAAAGCCTTTCAAATATATTTTTTTGTCATAGATAAACATAGGGTTTTCCTCTGTGATACACGCACTAATATGAGATTAGAATTATATCGATTGACCATACGTAAGTACGTCCGGGTATACACCAAAGTTCACATCCTGGGTCAGCTATACCTATTGATAAGGTTGCTAATGATATCTTTGTAGAATAGCGAATATTTTCAACACATCAGGACATATCCTCGAGTAGCTAGCTAGCGAGGAGAAGTAGATTATACAAACATTTGATACGAGTATCGTATGAAAAAATATAAGTGCTAACATAATATCTAATAATTATATATAATTAGTATAGTAAACTATATATGTATAAAAAAATCCTAATATAATAATATTAGATTTCGTTCAGAAAACTGATGATAAGCAGGTTTTTGAAAGATTCCTTCTCTCCTACTATTTCTAAAATATAATTACATGTGGTCATTATGATCACATATAATTTTAAGTAGCATATTGTGGAATGCTAGTGAAGTACCTATTGAGTATTAAGTACCCACTGAGCACGGAGACGCCTCGGTAGCCGCTGCTAGAGGCAGTATTGTCAACACATTCCATAGAAACCAATTGTGTCACCGTTTATTAGCATTACGACACAAATGACATATAGAAACTGACGGCTTGGAAGGCGGTCTGAAACAGTAGTTGAGCGCTCAACGCACTTTTAACACCACGAATTTGATTGGTTTTTCTAGACGCTGCCGTCGCGGCGATTTCGTACTCTGTGTTTGTAACCATGCTAATAAAATAAAGCATTAAGAATCATGGTTACAAACACAGAGTACGAAATACGAAATAGCCGCAGCACACGCGTATGCTTAGTGTACTTGTCTGAAAGGTGCATTGATAACAAGACAAATTACCCCAACAAATTAAAAATATCTTCGAACATAGTCCCAAGAACACTCTCCTGACTCCATTATATACTGATCACAGAGGCTTTATGGGGTTCGCCGGTACACGGGGGTAATCCATGGCGTAATAAAGGGGCACTTTTTCGAAGATCTCCTCAGATAAGGGAAGGTGAGCGGCGATATATCAGAAGATTAGTCGTTTGCCGCCGTCGAGAACGCGTTGAATGTAAAGTGGTTATAGGAAGGGTGGGGAAGGCTTCTTGAAGTGTCGATAAGAATATTAATTTGTTTGATTAGTTGGGTGTTGAAGGATTGGTGTTGAGAGAGTCATTATGCGCTTGGCCTAAAGATTGTTGAAGTAAATAAGTGATTGCGTGGAGTTGGTGTAGGCGTGTCGATTAATGTAGGTAGTAAGTTTATCAAAATATTGTGATTTTTTTTCACATAAATGTTATGTGTTGTGTTTTCTGAGTATAATAAATTTCACAAAAATTGTGAATAACTTTTTGCACACAAATGTTTTTTTCGCCACAAATATTGTGAAAAGTTGTAAACGAAAATAATAGGTTTCAGAAGTTAATAATTTCCATAAATTGTTTAATCTAAATTCTTAAGGACTGATTTCAAATAAAACTTTTGCACATTGACAAGCACGATGTAAATTCCTCTATAGATACAGTCCAACAGACAGTTGTCGACGCCCGGACACGGTGCCACGGGAGACGAAGGCGGGGTGCGGGAGACGCGCGGGACGACGACGCGGCGCGAGCCACTCGCGCGTCACTTCACGTCAAAAGCTTGTGCGAACGGTCATCGTTTTCAATGTTAGCATCGAATCATTTTGCCTTATTAAAATACACCTATAGATTATACAGTCCACTTAGTTATTTGAAGAAACCCCAAGAACCACCTCAAACACGGTATTTACCACAAACCAAACAACTTCGATATTTACTCCAGCACATCACTAGTCGGTAAGGAACTCCATAAGTTAACAGCTAGAGCCTGTCATATATCAACGCTTGGTGACATATTCGCCCGTCATGTACGCTTTACATATCCGGAGTAAAGCTACGTCTTGTTGAGCCTACAGGTTTATGAATCATGTTTTTATTGCTTCGGTGTAGTTATTTCAGTGTATATGGCCTTTGTTTTCAATGTTTCATAATGATATCCTGATTTTGAAATGAAATTGTTTATTCTATAAATAGGATATCGGAATCACCTTTCCACGTCATATTAAAAAATATGAAAAAATTCCTAGATGGGTTCGGCGTTTCCTATCTGACTACTCCGAGAAGAACGGCCGAAACAAAAAGTATTTGAAAGTAAGGTTGAGCCTAGTAAAGTCAAATCGCCGTAAAAACGCATTTTATTGCATACTAGCTGACCCGAAAGTTAAGGATCGTAGCAGGTGACGTACTGTAGTTCATACCCCCATGCGGGGAGAAAGCGTGAGTTTATGTATATGGTCTTGAGTTCATACAAAAAAAGCACTTCCATTTTTTCCCGACTTTTCCCACACCACAAAAAAAACACTTTTTGTTCCATAAAAATGTAATTCGGACTATAACGTACATTTAAAAACAACAAAAAAAACAGCCTAATCAGTCCATCCGTTCTAAAGTGATGCGCTTACCAACGTACAGCATTTCATTTTTATTTATATAGATAGAATTATCTATTAAGTATAAAAGCACGTACAAACACACATGCCAATCAAAAACTTACATACCTGTATCATCACTCAGATTACAGCGTCTACTATTTTTAAAACACAAACAGGTATACGATTTAAAAAGCCAGGCAATCTACAAACAGTGAACTCGTCTGTACTTTCATTGATCATTCACTTTACCGATTGTACGTATGCAGTTACCTATCGTATCGTACTTTTTCCTCTTTTTAATGCGTCTGCTCCCCCTCGATAAATTGTAACCTTTGTTAGGGAACCCGTGTTTATGTATGTAATTTGGCGTTTACGTTGCATTCCATGCTAAAACAGCGTAAATACTTGACGTTTAATGAAGATGCGTAGTTTTATTGGGTAGGTACGTTGTTTTTTTAGAATGAATGTTTGAATTAGAATTTGTTTGTCTATGATTAATATAAATTCAAAAATATGAAGTGACAGTTTTCTCAAATTATGTGCATAGACAAGATGTAATAAACTTGTCAACATTTTATAACTTCATTTAAATTTTACAGTTCTGCAACATTGTTTAAAATTTTCGTAGTAAAAGTAGTTGGCAAAAGTGTTGGCAAAAGTCCGAACATTCCCGGGACATCTTTGACAACTCTAAGATTTATTGTCAATAAATTTGTCTCTGTAAACGGTGGTTGTCGTTGATAAACTGTACGAATACTATCCTAAAATTCAATTATAGCTATGTACATTGTATTTAGGTACATCGTACATAGGAATAACAAACACGTCTCAAAGTTTCCCTTGAGTTTAAAACCTTCGCATAAGTTCGTAGAACATTGATCTCCGAGCTTCAGTGCATTATCATCGATCGTCACCGACATGGAAACATTGTCTGGAAGCTGCACAATAAAAGATAAGTAGCTGTTGCATAGTGCTGCCAAAAATTCGATATTTACGGTACTGGTTCCCGGGATATATTGAAGATCCTTATTGGTTCCTTAAAATGTCTGTTGAAATAAAATAAAATGTTGATATGTGGGTGTGAATAAAAAAAACACGATTTCAAGTTTTATAATTTAAATAAATATGCTCTTCCTTTATTCTTAAATTTTTTTTCTGTATACTTGTACATTATTTATATATTTTAGTGTTAGATATATATTATATTTAAGATTGTACACTATATTTAAGATTTGTCATAAATAAAATAAAACCTAAGTAGATGAAGAAAAAAAAAACGTTTTGTTAGAAGGTCGATTCTAATTTATACTCGTATATATAACAATACGATAGCAAAGCTTATTATACTACATAGTACACTGCTACATAACACTAAATAGACTCCTAAAACTCTCACAGTTACATAAGCTCTGTCTACATTATTCCCGTACCGCATTTCTCAATCCCGGGGCTTGTCGCGTAGCAACACTAGTGCGAACCCTCCTTAACTGTTACGTGAGGTATTAAGAATTTAGTGAGAGTCCCGACAAGCCCTCCTCATCGATTCGACGCCAGGTTGTTGCTTTTATAACCTTGTTTTGATTGTAGCCTTGAAGGTAACGATTTACGACTCAATACAATATAAAGTATCGGAAGTTTGCTGTAAAATGTTGATCGGTTCTGTCTTAAATTAAAAGAAGTGTCGTTACAGTTTTTTATAACTTTGTCGTGAGGTTATTGCAGGCTTTGTGAGATATTGTTTTATGGCTCCTCCAACTTGGTAAAGTGTTCAGCTGTGAGTATTGAAAAGCCTGTAAAGATGACACAGGCTTAATTTCGGCTTTCTAAAGTACATAGGGTAGGCAGAAACTACAGAATGCCACCACCTTTCATTTTAGTTATATACCTAACTTTTAGTTCCTGGTCGACCGAGCTGTGCTCGGGTGAAAATACAGAATGCTCATTTAATAGTATAGGAGAGTTCATACTAATTCCATGTATAGTACATACAACATGGTAATGACATTCTAAGGTAGCCATCTTGTACTAAACTTTGGGCGACCGAGCTCAGCGCGGGTGAAAATACGGAGAAAACGAATTTTCCCTGATATGGAGACCCAGAAAATCGATCTAGCTAGATCGATTTTTCGCCCCCGTAAATCCCTATATTGCAACTTTCATCGAAATCGTTAGAGCCGTTTTAGAGAGCGTGATTACAAATATATGTATACAAATATTGCTCGTTTAATAGCATAGGAAATGCCTAAAATATAACTCTATTTTAACAGACATATATTAACGGGAAGACAAGTGTCCGTTAAAGTAACTAAGAGTAAGCTTACTCCTTCATATATTATGTAGAAACATATTCTAAATGCACTGAAAACTTAATGGGCTATATTTCAACTGCCTGTCCACGTAAGCGAAGTACATTTACTAGCCGTTCCTGAAGGCTACGGCTATAAAAGAGCAGGAGAAAAAAGGCTAGGAAAAGATAGGACAGTGTTTGTAGGGTATATTTTCTGACACGTTTATATTAAAAAGCAATTTAGAACAGAATGATAATCTTTAAAGATAAGTCAAAACGATTTTTTCTGTTTTTTTTTTTTTTAATGTTATATGCTTTAGAAAAGGAAAAATAAACTCGGAAAGCACATTAAGCCGTTGGTCCCGGCTGTCATTCGTGGATCTTTGACAGTCGTTACGAGTCGTCAGAAGCCCGAAAGTCTGACACCAGTCTTACCAAGGGGTATCGTATTACCCAGTTACTGGGTTGTGGAGGTCAGATAGGCAGTCGCTCCATGTAAAATACTGGTATTCAGCTGCATCCGGTTAGACTGGAAGCCGACCCCAACATAGTTGAGAAAAGGCTAGGCAGATTGATTGCTTTAGAAAATAGACATTTACACTATAAGCTATGCTTAATCATTCTTAATGGTTTCCAAAGACTATAGACACCTGCAAATGGAATGCCACGTGGTTGTTGCTTCGTTAATACTTAATACCCTTCAAATTAGAACAAATCATGCTACTTTTCGACTGAAATAGTTTCATATTTACGAAAGATGGCTACAGATAAGTAACTACCGTATTTTTCAAGACATATTCTTTCACGAAAAATACTAAATGCTTCGAATTTTCTTTCGTTTATTTTTGTTCATCTATACAAATACAGGAATTTATCCTGTCTCCTACGATCCAAACATAGAACTCTCCTCCCAATTATACTGAAGTGGTGTAGCATCTCTAAAGTACAATACGGTTTAAAATCCGGATGTGTAGACATGTACAGTCATATTCTGAAGTCAAGTCGAGTTATAACAAGACAAACTTGCTTCTAGTCGCTAACAAGTCGCCCAAGAGCTAGGGGTGACAGTCACTCGAATATTGTAATCGGCTTAGTTATCCCTGCCCGTGTATTGCAGCCCTCTAAGGATTATACGTATATTATATAGTAAATAGATAAGTTTCTAATTGTTGTTTTCGGAGGATATTAGGTAGTTTTATGCGGGAGATTATTGCTGGTAAAGGACGATAACTACAAGATACAGTCAGCCCACGGACCCCAGACAAGAATTAATTTGTTTTTTTTTTCATTTTTTTTTGTTTCCAATTTACATTCCATATACTGCATCAATAGGTAGCTACAATTAAGTACCCAATTTTTATTATGTTTTGTGGCTACACATAGATACGATATTATACAACAACGAACGCAGATATTTAAATGAATTCACAGAATAAGCAAGCTGAAGTGGCATATTAGCCGTAGAACCGATGACCGTTGGGGCAGACGTGTTCTTAAGTGACGACCGCGGATCGGCAAACGTAAGGTAGGACGCCCTCAGGCTGATGGATGAGATGGAGCGACTGATCTTCGCAGGGTGGCTGGTAGCATCTGGAAGAGAGTTTCCGAAAATTGAGCTGAATGGCGTGCAATTGGAGAGGCCTATGTCCAGCAGTGGGCCGCTGTAGGCTGGTGATGATTTCTTGATTGAATTCTTATCGATTAAATTAAATTTTATTTTATTAGACTTCTTTGCGAGGCGGACTTTATTTAAATGCCGTACTGCTAGTAAATGGATGGAAACGGATAAAGAACGAGATTCTTGGAAATCCCACACGTGTAGATTAACATAGAGCTAAACCCATTAATGTTAGACTGAAGATTAGTTAGTTAGGATTCCAATAAGTATAAATGACATCGTAATAGGACACGCATGTTTGGATACATAGCTGTTTTCACCAGTTTCACTTTTCAGATAAGGAACGATCCCCGCAGTAAATGAAGGGTTGCGCTAACAGCGCTCGGAGCAGTTTAAAACAACATTGTACTCGTAATTTTAATGATTTATACTATAACTTAGTACTCCAAGATTGTGAATATTTAAAATAGGTACCTACTGTAAAAGTCTGCTTGGTTTTACGATGGAACCTTCATGAATAGTTTAAAGTGAGTTTGTTTGTTTGTTACGCTTTCACGCCAAAACGGCTGAGCACATTTAGATGAAATTTGGCACATGGCTAGATCATGAGCTGAATTAGGATATTTTCATCCCGATATGACATAGGGATCGAGACTTATGCGGGTGAAACCGCGGGGCGCAGCTAGTAATTTATAATTTGATGGCATAATATGAGACAAACACTCATTCGTATTTAGAATATTAGAAAACAATAGGGGGTCAGATAAAAGATCTGACACTCTGACAGAGTGTGTCATAAAATAAAATCAAACGATCTAAAAAATTACGCTTTAAAACTAAATAAATCATTTTATTCATCCGACCCGGTAATATAAGGACAAGGAGTTCTTATCATCACACACACACACACATTGATGTATAGAATTTTGTATTATAGGTTACATACATATTGAAAAGCAAAACAGATACTTTAAATTCCAACAGGCCCAATCAGTCTGTTATTAGATATTACAAAGGGAGATCTAAAAAGGTTCTATATCAAAATAAGTTGGAAACATACGGAAAGTTGGTAAACATTGATCAAAGTGACAGCTGCAAACCCTATTTTCTAAAACAGAATTTATTCTAACCTTCCCCTGTTTCCAGAATTTATTCTAACATTCTAGAAATATGTAAATTTGTCCGTAAGCATCAAGAGTTCTACACAAAACGCGAAGATATCCGTAAACACTTAGGCACCGATCTAGGCTAAACATACCAACATCCAAGCTAAAAATGCATTCTACAAGTCTCTACGTAATGTCTATAAAAATATATAATAAACTACCTGACATATTATAGAAAGAAGAAAAGTCAAATATAATCATAAAGAAACTTAAAAAAATACTGTTATACAAATGTCTTTATGATAAATATACATAAAGGAAAAAAAAATAAAAATTACTGATACGGTAATTATTAATAAATAAATATATAACAAAAATAATGATTACATAAATTAGCAATTATAATATTAAACAGTATAGCAAAAATAATTATTTGAAGAAAAATAATTTATATAGATGAATAAACTGAATTATAATACATATGTATATACAAAAATAATCTAAAACATTTAAGTAAATTTTTGCAGATAAAATAAAAGATAAGCGAAATGTTAGTATCTTATTCTCGATCTCCTGATTTTGATTATATGTAAGTTAAAACTTGTTCCCACAATAGCAACTTAATGATCTCCTAAAACAGGGCTTCCTCTCTCCTACCCTTTTGCTGTGGTCCATAATGATCTAAATTATAGTTACCACCTAAGTACACGTTATGGTAAAGCAATAAAGATATTGAGTATTAAGTATTCTTACTGAACAGAAAAAGGTTTAGAAATATTAAAATAACGACGTCGTTCTTCATAGTCATATTGTCAATATGAGAAACCTTTTTTCTCTTGTTGGTTTTCAGGATAAACCTACCTATTGGATTATCAAACGAAGGTTGTAAGCCGTAATGGATCGTTCTAATTTACACTGAAAACAGACACATATGTAAGGCTACACTAGAAAAACGGTATGTGTGAACAAAATCCCTGGACCCGTGTCACAGCCTCCCTCGGATTTGCTTAACAAGATTAGGAGAGCGAAAAATGCCAGACAATGAGGTCGAATTAACTGTGAATGTGAATGTAGGACAGTTGTTGTTACTACTACACGTGCTTTGGATTAAAGTCGTTTTTAGAAAACAAGGTTAGATATGTAATAAAGTTTTTTTTTGTTTCTCTAATAGTTATAAAAGGATCGGATATTTCTGGTTGATGAAAATATTTAAAATATATACTTCCATTTACATTAATTTTTATTAAATGTAATACGTTCATTACTCACTATTTAATGATGCAAAAATATCGAGTATTATAGCTTTTTTTTTATTTATTTTTTTTGAGTTGGAAATCATCAAATGACTCCTCCCGCTCTGGGCGGAGCGAGAGGGAGTGTCAGACTTTTACTGACTAAAACCCACCCGTGTTCCTTCCGTTGCCTGTGTGCCGGGGCCGCGATATCCCTTTCGGACAAACTCGCAACCCTGGCAGGCATTGGCCCTTACGGACCCCGTCAGTTGGTGCTGACATCTCTTTGAGGCGCGCGTGGAACACAACGCGCCGTCGACCCGGGCCTGGTCCTAATCGGACGGCGAGCTACCCATTGCCCACCGTCCGCAAGCCCGCGCCTACGGTGGCTGGAAGTCGGCTCGCGACTCCCGACGCCCGGGGCGTCTCCTGCGGCGACTAGGGGCGCGGGGGCGCGCATCTTGCATTTCCCTCGCGCGCTCCGCCTCCTCCTTCGCGAGCATTACTGCTTCGCAGAAGGAAGTGACGGCTTCCCATGCACTCTCGCTCCGGACCATGGCCTGAACCAGGGCCGGATGCGAGAGATCGCCGCTGCCGATTGCCTCCGTGAGGACACGGCGGTGCCCCGCCCAAGCCGGGCAGACCTCCACCGTATGCTCCACCGTGTCCTCCGGGCGATCCACACAATGGTAACACCCGGGCGTTTCCTCCCGCTTTATCCTGAACAGGAACCTCCCGAAACAACCGTGTCCGGTGAGGACCTGCGTCAGGCGGAAGGTGAGGACGCCGTGGCGCCTCTCTAGCCACTCCTCAAAGAGGGGCCTTACCGCCGCAATTGTGGCGTGCCCAATCGAGTATTATAGCTAACTATTCAAAAAAGTAAACAATTGTTCACGTAGACTACCAACGTTAGTCTACGCTGCTACGACGTAGTCTTTGCTACGTCGCGCCTACGACGGCTTCAACGCATATTAATTGCTACGCGAAGAAGCGACAACTCAGACTACTATCGTGAACGTTGTAAGAAGTCCACAACTTCAATATGGAAGTGGCATAATGTGTTAACAACTTTTTTACATATTTATTTTTCAATCAGTCATTTTCGTAGAACAAATTACCTGTACGTTTCAATAGCCTTTGATTCTATCTTTAACAAAACCAATATCGATTTCGAGGAAAAGCCTGCTCTTAGTAAAACCAGATTTTCCGGGAAAACCACCCACGAGTACTATTACAAAAGGAAATATTTACAGAATGCTCTCGTAACTAAAAATATTTGTACAAATATTCTATTGAGTGGATATTCATACGGGTCATAAAAGGGTTATACTCGTATGATTAGAATTTTTGACATAAAGAAGTATATATTTCATTTGGGCCGTAGGAGTAAATATTACCTGAAGGTTGGGATCAGGAGGATCAACCCTGTAAAAAAGGATCGTTCGTTATAATTTATGAAAAATAAATTGGTTTTAACGTTTAAGTAGAATAAAGAGATGTGTCGGAATAAAGGTAGGTATAATACGGATTCAGTCGCTTTCAAAATAAACATGGAAAAGGGTCGTGTTTAATACCTATTTTATTTATTTAGGTCTATTTGTTCCTTTACGTAACAATTAACAATTTTATACGTTGACAATTTTATTGTTATTTGGCGTGTACAATAGAAGTCAAGCGTCGAAGTGTTAACTGAAATAATACCACCTGTTACTGTCCTAATGCAGTCTAAAGGCCTCTTCTCATACAGAGAAGGCACGAGCATTGATCACTACGCTTGCTCAAGACGGGTTGGTGATTTCAGACTTATATTAACTATAAGTCCAGGTTTCCTCACGATGTTTTCCTTCACCGATGTCAGTAATGTCCAAGATAAACTCAGAAAGTACAAAGGAAGGCATATAAAGTTAACTCTTTTTCGGAAGACATAATAATAGGTACTTAATTTAACCCGCTTATTTCAAATTCACGACTTAGATGCCATGAAGTTCGGTGGAGATTAGAACAGGGCATTCATTTTAATGTAAATCATATTTCAAAAATGTTTACGTATTTTATGACTGGGGAGGCAGATGTCCAGCACTGGATGTCTTTCGACTGAAACGATGATGATAGTTTTAATGACTTTAATGTTCCCTTATGCATAATTATTATGATCCTACAAATATTATAAATGTGAAAGTTTGTTTGTTCCGATGTTTGTTACTCAATCACCCAAAAACGGCTGAACGGATTTGGATGAAATTTGGCACAAAGATAGTTTATAATCTGATACTTTTATCCCGGTAGTACGCTTCCGTGAGATAATACATTTTCGACCTCCACGCGGGTGAAGCCGCGGGGGAAAGCATATAATATTATAAATGTGTATGAATCTCCATAAGTGTGCAAACATTAAAACAACCCTAATGCCAAACATATTTTTACCCAATATTTCGACTACAAAACCCCTTTGAAATCGTTCAAATTGCATACGAGAACAGATTTAACGGCAATTAAATAACTGTAACATACGAGCAGAATCGTTTGATCATCCGATTCATTCAGAAGCGTTGTGATTAAAAACGCTTTTTACTGTGTAAATAATCCAGAAATAACGAGGTAGCAATTAAATAGAGCTTTGAGACAACATTGGGTGGACAGGGGCTTACATCAAAGGGCTGGCAGGGGGCGTGGTCACGTGTCATCGAAGATAAGTCCGTTACTGAACTGAGTAAGGCCTTAAATTCAGCGGGTTGGACTTTAACTAGTTTTAGTTAGACCATGCTTAGACATTATAAAACCCGACCACCGCGCCGTAAACGGCAGCCCTCTAGTGAACTAAAATACTTTTGCTGGAGGTTTGCGGCGAGCTACGAGTATATTAGATAAGTTATCTATCCTTTTGAAGAAAAATACGCATATCTTTGCGTCGCATATTATTGGTAACCACATATTTTTTCTGAACAAAATAATTATAATGCTTGTAATTGCTGTGTTCATGTTTACGTCAATTATGCATCAGGCGTGCTTTGAACAAACGACTTTTCGTTCTTCATTTTGCTAGTAATAAAATTTAATTTATGTGATTTATATCTCGTAGAGTTTTTGTTTTGTTTTTGTTGTTAGTTTTAGTAATATGTAAATCCTTTATGTATAATGAAGTGAGCAGGCATTCGATGCCTAGCAAGTTCGCTAAAGCAACAAAAATCAATAATACACAACAACAATTTTCAGTTGTCTAATAACGAACTATCGCTGTTTTAGAAGCCATCATTTTATGAGTACTAAACGCTTGTACGCCGCTTAGGACCGAGGAATGTTTAATATTTGTTTCAACTGCTTTTATTAATGACAGTAACTACTACAGCTAAGTACTGACCGTCGTCAGTGGGATTTGTGTTTAATTTAAAATGAAATCTAGCTTCGGGACTTAAACTTTTTAATTGAAATAACGAGGCGGTGGGTGTTTTGAGTTTGATGCTTTTGTGTTTACACTGGGTGTTTTTATAATTAAACTTTTTATTATTTCATACGTGTTTTCATTGATTATTATTATTTCCGTTGCATCAATATTCTACCACCGACAACGCCACTTCCACGGCGTTGTCTGTGGTAGCGCAGAAGTCACTTGAATTAAATACCATGGTTGAAATGTTCTGTGTTTTAAATTAAAGCTACTTATCGAAGTAGAATAAAAGGTAAGGACTATCTTTATAGTGCTTAGCTTTTAAAACTTACAAAATCACAAACATCCATTCATTCTTGTAAGGATGCCCATTAAGGATTATACGTATACAGATAGTTTAAATCAGTTTCTAACCGACTTCAAATGTTCATCGATACTTTCGTCAATTGTGGACCAATTTTGAAAACTAAACTTAGACTATTATAAAAAACTTATTACTTACAAAAAAAAAAAATGGACTTCCAATAAAAGCACTACAAAGTGAAAAAATCCGAAATACGGAAAAGGTTGTTTTTTTTTTGTAAAAAGTTTTTTATAATAGTCTAAGTTTAGTACCTAAGGTGGTAAAATGTCAACAACACAATAAGTTAGCAATTGTTCAGAAGTTCATGTTTAGAAGTGGATAGCGGGCTTTTAAGATCGTCATTTTCCATTTCAGACATCGCTTGTTGCTTCAACCTCTTACATCAAAAGGGCACAAATTCGCTTGAAGAACTTTCTAAAACATTAGGCATACCCCACAAAAAGATAAAGTACCAAAGCCACGGACCACATCAGCCACTGAGTTAACAACCCCAGTGTCGTAACTGGCAGAGCAATTACTTGCTTAGACACTTTTAAAATCCCGCAATCCCAAACATTTGGGAAATGGAAAGGTCGGGAATCCGAGGAACATGATCTAGTTTGTTTCGAATGGAATAAAATTTAAAGCACCAACTTGTTTCATGTTTGGGTTTTATATCTGGCTAGGATTTTGTGCATTTCTCTAAATAGTAGGTCACTTGAAAAGGGGGAGCATATTATACAATCATGTCATAGTATATAGTCCTCTAGACTGTATTTCAGCCACGGCTGTCAATCTCAACGGAGACTAGCCTTCGTCGCGGAAGATATTATAGAGCACAGTGTGTGCGCAGACACAGGTGCACTCCCTCTTCCCTCACTCTTATAATCCGATGGGACGGCAATCCGACGCAACCGGAGATAGATCAGGTGTAGGACCAATGGCTTAACGTGCATTCCGGGAGAATGGGGTATCACACCGCCAACTTCCAGACTTCGGGCTGTTACTAAAAAATTCCTAATGGGAAAACCCAATAACGCTTTGCCCGACCCGGGAATCGAACCCAGGATCATACGCTCAGCAGTCGCGCTTGCGACCACGAGAGTAACGGGGGATAGTAAGATGACGTAATTTTTTTTTTATTGATTTCACATAAACCTACATGGGCACTTATGAAACGTCAGAAGCTAGCTGCACGGTTCCAGTTGGTCGTTTCCTATGGAGAAGAGCCGGCAAGATACTCCACGGTAACTCTTTTAAAAATAACTGGCTTTTACAATATTTAAATTAAGCATGGGAGGATAGTGTAGGCCTTTTGTCAAGTGTTTAACAAAATAGAAAATGGTCAACAAATCTACAAAATAGAAGAGAATTTGTTTTATCCGTCGCTTTTGAAATACGCAAAGCACAGAAGAAATTTTAGGTACACACATACACAGGGCGTGCAGCAGGTTTTGCGCGTTTCTCATTTGAAATTATTGATGTTAGTGCAAAACTAAAATCGTAAAAGATTATAAAGCCTTAATGAAACTAAGTTTTACAGCTAAAACCCGGAGGAATTCTGTATATAAATCTGTATACAAAATCCCATAATGAGGTGGTATCAACTGACTATCAAACGCCCGACGTCGCTGTGTCGGGCAGTTGTGTCCCCCGACTAGTCATAAAATTGTACGTGCGTGTTCGTGTCTATGTGGCGGGTAAAGTGACGAAATAGAGAAATGTTTAAAAATGACAATGACAGACTTTTATTTATAATATTGCAGAGAATATTTTGAACTAGGTTTCTCTATTACTTTATCTATACTATAATAATAATAATACCAGCCTGTTACTGTCCCAATGCAGGGCAAAGGCCTCTTCTCATACAGAGAAGGCACGAGCATTGATCACCACGCTTGCTCAAGACGGGTTGGCGATTTCAGACTTATATTAACTATAAATCCAGGTTTCCTCACGATGTTTTCCTTCACCGATGTCAGTAATGTCCAAGACAAACTCAGAAAGTACATATGGATTTGAACCCACAACCTCGTGATAATAATAAAATAATGAATGTTATAAAGATAAATTTGTTTGTTTGTATGTACTTACCCCTACATACAAACCTGACCGGACCTATCTACCAGTCGGATTTGAAAAATTATTTTAGCATTGCATACCTCAATTCTCGACGAAGTGGCGGGCTTCAGATAGTCTTAGAATAATTTGATTAAAGGTTTGTTTTTGTATACTATCTAACATGATTAAGGTACGTTGTTAATAGCTAGTATTTTCCCAGAGATTAACCTGTTTATGTAATTTTGATAACTTTTGACCAAAGTTAAACGTAAATGCTGTCGAATTTTAATACAAAAAACGACACTCTTCTGACCATTGTCAGAAGAGTTAATCCAGAATTTGGGCATACCGCTTAGGTTAGACAGGCTGTCCGAATGTTAAGGTGTTCGTTTGTTCGCCAGCAGGGCTTAGCGTGAATGTTAAGGAACTGTGAATAATGCAGATATTTGATTACATTATGTACAGAAGACAAATGAGAATAATTTTAGAAATGCCCATAATATTCTCGAAGTAAATGACAGCAGCAAAAATCATAGAAAAAAAACCATAGACCTAACGAGAAATGCCCGAAATCTTCACCAACCAACAACGTTAATAAAAGCACAGATTAGCTCAATCAGATGTGGCCGAAAGCGTGAAAGTCAGTAATTCCGTGTTCTAGCTGAGAGCTGAGCAGACCGCGGGACGTGCTTCGAATAAGTAATAGCAGCTGATTAGGTCTGTACAGGTGTTGAGACGTGCCGGCCACCCGTGCCATTACTGGAGCCAATTGGTGACCAGTATTGGGGTAGCTAAAAATTGCGTGCGATAGTTTAGCTAATAACTTTATGTGATTTATATGAAAGGTATTTTCGAGAAAAGCGAACTGGAAAATTCTGGTTCTGACGTGAAGGCATTGAAATAGTTTGCTGAAAGGTGATTCGAGAACTGCGTAGGGTTCTGAAATTAAAGGAATCAGTCTTACTGAAGAACAAGCATTTTTCTTTTATACGTTAAAGTATCTGATTAGGTCTGTCTGCACAGGTCTTGGGACGTGCCGCCTACCTGTGCCATTATAGTGGCCAATTGGTGGCCGGTATTGGGGTGGCAAAAATTGCGTTCGGTAGTTTAGCTAAGAACTTTATGTGATTCATAGAAGGTTGTAATGTTGGGGTATAAAAATGATGGCGGTTAGATAGATATTTAGGAAAAATAAGAAATAACAAAATATTCTGTGTAACTAGTAGAAGTCTGAAATTGAAATGAAGACAGACAGAATGTGAAACCTTCTAATTGAATACCATTCATCTTTTTACGGGAGTACCGGTACCCAGTGGTATCGGTCCCGACATACGAGTTCTATAGGTCAGTGAAGGAAAACATCGTGAGGAAACCGGCATGTCCTAGAACCGAAAATTCGAAGACATGTGGGATCCACTGCACCAACCCGCACTGGGCCCGCGTGGTGGAGTACAGCCCACTTTTTTTGACAGAGAGGAGGCCTGTGGCCCAGCAGTGGGAAAAATATAGGATGATTATGCTTATGCATCTTTTTTCATTTAAATTGATAAACATTTTACTTTGTCATGTCATTCCAAGCGTCGCTGATCAAACTCTCTCACTCACAATACACGGAATACCGAGGATCACTACAAAGCAAAGCGCACCAAAACCACAACAATTGGAAGTGTCGGTGTATAAGATCAATTATCAAGTCCCGGAGTCCGGGATCCCGGTGCAAGCTTGTTTAGTTACCGTGTCAGAACAATTTGGTTTGCTCTCAACGGGATCGTTTGGACGACAGAGTTGTATGGTTCCTACAGTTTAAACTGTGTATTGTCTATGAATACGTATGAGTAATTGTGACGTGTCTTCGGGGAATCAAGGAATTAAGGTGTACGAGCACTATTTGGACGTGTGTACTTTTAACCGGAGTTAATGAAGTTTTTAAAAACCTGATTAGGTTAAAGTGTATAGGACTTTAATTGTAAACTACGTATTATCAGCGTCCTACTCTTTTATTAAACGCTTTTGTAACTGAATTTAAAAGCTTTTCTAAATTTAGAAAAGCTGTACAATTGTACTGCGCGACATTTTACTAAACTAAAATTATTCTTGCGAGAATTATTGCCATGCGAGATCAATTTATTAAAATAATATCACTAATAAACTTGTTGAGGTATTTCAAGTTATAAATCGGTTTATTTCTATTATAATAAAGATGCTACCTTCGTGAATTTATTCGCGATCTTCCCATCAACGCCTTAATGCCTAAAAGATGAATGCCAGTCCTCGAACTGCTTGATTTATGAGTTCATCTTCCATCGAGACTGACGCTGTATTACACTTAATTTTATTTAAGATTAATGTTGCATTTCCTTGATCTATTTATTTCCGAATTAGATTTGAAACTGAACATTTTTCATCCTAATCTACGGATGAAACGAAAACACTTTTGTTTCAACTTAAATCATTGCTTTTATTTCGACGCATTTCACACTGGACATAATTCACAAAGATACCGTCGCTTTTTATTTTTAAACTGCAATAACCAAGGGTCCGAACGATATTTTTTGTAAAAAGGGCTATAGTGTCCCTTTTTGTGTTTAGTTTATGGCCGTTCAATGTTGTGGAAGTGTGTGGAAAGTCAGAGATATGGCGAGAACATAACACGCCATAAATATCGAGGCCAATGTACGGATTTATTCGCGTATAGGCCGAAAAAGTTTTTTTTTCTAAGGAAAAGGTTTAAAGTTTGAAATGTGTGTTTTGGAATTTTTATTTATGGGAGCTTACATCTCGTATATTTTGGAAAGGGGACGCTGCCGGCCGTCGATAGTGTGTGCAGTGTCAACTAAAGCACGCGCTCGAGCGTTTTCGACATTCAGTCTAGACTTTATTGGTTTAGACTTAGGGGCTTTTTGGGAATTAATTTCAATAAAATTCACTATTGAGGCACTGTTGAACCGGGGATCATACCGAATGAGAAGGCATAATAAAGAAAGCTGATAATGTTATCAAACATAACGTAACATCACACCTGTAATTCACGAAGGGTTGGGCAGAGGTGTACCTTTAGTACACCCACATTTCACCAACATAAGTCCCATGTAAGAGGCCTTATTACTTGAGACTTTAACAAAAAATCCAGACTCCGGGCTGCTACTGAGAAATTCCATATAGAATACCCAACTACACTTTGTCTGACCTGGTAAACCAACCACTCGAAAAAGTGACTAAACGAAAACCCAATATCCACACGATGAGAGTATCCACTTTAACCTCCACTATTAAGTAAGTGACCCAAAACCAGGATAAACCTCTTTAGATTTGTGCCAAATAGATCCTATTTTACCGTTACAAAAAGAGGGCAATGTAAACCGGTAAACCCTGTGTGTCGTAAACCAGCCAGTGTTTATGTTTCATTAGCTTGTTTTGTTGAGTACATACTTAAGAAGCTGTAAGTGTTGAGCCCAGGTGCACCCGCGACTATTTACTAGCCGACGCCCGGGGTCACTACACCGGACGGCGAAGGGTGCCAAGAATAAAAAAAGACGTGGAGATTACTTCTTTTTATTTATTTACTAGCGACCCGCGCCTGCTTTGGACGGTTAATATGACTTGAAACATCGAGATCTCTTGATTTTATGTTATTTTTATAATAATTGAATATACGTATACTTATAAACTTTCCGGAATAAATTGTCTAAATGATGGTGAAAACCGAATCGATATCCGTTGCGTAGTTTATAAGACGCGGTCATCCAGACATATACGAAAAGCGACTTTATTTTATAATGTGTATAAAGTACAGATTAAGTTTTGTGCACAATAAAGGTATGAAGGTGGACAATACCAAGGCATTTTCTACCAGTCAACCAAAGGTGGTAGGGAGATGGTAGGTGCATCATTTTTGAGAGGAATTAAAACGGTTTTACGTGTTTTTGTTGGTTTTATCGTATTCTTTATTTTTTCGTGTGGTTAGTGACTAACCTGGTGTCAGAGTTTTGAAACCGCCCATGGGCCTCTGACTTGGCTTCACGAAATGCGAAATGCCGTCGAGAAATATCTCTCAGGCCGGTTTCCTCACGATGTTTTCCTTCACCGTTTTAGAAGCTAGTGATAATTTTACGATACGCACATAAATTCGAAAAGTCAGAGGTGCGTGCCTTGGGTTCGAACTCGAGACCTATGACTTGGCAGTCCGACGGTCACACCACTAGGCCTTATGATGTTGTATGGAATGGTATTTGTCTGATTAGTGAATTGGTAAGATTAAGTGATATTGATATCAAAATGATTGTGTTATGTACAAACAAAGGTGAAATGAAATTTGTTGACATTATTATGATATGCGATAAATGCAGATTATGACGCTGAAACTAAATTTAGATTTTGAAAATGTATGCCCTGAAAATGATACGGTGCACGAAATGAATCACACAGATATGCGTAATGATAAAATATAATAGATAAAATTTCAAAACAAATAATATCATTGAGCAATACTCCAAGGATTCTCCTATCCAATTCCAAAATTACGTATACGTCGAAGATTATCGTTGTCAGAGCCCCGCACCGACCGGAAGCTGCACAATGCGAGGGCGACGCGCCCGACCACGGTTATTATCTACCTGCAACGTCACTTCCGCCCGGACCATCCCGTTCGGCGCCCTTTCGCTTCGTTGAAAGGGGGCTTCGATTTTTGAAAGTGCATGTTTCTATTGACGTTTCCCTGCGTAGAAAAACTTTACGCGTGGATTCTCGGGAACAGAAAATATTGTTTTTGTTTTAATGGTTCTTTTTAGATCCTTTGTAATAAATTAATTTTTATTTTATTGTTATTGAATAATTTTGTTTTGGGTTTATTGATTTTGTTGGTTCGAGTTGTTTTAGGTTAGGAACAATTTTATTGTTCTTTGGTTTAATTAGAAAAAGCTTTAAATAAACATGAATATGAACCCATAAAATAACAGTTTTACATTGTATCGTATCTATTCGATGAAGCTAAAAAAAAAATCTTATATTGGATTTTCGTTCACAGCATTAAAAGTGTATCTAGTGTGCGTGGTTTTTTAGATCTACGCCATTGATAGCCTGCCTAGCCGAGGCTTTAATATCAACGTCTTCACATAATTCAATTGGTTATCTTGAATCAACGCTAGCCACTTGGGATATATTAATTCCTGTTCTCGATTTCGAATAACTGTCTAATTAAACGGTTCCTGGCTCGCAGCCATATCTCTTGAAGTTTGGTGAGGGACATACAGACTTGAAGGACGGGTGATTTTTTTTATTTATTTAACAGTTTATGTTCACACATATAAAAAGACAAGAAGAAAGGAACATGAAATTATGTACAAAGGTGATGCTTATTTCTAAAAATATCTCTTCCAGCATACCTGGGATAGGAAATTAGTTAAAGAGATGTAGACAACGTGTGTAAGAGTAGAAGAGAATACAAAATACATAAAATAAAAACACTTGATTATTCACTAATTTAAATATAAACATACAATATGAGAATATACTTACATACATTGTGTGTTCTCACACACAATGTATGTAAGTATATAAACACTTACCACCA
Source organism: Agrochola macilenta (assembly GCA_916701695.1). Taxonomy (NCBI): domain Eukaryota; kingdom Metazoa; phylum Arthropoda; class Insecta; order Lepidoptera; family Noctuidae; genus Agrochola; species Agrochola macilenta. The sequence continues at coordinate 15,231,385 of OU753560.1, read as the reverse complement.
CCTACCTGTAGACCTCAGACTTCTTATCTTTCAGGTTTTCCTGTAATCTATGAGTAAAGAACCATTATCTGTATTTTGACAATATTTTATACTCAGTAGTTTCCGAGATATGGGGGGGGGGGGGGGCAAATTTTCATAAAAGTGTTTGTTTCAAAATTATTTTAAAAAATACCTGATATCCTCGAAACAAGCTTTTTCATTTGATTATGTCACATGGTAAAGTTTGCAAATATTTTATTTTTAATTTATTTATTTGCGTGTTTCCGTGTTTGGGTCACAGATGGACAGACAGACATTTCTATAGCGATTTTATAGTTTTCCGCTATATTACATATAAAAAATCACTGGGAATCGAACCCAAGATGATGGAGAACGTTTAATGAAACACAGAAAAATTTGAAGTCACACTGTATAATTTAATTAGTTTATAACGAAAAAAGAAAAACATAATTTAAACTCAGATAAAAAATAATACGACTGATCCTATAAGGGTTCCGTATTTCCTTCTGAGGTACGGAACCCTAAAAACACCTGCCCTTGAGAATCTCAGCCAAAGCAATGTGGAATTCGGTAAGTGGTGACAAATGATTTGGGTAGGACACGAGAGACGAGGAGACGACGTCTTAAGAGACGTTATCTAATGTTTATGTTACACGATCTGTAAGATTTTACTCATAAGTGTTTGTCAAACCAGTGAAGTGTAGCACACTGTACTTTAAATTAAATTAAGCATAGAATAGTTCTCTACCAAATACAAAATACATAGAAATCAAATCGGTTACTAACCTTCCCGCACGTGTGTCACCCGACTTAACCAAATTATCTTGTTGTGCCCAAATGAGGAGTCAAACACGGGACCCCTCCTGTTGGCTTGTGTTCTCGCATCGCTGCACCTAAAAGGGGCGGCCACAACCTGTTAGAAAGGTAACTCTTAAGTCTTTAGTCTGTCAGTTAAAGTTAAAGCTTGACATAGAAATACCGTTTCGTATTTTCATGAAGGAATTGTGAACGCGGGTAAAGTGAGAGGTCAAAAGTTGAATGTAACGAAGTGAATTTATTTTTAAAAGGTTTCTGAATGTGTCATATTTGTTGTGTGATAACTATTAAGTACTAACTATTAAGTAATACAGGGTCAAAGTAAAATAGTAAATTAACTGGCGTATACCTACTTGAAGTATGAGTTGACAAAATCTGGTATTTTTTTTGTTTTATCGTTTATCGTGTTAAGATATCGATACCCTACACGTCTGTGAAGTTTAAACAAAAAAAAAACAGATTTTTAAACAGAATTTTCAAGTAACTGCACTAAAAGGGGTTGACGACCCCAAAAAAAAAACTCATCAAATTAATTTCTTTTTATTAAATCCTGTTCAGTTATCGACATCCATTAGTCTGCGGAGTTTCGCTAGCTGATTTAATTTGACCCTGTATCCTTACCTGATTCCTGTGTCTATTTCATTGTAGCTTAATCGATATGAAAGATTTTGAATAGCAATACCTTTTATGTATTTCAGAATCGCTTGGCGGGCACTGCCCAACGATTGATGTCGGATAGTCTTATACATGTCGTTCGCGCGGTAAACTCTAATTCCGCGATGCAGGACTTGTATGACGTTAGGTCTTTGATCAGTAGTTCGCATGTGGCGATATAGATGCCACAGGTGGTAAACGTTTTATAAGTATTGATACAAAAATACGTTCTTTTGATTTTTAGTAAGCTACTGTAAAAGTATGGGGTTTGTCAATTGACAATATAAGAGGCTACGTTCAATAAGCCAATATAGACTCCAGCTCTCACAAAGGTTTGAATCTGCCTGTAACTTATATACTATGTACCAAATCTGTACCTTTTTGAGAGAAATAAATAAATAATTATTATATTATTATTATTATAATAAAGTTAATCTACCAATGTTCTACGCGGAAAACCACTGAAAAATAAAGAGTTATTTATAAAACCACAACGCGTGTATGTTATTTGATGGTAATTTTGATGTCATTAATTTTTTACCTAATCATATCGACAGTATACACACAACAACGCATAACATCACGCCTTGTTTCCCCGAAGGGTCCGGCAGGGTTCGATCTACGGTATAATATAACAGTTTTAGAAACAGGTAACTCTCAGCGAGATGTTACAACTACATACAATAACTCAACATTGGAACGGAACCACCTATACTTCGTAGGTTTAGGTAGTTGAGTATTGAGTATAGTTAAACTTAAACAAAAAACCCGCGTGACAGACAGCTGTCAAATAACAGACTAAACGTAATACCTGTCACTTGGGTTGTCATTCTACGTCACAGTTGTACTCTTCAATTTAGCAACGTTATTATTCGTTGTCGTTTAGAGTTTGAGCTCTCACAATAGACAGATTACAAAATATAGTATTAATATTATAAATCTAACAAAAAAATTGTGCTCAAGCAGTTACATCTACAAAAAGTAGTTTAAAAATAAATGATAAAGTTTAACATGGTACATTAATAAAATAGGAAACTATTGTAAAAATCTGAAATAAATTTAATTTGGTTTTATCGTATTTTTAAACAAGAAAGTGTCATATATAAAAACCCTTTTTAAGATTTGTTTACTTTCATTTAATTCCCTAAATCAATGGAGTATAATCTAGGTATTACACAGTGGATTTAGGCTAACGCTAGCTAATTGGCACAAACTTTATCCCCAAGATTACCTAACTATATTAGCTCCACGGACTATTACCAAAGTAATCCCAGGGATACATAACATTGGTGTAACTTCAGGCCGTTGGAGGTTTCCTTCAGTAATTTGATAATATCAAGCAAAATATATATTAAGATATATTGGCACGACAAGGTCTACGTCGTTATGGCAGCCCGCAAAATGTTGTTCATCTACACATCTGTATTCCATTAGCAAATACGGTTTAGCCCGCCTTACATGGACCAGGTTACTAAGACCCCCCTCCCCCTCTTGCTGGTTATATAATTGGGTGTGTTATGGGTCGGGTTGTGTTTAATCAGAGCTCTAATGTGGCTGGCCGTGACGTAAGACGCAACAAACGCCTGAGGTGCCATCAACCAGGTTACGCGTGAGTTAGGGCTGCCAGTAAGGTTATGAAGAATGTTCTAATACGTAGGCATTTATAGTAGGTATTTTAAGATAGCTTTGCATGTGGTTGAGCTCCGGTAATATTGTTGTAGAAATAACATCCCTGCAGTTTTTGTTAATAAAGTGTAATCTACATATTCTAGAATGATAAGATTCCATTCGTTGAGTACTATAGCTCCCTCGGACACTACAATTGATCAAGTGTAGAGAGAGAAAGAAAAAACAAATGCGTTTATTGGCTTTACAGCAGAAAAATACGCCTTATACCTACAAAAAACTGAAAACAATGTTGCAACACAAAGTGTACCACCTGACGCTGATTTTCAGCTGCAACCCACGAGTGCCATACGCTAGAATAATAAATACAGTGAATATGTCCATTTTAATAAATTAACAGAATAAATTATAGGTAATTTAAGATAGGATAAGATATAAAGCTCACAAAATAAAATGTTGTGACATACATGAGTGTGTGTGGTGTGTTGTGAATGAGAAACTATAAGGCAGGCAGGTAAAGAAATACTAAAAGACATACTAACTACATGTAGGACATCGATGCATCCATATTGACAGTCAAAATATTTACCTCCATGTAAGGCCTACTTCATCGTGCTCGTTGGTGGTCAAGTAATATTAAGGCTTTTTTGAAAAACTGATATTTGTTTGTACAAGAAAGAATATTTTGATAAGAAAACTTACCTTCGCCAACGTCCTAACGGTTTCTCAAATAGAGAATGTTATTTTTCCTACACTATTATAGTTCTACAACCCTAAAATTTTCTATTCCGTCCACCTGCCATCCTTAGAAGCAGAAACATGTCAGCTAGCCCATGTAATCTCGTTCGGATCGCGGCCACGAATTTCATAAGTGCTCGCTTGAGTTAATGGATGAAAACATTAACTCCTTGGGGTCGTATTCTGTACATGGCTTTGCCCCCGGGTGCTGGGGACATTTGCATATGCGATTGTGGGTTCACTTACTCCCGAATGTACAGTTTAGTTTACCAGAATATTGTTATATTGGACCGTTATAAAGTTATATTGCTGTGGATTTTAAGTGTGATATTTTAAGGGTTAAATCTAAATATTCAAAATTATTTTTGCAGTTTGTGAATTGCAAGAATATCCGTTATTTTTTTTTGAAAAATATTCCTTCCTTCGGGTTTATTGCTCACTTCAGCGTATTAAGGATGATATTTATTTCGAAACATTGCAATGGGAAGCAACAGCAAAAAAAGTTGAGAGATAGCCTTGCAGACCCTACACTGCCCTGCTAAGCCGAAAGGCGGTATCTCTGAGATATGGCCTTTTAGTTTTTTTAATACCATTTAATAGCTATAACAATTTCGCATCGAATGGTATAAGCTAAATAAGCGCTATCTAACTTATAACATTAAAAAAACCACTAGGAAGTTTTTTAATCCTTATGTTTCCTTAAATTACAATTTACAAAAAGTCAATTTCCTCAAAACTTACTCCGATTGAGATAGCGCTTTTCGGCTTAGCAGGGCAGTACAGTTACCACACTACTTGCCCAACATTGTAGTTGTACCTAACCTTGTCGACGTATGCAAAAAAGGGACCACATTCAATGGATTGGGCCCTTTACCGAACTTTTGTTCTTCTGGAACGCAAACACAAAATATATGCTTGAACTCTTCCCAACATCCCACATGATACATGAATTAATCTTTCCCAATATTTCAGGGGAAAAGTGAAACCGAAAATAAACAGTGGCGAGTCGATGCGACTGGCGTCCGAAACTTTTGCGACACACTCGAACTGACCCTAAAGTGAACTCGAATGTTTCCTAACTTTGTTATTGCGTCGAAACGATTCGTAGTCCGTAGGTATGTTCGGCGCGTAATGTCAATGTGAGTGCTTATGTTCAAATAGAAAATTGAAATGAAAGAAATGAATAATTGGCTGAAAGATAAAATCTTTTTTTCTTTCCACTTCTTCTACCTAGACGAGCAGCAATCTCATTTTTCTTTTTTGTGTGGTTAGCGACTAGCCTGGTGTCAGAGTTTTGAAACCGCCCATGGGCCTCTGACTTGGCTTCACATGCCGTCGAGAAATATGTCTCAGGCCGGTTTCCACACGATGTTTTCCTTCACCGTTTTTGAAGCTAATGATAATTTTACGATACGCACATGACTACGAAAAGTCAGAGGTGCGTGGCTTGGGTTCGAATTCGAACCCGAGACCTACGACTTGGCAGTCTGACGGTTAAACGACTATGTTATCACTGCGGCTTAGAATACCAATAATTAGGTGGCTTTATAAAGTTTTAGTAATATAACAGTGGTGTGTATCGAATAAACATACGACTATGATTCAATGAAACTAACATTGGGGTTTATTTTATGCATATGCGGGCCCTATCAGAATACCAGCGCTGCGACATCTTTATTTATTTTTAAATGTCGCGGCATCATGCTGAGATAGGAGCCTTTTGGTCTCGTACAGGACTTCCTTCTTTAAATTTTAATGTAACTTTGTTTTTTATTTATGTTTAATGTGTTTTTAGTTTAATGTGATTTCCTGTGCGAGTCACAATAAATACTTTTTCTTTTCTTTCTTTTCTTTTCTTTATAATTATTTAAAAAAATGCTAAAATGACAATTGCAACAAAGCGTTATCATCATTATTCTCTTGCCCTTACCCCAATTTACTCGGGGTCTCCGCAATACTCGTATTATGTCCTCTTCTTCCATACTTCGAATCATCCCCACCAACCCTCACTGGTGGGGCAAAGTGGAATGCCTCTTACTTCTCTATTAGTCGTCATTTCAGTACTCAAGTGCCTTTATTTTAAATACTAATACAATTTTCTAACACTTGTATTTACGTACCAAATGGAGTTTAGTTTTTATTGTTTTTCTTAAATTTAATTTTTAAATTATTTATTAATTAAGGAATAAAATAAAATATAAACAGAAACATCACACAATAGGTTTGTCTGGATGTCAAAACACTTTTAAGCAATCTTAATACTAACGAAATATATAATTTATGGTTAAAACATAGTTTATAAGACATTGTGAGGTAGATTGTAATAATATCTAAAAAAGCACAAAAACGAAGACGGCGCGGGTCAGTCAGCCCGTCGCTGCTAATTACATCTATACATATAAAATGCTTTGTCCTGAATGACTGACTGACGGATCAACGCACAGCCTAAACCGCTGATCGTAGAGACCTGAAACTTGGAGGGTGTGTTCTTTGTATGGCGTAGGCATCCGATAAGAAAGGATTTTCCGAAATTCTATCCCTACGGAAGTGAAAAAGGGGGGCAAAGTTTGTATGGGACAACGTGATTCCTTGGTCCAATCTACTTCAAATTTTGCATAAACATTATTTAACAAAATTGATGGAAGACGTGTTTCGTATTTTATTGAAATTCATCCCCTAACGGGGTTAAATAGGGGTAGAAAGTTATTTTGGGAGTGATTTGCTTCGAAGTTGATATCAATACTCCTTAGTGCTTTTGATTTAAATTAAATTTTATTTTGACACATGTTTGAAAACTCAATCCGATTTTATTAAAAAAACTGTTGAACTCACATAAAAGCTAGGTGCAATGCAAATACTCTTTAAAATTGGAATGTCTCGAAAGTCACCGTGCTATATTATAATATATATACTATATAATAGACCGCATTTGAAGGTTTCTAAGATATACAGAGGTTTGTATTTATTCCTAGGATTCCCCTAACACCATCAAATTACCCCTTCGAATTCAAGAGAGAGCAGTTTCCCATCAAAGTCTGCTTCGCAATGACCATAAACAAAGCTCAAGGTCAAACTCTTAAGATAGCGGGAGTAGACTTGAGGAAAAGCTGCTTTTCCCACGGCCAGTTGTATGTGGCGTGCTCCAGAGTAAGCGCACAGAGTAGCCTGGTGATTCTAGCACCCGACGGAATAACAAAAAATATTGTTTACAAAGAAATACGGTAGGTGTAGTAGTTCGATTTCGTTGTAAAAAGATAATACCCCCGTGTAACTTTCACCATCAAAGACCGAGCTCATAAAATATAACAAAAATGTAATTTATTTTCATGTTTATTTAACCTTTAAATCCCTATACTATAACAAAGATTGTTATATTTTATAAGTATTCAAACATTTTAACAGAATAATTTAAATGTTATAACAAAATTAATAACGTAAAAAAACAATAAAAAATCCTATTAGAACCATTTTCGACTTTTACGCGGACGAAGTCGCGGGAAAAAGCTATATTGAATGAAATTTAAACAGGATGATGCATTTTCATTTCTAACCATAGGTATATCTTTCACACAGTTCATCCATCGTTATTGGTTTTCTTCACGTCATTTTTCTCATTCCAATATGTTTTTGTGTGTGTCATAATTATCAATCTTTATAAAATAGTAATACATTATTCACCAACTAAATCCGTCGATTACCCAAATATAATTTACTCGTGGTTACCATAAATGGTGTCGTTTGCATTCAATCGTGTGGTGAGAGGATCGTAATGACCTATTTGTCCTCAGTTAATGCCTATAATTGGGTTCAGGAAATAGCTCGGTCACCACTCAACATGCTAATTCCCTAATTAGCTTCAATAACGTTGTTGAGCTGAAATTATGGAGTTATCTTGCCATAATCAGGTCATCACTAAAAGTATAGTTTTGGATAAAATGGTTTTACTATACATTAAAAATGTTAAGAAATCATTGACTAGAGTAAAAATAAAAATTTACGTGAAATGCGCTCGTTTCAATAATTATACAATAAGTATGTAAAAAAAAACCTGTCCGATCCGTGAGGGTGTTGTTAGGTATTCAAAATTCAAAAGTCATTTATTCAAACTGGGCGGAGAATCAGCACTTTTTGAACGTCAAAATTACATAAGACAGTCCCCAAAAAAGCCCACCCTTCACCACTTCCTAGTGCGTTAGCTGGGAAGAAGATGTGGCGCAACAAACTCCCCAGCAGCACAGCTGTGTATCGTACTGAGAGTCTATTTATGTAGTATAAAAAATCGTCACATTTTTTTCAATGAGAAATTTTATCGGGTTTATTACATGGGGCGCGGGCGTCTGTCGTTTAGCGGGTGTCCACAAGTCAAAACTTAACCCCCCTTGTTGAGAATTTGCAAATTTTTCATGGATTTGGGGTAATTTTGCTACTATAGATGTGATTTTTGAATAGCAATAACTTATTTATTTTCAATAATATTACGTTTTTTTTATTCATTTTAGGCAGTACCTTTGAGCTCCTTTCGGATCGGACGGGGTTTTTCTACATATTGTATCTATACTGTTGTTGTTTTCATGTTATTTGTAGGTACTGCTATTCCTATTCCATCTGCCTAGCTTTATCCCAACTATGGGTCGACTTCCAGTCGAACCGGATGTAGCTGAATACTAGTATTTTACATGGAGCAACTGTCTACCTGACCAGCATTACACCAGTTACTGGGTAACAGGAAACCTCTTGGTAAGACTGGTGGTCAGAGTTTTAGGCTTGTGACTGATCGTACCGACAGTCAAAGATCTCCAAATGACAGCCGGGACCAACGGCTTAACGTACTTTGCGGTGTACTGAGGGGTCTCGGCATTTAATGGATGGTCACCCATCTATGGTCTATTATTCCTATTAATTATTTACATAACATCACGCCTTGTTTCCCCGAAGGGTTCGACAGAGGTGTACCTGGATCAGGCGCACCCATATTTCGCCAGTTATGTTTAAGTCTCATGTTACAAGGGGCGAGCCTATTGCCACTATTGCTACTGAGAAATTCCAGATAGAAAAACCCAATAACACTTTGCCTGACCCGGGAATCAAACCCAGAGCCTCATGCTTAGCAGTAGCGCTTGCGACCCCTATACCATCGAGGTAGTTGATAATAGTAGTTTATGAAACTGTTGCATAAAGAGGGGTATTAAAATACGAGGGTGTAGTACCTATCACACGAGTATTTTAATAACTAGTTATGTGCAGTTTCATACACTACTTTATCAAATCTCATACATTGGGATTGAACCTACTAAATAAAAGGTCAAAGTTAAAGATCAAGATTTACAAAAACACACGAAATTTCGTACAACTTCACGTATGAATGGCGTCTGCACCCAGCACATCACCGCGCATGCGCTAGAGCGGTGCTGCTGTCCCCCGCTAACGTTCCATTGCAAAAGTTGATGGAAACTCCTTGGTGATATTAACTTCTTGAATTTGCATTGTATCGTAATAGAAAAAACATTGTTTTATAACATTATAATGTTACAGAAAAAGTGTTATAATATGATTCTATTTTTAAATTTCGGAATTGTGTTTATAAATTTTTAAGTTTATAATTCGAATATTACGATATGAGAGTAGATAAAACTAATTTACTGTATAATGTATCTGGGATCGAACTCAAAACGGACTACTCGTAAGTTCCAGTCGTGAGGACCAGTCACCATTGGGCCATCAATGCTTAGTAGGAGGCGTGGTGTCCATGAAGTTTCTTACCCATTCTGCTCCATAGGAACCTACTAGACTTTGGAATGGGTAACTAACTTCACAATTCAAAATTGCCTGTAATTGGTTTTTAAGAAATAAATGCTTTACGTTTGAGTTTAAATCTACAATGTTACGTAGTAACTTTTCTAAACCGGATCCCATTTATCACAGTTTTATTAACGCTATTTTTAGTTCCAACACGTCCAATCTATTAAAACGCTAGCTTTTTGAACTAAAGATAAAAGTGAAAATGTAAAGCAGACATTGAAATCCGTTGACATAGATCCGGGGCCTACTGTGGGCGCCGCGACATCTCAATTAGGCGATTGCTTGCTCTGAGCGTTGCGGGACAAATAGCTGCCTTTGTGAGCCGAGCGACGGACGGGTGCTCGTCGAGTCGAGGACGAGTCTGAGCATTGAGTAGATGAGTAGAGAAGGTTAATATTGCGCTTTGTAGCTACATTGTTAGAATGAATTAGAATATTATCTGCAGCTATACCAAGAAATTACAAAAAAAAAAAAAATTGCCAAAAAAAAAAACTGTCTGCAATGTATACCTTGTGTTTAAGAAAATAAAAAGAATAATCTATAACTAGGTTATATAAAGTGAAAGATGGAAAGACGCATATATTTAATACAAAAATTAATTAAAATTAAAAAGAGAATTAAGAAATATTATTATATATTATTATTATATTATATTATTATTGAGAGATTATTGAGATTATGAAGGACACTATCTGTCCACTTCGTCATAGTTGCATATTTTGTATTTATTATTTTATACTACATTAAAGGTAATTAAGTATATTTATTTTAGTGATATTTATTTTAGAAGTATGTATGTAAGTTTATTCTCATATTGTATGTTTATAGTAAATTAGCGAATAATTAAGTGTTCTTATTTTATGTATATTATTTTCTCTTCTAATCTTACACACGTTGTCTACATCTCTTTAACTACTTTCCTATCGCAGGTATGCTGGAAGAGATTTCTTTAGAAATAAGCATCACCTTTGTACGTATTTTTCTGTTCCTTTCTTCTTGTCTATTTATATGTGTGTACATAAACTGTTAAATAATAAAATTCTATCATTCTTGTGTTGCCAGGGTCGTTTAGTTTTCTTAATTTAGAAACGTCATGTCGTAAAACTTAAACTAGCAGCAAAGAAAATATATTACATCATTATCATTTCAGCCGCACAGCCACTTCGACCGGTTCTGTGTTTCCCGCATCCTGATTCCTGCGGCCTTCACCAGGTCATAGGTCCACCTTGTACCGGAAGACGTACCGTTGGAACGCCCCCTTCCAACGCTACGTCTTCCGGTACGCGTTCGCCACTCCAGAAACTTTCGGCCCCATCGGCCATCTGTTCTACGAGCAAAGCAATGTCCTATCTGCCCACTGCCACTTAAGTTTGGCAATTATTTGGGCCATGTCGGTTACCTTGGTTCTCCTACGGATTTCATTTCTGATTCGATCACGAAAGGAAACTTCAAGCATAGCCCTCTACATTGCCCTTTTGGTGACTTTCAGCCTTTAATGAGGCCCATTTTGAGCGATATTACATAGACAGAAACGACTCCCCATGTGCAACACTATTGGCTAATCCTGGGAACCTAAAGAATTTTCATAAACAGCATCATGTTGTCATAGCAACGTACGTAGCAATCCAGGAAATCTACGAGCCCCCGACGATCCTTTGCCGAGTTTTGTTACAAATGCAATCAAAAGTTACAATAGTCTGAGATTTTTTTGAAAAGCGATAGATGAAGTCTATGATGCGACCCAGAAGACGAGAAAAACAAAGATGTGACAATTACTTAATATCAAAATTATTATCAGAAGTGTCTTCTGTATGCTCTTGATCTGCGTCATGCATGAGCCAATACGATGAGGTGCTGTTGAAAAATTTATCGACAGAAATTAATATTAGCTGTATCCTTATTAAATTGAAAGTGACATTTAATGTTGGAGTAGTTGCCGATGATTGAGTAAAGTGGCATGCCATGAAAGAGAGGATTTTCGACAGCAGTGAGCTGTACGATGGGCGTTCCATGGAACCCGTTTCCTGTTAAAATTGTTACCTAAAAGAAACACTTCGTACACGCGCACGTGTCGCACTTGTCTTTCCACGATGAAAGACAAGATCGCGTGCACCTTTCTTTTAAGTATCAATTTAATATTTTTTGTGAATATTAAATATTATAAAAAAAACCTTTTTTAAATGGTAAGTATTTTTTTTTGCATTTGTGGGTGCTATACTATTGCGTGTGAACGGGAAAGCCCTTTGTTACTTAACATACTGTATGTTTATGATAAAGGTACCATTCCGTACCCGACCGCAGGAGGCAACAGCAGGGGACGTGTCGGCGAGACAGGACTGGTTTCTATGAATTTCTATGAAATGCCTTCCGTAGCTAGCGACACGTCGTCGTTGGCAACTACGGGCGAGCGACAGGCGACACGTGTAGCCCGACCGCAGACCGGTAGTGCAGCCAACGCTCGAGCGATAACACGTTTTTCTATCTTCTATCTACCGACTGGAATGCGGGCTGCTGCTGCCTGCGGTCGAGTTCGGTATCATGACTGCAGCGACATGACGCCGCGAAACGACGCCTGCAAATGCAACCTGCGGTTGGGTACGGAATGGTACCTTAAATATGATTACATGTAATAAAGTACCTACTAGCAACCCGTTTCGCACGGTTTTTACGACGTGGCAAAGTATGGGGATTTTTTGGCTATTTTGTTATTTAAATATAAATAAATGACACACGAACTTTCTTGAATAAATTCTCTAAATGATGGTAATACCCGCATCAAAATCCGTTTCGTAGTTTAGAAGAATAACGCCATCACACAGGCAGACACTAAATGCGACATTATAATATGTATTAGATATGAATATGTTGACTACTTATAATGTGAAACAGAACTTTAGAAAATCTATAACACGCGTCATATAAATAGCACAGACAGATCTTTAAACGTTTGAAAACAAAACCTGGAGAAAATCGTTGAGCTTTAAAATCCATGAATTTCAAAGTGTGCACGCATTTGGCATTCACGAATATATTATGATATTCTCTGTTCGCAAAGGTGATCGTTTAGAACCTTTGTATGTACGGCGAACCCTTCTTACGCACTGCGGTAAGTCCGTTTGAACGGTGGCATGGGATAGTCGAGTTGCTGGTATAAAATGGTAGCCATACACGTTACGATATACTTGCGCAAGTTTGGTCTTGCACAAGTATCGTTACACCGAATAGCTTGGATCCTTGTGCTAATTTATCCCACACACGTTAATGTACGAGTATAATTTTATTATCCAAGTCCAATTTTGTGCAAGTATGTCGTAACGTATATGCAATGGCCTGCATAATACTAATAAAATATAGTACGGGTTCCAAAGTTAAGTTCAAATTTTTTACTTACACAGAATTTAAATTTTCCAACAAAAGACCTTTATATCCCTACAAAGATATAAAGGTGGTTAAAGTGGTGGTTTATCATAAATGCATACCATAAATGCAGGTAGGGTTGGGATGGCCCAAGTACGACGAACCGACGGTGACAGTCGAAGACAATTGCAGGCGAAAAGGGACGTGGAAGGCGGAAGACAGAGTCTTATCGTACGGCTCTTTAAAATCATAGGCAAGTATACTCGCTTCAAGTACTGCACCTAAACAAACATACCTCTAACGGTTTTTTCCCGCGAGCACAGATGCTCTGAATAGTTCGACGCTTTACGATCAAGAATATTACATTTAGGATACAACTGACGTATGAGAGCCAGAAAAAATGTTCCACATGTATACAGGAATACGCAAACGTGTTCCTGTATGAAGTATTATTGTCACGTATGGAGAAATGCTTGTATTTTATTATTTCGTGTTTGACTACATGTAGGAGAGATTTTCTGGCTGAAATCTTCGTGAAGAAAGCAATGTGCAAGATACAGATTCAGATTTAAGCTAACAAAATGACATAGGAAGTTGAGGAAGGGAAAAACGAATGGTAATAAATTATGAGTTTGATTTGTTAGATGTAGTCACGAGCACAAAAATCTTACACTTAGGTACGAACAACTCTAAGGTGATTTTCTCGTGAAATAACGATTGCAACTTTGAGAAAATATCTATATCAAAGTACTTAGTATGGTTTCGATAATACTATGTTCGTGACAACATAAAGTATCTATTAATATTTTGGGATAGCCTAGTGGTGTGATCGTCGGACTGCTAAGTCACCGGTCTCGAGTTTGAACCCAAGGCACGCACCTCTGACTTTTTATTGCCGACTTATTACTATCACTTGCTCAAAAACGGTGAAGGAAAACATCTTGAGGAAACTGGCCATGCCTGAGAGATATTTCTCGACAACATGTGAAGCCAAGTCAGAGGCCTATGGGCGGCTTTAAAACTCTGGCACCAGGTTAGTCACTAACCACACGCAAAGAAGAATATTTTGGGAGTAAATCGCTTTTGAATTTTGCGTAGGTAATTGTTAGGTTTTTTTTTGCCACAACTTTGAAGCTCTTGGCCTTCATCTCAGCTGATGGTAAGTGATGATCAAGCCGAAGGTGGAAGTTAGCTTCACCCAGAATCATCAACTACAGAGGAACTGGCTATCTTACCTCTAACTGCCAAAACACAACAATGCTGTTAACATTGTTGTCATCGCGACAGATTTAGATAAGATGGTGGTAGCTAGCCAGGCGGACATAGAAAAAGTCCTTCCACAATCAAACTGAGTAAAAAATGTTGCTGAGACACGTGGTCTTATAAATGATAAATGATTTTATTTCTGTAAGTGGGTTTGGACAAAACACACACACAAACGTCAATCATATTTTTTAAACTAGATAAGGTCGGCGTTTCCTATCTGACTTGTTGTAATCACATTGTAACAAAAAATAAATAATATAACGCGTGCGGCAGGGGAACCCCCGTTAGGAGCAAAGTTCTCTACGCGATACTCGCACGCACACACGCGTATAAATTTGAAAGAGACAGACAGAAAGAGAGAGAGAGAAAGAGAGAGGGAAAAAGAGAGAGAAGGAGAAAGAAAGAGAAGGAGAAAGAAAAGGAGAAGGTGAAAGAGAAAGAGAAGGAGAAAGAGGAGAAAGAGACGGAGAAGGAGAAAGAGAAGGAGAAAGAGAAAGAGGAGAAAGAGACAGAGAAGGAGAAAGAGAGAGAAGGAGAAGGAGAAAGAGAAGGAGAAAGAAGGAGAAAGAGGAGAAAGAGACAGAGAAGGAGAAAGAGAAAGAGGAGAAAGATACAGAGAAGGAGAAAGAGAAGGAGAAAGAGAAAGAGGAGAAAGAGACAGAGAAGGAGAAAGAGAGAGAAAGAGAAAGAGAAGGAGAAAGAGACAGAGAAGGAGAAAGAGAGAGAAGGAGAAGGAGAAAGAGGGGAAAGAGACAGAGAAGGAGAAGGAGAAAGAGAAGGAGAAAGAGAAGGAGAAAAAGAAGGAGAAAGAGACAGAGAAGGAGAAAGAGAAGGAGAAGGAGAAAGAGAAGGAGAATTAACAATACTATTACTATTTCGAACTAACCCATTACTATTTCGAGCTATCCCATTACTATTTTGAACCATCGCATGATTATTTCGAACCTATTTAAAACTATTCTATTACTATGTTATATATTTTGCCCTATTCCTATTTACTATTTATTATGCTTATGAATGTACAAAGAAATAACACTTTCTCTTGATTGCACACCGACTAATATAAAATAAAACAAAATTCTACAAAAAGGGTCTCATAGCTAGGTGCTTTGTGAAGCTTTCCATCATAGCAAACTTAATTCAAGATTTGTTAACTGTATAAATAATAAAGGGACGAATGATCCTAATATAGGGTTGGATATCCCAAAACCGGATAGAAATGGAAATGAATTTAAATAAAGCAAAATTGACATCCTCCGGTCCCACACAATCTATTTAGGTAATTGCACGGTCGTTGACGACATTATATCCGTTGATTGTACCCTGTCTTGCAATTCCCAAACTCTGAGAACGTGGACTGCATAAATAATAGCCCACAATCGACTGGATTAAATTATATGCAATGATTTTAACGAGACCAGCATGAAATATTCGATCATTTGTTTATCAAATTCGGTTATAACAGGAAAATCAAATATGGTTTTACCATATTTGGTAGGTATGTACTCGCACATATTGATTGAATACAGGAAAGATGTTAATGTTGATGCAGTGCTAAAATTAGAGTCAGTATACATATTGACCTAAATTATGATTGTTTCGATGGGCTTCTAGCCTGCTTTATATTTAATTACGTAACACATTTTCGTAAATGATTAAGACTAATCAATTTCATTTTGACAGTTCAATAACATTCATTGCGTTATTTACGTTGTTGAGTAGTTTTTTTTCGAACTTATGAAGCAATGGATTAGCAATCTCTTTCAAAATGATTGCGATTGATCGTGTATTACGTAATTAGGATGCAGGTCTAGCTGAATAATTAAGCATTTTACATGGAGCACATCTTGATAGGGATGGATCTTATTTTTAAAGGTTGAGCCAGTCGCAAACATACATGCTTTTGCTGCAACATGAATACTGTCTTAAGGGCCGTCAAAGTATAATACAGCATGCTAGGTTAAACAAGGAACATCATTTAAGGGAGGGTAGTGTAGTAAACGAGGACCGAATAGTTACTTGTAAAGTATTATATTACTTTAATTATTGTGAATGTGAGGACTACGTGGATCATTTTTTTTTGGTCTGGAAGTTTGAGTAGGTACTTTATGCGGCCTACACAAATGTCTTTTCATTGGTGTTAATGTCTCCTTAAGTTCTGAGTTGAGCTACACGATTATTGACAAATGCTTACACTGACTGGACAGGTCCACTCAAATCTGTCTCAAATCTAGACTATAAAAGAGATTTTGATCCCTGAGTTTGTTTCGCCATTCCTTTTCAGATAGAAAATGTCAACTCCATCTAGCTTATTTTTTATTAGTTTATTTTAGATGTAAAAGTGATCCTATTCACAGAATAAACGTTTTATTAAATGAACAACTTTTATTATGAGCAGTGGTGGCCTAGTGGTAACGGCCGCGACTTACGGGATGTAGGGTTTAGGTTAGGTACCCTGGCAGGGCGCTTTACTTTGTGTAAATTATTTCATCACCACTGCTCTCAAAACGGTGAAGGAAAACATCGTGAGGAAACCGGCATGTCCTAGAACCAAAAAATCGAACACATCTGACATCTGACACGCACTAGGCCCGCGTGGTGGATTACGGCCCACTCCCTCTCACAGAGAGGAGGCCTGTGTCCCAGCACTAGGAACATGCTGGCTGATTGAGAATTATGTACAGATCCAACAACCAATATGAAAATATCTGCAATTCAATACAAAAGTAATTCTACTAACACGACCAAAATGTATGGAACTGCAACTTTTTTTTATATTCCATAGTAAAATCAACAACTTTTACTATTCGACCAGAATAGTAAAAGTTGTTGATTTTTATGAGTATCCGTCTCTCGTAAACTAACCTAATAAAAACATATACACCACGAATCTTCTCAGATGTGAATTGACAAGAAGGTATCGTTATCTAATGATAATATAGCTTATTATTGTCCTACTATAGGGTAAAGATGTCTTCTTATACAGAGAAGCCACGAGCATTGATCACCACACTTGCTCAAGATGGATTGGCGATTTAAGACTTAAATTAACTATAAGTCCAGGTTTCCTCACGATGTTTTTCCTTGACCGATGTTAGTAATGTCCAAGATAAACTCAGAAAGTACATATGAATTGAAAAAGTCACATTGGTACGTGTACGGATTTAAACCCACAACCTCAACCCAATTTTGTATTATCGTCATTAGATAATACAAAATAAAAACAACATTAAAGGGGCAGGCATTTAAATAGAACTGAAATAGACAAAGTACAAAAAGTTTTTAGGAATAGTGATTGACAGTCAAATGACATGGAAACCTCAAGTAGAAGAGGTATGTAACAAATTGAGCATATCTGCGTATGTCCTATTCAATTTGGCTAAGAAAGTTAACATCACCACAACTTTGATTGCATACGTCTCGCAGCTTCCATTCTGAGATACGGTATATTTTTCTGGGGAAATTCCTGCCTGTGAGAACAGGTATTCAAAGCCCAAAAACGTTGTTGAGGTTGATGTTAAATATGAAAACGTAATATGTAATCATTATTCGATGTAACAATTTTTTTTTTAACACAGTTGAGTTAGATTAATTAATTATCTATCAGTAGGTCCTGATGGAGGAGAAAGACTCACGACCGTGAGGAATGGAAAAGCCAAGCGGAGGCCTATGCTAAAGAGCAAAGCAGTCTGGAAAATTCTGATGTCTAAAGTCTAAACCTTTAATTTGAATAAATTGTAAAATTACTTTTAAGATTACTAATAAAGATTATTTGAAATTGATATTATGACAGAGAATGACAGAGTTCTTTAAAACTGCACTTGTTTAGTTCAGTTTTAAAGGCCTGGCTTCCAGGCCTGGCCTTGGATTAGTTCCTCATGAATTGGCGAGAAGAAGCACAGCATCGAGAGAAGAAGAAGGAATGGAGGGAGGTCTTTGTCCAGGAGTGGGACAGACAAGGGTAACACAAAAAGTCTTAAATACAAAATTCTGATAAAGTACTCTACCTCACTATACAAAAAGAAGTTGACCACATAAAGTATTTTTGTTTCACTTGTCATTATTTTTGCGAATGACTCATTTGAGGATATATAGGAAGTTATCATTATTCCGATGACTCAGTTATTTATCATTTTATTATGGATCTGTATGTTTCGTTATCGGGTAGACTATCACTATTGTGTCTAGATTATCTGGTGCTAGATCTATCAGTTGCAACTGGTTGAAAAATAAATAAAGTACCTAATATATTAATATTGTAGGTCCTGCGGTAGGCCGCACCTCAGTGGTAACAAAACAACACTTTGCCAGCTCAAGGTCAAAGTTTTTTTAAACATAGCTACATTAGTTGTCGTACGACTGTACTGAACTTTCTCGTGAGCTTCGACGTTATCTGTTTCCTAAGTCTAAGCTATAGTACAAATATTGATACGTGTTATTATCATTGTCATTTACTTGCATAATTCATTGATAAAACGAATTCGTAAGAATGAAGGCTCCTCTCACATTAACCTCGTAAAGATTTGCGATTTCCTTGACTGGCTTGCTATGTACAGGTGTGGCTACTTAACGATAATATTATTATTTGAATAAAATTATAGGACGTTTCGGACGTAGACGATTATTAAATTAGAGAACAACGTCAAAATGAATCAATAACGAACAATTCGTTGGTTGATTCATTTGTATAAACATGATAACGGCTGCATATGTTTTTATAGTTGTATAAAATAATTATTTGCCGGTGTACAAAGAGAAGTAGAAGATCAGCTTTTAATTAAATTATGCACAACACTTAAATTTAACCACACCTTTCTGATACAACCTGTATAGCGTAAGTGAGCACAAAGTTCTTCTGTGGTTGAGGATTTCGGGTGAAGCTCGCTACCACCTTCAACCTGATCATCACTTACCATCAGGTGAGATGCAGGCTAAGAGCTTCCTCGATGAGGATAAAAAAAATAAAAAATAAACTTCCTCTACACGGGTTAAATAGGGTTTGACAGTTTGTATGGAAGTTTGTAATTTTTGCCGATCGGCACTCCCTTCGGGGACATGGCTTATTGTTTATCTATAAAAAAGTATAACTTATAATAATCGTATCTATATTGGACGATATGTTATCTATATATCGTCAGTTCGTTGGTCCGAGTGCAGTACAATCCCTACTCTCGTTCGAAAACCAAGTAAAGCTGATTTTAGTGATAAAAATAAATTAATAATTTTGTGAAATGTATCAGAACAATGAAGAAATACATGATGGTGAGTTATTTTTGTAACTTATAGAAATCTTGAAAAGTACTCAAGCTCGAAGAGCTTAGATTTAGTAGACTACCGAAACTCAGCAGTCGTGATGGGTATATGTGAACGTCAAAGTCAAAGTATTTTATTTGTTGAACATAGGTAATACGGTACATGGTATAAAATTTGCGTTGTGGTCATGCTTTTTCCTCGATGTCATAGTGACTGCGGCGTAGATACTCGTATTGCGGCGTAGACAATCACTAGCAGTATGAGAACCGCACCCACTGCCGCCCTACAGGCCATGCTGGGACTGCCGCCTCTGCACCTTATCGTGCGGGAGGAGGCAACCCTGGCCGCCTTTAGGCTCCATCTATCAGGAACCCTAACCAAAGACTCCAGAGTAAAGCACACACGCATAAAAGAAGATGCTATCAAACGAAAGCCAGTGATGGCATCACCCTGCGACAAAGCCCCGAAAACACACCACTTTCAAAGGCACTACAGTATAATACTCACAGAAGAACAGTGTGACTACTCAGGCTCGAAAGAGATGAGGGTATATACCGACACAGTATAATACTCACAGAAGAACAGTGTGACTACTCAGGCTCGAAAGAGATGAGGGTATATACCGACGGATCGAAGACCGACTCCGGTACTGGAATCGGAGTCTTCTCGCACGATCTGAACATAAATATATCCAGACCGCTGGGAATGTTCAACACCGTCTACCAGGCGGAGTGTGTGGGCATCATACAAGCGGTCCACGCCCTAGAAGCCAGGAGGGTTACGGACACCCACATACGTATACTCTCCGACAGCGCCTCAGTTCTCCAATCCCTACGGAAAAAATATATAACCTCGAAGCTTACACTAGAATGTCACAATACACTGGAACAAATAACGGTATCCAGTCGCAACATGGTGACACTGCAATGGATAAAAGGACACAGCGGATCGCTAGGTAACGACGCAGCTGACGAGCTTGCTAGACGGGGGTCCAGCGCGGCAGTTTGTGGACCCGAGCCTATCGTACCCATCCCCTTCAACCAAATACGCAGGTGGCTACAGGAGTTCACCCACACACAAGCGGGGAACTGGTGGACCTCGACACCGGGCTGCAGGCAGTCCAAGGAAGCTATGCCATCTTTGGATAGTGGGCTGACCAAGCGTTTATTACGCCTGGACAGGAACGGCCTGCGCCTGGTGACGGGAACCATCACGGGAAACTGCTCTCTAAACAAACACTTTCACACAATAGGCATAACGGACAGTCCTCTGTCCAGGGCGTGCATGGAGACTGAGGAAACCGTCGCGCACGTGCTCTTTGAATGCACAGGCGTCACCCAGAGTAGAACAGAAACCCTCGGGTCACCCAGATCCTTCACAGAAGTTCTAAACAAACCAGGAGCATTAATTAGCTTCTGGAGGGAGGTGGGCTGGTTGGAATAACCACCAAACGGCCGCCATGGCCCACGCACAATGGTCCACCTGACGGACTAAGTGCGGAAACCAACCCTATAACATAGAACATACTCGTATTGTGTTGACTGTAGTTCTACTGATCGGTGCTCAAACGCCTTTGTTGAATCGTAATGCACCCTGCGGGACACCTGCTGGTTAAAATTAAACTTTGTTTTGTACATATTTTGCTCTTTGTAATTAAAGAACACATAAAGCACCTTTTCTGTGCAAGTGCACAGTTTTTTGTTTTATCGTGTTTAGATAAAATTGGTATCGTTATGTTTTTTGGCACATTAGTATCGAATTTGATAGTTGTTTAAAGATTTTTTTTTATGGTTCTTTGGAATGTCGGCATTCTTTAAGTGCCTACCTAATCTTTCGAGGCTTACAGGCGTGAAGTGTTATTTTTTGTGAGTTTTATACGAAAATATTATAAAACAGTTACTCAATCGATGCCTTTACCTTGCTGATGCGTAACGACAACTAACGATTAGTTCAAACATTTCGAAAGCGTGTGTCACATTAAGGCACTAAAGTCAAAGAAGACGAAGAATAAAAGCGAGTAAGATGTTTTAGGCATTTATATTTTTTTCTTAATTTCAGTCAAAGGCCAGGGCCAGCCTCCGCCATATACACACAGCGATCCACCTCAAGTCATGCGCCCAACAAATAATATGTCAATGCAAACGGGACAACCAATGCTGGTACCAATGGGACAACCCATGCATGGAGCAATGGGACAGTCCATTCCTATACAACATGGAACAATGATGCATCCCACAGGAGGGATGTACCAGGCGCATGCCCCGGTCGTCGTCCCCATGGTCGTTGGTAGCCAGATGGGTCCAAAACCACAATCCATAACCTGTAAATCCTGCAACGAAGTTATAGTAACAAGAGTTGAAGCCAACGCTACCACAAAGACTCATTTGTTTGCAGCCATGCTTTGTATTATGTGGTCAGTATTTTTTTTTTTTTGTTAGTTTAGATACCTTGTGAGTCAACTGTTCAATGTTACGAGTATCTTATCTCTCATTGGTATTTTGTTTTAAGCCAATTTATATTGACTGGTTGTGTACCCCTAATGCATAGAATCTTAGAGCAATTCCTTTTCTATTTTCAGTTGTCTGCCATGTGTGTGCATACCCTACTGTGTCGACAGTTGCCGCAACGCGGACCACTACTGTCCAAACTGCAGCGCTTACCTCGGCAGCTACGTCCACTAAATCCTTATGAAGTTATGACAGATATGGTTTTTCTTTAATTTAAAAAACGTCGAAAACAAAATGATAAGTGAAATTATAAGATTATGTTATAAATAGGTATTTGCAGGTATTTTGACAACGTGATTCAAAGCTGTAACGAACAAACATTACCAAAAATGTATCTATTGATTATTGATCGATCAATTGCAGTAAGTCATACCTCTTGTGCCGGAAACGTGCCCGTCAACCTTAATTTGTTTAACGGTCCGCAGCAGCTTGCGGTACTGGTCAAAATCAAAATCAAAATCAAAATCAAAAGTCATTTATTCAAACTAGGCTGAGAATCAGCACTTTTCGAACGTCAAAATTACATAAGACAGTCCCCCAAAACGCCCACCCTTCACCACTTCCTAGTGCGTTAGCTGGGAAGAAGAAGTGGCGCAACAAACTCCCCAGCTGCACAGCTGTCTGTTCAGTTAAAAGAACAAAAAGTCATTAGGTACATTGGCATATCCTTCTGAGTCCAAATTACTTACTTTTACGGCAAAGTAGCGGGATAACGTGATGTTGGCCGAAGAGAAAGGTCCTGAGGGCCTAAGTAAAGTGACATTCTTGTCAGCGATAACTATGATGGAAAAGTCAAAAATATATTGGATGGACATAAGCTACCGAAAAGCTTATGTTAACCCTGTTCAAAATCGTTGAAGAAATACGAAACGCTTTGAAAGTTTTTGCTTTGAGTGTGGTTATCCGTCGGACTGCCAAGTCATAGGTCGAGTTCGAACCCAAGGCACGCACCTCTGACTTTTCGGATTCATGTCCGTATTGCATAATTATCACTTGGTTAAAAAATGGTGAAAGAAAAGAACATAAGGTAACTGGTATGCCTGAAAGATATTTCTCGACGGCATGTGAAGCCAAATCAAAGGCCCATGAGCGGCATAAAAACTCTGACACCAGGTTAGTCACTAACCACACAAAAAAGAAAGAGGAGATTGCTGCTCGTCTAGGTCCTATGGTTTAGTACCATTCGCGGGTGGACCAGCGTCACTACTAGAGTGCCGCTGGGCTGTTCCACTTCACAAAGGAGAAGGAAAAATATTTTGATTTTATGGCCAACCTTCAGTTATTGGTGCCCCAAACAAGAAGAAGTTACCGATAAAACATATACTGACGATATCGCCAATATGTTTAGTTTCGATATCATCAACACATGACGTGTAGTGTTTCACGAGGTAGATTATAAAATGGTTGATTGTATTATTGGGATTACGAGATGTTTTTTTTTAGTTTACGTACGTTTTTTATTTGTATAAATTTTGCTTTTATTTTTGGCTAACCTAGACTTGATTTTCAATTATTTAACTTTTTATATTATGTTTATGTGTATGTTTTGTTTCATTTGACAAATTTATTAGGGAGACAAATGATTTCATTGGAATAAATAAACGTAATGACCAAACAGCTTTTCTTTTTACAAAAAACTTTTTTTACTTATTTGTGTTTTTTTTGGAAGTCGATTGTTATTTTTTCACTTTTGTTGTGGTGCTTACCCAGAAATAATCGAATTAATCTACCTAATATGTAAATAACAGTGACAGGAAGATAATGGTGTCGATTCTCTTGTACAACGAACTAAACTAACTAAACTATCACTAAAATTCCTTACTTTAGGCTATGAGAATCTTAGAGCTATTCTGTTAATAAAATTCTCTAAACTAAAAAATAATTTTGACACAACTAAAATAGTATTTGACAATCGCGAAACCACGTGGTACCCGTGGTTTGCCCTCACCCGTGAATTTTTTTAGAGCCGGAGGCGCGCACGGTGTGCCGCCTCGACGTGTTTTATATGGAATTTTTCACTTTTTGTATGGAAAACATGAAAAAATATTACCTACATGTTCAGGTTTAGGGGTTTAAGGGTTTTATAAAGGGGGTCGAAATTTTCATTATTTTTGCGATAGGACGCACCATTTTTGAGATCAAGCTCGAAAAACAAAAAATCAAGCAAGCAAGCGATCAAGTTTTTTTTTTTGATTGCAAGCGAAAAAAAAAAACAGTACTGTTTTTGCACGTGAAGTCGAGATGTTGGTGTGAATTTTAGTTCATGACAACTTATTTTACCCCACACCTTTTTAATCGCGATTAAAAATTGTCAGAATTAGTCTGGTTTGGTATTTTACAATCAAAATTTCATATTCAGAATAGCAATATTGCCATTTTCACTAAACTAAAAACTCAGTACTATCTTAGTGCTGTCAAACTAAAATATAGTTTAATTGTGTCACTTTAGTCAATTTCAGAATGGGAAATCGCCGTTTGACAGGATTTAAACTTAATTTTAGTGATTTTTAGTCTAGTTTAGAGGCATTTGTGACAAGAGAATCGGCACCATTATCATCCACATAGACTAAGTGCGAAAAATACGTATTATTGATGCTAACACAAAAATTACCAAAGGCAAGTTACAAAAAAATTGTACTAATAAATGTACGAGTATTTAGCTGCAGGGCATGCAGCTAAATACATGTTATTAGTACAATTTTTTTTTTCCTACCATTATCACTACAGGGAATGAGAAGAGCAGATACCAGTTGACGCGAAAAAGATTTAAAAAAATACATGACACTGTTCACGACTATGTACATATTGACTTTATGAGTATTGTATAAAAGTTTTAAATCAGGGGCTGATTTAAAACTGTTAAATAACTAACCGATTTATGAATAAATCAAATCAAATAAGTTTGTGCTTACAGGTTTGAAGGTGTTACAATTGATTTCAAATCTTTGACATGGTAAAATATGATGTTTTATTTCAATCTACGAGTATTGATGAAGATGATGAGGAAGAATTGAAATAAAGAAAATAACGTCTATGTGCATATTCCTTTTTATTAACATTCTTAAAGTTAAGTAATGGTAATAGCAACTGTTTAACTATACATTTTACAATGCATTTGCTCGAAAAGAGCCTTTTAGCCTTTTCCAAGCAGTAAATTAGTGCGGAAAGTGTCACTTTTTTCACTAGTGCTTTTTACTTTTCTGTTTTTTTTTAAATTTTTGTGGCCGTCGTCAGCCCGTTGCAAAGAGTTTTTATTATTTGAGGTTGTACAAATCAGATGATGATGATAACGATGACGATGGCGATGGCGATGACGATGGCGATGACGATGACGATGGCGATGGCAATGGCGGAGTCAAAGTCGAAGTCGAAGTCGAAGTCGAAGTCGAAGTCGATGTCGATGTCGATGTCGATGTCGAAGTCGAAGTCATGAATGTTGTTTTTATCATTTATACGTCGTAATATGTAGATGGATGGTGTGATAGTAGGTAGTCGCCTATGATGTGTACATCATATGCGACTACCGTAAGGCTCGCTCGTTTTTTTTTAATTTCCTCGCACAATGCATAGTAAAACGTTGTATGATACACGTGCGAAAGATGATTTCACCTACCTTCTGCTCTTATAGCATAAATAACTATTGACGTCTTTACTTAGAATATTAATAATGAATTGCAATTATAACACTGAATTTGATGTTGTTATCGTTTTAGATGTAAAAAGGTATTTGGAGAGTTTCCAAATACTTTTTTACATCTCAAACTAAATATTCGGTGTTACGATATTAATTACTGCATTTCATAATCAATATTTTAGTTAGCTAGTTATCCACATTTCATATTTCCGTACAGTAATATTGCCAAATTAATCAAAATAGGTAAATATTTGACAGCTATTTGCGACGTTGCCAACTTTTAGGATAAACGCTCTTAACTTTTAAGCAACGCTTATTAAATAAACCCCCTTATATAAAAGACATGATATATATTTCATCAGGCATAATACTTTGGCGTATATGCTACAAATATGATTAGGGAGAAAGTTCGGACCTTTTGAGAAATGATAATATTTTATCCAATTTAACCCATTGGACGCAGCGGTTAAATTGGATAAATAACCGATACAAGATAATATAATAATTGTAGTACCTATACAAATGACATGGTAAATGGTCAGCAATAACATGTTACTACCTTCTATTTGTTTTATTTTTATTTTGTCAAAGAATTGTTTGTAAGCAATTCGAAATAACCAAAAGTCATAGTCTTATACTATAAAAAGATAATAAATGAAAATCTGTCCATCTAGTTCATCGAAAATCCTTTTTATATATTTATTTTTACAGCCTGTTTATTATAATTGTTCATGTATTTGTTAGAATTTAATAAACTAAACTAACTAACTAGCTTACATATTTTCTATACACTACGAAGTACTCTAATATCTAGATAGCCACTTAAAAATCGATAACGATGTATCGGTATCTCTATTGGACGATATTTTATCTATAAATCGTCAGTTCGTTGTTCTGAGTTCAGTACCGTCACTCGTCTCGATCGAAGCAAAGTAAAGCTGATTTAAGTGATAAAAGGAAATTAATAATACAGTGAAATGAATCAGTACAATGAAGAGTTACATGATCGTGAGTATATTTAAAAAAAAAACGTTACATAGGTCCACATTTTTCTATATTCTAACCTTAAAAAGTACTACAGCCCGAAGCCTGATTTAATAGTTTGCATCATATATTTGAGAACAAAATTGGTATCGGTAATTGTTGCGCTCTGGGTGAATTTCAAAGAACAGCTACCTATAGAATTTGTTATGGTACAAGCAGTGGAATTAGTTAATTTTTAAGTGTACTACATATCGCATTGGGTCTAGCCTGTAAGGATATTTGTATGTTTGGAGTGAATAAATAAATAAATAAATGTTATTACATCAATAACTTTAAAGATTTTTTAATCTAACTAACTCAACACACACTCACTTTAACTTTACTCAAAGAAATTAAACACCAAATAGCACTTTAAGTTAAAGTTTATAAATACAACACTTAGTAGGTACAAGGTTATTTTTAGCGCGTGGCCAAAATCTGAACTAAAGTCGCCATCTTGTTTTATCAATACAATTTCTGTGACAATTCTACAAATGTTTTTTCAAATTCATATTCAAAAGTCATTTATTCAAACTAGGCTGAGAATCAGCACTTTTCGAACGTCAAAATTACATAAGACAGTCCCCCAAAAACGCCCACCCACCACTTCCTAGTGCTTAAGCTGGGAAGAAAAAGTGGCGCAACAAACTCCCCAGCAGCACAGCTGTCTGTTCAGTTGAAAAAACTTGATTCTATTTTTTTATTAATCAAAACAAAAACAAAAAAACAGACATTTGGTTAAACACACCACACAAACCATCGTGGGTTTAAAAGTGGTATATAATAGTGCTTATGCTAAAATAATTTACATTACCACAAATTGCAATACAACTCATAAAATAAAAACATTTTAAAGAGTAGATTATGTCAACAATAAATGAAAACAAAATTAAAATAAATTGACTTACAGTCAAATAAAATAATCCTATCATGTAGTCTAAAATAATTGTTTTAAAACAAGGCCCACCAGACAATGTCATTCATGCGCAAAATATCCTTGTAGCGCCATTTTAGCACTCTACGAGGAATACAAGCGAGTTAGATATATTTATATTCTTAATTTCAGCCCAGGGCCAGCCTCCGTCATACACACCCCACGATCCACCACATCCTCAAGTCATGCGTCCCACAAATCAAAAAATGAAAGATGGACAACCTACACTTATACCAATCGGACAACCAATACTTGATACAATGGGACAACCCATGCAAATACAACATGGAACAATATTAAAACCCAAATGGGGAGAAGCAGCCCCGGCAATGATCCCCGTCCTCGTTGGTAAACAGATGGGCCCGGAACCAGAAAATACGATCTGCCCATCCTGCCAAGAAGTTATCGTCACAAGAGTTGAAGCCAAGGCTAACGTTAAAACAAATATGTTTGCTATCATGTTAGGTGTTTTGTGGTAAGTATACCTACAAATTTATTGTTGACTCCTATCGGTTGACTTTTGATTGAATGGAAAGTTTCATGGGGTTAAAAATCGTCATCACCTTTCTCCTACGCACTACATGTCTTTTTCTTCCATACTTCTCTGTTAATCAATCAATCTGCCCAGCCTTTTCCCAACTATATTGGGGTCGGCTTCCAGTCTAACTGAATGCAGCTGAATACCGGTATTTTACATGGAGCGACTATCTATCTGACCTCCACAACCCAGTAACTGGGTAATACGATACCCCTTGGTAAGACTGGTTGTCAGACTTTCGGGCTTCTGATGACCCGTAACGACTGTCGAAGATCCACGAATGACAGGAGAGAATGAGGGACCAAAGGCTTAACGTGCTTTCCGAGGCACGGAGGAGTCTCGGTATGTTAAGATGGTCACCCATCCATAGACCAACCCCGGCAAGCGTAGCTTAACCTGATGGATCGACCCGTGCGGCAGTTATTACTTAGCCACGAACTCCTCAGTCCTGCAACTACTTCTCTGTTAATCGAAAGGATAAAACTAATCGTGAATATATTATGCAACTTTACCATAGTAAGATTTAGTGTATGCAGTGAAATATCATCATGTTTTTATCTTTATTGTCCTTTGTTGTTTATCCAATTCTATTTCTGTTTGAAGCTAATTTACATTCACTTCTTTGTTCCCGTATCGCCTGACCTTAGAAAAGGGGCATGCAAGGATATGTTGTAACTCTTTCTTTTCTATTTTCAGTCTTTGGCCGTGTGTGCTCCTCGCCTACACTTTGGACTGTTGTCGCAACACGGACCACTATTGTCCTAACTGCAGTGCTTACATCGGCAGTTACGTCCGCTAAAACCTCATGACTGATGAAGGGGTTTTTTATTTAAAATACGTTGAAAACAAAAGGATAATTGCCATTATAAGTAAAGGTGGTATGTGGTTTTTGTTGACGTGACTCCGAAGTTGCAAAAAATGGACTTTATTAGAGGTTTATTCAACATTTGATTGGATACTGACCGGTGGAACGTAGTGACGATATCTCAAATAGAAGATACCTATGAGATGTAGTGTACTCGAGTCAGATATAGTTGATTGAATTGTATTTTAAGTATTACGAGCTATTTTTGTTAAGAAACTCGTACATATCTGATTATTAAAATATTTCATAGGTAAAATTATGTGTTTTTTTTTTCAAGAAGTAATTAAGGAAAAGAGTTGAATACCTAGAATAAACTATCCAGGAAGCTTCAAAACGATACCGTTTTGGTTCGTTGTGGGTTGGACTTGCTTCAAATGAAATGGGTACTAACATTTAACAATATGTATCTCTGGGGCTCTACTATAATAAGGTGCAAAGCAAGCAGCACTTTTAAATGATAGCTAAAGTTATGGTTATCGCGTCATCGAGACCTAACATCATGCAAAAATTCAAATTCCTATGGCGTTGTGATCTCGAGTGAAAAATTACTATATTTTTCAAAGTCGGTGTCTTTGGTTCAGAATTTTCGTTTTTTGCCGCCGACTTCCGAAATTAAAGTAATTTTTCACTTTGTAGTGTTGATTTTGGAAGACGGTTGTTTTTTTTTTTTTCGCTTTTTAGGTGTGGTACAGGCCCCACACAAATTCGAATACCACTCCCTGCTACGTAAATAACAGTGACAGGAAATTATCTATAACACCGTCCACATAGACTAAGTGCGAAAAGTACGTATTATTGAAGATAACTCAAAAACTACCCAAGCGAAAATAATTAAAAATTATATGAGACCACCACGCAAGCTTTTTCTACCAAATGAAAAAAGAATTATCAAAATCAGTCCACAATTTATTGATAAAAATATTGAAGGACATACATTAAAAAAAAACATACAGACGAACATAGAACCTTATCCTTTTTGGTCAGCTAAAAAGTGATCTAATGAAGGTTACGTTTTTCGTTTTTAGTTCGGAACCTTAAAATGAAAATGAAAAGTAAGTACAGAATGATCTTGATCACTTGAAGTATTTTTATGTGATGACGTTTGACTCGTCAATGATAATTTTGCGAATGACTCATTTGAGAATTTTGTATCTGAGTCAGGTATTTATCAGTTTACCACGAATCTGAATGTTCTTATCGGGTAGACTATTGTGTCTAGATAACTCTCCAGTATCTACAAGTATTTGTGACTGCTTGAAAGAATGAATAAAAATGATAAATGATTGTATTTATGTCAGTATGTTTGTACAAACACTTTAATCTTATTTTAAAAACTAGATGAGGTCGGCGTTTCCTATATGAGTTCTCTGAGAAGAAAGGCTCTTTTAAAGTCCAGACATACTTAATCTTGTTCAGATCATGTGAACACCATGTAGATAGGTGTCTGAAATGGTTTTTTGAGGAAATAACCACACAGACTGAGTGGACCTATCTAGTCAGTGCACGCATTTGTCAGTAATCGTGCAGCTCAACTCAGATCTTAAGGAGCTCAACGATTCGACAAACAATAACAAAGATAGAGCGTTTGGGTAGGCCGCATACCATAGAGGGTAGAGAGTACAGCCACATTTACGCCAGTTATGTTTAAATCCCATGCAATAGGTGGCGAGATTATTGCCATCAACCGGGCCCAAACCCAAAGTCCGAGCTGCTACTAAGAAATTCCAGATGGAAAAACCCAATAACAATTTTGCCGACCTGGAAATCGACCCTGGGACCTCATGCTCATCGCAGCAGTAGTGCTATCGCCCACTAGACCAACGCGACCTTGCTTACGATTTTCTAGGCTGTGCAATAAAGAGTACATACGTACCTACGATATCTACTTATATATAAAAAAATCTGTAATATTTATATCGGTATCTCTAATGGACGATAGTTTATCTATAAATCGTCAGTTCGTTGTTCCGAGTTCAGTACAGTCACTTGTCTCGTTCGAAAACAAGGTATATATATAACGCTACAAGGATATATTGGTGTTTTACCATAAACAGAACGCCGCCATCTTGTTTTCCAATACAATTTCAAGCGCCAGCAGATCCGTGAAACAGTTTAAAGCTGATTTTAGTGACAAAAGGAAATTAATAATTCATTGAAATGAATAAGGAAAATGAAGAATTACAAGATCGTGAGTATTTTATTATTTACTAGCTGCGCCCCGTGGTTTCACCCGCATAAGTCTCGATCCAGTAGGAATAGCGGAATAAAAAGTATCCAATGTCCTAACCCAGATTATGGTCTATCCGGTTCACTAATGTTTCACCAAAACTCCATTGACAAATTTTTAGTTTACAACCAACGTTTTGTATACTATTTATTTTACAAACAACTTATTTCATAAATATTTTATCTTATAAACACTCGTTTTACAAACATTTATTTAACAAATGCTTCGCATGATATTTAAACATTTATATATTTTTCATTTAATATTGTGATTATTTTGGAAAATTCACGTTTATACTAAATATAATTTTATAATAAATTTTCTAAACCAGTCACAAAGGGATCATGGTTGAAATTTCCATTTAGGTCTGAAGTTCTTTAACTATAAAAACTATTTAACTTTAACCTATTAAAAAATATTTTTTCTATATATTCTAGTCGTTTTTGGCACTCGCCGGCCGCTGCCGCGGCACCGCTCTCTCGGCTCGTTCGTAGGGGTCACAGTTTTAACCTAACCTAACCTAACCTTTTTCGAGAGTAAAAATATTCAACCTAATCTAACTAGTTCGGTTCCGCGTAGCCTAATATTTTTTTTTTCCGTTAACATCAGTCGTTTAATTTTTCATTGCATTTTTTTTAATTTCTATGGTTTATATATTAAAATTACCCTTTTGCTTATTTAATGAGTTTCATTTTTAGGAAATCACGTCATTCAATATGTAAAACGTATTTATTCCAAACGTTGTTTTATGAGATAACATGAATAAAAAATGAATAATTTGCCAAATGATACGTTATTAAAAAAAAGTATATCGGATAATGATTTTCTTAATTGAATTATTTGGCAAAGTTGTTATTGTGTAATGATGAAATAACAAATCATATTTTTGTCAATCGTTACTTGTCAAATGAAAATTTGTAAATTAAGTTTTGGTGAAATGACTGGTCACCGGTCTATCCATGTGCCAAATTTCATCTAAATCCGTTTAGCCGTTTTAGCGTTAAAGCGTAACAAACAAATTAACTCACTTTCGCATTTATAATATTATATTATTTAAGTAGATATGATTTATGTGATTATTTATGTTCACACAGTAAAATACATAGTTAGATAGAGATACGACATATGACTTTTGAGTACTTACAAAGGTACTGCTTATTTCTTAAGAAATGACTTCTAGCAGACCTGCGAAAGGAGTAATTTTTACTGACACTATATATATTAGGTACACGCTTGATATATATTATTTTAACCCTAACGAGTACTAAAGCCCACCTGGAGTGTATTGTACTCTGCAAGCTCTCTAGTGTATAGATTTAGTAGTTTCTGTCATTATTTGAGAACAAAATCGTGTTTAATAGTTTTTATATTAGTTATATCTTTGGTAAGTTTTTTATAGTAAAGCTCTTTGGTGTGTTTTACGCGTTTTAGTGCACTGGCGAAACATTCACAATAAAACTTGTTAAAATCTCTATTTTCCGTCAATGTTCCATACACACTGTATGGAACATTGACGGAAAATAGAGATTTTCTGACAGGAACTAGAGATTTCAACATGTTTTATTGTGAATGTCTCGTTATGAATGTGTCGCCAGCGACGAGGAAGCGACAAGCTATCGACTATTTTCTTGTTAACTTATAATAGAGAGAGTTGTCGCCGACAGTGTGAACATTCAGCGATCCACGATTTATTTACTGCTAATATAAAATCTTATATATTTCTTTTGATACGGGACTTTTTCTGTTTTAAACAGATAATTAAGGTAATTTCCGGAAGTTTGAGTGACGTTAAGAGGCGTGACTATTTAAATAATTCACCTACATTTACCTTAAGATTACGCCACAACAATTTTTATTTTATTTTTAAGTGTTATAGTTATTATTTCAGCAAAAGGCCTGGGTCAGCCTCCGCCATACACACCCGGTGACCCCGCGGCCCCTGAAGTCACACATCCCACAAATATGCCCGTGCAACCTGGTGCAATACTAGTACCAGTGGCAGGACAACCCACGCACACAGGAGGGATGTACCATGTGCATGCTGCCCCGGTCGTCCTCCCCATGCTCGTCGGTAATCAGATGGGCCCTAAATCAACATCTATGACCTGCCAATCCTGCAAACAAGTCATCGTTACAAAAGTTGAAGCCAGAGCTAATAATGGAACTCATATGGGTGCTCTCATACTTTGTCTTTTTTGGTTAGTATTCAAATTTATTGATGATGTCTTTACCGGCCCGGCTCCTAGATTCGATGGCCGGGTCGGGCAAAGTATTGTTGGTTTTTTCTTATGGAGTCCCTGGAATTTCGCAGTAGCAGCCCAGAGTCTGGATTTGTGTCCGGTTGATAGCAAAAGGCCCTATTACATGGGACTTAAACATACTTGGCGAAAATTGTGGGCGTACTATGGGTACACCTCTGCCTAACCCAGCAAGGGTCACAGGCGTGATGTTACGTTATGTATGTTCTCTTTACCGGCTGACATCGGATTCAATGGCAATCTTTCATGGGGTAAAAGGAATCATTCAAGATATTTTGTAAACTAGCTGTGCAATAGATAACCTGATTTCTAATCGGATTTGTTCTAATTTAGCTTTGTTTTTTCAGCTGTTTGCCTTTTGTATGGATCCCTTACTGTGTCGACAGTTGCCGCAACGCAGACCACTACTGTCCAAACTGCAGCGCTTACATCGGCAGCTACGTCCACTAAAACCTTATGATTGAAAATGGGTGTCTTTATCTTAAACGTTGAACACAAAATGATAAGTGCCATTACGAGATTATGTTTTCAAATGGTGTGTATTTTGACAACGTGACTCGGTGAAATATACTGACGATATTTTATCGTCAAAATGTTCAATAGAACGTACTTAAGAAGTGAAGAGTACACGAGGCAGATTTGAGAACGATTGATTGAGTTGTTAGGATTACGAAGTATATTTTTAATAAATAAACTAACTATCTGATTATTTAATCATATATTAATAATGATTGTGTTTTGTTTCATTTCACGAAGTTATTAAGAAATATAGAGAAGAAACGTAACAGGTGGCCAAAACTCACAAGGCTTGAAGACGTTGTTGTTGAACGATGGGCGAGCGTTTTGGGGGAGTGTCTTGTGTAATTTTGAAGTTTCTACTAGTGCTGATTCTCTGACTAATTTGAATAAATGACTTTTGATTTTGGTAAGGTTTAAATTAGATTGAGATAAGAATTATATTGCAATGAGTTACTCATGGTTTTATGATCCTGAATGTCCTACTATAGTTTGAGGGTGGGATCTGCTTCAAATGGGTACTGCATGCTAATATTTGTGATCACTTCTTTTCGTAGATAGTGCAAGATGTTCTGATACCTACCTGTTTACATTGGAACATAATATCATAGATACATAATTATTATACTGTGAATTAATAGTGGAATACAATTTGTATTTAGTACTGGTAAATTGTGTAATAGGAAGACTGTCCTACCGTGATACAGTTTCGACTAGTACGGGGGACAGTGTGAATCGAATACTACAACCTAAATAACAATATCAGTGTTAGTAATTGTTGGTGAGTGATTAGTGCTTAAATACGTATTAAATAATTATCATGTGACGTAAGTACTTAACGAACAGCACATAAAAGACGTTAGAAAGGTGAGAAATATGTATAATATCACATTATTGGTTAGTCTTTAAGTGCAGGAACCTATTTAGGTACGTTTGTATTGTCTACCTACCAAATGTTAAAAATACCAAATTATATAGTTGTACTTTTTATGGTGCAATTAAATAAATTTAATAAGTTAAGTTATTATTTAGCCGCACAGTGAGTGCACAATCCTACGTGATAAGTACCTCACTATTCGTCTTATATTGACCTTCTATAAGAGGGTACGATGATGAGAGCAGTAGTGGTCCAGTGGTAACGCACTCACACACACACACACACACAGGCGGCAGGCCAGGCAGGCGCTTTAGTTTGTGTAAATAATTTCATCACCATTGCTCTTAAAATAGTGAAGGAAAACCTCGTGAGGAAACCGGCATGTCTTAGAACCAAACATTCTAAGACATGTGACATCTACCAACCACTGGTCCCGCGTGGTAGATTACAGCCCACTCCCTCTCGAAGAGAGGAGGCCTGAGTCCCAGCGGTGGAAACATGATAGGCTGATTTGAAGAGTGTACGATAACCCCCAGATAAAAACTATTCAATAAACACCCTCTTTTTTAACCGTCCCGCAGTCGGGGACAAATAGATCTAAGAATCGTTTACAAATACTTTTATTACATTTGAATGCTATGCAGACGATTTGGAATAAAAAAATAAGGTTAAATGGCAATCAATACAACTATAGAGGTATGAGGAACAGGGTTTAAAGTTCTCTCATCCTCTATAGAAAAGGGAGGATCCTCCGACCAGACGGGTGTCGTGTCTGGCGGGCAACTGCCCAACGATTGATGTCGGAAAGTCTTATAAAGAAAGAAAAAGTATTTATTGAGACTCGCACAGGAAATCACAAATTAAACTAAAACACACACTAGACATAAATAAAAAAGAAAATAACAATAAAAAAACAAAGTAAAATTAAAAATCAATGCAGTCCTGTACGAGGCCAAAAGGCTCCTATTTCAGTACATGCTGCGAAATTTAAAAAATAAATGTCATATATTCTGATAGGGCCCGCTGCCCGCCGGGCTAGTATTCTTGTATTATGTCGTTCGCACGGTAAACTCAAGTTGTGTGACGTCAGGTCTTTGATGTGCAGTTCGCATGTGGTGATATAGCCATACAACTGCTACAACTATTTAAATTAAACTTAAAGGGTATTTAAAAGATTTAAGGGGCTCCGTTGGTAAGCACAGTTGGTAACCCAATGGTCAGGCTCAAGTGGCAAGGGAGCCAGAGGAAGAGCCAGAGCACGTTGGACAGATGAAATAAAACAAATTTCCGGAAACGACTGGAGAAAGAAAGCAAAGATATATAGCAGTGATAGCCTAGTGGTGTGACCGTCGGACTGCCAAGTCATAGGTCTCGGGTTCGAACCCAAGACACGCACCTCTGACTTTTCGGATTTATGTGCGTATTGTATAATTATCACTTGCTTCAAAAACGGTGAAGGAAAACATCGTGAGGAAACCGGCATGCCTGAGAGATATTTCTTGACGGCATGTGAAGCCAAGTCAGAGGCCCATGGGCGGCTTTAAAACTCTGACACCAGGTTAGTTAAAAACCACACAAAAAGAAGAAGATAAAGCAAAGGAGAGCAATACCTAAAAAGTTGGAGGAGAGATAGACGAGGTCTCAACCCAAACGGGGCCTAAACTAAATATAATTGGCGGAATAGATTGATTGATTGGATTCCGCGCTTTAGAAGAATCCCCTGAGGTCTTGCGCTACGGTGAAAAACCTAGTCGGAAGACATAATCAATTGTTCTTCTCCATAACCATCGTTATCTTCCGCACCTATACCGTGAGCAATCCTATACAATATCATAAAGTTCTGCTTAAAAGACTGATAAAAATGTTTATCTAGTATCGTTATCATTATTCGAAATTTTATTATCTATAAATCGACAGTTCTTTGGGAAGAGTTCAGTACAATCTATGAGCTCATACGAAAAACCAGTTAACGGTGTTTTTTTGGTGATAAAAGGGAATATTATATAATTAAGTGAAAATGAGCAGTGAAGAAATGCATCGTAAGTACCTATATATTTTTATTTTTTGCTAATTTTCGTTTAAAAATTGCAAAAAAAATTAGTTCATGTTATGTAGGGTTGCTGCCATTGACAAGTCTGTCAAAATCACAGAGATCTTTATTCCCGTTACGATAGGGTTGCTGTTCTCAGAGGTAAAATAACAGTGACAGGACTTTAAAGCCTTTTTTTATGAATGTCACTTAGTAAATTTATCATGCAGTTGGAGTACGACTCAGCTTTATCGATGCCTTATCTTCCTGGTATTATTCATACTTTGCAGAATAGCGAGAATTCCTAGGTTCGTTAGTTACCTATGTGTATTCCGGAAGTATAACGGGTAACGAACGGAAGGGTAACGTAGTAAGGAGATCTGATGCACATGCATGCCACACGAAATGGGTGCTTACCGGGTACATAATTAGGTACAAAATAGTATACAGGGTGACAAAAGTGCGGCAGG
Source organism: Agrochola macilenta (assembly GCA_916701695.1). Lineage (NCBI taxonomy): Eukaryota > Metazoa > Arthropoda > Insecta > Lepidoptera > Noctuidae > Agrochola > Agrochola macilenta. The sequence continues at coordinate 15,193,998 of OU753560.1, read as the reverse complement.
TAGAGGAACATACCTTCAATATTTGATGATCTTCTTCGTAGTGTGTCGAAAGCTTTAGATCTTTAGAGTCGACCCAGAATTTGGCAACGAGCTTGGTACCTTCAGTAGCTTCTATCAGCTCCAATAATATTTGATGATGACTTTTAACTCAAAAGAGACCTTCCTTTCGAAATTATTTTGGATTAACCCTGACTCAGGTTATTATTTTTTTGTTAATATTAGGTGTTCGTAATTACGCAATTTTTGTTATTGTATCACGTAAAAAGGGCGCGGCTATGTTGTAATCTCTTAATACATCGCGCATTCATAAAACGAAACATTTTTCATAATAGGTACAGTCAGTCTCAAAAATATGTAAATATTAATTTTGATTGTCTACAATTTATTCTCCGTTGAAATATATCGTCGGTTATTTTTTTTTAAATCTGCTGCTTCATTCATTTTGACCGCGTATTGCACTTTTCTATGAAACAGCAGATTAAAAAAAAATAACCAACAAAATTTTCAACGCAGGGGCGTTCAGAATCATGTACCTACTGAATCCATGGTAGCTGGCTTCGCGTCGATGTCCCTGCCACCCTGTAATACATATCATAAATAATAGATACATAAATACATACATATTAAATATGTAAAAATGTAATTAAATTAAATGAAGACTTTAACTCTGTGTGTCTGACTGTTCCGAGAACAAGATCACAACGACAAGTAATGTTCCTTTACGAGCCTCTCAAATACAGGTAACGATTGATCGCGTTTTATTTGAACTGGCGTTGTATGTTAACACAATAAATTCTTGTCGATACATATTTTTGAGGTTGACTGTAAGTTTGAGATAGCACAAGGCCTATCTCAAACTTACACACACTAAAAAATTATATCTCGATATTATTTAATACCTATTGATATGAAGATATCATTTTCCTTGAATAATGAATGTGTTTTTCCTTAAGCCGTACCAACTTCCGGTGGAAACTTCAAAACTAAATATTAATAATAATAATAATAAACACCGTGACATTTTAGTAGTCTTACAAAAGCAGCCCACTTCATATATCCAATGACTACTAAACATTCATTACAAAAAAAAAAAAATATCGCAACAATTTATTAATTGGTCCTAGATAGGGTTACCGTCTATGTAAGGGAGGCTGCCTGTCTAGGATGTACAAAATGCCTGATTTTTGAGAAAAATGCCTGTACGCAAAATAAACCGTAAAAAAAACTGTAAGTTTTAAAATAAATAATGCGCAACAGATAGTTTTAAAGACTGGCATTTATTTAAAATTAAAAGTATGAACAATTAATGACCACTAAACTAATTAAGAAAAACGAACTTACTAGGTACACTAAGTGATATAATTTTTTTCCGAAGACTTTTTTATTTCTTACTTTCTAAATTATAAATATTAAATCATCACAGGAAACTTTTTTAAATTTCTTGGGTTACTAATAACACTTTTACCGACTCCATGGCCAGGCGATTCCTTTCTTTACTCAACTGTGCATTTATTAGGGAAATCCAAAAATGCCTGTCTCAGTTTAGCGCCGGCCGCACGCCTGTCTTAACCGTAAAATGCCTGTCAAATGCGGCAAATGCCTGTCAGATGGTAACCCGTCCTAGAGGTATTTTATGTCGGTTACATTGATTGGCCCTTTGTAAGACGACTAATATGTCACGGTGTATATATACATATATATTTTTAATCAATGTTTAGTAGTCATTGGATACATGAAGTGTTTTCTAAGACGGATAAAATGTCACGGTGTATAGAAGTCCCCAAATAATTGATAAGTATTTGCAAAAAAAAAACTTAGTGTGATCATTATTCTGGCTTAATGATGACGCATTATCATAAAGAGACTTTCTAAATGTTGGCTAATGGATATGTCATGTAAGACAAACTGGGCCGACTGCGAATAAACAGGCATATTGGCCAGAGGAGGATGACACTGTTTAATATATTTTTAAATTTATTTTCAGTCAAGGGTAGACCTCCACCATACACGGATGGCGAGGTCACGACCACATCGGGGGTTGTGTACCAAGCGCAGCCCGCCCCAACCGTCATCCCCGTGCTTGTTGTTAATACTATGAGCCCCAAACCAGCTGCTATGACCTGCCCATCTTGCAACCTAGAGATAGTCACAAGAGTCGAATATAAGGCAACTACGAAGACACATTTGTTCGCGGTCTTGCTTTGTATAGTGTAAGTATTCTTTTGTTTATTTTGGGGGATGAACTGGTGTCCCATCATCATCTGCTTAGCCTTTCCCAACTATATTGGGGTTGGGTTCCAGTCTCCAGCTATATACCAGTATTTTACATGGAGCCACGATGCCCCTTGGTAAGATTGGTGTTCAGACTTTCGGGCTTCTTACCCGTAACGACTGTCAAAGATCCACGAATGACAGCTGGGACCAACAGCTTAATCTGCATTCCGAGGCACTGACAAGCCTCCGTGTGTACCGACCGCAAGGCTAGCATAGCTTAACCTGATTGATCGAGCCCCACTACGAACTGGAGACGCATTTGGTAGTTAATAGTTATTGTCGACTGCGGACATGACATGTAACTTAACATCGCGACTGTATTCCTCGTTGAGTTAGGCAGAAGTGAATAGTGCACCCACTTTTATATATCGCCAGTTGCGATAGTGCGTTGCAAGGATAACGCACCCTTTATACAGGAACACTGCAACTACGCAAGGTGGCAGTTCACAGGTTTCCTCGACTTGTTTGCCTTTACTTGATTATTGTTTAAATTCGTTTTTGTTTCTTTGATTTAGTACTGTTGTATTATTGTATTGTTATTGTTCTATTTTCAGATTTTGGCCTTGTGTGTGCTTGCCCTACTGTATCCCCAGTTGCCGAAACGCAGACCACTACTGTCCAAACTGCAGCGCTTACATTGGCAGCTACAAACACTAGCTTAAACCTAAAAATAGGCAAACCTGAGGATCGATAATGGATTTCTTTATCAGAACTACAATAGAAACAATAAGATTATCTTATCTAATATAATATAATAATAATATGTTTATTTACTCAAAAACAAGGCATTGTAGTACACGTAAAAATCAGTTTTACAAAATAAGAACTATATCTACAAACGAGTGGGTGAGCACTGCTCTCCTAGCTAGGTTATGAAAACATGTGTTAAGGAGAAGCAGCGAAAATTAAAAAAAAAAAAAAAATATCATATGGAATGTATTTGAGGAAAACGTGACTACAAGTTTTGTTTTTTTTTTAATGTAATTTATTTATCTCGATTAGTCGTCGCTGAAACATATTGATAATGAAACACAAAATGAAACTATATCTTCAAGATCCAATCCACCAACTAGTTATAAAGTAGTTTTACCACCACACGGTATTTAAAATGGTTAATACTAAAAAAATTCCAATAATTTAGAAATTACAAAAGTACAGAGTAATGTTTTGTTAGAAATTCATTGATTTCTTTTGATTTTGATTTTCCCTTAGGGTTATAAGATTGTCTCTTAGCTCTAAATTGTGATGGAATTCAAATGGTAATCAAAATCGCTTTTATTTTGATCATCTTCTCACTTATCGGCACGAACTATATAAGAATAGATCGAAGAAGCCGCATACAGTGGTAAATATAAGTATTATATCAAATCAGCAAGGTGGTCACAGGAGTCAGTATTGCCACTCGTGTTAGCATTTATATCCATAACATTGATCACACTGTTTCCTCAAAAATGTCGAAAAGACAGATTTTACAAACATACGTATTAATAGGTAATGTTATTGACAAAGTTAAAGATATTACGATCATGACTATATAATGGTGCTGTTTCTTTATTATTACTAATAGTTTTTATTATATTTATATTTTTATAAATAATTGTGTATTAAATGTTCTCCCACGACCACACCCACGACATTTATGTCAAACAGTGAACTGCGAGGTAGATTCAAAGTTAACCGGAGTGATTATTTTTGTAGAATGAATAAATATAAAATTAAATTAATTATTTTGTTTTATTTGAAAATTTCATAATAATATAGGAAAAATATGAATATATATTTACTGAAAAAATGGATCCTGTAATCTGAATAATATTATGATTGATTAATATTGTATTAATGAATTCACAGGTAAATAAAACAGGTTGAGTAAGGTTTATTAAAACTTTCGGTGTACTTTCAATTTAACAGCGAAGTCTTGTCTTTAAAAGTCTTTTGAAAAGACTTTTAAAGACATATAGACTTCGCTGTCAAAGAACACTAGATAGAAATATATAAATGATACATCTTCTTGAACTTAAGTCCCGCCTAATAAATCTTCAGGAGTTATCTACTTTCCACAAAGTGATCGCTTAAAATGTTGACCTTTGATTGACGTATCGCCGACCGAAGAAAATTTTGTATGGGAGTTCCCCAAGGCAATGTATTGGGGTCCAATGCTCTATGTTGATTTTAATAACTATTTCTGTAAACTGTAATAACTCCAAAACTGCCAAATAATACCATGCACCAATGATGACACTGATTTTATTGTCAAAGAAAATAATTGGTCGGAGGCACGTACAAATGTTGAGTCTAACTTGTGATAACCTACAAATAACCGACCTGTCAACTAAATTTATTGATGAAACAAAATTCCCTGCATTTTGTACGAATATTTTATCTCTTCTATCAATTTAAATTGTGATTCATATGTGTAGGACTGTGGTTGTGGATAAATTGCACTTACTTGACACAATTAAGAGTTTTGAAAGTATTAATCAATGCCATTCTCAGTTGGTAGGATCAAATTGCAATGCAACGTTACGGTGCATCCTGGGCAAATGCCCAGCACCAGTTTCGCTACCATTAAGCTGACTGGCAAATGTTTTTGCAAAGCTCATAATAATTAGTGTCGTACATATAAATTGGACAAATTTATGTAAAACTAGCTTCGACCCGTGACTTTGTCCGCGCCTATATGCTTCCTCAAGAATTAAGCTATCCAATGCAAAAATACTTTTTTTAAATCCGACTGGTAGTTTCGGAGATTACCCCTACATACAAACAAACAAACAAACTTTATAATATTAGTAGAGATAGCAAAGTAAAACAGACGATTAAACATGTAACATGTTACCTACCATTTCTTATTGTGTTGACATTCTCATGCTCACACTTTACCTGGTGGATACGAAGGACCACGCACAACCTTGCTAACACTTACAAGATGGTAGTCTTCAGTGTGCAGATTGAGTGCAGGACTTCCAGTGAAATGCATCAGTACAAAGCCGATAAAGCTAGTCGCAAAGGGAAAAAACATGGTTCGACTTCCTCATAATTGCAACGTAGGCTCTGTGGGTAGCTTACATGACTCATCAGTAACCTATTCAATATCAGGAAGATCCGCCTGATAAAAATATTAATCTAGCAGAATTATCAGTGCTTGATATTTTTTTTTATATATAAAAGGACAGATTGTAGGACATTCCTCAGTACAATTACTTCCCTCGTACGGAAACTGGTCAACGGTGATTTTTTGGAAAAAAAATAATATTACAATTTAGTGAAATGGCACAGAACAATGGCGAATATGACAGTAAGTATTTTTTTGTACTTCTATGTTTAAAACTCCTGTAGCTAAATTGGTTAGAAATTTTAATTTTCCCAAAATGGTCCCAGTTAATTATCCGTTTAGATTTTTTTAATATATGTTTGGGCAAGTATCAACTTGATTATGGTCATGACGTTAATCATTATTTTGATTATCATATTGGAGATTACAGAGTAGAACGTAGATACATATGAGTCATCACAGACTACAGATTATTTTCATTATGCAGAATGCATGAAAATAACTTGCCTAGCCTTGTGCATCATCATAAGTAGTTTAGTGACAATCGATACGTTAGTTGCATGATAGTAATTATAACATATCAGGTTGTCTTTAAAAGATCGGTTTAAGCGATAAGACCGCCCATTGTGTCACCCTATGTAAAATTTCTACTTTTATATCTGTAATTCATAAGGTGTACATCATAAAGAGTATTATTCTATCTATCAGCCGGTTCATTCTGTAAAAATCTCACCGTAATAACTTAGGTGAAGTGTGTTGTCATTAAATTCCATTCCATATTGATAATGAATAGACCTAGGCTACTGCAAGGCCCTAGTTATAACAGGCACACGAGGCGTGCGTCCTTTACGCTGCGTTTTGAGCGCTAAAGAAAATTGTATGAATTTCTATGTAATGAATTACATCAAGCGCTGCCGGTGAAGGGGCCGTCTTAGCGCGCCCTTGACACGTGGACGCAAGTTCCTTTTTCAAAAAAAATCCTAGTAGTTTTCTCTGCATCAGTAATAAACGTAAGAGAAAACAGTTAATAATATATTATATTATTATTATTTTTAATATACAGTTAAACTGAGCATGTTGAGGGTTCTAAAGTTACAACAAAATGTGGAAATCTTGTTGCGTTTGACGAGCTTCCAACGCGACGAGACCACGCGCTCGGCGCGCGTCCAAAACGCAGTGTACTGAGCGCGCACTTCGGGTGCTTGTTATAACTAGTCCCCTAGGTATTGACCCCATTGACAGCTCATTTTAAGCTGTTTTCACAAAAATATTACAATATAGGTCGGCAGAAGTATTTGTTTAAAGGTGTGAATATGTTTAGCAACGTACCATAGACACACATGACGCACGATTATGAATAGATGTGTTGAAAAAATTGGCGCTTTATTGTTTAATACTTCTAGAACATTTAATAATTTCTATTATTTTTAATTTCAGTCAAGAACGAAGGCATGCCGCCACCATACACGGGAGGCGGGCCACCTCCCGTCGTGACCGCACAACCCGGGGTTGCGTACCAAGCAAATGTAGTTCCTGTGGTCATCGGTAACCAGATGGGCCCCAAGCCTTCTCCAACAACCTGCCGATCATGCAACCAACAGATAGTCACAAGAGTTGAACTGAAGTCTTCTACGAAAACCCATTTGTTTGCTCTCCTGCTCTGTTTAGTGTAAGTATTCAATTTTTGACATTCTTATAATCTTATCCAAAATAGTGGCCTGTTGTCCTATAGTGGAAAAAAATCAGGGTGTTAGTGGGCTTAATTTTTTCCGTATGCAAAGAAGCCTCTTTTTTCTCAATTTCGTATTTTTTTTGTAAATTTGATATGAGGTTTAAGATCATTTATTCTCATAAGAATTACATTATTCACTTACATGAGAATATTAAAATTAATTCTTTAAAAAGAACAAAAAGTGGGGTATTACAAAAATTAGACGTCAAATAAATAAATGTTTTGAGGGTAGATTACAAATCATTATGCACAAAAGTTCGTTCGATAGCATGTAAACAAGTATCCGTGTAACATAGATAAACGGTAACTGGATGTGGCTCGACACTATTGTAGGGAAATTGAATTTATATCAATTTGTACTGACTATTATTTTTCTATTTCCAGTTTTTGCCCCTGTGTTTGCCTACCGTACTGTATCGGCAGCTGTCACAACGCGGACCACTACTGTCCAAACTGCAACGCTTACCTCGGCAGCTACAGCAACTAGAACTTAATGAGTGTTTATAATTACAATGGGTGTAACATAATACACCCATGTGTAGACATGTACCATCGAAGAAGTTCATATCTATACACCGTAAGGACTATTTCTGCTTGCAGCGATGGGCCGCTATAGAACCGGGGCGGTAACAGATGTGGTCATCGTGTTCACGGGATTTTGTTTTCAAACTGCTTAGATATGAAGTTCTTCGATAGTACGTCATATTTGACTGGCTTCCAGAGTGAAATCATCCACAACTAGCTCAGGAGGACCTGAGGTAGTCCCACACTGTGGACCTTTTTTCATTATTGGAGCCTAACATAACATAACGCCTTGTGTACCCCAAGGGTTGGGCAGAGGTGTCACATCACATAGTACACCCACATTTCGCCAGTTATGTTTAAGTCCCATGTTTTAAGGGGCGAGCCTAACATGTATCAAATAAAACAATTTAGCAGTCACGCCTCACCCTAATTCAAGATCATCGAAACATTGTTTGATTTCTCCGTTTTTGCAAAACGTAAAATACATTACGACATGGATATATTATGTATACAGGGCGTCCCACGTATAAATAACATAGTGACAAAAATAAAAGGAAGACCATGAATTTTAAAATTTTTAATTCAAAATTAATCAATTTATCAAAATGAGTGGCCCTCCTGTTGAATAAAAAGTCGCACTCTTTTGATTATTTCACTCCCTGTCGATTTTTTTATCTTGTTGTGGTGGATATTTAGAATCATACGTCTAAGTTCTGCTTACAAGTATAACTTAGACCAAAAAAGTGGAAACTTTTTTCTGAACAAAATTTCACATCAAATGTTAAAATTCATGGTCTTCCTTTTATTTTTGACACTATGTTATTTAGAAAAAAATAATCCTTATAATGAAGCCTTTCGATCGGCAAGATAAAGCTACAGGGTGATTATTTTTCTCATGTAACGGGTTCGATTCCCGGTTCAACCATGCAATTATTGAAATATCTATGAATGCAGTTTAAATTGTTTTTAAATTCAAATAATGTCTTCTGTCAGTAAATTGTTCCATCTACAATATTCAAGGTACTTTCCCTCCATGTGGCATATTATCCGTGGGACGCCCTGATAATACATACTTTGCTAGAAATCAATTTCAGTGAAAATGTCTACAGGCCCAATAATTGTCATGGATTCCAAACGTTATATTAGTAGGTAGGTATATTTATGGTATATTATAATTATGTTCATAACTTTATACTTAGTACGTAGTAAGTTTAGTGTGGGTTTTATAAATAGTTGTTTAATAAATAATATATTTTGACAAGGACCCACGGTATAAGTTTAGCAGTGATCTGCAAGGTAGATCTAAAGAATGGTTGTAATTGTGAATTACAAGTGATGGTATGTAAATAAACTATAACTATAACAAATTAATTATAATTCTGTATTAATAATGTTTTTTGTTTTATTTGAGTACCTTTTTCATTATTCAACTAGCAAAGACACAAATATTTGTTTTTGACGGTTCGCTAGGTAACGACGCTGATGACGAACTTGCTAGACGAGGATCCAGCACGGCGGTCTGTGGACCCGAGCCTATCGTACCCATCCCCTTCAACCAGATACGCAGATGGCTGCAGGAGTTCACCCACACTCAAGCGGAGCACTGGTGGACCTCGACACCGGGCTGCAGGCAATCCAAGGAAGCCATGCCATCCTTGGATACCGGGCTAACCCGGCGTTTACTACGCCTGGATAGGAACGGCCTGTGCCTGGTGACGGGGACCATCACGGGCCACTGCTCGCTGAACAAACACTTTCACACAATAGGCATAACGGACAGTCCTCTGTGCAGGGCTTGCATGGAGGCTGAGGAAACCGTCGCGCACGTGCTTTTTGAATGCACAGGCGTCACCCAGATTAGAACACAGACCCTCGGGACACCCAGATCTTTCACAGATGTTCTGAACAGACCAGGAGATTTAATTAACTTCTGGAGGGAGTTGGGCTGGTTGGAATAACCACCATCGGCCGCTATGGCCCACGCACAATGGTCCACTGAAGGACTAAGTGCGGAAACCAAACCCCATAACATAGAACATAGAACATAGACACAAATATGAGAACTAGTATCTTAGCAGAAAACATCGGGGTTTTGGTCTGAAAAGTCTACTGAGTATGTTACTATTTATTATATACGTGCTCTTACCCATGCAACTTTATTAACACTTCCAAGATGGCAGTCTTCAGTGTATAGATTAGCTGCAGGACCTCCAGTGAAATAAATTAGTGCAAAGCCGATAAAGTTAGTCGCAAGATATCTGATAAAAATATTTATCTAGCTGAGTTATCGATACAATCCATTTTTTTTTATACATAAAAGGATAGATCGGTAGACGTTCGTCAGTACAATTACTTCCCCGGTCCGGAAACTATAGCGAAATGGCACAGAACAATGTCGAATATGACAGTAAGTAATTTTTTTTTTAAATTTTGTATGTGTGTTCGGGCAACTATCAACTTGATTATAGTCATGACGTCAATCATTATTTCGATTATCATATAATGGAGATTACAGAGTAGACTGTAGGAAAGCTTGTCCACTCTGAAATGACGCGCCCTACTACTGCATCTACGTACACTGTAATGCGGATTTCTATGGGTAATGCGGTTGTAGAGCGCGTCATTTCAGAGTGGACAAGCTATACCTATGAGTCATCCACCAGTCTACAGATTGTTTTCATTATGCAGTATGCATGAAAGTAATTTGGCTTAAACATCATCTTATGAAGTTTAGTTGCATAGCAATGATAACATATCAAGTTGTGTTTTTATCTTTCTCTATTTTGTGAATGTATGCTGTAGGATTAGTGGACTGTAGATTTATTGACCATCTTCTATTTTGTTAAGTACCTGGTACTTGCTGAAAGACCTACACTGTCCTCCCATACCTAATAGTACTGTTATTTGAAAATATTGTAAAAAACAATCATTTTTAAAAGAGTAACCGTGGAGTTTCTTGCCGGCTCTTCTCCATAGGAAACGACCAATTGGAATCGTGCACCTAGTTTCTGACGTTTCATAAGTGCCCATGTAGGTTTATGTGAAATAAAATATGTAGAATTTTGATTTATTTTAAAGATCGCTTTTAGCGATAAGACACTCATTGTGTCACCCTATGTGAAATTTCTACTTTTATATATGTAATTCATATGGTGTACCTACATAATAAAGAGTATTCTATCTACCTATCGTGAAAACTCAGGTGAAGTGAGCTTGAAGAGCGCTGTCATGCTATGTGTGCTGTTCTGGAAAATCTCAAAATGAAATGTATGAGATAACGTGAATAAAAAATGAATTGAAGGTCAAATGATACGTTATTAACAAAAAGTTTATTGGATAATTATTTTCTTAAGTGAATCATTTGGCAAACTTGTTGTTGTATAGTGATGAAATAACAAATCATGTTTTTGCCAAACATTACTTGTCAAGTGAAAATTTGTAAATAAATTTTTGGTGAAATGACGGGATACCGTCGAAAATTGTCTCATTTTATTAGTGAATACTTCTATAACTTTCATTTATTTCTATTATTTTTAATTTCAGCCAAGAACGAAGGTTTGCCTCCACCATACACAGAAGCCGGGCCACCACCCGTCGTGACCGCACAACCCGGAGTTGTGTACCAAGGGAATGTAGTCCCTGTGGTCATAGGTAACCAGATGGGCCCCAAGCCTTCTCCATTAACCTGCCAATCATGCAACCAGCAGATAGTCACAAGAGTTGAACTGAAGTCTTCTACGAAAACCCATGTGTTTGTTTGCTTGCTCTGTTTAGTGTAAGTATTCTATTTTTATGTGTGTTGTATCTTTCCGTATACAGAGAAGCCAATTTTTTTTCTACACCTTTCTATTTCTTTTTTTTGTAATTTTGATATAAGGATCTGTACTGACTATTATTTTTCTATTTTCAGGTTTTGCCCCTGTATGTTCCTTCCCTACTGTCTCCGCAGCTGTCACAACGCGTACCACTACTGTCCAAACTGCAACGCTTACCTCGGCAGCTACAGCAACTAAAACTTAATGATTAATAATGAGTGGTTATGGGTATAATATAATATACCTACCCAAAATTCCAAAGTGAATTTATCCACAACCAGCTCAGGAAGAACTGCGGAGTAATTGCGGAACACACATAAAATGACAATTGATCCCAATGGGTTTCATTTTGACAGTTCATCCACGTCCATTACGTTATTTACTAAAAATTTGTCTGGTCAACTAACCAGACAAATTTTTCAAACCTATGCAGCAATTGATTAGCGATATCCTTCAAAACTCGCGGAGATGTGCGGAGATGTCCGAAGCGAAGACGAGAAGAGATTTTTTTCAGCTAAGGTGTATCCACCGAAGCTGTACGGAGATGCGAACTGTCTAGACTGGAGCGGATATGTGTGCTGGCTAGAGCGGAACTGAGTTAAAGAAAAGAAAAAGAAAGAAAAATGCGTTTATTGGCATTACATAAAATACACCTTAAAACTATAAAAACAGAACGCCAAATATAATGCCAAAAGGGCCTCAGATCAGCATAATGACAGATGACAACACAAAGTGAACCACCTGACGCTGATGAGTTGCGTGCGGCAGTGTTGGATGTTAACGAAATTACGGCACCGGTCACATCTCTTCTCGTCTACGCTGCGCGCCGTCACCATCTTGAGAGGCACAGTGCACATCTCCGCTTTGTACTGGCGCCCAGCTCAATGTCTGCGAGGCACAGCTCCGCTTCGATCGCGCCATACAAATATGATACATCTCCGCTTAGCGGTGTCCACTGAAGCTGAGTGGAGACGAGTGTGTGAATAACGAAATTCTATTATATCTATCTATCTTACTGCTGGGGAGTTTGTTGCGCCACTTCTTCTTCCCAGCTTAAGCACTAGGAAGTGGTGAAGGGTGGGCGTTTTTGGGGGACTGTTTTATATAATTTTGACGTTCGAAAAGTGCTGATTTTCAGCCTAGTTTGAATAAATGACTTTTGAATTTTGAATATTGGTTATTTAAAACACGTCTCCTCTCCTCTCGTATCGTGTTCACTTTATTGGAGTCTGGGCCTAGGTCCCATTTAAAAAGGGGTGAGCCTAACATGTATCAAATAAAACAACTTGGCAGTCACGCCACACCCTAATTATAATTCAATGTATGGTAAGATCATCGGAACACATCGTTTGTATTCTCAGTTTTTGCTTTACGTTTTGCAAAAAGTAAAATATATTACAAGGTGTAGGTACTCGTAGTATAACTAATTTACAATACTTTGCTAGAAGTCAATTTTAGTGCAAGCTTCTACAGGGCCATTATTGTAATGGATCCTAAATGGACTATACCATAGGTTTATTAAGCATATTTTCATAACTTTAAACTTAGTCACATTGGTACTTGCCTGGATTTGAACCCTACCTCGTGCATGAGAGACGAGGCTTTAACATGACCTTTTTGTGTCATGTATTTTCGGTGAAGGAAAATATCGTGAGGACACCTGTACTTATAGTTAATATAAGTCTGAAATCGCCAACCCGTCTCGAGCAAGCGTGGTGATCAATGCTCGTGCCTTCTCTGTATGAGAAGAGGCCTTGGCACTGCAGTGGGACAGTATCAGGCTGGTATTATTATTTACTATACAAAGTTGATACGACAGAGGGGCTTTTCTTTAAACTGAGTATACTAGGTACCATTTTCAAGCTCTGTACCAAAAATCAATTAAATAGGAGCAGTAGTTTAGTCGCAAATGATTTTTTAAGTTTTTGCCCCGTTTGAACACGATGTATCTTTCCTAACAGCTGATTATGTCTATACGCATAGGTCATGCACCTTAAAACGATAAATCTGAGTATAACCTATGCGTTGTTGCCGCTGTGACGCAAGTCACAAGTACAACCAAATATTTTCGCTAAAAAGATGACAATGCAAACAAGGAAGCAATAAATACACACACACTTGCATTTTCATTACGAGAGGGACAATCATCTGCAAAACAGCACGCGTAAAAGAAATAGAAATAGGTCAGTGTGTTGCTATTGCATCCTAGCGATCGAGGGGCAGGGGTTGCGATCGGTAAGTGGGGCAGTGGGGCTTCTAAAAACTGGTTTTTTCAGTGCGCCGACGCCATCCTTTCGGAACGTACAAGATGTTACGTAACACGGTAGCACGTGCTCCGCTTCCGTTTTGTCGAACTCGCGCGCTGACAATTGGGATTTTGTTTTGTTATTGTGATAGGACACTAAATAAGTTTAAGACAGTATTTCTTTTTTTATTGTGACAGGACACGTAACTTGGGATTATTATTATTTAGTGTTAGTGTTTTTTTTTTGTGATCGACTGCTTTTATTGTGATACGACACGTAATTAAACTTTGGGTTTGTGTGTGTGTGTGTGTGTGTGTAATTAAAGTGTTCAACAATGCCTCGTGTAACTTACACGGCGTTAGAATACACTGACATGATTTTTAATTAGAAAAATAAATAACATTATTCTCTGTCGGTATAATTTGTGCATTCATGTGAATGACACATCGAGAATTTAATTTTTTTGTGATTGTTGTACTTCAAAACCATCCCTAAAACAAAAGCCGCGAGCCGAGGAGCCGCCGCGAGCGGAGGCGCCGCCCGCGCCACCGCCGCCGCGCCGCCGCCGGCGCGGGCCGGCGCGCGGCGGGCGGCCGCCCGCTTTGACGAGATAACACACGCCGACGCGCGCGACGTTGCCGCTGTTACCTAGGTATCTGTAGGTCAGTTAAATTTATTTTCAAAGGGTGGTTGCGTTTTACTCTGATTTGTAAGCTATTTAGTTTGTTTGAAAAAAAAAAAAACTCATTTTAGGTGCTTTTTATTTTTATACCGTATCGAATTAATACTAAACACGTATAGTATACGTAGTGTTATTTAATGCCCCTCTGTCATATCAAAAACGTTGCCCCACACTAAGAATTTCTTCTTGTATCGTGAGTGCGTTTACAAACATAGAAACTCACATACACTAACACCCAGACCCGAAACAACTACTTGCAGATCATACAAATATTTGTTCCGTGTGGGGATCGAACCCGCGACACGTTGCGCAGCAGTCGATCGCTCAGCCACTGCGCCAACCGTGTCGTCGATATTTAGTACGTAGTTAGTTTAGTGTCGGTTTATAAATAGTTTTTTGGTAAATCATATCTTTTGACGAGGACCGACGGTATAAGTCCAGCTGTGAACTGCAAGGTTGATCTAAAGACTGGTTGTAATTGTGAATTGCAAGTGATGGTATGTAAATAAACTATAACAATAACAAATAAATTATTAATCTGTAAATAATGTTGTTTGTTTTATTTGAGTACCTATTACATTATTTATTTAGCAAATACACAAATATGAGAAACAGTATCTTATTATTATAATTATAAGCCTGTGTTGTCCCACTGCAGGGCAAAGGCCTCCCTTCCCTATTTCCACTTTTCCCGGTCTACCGCGATTGCGGGCCAATCCTTTAAGAAGGAGTCCCGCTCATCCCACCATCTCTTTCTGGGCCTGCCGCGTAGTCGTTTCCTGCTATTTAGGATCCACTGAGTGGTGATTCTTGCATAATGCTGCTCCGACATGCGACAGATGTGGCCAGCCCAGGTCCACTTTAGTCCAGCAACTATATCTTAGCAGAAAATATCGGTAAACAGTATCTTAGCAGAAAATATCGGGTTTTGGTCTCAAAGGTCTACTGAGTATGTTATTAATTATTATGTCTGTAATCCGTGGTTTTAAATAATATTAAAGATCCTTAGTGTTTTTGTATATCGATCTACATAAGATCGATAATAAAAAAATAGTAACTATGTTTAATCGATTATGTGTAATCGAGCTACTAATTTCATATTGATATACGTAAAATTTCAATTATGTCGCTCATTCCCACCTCTAATTTCATGTGTCCATCCACTAACTGTCAAGTGTCATTTAAAGATGGGTTGTAACAGGTATCTGTTATCACTGTTACTGTTACAGAAAAATAACAGATCCAAACGTTTGTTTTGAAATAACTGCCTGTTATTTTTGTACGGACGATAAATACGTATTTAAATCTCAATTGAATATCTTCCTTAGTTTATTTCGTTTAAAGGCGAAAATCGAATCCGAAGTATTGACTACGAATGACGGGGTAATATGAAATTATAGAATTACGTTTATTTATAATTTATTTTAGTCATCCGGTTACACTGGAAACTGACCCCAACATAATAGTAAAAGGCAGCTTGTTTGATGAATGCACCATAAACACAGAAAATTTTTGAAAATAATAAATTACAATTCACCAGTTCTTTTCCGTTAGAAAGCAGTGAAAGCAATTAAATTTCATAATTTCAAAAAATTCAACAAACTAACCAGTCAAATTACTTTCAATTGAGTATGATTTTTATTTCTAATAAAATAAAATCGTACATGCATAGAACCTTTTGCGACCAATCCCGTCAATCGTGAAACCAAAGATAATAATAAGATAAAGGCGTCCGAACACGATCACTGAATTTTTTGGTTGCATTTTCAGAGTAGTTATTACTCTGAGGTTGCATCACAAATTTCTATAGATATAATAATATACAAATGACGAGGTAATATGAAATTATAGAATTACGTTTATTTATAATTTATTTTAGTCATCCGGTTACACTGGAAACCGTCCCCAGCATAATAGTATAAGGCTAAGCAGCTTGTTTGATGAATGCACCATAAACACAGAAAAATTTGGATAAGAATAAATTACAATTCACCAGTTCTCTTCCGTTAGAAAGCAGTGAAAGCAATTCAATTTCAAAATTTTTTGGTTGCATCCTCAGAGTAGTTATTACTCTGAGGTTGCATCACAAATTTCCATAAATATAATAATATACAATTAAAGTAAAGTAACTAAGTAAAAAAGTATGTTATGTAAAAACATTACAAACAAACCAAACATATTACTTTCAATATAATTGAATAACATCTTTAGATATTGGTTTATCAAAAATATCGTAATTACCTGGAATATTTTGCAATTAATTCCGTCAAACCAAAGATCTTCTTCTTTTGGTGTGGTTAGTAACTAACCTGGTGTCAGAGTTTTAAAGCCGCCCATGGGCCTCTCAGAAATATCTCTCAGGCATGCCGGTTTCCTCACGATGTTTTCCTTCACCGTTTTTGAAGCAAGTGATAATTATACAATACGCACATAAATCCAAAAAGTCAGTGGTTCGTGCCCTGGGTTCGAATTCGAGACCTATGACTTGGCAGTCCGACGGTCACACCACTAGGCTATCACTGCTAAAAACCAAAGATAATAAAGACATTCGGATACGATCACAATTATTTTTGGTTGCCGGAAAGAAAAATATTATAAAACACAGCCGTGTTAATAGTCTGTGTGGGGATTGCTATTTTTAGTAACAGATAAGTTATATTGTTAGGAACGTTATTTGTTATTTTTAAATATCTGTTGTTTATATCTGTTACTCAGATCTGTTACGATGGCTCAGCTCTGAGGTTACGATAAATATGCCTCCTCCATAATGTCATGCTTGAAGTTTCTGATGTCAAGCAAAAATCGTCAAATTTAGGATTTTTATTTTCGCAGAGGCCCAGGACGTCTAAAGTGTTATACGTGGCAAAGATCTTAAGCTATTCAGTCTATGTCATGACGTCAGCACGAACAATACATAAAAAAGGACTACAGCTTGGATTAACAAAATATTATAATTGGTTGCTTAAAATAACTAAATCGATCAATTAAAAATATAAAAAAAATACCTGAAAAAATCTTTACATACCGAATTTAGAACCAGCCCTAGCACACTAAGGCGTACTTTGAATTATGAATACTTTGTCCCCAATGAGTAGCATTATTCATAATTAAATATCATGTAACAAATGTGTACATTTTCTTTTTTTTTACTGTTTTTAGCACAATAAATAAAAACGATACGATTGTAAGATACTACCAAGTTACGATTGTAAGATTCATAATTTTAAAATCTTTTTATGTTTTGTTAAAAAGGAGAATTTATTTTATTTTGTTTTGTTAAGTTATGTTATATTCGAGAAGATTTTGTTTTTAATTATTGTATGTTTCTTTTCTTTACTTTTTTAAATTTTAGGTACATAGTTTTTAATTTGTGGAAGCCTATAAATGGCGATTGTAAGCGCTATTGTACATACTAAATAGATATTAGACTGTAAGCTTTCCTAATAATTAATAAATTAATAATATTAATCTATCCAAATAGTTCCCTGAGAGATTCGCGACGATGTAGATCATAAATGGCTCTGACAGCTCTTTGAATCAATCAAACTCAAACTCAAAGCATTTATTTCAAATAAACCAATTACAGGCACTTTTGAATTGTCAAGGGCTCGGTCAGTCAGAAATATGAAGCTAGTTGCCCATTCCAACGCGTAGTAGGTTCCTATGGAGAAGAACGGGCAAGAAACTCCACGGACACTCTTTTAAATCAGAATATTGTTACAAAATATTGGTTACATCATTCATGTTGTAATTATACATGTGAGAACAATGTGGAGAGACGTGCACGTTAAAAGCGTCCGTAATAAAGCAAAAACAATTAAAAAATTTAAATAAATTTAAAATAAGCCTTGGCAGCTAAGAGATGACCAGTCCCCACTGACGGCGCCCGTTCACGAACATGACGCATGGATCAGCACCATTTAGCTCAACCATTTTGAAGGGAACTTAATGATCCAACACACACGCCACCACCAGCGAGACATTTGAGTGAGCATGACATACTCTCAGCCGCAAGGGCACATTCAAGTCAATGAAAGACGTACCCAGTAAATGGTAGCTTTAAAGTACATAGTGCTCACACATGTGCTATGCAATTATATAATACTATGAAATTGAATTTATACAATCTAAAGATAGTCCTACAATCTTTAGCTCCAACAATATTTTCGAATGCCAATCAATTAGTTTATGCGCCTTGTGGAGCTGGACCAGCGTTGAACCAAGCATTTTTGTCAACGATGTAATCCCCCAACTTATAATATGCTTGGCAGCATAGTGTGCGTTTTATACAAGATTTAAAATTCCTTTCATTCAATTGGAGTATGTGGGGAGGTATTTTATTGTAACATTTTAAACAGTACCCCACGAAGGTTGAGTCTACTTTGGCCAGTCTGAAACCCGGTTGAACTAATTGGTCCCTATTTCTAGTGCTATAATTGTGTCTATCACCTCTTTTACTGAAAAGACTTAGATTTTTTCTAACGTACATCATGTTTTCATAGATATATTGACAAGGTACCGTCATAATGTTAGTATCTTTAAACAGTTCCCTTAGAGAATCGCGTCTGCGGAGACCATATATTGCTCTGATGGCTCTTTTCTGCAGAATAAAAATAGACTCTATATCATCCATCAATAGAATCCATCTTTATCTTAAAAAGATAAAGATGGATTCAAGATTCAATGTCAGCAGCCCGACCCCACAGAAAAAGGCCATACGAAATTACATTTGGCAATACTTCTAGAACATTATTATTTTTAATTCCAGTAAAGAACGAAGGCATGCCTCCAAAAAATGAAGACAAACCTCCAGTAAATACAGGCTATCCGCAACCAGCAAACGCAGGCTATCCGCAAACAGCAAACGCAGGCTATCCGCAAGCAGCAAACGCAGGCTATCCGCAAACAGCAAACGCAGGCTATCCGCAACCAGCAAACGCAGGTAGTGGTATCAATCCCATACAGCCCGGACAGAATGAGTTCAGTGAGAATGAGTTTCGCTCTGCACCAATTACAATAACCTGCAGATCGTGCAACCAGGTGATAGTCACAAGGATTGAAAAGAGCCCTTCCATTAAAACCCATTTAATTGCAGTCGTGATCTGTTTAGTGTAAGTATTCTAATTTTTTTTCACATCCTTTTAATCATATCCATAAGATCGGCCTGTCTTTTTCTCACTACTTAATCTTTTGGTATGCAGAAAACCCACATGATTGATCGCTATGCTTAATTACTCTCTTATGTGTTCTTCATTATGCTTAACATCCCTGTTCTGAATATACTGTTTCAAACTCTATTGCTATTAAGAATAACGATCTAAATTCGTTTGTGACGATTTTACTATCGAGGTCGAGAGTAAACACTTCCGCTAATAAAAACTTTTTACAAAAAAACAATAACCGGTGCTTGTGAATTTTCGTTTTTTGCCACCGACTTCCAAAATTAAAGTTATTTTTCACTTTGTAGTGTGTTTTTTTGGAAGTCGGTTGGTTTATTTTTTTGTAAAAAGGTTTTATTAGCGGAAGTGTTTACTCTCGACCTCGATAGTAAAATCGTCACAAACGAATTTAGATCATTATTCTTAATAGCGATTTATAAAATAATTTTCAACACACTTGCTCGTAAAGTAGCTCTTATTGAACCGTTTTTAGGGTCATAACTCAGTGTATTAAAAACGCGTGCTTTTTACTTTATATTATCGGACTAGTGCTGTAATGTCACAGATAACTAATCAGGATTTGGTTGCGACTCGCTAAAAACAATAACATTGGACTTGCCTGGGAATTGAACGCGATATCTACGTGTAGTGATTAAATACGCACTAATTAGGATACACGTATTATCACACCCACTTTAACATCCTTTGCGTGTTTCTTATCTTTTAATTAAACTATTTTAAATAAAAGCGAAAACTTGAATTAATTTTGAATTTTTACAAAAGTCAAACAACCGACCATAGGCAACCGACATCCTTTTTAACTGGTCTAAATTTATCTTGTCATTGAAAAGTTAGTGATTGATATAATAAATATCGACTATTTCTTCAAGGAGTATTTTATTAATCCTTTATTGAAAAAAATAACTATTTTAAT
Organism: Agrochola macilenta; assembly: GCA_916701695.1. NCBI lineage: Eukaryota > Metazoa > Arthropoda > Insecta > Lepidoptera > Noctuidae > Agrochola > Agrochola macilenta. Next base: position 15,173,576 of record OU753560.1, on the reverse strand, counting down.
GTATTTTCAACACACATGCTCGTAAAATAGCTCTTATTGAACCGTTTTTAGGGTCATAATTCAGTGTATTAAAAACGCGTGCTTTTTACTTTATATTATCGGACTAGTGCTGTAATGCCACAGATAACTAATCAGGATTTGGGTGCGACTCGCTAAAAACAATAACATTGGACTTGCCTGGGAATTGAACGCGATATATGTGTCACTGATTAAATACGCACTAATTAGAATACACGTATTATCACACCCACTTTAACATCCTATGCGTGTTTCTTATCTTTTAATTAAACTATTTTCATTAACAATAACAGCGAAAGCTGGAATAAATTTTCAATTTTTACAAAAGTCAAACAACCGACCATAGGTAACCGACATCCTTTTTAACTGGTCTAAATTTATCTTGTCATTGAAAAGTTAGTGATTGACGTAATAAATATCGACTATTTGTTCAAGGAGTATTTTATTAATCCTTTATTGAAAAAAAAACAATTTTAATGTATTTATAATTATTATAATGACAACAATCGTGTTTTAGGCTAGGATTTTCAAGATGCTGTTGGAGCTAGCCCACGTTTAAAGATGCGGTCCTATTTCCATAATAAATAATGTCGTAGGTCTATATGTTTTATGGAGACCCCTCAAGTTTTATAATATTGTACTGCTTTAACACTGAATTTATTTATCTTTTACATACCAAACGTACGTAAGTACCCGTGCTATCTTGTTCGTTTTCACGGTTTTAACTTCGAACATATTTCAATGGATTTGTTTTTTATGTGAAAGTTACTCAATATAAAAAATACTGATGATACACTACCTACAAAAACAATCGTAACATCGAAAGTACGAAAACGAAAAGATCATACTACCACATCACTAAAACCATAGACAATTTCTAGTGGCCATTGTTGTTTGATAAATTTTGAAACGCGACATGGCAGTATGGAATTAGTAAGTACTATCATTGCAGCATTAAATTTGTATGAGCATTCTCTATTTTAACCCGAGCAGATATTTGTGCTTTTTTTTAATCTCATCAAAGAGACTTTTTGCCTTCTATGTTCTATGTTAAGGGGTTTGGTTCTTTCCTTCAGGTGGACCATTGTGCGTGGGTACTTCTTGCTTTTTTTAATTCCTACTGTGTAAATAAATAAAATATGATACATTTACATAATATTTCATCAAATTATATATTTTTCACTACATATTAATCTTAATTTGCGTATTCAAATTATTATTTTGTAAAACCGGAAAAACTGCTGAACAGCCTAGAGGCTGTTCAGCGGTTTTGCCTGTGCCTTTATTTACAACTGCACGCTCATCGCTAGCAGAAAAAAATTGTTAGCGCTAGCGCGCCATTTTCCGTGAATATTTGTTATCGTTTTTGTGTTGTTGTTATAAAAAATACGAAATCTAAAGTATTGTCACAAACCGACGTACAACAGTTTTTAAAAGAAGCTCCGATTGACAGTACCTGACAACAAAGGTCAGTTGAACTTTATAAATCTAATTCTACAACTAAATTACAAACTAAATTATAAAAGTTCTTACAACAAGTCTGTTTTTTTCCTCGCAAGTTTGTTGAAAAACGTCGTATGAAACGCGTTTGCATTGATCATTACCCACTCGGCTAAATTATCGCGCTCGCCTACGACTCGCGCGCCAATGCCTCTTGGGTAATGACCAATACTGCACATTCGTATCATAATGTACTATTAATTGACTTGTTTAACTTGTTACCATTTTTCGATATAAGTACGTAAGCAGCTTGTCACTTCTTTTAAATCTAGTGATTAATTCAAAAAGCGTGGAGCTATTTTTGGTTGCGTGTAATTTTAATTAATTTTAACAAAGCGCTTTGTCATGCTAATTATTATTATTATTATTTATTTATATTTCAGACAACATGATCCATTTTGTTAGTAAAAAATAGTGCTTAAAACTATGTTAGTTCACACATAAACGCAAACAATGTTTAAAGAACGAACAGTCATACCTGTCGCTATCACATTCAGGATGCTGTTGCTACTCACACGCACCCTGTGCAGCAGGGACGCCGCTTTCTTGCGAAAGATTGCCGCGAAACCATCAGTGCGTGCCTCCATGAACATGGCGGACGGGCTGCAAAACGGCGGGAGCCTCAGTAGCATCCTGAATGCATTATTATATTGGACCCGTAGAGCATTGACAGCCCTTTGCGTATATATGCTGTCCACGGGCTGCTGGAGTAAAACGTCTGACACAAATCCTTTTGTCAGACGTTTTACTAACGTTAAATAACAAAATTTCATCTCTTTTGTGCTGCGTGCAAACCTGCGGGCCAGCATATTATTAGCCCTGACCGTTAACGCTCTGCGTTCCCTTTCCATGTCACATTCGTCGTTCAAAGAGTCTGTGACTATATGCCCCATTTTTTTTTTTTTTGGGTGGGTAATCATCAAATGACTCCTCCCGCTCTGGGCGGAGCGAGAGGGAGTGTCAGACTTTTACTGACTAAAACCCACCCGTGTTCCTTCCGTTGCCTGTGTGCCGGGGCCGCGATATCCCTTTCGGACATCGTGACTATATGCCCCAGGTATTTGAATTCATAGTTCCACCAGAAAGTGGGTTTTAAATCATTCTGCAATTTCCTTAGGCTCAGAAACCCTTGCCACCTGCGTTGGACGGCTTAATATTTTGCTTATTTACTTTCTTCCAAAATTGTGAAAAGTTTTTAGAATTCCTATTGCTAGCTATAATGTCCATTCTAATTTGGTCTTGGGGATTTTGACACCATTTCAGTCTACTCTTAAAAATCCTACGACTTAAACACATTTCATCGAAAGTATGACCTTGACGAGGTTTTCCATTCCAAGACCACATTTGAAACTTTAATTTCACTAAACTGTGCGCTTTGCTTACATGTTTGTTCCACCCGGTCAACCTCCTAACTTTATTACAACTTCTATCAGCCGTCAGCGACGCCCCTTCACACTGTATATTAACAATATTACTGTTCATTACATCCAGCCCCGCCGCATGAGTGACTTCACTACATTTTTTATCTGCACACAGTGTATACATCTCGGGAAAATCTAACAATTAAAATTGATCGTTACAGAAAATGAAGTATTCATGTACATTTTTGTTTTGACGTAATCCCCAAACAATTTTATTTTGCACATTAAATGAATTGCTAGTTGATGTTTGCACCTTCTTACGAACTAGTTTCAAATCACAATAAACTTCCAAAGGCAGATGATCCGACCACATAACATCATAACGTCCTTAATAGTGTCCCATGCAGACTACGTGACGCCACAATGGTCCAACCAACGTCTCGAGCCATGTGCATCACTCACAAACGGGAACTCACTTGAATTAATACCTAACTTGGATGTATCCGCACAAACCCACGATTCATCGGCTCAGAAAGACTCAAGTTCATTAAAGAATCATTCAGCTGGCTGTGCATTAAAGTCACCCAGCATATAAATGCATTCCACTTCACTACTGTCTATAATAGCACTAATTTCACTCAAACTCTGAGCGAACTCTGCTAAGTTATCAACACATTGAGTCGGCATATAAACGCTAAACACAATAAACAACCGGTTTTCTATCTCGAAACGTACGCTAGACGCACGCTCACACTGTTAATTACTGTTACCGAGCTCATTATATTTTTACGCCATAATATCGCGACGCCGCCGTACGGCCTGCCGCGCAAGATATCTTGTGAGCAGTCAACTACTAGTATATAGTTATCTGTGAGTCAACTGCCGAATTTTCAGTATATTCGAAGTCAGCATGTAACGATCCGAGGAATGGAATGTCTTGAGGCAACAACCATGTCTCTTGCAGAGCTATAATGTCAGCAGTGTCACACATTTGACTAATGTTCATTGCAGATCTTTTAACTGACTTGCAATTGAAAGTTACTATCTTGCAAAAAACGAGTTAATAATTCCAAATAATAACTATGGGTATGCATAGTTATTATTTGGAATTATTAACTCGTTTTTTGTAGTTAAAATCTACAAACCGACGACAGACTACTCCGTAAGGCCAGAAATCATTGTTCATAAACACATCAAGCATCTAGGCACAAACATTTTGTATGATTCATAATCATAAAAGCTTATTCATATGGTTATATTTTCAACATCGACGGGTATGTCGGTCTTACTACTTTTTTACTAAGGTCTTCCAATCTATACAAGAGTAGTACGCAAATACTCGCGTATACTTCGTAGTGAACTAATTAACTACCTTATTCCAAAATATACAGTGCCAGTACGCATACGGACTAATCGTGTATAGATTGTGATCCAAACTAAATTTACATACAGTACAATTATTTTTTTAATGTCCCTCGGGAATCATCGCATTTCTGAATACAAACGAATGCTATTTACAAATGTCCATCAATATTAGATTTATCGTGTACTAGCAGCGCCCAGCGGTTTCACCCGCATAAGTCTCGATCCTGTGTCAATATTGGGATAAAAAGTATCCTATGTGTTAATCCAGGTTATAAACTATCTGTTTGCCAAATTTCATCCAAATCCATTCAGTAGTTTTTGCGTGAAAGAGTGACAAACATCCATACATCCATCCATACTCACAAACTTTCGCGTTTATAATATTAGTAGGATACGAGTAGCAGGATAATAATTTGAATTCAGAACTAAGTAGTTCGCTCGCCGTCCGATAAGGACCAGGCCCAGGTCGACGGCGCGTTGTGTTCCACGCGCGCCCTAAGAGATGTCAGCACCAACTGACGGGGTCCGTTATGGCAAATGCCTGCCAGGGTTGCGAGTTTGTCCGAAAGGGATATCGCGGCCCCTGCACACAGGCAACGGAAGGAACACGGGTGGGCTTTAGTCAGTAAAAGTCTGACACGCTCTGCCCAGAGCGGGAGAAGTTATTTGATAATTTCCCACCCCCAAAAAATAAATAAAAGTGGTTCTGACAGATATCTCTTGTCATTGGAATAATAGTTTATCTAAGACTAATTATACGATGATAATAAAGTACACCTACATTTGCACTAAGATATATTAGATATGCTATGTTATGATGTGATATGTTATGTTGTGTATGATATGTTATGTTAAAAAAAAAAAAAAAACGTTTCGTTTAATAAGTAGAAGGCCAATTCTCGTACTTAAAAAACGTTCACATTCTAGTCGCAAATTGTCAAACTTGTCAAAAATGTTGGTAAATTGATTGTATTTTTGACAGATTGCGAATGAGATGCGAATGTGAATGTTCTTAAAAATTACGGGAATTGCCCCTCTGGTTCTGTCAGATATCTCTTGTCATTGGACAGTCTTGGTCAACCCGTCTTTCATTTACAACATGACACACGGAAATTAAAACGAAACAACAATAAAGGTAAACTAAGAAAATAATTGTACTGTACAAAGTTTCATGTCGATACCACATTTAGAAGTTGGTGAAAATTACGTTGAAAGATTCCGCATGTCAAGCTAATAAATATTTATAATTAATTAATCATTAATAAAAGCATGTTAAAAACAAGCTAATTAGAGCGAGTCGGCGGTGAAGTGTCATCGATGAGTTGTTCGGGGCCGGGGCGGTCAATTATTGTTTGTTTCTGCGCGTTTCTAACCCGTATTTTTTTGTAAGTTTTGGCCCTGTGTGTTTCTACCCTACTGTGTCCCCTTCTGCCAAAACGCAACTCACTACTGTCCAAACTGCAACACTTACATCGGCAAATACAACTTTTAAATCGATACAATTGATTACCGAGCACCCTGTATACTATTCTCCATGTAGGAGTAGGATGGGCTGGTGTCCGTAACTCCACGTCCAAGCGCGTGTTTTGCGTACGGCCTGTATGCCTACCCATAGAATACGATGCTTATTTTCTTTCTTCACCTCACCAATATTTTTTTTAAAGTCTTTATTTAGAAAAAAGACTTTGATCGCGAAGCGATTATGCCAGCCTCGTAGTTTTACAAAATAAATAGAAAGTAGGTTATAACTAAGATCTTAACTTAATTAATTTAACCACCAAGTAAAATAATAGCTAGTTTGAATGTTGGTTTAGACAATATCAAATTACACATGCCAACATCCCTTAATCTAAGTCTTGCTTCTAATTCCAAAACTCTCCGTTTTGCCCCAACCCGAGCACACTCCACCAAAGCGTGGTAGGTGTCCTCCCTCATATTACAATTCAGACAGTTTGGGGTATCAACCACCTTCATAAGATGTCCGAACGCATTCAATGGAATGTGCCCGGATCGCAATCGCTATCAATTGAGGAGGTATGAGGAGATATGAGCCCAAACTTAAGGAGTTTACTAGAAGCCTCTAAATAGTACCACTATCCACCTCCTGGCTCCATCATTAAATCAGTTCCAAGATACCAAATTATACTATTGTCATTTGAACTTCATATTCATACAAAGTTTGATTTCGATACGACATTTAGAAGTTGGTGAAAATTACGTTGAAAGATTCCGCAGGTCAAGCTAATAAATATTAATAATTAATTAATCAATAATTTTTTATCATTAATAAAAGCGTGTTAAAAACAAACTAATTTGAGCGAGTCGGCGGTGAAGAGTCATCGATGAGTTGTGTGCGGCCGGGGCGGTCAATTATTGTTTGTTTCTGCGCGTTTCTAACCCGTTTTTTTTTGTAGGTTTTGGCCCTGTGTGTTTCTACCCTACTGTGTCCCCTTCTGCCAAAACGCAGCTCACTACTGTCCAAACTGCAACGCTTACATCGGTAAATACAACTTTTAAATCGATTTAATTGATTAGCGGGCACCCTGTATACTATTCTCCATGTAGGAATAGGACGGGCTGCTGTCCGTAACTCCACGTCCAAGCGCGTGTTTTGCGTACGGCCTGTATGCCTACCCATAGAATACGTTACTTATTTTTTTCTTCACCTTACCTATCAATTGAGGAGGTTAGGTGAAAAACCATATATATCCATTCATTCAGTAAGGCAGAAACGGAAAAAAAAACTTGTGAACACATTTATTTTAATTTTTATGAATACCTTTTCTGTAAGTGATAAATAGGTCCTTAAAATAGTTTTTTATTATTAATTGCTTACGCCGTTATCAGTCAATCTGGAGAAGTTATTTTGGATAAGCTCGGTTTTGTGAAAACAAATCAAGTTATGTTCCAATATGTGCTGTTTTGTACCAACTTCACGTTTTTTCTATCATCATTTTCCATATCAAAATGCGTGGGATTTTACTGTTTAAAAAAAAAAAAAAGTATCCACTGAAGCTGAGTGAATTCTATTGGTTATTTAAAACACGTCTCCTCTCCTTTCGTATCTTCTTCGCTTTGTTGAAGTCTGGGCCTAGGTCCCATGTAAAAGGGGGCGAGCCCAACATGTATCAAATAAAACAATTTGGCAGTCACGCCATACCCTAATTATAATTCAATGTATGGTAAGATCATCGAAACACATCGTTTGTATTCTCGTTTTTGCTTTAGGTTTTTGCAAAAAGTAAAATATATTACAAGATGTAGAATAACTAATTTACAATACTTTGCTGGAAGTCAATTTTAGTGCAAACTTCTATAGGCCAATATTGTAATGGATCCTAAAAGGAATATACAAGCAAGCAAGCATATTAATTATTAAGAATATTTTCATAACTTTATACTTAGTCAGATTGGTACTTGCCCGGATTTGAACCCTACCTCGTGCATGAGAGACGAGGCTTTAACCACTGGGCCATCTCGACCTTTTTCATATGTACTTTCTGAGTTTATCTTGGACATTACTGACATCGGTGAAGGAAAACATCGTGAGGAAACCTGGACTTATAGTTAATATAGGTCTGAAATCGCCAACCCGTCTTGAGTAAGCGTGGTGGTTAATGCTCATGCCTTCTCTGTATGAGAAGAGGCCTTTGCCCTGCAGCGGGACAGTAACAGGTTGGTATTATTATTTATTATACTTAGTACGTAGTAAGTTTAGTGTCGGTTTATAATACATATTTGTTTGGTAAATAATATCTTTTGAAAGAATGGTTGTAATTGTGAATTACAAGTATGTAAATAAACTATAACAAATAAATTATTAATCTGTAAATAATGTTGTTTGTTTTATTTGAGTACCTATTACATTATTTATTTACCAAATACACAAATATGAGAAACAGTATCTTAGTAGAAAATATTGGGTTTTGATCTCAAAGGTCTACTGAGTATGTTATTAATTATTATGTATGTAATCCGTGGTTTTAAATCATATTAAAGATCCTTAGTGTTTTTGATCAATGGAAACCTTTTGTTATGGTTACTGTAAGTATTCAAAGTTTATACTCGTATAAGCGAATAAAATAAATTGTTATTGCGAGTTTCGTGACTGCGGGAATCCATTATACTTAAAATACAATAATAGACGTCGTATATTTAGTAACCTAATCCTAATCTTTATGAATCTTTAAGAACAGTTATGCAGATTAGGTTACTAAATATACGTCGTCTATTGTATTATAGAAATTTCCTTAAAATCTGCCTGGCGTGCCTTGCCATGCGACCAGCCCTCCTCTAGCAGGACAGGCCATGGTGCCCGAGACTGTCGACAGCTTCACCGCAGTGATACCGATGCGGAGCATCACAAGGTGCAAGTGGACTTTTTAGGTTGTACATACTAATTCCATGCATTTAGGTAACGAAACGATCCTTGTAGTACTCTATAGTAATAATAAAGTTAATTTAGCGCGTGGCTTAAATCTGAACTTGTTTTTTTATACATTTCAAGCGTTGACAGAGAGTGACTGTTACTTGAAACAATAAACTGTACTAATGTCATGGAATTAGTATGTACTATATACGTTGACAGAGTTTTTCTATCTACTACTATCTAAATTATGGTACTAATGTGAATAGTAGGTACAGAAGGCGCACTCCACATTTTAGCAATGAAGTTACAAGTCCGCGGCGGTCTCGTCTTCAGTGAGTGTAAAGCGTCGTGCAGACCGTCGCGACACGACGTAGGACGACAATATTATAGAAGTAGGACGCCGTTCCTCCGCCCTGCGATATTCCGATATGTGTTCTTAGAACATTTTGTATAAGGCAGCATGCGATCTTAACATACGAGTACTTGCGTTAATAACGCTAGTATGGTGTAGTGCAGGCGGGGGCCGGTAGTGTAGGTTACACGCAGATGTTAGAAATATCGGACGATAAAAACGCAGCTGTGGGCAAGGAATCGGGATGCATTATCGCAATAACGCTTGCGTTATTATCTCGCGATAAAAAATCGCCCGTGAGGGATAGGCTTTATCCATAGATAATACATTATCGTTGGTTTTATGTTCTTTCTAGCTGACGTTGTCAATCAAAATACCGTCCGCGAAAATATAATTGTTGAATTTTTATATGTTTATGTGTTGTTGACATGTTGATCCGAACGAAATAAGCTCTAAACTTGTTCAGATTATATACAGTGTGTACGACAAGAGCTTGACCGGCTACATTTAATTTTCGACTATTATATTAGAAACTAGCTACGCTCCGCGGTTTCACCCGCATAAGTCTCGATTCCCTAAGAATATCGGGATAAAAAGTATCCTTTGTCCTATTCCAGGTCATGGTCTACCCGTGTGTCAAATTTCATCCAAATCCGTTCCGTTTTAGCGTGAAAGCGTAACAAACAAACTTTGCCTGGCATGCTTCGTGACTATAGAGTCCAACCATATAGTAGATTTCAGAAGAAGTACTTCAGCCGTACGTACGCCGTACGCCATGGGCATTCATTAATGCCCATGGCGTCCTGTGTTTGCAACCAAAAAAATTTAAATTAAGAAAATCAGTAAATTATTTGAAAAAGTAAAAGACCATTCATGACGAAGTAGATAAAGCGAAATATAGCCGTCAATAACCCACTAGACCGCGGTAAATTGAGTAGGATGTGTCTCGCCGAACTAGACAACTCTAAAAATAAAACCACGGTTATATAGTCGTTTTGGAAAGGAAGAAAAAAGGTTCCAAATATATCTCAAGATATTATCAGGAGACGGTTAGTGGAAGCCCATCTCAAATATAGAAGCTTCATAAAGAAACCGTTCTTCGACGAGACACAAAAAACACAAAGTAAAATATTGGCCGGGAAATTATCGAGGAATTAGACTAGCCGCTTAGATATTGAAGTCACTTTTACAATCAATTCTGCCGAACATGCTCTTGTCGTACAAAGTGTACCAGAAGTATTTTGTAGGAAGTGTTTAGAGTGCCGCTATTTGCGGCATAATAGTGGCGCTGCCTCGGCCCGACTAGAGTGCCGTAAGCATTACATGTTATTGTGACTGTCACTTGTTATTTTGTTTGATTGTTGGAGGTTAGTTCGCTGCCCTTTGTATTGATTGAGCGTATTTATTTTAGATAATTTGTATTGATTGATCGTATTTGTTTTAGATAATTATATCAAAAGGCACTAAAATGACTGAATTTACGAAAAATTAAGTAGCAAATGAAAATGGCTGACAGGTATGTTAGGTTAGGTTAGAACTGTGACCACACAACGCCCAAGCCGAGCGAGCGAAGCGAGCGGTACCGCGGTAGCGGCCGGTGAGTGCCTGGGTCCGTTTAGGCACAAGACCAATAATGTTTTGGGAATGTGGTGTTTTACAGCGAACTAACCTCAACAAACAAACAAAATAACAAGTGACAGTGACAATGACAATGCAATGCTTTCGGCACTTTAGAAGGGCTGAAGCAGCGCCACTATAATGCCGCTAGCGGCACTAAACACTGCCTATTTTTATACTTACAATACTAAACATTATTTTGGGCTACAACAGCCCATAGTTATATACCCTACAAACTAACATAAATATATAAATAGCAAATTCAACTTTGTGTTAGGAAATAAATAAAGCTTAAGACTATGTAAGTATGCGTGTCAATATATTTAACAACGTACCTACAAATAAATTACATACAGTTCTACACATGTCAAGCTGAATCGGTGTGTCGAAAAAATTGGTACATTTTATTAGTTAATACTTTTAGAACATTATTTCTATTATTTTTAATTCCAGTAAAGGACGAAGCCATGACTACGGTAAATACAGGCTATCCGCAACCAGCAAACGCAGGTGGTGGTGTACCTGACGTTAATACCACACAGCCCGGACAGAATGTGGTCAGTGAGGTTCGGTTCCGCTCTGCACCAATTACAATAACCTGCAGATCATGCAACCAGGAGATAGTCACAAGGATTGAAAAGAGCCCTTCCATTAAAACCCATTTAATTGCACTCGTGATCTGTTTAGTGTAAGTATAAAAAAAAAAATCACATCCTTTTAATGATATCCATAAGATCGGCCTGTCATTTTCTCACTACTTAATCTTTTGGTATGCAGAAACGATTTTGATTTGTGACGATTTTACTATCGAGGTCGAGAGTAAACACCTCCGCTAAAAAATAATAAGTCATCTAAGGCTTTTGGCCACGACTATTAAAAAATACAAAAAAACAATTGTACGTTTTTATCACGCAAAAAATTATAAAATAATTTAATTGACTTGTATAATTGTTGTTACCATTTTACGATATAAGTACCTACCTATGCAGCTTGTCACTTCTTTTAAATCTAATGATTAATTCAAAAAGCGTGGAGCACTTTTTGGTTGTGTGTAATTTTAATTAATTTTAGCAAAGCGCTTTGTCATGCTAATGCAAGTCAATTTAATAATTTAATAATTTTATTATGCATGACAAAAGCGTGTTTTTTTTTAAACAGCATATTTTAATTTTTATTTTTTACCCTAGCTAGTATATTCTTCAATTAGATTTTAGTTAATAGGTCAAAAGTCTTAACCGGTTTACTCTTCGATCAATAAGTGCATTATTGATCGAAGGGTTTTCTAGTAACCACTGAACAGTTGCACTAACGACCTCCTGGCTCCATCATCAGATCCTCGACACCAAGCCCATCCTATTGAACACGTCAAAACGAATCACATGAGCCTAAACTCGAGGGGTTTAGTAGTAGCCACTGAAGAGTTCTCCTGGCTCCATCATCAGATCAGCTCCAAGATACCAAATTATAGTATTGTGTCATCCGAACCACATATACATAGAAAGTTTCATCAAAACTAATCATAAGACCCCAAACTCGAGGGGTTCAGGTACTAGTGGCTACTAAAGAATTTCACCTTCAATCTTCTGGCTCCACCATCAGATCAGCTCCGAGATAAGTACCAAATTATAGTATTGTGATCCAAACTACATTTACATAAAGTACAATAATTTTTTTAATGTCCCTCGGGAATCATCGCATTTCAATACAAAACGAATGCTAATTTCCATGTCTACTAATAGATTTGTTGTGTATAATAATTTGAATTCAGAACTACATAAGTAGTTTAGCTCTATATAGTTCACACGTAAATCAAAATAAAACAACAATAAAGGGTCATTAAGAAAAGGCACTGATTTAAAGAGGCAGTTGTAAATAGCGGTTTTGGTAAGTTAAAAATTATAAATGGCACGTTTAATAACTAGTTCAGCAGTTAAAACTAAGAAGAAAGGTAAATAAAAATGAGTAATAAAAAATTATGAAATCAGTGAATATTTTATAATTGAGCAGGAAAATAATTAAATGGGCGGTAAAAATTATTGAACGAGCGGTTACGTGTGGGCAGTAATAAATCGGAATTTGTCGGTAACCTAACCTATAACCGGTGTTCTAACCTAACCTAACCCAAATGATTCACCCACAATAGAGGGGATCTGGCGCTCGGCGGCCGCTGCCGCGGCACGATCGCTGCGCTAGCTCGCCTTCACGCGTTAATGGTCACTAATCTAACCTAACCTAACCAAAATGATTCACCAACAATAGAGGGGATCTGGCGCTCGGCGCCAGAGTTCGGGTGTCACCGCTCGCTATGATCTGCCGAACTATTTATCAAACCGCTCATTCCATCATTTTTACTGCTCATTCAGATAATGGACTGCTCAATTATTTTTAGAATTGACATTGTATGATAAAATAACCGACAAATTGGTTTTTATTACTGTCCATGTTTTACTGTCGCAATAATTAATCAACCGCCATTAAATTAAATAACTGCTCAATATGTTTTTCAACTGATCATAATAACATCTCGAATATTTAAAAACAGCTCAAAAAATTAGTTCCCTTAAGAAAATAATTGTATAGTACAAAGTTTCATTTCAATACATTTAGAAGTTGGTGAAAATAACGTTGAAAGATTCCGCAGGTCAAGCTAATAAATATTAATTATTAAAAAAAGCATGTTAAAAACAAGCTATTTAGAGCGGGTGAAGAGTCATCGATGGCCGGGGCGGTCAATTATTGTTTTTTTCTGCGCGTTTCTAACCCGTTTTTTTTTTGCAGGTTTTGGCCCTGCTTGTTTCTACCCTACTGTTTCCCCTACTGCCAAAACGCAACTCACTTCTGCCCAAACTGCAACGCTTACATCGGCAAATACAACTTTTAAATCGATACAATTGATTACCGGGCACTTTGTATACTATTCTCCATGTAGGAGTAGGACGGGCTGGTGTCCGTAACTCCACGTCCAAGCGCGTGTTTTGCGTACGGCCTGTGTGCCTACCCATAGAATACGTTACTTATTTTTTTCTTCACCTTACCTATCAATTGAGGAGGTTAGGTGAAAAACCATATACGAGTATACTCGTCTCCACTTTTTTCAATAAGGCAGAATATTTTTTTATTATTTTTTTTTTTGGTTGGGAAATCATCAAATGACTTTTCCCGCCCTGGGCGGAGCGAGAGGGAGTGTCGGACTTTTACTGACTAAAACCCACCCGTGTTCCTTCCGTTGCCTGTGTGCTGGGACCGCGATATCCCTTTCAGACAACCCCAGCAGGGTTATCAGTCAGTCTGGAGAAGTTATTTTGGATATGGTGCTGTTTTGTACCAACTTCACGTTTTGTCTATCATCATTTTCTATATATAAATGCGTGAGATTTTACTGTTTTATTTAAATAAAAGCAGATAAAACACACAACCACCTCTATCATCTAGTGGTTGTGTGGTTTAGAACCAATTTCAAAATTAGACATCATTTTACAAGAGAAAATATGCTGTTTTGAACTAAATTGTTTTTGCTAATACGTGGAATACCTCTCCACTCCTCAAGCACCTCAGGAAGTGTTGCCCCTTGTCGCTACGTCACTATGTGCTAGCGACCGTTTTCGGAGTCTATTATTGAGTGTGCAAGTCACCCCCTGCCATCTTATCCGTGTATATTATACATAATTGATCAGGCAGGGGTAATAGTCCTTCCATAATTCTAGGTTAGCAATCCACTATAGCCACCCAAAGCCATAGGCCAATATATTTTGTTTCCATATTCTGCAATAGTCCTGCACCAACCGGGGGTTGTCCTTGGGTGCACTTGCGTAGTGCATATAGGGATAATCGTCGGTTGGTGCCTCAATACTTAAAAATGTCTAAGGGGCCTTCCAAAAGTCCGGGAACCTAGGGTCCCGAGATTTTTCAAATACATTTAAATATTTGTAATACTAATAATTTATAGTATGTATTAATAATTTTATCATTTTGTTCAGAAATCGCGAAAAAAAATCGGTATTGCCAAAAGTGGATTTGTGTGGTTTTGATCCTAACCTGCTCAATTATTATGTTTGAGCTCCGATTGCACCAAAAAATGAACCGAAAGGTCTTGTTATTTGTATTGTTTTGGAAAGCTGAGGGTCCCTGAACAATCCGTAGTCTAGTATATTCTTCATTTAGTTAATAAGTATAAAGTCAACGAAGTTATGACTTGATCAGTTTACTAGTAGCCACTGAAGAGTTCCAGTATCCACCTCCTGACTCCATCATCAGACCCTCGTTTTCAAGTCCAATCTATTGGACTCGTCAAAACGAATCATATGTGCCCAAACTTGAGGAGTTTACTAGAAGTCACTAAATAGTTCCACTATCCACCTCCTGGCTCCATCATTAAATCAGCTCCACGATACCAAATTATACTATTGTCATTCGAACTTCATATTCATACAGAGTTTGATTTCGATACGATATTTAGAAGTTGGTGATAATTACGTTGAAAGATTCCGCAGGTCAAGCTAATAAATATTAATAATTAATTAATCATTAATAAAAGCGTGTTAAAAACAAGCTAATTTGAGCGAGTGGGCGGTGAAGTGTCATCGATGAGTTGTGCGCGGCCGGGGCGGTCAATTATTGTTTGTTTCTGCGCGTTTCTAATCCATTTTTTTTTTGTAGGTTTTGGCCCTGTGTGTTTCTACCCTACTGTGTCCCCTTCTGCCAAAACGCAGCTCACTACTGTCCAAACTGCAACGCTTACATCGGCAAATACAACTTTTAAATCGATACAATGGATTACCGGGCACTTTGTAAACTATTTTCCATGTAGGAGTAGGACGGGCTGGTGTCCGTAACTCCACGTCAAAGCGCGTGTTTTGCGTACGGCCTGTATGCCTACCCATAGAATACGTTGCTTATTTTTTTCTTCACCTTACCTATCACTTGAGGAGGTTAGGATAAAACCATACATATCCAACGTTCTTCAGTAAGGCAGAAACGGAAAAAAAAACCTTTGAACACATTTACGAGTATTTTAATTTTTATGAATACCGTTTCTGTAAGTGATAAATAGGTCCTTAAAATAGTTTATTATTATTAATTGCTTGCGCCGTTATCAGTCAGTCTGGAGAAGTTATTTTGGATAAGTGCGGTTTTGTTAAAACAAATCCATTTATGTTCCAATATGTGCTGTTTTGTACCAACTTCACGTTTTGTCCATCGTAGAGCGCCCTTTGCGGAAGCCAAACTGGTTTTCCGCCAAATTCGGCCCCACCCGCACCACCCGCCCGACGAGGCGGTCTACAATGACTCTTTCGAAGAGCTTGCCCAAAAAGCTAGCTACAAAGTATTCTATGTTCTAATTCCGGTCATGGTCTACCCATGTGCCTAATTTCATTCAAATCTGTTCAGCCGTTTTAGCGTGAAAGCGTAATAAACAAATAAACAAACAAGCATTTATAATAATACTAGCTGCCCGCTCCGGCTTCGCACGAGTAGCACTAAGTACTTATCTAGGGCAAACCTACCGTACCTACCAACCTACCCTAGCTTTACCTCTTAAAAAGCTTGTCCTGAGAATAATGGACACAACAAAAAAAGTATTATCTAATTTGGTGCAGCCGTTCTCAATTTATGGCGTGGCCAAGGGAAATAGGGATTCATTTTTATATACAGGTTGTTTGGCAGAAGGTTGAACATACGAAAATGGCGGATCCGTGGGGCCGTCTACTACGTTTTTAGGCCCAATAACAAGACCACAAGGATTTTTTTTTTTTTTCGGAATTTGTCGTTGCCAAAACTTCAAATGTCAATAATTTCATTTAAAAACAACAAAACTGGCAACATTTTGTTTTTATTTTCATCTAAAGTAACTGTAGAATCTTATAAAATTCGTATTTGACGCAGTACAAACAAAACAATAAATACCGAAAGCCCGACTTTGAACTGCGTTCAAAAAAAAACTAACAGTGATAGAGCACTTATAATTTTAAGAAAACATCTTTGGTTCATGCCCAATCTAATGGTATGCAATATGCACAATTTCTTCTAAAACAACTAGAACAATTCGCCCATTTTAACCTCCTGGGACTTTTTTCACCGAAAGGATTGCCAAGGAAATTTGCGAAAAGTGAAATTAATTAATATACGAACCAAATTTTTTTTTACCTATTAGATTCTACAATAATTATAGGAAAAAAAAATATTAAATTTTTTTTTGTTGTGTTTGTTTGAGTTTTGTTAAAATGGGGAAATTAATGACGTTTGAAATTTGAGCAACCACAAACTTCCTTTAAATTTAAAAAAATAAATAATAAAATCTTGTGGCCTGGGTCTTGTTATTGGACCTAAACACGTAGTAGACGGCCCCACGGATCCGCCATTTTCGTATGTTCAACCTTCTGCCGAACACCCTGTATATTATAGATTATAATATAATTATAGTCAGGATTAAGATTGCGTTACACACTTTGAAATTCTCGACGATTCTCGATTTTTTCTCAATTTGTAATCATGGGTGTGTTACGCAAGTACGTTGTTTTTCAAGTATTGCTCGGTGTATTGCGAAATCCGTTTAGTGTCGGTTTGTAAGTTGTTGTTTATACTTTGAATTTTAAGGACATCGCCCATTATAACAGCACCGCTCCAGCGCAGTAACGCCCCGGGCGGCACCGCCTCGAAAAATCTAGTCGCCAACGCGCCGTAAGCAAGGCGACCGCTAGTCGCCAACGAGCCGTAAGCAAGGTGATCTCTAGTCGCCAACGCGCCGTAAGCAAGGCGACCGGTAGTCGCCAACGCGCTGTAAGCAAGGCGACCGCTAGTCGCCAACGCGCCGTAAGCAAGGCGACCGCTAGTCGCCATCGCGCCGTAAGCAAGGCGATCGCTAGTCGCCAACGCGCCGTAAGCAAGGCGACCGCTAGTCGCCAACAAGCCGTAAGCAAGGCGATCGCTAGTCGCCAACGCGCCGTAAGCAAGGCGATCGCTAGTCGCCAACGCGCCGTAAGCAAGGCGACTGCTAGTCGCCAACGCGCCGTCAGCGCGGCATGAATGCATACCGCCTGCAGGCTATTCTTCACCGGGGAGCGGGCTCCTCGCTTGAAGCGTGCTGTCGGCGCGACGTGTGACGGCTCGCCGGCCGCTCACTGCCCGTGAGCCATCCACTACTCTGTATAGCCTTTAAATCATTTGATTTACAATCCTAACTTGAATTTATTACCAGTTATTTGCGGTGCTGCTATAATGAGCGATATCCTTTAATTGTATTCAGTACCCACGGCTTATGTCAGTAAACTACTCGTATAAGCTGGATGTAGGATATGTAATTGTGAATAATAACTGATGTTTTTGTAAATAATCTATTAATTTAAATTAAATAATGTTATATTTTTTTGTTTTATTTGGCTATTTCTTTAGGATAGGTTTATCGTTTTTTATTTTTTTATTGATTTGAATTTCATTGCAGGGGGGTTCAGAATTATGTACTGAATCCATGGTATCAGTTTTCGCGTCGATGTCGTTGCCACCCTGTATACACTATCCAATCTAAACTATGTGTATACAACTAACTATTATGTGTATATTATGTACGAGTATGGAAAGGAAAAAAATATATATATATGGTAGTGCTCATTGGGCTTCAATAAATTCGTCCGCATCGCTGTCATCAGGAAAAGGTCCCAAAAGGCTGGCAGCGTTGCCACGTTCCTCCTTCTGCGAAGCTGTGAAGCTCGCGAAGGAGGAGACGGAACGCGTGAGGGAGAGGCAAATTTCGTGCTGTCACGCCCCTAGCCGCCGCAGGGGACGCCCTGGGCAACGGGAATTTCAGGCCGATTCCCGGCCACCGTAGGCGCGGGCCTACGGACGGTGAGTAATCGGTAGCTCGCTGTCCGATAAGGACCAGGCCCGGGTTGACGGCGCGTTGTTCCACGCGCGCCTCAATGAGATATCAGCACCAACTGATGGGGTCCGTTAGGGCCAATACCTGCCAGGGTTGCGAGTTTGTCCGTAAAGGATATTGCGGCCCCGGCACACAGGCAACGGAAGGAACACGGGTGGGTTTTAGTTAGCTAAATATGTGTTGTCGTCATCCCTGAGGTAGCTGAGTGGAAGTCCGGAATCCCCGCATCATGCAAATGCAGCCCTAGAGGACCCTGTTAGTCTTCCATAACGCTGTCTCGAACAATTGCACAGCACCCTAATTTAAAAATACTCTCCATCATAACTGGGTTGTGGAGGTCAGATAGGCAGTCGTTCCATGTAAAATACTGGTATTCAGCTGCATCCGGTTAGGACGCGCCAAGTGTCTTCACAGATCTCGTACGCCGCTACCTCCGCGCCACGGCAGCGCACGAGCTGAGCTATCGTCTGCTCGAGAACGTAAGTTTGCAATGAATATTTTTGAACTGTCAAGATGAATAGCATTGCCATTGGTAAGTGAGTTACGCAATTACCGGGGATATATTCATATTGGTAGCTCACGCGTCCGTGATTTCCTTAAAATATAAAAACCGGCCAAGTAAGTGTCGGACCACGCACAAAGAAGGGTTCCGTAGTTAGGATGAATTTATCCCAAAAACAAACTGAACATTGTAGTTGACAAACGTGTTTTCCCATACATCGATATACGTCACGGTCAATTCTCCAACTGCAAATGTAAGTTTCTAATCCCATTTTTTTTTCATAAATCTACGAATTAACGATTTTTGGAATTTTTCCTTTATTTGTCTGTCAGACCTTGCTACTTGCCTTTCATGATTCTAGGTCAATGGGAAGTAACATCAATGGGGAAGTACCCTTTAGGCTTAGATTTATTTGCGAGTATCAAAATATTTCGCAAAAATGGCCTTATTTTTTATTTCGTTGATGGAGGACCGTAAACCTACGTATTTGATATTAATTTCAACTTGATACCTCCACGCGTTCCTGAGAAAAAGGGTCTTGACAGACTGACAGACGGACTACGAAGTGATCCTATACGGGTTCCGTTTTTCCTTGTGAGATTATGTAACCCTAAAAATATAAAAAAACAGAGTGAGTTGATCGATGACGAATCTATACATTAACAAAAGATCCGCTTAAAAGTCTGATAAAATGTTAATCTAGTATCGTTATCTATGGTTGGATGCTTTTTTAATCTATAAACGGATAGATTGTTGGACAAAGGTCAGTACAATTACTTCCCTCGTACGGAAACCAGTTAACAGTGATTTTGGTAATAAAAAGAAAAAAAATTGTGAAATGGCTCAGAATAACAGTAAGTTTTTTTTTACTGTTAAGAATTTAAATCGAGTAGTTTAACGTGACTGTAAATAAATAATAGTACTTTAAATATTTTTTTAAAGTATTTTTTTTTTTTTCTTGCTGAATGTTTTTTCGTGTACACACGGCTACACATCAAGCTATATGATAGGTGATCTCGCATTGCATAGGATTTCCATACAATGAGAGTTCAGCTTATACTGTAAATGTATAGCTTGATATGAAATGAAATGAAATGATTTTATTACGATATGTAGCCGTGCGTAGTGCGTACAGAATTATGATGTTCTTATACAACATATTGGGGTTTATTTATAAACGTTGCTTAAAGTTAACTAATAATTAGCGACTGTTTAACCATTTTTTGACGTTTTAACGTCACGTAACTTTAAAATCAACGTTTATGAATAAACCCCTGTATGTTAGTACCTACATCAAGGACAAGCGGCATGTAAACATAAAAAAAGTATCGAATGTGAATAAAATACCCTTGTATCCAGAGAAAACTTTTAAAGATTTTTGTGAATGTGTGTCCGTCTAATATTCACAAAATATTTTTTTATATATTATATTATTTAATTATTTATTATATTATATTATTATATATTATAAGATACTGTTGGATTTTCAACGCTCGGTTCAGCGCCGAAAGTTGAAAATTCAACAGCGCGCTTTTATTTAGGCATTATTTTTGGTGTTGCCTAGTGTTAGTGAGAACATTAAAATAATAGAATTCGTTTGAGGTGAAAACTATATTGACAAAAAGTTTATTAGTCTTTAGAAAATAAGAGGCTCTACCAATGCCAGGTTTGTAATTATCATATTTACCAATGTCAATTAATATTCTCGAATCAAGTCATACTATTGACGTGTAAAAGAGTTTGTACAACTTACAGAAATAAAATCATATAATATAATTTACATTAGCCTATAACCGAATTTACATTACAATATTAATTGAATGCAATATAAAACTATTTTAATATTTCGTAAAACAAGTGAAATAATATTCAAATTAAAAAACCCCCGACACAAATATTTCCTCTTTTCTCTTTCCTACTCCATCACCAGACCCTGGTCATCATCTATCTATAACCTATTCATTGAGACCATTCCAATGAGCCCAAACACGATACCTGTGCTGTAAGTTGGTAAAGGACTTGGGTATCATGCCAATTCCAGGTGATCCTGCAGCATCAGTTCAAGGTGACTATGTTCTTCTAATATAATTGAAGTAACAGAATACCAAATTTCAAATCGATCAGACCTGTGGAAGACGCTCACATCCATTCATCAACTAGAAAAGAGCTGATAATCTTTAAACAGCTGAACCGGATTTGATAAAACATGTCAAACAACCATCGCTAGAAAAACTGCTTTCAAATAAAAAAAAACGCATTCAAGTCTGTTCACCCGTTTAAGAGCTACGGTGCCACAGACTGACACACATAGTGGTCAAACTTATAACACTCCTTTTTTGCGTCGGGGGGTCGTGAATATATTGTTTTATCGAAATCAGCATCAAAGCTTTATTTTTTAGTGCACAATATTATCGTGCGAAAGTGCTTTCGCGACACTAGTTTGACGTCACATTTGACCGTGAAATTTATTACTTTTATCTAAAGTCGCGGTTGGCACGAAAGTATTTTGATTTCATGGAATTAATAGCTCATGACATTAGAAGTTTACACGTAAAATTGTTAATGTCATGAAAAAAAAATTATGTCTCTAAATAATTTCGTAATGTAATTTTGTTTGGCTTTATCATTTATGACTTGTGTGCGATAATTCTATTTATTTCTTCTTTTTAATTGCAGTGCAAGGTATGCCTCCAGCATACGGTCCTCCCGTCGTTACCGCACAACCCGGAGTTGTGTACCAAAGAAATGTAGTCCCCATAGTCATCGGTAACCAGATGGGCCCCAAAACTTCTGTAATAAACTGCCCATCTTGCCGACAACAGATAGCCACAAGAGTTGAACTGAAGTCTTCTACGAAAACCCATTTGTTTGCTATCTTGCTTTGTTTAGTGTAAGTATTCTATATATTTTCAGTTAACTAAAAAAATCTCCCACCCATCTTTCTTTTTTTGTTGTTCCTACTAAACGGAGTATTGTACGAGTATTAAAAAAAATACTATGGTACTTACAAGAATATGTTCTGATTAATATTTTTCTACTTTCAGATTTTTCCCTTGTGTGTGCCTACCCTACTGTTTGGACAGTTGCCACAACGCAGACCACTACTGTCCAAACTGCAACGCTTACATCGGCAGCCACATCCACTAAAACCTAATGATAAATGCTTAATTTTGTGTTTATATCTATACCTAATGTGTAGGCAAAATGATTGATCCTAGATCGACTTGTTCAGAGTGAAATCTACCTTGAGTATGTTTTTTCACTCAATGAGCATTCTCTTTATTTGAATCGACTTAATAATAATGTATTAAATAAACCAATTTGGCAACCACGCCATTAATTATAGGTGATTAAATCTGTATTAGGATTATAAAATCACAATATACGTCTTCTTATTTTAATGCAAAATGTTTTTCACCTATAAAATTAGTAATACCTACTATGTTTTTATTGAAAAATTGTAAAGCTAATTTATAATACCTACCTACATAGGTACAAAAAAAACACGACTTATCTCCAGTATCAGATTACAAGGCAGCTTGCAATGATTAATTCTATTTTCAAGATTACGTGATGTTTTTGTATATAAATAATTTAAATAAATTGTAGATACCTATCAGTAAATCATTTGTGTTGTTTTATTTGATGATTTTATTAATTAAAGGATTTTTTTTTTAAACCAGAATAGGTAGGTAGTCGGAGTAGAATCACTTGACTACCACGGGGATACCATTATTGGCTTTAAATACTTTATTGTGCAAAAAAAGGATAGAAGATTCAAAAAAATTGTTTGATCCAAGCCTTTCGATCCTTATCTATCCCTATCTTGCTGGTTTATCTGGTAACAGCCGAAGTAAGAGATGTCGACTTAGAAAAATAGATCATCTTAGTAGTTGCGATGTTGCAACGCTTGGTACCGTAGGTTGATATATTCGTGACAACGAGTCTTAGTGTTGGAGTTCCTCAGGGCAGATTACTTGGTCTCATGCTCATTCTTGACTAGGTATATGAGTTAAACGGAATCTGTAAATTGCCATTCCATGCCGCGTCGTGCCGCCAAGTGAGCGCCAGCCTTAAATATCTCATCAATTATTGTTATTGCGTATCTAATCTCACGTAAGTGAACTATTATGTTCTTATGGATTAAGTTTTAGGTATACCTAATAAATGTTTTATGAAAATCGATAAAAGAGAGGATCCACCTACGCTGAATGTTTGGCAGGTGATTTTTACCGAGCGATCTTTTTCCCAAACATATATCTATAAAGTGCCGCTACCATGGTGACATTAATTTACCACACGGGTAGGGGCTAGTGGCCAGTAATCATAAAAAATATCTATAATATTATAAAGAGGTAAAATTTGTTTGTTTGTAAGTTTGCATGTAGGGGGTGATCTGCCATTCGCAATTAAAAAAATATTTTTGAAGGAAGTCCTGTACGAGGCCAAAAGGCTCCTATCTCAGCATGATACCGCGACATTTAAAAATAAATAAAAATGTCACAGGGCTGGTATTCTGATAGGGCCCGCAGTGATGTCACGGATATATATTTATTAGCAGTTCGTCGTGGACGTGGCACGACAGCGGTCTGTCATCAGAAGACAGCCGCCACGTAACCATCAATGCATCAATGCGACGCTCTGCTAGAGTGACAGTAATCATCCGACGGTCGGGTACGAGTAACACTGGCTGATTACGAAGTTACTGATTCACCGAAGAGGTCCGATTCCGACCTCTTCGGTGATCTTCGTAACAAAACTAGGTTGCGCCACTTGCTGGGTCGTCATATTTAATTTTCTAAAGTCGATACTCATCATGACTGTAAAGATTTTTTCAGCTGGTTTAATTTGACCGTGTGACCAAAGAGCAAGCGTGTTCTTTGCGTATTTTGTACTAGCTGCTGCCCGCGGTTTCACCTGCGTGGACTCTAATTCTTTTTCTAAAATTAAAGTAAAGCTTAAGTTACTTCTTATAACATCAGCTATCTGCCAGTGAAATTCCCGTCAAAATTGATCCAGCAATTTGGGAGTTTTTTTTAAATTACTTTTTTGTTAGAAGTACCATATCTACATAGAGTAAGTATATACATTCATATGCATTTAGTAAAAAGGTCTTATTTTGACATTCCAAACAGACACTTTTATTTAATTTATTTATATGTTTATATAGATAAATCAACATTAACATTTCACATTTATTGCATATTTCATTTGCCAAAAGAGTCCAAGATAAACTATTAAATAAAAAAACATGAGATATTAAATTGAATTAGTACCATTGGTAATTATCAGGTGTATCTGTCATGTTAGCTTATGCAAAAGATTTTTAGGATATAAGTAATTAGAAGATTATATAAAAAATATGCTGTAAACAAATAGATAAATCAACTTTTAAGTTCGATGCACGTATTTTGAACATTAGGTTTTTCCAAAGAACTATTGATTATATTTATTAATTTATTGTGATATTAGTCATCGGAGCAATATAAAGATAAATAAATGTAACTACTTATCTGATAAAAAGTCCCTAAATATAAAACAACGTGCCTGAAAGGTGACTATACAATAGCAAAAATATCTGATTAAAAGTCTGATAAAGTTGTTTATCAAGAACCGTTATCATATACTCAACCTTTTTTTATCTATAAATCGAAATTTTGTTGAACAAAGTTCAGTATAATCACTTACCTCGTAGGAAAACCAGTGAAATGTGATTTTATGATAAAAAAAAAGATAATATTCAATTGAGTGAAATGAATCAGAACAATGGAGATTTTATTGATCGTACGTATTTTAGTTTCTAATCTTTTGCATTTTATTAACTGTGTTATATAAACTTCAGAAGTAATTAACCCCCGATATATATTTGTTATCATACATTTTAATTAACCATGTTCGTACACCAATATTTAAACTAAAGAGAATAAAAAAAGGAACACCTACCCTTGTTTTTTGTGGACGTTACACCTATCTTAACACAACTGCACTCTATCCGTGCCTTATCCCGCTGGTAGGTACTGGAGATAAAAAAACAAAAAACAAAAAAAAAATGGTCATGAATCCATTTTCTATCTTTTCTAGTTACATTTTTAAATATTTCTTTTATTTAAAAGGAATAAAAAGCATTAAAAAATATAAGAAAATAGAGGTCCGCCATAATATTTTACATATTAGTCCGCCATAATATGTTACTAGGCACAAAAATCAATAGGTACGGTTATTGGTTATTGAGACGTCAAATGATGTGGTTAATGTGCAATATAATTGGGGAAGACATTAAAATATAATGAATAACATGTTAATAAGGTAAAATAATACTGAAACGGTTACAGAAATAATTACTTTTGTTCGAGTAGGTACTCATAATGTATTTACTTCGTACATTTCCTAAGTCATTTACAATGTACGTAAGAGATAAGATAAAATCTTTCAGAAATACAATGACGAAATACTGTTTTTTCTTGCGAAATAATCTTTTATGATAACAGTAAATTGAAGATGAAATGTTGTTTATCAAATCAATAGGAACCTACAAAGTCACAATTTAAAATATGGTTTAAATACGAAAATGATTTATTAAAATGTTCTCAATTTCAGCTAAAGGCCAGGGCATGCCTCCGCCATACACAGATGGGCCACCACCTCCCGTAACGGTCACCACACACGCACCACACTCGTACCCTGCACAACCAACACAACCACCACCAGTTCATGGAGTAGTCTACCAAGCGAACATGGGCCAGACCGTCATCCCCGTGATGGTCAGTCCTCAGATGGGCCCCAAAGCATCGGCGATAACATGCCGATCATGCAACCAGCATATAGTCACAAGGGTTGAATACAAGTCGTCAACGAAAACCCATTTGTTCGCTCTCCTGATTTGTTTCGTGTGAGTATTATAATTTAAAAAATTGATATCACACTGTCGACTTGTAACTGTTCCACTGCTGGAGTACCTAAGGCTTTTGTCGAAGCGTTAATCACCATGCTTACTCATTGCATGGTGGCAATTTCAGATAGTTTACCTCCACCGTAAATCAGTGGTGCCTTATAAATGGCTGCGTTTGTTCAAATTAATTTTTGATGCTTGATAATTCTAACTCCATTCTAATTGTTATTTTTCTATTTCCAGGTTTTGGCCCTGTGTGTGCCTCCCCTACTGTTTGGACAGTTGCCACAACGCGGACCACTACTGTCCGAACTGCAACGCTTACATCGGCAGCTACAACAACTAAATCTAACTAAGCCTTATCAATAATGATAATAGATTTCTTTATCTGCACTACGCTGAAAATAAAAGATAAGTGCTTGTATAAGATTGTGTTATCAAAAATGTCAGCGCATTTTGGATAACGTGACCGCAGTTTTAGCAAATTCGCTGTCGCTAAAATTTTCGATTAAGATCGTATCAACCAACTGATTTTAAAGTATGAGGTATTTGTTCGAAGCACCGGCTACATACTTGGTATTTATTTATAATACAATTTAATAATTACAAAAAAAAAAACCTTGTGAAAAAATAAGTATCCATGAAGAGCGCTATTATGTAAAAATAAAAACAATCTTCGGCGTTTGTAAAAATGTATTAAATGGTCACCCAATGTAGTACCTTTTTATAGACGTAAGTTATGTAGTTTAATTAAATAATATTAAGCTAGAAATCAATGTCAAAGGAAATATGAACTAGAGTAGTATTGTGATAGATGCTAAAATTAAATGGTTTATCAACACAAATATCGGACACACATAGAATCCGTTTAATGATAGTTTATAAAAAAAAAACATTTTGTGAATATTTTCTTTCCCACGAAGAGAAGTTCGATGATGGACTGGACAATATATCTATGTGGCAGATTCAAATGATTGGATGAAGTGTTCCGGCCTAGTTGTAGAATGTACATGTCTAATTATAAATGGGTACCTATAGGTAAACTAGCAACTGGCTTTGAAATACAACCTCGTTAATTCTGAGGTGCCGTATAACAGGCATGTTGCCGACCCAGTTCTCAAAGATGACTAGTGCCTTTTCACATAAATTTTGCCTCTGATTTCGCATCACTGTCAATATCACAGTGATCTTTATTCTTCTTGTAATAAGGTTGCTGTTGGGTTGACGCCACTGACGAGTCTGTTAAAATTACAAAGATCTTTATTCTCGTTACGATAAAGTTGCAGATGGGTTACTGCTTTCAGAGGAAAAATTGCTGTGAGAGGACTGTATGTCATTGTATTGAGACCGATCTATCATCACTATCTGGACTATTGTATCGATAAACCTGATATAGTGGTGATAGATCAATTAGCGAGTGGATCTATAATTAGTTTATGTTATTATGGCGCATGACGACAATTTAATGAAAGCCGAGAAAGCGAACCAAGTCTAGAGGACGAGGTTGCCGACATGTGAAATGTCATTTTAACGTTCATTGTGCCGATTGTCGTAACTGCCAATTTTCTAATGACCTAGAGCCTCGCCTAACATCTCATAAGGTGCTATCGTCAGGTGGCTGGATACGCTTCGTAAGGAGGTTCTTGTCTCTGGAACCTTAACCCTTTCTGGCTTGGACTCTGTTCCTGACCCCAATTTTTTTTGTATTTTTAAATGTGTTTCCATATTTATTTTGTAGAAGTGTTTAAAAATAAAACAATTATGTGTATAAAAAAATACTTGATGAAAATTGGCAAATAATATTGTGTTTTGTTTTATTTAATTTCAATTGAACCCTACTACCGCCTATCACCTATTTCATCACACGTTTAGAATACGTATTTTATTTAACCTTTATTGAATGATTTAATCATTAATCCTAAAACAATAAATTGTAGTTATTTATGGCAGGCAACCGTAAGCTTCTCAGAATAGATGATATGTGCCAATCTGGGTACACTGAAAGGCAACTTTCATTCACTAGGCGTCTCATGAAAGCCTAAATAAAAGCGCGCTGTTGGATTTTCAACGCTTGGCTCTGCGCCGAGAGTTGAAAATTCAACAGTGCGTTAAGGCTTGTGCAGACCAGCGCGATTTGTCGCGCGACGCGACACGAACAATACAATTTCTAAGAAAACTTCACAGTATAACAATAACCGGTGTCGCGTCGCGCGACAAGTCGCGCTGGTCTGCACAAGCCTTAAGGCATTGCTTTTAGGTGTAGTGTAGAGTGAAAACAAATATATGAAAATCGAGACTTTGGGAATGCATACATTTGAGGGTGTTCAACAGTAGTTGATTCTTTTTTATGGCTTTGTTTGTCTATACTGTATATATTTATGATTTATCATAATTATTAATTATCACGACGATAACAGAAGACTTTTTCTAACTAATCTCTGTTTAGGACATAATTAAAAATCGCTAATTATAATAAAAGTCATCAAATAAATTAGGTACCAGGTATAACCAAGATCATATTAATATAGAAAAAAAAAAACTTACCTGACGAAATATTGTGCAATTCAATACTATTCAACATCTATTCAACGCCTGATAAAAAAAATATCGTACATGTATATTAATATCTTAAATACAGATTATGTTGATGATGTACACATGCATAGATTGCTAGTACTTTGGCTGCCACATTCATTAATTTTGAACATTATGGTTCTAGCAACACCTTGTATAGTGAGTCAGAAATATATAAGAAGAAATTATTATTATATTTTTATCTCTTGAGATAAAAATATCTCACGAAGCGACGCGCGCTTTACTTGTGGTCAACAAGTGTACTTAATAACAAAAAAGTGTAAAAACTGTTTAAATCTATTTGACTAAAATTATTTTTTTGTATGAAATGGTATACTCCCAAGTTGAATGAATTAACTAACTTCTAACTGAAAATTTAATTAACTTTGCTTCGATAGTTTTTGAGTAAGTTTCAATAATACGTAATTTTCCCACTTAGTTTATGTGGTTGATATGATGATAACTTCCTGTCACTGTTATTTCCATAGCAGGTAGTGGTATTCGAATATGTGTGGGGTAGGTAGGTATCACAACTAAAAAGTGAAAAAAAGAAAGTTTTTACAAAAATAAAAACAACCGACTTCCAAATCAAATCAATCAAAAAGTTTTTTAGATACTTACAACACATACACATACAACACATACTTACATGTTATGTTTTAATTCAGAAAACGGTGCAATGTAAGGAATTTTTAATCTATATCTACATAAGTGAGTCTCGGGAAAAACGTAAGTCTTCTTGCGAAGACGTTACTTCAAGAATTTCCAGATATACTTTCCTACTCTTTGGGATACACACAATCAAACAAATAACAACTTTTCTTCTAATTATATAAGTTGAGGAAAGCGAACAGGCAATAAATTGTTTACGATTCACAAACAGGGATTTTCTTTATATTTTCCAAATAATTATTGTTTGGTAAGTACCATATAAATAACTTGCGAGAACGACTGACCCCTGCTTCGCACGGCCTGCTTTTTTACGACTTGACAAACATTGAGATTTCTTTATTATAATTATATTATGTAAATTAAATATGTAATCACAAAAATCTTCCGGATTTTTTCTAAATGATGGTGAAAACCGCATCAAAATCGGTTGCGCAGTTTGGAAAAACAACGCGTTCACACAGACAGACACGAAAAGCGACTTTAATTTATAATACGTAGACAAACAAATAGGAAGATTATCAATGTTGGAATTTCTTTTATCCTGCAAACACTGCCATTGTCTCTGATGACAATGAATGAAAAATTACAAGAATATCTAGATTTTTGTTTCCATTGGCAGACTGGAATCACGAGTTTACCTAGTGGCATGTAAACACCCACTGTTGATCTCTTCCGATTTTCTTGTGACTGCTAGATTTATTGGATGGTCGTGAGTCGTCTCCGATATAGTCGCATATTCAATGTGCAATTGCCAAACACACGCACAACCTTCCATTAATAATAAAAAAATGCTTTTATTCCATAACGGTTATTATCTTTCTACCTCGTCACGGTAACTGATAACTCATCAAATCCTTTTATTCAATCCTCATTAACGTCAGTAGTATCGTACAGATAGATAGATGTACATACATTTTTGGTGAATTTTAATTTGATATTTTGATTCGATTTGTTCAGTGTTGTGTGTTTACGTGGATATTTAAGACATTACTGGATTAGCTTCAAACATTGACGTGTGGCAGAAAAATTATTAAATGCGCATTTAGTGAAGACTTGGATTTCCATTGTTCTTGTGTAGTTTTAATAAGTAATAATTATGTAAGTATTGGTGGTATTATCATTGTTTTGATTAGAAAAGGAAGAAGTTTCTAGAATATCAGATTGGAAAGAAACGACCAGATTTGCCAGTATCTTCTTAGACAAGATTTGATTGTTTTATCGTTTCAGTCCGACCATATCTCTAAAAACTAAGTAAGTAGGTATGTGATTTAGAACAAAACCATAATTGGATCTTTAAATAATATTTTGGCCGAAATAATCTTTGAAACTTGGGTGTTTGTTTTGATACCTATTCATTTACTTTTCTGTCCAGTTTAAAACCAGTGTTTAAGCTTACTTGGCTGGCATTTTTAACGGTTGTGTGTCTACGTTGTGTGTTGAACTTTTTGGTTTGCAAATTAATATAGTATGTAGTAAGTAGTACTTAGTAGGTTTTAATGTGATTAGCGAACATTCTAAAAGTTATGAGAGATCTGTCCTATATATGTAAAGAAAATATATTTCTTATTGTTGTTAATATTCATACTTTTTGCATAGAGTTGTTTTATGACAGTGACAGTTAGCACGGATGTCTTTTGGTAGTGATGACAAAATGACATAGAAAACACAATGTTATGTTTTAGTTGTTATTTATTTTATTTAGATTATTAAGTTAGAAGGAGAATCACATTGGCAGAATAGTCGACATCGGCTTTGCTTGCCATAACAAAAAATAGAATAGAATAGAAGGAGAATCGACTTAGGCGCAATAGAAAACTTTAAATGTCGTTTCTTTAATTTCCGGTATGTTTTTGCATACAAATACCTAGTACCGACATAATTTTAGTTTACTAATATTCCATTTAGTAAAACCCATGTAAAACCTAGATATTAATTAAATCTTTAATTTCAGCAACACATTGGGGTTTTATTGTTACGCCTATATTAAGATATGAAATATCTGATATATATCTAAAACACGAGTTGCTAGCTATAACGTTTTGTTAAAATAAGACGTATTTCCTTCATTTTCAGATTTATACCTAAGATATTTTTTTATGCTACCATACTTTTGTTCAAACTTTAATGGCACCTACGCACTAGGGCTTTTGCCGAGCGGCACGTGCCCCCGGCTTTTGCGCCTCCATTTCCTTTGCGATCCTTTGTGCGGCTTCGTGCGGCAGGAACGGGCGCGCCGCGGTTTGCCTAGCGGCAGTGCCAGCGGAAGTGTGCAGCAGCCATAAGAGCGATAATCCTAAAAGTTGACAACGTCGCAAATAGCTGCCAAATATTTACCTGTTTTGATTAATTTGACAATATTACTACGGAAATATATGGTATGTGGGTAATTATCGAAATAAAATATTGTTTATTAAATGCAATAATTAATATCGTAACAACGAATATTTAGTTTTAGATGTAAAAAAGTTATTTGGAAACATTCCAAATGCCTTTTTTTACTACTAAAACGATTACAACATCAAATTCAGTGTTATAATTGCAATTCATTATTAATATTCTAGTTCGCTAGTTAACCACATTTCATATTTCCATTCAGAAATCTTGCCAAATTAATCAAAACTGCGAAATATTTGACATCTATTTGCGACGTTGCCCACTTTCAGAATAAACGCTCTAAAAATTTCTCATTAGTAGATACAACATTTAGAGATTACTTTGTTCCTTCCAATATCCTTTCAATCTATCCATCCAAAGGTTGTCTGTAAAAGATCGCTTGTAGCGATAAGACCGCCCATTGTGTCACCCTATGTAACATTTCTAAATTTATTTCTGTAATTTGTATGGTGTGCATAATAAAGAATATTCTATCTATCTATCTAATATTAAATAACAATTTGTTTTTTTTTCCCAGAAAATATGAGTCATCCCGCAAACCCGCCTCCCTATTCTGGTCCCTATACGGGTCCAGAACCAGGTATCACAGTGATTCACGTGCAACCAGCGCCAGCACATTACATCACAAGTCCAGTGATGATTGGTCAACCAGTGGGTTCAGAGCCTGCGCTGATCGTCTGCCAGTCCTGTCGCCATCAAATTGTAACAAATATTGAAGTCCGTCCTTCTGTGAGGACACATCTTTGGGCAGTCTGCCTCCTTATCATAGGGTCAGTGTTATTTATTTGTTTGTTTTCATTTCCCGATGTCAGTTTTTTTTTAAATAACCGACGTAAAATTTCAACGCTTTCACTGAATTCATGGTGACAGGCTTCGCGTCTATGTCCCTGCCACCCTGTATATACAAACATTGCTCGTTTACTAGTATAGGATAGGTCGGCGGCATGATGGCACAGTGGCTGTAGTTGCTGCGCTAATAGGTATGTAGCGGATTCGATTCCTGTCAATCTATTCTGTCTGAGAGCTGTTTATAGTGTCTGAAATGATAACTCACTTTAAGCTCACTTACCATAACGTGTTCATTTTGATATCCTTGACGATGAGATGTTAACGCAGAGGATTGGTTGTACCGAATCTGAATTAACAAGTGTATGGCCTAGAGTTATCTAATTAGAAATTAAAAGGGAATTTCAAGTAAATTCAGCACTAGCAATTAGCATAGTCTTAATTCGAGCAAGTTGCAAATAACATCTTCCTCTATACAAGCACATTTGTACATTTTTAATCTGTCAATAGATGTTATCATCAATCATCGGAGAGCATACCAATATTTTAGTCATGTGGTCAAAAAACTAAATTCTTGTTTTGTTTATTTCCAGGTGCTGGCCCTGTATGTGCATACCCTACTGTACACCCGCCTGCATGAACGTCGACCACTATTGCCCCAACTGCAACGCTTTCGTCGGCAAATACCATAATTAGTAGTAATTTATTTATTTACGGAGATTAGGTTTCTACTATCGTTGTTTTTTATTGATTTGAAAGCCAAATAGCACTGTAACTCAGCCGATTACCGTGATAACTTAGGTGAAGTGAACTGTCAAAATGACAGTTCACTTCAAACTCACTTCACCTAGTTTTCACGGTGAGTTTTTTATAGAATAGAGAGGCATGTCTTTACTCTGTGCGAGATTTTATTCCTGTGCAGTAGGGACAGACTTCAGTGTCTATGCATCCTCACAAATGCTCACAAATGAAAAACATAACTATCAGCCTTATTACAAAACAAGATCTATCTATATGTCGTTAGGCCATATCGTTGAAATATCACCGTTAAATGATATGTCAGTCGACATTGGGCCTTAACATTAATGTAGGGTACCCATGGTGTAAGGTATAGTAAAAATAGCCAAGTAACTGCGACCAACTTGGAATTAGCGCTTGCCGGCCGCTGCCGCGGCACCGCTAGCTTCGCTCGCGTTTCTCACAGTTCCTCATAGTTCGAACCTAACCTAACCGATTGGGTCGGGGTTCCACACAAGCGGCGTAAATTCTCTGCTTCCAAGTTGATCGCTTTCCATAATATCATATTTGGAAACCCAATAAAAGTCCATCGACTTTTTTGCAAGGCCACCCTATTTTGTTTTATTTGTTGTATGCCGCCGCCATGATGCCACGTCATAACAAAAACAAAGCGACATCAACGCCTCTACCGGTGGATAATCTAACTATTTTACGATATGATCACTAATGTTTGGCCACATCATGAAGTAGTCGTGCGTTTAACTGTTCATATCGTTAAACGTTGAGTATTCAATGATCTAGTGGTCGATGTTCATTTCCTGAAAAGATACATTTTAAGATCTGGCCACGTTAAATAGACTCATCCATGGCCATTTTCTAATTTCGAACTGTTAAAGTGCTAACTACTAAAACTAATTTTAAACCCGAGTCTAGGCTCCGCACAAACGGGCCACCGACTACAGCCACTTCACAGGCTTTTTCATAGGCTTTGTGTGGATTCGTCGCACACGGGTGAAGGCCACCCGCTACCATCCCGACAGCCATTCGGTGGCTGTGGTCGGTGGCTCGTTTGCACGGAGCCTAAGCTGTCAATTTTTTTTAAGAACTTTATTCAGTTGGGTTAAGATTCAAAATACAAAAACTTGCTGAAAGGTGGCAGCTTGTACCACAGTTAGAATTTGTTTTTTGATGAGACCGTGAGACGGTATGTGATCGGCCTACGTAAAGTGTGATCTGGTGGTAAAGTGGCCCATTCGTGATCATGCTTGGCAATCTGATGTGTCCTCCCGTATCGTGACATGATATCTTGCGACCGTAGACAGTTCGATAGCAGATGCGTTGCAGCATAGTGAATGGGGCCCTTTATCTATGATCGGTCATGAATCATGTCTTTCGACGAGTTTTTTTTTTTTGTTGTTCAGGCGTGATAATTCAATTAAGTATTACACGTATTATATTAGCTAATCTATAAGGAAAATTATTTATCTAAAGTATTTAGTAAGGCGATAAATAATTCAAAGTACAGGCTGTGTAGAACCAATGTATCTATAAAAAGATGTAAGTACATAGGTATAGAATTATGTGCCAATCGAACGATTGTGAAAAAAAAGGATTTTTGTTTATCTTTCTTTATTTATTTAAGTACTTACAGGGTTTTTTGTTTTAAGAATATGTCACCCCGATTATTGAATACAAATTATCTTTTTAACAAACTTTACCCACAACCTTGTAGTAAAACAGTTTGTATGCAGATCTTCGATCAACAGTTTATAGCACTAGATTGAATATGGAACAAAATCACATTGCATATAACTTAATTATAAACCTTACCACTCCAACATAAAGTTTATTATCGTTTGCAATAAATCAACTACTTCAATAGAAAAGTACCCGCGTTTTTAAAATAAGAACAAATATATTTACGAAAAAATAAACACAATTTGTAAGCAATAAGGTAGAAAACTATGTTGCAAAATACAACATTATGTGGTTTTATTTTTCCGGCCGTTTTTGATGCTCTCGGAAATCTAGTAAGTACTTACTATTGTTGATCGAAGATGAAGATACACTGAGTAAGTAAGTACTTATTTACATTTCATTGATATAATTGCTTTGTAAAATTAGTACTTAATATTGTTGTTCAGAATCATTTTATATCAAATTTATACTTATACCTACGTAAAAATATATCTATAAGTACTTAAGTATGTATTATGGTAAGTATAAATATAATTTAATGTGTAAATATAAAATAAAGTTTATATTATTTTTAAACAGATTTGTGATTCAATTCCTTTATACATATCAATCACTCGAAAACATGTGACGTGTGACGTGTGTGCGTGTGTGCCATTCCATAACACAGAGAGAAGGCCTGCATTAGAGGTGACATCTAAATAAAAAGTGCTGTTGGATTTTCAGCTTTCAGTATTAAGCCGAGCGTAGAAAATACAACGGGCATTGTTTTTGAACTTAACAACAGTAGGAAAAATATTTGTGGGTACTTCCCCGCATAAACTCTTACACAAGGAGCTCACTAACTTTCTGCTTATACATATTTAAAATGAACTCTAACGATTTACGAATAAAATAGCTTTTCGTATAAGAATAAATGTAATGTATAACTGCCCATAAAAATATTTTTTATTTAGTTTGAACCCGTAATACAATGGGCCCTTACAAACATCAATGCTAAGTTCATAGAAAACCAACTAAGCATAAAGTGGGTCCCGTCAGTCAAGATATCAGTTTATAAACAAATCTGTATTAAGGTGCCCGCAGACGGTCGACTATTCTCCGTGAAGATGACATGGATTGTGGGTTTTAGACCAACTTTATAAATATGTCAAATTATTCAAAACACACAATCAAGCGACCACTGAAACTTTTGTAAATTAGTAGAATCTGGGCCCCAATTGCGTAACTCACTTTCTATGACAATCCGAAGGATTTTGAAAGAAATTACTATTTATACTGAGACTTAACTCTCATACACTTATTGCTCATAATGTTTAAAAAGTTCTTGCGAAATGAATGATGTTAAATTGTCAAAATAAAAGGCAGTGAAAGCCCCCGCAGGTTTAATTGCTTTATCGAAAATGTTGGTATGCATACGAGAATACGTTAACGACGACGCGACGTTCTTCTCCATCGTAAGGAATCTACTCTTTGGAACGGGTAACTTACCTTCAACTTTGTTTAAATTAACTGTCTGACTCTTTTACAATTAAGTAGTGTTTGTAAGTGGTGGAATTGATATAACAGCTTTACACCACTTTAATTTTAGATCGGAAATAGTCGCTCTGCGCCTCTGAAAATAAAATTCTAGTCGCCAAAGTTTCTAATTACACTGGCAGTACCTATAAATAGACCTTAACACTAACTTTAGATGAAAGGAAAAAATAAAAACAAAATCTGCCTACGGTTATTTACGAATACACATAACCCACACAACATAAGTACCACATGTGTTATACGTAAGCCTCATTGATTTCGCTCTAAAAAATTAAGTTGGAGAAGAGTTGCCACTAAAGACCGATCCAACTAAACAGTTGCGTTGACTACACAATCGACTGTCTATGAGCAACCTAATTGCATCGCACAATACAAGTGCTACATCTGTTAATCATTCAACAGCTCCTCAGAACGAGGTTTCTAAACAATTCACAAACAAAAAAACAAAAAAAAAACAATTCTACAAAAACACAGGACCGTGGTGAGGTCAGGAGGCGTCAGTAGAAATATTTTCAGATAGGCGTTCGATCCCTTTAAGAGGCGGTCGTATTCTTCAGAATAAACCACTTGCAACAGTGTGTGTAATTAGTACCTATTATAAAAATAAGTGAAAGATAAGTTAGCTAAGGTTTAACTTTATTTCGTGCAAGTGCGAATCAGCGTCGGTAAGTGTTTTATTTATGCTGTTTTTCTTTGCAAATTGTAGTCGCCCATGGGCATGTGATATCCCGTATTTTTCTGAATATTCATGTAAAATTATCGAAAATTAACTTTAAAAGGGGAGATCTTTAATATTTTTCATGTTATTATTTATTTTTATTTTTTGAGTAGCGTTTGTCATATATCCGATGTTTAGTTAAAGTTAGTGACAGTTCTTCCTAGAGTATAATATTAAATAGGGACAGCACTTGGATTGATTTTTATTTTATAATATTAATTTTAGGTGACCGGTGTTTTGAATACCTTAGTTACCTATGTGAGCTATTTGGTACTTATAAGTTTATGTGCATAATCCTTTTTCATTTTGTTATACATAGTTATAGGTATGTATTTATTATACAAGATCCCTAAACTTCTTGTAGGTGACCGGTGTTTTAAATACCACATGTTAGATGTTTGGTATAAGTTTATGTGCATAATGCTTTTTCATTTTATTATAGGTACATAGTTATATTTGTTACAAAATATCCCTAAACTTCTTTTAGGTGACCGGTGTTTTATATAAATTACCACATGCTAGATGTTTTTTACTTATAAGTTTATAATGCTTTTTCATATATATATAGTTATATTTGTTAGAAAATATCCCTAAACTTCTTTTTATCTTAAGAAGCTTTAAGTAGATGCCTACTGGTTAAATATAAATTAAGCTTAAACTTACTGAAAAGTGTTTGGCGTAAGTTTGTCTTGCAACAATAAACTTAGGTATGTAACTGTCTCCTTTGGCATTCTATAACAGAACAGAAAATAAACCTCGTCTCATAAAAAAATATCCTTGCGAATATTAGGTATATCTCTTATGCCTATGCGTTAAATAACGCGCGATAAGTACATCGTCTGATAGACTTGAACTTTCACTGGATGATCTTGATGCCATTTTAACATTTTATTAATAAAATCAAATCTAGGTTATTACTTAAGTTACTTACAGATAAATGCACAGTGATGTATGTTAGCTAACAGCTCAAACAGGCGTTGAATAAGTTACTACAACGATAAACTACATCACCCTTATATCATATAATATACATCTAACACTAAAATATATAAATTATGTACAAGTTCACAGAGCAATAAAATAGAAATAAAGAAAGAGCTTATTGGGCATCAAAAAATTCTACCTACAACAGTATAACTTTGACAAAATGACAATTACTTCAGCTTTCACAGCAGCTTAAGAGGGTTTATCCTAAAAGTTGGCAACGTCGCAAATAACTGTCAAATATTTACCTGTTTTGATTCATAGAGCAATATTACTGAATAGAAATAAGAAATGTGGCTAACTAGCGAACTAGAATATTAATAATGAATTGCAATTATATCATTAAATTTGATGTTGTACCCATTTTAGGTGTAAAAACGCATTTGGAACGTTTTCAAATAGTCTTTTTACAACTAAAACTAAACATTCGGTGGTATTGCATTTCATAATCAATATTCTAGTTCGCTAGTTAGCCACATTTTTTATTTCCACACAGTAATATTTCTAAATTAATCAAAACAGTGAAATACACACATCAACACGGTCTAGGGATATTTTTAAAAAAGCGAATTACTATCAATGTGTTAATTATTTATATGACATGTATATATTTAAAAGATACGTTATTTAATATTCTACCATTTTTTAATAATGGTTAAGGTACTTCGATTCAAATTTCAGGATTTTATGGAAAAAAAATGAAGCATAGACGGAAACCGTATATGAATTAACTTTTAATTTATGAGTAAAAACTGAAAAAAATAGAAAAATCATTTAATTTGTGTTTATAAACTTGAAGTTAGTAGTCTGAGAAAGCGCCCATGATGTTCATAACACATCGGCAACGATTCGGCATGCTCAGAACAAGGTTGTCAATGTCTTGCTGCGGAATATTGTCCCATGTCCTTCTGAGGTGCGCAAAAAGTTGATCTTCTGTAGCCAGATTTTCAGGAACTTCCTTCAGAGCTCTTCTTTGCAGCATATCCCACGCATGCTCAATGGGATTTAGATCTGGCGATTGAGCAGGCCAGTCTAAGGCCCTAACATTGTGTGAATGTAACCAAGCTGCTACCGTTCTCGCCGTGTGAGCCCGGGCATTGTCGTGCATGAGCAGGAAATCTTGCCCCATTTGTGTTCTGTGGGGCAAGATTACGGGCCCCAGCACCTGTTGGACGTATCGTTTTGCCGTCATATTGCCCCGCACCCAAACGAGATCCGTCCGTCCTCCAAGACGAATTCCTGCCCAAACCATAATTGTTCCTCCTTGGTATGGGTGAAGTTCCTGAGGGTTCTGAAGACGGCTCCATCGTCCAGGAACTCGCCAAACACGCGTCCTTCGTGAATCTGGATGGAAGCCGAACCTGGATTCATCCGTGAACAGCACATTGGACCATTGCTCACGGCCCCAGTCCAAGTGGTTCCGAACCCATTCTAATCGTCGTCCACGATTGCCTCTCCGTAAAGGTGGGACCCGGAGTGGTCTACGAGAGCGTAGATTGCTTTCATGCAGTCGCCTTCTTACAGTTTGGTCACTCACAAGCACTTGGTGTTCCACTCGCAGCCTTTGGACCAATTGAGTCGCCGTTGCATTTGGTTGAACTCGCGCGGTAATTTGCAAAAATCGGTCTTGTCTGGGGGTAATGATGCGACTTGGCCCCCGGTGCCTCTCCGCTACTTCACCTGTGGCACGATAGCGTGTCCACAATCTTGAAATTACTTTTTGGTGGGTCCCTATGGCCTCAGCAACATTACGCTGAACAGACCCAGCTTCCAGCATTCCCACAGCTCGTAACATCTCCGCCCTCGTCAAATGTTGGCGTTGCATGGCTACAATACTTCAATTTTAACTTTATCTTTCGTTTAAAAATGAAAAAAAACTTTAACTAAACGTAATTCGTATTGTTTTCTAAATTTCGCACAAATGAAAATTCCCTCTCCTACACATCAAGACATTTTTATGCCACTGAAACAAAAGAATTTTCAGAAATTTGAATTTGGAATTAGTCTGAGATAAATTACAAACAAATCGGTGTATAAAAGATTCCAATGCGGCCAGTACTTTTCGAGTTATTTAATTGAGTATGAAATATCCCTAGACCGTGTTGATGTGTGTATTTGACATCTGTTTGCGACATTGCCCACCTTCAGAATAAACGCTCTTAATGAGCAGTCAAAGTTAGAGGCAAAAGTAACAGTAAAAGCAACAGCTAAAATTGTGAAGAAACAAATTTAACCGTTACTTTGACTTTGTGACGTTACTTTGGATGTTACTTTTGATGAACAAACTGGCCGTTAAGGATATTTTATTTGACAAGGATTTAGGGAAATTTGGGGTAAAATTGAACTTGAGTTGGTATCCCTATTGTTTATAGAAGGCACCACCCAATGTATTACTTTACTCTATTAAAGGGAATAAAAAAATTAAAAAAAATAAAAATCCCCAATCCGTAATGAATATAATCCGTCTAATTTTAGTTCGCCATGTTAATTGTGTTATTACCGTGGCTAAAGACGAAATCGGAACTAATACGTATTATACATAGAGTTGGTTTGTTTTCATTCTGAATCGAGAACAGGGTCGCGGAATAATAGCGATAAAATATTTTTAAGTGTTCTATTAATTATTCGTTTGAAAGTAATTTTAATTATAAATGGCAGACAATGATGATTGCTCATCATTGTCTGCCATTACAACGCCCAAACGCTTTCTTCATCTCAATTTTCATCAGATTTAGGATCATCATATGTGAGAACCATGTATCTATCACATAAGTACTTAATTAATTTATCTGTTGTTGCTTTCTTTTTAAAATTATTTTTACCTATTGTGGTATAGTAATTTTAATTGTAATTTTTAGATGCATCGTCTTCACATATAATTATATAACTAATGTACCTACATATACAAAATATTGTAAAACATTTCAAAAGAGTAACGGTGGAGTTTCTTGATCATTCTTCTCCATACGAAAACTACCTTTTGGAAGGGGCGACTAGAATCAATTAAATTTTTTGTCATTTTGGACGTTCAAAAGTGCCTTGCAAGGGTCTATTTGAAATAAATGATTTTACTTTGACTTTTGACTTTGATCAAGATCAATATAAATTAAGTAAAGAAAAAGCCAGTCTGCGCGTCGATGTCCCTTACACCCTGTAGGTATTATATTGACATAAATATAACATCACGCCTTGTTTTTCTGAAGAGTTAGGCAGAGGTGAACCTATGGAACATCTCGCCAGTTATGTAGGAAAAACCCAATAATACTTTGCCTAATCTTGGAATCGAACCCAGGACCAGGCTCAGCAGTAGCGCTTGCGACCACTAGACCAATGAGATAGTATATTGACATAATAATTATTATAGATTAGCCCAATAGTTTATTGTCGAAATAAAATCTTGTCGTATTA
Organism: Agrochola macilenta; assembly: GCA_916701695.1. Taxonomy (NCBI): domain Eukaryota; kingdom Metazoa; phylum Arthropoda; class Insecta; order Lepidoptera; family Noctuidae; genus Agrochola; species Agrochola macilenta. The sequence continues at coordinate 15,132,222 of OU753560.1, read as the reverse complement.
CGGTTTGTCGAAATTCAGTCTGGTAGTCCGAAAAGTTATCTCGTTGTTGTTGTCAGACAAGGCAAACTTTCGCAAATCTGTTTGTGAACCACCAGTCTTTGCAGACCAATTGATACCACTTGTTAAATGCTTTCGAGTCTCTATTACTTTCGTTACACGTATTAAGGCCTGTGCAGACCAGCGCGACTTGTCGCGCGACGCGACACGAACAATACAATTTCTAAGAAAACTTCACAGTATAACAATAACCGGTATCGCGTCGCGCGACAAGTCGCGGTGGTCTGCACAAGCCTTTAGGCGACTCCGGTGGCGACCAAACGATATTAGGAAACAATTTGTTTTTTTTTTTCCTTTGAGGTCATGACTGCTTAACCGGGCTTTCCTATGCCTGCCTTAAGCTACTAGACTCAAAGCCTCCAGCCAGAACAAATACGACACTCATCAATTGTTATTATTTTTATAGTTATGCAATAGTTATTTATGCTATAAGTGCGGAAGGTAGGTGATCGGAAATCATCTTACGCACGTGTATCATACAACGTTTTACTATGCATTGTGCGAGAAAAAAAATAAATAAAAAAATCGAGTGAGCCTTACGATGATGTGTAACATCTAACATAATGACGACGTATTTATATGATAAAAACAACATTCATGACTTCGACTACGACTTCGACTTCGACTACGACTTCGACTTCGACTTGCCATCGTCATCGTTATCATCATCATCTGATTTGTAAAACTTTTCTCAAATAATAAAAACTCTGCAACGGGCTGACGACGGCCACAAAAAAAAAAAAAAAATAGAAAACTAAAAAGCACTAGTGAAAAAAAGTGACACTTTCCGCACTAATTTACTGCTTGGAAAAGGCTCTTTTCGAGCAAATGCATTGTAAAGATATTTACTTGGTATTTTCGGAAGCGCGCCCGCACAGGACCACGACGAGAACGAGATGAATATTCGTAGCCCGTCTTTCCCCGAGGGGGTGAGGAGTAATACTTGAAGATATCAACAACGACTAGAAGTTCCGTAAATGAAATAATGTTGAAAAAGCACTTGGTTTCATTAGTAATTTGATTAAATTGTAGTCGACACGTCCGTACCGTAAGCTTCCTAGGCTGTTTTTTTTTTTTTAAATAACCTATTCACCATTTGAAATAAGATTCGACATTTAAACAAACCTTTTTACAGTCCATTCAACCGATTTTGACTTCTATTGCGTTGGTGGCATGACATGTCTAATCTTATTTCAAATGGTGTATAGTAAATAATTACTTACCGAGTGACTCTCACCTAGGACCACTGAATCATTTTCTGCAGGAGGACCTTCACTGTTGTCGTGTTGTCACTGTAATTTTTTTAATTTTTTTTAAAGGACCGTCGCGGCGGTCATTTTGGGCTAGCAAATTAAAAATCTGAGTTTAGGGAAGCTACTGAAAACTAAAATGGGTTTAGTTTGTTCCCAAATTAGCGTTCAAGTCTCGGGCCAAATTTGTTAGAGAAAACGAACATTAGTCCTGCAAGGTTGGGCAAGTAGCAACTTATTCTCTGATTAAACCGTTTCTGTTCCAGGTATAGAAGATGAATGCTGTACCCGTTGGCCCGAAGCCGTGCCCTGTCACGTGCCCATCTTGCAAAGCGGTCATCGTAACGACCGTTGACATGAAAGCCACCATAAAGACCCATCTCATGGCAGCGCTCTTGTGTAGTTGTCTGTAAGTATATTTCTGCATCCTTCTAATTTTTTGAAATTGTACGTCTACAGGATTAAAATTGTGTTTTTAAATTAAATTGAAATTTAAAAACTGTAAAAGCAAAATCATAACAGAGATTAAAAATAACATTACAAAAATAAAATGTAAATGTAAAAAATAATTGAGTTGACAAAAGAGTTAAAAAATCTTCTCCCATGTAGGTATCGTGGCTCGAAATTGCTATTACGAGTACTTACTCGTAACTATGGAAACGTCATTATGTGAAGCTCAGCTCGAACTTGAACAAGTTTTCAAAATAGATTGAATTAAATTCTGTGTGAAGTTTTAACGACTTCGGAGAAACTCGACAAAAAGTTTCGATGTGCAAAAACATTACAAATTCTGACTAGAAGAATCTGCTGCAGTTTGATCTGACCGGATGCCTTACATACACGACACGATGAGACAGTTTAAGACGAACCTCTGACCACCGATTTGCTTTGCTCCTGTTACTTCCACAAATGGTACGGATTTTTAACCGACTTCAAAAAAAGGATGTGGTTTTTTTCATGTTTGTATGCACCGATTTCTTAGTGACCACACTGATCACTGGGAAAGTCAGTAGCAATATAAAAAAATACTAAGCCTAAGCCAGCGATTTCCGAAACTAAAATTAACATAACATAAAATAACGCCTTGTTGCTCCAAAGGGTTGGGCAGAGGTGTACATACATATTTCGCAAGTTTTAGTTTCATGTAATAAAGGGCGAGCTTATTGTCATCAACCGGGTCAAACCCAGACTCCGCGCTGCTACTGAAAAAATCTCAATAAAGTTTTACCCAATCTGGGAAAAAAAGTAAATTCAAATTATTGATTTTTTACTTTGTACTTATCAATTTTGAAGGTAGAACTGACAAAACAGTCGTTTCACAGGTATTTTAGTTCTGACGGCAACAACACAACAGCAACCTTATTATAACGAAAATAAAGATCACTGTGATTTTGGCAGACTTGTCAGTGGCAGCTACCCACCAACCCTACAGCAACCTTAATACAAAGAAAATAAAGATCAGTATGATTTTGACAGTAATGCAAAATCATTTTAAATTAATGGTACCTAAAATAACTGTGGCCTTTTCCTTATTTGAGTTATTTATATTTGAATGTTTGTTCTAACAGTTGCGGGCTGCTATGCACATGCGTGCCATACTGCATGGACTCCTGCAGGAATGCGGACCACTACTGTCCCAACTGCGGCGCTTATTTGGGGACCTACAAGCGATAGTTTAGCCGTTTTTATTATTTTTATGTTTCGAACTTTAATTTTATCTTTAGTACTTATCTCTGTATTGTTATGTAATGTGTACTGAGCAAAGGCTGTCTCTGGAAATTCATCAACTCAATGACCATCATAGAGACGGGTTTTGTCGATACACGATCGAACAGATTGTTATTCTGTCAATTTGTCTATTCTTCCGTCGACAAAACCCGTGTCTATTGTGGTCATACAACGCGTGGTGGATTGGAAATGCTGAGAAGAAATAAAAGTTCATAAATTAGTTCATTCCAATCTTATGTATTTGTATTTAATTGTTTGCTCACTCCTAACTGGATATAAATGATAAGTGTGTAGAGTTTATCCGTATTTTTTTACTTTTTTCTCATTTCGACCATACATCTATACATACCAATCCATTTTAGTTTTTGTTTAATTGAAAACTTAAATTCTTTTACACTAGATCAACTCGTGGCTAAATAATAATAGCCACCGATTATCATAAAGGTTAAGCTACGTTTCCCGCGGTTCGTGGAGGTCCGTAACTTCAATTAGAGAGTCATAAATGTTCGATTAATGGAAAGTCGACTGAACGATTGTTCGAATGGAATTTATTGCGAAACAACCTTTTATCTCACAAGTACTATGTACTAAAGAGCTAACATTTACCGGGTAATACGTCTTTTATTGACTTGAATGCCGCCCTGGCGGCTGTGAGTATGTCATGCTCACTCAGATGTCTCGCTGATGGTGGCGCGTGTGTTGGATCATTTAGCTCCCTTCAAAATGGTTGAGCTGAATGGTGCTAATCCATGCGTCATGTTCGTGAACGGGCGCCGTCAGTTGGGACTGGTCAACGCTTAGCTGCCTTGGCTGATTTGAGTTTTTGAATTGTTCTTTGTTTTATATTTTTATTACGGACGCTTCTAACGTGCACGTCTTTCTACATTGTTCTCACATGTTTAATTTCAACATGAATGATGTAACCAATACTTTGTAACAATTTATTTAAAAGACTGTCCGTGGAGTTTCTTGCCCGTTCTTCTCCATAGGTACCTACTACGCTTTGGAATGGGCAACTAGCTTAATATTTCTAACTGACCGATTCCTTGACAATTCAAAAGTGCCTGTAAATGGTTTATTTGAAATAAATGCTTTGAGTTTGAGTTTGAATGTAGAGCCAAAAACTTGGTTAATATTAGTCAGAAAAATAAGACAAAATAGCTGCACAAGGAAGGAAAGAACTAAATGATAATACTTAAAAAGTGTTGAAACGACTATAAAAGAATAAAAACTGTATGTAAACTGGAGTTATGTCACCTCAGCTGCTCATGTCATATCTTCCGAACGAAAGAGGATATGATTACTTAATATAGCTCAAAAAATAAAGCAAACTGCCATTGGCAGCAATTTTTTAAAATCATACCTACTAAATACCTACTCTATAGAGGACAGTGGCTCTGAAACTATGGGTCGCGACCGAATATTGGGTGCACCTTGAGAAAAATATTTTTAGCTATGATTAATAACTAAAATTGTAGTTGATGCTAAAGCCATAATGCCAAAAAATAGGAAACAAATACATCCTTCATTCATATAGTTGAGTATGCCCCTTTTTTCACCGTGACAGCAAAGAGGACAATTTTGAATTTGGAAGTTTTTGTTAGATGGGTCGCGGTCCAGTTAACTTTGGGAACCACTGCTCAGGAGTTATAAACCGATAAATGTATGTGTAAGCTGGACAGACGTAACCCCAGCTTACACATATTGTATTAATGAAACTATAAAACGTAGGGTTTTAATTTAAAGGTAAAAAATTAATGCATAATAGCTAGTATATAGGTAGCAAAATTTTCAAACCTCTAGAAACGGTCGCGCGTTTTGCATCGATATACAGCCACGCGTTTGCATCGCTACAAAAAGTCGCCGTGGGCTAGGGGCCTTTCATTATAAATTGGGATTCGACTACATGGAACTACTTTAAGAAAGGACATAATACTGCTCCATTCATCGTAGGTATTATATTAGTATTGAGGTTTTTTATAGGCCTAATGTGTATTTAAACTGGAGGTTTAACTAAATATGTGCTTAAATCACTAACTATTAACTGAAACAACTTTGTATTATAATATATAATAACTTCAAAGAATAGAGTATCGACGAAGGATTATATTTCAAACATGAAACGATTGCCTCTTACAACGGTCTCAGATAACAAGTCTACCCATGTAGGGTTGACGCTGCTCTTGTTAGTGTTCCCATGCTGAATTTTGACCCTTCTTATCGATGTTTACGTCCGGCTCCTCAGCAACGCACGCGCCTCGTCTTGCCGTGCGCCACCATGCCGCTCCGGTGACGTCACTCAACTTTGTAAAGAGAGCGCTGCAATTGCCTACAATATAATGAAAGAAAATATAAAAAATCTAAGTGTAAGTAATAATTTCATATATTTTTATCATAACACTTTTGTCATCATAAGTTTTTGAAATCAGTCAAGTCTTTGAAATCACATATGTCATGATCAGTCTAAACATAGTATAAAGAAATCAAGGTCATCGCTCATTATAACAGCACCGCACGGTGGGCTGAAAATGAAGCTTCATAGACTTAGCGTCGCTCAAAAATCAAGTTCCTAATTTTGAAAAAAGAACGATGCCAGCTTGTTCCTTTACTTAATAGGAATATTTTATGTAGTGGAACTTTTTTTGATAAAGCTAGAGGTAGGCCGGTGATACCGGAATGCCTCCCTGATGCAACTTCAGGGCAGGGTGTTGCCTACCTAATTGTATCCTATCATAGGTATGTTCATGCATAATATTTGCTATTAGAAGCCATTTTAAGCAAAAAACTAACAAAAAAAATTTAAGCTCCTATTTCTTCGAGGGCCTTTTCTCGATCCACAGTGCGACACGGCAAATAACTTGTCATTCAAGTTATTTTAAAATACATTAAAGTCTATTTTACGATGGCTATAGTGGACAGCACGCGGGTAGTGCGCGACCCGAGTCGCGCTGACCGCGACATGCGACAGCTTCCCGGCAAACAAACGCCTGCAGGCGGTATGCATGCCGCGCCTCACCTTCCGCACGGTGAGGCCTCGCCGCCCGCACGCGGTTCTCGCACCGCTCGCACGGCTGTCTCCCCGTCGCCTACGCACCATTCCTTGACGACGATGATCTACCAACTAGTAAGCGGCGCGGCGTATGAACAACAAGCCGTCACTTCATCGGTGGCGTGCCAGCAGCGAGCGGTCGTCTTGCTGACGGCGCGTTGATGACATGCGGGCGGATATTTTTCGAGGTGGTACCGGGTCGTTTTTGCGCTGGAGCGGTGCGGTTATAATGAGTTATGATGAAGACCTTTAGTCTTTAAAATCAGATGAAATATCTTATCTCATCATCAACTAAAACTATTCGTAAAGGTTGGGTTAAGGCTCTACAGTGACGGTGACCAATGGGCAGCTCGCCGTCCGATAAGGACCAGGCCCGGGTCGACGGCGCTTTGTGTTCCACGCGCGCCTCAAAGGGATGTCAGCACCAACTGACGGGGTCCGTAAGAACCAATGCCTGCTGGGGTTGCGGGTTTGTCCGAAAGGGATATCGCGGCCCCGGCACACAGGCAACGGAAGGAACACGGGTGGGTTTTAGTCAGTAAAAGTCTGACACACCCTCTCGCTCCACCCAGAGTGGGAGAGTCATTTGATGATTTCCGACACTCAAAAAAAAAAAAAAAGGCTCTACAGTACCTCCAGTCGGGGATCATGGAGGGCGCATAAGATCTCATGACCCCGGTCCAAATGTGGGAAGGGAACACCGGGGTGATTTTTAGTCAGTAGGAGTCTGACAGACCCCCTCGCCCGCAGCAGAGCGGAGGACATCCATGAGGATTTTCTAACCTGGAACAAAAAAAAAAGGCTCTACAGTACCCATTTCGGTTTCATACACGGCTAAATTATAATTAGGAGTATTCATGAAACAAATATGTTATTATGATGGATTTTCCGTCGCTTTTGTTTAATGTCCTCCTATCAAAATGCCGTGCCAAAATCGACTTTGTTCTCTGCTAATTGGTTCATTGTTCATACTTCTATACTAATAATAGATATTATCCTACCTTACTAATCATACTAATATTATAAATGTGAAAGCTTGTATGTTTGGATGTTTGTTACCAATTACGCAAAAATGGTTCAACAGATTTGGATGAAATTTGGCTTACCTACAGATAGTTTAGGTACAACCTGGATTGATATATTGAAAGAAAGAAAGAAAAGAAAGAAAAAGTATTTATTGAGACTCGCACAGGAAATCACAAATCAAACTAAAAACACACTAAACATAAATAAAAAATACAAAAAATAAAAAATACAAAAAATAAAAAATGTATGCATAATTATAATTAATTATTTATATTTATTTTTTTATTGGATACTTTTATCCCGGTAGTACGTTCCCGTAGGATATTTTCGGACATCCACGCGGGCGAAGCCGCGGGCAAAAGCTAGTTATTATATAAATTAATGTGAGAGCAACTCCGTCTGTCTGTCTGTTTGTTACGTTTTCACGGGGCGGGGCCATAACCTGGGACTGGACATACAATACTTTATAACAGGGCAGAACAGTCCCTAGGGATAATTTCCAACCAACACGCGGGCGAAACCGCGGCCAAAAGCTAGTGTACCTAATATTAGTTTTAGCAACAAAGTAATCATATTCCGATATGTTATCCTGTTTTTAATTCCTAGTCATTTTCCCGTAGAACCATTCTTCCCATTTTTCCGCATTCATTAAATATATGCATTCGCAGTGTTACAAAAGACCCCGATCCTAGCGAACCTAATTAGGTAACCAAACCTAACATTTGTTAGTTCTTATGAAGAAGTGATTATACGTTAGTGTATGAGTTAATGCTGAGCATTCTCAACTATTTTTTTGTTGCATTTCAGTGTTTGTACACGTAGGTAAGTTTGATCATTTATTTCATATGATATTGTGCCTCTCATCTGTGTAAATTGTACGTGGTAAGTGTCGTTTTACTTAGCAAATCTATTGGTTTGGGCACTACTTATTAAGCCTCTAAAGATATCGTCTCGAGAATAATATGGTGTGTTGTGTAAGTAGAACAGAAGTTATACCCGGGAATATTTGCTTAGTAGCATTGACCACGCGGGCGCGAGCGGCTTGTGCGCCTGCGAAAGGATATCAAAGAGGCCGACGGCAAGTGCAGCGACTACCTATCGGCCGCTAAGGAAAGCTACGAATTCATTGATAAATTCCGCGCATTTAATAGGGTGCGTATGATTTGAATTTCGATATTTTACACGGTTAAAAAAATAAATTGAAATGTGCCTTACGCTATAAAAAATGTGCTATAGGCTCCGTTCCCTATTTTTTAGAGGCGGTAAAAAAAACCTTGGGGTAATAATGAATGGAGAGCTCCTTGTAAAGAGTGAAAAAAAAAACAACTTGTGGTTTTCGGTTTTAAAGATATTTTATCTGCAGTGCCAGGAGAAAAAAAAATTGCCCACATTAAGTATTATATAGCATTTATCTGTGTATCTATTATAAAAGACAGCCCCATTTTATGTCCAGAAAAGCACTGTCCATTCCAAGGTTGCCTGAAAGAGATCGCAGTAAGCGATAAGGTCGCCCGTTGTATATTTTGTAGTGTATTACTTTTTCTTTATGTAATGTATAATCTGGTATACAATATAATATATATTGGTGATCTGATATACAGGTATTTCTATTGCAGACACCAGTCTCTCACAAACTTTGTCACGTAATTTTTAAGCTTGTTTTAAATAATTTATCATGTCAATGTTTGTGAAGAGAAAATAAATTATTTGAATTTGAATTATGTATAAATACGAGTAAATAAGTCATATAAAAAGTAAAAAAAACTGTAAATTTGTGAAGACATTATAACTTATAACATCGCCATGGATGAGTCTGGAAAGGTGTTATAATTAGAGTTGCCGCGAATAGTGTTTATAGCGAATAATCGAATACCGATTAATCGCCATTCACTTTGGCGAATAGTCGAATAACTCGACATTACTATTCGACATAAAAAAAAACATTAAACACATTAAAAATATTTCTAATTTCTTCTAAGGTTGTGAGAAAAGAAAACAATAAAGTTAAAGAAATCTGTTTCATGTTATACATACCTACATATATGTAGTAAATTTAATTTTCCATTTTTAAATGCTGGCAACCCTTTTCTTGTACAAGTCTTTCTTTACGTTCTAAGTTTAGTTTACGTTACGGGGAATACCCCGTTTTGTATAACCCAGCGATTATTATTGTAGGGGATTTCCCGCTCAATCAATACGCTTGTGTTTAGGATAGGCGGCACGCATTTGTTAATTGATTTTCGACATCGGTTGACGTTTTTTTATTTTTTATTTCTATACTTATTTAAAAATTGCTATTGAATTAAAGACTTGATGAATACTTAATTAGTTAAAGTGTTACTTAATAAAAAAGAACAATCATGCCAAACCCAGGAAAAAAATCTCATGTTTGGCTACATTTTGAAGAGGAAGAGAACAGTGCAAAATGTGTTTTGTGTGGTGTAAAAATAAGTAGAGCAGCAAAAAAAGCAGGAACAACGGCTTTGCAGAATCATTTGAAATTCAAACACCCAGGTTAGTTTTTTTTACCTATATTATTTATTTTACCGTTACTAAGTAATAATAAAATAAGAACGTTATTTAATATAATATTTGTTTCAAAAGTTATTTTCATTTATGAAGTATATAATTGTACTATTGTGAGTTTTGTAGCACATTATTTAAATAATTGCCGCTACCTAAGTTCCTGATTAAAGGTTCTTTTCTTTGTTCGCAGATGAGTATTGTAAAATGTATGGAAGCTCAAGTAGTCATGCTCAACATAATGCTCCCGCAGGAGCATCTTCAAGTATCTCCTCATCCACCCAGTTGCCCAGTCAGCCTTTGGTGCAACAGTCACTGCAACAACTACTTGAAAAAAAAAAGCTTTGGGACATCAACGATAGCCGTGCAAAAAGATATCACTACTTGATTGGTGAAATGATCGCTGTTGACAACGAGCCACTTTCCATCGTCGATCATCATGTAGGCTTTAAACGTCTTCTTAATAATGCTTTGCCGCAATACACCATTCCTGGCAGGACATATTTTACCGAGAAAATAATTCCAGACATGTATGAGAGAGTGGTTAGCAAACTAAAAAACGAGTTAGAAAAGGCTGAAGCTATAGCATTCACTAGCGATCTTTGGACTTCTTCTGTAAATAATGCTGCATTTCTGAGTTTCACCGGACACTGGATATCAGAAAACTTTAAACTGAATCATGCCGTTCTAAACATGGCGCATTTTCCTGAATCACACACATCAGAAAATATCAAAAGAGAACTGTTACAGTGTGTAACGAAATGGGACATACCCATCACTAAAATTCAAGCGATTGTTCACGATAATGGGGCGAATATGGTTAAAGGAGTTAAGGAAACTCTACTTCCTTCACAGCGTTGCTTCATACATACTCTCCAGCTGGTGATAAATAATGCATTAGATAACAGTTCTCCAATAAAAGAAATTCTTACTAGTGCCCGCCGCATAGTGACACATTTTAATCATTCAGGATATACAAAACTTGAAAGTATTCAATCTGAGCTCGGACTTCCTAACCATAAACTGATTCAAGATATTCAAACTCGCTGGAACTCAACATATTACTTACTGGAGCGTCTATCTGAACAAAAAAGAGCAATTTCGGTGTATATTTCAGAATCAAGGTGCGTGAATTTTGAAAATTTGACCAGTGATCAGTGGGAGGTTATAGAACATCTGTTAAAGCTCTTAAAACCTTTCGAAGAGATAACAAAAATCACGAGTTCCACATATGCACCCATATCAGATGTGATACCTAGCACTGTTTCATTAATCAGATACCTAATGAAAGATGCGCTGATTCAACAAACTGCACACGTTGATGATATTAGAAAGGCGTTGATAGAAAATATGGAAGCCCGTTTTAACTTGGATGATCTATGCTTTACGAAGACATATTACTTGTCGACATTTTTAGACCCCCGCTACAAGAACTTTTACTTTGACGCTACCCAAGTTGAACGGATCCGTAGAGCTGCGCTCAGAGAAGGTCTTAGGCTTTCTTTAGATGACGAAAATGATGATTCGGATCCAGAAACGGCATCCAAAAGGTCTCGTTTAGACAATGTAAATGAGCATGATTCGGAAACTCATAAACTATTTTGGGCATGTTTTGAAGAATCACCTATAGAGCAACCTACTGAAGAGCAACCCAAGAATGCCACTGCTGAAGAAATCGCCAACTACATCGCATTAGCAAAGGCTGACAGAAAAATAAACCCATATGAATGGTGGGCTTTGAGTACCAATAAGAATAGATTTCCTATTTTAAGTAAGCTTGCTAAACGATACTTAATCACACCAGCAAGCTCTGTTTATTCAGAAAGACTATTTTCCGAGGCAGGTTTAATTTACGAGGAAAAACGAAACCGACTTGCTCCAGAACGTGCAGAAAAAATTGTTTTTTTGCACCACAATCTGCCTCTGTTGGATTTTAAATATTAATTAAAAAGCCTTACTAATTTAATTTCATGAATATGATAGGCACAGGCACATATTACAGATAATAATTGATATTGTGTATTGTTTTATTAAGTAAAATAATTTAAAAAATGATTATTTTTTACTCATTAGTTCTTTTGTTCGTTAATTAAAAGTTTATTTTCGACGACTATTCGCCGAATGCCGAATAATACTAGCTATTATTCGGTATTCGACGAATATCAAAAAAATGACGAGTAATGCCGAATACCGAATAATAGCGAGTATTCGCGGCAACTCTAGTTATAATTGTGATTTGAATAAATAAATATTAACTAAATTATTAATAATATAATACTGAGTAGGTACCGCACTCCTATTGCGTATCACATTTTCAATTATAATCCTAAGGACTTTGAAGGAAATTGCTAATCCATTGCTTTATATGTTTGAAAAATTCGTCTGCTCGACAAAGTAAATGACGTAATGATTATTTTTGAACTGTCAAAATGAAAGACATTGCTATTTCAAGTTTGTTACGCAATTACCCCAGAGGTAATAGGTATTGTACCTATAAGCTATATCTACTGTACATAACAATAGTTTTCCTGGGTTTTTTTGATAGCAAAGCGCATTGTTAACGAACCACGGGAATACCATGAAGACGATGGAGAACAAGCTCCGTTCTATTTATTTACGTGTCAAATCTAAGCCCAGACAAGGCGCTTTATGCACGTAATACGCGCGTATAGGGTCGTCTTTGGCCACCAACAAGCCACAAAACACCACAAAGTTGAAAGATCTCAATGCGCAAATAACTAAGCACACAGCAACTAATGCTCTGAATGTATCTTTTATGTTTCAGGGTTTAAAAAATGGCTGACGTACCCCTAAATCCCAAGTCCCAAATGCCTCAAGTACCCCTGAATCAAATGTCCCAAGTGCCCCCGAATCAAATGCCCGAAATGTCCCAAGTGCCCCAGAATCAAATGCCCCTACTGCCCCAAGTACCCCAGAATCAAATGTCCCCCCCAGTGGGTCAAGCAGCCCTCGGTCCTGAGCCGTGCACGGTGACCTGCCCGTCTTGCGGCGCCTCCATCGTCACCACTGTTACGATGCAACCTACCACGCAAACCCATATAGCGGCATTACTGTTATGTTGGTGAGTAGAAGAATAAGTTTAATTTATCACATTTTGATCATTCGTAGGACATTGATGTTACATACGTAAAATAGATTACATCTCTGGGAAACTTTTATGAAATGCGTTTGAATGCAGTGTGCAGTCCCCGTGCAGTTTAAAAACAGGGGTTTCCTGAGAAAGTGGTGCTATTATGGGCATTTTTTACTGTAAAGTCAAACACTGGAACCGTCACTTACGGCCATAATGTGGCGGCAGGTGGCTACCTTTGTTTTAAACCCAAGCTTTACGAGTGAGGTCGATAGTTTCGACGTAGTTATTTTGTGAACTGCACAAAAACCGCATCAAAACCGCTGTTTGCAAGTGCACCGTGAGCATAGTATGTATAGATGTCCGTATTATTTACAATTTTGTTCTTTGTTGCAGTTTATGTATATGCCTCACATGCATCCCATACTGCGTAGACTCCTGCCAGAACGCGGATCACCACTGCCCCAACTGCGACGCTTATTTGGGAAGCTACAAACGATAGTTCATTAGTTCCTTATTTATTTATGTGGCATAAAAAAAAAACTGTTATTTCTTTTTTGGCTCTCTCCAAAAAAAAACTGTTATTTCTCTTTCGGCTCTCTCCAAAAAAAAACTGTTATTTCTCTATAGGCTCTCTCAAAAAAAAAACTGTTATTTCTTTTTTGGCTCTCTCCAAAATAAAACTGTTATTTCTCTTTTGGCTCTCTCCAAAAAGTCACGAAAGTCTCTCTAACTTTTCTTTTCTACTTCTGTTTACCCGCGAGCGTATGTTAAGCAATGTATTTGCTCGTTAAAGCAGGGCTCCCTCACTCGTTCGAGGTCACGCGCTAACGTGACCTACGGCTCGCGTTCCCCCGGAGCAACAAAATCGAGTCTGTCGCCTGCTCTAGTGTAAAGTAAAGAAGTGGCTTTTTAGTCTTGATTATGAGGATGTAGAGAATACAATAAATAATTAGTCTCATTCTACAAAGGAAGACATACATAGAACATACCTTTCTTTCATACACCTACTCATACACGAACGGGAACTCACCCACACGCACACATACACACCTACCGCACACACACACACAGCACAATATAATAGATTAATGTTATGTATTATATTTTTGATGCTTTTTCATGTTTTTCATGCTTTTCATTTCTGTGTTGTTTTATTTTAATTTTATTTTGTGTTTACTTCTTTTAAAATTGTATTTTTAGCTCATAAGATTGTTTATTCCTATGTTGACATTAACAACTTAGCCAAATTAAATGGGAGAGGGCGCTGACTCCTGACATACAGGTACACCTAGTTCAGGAGTCAGAGGATTCAAGCGAATTCCTGTAACATAATTATAATTATTATGTCAATAAAGAGTTATTTGATTTGATTTGATTTTGACTTGAGTGTATGCCACACTCGCGCCTTTAATAATGGCTAAATCTCATGCATATTGCAGTGTCTTCATATTTTCTTAAATTACATAAGGAGGAGGGAAAGTAAATATAATGTATTTGTTTGTTGTTTTCTTATTTCTGTTTCTCCGGATTACTTACGGATTTTGATACGGTTTTCACTATCATTTTGAAAATTTCTACAAGACGGTTTTTATGAATACATGCATAATTATATTATAGTAGAGAAAAGCCGAGAATTTCAAAGATTTATGTATCTCTTTATAATTAGATTTAATAATAATCGAAATTTACGGGAGGGTAAAAAGTTCATTAATCATTATATTAAAGTAAGGCATTTGTGATTTTCCAGTAAATAAAAATATTTAATTCAATGTAAAAAAACAGTTTTTTAGTCATGCCCATTCGCGTTGCGTTCAATGATCGCACCTGATCGCCCGTCGACACGGCAGACGACGTAATAGAGACTCTCTGGCGTGCGCGTAAGGTACATTTTAGCGCGCACGAACGCCTGTAATGTTTTTGTAGGTGAAATGAAATGAAATGAAATGTGTAATTAAAGCGTTAGGTATCTATGTTTTCCTATGGAGTGAACTATCTGTCTTAATCTGTGGCTAAAGGTTCTGTTTTTTGTAATAAACTGAATTAATTGATTAGTTGATTTCTAGTGGGACACTCCACTGAATGAAACGCCGCCGCCGCCGCCGGTTCGTTGGTTATGCGGTTTAATGCATGTAGAATAACTTGTTAACACTTGTGGAAAAACTTGACGACAATTTATAAAAGTTTTCATGTCATTCGTGTAGTGGCTGTCAACGTAATGAAAAAGCGCGCGACCGCGGTGTCGCCAACTGCTACCCTGGCCTTGGTCGTTGACATAATTAGTCGCGTTCTGAAATGGCTTCAACATTAATCTTCTAAGTATTTTTTAGTATCATGCTATATTATACTTTTCAAAATATGAATTAAACGTGACTAGTCAAAATAAAATAAATAAAAACATGTAACAAACAAGAAAGTCATTTTCTGACATTCTTATGTATTGCAAAAACACCAGATGCTCCCAAACTAGGCCTGGGCCTATAGTCTTGGTTACTTCCCGATCCACCATTATAATAAAATATCTAAACAAAAGTGGCGTTTAGTAACTACTTTTGATTTACATTTATTGTGTACATTTAGTCTCGTTTTGAAACAGTTAATTTGACGTAATTTTTGTTCTGTAAAATCAGCTCCAAAAGTTACAAGAAAACTTCTAATTAATAATGATTTTTTATCTCTATCTACCACTTGATGATGCGAGAGCAAACTCAATTTTCAAGACACTACATGATTCTATTAAGGTATGAGGAACAGGGTGTAAAGTTCACTCATCCTCTTTAGAAAAGGGAGGATCCTCCGACCAGACGGGTGTTGCGTCTGGTGGGCTACTGCACGACGATTGATGTCGGGACGTTGTATATATGCTAGTCGCGCGGTAAACTCTGCATGTGCGATGCAGGATTTTGCTTGACGTCAGTGTGATGTAGATCCACAATTCTGTTCTTCTAGAACTTTTACCATTTTATTCATAATCTCATAGAACGGTTTTCATATTTCAAGTTTACTGCTGACGTGCCATACCACCTACAAAATTCTGCACTATCCTCTACCAATAAGATTCTGTGCTCTTAGCTGTTCGTGCTCTACTAAAAACTTTACTAAATGAAGTCGGTTAAAAACTACAAAAATATACTAGTTCTTCCTTCCAAATTCTTTGCAGAATTATTGTGTTCCATAGAATACCTACCAAATAACCAAAGTATTTCTGATGATGGTATATTTTTGTACGAATCGACTGGCAAGACTAGAGGTGCGAACGAGACAGACGTATTAGGATGGTCTTCCCGTTTCATCTAAAACTCAATATTGTTACTAGTTTTTTTTTTGCAGTGCGCATGGTAAGTAAAGTAAAAGTAAAAAATGTATTGTCACAAAATAATGAGAGCATTCACGCATTTTTTTTAGTTGCTTTAGCTGCTGAAACTGATCCCCAAACTAAGCCAGGGTTTGTATTTTGGGAGTCAGTAAAAGGTTGTCTAACAGTACGTGTACCGAACAGAAGGTTGGAAAAACGAGAATGAATAAGCACATTCCCAAAAGATTACGAAACGGGACTGACTGGTTGAAGATCTAAAATAGTTCCGAGACGGCGATTTTGTTTATGTATTTTGTTGTAGGGGCTAATCGATAAGTAGCCGTATTCTGCAGACCAACTGACGGGTAAAGGTCAATGGACATCTGCAATACCAGCATTTGCGGATGCGTTGCTATCCCAAAGACAACACTAAACATCTCTCATGTAAATACCTACCTGCCATTATACCGATACTCAAATAAATCGGGACATAAAATATAACAACACGCCGTGTTTGGGTTCGCGACAAGTCAATCATCATCCTATTTTGTCGATTTCTTACAGGGTTTTTTATGACAAAGAGTCAGGAATAGTTAAGCGGAATAGGTTACTAAATATATTTACGTCTATTGTATTTTATCATGGATTTCCGCAAGGTCACGCCTGAATCCATTAACTATCTTAAATCGGGACAACAATCGGGACAACGCTGCTTGTCCGTGTGGTGCCGGACGTAAAGAATAGTACCATCCCATTTTTTCCGGTTTGTGTCGTAAAAAGCGACTAAGGGACTCACTAGAGAATGGGCAGCAGCGTTCTCTATGCATTTTAACAACATAATGCGACCGCCAACCCGCCTGCCAAGGGTGGCGATTATGCCAAACCCCCCCATTTGGGGGAGGCCTTTTTTTTTTTTTTTTGGTTGGGAATTCATTAAATGACTCCTCCCGCTCTGGGCGGAGCGAGAGGGAGTGTCAGACTTTTACCGACTAAAACCCACCCGTGTTCCGTTGCCTGTGTGCTGGGGCCGCGATATCCCTTTCGGACAAACTCGCAACCCTGGCAGGCATTGGCCCTTACGGACCCCGTCAGTTGGTGCTGACATCTCTTTGAGGCGCGCGTGGAACACAACGCGCCGTCGACCCGGGCCTGGTCCTAATCGGATGGCGAGCTACCCATTGCCCACCGTCCGCAAGCCCGCGCCTACGGTGGCCGGAAGTCGGCTCGCGACTCCCGACGCCCGGGGCGTCTCCTGCGGCGACTAGGGGCGCGAGTGCGCGCATCTTGCATTTATTTGGGGGAGGCCTATGTCCAGCAGTGGACGTCTTTCGGCTGAAATGATGAACGCTGCTTGGCAGTAGAAAAAGGCACGGTGTTAGAACTAACTTCTTTGGGCGAACTTCTTCACTAAGAACTCTAATACTCCTCACGCACCTACTTATTCATTTCGGGTTTGCCAGATTACTCAACATGGTGAAGTCACGAGACCCACCCTACTGTTAATATTATATTATTATAATACCAACCTATTATTGTTCCACTGCTGGGCGAAGGCCTAAAAAGGGACTTGTGGCTAAGTAATCGGGTCACGGGTCGATCGATCAGGTTAAGCTACGCTTGCCGCGGTTGGTCCGTGGATGGGTTCAAGACCCCTTCGTGCCCCGGAAAGCACGTTAAGCCGTTGGTCGCGGTTGTCATTTGTATTAGATCTTTGACAGTTGCTACGGGTCGTCAGAAGCCCGAAATTCTGACAGCCAGT
Organism: Agrochola macilenta; assembly: GCA_916701695.1. Lineage (NCBI taxonomy): Eukaryota > Metazoa > Arthropoda > Insecta > Lepidoptera > Noctuidae > Agrochola > Agrochola macilenta. The sequence continues at coordinate 15,114,444 of OU753560.1, read as the reverse complement.
CCTCCCAAGGGGTATCGTGTTACCCAGTAACGGGGTTGTGGAGGTCAGATAGGCAGTTGCTCCATGTAAAATACTAATATTCAGCTGCATCTGGTTAGACTGGAAGCTGACCCCAACATACTTGCGAAAAAGCTAGGCAGATGGTGATGCAGGGCAAGGGCCTCTTCTCATACAGAGAAGGCACGAGCATTGATCACCACACTTGCTCAAGACGGGTTGGTGATCAGACTTATAGTAACTATAAGTCCAGGTTTCCCCACGATGTTTTCCTTCACCGATGTCAGTACTTAATAAAAAATAAAAATAATAAAAAAATATGTTTATTTATCTCCACAAATTACATTCTTATACTAGTTAAACATAATAAAGTTGACAGATATTTTGAAAAAAAAATTGTAATTTGTGGGAGATCTGAAGTCTAAACTAAGCCTAGGCCTGTATTTTAGAACTCCAGGTCCCCCATTGTAACACATAGTAGAGATTACCAACGTGGTACAATTGCGAGTGGTTGATGGTGTCTCTAAGTGCAAGACTGTTTGAGTGTGTGTGTGTGTGTTTATGCCTACATTTTTTTGTGCATACAATGTTTCATTAATAAATAATATAATTAATTATGTACATGTGCATAGAAAATTAAATACAATTATTACATTATACCTATGTAGATAGAAAAGAATATAAATATAAGGAAATAAATAAATAATATGAACAGTTATAACAAATATACCTTGTTACTTTATTATCTCAAGGACTTGTTCAGTTTCAGCGTAGCTTCGATTTAGTAACCATTCTTTTATTTTTCTTTTACATTCTATTTTACGACAATCTATATTAATGATTTTATTTATTTTATTGAATAATTCACCTCCTCGGAATGGAAAAAATCTTTGCACAAAGGAGGTATTGACAGCAGTTGACGCACATATTGCGTAGTTTCTTCTAGAGAGGGCTATACGTTTTCTCCTTTCTTCAGGTAAGTCGGAGTGTTGAAGATGTACAGTTAGCATTATGTACAGCTGGCGTACAGTTAGCACTTGAGCCAACTCACACGAGCGCGAGCGTGAGCGGACTGCACTTGAGTAATGTCTATTAAAAACTCAGAAAGTACATATTATTACGAGTATGTATTCAAAAAGTGGCTTTGGTACTTGCCCGAATTTTAACCCACAGCCTCGTGCATGAAGCGGGGTGTTAACCACTGGGAGATTATAATTATCACAACTTATTATAGGTACCTAATCGTAGCTTTGTTCGACAACTAAATCAACGCAATGTTATTTTTTGCTTTGTTCAAATGAAAACAATCCTGATAACGGGTGACCTACAGAATCACGGTTCACTGAGAATAGGAATGCAAGCAGTGCCAAAAGTATCGATATATTTAAAAAAATGACGTCGATTTGGATACATCGACTTAACGGTGAAATTTTCTAAGAATTATTTGTACTTTATGAAATTCTATTGTTTGTTTTTATTCATATAAATACCAAAATATCAATAATCATTTCTGATAATCAAGTAACAGTACTTAAAATCTTACTTACTGTAAACTATATTTTTTTCGAGCCATCAAATTAGTAGGCAATTTCCAGCGGTTTTAGTCAGGGGCGACAACGATGTTGCTATCGAAAATAATATTTGATACATTTTCGATACTAGATATTTTATATCGATATATCAATGTATCAAAATAAAATATATCGCCAAGATATATAGATATATTGAACAAAAAATAACGATGTATCGATACATCGATATTTTTTCTCCAAGCCTAACTGAGACTAAGATATCTTCCATGAATTGGTATCTATTTTTAGCTTTTATTTCGGCAAAGTCAAGCAGTAGTGGAAAAATTGTTGTAACGAACAGTAGTGAGTGAATCATAGTGAGGTAATTATTTTTGTGCATTATTAGTTTTAGCAACTGGGTTTAAATATCGTGCTTTGGAAATAGTAGACAATGAAATAAAAACGTAAAAGAAATATCCATCTATCTACACTAATACTTAAAGAGAAAAGATTTGTATTTTAGTTTGTAATTAATAAAACTCAAAAACGAGTAGACTTTAAAATACTTTCACCAGTAGAATGCTATAATACTTATCACTGAGTACATAGACTATATCATTTATAAAGATATCGCGTGGGTAAGCCACTGGTGGAACCTAGTAATCGAAAAATAACGTTTGTCTATTTTTTATGTTTAATTATTTAGATAGTACATTACTGTTGCGGCCTGCAACTGGGGCATTTATGGACGATCGTGAAAATTTGGGCCGAAGCAAAATACGAGACTTCATCAATGCCTGGTTGCGGCCAAGGCTTGTATATTACTTTTCTCAAATAATGCGCGGGAATTCAAATTGAGTGTACTCGTATCTATACTAATATTATAAAGCTGAAGATTTTGTTTGTTTGTTTGTTTGAACGTGCTAATCTCAGGAACCGCTGGTCCAAAAAAATTTGGGATCCTTACTAAAACTCCAATAATGTAACCCAAAGTGTAAAAAAATGACCCGAAAAAATCCTTACACCGCGTGCGCTGCGAAAACTATTGATTATAGAACAAAACAATGTACTACCACTTTGCAGAACATATAATTGTCTACAAAAAATATCGGGTCACCATATGTCTAACTATTGTATTTATCTCACAATAAATGTTTTCTTTTATTTTTTTAAATAATTAAAATGCCGTCACTTCAAAACTCTTTATTTTGTACCTTGGTAATAATCTTTATCAAAATAAATTACTTCATATTCAAGACGAATTCAATACCTTTCTAGAACTTTTTTGAATTATTCAATTCGGACGTTTCATTCAAAAGATATCGCGATGCGCGCATGTATGATGTGGTGGGCGGTCATGAGGGCACGTTACCATGTATTAAAGAAGGCATATGTTCAATAACATGATACTGGGTAAACTTCCAGGAGATAGCGTGAACTACATGTCCATTGATAAAGTAATGGATCAAGAAGATGCGGTACATTATCTACAAGAATTTTTAAATTCTTTAAATCCGAGTGGCCCTCCCTCACATTCACTCAAATCAAAAACTGGCTGTAAAATTGTGCTGCTAAGGAATCTTAAACCACCAAATTTATGCAACAGAACCAGACTCCAAGTGAAATTCCTTCGCGATAACGTAATTGGTGCTACAGTATTGACTGGTCCAGTAGTAGGGCAAACAGTGCTGATACCTCGCATACCTATGATACCAACGGATTTGCCTTTTTACTTTATGCGAATTCAATTTCCGGTGAAGATATCGTTTGCGGTAACAATTAATAAGGCCCAGGGACAAACATTTAAGTACGTAGGAATAGATTTACGCCAAGAGTGTTTTCGCACGGGCAACTATATGTTGCTCTGTCGAGATCTGGTTCGGGTGAAAATCAATTTCTACTTCTGCTGGAAGACAAAACTAAAAATATAGTTTACGCAGAAGTACTTTAATATATCATTGGTTATGAGTTTTTTGAGAATAACCTAAAACTGTGCATCTACCATATTATCTCAGCATCACACAAAGGTTGACTGGCAGAGAATGCCTAAGGCAAAAAGTCTTTGTACATTTTATTATTGTACAGAAGTTTTAAAATAAATAAATAAATCCTGAAAGTCACTATACCCCCAAAGTCACTATTCCACGCGGACGAAGTCGCGGGCACTGCTAGTTAATTATAAATTCCAGAATCAATGACGAATAAAATGAAAAATTTTCACACGCCAATCATTATGTTCATTTGTTTCTTCTTTACTTTAAGGAGCTCTATTTTCAAGCAAAATCTAAATTTAAATAAAATATTTTATAAGTTACCTCCTTGGTTGCCATGTGTTGATGTAAAAAGTTCGTTCCATTTTTAAATAAGACAACAGATATCAGTTTTCATACAAACATTGCCGGCCGAGCGCAACAAGCGGCTGAGGGTTCGCATGTTTTCGACCAGTACCGCAATTTCGATTTAATCTTGAAGAAGTTTGACGAAATAAAGTTCGAATTTCCAAGCATGTTTGAGAAAAATAAGAATGTATGTATGCAATGAACGCTACTAAGATGCATACAAAAGAGTTCGATTTCTAGGTCCAACAAAGTGGTACAGTCAGCCCCAAAAAGATGTATATGTTGTAGGATGATTTGATCATTCGAATTCTCGTGAAAACTCTACCATACATATTTGTGAGACTTATACAGGGTGGCAGGGACATCGACGCGAAGCCGGCTACCATGGATTCAGTACATGATTCTGCACCCCACTGCGTTGAAGTTTTTCGTCGGTTATTTTAAAAAAAATCTGCTGTTTCATAGAAAAGTGCAATACCTACACACACGGTTAAAATGTATGGGGGCAACGGTTTTTTTTATTAATAACCGACGAAAAATTTCAACGCAAGGGGCTTCAGAATCATGTACTGAATTCATGGTAACCGGCTTCGCGTCGATGTCCCTGACACCCCGTATAGATTACCTTGTTTTGGTCATAGGGTGTATATATATATATGTTTTGGGACAAAATGTTTACATGGTTTTGGTAAAATAAATTGTATACTATGTTTTGTACCTGTACGGTGGATACAATGTTATGAAACAATGGTTGTAGACAATAAAATGGTTCCTTGTCCGTGTATATGTCGCTGGTTCTTCGTAAAATTAGGTTTTTGATCAAAAACCTAGGTTTTTGATGAAAAACTGGAAGATGACACATTTTAAACTCTATTTCATCATAAACCTGTAACAATCCAGACTAGTTCAGATTTTTTATCAAAAACCTGAACTAGTTTGGGTTTATGATAAAGTTCTTATCAAAATCACGGGTTTGCTTTGTTTCATGACAAAAAAAATCAATTTAAATGAAATAAATAAAACAGTCCATCATCATTTGCAACTTAGTAGAACGAAAACAATTATTTATTTATCAAAATTTTACATCCATGATCCAATTAATATTCTCCTCCTTCAATCCAATTATGAAATGAAATGTTTCAATTTCACGTATCTATATTAATCTGATTTTGATAAGCCGCGAAAATTAAATTTCGGAACTATTAAATACGACTAAACCGAGTCAAAATTAAAAAAGAATAAAAATGTAATAAAGAAAAGTCGGAGAAAATTTGGAGAAATCGATATTGGTGCTAGAATTTTAGTTTATGTGCCGAAAATAGATAGAGGGCCACTAGATGCAAGTAACATTATAGGAAAGGTAATTAATAAGAAGAACGATTTATTCAAAATTGGTACTTTAGCTGGGGTTCTAAAAGACTGGCTGCCTCGAAACTCTATTCAAATATAAACTACTGCCTTTAACGAACCTGTATTGACAAATGAACTGAGTTTGCGTGAAATTGCTTCAAAGATGTCTTTATTTGGAGGCCAAGGTTTTAAGAAATGCTTGTGCGAAAAATCTAAAGTGCGCTGCAAGACTAATCGATGTGCTAGCAAAAAAAAAGTAAAATTCAATTCTAGATGTCACAAGTCAACAAACTGTCATAATAAATAAAGCATACTAGCAGATTCATAAAAAAGCAAGCACGTGATAAACGTTTGTTTAGTGAAATATTGAAACATTTCATTTCAAACTCAAACTCAAAGTATTTATTTCAAATAAACCAATTACAGGTACTTTTGAATTGTCAAGGGGTCGGTCAGTTAGAAATATGAAGCTAGTTGCCCATTCCAACGCGTAGTAGGTTCCTATGGAGAAGAACGGGCAAGAAACTCCACGGACACTCTTTTAAATCAGAATATTGTTACAAAATATTGGTTACATCATTCATGTTGTAATTATACATGTGAGAAAAATTTAGAGAGACGTGCACGTTAAAAGCGTCTGTAATAAAGCAAAATCAATTCAAAAATTAAAATAAATTCAAAATAAGCCTTGGCAGCTAAGAGATGACCAGTCCCCACTGACGGCGCCCGTTCACGAACATGACGCATGGATCAGCACCATTTAGCTCAACCATTTTGAAGGGAACTTAATGATCTAACACACACGCCACCACCAGCGAGACATTTGAGTGAGCATGACATACTCTCAGCCGCAAGGGCACATTCAAGTCAAAGAAAGACGTACCTAGTAAATGGTAGCTTTAAAGTAGGTAAATAGTGGTCACACATATGCTAAAAAATTTCAACGCAGGGGGGTTCAGAATCATGTACTGAATCCATGGTAGCCGGCTTCGCGTCGATGTCCCTGCCACCCTGTATAATACTATGAAATTGAATTTATACAATCTAAAGATAGTCCTACAATCTTCAGCAGCTCCAACAATATTTTCGAATGCCAATCAATTAGTTTATGCGTTTTTTTCATAATTGGATTGAAGGAGGAGAATATTAATTGGATCAGGGATGTAAAATTTTGATAAGTAAATAATTGTTTTCGTTCTACTAAGTTGCAAATGATGATGGATTGTTTTATTTATTTCATTTAAATTGATTTATTTGTCATAAAACAAAGCAAACCCGTGATTTTGATAAGAACTTTATCATAAACCCAAACTAGTTCAGGTTTTTGATCAAAAATCTGAACTAGTCTGGATTGTTACAGGTTTATGATGAAATTTTGTTTAAAATGTATCATCTTCCAGTTTTTCATCAAAAACCTAGGTTTATGATTAAAAACCTAATTTTATGAAAAACCTGCGACATATACATCTTTTTGGGGCTGAATGTAATGGGGATTCCTGATGGAATATCTCTGGAGTCTGGAATTGTGCCTGATAATTGGCAATAATAATACCAGCCTATTATAGTCCCACTGCAGGGCAACGGAATCTACTCATAAAGAAAAGGCACGAGCATTGACCACCACACTTGCTCGACGGGTTATATTCACTATAAGTCCAGATTTTCTGACGATGTTTTCTTTCACCGTTCTGAGTATTGTCTAAGATATACTCAGAGGTACATATTAATTGAAAAGTCACATTACTTGCCTGGATTTGAACCCACAACCTCGTGCATGGCCATGCCTTTAACCGCTGGGCCAACACAATGAAGCCTCGTGCAGACTAGCGGAGCGACGCGAATTAAACAATACAATTAAAAAAAAAAACACGGCAACAATAATCGGTGTTGCGTCGCGCTAGTCTGCACGAAGCTTTAGAGTTTACTGAAATGACGTTCACTAGGTGGCAGCCCTGAGATGTCAGCTCCGGGCACCTGTCAAAAGTGTCGCTATATTTTCTATAATCGTGACTGAATGATTAACGAATAAATGAAACAAATGATGAACGTCATCATACACATATTCCATTTTCATTTCGATATCCATTCCATTTTGACAATGAATAGGTATAAATCATTAGAATAGAATAGAATAGAATATTCTTTATTATGTACACCATAAAAAATACAAATACAAATGTAGTCATTTTACATAGGGTGACACAATGGGCGGTCTTATCGCTAAAAGCGATCTTTTACAGACAACATTTGGATGGATTAAAGGGAGAAGGAGAGACAAATACAGCAGGTAGTCAGTGGTGTACCATTTACATACACAATAAATACATACATTCATAAAGCATACACTTATCTATATATATATATATATATGTCGGAGGAAAGTATGTGCCTCTGTCGTTATCAGGCATATTTTAACTACTGTACTGTGGGCGTACTATGGGTAGTGTTGGTTATTGCGCAATAGAAACACCGTTGCAGTTCAAATCAAATTATAATTTACAATAACATTACTCACACTAGCATTTCACACACTGTATGTACACGACACAACTATTCGAAACGCGGACAGTTTCTAAACGTCTTCACGGGTTGACCGCCACCCATCCAGTCTGCCTCTGCTCTGCTGCTCTGCCGAGCCCGGGCTGGCGGCCGATCCGAGCGCCACGTTGTAGACTCTGTCAAGCGCCGCCGCTAGGCGGCGCTGGCGTCCCGATTAGTTAACTCAGCAACGAATTTGCGACACGGCCATCCTGCTTGCACACGTCCTCGTGTGTTAACCTGTAACCAAAACTCAACAACAGTGCCTGTTCGACTCGGCCAATTCTGACCATTTACGGGTTCCAACTTTTGAGATTAGGAAACTTTAATCCCCAACACTTTATTGTTTTAACAAAACAATACTTCTACTTCTCATTGAACTAAACAAACTTTGATTAATCACAGCAAAAATCATCAACCAGAGCCATGTACCATCGTTTTCCACACAATCATGTTTTTCACTAAGAACCTTAGACACTTGGAAACCCACACACGAGTAAACCACTCTAACGCCACGGCTCTCCAGCCGACTAGCAATCACATTGCTCTCACACATCCAGCGCATGGATCAAACTATGGTCTCTCCAGACCCCGACCTCCGCCAGTCTCTACTGGTACGGTCGCACACAATACGGCCGATAGAGAACCCTACTCGCGTGGTTCCCATAACTAAGGCTTGCTCATCACCACTGTGATCACCATCTACTTCAACTGGTACATGACCTACTGGCATCTTTTTTTTAACTAATCGTGAGTGTATTTGTAACTACGGTTGGAATTAACAGCTTTTAACGTTAACGTATAGCGATCACCATTAAAAACTTCCGCTACATTAAACAGCCCTCTGAACTTCCGATATAACTAAATCTGATTTCGCTTTTTGTTTTCTATTAGCATGAAATAGGCAACCAATTTTTTTTTTTCTATCATAGTATTACTTTGCAAGTTTGTGTCGGAAGCACATCACAAAATCAAAATAAACAAAAACAAAACCTCAAGTTAGTGTTCGCTTATCGTTCCACTACATAAGATTTGTTCTGTGCTGAATACACGTTTTTGACCAATACCAGTCAACGCAACAACGTTATTTACTCGTTTGCCACTTAATTTGGCTGCACAACTTTCCTTTACTAACGAGCATTCAGCACCAGAATCGTAAACAAAACAATACAGCTCACCTTTTTGTTCTAAAGTCCCTGAGGGTAGTTGTACGACGCCAACATCGACTCGTCGTTCACTGCTTGCAGCACGTGCTCCACCATCCGATTGGCTGCCACTGCATGTTCATGCAACGAGCCGCGATGTGTCCTGGTTTCCCATACTTGAAGCACACGAAGGGCTTCGCTGACTGCTGTGGGGCTGCTTGGTCGTAGATCTTCCTCTGCTCTATTTGGAACTGCTGACGATCCTGGTACTGCCTCTCGTCCAGTCTCCACAGCATAAAAGAAAAAGAAAAGAAAAAAAAAAGTGTTTATTCAGAACAAACTAAACGCGCAATCAATTAGCCTAGCCTTTCCCCAACTATTTTGGGGTCGGCTTCCGGTCTAACCGGATGCAGCTGGATACCAGTGTTTTACATGGAGCGGCTGCCTATCTGACCTCCACAACCCAGTTACTGGGTAATACGATACCCCTTGGTAAGACTGGTTGTCAGACTTTCGTGCTTCAGACGACCCGTAACGACTGTCAAAGGTCCACGAATGACAGCCGGGGCCAACAGCTTAACGTGCTATCCGAGGCACGGAGGAGTCTCAGTATGTAAAGATGGTCACCCATCCACAGACCAATCCCGGCAAGCGTAGCTTAACCTGATGTATCGACCCGTGCGGCAGTTATTACTTAGCCACGAGCTCCTCACACAAACTAAACGCAAATTACAAAAAAAAACAAATTTCAATACCCCTCTACAAATTAGCCTAAACCCTCCATTCATTATTCAACACAGAAAAGTTTGACAAATTTTGTCTATTGCTTGCCCTTCAGTAATTTAATTTAATTGAATAATGTGTTGCGATTTCTATGGTTGCGACAAAACAAATTAAAACAAACAATCAAACCTACAAAATGCCGATTGCAAAGTGGAAAAATAACAAATAGGAACATAGCTTTGAGACGCTCTCGCTCTCGTTCCAGCTTCTCCTTCTCGCATAGACTCAAAGAAGTAGGACTCCGGCGAAGACTGCGACTTCTACTTCGAAGACGCCTTGCCCTGCCGCCGCTACGCGCTCTCGATCTGGCTTCAGCTGTGCGGCGCAATTTATGCCCAATAGGCGTTGATAGGCACCGCGAGCTAGTCCCTTGATCGCGTGGCATGGTTCGAAATTCATGAAACAGAAATAAAAAAATGGGTTAGAATTGTCAGACTAAACAAAACTACACAAAAAACGTTATGAAACGTTGTGCAGGGTATTTCGGAAATATCTCAGAAACGGTGCGTCTGACCTCAAAAATAACCAAATTTTATTACCCTTTTAGAAACCCCACGAAAGGGATAAGAATGCTGAATCCCCAAAAAAAACTTATTTTTCTGTCCTACCCTCGAATGATTTTGTTCAAAACACGGCATGCCAACAACGGTCACTTTTATCGATTTCATTTTGCGCCTGAACCAACACGAATCCCAATTCTGATGTCGGAGGAAAGTATGTGCCTCTGTCGTTATCAGGCATATTTTAACTACTGTACTGTGGGCGTACTATGGGTAGTGTTGGTTATTGCGCAATAGAAACACCGTTGCAGTTCAAATCAAATTATAATTTACAATAACATTACTCACACTAGCATTTCACACACTGTATGTACACGACACAACTATTCGAAACGCGGACAGTTTCTAAACGTCTTCACGGGTTGACCGCCACCCATCCAGTCTGCCTCTGCTCTGCTGCTCTGCCGAGCCCGGGCTGGCGGCCGATCCGAGCGCCACGTTGTAGACTCTGTCAAGCGCCGCCGCTAGGCGGCGCTGGCGTCCCGATTAGTCAACTCAGCAACGAATTTGCGACATATATATATATATATACAATAATAAACATAAAACAAAACCAAGGAACTATATGTAATGATAATGTTTAAGGAGAGAGGAAGTGTTTTTTTACCAGAATTTTAAAAGTGGACAAAGATTGAGCACGCCTTATCGACACGGGTAAAGCATTCCATAACCGTACTGCTTGAACTGTAAAAGACTTGTCATAAAAGCTAGTGGAATGCATCGGCATCTCTAGTCTCAAGTTTTGCGATGACCTCAGATATCTATTATGTGTGTCATGAAGGAACTTGAAACGTTTTTTAAGATAAGAGGGGGTTGTAGGATTGAACAAAATACTGTAGAGCTGAAATAAGATATGAGTATTCCGGCGAAGACGTATGGGAAGCCACTTGAGTTTAGTACGAAATTCAGAAATGTGATCATATTTGCGCAGACCAAATATAAATCTTATGCAAAAGTTTTGAAGTCGCTCAAGTTTATCTAGTTGTGCCTCAGTGAGATCGAGATAACTGACATCAGCGTAGTCAAGGATGGGAAGTAAAAGGGATTGTGCAAGCGCAGTTTTAGTGGCGGTTGGAAGAAAGTTCCGCAATCGTGTCAGGGACTTACCAGATGCAAAAAATTTGCGGCTTACGTCCTGTAGCTGGGGACCCCAAGAAAGATGTTTGTCGATCCAAACTCCAAGGTTCTTAACCTTTTCGCTTATTGGAATGGCAGTTCCGTTAAATTGAACAATCATTGTCAAAATGGAAGACCTATTGTCAAACTGGCGCCAACTGGTAGCGTGCATTTTCATTAAAACCTTCATTGAAAATAGGTAATTAATTAGTTAAGTAATACATAATTACATAATACTCTTAATACATGGGACTAAACATAACGCACCTTTGTCTCTGGACGTGCTTTTATGATTTACCAAGAAATTTATTGGATTTTTTGTTTTAATTATAGATCCTTATATTTAAATTGGATAACTTGAATTCAGAATATATGTTTTAACTAACCAGGATACTTTACTTTATCATTTTCCTAAAACACGAACATATAGGTATCAGTAATGTTTATTATTACACAAGATAACTAATAATTATAGCTCATTATTTTTCACATTATTTCCTGTTAAAAAGTTTAATGGAGTTGAATAATATAATTTTAATAAATAATAATACCACGCCGGCCGCACTGCGCCTGCGTGGTAGATTACAGCCCACTCCCACTCGAAGACAGGAGACCTGAGTCCCAGCAGTGAAAAAAATATAGTCTGATTATGCTATGCTATGAGTTGAATAAACATTGTTATTGTTACTTTCTCAATATAAGCCAAACAATTAAAACCATAGAGACGTGTTGTCAAACAAGACGTAAGTTCTGCGTTCGCAATTAATTTGCCAAAAGTAAACAAACACGAGTTCAACAGTACTAGTCAGTCTAAAATCAACTTTATTTACACCGTTATAAAGTTCATTTTTGTTTAAGTGGAAATAACATCAATTGGAATTAAAGCCAAATTTTTATGAAAACAAAACATATGTTCCAGAGGTACAAAAATAAACAAAGTTTCTCAAATATTTGCTTCTTACTGCTTCTTCTTTTCGTGTGGTTAGTGACTAATCTGGTGTCAGAGTTTCAAAGCCGCCCATGGGCCTCTGACTTGGCTTCACATGCCGTAGAGAAATAATCTCTCAGGCATGCCGGTTTGGTTGCGGGTTTGTCTGAAAGGGATATCGCGGCCTCAGCACACAGGCTACGGAAGGAACACGGGTGGGTTTTAGTCAGAAAAAGTCTGACACTCCTTCTCGCTCCGCCCAGAGCGGGAGGAGTCATTTGATGATTTCCCACCCAAAAAAATAAATGAAAAAAAATGGCATGCCGGTTTTCTCACGATGTTTTCCTTCACCGTTTTTGAAGCAAGTGATAATTATACAATACGCACATGCATCCGAAAAGTCAGAGGTGCGTGCCTTGGGTTCGAACTCGAGACCTATGACTTGACAGTCTGACGGTCACACCACTAGGCTATCACTGCTCATCACTGCTTCTTACTTATAATGAAATACGAGAGGTACATTTACTCTAATAAATCAGTTCTGAGCTTTAATTATAATAGCAAAACAAAAATATAGGTACAACTTAATTAAATTTTAATTAAAAAAAATTATATGTAACAAAAAATTTATAATACAATAAATATAATTTATGTACTCAAGAAATTTATTTCAAAATGGTAGCTATATTTATTAATTATTTCTATACTAAAATTGGTATTTTAATATATATTTATTAGAGATTAGAGATTATATATTTAGATGAGTTACGTGTGTGTTTTCTAGCCTAGTTTGGTAACTAGGCTAGAAAACACACACGTAACTCATCTAAAGCTATCTGGTATACAAAATGATAAATAAAAAATCCTTCATAAAAAAATCGGTCAAATGCGTGGACCGACACGCACTGCCCGATTTTTTTTATGAAGGGTTCCGCAGTTGGGATGAACTTATCCCAAGAACAAACGTAACATTGTAGTTGAAAAACATGTTCTCCCATACATTCCAACTGCAAATGTGCTCCTACACACTATGCCGGCGGCGACCTATGCCCCAAGTATCCTTTGGTCCTGAATCATGCGTAATGTACTTTGGACCTATGCCCCAAATAGCTCAAGTACCCCTTAGACCTATGCCCCAAGTACCCCTGGGTCCTGAGCCGTGCATGGTGACCAGTCCGTCGTGCGGCGACTCCATTTGTACCACGGCTGCCTGTCCATTGAAGCGGAGCGAGGTAGTGGAGAGGAGAATGGCAGCGGAGTGGAGCGGAGTTGCGGACAGTGTCTGTCCATTGATGCGGAGCGAGTCTGCGGAGCGGAGTTACGGACTGTGTGGAGCGAGGTAGCGGAGCGGAGTTGTGGACTGTGCACAGTGACAGTGACAAAAAGGATGACATGACATAATTGAAAAATAAATAATTGTAGGGGAGATCGGGTACAAAAGTAACGACGGTCGTCGTCACCTACTGGCCAGTTTTATGGAGAAGGAAGGCCTCTTTATGATGAGCTCCTTCTTTATAAAGTGAACCTGGCAGAGCCCTGATGGTGCAACTAAAAATGAAATTGATTTCATTATGTTGACAAAGAAGTCAAATATTAAATGATAATACTGTGATCAACGCGTTGAAAACCAGAGTGATCACCGTATGGTAAGGGTCTTAAGGACTGATGACGTCTACGCTCCGTCCAGCACCGATCCAAATCCAAAACCCCGAAAGCTTTCAGCTCGAACTTCAGAATCGTTTCGAGTATCTAGGGAGCTCCGTGGGCGATTATAATAAAAACTGTCCATACAATCGGGTCTAAGATCTTTAAGACCCGTCGTACGAATCGAAACCAGAAGCTTTCCGATGCTACTTTACAGTTCATGGAGGAGAGGCCTTTTTTTTATCTCTGTAATTCACAATAAACTGCAAATAATGAGATAAATTTAGATACAAAGTAGAGCATAATCGAAGTTTATATGTGGCTATATTCATATTATCAAAAATATAACTAGAAACCAATGTCAAAGTACAAAGGTTTACTTTTGTACCCGGTCTCCCCTAAGTCGAAACAAAGAGGCCACATAATATACTCGCCCAGCCGACGCACGCACTGGCCGGGGGCACACTACTCCCCCTCCCCCGGGCCCCGCGGCTGCAATACTCCGCGGCTTGTTTTTTTTCTGCATCCTCTCTCCGTTTCTCCGCTCCGCTACTCCGCTCCGCTTCCCCACTCCGTTTCTCCGCTCCGTTTCCCCGCTCCGCTTCCCGGTTTTGTATGAATTTTTAAACTAGTTCGCAACTCCCTGTCCACTGAAGCGGAGCGGAGGTTTTATGCAATTCCATTGGTTAATATTGAAACACCGCTACTCCGCTCCTCTCCTCTCCGCTTCAATGGATAAGAAGCCTTACGATACAAGCTGGCACGTACACACATCTAATGGCGTTGATCTTATTTTTGTGAGTAGATCTTTCGGCCTTATACAAAATAAAAATTAAAAGCTTTATTACCCAAGATCCAAATTCAAAACCGGAGTCATTTTATAATTTCGAAGAATATTTCCGTCAAATTTAAAGTTCTAAATACAAAAACAGATTTTAAACCCGATTAAGAACTTTGTTCAATCGAAGTAGGTATAAAGTTTGAAATACAAAAACTGTCTAAAAGGTATAATAATATGTATAATAATATCACTGACGAGGAACAGAGCTCCCATCTCATTCTTGCCTTTATTGGCCGGCTTGAGTGGAGATTCGCAAGAGTAAACGTGCTCGGAGGAAGCAAGTATTCCAGTGCTGGTAGGGATCTTGAACATCTTTCAGGCTCTGGGATTGTGCTGATAGCAGTGGAATACACGTCTTGCTCCTCAGCAACCCCATCATCTGTTTTTCCATTTATAAGTTTATAATACTTTTGTACCCAATATGTACTCATTTTGTACATACTCGTACTTTAAAAAAAAAGTACCCACCTTGAAAGGTTAAGAGTATAGACACTTTATTTTTATGTTGCTGTAGAGCATATCTCCAGCAACTTCTCAAACTTGCAGATAACTTTTTTCCATGCTTCATGTTGAATGTAACAAAACAACAAAAAAATAAAGATTTTAGAAAATAAAAATAAAACGAGGGTAAACAGATAAAACAAACTAATTAAGAATTCTCCATCATGATGATGTTGCACAACCTATTATTCCATCCTAGTGTAAGTGATAACAGGTAATGGAAAATATTTATAGTTTTCAATAAAAAGTAGCAACAGTTACGCGTACTCGTAATTATTATTAAATAGTCCGAAGCCGAGACCGAATCCAGAAATTCCGTAACGAAAATAACCTAACACCCCCATAGAGTGAAATTTTAAGATGCGCGCGCATCACTGTGACACAAATTTTTACTAATAATTATTTACTTTACAACGCCTGACAATTTAATGTGTAAAAAGCTTATACTCACACTTGGCTATGTATTTTTGCTCAGGCGCTTTTATCAATAGCCCGAGAATTTTAAACTTGACATAACTAGATTAACTTGGCTTGCATATTTAATGGTAAAAACAACAGTACAATTATTTTCAGACACTTCTTTGTTAATAAAACAATAAGCACGTACGTAAGTTTCTTCATATTTTAACTTGGGGTTGCTGGAGAGATGCTATAAAGCAACATAAAGATGAAGTGTCTGTACTCTTAATTTTTTAAGTACTTTTTTTTGAAAGTATGTACTAATTGAGTTCATAGTTGGTACAAAAGTATTATAAACTTAGAAGTGGAAAAGCAGGTGATGGGGTTGCTGGGGAGCATGACGTTGGAATACCTCTGCACACTTCAAGAACCTCAGAAAGTGTTGCCCCATTGTCGCTACGTCACTATGTGCTAGCGACGGCCCATTATTGAGTGTGCAAGTCGACCCCTGCTATTTTATCAGTGTGTTACATAGCATTGATTAGGCAGGGAACATAGTTCTAGGTAAACAATCCACTATAGCCACCAAAACCCATAGCCCAATATGTTTCATTTCCATGTTCTGCAATAGGTCTGCACTAACCGGAGGCTGTCCTTTGGTGCACTTGCATAGTCAATAATCGGGGGATAATCGTCGGTTGGTGCCTCAACACTTAAAAATATTTAAGGGGCCTCTGCGAGTTGGCTTCAGCCCCTCGTATTCCCTCCAAAAGACCGGGACCCGATACATTGTTCCGAGTTATGTAAAAATATAAAAAAAAAAAAAAAAAAAAAAAAAATATAATTTATTTTAAAATAGATAAAATACACATAATAATCTGCTTGCACCAAAGTTAGAACTCGTTTTATAATGCGACATACGGTTTAGGTTTAGAATGTCAGTCTGAAAATAAATATTCAGAACAACTGATATTTTATTTTGAGATATTGTTAATTGAAGTTGCTTAAGTTAATATAGATAACATATCTCTGAAAGAATAGTGTTTTCATGTAAAAGTTATCTAGTAAACTTATATATTTTTCTAAACTGCGGATTGTGAAGGCAGTGGGTAGTTTTAATGCGATTGAGGTCAACTGTCCAAAAACTGCATCAAAACCACTGTTTACAGTGCCAGTTAACTTTTTTTTTTTGGCTGGGAAATTATCAAATAACTTCTCCCGCTCTGGACGGAGCGGGAGAGCGTGTCAGTCTTTTACTGACTAAAACCCACCCGTGTTCCTTCCGTTGCCTGTGTGCCGGGGCCACGATATCCAGTGCCAGTTCACTGACAATACAATTCAATTAAATTTTTTTAATCTTGACGTGACAACGTCTAATAAATCGATGAACGCCGGATGCACACGCGAAAAAGTGACCTGTTACGCTCATTGTCCCGTTACGCTCATTGTAACGTTACGATCGGAGCGAGGGAAGGGAATGTTTTGTTATGACGTTGTCACGTTGAACTATCGTCCGTAAACCGACTTTACAGACAACCAATTTCTTTTTATACCATGTGTTTTACAAGATTCATAGGTCCATTAAAGGTTAGGTTTGCATTAGGTTTATTTAAATAAATAAAAATATACAATTGCATGTTCCTTCATGTAGAATATGTATGTGCTGCGCATGCATTCCATAGTTCGTGGACTCTTGCCAGAATGCGGAACAGTACTGCCCCAACTGCAACGCTTACTTCGGCACGCACAAACGATAGATATCATTCAGATAATTTGTTATGTTTATATTACACAATTTGTTTTTTTTTATATGCGTATTGATGTATCTTGTAGTTCTCTTCTAAAACTCTCGATAAATAATAATCCTGGAGCGTTTGCTTGCGGTTGCAGAACACTTAGCTTGGCGCTATTATATCATTTATTAATTCAAGATACAAGACTCATTAGTGTTAGTAACGTGTTACTGTGCGACTGCACTGGCGAAAATTCACAACAAAACACGTTGAAATAAAAATTTCACAACAAAACATGTTGAAATCTGTCAATTTTTCATACAATATTTGACAGGCACTAGAGATTTCAACATGTTTTGTTGTTAATTTTCTGTCATTGCAAACGCAACGCTGTTAGAGTGTATGAGACGCGTGCGTTACATTAATTTTGACAAACATTACTGTATATTTTTAACCTTGAATATTATATTTTTCAGTATACCCAGTTTTAATTTACCTACTCATTTCAGTCATCTATAAATGACGTCACACGAATTTCATGATTTTTGTAGCCTCTTTCACCCCTGGTGTATCATCACATATATTGCAATTTTAAATTAAACCATTTATGTAATAATATTGTTAAAGTTGTACCATATTTTAAAGTTTTTTATTACTTGCTGGCTCTTCGACAAAGGAAACGACCAAATTGAAACTATGCACCTAGCTTTAGACGTTTAATAAGTACCTAAGTAGGTTTATGTGAAATAAAATTATTTTGATTTTAATTTTGACCTCGCAACAAAACTGCAACATGTGAAACTCTTTGGTGCCGTTTTGCGATACTTATGGTTACTAGATAGTCTTTGTTTTTATTATGAGGATATAATTGGTTACAATACAGCTAGATTACATCAGTGTTAGTTACCAGTGAGCCCCAAACTATACCGTTAGTCTGACTTAGTCTGTATCTTGGGGCTCGGGATTTAATTTCCAGAATAGGGTCTATAGAGGTGATTATAATAAGAGTGTGGTGGTGCGAAATTGCGAGTGTGTGTCTGTAATGTATGTGAGTTTGCGTGTTTGTTCCGTTTAGTACTTACTCTGTTTAATAATAAAATTTCATATAGCCGCGAAATAAAATTATATCTCTTATGTTCCAGGGTTAAGAAAATGACGGACTATCCTCTGAACTCCAAAGAATTCCCGATGCCTTCGAGTCCTATACCCCAAGTAGCCCAAGTACCCCTCGGTCCTGAGCCGTGCATGGTACCCTTGAGTCCTATGCCCCAAATAGCTCAAGTACCTCTTAGACCTATGCCCCAAGTACCTTTGGGTCCTGAGCCGTGCATGGTGACCTGTCCGTCTTGCGGCGCCTCCATCCGCACCAATGTCACGACGCAAGCTGGCACGCACACACATCTAATGGCATTGCTCTTATGTTTGTAAGTAGATCTTTCGGCCTTATACAAAATAAAAATTAAAAGCTTTACCCAAGATCCAAATTCAAAACCATGGAGTAATTTTTTCATTTCAAACTTTTTCCGACAAAGTTAAGTTCGAAATACGAAAACAGTCTGAAAGGGTTTAAGAGTGTTTATCCTAATAGTTGGCAAAATCGTAAATAACTGTCAAATATTTACCTATTTTGACTCTTATAGCAATATTACTGAATAGAAATAAGAAATGTGGCTAACTAGCGAACTAGAATATTAATAATGAATTGCAATTATAACATTAGATGTTGTACCCATATTAGGTGTAAAAATCGTTAGTTTTTATACATCTAAAACTAAACATTCGGTGTTACGATATTAATGATTGCATTTCATAATCAATATTCTAGTTCGCTAGTTAGCCACATTTTATTTCCACACAGTAATATTGCTAAATTAATCAAAACAGTGAAATATTTGAAATCTATTTGCGACGTTGCCCACCTTCAGAATAAACGCTCATAAGTTTGCACCAAAGTTAGAACTAGTTTTGCAATGAGACACACGGTTTAGGTTTAGAATGTTTGTCTGATAATAAATATTTGAAATTAATATATGTGATATCTAGTTAACTTTTATATTTTTCAAAACTGCAGTGAAGAATTGTGAAAACGGTGGGTAGTTTTGATGCGGTTATGGGCAACTATCCAAAAACTGCATCAAAACCACTGTTTGCAGTGACAGTTCAATGACATTACAATTCAATTCTTTACTGCTTAAACCACGTGTTTTACAAGATTCATAGGTCTATTAAAGGCTAGGTTTGCATTAGATTTATTTAAATAAATACATAAATGAAAATATATAATTACATGTTCCTTCTTACAGAATATGTGTTTGCTGCGCATGCATCCCATACTTCGTGGACTCCTGTCAGAATGCGGAACACTACTGCCCCAACTGCAACGCTTACTTGGGAACACACAAACGATAGTTCATTTGTTTATGTTTATATTACACAATTTATATTCTTTGTATTTAATATGCATAAAATAATGTATTCTCTTGTGGCTCTCTCCGAAAACTCCCGATAAATAATAGGGATGTTGCCTGGGCAAAAAAACTAAATTATAATTAGTCCGTCAGTCAGATAATAAAAAACTATTAGACACGTATTCTTTGCTTTATCATATTAATAAAAAAATACTTAGATAAAACGCATTTTAAGTTGGGGAGTGGGGGTCGCTACGTCACTAGTATGTATAAAATCTACATACTCGTGACGTCATGGCATATTTTACCTCAATGTATTGCCGTTTCCTTTATTTTTTTATCTCTCAGACAGACTATAAAATTTGTTTGTCATCATCCCTATTATCCTTCAGCGTTTGCTTGCGGTTGCAGACCACTAGGCGCTATTTATGTTACAAGACTCATTATGAGTGTTAGTTACGCGTTAAAGTGTAGGAGAAGCGTGCTTTAAAATGATTTTCACAAACATTAATTTTATCTAGAAAATAACAATTTTCAAAAACAATTGTATATTATGCAGTTTTAATGTACAGTCATCCATAAATTACGAATTTCATAATTCTTGGCCCCCCTTCACCCCCGGCGTGTCATCACATTTTTTGCAATTTTAATTAAACGATAATATTGAAAAAATTTCGTTGGATTTGAGGTTTAGAGTTTTAATTCTTTAGATTTATACATATGACGTCACGAAGCTTAAGACTCGTCTCCCACCTAGTCACACTTTCTTGAGCCGGCTCTCTCTTAACGTGTGACGTACATCATGGATGGCCTTTTATAATACACCCGTTTATTTTCGTCTTTATGAAAGTCCTTGGTCTTAATAACAAAATCGCCTGCGAACCCAAGACCACAGGTAATCTGTCTCAAGACGGTCGCTAGTGATAGTGTTTCTGATCAGACAATAGCAAAAAAGTTTTGAATAGGAATGATGCCACGGTAAAAAAAAAAACGAATTAGTCCGTCAGTCAGATAATAAAAAAATATTAGACACAATTTTTTTGCTTTATCATATTAATAAAAAATACTTAGATAAAACGCATTTTAAGTTGGGGAGTGAGGTCGCTACGTCACAAGTAAGTATAAAATCTACATACTCGTGACGTCTTGAGATAACGTAAAAAAAGAAAAAATACGTGTCCAATATTTTTTTATAATCTCAAAGAAGGACAAAAAAAATTATATCATACCTATTACTTGCAAGAATTGTTTGTTGATACACGTTGTTATTTATGCGCGTGCATAGACGTTTCATGCTTGCAAAATAATCCTTAGTCTTTACTTTTGAATGGCTAATATACTTCCAGGGAAACAAGTTGTTTTTGGTTGCAGTAATGTACACACGGCTAAACATCAAGCTATAATTTTCCAGTATAAACCGACCTCTCATTGAATGGAAATCCTATACAATGCGACATACTAAACACTCAAATATCTTTATTGCTTTACCATAATAAGTAACTATATCCTTGTGGAGGCGATCGGTGATAGTGATCTCTCACGTCCGGCCCTGGTCCAGGCCATGGTACGGAGCGAGAGGGCGTGGGAATCCGTCACCTTCTTTTGCGAAGTAGTAATGCTCGCGAAGGAGGAGGCGGAACGCGTGAGGGAGAGGCAAATTTCGCGCCCTCACGTCCCTAGCCGCCGCAGGAGACGCCCTGGACGTCGGGAATCGCAGGCCGATTCCCGGCCAAAGTAGTAGCGGGCTTGCGGACGTCGACGGTGAGCAATGGGTAGCTCACCGTCGACGGCGCGTTGTGTTCCACGCGCGCCTCAAAGAGATGTCAGCACAACAGAAAGGGTCTGCTAAGGCCGATGCCTGCCGGGGTCTCGGGAAAGTCCGAAAGGGATACCGTGGCCCTTGGTAACGTACAGGCAACTGAAGGAACAAGGGTGGGTTTTAGTCAGTAAGGGTCGGACATGCCTTAAATTATCAAATAACTTCTCCGGAGAAGTTATTTGATAATTTCCCACCCTAAAAAAAAAAGGTGGTAACTAAATGATCAGCTTGTACTGGAAATGTATAGCTTGATGTGTGTAGTTATATGTCACCGTACGATTGTGAGGACCGTTAGTTTATAAACGGGAACAAAAAAAACTATCGAGCTAGTCGCATACGATGTTGTGTAACATGTGACATCTCACCTTGATAATAAGCAACACAGAACAGAATTTTCTGTTCTGTGATAAGCAACATTATCATTAAATCCTGAAAAAAAAGATTCAGGTATTATTTGAAATGATTTATCAATGAAAATTGTATTTTATTTTATTATCAATGAAGACAGTTATTTTTGTTCAATTTGGGACAGAGCGGAGACAATAGATTTATAATACACTATACATGTGATTTTAAATGACTTATTTAAAAACCGTTGAAAACTTGGGTGAAAATAATAAAAAAATTGTGTAAACATGTTCGTTTTATTATTTATAAACCGAATTCTTATAAGTTTTATATGATCCAATAGAAAATAAATATTATACAGATTACGAAACAGTTACAGTTATCAGTTTAGGCTCATTGTAAAATAGCGAGAAATTAGGGTTTAAAAGCTAGTGGTCCGAAAAGGGCCGGGGCCTCGTCATGATCGTTTCTGACGGCCAACTCTAGCACCACGCGCGCTCATTGGTCAAATCAAATAGCGCGCGCTTCCCCGGCTTCCAGTTACTCACTTCCGTCCCTTTTCGCGAAATCACTCTCACAGATCTTCAGGAGTGGAAAGTGCGAGGAAAAATATTACACATAAAAATAAAATAAACTATCTAACGAGATTACAATCTATTGAAAAATTGTGAACTGTTACAACTTTAACGCATTCATTTTCGGTAGTTTACAATTTATCAATCGTCAAATTCTGAACGAACCTCAATCTAACGAAATAGAATTGTGAACCGTTCCTGATTGTTAGGTCTTGGTGGTAGTCGAATTGGTCGCAGTAACTAATGAAATGAAATGAATGAAGACTGCGGAGTAACTAACTAACTGCTTTTCAACTGAACCTGAGTGCGGTCCGGTCCTGAGTCTCTATATCTCTCGTATGCTTTGACTTAGGGGTAAGGCGTATTTATCGGAACATATATTTAAAAATAATAAATAACAATTGTTCC
This sequence comes from Agrochola macilenta, assembly GCA_916701695.1. Taxonomy (NCBI): domain Eukaryota; kingdom Metazoa; phylum Arthropoda; class Insecta; order Lepidoptera; family Noctuidae; genus Agrochola; species Agrochola macilenta. The sequence goes on along the minus strand of OU753560.1, from coordinate 15,091,501 downwards.
TAGCAATATAACTTATCTGTTACTTAAAATAACATACCCTCAAAGACTGTTACCGTGGCTGTTACTGTTAATTCATTATAACAATCCCCACACAGACTGTTACAATGGCTGTTATACTTACATACACACTCAAACAAAGGAAGGAATATATCAAGGTTATCAATTTTTTTTTTCTCTTCCTCATTAGATAATGCCCCATGCTAAAAAGAGAAACACCTATTATTTACTTCGAAATATGTTTACTTTTTACTGTTAATAAAGCGGTTAAACTTTAACTAAACTCCGTAATTCTATAATTATTTTACTTTACCCCGTCATTCCCAGTCAAAACTTCGTATACTATTTTCGATTTTAAACGAAAAGAAAGAAATAATATATTCAATTAAGATTTAAATACGTTTTTAACGCCCGTACAAAAGTAACAGGCTGTTATTTAATAACAGGTATTTGGATCTGTTATTTTTGTGTAACAGTAACAGTGGTAACAGATATCGTGTTCCGATCAGACCCCAGATCATACCCCGCGCTTACCCAACCATTAACCCATCTCTGCTTTGGCTGCTGCGACCAAGTAATCTGTGTCAAAAGTACAAACGTACAGGGAAGTTTTATAAAAATAACATAAAATAACATGTAAAGGTTAAATTTATTAATTTAAATTAAACATTAATTTAAATTTAAATTAATGTTTCAGGAAAATTGTAAAAGTCGCAATTAGGCTGATTAACTAAGTTTTCACATATTGCTCTATTTTTACATAACAGAGCTAGATACCTACATCACGCCTGTTTGTCCTTGAAGGGTTGGGCAGAGTTGTACCTATAGTACACCCACATTTCGCCAGTTATGTTTAGATCCCATGTAATAGGGAGCGAGCCTATTGCCATTAACCGGGCACAAATCCAGACTTCAGACTTGAGAAATTCCAGATGGAAAACCCAATAACACTATGCCTGACCCAAAGTCAAAGCCAAACAATTTATTTCAATTAGGCACATAAAAGGCACTTATGAACGTCAATTTTACAAAAAATAGAATTGATTCTAGTCGCCCCTTCCAAAAGGTAGTTTTCGTATGGAGAAGAATGGGCAAGAAACTCCACCGTTACTCTTTTAAAATGTTTTTACAATATATTGTATACATTAAATATAATTTTAAGTGAATACGATGCATCTAGAATAAGATTACTAAACCACGATAGGTAAAAAAGAATAAAAAATGAAGGAATGACAGATAAATTAATTATGTGATAGATCATGTGCTCACATATTTAGAAACATTGTAAAATTATGCGATATTCCTAACACTTTAACAAGTAATACTAATAAGTCAGCGTGTGAGTTCAAGAAATCACAGAATGTAAAATCAGTGTTATAAAACATTATAAATTATATGTATAATTAAATTAGCAACCAGTTTGATTTTGTCTACCGTGACCCAGGAATCGAATCCAAGATCGCATGCTCAACAGTAGCGCTTGCGACCAATAAACGAACGAGGCGGTCTTTTAAAAAAAATTGGCTGTTATTTTTGTATATTGTGGTGTCTTTCGATTTCCACGCGAATGAAGTACTCGTAAGTATTAATATTATTCATTGGGTGACTTCTTATTTACGCCAAATCAGCGTTATCAAAATACGACAGTGCTTTTTGCACGTTTTTTGTGATATTTACGCCGCTAGCACACCTCCACCGCGAAACCATAGCAGGGAAACCTAAGTATTTCAATTGATCTGGCTTGCGTCATGTTCCGCTACTCTTATTCGGATGCCAGTAGGCGAACATGACGCGAGCAAGTTGAATTAAACTACTGCGGTTTCACTGCTATGGTTACACGGCGGAGGTGTGCTATTGGCGTCATTTTTTTTTTGACAATCTTCTACTATGTTTATTTACAATCCGTTTTTACGTTGACTAGTGAAACACTTCTGATAGCCAGGCGTATTTTTTCGTGGTTTCTGTTACTATTACTACTAACTTATCCTTAACTTAATATATACTTAGCTGATCCTTAAGCCATCAACATATAAACTATTCATAAAGGTTGCAAGGCAAAACAATGCAAGTTGAAGGCTCTACAGTAGGTACCTATTACGTTTCCTTACACGGCTAAATTATAATTATTCAAGAGACAAATAATTATGACGGAAAATTTGCCGTAGCTTTTATAAATAGTACTTTCATTGTACGGAAATCCTATACAATGAGAGATCAGCATAAACTGGAAATGTATAGCTTGTTATGGAGCCGTGTGTACCAAAAAAGACTGCTCACTGCTAAATGGCTCATACTCAAAATCAAAATCAAAATCAAAAGTCATTTATTCAAACTAGGCTGAGAATCAGCACTTTTCGAACGTCAAAATTACATGAGACAGTCCCCCAAAACGCCCACCCTTCACCACTTCCTAGTGCGTTAGCTGGGAAGAAGAAGTGGCGCAACAAACTCCCCAGCAGCACAGCTGTCTGTTCAGTTAGAAGAACAAAAAAAAAGATTCTATATAATAGTATTCAAAATAATTTACATTAAGCAACCCAAAACATAATTTAAATTATTAGCCATATATAAGCTAGCACACGCCAATATACCAAACAAAATCATCGAGAACTATACTCAGGCAGAAATAAAAAAACAAAACGTAAACAGAACTTAATATCTTAATAAAAGCCTCCAGGCATAAAGGGCGTGCCCGCTTACATATAGTTGTAACTGGAAGTTATAAATGATAAACTAGGACCATCGAGGTAAAATAAATAAACAAACAGTTAATTACTAATAGCAATAAATAATATGATCAATTGTCGAGGTCACTAGCTAACCACATATTGCAATACAACTCATAAAAAAAACATTGTGAGGAGTAGATTATGTCAACAATAAATTAAATTTAAATAATTTGACTTTTATAGTCAAATAAATTAAACAATTACTTATATAAACTCATATAACTTGTCAGTGGGTAAGCTGGAGAAAGAACATAAACATTGTCTTGAGTTAATTACAGCGACCAACTATTCTTATCATTTAAGTAGTCGTTGATAGAATAGTATGCCTTTGAACAAAGCTTGGATTTTACTTTCGTTTTAAACGCATTAAAAGGCAAATCTACCAAAGAAGAGGGTAGCTTGTTATAAAAAGTTATACCAAGCCCAACAAATGAGTTATGAACCTTATGAAGCCGGTGAAAGGGAGCTCGTAGTTTGTCCTTATTTCTAGTGTTAACATTGTGAAAATCACTGTTTTTAGTGTATAAGTGTATATTTTGCCTAATATATAAGATATTGGCGAAGATGAATTGTGATGCCACCGTGAGGATACCAATATCTTTGAAAAAATCTCTCAGAGAAACTCTGGCACCTAGCTGGTAAATAGCTCGAACAGCTCGTTTTTGAAGGACAAATATATTTTGAATATCAGCAGCTTTGCCCCACAGCAGAAGACCGTAGGACATAACGCTATGAAAATAACTAAAATAGACTAAACGAGCTGTATCGACGTCAGTGTATTGTCTTACTTTCCTGACGGCGTAGGCGGCGGAACTGAGCCTTCCCGCTAGGCTCGATATATGTGGGCCCCACTGAAGTTTGGCATCTACTGTTATGCCCAGAAAAACTGCCGAATTTACGGATTCAAGCACCTCTTTATCTAAGACGATGTTGGGACCTAGATTTCTAACATTAGGTAGGGCGAACTTGACACATTTCGTTTTCTTAGCATTGAGAACTAGGTTATTTGTCGTAAACCAATCTGTAACCATTGAGAGTGCACTGTTTACATCGTCAAAATCTTGTGTATTCCTGTCTACTTTAAAAATAAGAGAGGTATCATCTGCAAACAGTACAACTTCACAGATACCCTTTAAATAAAATGGTAAGTCATTGATATACACTAAGAACAAGAATGGACCCAGTATTGAGCCTTGAGGTACACCTAACTGAACTGGTAGCCCGGAAGATTTCACACCATCAACATCTACACATTGGGACCTATTATGTAAATACGAATTTATAACGTTGAGAGCTTCGTTTTGCACACCATAATGACGCAGTTTACGCAAAAGCGTGTCATGGTGCACGCAATCAAAGGCTTTGGAGAGATCACAGAAAACCCCAATTGCATTTTGCGAGTTCTCCCATGCGTTAAATATGTGTTTCAGCAGAGCAACACCCGCATCTGTAGTCGAACGACCTTTTGTAAAGCCATATTGTTCATTATGAAGGAGGCTATTTAAATTAAAATGTTTTAGCAACTGCTTGAGTATTAACTTTTCAAATATTTTGCTAAATGCTGGTAAGATAGAAATAGGCCTGAAATTGCCAACGTCATTTTTATTACCTGATTTAAATAATGGTATGATTTTACTATTTTTCATGAGGTCAGGAAAAGTTCCTAAATCAACACATTTATTAAAAGTAACAGCTAGATAGGGGGCTACGATGTCTATTACATTACTTAAAAGTTTAATGGAGATGCCCCAGTAATCACCCGTGTTTTTAGACTTGAGTGTGTTAAAAACATTAACTACATCACGAGGCGTTACATGTTCGAAGCTAAATAAGGTACTACATTTAGGCACACTACTATGCAAAAGGTTTTCAGCTTTAGACGGGGACGAATTCAAGGAGCGAGTCGTAGTTATAGGTATGTTGGCAAAAAACTCATTAAATGCCTCGGCTACGTCGGCTGTTGTATTAACTAATTTATCGTCTACCATAATCTCAAGTTGTTTTTCATGTCTAACGGACTTACCCGTTTCATTGTTATTAATTTTCCAAGTGGTTTTTACTTTATTATTAGATTTTTTAATTGTATCGCTTAAAAATTTTGATTTAGCAAAAGCACAAATATTTTTGAATAATTTTGAATACTTTTTGACATACTCTAGGAAAGGAGTATCAAACCTGTATTTTTTCAAACCATATAACTCGTATAGTGTCGCTCTACTTTTATAAATACCTGGAGTAGCCCATTGATTAAAGCCAACGGAGGTGCCATTAATGTTAATGGTTTTGGTCTTAAAAGTAGATTGGTACTCTTTTTGCACAACATCAAAAAGGGTTCCATAAATTTCATTAGGATTCTGGTATTCTACTATAGATGGTGTAATTCTATGAGCTATATTGTTTTTAAACTTGATGCAACGAGTAGCTGTATAAGGCCTGCATTCAATTTTATGAGGCTTTTTATTTAATGGCATAGGGAAGCTAGCCAATAAACCACAGTGGTCAGACGTTAAGTCACTTAAAACTATTTTATTTTTGGCATCATAATCACTAAAAATATTATCGAGACAAGTCGACGAAGATGCCGTGATCCTAGTAGGTTCAAAAAACAAGTTAATTAAATTATAAGACCTAAACAGATTGAGAAGTCTAATACTCAATGGAGTAACCTCTAAAATATTAATGTTGAAATCGCCACATAAAATTATGCTTTTATTACTTGATTTTAGCCTATTGAGTGAATCCTCCATTACCAATTCGAAACGAATAAAATCCCCAGATGGGGGTCGATAAACGCAAATTATAACGTATCGCTCTAGTTCAACACAAGACAACTCAATAGTGCGCTCAATAGAAAGATTAACTAAATCTAAACGTTGTTTACATTTCAACTTGTTTGAAACAAGAACTAAAGACCCACCGCGAATAGCATTTTTTCTTACAAATGCACTTTGTACAGTAAACAAATCATCATTGATAAACACTACTTCATGTTCTTTCAACCAGTGTTCAGTCAAACATAACACCTGAACATCATAGTTTTCCATAAATAAACTTAACTCTAGTTCTTTGCCAGACAGACCCTGCATATTTTGATGAACAACATTGAATATATGCGGCTTATCCGTTGTCGCACCTAATAGTTTAAACTACAAGGCGTATCAAAAGTAGTGTTAGTACCACTACTAACAGTAATCGATGGTACACTACAAGTACCAGTGTCATTGTGTATATTGTATGCTAAAAGATTAGCAATTTGTCTCCTACAACTAGGTGGCAAATACATAGTATAATTTGTCAGTTTGTAATCAGCAATAAATTGATTACAATCAAAGTATAAAATAGCTTCATTGTGACGACAAGTCCTATTATAAATTAACATATTTAATTTATGAATGTGCCTATTTTTCTCATTAGACAAATATTTTGAATAAGGCAAGGCACAGAAAATAAATTTACAACTATTGCTATTGCTATTATATATATTACTAATAATCCTAACTAATATTAAAAATGCGAAAGTAAGTTTGTTTGTTTGTTTGTTGGTGAACGGAGTTGGTTTAAATTTGGCACATGGGTAGAACACTACCTAGGTAATAAGGACATTGGATACTTTTTATCAGGGTAGAACGTTCCACAGGGATAATAGGGATGATGCCTCGAAAAAATATTAGACACGTATTTTTTGCTTTATCATATTAATAAAAAAAATACTTAGATAAAACGCATTTTAAGTTGGGGAGTGGGGTTCGTTACGTCACTATTATGTATAAAATCTACTTATTCGTGACGTCATGGCACATTTTACCTCAATGTATCGCCGTAATCTTTAGATTACGTAAAAAAAGAAAAAAATACGTATTCAACATTTTGAAGTGAAAACTTCAAACTTCTTTAGCATCGTTATGTTTTGAAAGTCGATGAAACGAAAAAGCGACAGTAAAAAGAGACAGACACATAAATTCATAAGATTTAACGTGGGAGAAAATCAGATAGGAAGCATTACACAGTGTTGCTTATATTCGTGGTTCTCTTTGTGCTCTGCTTCGTACCCCCTCCACTCGTGTTTACCCAGGCATAGTGGGAGTTTGCTTGGGGCTCAGCGTTGTAAGTTTGTTAATACGTGTTTGTGCGCGCATGCGTTCTACAAAGCTTGAGAAAAGGCATCACAACAAAAATGTTAAATAATTATCAAACTTTGTATCACTATGATCATTACTAAAACCTACAATTATCCTCTTCCCGAAATTTTACATTCGTCTCATTATCTTAAAGCCAATATTTTTGAAGGTTTCACTTCTACCACGTGTGAATTGCACACATTTTTTTTTTATAATCTCAAAGATGGACTAAAAAATAAATTTTTGTCGTCGTCCCTATTCGGAGCTACATGCGGGCAAAGCCGCGCGCAAAAGCATATAGTATTCATTTTAACAAAAGAATCATATTCCGATATACTTTCCTGTTTTTGTTTCCTTATCATTATCCCGTTGAATAGCTGCAGTATTATAAAAGCACCAAATCCTAGCGAGCGTGACTTGGTAACCTAACCATTAAAATTTATTAGTTCTTATTAAGAAGTGATTATATTCACAACAGTTTTTTTTTGTGTTGCGTTCCAGTATTTCTAGGTAAGTTTTATCATTTATTTGTGTGATATGGTACCGCTCATCTGTGTAAATTGTACGCGATAAGTGTCGTTTTACATAGCAAATCTAGTGGTTTGGACGCTATTTAGCCTCTCAAAATGTCATCAATGGAGAGATCCTTGTAAAAAGTGAAAAAAAACAAAAACTTGTGGTTCTCGGTTTGAAAGATATTTTACCTGCACTACCAGGAGTAAAAAGAAAGGAGAATGGGCAAAAATAAATGAACCTTGGTCTACCTACTCAACACTAACGCCATATATTCTACAGAAAAGATTATATCTAATCAAACTAATAAATAATAGTGAGACAGTACTAGGGTAGGCTGGCAGTCCTCGCGCCCACATGTGCGCCCAGTTGTGCGAGGAGGCGAAACGCCGGGGTGTAACTCCGCTGCCGCGAGAAATCACGGCACAGCGGACAGAGCTCCGGCGGGATCTCATGGCGGCATGGAGAGTGCGATTGTCGCAACCCAGTGCTGGGCACGCCACAATTGCGGCGGTAAGGCCCCTCTTTGAGGAGTGGCTAGAGAGGCGCCACGGCGTCCTCACCTTCCGCCTGACGCAGGTCCTCACCGGACACGGTTGTTTCGGGAGGTTCCTGTTCAGGATAAAGCGGGAGGAAACGCCCGGGTGTTACCATTGTGTGGATCGCCCGGAGGACACGGTGGAGCATACGGTGGAGGTCTGCCCGGCTTGGGCGGGGCACCGCCGTGTCCTCACGGAGGCGATCGGCAGCGGCGATCTCTCGCGTCCGGCCCTGGTTCAGGCCATGGTCCGGAGCGAGAGTGCATGGGAAGCCGTCACTTCCTTCTGCGAAGCAGTAATGCTCGCGAAGGAGGAGACGGAGCGCGCGAGGGAAATGCAAGATGCGCGCCCTCGCGCCCCTAGTCGCCGCAGGAGACGCCCCGGGCGTCGGGAGTCAAGTCGGCTCGCCGTAGGCGCAGGCTTGCGGACGGTGGGCAATGGGTAGCTCGCCGTCCGATTAGGACCAGGCCCGGATCGACGGCGCGTTGTGTTCCACGCGCGCCTCAAAGAGATGTCAGCACCAACTGACGGGATCCGTAAGGGCCAATGCCTGCCAGGGTTGCGAGTTTGTCCGAGGGATCGCGGCCCCGGCACACAGGCAACGGAAGGAACACGGGTGGGTTTTAGTCAGTAAAATTCTGACACTCCCTCTCGCTCCGCCCAGAGCGGGAGGAGTCATTTGATGATTTCCCACCCAAAAAAAAAAAAAAAAGGGTAGGCTGGCGGAAATTAGAAACAGAGAAAATAAAAGAAGAACAAAATAGTCTTGTGATTTATTACATATTATTATAATTGCAGTATTACATGATGCTAGTATCTATCATAACATTATTCAGGTGGGTGCTGGCGGTGTGAAACCTTCCCGATGTCGAACTTGAATACAGTAGATGTAAAGTCTGTTATAAGTAAAAGGGAGGGAAACCCTACACTACTATTATTTTTGACATTTTCACAAAGAACCCCATGAGTTACACATTTGTGGTCAAACAAAGAAATAAAGTATAAACAATTTCCTTTCATTGATGTATGGCTTGTTGGTGTTGAGTAAGTAGACCAACTTGCTCATTCTCCTTTAAAAGATCAAAATTCGGACTGTGTAAAAAGTGAACTTTTTGCACACAATCTTCACCTTTGAGAACTTCATGAAAATCAGTTTTGAGAACGCCAAAAAATTGTTAAGAAATAGTCACTAAGGTTAAAAAAATATTCGCATTACGATTTCGAAGTTATAGCTATAACTTGCTGAGGATTGTGGGGTGAACGTCTCCATACAATCCTCACCTCAGTGCAAGGGCTGGGAGTATCAACTTGGTTTCAATAAAAAAAAATTGTCGTAACGCTATGCCAAATCTCGAAAATAGTGATTAAAGGATTCCAAAGATATGAAGGTGTCTTGGTGATTACGTGGTGAACCTTTCTTGCCACAATCCTCGCCTGATAACCGCGGCATGCTTACGTTTTCGAATTTGAATTTGGTATAAAAAAATAGTCAAGAAATAGTCGTCTCCAACCATGATAAATTTGATCTCCCTTGGTGAGACTGGTTGTCAAACTTTCGGGCTTCTGACTACCCGTAACGACTGTCAAAGATCCACGAATGACAGCCGGGACCAACGGCTTAACGTGCTTTCCGAAGCAAGGAGGAGTCTCGGTATGTAAAGATGGTCACCCATCTACAGATCAACCCTGGCAAACGTAGCTTAACCTGATGGATCGACCCGTGCGGCAGTTATTTCTTAACCACGAGCTCCTAGGACCTCCAGCGTACTTAAAAAAAGTAGAAAATATAAATTATAAACGGTTAATAATTAATCTCTGTAGTTACTTTAGTAATAGGTAGATAGTCGTAATTAGTTATACTACAATAAAATCTATCTGAAATAAAGATTATAAGCCTTGATTTCACCAACGAAACTGAACGCGTTCAATTTCATTGGTGAAATCCGCACTTAGTCTTTTATATTTCATCAGTTAACTCATAAAGCCAACCGGAAGGAAAAGTCTAGAAATTAAATAGTAGGAAATATATTATAAATTGGAGGAATACTATGTACAGGTAGATAGGTATTAATTCAACTTTGACAGAAATAATAAACGTGTAAGTAACTACAATATTTTATTACCGTATATTAATATACAACAATATTAAAATAGATTTTTTAATTAAGTGTTCGCGACTGTACTAAAACATAAAATGTATGTAGAAGTTTACATGGAAGTTTAACATACTTCTACATAGTAAACCAGGTCGAAATTATCATGGTTGGAGACGACAATTTTTTGACACCAAATTCGAATTAAAAAACGTGTAAGCGTTCCGCGGTAATCAGGTGAGGATTGTGGGCAGAAAGGTTCACCACGTAATCCACGCCAAGACACCTTTATATAGCTCTGGAATCTCTTAAGGACTATTTTCAAGATGTGGCAAAGGGTTACGATTTTTTTTTTTTTTTTTTTTAATTGAAACCAAGTCGATACTGCGTGTGAGCTCAGGATTGTGCGGAGACGTTCACCCCACAATCCTCACCAACTTATATTTATAACTTCGGAATCGTAATGCGACAATTTTTTTAACCTTGGTGACTATTTACGACTATTTCTTGACTATTTTATGGCGTTCTCAAAAATGCTTTTTATGAAGTTTTCTAAGGCGAGGATAGTGTGGTGAAGGACACACAAGATGACCTTTTTCTGTCTACAATCCCACTTAATACTATTGTTTATAGTATTATGTGGGATTGTAGACAGAAAAAAAATCTCATACAGTTGGAGTCGCAGCCGTTTGTTAGGCGTAAAGTACCTTCAAAAGTTAAGACGCAGATATATGCCAGTGACCTCGAGTGGTAAGCTTGTTTGTTCTGTACTGAGCTCACGCAACGCGTCATACGTCCAGCCAGTAATAGAATCATCTCGCCCATCTAGGAGTGCTGTCCCAAATTAGACGCATTATTAATTAATTATACATAAAACAAAAAGTATTTTAATAAAACGCGTATATTAAAAGATTAATAATTAAATTATCTATAAAATGATGAAAGTCTCTCACAAAGGGGGAATACAGCTGAGACATTTCTTTTGTTCAGAATAACTTTAAGCAGCTTTGTGAAGAGAGAATAAATAAATAAATTATTATAAATTATTATATAAAGTTTCAGAAAAATACGCTTGATATATTTGGCGTGATTCTCAGTTTTTTATCCGCGTTAGACAAAACTTTACAAATTAATTTCACTATCTAATATAAACATAATCTAAAATATTCGTATATTAAGTTATTAAGAAAATGCTCTAATTTAACATATATGTTTTCCAAATCATTAACAGTAATCGTTTAGACGTGATCTTCAGTATAAAATGCAAAAAAGGAGGTTATTGTCGCTTTAAGTCTCGTGTTTAACAGTCAGTGTTTTGTTAGTTGTGGGTTAGTTTATTTCTGTTTAATTATCGTCTTGCCACCTTATGCTTTTGAGTAACCTACAGCCGTGGTCGGGTTTTTTTTTAAGTTGGATAGGTATATTAACTACCTATATATATAGGATTTTAAGCTGACATGGTTATTTTCACTACTAATGTTATTTAAAACAGGATATTTAGCATGTTTTTTAAAACAAAAAACTGGTAAATATCCCATTTTTTAATAACTTTTGTGGAAGGTTTATGTTGCAAGAAGGTTGTGCTCGCGAGGTCTGTTCGTAGAATTACTAGTTTTAATATACCCAGTGACACACGCGCAATAAAGACTTATCATTCATCAAAATCGGATCAGCGATTTGGTACTTATTAAAATGTTAGGAATATCGTATAATTTTACAATGTTTGTTAATTCACCATGTATATCCATCACATAATTAATTTGTCTGTCATTGCTTCATTTTTCATTCTTTTTACCTATCGTGGTATAGATAGTATACAAAATATTGTAAAAACATTTTAAAAGAGTAACGGTGGAGTTTCTTGCCCATTCTTCTCCATACGAAAACTACCTTTTGGAAGGGGCGACTAGAATCAATTCAATTTTGTATTTTTATTGGTGGTCAAAAGTGCGTTTGCGCCTAATTGAAATAGATTGTTTGACTTTGACTTTGAGTAGTTACGAGGGAACATAGAGACGGACATACATACATACATACATACACACAAACAAATATACAGGTCAAACAAATTACCCTCCTGTTTTAGCTTCGACGCAGTCTGGTAAAAAGTATATAAATAACCCAGATTCGTACGTTATATATGTGTAGGTATATTTTGATATTTTTTAGTATAAACTTCGCAAATTCATATTTTTCTCTTTTTGTTCTCACACACTATTGTCTACATTTCTTTCTCATTTCTCCTTTCACAGGTCTGCTGGAAGAAATTTCTTAAGAAATAAGCAGTACCTTTGTACTCAAATTATAATTATGTCGTATCTCTATGTATTTTACTGTGTGTACATAAATAATAAATAAAGTTGAAACATCACAATGCGCAAATAACTAAACACAGCAAATTATGCTTTGAATGTATCTTTTATGTTCCAGGGTTTAAAAATGGCGCATGTACCCCTAATTACCCCTATGCCCCAAGTACCCCTGGGTCCTCAGCCGTGCATGGTGACCTGTCCGTCTTGCGGCGCCTCCACCCGCACCAATGTTACGATGCAACCTGGCACGCACACGCATTTAATGGCGTTGATCTTATGCGTGTAAGTAGATATTTTGGCCTATTACAAAATAAAAATAAGATTTACCCAAGACCCAAGTTCAAAACCATTTTTGACAAAGTTAAAGTTCTAAATACAAAAACTGATTTCAAACCCGAGTCTAAGTTTTGTATTACGAGTAAGAACTTAATTCAGTCGAAATATAAAGTTCGAAATAAAAAACTGTCTGAAAGGTTTAAGTTTGCACCAAAGTTAGAACTCGGTTTGTAATGAGACAGACGGTTTAGGTTTAGAATGTTTGTCTGAAAATAAAAATTCAGAACAACTGGTATTTTATTTTGAGATATTGTACATTGAAGTTGCTTACGTTGATATGGATAACATATCTCTGAAAGGTCCTAAAATTAATTGAATGAATTAAATACGGTATGAATAATTTTATCATGTAAAAGTTATCTAGTAAACTTCAGTATTTTTCAAAACTGCGGATTGTGAAGACGGTGGGTACTTTTGATGCGGTTATGGTCAACTATCCAAAAACTGCATCAAAACCACTGTAGGCAATACTAGTTCACTGACAATACAATTCAATTCTTTATTGCTTATACCATGTGCTTTACAAGATTCATAGGATAGGTCCCATTAAAGGTTTGGTTTGCATTAGGTTTATTTAAATAAATAAATAAAATATATAATTGGATGTTCCTTCTTACAGATTATGTGTGTGCTGCGCATGGATCCCATATGTCACGGAGTCCTGCATGAATGCGGAACACTACTGCTCCAACTGCAACGCTTACTTGGGAACACACAAAAATTAGTTTATAAGTATTTGTTATGTTTATATTACACAATTCATATTTTTTTAAATCTATTTAGCACATAAAAAAAAAAGTTTATTGATTCATAAACAACGTAACAATATTAATGACACTGGATCCCGCACTAGGATCTCTAGGATCGGTCTCTTTCGACAGATAATAAGGATTTTAGAGATAGGTTATATTGATGTAATGTCTTGTTGCTCTCACCGAAAACTCTCGAGAAATAATAATCTTTGAGTGTTTGCTTGCGATATTGCAGACCACTTAGATTAATTTTCACAAACATTACTGTACTTATATTCATTTTACCTTGAAAATATTTTTTTTCCACAATTATACCGCATGATTTTTTGTACGGTCTCGAAAAAAATAGGGTATAATAGGCGAACGGAGTAGCACACTTTTTATTATTTTTTAAACGATAAAAAATATCGAATTTCGAATCATACGCTCCCTACTAAATGCGCGGAATTTATCAAGAATTCGTAGCTTTCCTTAGCGGCCGATAGGTAGTCGCCGCACTTGCCGTCGGCCTCTTTGATATCCTTTCGCAGGCGCACAAGCCGCTCGCACATCCCCGCCCGCCCGCGTGGACAATGCTACTAAGCAAATATTCCCGGGTATGGCTTCTAACAAACACACCATATTATCAGGTATGGCTTCTATCAGTCATCCAAAAATTACGTCTCAGATGAATTTCATGATTTTGGAGCCTCCCCTTCACCCCCGGTGTGTCATCACATAGGTATTTTGCATGTTTAAATTTTAAATTGCAAAATCAACTGTATATCGAACTGTGTATCGTGTGTGTATCGAACTGTATCATAATGATACAATTCGTTATAATTTAAAGATTTACGTTAGAGTTGAATTTGTAAATTTTGATACAATTGGTAATATTATAAAAAAGATTTTCGTTAGAGTTGAAGTTAAGAGTTTGAATACTTTAGATTTATGCATGTGATGTCACGAAGCTTAAGACGCCGATATATGCCCCTGGCCTTCAGTGGAAGTAATTGTCACAAAGGAGATGGCGGTTAGGCTACAATTTCTCTTCCAATCCGCAGTAGATGCACCAGGTGCTGGAGGGTGTTCCACAAGCCCCGGCTGGCATAGGGTGTAGCCTGCAATTGCCAGAATTGAGGAATCGGTCGCCTTAACAGACATTCTAGAGACGGCGACGCCTCTCAAGGAACTGTGTTCTAGTACGGTCGTAGGGTTACGGGGTCCAATGTTATTTTTTTTCCGGGATAGCGAGCAGAATTGCACCAGTGCTCCACCACGGCCAGGTAGTTAAAAGACATTCATGTTTAAGCCATTAAGACGCAGATATATGCCAGTGACCTTTTGTGGTTAGCTTGCGTGTTCTGTGCTGAGCTCACGCTACGCGTCGTTCTTCCAGCCATCGTCCATCAAGGAGCGCTGTCCCAAATTAAACGCATTATTAATTTATTGTACATAAATGAAACGGGATTTTAATAAAACACGTATACTAAAAGATAAACAATTAAATTATCTTTAAAATGGTGAAGGTTTCAGAAAAATACGCTTGATCGTTTTTGCGTGATTCTCTGTTTTTTATCCTCGTTAGACATAAGTTTACAAATTAATAAGACTATGTTATATAAACATAATCTAAAATATTCTAACTAATTAATTAATAAAAGTAGCAAAATTATATACTAACTTAACTAAAACTATTTACAAACTAAAATATAGCATCGAAGAATTCATCCGCATCGCTGTCGACTGGTAATGTACCCAAGAGGCTGGCCGCATTGCCACGTTGTATGGCAATGCTTAGCCTCTGCCCAAGGTAAAAACCAGCCCTTGGGTCACGGGAAGTGTCAAATAGCCGTTTGGAGATTTCTTTAAAGAGGCCGTGAGCACTCGGACCCCACGGCCAACCACAAACTTATAAATTGTTTGTACCCATTTAAATAAAGTTACAATATTCTAGTTCGGTAGCTAGAAAAAAAATAAATAGATTAAGATTAGATTAGATTCTCAGATTAAGTTATTACAAAAATACTCTTATTTAACATATATTTTTTCCGTTTTTTTCTACGGGCCCAATGAACATTGGCGTCAGTGAACCATTGTTGGACCAGGAACACCTCAATGACAGACACTGAGTATGGATTGAAATGATAATAGGTACCCCATTTCATCAGGTGGCGTATGCAGCGACCTACTTGGGCTCGCAGTAGATTCAAGGATTTTCATGAAGTATGCCACGCATACCTACCATCTAGTAGGAGTTAGGTATGGCTATGAGATGGGCCCCTGGGCTGTGTACAGGCCCATAATGGGCTCCTGTCAAAACGACCCTTGACTGTGTAGAGGCCCATTATGGGCCTCTTGCCACTGCCTTCAGTTTTTTTTAGGGATAGGACAAAAACAATAAGTGTAATGTATTTTTAGAGCATTTATATTTAACTATAAAATTAATATTCCAAACACATATCTAGGTGCAGCTAAACTATCGCTTGTAGGTTCCCAAATAAGCACCGCAAGAGGGGCAGTAGTGATCCGTATTCCTGCAGGAGTCCATGCAATATGGGATCCATGTGCATAGCAGACCGCAACTGCAACAAGATATTATATGTCATTGTGCCATCGTTATGATCAGCATCAGAGGCTTAAAAGCCGTAAAAATATTCTAGGGTGCGTGGGTCCAGCTAATGGTAACGTCTCTACAGCAAGCCGTGATCTTTGCTTAACAGCTTTATCGAGCCATCTGAAAGCATTCACCACGGCCCACGGCACCACGGCACGTGTACCATGGCAGACTTGGAAATCCCTAAATAGAATACGAATCCATGTCGGCTGTAGCAAAGAGAATCTCCACAGATGAGGGTTGGACGACTCGGACTTCATATCCGGCGTTTCTCCGCAGCCAATGGCGCACCTTCGATCTTGCGCCGCATGCCGTGTCACCTGTGCACTTGAGGATCTTATGGCTGCGACAGCTAACAGAGTTCGTGTAGCTGACTTTTCACATAATATTCGAAATTTACACACAAACCTTATTTGCCATCATCGATCCTTAAGAAGAAGATCAGCCTTTCAATTTCCACTGCTGGACTATACAGTACAACTATTTTCTCAATATCCTTCGGCAAACTTCGTGTTTCGTCAGTCGTCGGATTTCTAGCAGTTGCCCTTTGCACTTGGTGCTTGTATGTATTGACTCCTACCGCTGCGACTGCGTTGCCGTCAACCATAATTACCAAGTACCTTTGTACTTGGTAATTATGGTTGACGGCAACGCAGTCGCCCTTTGGCAACTGATAGAAACCCGACGATTGACGAAACACGAAGTTTGCTTAGGGGCATTAAGGAAATAGTTGTGCCATAGGTCCCTCTAATCGTAAACAATGAGAGTTTCATGAAAATTCACGTAACCAGTTGGCGCCACTTTGACAAGAGGTATTCCATTTTGACAATAAATATAAAATAATGATGACGTTCATCATTCAGTCATGATGAAAGAAAATATAGGCGCTTTGACACTTTTGACAGATGCCAGACCAGACGTCTCAGTGCTGTCATCTAGTGAACGTCTTTTCAGAAAAGCCTCGCTCCACTCGATCCTCGGTTATTCTTAAAAGGCTCAACCTGCAGCTATCAGCCGACCTGAGAAGGCCGTTGTTCCAACAAACTAGAGAGTGGCTAAAGGTAAAAATACTGTAAACTTAACACTGTAGACACGATTTCTATAACATAACATAACATCACGCTTGTAGTCCCAGAAGGGCGGCAGAGGTGTACTTAAAGTACCAATACCAACATTTTGCCAGTTATGTTTAAGTCCCTCGTATTAGGAGGCGAGTCTATTGCCATCAACCGGGCACAAATCCAGACTCTCGGCTGCTACTGTGCAATTCCAGATGGAAAACCCATTAACACTGAACCCAGGACCTCATGCTCAGCAGAACTTGCGATGTTAAAGATCGACTTCAGATACTAACGCCATGGTGCATAAGAGCAATGACATAAGGTGGGTCTTTATAGTGGTTTCCCTCTTGATTCTCGTGACGATGGATGCTTTGCAAGACGGGCATAAGACTGGGCACGGGCTAGGACCGACAGGAACTGGGCCGGAGACCGGACTGGGAACGGGAACGGGATTCATTTTTGTTCCTGAAACAAGAGAGAACAAAATATCTTCTAATTAGGTAGAAGTCTAAGCAACTGTAAGTATTTTAGTCGCATTGACATAATATACAATGTCATTATCAGTATTAAGGCTCGTGCAGATTGGTGTGACTTGTCGTGCGATGTTATTCTACAATTTAAATCCGTAAAACCATTTCTGTTAAAACGCGCGCGACACAACACACAAACAGGACCGAACTGTCGCGCCGTGACACAGAAAATACTCTCTTGTGCCTGCGCGACGCCGCATCGCGGCGATATCCACGCGACGCCATACAAAATGTTACGCGCTAGTGTGAACGGTGTTGCGTAGCGATAATATCGCAGAATCGCCACGCGACACATCGGTCGCGTGACTAGGCGTGCCAGTCTGCATAAGCTTTAAAGAGGCCTACAAAAACGGCACACTATCGCACAAATAAATAACGTATTATTGTAATGTGATACTATATTGGATGTCACCTGAAAGTAGGACGATATGTCGTATTATCGGGAGCGAAAAAGAGGCAAGCATATATTATGTTGCTCCCGTTGACCTCAGTGCGACATGGAGTTCAGGTTTGCTAACTTGCTTGCGGAGCGCGTATAACCTATCTACATCTTTTAACTCATTATATCATTGGTGTTATATTCTTGTTTAAAGCCAAAATTACATTACGGACATTACGAAGTTAGTGATATAAAATTATTGGGCGACTTTTTCGTACAAGTGGGCGGAAGCGTCAGTCACTCGCCTGCGTGAACCACGGAACTGTCACCAACGAAAAAGTCGGCCTGTATTTTTATGACATTTCATGTCACTAATTTCGTAATGTAATTTTGCCTTTATTTCTCGCTTGTTAAGACACTACTCTTACTTTTAGTACTTATGAGCAATGACCTACAAATCAAGAAACTGTGTCGCTGCATTTGTTTGTTCAGCACGCGCAGCATGAGCACCGTAGAAACGGGTTTTGTCGACGGAAGAATAGACAAAATGACATAAACAGTCACAATCTGTAGTTTCGTCTATTCTTCCGTCGACCAAACCCGTTTCTATGGCGGTCTATTCAGCACGCTTAGTATGACCAAAATAGAAACGGGTTTTGTTTTCGTTAGAATAGACGAAATGACAGAACCCGTTTTTATTGTAGGCATGCTAAGCGCGATATTTAGAATACGTACCTATTTTGTATTTTCATGTTTTCTTAGATAACATTACTATAGTTATTTATGCTATAAGTGCGGAAGGTAGATGATTTCCGACTCGTGTCGTTTACTATGCATTGTGAGAAAAAAATAAAAAAATCGAGTGAGTGTGTGTGTGTGTGTGTGTGATGCAACATCTAGCATAATGACGACGTATATAAATGATAAAAACAACATTCATGACTTCGACTTCCACTTCGACTTCGACTTCCACTTCCACTTCCACTTTGTCTTTGACTCCGCCATTGCCATCGCCATCGTCATCGATATCGTCATCGCCATCGCCAACGCCATCGCCATCGTCATCGTCATCGTTATCATCATCATCTGATTTGTAAAACTTTTCTCAAATAATAAAAACTCTTTGCAACGGGCTGACGACGACGGCCACCAAAATTAAAAAAAAACAGAAAAGTAAAAAGCACTAGTGAAAAAAAGTGACACTTTCCGCACTAATTTACTGCTTGGAAAAGGCTCTTTTCGAGCAAATGCATTGTAAAATATGTTTACGTTGCTGTCAATACGGTGAATCCTGTGTGTATCTATTTTATATCATGTATTTTGTTTAATTTTATTATTGTTCTCTTTTAATTTTTTGTATGTTCTGTTGTTGGTGTACCAAATAAATACGTTGAGGTGGCTATGAATTTCAATGTTAGTGAGTAATTTAGATTAAATTAAAGTGTTTACAACTTAATATCATTGATCACTTGAAAATTATCGTTGAAGAGTAAGATAGTGAGTTTTCAGTGTTAGTTGACCTTGTTAAAAATGTTTGGTAAGGACACTGGGAAACTCTAACATTTTAGAAGTAAATTAAAAATATTATTCAAGCCCCGATAATGCTTACAGTTAAAAAAAAATCCGTTTTACTAAAGGAGCTTGTCAGAATCCTGTCCCCAATTAAATTACTACTACTAGACTCACGCGGCGACGTAAAAAGCACATATGCTGCACATGAGCTACATATGTAGTTATTTAATATTCTAGATATTGATTCGATTCAAAGTACATTATGTTTCTGGTCGTATTTTGTAATTTTGGGAGTAATTATTTGGCCTGTCATAGATTGAAATAGCATAAACCTTATTCCTGTTCGTGTGTATGCGCCTTAAGGCTCTTTAGCTACAGAAAGAAGTAAATGACAAAACTTACCTTAAAAAAGTTCACAGCAAGTTAGTTCGATTACTGACTCTGCTACCGTCTATGTATGTTCACAAGCAACTGAGAAGGCAATTCACACTAAAAACACTTCTCCTTAGGTACTTAATGAAGTGTTGCAACTACTGCTTATCGCGCTTGCTAGGGAGAGTATTAGTAGTGATCATAGTGAAGGAACTCGTTCGGAAAAGTTTTACCACCAAGTCTGTTCCTACCACCAAAAAAAATAAATCCTAATCCGCTTCTGTTCTTAAAGAACCTTAAAGTAAGAAATCGACACATGTTTCACCTCTCAACGAGGCATCCTCAGGATGACGATTGACTAGTCACGAACCCGGACACGACGTGTTGCCACGCCAAGTGCCGAACGCAGAGGGTTTTTTATGACTGTTAAGGATTTAGGTTACTAAATATACGCGTCAAGTATTGTATTTTTTATAATGGATTTCCATAAAGTCACGCCTGAGTCAATTAACTATGCTACCACCAAGCAGATTTGCTGTTTCGGTTTGAAAGTATGACTATAGTTCCAAATAAATGTAGTGCTATGATATGTATGTGTATACATACTCATACATAAACTTACGCCTTCTTCCCATGGGAGTGGGAGATACTACAGAATGTCACCTGCGGGAGTAGGCAGATACTACAGAATGTCACCTGCGGGAGTAGTATATACTACAGAATGTCACCTGCGGGAGTAGGCAGATACTACAGAATGTCACCTGCGGGAGTAGGCAGATACTACAGAATGTCACCTGCGGGAGTAGGGGGATACTACAGAATGTCACCTGCGGGAGTAGGCAGATATTACAGAATGTCACCTGCCGGAGTAGGCAGATATTAGAGAATGTCACCTGCGGGATTAGGCAGATACTACAGAATGTCACCTGCGGGAGTAGGCATATACTACAGAATGTCACCTGCGGGATTAGGCATATACTACAGAATGCCGTCTGCTACGATCCTATATACTCCTTTTGGCTCGTTTACGTTCATACATCTTTTATGTATGTGTATTATAAGTATATAACCTATTTATGTACTTGTGTACCTATTTTATTTATAATTCATTATGACATTTTTTTCGCATCGTTATTACTTAACCTTTAGTAAAGCAATATAATATGTAAGATATTTAAGGATTCACTATACAACGTGTAACGTTAAATGCGCAAAACCTGAAAATAGTTTGATCAGAATAACGAGCAGAATCAATTGAACCACTTTTTAATATAGGTCACATTTTTCAAAAAATCTACTTCAAAAACGTTGCCGTGTCTATTTATTAATAGGTCAAGCCATCACATGCGCAAACCCGCTAAAACGGCCCGATGACGACCCCTCCCTCGAGTAGAGCGTCGTCGCAGATGCAAGAAACGATCAGAATTGCCAGTAAAACTATAACAGCACATAAAACCTTTATAATGTTTTTTAATGTTTATTTCTCTCTGAAATAGGTCAATTGAATTAAAAATCAGTTGGGGTGTCTGAGGTTTTGCGCATTTAACGTTACACGTAGTATATATCATACACTTTAGAAACACGACAACTCGTAGCTGCCTATACAAAAATCCAAAGTAATCCTTAAAAAACAAAGGAAACCCTTAGTACGGCGTAAATACTTCACGGAAGGTCATATTTTTACTGACAGGTTATTTGATTGTTTATTTTATTTGACTGTTATATGACAAAAACAATAAGTGTAATGTATTTTTAGAGCATTTATATTTAACTATAAAATTAATATTCCAAACACATATCTAGGTGCAGCTAAACTATCGCTTGTAGGTTCCCAAATAAGCACCGCAAGAGGGGCAGTAGTGATCCGTATTCCTGCAGGAGTCCATGCAATATGGGATCCATGTGCATAGCAGACCGCAACTGCAACAAGATATTATATGTCATTGTGCCATCGTTATGATCAGCATCAGAGGCTTAAAAGCCGTAAAAATATTCTAGGGTGCGTGGGTCCAGCTAATGGTAACGTCTCTACAGCAAGCCGTGATCTTTGCTTAACAGCTTTATCGAGCCATCTGAAAGCATTCACCACGGCCCACGGCACCACGGCACGTGTACCATGGCAGACTTGGAAATCCCTAAATAGAATACGAATCCATGTCGGCTGTAGCAAAGAGAATCTCCACAGATGAGGGTTGGACGACTCGGACTTCATATCCGGCGTTTCTCCGCAGCCAATGGCGCACCTTCGATCTTGCGCCGCATGCCGTGTCACCTGTGCACTTGAGGATCTTATGGCTGCGACAGCTAACAGAGTTCGTGTAGCTGACTTTTCACATAATATTCGAAATTTACACACAAACCTTATTTGCCATCATCGATCCTTAAGAAGAAGATCAGCCTTTCAATTTCCACTGCTGGACTATACAGTACAACTATTTTCTCAATATCCTTCGGCAAACTTCGTGTTTCGTCAGTCGTCGGATTTCTAGCAGTTGCCCTTTGCACTTGGTGCTTGTATGTATTGACTCCTACCGCTGCGACTGCGTTGCCGTCAACCATAATTACCAAGTACCTTTGTACTTGGTAATTATGGTTGACGGCAACGCAGTCGCCCTTTGGCAACTGATAGAAACCCGACGATTGACGAAACACGAAGTTTGCTTAGGGGCATTAAGGAAATAGTTGTGCCATAGGTCCCTCTAATCGTAAACAATGAGAGTTTCATGAAAATTCACGTAACCAGTTGGCGCCACTTTGACAAGAGGTATTCCATTTTGACAATAAATATAAAATAATGATGACGTTCATCATTCAGTCATGATGAAAGAAAATATAGGCGCTTTGACACTTTTGACAGATGCCAGACCAGACGTCTCAGTGCTGTCATCTAGTGAACGTCTTTTCAGAAAAGCCTCGCTCCACTCGATCCTCGGTTATTCTTAAAAGGCTCAACCTGCAGCTATCAGCCGACCTGAGAAGGCCGTTGTTCCAACAAACTAGAGAGTGGCTAAAGGTAAAAATACTGTAAACTTAACACTGTAGACACGATTTCTATAACATAACATAACATCACGCTTGTAGTCCCAGAAGGGCGGCAGAGGTGTACTTAAAGTACCAATACCAACATTTTGCCAGTTATGTTTAAGTCCCTCGTATTAGGAGGCGAGTCTATTGCCATCAACCGGGCACAAATCCAGACTCTCGGCTGCTACTGTGCAATTCCAGATGGAAAACCCATTAACACTGAACCCAGGACCTCATGCTCAGCAGAACTTGCGATGTTAAAGATCGACTTCAGATACTAACGCCATGGTGCATAAGAGCAATGACATAAGGTGGGTCTTTATAGTGGTTTCCCTCTTGATTCTCGTGACGATGGATGCTTTGCAAGACGGGCATAAGACTGGGCACGGGCTAGGACCGACAGGAACTGGGCCGGAGACCGGACTGGGAACGGGAACGGGATTCATTTTTGTTCCTGAAACAAGAGAGAACAAAATATCTTCTAATTAGGTAGAAGTCTAAGCAACTGTAAGTATTTTAGTCGCATTGACATAATATACAATGTCATTATCAGTATTAAGGCTCGTGCAGATTGGTGTGACTTGTCGTGCGATGTTATTCTACAATTTAAATCCGTAAAACCATTTCTGTTAAAACGCGCGCGACACAACACACAAACAGGACCGAACTGTCGCGCCGTGACACAGAAAATACTCTCTTGTGCCTGCGCGACGCCGCATCGCGGCGATATCCACGCGACGCCATACAAAATGTTACGCGCTAGTGTGAACGGTGTTGCGTAGCGATAATATCGCAGAATCGCCACGCGACACATCGGTCGCGTGACTAGGCGTGCCAGTCTGCATAAGCTTTAAAGAGGCCTACAAAAACGGCACACTATCGCACAAATAAATAACGTATTATTGTAATGTGATACTATATTGGATGTCACCTGAAAGTAGGACGATATGTCGTATTATCGGGAGCGAAAAAGAGGCAAGCATATATTATGTTGCTCCCGTTGACCTCAGTGCGACATGGAGTTCAGGTTTGCTAACTTGCTTGCGGAGCGCGTATAACCTATCTACATCTTTTAACTCATTATATCATTGGTGTTATATTCTTGTTTAAAGCCAAAATTACATTACGGACATTACGAAGTTAGTGATATAAAATTATTGGGCGACTTTTTCGTACAAGTGGGCGGAAGCGTCAGTCACTCGCCTGCGTGAACCACGGAACTGTCACCAACGAAAAAGTCGGCCTGTATTTTTATGACATTTCATGTCACTAATTTCGTAATGTAATTTTGCCTTTATTTCTCGCTTGTTAAGACACTACTCTTACTTTTAGTACTTATGAGCAATGACCTACAAATCAAGAAACTGTGTCGCTGCATTTGTTTGTTCAGCACGCGCAGCATGAGCACCGTAGAAACGGGTTTTGTCGACGGAAGAATAGACAAAATGACATAAACAGTCACAATCTGTAGTTTCGTCTATTCTTCCGTCGACCAAACCCGTTTCTATGGCGGTCTATTCAGCACGCTTAGTATGACCAAAATAGAAACGGGTTTTGTTTTCGTTAGAATAGACGAAATGACAGAACCCGTTTTTATTGTAGGCATGCTAAGCGCGATATTTAGAATACGTACCTATTTTGTATTTTCATGTTTTCTTAGATAACATTACTATAGTTATTTATGCTATAAGTGCGGAAGGTAGATGATTTCCGACTCGTGTCGTTTACTATGCATTGTGAGAAAAAAATAAAAAAATCGAGTGAGTGTGTGTGTGTGTGTGTGTGATGCAACATCTAGCATAATGACGACGTATATAAATGATAAAAACAACATTCATGACTTCGACTTCCACTTCGACTTCGACTTCCACTTCCACTTCCACTTTGTCTTTGACTCCGCCATTGCCATCGCCATCGTCATCGATATCGTCATCGCCATCGCCAACGCCATCGCCATCGTCATCGTCATCGTTATCATCATCATCTGATTTGTAAAACTTTTCTCAAATAATAAAAACTCTTTGCAACGGGCTGACGACGACGGCCACCAAAATTAAAAAAAAACAGAAAAGTAAAAAGCACTAGTGAAAAAAAGTGACACTTTCCGCACTAATTTACTGCTTGGAAATGGCTCTTTTCGAGCAAATGCATTGTAAAATATGTTTACGTTGCTGTCAATACGGTGAATCCTGTGTGTATCTATTTTATATCATGTATTTTGTTTAATTTTATTATTGTTCTCTTTTAATTTTTTGTATGTTCTGTTGTTGGTGTACCAAATAAATACGTTGAGGTGGCTATGAATTTCAATGTTAGTGAGTAATTTAGATTAAATTAAAGTGTTTACAACTTAATATCATTGATCACTTGAAAATTATCGTTGAAGAGTAAGATAGTGAGTTTTCAGTGTTAGTTGACCTTGTTAAAAATGTTTGGTAAGGACACTGGGAAACTCTAACATTTTAGAAGTAAATTAAAAATATTATTCAAGCCCCGATAATGCTTACAGTTAAAAAAATGTCCGTTTTACTAAAGGAGCTTGTCAGAATCCTGTCCCCAATTAAATTACTACTACTAGACTCACGCGGCGACGTAAAAAGCACATATGCTGCACATGAGCTACATATGTAGTTATTTAATATTCTAGATATTGATTCGATTCAAAGTACATTATGTTTCTGGTCGTATTTTGTAATTTTGGGAGTAATTATTTGGCCTGTCATAGATTGAAATAGCATAAACCTTATTCCTGTTCGTGTGTATGCGCCTTAAGGCTCTTTAGCTACAGAAAGAAGTAAATGACAAAACTTACCTTAAAAAAGTTCACAGCAAGTTAGTTCGATTACTGACTCTGCTACCGTCTATGTATGTTCACAAGCAACTGAGAAGGCAATTCACACTAAAAACACTTCTCCTTAGGTACTTAATGAAGTGTTGCAACTACTGCTTATCGCGCTTGCTAGGGAGAGTATTAGTAGTGATCATAGTGAAGGAACTCGTTCGGAAAAGTTTTACCACCAAGTCTGTTCCTACCACCAAAAAAAATAAATCCTAATCCGCTTCTGTTCTTAAAGAACCTTAAAGTAAGAAATCGACACATGTTTCACCTCTCAACGAGGCATCCTCAGGATGACGATTGACTAGTCACGAACCCGGACACGACGTGTTGCCACGCCAAGTGCCGAACGCAGAGGGTTTTTTATGACTGTTAAGGATTTAGGTTACTAAATATACGCGTCAAGTATTGTATTTTTTATAATGGATTTCCATAAAGTCACGCCTGAGTCAATTAACTATGCTACCACCAAGCAGATTTGCTGTTTCGGTTTGAAAGTATGACTATAGTTCCAAATAAATGTAGTGCTATGATATGTATGTGTATACATACTCATACATAAACTTACGCCTTCTTCCCATGGGAGTGGGAGATACTACAGAATGTCACCTGCGGGAGTAGGCAGATACTACAGAATGTCACCTGCGGGAGTAGTATATACTACAGAATGTCACCTGCGGGAGTAGGCAGATACTACAGAATGTCACCTGCGGGAGTAGGCAGATACTACAGAATGTCACCTGCGGGAGTAGGGGGATACTACAGAATGTCACCTGCGGGAGTAGGCAGATATTACAGAATGTCACCTGCCGGAGTAGGCAGATATTAGAGAATGTCACCTGCGGGATTAGGCAGATACTACAGAATGTCACCTGCGGGAGTAGGCATATACTACAGAATGTCACCTGCGGGATTAGGCATATACTACAGAATGCCGTCTGCTACGATCCTATATACTCCTTTTGGCTCGTTTACGTTCATACATCTTTTATGTATGTGTATTATAAGTATATAACCTATTTATGTACTTGTGTACCTATTTTATTTATAATTCATTATGACATTTTTTTCGCATCGTTATTACTTAACCTTTAGTAAAGCAATATAATATGTAAGATATTTAAGGATTCACTATACAACGTGTAACGTTAAATGCGCAAAACCTGAAAATAGTTTGATCAGAATAACGAGCAGAATCAATTGAACCACTTTTTAATATAGGTCACATTTTTCAAAAAATCTACTTCAAAAACGTTGCCGTGTCTATTTATTAATAGGTCAAGCCATCACATGCGCAAACCCGCTAAAACGGCCCGATGACGACCCCTCCCTCGAGTAGAGCGTCGTCGCAGATGCAAGAAACGATCAGAATTGCCAGTAAAACTATAACAGCACATAAAACCTTTATAATGTTTTTTAATGTTTATTTCTCTCTGAAATAGGTCAATTGAATTAAAAATCAGTTGGGGTGTCTGAGGTTTTGCGCATTTAACGTTACACGTAGTATATATCATACACTTTAGAAACACGACAACTCGTAGCTGCCTATACAAAAATCCAAAGTAATCCTTAAAAAACAAAGGAAACCCTTAGTACGGCGTAAATACTTCACGGAAGGTCATATTTTTACTGACAGGTTATTTGATTGTTTATTTTATTTGACTGTTTATGTCAATTTATTTTAGTTTCATTTTCATTTATTATTGACACAATCCACTCATTACAATTATTTTTTGATGAGTTGTATTGCAATATGTTGTCTCTGAGCTACGTCCATCACACAGTGGCACCGTTTCTGTCTCTTTTTGTTTGACAACTAGTGGAAGCAAAATCGACGACGAAAACATTCGCCCAGACAATAAACACTACATAATTTACTATACAAAATAAACTCATTACGAGCTCTTACTATAAATTTGAATCCTGTGATGTGTCATGAACCTTCTCATAAAATAAAGTTTAATTGTACATATTTAAGTATAAAGTTTTATGATAATAACAAGTAAAGCAGTGTTTTCTATAGTATTTCTCTTCTGTATAATTTTCCCATCTCACTCTAATTAACTTAATCTAAATGTATTAGCTTTTTCTCAACAAATTACTTTGTAAACTTTTTTCCCCACCTACCTCCTACTTATCCACATATCAGAACATCTTTTCTGGCACTGTGATTTAGCTGCATAACTTCACACATTCCAGGTGACTGACAATTATTCAAAATGATGACCCGCAGAGCTACAATCAAAGAGATGGAAGCAAAACTGAGAGCTACCTTAAAGGATCTTGAAGCGTCTCAAGCTGAATGCAAACAACTGCTCCAGGAAAGGGAAGACAGTGAAGTGGAAGTGGAGAATGTTATCGCCAAAAACACCTTCCTCAAAAATGAGCTGGCTGAGCTACACACAGAACACATAAACTTAGCCGACCAGTACAGTAGACTACAACAACAAGTGTCATCATTTCAAGAGTGCAGTGACACCCACGACCTGGCTTTGAACAATATTTCAGAACTTAAACAGAAACTATGTGAAGCCCATAAGGCCCTATCTCTCTCAGAGTCTGTCAAGGTCAGTGAACAGGTTGCTAACACCAATAACCTATTTTATGATTTGGTAGGCAGTAAGTCAAAATCAGTGTGTGAGCCAGCTATAACAATAGATTTGACTGGTGACGATACCATACCATTGTGTCCTATTGTTACAAGTCATAATAAATTAAAGAAATATATAAAATTTTAGAAAATAATTAAACGGTCCTGTGACCGTTTAATTATTTTCTTAAGCTTTCTTGAGCTATTAAAAAACAAAATCTTTTAAAATTAAATCTTTCCCTTAGAAAGGAACGTGTAATACTTTCAAAAAGTTTAAATAGTTGTACTGTTCAGTTAGATGAATGTAGGGAAAAGTATGACATTGCTACTAAGCTCCTTTATAATGATATACTACTCAAGGAGCAGTTGCTGAAGGATATTTTTGAGAAATATGATATTTCACAACATCAACTAAGTGAGCGCTTGTTTGAGGCTGGGGAACTGCTGGATTTGGTGAAGTGCAATGCTGAGAGGTATGAGTCTCTGACTAATAATCTCTCATGCAGCTGTGCCAACCAACCACCACCTCCTCAGCCTCAGCCTGACTTGCCTATTCCATTCTATTCATTCATTTCATTATATTGTGTTGGCTCTTCCAGCAGAGACCTGTGTTAATACACAGAATAATAATAACAAATCTGTATTTTTCTGTGATGAATTGGGGTCAGGCTTTGGAAAAATATTACTCAATTACCTTAGCCATAGTTTTACCAACCATAGTTATCATAACATAAGTTTCAAACAAATGATTAAAAGAATTGCTAACACAAACCTAGATAATAATTCTACAATGGTTTTGCTATTAGGTAATAGTACTGGTATTACCAGAAAGGACATAGTGGATGGTGTGGACACCTTATTAAAGTTAAATATAGGTAAGCTAATGTTGTGTGCTTTACCTTACTCTGATACTTTATCAGTTTATGAAAATAATTATATTTATAAGTTGAATAGTACTATTCACAGGCTGACATGTTGTCATAGTGACAAATTATTGTATTTTGACACTAACAAGTTTATTAGTGGTTTTAAGTTAACTCAGAGAACTTTATCTCTGTCTTGGGAATCTAGACATATGATTGCTATGTTGATAGCATATAATATTAATGAGGTTATAGCTAATATAACAGATTGTAGTATTAGTGACGAGTCTGTGTTGTCTAGTTATACTAACAACATAGTGATTAATTATGGATCATCATGTTGTACGAAGGAGGATCCACCTATAATACCAACATCTTTGGAGGCCACTACCAGTCAGATAGGGTATTCTCTTCCTGCTGGAATTCATTCAGACATTCTAGACTCTTCAGTTGTAGTTGTGGAGGTCACTCCGGATAACTTTTTAAACTAGTAAGTAAGACAACAGAAGTTACTCCTTCAAATAACCAATTATTATTAGAGAATAATAGAAAGGTATCTTCTGGCAATATTACACATATTAATAATAATAAAAAACCGAAGGGGGGGCAACATACTTTAAAATTATTCAATCAAAATATCCAAGGTTGCTCTCCCAAATTGCTGGAAATAGAATTGTTTTTAGAAAATACCAAGTTCGATGTCATTTGTTTAACAGAACATTGGTTAAAAGATCATCAAGTAATGTCAATTAACTATGAAAATTATTGTGTAGTTAGCCATTTCAGCCGAAAACGTATGATACATGGTGGGTCATTAATATTAGTCAAAAATTCAATTAAATCGAAAGAACGAAAAGACATAATCGGACTGTCTGTTGAACACACCATAGAATTGTCCTGTGTTGAGCTTGATAAGCATGTTATAGTATGCGTATACAGACCTCCAAGTTACCAGAATCTATCTATGTTTGATTCTGTAATGGAAGATGTGCTAAAGAAACTTAGTGTTACGAGTAGTAGTAAGTCAATAATCATATGTGGTGATTTTAATATTAATTTATTAGAAAATAACTCTAATACTGTCAGACTATTAAGTCTTTTTAGGTCATTTGACTTGTCAAATGTTTTTATTGAACCAACTCGGGTGACAGCTTCTTCTGCGACTTGTATAGATAATGTTTTTTGTAATTGTGATTATTTACATAAACAAATTGTAAATAAGTTGCCATCTGATCACAGTGGACAAACAATAACATTTTGCTCCTACATGCCTTTACAAAAAATTCAAATAAGGTTTAGGCCAATTACATGTAAAAATTTAGACAAATTAAATAATTCTTTGGCAAGTAAATTATGTGTTCAGAATTTTAATAATATATGTGACCCAAATGAGTTCTACGCCGAGTTCGTTTCACTATTAAATGAGCAATTTATTGACACTTTTCCCCTAAAGACTAAAACTATTTACACAAAGTTCTTATTTAGTGATTGGGCGACTCCAGGTATTCGTAAAATCAGGGAAAAACTTTTTGAACTGTATGGCCTAAAGCAACATATGAATAATACAAGCTTTCATCAGCATGTTGCAAAATATTCAAAAACTTTTAAAAGTGTGTGCAAAATGGCTAAAGCTCTTTACATTAGCAATAAAATAAAATCAGCTGATGATAAAATAAAAACTACCTGGCAAATAATAAATAATGAAACCGGTAGGAAAAAGCAGCGTAATACTGAATTTAACTTAGAGACTGCACATGGCCCTATCAACTCAGATGTAGAAATAGCTCAGGAATTTGAAAACTTTTTTGCTAGTATTCCCCTTAAAACTACGGAAACTTTAAATTCCTCACCCGCGCTTTCTGCTGCCTTACTTAGAAAAAATGTAAAGTCATGCCCTTTGGAGTTGAGGTTTCAGCATACAAACCCCCAGGCTGTTGTAAAAGCTTTTAAAGATCTTAAAATTAAATCAACAGAAGATCTATGGGGAATGTCTGTAAAAGTCTGTAGATGTATCACCGAAACCATTGCGCCTTATTTAGCTTTCATATTTAACACCAGTGTAGACCAAGGAGTCTTTCCGGATCTCATGAAACACAGTAAAGTAGTTCCTTTGTTCAAATCCGGTGATAGTAAGGAACCTAACAATTATAGGCCTGTGTCAATTCTGCCAGTTTTCAGCAAGGTGTTTGAAAAGTTGATGCTGAATCAAATGTTACGTCACTTTAATAAAAATTCCATCTTTCATGAACAACAGTACGGTTTCACCAAAGGGCGTTGTACCACTGACGCCGGTGTCACCCTCATAAAGAACATTTTTAACGCCTGGGAAGAAGCACAAGATGCCATTGGAATCTTTTGCGACCTCTCGAAGGCGTTCGATTGCGTAGACCATGAAACACTTCTGCTGAAACTGGAGCACTATGGGATTAGGAATACAGCTCTTGATTTACTAAGATCGTACCTGAAAGATAGAAAAGTTAAAGTTCAAGTAAACGGCGTAAACTCATTGGGGTCTGAAATGGCAATGGGCGTTCCACAGGGTTCGATATTGGGTCCATTCCTCTTTTTAGTTTATATTAATGATTTACCCCAATTACTTCAAAATCAACCGAAGATGGTGTTATTTGCAGATGACACATCGTTGATCTTTAAAATAAACCGACGGTCACAAAATCTTGATGACGTTAACAGCTCTATTTTTCAAGTCCAAGATTGGTTTACGGTAAATAATTTGGTACTAAATAAAAAAAAAACCAAATGCATTAGATTTAAATTACCTAATGTTAGAAGTAGCGAATGTGACATCATATTGAATAGAGAAAAACTAGAATTTATTAATCAAACGGTTTTCCTAGGAATCACGCTAGACGAGAAATTACAATGGGGACCTCATATAACATCTCTTGCGGGGCGCCTAAGCTCGGCCGCTTATGCTGTTAGAAAGATAAGACAGTTAACAGATGTAGAAACCGCGCGTTTGGTTTATTTTAGTTACTTCCACAGTATTATGTCGTATGGCATTTTACTGTGGGGTCGGGCTGCCGACATTGAATCCATATTTATTTTACAAAAGAGAGCTGTCAGAGCCATTTATAATCTACATCGTCGCGAATCTCTCAGGGAACTATTTAAAAGGATTAATATTATGACGGTACCTTGCCAATTCATATATGAAAATATTATGTATGTAAGAAAAAATCTTCATATTTTTAATAAAATAAGTGATAGACATAATTTTAATACTAGAAATAAAGATAAAATAGATCAACCATTTTTCAGATTATCTAAAGTACATACATCTTTTATGGGGTACTGTGTTAAATGTTACAATAAAATACCTTGTGATATATTACAATTAAATGAAAGAAAATTTAAAACTCATATTAAAAGTACACTCTGTAAACAAGCATATTACAAATTAGAGGATTATATCCAAGATAAGAATGCTTGGAAACATGCTGGTCCTGCTCCATAGGACAATTTAGAGTCTAGACAAAATCAAACTGGTTGCTTATTTAATTATATAGTTTGTTATTTTTTATAACTCTGATTTTACATTCTGTGATTTCTTGAAGTCACACACTGACTTATTAGTATTACTTGTTAAAATGTTAGGAATATCGTATAATTTTGCAATGTTTGTAAATATGTGAGCACCATGTATCTATCTATCATAATTAATTTATCTGCAATTGCTTAATTTTTTTTCGTTTTTTTTTTTTACCTATCGTGGTATAGTAATCTTATTCTAGATGCATCGTCTTCACATATAATTATATAATTAATGTATACAAAATATTGTGAAAACATTTTAAAAGAGTAACGGTGGAGTTTCTTGCCCATTCTTCTCCATACGAAAACTACCTTTTGGAAGGGGCGACTAGAATCAATTCTATTTTTTTGTAAATTTGACGTTCATAAGTGCCTTTTATGTGCCTAATTGAAATAAATTGTTTGACTTTTGACTTTGACTTTGTTGCTAGCTAGCGACCTCGACAATTGATCATAAATTATTTTTGCCTAACTGTTTATTTATTTTTACTTCGTTGTTCCTAGTTTATCATATGTGACTTCGAGTTAAAGTAAAGCTGTATTAGCTATATGTAAGCGGGCACGCCCTTTATGCCTGGAGGCTTTTATTCCAGTATAAAGTTCTGTTTACGTTTTGAGTTTTTATTTTCGCTTGAGTATAGATTTCGATTGTTTTGTTAGTATATTGGCGTGTGCTAGCTGTCAGTTTGGCAAATCATTTTATTTACTGTTTTGTGTTGTTTGTATACTATTGTATAGAATCAAGTTTTTTTCTAATTGAACAGACAGCAGTGCTGCCGGCTGCCGGGGAGTTTGTTGCGCCACTTCTTCTTCCCAGCTAAAGCACTAGGAAGTGGTGAAGGGTGGGCGTTTTGGGGGACTGTCTTATGTAATTTTGACGTTCGAAAAGTGCTGATTCTCAGCCTAGTTTGAATAAATGACTTTTGAAATAAATGACTTTTGAATTCTGAATGTTGAATTTTGTAATAATAACAAAGTTACATGTTTTAAAATGTGAATTTGTTTTAATAATACGGAGAAAATACCTTAATTAGCGCGCGAACCGCCCATTCTTTATTCCGCCCTTTCCATTCATTAGCGCCAGAAGCTCGGTGCGCTCTTAATAAGGACCAAATAAAATAATGAAATTCAGTACCTAACTATCTTTTTTTTTTCTTGCCTTCAATTTATTCAGGCAGGCCACGTCAGCTGCATCCGTTTTTAATGACAACTGGGCAAGAGTCTTCATCTCCACACTTTAGGTGACTAAAAATAGTCAGTGCCACCGAGTAACACAAAACAAACCTTTGGTAAAATATGTTTATTTTACATAATTATGTCCGTTAACATTTGCAATTTGGAGACAATCGTCTGCTATTTCTTTATATACGATGTTAAAGATCCAGTACCTTCTCGTCCGTAAAATCACGCAGCATGTGAAAACACCTTAAGACGTTGCTTAAGAGGGCGCCCAATGGTCCACTAGCGGCTCTCCTTTAAAAAATTATTATCTCGTGACTGAGAATAAATTATGAATAACGGCTAATAAGGACCGTCGGTAAGTGTGTCTAGAATTTTCTAATTCCTTTTATAAAGTTTCATATTGAGACACGAAGCAACAAAATGCGATCTAGAGTAATGTGGCCGCTTTTCTTTATGGCTCTTACACACTATGCCGGCGGCATGCCCGCCGGCTTTTGCCACGCGGCACGTACCCCCGGCTTTTTCGCCTTCATTTTTTTTGTGCGGCTTTGTGCGACATGGCCGGGCGCGCCGCAGCTTGCCCGGTGGCATGGCCGGCGGCAAGGCCGCCGGCATTGTGTGTAGGAGCTATTAGATCGAATTTTGTTGCACTGGTGGAACATTGGGCGTCCTCTTAAGCCTTTCTTAAATTTTTACAGAGAGAGAACAAGAGCCAAAATATTTAAATTATGCTTAAAAAATAACCTGAATTAAAACGAATTAATTATGGTTCGTAGGTAAAAGAAGCGCCGCAGTTGGGGCAGTGGTGCACGTGTTGCGTTTGCGAGAAGGAGCTACTGCCGCAGGAGTCGTTGCCGGGACTGACGCCAAGCGCCGCAAATGCACATATACTGTAACAAAGGACATGCAATATTGTAAATAAGGGTGTAAGGCACACGGTGTGACAAAAAAAAAATAGCGGATTTGACACTGTTTTTGTCGACTCAGCTTGCAGTCGTAATGCTTTGGTTTGTCAAGGGGACTATTACGCGGACGGTGAGCAATGGGTAGCTCGCCGTCTGATAAGGACCAGGCCCGGGTCGACGGCGCGTTGTGTTCCACGCGCGCCTCAAAGAGATGTCAGCACCAACTGACGGGGTCCGTAAGGGCCAATGCCTGCCAGGGTTGCGAGTTAGTCCGAAAGGGATATCGCGGCCCCGGCACTCAGGCAACGGAAGGAACACGGGTGGGTTTTAGTTAGTAAAAGTCTGACAAGCCCTCCCGCTCCACCCAGAGCGGGAGAAGTTGTTTGATAATTTCCCACATTCAAAAAAATAAAATAAAAAAGGTATTACTCGTACAGTACCATAATTATATATAGGTAACTAGGAACGCCCCGCGGTTTCACGCACATAAGTCTCGATCCCGTGGGAATTTCGGAATAAAAAGATCCTATGTCCTAACCCAGGTCATGGTCTACTCAATTGCCAAATTTCATCCACATCCGTTCAGTCGTTTTAGCGTGAGAGCGTAACAAACGAACAAACTCACTTTCGCATTTGCCTGTAATGCCCGGCAGAGTTGTATCTATAGTACATCCACATTTCACCATATTTAAGTCCCATGTACGGGGTCCCAATAGGGGGTGACCCTATTGCCATCAACCAGGTACAAATCCAGACTTCAGACTGCTACTGATTAATTATGTATAAACTTACCCGCGACTTCGTTCGCGTGGAATTCTATAATATAATTTTATTTATTTGTACGTATAGATGGCAGTCTTCTTCTTTTCGTGTGGTTAGTGCCTAACTTGGTGTTAGAGTTTTAAAGCCGAACATGGCTTCACATGACGTCGAGCTATATCTCTCAGGCATTTTTTTGTTTCCTGACGATGTTTTCCGTCACCGTTTTTGAAGCAAGTGATAATTATACAATACACACATGAATCCGAAAAGTCGATGTTCGACCTCGAGACCTATATCCTATAGCTGGCAGTGAAAGTTATGAAGTAGTGAAATTTTTTGGAGATTTGCCGGAACAAACAGACATGCAGACAGACAGATAATGTTTTTGTTGTATATTATGTACCGTGTATACTTTCATATGTATTTAGTTAAAAGCTGTTATTTTGACATTACAAACAGACACTTAATTTTTATTTATTTGTACGTATATGTATGTATGTATAGGCTATAGATGATCATAGATATAGGGTAATATCCCCCTTAAAAGCTTTGGTTTTTATATAAGAAAGTGGTGAACTAAATATTCGGTGTTACGATATTAATTATTGCATTTCATAACCAATATTTTAGTTCACTAATAGCTCACGTATTATTTCATATTTCCTTACAGTAATATTGCCAAATTCAACAAAACAGCGAATTATTTGACAGCTATTTGCGACGTTGCCCACTTTCAGTATGCACGCTCATAGCCCCAACAGTGACTGCCACGGCGCTTGACATGTGACCGCCCGCGATGCGCCATGACATATGTAGAAGCTTTAATCTATTATAAAAGATACTTACAAGCACAAACAAAACAGGGCAAGTCCAATCATAGTAGCCATCATGCAACAACTGGTGGGAGACTTTTTCTTGACTCGAATACTAGTTCGACACGCTGGGCAAGAGATCTGGTAGTACCCAGGCTCATCCATGGTTAATATCTAAAGAAAATACATATAAATGATGAGCAAGAAATATACTGTCAGACAAGAAATATGTTGCCACTTGTTGCCAACATTTATTTTATTAATTGTGCACAAATTAATGTTCGTACTGACCTCAGATCAAGTTTCTATGGTATGACTTATTTGTAACCAAAGACTTAAATGATGATTCAAAATATTGTGAGACGACGTTTAAATTTACATTATTTCCATGATTTTAAAGAAATGTTCGGCTGCACGCGTAGGATGACCACCGTAGTCTAAATGGGTTTTGTCCACGGAAGAATAGACCAAATGACAGATTTTGTCTATTCTTCGGTCGACAAAAGCTTTTTTCCACGGTGGTCATGCTATGCATACAGATTTATAGCTAACTAACTTATGATGCCAATGGTGCTTTACACGGTGCGAGTTCCTTGAGCATGTAAGGATTACTTAAAGTTAAGTAATTACCTCATGTGTAGCGTAGCCTGCACAACCATACATGTTTTTACCTTTAAGCTTTCTTAACTTTAAGCAACTTTAATGAGGGCAGTGCGTAGTTGCTGGACCTGCACACTTCTTTACACTGTCGCTTTTGCATGTAACTGCACCATATGTAACGTGAGCAAAGTGGCTTTTCCGAAGCCGCAGGGGTAGCTAGCACCTTCTCAAGAAACGCTAAACTTCTAGCACAGGTTTAATGAAATTAAATAAAATAAACACGAAACTTACCTAGAAAGACAGTCAACAGAAAGCACACTTCGTGATGCTAGGGGTTATCTAGCAATACTTATCACACGCTAAGTGGGAGAGATCGGCACACTTGCCAGCCGTACACTGCACTGATCATTTCTGTGAATAACCTTTTTTCATATATTTTTAGGTTTTTATCAAGCTGGGGCCACATTGTCCCGATAACGCGAACTACACTTCGTGCGCTCTATCTCGCACACCTATCGACGCCTTGCTGAGTAAAAGAGAACGCGCCAAGTGTAGTTCGCTTTATCTGAACAATGCAGCCCCAGCATTAGAACTGAGTAAAGTGACTCACAGGTTATAGTTTAATCGGGTAGGTACTCAGGTCACACTTAGTCACACTAGTCTAAAATATAATATGTACATTTTCCCTGTTTTATCCTATCGCATCTAAACAGCAGTAGGTACTAGCGAGTTGGAAATTAGACTAATAATAATTAGAGGGTGCACTGAGCTGCTCCTCGAACGAAATCATAATGCAATCGACAATAGTTACAATAACAGGAAAACCTAACGGAATTCTTATCTTTAGGGATATTATAATACGTTAAAATTAATTTCCAAGTTGAGTCATTGCTCACTTTGGTGCAGTTATGCGAATCTTTAGAGACGGCAACCTCTCGCTTTTGCTCATGTTTCAGTCTATGGTCGGGGGCGAGAACGCGTGGGACGCCGTCGGCTTCTTTTGCAAGGCAGTCATTGTCACAAAGGAGATGGCGGATAGGCTATAATTTCTCTTCCAATCCGCAGTAGACGCACTGGGTGCTGGAGGGTGTTCCACAACCCCCGGCTGGCATAGGGTGTAGCCTGGGAGTGACAGACTTGAGGAATCGGTCGCCTTAACAGACATTCCAGAGACGGTGATGCCTCTCAAGGAACTGTGCTCGAGTACGGTGGAAGGGTTACGGGGTCCAATTTTCAGGTTTTTTTCGGGTGTTTTTTTTCAGGGAGAGCGAGCAGAATTGCACAAGTGCTCCACCGTCCCGGCCAGGTAGTTAAAAGACATCCATGTTTAAGCCATTAAGGCGACGAAACCGACTTTTAATGATTTTATACTGAAGATCCGTCTAAACGAGTAATGTTAATGGTTTGGAAAAAATATATGTTAAATAAGAGCATTTGCTTAATAACTTAATATAGGAATATTTTCGATTATGTTTATGCAATTTATTTGTAAAGTTATGTCTAACGCGGATAAAAAAATTGAGAATCATGCAAAATCTATCAAGTGTATTTTTCTGAAACCTTCAATATTTTAAAGATAATTTAATTATTGATCTATTAGTATACGTGTTTTATTAAAATACTTTCTGCGTCTTAAGACGCAGATATATGCCCGTGGCCTTTTGTGGTTGCGTGTTCTGTACTGAGCTCACGCAACGTGTCGTATGTCCAGCCAGTAATGGCACTCGCCCATCAAGGGTCGCTGTCCCAAATTAGACGCATTATTAATTTATTATATGTACATAAAACCAAAGGTATTTTAATAAAACACGTGTACTAAAAGATCAATACTTAAAATATCTTTAAAATGGTGAAGGATTTAATATACGGGGTGTCAGGGACATCGACGCGAAGCC
The DNA here is from genome assembly GCA_916701695.1 of Agrochola macilenta. Lineage (NCBI taxonomy): Eukaryota > Metazoa > Arthropoda > Insecta > Lepidoptera > Noctuidae > Agrochola > Agrochola macilenta. Next base: position 15,052,641 of record OU753560.1, on the reverse strand, counting down.
TTGATTATAGTTTTCTTTGTAGCCGGCTTCGCGTCGATGTCCCATGCCACCCTGTATATAAACATAATCTATAATAAGTTAATAAGAAATTGCTCTAATTTCACTTTATTTTTTTTCAAATCATTAACACTACTCGTTTAGACGTGATATTTAAAGCCGCCTATGGGCCTCTGACTTGGCTTCACATGCCGTCGAGAAACTCTAAACGCTAAAAAAAGGCAACTGGATGAGCCACATACTAGCGTTGAGTTGCAAGGTTAAATTTGCAGCGACCTCCTTAGGTGCGCAGGCGATTCTCACATGTAACTGTTGCTAGAAATCCTTAGGCCGATATTGTATTATGCGTATCAAGGACTTCGATGAAGTGTACAACAGCTAGAAAAAAAAGGTATTTCAATTTTTTTAATTAAAACAGCAATTGTTTTTGAAAAATGTTATTGCCAAGGTTAAAAATTAATAAAGTAATGCACATTGTGAAAATTATTGTTACGCAGGCGTTTCCTAAGCTCTGCGTCTGACCGACTATACAATGCTGCCCATGGGCATGTGGCCGCCCTTATTTTTCTGTATATTCATGAAAAATTATCGAAAATTATCTTTAAAAGCGGGTCTATCTTTAATATTTATCATGTCATAAATTTTAAAAAAAATTGTGTAGCGTTTGTTATATCTCCGATGTTTTTGTCTCGATTTGGATTCTGTTTTTTATTTCTAAAAGCTTATGAGTTATTTTATAGGATTAACTATTTTTTTTTATTATTTATCGACGAGTTCAAGTCCCTATAATCACAATCCGATTTTTTTTTTAAAACATGAAAAATATTAGAGATAATTGTATAGCGCCTAGGTGACTGCAACCGCAAGCTTACGCTCCTCGTGCAACTCACGCGCATTTATCGAGAGTTTTCGGACAGAACCACAAGAGAATACATCATATTGCTTAATGAATAAAAATAATATAAACATAATAAATTAACTGATGAACTATCGTTCGTTTGTTCCCAAGTAAGCGTCGCAGTTGGGGCAGTGGTGTTCCGCACTCTGGCAGGAGTTCACGCAGTATGGGACGCATGCGCAGCACACACATAATCTGTAAGTAAGAACATGCAATTGTACATTTTTATTTATTCATATAAAGTTTATGGGCCTATGCACGCGGTGCACTTGCACTATATACAGTGGTTTTAATGCAGTTTTTGTACTGTTGGCACGACTGCAGATCAAAACTAGCCACTATTATCGCAATCGCAGTTTAAAAAAGTTATCTAAGTATTCTAGATTGTTTTACTTTAAAACATTTTAAATACCGTATTTAAAATTATTATTTGCATTTTTTACTGATATCATAACTCCAATTTACAATTTGGCAAAATATATTATCAGTTTTTCTAAATATTTACTTCACCTCTGACTTTTCGGATTCATGTGCGTATTTTATAATTATCACTTGCTTCAGCTGCTTCTTCGGTGAAGGAAAACATCGTGTGAACTAGCATGCCTCTTTTTTATTTTTTTTGCGTTACGAAGTTATCAAATAACGTCTGTCGCTCTCGGCGGAGCTGTCAGACTCTTACTGACTAAAACCCAGCCATGTTCCTTCAGTTGCCTGTACGTTGGCAGGGGCCACAGTACCCTTTCGGACTTTCCCGCAACCCCGGCAGGCATTGGTCCTAGCGGATCCCGTCAGTTTTGCTGACGACTCCTTGAGGCGCGCGTGGAACACAACACGCCGTCGACCCGGGCCCAGACCTTATCGGACGGCGAGCTACACATTGGTCAGCGTCCGCAAGCCCGCGCCTACGGTGGCCAGGAAATGGCCTGCAATTCCCGACGCCCAGGGCGTCTCCTGCGGCGGCCAGGGGCGTGAGGGCGCGAAATTTGCCGCTCCCTCACGCGTTCCGCCTCCTCCTTCGCGAGCATTATTGCTTCACAGAAGGAGGTGACGGCTTCCCACGCCCTGTCGCTCCGTACCATGGCCTGGACCAGGGCCGGACGTGAGAGATCACTGCCGCCGATCGCCTGCACAAGGACACGGCGGTGCCCCGCCTAAGCCGGGCAGACCTCCACAGTATGCTCCACCGTGTCCTCCGGGCAATCGACACAGTGGTGACGTGCATTTCCTCCAGCATTATGCGGAACAGGAACCTCCCGAAACAGCCGTGTCCAGTGAGGAGCTGCGCCAGGCGTAAGTTGAGGATGCTATGGCTTCTCTCTAGCCACTCCTCAAAGTGGGTGGAGGACTTATTGCCGCAATTGTGGCGTGCCCAGAACTAGTATTCCTGAGAGATATTTCTCAACGTCATGTGAAGCCAAATCAGAGGCCCATGGGTGGCTTTAAAAGCAGCTCTGACACCAGGTTAGTCTCTAACCACACGAAAAGAAGAAGAAGACCTATTTTTCAGATAATAAATTAAGCATTTTACTGCATGTGTACAGTACAGTAAATTGCTTATTTACATGATACAGTACAGTCCGCGTGGTATAGTCCGCCTTTGTACATTATTGTGTGTAAGAAGTTTAAATAAATAAATAAATAAATATACATTTAAAGAAATGAAAAAAATCTACTCACAGACATAAGAGAAATGCCATTAGATGGGTGTGCGTGGTAGGTTGTAGCGTTACGGTGGTGATGACGGACGCGCCGCAAGACGGACAGGTCACTGTACACGGTTCAGGACCGAGGGGTTTTTGAGCTACTTGGGGCACAGGACTAAGGGGTACTGGTGCTGCTTTGGGATAGTCCGTCATGTTTTAAACCCTGGAACATAAAAGACATAATTTATTTCTCGGCTATCTGAAATATAATTATTAAACAGTGTAGTATTCCTTCTTTCCATGTACGCTAGATAATGATTAAATTTCAGATAGCCGCTTATAAAATTAGAACCAAGACTTCGGGTAACAGGTAAGCCCATTCGGTTCCCAATTAGAGAACAAGCTGCTATAGTTTGCCAGATGGCAAACCTCGTAAATAACTTTTCAACTCTGTGCCTAAGCATACATCGCATTTGTAATACTTTTGCTGTAGCAGGTGTACAAAAACGATCTATATTTCAGCATGAAGACCTTATTTATTTATTTATTTTTGCATAAAATACACTCAGTCACAGGCTATGCTAAAACTTATGAGTACATGACCCAGATAGTGCGCATCAATTATTATTACATTTAACTTATATCTAGGTTAAATATTTGAAAGTTAACATTATATTGCATACCTACTTGATATCAATATCACAACATTCATTATTATTTAATATATAATGTCTTTGAAACATAATTTATTTTATTTATATTAATTAAAGTGATTTGAAATATATAGTAACATTCATAAAATCATTTTATCCATAGATAACATTGTATAACATTTGAGCTTTATTTTAGCTAATGCCTTGCCCAGATAATGCGATTTACGCACAGACATCTGATATTAGGAGCCAATCTATGTCGTCCACATGCGCATGCACGCATTTTACTAGCGTAACTGCGTGCGAGTCGCGTCTAGAATTACGTACGTATAACATGACATGAATTTACGGCTAAGGTTCGTTTGCCAACACGTCTTCCTGGTTTTTAGTTATCTTTTTATAATTATATAGGTGGGTACATATTCTATAGGAACATATTATAAATGAAAGTCGCCTTTCATGTCTGTTTGTGTGACAGCGTTGTTCTTCTAAATTACGCAACGGATTCTTTTGCGGTTTTTACCATCATTTAGAGAATTTATTGAGGAAAGTTTATGTGTATAATAATTATATTTATATAGTCGTGACAGCCAATGGCCTAATAGCCAAGAACCTCGACCAACACCTGAGGAGGCTCTCGTTGGGCAGCTGGACCAAGGGCTTGATTGACAAAGCGGTACTTCTGGACACGGCTCGCATTGTTAGGAGGTTCCTCTCTCTGGGGCCCTGACCGCAGGTAGCTTGGATCCTGTTCCCGATACCGGTGGGCTACTATTTTTTATATTTTTTAATGATTTTTACAAAAATATTTAAAAATGTATTTAATAACGAAATATTAATATGAAACTTGCAGATAATAAAGAAATCTCGGTGTTTTGTCAACCATGCAAAGCAGGGGCGGATCGCTAGTTTAGCTATAATAAATTGAGTTAGCTATTGGTCAACTTTGCTTTTGGTTTTGTATTTACATGTAGGCATTATATCGCTCATAATGGGCCTTATTTGAAGGCTCAAAGTCACCCAAAGGGCAATGGTGAGGGCTATGCTTGGAGTTTCCCTACGTTATCGAATTAAAAATGAAGAGATCCGCAGGAGAATCAAGGTAACCGATATAGCCCGAAGAATTGCCAAACTTAAGTGGCAGTGGGCAGGGCACATTGCTCGCAGAACTGATAGCCGATGGGGCCGCAACGTTCTGGAGTGACGACCGCGTACCGGAAGATGTAGCGTTGGAAGGCCTCCCACAAGGTGGACCGATGATCTTGTGAAGGCCGCAGGAAACAGCTGGATGCGGGAAGCACAGAACCGGTCGAAGTGGCGGTGCTTGGGGGAGGCCAATATCCAGCAGTGGACGTCTTTCGGCTGAAATGATGATGATGTATAAAGGTGACTTGACTTGATATACATTTTTAGGCACTAGTCCCACCCGAGGACGCGACTAGATATCAACGATTTTTTCACTCAAGAAAAGTACAAACGAATATAGGTCTCGTATAAGTAAAAGATATACATCTATACATATAAAATGCTTTGTCCTGAATGAATGACTGACTGACGGATCAACGCACAGCCTAAACCGCTGATCGTAGAGACCTGAAACTTGGAGGGTGTATTCTATGTATGACGTAGGCATCCAATAAGAAAGAATTTTTCGAAATTCTATCCCTAAAGGGGTGAAAAAGGTGGGCAAAGTTTGTATGGGACAACGTGATTCCTTGGTCCAATCTACTTCAAATTTTGCATAAACATTCTTTAACAGAATTAATGGAAGACCTGTTTCGTATTTTATTGAAATTCATCCCCTAACGGGGTTAAATAGGGGTAGAAAGTTATTTTGGGAGTGATTTGCTTCGAAGTTGATATCAATATTCCTAAGTGCTTTTGATTTAAATTACATTTATTTTGACACATGTTTGAAAAGTCAATCCGATTTTATTCAAAAAAGGTTGAACTCACATAAAGGCTTGGTGCTTGCAATGCAAATACTCTTTAAAATTGGAATGTCTCGAAAGTCACCGTACTATATAAATATTAGTACCGCATTTGAAGGTTTCTAAGCTTTACAGAGGTCTGTATTTATTCCTAGGATTCCCCTAACACCATCAAAATACCCCTTCGAATTCAAGAGAGTGCAGTTTCCCATCAAAGTATGCTTCGCAATGACTATAACCAAAGCTCAAGGTCAAACTCTTAAGGTAGCGGTAGTAGACTTAAGGGAAAGCTGTTTCTCCCACGGCCAGTTGTATGAGGCATGCTCCAGAGTAAGCGCACAAAGTAGCCTGGTGATTCTAGCACCCGAAAGAAAATCAAACAATATTGTTAACAAAGAAATACTGCGGTAGGTGTAGTATTTCGATTTCGTTGTAAATAGATAATACACCCGTGTAACTTTCGCCAGATCAGGCCAAGCTTCGTGTTCATATTTTTTTTTTTTTTTTTTTTCAACTTTTGTTTAACTTTTATATCCCTACACTAAGATTGTAATATTTTATAATTATTCAAACACAACAACATAATAATTTATATATTATAACAAAATAAAAAACGTAAAAAACCAATAAAAAATTCAATTAGAACCATTTTCGACTTCTACGCGGACGAACTCGCGGGCATAAGCTAGTATATATATATATATATATAAGTGTAGATTACAATGCAGGGAAGCTTTTCATCTTGAGTTTTTTCCTGAACTATCTGAAAGATTATCTAGATTTTAAACAGATTGCCTGTTTGCTAAACTTTAAGAGGGCGCCCAACGGTCCACTAGCGCCACTCCTTTAAAAAAATATTATCTCGTGACTGAGAAGGAATTATGAATAACGGCTAGTCAGGACCCTTGGTAAGTGTGTCTATAATTTTCTAATACCTTTTATAAAGTTTCATATTGAGACACGAAGCAACAAAATTCGATCTAAAGAAAAGCGGCCACATTCCTCTAGATCGTATTTTGTTGCTTCGTGTCTCAATATGAAACTTTATAAATAATAATAATACCAGCCTGTTACTGTCCCACTGCAGGGCAAAGGCCTCTTCTCACACAGAGAAGGCACGAGCATTGATCATAAAAGGTATTAGAAAATTCTAGACACAATTACCAAGGGTCCTGACTAGCCGTTATTCATAATTCCTTCTCAGTCACGAGATAATATTTTTTAAAGGAGTGGCGCTAGTGGACCGTTGGGCGCCCCCTTAACCAGAGCTTGGATCTGTTTTCTTCGTTCTGGCTGACGTTTGTAAACTTAAAAGTTATATTTGATTGCCAAAATAATGTTTGGGCTATAAATGGGGCTGTGAGCCCGTGACCTCTGAGTTTTTTTCAGTGTTTTTTCTAGATCTAAAAGAAGTTTGACGTGTAAAAATATTTGCTATAACCCATTTTACCAAATGATATTATTTATGAATCAGAGATAATTATGTGTTATTATTCAATTAATGTTTTTTTTTAAGTGACAATATACTTTAGATATTGTGTAAGTATTTTCTTAGTATTATTATGCTCGCTTTAAGTTCTTTTTTTCTAAAATTTTACTTTGATTGACGTATTTTTTTGTAATTACTACTTTCCTTTCAATGTTTGCATGCCTAATGAGGTAGATTGTCCAGGAAGAAAAAAAAAATGTAAACATCTTTTATTTTATGTACCTACCTAGCTACTTTCTAAGCAAATAAACGATTATTTATTTATTTTAGATATTAAGAAAATTAAATGCGTTTTTTTTAATGACTTCTTTTTCACAGCATTTAGTTTAAAGTGTAACAAACGAGTAAGTGCGATCTTGCATCAATTACGTCACGAGCAGTATGGTATGACATAAATAAGTCGAAAACAAATGATTCACAAAAAGTGATTGATGTTTCCGAGAGTCGTAAAGACTGTAAAACTGTTTGTAATTAATAATTAAATATACTGTGATGTCGTTTCCATTCATTCAATCCATTCTTTATATTTATGTGTCTTAGGCATTAATTTACATTAGTTTCCTGTTTCACTACCTACTTCTAGTGCAAATTATGAGACCTTAGCCTGCATGGTGTTTCCATACCACCTCCGCGAGTATCTTGGAAGTTAATGGCATAATAATTATGAGACAAACACTATTTTGAATTAAGAATATTAGAAAATAATGTTGCCAGGAAGGATGACAGTTCGCGTCATCACGTAAAATCATATAGATTAGTTTGTATAATTAAATAAATCGTTAAAACATTATAGGTAAGCCTTTCATTTCATTTCATTTATAATAAACCCGCGGAGGTTTCATGCTAATGCCATGCTATGTTACCAACCTCTACAGTAAGTACCTATGTTTTGGTTATTCCGAAAATAAAATATTGTACCTACATAAATTATTATAGTACATTGTTCGAGGTATTTATTGATAACGACTTTTTTTTAAATAATGAGCAGCTCGTGGCTTAGTAATAACAGCCGCACGGGTTGATCTATCTGGTTTAAGTTGTTTAACAACGCTTGCCGGGGGCCCGGGGTTGGTCCGTGGATGGGTTACCATCGTTACATACCGAGCCTTCTCCGTGCCTCGGAAAGCACGTTAAGACGTTGGTCCCGGCTGTCATTCGTGGATCGTTGACAGTCGTTACGGGTCATCAGAAGCCCGAAAGTCTGACAACCAGTCTTACCACGGGGTATCGTATTACCCAATTACTGAGTTGTGGAGGTCAGATAGACAGTCGCTTCATGTAAAATACACGATATTCTAAAATACACGATATTCAATACACGGATATTCGTTATTCGATACAAGGTATTCATCTGCATCCGGTTAGACTAGAAGCCGACCCCAGCATAGTTGGGAAAAGGCTGAGCAGATTGATTATTATTTTAATTTTAATAATATATTAATGGATATTTCACCGTAAATATTCTTTAATATCAATTCTACATAATAATATCTGGTGGATGCATTCATTTTCCTGAAGTATTTAATATTTATTTCAAAGTGCCCAGCAAAAAAACAACGTGATTAATTTTAAAATAATGTTTTGCAATATTTAGGTAAGAGCATAGATTTGAATATTAATTGGTTCATTTTCCACATAATACAGGCCTACCAACCACATACATATACATATACCTAAAAAATTTAATGAGATGGATTAATATTTTCCTGAAATTATTTATTTTACGAAAATATTTAAAGTGTCACTACCGTTTAAACAGGATAAAACCTCTACAGTTCCGACGGGGATTGGTATTTGCTGTACTACAAGGAAGTAAGTAATGCGCTCAATAGGTACCTACTCGTATGTAATTAATAACACAGAATCAAAATAAAATACTCAAATCAAACATATTTTTTTTTCACTCATATTATGAATGTTGACTGGGGGGAGTGGGAGCTCGCTACGTCATAAGTCAGTATAAAATCTACCGGGGACCGTTTTTTTTTTTTTGGTTGTGGAATCATCAAATAACTCCTCCCGCTCTGGGCGGAGCGAGAGGGTGTTTCAGACTTTTACTGACTAAAACCCACCCGTGTTCCTTCCGTTGCCTGTGTGCCGGGGCCGCGATATCCCTTTCGGACAAACCCCGTCATGCCACATCTACTCAATGTATTGCCGTTAGTGACTAACCACACGAAAAGAAGAGAATGTATTGCCGTAATCTTTTGATTAAATACTGAAAAAAAAAAAAAAAACAATAACAAAAACAACAACAAAAGGCAGATTGCTGCCTAGCCTTTTCCCAACTATGTTGGGGTCGGCTTCCAGTTTAACCGGATGCAGCTGAATACCAGTATTTTACATGGAGCGACTGCCTATCTGACCTCCACAACTCAGTAACTGGGTAATACGATACCCCTTGGTAAGACTGGTGTCAGATTTTCGGGCTTCTGACGACTCGTAACGACTGTCAAAGATCCACGAATGACAGCCGGGACCAATGGCTTAACGTGCTTTCCGGGGCACGGAGGAGACTCGATATGTAAAGATGGTCACCCATCCACTGACCAACCCCGGCAAGCGTAGCTTAACCTGATGGTCGACCAGTGCGGCTGTTGTTACTTAGGCACGAGCTCCTCAGAAAAAGAAAAAATACGTGTTCAATATTTTTTAATAATCTACCTGGCGGACAAAACAAAATTTTTACTCAACATCCCTATAATGGTAACTAGATGTTAGAGCACTTGACATGATTACATGAACCCTGGCAGGGCACAGCAATTTACAAACCATTAAAATTAATATGGCTTTACATTTACTTTAACATTAATAAAGAGAAAGTATCTACGTAATTATCGAATTCTAAATATCCTAACTAATATTATAATAAAATATGCAAAAGTGAGTTTCTTTGTTTGTTACGCTTTTACGCTCAAACGGCTGAACGGATTTGGATGAAACTTGGCACATGGGTAGACCATAACCTGGGATACTTTTTATCACGGTAGTACGTTCCAGGGGGATAAAAAGCCGCGGGCAAAAGCTAATAATAATATATAATGTCGCCCATGGGCATGTGCCCACCCGTATTTTTCAGAATATTTATGAAAAATTATCGAAAACTAACTTTAAAAGAGGCCATCTTTATTCTTTTTAAATTTTTTTTTCACTGTCCTCCTATGATTTCAAGGACTCGTGTTTTTTTTTTAGAAAAAATGTCTTAACCTCCGTTTTTTTTTCATAGTCGACAGATTTTTATTAAAAACTTAGTTAATCCGATAAAATAACTCGTAAGCAATAATAAACAGAATCCAAAACGAGCCCATAACATAGGAGATATGGCAAACGCTACTAATAAAATAAAAAATTGAATAACATGAAAAATATTAAAGATAGAACCCCCTTTTATAGCTAATTTTCAATAATTTTTCATGAATATTCAAAAAAAATTGTCCGCGTATCACTGGTCAGTTTTCCTCAGTCGTCAGTTTATTTAATTCGCCAGTTTCGTTGATTAGTCAGTTTCACTGATTCGTGCGGTTTTATCGATTAGACAGTTTCGTTAACTCGACAGTTTCCACTGTTTGCCAGTTTTCGTCGATTCGTCAGTTTTATTCAATTCGTCAGTCAAAGTACAGTCGGTAGAAAACTGCACATACGTCTGTTATTTTAAATATACAGTATGTTAACTAACAGAGGGCGTACTCGTTAACCCGCATTAGCATATCTACGTAAAAGAAACACTCTGTACACGTGCATTTGTCTTTCAACAAGTTTATTTTACGGATCAGTTTAATCTTATTTGTGAAAATTTAAATATACAGTATGCTAACTAACAGAGGGCGTTCCCGTTAACCCGTAATAGTATAGGGTCCACACATGCAAAAAAAGAAAAACAACATCGAAATTCCTATTTTTTATTATTTTATTAATAAAATTTTCACAAATAAGATTAAATTGATACGTAAAAGAAACATGTTGAAAGACAAGTGCGCGTGTACAGAGTGTTTATTTTACGTATGTATCAATTTATGTTTTTTTTTTTTTTCGAAAGTATTTTTTTTTTTTTGCATGGACGCTATACTATTGCGGGTTAACAGGAACGCCTTCTGTTAGTTAACATACTGTATATTTACGAATTAAATAAACTGACGACTGAGGGAAACTGACCAGTGATACGCGGACTCAAAAGAATACGGACGGGAATATGCCCATAGGCGACATTGTATTTATAGTTGATCGCTGACTGTTCACACCGCCCGCGAGTGCTCGTTAGTCGCAGCGAGAAAAGCTATCAAAGAGACTACTCGCTCAGCGACGCTCGTTTGGTAGGCAGAACACTCGCTGAGAGAATCACGCTTGGTACATACTAGCGACTACCTCGTTGTTAGTTGCTAGCTCTACTCGCTTCTCGTTGATCACCAGCCGGCCGGTGGGGCAGGAGGTCAACCTACGCTAGGTCCGGGGTAGGTTTACCACAAGCCTGGCGTAGGGTGACTAATACTGCTGGGGTTGCGGGTTTATCTGAAAGGGATATCGCGGCCCCAGCACACAGGCAACGGCAGGAACACGGGTGAGTTTTAGTCAGTAAAAGTCTGACACTCCCTCTCGCTCCGCCCAGAGCGGGAGGAGTCATTTGACGATTACCCATCCAAAAAAAAAAAAAAAAAGGTTGACTAATACAGTAATTAAGACGTAGATATATGCCAGTGACCTTGAGTGGTTAGCTTGCGTGTTCTGTACTGAGCTCACGCAACGCGTCGTATGTTCAGCCAGTAATAGGACTCGCCCATCAAGGAGCACTGTCCCAAATTTGAGTATGCGCGTGACCGCAACCTAAACAATATGCTAAAATTCAAATTCCTACGTTGCATAGATCTCGGGACCAGTGGTGGCACAGTTGTAGTTCGTGAGTTCGAATCCAAGCAGGCGTTTTATTTTGTGAAAAAATAAAGCAACCGTCATACTTAACATTAATCCTCAACTTTAACATTATATTTATTTCAAAATGAATTCTGCAGTATTTTGATATAACAGAGGATCATGCTAAGCAATTTGAGGTATATTATAGACTCTCTATGATGAGGTGGTATTATAGACTCTCAAAGATTCAATTGGATTTGCTATTTTTGTTAACTATTTTACCTGCCTGTACCTAACATTGACTTCGATTTGAAAATAACACTGTGTTTTATGGTCCACAAGTCCTGAGCAAAATTTTGTATTACTATACTCCATTTGAAATAAGATTCGAGAATTAACAAAGACAACCTTTTTTACAGTCCATTCAACCGATTCTGACTTCTATTGCGCTGGTGGCATGACAAATGGCAGCTGCAGTAAACAGTTGGAATTGGAACCACTTTTTTTCTTCTAATGCCATCCTTATGCCTACGGTATGGAAGCCAAAATCATTTGAACGGACTGTAAAAAAGGATTATTTAAATGTTTCATCTTATTTCAAATGGAGTATAGATATGTAAGTAGTTCACCATAAATCGTAGGCTTCACAACAAAAAATATACATACCTAACGTAACACATAACATAACATCACTCCTTTACGCTCCGATGGGTTAGGCAGAGGTGTAGGGTACATTTCACCAGTTATGTTTAAGTCCCATAGTACTAAATATGAGGTGAGCCTATTGCGATCGACCGGGCACAAATCCAGACTCTGGTCAGCTAATGAGAAATTCCTGATAGGAAAACCCGATAACACTTTGCCCGACCTAGGAATCGAACCCAGGGCTTAGAAGTAGCGCTTGCCACCACTAGACCAACGTGGTAATCATTAATAATATCGTAAATATAACGCCCTTAGTTAACATTCCACGGCGGGGGTATAATAATAATACTTAATAATAATAATACTTTATTGATATAAATCCTTACAATATGCATGGTATCTAACAAAGCTCACAATAGTCAAGGCGTACAAAAACTGAAACCCTGACTCCTAAACTAGGAAAACCTGTGACTTAGGAGTCAGTGTTCTACTGCAACTTGGACACAATATACCTATGGAACTTGAGAGCTGGTAAGCTGATAATTATTCGAAAGAGTATATTATTATGTTATAAACTAATTTAAAAAACGTAAAAAAAAAAAAAAAAAAACTTAAATTATGTAGTTACATTTAAAGAATATACAATTTTTTTTTTTTTTTTTTTTTTAATAATCTAATTAAAAAAAAATCAAATTTAAATTACTGAGTGGTGGATTCTGATAAGTGTGTTTGGAAAACGTATGGTTTATTTGTATTGTGTATTTGAGTGTGTGTGTTTGTGTGTGTGTGTGTGTGTGTGTGGTGTGTGTGTGTGTGTGTGTGACTGGGAGATGGGTGTATTTTTGTGTTATGTGAGTATGATATGAGGAGCCTAAGTATGTGAATATGGTGGTGTCGGGTGTAAGACGGAGCAATCAATTTCTTGCGTGATTTGTAGACTGTGTTACGCGTTTTGTGTGGAATGTTGTGAGTTATGTTTGGGTAGTTAATAGTTCCTCAGTTTGAGCGTAGTCTAAGAGGTACAACATGTCTTTTAGCCTAATCTTTGCTTCGTGTTTGCTTAACCTTGCTATTTGGATGGTCTTGCTAATATTTCTGAAGACAAGAGAGCTCAGCACATATTGCTGTCTTCTGGCGAAGGCAGTTCTATGACCAGGAATTGGGCAAACTATTCTTTGACCACGTTTGTTTAAGTCTGGGAGAGGAAGTTGGCTATGTTTCAAAATTGTGGTTCTGAGTACAAATAACTGTCTCACGGTTAGAAGTTTGAGCTCGTTATAGAGCTTATGAGTCGGATAGCGAAAAGGCTTTTGCGACATAACCTTAAGTATCGCCCTTTGCGCACGCTCCAGCTCAAGGAATTTTGTTTTGGCCGATCCACCCCAAGCAAGAATACAATAGCCGATGATGGACTGGCAAAGTGCAGTGTAAACCATTTTTAGGGTCTCTAAGTCACCAGAATGCCTTAATGACTTGAATTAATGGATTGTTTTCCTGACTCTGCTGGCAATAGACTCAATATGCTTCGTCCATTTCAACCTATCATCGATTATTACGCCCAAATATTTTACCGATGTTACTGAGGGGAGCTCTATACAAGAGCAAGTTGCAGTATCCTGGCAGGTGTGAGCTCTAATTGAGTATATGTTTGGGGGTTTCGTGGTAGCATGAATAGAAAATGGGATAAAGTTTGTTTTTTGCAGGTTCAGGGTACGGGGATTTTTGTGAAGCCATTCCATGACTATTTTCAGGGATTCTTCAGCATTCGTTTTCACCTGGGCCCAGTTCTTCCCGTATACTACAATGGCTGTATCATCGGCATAGGTAAATATATTAGTAGATGTTAGAGTAAGAGTGCACAAGTCATTGATGTAGATTAGGAAGAGCGTTGGGCCAAGAACGCAAGTATGCACCACGGGTAATACTATTACATTGGAAACTGTTCATAATAGTAAAAAAATAAATTACCTTACTATGATTCACTCACTACTGTTAGTTACCACAGTTTATCTACTACTGTTTGACTTTATCTAAATACAAACTAAAAAAACCGGCTATGAGCGAGTCGGGCTCACACAATTAAAGTTCCGAATGGGGTTGTAAGGGAACTTCGCCTCCGCCTCCACGGAACTTCCGCAAAAATTCTTACCGTATCCGGAGTTATAACTCTTCAAACAAGTTTTTAACCTTGTGCGTTCTTATTACTGCCGTCGTACGAGAGAAGGGCACATCTATAATTTTGGTCAAACTAAGATAATTGGGATTAAAGTTTTTACCATATTCTGCTTCATAGTGTGGAAACCTATTGATTAAAAGAAAAAAAAATACTGATGATAGATGCGTGAAGGTTAGTACTATTCATATTTTTTACTTTTTAGTTTTTATATATAATTAATTATTAAATAAATTCAAATTATTCCTTTCAACTTAAGAAAAAAATATTTAAAAAATACCACTTACTACAAAGAAAAGGCATAGTTAACCAAATGTGACCTTTTCTTTTAATATTTCAAGCAAATTGGTCATTGAGTCTAAAAGAAAGGGCACATTTGTCTAATTGCGCCTTTTTAATGTAAATTGACTTAATGTTTTCTATAAAAAAAACAAATAATCATGTGAAGAAAGTTTAATATACTGTAAAACATATTTATTTGTCATGCCATTTCTGGTTAGCTTATCCAAATAACTGAAACAAAACTTAACAAATCTTCTAGGACACCAACATTTAAACAAAAAAAAACGTTCTCAATTAAATATTCAATAGTTATTTATAAATTAAGGGATAAGCATCTACCTACAAATTTTGGTTAATAAATAGAACTTATGAATTAGAAACAAAACATGCTAATACTTAAACTGAATTACACTTTTTAGTTAGTTAGATACTTAAGGAAAGTAAAAATTAAATATTTTTATTTATTTTACTAATTATAAATAGGTTGGACCCCGTTGGAACTTAAAAATGTATAAAAAAATTGTTACTCTAAATCACAATATGAAAAATAAATCAAAATATTCTTAATTCTTAATAGAGGTAGTAATAGAAGCATAAATTTTGGTTTTGAACCTTTATTAAGCTACTCTATTAGAGCTTATTTAATTGTTAATTTACAGGAAATAGCTTACACCCGTAATTATTAAAGGCACTCGTAGTTTAATATTTAAAAAAATACTATTATTATTTCGTTTATTTGTTTTGTCTTCTTATTTATTTACATTTTTAAATATTTCTTAAAAAACGATATAAAAAAAACATTTAAAAATATAAAAAATAGATGTCCGCCGGTGTCGGGAGCAGGGTCCAAGCTACCGGTGGTTAGGGCTGCAGAGACAGGAACCTCCTCACAATGCGAGCCGTATCGAGTAGTACTGCCTTCTGAATCAGGCCCTTGATCCAACCGCCTAACGACAGCCTCGAAAGATGTTGGTCGAGGCTTTCCGCAATCAGGCCATTGGCCGTTACGACAATCGGCACAATGATAGCCGAGGTCACATCCCACATGTCGACAACCTCGTGTGCTAAGTCGAGATATTTAATTTGTTTCTCTTTCTCAGCTTTCACGAGGTTCCCGTCATGCGGGATGGTAACATCGACTATCATTGCGCGGCGCGCTAATCGGTCTATCACCACTATATCAGGCTTATTGGCTACAATAGTCCTGTCAGTAATGATAGACCGATCCCAGTACAACGTGACATGGTCATTTTCGAGAACTGGGTCGGGCACATACTTGTAATACGGTACCTCAGAGTCAACAAGTTTATATTTCAAAGCAAGTTGCTGGTGAATAATCCTGGCCACTTGGTTATGCCTGTGTAAGTACTCGCCGTTAGCTAGACGCGAACAACCAGAGATAATATGTCTGATGGACTCACCCGGACGATGGCATGCCCGACACACGTCAACCGTCCCGTCCTTCATAATATGTCTCCGATAGTTATTCGTCAAGATAACTTCGTCCATAATTGCACAGACAAAACCTTCAGTTTCCCCGAAAAGGTCACCGAAACGTAGCCAGGATACGGACGCTAAGAAATCTACACCAGGCTCATGAAGAGCCCGATAGTAGCGCCCGTGAAGCTCCTTGCTCTGCCATACCTCCTTGCGGTCATCTGTAGTAAGTATTACAGGTTTGCGCCAGTTCTCTTTAGCCATGGAGAGCGGGGTGAGTCCCTTGTCCACTGCGACCACATCCCGGTGCATACCCACTTCGGCTTTAAAAAAATAATCCCTGAGGCTGCATACCTCGCGGTTGTGGAGGGTCTTAGCGTTTAAAAAGCCTCGACCCCCGCACTTCCGCGGGATGTACAGTCTCATCACCGATGAACGTGGGTGATGCATCCGGTTTGCGGTCAGGAGTGTACGGACCCTTCTGTCCAGGGCGTCGAGTTCGGTCTGAGTCCATTTGAGTATGCCGAAAGAGTACATCAAAACCGGCATGACCCAACCGTTGTAGGCGCGCACCTTGTTTCCGCCCGAAAGAAGGCTAATTAAAACCTTCTTCAGGCGACCAAAGAAGCGCTCCTTCAACGATTGCTTCATGTCAGCAACGTTGATGCCTAACGCTTCCGACATACCCAAATATTTATAGCTTTCGGCTGAGGAGAGGGATCTAAGGTGTATGGAGTCCGAGAGTTGAGTTCCCTCGGATTCCATAATCTCCCCTCGCTTTACATGCATGACTGCACATTTGTCCACACCAAATTCCATCCTGATGGCGCTACTGAATGTTTCAGTTACCTTCAGTAGCTCCATCAGTCGCAATTTGTTGGGGGCAAAGAGTTTCAAGTCATCCATGTAGAGGAGGTGAGATATGACCTGACCACCTCTCCTTAACCGATAGCCTAGACCTGAATCCTCTAGCAGTGTGCTTAGAGGATTCAGGGCTAAGCAGAACCAAAGTGGACTCAAACTGTCGCCCTGAAATATTCCCCGTTTAATCCATACAGGCTCATCATTCCCCTGGATCTGTCGACATCCTGGGTAGCGAAGGACCGTCCTCCATTGCCCCATACACGACATCAGGAAGGTGCGCAGAGTTGCATTTATCTTGTACAACTCCAGCACCCTCATGAGCCATGTATGTGGCACCGAGTCGTAGGCCTTCTTATAGTCTATCCAGCATATCGACAGATCCTTGCAGGATCGACGAACCTGTTGGCTTATGGCCATGTCGATGAGGAGTAGCTCCTTAGTTCCGCGGGACCCATTCCTACATCCATTTTGAGAGGCAGACATAACCGAGTTATTGTCAATGTGTGTGTTAATTTTCGCTCTCAAAATGGATGTAAGAAGTTTATAAACTGTCGACAAACATGTGATCGGTCTATAATTCTTGGGTTCCGCGGGACTACCTGACTTATGGAGCAGGTGGGTAACGCCTGTTGTAAGGAACTGTGGTAGCGACCCAGTCTCTAAGGATGACTGGAATTGAGATGCCAGGCAAGTGTGTGAACTAATTAGCCATTTTAGCCAAAAGTTGTGCAGTCCGTCCGGTCCCGGTGATTTCCAGTTCGGTAACGGACGGGCTGCACTGGCTATATCTAATGGCGTGATTTGCACCTTATCCATTTCTGGTATAGTTTCACACACTCGCTCGACATCCTGCATCCAGCCAGCCTCAGCGTGACAGACGGGTACCGACCATATGCTGCGCCAGAATGCACTCGTGGCGGCATCATCTGGGCGGCACACGTCTGTCACATTTTGTTCAGGCCGCTCCCAAGCTCTATATACCCACCTCTCATCGCTCTGGAACATGCGATTCTGCGTGTATCGGTCAACCCGCCGCTTATACCGTCGAATTCGGCTCGCCCATGCACAAACTTTCTGCTTCAGGAAGTCGATGCGCTCTGTAACACGGGACATGTATTCTTGAGGACTGATTCCAGTCCCCGAGAATGCCTGCCTTACAAAGCGCATCACTCGTGGTCGTGTATTGCCCTCCCTGAAGCAGTATAGTTTGCCAATGAGGACCCTGGTCCCATCAATACGTCGCTCGATCCTGCACTGCCAGGCTGGTACGGCTGGTTTTGGTCGAGTAGCTCCGTCACAGTTTGGGAACTTGACGTTAGCTAAACGACATGCCGCAACAGCCGCACAATACAGGATCGAGTGTGTATCAATGAGATCCTCGCTGCTCTCGAAGAAATTCTTAAGCTGCGAGTCCAAGGCACACACCAGCGCCCTATTTTTTTTGTGCATGGGTAAGCGTGGAAGTCGGGGTCTAAGTTCGGTCGGGGTGTGCCTATACTCGCGCAACGCATCCTCCAGTGCGCTCCTCAGTCGGACGTTGCACTGGCTACTTACTGTGTCAACCCTATCATCCTCTTCTGCAACACCATGATTGAACCGCGGCGGGATTGCATCAGTATTTGACGTTTGTGCCGCGGTTTGTGCCGGAGTTGATACGATATGGTTGCTCAGTACCTCTGAGCGCAGCCTATCAAGTGCGGCATCGTCCAACCTATGATTGCGTTGGATGACACGCACCTGATCCGACAGTCGTTGGGCCGAGACGTTGACGGTTGGCTCTAGTTCCTGAAATAGAGACAGCATCCTAACACGGTACGCAGTGAGGTTAGTTCCTCCCTCTGTAGACCCGTAATATGCGCGCATGACGTTCTCGTTCATAGACTGAGTCCATCTCATGCGCTGCACACAACCACCGGCAGCGGGGACCCGGCTCGAGGCCGGTTGGCCCCTAAGTCCCAAGCTTCTCGGTGGCCGGCCTCTCCCCTGCCGACGTACAGGTGTTGGCGACGTCGGCGGGGAAAAATACTCGTCACTCGAGCTCGACACAACTACCGCGGCCGTTGTCGTCACAGCGCTCACGATGGGGCTGGATACCGGCGGCGGCGGCGAAGCGGAGCTGAGCGACGAGTCCGGAGGTGGTGGGCGTGCTCGTGCAGCAGATCTCGTCAACATTTAGTAGTAGTTTTCATAGCTTTTATTGGAGGTGACATCTGTCACTTCACCTCCGTTATGATATTTTTTCATTAGGTCTATTTATGTGGTGCATTTTGTTATTTTTTATGTTTTATTTTGATTTAAAGGTTTTAAGCTTGTTTTCGGGTTCTGATATAACAAAAAAAATACTGCGTCGTGAATAAAACTATGAAAATTCAGGGAACTATTTTTCTGACGTGTTGACGTTTTTGTGTTGCCAGTGATGTTATTATTATTTCGTTTATTTGTTTTGTCTTCTTATTTATTTACATTTTTAAATATTTCTTAAAAAACGATATAAAAAAAACATTTAAAAATATAAATAATTATTATTATTATTATTATAAAAATTAAATGTAACTATAACAAACATAACATGGCACTTGGTTGAATTATCACAATGCAATATATTGGTAATAACTATAATATTAAATATATATTAAATAATCAGTTTTGCTTACAATAATAATTAAAAAAATAGTCTTTAATTTCAGTCTTCATAAATTTCTGTGAGATCAACTGAACTGTCGCTAACGGGTAGGGTTTCCCAAAAACCTCTTCTGTTGTCAGGCATGAGTGGCCCAAGCTTGGAAAGTATATAGCTGATTTCCACTCAGATGTTATACCTCGTGGAGAAAGCTTTTGCTTAGGCAATGGAATGCCAATTTTAAGATGAAAATCCTGGACTGTAATTTTTTTC
The DNA here is from genome assembly GCA_916701695.1 of Agrochola macilenta. NCBI lineage: Eukaryota > Metazoa > Arthropoda > Insecta > Lepidoptera > Noctuidae > Agrochola > Agrochola macilenta. The sequence continues at coordinate 15,032,891 of OU753560.1, read as the reverse complement.
ACCACAGTATTTGAACCACTATCAGCGACAGCTTTGCAAAAATCTTCAAAGTCATACACTCGCTTGTTCTTCTTAAGTGATTGCTCCACTCTATGGTGAAATTCATCGGCAGCCATAAAAGTATGACCAACTTCCAGATAACGCAGCACAACACTTTCAATATTTATACCCTTGGAATTGACTAAATATACTAAGTAGGAAAAAAGGCACCAAGTTTTAAAAATTGGTGCCTCGGCAGGCTTCTGACAAGCGTGGAGTCACTTCGACGTCGCAGGCACAACAGGCGCGTTTCAATCAAACCCTGCCCTCCTTTCCTCACCCCTAATCATAAATAATTTAAAGAAAAGACACAACTGGTTATTTGTGCATTTTATTACGTAAATTAATTGAGACATGCATGGATCATTAATTAAGTAGACAGGGCACATCTGGCATTTGAGCCTTTTCTTTATGTAATGTTTGTAGGTGTGCCTTTTCAAAGTAATTTTTTGTAAAAATTGAATGAAGTAATAGTCACATCTACGTATTTGTGCCTTTTCAATATAATGGTAAATAAATGTGCCTTTTCATTCTGTAAAACATGAATATTAGTCTCATTTGTGTCTTTTGAGCCTAACTGATCTCCGAATTCCTTGAAGATAAAATTTTACAAAAAATTGAGCAGATGTGCCTTTTTTTTCTGATTCTAAATATGTATGTAATTTAAACAAAAATGTTAGTTGTGCCCTTCTCTCGTACGACGGCAGATTAGACCTCCGTTATAACGGAGGTTTAATAAGCTTTATTTTGGCTTTATATTGTGAAAAAATAAAGCAACCGTCATATCCTAGAACCAAAAATTCGAAGTCACATGTGATATCCACCAGCCCGCACTGGGCCCGCGAGGTATATTACAGCCCACTCCCTCTCGAATAGAGGAGGCCTGAGTCCCAACAGTGGGAACATTATAGACTGATTATATAATATAGATCTCGAAAAAACAGAAAACAAAGTGATATAAAAACAGACAACAAAGTGATGATAGACAACAAAGTGATATAAAAACAGACAACAAAGTGATGAGTGATAAAGGTTCTGTTTTTTTTTGGAAGTACGGAACCCTAAAACAATTATATTAATGGTAAATATCTTACTCTCAGTGAACCCTGATCCTGTAGGTCACTCGTTATCGGTTTTTTTTTCATTTCAACAGTGCAAAGATAAATATTGCGTTGGTGTAGTTGTTGAACAAAACCTGTGATTAAAATTATTTTGTAATAATATAAAATTAATACTTAGTTGGATTGGTAGAGGAGGGGCTCGTGGCTAAATAATAACAGCCGCACGGGTCGATCAAAGGTTTAGCTACGCTTGCCTAGGTGAGTCCGTGAATGGGTGACCATTCATTACATGAAGACCCCGCCGTGCCTCGGAAAGCACGTCAAACCGATGGTCCTGGCTCTCATTTGTAGATCTTTGATAGTCATTACGTGTAGACAGAAGCCCGAAAGTCTGACATAACCAGTCTTACTAAGGGGTATCGTATTACCCAGTTACTGGGTTGAGGAAGACAGATAGGCCGTCGCTCCATGTAAAATGCTGGTATTGGACTGGACCAATTCAACTCACCATCATGCAAGTATGATGGTGAGTTGGATTGGTTGCCTTCGCCGTGTTATGACTATGAGTAGTCTGGCAAACTCGAAATAAATACTTGCGTGAGGGATATTAGTGAAGAAGCTCTTCCATAGAAATTAGTTCAAACACCATGACTATTTTTGCTGCTAAGCGTTGCTATGTTCTGATTTGAAGGGTAGAAGTGACGATAAAATGACAAGTACACACATGAGACATTTCATTTAGCGTTGTCTCTGGAAAGGCCACGCAAATGCTGGTATTGCAGATGAATATATATGTTGAGCAGTGGTGGCACAGTTGTGCAGTGGTGGCACAGTTGTGCAGTGGTGGCACAGTTGTGCAGTGGGGGCACAGTTGTGCAGTGGTGGCACAGTTGTGCAGTGGGGGCACAGTTGTGCAGTGGTGGCACAGTTGTGCAGTGGTGGCACAGTTGTGCAGTGGTGGCACAGTTGTGCAGTGGTGGCACAGTTGTGCAGTGGGGGCACAGTTGTGCAGTGGTGGCACAGTTGTGCAGTGGTGGCACAGTTGTGCAGTGGTGGTACAGTTGTGCAGTGGTGGCTCAGTGGTAACGACGACCGCAATTAACGAGTTGCAGGTTCGAACCCTGACAGGCTTTAAAAAAAGTGCAATACCTACGCGGTCAAAATGTATGTAGCAGCTGTTTTTTTTTTTAATAACCGACGAAAAATTTCAACGCCCCCTGCGTTGTTGGTTCAGAATCATGTACTGAATCCATGGTAACCGGCTTCGCGTCGATGTACCTGACACCCCGTATATCATGACACAAAAAAAAATACTTCAACGGTTTATTAAGTTTATTAAAGAAAAAACAGAACCGTCCGTATTCATTGGCGGACGCTTCGTGCGTAAACTCCAATAGTTCCAAACTGTCTGCTTCTTCAAAAAAGTCAAGAAAGTCTCGCAAAGTGCGAGCAATCCTCGAATTTTCGAAGAAGGTGACAGTTACAGCTTCTCTTGACTTTTTGGAGAGAGCTCAAACCACAAGAGCTCAAATAGGTATACAATCTATATCTATATATATAAAATGCTTTGTCCTGAATGACTGACTGACGGATCAACGCACAGCCTAAACCGCTGATCGTACAGACCTGAAATTTGGAGGGTGAGTTCTTTGTATTACGTAGGCATCCGATAAGAAAGGATTTTTCGAATTTCTACCCCTAAAGGGGTGAAGAAGGTGGGCAAAGTTTGTATGGGAGAAGGTGATTCCTTGGTCCAATCTACTTCAAATTTTGCATAATCATTCTTTAACAGAATTAATGGAAGACCTATTTCGTATTTTATTGAAATTCATTTTCTATTCGTTATTTATGGGTAGAAAGTTATTTTGGGAGAGATTTGCTTCGAAGTTGATATCAATACTCCTTAGTGCTTTTGATTTAAATAACATTTTATTTTGACACATGTTTGAAAGGTCAATCCGGTTTTATTCAAAAAAGGTTGACCTCACTTAAAGCTTCTTAAAGGCTTGGTGCTTGCAATGCAAATACTCTTTAAAATTGGAATGTCTCGAAAGTCACCGTACTATACATATTAGTACCGCATTTAAAGGTTTGTAAGCTTTACAGAGGTCTGTATTTATTCTTAGGATTAAATATTGTTCACCATCAAATTACCCCCTTTTTTTTTTTGATGTTGGGGTATTGTCAAATAACTTCACCGGCTCTGGGCGGAGCGGGAGGGTGTGTCAGACTTTTACTGACTAAAACCCACCCGTGTTCCTTCCGTTGCCTGTGTGCCGGGGTCGCGATATCCCTTTCGGACAAACTCGCAACCCCGGCAGGCATTGGCCCTTACGGACCCCGTCAGTTGGTGCTGACATCTCTTTGAGGCGCGCGTGGAACACAACGCGCCGTCGACCCGGGCCTGGTTCTTATCGGACGGCGAGCTAGTGTGAGTCTATCTGGCAGGCCCCAACGAGATTTATCAACAGGTGATAGGTTTACATAAGGACTTTATTTTGTACCTATAGAAAATAAATAAGATATATTTTGTACCTCGACAGTTTTTGATTAAATGACGTTTCTATGAAGTGTCTTGCTAGCGGGCCCCTTATGATTATTTTTATTGTTATTATAATTTCAGATCGCCCAGTAGTGCTCGGAGTTAGAAACTATTATGTACCTTACAAATCCAAAATTTCGACTTTCTGTGAGCTATACTTTAGACGATATTCGTTACTTAGACAAACGTCCAGCCAGCGGGCCCCTTTTTTAAATACTACTCTTTTATATCATACAATAGCATTAGGAGCTTGATACTATTATGTACCTTACAAATCCAAAATTTCGACTTCCTGTGAGCTCTACTTTAGAAGATATTCGTTACTTAGACAAACATCTAGCCAGCGGGCCCCTTTTTTAAATACTACTCTTTTATATCATACAATAGCATTACGAGCTTGATACTATTATGTACCTTACAAATCCAAAATGTCGACTTCCTGTGAGCAATACTTTAGAAGATATTCGTTACTTAGATAAACGTCCAGCCAGCGGGCCCCTTTTTTAAATACTACTCTTTTATATCATACAATAGCATTACGAGCTTGATACTATTATGTACCTTACAAATCCAAAATGTCGACTTCCTGTGAGCAATACTTTAGAAGATATTCGTTACTTAGATAAACGTCCAGCCAGCGGGCCCCTTTTTTTAATACTACTCTTTTATATCATACAATAGCATTAGGAGCTTGATACTATTATGTACCTAACAAATCCAAAATTTCGACATGCTGTGAGCTATACTTTAGAAGATATTCGTTACTTAGACAAATGTCCAGCCAGTGTTTTTTTTTTCTAAATATAATAATAATAATAATAATACCAGCCTGTCACTGTCCCACTGCAGGGCAAAGGCCTTTTCTAAATACTATTATTTTATATCATACAGTAGAATAAGGAGCTTGATACTATTATGTACCTTACATATCCAAAATTTCAACTTCCTATGAACTTCATAAGGTATTCGTTAATAAAATAAGTGCCTAGCTAGCAAACCCGTTTTCAAACATTATACCTACTATCATAATCACTCAATAGTGCTACTTAAAACAACAAAACTGGGATTAAGAAAAAGAGTAGTTCTTTTAAGTAGGAGGCTATGTAAATTATTAAAAGAGAAAATTTCATAGTAATTATAATCTTTAATGCGTAAATGATAGCGTGAACATTGACATGGAAGAATGGAAAAAAAAGTGTAGCGCTGTCTTTAAATAACGTGGGACAGGAAGATGATGAATCTTTAATCTGTTTAAAGATAAAAAATATTTAGTAATGCAATGGGTATAACGAGCAAAGGCATAATTGTATTTTTGGCAAACGCAAATTTTACTATGTCTGTTGGTTGAATACTTATTCAGATAACGAATATCTTCTAAAGTATAGCTCACAGGAAGTCGAAATTTTGGATTTGTAAGGTACATAATAGTATCAAGCTCCTAATCCTATTGTATGATAAAAAATAGTAGTATTTAAAAAAGGGGCCCGCTGGCTGGACGTTTGTCTAAGTAACGAATATCTTCTAAAGTATAGCTCACAGGAAGTCGAAATTTTGGATTTGTAAGGTACATAATAGTTTCTAACTCCGAGCACTACTGGGCGATCTGAAAGTATAATAACAATAAAAATAATCATAAGGGGCCCGCTAGCAAGACACTTCATATAAACGTCATTTAATCAAAAACTGTCGAGGTACAAAATATATTTTATTTATTTTCTATAGGTATAAAATGATGTCCTTATGTAAATCTATCTACCTACTATCTATCCTATCTACCTATCACTTGTTGATAAATCTCGTTGGGGCCTGCCAGATGGACTCACACCGAGCTACGCATAGCTCACCGTCCGCAAGCCCGCGCCTACGGTGGCCGGAAGTCGGCTCGCGACTCCCGACGCCCGAGGCGTCTCTTGCGGCGACTAGGGGCGCGAGGGCGCGCATCTTGCATCTCCCTCGCGCGCTCCGCCTCCTCCTTCGCGAGCATTACTGCTTCGCAGAAGGAAGTGACGGCATCCCATGCACTCTCGCTCCGGACCATGGCCTGAACCAGGGCCGGACGCGAGAGATCGCCGCCGCCGATCGCCTCCGTGAGGACACGGCGGTGCCCCACCCAAGCAGGACAGACCTCCACCGTATGCTCCACCGTGTCCTCCGGGATCAAATTACCCCTGCGAATTCAAGAGAGTGCAGTTTCCCATCAAAGTATGCTTGGCAATGACTATAAACAAAGCTCAAGGTCAAACTCTTAAGGTAGCGGGAGTAGACTTAAGGGAAAGCTGCTTCTCCCACGGCCAGTTGTATGTGGCATGCTCCAGAGTAAGCGCACAGAGTAGCCTGGTGATTCTAGCACCGGAAAGAAAAACAAAAAATATTGTTTACAAAGAAATACTGCGGTAGGTGTAGTATTTCGATTTCTCGCAGAACTTTCGCCAGATCAAAAGCCGAGTTTCATGTTCAGTTTTTTTTTTTTTTCAAGTTTTTTTATTTTTTATATCCCTACGAGTATAATAAAGATTGTTATATTTTATAATTATTCAAACATTTTAACATAATAATTTATATGTTATAACAAAATTAACATAAAAAAACAATAAAAAAAAACGAAGGAACGAAGTTCCTTTCGATTAATTTGTGAAGGAATTGTAATATCGACTTCGACTTCGACTTTGACTTCGACCTCGACTTCGACTCCGACTTCGACTTCAACTTCGACTTCGACTTCGACTTCGACTTTGACTCCGACTTCGACTTCGACTTCGACATTGACTTTGAGAGAGAGACAGACAGACAGAGAAACACGCGCACGCCGCTCGGCAAATTACGGCTATTTTTTTCCGTCTAGCCCCCTTTCGCAACGCGCGATAAGGAACTTCGTTCCAAAAATACTATTAGAACTATTTTCGACTTCTACGCGGACGAAGTCGCGGGCAAAAGCTAGTCTATATATATAAAATGCTTTGTCCTGAATGACTGACTGACGGATCAACGCACAGCCTAAACCGCTGATCGTAGATACCTGAAACTTGAGGGTGTATTCTTTGTATGACGTAGGCATCCGATAAGAAAGGATTTTTCGAAATTCTACCCCTAAGGCGGTGAAAAAGGTGGGCAAAGTTTGTATGGGACAACGTGATTCCTTGGTCCAATCTACTTCAAATTTTGCATAAACATTCTTTGACAGAATTAATGGAAGACCAGTACCTCTACCATGAGTTGTTATCGAAAACTTACTCGCTAGCGCTAGCGTATTAACACGTTCAATGCCGGGACGCCTCCTGGAGGGTTCACCTAGTCGCTTATGGGATGCCGGGAACCCTCGAGGAGGGCTCATTTTAAATGTAGGTTTTTCTTAGCGAATACAGCATTATAAACCTTGAAAATAAAATCTGATGTATATTTTAACAAGATTTATTAGTTTAAACGTTGGTTTTAAAATCCAAATTTTTTTACTTTCAAAATGTTTTGACCACGGTTAAAAATATTCACAAAAAATTAAAAATGTTGGAAAATACGTATAGCGACAAGACCCCCTGAACATACTATTTTACGTCGTTTTACAGTGTTTTATAATATGGTTTTAAACCTAATGCCGTTGACCGTGCGCGATGGTTAACTTTAGCGCAAACGTAATGCCGGTGCCTCCTGGAGGGTTCACTTCCAATATGTTTGGTGGAATGGCGTATGAGCTTTATGAAAAGAGGGTGGAGTCGGAAGTGTTAACGTGGTTCAAATAGATTTCGATAATGCTCGCACCATGAGTTTTACGGAGTCTTACGCAGGCGCTAAGGTAAGCTCGATAGATCGTGTCGTCTAGCTAACTTCACTCTTATGTTTTGTTTCTTTCTTTCTCAGTAATAAGAAGAGAGAACGGCTCATATGATCAAAACGCTATCACTATGGTAACAATGTTATGACAGTCAATATCATAAAAAAATCCGATTAAATAAAAAGGTTGGCGGTTAGTGAACTACTTACGGTATTTAGGGGTTGTTCAATTTTTATTCCTTATAATAATTATGTACGTCTATTCAATTTGTAATTACTTTGACGATGTGTGATTTGCGGTGTTTTTTATTAAAATTTAAAATGAACTATGTTTTCAATCAGACAGCTGGATTGGCACAATGTCGGTATATACATAAACGGCGAGTTCTTGAACCATCTTCGCTTCGCAGATGACATGTTTTGGTGCACATGCAGAACTCACTAGATAAGGGGAGCCGAAAATGCGATCTTCAAATGAACGCTGAAAAAACAGGTGTACCTATTAAGTAACAGCTTATGAGTACCAACGGTGATTATAAGACACACCAATCGTATACGTAGACAATTGTGTTTATCTCGGGCAAAGCATATCATTTAATAAAGCTACCGAAAATTAAATAGATCGCAGGATAAAGAGTGCATGGAGAAGATATTGGTCGTTGAAAGAGGTATTTAAATCACGCATCCCTATTCGCCTGAAAAAGAAAGCTATGGAAACCATTATATGACCTACTCTACGGTTGCCAAATTTGGACACTAACAAAGGCAGTTATAAAAAACTTCAAGCCTTCCAACGAACAATGGATAGGAGTATATTAGGAATTAAACTCAGAGACCGAAAAAAAAGCAAATACATACCGACTATGCACTCAAATAATAGATGCTGTGGAACTAGCTTGCAAGTTGAAATGGCGATTGGCAGGACACGTAGCCAGAGCCACAGATGGAAGCTGGAGTGAGCGGGTTCTCCATTGGTACCCTCGCGATACACCACGCACCCGAGGCAGATCCCGTTGCCGGTGGTGCGACGATATTGTGGCCGTGACCGGCCCCACTTGGACTAGAATAGCCCAAGACAAACGAATGGCGAAAGATGGAGGAAGCCTTCGTCCTTAAATGGGCACCCAATATCAATTGAAAAACATTGTGTATATAATTTATTTTATTTTACTTAATATGTTAAATCAATTTATTTATTTAATTATCTATTCTTGTTCATCTCATTATTGTTAAAACGCATGTTTATATTGTAATATGAATGAATGATATAAATGTAGGTACTTTTTGGGAAATAAAAGGCTTAAATAAATTAATATTTTTTTTCTTGAAATTCACGATGTGCACGTCGTTGATCTCCAAATTTAGCGGCCTCTAACATATTCCAAGCTAAATAAGCTCTTCCAGCCATTTTTTGACTTTAAAAGACTCAAAAACGTATATAATTTTAATGTAAACATGTTTCACACCTCAAAATGCTAGTGAGCTACGTAACTAGTATCGCAAGCGTATTTTTCGATAGCGTCTGTCGAATTAGTGACTCATGGTGCCGTTTTGTATGGTGACAGCTGAAAACGTTAGTGACTATCGAATAGATTACGTTAGGATTCTTACCTATCGAAATCTATAGTGCTCTTGGTACGAATTTTAATTCTTTCAGTGACCGCTAGGGGCTCTGTACAATATATTTTCATATAAATCATTGACGGAGACGCTAGCGAGTTTTGACATTATCGAAATCTATTTGATTCACGTTAATACGCTAGCGTATTTAACGCTAGCGAGTAAGTTTTCGATGGCAACTCATGGTAGAGGTACTGTTTCGTATTTTATTGAAATTCATCCCTTAACGGGGTTAAATAGGGGTAGAAAGTTATTTTAGGAGTGATTTACATCGAAGTTGATATTAATACTCCTTAGTGCTTTTGATTTAAATTACATTTTATTTTGACACATGTCTGAAAAGTCAATCCGATTTTATTCAAATAAGGTTGAACTCACATAAAGGCTTGGTGTTTGCAATGCAAATCTATATCTATAAAAATCAATGCCACTATTCGTTGTAATTTTATAACTCAAGAACGGCTGGGCCGATTTAGCTGATTTTGGTTTTGAAATGTTTGTCATAGTCCAGGGAAGGTTTAAACGGTGAGAAAATTAGGGTAGGGTAGGTAGGGTAGGTAGGTAGGTAGGGTAGGTAGGGTAGGTAGGTAGGTATGTAGGTAGGGTAGGTAGGGTAGGTAGGGTAGGTAGGGTAGGTAGGGTAGGTAGGGTAGGTAGGGTAGGTAGGGTAGGTAGGGTAGGTAGGGTAGGTAGGGTAGGTAGGGTAGGTAGGGTAGATAGGGTAAGTAGGGCTTAAAGCTACCCGTGCGAAGTCGGGGCGGGTAAAGCTAATACTCTTTAAAAATAGGTACCGCATTTGAAGGTTTCTAAGCTTTACAGAGGTCTAAGCTTCACGGAGGTATTTATTCCTAGGATTCCCCTAACACTATCAAATTACCCCTTCGAATTCAAGATGGTGCAGTTTCCGATCAAAGTATGCTTCGCTATGACTATAACCAAAGCTCAAGGTCAAACTCTTAATGTAGCGGGAGTAGACTTAAGGGAAAGCTGCTTCTCCCACAGCCAGTTGTATGTGGCATGCTCCAGAGTAAGCGCACAGAGTAGCCTGGTGATTCTAGCACCCGAAGGAAAAACAAAAAATATTGTTTACAAAGAAATACACCCGTGTAACTTTCGCCAGATCAAAAGCCGAGCTTCGTGTTCATATTTTTTTTTTTTTTCCAGTTTTTTAACCTTTATATCCCTACACTATAATAAAGATTGTTATATTTTATAATTATTCAAAAATTTTAACATAATAATTTATATGTTATAACAAAATTAATAACGTAAAAAAACAATAAAAAATCCTATTAGAACCATTTTCGATTCGCGGACGAAGTCGCGGGCATAAGCTAGTCTATATATATAAAAGAAAGTCGTGTTAGTTACACTATTTATAACTCAAGAACGGCTGAACCGAATTAGCTGAAAATTGGTGGAGAAGTAGCTTAGAACCAGGAGTCTAACATAGGATACTTTTTAGTAGGGTAGGGTAGGTAGGGTAGGAAGGGTAGGTCGGGTAGGTAGGGTAGGTAGGGTAGGTAGGGTAGGTGGGGTAGGTAGGGTAGGTAGGGTAGGTAGGTAGGTCGGGTTTTTTTATATTTGATTGATTGCGGAACAAAGGTCACCGGGTCAGCTAGTATAAAATAAAAATAATAAATTGAGTAATACTTATACCATAAAAATAAATAATTAACTATCGTCTGTAGGTTCCCAAATAAGCGTCGCAGTTGGGGCAGTTGTGCTCCGCGTTCTTAAGGAGGGCAAGTAGTACGGTAGTCCTGCGCATAATACACATAAACTGCAACAAAGAACATGCAATTGTAAATAAGGCCTAACAAACAGACCGAGTTGCGGCTACGGCAGTCAATCTCACTGGAGACTACAGATAGCGCCCCACTCCGCGATTATTGTTATATTAGAAAACTCCAGTTTTAGAACTGCACGGGGAATCCACACGCCTTTCTGACTTTTTAAGAGATGTATTCCATTTTACGTATGCAACAGCAATGTACTATCGCGGACACTGGCGCTTGAACACTTTTCGACCATGGTATCTATAATTTTTTTTTTTTTTTTTTAACGTTGCCCCACACTAAGAATTTCTTCCTGTATCGTGGGTGTGTTTACAAACATGGAAACTCACATACACTAACACCCAGACCCGGAACAACTACTTGCAGATCATACAAATATTTGTTCCGTGCGGGGATCGAACCCGCGACACGTTGCGCAGCAGTCGATCGCTCAGCAACTGCGCCAACCGTGTCGTTAATCAAAATGTGATAAGTTAAACTTATTCTTCTACTCACCAACATAAGACCAATGCCGTTAGATGGGTCTGCATGGTAGTTTGCATCGTAACAGCGGTGAGGATGGGAGCGCCGCAAGACGGACAGGTCACCGAGCACAGCTTGGGACCAAAGGCTACTTGAACCAATGGGGGCATTTTGTTTTCAGGGGTACTTGGAACATTTGGGGTTTGGGATTTGAGGGTGTTTGGGCCATTTGGGGCCTTTGACTCAGTGGTAGGTACTTGAGACATTTGGAGCTTGGGATTTAGGGGTACGTCCGCAATTTTTTAAACCCTGGAACAGAAAAGAGTAAGTTGTTGTGATTACGTATTTGCGCAATGTGATCTTTAAAATGCTTATAGGGGTCCAAAGACGATCTCGAGGTCGCTGCGTGCTGAGTCTAGATCTACGCTCGTATTACGTGCATAAAACGCCTTTTCTGGAATTGAATTTGACACGCACGGAAATAGAACGGTAGCTTGTTATACATCGTTCTTATCAAGGTATTCTCGGGGTTCGTTTAAACTGCGTTTTGCAATAAAAAAACCCAGGAAAGCTATTTTGAAGTACAGTAGATAATAAAGGCTCTACCTATCTACGTACAGTCGCGGTCTAAAAATGTTTATCAGTTTTCAAATTAGGTTCTTTATCACACTGTGCAGCAAAGTCTATAATGCTATATCTAGGTACTTGTTACTTTTTAATAGTTGTGAAGCATCTATTCTAACAAGAAAAATGTTAATACGATATGATTATTTCTTCCTATTTTTGGGTTTTTCGTAAGGCTCATAAAGACTGGCGCGACTTGTCACGCGTCATGTCGCGTGGCGTTTCTGCGATATTTTCGCCACGCAACACTTTTCACACTAGCGCGCCACAACAGTGCGACCAAAGGAACATTTTATATGGCGTCGCGTCGATATCACCGCGATAAAGCATCGCGCCAGCAACGCGACACAAGATAATATTTTCTGTGTCGCGGCGCGACTGGTTGCTCCCGTGTGGAATGACGCACGCGTTTTCATAGAAATTGTTCTACGCATTTAATCACAGAAGCGCGTCGCGCGACTGTCGCCATATAATGGCAGGATATGCTGGAACCCAAATTGTAACGCCTATTGTACCATATTCTTGCAAATAAATATATTTGATTGATTTGATTGATTGATTGATTTATAATACGGATAATCAACAGATAAATGAATACGGTACGAAAAACAGGAAAATATATCGGGATATTATTCTTTTGTTAAAATTAATTTAATATGTATGGAAGTATGGATATGGAGCCAATTAGCAATTTCGTGGCCATGATGACCACAAGCCGGTTTAGGTGCGACTTTTATAGGTACTATTTATAAAATTAACAACGGAAAATAGTTATCCATCGTAATTTGCTTCATGAATATAATTAACATAGCCGTGTAACCTACCTATGTAAGTGATCATTAAAACTAAAAAAATATAGGTATCTTGTTGTTTTTTTTTTTTTTCCTTATTAAAAACAGACGCACGCAATTGCAATTTTGTTTACATTGTGTTGATCTAGTAATTTAGTTAACTTAACAACACGTAATCCCCAAAGGGTTGGGCAGAGGTGTACCTATAGTACCTACTTACACCCATATTTTACCAGTAATGTGTTAAAGTATAGCATAAGGCTACCTGTCCACTGGAGCGGAGTAGCGGTCTGCCAATATTAACCAATGGAATTGCATAAAACCTCCGCTCCGGTTCAGTGGACAGAGATTTGCGAACTAGTTTAAAAATTCATACAAAACCGGGAAGCGCAGCGGGGAAACGGAGCGGAGAAGTGGAGACGGGAAGCGGAGCGGGGAAGCGGAGCGGAGAAGCGGAGAGGGGAAGCGGAGAGGCGATGTGGAAAAATACGTGAACTCAGTCTAGCTCCGCACAGTCCGCAACACCGCTCCACTACCTCGCTTCGCACAGTCCGTAACTCCGCTCCGCTACCTCGCTCTGCATCAATGGACAGATACTGTCCGCAACCCCGCTCCACTCCGCTGCCATTCTCCTCTCCGCTGCCTTGCTCCGCTTCAATGGACAGGCAGCCTAATCAGACTATAGTGTTTCCACTGCTGGGCCTCAGGCCTCCTCTCTTCGAGAGGGAGAGGGCTGTAATCCACCACGCGGGCCCAGTGCGGGTTGGTAGATGTCACATGTCTTCGAATTTTTGGTTCTAGGACATGCCGGTTTCCTCACGATGTTTTCCACACAAACACGTATTTGTTTGCGTGATGCTATTGGTATAAAACCGTAAATGAATTAGAAATTAGACATTTGACGTCGAGCCATTGGTATCAGCCGGTTGGTTTTATGTAATTCAAAGTTGGGCTTACGCCAACTAGCAAAAACTAGTCTTATAAAAGTCACCAAAGAGCTTTTTCCACGAGTTATTGCACTGGGAAATGAGTCTTGTTGTGGTCTTGTAGTGTCTAACAAGACCCGATTTGGGCACTTTCAAAACGTCTAGTTCTGCTTTGTTTCTGTAAAAGCATTGTAACGTGCTAGTTAAGACTTGATTTTATCTTGTAAGCGCATTCATTTATGCTTTGAATCACAGACTTAGCCAATCATCATCTGCCTAGCCTTTTCCCAACTATATTGGGGTCAGCTTCCAGTCTAACCGGATGCAGCTGAATGCCAGTATTTTATATGGAGCGACTGCCTATCTGACCTCCACAACACAGTAACTGGGTAATACGATACCCCTTGGTAAGACTGATTGTCAGACTTTCGGGCTTCTGACGACCCGTATCGACTGTCAAAGATCCACGAATGACAGCCGGGACCAACGGGACCAACGTGCTTTCCGAGGCACGGAGGAGGCTCGGTATGTAATGATGGTCACCCATCTACAGACCAACCCCGGCAAGCGTAGCTTAACGTGAAAGATCGACCCGTGCGACTGTTACTACTTAGCCACATGCATCAGAAACATTTACTTAGCGAATCTGAGCATAAACTGAAAAAAATCCTTTAAAAAACTATATAATGTTATTTAAGTTCCGGACAACAGCAATTAGGAATAAGTGATACGTGTGTGTGTAAGTGAAATAATAATACGAACTTAAGTTTTGTCATATTGGTGTATATGTAAATTTTCAATGGCGTCGCGGGCCATTGAAAATTATAAATATTTTTTAAACGAGTTTGAAGTATTTTTGGAATAAATTAAATTTGGACACTGACTTGACTGAGACTATTGCAAGCGTACGTTAGAAGTACTATTCCTATGCTTCTATGGGATCTATTGACACTTGTGTGATATGCCTGCCTTATTTGGACGCCATAAAGTTTTTCATATACTTTCAATGGAACCCCAATTTAGGTTCCATTGAAAGTATGTAAACCTTTAAAATATATGAAAACCTGACATTTGTACGAGAGAGGATACTGTAAGACCTTGTTGTCAAATTAAGGGGTTGTTGTTGGGATCTGATGGTGCTATTCTACCAGAGTATGCATTCATATTTTCCGTTTCGGATCTAAATACTTCATTTCAACATGGTGTTGTTGGCGTTTATAGATGTCGATATTTTTTTTCTTTCTTCTGAATCAGAATTATTTCCAGAAGAAATCGATAAGTCTACGTCTACGGAACCACTAGCTTCATTATCGTTGCGTTGACTCGAAGATTGCTCTTGTGCAAACAATTCCTCCAAATCAAGAACTTCTTCGTCTTTTTCTTTGTCTTGAAAATGTACAGAACCACTAGCTTTATTGCCGACATTAAAGTCGTGTTTAGCGAATTTTTCATGTAAAAGTCATAAGTTTCATCGAAATCAATGCTAATTCTCACCCGTTCGCCCGGGTTCGATAGTGTTGTGTCTTGATCTTGATCCTGGTCGTCTGTGTCTGGCTCTTGAAATGTTGACTGAAAGTATGTAGCGAACAGGTTACTGATTTCTTCTCCACTGTCTGCGGTTGCATCTTGATATTTCAGAATATTAGGGAAGTTACTATTACTTCTCTTGCATTTAATATAGGACCAAAAAAATTTGGGTTCTTGATAATCGATGCCTCGACTTTATCCATATACGTACGGTAACAAGATTTCTCTACTTCTGCAGCTCTATGACGCAATAAAGAAAAGGTTTGGTAATCGGATATATACTGATCTCTGATTTCATAGAGTTTGTTATAAAAATGATTAACAGCATTCTCTAGTGGCTCAGCACCCAGCAACTCATCCCAGTCAACGTCATCAAGAGCGGACATGATAGCAACATAGTCTCCTTTGTAGAACTGATATTTAATGTTATTTTTTTCTGACAGTGAGTGTATTTGAACAAAATCAGCCTGAATCGTAATGGGTTTGTGATGCATGTCAATAGGTACTGCTAATGGGTCAAGACATTCGTGTATGTCTAGGGACCCATTAAAAAATGCGAGGTCTAGCAGTCTGTCATTCACGTTCCGTACATTATTAAACTGAGATAAGTTACAGATATTTATAGTATCGAAGAATTCAATAAGATAGCGGTTTGAATAGTTTTGTGGTAGTAATTCAGCGCTGTCATTCGTGTGACACAATTCTACTTCATTACCAAAGTTAAAGTCAAAAGTTAAAGTATGTAAATATGCAATGGCCTTTGTAGTCCCATGAAACATGAGGCTTCATGGGCTAGTGCAAATCTTGGGGTCCATTCGATTTATCGAGTCTGGTTAAACTACGCTGGGATCGGTGCATTTCATTTATTCATTCATACTATTTGACCTGTTATAGATTAGTCCAGGTTTTGTCTCGATTTGAAATGTGTGCATTATTCACCATCTGCCCAGCCGTTTTCCAACTAAGTATGTTGGGGTCGGCTTCCAGTCTAACCAGATGCAGCTGAATACCGACTAGCTTAACAGTAAAGGTAAATAATCCGATAGGTTTCCCGTTTTTAGCATTGTTTATTGTCTGTTGTATATTGAAACTCTCTCCTCGTTCTTTCTTATAAGACAAACAAGCATACTCACGTAATTGGTAAGTAGTTATCGTCAAGTAGTGGATTTACTGTAGACATAGGACATCTGCAGAACTGACTTAAATGCCGGTGCGTTGTCCACCCTAGAAACAAAGTTCAAATTTGTCATGTGCCTTTTAATTACATGAGATTCTGCAAAGCTGCTTGGCGGCAGAAAAACCGATGTATGATGGTTGAGCTTTCCCTACGAGGTCTTACCCCTTCGCCACGACCTACACGTTCAAGCGACACGCGATTTGCGGAGCGACGGACGGAAATGACGCTCTCGCGAGTCGCTCGACGAACGCAGTGTCGCAAGTCACATCGCTCGAGGCCGTGAACCCGTTTTGCAAATAGAGCTACTATACTATCTAACGGGTGCTAATTAAGGCAGCTTCTTTAAAATGTCAGTCTCGTCTTCAAATATATTTAGTTGTCTAATGAATTAATAGGTCAGCGACGAACTTTTAGCGTCTAATAAATGGTTTTCAAGCGACCATATATTGTAAAACAAGCTACTGTTAATATGACGCAGCCTGGTGATAATTCTTATGCAACAAAATTTGTGATATGTCTACGCATTGTCAGCTTCTAATAAGTGTATCAACTGCATCTATAAAATAATATCAACGTACTCTAATTTCTTATAGTCACCTTTATTTTTATACGTTAGCATATGTAATTGATGAGTGAATCTACTATATTTGAACATAAAATTACCTTATTATTGTCATCAAATAATGGTCAATGAAAGCTCTAATTTCATGTATTCACCTATCTATTTATAATGTTACCATAAGTAATTGATGACTTGACTATTATACCTACTCAATTGAACATACAAAAAATATTGTCATCAAAAACAAATGCGACGTAATGCATCTTGCGCTAAATAGAATGCCAGCCAGGCATTATATTTAGCGCAAGGTGCATTACGTCGCATTTGTTTTTGACACACGGCTACACATCAAGCTATACATTTCCAGTTTAAGCTCACCTCGCATGGTACGGAAATCGTCTACAATACGAGATCAGCATAAACTGGAAATGTATAGCTTGATGTGTAGCCGTGTGTACAAAGAGGAACGAGAACTATTAGAAATGTTTAGAAACGTTTCCGAGGCTTGCCGTCAATTTGAATGTCCATGTCAATCTTGAAAAGATAACACATTAAAGTAGCTACATCAATATAATCAATCATGAATAATAAAGCATATAATTACCAAACATTTTGCCTATGTGGATAACGACATACCTAACAAAACAGATAACAGTGATAACAGAGGACTTGTTATCATTATTTATGTCCATGGTAATATAAATGACTTATTGTTAATATAGTATGATAAAAGTGCATCGAATTATTTAAAAAAACAGTTATCAGTTCTCAGAAAAACAAAATATTGGCAAAACAGGATACTTTTACCCGCATATGAAGCATAGTATATAACGTTTTGATTAATCTATCTATGAATCTTTATATGAATGATCCTTACATAATGTTTTTTTTTTTTTGTGGGGACGTCCTCATGGATAGACTCCGTCTTGGGAGAACGGAGGGTTATGTTGGACTCCTACCGACTTAAACCCCACTGTTCCTACTACTACTATGAGTCGGGGGCCCGGGAGATGAATTTTAGGTGCGAAGTTACATAATAAGTGGTGGAGTATCCTTATGTGAATATTTTATCGATTTACCAAATATTAGGTTAGATTAGGCATGACAATTTATTGGCAGTAATAAAATTGGTGCAAATTGTAGGTTGGTTGTTTGCTAATCTAGTATTGTGGCTTATCGATATGTTTCTTCCAAAACAAAATACAAAAAACTTGACGATAAATAGACAAGTATAGTTGTCGCATTTTAAGCGTTGTGCAGACCAGACTAGCGCGACGTGACGGCGGCGGCGCGACGCGACACCGGTAATTGTTCTACCGTGAAGTTTTTTGAAATTGTATTGTTAGAGCCCGTCGTGCTGTCGCATCACGTTAGTCTGCACGAGGCTTTAGCGTGGCAATAGTGGTTATTGACCCACCTACATTTTCTAGAATTATTTATTTAAAAAACTGAAATAAATTTCGTTAACGTTCTGAATCAATATTTATCGTGATTTTCAACATGTTCCAATGAGGAAAAACCATACACATATTATTGTTCGGGTGCCTATGGCGAGTTACTAAGGAAAGGGCCATGACCGCTATAGCCATGCTAAAGCGACTCGGGTATAACCATAACGATAATAATTATTATTAATCAATAGTTTGTAAAGAAATTAACACCTGACAGATTTAGTTTAGCAATCACGTCTAATTAGTGGACTACAGGAGTTAAACGCAAGTTTTATAATGCCTAAAAGTATTGTATTCCAATGAAGTAAACAAACAAAAAAAAAAACTTCACGCAATATACTAGTTAGATGTGCGTTGAAAACATAACACAACTAATTTGATAAGATAGAAAAAAATTACGAAGATACCTGTAAACATTTCTTTTATTAGACTAAAAACCATATTAATTAATATTATACATGCAATCATTCTGCGAGCATGCGTTGCTCCAACCCCAAATCAATTGGGATATGAGTATTAGCACAACGTCTGCATCGTAAGGGGAGCCCTTATTCATAATTATAGAGTAGAATTGTTTAATAATTTATTTAACATGGTTAAACAAAACTATAATAAAATTATGCATATTTTTTTGATAGTAATCTTAACCTCGACTTGGAAATGTTCTCATATAAAACAGGCAAACTTAATAAACTAGGCATAAAGTGTATATTTGGAAGTATTTTCAGTCGCATACTTGTTGACATCAAAAATTACCCATTGGATTATGACCACGAAAATTCACCAATATCTCTGACGAGTAAAGCAAAGTAAAGTAAAGTACAAAATAAATTTTCGTCCCACCCTTTAAAAACAATGCCATTCATGATAAACAACAATTTACAATGTTCCATCAAACTATAGCTGGAATACTGAATAAATTAGATTTATTTGAAATAACAATAACTGAGTTGACGAAAGACACGGGTGATATAGACTTTATATGTCTTAGCGAAACTTTTATACAATCCGGTCATGAATGTAATCTTAGACTTACAAACTATAAGTTAGCTGCGAATTATTCAAGATCCAATAAAAACGGGGAGGTACGTGCATATTGGTGAAAGAAGAGTTAATTTTTAGCCCATTACAAATAACAAATGAAATCTCTAGCGATTATACTTTCGAATGCTGCGGCATAGAAATTCCGAGTCACAACTTAATACTAGTATGTGTCTATAGAATCTCCGATTCTGACACTGTAGGCAGGCATATTTAAAAAAAAATTGAAGTATTGTTGCGCAAATTAACTCAGAAAAGTAGGAATTGTATCATATTATGCGGATACTGGAATATTGATATCCTAAAAGACACTACACAAACAAGAGAATTAATATCCATTTTAAATAATTTCAACTTATTGACACATATTAAAATGCCCACTAGGAAAAAGAGCTGCATAGATCAGATAGCCAGTAATATCTCGACCCAAGACACTAAAAGTAGTTTACATAACCTAGCCCTCTCAGATCATGATTCTGGGCAGTCATTAACGTTCTTTCTTCCTATTGCTAATAATAAACCGAAGACAACAAACTTCTTTTATGAGGTCAAAAGAGATTACAACAAAAACAATATTAAAAAAAATCTTGATTGTATTGTAATCTTGTAGATGCTTTAAGTTTTAATGAAATTTATGAAGAAACAGATTGCAACAAAGCATTGAACATATTGCATTATGTTCTACAAACTATGTTTCCCCGAAATAACAAGGAAAATATTTAATAAACCAATAAAAAATAAATGGATTAGTAAAGGCATAAAAATATCATGCATAAAAAAGAGAACTTTATATTATAATTATCAGCACGATGCCCTAAGTAAAAAATATCATTTAAAACGATACATGACCTATTCTAGAATTTTAAAAAGATGTATATCAAATTCACAATTAATAAATAACGAAAATCATATATATAATTCTAAAAATAAATGCAAAGCGACATGGTCTATTATAAAAAGTAATATAAATAACGATGATAATAATAAAAATGACATCAAAGAGTTAATAATAAATAATAAGATAATTAATGATCCTAATGACATATGTAATCAATTCAATAACTATTTTATAGAAATGACCCATAAGTTTAACCTTAGCAATAATAATAACGTTAGTAACATTGACATTACCACTAACACTGACAGTATCTTTTTGACTCCAGTAAATGAACAAGACATTATAAAAATTATCGGCTCTTTAAATGATACTAACGCTACTGGATACGATGAAATTACCACAGAAATAATAAAATTAAGCAGTAAAAGCATAGCATCACCGCTAAGTTATATCATTAATCTATCATTTGAGACAGGAACATTTCCTACTAGATTAAAACAATCTATAGTTAAACCACTATACAAAAAAGGTAAGCGCACGGATATGTCAAATTACAGACCTAACCTATCATAGCAAAGATTTTTGAAAAGGCAATGTCCGGAAAAATAATGAACTTCTTAAACAAAACCAACATTCTTACTGAGAACCAATTTGGTTTTAGGAACAATAGTTCGACTTCTCTTGCTTGTTTTACTTTGGTCAAACTGATATCTGAAGCACTCAATAATAAAATGTCTGTATTATCAGTATTTTTAGATATGAGCAAAGTATTTGATTTTGTTCCACATACTCGCTTACTTTGCAAAATGGAGAAATACGGCATAAGAGGCTTGGCGCATGACTGGCTAAAAAGTTACGCCCCGGGCGTCGGGAGTCGCGAGCCGACTTCCGGCCACCGCAGGCGCAGGCTGGCGGACGGTGGGTAATGGGTAGCTCGCCGTCCGATTAGGACCAGGCCCGGGTCGACGGCGCGTTGTGTTCCACGCGCGCCTCAAAGAGATGTCAGCACCAACTGACGGGGTCCGTAAGGGCCAATGCCTGCCAGGGTTGCGAGTTTGTCCGAAAGGGATATCGCGGCCCCGGCACACAGGCAACGGAAGGAACACGGGTGGGTTTTAGTCAGTAAAAGTCTGACACTCCCTCTCGCTCCGCCCAGAGCGGGAGGAGTCATTTGATGATTTCCCACCCAAAAAAAAAAAAAAAGACAGTAGTATCAAAAATTGACAATAACACAAAAAAAACATATAGCTCAGAGTTAAATAAATAGTTGTGGTGTTCCTCAGGGAAGCGTATTAGGGCCCCCACTCTTTATAATATATATAAATGACCTTTGCAAGAGCCTAAAACATAATTGTACACTATTTGCTGATGACACTACTTTGACAATAAAAACTTCCAATAGGAATGCCCTAGAAACCGACACTAACAATGAAATGCTAAATGCAATGAAATGGCTGGAATCTAATAATTTACGTGTTAACATTGGAAAAACAAAATTAGTACAATTCCAAACATACAATTCGTTAATAAAGCCACCTCAAATACAATACAATCATTCAATTTTGGAACCAGTACCATCAACTTTATTCTTGAGAATAGTTATTGACGAAAAATTAAATTGGAAAGAACATGTAAAAAAGGTCTGCACTCGACTCGACAGGTTTGTGTTTACTCTTCGAAAACTGAGATGAATAGCAAGTAAAGATACAGCCCTTAATGCATATCATGGCTATGTTTCGTCAGTGCTGCGTTACGGCCTTGTTATATGGGGTAATTCAGTAGACGTGAACAGCAACACAGCTCTGATACATTTTTGTGCAATGAATGCTCATTGCACAAAAATGTATCAGAGCTGTGTATGGGGCAGAATACTTAGACCATTGTAAGCCATTATTTAAAGCACTAAAAATTCTTCCACTTTCTTGCCTTTATATCTTTGAAATTTGTTTATTTATAAAAAGGTATCCGCACATGTTCCCATTGTATGAACACATTTCTAAAAGAGTTGATAAGAGAAGCCCAAATAAATTACTTGCACCTAGCCAGAGACTACATTTGTATAGCAGGAATTCCAATTGCATGGCAATCAAAATCTTCAACAATTTACCCCCAGGTATCAGAGTGTTGCCCACTAATAAAGTCAGGAAAACAATATTTGCCTGGCTCTTGGACTACTGTTTCTATTCAGTTAATGATTTTTTTAACTATACATTTTGACATTTTATCAATATTTTGTGTGTGTACTGACTTTTATTTTTTTTAAACATTTGACATTATATAATTGATAAATTTTAACATTAAATTCATAAATAATAATAAGAAAAAAATGTAATTGACATTGTATTACAAATTACCTATTTTTATTTCAAACTAATTTATAATTACTAATAGGGATTTAAATTGTATTTTAATTTTAATATTTCTACACCGGCAACGGTAGTATATGTGAAGCTTTTTATTAATATTAAGATCTTAATGTACCATGTACTGAGAAATAAATTATATCTTATCTTATCGTCCTACTGACTAAAAGTAAACTTAACGCATGTTTTTGCCGCAAATCTAGCCTAGATAATTCAGGTGTGAATTTGAAACATTAATCTTTTAAAGGTAAAGCTTCAGCATGATTTTGAGAATTTTTCTTGAGAAAGAAAGAAAGAAAGAAATAAAGAAAGAAAGAAATAAATAAAGAAAGAAAGAAAAACGTTTATTTGCCAAAAATTCATGCACACAAAATACAAATAAAAGCAGTGAAATGTTTTGTCAACAACCGTGTGTAGCCAGACAAATTGAACGCGCTAATCTCAAAAACTTCCAGTCGGATTTGAAAAAATATTTTTGCATGTGATAGCCCAATTCTCAAGGAAGGCTATAGGCTATTTCACATCACGCTACGTCCGTTAGGAGCCGAGCAAAAAGAAAAAAAACTCTGAAAGAACGCAAAGGAAAAACGAAGTAATAGCGCCAGCGGGCGATGCGATGTGATGGGGTGGGACCCGAACCAGAAACACTAGACGAAGTCGCGGGCAGAAGTTAGTAAATAATATCGACAAATTGATAACTAACAATTTTATTTGTTGAAATTTTTAAGAACTTCGTTATTTTACAAAATCTTTTACTTTGGTGATATTAGCATAGCCATGGTTCAATTGAGGCTGGCTGAATGGTTAGCTTTCTAACCATAGGTTTCTTGGTTCGGTACCCACGCGAACACGAATGTAGCTCGGAAGATTTTTACCTGAGATTTCTGTTTTTAATCACAACTAATATAGAAAAAATACGTTTTGATAGAAATGGAAAAAAAAAACAAATCGGAAGTTCCACCTAATCGTTATGTATTAGGAGCTATAAATAATGTTGTTTCGGGCAATACCCCCTAGGGAACTTGGAATTACGTCATCAGATAGTCTGTCGCCAGGACGTCGGCGGTACACATTGATTCTTTTTAGGTGCATTATTGATCGAAGCTTTTTAGGTACAATTTTTTTTTGTTTTATCTGTGTAAATACATTAATGGGACAAGGCCGGTTCACACTATGCGTGTTGACGTGCCATTTATTTTGTAACGGAGTAATTGTTTTAAAAACAAATATAAATAAAACTTACTACTATTTGTAAAGGAGGTCACGTAACAAACCCCAGCTAGAATACTATATAGTTTTAAGAAAAGAAAATAGTACTTACCAGAAAAAAAATAAACCAGTTCATTTGATTTGATTACAAGCAAAATTAAATTTACACTGGAATGGGTTAACGGGGAGATTTAATCAAGTTATAACAAACAGCAGAAGGTAAAATTACAAAGAAAAGATTAATAAACTTTATTATTAATTTACTTAGAATTTCACTTAGGTTTCAACGAACTCGTGTTGTAATTATGTCATCACGTGCTGTTAAGGAAATTGGTACAGGGCTTAGAATAAATTCAGGTAACTATGAAACTTAAAAAAACACACCGTGATACGAGTATTCCTTATTTTCATTAATGTAATCTGCTATCATCATCCAACTGTAACCGTAATCTGTCATTTTCATTTGATCCCAAATACTATAAAATAATGCCTTTCTTTTTTATGTATGCAAGGCCGCTATTAGCCTTATATGCAAACGTACCTAGGGAAAGTGTTTGCCACATATGGACACATGCAACGCCAAGAGAATTAACGATGTGTTGCCAGCGGAGAAAAGTTGAAAACGCTCATTATAACTGGTGCACAATACAATAAAATGTTATGGAGCATAGTGTTTGTAGAAACATTATTTTATTATCATATAGGATAAGACGTATCTACTACGTGCCAATTATCAAGACCAAATTATTTATATATGTCTTTTTTTCTTAGCCTATTCTGTCCCACTGCTGGGCAAAGGCCTCTCCCAATGTCTTCCAGGAACTACTTATTTTCTTTTTATTTACTTACATGAAAAATAAACATTATGATCGTAGGCGATCATCGCCTAGTGTAAGCCGACCGTAACCGATGACTCACTTTGGTTGTAAGTACTAATGAAATAAAAACATTTACAAAAAAAAAACAACCGACTTCCGAAAAAGAACACTACAAAGTGAAAAATAACTTTAATTTCGGAAGTCGGTGTCTTAGGTTTTGAATTTTCGTTTTTTACCACCATCTTCCGAAATTAAAGTTATTTTTCACTTCGTAGTGTTCTTTTCCGGAAGTCGGTTGTTTTTTTTTGTAAAAAGTTTTTATTTTTCACTTTTTAGTTGTGGTACCTACCCCACACAAATTCGAATACCAGTACCTGCTATGTAAATAACAGTCACTGGAAGTTATCATCGTATCATCCACATATACTAAGTGGGAAAAATACGTATTATTGAAGCTTACTCAAAAACTATCCCAGCAAAGTGAATTAAATGTATATGGGACCAATCCGGGAGTATACCCTTTCAAACAAAAAAATAATTTTGAAAATCGGTCTACAATTGACGGAGAAATCGACGGACATACATAAAAAAAAAAAAAAAAAAAAGTATACGCGTCGAACATATAACCTCCTCCTTTTTGGAAGTCGGTTAATGAATAGTGCTCAGCCGACTACAGTACGCTGAGCTCTCTCAGTTGCGTGTTGATATTGCTAGAGGTTACCCGCTCCATTTGGTAAAATTGTAATTAAACAAGTGTATTTTCTGTTGTGTTAACGTATTTCTAGGTAAGTGCCGTGTTTATGTTTCCATTTTCCTTCAAGTGCAAGAAGACTCAAGTCGAGTTTTAAGAAGCGTATTTTTTTGTTCTAGTATTATAATTTCGATACACACGGAAGTAAACGATGTTATTGAATCTTCAAACTCAAACTCAAACTCAAAGCATTTATTTCAAATAAACCAATTACAGGCACTTTTGAATTGTCAAGGGGTCGGTCAGTCAGAAATATGAAGCTAGTTGCCCATTCCAACGCGTAGTAGGTTCCTATGGAGAAGAACAGGCAAGAAACTCCACGGACACTCTTTTAAATCAGAATATTGTGTTAAGATCCCGCACGTGTAACGTTATTTAAGAAGTTCTAGTATCTAGGTGGTTTTGCGAATGTGTTTGTATGTGGTTCTTGGTGAAAGTGAGAAACAAATGGGTGTTGACACTACGCTTGTGTGTTGGTTTCCCTCCTAGTATTATATCAGAGGTTGTAACTTATTTGACGGGAGTGGCGTTAAGTGATTAATGTAATTAAGGTGTCTTAACCTATACCACAAGGTCATGAGATCAACAATATTCTGGAACTAATCCCACTAATCTACCTTGTTGTTTAAATAAATATTAGTTTGTAAAGATATGTCTATGTATGTGACTCAACTATACGTAGCGGCTGAACGGATATGGATGGAATTTGGCATACCAATAGACCGAAACCAACAAGTCTGTCAACTATTTTGCTCACCATACATTTTCTTTACAGAAATTCACCATGAACATCGTACCAGTTGGTGCTATGCCCTCCCAGATCACGTGCCCATCGTGTCGAGCCACCATCGTCACGAGGATCGACAGGAAGGCTACCACAAAGACCCATGTGATCGCATGCCTCCTATGTTTGTTCCTGTAAGTATCCTTGACATCTTAATTACTAATATGGCGCATGGTTAACGAAAACTTATAGCTATTCTGAAAAGGTGATGGATATTTTTTTTGATGGGTTAATCGTTGAGGGGAACAGTAACGCTACGATGGAAACGTAAAATCAATCAATAGTCATTTCAATGCATAATTTATCCAACATGACAACACAAAAGGATCAGTTCTACAGGTTGATGTGTAAATGATAAATTATATTTTATTTGTGTAAATTGGTACCTATTAAAAAAACCCTTTTACACGTCAAAAATAAATAATAATATTTTAAAACTAGATGACGTCGGTGTTTCGTAACCGACTGCTCTGAAAAAAACTCCGAAACTAACACAGACTTACAGATTATCTTGGTCAGGCCATGTGAGGACCATGCAGATTAGTGTCCGAAATGGTCTTTTGAGGAAACAACCACACAGATTTGAGTGGACCGGTCCAGTCAGTGCGCGCATGTGTCAGTAATCGCGTAGCCCAACCTCTGACCAAATAAAAAACCAAGACATATCGCTGCGAGCCATACAGTGAAGCATGCCAAAAGTATACCTCCGATCTGTGCATACACGGTTACACGCACACATTTACATCCATTTACAATCAAACTACACCTCACCAAGTGCACACATGCTTACGAAACCGGCCTTACGTTGTCAGCTCTATGTCTTGTATTTTTATTTGGTCTGAGAACTCAACTTATAACTTTAAAAGTATGTAGCTGACAGTGTAATACCTTTTTGCACTAAATGCGCTATACGTTTTATACTAATCTAGATAACAGCAGTCTCCTTCATGTTTCATTAGAATGTTTTGCAAACGCTTAGTACATTTTATAACAATACCAACATTAAATAGATAACAATATTTACCGTGACACTAATGCTACGGTTCTAAACAAACTAATAAAATCCTCGTAATACCAGTTATATGGGGATAGTGGTTACGCCAATTCGAGATATTCAAATTACAATGTATTAACAGGAGTGTCTTCGGTCAGTTAATAGTTAATAGTATAGAGCTGTCACGGATTCGTTCTGTATTTTGATTGGCATCAGCTGTATTAAAATCGAATAGAAATAATGGCACAAGAAATTCCACTGGTTAATTACCGGGCAGTGAAGACTCTGGGATGTAATTTTCTATTTCCCCCCTTTTAAAGTTAATTTGCGATATTTTTTTTTTTGAATATTTGTCACATGCCCATGGGCGACATTGTATATGTACATAATCTATAGTGATTATTTCTGTCAAATGCGGACAAAAGTTTATTAAGGGCGCGGTCAAATTGAGAGTTATTAACTAGTAGCAATTTGAATAGTTTCAGAAGAGCTGAACTGCAATTTAATTTACTAGGTTAGAGTGAAATGGCATTATGATAGCTGTAGCTGTCAATTTGACCGCGTCTTATAGTTAGCCTCTGGAAAATGTGTGACAGACGGACAAGAAAGTTATGTTACCTATAAAGGTTCCATTTACCATTACAGAAACGTTAGGCAATACGTAAATTATAAAATTATCGCGTCAACTTTATGAAAACCGTACAAATAAGTTCATAATCAAGCCTGCCATTGCCAGAAGTCTGGCTTATAATATAAAAATGTGTTAATTGGGGATATTTACAATAGTTACATCACTGACTACAATATGACGACCTGTTAGCATTTCAATTTGTTTTTATTTCTCTGGTTTGCGAGTTTTAAATTGTCATTTGTATAGGATAACCAAGGATAAAGGAAGGAAAAAGGTCAAACTCGGTAGAGAACTATCTGAGTTGAACTGCCCTGCATTTGGCAAATATTTTAAAAGTTTATGGTAGGCCCACAGGTCAATAAAAGTTAGTTTCACAAGGCTGAAATAGCGGCAGGGCAGTTCGAATGTTGAATGTTTAAATGTCAAAAAAGGCTTGATGGTAAGGATAAGTTGCAGGCCTGCTGAAATGCTGTGACGTCGTCACTCACGTGATCGCTGGCTTACTTGCTACTTGGCGCGCTCATGGTAAAAACTAGCACGACGATCTTTCGTCTAAAATTGACCTGCTAGTAGAGTTAATGGTAGGCTTGTTATAGGCGTATGATCATAAAGAAAAGTCACTCATTGTGTGCATTTATAATTTTTAACATGACGATATTATCGTGTTTGTCCATGTCCACGTCACGGCATCACCACAATATCACAGGGAAGTGAAATATTTGGAAATATATGCAGAGGCTTTTCAATTTCCGTCTACGATAACATGCACATAATTCCGTAAATTTTATGGATTGGACATGATAATATTGTCACGTCAGAAATATAAATTATAAAAGCGCACATTCATGTTTGAAATACCAAGAAACAAGTTTAAAACATTCGTGACTATAATGACGACACGTCGTGTATGGTGTCAGTAGTTCCAATTTTGACCTTGGTATATAGACTGACAACACAACATTACCTTATCAGATTGTTGACACGACAACAATGGTAAAAACAATAATGTGTTTATAGATCAACTTGTTTACAAGTTTTAGATAACCTTGATTTTTATTCTTTGACGTCATTTTCGTCTAGACAAAGTTACTCAATACTTTTTTTTTTTTTTGTCTTTCATTTATTTCTATTTACTTAAGTTATAATACAATTTATTTTACAACTAACTATTATATATAATATGTACAAAAATGTAAAGAAAAAAAATAAGAAAATAAAATAAAGGGAAGAGCTCATTGGGCATCAAAAAATTCGTCCGCATCGCTGTCAGCGGGAAAAGTGCCCAAAAGGCTGGCAGCATTGCCACGTTGGATGGCAATGCTGATTCTTTGGCCTAAGAATTGGCCAGCCCTCTGGTCACGTCAAGAGTCGACCAACCGCTTGGCGATGTCCCGAAATATTCGATGAGCACTCGGGCCCTAGTGTTTCAACCCCAAACGGCTGAAAAATATAGCTACCAATAAGGTTGTTATATTTGCGCCGTTTGAGGTTTTCTGCACCCGCAGCAGCCGCCCCGGCACAGCCCCCCGTGCTAGGAAGATGGGATGGCGCAAGGGTGTCAACACAGGTTGCATCCCACACCAAAGGCCTACCCAACTTCCAAGGCATAATGGTCATTCCGTCTGGCCTCTTCCCATCGTCGCGTGCCAAGCCATTGGGTTCTAAAACAGCTGGCACCCCGGCGGTGACAATACTTAATTCTTTATTGCATTCCATATGTATTACATAGATGGTATAATAAAGTAAAAGATCAATATGGACCCTGTCGGGCACAGCTAAATTAGGAGAGAGGAAGAGGGCTAAGTAGCAACTCAAGAACTTCAATATTATTATGAATTATTACATATATTTAATTGACCATTTTTATTTGGAATTTTCCTGTTAGGTTTTAAAATACAGGACCAGTTTTTTTCTTTAGAAGCAAAAATAGATTTTGTCAATTCCTATGATTGGTTATTGAGCAGACTGTCTACGGGGACATACCTATAATAAAACCGGTGACAGGTGACAGGCGATAATCCTACAATTTAACTTTTTCCGTCTTTGTTTTCGTACTATACCTATATTCAACAGCACCTGTCAAGGAAATGTGACAATATTGTTTTTTTTTTTTAAATATGTCGGTTTGTCAGCTGTATTAAATAGGCCCCATGATTGGTCGGACGCATTAATCGACTTGAGTTACTTATTTTTAACATATTTTCTTCCTTTTCGCGATATTATAATTGCAAATATGACGTAAGCCAGGCTTTTTTCGGTAGACCAGGCTACGTCAATTTTGCTATTGTTTCAAGAATAGTATACAGTATAAATAACTATGGTATTGTGCTAATGATTACCTAAAACTGTTCCAACACAAGCCACATAATAGGTAGGTGCATTTATATAATATTATGGATGTGCCCAAAGTCATCGTTTAAATTGAAATATTTTTGTATGATGTGAGTAGATAATACCGACAGTTTGTAGATAGTACCAACTAGAATTACAGGAAAAGTATTCAACTTAAACATAATACAATATATTATGTATGTATGAAAATGATAATGATAATAATAATATTTATTCACATAAGCATGTACATTTTTCACAAGTAGAGTGCTTAATCTAAACTTAAAGTACACAAAAGTGCATTTGGGGCCGAACCAGGTATAACCTGTATTTCAGCCCTCAACGCCGATCCCCCTGGGTTACAAATGAAGTATTTTTATTATGAAATTGCAATAATCCCATGTATCAATGTGCGTATCTTATTCGACTTATAAAAGATTTTTTTTATGAAAAACAAAAAAAAAAAGTAATTACAATATTTAAAAAGGTAATAATTATAGATGTGTACTCGTAAACAGACCTCTCCTTGTATAGTAACAAATTATAACAAATCAACTGCGTAGGTAGGTATATAACATTTTGCTTAATGACTCCAACTAAGACTATATCAGGAGAAATAATTGGATACTTATATTTATTTACCTATTGTAGCAAATTTTATGAACATCGAATTTATATTTGACATGATCAGCATAGGTCGAGACAGGGAAAAGCTTGGGAATTGTTATTAACTACTATAATATGCAATGGATAATAGTTATAGGCCTGGCATGCCCTCGGGCGACAGACAGATTCATTAATAACAAAAGATAATTGAATCCATTGAAGCTGAAATTTAATTCTCTATTTTCATCATCATGACGTATCTTCTTATTTCAATTTTATAATCAGCGACGTAATTACATTATTAAATTAAAGCAATTTTCCTGTTTCCTTTATTATTGGAATGAAGTTCCTTATCGCACGTTATATTGTGCACACTTGGCGAATGAGAGCTAGACCGAAAAAAGTGTAACATTTTGACCATCACAACACTTTTGCTATAGTATGTGTGTTTTTTTGATAAAAATGTCCTTATCGCACGTTATAATGTGAACACTTGGCGAATGAGAGCTAGACCGAAAAAAATGTAACATTTTGACCATCACAACACTTTTGCTATAGTATGTGTGTTTTTTTTATAAAAATGTCCTTATCGCACGTTATAATGTGAACACTTGGCGAATGAGAGCTAGACCGAAAAAATTGTAACATTTTGACCATCACAACACTTTTGCTATAGTATGTGTGTTTTTTTTATAAAAATGTCCTTATCGCACGTTATAATGTGCACACTTGGCGAATGAGAGCTAGACCGAAAAAAGCGTAACATTTTGACCATCACAACACTTTTGCTATACCTAGTATGCGTATTTTTTGGTAAAAAGTTCCTAATCGCACATTATACTCTGCAGTCTAGGCGAATGAGAGCTAAACTGAAAAAAGTGTAACATTTTGACCATCACAACACTTTTGTTTTTACCTTTAGTTATTTTCAAACGTTGTTAATTTGTTTAATTGTGCCTGTCCATTATCTAGCCTTTTCTCAACTATGTTGAGATCGGCTTCCAGTTTAACCAGATGCAGCTGAGTAACAGTATTAGTTAGCCAGTGCCATTGTTACTTTTTTGTACTTGTGCCTGTTATTTACGTACGAGTAGAGCGAAAGGAACTTCTTGCCAACGTGTCCCACGACACTTCTTGAATTTTTGTATTAGCTTTAAACGGTTCTCTCCTACCAATCAACCTATATTATGAGAATTAAAATGATCGCAGGTAGGCTGTGTGTATTCATTTAAATTCTAATCTAATCGAAGGAATGTGTAATTTTATAAATTTCGCAGAAAGTATTCTAAACAATTGCATTTCTTTGTTTCAGTTGCTGGCCATGCGTCTGCGTTCCTTACTGCACGGACGATTGTCAGAACGCCGACCATTACTGCTCCAACTGCAACTCCTACGTAGGTTCCTACCAGCGATAGTTCACGGAGGATCTTCTATTTTATATATTTTTAATATTAAGTATTTTATACACAACAAATATTAACCGTATTTCGTACTTCAATCAATCTGCCTAGCCTTTTCCCAACTATGTTGGGGTCGGCTTCCAGTCTAACCGGATTTCGTACTTATGAAATTAAAGTGTTCTATTCGGCCGCATTATTGCCTTTATATTGTGAAGATGAATAGAAATACGTAGATCTTGTATGAGTAAAAAGGGGGAAATGGAACAATAAGAAGTTTATGTCAAAACGGTCAATTCAAAATTAGGTATTTGTGTATTTTTTTCTTATATCTGTGTATAAATTAGTCGTGTGACTGAAAATGTTCGAAATCTTCGTGTAACGCACAACCTTGTAACTATAATTATTATCAATGACAGAAGACAAACATGATAATTACAGAATTTGAAACAATTTGAAAATAGATAAAAAAAATAAAAAAAATGATAAGTACCTTTTCCGTTGAGGGTAAATAAAGCATGCCTAGGTATTTAAAAAAATTATCATAACATGTTTGTCTTTTAGACCTGTACCCAGTGAGTATACAAAAAAGCGTTTTCGCTTACAATTAAAAAGTTAGCTGGCACTGTTTTTTCCATCTTCTTCTTCTGTTCGAGACGATGGCAATGGTAAAAAAAATTTAGATATTATATACTCGTATTATAGATCAGTAAGAAATCCATCATCACAAATCCCAGGGTTTACAGAAAGATAACAAAAAAAAAAACAGTGAGTAGGTTTATCAACGATACGATATCTTAACTCATTTATATCAATGATTTTTTATGAAGTAATTATAATAATTATAATAGTATATAATAGTATTATAATAGTAGTCGTGATGGCTCAGTGGTTAAGGCCTCGCCTCTCATTCACGAGGTTGTGGGTTCAAATCCGGGCAAGTACCAATGTGACTTTTTCAATTCATATGGACTTTCTGAGTTTATCTTGGACATTACTGATATCGGTGAAGGAAAACATCGTGAGGAAACCTGGACTTATAGTTAATATAAGTCTGAAATCACCAACCCGTCTTGAGAAAGCGTGGTGATCAATGCTCGTGCCTTCTCTGTATGAGAAGAGGCCTTTGCCCTGCAGTGGGACAGTAACAGGTTGGTATTATTATTATTAATTATAATAAAGATATATCTACTTAACTGAGAAGATTATTTGAGATTACATGAATTACTTAAGCTTAAGTCCTTACCTACTTAAGTTCAACTACAGTCTAGTATCG
Source organism: Agrochola macilenta (assembly GCA_916701695.1). Taxonomy (NCBI): domain Eukaryota; kingdom Metazoa; phylum Arthropoda; class Insecta; order Lepidoptera; family Noctuidae; genus Agrochola; species Agrochola macilenta. Next base: position 14,999,506 of record OU753560.1, on the reverse strand, counting down.
CTTGCTACCCACGTATTATGAACTTTATTTCAAAGAAATAAAGTCTACAATGCTATGATATTATTAATCATCCATTAGCACAGCCTAGCAATACAATTTTTCGGAAATTAAAACATGTTAGTTCCGTAAAGAAAGTGGTTTAAGCGGATATTTAACAAAATTGTAATCGACTTTGTTATTTTTTTTAATAAACATTTTGTGAACCAGATAATGTTCGTATTATTTTATTTTGAATTTCACGATTGCCTTTTTTATTGTTATTTTAATGCATTATTCAATTGTGAATGGTTGCCAGCCATATTTAGGTACTATTATTATTTAGGTATGTTTGCAAAACTGTAACAATGCAAAATCTTAATAAAGGTGATAACAAAGATAAACTGTACAACTGTGTATATGGATAGAGTGCCAATGCCAATAGTGGAACTCTATCCCTGTCGGATAAAGTGCCGCTAGCGGCATAATAGTGGCGCTGCCTGGGCCCGGTTAAAGTGCCGTAAGCATTGCATTGTCACTGTCACTTGTTATTTTGTTTGATTGTTGAGGTTAGTTCGCTGTAAAACACCACATTCCCAAAACATTACATTCTTTAGTGCCTAAACGGACCCGGCACTTGCCGGCCGCTGCCGCGGCATCGCTCGCTCGCTCGGCTCGTGCGTTGTGTGGTCACAGTTTTAACCTAACCTAACCTACCTTTAGGCCATTTTCATTTGGTACTTCATTTTTCGTAAATTCTGTCATTGTACATAGTGACTTTTGATATAATTATCTAAAACATAATACGATCAATCAATACAAAGGGTAGCGAACTAACCTCAACAATCAAACAAAATATCAGAAGTCAATTTGATACGTTTTGTTTTATTTTAATTTTTTCTTGTTATGTTTTCTTCAAATGTATATTAAATTTTTTTGTTGTTTTTTTTTTTTTCTTCTTGTTACCCGGACTGCATTTTTTAAGTCTTTAGGTTTTTGTTTCTTTTATTTGTAATAACGCAACCGGCAGGTGAATTACTTGTATTTTTTTTTTTTTTTTTTTGTATTAGTTTAGATTGTTATATATTTGTTAATATTATATCTATATTATATTATTATATTACTTATTTAAATATTTATGTCTATCGACGAAAGCAGTGATAGTAACAGTTTTTTATCTTTATCAAGCATCGACGACAGTTTTGTGAGTATTCCTTCTCTTGCAGACAGTCTTGCAGCGCAGTTTTCTGATGTTCCTAAGAATTTTAACGTTATACATATTAACGCCCAGAGCATTCCGGCTCATTTCCACGATATGCTGGCAAGCTTTGACTGTAAAAACATACATGCTATTCTTATTTCCGAGTCATGGTTAAAACCTTGTCTCCCTTCAACTAGCTACTCTCTTCCCGGCTTTCAGCTTATAAGAAACGACCGGGCGGTTGGTGTAGGTGGTGGTGTTGCCATATATCTCCGCGCGCATATTCCTTTCTCTATTGTTAACGTGTCAGCGCAACCACCGCCATCAAATGCTGGTGAACATTTGTTTCTTGAAGTCGAACTACATCATTCGAAATTACTTCTTGGCGTCTATTACTGTCCCTCTTTACGTATCAATTTCTTTAAATCTTTTGAAAATCTCTTAGAAATGCTGATCCCTTCTTACAGTCATAGCATAATCATGGGTGACTTTAATACATGTCTTCTGAAAAACGACCATCGCTCTTCTTCTCTTACTAATATTTCGGCTTCTAGTAATCTTATCATTCTTCCACTGAGTGCCACTCACCATTTTCCTAACTCTACCCCTTCACTCCTTGATTTGATATTTGTCTCCTCTCTTGATCGCGCCGCTAAGCATGGCCAATGCTCAGCCGATGCCTTTTCCTATCATGACTTGATTTTTCTCTCATACAAAATTCGCCCTCCTAAGGCTAAAGCCAAAATCCTCTTGCAACGCAATTTTGGTGGTATGAACGTTGACAATCTTTGCAAGGATGCCAAGAATATAGATTGGTCTGCTCTATTTGCCTCTGCATCAGTCGATGAACAAGTTAATATTTTTACGGCTAAGCTTCTCGAGCTTTATGATCTTCACGCACCTGTTCGACCAGTCAAGGTAAGACATTTGCCGGCGCCGTGGCTTACAGATGAAATTAAAAAAATAATGCATAAAAAAGTGACGGCGAAGTCTAAATTTAAGCGTAGACCTAATGACGCTAACAGGGAAAGATATGTTTCAATTCGTATACACTGCAATAAGGTATGTAGGAATGCTAATAGGCTTCACATTCATACTTCTGTCCAAAATGGGGACGCATCCAAAGTTTGGAAGTTTCTTAGGTCACTGGGGGTCGGTCAAACCCGACAAGACTCAATCCCAAAAGATATAGACATCGATGCAATGAATAATCATTTTAGTGCTTCGTCCAATTTTGATAGGACAATTAAATTGAATACTTTGAATTATCTTTCTTCTCTTCCGACTCCCAGTTATTCTCCATTTATTTCTGGTCAATTCACCGCATGTGATGTTAAAGAAGAGCATACTATCTATTACTTCCAACGCAGTAGGAAGTGACTGTATCAGCCGTAATATGTTAGTCCCTGTGCTGGATGTAATCCTGCCCGTCATTTGTCATATCCTAAATTTTTCCGTGTCTAGTGGTGTCTTTCCATGTTCATGGAAAGATGCTCAAATTATTCCATTACCTAAAAAGACCAATCCCGCATCCTTTTCTGAATATCGTCCAATATCCGTCCTACCATTCCTATCAAAAGTCCTCGAACGGTTAATCCACAATCAATTAAGCACTTTCCTCTCCAAAAATAATCTCCTCAACCCCTTCCAGTCCGGCTTCCGCCCTGGTCATAGCACCACCACAGCGCTTTTGAATATTACGGACGATATAAGGTCAGCCATGGAAAATGGTAATCTAACGGTTTTAACTTTACTAGATTTTAGTAATGCTTTTAATACTGTTGATTTTGATGTTTTGCTCGGCATTCTATGCTCTCTTAATATATCTCCATCGGTAATTGACTGGTTTCGAAGTTACCTGTTCGGTCGCCGGCAACGTATTTGCATCGGTGAGACCTTGTCTACCTGGAGTAATACTTCTGCCGGTGTACCACAGGGTGGCGTGCTATCACCTTTACTTTTCGCAGTTTTTATTAACTCAATCTCCGATGAACTAATTTCTTCCTACCATCTTTATGCAGATGATTTACAACTTTACTCACGAGCTCCTCTTGGAAATCTTTCAGAGGCTATCTTAACGATCAATCGCGATCTGGCCCGTATATGCGACTGGAGCAAGAGGTATGGACTTATGGTCAACCCCGTAAAGACGCAGGTTGTTGTGGTGGGCAGTAGTAGGATGGTCTCAAGGATTGACTGGACGACTCTTCCCCAAGTTTCTTTTGACAAATCAGTTATCCCCTTCAGCGAGAAAGTTAAAAACTTGGGGATTTTCATTGATAAGAACTTCTCTTGGACTGCCCAGCTACAGCAAGTAAGCCGCAAGCTGTTTGCTTCCGCTGCATCTTTGAAAAGAATACGTAATTTTCTACCGACTGCCACCAAGATTGCGCTTGCACAATCTCTTCTTCTACCCATCCTTGATTATGCTGATGCCAGCTATCTTGACCTTACTCAAGACCAACTCGATAAACTTGAGCGGCTTCAAAATTTTTGTATAAGGTTTATATACGGTTTACGCAAATATGACCATGTTTCCGAATTTCGCGTGAAGCTCAAGTGGTTACCAATTCGCCTTCGCCGGAATGCTCATATTCTTTCCCTTTTGTATAATGTGCTCTTTTCCCCTTCCACCCCTCTTTATCTCAAGAAACGTTTCCAGTTTCTTTGTGACTCTCACACGAAATTATTAAGGTCATCAGATAACTTGAAGCTTAAAATGCCAATGCATTCCACAACTTTCCTTGACAAATCCTTTACTGTCCAGGCAGCTCGTTTGTGGAATGCATTACCAGTTCCAATAAAGCGCGCGCAATCGTTGCCAGTGTTTAAAAGACTCGTGAAGGAACATTACTTGTCGTTATGATTCTGTTTTTATCGTTAGCTGTAATAATATTCGTCATTTATTTTCGTTGCTTATATAGTTAGTATGTATGTATCCATGTATCTATTATATAGCATTTATCTGTGTATCTATTATAGTATATTGTACTTATATACCATTTATTTGCACCTAAGACAACCCCATTTTATGTCCAGAAAATCACTGTCCATTCCAAGGTTGCCTGGAAGAGATCGCAGTAAGCGATAAGGCCGCCCATTGTATATTTTGTAGTGTATTACTTTTTCTTTATGTAATGTATAATCTGGTGTACAATAAAGTATATATAAATAAATAAATAAATAAAATATCAAGTGACAGTGACAAGGACAATGCAATGTTTACGGCACTTTAGCCGGGCCGAAGCAGCGCCACTATTCTGCCGCAAATAGCGACACTCTCAAAAAATAAAACACATCATATAAGAGGAATATTACTGAATAGAAATAAGAAATGTGGCTAACTAGCGAACTAGAATATTAATAATAATAATATAATAATGGACGAAGTTATCTTGACGAATAACTACCGGAGACATATTATGAAGGACGGGACGGTTGACGTATCTCGGGCATGCCATCGTCCGTGTGAGTCCATCAGACATATTATCTCTGGTTGTTCGCGTCTGGCTAATGGCGAGTACTTACACAGGCATAACCAAGTGGCCAGGATTATTCACCAGCAACTTACTTTGAAATATAAACTGGTTGACTCTGAGGTACCGTATTACAAGTATGTGCCCGACCCAGTTCTCGAAAATGACCATGTCACGTTATACTGGGATCGGTCTATCATTACTGACAGGACTATTGTAGCCAATAAGCCTGATATAGTGGTGATAGACCGATTAACGCGCCGCGCAATGATAGTCGATGTTACCATCCCACATGACGGGAACCTCGTGAAAGCTGAGAAAAAGAAACAAATTAAATATCTTGACTTAGCACACGACGTTGTCGACATGTGGAATGTGAGCTCGGCTATCATTGTGCCGATTGTCGTAACGGCCAATGGCCTGATTGCCGAAAGCCTCGACCAACATCTCTCGAGGCTGGCGCGGTTGGATCAAGGGCCTGATTCAGAAGGCAGTACTCCTCGATACGGCTCGCATTGTGAGGAGGTTCCTGTCTCTGCAGCCCTAACCACCGGTAGCTTGGACCCTGCTCCCGACACCGGCGGACCACTATTTTTTTATATTTTTAAATGTTTTTTTTTTTAATATCTTTTGTAAAAAATATTTAAAAATGTAATTTTATATGAAAAGATATGAATAAACGATATAATAATAATAATATTCTTTATTTCAGACAACTATGATCGTGGCGTGTTAATAAACAATAATATAACTTATTAATAGTGTTAGTAGTTACAATACAATAGCGAAGAAGATAGAATAATTATAATTGTGAAAAGGACATCCCCAAACTAATGTTTAGGGATTGTCCTTCTCACAAAACTTTTAATAATCGGAGAGTCGATACTCTCCGCTATCCATCCGTCTTTAGTATGCTGTTGCTACTCGCCCGCAACCTTGACAACAGCGACGCGGTTTTCTTGCGAATGACGGCGTGGAAGCCGTGAGTTCGGTTTTGCGCAAAGATATACGCGCTGCACCATCGTGGCAGTCCCAACAGCATCCTAAAAATATTATTAAATTGTACGCGTAGGTCATCCAGCGTTCTTTTGGTATAGTTGACCCAAAGATTCCCCAAGTGAAGTGTAAAAGCACTGGCAATATGCCTTAAAAAGTGTTATCTTCACTAGATTGCTACTATTATTAATCAATAGTTTGTAAAGAAATTAACTCCTGACAGATTTAGTTTAGCAATCACGTCTAATTAGTGGACTACAGGAGTTAAACGCAAGTTTTATAATGCCTAAAAGTATTGTATTCCAATGAAGTAAACAAACAAAAAAAAAAACTTCACGTAATATGCTACTTAGATGTGCGTTGAAAACATAACACAACTAATTTGATAAGATAGAAAAAAATTACGAAGATACCTGTAAACATTTCTTTTTTTAGATTAAAAACCATATTAATTAATATTATACATGCAATCATTCTGCAAGCATGCGTTGCTCCAACCCCAAATCAATTGGGATATGAGTATTAGCATAACGTCTGCATCGTCCTACTGACTAAAAGTAAACTTAACGCATGTTTTTGCCGCAAATCTAGCCTAGATAAATCAGGTGTGAATTTGAAACATTCATCTTTTAAAGGTAAAGCTTCAGCATGATTTTGAGAATTTTTTCTTGAGAAAGAAAGAAAGAAAGATAGAAAAAAAGAAATAAATAAAGAAAGAAAGAAAGAAAAACGTTTATTTGCCAAAAATTCATGCACACAAAATACAAATAAAAGCAGTGAAATGTTTTGTCAACAACCGTGTGTAGCCAGACAAATGCGCTGACGTTGATTTTCTTCAACGCGGATATTTAGTAAACAGATTGAGTAATACAAAAACTAAATAATAGTACCAACTAAACTTCCTTGTTCGGTGTGTTTGACCTTGACCTCGGTTCGGGACGCAGGCGCGGAAGACTAGCAGTGACGTCATCGAAGACGCGTAGTCCCCAATTAAGCTGGTGTCATGCGATGCGTCATTCTTTGCCTTGATTGATGTACCTACTGGGCTGGGATAATGATTTGTTTTCATGGGGTAGACCCTTGACAACATAGGAATCAAAGGTTAATGTTATCGGTAGCTATAGTCACAATTGAAAGAAAAAGAAAACAATCTATGTATCTATTTTCCAAATAATAAAGCAGATTGTGTTTTTTTGTTTGTTTGTTTGTTTGAACGCGCTAATCTCAAAAACTTCCAGTCGGATTTGAAAAATATTTTTGCATGTGATAGCCCAATTCTCAAGGAAGGCTATAGGCTATTTCACATCACGCTACGTCCGTTAGGAACCGAGCAAAAAGAAAAAAAACTCTGAAAGAACGTAAAGGAAAAACGAAGTAATAGCGCCAGCGGGCGATGCGATGCGATGGGGTGGGACCCGAACCAGAAACACTCGACGAAGTCGCGGGCAGAAGTTAGTAAATAATATCGACAAATTGATAACTAACAATTTTATTTGTTGAAATTTTTAAGAACTTCGTTATTTTACAAAATCTTTTACTTTGGTGATATTAGCATAGCCATGGTTCAATTGAGGCTGGCTGAATGGTTAGCTTTCTAACCATAGGTTTCTGGGTTCGGTACCCACGCAAACACGAATGTAGCTCGGAAGATCTTTAGCTGAGATTTCTGTTTTTAATCACAACTAATATAGAAAAAATACGTTTTGATAGAAATGGAAAAAAAAAAAAAAATCGTAAGTTCCACCTAATCGTTATGTATTAGGAGCTATAAATAATGTTGTTTCGGGCAATACCCCCTAGGGAACTTGGAATTACGTCATCAGATAGTCTGTCGCCAGGATGTCGGCGGTACACATTGATTCTTTTTAGCTTCGATCAATAATGCACTTTTAGGTAAAAAAAAATTTTGTTTTATCTGTGTAAATACATTAATGGGACAAGGCCGGTTCACACTATGCGTGTTGACGTGCCATTTATTTTGTAACGGAGTAATTGTTTTAAAAACAAATATAAATAAAACTTACTACTATTTGTAAAGGAGGTCACGTAACAAACCCCAGCTAGAATACTATATATTTTTAAGAAAAGAAAATAGTACTTACCAGAAAAAAAATAAACCTAAATGAATAAAATAAAACCGGAATGGGTTAACGGGGAGATTTAATCAAGTTAAAACAAATAGCAGAAGGTAAAATTACAAAGAAAAGATTAATAAACTTTATTATTAATTTACTTAGAATTTCACTTAGGTTTCAACGAACTCGTGTTGTAATTATGTCATCACGTGCTGTTAAGGAAATTGGTACAGGGCTTAGAATAAATTCAGGTAACTATGAAACTTAAAAAAACACACCGTGATAGTCCTTATTTTTCTAAATGTAATCTGCTATCATCATCCAACTGTAACCGTAATCTGTCATTTTCATTTGATCCCAAATACTATAAAATAATGCCTTTCTTTTTTATGTATGCAAGGCCGCTATTAGCCTTATATGCAAACGTACCTAGGGAAAGTGTTTGCCGCATATGGACACATGCAACGCCAAGAGAATTAACGATGTGTTGCCAGCGGAGAAAAGTTGAAAACGCTCATTATAACTGCTGCACAATACAATAAAATGTTATGGAGCATAGTGTTTGTAGAAACATTATTTTATTATCTTACGAGTATAGGATAAGACGTATCTACTACGTGCCAATTATCAAGACCAAATTATTTATATATTTATACTTACATGAAAAAAAAACATTATGATCGTAGGCGATCATCGCCTAGTGTAAGCCGACCGTAACCGATGACTCACTTTGGTTGTAAGTACTAATGAAATGAATAGTGCTCAGCCGACTACAGTGCGCTGAGCTCTCTCAGTTGCGTGTTGATATTGCTAGAGGTTACCCGCTCCATTTGGTAAAATTGTAATTAAACAAGTGTATTTTCTGTTGTGTTAACGTATTTCTAGGTAAGTGTCGTGTTTATGTTTCCATTTTCCTTCAAGTGCAAGAAGACTCAAGTCGAGTTTTAAGAAGCGTATTTTTTTGTTCTAGTATTATAATTTCGATACACACGGAAGTAGACGAGGTTATTGAATCTTAAGATCCCGCACGTGTAACGTTATTTAAGAAGTTTTAGTATCTAGGTGGTTTTGCGAATGTGGTTCATTGTGAAATTGAGTAACAAATGGGTGTTGACACTACGCTTGTGTGTTGGTTTCCCTCCTAGTATTACGTCAGAGGTTGTAACTTATTTGACGGGAGTGGCGTTAAGTGATTAATGTTTAAGGTGTCTTATACCTACCTATACCACAAGGTCATGAGATCAACAATATTCTGGAACTAATCCCACTAATCTACCTTGTTGTTTAAATAAATATTAGTTTGTAAAGATATGTCTATATAAGTGACTCAACTATACGTAGCGGCTGAACGGTTATGGATGGAATTTGGCATACCAATAGACCATATCGTGAATTGACATATGGACATTCTAACCTAACTTGGTGTTACTACCTAATATACAATTATAATCGAATCATACTCACATAAATTATTGAAAGGTGGCTTATTAATGGCCACTCGTAATACGTCCGTATTCAAAGCTGGCTTAGGCAGAGTGTGCTACTGTGCTATCGTGTCTTCAACCGCTATCCCTAAATCCAGAAATACTTAGAAAAACTTGATTCTTCGTAACCTTTCAGAGTACATAACTGACGTGTTGTTTATCTTGTAATTACCTTCATTTTCCTCTTGCAGAGATATTTAAATGTTATGTTTTTTACTTACCCTATTAAATACAAGTGTATTTTCAAAAGACAAAGACATTTATTCGTCGGAGATGGTACGTACAAGTTAGCTAGGTATAATTATGTTCAGGACACATCCGCCGCTAAAAGCGATTTATAAATATTTACATTGTATTAAAAATACCTACCATGTTTTGGTATATGCATTAATTTAAACAATTTGACAATTAGCCCTAATTGACAAATTGTTAATTTCAAGGTTGACAAATTGTCGACAACACGACGCTTGTATTGAAATGTGTCTGTGTTCTGAAAATAATGTCTGTTCTGAAAACGATATCTGTTCTCAAAACAATTGTCGTTTTGGACAATGGGGCATATAGACTGTTGTTCTGTTGTTATAACACCGAAGTTATAAGTGGATTGGTAGAAGTCATTTGAATTTTTGGTTCTAAAACATGCCAGTTTCCTCACGAGGTTTTCCTTCACCGTTTTGAGAGCAATGGACATAAAATCAAAATTGCCTAAACTAAACTGCCTGTCTGGGATGACTCGTAAATCGAGGCTGTTGCCACTGGGCCACCACTGCTTTCATATAATATAATATAAACTAAACGTAGGTATGTAGACTATATTGTTATTAATGTCCGTATACATCGTTGTTATTCCAACTATACGAACAGCTCTATAACTAGTTTGGAAGAACCGGTTTTTGTTAAACAATGTGATAACATCAATAGAGTCTTTGTTTTTAAGGATAATTTGGATATCGGGAATTAGACTTTTTTTTTTGTCGATGGATTCCCCTCTCGGATAAATTGCACCTAGAAAAATTTCTCAGTCACAACCTAATTATCCAGACTCCGGGCTGTTACTGAGAAATTCGAATGAATGAAATACACTGATTTAACCAGACTATAAATGGAATTAACCCCAAGATTTGCACTAGCCCTTTTAGCCTCGTGCTTCATGGTGCTACAGAGGTCATTGCATATCAAGGAGTAGACCGGGGGGCGCGGTAAAGGTAACGTGATGGAAAAATTCAATAAAACCTTAGCCCAACTCGGGAATTGAACCCTGGACCTCATGCTCAGGAATAGCGCTTGCCACCACTAAAGCAACGAAGCAGTTATTAGTTAGACTGGCTAGTAAGTTATGTAATATAAATAATGTTCTACTTACAGCTTAATATATGGCATGGTTCATGAATGGAATTTTAATGGGAATGGTTGAAAAGTAGTTGTCTAAAATTAAACGACTTTATAAATTGAAGAATTTCTGATAAAACTACTTCTTATCATGCATATTAACATAGCATAACATCACGCCTGCTTTATTACAAAAGGGCAAGTAGAGGTATTATAACCACTTTTTTAGTTATTAGTCCCAGCCCAGTCTATTGTCATGTAACTTGCACAATTTTTTTCATAACTTCGAGTCGCTTCAGATAAGATAAATAAAATTCCAAAAGTCTAGTGTACCTAGAGTAATATATTGCGAGGAGTGGACGTTTTTATATATGTAACAACCGGCATTTTTTAACAGATTTACGTTGATGTATCAATAAAAAATCGATTACAATTGCGTTCAAGGCAATGTGCAAGGCCAAGCCCGTTTGTTTATTTGAATCAAACGTTTTTGTCTGGGAAATTATTTGTTTGTATGAATAATAACTTTATTTCTTTTACAATATTTAACACAACCTACTACATATTTACACTAGGTACTACTAAATTAAAAATAAAAAGACACTTAGGCGTTGAAGTATCCGTCCGCATCGCTGTCATCCGGAAACGTGCCCAGAAGACTGGCAGCATTGCATGCCACGTTGAATAGCAATGCTAATTCAGCCAGAGTCAGAGCCAGCCCTCTGATCACGTGAAGTGTCAACAAGTCAGCGAGAAATTTCCTTAAAAAATAGACGCGTCCAAATGGCTAAAACTGTAGTTACCCATAAGGTTACAGTGTTTGCGTCACTTGAGGGTCTCAGCAACCGTAGCCTTGGCACCAGCACAGCCCGCCAATTGTTTATCGAATTGGCATACTTTACCGATTTGACGTGTTATAGCAATTCTATAGAATTTGTCAAAGAATGACGGAAAAAAACTGTTATAATTCGTTGGTAAATTTTACTTGGTAGTCATTTTGCTACACAATTAATATCTATCCCTGACTTTTATATCGGAAATATCTGTAAAACTATAAGCTAACACTCACTTAACCTCCCAGAAAAGGCAACATATAGACAAATATTCAAGGCTATGGTAGAGACCTTTGGCCAACAGTGGTCTACAGAAGGCTAACAACAAAAATTCACATCACTGTTGGTAACATAGATTAGGTTACTAATTGATATTTTTGTTATATTGAACGGAGTATTTATATTATATTAGTTGTATTATATTAGTTATATGATCGTAGCAGAGTAGGTGGCGTTCTGTATAGTTTCTGCTTACACCCATTTGAAAAAGCGCGAGTTTTTATGTATGTATGTTTTTTAAATAAATAAATTAATAACCATCCAAAAATACAGAACCTCGTGTTATTTTTATAATAAATTAATAGTGAAGATAGGATAGCAGGAACATTGAACAGCCGGCTGTCCGATGTTCAAGTAGACATTATTGCAGCTTATGACGTTGAAATTTCGCAAATGGAATTCGCAGAAGATAATTTCCATGAAGCGGTGACTATTAAAAGCTCTTTGAAAGCACTTGAAATCCCGTCAATGATTTATTAATGAAGTGCCTTGTTGTTCTAATGGTCGCAAGCCCTACTGCTGAGCATGAGGTCCCGGGTTCAATTCCCAGGTCAAGCAAAGTGTTATTGGGGTTTACCATCTGGAATTTCTCAGTAGCAGCTCGGAGTCTGGATTAGTGCCCGGTTGATGGCAATAGGCTCGCCCCCTATTACATGGGACTTAAACATAACTGGCGAAATGTGGGTGTACTATTAGGTACACCTCTGCAGAACCATTCGGATAAAGGCTTGTGCAGACCACCGCAACTTGTCGCGCGACGCGACACCGGTTATTGTTATACTGTGAAGTTTTCTTAGAAATTGTATTGTTCGTGTCGCGTCGCGCGACAAGTCGCGCTGGTCTGCACAAGCCTTAAAACAGGCGCAATTTTATGTCGTTATGATTATTAATGTTCCCTACTGACGTAGCTTTTGTTTCGGGTTTACCCGACAAATAGAGACCTGGAACGGACCCGATTCAAATAAACGTAAACGTAGGTATATAGTATTTGCCATGCGTGCAAATATTGACTTATCAATAATGAGGAAATTTATTTATTTGTTAGTCATTTATGTTTGTTAAAACTTTATGCACAAGTAAAAAATACTGAAGTTAAGTATTAAGAGGGACAAACTTAGTGCTGAGGCATTTTCTACCAGTCAACCTTAGGGTGATGCAGAGGCAAAACATGGCAGGTGCAATATGAAGGACAGATAGCTCGAAAATAAAATAACTATAAAATACAGGAATAAATACTAATACATAGATACATACACATGCATATAAACAAAATAAACTTTGGCAGGAGAAATAGTGATCGGTAGAAATTAATGTCAAAAATGTAATGTCAGAATAATGTATTTTTAAGCTATTGTAGTGTTACAAGACCATTCTCTCACACTTTATATTTTTATTTATTTATATATTCACACTAAATAACAAAGTAAATGATGTTCATAAAAATAATAATAATTGTGATAATGAACATCCTGTTAAGTCCGCTCTATCGTCAGCAAGACAATGATAACGACAACGAAGTAAAATAAACGTTACATGGAAAAATAAAACTGCCTACATTTTTTTTAAATTATATTTCAAACCAGGTTGATGGTAACAAACTCTGATCTGCCAAAGATCCTGATTAGCCAAAGGTCTTACTCAAGCATAGAAAATGTCATAATGTAGGTAATTGAATTTTTAAAATATTACATTAATTTAATTTTGAAATATTATTAAGTAGTACTAGCTGTGCCCCGCGGTTTCACCCGCATTAGTCTCGATCCCATGGTGATATCGGAATAAAAAGTTTCGCTAAAATGAAAAATGTTAACACCATGTTTGAGGCAAGACGTAACATAAATTATTTACAGACACTAATGCCCGGTTCCACTAACCCTAGACGACACCATAAATGTAATGCCAAAATGAAAGCGCACTGTTGATTTTTCAACGCTAGGCTCACCGTCAAAAGTTGAAAATTCAACAGTACAAAATTAGAATCTTCAATGTACTTTAAATGCGAAAGTGAGTTTATTTGTTTGTTACGCTTTCACGCTAAAACGGCTGAACAGATTTGGATGAAATTTGGCATATGGGTATACCATGACCTGGATTAGGACATAGTATACTTTTTATCCGGATATTTCCACGGGATCGAGATTTATGCGGGTGAAACCACGGGGCATGAAATATAAATAACATAATTGTATTGCACAAAACTGATAAATAAACACAGGATAGGACTGTGTTGTGGGGCAGCTTGGGGGATCCCTATGCCCAGCAGTGGACTGCGATAGACCCGAGATGATTGAATTATGTATTTAGATAGTGTAGTTACCTATTACCTTCCGATCAAGGTAAATAATTATTAGATTAGTACGTTAAATCAGGTAAATAATGGAAAATGCAATATTTTTCTTATAAAGGTGTGGCGAACTCCACCACACAAACATAGTTATCCTTATCTGATTGGTCCAAGCTTATTTTTTATCGCAAACACTTCATTTTTATAATTAAACACTGACGTAAGCGCGTAGTTAGCCTGAATTGTGAGTTACGATAAAATGTACTACACGATATAATAATATACAAAAACAGGTACAGTTAGGATAATTTATTTATCAAATTGTTAGACTACGCCGATTTGCCGTGTTAGGTATAGCCATTTGTATACAACTGTCAAAAAAAGACAGATTGTGATTTGGATTTTATTACGGACAATGTACAATTAGCTAAATACCTAACTCATTTATTTTCCTGACTACATAAACACAGCGATTACAGTCTTTTAATTTTCATGCGAAACCAACAAGTCAACTATTTTGCTCACCATACATTTTCTTTACAGAAATTCACCATGAACATCGTACCAGTTGGTCCTGACCCCTCCCAGATCACGTGCCCATCGTGTCGAGCCACCATCGTCACGAGGGTCGACAGGAAGGCCACCACAAAGACCCATGTGATCGCACTCCTCCTATGTTTGTTCCTGTAAGTATCCTTGACTTCTTAATTACTAATGTGGCCGTATGCGCATGGTTAACGAAAACTTATAGCTATTCTGAAAAGGAGATGTTTTTTTTTTGATGGGTTAATCGTTGAGGGGAACAGTAACGCTACGATGGAAAAGTAAAATCAATCAATAGTCATTTCAATGCATAATGCATCAAACATGACAACACAAAAGGATCAGTCAGTTCAACAGGTTGATGTGTAAATGATAAATTATATTTTATTTTTGTAAATAGGTACCTATTAAAAAAACACTTTTACACGTCAAAAAGAAATAATAATATTTTACAACTAGATGACGTCGGTGTTTCCTAACCGACTGCTCTGAAAAAAACACCGAAACTAACACAGACTTAGAGATTATCTTGGCCAGGCCATGTGAGGACCATGCAGATTAGTGGCCGAAATGGTATTTAACCACACAGATTTAAGTGGACCGGTCCAGTCAGTGCGCGCATGTGTCAGTAATCGCGTAGCTCAACCTCAGACCAAATAAAAAACCAAGACATATCGCTGCGAGCAATACAGTGAAGCATGCCAAAAGTATACCTCCGATCTGTGCATAAACGGTTACATGCACACATTTACATCCATTTACAATCAAACTACACCTCACCAAGTGCACACATGCTTACGAAACCGGCCTCACGTTGTCAGCGCTATGTCTTGGATTTTTATTTGGTCTGAGAACTCAACTTACACACACACTTAACTTACTTCTGTACATTTGTGTGCTTGAAGTATTAAATAAATAAATAACTTATAACTTTAAAAGTATGTAGCTGACAGTGTAATACCTTTTTGCACTAAATGCGCTATACGTTTTATACTAATCTAGATAACAGCAGTCTCCTTCATGTTTCATTAGAATGTTTTGCAAACGCACAGTATATTTTATCGCAATACCAACATTAATTTGATAACAATATTTACCGTGACACTAATGTTACGGTTCTAAACAAACTAATAAAATCCTCGTAATACCAGTTATATGGGGATAGTGGTTACGCCAATTCGAGATATTAAAATTAAAATGTATTAACAGGAGTGTCTTCGGTCAGTTAATAGTATAGCGCTGTCACGGATTCGTTCTGTATTTTGATTGGCATCAGCTGTATTAAAATCGAATAGAAATAATGGCACAAGAAATTCCACTGGTTAATTACCGGGCAGTGAAGACTCTGGGATGTAATTTTTTTTGGGTAGCAGCGTCTGCTGATGACCGACAATTTTCGAGTGACATATACAAGGCAGCAGTTCATTATACGTAACCTTAAGTTTGTTACAAATGATCAATAATAAATGTATCGGGTGTTTATTTTAGAGGCGGAGAAGTTTAAATTGTTTTGTTTGTTTTTTTTTAATATCCATGAAATTGGCTTTATTTGACAGATCATTTTATGGGATTAATGTTTGAATATGATTTCGGGGATGTGGCCGCCGCGGCTGATTTTATTGGCTTAGTTTACTGAAATACATTTGACGAACGACAAATTTCACGCAATGGGCGTCCGATTTGACACCGTTACATAATTTACTCGGGATATGAAGTCGTATGTCTAAGCCGATAGACTAGAAACAATTGAGCACTTGGATGCCTACATTCGACGCATTATTGCTGAAATACAGCCTGTTTTACTACGAAGAGTGGGTGAAAATGACCTCCAGATTACGCCATGTACGAAATCATATTCAAACATTTATGCCATAAAATGATCTGTCAAATGAAGCCAATTTTATGGATACTTAATAAAATTAAAAAAACTGTGTGTATTCCAATTTAAAGTTCTCCGCCTCTAAAAAGAACAGCCTTTATTATTCTTATTTCTGCATGCCGTCTACTTTGACTGTTTCTGCTTTTTGTTTATAGGTCATCTATAGATCTTTTGAATCTTATATATGTTGCCAAAAGACAATCCGTCAATTCATCAGGTTTCATATAACTATAGGCTCGCTATCACAGTTTTCTTTCGGAAACATTATTTTAAACAATCGTGAACCATAACCACATGTTTGATGAAAATATCAAGTTTCATGTGGAATGGCGAACCATGCGATCAACTTCTTTGGTTCGTCATTCAGACACTCAGTCAATAACACTTTTATCAGTATTTTTCAATTTATTTTTGTATTCATATCTGGTTATATTATGTACATAATCTATAGTGATTATTTCTGTCAAATGCGGACAAAAGTTTATTAAGGGCGCGGTCAAATTGAGAGTTATTAACTAGTAATAATTTGAATAGTTTCAGAAGAGCTAAACTGCAATTTAATTTACTAGGTTAGAGTGAAATGGCAATATATCATAGCTGTAGCTCTCAATTTGACCGCGTCTTATAGTTAGCCTCTAGAAAATGTGTGACAGACGGACAAGAAAGTGATGTTATACAGGTTAACCTTTAATAACCATTTACCATTCCAGAAACTTTAGGCAATACCTACGTAATTTATAAAATTATCGCTTCAACTCTATGAAAACCGTACAAATAAGTTCATAATCAAGCCTGCCATTGTCAGAAGTCTGGCTTATAATATAAAAATGTGTTAATTGGGGATATTTCCAATAGTTACATCACTGACTATAATATGCCGGACCTGTTAGCATTTCATTTTGTTTTTGTTTCTCTGGTTTGCGAGTTTAAAATGGTCATTTGTATAGGATAACCAAGGATAAAGGAAGTGAAAAGGTCAAACTCGGTAGAGAACTATCTGAGTTGAACTGCCATGCATTTGGCAAATATTTTAAAAGTTTATGGTAGGCCCACAGGTCAATAAAAGTTAGTTTCACAAGGCTGAAATGGCGGCAGGGCAGTTCAAATGTTGAATGTTTAAATGTCAAAAAAGGCTTGACGGTAAGGATAAGTTGCAGGCTTGCTGAAATGCTGTGACGTCGTCACTCACGTGATCGCTGGCTTACTTGCTACTTGGCGCGCTCATGGTAAAAACTAGCACAACTATCTTTCGTCTAAAATTGACCTGCTAGTAGAGTTAATGGTAGGCTTGTTATAGGCGTATGATCATAAAGAAAAGTGAGACATTCATGTTTGAAATACCAAAAAACAAGTTTAAAACATTCGTGACTATAATGACGACACGTCGTGTATGGTGTCAGTAGTTCCAATTTTGACCTTGGTATATAGACTGACAACACAACATTACCTTATCAGATTGTTGACACGACAACAATGGTAATAACGATAATGTGTTTATAGATCAACTTGTTTACAAGTTTTAGATAACCTTGATTTTTATTCTTTGACGTGATTTTCGTCTAGACAAAGTTACTCAATACTTTTTTTTTTTTTTGTCTTTCATTTATTTCTATTTACTTAAGTTATAATACAATTTATTTTACAACTAACTATTATATATATTATGTACAAGAATGTAAAGAAAAAAAATAAGAAAATAAAATAAAGGGAAGCTCATTGGGCATCAAAAAATTCGTCCGCATCGCTGTCAGCGGGAAAAGTGCCCAAAAGGCTGGCAGCATTGCCACGTTGGATGGCAATGCTGATTCTTTGGCCTAAGAATTGGCCAGCCCTCTGGTCACGTGAAGAGTCGACCAACCGCTTGGCGATGTCCCGAAATATTCGATGAGCACTCGGATCCCACGGCCCTAGTGTTTCAACCCCAAACGGCTCAAAAATATAGCTACCAATAAGGTTGTTATATTTGCGCCGTTTGAGGTTTTCAGCACTTGCAGCAGCCCCGGCACAGCCCGCCGTGCTAGGAAGATGGGATGGCGCAAGGGTGTCGACACAGGTTGCATCCCACACCAAAGGCCTACCCAACTTCCAAGGCATAATGGTCATTCCGTCTGGCCTCTTCCCATCGTCGCGTGCCAAGCCATTGGGTTCTAAAACAGCTGGCACCCTGGCTGGTGACAATACTTAATTCTTTATTGCATTCCATATGTATTACATAGATGGTATAATAAAGTAAAAGATCAATATGGACCCTGTCGGGCACAGCAAAATTAGGAGAGAGGAAGAGGGCTAAGTAGCAATTCAAGAACTTCAATATTATTATGAATTATTACATATTTTAATTGGCCATTTTTATTTGGAATTTTCCTGTTAGGTTTTTAAAATACAGGACCAGTTTTTTTCTTTAGAACCAAAAATAGATTTTAAAATTCCTATGATTGGTTATTGAGCAGACTGTCTACAGGGGATACCTATAATTAAGCCTATAATAAAACCGGTGACAGGTGACAGACGATAATCCTACAATTTTACTTTTTCCGTCTTTGTTTTCGTACTATACCTATATTCAACAGCACCTGTCAAGGAAATGTGACAATATTGTTTTTTTTTTTTTAAATATTTCGGTTTGTCAGCTGTATTAAATAGGCCCCATGATTGGTCGGACGCATTAATCGACTTGAGTTACTTATTTTTAACATATTTTCTTCCTTTTCGTGATATTGTAATTGCAAATATGACGTAAGCCAGGCTTTTACGTCAATTTTGCTATGGACTAACGTAACGTTTTCCTCTGTGGAGGGAAACGAGAGTCACAAATTAAATTATAATAAAAAGGTATTAAAATTAAAAGTTAAAATTAGCAAAAGTAAAGGTAAGTTTAGGACACAGGACAGGCTCGGGTTAGGCAGGAACAGGCAGGCAGTGGAACAGGTGGGCAGGCAGGCAGGCAGGCCGCAGGTAGCGTGGAGGAGGCTGGGCTGAGGATTATCCACCCTGGAGATACACTCCAGCCTGTGGAACGGAGAGGAGGTTGTGAGAGTTTGTAGATATCGGAGGCGCTTTGAGGCGCCTCACCTAGCGGGACGACCGCGCTAGCGTCAAGGTGACGGCGGAGGTCTCTTTCGGAGAGTAACGTCGTCTAGCGTCGGAGTCCTTTATGTGCGTGTACTCGCGGCGTGTAGAGTTCTTTTAAAGTGAGGTCCTCCTATAGGGCTGGGCAGGAGGGCCGACCGAATTAAACACAGTATTACACAGGAAGAATGTTTATTGTCATAGACCACTCAGTATCGATAGTTTAAATTAGGACACTCGCGCACGCTAGTTATATGAGACTAATATTCGAGTAGGTAACTGTTCAACAAATAAGACTTAAGGGCGGAAAAACAGCGACTCCGTCTCAAGTTAAAAATACGACTCCCCGAGGCTAAAGACAAGACTAGACTCCAAAAATATGAAGACCGTTTTTATTGTTCTGTGTCATATTTTAAACGTTTTAAAAATATATTCAACTTATTTTTTAATTTAGATATGACCAGAACTAATAAAAACGGCTTACAGAGGAGAAATCTTAGATCTGCCGGGCTTATTGCGAAGGTTCAGTGTGTACACCCACTTTATGACAGAATATAGAGTGTACTTATCAATGATATGTTCTGTCTATGTTTTAGAAAAGTAAATTACGACAGATGACATTTTAAGATGAAAACGTCAGAATATAAATATTCTAAAGTTTTTAACAAAAGGGAAAAGTTAATAATATAAAATCGATTTGGATGCTAAAACAAGAGATAATTAAAAGTATGCTTTACAGAGGTAAACAGTGCTACAGAATATAAAAGTGAGTTATGTACATGTGTCATAGAATATCAATAGGTAAATAAATCAAAAGGTGGTTTGTTTAGTAGAATAACATAAAGAAAGACTAACGTGTTTCTACGTAAACCAACAAAAAAATGTGGTTCCAAATAATGGAATACCACAATGGTGTCAAGAATAGTATACAGATGTGAATAAATAACTATGGTATTGTGCTAATGATTACCTAAAACTGTTCCAACACAAGCCAGATAATAGGTAGGTACATATATATAATAATATGGTAGATAATACCGACAGTTTGTAGATAGTACCAACTAGAATTACAGGAAAAGTATTCAACTTAAACATAGGTAATACAATATATTATGTATGTATGAAAATGATAGAGACGTATATCAGGCCTTGAAGTGGAATTATGCAAGGCACACAACACTATTTCCACCATTAACTCTCAAAAAACCAGGGAACAGGTTGCCAACACTAATAACCTTTTCAACGAGTTGGTTGGTAGTGTATCCGGGCTGGAGTGTGAAAAGCCCACCGTTGCCATAGACCTGACTGGGGAAGATACCTTAACTAAATGTCCAATTCTAACTAGTCATAATAAAATTAAGAAGTATATTAAAATTAGTAAAAATATAAATAAGTTCAAAAAACTATTGAAGTCACAAAGTGTCTATAAGTTTAATATTAATCTTAGGAAAGAACGTATTACCTTAAAAAGCCAACTAAATTTATGTAATGTTAAGATGGAAACTAGCAGACAAATGTATGATGTTGACATACAAAACCTTCAAAAGGAATTACTGAGCAGGGAAAATACACTTAAGGAAATATCTTGTAAGTATGAGTCTAGTCAGCAAATGTTAAGCGAGCGCTTGCAGGAGGCCTGTGAGTTGGTGGATTTGGTGAAGTACAACGCAGAAAGGTACGAGTCGCTGACAAACAATCTCACTTGTAGTTGTGCTCCCACTCCGCCACCTCTCATGTCACAGCATGTTGTTCCTGCCACTTCACCCATTTTAGCTCATAATTTAGAAACTATCAATCCCACTCAAAGTAATGTTTTGGTATATTCAGATAGATTAGGAGCAGGTTTTGGATCCTTGTTAAATAACCGATCTAATCATACCATGTTTAACAGTTGTTACCATAATCTGCATTTTAATGAGCTTGTTCATAAAATAAAAAACACACAAATGAATGAACAGACCACTGTAGTTCTTTTAGTTGGCAACAGTCTGAGCATCAGTAAAAGGGACATAGTTAATGGTGTCGACACCCTACTTAAATTAAAATTTGGTAAACTAATATTATGTGCATTGCCATATTCAGATAATTTGTATGCTGAAGAAAACAATTACATTTGTAGTTTAAACAACCTAAAGCATATTTTGACATGTCGTCATAGTGACCGTTTATTGTATTTTGATACTAACAATTTTGTTAGAGATTTTGTATTAATTCGTGAACATATTTTTCTTCCCAAGAAAAGTCAACATGTATTGGCTACTTTGTTAGCTTACAATATACACGCAGTTATTGATAATTTAACTGAGACTAGGTTATGTGACGAAACAGTACTATCTAGTATTTCTAATAATACTGTAATAGATTCTTTAAACTTTTAGACTCGACAAAAGAGAAGCATAATATGAATATTTTACTGTATCACCAAAATATTAATCGCTTCTCTGGCAAAATCCTAGACGTGGAATTGTTAATAGATAAATATCATATGGATATCTTATGTTTTTGTGAAACCTGGTTAAGACAGGATAGGATGCTGTTTAATGTAAATAATTTTTCAGTTGCCAGTGCGTATAACAGGTCCTCAATAGGGGATGGTACCTTGATATTATGTAATAGTTCCTTTAGATATAAGGAAAGGAAGGATATCACTGCTTGCTCTGTTGATCGCTTTTGTGAGGTAGCATGTGCAGAGGTTGAAGGCCATACTTTCTTATGTGTTTATAGACCACCAGCCTCAAACTCGTCATCATTTTTCATCATTATGGAAGAAATACTAAGTAAACTTTTTAAAGATAATAAGTTAGTTTTTGTTTGTGGTGATCTAAATATTGATCTATTAGTTAACTCACCCGATAAATGTAAGCTTATATCATTGTTTAAATCATTCAATTTAAAATGTATATTTAATGAAGCAACTAGAATAACAGCAACCTCAGCTTCATGCATTGACAATATATTTACTAATTGTAAAGTACAAGACTCATCATTAATTAGTGGCGTCAGGTCTGACCATACTGGTCAACATGTATCATTTAACTTAGATAAAAAGTTACACCTAGATAAAACCATTGAATTAAGACCTCTCACTAAAAATAAATTGAAAATGTTTAAAAATAATGTTCTTAGCAATCTCACAACTGCTCGTTTTGATCCACAAGACCCCAATATAAGCTACACTACATTATTTTCGATAGTATGCTATGAATTCAATAAAGCGTGTCCGGTAAAAAAAGTAACAATAAATACTAAACCAAAATTTAATGAATGGGCCACTGCTGGCATTAGAAAAAGCAGAGATATTTTATATAATTTGTACAACGAGAAATCATTGACTTCTGATCAAGCCCTTCATAATTATGTCAGAAACTATTCTAAGATATTCAAACGAGTCTGCGCCCAAGCTAAATCTAAATGAATAAATAACAAAATTAGTATTTCTAATAATAAAATAAAAGCTGTGTGGCAGGTAATTAACAAAGAAACTGGAAACATAAAACAACGAGATCAGAATGAATTGGCTTTAAAGATTGATAATGAAACCATTTCAGATAAGTTTAAAGTTGCTGAGACACTAAAAAATTTCTTTACCAACATCCCAATAGAGGTCACGAAATCTCTCCATTCATCATCTATATTAGCTGAGTCTCTTCTAAAAGAAAACTTTTGTAAGGATATTCCAAGTTTCGAATTTAAGCCCATTTCTATTGTCACAATTAAAAAAGCATTCAAAAGTCTTAACATAAAAAACACTGAAGACTTATGGGGAATTTCCGTTAAGGTTCTTGGATATCATATCAATATCATTGACACAATTGCCCCTGTCCTAACAGGCATATTTAATCAATGTTTAGATAGCGGTACGTTTCCTGATTTAATGAAACATAGTAAAGTAGTACCAATTTTTAAATCAGGTAGTAAGAGTGATCCCTCTAATTATAGACCTATATCTGTGCTACCAGCATTGAGTAAAATTTATGAAAAAATCACCAGTTTGGTTTCACGAAAGGTAGGTCGACGACTGACGCAGGAGTAAAACTCATTAGTCACATTTTGGAATCCTGGGAGAAGTCACAGGATGTAATTGGCATTTTCTGTGACCTCTCAAAAGCGTTTGATTGCGTTGACCACAAAACCCTAATCTGTAAATTACACCACTACGGAGTTCGTGGACAAGCTGCTGATCTTGTTCTTTCCTATCTATCAAACAGGCAGCAACAAGTATACGGTAACGGGGCGACGTCCTCAGGGTCTCTAGTTAAGATGGGCGTGCCTCAAGGATCAATTCTTGGCCCTTTCATGATGGCCAACTTATCAGATATAATTCTATTCGCTGATGACACTTCTCTAATTTTTAAAATAGATAGAAAAGATACGGATGTCTTACATGTCAACAATAGTCTGGCAGTGCTTTCTAAATGGTTCGCAGCTAATAATCTTTTACTTAATACGAACAAAACTAAATGTCTTAAGTTCTCTTTACCAAATGTACCTCAAGTAGGTCTAAATTTAAAACTAGATGGCAATAAACTAGATGCTATTACGGAAACTGTATTTCTAGGAATAACCTTAGATTCGAGATTGCAATGGGGCGCCCACATTAGAGCTCTTTCAGGTAAATTAAGTTCAGCTGCATATGCAGTAAGAAAAATAAGGCAGTTGACTGATGTAGCCACAGCTAGGTTAGTATACTTTGCTTATTTCCACAGTATTATGTCTTATGGCGTTCTGCTGTGGGGATCGGCAGCTGATGTAGATTCAATTTTCATTTTGCAAAAGAGGGCAATTCGCGCGATCTATAAAATGGGTCCTCGTGAGTCCCTTAGAGAAAAAATCAAAGAAATTGATATACTTACTCAGCCTTCTCTTTATATATTGGAAAGTATTTTGTATGTTCGCAAAAACTTAGGATTTTTCAAAATAAGAAGCGATTACCATAATATAAATACACGTAGTAAACATGAAATTGTGATACCCAAATTTAGATTAACAAAAACTAGTAAGTCATTTGTTATAAACAGTATTCGCTTTTACAACAAGTTGCCAAAGTCAGTTACAGAACTTAGCGATGGAAAGTTCAAAACCCACATCAAACGTGTCCTTATCAAAAAAGCATATTATAAGATTAAAGACTACGTTGAAGACAAGGAAGTTTGGCAATAATTCCATCTGCACATGTGGCTTCCCTGGTACCTCATTAACGGCATAACTATGTAAATGTCTATTAACTGCTCCCAAATTACGATAATTATTTCATTTTACCCTTATTTTTATTTTTTTACATCCTTGACATAATCTTTTTATTATTTGACATTATATACTTACAATATTCTAAGTATATATATATATATATATTTTTTTTAAATTAAATTTGGTTTGTTACAGCTGTAGTGGCAATCATGTCATTTGTTTTAAATAGGTCTTTATTTTTATTTATCTTTTATATACCTAGTTTCTTCAAAATTTTGTGAATGTGAGAACGTTGTAGGCTTAACAGACTGTAGATCTGTGGACCATTTTATATTTTGCTAAGTACCTGGTACTTGTTGATAGGCCTACACTGTCCTCTCATACCTTTTAAAACTGTAAAACAATTTACTTTTAAAAGAGTAACCGTGGAGTTTCTTGCCGGCTCTTCTCCATAGGAAACGACCAATTGGAACCGTGCACCTAGCTTCTGACGTTTCATAAGTGCCCTTGTAGGTTTATGTGAAATAAAATATTTTGATTTTGATTTTGATAATGATAATAATAATATTTATTCACATAAGCATGTACATTTTTCACAAGTAGAGTGCTTAATCTAAACTTAAAGTACACAAAAGTGCATTTGGGGCCGAACCAGGTATAACCTGTATTTCAGCCCTCAACGCCGATCCCCCTGGGTGAAGTATTCTGAAGTATGGGTGGAGGTGAAGTATTCCAAATGAAGTATTTTTATTATGAAATTGCAATAATCCCATGTATCAATGTGCGTATCTTATTCAACTTATAAAAGATATTTTTTACGAAAATCAAAAAATAAGTAATTACAATATTTAAAAAGATAATAATTTTAGATGTGTAAACAGACCTCTCCTTGTACGAGTATAGTAACAAATTATAACAAAGCAACTGCGTAGGTAGGTATAATAACATTTTGCTTAGCGACGTCAACTAAGATTATATCAGGAGAAATAATTGGATACTTATATTTATTTACCTATTGTAGCAAATTTTATGAACATCGAATTTATATTTGACATGATGAGCGTAGGTCGAGACAGGGAAAAGCTTGGGAATTGATATTACCTACTATAATATGCAATGGATAATAGTTATAGGCCTGGCATGCCCTCGGGCGACAGACAGATTCGCTAATAATAAAAAATAATTTAATCCATTGAAGCTGAAAAATAATTATCTATTTTCATAATCATGACGTACCTTCTTATTTCTATTTTCATAATCACGACGTTAAAAAAAAAACATTTATTTGCATAAATAAGGTATCTACAGAAGGTTCTTGTGATAATAACTCGATCTTAATATGCCTTTAATTTTGGCGTGCTACATATTTAGATATTATTTTAAGAAATTAATTAGTTACTTGAATAATGCATGCGATAAGTAAATTATATTAAATTCTTTCAAATTTGGTACCTATTTAACAATTAATTCATAAATGACATTATACTATAAAAGTATGTGGGAATCGGCTTTCAGTTTAACCATATGCGGCTGAGTACCAGTATTAGTTAGCCAGTGCCATTGTTACTTTTTTGAATTTGTGTCTGTTATTTAAACTTCCTTCCAACCGACACGACACTTTTTTTATTAACTTTAAACGGTTCTCTTCTACCAATCAACCTAAATGATGAGAATTAACATGATCACAGACAGCCTCTGGTAATGATCATTTTAATTCTAATCTAATCGAAGGAATGTGTAATTTTATAAATTTCGCAGAAAATATTCTAAACAATTGCATTTCTTTGTTTCAGTTGCTGGCCATGCGTCTGCGTTCCTTACTGCACGGACTCCTGTCAGAACGCCGACCATTACTGCCCCAACTGCAACTCCTACTTAGGTTCCTACCAGCGATAGTTCACGGAGGATCTTCTATTTTATATATTTTTAATATTAAGTATTTTATAAGCAAATATTAACCGTATTTCGTACTTATGAAATAAAATTTAAAGTGTTCTATTCGGCCGTATTGTTGCCTTTATATTGTGAAGATGAATAAAAATACGTAGATCTTATATGAGTAAAAAGGGGGAAATGGAACAATAAGAAGTTTATGTCAAAACGGTCAATGCAAAATTTGGTATTTGTGTATTTTTTTTCTTATATCTGTGTATAAATTAGTCGTGTGACTGAAAATGTTCGAAATCTTCGTGTAACGCACAACCTTGTAACTATAATTATTATCAATGACAGAAGACAAACATGATAATTACAGAATTTGATACTATTATAGATAAAATAAATGAAAAAATTATACCTTTTCCGTTGATGCTAAATAAAGCATGCCTAGGTATTTAAAATTTTGATCTTAACATGTTTGTCTTTTAGACCTGTAACATTGTACCCAGTGAGTATACAAAAAAGCGTTTTCGCTTACATTTAAAAAGTTAGCTGGCACTGTTTTTTCCATCTTCTTCTATTCGAGACGATGGCAATGGTAAAAACATTGTAGATATTATATATATTATAGATCAATAAGAAATCCATCAACACAAATCCCAGGGTTTACAGAAAAAAAACAAAAAAAAATCTTGAGTAGGTTTATCAACGATACGATATCTCAACTCATTTATATCAATGATTTTTTATGAAGTAATTATAATAAATATATATTATCTACTTAATTGAGAAGAATATTTGAGGTTACATGAATTACTTAAGCTTCAGTCCTTACCTACTTAACTCGCTTCGAAACTGTGTCTTGTTCAACTACAGTCTAGTATCGCTTGCTACCCACGTATTATGATCTTTATTTCAAAGAAATAAAGTCTACAATGCTATGATATTATTAATCATCTAGTAGCACAGCCTAGAAATGCAATTTTTCGGAAATTAAAACATGTTAGTTCCGTAAAGAAAGTGGTTTAAGCGGATATTGAACAAAATTGTAATCGACTTTGTTATTTTTTTAATAAACATTTTGTGAACCAGATAATGTTCGTATTATTTTATTTTGAATTTCACGATTGCCCTTTTTCTTGTTATTTTAATGCATTATTAAATTGTGCATGGTTGCCAGCCATATTTAGGTACAGTCACGAGCACCAATATGTATCCACTTAGCAAAATTCAAAAGCGATTTTCGCATGGAATAACGACTGCAACTTTGAGATAAGACCTATTTCATATTAGTGTGGGATCCAAAATACTATGTTCGTAACAACATAAAATTACGATCACCACAGTTGGAGAAAATCAGTTTTTAAAGTTGCTAATTGTATACATATTGGTGCTCGTGACTGTACTATTCGTCGCCAACACCGCAAAGGGGCGAACCTCAAATAAGAAAATTTAACAGGAGAGCCAAAAAACGTTTATTTTCTCCCGATGACGCGCTTATTTTGATGATATTAAAAAATATATATATAATAATTAAAAACATCAAACGCGAAGGTGTACTATGGAAACAGGACTACAAAATTAATACAAGTATAACAATTTACAATGCCAGGTTTTCCGAGGAAAAGCCGAGAAAAAATATACGCCTTTTCGTCGCGCCTCTCCACCACCAAGACATACCGTTTATCTAATATTCTCTTAGAGTTACGTCTCGATGCATTATGATAATATGCGTTGTTTAAAAAAAAACGATACTCAATACAATCAAAAATATTCATTCTAAGTTATTATAATGAGATCACAAACTTGTTGATTTATTAATATTTTTAAAACACACCAAATTACTTAATAAGTTCGGATTCTTCGTCACTAAACCTGTATTATGGTTAACATCAAATAAAAACAATTTGGTATTTAAAACACTGTTTCATATAAATCGTTAATCTAGACAAAGGTAACAAATACTATCAGAAATAAAAACAAAAATAAAACAATGCTATACCTACTGAAGTAGGCACAATATTGTCTTTGGGAAGACTGAGCATCTTTATGTTTTGTGATAGCTCTTTATAGTCTTTAAAATCAGAGTATTGCAAGGGTCGAAGAATGTACAGTTGTGAAGATCTAGCCATTTAAATAATAGGATACAATTGGGATGGTAGGAATATATCTCCAGCTTTTTGCACGGCGTAACTTACGGCACTATGTGCAGTCTCCCTCATTCTGTCCGTAGCTTAGAGCAAAGAATCTTAAAGTTATAGTTTGCAGACGTGTAACGTTAGCGACTATCAAGTTTTTATTTTGCCCTGCACATCCAACCGCATACAAGGTTATTGACTTAGAACCTGCAACGTCATGTTCATGAAGAAACATAGATACAGCGGTAGCAATTTCTGAAGACCCGCGTCTACTTTCTGTTTCAGGCCACGTGAAACAATAACAATCTCGATTTGCTATATTGTAAATTTTGAAGTTATACATTGAAAGCTGTTTTTTATAAAATATTGCTCCTTCTTTTGTAATGGGTAAGAACAAGACTTGTTGCAAATCAAAAGATGCACAAACTAGTTGGGGGTTTTCGGCAGAAGCTTCTTGCTTGTCGTCTTTAAGTTGGCGAACAGTTTGCTTTGGTTTTAGTTTTCTTTTAAATTCGATTTAGTCTCAGGTAATTCATCGTGATAAGCAGCAAAAAGACTACATTGAACTAAGACTTTTTGGTCGATGAAAAGCCAAATTTATGGATTTGAACATCTTTTTATAGGGCGAAACTGAACTAGGGCTTTCTGCATTACTCGCGAGTTGTCGCCGCTATAAGGCGAACTTCGAGTTTCGTCTTTTCGTTAAATTTCCCTAGAACAGATTTTGAGACACGCCGTCAATCTTTTTTCGTTTTTATTAGTCTTAGAGCTCCGCCCTTTTGTGACGATATAGAGCTCGACAAATGGAGCATTTTTGTATACTTAACTAATTTTTGACCGTTTGTATGAGGTTCGCCCCTTTGCAGTGTTGGCGACGAATTGTATGTTTGCAAAACTGTAAAACAATGCAAAACCATAAAAAAGGTGATAACAAAGATAAACTGTACAACTGTGTATATGGATAGAGTGCCAATAGTGGAACTCTATCCCTGTCGGATAAAGTGCCGCTAGCGGCATAATAGAGGCGCTGCCTGGGCCCGGTTAAAGTGCCGTAAGCATTGCATTGTCACTGTCACTTGTTATTTTGTTTGATTGTTGAGGTTAGTTCGCTGTAAAACACCACATTCCCAAAACATTACATTCTTTAGTGCCTAAACGGACCCCGGCACTCGCCGGCCGCTGCCGCGGCATCGCTCGCTCGCTCGGCTCGTGCGTTGTGTGGTCACAGTTTTAACTTCATTTTTCGCAAATTCAGTCATTGTACATAGTGACTTTTGATATAATTATCTAAAATATACATAATACGATCAATCAATACAAAAGGCGGTGAACTAACCTCAACAATCAAACAAAATAACAAGACAAGTGACAGTGACAAGGATACTCGTAATGCAATGTTTACGGCACTTTAGCCGGGCCGAGGCAGCCACTATTCTTAGGAATAAAAGCAAATAGCGGCACTCTATCCGATAGGAATAAAGTGCCGCTAGCGGCACTCTATATACTTCCTAATATTTAAAAGAAAAAATAAAACACATCATTTAACGCGAAAATCGTTCGTTCGTAGATATCCAAGTTCTTCTATAATAACCTGACATCACGAAGACGGCAGCATTGAGGGTAGTTCCGCACATAAAAATATCTTTCATGCGCCTCCCCGTCCGGCCGCGATGCGGCGCTAGCGTCGCGGTGGAACAGCGAGGTTTATGTAAGCGATCGAGGTGGGTAGGGTTCCCAATATAGGATTGGCATGAGGTATTATTAAAATGAATAACTGTTATGCATATTAACAGGGCCCCAATGCTGCTAATTTACGTAAAATGACATGCAATTGGGACACGTTACGTTGTATGATTTCATGCCTAACTAAGTGTAGTTGTATCAATAAAATTATTGATCGCAACTATCAAAAACAGTAATGACAATGTAAAAACACAGTGATTCACACTGCTGGCATTTCAAAGGTTAAGTATTATTGATTACATTATCAATAATACTTAACCTTTGAAATGACATCATCATCTGGAGTTATCTCAGTTCTTTTAATCTTCAGTTGATTTGTCACGGGACTCACGAGTTATTTAATTGACCCAGTAATCTGGATCAAGATCACCGAACGCCAGCAACAACTCCGAAAAATCATTATATTGAAATGAGTGATCATGATATAAAAAAATATGAAGTAGGAGTAGTTACGAGGAAGGTTGAATAACATATGATTTAATCTTCATAATCAGTCTGTAGCACTCTACTGGACATAGGCCTCTCCAATTGCTACCAGCCATCCTGTGGAGATCGTCGCTCTATCTAGCCTGAAGGCGTCCTACCTTACGTTAACCGATTCACGGTCTCCACTCAAGAGCACGTCTACCCCAACGGTTATCGGTTCTACGACTAATATGGCCGGCCCATTGCCACTTCAGCTTGCTTATTCTGTGAGCTATGTCGGCAACTTATGTTTTGGAAATAAATATATCTCGATTTTTATGTCTGTGCGCTTGGAGCCGTCAAAGTCGTAGGTTATTAGTATTAAATTCACCCGCCCGGTTACCTCCGCAGTGCCCTGACGATTCTTAAGAGCGTTTATTCTGAAAGTGGGCAACTTCGCAAATACATGTCCAATATGTATGTGTGTCTGTTTTGATTAATTTGGTAATATTACTGTGTGGAAATAAGAAATGTGGCTAACTACCGAACCAGAATATTGATTATGAAATGCAATACTTCATTAATATCGTTACACCGAATATTTCGTTTTAGATGTAAAAAAAGTATTTGGAAACTTTCCAAATACCTTTTTTACACCTTAAATGGGTACTTACAACACCAAATTCAATGTTATATTAGCAATTCGTTATTACTATTCTAGTTCGCCGCATTTGTTATTTCCATAAAGTAATATTGCCAAATTAATCAAAACAGGTAAATTCTTGACAGCTATTTGCGACGTTGCCAACTTTTATATTATATAACGCTCTTAACCCAACTCGTGTCGTCTCCACAATTCTGTCACATTATTCGTTAAGTTGTTATTGATATTATTTAAACCACATAATTATACTGAAATATTTGGTCGTTGACAGGCGTACAGTTATAAAAATCGGGTGATATTCAAAAACATTCAGGTTATATAGGGAATTTGTTGCTAAGAAAATTGACGCCCTGCATCAATTTCCCGTGTTATAACCATTTCATACAACTGTCAAAGATTGAAAATTGTGATTTCGATCCGGCCCATTTAATTAGGTAGTCAATATGCTTAACTATTAATTGCTCTGACTTTACCTATGTTATGAGAACTTCATGATTGATCAAATCCTAAAATCATGAAAGATGAAACTTTAGTAAGACATTAATCTATAACAAGAGATGTAACAGAGATGTGTTTTATGTGTGTGTGTGCAAAAAAACACAGAAAGCTCCCAGTCGGCCTGATATTTTTCCGACATTTTCAAAATCAAAAAATCTAAACTTCATTTCAGAACAATCTAGGAAAACGGCAGATAAAAATACCCTTCAAATAAAACAAATGTATCACAAGACCAATAAAACAGGAGCCACTACAAGATGTGTTCATAAAACCGCCCATCTCGGAATTAGGCGCAGCGAATAAAGACTTCTTATTGAAATGACAGCAGTCACCGTCCTTGTTGTCGAATTATGACACACTTGTCTTTGATTAAATATACGTACCGAAATAATAAATAAAAAATATGTACAAAAAAAAAAGATTTGGTACCTACTTAAAGTGTAGCTTGTACATGATAATAATTATTTTAAAACACGACATAATAACTGGCGGAATGGGGTGTACTATAATTAAATAGACTTCTGCCCAATCCTTAATACAACCGTGATTATAAATGTTATAAATATATGTCGCAGTAAGATGGTTATATCCGTAATATTGTTATATCCCTGAGGATATTACAATATTATATTAATTATATAAATAAATGATTTAATTATAATTAAAATTATATTAATTTATTCATATTTTGTAGACTTAGATTATTTTTTTCTATTTTGTGAATGTGAGAACACTGTAGGTTTAGTGGACTGTAGATTTATTGACCATCTTCTATCTTGTTAAGTACCTGGTACTTGTTGAAAGACCTACACTGTCCTCCCATACGTATTAATACCTACTGTTATTTAAAAATATTGTAAAAAACAATTATTTTTAAAAGAGTAACCGTGGAGTTTCTTGCCGACTCTTCTCCATAGGCAACGACCAATTGGAACCGTGCACCTAGCTTCTGACGTTTCATAAGTGCCCATGTAGGTTTATGTGAAATAAAATATTTTGATTTTGATGATTTTGATTTTGATATAGCTATATACCGTAATATAACTATGATACGAGTACGATCTAGTAATATAACTATTAGGGTACATCGACCAAACAGGTTAGGTAAGGTTAGAACTGTGACTAACTACGCATGACCCGAGCGAGCGAAGCGAGCGGCGCCCGGCGAGCGCTACTCGAATTTACGTCGAATCTACGTCGAATTTGGTCGCAGTAACAAATTAGGGCACTCCGACATTCATCAACCGCTGCCGTATACTACATATATTACCGTATATAGCTATTATGTCTAGGGATATAACTACCTATATATCACGGCAATAACATCTTAATGTGAACACACAAACACAATTACATACCTACATAAGTAAGAAATGAAGAAAATTAAGTAATTATTTAAATTATTTTTAAATAAAGTAATATAATAACACGTTGTAGTTTCATATGGAGAAGAATGGGTAACACTCAGCTTAGTTACTTTAAAAAAATGTTTAGTATAGCAATATTTAAGTATTCTTCCTTCCCACGTGTTTGAAATAGGACGAGCAATCAAGCGTGTCCTTTGCTTCGTGGAATGTGGGGCGGGAAGTTAATTAGACATTGTTACCATAGAAACAGAAACATGAGGTTTCAGTAGTACAAAATGCGGATAGCTTGGAAACCAGAAGCTATAAGTTGGTTGATTACTGACGTCAAGCTGACGCCATAGGGCCCGATCACACGTACAACAACCACACTACAACGATAACAGGTGGTCGGGAGCAAATTTATATGAAAATGAATAGTTTATTCACACGGACCACATTTTGTCATCAAAATCAACCGTGTCGGCGATAACGATCACGTTGCAGCCACAACGCAACCACAACGATCTGTCTGTCTGTAAACACTACCCATAACGTAACCACAACGCAACTCCAAGAAGTTGCAGCGACACTATTTACACGTAACCACTGCTTGCCCACATTTTTTGTTGCTGCGATGTGGTGTGGACGGGTGCATAAATGCTGTATACCTGCATCGCCAAGAGGCTTACTGATGCTTTGTAAACTACTTGATACGAACACGAGGTGTCTCAACTTGTGCCTGTTATTTCAAATCGGTAAACTTTTAAAGAAATCTAAAGAAATATGCTTTTTGGGACTTTTAAATCTGTTATTACGCCTTCAAATAATACAAGAAAGTTATGCAAAAATTGTATAACATACAATTTTTGCATAACCATCAATTCTATATGGGAATATTTAAGTATTGTAGTAAAATACTTTATGAAATAACTCCGAAAGTTATGTCTACCCAAACCATAAAAAACTATAATCCTGTCAAAGTACTTAATATATTTTCATGTTTTTTTTTTGTATAAACAGTTTATTTTATTATATTCTCTATGAAATATATTTGTGTTTTTTTTTACATATTCATATTTTCATTCTTTGCCTTGAGGGTACGTAATGATTTGTTTTCATGGGGTAGACCTATGACAACAATCAAATCGACGGTCAAATGTTATCGGTTGTCGGTAGCTATAGTCACCATTGAAGAGAAACAATATTGACAAAAATTTTAAAAATCCAAAAGTGCACATCTTTTAATGCTCATTTAATCGTATAAAAATAAAACAACTTTGAATGAAAGAGCCATTTTCCTCCTAAAGTTGAAAAGAATTTAATTTTATAAAAAAGAAATTGACTATTAATTGATTTTTTTCGCTGATTGCTGATTGACGGGATTTTTTTTTAAACTATTTTGATGTTGTTATCGTTTCTACTGCAATATTTTTTTTTTGAAAATTAATCTATATAAGGGTATATAAATTAAGTAGGTTTTGTGTACAATAAAACAGTTGCAGAAGGAGGCAAAACAAATTTTTCGATCGCAAAGCACTCTCTAATGCATTGCTTTAAGAGTCGTGCAATATACTCGTAATTACGACGAATTGACTTTTAGAATAGGTATTTACAAGGAAAAACGCTTGTGGCAAGTTTTGTACCAATTTTTTTTTCAAGCTAATTTGTAATAACCTAGTTTTTAGGGATCCGTACCACAAAAAAAAATGGTACCCATATAGGATCACTCGCGTGTCTGGCTGGCTGAGTATCTGTTTGTCCGCCTGTCACAGCCCCGAAACTACTGGACTAATTTAGTTGAACGTATGAATTTCTATGAACCAAACACAGAAGTGTAACGTAAATGAATGAATTTTAAATAAGAGGGTCACTTTTCGGGGAAAAATTGGAAAAAAAAATTGAGGATTTCAAATATATTTATTAAAAAATTTAAACTTAAATACTCTAAAAGATATTTAAGAAAATAGATGAAAAATTACCTTTCCCCCCTTTCCTCCCTTCCTGTTCATCTACGGTTCGTGCCAAATTACGTGCCGGCGACTGTATTAATGAATTGAAAAGTTTCGTGCTCAGCCGACTATAATGTGCTGAGCGAGCTCTCAGTTGCGTATGCATATTGGTAGAGGTTACCCACATCACTTTGTTATTAAACAAGTGTAGTGTTCTATTGTGTTCACGTATTTCTAGGTAAGTCCCGTGTTTATTTCCTATTTTCCTTCAAGTGCAATAAAACTCGAATCTTAAGAAGCGTATTTTTTTTTGTTCTATTATTATAATTTCGGTACGCACTTCCGTGCGTAGACGAGGTTATTGAATCTTAGATCCCGCACGTGTTTATTTAAGAAATTTTAGTATCTGGGTGGTTTTGCGAATTTGTATGTGGTGAAAGTGAGAATCATAAAATATAGGTAATTTTTTTTTTTAAACAGGCTCTTATTGAACAAAAAAGTACTAAATAAAACTTACGTAAACAGAGAACTTTAATATTTTCTTAAAAGCCTGAGGCTTCTCTTCAAGTGTAAGAAGACCGTTCACGCCACAAACTTTTAAGAAAACATTAAAGTTATCTGTCTAGGTAAGTTTTATTTAGTACAATAAAAGTTTATTTATAAAAAGATTTTTACTTATATTTTATTTTGTACTTTTTAGCATTAGAATTTGATAAAATATCTGTTCTATCACCTTCACTTGTTAGGTACTTGTTAAGACAATCCCAACGAGTCCAACACAACAGGGCTATCTTGTGAAGTTGAGATGTTCCTGTAGCCACCTTCCGGCAGTGTCATCAGACCCTAGACTACACCTTGGGCAATAGTTTTTGTCAAGACAAAACTAATATATATAAGCTCAACTTGATTAAAGGCGGAACCCAATAACATATTGTCAGTAAAAGACAGATCGCTATTGTTGGTAGACAGTATAATTATATCTGTCATTGTGTTAAATTACATAGAATTCCTAGTCTCTGACAGATTACAAATAGAAAATAGAAGTTACTTTGTCGAGTTTTGCAGAAAATCTCAAGAATTATGAGAATGCGTAATGTAGGAACGAGCATAGCGAACTCGTATTTTTTTTTTTTCATTTTCGGATTCGTTACATTTTTCTTTTGACCATTCATTCATACAGAAAAGAAGTTATTTTGTCGACTTATTCAGAAAAGTTGAAGAATCGAGAGAATATAGAATGGTAGAGCGAACGAAGCGAGCTCGAATATTGTAGCAAGCCGCCTCGGATAGGTTCGGTTTTTTTGTCTTATACAGAAAATCTGAACCTCATTTTACAGCTTCTAAGCATTATGAAATTTTTGTGTTTTGGAATTAGTCTTAACCCTTTCTAATACCAAGAACATTAAATTTTATAAATCTATAGTCTATTATTAGAGCCACCGCACCCCCCCATTGGTCTACGCCACCAGAGGAGGGCGCGATGAATCCCTGCTTTACATCAAACACCGATTACCCAGTCTCAACTTTCATGCGAAACCAACAGGTCTGTCAACTATTTTGCTCACTACATTTTCTTTACAGATATTCACCATGAATACCGTATCAGTTGGTCCTAAGCCCTCCCAGGTCACGTGCCCATCGTGTCGAGCCACCATCGTCACGAGAATCCAACGCAAGGCCACCGCAAAGACCCATGTGATCGCACTCCTCCTATGTTTGTTCCTGTAAGTATCCTTGACTTCTTAATTACTAATATGGCCGTATGCGCATGGTTTACGAAAAATTACAGCTATACTGAAAAGGTGATGGATATTTTTTTATGGGTACTATCGAAGAATTTCATATCTAAGCAGTTTGAAAACAAAATCCCGTGAACACGATGACCACATCTGTTACCGGCCCGGTTCTATAGCGGCCGAGTGCTGTAAGCAAGAATAGTCCTTACGGTGGTTAGTTATGAACTTCTTTGATGGTACCTATAGCCGACGAGGGGAATAGTAACGCTACAATGAAAAAGTAAAATCAATCAATTGTCATTTTAATCAGTCTATAATGTTCCCACTACTGGGACTCAGGCCTCCTCTCTTCGAGAGGGAGTGGGCTGTAATCTACCACGCGGGCCCAGTACGGGTTGGTAGATGTCACATGTCTTCGAATTTTTGGTTCTAGAACATGCCGGTTTCCTCACGATGTTTTCCTTCACCGTTTTGAGAGCAGTGGTGATGAAATTATTAACACAAAGTAAAGAGCCTGTCTGGTTTTGAAACCATGACCTACAACTCGTAAGTCGGGGCTGTCACCACTGGGCCACCATTCGTCTGTTTTCTCGTCATTTCAACATCCATACTTATTATTTTAAATGCGAATCTAAATCTAAATCGAAAAATAACTCTGTCTGTCTGATACCTTTTCACATCATGAATATCAATTTATTTTCAAGTGTATACGTTATAAAAATCGTGATTAATATGTGATTGATCACTACGAACAGCTGTAAATGGATTTCGATTTTTGAAGACATAAGATACTTTTTATCCCGATAATACGTTCAAGTGGAATAATTTCCGACCTTCACGTAGGCGAAGCCGGCTTAATAGGTGACTCGCGCGAATTTACTCACCCGGATCCACGCGAATCAACCATTATAATTAATATGAGTTTATCTTAAGGCGATTCGCACGAATTCAATTTATTTGTGGACGAATCGACCCCTTCAGCAATACCTACAATTAATGCGCTCATTTGAATTGTAACACGTGTCAAATTGGTACCTACCTGTTTTGTTAATTTATCAAATTATCACTCTACGAAAACAGTAAAAATAAGTTCATAATCAAGCCTGCCTAATGGCCTAATGCCTAACTTATTTTTACTGTACCAGAGCCCACCAGAACCAGAGTGTGTTTTGTTACCAGAAGTCTGGCTTTTAATTCAAAAATATGTTAATTGGGCTCTTTTAGAATAGTTACATCACTGATTACAATAATTATGATGGCCTGTTAGCATTCCATTTGATGCGTGTGAAAAAATTTTGATTGTCAAATGTTTAAATTGTCTTTTGTGGGATAGTAACCATGGATGGAGATAAATCGCGTGAAATCGAAAAAGGCCTAAGTCTGGTAGAGAACTGGCCTACATAATGGTGACTAATCATAAAGAAAAGTCACTCATTGTGCGCTTTTATAATTTCTAACGTCCCGATTTATCATCGTGGACGTCCATCCATGTTCACATCACGGCATCACCACAATATCACAGAGAAGTAAAATGTTCGGAAATACGGCTATTTTTAATTCACTCTTATATTACTGCTATATTAATAGGCCCCATGATTGGCCGGGCGAATTAATCGACTTGGGTTAATTATTCGTAACACATTATTATTCCGCAGACCATGCTACGTCAATTTTGCTATTGTTTCAAGAACAGTATACAGATGTGAATAAATATCTATGGTATTGTGCTAATGATTACTGCACACATCAACATTCCAATGTTCATACGGTTAAAAACAAAATGCAGTATGAAACTGCCGGATGATTCCAAATTATACAGTAACAAAACATCGTTCTTATCATCGCCGTGTGAACAACCTTTACAATAAAAATAAAAAAGTGGTGAAATTAAATGAAATTCTTTATTCTGTAAATAGGATATCGGAATCACTTTTACACGTCATATAAAAATATTAAAAATAAGCTAGGTCAGGTCGTTGTTTTCTATCTGACTACTCTGAGAAGAAAAATTAAAAAGGCCGCAGTCTCTTTTAAAGTCCAGACATAATCTTGGTCAAGCCATATGAGGACCATGTAGATTAGTGTCTGAAATGGTATTTTGAGGAAAGAACCACACAGATTTGAGTGTACTTGTCCAGTCAGTGCAAGCATTTGTCAGTAAACGTGGAACTCAACTCAGAACTTAAGGAGCTCAGGCTCAGGTATATTGTCTATGGATGGTCCCACTGGATATATACGAAGAACAGGATACATGAAAA
Source organism: Agrochola macilenta (assembly GCA_916701695.1). Classification (NCBI taxonomy): domain Eukaryota; kingdom Metazoa; phylum Arthropoda; class Insecta; order Lepidoptera; family Noctuidae; genus Agrochola; species Agrochola macilenta. The sequence continues at coordinate 14,960,280 of OU753560.1, read as the reverse complement.
AAATTGTGAGTCGCCATTTGTGGAGTTTGGACGTCCAAATACTAAATACTTCAATTCATAAATTAATTTCAATAATCGCAGTTTCTTAATAGCCAAGGACAGGTCATTGACCCCTGTCTGCCATAATTATTTTGCTGCGCGAAATTTTAAAGCTTCTTTTGTAGTTTTCATTTAAATGATGTAATGTTATATTTTAATCTTAATTAAATGGTCAATTTAATCAGATAAGGATTAGTAATATACTGATCATAATAGCTTCTGAAAAAAAATAAAAAAAAAATTTTTTTTGAGAGATAAATTTGGTTACTGCGGGTCATCCTTAGAAGATAGATAGACATTTGGTGCCGATTCTCTTGTACAACGAACTAAACTAACTAAACTATCACTAAAATTCCTTACTTTAGGCTATGAGAATCTTAGAGCTATTCTGTAAATAAAATTCTCTAAACTAAAAAATAATTTTGATACAACTAAAATAGAATTTGACAATCGCGAAACCACGTGGTACCCGTGGTTTGCCCTCACCCGTGATTTTTTTTAGAGCCGGAGGCGCGCAGGGGGTGCCGCCTCGACGTGTTTTATATGGAATTTTTCACTTTTTGAATGGAAAACATGAAAAAATATTACCTACATGTTCAGGTTTAGGGGTTTAAGGGTTTCATAAAGGGGGTCGAAATTTTCATTATTTTTGCGATAGGACGCACCATTTTCGAGATATAAGCAAAAGAAAAAATAAATACAGTACTGTTTTTGCACGTGAAGTCGAGATGTTGGTGTGAATTTTAGTTCATGACAACTTATTTTACACCACACCTTTTTAATCGCGATTAAAATTTGTCAGAATTAGTCTGGTTTGGTATATTACAATCAAAATTTTAGGTGAATAATGTCATATTCAGAATAGCAAAATTGCCATTTTCACTAAACTAAAAACTCAGTACTATCTTAGTGCTGTCAAACTAAAATATAGTTTAATTGTGTCACTTTAATCTATTTCAGAATGGGAAACCGTCGTTTGACAGGATTAAACTTAATTTTAGTGATTTTTAGTCTAGTTTAGAGGCATTTGTGACAAGAGAATCGGCACCATTATGCTATCTTTAATATTTTTCATGTAATACAATTTATACCTTTTTGTGTAGCGTTTGCCATAATATCTCCTATGTTATTGGCTCGATTTGGATTCTGTTTATTATTTCTAAAAGCTTATAATTATGTTATTTTATCGGATCAACTAATATTTTTTAATAATATTTGTTGACTATGAAGAAAAAATTGAGGGAATAATTTTTTTTCTAAAAATAAACAGAATTTATTTTAAAAAAACACTACGTGTAAGTCCATAAAATCATAGCGGGATATTGAAAAAAATATAAAGTAAAAAAAATTAAGATAGACCTTTTTAAGTTAATTTTCGATAATTTGTCATGAATATTCAGAAAAATACGGGCGCCCACATACCCATGGGGGACATCTATAAACGTATATAAAAGAAAGTCGTGTTAGTTACACTATTTATAAATCAAGAACGGCTGAACCAATTTAGCTGAAATTTTTTTAGTAGGGTAGTTAGGGTAGGTAGGGTAGTTAGGGTAGGTAGGGTAGGTAGGGTAGGAAGGGTAGGTAGGGTAGCGTAGGTAGGGTAGGTAAGGTAGGTAGGTAGGGTAGGGTAGGTAGGGTAGGTAGGGTAGGTAGGGTAGGTAAGTAGGGTAGGTAGGTAGGGTAGGTAGGGTAGGTAAGTAGGGTAGGTAGGTAGGGTAGGTAGGGTAAGTAGGGTAAGGTGGGTTTTTTTTAAATATTTGATTGATTGCGGAACAAAGTTCGCCGGGTCAGCTAGTTGTATATAAACCTTCCGGAATACATTGTCTGAATGATGTTCAAATTGTTGAAAAACTCATCAAAATCCGTTGCGTATTTGACAAGGGACATACACACAAACGCGAGAACCAACTTTGTTTTATAATATTTAGAGATTAGAGAAGAGATAATATTGATGTGCCCAAGGTCGTAGACGCTGTAACGTAACGTTTACCACCGTGGAGGAAAACGTAGGTCACAAATTGAAATAATAACACATGAAGCGTAGTAAAGGATAGAGGTACAGGGAATTATAAAAGTAAGAGTAGTTGCGTAGCGGCTTGAGACGCTCGATGCTGGTAGCGGAGACGAGGCGGCGACTCAGAGCTAAGGGGGCGGAGCAGGAGCAGCAGGCCGTAGACGAGCAGCGGCCTGGAGTCACGAACACGAAGCGAGCCGTAGCGGAGGAGTTTAAGATCGTCTCGCTCAGAGGGTCCCGCAGCAGCAGGCGGTAGCGGAGGAGGTTAAGATCCTCCCGCTTGGTGGGTCCGAGGGAGAGGCCCTCCTGTGTTGGAGGCCTCCCTGCCCTAGAGGGACCAAAGATTGGAGGCTACGGCGTAGGCAGAGGTCAGCAACCTCCCTTAGAGGGAGTGCCCGAGACACCCGGAGGTCTTGGCTGTTCCCCGGCGCCCGCCGGCAAATAAAACAACTTCATGTATGGTGATAGATAAACTATAGATAGTAGACTGCTTTATTTTCCCCGCATCGCCGGGTTATACTTGTATCTCAGACTTGTATACAATTTTTAACGGAAGTACATTTTTTAAACATTCAAAATTTCAAACACGAGTCGAATTACAAGTCAGCCAGTAACTTATTCATATTTGTATGATGGCCAGTAACTTATAAGACTAGTGATAGTGTAGGCCCGCCTAATCATGGCCGGTTATATAGAAGAATAAATATGACAGGTGATAATGATGAAAATGTCAGAATATAAGTTTTTCTAAGATCTTTACAAAAGATGGAAGTAATAGTATAAAATACAGGCTTGGCTTGGGCGTTATTATAGATCAAGGGCATGTTATAATAAGTAAAGGTATGTTTTGTAGTGTTCAAAAGTAAGTGTCATATGGTAAGTAATATATTAAAACTGTTTGTATGCTACCACGTAATAGTACATTATGATACGAGTGTGCTGTATTGGTTATTACTCAAAAGGTAGCATTGGCGCGCGAGCCATAGGCGAGAGCGAAACTTTAGCCGAGTGGGTAATGATCAATGCACACGCGTTTCATACGACGTTTTTCAACAAACTTGCGAGGAAAAAAAACAGACTTGTTGTAAGAACTTATGCTGGAATAACGTAACTATAGAGATGATAATTTAGATTTATAAAGTTCAACTGATCTTTGTTGCCAGGTACTGTCAATCGGAGCTTCTTTTAAAAACTGTTGTACGTCGCGTCGGTTGGTGACAATTCTTTAGATTTTCGTATTTTTTATAACAACAAAACAAAAACGATAACAAATATTTACGGAAAATGGCGCACTGGTTTTTTTTTTTGATAGCGATGCGCGCGCATTTGTAAATAAAGTCACAGGCAAAACTGCTGAACAGCCTATATAAAAATATAATAAACACAAAATAATAAATTGAATACGCAAATTAAGATTCTTATTTAGTGAAAAATATATAATTTGATGAAATATTATGTAAATGTATCATATTTTATTTTATTTACACAGTAGGCATAAAAAAAGCAAGAAGTACCCACGCACAATGGTCCGCCTGAAGGAAAGAACCAAACCCCATAACATAGAACATAGAAGGCAAGAAATCTCTTTGATGAGATTAAAAAAAGCACAAATCTCCGCTCGGGTTAAAATAGAGAATGCTCATTCAATAGTATAGGATAGTTCATACAAATTCTATGCTGCAATGATAGTACTTACTAATTCCATACTGCCATGTCGCGTTAAGCAAGTAAGCAGTGATAGCCTAGTGGTGTGACCGTCGGACTGCCAAGTCATAGGTCTCGAGTTCGAACCCAAGGCACGCACCTCTGACTTTTCGAATTTATATGCGTATTGTATAATTATCATTTGCTTCAAAAACGGTGAAGGAAAACATCGTGAGAAAACAGCCTGAGAGATATTTCTTGAAGCCAAGTCAGAGGCCCATGGGCGGCTTTAAAACTCTGACACCAGGTTAGTTACTAACCACACGAAAAGAAGATGTCGCGTTTCAAAATTTGTCAAACAACAATGGCCGCTAGAAATTGTCTATGGTTTTAGTGATGTGGTAGTATGATCTTTTCGTTTTCGTACTTTCGTTGTTACGATTTTTTTTGTAGGTAGTGTTTCATCAATATTTTTTATATTGAGTAACTTTCACATAAAAAACAAATCCATTGAAATATGTTCGAAGTTAAAACCGTGAAACCGAACAAGATAGCACGGGTAAAAGATTAATAAATTCAGTGTTAAAGCAGTATAATATTATAAAACTTGAGGGGTCTCCATAATACATGTAGACCTTTCTTTTTTTTTTTGTTTTTCGGTGGGAAATCATCAAATGACTCCTCCCGCTCTGGGCGGAGCGAGAGGGAGTGTCAGACTCTTACTCACTAAAACCCACCCGTGTTCCTTCCGTTGCCTGTGTGCCAGGGCCGCCAAATCCCTTTCGGACAAACCCGCAACCCCAGCTGGAATACATATAGACCTACGACATTATTTAATAGGGAAATAGGACCGTATCTTTAAACGTGGGCTAGCTCCAACAGCATCTTGAAAATCCTAGCCTAAAACACGATTGTTGTCAGTATAATAATTATAAATACATTAAAATAGTATTTTTTTTCAATAAAGGATTAATAAAATACTCCTTGAACAAATAGTCGATATTTATTACGTCAATCACTAACTTTTCATTGACAAGATAAATTTAGACCAGTTAAAAAGGATGTCGGTTGCCTGTGGTCGGTTGTTTGACTTTTGTAAAAATTTATAATTTATTCCAGTTTTCGCTTTTATTGTTAATTAAAATAGATTAATTAAAAGATAAGAAATACGCATTGGATGTTAAAGTGGGTGTGATAATACGTGTATCCTAATTAGTGCGTATTTAATCACTACACGTAGATATCGCGTTCAATTCCCAGGCAAGTCCAATGTTATTGTTTTTAGCGAGTCGCAACCAAATCCTGATTAGTTATCTGTGGCATTACAGCACTAGTCCGATAATATCAAGTTAAAAGCACGCGTTTTTAATACACTGAATTATGACCCTAAAAACGGTTTAATAAGAGCTACTTTACGAGCAAGTGTGTTGAAAACAAACTAAAACATGTGGTTCCAAATAGTGGAATACCGCAACAGTCATCGTTTAAATTGAAATATTATTAAATGAAGTGAGTTGGGTAGATAATACCGAGAGTTTGTAGTTAGTACCAACGAGAATTACAGGAAAAGTATTCTTATCAATGTACAATACATAGGTATATTTTAATATTATGTATGTCTATACTTACCAATCACCTACCTATGTAACAAATTTAAACAAAGCAGGTCCTTCGGTAGGTAGCTAAGATTATTTGAGGAAAAATAATTGTATACCTTCTTACCTATTGTTGCAAATTCTGTGAATATTAAATTTATATTTGCCTCGATGATCGAAAGTGGTGAGTCAGGGAAAGGTTTGTGAATTGTTATTACCTACTATAATATGTTCGATCATACATAAATATGTAGGCATGCCCTAGGGTGACAGACAGCGTCGCAGGCGTCATGAACCTTGTTGACTGGCTGAGCTATAAAATAATTAAATTCATTGGAACAGAAAAATAACACCGTATATTCATAATCATTGATATATTAATTGAAAGCAATTTTCGACTAGTTTTTCCTGTCTCCTTTATTATTATCGGTTCTTTTCTACCAGTCAACCTGAATAAATATGACAATTAAAATGATCACTGATAGTTCCAGTCATCGGGGAAATGTGTAATTTTATCAAATTCTCTGAAAGTATCTTAAAACAATTGGATTTCTTTGTTACAGTTGCTGGCCATGCGTCTGCGTTCCTTACTGCATGGACTCCTGTCAGAACGCCGACCATTACTGCCCCAACTGCAGCTCCTACTTAGGTACCTACCAGAAATAGTTCACGGAAGATTCTCCATTTTATATGTTTTATAATATTAAGTATTTTATAAGCAAATATTTACTGTATGTCGTACGTATAAAATGAAGTTTGAAATGTTACATTCAGCCGCATTGTTCCCTTTATATTATGAAGACGATAAAAATACGTAGATCTTGTGTGAGTAAAAAGGGAGAAATGTAAGTGTTTCTGTAATTTTTAGAACAGTCAATGCAAATGTGTTTCTGTAATTTTTAAAACTGTCAATGCAAATGTAAGTGTTTCTGTAATTTTTAAAACAGTCAATGCAAATGTGTTTCTGTAATTTTTAAAACTGTCAATGCAAATGTAAGTGTTTCTGTAATTTTTAAAACAGTCAATGCAAATGTGTTTCTGTAATTTTTAAAACTGTCAATGCAAATGTAAGTGTTTCTGTAATTTTTTCTTAAACACCATGTAAATTAAAACCTTATTCCGATCCGTGAGGGTGTTGTTAGGTATCATACTGAGTCTATGCATGTGGTCATTTTCAAGAAAAAAAAATTATTAAAGCGTTATTACATGGGGCGCGGGCGGCCGTCGTTTAGCGAGTGTCTACAAGTAATAAGTGACGACCTCAGTTGAAAATTTTCAAATTTTTAATCGCTTTGGGGTAATATTGGTACCAAAAATGTGAATGTTTAAATAGCAATAACTTTAAAATACAATAGACGACGTATATTTAGTAACAACAGAAATCGACACGTGTTTCACCTCTCAACGAGGCATCCTCAGGATGACGTTTGACTTTTGCAAACCCCCAAAAAATATTTTCACTGACAGAAAACAAACATTACAATTTTGGTCATAACAGACCTGTAACATTGTACCCAGTGAGTATAAATGAAGCGTTTTCGCTTCCAATTTCAAAAGTTAGCTGGCAAAGGTAAAAACATTCTAGATATTATCCACAATATTTTATTCTATTGTTATTCTTATTTGTATTATTCTTCTATCATTAAGAAATCCATAATCGCAAATCCCAGAGATTTCGGAAAAAATCTAAAAAAAAAAACAGTAGGTTTATCAACGATCGATACCTCAACTCATTTATTTCAATGATATTTTTTTTTTAAGACGTAAATATAATAGATATACCTACCTTCTTAATTGAGAAGGATATTTGAGATTACAGCTTATGAAGAAGATATCGTAAGTCCTTACCTACATATCTCGCTTCGAAACTTTGTCTTGTTCAACCACAGTGTAGCAACGCTTGCTACTCAAGTATTATCTTTATTTCAAAGAAATAAAGTCTACAATGCTATGATAGTTATTATGAATCATCCAGTAGCACAACTTAGCAATACGATTTTCGGAAATTATAACATGTTAGTTCGGTAGAGAAAGTGGTTTAAGCGGATATTAAATAAAATTGTAATCGACTTTGTTATTTTTTTAATAAACATTTTGTAAACCAGATAATTTTTGTATTTTTTTTTTTATTTCATTGCTGTAACTCTAAGGATTTTTTTTTGTTATTTTATTGACATTATTAATTTGTGCGTGGTTGCCAGCCATATTTAGATAGTATTGTATGTTCGCTGTACTCTATAACAATGCAAAACCATAAAAAGGTGACAACAAAGTAAAACTGTACAACGAATATAAAATAATTTATAAAAGAAAAAACAAAACACATCATTTAACGCGAAAATCGTTCGTGCGTAGATAGCCAAGTTTTTCTATGAACGTGACATCACGAAGACGGCAGCATTGAGGGTAGTTCCGCAATAAACTGAGCCGAGTGCTTCCGCACATAAAAATATCTGTCACGCGCCTCCTCGTCCGGCCGCGGTGCGGCGCTAGCGTCGCGGCGGAACAACGAGGTTTATGTAAGCGATCGAGGTGGGTAGGGTTGCCAGTATAGGATTGGCCTAAGATATTATTAAAATGAATAACTGTTATAACGTCTCCATACTTCAAGAACTCGGCATCAAACAGCGTCTGTCAGCACTAGTACAGTCTCAAAAACTGACGTTTTTTGGTCATCTCTCCAGGCGAATAATGACTCCATAGAGCGTCTAGTGGTGCAGGGCAGAGTGGAAGGTAATAGGCCACGCGGGGGCTCACCGATGAGGTAGACCGCTCAAATAAAATCCGTGGTTGGAGGCCCTGTTTGAATGCGCCAGACTGTCATGTTACAGAACCAGATGGAGGGAGATCGTGAGTATTCGTGAAGCGGGCAACGACTACACCTGCGATTGGACACAGTTCATTGTGACCACGACCGCTCTGTCAAGAGCGAAATGAAGAAAAAGAAGAAGAAACTATGTCATACAGTTGCCAAAGATTGACAATTGTAATTTGAACATCCGGAACATTTAATTTGGTAGTCGATATGCTTAACAATTAATTACTCTGACTGTACTTATGTTATGACAACTTCAAGATTGATCAAATCCTAAAAAATCATGAATATAAGATGAAACTTTAGCAAGATATTAATTTACAACGAGTTTTAATGTTATTTATAAACCTGTTATGCGACAGCCCTTGCATAGAAACGGTTTCTATTCTAAAGATAGAATACTGGCATGTGGTTAGGTACTATCCAGCCGGTAGTAACTAAACGAGGCACAGTTGGCAAATACAGATTTTTTGTTTTGTGTTTAGTAATCAGAGATGTGTTTTATGTGTGTGTGTGTGTACAAAAAAGACAAAGTCAGCGTGATTTTTTCCAGATCTTCAACAATCATCGTCATATTTCAGCCAATTAATGAATTATTCACCTAAATCTTCCTCATGAATCACTCCGTCCATTGGTGAAAACCGTATGAAAATCCGTTCGGTAGTTTTTGAGTTTATCGCGTTCAGACAGACAGACATGGCGGGGGACTTTGTTTTATAATATGTTGTGCTAGTGATAGTGATGAATAAGGTTTTTTTGACAGATTGAGACTGAGATTTGTCCCTCTGTTCTTTATAATAAACCCAAACTGCGTACTAGTATATGATTGAAGGCATTATTAATGCTATTTTAGCCTTATTTAATGCTGATCTTTACTTCACCACAGTCTCAAACTCCTTCCAGCTTCTAAACAGTTTCAATACATTCCTGGAACACCATGTAGTGCATCTTACACAGATCTTAAGTCGGTTAGCGATAAAGTTTGTCCATTGAAGCTAAGCCGCAACTCGCTAGCAAGGAGACCATGCAATTTAATTATTGCTGGTTCAAAGGCGAGGGTACAACGGACGATGTGCTGGCTATGGAAATGATTTTAGCAAGTTGAGCATCTCTGTTCGTCTGTGCTTTCAATGACGTTAGTTAGGTGCACGGGATAAGGAACTTCCTTGGCATTACCATTTTGGTTTTGGCTGCTTTGGTGGGAGATATCTTTGGAAAGGTGGAAGACTTTGTAATGTGTCATGAGTTTTTTTTAAACCTCTAAGGTAAATTATTGCTGGATCAAAGATCTGTGCACAACGGCCGATGTACTAGCTATTTAATTGATTTTAGCAAGTTAAGCATCTCTGTACGTCTGTGCTTACAATGATAGAAAAATAAGAAAGAAAGAAAAAATATTTATTCTGCACAAACAAAATCACATTATAAAAAAGGCATAAAATACTCACATACAAAGTAGCCAAAAGCCTCGTATTCAACCAATAAAAGTTTGTCAATTTTGTTCATTGCTTGATGTTAGGGCCAGGGACCAAATACAAAATAAATTGCGTAATTAATAAGTGTTGCGATACTGGCAAATGATAAAAAATGTGATGTTAGTCAGGTGCAAGGTATAACCAGCATCCTTGGGATTATCATTTTGGTTTTGGCTGCTTTGGTGGGAGATAGTTTTGAAAAGGTGGACGACTAAGTTGTTTGTGCCTATAGGGCACGGGTTTTTTAAAACCTTATGATTATTGTTGGTTCAAAGGCGAGTGTACAACGGCCGATGTGCTGGCTATGGAAATGATTTTAGCAAGTTGAGCATCTCTGTAAGTCTGTGCTTTCAATGACGTTAGTTAGGTGCACGGGATAAGGAACTTCCTTGGCATTACCATTTTGGTTTTGGCTGCTTTGATGGAAGATGTTAGGAAAGGTAAAAAAATCCTTAAAATGGGTTTATTATGGGTTCCTATCTATAAAAACAATTGTGGAAGTGGTAATAGTATACGTAAATAAATAAAATTATGTTTGTTTTTATTATAAATACTGGTTTTCAAGGCTTTTCAATTCTATCAGTTTTAAATTATTATGATTCTCAGTCTTAACATAATATCCAGCTGCGGTGAATTAAAATGTTGAATTATCAGTATTATCTTTGTTAATGCATAGTCATCATACATAAAATTATCTTATCAGAATGGTTTGTAATACTTAAAGCTCATTATCATCTGTCTATGCTCTGCCACCGACGATGACGTGGAGGTGGTGAAGTGGTTGAAGTATTTGGGAAGAAGAATTATGTTTATCAAATAATGTGTCAAAGTCAGGCAGAATTGGGATGCAGCTGATATACCTACAGGTGTACAGTCACGAGCGCTAATATGTATCTTAGTAAAATTCAAAAGCGATTTTCTCGTGGAATAACGACTGCAACTTTGAGATAAGACATATTTCATATTAGTATGGGTAGTTAATTGACTCAGGCATGACTTTGCGGAACCCGGACCCAACGTGTTGCCATGTCAAGCGTCGAGAGCAGAGCACTGTGCTATGTGTTTACACTGCTCTCGACGCTTGACGTGGCAACACGTCGAGTCCGGGTTCGTAACAAGTCAATAGTCATCCTGAGGATGCCTCGTTGAGAGGTGAAACACGTGTCGATTTCTTACATAGTTCTTTATGACTCTTTAAGAACAGTTAAGGGATTAGGTTACTAAATATACGTCGTCTATTGTATTTTATTAGTATGGTATTCCAAAATACTATGTTCGTAACATCATACATTTACAATCAATACAGTATGGGTAAAGTCACTTTTAAAGATTGCTAAGTATTTATATATTAGTGCTAGTGACTGAATACTGTCTGAGAAGCAGACAAAATAGTACTATTCTGTGACAAAAGTAAAACAGTCGTACAGGAATATGAGTTATTAATAATATAATTTATTGATTAATTTATATTTATATAACATTTTCTTTTTGTCTACTTTTCTTTCTCATTTCTCCTTTCGCATGTCTGAAAGATATTTCTTATGAAATAAGCAGTCAGTACTCAAAATTATAATTATGTCGCATCTGTATGTATTTTACTGTGTGTACCATCGAAGAAGTTCATCTAACCACCGTAAGGACTATTCTTGCTTGCAGCACTCGGCGGCTATAGAACCGGGCCGGTAACAGATGTGGTCATCGTGTTCACGGGATTTTGTTTTGAAACTGGTTTAGATATGAACTTAAAATAAATAATTGGATAGAGAAGAGGTTACTAAGTACTATTTTATCATAATTTAAAGATAGCAGTGATAGCCGTGCAGTGGTAGCAGTGGTGTGACCGTCAGACTTCCAAGTCATAGGTGTCGAGTTCGAACCCAAGGCACACACGTCTGAGTTTTCGGATTCATGAGCGTATTGTATAATTATCACTTGCTTCAAAAACGGTGAAGAAAAATATCGTGAGGAAACCGGCATGTCTGAGAGATATTTCTCAACGGCATGTGCAGCCAAGTCAGAGGCCTATAAAACTCTGACACCAGGTTAGTTAGTCACTAACCACACGAAAAGAAGAAGATAATTTAAAGATCATCTTGGTTCCGTCTTCAATGGAAGTGCTGCTGTTTTCAGGATCTTTAAGATACTAACGCGAACGCCTTTTTCAAATTATGTCTGAAGTAAATAAACAAATTGGTAGGTACCTTCATTATGTAAGTCTGCACCTCTGGATAGCCAGCTATCCTGCCACTGCACGGATATTTATATGAATAATCCTATAAATTACTCTTAATTTGCCTAATACACACAATGATGTCACAGGATACAATGAAGTCTCACTCATACAAATTCATAGTTTCGTCTAATTATAACTCTTTATACGGGGAAATACCCAATTTATTTTTTAATATGCTTTATCATATTATGACATGTTCCTGAACTTCCTGAGTAACCAAGTATTCAACAGTACCTATATATCCTTTTGAAATACATTATCGTATTTTGCAGGCTTCCGGACGCTGAGCAGATAATAAAATGTGCAATGCAGTCCCATTCTGATTAAATAATGAATAATCCCGTCCGCGTCATTTAAAAAGTGAGAATGATTTTACGTTAGGTCAGTTTTATTTTTTTGCTGTATATTAGTGTCTTCTGAATCGTGGCCTGAAATACACAAATAAATTCTATCGCAAAAATGCTCAATCATTAATTTCCAATTTTTGATGGCATAGACTTAGCGACTTGGCGTAGACTTTTTTTTAATCAAATCAATATATTTTACTTCACATAAACCTACATAGGCACTTATGAAACGTCAAAAGCGAGGTACACGGTTCCGATTGGTCGTTTCCTATGGAGAAGAGCCGGCAAGAAACTAAACACGGTAACTCTTTTAAAAATTATTGGCCTTTTAAAATATTTTCAAATAACAGTGTTAATAGGTATATGAGGACAGTGTAGACCTTTCAACAAGTACCAGGTAGGCACTTATGAAAACAGTTAACCACTTTTCAGGATTTGAACGAAGCAAGTTACTGAACAGTCCAGAGGGGCTGGACAAACAATCGCTTTCAAAGCATTTTGTATTGCTAAAACGACTTTCAACACGCTTGACATTAGCTTTTCAGTAGCTTATGTCAGTCCCGTACATTTTTGACTTTTCCTTCATCGTTGTCGCTGATAGAATGTCAGCCCTCAGGCCCTCAGATAGCAGACCAGTAAGTACTGGTCGGGAAGAGTAGGAAGTCAATCGACACAAAGAGAAGAAGATTGCTGGGTAAAAAGGACCTTCAGACCGTTTTAGTTTTCTCCAAAAAAAAAAAAGTAGCTTATGTAGAAAAATGCTATTGAGATTTCACAGCAGTTGTACCAGTCAGATATAGATCTGACTACTACAACGGCTGCGAAAACTCAATAGCATTTTTTTAGCTTCATACATCAAAAGGATTGCAATCGACGTGCTTCCTGCCTATTCCAAAGGTAATCTGACTAACATCATATCGTGATTCAACGCAGTACTCACTTATCGCCAGACGATGCAACGTTTTGAATAAAGCATCATTTTTTTTATCGGCTCAGCAGTTTGACAACAAATTGTCGTGTGTTTCGCCAGTCAAGGGACACTATTTGCATTGCCGCCGGTTTTCCGCGTCTTGATACTACCCGATCACATGCTATTTATATCTTTAGAATAGAAACAGTTTTAGATGCCGGTGCTCAAACGTTAGCCGAATCGACAACATTAGGCAAGATAGTCGCCAAAAAGCTGTCTAGAATATTATTCACACTAGTTTGAATTGAGTTAATTAACCGTTTTGGATAAATAAACGCCATACCTATACGTCAGAGAATGAGATGAGTTAGAATTAATCTAGGTTTTTTTTTTTTTTTTTTTTTACTATTTGTCGAGTGCGAGGAAAGTACTACACTGTAATAATAATATTTAACGTTTATTACTGCCAACAAAGGCTTACAAGGGATCATACATATTATAAATACAAATAAAAACATACAAACAAAAAGACTGCACAATTATTTTAAATTTTTAATAATTTTACACATAATTATTTACATGTTACTCAATTACTCAGTCGTGAACCATACAGCAATGGTTAAGATCTAACTTCTGCCATGCATTAAGATGAAAATAATCTCCTAACATACACTAGACCTACCCAATATTTCCAAAATACAGTACACTCGAAATCAGGTTTTTAAACTAGTATCAATGTAGTGTGCCGAAGTCAATTACGCCCAATATGCTCTCGTAAACGTAAATGGAAACAAAAGCTAAATGTCAAACCAAACAAAACACGCGCGTATTGCACGGCAACGTGCATTTGTAGCCGAAGTATTTGTGCATTTCGGACAGTGACAGATTCAAGTGGTATTTTTGAGGCATTTGGCAAATTGAGCGCTGCAGCGCTGCATTTTAGACCGGTGTTATGACAGTAAAAGCCGAAAATTGGTGCTGTTTAGTGATCGATAAAGTTTAGTATTTTTAGTCTCGTTTAGAATTTAGAACTTACAGTAAACTTTTTAATTAAAACAAACAATAAGCACCTGTTTTCTGAGGAAACAGGTGTTCATGCGTTTCACACCACCCTTTAATGTCGACGGGAACCAAACATCAATGAATGTTAGTTAGTACATGACCACTACTCATGTAGAAGTCGTTGCACAGTTCAATCCCTTTGAAGATACCTATATAAAAACTTATACGCTAAGTATTTTTTTGAATATTTTCACTGATATGCAAATATCGATAGGTACTATCGCGGACACCGGCGCCTGACCACTTTTCGACCTTATTGCTTAGGTGATGGCGCCGCGATCGTACATACTGTTTGATAGTATTGTTCATCATCACCATCGTTATCATCACTATTCTATGACAGTGGCATTCGAGACAATGAGACATTCAAGCAGTGATAGCCTAGTGATGTGACCGTCGGACTGCCAAGTCATAGGTCTCGAGTTCGAACCCAGGGCACGCACCTCTGACTTTTCGGATTTATGTGCGTATTGTATAATTATCACTTGCTTCAAAAACGGTGAAGGAAAACATCGTGAGGAAGCGGCATGCCTGAGAGATATTTTTTGAGAGTATTTTTCACAGAGGCCCATGGGTGACTTTAAAACTCTGACACCAGGTTAGTTACTAACCACACGAAAAGAAGAAGATCACTATTCTCAATTTATTTCATACTAGTTTCTGCCCGCAACTTCAGTCGCGTGAAATTTCGAACCTCGACCCAGCGCGTCCATCCTATCGCCTATTACATCGCTATTACATCGTTTTTGCTTAGCGTTGTTTCTGTTTTTTTTATCTTGCTCGGCTCCTTAGGGTTGTAGCGTGAAGTTACATAGCATAAAACCTTCCTCAAAAATTGGGCTATCCAATGCAAAAAGATTTTTTCAAATCCGGCTGGTAGTTCGGGAGATTACCCCCCACATACAAACTCACAAACAAACAATGTTTGTTTGTTTGTATTTTGGGTCCAAACAAAAAACTTACAAACTAATTTTACCTCTTTATAATATTAGTATAGACTATCCGTAATAAACCGAAACCCTAAAAACGCAGTTCATCTCTTGAATTTATATTCATCGCATTGAAAACACTCTTATTACTTAATACTTACAGACATTCTTAGGTAACTGTTTCGTAATCATGGCATAGCTCAGCGATAGTTTATAATACAAAATAAATTGCAAACATCGCTAATATCCGCGAGTTGTTTTATTTGGCTTGACGCCAAAGCGATGGTTAAAATTGTCGGCTAACCTTCAACAATCTCTTAGGAAACAAACTATGCGAAATATATGTTGACGTTATCATAGGACAAAAAAAAATTGAATGGAATTCACGCGAATTATTTAATAATCATTTAGTCGCCCGACGCTTCGACCCTGAACAATTTAGTTCGCTGTTGCAAGCACCCATTTTAGATCGAAGAGCAATACCCAAATTAGAAATGGTTCCGCAAAAGGATTATCATCACCATTTCAGCTGTACGACGTCTACTGCTCGACAAAGGCCTCTCGTCGCCACATCTACCAGTGGTAGTCTAGTGGTGTGACCGTCAGACTGTCTCGAGTTCGAACCCAAAGCATGCACTTCTGACTTTTCGGATTCATGTGCGTATTGTGTAATTATCACTTGCTTCAAAAACGGTGAAAGAAAACATCGTGAAGAAACCAGCATGCCTGAGAGATATATATCGATGGCATGTGAAGCCAAGTCAGAGACCCATGAGCGGCTTTAAACACTGACACACGACAATAAGAAGATCTACCGGTCCTGTGTTTGTCCTATGATTGTAATAACCAGCCGTTATCACAAATTCGACCCTAGTTAATGAAGCAACTTTGCCTTTCACTCGGCAGCAAAGGGTTGCCAAGCCATCATCAACTGTTTCTAGTAAATTAAGAGATAGAAAAAAAAAACGAGCCAGCCTTACAGTAGTCGCTTATAATGTGTTACATCTGACATCTCATCTTGATAATAAGTAACATTAACAACAGTATCGGGGCCTCGTCAGGGTCCTTTTTAACGGCAAACTCTATGACACTGCGCGCGCTCATTGGTTTGACACACTTCACCAAATCACTCCGACAGATTTGATTATTTCGATATTTTTTTAATTTAGATTTACATTTTGATTGCAGGAAAGCGAGTGGAAAGATATTACACATCAAAAATGTGTGTGTGTAAATGTTGGTGTACTTTATACATACACCTCTTAAATGCGTAATTTTATGTTGTGTGTATACGCCGATCTACGCCGTGCGATTATATTGCCCGTGGTTTACAATGTGTGATGCAACAATAAAAGTTGCATCGTGTAAGCAGTGCTCAGACGATGCAAGTCATGTGATGCTTCAATTTTATTGTATGCCACAGGTTGGTGCCACAGGCAAGTAACGTGCATCATAGTAAGTAAGTAAGTAAGTCGTTTATTTTGCAAATATGGGTACAGTAAAAGGTGATAATTTTTAAACAGATAGGTTCAGCCATATCTTACCGACAGGCATGCAAAACTTAAATAAGAGTTTCATGCTAAAACAACAACAAAGGCAATTATATTATGATACATTGAAGAGCACTACTACAAAAATGTTTTTTTTTTTTTTTTTTGATAAAAAGCATATGACTTTTAAGATACGTGATACAAAATTACAGTTTTAGTGAATATGATGATTACAGCCTTACAAGTCTTGACATTGAGTACTTACATGTTTTGCCATTATGGCGTACAAAATTAGTCTCAGTAGACAAATAAATAATAAAAGAAAGAAATCACAATGTCAAAAATTTAAATTAATTTTAGTCAAGGCACAATTCAAAACAAATGTCAATATTTAAAAGTAGAGTAAACAAATATAAAAATAAAATAAAGCAAATCAATTTGGAGAACAAACAAATTCTTTCTCCGTAAGGAATTCGCTGATATTATAATATGCTTTATGCGTTAAAAAGCGTTTAAGCCTAGTTTTGAATATTGTTAATGGTAGTTCTTTCCATTGCTTAGGTAATTTATTATAAATAACCGGACCCATGCAATAGACACTCTTGCGCAGTAGTGCCGTTTTGGCGGGATGGGAGCATACTTGGTTATTGTCGCGTCTATTACGTGGGACTACGTCGGCTAGACGTTTAAAACGATTTGGGTTTGACTTCACAAACACAGCTACCTCCATTATGTACAAGCTAGGAAGTGTTAATATTTTGTGTTGTTTAAAGTATGGCATGCAACTATCAGTGGATTTAAGCTTAAACATAGCCCGTAAGCATCTTTTCTGGGCTTTAAAAACTGTTTCTCTTTCGGTTGAATTTCCCCAGAATATTACACCGTAACGTAAGTGCGATTCTACTATGCCATAATAAGCAATTAATAGTGCATCCATGTTAATTACTGGAGATAGTGAATGCAGAGCGTATGCGGACCTACTAATTCTCTTACATAAACTATCAGTGTGTGCTTTCCAATTTAGATTTTTATCTATTAAAAGTCCCAGAAATTTAGTATTTTCTACTTCTTCTACAAGTTCATTGTTGTTGTGTATATTAGGGCTAATGCTGGTAATCCGCTGATTGAAATTCACAACTTTTGTTTTTTTTAAGTTAATTTTTGAATTATTTTCTTCTAACCAATTTACAACATTTTGTAAACAATTGTTAATGTCCCATTCATATGTCTCCACATTTTTACATGGTATTGTCACGGTACTATCGTCCGCAAACAGTGTCATTGCTTGTCATTGCCATTTAGGTAGATCGTTTATGTACAGTATGAATATGAAAGGACCCAATACGCTCCCCTGGGGTACGCCAAAGATAACTTCACGCTCTGAGGATCTATATATCTCTTCACGCTTGGTAATTGGATTAATTTGACAAATTTCAGTTATTTGTTTTCGGCCTTTTAAGTAAGACTCAAGAAGACTAAGTAAATTGCCTCTAATGCCATAAGCTTCAAGTTTTCTCAATAGAATAGCATAATCAACGTAGTCAAAGGCCTGAGTCATGTCACAAAAAATGCTACATACTGGTATTCGTTTATCGACATTGTGTATCACATTATATATAAAGTCAAATATAGCCATATTAATAGTCCTATGTTGTCTAAACCCTTTTTGTTCGTCACAAAGAACGTTATTTTTGTCAATAAATTTGTATAGTTCGTTATAAATGTATTTCTCAAATATTTTGGAAATCACAGGTATGAGTGCGATTGGCCGGTAATATTCCATTAATTCTCTATTTTCTTTCTTCTATCATGCAAGAAGATCGTGACGTCATAGTTAACAACAATTTTCCATTGTTGTGTCGTATGAATCATTGACACACGAGTATTTTATTATTTAGTGAGTAATGTTATACTTATAAAATACAAACCACTTCAGTATAAATCATTAAAGTGAGTGTTGTTTTAGTCATCGACTGTAATTAGATACATCGTTGATAACGTATCTAATTTCCTTTGATACACTTGAAAAATGGTAAACAATCGTTTCATAGAAATGTACCTAATTATTACTATCGGTTACCCGTAATTTTTCACGGATACTGAAAGACCCACTTAGTGTAGGTGAAAAAAAAAAAAAAAACTAACTAGATAAAAAAAACACTTTAAAGCTATTATAAAATATTTAAATTTTAAATTGAAAAAAGATGAAAAATTAAAAAAAATCAATGATTTTTTTTTTATTGTTTTAAAAAGCCATTTTTTATTTACATTATTTCATTATTAATTATTTTTCATTTTATATATTTTTTAATATACCTACTTGAGACCATCACAGTAAGGCCTATGTCAGAATTTTGCTTATGTATTTCTGTACACTACACTGCACTGAACTGATGACCCTACTACGATGATCATGAAAATAAATTTTGTTACGTGGTACAGTGTGCAAAACTTTAATTAAATTTTCTTATTTGTCTCCCAAAAGTGACCCCGATATTCAAAATTAATTTATTTACGTAACACGTCCGTTTTTGGGTTACAGAAATTGATATCAGTTCCAAATTTCAACTTCATCAGTCCATTAGATTCGGAGCAAATTGGCTATGACAGAAGGACAGACAGACAGACAGCCAGCCAGATAGACAGACACACGCGTTATCGTATAAGAGTTCCGTTTTTTCATACGGACATACGGAACCCTAAAAATACCTAGATATGTGGTATGTGGTCAAAGTTAAAGTCGAACAATTTATTTTAATTAGACACATAAAAGGCACTTATGAACGTCAATTTTACAAAAAATAGAATTTATTCTAGTCGTGGTGGTAGTAATGGTGGTGTAATTGCTTCGTTGGTTTAATGGTCGCAAGTTCTGCTGTTGAACATGAGGTCCTAGGTTCAATTTCTAAGTCGGGCAGTGTAATTGAGTTTTTCAATCAGGAATGTCTCAGTAGCAGCCTGTTAAATGGCAATAGGCTCGCTCCCTATTACATGGGACTTAAATGTAACTGGCGAAATGTGGGTGCACTATAGGAGCACCTCTGCATAACCCTTCGGGGATTACTAGCGTGATATTATGTTATGTGTTAGGTAAGATAAGATAAGATAAGATAAGATAAGATAAATTTATTTAAACATTGTTACAATTGTTACCTTAAAATTAGTACATACTAATTCTATCTGTAACTGTTGGTGACATTCATCATGGTGGTCGGTGGTCCCCAAACTAGGCAGTGCCTGTATCTTGGGGACCTGAGTTGTGATACATATTTTTTTTGTTTGTGTGGCATTTGGTAATTAATTGCAAACAATAAAAAAAAAAACTATTTGAATGAGATCAAAAATAAAGCATAAACTAGTTTTGAACAAAATGGTCATTCGATACATGTCTTATCAATCTGCCTAGCCTTTTCCCAACAATGTTGGGGTCGGCTTCCAGTCTAACCGGATGCAGCTGAATACCAGTATTTTACATGGAGCGACTGCTTATCTGACCTCCACAACCCAGTAACTGGGTAATACGATACCCCTTGATAAGACTGGTGTCAGACTTTCGGGCTACTGACGACTCTTAACGACTGTCAAAGATCCATAAATGACAGCCGGGACCAACGGCTTAACGTGCTTTCCGAGGCACGGAGAAGTCTCGGTATGTAAAGATGGTCACCCATCCACAGACCATCCCCGGCAAGCGTAGCTTAACCTGATGGATCGACCCATGCAGCTGTTATTACTTAGCCACGAGCTTCTCCGATACATGTCTTAGATGTGTGCTTAATTTGATCCGAATTAGACCCGTTTATATGGGTGATTTAGTATAAGTAACATTATACATAATTCACTAAATTTTTCAGGTAAAAGAATAACATCACAAAGTGTATTTATTACTCGGGAAATCCCAAGTAATAAATAATATCCAGTAATAATAATAGCCTAGTAGTGTGACCGTCGGACTGCCAAGTCATAGGTCTCGACTTCGAACCCAAGGCACGACCTCTGAGTTTTCGGATTCATGTGCGTATTAAATAATTATCACTTGCTTCAAAAACGGTGAAGGAAAACATCGTGAGGAAACCGGCATGCCTGAGAGATATTTCTCTATGTGAAGCCAAGTCAGAGGCCCATGGGCGGCTTTAAAACTCTGACATCAGGTTAGTCACTAACCACACGAAAAAAGAATAATACCTATCGTACTTATTGTATAGGAGCTGTGCCCGCGGCTTCGCGCACGTGACTGCGTTGTTTTGACATTTGGTTTATGTCAATGGAAACGTGAACTAATGGTATATTCGCTATAAGGAAACACGATTGAACTTCTATGTCATCACAGTCCATTTGCGTACTTGCACCCTAATTGCGTAACACATTTTCCATCAAAATCTAAGGGTTTTTAAGAAAATTCTGTCGTGACTGGTCGTTTTGTTGACCATGGTTTTCTTCTTGTTATTAGTAATTAATTGTTTCTTTATTTTTACTTCGATGGCCCTAGTTTATCATTTGTGACCTCGGTTACAGCTTTAATAGCTACTCGTATATGCCTGGAGGCTTTCATTCGGGTATTAAGTTCTATTTACTTTCTAGTTTTTATTTTCGTTTAAGCGTTTGAGTATAGAATCCGATGACATAACATGACATGATGGCTAGCTGACATAGCAAATAATTTAATTTAATGTTTTGTGTTGCTAATGTACATTATTTTGCATAAGTATTTTTGTATGGAATCAAGTTTTTCTAACTGAACATACAGCTGTGCTGCTGGGGAGTTTGTTGCGCCACTTCTTCTTCCCAGCTAAAGCACTAGGAAGTGGTGACGGCCGGGCGTTTAAGCGGGACTATTTTATGTAATTTTGAAAAGTCATGATTTTCGGTTAGTTTCAATAAATGACTTTTGAATTTCAATTCTTATTGAATTTTAGATGTGAATAATTCGTATGCTAGACAACGTAAATAACGCAATGAATGTTGTTCAATTCCAATCCCTTTCATTCAATTATTCTTCAATTGCAAAAATGTAAGAGATTACAATTTAAAGTATATTACGCAGTCACTCTGCAGGTTGGTCTATCCGTCTCATGCGCAACTGAAAGGTGTGTTAATGTATTTTTCCATAAACAATTTGTCTTTATAAGCCTAGAGTCTGGATTCGAGTCGGGTTGGCAATAGCAAAGCTTGCGTTCTGGCTGGGACTAAAACATAGGTATCTGGCGAAAGGAATGCGTGTACGATGTATAATTATGACTATAATACACATCATGCTGCCTTCTCCTTTGGGAAATATTGGCGTGATATTATATTATGGTGTGACGTCAAAATACGGCCTTGTTTTTTGTTTTCGTAATTTTTTGGGTTCTGTACCCAAGAGGTGACAACGGGACTCTATTAATAAGGCTCTATAAAAGCTAAAATAAAATAAAGTTCAGAATTAATGGGATACCCATACAAGACAGGTGTTTTTTAGGGTTCCGTACCTCAAAAGGGATCACTTCGTTGTCCGTCGGTCAGTTTGTCAAGACCCTTTTTTTCAGGAACGTGTGGAGGTATCAAGTTGAAATTAATATCATATCTACATCGATGGTCCCTCGGAGCTCTAAAAATTAAGCGTCTAAGTCAACGCAATAAAAAAATACGGCCATATAAGTGACATATTTTACTCGCAAATAAATCAAAACCTACAGGGTACCTACTTCCCGTTGACCTATAATCATGAAATTTGGCAGGAAGCAAGTTCTTACAGCACATGTAAAGGAAAAAGTCCGAAAAATGTTAATTTGTAGTATCATCACAAAAAAAAAAATGCGATTGCAAACTTAAATTTACAGTTGGAGAATTGACCATGACGTTTAGTGATGGGAGAACATGTTTTTCAACTACAATGTTAAATTTGTTTTCGGGATAAATTCATCCCAACTACGGAACCCTTCATTGTTCGTAGCCCAACACGCACTTGGCCGGTTTTTTTTTCTAAGTATATTATATGTATAAAACAATATGTAATGTTGAATATGGTGTATGTATGGTGGTACGGAGCCCTTCGTGTGCGAGTCCTACTTGCACTTGGCCGCTTTTTATTATCAATCGAACGAAACGCAACTACAATTTTTTTTTGCTATTGCAACCCACATTGTAGCTTCCACCTCGGGGCTTGTGGCTAAGCTATGCTTTTTGCGGTCGGCTCGTGGATGGGTAAATATTTATACTAGACTGTCATAACGGGTAGTCAGAAGTCCGAAAGTCTGACAACCTGTACCAAAGGGGTATCGTGTTACCTAGTACTGCGCTGTGGAGGTCAGATAGGCAGTTGCTCCTTGTAAAATATTGGTATTCAGCGCATTCGGTTAGACGAAGCAAACGACGAAGAATGTCTAAATGTCAGTGGGAGTATTTTATGCTGATAATGCCAAAATACCAGCTCAACCATTTCTTTGATAATATAAGAAGGCGTTTTTAGAGCCTATTTTACAATGTCCGGAAAGCACTATCTCGTTATCATAACAGGAGATGAAAACAAGCCTTGGAAATATTATGACCAATTTAAATATTTTGGCAAACTAAGTCTGTGTAAATACTTTTAAAAGTACATTTGTCGACTCTGCATTGTAAAGAGTAAATTTACGCGGCTATTTCCAACCAGGACATGAATGATGTCCAAGGTTAGTACGAAACAGTATAGTTAAGGAACTTGCTGATAGGTTGTACTACCAAGACGTAGAAACGGTGGTTGGAAATAGCCGGGTCAATGTACTATAACGCGCAATGGAATAAAGGAGTGAATTGTGTGAATTTTTTGTAATTTCTTTATTAATGTTTTGTTTTCATATGGATCATGTGGCCTGCAATATTTTTTATTTCTTTATTTCATAATTTTTTATTAACTTAAGATACCATTGACGGCTGTACTTCCTTAAGTACATCTTTATTAACATTACTGTCAAACACAATCAGCTATTGCATTTGTATAATATAAGAAAACTGAATACCACGAACAGCAATCTTATCAAACAAGCTGCACCCCGCGGTTTCACCCGCGTAAGTGTCGATCCCGTAAGAATATCGGAATAAAAAGTATTCTATGTCCTAATCCAGGTCATGGTCTATCCATGTGCCAAATTTCATCCAAATCTGTTCAGCCGTTTTAGCGTGAAAGCGTAACAAACATACTTTCACATTTCTAATATTAGAATGGAATTATTTATAGGTATGTTGGTTCGGTATTCAGTTAAGGCACTAGTCTTTTATGTCATAAAGAAAACACAAAGCAGCCACGTCATTCATCAGCCTTCAGGATGCATGGGCATGGGTTTTTATGGTTCCGTACTTCAAAAGGAAAAAAACGGAACCCTTGTAGGATCACTCGTATGTTTGGCTGGCTGGCTGTCCGTCTGTCACAGTCAATTTGCTCCGAATCTAATGGACCAATTTTTCAATAGATGTAACGAACGAAAATTGGGGATGTAACTATAATCACCAATTGGGGATATGCCTAATGGATATTATTAGAAAGACAGAAGAGCCTGTCTGTGAACCATTCTCCTTCCTTCAAGGTAACCCGCGAAATTTAAAATTTCTTACGTTTTTTGCAAATTACAACGCTGTTTTACGTTTCATGTCATAATACGAGTACCTACTCTTCTCATGTACCGTGTAAAGCCGTTGTTCATTAATAAATTGGCAAGACAAGCATGAAAATCGCTAGGGCGCTTCCAGTAATCAAATACAGAGAGTCAACAGGCGCTTGAGTCGTACAAACATGCGAACAGTTTGCTCTGCATCCACGATATTAATACATTACTTTGATTTAGCTCTGAGATTCACTGATTGGTTTGAATGTCGAATAACTGGTAGGTACTGTTGATTTGTGTATTACAAGTTACAATAATAGATAACATGACTCAGGTAAAGTTTGAATCCAGCTGTGCTCGCAACTTTGTCTGTCTGTGTCGAAATCAGAGACTAACAAAATTTCCTAAAAGTGTATATAAAAGTTTTAGCTCTTCCTTTTTACCTGACTGCAGTGGAGCCCACTATAGAACTACCTCTTAATACATTCTTCTCTCCGTCCACACTTACTCCTGCATCATTATCATTAACCAAGTTTGTGTTTTTACTAAAATATTTATTATTATTTTGAAACCTTTAAAAACATTTTTGAGCACCTGCAACTCCCATCCTTTCACGCAAAATGCACTTAAACCGTCCATTCAAGCACACGAGACATCTGCATAACTATAAGTGCCCGCTCACACGATAACTAGAGCCACAATGCCCGGGATCACGGCTTTCAGCCCAAGTCATTAGTGTAAGGTACTATTCAGTCTTGATTACTCGCCATTTGACGCGAGTGCGAATCGGACAAAGCTAACGCATTTGGGCATCGATCTACTATTAATATGCCGCAGATTGAAACGGTTTATTGAATTCTGCTTGGATTATGGAGAGAAGAGGTTCTGTAAGTGTTATTGGCCCAGGGTACAGTACGGAGAAGGAACAAGCATCAATTCAATGCATATTTTCTAACTTACATAAAAGGTGTAGGAATACTTCATGTGTTTTATGGCCTTAATTCAAAAGCATTTTCCCAACTATGTTGAGGTCGGCTCCCAGTTTAACCGGATGCAACTGAATACCATTATTTTACATGGAGCGACTGCCTATCTGACCTCCACAATCCAGTTACTGGGTAACACGATACCCATTGGTAAGACTGGTTGTCAGACTTTCGAGGTTCTGACGACCCGTAGTACTCGAAACGTCTGTCAAAAATCTACAAATGACAGTGCGGTATGTTGTGTTTTAATTTGACTTATGGAAATAATTTTCTTCATGTGTAATAACTACCCAAGTTATAGGTATAAGTTTATATAAGTGGAAACTTGTCATTGGCTTTCTTCTACATATTACTACTGACTATGTACTTGAATGTATTAGCTGTAAGTTTTCTAAAAAATTAATAAAATAAAATTAAATGATTTAGCATAATCAGCCTACCCTGCTGGTACACAAGCCTCCTCGGAGAGAGGGGTGGGCTGCAACCCATCACGCAGGCCCAGTGCGGATTGGTAGATGTCACATGTCTTCGAATTTTTGCTTCTAGGACATGGGTTAGGGTTTCCTCACGATGTTTTCCTTCACCGTTTTGAAGGCAGTAGTGACGAAATTATTTAAAGAACTTGGTTTATTACCGCTACACGCTCTCTATATCTATGAAGTATGCATGTTTGTTAAGAAGCACAAAGACTTATTTAAAAAGGCAGAGGAGGTATATCCTTAAAACCGGCGAGATCCTCACAGGCTTTTAATGAATGACTTACCAAGACTGGTTAAATATAATAAAAGCTGAAAAGCCATGTGTGTTCGTATATATAATCATATTCCAAGTGACTTAAAAACTTTAGATTTTGTATTGTTTAAAAGGTAACAAGCAAAACACGTATGCTCTAATATGTATTTTTAATAATAACTTTATATACCAGGTTTTATGCAAATAAATATTATTTCTATTTTATTTACACAAAGTAAAGCGCCTGGCTGGGTTCGAACCCACGACCTACAAGTCGTAGGTCGGGGCCGTCACCACTGCTTAAGCCTATAGGTAAAGACTATAGATTGATTTACCAAACCATTATCCAAGGTTGTGACTTCGAAATAGTGAGATAAAAATGGATCCGTTAATATCAGAGCTAGAGCACAACACAATATAGGGAAAAGTAGCTTTTGTAAATTAATACTTCACGAATGTATCGGAATTCGTGTTCGGAATCCTGATCTCTCAATATTGTTTCTCGATATTTTAGTAATGAGGCAATGGGTACTCAACCCAGTGTATAAAAACTGTTCACATTAATTTATTACTACTGTGTCATTTAAAACTGGCCTTGCTAAAGGCTAACTTCCAATAGGTATCAGGAGTTACAAGTAATTTATACTATTCAACTGACTCACGCAATCCAAACAGTAGTATCGATTAGATATCGTATAAGAATAGACCGATTGTCAGCCTTTCGTGTCAATGACTAACAAGTTACGAGTATTATAGATAGTCTCCGGGCGACCGAGCTCTGCTCTGGTGAAAATAGAGAATGCTCATTTAATAGTATAGGAAAGTTCATACTAATTCCACGCTGCCATGATAGTAGGTACTTACTAATTCCATGCTGCCATGATAGTAGATACTTACTAATTCCATGGTGCCATGTCATTATTCTAAGATGTCATTATTCTTGTTCTAAACATTGGGCGACTGAGCTCTGCTCGGGTGAAAATACGGAGAAAAATTAATTTTCCCAGATATGAGACTCGATTTTTCGCCCCCCTAAACCCCTATATTGCAACTTTCATCGAAATTGTTAGAGAGCGTTTTCGAGAACGTGATTACAAATACATATAGTACCTGGGCGAACGAGCGCTGCTCTGGTGAAAATAGAGAATGCTCATTTAATAGTTTAGGATAGTTCATACTAATTCCATGCTGCTGTGGTAGTAGGTACATACTAATTCCATGCTTCCATCATAGTAGGTACTTACTAATTCCATGCTGCCATCATAGTAGGTACTTACTAATTCCATGCTGCCATCATAGTAGGTACTTACTAATTCCATGCTGCCATCATAGTAGGTACCTACTAATTCCATGCTGCCATCATAGTAGGTACTTACTAATTCCATGCTGCCATCATAGTAGGTACTTACTAATTCCATGCTGCCATCATAGTAGGTACTTACTAATTCCATGCTGCCATCATAGTAGGTACTTACTAATTCTATGCTGCCATCATAGTAGGTACTTACTAATTCCATGCTGCCATCATAGTAGGTACTTACTAATTCTATGCTGCCATGACTGTCAATTATTCTAAGTTAGCCATCTTGTTCTAAACTTTGGGCGACCGAGCTGTGCTCGGGTGAAAATAGAGAAAACGAATTATCCCAGATATGAGACCTAGCTAGATCAATTTTTCGCCCCGCAAACCCCTATATTGCAACTTTCATCGAAATCATTAGAGCCGTTTTCGAGAACTTGATTACAAATATATATAGATACAAATATTGCTCATTTAATAGTATAGAATTTGGAGACAAACTAGGCCTGTAATGTAAGAAAATCCACTTACCTTAGTAAATAATACATTACCTCGTAATTTTATAGCACATATTACATATTCCATTTATCGTTTTGAGGTAGGAGGAACAGGGTGTAAAGTTCACTCATGCTCTATTGAAAAGGGAGTATCCTCCGACCAGACGGGTGTCGTGTCTGGCGGGCACCTGCCCAACGATTGATGTCGGGGAAGTTATATATATGATGTTCGAACGGTAAACTCTAATTGCGCGATGCAGGATTTGTGTGACGTCAGGTCTTTGATGCGTAGTTCGCATGTGGCGATGTAGATGCCGCCACAATCGTTTCTTTGGACGATTATAAGAAAAGTAGGTAAGGGAAGACCCTTACCTACTAATCTTATAATCGTCCTCATTCATACTCAAGACTTTCCTCATTTCTTCATATCACATGTCCATATCAAACCGTTATAACATAACTTAACATCGCGCCGGTATTCCTCGAACGGGTGGGTAGACAGAGGTGTACCTATAGTAGACTCACCTTTCACCAGTTATGTTTAAGCCCATGAAATAGAGGGCGAGCCTATTGCCATCGATCTGAAGGCTGCTACTGAGAAATTGTTGATGAAAAAAACTAATAACACTTTTCACAACCCGGGAATCGAACCCAAAACCTCATGCTCAGCAGTAGCGCTTGTGACCAATGGACCAATGAGGCTGTATGATAGTATAATATATCATAAACCTGCCACAAATCATAAAAAAAACAGCTTACCTATTAAGGACCTGACCATTGTTCCGGAAACTAATCAATTAGTAATCAGCACAGCACCGTATTGACTTTACAATATGTGCCCGTATACACGTATAATGAGGGAATGTTCAACATTAATTGGTTTGCAAATCCAATTAGGTTAGCTCCGATACGCATTAAGCACGTTCGGATCATTATAGATCACTAATGACCGACGTCTGAGGTCCAACTACCATTCTAATTTTAATTTAATTAATTTGTTCGTTACATTGATTTGTTGGTGGTTATTTTGTTGTTTCAATTTTTAGGTACGTTAAGAGTGTGGGAAACCTCTTTTTGTACAAAAATCTTCTGTCGTGTCCGCATTAAACAATAACAAGATCATGTCGTTGTTTGAGGTATATTTTTATCATTTATTCGTGTAACATATGTTTTCTATAAATGTTTCTGTAACAGTAAACAAATTTTTCTTTATTTCTTGATAAAAGATTAGACAGCATTGTGATACTACTACTGTCATCTTGTCTAAACTGGTGTCAGAGTTTTAAATCCGCCCAAGGGCCTCTGACTTGGCTTTCCATGCCGTCGAGAAATATCTCTCAGGCATGGCTAGTATCCTCACGATTGTCGCTTGTCTCATCACACTGCTGGAGAAAGGCCTCTTACCATGACTTCCAGTGCTTGCGATCCAAGGCTAATGGACCACTGGTCTTTTGTTTTATCCAGTTCGTCCCGTCATCTTCTACGGGGTCTGCCGCGACTCCTTCTAGTTGTCTCAGGGCTCACTATTGGAATTATTGAAGTATCGCAAGAAAGCAGAATCAACAGGGTCCTATACACTTTAACGGACTAGGCTCGATCTGATTTAATTCAATTAATTAATGTAGCAATCAATAATAAGCAATGACCACATTAGCCGCAAAATTAAAGTATTATATATATAGGGATAATATATGGATCACATTGACAACATATGGATGATAACACATATAAGGAATCACATTGATAAATGTTATCGCATAACGTAAAGTAATTACTCAGAATTGTAGATAACGTTATGATGCGATAGTAACAATTTTCCGATAATTTCATTTTCCTTATGTTTTTAAGCCGCACGTAAAATGCTCGTAATTTGGTAAAAAAGTTAATTGACATTGACATATCAGCGACATATTTGTCAAAAAAGGACAAAGTTGACACATTTTCACGAAAGGTCCTGAAGAAACTTGCAATATTGTCGGATTGTCGCCTGTCGGTTTTATTATATATCTACGCACTAGACAGCAAAGTTGGTACTGGAGGAGTCTGCTTAGAATGCAATGATGTATATCAAGATTTGGTATCGTTGCTGACCCTGGCAGGCAAAGAAAGGGTTTCAGGGGAAGGCATTTCATGGCGGGTCGTACGATAATGATTAAAAAAAAATACTTATATACCCATATGAACTTGATGCTTAATAAGTAGGAACAGTAATTGAAACGTTTGCTACTTTTTTCTACAAAGGTCAACAATGTTGGAGTCCATTGGTAGCACATTAGAAACCGCCCGACTTACGAGGTTTAGGTAGTAGGTTCGAACCCAGACAGGCACCACTGCTCTCATAACGGTGAAGAAAAACATCGTGAGGAAACCGGCGTCCTAGAACCAAAAATTTGGCGGCATGTGACGTCTACCAACTCGCACTGGGCCCGCCCGTGTGGTGGTTTACGGCCCACTCCCTTTCACAGAGAGGAGGCCTGTGTCCCGGCAGTGGGAAGATTAAAGGCTGATTATGCAACAGCACCGTCCTGTCAACGTCATTCGAGTGGAAAAAAAAGAACCTTGTAGCAGTGTAAGGCTGCCTGTCCATTGAAGCGGACCGAGGCAGCGGAGAGGAGAATAGCAGCGGAGTGTAGCGGAGTTGCGGACAGTGTCTGTCCATTGATGCGGAGCGAGGTAGCGGAGCGGAGTTACGCACTGTGCAGAGCGAGGTAGCGGAGCGGTGTTGCGGACTGTGCGGAGCTAAACCGAGTTCACGTATTTTTCCGCATCGCCTCTCCGCTTCCCCGCTCCGGTTCCCCGCTCCACTTCTCCGCTCCGTTTCCCCACTCCACTTCCCCTCTCCGCTTCTCCGCTCCGTTTCCCCGCTCCGCTTCCCGGTTTTGTATGAATTTTTAAACTAGTTCGCAAATCCCTGTTCACTGAAGCTGAGCGGAGGTTTTATGCAATTCCATTGGTTAATATTGGCATACCGCTACTCCGCTCCTCTCCTCTCCGCTCCAGTGGACAGGCTGCCTAAGTCGCGTTTTTTTTATATGTATATAGACGATATCACTACTACTACGGCACCAGACCATAGATTATTGTAATCTATGCGTCAGACAAATGCATACGTCACATTTAACGTTCCTAATATTTTCCCTCCCCAGACTATATCAAAGGGGAATGTTTCAACAAGCAAATAAAGATCTTAATCTCTGACTGTTTTATGTTATCCTAATTCCGGCCGCAATTGGCTGCTATTAGTTTAGAAAAGATTTATTTCTAGGGAGCAAAAATAATGTGATATAATTTATGGCATAATAGAGCTATTTTATGATTGGACTATTGTACAATTTAATATTCCTTGCTGAAACGTTTTTCAATGAATTACTAATAGAAATCTGTCACAGGAAAGTATTCAATGATTCTTGAAACAAAAAATATAAAACATGCAAATCTTTTTGATAATCGTAAATCAAAGAGTGACAACAGATAATTATGATAACTTCGTTATTTTTAACTCTGTAGAAGTTTTATAAAACTTTTATCATTGTCAAATCACATATTTAAGGTAGGCTAGGCTAGGTAAGGCATTTTTGAACGTCAAAATTTACAAGAAAATACAATTGATAGTTGCCCTTTCCAGAAGGAAAATTTCTTATGGTGAAGAATGAGCAAGAAACTCTATACGACCTCTTTTAAAATGTTAATCATACATAACTATATAATTATATTATGTGAAGACGGTAACTACCTGGAATAAAATTACTATACTATAAAATTTACAAAGTAAAGTACCGTTTATTTTACTTTGTATCTTTTATAGTATAGTAATTTTCAGTCGGATCCTATACATTCTTTTTTTTTTTTTTAAATAAAAGCAGTAAATTAAAAAAATAACTAGAAAATATGCTTTTTAAGTTAAGTACTAAATTATTCTATGTCGTAGCAAGCCCGTAGCGCGCGTAGCCGTTCGTAGCTCAAACAAGCGTCCACGTAGCGCTACGATAGAATAACTTGTGGTACCATCAACAAATATTGTTGTTAGCTAACCAAACAACGGGCTCGTACTTGCTCCAAAAGCATGTAACTTATGATTGGAAAATTAATTAAAGCTCCATTCTTATTAACCATTTTGTTTATATGAGAATGTTTCATTAATTTTAAATTAATTTTCACGTAGGTAATGAAAACTTTTTGTATATACATATATTATAAAATTTACGCCTCGATTATTTTTGTCGCATTTTATTAATTTTCTACGAGTTTGTTCGTGATTCCTAATCAATTGACTTTCGACTGGTGCAGAATGCCTTCAAAGCTAGGTTCAAGATTCTGATTATTAATTAAAATCTCGTCTGTCTGCATTGCTGTAAGCAAACCTATGGAACAGTTGAATGTGGTAACAACTAGTATTGTGTTTGGAATTGTAAGCTTGAGTATTGTGTTTTGTTGTTATAAGGTAGCTTCAACCTCAAGTATACCAGTAAATAACATACCAATCACAAGAACCCAAAATACTTTTTTTATCTAAAATTGTTGTTTACGTACATATATAAACTTTTTTTTTTTTTTTTGGATGGGTAATCATCAAATGACTCCTCCCGCTCTCAGAGCGAGAGGGAGTGTCAGACTTTTACTGACTAAAACCCACCCGTGTTCCTTCCGTTGCCTATGTGCTGGGGCCGCGATATCCCTTTCAGACAAACCCGCGACCCCAGCAGGGGACAAACCCGCGACCCCCAGCAGGTACATACATAAACTCACCCCTCCTTCACATGGGGGTAGGCAGAAACTAGAGAACTACCACCAGCCTAAGGCTGACCGGCCGTCCGTACTGGGCAGACCCGTATGGGTACCAGTGCTTTGAAAGGAGCACTGCGGAAACGAGTAGTACGATACGTTGTACAGGCTCTACCCGAATCGGGAATCGCAGGCCGATTCCCGGCCACCGTAGGCGTGGGCTTGCGGACGGTAAGCAATGGGTAGCTCGCCGTCCGATAAGGAACAGGCCCGGGTCGACGGCGTGTTGTGTTCCACGCGTGCCTCAAAGAGATGTCAGCACAACAGAAGGGGTCTGCTAGGACCGATACCTGCCGGGGTCGCGGGAAAGTCAGGCAACTGAAGGAACACGGGTAGGTTTTAGTCAGTAAGAGTCTGACACTGCCCTCCAGCTCCGGAGCGGGTCGTGTACGGACCACTCCGCGTCGCTGTGAAACAATGTTCTAGCGCCTCACCTATGTCTCCGTTCCGACAGCAGTGAAACCAGCCTTAAGATTGTTGTTTGTACTGCGGAAAAACTACTGATTTATAATCGGAAGAGATTAAGACAAATTAATTCAAATGTTTCAATTTGTGTAACTCAAACGACAGGTGTTAGTACACCCAAAAGTCAGTATTTCTAAAGAAAATAATAGTTTTAATTTCAAATAGCTGTGTCATAAAACCTTTGTTTCAGAACAATACGAGTATGAGAAAATGGGAGATAAAGTGAAAACCCTTCAAACAAAACAAATGTATCACAAGACCAATAAAACAGGAGCTAACCGTCACTACAAGATGTGTTCATAAAACCGGCCATCTCCTCCGGAATTAGGCGCAGCGCATAAAGGCTATTGAAATGACAGCGGTCACCCTCCCTGTTGTTGTAAGAATTACGACATACTTGTCTTTGAGTGTAGGTACGTACCTAAATAATAAAATAGATGTAAGTAGGTAGGTACCTACTTAGGATGTTTTCTCAGATTAGGTACTTAATTGCAGATAAAAGTTACATAAAAAAAAATGAAATTAAATGAAATGAAATTGTTTATTCTGTAAATAGGATATCGGAATCACTTTTACACGTCATATAAAAAAATATTCAGATTAGGTAGGTACTTAATTGCAGATAAAAGTTACATAAAAAAAAATGAAATGAAATGAAATGAAATTGTTTATTCTGTAAATAGGATATCGGAATCACTTTTACACGTCATATAAAAAAATATTAAAAATAAGCTAGGTGAGGTCGGTGTATCTGACTACTCTGAGAAGAAAGGCCGAAACAAACTCAGAGGTCACAGTCTCTTTTAAAGTCCAGACATAATCTTGGTCAAGTCATGTGAGGACCATGTAGATTAGTGTCTGAAATGGTCTTTTGAGGAAAGAACCACACAGATTTGAGTGGACCTGTCCAGTCAGTGCAAGCATTTGTCAGTAATCGTGGAGCTCAACTCGACGAACAATACCAAGGAAAGGATATTTGGGTAGGCCGCATCAACTACTCAAACTGCCAGACCATCATTAAAACTGAGAAAGAAAAAAGAAATGAAAAGGGAAAAATAAAATATCCACATAGTCCTCACATTCACAATAATTAAAATAATATAATACTTTACAAAGTAATCGTGCCATTTTGAATATAATTTTCGAAATTATAATTTTGAATTTTGAATATAATTTTTTTTTAAATATAAATCTCGAGTTACTTAATTTACTTCGATAAACTTTCGTGGCAATAAGTGTATTGAAGTCATATTGTTAAAAGAATCCTGTTATAAAAATATGTAACCGTATACATTAAATGTAAAATCTCGCGCATTGTTTCATAAGTCTCTTTATAATTTAAACTTTTATCGATTTCAGGCTGCAGCTTGAGGATAATAACTCAGACATGTGCGAGGTTTATGACTGAAATACGCAACATGCAACAACTGTCGAATTGTTCTGTAAAAAATCTCACCCTAAAACTTGAATAAAGTGAGCTGTCAATAGTCAATCATCATTTGGAATGAAAGCTCACTTACCTAAGTTTTCACAACGAGATTTTTTACAGAATATACCGGCTGGACATACTGTATTAATACAATCAAGATATGACAGTACTTATTCACATTTTGATTGTATTACAGTCAATTACTGAAACTTTTATGAAAATGGATAGACATTTGAAAGTCTTCAAATACCAGAATGTTATTTAGAAATGACAATAACGAATCCGGACATAGGCTCACGTTTCCCGGTACTTTTAGTGACACGGGCGGACGTGGGTGCCCCGTGGTCACCCTAACACACGCTAATGAAAATTCTTTCGGACATCGGAACACCCCAGTTTTAAACCGAACAGTTTCTGTTAAATCGTTGTCACTGTTCCACAAACTTTTGTCCGCGGTGTGGAGTGTGAAATATTTCATGAACTTCTGCAAAATGAGGTCCTGATGTTGGGAAATAGTTGAATGTGGTTTTAAATAAGTTTAATATTTTCAGTTTTGTTTGTTAAAAAAGTGAAATAAAATCTCTAATCATTTATTTCAATTAGGCAGGAACTTTTGAATGCCAAATTAATAAAAAATACGATTCATTCTAGTTGCCCATTTCAAAAGGTAGTTTCATAATATGGGGAAGAATGGGTGAGAAACTGCATAGTTACTGTTTAAAATGTTTAGTGTAGCATTGTCTAAGGTAGAAGCACGAGTTTGAAATAGGACGAGCAATCAAGCGTATCCTTTGCCTTGTGGAACTTGAGACGGGAAGTAAATTAGACATTGTTTCCATAGAAACAGAAACATCAGTTGAGTAGTACAAAATGCGAATAGCTTGGAAACCAGAAGCTATAAGTTGGTTGATTAGTGACGTCGAGCTGACGCCATGTGGTGTGGTTGTGGTACGTGTGAACGGGACCTTATAGGCTGTATACCTGCATCATCAAGAGGCTTACTGATGGTTTGTAATTTACTTCATACGAAGGTGTCTGCCTGTTATTTCAAATCGGCAAACTTCTGAAGCAATGCTGCCTGGCGGCAGTTAAGGACTGTCCAAACTGACGCGAGACACGACTACACGCGTCTATTATTTTAATGATTAGATCACGTGTCTAATCATGCCAGTTTGCACACCTCCATACAAGTTAGTTGACACAATCGGCGCGAACGAATTTCGTCTCGCATCTCGCACGGGTTTTGCCACAGGTTGCCCAGAGCCTTACAGTCCCTTTACGGGTATTAAACCACTGCGCTAGACAACCAACCAGCAGAAGACCTATTTCTCGCAACCAGTATCCCAAACTCATATTTCTAACCTCAAATTGACAAGCAGACGTAAGTCACCCTCATCCGATTGGTCGTTAAACGCCAAGGGGCTCGCGACGCCCTCTCAATCTGCCTTCGCTGACGCGGCATACAGGCTTGTACCACTGACGGCCCCTTGTAGCGTGCTCGAGTGTTTTGTATGGGCTATGAGTTCAGTCGACTGCATGAGCTATGATCGAGGCAATGGGTGTGCTTGTTTTCAAGATTTGGCAGTTTTAAACCACGACACTTTTTGGGCATTACCATTTATATTCTAGAAATAAGTATGCATGCCCGACATGAAGCAAACACGGTAAGTTCTGCCTAATCAAGGTATCAAAATCATCCAGCTATCACTAACATATGCCACTCACGTGATTACACTCCGTATTTAGCCATTCAAACATGGATAGAAACCATGCAAGTAACACACTACCGACCCTTATGCTGACACAATTAAAAATTCATAAAACATATTCAACTCCGCAAAAGCGCCTACAAGTTTGCGAATAGCAAACAATCCTTCCCGCACGGTTTAGCGATTCATGTAGGCGTTACGAAATAAAGGTATGGTATATAAAAGGTAAAGTAAACTAGCGATAGGAAAACTTGGTTATGTCAACGCTATCAAAGGACTCACTAAAACTCTGCCCACGGCTGCCGGTGACAGATAAAAACGTCGGATTTGGTAGCGCGGTGTACCCGTGTCTTCGTCAGCGTATTTACTTACCCTGAAGCTGTTTGCTCCTTTACCCTTAACCTAGCCTTTAGGGCCTGTGTCTAACTGATGACAGAATAGCGGAACTGCAGAATCAATAAAAAACTTTCGGGGAAGTTGTTCCGTATTTTGCAGGTTCACCCCATTTCTGTTGTGAATCTTTTATGACCTAGCAAACTGCAGTTCGAAAATATTTTATAACCCACTGAAACATTTTACTGGTTGAACGTGTTGTCTAAAACTTATGATGAAACTAGTTTCCTGAAACTTATACATTAGGCTTGGGGAGGGGAATGTTTTATGACTTTGGTAATAATAAGTATAAAACAGAAAGGTAATTAATAGTTTCTGAAAATAAGCATTATGAAGAGATAATTTGGCAATATGAATGAAAGATTTTTTCGTTTATTTCGTTGCTTATAGTTTATTGGTATTTAGAAATAAAAATAATAATACCAGCCTATAAAAAAATATAATCTATTGTTTTCATAGTAAAAAGTATAAATGTATGATTATTTTATTACAGCCTTTTCATAAATATATAATTGAAAAAATGTGGATAAATCGGCTCATTACCAGCGCCTACGACTTTTTTGTAGCAACACGCATTTCGTTTTATCAAATCGCACCTAAACGCGCTGAGCTCCTAACTTGAGCCGCTCATCCTATTGATTCTGCACTCCTTCTCCAACACTTTACATATTGCTTATTTAGCATTATTTCATTTCGGCGTGCCGCTATTTGTCTTTCGTGTTCTGCTGATATTGTTATCGCTGTTCACTTGTTCCACGTGAGATTCGCTATTGCTGATTTGGTGAACGTGATATTCTATGGAAGTTTTATTTTAATCGTGATCTGAGAAGATGTCTCGTCTCATTTATTGTAATGGAAAATAAGTGTCAATTCATACAGTATAATGATGATATTGCTTTGCTCTTAAATTTATATTTTTCTAGGAAAGTCGCGCATTCGCAGCGATTCATTTAAATTGTATCGATATGGTCGACTGTGGAGATATTGAAAGTGTGAATGCACTCATTATTTTTCTTTAGGATTATTCTAGCGGAGCGAGAGCAATTCCCAAGCGTACCATTATTTGCGTAAAATATTTGCTTCAATCTATTGTTTGTTGATGTATTGCTGTGATGCAAGTACCTAGCTACTCCTAACGATGTTGATGTGATGTACTGATTAAGGAATAGAGAGGCTGAATGTTCAAATAGGATAGTTTCTATAATATACATATTTATTGCAGATAGTATTTTTTTTCTATCAGTTATACCAACCACAAGATAATTATATCCAACCTCTTAGTCGATAATAAAAGCCCAATACAATCCAAGCCCAAAAAAATGGACAGAAATCTGGAACCAAAACTTTTGAATCCGGCCATCGAGACCAAAACAAGTTTCACCAATTCTCGGGTTCGAAAGAAAGGGAAACTTCTGGTCCGAGGGTTAGGGGAAGTGGCGTCTTACGGGGAAAGCTCAAGGGATCCCCTTGGCTCCGGTACGCAAAGCCGAAACCGCGAAATCTCCGGGTCCCATCCGTCATAATTTCAGCGAAAAAGCCTACGCTTTTGGGTGAAGTGTTTCGGTTACTCTCCATACGAATTTCTTATATGGAAAAGGCAGGTTATTTTTTTTTTCATAATTGTATGTTATTTTAGATACCTAGTTTATTAGTATGTTTCTAACTTCTGCCAATGTTTCGGTAGTCCATCAGAAAAAAGAATGCGGGTCAATTTTTTTTTCTGTATTTTCTTAATATGAATTTAAATATTAGTCGGACCTGAATACATTTTGTTTCTTTTTGTGTACCTACCGCTGATTTTTATGGTAACTCCCAAATCAGCGTTAATTCCCAAAAACGTCTGGAATTCTGACAAATGTTAATAAAACATTTTGTATGAAAAATACTTGAAACACATCCCCTTAAATAACGCTCTACCAAACACACTCGTGAATTTTTACAACCTGAAACATAGATACGTTTTCACAATGTTTTTTGTACATTTATTTTATATCATAGTCTATGGTTACGGTCATGAATAATCGCATTTACGAGGTTGCACTTTACGTTTTAAATCAAATTTTTGTCCACCCTTTCCTAGGGGTGTATGTTTTATGGTATTTATTTAGGAAAGTATAGCAAGCAGTGTAAATATGTATTAGTATTTATATCTTTCTTCGGCTTATGGGTGAGCAGAACTCCAGCGGTGCGGTTTAGCGTTCATGGAGAATAAAATAAAACTTATTCTGAATAACTTTTAACCGATTTAAAAAAGGAGGAGGTTCTCAGTTCGACTGTATGTTTCTTTTTGTATGTTTGTTACGCGATTATTCCGCAAATTATGAAATGATTTTGATGACAATTTTTTGTTTGGTAGGTCATAATTCAGAGGTGGTCCCATATCAATTTTATTAATTTTGCTTGGGTAGTTTTTGAGTTAGCTTCATAATACGTATTTTCACCACTAGTCTATATGGATGATGGTATAGTTCCTGTCACTGTTATTTAAATATAGCATGTAGTGGTATTTGAATTTGTGTGGGGAAGGTACCACAACTAAAAAGTGAACAATAAAAACTTTTTACAAAAAAAAAAAAAACAAATATATATAAATTAATAATAATATATATTTCTATTCTTTTTGTTAAAAGTTTGTTTTATAACGTTTGTCCTCAATGCTAATGCCTACTCGTTGGTCTTAATTTCCTAAGAATTAACGTTTGTCTAGTGGTCGCAAGCACTACTGCTGAGCATGAGTTCCTGGGTTCGATTCCCGAGTCGGGCAAAGTATTATCGGGATTTCCATTTGAAATTTCTAAGTAGCAGCCCGTAGTCTGGATTTGTGCTCTAAAATGTGGGTGTACTATAAGTGCACCTCTGCTGAACCCTTCGCGGAATACAAGCTTGATGATATATGCCATGCTTTCGAAAACTAAGCTAACAAGACATAATAATGTTAAATAACTTTCTAGAGCAAAACTGAAAGTGTTTTAACTGCGTTACCTAAACTTTTACTTATTCAAACCTTTTATTTGCTTAAAATTCAGCTTATGTTAGAGTTAATTTTATAAAACCGTAACCTAACCCAACCTTTGTGAGTGCTTATTATATATGTAGGTACCTACATATTTAATAGTCACATGTCAAAAGCTGTACAGTACAATTATTTTCTTAATGTCCTTCGGCAAACTTCGTGTTTCGTCAGTCGTCGGATTTCTATCAGTTGCCTTTGCTCTTGGTCTGCACCAAGTGACGAGGGACATTAAAAAATATAATAAACGACGTGTATTTAGTAACCTGGATTTGGTTAACTGTTCTTAAAGAGTCATAAAGAACCCTAGAAGAAATCGACTCGTGTTTCACCTCTCAACGAGGCACATTACGATAACACGTTACGAGGCACATTAAGAAAATAGTTGTACTGTGCATATGTTTTTGTGCAAAATTAATGGAGCCTGGTTAAGGAATTTCAAATGATGTTCAAGAGTCATGGGGCAATAGGACCTTTTCTCTTCAATGGTAAATAGAAAACTTTTGAACTTTTAAATATAAGTGTAATGTTGACAAGGAAGGAAGTCACGACAGTGTAGGTTGTGTTCCTGAGTAAAGAGGAGGTAGAGATTATTTTAACAAAGAATCCTTAGCGTTAGTCAAATCTAATTGAGGGTACGCAATGTTATGGAGAAGGTTTTACTGCTTTATTGACTTTGGAAGTTTTCAGGAAAAAATTACAATGAATGAATGTGAATAAATAAGTATTGTGAAAACTTATCCTACAACTTTTTAAGAGTAATTATCAGAATATTTTCCCACTTCCGTATCCGGTTCGTATTCGATTCGTGTTCATTTCTGATCCGGTTTGGCCATCCTAGTAATTGCATGGACGTTTGTGCACTCATGCGTATCACGAATCGAATACGAACCAGATACAGATAAGTGGGCAGACGCCCTAAACTTGTTTTTATCTCAAATAATAATATTCTAATAGAAACACTACCGAAAAAGTATCTACTTGAAACAATCACTTTTTAATTTTTTTGAATTAATCACTTTTTTACTTTTCAAAAGCAATTTCAAATGTGGAATTACATTTTACATTTTTAATCACGAAAGCATGTTCGGCCCAAACCAAATCCATTTGTCAAAAGGTTACATATTCCAAATTCAAGCTTCGTTTGTTTCCGTACAAATTAGAATCTGTCAAATGCTCAGTAAAGTCGCATTCATTACTGAATGCAGTCTATGGTCGCCGTGCCCCGGGGTCGGATGTTTTGTAATTTTCCTTTTTGTAGTACTCTAAAAGCTTTGGCTGAATTTCTATTGACGGACAGCACGAAAATTATGTCGTTTTATCCGCTTACGCAAACGAAAACTCAAAAAATGTTGATGTAAAATTTAAGATTAAATTTGTGGTTCTTTTGGGTTTTTATTAATAAAACTTCAAAAATATGTTTTTTAAAGAGGTATTTCAATAAAAATATTTTGTCGGTATGGTCGGTAGTTTCGCAATTTTCCTTTTTGTTCTGCCCTAAAGGCAAGGCAAGTTGGCTTTGGTGACTGGTATTCTATAAACGGGTAACACAAGTATTTGCTTAGCGAATTCCGGTTCAAAAATATATTGTATACCGATAGGATTGAATTTTTGAGCGGGTCGTCGTTATGATAGTTTTTCTTGAAGATCGCATTCTTGTTTCGTAGGATACTGTTTGAAGTTTTTGATTTTGTTACCGATATTGAAATATTTTATGCTTGAATTTTGAATTCAAAATCAGTATGGAAAGAAAGAATACTGTTTATTTGGAGACAGTTCGTGAAACAAAAATACAAATAAGAAAGTAAAATAATGTTTTGAAAACAATAGTGTGTGCCATGTTGTGCATTTCAGCATTTTAATTCTAGACAGGATGCTGTCTGACGCTGATTTTCTGATGAACCTTTATGGAATGTAATGTTTTATGACGTAACTAAAATATGTATAAACATGTCCGAGAATTAACGTACCGACCATATGTTAAATTAATAGCAATGTTATTTTATTTTGCAAAGTTTTATATCCTTTTTTCCCGTATATATGTTTTTATGTCTGCGCAAACAGAACTAATCAAAATTAGTTCGTGACTGTATTTGGTATCACGGGAA
The DNA here is from genome assembly GCA_916701695.1 of Agrochola macilenta. Lineage (NCBI taxonomy): Eukaryota > Metazoa > Arthropoda > Insecta > Lepidoptera > Noctuidae > Agrochola > Agrochola macilenta. Next base: position 14,918,754 of record OU753560.1, on the reverse strand, counting down.
TGTTATTGTACAACAGTGGGTTATTATGCTATTATTTTTAATTTTAATTAACATACTTGTAGACCATAAAGTTACAAGGGCTTCATAAAAAGTATTGCAACTAGGCAATACCACAGTTTGATGTTACTTATGATATATACTGATAATCTTCTATATCTATACAACGTGTTCCTTTTGGTATCCAACGACTTTAAGTTTATATGCTATAAATATAAAAATAATACAAAAAGTCCTAGAACACGTTATTCAAAAAAATTTTTTTTGGAAGATAACATAACACTAGACTCTCGATGTGTGTATCTAAGTTTAGTAAATCATTTTCATTCAAACCAATTATTCATGTTTAATGCTAAGAAAATGCGACGTTTCATTTTGTTCGTGGATGTTTTTTTTTTTTTTACGTTACTATCTTTTACATAAAGTACCTGGTCAATCGAGCTCTGCTCGGGTGAAAATAGAGAATGCTCACAGTTCATACTAATTCCATGTATAGTACATACCAATTCCATGCTGCCACGATAGTACACACGGCTACACATCAAGCTATATACATTTCCAGTTTATGCTGATCTCGCATTGTAAAGGAATCCGTACAAATGTGAGGTCAGCTTATATTGGAAATGTATAGCTTGATGTGTAGCCGTGCGTACATACTGATTCCATGCTGCCATGGTAGTAGGTACTTACTAATTCCAAGCTGCCATGATAGTAGGTACTTACTTATTCTAAGGTAGCCATCTTGTTCTAAACTTTGGGCGACCGAGCTCTGCTCGGGTGAAAATACGGAGAAAACGAATTCTCCCAGCTATGAGACCATGCTAGATAGATTTTTCACAAAAAAAAAACCCCATTATTGCAACTTTCATCAAAATTGTTAGAGCCATGTTCGATTACAAATTTGATTACAAATATATAATAAGTATATATACAAATATTGCTCGTTTAATAGTGTAGGATAATCGTGACTTATTTTGTATGAAATCGAAAAAAAAAAAAAAAAAAAAACATTCATACGCCAGTTGGTCCCATTAATACCCTAGAGTAATGGGATATCAAAAGGAACACATTGTTTAAAAATATGTATAATGATAAAAAATGATATGCTGTTCGTTGGTAAGCGCATCACTCGAGAACGGCTGGACCGAGTTGGCTAGTTTTTGTTTTAAAATGTTTGTAATAGTTCGAATTAGGTTTTTATGGAAAAGATTCTCGGAAAACTTCCAAATCCGGGAAAACCTTAACGTCCTTTTTTCAATGGGATTTTTGTATGAGTTATTGAAGGTACAGGACTACGCCTGTCGGGACAGCTAGTAATAATAATTATCAGTTTGATATGAATTTACCACATAATTAAGATATTTTAAACAAAATGTATGGATAGTATTTCTAATATTTCACATAAATATAGTATTTTCTTTCTTTCTTAAATATTATCAGTGCGTGTTTTTAAATTCCTCTATGTTTCCACTATGTCTACAATACAATTCACTTGCGACTCAAACATAGAACTCTCCAAGACGACAATTTTTCTTAGAAACTTGCATTGCATTAGCTGACATTAAGAACCGCTGGTATACGTGCAACGAGCAACGGACGGTAACTGAAGTTTGAAAGAAAAACTCGCATAGAACAAGTTACATTGGTTAACTGCGCTCGAGTCATTTAGTTTGTTAGTGCTAGTTATTAGTTGTTTTTACTTGTTCAGTTGCGATATTTCCATTCGATTTTTTTTGTTAGGTATTAGTATGCAAACGTAAGATATTGATATCGATCAACGATAATCGATTTCCACTTTGATTCTCTGACTAAGCAGAAATCTAAAATCTTGAGTTGTTTGTCAGCTTTGTTGTAAAGCATTCATTATTTTGTTACTTACATAACTTTAGCAGTCTCATTCTAAACTAAGTATTTATTTAGGCTACATATTATTATTTTTCTTATTTTTAAGTTGGATTGTGAACTGTACATATACTTAGTGCTTACAAATTAGCATAATTTTAGTTCATGTGGTGTTTACCTTTAAGTAATTGTTACACTGTTCAAAGTTTTAAGTCGTTATTTTTATCAAAATGTTAGTGTAAACAATTGTTGGTGAACCAAATAAATAAATATCGGTGCCAACGCAATCAAGGGTTTCTTAGGGGTTAAAAGCCTCGGGCCGTGGGAACCGAGTGCTTATGGTCTATTCCAAATAAATCTCCAAACGGCTGGTTGACACTTCCCGTGGTCCAAGGGCTGGCATTTACCTTGGCCAGAGGTTAAGCATTGCCATGCAACGTGGCAATGCCGCCAGTGTCTTGGGTAGATTAAGCGTCTTCAGTCATGCGGAGGAATTTTTCGACGCCATATTGGTCGACTCATAATGCGAAGCATTAGAGAGTGTTTTGCGATGGACAAAGTTTTGCCTCCTTTCTGCAACTGTTTTATTGTTACACTCCTACTAGTACACAGAACCTACTTAATTTATATACTATTGTATAGATAATTTAATAGAGATTGATTCTGTACTTTTCAAAAATTTATATAATGCAGCAGAAACGAAAAAAAACATCAAAATAGTTTTAACAATTTTCCCGTCAATGAAGTATGAAACCTGAAAACATTTTAGCTTGCGTAAAAATCAAATAATTTAATTTTTTTTTTTAAAGGTTTGTTTCAGTAGGAACCCTATTGAAAATGGCTCTTTTATTCAAAGTAGTTTAGTTATAATTAATAAAAAACTAACTAATACAATATCTTTATGCATATAATATTTCCAACTTCGACCCTCTTCCGTTGCCTAGCAACCAACAAAGCAAACCTAAATAGTATTTGACAGTACGTAAACAAAGATTGCGAGGTGAGAAATGTTACCCATATTGATGGGTTAAATTTTTGAATGAGCGTTAGGAGGCGTGCTGTTTTGGATTTTCCAAATATTTTAGTTTGTATGTGTCATGATGGCCTAGTGGTTAAGGCCTCGCCTCTCATGCACGAGGTTGTGGGTTCTAATCCGGGCAAGTACGAATTTTAATTTTTTCAATTCATATGTACTTTCAGAATTTATCTTGGATATTACTGATATCGGTGAAGGAAAACACCATGAGGAAACCTGGACATTATAGTTACTATAAGTCTGAAATCGCCAACCCGACTTGAGCAAGCGTGGTGATCAATGCTCGTGCCTTCTCTGTATGAAAAGAGGCCTTTGCCCTGCAATGGGACAGTAACAGGCTGGTATCCTTTTTAAATATTTTTTCAATAGTGTTAGTTACGTTAGGATATTACATAATAAATTATAAGGATTTTTTAATTCCATAATAGTAAATTTAATTTTAACATTGAAGTATAGTCTGGATCTATACACACATTTATCAACTTGAATGATCTTACTATTCTATTATACATTGTAACAGCGATTCAATTTTCACCTTTAGACCTAGGCCAAATATTTCGCGGGTTAAAGCTAAGTGCATGACAAGATAAAAGTAATTCTTTTAGAAAATTATGTGGTACTTTCTCAAAAAGTTTTGGTCGACCAATCAAAATAACACCTCCCTTTTTGCAAAAAAATCGATCAACAATTCATTATATCTTCATTTCACATTTGATTACTTCATATAACTTGTAAATTGAATCCATTGAGCGCCAACGCTGTAAGGACGTTAACACGTGTGCAGAACATGCATCAATATGCATATGAAAATGAAAATCTGTTCTCATAAGTGGGGATGCAAAAAGTATCGATACTTGAGTAGTATCGTACGTCTGTAACGTTTCGATAGTGTATTTTTACAATTCTTTCTTGATACTTTGAAGCAGTAGATACTTGAATAAGCTAGATAAGATACTAAATCCGAATAGGTACTTAATCGTAAATTTACCGATTTACATAGGAACCTAACTGTGTTCCCCAAAGGGTTGTGGGTGTATACTACCTTATAGTACACCCACATTACGCCAGTAATGTTTAAGTCCCATGTAGATAAACAATACCTTTCTCAACCTACAAGAAGCTAGAAGATTCTGGTTTCTTGAACCACACAAAAGTACAGAGACGGATTGAATGAGATGATGGTATCGATATTTTTATTTTGATGCTGCTACATTAACTAATAAGAGATGAGGGTATATTAGGAAAAACATCGTGAGGAAACCGACATGCCTGAGAGATATTTCTCGATGTCATATGAAGATATGAAGCCAAGTCAGAGTCCCATTGGCGGTATAAAAAACCTGACACCAGGCTGTCACTAACCACATGAGAAAGAAGAATAGATATATTCTTTGTTACGATTCTACTAATGAGAAAAATATCAATAAATACATTGTTCAGATACCTACTACTAATGAGAAAAATATCGATACTTTTGAATCGATCCCAACTCGCAAGCTGTTGAAGCAGTAAATAAGATCCGGAATAAATATCCGGCCGCCAACTGAACCCGTGTCGTTCTGTCTCTATCTAACTACCTTGGAATGAAAGGGACGGATACAGCCACCCAGTGTTGATGACGAACTGTGATAGTCCCTACGGCTTCCCGCGAAGTAGTGATTGACAGTGCAATCGATGCACTGTGGACTTGATGTAGCTGTATGAGAATAAAATACTTGATTTTGTTGCGATGTTTTTTGATGTTAATCTGTTTGAGGTTTACTTCAAAATTCATAATGCATGCGTTTTTCTCGAAAATGTATGACAGTTTTGGTAATGGTTTCGAAATACTAGCTTTTGCCCGCTGCTTCGCCCCATACGAGTGGAAATTATCCGACAGGAACCCAGGTTATGGTCTATCCGCGAGCCAAATTTCTTCCAAATCCATTCATCCGTTTAGCCGTGAAAAGGTAACACACATACCGAATTACTCTCGCATTTAAGGTTTCGGTCGGCCCGGGTACGTTAACAGTACGAGAGCGGTTAAAATTAAAAATTAAACTAATACAATTAAGTATTATTATCTAATTACACTTTATATTATAAAGTTACAACATCCGTCGGACATATAAAATTTTTCACCGACAAAAATATTATTTTCCTCCGAACATATTTTTTTCCACTACTCAATTTACTTTCCCCACTGTGCAACGTAACGTTGCATCGGAAATAGAAACGTTAAATTCACTTCAGCGCGGTGAAATTTGGAAGTGAAAGGTTTCACAAACATTCACCAAGTAATTTCATATAACATCTGCGATAAAGATTTCAAAATGTAAACCGTATAAGGTTTAATAAAAAATGGTTTAAATAAATGTTCAATAGAGCCTTAACAATATTTATGCACTTTCTGATATTCAGAATTTTTTAAAGTCAGTTGCAAATCCCGAAGTTTTGATTTCTAGGGAGAAATACAATAATTTTGAGGAATTTAATTAGACACTAATGAAAAGTTAACAAAGATATTCTTTATAATCAAAATAATTAAGTTACAACATTTGAGAAGGATTAATTAAGTGAGCCGATAGGGAATAGTAAAGTGTGCGCCGCCGAGTTTGGGAATGATTCGGTGGTCACTCTGCGCGCGGTCTTATATGGAAAGAAAGAAAGAAAATACATTTATTTAGCACAGACTAAGAGGCACACAACACAATTATTTTACTACAAATAAAAACCTAATTAAAAAAGAAAGAAAACAAATAAAAAGTGTAAAAGTGCGTTCTAACATATTAGCAGGAAAGTGTGCCTCGCGGCTGCGCCAAATAGGCCTAGTTCAGCAAAAATGCCAGACAACTGGTGCCTGACGCTGGTTTTCAACTAGACCTGAAGTGTGAGGTGACAGATGTAAATCAGTTTTATACTGCAATGTGTTTAGGTATACTTAAATATAATAAATTTGTGTAAGATTATAATAATAATGACTAATTATGTCAATAGTTAATAAATTAAATTAAATTGCAAGACAACAAAAACAGAAACAGAAACCAAACTGTCAAATAAATGAGACGGACGCATGATAGATCCAGAACTCACTCGAAACGAACAAAACCTGTTTTGAACGTTGCCAAACTTCCACGTTCATAACACATAATTTATTAATCCGTGCACTTCATCGCATAATACGCTGCAACTAGCCGATCGCGACGGACTATTTACGGACAGTTTTGCAACTTATTATGCTATGGACTGGATCATGTTCTGGGCTTGCCGGATGAGCGTAGGTTAGAGATGCAGTCAACAATAAAATATATGCTAACTATAACTAATATACAGAGCGTCCCACGGATATGCCACATGGAGGGAAAGTACTTGTACCTTGAATATTGTAGATGGAACATTTGACTGAAAGAAGACATTATTAGAATTTATGGTTGAACCGGAAATCGAACCCGTTACACGAGAAAAATAATCACCGATCGAAAGGCTTCATCATAAGGATAATTTTTTGCTAAATAACATAGTGTCAAAAATAAAAGGAAGATGAGGGAAAGGATGTGGCATATCCATGTGACGCCTTGTATAAGAACTCCATGTCAATCTGCCTAGTCTTGTCCCAACTATGTTGGGGTCGGCTTCCAGTATAACCGGACGCAGCTGAATACCAGCATTTTACATGGAGCGACTGCCTATCTGACCCCCACAACGCAGTAACTGGGTATACCCCTTGGTAAGACTGGTGTCAGACTTTCAGGCTTCTGACGACTCGTAACGACTGTCAAAGATACGCGAATGACAGCCAGGACCAACCGCTTAACGTGATTTCCGAGGCACGGAGGAGTCTCCGTATGTAAAGATGGTCACACATCCACTGACCAACCGCGGCAAGCGTAGCTTAACCTGATGGATCGACCCGTGTGACTGTTATTACTTAGCCACGAGCTCCTCATACTCCTCTCCTATAAGTACTCCATGTATAGTATGAAAATCGAAGATACGAGTATACCAAAACTTTAAAACTATAATAAGATTATAAAATAACATCACGCATGTAATCCCCCAAGGGTTGGGCAGAGGTGTACTTATAGTAACACCCACATTTATGCCAGTTATGTTTAAGTCCCATGTAATAGGTGCTGAGCCTATTGCTATCAACCGGGCACAAATCCAGACTCCGGGCTGCTACTGAGAAATTCTTAATGAAAATACCCAAATAACACTGCTCGACCTGGGAGTCGAACCAAGGACCCCGTGCTCAGTAGTACCGCTTGCGACCACTAGACCAATGAGGCTCTCAAAACTTTAAAATATAACATAAACATATTAGGAAAATGCAAATCACTTTCACTGTACCTATTTGTTGTCAAACATTAAACTTAGGTGACTCCTTTTTCTTCCCGTTCATAATAATTATTACTAATTCATTTATATTTTAAGTCGTCATTTTGTGTCAAACGCATTCTAAGGTAGCCATCTTGTTCCTCACCGGACACGGTTCTTTCGGGAGGTTCCTGTTCAGGATAAAGCGGGAGGAAACGCCCGGGTGTCACCATTGTGTGGATCGCCCGGAGGACACGGTGGGGCATACGGTGGAGGTCTGCCCGGCTTGGGGCACCGCCGTGTCCTTACTAAGGCGATCGGCGGCGGCGATGTCTCGCGTCCGGCCCTGGTTCAGGCCATGGTTCGGAGCGAGAGTGCATGGGAGGCCGTCACCTCCTTCTGCAAAGCAGTTATGCTCGCGAAGGAGGAGGCGGAGCGCGCGAGGTAAATGCAAGCTGCACGCCCTCGCGCCCCTAGTCGCCGCAGGAGACGACGCCCCGGGCGTCGGGAGTCAGGAGCCGACTTAAGGCCACCGTAGGCGTGGGCTTGCGGACGGTGAGCAATGGGCAGCTCGCCATCCGATAAGGACCAGGCCACGCGCGCCTCAAAGAGATGTCAGCACCAACTGACGGGGTCCGTAAGGACCAATGCCTGCTGGGGTTGCGGGTTTGTCCGAAAGGTATATCGCGGCCCCGGCAACGGAAGGAACGCGGGTGGGTTTTAGTCAGTAAAAGTCTGACACGCCCTCTCGCTCTGGCCAGAGCGGGAGAAGTCATTTGATGATTTCAAACCCAAAAAAAAAAAAAAGCCATCTTGTGTCAAACGTATTCTAAGGTAGCCATCTTGTGTCAAACGTATTCTAAGGTAGCCAACTTGTGTCAAACGCATTCTATGGTAGCCATCTTGTGTCAAACACATGGTAGTGTGTGTAATGTTTTTTTTTATTAATTTAATTTATTTCTAATGTATATTATATAAAAATATTAGCTTTTAGAACATTCAGACTAGCTTTCAACCATCAATCAAACTATTGTTACGAACTAAAAGCCTACATGGAAGTTTAAACTAACGGTAAATGTTGTAGCACAGCACAGCCTAACTACTAACTATCCTGCCTAAGCAAGACGAAAACCCGAGTATTGCGTACGAAGGCGTTATCTTGTACTAATTAATTTTATTAATATCGGTATCGAGGCACCATTTTAACTAGACCTCCCACACCTCCCTTTAATCAAACAATTTTGCAAGAACGGGGAGAAAATTTGCGAAGACGGAGAGTTCTAATTAATCTGGTCCAATGTAACAGGTGACGTGAAGTGATTTACTTGTGAGCGATAATTTGGTACGTAGGACGTAGCTACATAGATTATTATTATAGATAGAAATTTCATAATTGTTTTAGTAGTTTGTCGTAGTAAATATAAATTAGAACTGCTGTGACAAGCATTTACAAGGTTGTGGTAAATGTCAACAAATTAGTCCGTCAGTCAGATATAAACTAATATTAGACACGTATTTTTTGCTTTATCATATTAATAAAAAAAAACTTAGATAAAACGCATTTTAAGTCGGGGAGTGGGGGTCGCTACGTCTCAAGTAAGTATAAAATCTACATACTCATAACGTCATGGCACATTTTAACTCAATGTATCTTAAGATTACGTAAAAAAAGAAAAAATACGTATCCAATATTTTTTTATGATATCTATGACGGACTAAAAAAATTTTTTTTCCATCTATGTTGCCTCGCCCCCAGTTATATGGGACTAAAACATAATTGGGTGTACAATAGACACACCTCTGCCTAACCCTCTGGAAAAAAAAGGCGAGATGTTATATGTCAAGGTGTGGTAATAACTGTTTATTGGCTTCAATATATTTTGTTGTTTTCTTCAATATATTTGTTGCCGCAGTGGCTGAGCGATCGACTGCTGCGCAACGTGTCGCGGGTTCGATTCCCGCACGGAACAAATATTTGTATGATCTGCAAGTAGTTGTTTCGGGTCTGGGTGTTAGTGTATGTGAGTTTCTATGTTTGTAAACGCACCCACGATACAAGAAGAAATTCTTAGTGTGGGACAACGTTAAAAAAAATAAAAAAATATACATATATATATATATATATTAGCTGCAGTCTAAGGATCTTTTTCCATTTTTTAATCATATTCAAATTCAAATCTTTATTGCATATCACATGTGTTGACAAGGTCTTAATAATAATAACAAAGTTCACATGGGCACAATAATTTCATAAAATATACATATTTGCAAATTATACCTCTAAAAATCATTAGAAAGAATTAATTAATTTCAAATAAATAAAATCACAAAAATTAAATGTAACAATGCATAAAACAAATAGAAATTATAAAAATAAAAAAATAAAAAAGAATTAGGAATTATTCAAAGATCAATTCATTAGAAATAAATAATGTCACAGATTAAATTAATATATAAAGACAAATATAATATTAAAAATATATATATATATCAATCATCAGATTACGTAATGCCATGACCAAAGTCTCAAAAAGAGTTATTGTCCTGTGGTACCTACTTTGTAGTTTCACGGTACATAGTTATTCTAGTAGGTGCCCAATTTTCTTTGAATCAAACAATTCCCGATATTTTGTTTTTAATTATCTTCTGAACAACATATTGTTTCCGCCATTTCTTTGGATACAAAAACATTATACATTATACGAAAATCGTCTAAATTGAGATTATGTGCGTAAATCACTATAACAATCATTTAATATTCAAAGACATTTTTCAAAGAGGAAATATCACAGCTTGCCACATCATCACGGGAAGAGGGTAGAAAATTGCCGACTGCCCCCGCGTCACGTATGTGAATATACTGTACATGAATGTACGAAGAAAGTTTTCTTTGATATTAAGTTTTTTCGTTTGTGTTTTTGTTTATGCTTTTTAAAGTTTATCGCCAGTATAATTAGGTTGGGAACTTTCTAATTTTGGTATGAATCTTCATATTACCCATGGTCTAATAAAACAAGCTCTGGCATTCCGGGAGTGACACATGCTTACGTCACTATGCAGTTGCCACTTTATTGTAACAAAACACGAATTAAGGAATGTTTTTCAGTCACCATTCTGTTAAAAAATATGTACAAAGCATTTAAATTGTCGTTTCGTGTGTCTTATCAAACGAAACAATTCAATTTAAACATGAACCAACATAATTGTTCATTAAAACCTCATTGTTTTATCGGATTCGCACAGGTAATAAAGGTGGTTGGGGAGTTATTATTACAAACTTCTGGTAACACAAATGCGGTGACGTAGACTTGTGTCACCCACGTGAGCACTGTGTTTCGGAATGCTATACCTGGCGAAGAATATTATTATACCATGATCATACCTGCCGTTGTTTCATATCGCCTTTTTTATTCTGACAATCTGCTGAAAAAAAAACAAGTTATAAAATTGGAATTCTGGTATCTTTCCTAAGTAATATCTTTCAAAACTTAAAAGGTAACAACATTTTTTTTTAGTTTAGATAGCATTTTGTAAGATACAACATACAAAAAAAAAAAAAGTTTTGACCAAATGAGAGACATCAAAACGTCCACTATTAAACATTTAAATAGTACTTAGACACAATTACTAACAAAGACTAACTTTCAGGATCACAGGGCTTACTGAAACTCGCATTCTGTATATTTATTCAAATTGTTTGACCCAAAACGATAATAAAACAATATAAAACAATTAGGTTAGGATCACAAGTTTAAATACCCTAACTTTGTTAGCTCCAAACTGGGTTATTGTGAAGTAATTGTGGAATTTGAGTTTTATTGTAGGTTTCTATTTAATAAACGTTGTTGTTTTATGTTTGTATGTTTATAACAATATCTACACCCACCCCATCGCATAGCCTGCCTGCGCTATTACTTCGTTTTCACTTAGCGTTTTTTTAGATTACTTTTTATTTTTGCTCGGCTAATAAAAGTTCTAGCGTGATGTCAAATAGCCTATAGCCTTCCTCAAAAATTGGGCTATCAAATACAAAATATTTTTTTTAATCCGACTGGTCTGAACACGCTATCTCTGGAACTAGAGAATGCGTTCAAACAAAGAATCTCTACAGCTTTATTATTAGTAGTAGATAATTTACCAGCCTGTTACTACCCCACTGCAGGGCAAAAGCCTCATCTCATACAGAGAATGCATGAGCATTGATCATCAAGCTCGCTCAAGGCGGATTGACGATTTCAGACTTATATACATTTTCAGTCCAGGTTTCCTTACGATGCTGTCCTTTACCAATATCAGTGATGTCTACGATAAACATTGAAAGTACATCATCACAAGTCACATTGGTACAGTACAATTATTTTTGCAAAAAGTACAAAGGGCAACTGATAGAAACCCGACGACTGACGAAACACGAAGTTTGCCGAGGGACATTATGAAAATAGTTGTACTGTACTTGCCTAGATTTTAACCCAAAAAATATGTATGGATTAAATATTGCTTTTTAAAACCTGATTTTGTATATATATACAATAGCAGGTTTACGGAAGATCCTACTTACTGCTTCCTAGTTACTAAGTTATTGATTTTCCTGGTAATTAAACGCTACGAGCCAATCAACAAAACATGCCGTTGTAGTTCAGTTCAGACGCACTAACATGCACATAAATTTCAGTTCAAACTTTACGTTTCCGACTCAATCTATTCATCAAAACTCAAAAGCCGAGCTTATTCTAAAGTTCTTGCTTCGCATTCACAAGAAAAATATCGTCAGTATACAGATGCAGAGAAAGTTAAACGTCTTAGTACATCAGGGAGCATCTTGCAACGCAGGTGTCGCTCGGGGAAAGTTGGGGTACTCTGACTCCCCATACTCCCCCCCCATGAGGGGAGACGGGGGATTTTTTGTCGATTTAGACGTAAACACCGTTTAAGACTTGCCGAGTGTTATATCCTTGTTTCGGGTATCGCAGCTACTGTATAAATTATTTAATATGGCTCCTGCTGGCTTACGCGTAGCGTTTTGTTTTATGACAAGTTATATTTTCGTTTTAGAGCCTCTATGTTCGCTAGAATACTTATCTTTTATAGCTGTAAAGCTTCAAATGCTGGCAACTTTAAATGACGCCATTTCCAAATGTACTTAAGGTTAAAATGGTTAAAATGGTTCAACGGTAAGGCTTAAACTGCCGATTTAATAGCGTGGCTTTATATGATCTAGACCAAATAATATGTTACGCAGAGTAATTAGAATTTAATATGTATGTTAAAACTAGAAAAAAAAAGAAATGTACATACAACCAGGACCCATGTTCGAAACAAAAATTAAATTAAATCGAAAGCTATAAACGCTCGTAGCAACTTGCTACGCCGTAGCACCCTTCGTAGCAGTTTTTAAACACGCGAGTTAATTGTGCAATTATGTCATTAGAAGGCTTCGCAAAAACGTGCGTAGTTGTGAAACTTTCAAATGAAAAGCCTCGGAGTTTAATGAAATAAAGGCAATATAAAATAATAAAAGTTTAAAGGTAACTCACGTTGATTTTTGTGATAATTATAATTTTAAAATTTTATTTTTGCTAGGTACTTAGAAATAAGAATTGGAGTTACGTACATAGGTTAAAATGGCTATTTATTTGTGTATAATAAACAGTACATGTACGTGTACTTAGTATTTTTTATGTCCGGAGCTAAATACTATTTTTTTAACTATATATATTTATGAAAATTGCAATTTTTTGGAATAATGTCTCAACTTGCATGGAGCCCTTGTCCCATGAGGAATACATTTTCTAAATTACAATAATAATATTATAAAGAGATTTGATTTTTTATTTGTTTGTTTATTTGTGCATTTACGCTTAAACGGCTGAGCGGATTTAGATGAAATTTGGTACTCGGGCTAGGACATAGGTTACTTTTATCTCACTGTTCCCACGGGATCGAGACTTATACGGGTGACACCGCAGGGCGCAGTTACTAATTAATAAAAAGTATTTTTCTAAATAATTTATTAGTAAAATTCTATCTACATATCACTTTCATAATAATGGTACACCACTGACTACCTGCAGTATTGTTTCTCCTTCTCCCTTTAATCCATCCAAAGGTTGTCAGTAAAAGATCGCTTTTAGCGATAAGACCGCCTATTGTGTCACCCTATGTAACATTTCTAAATTTATTTCTGTAATTGTATGGTGTGCATAATAAAGAATATTTTATCTATCTATCTATCTATCATATTGTAGCACTAACATTCAACCCAGCTTACTCATCCTAAACGTAAACTTATGTCATAAGTAATTAATATAGTACACAATTATCAAATAGTAAGGGGTTCTATTAACGAGGCGTAAGTGTCTGGGGGGCAAACAGTTTATCACAGTGTATTGTCGTTTCCTACAAATATCCGCCACCAGCGGTTAGACAGGGGAACGTAGAAATAGACGTTCTAGATGGTATAACTTTGTTTTCGGATTCATAAATCCTCAGTTTTTTTTCCAACTATGATTGCACCAGGCATTCATTGTCGCGACAAATTTTGAAAACTTTTAGTGCTACATACCTACTTTGCTGACGGATGATATTTTTACTAACACATGAGCAGAGAATAAAACTATCGGTCTATGTGAAATTGCTGTCACAATCCGAAGGATTTTTTAGGAAATTTACTGCTTGTTAAGTTTGTAAAATTCGTCTCGCGCGACAACGTAAATAACGTAAAGAATGTTGTTGAATTTTCCAAATTATAGGCATTGTTGCAATTGTCACTTTGTTTCGCAATTACTTCGCTGCTTAGCAGTTCCACTGAACGCATTAAAACTGTTGTTCAGTCTTACAATTGTGAAAGCTTAGATATTTCATTATAATCCAATCAACAAGTAACAAAATACCTAGAAAAGTTCTCACTATAAAGATAATAGTAGAATAGAACAAACAGCAATATTACATTTAAATTAGTTTATGTCAACCGGTATAAAAATAATCCTTAGTCTTTGCTGAGCTTTCATATGCTCCAAAACAACAATTTTGTATAGACACACATGCTATTCGATTTGCCAAGCGATAATATCAGACGAGCAATTCCCGCATTTTTAAGATTATTCTAGTAGTAGTAAGTATACTAATCTCAGTCTGAATCTGGCCAAAATACTTAGAATTTCCCTATATTTTTGACAAGTTTATAACACTCATTGTTGCGGAAATGAATGTGCGACTAAATTTAGAACGTTTTTAATTACGGGAGTCGGCCTTCAGAAATGAAACAAAAACGTTTCTGGTATATTCAAGCGCCATAGTGTGAACGATGCGATCCTAGGCTCTCGGTGTCGAGTGACGTCACTCATAGTAGCTTTTCATTTTATCCTACCATACCGGTACCAACTAATGCTCTGTGTACCACAAGCTTTATTATTCCCGAGTAGTCTCATAGAAATAAACGCTGGGTAAATAACAGACACAATATTATAATCTCTGAAGTTAATTTTCATTTAGTAATAAACAATGCTTACGCAAATATTAGAGTTTGCTCGTCCCTAATTAATTTCTGTACTATGAAAATTAATTTTAAGAGTGTACTTGAATCTGCCTAAGCTTCAATGAAGTAGGTCTTCTGAAGTAGGTCTCTATTTAATTGTATAAAAGTTTGTAATTCTGTTTTGTTTGGTTATCTGACTAAAACTATTAACGTAGATTGTTTGTTTGAGTTTGTATGATAGTTTTAGATTTACTTAAAAAACAAACAATTACTTCTAAAATGTTTAAATGAGTGAATGTTATCGGAAAGTGAGTGACAGTGACAGTCATTCTATTCTCAGCTTCTGTGAGATAAGTCTCACACAAAAAGAATAAGTTTTCTTTGCACATATCGTATGATATATTTAGTTTTTCGAGTGGCAATCATCCAACCGTGCACTTTTCCTGAAACAGTGTATTACCAGAGAATTATGATTATTAATATTCAATTCCAACTTTTTCTTCTTCTTAATAATTTGTTGTTAGCTCACGATTGTAAGCGTAGCTGTGATCAACAAAAGTGCACGTTTCACTTTCAAGCCTACGAACACAAGCCCTATCCAGCTAACCTTACATCTCCGATTAACAAGATTTACGCTCTCGTTCGAATTACGACACGCTACCTTCACCGTGCGAAGCGTACGTCGAATAAATCAAGCCGTGCCCGCTCAGGCCCGTTCAGGCCCGTGCAGACCCGTTCAGGCCTGTCTTTTTCGCCCCTATAAAGTCTTGCCCGAACGTGACGCTTGCCGTTTGATGGCCAAGATTTTTGCTTGAATATTTTATTTGTGTTGCATGTACGTGATTTGCTTTTGAAAATGGAGGTATTGTTTACGAGTACATGATATTGTATTCTTTTACTTTTGGTGTTTTGCTGACCAGCACGCTTAGCATGACCACAATAGAAACGGGTTTTGTCGACGGAAGAATAGACAAAATGACAAATAAACAATCACAATCTGTAATTTCGTCTATTCTTCCGTCGACAAAACCCGTGGAAAACCCGTCCATATGGTTGTTATGCTACTCGTGCTGAGCATATTAAAAAATTAAGTATATTTTAGTTTCTAAATTTAATTTAACAAATATAACTCTATTTTGAAAAATGGAAAGAATATCACTCACACGTTTGTTTTGACTTATTTGGTAAAAACGTCGTCTACGTAGGTAGGTATCAGCTGTTTCCTCGAACAAGATGTACCAATTAACTTAGGTTAGTGTTGTACTTTGTTTGTAACTTGGTTACAAAGTCTCACTGTAACTATGTTAAACTCAGTAGGAGGAACTAAATGCGAACTTACGTAACTTCCAACTTGACTTTCTCTTTTTTTTTTGCCAATAACAACACTAAAGTAAAATAAAACCTTAGTTTAGTTTATACTAAAACATCGAAGCGTTATTATAATTATAATGTTTCCAAAGCTTTTGTCAGCATATACAAAGTTGATACGACAGAGGGGCTTTCCTTTAAACTGCCTATACTAGGTACCATTTTCAAGCTCTGTACCAAAAATCAATTAAATAGAAGCAGTAGTTTAGTCGCAAATGATTTTTTAAGTTTTTGCCCCGTTTGAACACGATGTATCTTTCCTAACAGCTGATTATGTCTATACGCATAGGTCATGCACCTTAAAACGATAAATCTGAGTATAACCTATGCGTGGTTGCCGCTGTGACGCAAATCACAAGTACAACCAAATATTCTCGCTAAAAAGATGACAATGCAAACAAGGAAGCAATAAATACACACACACTTGCATTTTCATTACGAGTGTGAAAATCATAGCAAACTCCCCGTGGGTAAAAGAAATAGAAATAGGTCAGTGTGTTGCTATTGCATCCTAGCGACGAGGGGCAGGGGTTGCGATCGGTAAGTGAGTGGGGCTTCTAAAAACTGTTTTTTTCAGTGCGCCGACGCTATCCTTTCGGAACGGAAGTACCTGCGCTGCCTCCGTATTGTCGAACTCGCGCGCTGACAATTGGGATTTAGTTTTATTATTGTGATAGGACACTAAACAAGTTTAAGACAGTATTTCTTTTTTTATTGTGACAGGACACGTAACTTGGGATTATTATTATTTAGTGTTAGTGTTTTTTTTTGTGATCGACTGCTTTTATTGTGATACGACACGTAATTAAACTTTGGTTTTGTGTGTGTGTGTGTGTAATTAAAGTGTTCAACAATGCCTCGTGTAACTTACACGGCGTTAGAATACACTGACATGATTTTTAATTAGAAAAATAAGTAACAATATTCTCCGTCGGTATAATTTGTGCATTCATGTGAATGAAGGACACATCGAGAATTTAAAATTTTAGTGTTTTTGTTGTTGCGCGCGTACTTCAAAACCATACCTAAAAGCCGCGAGTGAAGGCCTAAGCCGCCGCCCGCGCCACCGCCGCCGGCCGCCCGCTTTGAAATAAGATAAAACACGCCGCGCGGCGCGGGCGCGACGTTGCCACTGTTACCTAGGTATCTTCTAAGGTCAGTTAAATTTATTTACAAAGGGTGGTTGCGTTTTACTCTGATTCATAAGCTATTTAGTTTGTTTGAAAAAAAAAAAAACTCATTTTTGATGCTTTTTATTTTTATACCGTATCGAATTAATACTAAACACGTATAGTATACGTAGTGTAATTTAATGCCCCTCTGTCATATCAACTCTGTATACGTATAGCAGTCAACATTATCGAACCGCAATATTTACTCAGTTTACCTAAACTCAATAAAGGGTGAATTTATAAGCCAAAAACAAATAAAATATAGCACAAAATCCATATAATCCAAAAACAGCGTAACCAAAATACAGGAGCATAATAAAGGAGCATAATTTATTAAATCGGCCTCCCTACCCTTTTAAGATGCACTGCTCATTATATAATTCAACACTTCATAATCCTGCTGCCCGCTACAACTTGCAATGAAGTTTTAAGTCTACCTGGCAGCCAGTACCAGGCATTATGATTCTGTGCTCGAATTAATCCTGCGGCATGTCCGGCCCGCGAAAATTATTTAGACTGACGAACGCCGTAAATAAAGGATTAAATGCGAATTCTAAATGCTCGTGTATTTAGATTTTCACCCTCGCAACCCTTTTATTTGTTCATGTCAGATATTTTTGCATTAACGCACAATATGGGCGATTAAACTGGCTGTGTTTGGAAAGGTTTGAATACTTTGAAATTTGTTTGCTGTCGAATGTCAAGGTCGGTGACCTCGGAGGGTCGTGACGGGTAATGACGAGGAACTTCCGAACTTTTGTTGTTCTCTTCGATCGATTTATTGACGTTTATAAGACAGCCAGCAACCATTATGGGGATTGTTTATATTTTTGTAGTTATGGACCTTCCATTGTACCTACAATGGAAGGGATACTGAACTTAATAGCAGGTAAGCTGGCGATTATATTCACATGAAACTTTTAGCCCTCATAATATGACCCTCCTAAAATGGTGGAGCATCAAAATTCCTTTTATCAGATGCGGAATAGATCCTACCTGGCTTTTTAGTGGAATAAATTTTATAGTCCTAAGGATTTTTGTGATAAACGAATCAGTGTTTTCGTCTTTAATAGTTCAGATAAATCAAAAATACCATTGGTTTCCGTATCTGCAGGACATTTTACGACACGCTACACGCTTTTCCCAACAATCCACACTCTCAACAATGACAACATTACAATAACCAATAAAATATCAATGAAAAGAACACTACTGAGTTTCATAATAATAGCCTGCAATAAATATAAGGGCGACATATTAATCCGATGTGACACCTGCACAGAACGCAATGTTTTGCTCACTGCGCGCCACTTCAGATAAACGAGGATATTTTCCGTTTTAAATTCATTTAAAACTGCTAGTTTCTGTTGTTTTATTTGAGCTAGTTCTGCGAGTTTCCTGGTTTTAATTTGTTTTGATACTGAGATTTATGTTTTCGCAGACGTAAAAAGGAGATTGACCTCGTTTAAAAGAATAAGCAACACAACGACGATGGAAATGCGATTGTGATTGGTTTTCCTCCTCTAGATGATAATGAATCTAATATATTTGAAAGCAAAGAGGAATTAAAGAGATATAAAGATTGTTTTTTGCACAAAGTTAAATGAATCATTGAAAAAAAACCTTTAAAAAACATCCGTCATTTATTTAGATGACGGATGTTTTTTAAAGCCCCATGCAGACTGGCGCGACGTGACGGCGCGACGCGACTCTAACAATACAATTTCTAGATGGTAGAACAATTAACGGTGTCGCGTCGCGCCGTCGCGTCGCGGCAGTCTGCACGAGGCTTAATACGTGTTATGATAAGATTGAGTAGACAGAACTCTGAATTTCTTTATTGTTTGTTGTTATGGCTAACATGATAAACTAAGCATGTTTGCTATTATAAACATGTGAATTATTATGATCAACTAAGTATTTTTTTCACCACCTGGAAACAAAAACAATCACCCACCTCTGAAAACACAACTCTCAAAACTTATCGCGAAGCAAACTACCAACTTACATCACTATGAATAAGTTAAGAGGCCTCCCGAAAGCCTATTACATTGCCAAGAGTGACACCCATTCACGTCTCCACATTCGTCATGGCGGTACAATGTCGAAGGGAACCACGCAAAAGATTTGGTTCACTCGTGAATGGAATAGACCGGGAATCCCTTGAGCCGTCTTGTATGATGAATGATGTTGTTCTTTTCATTCGTACTTAGAATCGTGATCTTTTGAGGAATATCTTGGAATAAATAACATTTTTCTAGAGTTGAAAGATGGTGCGTGAAGTTGGAAGTTGCGAATGTTTAAGTGGTTATGTATGGATGTTGCAGCAATACTTTGGAACCAAAATTAAACGGATAATATCTTTTATCAATCATTTGCGACACAAACTTTAAAAGTTTGTCATGTTAGAGCATTTCCCTGATTCTGTTATAAAAATAATAATTTTGTAAAGACCTCTATTTTCTAGTCTGGATTAGGTATTTTAATTTAAATACTAACATAACATGCAAAAATGCCGCGTTTATGATGTTGGTAAGTTATGTCCATAAAAGTTCGCTGTGAAAAGCTTTCAAAACCATTGCAAAAATAACCTCATCTCAATAATTGTAAGATAATCCAAACAATTTTAATTATGTAAACCACTCAACACCCAGGTTTTTTTACCCCCTAAATATAATAAAACACCAACCTCAAGAAAAATTGCAGTTGTAATTGAGATAATCTTGCTGTTGACTTTTATTGCTGTGTTTTTTAAATGTACCTATAAATATCCCAGCATGATGTTTCCAGCCCTCTGTTCTTAGGGTGGCATCGATTCGCTATAATTGTAATTATCTTAACGTAAAGGTAAGGCCGTGTGGTGACGTTTTGGGGGACGCCTGTGTCCAACAATGAACGTTTTTCCCTGAAATAATGATGCTGAAGGCAGGCAAAAAATATTGACCTGACCGAAATCCTATATTTTATTTATTTAACAGGTTATGTACACACATATGAACAGACAAGAAGAAAGGAACTGGAAAATATTACAAAGGTGATGCTTATGTCTAAAGAAATCTCTTCCAGCATACCTGCGATAGGAAAGCAGTTAAGATGTAGACAACGTGTGTAACAGTAGAATAGAAAATAACATACATAAAATAAAAACACTTATCACTAATTTAAATATAAACATACAGTAGGCTATATTTTTGCTCACGGCAATAATTTAACTAAGACAATGTTATTGTAATTCAACCTAGTCTTAAATAGAGGTAAGTTACAATTATTTGCAACAAGTATACAATTTAGCAAATTAGGTTCTGAGAAAAATTTCTTAAGCACTAATTTCTGATTGCAGAAAGTCCTTGAACGTTACTTTTATTTCGTGTGTTTTTAAAATGTGGCGATAAACATCCCAGCATGGTGCCTGCAGCCCTCTGTGCGGTACTTAGGGAGGCATCGATTGGCCGTAATTATATTATCCTACCCTAAGGTAAGGTGACTGTTAATCTATGAAAATAAGGGGAATGCGGTGGTGTCGCCTGTTCATTTTACTTAAGGATAGAGCCTTAGGAGAATTGCTTGGGAGTCTTTGATGTATGTTGGTGTTTGTATTTTGTGTAGCTTTAAAATTAAAGGTAGCTGAACTGAAAGAAAACCGGGAGAAAGGTGCAGTTTCTTCACTCAAGAAACTTTATGTCTTTTTTCATATCACACTAGATCTTTACTTAGACTATACTCCATTTGAAATCAGATTAGATATTTAAACAAACCTTTAAATAAGGATGGCATTAAAAGAAAAAAAGTGGTTACAATACCAACTGTTTACTGCAGCTACCTTTTGTCATGCCTCCAACACAATAGAAGTCAAAATCGGTTGAACAGATTGTTAAAAAGTTTAATAAATTATATATTATTAATATAAATTCAAATGGAGTATATATACAAATATTTCGGGAATTGCTACATAACTCACATAACACATAATTTTTTTGTCTGTTGGTTCCTATAATTTCTAATTGGTAAATCTAAATTTATATATAAACTTCATAAAATAATAAAAAATATACTTATTCTAAGTTTGACGTATGTAGGTTTTTTAAATTAGTAATTCAGTAAACACATACGTTGTATTAATCAATCGGAAGGCTCTATAAAATACCACCTGAATCCCGTTACCTAATTTAACGACGATAATCCCCAAAAAAGACCTAAAACATTCCTGTTACTATAATTAATGCAGGAACAAAAACAAAGTTGGTATAATCCTATTAGATGTTCCGGTGCTTTTGTCCGAGGATTTATCCGGTCGGCACTACCTCGAATAGAGTGATCATCGGTATTAGTGAGGACCGCGGGTGACTAGTGATGTGCTTGAGTTGCAAGTCCCGGAAAAATGAGAATAATCTGTCGGAAACCGCGGGTTGTTTTAGTCGTGCAAAAGAAAAAAAAAACTGGTACTTTCACTGATTTTCTGTTGTCTATGCAGTTATATTGATTGCTGTGTCTAATTATAAACTTTTTCGTCAGATTCACTCTACTACAAAAAACATTTTACAAAGAAAATGAAAAATTATGTGAAGAAAATGTTTTTATTTTACAATGCCACATTTTACAACGAATGTACTCACCTAACGATATTCTGAAATGCTTATTGCATTGGATTACCTATAATGAGAGGAACAAAATTACAGTAAATACACTAGGTACTTACTCCGGCTTATCCACAAACCAGGATAGCAAACATCCCGGATATTCGCGACACAAACAACACTAGTCGGGGACCAAACCGTTCGAGATAGGGTACATTAATATTCTAACTTTGTCGAACGTGTTTTGTTTTCAGTGACCATTTTGTTTTTGTTTTAATTAGTAAGCTTGTCCA
The DNA here is from genome assembly GCA_916701695.1 of Agrochola macilenta. Taxonomy (NCBI): domain Eukaryota; kingdom Metazoa; phylum Arthropoda; class Insecta; order Lepidoptera; family Noctuidae; genus Agrochola; species Agrochola macilenta. Next base: position 14,896,702 of record OU753560.1, on the reverse strand, counting down.
TGTACGTAAGGTGTAAGCCATTAAGTGGAAGGTGGATGCTTCTAATTAAATTGTGTAGCCTGTGTAGGTACCTACAGCAACAAATAAAAGGGAGTTTTCGAAATAACTTTAGATTAGATTGTTGTCATAGGTATGTAAATACTACACGATAGACGTACCTACGTTTAAGGGAGAACATAAAATGGAATTGGAAAATTCAGTGATAAAGCAGTAATTATTTGTAGGTAGTATTTTTAACTAAGTACCTAAAAATATAGCTTTTGCCTGTTTTTTTTTTTCTTTTCGTTTTTAAACTATCTCTAACTGGTACTGGTATATTTGCATCTGATGCTACATTGTAGTTCAGTAACTACAAATATCATGCAGTTATCTGAAGAAAATAATTGTGACCAGGAACATTCCACATTTTTCCCCGCACATCTCTGAAAATACATTCCTCATACCAGCCATTTCCGTCCGTATTTAAAAACAACAAATACAAAAGGTTTTAAATGCTTTGTATACCAAACGTGGGTGGAAGAAAATCCTCTAATTGCGGCGTCGCACGGCCGGGCATTGGAGCGATAAACATGAATAATGTCGCGAGATGTCCAACACTACTGCCACAGACTTTATTTTCTCGCTTTCCTTTAGGGTTGTACCACTTGTTCTGTCTTTAAATCGGGTTGGAAGAAATCGATTGATGTATAATCGATTTGGAGGATAATGTGAAATAGGACTTGATGATATATATTTATTTAAAACAGCTTCGCATTAAGCGATAAACAAAAACATCCGTTTGTAACTTAATAAATGGTATCGTCTCGAGCATAGATATAAGTATTTCTATGGTCTCAAGTGATCTGAAACTATATGCATCTACATGATCATAAAAATCGGTTAAAGCTCCATGACTGCACAACGAGATCTACCAATAATCGAAACCAAATTATAATCCGACCTTGCATTGTGAAACTTTAGTAGAACGATGAGAGTAAAATGATGGTCGATTTATAAAAAATCGGATTCTGAAGACTCGATTCTAAACCGTCAACCCTAAAATGTCACCTGGTTTTGCGAGATAACACGCGCAATGCGAGAGTCTCTAGCCTTCTTAATTCACTCGACATTTTGATTCATTTTGATTAATAAGACTTTGTAATGACACTGAACTTGCACGGGTTAGAGTGTGATTTATAGGATTACTTGTAATTTATTACGTAATGGGGGCGAATATTAAGCGCCGGAGATTATGATGCTTAAGTCTTTGTACCAAACTTTGTAGACGGAGTAAGTTTCTGGTAAGTTATATGTCATTTAAATAGGACGGCTGAAATGGATGAGGACTGTTTGTTACGGGAAAAAAATGTTTTTTTGTCGTTGTCCATCCAATCTCAGTTTAACTTGACAAGAGTTTTATTTAAAAAATTCTATCATTAATTTTCGAAACTTCAATGTAAACTTACATTTTAAACAGCATTCCCAAAACAAACAATTAAAAACTCTTTAAAGCATCAAGAAAGTAAAACAATCAATTTGCATACAGAAACACAGCCATCTTGGATGCAGCGTCACCCGTACTCACCCCCGAACAAAAACGGTAAACTTGTAACGTTTATTTAATGGGCAGACGACTCCCGACGCAATAATCTCTGTAATTGCGCTCTTGCCTTGCATGCAGAACAGGCAGATGTTCCCAAATTAGCATTGTTTATACACAGCGACAAATGAAATTTGTTATAATTATAGTGATTTGACACGCCGCGCTGTGCAGCTAAGGCTGGTCGGTGTCTTGCATTTTGTGAATGAGTAAAGATGGTGGAAGAAAGGATGGAAGGTAAGAATGAAAGCAATCGTTTTAAAATATTTATCATCCTAAAATCGTGATTGGCTACTTTGCTACGTTTTGAGGATTCGATAGGCACAGAGAAAAAATATCTGTACAACCTAAAGTATTTTTCTTGGGCAAGGGTCTGGTGATTTCTACATCGCCATATGCGAACTACGTCAAAGACCTCACGTCATACAAAATCCTGACGTCTCACATCCTGCATCGCGCAATTAGAGTTTACCGCGCGAACGACATATATAAGACTATCCGACATCAATCGTTGGGCAGTTGGCCGCCAGACACGACACCCGTCTGGTCGGAGGATCCTCCCTTTTCTATAGAGGATGAGTGGACTTTACATCCTGCTCCTCATACCTTGAAAAGGGTGCATCAGAAAATTGTATCTGTTTATACCTATATAGGTGTACCGTGCTACAACCGTAATACAAAAAAAAAGAAACGTTTTTGAGTCAAAGTTAAAAAAGAAACAATAAATAAAAACTGTTATTGTGCGCCAAAAATGGCAGAATTATGTTTAGACTCCGTTCGATGGTATATATTGAATAATGAATGCTTGTAAAAAGTCTGTAAAGCTGATAATAGATTGCATAATAAGAAAGGTTTCTTGAGGAGTAGATATGTCTACATGAATTATCTCACACGCGAGTGCACATGCATTCATAGTATGGCAATCTTCATGTTTGGAGTGCTGCCAAACTTGACCATTCTTATTTATTATGCTATAAATGAAGTTGTCATCCAAGCAATTTTCAAGTAAGAGCCTGCTGTTATCTACGTGCTTAAGTATTTACGTTTTGTCGTGGACTACGTCTGGGGCTGCCAAAGTGTAGGCATGTTTTAAAAATGTAGGGCAAAACGTAGTCGTTATAACTTTTGTTTAATTTGAATGTGAATACCAGTCATAAGAAAATTAATTGCTGAGTGAACGAAATTAGTTGATGTAACCTAAAAGTTGTTTGCATTGTGTTATTTTTGGCTAAACGCCATGTCATGTGATTCCAATAAACAACAGTAGGTACCTGCCTACCTACCTAATTGTTAATCCGGAATTTGCACGGTGGTCAAGTAATTTAATTAATCACTAGAGAACGTTACTTTACATAAACCGTATCTCAAATAGAATGAAACACTGACATAGTTGTGTATTTTAGATACGTATTTGTGAAACAACACGAAAGCCAGCGCCAAAGACATAAGTATCACCTAAGTAAATTGTGCCGCGTCGTAATTCAACGCCACCACATCACGACCAAAATGTCCAAGCGCACTTCTTTCAGCGGTAAATAGTACAAAATTAATGAGCTTGTAATTAAACCTGTGTTTAGACAAACATGGGGACCGTGCACATCAAAGGCAAGGGATGAAGATTAAACAGGACTGCGTCTGCGCCACGTGGCAGCATTAGTCTGCTTTGTATTGCCAACTTTACTTTGTTGCCCGAATAAATCACACATTACCTTATCGTCTACACATGCGGTTGAAAATCCTTCGACAGTTATTTGAGTGGGTGCAAAGTTATTCTTGTTTATAACGAGAGTTGACAATGCAACTAGTCTCAACTATCATGGGATTTGCCGTGTAATAGGGTATCTCTTACTAGTAAGCGTTTAAAAGCAAAGATAAGGCTGTTTGCTAAGTGGTGGGGTATTGGGTTTTTGCAATCTGCCTGTGATTTTGTCTGGGCAAAAGTTTGCAAGTCACTCCCCTTATGTGGATATAAGACTTATTTTACATTCAAGTAGGCACTTACGCTATAAGTTTTGGCCAGAGACTTTGAACCGAAAATCGTTGTTGTAAAAGTTTTACGAGTTTACAACGAGTATTGCTAAAGCACCTTCTTTTATTTAGGTTTAGTTATAAACTTTATCTTAGATTTATATCTTCAGATTGGTGTCATCTTCGTCAGTTTATTTTATATCGGGAAAAGTTTTAAATATTATTTTGGTGTATCAAAAATGCAAAATTACTCAGGTTGCATTTTTGATTATCAGAGAGGAAATGTCGACTCCATATAGCTTATATATATTAAATATGACGTGTAAATGTGATTCAGATATCCTGTTTACAGAATATATTCATTTCATTTTATTTCAACAAAAAGCGACTAATGAATGCAGAAAGAACAAAACTACGCAGGTAAAAAAAATGTGTAAAATTTCGAGAAAAAAATATCACTTTTTTACATTTCACGGCAAATCCGCTTCGATTTGGCAAGGGCACATTGTTTTTCTGCTCGAAAGCCAGATTACCATTTACGCAATCTGCGGTAAAAGCGAGCGATACTCGATACAGTATATTATTATCAACTTCCTATATCGATTTCAATACTGTTACAGGGATTTGCTAGTTGTCGGCCTCTTGAGATGTTCCCTCAATTGAAGTGACAAGAGGAATTCGGTAAATCTTTTTTATTCAATTAATTACTTTACTTTTTTTCTAAAATACCTTTCAGTTTTCAGTCATGATACGGAACAAAGAATAATCCCACTTAAAATTGCATTACTACGAAACACGTGTAAACGAATTTTTTTATGAATTATTCACCACAACCTCAATAATTTTCCAATCTGCATCAACAATCTTTCATAATACCTCCCGATGGACACATCCAACAAATACAAAAGGAATAGATCTGTTATAGCACAATAACCTAGATGCGTAAGCACTTAGGGATATGGCTCGAAGTAGGTCAGCTCCCAAGAGGTTCGTCTCGGCATAATGCTTCGAAGACATGCGAACAATGGGCCAGTGCATCGAACACACCGCTCGCACTTGGCACGTTGTAATATTCCACTTTTTCAATAATGCTGAGCACTGCAGCTCTGAAATATTTGGTGCTTGTGTTCTAGAATTCTGTATATGAGAACGTGGTGGTATTTCAGGTGGGAATTGCGAATTGAAGGAACTATTATTTTTATTGCACGGAAATCTTCTATTTTTAAGTACTTAACGCTGATAGCCCGGTGAATTGTAACTGTAGCCTTAACAGGACGGTTTAAGAAAAAGGTTTTTTTAATGCTAAGTTACGCATTTTCAAAAAGTTACGAACCGATTGAATTTTAGACTTTAATAACAGGGCATAAAAGTTCGATTCACAGCAGCATTCTTGTATACTGTGGACAAACAGTACCTCCTACTAGTCTGCTGGCTAAGCGTAGTGATTATGGTATTACTCGTATCCTCTGCGTACGATCCTTTGGGGCTGCCGGTCCCATGGGCAGGCTCACTTTACCACTGGACATTTTATGGGTTGATGTTGCAGAGATTTTACCAGTTTCTGTTATAAAATTTATGTTTAGCGGCACTTTAATTAAAGGATGCCATACAGAAACCGCTGTCATTGTTTCGAGAAGAAAATCATATTGGTCAGACGGAGTCAAATCTACACTGAGGGAAGTGTTGCATCGCTTTATAAAGCCATCATTAGACTAGTTCTTTGTGATGAGTAAAAAGTAATAAATTTTACTTTTTAACTTATAAAAGTTATAGTTTCTTGTTATTGAATGACGTGCTATAAAACTACACCCTTTATTCATACCATAACAGCCCCCCCCAATCTCCGTCCACCATTTTACATTTTCCACCCGCCTTTATGAACGCTAATCTCTTTTAAACCTTCAAATACTACATTTCCGAATGTATTACTGAACATACGTATTTTCCGATTTAGTATTCAAGTCAGGTCATTTTGCGTGCACCTCTGTCTGCCGGGTCCGAAAGCCCGATTATATTAATCCTACGTGCGTTTTGTGTCGTCCAAAAACGCTCTGGTGGACCGCTCTCATTTGAATGCAGCGTTCTGATTGGACGGTTTTCAATGCGTATGTTTTAATTAAGTAATTAGTTGAATGACGTAATGGCGGGTGGTGGAGTTTTTGGTTGAATTGGCTTGGAATTAATGAAGAGTTTAATTGGTAGGTTTTTATGAATTAGACAGATATGCATTAGTTTGTAGCTTTAAGTTATAGGGATTTAATTGACTCACTGATGCTTTCAGGTCCATTTGCACCACAAATCACTGAGTGCGATTAGTTATCATATATATATAATCTTATTTAAATCATTGCTTTGTTTTTTTTCAATTGTTTTTTGTTTTAAATTCGTTTACCGTTAAACATATTTAGTGACTAGCTGCTGCTCGCGGCTTCGCCCGGGTGGACCCTAATTCTTTTGTTAAAATAAATGTAGCCTAGGTTACTCCTTATAACATCTGCTAACTGCTAGTGAAAGTCCCTTTTAGCTGGAACATACAGACAAAAAGACTGTTAAAAAGATGGATTAAAAAAAAAAAAAATGTACCGTTGATACTTTCTTATTTATGCATTTAGTAAAAAGCTGTTATTTTGACATTACAAAAAAACAATTCAATTTTATTTATTTATATAGATTTGTGGTGCAAGTTAGCCTCACTCTAGTGGTTGATTTCATTATTAGGTGACTATAAGCACTATCCAACAAAGCCATTCAAATTAAAAACTATCTTTATTAGTATCACACTCGAGTCAAAGTGGATGAAAATTCCCTATATTTAATATCCGCATTCACCAGTCCATATCCGATCCCATTCAATGTAAAAATAAAGAACTGAAGAGTAATCACTGTTCGTATGAAAAGTTCCCATTCATAGCATAGAGTTAACGTTCAACTAAGTTTCAATCCACTCTTTTTGCGAGGGCCGATCGAATTCGCGAAAACTGCTTCATTTCGCTATGTTTTTTTTTCAACCGATCCAATTTTAGAGGACCTCCCGCGCTCTTGGATATTCAAACAGTTGAAGGTAAGGTGGAAGTTATGGGGGGTCGTTGTATGGTGGTTATATCCGTGGAAGTCGGGAGTGCCGTTGAAGCCGACAATGTGTATAAATAGGCAATACCGATGGCGATCACGTAGCTGTAACGAGGCGTCGCGTCTAGTAGCTATCGATCTATACGAAGATGGAATTTGCTGACGGACGCTCGTATAGGTGAAGGCGTTAAAAGCCGTGTTGCCTGTCTAGGATTAAGATTTAGGAGTATGTGTAGACATGAGGGAGAAATGTAGTTTTCGGGCACGATAAACATTACCGGGCATTATTTCTTTCAGTTTTTCGTTATTGTGTAAATAATGACAGTGGAAATAATCCTATTCTATTAAACGAGCAATATTTGTTTATATAATATATATATATTTGCAATCACGTTCTCGAAAACGGGTCGAACGATTTCGATGAAACTTGCAATATAAGGGTTTACAGGGGTGAAAAATCGATGTAGGTACTACTCGGGTGAAAATACGGAAAAAACGAATTTTCACAGTTATGAGACCCATAACTGTGAAAATTAGTTTTTTCCGTATTTTCACCCGAGTAGAACTCGGTCGCCCAAAGAACAAGATGGCCCTTACCTGACCTTAGAATAATGACATGGCAGTATGGAATTAGTAAGTACCTAGTATCATAGCAGCATGGAATTAGTAAGTACCTAGTATCATAGCAGCATGGAATTAGTATCTACCTACTATCATGGCAGCATGGAATTAGTTTGTACTATACATGGAATTAGTTTGTACTATACATGGAATTAGTATGTACTATAAATGGAATTAGTATGTACTATACTGGAATTAGTATGAACTTTCCTATACTATTAAATGTGCGTTCTCTATTTTCACCAGAGCAGAGCTGCTACTGCTGTTCAAATACGAAATAGAGCTAGCAAATAGGTTGATGAACCCAGTCATCTGTTGGTTTTTCAAGCGTCAATTTCTAGAATCTGAGTGTTCTATAGGTAAAGTAAACATTTGGGAAAACTTTTATCGATCCTACCTTTCCCTTCTAATGCATTTTAACCCTGTTTGTTTTCGAAATGTTTTTACAGTAAGTTTAGCTTCATTAATATGCATAGTAAGACAACATTACGATGTAACCTAACTATGCATATTAAATAGGTTCAGGACTTGCTACAATAACTAAACTTTTGGAGCTGCATTAACAAAATATTGTAGTAAAGTTTAAAAGTTACAATGAACTGTAGTGAATAAAGTAAACTTGTTGCCTTTAGATTTTCTCTTGTGATTTTAGGTTCCAGGTAAACGTAGTTTTTGGAACATGTTTTTAATTTCTTGTTGCATTCCAGAGTGTGAGGTTGTGGGTTGTAGTACCAATCTGTTTCTTTCCAATTCATTATGCACTTTTTGAGTTTATCTTGGATATTACTGATATCGGTGGAGGAACACATCGTGAGGAAACCTGCACTTATAGTTAATATAAAGTCTTGAGCAAGCGTGGTGATCAATACTCGAGCCTTCTCTGTATGAGAAGAGGTCTTTAAAAAACTCTACTTTAGAAAACTCACATAGGGTTAGTAGCATTGTCCATAAAACCAACACGATACAATGGCATATGTAACTGACAGCAGTAAATGACATACGGACAGTCCACTCTGTCAGCAGTTATTTTCAGAACTTATGGCTGGCTGTGACTCGAGCCACCATCGATGCTGCGCTCTTGCGCATCATTGTGTATAAACAATCTGCACGCGCCACCTCAAACATCCCTGACGCACTGCAACGCCATGGCAACCCTATCAGTTTTCTGAACGCTTTACTAAATTGGACACGAAGGGCTCCATACGACACCCGCAAATATTTCTCCCACAAGCTGCATGTGTAGAAGGTGGTACAGAATGCACTAAAGAGCGTCATCTTTACGTCTGCAGTACAACATGCAAACCTGCGCGCTATCATATTCGCAAGCACGGAAAGAGCCCTCCATTCCAATAGTAGGCTTTTCCGTAATAATAGGCTGGTATTATTATTACAGAGTGTTGGAGAGATTCTAAAATTCTTACATAAAAGCTGGAATACCAATCATCTTTGGGCGATATAATCATTCATTAGCTTAATGATCACGGAGTATTATGTAAAATAGGGCTTCTGTGCCGAACACCAATGAATCTTGAGTCTTATCGACCATCACTATGACTGTATCAACTGCTTATATTTGTACTTACATGAAAACGATTGAAAGTTGTTTTTTTAATTTCCAAACAAGGTAGGAAAGTTATGATTTATTTGACGTAATACGCAGCCTAGGAAGACGTGTATGAATTCAGTGTATGTCTGACTATATTGTTTGTATAAACTAGTTGACGCTCGACATAACAGATGGCGCCACGTCGTTTTCCCGCTATCGCACGCGCTTAGAATTTATTATTCAATCCGAGTGTTTCTTCAGAATGTTTTTTTTCCTTATTTTTCTTTCTTTGCGGGGAAATCACAGCTTGAAGCGATGTGCTAAGGCTTATTGGTGTCACGTGTGTACACGCAATAATAAGAGAGGCGCACCTATTGGTATTACTTATGTTAAGAGCATGGAGAACCAATACCTACCTTAGTAGATAGTCAGAAGGATTTTTTTATTCATAAAATCTGAAATCGTAGAAAATAGAGGGGCTTGGAAGGAATAAGGGGGGACCTTTGCTCAGCAGTGGGACACAAAAAGACAGGCTAACATTAAAAAAAAACTGAAAAAGCTTGTAAGTTGTAGTAAGTTTCTTGAGTTCCAAAAAGTGGTTGGTATATTGGCATATGCTAGCTGACATATGGCTGATAATTTATTATTTAAATTATGTTTTGTAATGTAAATTATTTTGCATATAGAATCAATTGTTTCTAATTGAACAGACAGCTCTGCGGCTGAAGAGTTTGTTGCGCCACTTCTTCTTCCCAGCTAAAGCACTAGGAAGTGGTGAATGGTGGGCGTTTTGGAGGACTGGCTTATGTAATTTTGACGTTTGAAAAGGGCTGATTCTCAGCCTAGTTTGAATAAATGACTTTTGAATTTGAGTGCTCAAAAATAAGAACCTTATGAGGATGTGTGTAATTTAGAAAAAAGTTTAGTATCACATACGACTATAATCACTTCTCGAGTTACCGTAAATTATTTCAGGATGAATCTGGTATTTGTTTTAGAAACTATATTAACTCAGTCGAAGATAGTATACCTAAAAGCGTTAAGTATTTTTGGACATATGTGGCCAGCAGAAAGGGTAAGAATAACTACCCAGCCAGTATGTATCTGAAGAGTACCCTGACTGATAGCCCTACTGATATATGCAATTTATTTTCTACTTTTTTCGCATCTGTCTATGAACCATCTACATTTGATCCTGACACTTGGGAACCATCGGACAAATACCAGGATAGCTCTGTCTGTATACCCGATATTTACCTCGCAAAAGAAGTAATACACCGAGCAGTCAAATCACTGGACCCTTCTAAGGGAGCTGGCCCCGATGGTATTCCACCGGTCTTTTTTATAAAAACAGCCGATAATATCTATGCTGCGTTGTACTCAATTTTCAACAAATGCCTACAGAAAGGTGTCTTTCCCACCGTGTGGAGGCGAGCATTTGTTACACCTGTTTATAAAAGTGGAGATAAGGAGAATGTGGAGAATTATCGTCCCATATCAATTATTTCCACCTTGTCGAAGCTTTTTGAGAGACTTGTGCACAGTGCTCTTTACCCTCAATTACATAGCCTTATTGTACCCGAGCAACATGGATTTGTTAAACGGCGATCGACAACTACCAATTTAATGATATACACTAACTTTATTTTTGAAAATATGGATAGGAGAGTCCAGGTAGACGCTGTGTACACTGACTTTCGGAAGGCTTTTGACAAGGTGGATCATTCAATCCTTTTGGAAAAGCTTGCCTACAACGGTATTCGAGGCAATTTACTTCGATGGTTTGCATCATATATTTATAACAGGTCACAAAAGGTCGTTATTAATGGGTTTGAATCTGAAATTGTGACTGTCGAGTCTGGCGTTCCTCAAGGGTCTATTTTGGGTCCTTTGCTTTTTATCCTCTTTATAAACGATATAAAGCAGTGTTTTATTCATTCCAACTTTTTGTTGTATGCGGATGATGTAAAAGTTTACAAAGCCTGCCAAAAATTCGAAGACTGCCTACTGCTCCAAGAGGACCTGCACAGACTTGATAACTTCTGCAAAGAAAACAAACTCTTTCTTAGCCTTCCAAAATGTCATAGTATATCTATTACTAAAAACAAAAACAAACATAATTGTTCGTATATACTGAATGGCCATCACTTAAATGTGGTGGAATCCGTGCGCGACCTTGGTGTGACATTTGATTCGTGTTTGCACTTTGATTTACATATAGAGAACATAATAAATAAAGCCTTTCGGATGTATGGTTTCGTCATGAGATCCTCGAAAGACTTCGTGCGACCCTCTACTTTTTTGCTACTATATAAAGCGTTGATAAGATCTCAATTAGAATACGCGATTCCTATTTGGAATCCGTTCTACCTCAAATATAACATTAAATTGGAATTAGTACAGAAAAAGTTTTTACGTACTGTAAACTATAAATGTTATCATTCAAGGATTCCTTACACACAATTGTTACAGCAATTTAATATTTTAAGTTTAGAATCTCGGCGATTACTTTTGGTGGCCATGATGCTACATGGTTTGTGTAACAATAGATTTGACTGTATTGAAATCACAAATAAGTTGCGCTATACAGTACCTAGAACTGTTATCAGACGGGCAGCGCGCGTGCCCCGGCTGTTCCACGTAGATTCATGCAGGACTAACGCCGGGGCACGAGTGCCTCTTCGTCAACTTGTTGAAACCTATAACACGCACTTCATGGACATAGATGTCTTCTCTCTTTCAAGTAAAAAATTTAAAACACTAGCTATAAATACTCTTTCACCACAATCTTAACCTATCAATAATTTTAAATTCAGTTAAACAAAATAAGATAATATTGTAAATACATTTCCGTTCCTGATTTATCCATCTATTAACTCGTGGACAATGGTGTGGGTTATATGTTTACCTATTTGTGTTACGACTCATAATTTTAATTAATTAATTTTAACCTTAACATGTAACTGTTTTTTTGTCCCAAATAAATAAAAAAAAAAAAAAAAAAAAAATAACATCACGCCTCGTTTTCTCAAAGAGTTGGGCAGAGGTGTACCTGTAGTAGGTACACCCACCACCAAGTTTAGTATCAATTAGTAGGTAATTTTTTACTGTACACGTAAACAAAACAATATTAAACATAATTCCTTAAACTATACTAGTCTCTCTAGATGTTTTCTTTTTATCATCGTTATTAAATGTTTAACAAACATGTTTCCTTTCACAGAATAGTTATTTTACCCGTTTAAAATTCATCCAACGTTTGCATGGGGATAAAACACAAATGTCTCCACTTTTTTCTAGCGAATAAACATTTATTTTAAATGACGATACATTTACTATCTTTTCAATACTTGTGGATCAGCGGATTGTAAAATATATAGTACTAGCTGTTGCCCGTGACTTCGTCTGCGATCTAGAATACAAAGTAGCCTATGTCTTTCTCCAGGTTGTGGTCTACCCATATGCCAAATTTCATCCAAAGCCGTTCGGCCGTTTTAGCGTGAAAGTGTAACAAACAAACCAACTCACTTTCGCAATTATAATAATACTAGCTGGCTTCGCACGGGTAGCACTAAGTATTTATCTACGGCGTACTTACCTATTACCTACCCTACCTACCTACCTACAGACCTACCTACAAACCCTACCTACATACCTACCTACCCTACCTAAGGGTTGTGACCTTAAAACGTCACTTTTCGAAATTGATTGACCCTGTTTGGGGAATACTGCCTTAACTTTTAGTTGAATAGTATCTAAACAAACAGTATGAAAATGGAAACTGGCACTAACGAAAAAGTAATCCACGTAAGAGCTTTTTCTTTACTAAACATTTTATACATAGGTGAACATAGGCAATTCCCGATATAACCACTTGGTTAGGCCTCCTACTTTCCTATTCACTTAAAAATATTCGAGACATCGCCAAGCGGTTTGTCGACTCTTCACGTTACCAGAGGGCAGCTCTATTTTTTGGCTCTAGAATCAGCATTGCCATACAACGTGGCAATGCAGCCAGCCTTTTGGGCATTTTTCCTGTTGAAAGCGGTGCGGACAAGTTTTTTAATGCGCTGTGATTCATTACCCTTCTTTTTTAAATACTTGTAAATATTATGATTATTAGTCTAAGACTGTAAATTATATAAATCTTATCTTGGGAAATTGTTGAACAACTTAAAAATGTTGTCGTAAAATCATTTATTACACGTATATACATACAGTTTGAAGGTTCTAAATAAACTGGTTACGAAAATGTATTGGTGTTTTTCATCCTTTACCCATAATAAATGTACGGTTAGTTTGGTAAAGCATTGATTTATAGCGGATCGACGATGTTTAAAATTGCTTTATAAATTGTAGTGGTTGAACGTGCAAGCTCAGGGGTTGAAAGGGGTAGTAAATAGATGCAGGTGGAGCCGAAATGCTGGGTTAGTATGTAGGTAAGCATAGTTCTTGTTAATGAGGTCTTAATGATTTTGGTCAGCTGAAACTATGTTTATATTATTATGTTCTCGGCAAGTTACATAGCGGCTGCTAAAATACCTTCTTGAAATGTTGATGTTGGTAAATTATATATTTTTTCTGTAAATTGGTTGTAAACCCACTTTTACACGTCAAAATAAATAATAATATTTTATAAATAGATGAGGTAGGTGTTTCCTAACCTAAACCAATATCTACGAGTATATCTATAAAAATCAATGCCACTTTTCGTTGTAATTTTACGAGTATAACTCAAGAACGGCTGGGCCGATTTAGCTGATTTTGGTTTTGAAATGTTTGTCATAGTCCAGGGAAGGTTTAAACGGTGAGAAAATTAGGGTAGGGTAGGTAGGGTAGGTAGGGTAGGTAGGGTAGGTAGGGTTGGTAGGGTAGGTAGGGTAGGTAGGGCAGGTAGGGTAGGTAGGGTAGGTAGAGTAGGTAGTGTAGGTGGGTAGGTAGGGTAGGTAGAGTAGGTAGTGTAGGTGGGTAGGTAGGGTTTAAAGCTACCCGTGCGAAGTCGGGGCGGGTAAAGCTAGTATTATTATATTTTTCTCCAATTAGTTCTTTTCGTGTATGTGTTCTTTCTTTGCGTCATGTTTACCGCAAATAAACGCATTTTCTTTCTTTTATTTCTAACCGTCCTAACCTCTGAGAAGAAACACCTAAACAAACTCATAATCTTTATTCATTTCTCATATTGGTTTCAGTTCTCTCTAATACTCGTACATAATGTTGCGTAGCCTATTTACAGAAAGAGGTTTCTAAGGCAACTGTATGTTTTCCACAGAAAAAAAGACAGAGATTTCTTAATCTTCCTGAAACATTATTTACCTTAAAATCCTTCTAAAAAAACTTCCTCTTCACCTGTTTTACGTACTTACGTCAGTGCAAGAGTTATTCTTCGAAGTTGCACGGATGAACGCCTGTGGAGTGGCCAATAAAACAACGGCCAACTTCCGTGAGACAGACTATAGTAGCAACGTAATAAGAAACGTGTACAATGTCGTAAAGAAAAAGTTTGATTATGTTTGAGAATAACACTCCTAATGTTCAAAGTTGAGTGGTTTTGTGATGATATTGGAAGTAGTTGGAATTGCTTTTGTGACGGTTCTAACAGAAATGGCTACCCTGTCTCATTATCTTTTCCGACACCTAGCAATGTCGGAAAAGATAATTTAATGAAAAAAAACGATTTAATATTCTTTGTAAAGAGTTCTCATTTGACCCATTTACCACCAAAACCTATTCTGCACGCACTCGGCTGGACGCAGACTTTTTTTTAAAGTGCATAGTGCTTATTGTACCTTATTTAAATTTATATATTTTTATCGTTCTTGTTAGTGATCCTAAGATTTTACTACTTTTTCTGGTTTACATATACAAATGTTATCAATTATAATTGTTATTAATTATAGTCAAAGTCAAACAATTTATTTCAATTAGGCACATAAAAGGCACTTATGAACATCAATTTTACAAAAAATTTAATTGATTCTAGCCGCCCCTTCCAAAAGGTGGTTTTCGTATGGAGAAGAATGGGCAAGAAACTACACCGTTACTCTTTTAAAATGTTTTTACAATATTTTGTATACATTAATTATATAATTATATGTGGAGACGATAAATCTAGAATAAGATCACTATACCACGACAGGTAAAAAAGAATAAAAAATGAAGCAATGATAGGTAAATTAATTATGTGATATAGCTGTTGGTTATATATTAGATACTCAGGGACATACTCGTAAGATATTGAAAGGATATCGTCATCTTCTATGGTATCTTTCCACATCAAAATTAAGAGCCACCCTATCAATCTGGTGGATATCGTTTTGGTAACTAAGGGTAGTTAAGGCGTTCGAAGGATAGCACCATATTTCTGTGGTCTATAAAAAATGATCATCCATTATTTTGCCACTCATGATGGGAGAAGCAAGATAAGGTATCACAGGTGTCAATTTTTTTACATTCGTCTATATACCAGCTTACGTAAAACACGACTTGTAACCACTGACGGTAATGACTTTTAATAAATTGTACTAACAATCAGGTGATTCTTATGCAAATTTTTTATCAGCTCCCTACGTAGGTATATGTGAGTACCCAATCTAGCACGTGTAAATCAGATTCAACAAAGGAATACAAGTATCAAAGTACCCACACACATGCCTAGACAGCTAATTATCTATGTAGACACAGTCACGCCCTAGTCCGCCCAGTAAACGAACCTAATTGATACGAGGCCAATTATTACACGAAGGTTTTCATTACCTACCTTAATGCTTTATTCTGGCAGTTCATGAAACCAATTTCCTTGTAATTTTGGGAAATTCGGCAGAGATAATGTATGGAATTTGTGGAACAAACTTACCTACCCATTTCTGCGGGGAAATCCAGAAGAAGACCGAAGGAAGTACATGGTCGCGGTAAAGTCCGAAAGGGATACCGTGGCCCCTGGCAACGTACAGGCAACTTAAAGAACACGGGCGGGTTTTAGTCAGTAAGAGTTTGACACGCCCTCCTGCTCCGCCCAGAGCGGGAGATTTTATTTGATAATTTCCAAGCCAAAAAAAAAAAGCTCGTACATAGTCAAGACAAGCCTTATACATTGCGAATTTTTTGGACCTAGTGCATAAAATAAAGTAAAATGGAGAAAGAGGGATAGGAAAGCTGATCATACCAACATTATAATTGAAATCGAACGGTTTTCATTCATACTACATCCATGCTGAAATCGAGATTTGGCAAATAGATCTAAACATCATTTATGGAGGCTTTATAACATTTCCTTGTAATTGTAGCGGCATCTACAATCACCACATGCAAACTACGGATCAAAGACCTGACGTCACACAACATCCTGACGTCACACAAATCCTGCATCGCGCAATTAGAGTTTACCGCGCGATGACCATATACACAATCTCCCAACTTCAACCTCTGGGCAGTTGCCCGCCAGACACGACACCCGTCTGGTCGGAGGATCCTCCCTTTTCTATGGTGGATGAATGAACTTTACACCCTGTTCCTCATGCCCCTAAATCCATTATTTTTGCCCGTGTATTTAGTTCAAGAAGAACATATAGTGGACTATATAATAGTGACCTTATTGGTGATGTTCTTCAGAAAGGTCAGGTGCGTAGTACTTGCAACCATAAACGAAGCAAAAAAAGTATGTAAGTACGGATTGTAGCAGGTGGCGTTCTGTAGTTTCTGCCTACGCCCATAGAAATATAGCGAGAGTATATGTATGTAAACTAGTTCAGATAATTAACTAATCCTCGAAACATCTCATGAAAATACCTCCTACCTATACAGTACGCTGTAATCTGCACAAAACAGGTATATTGATTGGTTCACAACTGTTTTCCATTAACGCTACACAATCCGGGTACACACCGTCATTAATTCGCTTCAGGCGCACCATTCGTAGACTTTAAAATTATTATACACTCGCTTTTTATGTCCCCGTGTGTCTGTACGAAGTAATTGGAAAAATATTTTAGTTGATCATGATTTTTTACGGGACGTAAATTAATATTTCATCCGTGAGGCAATTGTTTCTGTAAATATTTTTTGTTTATTTTTGTACGATTGTTTGTGATGATATTTACGCGACTTCTCAGAAAATCCTGTCGTGTTTGCTTAAAGTCTTGACGATGCTATTGTATTTATCATTGACTAGATGACCCGGACAACTAATGATTTATTTACTAATTCCTAATTAAATATAATTTTTTTTTTTTTTTTTTTGTAATTTTGTATTTAAGGATTAAATAAAGCTTTTATTATTATGGATGACCCGGTGTACTTCGTACCATGTTTCGTTTTATTTTATCTTTCAGCTATTCTTTGGGTTTTACCTGTTTTTCTTTTTTCTTAAATTACCCCAGCATAGAGGCAAACAAACCAAAGAGGAATCAAAATCGGTCCAGCCATTTTCGAGTTTTTGCGAGACTAACTCACGGCGATTAATTTTTATAAAATATATTTCTATATACATAAAAATCAATTGCCAAAGAAGATAGTTAGTTTGACACACCTTAACATAACATGACACCTTCTAGGTGGGTGGGTGGTCCACCTTCAGAGGTGTATTAGTACCTTTACCACACTGACTGATGACGTAAAAGTCGACTTTTACGAAATAAACACACAGTAAATCATTGAAGAGGGAATCTTTTGTTTCTCAACTCTTAAACGATCTTACTATGGGTATAAGAAAATATTGTACCTTCCTTTTATTCTTCCATTTCTCTCTAAATTCATCCACATAATACGAACGAACCACCCAATCCAACTATTCTAATTTCTAGCTCACAGTACCTGAAATAAAATACACCGAAACTTGTTAAACCACGTTAGTGAGCACCGAACCGGTTAAATTCGGACGTTTCATTACAAGAATTTGATTTATCGGACGAACTCTGAAACACTGGGCACGTAGCGAATGTTCTACAGGAGTAATTTGAATGCGATCGCTGTGTACTGTGTCCATAATGACTGCGGGATTTGGCTCGTTTGAGTTGTAGAATGCTTTATTAATCGTGGTGGTTGATTATTATTGACAGCCCTTTCGGATACTACTCAGATAAGTCAGATATGATATTTTTTAAATACCGCCGCATTATGCTGAGATAGGGCCTGTTTAGCCTTTTTGGCCTCGCACATGTTGTTATAATTCTGTTAGTTTTTAATGCTTCTTTTTTTATGATTACTTACTGTTTGTATTTCCTGTGCGTGTCCCAAATAAAATATTTTTCTTTCGTTTCTTTCTTTCTTTTTTTCTTAGATATAACCATAGATATAGAAAATTTGACTGAGTGTTAGCCTCACAAAAGTGACCACTCTCTAGAAAGATATAAAGTGACTGGGCGGCCAATACCTGTAGTAGTACTACTAAAGACCGCTACTACTGGCCGCGAATTCGCTTTGTCTCCCATACTTTTCGGTCTGCATTCACTGCACACCTGAATATGGAACGCTCAGTTCATTCTCTATGTCTATGAGTATACAAGGTGGCAGGGACATCGACGCGAAGCCTGTTACCAGGGATTCAGTAAATGATTCTGAACGCCCCTGCGTTGAAATTTTTCATCGGTTATTTAAAAAAATATCAGATGTTTCATAGCAAACTGCAATACCTACGCGGTCTAAATGTATGGAACAGCTGTTTTTTTTTTTAAATAACTGACGAAATATTTCAACGCACGGGGGTTCAGAATCCATGGTAACAGGCTTCGCGTCGATGTCCCTGACACCTGTATAGTATAGTCCTCCAGACCGTATTTCGGCCTTGGCGGCCAATTTCAACGGAGACGAGCCTTCGGCGCAAGAGATATTGTAGTGCACAAATGTGCGCGCAGACACAGGTGCACTCTCTCTTCCATCACTCTCATAGTCCGATGGGATGGCAATCCGACACGACCGGAGAGTGATCAGGCGTAAGACCAACGGCTTGACGTGCTTTCCGACGCACGGGGGTATCACACTGCCAACTTCCAAACTCCGGGCTGATACTAAGAAATTCCTAATGGAAAAACCCAATAACAGTTTGCCCGACCTGGGAATCGAACCCAGGACCTCACGCTCAGCAGTCGCGCTGGCGACCACGAGACCAACGGGGCAGTGAATATAACCTAGTATTAAAATGAGTTGTGGCAATACTATATCCATGATATCTCTTTATTCCTTTCTGATCATAATATTCCATCTCTAGATAAGCTCGACTCCTACTACAAAACTATGTATCTACAAGTTAAAAGCGTGGGTTTTTGTTGGTAACACACTGCTATTTGAAAATAAAAGAAGAACTTAAACTTAACCGGTAAAGGAGAAAAGGCTACGCAGGTTACGGGTAGCTGTAGTCGGCTCCAAAAATATGACCAGGATTATCAAAAATAAAAAAATAAAAATATTATAAAAAGAAAGGATTTGTATTTTTACTGGGCCGATTTAAAAAAATCTTTCTCCAGTAGAATCCAATATTATCAGTGAGTAACCGGCTCTATAATTTTATAAAGTCATCACTCGGGCGAAGCCCCTAGCGGAAGCTATAGTTACAGAATATTATATTCAAAATATCCAACCAATAGCAGCTCAACAAAAAATAATAAGCCGAAGAAACAGTTGTATCAGAAGCAAACGAGACTTACGAGTATTACATCGCTCTCTGAACATAAAAATTGAAACAAATTATTAACTGGCTATAAATAAGGGTTCGGAGCTCGATATCTGGCAGTCTGCCAGCAACGCTTTAGATAGGAAAAACCTCTTGTTCGAGCTGCGAGCTAGAAAGGACATTCGGACATGCAACTAATGGGATTCTGTGATTACAGCCGTGATTTATGCTAAGTATTTGAAGTTCTTCTAGAACAATTTCTTAGTATTATTCACGAAGTTACAGAGAAAATTCTAGGATAAATTTGTTCAGGACTTTTCGTCTGGAAGGACCAATTTTTTAAGGCATTTATAATAATTTATTTGGAGAAAACAAACGAGCTGCGGTCCGGTCCACATTAGCCCTGCACGCTTAGCATGACCACAATAGAAACTCCTTTTGTCTATTCTTCCGTCGACAAACCCCGTAGAGCTCCCCTTTCTATGGTTGTCATGCTTTTTTTTTTTTTTGAGTTTGGGAAGTCATCAAATGACTTCTCCCGCTCTGGGCAGAGCGAGAGGGCGTGTCAGACTTTTACTGACTAAAACCCACCCGTGTTCCTTCCGTTGCCTGTGTGCCGGGGCCGCGATATCCCTTTCGGACAAACCCGCAACCCCAGCAGGCATTGGTCCTTACGGACCCCGTCAGTTGGTGCTGACATCTCTTTGAGGCGCGCGTGGAACACAACGCGCCGTCGACCCGGGCCTGGTCCTTATCGGACGGCGAGCTGCCCATTGCTCACCGTCCGCAAGCCTGCGCCTACGGTGGCCGGATGTCGGCTCGTGACTCCCGACGCCCGGGGCGTTTCCTGCGGTGACTAGGAGCGCGAGGGCGTGCAGCTTGCATCTCCCTCGCGCGTTCCGCCGCGAGCATAACTGCTTCGCAGAAGGAGGTGATTGCCTCCCATGCAGTCTCGCTCCGGACGATGGCCTGAAACAGGGCCGGACGCGAGAGATTGCCGCCGCCGATCGCCTCCGTGAGGACACGGCGGTGCCCCGCCCAAGCCGGGCAGACCTCCACCGTATGCTCCACCGTGTTCTCTGGGCGATCCACACAATGGTGACACCCGGGCGTTTCCTCCCGCTTTATCCTGAACAGGAACCTCCCGAAACAACCCTGTCCGGTGAGGACCTGCGTCAAGCGGAAGGTGAGGACGCCGTGACGCCTCTCTAACCACTCCTCAAAGAGGGGACTTATCGCCACAATTGTGGCGTGCCCAATGGTTGTCATGCTACTCATGCTGGATCGAAAAAGCTGGAAGTCATGGGGCCTTTGCCAAGCAGTGAGATGATGCAGGCTAACAGCAACAGTTGTCTTTTGTGAATATTCTTTGGTTCTTAACCTTTGACCTTGACCTGACCTTGACATTTACATATCTTCTTTAGTCCCAAAGATAATTTGAAATTTCTACAAAATAATAAATTATTTGTTTGCTTAAAAATAAACACAATAGAAATACTTAGTTTCAGAGAGTAAAGCAGCTAATGGACAGGCAAAGTAATTCTCGCTAAAACGCTACGTGAAACACAGAAATGGAATTTACTTAGGATAAGTAATTTGGGTAACAGCGTGATAAATTCATGTCCTACTCAAAGACTAAGATACAGAAAAAGCTTTTTTAATAAATTATGATAAACGACTTGGTATACAAAAAAGGTATTTTTATACGCAATGTTAAAGAGTACCTAAAGATGGTGGTCCATTAAAAATGCTTGGAAACTTTATTTAACGGTTGTCATACAGATTACGTTTGTCCTGTACCGTGGACAGTTTCATAATAATAAAAGTTATTTCATGATTTATTTTTAAAACAAGTTTTTTTTTTTCATTCGATTCCTTTCAGTTTGTGCCAAAAGACCAACCCTATACTTTCAAAACTTTTCACCGCTTGACATGTACGAATGTTAGAAGCTTTCAAATCTCATCTCTAAGCTAATACCTGTGAGTTGAGGGGTTCCATTCTTCACGCATCATCGTGTCTTCGCGTGGGGTGTGCCAATGGGGCGGAAAAGTCGTTAGATAGTGCCTTCCTGCGTTTTTCGCTCAACTCTTATCATGGTGAATATTTTTTGACATGTTGCGACGCTCAACTTCAATACTTTGTGGAGTCGGTTTTTGATTGAGGACTTTCTGATTTTTTCCTAGTCACATACACGTTTTATTATTTATTTTATCACTATTTTATATTTGTTCCTGGTTGATGGCAAGAGGCTCGCTTTACCAACCTGACATGGGACTTAAAATTAACTAGCAAAATGTGGGTGTACTATAAGTACACCTTTGCCGAACCATTAGGGGATTAGAGGCGTGATCTTCACGGTATTTTTTTTATATCTTATAATAATAATAATATAAATTATTTAATATTCATATTTTCATCATCTGCCTAGCCTTTTCCCAACTATGTTGGGGTCTGCTTCCAGTCTAACCGGATGCAGCTGAATACCAGTATTTTACATGGAGCGACTGCCTATCTGACCTCCACAACCCAGTAATTGGGTAATACGATACCCCTTCGTTAGACTGGTTGTCAGACTTTCGGGCTTCTGAGTTCTGACGACCCGTAACAACTGTCAAAGATCTACAAATGACAGTCGGGACCAACGGCTTAACGTGCTTTCCGAGACACGTCAGTCTTGGTATGTAAAGATGGTCACCCATCCACGAACCAACCGCGGCAAGTGTAGCTTAACCTGATCGATCGACCCGTGCGGCTGCTATAACTTAGCCATAACTCCCTAAATATTCATATTTTAATATTTATAATTGAATATTTCTTCATTCTTCTTCTATAATGTGTTTTATTTACTGTGATAGGCGAGTATTTAAAAGCTATACCATAAAGGAAATACGTATTTTTCTTCAGTGCACGCGAACAAGTGAGCTTTTTCTTTTTACGGAGCTCTATTTAGTAACACCTGCCGCTCGTCAAGCTTTTATGTTTCAGTTACTTGTTTTTTATTTAACCTGAACTTACTTATTTGAATATTTTTTTTAAAGAGTTTTCTTCTGCGCAGGTTTTTCCTTGTAAACTAGTAGCAAGAGAGTAAAGCTTCAAGGTCTATAATGTGTATAGAGGTACCTGTGATAATTTGTCAAAGGATATCCATCCAAAGGCTCTAGTTAATTGTCGGCAAAGATAAGAGCTCTCTGTCAATGATCGGTGATATTTCCCTGACAGACGCTACCAATCTTGCATATAGGCGGAGTGTAGCGTTAGTTTTGGATTTGGATCTCCGAACCTAAACATCATAATTTGGTATTTTTAGACGAAAGACAAATTGGGTTGTTTAGAGGCTAATATTGTGATTATAGTTTAATAATCCTTATAGCAAATAGCTATTTTGATAAGTATTATTTTATGCTAAAATTAATTTAAAAAAACCAAGGGTAAAACTCAATCTATTTTATTCAATGGATCAACAATACCACCTTTCATTATAATCTTTGTCCAGCTCTGTACGCATTAAAATTACTCATATTTTATCCCTTTTTCTCACCAAAATCGCCTAAATCCCTGATTTCCTCACACGAGACTTGGCAGTTCCAGTCTCTGTCCACTTGCCCGTGAAGGTTGTCGTCAGCCGGGGATGCGGGCAGAATAATTGCTGCCCGCTTTGGTGGCAAGATAAAGTGTCGTACCAAACGTGGTCACGAATACTGGTCAAGAATAATGTGACGGCCCAATGATTTATGGATCTGCATTCGTATTATGGCGGTTTTGCAGGAAATTGTATGTGTTGGCTGCTATAGTAACCTCAAAGGACCAAATGTTTTCCGTTATGAGTTTCTGAAGTAGAGACGGTCTGTTTTTGTTGGGTTGGAAATAGAAGCAGTTTGGTGTTCAAATTGTGGTGGATGAGGTCTAAGGCGTTTCATAAACCAACTGGTTCACGCCACCCCACTCTATAAAGGGTGACGGGTAATTAATTACCGATACTTAAATACGTGACTCATCATTATGAACAACTTTTACTATGGGACCAAACCTGAAATTGCGAAATAGAAATCAGCTGTTCCCTTCATTTTGACGAGTTATGCGAACATAAATGTAGGAAACAATTGTTTTTTTTTCACGATTTCTGGCTAAATTTATTAATATGAAACGCAGCACTACAAACCACCTGACTTTGCGTGATGGTAGAGAACTTTCTAAAACGATGACAGGCAAATCTCACCGTTGCAAGTTGACTTGCTCTAGATTTATAACTGCGTTTAAGAGAAACCTATGTTCATTAATAAACTTAAAAACCCTACTACAAAAAATACGCGTGGTTTTAAAACATCAATAATTGAACACTCCTTTAACTAGAACATGTAATTACTTCCTACTAAATACAAAACAAACTAAACCAGCTACAATACGAGTATTTCGCCAAATCTCGTGGTCGTAAGTCGGCGTACTAAATCTGCGGATCCCATCGATTGCCAATAATGTCTGTAATTACTGCCCTCGCCGCCTCGCCCGTTAATCTTACTTAGGATTATGCCCGCCCGTGCCAAGTTTAGTTAAAAAATATTGGTACAGGTAGCTGGTTTGTTGTTTAAAAAAGTTGCAGAAGTTTGGTGATTATCGGGTTTGGATTAGAACGATTGATAGTGTTTAGAGGCGATAAAGCTTTCTTTTAAACAACTCAATAGATGATTACGTCTAGAAGAGCCTAGACGTAATCGTGTAATAAAAGATGTAGGTAATCACCGTTTAAAATCGTCATGCTCTTTCCTCACGCGCCTATTACAAATTCTGTATCGGATCTCCTGAAAATTAAACAATTTATCATTTATTCTTATAAACTGGTCCTTCAAACATGTATGTTTTGTCTAAAAGGACCATTCCCATCCTATTTAAGCGGGTCCCTTATACTCGTAAAGTTTATTTATTTTCCCTCCCAATGGTTTTGAAGCACTTAACAGTTTTCAATTATATTAATTATGAAACCTTTAATTCCACCAATATTCTTAAACTCACGTGAAATACATCACAAACATATCACACCAGTATCCAAACATCCACATAAATCCAATAACTCCACCAGGTTCATACAAAAACTTGCGCACAGCAATAGAATGATGGCGGGAGTCGGGACTAGTTCCAACCATTTCCCTGGGTGTTGTGAGGCTGGTCACGTGGCCCCGTTCAGTTATACGCGCCAGCCTCAGGCCGCGATTTGATACGCTCTCTTAAGTGCCCCGGATACTGGGCACTTTGGGCCCGAAAGTATATGCACAGTTCCGGATGAATTTGGACTTATGTATATACGGCAGGTATTTTTGTGGATAAATGTTTCTTTTTCGCCGGATAAAACGTAAATATCCGCTCAAACCTAATCTTAATGACTGTTACTATTATGATTTTCTGTATTCTGAAGACGGTTGAAGTATGTTTACTCGTAGAAAGCGATGCAAAACAAAAGATAATTTACTTTAAGTGTCACACAAGCAGTACGACGACGTACTCGGGCAGCACTGAAATTGCTTCAAAGTCGGTCAAAAGCAACATTTATTTTTAACTTTAAGTATCTGTTACACGAATGGACAGGTTATAGAGTATTTTTGTTTGCTTATTTTTTCCATGATTTTAGTAAACGTAAAAATTTTATTCCCAACCCTCCCACTGCGCGTTGTTCCTTAACCCCTTCGTTACGTAGTCGGCCATCGCAGATATAAACGTCTGAGATGTCTCGAGAGCGACATTAGTAGTCGAGAACAAACTGAGCTGTCAGTTCAGCCCAAATATCTACTTTTGTTTGGGACAACCGCCTCGAGCGAACCTTATCAGGTGACTAGACAATATTTTGCCAAAGATTGTAGCTATACGACCAGACTTTTTGGATAAACAAAAACATCTTTTACACAAACTTACTGAATACAAAGTAGGTTCAGTTTCTTTATACCAATATTGGAAACCCGCCTTTACTTCGTACGGATCGAATGACAAAACATTGCTGTAATTTATCTAAGTTTTTGGTAGTCTTTTGAAACAGTAATAAAGTAACAAAAACAGTAACCTGTGTCCACTCGGGCACTCGTACTCGAAGCCGATGAAGATCTTGACGGTGAGGTGGTGGTGCGGCCTGATCTTGCCGCGCCCGCGATATCGCCCGCTCATTGACTCCAGGCTGAAACATTGTATAAGTAGCGTTATAAAAGAGATCTTAAATCAATTGGGATAAGAGTAAAAGATTGATGATCATAACGACACATACACCTTACTGAACATATACTTTAAATTATAGTGAAAACCGCATCTAAACCCATTTTGAAGTGTATAAGATCTAAGCGGTCACACAGACACGAATACCAACTTTGTTTTATACTATGTATATTGATGCACATTGGGGATACACAAGGCAATCTTCTAGCCAAACTACAGGATTCGTAACAAAAAAATATTGTCACATATTCCTGAAGTAGGATTACATCAGATTACATCCTGATAATACAATCAAAGTAACATCCATAACTAAATAACCCTAAAATATTCACATGCACGTCTTTCAAACCACCCATTACGATACCCATTGGCGTTTATGTGCCCTAATAGACAGACATGAGACGGTCAATGTGACACAGGACACCCTCTGGTTCCACCCCTATTGAATCAAATAAAAACATTGCTTTGCAACGGTTATCCGCGGTATCTATAACGTTAGCTCAATGGGGAAACAAGAAATTAGTAATAAAGCATTACATTCTTATTCTACGTGCCATGTCTTGTGGGCGATTTTTATTATCCCCATTTGAATTGCCCCATTTTCATATTTATGTTTTTTTTTTTTTCATTTTGAATTTTGATCTTAATTATAGAGCATCCGATAAATTGTAGATTTTTATGCTCTTGTTATCTTTATTGTTCAAGGTTTTTATATTATATAAGGGTGTATATGGCCCGAGGCAGTATTAAAATGACTTTTCGATGCTTCAAAAATTATCAAGTTTGAATATGTACGTGGGGTTGAGCAACTAGGGGTTCTAAATATTATCACGGTTGGTTTCGTAATTTGTCACGAGCAAAAGGAAAATCAACGCAATACAAGATTTATTTATTGAAAAGCGTGAGCAGATGTCGCCCTTGCCCTTTTTTACAGAATTCATGAATGCATTTTTCTTTTTCAACTTAAATGTATCTCACTGATCCCATTTTATTTTGTATAATTCACAATCCCTAGATTCGTTTTGGTTAACTTATCAAGCTAATATATTCTGCTATATTTTTTCTGCATTTATTTGGTGGAGCACTATCCAAAATCAGAAAAAAAGGCCCTGAATCTTTTTTCATTCTAGGTAGGATGAATCTAACGTTGTAGGAACTACATAACAAAATATTTTTCAACCACCGCCATTGTTTGTACAACACTGCCAATCTCTATCCGTCTGTGTCGGCGGGACGCAAACTTTTATCTCGTTGAGCAAACTAAAAATATCCCCCATTGTGTTATACCATCAAAGAGTTTGGGGGTGATGGATTAAGCTTGTATCGACGTCTATGCCACGTGTCCACGGGAGATAAGAGATGTAATACTAAACGTTGTAGTGAGGGAGTTTGGGAGCCCGATTGTAATGTTGCTGATTTGAAATTGTTGATATGCGGGATTATGTCGTTTAATTACCAGATTTTTTGTGGTGTTTTTTTCTGTGTGGAATTTTCTTTTGACGAAATCTTGCAACGAAATATCTTTGTGAATATTATGATTCTTAATATCGATATTTCTCATGAAAATATAGTATACTTACGATTGAATAAATTTTGATTAGATTTTTTATAGGTTTGTAATACGAAAACAAATAGACATTTCCATCAATCCGCAAATATCAACAAAAATATTCAATCACTACTAAAATCCCAATGTTATTTAATACCACATACGTCATACGAATAAATGAGCAAAAAGCTCTGCTCATTAATATTGATGGTGCCTTCAATTGTTTGGCAAAAATTAATTCAATTTTTTTGGGGAAATTGCTTCGAGTATGCGTAAGTTAGGACGAGGGGAGAGATTTATCATATTACCGATTACTTCTTGCACCGAAGCCCCGGTTGATATTAATAGCTCGCTGTGCAATTTACCAAATTGTAAATACAAATTGGGATTTTTAGGGCAGATTGATATTAATTTTGTTTACTTTGTAATATTGTTCTTAGACATTTTTGTTTGGTCTTTCTTCTATCATGATATTCTCTTTGTTCGATTCAACAAAGCACTAAAAATATTTAAGGGTCGGCTATTGGCAAATCGTGTTATGGGTTTTGATAAGTTTATGTAGGCAGTAACCCTTAAGGTATTCAATTTTGAAATCAATAATTGCAATTCACCTAAAATAATTATTCTGACTTTTATTTCAATTCAATTTTGTCAGTCGAAGCTCGGCAAAGTATCGAATCAATTACTCACAAAACTTCGAGCAAAGCGAGTACTGCAAACGCAAAACAACTTCCAAATGACCAACAGTTCGGTAAATGTTGCAATTTAAAATCACCAACTTCCCCTCTAAAGTTATTAGGGATTTTCACCAAAATTTCTGACGCAGCCATTCGTAATTATGATGTAAAAAAGTTTTCTAATTACGTCGCTCAAACCGCTAAGTTGGCCTGTAAATATATAAATGAAAAATAAGTGTCAACCCTGGCTGCCTAATTTGATGTAAAAACGACAGCGCTTTGAAGGTCAATGTAAATTGGATGACAAATTAACTAACTTGCGATATTGAAAAAATTACAGTTTTTTTTACATCAAATATATTTTTTTTTTTTTTTTGATATGTAACCAACACTTTAGCTGAAAGTCGTAATACAATCATATCAGAAAGAACGGTCGGAGGTAAAACCACATAATAACCGCGCTTGATCGCCTGGGTTGGCGATCGTATAGGTACCTACTTGTATGGTCTTTTAATCAAAGATCTTGCAGCATTTCTCGTTGTTTGATTCAGAAATTATGTTGAGTAAAGAAACACAATCTAAGCGCCAGCTGACAAGACGAGGTATTCTAGGAATAAAATAATAATTCATTCAATTCATCATATCAATTCATCAACTTATAAATGAAAACTAATTTTCATCGTGTTCCAGGAATTTGCGCTAGGAAAACAAAGGAAAACCAACCTGTTAGATGTTAGCAAGAGCTATGAAGTACTAAAACGAAGGGCTTATTTATTCTAAGAATGTATATTACTCTAGCTTTAGCCCGCGGCTTCGCCCGAAAGGATGTAGGAAAATATCCCAAGGGAACGTATTACCGTGTTTAAAAGTACCCTATGTGTTACTTCAGGTAATAAACTATCTGTGTGCCAATCCGGAACATAAGTACATCCAGAAAAACGGACAAAAATTATATCAACAACATTTAGAGCATCAGATTCATATAATAATAATAATACGATCCTGTTACTGTCCCACTGCAGGGCAAAGGCCTCTTCTCATACAGAGAAGGCACGAGCATTGATCACCACGCTTGCTCAAGACGGGTTGGTGATTTCAGGTCCAGGTTTCTTCACGGCGTTTTCCTTCACCGATGTCAGTAATATCCAAGATAAACTCAGAAAGCACATATGAAATGGAAAGGT
The DNA here is from genome assembly GCA_916701695.1 of Agrochola macilenta. Classification (NCBI taxonomy): domain Eukaryota; kingdom Metazoa; phylum Arthropoda; class Insecta; order Lepidoptera; family Noctuidae; genus Agrochola; species Agrochola macilenta. The sequence goes on along the minus strand of OU753560.1, from coordinate 14,867,713 downwards.
CACATTGGTACTTGCCCGGATTTGAACCCACAACCTCGTGCATGAAAGGCGAGGCCTTAACCACCGGGCCATCACGACATGTCAGATTCATCACCGCGAAACCAGAAATTATTAAGCAGAACGGTTTCAACTTTGCCGTAGTAAAATATAAACAGAGGAACCTCAATATAGACAAAAAATACGAAACAAAATGCTAAATAGAAAAAAAACAACAAACCGGTCCAAACTTCTTTCATAAAAGGGAACTAATACATTTGAGTTGCAAGTTTCTTTCTCTTCAATTTAATATTGCTGAAAGGGTAAGAAAGTATAGGTACACCGGTGACTGATGTGTTTTCTTTACATAATGTAATAGCTCTTTGGGAGAATCGACCTTCCTGTTTTTTGTATTGATAAAATGAGAAAAAGAGTAGTCGTTCAGGTCTTCTTATGTAAGTAAATTACCGGCTATTTTAAACTTCCAAAAGCCAAACTTGTTCTGTGTTTTATTTCTTAACTTAAGAGCGTTTATCCTAAAAGTTGGCAACGTCGCAAATAGCTGTAAAAAATCGACCTGTTTTTATCAATTAAAGGCAAAATAATACTGTATGGAAATAAGAAATGTGGCTAACTAGCAAACTAGAATATTAATAATGAATTGCAATTATAACATTGGATTTGATGTTGTACCCGTTTTAGGTGTAAAAAAGGCATTTGGAAAGTTTCCAAATACTTTAATACTTTTTTACATCTAAAACTAAATATTCGGTGTTACGTTATTAGTTATTGCATTTCATAATCAATATTCTAGTTCTGTTATATTTTGTATGACAAGAACTGCGTCACGGTTGTATGTCATGGCGCAAGACCTAGGTCTGAGTACCTATTTCCTAAATATTAACACAGCGTTTAGTACGATTCTGCTACGACTACAAATGGAATACCTCCCGTTATCTTGCTATCTCTATTAATACGTTTTTTTTCACAAATAATTATATGCCAGAACCAAAACCAATTGAACTTGATTTTCTTACTGTATCAAACCAAAATCGAACACCCCAGAAACATCATTACCGTCATCTCAAACCGGTAACGAAGAACAAACGAACTCACATCAATCAAGTCTGTAGTAAGCAGTGTTTTAATGACATTATTTCCTAATACCCGAGGACAATTTCCCTGCCTAACTGTATTACGTCAGTGAACGTGATTTTCGATAGAGTTCCAATGGTTGGGGTAATTTACAAAGGCTTGTATTCGAATGTGATTTATTATGGAGATTATGACGTGAGAAGATTGTTGGATAATGTTAATTATAAGACGATTTAAAATATGAGGAATGTCTTAAAAAATTTCAGTAAATACAAAGTTTCCTTTTTTTACTTAAAAGTAATATTAATTTTTAGTACTAAAGGAAGGTAAATAAAACACCCACAAAATATTGACGATGCTGGAAAACATATAAATAATATAAAACGTGGAAACGTAATGGTAATGATTATACTTAACTTATAGGTAGGCCACACTTGTCAAACATGAGTCCACATGTCAAACATGATTAATAATCTACCTACTCCTTGGGGAATACGGTATAGATACAACAAATAAAACATAGTACTCTAATTAAAACAAGGTCGAACGTGGTGATTGTACTGTTACGGGCTGATTTAACTCTCTCACCTTATAGCCGATAAACAAGTCTAGAACGTAAAAAATTTAAAACATTATTTTGTGGTCCTTCGAGCCGGATCCTATCCAAGTGAAAGTTAAAAATTCAAAATAATGTCATATTACTTTAATAAAGTGAAGGAACAGTGGAAAGTTATGTGAGAGACCTTGACCAGCAGTGGTACAATAAAGGTTGAAAAAAAAAGCTTAGCTAAAAATAAGGTGTCACAAAGCCAAAAGCAATTACTGCAAAACCCACTTAAATAATTTCAAAACCCATATTACCACCACGAAAATTGTTTTAATAATAAACGACGACAAGGTTCACAATTTCTCCAACCGAAAAGATATTTACTAAACATTTTCGCTGGCAAATAGAATTACCTGCCCTCAACAATATGCAGCCGGGAGAAAAATTATGCCAAGGAAATCAACCGGTGCTCCTTCTAAGAACAACCTTTATATAACGTGGGAAAACGAGGATGAAATTGCGCTTATAGTTTTTTGAATAACATTTTTTAATAACGGTTGTTTAACTGCAGGGAATCAAAGTCTAAATCTTACGTAAGAAACCATTTGGTGAGCGATCAATACAAAATCCAAGTCTTAATGTTGATAAAATAGGTATTGGCTGCATCTCTACTCATTCTACAGTGACAACTGTAAAAAATAAGCTATGCGTATCCGTTGAATAAATTCTGAATTTTGAAATTATAAAAACAATATTTAAATACATCTCTCATCTCCCTACTAAACACTGTCATATTTAAGCCCTTTAACTTCAAAAGAAATTATAATCCAGCAAAATAATAAGCATCTTTATACCCCACTATGTGAAGTAATGTCAGCATCACTCAAATTAGCCGGGTAACCACCCTTGTGCTGCAAACGCCATGTAAACATGGTACGTCTTCATTTCATTAGGGGGATGCGTCTTACGTAAGTTCTATGTTGAGGATAAGGCAGAAAATATATAAGAGCGGAGCGTTGTTGTTACATTGTTTAAAAAAAAGTTTGATTTTGCCTTATTTATAAGGCGATGACACACGCTTCTTGTATTACTGCCAAATTGTTTTCATGCCAATTGTTTTTTACATTATTTTTGTGAGGCCGTATTTTTGGTTGCACAAAAGTATGAAAAAGGATCGAGGCATATCGTGTTCTGTAGTTTTTGTATTGTATACCTATTTGTTGCACAAGAACGTCAATGACTTGTTCTTAGATTTCCATGATACGTACCCAGTGGATACGGAGGCAATGAAATATCAAACAAAATTAAATAAATGTTTGTCTTTATACGCTTATGCAATCCACTCACAACTAGAGGGTACGTCTCCATTCCGCTTATTCTAGTTGCCAAAAAATTTAATAAAGGTAAGCTGGATTGTCATATGACTTTTATGTTATTTACTTACGCGCACCTCTTGTCATAATAGGGTGCGTGGAATCCTCGGGGATTATAACATCAGGTGCGTCGATGCACACCCTTAAAATCTGCCGCGTGATGTGAGGAGAAGCGGAAAATTATTTTATAAAAGTTGAGTTAAAAAGGTCTGATTTTAAATATATTTCTGTTTGTTTTATTACCAAACTCAAAGAAAATACTAATCTTGATCGATGCAAAAGTAAATAAAATGCTGCACATGTAATGAGTCGTCAAAACGGTCAACTAATGAAAATAATAAAATATTTACAACGTGCGGTTTTTACGACTTGAAAAAACATCAAGATTTCTTTATAATATGTAAGTTTAATATTATTGTATAGTATACACAAACCTTTCAGAATAAATTCTCTGAATGATAATGAAAACCGCATCAAAATCCGTTGCGTAATTTTAAAAAACAAAATGGTCACGAGAACGAGAGCACAGACACGACTCCAAAAGCGATTTTAATTTATAATATTAACTAGCGACCCGCCCCTGCGTCGCACGGCTTATACGACTTGACAAAATATTATAAGCAAGTTTAATAATACATCATTTAAAATACATATTTAAAACCTTTTGGAATAAATTCTCTAAATGATGGTGAAACCGCATTTGGAACCGCTACGTAGTAAACAACGCAACGGTTCTTAAGACGCATATATATGCCAGTGACCTTGAGTGGTTAGCTTGCGTGTTCTGTACTGAGCTCACGCAACACGTCGTACGTCCAGCCAGTAGTAGGACTCGCCCATCAAGGAGCGCTGTCCCAAATTAGACGCATTATTAATCTATTATACATAAAACAAAAATGTATTTTAATAAAAAACGTATACTAAAAGATCAATAATTAAATTATCTTTAAAACGGTGAAGGTTTCAGTAAAATACGCTTGATGGATTTTGCGTGATTCTCAGTTTTTTATATATGTTTTTTCAAATTATTAACACTACTCGATTAGACGTGATCTTCAGTATAAAATCATTAAAAGTCGGGTATCGTCGCCTTAATGCGGTTTCGTGAAAAGAGACTAGAATTTAATTTACATTATATTATGTACCGAATAGCAGTGGTGACCCAGTGGTAACGGTCGCGACTTACAAGTAGTAGATGATCGTTGGTTCGAACCCAGGCAAGCACTTTAGTTTGTGTAAATTATTTCATCAGCACTGCTCTCAAACCGGTGAAGGAAAACATCGTGAGAAAACCGGCATGTCGTAGAACCAAAAATTCGAAGACATGTGACATCTACCAACCCGCACTGGGCCTGCGTGGTGGATTACGGCCCTCTCCCTCTCACAAAGAGGAGGCCTGTGTCTCAGCAGTGGGAAGATTATAGGCTGATTATGCTATGTATAGAATATAGATTTACAATTTTCACTCAATGACGTTAATCTATCGCCTATGACGTCTACGCTACGCTACGGCGTAGTAGCCGTAGACCCCTGCAACAAATTCAATCCGTTGCAGATAACGATACTAATTATATCTTTTAGCTCGGAATCAAACGAACCTAATTGACTCCGGTCCTCAATTAAAAGTAACTGGCGATATTCTTCTAATGATGCTATTTATCCAAAGGAAAGCAGAGTTTTCTTTTAATTTTTCTTACGTGATATTTATGGAGCAGGTTTTTAACAAAAATGTGTCTACATTAACCAGCATTTCAGTTTCATAAGCCGTTTACTGTCAAAAAACATAACAGAATCAAACATTCTATTTTTGACTCGCTATTGACAAGAACATAATTTTTATTCATTTAGGTTTCATATTAGCACCAAATTTGGTCGAGTTATGTGTCACAACATTGTATCTAGCCGAGTTACTAAGTGTTGCACTGTACTTATGAATAATCATAACGTTTGACACAGCCTTGCTCACGCTACACGTACACATCATATCTCTGTTTCGACAAGACCCTAACGCTCAATGTAAATAAACATAGATGCATGTACAAGATCCTTCCCATAATGTTGCTCTTTACATTATGTAAACAAACATCCAACTTTAGCCTGGTTTACATTATTTACAACGACAATAGGGTCACAGAGAAGACAAAAAATTAAGGCACAAAGCTGTGAATATGTCGCAAAAAAGTGTCAACGCGTGACGTGACTTTCTATTATATTTGCCTTTGCAAAACTCATAACATGGGCACGGACAAAAAGTACCTTCATCTCGTTAAAGGGTTACTAAGGACTAGTCAGATTTGCTCGCATCATTACGGCGGCAACCGTGAGATGGTAAAGCAAGAGGCAAAATTTGAAATTTTCGCCTTCGTCATACATATTATGTAATAAAGTAGTAGACAATTTTATAGTTTTCTTTATATCTGCAAATAAGTTAAAGCTCTCATGAATTAAATAGGTACCTCATGGTCCTCATGAATAATATCGACTACGTGATGACTCACGTAATAATAATATTAATACACAATAATAGATGACTCTATTATTGTGTTCTATAGTAATGACTTAAAGGAGGAAATGTACGAAAATGTTTATATTATCACCTCAGTCCTCTGCTTTAGTGGATGATGATGAACCAGCTTCTTTACATTTCTTCCTGTAAAATGTTGAAATAAATCCTTTTACCTACTTACTTCAAAGGAATAAACCCAAAAATGGGACATTTAACCTCTCTCACAACTTTTCCGGTTCCAACTAGTCAAGTCCGTTCGCGTGTGACGGTTCCCTAACAAAACTAGAGAGTAAAAAGCCGCAAGCCATACAACGAGGTTCGAGGGCGAGGCAAAAAGTTAAATTGAAACATCCCACGGTCTGCTCCGGCTAACGGGGCCGTAATTAGTGCAGTGCACTATATAATGCATTATAATATTGAATATATGGGTAAGGATATTTTTACGTATTTTTTATTTATTTATTTATTCCAAATAAACCATATATATATTGCCAACCACCACCACACACACACACGCACACCACACCACACCACCACACCACACCACCTCACTACACCACACACCACACCACCACTTAATTATATATTTTTATTGATTTGGAGTAGTTCGGATCGAAGGACCAAAACTGTGTTATTCGTACTTAAAAATTAGTATCATCAAGTCCTTGGAATAGAACAGACCGATGAAAAGAACAAAAGAACCTGCTTATTATTTGTGTTATTGTTTATATGTCGGCAATCCATTAAGGGGATGTAGGAGAGGTCATTTACAACCAAATGACCGCTTTTGACTTCTATGCAAACGTCAACAATTTTCGAATCATTTGACATGTTTTATTTTTATTTCATACATTTTAAAATGTAAAATAACTCGAAAATGGTTCACAATAGCATAGGGCTCATCAGAGGTATTTGGTTTCAAATGACCTCTCCTGACATATAACCAATAACGCTGTATATTAAGTAGAAATTTCACCGTGAAGACTAAGGTGAAGTGAGATTGAAATGATCTGTCAATTGTGTCAATTCATAGCTTCAGGTGCAATAACAGCTCACTTCAAGCTATTGTTCGAAAACAAATGCAATTTTTATGAATCCTGGAATTTAAAAATATTGTACGAAACTATTGCAGTATCATCCGGACTTTTAGGTCATTATGAGGTCGAAGGTCGCGTCTTTTTGGCAAAGTTTGAGACACTCCAGGAACAGCATTTCGAGGGTTATCTTGTGCAACCTAGCAAGCCCCATATTTATTTACTCACTCCATCTTTTAATTTTGAATGCGCTTTTACTATTTTTACTATTTATAAAAAAATTGTATACCTATGGGTATTTTTCCTGCAATAAAACACTACTTATTTATTTTATTTTATTTTTATTGTATTAAATCTACTTTCCAATTATTATTATTAATTACTTAATAATTATCTTCCACTTTTGACATTTAGAGAGTTCTTATAACTCTCTAAATGTCAAAAGTGGAAGATAATAAGTTGTAATGTCTTAGTCTGTGCTAAATAAATGTATTTTCTTTCTTTTTTTTTTTCTTTTAATGTCTACCGCGCATCAAAAGCGTATGACCTACGGTTTAGGACTGCCGATAGCAGCTAACTCAAAATCGGGCACGGTTTTGAAGGCAATCAATGTGTCATTAGAGGTCCTTTTGAAACGATTTGTGCCCATTAAGAATTAAAAACTCAATAGTTCCGTAAGTAAATAAGTTAAAAAACAGTGGAAAAAGAAACACACAAGTACTCTACGCTGTTACTTTTAAATTACACATCCCGGAGCTCCTACAAAAGAAACTTGGAATCAGGTTAACGTAACAAGACCGGCGAACAATTAAAGTTTGACGTCTTCGGAGTAAAAAGCCAAAGCTTGCTCTAAGTGCTTTGTTTGATTTGTTTGAGTTCCACGACATTTTCGAGAGGAAAAAAAGTGAATTGCAACTTTTCGATTAACCGAGAGTAAATGATTTTTGTTTTGTATGAAAAGATTTTTGTAATTACTTCGAGTTGTTCAAGCTTTTTGGTTTTCCATTAGTTCTATTCAATACTAGCTACCTCAGTCCACTACTGGACAAAGATCTGCCAAAAAGTGTATAAAATGTATAAAATAAATAACACGTATTAGTCGAGAAATCATTTTATTTTACGTACAGATAGGTATGTACATCATGTATCACTGTAATTCGTCGTAACCTTTCTGCAAGGCGAATTTGATTAGTGCTAAGCACAAATAATTAATCGATATTTTATAAAACACTCATAATATTTCCTCTTTTGTTCCATCTAGAAAATAAATGCTATCATTCCTATTTCCCACAAAAGTACAAAACTCCAATTACAATAACGATTTTAATTACAGCAACACCTATTTATAACCAAAATTGATGCCAAAACTTTGTCGCTCAACAAATCCGCGTCAATTTTAAAAGTAACCAATTAATATAACAACTTCCAGGGCGTATGTCGTTCCAAAGTAACATTTGTCAACCTTAATAGCAACCTCGTAATTCCGAAACTTAGAGTGTTCCTCGCTTTCGTCTCTATAAATTAAAGTGATTTATAGACGCAAACTGTAAGGGCTGAAAACTTTTGTCGTTTCGAATAAAAAAACAGATTTCTCTCGGGTACTAATGAAAGAGGGTTTTTGTCTTACACAGTTCGTACTGCGGTTTATTTTACTCGTAATACTGAATGGCTCATGATAAAAGAAACGCTTCGGCATGAATTTTATTTTCTTGTTTTATATTTATCTGAATTTTTACGAGAAACCTTGCTTTATTTTTATTAATGGATCATATTTTGATGGTGAAAACAAAGATGCTGTTCGGTTTTATCCGGTTCTTTTTTTGTGGTTTGATGTTATGAAACAGTTGTTTGGTTTTGCTGGATTATATATTTGAGTTGTAAAGTGTTGATGTTTTTTGAATCTTTACAAGTTGCGAGTTTATTAGCAAAATATGGAATGTAATGGTTAAGCAATATTTAATATTATGAAAGAGATCCTGCACACCAACGTAAAGTGTAAATATAATATATAAAGTGAACCCATGGCCATCACTAACTTTAGCTTTCTTCTAACATTCTATATTTTTCTATCTTCACAAGGTGACTATCTATATTGGTTAAGTTTAGTGCTACAGGAAATTCACTTTTTTGAATGTCATCATTCTTATGCCCTTATTTAAATTTATGAGGTTGGCCTCGGCGCAACATGTCTTCTTCTATTATACTTCTTTAGTATTCGTCATCGCAGTAGTCACCACATCACAGTTTCTGGCACATCATCTTTCTCACTTTTTTGAATCATCATCATTTCAGCCGTTAGACGTAAGACGTACACTACTGGATATAGGCCTCCCCCAAGCACCACCACTTCTACCGGTTCTGTGCTTCCCACATCCAGCGGATTCCATCAAAGTTCATCAGTCCACGTTGTGGGAGGCCTTCCAACACTACGTCTTCCGGTACGTGGTTGCCACTCCTGAACCTTTTGGCCCCATCGGCGATTCTGCGAACAATGTACCTGCCCACTGCCACTTAAGTTTGGCAATTCTTCGGGCTATATCGGTTACCTTGGTTCTCCTGCAGATCCCTTCATTTCTGTTCGATCGCGTGGGGAAACTCCAAGCATAGCCCTCTCCATTGCCCTTTGGGTGACTTTTAACCTTCTAAAAAGACCCATTATAACTTATCTGTGGCTTTAGTGTCCATCCTGTCTCGTCGAAAGCTCATCTAAATATATTTTCACATCTAATAATTCGCATTATTCAAAAGTCATACGTCTTCGTCAGAATAATGAATCGACTTTCCGACGTAAACCGAGAGCCTTCAGCAACTGATGAATGTATTAATCTCCGTTTAAGAGAAATTTCAAATAATAAGGTTCTGGAGTTTTATACTAAGGCTTATACCATTTCAATACTATTAAGTTATCGTCAAGTATTAAGATGGTATAGGTGCCTATTTTGTACGCCACGCGCTAGAATATTAAAGATGAATATGCTGATACTACATAGATCAGGGATAAAGAAAACAATAAGTATTGCAACAAGATTGTTGTTGTACTAAAATATAGAGTATACGCTGGCAAGCTGACAAACTGGCAAGTGGCACTACATAGTTCCATTAAACTAACTTTTCAAAAACTTGATTTGATTAAAAGTACACTAGAGAATCTCATCTAGTACCTACTCGTATATTGTAGTTGCAAGAAGTTTATGATCAGTGCATTGTGCGCTACTATTTTGACTAAACTTATTTTTATTTTGATCTAAAATGTATACTCTTTTTCAAACTCGCTTCTTCCACTCTCTTGATACACATACTTTCTCTACTCTTTTTAACAATTAAACTGGCAATAGTCAACCCGCTAAGGCATGGTCCTGAGAAGGAGAAACTTTGAAATCAAACCCCTATCGCTCTGTTCACGCAACGTAAATACACTCTTATTAAAACCATGGTTCTTTTTGAGATTGAACGGATCTTAAGATACTAGAAAAAAATGCAACATATATTACCTTACAAACTCCCTCTGTTTTAATTATAAAAGTAACAAGTCTCCCACAAAATACATCTTCACATAAACTCATAAGCAACATAATATTAACATAATATGATCCGCAAAATATCTACTTACTTCAGTAATCATGTAATCCTAGACACTTAGAAGGAATCCCTGGAGGCACGATATGTAGACGACAGCCTACATTATGTACAACCTTGACCTAACTGTGTGAGAAGGGTTTTCTGGAAAGATCGATAATTTCCTGAGCTCATTAACAGCTACTTAGCTTCGTGCTCGGAGATTCTCGGCCAAAGTTGAAAAAAATCTAGCCAGATGACTGTTCATGAAAGAGCAGCATATCTAAGCTCTCAACCACGCCGAGAAGTCATCGAATGCTGTTGCTGTGGCTGAAATCTTCTAGATGACATCATCATCATCATCAACAGCTCATACTCCAAAGGGTTAGGGAGAAGTAGTAGGTATGTGGTACATACATATTTCGCCAGTCATGGTCATGACGTGGTGAGGACGAGCTTTTAGAGGCATGAGGAACAGGGTGTAAAGTTCACTCATCCTCGATAGAACTGGGAGGATCCTCCGACCAGACGGGTGTCGTATCTGGTGGGCAACTGCCCAACGATTGATGTCGGGGAAGTTATATATATTGTGTTCGCGCGGTAAACTAAAATTGCGCGATGCAGGATTTGTGTGACGTCAGGATTTTTAGGTATTTGATGCGTAGTTCGCATGTGGTGATATAGATGCCGCCACAAACTTGCAAATTTAGACTCTGAGATGCAATTAAGAATTTCGTAATGGAGAACTCAATAACACTTTTCCAACCCAAGGTCTCTGGACCTTGTCCGAAAGGGATATCGCGGCCCCGGCACACAGGCAACGGAAGGAACACGGGTGGGTTTTAAAAGTCTGACACTCCCTCTCGCTCCGCCCAGAGCGGGAGGAGTCATTTGATGATTTCCCACCCAAAAAAAAAAAATCTGTTGTAACTAGACTACAGACGGTTTTTAAATTCTTATCAGAATAGTCAGCTCTTGATACCTCGAGAGTTTCTTCGACCAGAATCAGTTTCCGACTAAACGGTTCAAAGAAAATTCAAGTTTTCGTAATAACTTATATCATCTGTCTAGCCTTTTCCCAACTATGTTGGGGTCGGCTTCCAGTTTTTCTTATTTTACATGGAGCGACTGCCTATCTGAACTCCATAATCCAGTTACTGGGTAACACGATACTTGGACTGGTTGTCATACTTTCGGGCTTCTGACAACCTGTAACGACTGTCAAAGATCTACGAATGACAGCCGGAAAAACATTAAAAGAATCTTATTGAGTTGTATTATTTCCAGTCTTATTTTTTTTTATTGTAATACTTATCAGGCACACTTTAAACTTATCTTTTTCGTGATCTTTTATCTTCTAACAGCAGTAACAGCTTTCAATGAACGTTTCTCTTATCGAAATAAAGTTGATTGCTATAAAGATGTAAACGGGCGATACTTATTTTGGTACAAAGTAAGATTGTACCAACAAAATTTATAAAAAAAACTTGAGAACCTGGAGGAGGTTCTCTTTTTCCTTTGTTAAAAATGTATTGAACAGGTCAGAACAAATCGCTAACCAAGAATATTGCGAAAAGCTGCACGATATTTCCCTATTGAAAATTCTTTGCAAAATTTTCAGAATACTATAAGCTTACCCACTATCAGCAATGTCCAATGAACCAAAATTTAAAAAAATCAATCCTTCAAAACTGCTACAACATTTTCAACTCGCCTGTCTCAACCAATCACAGCACAAACAGCATTAGGATTTGACAGTTAAATACCCACTTTTAAAAACTTCCTCAGAGAATTTGAAAACAAAATCGAATCGGTTTTTTCCCGCCCGTCTATAAAAAGCTGGGCTCCAATGTGTCCTAAGGCAATTCTCACACTTACCTGCGAAGTAGTGTTCCGTGTACCGGATCTATCTGATAAATGGAATGATCAGGAAACAAGTGTGAACGAGGCAGAATCGGTCCCAGCTAACTTATAGTCTAGCTCGTAAATCCGTTTGAATATTTGTTTTTTTTTTGTTAGTCTTTGAATCTGTTCGCTGATTCGAAATGTAGAAAAGATTTTTACGATAGAATCGTTGTTTCTAACTGAAAGCTGGAATTCCAATACTTATCGGAATATAGGAGAATTCCTAGTGAGAAAACATTTTATTGAAAGATAAAAAAGTAGCAATTGCAGCAACATTTATATCTTAAATTGCTTGCTATCTAAAGTTACGGGTGCTGTCATCGAAGAAAACTTTTATAAAATAGTCCCGACTGACACTAACATGCTTATAAAAATTATGGGTTACCTTACGGTGGAACTGATCCTCAAACTGCACTGACGTTCTCAAAAAAAGCACCTAAACAAATCCAAAATCTGTATAGTATTCAAATCGCCACCGCACCGATGAAAAAAAATTATGATGATTTCCACAGATAAAATGAGAGCCGCATCATCTGAATCGAGCCTTACAACACTCACACTAAACTTCAAAACCGTCTCCTCCAAAAAAACGCGAGGGCGTAAATTTTAATAATGATGCAAAAGAAAACACCAAAACTTGACTATAATGAAAACAAGGCTCCTCCCACGACATTACTCGCGACTGCACACACAGTCTAACGGGTTAAATTTTGAATAAATAAATAGTCGAGCACCTGCACACGGCATTTAAGTGGCCATTAGCTTCTCAAAAGGCTATCATTGTTATTATAATTGTATTCTTATGGCATGTGGGAGAATTGTTGGCTTATTTCTGCGTTCATTTATTTTGGACTGAACATGAGAACTTCATGCAGACTGACAGATGAGAATTTAATAATAAGGTACTTAGGTTAAGAAATTCTGGAGCCTAATTGCAGATAAGTACCTACCTAGAATACCTCTTAGCGAAACCATTCATGCTGAACGATTTTTATAAATTTCAATCTTATAAAAATTGCATCGAATGATCTACGATTTAAACAAAAAGGGCGTATTTTAAAAGATCTGGTTTACAATCTACTTAAGAGCGCTTATCCTAAAAGTTGGTAACGTCACAAATATTTCGCTGTTTTGATTAATTTGGAAATATTTGACATCTATTTGCGACGTTGCCTACTTTCAGAATAAACACTCTTAATCCCTTATCTTCGACACTTTCTAAGAGAAAAAAGAAACTGGGGTATTCTTTAATAAAAATCTCGTACAAACAGCAATTTTAAGTTGCGTACAAGATTCGTCTTTATCCTGAAAATTTTCTCGAATTTTACTCCAACGTTTTTCTCCAGTAGTAATTTAAGTCGCCTCTCGATCCGAACCTTTTGTACATAACAGTATGACCGTATTATGCTAAACAACTCGGGGCAATTGCAGAGCGCCTCCGCCTGCATTCATGGGCCATTCTCATTTCAATGGCGAATTACCATGGAAAATTGAACGAGCGAATTATGTGCCTACCCGCCTTTGCAAGGAAGTTTGATGAATGTATCAAGTTGATACGGAAGACACGAGCGTAAATGCTTTTTTATAAAATAAATTTAATGCATATTATTTAGGATGGTATCTTAGGACCGCAGTCTAAAATAAATTAAAACAAATGTGAAATAACTAAGTAATTGTTCTAATTTGTTTTCATAATTTATTTTATACTAGCTGCATCCTCCGGTTTCACCCGCACAAGGCTCGATCCCGTAAGGATATCGGGATAAAAAGTATTCTATATCCTAACCCAAGTCATGGTCTACCCATGTGCCAAACTTCATCCAAATTCGTTCAGCCGTTTTTTCGTGAAAGTGTAACAAATAAACAAGATAGTTAGAATCGTTAAGATATCTGAAAACATAGCATTTGTCAGAGCTAAGAGCTAATGACATCATTAGGGTGCTTTATATAACTAGGATTTAATTTGTCAATGCCTGTTTGATGTTAATCAAGACCACAATTTAAATTAATTTATCACCAATTGTTTCAGGTTCCAGCCATCAACCACGTTGACTTCAATCTATCAAACTGAGACATTTCAAATAACTGTCAGACAAACAATTATCTCTCTGTCGCCTAATGAACTCGTGCGCAGAAACCACATTAATTTAACTTCCATAAAGTAATTGTATTTATTAGAATGCGTGGCGTTGAGTGAAGTTTTTATATCGGCTCAATTAGCGAGCAATTAAACGTCTAAGTGGGAAGTTAATTAACGGGAGTAAAATAATTAAGATAAGGTATATTGATCTTAGAACAACTTTTATTACTTGAACTGAGTCTTTACAAAAAGGCCTCAAACACCAAATTAATGATTGCGTCAAAGAAAAAGTTTTCATGTTGAGTGCGCGCAAGATCAGTCAGCGCGCGACTGGTGGCGCTGGCGATAATAAATTCTATACTATTATATTTAAAATATTAAATATATTCTATATTCATAATAATCTTAATATTATTAATCTTATAAAACGTGACTAAGTAATAACAGCCGCATGGTTCGATCTATCAAGTTAAGCTACGCTTGCCGGGGTTGGTCTGTGGATGGGTGACCATCTTAACATGGTACCGGGACTCCTCCATGCCGCGGAAAGCAAGTTAAGGCTGTCATTCGTGGATCGTTGACAGTTATTACGGGTCGTCAGAAGCCCGAAAGTCTGACAACCAGTCTTACCAAGGTGTATCGTATTACCCAGATGGGTTGTGGAGGTTAGATAGGCAGTCGCTCCATGTAAAATACGGTATTCAGCTGCATCCAGTTAGACTGGAAGCCGACCCTAACATAGTTGCGAAAAGGCTAGGCAGATTGATTGATATAAATAATTATTAATTAATTAATTAAATAATTCTATAATTAATTTGACCTTACATAAATGACAAGCCGGCGCGGCGGCGGCCTACTCGTACTTATTAGTTCCGATTTCAGCCACGCGCAGACTTATCTTGCGAGGATTCTAGTCTTGAAGACGAAATTGGCCGTCATTTTGGTGTAATCATTGTTTTAAATTCGAATTTACGACCATTAAAAAAGTTGTACTTAAACCTTTTACAAAAAAAATGCAAGGTGGCTCGATTTAGGAGTCCAGGAGTGTAGCTATTTCCTGATGTACTATTTGATTCAAGTGAACTTTTAACACTGAATTTATAACTAACTCGTTGGTTTAGTAGTCGCAAGCACTATTGCTAAGTATGGGTTCGATTCCCGGGTAAGGCAAAACAAAGGCGAACCAAAGGAATTTTGTAAAGTGGGCCGGAACGTTCTCTAAGTCGTATGGGTTGGAGTGTGGTGTGAGACAGGGGGGGTTGATGTCTCCACGGCTCTTCAACCTCTATATTAATGATCTCATAGTCGAGCTCAGTGGTATGCGTGTCGGCTGCCGGGTTGGTGGTGTTAGTATTAACAGCATCAGCTACGCGGACGACACGGTACTGCTGGGCCCGATTGCGGGATCTATCAGATAAATGTTGAAGGTCTGCGAGGAGTATGCTGCCTTGCACGGCCTTGTGTACAATGTCCGTAAATGCGAATACATGGTCTTCAAGGCCGCCGGTAAGTGCCCAAATCATGAACCTAGTTTTTCTCTAGATGGTATAACCATAAATAAAGTCCACCAATTTAATTACTTGGGGCACATACTTACCGACGACCTTAAAGATCCCTTTAATCCATCCAAAGGTTGTCTGTAAAAGATCGCTTTTAGCGATAAGACCGCCCATTCTGTCACCCTATGTAAAATGACTACATTTTTATCTGTATTTTTTATGGTGTATATAATAAAGAATATTCTATTCTATTCTATTCTAAAGATAATGCAGACATCGAAAGGGAACGTAGGGCACTGGCGGTCCGAGGGAACATGTTGGCCCGTAGATTCTCTCGTTGTACGGACCAAGTCAAAATCACTCTGTTCAAGGCGTTTTGTCAAGGTTTGTATGCGGACTATGGGCCAGCTACACCAAAAGATCACTAGATGTCTTACGCATCCAATACAACAATGTTTTTAGGATGCTGTTGAAACTGCCCCGTTTCTGTAGCGCATCGGAGATGTTTGCTCAGAACCGAACTGACGGCTTCCATGCTGTAATTCGCAAAAAAGTCGCATCACTGATGCGTAAAGCGCGGGTCAGTGACAATAGCATCCTGAAAACAGTAGTGGAGAGCCCTTACTCCCCTTTTCTGAGGCACTATGTGGGGAGAATGGTCAGGTAGCATATATATATTCCTTGCTTTATCGTTCTCTGCACATCCTGCCGCAGTCACCAGCTATTGTTATATTTTTTATGTTTTATGTACTACTAACACTAGTGATAAGGTATTTTACTAACAAATTGGACCATATTGTTGTCCGAAATAAATAAATAAGGCAAAGTGTTGTTGGGTCATCCATCTGGAATTTCTCAGTAGCAGCCCGGAATCTATAGATTTGTGCCCGGTTGATGGCAATAGGCTCGTCCCCAGTTACTTAAACATAACTGGTAAATTGTGTGTGTGTTGGTAAACCTTTCCCTAACCCTTCGGGAAATACGGGCGTGATAATGATGATGAATTTATGACAAAAACTTAATGCTTGCTAGTTTGTTTCTGTAAAAAAATTGCAGGAGTATTAAAAAGAAGGTGAGAACGTTGTAAGATCCAAGTTAAAAGGATTTTAAACTTTTAATAAAAATAACAAGCAATAACATTTGAGCCCAAAGCTTCAAGTGCATGATAACTAGATCAGGGGTATTTGTCTGGAGGTCTGCTCGGCTTGGGCGGGGCACCGCCGTGTCTTTGTGGAGGTGATCGGCGGCAGTGATCTCTCCCGTCCAGCCCTGGTCCAGGCCATGGTACGGAGCGAGAGGCGAGAGGGCGTGGGAAGCCGTCACCTTCTTCTGCGAAGCAGCAATGCTCGCGAAGGAAGAGGCGGAATGCGTGAGGTAGAGGCAAATTTCGCACCCTCACGCCCCTAGCAGCCGCAGGAGACGCCTTGGGCGTTGGGAATCGCAGGCCGATTCCCGGCCCCCGTTGGCGCGGGCTTACGGACGGTGAACAATGGGTAGCTCGCTGTCCAATAAGGACAGGCCGTGGTCGACGGCGCGTTGTGTTCCACGCGCGCCTCAAAGAGATGTCAGCATAACTGACGGGGTCCGCTAGAACCGATGCCTGCCGGGGTCGCGGGAAAATCCGAAAGGGATACCGTGGCCCCTGGTAACTTACAGGCAACTGAAGGAACACGGGTGGGTTTTAGTCAGTAAGAGTCTGACACGCCCTGCCGTGCCGCTCCGCCCAGAGAGGGAGAAATCATTTGATAATTTCCCACCCTAAAAAAGGGGGTATTCGTCAATTTATCAACTTTTACCCACCAATGAACACATGGTAACGATCGCTCTCGAATAATACTAACCGGACTTCAAAAGAAACGTTTAATTCAGTTCAGGGTCAGTACAAAACGCACCCAAACTATAAACCCGACATTTTCATTACACACCCCAGATTTATATACATAGAGGTCATCCAAGAAAATGAGACTAGCAAGCCGAGTTGGCAGGATACTTGTGAATACTACTATTTCTATTTGGACTCTGTTTATTCGTTCGTTGATTGCAATGCATGCTAGCAACATAACAGTTTAGTGAATACATTTACTCCGTTGATATTTCAGCGATCTTTTAACGGGAAAATGGGTTGATGTTTGCATTCAAAATGGCGGATGTCTGTCTAATGAATGGGTGTGTAGGGTTGTGTGTAGAATGGATATAATGTGACGTGTATGAACTGATAGTACAATTCAGAATTTATGTACTGCTGTAATCTAGGTGTAACCTACCTTTATGTGTTTTTTTTTCGATTGTGTCAAACGTGTATTCCATTTTCATTATAGCTACATTTAGAACTAATTCCGTATGCATCCTCAATGTTACTCGATCTAAACTCTACTTGACTGCATAGGTAACTTAATCGTTTGGAAATGCAATAATGTTATAACACACTGCACGTATATCCATACAACTATGTAGGTAGGTACTTTAGTTAGATTCTTCTCCACAAAACAAATACCAGCAGCACCGCAAAGAATTTTCGTTTGGACTATTTCACCGGCGTTGTCTTCCCAACTTATTATTCGTTTCAAACAGAGGGTGCCTCAAACACACCACTTAGACACCAAACAAGGGTGTATTAAGTGTGAGTTAAAATTTAAATTGATTCCACCCTCCCTTGGGAGAAAATTCAAATAGTGCATGGTGTGATCTGAAGCGGGAGACACAGTGTTTGTGGGATTCTTTTTCTGTAAATTGGACGCTTCGGGGCGTTTACACACAAAAAGAATGGGGAATTAGAATGTGCGTATATGTGTGGGTGGCGGGATGTACAAATGGCGATGACACGCTTCATTTGTCGAGGGAGTTGGCAAGCTTGTGGCCAGAAACTATACGATAAAGGGACAGTTTTGGCTGTGTGCGTGCAGGGGTTAAAACGAAAGGATTGGAGGAACTTTCCTCTTGTAAAACTTCTTGCTTTCTAGGAATTGATTTCATAAGTTTTTCATAGATCAAGTAAATACTAAGAAGTTGGTCCGTAATATACAAAAGAAAGATTCTAGCTAAGTTTCATATTCATTCAACAAAACAAAGCCGCACAGAATATTTTTGAATACGAAATACCGAGCGAGACCATTAAGTCCAAATCAGTTTAAAAAAGATTCCCGTACAGAAATACCGTCGATCTAATTAGCAATTCTTCAGTAATTCAAAGGAAAAAATTCAAATTTCTGTTTCGGATCGTTTACCGCTGTACACAAGGTTCGCGAGGCAGGCTCGCGGGGCAGATGAGCTGTAATATCATGCAAATTTCCACGAGTTCACGTAGGGAAGCGAAGAGGAGAAAGAATCGAGTTGATTCGATACAATCGTTTCTTGAAAGTAGAATTTGAAATCGAGAAAGACAAGTGGTATTGATATGTGCATTTGCTTTATTGAAGACTGTTTAAAAAATATCAATGACAAAAATAAGTTTCTTTAAAATCCAATACAATAAAACTTTTTTAAATCAACTACGGGACACTATACTGAATTCTAGTCTTAGGTTCGTGAATTTAGCGATTCGTTTAAATGTAAGCTGGCTAGATTTCCAAGTCCTGTTAAGAAATTAGCATTCGAGTTTTCCCGATTCCGAAACTCGTATTTCTACGATTCACTTCACTAAGTTTAAGTATGAAATTCGTTTTATTTTTTGCTTTCATTTTCTTAGGGTTTTGGGTCATGTCGTAAAAATGCTTTTACATTCGTCTCGCTTACAATGTTAACAAAGGCTCGACTATTTTCCAAGCAGAATGCTTAATTGACTGAGAATTTTGGTACATTATACTTTTAAAATGAGGACCCTAATGGCTCCAAACAGCCTGTAATAGAATATGATGCTGATACTGTATTATATTTAAACTGTTATCTTTTATGGAGGTCGTATGTAAGACATCTTTTAGTTTTTTTTTTTTAGGTGAAGCGATCGTGTACCTTTTGAATTTGTATGTACTACTTTTCAACGAAAAGAGGAAATCTTTGGCAACAAACTAACAAATGTCTCTCTTACAAAGTAAAATGTAAAGTTTTGTTAACTCATAAAACCTGACCGAGGTAGAAAATATATGCATTGAATAAATTAATATTTTAACATATTTAAAAACTACATCTTGTAGTTCTTATTCCCAAGAACATCGGATATTAGGACCAAAAACCAAAGTCTTAGAAACCAAAAAAAAGATACTTGATATAACACACACATAAACACATTTGCCCTTTTCGAAAGACGATGCCCTTCTGCCATCTGCCCAAATCAATCTTAAATATTGAATTTGCTTCGTAATCTGATGGAAACTTTTACGGGAAACGAGTTCTATTACGTTTTAACGCAATTTGTATCGAGTTTTCACCTTCCAGCGTGTAGGTGGTACTTCAAACTTATAAACAGGGGGATTCAAAATTTAATTGCAGACGTGAGATGAGCGAGGTATAATACATAATATATTGTACAGTTATAAATGTATTAATTTTCAATATGAAATGTTTTTGCGTACCTACCTAAAGTGAGTTGTAAAATTGTTCGTTTGGAATGCTTTTGGGTTTGTTTTAATGGTTCTGTGGAAATTGGAATATAATGCTGATTAGAATACTAGGGTTTAGCTTGCAAAAAATATGATTAATAAAAATAGTATTATTGACTATTCGGTTTTTGCTTGTAAACTGAACGCAGTTGAATTCTTTGATTTTTTTATTTATTGTCTGATCCACGTTTAACACATGAAGTATCCGTACAGTTTGACTGCACTATTCTGACCAATAATAGGAGATCAATTGTAGTACCTAATTACTACCACGTGGGGAAGTAATGACTGTTAAAAGAAGTACTTTACATCTTAAGCTTTCAAAGTCTTGTGCCGAAAAAATACAACCAATAATACATCCCGATTTAAAATGGGAGCATATTTCATACTTCGTTTATCGTATCTCATACATCATTTAAAAGCGATTTAACAATGGAAATCCTCGCGTCGATACATTGACAGAGCGCAGTATATTCGCCTGCATTATTCCCAGCTTACAGCTGTAATCCCAATTTTCAACGGTTGGCAACACTTTTTCGGGCTTCGACGGGCCGCGATGGATTATAGGCGAGTGTTGGAAACTTTGGTCCTTTCAGGCGGAGTTCTGTTTTTAAGTGTACACCTTATTAATTAGTTAAACCCTTCGTTTTGTGATGAAAGTTTTAGGGGGCGTCCGATGTGCCTTTGTTATATTTTAAAGGGATAAGTGTGACGTGCTGAAGGCTAAGTACGTTTTATTTTTTTTAAATTTCAATTTGCTTGTTTGCCTTTGAACTGGTTGGTAGGTTGTACCAAAAACTGAGCTCTATTCTGACTGCTATACTCAGCTAGCAGATAAAGAAGCAATCTAGTAGGATGCACAATCTGTCAAGATTCAGGAACTTGTCAACTATCGACCCATGTTTTTTAGGTAGGTAAAATGACCGTTTTGAGAAACAAAAGTAATTCTTTTCTGATTTGCATCGCATTTAAGCTTGAGATAAGAGCAGAAGAATGATGAAGTCATAGAAGCCTATCTCTAGACTATGATTGTGTGTGTATTGTTTAAAATGTTCATTTACCTACCAGGATAATAATATTTGTCACTGTTACGGTCTTGTGTTTACCAGACATCTTTGAACATTTCCGATAATAAAAATAAAAAAACATTTATTTCAGGTGACAAAGGCCCATTGATACCTAATACCCATAGACCTAAACATACATATCTTAGTATAAACAAGACTTGTGTTAGTATATAAGGCTTTTAAGATTATACTAGTAGCACCTGACTTTGTTCTAGCTTGACTTTGTGCTGTCCTGTGGAACTTGTCCGCGGAAGCGACGGTACATCACGTCCAGCGGTCAAAAGTCTTCTTTCATGACTAGGGGCAGATAACAATTCGGTACACGCTCCAAGAACGTCTTGAACCTATTAAGCGGTTTTTTTACTAGACCAAACAACCCAAATGAAAAGTGTTGCCAAATAAAGACATTATACACCAAATGATAGGCTGTTTTTTAGCCACCGCCCATCAGATTATGCAAACGACTTAACTATTCACAAAATTACATTCCACAAAGTCTGTTTCCAAACTCAATCCATTCTTATTTTGCCTGTTTGGTTATCATAAATCTTTTGTTATCTTTACAAACGTTTTCCATTACCATTTTTATTCGGTATTTTACATTAACGTGCGCGTTTGAGTTAATGTTTTGCTTCGATAACTTTTTCGGAATGTGATTTCGTTTTTTCAGCCGTTGAATATTATCATTAAGTAAACGTTTAAATAATTATTAGAACTCTTTAAAAGACGAATTATAGTCTTATATCATAGTTCTTATTAATGTGAAATGAATGAACATCTACGAAAACTACCAACTTATGTACATAAAGGTAAACTTAAGAAAATAAATTGTATTAAATTGACCACAAATTTCACTTGTCCGTTTAATCAAATCACAACTGTCATTCTTTGTATGAAATGGATATAACAGTGTAAATCGACGTAGTGTGTCATTATTTTCCTTGACTGTGCATACAGGCTTCTTTTGTAACCGACTTTGAAAATAGGAAGAAGTTCTCAGTATTGCAATTTCCAAAAAAATAAAATGATTACAACCCGAATTTTATAACTGTGCGCCTGTCAAAGTCAAAATTTTACAGTGTATGTGGTTTAAATAATAACAACTTAACGAATAATATGACAGAACTGTGCAGACGACACGAGTTGTGTAGAGCGTATTAAGAGGCGTCGGGGCACTGAGGAGGTAACCAGGCGGGTGAGTTCAATACTAACAACTTACGATTTTGACAGGTCCAAGCGCACAGTTATAAAAATCGAGATAAACAAGAAAAATAGACAAAAAATTATCAAACCATCTTGATTTTCTAAATACTATTTCCGAGACATTTTCGTTTACATATAGAGTTGTCTAAAGCGGCGGTTTTCTGGCAACGTTGTCCCGCCAGACATCCTAATGACGATAGGCTTGCGACCGCCGAGTGGGGCTTACTCCACCTCGCTTTATATCCAAAATGGAGCACCCGTTTACATACTATTTGTGCTGAGCAGAATATATTTGTGCATTTTAACTTGAGTTTTGGAGGGTTATATTTTTATGAGTTAGTATTATTAGAGTAAAAAAACCGACCAAGTGCGAGTCGGACTCGCACATGAAGGGATCCATGCCACCGTACAATATTTATAAAAACGCCGAAAAAAACACGTTTCTTGAATCGGGACCCCCTTTAATTTTTAACAAATTAACAATCTGTGGAAATTTCAACTATCTACCTATTACGGTTTGTGAGATACAGCCCGCTGACAGGCAGACAGACGGACGGACTGCCGAGGCTTAGTAATAGGGTTCCGTTTGGCACCCTTCGGATACGGAACCCTAAAAAAGAATTCAGGAAATTACTAGATCTAATGAGTCTTAACTTTGTCTAGCACATTAGTAAATTCTGCTATCTTATCCCAGAGGCTATCGTGTCCCAGCCGTGGAACGCTGGGACACAAGCCTCCTCTCAGTGACAGAGAGTGGGCCGAAATCCACCACGCGGGCCCAGTGTAGGTAGGTAGATGTCACATGTCTTCATGAATTTTTAGTTCTAGGACATGCCGGCCTCCTCACGATGTTGTCCTTTACCATTTTGAGAGCAGTGTTGATGAAATAATTTACATAAAGTAAAGCGCTACCACGACTCCTTCTTACAACAAAACGTAGATTGACTTTAGTCATCATCATCTACCCAGTATTTTCTGTCTATAGGTCTTTTTTTTTGAGTGGTTAGTGACGAGCCTTTTTTTGTTTTCGGGTGGGAAATTATCAAATAACTTCTCCTTCCGCTCTCGACGGAGCGCGAGGGCGTGTCAGACTCTTACTGACTAAAACCCACCCGTGTTCCTTCAGTTGACTGTACGTTGCCAGGCGAATCCTTTTCGGACTTTTCCGCGACCCCGGCAGGCCGATGCCTGCGATGTCTGCGAGGACCGATGTCCTAGCAGACCCCTTCAGTAGTGCTGACATCTCTGAGGCGCGTGTGGAACACAACGCGCCGTCGACCCGGGCCTGGGGGCCTACTCCCCAAGCGAAATCCGTAGTTTCGGCCGTCGTTACTGGCGCTTCGCTCTCCTTCTCACTTACGGTATGTTTGTTTGTGAGAGGGAGAACGAAGCGCCAGTAACGACGGCCGAAACTACGGATTTCGCTTAGGGAGTAGGCCCCCTGGTCCGTATCGAACGGTGAGCTACCCATTGCTCTACTGTTAGTGACTAGCCTGGCATCAGAGTTTTTATGCCGGTTTTTAGCCTCAGACTTGGCTTCATGCTTCATATGCCGTCTATAGGTACATGACACAAATCTTTACCAAAAATACCTGACCCTATGGATCCCATAGAGTTAAAAGCTAAACAGCAACTCCCTACCTAGGTACTTAAAACGGGTTACCTAAAATACCTATCTATTTTAGGTATCCACCTAATGAACAAAATTTCTACAATGGTCTAGAACGGTCGGGACTAAGTAAATGGATTAAATGTCATTGTGATGTCGAAACGTAATCCACCCGCACCATTTTAACATTATTGGAACAGAAGGATCTTTTTATAACGAAGGAAAAGGTTACTTTTTCAGTAGTTCTTTGTTTTACCTAGTGAGACTCCTCATTCGAAGAAAAAAATGTTAGGTACTAAATTATTATTTTAGTTTGCACTCTTTACATCTGTTTTGATGAGAAAAGTTTATTTCTGTGGAACAACACTGATTACAGCGCCCTAATTGCGTAACACACGATCAATCACAACATTCATTGCGTTGTTTACGTTGTTGAGCAGTAAAATAATTCAAACATATGAAGCGATGGACTAGCAATATTCTTCAAAATTATTCAGATTGTGTTTCATCATATGTTACCCAAGTAAGGTGCAGGTCTAGCATTACCTTTTATACTTTATGTAGACCTCCTGATCGAAACCTACAGCTGGATGCAGTAGAAGATATGTTAGAATGATGAAATAGTGAAACACAGGCTGGCTTGCAATGAATAGAACTTTAATTCCGTTTACCTCATCAATAGTGTACATAAATACACTAGTGTAGTACTTTTGTTACACAGACACAATAACATCAAGCCAATTCTTGGCAGACGGACTGGTCATCATCATCATAGCAGTTCAACAGGCCACTGCTGTACTTAAGTCTCTCCAATTGTACGTCATTCAACTCGTTCCCCGGTAACTCTCATCCAGCTGCTATCAGCCACCCTACGAAGATCTCTCCACCTAGCCGGAGGGCGTCCTACCTTACAAAATACAATAGACGACGTATATTTAGTAACCTAATCCGCTTAACCGTTCTTAAGCAGTCATAAAGAACCCTGTAAGAAATCGACACGTGTTTCACCTCTCAACGAGGCATCCTCAGGATGGCTATTGACGTGTTGCGAACCCGGACCCGACGTGTGAACACGTCAAGCGTTGAGAGCAGATTAAGCGGATTAGGTTACTAAATATACGTCGTCTATTGTATTTTATAATGGATTTCCGCAAAGTCGCGCCTGAATCAATTAACTGTCCTACCTTACGTTTGCCGCTTCGCGGTATTCACTCAAAAACACGTCTACCCCAACGGTCATCTGTTCTGCGGCTAATATGGCCGGCCCATTGCCACTTCAACTTGCTTATTCTGTAAGCTATGTCGACAACTTTGATTCTCTGCCAGATCCCTTCGTTGTGGATTCGTTCCCTGAGACGGATTGGTCAATATATTATTTTTATTTAAAAAAACTGTCGTACTTTATAAAAAAACTGTAGTCCCTACTTCAGGCCTTGGTTTTCTTCATAAGATTTAATAAAACCGCAGCAAAGGTAGTCGGATTATTTTAATATCTTATAAAAAAACACAAGTTGACATTTTCAATCATTCTGATTGTTGCAATACAAAAACGACTAATAGTAAAACCTGAATTCATTGCTTGCCGTTCTCACTACCCACGGAAAAAACAAAGCACCGTATCAACCAATAGTAGTACAAGAAAGCCAGACATAACCAGTTCAAAACAAATGACTACCTATAAATCTAATTTCAAAATCCTGAAAGCAGTTCACAAAAACGTATAACATATAGCTAGTAACCTCTTGTCCGTTTCATTCCACGACTGACCATTAGGGACTAGCAAAACGGCTAATATACATAACTATAGAATGATAAAATACTGTCTAACAATGGTACGACCACATGAGAATGTTCTCTCTCATACAATTGTACTGCGTTAATTTTTTGTGTAGCACAGAGGCTTTTAGGGGACATTGATTAATAGTCTAAAGAGGCACATGTATCTCACTTTTTATTTCACGGCCAGTTTAAGAAGACCTCCCCCTCCTCTCTTTGTCATTCACAGTTTTAACGGAACGGGGAGTTATCAGCTATGATCACGTGTCTGGTTAGGCTGGTCGACGAGGTGTTTTCAAAAGTGCGTTCATTTCAGTAGGAGAGCTTTAAAGGAAATCGCTTGTGTCATTGCCACATTATTAGTATTAAGGGCTTTTTGGTAGATAGCGTGGTGTGTGGTTTATATTTTATTTTATTTTCTGGGTGTATTTTTTTTTTTTTTGCGTTGTTTCAAAGTCAAAGTCAAAGTCAAACAATTTATTTCAATTAGGCACATAAAAGGCACTTATGAACGTCAAATATACAAAAAAATAGAATTGATTCTAGTCGCCCCTTCCAAAAGGTAGTTTTCGTATGGAGAAGAATGGGCAAGAAACTCCACCGTTACTCTTTTAAAATGTTTTTACAATATTTTGTATACATTAATTATATAATTATATGTGAAGACGATTTGTTATATTAGGTACCTATTTGTCCCTAGATTAATAAGAACTACTAGAGACTTATAAGCAATTTACCTGTCACTTATTATTTTACGTGACATAACCACATATTAATACAGATGGGTCACTCAGCAGTTTAGATATGAAGCTACATGTACGCGACAGGCCCGTCTTGCTGGGCCAATTCACTGAGTGTAACGTAGTCAGAAGATCTAAGAGTTACGCGATAGAAAGAGAGGCAACTTCTAGGTGAATATAACTGTAGGTAATTAGTGCTGTGCGACCTGAATTGCACTTTATTATGTCGTAGCAAGAGTCGCTTTTTATTTAAATGATTTTGCGGCGTATCCCATCTGTTTTAATCTGTGCTATAACTAAAAATTTTGAAGCACTTTCTTATAATAATACCTTGTTTATGACGTGTTACATGTTAGCACAGCATTGTTTCTATTATTCACTCAATAGCCTTCTGTTTAGCTTAATCTCTATATCTGTGTTTTCTAGCAACTGTATTTCCTCGAAATTCACATGTCGGTGAAGTCTATGTTCGCAGGCTTCAGTTAAATTGAATAAGGATAAGTTATTTTACACATAAGTAAAGAGTTTTACAATTAGAAGAGCATATTCAAAATTCAAAAGTAATTTTTTCAAATTAGGCTTAGAATCAGCACTTTTCGAACGTCATAATTACATAAGACAGTCCCCCAAAAACGACCACCTTTCACCACTTCCCAGGCTTAAGCAGGGAAGAAGAAGTGGCGCAATAAACTCCCCAGCAGAATCTCCCCAGCATAGATCGGCGAGTTGGTGAGTTTAAACGACACCACAAAAAAAAAACTTACTTCCGAAAATGTTACGAACACATACAAACCATACGCCGAAACAACAATTTAACTACTTACTTCGATGATTTTTTTGCATAAACTTGGCGCTGTTGTAACAATTAAATTTCCTTGTTTCTTTAATGGATACGTAATCCAAATGTTACCTTTAACATTCAAAACCTTATTTTCAGAATACTTTCCCGTTTTGATAAAAAGATCCCAAGCTTTTATCGTAACGGCAATCCGCTTATTGTGGTCGCTCAAAATACCTAAGACTAATGGCCTAAGCAGTACACAAACGGAAAAATAAAAGAATTAAAATGGTGGAAAACATTTCATTAAGAAAAAAGAAATACAGTTAATGGTGTGATGTGAAAACGTTGAGATATAAACCTGAAACAGATTTAGGTTACGACACTTTAAGCAGGGGGATATGGACTGTTGTCCAATTTTTTTTTTTAATTGCTGTATCTGCAACTGGAAAATATTTTTTCATAATTTGAATCGAAAGTATTACAAATCACGAAACTTGCAAAAAAAAAATTCAGACGCAAAAAACAGAGTAAGTAGTTCACGTTTGTCCATGTCAAATTAGAGTTTCATACCAATAAAACAGTAGAAATTATATTAATACGTGAAGCAAAAACTTTGTACCCCTTTTTACGAAAATTACGCGGACGTAGGAGTATGAAATTTTTCACAGTTAAAGTTTATATGGAGAAGGAGTGCAGAAAGCTAATATTTTTATATAATATAGGTAAATTAATTAAAAAAACATTACACACACTACCATGTGTTTGAAACAAGATGGCTACCAACTAAATGAAACAACATCATGACATTTAAATGAATTATGTTCACATTTCGACCTCTGGGCGACCACTAGTATCAATAAAACAGTAGAAATTACTGTTGTGAAAGAAAAACACAATTTCATAACAGCATCACTTCCCGTAGCGTAACGTACACATACACTTATTCGGTTACTTTCCCCGGCCATTAAAAGCCGCAGATAAGCTGAGTTGCTGTCAACTGGTAACATCGTTAATTTCTCGGGAACTCCAGTTTTTATTGTGCGTAATTTTCCTTGCCCGGGAAATATATTGCTCGCACCGTCGACATGTGACACAATTTACGCATTTATCTTTGTGAGAGCAATAAAAATGATGGTCCGTTGATTTTCTCCGGGCGATTAATTAAGTGCTTGAGCCTTAGTATTTGAACTTAGTTTCGCTTTTGTTACTTTTTCTTGTTTTTCTTTTAGTGGGCAATAAGAACGGCTTGTTAGTTTTATTTGTTTTGTTGTAATCGTTTGTTCGGTACATAAAATGTTTATAGACGTAATAGATATTTCTATTTAGTCTCATCTTTAGTTAGTTTACTGTCGGTTTTGTTTTAAAGCAAGCTTTCCAATTCCAACATGAGTGAGAATTCACTATTAAGTTCTCATTATCTTTTTTCAAAGGAAATGGAAACCCTTAATTAAGACTTCTCAACACCACTAAACCCTCAAACTGATTCAAGTTAAAATACTTCTCAACGGCCATAAACGAAACAGCTGTTCCATTTTCGAATCCTGGTTACCTGATACCTAACATACGAAGGCTCCCTTAAAATGTACACAGCTTAAGGTACAGATGCGCGCGTCTGTAGCCTCCCGAAGTTCCGAGCTGTCCCGAAGGTATCCCTCCCCTCAGTACCGTTTCAATTGCCAGGGAGGGTGCACGCGTTTGGGCGGAAAATCCGCCCACGGAAAATTCGTAACGCCGGTAATTTTTTTGCTAGTGCTGTGTTGTGAAACGACTTTGTGATTGGACTTGTTGTGTTGTTCATGGATCTATTGGATTGGTGTAAGTATTTTTTTTATTATAGGTTCTTTTATTTTTTTTTGAAAATGTTGTTTTTTCTTTTTGGAAAATATTGTTTCGTTGAATGGTGTTAAGATCGAAAATTTAACTAGATTGTTTTATATTGTTCGCATAATGAGAACTAGAGACTTAAAATGATTAATAAAATTATGTTTTTAAAGGTGATGGAACTCGCGTACCTATCCTTACATCTAACGAAATTCCAGTTAGAAAAATAATAAACAAAAATGTACACCATGTCTAAAAGTAATTACTCTGGCCCATTAACGAGACCTCATTAAACTGTACAAATAAAGGAAACTGCATTTTATTGCTTGTACAAACAATAATTATAAAGTTTCGCGTGGTTACGACAAATAAAGGCGTAAAGCGTAGCGTGATATTATTTGAGAATGGATAGTAAAATATAATTTATGGACCACTACTATAATTGTTACTATGATTAGCTAAACGTGTGTATTTTTATGTAAATAGCTGTAGCAGTAATCACTTGACTATTTTAGTGACAATTTTTGATGAACAAATTATCTTTTACCGGCTATAAATTTACAAAAAAAAAAAATTGTATATAAATTATTTAAGTATTTGTTTTTATAATATAAGTAGGTACCTAAAATAAAGCAAATCAAAGCAAGCACGAGCTGTTATTATAATGAAGCTTTTAACAAAAATGTTTTTATTTAATTTGACTATGAAAACAGATTTTGCAGACGATTCACTGAACTTAATCCGAAAGGGTGCAACTGTATAATTAAAAAAACGAATGTATTTGATCGCGCGTTAGTAAAAGAAAAATAAACAATTGTATAAATCATCAAACAGTTTTTTAGGAACCTGTATTATAACAACTTAAATGAGGTAGGTATTCGTGTTGTATGAACACACCAGCGACCTCACACGAGTTACATTGAAATACATTTTGTACATTAAGATTCAATAGCAAAAAACTTAAAAATTAAAAGAAAAAGGTACAAAACTGTACCTCAGGCAGCACAACCCAACATTTAACTCTTTTCGTGAGCACAAAAGCTAAGGTCATCGCCAAACAAAAATAACCCTCGGAGATCCAACTCACGATTATTCAAATATTATTCTTAGACCCTATCTGTTTCACTTGTATCAACAACGTCTAACACGAATTTTAAAAAGAGTAACATAAATTACTGGGACGCCTTCGAACACGACAGTACCGGACACAAACCATCAGGAATAAAGTCATTTAAATCTATTGTCATCTTTGGTGTATCACTGAAGAAAACAACAAGGAAATGTAGCTTAAAAAACTGTTGCTGTTCAAAAATCAACCTTATATCTTTGATCTTTGGGATAGGGGGTAAAAAATTGGATGTATCGTGATAGTTGTTCTGGCACAAAGAGGTAGCGATAAAACAGATAGCGGGGCACAAAAGGCTATAACAAAAGATATTATTGCGTATAAATATAGCGGCCTACGTTTCTGTATAATACATTGTGTAATGTACAATAACGTATTCATTGGTTATTATAGTCCTGTTCCTGATGGCCCGGTACCAATTAAACCCATGAAATAAGGTATTGATTGAGATATGTCATTTTATTTCATGTATTTTTTATCCACTGTGCTTTGACTCTTGTTTTCTAGGTTGCCTTTTATCTTTGTGTCTTCATTTAAACTTATAATTCTAACTGATATTATAAATGCGAAAGTGAGTTTGTTTGATTGTTTGTTTGTTACGCTTTCACGCTAAAACGGCCGAACGGATTTGGCTGAAATTTGACACAAAGGTAAACCATGACTCGAAAAAGGACATTGGATACCTTTAATCCCGATATTCCCACGGGATCGAGATTTATGCGGGTCAAACCGCGGGGCGCAACTAGTGATTATTACTTTCAAAATCACTGTTACATCTTTGATTAGGTATAAGTCTAAAATTTTCTTTGCGTAAATATAATATCGTGACAATATTATAATTAATGAACAAATATTTTGTAAAATATGGGCACATTGTTACGAAACATAAATAAATTAAGCATTACACAAAATTTTATCCCCTAGAGAGTATTAAACACTTATTTGACCAAATGACCGTTTCAATTTAGCGTAAACGAAGGGACAATATATAACTTTTTATCATCTTCCACATCAAGCGGGTATCTATTACGAAATTGCGATTTGATAAATCGCCAAACATTATTATGGGCGGCGAAAGAAATGGACTCGCTCAACTTGAAACAGTCCTGAATATACCTTAATATTTCACCGAAAAGGAGCTTTATGTTATTAAAAATAAAGTCCAGTTTCAGTTAAAGGTAGTTGGACCATGTAAAATAAATATTATGAAAGTAATAGGAAAACATAATGCTACGGATACTGTGATGAAAGCGGGTCTCTTTAATATATTGACTGAAGGTTGAATATTAGAAAACGGTTCTTTTATATTAGTAGGAGTAGAATGGGCGAAAGTTTTTCTATATTCGGCCTCTTAAATATAGCGTTAAAATATGCAATGAATTTTACTTAGCGGAAGAAAGTCAAACTTCGGAACGTTTTACCTTTTACGGAAAAGTTCGAGTCAAATATACGTATAACAAAACATTGATTTAGGTAGCGGCTATTTTTTAACCGACTTCCAAAAAGGAGGAGATTATATGTTCGACGCGTATGTATGTTTTTTTTTTTTTTTTTTTTTTTTATGTATGTCCGTCAATATCTCCGTCAATTGTGAACCTATTTTAAAAATTCTTTTTTTGTTTGAAAGGTTATACTCCCGGATTGGTCCCATATAAATTTTATTAATTTTGCTTGGATAGTTTTTGAGTAAGCTTCAATAATACGTATTTTTCCTACTTGGTTTATGTGGATGATATGATGATAACTTCCTGTCACTGTTATTTACATAGCAGGTACTGGTATTCGAATTTGGGTGTGGTAGGTACCACAACTAAAAGTGAAAAATAAAAACTTTTTACAAAAAAAATACAACCGACTTCCGAAAAAAAACACTACAAAGTGAAAAATAACTTTAATTTCGGAAGTCGGTGGCATAAAACGATAATTCAAAACCAAAGACAACGACTTCACTTAATAGTGTTTTTTTTCGGAAGTCGGTTGTATTTTTTTTGTAAAAAGTTTTTTATAAAAACATCTTTTCGAAACCTTTAAGGCTCGTACTCGACACCGGTTATTGTTATACTGTGAAGTTTTCTTAGAAATTGTATTGTTCGTGTCGCGTCGCGCGACAAGTCGCGCTGGTCTGCACAGGCCTTTACGTAAGCACGGGTTTTGGCCTTTCTTGTAGTAAAAATGCCGTTTCCTT
Organism: Agrochola macilenta; assembly: GCA_916701695.1. Taxonomy (NCBI): domain Eukaryota; kingdom Metazoa; phylum Arthropoda; class Insecta; order Lepidoptera; family Noctuidae; genus Agrochola; species Agrochola macilenta. The sequence continues at coordinate 14,835,300 of OU753560.1, read as the reverse complement.
ATTTTAGTTCCATTTCTTTATTACCTTCTGTGGTTGTGATTGTTCTTTTTCTTGAATAACTTGAGAGTACCCTGTTTCATAAGATTAGGAATAACAATATCAGGAAGAACCGGTAAAAATGTTATTGTATCTTTTTTACATCACAGCTTTTTTTTTATGACATTGCCAACCTTAACACGTTTTACATCGATCTAGGCAAGGATCGAACATTCATTACACTTGGTGTTTTTGTCTTTACCATAAGCCACAGCTGTCACTTCTGCCTACTTGCAGGGCGTTTTTTTTCTGTTTCATCACATTCTTTCTTTTCGTGTGGTTAGTAACTACCCTGGTGTCAGAGTTTTAAAGCCGCCCATGGGCCTCTGACTTGGCTTCACATGCCGTCAAGAAATATCTCTCAGGCATGCCGGTTTCCTCACGATGTTTTCCTTCACCGTTTTTGAAGCAAGTGATAATTTATACAATACACACATAAATCCGAAAAGTCAGAGGTGCGTGCCTTTTTTTTTTTTTTTTTTTTTGGGTGGGAAATCATCAAATGACTCCTCCCGCTCTGGGCGGAGCGAGAGGGAGTGTCAGACTTTTACTGACTAAAACCCACCCGTGTTCCTTCCGTTGCCTGTGTGCCGGGGCCGCGATATCCCTTTCGGACCAACTCGCAACCCTGGCAGGCATTGGCCCTTACGGACCCCGTCAGTTGGTGCTGACATCTCTTTGAGGCGCGCGTGGAACACAACGCGCCGTCGACCCGGGCCTGGTCCTAATCGGACGGCGAGATACCCATTGCCCACCGTCCGCAAGCCCGCGCCTACGGTGGCCGGAAGTCGGCTCGCGACTCCCGACGCCCGGGGCGTCTCCTGCGGCGACTAGGGGCGCGAGGGCGCGCATCTTGCATTTCCCTCGCGCGCTCCGCCTCCTCCTTCGCGAGCATTACTGCTTCGCAGAAGGAAGTGACGGCTTCCCATGCACTCTCGCTCCGGACCATGGCCTGAACCAGGGCCGGACGCGAGAGATCGCCGCTGCCGATCGCCTCCGTGAGGACACGGCGGTGCCCCGCCCAAGCCGGGCAGACCTCCACCGTATGCTCCACCGTGTCCTCCGGGCGATCCACACAATGGTAACACCCGGGCGTTTCCTCCCGCTTTATCCTGAACAGGAACCTCCCGAAACAACCGTGTCCGGTGAGGACCTGCGTCAGGCGGAAGGTGAGGACGCCGTGGCGCCTCTCTAGCCACTCCTCAAAGAGGGGCCTTACCGCCGCAATTGTGGCGTGCCCAGCGCTGGGTTGCGACAATCTCACTCTCCATGCCGCCATGAGATCCCGCCGGAGCTCTGTCCGCTGTGCCGTGATTTCTCGCGGCAGCGGAGTTACACCCCGGCGTTTCGCCTCCTCGCGCAACTCCCACATGTGCGCGAGGACTTTTGCCTCCAGATCCCATGGCGGTAGTCCGGCAAGGAGGCTCGCCGCCTCACGGGAGACCGTGCGGTATCCTCTGACCAGCCTAATGGCCATGACCCTTTGGGACGCGTTCAATCGCTGGGCTGGTCGCAGCCTTAATGAACGCGCCCACACCGGTGCCCCGTAAAGGGCCATGGACCGCACGATCCCCGCGTAGAGCCTCCGGCAGGAGGCGTTTGGACCCCCTAGATTGGGCAGAAGCCGCTTCAAAGCAGCCCCAGCCCTCTGCAGTTTGGGAGCCAAACGTCGGAAGTGCTCCACGAAGTTCCACCGGCTGTCGAGGACGAGTCCCAGGTACTTCATCGTCGACTCGACACCGATGTGAACCCCTCCCGCCGTTATCTGGGAACCCGACAGCGGCGCGTTCCGAGGACCATAGAAACACATGGCCTCGGACTTGTGCAAGGCCACCTCGAGTCCCAGTTGCCGGATCCTATCGACGATTGTCGCAACCCAACGTGTCGCTAGTTCGGCCGCCGCCTCATGCGACCTCCCCTGCACCAGGACCAGCGTGTCGTCAGCGTAGCAGACTACGCTGACGCCGCTAGGGAGGTCGGCGCGCAGCACCCAGTCGTAGCCGATGTCCCACAGATGCGGCCCCAGGACCGATCCCTGCGGGACACCGCACGACATCTCTCGCCGGTTCCACTCTCCGTGGTGACCGGGGTAGATGACGGCCCTGTCCGTCAAATAGGCCTCGACCACTCGACAGAGGTAGGTCGGCATCCGGTGATACCGGAGTGCCTCCCTAATGCAACTCCAGGGCAGGGTATTGAACGCATTGGCGATGTCAAGAGACACCGCCAAGACCACCCCACCCCGGGCAACAGCATCCCCCGTCGTGAGGGCTCGAACGCGCATGACGGCATCCACCGTAGAGCGCCCCTTGCGGAAACCAAACTGGCTGTCCGCCAAATCCGGCCCCACTCGCACCAGCTGCCCGACAAGGCGGTCTGCAATTACTCTTTCAAAGAGCTTGCCCACCTCGTCGAGCAGCACGATGGGCCGGTAAGCGGACGGAGAGTCCGCCGGGCGCCCCGGTTTCTTGATGAGGACCAGTTTCCCCGTCTTCCAACGAAGTGGGAACTGGCCCCTCTCCAAGCATGCGCTAAAGAGCCCCCGAAGTCGAGGCCCGAGAGCCTCTAAGGCCAGAACCCAGGCTTTTCCAGGTAAGCCGTCGGGTGCTGGGGCGGTATTTTTGGCATTCAGCCTACGTACCGCCGCTCTCAAATCTACCCCGGTCACCTCCGGAGATTCGTCGTCGTCGTCGTTTCCTGTGTGGTCCGCATCGGGCACCGCAGGAGGCGGAGCCATGGGCGGGCGAGTATGTCCCTCGCGAAGGGAACAGAGCGCTCACCACGTCCTCCACGAGCTGGGGCCGGAGACTCTGCGTCAGCGGGGGAGCCCATGGGCGGAGCTTGTCTCGCACCCATTTATATGGGCGTCCCCACGGGTCTCTGTTCAGAGTCTCCAGCGACTCCTCGCGGGCCAGTCCTCTGGCCCGCTCGATCCCGGCTTGGAGGGCGGTCTTCGCCGCTCTGTACCCGGCGTACAGCTCCGCCTCAATGGCTTCCGTATCCGGCGGGCGGATACGAAGCCTGCGGTGCCTGGCGTACAGGTGGCGCGCAGCAACGCACGCCGCGCGTAAAGCGGTCAGCTCACGCGACCACCAGTACACCTGGCGCTGAGCACGTCTGGGCTGGACCCGGGGCATTGCCACGTCACATATTTCGGACATGGCCTCCCGGAACCACTCCGCCTCGTCGTTGATGTCGGCAGGCCTGTCCGGTGATGTCACCCAGGCCTGCACGATCGAGGCTTCCAGGAGGAGCTCCCGGTCCAGCTGCTTCAGCGCCCACCGCGGACCACTCGGGGTCTGTCTGACCGGCGTGCCCGAGGTCTGGGCGGAGACGTCAAACCGGATGTACCGGTGATCGGAATAGGTCTCCACCCCCTCCATGACGCGCCAGTCGATGACAAGTGGCGACAGAGCGGGGCTGGCGAACGAAATGTCCACCACTGACTCGCCCCGCATCCGCACGCACGTGGGAACAGAACCCCGGTTTAGGACGACCAGACCCGACTCCAGAGCCCAGTCCTCCACCATCCTGCCCCGTGTGTCCGTTAACCGGGAACCCCAAGCCACGTTCTTGGCATTGAAGTCCCCGAGGACGATCACGGGGAGGGGATGGTACCCGACGACGACGACTCTCAACTCCCCAAGGGAGTTGTGGAACTCGGCGAGAGTTCGGCTCGGGGAAAAGTACGCTCCCACCACGACAATCTCCCCGAACCGTGCTGCTACGCAACCCCGTCCCTTCTTGACGGCCTCGAGGGACGGGGTACCGGCGGCGGCCGACGAAATAATGGCCACTGAGCCGCTCAGGTCCTCCACCCAGTAATCCCTGGGCGGGACAAAGTACGGCTCAGCGACCACGGCGATGTTAATCGACCACTGCGCCATGCTCTGGAGCAACAGATCCTGAGCTGCGGCGCAGTGGTTGATATTCGCCTGGAGGAGGCGTAATGGACCTATTGGCAGTCCATTTTAGCCCCCCCCCGAGCCCCTCGTGAGGGCCCCGCCACGGCGGCAACGGCCGCGGCGGCAACGACGGTGGTGGCGGCAGCGGCGGCGGCAGTAGTAGTAGCGGCGGCTGCGGCTGCGGCAGTGACGGCGGTGGCGGAGGACTTGCTCCTGGCTTTGGCGGGTTGGGCGCAGGCCTTACTCCCAATCCGGTGCTCGGCCGGCTTGCCAGCCGCCGCACACACGGCGCAGTGCGGCGTGGCTTCGCACGAGCCGGCCTTGTGACCGGGCTGACCGCAGCGATAGCAGTGATCGCTGCGGTCCACCTCCGAGGTGCATTTAGCTCCCACGTGGTTGCCCACAAGGCAGCGGAAGCACCTCAGAGGTCTGGGTTCGAGCAGTTTGACCTGCGCGGATACCCAGCCCACCAATAACCTTTGGCCCTCCCCGGCGATTTTCCTGGCCGCCGACACGGGGCAGCTCACCGTTACGGCTCGCATCCCCGTGAAGTCAGGACGGATGGTGCCCGCCCTAACCTGCTCGGCAGAGCACCCCCCAGTCCTGACGACAGCGGCCACCACCTGATCCTCCGCCACTGAGTCGTCCAGGCCCGAGATGCGCATTTCTACGCACTTGGTGGGCCTGGACACTCGGGCCTCGTCCGCATTTAAGGACGCCCTGAGCTTTTCAGCTAGGGCGTCAGCGGCCGGGCCACTAGCCGCTCCGGGGAGCTCCAGCATCCGGGCCCCAGTCGCAGTGACCCTAACCCGGATGCCCTGAGCGGCACCTATCTCCTTTAGGTCCACCGCCGCCCCAATCTTGGAGAGCACGTCGCGGTAGGACACGCCCTTCTTCTCCGCTTCCGGCTGTAGTGTTATCACTACAGCTGCGGACTTCGGGGCGCGGAGCCTAGCCGCGACGCTTTGCTCCTTGCGCCGCTGCCGCCTCGCTTTCTTTTTGGCCGCCCTTTTGGCCTTGCCCGCCTTTTTCTTCTCCCCGGCTATTTGCCACTCGGCGTCAGCCTGGGGAGATTTAGGAGGCATGGGCGGCCGTTTCGTCACCAGGGGCGGAGCCCCCGCTGCCAGGGCCAGGGCCAGGGCCGGGGCCCCCACCGCTTTGGCCGGGGCCCTCGCTGCCTGTGTAGCAGCCCCACCCCTGGTCTGCCCTGACGGGCCTGGTTTGGCCGCCGTGGCAGCTGCGGTGGCGGCGGCGGCATACGATGCCGCCTTCCGCTGGCCTGAGGCCGGCTGGCTCGCCGCTAACGGAGGGCGCAGGACCACGGCCTCCAGTGCGGAGAACCGGCTGTTGAAGGCAGCCAGCTCCTTCCGCACCAGAGCCAAAACTCGGTCCTCCGCCGGCAAGGGCGGGCCCTGCCCCTGCACCGCTCCACGTTGTAGGACAACGCGAGCACCGGCTCCACGGAGCCCGGCCAGGTCTGCTTGGAGCTCCTTGTTCTCCTTTTGGAGAAGCTCCGTGGCGGCTGTCAAGCGGGCGACCTCCGCCCGCATTTCGGACATACCGTCCGACGGAGGCCCGAGATGAAGAAGGGCCTCCGCTGCCGCCATAATGGAGGCCGTGGCCGCAGGTATGGCCTTGTCTTTCGAGGACTGCAGCTTTTTTAAGGCCACAGTCCTGATTGCGGCCACTACGACCTCCGCAAACCTGTCCGCTCGCTCCGTATTGGAGCCCCCAGCGGCCACTTTGGCGGCCTGGGGGCTTATTTTCGTGCCCCCCTGTGGGACGATGACCCCTTCCGACTCGGTTGAGGCCTCGGATGAGACCTCAGGGTCACTCTCCCCGCCGATTCCTGGGGGGGTATCGGGCCGCTTGATGCGACCCCGATTGCCACGCCCTGGCTTCGGGGTCACCGCCGCACGACCTCGGCCTCTCCTACCCGTAGGCGCCTTAGCGACCGGCAGGTTTTCCTCGCTTGAGGACCGTCCCGCCGATCCCGCGCGGTCCGTCTTTTCATCACGCGGGCGTTTCCCCCAGAAACGCCCCCGTCCACTGTCCCGGTCGGACCTAGCTTGGTCCCCGGAGGGACAGGAGTCTCCTCGACTCTTGTTGCCGTCGCCGACAAGTGGTTCCTCCGCCAATACTATTGGCACGTCGTCTGGGTTTTTTTTCCATAATAAATTTTCCATAATTGATCCCACGAGTACAAAAAATTTCCAACCAACCAACCAAAAAATAGTGGTTCGCACTAGTGACTAATTAAGCTACCCATTAGTCAAGCTATCAACCTCCCTCACGGTGCGCCGCCGCTTGGAGGTTTGGGGTGATTTTTTATAGAGGTTTTCTACCTCGCGGCCCGGGCGGTTAAGCCAAGACCCTCGACCCCCGTCAAATGCCAGAGACATGACCTTGACACTCTTCGGGGCTACGAGACCAACGGTGGCAGGGGAAAAGACTTCCTCCCGCCTGCCCGACGGCAGGGTAAGTGCACGCCGAGCCCGCTCCCACTGGAACGCTGCTCAACATGTACTCTCTACGAGTACACGTTAGAGCGTTCACTCCTCTGACAGGATATTGGCATACGGGCAACGGGACCCCTTAGGCACGCAGTACCTAATGGGGAGACATTGCCCGCACCCCAGGGTGCACCGTCCCGGAGACTGGCCTTCCCCACGGACGCATCCGTAAGGGAACTCCAGCCCCCAGGCACACGGGGAGGTTTCCTGTCCTAGCACCCCAGAGGTGCGTGCCTTGGGTTCGAACTCGAGACCTATGACTTGGTAGTCCGACGGTCACACCACTAGGCTATCACTGCTATATATATATATATCACATTTAAAACACGTGTTTCATCACATTTAAATTTTGAACACGGGATCGATTCCATAGCCCTCTAATGCTCGGTTCCTATAAACACAAAACGAATCGTTATAGTTACCGATGGTAACATTTTTTATTGGCAAACTGGGCATAAAAATAGATACGTAAGCAAATTTTACTTGTGATAGCTACTTCCATATGGTATTGTCTACTCTGCAAAGCTAAGAGGTCTTTGTTTCATTATTGGTAAAGATACAAGAGTTTTAATTTTAACCATTAACGGACGGAGCGTTTATGGTTAATATGAACAAATAATAATAGGAATCGGCCATAAGCCAAAATTTCATTATAGAATACCAGGCATAAATCTTAAGCAAAGATTCTCTTTGGTATATTTTTATCAGAAACATTATTTTATCAGAGCAAAATAATAAATATCTCAGAAAACACAGAACAAATTACTATCCGACGCAAAAATCCATCTTCCAAATCCTTTCTTAGATAAGTAAAACATCCATTTCCAAGCGTGCCACTAAATCATAAGCACCTTTTTCTTTACGAAAGAAAATGGTATCGCGTGCGGCACCCCTGCTCTTTGCGCTCGCGCTAACCGCACGCGATTCCAAAATGTTCTACTACCCACATTACGTAGCAACTTTTCTCACGGTGGTATGTATCATGACACGTTTGAATTATGGTGTTGATCGTCATTTGTTAGAACTTAGAACTAAGTTTCGTAATTAATTAGTTGGTCATCTTGGTTGTGAGGATAGTTTTGTTAGAGTTTAGCGAAGAGGATGTATTGTTTTGTTAGAGTTTTGATAATAGTTTTCAAGGCGTTCGAGGCTAATAGGAGTTCAGAAAATTATCTACTAGTAGGTTTAGTTTAACAAGAAAGTAGGTAGGAACAGTAGTACTGATTGGGTAAAAAAAAAACATGCGGGGCAGTCTTTGGGGACTGCCGATAGAAGTGAAAATTAAGTAACTTGTGAATTGTATAGTCTATGTACATAATACACAGTATACATATAGCTCATGGGAAGCGTGCGGTGACGATGACGCGAGTTCCATGATTTTTGTTCACCCAAAAAGTGCTCAACGCACCTAAAGAAGTTTTCACTTCGAAAATCTCAGTGGTTAACAAATAATATACATAGCACTGAATTCTGGATATGATGATAGCTGAAAATGCATGAAATGAAAACGCAGAGTTACCACGGCGGCAAACATTGATGTAGCTAATATTAGATGGACCACTGAAACTATTTAAATCCAAGCTAATCAAAACTATTTAAACATTATGCAGAAAATACAGATGTCTCATATTACAGTAAATTGTATTACCTATCTCCAAAATTCACCAAAACTGCCAGGTACGATTCTAATACATCAAATCGTTTATTACAAAACTTTTCTTGAGTACATATGAGGACTCGGAGGGGTCATAGATTGGACGATGTGTTAATTTGGCCTGTCATGCGATGAGTAACAACAATGTACGAATTGTGAGGGGCGTCAGGCCTCGCAGAGGTACGTCACTCCTCACAAAAGGTACGCACGCAATTACGTTTTGCGTGTAAGAGGAAAAAAATGGTCTTCTAATCACTTTTGGATGTATTTCTTTTGGAAAGTCTGATTGATGGCGTGTTCTTTTTTTGTGTGTGTGAGAGAGAGGGATGGTTTAATTACTTACCTAATCGTGGATTTGGATCGGGTGTGGTTTATACTTTTTCAGGGGCTCTGCTTTACGATATCTACCTAGTAGGGAACATCGGTTGACAATTTTAGAGAAACTTTTTTATTTATTTATTTAACCCTTAATCAAACGGAAAGCTTTTCAAGAGATAAATAAAAACTGAAATTTGTTAATAGGTGAGTTTTGTCTGTAGATTTCATAAATTTTGATAAAGTTGAAATAATGGTGGGAAATAATTTCCCGTTATTTGTTACTACATATAAAAATATTATCAAGTGGGAAAATAAATCCCAATATTTTGTTATTTCAGACTAAGCGGGAAATAATTTCCCAGTATTTGATTATGATATGTAGCGTAGCCTTAATTAAAGGCTGCCACGGCATGCATTGAGTCGGAAATGCAGTTACAAAACAGTTACAAAAAAATTAAAAAGTTACAAAACAAACAAACAACAAACACAATGTGTGTGTAGTTTTTTAACAATAACTCTCTATTCGGCTTATTTTTTAACTACGCATTTTCCTAAAAGATATTTATTCATTATTGTAATCGATCAAACATTTTTTTCAGTGTAATGTTATGTTCTTTTTAATACCTTATTAAAAAGTACATAAGACAATAATCTGTTACTTATTTACAATCTTTTAAAGTTTTTAATTAAGGAACCCCCCTGAAATAAATCCGAGTAGTTAACCCCTTACCCAACAAATCATCATGTACAGAATCAAACATTTAACCCGTAAAATTCCCTGCCGTAAAATAGCTTAATTGTCAAAAGCCAACAACATAAAACATACAAAATGCATTTACAAAAGGTCAAGGCAACGCCAAACTAAACGTGAAAGCGCCAATTAGATTAGCCAGAACGCTCGACGCCCGTAAATTGTTGAGAAGGGGTGTCTATCGAATTGTCTGTCCCTGTCTTTTCCCCAGACACCGAGAGGGACCGAGCTAGGGTAATTAGGCTAGGACTGTGGCCAGGTTTACGAGTTTACTCAGTCGCTCGCCTCTATTACTGAAAATATTTACGTAAATTATCCTTAATTGCTTTTAATTACTTTAAGGAGTTACGTTTTGATGCTTTTGAGTTTTAAGGTTAATAATCATCATTATTTTTTGATATTCATAATGGATAAAGAGATAAAGCATTATCAGCCTACAACATTCCCACTTCTGGGGTACAGGTCTCCTCTCTGTGAGAGAGACTGGGTCATAAACCACCACACGAGCCCAGTGCGGGTTGGTGAATATTCACATAAAAAGGTTTTTTTTTCTACGTCAACCAATACTGTAAGTAAGAGAGAGAAAAACATTTTACCGAGAGACGTTTTATTAGTACTAAAGGCTAATAAAATCGATCATAAATCCATCAATGATTGTCTAAAAAGTCTTTATTTAAATCCATTGTCTCTTTAGTAAAACTAATATGCATAAATCACGTTCAATGTATTCCAAAGCCTCTTTACTGCTTCAAAAACCTTTGCAAAAAGGAACAATCGAACCTTCTTACAATTAATTCGTTCCGAGTCGCGGTAAAAATATTTTGTCCACTTTAGTACACTAGCAAACCATTGTAAACCCATTTAACACCCATGAAGCATTTTTGGGAATCGTATGCCCAACAATGGGTCAATAATTATGTTACCAGCGTAATAATGTAACATTGTAAACGGCCATTGTTTACACGGAAGCGGTTACAGTCCGCCATCATGATTTAAAATTTTGTATACCCGGTAACTTGATTAGAGGATAAGACACCGTATTGTGTCGCTGTAGAGTGTAATGTTGATTGATGCTAGACAGATGTATTTGCATTCAAACTCGTGTACGGGACCCTTGTGATTTATATTCGTCTTTTGTTTTTAGCTGTTTAGCTAGCATCAGTATCAATGGCAGAGTGTCTCGGAAGGTCGTTATTCTTGCATTGTACCAACACTATTGTCTCCAAAACGACATCGTTAGGGACTGCGACGGGTGGTCGTGTCCATTGAAATTCTATTGGCGTGATGATAAATCAACTTTTATTAGAAACGATTCGTTTAATTATTTCGATTACAACAGGTGACATTTTAATGTTAATCGAATCATTTCTCATCACTCTGCTCCTAACGTACGCTTTATGATTTTAAAGCGCTTTAGAAATTTAATTATGAATGCAGGCAACGAACCGAAAGAAACATTTCACATCGATAAAAATTTAAATAGTTCCATTCAATAATCGAACATTTTAAACTTTATCGATTCACGTTCAAAAATACTCCATTCAGTTTTTTTTATTTTCGTACAGAATTAAGTGTCAGCGTTGATATATCGCACTAAAGACAACAAAGGGAATTCACGTCCGTTTGTCAAAATAAAACGACATCGACCTACGCGTAACATGGGGACATCACACATCAAAAAACCCCTTACATGGCATGCCATAAATCATCAGTATACCAGTACGTTTAGGAGGAACAATTTTACTCTGTGTCCAAAAGAGTGTTTCGTGGAAAAAAGTATCTATGTTATTGTTAGAAATATATAGTTGTGATCGATCCAAAAGCTTATTACAAAACCGAAGTCGTATTGTTGCCCGGAGATGGGTGATCTGTGATGTCCTCTATTGTCCGTGGTCTATGTTGAACAATAAGTGACCATCGAGAATAGAGTCTTTGTCGATGGCAGCTGTGTTTTTATAGAGGTTGTCTATCGGACCGAAATGAGGTATGTGCTTTGATAAAGTCTATTGAATGGTGATAGAAAAACTTAAATTGATGTTGATTATATTTGAGTTTTTTGAGATGTCGAATTTTTCTTTGTGACTTGTTTTATGGTGTGCATAAAAGTAGATTTTCTCTTATATTATCTAGCAAAGAGACGACGTAACAAAGACACATTTATCTATAAAAAACAGAATATAAACCATTGCTAATCCGGCCATGTCCACTTCCATTTTAAAAGCTGTAAATTTTCGGTTGTCGACGAGACGAAGCGAGTGCCGTCTGCCGTCAACCCTCAAAATTTTAAGCACTCGCTATAACTCCATATAATTTGCTCATACGAAGAATTATAATGACCAGCCCTCTATCTCAAAAACATGAGCCAAATAGCCTCTCGAGTTTAACGAAGCACGCAATGGAGAGACAGAATTAAAACGGGCAAGTGAAGTGCCCACTAAAAGATTTCACGGGCATTCGCAGTTAACACTAGTCCCTTAATGAGTTGGTAGTGAAACTTTGGAAGGCTTCCAGCCTGTCTTGTAAACAGCAGAACTTGACCGCTGCGAAGAAAATTTTGTTTATTACCAACGTTGGCAGAGAACCAGTTATTTTTATATGTTATTATAGAGCAGTGATAGCCTAGTGATGTGACCGTTAGACTGCCAAGTCATAGGTCTCGAGTTCGAACCCAAGGCGCGCGCACCTCTGACTTTTCGGATTCATGTGCGTATTGTATAATTATTAATTGCTTCAAAAACGGTGAAGGAAAACGTCGTGAAGAAACCGGCATGCCTGAGAGATATTTCTCGACGGCATGTGAAGCCAAGTCAAAGGCCCATGGGCGGCTTTAAAACTATGACATCAGGTTAGTCACTAACCACACGAAAAGAAGAAGAAGATCAGTTATTATTTTAATTATGAAATGTTGCCTTGCAAATGCATCAAGTAAAATTACCCTTCGGCCGTACGCTGTAGGCAGTGGAGGATTTTACTGCAGGATTCTATAAAGTTCTCAACAATATGACGTAACGTTATTCAATGAATGCTGACTTTCTTGATTTTGAGTTCCTGAAGGCCTATTCAAGTGGGCGATCGCTGTCAAAGCTTTTCGTATTTTTGGTGTGAAAACTTCATAGGCGCGTCGACCGATTTTTGGTAGGGGTAAGCTTATCACTCGCGCCGTAGTGCTGTACTATATTAGCTAGATGGCGCTAATACCAGTTTTAAGTTTTTACTTTTGCGGCAGTCCCCATGTTTAAAAAACTTTCAAAAGGATTTACTAACATAAGTTTTTCGACAGCGTATGTCCGAGTCTGAGTCGTCTGAGTTTATTTTGGACATTACTGACATCGGTGAAGGAAAACATCGTGAGGAAACCTGGAGTTACAGTTAATATAAGTCTAAAATCACCAACCCGTCTTTAGCAAGCGTGGTGATCAGTGCTCGTGCCTTCTCTGTACGAGAAGAGGCCTTTGTCCTACAGTGGGACACTATCAGGCTGGTAGGTATTATTATTTTATTTTATTTATTATGTCAGTCCCATAAGTTGACTTTTTGATCATCGGCACCGCTGATAGAATGTTACGATGTCTCGACAACCTATCGCAACATCACCATCATCACCATTGTCCTCCCATTAACCCAATTAATTTGTGGTGCGCAACATGGCTTTTTCTTCCATACTTCTATATTAGTCGTCATCTCGGTGTTTACTCCCTTTCTATCCATAGTTATCGCAACACATAGTTTGATACTTAGAAAAATCAACCTATACAGGGTGGCAGGGACATCGACGCGAAGCCGGCTATCATGGGTTCAGTACATGATTCTGAACCCCACTGCGTTGAAATTTTTCGGCGGTTATTAAAAAAAAAAACTGCTGTTTCATAGAAAAGTGCAATACCTACGCGGTCAAAATGTATGGAGCAGCTGATTTTTTTTTTAATAACCGTCGAAAAATTTTAACGCCGGGGGGTTCAGAATCATGTACTGAATCCATGGTAACCGGCTTCGCGTCGATGTCCCGGACACCCCGTATAGTTCCCAATGCTGGGACTTAGGTCTCCTCTCAGTGAGCGGGAGTTGGCCATAATCCACCATGCGGGCCGAGTGCGTACTTATTTAATTAAATTGGCAAATCGGGGCCTCAGACCAAATAAAAAACCAAGACAGAGCGCTGCTAGCAACACAGTGAAGCCTGTGCATACACGCTCACACGCACACATTTACAACCTTTTACAATGACACTACAATCAAACTACATCACACAAAGTGCACACATGTTTACGAAACCGGCTTCACTTCACTGTTGACAGCGCTGTCTTGGTTTTTTTATTTGGTCTGAAATCGGGGTTCAAGAAACTGAAAGCTGCTCTTTAGAATGTAAGAGATCCAAAATGTTACTTTATAATTAGTATTCCAACTCAATTCATAAGGTACACAATATCCACTACAACGAAATAGAAATTCTAGATTATAACTCTGCTTTTCGCATGTCACACAACCAATTTAAATAACAACATTACTCGCACTTTATATCTAATATGTAGATACATTAGAGTAGCAAGAAAATCTTTATGTAAAACCGAGTAAAACGTCTGTGCTAGTAAAATATCACTTTACATTTACGTCACATAATAAGATGTCTCTCGGTACTCCTTTTACAATATTACACGTATGCATTAGTAAGATAAAGCCTGTTTCACCAAAATGTGAGATGGTGTTACGATTCTGAAAGAAAGAAAGAAAGAAAAATTGTTTATTCTGCACAAACAAAACGCACACAAAAAAAGCAAAAATCCAAAATACACACATACAAAAGCAGCCAAAGGCCCTGTATTCAACCATTAAATAAAATTTAAAAAATAAAATAATGTTGTTCATTGGTTGATATCAAGGCCACGGACCAAAGACTAAAACGTACTCTTAGCACTCTTGTGACATTTGCAAAAGACAACATAAACATAACAAAAGCAAAATGCTGACAGAGTTAGTTTTAGTTTTATAACAAATAATAAGAAAAATAATGCTGTGCGTCGCAACTGTGCAAGAACAGGTCATTGCTCAGCGAATTGCTGTGAAATTCGGATGAACCCAATGTCAACAGCGCTGGTTTTCAGCATTCTGAGTATTTTCTCTATTTACATATGTAAGGTAAAAGCAAAAACAATGTTTGTGTAGATACGGAGACAATTTCTTAAAGTACTTTCCTCAGACAATTTTTTTTTTTCAGTTGACTGAATTGAAAACTGCACTTTAATAAATGGCGCTGCAACGTCTTTGTTTGGTTTTCAATATTTAAAACCATTCCATATAGACAATAATAGATGATGTTTCAAATCAAATTAAATCTTTGTTGCTGAATTGTAAATTCATTTCAAGATGTTGAGTGAATGCGCAATTCACTGTGTGTTTATCTAAGCATAATTCAAATGGGTCTTAAAAATCATGTAAAAGCTATTCCGTTGGAATAATAAACTATTATCGACCATTTATCAGTACCTAATTCAAGTACTGGATCCATGTATAATAGGGATGATTCCTGGGTAAAAAAAAAACTTGAGAGGTGTCAAGGGACACCCGGATGAAACGAAGTTCCATGAGAGAGAGAGATAGAGACAGACAGAGAAACACGCGCACGCCGCACGGCTTACAACTATAGCAACAAGTGTCGTTACAACTTTTGGTCTTAATTTTTTCCGTCTAGCCCCCTTTCGCAACGCGCGATAAGGAACTTCGTTCCAAAAAAAACAAGCTAATTAGTCCGTCAGTCAGATAATAAAAAAATATTAGCCACGTATTTTTTACATAATCATATTAATAAAAAATACTTAGGTAAAACTCATTTTAAGTTGGGGAGTGGGGGTCGTTACGTCACAAGAAAGTATAAAATCTACATACGTTGGCACATTTTAACTCAATGTATCGCCGTAATCTTTAGATTACGTAAAAATAAGAAAAAATACGTGTCTAATATTTTTTTATTATGCCTATTAGGGTCGAATAGAAAATCCCAAAAGTCGTATGTCAATTTAGTCAAATTAATTTTATTATACTTCGTCTCATATAAGATTATACAACTACGTGTAAACAATACATTAAACCGTATACACCAACATAAATATCAATTAAAAGAAAATGTACCTAACACTTTCAACAAAATTAATTTCCATAAAATTCGTTTTACTCATAAAATTAACTACCCAAGGTGGAAATTTCGCACGCGTCGAGTTGAGTCGCGAAGTATTCGATGCTCGACGACTCGACTTTGAGCATAGTTGAGCATTAACAAGTTGCACGTTTGCTTATTGAGTCGCTACGGGACCAAGCCGCTTAGTTTTCAGTATCGGAGCGTGAAATTGCATTAAATAATAAGCTCGATAACGAATTAACTAATATTAAAGTGCTTTTAACTGGTCATTAGTCTCTTTATTACTCGATAAATGTTGAATGTTACTTAATATTTAGTATGTATGCGCTAAATTAGGATCGGCCTCGTGTCAGGAAAAGAAAAACTTACCTACTCAATTTTCATTGTCGAAAAAAATCGGTGTAATATGTGAATTGGTCATTTTCTTAGCTAAAATTAATTAAATTTATTAAATTAATTGATTATTTTGTGTAAGTAACAAGGTCAAATTCAAATATTTTGCTTCAAATAAGCACTTAAAAGGTAGGTACTTTTGAACGTCAAAATTTACAAAAAAATCGAATTGATTCTAGTCGCCCCTTCAAAGAGGTAGTTTCGTATGGAGAAGAATGGCAAGAATTTCTTCTTTTTAAAATGTGTAACAATATTTTGTATACATTAATTATATAATTATACGCGAAGACGATGCATCTAGAATAATAATTCTATACCACAATAGGTAAAAAGAGTTAAAAATGAAGCAACTTTAAACATAAAATATATTTCTCATCTACTTCCTTCATTTCTTTTAGTTTAAAAATAATGTATTCATGAAGACGTCAAAGTCAAGATTTTTGCGTATCTCCTAAAATAAATCGTTACCGCTTTCAGATTAGAAACTTTTCTCGAATTAAGTTTTAATTAACTTTTCAGGGAACATTAATTAAATTATCCGAGCTACTTAAGAGACTGTTTAATTTTACAGAAAATTTACCTGTCTGATTGAACAAAGTTTAGTTAGCTCCGTGGGACATTGGACAATCCTTTGTTTGAAAATAGGTTAACTAGGATGTAGGTAACTGAAACTGTGGATTATAGTATAATCATTTCATTTATTTTCAGACAAAGTCCATTACATTAAATTAACATAATAAAACACGTAGGTACACAATAAAATAATACTCGAACATTCAATTCATTCAAATCAAATACAATTAAAATACATACCTAGATATGACAATCAAATCAAATACATACAGATGTCACTCAAAGAAATAAAATTAAAGTACAAACAAAGGTCAAACACAAAAAAAAAAAAATTGGATGCATTGAGATTTTTCCAATATTATTTCTGCACTTTACACTAACTCAGTACCTATATTTTTCATACACGTAACATCACACCTGTTTAAGCGTTAGGGTTAGGTAGAGGTGTAGCTGAAGGTATAAAGGTGCATCCACATTTCGCCAGTTATGTTTAAGTCCCATATAATAGGGCGAGCCTATTGCCATCAACCGGGCACTAATCCAGTCTCCGGGCTGCTACTGAGAAATTCCTGATGTAAAAACTCAATAACACTTTGCCCAGCCTGCGAATCGTACCCAGGACATCATGCTCAGCAGTAGTGATTGCGACAACTAGACCAAAGATGCAGATTATTTTTCATTTGACAATATTTTAGTTTGCTACTTTGAACTAATGAGTTTTGTTACTATGTTAACAAGTAGTGCTTTGTCTATATCTACGAGCCGCCGCCAGCGGCTTCGCCCGCGTGATATCTTTAAAAATTATAGCCTATGTTACTCAGTGATAATTTACCATTCTACTGGTGAAACGAGGTTGGGAAATTATCAAATAACTTCTACCGCTCTGGAGCGGGAGGTGTCAGACTCTTACTGACTAAAAACCCACCCGTGTTCCTTCAGTTGCCCATACATTGCCAGGGGCCATAGTATCCCTTACGGACTTTCCCGCGACCCCGGCAGGCATTGGTCCTAGCGGACCCCGTCAGTTGTGCTGACATCTCTTTGAGGCGCGCGTGGAACACAACGCGCTGTCGACCCGGGCCTGGTCCTTATCGGACGGCGAGCTACCCATTGCTCACCCTCCGCAAGCCCGCGCCTACAGTGTGATTTTCTTTTTACCATCTTGCCTTTACGCATCGACTGCGTTTGGCGCTGCAATTTGCCGTTCACTGGTCTTCTCTGATGAAGGGCCAATCGGAGCGCCGAACGCGGTCAATGCGTAAAGCTTCGTTCACATTCATACATCTGGTCTACGCACGCTGGTTACGAGTACTACGCACCTGACCTATCTGAAGAACATAAGAACACACCATAAGGCACTATATGCTCTCGGGGCGCCATCCTAGGGCGTCCACAAACTCTACTAACGAAATCAAAAAGCTTAAAGTGAAAGGATAATTTCAAATCAGTTTATTATAAATCTTAAATCTGTCTACAGCTGTTAAATTAATGGATTTAGGAAGGAAGTGTTTCCGACCGCGTCTCGGTCCATTGTTTTATTGTCATAGCCACCGACTTCTGACTATTAACTGGCATTGACGTAAAATGTTTCTTTTGAAACAGTGACCGGTATTAATAGAAAACTGTATAATGCTTGAAAGATGAATCATAGAGAGAAATATAAATGAGAGTCTTGGTGCGACGTGAAAAAGCAGATGAACGGCGGGCGTATTTTTCTGGCGAAGTGTAAAAATGTTGTCCGTTCAATTATTGTAATAGGGATGATGTCTGGGAAAAAAAAATTAAAATCTAATTAGTCCGTCAGGCAGATAATGAAAAAAGATTAGACACGTATTTTTTGCTTTATCATATTAATAAAAAATGACTTAGATAAAACTCGTGTAATACTCGTGACGTCATGGCACATTTTACCTCAATGTATCGCGTAAAAAAAGAAAAAATACGTAACCAATATTTTTTTATAATCTCAAAGAAGGATTTAAAAAAAAAAAATAGCCAGAATTATCAGAATCGTTTAGTTATAATGGGGATGCCCATTCTCCTTCTTTTCTTATGGTTAGTAACTAACCTGGTGTCAGAGTTTTAAAGCCGCCCATGGGCCTCTGACTTGGCTTCACATGCCGTCAAGAAATATCTCTCAGGCTCTTTCCTCACGATGTTTTCCTTCAGCGTTTTTGAAGCAAGTGATAATTATACAATACGCACATATATCCGAAAAGTCAGAGGTGCGTGCCTTGGGTTCGAACTCGAGACCTATAACTTGGCAGTCCGACGGTCACACCACTAGGCTATCACTGCTATAGCACTGTAGCTGCTGCCCATTATAACTAAACGATTCTGATAAAAAAGCCCAAGCAGGCTTTATTTTGTGTAATTTATTTCATCACCACTGCTCTCGAAACGGTGAAGATAAATATCGCAAGAAAACCGGCACGTCCCTACAACCAAAAGTTCGAAGACATGTGACATCTACCAACCCGCACTAGACCCGCGTAGATTACGACCCACTCCCTCTAATAGAGTGCTCTGCGCCAACAGTGGGAACGTTAAAGGCTTATTATGATACTGAAAAATCATTGAAACAGTTTCATGTATTAATTTTTTGCAAAATATTTATGAAGCGGTTTACTCTATCTAGATACCGTTTAATGAACGTGTGCTAATACACTAGTTCAAACTAAAATTAATAATAAAATAATCCGACCGCAAACATTTTCATACACATGCATTATTAATTAAATTCATAAACAATTCTATTACACAAATCAGCGGATTTAATTACATATTAATAGGTTCACTAATTAATACTCTACAGCTGAACATAACCTCGTAGGTAAATAGTGATGTATGTTTACTAGATTCCGACTGAATTTCGTTTTCGGCCGTATATCTTCTATTTTCTTTTAAATATAAAAGAAAGTCGTGTTAGTTACACTATTTATAACTCAAGAACGGCTGAACGGATTTAGCTGAAAATTGGTGGAAAGGTAGCTTAGAACCAGGAGTCTAACATAGGATACTTTTTATCCCGGAAACCACCTTCTAAAGGGGTAAAAAGGGGGTTAAAAGTTTGTATGGGAAATTAAAAACTGATGAGGTAGGGTAGGTAGGGTTGGTAGGGTAGGTAGGTAGGGTAGGTAGGTAGGTAGGGTAGGGTAGGTAGGTAGGTAGGGTAGGGTGGGTTGGGTTGGGTTGGTAGGGTAGGTAGGTAAGGTAGGGTAGGTAGGTAGGTAGGTAGGTAGGGTAGGATAGGGTAGGTAGGTAGGGTAGGTTTTTATCCCGGAAACCACCTTCTAAAGGGGTAAAAAGGGGGTTAAAAGTTTGTATGGGAAATTAAAAACTGATGAGGTAGGGTAGGTAGTTTTGGTAGGGTAGGTAGGTAGGGTAGGTAGGTAGGTAGGGTAGGGTAGGTAGGTAGGTAGGGTAGGGAGGGTAGGGTAGGGTAGGTAGGTAGGTAGGTAGGGTAGGGTAGGTAGGTAGGTAGGGTAGGGTAGGTAGGTAAGGTAGGGTAGGTAGGTAGGTAGGTAGGTAGGGTAGGGTAGGTAGGTAGGGTAGGTTTTTTATATTTGATTGATTGCGGAACAAAGTTCGCCGGGTCAGCTAGTAATATATACTTTAAAGTCGTGGCCGAAAAAAATTAAGTGCTGGCAAATCAATACTTTCAACCCATTTATTCAAAGTAAATCGATAGTTACAACAACCAAAAGCACAATGATTATGAAAATACTAAAAAAATATTTTTGTCGCATATACCATCAGATTGTGTGATTGATTATATTAATAACTGTCATTGGTAAGGTATAAGTTTCGTTTCGTTAAATTGAAACGGTTCATTATAGGAGATTAATAGATTGACACCGCATTCCTTGTACTTTTACCAAAGAAAAACCCAACAAACAATATAACCCTTTTTTTGTTTTCGGTTTTTGTCCGAAAATGCAAATCAGTCCGAAATTCATTTTCGATTTTGGCCGAAAAAAACACCTACCTTTTTGGTCGGGCTCTAATACCTAATGCTTACAAAAGATAATGCCGTGTTCAGGCAGGCGCCTCTAAGGCCGGCTACAGCTTTATCTTTAGATTCTGTGAGCTTACCTCGACGTGAGGATTAACTGATTAACTAGTACTTTGAGCAAACTTCGAATTAACCCGTCTATTACCCGTCACTACAGTTTTACGTAAACATTTCGTTTCGTTTTCTAAGAATAGACTCGTTTTGTTAGGAACTGTCGTATCGACGGTTTTGATAGAAGTGGTATGTTTGTGCTTGTTTTAGGCTT
This sequence comes from Agrochola macilenta, assembly GCA_916701695.1. Lineage (NCBI taxonomy): Eukaryota > Metazoa > Arthropoda > Insecta > Lepidoptera > Noctuidae > Agrochola > Agrochola macilenta. Next base: position 14,814,747 of record OU753560.1, on the reverse strand, counting down.
ATTTTGTTGATCAGACGTGTATCACGAACGTCAAACAAACAAAATAGTTTACTTGCCGTTATCAGTAAATAAATAATTACAAGAGTCATCAGCCTAGCCTTTTCCCAACTATGTTCGGGTCAGCTTCCATTCTAACAGGATGCAGCTGAATACCAGTATTGTACATGGAGCGACTGCCTATCTGACCTCCATAACCCATTTACTGAGTAACATGATACCCCTTGGTAAGACTGGTTGTCAGACTTTCGGCCTTCTGACGACCCGTAACGACTGTCAAAGATCTACGAATGACAGCCGGGACCAACGGGTTAGCATGCTTTCCGAGGGACGGTGGGATCTTGGTATGAAAAAATTAAAAGTAACAAAACCTTTTTAAAAAAAAGCTTTTATTTAAATGCTCTAAAAACAAGAAAATAAAATTTTCTTTTAAAATTTTAACTATCAACTTATAACCTCAGTATACACAATTTATATGATCATAAAAGCTTGTCGCGCGATTTACTTGTGTAAATAAACTAGTACCTATTTAATTGAGTACCTTAATCTGCAAATTTTTTTTTTTTTGCAAAGCTCGCGACAAGCTTTTATGATCATATAAATTGTGTATATTTAGGTTATAAGTTGATAGTTAAAATTTTAAAAGAAAATTTAATTTTCTTGTTTTTAGAGCATTTAAATAAAAGCTTTTTTTTAAAAGGTTTTTTTTTACTTTTAATTTATTTTTTACTTTTTAGTTATTTCTAATTATTCTGCGCAAGCCTTTTCATTTGATACCCATATTGCAGAAGTGCATAAAAAATTACTATTCCGCCATCTTGGATGTTCCGCCATATTGGATTTAGAATGACGTCACATTATTTTTCGAGTTACTCTCATCAAGCCCTTTTATTTGATACCCATATTGTAGAAATGCATTAAAAATAACTATTCCGTCATCTTGGATGATCCGCCATATTGGATTTAGAATGACGTCACACAGCTTATCGTGTATCCAAATTTAACGTGTATACAAAATTTCAGCTCAATCGGTTGAAGATATCTGCTTTAAAATTGAGTAGCAAAATTTCACGAGAACAAACATACATAGGTACTCGTACATACATTGCAAGTTAAATAAAAGCTTTTAAAAAATGGTCATCCATACACGAACCAACTGTGGCAAGCGTAGCTTAATCTGATCGATCGACCCGTGTGGCTGTTATTACTTAGCCACAAACCCCTGTAATAAAAACAAGAAAAAAAATAATTACAAGAGTGATAGGAGAAAACGTGTTAGACCCAACATGGTTATTCTCATACCATCATCACCTATTAAAGAGGATGAATTTTCAAAAATCCTTTCTCACTTTTGTTATATAGGGTACCCTTGCGCAAAGTTCATGCTTCTAGGCCCAGTGGTTTAGGTTGTGCGTTATCTGTAAGATAATTTATGACTTTTTATAGTAGATTCTTTAAATGCGTAATGCTGGACATAATAGACTCTCTTCAGTCCAGTAAGACAACATCCTACTCTTCCGCATATAGTCTGTCCCGTCATCATTTATAGAACTTACGCCCGCGGGTTCGCCCGCGTGTAGGTCGGAAATTTATTATCCCACGGGAATCTACCGTGTTAAAAAGTATCCTATATGTTAATCCAGGTTATAAACTATCTGTGTGCCAGGTTTCATCCAAATCCGTTCTGCCGTTATTGCGTGATTGACTAATAAACATTCAAACATACAAACTTTCACAGAAAAAATATAGTAATATATATAGGTACGAGTATACTCGTATATATTATATAGTAGGATAAGTAGGATAGTAGGATTTAGTCAATCTATTAGCAAGTAAACCAGGAATAACGTTTGAAAATGCGAAGCGAGAAACACGTTATCAGATAAAAGATAATTTATTTGTCAAACATGTGTTTACATACAAATCGAGCATGCATGATCTTAAATATAGGTGAAAAGTCCGTACATGTTTTGCCTGAACCTTTCATTTATCAGAACCTGAAGTAAATCCAAAATGTCCATGCTAAGGGACTGAATGGTTTTTTTTTTTGTTTTTTTTATTAGTAAGTGTCATAGGACGCAAACGTAGCAAGACATCTAAAACGTCATAAAAATATGAAATGTCCTATTTCATAGTGACAGATTGTCAAATAGAGACACAGAAATATAAGCAGTATTGTGTGCCTATACGTGTGTGCTAAATAAATGTATTTTCTCTCATTCTGAATGGTGCTATCGACAGCTCTGACAGAGCTGTTTAGTATGTTTGTACTTTCTTGCTATGGATTGTTTGTGCATGTAGCTCGGTACACAAACATTGATTTAAATGTTATGTTATGCCTGTAGGTGTACAGTCACAGTTGGTCATTGGTATGAAAACAAACCAATCGGTTTGTCATCAAACGAAACAAAATTAAAGATGACATATTTGTTGCTGTTATTGTTAACGACCACGGAAGGTTTTCATGCATCATTAAAGAAAAATATTCTGTTTCTGTCATCAAACGACTAACAGAAACAGAACGATTTTTTAGCTTGTTTAGCGCTGAACGTTGTAGTGGAAGCGGACTTAAATCTGAATTCCTAAACAAAACACTGTCAGTACTTTTTGAAATCGCCGCATTCTTTTTCTAAATTCGAAAACATTGAACGCCGCATAGCTTACATACACAACATTCTGCTCCATCATCACGACTCTATTATTCAGTGCCAGTACATGCGTTGTATTAAAACGACGCGTCATAAGTGCATCAATTTGTCATTACACCCGCATCTCCTGTTTGAGGCGGATCACGTGGGATTTGGTCTTAATTTTGTGTTCTGTTTTTAAAATGAAGTTTTTGTTTATTGTCCTACCTTGTTGTATGGAGTAGGGTTATAAAAACACTACTGTCATCGTTATAAGCCCGGATTACTTTTAGCATGATCACACTCTAATTATTTATTTTTTTGTTGTCGCTATCATTGACAGTAGTTACGGGTAGTCGGAAGCCTGAAAGTATGATTACCAGTGTTGCCATGGGGTATCGTATTACCCAGTTACTGGATTGTGGAGGTCAGATAGGCAGTCGCTCCATGTAAAATAATGGTATTCAACAACATCCGGTTTCGACCCCAACATAGTTGGGAAAAGACTAGGCTTCTTAGGCTTTAGGATCTTCTTATCGTGTAGTTAGTGACTATCCTGGGGTCAGAATTTTAAAACCGCCCATGGGCCTCTAACTTGGCTTCACATGCCGTCGAGAAATATCTCCTAGGCATGCCGGTTTCGTCAGGATGTTTTCCTTCACCGTTTTTGAAGCAAGTGATAATTATACAATACGCACATGAATCCGAAAAGTTAAAGGTGCGTGCCTTGGGTTTGAACTCGAGACCTATGACTAGGCAGTCCGACGGTCAGACCACTAGGCTATCATGATGATGATGAATAGTAATCGCTATGCCTTGTAAAAGGGTTGCTAGAGGCTGTGTTTTGACAATACAAGAAGATGAGCATTTCTTTTTTTTTCATCATAATCAACCGATAATGTTCCCACTGCTCCTTTCAGTGAGAGGGCCGTAATCCACCACGCGGGCCCAGTGCGGGTTGGTCCTTTTTCCTATTAAAATGTAAAGAGGTCGTGTTTCTACTATGTTAAAAAGTTTCTTCTAGAGTTATTTTAAAACGCAGTGAAATTAAATCCGAATGCAAAATAAAACAACACAAAACTTTCGCCATTTTAAGTCAATTAACTTTTATTATTAGCGAAAATGTTCTTTTAACTACAAAGCACCTCTTTATCCGTCCTTTTACTTTAACAAGGTACTGTTTAAGGACGCAGGACACAGCAGATAAGTCCAATAAGCAATTAACTGAAACATTACAGACTCCAAACGATTTTCACATCGGTTTCTACGTGATTCTGCGCTCAGAGCATTTCCTTTTGGAGCACGGAACTAAATTTAAACCAGATCAATACGGATTATTCTCACAGTGCAATGGCGAAGCAGACATTTTATTAATAGAATATCTATCTATTAGCTATTTCTAACGGATGAGATCGTGGACTTAGGCTTTAATCAAATTGGTTTTCTATTTCTCTTTGCTTTTTTAGGAGGGAATTCTTTTTTATCCACTTTAGAGATGTCTTTGAAGGGTATTTATTAATTTTATGATAGTTTTATGAATTTCAATAGAATTTTTTAAATTAACCTCATTAAATAAAAAAATAAACATTAAATAAACCTCAGTTGGTCCACCAACTGAGGTTTGAGTACTAGAAAAGTTTTAAATCGCAAAAACTTTTCCCATACATTTCGTAGGAAATGAGACTCCAATCTACTTTTTACGATGGATAGACTGGCGGAAAAAAAATCTCCAAGTGAAAGTTATAGGCAATATACATTTACTAAGCCTGTGTGTAAACCTCTGAAAGCTTTCGTGAACAATTTATGAAATAGGAAATACTTAGAACATTGGAATTCTATGTAGCACTAATATTTAGTGTTTCTAAGAATTGAAATAAAATCCTAAATGCTCTAAATAGTGGCGTCTGTACACCACAGAAATAGTTATTTATGACAATTAGTAACGCACTTAACGTGAACCATGAATGGGTTTAGTTTATGACTTAGTTATGTACAAAGTATAATATACATAAGTAGATGCCAGCTTTGGTAAAAATAGATGCATGTTTACACTGGGTAGGTATAGCAATTTAATTTTTATTACAATAAACATAATCACGCCTTGTCTCCCCGAAGAGTTGGGCAGAGGAGTACCTGTAGCAGGTACACCCACATTTAGCCAGTTATGTTTAAATCCCATTTAATAGGAGGTGAACCTATTGCCATCAAATTTCAATTATATTGTCTGCAACTTTTATTAGGAGCTCGTGGCTAAGTAATGACTGCCGCACGGGTCGACCCATCAGGTTAAGCTACGCTTGCTGGGATGGGTCTGTGGATGGGTGACCATCTTTACATACCGAGACTCCTCCGTGCCTCGGAAAGCACGTTAAGCCGTTGGTCCCGGCTGTAATTCGTGGATCTTTGACAGTCGTTACGGGTCGTCAGAAGCCCGAAAGTCTGACAACCAGTCTTACCAAGGGGTATCGTATTACCCAGTTACTGGGTTGTGGTAGTCAGATAGGCAGTCGCTCCATGTAAAATAATGGTATTCAGCTGCATCCGGTTAGACTGGAAGCCGACCCCAATATAGTTGGCTAGGCAGATTGATTGTCTGCAATTTTTATTACTATTTCCTTAACTACACTTTAAACATACAATTTTTTTAATTTCTTTTTTGGACAAATTAACATTCGCCAGGTATAGCATACCGAAACACAGTGGTCACGTGGATAAGTCTACGTCATCACATCTGCGTTACCAGAAGTTTGTAATAATAACTCGCCAACCACCTTTCTTACCTGTGCGAATCCGATAAAACTATGAGGTTTTAATTAACAATTACGTTGGTTTATGTTTAAATTTAATTTTTTCGTTTGATTAGACATACGAAACAACAATTTAAATGCTTTTTACATATTTTTTTACAGAATGGTGGCTGAAAATCTTTCCTTAATCGTGTTTTGTTGCAATAAAGTGGCAAATGGATAGTGACGTAAGCATGTGTTAGTCCCGGAATGGGACCAGACCTCGTTTTATTAGGCCATGCAGCTGCCTAAGTACTAACTGATATTATAATTCGGGTTGAGATGACGTGGGCCGAGTTTTCACTGACCCACCGAGAGCCTCCTCAGATGTTATTATTATGTCTACTTAGCTTCGCAACAGAAGTAGAACGGAAAATCGTTTCACTAATAATGTTATTTTTAATTTTATTTATTTTCGTCTAGTCGGATTTGAAACAAGTGTACAAAAAAAAAACCTTCAATTTGTTTACGTTAATACGTAGCAAAGAATAACAGAGCACATGTTTTCGCACATGTTAATGTTTCGGGTCATCGACTCCTACATTATTTACATAAAGATAGTCTATTTCTAGTATTCAAGATTTAGGTTTTATTTGCAATACTTATATTTACGTGTTTTATTAGTAATTTCTAAGTCCCCATTTTTTACACCTATTGCGGAATCCGGCTTCTTCTTCAAATCAAATCAAATTAAATCAAAAACATTTATTTGCTAGAAAATGGTACAATAGATATTACAGTCATTTTAGTTTCAGCATATCCTGCCATGATATGGCGTGCAAATACATTTTCATGTCAATTATAATTATTACAATTACAGTCATTATGATTATTATTTCAGGCCCAAAACTCGTCAATTATAGAAGAAAAGCACAATTTCCCTTGTTCTGTAAAGTATTACGGTTCTACTTACTAACGAGTAAACACCTATTAGGTGAAAATTGTGTTCTAAGATGTGTGGTTGGTTTAAGAAAATTTGATCCTTTGAGCCGTGAAAGTTACGAGCATATAGGTAGGGGTATTCAAAGGGGGCTGAAACTACTAATTTGTAATAGACATTAGAAGAGCCTGATAAACAACGACGATTATATCGTATTCCTTAGAAAACCATCTAACCTCACATTAAGGAGTTTTCTTAACTTTTCAACAATGTCCAGTCTCGACTGTAGCAAAATGTACCTGAAAACCGAAAAACAAAGAACACAAACCCCCTAACCGAAGAATAAATAAAGTTACAACTTCAAACTTTGCTTACGGGCAAAAAGTTTTCAATACGAGAAGCGCCTTAATTATCTTGCTTTGGAATCGCCTGCAGCAAATCTCTGTTTGGGATATCACGTCAAATGATTTTATCTAATTGAAGTACAAAGTCGACGTTATTAATACTTAATAAGATACTTCCTTATTTATGTTTGAGCTTGGCCATTTTCTGGGCAAATGTTGGCCGGGGTTGATTCGCCCTATCCCCCCCTTCCCCGCCGTCCCCCCTGCCGCCCTTGTCTAGACTACCGCCGAGACCGATTTAGTTCGTTCCCATCGTCCGTGCAGGAAGGGTGTCGCGCTCTCCGTGCGTTTGGCGCGAATTTTGGACGTCAGTGTGTTTATACGTGACTTTTTTAAATTTGCAATTTCTAGTGGATCGTTGAGTGTTTTAGTGATTGACTGTAGACTTTTGTTCTTGAAATGGATTTATTATTAATGTAAGTAAGCATTCTTTTGACTTATTTGCAATTTTATGGTAGTGTTATTTTCAATGTGTAATTTTAATTTTTTGTTACTGTTGATTCTTTTTCTATCTAGATTATTCTATTTATCAATAAATTAATGTTGAATTGTATGTCTAATTAATTATAGGTAGGTACACTAACTTGTCTTTTCAAATATGTACCTCATTGAGGAAAATACCCCCTAAACACACAGCAATACACACTCTAAATACAAATCCAAACAGTACTTATCCTTCAAGGACCCACTAATTCCAAACCAAAGACACATAAAGCCGCAACCAGATAAAATTTCCTTCATTGCCAATGAGTTCTACAAACATTGGTTCCAACACTACCAACCTTAAGTGCTACCATTGTAAAAAAAATTGTTGAAATGTACTTAAAAGGAGAAAAGTCATTTCGAAGACACTTTGCGGGGCTCTTGAGAGTTTGCGGGATGAAAAAACCGAGTTCCGGCCGAGCGTCGACCACTTACCGACGCCGAAGAGACGCGATGAATTAGCGAAAATGTACTGAAAGTGTGTGGTGTGGGAACTTGATGTCTAAAATGCGGTGTATTTAAAAATAGAAAGATTTTTAGCTGGTTAGACAAAATTCAAAATATGTTGGTCCTTTGAGACACTGAACTTTTAGACACTGAAATAATTTTGGATCCTATTAGGTACTATACCTTAGTAAACTATCTGTACTACTAAGATTGTTTATACTTTTCAACTCGTCTACAAAATGCTGGGAACAAATTTTACGCTTATATCTATTTAGACGTCACGTTTTTTTTCTTCAAAATAAGGTTACATAAAAAACGAGGACTCGATAAAAATACTATTATTTATACCTACAACCCGGTACAATCACTAAGAGTATTGGGTACAAAAAAACACTATTGGATCAGTACAAGAATCCTTGTAATTGCCGAGTTCCTTGTCGAGATAGTAAAAAGCCGGAAACACAAGTTACAAATAGACACATTAGTTCTTGTAACCTTAACATCTGATACATTCATTTTGTGTTCACTTACTGCGACGGAAATAAAAAATAAAATATGAAAATCTTTTTGTAACTATCTTGTTGACACTGGATTTTTTTGGTCTTTAGATAGGTACTACGCCAACAAGCATTTATTAACCGACTTCAAAAAAGGAGGAGGTTCTCAGTTCTCAGTTTTTTTGTATGTATGTTCCCCAAATATATTTTGGTCTTTTGATACCAATCGACTTAGGCTGTAGCAAATATTCATTTATTCATTGATTGTAAAAGTTATCTCATTATTGGGTAGGTATATTGCGGTATTATATTCGACTTTGGGGTCTTAAAAAAGATCTCTAGACTCGATCAGCGGGATATTCCTAAAAGAATCCGCACGTTCGCACACTCTCTAAATATTAACTTAAAGTGCCTTTAATAAAAATATTGTATTATCTGTTACAATAATAGAAAGTTATAACATTTTATTTGTCCCTTGTCAATACTTGTCAAAACATTTCTTATAATTCCATCTAACATAAACATGGAGAGCAGCTGATTTTGAATACATTGTACCCAAGATTTTTTGTAAAGAGAAAAGGGGTTGTTAACTTTCTAGAATTTGGCACTCAAGCATAAGTAAGGCACAAACAATTAAAAATAAAATAATTAAACCTACTGCAATTAAATCGTTAGGAGCGGAATTAAAATTGAATTTAGAATAACTACGAGTATCATGATTGCCGTTGGTTTTATGAACCGAAGTTCTTCTTTCAAAATAGAAACAAAACACTATTAAAACAGTCGTGCACGGACTTCAAGGATCAATGAATTATTCCATCTCGAGACAGTTATATTGGACTACTAATGGCTCGAATCCGTCCCCCAGTGCACCCGTGGCCCAGCCTCTGAGGTCATCAGAACAGCGCACATCACTTAACATACAATACTGCAACATGCGCATATTTAGCTGCATCACCGTCAGCCCACTTTACTGTTTAAAGCTCCGTGCTGTTTGCAAAATCAAGGGGGAAATTAAGAAAAATATGTTGGGTACGTTTTCATGCACGTGTGATTTCTAATTAGTATTCATCATTGTTTTCGTTTGCTTATGCTAATATAGGACAAAATAGACAGTTCCAGTTATTTAAAATAGGTGAACTTTGCTGGTGTTGGCTATGCTCAATAAACAAAACCTATGTCGCATGAACGCAGAAAGTCGCAAGAATTCACAATCGCACATCGCCCGATTGGCAGGTTGTCGAACTTTTATTTTCATCGTTACTGTTACAAAAAAAATCGTTGCCCAGGGCTTTGCAAGCACTACACAGTACGCGTTTTTGCGTGCAATTGTACCCTGCAAAGCGCTTAGAGCGCTCTGCTGCGCTTCGAAATATAGTGCACGTTACGTTGATACCTATGGCGGTTCACCACTTCACTCTAATGAATTAAGCGCAGACAGGATTAGAGAACACGCGGATAAATACAATTTTAGAGTGGCCAAACAGTATTAACGTTATCACAAAAATAAAAAAGCCATACAAAGAATCAGTCTCGATAAACATTTCACTCTATGAAATGAAACTTTTATCGTCGCTTTACGAGAATTTCGGTGCTATAAAAGCGACCCTTATCGTCTATTGTTATCTAACACCCGATAATCGAAAACTTTGAATTCATTCACGAAATCCGATATCACCTTAACTTTGAAACAAATGGATGACTGGGAGTCCTGTCCGCTCGAAAACTTCCAATTTCAAGAGGTCACGTAATTATTCCACTTGATATCAAGCGCCTCTCGTTTTAAAAGCCTATTCTTGTTACAGATAAAACGGAGATATCTTCTGACCTTTGTGTATCTTTAGGTATGTATTTTCAGGATAAGAAACAATGAATTTTAATTCCTTGAGCGACTGTCGGCTCGTAAATAAGACGCTTATCGTATAGGTAATTGGGAGTGCGGGCGACCGCTCCCATAACGCATGGGTTATCGATATGGGAGTATAAATTAAATTGTACTATCTAAACTCGATCACGGTTTGGACAAAATGGTACAAATCTGTCCCTTTCTTCTATTTTATGTGACCTTGGGGGGTTGAATTTATTTTATTTCATGTTTCTTTCACTCCACCAGAACTCGCAGATTGATTTTTCGTAATTATATATATTTTTAAGTTACTAGAATTTGCTAAACCGTATCGTACCTTCCGACTTTTTTTGTAGAATGGAACCAGGATTTTCTGAAAAACTGTTGTCTGTTTTCCCTATGCTTAGAAACCCAAACACAAATCTTAAGTAAAATATGTGTACAAAGTGTTTTCTACTCTTATCATAATTATCGTTTAAACATAATTAACTTTTATTACTTCAAAGATCAACTCTACAAATTATTTGAACATTATTTCTATTAAATTCCTTCTTAGCTTTGTAAGATGACAAACTTGACATTGACGATAGTATGATTGATAGCGTTGAAATTGTCAGAGATGCTCAATACAGGACCTACATTCTATCGAAGCTTTTATAAATTGTGGTCAGTGTTAGTTAAAATAATTACTGTTTTCTCTTACTACTGAGTAGAAATGTTTTATTGAACACTTATTTGTTGCTAAGATTCAATAGTCAGGTTCGGCATTGATTTTTAAATGGTCCGACGAACTTAAATAGGCAAAGAGGCGAAACGTGAGGATGCGAAAGACAAAGAACCGGGTGTTGCGGCTCAACTTGGAAGAAGCCTTAGTTCAGCTGTCACTGACAACAAATCTCTTAACAAACAAAAACTTAACAACTCTTCTGGTCCTAGGATTCAGACACAGAATGATAGTGACATGTTTAACAGCTGTACTTTCGTACGCAAGGACCACAATATAGTCGAGATAATATTATGATATGATGACCTGTTTCTTATAAAAAACGTAACTCAAAGAACTATTTACCCACTCTCAAGATGTAGGCTGTGACATTCGAGTCCATAGCTTATCTTTAGAAGGACAAATATATCAACATGCTACTTCAGAAGTGGTCTTTGTTGAACTAAGATAGTGTTGTCTAAAAAATATACTTTTATGGTGGATGACACCCAACGTGCAATGTGGTGATGTAGTTCAAAGATACGAGTAAGTTGTATTATTTTAACACATTTCAAATGGATAAAAACTCTGTAGGGCTGCACGTAAAATAATTTTGAAATATAATCACCATTTCTGTTCCTAGTACCGCTCAGTCTGTTCCTAACGTAAAATTACGTCTTATCAAAAACGTATCACAACTCATCGAAACCCTTCAGTGACATCGGGACCTAAATCCACCATCCAAGTCTATCAAAATCGAATAAAGTACAATTTTCCTCCATTACCGCCCTTCATATCTTCCGTCATTTCACGTATCGCTTCCGAGCCCAAAAGAGGGTAAGATGTAAAGATGAAAATAATAAATCCGTATCGAATATGCACGGCTGGAGCGAATGAAAAAATTCTTCGCACGAAAATATTATATTCGGCCGTGTAATTCGCCTGTCGGGGATTCGTAGCGATCCATCAACAATTAAATGTTGGGTTGTTGGCGATACATTATCGGCCGTATTGCGAACGTTCTGATTGATGGCGGCTGGTGCCATGAAACCATAGATGCTTCCCGCTCCATTGGATGCTAGTCTATCGAGACCACTGTCACTGAGTGACCGATCACCGATTCCGCTACTACTCCATTCATACCTATGAACACCAACCCTAATTGATATACAGCTCACATTAGCACTGAATAAATATGAAAATATGTATTTTATCAAACAAATACGTTCGAATTATTCTCCTCTGGGGTGGTCTTTCATAAAATTTGTGCAATAAATTTATACGAAGCACGCAGATAATTACCTCCATTTAACAAGCAAACAATGTGCACCTGATATTATTAATATTTTAGAATAGAGCGGATTTAATCACGGCCTCGAATTTGAGCTTAATTATTCCGTCCGTTGGATAATTAATTAAACAAAAGATGGTATGCAAGCTAGGTGAGTATTGAAACTGACTTCCATTGTTGTTGGGATAACAGGGAAAAATCCGCGATGCTTCCGGCTGCGTCCCTGCTCCTTCATTCATTGTTCAGCCTTCCGCCTCATTCCAATTTACGCAGTTCTTTCTTCGCGTGACTGATGCATTTATCATTCGTGTTTGAGAAATTTCTTTATCCCCTATAAATTGTTTATTGAACGGGCGTTTCTAATCGCGTCGCTACGTCTATCTCGATGTCTTTTTGATTCGTGCTCGTACGACAGATTTGTAGGCATTTAGCGTGAGGTCGTAGGGTGGGTCCTTCGTTCCCATGGCATTGGGGTGTTACGCTATTTTAGTGCGTCGTCGTAGGGTAATTTACGAGCATGCAATGCACACAAGCAGCCCTGCTTTTAGGGTGATGGCCTGGAATAACGATTTTTCGTGAATTTATGTCTCTGTAAAGATGATAAGTGATGGCACTCAGATATTCACATACGCGTTGTGGAGTATATAATTTGAAATAAGTACGGTACGAAATTAACTGTTTGGCCCTTTTATAAATTGTCGGACATGTCTTGATAGTGATCTAAATATTAAATGAAATTATGGTGTTTAGTAAGGTAGGTGGTAACGCTTGCGGCAATAAACTAATATGTCTGTAGTTAACTTATTACTGGTTCCTTAATTGAATTAAGTTTTGGTTTTGTTAAGCGGTTCGGCTTTGAACTTTTTAAGTTTGCGTTGTCCGATTATAATAGAGGCAAATGAATTTATTACCAAAGACCTGCCTTTAGTTGAATAAAGGCTTGTGCAGACCAGCGCGACTTGTCGCGCGACGCGACACCGGTTATTGTTATACTGTGAAGTTTTCTTAGAAATTGTATTGTTCGTGTCGCGTCGCGCGACAAGTCGCGCTGGTCTGCACAGGCCTTTAAGATGCTGTTACTGGTCAAGTAATAGGTATAAATAAACATAGGTATTGCTTTAAAACATCAGACAGTTGCCTTTTTCATCAAAGATAAGACGGTTATCATTATAAATAATTATTCTTATAAATAATACGCAGTAACACAGATGCAAGAAAATCCAATATCTATATTTAATACCCAACGTACTGCTAATGTACTTAACGTGTTCAACACACTAACATTCCATGAACATAAAAGGAGAATAAAAGAGAAAGCTCTATTTCTCCATATGTGGCGCGTGAAATATTTAACTACAAAAACAAACCCATTTAATAGTTGAACTGTTGGACCAATTTGTCCTCAAATTATTTGTCAAGGCGGTCCATTCCGAAAATTGTTCCAGATTTAGAGCTAAAGGGGTTCAAATGTGCTTCCAAAGTACCGATGTTCGGATTTGTGACAATGTCTCCTACTAAAGCAAAACTAATCTCGTAGAATGGTTTCGTGAAAATCTAAAGCTCTTTGATTTTATATGAAACTAGAAAGACGAAAAGAATCTACAGTTGAATATATTTTTATGTCATCCTTCATAATTGACAAGACGACCAGACGAAGTCATAAATAAGACAGATAACGATGACTAATTATTATAAATAAAGTAAACGTTGATGTGAGTAATTAACTATCGCAATGAATTAATGAAACCTTGATAACCTTGACATGAAGACCACCGGAAAGAAATTCCAATCGATTTATTAAGTATATCAGGTAAAAGGGAGGTAAGAAGGACCAAAACTAATTCTCTGGTCCTTCCTGACCGCAACATTGAACTTTTAACTTTAGCTGCTATTGATTCAGAGAATAGTATTTTATTAGTATGTGAGGGTTCAAAAGACGCAGCAGAAACTCTCAAAACTATCATAAATCAACACGATACTTTAATATTATTACAAAACTCCATATCTTTTATGGCATCGCGCAATGTCACGGAAAAGGCAATGAGGTGTGAGCTTCGCGCATCTGCCAGTATTGTGTTCGATAATGATCGTTTGTTGCATAACGCGCTGGTTTTAGCCGAATTTACGATACTGATAGCAATTGGCTGTCGTGGAAATTAATATGGTCGTTATACTTATGTATGTTTATTAAGCACACCGTTAGTGGTTGCGGCTTAATAGTGAGGGGCAAAATGAAATTTCATTTTGTTTTCAGCCATTAGGCTTAGCTTATCGGGAATTATGATGTTATGCTTCCCATAAGTTAAACAGCATTTATTATTTATAATTGTGTTGTGTATTTTTAAGAATAAGACAAAATAATTATAAAAAATTCCAAATCAAAATTAAAATATTTTAATTCAAACCTACATGGGTCGTTTCCTATAGGGAAGAACCGGTGAGAAACTCCACGGTTACTCTTTTATAAATAATTGGCTTTTACAACTTTTTTTTTTTTTTTTCGTATAATCTGTTGATAGTTAGGGGAGGACAGTTTCAATATCATTAGTTTAACAACAATATTAACCACTCTTCATGGTGGTCCTTCGATCCGGATCCACACTTTGATTTCTGCACAGCTGGCATTCCGAAAAACAAACTGACATACCAGATACTAATACACACATAAAGCATTACCACTACAAAATTGCGTTCGACTAATTTTATTTGCCGTGTCTACGCGTAACGAGGTCTACAACCTTCCCTACAGGAATAGATCAGTAAGTTGAGTATATAAATTAGCTGTCAGGGCGCTAATCGCTCCGACAGGCCGCGATGAAACTTTAGAATCCATCAGTGGTCTTCTAAAAGGCCAACATGTTCAGAAATAGATACACAATAAACGCAGTTATTTATATTGTTATCCTTTTAGCGAAAGCCAAGAGGTCGTTACTTTTAACGTACAGAATGCGATTGTTGGTTTAAGGATTTTGAAGCGACGCCGATTTATGAATTCGATGTTGTAAAATCGGTTTGTCGGATTATTGGGTGTTGTAATATAAAAAGTTTGTAGTTTTTTCCGATACGGATTTTGAGAATCCCAAAAGTTTTATTCTTGTAATGAATTTGTGTGTGGTCGCATCGATAAGAAATCGACTAGATTACTTTTTGATAATACACTTGGTCCTATGGGATCTATTCCCATAAATACTGTAATTTCAAGAGGACGTAACTCGAATAAAATAATTGTTTCTTGTTATAAAACAAACGCTTTTTACAATTTTGAAATTGTTTCTAAATTAGCTTGAGTGTTCGAATGTAACCAGAATCTTTATTCTGCGAGCCTGCATGATGTAAGGTTCCCTTTTGCAGACAAACTTTACAGTACACAAATATCCCTAAAATTTACTACTAAATTTGAACTACACAAATCAATACAAACTAAAATCACAACCACTGCAATATAAAACCATGAAATCCAGAGTCAGCGATCCTCCACGCAAATTACAACCCCTGTCCTAGATTCACACGGTTCACAGAAAAAAACTGTCGTCTACCGAACAGTACAATAGAACACAATTACCGCCCAACGGTCGTAATAAGCGCGAATGAGATAGCAATAAAATTTCGCCGCACAATACGGTCATAATTAGAATTAACTGTCTCATTCCCACCCACATCCGACGGCCATCTCCATTTTGTCCGTTCGCCCCATTGATGTTGGCCAGAGTTTTCTCGGCTGTTTCGCGAGAGTTATGGGCACTATTGAATATGTCTCGCTTACTGATCCTGAACTGTGATAATGACTGAACCTCTATGAAGTGTGCTTTTGTGAATGGAATTGTGAACTGTATTATGGATACTTCAGTTTTCCTGTTGCTTTAAACGTGCGTTGTGTTAAAGCGTCAATGATATTTGATCGAAAATTACGTACCATCGCGGTCACACATATCTAACCACTTTGAAAACAAAATCCCGTACGGATGACCACATCTACTTACCGCCCCTTTTTTTTAAGGTAAGCGTTACTATAGCGGCCTCGCGGCCGAGCGCCGCAAGCAGGAATACGGTAAGATCCTTACGGTGTTCAGATATGCGTGTCCGCGATAGTACGCGCTAAAAAGTCAACATAATTCAACTTTCCTATTTTTAACCTGACACTTTTCAAGTTTTCTTCTTTTTCCCTATCACTTGTATCCTCGTCTATAGTCATCAGAGAAAACTGAACATACAGGTATATACCAACATTTACCTAAGTAAAGCCTCTGAATTTTCACCGTCTAGAAACGTAACATGTAATATCATTGTAGGTACCTCCGTATAAAATCGAATACGCCACTAAAAACAAAACGAGAGCTTGCTAAAAGTACCAGACTAAAGTAGGCTACTTCAAACTCAACAAGACCATTTTGCTAACAGAATTTCACAAAAAACCTTTCAAGAAAAACACATGCGTTTGCTTAAACGTCCAGTAGCAATGTAGCAAAAACATCGTAAACGCCGCTCTTTGTTCCAACATCTGTTGTTGTAAACACCTTTATGCTGGAGTACCAGTTTTTTTTTGAACCAATTAAAACGATAGTTTCTTGTGTGTATTGAAATTCACGGATCACTCAAGCGGCCCTCATTTAGAAGATTTAAGGAATTAGGAGGGAGTATAGTGCGCGTACTGTTGCGAACAATGTTCCATTTTTCCCGACTTAAATGTGGAGGTTTTGTGTTAATAAACTGTTTCATTCAGGGCTTATTTCACGTGGTATTGTTGTTTTCAGTTTGTGGAGAGCTCTTTATGTAGTGTTTTGGTAACGTTGTGAGTATATTTAATAAATAAACATTTCTTTCATATCTTAAATAGTAGATGACTATTACATAAAAATATAAATGTTAGTATGTAGTTTAGTAGTTTATAACTGCACGCGTATCATGAGCACCACGGAAGAATAGACAAAACCCGATTCTATTGAGATCATGCTAAGTGCTAGTGTATAAGTGTGGCTTACATCTAGTTGTTAGTATAATTAGTTTGAAGTTTCTATATTTGGATTCGCGATACGGACTCCATCATGGGTGAAGGCCTCCTCACACGACATTTATTTTTTAAATGTCGCAGCATTATGCTGAGATAGGAGCCTTTTGGCCTCGTACAGGACTGCATTAATTTTTAATTTTACTTTGTTTTTTTCTTTTTTATTTATTTTATGTTTAGTGTTTTTAGTTTAATTTGTGATTTCCTGCGCGAGTCTCAATAAATACTTTTTATTTATTTCTTTCTTTCTCTAGCATTTTCCATTAAGTTCGGTGATTTTTTAATATGCTGTTGCCTTTACTTAGATAAAATATCTGTCTCACAAAACTGTTCGCTGTCAGTATGTGTAAACTGTGAAAACAGTCCAGCCCACACATACAAATGTTAGACTAATAACCTCTGATTTATTACAACTTAATGTATTTGCGATAACAAATCCATTGCATACCTAACCAAACAAAATCTAAATCAGATTATCGCCATTACCAAAGCTTAATCCGCAAGGGAAAAAACAGACATACACACGCACACGCTAAAACAGGAAATAAACGCACTGTGGGAAAACAAACACTAAAATGCAAATGTTCGTAATTAGTTGTGCCATAAATACCGGTCGATTCCACCCATAAATAACATAATGGAATCTCTAAACCGAATTCATAAAGCATTGCTTGAAACCGGAGCTCTGAATATTAACAGGATTTGATTACGACTCTGAAACCTTTTCGGCGTAGGAAAAAATTTAGACTGTATTTTTTTAGTTTACGCATACAGATGCTGTTTATAGTAGGGTTTAGAAGTTAAAAGGAAACATTTTGCATGCTTTGTTTTTTGTTTTTTTTTTTTTGGTACCTTCCATACAATCTATGTTCTGGAAACTGGGTGCTCTCAAAATTCAAAAGCCTTAGAATCAGCACTTTTCGAACGTCAAAATTACATAAGACAAACCCCCAAAAACGCCCACCCTTCACCTCCTAGTGCTTAAGCTGATAGATTGATCGTTTCAAAGAATCATCGTACAACATTATCATGAGCATGATCTTTAGTAGTAGCTAATGTCTTCTTCCTTTCGTGTGGTTAGTGACTAACCTGGTGTCACAGATTTTTTTAAAGCCATGACCATGGGCCTCAGACTTGGCTAAGGTATATCCTGGAAATCGACCACGTAAAAATGGCTTTTTATGCTTTTACTTAGTGCTTTTTATGCTTTTTATTGGTGTCTTGCGGGGCAATAACTAAGCCTTCTACTACTTTTTCACCGACTTCAAGAGGAGGAAGATGTTCTCAATTATCGGAATGTTTTTGTGAATAAAGCGTGATGTTTTTTACAACCTGGATACTAGTACACATGGCTACCCATCAAGCTATACATATCCAGTTTATACTGATCTCGCATTGTATAGGATTTCCGTACAATGTGAGGTCAGCTTATACTAGACATTTATAGCTTGATGTGTAGCCGTGTGTATCTGCCTACTGTTTTGTAAAGGTGTGTTGTTTTTGTTAGCCTACCGAGCCTCGTGCTTAAAAAGATATTACCTACATCCACGAAAAACACAAAGAACAAACATTGCTTCAGTAAAATGTTTATTTCTTGCGAGCAAACTTAACTATCATGTAGAGCAAAGCTGTTCTTGAAAATACTCAACATCATTTACCACAACGTGTGTAGTTTGTATTTCTTAAAGTAAGTGGCTTGTTTGAGTATTGTCACTAAATAGTGTAAAGTTGCACTTAAATGGAATTTGCTTCCCTGTGATGTTGTGTGTCGTGTTGAGTTCCGACAGGGTTTCGCGAATATGATATTTGTCAGAGAGCGAGCTTTCCACAATTATTTTGAGATAGCGACACTATTACATTCGTGGTTATGGTTGAGTGTTATGTTGTACGAAGTTTGGTCTGTGTTACATTGCTATTCTGTGTGATATTATATTGCGTTGTTGAAATTCCGCATGCATTTAAAATGCATTTTCATTTAGATTTCAATTTCCATCCGGTTAGAATAATATGATTACAGCGAGCCACATGAATTAATTATTAATGAGGTTTATGTTCTATCAATATCATCGATAATGAGCGTTTAGTTTGAATCCCTATTTTGCTAAATTCTGATGGAGGCGCCAGTGTAATATTATTTTAATTTATCCAGAAATAAACTTTTTAGCTACATCTATCCATACAAATATTGAAGTGTCCGTTTGTAATGTCAAAATAACAGCTTTTTACTAAATGCATATGAAAGTATAAACGGTACCAACTTTTAACAAAAAAACTAAATTTAAATTTTGATCAGCGTGCCTGTCTGTCTGTTTGTTCCGGCTAATCTCCGAAACGGCTGGATCGATTTTGACGGGAGTTTCACTGGAAGATAGCTGATGTTATACTCGTAAGGAGTAACTCTGGCTACTTTTATTTTAGAAATATTATTAGGGTACACGCGGGCAAAGTCACGGGCAGCAGCTAGTATAATATGTATACATTATTGTATAATATATATTACTTTCTCAAATAAGAAACTATTTTAAATTTTATTATTTCTTTAATTTAAAACACCTTTAGTGTCGACATCAAACATTTTTATTGGTCCACAGACCGTGCACTGTAACTTATCTTATGATAATTAGGCTAATAAATTCCGGAATTTAAACATCCACCATTATCGGAAACACTACGTTAAGGTAAAAGCTATCAATCAAACCCTTTGAAATTCAATCCGTATTTTTAGAGCCTTCAATTAAGCATAATTTTAAGATAACCCTTTAATTTTTACGTCACGGGTGGCCCAAAGAAAGTGTAGGGAGTCATTAGCCAGTTTTTATGTAAGCGCTTTTACCTTTTGTCTTACACACCATATTTCTCCGACATAATCCATAATACATGAGATACCGTGCTCCCTCATAGCAATTATGTGTAATAAATCTCATGTTAGATGAACAGCTGATGCCTAAATTTATTTTATTTTCTTTATGAATAACACTTTAAAATGTTCGGTAATTTGAAAAAAATATTAAATCATATTTGCTTTTCGTTGGAGCACCACTCTAGTGACCTCAAATCACTCAACGCTGCGACCGCGTTATCATCGAAAATAAATGACCAATTAAACAATCTAATTCATTTCGGTCGGTCCCCGTTTAGGGTGGAAACATAAATCAACATGCCGTCGAGTGGCGATAAACATTTTGTGACTTCCAACCCAGGTGATAAAAAAGTGTCCACTTTTTTGGACACTGCACACGCGAAGAGCCTTTGAAGGGGTGACATTTTTTAACTCTAACGGCTCCTTAATTGTTACAGCCCACCCTTTAGGGTTAAGCACGTCCCTTTTTGACAAAAAATCATCCTAAATAAATGACCCTAACGAGCCGATTTGGACCTTCGACAGAACAAAAAAACTAGTAGGTAGTTGTAATTGGTCATAATTCGTGTGTGATAAGATGAAATTCTTTCAGTGTTGCCGTATAGTCGCCACTTAAATCAATATTTTTAATGCCGCATGCCTGGCCATTAAGTGACTGTTAATAGGGTAAGCAAATAAGGAGGTGGACACACTTGTATAAAGTGCGCACAGAGCACGCTGCGGATAAGAGGGTCAATATTTTGATAGCGCGCGTGGTGCGATGATGGTAGAAACATGTGGTCAAACATTGAGCAACACTGCATGGATGTTTAATCGCTGCGGCATGTATAACTGCTCGTCTCGGCAAAACAAATGTAACCGCGCTTTCGCCACGCGCGTACGTAAAGTCATGGGGTTCAGGCGCCAGAAATATCCTCTGCGATGAATCAACCGCTAACTCGAGAAATTCCTGTACATCAAAGGCGGGTTTCGCGGAACTCGATTTTATATTTTGTACCTTATCGCTTAGAATGTCAGATATTTTGATTGGAGAGATTTTGTACGTCGTTCATAATTACCGGCTCTAAAGAAAATAATCTTATAAATGCTAGAAATTAAGATAATTTTATACGATGTTCGCGTAAAATAATTATGGGTTTATGTAGTTAAATTATAAGCATATTTTGTGTATATTCTATTATATCCATTAAAAATACAACATTATTTTCTTCCACCATAATTTTACCAGCAATTAATAATAAACATCCAATTTCGCAAACCATCGTAACACGATTTAGATTGATTACGAGACCGGCGCGAATCAAAAACGCTTGTAAATTTTTAAAACT
The DNA here is from genome assembly GCA_916701695.1 of Agrochola macilenta. Lineage (NCBI taxonomy): Eukaryota > Metazoa > Arthropoda > Insecta > Lepidoptera > Noctuidae > Agrochola > Agrochola macilenta. Next base: position 14,793,593 of record OU753560.1, on the reverse strand, counting down.
CTAATTTTAAAGTTAAAAGGCACGGTTTAATGACGTGGAAAATTTGACACTTGGCCGAGGGCGGTAGGCGAGAGTCAAATTATTCAGAATTTTATTGACGGCCCGAGAGATTTACTCACACAGCTGCCTCGGTGAGTCGGTGCCTTGCGTCCTTGCCTCGTGGCAACGCCGGTCAACACACCCCCTTACATTTTATATCAAGTATTTTGCATATTACATGTTCTCATGTAAATTGTGTGAATAGCTCCGATATAGTTTTACATGGTTATTAAAATTAAAAAGCCGTAAATGGTGCACGCAAAGTGTGCAGTTTATTACAGTAACCTAATTTTTTTGTTTGCTTTGCTTTCAAGACTTGTTTGTAGTTAATTTATTATGGTACACCGCGGTACGGTTAATGATACTACCGCAATGGTTGGCCTCAGAATTTTCGAAAAACCGCAAACTGTCGATAAAGTAAAAGTGTTTTTCGAGACGTTTTCTGTCCAGATGGAAGATTTTTAAAATATGAGCGACACTTAAAACCTGTAAATAAAACTTTGCAATATTATAAAAATAATCAAGGAAATGTAGATAAATATGCAGTTTCATCAAGTACCGCTAACTCTATAATATTGTTAATGTTTAATTATTTTTTATAATTGTTAATTTCACTTTTAGGACTCTGCCGTCCATTTCACCTGAAAAAGATAAAATTGAATAGTATTAATCTGTTAGTAGTCTTAATCGGTCCAAACAAGAGGAACATGAATACAAATTAGGTTTTAGGACATAAAGGTACTATCGAGGACACTGGCGCCTGACCACTTTTCGACCTTATTGTTTAGGCAATAAGGTCGAAAAGTGGTCAGGCGCCAATGTCCGCAATATTACCATCAAAGAAGTTCATATTTAACCAGTTTCAGAACAAAATCCCGTAAACACGATGACCACATCTGTTACCGACGCGGTTCAATAGCCGCTGAGCGCTGCAAGCAACAACAGTCCTTACGGTGGTTAGATATGGACTTCTTCGATAGTACGTGAGACCAGAGACCACCTATGTAGACAATTTGTCAAGATTGAAACCAAAACAAAATAATATCCTTCACACAATAGGTCTTAACTTCTATACCTAATGGTTTAGTACGAAACTGAGAAATATTTTCATTTATTTATTGATCTTTTCACTTGGCAGAACTCACACAGGTACAATAAATAACAGTTTTTATTTCAACTGAATTTACTTTACGATGCCAAATGAAAATTCTTAATTTCTTGTTTTAAACTGTTTTGTTTTAATATCACAAATCTTAATTTGGAATGCGATCTTGTTTTGTTCTTTATTTTGTTTTCTCACTTTTATTTGGTCTTGTAAGTGTAACTATGTTTTCAAATATAATTTCTTACACATAACGCCTGTAATTCTGATGGGTTTGGCTTGGCATAGGTGACCGTACATTGTACACCCACATTTCGCAATTTTTCAGTATAGTGATAATGTTATAATTAGGTACCTATTTCAATATTCGGCAGAGTAAGATTACTTAAAGATGTAAATAAAATTATGGTATAGTCCCTACGCGACTGCCAGTCACGGTTTGAGGTATGTGAGCGGTGAGACGGGGGCAGCCATTAACCAAATTGGCACACTGAGTTAGCTTGGCCTTTATCTAACTCCCCTGTCTCACCGCTCAGATACCTCAGGCGGTGACTAACAGTCGCGCATGGACTATAATGCAGGTTGATTATTCAATAAGTAATTGGCCTTTAAAAGTTTATTTTCTAAAACATGAGGATTGCAAATACTATAGTGCATTCGCGTTTTTGGCCTTAAAAATCTGTCTTAAATGTTTATCCACCAACGTAGAATAAAATAGATAGATAAATAAATAAAATAAAAAAATATATAATAAATAAATAAATAATAAATAGAGAATAGATAGAATCTTGAACAAACTTTCATCGATCCTAATACATTACTTCCAGATGAACATGCGTTCTAAAACATCCGGGAAAAATTAAAGTTCCCATGGGAATTTGAAACAATAGCAGGTGCAGGACGCAGTTTAGGTGATTTTTTAACGATTAAAAGGTTTAGTAGATAAAGAATGGGAGAGTAGCTTGCACTCCTCTGTCTTGTAGATGCAGACAGGTTTTTTAGCGTTCACTTTTTGCAATGGTTCCAAACCTCGAAAGCTATCCCTTGTAACCAGGGATAAAAGAATTCAATTCATTTGTTGCATGTCATTATCATTTCTTCAGTAATGAAGTAAGTACGTGACCAAGATCATCTCTGCTCCTAAACGTTCGCTATTAGGGTTAGACTACTTACAGTATAACTACTACCATGGATGGTCGAGTGTGCAATTGTACCAACTGCTTTTCAAATGAATTGGAGCTTGCAACTTCAGCTTTTAGCTCAGTGGACTCGCAAATGGCGTTACAGCCCGATGCAAACTTTATGGCGGCTCGGAACATGAGGCGAGTCGCTGCGCAGTAGGAATTTTGCGTGTCATCGGGGTAAAGGGTGGGGTACTGCGCAGCGTGTAGCGCACTTCAGAGCCGCCATAAAGTTTGACGCGTACTATACCTAGCTTACTTGCTTTCTATCCATCGAATTCTTAGTTAATCTTCACAAGTCTTACGATGGGGTGGTCACCTAAAATAACAAAGATTGCTTATTACTAATCTACATAGACAACAATTTATCGATAACCGTAGATAATCCTGTCTGGTCCTGTAGGTTATCATTAGTTATTAGTTTATTTAATTTTATCTCTAAATGAATAATGTGGCACATTTTATAACAGCAGAGGTCTGTTGAGCCGTAAAACGACTCAATGAGTGCCATTTTGTGAAATCAATAATGTAATGTATTAATTTGAGTACTTACTGTGCTAATTAAACGCTAATTGAATGGCATTCAGTGTGATAATAATAATAATTGGAAAACAGTTGATAAATATATTACCTATGTTGTTTATTTTTGCTTAATAGGGATATAATGCAAGTCTTATATACCAAAGAGTATCAATGTTACCTAGTAACTGGGTTGTGGAGGTCAGATAGGCAGTCGCTCCATGTAAAATACTGGTATTCAGCTACATCCGGTTAGACTGGAAGTTGATCCCAACATAGTTGGGAAAAAGCAAGGTAGATTGATTGAGTTTTGATTATTAATGCTTCTTATTATTTTTAACCTGGTAGCCTGATAAAATGTTATAAGGTTATTTCACAATTTAAATAACTATTTATGTACTGATGATAATCCAGAGTCTTTGGTGTTGCAATGAATTTATTTAAATGTAAACTTGTGTAGCTTATTAGTTACTTAGTATGAAGATAAATACTGCGGGTATTTACACCTCTAAAAGTAAAGTATAAATAAAAAATAATGCTTTTACACCGAGAAAAGCCGTACGATAGTAAAAACATAAATTATAAATTTTACAGCCGCTCAGTCGTCAATCAAAGTGTCGCAACCTAATAAAATAAAACTTCATTAAATTCTTCATATACTTACCACGTCGCAGTTTCACAAGCTACCGCAAAGGAATCCAGAACTTTGATCGGTATACGAACATAATAACATAAACTTTGCTCCTTTAGACATTTTGACAAGTCAGGGCGACTTCAAAGTTGGCAAACGTTATTTATAATATTTATGTCTTGAGACACGATGGCGCTTCGATTTGTAGTACTATGTGTGTCTTTTATGTTTTAATATGCGAAGAAGTTGTTTATTTTATTGGTCGATAAAATTTTATGTCTGGTCATTGGCAATGCGATTAGTTTTAATTTCCAGATTGTAAAATTTATAAAACATCAAGGCGATGATAACGCGTCTTTGAAGTCTCGAGACTGTATTTCAAAAATATTTGTTCAGCTGTCCTTATGAAAGAGCTCACGCAGAATAAAATATTCCTTTTAAAGAATACATGACCAGACTATGCAAAAAAGTCATGAGTAAGTATGACACAACAGTCACGACATTCTCATGGGCGATTTACTTTTACTTTTTTTTTTTTACAGAAACTGCAAAAAAAAGCCATAACGTTCAGAGTATAGAATAAAACATTGTCCCAGGTGCGACATCGACGTTATTTCAATGCCAACATTATAAAACTTTAGTCCTAAGTTAAGCAGGGGGTGTTAACTTTGTCCTTTCTATTGTTGATTTTTTGTTACTTGGCAAGTTTTCTTTGACGCCCCCGCTAATAATCTCCTTTTATTTACTTACCAAGTTTGACGGGATGCTCTGGGGTTTTTTTGGGAGAGTTGTTGCCTGTAATTCTGGGATTAGCTTTATTTATTGCTGGTACTGGGAAGTTTAACGATTCACTAGAAAACTTACTCCACATTTGGTGGTTATTTATGATATTTTTTCACTTTTTAAATCGCATTGTTTAGCAGAAAGTGTATGAATATATTTTGACTCAATTCCTTTATGTTATGCGTATTTCAAAAGTAATTTACGGTGCTAATTAAAGGCATAATATGTTTTTGAAAAAAATGGGCAGTTATTTCATTATAAATTTCATAAAAGCAAGATTTTATTTTATAATATTCGGGCCTAAGGACGGTAATTTACCAAAACAAACGACCAAAGCTGATTATCCGTTGCAAGATATTATATTTCAAATCCCCAATCATTCACGAACATCCCAAATTCCCTCTTAACAATAATCTATCGGGCTCTTTGTGGAGCCGCTTCCGCCGTTCACAATAGATGCATGCAAACTTCGTGAAATGGGTAAAAATAATCCTCTGCCCGAGCCCAATACATCACGCGAACTGTCAGTACAGACCGCACGAACAAAAATATACCATTGTGAACGACGAGACGCGCATTGTACAAAACTTTCGTAAAAACTTGTGCAATTTCGACTGTACGCACCAACGCAATGACAAAACCCTCCTTAACATGTCGCAAACGCCCAAAAAAGTAATCGCCCCTTGTCAAACACTTTTCACACGAAACGTCTATTTTGAATTCCAATTGTCCATTAAGACGGATCGTTAGCTTGTAAATCAACGTCGGCTGAGCGATTGATGGTACCAGCAATTAAAAAACTAGCTACGCGGTCGACAAATAGACATTTGGGACTGTTCTTAAATTGGAAAAGGCACTCGCGTTTTGTACGCGCAACTGACAATTAATCAATTCCAAAAGTAGAGCGGTTAATATTTTACAAGTTTGAAGCGATCAATCCCTCTTTGTGTGAGTCCCCCGCCTCCGCCGTTGAGCCCTTCAAAACAAACATTATTCAGTGGATGTTTTCATTTATTTTTATAATAACACCCACGTTTAAGGCAACCGCGTGTGATCGTGCGAGCGCGCAGGTTTCGTGAGACTTACCTATAAACTTAAAGGTTGTAGTCAAAATATTTTCATATGTTATGTTGTTACGACATGACTTATAAGGCCGCGTTCAGTAAATATTACACTTCAACATTTCCAAAGCACGGGCAAATTCTGGTGATATTTAAGGGATATGATGTCGTTGTTAGCTACATAAACGGGTTCTGCATACAATGTTTTCGAAGTAACTATGTGAAGAGCAAATACTGTCTCTGAATTCCAACCATTTAGAACGTTTGCTAAAGCTATCTCTGGGTCGCACCTGGAAAGTAGAAATGTCAATAGTGTCATTATGTCTCTAAGTGTCGTCCGAACTAACTATGCTGGTTGACACATCTACGTGAAACGAAAATATTATGACAATTTGATGAAATGTTTTCCTTAGTAATTCATCAGATTGCATTATCGAACCCAACACATCTTTTATACCTCAGAAAAATGAACATATCAAAAGCCTTACATGGGTTCAGTGGCTACTAGAGAAAAACTTATTTTGGAGAAATGAACGCTCCGAAAGTTCTTATCACAACGGATCACAACTTATGCCACACTAGCATAAGTCTCTATCCCGTCGGAATATCGGGATAAAAAGTATCCTAAGTGTTAATGCAAGTTATAAACTATCTGTGTGTCAATTATCATCTAAATCCGTTCAGTAGTTTTTGCGTGAAAGAGTAACAAATATCCATCCATCCATCCTTCCATTCTCACAAACATTCGCGTTTTTAATATTAGTAGGATTATTAATTATTTATAGCGTCGCTGACATAAAGAAGTCTTTGTAAAACAAACAGTATTAAAGTTTAACACAATACATAAATAAGTATCGTAAAAGAAATATCTTAATTACTTTTATGGTACAGTTTTTGAATGGTAACCACCAAAGACCTCATTGTTTATTTATCGGATAATTATTTTCAAGCAGTGGCCTGTCATCACTGAAGTGGCTATAAATTATAAACTTAACCTTGGGTACGTTTGTTTTCGTTCAGCGTCTAGACGATTCAACCCCGCATATGCGCATGAGCATATGTGCGTCGTGAGAATTTTATAGAGAGGCTATTTTTATGTATTTTCGGTTATTTGATTGTTTTTGGAACCCACTGGGTATTTTAGTGGGGGTTTGGGAATCAATCACAGTGGACACATTTTTTATACCACGTTACGTGATCATGTGAGTTGTATACAAGTTCCAGCACAATCAAATACAACTAAAATGAGAAACGAACATATTACAAATACTACAAATCGTTGGCATAGGTGGAGAACTAAATAACAAAAAAAAATCTTGTTTAAAGAAAATTGCGATTTATATGTGGCATGATTTGGGTGTTACGAAAATGGTGAAAAGTTAATTTGACCAAAATTGCGGTTATTTATTTCTCCACCTACGCCGACGAAATATTAATGTTGAGAAATGTGCACACGATAAGTTTGCTCATTTTCTACAACACAATATTCTATAATTTCCCCAGTACAAATTGATACATGCATGTAGCAGTGTATGCGTAGCTAAGGTTTCTCTATATACATTGCAACAGCGAATAATCTTTCACTCCTCCCCCTTGTGACCTAGGCCATTTTTTTAATAGGTCTTGAGCTGGAGAGAAGCTATACAGAATATAAATTTAAATAAAAAAAAAAAAAAAATATATATAAAAAGTATATATACATGCGTGAAACGCGGGTATTCTTGTTGAAAAACATCCGACATTACAGAAGCATGAAAGTAGAATAAATGCTGTGAAAATGCGTTCCTTGCGAAGCATGTGTGGTGTGACTCTGAATGGTTGTGAAATCATTGTTGGCTGAGGAATGCTGTGTTAAGGCAACAGTGCCATTTAAAAGATGTTGTGACAATATTTGAGAGTATGCTCAGATGGTTCAGTCATGTTGAGAGGATGAATGTAAGGTGACCCTGGTATTTAGAACGCAGATGTGAGTAGAAACGCTAGGAGAGAATATAGTGATCTTATTGGTGATGTTCTTCAGAAAGGTCAGGTGCGTAGTACTCGCAACCAGTGTGTGTATGACCAGATGTATGACCGTAAACGAAGCAAAAAGAGTATGTAAGTACGGATTGTAGCAGGTGGCGTTCTGTAGTTTCTGCCTACCCCCATGGCGCCTGACCATTTTTCGACGTTATTGCTTAAGCAATAAGGTCGAAAAGCTGTGAGGCGCCAGTGTCCGCGATGGTACTATAGAAGAATTTCATATTTAAGCAATTTGAAAACAAAATCCCGTGAACACGATGACCACGTCTGTTACCAGCCCGGTTCTGTAGCGGCCGAGCGCTGCAAGCAAGAATAGTCCTTACGGTGGTTAGTTATGAACTTCTTTGATGGTACTTAAGTAATAATAAGTAATAAGTATATTTATTTTTCTCTTCACAAATGTACAGTAGTGGTGCTTAAAACTAGCTTAAGGATAGTTTACATTTGTGAGAGACTGGTGCTTGAAATAGGCATTGCAAGCAACGCCTGTGGTACAAGTCACCAGGGCCCCACGACGCTTCATATATGGACAAGCTTATATTAAGTGTTTTATGAAACAGAAGAGAATTAAAATAAAAAACAAAAAGATAAAAATAAATAAAAACAACGTAACGTAATTAAATAACATAACGACAATGGATGGAAGAATTCACTCTTGTAGGGTACCAGAGTGAATTTTACTGTGTGTTGTGTTAGCAGTGTAAGTGAGTGTATTTGTGTAGGTGTTGTTTGCAATTTATGTGAGATAATGTGTAAGTAAAAGTGTTAAGATAAAGGAATCAGTAATTTTTCAGTTTTTTCATAATCCATAGTTTTCAGCCATTTACTCACAGAAGCCTTACAACCACTTTTGGGCTTCTGGTAGATGGAAAGAGCGGTGTTTACTTTGTTGTAGATAAATGAACCAAGGAAGCAATAGAATTTGTGAGAAAAGCTGGTTTTAAATAAGGGGTTATGACATACCGTACCCTTCCTGCGTTTTCCTCTTGTTAAGTCCTTGTTGTACTTCAGCTGGGAGTGTTTTTTTAGAATTATGTTTATTAGAAACGTCTGTCTGACTGTCAGGACATTCCATTTTTTGTAAAGTCGTGCAGTAGGGAATCTAAAAGGAAGACCAGCTCCAACCTTAAGGATTGTTCGCTGCGCTCTTTCAACCTCCAAAATGTGAGTTCTTGCGGCCCCTCCCCACGAGGCTACGCAATAGTTAAAAAGGTACTTGTATGTATCCGAACTCGTTTTATAAAACCTGTCAGACAAATGATACATTATTGTCTTATATAAATTTACACAATATGACATAACCTAAATCTATGGAAACATCTAGAATAATGCCTTCTAAATTATGACCAGTCCAATCGATACTATACTGTAACTGATTTCAGATTGGATTCCAAACAGGAGGATTATCCATCATGATAATGAACTAATATCCGTGATTACTGGGAATACTGGGTATATTGCTGCGTCTATTTTGATACAATCAGGTTTATTGGATGTTAACAGTTTCCCATTGCTGTGTAATGTCTCGTTAAACTGAATCGCGTCCGTTACAGTGTGTTGCTGACTTTATGGGTGCTTCCTCTAAGCCGGGCGACAGTTTTAGCATGTATTACGCTGTTGTTTACGTGAAATAGGAAGTGTACGAAATTAGAAATTTAAAAATATTAGTACCGTATAAGAAAATTTCCAAATTATTCAAATAATTTTATTCTAAATTTTGGTTTTGGTAACTGGAATTATAATTCAGGTTTTTACTATTGTCTCTAATTGCTCTATTTTGCTTAGTCTCTCTGGAATCTCTTATAGTAATTTTTTTGGCGCTTATATTGTAGGTACCAATATCATCGTGAAATCTAGACAACCCTTCATACCATCACAACACTAATACCTACCTTTTTTACTCTTTTAGTAACTTTCCACTAGGTTTTCAGTAGCTCTAATTAATTTGTTACATAACATAACAACCCAATATGTAACCCTAATCCTTATATTTACAACCCATCGTCGGTATCTATCTATCTTATCTGAGCCGCAACATCTTATTACAGGAGGTTTTAATATCATAACAAAATATTTTCGAAAGAATAACTTATGGCCCCAATCAGAGTGTTCCACTTTAGATGTTACACAAAAAATAGAACATCACTATAAAAAGTTTGATTTCGTTTTTATAGCAAGGATGTTGCTACACCTAAAAATAAATGTAATTTTTTTATAATACACCTAATAAATAGGAAAATTAAATAATATATAGGCTCCGTTTCACAGACTCCGGATAAAAACTAAACTATTAGATAAAATCCAATGCCGGGTATAGATTGGTGAAACGTAACATGAAATGTAACAAGAATGTGTAGTCATAATTTATGCAATGCAACATGAAATATAACACAACAACTAGGTGAATTTGTTTCAACGTGTGTTACATTTCACCAATACCCATCATAAAATAGAATGGAACTTGTATAATATTTTCTGTCAGATAATTATGTCAACTTGAACTTGTCTAACCAATACCAAGACTCAACAGGCCAGAACATAGGTCGAATTTTGAGTAGGTATAACATAAAAGATTTCAGCTATAATTAGTTACATCTTTTACCCCCATTTCCCCAAAATAAAAAATTCCAGTACCACAGCTCATTTTCATCAAGCTATAGCCATTATCAAAGGGAAAAACACAAATGTACGACATTAATTACACCAAGTTCCGAGAAATTGAAATTGCAAAACACGCTCTTATTCAAATCTGAAATGACGCTAACTTCCACTGTCTTAAGCCAAGTTTATATTATGTAGGTTGCATAAAAGTTACAAGTAAATTGCATAGCAGAAACATTAGTCATTAGCCTTTATGAACACTATAAACGATGAAGATTTTATGTTATGTTAACATAAGATTTTGTTTTTTTATCAAGGAATACTATGAAAGTAGTTTTTGGGGTCTTGAAAAAGAGAGACGTGGCCATTAGCTTACGTTAAAGAGCTGCTTTTACCTTTAAGGTGAAACATCGCACGTGTGCATAGGTACTGAAATACTGCTGCGGGTTTTGAAGGAAATTCCCAATCCATTGCGTCATAAGTTTAGAAAATTCGTCGAACGTACATAACGCTTAGAATCAAAACAGAATTGTGAAAATGAAAGGCATTGCGATAGATTGACATTAGATGCGTGTTACGCAATTACCCTGCTGATTTACTAGGTTCCCGAAAATACTGAAAACTTTTTACAACATACCAGAAACAGTTACGAGCAATATTTCTAGGAACAACAACTCAACTCATACCTCTAAGCTACATACAAAACGAGAACGTGAAACTCGACATAAAATATTACACCCATACTCAATCTGAATAATCAAACAATATATTCACAATTTAATAAGATATTATATCGAATCATGTAGCCAATAAGCGGTTGTTACCCACCACGGAAGTTGTCAAGAGCACTTGAGTTCAGATAAACTAATTTGAACCAGTCAAAAGTTAAATCAGGGTCATACGTTCGATAGTTTCGTAGAGCAGGAGCACAGGCAGTAGTTTAGGTGACATTTTGTTTAGGGAGGAAAGAAAATAGTTTTTTTATGTGTAACACCTTTGCTCTCGCTTTCCTGCAATCAATTGGAGTGATTTCGTGAGAAGGGACGGAAGTGTGTAACAGGAAGCCGGGGGAAGCGCGCTTTATTTTATTTGATTTGATCAATGAGCACGCGTGGTGCTAGAGTAGGCCGTTACATGGTACCTACCCATTTTCCGAGAAGTTGGTACTGTCAGCGAAGATGTCAGCTGTTACACATCATATGCGATTACTGTAAGGCTCGTTCGTCTTTTTCACGAGTTTAGATTCCTAATTATTTGGTATCAGGTGTCATTATCGTGATAGGACACCAAACGTGGCCACCTTACCACCAACCACCCATGGTGACCCATAGGCAAAATAACCTAGCTAAGTTAAAATAACAGTCTCGTAAGCAACTACTTAAAAATGGTTTCAGACATTTTGCTGTTTACTGAAATGTTTTCAGACAGTTTGCTGTTTACTGAAATGTTTTCAGACATTTTGCTGTTTCATAATCAGCCTATAACGTTTACCAAACGAAAAACATGTTTATTGTATCATTCAACTACTGTTTTCTTTCTGTCGATCAAGTAAACTCGCCAAATCCTTTCGTGGATAACTTATTAGCTACCCGCAGAATATAACTTAACACTTTATTTTTCCCAAACCGATATCATACCTTATTCCCTAAACCTAAAGCATAAAATCCTTTGCGTCCACAAAGGATCAACCCAACGCTTTTCACTTTAACGCGAGTATTGAATATTTGTTACCAATCAGACATATCAATATTATTGGATCAATGGAGAGACTGTCAGATTTAATTGAAACATCCTTGTCAGTCATCAGATTGGTTTTGAAGTTCGACGAAATTTTGAAGTGGATCGGAGTGTTTGCGTACTTCAGTTATTATGGTTGTACTAAGTAAGAGCACAGATTATGCGGGAAGGTTAATTAAGTTGTTAATTTACTAAAACTCCCGGTAGCTTCGCCTGCGTAGAATATTTTTAAGGGTTTTTTTTTGGGATTTACGTTTAAAGTATATCAGGAGCTCGTGGCTAAGTAATAACAGCAGCACGGGTCAATCCATCAGATGGGTTACCATCTTTACATACCGAGACTCCTCCGTGCCTCGGAAAGCACGTTAAGCCGTTGGTCCCGGCTGTCATTCGTGGATCTTTGACAGTCGTTACGGGTCTTCAGAAGCCCGAAAATCTGACAACCAGTCTTACCAAGAGGTATCGTATTACCCAGTTACTGGGTTGTGGAGGTCAGATAGGCAGTCACTCCATGTAAAATACTGGTATTCAGCTGCATCCGGTTAGGCTGGAAGCCGACGCCGACATAGTTAGAAAAAGGCTAGGCAGATTGATTGTATATCAGGTGTTAGTCTAATGGTCGCAAGCGCTACTGAATATGAGGTCCTGGGTTCGATTCCGGGGTCAGTCAAAGTGTTACTGCGTTTTTACATCTGGAATTTCTCAGTAACAGCCCGGAGTCTGGATTTGTACGCTGTGCATGGCTATAGGCTCGCTCCCTATTACATGGGACTTAAACATAACTGTCGAAATGTGGATGTACTATAGTTGCACATCTGCCTATGCCGCGGGATATACATGCGTGATGTTATGTGATGTGGTATATCAAGGAGATTTTTAAGACCTATTTTGAATACTGAAATGAGTGAAATAACATGTGAAAAAGCCCATCAAAAATGTTTGAGAAAAGATGAAGAGTTTCTGATACAATTCCGGGTCTAAATCTATTTCGGGTCATCAGGTTTAATAAAACTGTACCTATTTTCTCATTTGTTCTACTTTTCCCGCATATACAACAGCTTACCACAAGACGTGGGTGACAACTAAGTAACCCATGTCATATCAGCAGTCTGTACTATGAAAATATTATATATAATATTATTATTATATAATATGTATATTCCTGGAAAATATATTTTTGTGACACAGGGATCAAACGATGTCTACTCTTCATATGTCTAGCAAAAAGCTCTACTAAAATCGTGCGGGGGAAAATAAGAGTGGTATCTATAATATTGAGATTATCGATGTTTCATAATGTGACACATCTCGATGTTTTAAATAAACCCACAACCAGTTGTTTGCAAAAGCAACCAAGAAACTGACATTTATGTATTTTTCCCAAGACTGTTTTTCTCTCCAAATTATTTTCTTTCATCAATTCAAAATAACTCTCGATGTTATTCTAATTTGTCACATCAGAAAAAACATCCAACATATTCTCCAATATTTATAATAAATAAACAAAACGTTGCTAAATGTTGCCCAATGCGTTTCAAAAGTAGGTGAAACTCCGTGAAACAAAATTAATAATTATCGTTTTTAATGTCTTCCGACACGTGCCCCTTTCCGTAAATTTCGTAAACATCACATATTTCTGAAACGTCGTCTGATATCTAAGACATTTATTGAATAAACTACATGTTGTAATATGGCCGATGATCGCGATTAAATGTTTAAATACAAACATGTTATTAATAACAGTTTTAGATGAAAGAAACTATAATGACTAGATACAAGTATACTGACATATTTTGTTGATATTTGTGGTTTCAGTTGATTTCAGTAGAAATTCAGAACTTAACTTAGTGTGGGTGTGTGTCGCAAATGATTAACAAAAAATTTGCGGCACTCCATCCACCATTTCACATCACTATCATCATTATCTCCATTTCACTACAGATCTTCCTTTGATATCTTTGAGTATTAACCTACAAAAAAGCATAAAAGGGATATAGCTAGATAATATAAGAAAGAAGGAAAGAAAAAGTATTTATTGAGACTCGCACAGGAAATCACTCATTAAACTAAAAACACACTAAACATAAATAAAAAACAATAAAAAAATACAAAAACATTAAAATTTAAAGAAGGAAGTCCTGTACGCGGCCTAAAAACTCCTATCTCAGCATGACGCCACGACATTTAAAAAAAAAAATATCTCGCAGCGCTGGTATTCTGATAGTCCGTGATGTACGGATTAGGTACAATTTTTTTGCCAGAAAATGTATATAAATATTATTATATCTGTAGGTAATACAAATAATATTCTGTCCCGATGTAGAAATATAATCCGCGGTCTGCACACTGTTAAATATGCTAATGCCAAGCTCGGAAATCACTAAATCACTTCAACTAAATCCTATATTTCAGTTTATATTTGACTTACTTTACTTTCAACGACTCATTTCAGACAGATTTAAGAGTTTCAAATCTTTCTTGACAGCTGTTTACTGTTCTTGATAATCCAAATAAATATTATGAAGTTGTTTACATTAATGTAGAGAGAAGTGTCGCTGGTATGCTCGTTATTTTGTTTGTATAATTTGATTATGGAGGCACAGTGGTGCTTGGCACAGATGTGGCTCTGGCTACGGTCCCTCAACCTTGAATGATTGAATGGGTTAGAATTTTAGATATTTGACTGGACTTTGTATTGACAGTTTAGTTTTTGTTTAATTTAATGCTGGTTTTATCACATTACTGACTAAAAGAGATACAAAAATATAAGCCATAAGGAAACCTGTACAATTTTTTTAGTCTAGCTTACACTGTCCCACTGCTGAGCAAAGGCCTCCCCCAATTCCTTACAAGCATCTTTTTCGTGGGCCACCTTGATCCAACACTGGCTGTACGTGTCTAGGTCGTTTCGCCACCTCTTCCTGGGCCGGCCACCCACCGTGTGGAGACTATTGCCCAGCGGTCACTATGCATGCGGCTGTCATGACCCATTTTAGCTTGGCAGCCTTTTTGCCTACGTCTAAGATACCCGTTTTGGGAACTAGCGTGGTGTTTCGTATTCTGCCAGTTCGTTTTATGCCCAGAATGCTGCGCTCCATTGCTCTTTGGCAAACCTCAAGGCAGAACTTTTGCGACTGGGAGAGCGAGCACCATAGGTTAGGATCTTAAGACGGGCAGGATACAAATAACGAAAATTTTGGCTTCAGGGGAAATAGGTAGATCGCCCTTCATTCGCGTCTTCATGGACCAGTAGCTTTCCCAGGCGATCGATTTCGAAAGAAACTTACTGGCCCAAGGCACAACCTAGTAGTACAAAAAAAAACAGTAAGCTTGGTGGTCAATGGTTTTCTAAATCATCGTCCTCATCCACAGCTCGACTTCCCCCTTTGCATCATAGGCCTCTCTTTGCTTGTGCAAACCTCATCCAACTTTTACCTCTGATGGCAACAATGCTATTCTGACCATCCGCCAATTCAGTGTTTTTATTCCGGAATTGCATTAAAGCAGTAGCTTCAGACATAATTGTGAAACACGGTGAAGAAATACACAACAAAACAACTACTCGAGACTATCTGCATATCCAGACTAATCTACAAAACGAAGTGGCTTTTGATACTGTATTCACCACCACTTATACCGTCTGTCGCAAAGGGTTTTTGTTGCATACATTTTACGAGTGTAAAGCTGGCAACACGCCAGTACGTTCATGTGCGAACATACCTGTAAGATAAGATGCAACTTACAGATTTGTGAAGACAAACCCTATGCCCGATGGAATTTCCTATCGGCAAAAATTACGAACTTTCATTCAAAATTTCATAACCTATTTAACACCTTTAGGAGTTGAATTTTTTAAAATCCTTGGTCACCTTCGTTATAAAAGGAATTCTTGAGCAAAATTTCATGCTTAGTCTAAATATAGCGGTTTGTGCTGTGCGAACCAATGATTTTCATTATGAAGAAAAAAAAAAATTCTAAGAAATAATACTTTCGACCGAAAAATTCGTAATAGATAGATAGAGAACCACTCCTCTCCTCAAATTTACAAGGGACAAGCCCATGGGTCCTGTTATCTCGTTACATGATTGAATAAAGGGGTAAGGGGTTTTACGAAATCCAACGTGTAACTAAAGTAAATTACGAAAAGGCCCTAAACTCATGAACATAATAAAATTAGAGCGGCTATTCGAGTAAAATGTTCAAGGTGTTTATTTTGGGTCGAAAAATGGAGTTATTTGTAAGGGGTAGTTAAATTTAGGTGAAGGTACAGTTAATTTTGGGTTTATTGAAGCTTACTGTAAATTTTATGAACTTCTGGAAAACAAACAGTTCGTCCTTTTCATGATTCTGACTCATGTAAAATGCACGAAAATCAATTAAACGGGAAAATAGTACTCATTGAATTTTAATTAACTTTATATAACTAGAAAGAAAAAAAAAGGAAAGAAAATACGTTCACTTGCGGTAAACATGACGCAAAGAAGGAAAAATCATGAAAATAACAATTTGGAGGAAAATATGCGTCACATCCACGCAAAATGGCCATCGCTCAGCATAATGCTGCGACCCTATGCGAGACAGAGCCCTAGCGCTGGTTTTCAGCGCCAGCCAGGAAACTAATCTTTATGTTTATCCTTTACCGAATCTGAATTCTGGGTTTCAGAAACATGACTTATCCGTCAGAAAAATACTCACATATATTCCTGAAAAATCATAAGCCTTTGTTAACTTTGACGAAGTCCGTAAAAAAAAAAACCTCCGATTCTCATATAACTTTATTTTGTTCCAGATGAATGAAAAGCAAGAAAATGTTGAAGAGACCTTTAGTCAAGGAACATCACTCGTCGAGCTGAAGATGTGGTAGTGACTGCCAGGATGGATACCTTGACCGTGGTGACATCTTTACTTGGACTGATATGCTTCTGCTCAGGTACAACCTTACTTGATTCTACTTCTCTCGTATTGAGTATTGTATGTAATCTGCGTTCGCAATTTATTTGCCAAACATGTAACCAAAACACGATTTTTCCATTTAGACAAACATCAACTTTATGGTAGTGTCAATAAAGTTGATTTTAGACCGACTCGTACTGTAGAAAAAGTCATAAAAAAAATGAAGTTGTAGCGCAAACTGGACCTTATGTATAGGTATTACAGTTGTTTTTCCTAAAATTCATGTTCGTTTACATGTTTGGCAAATGAAATGTGAACGCAAATTAAATAGTTCATGCTATGGCAAGGCCCAGACAGCATGGTTAGCCCAGGGTGCGCAAAGTATTAAGATAGAGGCAAATTATTGGGATAATGATAATAAGTGGTACTTGAAATGAAAAATGTTAACATCATCCTACTGGTCTTTTGCACGACTTCTTGATACGAAGCAAGAGAGCTGCTGCTTCACGATCGAAAAAATTGTTTTGCCTGCTTTCTGCAACTGTTTTTATTGTTCGACTCCTGCTAGCACACAGAACCCACTTAATGTATATACCATTGTAGATAAATTAATGGAAATTAATTCTGTACTTTTCAAAAAATTATTTAATGTAGCAGAAACGAAAAAAAACATCAAAATAGTTTTAAAAAAATCTCGCCAGTCAAGTGTGAAACCTGAAAACATTGTTGCTTGCGAAAAAAACAATTAATTGAGTCAATTTGTTTTTAATAGATTCGTTTCACCCATAGGAGGAACCCTATTGAAAATGGCTCATATATTCTAGTTTTTTTTTTTATACGATCAAATGAGCATTATGAGTTCTGCACTTTTATATATATATTTTTTTATTACTATATTTTTATACTGTACAACTGCGAGGCAAATTAAAGTCTCCCCCAAGTCCTTCCAATAACTTGTTTCCCACGCCACCTTGAACCAGCCCTCGCGGTACGCGTCCGACCTGGACGCGCATCTCACCACCGCTTTCTGGGCCGGCCTCGGCGGCGCCGTTCATTTTCAAACACCCATTGCCCAGAGCCTACTGGCCTTACCCCAAATTATTTGGGGCTGACGTGAAGCACCAAGCATCAACTTCTATTTAATATTAATACTAAGAAGATAATATATCCATGGAAGCTATTGCTCTCATTGATTAAAGCCTCGTGCAGACTAGCAAGACGCGACGGCGCGACGCGACACCGGTAATTGTTCTACCGTGAAGTTTTCTTAGAAATTGTATTGTTAGAGTCGCATCCCGCCAGTCTGCACGAGGCTTTAAGCTCTCTTAGCATAATAATATAAATAATTACACGTAGGCGGAGCTGAACTACCTATTTTACGACGACAGTTTGATTTAGTAGTTATATAGTTACAAGATCTTGCCCAATGGCTGGGTCTATTTCCCTACAACGAACGCTGGTTCTAAACCGGCACGTCTAAAATTATTGAAAGAAAGTATCAATCATATTTTACCAGACCAATTGATATCCTTTCACATCTGGCACATGCTTGCTATTAAGTATCACCCTACAGAAACCCTTATTTCTAATCAATGACTTTAACCAAAGAACATGCAAACTACTAGGCTGTCATGTCATGATAGATAAACCTAATTAACAAAACGAAAGTGCGGACAAGAGTGCTTAAGCAATTAATATCTATTCAAACTATTTACGCATTAAAATTCGTTTGAAAACAGCCCTATTTCGGCACAGCGATAAATAAAAGCAATACAGTGACACGGTTATTTTCGTGGCAGTGTTGCCACAAATCTAAGATGGTACGGCAAGGCACTATATCTGTAGGGGATCGCAACCCCATGGGACCAAGGCTAATAGAGGTGAACCTTGACATTACTTATTCTTTTGAATAATTTGGCTGTATGTTTAATTTAGAGGAGGGGCTCGTGGCTTAATAATAACCGCCGCACGAGTCGATCGAAAGTTAAACTACGCTTGCCGCGGTTGGTCCGTGGATGGGTGACCATCCATTACACATCAAGGCCACTCCGTACCTCGGAAAGCACGTTAAGCAGTCGTTCCCGTTGGTAACGTGTAGTCAGAAGACCAAAAGTCTGACAACCAGTCTTAACAAGGGGTATCATGTTACTCATTAACTAAGTTTTGGAGGTCAGATATACAGTGGTTCCATGTAATATACTAGGCAGACTACGTCGTTAAATTTTTTGTTCCTATAATTATTAGTCTATTTTTTATTGGGGCTACGACGTGGATAAAGTTTTATTTTATGTTTGAATCAGAATATCAACGATGCGGCCTTTGATTTAGAATGACGATAAAATTCAGTCTAGATTATGTTAATACAGTTTAGACCTACCATCACCGTATTTAATTTATAAAACAATTTATTTGGATTTATTATTTATGTAAGATCTCAAAAGCTGTCGATGTCGCCTTAACTCAGGACCATTGCCCAGGACTCAAAAAGGCACTGCAGTGCAGCAGGGTCATATATAAAAAAAACGATAATATTAAAGCTCGCTAAGGACTCAAAGTCGTTATTTCAAGTGACAACCCCGAAATTCGACTTCATTAAACGTTACCTAATAACGAAACAAACTAAAGGCCGTTTTACACTCAATAAAAAACACGACCACGTTTCAAAGCGTTAAAAATCGTGTTTTACAAATAAACACAGTAAATGATACTCCGGGGACTAATGCAAAGCGGGAAGCGTAACTTATTGACAAATCTCATTAGGTTAACAAAACACATGTGTATCCCGCATCTGTCTATCGCATATTTTACAATCAACAGCGTACATAAATACCGTATCTGGTCATTGTCGAACTTTTAAGGATTAATGCGGCCTCTTTGGTGGTTATTTAGGTTGTGGACAGTGGACGGTGGTTATTTAATGCTGGGAAATTTGAGGCGTTTTCAAAGACCTGCTGGAGGATAAACTCATTGCACGAATTACGATGTTGTGGTGAATACTATGCATAACTATAATAGGTATACATACCAGTACTTGTAGGTATTGTTTTGTTTATTTTATGTATGTACGGCTGTTGGTGTACCAAATAAATAAATAAAATAATAAGAATTAAAACTGCACAGTTTTCATTCATGCAATAATTAAAATAAACAATTCCGTCAATATTGTAAAAAAATATCACTTCTTTAATATTTTTTGTCATTTCATACATTTATAAATTATACATTATTATTTTTGTACTTTGTCAATGATCCATCACATGAATTAACCGAATTATCAGTTAAATCACAACAGGGTTCCACTATATCCTTTAGAGAACCCCAAATAGAACCCGCCCGTTACCCATCAAACCGTAAAGAAGTTAAGCTAATGTCAAACGACGCCCATCTTTTGTAACTAATGCTTTACACTACAATACGGTGAAAAAAAATTATACATACAATGGAAGCGTAACAAAATGATGCATCATTGAGATTTTTTGTGATAGTTTTATGGCAAAATTATTATTATTAATTTGAACGTAGACAAGCAAGCTCTAAAGCTAGCCAAATAACCCATAAAATCTATGAACGTTGTCATAGATTTAACTGGAGTGGCAACAGCCCCATTACCCATTGAACCGAGAACCATTGGGAATAGACGTATTTTGAAGTGAAAACAGCAAAACAGCAAATGTTGTCTAACTTAGACAAGCCAGGATCTTGACAAAGTGGTTGAAAGCAGTTTGATGAAGAAGTTCTAAGATCGAACTCAGTCACCAATAACTGCCCCCCTTATTCCCGTCATTTGTCCCTAAAGGTTCTCTAGAAAACCAGCGTCAGACAACATCTGTCTGGCATTAATCCTGAAATGAACCTTTTTGGCGCACCCGTGAGGCACACACTATATAATTGTTGTTAAAACATTATTTTCACTTTTTAATTTGTTACTTGTATTTTGTGTTTCACGAACTGTGTCCAAATAAACGTCATTCTTTCTTTCTTTGTTCATTTTAAGTTCGTTCAGTCTATCCAAAGGTTTTCTGAAATAAATCGTTTCTTATCATATACAACACTAACTGCGCCCCGTGTTTTCACTCGAGTCACGAGTCGAGTCTCGATCCCGTGGAAATATCGGGATAAAAAGTCACAAACTCACTTTCACATTTATATTGTTACTAGCATTCGCCCGCGGATTCGCCCGCGTGGAGGTCGGAAATTCTACCACGAGAACACACTACCGGGATAAAAAGTATTATATGTATTAATCGAGGTTAAAAACTATCTGTGTGCCAAATTTCATCCAAATCCGTTTAGCCCTTTTTGCGTCATTGAGTAACAAACATGCAAACATACAATATATCCTAATAATAATAATGTAATATTAGTAGGATTAGATAGTATATTAATAGGTATATAGTTAAGATTGGCGACTGTGCAAGTCCGAGGTCCGAGGATAATTTTTACATATAATTATTATACACAGAAGCTATTGGCGTACCTTTCCAAAAAAAAAAAAAATACCTATAATGTACTTTTACTTACACACACATATTGCACACTTTTACATTTTACACAGCCTTAGCTGTGTAACAATTTTGGTGAACAGTTTACTTTTTCAATATGCAATTGGAGAGGCGTATGTCCAAAAGTGGTCCAAGAGACTAATTAATTATTATTATGAGAGACAAAAATGTCAAACATCATAGACAAAGAGTTCTCTAGTTCTGCTATGTACAGACAATTATTTCGCATTTTGTTTGCCATCCTTTGTTACTTTAAAAAAAGAATCCATGCCCCAGTTTACTTTTGAAGTTCCATTTTTTGTTTACGTATCACCTTAAATGGATTGATGGAGTCTTAATGGACCTTTCTCTGTTCGTTACTTCGATAGCTTCCATCGATAGGGTTTATGGCAAAATTACATTATGGAGTATACACGTTGGAGCTTTATCCGGGTACAAAGGGATCTGTGACAGAACTTTGTTTCATACGTTTTGTATACTTCGATACACTGCCGAAGCCATGATAAAAGTTTTTCTTCAATAAGATTACCGATCTGTACCTACTCGTGTAGAAGCATATTTAAGTAACCATAAAATATTAATTTTTGTAAAGAAATATTTTCACTAATAAATATAGATATGTTCTTACATACCTACTTTCTTTTTATCCTAAACCTGAAAAACCTTTTCTAGAACGATACGCCATTTATTTTACGCCATTTACTCCTGAAACCAAATAGATTTACACAGGACTATAATGCTAGAATTTGGGCATACAATTTTAAAATCAGAACACCGGTAAAAAGTAAGTAAAGTAGTAAGTATAAAGTAATGTAAAAATATTTATATTTCATTCCGCAATATCTAGATCATGGCTTGAATGCAGCATCACGCTCCCAAAAATATGCACATACAGAGGATGCGTTTTATATGGTGCAACATGCAACTCGAACCTATACGAGTATACTAGATATAAGTTAGCCTACATAACATTATACAGTCATGGATTTCCGCAATGTAACGCCTGATTCCATAACGTATCATAAAAGTACACAATAAAAAAAACAGTTGCCATGGATACAAAGGGCCTTTTCGTTTAGTGAACATCATTGTTCGACATTTGAAAAACTGTTCATATCTCAAACGCTGGTCTAAACAAAGCTATGACATTTATGAAGGCTGACACGTGTGTGTGACCCCTAATAAAACTAAAAAAAATCGAAGCTAGAAAAATAAAACGCTAGTTTTAAATTTCGTTCGTTATAGGCATGATGTAAATCAATGTAAATTGAGCTTTGTTCGTGAAGTTATGACCGAAATTGACTGCATTCATGTTTCGAATTTGAGCCGCCATTTTTGTAGAATGAACCACTGTTCCTTGGTTCAAATGAGCAACAATTAAATTTTTTGATTGGAAGTAGTTTCTGTTATTACGCCAGAAAACGTACGTATCTACTGCGTACCTACCTATTTGTCTAGTTGTTTACTCGTCCAATAAACCGAAATCTATTGAACCTAGCCGTTGATATGGTGTATGACAACACTATCCATTGTCTACAGTGCCTTAGTCACCACCATATTTGTTTACTAAATGGGATACTTATTGTGAAACAAACTGTATCTATTTCATTGTAACACAAATATTTTATTGAGCCTTGTGTGTCGTTTATAATAATCGATCACTCTATTTACCTAAAGGGATAGTCTTTTTGGTCCCTAGAGGCCTCTTCTCATACAGAGAAGGCATGGGCATTGGGACATTGCTCGTCACTACGCTTCATAGATTCATGTTGGTTATTTCAGATCAAGGTCTAAAAGTGGCTTATTCCGTGATTCGCCAGCATTTTGCTCGCCCGTAACGGGCGAATTGACACTTGTAAATGATATAATTTTTTCTTGAGGTGATTCCCACGAAGTTAATTTGTAAGTGAATCGACAACTCCAGAAATCGATTTGCCTACAAATAAATTAACTGCCACAAGAAACAAAAAAAAATGTGTTGATTCGAACGTTTCGGGTGAGTAAATTCGGGTGAATCACCATAAGCCCCAAAAGTTCTTTACGATGTTTTCTTTCGCCGTAAGTCAGGAAAGTTTGGACATCACAGTACCTGTGTACCTAAGCTTGCAGTATATTAACTATGTATAAAACGAAAAAAAGGACTAAAAGTGTTTTGTAAAATTCGCACCAGATTCTTATCTTGCTTCTAAATATAGTCGTCGCTAACTAATCAGTAAGCAAGGAGCGCCTTTCAAGAACTTTTTGTTTCGAAGATCAGATAACTTTGAGTTCGCAAACTACCTTTTTGTATTTTTTGGATGAAGTACCTGGTTCTAAATAATGGCTTCCGATTTTGTGTTTTGTTGTTTAGCTTCTATTTGGACCGGTTTGGAAGCTGTATTTGTTTTTTTAAGATTTCTTAGACGTTGTTCTTCCGAGATTCTCCCGGTCGTAACAGGATTGAAAGATTTTTACTGATAAATTATTTATTTAAATACGCTTTTTCTGTAATGTAACCATGGCACAAGAATCGATTTTATGTTTTACACGTTCTTGTTTTGTCTCGTTTTCGATGACCATGTCCGAGCATCTAAAAATTTTAAGGCGCATTGTAACTCTAAAAATACAATATCTGTGGGAGTCACATAATACAACATGAAAGATTCGACATTACACGAACCGTATATCTAAAATCTAACAACTTTTTGTGTAGTATCAAAATCTGTTATTCCATCTGCCCACGCGCCGAACTGACACAACAACAAAACGTCCTTTAGAGACGGCGCGACTGTCGCCGACGCATTTCCGTAAACACCGCTGTCAAATGGCTACACATCGCAAAACCAAATAAACTTTACAACAGACCGTAAACTTCAAAACAAATCCAAACTCTGACACAACTGAACAAAGTTGAAATTCGAACAGCAACATTTTGACAACAAATTCGGTGTCATTTATTGCACGGATAGCTGCCCCAGTTCCAGCCAGGT
Organism: Agrochola macilenta; assembly: GCA_916701695.1. Taxonomy (NCBI): domain Eukaryota; kingdom Metazoa; phylum Arthropoda; class Insecta; order Lepidoptera; family Noctuidae; genus Agrochola; species Agrochola macilenta. The sequence goes on along the minus strand of OU753560.1, from coordinate 14,769,553 downwards.
ATCGGTCCCCGAGAAAGATGACACTGTGTCAACAATTTGTCCCTTCGTACATTAGAAGAACGCCTTACAAGACAAACATGGTAAACTCACGAAAAACACATTTCAGTAATCCGTCCATCCGTCGAGCTAATTCTTAGCACATGGTGCGTGTTTTTTGCACCGTAAAATATAAGTGTTATTTCATTAAGCGTGTCGTTCGTTGTTCATTTAGTACGAGCCGACATGGCGTCAGTTTCACGTGTTCGTGTTACGTCTGATGTGTGAAAACGCTTCTAATAAAACCCAAAAGTTGGATAATGGATTTTATTGTTATCGTTTTTATTTTGGGCGCTTTGGACGGGATTTATTAGCCAGATTATCTAGGAGATGGGGTTTTGAATAAATGTTTTTGATGGTTTATGACATGAACCCATACCCGATAATGTATAGAATTTTGACGTAGATACATTGGGTAGTTGGTTATTAATGGTTATTCATAAAAATATTTAATTTAGTACCAGTTGAAAAAAACTGAACATAAATTAATTAGACGCGTGACAACATTCGCAATAATAACTTCATACAGTGTTGCCCCTGGGGGGATAGAACAAAAGCGAAAACGAGTTCGAAAAATGCTTTAATTTCGCACTAATTACCTACGTGCAGTCGGTTGTAATGTCACGAACGCACTGGCAACTAATAACTTCAAACGCATCATATTGCAAAGGGTTCCAAAATTGAACACGTGTTCGTTCGAAAAATCATGATTACCTCCTAAGGGAGCCAATCACTGCCATTAGAATTAGATATTCGAAATTCAAACGGCTATCAAGTTACTTGGGGTGACAGTTCTGGCAGTTATGGGCATTTGAAAATGTGCACTCAGTCTGTAATTACGTAATTACATGGAGCAATGTAAAAAATCACAAAATTTCGTAAATAAGTTTTAGTATGAACGATCAAAGGGATTTTATCGCTTTGATGGTGTTACGAGCCCACTGACAGCTTTAATGCAATATCAATGTACTAACATCGAAAGTTGCGTTAGTTTAAATTGCTATATAAACCCAAATCGATTGAACCGAGTGCAATCGTATGTTCTAAAAATTTATTAGTTCACGTATATGCGAGAGCTATCAATTTCTAACCGACAAAAAACATTAAGGGATGAGTTCAAACGGACTTTCAACAGTTAGGAGTCGGTTGGCCGCGTGTCACTCGCCTTAAATGCGAAAGCCATGTCTCTATAACCGATTTTTTATATTTACTTTTCTCTTGCAACGCGTGTCGACATGTGCCTGTAGTAAATTAGTAGGGGACACGAATCACCCTCGCGAACTTTTTTTAACAAAGATTTTTGAACAATAGCCGTAACTACTAGCGTGTGAGTTGTAAAGTCACTCCCGGCAGCGCGGGCGTTGGCGTGTTCCTTGGGTAGGACATAAATATCATATTTTGACTACCAATATTTACGAGCTGTAGCGATTTCAATAGTGACATTTTATCAGTGTCAAACTAGAGTTTTCTGCAAAATAAGGCACATTTTTTTATAAAAGTTTGTGCTAAAAGGCTTACGAAATCTGATTATCACGCAATAGCGATTCTAAGATTACATTGGTCAGTCTTTTAAGCTTGAAAAGTTTCAAACTTTTCATATCGTATTGCATCGTCAAAGTTTCCAAGAAACTATGAACCAAAACCGATATAAATCTTAATAATGGGTCACATATTTTTTTAAATTACATAAATATTTATATATATAATAAAACTTTATGTCATACACATAAACCCGAGGAAGGAAATATCGAGTAAATATCTAATAATCGATATATAGAGTTCTAACGCACAACTATGCGATAAAGTTAGTTTTATGTGCGATAAAGTAACGTATCGAGATAAACATAAACAATATTTTATGTTACTCGCAATCTGCTAAATCTTATTTTTATCTCTGCACGTCTAGGAATGTGGGGCTATGAAATCAGCTGTTATTCACATATAGTCTTACTAACTATTCAAGAAGTCTTTACGCTTCTACTGTCAAAAGTTATCTGTTCGAATTTAGAGCCAAGGCCCCTAACTGTACAAGACCTAACTTTACAAAGCTTACATGTTGGTCAAAATGTACGGCTTGGCCGTTTTGCGGCCGTCGCCCAAAAAGAGAGAAAATAAATAAATAAAAGTTGTTTATTCTGCACAAAATAAACGCTCTTTACAAAAAAACAGACACACAGACACTTATAGGGGCTTGTGGTAAAAAATTAAGTCACTAATCTTTTAAGTTGTGGCATGCAATAGTTCAATGGAACGGCCAAGCCAAGTCTCCTCAAAACCGCTCACACATCCGCTGATTCTACAACCTCATCCTAGCATCTATGTAGTGAGCCATATCATATCTGTGTGTTCTTTACGACGGCGACACTTAATTTATAGCTGTCACACTGCCGTCTATGGTCAATATTTTTTGCTCTATATCCATTCATATGGCGACTTGGTGCTATCATGGGTTATATTTTTTTATTATAAGAGAGTTATGAAAGACTTTTTTGTTCGCTGATTTGGAGAAAAGGAATATACTGCTTTACCTGCTTCCGTATTGCAATAGTCATTAAAGTTGAGTGTTTCTACACTATGCATTTGGAGGAGCGAGAAGCTCATCGAACAAGGAGGATGTATTTTTTTTGTCTCGGTATTGTTGAAGAACATTTAACTAACAAACGTATGAGCAAACAAAAATATGAATAATAGTTTTTTAAATAAATACATAATTTTATAACTCATGTAAAAATAACTTAATATTATTATCATAAGAAATAATATTTTTTAAGTTAGAGAAACTTAAAAAATATTATTTACTAATAATACTCGTATTATTTACGTGACTAATTAAATAGAAAATGACTTTAAAACATGGGTAATTTTTATTTTTGAGTTATAGAAAATAGTCTGTGGTAACTATGGAAAATAAAAGAAAGTTTTTAAAAGAATGCAAACACGCAAAGCAGCCATTATTTTTGTCACCATCGCCATACCCGACGACAGTATTTTTCAACTTTTTAAGAGTTTTTGAAGGGTCTCATGTTTTTTTTATGGAAAACGTATTTTATACAGACACGTCAAGCTTTATATTAAAGAGCGAAGTATATAATCTAAATGTTCGTATTTTACGAACCAACTAATTTTATTATTGTATCAACGTACAATAATAAAATAAAACAAAGGACTCCTAGGTAATTATCTTCTTTCATGGACGTTGTATTCTTCTCAATAAGTATTATTATTTTTAAGCAATTAGGTCACCCAATACTTTCCAAAAATACGTTATAAAAATAGGGCTGTGAACACAAAAATCGAAAGATAGCAAATCGAATGGAGATTCAATTATAGATTAGCCCTTGTATCGTACCACATTCACAACTCTGGGACACGTGAATAAATAAACACAATTACGTCACACAAAAGAGTAATCCCTATTGATTTTGTTCGCAAAATACAAGTTCGCCTATGAAATCGACTCGTATATCGATTATGAAGGTTCATTTTGCTAAAATCGGACACCGAATCGAATATTTTTTTCGTTGATTTTTTCTGCGCTACAATAGCGCGCTGTAACAATAGACATACATCAATTCGAGTGTCAAAAACTAACATCTGCGCGTTCGTTGTAAACAGAGTAAAATAGTGGGCTCTTGGGGTACCCCAGCATCCGAAGGGGACCCTCAGACTCTGGGCAAGCCTGTGTTTATAGCTCATTATTATTGTGCGACGCTTTAGAGTAACTGCAAATGACATACTCCACCTATTATTAAAATAAACTGTAGGCTAGAAAGGGGTTTTGTTAGGGAAAATTTTAAAATAAAGCTTGTGTTGGTGAGAAATAGCCGTGGGTGGGATTGAACGTCGCCTTTCACGAGCCTTGCTCAACACGCCACTGCATAAACACTTGAATATAAGTGTTTACACAGTAATTTATATTGTTAGGGTCGATGTGACGAGAAGTAGTACCACTAGAAACGACGGAGTATATTTTGCTGTAAAAAAATCTTCTGACCAATTTCAACTGTAATGTCACTGCTGTGAGACATCTAGTATAAGTATCTATTTACTTGAGTTTTCTAACCATTTTGATCTCAACAGGTCCAGTAAACGGTGGCATGAACGATGACTATGTCAGCACTGGAGAAGCGCCTTACATCATAGAACAACCAATCGATGTCACAGTAGCGCGCCACCAGCCTGCGACCCTCAACTGCCGAGCCGGAGGTTCCCCGTCCCCCACCATCCGATGGTACAAGGGAGGGGTACTCGTCGTCTCCGACACACACCGAAGCCTTCTCCCAGCCGGAGGACTGTTCTTCTTAAGAACTACTCATGGAAGGGCACATTCAGACGCTGGTGTCTACTGGTGTGAAGCCACCAATCCCTATGGAACAGCAAGGAGTAGAAATGCAACGTTGCATGTTGCAGGTCAGTTTTAATTATTCAACCATTTTGTAATTGTACTAGTACTTGCTTTCTTTTTGCACGGCTCATAGTTAATCTTGATTAGTAAGTGGGGCAAACAGTTTAAAAATGTAGCAGTGTGAACTTTTAACGTCGGTGTGGATGGTCAGATGTTCGTGAGATTAGCGTACCCGTTCAAATGATAGCATAGTCGCCAAGCCATGTAAAGTGCAAATGTGGGTTGTCGTGGACCTTTTTTTTCCGCGGGGTAACCCGTCATGGATACCCATCCACCTTAGGGTTGGGTTATCCTGACTAAAAACGTACTTCTTTTTCCATCTTTAATTCAGGAATGTATTATTAACTTGACTATCAAGAGTCTCTGGTGTTTCTACAACCGCCTCAATTAGAAAAAAGTTATATATTTAGTCTAAAAAATCTTTTTTTCCTCTAGTCCTCCGTGAAGAGTTCAGACTGGAACCGGTCTCGTCGCAGTCGGCACAGGGCGAGACTGTGATACTGGAGTGCTCTCCACCGCGAGGGTCACCAGAACCTAATGTCTACTGGAAGAAGAACGGACAGATGCTGCATTTTGATGGTGACTCCAGGTCAGTGATTATAATTTGTTAGATACATTACAAAAACCAATTAAAATCTGTCTACATTTTGTTGGAAACTTGGGGACAACAGAAACAAAGCCAAAAGTTGGCAAAGACGAAGAATAGTTTGCGAGTTTCGCATGATCGCGAATCACGTGCCAAAAACATTATCATTCAATTACTTTATCACAGAATTCATTTACAGCAACAATCACTGAATCCGGTATCTTATTAAAGTTCAAACAAACCTCAAAGCATTTAATTTGAACTAATGTAACATTAAATGTAAATTTCAACTTACAACGTAAAAGAACATGAAGTTATCCAAAGTTACGGCGTCTGTGATAAAGGGTAGTTGAGGCAAATTCAAGGGTAGTAAGTGCTCAGCTCATAGTAGCAAAGTGGGATGGTGGAAACATGATAGTCTTGGATAGCCACTCGAACAGTCGTTTGATATCGGATATCTCCTTACATTCACCGCACAGTTCAGGCATGGAGTAAGAACCAATGGAGTGCTAATGTTGAAGTATTTGTGATGAATATCTAGTGCAAAATTCGCCGCAACGCGCTGTCTTGTATTCACATTTCTACGTGTATGGCTTTTTACCAATTCTAAATTATCATAATTTGACGCCGAAATATCAAAATAATTAAATTACGATTCCGTTGAAAAGCTTCAATTATTTAACGAACAAGTAAAAACTGACAAGGTATCAAGTATTTTTTACAAAAAACAGTCGCCCTCTCGTAAATCACCCCATTTGATTTTTGGAAGATCAGGACCTTTAGCACTCTGATTACTCAGTGTTTACGGGCAATCAAACTAGCTAATAATTTATGCGGATCTTAGCTGCGGGAGCGAACATTCCTTTACGAGCGCGACTTTGTAATGGTCGCAATTAAGTGTCTGAGAATATTTATAGAGCCTTTGGAGACCTGATTAAGAACTCAAGACAATGATTTTGTTTTCATTTTGTTTATAGGGTTGAAACTTTTATTAATGGACATTTTATTCAGTCCTAAGATCTGAAAAACTTTTTAAATAAAACTGCCATACATTACAAAGTAAAACTAACACGCTCAACATTGTTTAAAAATGAGATAAATCTTAACGCGGTGAATTGAATCTCGCTCAAAAGTTATATTGCCAATTTTCACTTTGCTCTCTATGAATTTTTATGAGCTTCTCATCTCGAGGGCGCGGAGTTACGTATGGTGGAGTATAAAAATAATTAACAACCGTACGCAGAGAGGGAGGTACATCAAAGTTATAAAAGAAGGGGATATTTGAAGAGCTCGACAAGCAATCAAGTAAAAATCTCAATAGTTCTGACTCACCGGACCCTATATTAAATGTTAATTTCCCATTGAAATATTCCGCCCCGCATTTGAATGACTTTGTTACTATGCACTTTGTTCGAAGGAATAAAAAGCTTAATTATTAATATTGGAACAATTGTTTACTTTCAATGCTAAACTGTGATGCTTTACTACCCCAGGATGCATTTAGTCGACGGTGGCAATCTCGTAATACAAGATGCCAGGCAAACCGACGCCGGAAGATATCAATGTATCGCGAGGAATGCGGCGGGAACGAGAGAATCAGCCGTTGCGATGCTCAGAATACACAGTGAGTAACAATCCATTTCGTACCTCGAATTTGCAACTAGCAAAGATTTGTTGAATTCAATTCATAACTCTGTAATTTCTGTTTGCGTTTGTGAGCCGTTTCTCGCGAACACCTCTTTTGTCGTGTAATTCAGAGAGACATTTCTCACTGCACAGTTAAGCCGTACTTAATCACGGGCCCGGAGGACGTTGTGGCGCAGACCGGAGGCAGCGTCACATTCCAATGCCGGGTGGGTGGAGATCCCCTCCCGGACGTGCTGTGGCGAAGGAGCGCTGGAGGTGGAAACATGCCACTCGGCCGCGTCAAAGTTCTTGACGACAGGAGCCTGCGACTCGACAACGTTATTCTCGGGGACGAGGGAGAGTACGCTTGTGAAGCTGACAATTCTGTTGGCGCTGTGAGCGCTAGTGGATACTTGACTGTATACGGTAGGTTTTATGATCGATACATTTTGTTTTAATGGATTCCATAATTTTCAAAAAAAAGGAGGAAGTTTTTATGTTCGTCGCATATGTATGTTTTTTATTTTTTATTATGTATATCCACCGATTTCTCAGTCACTTATGGACCGATTTTGAAAATTCTGAAATCTGATTTTTTTTATTTGAAAGGGTATGCTCCCGAATTGGTCCCATATAAATTCTATTAACTTTGCTTGGATCGTCTTTGAGTAAGCTTCAATAGTACGTATTTTTCCCACTTAGTATATTGTGGATGATAACTTTCTGTCACTGTTATTTACATAGCAGGTTGGTATTCGAATTTGTGTGGGATAGGTACCACAACAAAAAGTGAAAAATTTAAATAAATTACGAAAATTCAAAGACACCGACTTCCGAAATTAAAGTTATTTTTCACTTTGTAGTGTTTTATTTTTGGACGTTGGTTGTTTTTTTTGTAAAAAGTTTTTATTTCAATAACACAATTTTGGTTTTGTGTATGAACTATGTTTTGCATATTATTAATATTTTTGTTTGTTTGCAGATGCTCCTTCAATTACACTAAGACCAAATTCAGTGAACGTTGAAACCGGAACAATGGCTACATTCACATGTTCTGCCACCGGGACACCAGAACCAACCATGTTCTGGAGTATAGAAGGCAATAGAACCATCATATTTCCCGGTACATCCAGAGGCAAATACCACGCAACAACAGTATTAGATGGGGTGACTGTACTAACAATCAACGACACAAATAAAACCGATAGTGGAAACACGATAGTTTGTTCGGCGGTAAACTTCGCTGGCAGTTCGTTTGTCAGAGGGAAACTAACCGTGACGTCAGACGATGACCGCCCACCGCCAATCATAACAAACGGGCCCTCTAACCAAACGTTACCTATAAAATCGATGGCAGTTTTCCCCTGTACAGCCGTAGGTGCACCTGAACCAATCATCGCCTGGTATTTCGAAGGGGAAGCATTAATACAAAATCATAGACGGAATGTTACTAATGACGGTACTCTCATATTGAAGGATTTGGACAAAATAGACAGCGGCACTTACACGTGCGTCGCGTCCTCACATCATGGGAAATATGTGTGGAGCGGCGTGTTGCTTGTGGATAGTCCGATCAATCCGAACATTCATTTTTTTAGAGCTGCCGATATATCTTCATTACCCGGACCGCCAACAAAACCTTTGGTACACAACATAACAGAAACAAGCGTTACAATAACATGGAATCAGAATAATAAAATAGGTTCGTCGTCAATACTCGGATATCAAGTGGAAGTATTTTCTAGAGAAACTTTGTCGGGGAATAGCACTCCGCGGAATTCAAGAGGTTGGGTAATATTGGCGAGGCGGGTCCATCATACGCAATTCGTAGCCAAATCTTTAGTACCTGGGGTCACTTACATGTTTATAGTACGGACGGAAAATTCCCATGGGCTGTCTGGTCCAAGTCCGGTCTCCGATGCGGTTACTATTGGTGACGATGCAAACTCTTTATGGGAAACTGGAGTATTCTCGAATAATACGGAATTCAGAAACAACATTCTAACCGACAATATTGTAGAACTGATTGAAGCAACACCGATAGACTCCAAAACTATAAAACTCATGTGGGAAATACTGAACTTTTACTATCTGGAGGGCTTATTCATATATTTCAGACCCCTAGACAATATAACGACAGAGTATGAAATGAAAACTATTTTGCATTCCAACGATGTCTCCGGATATGAAATAACGTCTTTGAGAAAATATACAAAATACGAGTTTTTCCTCATACCATTCTATAAGAAATTCGAGGGGAAGCCGTCAAACTCCAGAGTGGCTCAAACTTTGGATGATGGTAAATACCTAAATAATATTTGCATTTTATATCTTTACTGTACCTTCACATTTTTGCTTACATTTTATTATTTTTTACAGTTCCTGACGGTCCTCCAATTAACATAGAAATGTTCATTTTAAATACCACGACAGTTCATTTGAAATGGTCCCCTCCGGAGGCCCATTTACAAAACGGAATTATTACTGGTTACAACGTCCTAGTTAATTGGTTGGACATACCTGCGAACAAGTCCATGGTGGCTATCAACACGACCGTTCATCAAGCCACCAGTCTAATTATGACTAATTTGACGTCTGGTGTCAGTTATTCGGTCCAAATTGCAGCCGAAACTATCGTTGGGCTCGGTCCATTCAGCCAAAAAGTGTATTTAAATATTGACTCTCGCTCCGTTGGACTCGACCCTTTATCCAGGTAATTTCATTTCCCAAATAAATCCACAGAATATAATCACAAATGAAATGTCATTACATGTAACATCGGACGGACATTCTGACATATTATTTTATTTCAGATACCCGATAAACGGGGAGGTGTCTATAGTGGCTGGGGACTTTGTTATGGAAACATGGTTTTACTTTTTGATTGGAGCGATTGTTCTGTTCAAAATAATTGTGATTGGCGGCATTATTTATGTGCGGAAGCACAACATTTTCGCCAAAAAGTCTGCGCTCCCTAACATTTATGGTAAGTGTTAGTATATATTGCCGAGTGCCACCCTGCACAGCAAACATAATAATAAATGCTCCGCGTATATCTTTGATTGTTCGGGGCGGATCGCGTTCACATAAAACAACCGACGACGCTAACTCGAAAATAAACAGTTATTCAGCTTATCTCGAAACGCTATTTTTTCCGAGGAATCAGCATCAGAATTTCAAAATTAAAAACATTCCTCGGGTGTCGTGGGGTGGTGCAGGGCGCCGAGCGTTTGTTTGATGGAGGCTTTGCCATGCGACGGTAAGGGAGGGGAGCTAGATTACTTTCGAGTTGAAAGGTAGCGCGAGCCCTCTCGTGAGCGCAGTGGATCTCTTTCACTTTGCATTCACGTTCGGGGCACAAAGGAATGATACAAATCCGAGAAATAAAGACCCAGTAAATGTAAATGTTTTCTATTTTGTTTTCTTCGGGCGATTCGTTTGTTGACTCACCCAGTTACCTTTAAGCCAATTTCCCTCGCTTTGTTTGTTTTATATTGCGTTTTACATCTTTTAAGTATTCAGTAAACGAGATCATTTGCATTCAGCTTATGAAATGGTTGTCAAATGGTATTATAATGAAGGAAATCCGTGGTATGCCTAATTGGTGATGTTGTTTTAGATTCCAACGGAACGAGCTTAGTGACTCAAATGAACATAAAAGCCGCAGTGTCTTTGTCACATCCTCTCAGCAGTTGTTACAATAAGAACACTGTGACGAAAACTGAGTCATTGTTGTGGATGGAGAATCAGCCGGGATTATGTATGTCCGGCACTCAAACTAATCAGAGTAAAGAGAAAACTAGCTCCGAGTACGACAAAGTTGCTCACCAATTACCTGAATATGCTGAAGTGACGTCTTCACGAGCGAATGCAAGTGAATGGAACACAAGTAAAACTGCAACTTCACCGGCAGCTTATGCCTCGGTTACTTTAGTTGCCAATACCCGGCAATGTGTGAGTTCATTGGTAAGTGTCCAATTATATAATGTTCTCAATTTCGAAAATTTGAAGCTCTGCCAACTTGGAGTTTGTGCCATTTAATTTATTCACTCAACTGTCGAAGCCTCAAGTTGGTGAAGTATCACTTGTTTGGGATGGAATTGAAGCCAGTAGATTGCCAAACTTATCTTAATAGCAAGCCATTACATTAATTTGAAGTATTCATCATTGTTTGTGTTTTCTACAGGGCTGGTTCCCTCCAACTGGCAAGAACGTTGAATCCTTCGACAATCGGTATGCCCCTGAAGAGGAAATGTATCCAGCCAGTAACGGAGGCTACTATAACAGAAATGTGTACAGTGAAAAATACTTTCAAGGTCATCCAAACGTCCTAAAGTTTTACGACTTGCCTTCTTTAGACAAAACTCAGAAGGCTCAAATACGATACAATCAAAGTTTAGAAGACAGAAAAGGGGATAAAAACTCAAAGACTGATGCAACACAATCGCTTATAGGTCGCACTTATGGGATAAGTTCTAGGAAAAATTCCGGAACGGAATCGACGTACAGAGCGTTCGGCGAAGAGGAGACGGATGAAGAGAATTATCCAGAGGATGGTGGTTACGATGAGTTGCAGGCGATGCAGCCGCAGCGGCAGAGACCACAGCATCAGTACGAAAGGCCTAATTTTGACAACGATGCGACGAGGACTCTGGCCCGGCTGACGTCATTCAGGCATGGGCAGGGGCTGACTGGTGGTGCCAAACCATCCCTCGCCCCCTCGCACCCGCCCCCCGCGCCTCACCCCCGCATCGACTCTGTGACTCGGTAGTATCACGCCTTGCCGGTTTTCGGCGACCTGTGCCAAACGGACGTATAGACCGATAATCTTTCCTAGTAGTGTAGTGACGTCACTGAGATCGCAGTTCTTCCTCACGTTGTACAATTGCAGTATACTCGTTTAAAGATCGTGATTGGTTTATTTTTGAAGATAAAAGTGACAGTGAGTGTTTTTTGTTCTGATTTCTGCGGACTGCAAGGGCCTAAAATTGTGATTTAAAAGTGACTGGCCTATTATGTTACAGCGCACAATAACTGACAGTGATTTATCTAAAATTTCTTATAATATATTTTGAAGTATTCCTAGTCTTTGTAATTATAGATTATTGTAAATTATGTAAATAACTATTATTAATTTAAACGAATACGAATAACGTTCTTGAACTAACTAAACTTGGTGAAGTTAATATCAATTCTGATAAATGTTTACAATGTTACGAGTTTTATTGGAATTGGAAATTCAATTGATATGTCCGTCTGAATATCAATAAACGAATTTGTAATCCTATATCATTAGTGTAAGAGTAACAAATAAAAATAGAAAGAACAAATTAACGCTTGGCAATAATTTGAAATAACATAACCTTATTAAAATGATTCATAGCATTGTAAATAATAATAATAATAGACTTGAAACTTGAATAATAGTGTTTTTTTTGGTAATACTGCATTTATAAAACAATAATTTATTCAAATAAAAAATATATTATTAGTTCTATTAACTGTATTTAATTAGTATTATTATTTAGTTTATTTCACGTGCCATATGTAGGAATCATAGCTAAATAATAATAAAGTAACATTGGAGTTGTGAGATAAAATTCAAATGAAGCTTTTACAAAACTAAAATTATAATCTACGTAAGATCATGTGATATGAGTTTTTATAGCCACTTGTTATAATATTAAATAGCACGACTTGTATTGCATATCAAATGTATTAGTCATGTAATAGTTAAAAATGTTATTATAATTAGGTCGCTTCCATATCTGAGAAACAAAATTATTATAATGTGTACTTATGTGTCCTCCATTTTGTAAATAATGTAAAATGGAGTTGACTCGCCTTTTATACTTCAAATTAAATGTATCAACTGTTTTTTTGTATTCTGTCGACTGTTAAACAGACTATTTTAGGCCGAGATCACAAGATCGCGAGTTGTGGTGACAGGACCAAACGGTGGAGACATTAATCTAAATGAAGAACGCTCACAGAATTCTTCAAAGCACGTTTGTCAAGAACTTCACGTTGTCATTTAAATTGATGTTATTACTGACCGACTGGTCTAAAGTCATCACTCGTGTTCTTGTATCCCTGCCCTTATTTAGATACCTTGCTTTGCTATGTACATCAAATTCATATAAAGTAGAGTTTAGACTGCAGGTTCTTGAACAGAATTCTTCGTAGTTCCTATTTTCGCACTTTGTTCAAAAATAATAAAGGCAATAGGCATTTCACATAATAATACTAAAATAAAAGATTGTTTATTACTATTACTTAAATTTATGAATAATAATGAGGCTCGATACGTGTTTATTAACGCCATTTTGTTTATTGCAAATAACTAGAAATTGAACGACTTTGTTTATGGATCAAAGAAATCTCGAATGAAAAGATTATAAAATTTTAAGATAGGTTACGTTTTTAGGGTCCATCTACACATCGACGTTTGAATTCAACTTTAGTTCGATATGTACAGACTGGAATAATTTCGATTGCAAAATGCATTTTAAGAAACATTAAAATATTTTTTACCAAAATTATTACAAAAATAATAGTTAAGGTACTGCCTACAGTATAAAAACAATTTCATTCAATTCATTTCTTTCAGTGCATTTTTTTTTAAATATAAATGTTCTACAAACGAAGATGTGTAACCGATAATGCGATTACCAAATAAACAAAAAACATTTGAAATAAAATAGCAAGGTGTCTATTTATGAAAATTGTACGAAAATAACATGAAACAATGTAACAAGCCAAAAGGCCTATTTTTATGTGCGATATGCCACGACCATACATTGAAATAGACAACACAATAATTATAAACTTGATGGATTTTAATTTTTGTATTAGTCTTTGGATACCTATTTTTTAATAAAATAATTTAAATACTAATAATATTGCATTTTATTTGACTCGATTACCTAATTAGACTATTTATTTTCACCTCAGACCAAATACCAAAATATAGCGCTGCAATCAATACAGTGAAGCATGCCAAAACTACACCTCCGCTCTGTGAATACACGCTCACTCGCACACATTTAAGGCTTGTGCAGACCAGCGCGACTTGTCGCGCGACGCGACACCGGTTATTGTTATACTGTGAAGTTTTCTTAGAAATTGTATTGTTCGTGTCGCGTCGCGCGACAAGTCGCGCTGGTCTGCACAGGCCTTTACAATCAAACTACACCTCACTAAGTGCACACATGTTTACGAAACCGGCCTCACGTCACTCTTGACAGCGCTATGTCTTGGTTTTTTATTTGGTCTGAGATTTTCACTTTCATCCATCACCATTTTGATATCTTGAAGTTTCCTAGTATCTTTAATATTCATATTTGAATGTTGAATGAATGAATATGAAAGAGATATAGCTACATACGAGTATATTCATTGGCTCGTGCATGTCAATTAAATGCCCATGCCATTATATATAATATCTACCCGTATATTACATATAATATAATGGCTTCTCAAACTTGAAAAGTCTAAGAAAATCGGCTCATCTAATGGTCATACATAAAGAACTCAAACTCAAACTCAAAGCATTTATTCAATTTTGGTCGGTCACTCAGAAAGATGAAGCTAGTTGCCCATTCCAAAGCGTAGTAGGTTCCTGGTTGGTTCGTGGAGTTTCTTGCCCGTTCTTCTCCATAGGAACCTACTATGGAGAAGAACGGGCAAGAAACTCCACGGTCCTCTTGAACGGATCCACATGTTAGACAATTACCTGGTATAAAAAAATGCACCAGTCTATAATTAAGTTTTTGAATTGAGAATTCGATATTTCTTACGTTTTTAGGGGTACGACGAACAGGGTGTAAAGTTCACTCCTACACCATAGAAAAGGGAGGATCCTCTGACCAGACGACGATTCGATTCGATTTGATTTCGCGGGCTACATTGTAGGAATTACCTTATGTAATGCCAAAGTAAAGTTTGACAAGTTACTTCAAATTCCCAATTCAGAAACCGGGTGTAAGACTATCCATCTACAGTGCAAAAGTCTGTTCTCATCCATACAAAGAAACCACGAGCACAGACCACCACGTTTGTTCAATGAATAAAATGAAATTAAGGAAGACAATAAGACCTTTTAGATTTTAATACATAGTTTGGTTACAATAATCTATGGGGATGGTTGTAATCAAAATAACATGGCGTGGCTGATAATTGACATGATAATTATCTACCATCAGACGGTATTAAGAGCTTTTTTTTTGGGTGGGAAATCATCAAATGACTCCTCCCGCTCTGGGCGGAGCGAGAGGGAGTGTCAGACTTTTACTGACTAAAACCCACCCGTGTTCCTTCCGTTGCCTGTGTGCCGGGGCCGCGATATCCCTTTCGGACAAACTCGCAACCCTGGCAGGCATTGGCCCTTACGGACCCCGTCAGTTGGTGCTGACATCTCTTTGAGGCGCGCGTGGAATACAACGCGCCGTCGACCCGGGCCTGGTCCTAATCGGACGGCGAGCTACCCATTGCCCACCGTCCGCAAGCCCGCGCCTACGGTGGCCGGAAGTCGGCTCGCGACTCCCGACGCCTGGGGCGTCTCCTGCGGCGACTAGGGGCGCGAGGGCGCGCATCTTGCATTTCCCTCGCGCGCTCCGCCTCCTCCTTCGCGAGCATTACTGCTTCGCAGAAGGAAGTGACGGCTTCCCATGCACTCTCGCTCCGGACCATGGCCTGAACCAGGGCCGGACGCGAGAGATCGCCGCTGCCGATCGCCTCCGTGAGGACACGGCGGTGCCCCGCCCAAGCCGGGCAGACCTCCACCGTATGCTCCACCGTGTCCTCCGGGCGATCCACACAATGGTAACACCCGGGCGTTTCCTCCCGTTTTATCCTGAACAGGAACCTCCCGAAACAACCGTGTCCGGTGAGGACCTGCGTCAGGCGGAAGGTGAGGACGCCATGGCGCCTCTCTAGCCACTCCTCAAAGAGGGGCCTTACCGCCGCAATTGTGGCGTGCCCAGCGCTGGGTTGTGACAATCTCACTCTCCATGCCGCCATGAGATCCCGCCGGAGCTCTGTCCGCTGTGCCGTGATTTCTCGCGGCAGCGGAGTTACACCCCGGCGTTTCGCCTCCTCGCGCAACTCCCACATGTGCGCGAGGACTTTTGCCTCCAGATCCCATGGCGGTAGTCCGGCAAGGAGGCTCGCCGCCTCACGGGAGACCGTGCGGTATCCTCTGACCAGCCTAATGGCCATGACCCTTTGGGACGCGTTCAATCGCTGGGCTGGTCGCAGCCTTAATGAACGCGCCCACACCGGTGCCCCGTAAAGGGCCATGGACCGCAAGATCCCCGCGTAGAGCCTCCGGCAGGAGGCGTTTGGACCCCCTAGATTGGGCAGAAGCCGCTTCAAAGAAGCCCCAGCCCTCTGCAGTTTGGGAGCCAAACGTCGGAAGTGCTCCACGAAGTTCCACCGGCTGTCGAGGACGAGTCCCAGGTACTTCATCGTCGACTCGACACCGATGTGAACCCCTCCCGCCGTTATCTGGGAACCCGACAGTGGCGCGTTCCGAGGACCATAGAAACACATGGCCTCGGACTTGTGCAAGGCCACCTCGAGTCCCAGTTGCCGGATCCTATCGATGATTGTCGCAACCCAACGTGTCGCTAGTTCGGCCGCCGCCTCATGCGACCTCCCCTGCACCAGGACCAACGTGTCGTCAGCGTAGCAGACTACGCTGACGCCGCTAGGGAGGTCAGCGCGCAGCACCCAGTCGTAGCCGATGTCCCATAGATGCGGCCCCAGGACCGATCCCTGCGGGACACCGCACGACATCTCTCGCCGGTTCCACTCTCCGTGGTGACCGGGGTAGATGACGGCCCTGTCCGTCAAATAGGCCTCGACCACTCGACACAGGTAGGTCGGCATCCGGTGATACCGGAGTGCCTCCCTAATGCAACTCCAGGGCAGGGTATTGAACGCATTGGCGATGTCAAGAGACACCGCCAAGACCACCCCCGCCCCGGGCAACAGCATCCCCCGTCGTGAGGGCTCGAACGCGCATGATGGCATCCACCGTAGAGTGCCCCTTGCGGAAACCAAACTGGCTGTCCGCCAAATCCGGCCCCACTCGCACCAGCTGCCCGACAAGGCGGTCTGCAATTACTCTTTCAAAGAGCTTGCCCACCTCGTCGAGCAGCACGATGGGCCGGTAAGCGGACGGAGAGTCCGCCGGGCGCCCCGGCTTCTTGATGAGGACCAGTTTCCCCGTCTTCCAACGAAGTGGGAACTGGCCCCTCTCCAAGCATGCGCTAAAGAGCCCTCGAAGTCGAGGCCCGAGAGCCTCTTAGGCCAGAACCCAGGCTTTTCCAGGTAAGCCGTCGGGTCCTGGGGCGGTATTTTTGGCATTCAGCCTACGTACCGCCACTCTCAAATCTACCCCGGTCACCTCCGAAGATTCGTCGTCGTCGTCGTCACCTGTGTGGTCCGCATCGGGCACCGCAGGAGGCGGAGCCATGGGCGGGGGAGTATGTTCCCCTCGCGAAGGGAACAGAGCGCTCACCACGTCCTCCACGAGCTGGGGCCGGAGACTCTGCGTCAGCGGAGGAGCCCATGGGCGGAGTTGATCTCTCACCCATTTGTATGGGCGCCCCCACGGGTCTCTGTTCAGAGTCTCCAGCGACTCCTTACGGCCCTCTCCTCTGGCCCGCTCGATCTCCGCTCGGAGGGCGGTCTTCGCCGCTCTGTACCCGGCGTACAGCTCCGCCTCAATGGTTTCCGTATCCGGCGGGCGGATACGGAGCCTGCGGTGCCTGGCGTACAAGTGGCGCGCAGCAATGCACGCCGCGCGTAAAGCGGTCAGCTCACGCGACCACCAGTACATCTGGCGCTGAGCACGTCTGGGCTGGACCCGGGGCATTGCCACGTCACATATTTCGGACATAGCCTCCCGGAACCACTCCGCCTCGTCGTTGATGTTGGCAGGCCTGTCCGGTCATGACACCCAGGCCTGCACGATCGAGGCCTCCAGGAGGAGCTCCCGGTCCAGCTGCTTCAGCGCCCACCGTGGACCACTCGGGGTCTGTCTGACCGGCGTGCCCGAGGTCTGGGCGGAGACGTCAAACCGGATGTACCGGTGATCGGAATAGGTCTCCACCCCCTCCATGACGCGCCAGTCGATGACACGTGGTGACAGAGCGGGGCTGGCGAACGAAATGTCCACCACTGACTCGCCCCGCATCCGCACGCACGTGGGGACAGAACCCCGGTTTAGGACGACCAGGCCCGACTCCAGAGCCCAGTCCTCCACCATCCTGCCCCGTGTGTCCGTTAACCGGGAACCCCATGCCACGTTCTTGGCATTGAAGTCCCCGAGGACGATCACGGGGAGGGGATGGTACCCGACGACGACGACTCTCAACTCCCCAAGGGAGTTGTGGAACTCGGCGAGAGTTCGGCTCGGGGAAAAATACGCTCCTACCACGACAATCTCCCCGAACCGTGCTGCTACGCAACCCCGTCCCTTCTCGACGGTCTCGAGGGACGGGGTACAGGCGGCGGCCGACGAAATAATGGCCACTGAGCCGCTCAGGTCCTCCACCCAGTGATCCCTGGGCGGGACAAAGTACGGCTCAGCGACCACGGCGATGTTAATCGACCACTGCGCCATGCTCTGGAGCAACAGATCCTGAGCTGCGGCGCAGTGGTTGATGTTCGCCTGGAGGAGGCGTAATGGACCTATTGGCAGTCCATTTTAGCCCCCCCCCGAGCCCCTCGTGAGGGCCCCGCCACGGCGGCAACGGCCGCGGCGGCGACGATGCTGGTGGCGGCAGCGGCGGCGGCAGTAGTAGCGGCGGCTGCGGCAGTGACGGCGGTGGCGGAGGACTTGCTCCTGGCTTTGGCGGGTTGGGCGCAGGCCTTACTCCCAATCCGGTGCTCGGCCGGCTTGCCAGCCGCTGCACATACGGCGCAGTGCGGCGTGGCTTCGCACGAGCCGGCCTTGTGACCGGGCTGACCGCAGCGATAGCAGTGATCGCTGCGGTCCACCTCCGAGGTGCATTTAGCTCCCACGTGGTTGCCCACATGGCAGCGGAAGCATCTCAGAGGTCTGGGTTCGAGCAGTTTCACCTGCGCGGATACCCAGCCCACCAATAACCTTTGGCCCTCCCCGGCGATTTTTCTGGCCGCCGACACGGGGCAGCTCACCGTTACGGCTCGCATCCCCGTGAAGCCAGGACGGATGGTGCCCGCCCTAACCTGCTCGGCAGAGCACCCCCCAGTCTTGACGACAGCGGCCACCACCTATTCCTCCGCCACTGAGTCGTCCAGGCCCGAGATGCGTATGTCCATGCACTTGGTGGGCCTGGACACTCGGGCCTCGTCCACATTTAAGGTATTAAGAGCTCAATCCTAAATCAAGCGGTACCAATATCTAATAATATCGACGTCCATCTCCATCCCCGTAGGGGTAGGTAATAAGAGGTGTAAAATACACCCACGTAACATGAATACTATAGTACTATCGCGGACACACATAACTGAACACCGTAAGGACTATTCCTGATTGCAGCGCTCGGCCGATACAGCAATGCTTACCTATACAAAAAAAAACGGGCGGTAAACAGATGTGGTCATCGTGTGCACGGGATTTTGTTTTCAAAGTCGTTAGATATGCGTGACCGCGATGGTACCTATTCGATAATGATCACAGTGGATATTTTACCGTAAAACTATACAGCGTGGTAGGCACATCGACGCACAACCTGTTACCATGGATTCGGTACATGATTCTGAAAACCTTTTTGATGACAAGATGAAGAAAAGTTTCTACGCTAGAATCTTAAGTGCTAAATTCATGGTTATAGTTTGTGTGTCGATGTCCTTGCCACCCAGTATTAGTTCTACGTAAAATGATTGAACAAAGATTGATATTATTTTATGCTAAATCAACACAATCCAATGGAATTGGTCCTTTACATTTAAAACAGCATAAAGTTTGACCCCTGGGGGTGAAATTCTATGATATTTTAGATCGTTGGCGGCCAACGCAGTTGTTCGACAAAACTATTCGGTTGCGGTAATGGCCCAACTGTCATTCGCAGCACAAAGCCAATTTAATCGAGTCGATTGTGTTTCATTGATACATTTTAAAATATCGATTCAATTGATGATCAAATCGAATCAGTTTACATAGTTCATACTTTGGCAAGTTTTTTCCATAGATCGATCAATTTGCGATTTAGGAACAAATGTGATAAAACAGATGAGCGTAGAATATGAGCGGCCTTTTCAATTGCTTAAGAGGGTTTATCCTAAAACTTGGCAACTTCGCAAATAACTGTCAAATATTTACTTGTTTTGTTTCTTATAGCAATATTACTGAATGGAAATAAGAAATGTGGCTAACTAGCGAACTAGAATATTAATAATGAATTGCAATTATAACATTGAATTTCATGTTGTACCTACCCATTCTAGGTGTAAAAAACGCATTGGAAAGCTTCCAAATAGTTTTTTTACATCTATAACTAAACATTCGGCGTTACGATATTAATTATTGCATTTCATAATCAATATTCTATTTCGCTAGTTAGCCACATTTTTTATTTCCACACAGTAATATTGCCAAATTAATCAAAATCAA
Organism: Agrochola macilenta; assembly: GCA_916701695.1. NCBI lineage: Eukaryota > Metazoa > Arthropoda > Insecta > Lepidoptera > Noctuidae > Agrochola > Agrochola macilenta. Next base: position 14,749,294 of record OU753560.1, on the reverse strand, counting down.
AACAGTGAAATATTTGACATGTATTTGCGACGTTGCCCACCTTCAGAATAAACGCTCTTAAATAAAGCGCATTATTATTTTGATTCAAAGTGAGTGCTCTTTATGATAAATCTCATAAATTTAACTTAAAACCACATTAGTCTTTTTTTGCAAAACCGCTCTCTCGTCACTTCCACATGAGTCCGTATGACAATTAAACACGATTAAAAATATCACTTCTGTGCCAGTAAATCCGCGGTCAAAAGCCATCAGAGCCATCCTTATCTAACTCCCATTAATTAAATTCAATGGTAGCCACCAACAAAAGCATTACGTATGAATGAAAATTTAAATCGGGCCAAACATGAGGACGCTTTGTTTGACGGCTCATTCAATTTATGGCTGCAAATCTCTGTCGTACACTCTTCGTAAGTATATTATTGGTATTTAGCAGGCTGCCCGCAGGCTCGTCTGTAAACGGTAGATAGCTAACATACATTAATACACATGCCGATTGAATTCCGCTTTGCCTTGTAGTGTGGGGCTTGGTAGCATTGTGAAGTGTCGGATGTGTGTGGATTCAAATTGTATCGGAAATGACAGTTTTTGGTGATATTTTAATTAAGTGTATGCCAGTGTTAATCTATACCCTAATTGCGTAATACACGATCAATCAGAATCTGAATCGTTTTGAAACAGATTGCTAATCCATTGTTTCATAAGTTCGAAAAAAAAATGTGGTCAACAACGTTAATAACGCAATTAATGTTTGTGAACTGTGATTAGGTACGACAAATCTGTTTCATGTTGACACATGAAACAGATTTGTCGTACCTAATCGTTTACGAAAATATGTTTCGTGATTAGATAGCTGGTTTAAAAACCGGCCAAGTGCGTGTCGGACCACGTATAATTAAAGGGTTCCGCAGGTGCGATGATTTATCTCAAAAACAAACTTATCGATTTTCGGACATCTTTTCTTTATTTGTGCTTTGACCTTGCTTCTTGCAAAATTTCATGATTTTAGTTCAACGGGAAGTATTCAATAGGTTTTAATTTCTTTTGCGAGTGTCAAAATATATCGCATAAATAGCCGTATCTTTTTATAGCGTCGACTTAGAAGTTTTAATTTTTTAGAGCTCCATGGACCATAGACTCACCGTATTTGATATTAATTTCAACTTGATACCTCCATGCGTTGCTGAGAAAAAGAGTTTAGACAGATTGACAGACAGACGGACAACGAAGTGATCCTATAAGGGTTCCGGTTGTTCCTTTTGAAGTACGGAACCCTAAAAACTAAGGTTTTACAGTAGCACAAATGTGACGAACACAAAACATATTAGCAAGCAATTAGATTGAAGATCATACAAACGAACTTGGTAGGTGTATCAAGATTCAACGTTGTTGTTACATCCTTGACAAAATTAATAAACACTTAGGAACTTTTAATGTAGAATACCTCTATGTTGATAGCATTTGGAAGCTATTACACGCCAGAATTTCAAGGTATTTAGCTCGGCTGGTTGGTAACCGGCTGGACTATAGGCTACAGATAACTTTACATGACTGTTGGATTCCATGTTGTCTTACACGGGTATGATATCATTATCATTATACCCGAGCTCCAGTGATAAGAAACCCTTGAAATGATGAATAAAGATGTAAAAAAGTACCGAGTATTTTTAATTTTGCACAAATGTAATAAAATATTTTGAAATCTCTCCGAGCATCGACAGTTTTTGAGCATCATAAATTTTATAAGTAGGTATTTGAATTTAGAATCATCAAGTTTTATATAAAAGTGGGCCACAGTATTGAGTGATGAATAGTTTATCTTCAGAACTATACAAAACATATTACCATTTCCCAAAAGACATAGTATGTGAACTACAACATAGTGCAGTTCGCGAACAATCAAACAACGGAGCGAAATCCGTCCAACTCGAACCGATAAACTTTTTACTGTAAAGTAAACGTATGAAAACACGCGAAGTTTTTCTCTTTCGTTCTACTTTCATACCCACAGTACAATAGGTACCCGCCGGTGTGTGCTGCGCCCCGGGTGCCATTTTAATTTTCCGCCTGCCTGAAAATTTACACGAAACGAATGAACCATCTATTTTAATGAGCTTTAAAAGTTAACTGATCATGGCAGGGCTCGAGAATGCTCGAGAATATATGATTGTGGAGTACAGTAGCGCGCACTTTTCTATTGTGCAACTGCTCCATATTTTTGTGGAATCTAGACTGTGTCAGTTGAAATGATTTGTGGGATCGTTGCTGCTGTATTTTGTGGCGGAACCTGAGCTTTATTCGAGATTGGAATTTCTATACTGATGCTGAAATGATGTAACCTACATGTAGAACATTCGGTTTTTTATTTGGAAAAATAACTTATACACACACACAACTAAGGCGTTTTGGTGCTGAGGATCCCAACATAAAAGTTTATTTCGATAAAACGTAGTCAAACTCCACTAAAATCACACAAAACCGAGACCAAACACAATCAATTCCACAATCCGAAAAATAAATCAACTGCCACTCGTGCAGTCTCATCGGTAGACCTCAAATCGTCCACTCACGCCAGAACCAATGACGTATGTAATCAAATTAGGGGTTAATTGCTAAATTAAGTGTCATCGCACTTTGTCCTTTTGCCTGATATATGATTTTGTCAGAAAGGCGTGTGCCCGCCAATTAAGGTAATGGAAAACTGGGCACTGGACAGTCGCCACCCAATTTGGGAATAAGTGGACGGTTGTAAAAGTGATCTGATTAATTGTTGTCAATCAATTAGTGGTACGTGCGCAGATTTTAATTTTTCGTCGACTTGTTGATTTTTGTGACGTTATTTTACTTCGGCAGGTAAGGCAGGTATACAAATAAGTAAGTACGATGTCTAAGTTAGCATGTGTACTTATCACAATATGTTTAAAGCACTGAGAAGCATTATTTATTGTGAAGAGTAACAAAGATTTTTTCCACAATTTAAAGTACCGTTTACACCCGATGGTTTCTGAATTGAGAATTTTAAGTTAAGACTTTGTAGAACTCTAATTTAGCATTATGTACATAAAAGATTACTTAATTATTTAATAATTCATTTATTTATTATCCATATCAGAAAAAGTCCATAATAACATTACATTAAATAATTTAATGTAATTTTAATTATTAAAATTAAAACAAGAAGTTGATATAAAAAAAAATCACACATCTATACATAATTATTATAAAATGAAGTCGGTTTTCGCGTTTGTTTGTATGTCCGCGTTGTTCTTCTAAACCACGCAACAGATTTTTGATGAGGTGTTCACCATCGATTATAGATTTTATTCCGGAAGGTGAGGTTATGTGGCTAAGAAATCTCGATGTTTTGTCAAGTCGTAAAAACCGTGCGAAGCAGCAGCGGGCCGCTAGTACACACGGCTACACATCAAGCTATACATTTCCAATATAAGCTGACCTCTCATTGTACGGAAATCCTATAGAGTGCGAGACCAGCATAAACTGGAAATGTATAGCTTGATGAGTAGCCGTGTGTACACAATAAAATAATCCTCAAACATAGAGACTATATGGATTAGAGTGAGCACTAATATCAAAATCACTTTTGAAACAATGGACCATACTAATACATTTTTCATATTGCTTTATTTTTGTGTTATTTAAAACGGGAAATGCAATTCTTCATTCAAGCGTTTTAGAGCCTATTGTTAGGTCCATTTTGTTTAGAGGCTAGGTTCAAGTGGTCAGGTGGCAATGTGTTTTTATGGACCATGTTATGTTCATTAGTGAATGAATAGTCCATGAACCTATGTTAATGGTATGATGTTAGAATAACCTTTTCATAACAAATTAAAAAAAAACTGTTTACCTATATAATTTTTTTTTACGCACACATTATATCTAAGTGGCGCGCGAGTCGATGCCTACTGAACGGAATGTTGCCATTTTAAATATTATATTTTATATAGACATGTATAGAATTAATCATTTTATATTTATTTTATTTTTTATATCTTCATATAACTCATTGTATGCTGCATCGGTCGACGTCTTAACATCAACGCCGGCTGTCACTGAAATCCAGTGCTGGGACTCTGTCTCACATAGGGTCGCAGCATTATGCTGAGCGATGGCCGTTTTACGTGGATGTGACGCATATTTTCCCCCAACTTGTTTATTTTTGATGCTGTTTTTTCTTTGCGTCATATTTACTGGAAATAAACTTATTTTTCGCTTTCTCTATTTAAGTGTGAAACAACGGTAACCAATTCAAATGACTCACAAATGCAACATTTCGTAACCAATTCGAATTACTCACAAATACCATACTTCGTATGTGTATATCTAAGACTTAGGCTGCCTGTCCACTGGAGCGGAGTAGTGGTGTACCAATAATAACCATACTTCGTATGTGTATATCTAAGACTTAGGCTGCCTGTCCACTGGAGCGGAGTAGTGGTGTACCAATAATAACCAATGGAATTGCATAAAACCTCCGCTCCGCTTCAATGGACAGGGATTTGCAAACTAGTTTAAAAATTTATACAAAACCGGGAAGCGGAGCGGGGAAACGGAGCGGAGAAGCGGAGAGGGGAAGCGGAGCGGGGAAATGGAGCGGGGAACCGGAGCGGGGAAGTGGAGAGGCGATGCGGAAAAATACGTGAACTCGGTCTAGCTCCGCACAGTCCGCAACACCGCTCTGCTACCTCGCTCCGCACAGTCCGTAACTCCGCTCCGCTACCTCGCTCCGCATCAATGGACAGACACTGTCCGCAACTCCACTCCACTCCGCTGCCTCACTCCGCTCAATAGACAGGCAGCCTTAAGACAAGCTATATTCACATTTCGTATGTTACTAATACTTAATGTATGTACGAGTACTGCAATCTCATTTATACCCTCCAAACTAGAAAACAACATCGATAGAAATCTTCCACAAAGAACTCTAGTAAACACAACAAAAACCATTTTGCATATCATATTTGTCGCAGGCCTCTTTTCTCTCACATTAAAGAAAAAAAAATCATAAACATTTTATATAAAATCCGAGCCACATATATGGAAAAGCAGCCATAATATACGGTGGCCCTTAAGCCAAAAGTGCCCTTAATACTGTGCTTAAGTGGGCAAGCTTCAGAAAATGTTCAGCGGCTTTTCAGGGCAACACTCCTAAGCCTTTTAATATCGCACCCCTAGACACGTGCTTATCGGATCTCTTAACTGTTGCCGTTTTTAATGGCGTTTGCAGTTAAATCAGGTGTTCTTTTTGTAAATACTTGCTTGGATGTGTTGTTTGTGGATGCGGCTTTATGTCGGCTCTGTAGAAAGGGAGTTGGAGTGTAATTATGTGATTTTGTGTTGTTGATGGGTTAAGCTTCTTTAGTCTTTATGTTCGTTTATTCTTGGCGTTTTAGAAATTTAAAACTAAAGTCATTAATGATGGTTGGCAAAGATATTTCAGACAGAGATCCCACTTTCAATCACTGATCTGCTCTTTAGAATGCCTAAATTCATTCTGCATTTACCTTTTCCGATACCTTGTAGGTAACAATGTATTTTCATAATGATAATACTCGTATGCTCAGCAGCAAATATCTCTCTTTTTCACATAATCTTTATTGACACAAAATGATTCGATAATCTGCTTTTTAGCATTTCATTTAAATAGCTAGATCAATAGCTAGTCCTTAAAATTTTACAAAAACAAATTTGCTCATTATTTATGTGAAGAACCGAAGTGTACGTGTAAGTTAGTAAACCGAAACGACTATTGTTGCTGACTACCTACATTGTATCTTGTGTTATTAAAACTGCCTACATTAAAACCAACTACACGCACTAAATAAGCGCGAGTCACGCCTGCATCACACAATAAAATCCCTAGACGAACGTGTCTCAACTTAATTTACTTAATTCTCACTTGGGGTCACTGTCAACGAACGTCCTGACAAACTCTGCGACAATTGTCCAAATCTAATTACGTCACTGCATGCCAACCCTTCCGATGCGATGGGACAAAATGGACTCTAAAGTTTAATAGTGACATGCTGATAGTCACCCCGCAGTACCCTGCACATGGGCCCTGTGCCCATACTTTTGTAATTTTATTAATGACGTAATAACAGTTCTGTCAAACGCATGTGTGTGCCCATGAGCGATAGTGAAGTCGTTAGCTCGGACGGGTTAATATCGGAGGGTTGAATTGGGGATTATCTATGAAATCTATGTGTTATTTGGTATTAAAAGTGGTGGTGAATGGATGGTGTTCGCGTGTGGTGGTTATGTATTGACTGTGCGCCGTTTTAATGGCTCAAAGAAAATTAATATGAAAGCTTCTTAATTAATTACATTTTATGTACCTATCAAATTGGAGCTCGTGGCTAAATAACAACAGCCACACTGGTCGATCCATCAGGTTAAGCTACGCTTGCCGGGGTTGGTCAGTGGATGGGTGACCATCTCGCTCCATGTAAAATACTGGTATTCAGCTGCATCCGGTTAGACTGGAAGCCGACCCCAACATAGTTGGGAAAAGGCTAGGCAGATTGATTGTACCTATCAAATTGGTGATTATTAGTAGACATTTCAGCCGGAAGACGTCCACTGCTGAACATAGGCCTCCCCCAAGCACCACTCCCACACCACTTCTTCGACCGGTTATGTGCTTCTCGCATCCAGCGAATTCCTGCGCCCTTCACAAATTAAAATTCAAATTCAAACTCTTTATTGCGAACTACGTGTACAGAATTTTGAAGATGTTAACAATAAGTAGGTTCTTAGAACTTAGTTGCCCGCTTCGCGCGAACTTATTGCAATTCAAATGGTTATAACTAAAAAAAAAAAAACCTAAAATAATGTAAACTGTATATATAACTGTAATATTGAGTATTATATTACTCAATATTACAGTTATACATACAGTTTACATTATATTATATTAATTATCATTATTCAGTCATTTTATATTATACCATACTATTCTTATAATTAATAAAAATAAAAATCACATCACATTATAATTAAGTATCACAATCATTTTAATATTAGATAATTATTTTTCTTCAAGGAATTCTTTTACACAGTAATATGCCTTTTTAATCTCAAGGTCATCGGTTCACCTTGTGGGAGGACTTCCAATGCTAAGTCTTCCGGTACGCGGTCGCCACTCCAGAACCTTTCGGTCCCATCGGCCATCTGTTCTGCGACAATGTGCCCTGCCCATTACCACTTAAGGTTGGAAATTTTTCGGAGGGATTATGTAGTATGGAAGAATAATCTATGTTCCCATCATTATCAGCATCATTGGCAGTCTTGTTCCTCTCACTGCTGAGTATAGGCTTCCTCCATTTTGTGCCATTCTTCCCTGATCTGTGCGAGTATCATCCAGTTATCCCCGCTGTCTTTTGTTGGTATTCCACCCACCTGGCTATTGGTCTGCCAACGCTCCCATACCAATGTGTTAAATCATACATACTCGCAACTAAGAAATAGTTTTAAGAAAAGAGAACGGAAAGTAACAAACTTAAATCAAAAACCAAATTGCAAAAGTAGAAAAGCCAGTTTAGTCACTTAGTTACCCGGTCAAAGAATAGAACTATTCTTTGACCGAATAACTAAATGGTTAACTGAAGCCGTAAAATATCCTATCCTTGATAAATCAGATGCTTAACTTTCATAACATCGAAAAGAATACTAAGACAGCATATTTATTAAACAACATTAGTCAGACAAATTCCATTCATTCTCGTATTTAATTTTCCCTTTTAAAACCCCTTTCATTCCCTGCAGTGAATCTGGTTTCCTAAAATGATTCTACCTTTACATTGTTGTCTGCACTCCATTGTTTTCAATTTTGCATTGTGTAATTTTCGTGTGCTTTGTAAGCTCATTTTTCAGACACTTTGTCAGTAACGCTTTCATTTATTCATTTTATATCTTTAGATGTATATATGTCGTGGCCAGATCTTAGTATTGACCATTTCATGAAATGGCCAGCTACAATTGGCCATATTGTTTAAACGTCAACGTTTAATGATAAGTCAGTCGACATTTGGCCATATCATTAATGTAGGGTATCCATGGATTAAGGTGTAGTAAAAATAGCCAAGTAACTGCGACCAACTTGAAAATAGCACGTTTGGTTACAGTTCTAACCTAATAAATTTTGGTCCGGGTGCCACATGAGTGGCATTAATTTTTAATGTTTTTAAACAAATTTTAAGTGCTATTTTGCATTTCACGCCGCGGCAGCGGCCGCCGGCGAGCGATGCTTCCAGGTTGATCGCTTTTCATAATATCATATTTGGAAACCCAACAAAAGTCCATCTACTTTTTTGCGTGGTACTTTGTTTGATTTGTATTTGCCGCCAGCATGATGCACAACAAAAATACAGCGATATCAACGTCCATCATAAAGTAGTCGTGCGTTTAACTGCTCATATCGTCAAACGTTGAGTATTCAATGAAATGACCAATTCTAAGATATGGCCACGACATATACAGGGTCAGGGATTGGTATATCTGGTATCGAGTTGATATAAAATAAAATAAACTACAAGATTTGATATTCTTTTTTTTTGGGTTAACGACCGCTGGTATTGTCGTTACTTGAAGTATAAGTTGAAAATCATTTTTTTCACCCATCACGTCTGTGAAGTTTACACAAAAAGAAATTGATGTTTAAACTGTTATTTCAAGTAACTACGGTTCGTTAATCCCAAAAAAAATATCATCAAAGATTTTTTTAAATGTTTTTTCGTGTTTAGATATCAATACCCAACACGTCTGCGGAGTTTCGCTGACTAGTATAATTTTACCCTGTATATAAAAAAAGTCGCTTTTCATGTCTATCTGTGTGAGCGCTTAATTCTTATAAACTACACAATGAATTTTGTTGCGGGTTACACCATCATTTAGGGCATTTATTCCGGAAGTTTTATGTGTATGAAACATTTTTATTTAACTTAGATATTGCGCTGAAATCTCCATGTTTTGACATCTCGCCACATTAATAGATTATACCACTGCGAAGTAATGGGAGGTCACTGGTTTTTTATAATGCAAATGCGAAAGTAAATCTGCCTAAGTTACTTAAACATTTTCAGGGCTAAAGAATTAACACCCCGTTTTCTCTTGTGCTTTACAGCGATCAAATACCTCTGTAAAACAACGATCAAATTGCCACAATTTGCAAGTTAGCAACTAAGTACATCACAATAATGGTCAGATTTTGTCCGAGCTCCAGATTAAACCTAAAATGTTAGAAAACAGGCTTCTATTACTGCCAAACTTCATCGTATTAAAGTTTTCCGACGGGTCCTCCGAAATATGAGCACGGAATGGCCCGCTGAAATTTAACTTGCTATCTGATCGAAGTATTTAAGTGGCAAGTAGATTTTGTTACATTAGTTATTTTGGTGGCAACGAAAAATGTTGTATCATTTTGTGTTTAATAGCTTTTTTTTGGTAGGTCATTCTGGTGAATTCGGTGCCAAATTGATTTCATTGCGGCCTTGAACGACAGTCGTGACCTAAAAGTTTGAGATATGTATTTCAAATAGGTTCTGAGTTGAGCTGCACGATTACTGACATATGCGTGCACTGACTGCACAGGTCTACTCAATCTGTGTGGTTCTTTCCTCAAAAGGCAATTTCAGACCCCAACCTATATGGTCTTCTTTTTATCTACACAATCTGCCCAAGATTATGTTTGGACTTTAAAAGAGACTGTGACCTCTGATTTTGTTAATTTTTTCTCAGAGTAGTCAGATAGGAAACGCCGACCTCATCTAGTTTTTAAAATATGATGACGTGTCAAAGTATAAATGTACAAAACTACTTACAGAAATAAAATAATTTAATAATAAATGTTAACCTTTTGCAACAATGAAAGAAAATAGGAAAAATCATGAAATAATTACAAAAAAAAAAAACAAACGTTCTTAAATAATACGAGTATATATTTCAAGTACCGGCCATTAACAGGCACTTTTGAACGTCAACTTTTACAAGAAAATCTTATACTATTAAACGAGCAATATTTGTATATATTATGACTATTAAACGAGCAATATTATATTTATATTTGTAATCACGTTCTCGAAAACGACTCTAACGATTTCAATGAAAGTTGCAATATAGGGGTTTACGGCGGCGAAAAATCGATCTAGCTAGGTCTCATATCTAGGAAAATTCGTTTTTTCTGTATTTTCACCCGATCAGAGCTCGGGCGCCTAAAGTTTAGAATAAGATACCTACCTTAGAATAATGACATGACAGCATGGAATTAGTAAGTACCTACTATCATAGTAGCATGGAATTAGTATATACTATCATGGCAGCATGGAATTAGTATGAACTTTCCTATACTATTAAATGAGCATTCTCTATTTTAACCAGAGCAGATCTCGGTCGCCCAGCTATGTAATTACGCAACACATTATTAATCTGTTTCATTTGACAGTTCAACAACATTCATTGCGTTATTTACGTTGTTGATGATTTTTTTTTCGAACTTGTGACGCAATGGGTGCAGGTACTAGAATAATAATTGATGCTAGCTGCCCGTACCAAAAAGTAATTTCGTATGGAGAAGAAACGGGCGAGGAACTCCATCGTTACTTCTTGTGCCAAGTTATACCATGGTGCCTTTAACATCAGATAAATAAGGCTAAGAAAATAATCAAAACGATTTATTGCATAACCAAACGCCATTCTTCCTCCTTTATAGTACAGTCAGCGTAAACAGAAGCCATCAAAACACAAAAGACATTCCGCGCACAACTATTGTGTCATCGTTCGAAAAATATTGCGTGAACATCACCAATAAATAGAACAATATTCTTAGTCGACACGACTTTGTCGTTCGTTTCACTACGTCGAGACACGTAAGTATTGGCATACATTTGTAGCCGACTGTAATTATTCATTGTACGAAACTTTGAATGGCGGTGGAACTCCTCATTTTGTATAACGAGTTGTGTTTAATTCGTCTTAGCTCAGTGCGCGGAGTTGGCGGTGTCTGCCAGATGGATTTTAGCGAGTTGCAATTGTTTTTCATTTGTTTTAATATTTTTTTATTAAATGTTTTGTTCGTGATTTTGGTTTGAATAAAACACAATAAGATCTATTCGTTTTTCTTCTTGTCGTATGGTTAGTGAGTAACCTGGTATCAGAGTTTTAAAGCCGCCCATGGGCCTCTGTCTTGGCGGCACATGCGATCGAGAAATATATCTCAGGCATGTAATTTTTTTTTCTTATCGTGTAGTTAGTGAGTAACCTGGTATCAGAGTTTTAAAGCCGGCCATGGGCCTCTGACTTGGCGGCACATGCGATCGAGAAATATCTCTCAGGCATGTACATTTTCTTTTTATCGTGTGGTTAGTGAGTAACCTGGTATCAGAGTTTTAAAGCCGGCCATGGGCCTCTGACTTGGCGGCACATGCGATCGAAAAATATCTCTCAGGCATGTACATTTTCTTTTTATCGTGTGGTTAGTGAGTAACCTGGTATCAGAGTTTTAAAGCCGCCCATGGGCCTCTGACTTGGCGGCACATGCGATCGAGAAATATCTCTCATGCATGCTGGTTTCCTCACGATGTTTACCTTCACCCCTTTGAAGCAAGTGATCATTATACAATACGCACATGAATCCGAAAAGTCTGAGGCCTTGGGTTGGAACTCGAGACCTTTGACTTTTCAGTCCGTTGGTCACACCACTAGGCTATCACTGCTTTAAACACATACCTAATGAAAGGTAGTTTTGTATAAAAGCTGAGTGTGATTTACCAATAAACTGAAAGTATTTTTACAAAACTTCTATAAAAATGTAATAAGTTAGACGCTCAATGATCGACTCTCGTTATTCTTGACCAGCTGATGTCACTATATCCACCCTGGTGTACAAATATCCTCTCATTTTCACCCCTTCACTGCACCATACGGTACGGCGCACTCTTTTTATTTGATCGTCTTTGATAGACGACTAAATGAAACCCCTTCACCTGATTGATTAACAGAACCCAAACATGAGCTTGCCTCAACAAAAGGACGACAACTTGACCTAACGTCCTACGTAGGCAACAAATACGATGCGATACGATATAAAAAAACGTTGCCTGGACGACTACGTTTTTTAAACGTTTCGTTTCGTTTAAACGTTGTCTGGCTGTCATTCTGCATCAGACGGAGAGGCGGTTAATAATAGGTTTGGGGATGTTATCTTGTTCTGATGATGCATCGGATACATTTCTTAGAAATGAGACCTGCTGATTGTGATTTTCTATTGTAACGTGTAATGTAATGTCTCTAACAGATTCCCAATTTCATCTTATAAAAAATTATAGGTTTTTAGGAGAAGTTACTTTTATCGCTTCACGTAGCGTTGTCGCGTTGCTTTCCACGTGGGACAGTTGCTTAGCGTCGCGCGTCGGACAGTGATGTCGCTTATAGATAAGTGGCGTGCCATCCATCACTGCATTAGGGGAACGCAATATTCTATTGATTTTTCATGTACCTTTGCAACAACTTCCCCTGAGTAGTGTTTTGGAAAATAATAATAGGTTTGTGCAGTAAATATATGCAGAATTTTGTGAAGAATTTAGACAAGTTGCCTATTTTTTGGCTAAAGAATCAGCATTGCCATGCAACGTGGCAATGCCGACACGGTTTGACGACACGGTTGGCGCAGTGGCTGAGCAATCGACTGCTGCGCAACGTGTCGCGGGTTCGATCCCCGCACGGAACAAATATTTGTATGATCTGCAAGTAGTTGTTTCGGGTCTGGGTGTTAATGTATGTGAGTTTCTATGTTTGTAAACGCACCCACGAAACAAGAAGAAATTTTTAGTGTGTGGCAAAGTTAAAAAAAAAAAAAAAATGCTGCCAGTATTTTGGGCAGTTTTCCTGTTCGAAGCGATGCGGACGAATTTTTTTATGCCCTACGATTATTTTCCCTCCTTTTTAATATACTTTTACATAATTAAGTCTGTAAGTTAAAAAAAGATGTAAATATCATCTTGTTTTTCTTTTTAAATAAATATTAATCAAACAACAACTATTGACTGTTTAATAATGCCAAGATATATAGATTTAATGCTTTATTGTGGTGTTGATTTGTTGTTTTGAATAACGCGATGTTTTCATTTTACTTGTTGACTTCGACATCAGTCTATATATTCTTGAGCTTTTTCCAGTCATGCTTTGAGAAAGCTACAGTTAATGAGCTTAAAGGCTTGTGCAGACCAGCGCGACTTGTCGCGCGACGCGACACGAACAATACAATTTCTAAGAAAACTTCACAGTATAACAATAACCGGTGTCGCGTCGCGCGACAAGTCGCGCTGGTCTGCACAAGCCTTAACTTAGTTAAGTTAATACGTGTCCCTACTTACACAACGCATTATCTCCTAAATAAACCACACACGATAATCGTGTGGTCAAATAGACACGGAATTATCCCAATTAGTATGATATCGAAATATGATAATCCTATCAAACGTTTAATCTCCTATAACTGTGGGTAAGTTACTACGTTATGAGTTTGATAGCAAAGTTCCTCTTAATTACGACCACGCATGTACACACGGCTACACATCAAGCTATACATTTCCAGTATACGCTGACCTCGCTTTGTACGGAAATCTTATAGAATGCGAGATCAGCATAAACTGGAAATGTATAGGTTGATGTGTAGCCATGTGTACGCAACTTATATAATGGATATTTGAATAAGTAAACACCGTTTCCAACAGATAATTTGAACTCCAAAACTTTGTAACTTTAATACATCATCTATGTAAATTGGCAATTGTTAATTAATTTCGTGGTTTTATTTACCCTAATTAGGCATGTTTATCACCTAAGCTTAACTTTTTCCTTTGAAACTCTGCTTTACTTAATTAATTCAGTATAATATTGCGTATGGGAGTAAGCAGGGAGCTATATCGATCCGCACATGCTCGGCTCACTCAAATTGAACTAAAATTGTGTGTCTCCTAAACACACGAGAATATATTAGTTAAGCTCAGCTGCTAATTCTTAATAGTTTATGCAAATCTGTGTCAAACGGCCCCTGTGTAAATCTCCCATCCCTCTCTGACATCATTTCGCTTCAAGATGAAAACAAAATGCTGATTTGCATGTGCAAATAACATTGTAGTGAAATCCAAACAGCAATTTGGGAGACAATTGAGAACCAGCTGCGTCGTCCCTTCTGAGTTTGGGGACAAGAATTAAACAATAATTTCTTGCTTTCGTCAAGAACTACTGTCAAGAGTTTCATTGTTTTCTTGTTAGAGCACCTGATTCCCGAAAATGCTCTCGAGGGGTTTTAGATTAAGCCGGAATTCAAGTTAATTTTGAGGAAATTTTAGACACACAAAAGATAGCAGACGGTCTTTGTTTAATTAAGTCGGCCATAATATTGAATTCTCAACCTGTAAACTGATTTCAAACTGTCTATTATTAACTTCCGCAAATAAATCCTATTGAAAATTGGCAAAACTCTAAATTTAACAATGCCTGTTACTCTTTATGAGAAAACATACAGCAGATAAAACTAAATAGGAACTTAATAAACATTGACAACAAAAGCAACATTTCAATTTTCGTTAATCAATAATCTATAAACTCTAGAACACATACAAAAGAAAATGATTAATGATACAATCTGCAAACGAAGTCGCACAGATGAAAAGGAATCTTGCAACAATAGTTCTCTATCAAACGCAATGCCGAAAACATAAAACTGTCATGTGCATTATGCACCCGATAAATATCATTCCCAGTAGACACTACTAATGCTATTTAGTCTCTCCAGAGATGTAGGTCACTATGCTATATCTATGATTGCCTGATAACACTCGAAATACCACCTTATTTGATAACACTAAAGTTCTATTTCCAACTGTCCTAATGTTCCAATGTAATGTCAATCAAAACCCAACTTTGACAGCAAAGTATATGGTGGATTTTTCAATGATAACTGCATTGTACGCAAAAAAAATGCGCACACGGCTAGGGTAACTGATTTGTGCACGCGTCTATTGCGTGGGGCGTCTAATGGTTTCTGCATTCGTTCAGAAGTTCAGAACACGAGTGCATTTAATTTATGGTCCGAAAGAACGTGGGATTATCCATTGTCAACATTATCTTAAATATTTTATGTTCAATTAAGTCTGCTTTTATTTTCTACAGCTATAAATTTTGCCGCAACACAAAATATCGCGTTCGGGGATCGTATATGAGTAAACTAACCCTTCGTTTTCCTTGTTTTCTGTAATATATTACTTTGGATAAATATTTATCTTGCATATGTAATAATATTATGATTCTCTCACGTTGTTTCTTCGACCCAGTTTAGCTGTGTGTATCATGTTCCTTCTGACAGTTTGAGTAACTTTTTGGTTAGTGCCGGAAACGTCAATATGAACAAAATATTTTGTGATATTATTTACATAACTATTAATTACTTCTGACTCCACATAAAACCTGTTGATTTATAAACTTGAATTTTCATTTCCGTTGTCCTCCAAAGCAACTCTTTTCGTAATTTCACTCTTAACTACTCGTTGCCACAAATAACTTTAAAACTGGGAAAATACTTCGATGGTTAACCAAAACATTATTTATTTTAAAAACGTAATGTACGCCAACAGCAAGTTGACGTGCAAATGACTTTACTCCGCAAACATTTTGCTAAAATAATACCTACCTGATAAAGTACCTACAATAATACTCGTCACTAAACTAAAACCAGAGACAAACTTCGTAAGCCCATAATTAAAATAGACAATAAACTTTATCCGCGCAAGCCGCTCGTCTTAAACCCTACGTAAAGGGCAACCACCCCGGACTGTTTACACAGTAACCTACATTACTGCTTACCATAAGGGATGGCATCATTAATGATAGGGACTTGATCGGGACCCTCCGTGACTTTGAATGCATTGAGCGTCATTCAAAACGGTTTGCTTATAAGATTTCAGTCAGGCAATTTTGGAAGTGTCAAAAATGTTTGGATTAGTTTATTATAGTTTGGTGGTGAATACGGTTATAATGTTTTTTATAGCAACTGGTTGAAACTGTTCAAAGTAAAAGCTTATTTGTTACTTCAAAAATAAATTGTGAAAAACGAGCGAATTCTTTTTTTTTCCTTATATATCCTAATCTAACAATACAAACCCAAGCCCTTAGTTAAATTCTTTTTTTTCTATTACATATCCACTGATTGGATTCCGTACCAAACCATGGGACGCATAAAAGAAAATCGACGTTAGTTCAGTTCCAATTTCAATATCAGATCGAGTCGTGCCGATCTATTGTGAAATACGTCCGAGTGGTCGGAAGTAAGCACGATGAGCCGACGTGGGCGTCACCAGTGCCTTTCATGCCACCCTGTCCATTCAAATTTTTACCCTCAAAACGGTAGGCATGCTCGATGAGTACTCTAACGTCCATTGAATGCAATTTGATGAAGCCAACGCGGTGTACGCTATTCAAACTGAATAGGATTGGCCACGACAATACTGTGATTTAATAGAACCGCACCAAAATACCGGTTTACATGACATAGCCTTGTTTCTGGCGTATTTGTCGTACAGTAATTGAGTTAATATTTAGGGAATTTAAGATATGATCAAAGGCAGAATTTGGGTTGATAGAAATTCTTACACAAAGGTGTGTAACGAGGTTACCATAATATAATAATCAATTTGGATATAACGGCATCTATTTTACGTGATAAAATTTGGTGCGGTTCATCAAAATAGTTGATGTCAAACACAAGATCCACGGACTATATATTTTAAGCAGCGTCAGCCAAGTAATCCCTGGAGTGCGCTTTTTATCGATTTAAACATTTTATTGCTCTTTTCCCCTCACGACAGTCTTTTATGCAGTTTTGTTCAGTTTAAACACTGATAAAAAATTGTAATAAAAACCTTTACATTGACGTGGAAGAACACAACTCCTTATAATTCGCCAACAATTTCATTCAAAACCAGCGCCTACATTTAAACAATTACAAAACACATCCAAACCCAACAATACTTGTCACTGTTTAGCGAATTTCACTGAGGCAATAAATCTGCCAACGACGACAAACAACTAAAACTGAGTTATAACAACAAAGTCAAATTACTGAAGGAGTTTACCGCATCTAGGGTGGAAGGGGGAGCAACCGACACCGGGGTGTTGTACGACCTCAGAATACTGATGCACCTAACTCTTGAAAGATTTTCGGATCGGGATTTTCCTTTCTTTACAATGGGTCCTACTCTTGGGGCATATCAATAGCACGCGGTTATGTCGTTAGAAAGTTTCTTCAGGCCGACCGTCGACATCGATTTTCGGGCTTAAGGGGAAGTATGCGTGTGGCGGGAATAATACCGAGGTTGGTGGTGATAGGTTAAAGAGACTGATATATTGGGTAATGCACTGGTGTTAGTTATTGTTTAATCGTGACGCTTATTTTGCGGTAATATTTCATTGTTGTTTGATATAAACATTGAAAGCAGATGGAGAATACAATCAGATAATAGTCAGTTTGATGAAGTCAGGCTGCCGTGGAAAGAAAGATGAATTGATGATAATTTCATTCATCTCTTCTTTTTTTTGTTAATCTTATAGCGTTTACTTTTCCTTCTACAAAGCAATGAATCTTGTCAATGAAAGTCTTGCTTGACAATAAAAATGATAAAAAAAAGATATTATTCTTCTTTACAAAATAATAAAACAAAAATATTAAACACAGCACTTAGAGCACTCTCGTATAATCCGCAAAAGCTTACGCCATAACGAGAAAGAATTAAATCGTACAAAACCAGCCCAGTTGGTCGGTATTAGTGAGCTTACAACTAATTCTAAAGGAAATAATCGATCTCCCTCACTTATTCTATAGGAAATAATCGATCTCCCTCACTTATCTAGGACATAAGGCACATGCGATCATCATTTAATTTACATGAAAGTATCGGCGATTCATTTTTCTGTAAAAGGGGATTATCTATACGGTATAGTGATCCCCTGGGCATTAAGTGTATTGTAATATGCTGGAGTATGTCCCCATACGTTCGCTACATTTATTGAATTATGAAAATTAAAATTTGAATGGGCAGTTGAAATGTGAAGTTCTTTTCAGAAGTTTTAATGTGATTAGGTTATTCTTTGTGTGATTAACTGGCACAGGTGATTATTTTCATTTGAAAGACAGGGTAGACATAAAATAACACCGTAAACAGTCATAATTCTCACTTTTGTTTAAAGCTCGTTGCGTAAATCAACAATTTGATACAAATTAAAATAAATAATGATAAAAAGAATTTTCAAAATCGGTCCATATATTGACGGAAATATCGATGGACATACATTAAAAAAAAACACACGAAGAAAACGAAGATAGAACCTCCTCCTTTTTCGAAGTCAGTTAAAAATAAGTGTGCCTATATTTTAACTCGGCCATCAAATAACGAACTGCAAGCCTCGTCCTTAAAAAAATCGTTTACTTACTTTCTTTTTCTATAAGCCCCAAACATCTAGAGGTTTACGCGATGACACAACGCAGATAATTAATTGCAAATTATGAAGCAATTATCTATTTACAAAAAATCGATTGATTGGACTAAATAATTAAAACACTATTACGGTAATATGTTGTTTGTAGAATAATCTGACAAAAAATCAGAATGATTGCATGTATATTAATATGATTTTTAATCGTTAAAAGAAATTTATAGAGGTGTCTTCGTGATTTTTAAATTATTGTTAGGGTCATGTGCCAGCTAAATGGTTGTACTTGGATTTGTGAAAAAATTCACAGCAGTGGTTTAAATAACAAAACTAAAAGGAAAACTATCTAAGTAGGGTATATATATAAGTAGGGTTTTACAGGTTGACGAGTAATAATCGAACAACTTAAATTTGCAGTTTGAAAAACATGTTCGCCCATACATTCCTTAAAGGAGAAAATGTTTTTCAACTACAATGTTTAGTTTGTTGAGATAACTTCATCCCATCTACGGAACCTTTCACTGTGCGAGCTCCGACACGCACCTGGCCGGTTTTTTTTTCTATGGTGTCACATTAGTTTTATTATGTTTTCAACACACTACTATTTTACTGGCATAATTATATCCTGAAGAATATCATATGTTTTACTGATTTTGTTTACTGCAGTGGATCATATACTTTTAGGCATTATAAAACTTGCGTTTAGGCACGTTTAGGTCCTGTAGTCCCCTTAATCAATACCGTTTATAAACCCAAAAATTGTCCCATTGAAACAACGACACAGCAGCCATTGCATTCTGTACATTCAGGTAGCAAGCCCGTAAGAGGGCCGGATCAGAACGGGCCCGTCTAAACTCTGTTCACGGAGTTGGAAAATTGCATTCGTTATCGCATATCCGTATCCGGACTGCCTACTTGCATTCTAGCATTGGTTTAGGGGAGATACGTCTGGAAAGAAGGGGAGAGAATGTTAAGATGTTGTGTTGAAGTGGCCTAGAAATAAAGGTTTACGGTAGTAAAATTGATTGAGATTTACAGTATATGAGGATGTAACTAAATAAAATAGTACCCTAGTAGGTATGCGGGTCAAATTTTTGCACGAATGAGTCTTAGTCTAGTCGTATTTAAATGCAGCAGAAACGAAAAAAAAAACATCAGAACAGTTTTAATTTTTTTCCATTCAATCGAGTATGAAACCTGAAAACATTGTAGCTTGCGAAAAATCAATTAATTCAGTAAATTTTTTTTAGATTCCTTTCAGCCATAGGAGGAACCCTATTGAAAATACCTCTTTTATTCAAAGTAGTTTAATTATAATTAATAATATAGTTTCCTAGCAACCAACAAACCAAACCTAAATAGTCTTTGACAGTACGCAAAGATTGCGAAGTGAGAAATTTTACCCATATTAATGGGTAAAATCTTTGAATGAGCTTTAAGAGGCGTGCACTTTTGGATTTTCCAAATATATTTTATAATATGCGCATTTGAAAAAATTTAAGGTACGAAGTTTTAAATAAGGTATAAAAAAATTGCCTATTTAGCACCCGACACAGTATGAGATAGAGATTGAGTTAGTATTTGATTATAAGAGAGCAAACACTTGTAGTCAATTTACAAAATACACAAAAAAGTGATCACTTACAAAGTTTCGATAATGGTCACCGAAAAAACAGCACCATCTTTGGTCTTTTCTAAATCTAAATAAATAACCTAACACAAACAGCTGACCGCAGTCATGTCCACGTTATGTCCCTCTACTAACAATACCTCCAGTCCATTGTATGGACAGTGAGTAACAAATGTCAGTCGCTCTCGGTAAATAAATGTCTGACACAAATTGATTTATTGGCGATCGCAACTCCAATCTACTGTGATGTCCCATCATGATGGGTGCCATTATTTTTGGGTCAAAAAATGGACGTGAAATGAGGCTGTACGGCGAAATTCAAGGATTACTTTGGAAATAAAAAATACTGATGCGAATTTATCATTTTTTGGTGACGGATCCGATAACAGTGATATTACCTACATCTAGTAATCTATACATATACTAAAATATTAACGAAGTTAAAATTTTTGCTACGAGATGTGGGAATGATTCTGATGCCGAAAATATAGTTTTTAGAATTTTTGTCCGTTTGTCTGGATGTATGTTCCGGATTGGCGCAAAAACGACTGAATAGATTCTGTAAAAAATTTGTTCAAATATTCCTTAAGGGTCTGGTCATCGAATAGGCATTATATATATATATTATCAAGCTATTTGCTATGGGGGATTAGCGATATTGCAATTTATGTCCGTATTCCTCAACAGTTAGCGCAAGATTTGAGAGACGAGAAAAAATATTACAATATTGCAGAAAGATACGGATTTAACCTCTGTAGTGAATATCATCACGCTATACCTACAAGGAGCTAAGCAGTGAATCTTGTCATGTATACAAATGGAAATAAACTACTCAAAAGTTGATGACTTATGAAATGGTTTAAACAATTATTTTTAACAATTTATTTTTGGATCCTCAACAGAAATAACTATTCCCAAATGAATGAGTAATTTTCCTATTCTTCCCTTTTCAAATAGCACCAAATCATGAACTCCATTACCTTCCATAATGACTTATTTCTTAGTATCCCACCTGCCAATATATTTTCTTCAACCCCATACAAAAACCAGCGAGACATCAAACCGATTCAGTACACAGCGAAAAGCATACTTTTCTACACACTCCCCCCTCCTGTCTGCGCGACAGACGACATCTCCTGAATGACCTATTCATCCCTGTTCATTCTGCTAATGGAGTTGCCTTTTAAGGTGAAAATAAATAGTCAGTGCGCCTCAAAGACTCCCCCTCACCGTTAAAGTGTGGCTAATTAATTAAAATTTTCCTACACTTCGACTACTTTGGTAGTTGACGAAAATATTCCCTCAATTTTCTTTTGAGTTCTGTTTTATTTAGGTTTTTAATTTAGTTCTGCTGGTCTCCTTTTAGTTGGTGTCTGAGGGCTTTTAAGTTAGCTTCTTATAAAATTCTGTGAAAAGACAGTGACATCTTTTATATATTTTGAAGCTTATTTTGTTGAGAGGATTCCTGATTTCTTCCGTAGAGTTTTTACTCTAAAGACGTCTAACTACTCAGCCTTTCCTTTATTACTCTTTTTCGCTTTTCTACTTACATTCAAACGCTTTGACTTCAAGTGCTTTAGTTTTGTGGCGGCATCTACAATCGCCACATGTGAACTACGCATCAAAGACCTGACGTCACACAACATCCTGACTTCACACAAATCCTGCATCGCGCAATTAGAGTTTACCGCGCGATGGACATATATACAATCTCCCAACTTCAACCTCTGGGCCCGCCAGACACGACACCCATCCTCCCTTTTCTATGAAGTATGATTGAACTCTACACCCTGTTCCTCATACCCCTTTTCTTTTTTTTTTTTGGTTGGGAAATCATCAAATGACTCCTCCTGCTCTGGGCAGAGCGAGAGGGAGTGTCAGACTTTTACTGACTAAAACCCACCCGTGTTCCTTCCGTTGCCTGTGTGCCGCGTTATCCCTTTCGGACAAACTCGCAACCCTGGCAGGCATTGGCCCTTACGGACCCCGTCAGTTGGTGCTAACATCTCTTTGAGGCGCGCGTGGAACACAACGCGCCGTCGACCCGGGCCTGGTCCTAATCGGACAGCGAGCTACCCATTGCCCACCGTCCGCAAGCCCGCGCCTACGGTGGCCGGAAGTCGGCTCGCGACTCCCGACGCCCGGGGCGTCTCCTGCGGCGACTAGGGGTGCGAGGGCGCGCATCTTGCATTTCCCTCGCGCGCTCCGCCTCCTCCTGCGCGAGCGTAATGCTCGCGAAGGAGAAGGAAGTGACGGCTTCCCATGCACTCTCGCTCCGGACCATGGCCTGAACCAGGGCCGGACGCGAGAGATCGCCGCTGCCGATCGGCTCCGTGAGGACACGGCGGTGCCCCGCCCAAGCCGGGCAGACCTCCACCGTATGCTCCACCGTGTCCTCCGGGCGATCCACACAATGGTAACACCCGGGCGTTTCCTCCCGCTTTATCCTAAACAGGAACCTCCCGAAACAACCGTGTCCGGTGAGGACCTGCGTCAGGCGGAAGGTGAGGATGCCGTGGCGCCTCTCTAGCCTTTCCTCAAAGAGGGGCCTTACCGCCGCAATTGTGGCGTGCCCAGCGCTGGGTTGCGACAATCGCACTCTCCATGCCGCCATGAGATCCCGCCGGAGCTCTGTCCGCTGTGCCGTGATTTCTCGCGGCAGCGGAGTTACACCCCGGCGTTTCGCCTCCTCGCGCAACTCCCACATGTGCGCGAGGACTTTTGCCTCCAGATCCCATGGCGGTAGTCCGGTAAGGAGGCTCGCCGCCTCACGGGAGACCGTGCGGTATCCTCTGACCAGCCTAATGGCCATGACCCTTTGGGACGCGTTCAATCGCTGGGCTGGTCGCAGCCTTAATGAACGCGCCCACACCGGTGCCCCGTAAAGGGCCATGGACCGCAAGATCCCCGCGTAGAGCCTCCGGCAGGAGGCGTTTGGACCCCCTAGATTGGGCAGAAGCCGCTTCAAAGCAGCCCCAGCCCTCTGCAGTTTGGGAGCCAAACGTCGGAAGTGCTCCACGAAGTTCCACCGGCTGTCGAGGACGAGTCCCTGGTACTTCATCGTCGACTCGACACCGATGTGAACCCCTCCCGCCGTTATCTGGGAACCCGACAGTGGCGCGTTCCGAGGACCATAGTTCCTCATACCCCTAAAGTTTAATAAAGTTATCATTCCAATACCCATGTCGTGTATAGTTGAAGGTACATCCCACATACTAATTCCATAGCATAACCAGCCTATAATGTTCCCACCGCTGGACACAAGCTTCCTCTCTTCGAGAGGGAGTGGGCTGTAATCTACCACCCGGGCCCAGTGCGGGTTGGTAGACGTCACATGTCATTATGTTATAAACAATGATAATTTTTATGACTTTAAGAGCGTTTATTCTGAAGGTGGGCAACGTCGCAAATAGATGTCAAATATTTTACTGTTTTGATTTTTATAGCAATAATACTGTGTGGAAATAAAAAATGTGGCTAACTAGCGAACTAGAATATTGATTATGAAATGCAATAATTAATATCGTAACACCGAATGTTTAGTTTTAGATATAAGCATAGCATTTGGAAACATTCAAAATGCGTTTTTTACACTTAAAATGGGTACAACATCAAATTCAATGATAAAATTGCAATTAATTATTAATATTCTAGTTCGCTAGTTAGCCACATTTCTTATTTCTATTCAGTAGTATTGCTATAAGAATCAAAACAAGTAAATATTTGACAGTTATTTGCGACGTTGCCAACTTTTAGGATAAACCCTCTTAAGGTTTTTGTATTTTAATTTTAATTTGGTGTGTTTGAATTGGCTATCGCTTTAGGCTAAGGCCTGTAATGGTAGTTTTAAGGCGTTTAAATAAATAAATAAATCAATCAATAAACAAATAATTAAACATATCTTAAAATGTTTGGTTCTAGGACATGCTGGTTTTTGTTCGTCACGATGTTATCCTTCACGGTTTTGAGTGAGTGTTTTGACTAATTCCATGATTTGTCCCAATAGAATTGTGTCAATATGAAACAGACTTTTTGTTTTTAATCTATTTCGAGGAATGTAAAAGTAATGTAGCTTCAGCTGCCCTAATAGAAAACAAAGACAAGTAAAGCGTCATTCCAAGATCCAAAAGGAAATATTTACTTATTTATTCAAGATTCCGTTATGCATTATTAGGATGGAAGACGCCAATCTCGCTGGGAGGCAGCATTCTTCACAACAGCTTCTATTAGCTCCACATGCCGATATAATTGAACATTCTCAAGTGCCTTAAATATTTGCAACTAGCGAACAAGCCTGGCTTTCCGCTATACCATGTTTCATGGATATTTGTGATTTTTAATCGGAAGATTATGTTCGAGTTGCTGATAATCCACTATTCTGGCAATTGTCTATAATACCATTGGAATCAGTGCAGAACTAGCAGTGATAGCCTAGTGGTGTGACCGCTGGACTGCCAAGTCATAGGTCTCGAGTTCGAACCCAAGGCACGCACCTCTGACTTTTTGGATTTATGTGCGTATTGTATATATTTTTTTTTAAATTTAAAATAAAAGAAGGAAAACATCGAGAGTAAAGCGGCATGCCTGAGAGATACTTCTTGACGGCATGTGAAGCCAAGTCAGAGGCCCATGGGCGGCTTTAAAACTCTGACACCAGGTTATTTACTAACCACACGAAAAGAAGAAGAGTGCAGAAGGATAATGATGGACAATACATTGTCAACCTATTTACAGTAGAAATAAAGGTGCACATGCATAAAACATATAACTTTCTCATTTTACAAGATACATTAAAATTTGATTTTGACGAGGGTCAACATCTAATTTAAACAAAATCATAAAATTGCTCCTATCTCTTCAATACCTTCATAAAATCCATGCTCAATACATTCACCATTTCATTATCCAACATAAGTGTTTATTTCGACTTCCGCTCACCAAGCAAAACCAAAGACAATAGACAGACAGATGCGCCAGACACTCCATTTCATTCTGTTTGGTAATAAGTCGGCAATAAAGCCGGTCTTGCATTTATAATCCCCGCCCCCCCGCTCCCCCCGCACTACCCCGTTCAGATCCATTCAGTATTGGTAATGAAAATTCGAGACGTCTCGACGCAGATTTTACTCTTGTTTGGGTATCCGATTCCTTTGAATGACAGAAGGATTGGAAAAATTGTGACTGATTAATCTGAGAGCTTTTGTTTTCTTGTTGCTTTAAGATTTTTAGTTTAGGTCTTGATTTTTTTTAAATTACCGAAATCGGCAATAAAACAGAGAAATCCTGAAGAATATTTGGGAAACTTGTGTGCAATCGACAGTCTGTATGGTTATAAACAAAAGAAGAATGTTTAAAATCAAACATCAAATATTTAAAACAGTTTGAAAAGTGATCTTTGGTAGATCATTATGTTATCAACAAGCTTGCCAGGCAATTGGATGATCATTGAAAATTTAAATCATAGGTCAAATCATACATGAATACGTCCTGCAATATCTTTTGCAATTCTCCTGACTGGCATCTTCGCCATAGATACTCTCAGGTGTCTACCTGAGAGTGTCTCATGTCTATGGGGTGAGCTCTACCTACTTAGAAAGGGATAACAAGCCATGTATCTAAACATCTGGCTAACTGCAAACTGTCCGTTAGTCCGTCAGCTGTACTTAATAATGTATTAACCCAAGAGCATTGTTAAGTTACCGGCTACCCGCAGCCAGCTTATATTATGTCAGGCTAACCGATATATTTACAAGGATTGTTATGGCCAAAATTATAGATCTGTGGTTGCTAATATCTGCCTGGCATCCTTTGCACGTTGCCTGTTATAGACAATTTTTTATTGCTTACGAAGAATCTTGAAAAATATAATAATAAACAGTATCTTTGTGCTCTTCTATCTTTACTAGTGGTCGCCCAGAGGTCGAAATTCGACCATAATTCATTTAAATGTCATGATCTTGAGTCAAACGCATGGTAGTGTTTGTAATGTTTTTTTGATTATATTAATTTATTTCTAATGTATATTATATAAAAATATTAGCTTTCTGCACTCCTTCTCCATATAAACTTTAACTGTGCCAAATTTTATACTCCTCCGTCCGCGTAATTTTCGTAAAAAGGGGTACAAAGTTTTTGCTTCACGTATTAATATAATAATAATGTATTTTTCTCAATAACGTGTTTTGTATGTACAGAAAAATACACACACGCATCTTTGACAGTCGTTACAAGTAGTAAGAAACCCGAAAGTCTGACAATCAGTCTTACCAAGGGATATCGTATTACCCAGTAACTGGGTTCTGGACGTCAGATAGGCAGTCGCTCCATGTATAATACTGGTATTCAGCAGCATCCGGTTAGACTGGAAGCCGAACATAGTTCAACATAGTTGGGAAAAGGCTAGGCAGATTGATTGACGTGATTTACTTAAATGAATAAAAAATTAGGTAAAAGCATGCTATTACAGAGAGATAGCTACACTCACGAATACTTTATAAGCCCACCTAAGTATCGTATTATGATTTCAGAAAATTATAAATTAAATCTTTCTTGAGAATCACTAATTCCAACCCATTCAAAATAAACTTTTCACTTACTAATTGTCCCTTACAAAATGTCCCCGCATACCAGATTTGGCGACTTATTTGATATGATTTGTTAATCGCTAAAGTGGGGAATTCCGAGGGTGAAATGTTTCCCCCAAACCATTATTGTGACGATGCATTTCCGCAAAGAAACGCCTTATTCAATAAATTAGACGAATATTACCCTCCAGTTACTTTACAATAAATTGCCTTTGAGACAGAAAACTTTAAGCAATATTGCCGTTAAGACAGTGACAATGATAAACATTCTATTCTGTAGGTACGCCTCGACGCAGGAATTCTTCTTCTTCTTTTCGTGTGGTTAGTGAGTAACGTGGTGTCAGGGTTTTAAAGCCACCCGTGGGCTTCTGATTTGGCTTCACATGCGATCGAGAAATATCTCTCAGGAATGCTAGTTTCCTCACGATGTTTTCTTTCACCGTTTTTGAAGCAAGTGATAATTATACAATACGCATATGAATCCGAAAAGTCAGAGGTGCGTGCCTTGGGTTCGAACTCGAGACCTTTGATTTGGCAGTCCGACGGTCACACCACTAGCCTTTGTTTGGAGTTTTAGCAAGAGTCTTATTTTCATAAAATAACCGATGGAGAGGTTATCAGTAAATGTAGATTGCATATTGTGTGTTCAATCAAGCGATGACTTTTTTTGGTGATGGATAGGTATTTATCTACACTGTCTGTCGAAGCCACAAGCTTTAAACCAGAATAATGTTAGTATGGTATATCACAATAACATCCTCCGACTAACGAAACAACAGCTGCGTACATTTACAACAGCTGTAACTGGCCATGGGTAATTTAATAAACACCTCTTTGTCATTGGAGTCACAGACACTCCGCTGTTTAGGGCCTGCATGGTGGACGACGAGATGGCAGCTCATGTGCCGCTAAACTGCCCGGTGATCGCCACATACAGGACAAAGAACGTCGGTAACCCAGGTACCCTACGTGAGATTGTCAGTAAAACCAAGGCATTGTTGGCCTTCTTTGAGGAGCTGGGACGGATCGAATAAGCGATTTTCCCACCCATACGCAAAATACGCGCTTTGAAGTGAAGTTGCGGATTCCAGTCGGTATTACATTTATTACCTATCATAATAACATGATTATTATCATAAATCTTTATTTATCTCAACATCACAATGTAATCTCAGTACTATCTAAAGTCTAGCAAACCTTATTACTTATTCGTCCACAAAACTGCCAAACGATCATCCAAACTTAACCCGTCAAAACTTGCGTCCAAAAAATGGTACAAGAGTCCCGAACTTTAAATACAGCTGGGATAACCGTCACGTTATCCCGGACGCTTTGTGATCGGGATTCGACGGCTGGGGTATCATGAATGAGTAACGCTAGAGGTCATGAATGTTTTATAAGTCGCTCGGTGATACCCGGGTCGATCACACCTCTATCGCCAAGGACACGGGATAGGTGGGAGATATTATTATAACGCCGTTTGAGGGTTGATTTTTTCGGGTGCTTGGATTTTCATTGATATTTGGATTTGTTCCTTTTCTTTTAGTGTCTGTTTTAATTAATGCAATTTTTTATATTTATTAAAGTAATATTTCAAAGTATACTACCTACTCACGTTACGAGTACTTCAGGTGGAATTAATTATTTTTGTCATCTCTAGATATCATCCCAGATTTAAGAACTCACTATATTCGATTTGTAATGGCAACGTCACATTCAAGAGGACAGAAACAAGTTTTTGTTTTACCTATCCTCGAAAAAACGAGACATATTATGAAAAAAAAACACAGCCAACACAGCTATTGAATTTCCTTAACAATCTGATAACAAGAAGGTACAGAAATACCAAAATAAGTCATCATATTTCCTGGATCAGTCCTAACATTAGGCATAAACACACGAAACAATCGAAGCTCACGTACATACATACGGCAGATTTCCCGGATCGAAGCGAGCCCGGACATCCTTACCCTATCCGATAATGCCGGAGATTTATAAAATATTCAACGTCTTCAGGGTTATTTATGAGGCCTTCATGCTGGAACAAAAGCTTTATGTTAGTCTCCTAAGGTTTGTTAATGTGAAAATAAAAACAAGTTACCGAATAATTTTGGGTAAATATAAATGTTTTGATGGTGAGTTTTACTTCGACTTGTTATTTTTGTGTCAGTCATTTTGTGATTTAAGTAGAGGTTTCCAAGAAAAAAAAAACAAAATACGTACACCTTCTACGCGTTTTGTTTGTTTTAATAAGTAATGAGTTTCTTAATAAAGTTTGCTGATTGCATCAATTAAGAAATTTAAAATGATGAAAAATGATGAACCTATCCATCCAGTAGGGCAAGATTAACTAACCACTTACTTTGCCCGTTTAAATAAATTATCTTTCAAGTTTTTTTTAAAGTACTCGAGGAAGATTTATATCGTCTAGGTTGAACCTAATTTGACAGCTCCAATTAAAATAGTAACAACACCAAGGCTTGAATTACCGCCACTAAAATTCCAATGAAAAATCCCACCCTTACTGAACTATAATAAGCGACTGAAGTTCAAAACGCACAATAAAGACATGTGATTGAGGAGTAGAGCTGATAGTTAATTACATGTTTGATGCGTATTCACACAGGGTGATTTGTTCACGCCCCTATACTTACGGACCTATCACACTGGCTTAAAACTTTATAAACGATTCACTTTTAACTCTTTTACGGGAAAGTTAAGAAAGGGGAAACGATAAATCACAAGCTATGTAAGTTTATGAAATAGATTGACCGAATCATGACTTTACTTACGCTTTGGTTCTCTAAGAAAGCGGTGGACGGTCAATCAATACCGGCTGTCAAAATTCAGAGGGTTTTTTGACACCGTAATGTCATATACTGGCGAAAATGACAGATTTTCATGACGGCCGTTACCTATAATATGACGGAACCGCTCTTCTAGGAAACCAGGTAGACTGATTTAGTATCAACAAACATCAGTAGATTGGTTATCACTTGCTTCAAAAACGGTGATGGACAACATCGTGAGGAAACCGACATGCCTTTTTTTTTTGTTTTTTTTTTGTGTGGGAAATCATCAAATGACTCCTCCCGCTCTGGGCGGAGCGAGAGGGAGTGTCAGACTTTTACTGACTAAAACCCACCCGTGTTCCTTTCGTTGCCTGTGTGCCGGGGACGCGATATCCCTTTCGGACAAACCCGCAACCCCAGCAGGCATTGGTCTTTACGGACCCCGTCAGTTGGTGCTGGCATCTCTTTGAGGCGCGCGTGGAACACAACGCGCCGTCGACCCGGGCCTGGTCCCTATTGGACGGCGAGCTGCCCATCGCTCACCATCCGCAGGCCCGCGCCTACGGTGGCCGGAAGTCGGCTCGTGACTCCCGACGCCCGGGGCGTCTCCTGCGGCGACTAGGGGCGCGAGGGCGTGCAGCTTGCATCTCCCTCGCGCGCTCCGCCTCCTCCTTCGCGAGCATAACTGCTTCGCAGAAGGAGGTGATGGCCTTCCATGTACTCTTGCTCCGGACCATGGCCTGAACCAGGGCCGGACGCGAGAGATCGCCGCCGCCGATCGCCTCCGTGAGGACACGGCGGTGCCCCGCCCAAGCCGGGCAGAAACCGGCATGCCTGAGAGGATATATCTCGAAGTCATGTGAAGCCAAGTCAGAAGCCCATGGGCGGCTTTAAAACTCTGACACCAGGTTAAGCACTAACCATACGAAAAGAAGAACTAGATTGGTTGCAGAAAGTTGTTTCGAATTTGTGTATATGTGCAAAATTGTGTGATTTATGATAGAACCAGCACAAGATGGTTACAAAGAGTTTTCTGAATTTGTGTATTGTAAGATTTATGTTACGAGACGCGAGCGCTATGGTAGGTTTAGGCCCAACGAACATAGAACCAAAACAAAAGCTAGAGCATTCTTTTGTTGATATTCTTGTCATTTTACTATGGAGACCCCAACGAAGGAGTTTTCTGTCCCTGTTTGTATAAAAAGAATTTGCTAGAGTGAGGATAGAATGTGCAATCGCTCGTTTGTTCTAAATCGACCACTAACTAAGTAGAGCAAAGATTGCGTCAAAAATTGTGGTCGTATTTCACATTATAATTTCTTCAAAGAAAAATACAGTACCTAATTCCATCATAACCATTTATAACTCACGGTAAAGTTAATCAATTATAATTTAAACTAAATCAACATTAAGCCAGTATACACGGAACTTTTAACTGCATTACCGAAGGAAACAGCGACGCCTTTTGCATGTTGCAAATAATAATTACGAATACGTCTACTAGTTAACTAGTAGGTAGTCGCGACAAATGCGACTGTTTTATTTGCAATAATTCTTATATGCAATTTTCTACGTTCCGTGACAAATGTGGAAAGACCTCATAGCCTCGGTGAAATTAAAAAAAAACGTATGAGTAAAAATTTGTGTTATTAGAGAGGTGTATTTCTGACAGTTATAAAATTGAATATTAAAATTGAAGAAATAAATTCAAATTCAAATATTTATTGCTCAACACAGTACATAATCATACATTTCTAGATGTCAAGTGAATGCGCAGTCCACTGTGTTGCACAAATTCAGGCCTGCAAAATTATTGTTAAAATTATACTACATATAAACGTTTGAGTTGGCGAGAAAAATAGGATAGATGAAGAAATCGATGCAAAAAATAACAAATAAATAAAAATCTGTACCTAAAATGTTAAACAAAAAAGGTTTTTTTTAAAAGTCACAATTAATACAGATAAAGATTTTTTAGTAATTTTTTTTTTCTAAAATTTTGCAATGCGATTGTATGAAAATCTTCAGGAATTGAAGAGAAAAACAATTGTATGTCAGCTGGCTGTAGTCCCACGCGTGCTGTAAATTCATGTGCCTGCTTGAACCAAGGAAAACACGATATCATGTGTGGAAGTAGGCAATGAACTTTACTTGTCTTGTGTATCAAATAATGACAGAATACGGATTTGTAACTCTATCGATTCAAAATAAATCAAAGTCTTTGATTATGTTACTAAATTGTAACTTCTTATACCTACCTATTTGATATTTGTACCTCGTGAACGGTAAAACATAGAGATTTTTGTACCTATTTTATTTATAACACCTATATTTAACAAATAAAAACTTTGACTTTGAGTCTCAAAGAAATTGGGGTCTCTTTTTAAACCTATCGGATTCCGATAAATATCAATATTTCACACAGATTGCCGAGATTAACAGCTTCCTTTGCCAGTGAGAGAAAAAAAACAAAATAAATCCCGCTGAAAATTCGGGATTAATATTTTTATCAGCCACTCAAAAAACACAGCCTAAAATTAATCCCGAGAACCCATCCTAATACTTTAATCTTCCTCAAACTTCAAAGGCTGACCTCTGCATCCTCAATTTTAAGGTCAATTTCTAAAATACAGAAATCAATTTCGTTTGAATTAAAAAATAAAAGGAGTGGATGTCCAAGGGGAAAGTTTCCCGAGATTAATTCTCTTGATAAAATTTCACGGTTCAAGAAATCCAACTACCGGTTGCGTGGGGCGATGAACGATACTGATTACGTTCGTCTCGGCAAAGACTTATGACTGGGTTAGAGTTGACTGTTTCCTTAAAACAAATGGAAAAGGCTGGGAAAGGTTTCTATTGTATATTTTTTTTAAGGATTTAATTAATATCAGCCTGTTACTGTCCCACTGCAGGGCAAAGGCCTCTTCTCATACAGAGAAGGCACGAGCATTGATCACCACGCTTGCTCAAGACGGGTTGGTGATTTCAGACTTATATTAACTATAAGTCCAGGTTTCCTCACGATGTTTTTCCTTCACCGATGTCAATAATGTCCAAGATAAACTCAGAAAGTACATATGAATTGAAAAAGTCACATTGGTACTTGCCTGGATTTGAACCCACAACCTCGTGCATGAGAGGCGAGGCTTTAACCACTGGGCCATCACGACGACGAAGGAAGGACGAAGGATTTAATTGTTTAGCTATATTTTTATTTCACAATTTGAAGGGGTTTACGACCAAGAAAATTTCTAGACAAGTGTGATTGGAAGAAATCAATTATTATCTCTAATTGGTTTTTGTGATTAATAGTGATGATTTTAAAGAACAGACACATTCAGAGCCAAAGAAACAGAAAGCACAAATTCTGACCGAATTGAAACAATACAACCTTAGTTATTATTCACAATATTCTTCATATCTAAATATTCTTCAAATCAAAATCACAGATTGAATAGTAGATATCTTTAACTGAACGGAAAAATAAGTGTTTTCATATTCCATTTCTACCATTTCACTCAGTCTATTTTCGTAGCCGTAGCGCTACGTCTGTGCTACGGGTCGTAGCTGGCGCTACGAGTCCCCAGAGATGGAAGGCCTTCGTAACCTTACTACGTTTTGCCTTCGCTTAGAGCTAAGCTGCTGTCTTATAATTTTCTAGATCATTTTCAAAAGCTGTTTACATAAATGTATGTCTATTACGTTTAGAAGGGAAAATTTATTTTTAGGAAACAGGTAATGTCCTAATATAAATTTGAGGAAGATTGTATTCTTTTTCGTCCTCTTTGTGTTTTAATTTCCCGTTAATAACTTTACCTCTTTGCTTCCTTTTACCTTTATCATAGTGCGATTTTGCTTTTCTGCTAACCCAAATTGATATTTAGACTCAGCCGATTTCAATTGAGTTAAAACATGAGCGACATTAGTGGTTATTCTATCCCCTCTTAAAAAGCTGAAAGAAACCTTTCCATTGAGCCTCAACTTAAAAATATCCATTACACAAACAAAGACTGACCTCGAAGCAGCAAATTGATACTAAATTGGACCCACAAAACACCCATTAACGGTAAACAAAGAGAATTAAACTGTGCATCGGTAATTCTAAGTCGTTTAGACAACTTCTGTTATGCGCACTGTAGATAAACAATCGAATTAAGAGCTTAATGGAGCCACAAATTGAAAACTACTGTTTTGTTGTTGCTCCTGCTTTAAACTGTTATGAGTTTGTGCGGAATGTTACGTTGTTCCGTGTAGTTCACGACAAATACTGTAGTGACATAAATTAGGTTTCGAAGAAAATTCTCCGGATACGGACAGGTGAATGACGATGAAAACTGTCCATATTAAAGTACCTTTAGACCTGATTAGATAAATAAAACATCAGAGAAGAAATCGTAAATTGCGAGGTTATATCCAGAAAGGAAGATCTTAAAACGGTTAATATGACATTACTTTACTCTCGGCAAGAGAGAGAGACCAATAAGAATAATGTCTCAAGTGAGGATTAAAAAAATTGGCAGTCTGTAAACTTGGTAGCACGTGTGGGTATCTATGGTGAACTTGATACCAGTAGACTTGCGCATTCACTTGTAACAGAACATCGAGCATTCGCCGTTTTTTAATTTGTGAACTGAACAACGAACAGAGCCAAGCATAGAGCCAAACATCGCTACGAACATTTTCGCGATCATTCTAGGCAATGTTCGTCAAAAAAATATTCTTCACAAAGATGGAAACGGAACAATGACAGAATGGCTCGGCACGACAAAAAGCTCGAAGCAAATTTACTGTCCTTTCGCTAGAATGCTCCCTAAAACGCTCCCGTTTATTTTTCTGTAATGTAACATTTGCTAGAATGCTCATTACAAGTGAATGCTCAAGTCTATCAGCACCTTTAGAAAAACAACAGTCGTGTATGATTTTGATACTTGGTTACATAATAATCGTTCCTGTCATGTTTTGAATGTACACTTGCCAGCACTTGTAAACATTACAAGATAAAAATCTATCAAAGCCAACAGATTTATTTCCCCACCAAGTATCAACCAAGACACAAGTCTTTCCCACCTTCATCTTATCTTAGAGCAAGTTCTGAGAAACTTCCTACTCCACTGCCACCACCGGAGGCTATGAGCCAACCCGCCATGTTATTTTACGCAATTAGCCAGAAAACACGCCCGCTACATAGTTAGCACAAACTTGGTTATGTTACGCTTTTTGGCACACAAACTAATACAATTTTTTCTGGGAAAAAGACCCGTTTTTGTATGAGAATTCAGAAGTTAGATGTTAATAGAGTTTTTGTTTAGTTTTATGTGTAAGAACTAACATGAGCTAACTTTCAGAGTGTTTTTGCGAATACAATCGCGCGGAACATTCGGAAAGGCAACAGCTTTTTTAGGGTTACTGTTAGCAGTACACAATCTCTTGTTTTAATACAATAAAATAGGTAACCAGATTGTTAGTATTACAGAACGCAAATATGCAAACTTGAAGGACGTAATTGTTTTGTTTTTGTTAATATTTAAAACAATTAGAGTTAAGTTACAGATTGCAAAATCTTGACCCGACTTTTCCACAGCGAACTTCACTTTATTTATTAAAAAAAAATATCAATTACTCAAGGAAAGGGTCATTAAAAACGTAGCCGGTAAAAAAGGGTAAAATAAAAATGTGTTTAAAGACAATAATATTTATGAATTTTGTCTTAAGTTCACGTACCTAATTATCTTTATCTCATCACTGTTATTCAGCAGGCTGTTATTACATAGAATATTGTCGACATCTTTCAAGTAGGAACAGGGGCCCGACGTGCCATAATTTATGTGTTAGGGTGAGGCCTGCAGGCTCATCGTAGGGCACATCTGGTTTTATTCAAGGCACTACCATTCTGAAGAAGCCTTCAAATAAGGTGGTTACGGTCGGATACTCATGTTAATAACGCCTTTCGAAGTATTGATGTTGGATGTATAACACTGGTTGACAATTTTGCTATTAAAATATTGCCAGGCGCTATTTTACTTCAGTGTTCTTTTACCTTGTTTTTAAGTACCAGGATGTACCTACTTATTTAGGAGAGTAAAATTAAAGCAAAAACTCCAAAAGATTTATTTTGTTAAAAAAAAGTTGTTGGTAGCGTTAACAAACTTGCAGCTGTAACTTGACTTTTAAACGAAATCGTACTTAATTATTATTCATGTTTCGGTATCTTGCACCGTATTTCGGTTAAGTTCGGTAATGGAAAAACTTTTTTTAACTGCCCAAATCTCGGGGTCCGTTCATAAATAACTGTTACAGCAAGCTGTTACGCACGACCAGTGCTTTACGGTGTTGCCAGAGCAGAAGTAAGAATATGCCATGTTTGACTTATTTATCAAGATTTAATTTTCCCCAATGTGGTAGATTTGAATAATCATTTACGTTTGTTGAGTTTGGAAGCTTACGTAAGGGAAATGAACTAAGTAAATAGTTAGGTGCTAGGAAACCAAACCTGTTTTAGCAAAAAGTAAAAAAGGTATTTATTTACTTCTTCTTTTCGTTAAAAGTCATAATTAACCTACTATTCTAAAACTAAATAAATTAAGTAAAACTAATTTTAACCCTTTACAACCCTTTTGCCTATCTCTTTGTCCTTTAAATCAGGGAAGAGACAAAACCTGGCAACACCATGCCATGCCTTCTCTAGATCACAACGAGGGGTCAAACAACACGTAGGTAATTATTTAAAAGTCCCTGTTGCAAAAACATTTTTATTTTTTGTGAGCTAAAAACGTGGAGAAAATAAGCGATTTTCCTTAAGATTAAGTTAAATTAGGTACGGCGTTAATATGTTTGAAGTGGTCTTTACAATTTTCTTCTTATCTTTAGAGTATTTTATGTTTCTTTTTTTAAAGTTTTTTTTGTTGTTCTTTGTGCTATTTATAAATCATTTAGATAACGTTTAAAATATTATCTTCGTTACAGTAAATAATTGTTTTTTTAAAAACAATGTCATTGGTTTTTTTTTGTTTTTTTTTTTTAAGTTTGGTTACCTGAAGGGTGCCAAGCGGAACCCTATTACTAAGCCTCCGCTGTTCGTCTGTCTGTCAGCGAGTTGTATCTCATGAACCGTTATAGGAACCTTCGTGTGTGAGTCCGACTCACACTTGGCCGGTTTTTTTGTTTAGTTTTTCATAATAAGAAAAAGTTGGTCATAAAAAATATGATTACACCCCGTTTCAACACTCTTTTATACATGTCGTTTTTAACGTAAAACAAGCTTCTAAAACAAAGCCTTCCGTTTCCGATAAAATATATTGCCAAACCAGCCATTGATAACACAAAATCAAAGCCTCGCAAAGCGTTTAAAACCACAAAAGGAGGTTCTCAGGTCGAACTAGGATGCGCTATCAGCTGCAACCCGGACGTTCTCTCTTTGAGTTATGGCGGACCACATCCGGCGAATGTATTTCCGGTTGTGTGTGCCCGATCGCCACGGACAGTTGACCGCTCAATGAATCATAGCTAATCAGTGGATACTCTAATATCTTGTTAGCTTTTTAGCTCGCTGTGGACCTCTGTGGACGTTAGAGGAGAGCGGAAATTATAGGGTTTATTTATTGCGAGTTCGATATTTTTGAGTGGTGATAACTGTTAATGAGTATATAGTGTTTTGTTTAGGTGTTTTAGAAAGGAATGGTGTGGACATGAAATAAATTTAATATCCTCGAATGCTGGAACAGATTTCTTTAGAAATAAGCATTGCCTTTGTACGTATTTTTCAGTTCCTTTCTTCTTGTCCGTTTATATGTGTGTGCATAAATGGTAAAATAAATAAACAAATAAATAAAGTACAGTATCATTACCACAGAGCTTTGGCTAAGTATAGGTAGATATTCACCTATAGGTGTGTATGTTGAAGTATAGGTATATCAGCAGCCGATCTCTATAAGCAGTTGAGTAATGTGGCACTATAAATACTATAATACAGTAGTCTATGCGGATATTGTGCAAACAATACATTCTTCAATAACTAATCCACACAATTCTACTAGCTTACCTTCCCATTAGAGTAGGTACTCCTCACACATCTAACATCAGACAGAAGACACAATATATGATACTGCACTCATACTTTGTATCTAAGAGATGAGGAAATAACGTTTCAACAAGAACCCTACTACCACGCAACGATAAATTGTAACTTGATTTAATATAACTCTACAAAGAATATTGTAATTGAGCTCAAACACCTGCAAATTTAGATCATAAACAGTTTATTTTTATCAACCTTATTGACCCACCACTGCTGCCTTTCCTTTCATCTTTGTCTGTTGAACCGGTCAATAACGAAACCAATATACCTACCATAAACTGTAATAGAGACCATAAGCAGTCGGCTATTCTAATACTTAAATAAAACTGCCCCACATACCAAAAAACAAAACCAAAGCTGAAGCAAAACAGACCAGAACTAAACTCAATTTACATTCCAATACTTCCGTTGTCCTATTATGATGTAAAAATTCATTTCTTTATATACATGTACGGAATATTTTAGCGTTCATTAATGTTTGACTTTCTCCCTGCGATCTCGGTTAGAAGGTTCATAAATATGTAATGGTGCGCTCCGCGAGCTATGCAAAGTATCCTGGGTTCCCTTTCGTAAACAGGTCAACTTGAATTTAGAGTTGGTTTATATCTGTGGTTGATTAAGTGGAAATTGTGATTGAAATCGGTAGTAAGTTGGTTGATGGTGGTAAGGGTGTTTGGGTGTTGCATAAGCATAATCAGCCTGTACCCTATCAGAATACCAGAGCATTTACACTTTTTTTTTATAAATGTCGCGTCATCATGCTGAGATAGGAGCCTTTTGGCCTTGTACAGGACTTCCTTCTTAAAATTTTAATGTTACTTTGTTTTTTATTTATGTTAAGTGTATTTTTAGTATGTGTGATTTCCTGTGCGAGTCTCAATAAATAATTTTTCCTTTTTTTCTTTCTGTACTGTTCCCACTGCTGGGACTCAGGCCTCCTATCTTCGATAGGGAGTGGGCTGTAATCTACCACCCAGGCCCAGTGCGGGTTGGTAACCGTCACATGTCTTCGAATTATTGGTTCTAGGCCCAAGCAGCAAAATTATCCTATAGTGCAGATGATATAGGCCTCCAGCACTTATAATATTCTCTTAACGGTTCTTGTATTTGCTGCCACGCTTATAATAGCAAGCATGGAGTTAGTTGGGCCTTATAGTATGTCTGATCTTATACATTAACTTATAATTACTTATAGGTAGAAATTAAGGGTGCAATATAAGCTTGGGTGACCTATAAAAGAATCGCGAGGGTGTAAATGCACTCAAGAGTAGATAAACTGGTAAGCTCTACTTATAACTGCTAACAAGAAGCATTATAGAACTACTATAAGTAAAGTACGCCAATAAGAGTGATAAACAGAACTAAACATACTAGAAACTATTTGCATTTATTACTTGGTTTTATAAGGGTTTATAAATTCACTTAACAGAACAATTATAAGTAAAATGGAGCGGTTTTATAGTGGTATAAACCAATATTGTTATAATCTTAACACGATTATAAAGGTTTAATATAATATACTTAGTATCCAAAACTACATCCGTGGTGTCCTGTACAAGAATACATTGGTTTATAATGGTCTTGCAAATGCTGTTATAGTCTCAGTACGGACATTTTGATTTTGTTGTGTCGTATTCGTTGCCGACGTGCTGTTCTATTTACTTTCCTTTCAAAAATGGATCTATATAAATGGAAACGGCTAAAAAGAAGTGGTTATTACAAACGAAAAGTTCAGAAAACCTATTTTTAAAAAAAATCTGGCGTCGGGTTCTAGCTTTGTATCTGGCGAAGAACGAATCGTAAAAATAGGAGAAGGTTCCGTACAAAATAGTTAGGTTCTGTGAAAATGTTTACAAGAATAATTTTGCTCAAAACGATGTATTATCGATAAAAAGCTATTTACATTTGGACTTGTATTAGTGAGGAATAGAGGAGTCTTCAATATCGCTTTCATCTTCTTGGATAGGCCAAGAAGATGAAAGCGATATTGAAGACTATTCCAATTTTCATCTACATAGTGATATTAGAAAATGGGCTGTAGAATACAATACACGACATCCAGCATTAAATTCTTTATTCATAAACTGGTGCATTATAAATGTTATAATGCAAACTTTATGATATATATGACATAGTGTATTTATATACAAATATCTATACTTGTATTTTACATGTGCGTTTTGTTTGTGCAGAATAAACAGTTTTTCTTTCCTTTCTTTCTTTACATAATAGATATTTTGAATGCTATAAGTATATCATTTTTATATACCGTATAAATCAATGACTATAGGTAAAGTGAAATCAGATAAATTAAACCTAAACTGACAGAAATGAGGTACTATTGAGTAAGTTACCAAGTTCATATTCGTAACTGGTGAAGTGATCATAAACTGAGTAGAAGCAGCATTTTTCACACCAGAAATTATCTTCTTTTAACAATGATCGTGTTCTTTATTCAGAACGAAGTGTCGTGGCCGTCTTGCAAGATTTTTTGAAACTTTAGAAGTGTTTCGTTCCAAGGCCACCTTAATGTTTTTAAAGCTCGGAAATCCCTTTTAGTCAAAAAGCGATCGACGTCCAGAAACATTACCATTTTCAATGTTGACACCTAAACAAAAACATTAAAATAAAACATAGGTTATAGAAATATTTGCGGAACTCTAATTCCAAACAATATGGCCAAGCAATGGTTCTGATATTTACCATTATTAAACAAAGTACGCCTATAACGGTTTGTTAATGTATTTGGGAAAACCAACTTTGTCAAAATGGCGACTTTTCGTTATATGTCTTACTGACACCAACATTATTTTAAAATTCAACTTAATGAAAACGCAAATTTCAAGGGGCGCGTAAAATTTTTGATAAAAAACTTATTATACTTCACCGAAAAAATACGTGCGCCATGCACATTCAAACACATTATACATCTTGACTTATTGTTAACTAAAACTACTCATAATTGATATTCTAGATAATATTTATAAGAAATGGATGAATAACTTACTTTTATCAATATTAATCTTTACAAATGTGCGCAGCAACATTCAACAATTCACAACACTTTGTATAAGCTCGTAAGAGATTCACTGTGTACGTTATTGTCGTATTTGGTTCCATTAAGCGCTGATAGTTAGCTTCGCGGGCGCAAGAAGTTTTACGTAGTACAACTATAAGGTCGTTATTGGTCAAAGTGGTGTTCACCAAGTCTACTATAGATATTTAATTAGGTAAAATACGCCTATAAATTGGGCCCTTTTCCGTGGTTATAATTGCTTACTATTTCGTTATAGTCCTAATGAAATGGTGGTTCCAGGACAATTATAAGACCATATTTTGCTGCTTGGGGGATATGCCGGTTTCCTCACGATGTTTTTCTTCATCGTTTTGAGAGCAGCGGTGATGAAATTATTTACCCAAAGTAAAGCGCCTGCCTTGGTTTGACTCACGACCTACAACTCTTAAGTCGGCGCCGTTACCACTGGAACACCACTGCTCAAGTTTGGGTGTTGATTTGGTTTTAAATTGTCAGTGATAAGCATGTATCTGCTTATTGAAAAAAAGACATGATGATACAGTTAGTTTCAAACATTTAAAACTATCTTCAGAAAAATATCTTTAAAAAAGCACTTAGTGCCTACGAGTTTTTCTAAATAATACTTCAGAGAATCAATTTCTCAAACGTATCAAAGTCACAAATCTGTCTCAAAGAAATTGATTTTAAAATTGAATGTTTGAAAAAGAGGAGATTATTATCTCAAAAACAGACGCCATTGAGTTTGCCCTCAAAGTAAGTGCACAAGATTCATTCACGTTAAAAATATTCAAGACTTTTTTTAAAGGTCAAAAAAGAATGTCCTCTGTCTCAGCAAAATGTCGATTCGGCTTTATTTATTAAATTCTTTCCATGCCCCGTAACAGAAGCTAAGAATATTTAAAATTTTACATTTATTTATGTTAAAAATACCATTGCTTATGGTATGAGAGAAGACGTCTTGGAATTTAATTTACCCTAGAATCGCTACTGCTATTAAATAAGTGGGTAGTTTAATTTTAAAATAACAGAGTCGAGTATGCGTTGAAACATATTAAAACATAATTTGGATACCGGCCGAAGGGAGCAGGGTTAACAAGATGCCTTTAATAAAAGAGGAGATGCGACGAGGTCTGAAGGGGAAAACGTGGATTTTTTATAGAGTTTTGGTCACTGAAATGTGGCTGCACAGAAGGTTACGGTCTAATAATTTATTGTTTAGGATCAGAATTAACTTAGACGGTCTTTGCTTTGGCAAGCTTTGAGCTGAAATATAATAATGTATGAATTAGGTTTAGTCTCTTTCTTTTCGTGTGGTTAGTGACTAACCTGGTGTCAGATTTTTAAAGCCGCCCATGGGCCTCTGGCATGGCTTCACATGCCGTCGAGAAATATCTCTCAGGCATGCCGGTTTCCTCACGATGTTTTCCTTCACCGTTTTTTGCAAGCAAGTGATAATTATACAATACGCACATGAATCCGAAAAGTCAGAGGTGCGTGCCTTGGGTTCGAACTCGAGACCTATGACTTGACAGTCTGACGGCCACACCACAAGGCTATCACTGCTTAATTGAAATTAGGTTTAGTGATTTTTAGATATATACATACTCGTACATAAATATCACGCCTAGTCAGTTACGTTAAATCCCGTGTAATAGGCGAGGGCGAGTCTATTTATAACGTTTGTAAAGCACGCTTAAGGTGATATATTGAACAATGTGCTTTTTCTTTATCGTGTACCTTATTAATTCTATGGAATAGTGATTCAATATTTTGGTATATTATGTCTTTTGACTATATGGCCTAGTATCCTGAAAAAGGAATACGCGATACAATGATTTTTCACGATACAAGAAAATTGCAAAGTATCATCTATTTTTATGATTTTTTGAGTGTCAAGGCGTAACGCTTATGTGTTTTTCAATGGATTTTTCTTTAAAACATTATTAACAGCCGCCACATAGTGTCTGCAATTTACCGGCGAATGACGTCACTGAGACGTTATATTTGAAATAAAGTGGGTGTGTTTTCCTTGAGAGCGTTTTGCGACACAATAAACCCCGGTGCCATCATTTTCATGACGGCCGTCACTGCGGCCGGCTGTCATGTGGCGGCCATTATGTGGCGGCCGTTATTTAGCGGCCGTTATATGGTGGCCGTGGCCGAAAATGTCCGATAACTAAAACGAAGCTTTGGTCAGTCACAAATTACCACACAAAAAAAATGCGATTACAAACTTTCGTTTGCCGTTTGAAAATTGTTCGTGACTTACGAGTATATCGTTGAATGGGAGAACATGTTTTCAATTACAAAGTTACGTTTGTTCTTAGGATAAATTCATCCCTACTACGGAACCCTTAATTGTGTATCGTCCAACACGCACTTGGCCGATTTTTTTTAATATACTAAGATTAAATAATAATTTTTAATTTAATAGAATATTATAAATATTTTAGTTGTTAATAAAATATTTTGTATTATTTGTCTACTCTACTCCATAGTTCGCTATGTGCAAAAATTTCATAGACCGAGATAAATTAACGTTACCTAGCACGCACTTTTTTCTTAGATATGTTTCGGTCTTTATCTTGCACTTTTCGTTTGACAGTAGTGCGACAGTGACAAGAATAATGGTCAGCCAAAGTCCATGCTAAGTAAGTAACGGTTTTAAATTTCGGTTGGTGATTTCGTTAGTTCGACTTTTGGCCACTGGTTCAGATAAGTTTCTGGCGGCGACGTAGCGGTTGACCACGGAAGATGGAACCGCCACTCCCGGTGTGCGGGAAATAAGCCACGCCCATCAAGCTACCATTTATTTTCAAGGTAGCCCAAAGCATTAGAAAATTGAAATTTTTAGACATGCTTACTTACATTAGAGTACCATCTTTACATACCAAGACACTCCGTGCCTCAGAATGGACGTTAAGCCGTTGGTCACGGCTATCATATGTAGATCTTTGACAGTTGTTGCGGGTCAGCAGATGGCAGCGTGTTACCCAGTAACTGGCTTGTGGAAGTCAGATAGGCAGTCGCTCCATGTAAAATACTGGTATTCAGCTGCATCCGGTTAGACTGGAAGCCGACTCCGACATAGTTGGGTTGGAAGAGGCAGATGACTTACATTAGAGTATTCGTTGTAGTAGTATTCTATTTTACATATGAATTAACTTGCGTTGAACGGTACACAGCGTCAAGATAATGTCCGTGAACTTGGCAGATCATTTCCCAGCAGAGCACAAAAAAATGTGAGTTCTATTGGCATGCGGGTGAGTTCTAGAGTTCCTTATACTTAAAAAGAATAGTTCTGGCTTTATTGCCTGAAAAAAGTCGAATGAAAATATGCTCTGCTAACTTCCGCTAGCAGATCATTTCTTCCAAAATTTAAATTTAAAAATTGATTTAGGTGCACAGTGGTGAGTTCTATAGTTCCTTAAACTTTTCAGAAAGAGTTCTGCTCACCTAAATCTAAAAAAAAATAAAACAAAAATATTGACGTGTTATCAGAAAAAGACAAACATTATGGGAAAATAGCCATAAATGACGTAATTTATGAATTTTCGTAGATTCTTCGGGCAATGATTAATAACTAAAGTTTTAGTAATAGAAAAAAAACTAAATGAAAGCAGTAGTCTCAAAAAATTAGCAGCAGAGCCTTATGAAAAAGATAGGTTAGGAGAAATCGAGATTTCATTCAGTGTTTAAATTAGTAGGATCAAAAAAGAATTTGATTAGGACTGAGAAACCGGAACTCTTCATTTCCTGATGCAACTGTAAAAGAACTATCCGAAGGCATGAAACAGAAACCCAGAACTCTCACTCAAGTATCAGCAGAGCTTGGGTAAAGATTTCAGTAAGTTGAAATCAAGATTTATTTCAGTGTATCAGTAAAAAATATCAAAAAAATATTAAATTAGCACTGAGGAACTGGAACTCCTCGATTTCTGATGCAACGTTAATAGGACAATACGAAAACATAATAAAGTAATCTAGAACTTTCACTCAAGTATCAGCAGAGCTTGGGTAAAGATTTCATTAAATTAAAATCAAGATTTATTTTAGTGTTTCAGTAAAAAATGTAAAAAAATTATTAAAGTAGCACTGAGGAGCCGGAACTCTTC
Source organism: Agrochola macilenta (assembly GCA_916701695.1). NCBI lineage: Eukaryota > Metazoa > Arthropoda > Insecta > Lepidoptera > Noctuidae > Agrochola > Agrochola macilenta. The sequence continues at coordinate 14,704,561 of OU753560.1, read as the reverse complement.
GATTTCTGATGCATTGGTAATAAGACAATAGGAAAACATGATTTTGTAATCCAGAGCTCTCACTCAAGTATCAGCACAGCATGGGTAAAGATTTCATTAAATTGAAATTAAGATTTATTTTAGTGTTTCAGTAAAAAATATCAAAAAAATATTAAAGTAGCACTGAGGAGCCGGAACTCCTCGATTTCTGATGCATCGGTAATAAGACAATAGGAAAACATGATTTTGTAATCCAGAACTCTCACTCAAGAATCAGCAGAGCATGGGTAAAGATTTCAGTAAGTTGAAATCAAGATTTATTTTAGTGTTTCAGTAAAAAATATCAAAAAAATATTAAACTAGCACTGAGGAGCCGAAACTCCTCGTTTCCTGATGCACCTGTAAAAAAACTATCCGGAAGCATTAAACAGAAACCCAGAACTTTCACTCAAGTATCAGCAGAGCATGGGTAAAATATTCATTAAATTGAAATCAAGATTTATTTTAGTGTTTCAGTAAAAAATATCAAAAAAATATTAAACTAGGACTGAGGAGCCAGAACTCCTCGTTTCCTGATGCACCTGTAAAAGAACTATCCGGAGGCATGAAACATAAACCCTGAACTTTCACTCAAGTATCAGCAGAGCATGGGTAAAGATTTCATTAAATTGAAATCAAGATTTATTTTAGTGTTTCAGTAAAAAATATCAAAAAAATATTTAACTAGCACTGAGGAGCCGGAACTCCTCGTTTCCTGATGCACCTGTAAAAAAAGTATCCAGAGGCATGAAACAGAAACCCAGAACTTTCACTCAAGTATCAGCAGAGCATGGGTAAAGATTTCAGTAAGTTGAAATCAAGATTTATTTTAGTGTTTCAGTAAAAACTATCAAAAAAATATTAAACTATCACTGAGGAGCCGGAACTCCTCGTTTCCTGATGCACCTGTAAAAGAACTATCCGGAAGCATGAAACAGAAACGCAGAACTTTCACTCAAGTATCAGCAGAGCATGGGTAAAGATTTCAGTAAGTTAAAATCAAGATTTATTTTAGTGTTTCAGTAAAAAATATCAAAAAAATAGTAAACTAGCACTGAGGAGCCAGAACTCCTCGATTTCTGATGCATCGGTAATAAGACAATAGGAAAACATGATTTTGTAATCCAGAACTCTCACTCAAGTATCAGCAGAGCATGGGTAAAGATTTCAGTAAGTTGAAATCAAGATTTATTTTAGTGTTTCAGTAAAAAATATCAAAAAAATAGTAAACTAGCACTGATGAGCCAGAACTCCTCGTTTCCTGATGCACCTGTAGAAGAACTATCCAAAGGCATGAAACAGAAACCTAGAACTTTGACTCAGGTATCAGTAGAGCATGGTTGAAAAGTAAGATTAGAAGAAATCAAGATTTAATATAGTTTTTCAGTAAGAAGGATAAAAAAAAAATTAAACTATCACTGAGGAGCCGGAACTCCTCATTTCCTGATGCACCTGTAATAGACCTATCCGGAAGCTTGAAACAGAAACCCAGAACTTTCACTCAAGTATCAGCAGAGCATGGGTAAAGATTTCAGTAAGTTGAAATCAAGATTTATTTCAGTGTATCAGTAAAAAATATCAAAAAAATATTAAATTAGCACTAAGGAGCTGGAACTCCTCGATTTCTGATGCAACGTTAATAGGACGATATGAAAACATAATAAAATAATCTAGAACTTTCACTCAAGTATCAGCAGAGCATGGGTAAAGATTTCATTAAATTAAAATCAAGATTTATTTTAGTGTTTCTGTAAAAACTGTAAAAAAATTATTAAAGTAGCACTGAGGAGCCGGAACTCTTCGATTTCTGATGCATTGGTAAAAAGACAATAGGAAAACATGATTTTGTAATCCAGAGCTCTCACTCAAGTATCAGCAGAGCATGGGTAAAGATTTCATTAAATTGAAATCAAGATTTATTTTAGTGTTTCAGTAAAAAATATCAAAAAAATATTAAAGTAGCACTGAGGAGACGGAACTCCTCGATTTCTGATGCATCGGTAATAAGACAATAGGAAAACATGATTTTGTAATCCAGAACTCTCACTCAAAAATCAGCAGAGCATGGGTAAAGATTTCAGTAAGTTGAAATCAAGATTTATTTTAGTGTTTCAGTAAAAAATATCAAAAAAATATTAAACTAGCACTGAGGAGCCGAAACTCCTCGTTTCCTGATGCACCTGTAAAAAAACTATCCGGAGGCATTAAACAGAAACCCAGAACTTTCACTCAAGTATCAGCAGAGCATGGGTAAAAATTTCATTAAATTGAAATCAAGATTTATTTTAGTGTTTCAGTAAAAAATATCAAAAAAATATTAAACTAGGACTGAGGAGCCAGAACTCCTCGTTTCCTGATGCACCTGTAAAAGAACTATCCGGAGCCATGAAACATAAACCCTGAACTTTCACTCAAGTATCAGCAGAGCATGGGTAAAGATTTCATTAAATTGAAATCAAGATTTATTTTAGTGTTTCAGTAAAAAATATCAAAAAAATATTTAACTAGCACTGAGGAGCCGGAACTCCTCGTTTCCTGATGCAACTGTAAAAAAAGTATCCAGAGGCATGAAACAGAATGGGCACGCCACAATTGCGGCGGTAAGTCCCCTCTTTGAGGAGTGGCTGGAGAGGCGCCACGGCGTCCTCACCTTCCGCCTGACGCAGGTCCTCACCGGACACGGTTGCTTCGGGAGGTTCCTGTTCAGGATCAAGCGGGAGGAAACGCCCGGGTGTCACCATTGTGTGGAACGCCCGGAGGACACGGTGGAGCATACGGTGGAGGTCTGCCCGGCTTGGGCGGAGCACCGCCGTGTCCTCACGGAGGCGATCGGCGGCGGCGATCTCTCGCGTCCGGCCCTGGTTCAGGCCATGGTCCGGAGCGAGAGTGCATGGGAAGCCGTCACTTCCTTCTGCGAAGCAGTAATGCTCGCGAAGGAGGAGGCGGAGCGCGCGAGGGAAATGCAAGATGCGCGCCCTCGCGCCCCTAGTCGCCGCAGGAGACGCCCCGGGCGTCGGGAGTCGCGAGCCGACTTCCGGCCACCGTAGGCGCGGGCTTGCGGACGGTGGGCAATGGGTAGCTCGCCGTCCGATTAGGACCAGGCCCGGGTCGACGGCGCGTTGTGTTCCACGCGCGCCTCAAAGAGATGTCAGCACCAACTGACGGGGTCCGTAAGGGCCAATGCCTGCCAGGGTTGCGAGTTTGTCCGAAAGGGATATCGCGGCCCCGGCACACAGGCAACGGAAGGAACATGGGTGGGTTTTAGTCAGTAAAAGTCTGACACTCCCTCTCGCTCCGCCCAGAGCGGGAGGAGTCATTTGATGATTTCCCACCCAAAAAAAAAAAAAAAAAAGGCATGAAACAGAAACCCAGAACTTTCACTCAAGTATCAGCAGAGCATGGGTAAAGATTTCAGTAAGTTGAAATCAAGATTTATTTTAGTGTTTCAGTAAAAACTATCAAAAAAATATTAAACTAGCACTGAGGAGCCGGAACTCTTCGATTTCTTATGCAACGGTAATAAGACAATAGGAAAACATGATTTCGTAATCCAGAACTCTCACTCAAGTATCAGCAGAGCATGGGTAAAGATTTCATTAAATTGAAATCAATATTTATTTCAGTGTTTCAGTTTTTTTTTTTTTTATTAAACTAGCACTGAGGAGCCGGAACTCCTCGATTTCTGATGCATCGTTAATAAAACAATAGGAAGACATGATTTCGTTATCCAGATCTCTCACTCAAGTATCAGCAGAGCATGGGTAAAGATTTCATTAAATTGAAATCAAGATTTATTTCAGTGTTTCAGTAAAAAATATCAAAAAAATATTAAACTAGCACTGAGGAGCCGGAACTCTTCGATTTCTTACGCAACGGTAATAAGACAATAGGAAAACATGATTTCGTAATCCAGAACTCTCACTCAAGTATCAGCAGAGCATGGGTAAAGATTTCATTAAATTGAAATCAATATTTATTTCAGTGTTTCAGTTTTTTTTTTTTTTATTAAACTAGCACTGAGGAGCCGGAACTCCTCGTTTCCTGATGCACCTGTAAAAGAACTATCCAGAGGCATGAAACATAAACCCAGAACTTTCACTCAAGTATCAGCAGAGCATGGGTAAAGATTTCATTAAATTGAAATCAAGATTTATTTTAGTGTTTCAGTAAAAAATCTGCTGATACCTGAGTCCAAGTTCTGGGTTTTCGTTTCATGCCTCCGGATAGTTCTTTTACAGTTGCATCAGGAAACGTGGAGTTCTGGCTCCTCAGTGCTAGTTTAATATTTTTTTGATATTTTTTAGTGATACACTGAAATAAATCTTGATTTCAACTTACTGAAATCTTTACCCATGCTCTGCTGATACCTGAGTCAAAGTTCTGGGTTTCTGTTTCACGCCTTCGGATAGTCCTTTTACAGGTGCATCAGAAAACGAGGAGTTCCGGCTCCTCAGTGCCAATTAATATTTTTTTGATATATTTTACTGAAACACTAAATTAAATCTTGATTTCAATTTAATGAAATCTTTACCCATGCTCTGCTGATACCTGAGTCAAAGTTCTGGGTTTATGTTTCATGCCTCTGGATAGTTCTTTTACAGGTGCATCAGGAAACGAGGAGTTCCGGCTCCTCAGTGATAGTTTAATTTTTTTTTGATATTTTTTACTGAAACACTAAAATAAATCTTGATTTCAATTTAAGGAAATCTTTACCCATGCTCTGCTGATACTTGAGTGAGAGTTCTGGATTACAAAATCATGTTTTCCTATTGTCTTATTACCGATGCATCAGAAATCGAGGAGTTCCGGCTCCTCAGTGCTACTTTAATATTTTTTACTGAAACACTAAAATAAATCTTGATTTCAACTTACTGAAATCTTTACCCATGCTCTGCTGATACTTGAGTGAGAGTTCTGGATTACAAAATCATGTTTTCCTATTGTCTTATTACCGTTACATAAGAAATCGAGGAGTTCCGGCTCCTCAGTGCTACTTTAATATTTTTTTGATATTTTTTACTGAAACACTAAAATAAATCTTGATTTCAATTTAATGAAATCTTTACCCATGCTCTGCTGATACCTGAGTCAAAGTTCTGGGTTTATGTTTCACGTTTTCGGATAGTTCTGTTACAGGTGCATCAGGAATCGAGGAGTTCCCGCTCCTACGTGCTTGTTTAATATTTTTTTGATCCATCTTACTGCAACCCTGAATTAAATCGTAATTTCTTCCAATCTAACTTTTCAACCATGCTCTGCTGATACCTGAGTGAGAGTTCTGGATTACTTTTATATGTTTTCGTATGGTCTTATTATAGATGCATCAGTAATTGAGGAGTTCCGGCTTCTCAGTGCTAGTTTAATATTTTTTTGATCCATCTTACTGAAACACTGTATTAAATCGTAATTTCTTCCAATCTAACTTTTCAACCATGCTTTGCTGATACCTGAGTCAAAGTTCTGGGTTTATGTTTCACGTTTTCGGATAGTTCAGTTACAGGTGCATCAGGAATCGAAGAGCTCCCGCTCCTACGTGCTAGTTTAATATTTTTTTGATCCATCTTACTGCAACACTGAATTAAAACTTGATTTTAACTTAATGAAACTTTTACCCATGCTCTGCTGATACCTGAGTGAGAGTTCTGGATTACTTTTTTATGTTTTCGTATGGTCTTATTATAGATGCATCAGTAATCGAGGAGTTCCGGCTTCGCAGTGCTAGTTTAACATTTTTTTGATCCATCTTACTGAAACACTGTATTAAATCTTAATTTCTTCCAATCTTACTTTTCAACCATGCTCTGCTGATACCTGAGTCCAAGTTCTGGGTTTCCGTTTCATGCCTTCGGATAGTTCTTTTACAGTTGCATCAGGAAACGCGGAGTTCTGGCTCCTCAGTGCTAGTTTAATATTTTTTTGATATTTTTTAGTGATACACTGAAATAAATCTTGGTTTCAACTTACTGAAATCTTTACCCATGCTCTGCTGATACTTGAGTGAAAGTTCAGGGTTTATGTTTCAAGTTTCCGGATAGTTCTTTTACACGTGCATCAGGAAACGAGGAGTTCCGGCTCCTCAGTGATAGTTTAATATTTTTTTGATATTTTTTACTGAAACACTAAAATAAATCTTGATTTCAATTTAATGAAATCTTTACCCATGCTCTGCTGATACTTGAGTGAAAGTTCTGGGTTTCTGTTTCATGCCTCTGGATACTTTTTTTACAGGTGCATCAGGAAACGAGGAGTTCCGGCTCCTCAGTGCTAGTTAAATATTTTGTTGATATTTTTTACTGAAACACTAAAATAAATCTTGATTTCAATTTAATGAAATCTTTACCCATGCTCTGCTGATACTTGAGTGAAAGTTCTAGATTACTTTATTATGTTTTCGTATTGTCCTATTAACGTTGCATCAGAAATCGAAGAGTTCCAGCTCCTCAGTGCTAGTTTAATATTTTGTTGATATTTTTTACTGAAACACTAAAATAAATCTTGATTTCAATTTAATGAAATCTTTACCCATGCTCTGCTGATACTTGAGTGAAAGTTCTAGATTACTTTATTATGTTTTCGTATTGTCCTATTAACGTTGCATCAGAAATCGAGGAGTTCCAGCTCCTCAGTGCTACTTTAATATTTTTTTGATATTTTTTACTGAAACACTAAAATAAATCTTGATTTCAACTTACTGAAATCTTTACCCATGCTCTGCTGATACTTGAGTGAGAGTTCTGGATTACAAAATCATGTTTTCCTATTGTCTTATTACCGATGCATCAGAAATCGAGGAGTTCTGGCTCCTCAGTGCTAGTTTACTATTTTTTTGATATTTTTTACTGAAACACTAAAATAAATCTTGATTTCAACTTACTGAAATCTTTACCCATGCTCTGCTGATACTTGAGTGAAAGTTCTGCGTTTCTGTTTCATGCTTTCGGATAGTTCTTTTACAGGTGCATCAGGAAACGAGGAGTTCCGGCTCCTCAGTGTTACTTTAATATTTTTTTGATAGTTTTTACTGAAACACTAAAATAAATCTTGATTTCAACTTACTGAAATCTTTACCCATGCTCTGCTGATACTTGAGTGAAAGTTCTGGGTTTCTGTTTCATGCCTCTGGATACTTTATTTACAGGTGCATCAGGAAACGAGGAGTTCCGGCTCCTCAGTGTTACTTTAATATTTTTTTGATAGTTTTTACTGAAACACTAAAATAAATCTTGATTTCAACTTACTGAAATCTTTACCCATGCTCTGCTGATACTTGAGTGAAAGTTCTGGGTTTCTGTTTCATGCCTCTGGATACTTTTTTTACAGGTGCATCAGGAAACGAGGAGTTCCGGCTCCTCAGTGCTAGTTAAATATTTTTTTGATATTTTTTACTGAAACACTAAAATAAATCTTGATTTCAATTTAATGAAATCTTTACCCATGCTCTGCTGATACTTGAGTGAAAGTTCAGGGTTTATGTTTCATGCCTCCGGATAGTTCTTTTACAGGTGCATCAGGAAACGAGGAGTTCTGGCTCCTCAGTCCTAGTTTAATATTTTTTTGATATTTTTTACTGAAACACTAAAATAAATCTTGATTTCAATTTAATGAAATTTTTACCCATGCTCTGCTGATACTTGAGTGAAAGTTCTGGGTTTCTGTTTAATGCCTCCGGATAGTTTTTTTACAGGTGCATCAGGAAACGAGGAGTTTCGGCTCCTCAGTGCTAGTTTAATATTTTTTTGATATTTTTTACTGAAACACTAAAATAAATCTTGATTTCAACTTACTGAAATCTTTACCCATGCTCTGCTGATACTTGAGTGAAAGTTCTGGGTTTCTGTTTCAAGCTTCCGGATAGGTCTTTTACAGGTGCATCAGGAAATGAGGAGTTCCGGCTCCTCAGTGATAGTTTAATTTTTTTTTTATCCTTCTTACTGAAAAACTATATTGAATCTTGATTTCTTCTAATCTTACTTTTCAACCATGCTCTACTGATACCTGAGTCAAAGTTCTAGGTTTCTGTTTCATGCCTTTGGATAGTTCTTCTACAGGTGCATCAGGAAACGAAGAGTTCTGGCTCATCAGTGCTAGTTTACTATTTTTTTGATATTTTTTACTGAAACACTAAAATAAATCTTGATTTCAACTTACTGAAATCTTTACCCATGCTCTGCTGATACTTGAGTGAGAGTTCTGGATTACAAAATCATGTTTTCCTATTGTCTTATTACCGATGCATCAGAAATCGAGGAGTTCTGGCTCCTCAGTGCTAGTTTACTATTTTTTTGATATTTTTTACTGAAACACTAAAATAAATCTTGATTTCAACTTACTGAAATCTTTACCCATGCTCTGCTGATACTTGAGTGAAAGTTCTGCGTTTCTGTTTCATGCTTCCGGATAGTTCTTTTACAGGTGCATCAGGAAACGAGGAGTTCCGGCTCCTCAGTGTTACTTTAATATTTTTTTGATAGTTTTTACTGAAACACTAAAATAAATCTTGATTTCAACTTACTGAAATCTTTACCCATGCTCTGCTGATACTTGAGTGAAAGTTCTGGGTTTCTGTTTCATGCCTCTGGATACTTTTTTTACAGGTGCATCAGGAAACGAGGAGTTCCGGCTCCTCAGTGCTAGTTAAATATTTTTTTGATATTTTTTACTGAAACACTAAAATAAATCTTGATTTCAATTTAATGAAATCTTTACCCATGCTCTGCTGATACTTGAGTGAAAGTTCAGGGTTTATGTTTCATGCCTCCGGATAGTTCTTTTACAGGTGCATCAGGAAACGAGGAGTTCTGGCTCCTCAGTCCTAGTTTAATATTTTTTTGATATTTTTTACTGAAACACTAAAATAAATCTTGATTTCAATTTAATGAATATTTTACCCATGCTCTGCTGATACTTGAGTGAAAGTTCTGGGTTTCTGTTTAATGCCTCCGGATAGATTTTTTACAGGTGCATCAGGAAACGAGGAGTTTCGGCTCCTCAGTGCTAGTTTAATATTTTTTTGATATTTTTTACTGAAACACTAAAATAAATCTTGATTTCAACTTACTGAAATCTTTACCCATGCTCTGCTGATTCTTGAGTGAGAGTTCTGGATTACAAAATCATGTTTTCCTATTGTCTTATTACCGATGCATCAGAAATCGAGGAGTTTCGGCTCCTCAGTGCTACTTTAATATTTTTTTGATATTTTTTACTGAAACACTAAAATAAATCTTAATTTCAATTTAATGAAATCTTTACCCATGCTCTGCTGATACTTGAGTGAGAGCTCTGGATTACAAAATCATGTTTTCCTATTGTCTTATTACCAATGCATCAGAAATCGAAGAGTTCCGGCTCCTCAGTGCTACTTTAATAATTTTTTTACATTTTTTACTGAAACACTAAAATAAATCTTGATTTTAATTTAATGAAATCTTTACCCATGCTCTGCTGATACTTGAGTGAAAGTTCTAGATTACTTTATTATGTTTTCGTATTGTCCTATTAACGTTGCATCAGAAATCGAGGAGTTCCAGTTCCTCAGTGCTAATTTAATATTTTTTTGATATTTTTTACTGATACACTGAAATAAATCTTGATTTCAACTTACTGAAATCTTTACCCAAGCTCTGCTGATACTTGAGTGAGAGTTCTGGGTTTCTGTTTCATGCCTTCGGATAGTTCTTTTACAGTTGCATCAGGAAATGAAGAGTTCCGGTTTCTCAGTCCTAATCAAATTCTTTTTTGATCCTACTAACTTAAACACTGAATGAAATCTCGATTTCTCCTAACCTATCTTTTTCATAAGGCTCTGCTGCTAATTTTTTGAGACTACTGCTTTCATTTAGTTTTTTTTCTATTACTCAAACTTTAGTTATTAATCATTGCCCGAAGAATCTACGAAAATTCATAAATTACGTCATTTATGGCTATTTTCCCATAATGTTTGTCTTTTTCTGATAACACGTCAATATTTTTGTTTTATTTTTTTTTAGATTTAGGTGAGCAGAACTCTTTCTGAAAAGTTTAAGGAACTATAGAACTCACCACTGTGCACCTAAATCAATTTTTAAATTTAAATTTTGGAAGAAATGATCTGCTAGCGGAAGTTAGCAGAGCATATTTTCATTCGACTTTTTTCAGGCAATAAAGCCAGAACTATTCTTTTTAAGTATAAGGAACTCTAGAACTCACCCGCATGCCAATAGAACTCACATTTTTTTGTGCTCTGCTGGGAAATGATCTGCCAAGTTCACGGACATGTCAAGATAAATATTGCTATCAAATGCCAACCCACGTAGTTACTTTATCAAAATTACATAATCTAATCATCTTTCCAACATCATGACCGACCAAAACCTATAAACCCGAGCCCATCTGACCAATATAAGATTAATATAACCATACATTCCACGCGACGTCTAAAAAATTCGTCACGAATCTGAATAAAAGCCCTTCCGCTTGACCGCGGGTCGTCATAACTCGACTCGTCCAATAATATCGTCATATTTTTTCTAACATCGCGAAATTGGTATAAAAGGACGGAAGGGAAAGTTCAGGATGAAATTGGTGGGGTCGCGTGTACTGGTAATAAATAATATACGCAATCTGCGACTGTAAAGGAGTCTGCCCACTACCACGTATCATACCATAATCGTGCTAAGAACGTATCAAGCACAAAAACATTCTGCGCATTGAAAAACATGAGACTGTGCCCACTAGACTGTTCCGTCACCGACCAACACCGACACGTGCCATGCATGGACCGTCAACAATTGTCGCCCAGAATATTTATATAGCGAGCGGGAATGATACGCTGTTAATACGTTCTAGTGGGGTATGGTAACTTCCGCCGGATTTCGGATTTCGTGCTTAGGGAGTACCCTAAGCACGAAATCCGAAATCCGGCGGAAGTTACCGGCGATTTTTACTCCATATTACTTACGGACATAAATGATTAGTTCGTGGCCAGAACTAAGAATGACTGATTACACAATTTGACAATTTGATGTTGTACGAAAAATTTAATTTTACACTTGTTTTAACGGATCAACTACTTTAGGACGGGCATCTTTGTTGAAGGACTTAAGAGAGTAGACCCCCTGAAACGTTCATAGCACGGTCATGGTATGGTAGAGAGCAGTGGGTAGACTCCTTTACTTTGGACGACACGTTTTGCGTTGCACGTGTCTTTGAAGAGAACTAGTTTGAGGAAGTGTTCATTTGGTAATGATTTACTGGTTTTGTAGTTTTTTTTTTTTTTGTCAGGCAGTCTGATGCAGCATTTATTTTAGTTTAATTCCTGATTTCACGAACCCAGTCTTTGCTGTCAGTTGGGTAAAAAGATAAAAAATTAAACAAATGATTAGGAAATAGCGAGTTAGCGACTACTTATTAGTCGACAAACTATGCTAAAACCCGCTGCAATCAACTTAAAACAGGTAGAGTGTAGTTCTGGCGGTAACGATTATGATAATGACGATAAATAATGATTCGTCGGTGGCAGAACTTTTTAGTCGAGGAGCAGGGGTTGAAACATTAAAGCTAACATCAATAGCTGATTGGAGCCACGATATTATGTAAGCATACGCATAATCAAGCTATAGTGTTCCCACTGCTGGGACCCAGGCCTCCTCTCTGTGAGAGGGAGTGGGCTGTAATCTACCAAGCAGGCCCAGTGCGGGTTGGTACATGTCACATGTCTTCGAATTTTTGGTTCTAGGACATGCCGGTTTCTTCACGATGTTTTCCTTCACTGATTTAAGAACAGTAGTGATGAAATTATTTACACGAAGTAAACCACCTAATCTGCGTTCGCAATTTATTTGCCAAACATGTAAACAAACACGAGTTTTCCACTAAGACAAACATCAACTTTATGCACGTGTAAATAAAGTTGATTTTAGACCGACTAGTACTGTAGAAAAAGTCATAAAAAATATGAAGTTGTAGCGCAAACTGAACCTTATGTGTACGCGTTACAGTGGTTTTTTCCTAAAACTCATGTTTGTTTACATGTTTGGCAAATTAATTGCGAACGCAGATTACCTGGGTTCAAATCCACGACCCACAACTCATAATTCAGGGCCGTTACCACTGGCCCACCACTGCTTAATATTACGAGAATCGTGTAAGTTATTTACAATGATTTTCCACTTTCCACGATGAGAAAGAAATTAGCATTACGTGTATTTGACGTTAAGTTTTCCCAATCCAAAAATAGAAACAATCGCAGCATAATTCCTTCAACTGCAACAGTACGAATTTTGACAACGGTTCATTATTCGCCATTCCCGATACCGTTTACCGTATTCAATGAGCGCGGTCGTCAATTATCGTAAATAAGTGAACAGTCGGTGCGCTGCTGTCGGACGGGGCCGCCTATTCGCTGTCTGTGGCAAATGAGACGGCTTGATGCGCCCCTGCACTAACGGTAAGTTTCGAGAAGTGGTTCAGTTGTAAGACTGATGCGATTTTCATTGAAAAGCTTTGAACTATTACGCCACTTTATGGCATTTCTCATACAGTTTCTTTTAGTATATTAATCATCTGCTTAGCCTTTTCCCAACTATGTTGGGGTCGGCTTCCAGTCTAACCGGATGCAGCTGAATACCAGTATTTTAAATGGAGCGACTGCCTATCTGACCTCCACAACCCAGTAACTGGGTAATACGATACCCTTGGTGAGACTAGTTGTCAGATTTTCGGGCTTCTGACGATCCGTAACTGTCAAAGATCCACGAATGACAGCCGGGATCAACGGCTTAACGTGCTTTCCGAGGCACGGAGGAGTCTCGGTATGTAAAGATGGCCACCCATCCACAGACCAACCCTGGCAAGCGTAGCTTAACCTGATGTTTCGACCCGTTCGGCTGTTATTACTTTGCCACGAGCTCCTCCTTTTAGTATATTAATAAGAAGGTATAATAGATAAATAAGTACGATTCACACCTATTAAAGCGATTCGAATCTTTCTAGTTCCACATGCTGTGCTTTTGTTAATCGTACTTTTAGCATCGATTAGTTTTGATGTACTACGAGTACCTGGGCTGATCATATGATTTTTATTAGTTACTCTATGATTACCTGTTTATTTATTACATGGGGCCGCCTATTCGCTGTCAAACAAGATAAGCTGACAAATTAGATAGTTTGATGCGCGTTTAGTTGGAAAAACTTAGCGGGGTTTGTAAAATTATTTTAATTTAAAAAGTATAAACATGTAATTTCGATACCACGCTCAAAGGAAACGAGACGCTTACTCAATGCAGTTTTGAAGCAATTGTTGAAATGTGACTTTGCTATCAAGACCGTACGCAGGGAGTGATCAAAATGCGATGCAGCATTAGTAAAATTAGTTGCCGGAGCTAAAAACAACTGCAATTCAAAAGTACCTAACTTTTTCAATCGCTTGAAACCCGTGTATTGGGCCAAATAATTTCTAAGAGGGTAAATTTACACCTATCCAAATGATAGTCCGTCGGTCTTTATGTGAGATTCAACGCTACGCAAAATTGCACCAGTTACTTTGTCAGCATTAGAATTCACTTGGGGGAAAAACGTTGTATTTTTTTATTCCCAAATAATAGGTACCTACTCAATAAACAATGTGATCCCCAAGTATTAAAATTTTTATATCTTGCAATATTATTGGTACACTGAAATAAATGCAGGGGTTTTTTGAAATGCCCTTCACACTTATAAATTTTACCCTGCGTACCCTAGACAGACAAACCTTGCTGACTGGCAAATATTTTTACAACGGCATGAGATAAAAGTATTTTCATATTGTACAGGATTATGAGAGAACAAAACAAAGGGATTTTGACTACAAAATGCACCGGTTCATAAGTTGGGCCGCATTTATGTAGAACGCTAGTAACCGGCGCCGGTTCGCGCTGATTTGGTAAAAAGTATGAAAACAGCCTGCGCCGATCAACGTTGACCACCAGCACTTGTCGATGCCGACAACCGCTGGCATGTCTGCGCCGTTACCAGCGTTCTAGATAAATGCGGCCTTATGCCCGACTCGTCACTGTTCGGATTCATCTTTGAATAACTAAATAATTAAATTTAAATTTAAAAACCTCCGACACAAACATTTACTCATTTCTCTTTCCTACTCCATCACCATACCTATTCATTGAGAGCATTCCAATGAGTCCAAACACGATACCTGTGCTGTCAGTTGGTTAGGGAGTTCGGTATCCTGCAAATTCCAGGTGATGCTGCAGCATCACATCAAGGTTACTATGTTTTTCTAATATAGTTGAAGTTACAGAATACCAAATTTCAAATAGATCAGACCTGTGGAAGACGCTCACATCCATTCATCAACTAGAAAAGAGCTGATAATCTTCAAACAGCTGAACCGATTTTGATAAAATATCCATCGCTAGAAAACCTGCTTTCAAATTAAAAAAACCACATTCAAATCGGTTCACCCGTTTAAGAGCTACGGTGCCGCAGACAGACTCACACACGTACGAGTATAGCGGTCAAACTTATAACACCCCTTTTATGCGTCGGGGGTTAAAAACAAAAGATCTCGATTCACAACTGTTTCGTAGACCTGCTAAACTCGAGTAACAAAGCGCACGCTCCCTTGCTTTATCTAAAGTTCCTGTAGATTATTCTTGAGCAAGGAACACCTGAATACTTCTACATAAGCCAGGGTCTAAGCGCTAATGCTCGTGATCGTGAAAGACTAACTTCAACTCGTAGTCGCGTCACGTTTTAGTGAATTTTATACACCCCATCTCGACTCTTAAGTCACTGGTTTTACCTGTTATAAAAATGTTAGGTAAGTAGGTACTTGAGTCACCCATTTTTGGGATGTTGGATATACTACATGGATACACTGCGTAATTAGGTGGGTACAAGCAACGTGTATCCTTTAAAAAGAGCAGTTTTAATGCTAATAAAAAACAACACGATTATTTTTTTAAATACATATTCGCATAATTTATAACAAGCTCTATATCTAAACGATAATCAGTTAATTGGCTTCTCAGGCTTTTTGTTACTAGCCTCCTGCTCCTGCTCCTCCACCTCACGTCCTCAGAAAAAACCATTTATTCTTTGGTTGAAATTTTGGTTTGGTTGGAAATTAATAATCTATGAAGACGGCACTCCATCTATTACAGGCATGCAACTACAGTTCAAGTCAGCACACACGAATCAAAACTCTGCTTAAACCTGAACACGAACGCCAATTTCCCGATCGACTTCTATCCCTTCACATACAAAGACATCGATTGTTTATATACGGGGAAGTTTGACGTTGTGTGACACGGAGTAGGAAGTACATAGAGTACTCAACTTTGTTTCAATTAAGTTCGTCGCGTGGCCGTGGGTAAACCAGGCACACGTAATGTTCTGTCTTTTACAAACTGAGCATACCACACATGACAAGCAATATTCGTGTTAGCAGTAACTAGTCTCACTTTCTCAAATCCTAAACTGACTAGGACAGAGCAATACGAGGAAACCACAGGATTCCTGTACTGACTTTTAATATTGTGGCTCAAAAATCTCAGTCTTGAAGTTGAGACTGTTTTGCAAGACTGAACAAAACATTTATCGCTGGAGTATCGCCGGTGCCTGTTACGGCCCATTCCTAATAAGTGACTGTCCTACTTATACGATAGTTTTTAGGGTTCCGTACCTCAAAAGGAAAAAACGGCACACTTATAGGATCACTCATGTGTCTGTCTGTCCGTCTGTCACAGCCAATTTTCTCCGAAACTTATTGACCGATTAAGTTGAAATTTGGTACACATATGTATTTTAGATAGAAAAGATAAGTAAAGGTTTAAGATATTAAAGAAAATTGATGAAAATGTACCATTCCCCCCATTATCTCCGAAACTACTGATCCTAAAAGTTTGAAAAAAAATACAGAGAATAGTTCTATACTTATAGATTACAGAAAAACTTATAAGAAGTCTATGGTCTTAATATAACATGGTAAATCACTCAATATTGTGCGTACAAACTTACATTTGCAGTTGGAATTTCTGGGCAAACATGTTTTTCAACTACAATGTTAAGTTTGTTCTTGGGATAAATTTTATTCATCCCAACCACGGGACCCTTCATTGTGCGTGGTCCGACACGCACTTGGCCGGTTTTTGAATGAGTTTCGTACCACGTAAATTATCACATATACTCCTATTCCTGATAATGACTGCTCATTGCCATTGTAGGGCTGAAATAACAACATTAGAATGTCTACATTTATATCTTTATTGTTATGTTTTTATGGTGTACATAATAAAGAATATTCTATTCTATTCTATTCTAAAGAACGCTACCTAATGAGTAGGTGTGTGGGGGCGTAATAATAGATTATAACTTCTACATTTATTTTAAGTTTATCAGATCATCTCATATAAATGCGTATGCAGCTACTTTTGTTCTGACATCATATTCAAACAAAAACCTTATTCTTTTCTTTTTAAATATAATTTGCTTGAATGAACGAGTGGAGCCATAGATATTTACCAGCCTGTACGACATAAGGTCGTCTTTCGCATGTAATGTTTACAGTACCTATATGTTAATTGGTGTTCACTCCATTCGCTCCCACTCTGTGTTACAAAAGTTGTTCAGGAAGTTGTATTGTGGGTTGACGGTTATGCGGGAACTTGGTTCCTTTACACGTTTAATTCGACAGTGAGAAGCGTTCGGATGTGGAGAAGCAAAAGTAGTCTAGTGATTGTTGCGGAAAGCGGCTGGTTGCTCTCTTTGTTAGTAAGTTTCTTTGATGATATCAGTTCTTTGTTTGGTGTATCTATGGGATGATTACATAAGACGGATAGTTTCCTAATTCTATGGATCACGTATATGTTCACTTTATAAAGTACTAGCGCGTGATTCACACTAGTTTTACGACTTATGTAGGTTATATGCACATCAACCTTATTCCATTGCGTAGTTTAGAAGAACAACGTCACAGTATAAATATATGGACAGTACAGAAACTACGTAGTAAACGTTCAAAACGGCACACTCACACAGACGCGGTCATCGACGAGACCCTAAGCGATTGTCGCGGTGCTGTCAGTTACGGGTGCTGTATCGAGACGAGTGGTCGGCCCGATCTTTTTAAAAATGGAGCGTAGGTAATTATTATTATTATATTATTTACGTGAAGCAAAAACTTTGTACCCCTTTTTACGAAAATTACGCGGACGGAGGAGTATGAAATTTGGCACAGTTAAAGTTTATATGGAGAAGGAGTGCAGAAAGTTAATATTTTTATACATATAATATAGATACATTAGAAATAAATAAATTTAATAAAAAAAACATTACACACACTACCATGCATTTGACACAAAATGGCTACCTTAGAATCATGACATTTAAATGAAATATGGTCGAATTTCGACCCCTGGGTGACCACTAGTTTTATTAAATAGGCCTAGTTTCTATACTGTCTCCATTTATATTATGACAACGTGTTCACACAGACATACACGAAAAGCATAATAAACTGGACATCCGAAATGACGAAATAACTTGAACCGTTCAAGTCACGCCGCCATTAGCCATGCTTTGTTGAACCCATTTGTTTCTCATTCACTCTACTAGATAAAATCGTTAAAGTTAATATGGCTACAATAATGACCGAAATCGGAGTAGTTAGCCATTGTGATCGATGTAAAACCAATATCGGAATCATTTTAACGTGTGCCACATTCAACCAATTTGATCCATTGGGCATGATTCCAATAACGTTATAGGTTGAATTGACCGAATTCGAGTTCAATATACACTGAATAAAATTTGAAATAAAGGTATTTTCACACTGGGTTTTAATTGCGAAATAATAAAAAAAACACCTAAAAAAATAGAACCTTTTGATCATATAAAAGGTAATGACCGTTACCTCTAAAACAATTACCTGACATGTTCATAAAGGCCTCAAAATAACAAAATTAAAACGCGCAAAAAGTAACGTCACGCACAGAAGTTTGTAACAATAATACTGGGTGTATGTACAGAATTAGCATAATGCTAACATTGGCGCCCGTGGGACCATACACGTGGGTAAACAGAGACAACCGTGCGCGGCTCTACCCGACCACCGGAAAATATTGTGACGTTACAAAAATACAGAATTGCAAAAATAAGGCTTGTTGATGTTACTCATGTTTTTGTTTCAGATATGAAAGAGAAATTCTTAGTGGGTTAACCAGACGAAATAGGTTACCGCTTTGTGGGACGAGCTATGAATAAAAAACATCGTGACACGGAATAATGATAACAAACCTTTAGTTCGCTGTTGTATTTTTTAGGAAAAGCTGAAAAATTATTCGAACATTAATACTGAACAATACTGTGATCTGAGCAGGAAACTTTCAGCAAATATTACTATAGTTATCGTTTTGTGAATACAAAAGGTACTTACCTACACAATAACAGCTAGGGTAGGTAAGTAGATACCTATAGAGGCATGACGAACAGAGTGTAAAGTTCACTCATTCTTTACAGAAAAGGAAGGATCGTACGACCAGACGGGTGCTGTGTCAAGTGGCGTACTGCCAGACGATTGATGTCGGGACGTTGTATATATGCCAGAAGCGCGGTAAAAGCTGCTTGCGCGATGCAGGATTTTGCGTGACGTCAGTGTGACGCGTAGTTCGCATGTGGCGATAAAGATTAAAACATAAAGCAAATTAAGAAAGAAAGAAAGAAAAATATTACGCATAGGAAATACAAACAGTAAGTAATAGCTCCTACAAACTATGCCGGAACTGCCGCCCTGCCGCCGGGCAAGCCGCGGTGCGCGCGGCCTTGCCGCACAAAGCCGCACAAAAGTTCGCAAAGGAAATGAAGGCGCAAAAGCCGGGGGTACGTGCCGCGCGGCCAAAGCCGCCGGCATAGTGTGTAGGTGCCGTAATAATAAAAAATAAGAAACAAAAAAGGAGCATTGAAAAACTAACAGAAAAATAACGATCTGTGCGAGACCAAAAAGGCTCCGATCTCAGCATAACGCGGTGACATTTAAAAAAAATAATTACCGCGCTGGTATTCGAATAGGGCCCAAAAAATTTATAAAGATACTCATATATTTTTTTTATAATCGTGCTGCTTTTCGACATTTCTATAGGAACAACATAACCACTTCAGCACACCTCAAACAAAAAACCCCACAGAAAACTTTCTTTCACAAGCCGAACGAGCCACCTTTACAGAATTAAGTCCAACTTGTTGAACCTCTGTAATAAGCGGACGAAAACATCTGACTGGTACGGTAATATTTTAATTACTTCCCCTCAACTGTCTTACAAGTTCTGAGCGCATTGTGCCGGCATCGCTAGCCTAATTAGACATGAGGCTTCTAATTACGCTTTTCAGACGAACCCATACAAAGAATTCTTGAGTCTGTTAAGAGAACAACGGGACTTGTATTAAGCCTTCATACATAACATCACGCCTTGTTACCTCAAACGGTTCGGCAGAGTAATACTTTACTTATAGTACACCCCCATTTCGCCAGTTAAGTTTAAGTCCCATGTAATAAGGGGCGAGCCTATTGCAATCAACCGGGTACAAATCTAGACTTAGGGCTGCTACTGAAAAAATCCAAATAGAAAACCCATTAACAAACACACCTTACCACATATACACACACCATCACAATCACACACAACAAACATACATACATGGTTAACTACTGTTTTCTTTGTGTATTAATTTTAGTTTTCTTTGTGTATTCGTTTTTATTGTATATTCCTTCTCTAGTAGATTACGAGTAGATTATATGAAATTAGGAAATTTATTGTAATGTATATTATATTCTATTACATGTATAGCAATCAATGTAGACGGAGCGAAGGAACCTGGATCTCATGACAAGAAGGAATCCAGGAATCAACGCATTCGAATGTAATTTCTTATACAATAAATTATTATTTATTCTTCTTTAATCTCTTCTTTAACACTTTACCCGACCAGGGACTTGAACCCAGGACCTCATGCTCAGCAATAGCAGCCTTAAGCCTTCCTTCTAAGTTAAGGCCAACATGTGGGATTAGGTTAGGTAAGTCTAGTCTTAAGGTTTTAGTTAAGTTAGAAGCGGTAAGTTGTGTATGGATTACTTAAATGTTATAACAATATGTCCTTCGTATGTTTAAGTGGATGGTGGTTTACTGACGCCTTTAAGTTTCCAGGGAGCAAAATTTTAGGAGGCTATTTAGTTAAATAGCCTTTACAATTCAGTTTGCTCGCGTCTTGTACTCATATACAATATGTAAATGAATTAAGGCGAAAGCGTCAGGGTACCCGCAAAATTATTATTTTCTTACGTTTTTTGCAATTTCCAGGTCAGTATCAGGTGGTATATTTATCTACATATGATTCACGACCATATCAAATATTTATTTATAGAATATTAATAATAAAAATCATCAATACAACTCCCTAAATTCATATAATTCTATTGAATGACTATTTCATGAAATCATGACATTTTTGGATTATTCTAACATTATGGAGTTTTATTGCTTATCCTAATGATTATAATTCTGTAAAGTCATATTTGTTACGGTCGCGAATCATATATAATCAAGATACAACCTGACACTGACCTAAAAATTCCAAAAAACGTAAGAAAATTTAATTTTCACGGGGTACATTAGCGCTTCCCCCATTATGGAACTTCATCCATTATAGAAGAAGTTTGTTCAGAATCGTTTACTGAATCGATTTCTGTAATTTTTAATATATGTATGTTTTATCGCAAAAATTACCAAAACTACGTAAATTACAGTCACAATTACGTACACTGTACAGTCAAAATAAACAAAATGGCCGAAGGACCTACTCCGTTAGACCCAATACGTTTGCGACTGTGTAGATTTGTCATTTGACCACAATTTTCTCCTACAATTATATCTAATTTAATAAATAAACAATGTTTTGTACATAATATAAAAAAAATCTGTGTATATTTTATGATTCTAAACATAATATTCTAATTGGGGTGTTTGGTGGTGTGCATTAATTCCGGGACATGTTGTATACATATTAGATAGATGTAACATAAAATATGCTTTATTGTAAACACACACACACAGACACGATAGCACGTTGTACATAATACACGTCGGGATAGAAATGGCTGCCAAAAAACTGATTTAACCGCTATTTGATAAAGTTCGCAAAAATAAATAAGCAAAGGATCGAGCAACATAAAAAAAAACAATCTGCCTAGCCTTTTCCCAACTATGTTGGGACGGATGCAGCTGAATACCAGTATTTTACAAGGAGCGACTAACTATCTGACCTCCACAACCCAGTAACTGGGTAATACGATACCTCTTGGTAAGACTGGTTGCCAGACTTTCAGGCTTCTGACGACCCGTAACGACTGTCAAAGATCCACGAATATCAGCCGGAACCAACGGCTTAACGTGCTTTCCGAGGCACGGAGGAGTCTCGGTATGTAAAGATGCTCACCCATCCACGGATCAACTCGGGCAAGCGTAGCAACTTAGTCACGAGCTCCTCCAAAATTCGCAATGATCAAAATCAAATTCAAAATATTTTATTTCACAAAAACCTACATGGGCACTTATGAAACGTCAGAAGCTAGGTGCACGGTTCCAATTGGTCGTTTCCTGTGGTGAAGAGCCGGCATGAAACTCCACGGTTACTCTTTTAAAAATTATTGGCTTTGACAATGTTTTCAAATAACAGTGTTAATAGGTATGGGAAGACAATGTAGGCCTATCAACAAGTACTATACGTGGATCAACAAGCTTGCCTTCAGCATATTAACAAGATACATTGCCTACAAAATAACAACAGATAACCATTACTTAACCGGAGACCACAATGTACATAATTATGCAAATTTCACAAACATGGAAAAGCCTACTTACGCCTCTCAAAAACCTAAACCAGCGACCGTTCTATAAATATATCATGAACTTTGTTCATGCGTACTTTCACGGAGCAATCCGTCCGGACAGCACAAGGATAATCTCCTATGTATCTCTGGGCTCTGACATGCAGCCTGGGGTCAAACGGAATTATAAATCATCCAACAACGGACTTTCTGAGTGTTTAATATAATATTCATACAGTAATGTATGGTTCGTAATGTTAAGAGTTGAAAGTAGGTCGCATTTACATAGATTTTGGTCGAATTTTCGGAGTCGGATTTAGTGATGTCCGATTGTGGTTGGGTGTTGATGACAGGTGGACTTGGAACTGATATTTTGGCGTGTTTTGTATATACTTCATTATCTTACTTCAGACAATAGGCAATGTTAACATAACACTGAAAACCACAGTTGCGTAATGTCCCGTGTTGCAACGTAGCTTCATTGCCATCTTAATAAATGCGTTTTCATCAATATCTTATTTTCTGGTTTCAATTAACACAAAATTTGTATTTCCGAAAAGGACGGCAATGGATCCTGGCTGGATCACATCCTGGAGACGTAGGATCTCAAATAATAATGAGTTAGCTCTCCATGATATATTTCTGGGTTTCAACAAAATGTTTATCATAAAAGTAAGCCAGAAATAAACTTTTCAGTATGTGCAGCATCGAGATCGGAAACAGTATGGAATTTTTATATCATTCAATTTTCCGAATAACTTATCTAACAGGATTCCGCCGCGGGGCGGGACTGGCAGCCGATAGAATTGAAATAAAACATTTCAACTCGCTACCAGCTCACCTTCGAACTTCGCCTACAGCATTTTATTGATTTTCAGGCTTAATTAAGTATCTTTAATAGACCAAAATAAAACTGGAGTTGCGTCGAAGGACAAAATGTGACAAGTGTAAATACATAAGCACGTCCGACCCATCGTAGAAACTACTACATAATGCTAAAAAAACAATAAATTCAATTACCTGCATAATAAATTCACCAAAGAATCAATCACAAAAAATCAAGTGTTCTTAAAAAAAAAATTCTTTGAGACTGTACATTAACTTTAGCAGCGATAAAAGCACTGGATTAAATAATATATAGACGAAGTTTTATTTTATAGAAAATAAATTAGTGAGCACGACAAAGGACTGCGTAACCAACATGCTAATTTTCGTTTCACCAGCAATAAAGTAGGAACTGTTCATTGTCGTACCATCAAATTACGGGAAGCCGGTAACAAGCAGCATAAATAATATTAAAGACGCAAGTAATCGCTCAAAGGAAACCGTCCTTAGTATAAAAATTGCAAAATTATAGAGTATGAACGATGGCGTAATTGGAAAAATTGTTGAACAACCCGCGCTGGGCTAAAGCATACCCACGATGTCAAAGGTTGATCACCTCTGATACTACAACTTTAATTGATTTTTGTTGCTGCAAAAAGTATTACCTCATATGGAACGGAACAAATCTGAAAGTGGGCATCGTCGCAAAAAGATGTCAAATGTTTCGCTGTTTTAATTAATTTGGAAATATTACTGTATGGAAATATGAAATGTGGCTAACTAGCGAACTAGAATATTGATTATGAAATGCAATCATTAATATCGTAACACCAAATATTTAGTTTTAGATGTGAAAAAAGTATTTGGAAACCTTCCAAATGCCTTTTTTACACCTAGAACGGGTACAACATCAAATTCAATGTTATAATTCTACTTCGCTAATTAGCCACATTTCTTATTTCCATACAGTAATATTGCCAAATTAATCAAAACATGTAAATTTTTGACAGCTATTTGCGACGTTGCCAACATTTAGGATAAACGCTACTAGTAGTAGTTTTTGATAGAGCCCGACTGTTGCATTAAAGTTTCGACCCAAAATGTAAGAAACTGGACGGCCATTTATTTTACCTATGAACGTTTAAATTAAACGAGGAGCTCGTGGCTAAGTAACAACAGTCGCACTGGTCGATCCATCAGGTTAAGCTACGCTTGCCGGGGTTGGTCAGTGGATGGGTGACTATCTCTACATACCGAGAATCCTCCGTGCCTTGGAAAGCACGTTAAGCCGTTGGTCCCGGCTGTCATTTATGGATCTTTGACAGTCGTTACGAGTCGTCAGAAGCCCGAAAGTCTGACACCAGTCTTACCAAGGGATATCGTATTACCCAGTTACTGGGTTGTGGAGGTCAGATAGGCAGTCGCTCCATGTAAAATACTGGTATTCAGCTGCATCCGGTTAGACTGGAAGCCGACCCCAACATAGTTGGGAAAAGGCTAGGCAGATTGATTGAACGTTTAAATTAAACCCTACAAGCTTATGTTATGTACTCTCAATTTTTTTTATAACATAACATAACATCACGCCTTGTTTCCCGGAAGAGTTCTGCAGAGGTGTAACAATAGTTCACCCACATTTCACCATGTTTAAGCCCCATGTTTATTTTGAGTTTTTTGTCTTTTCTGTAGGACTGGGTGAATTTTGAACCTTCTTCTTTTTCGAACATACGAAGCAATGGATTAGCAATATCCTTCAAAATGATTCAGATTATGATTGATCATGCGTTACGCAATTAGGGTGCCGGGTCCGATTCCCATGTCGCGCAAACTGTTATTGGGTTTTTCTATCTAGAATTTCTCAGTAGCAGCCCGGAGTCTGCATTGTGCCAGGTTGATAACAAAAAAAAAAATGAAAATAAATATAAGAAGATGGCATACTTCCGAACACCATCCTTACAGTCTAGCATATAAATAAATTGCTATGAAAATTCGTTCAGGGGTAGTAATATATACAATAATATGTGGCTGGTCATCAATGTGATTTGAATTTGGAACCTCTATCTAACTAGCCTGTATTGTCCCACTCCAGGGCAAAGCCCTCCCTCTCCCTTTTCCACACAATTCTATCTATTGCTAGTGTCGGCCAGTCTTTTCGGTAGGAGTCAAGCTCGTCCCGCCATCTTCATCTCGGCCTGCCGCTATGTCGTCGTGCGTTTAGTGGGACCCAATCGGTGGGTCTCTTAGCCCATTTGTCATCTGACATGCGACAGACATGTGCGGCCCAGTCCCACTTGAGCTTAGCAGCTTTTTGGGTAACGTCAGTGTTGTGCTTCTTATGCGGTCCGATATCGAACCCTTAGGATACTGCGCTCCCGACTTCCGGCCACCGTAGGCGCGGGCCTACGGACGGTGAGCGATGGGCAGCTCGCCGTCCGATAGGGATCAGGCCCGGGTCGACGGCGCGTTCTGGTCCACGCGCGCCTCAAAGAGATGTCAGCACCAACTGACGGGGTCCGTAAGGGCCAATGCCTGCTGGGGTTGCGGGTTTGTCCGAAAGGGATATCGCGGCCCCGGCACACAGGCAACGGAAGGAACACGGGTGGGTTTTAGTCAGTAAAAGTCTGACACTCCCTCTCGCTCCGCCCAGAGCGGGAGGAGTCATTTGATGATTTCCAACCCAAAAAAAAAAAAGGGTACTGCGCTCCATGCTCTCTGGCAAACCTCGAGCTTGGACCTCTGCTGAAATGTCAAAGACCAAGTTTGAGCACCTTATGTGAGAATGAAGAGAATACACATGTCCATAATTCTCAGTTTGAGATATAGTTGTAGATACGCAATGATTTATTGAACGGTCAAAATGAAACAGATTGTAATTGATCGTGTGTTACGCAATTATGGTGACCTCACCAGGCCTCACGCTCTGCAGTAAATTCAAAAATTGTTATCTTATCTTACTTCAACAAAGCAAACAAAGACATTTGAAGCAAAAAAATCACCTTTTGATCCTTCCTTTATCAAATACTTTTACAAAAGAAACATTTATGTTAAGGATAGCGGTGAAAAATTAGATAATAATCTTAAGATTTTTTCCTTTTCAGCCCTTCCCTGTAATTACGTTTTTGTTCATCTAGGAAGCTCTTTTGTTTGAAGGGAAGGCTGAGTAACAAAAGCCTCGGCAAGGGAGGCAAACAATGACGTCTGCTATGAAACCATCGCTCGATGGTGTTTCCCATTCACGTCATCCAGAATCGATGGCGATATGAAGCTTAAATAATGCCTAATTATGGATATGTGCATCGGGTTTCTAGTTTTAATGTTATCTTTTTTTTTACCGGTTGTTTGAAGAAACTCTATCCCAGGGATCTATCTCTATCTTTGTTTATTCTCTATGGTCGGGTATTAGTTACTTTATAACGGTATGCCTAAATAAACCTATCAAAAATCCTGTCCTTTGAAATCACAGAAATGAAAAAGTAAGTGACAATTTCAGTGTAGTGTTGCCAAAGTATGTTACGCTATACATGCACAACCCCCACTACCATTCTGACGAAAGAATACGTAATAATAAAAAGGTTTACACGTAAAACGTTCCATAACTTAAAAGCCACCTATCAACGAAAATCATCCAGCCGAGCGCCTCTAAAGATAGTTTTTCATCTGTTCAGACATAATGCTCGATTAACACTCCATAACGGTCAACCGGAAGTGTGGACGCCATGTTGGCGGCGAGATAGCGGAAATATATCGGCGGAAGTCGACACCCATTATTCAGGAAAGGAGTTCTTCCGTCATCACTCTATGGCTCTTATTATTTTTGGCGATATCCCGGTAGTTGGCGATAAGGTGTAATGAATTATTAGGATATTGATGATGTAAGTGGGTTCTAATGAGTTATTTATCTCGCTTTGTTAATGATTGTGGGTGGAGTTATAAGGGATGTGAGAGAAAACTGTTTTATTAATAACTAGCTTCCGCTAGCGGTTTTATCCGCGTGATATCTTTATAAATTATATAGGTAATAATTTCGCACCAACAAATCTTTACCCCAAGAAGATAGATAGATAGAATATTCTATATTATGCACACCATACAAATTACAGAAATAAATTTAGAAATGTTACATAGGGTGACACAATGGGCGGTCTTATCGCTAAAAGCGATCTTTTACAGACAACTTTTAGATGGATTAAAGGGAGAAGGAGAGACAATACTGCAGGTAGTCAGTGGTGTACCATTTACATACACAATAAATACATAACGCATAAACTTAACCACATAAATACATACATATACATATATATATACATAGATATAATATATAAAATAATAAGCATGAAACAAGAATAAGGAACTATATGTAATGTTGATGTCGGCATCAAGCAGCGTCTATTAGCCACTGTACAGGCTCCAATACTTCAATCCTTTGGGCATATGTCACGACGGGGAAACGATTCCATAGAACGTCTTGTAGTCCAGTTATAGGTCGAAGGAACAGGAGCACGCGGCAGATCACACATGTGGTGTACCGACCAGATTAAATCCGCAGTGGGCGGCCCATTACACGAATGCACACATGTTTCAGCAGACAGAGAAAAATGGCGTCGCATCGTGAGGCAAATCACGGCTGTCCGAAATGTCACTGCAACATGATGACCACTACCGCTCTGTCAAGAGTGTACCGATAAAGTAGAAGAAGAATAATATAGCATTCCACTGGTGAAAGAATTTTTTAAATCCATCTAGAAGTTTTTGAGTTTATTCATTACAAAATAAAAATATTAATATTTTCTCTTTATAATATTAATGTAGACTAGCAACCCGCCCCTGCTTCTCACGGCTTATACGTCTTGTCAAAAGTTCGAAGTTCCCTAATATATTAAATACACAAATTTTTCATACATTACAATTTTTTATTTTTTATTTATTTTATAAAAAAGAAAAATTATGATTGATTTACTCACGCATACGCTCGTACACTCACTCATACCTCTCTCACAGCCACACTCACTCTTTCACACACCTTCAAACATCCACACACATAACTACAGACAAACACCCTAGAGACATACACAACACGTTCATTTAATGTTCTTTATATATATTTTTTTTTTTTTTCTTGTATTCTGTTTTTTTGTTTTTCTTGGACTTGCCCTAATGGATTATTGTGTATAATGTGTGTCCTATTTTTTATATCCACATCATTTTGAAGGGACACTGGCTTCTAAGATACAGGTAAATAAACCTAGTTTAGAAGTCAGGGTTTTTTACTTTGGAGCACTAAATAAAGCCAGCTTTTGATAAAATTTATGTAAATGCATTTATGGAGAAATAAAGATTATTATTAATACACATAAGTCTTCCGGAATCAATCTCTTTTATGGTGAAAAACGCATCAAAAACCATTGTTGAAGAAGAACTAAGCAGTCGCACAGACAGCGACTTTATTTTATACTAGCTTCCGCCCGCGTCTTCAGCCGCGTGTTATGTCGATGGAAAGAAGCATATGTCCTTCCCCAGGCTTCAAAGTAAAATCGGTTCAGCCGTTTAGCAGTGAAATCGTAACAAACAAACATACAAAATATCAAATATTTTCTCTTTATAATATTAGTTTCGACTATTCATAAATGCAATGGGGAGCAAGTACTGAAAGTTTTAAATAAAGGAGACAACATATAAATGCCGACATTCTACTGCTACGTAAAGAATTAGAAGAATCATAATTTCCATACATAAAATCACCTCGTTGGTCTGTTGGTCGCAAAACGCTACTGCTGAGCGTGAGGCCTCGGGTTCGATTCCCAGGCCGGGCAAAGTGTTATTAGGTTTTTCTATCTGAAATTTCTTAGTAGCAGCAGAGTTTTTATTTGGGCCCAGTTGATGTCAATAGACTCGCCGCCTATTACATGGGACTTAAAGGTAACTGGCGAAATGTAGGTGTACTTTGTTACACCTCTGTCTAACCCATCAGGTATAACAGGCGTGATGTTATGTTAAAATCAGCATTGTATTGATTGTATCCTGTATTTCGTAAGCAGGGGAAAAAAGTAAACCTCAATATTACAATTGGGAAAGTAAAAACCAAGACTCTATGAAAATAAAATAAAATACTCGTAACTTCTTAATAGAAAATACCGTAATAGAAATTAATAGAAATTAACAGTTTCAATAGTAAATAAAATATACTTACAAACTCATTTCAGCTAGTGTTAATTACTAAATTACAAAGTACTGAGAGCACTCCAACTATCGCCCCAGTGGAAATTTAAAAAGCTGGAACTCCTTTTTACTCCTAACTTTTGTTTAGGTCCAAGTTATAAGAAAAATAGGGGACGGAAGTCTGGTTATAATTACGTACAAGATTAGCCGGAACCCCTGGCTCAGTTCGAGAGGCCAAATATATTCGAATAGTGCTGAAACCTACCCAGAAAACAAATTAAATCAGAAAAGTGTATTATATATATAAAATGACTCTAGCTAACCACTAACAGACAGGCTTTGTGGCTTATAATAATGTTAAGGAGATGGTTATTAGAATATCAACACCACTTCTGAACTGTCAGACTGAACTGACTGACTGTCATTTTTAACCGACTTCCAAAAAGGAGGAGGTTATATGTTCGTCGCGTATGTGTTTTTTTTTTATGTATGTCCGATTTCTCCGTCAATAACTTTGCTTGGATAGTTTTTGAGTAAGCTTCAATAATACGTACTTTTCCCACTTAGTTTATGTGGATGATATGATGATAACTACCTGCTACCACAACTAAAAAGTGAAAAATAAAAAAAAATACAAAAAAAAAAGCAACCGACTTCCGAAAAAAAAACACTATGAAGTGAAAAATAACTTTAATTTCGGAAGTCAGTGGCAAAAAACAAAAATTCAAAACTAAAGACACCGACTTCCGAAATTAAAGTTATTTTTCACTTTGTAGTGTTTTTTTTTCGGAAGTCAGTTGTTTTTTTTTTTGTAAAAAGTTTTTATCGTACATGCATACTATAAAAAAATTATTTTATTTTTATTTTTATTGCTTTGGGACAACAAACAATTGCGTAATAAAGCTTAATACAACTACATAAATTATAAAACATTTAGGTAATAACGCAACCAGCACCGTTATCCACAAAATAATATAGTATAAACTTAATTAGGTACAAGCAAACTTAAGAAAACAAAAGATTAAACTATTATAATTAATGTGATTTACACAACACTCAGTAAAAGGTGAGACAAACCTTTAACAACCGACCTCGAAACCCATCAGATCGAAGCAAATTTTAAAATGTAAATGCGTCCAATTCGGAGTAAACCTCATTCGAACAGATAACTTCCGAAGTCGATCAAAAATAAACAAAAACAAACAAGCAAATCTGTGCAATGTTGACATTATGAGGAAGTGTGAACAATTTTTTCACAGATATGTTTCCTGAATTGTGCAAGTGGCAAAACAAACAAGTCAACGTCAGCAAAATTACCGTTGTAACTTTTCATTATACGCCGTAAAGGAGCTCGTTCGCCAGCGTTAGTCCTGCACGGCTTGGGGGCAAATAGACTATGAGTATAAGCACTGCGAATACGTTGGGAACGACTAGGTATACGAATGTAAATTTGGTTTATGAGGTTAATGCAATCAAATTCATTTCGACAGACTTTATATAAGAATGATTGATCAAGATATAGTCTCCTTGATTTAAGAGTTGACAAAGAAAACTTTTCTAGAAGAGTATGATATGAAGACCGTTTCTTAAAAAATGTGTAGTTTAGAAAACGAAGATATCTACGTTGTACTGATTTAAGCTGGTCACTGTATTTATCATAAAGTGGATTCCATACACTAGTGGCATATTCCAGTTGAGATCTTATGAGTGACTTGTATAGTAGTAAAAATGTGGAAGGTTTTTTAAATAAGTTGCAGGTCCGCCTTATAAAGCCGTAAAATTGATAACCCTTAGCTGTGATGTGATCAACGTGAGCATCAAAGTCTAGGCACTTACGAAACAGATTAAAAGAAAAAAAAAAGAACAAGGATGATTACAAATACTTGGAAATTACAGGCGTTTAGAACAGAAGATAAAAGGTCTCACATAGTTGGTAGTGGTTCCATTGCTCTCAAAACGGTGAAGGAAAACATCGTGAAGAAACCGGCATGTTTTAGAACCAAACATTTTAAGACATGTGACATCTACCAACTCACACTGGTTCCGCGTGGTGGATTACGGCCCACTCCCTCTCACAGAGAGGAGGCCTGTATCTCAGCAGTGGGAACAACATAGGCTGATTTTATTGCATGGGTGGGAGCTAAAAGTGTATTCATAGTTTACATGAGATAATATTACCCACCTACGTAACTTAAGAGCGTTTATTTTGAATGTGGGCAACGTCGCAAATAGATGTCAAATATTTCGTTGTTTTGATTAATTTGGCAATATTACTGTATGGAAATAAGAAATGTGGCTAACTAGCGAACTAGAATATTGATAATGAAATGCAATAATTAATATCGTTACACCGAATATTTAGTTTTAGATGTAAAAAAAGGAATTGGAAACTTTCCAAATGCCTTTTTTACACCTAAAACGGGTACAACATCAAATTAAAAAAAAAAATTGCAATTCATTAATAATATTCTAGTTCCCTAGTTAGCCACAGTAGGTACATACTATTACCGTATAATAACTTCCACGAGGAAGAATATTCTTGATCGAGAACGTGTTGCGATACTTATACAGCATGTATCAGAAAGGTGTGATCGTTAAGGGTACGGACTATGAAACTGAACAACTCCATGGGACCAGCACCGTAATCACGTATAGTCGTAATAATCAGCCGTCCCAAACACTTGGGTCGAGTAGGTATTGAAGTTTCGGGACAGATGATATTTTTTTCGCGATTTGACGTCATCTTTCTGACACATGGTGTACCGGTACACTTCTACCAGCCCATAATAATTACATAATAATATTTTTTTATTTTTTTTATTTAGCCTCACTTATTTAATAATATATTTATCATCTGAGCCATTTAAGAGCACGTTCTTCTTTCATCATCATCATTATGCCGAAAAGCATTCACTACCGGACATATGCTTCCACATTTCTTAAATGACCGGTCCTGTAGTTTGCGTATCCAGCGGATCTCCACTTTTTTTTTTTGGTGGGAAATTATCAAATAACTTTTCCCGCTCTGGACGGAGCTCAGGGCGTGTCAGACTCTTACTGACTAAAACCCTCCCGTGTTCCTTCAGTTGCCTGTACGTTGCCAGGGGCCACGGTATCCCCGCTATTTCGGACTTTCCCGCAATTTCCACGTCCTTCACCAGGTCATCATCAATCCACAAAGCTACATATCCACATACTACTTACGGGATCCCCACTTCAGGACTTTTTGGCCATTCGTTGACTTTCAGTTTTTCGTCCTTTATTTTTATTACATTTCGTCCACCTTGCTGTCATTTTGTGACTACAGCCGCTACAGCCTCAACGCTTTCCATTCCTACCTTGCACCATCACTAGTTATGAACAAAAAACTGTCGTAGTCCCTCCCTAGAGACGAGTCGTGAAGCTAATGACGTGTTCTCGTCGGGACACGTGTCTTGCACGCGCCGACATAACCTCTAATGTGTAATAGTGTGTCTAGAGTGCTCGGCAAATTGGCAGGACGGATTTGTTATTTTGACGATCGGAGAGTAAAGGGTTTTGATACACAGACTCGATAGTCTGTATAACAAAACCCTTTACTCTACTCGTGTGTACTCAACTTCGTGGATTTTTTTACTGCACGTTTGTAATTTAGGGTTGGAGAGGCAAAGACCTGCCCATAATCCTATTTCTCCATTTTTATTACTATTTTTTTTTTTTTCTCAAAGCTTTTTTTTTTTTTTTTTTTCCTTTTTACAAGTTTTGTGGTTTCAAAACTGGTCTTCTAGATATTCAGTTTTATAAATGACCATGTTCAGCCAGAGTAACTAAAAATCCAAAGAATACCTACTATCCAAAACTTAGCAACATTCAATGGCATTGTAACTCTCCGTACCACATTGACATGCAAATAAGAAAAAATGCCTAATTATATCCGATTGGTAATAGGGCTGCACCTTGATAATACATTAAGCATTACAATAATAATGAAAATCCATTAGTTCTAGTGAATCGACGAAACTTACTGTTGACATTGAGGTGTTGTTTATCAACCCTAGATCGGAGATTGATTGATAAATAAGCTAAAAAGCAGTAGCAGGGTGATATAATTGAGCGAATTTCCTCACTTTCCCTCATAGGGTAGTGTTATCGTGCATACCAACAATAGTGACATACCGGTTTGAAGTTTAGCAAGCGTAATAACATAATGTTAAAAAAAAAAAGTATATCTAATGCTTTATAAATGACAAAGCACACACACAGCAATGAAATTCTTGTTGTTTTGCTTTTCAGTGAGTCACCACCATCAGGCCTGGCTTTTTTGCAAGTTGGGGTCGGTTTCAAACCTTGAAAAGATTTGATGACATCATTATTCACTGATAGTTATATAATTTCGGCGCAGCGAGCGTTCCTTTAACATCCTTATAGCGTATACCGAACTCTTAATAATTCTTGTGGTACAAACTTACTCCGTAACTGGAGCCCGTCATACTTTAATAATTTTATTTTATTTGGTAGGATGTGTATGATAAATAACCTTTTGATTGATTTTAAAATCTTTAGAAACCCAATTTTAAATTAAATATTCTGTTTTCCTTTTATCGACTCTCAACGTGATAAAAGGAATGAACCCTTTATCTGCATGATTTATTTGTTTAATTTGTTTTCTTCATGAAAACAAAATTCTTTAAAGCGTTTCTATTGTTGCCAAAATAATTCAACCGTGTGTATCACATATTAGGGTGTGCATCGTACCATGCGACATATCTCAAATTAATTCATGTTTTGTCATACCCCCACTCTATATTCACAGCTTAATGACGTAGCACTATAAAACATAGTGAAAGCCTTTATCCAATGCGTAAGATATCGCGAACGTGCGTATCGCAGTAAATGGAAAAACATGGCTTTGCTCTTACTGGACGACGGGTATAGCCGACAAAAACCAATATTTGGAAGGGGTGCCATTCAAACTCACCCTTTGGTTGCAAAAAACGGGATATCTTTTGATTAATATATCGTACACACGTTATTGATTAGTCCATTTTTGGTGGACCTATTTATTCTTTAGCGTGTAAAGCCGACTAAAAAAGCTAACATGTGAAACCTTTTACTGTGGAGGCTTTAGGGTTTTAGTGTCCATTCATCCATCACTACTTTTGTCAAGAGAATTTTTCTGTATAATTTTACAAAAGTACTGACCGAAAGTACGTTGTGGTGAATACAAATATTACATTTGCATGTCATAATAGCAACTCAATTCAATTCAACCATTTTTCATTTAAAAATACATGCTTCATTATTATCGAATATCAATTTGTCTTTATATAATTACCTGAACACACAAAGGTGTACAAAGTCCAACAACATGATGATGTATTTTGTAATTAATTCCGTCTGTGGTTTTTAATCAACCGGTATGTGTTGAAAATATGCGGTCAACATCCATGCATTCGTTTAAAACAACTATTTTAATTATTCACTGAGAATCAAGTCCTGTTTGAATGGCAACAAAGTTATTTGGCACAAAATATTCGGAACACAAAATTGGTTCGAACCTAACCGAGTGTGACACAGGATATATTATTTAAAAGCTCAAACTTTGTCGCGATTGATAACCATAAAAGAAGTATGAATATATTCTGAACTTTACTCAGATTTATTAAGGATATTACAGGAAAATGGGAAAGCGTTATTCAAGCGCAGGTGTGCTGACGATTTGCTAAGTTGCCATATTTTTGTAAGGGAATTGAGTTGGAGCATTTCGCAGATAGCAAGTCGTAAGGTATTGTTCAGAATCTTATTTCTCCGGGCCATTATTTACTGTGAACGCGGCCTATTCAACGATGTGGCACGTTTATTGCGTCATAATTTAACACTCACTCCTCTCTAAACGTATGCTTAATATTACTTTGTGTCATAAAACGTCTTGTTTTTTGGAAGGAAAAATGTATTGGTGGCAATAAATTATATGTTAACGGATTGTTATGAATGCTATGAATAATTGAATAAAAGTAAACAAAAAGTTGTGCATCATTTACTTTCTATGACAACATTCAATACATTTTCCACTGTCTGAACTACTGGAGTTTAAATGAATATATCATCGTCTGAAATAATGGAGTTTAAATGAATATATCATCTACATAAAGCAATTGTTACCTAAACATGTTTATACACTAAATAGAACATCATATTTTCACTCTTGTTACTCGTATTTCATGTTTCTATCTTTATTTTGATACACGCTATCCCATCAAACCCCTATCCATTCAGGGTGCCATCGAAAATAATAAACAAACAAAGCATCGGTACTTGATAATAGCCAATATGCGTCGCCAAAATTGCTTTCTAACGTTGTTTCCCTAACTAATATTGTAATGTTATTATCAGCTTCAGCTTCTACTACATACGTTGCTTTCTCTTTTTTTTCTTTAACTAGAACTTTTTCTCGTGTTTTTATTAAGGATTCTAATAGCTTTTTGTTATCCGTTTTCCTATACGTGATCCCGTTTGCTTTTGTTCCGTATTTAATTAAAAGTGGTATTCTGCATTTTCTGCAGAGAGCAATTTATGATGGATAGTTTATTTGAATGTGGATTTTTTATTTAATTATTAGCTTGGCAATATAGTGGTAAGTTATTGTGAGTTGTGGACAGTTTATATTAGCTACGACTTATTGAGGTTAATTGTTTATTACACTGATGAATCACGACAGCCACATCTCACAGTCTCCAAAGCAAAAAAAAACAAAATCTTATTTATTATATAATATAATATTCACTTAAAGGTGACTTTTCTACTGAATTCTTGGAACTTCTCACGTGTTCGTTTTCTCGTTCAGTTATTTTTAGCTCACGTCCATAGCACCCAGACGACTTCTCGTTTCGCTAATGGTACAACTACAGTGAATTGGATCCGCTTTTTGACAAATCAATTTGTCCTAGACAAATGTAGCCTTATATTTTTATCTGGTTATAAAGTTTTACAGACTTTGTCGTTGGAATGTACAAATGTTAATTTAGAAAAAATTGGTTTCTTTGAAGCTCTATAACAAGACGTTTATTTAATGAACTTTTACTTGAATGATGACTTTTGCACTTAAAATTATGATAATTCTCTCTTTTTTATGACCAGCATTTTCATCTTATCATAATTCATTTTAAATAAGAATCGACTGTATTTTTTTCTCAAAACCATTGGAAGATAATTATTTATATTTTTCTTTTAATTTACGTTCCTACCTACACTTATTATTATGTATGTTTTCTATGTTATTTCATTTTTCCTCAGATAAACTGTACTCAATAAACAAATAATATATTCTATTTGTTGCATCGCTTCAAAAATACAGTCTCCATAATATCGTCGCAGTTTCATGGTTATAAAATTCTCGAGTAAAATATTTCAAGTGCTTATGTTCAATATTACATTCATACTGCATTTTCTACATTTGTCTAGTATCTATAATTCAACGACGTATTGGGTACAGTGATTTTTATTGCTACTCGATTGATATTATAGGTATTTCAAGAATTTTCTATGTTATTGGACCTGGTAAAAATATATCTATGCAGTTTTCATTGGAAAGTTACATGATTTTGATCATTTTGTTATTGTTTGGGTAGTACTGGCATTATTGGTTAAATAAAGGGGTGACGGGAAGATTGGACTAGACCCATTTCCCCTTTTTAACCCTATTTGTATATTTGAAAGACGTGTTTGAATTTCAGTAATATCCATGCGCGTGTGTTTATTAATAATACTAATGTGAATAGATTTAAGTATTATATAACATAGGATTATAGATATTATAGTAATAATGTATTGTTTATTGGCAGTTTTTTCTGTTAAAAAGTAAACGCGCAAGGTCGCGTTTACTTTTTGTATGTATTAAAAACGTATTATTGCAAAAAATATGTCTTAGCTTATTGATAATTTGATTAAAACCTTAATTTATAGTCGGATAAGTTATTTACTTGTTATAAGCATTTGAGTGAGATACCTATGCTGAGATACAGGTTTATTCCTAGTTCAGGTATAATCCAATTAATATAAACCTCTACTTTAAGGCCATAGTATTGTATTATGTATGTAAAACCATTATTTCAATAAACAATAAAACAATTTGGTAAATCAAAATAGAAATGGAAGAATACGAATCTTTTTAACTCAGTTGAACTTTATTGTATGTAGATATCGCACACCAAAGGGACAGTACAGACAATTTACTTCCCAATCCAAATTCAAATACACTACAACATTCTTTATTCCTCTTATCTAAACTACAATTCCATACAAAAAAGCAAAACACACAAATCTTACTGATTTCTATCTTTATCGACATCGGTTTACCCGCCCAGTTTATTTCACAAAAACCCTTAGAAATGGAACTTCCCAACATTACACCGGGGATCCTATGTAAATATGGTTGTATGAATGTAAATGCCTTATAAGTAGATACCATACGTGGTGGGCTTATGTCGTTACCTAAGGTTATTGGTGCTCCTTCCTACGTGCGGTGTGGCACGCTATGCGACAAATAAAAGTGTTGGGACGGTATTAGCGACACTAAGTTAGAATATATACGGATTATTAAGATTTCTTTTGCCTGCGTCCTTTGTTGTAGAATTTTGGGTACAACGCTATTTGTATTCAATGTGGTTTTGACATGAAGTGAATATTTGTACTGTTACACAAATTATCTGCAGTGATTTGAGATGTGAACGCAAACGGTCAATGTCACAAACTACTAAATCATTCAACCAAAGTGTTTTGTGTATTACTTGCGAAAGTGACACTTCTTTATGAAATAATATTTTCTGCTTGTTATAAAGACCTCTGCTCTACTAACTTTATCTTTTCTAAGGAAATACTATTAAAAACAAAACCCTAATTGATAAAAACAACATTATGTTTAACTGATAATTAATAAAAAGTACAATAAAAAAAATCCAAGTGTCTTTTATTTCATATACAACTTCATAAATTCATGAACATAACTACTTAAAATAAAAAGTATGTTTTTTCCAGTCCCGCAAATTGATGACCTCGATCCCGCAGGCCTGCAGGATTGGGATTTTGATGCGGGATTGAATTCCCTATTTGGTACCTATCTATTTACTTTTTTAATTTTGTAATAATCTGAGTTGTGTCCTAAAGGCAATACTCGTTAGGTGTTGTCACATGTTTTCTAAATTGAGCATTATCTGCAGCAACCTTCAAAATATTAACGATCGCGTTTACAGTCATTTACAAAATATAGCTATACACGTACCATAAAATCGACCATATATAATTCATAATTGCCCCGTTTGGCCCAGCCCGTAGGCTCTTTTATTAGAAAATATTGCCCGAGCCGGCCACAGCAGGCTTTGCCACAATAATTATGCAGTAACTAGCTCATGTGCTAACGTGTTATGTAACTACATTAGCGATTATACTTCATGAATATTCTTTTAACACGTTTAATGGAAAATTTGGTCACGCCTTTACGGAGTGTAGGGTAAAGTTGGCGTCATGAAGAGTTTTTAATGGATAAATCTTTGAAGTACCAAACATATGAACCATTGAACCATATTGAACCCACCAAACATATGCAAGAAAATCGAGAGTAGAAGGATTTGAAGGAAGGAAGTTTCAAGTTTTAGTACTTAAAATGCAGCATATTTTACGAAGCAATTTAACGCATCTTCACATAAACAAACCATCTAAATCTCAAGTCACATAAAATACCCACCGCATCTCAACCACCAACATCATCAAAACTAAGAAGGGGTTTTATTAAAAAATATTCCTCCATGATGCAACCCGGGATGTAGGCACGCACCACACAAGGGTGTACCTCGTAGTACGGGAGTACTGTGAATATGCATATTGTCTGGGACGAGGAGTCCTAAGAGCACTTCTGTCGACAACAATAGGCCCGGCGTAATTTCAAGTTTTTATAGCCTTATTGTGGATGTACCCGTCTACAGTATCTAGACAATAAGTTGTTCTTACTATGAATATTGTGGAGTTTGTTTTTAATTTTAGATAGCGGTTAGTTTACCTGTGCTGCTTATTTTATTCGAAGCCGTGTTTACTTAATGGGGAATGGCCTTAAAGTTTATTTTTATTTTTAAATTTGTTTGAATTACGAATATGAGAATGGCTTTAACTAAGGTGATCAGTTTATGGCAGAATACGTAATTTAAAAATAATTCCAGTACTCGCCAGTGCGTTCCAGTTTCGTATTCCGTAAATTAGAACTACCATGTTTAGGTAGAAAAGTCGCTCAGTTACAGTAGGTACATATTCAATTACAGTAGTGAAATTAACACAATCTCTTATTAAAATAACACAAACACGAATGTAATTTGAAACTCACAGCTTTATTATTTCACATGCTCTCTATGTAGGGAACTCATCTGCTGTACTATCTGCACAGTAATGGACTCGCACGATGCTTAGTTTGTTTTTAATTTCAGATAACGTCACGCTGAGCAAGGAACTGTGCATAATTCCAAAATGGCGGACACTTTAAAGAACACAGTTAAGTAAACAAGAGCGAGAATATTTAACCTAGGTATGTTTTGTGCTAGGATTTTATAGTGCCATATTAGTTTGGTGTTATTTAATTTTCGCTACCCCTCTTCCTTTATCACTTTCAATCTACTGGTGTGAAATACGATTACATGTCAAAATCTCGAAAAAAAAAAACGTCTTTCTGGACACCGCAAAGTGCTTTTAACCTTAAAGTAATTAAGGATAGTCTAGTTTTCTTATAAATACGTTAGGCTCGACCGAGATCTCGCTCTAGGTTCTCGGCAAAAAATCGCCGAGATTCTCGGCCATAACCGAGGCTGTTGTACGGTATTAATTTACTGCATCATCAGCGATCTCATCAAACATGGCCGCAACAGATGTATTCAACTTATGGGCAGCTCATGATTCCATAGAGTTTAATTTTGAATATTAAAACTATTACACTGCTGCAATATAATATACAAAATTAGCGCATTATCATAATTGTTCAGGATTTATCTATTTTCGGTCTCGGCCGAGAATTAATAACCAGTCTCGATCGCCCCTTATAAATACGATCCCTCGAAGGCCATTTTATCACCTGCAAAAATCTCTTATACCCTAAGGATCATGTTTCTGAATAAACCCATTGATAACAAGAACGCTTCTCCCAGAATTGTCAGTACACGCACTCAAAGAGAAATTCCTAGACGAAAATATTACCGTAAGTTTCAGTATTTTCTATTTTCCTTATATTCTAGGTAAATTTCTGTTTCATCCAGC
This sequence comes from Agrochola macilenta, assembly GCA_916701695.1. Taxonomy (NCBI): domain Eukaryota; kingdom Metazoa; phylum Arthropoda; class Insecta; order Lepidoptera; family Noctuidae; genus Agrochola; species Agrochola macilenta. Next base: position 14,664,438 of record OU753560.1, on the reverse strand, counting down.
AAAGCTTAGTCTATACCAAAGCGTATTTATCAAAAGAGATTTATCTAGTAGATAGCAAGTGAAATAATGGGCGTGTTTCCTGATCTGCTGGTGTAGTGCGCAGGCGGTAGGTTAAAATTTCCTGTTGAGTATTTTAATCTGACTAGGCACCTGCATCGTTCGTACACTTTCGAGTGTACTTGCTTATTTCTATGCTATTTATCACATCTTTCTGTGCGTTGCAGACACTGTGAGTGTTTAACTTTCTGTATCAGTTATCATTCATTATCTGCGGTTGCTTTAACGAGTCGTTATTAACCCCTTATAACCCTCGCAGAAAATCTTTCCTCTTCTTAATGTCAGGTGTGCAATATGTCCTGTGCTGATGATGAGATGATTGTAAGTTTGGACCATTCACGACAAATTTCAGGACTGACTGCATTTGACGGCTACGTGCAACTGTATAGGTTTATTCAACACATTTTAAAACTAGTCCTTGCAAAATATTATGACATGTTGTCATTCATATCCATATTTCGGATACGAAAGACGATACTGCGCTCTAAGACACAAGTCGCAGACGTAAAGCAGCCAAGCTCAAGTGCAAACAGTCAAGTCACGTTTGCAGCATATCGGCTGAACTGTGGGGCTAAGACCTCCTCACATAGGTTCCTGAAAACGTCCAACGGCATCGCGTACCCGGTCCCAGGCGTAGATAGCGGGATGAACTTGTCCCTTATAGGAGGGATTGGTCCATATTGGCTGGCCTTTGCACGGCAGTGGGACAATACAGGCTGATTATTGTTATCATATTAATAAAGCAGAGTACTCTGCTCTCTCGTCAGGTCCGCAACAAGTCAATCTTCATCCTGAGGATGCCTCGTTGAGAGGTGAAACACGTGTCGATTTCTTACAGGTTTTCTTTATGACTCTTTGAGAACAGTTAAGCTGATTAGGTTACTAAATATGCGTCGTCTATTGTATTTTATAATGGATTTCCGCAAAGTCACGCCTGAGTCAATTAACTATCATATTAATATAAATTAACTATATGAAATCCAACACTCTACATTACACCTCTTCAGTTCCAGCCAACACTTGTTTCATTAATCCCCACCAATTTTCTTTAATCCTCGTACCTAAGCGCGTGCTAATAAATTATCAAGTTAGTCTGCTATAGCCATTACGTTAATAAGGCATAATTAAATAGCGTGTGCCGTGTTTGGTGTTAACAACGGCACGATACTGAGCTTGCTAGTACACCTCGTTTGTGAGCTTATACTGTGCTAAGTAGGTGGGTTACTGTGTACTTGTAGACAAACTTACCTACATTAAATTGATAAAATGATCTGTTTAAACATAATATCACGCCTGTTTTCCCCGAAGGGTTTGGCAGAGGCGTAGACGTAACTAAATACTAAAACCAAAAGAATGATAACATTTTCTGTAACTCTGCCAATTTACACTTTCGCCTGGTTATTCTCGCTGTTAAAACTATAAAGGTGATTGATATGCGCATGAATCAATTAACTATGATAATGCAGTATAGATAAAGAACTGGTTTTTGAAGAAAAGCCTTTTTTATTAACATTAGATTTTCAGTAACAGCTCAATCAATCTGCCTAGCCTTTTCCCAACTATGCGGCTAAGGGGTTTTCGGCTTTCAGTCTAACCGGATGCAGCTGAATACCAGTATTTTACATGGAGCGACTGCCTATCTGATTCCATAACCCAGTAATTGGTAATACGATACCCCTTGGTAAGACTGGTTATGAGACTTTCGAGCTTCTGACGACCCGTAATAACTTTCAAAGATCCACGAATGACTGCCGAGACCAACGGCTTGATGTGCTTGCCGAGGCACGGAGCAGTTTTTGTATGTAAAGATGGCCACCCATCTAAGGCCAATAGTCCAGTTCAGTAACAGTACCAGCTGTTTAGCAATAATTAATTAATTTAGCTTAGGTATGGTGGGGTGATTTTTACCAAATTCTGACGTGGAATAAAATTTACGTCTGAGAGGTTTTGTATGGAAGAACTATCAAGAATTTAAAATTTATTCGCGCGATGAGATTTTATATTTTGTATAAAGTTTGAGCGAATTCTCCCATATAAAGGTTAACAGGAGAACTAATCATATCGCAAATACAAATATAAATACGAATATTTCAATACTTCAAAAAACCTTTCATTTACAGCCACTCAAAACTAAAAACCCGAACCCAACTGATATTAATACCACGCAACTTCACGCAACAGCATACCGGCCATACCATAGAGTTTCACTAATGAAATAAACTTTCACGGCTCAGGTACACGAGAGAAAGTAGAGTATTAATATTCATGGTGCGTCCTGGAACCCCCTGGTAAATGTTTTATTCGTTAACGAGAGTTAGGATTAGGGTAATCATGTCACGTCGTGTGTTACAGGCCCGCAATTAATTCGAAGCAATCAATTATGTTTTAGTTATGTTATTGTCGTGGTTTGTTATTAGATAGTTTTATTTAGTTTTGTTTTTCGATAGGCTATTTTTATTTTCGAGGACATGCAGTTTGTGTTAACCCAATCAGTAGATCGATGTTATAAAACAATTGCTTTTCACAGGCATTGACAGGGAATCTATATGGGGTAGGTGTTACATAAGAAAATAAGAAGCAATACTGAATTTTCACTATTTATTTCAAGAGAACGTGCTCACTTTTACGCGCCTATCATATTACATTAACTGTTGTTTCATAAAATAATCACCACTTATTACATTTTGAAACTGATTCTACGAGTAAATTCGAACCAGAGTCATTTTTCAACCAGCCTGTGTGATGTAAGATTCCCATTTGCAGACAACCTTTTCAGTACTACGTATTTTACTAACAGAAAGATTTTATCAAGCTGTTAAAATGGCTTCAGAATCTGTGTATCACAAATAATACAAAATCCTAATCATATTGTGGCCGGAACCAGAACCATAAAACACTCGAATTAACACAGAACACCAAAAACATAAGAACGTCTACACAATTATATACCACAAAATGTTCTCGAAAACAATTGACAATCGCGCCGGCTGTCGCACAATCGATGTCATTATTATCACAAACTGCGTTTCATTTCAGTATAATTTGCGCATTATTTCCGCACAACAGAAGCTGTGTAAGGATTATCTGTAAGAGACGTATCGTCAGCGACTGTAGGCTTAAATTTTCATTATGTTTATTGGATAATTCGCTTCTGAAGCGGCGTGAGGCACGGAGATAGAGGGGATTGTCAATGCAACACTGAGCATTCCTTAACGCATCACTATCAGACGTTGGTAGCCGGAAAGTCTAGAGTTTGCGTTCGAAATTTTGTTTCGATGTCCATTGTCGCTTTACTTAGCAAAGGAGGGTGAAATTGGGAAGCGTGGTTGATGAAAATAAGCAGTGTATTGTGAAGTAGAGTGTAGTGTATTGTTACGTTGAGTTTTTTTGGTAGGAGTTTATTGTTTCAATTGATCAAACGCTTTTTAAAAGGATCGCAGGACCTTCCAAGATATTGTTATGTCCAATTAAATCATAAATCAATTCAGGCTAATAGAAAAGCTATAAACCATAATCACTTAATAAAAATTAATTACGTGATTTTGTACCTTTGTAAGTAACAAAAGAAAACTTAAAAATATAGGTAGGTACTATCGCGGGCACAGGCGCCTGACTACAACCTTATTGCCTAAGCAATAAGGTCGAACCAGGCGCCAGTATTGCGATAGTGCAAGTAATCGCCCACGTTCAAGACCTTGGTCAAACTTTTGGTCAATCCGCTGGGGAAATTGTAATGCAATCTCTGCAGTTATAGTTTGACCAAAAATACTGCATCCAATCTTAAAATAAGAGTTGCGAACAATTCTGGTGGAAAGACTTTTCAAAGACGGATCCACGGGATCAGTCCTCATTGTCATCCTTCTTAATTAAACACTTTAAATGTCTAGTTATTTGATTCAGGCGTGACCTTGCGGAAATCCATTATAAAATACAATAGACATAGATATATTTAGTAACCTATTACGCTTAACTATTCCTAAAGAGTCATAAAAAACCCTGTAAGAAATTGACACGTGTTTCACCTCTCAAAGAGGTATCCTCAGGATGACGATTGACTTTTCACGTTTGGCGTGGCAACACGCCGTGCTCGGGTTCGCGACAAATCAAAGTCAACATCAAGTCAAGACACAAGTCAAAGTCTTAAATGTCTTATTAATCACAAATTACTATAAATAGAAGCACCCCACACAATTTCACTCAAACAACAGAGAACGCTAACTACATCAACATACGACTATATTTGCGTGTTTTTGGTTAACTTTCACTAGTTTATGTCGGCGGCTGGCTGGTTGCCACTACCTGCGTACCTGCCAATTACGCAGAGTGTGCTCAGCCAATAAATAGTATGTGCAGTTTGTTGGTAAGGTGAGGGGCGAACCTTAAGCTGGGCAGATCGATCTGTCTAGCAAGATAAGCAGGGTTTCTGGAGGTGAGAGATCGATGGGCGATTATTTTATTCTTAAACTTCGGATTATTTAATATTTCGTGATGTTTATGACTAATTCAGACTATTAATTTCCACGTTATCATTGTCCGCGAATCACTCAGAATAATTACAGAATTGCCTTGACTTTTATTTACCTACGTAATGCACTAGACACCGGACAGTAAACGAATTTTAATAACTACTTATTTGCATCAAAGTTCTTGGATTTTCCGGAATTTGGACATATTAACTGTCCAGGAAGCAATAAGAATAATAATGTAACTGTGAATTTTATATACCTACATAATGTAATGCACTAGACACTGGGCAGTAAATTAATTTTAATACCTAACTTATTTGCACCGAAGTCACTGGTTTCGCGACGAGATGTCTAACCTAGATTGCTCACAAAAAAGCCGACAATTTCAACGTTTGTGAAAGAAACAAAAATAACTTGTGAATTGTATCATCGAGCCAATAGATTATTATTATCAATATATATACACAGTATACATATAGCTCATGGGAAGCGTAGCGTGACGAGTTTCACGCTTTTTGTTCACCCAAAAAGTGATCAATGCGCGTAAACAAGTTTTCACTTCAAAAAAGGATATTATTTATTTAGCAACAGTTCATAAAACACGAAATAAGTAAGTTAAAAACGACCGTGAGATTTCCGTCGTGACCTTTATGTAAAAACCCCTAAAAAGGTTTTAGTTAAAGCCGTTGTTGTAAAGAAATCATCATCATTAAAATAAAAAAAAAATGAAGAAACGACAGGAGTTATTAGTCCAAGTTCAACAAAGACCTTAATTCTTTGACTTAAGACGACATTAATCAAGAATCTCAGTCTTTTATATCTTAAACAAAAGAAATTGTGATTTGAGAAAGAATTGTTATTTAAAAATATTGTTATTTTCAAACAAAAGCAATACTTGAAGAGGAACAAGGAATTACGTCACGCTATCCGAAGTAGCATTTTAATAACGAGCTGTTTCACGCTACAGTGTCCTCGCAAGCAGGAAATTATTCCATTTTGTATATCCAAATCTCCTTTATTGAATGGCGGAAATAAGAGAATTGGAACTTTGTGTGTTTATTTATACAATTTTATTTGGTGTACGAAGTAAAATTTAATTACCAATAAGAGTAGATATGCAGCATAAGTGTTTTTTATTTTTTATTTATTTATTTATATATACTTTATTGTACACCACAAAAAAAACATAACAAAAAAATAAATAATCAAACACTACAAAATATACAAGTGCGTATACAATTTTATTAGTACGTATAGTTTTATACGTTTTTTTTATTAATTAAGGAGGCGGTACAGCTGGGTTGAATACACAAACGTCTATCTTAGTATTGCTTAGATTTTGTGAAATAAATCGGAGTAGGGTTTTCTTGGAATTGAAACTTTTAGTCTATTTGCTATTCGTTATTTTTCATGGTTATACTCGTATAGGTATAACCATGAGAAATAACAAAAAGCAGGAAATTATACATACCTAATGATGACAAAAAAAAAAAATTGTCCGTCTTTAAGATTATAAAAAAATATTGGACACGTACTTTTTCTTTTTTTACGCAATCTAAAGATTACGGCGATACATTTAGGTTAAATGTGCCATGACGTCACGAGTATGAAGATTTCCACTCCCCAACCTAAAATGCGTTTTATCTAAGTAATTGTCTGATATTTTTTCATTAGGTATCTCACTGACGGACTAATTAGAATTTAATTTTTTTTACCCAGGCATCATCCATATTCTAACTAATATTATACATGTGAAAGTGAGTTTGTTTGTTTATTTGTTTGAAACCGCGAGGCGCAGCTAGTTTATCTAAAAATAAAAAATAAAATAATAAAAATCTTTATTGCAGACCACATGATCCATAAAAACACGATTTAAAAAAATTATAATAATTCAACAAAAATTTAATTCCAACTTCACCCAAAAATTAAAATTCAAATCAAAAACAAAATTCAAATCAAAATCAAAATTCAAATTCAAATTCAAATCAAAATCAAAATTAAAATTAAAATCAGAATTAAAATTAAAAACAGTATAATATCAAAGACCGCAGGAATCCGCTGGATGCGAGGAGCGCAAAACCGGTCGAAGTGACGGTGCTTGAGGGAATGATGATGATGATCAAATTAAAATTAGGCACATTTAAAGAATAAATATCAATAATGACGACGACCCGTAACGACAGTCAAAGATCCACGAATGACAGCCGGGATCAACGGCTTAACGTGCTTTCCGAGGCACGGCGGAGTCTCGGTATGTAAAGATGGTCAATCATCTATAGACCAACCCCAGCAAGCGTAGCTGAACCTGATCGATCGACCCGTGCGGCAGTTATTACTTAGTCTAGCAATATTTAAGCATTGGCCATTATTATTTCTTTAATCAACCCTGGAACCCAGTTACATAACCCAATCAATACAGTAGGTCTATATTAAAAGCATATAAGACAGGGGCCTGATAATACTGACCTAAGAATATTGAAGGCGCAACATTTTGGTGCCGCTTGGGTCACATATTAATAACGAATTTGGGTCTAGTCGAGTAAGCAGCAAGTGACCCGTTTTCCTTTAGTTATTTTTAGCTTCGACGGAGAAATCTAGGCTGATATGTTTTTAGTACGAATTTCTTCTGTATTCCACATTTTTTGGACATACTTGTCATTGCCAACAGTTGACCCTTGTGCCAATATTCAGAATTTATAGAATATTGAATGGCAGACATTTTTTCTTTGACTATGCATTACCTAAACTATGAAAGTGTCCGAAAATTTTAAGGCTTGTTTAAGCGATAAAACGGAACGCACAAGATCCCATGATCACTGGTCCGGGATGTGTGAAGTGTGGGGAGGGATTACCGGAGTGGTTTTTAGTCAGTAGGAGTCTGACATACCCATTCACCCGAGGGCGGAGGACATGCATGATAAGTTACCACCACGGAATAAAAAAATAAAAATAAAATCTTCCCTAACCTAAGTTATAGTCAACTACAGATTTGTGTAAAATCCTGTTCGTTTTGCATAGCAGTAGCACACCAACCGCTATCTCCCAAAAATACGAAAATTCCATTGATAAAATACCACCAAATTCATACAAAACAACTTAACAAATCACCTAATATTTAAATTCATATAAAGCACTCAAACAAATTGCAATCTAAGAATATAATATCCTGAAACGGCTCGGCACAAATGACAAATATCCTTAAACAGTCATGAGGTCGCAGATGGCCCGGATATTTTAGTAAATGAGGCCTACGTTTGTGATGGAGCTGCGAAATAAGCTTTAGATGGTTGGACATCACTTGCGTTGGAGTAGGCATCGTAGGAAGAATAGTTAATGCTGTAGTATGAGGAAGAATCGGTACAGTGACACACAAGAAGTTGTTCGTTAGACCATGTATAGGATGAATGAGAATTACTGCGACTGGTTTTAGTAAGATATTTTTTAATACAAAATATTTAAATTTAAATAAATATACATACATTCGATAGTTTGTCCAACGTAAGTAGCTTTTATAACCATTAAATATTAAACATTATTTTAAAAAGATTATGACATTGGTAAGCAGCAGTACTAGGTTTATGAAGCAACTTCCCCCAGAACATGTAAGAAGTTCCGACAAAATTCGATCAAAAATATTCCTCAACAATCTTGACCATCACAACCGCATCCAAACCATACCTCCTTTCTCACCTCCCATTCCTCCGTATGCGACACGACTGCCCATCTGTCACAGAGTAACCGGGACGCAGTAAATTACTCGCCTTCATCATCCCTCGGGCTACTGACCTGAAGCTGTCGCACCCAACTCTTGGGAGGCTGTGGCTTTTATTTAACATGAACAATGTTGCAGGATAAGTGTCAGGGATTGTGTGTGGACGGCTCTTTGCTTTGTAGTTGGAGGCTGTCTGAACTACGGATGAGGACTTTGTGCTATGTGCATACATATAGGTACCCTCCTGCAGGAGATCCTGTTATAACATAAATCATAGCATCACGCTTGTTTACACCAAGGGTTAAGCAGAGGCGTACCTCTAGTACAAAAGATAATAGAGAAAAGAAAGAAAAAAGAAAATAGGTACGTTAACTTGCGGTAAACATGACGCACAGAAAGAACACAAAACAAAAAAAAGAACAAGTTAGGAGAAAATATGCGTTACATCCACGCAAAACGGCCATCACTCAGCATAATGCTGTGACCCTATGCGAGACAGAGCCCTAGCACCTATTTTCTGCGCAAGGAGAGCAAGCCTATTGCCATCAATCGGGCACCAGACTCCGGGTTGCTACAAAAAAATTGCTGAAAATCCTAAAACGTATTTTTTTTGTTCTCTACAAGACCCGCACTTAAAACGATAATGGATACATTGCGGCCATTTGGACCTTATTCAATCTCATGTGTCCATAATGATCACACTTCACCTTTTTGACATAATGACTTTACCACGTAACTAGGCACAGCCGCCCACGCTTCCAACATAATAGATAATTCTACGAATAAATAACGTTGACTTACGACTTCCATAAGAAGAAATAATATTATTTATGAAGTAAGGTCGTCATAATATTAAGATACACTTCTCTTTATTTATGACGGAGGAACGATATGATATTTGTCTTACTTTCATTAATATGAAACAGTTTCGTTTTGGTACAGTTATCAAATACACAAGATTATTTTATTTTATCGAAGTATAAAGGTAGGAATTTACTTATTTTGTTCTATGATCCTTGTAAATGGAACATTTAGAAAGACTTGTCAAGATAATATAAATAATTAGATAATTAGTTTGACAATCTGTATTTTTTTTTTGAAAACCTAAAAGCACAATGCTATTGTAGTGGTATGTAACCCACATACGCACACAAACTAGGAACTCAAGTACTTAAGACGTCGCCCGTCTGTGATTTCAGATACAATTCGAACACGATGCGACACACAAGCAGTCACTAACTGCGTCTCGCGTCATTCGCGTCATTTTATATTATCCCACCGACTCTTATTATTGTTTATAAACCGTGTTTAGTTATAGTAACTTCGTCATTAATTGTGATGTTGAATGAACATTTAATTTAGATAGATACCTATCAAAATCAAATCCTCATTGGTCTAGTGATGTGATACTCCTGGGTTACATTCTCAAGTAGGGCAAAGTGTTATTGGACTTTTTCTATCAGGAATTTCTCAGTAGCAGCCGGGAGTTTGGATTTGTGTCCAGTTGAAAGCAATTGGCTCGCGCCCTATTACATGGGACTTAAACATAACTGGCGAAATGTGGGTGTCCTAAAGTACATCACTGCCTAACCTTTCGGGGACTCATCGTTTAAAAGAGAAAAATAGGAAATTAGTTTATCACCTCCTTGAAAATTTAGCCTCTTCTTCAGTTTCGCGGAGTAGAAACATTTTAAAAATTTCCTGTAAAAGTTGGATGCCTGTATTTCTGCCTGTAATAGTGAAGTGCACTGGCTGGAAAGTAATATAACTTCTGGGTGGATTTTGTTGGTAACATAAACCTTAAAAAAAACGCTGTTGTATCAAAATCCAAATTCAAAAGTCATTTATTCAAACTAAGCTGAGAATCAGCACTTTTCGAGCGTCAAATTACATAAGACAATCCCCAAAAACGCCCGCCCTTCACCATTCCCTAGTGCTTTAGCTGGGAAGAAGAAGTGGCGCAACAAACTCCCCAGCAGCACTGCTGTCTATTCTGTTGGAAAAACTGGATTCTATACAATAGTATGCAAAATATCAGAGAAACACAGCCTTATGTTGAATACCTACAAAATATTTTCCTACAAAAGTAGCACCTCCATTTGGTGCCTATTTATGCCTTAGTGAATATTCATGTCCAAACCAAGATTCACAATACAAACTAATTAAGAAGATGAACGCCTTTTCAATTTAACTTGATTATTCAGACTACAATAAAGGTAAACAGAACTAGCCGCGAAGTTTGTAGATTTTAAAAACAAAGTTGTTCGCTGGCGTGAAACTGCCAGAAAACTTAAAAGCTGGTTAAGCCAGTGTACGTACGGGGTTACAATTTACCTACTTGAACTATGACTGCATGGGTCATTTGTTTACTAGTATTAGTAGTATTGAAAAATCCTACTAATAATAAAAACGCGAAAGTTTGTACGCGTTTGTTTGTAACGCGAGAGTATGGATGGATGTATGGATGTTTGTTACTCTTTCACGCAAAAACTACTAAACGGATTCGGATAAAATTTGGCACACAAATAGTTTACAACCTGGATTAACACATAGGATATTTTTATCCCGATATTCTTACGGGATCGAGATTTATGCGGGTGAAACCGCGGAGCGCTGCTAGTCTTTTATAAATGTCTGGAATGGAGAATCACAGTGACATTAATTTCATGAGCAGTATTTGCCGAAAACGTGTTATATTCACACTGTCGATCCTCATGATTTTAAACGCTAATGCTTCATTCATTTATAGGTTAGTGACTTTTAAATATTCCCTATCACTACCTATTTCAGATTGGTTAAAAAAAATTAGACCAAATCATTGTTTCAATCCATTCATCTCATATAAATAAACGTCTGTTAATTCATGATTTTCGTTACGAAGATAACAGATTCCATTGACAAATAATTCACACACAACAGAAACAACCACATGACAACAACATCGATCACAATATCAATACAGATACAAGAACAACAGTTTTAGTTTATGGCTCGTCGCGTATTGCAGGCTGTAATATCAGCCCGTATATTGTGTGCCGTAAGCCGACATCAGACAACACCTTGGCAGGCACTCCTGTGAAATTGGAAGAGAAAATAAACTGGAAAGTTCACGTACTACAAGATTACACCTGAGAAGGATGCAAACATGATTTCGGGGAGCTGATGTCGGTAAATGTAAGTTCGGTTATAGTTTTGCTGTCGGCAGTAGGCACCTACAGTGAATTACATCGTTTAGCGACAGTCATAATAAAAGATTTTACTTTGCTATTTTTGCTAAAAAACAATTGTTTGACTTTTCCTATACTCTTATTGTTTATCCAGTAAGTAATCTGGAATTAAAAATTCGCAGCAAACAAGCTTGAGATCAATGCTCCGTCCTGTTATGTAGAATTGTATTATGTTCAGTAAGCGTGTATTGTCAAAACAAGCTGAAATAAATGGTATGATGCTATTTAGCTAAAATCCTAGACAACCAACAGCTACCAGTGCCAGTAGAAATACTCGTATAATTGGTCAAGGCTCACAAAACTTCGAAATATATAATTTAAATGAGAGATAATTATAACTAGGTACTATAAAACTCTATCAATTTATATTCCTCAAACGAAACTAAATAAAATCATCATTAACAAATACACAATAGATACCCAACTTCAAAAACAAATACACAATAGATACCCAACTTCAAAAACAAATACACAATAGATACCCAACTTCAAAAACAAATACACAATAGATACCCAACTTCAAAAACAAATACACAATAGATACCCAACTTCAAAAACAAAACACAATAGATACCCAACTTCAAAAACAAATACACAATAGATACCCAACTTCAAAAACAAATACACAATAGATACCCAACTTCAAAAACAAATACACAATAGATACCCAACTTCAAAAACAAATACACAATAGATACCCAACTTCAAAAACAAAACACAATAGATACCCAACTTCAAAAACAAATACACAATAGATACCCAACTTCAAAAACAAATACACAATAGATACCCAACTTCAAAAACAGCGCACGCAACTTGTTGAAAGAGATAACATTACCGAGAAAAAGGTTTCAGTGTGAGGCCCGAATTCCCTTTATTATTTACAAGTAATTTTCCGGCAACTACCTCGGAGCATCGCTTTGATTCTAACGTAAAGTGAACGTTAGCAAACTTGTTGGAAACGTGTCATGTGATAGCCAGGAAGTTGGATAAACTTTTGTTTTTGTTTTCATATTTTTTGTGCTACATTCAAGGAACTTTAAAGAATGCTGTGTGTTTTTCTCGGGGTTATTGTCATACAAACTAAGTTGTTGAAACTAAAAAAGAAAATAATATGTTTGAATTTATTGCATAATTGTATCTAAGATGAATTTATAACAAATCAACACGCCCGTAATTCCTGGAAGGAAAAAGCGAAGGTGTAACTATAATAAATATATACCTATACAGTACAGTACAACTATATACCCATAATATATGTGTATATAGATATACCTATACAGGGTGGCAGGGACATCGACGCGTAAACTGATACCATGGATTCAGTACATGATTCTGAACGTATGGAACAGCTGTTTTTTTTTTAAATAACCGGCGAAAAATTTCTACGCAGGGGGGATCAGAATCGTGTACCTACTGAATGCATGGTATCAGTTTTCACGTCGATGTCCCTGCCGCGTTTTTCCATTCTATACAAGGCCAGAACGCAGTCATAGGAAACTCGCGTATAGATTGGAAATCACTTTTTTACTAAGGTCTTCCAATCAATAGTACGCAAATACTCGCGTATACTTCGTAGTGACCTAATTAACTATCTTATTCCACTTTTGTCTCACTCTCACTCATTCTTATTTGTATTCAACTTGTTTGTGACGTAATGCACCTTGCGCTAAATAGCCTGCCTGGCTGGGAGCAACTTGAAAGTAGTGCTCGCCGGCCGCTACCGCGGCACCGCTCACTACGTTCGCTCGGCTCGCACGCGGTTGGTCACAGTTTTAACCTGACCTAACCCATTGCATATACCGTAATCTGTTCCATTTCACCCAGTTCAATTTATTTTTATTTTTGAATCTATATTATTAAAACTCATGTCAAGCGTAAGTGATGTAGTACAGTTTATAACCAGGTCGCGCGCGTCCACGTTACGAACGATACACGAGCAGTACGCAAAATTCGTGTATACATTGTAATCACAGATTTAAAAATACTCGTAGCATTACAATGTATACGCGAGCAGTTTCCTATGGCTGCGTTCTGGCCTTGTATAGATTGGAAATACGCGTCCCTGCCACCCTGAATATATGTATATTTGTAACCACGTTCTCGAAAACAGCTCTAACGATTTCGATGAAAGTTACAATATAGGGGTTTACGGGGGCGAAAATTCGATCTAGCTAGGTCTCATATCTTGGAAAATTCATTTTCTCCGTATTTTCACCCGAGCAGAGCTCGGTCGCCAAAAGTTTAAAACAAAATGGGTCCCTTAGAATAATGACATGGCAGCATTGAATTAGTATGTACATCGAATTAGTATGATATATCCTATAGTATTCAATGAGCATTCTCTATTTTCACTAGAGAACACTACTACTATACTAATCTAGGAGTTATTTAGTAAATTGCAATGTTATTTTAGTTATTCTTCTGACCTAGGACATTCATTTTATTAGGGAGGTAGGTACTCTATAACTGAACGATCAGCAGAAACATTTATTCTATTCTATAACTGTTTTATTGGCATTTGTTTTTAACATTACATAACATCACGCATGTATTCCTCAAAGGGATCGGCAGAGGTGTAACCATAGTACACCCACATTTCACCAGTTATGTTTAAGTCCCAAGTAAGGGGCAAGCAGGGGCAAGCTTATTGCCACCAACCAAGCACAAATCCGAAATCCGGGCTGCTACTGAGAAATTGCTGATGGTAAGACCCAATGACACTTTACCCAACCTAAAAAAAGACTACCTATATAAAATAAGTCTCCACCTACTTTGTATATTTTATCAAAAAATCGTTCACTTCGTGAGACTACTGGGGAGTTTGTTGCGCCACTTATTCTTGCCAGCTAAAGCACTAGGAAGTGGTGAAGGGCGAGCGTTTTGGAGGACTCTCTTATGTAATTTTGACGTTCGAAAATGCAAGGTTGCCTGGAAGAGATCGCAGAAAGCGATAAGGCCGCCCATTGTATGTTTTGTAGTGTTAAATTTATGATTAACTATGTATTTTCTGGTGTACAATAAAGTATATATAAATAAATAAATAATGCTCAGCCTAGTTTGAATGAATGACTTTTTATTTAATTTGACTGTACACACTGTATACAAATAAAAAAGGATTCCAAAGCAATCTCGCTCAATTTATCAGCCAATCACCGCTAGCTTCGACTCCAAAAAATATCTTTAGTTTATGATAAAAACGAATGGTCCATTCTTAACAACACAACGAATAAAATACACTATCGATACCCCATACCCATAAGTAATCTATAAACCCACTATAAATTTTTACTCAAGCTGAAAATATCTACATGTGAGATTCATCGCACTATAAAACCCGATTTAAAATTCGCAGCATGCACTTAGCCCGTTATTCAAAAGTGCATAGTGCATCGAAATCTTTTGAGGGGAAGCGTCGCAGCTGAAATTTGATTCTGTCGTTTCGATAAAATTACTAGTTTAATAAGTAAGGATAAACTTCATGGTGTAAAAGGCATTCGTAAACTTTGACGAAAGAAAAAAAAAAAAAATTTTTTTTTAACAATGTTCCAGTGTGCAGTTTTTTATAAGACTTAGGTTGAAATAACCAATAACATCAATGCAGCTACTTAGACATTCCACTTAACACTTAAAAATGGCTACTCACAAATTATTTACTTCTGTACAGAAAAAATATACCTATTTATATCTTTTCAGCGAAACATTGAGGTAGGTAATGAAATGACATAATTTACAAAAATAAAATAGTCAATTAAATATTACACACATCTGTTACATTATTCGCTCACTAATTACGTTAATTTTGCGTGACTCCGTCAAGCGTTCACCGCGATAATTGTCATACAATTAAGTACCTTTCCCGCCGGAAAACTGGCGTATTCTTTACAAGGTTATTTAATTTAACCACCAATGAGCTTAAATTACCCATTGTTTCTATGTTCATACATAAAAAATAAACATGAATGGCTCTTATAAAGCTTATAATTAAAGCTGACAATCTGTCAAGCCTTTTCGATTCAATATCAGTACATTTATGTAACATGAAGCGACTGACACTGACCTACAGTTGTAGAGCAACATCTATATTCCTATATATATTACTAGCTTTTGCCCGCGGCTTCGCCCGCGTGGAGGTCGGGAAATATCCCACGGGAACGTACTACCGGGATTACATAACTAATAGCCGAGGAAAAGGTCATTGACTCCTACCGCTGCGCCCGCGTTGCCGTCAACCATGTTTATTTTGTTCCGCGTAATTTTGAATATATCATATTATATTTTAAACTATTCATATAAATGATATGATTTCATGGCATATTTTAGTCTAAATTAAATGCCCAATTTAAATAACATATTTTATTGGATAAGGACTAATATGATATCGGTCAAAATAGCGTCGGAAATAACTATGAAATTTTTATCAAATTCTGAACGATAATATTGATTACTGTGGGTCCTCCTTCGAAGATAGACATATGCTATCCCGGACTTTTTTGGTGAACTTTTTACGATTTTCAATCCATCCGTCCAGTAGAACATAAATTTGATCTATCTCTTACGGTTTACGCCGCGCACGCCAGTAAAGCTCCCAGTCGACATGATTTTTAGGGTTCCGTACCTCAATAGGAAAAAACGGAACCCTTATAGGGTCACTCGTATGTCTGTCTGTCCGTCTGTCACAGCCAATTTGCTCCGAATGTAATGGACCGATTTAGTTGAAATTTGGTACACATATGTACTTATGCGGTAATAGTGGTCAAGTGAACAAATTTTGATATTTTGTTTTTTTTTTTCTTATATCTTTATAATACATTGGTACCTCCAAAAAATATTTCGTACTGTTCTTTAAATTTTTACTAACCTCCGGACTTGATGGAGTGACCTGAAGGTGTACTTCGGTGACTGCCACTGGAACTTCTCGACGAGTACAATTACCTACCTATCTACCCTACCTACCTACCCTATCTACCCTACCTACTTACCCCACCTACATACCCTACCTACCCTACCTACATACCGTACTAACCCTACCTACCCTACCTACCCTACCTACCCTACCTACCCTACCTACCCTACCTACCCTACCTACCCTACCTACCCAACCTACCCTACTTACCCTACTTACCCTACATACCTACCTACCTACCTACCCTACCTACCCTACCTACCTAATCTACCTACCTACCCTACCTATCTACCCTACCTACCTACCTACCTACCTACCCTACCTACCTACCTACCTACCTACCTACCTACCTACCGCTGTCTGCCTTAATCGAAATCCTATTAGTAGCATAACGTAATGATTTTAATGTTATTATCACCACTATCGTGAATGCATGCCTTGTACTTTTTGTTAGGTTAGCCCAGAACGGTCTTGATAAATATATACTTTTCCGTTGGATTTTCCAAAAAAAAATCGGTTCAGCCGTTCTTGATTTATAAATAGTGTAACTAACACGACTTTCTTTTATATATATATATAGAGATTTGTACAGCGATCTTTTTCCACACGGGCCGCTGCAAACACTCAAAACACAGGGTCCACTCATGACAGCGGCCAAGGGCGGACTGAGGTTTCTTTCGAAATATTTGTGAAATGAATCAAAACAGACCAAAAATAAAATAACCCTTAATGCAATCGATTAAGAGTCATTCGTAATAGCAAAATATTTGAAAAAGTTAGTTTCGGTTTTTATTTTGTTTTGCGGCTATTTACATGTGACATTTTAAAACATTTTTTTCCAAAGTTTTACAATTGAATATGAGCCTACTAATAGTATTTTTAGAAATGTTTAAATATATAATAGAACAAAACATGTACCTAAACTCAACCCAGTATCGATCGTATGTATCCGTCCATTGGTGAAAACCGTTTGAAAATCCGTTCGGTAGTTTTTAAGTTTATCGCGTTCAGACAGACAGACACAACGGGGGATTTTGTTTTATAATATGTAAGGATTATTAGAAGATATACGAGATTTATAGATAGACTACCGTTAACGACTGTCATAAAATAAAAAAGCAAAAGTATTAACGAGAAATAAATTTCAGTCAGATTGTACTCGGAAATTACTTGATAAGTTCAAATGATCAACAACAGACTTGTCGGGAGTCGTGAATAGAGACCAAGTAGTATCTTCCCAAACATACCACTTTCATGTTTTTACGGTAACAGATATCACAAAACTATTTATATATGGGGAAGGGTCAGAAAGCCGATTACAGGTCGCCTTAGGAACGGAAAGCTTTCGCTTGTAAGCCAGTAATGTGACTGGCTTATGAAGGACGAACTTATGATAAGTTGATAGAATATTGGGGATAACCCTGTTACAATGAATATGGCTTGATTTCAAAAGGGTGGTATATAAGATTGGTTCGTCTTTCGAAAGCAATAAGACTTTATGATTAGATATGTTAATACATAATTAGCATTAATTACTTATAGTGGAGCTCGTGGCTACGTATGAAAGATGGGTGACCATCTTTATATACCGAGACTCCTCCGTGCCTCGGAAAGCACGTTAAGCAGTTGGTCCCGGTTGTCATTCGTGGATCTTTGACAGTCGTTACGGGTCGTCAGAAACCCGAAAGTCTGACAACCAATCTTACCAAGTATCGTATGACCCAGTTACTGGATTGTGGTGGTCAGATAAGCAGTCGCTCCATGTAAAATACTGGTATTCAGCTGCATCCGGTTAGACTGGAAGCAACATAGTTGGGAAAAGGCTAGGCAATTGATTTAATACATATTAATCTACATTAATTCTATCAGCATCAATTTTCATGATTATAATTCGCTAAGATTTAACCAAGAGAATAAAAGTCCTCTTGCTTGCTCTCTTTATACAATTTCTTTTTTCTGTGCGTGAACCGAACACGCGACCTAGAACGCAAAGGCCCTTTGCTCAGCCGCTGAATTAACTGAGCCGATAAAACTAGAAAATAATATACAGTATATTAATTAACGAAAGCGGTTCCCGATAAAGGCTTGTGCAGACCAGCGCGACATGTCGCGCGACGCGACACGAACAATACAATTTCTAAGAAAACTTCACAGTATAACAATAACCGGTGTCGCGTCGCGCCACAAGTCGCGCTGGTCTGTACAAGCCTTAACCCGCAATAGTACAGCGTCAACAAGTGCAAAAAAAAAATACTATTCAATAACAAAAATATTTTTTTTTAATAATTAATTATTCACAAAAAATATTATGTTGATACGTAAAAGAAACACTGTACACGCGCCCTCGTCTTTTGTGCTATGTCGCGCTACTATTTTGATTTTAAACAGGTTGTTTCGAATTTATTGTAATTTTTTTTACTCGAATTTTTTATACTAATTATTATTAATGGTAACGAGTTTAAGGGAACGCCCTGTTTTTTTATCATATATATGTAATATCCGCTTGCTAGTAGATGTTACCTGCAACGAATAAAATAATTATCAAGCAACACAATTTACCCAAGGCAAACTAGGACAAGTAGCAAAATTATTAGCTTATAAATACTCAACAGGAAGTCAACGAAACCACAAATCCTTTACACAAACTCCTGTAACAATGTACCTACTGCACAACTACCCACAAATGTGTTTTTGTTCAACAACCGGTAACAATAGTAAGTTAATACATAATTCATTTTCCAGAATTAATCTTTGAAAGTGAATTACACTGGTCTCGGAAGATGTAAGTAATATAAGGTTTTATGGCGTCTACGAGGTATAACTTATTCATATTAGACAGTAATAAAAAGTACATAAATGTGACGGTGTAAAAGGGGGGACGTAATATAAGTTTTCCCAAACGGCTAACTTGCCGGGAAGGCTCTGATAGGCATCGGATTTGCTTGACTCTATTTCCCATATAGGGGAAGGATGGGCAGCTCGCCGTCCGATAAAGACCAGGCCCGGGTCGACGGCGCGTTGTGTTCCACGCGCGCCTTAAAGGGATGTCAGCATCAACTGACGGGGTCCGTAAGGACCAACGCCTACTGGGGTTGCGGGTTTGTCCGAAAGGGATATCACGGCCCGGCACACAGGCAACGGAAGGAACACGAGTGGGTTTTAATCAGTAAAAGTCTGACACGCCCTCTCACTTTGCCCAGAGCGGGAGAAGTCATTTGATGATTTCTCAACCTCAAAAAAAAAAAGAAAAAAAAGGACAGGGGAAGGATAGCTACAAATATCGGCACTATACATAAACCTATCCCACTCGTAAAGGACAACTCTTTTACGAGCACTTTTGAGGAAACTTTGAATGCTTGTTGCGACTTCCCCGGTAAATATTTCAACTAAATAGGCTTTCAAATAACATGTAGCTATGACTTTAAATCGAATACTTATTAATTACACCCTAATCGCTTTAGCATGGCAATAGCAGTCATTGACCTACCTACATTTTCTAGCATTCCTTATTTAAAAAACTGAAGTAAAGTCCGTCAACGTCCTGAATCGTGATCTTCAACATGTTCTAAAAATGAAAAACCATACATAGTTTATTGTTTGCTTTCCTACGGAGAGATATTAGGGAAAGGGCAATGACCGGTATTGCCACGCTAAAGCGATTTGGGTATAGTTACTAAGGAGTAGGTTTAGACTGAAACCTTTGGATTGAAAAAGTTATTCTAGTTTTTAGGCTATTCCGCTTCAATGTCCTTTAAGTTCTCTTTATACATACATACATAAACTCACTACAGAAACTACGGAAGCAGCAGCAGCTGTCTTTATACTGCTGTATAATTTTATTATTATATTGCAATATAAATCTCACCTGAGATACAATTTCAGACCTTTAAATATGGTAATACAAAACACAAAAGCTCCTAAACTTTGACCCACAAAAGAAAACTCTTTTCTTAGAGATTTTGGTCCTCAAAGCGGCAGTTTGACACTGACGCCCCTCCATAAGCTGAGCTTGATCACCGGTCCCATAAGGATCGTAACCCCGTGTCTACAGCCTACCACACAGGAGTATGAATAAGGTATAGAGCGTCTTGGTATACGTTGATGCCTGTCGCCAAACAGGAACAGAAAAATGATATTTGGTATTTTAATGTTTTACTGAAGTGGTTCTATATATTAATAGGTGAAGCAAAAACTTTGTACCCCTTTTTACGAAAATAACGCGGACGGAAGAGTTTGAATTTGCACAGTTAAAATTTATATGGAGAAGGAGTGCAGCTTATATGTTTATATAATATGCATTCGATTTTTTTTTTTTTTTTTAATTGCTCACTCTACCAAGAGTGTTTGACACACACAGTCTTTTGTTTATGGTTAAAGATGGCTTGACCTTAGAATAAAAACATGGTGAAATGGAATTAGTATGAAATATCCTACACTTTCCTATCAAACTTAAAATTTAAATGAATCATGGGCAATATCGACCACTGGGCGACCACTAGTCGCGATCTCTCGTGACTACAGTTAATGTCATTGCATTCTGCTGTTACACTTGGGTACAGTCGCCAACGGATTTTTTTTATGTTGTGCTTTGTTAAGCGTTTATGTTGGCAAATAAAAACTGAATCCATTAACGTAATGTTAAGAAAGCAGCAGATTTCATACACAATTTTTTCCCAGGACCGATTAATATACCGTTCTAGTGCCACGCTCATGCTCAAAAATACCTACGTAGGTTTATTCACGGCTCGTCTATTCAATACGCTATGACCGCCATATCTCGAGACCTTACTCGGAGAACTTTACGAATGGGCAATAGTATTCGTTTCATTGCACCCTGGTGCGTACTGGCGCGATATCTACTCCATACTGGGCTGTTTGACAAAGAATTTGCCATTTTAATTCAGTCAACTTTATACTTCCTAAGTGCTGTCACGTTTGTCTTGTAACATTAGAAATTGTTAATGTTTTTGGAAATGCCGAAGAGAAGTTACTAGTATACTAGTATATATCACTAGTATACTAGTATATGTCAAACGTATATTTCAAAAAACAAATCACCATCATCAAATCTACAATGCTACTCAAAATAAACGTGTTGTAAAGTCAAATGACCAATGAGTAGCCAGAATGTCACAGCCCAATGGAACAATTCTTTCTTTTTCATGTGGTAAGTGGCTAACCTGGTGTCGAGAGTTTTTATGCCGCCGATGGGCCTCTGACTTGGCTTCACATGCTGTCGAGAAATATCTCTCAGGCATGCTCTCAGGTTTCTTCACGCTGTTTTCCTCCACCGTTTTTTAAGCAAGTGATAATTATACAATACGCACATGAATCCGAAACGTCACAGGTGCGTGCCTTAGGTTTGAACTGGAGACCTATGACTTGGCAGTCCGACCCTCACACCACCAGGCTATCACGACGCTTCCTACAAAAAACTAGTTCATAACGCGTTTTTTGACGGCGGCAATTCTGTTCACACGCATCACTAATCGTGAAAAATTACGGACAAGTTTTAAATCACGTATCGTCTTTTAAAAATCACGTTCGTCAAAAAACATGAATCGTGATTTTTTTGTGACGGATCCGCTGAAGCACTCGTCCAAGACTGAACTCTGAATCACGAATCAAGTGTGAACATCTATTCGAATATTATGACGAATCTCTCAAACTCGTTTCCGTATCCAATGTGAACGTGAATCGTTGTTTTACGAATCGTCAATGACGGGTCCCGTGTGCCGACAGTGAGCTGAGTGAGAATGAGCTGTAAGTCGTTTCCTAGAATCTGAAAGGGATACCGTGGCCGAAAGGGATACCGTGGCCGAAAGGGATACCGTGGCCGAAAGGGATACCGTGACCGAAAGGGATACCGTGGCCGAAAGGGATACCGTGGCCGAAAGGGATACCGTAGCCACGGTAACGTACTGGCAACTGAAGGAACACGGTTGGGTTTTTGTCAGTAAGAGTCTAACACGCCCGAAAATCATCAAATAATTTCTCCGAAGAAGGAGAAGTTATTTGATAATTTTCCACCCAAAAAAATAATAATTGTGTCCTAGAAATTCATTCATTATCATATTAGTAGTGCCGTAAATGCCGATTGCAGAGTGCAAAAATAATTTATTTTAGCACTTTGCAATCGGCATTTTGTTTTTTTGTTTTGATTGTTTGTTGTGATTTGCCAGTGTCGTAACACAGATTACGCAATGTAAGTTGTCCTGGCCCTGACATCAAGCAATAAATAAAATTGTCAAACTACTGCTTGAGTACTAGGCTATTTTGTATGTGTTTTTTATGTATTTTTTTTGTAATGTGGTTTTTGTTTGTGCAGAATAAACAATTTTTCTTTCTCATCTTCTTTTAAATATCCCACTCTACAATTGTCACGACTTAGAAGAAAGTTTATCAATAAACTAAATATACCAACAACTATTATAAATATATGGTACAGTCACGGCACGCCTATTCACAATATACAAATCCGAACGCTATTCAAAGTGACACCTGATGCCATCGAATGCAATTCCCTGCCTCGGGGACTACTTCGCTACGTACGTGAGGCAAATGGACCTCACAAGTATATACGGGGGCGTTCTTCGTTTTGGACCATTAGAAGCGAATGAAGGAAACAAAGTGAAGTATGGCGGCCTTAATGCACAAAGAAACGTGGTATGTAAGTTGCAGCAGCTGGTACGAAAGCGGAACCCAGATTTATCGAATTTCACTAAAGGAAAAAGTTTGTTACTGCATCTTGGAGATGGATAATCCATTCGATATTGGAAGTCCATTTAAATGTAGAGAATATAATGTGATCACTTATGACATATTTATGCCGAATAGCTATGTCATTTTCTAGATTTTGTTTTTAAATGGTAAGCGATCACTGACAGGTCAAAATACACACGTTTCAGAAACAAGTCATACACTTCTGCACATAACCCTTAACAGCGTTCATCCTAAAAATTGGCAACGTCAAAAATGTACCTGTTTTGGTTATTTTGGCAATATTACTGTATGGAAATAAGAAATGTGGCTTACTATCGAATAAGAATATTAATAATGAATTGCAATTATTATAACATTGAATTTTATGTTATACCCGTTTTAGGTGTAAAAAAGGCATTTGGAAAGTTTCCAAATCTTTTTTTTACATCTAAAACTAAATATTCGGTATTACGATATTAATTATTGCATTTCGTAATCAATATTCTAGTTCGCTAGTTAGCCACATTTCTTATTTCCATACAGTAACATTACCAAATTAATCAGAACATCGCAATATTTGACATCTCCTTGCGACGTCGCCCACTTTCAGAATAAATGCTCTTAAGCTATCATAATTGAGCTTAGTTCTGCCAAAACGAACTTACCCACATCAAAATCATCATCATCAAAATTTCTGCTATTTTCCGAAGTCATTGTACTCATTTTGGATGGTAAACGATGATTATTTTTAAATTTGTTCTTAGTATAAGTTTTGGTTGTATATTTGACTGATTTGGATAGATATTAATAAACTACATTTCGAGTATTGAATTGGTTTGACGCATTTAGCAGCATAAGTAATGAGCGTTTGTGGGTTGGCTCATTTAGACAGAACTAAGTCCAAAGAGATGGTCTCTTGCGATTCGCAATTGTTTGTGTGCGAGTATCACAATCACTACACATGACAGACGACGAGATAGATATGGTCGCAGTTACAAATTCAACAATCCGTCGCTTGTAGCTCGTCGTAGAACACGTAAAATAAACTCCTTTTGCCTATCAAAACAACCCCAAACTAGCGGCCAGTAGACGAATAAATATTCACCGAGCTACTGCTATCATGTTATGTGCAATGTAAATTCAGGCCTGAAACATTTAGACCACGTAGTAACCCTCGGTTGGGGATACGGAACCCTTTGTAGCGATGCGTCTGGAATGCGATACTGGATTGTATCGAACTACTTTTGTTTTTATTTCTTGGTCACTTATGTGAAGATGTTTTGCGTTTTATATACTGACAGGGTAGATAAAAGTTAGACAGATCTTGACAAATAAAGAAAGTAGGATATACGGTACTTATAACAATATGTATTTTTGAAATTTCTGTTAGTTCCGGCTAATCTCCGAAACGGCTGGACCGATTTTGACCGGACTTTCACTGGCATATAGCTGATGTTAAAAGGAGTAACTGAGGCTTTTTAAACTTTCATTTTAGAAAAAGAATTAGGGTTCACACGAGGATAGCCTCGGGCAGCAGCTAGATTTTTATTATAAAGCTTAAAATCGAGAAACTGCCTACCTCACTCAAACGATTATATACTTTCACACGATTATTTTTAAGTACATTTCGAACTGGGTAAGTATTTGTGTTGTTTGATTTACTTAAGGGTTTACCTAATTCATTCATTTGAGCTAACTGAAACATGTTCTGGCTTTTGAAATAGCTATGCTTACATTTAAATAGCAGTTCATAAACCAATACCTACACTATAAGTAGTTTTCTAGAAAACACTATGAACGATCTGATTGTTCCTGAACAATGCTGTAAATGGTAGCCACATAAGTATTTTTTTAAATTTATTTTGAACGTCACTAAGCAATCAAAATGACTGAATAAAAAACACAAAATAAACAAGCTCTCATTTATTATACAGTACATCTAGTCACCTTTAAACCCCATCCAATTTATTTGGACGATATCCGGATAACCACAATGATGTTGACAAATCGACCAGCCACAATGTTCCGCCTTTTTGATGTTCGATCTTTTAGCTACAGTTATCGAACGATGCGAGTTCTCGATAAACTCGATTTTTTTGAATTCTCAATAAATTCTAACGATGCGAGTTCTCGATATGTTTCGATGAATCCGATAAAAGCTCATCCGTTATCTGTATAGACATTGTTGCTGTATGATTTTGAAATAAAATTTATGAATGACCAATGTTTTTTTGGGTATTTTTTGTGTTTAGATACCTTTTTTGTAACAAAAGTGGAGGCAATATTTATATGCATAATATAATCATAATTCTTTGTATTCTAATTTAATCATTTATTAAAATTTTGATTTTTTTTTTGCAATTATATTTTATTTCGATTTTTATGTTACATTTATACATTAATTGATCTCATCATGACTAATATAGTAAAAAAAAATGTAATGTTAACAAAATATTGTCATTTAAACAGTCTGAATTAAACAATTTATTTTTATTTTTTTATAAGTAGGTATACTACGTATTACTATGTAATTTGTATAAAATGTGTACAATTTTAGCATCATAGATACAAGCAATAATGTTAACATTCCTTTATATACACACACTACTACTTACTTACTTTTACTTTATATACATATTTGGGCCATGATTCTGTAATTAATTATGTATATCTAGTTAATTTAAATTCAATAATAAATTACTCTCTGTTTACGTAAACATAATAATTATTTAAGCTCAAGGCTTGATTTGCCGGCTCATCATGTAAATTAAGATGAACCAAATTACAGATTAGGTCCTTAGCTATAATTATTAATGTAAACCGGTTTTGGTATTTTAATTATTCAGGTTTGGCTTACTGGCTTTTAGAGGTACCTTTGAACTGTTAATTTTGTATGCAATAGGTAGGTATACGATAACCACGATGTTGTTTGAATTTATTGACCAGGAAATAAATTTTGGCCTACTCTGACCACCGATGATATTTTGTCAATAGATTTATGTCGTGGACACTTTATTGTGATAAAGTGATGTTTCTTGCCGGCTCTTCTCCATAGGAAACGACCAATTGGAATCGTGCACCTAGCTTCTGACGTTTCATAAGTGCCCATGTAGGTTTATGTGAAATAACATACTCGTAATTTGAATTTAAAAAATAAAGTGTTTCTTTCTTTTTACACTATCACCAGTTTTTGAATTGAGAATTTGAGGTTGAGAACTTGTCAAACTCGATGCTTTAGCTTTACCCGTGACATTCAAAATTTATTTGCAACAAATGAATTTCACATATAGAAGAGTTTGATAAGTTCTCAACTTCAAATACTTAATTCAAAAACGAGGTTTATCACTCCGGGTGTGTTTTATTTACCGCTGTTTTTTGTGGGTTTATTATAGGTACACCTCTGCCTTACCCTTTGCAGATAACTGGCGTGATGTTATTATATGTAATACTTTAAGTACCCACTTAACTGCTTTCGCTAAGTGGCATCCTCATAAGTCTATTATATTTCAGTGCTATATTTCATAACACCACATTTACGTCATAAAACGGAAGCACGCTAAGTATCTGCATAAGTATGTACTTGCATGTACCATTGTAGACGGTTCTAATTCCCGACCAACACAGGATTTCCATTAGCCAATGGGACGTAAGTTTTCTTAAACTGCACTGTTATGCAACGTCATATGTGGTGTAACGTAATTTTCTGATGGAAAGAAATAATAAATACTTAGTTTCATAAGGTTGGACGACCACAAAATAGTGTGCTTTCTTTAAAATTACAATATAATAACCTACTAATTTCGTAGCAAAACATTATAATGTTTGGGTACGAAATGTGTTGGTTTATACACTATAATATAATTGGTAAATAACGTGTTAATCATCAGTAGTCAAGTCCTATATTTCAATTGCTTGCGTTTTAAACCGATAAGCAAAATATAATTACAAAAATGTTTTTCAATTTCTTTTGTAAAACTTCAAATGACTAAACACTTATTACTACAACTTTGTGGAACTTCTTTCTTTTTTCAACATAGGTTAAAGGTTAATAGGAAAGAACCACAAAATGACTATTTGACCAACGTATTTCTCCAACAATCTAAAATCATGAGAGGCAGTATCGACCACACTTCCTTCCCTTACTGATGCAATTCCATCACCTGCATCAAAACATCCTACCCTACTTACGTAAATACTCCACACTTCGCTGTTTCGTTTTCAACAATCCCATCAAATCACATCTCTAAGGTAGGTAGGTACCAAGGGAACTGATTGAATTGAATCCCCTCTACCGACGCCATATTTCTTTTTCCGGTTTTCCCCAAATTGAACTTTTACCTACAGTTAAATGTACTTTAATCTGATTGAACTCGCGACTTAGATAAATCGGGTGAAGTAAACGACATCG
This sequence comes from Agrochola macilenta, assembly GCA_916701695.1. Taxonomy (NCBI): domain Eukaryota; kingdom Metazoa; phylum Arthropoda; class Insecta; order Lepidoptera; family Noctuidae; genus Agrochola; species Agrochola macilenta. The sequence goes on along the minus strand of OU753560.1, from coordinate 14,636,960 downwards.
GTTTTAAAATGTCGGAAGTAGTAAAAAGCAGATATTGTGTTGTGATTTATATCGTATTTTTCGAATGAAAAATGTAACTTTTGGGTGCTTTTAATGGCTTTTCTGAAGTGTGTAGGAGATTGATTTGAAGTATTTGCAACTGATTGGTGTACATTTAAATCTGTACCCTATGATATATTATAATGTAATGTTATTTCTCTGGTGGTTTTAACAATTCATAGAAGAAATGCGGCGGGGCGAATTTTACGCACTTCTGGCAGCCCCTTATCTAAACAGCCTGGTGTGATATTAGTCTTTATTATTTTTTACCAATCAATAAAAAAATTGAGGTGGAAAATGTAGGAAAATAAACAAAAATGAAAATCGGCTCAAAAAATATCGTCCCGGTTTATGAGCCATAAAACTCGCTGTCAATCATAACAACAAAATTTTCAAGCTACAAATCGATCGTTTTTCTAACCCGCTGTGCTCATAAGAAATGCATGCTCTTCCACTTTATTTATTTACATGGGGTTAGCCGATAAATCCGGGACTTGCTATGGCTTGGGGGACTTTTATTGAACTTTATATTTAGTCCACACCCATCGGATCAATAAATGGACGTTAAGTTGGGTGCAACAATGTCTATTGTTTTTACGATTTTTGGGATCGCTTGGGCGCAAGAGATTTTATTTTATTTTGTAGACATATCGTTCAGTACTGTGACCGTACCGTTTTGTCTCCTTCGTTGGAAATTGTCTTTTTTATCAATTATTAGGTGGATAATACCCGATTGCTGCTTCTAAAAAGGTATCAAAAGTGTGACACAGTAAAATCTATTTTAGCCGTTAACGAGAAAAATCTTTAAAATAGAAAACCTTCAAAACCCCAAAAATGTCTATTAGGTACAATACTTTTAACTGAATCAATAAAAATACAAGTGCATGTTTAAGCCGAAACAACAACGTAATCAAAATTTTATTCCATACTAATTAAAGAACTTAGAACGGTTTACGTTTAGAATGCACGTTGCATTCTAAACGTAAACCGTCCAATAACAGTAAACTTAAAATTAATTTACAAACTGCACAGCCTAGCAAAATAGCCCGGTAAAGCGCACGCCAGGGTACAGCTTAACAATAATTGTAGTTGGCTATTTACAGCATGTAATTAACGAGGCGACACACAAGAGACGAGCCCAATTTGTCATGGCCAGCCGGGGCGTAGCGGTGTCGTAGCTGTGCTACGCCGTAGCGCTACGCTTATAGGGCTTGATGAGGTTTAGTTATTAGAAAGGGTTTTTTTTGTTATTTAACTATTTGTTCGTCTAATTAAAAACTCGTGGGCTTTGAAAGGGTTTTGCAAATGCATAATATGAAAAATTAAAATTTGTTATATTTTGTTTTTTTGTTAAACAAAGTATTATTCCTAATTACAATAATGTTATTTGCCTACAATTTAAAGTAAGAAGTAAGCAGTAAGCAGTTTTTACCATCGCTATGATGACAACAACTGTCTGCGTGATATACATTATCTCCATGAAAAAAGTTATACCGTTACCTTTTAATCTTATTTACACAGTACAACTACACAAAGCACTGTTTACCCGTCTAATTCAAATATCGGTTAGCAGAAGTCGCAAAATCACCAAGCATCGTTGCAGCGGCGGTGCGGTGCAGCTGCGGTGCGGCTGCGGTGCGGCATCGGTGCGACCGGCCGGTGCATTACACCGGAAACATTGTCCGATTGTTGCGGTCCCGCCGTAATGGGCTTAATTCTGATGCGGCTTTCGGCTTTTAGCCATTGTTTACCTGCGCACGATACACCGAAGCAAACATAAATCTGAATTTGTATAGGTAACGTTTTTGTGCGCGGCTGTACGCAACGCGGTTGTTTTTTGGTGTGTACTTCGGTTTGGGGTGCAGAGAAAAACGGATATTGAAAATATAGTGCACTAAAAGCTTGTGATAATTTACGCTGTATCAAAATTAGTGTCGATATGTGAAAAGTTTAGTTTATTTATATTAAGTAACAGGATCTTTTATATTAATTATTAATGTAGGTCTGTACCTAAATTTAATCAATTCTGCGAATTCTGAAATTAATTCAGTGAATTGATTAAATTATAATACGTGAATATAATACAAACATTATATTTATATAATTATGAGTAACTAATAACAAGAGCAATAACCTCGCCCCAAAGATTTAAATCGTAGATATGCCGTGCCTCGTCAAATAATGGTCACATTTTTTTTTCATTTTGACGCCTCTGATACACAGTGTTACAAAGACTTGACTTGATTGTCATGGAAATACCATTGTTAATGTGCGAGCTCACTCTCCTCAGTACGGACACTTTTTCATGCGACTTAGTACGGTGAGGGCAAATCTACGATTTAAATCTTTGCCTCGCCCATTATTACATGGGACCTGAACATAACTAATGGTGAAATGTAGGTGTACTATAGGTACACCTCTGCCTAACCCTTCGGGGAATACAGGCGTGTTGTTATGTTTATGTGGTGTGTACGTATATGTCGTAGTAAGATCTTGATATAGTTATATCCCGAGGCATATACATAGCTGTATACCGTAATATAGTTATATGAAAGCGGTTCATAACTGTAGGAGTGCCCTAATTTTGTTACTGCGGCCAATTTTGATGAAGCACTCGCCGCCCGCTGCCGCGAAACCGCTCACTTCGCTCGCTCGGCTCGCGCGTCGTTGGTCACAGTTCTAACCTAACCTAACCTATTTGGTTTACTACTAGATCGTGCTCGTATCATGGTCATATTCATAATAAGACAGTTATGAACCGTTTCCATATGACTATATTACGGTATAGAGCTAAATCCCTAGGGATTTAACAATATCACGGCTATAACCATCTTACTGTGACTTATATGTATGAGTCTTTTACTTCTGTCTACTAAGTCATGTCAAGGATTATAATAAACCTAAATATATAGATAATACAATAAAATAGATCACAAATAGTCAACCCGTTTATTCTCGTATAGCCAAACGTTTTGTGGACGACTGTACAAACGCCCGTATTTATTCTAGGGCTCGATGTTTGGAAAAAAGGTAAAAAATATTTGTGATAGCAACCGAAAAAGAACTGCTGCTTTTTAGGTACATAGACACAATGTTATTATTACACGTATGATAGTGTGATTTTTTTATTATGTTCAGCTTGAAAAAGCCCGATATTAACTAGTTTTTTTTTTTATGTGGCACGTTATATAAATGTCTCAGCCATCTGGTTAAATTAGCCAGCCAGTTGGATGCCTAGACCGATAGTTAATTGAACTAGAATCATTCAACGTTTAACAATTTAGCATACTAAAAGTCAGCCCTTTGAAGATGACAGACCAAGACTCAGCCAAGTGATTTAAATGATGAAAAACATTCTGCGAGCAACTTGAAAATTGCGCTCGCCGGCCGCTACCGTGGCACCGCTCTCTTCGCTCGCTCGGCTCGCGCGCGTTTGGTCACAGTTATAACCTAACCTAACCTATTTTACCCAGAACTAAATTACTACACGACATTCAGCCATCTGGGCTCAATGACTTGGCTAGTTGTCCTTCAGATTTTTTCTTTGCGTTTGATGAACGGCCTAGGCGTCCAAGTAGCTGGCTATTTAAACCCGATGGCTGCGATATAAATACCACCTCAATAATGTCCCACTGCAGGGCAAAAACCTCTTCTCATACAGAGAAGGCACGAGCATTGATCACCACGCTTGCTCAAGATGGATTGGTGATTTCCGACTTAAGTCCAGTTTTTCCGCACGATGATTTCCGTCACCGATGTTAGTGACGTCCAAGATAAACTTAGAAAGTATATATGAGAAAAAGTCGCATTGGTACTTGCCCGGATTTGAACCCTCATGCATGAGAAGCGAGGCCTTAACCACTGGGCCATCATGAAAATAAAAACTCAACATTTTGTAAAAATCATAGGACTAATTTTTTTTACTTTTATTATTCAAGTGTTGATGATATTGATTCTTTTAAAGAACTTATCACTGCCAAGCCATAGTGTTACGCTATGACATTATTTTCGATAACAGAGTCGTATTCATAGCTATAATTTCAAACCAACACCAGTTACTTCCCTGAACACAAACAACGTTTACATATTCAAACCCAAACCGCCTCTAACACATTGACGTACAACGAATTTAGTATCAAACTTCCAATTTTATGACGTCACGTTACAGTACAACTGTTGGGCCAAAAGTTAAATTGAAACTGGTAGGCAAACCGCACTCACATGATTTATTAGCCGCATGCGAATACGTTACATTCTGACTGTACATATGTATGTAATTGAGCGTATTGTACTCGGCCACCTAAGGGATTCGAGGTTAGAACTGTACTGCATTATGTTTAGCCATAACCTTTGAAACTTTCGGTCGTAAGAGGTTATGTGTTTAAGTTCGGAAGTAATCAAGTTTGAGGTGTCTGTTTTGTTAATTGCAGTGGCATATTTAAGGTAGGTGCGTCACCACACATATTATGTTAGATCTTAAAAGCCTACTGTTGAACAAGAGCCTTCGAATTAATGATCAGAAGAGAAATAGCCACAAACATCACACGCGGTAAATCCATTCGTGATCGTATTTTATGTAGGCATAATTACTTATTGTTAACTACTTCTTCCGTCGTTTAGTGGTTTAAATTTTTCGATAGTTTATAATCTATCGGAAATAATACCGATAGATTATAAACTAACGGTTCTCAACAATCTTACGGTGACATATACAAAACTTAAATACCTACTCGACCACAATGTATCCCCGCGGCAGATTATTTTTTCGCGATTACCATTTTGGTCCTATAGTGAAAATTGTTCAGTTTCATGGTCTGTACCACACCTTTAAATATGACCACACCTTTCTGATACATGCTGTATATAAAAGCGAGCATGCAGAATGTTTTACGGTAAAAGTAAATGTTAGCAATGGAAATATTGAATATCCCATCGACATCATTTAGTGCAGGCCTCTCCAAATACTTGTATACCAAATGGTCTGAATAAATATAAATAACTAAGTCAAATAAACAGTCCGCGTCATTAGCTTTGAAATAGGCAACTTTGTTTGTGTTTATTCGAACCAATTCACACGCTTAATTTGTGCTAAAACATGACTTCGTGGTACTAGTTAATTTGAAGTTGTACGTTAAAAATATAAAGCAACATTTAGGTGTATAATTATAATCATGTTAGGTTAGTTCATTCTTTTTAAATTATACAAGTGACTTTAATCATAACACCTCTGATTTTAGTGGAGGAGCAAGTCACTTACTAAAAAGAAAATGACTCATTCACTCATTGCTGCTCATTCCTCACTGCTGCACTGGTACAAATGAGTTAATAAATAATGTTATGTTTAGTAACTCGTCGTTTTTAAGGTATCGTACCTCAAAAGGAAAAAACGGAACCCATAAAGGATCACTTCGTTGTCCGTCCGTCAATCTATCGAGACCCATTTTCTCAGGAACGCATGAAGGTATCAAGTTGAAATTAATACCAAATAATTATGTTCCCTTGGAGTTCTAAAAAAATCAAGCTTCAAAGTTAACACAATAAAATAATACGGGCATTTATGTGATATATTTTGATACTCGAAAATAAACCAAAACCTACAGGATACTTCCCGTTAACCTAGAAACATGAAATTTGGCAGGCAGCAAGGTCTCACAGCACAAATAAAGGAAAAAGTCCGAAAATTGATAATTTGTAATTTAATAAAATAAAAATTGCGATTAAAAAACTTACATTTGCAGTTGGACCCTGTTAACCAGAAAAGATCTACGCATAGTGTAATGAAACGTTGGTTGGCTCTTTCTGCATAACACAGGGTCCAGTTGGAGAATTGACAATGACGCATGGAACGTGTAACGTGTATAGGAGAACATGTTTCACAAGTATTAAGTTAAGTTTGTTCTTGGGATAAATTTATCCCAACTACGGAACTTCAACACGAAGCTTCATTGTGCGTGGTCTGACACGCACTTGATCCGATTTTTTTTCTACGAAATTTGTCCATCCCATTTCATGATTTTCCTGTCCTTATCCCAACTTATTTCAGGTACGTGCCGCATGTCATCTTCTTCCATACTCTGTAATAATGTCATGTGTTATGTCTTTGGTCCGTGGCCTTAACAGCAACCAATGAAAAACATTGTTTTTACTTTTTATTTATTGGTTGAACACGAGGCTTTTGGCTACTTTTGTAAGTGTGAATTTTATGTGTTTTTGTCTTTATATGTGCGTTTTGTTTGTGCAGAATATACAACTTTTCTTTATTTTCTTTCTTACTTTAATAGTAGTCACCCGTTTCTAGACATATTATCATCTATCACACAGTCCATCCATCGTTTCTTTGGTCTTCCACTACTCTTAGTCATTCTCTTAGCCATTCACATACATACTCTCGTCAAGTCAGTGATCACCCCTTTTCCAGCCATAATTATCATCTTTCACACCTCTGACTCTCTCTGGCTTCAAAAACGGTGAAGGAAAACATCGTGAGGAAACCGGCATGCCTGAGAGATATTTCTCGACGGCATGGGAAGCCAAGTCAGAGGCCCATGGGCGGCTTTAAAACTCTGACACCAGGTTAGTCACTAACCACACGAAAAGAAGAAGATCTTTCACACAGTCCAACCATCGTTTCATTGGTCTTCGAAACTTTCTTCACTACATTTTCCCATCTATGCCATCATAACAAAGATGCCATCCATTGCAAGAGTTTGTCCTTCATATTAACTAAATTCAATTCATTAATCACAGAAGCAGCACAGTATTATTCAAAGCCACTAACTAAACAGTAACTAAATCTTCCAGTTAAAACTAAACTGATCACGGTCAGAGGCACGCGATAAGTCCGGAGTAGATAAGGCGCAGTTAATCCGCAAGAACAAAGGCGTCTGTCCCGGGGCTGTGGCGCGATTTCAGCCCTTTGTGGCTATTCTTGAAGTTTGAGTTGCGTACGCGACTTGGGTGTGTTAATATTTGATGTTTTTTTTTTTTCAGTCTGTTCCAGGAAGAATACAAGTAAAATAAAGAAGTAGATTTTTTAGTTATATTTGCAGCATCGAAATTATTTTTATATATTCTTGGGACTGTAGAACAGCTTCAACCTTCAAACATATAAAAGTTATCTCATTTAGTCAGTTTTTAGCAGCAGATGATTGTTTGATTGAAATCCCCAAAAATCCCAGTGAGAGGAAAGACAAGGTTTTGGACTAAAAATCTACAAAAAAAAATAGTTTCTACCGAATACTTGTTTAAGAATCGTTCCTATAAAGTTTGGTACTATTTCCTTTTTGCAGGAGAAGAACTCTAAAAATAAAAACCGTTGTATTTAGGTACCTTTACATTTACTTTTTTATTAAATTTATATTACCTACATAATTTCTAAGATTTACACTGTATTTTACCAATTTTTATTATTGAATATATATGTTCTTATTATTTATTTTATTTAATCTAAAAATAAAAATTGCCTTTATCTGCATCCGCCCAAAAACAGACTATGCCCCGTGCGATAGTCTCTTGACCACTACAAAACTACTCGTCACCTTATCGCACAGTTTCCATAATACTACCCTCACCAAATCCTAGCCACGGTCCCGTCGACGTCTGTGTCTGAAACGTTATTATCTACTCTCAAAGGGCCTCACTTCCATCTCGCTGGTCTTAACAAATGTTTCTTTTTACGCACCCTTTGATCAGCTAAGTCTTGAGGAAGGTAGGTGCTGCGTGTGACTGATGTGTAGGTGAATAAGGGTTAAATTAAGGTGTAGCAAAGCTATGGTCAAACTGGAGCGAGCAAAATACGGGAGTTGCGAGACCCGAATGCGCGTGTCGATTGTTTTAATGACTAGGATGTCACGTGAGTATTGACGCCAGTTTAAACACCTCCACAAGTTAGTTGAGATAAGCGGCGCCTGTAAGGGTAAGCGTATGCTGTGACGCTGGTGACGCAGGTCCACGCAGCGCAAGGCAGACCAGATGCAAAAACGTACTGACAGCTACGTACCCTGCGGCGCAAGCACGTGCCACGCAGACATATGTCTGTACTGCTCTACGTCTCGCTGCACGCGTCTCGTAGTGCGACGCGTGCAGGTCGTCACTTGTTTTTTACCACTGATTCATATTTTTTTTATACGAATGTATCTGTGTAGCTGCGTCACAGCATGCGGTCGCGGCCGATGTCTGCCTCGCCTGCCCTACCCTGAAAAATCTGTACTATGCTGTGCTGTCACCTGCGTCTCAGCATACGCTTAGCCTAAATCTCGCCCCGTATCCCGCTCGCGCGCCCGCTTTAGTTTCGCCAGAGCTTTATGGTCGTTGAAAAGTAAAACTAAAGCAGTACAACAGGGTAAACTAACGTATTATGGTGGTAGAAAGGAAAAACTGGTGCACAGTGGTACAGGGTGAAATAAGTTACGAATGTTGGCGTTTATTTCTGATGCCTTGAGGCTATTTTCACGTGCAAACGGTTGCCATGCGAACGGTGCTGTACTGTGTGTTCAGTACTGTGTACAATCTTTAAATGACCTTTGACGAATAATGGTTAAAAATATAACGTGACAGAGGGACAAACTCATTGATACATTGATAGGATCAGATACTTGTGTTTTTAGTTTTAGAACATTTTACATAGTGTAAGCAATCGGATTTATTTTACATATGTTTTAGGAAGCCGGAATTTCCCGTGTTTTTGACAAACTTTTGACTTTGATTGTCGCTGCGATGAAATTGCGAAATACGAATTGAAATTGAACGATTTTTAAGTACGAGTATTGACCTTTTCAAAAAATACGGGCATAAAATATAAATTTAAATTAAAACATAAATGTATTGAAACAAAGAAAAATACAACTTTCACAGACGAAAACAAAAACAACGTTTAAAATACTGAGAAAAACGAACCCGATTGATATTGTTATGTCTGCAAAGTTTATCGAGCAAAAATATCTGAACTGCAATTGAAAGAATAACTTAACTTGTACTATACTTATATGCAGTCATTATAAGTTACTATTAGCATTTCAGCTTTCAGCTCGATGGTTTGACTTTAATACTCTCTATGAAGACTTAGGGAACTCTCTGGGTCTTTGTCTTCGACTACTGAGACAGAATGACGTCGAAAAGTTGTCTAAAACTATCCTTTGGATACTTACAGACTATTAGCTCTTGGGAAAATGTCGTCCAGAGAGGCCATTGGTTAGCACTTGTTGTTTTTGGAACTTATAGTTGAGACGTGTCCCCGTTAAGTTTTGAGTTAAATCATAGATCTAGTTTTTTAGTTTTGTAATATCGTCAAATAAATGCAGAACAATTTTTTATGTCGTCTTCTTTTATATAAATGAGCGATCGACTTCCGATATTTAAAAAAAAACAAGCTTCGTTGGAGGCCTAAATTGGATTTAGTTGGTGACAGTAGATTTTCTAAAGTTCAAGCCAATTTGCAAGTGACAGATCATAATCTATCACTTAACTAATTGAAAATCTGTCACCATTCAAAGAAAAATAAATACTCTCAGATCAAAATTAAAGCCACTTGCCCATTTTAATATCCAACGACATCAAAAATACAATACCAATAAAATAATGGATTTTTCTGTAGAAATCCATCACATTATTCCCCCCAGTGGACACAATACATCTTAGCGATGAAGGCGTCAAACAAAATTGAAAGGGATCTAATGGATCAGTTTTTTTTTCAAAGAGATTAGAAAAACTTTTTTCGGGATCAAAATTCATAATTAATTTGGCACCCCAACTTTTGAATGAAGGCGCTTACAATGGACTGCATTTTGTAAAGTTTTGAAAACGGACTGGAATTGAGGAAATGGAGCAATTGTTCAGTATTAACCTGAATTTCCTTTGTAAGAGACTCTTGACGAAAATTATTTTCAGAATAATTTTAGTCTATAATTAGGTAGGTATTTTGGTAATATTATTATTTCCACTAGTGTTAGTAGTATTTTTGATATACAGTTGGCTATTAATTGAACCGAAACCGATATTTTTCAATACAAAAACAATCAACAAATGTATAAACAAGAAAATAAAAATACCAAGTTAGATAAAGTTTGTTCCTTTGGGACGATCATGAATTACGTTCACGTCCAAACAAGGTTTCGCTTAATTAATCTGAAAAAAAAAATCCGTTTAGGTGGATTACACACTATAGTCGCTATTGTTGTTAATTTGCAACACAATGTTAGTCCGATATGCTTTGTTACGTTACCTACATGAAAAACGGTTGAATGTTTATAATTTCTAAAGGATAAGCAATGATATGGTCTGTGAATAATATGTATACAGGAATAATGAATGGGGCACGGGGATGTACCTATTTTAGCTATTTATTAATCAGACAGTTTATTTCGTAGTATACCGTTAAACCCTCAAACGCGTTCTAAAATATTAAACTACTACCTTTTGCCCGCGGCTTCGCTTGCGTCTTGAATGTATTTCGCTTGCGTCTTAAATGTATTTTTTTATCCCTCGGGAACAGTACTGTTTTTTCTAGATTATAGGCACCCTTCCGTACTTCTCCGTCCTTTCCGTACCCTTGACAACGTGTGTGCAAAATTTGATGATGATCGGTTGATAAGCGTGAAAAGCGTAACAAACAAACAAATGAACAAACACAATCACTTTCGCATTTAAAATATATAAGTTAGAATTATGTATGTATCTAAATTAAATCACAACTTAATCAAAAGTAAGTAAGTGTAAAAGTATTGCTTGACTTCCTTAGAAAAGTTTGTTGCAATGCAAATATAACCACTACCAGTGTGCGTACCGCCTTACGTCCACACGCTCTTGCCTCCAGCTAATCTGTTATTCAAACGTTGAATATTTGTTTTCCTTACGGCATCCAACTTACTAATTAATTCTCTTTTATTCATATTTAAGCTACTCATCAACATCTTGACTTAATTTAGAATAACAACCCGAGATTAAGTACGAGGTTATTACCCAGTAATGGCGGCTGAATAATTTTGAAAAGAAATGACGTATAATTTTACATTGTTATTATTATTGTTATGAGGTATTTCAGGTTTTATTAAGGTCTTTAAGATTTTTACGTCACGTTCTTTTATGTTCTTCTGAAATAACATTTTAGGTTCTTACCAAAGTAATTTATTTTTGTGAGACAGGTTCCCACACACTATTTCTGGAAAATACTCGAAAACCCAAAAAAAAGAAATCGTTATTCCGTTACCTGCACCATGCCTTGTTTCGTTTAGAGTAAATGTTTTTGTATGATATATAAAAAACATCCAAAGGCGTACTTGACCTTAACTGAAAATGTTGTGAGCTAGTGTCCTAGGGCTTAAACAGAAAATGTAAATTCGTCCCAATAGTAAGTACCAAACACAGAAACAAAAGGAAACTAGCTACCCTTATAAAGACATTACTACGCAACAAAGCCAACAAATATGTGCTTCCATTCCGTTAATACCAACAGTCAGTCCAACACGTATGTTGTAACGAACATCTCATTACCAGTATTTCGTACTCATTACCAGCCTTACAGCGTTCCGTCACAAGAGTAGATACGCAACAGAGTTCGAACTTTGTACGATCGCGGCGATAGGTTATTGCCCATGAAAGTTTTTCAACCAGTTCAACTTTGCTAAGACAATTATTTGCATCACGTCGATTATTTTTTTAACTGCAAAATTGAACTGTTATATTACATGTGAAAGAGATAGCAACATTTTGGCCGACTCTTCAATTGCTAACAGCGGCGAGTAACCAGAAGTAGACTTATAATATTAGTCCTGAATCTAGAACTACACGATTACTTGTAACAAAGTTCACCTTGATAATTATAAATGATATTAATCAATACGTGTTGGTAATATCAACAATGCGAGATTTGGCTACACAGGGATTTAGATATCACTCAGATTAAGTACTCAATGTATTTATTACAGCGCGACTGTTTGATGTTTAGTCTCTGTTGTATCTCTACTCATGTGGTTCCATTCCGTCCGAAATGGGGGTTAATTTCATTAGCACGGGCGCAACGAATCGTGTGATAACTTTAGTGATGTTATTCGGGAGCGCCCTTGGGATTGGTTGCTGATGTGACGTACGTTTTGTACCGTAGCGTTTAAATTTTGTGAATGTTTGGGAAATGTAGCTGTTTTTAGTATGTCTGGGAGAAGTTTTGGGTTTGATACAAAAACCACATATAGGAAATTGACTATTTAAGTAGTGAAAAGAGTTTATTGATATTTTTTGGCCAAAAACAGTCCTTTATTATTTCATCAATGCATGCTCGTGGCTAAGTAATAACTGCCGCACGGATTGATCCATCAGGTTAAGCTACGCTTGCCGGGGTTGGTCTGTGGATGGGTGACTATCTTTATATACCGAGACTCCTCCGTGCCTCGGAAAGCATCTTAAGCCTTTGGTCCCGGCTGTCATTCGTGGATCTTTGACAATCGTTACAGGTCGTCAGAAGCCCGAAAGTCTGACAGGGATGTCAGCACCAACTCACGGGGTCCGTAAGGACCAATGCCTGCTGGGGTTGCGGGTTTGTCTGAAAGGGATATCGCGGCCCCGGCACACAGGCAACGGAAGGAACATGGGTGGGTTTTAGTCAGTAAAAGTCTGACACACCCTCTCGCTCCGCCCAGAGCGGGAGGAGTCATTCGATGACATCCCAAACTCAAAAAAAAAAAAGGGTTATCGTATTACCCAGTTACTGGGATGTAGAGGTCAGATAGATAGTCGCTCCATGTAAAATACTGGTATTCACCTGCATCCGGTGTCTAACCGGAACTAACGTTCTAACTGGAAGCCGATCCAATATAGTTGGGAAAAGGCTAGGCAGATTGACAATCGATAAAAATTGTTAAAAACAGGAAGCTCTAAAAATCTAGCAAACAGTGATTATAAACTCCCACGATGTAGTTACAACAGGCAAAGTATAGCACTATTATTTCTCCAGTAGACTTTATTCCGTGATAAACTCTACAACTAGGTACTCCTAATGTACGCTTTTATAATTTCTAACGTATATCGTGGACGTCTACATCCAAAAAATTTATAAAATTTAAAAGCGTCTTAATATATTTCCATACATCTTACTTCCATTATCGTGATGCCGTGGACGTCTACGATAATAATCGTCACGATAGAAATGATAAATACGCCCATTCTCTCTCCATAACCAAAAACCGATGTTATACGAGTACACACTGATTGACCAATCAATAGCATCGTTCGCATCATTAGCATAACTGATTGGCTAGTGCTGTCCAGAAAATTCGTTCGGCAATTACGAAAACGCAGTAGTCAACCGTATAATTATTATCGTACTGGGACCAAAACTTTAGTATAAAACGGACGAGTGGGAAAAATAAAACACATATGTCTGCATACCTAGAGTATGTTTGTGAGTTTCTTTGTTTGTTAAGTATCTGTGATGTGATGTATCTGTGACGGTAAGCAATGGGTAGCTCGCCGTCCGATAAGGACCAGGCCCGGGTCGACGGCGCGTTGTGTTCCACGTTCGCCTCAAAGAGATGTCAGCACAACGGAAGGGGTCCGCGAGGACCGATGCCTGCCGGGGTCCCGGGAAAGTCCGAAAGGGTTATCGTGGCCCTTGGCAACGTACAGGCAACTGAAGGAACATGGGTGGGTTTTAGTCAGTAAGAGTCTGACACGCCCTAGCTCCGTCCAGAGCGGGAGAAGTTATTTGATAATTACACAACCGCAAAACAAAAATGTGATATGAAATGAAAATAGAGTTCTCATTAAAAAAATTGTGGAAAAATGATCTAATCTGAATTTTTAGGATGACCATAATATGCTGTGTTTTATTTAGATGTGATTAAAAGGAGTTTAGTGGTGATAATTTCTGTGAAATTGGAAAGTGAAATAGCAGGCAAAGATATTCATATTCCTATTGTTTATGCATTACAAAATGTAGAAAATATAATAAACAAGATGCCACAAAAAAGGCTTTAAGCTAAAAACAAATTATGAAGCCTATTAGCCCGTATAGCAACATAATTATTGTATTAAAATTAAACAATACAATTGAGAATATAAAATAATTATTTTTAGCGAGTATTAAGCATAATATAGGTTGTAATTATAATTACTAATGAAGTACCATAACTCAAAAACCACATATTAACTAATTTACTTAATTTATTTAAAAAAAACACGTTTTTAGAACAATTTACGAACATCAACTTTAGTTCACGCAATCGAAATCGGGGGGAAAAGTTAGTATTAACTATAAATTTAGGTATGTGCTAGCCACGGTTCCCAACAGATTTCGACACACCTCACTAATTGGCCAGCTCAGTCGTGACCACTCGATTGACTATTTGGAATTGCTTTTTCCGGATTTGTATTGATTTTGTGAGTTATTTCATACCTATAAAATGAATGGTTTTGATAAAACTATAGCTATGAAATATCTATACTAAACCTATTTGTTACGCTTTCATGCTAAAACGGCTGAACGGATTTGGTTGAAATTTAGCACATGTGTAGACCATGACCTGGGTTAATAAATTATAATCCCGATATTCCCACGGGATCGAGACTTATGTGGGTGAAACCGCGGGCCGCAGCTAGTAATGTAATAAAGCTGAAAATTTTGTTTGTTTGAACACGCTAACCTCTGGAACTACCAGTCGGATTTGAAAAATTATTAATGCATTTGATAACCAAATTTTCAAGGAAGGTTTTTAGGCTATATTTAACACCACGGGACGACCCTTAGGAGCTGAGCAATAAGAAAAAAAGTCAGAAAGAACACTAAGCGAAACGCATTAGTAGCGCGGACGGGCGATGCGATGTGACGCGCGCAGCCGGGGGAACAAGAAATTTCAAGACATTTGCGGACGAAGTCACTAATTCCTAATAAACTACAGAATTTCTATAGAATAAGTAAAAAACCATACCCATACCGTATTGTAATCAACAAAAGTTACTATTTCATTCCTATTTCCAATCAAAACACAAATTCGGAAACCTTTAACAAAATTTTCATTACACTTTTTATTTCGTACTCAAATAGAATATTAAGTACTTACACGAAATAATAAAACTTTCCAAATTATATCAAAGCCGCTTTCCCGGTTGTTAAAGTTAAAAATTACCGTTCGGATCACGTTCTTGGCCCTTAATTAAGAAGTTAATGAGAACCTGACCTTTGCTGTGATCGATTATACACTATATCACTCGGTACTAACGAGAGTTTGGTCGGGATGTTTGTTTGTCCATTAAATTGCAATTAGTGATATTATGGTTGTCGTAGTCAGGTACTGTGGCTTATTTTTATGATATTACAGCTTAATGGGTTCGTTTTTATTAGTCCATTACAATTTTAAACAGTCGAAAAGGTGGATATGATAACTTTAGAACATGCTGATTACAAGACATCGTAGCGCTGAGCGAGCTACGGCGTAGCCCTGCGCGTAGCAATGACGTAGTCGTCATGTAGGCGTTGACAATCCGCCTGAGATAGAAGTGACAACAAAACAAGTGTTGTTATTGAAGTGATAACTTATTTAGGCGCATTGAGTGATTTTGGTTCGGCAAAATCTCTTGGGTTCGCGTCACCGTATATCTGTAGCTTGAGTACGACGCTCGATAATATTGTTGCTCTGAGTGCCGATAGATGTGAAAACCAGACTAATGTTAATCATTTTAATTTACAAGAAATTAAAATTTTTGATACTACAATGTTGTAAATAGAAAATTTAAAAAAAGCACTGTTATTTCATAGTTTTAGTTTTTACTTTTGCCGGCAGTCCCCATTGACTGCGAATATTTTTTTTCACTTTCTATTTTGGTACAGTAACTTTTTCAGCTCAAATTGCATAAATTATCCTATACTATTAAATAAGCAACATTTGTATAATTATGTTCTTTATATATATAATTCTGCTATACGTGTGTTTGTCACCTAACTCCTCCTAAACGGCTGGACCGACTTGGATGAAATTTTGTGTGTATGTATATATATGGGTGAGTCCCTGGATGGTTTGAAAATAATTTGACCCGGTAGGTGGCGCTGTTCGGGCAGGACAACGTCTGCCAGGTCCTAGTATATATAATATATATATATATATATATTTAATCACGTTCTTGACAACGGCTCTAACGAGTTCGATGAAAGTTGCAATACAGGGTTTTATGGGGGCGAAAAATCGATCTAGCTAGGTCTCATATCAGGAAAAACTCGTTTTCTCCGTATCCGAATCATGACATGCCAGCATGGAATTAGTAAGTACCCACTATCATGGCAGCATGGAATTAGTAAAAACCAACCTATACTATGAGCATTCTCTATTTTCACCCTATCAGAGCTCGGTCCAAAAGGTACTATACCTTAAATAAATTCACAAATAGAATGTCATCCTCCGTATCTCTGTATCTCCTCCATCCCCACACAATTGTATCCTCAATACGAAACCGAAGCTCGTTGTTAGTCAAAAATTTTCCCTAAGAGCGGTTACCTCGTTAGAGTTGGGTTCAAATTGAATTAGTTTCATCAATCTCTTAACCCACTAGTTTATGCAAAAATTAAGGTTGAGTTTGGAGAATCTGTGGATTGAATAATTAAAATATCTACTTTGAATTTTAACCACGGTTTTAACCCTTTTTAAAGTAGCTTCTTATTATTCCGTAGTATCACTATGCTAAGCAGAGATTTTATACCTAAATTCGTTTTTAGCGTACAGGGCAATAACCATCGAGCAATACCGCAATAACAAAGTCAAAAAGCACGCTCGAACTAACATAACATCACGCCTGTATTCCCGAATGGTCAGGCAGATGTGTCCCTATAGTACACCCACATTTCACCAGTTATGTTTAAGTCACATTGTAATAAGGGGCGAGCCTATTGCCATCAACCGGGCTCAAATACAGACTCCGGGCTGCTAGTGAGCAATTCCAGATAGAAAAATTGAATAACACTTTGCCCGACTCGGGAATGGAAACCCAGGACCTCATGCTCGCCAGGATTGCGAGTTTGTCCGAAAGGGATATCGCGGCCCCGGCGCTCAGGCAACGGAAGGAACACGGGTGGGTTTTAGTCAGTAAAAGTCTGACACTCCCTCTCGCTCCGCCCAGAGCGGGAGGAGTCATTTGAAGATTTCCCACCAAAAAAAAAAAAAAAAAAAAGGACCTCATGCTCAGCAGTAGCACTTCCGACCAACGAGGCAAACGCTCGAACTAATTGCATAGTCAAAACCCGAACCATAACAATTGCCGGTAAACAAAAAACTATTAAACTTCGGCCTCCCGTAAAAACGTAAATTGGACTGAAAATAAATTATTCATAAAACGTCCTACACATCGACATTTAAAAGTAATATTTTTTTTCATATTATGACCGACATTATGTCCACGTGGGTAAAAACGATTCCACTCCGTAATAGGATTATGGATTTTATTACATGCAGCAGAAATATCGTTAGGAAGGCAATTTCGGCGGCAGATATTGGCTATTAGCGTTCGAGGTAATGCGTCCTCGATATTCATGTAGCTATAACGACCAAAACTTAAGCATATTTGTGGCTTACTTCAATGTACATGTTCGCTCTACGGTTTTGAACGTGATTATGCGGAGTCCGGAATGGGATTCCGTATACAGAATTCGCATTTAAGGTAGTAGTTTGATCCTGTTTGTGGTAAATAATACCAGTTTAATATTGTGCCATGTTTATGAAGCGAGCATTTAATGCGATTTTGGTGTCAGTTTCTGGAATATGATAGCTGTGAAATTGGATCTTGGGAATGTACTGTTATTTGGAAATTGTTGTTACTAGTTATTAACTACTACTATTACTACTTACCACTACCGTACTATTTACTACTTAACCGTGAGACGGAAACGTATTGTTACGAGGTGCGCGAATAGACAATGAGGATATCGTAAGAGGCAAGTAAAGACTAATTTTACGTCAAAAGAATGGGCAGTTTGGTAAACGGATTGATATTATTTTAGTTTGATATTAAAGATATCATTAACAAAAACCGCAGATGGGAAAAAAACTAACTTATTTATTTATTTGCTAACATGTAATACATTAAAATTTCATGAAACAGTATTAAGACATGCACCCTGTAAAAAGTGCAAATGTTTCATATCAAATTGTGAAATTACATAATATAATATTCACTCAAATTATTACACTTCATTACATTTTAATAAACATTAGTTATAAATATAATTATTACATTTTATTTCAAATTAATTATTATTATTAATTCGGTCATTCATTTTAGTAATTATGGGTAAGCATAATATAGTAAGTAGGTAATACGAGTATAGTAAAGTCATTTATTATTTCACATTTACGACGTAATGTGACATTGACGTAAATGTGAAATAATAAATAAGTACAAGGCCAATCGATTCAAAATTTGTCAGCTTTAAATTCCTCAAGAGTATAGTAGCCTTTGTTTATTAACAGAGATTTCAACAGGTTTAAAAGCCATAAATATCCAAGCCATAATTCAATAATTTGTCTGTTGTCTTTTATGATTATTATTTTATTTTTATTCTTAATGTTTTTATTATTAATTTGTTTTGTATCTCATTTTAATTCGATCTCTGATATCATGTTGTATGTTGTGATTTATTCATTGTTATATTTTCGCTTTGTCAAACTTAATGTTTTACCTAGATTATAAGAGAATGATGTGGTCTCCTATAATTGGAAGCGCACACTGTATTTTTCCCTATTCCTAAATTGTAAACTTGCATGTAATTGTGTAGCCTCTGTTGGAGATCCAATAAATAAATAAATAAACTGCTTCGAGAAAATTTATTCATTTTGTAGGGTTAAATATTGAAACTATGTCATGTATGCTCATTCCTACTTACATGGTAATCTAAATTACTACTGCATTGGCAGTGCACAAAGCCGCATGCGTATAATGGTCATAACCATAAGTAATGACAAGTTGGCAGCCTACTGGCCAAATGGTAAACAAAGCATTCATTATACACTATACTGTGCCCTACATACGATTCTCGCAATTCGCTATAGTGCCAGGAGTATAAACAACTGATGTTTGCATTGGTAGGTAGGTACTTATAACGTCACTTTAATAGGAACCCACCTTCTTGTCTTACTGTTTTTAAAAATCCTTAAGGCTAAGCTTATGCTGAAACGCAGGTGACGCTGATCAGCACAGTTCAGATTTTGCAGGGTAGGGCAGGCGAGGCAGACATAGGCCGCGAGCGCATGTTGCGACGCATCTACAGTCACATTCGCGTCTTAGCTACTACAAACAAAAAACGTGTGATAAAAAACACGTGACGATCTGCACACGTAGCGCAGAAATTTGTGCCTGCACTACAACGAGACGCAGAGCAGGACATACACATGTCAGCGTCCCACGTGCATGCGCCGCAGCGTACGTAGCTCTCAGTACGTTCTTGCATTATAAAATCTGCTCTGCCCCGCTGCGTGGACCTGCGTCAACTGCGTCTCAGGATACGCTTAGCCTTAAGCAGACACATCAATATAACAATGACTCGTTTTATGACGTGACGAGCTAACTCAAATAGCTTATGTGGTGGTAAGAAGATTACAGTTGACACCTGTCCCACAACAGGCGATTCACAACAAACCACCCACAACAAACGAGTTGGCGAGCAACGAGCGTTTACTCGCTGGTATGCGTACCAAGCGTGAGTCTCTCAGCGACTGTTCTGCCCGCCAGGCGAGCGTCACTGAGCGAGTACTCTCTTCAATAACTCTTGTGGCTGCGACAAACGAGTACTCGCCGGTGGGCGGTGTGAATAATCAGCGATCACCTATTGATATACATATTATGTATCTCTTTTACTTACATGAGACGTACAATCTTTTATACGTTTCTTGAGCGAGGAAATCGTTGATACCTAGTCGCTACCTTTTTGGCGGTAGGACAGGTGTCTTTGTATGCTAGGTTATTTGTGGTAAGGACTGTCCAAGGTGACGTCACCAAGTCGCCTTCACAAATTTTCTTTGAATTGAACGATTGAGCATTGTAAGAGGGATTGGCTATTGCCAATTCCAACCCTTATAAATGAAAAATCCAATTAAAATTTGCCCCGAGGTAGAATATGACCCTTTCAAGCTCAGATGCATCACGCTGCGTAACTAAAACTAAACCATAAAGATAGAAGCCCATCAGTAATAGAAAGAATATGCCCTGAGTTCTAGCCAGCGGTGACCCCGGAGGACAAAGTTCGAAACCTGGCAAGCATCAAATTGATTTTTTCAATTTCTTTGTAGTTTGTTTCTAAGTTGAGAATTATTGGATAGCAATGACTCGATTGAACTTACAAGTATTATGTTAAGATGCAGTAAGCAAGCGTCGTCACCAATATACGTTTTAACGCTGTATTTCAGTAGAAACATGAAATGTAATCGTATCATAACATCGATATCTATATAAATATTATAAAACAAAGTCGCTTTTTATGTATATCTTTATGACCGCTAAAGTTCTATTTAACTTCACATTGGATAGAATTTTAGAGAATGTATTCTGTTTCTGAGTTCTTTAATATTTTATTTAGATATGGTAAAGAAATCTTGATATTTTGCCCTGTCGCCATTGCACTCGTGGGAAGCAGGGAATGGTCGCTAGAAAATAATATTGCAATTTGCTGAAACACCTACTAACCTAAAGTACGTACAACATCGTGACAGTATCGCCAACCGAAGCGGACTCATTAAAAGCACGCTATCGGGCAATATTGCCTCCTTAACGATGTTGCCACTCAAACAAAACCTTAATTTTATTAGCATGACCCGCATGGCACATCGCTACGTAAGCTTCACGAAGGATAGTCAACATTGTATACGATTAAACTGTATATGGTAAAATCGGGGAAATAACGCCTAGCTCGGGTCTTAACGAGGTCAGCAGAAATATAAGCGGTTTTAACATTTAAGTTAGTACACTGCAGTCTAACCAGTAACACCTTTACGTACTGTTTAGATTCTCTCAATGCAATATGAAAGTTTTCGGTAAGTTGCATTTTCTACAGAATTTATTTGATTTTGGAGTTGGTACTTTCTTAAAAATATCAGAGACCTGGTTTTGTCAGTGACAAATGTCACAATGTAGAAGCTACAAATTTAGGCCGAGTCCTCAAATAATTGTTTTTAGGTCAGCTTGCAGGATTTAATAGTCAGTCAAGTACAGAACTAACCAGCATGTTTTACAGGGAATGTTCCTGGGCCATATAATACAACCACAGCGCGACCTACAGCGGAAACAGGGGCCCGTAACTTAAGCTCGCTTACTGCTAAATGCAAATTACTTCAAGTTTAATTTAAGCTGTATCATGTGCCCTAATTATACAACTGGTTTTTTTACTGTCGGCAATGTTGCCTAGGATTCAGAATTAAGTACTTAACAAAACATGGTGTCTAAAACGCTGTCTCGGAAAACACACCAAGTTACTTTCATAAATAACGTTTCTGTGACGTCATTCGCCGGAAAATTGTGGACACCGCTCTTCTGTAAAACCGTAGCTTTAACGCAAAATATGGTAGATACTATTTGATTACTTACAAAATACTCGTAGTATTGAATGAAAGATGAGCCATCTTACTTTACTAAGATAAAATGGAGAAAATAATCCCAAAAAGATATCTATTGCTGTCCGAATACCTTATCTTAACAAAAATATATTGTATTACAACATAAATTAAGGTAAACTACGAGTCGAACGTACAAAATGAAATTAGGAAGAGAAAATTGGACGTCAGAGAAATGATGTATGAACGGTTGCAAAAAACAAAAAATATATTTCGCGAGGTATTTGACCCAGTTATGATACTTTTGATAGATGACTATTGTTTTTTTTGGTTTAATAACCTGGCCTGTCTATTATATTATTATTGCCTTATTGTTGTATAGTTTGGAACTTATATTAAATTATATTTGTTGGTGCATAATTTTCTTAAACAATTTTTACCTAATATGTCACAATACTGACTATCGTTCACCAACTTATACTTATATTTTTAAATTCATCATCATTTCAGCCGAAAGACGTCCACTGCTGGACATAGGCCTCCCCCAAGCACCGGCACTTCGACCGGTTCTGTGCATCTCGCATCCAGCAGATTCCTGCGGCCTTCA
Organism: Agrochola macilenta; assembly: GCA_916701695.1. Classification (NCBI taxonomy): domain Eukaryota; kingdom Metazoa; phylum Arthropoda; class Insecta; order Lepidoptera; family Noctuidae; genus Agrochola; species Agrochola macilenta. The sequence continues at coordinate 14,614,802 of OU753560.1, read as the reverse complement.
CCAGACCATCGGTCCACCTTGTGGGGGACCTTCCAACGCTACGTCTTCCGGTACGCGGTCGCCACTCCAGAACCTTTTGGCCATCTGTTCTGCGAGCAATGTGCCCTACCCACTGCCACTTAAGTTTGGCAACTCTTCGGGATGTGTCGGTTACCTTGGTTCTCCTGCGGATCTGTTCATTTCTGGGAAACTCCAAGCAAATCTCCATTGCCCTTTGGGTGACTTTCAGCCTTCTAATGAGGCCCATTGTGGGCGCCCACGTTTCCGTTGCCATAGCTCATCACTGGACTGACACGCACTGGTCAAAAACTTTCGTCTTGAAACACTGTGGTATAATATGACACAAGATAATACACAGCTAAATGATTTGAGTGTTTTTTAGATTGCTACTAATAAAAAAATAATTATACTGACGTTAAAAAAAAACACCATTTATTTTAAGAAAAAACAAAACGTCTGAGTAATTCCGTGCATTCTAGAAAGCGCTTTGTCTTCAAATATCGGAGGGCTGATTGGAGACACAAATAAATTCCCGTCTTCACCGATTCGTCGGTGGGTTCCGTACACTCTCGTTCACTCGCGCACAGCACACGTGATCCGAATGAACTATTTCGACGAAACTTTTATTTGAAATGTGCGACAAATATTTAGTAGCGTCTAGGATCTTGAAGTGTGTTTGGTTTGGTACTCTAGTGATAAACGTGACGAATTCGTGGCGTGTCAAAACAAAGGGATTTTGTCTTTTAAAAGCTGTTCATAGTCATTATAATATTTTATTTTACAAAATGAATTAAGACATTTAGACATAACACTATTTTATACTTACTGCTGTAACTTTTAGCAACCTGTATAACTATCCCTGAAAATTTATAGGATTCTATTAACATTCAAGTCAACAATTCCTCATGCAAGAATTGCACTAACCTGAAGACTATTCTCCAAAGTTAGAACAACAGAACATTCTCGAATACAGTGTATAACATTACATTCAGCCAACATTATTCTGCGGAGAGCAAAACAGATTTATAGCACGTAAATCTGAAAGGTTGTCGTGTTAATAATTTTAAAGTTGGTACTGGATTTGAGCAACCCTAAAGTTTCTCAATTTATATTCATATTTTAAACCTGACCAACTCCGGCGCTGTTTGCTTGAAACTTTGAGTTGATACATACTCGATTTTATGCAGCCTTAGTAGAACTGTAACGTTGTGGTTGGATCGCTTATTCTGTGGAGGTTTACATAATTATGCGTGTGCTTGCTTGCAGATAGATATGCATGTAGGTATTTTAAAAGTAAGTAAGTGGATCTGAAGTTCTTTAATACCTAGCAAACCTGAACCTGCGTTCTTTTGACCAGCAAAGAGAGGTCGATTACTACTAATATTGAAATGGCGGCACATTTAATTTCTTCTAAAAAAATAAACAGTGCAATATAAACGAAAATAATCAGTAATAAAAATATAAATTAAGAAATTAATTGTGACATAAAAATTACTTATCAAAATAATCGTAATTCAATGAAAAGTATTTCTTCCCTAATAAAATTCTTACCAATTTCAATATTAACATGGAGAGTTTTACATTTTCAAGCGAGGATACAAAGCCAGGCCATATCTGTATGGTAATGATTTTCCGTAATGATGTCTTTGAAGTATTGAGAGCTGAATTTCAAGCAGAACGATGCGGTATCGATTCAAAGAACACTTTTATTTGCATTTAACAGAGGAAGGGCGGGATTTCAACTTGTGTATTCCAATGAAAACACATGAAGTGTTTTTGTACTTGAGGTTTTTGGAAAATTGAAAGAAGTATTTTCCAATGGAAATAGTACGTTATTTTATTAAAAAAATAGCACATACTACGGCAACCAAAGAGCTTAAAAAGTATTTTAAATAGGGAATGCAAAAGCATTGTCCCAGTTTAGCTGCAGTCTGCTGGTAGAAATTGAACTTATTTAGATTTTTAATAGAAATAAATGTTATCTTCTCCATTTGTAAATCGTTACATACGAGTAGTTTAAATTCTGAAAACGTATGGCGTTCTCTCTATTGAAATATGAACATAAACCGAAACTCGTTGTTTCTGAACGATGAACGCGCGCCTATGAGTGTGTTTCTCAACGACCACCGGTTCCGTCAGCTGTTAACTTTTCGCCTAGTCAGTTCACTCTGAGAATATCTCTGCTGTTGTAAACGTTATATTAATTAAAACTACTGCATACTTTATATCTTTCTGTTTTATTACAATAGGTTATGGGCATATGACCCGTTAAAAGTCATAAATAGTAAAACGCCGCTAGTATAAAGTTATCTAGTTCCGCGAAGTGACTTCTCTAATATTTAGGTAGCTACCATTACAAAGCAATTTTTGAATTTGCTCCGAAGTAAAATAGCTATGAACAACGTTCAAATAGCAAAATTAAAGGGAAGAGAGAATTACTGTACATGGAAATTCGCAGTACAGACATTTTTACAACACGAAGAGTTGTGGGACTGCGTTGAACCTACCGATGGCGTAACGGTAAATCCGAAGCTAGACCTGAAAGCAAAATCTAAAATCATTCTGCTTGTGGACCCGGTGAACTATATACACGTCCAAGATGCACAGACTACTAAGGAGGTATGGCAAAATTTACGAAACGCCTTTGAAGATTCAGGTTTAACAAGAAAAGTTGGGTTACTCCGAGATTTGGTTAATACCACATTAGACGGCTGTTTAAATATTGAAGCAATGTTAATAAAATTGTAACCACCGCCCACAAATTGAGAAATGTAGGATTCAATGTCGACGATGAATGGTTGGGTACGTTGACGTTGGCAGGTTTGCCGGAACAATACCTACAAGCCAATGATCATGGGACTGGAAAGTTCTGGTGTGAAGATAAGTACAGACTCAATAAAAACTAAACTATTGCAAGAGGTTAAAGAGTCAAATGTCTCAGTTCTTTACACAAAGCACAAATCTACCCTCCAACAGAATTCTAAAAATAATCAGCATAATAAGCCAACAGGCCCCCGTTGCTACAACTGCAATAAGTATGGGCACATGAGTAAGTTCTGTAAAAATAAAAAGAATAATGATAATAAAGGTTATGCAGCAGTTTTTTCAGCAGCTCATGAAAATATCAACAGTGTGGATTGGTATGTGGATTCAGGAGCATCTTTACACATGACTAACACCCCTGACTGTATGTATGATGTCCGGGCTTCTCCGATACAAGTTATAAAGGTTGCCAACAATACATCAGTTACCGTGGAGAAAATGGGTAATGTTGACCTGGATTTAATTGGTGAAGAAGGTAAAATAAAACACATACAGGTGAGAGATATTTTGTATGTTCCACAATTAAGCATCAACTTGTTGTCTGTCAGTCAGTTGGTAAAGAATGGCTGTCAAGTAATATTTAATAAAACTGGCTGTGAAATATATAATAGAGAGAAACAATTAGTAGCAACGGCAAGGCTGACTAATAATATGTACAAATTAAGCACTTTATAAGGAAATGCATATATGTCAACTTCTGATGGCCAGAGCATAGATATATGGCACCGTAGAATGGGACACCTAAACTACAATGACATTAATAAATTGCCATCATGTACTCAAGGTGTAAAATTATTAAATACAGACAGTAATACTAATTGCATTCCATGTTTGAAAGGTAAACAGACTAGAATTCCTTTTAAGAATACAGGCTCACGGGCTACTGCGCCATTGGACAGTACTGATACACTCAGACTTGTGTGGCCCCATGGAGACGACATCTATGAGCAGAGCCAGGTATTTCATCACTTTCATAGATGATTATTCAAGAAAAGTGTATGTCTATTTTCTGAAAAATAAGATGAATATTAAATAAGTTTTTGAAATTTACAAGAATGAGATGGAAAATCAATTGGACTGTAAAATAAAAATTCTACGCACCGAAAATGGTTAAGAATATATTTGTCGGAGGAAGCTATGAGTCCAGTTGATTATTGTTTTCATGTTTAACGCACAATATTACTTTTTTTACATTGTAATTACTTTTAGAATTCTTAATTTAATTTAATTTGATTTGTTAAATGTTTCTATAATTTAAAAACCTTATTAATCTAATATAAGTTATGAATATTGTAATTTTCGTAACGACCAATCAGAGCAGAGCACATGCCTCGAGCGGGGTCGAGGCGCCATCTTTTATTTTTAGGAAGGTGGACAGTTTTTTGGATGCATTCTTGTTTTGGGTGATAGCGACAGGTCGAGTTGGATCGTTGAGTTGGGAGTATTTAAACATAAACTTAAAGTAAGATCGGTGCCCTGAACCCGCTGCTCAGTATAACTGTCAATTATTGTCTAGACGTTATTGTGAAGTGACGAAATATTGTTTATATCTTAATTAAAATTGTATGAAGCAGAGATAATTGTGTTTTGTGCTCGCATTTTACCCTAATGACGCCCACTAAGCCCGCAACCACTGATGACGATGTCAACGAGAACTATGCTTCTCCGACATATTAATAACCAAATGTCAAAATTTTTGGCAGGTACAGGTATCAAGCATCAGACAACTGCACCATACACGCCGGAGCAAAATGGACTTGCTGAGCGGATGAATCGCACTCTCGTGGAGCGTGCCAGATGCATGTTGTTCAATGCTGGACTTTCGAAACAGTATTGGGCAGAGGCAGTGGAATCAGCTGCTCATATTATTAATCGTTCTCCGACTCGAGTTCTTGACTACGTGACACTATTGGAGAAATTGACAGGTATTAAACCAAACATTTCTCATTTAAGAATATTTGGCTGTAAAGCTATGGTTCACGTGCCGAAAGAAAAACGATCAAAGTGGGATTCAAAATCCACAGAAATGATTTTTCTTGGATACTGTGAAAATACCAAAGGGTATAGATTATTGAACCCAATTACAAAGAAGATTACTAAAAGTAGAAATGTGTGATAAGAATGAAAGTTTAAACTCAACTATAAATAATAATAATACATTACAGATAGTTTGTACCTTTAACAGAAACCATACAGATTCCAATCAGTGAAGAAAACTCCACCCCTGGTCACAATGACCAGATTGTTGAGATTGGCTCTACAAGTCTACATCTAACTCGGACGAGAGTTTTGACTCTACAGTGGATGTAGCTGATCAGGATACAACTTATGAACCAAGCACTAATTGCTCATTTGACTCTCCAAACCGATTTATAAATTTGAGGCCTCGCAGAAGGCAACCCGTTGATGAAGTAGAATTAAACCATGCATTATTACTGTTGAAGAAGCCATGTCTTGCCCAGAATCCTGCCATTAGAAGAAAGCCATGGAGGATGAGTCTAACTCATTAATGAAAAATAATACTTGGATGTTATGTGATTTACCCACTGGCAAGAAAGCTATATCATGTAAATGGATTTTTAAGACAAAGAGGGATGAGAAAGGAAACATAGCAAAACATAAGGCGAGATTAGTAATTAAAGGATGCGCTCAAAAGAAAGGATTGGATTACGATAAAGTTTATTCACCGGTAATAAGATACTCATCTCTGCGCTATTTGTTTGCATTGGCTGTGAAATATAATTTGGATATTGACCAAATGGATGCTGTGTCTGCCTTTCTGCAGGGCGATGTAGAAGAAAGTATTTATATGTCAGAACCTCCTAGCTTCGAAGAAAATAATACACAAATGTGCTTATTGAAAAAATGAATTTATGGATTAAAGCAAGCCAGTAGACAATGGAATAAAAAATTGGATAATACACTGAAAGAAATTGGTTTGACACAGTCAACACTTGATCCCTGTATTTATTATAATATAGAAAATGAAGACATAACTTTCCTAGCTGTGTATGTAGATGACTTAATATTATTTACAAGCTCTGTGAAAACTAAAATTTACGTAAAGGAAAAGTTATTCTCTAATTTTGAAATGAAGGATTTAGGAGAATTAAAATATTGTTTGGGATTGCATGTCCACAGACACAGGAAAAATGGAACTCTGTGTATAAATCAAAAGCAGTATATTCAGGACATACTGAACAAATTTGGAATGGCAAATTGTAAGAGTGTGAAAACACCTATTGATCCAAAAACAAAGATAAATATAAGTAAAGAAGAAAATTCAACTGTTGATACAACTTCATATCGAGAAATGATTGGGTCTTTGTTGTATTTATCGCAAGGAACCCGCCCAGATATATCCTATGCTGTGAACGCTTTAAGTAAATTTAATTCAAGACCAGAATTGCAACATTTTGTGGCACTGAAACGAGTGTTAAGATACCTGAAACATACTGAAAATTATACTTTAACTTATAATCAAGATATTGAAGAAAAATCAATACACGGTTATTGTGATGCAGATTGGGCTGGCAATGAAGATGACCGAAGATCATGTACCGGCTATGCATTTTTATTCCAAGGTGGCGCAATCACGTGGAACTCACGCCGACAACAAACGGTTGCGCTATCCACTACTGAAGCTGAATACATGTCACTATCCAGCTGCACTCAAGAAGCTATGTGGCTTAGAAAAATGCAAGAAGAGTTTTGGCCTCACTTTGCCACCATACCTGTTACCATTTTATGTGATAATCAAAGTGTTATTAAACTTGCAGGTACTGAAAACTATCATTCTAGATAAAAGCATATAGACATACGACACCACTTTGTACGCGATAAGGTGCAATTGAAGAAGATTGTCATCAAGTACATTCAATCAAGTGAGATGGTGGCGGATTCGCAGACTAAAGGGACGCCGCAACTGAAGCTGGACTACTGCTCAGCAAAAATGGGTTTATGTCCAAGGGAGGATATTGAAATATGAACATAAACCGAAACTCGTTGTTTCTGAACGATGAACGCGCGCCTATGAGTGTGTTTCTCAACGACCACCGGCTCCGTCAGCTGTTAACTTTTCGCCTAGTCACTCTGAGAATATCTCTGCTGTTGTTAACGTTATATTAATTAAAACTACTGTATACTTTATATCTTTCTGTTTTATTGCAATACTCTCCCTGCTTCTCTCGTCTTCTCTCATCTACAGCATTTTTTTTGATATACATAAACAATTTTTTTTTGGGTCGACGACTTATTTCAGTAATAATGGAGGAGCTCGTGGCTAAGTTATAACAGCCAGACGGTTCGATCCATCAGGTTGAGCTACGCTTGCCGAGGTTGGTCTGTGGATGGGTGACCATCTTAACATATCGAGACTCCTCTGTGCCTCGGAAAGCACGATAAGCCGTTGGTCCCAGCTGTCATTCGTGGATCTTTGACAGTCGTTACGGGTTGTCAGAAACCAGAAAGTCTGACAACCAGTCTTACCAAGAAATATTGTATTACCAAGTTACTGGGTTGTGGAGGTCAGATAGGCAGTCGCTCCATGTAAAATACGGTATTCAGCTGCATCCGGTTAGACTGGAAGCCGACCCCATCATAGTTGGGAAAAGGCTAGGCAGATTGATTGACTTATTTCAGTAATTTGTTATATTAGCGTGCATATTTCATTTTTTTCCGTGCCTTGACGTATTTTTAATTACATTTGTACACTTATGTGACGCTCTATTAAGACTGCTGAAGAATAACTTCATATTTTATATTTTCAAGACTTCCAATTTCCTTAATGAGCAACAACCTAAACCAATAAATCACTCTAGACAACGGACTCAGACCCGATCTATTCCGCAAAAATCTCACCATAAATTTTTTGATGAAGTGAGCAGTGAATAGTGTCAATCGTTATTATCAAGTGGAATGGCAGCTCACTTCAAGCTTACCTAAGTTTTAAGTTTTTTAGAGTTCCGTATCTCAAAAGGAAAAAACGAAACCCTTATAGGATCACTCGTGTGTCTGTCTGTACGTCTGTCACAAACCGATTAAGTTGAAAGGTACACTTACGTATTTCTGTGACGCAAACACGCACGTGTAACGTAAATAAATGAATTTTGATTATGGGAGTCACTTTTGGTCACAACTAAGACAGTAAAAAAAAAAGTTTTGCTAACTGTACCGTTTGACATATTAAACGAAAGGGCTTGTTGGAGGATCTCAATTTTTTTTATAATTTAAAATTAATACTTTTAAAGATATTTAAGAAAATAGATGAAAATTTACAATTATCTACGAAACTAACGAGCTAAAAATAAAAAATAAAAATCTTTACTACAGGAAAACCTGTAAGAAGTCTATGATCTTAAAATAACATGGTAAAACTCTCCACATTGTGCGTACTAACTTACGTTTTCAGTTGGAATGTATGGGAGATCATGTTTGTCACTTACAATGTTAAGTTTGTTCTTGGGATAAATTATTCCCAACTACGGAACCTTTCATTGTGCGTGGTCCGTCACACACTTGACCGGTTTTTCTGAATAGACCAGCTGTGTCCACAATCGAAATGCGACCATTTCAACACTCTTTTCAATATACCAATTAAAACGTAATTAATCAAACGACAAAAGTTATAAAGTAATCGTTATTACATGAATTATTCAAGAATAAGATTACTTGCTTCAACGAAACTCAATTCAAACTTTACTGGCAATTTAAATGAAAATACTTTTCCTTTATTCCAAGATTTTTTCCGCTTACCACTCTCTTTTTCTTATCCCGTGAGAAGATTAGACATTGTTCGAATGACGTAGCTGTTAAATTATTACAACATTATTAACGTTCTCTGATTTTTATTTGATTGCAATTGTTTTAGGAGAAAAATTAAGCTGTTTGACTGCCTCTTTGCTCCTGTGATCGATCGCAAGCGCTACTGCTGAGTATTATGAAACCTAGGTTCGATCCCCGGGTCGAGTAAAATGTTATTGGGTTTTCCATACGGAATTTCTCAGTAGCAGCCGTGTAGTCTGGATTTGTGCCTAGGAAAATAGGAACTCCATTTTTTGTGTTGAAATTTTGACCGGACGGCGTCTGCCGGGTGTCAACTAGTTTAGTATAAAAATTAGGAAATAAAAAACCACGCAGATGAAGTCGTAGGCAAGAATACAGGAATTAATGGAGATGTGAACGAAAAATTATTTTTATGAATTTTCTTACTTATTGTTAGGTACACATCAAGCTATACATTTCCAGTCTAAGATGACGTTGTATTGTACGGAAATCCTTTAAAATGCGAGATCAGTATAGAATGGAAACGTATGGCATGATATGTACTTCTACTGAGTAATAACTTTTATTCAGAATCCCGAGGTCACTGAGCTAAGTCGCAAACTGGAAACAAAAACATTTTCAACGAAACCTTACTGAGACTAATATAAAAAGTTATCGTTTGAACCAAACACACCACCTATCCCTAATGCCTTGATCACATATATCGACTGGATGGGTGAAACAGTGCTCTCGGTCGAGTGCTCGGTACGTGTAAACCCATCACCGGGTGCTCGGCCGAGTTAAAAGGCGAGACAGTCGTTCTATTTATTAGACCAAGTGCCCACCCCCGCGCTTCCTCGCACTGACTCACTTGCCCACTAGGCAGGTATAAACATAAACTCGATGCGTAGGTACTCGCCATTCGGCACATTATTTATTTACTTAAACTTCTCGCACACAATGAGATACAAAGGCGGACTTAATGCCTTAGGCATTCTCTACCAGTCAACCAAGGGTGGTGAAGAGATATGATGGCAGGTGCTCTGATTAAAAGGAGATAGTAATACTAAAAAATATTAAAAAGATATCAAAATGCATTATAAATAAAATAGGTATACAAGGACATAAATATGTCACAGCACGCTACCCATGATTTTTGTGAACCGACTGACTGACTCAGTGTCAAGTTAAAAAGTACGTGTAAACACCTACTCGTCCACCCAACTCTCCCAGCCTAGTATAATTTTGGTGTCTCGCCCAGCCACTCGGTACATGTAATCAAGGCATAAAAGAGGAAAGGAGCATCAAGATAAATCCCAGACGACAATCAAAACAAGAACTGTCTCGTTCTCACAACGTAAATCCAATCTAATATTTTTATAACCGGTCGAGATGTTATCTTTTAATAATACGTCTGGTTGGACCTTAAATGACTTGGCTGTTTTATTGCTGTTCCTACTTCCTTTTTGGCGTGTGCTAGCCGACATATGGCTAATAATTTAAATAATGTTTTGTGTTGCGTAATTATTATATTAATACGTGAAGCAAAAACTTTGTACCCATTTTTACGAAAATTACGCGGACGGAGGAGTATAAAATTTGGCACAGTTAAAGTTTATATGGAGAAGGAGTGCAGAAAGCTAATATATTATTTATATATAATTATATAATATAATATATATAATTTTATATAATATACATTAGAAATAAATTAAATTAATAAAAAAAACATTACACACACTACCATGCGTTTATCACAAGATGGCTACCTTAGAATCATGACATTTAAGTTAATCATGGTTGAATTTCGACCTCTGGGCGACCACTAGTGTAAATTATTTTACATACCTTTTTACAGATTTTTTCTAACTGAGTAGATAGCTGTGCTGCTGGGGAGTTTGTTGCACCACTTCTTCTTCCCAGCTAACGCACTAGGAATTGTTGAAGGGTGGGCGTTTTGGGGGACTGTCTTATGTAATTTTGTCGTTCGAAAAGAGCTGATTCTCAGCCTAGTTTGAATAAATGACTTGAATTTTACTCGTAAGTATATTTTTCTGAGTACTGTCGGTGTTGTCACGTGATTTATTATCTTAGAGAAATTAAAACAAGGACCGTTTTCTTTGTTTGTTGTACAGCTGAGTATGAGGTCCTGGGTTCTATTCCCGGGTCGGGCAAAGTGTTATTGGATTTTTCCATCTGAAATTTCTCAGTAGCAGCCCGGAGTCTGGATTTGTGCCCGGTTGGTGGCTATAGGCTCGCCCCCTATTACATGGAACTTAATCATAACTGGTGAAATGTGACACGCTATGTAGGTGTCCTAAAGGTATAGCTGTGTACCTTTAGGACGCCCACAAGGCGTCTTGTTATTTTATGTTATTTCCTTCGTTTTCCAGATATTTATTTGAGAATTCTTTAAGTAAATACATACATCGTTATCATACACTTACTGCTCGTTATTCGTAGCCAAAAAAATACTTTTTGATATAAGCACAAATCATTATTATAATAAATTGATTTTGACATAATTCATCAATATATTGCTGAAAGCTCCTGGGAAATCTAGAGCATCGTATTCTAGGAAAGATACCAATTTGCTTCAATATAGTGTTCAACTAACAATTTCTGTAATAACATAGGTATATATCACTATTCTTACTGGGTATCTACTTAAGGGGGTTAACAACCTTGTATTACGTCTGCTCCGTAGGTACTTAGGTGCATTCAAACTCAAAAAGATGTATATATGTATACATCGACAAAAGTTAATTTGGTTTTCTACAATTTGTGTTCCTTAATACAGGATGTCAAGGACATCGACGCGAAAACTGTTACCATGGATTCAGTACATGATTTTGCACGCCAGGGCATTGAAATTTTACGTCAGTTTTTTTTTTTTTAATCTGCTATTTCATAGAAAAGTGCAATACCTACGCGGTCAAAATGTTTGGAACAGCTGTTTTTTTTTTAAATAACCGACGAAAAATTTCAACGCAGGGGGTCTCAGAATCATGTACAGATTCCATGGTAACAAGCTTCGCGTCGATGTCCCTGCCACCCTGTATAATATCAATGTGTAGCTACAATTAAGTACGTACCCAATGTGTAATGCATATTTTTTGTTACACCTAACGGATACACATTGATACAATATTATACCTAGAACAAAAATTGTAGACAGTTAAATGAATTATTGTCGATGTATACATCTTTTTGAAGCGGACTGTATTTACTTTTCTCGCCTTTCCCACTATTTCCACGAACTAATTTATCTCAGAAGCTCAAACCGACAAGCAGTTACCTGTACCGCAACATGGACAATTATTTACTATCAGCTGTGGCTAACATTAGCGGGTTTTTTTCCGTTTTTCCGCTTTTCCTCATTTGCCCGCAACCGTGACGGATGCCCATAGCAATTAGTGCCCGGAAATTACACAAGAAAACACGGGCAATCCATCACCTGAAAAAATAAAGCTCAGAAATCTGCGTTAACCGCACACAGCTTCAACAAAACGTCATTCAAGCAAGCGTGACTCAACTTATTTCGCTTACGTTATGAGAAAGAAGGTATTTTGTTCTAGGGATCGTCGTTTATCATTTTCGGTTTTTAATATTGTGGTTTTTTAATGTTTCGGTAAAGCGATGTGATGGGTTAAGACTTCTTGCTATTTTAGAGGTATGAGGAACAGGGTGTGAAGTTCACTCATCCTTTATAGAAAAGGGAGGATCCTCCGACCAGACGGGTGTTGTGTCTGGCGGGCAACTGCCCAATGATTGATGTCGGAAAGTTAAAGATGATTGCGCGGTAAACTTTGTTTGCGCGATGCAGGATTAGTGTGAGGATTTTGTGTGACGCGTTGTTCGTATTTGGTGATGTAGATGCCGCCACACTATAAATAATTTAAAGCTCATGTTTCCCTATACAAAGGTTTGACTATCTAACCGAATCGCCTTTTGGGTTAATTGCAGATGATACATAATTATAGTTGCCTCGAATTCAATTTATACAGGTGATTATTAAGATAGATTTAAAGACCATAACCACTGACACACTCCCCCACAAACCTCAATGACTTAACAAAAACAAAATCGACCCACCACCAAACAAGGCCAATTTTCTCAATTTAATGGCTGCCATAGATGTATCGGCAGAAACGCCAACGTCTCCGGAAATCACGTGTAAAATCTCCATTAAGAACACCTCCGTTCGGCGATTGATCTGGGATGAGCAGCCATCCATCGGACACGGCCCATAGCCGGAACTCGTGACCCGAATACCGGATAACCCGAAATGTTTTAGCTGGGGTACAAGGCATGAGCAGATCTTTGATTGAAGCAAGGATAATATGAAAATAGAGGAGTGGAGTAACTATTAGCTTAGTCTTGAAGAAAACAAATGTTTTAAATGGTGGTGGTGGTTGAATGGTTAAATATATAAATAAACAGCCTGAAAGAAAATAAAACGCAGAAGTATGCGCGTGCGAAGGTTGAATGGGGCCTACGCCGTAGCGCTACGTAGCTACGCTGTGGCTTCAGCGTAGCAAGACATGCAGTTCGTCAAAATGCGGATTTAAGGTACCATTCCGTACCCGACCGCAGGGGGCAACTGCAGGTGGCGTAGGCCCCATTCTACCTTCGCACGCGCATACTTCTGCGTTTTATTTTCTTTCAGGCTGTTTATTTATTTATTTAACCATTCAACCACCACCACCACCTTTAATTCTGTTCAGGTTTGAGTGCTTACATCAACATTCATATATGAGAGGAGAAGAAACGGCATTCATAAATAAACTCCATAATGTCTTGACTTGTACCTTAACATCATTGCAAGGCTTCTTCACAAGGTTGACGACGGGTAATTTTTTGAATGATGTCCCAATTTCGCTGTTTATTTTTTATCTTTATGATGCGATGTTTTCGCACGCAATAAAGCCAATTTTATGGGGTTTTTACAAAGATGTTAGTACTGGTTTTTTTTTACCACAGCACGCTATATTAAGTTAATTTGACAGCTTTTGGTATAAATATGTTCTAATTGTCTCTTCTACATTTTGAAAGTAAATTCTAAATATGAAAGATTGCCCAGATGACAGAGCTGCTTGCTCGAGTAACAAAACTCGAAGGTTAATTTCATAACATATAATTAAATTAATTTCCGTTGCCAAATTGAATTTTAAACAGCACTGTAACATTAAATTCTACAAAATTATTTTTAAAATACGATTAAAAAGAAAGAAAGAAAAAGTATTTATTGTGACTGGCACAGGAAATCTCACATGAATAAAAATGCTGTTACTAAAAACACATTAAAACATAAATCAATCAATCTGCCTAGCCTTTTCCCAACTATGTTGGGGTCGGCTTCCAGTCTAACCGGATGCAGCTGAATACTAGTATTTTACATGGAGCGACTACCTATCTGACCTCCACAACCCAGTAACTGGGTAATACGATATCCCTTGGTAAGACTGGTGTCAGACTTTCGGGCTTCTGGCGACTCGTAACGACTGTCAAATATCCATGAATGACAGCCGGGACCAACGGCTTAACATGCTTTCCGAGGCACGGAGGATTCTCGGTATGTAAAGATGGTCACCCATCCACTAACCAACCCCGGCAAGCGTAGCTTAACCTGATGGATCGACCAGTGCGGCTATTGTTACTTAGCCACAAGCTCCTCATTAAAATATAAATTAAAAACAATAAAAACAAAGAAACATTATTAAAATTTAAAGAAGGAAGTCCCATATGAGGCCAAAAGGCTCCTAACTCAGCATGATGCCGTGACATTTAAAAATAAATAAAAATGTCGCAGCGCTGGTATTCTGATAGGGCTCGCAAAAACAAGCAATACTACACCTACACTGAAAATTTTACAACATTTTAATTAAAACCACTTAACAAAACTTCGCATCACGGATTCACCTGTTGATGAGTTATAAAGCCGAAGACAAACATAACACGAAGGAGAAACGTTCCCTTGTGAAAATTCACGCTTAAAATTTTCATTAAACTTCTTACTTACGATGTAGGCAGTCTAGGAAGTTTAAAACTGCGAGTGTAAGCAATGATAACAACTGCAGGCTGATGTAAAGTAAGAGAAATTAATTCATAAGCAAATTGGCTGCCAATTTAAACTGTCCGTATATTCAAATCACAACTGTCATTCTTTGATGAAATGGCACATTGACGTAGTGCGTCAATTTGCTTAACAATTCATTTCCATAAAGAAATTAATATATTTCTCTCATACAAATACACACCAAGTACTACTTGACCCTTTATATAGTTTTTTTACTGCATTTAGATGGAAAACCCTAATTATGTACCACCTAATGTGGGTATTTTCCATCTAAATGCAGTAAAGAAACAACTTAGCGGATCAAGTAGTACAGAACAACTAAAGAGTCTGGAACTCTATATATTTCTGAGTCGATCGAGAGCGTCTAAGGGCAACTGATACAAATCCGACGACTGACGAAACACGAAGTTTGCCGAGGGACATTAAGAAAATAGCTGTACTGTACTTGGTGGGTCTTTAATACGAGAAAATTTCTAAAGGAATTTGACGGCAAAAACACTCAATACGTTACGTTGTGACACGACACGAGATAGTTATTATATACGATATAGTATATTCCATTTATATCTGGGTGTTATTCACGAAAATTGTACATCTGCTTTCCTCTCCGCGTCCAGCTCGATTATTTTTTATTTGCAATTTCATTATTAGCTCAATTTTATTCACCCTAATTCTAAAAGTATCTAGAACTACAAGTAAGTTTACAAGTAATATTTCAAATTTTAAAATTAATAATTGTTTTTTACTAATTTATAGTTCAGAATCACAACGCCTAAAGATTAATGGAAGAATAACTTGACTTGCACGTGTTTCTGTGACAATAAAACTTTTCCTTCTTTTTCTTTGCACTCTATATATTGACTTAGCACATTTGATGATAGGGTGTGAGTGCAGGGTCTGACTGAGGAGCGCACTGGCGGATGGGTTTTGCGAGTATAGATCCATTTCGACCGAACTTATACCTCGATTACCACGGTTACCTATTCACAAAAAAAATTGAATACAGAGTCTACACTAATTTAAGAAGAATACATACCCATTATTTTTCCCCCTATCAAACAAATCCGCCCTAATCTTTTATAATAGCACAATCAACCTAGACCGGTGTCCCAGCAGTGGGAACGCTGAAACACCGGCCTCCTCTCTGTGAAAGGGAGTGGGCCGTAACCGGACCCACGCAGGACCAGCGCGGGTAGATGTCACATGTCTTCGAATTTTTGGTTCTAGAACATGCCGGATTCCTCACGATGTTTTCCTTCACAGTTTTAAGAACATTGGTGATTAAATTATTTTAAAAAGTAAAGCGCCAGCTGGGGTTCATACCCACGACCTACAACTCGTAAGTCGTGGCTGATACCACTGGGCCAGCACTCTCTCATATATTGGGTCCCCACCTATCAAATTGGCGTTTTTTTTCTCACAAATAGAGAACCTCGTCACTTCTATGATTTAAAATATTCATCATAGACAACTACCAATAGTAAAAAAACCTTATTACTTATAGTTTTGTAAACATAAAAAATACCTTAAAAATTACTCCTCATTTTGTTAGCAGAAATGACCAGTATTTGTTTTAACTTAGCCAAAACTTATTTTTGTCGCTTAATCTAAGTGGCATATTCGTTAACTTAGTTTTTAAACATTAGAGCATAAAAGTTTTAAAACATTCATGTGTTCATGGTTGATATATAAATTAAGAAAATGTTAGTATGAAAAATGCAACTTCTTTAAAATTCTCCATACAAAACGCTGATTTCATAGGTGGGGATCTATTAGAATAACAACATACACATTACTTCTTGCTAAATATCAATCAAGATTAAAACAATATTTCACAGCAATAAAGAAACGTATGAGCGCTCTCGGCATTACTTATCTCGGGAGAAACAAATTTAGCGCCTCATGGACCGTAAACAACTGATCCCCTCAAGAAAAATCTTCAGTCAATCGGAACATACGATATCGTGTGATATATTCTCATTAATACGTTACGTTCGTATCGAAATATAAATAAATGGGGAATATTGAAAGGGGTGAGTTATGAGGTTAGATTTAGCTTTTCGTGATAGTACGGGGCGGGACGTCAATACGACAGTAAATTAAACTTAACGTAACCAATGACGTTCCCAATCTAAATGTTAGACGTTTTAGACGTTTCCAAGACAGCACTTAAGCTGGGAACAAACTATCGGACGTTTGCTACCCCTTGCTAAACTACTTAGCGACCAAATTTGTTACCATCGTCGGTTTGCTTATGACTTGACTCCCGAATCGTCTACGGACGCGTCCGAACCCCGTTCACCCTGTCCGCGGATGTCCGCGGCTGAAACAAACATCCAGCCGGCCAGATTTCTATCAGACGTCCGAACGCTCAAGGACGGCCCAAGGTCACTTCCGTGAATAATAATACGACCCATAGTTTGCACAGTGTACTGCTTAATGTACTATCCAAATACAATTATGACGCGACTGTCAGTCGCGGCTTACGGACGCGTCCGATAGTTTGTTCCCAGCTTTATGCGTAAAAGTGTCTACTGCATGGCTCCAGTCATTTATAACAAATTGCAAAAGACATGGAAAGAGTTTCCACTTTCATTATTTAAAAAGAGACTCCGAAACTTTTTAGTGGCGAAAGCATATTAAAATATTAAGGAGTTCTTGGTTGAGAAAGATTTTAAGCTAGTGTATATATATTATTTTTTGTACTTTGTTCACTGTGTAATATTTTAGAATTGTCTCTATATTTTTTGTCATCATTTGCTGTGACCCATATTTGCAAAATAAAAATATCTTTATCTTTATCTTTACAAATATTTATATTTATTTTTATAAAAAATCAATCAAATACTTATTATCCAATTAGTCACTGTTTGACAGAATCCATAGTCAGCGAATCACTACTATTAAGATTGTAATTTAATATTAGATTGTAATAGAAGTAATAGTAATTGAAGATTGTATTTAGATTGGAAACCACATAATTACAATCGCAGGAATTCACTGCGATAAAAATAGAATATTGTTTCATGAACAACCTTCGACCTCAAATTCCTCATTTAAAATTACACAAAACGTCTTTATAAATCGCCAAAATGATATAAACATCACAGATCCGTATTAGCAAGTAGGCAATCCATTTGAAACGTACCCAAACTTTGCGGGGTAACCTCAGAGCTATTTTAATGATTAATGTGCTGAGCGACAATACGAATCCTCGGCGGTTATCTAACCCGGACAAAGAAAGGGCACATCTATTCATATATCATATGCAGGCTTGACCCTTCCTTCACCGCAGATTGGAGAAATAGGGTGGCTGGAAACGTCAAGACTTAAACAAGGTTAAACTGTTATTAAATTTATATGGATAGGTATAACTGTTTCAATAAGATTCTCTTCTCTTCTCTTCTTCTTTGACGGTGCACTCTTGGCAGAGCGGTCGTGGTCATCATGTTGCAGTTTGATTTCAGACAGCCGTGATTTGTCTCACGATGCGACGCCATCTTTTTCTGTCGGCTGTAACATGTGTGCATTCGGGTAATGGGCCGCCCACTGCGGATTTAATCTGGTCGGTCCATCGCATGGGTGATCTGCCGCGTGTCTTGTTCCTTCGACCTTTCCCTTCACTACAAGACGTTCTATGGAATCGTTTCCCTGTCGTAACACATGCCCAAAGAATTGGTATATTCGAGCCTGCACTGTGGTCGATATGCGATATCAATAAGATTACCTAGACGTTATTCGTTTTCGGCTGTCTTCAAAAATGTTATGATTAAATTCAGTAGTATAATAATTATTATTTTGTTTAAAATACAAGTAGGTACATAATTTGCAAATAATTCCCAAAATAGTTTCTAAAACTGTTTATCATGTCTGTCCACAACACATTTAAATCTTTTGATTGAACTGTCACAAAAAATAAACAACATCCAGAGGCTTTGTTTCTTTGTAATTAAAGAGTAACCTTTCTGTCACTGTCTTTTACTTCTGAAACTTGTATTGAAATGTCTGCCACATTCTACCAATGTTCTGTACTACTTCATGCGCAAAGGTTTTAAATAAACTTCGTTTATTTATCACCTTGTACCACCAAGTGGAAAACGTGTTTGAGATTACACATTTCTATGAATTCTAGTTTTATGGGCTATGGCTTCTTTTTACATCTGCTCAATTGGTTTCCTAGAATATTCCTTTCGAGCTACCTACACGTACATTCTACTCATCTGTAAATATATTTCCTTTGACTCCAGCTGCTTCCGAGAAGATTCGATAGCGTGGGGTTTTCAACGAAATATATTAACATGCTTCAGTACAGCTTATAGAATTTTCTTGTGTTACGTAAGTTACCAGAATCCTATTTTTCTTCATCACATAATTAACGTATGTATCTAGAAATGGTAAAAATAAAATTGGCTAAGTAATGATATTTTACCCAGTACAAGTGAGATTACGTCCATGTAGTTAGAACATACTCTACACGTCATCGTCATCGTCACATCGTCATCTAATCGACGTGCATAGCGCACGTCGATTAGATGACGCTGTGACATGTGAGATAAAGTAATAAAGAGTCTAATATGCCTGTAATTTTCCAGTTGTTTTGAACTGAAAACATCAATGCTACTTCTAAACACCGTACAGAACGTAAGGGATATCGACTCGAAAACGGAACGGAAAAATAGATCACCCAGAGTAGAAATTTTTGTGCATTATTAAAAAAAAAGGCTGTTCCATATATTTTGACTGTGTTGATATTGTATACAAAACAGCTGGTTTAAAAAAAAATAATTGAATCATGTGCTGTATTCATGGTAACAGTTTGTGCGTCGAGTATTACAACGTATATTTGTTAAAACAATCAAAGTCAAAGTCAAACACTTTATTTCAATTAGGCACATAAAAGGCACTTACGAAAGTCAATTTTACAAAAAAAAAAAATGATTCTAGTAGCCCCTTCCAAAAGGTAGTTTTCGTATGGAGAAGAATGGGCAAGAAACTCCACAATCGTTCCATTTTCACATTTAAAACATAACTGCACTTTCAAAAATATTTCTATTTCTCTAAGTTTCAGTATTATTCCACTGAAATTGTCTGGAAGGAAGGTAGTGCTAAAGTTTTGAACAAAGGTAAAGAGTTCGACGCCTGCAGACATAGAATAAACAATGTGAAACACAGTTCCACCGCAACTTGGAGTTTATTTTGAGCTGAAACTGTTCGGTAAACTATTGTTATAACACCTGAGACTTGGTTATGAAAGTGAGAAAATTACTGACGAGAAACAAAGTGATTTAGGTCACAAAATTAACATGCTTCTATATAACGTTTTAAGTATTTATTTACCTAAAACTAACTTACGCCCGCGGCTTTACCCGCATGGTATGTCGATAAAAAGTCATATATATATATAGCCTATATCCTTCCTCGAGGATCAAAATATCTACATATTGAATTTCATCAAAATTGGTTCAGCCGTTTAGCCGTGAAAGCGTAACAAACAAACTCACATTCGCATTTATAATATTAACCGCTCTCGTACTGTTAACGTACCCGTGCCGACCGAAACCTTAAGTTACGATAGGTACGCCAACAGTAAAATTTTACATTAATTAATAAAAGTTATAGGAATAAGTTCTGATGTATCTAAGGCGAATTACAGGTGTACACGACATTCACATACTTAATTAAAGCGACATATTCTAAAATGTTTTTTTTTTTAATTGTTAAAACACAAAACAAAACACCTTTGACTGGTTCGATCACAGTCCAATTGAAGCTTTATGGCGGCTCGGAACATGAGGCGAGTCGATGCGCAGTAACAAATTCACGTGTCAGCGACCGTGAGTAGTGCGGTACTGCGCAGCGAATAGCTTACTTCAGAGCCGCCATAAAGTTTGATGCGTACTATAGTAGGTAGGCCTTCTGCGGTACCGAATGCAACGAACTAAATATTTTATTTTATTTTTATATACTGTAACTACTCACCCATTACATATAATGAATTATCAATACCACCAATATACCAATTCATTATTTACTAGATACTGGTACAGTGTAGGTACTAATTCTTGGAACTAGGTTAAAATCGAAACAGCTCTCTTCTAAAATAATTTTATCACATCAAAAAACCAAAATTAAATTAAATTCATTTCACAATGAATTTCTATAAAGACTTCTACTTTTAAACAGGTATTTTCATATTTTTTTTTGTTATAATGTAATTTTTATACGTTCAAAATTTATCTGCGGTTGTACTGAATAAAACCAATGAAACAAAAGATTTCATTATAGAAATCAAATTTTAGAATACCCGTAAATTCCATCTTGGAATTGAAACAATTGCTCTTTCAAAATAACCATCAAAATTCAAACAGCAATTCCATTCTCATTTCATTTCTAGAATGTCCTAATAAACGTGTCTACATCAAAATATCCAATTGTAGTTTTAGCTGTTTCGGTCTAAACAAGCCGCTGTGTTGCGGTCGCTCCCAGTCAGTTACCCTGCGGCCAAATTCTGTTGAAAACGAACTCTAATGTTCTGCTTTGTGCGAAATTAACGAAACAAGCGCATGTTAATGTTACGCCAGCGCTGTTTTAGTGGCAGGATTTATTTCCTATGTAATGGTTTGTGTTCCTGGAAGGGAAATGGGAACTATTTTTAGTTTAAGGGTTATGGGCTTATAACTGCTTGAAGATGAGAGGTGGAGGTTTTGTTACAGTATTTACGTTTTATTGTGTGTTTAGATACCGTAGGCGTAATAAACGCTTTAGCAGTTGAATTGTTAAATATATTACGTTTATTTCACACTAGCGGTTGTTCGTGATTTCGTCGGCGATTCCGGATAATCATGATCTACCCATGTGCCAAAATTCGTCCAAATTCGTTCAGCCATTCTCGCGTGATAGCGTAACAAACAAACAACTTATTTTTCGCATTTATAATAGTTAGCATTACAAATTCTGCGAAAAGCATATTGAAGGCAACATTCATGAAAAACGAAAATAATTCCAAGCTTAAAATAATGTAGTACAACGGTGTTAATGACGTAATCTCACATTGTCGCACATTATCGTCTTTAAATACCCAGGCCATTAAAACACAATGAAAATAAAAAATAACTGAGCAAACACGCTTAATTTAAATAAAACGGGAACCTTTTTCGATGATGAAATTAACCTTAACAGAGGAGAGTTGGACGGGTTGAAAACCGATAAAAGGTTTACAGAAAACCCACTCCAAAAAGTCCACTTTGAACAATTCCTAGAACAAGTAGCTGACATTTAAGAAGCAGCCGGGCTATTCTGTAACAATCTCATCATAAAAGTTATAGGTGTAGTGAGCTTGCAAGGAGTTGTCACTAGTGTCAAACCCTAGCAATCTGCCTAGCCTTGTCCCAACTATGTTGGGATCTAACCGGATGCTGCTGAATACCAGTATTTAACATGGAGCGACTGCCTATCTGACCTCCACAGCCCAGTAATTGGGTAATACGATAAACCCTTGGTAAGACTGGTTATCAGACTTTCGGGCTTCTGACGACCACGTCAAAGATCCACGAATGACAGCTGGGACCACCAGTTTAACGTGCTTTCCGAGGCACGGAGGGGTCTCGGTATGTAAAGGTGGTCACCCATCCCGGACCGACCGTGGCAAGCGTAGCTTAGCCACGAGCCAAGTTCGGTCAGGTGTGTTATCGGTAATTTAAAAAAAGTTGAACTTTTGTCATTTATTTATTGCATGCCTGAAACTGCCTGAAGCGTAGTACATGTCAATACATTTTACTCGGCAGAGCACATCAAAAGGTTTATTTTACAGTGGCCTGTTTTTTGTGCCTGTAATTGAATGGCCAAGTTTACGATCGACCAAAAATATTTACTGTGGAAACTAAAGTAAATAGTTCGGGATGCGCTGTTGCTGTTTTTTTGTACAGTTATGAAAGTCAATAGAATTCGCAATATTTGTTTTGCTGGGACTCTTTTGCTGTGTATGTGTTTATGTTTGTTGATTTTCCAGAGAATAATTCGATATTCATTTTTAATATTATACGAGCTGAATCGGGAAGATAATGCTGTTAACAATGTTGTATACCTAATTATTTTAAAGGAACTGTCTTTAAATTTAGAATAAAGTATTTCATCTGCCTAACCTTGTGGTTGACTTCCTGTCTAACCGAATGCAGCTGAATACAAATATTTTACTTGGAGTGAATGTCTATCTGACCTCCACAACCCAGTTACTTGGTAACACGATACCCCTTGGTAAGACTGGTTCTCAGACTTCTAGGCTTCTGACTACCCGTAACGACTGTCGAAGATCTATGAATGACAGCCGGGACCAACGGCTTAACGTACTTTCCGAGAAATAAACTAAACGTGAAGTCATGCAAGCCTAGTACTTTTTGTTAGGTTACTCTCAGAAATTGTGCATAACGTGTCGTGAACTGAATACCGTCTTGTATAGCGATAACTTTTTTTTGCAACATTCGGTTTTATTATATGTATAGATTTGACTTAATTGGTACTGCTTAACTTATTTTAAAGAAATCTCAAACTTGTAGATGAAAATAAAAGAAATTATAGACAACATTTAACAATATTATTTCTAAAATACAATAGGTGACGTATTTATATATAGTAACCTTCATAAAGAACCCTGTAAGAAATCGACACGTGTTTCACCTCTCAACGAGGCATCCTCAGGATGACGATTGACTTGTTGCGAACCCGGACCCGACGTGTCGACACGTCAAACGTCGAGAGCAGAGCATATTATTTCTGTTTATTTACTGATCCGACATTTCATTAGAACTGTACCGTTCACTTCGATGTCTGCGTTTCATTTAAACAGACAAACCTCATTACAAACAACGATTCTCTAGCAAACTTTCTTAATCTATTTCCATTCTTAGTTTTCTCATAAACGTGGGAAACAACATGCGGTGTATATGTGTGTACCTACTATTCTTGTCTGATTTATAAGTTGCTGAAAATCCTAGAAATATAAAGTTCCTTGGTCGGTACCTACTCATGTAGATACTTGAGGTCTATTTAAAGCCTTGTAACCAATTCCCAATAGATGTTATTTCCACTTAAGCAAACATCAACTTTATGCACGGTTAATAAAGTTGATTTTAGACTGACTAGTACTGTTGAAAAAGTAATAAAAAAATATGAAGTTGTAGCGCAAACTGAACCTTATGTGTAGGCATTTGTTTGACAGTGGTTTTTCCTAAAAACTCGTCTTTGTTTACATGTTTGGCAAATGAATTGCGAACGCAGATTTTATGTATTCGCTACTTAATTATTCTCTGCCTCGTGGCTACAGTGGTCGAAAACGCTACTGCTGAGCATGAGTTCGATTCCCAGGTCGGGCAAAGTGTTATTGGGATTTTCCATCTGGAATATCTCAGTAGCTTCCCGGAGTCTGGATTTGCGTTCGGTTTAAGGCAATAGGCTCACCCCCTATTACATGGAACTTGAACAAAACTGGCGAAATGTGGGT
Source organism: Agrochola macilenta (assembly GCA_916701695.1). Taxonomy (NCBI): domain Eukaryota; kingdom Metazoa; phylum Arthropoda; class Insecta; order Lepidoptera; family Noctuidae; genus Agrochola; species Agrochola macilenta. The sequence goes on along the minus strand of OU753560.1, from coordinate 14,590,641 downwards.
GCACTATAAATGCACCTCTGCAAACACTTCGGGAAAACAAAGCGTGGTGATGTAATAGATATAATTAGATTTAAAGCTCAGAAAAGAACTCGGCTTCCATATTTCAAACAGCGACAATTACTTACTTGTTCGTAATGAGTCCGAAACGAGTGTTTAAATAAACATTAGGCACGGATAAGTTCGGTCATTAGACTTTCGTCGAGGTCGTGGACGAGTGTCCTAATAACAAGCGTTTTTATTTTTGTTTATATTATTTATTTATTTTATTATTTATGTACACACAGTAGAATACTCGTAGATACAGATACGACATAATCATAATTATGAGTACAAATTCAATTCAATTTTAATGCATGAACAATTCACATTGTGTTTGAAATCATACATAAAAAAATAAAAACACGTTCATTAAAACTATAGAACTAACACATTCATGATACAATAAATTATAGAAAATAAAAATTCAATAACATTACAAATTAAACATTCAATACAATTAAAAATTCAATAACATTGCAATCTATACAAAGGTGGCCAATTCGTTAGTTTTTTGTTTCTTTTTAAAAGTCTCTGCTAAAAAGTGATTGTAGCTATGTTGTGAGTGTAAGCAAGTTAGAGTAGGTAATGGAAACCGACAAATGTCAAAAAGAATGAATGTATTCTTTTCTGTGCCGGATTAGGCAGTGTTATTGAATTTTTCATCTGGAATTTCTCAATATCAGACTGGAGTCTGGATTTGTGCCCGATTGACGACAATAGGCTCGCCCCCTATTTTATGGGACTTTAAAATAACTGGAGAAATGTAGGTGAACTATAATAGGTACACCTTTGCTTACCACTTCGGAATACAGGCGTGACGTTATCCTACTAATATTATGTATAAACGCGAAAGTTTGTGAGTATGGATGTTTGTTACTCTTTCACGCAAAAACTACTGAACTGATTTGGATGAATTCTTGATTACAGTTGATTTATTTTAAGTGTTTACAGATTGTGTATTTTTATTGCCGCTATAACAACAAATAATAAAAAAATTATAAAGTTAATAATTATTATATTAATATGCGAAGCAAAAACTTTGTACCCCTTTTTACGAAAATTAAGCGGACGGATGAGTATGAAATTTGGCACAGTTAAAGTTTATATGGAGAAGGAGTACAGAAAGCTAATATATTAAACATTAGAAACTTAAATTAAATTAATAAAAAAAACATTACAAACACTACCATGCGTTTGACACAAGATGGCTACCTTAGAATCATGACATTTAAATGAATTATGGTCGAATTTCGACCTCTGGGCGACCACTAGTTATAGAAGAAACGTGTTTTTTTCGACATTATTTTTTTTTCTCGATTTTTGGCCGGCCAAGTGCGAGTCCGACTCGCACTTGGCCGGTTTTTTGCATTAGAATGACGTCTAGTAAGGTATTTAAAATTATATCGAACAATAAGCATGTAACGGTAAAAATACTAGTATAGCAGTCGAAATAAAAAAGCCGTCTTAACTGACACAAACAAACCTCGGAGTTTCCGAGGAACATTAAAAAGTTTTGAATACTTTTTTGCTTCATCACTGTAATGTTTTAAGTTTAGTTCTTTTAAGTCTCTTGGGTGTAATTTAGACTTCTCGCTGTTTTAAAAACACGAAACATATTTTTCTGTAACGAGGACAAAACAAACGTGACTGCTTGTGTTATCTTTGTTCATTTGTATGTTTTTTGTGAGACCGACTGTTAGAGCAAAGTTTAGTTTTTGTACCGTGTAGATAAAAATACAACCGAATTGATAACCTCCCCCTCTTTAGGAAGTCGGTTAAAAATGGAACCAACCAATGGAATCTAATAATAAAAGAATTTTCCAAATCGGTTCATAAAAGACAGAGGTAAAATACATATTTTTTTTATATTTTTTATTCTACCGAATTGATAACCTCCCCCTTTTTGAGAAGTCGGTTAAAAATAGAACACATCATATTAATTGATTATAAAAACTTACTTAACATTCAATACACGGTAAGTTATAAAATTTTGCCTGAATACTACGGAAAATAATCAGCCGTCCCATATATTTGGGTCGAGTAGGTATTGAAGTTTTGTATGGGACAAATGATATTTTATTATACATATATAATATTGGATGTTGATAAACCTGTTCAGTTTGATGGTCTGGACCACACCTTTCTGATACATGCTGTTTAAGTAGAGGATTTAGGTCCTCTACTTAAACAGCATGTATCAGAAAGGTAAAGGACCTAAATCAAAGGTAGTCCTGAAATATTCCTAGTCAATTAATCAAATCCCCAAATACTACATTAGCTGCGAAAAAAACCATTCACTCATGAAAAATGGAATCGATATTTTTAATTCAATCAAAAATCGAAATTGGAATCGCAATTGAAATTCTAAACCATTTCCCGATCAATCAATCGTCTATTACTTGTCAGGGTTGTCATCGAACGCTTTGTGATAGTATAATGACAAAGTGGGAACCCTAATGGGCCTTCATTAAGGTTACACATATTAATGGATGCCTTTTGTGACGGCTAGGCTGTATGAAGTGATTTTATTGGTGGCCAGGATTTTTGCTTTTATTTTTGAATTGTTCTTTTTTTGTATCTTTTGTTTTTAGTGAACGATGGAATAATTGTGAATTTGATATTTATGGATTGGTGAATTAAAATAAATTCATTTATAAAATTAAATTCATTTTAAATTATTATTTGTCATATGCTTGGCGAACGCGTATCTGCAGCAGTGGACGTCTTACAGCTGAAATAATGATGATGATGATGACATTTATGTATGTTTGTGTTACCAATTGAATTTTTAATTAGTTTCAACTTAACCTGCCTAAAAATAAATCCATAGTAATCCCAGCTAATAAGAATGAAATTAGTCGCATACAATTGGGTTATTCACAATTTTTTGTGTCCGTCAGATAAATTATTAAAAAATATTGGACACGTATTTTTTCTTTTTAATTTCGTAAACTTAATACTACGGCAATAGATTGACTACTCAATACGTTAAAATGTGGCATGACGTCACTCCCCGATAGATTTTACACCGACTTGTGACGTTGCGAGCTCCCCAACTTTAATGCGTTTTATCTAAACCATTTTGATATAGCAAAAAATACGTGTCTAATATTTTTTTTATTATCTGACTGACGAACTAAAAAGTGTTTTTTTCTTCAGTCAAGATCCCTATTAAAACCTACTTAGTCTTCACTATTTCAGGAGCGTCATACATCAATCGTTCGGACAGCTAATTTAGCCAAACAATAACTTTTCGCACCTTTTTCTTTCTTTCCTGATATCTTCCATTGTTATAAAGATAAAGGAAAAGCGTTTGCTATAATAAAATATAATCACACCTCTGGGTTCTTTCGATGGATGAATCATTCATAAATCATAAAATTGTAATCGCGGTGAAATAAAACAGTTACTGTTGGTTTTTCTCAAAGGGGACTTGTGAAATATTAAAAAAATCTTTCACATTTTATGCACAAAATGGAATGGAATCGGGCGAAGTGTTGAGTGCCGACTTCAATATTTATACATAAAAGATTGGTACATTGTAATATTTATTTGTTTTTTTTAAATAAAAATAAAAAAGAACCTACCTAACTACCCATTATTATCGCGAATTGAATATAAAAAACTAAAAAAATATACTACAAAACCACTTACCCTTAAAGAGAAAAAAAAACATGATTTATCTATTTAATAACAAACCAATAACCTGAAATATGGTGTAACTTTTGAGAGTTAGTATGCGATACTAATTAATTCTACTGATTATAATGCTTGTTTTTCTCTTTTCAGTTAAGTACGGTACGTATTTTTGCAGTCGGGTTTTTTATTTCAACTTTTTTAGTTTTTATTATTTCTTATTCCGAATTACATTTAAACACAAAATTTGTTTATTTAATGACCTTTTAAAACACTTCATTTTAATACCCCCCCCCCCCCCCCCCCACTCGATAGGTTTGTAAGATGCTTTTTCTTTTAAATTATATTCCGCCATTGCGATGTTTTTAATTGTAATATAATGACACTCGCGTAAAAAAGACGAATCTAACGACATATCATGCATCAAAATCGGTTCAGTCGTTTAGTAGTTACGAGGGAACATAGAGACAGACATACATACATACAGGGCAAACACATAACACTCCTTTTTGGATTCGCCGCAGTGGGGTAAAAAAAAAGATCACCTTTTTCAAACGAGATTTTACGCATTGCCGGATACAAAATGCCCATAGCCGTAAAAACTGTTTCTATTGTGTCTAGTTCAGTGTCCTTCAACCGGTTAAAAATATATATTTTTTCTGTTTACCCAAAGCCCAGGTGCTGCGAAAGAATGAAATGTTACGGCAAATATCTGCACGAATTCTTTGCCAGCGGCTAAATAAGTATAGATAAGCAGATGAAACATCCGTCACGCTGGCCGGCAAAAGCTTAGCTACTTTTTGAAGTTTTTCACAAAATTCTCGCGTTTTGTAAGAAGGAATGCTTAAAATGTCGGCATCAGCATTTCGCGGGGAACCGTGACCCCATTTCAAAAACTTTTCCCTTCAACTAAGATTGATGTTTGTAGAAAAAAATACTTTTCGCGAAAAAAAACGAATGAAACTTTGGACTTAGCGGGTTTTACGGCAATGGATATTAGGGTATGCTTTCTTTTTTAAATATTTCACGAATTTTTGACAAAGCGCAACATCCGGAATTTTTCGCTTCCAAACTTTTTTTGCGTCCAGTCGGAAAATGTAAGGTGTTTCAAATATTTTTTTTAAACAAATACAAATGAATAATATATTTTTCCCCATTTCAGTACAGTTACTGTTATATCGTGATTTCTTAAAATGTTATTAATTAATACCCTCTAAATTCATTAAAAAACACGTTTATTGACTGTAACAAAAAAAAAACACCAAATCCGTTACAGCGACTGTCACAGACAAAACCAGTGTTGCCACATGGCTAATTATATAGATAGATAGAATATTCTTTATTATGCACACCATACAAATTACAGAAATAAATTATATAATATAATAATAATAATTGTATTATTATATTTATTATTTTATTTTATTTTATATATCTAACCTTTGTATTAGATTAAGCAAAATATACCTTTGCTTAAACGAATACAAATCACATATTATTTTCGTCACCATTCCCAAACACAAAAGACGTCTCCAGCAAGAAAATTCCCGATAAATAAACAAAACACGATCTGAAAACGTTCCAATCTACCAATACACCAACACACCAACTTGTTTCATCTCCAGCTCCTCACGTAGACCAGCACGGGGGTAATTCGATAATATTAGGCGACAGATGTTTTCGCGTGTATTTTTCAATCTCACCCCGCCTCGGGCGATTTATGCTCCGCCTCTTTATAAATGACCTGCGTGGCCGAAATGAGATATAGAAATAACGTAGCGATATTGGCACCCAATGTTTCGGGACTGAAAAAAGGGGGCTGAGTTTTATCTTATTATGCCACAGACGTACCTAATAATGTTTGTAGAGGTGACCTTATTGAAGCAAGCTGTAAGCAGCCATTTAAATAAGTACATACTTACTGGATCATTAAGTTCCCTTCAAAATGGTTTAGCCATAGTATAATAATATACATCGCCAGGTATGGCATTCCGAAACACAGTGGTCACGTGGGCAACACAATGTGTGTGACGTAAGCATGTGTTAGTCCCGGAATGCCAGAACTTATTTTATTAGACCATGGGTTTGGCTAAATGGTGCAGATCCATGCGTCGTGTTCGTGAACGAGCGCCGTCAGTGGTGACTGGTCATCTCTTAGCTGTTTAATTTTTTATTGTTTTTGTTTTCATATTTTTATTACGGACGCTTTTAACGTGGACGTCTTTCTACATTGTTCACACATGTATAATGTCAACATGAATGATGTAACCAATATTTTGTAACAATATTCTGATTTAAAAGAGTTTCCATGGAGTTTCTTGCCCGTTCTTCTCCATAGGAACCTACTACGCGTTGGAATGGGTAACTAGCTTCACCTTTCTGACTGACAGACCCCTTGAAAATTCAAAAGTACCTGAATATTTGCTTTGAGTTGTACTTTCTTTTTCCATGAACGACTCCTACGTACATCAAATTTGCTGGGGAGACAACTAGCAATAATTATCTTTTATATATACCAATTATACCTAACTAGCGACTCACCCCTACTTTGCACACTTATACGACTTGACAAACATCGAGATTTATTTTTATATTTCAGTTTAATGCGATATAGGACGCTGCGTGACATCGAGAAGAAGAAGATAGACATTCTGGAAATGTGTTGCTGAAGAAGAATGCTTAGGGTATCGTGGATTCCCGGAGGCGATCGGCGGCGGCAATCTCTCGCGTCCGGCCCTGGTTCAGGCCATGATTCGGAGTGAGAGTACATGGGAGGCCGTCACTTCCTTCTTCGAAGCAATAATGCTCGCGAAGGAGGAGGCAGAACGCGTGAGGGAGAGCCAAGATTCGCGCCCTCACGCCCCTAGTCGCCGCAGGAGACGCCCCGGGCGTCGGGAAACGCAAACCGATTTCCACCGTAGGCGCGGGCTTGCGGACGGTGAGCGATGGGTAGCTCGCCGTCCGATAAGGACCAGGCCCGGGTCGACGGCGCGTTGTTTTCCACGCGCGCCTCAAAGAGATGTCAGCACCGATTGACGGGGTCCGTTAGGGCCAGGGTTGCGAGTTTGTCCGGAAGGGATATCGTGGCCCCGGCACACAGGCAACGGAAGGAACACGGGTGGGTTTTAGTCAGTAAAGTCTGACACGCCCTCCCGCTCCGCCCAGAGCGTGAGAAGAAAAAAAAAAGAATATCGTGGATGGAGTTTCGCACCAACACCTCTATACGCCAAGAACTCATGAAAGAGAGTATTACTGTTCTGGTCCAAACGCGCATCGTCAAATACTTCGGTCACGTCTCGACGCGTGAGGGTAACTCTATAGAGCACCGTGTCGTGCAGGGCAGATTGGAGGGCACTAGACCGCGCGGACGCTCACCCATGAGATAGGCTGACCAAATTAAATCCGCAGTGGGCGAACCCGTGTAGGAGTGCACTAAAAACTCAAAAAATCGGAGTAGATGGCGAGAAATCAAGTATACCTACATAAGTAGTATACGTATGTATGAATTTTTTATTTACAATTTTTTATCAATTTTGTATCAATTTATACAAATTTTTACCATTTTATTTTTATGCAATTCTTATCAGTTTTACCAATGTCGAAGAATGTCAATTTTACCCTTACAATTTTATAATATTTCAACTTTTTTTATATTTATATATTTTATAATATTTTTTATTTTAATCGATGTTATCAAATTTTATTTTCTTTATTAGCGCTTATTAAAATTAAACTAGGCTGAGAATCAGCACTTTTCGGACGTCAAAATTACATAAGACAGCTAGTATTCATCAGTCAGTATTACTAAGTAAGTTAGCTTATTTGTCTGATTCATTGTTTTATGCATGTGGTGCTTACCTATAAGAAACTAGTGCACTGTTATTTTACTTTTTTAAATGTATTATGTGTTTGTATCAGTGTAATCAATTGTTGGTGAACCTAATAAAATAAATCGTCAGGGGAATCACATCAGCCCCTGGACAAGAAACTACATGAAGACCATGACCGCTCTGTCAAGATCGCTACGAACAAGAAGAGTTTAGATGAACAATGCGGTCGCACAGACAGACATGAAAAGCGACTTTACATAATTTATAATATGTATAGGTTAGCTCGACACAACTACCATTTATGTTCTTATACAAATAGTAAATAAAAATAAAAATGTTTTTTTTTCAATTACAAAGAGCTTATAAATACATACATGATTTGGAGATCACCTTTTATGAGGGTTTATCCTAAAAGTTGGCAACATCGCAAATAACTGTCAAATATTTACCTGTTTTGATTCATAATATAGCAATATTACTGAATAGAAATAAGATATGTGGCTAACTAGCGAACTAGAATATTAATAATGAATTGCAATTATAACATTGAATTTGATGTTAAACCCATATTAGGTGTAAAAAACACATTTGGAAAGTTTCCAAATAGGGTTTTTACATCTAAAACTAAACATTCGGTGTTACGATATTAATTATTGCATTTCATAATCAATATTCTAGTTCGCTCTTCAGAATAAACGCTCTTAAGCAGGAATTGCTTGTATTAGGAGACACCGTTCTTTCACTTAGCATTATCTGTTAATTTGAATGTAATGTAAACAATGTTTAAAATACAAAAAATAAATAGGTTAGTTTAAATTATACAAAGAGCAAATTGTAAATGAACAAGCGTTTTATATAGACAAAAGCACAAAATGCGCGTATTCGTGTGATATGTGCGAGTATGGGTGAGAGTGTGAAATGTGAGGGTAAAATTAGCATATTAAGTGCGGATTTCACCAATGAAATTAAACGCATTCACCACATCTAAGCGCGTTCAAGAGCTGTCAGTGTACAACATTCCATAACAATTTTGACACTGACAGATCTTGAACGCGTTTTAGATATAATATGATGATCGCGTTCAGTTTCATTGGTGAAATCGTGTTGTTCTATCCTAATTAATATTCTGTCTAATTTTATAAATGCGAAAGTATGTTTGTTTATTTGTTGTTTTTGTTGTCAAATATACCTAAAGAGGCGTGAACCGTGTCCTTACGTAGTTTGAACTAACAAGTCTCATTTACAACTTATTTACAAACTTGGTTGGTACTCTAAAACAAATCTAAAAGTCTTAAAAAAAACATCCAATACAACAACCCCAACCCGATCAAAACTCATTAACATCGCGGAATCACGCGAACAGAATTTAAAAAAGCAAGAATACGTAACACAATCGAACTCGCAGATACAATCACAGAGCTTGGCAGAAACCCTTTGTACTCGGCATTGATGGCCGAAGATACCGCGATCACAAAGACATGGAGAATGGAACCGATCTCAGCTCGGACAACGATCCATCAATTTGTTTAATTGGATTCTTTTCATTGTTATTTTTCTTCGTTTTTCTTTTCTGTTTCAAAACAGGTTTGTTGAGGTTTAATGTTATTATTTTTGTAGCGTTTGTTGGATGGTTAGTGGGGTAGGGAATTTTGTTATTTGCATGCGGTCTGCTATCTTACCTATACTGTTGACATTTAACTTTACGTAAGGTATTATTTGCTTATCAGTGGCTTGCTATAATAGTAGAGACTAAGCACATCTTTACCCCAGGTTTTATGTATGTTTAGTCTTATTAATTAAACCCGTAGCAAAGCTACACCAGAAGGCCAATTCCCGTACTTAAAAAAACGTTTACATTCAAGTCGCAATCTGTCAAACTTGTTGTATTTTTGACAGATTACGAATGAGATGAAAATGCGAATGTTTTTAAAAATTACGGGAATTGCCCCTCAGTTTAAACTTCGTTTATACCTACATTTCTCGAGGTTAAGGTTTGGCATAATTTTGTTCCTGGTTTATTAATAAGAAAGTGTGTCTTAAATAAATTAAATAAAGAAAGAATACAAGGCACATTGAACTCATTTAATAAACAGAGAAAAGCATGCGATTTTTACTCTTAAATGTCGCAAAATAGAACCCCATGAAAATTCAACCGCCTACAATAACTTTACCTCACCACAAAACAGGTCTAAATTAGGCTCACGTCCCCATTGAAACAGTCAGCAAAAAAATATTGCCGTCATACATCGAAATACTGGCAGCAGAAACGAGCTGCACTGAAGCGTAACTGAAAAATGTGTAACACCTTGCAATGTTTCCGAACGGTTATCTTGCAACGTTGTCAGTTCGACGACATTTTATAAAAAGTGTTGTGAGAGAGAAAAGGGGGAATTTCGATGATCGGATAATGTTTTTTTGTGTTTTTTAACGTCATGAGGTGGTTTGTTTTGGTTATGAAGGTTTTTAAATTTAAAAAAAAACTTACGTACTATTTATAGCAGGGTGATCCTATGTCACCACTACTGTTTAATATTATAACCCATAACATCTGTAAAGCCATTAGAAATGTAACCATTTCTCAATACGCTGACGATTTTGTATTGTACACGAGAAATCAAAAATTACACGACAGTGTTATTCAACTTCAGGAGTCAGTTAATCTGATTGTTAATTTGTTAGAAAAATTGGGCTTGAATATTTCGGTAAATAAAACTAAAATTTGTCTATTTTCTAGAGGTAGGCAAAGTAAAGAACTAGACATTAAAGCAGAAGGTACTTCCTTAATATCAGCCTGTTACTGTCCCACTGCAGGGCAAAGGCCTCTTCTCATACAGAGAAGGCACGAGCATTGATCACCACGCTTGCTCAAGACGGGTTGGTGATTTCAGACTTATATTAACTATAAGTCCAGGTTTCCTCACGATGTTTTTCCTTCACCGATGTCAATAATGTCCAAGATAAACTCAGAAAGTACATATGAATTGAAAAAATCACATTGGTACTTGCCCGGATTTGAACCCACAACCTCGTGCATGAGAGGCGAGGCCTTAACCACTGGGCCATCACGACACAAGGTACTTCCTTAGAGTTAGTTAATAATAACAAATATCAGGGTATGTGGTTGGACACTAAATTGCTTTTCCGTAAACATATAAATGAACTACATGCAAAAACACTAAAAATTTTAAATTTACTGAGGATACTGGCTGGACCTACTTGGGGAAAACACCCAAAACATTTACGTAGATTATACATAAAATTGATTCGTAGCAGGATAGATTACGCATCTTGTTTATATGACAATAGTGCCGAAAGTCATATTTCAAAGTTAAACTTGCTCCAAAATCATGCCCTTAGAATTATTGGCGGATTTATAAAAACAACTCCTATACACGTTATGGAGTGTGAGATCTGCATACCGCCATTGTTTTTGAGAAGGCAATATATTGCCTATAAATATTGTTTTAAAGCTCTCTCTTTTTCGAATAATCCCACCATAATTTTGTTAGAAGAACTCCAAACCCTTTGTGGTTATAGATACTGGCAAAAGAAAAATAAACCACTATTACCTTTTGTATTCACAGAAATAAACACGAGAAAGTATTTGCCTCTTCCCCTTTAATGATGTTTAATTTGGATATATGGACTTCTAAAATAAAAATTAGTGAAGTAATTTTAACCAACTTGGATTGCGTTAAAGCGTCTAAGAATTCGTATAATTTTAGTTTACTGTTAAATAATGTATTAGATGAATTAAATATTAAATATGCAGAATGGCAAAAGTGTTTACGGATGGTTCAAAGACTAAGGATGGTGTTGGTGCAGCCTATGTTAGTAATAGTTAAGGAGTGAGTGAGAGTTTTATGATTTCTTCTGAGGTGAACATTATGTGCGCCGAGCTATTTGCGACCTCAGAGGCCATATCTTCTTTAAAGAATAGGTGTTTAAAATCTAAAGACGTTGTAATTTTTTCGGATAGCAAAAGCGCTTTACAACACATAGCTCGCTCAGCCTCTGGTTGCAGAGGGACAGCGTTAGCTTATGTTATTCTTGATAAAGTTCATACCATGCCTAATGATGTAACTCTGAGTTTGCAGTGGATTCCTTCACATGTTGGCTTGAGAGGTAATGAGGAGGCTGACATTTTGGCTAAAAGATCTTGTACAGACGGAAGCGAGGTGTTCATAATTCCTGATTACTCAGAATATTTTTCACGGTACAAGACAATATGGCAACAAAAATGGAAAGAACATTTTGACATTAGATCTCGAGAAAAAGAAATATGGTACAAAACTATGCAATGTGAGCCTCCTCGGATACCGTGGTTTACCGATGTTAAACTAGGTAGGCAATTACTATGTATTCTGAGATAGTGGCCTTTTTGGCCTCGCACAGGTCGTTACTATGTTTGTATTATCTTTTTTTTTTTTTTTTTTATTATTATTTACTGTTTGTATTTCCTGTGCGTGTCCCAAATAAAATATTTTTCTTTCTTCTTTCTTTCTATAAATATTGCCGTCGATGTGATGACAAAAACAAGCCAAATGCGAGTCGGACTCGCCCGCGAAGGATTCCGTGCCACGGTACAAAATTTAACATTGCCATTATTAAGATCGAGCGAGTATAGAGACCTCCTTTAAGTTTGAACTTCATGTTATTTTTATTATTTGTTTTTGTAGCGGCCATAGTAGTACAGTCAGCCTATTACGATTCAAAAGAAACAGTCCTGTGACAGACGAACGGACAGTGGAGTTTTAGTTTTAGGGGCCCGTTGGCACCCTTTGGGTACGAAACCTTAAATGCAGGTGCAATGCAAATGACCCATTAATGACGGAAGGTGTAAAAAAAAATTTTGATTTCCTAACACATTATGTAAAAATCAAATGATTTTGCTAAACATCATGAACACAAAACACATATATAGTAAAATTTTACAGTACATCCAATTTACTATTAAACCCTCCGGAACTAAATATGCTTTTACCAAAATTGGATTCGAAAAGGTTCACACTCTGACCTTGCCACAAAAGTAGAAAACATTTTAGTTTCCTTCTAAAATAAAATCTAAATAAAAACCATTTGTAAGCAACCAATTAAGCTATACTTATTTATACTACAAATAAATAAAATTTAAGTGTCTGTTTGTAATGTTAAAACAACAGCTTTTTACTAAATGCATATGAAAGTAAATACGGTTAGTATAACAGAAAAACAATTTTCAATTTGTTTTGGCTGTCTGTTTGTTCCGGCTAATATCAACTGGACCGATTTTGACGAAACGTTCACTGGCAGATAGCTGATGTTATGAGGAGTAACTTAGGCTACTTTTATTTTGGAAAAATAATTAGGGTCCACGCGCGCGAAACCGCGGGCAGCGCGAGCAGCAGCACCAAATTAAACTTATAGGTATTCTTACCATGTCATGAACAATAAATTTATTCTCACATAGCCAACTCTTGCGGACACAAAAAAAAACGAGCGAGCCTTAAGGTGTGCCCTAACATTAAGCGGCAATCGTGCGCGGCTGCCGCGCCGTATTTGGACGCGGCGCGCACAACCATTTTTTAATAAACATTCGTCACTAGTTATTGTGCCTGGATTAAAGCCTTGGCAGATTGATATTGCCAACTGAAGTGCGCGGCGTGTCTTGGATGTGCCGCGCAGTACTGCCGTGCAAACATTCGTCGGTTTGGTTAACTAACAAGAGCACGGCAGAAATGTGTCCTGCAAACCCCGCGTGTTGTTGCCGCGCTCTTGCCGCTCAATGTTTGGACATACATTAAGCGAGTCGCATATGATGTGTAACATCTGACATCTTACCTTGGTAATAAGCCGCATTAAGGTCGTCAAGGTCGTTTCTGACAGCCAACTCTAGCATCTAGCACCGCGGGCGCTCAGTGGTCAAATCAAATAGCGCGCGTTTCCCCGGTTTCCTGTGACACGCTTCCGTCCCTTTTTCACGATAGTACTCCCACAGATTAGACATTTATTTTTATTTTTATTTACATTTTGATTGCAGGAAAGCACGAGGAAAGATGTTACAAACAATCAAATAAAACTGTGTACCTAGTTTCTTAAAACGCCGTAAGCAAAACCCCTCACATTACCTTTATAACTCGCTTACCTGTTTAAAGAAAACATAAACATACAAAACTTCTGAGCCCACGTCACGGTATTTTTAGCAAGAAACCTCTAACAGGCTGTAACAAGGTGCCCGCGGCGTAACGTGGTGAGAAACTCGAGGGCTTTTCTACTTAATTAACCATACAACTTTCCGAACGAGATAAAACCCTACTATGTGCGGACTGAATACAAACATTACGCGGTAACTCCGAATGTACGAGTGAACGAATGAACGAAACAAGTTGTTCGTGTAATTCGCTAATTTGATAGTTGCTCACCGACATTAAGCCCTAATAAAGTTAGCCATTGATCTTTGCGTGCGCTGTAATGAAATGAACGAGGTTAGAGTGTTAATAGAAGGTGTTTTTGCCAAGGGGAAGTATTCCAGAAAGTTAGGAGTTACACCCTGGTTTTATCCTGCAGAGCCATTTAGATTTCAACGTGTAAAATTCACGTTATCCGAATACCAATCGTCTCCTGCAGTAACCATGCAGCAACGTTCTCAGCAAAATCCTGTCGTTTGCAAGTGATGACTTTTATACGAGCGACCTAAAATTGGACATCTTCCCGTATCGTAGCATATGTTCACAAATTACATTGACTCGAACTCCAAACGAGAAAAGGAAGATTGTAACTAATATAAAATATCACAGATTTCTCTCTCGATTTTCCACAATTCTAGAACTCGTTTATTTCTGCGAAAACTACTACATCTTCCCGGCCACCGGCGCTCCTTAACGACCAGCGCCATCTAGTAATTTTAGCCGGAAGCAACGATTAAATGTTCGTTCCGAGACACTTGGCTACGCTAAAATTTATACGATGACATATTAAAGGTAGTGTAAAGGTACTGTTGGTGGCAATCTTTCACAAACCACATATCCCAGGCTTAATTGCATTGAACAATTTATTGCATAGCTGAAACAAGCCGGTTTTGTAATTACGCAGGCTGCAGTCCTAGCTCTGACAGGACAATTAACTGTTACCAAAAATGACTACATTTATTCGTGAATTTCTGATTAACTCGATATTTGTTTTGCTTTTTTGGTAAAGGTGGGTAGTCTATTATTTAGTTTAAAAATGGATGCGTGGAAATAAAACGGGTTCGAGCTTAAATTATGAAAATACCAGTGGATATTTTCTATGGTAGCTAAATGTACCTATTGTGGTATAATCTACGTTCGCAATGTATTTGCAAAACATGTAAACAAATACGAGTTTTCCACTTAGACAAATATCAACTTTATGCAAATGTAAAAATAAAGTTGTTTTTAGACGGACTAGTACTATTGAAATATTCATAAAAAATATGAAGTTGTAGCGCAATGTGAACCTTATGTGTTGCCTACACATAAGGTTCACATTGCGCTAACTTCATATTTTTTTGTTGGTTTTTCTAAAACTCGTGTTTGTTTACATGTTTGGCAAATGAATTGCGAACGCAGTATAGTAATTTTATTCTAAGTACTATCGCGGACACTGGCGACTGACCACTTTTCGACCTAATTGCTTAGGCAATAAGGCGCCAGTGTCCGTGATGGTACATCGTGTTCACATATAACTAAGACTAATTAATGTATACAAAATATTGAAATAATTTTTAAAGAGTAATTATAGAGCTTCATGGCCATTCGAAATCTATACGAAACTACCTTTTGGAGGGGGTAGCTAGAATCAATTCTGCTATCATAATACATTTTGACGTTAAAAGTGCCTTTTAATGGCTTACCAACTGGAAATAAATAATTTGAAGTATAATGCTGTACTTTTCGTACGTATTACTGTAACCTTCTAAACGAAGAAACCCGTCAAATTATTCAACAGATTTGCGGGCCCATTCATGCGGCAAAGAGCCAAGAATTAGGTAATTTCAAAAATCTTTCTCAAAAATGGAATTCCAAAATGATTTTACAACGTAATTGTATTAAACGTTGAGATGGCTGGTATAACCAAGGTTATGAACCCTGCTTGTGACACAGCCTACGCCCTGACTTGACAATCATACGGCTCGTTGGGCCACTGGTAATTAAATGTACTCTGCGGCAGAAGCTTAGCTTAAATAAACATTTTGCTAACTATACGTTTCATAAAACGTTTAAGTAACGAAATTGTGTAATTATTTTTTTGTGGTTTAATGTGAGTGACAAGTCTCACAACCAGTCTTACCAAGGGGTATCGTGTTACCCAGTTACTGGGTTGTGATCAGATACGCAGTCGCTCCATGTAAAATACTGGTATTCAGCTGCATCTGGTTAGACTGGAAGCCGACCTAGTCAACATACTTGGGAAAAGGCTACGCTGATGATGAATGTGATTGGCATTTCATGAAAATTTGTTCAAAGAAAATACCAAATTTTTTAATTAAATATTTAGTTTCCTCATGGAGACAACTGCAAGCGTTTCTGTTTAATCCAATCACATACGTCCAGAACGATTTAAAAAAAAACTAATCAATCATGTTGTTTTTATTTAAATTATCTAACAGTTTTAATTTAAATTTATGTACTTACTAACAAGTTTAGATTTTTCTAACACTTAAATTAGAAAAAAAAAACTACTTAAATTTGTTTTACAGACTTGTTTCAGAATTTTATGTATGATTAATATATAACAAGCACGTTCTGTAATTAGGCTTTATAAAACAATAATGTACTTAAAAATTTATAAATCACTTATTCAAGCATCATGAACATGGCTACATCGTTGTGCCAACTATGTTGCCAGTAATAAATAAACGTCCACAGTTATTTATTATTCTCGCTCATTAATTACTTAATTGGCTAATTGATGCGTAATGCAGTCCCACTGTGGTATTATTTACGCAATTGTTGTTAATAAACATTGACATTAATAATGCAATTCAGTGACAGTTTGTTTACTTGGACGACTCTTGTCAATGGCTCTGTGACTAAATTGATGTGTTCCTTAACAATTTCCTTCGTCTACTAGCTGGTATTTCCTGGGCCAGTTGCCAGGATTTTCATTGCTTTAAAGGTATTTGGAAGGCAGTCATTAGGGTTGCATCTACGATTGTCTTCATTCACATCGCAATCCTTTAGGAATCCGGTTCCAAAAATTGCCTACATTTTTTAGATACGATGTAGGTAACTTGAAACTACAACACCAACAATTTTGATGTTGTGATGCCCAGTGGTTGAAACCTCGCCTCTTATGCACGAGGCTGTGGATTAAAATCCGGGCAAGTACCAATGTGACTTTTTCAATTCATATGAACTTAGGTATGTACAAATATTTTCTTAATGTCCCTCGGCGTACTTCGTATTTCGACAGTCATTGGATTTCTATCATTTGCCCTTTGCACTTGGTGCTTGTACGTATTGACTCCTACCGCTGCACCCGCGTTGCCATCAACCATAAATACCAAGTGCAAAGGGCAACTGATAGAAATCCGACGACTGACGAAACACGAAGTTTGCCGAGAGACATTAAGAAAATAATTGTACTGTACTTTCTGAGTTTATCTTGGACATTACTGACATCGGTGAAGGAAAACGCCCTGAGGTATCCTGGACTTATAGTTAATATAAGACTGAAATCATCAACCCGTCTTGAGCAAGCGTAGTGATCAATGCTCGTGCCTTTCTGTATGAGAAGAGGCGTTTGCCCTACAGTGGGACAGTAACAAGCTGATATTATTATAGGTAACTTGTGAAAACGATGACTTTTAAACAACATTGCTACACGTCATAAATAAAACGATAAACATGCACTTTCTTCTGGAAAACAACGAAGAACAATCATCTTATCCATTTCACATCACAGTGTGTAAACATGCATTTTACCTATAAAATAAAATCGTTTGTATGCTCTTTAATAAAATAATAAAATAAATCGGTCCACTCCGCTGCACGATGGCAGCACAAATTGTCAATTTTAATTTTATTCAGCAACCGCCGACAGTATGTTTACGACAAAGCGCTTTAGCGGCTAATGGGTTAAAAAGTTTTTGTACCGTTATTAAAAAAGATAAATCAGCGCTTTTAATAACCGCTTTTATTGGAAGTATTCGGAAATTATATGAGTGAAAATATTTTTGGGATAAATGTGTAAAGTTTTTCGTAAAAGATACTTTATTTAGAATTTATTACAGGTCACAGAGCCATATTCTAATATTCAAGTACTTACAAATCAAAACGGTGTCGTATTGAAATAATAACGAACCTTATTTATTTATTTAATGATTTATGCACACATATAGGAACAGACAAGAAGAAAGGAACAGAAAAATACGTACAAAGGTGATACTTATTTCAAAAAAAATCTGTTCCAGCATACCTGCGATAGGAAAGTAGTTATGGAGATATAGACAACGCGTGTAAGAGTAGAAGAGAATACAAAAAACATAAATCAAACAACAATTCACTAATTTTAAGTTTATTCAATAACCTCCCCACAATACTAAAATCTCTACTAAAGTCTACCTACTATGAAAGACTGATTTTTAAACAGCAGCATCAATAGGTATTGAAATATTAATTGAACTTTATTTAAAGAAAAATACTTCTACATAAACCCCAACGTTAAATTAAAACTGCTTCAAGCCGACTTCGCTCCTACAATTATTAAACGAATTACCCAAAACACGTTATTAAAAAATACCTCAATATTCATAATAAGCAGCCCGAAATAATTGTCTGTAATAAGTTGATACATTCCCTTTATAGGGAAACTTTTAATCTGGCTTATGAGTCCCTCGAATTAATCAACGCGGAGCTATGAAGGCGAGCACCTCTCCTTTGAACAACCTGACAGACTCCTTAAGTCTTCTTGATAAGTTGAATAGAGGAAATACGTTCAACCTTATTGTACATACGGCAGGTATAAAAGACAGTAATAATATACAGATAATTATTTATTGGTAGTACTAATTTTGCTGCCTTTGTTCGATTTAAATAAAATCTTTGTCGTAATCCATACGCTGAACGTGTGCCTCCCGGGAATAACGTAAAAATATAAATTATTTGCGTTTCATTACTCAAAACACGAGCAGGGCTCGGAAACGTTATTTAACATAACGTTTTTAAAACGTTTCTAACAGTTCTTTGTATAGCATCTTGATCGGAACGAAACGAAATGAGAACGTTTTCAAAAACCGTTTTATTCCGCAGGATGCAGCAACGCACGGGGCGTGCGACAAGCATGAATTTGATGTACCTTATTTTCATTTCATTCCAAAATTGATTCCAATGCGCTTGCATATTGATTATTAGGGTTGTGTTTCCTATAGATCAACACAGAAATGAAAAAAAGCGGTAAAAAACGTTTTAAACGTTCCGTTCGAATGTAACCGAAACAAATATTTTTTTAGGTTTTTAAAACGAATCCGTTTCGAAAAATATACTGTTATCTAAGCCCTGCCGCCGTTATCATGTAGCTCAACTCAAAACTAGTTGAGCTACATGATTACTTACAAATGCTTGCACTGACTGGAAAGGTCCACTCAAATCTGTGTGGTTTTTTTCCTCAAAAGACAATTTCAGACACTAATCAACTTATTCGTCACATGATGATAGACTTTAAAAAAGACTGTCGACTACTGAGTTTGTTTCGCCTTATCTTCTCAGGAGTAGTCGGATAGGAAATGTCGACTCCATATAGGTATTTTTTTTTTAATGATGTGTAAAGTGATTTAAGAAATTCAAATAAAGGCAAACTAAAAAAACCGTCCTATTCTTATATGTATTTAAAACCTCACCACATCACGCGTAGGTACCAAACCGTTGACACGCAAATTACTCGAGCATACTTGTAGCGGTAATATTTCAGTAGTTAATCCAATAAACCTCGTTGGCTTGACGTCTCTATTATTAGCTGTCATTAGTTGTCAACTTGCCGAGCTTGCTCGACTGCAATCAGCTTGAATAATTAAAATATTTGTGATCGATTGGCGGTACTTATTGCTTTAGGGGTTATTGCTATTGTGGGTGATTTCTGAGGAAATTATTGGCTACTATAAAAAATATTGGCCTTAATATTGATAGGTACGTCAAATTCTATAATTATTTATTAGTTAAATGATGCCGTTCTTCATTTTTACATATTACACTTATCAATCTGCCTAGCCTTTTCCCAACTATGGCTTCGGCTTCCAGTCTAGCCAGATGCAGCTGAATACCAGTATTTTACATAGAGCGACTGCCTATCTGACCTCCACAACCCAGTAACTGGGTAATACGATACCCCTTGGTAATACTGGTGTCAGACTTTCGGGCTTCTGACGACTCGTAACAACTGTCAAAGATCCACGAATGACAACCGGGACCAACGGTTTAACGTGCTTTCAGAGGCATGGAAGATTCTCGGTATGTAAAGATGGTCACCCATCCACTGACCAACCCCGGCAAGCGTAGCTTAACCTGATGAATCGACCAGTGCGGCTGTTGTTACTTAGCCACGAGCTCCTATTACACTTATATGATCATATAAACGTCATACTTAATCAAGATGGATAACGATTTAGCCATGTTTGGCTAAATCGTTATCCAAAAAAACATAACTTACATCTTTCTAGCCCTTTTTTTTTTTTTTGATACTGGGAAATCATTAAATGACTTCTCCCGCTCTGGGCGGAGCGAGAGGGCGTGTCAGACTTTTACTGACTAAAACCCACCCGTGTTCTTTCCGTTGCCTGTGTGCCGGGGTCGCGATATCCCTTTCGGACAAACTCGCAACCCTGGTAGGCATTGGCCCTTACGGACCCCGTCAGTTGGTGCTGACATCTCTTTGAGGCGCGCGTGGAACACAACGTGCCGTCGACCCGGGCCTGGTCCTAATCGGACGGCGAGCTACCCATTGCCCACCGTCCGCAAGCCCGCGCCTACGGATCTTTCTAGCCCTGAGTTATTAATCCGTACTACTCCTCCCACCTTTATCCTTACTGCTTCTAAACAACTCCATTTTCCCGACACCGATTACAAATTCGCGCCACCACTTCATATTACCGTCACCCCAAAAAATACATCAGCTGAACCCACATATGTTTCGTCTCCAGATAATGTCGAGCGATGATAGCGTTTCATTATTGCCAGGGGACGCCGCTTAACGACGGAGGAAACTCATTAAATACGCGACAATTTATAACCTTCCAGGGGACTGATGTTCCTGCGTACCGCTTACCTCGACTTAGCCAACCCTTTAGGTTTCTTCAGACAGGAGGTAACGGAAGTGACTTAATTTTTGAAGGTGAGTGATGGTTTGGTGATTTTTGTGTTTTGAGTTAGCAAAGATAAAATGGCTTGGAATATGGCAGGGAACCCTTCGTGGTTGAGTCTGACTTGCACTTGGCCGGTTTTAAATTAGGTACGTCTACTAATCATATTGACAAATTAGCGAATTACCTACGTACTCCTAAACGGAACCCTATTACAACAAAATGTAACAAATCAATGAACTCAAAATGTGAGACTTATCAATGACCACTTCCGAATCAAAAAAGGAATAGTAAAACGAATTAATTACCGACCAGTCGCCAATAAAGATAAAGCGCGCCAAAGTAAGAGTTCAAAGTTAAATCTTTAAAAACCAAAGCTGTCTGTGAAGTTGGACAAAAATCGAATTAATTCAGAAATCCACTTTGAATTTGAATTGCGTAACGCAAAACTTTAAAATTGCCATTGTGTACCTAAATTAAACTTTCCACTTGGTTCAAGTTTCCAATGATAACATTAACATTTGAACCTTTGAAATTGAACCCCGTAACGTAGCAGTCGGTACGATTTAAATCGCTCAGTTATAGCTAAGTAGTTTATAGAGAACAGCTGTCTATAATATTCACTGATACTGACTGATTTATTTTTATCTTAAGGGTTATATCTATACGTCACCGTATATTATGAACTTCGTTAGTAAACTATCGGTAATATGTATTTCCGTTAGATTGTTAACTGCAACAAACTATTTACAATTTAAAGCATTATTTTCGACCATCTATAATCTATCCATGGGAAACCGACAAATTGTGAAATGGTATCAAACTGGCTTGCGACCATCGAATTATACTATCGAAAAATATTGCGTTAAACTGTAAATGATTTCTTTCAGTTCACAATTTCTCGACAGTTAATCATCTAACGGAAATAATACCGATAGATTATAAACTAACGGTTCTCACAATCTTACGGTGAGTATATTTGTATATAAATGGCTATTTCTAAATTTCAGGTTGCATTTGAATAATACTTTAGCTATTATCGGTAATCAACCAGCTGTCAAATGCTTTCACTGACTGGACAGGTCCACTCAAATCTGTGTGGTCCTTTTCTCAAAAGACCATTTCAGACACTAATCTACATGGTCCTCATATGGCTTGACCAAGATTATGTCTGGACTTTGAAAGAGACCTCTGAGTTTGTTACGGCCTTTCTTCTCAGAGTAGTCGGATAGGAAACGCTGAACACATCTAGCAATTTTTTTTTTTTTTTTTTTATATGATGTGTAAAAGAGATTCCTATATCCTATTTACAGAATAAACAATTTCATTTCATTTCATGTCATTCTTTTATCTTTGACAGTCGTTATGATACGGGTAGTCAGATGCCAAAAAGTCTGACAAGCAGTCTTACCAACAGGAATCGTGTTGACCAGTAACTAAGTTGTGGCGGTCATAAAGGCAGTAGCTAGCGTAAAATACTGGTATTCAGCTACATCTGGTTAGACTGGAAGGCGACCCCATCATAGTTGGGAAAAAGCTAGACAGATCAGATGAATCATGTAAATAATAATAATGAATGTATGTTTGTAATTAGAAATGCTTTCGTATTCATTTTAAGTACCCGGGTGGCCGAGCACTGGTGAAAATAGAGAATGCTCATTTAATAATATAGGATAGTTCATACTTACTAATTCCATGTATTGTACCTACATACTAATTCCATGCTGCCGTGATAGAAGGTACTTACTAATTCCATGTCTGTCAATTAATGTCAAATGTCAGTAGCGATCTTGTTCTAAACTTTGGGCGACCGAGATCTGCTCGGATGAAAATACGGAGAAAACGAATTTTCCCAGATATGAAACCTAGCTAGATCGAGTTTTCCCCCGTAAAACCCCTTACTGCAACTTTCATCGAAACCGTTAGAGCCGCTTTCGATAACGCGATTACAAATATATACATATATACAAATATTGTTCGTTTTATAGTATGGGATTAACGTTATGAACCTATCCAAACTTTCACTATATTTACTCAGAGATAGTATAGGATTACGTCTAAGTAAACGAACAAAAGAAAAATTAAGCGGAAAACCAGGTACCTATAATAATACCGTACACGAAAGAAAACACATTCAGTAAAGATTGTTAAAAATAAAAGGAAAACACAACCAAAGTAAAAACGAACAAAGAAAGAGACATGAACTAAATGAATACCTTACCCAAATATCATATTACAAAACAAAACAGCACAATATTCCGTCGTTTGTACAAATTATTACAAGAAAATTATAACAAGGTTCCCCTTTTTCTTTAATAAAACCAAAGAGAAATGAGTTCGTTATTTACATCAACGATCGGAGAGCGGAAGATAAAAATCTTTTATCTGGCCTCAATGGGATGTTTGTGCCATGATCTCAAAGAAAAATTTCACCTAATTACCGCGCCATCCAGCTTCAGGCGTTTCGGTGAACCGACTCTAAAAGGGAACGATGCAAATAATTTTCTGAAGAATATTAAAGATTTCCGGATGATTTAAAAATTAAATTCGGTTTAGAACAACAATTTTTAATTACGCCTTAATGTTTGGTGAGGTAAAATGTACCTACCGTATGGCGGCGGCGATGAGAAATGACGTCATGAGATTTGTAGTAAGTATGTATTTCCTTGACTGGCTCGTTGGTATAGTGGTTGCAAGCGCTACTGCTGAGCATGAGGTCCTGGGTTCGATTCCAAGGTTGGGCAAAGTGGTATTGGGTTTTTCTTTACGGAATTTCTCGGTACCAGCCCGGATATGTGCCCGGTTGATGGCAATAGGCTCCCCCCTATTACATGGGACATAAACATAACTGGTGAAATGTGGGTGTACTATAGATACACCTCTGCCCATCCCTTCGGGGAAACAAGGCGTGATTTTGTGTATGTATTTCCTTAAAATTAAATAACTTTCAACGTTTATAAAAGTGGGGTATTTTTTATTAATGGACAGAATAGACTATTTATATATATAATTACCTCAATAGTTCAAAAACTTCTCCACCCAGCGCAAAATGATGAGATTTTAAATATACAGGGTTATTGGTTATATGTCGGCAATCCGTTAAGGGCATGTAGGAGAGGTCATTTGCAACCAAATGACCCTTCATGCCCTCTATACCAATGTCAACCATTTTCGAGTAAATTCACATTTTAAAATTAATGAAATTACACTACAAAATTTCAAATGACTTAAAAAGTTTCGAATAATTTGACATTTTAAAATTAATGAAATTACACTACAAAATTTCAAATGACTTAAAAAGTTTCGAATAATTTGACATTTTAAAATTAATGAAATTACACTACAAAAAGAGATTGACCATTTCTGGTATCGCTATTTGTTCTGTGGTGACTTAAGTTTATGATGTTGATAAATCTTGTTTTTAAATATAATAATTTTATCTAGTAATGCGAATCTTTAAATTCTCCGCATATAAAACACCATAAAAGTATTAGTTTTTATTTCGATTTCCTATTTTACCTGTACATTGTTTTTTTCACGCAAGTAATGTCACATGTGGCTGGTGGGATGAGGTGGCTTCAAAGAGTATGTAAACAATAAAACCTTCTTGACTTACGCAAAATAATTAATTTATGCATCCAATTTATTTACATTATAGGTGAATAATTAGTAACAACAGATATTAATAACAACTAATTATTATTATTACATTGTAATAATAATCTGTTAAGATGTTAAAAGTACATATGCAAACCTTTTAGTTATGCGAAAGGCAGAATGTTTTAGAGACCTTTGCCTGTTTCATTCATCAATAGAAACTCTTTGAAAACAGAACAAACGATTCAATGCGATTCGATTAAAGGATTCTATGCAATTCTATGACAGAACGGCGGGCTTTCTCTTTCTAGCATATATGCACGTCCCATTCGTTTAGTTTTAAGTAGGTACAGTCTCGACCGGTAGGTATTCACTTTTAATAATAGTTTATTATTATTGTATAATTAATTGAACGGTTTCATTTATATGTTTTGTTTTAATCACTGCTACTAAGCCATTATTATTTTGCAATTTGGATTTAATTTAATAAGCTATGTTTATAAGTTTATATGTCACATAGATTACTGAAAAATGTTCAGCACTTGGATCTTATGGTTGTAACCATGGTGTAACGTATAGGTACCATTAACGTGAACATTTTATGATTATATAAACATTGTCGGAATTGACGAGCATTGAAAATTCTCAGACGTCATTTTGACTAATTCGTATTTTAAATTTAACAGCATACATTGTGACAAAAAATCTAGAGATTCGATTCTAAACCTAGATTTTGAGATCTAATTACCGTGTAATGCCGAGAATTATGGTAAAATGGTAAATTACATTTGAAAGCCCTAAAATTATCCTTTTAATTAAACCATAAATCTTTGAGTCACTGCATGTTTCATACCGATACTAGGTTCCTTAGTCACTTGGTCATTGTCCTTTCAAATTACTTGAAAATTTTCGAGTAATTGACATTTTAAAATGAATGAAATTACACTATAAAATATCGAATGACTTGAAAAAATTTGACATTTGTTTAGGAGTCAAAAGGGGTCATTTGGTTGTAAATGAAATCTCCTACATTCCCTTAACGGATTACCGACATATAACCAATAACCCTGTATATCCAGCCAGCCAGCCAAAGTAATAGAAATATAAATCCTATTCAATTATACATAACGATGCTGTTCCCGAACCTGCAAAACTGATCCTCGTCCTCAAAATCAGACGTCATTAACCCTTTGATAAAATATAATCTTCTTGGTACGTACCCTACAATTGATACACCTTAAGACCGTACCTTAGAGCGGCCAAAGGTTCAAAGAAGCTAGGCTCGATATATATCAGTCTAAGATACGGGTCCTATTCAGTTGCGGCCCAGATTGAATGATAATTAGCACCCCTGGCTTCGGGGTGATTAAACGCTCTGATAAGGCTTAATAGATTGGAGGTGATTTATATTGGAGTTTGTATCGGTGTTGCAGGAGACGGGTTTCTTTTGAGGCGGGGAAATTGTTTGCGATATTAAAAAGTTGTATTGATTTAGGAACTTTATTTTGTACCTACTAATTATCTTTTGAGCCTGGTTTTTGTCAGACATATCTATCCAGTATCTATTCAGTATTCCTTTTGCAAACCAATCTATACATATCTATACTGCCCGGCTAAGCCGAAAGGCGCTATCTCAAAAGTCAATGTTGTCAAAACTTACTCCATTTTGAGAAAAATGACTTTTTGTAAATTGTTACATAAAAATAATAAAAGGAGACATAAGGATAAAAAATCTTCTTAGTGGTTCTTTTTTAATGTTTTAATGCTGATACCATTAGATGCGAAATTGTTATAGCTATTGAATGGTATAAAAAAACCTAAATGCCGTATCTCAGAGATAGCGCCTTTCGGCTTGCCTATAGATACATATTATAGGTAATAAAAAAGTAACGAAGTCAAAACTGTACATTAACAAATATGAAGAAGAAAAAAATGCTATTAGGTGTGAGAACGAATCTGATGCCGATTTTTTTTTTTTAAATGTGTGTCCGTTTTTCTGTTTGTCTGGACGTATGTTCCGGATCGGCTTAAAAACGGCTGAGCGGATTTTGATGAATTTTATAACCTGGCACGCAGATAGTTTATAACCTGGATTAACACATACAGTAGTTTTAATCCCGATTTACATTCCCATGGGTTATTTCCCGACATCCACACGGTCGAAGCCGCGAGTAAAAACATATTTAAATAGTTAAGGTTAAATGTTTTTTTTTTTGAGGTGATTTCGAGTACGTTCTTATCTAGCATCCAACTTCAGAGTACATATAAGTTTGTTTCACTCGGCTATATCAAGTTTAATCTAAGTACATATAAAAATATTCAAGCACTATATCTACGTCCACCATCTTAAATATTTTACCTCCAAACCCTCTTAAAACTAAAGTAGTATTCCTAAAAGGGTAACAACCCGTAAAGTTGGCATAATCCCATTAAATTTTCCCTCACTATGATTTCAATTAAACGTATCATCCAAAGCAGCCATTATGTATGACGTGGGAGACACGTTCTAAAGTTAAATTGCTCTAATTTGCGCCGTGCACCTTATTGCAGCCCCTTTTCAAAGCTACTGCGTCGGGATTTATTATAGTGGTGGACGGTGATTGTCGATGAAATTATGAGAAATATCGATAGTTTTGTATGAAATGGTAGGTAGTATAAATACAAATGTACTTAAGTAATAAAAATATCATGAACGATTTTCAGTCCTTATAATTGCTCTGAATCTATTTTTGTATTTACCAATTAGAAATTAGTTTCTACTGTACACTACAATATCTACGAGTATATATGTATGTAAAAGAAAGTCGTGTTAGTTACACTATCTATAACTCAAGAACGGCTGAACCGATTTAGCTGAAAATTGGTGGAGAGGTACTTTAGAACCAGGAGTCTAACATAGGATGGTGGGCTTTTTAGGAGGGTGGGTAGGGTAGCTAGGGTAGGTAGGGTAGATAGGGTAGGTAGTGTAGGTAGGGTAGGTAGGGTAGATAGAGTAGGTGGGGTAGGTAGGGTAGGGTGTTTTTTTTTAAATATTTGATTGATTGCGGAACAAAGTTCGCCGGGTCAGCTAGTCAGTTATAAAACCATCTTCTTACTCAGTTAAAAAAAAAGTAGCAAGCTAATAGATATTTACCTGGAATTTAAATATTTATTTACAAAACTCCGCAGAGAGTGCAAAATTATTATTGAACCACCTTAATATTTTCCTGGCGGCTTAGACCCAAAAGCTATCCCGATGGAATTACGTAATGTTTTGAGATAAAACGCGCCTGACCTTTCTTTTGTAGGCCAATAGGAAGGTCAAAGAGAATTTTTTATGCTAATGTTAGAATGTTTCTTTATTCAGAAATTAATTAAGTTGTTCGTTTCTACGTCAGGTCTTGATTAATTAGCATACTAATAAGACCTTTCTACTTGTAAAAAACAATAAGGTGGAACTATTTTTTGTTCTAATAGTTGAAAACAAGGAATACAACAAATGTATAGTATTTTGAGGTATAGACCTAGGTACGTAACTTTTCCGGCTTTCCATTCAGACAACACAGATAACGTGTTTAATTTATTAAAAAACGAATAAAAATTGATAATAATAAAAAAAAAATATAAAAACATTTAATTCAGACTATTTTTGTCCATATTTTGTTAGTACCAACATTATCTTAAAACTATGTTAGTAATGACGAGACACTAATGCTTGGAATATCGAATAGAAATCATAATTTATTATTTTAAATAAAACGTTGTATCGACACAAGTGATCTCTATCCGCCACCACATTTAACGGATGCGTCCGCATTTTTTCACCCCCCTCTATTTACGATGTGATTTTCTCCATTTTGCTTTTCAAAGCGCATCGCCTTTGAACTTGTCTGAATTATTTAATCGTTTAATAGAATTACTGTAGAACACGATCCCCTATCTGTTGCTCAATACAACCTTCCCCTTAATTGGCTTGCTATGAAAATATTTATCTTCGACTTTTTGTGGCTCTGTATAGATTTCTTTGAGAAGAGCACTACCTTGTTAGACTTTCATTAAATTGCAATGAGATTCTTGGATGGTTTTCTGACAAGCCAATTACGCAATTTTAATTTAAAGGAAGTAGGTAGGAAGATATTAGAAGCTTTTAAGTTTCATAACGTATGTCTTAGATATTTCTAGGCAAACACGCAAAGAAACAATTAAGACTGATAAACCTACAAATAAAATAAAATTATGTGTTGTAAACCGTGGCTAGCGCATTTAAGTTTGGCTCAAAATTATGTATGGGCATTAAGAAAGCTTACTTGGTTTTATGTACATTGTAACGAAAAGTAACATAGGAAGCATTTTCGTCACAAATTATGTAACCGACACTGAACAATCAGCGACCGATTTTCAGATCACCACCAACACACGCACACATGCACATCCAATGACGCAATAATTAATTAAAATCAATTACAAAATTGGGAATATTCCCATGAATACTCTCATCTATATCAGGAATATGCATAATAATGCTGAAAAGCGGTCATTCATCAACCCTGGCACTAGTCACGGCCTCAATCGAGGTTTTAATCAACGCGCATCGCATTCAACAGATTTGCAGCCAGTTATAATTCATTACGGCCGCTAAGTGGGACTGGATTAGTAGTCCACATTTAATCAGGTGAAGCGCACGGCTGTCTATTTTGTGAAATAAATTGTTGGGCAATATTGATGGGGTATTTCTAAACACAAACTCAAACCATTTATTTCAAATAAACCAATTACAGGCACTTTTGAATTGTCAAGGGGTCGGTCAGTCAGAAATATGAAGCTAGTTGCCCATTCCAACGTGTAGTAGGTTCCTATGGAGAAGACCGGGCGAGAAACTCCACGGACACTCTTTTAAATCAGAATATTGTTACAAAATATTGGTTACATCATTCATGATGTAATTATACATGTGAGAACAATGTAGAGAGACGTGCACGCTAAAAGCGTCCGTAATAAAACAATTCAAAAATTCTGGCAGCTAAGAGATGACCAGTCCCCACTGACGGCGCCCGTTCACGAACATGACGCATGGATCAGCACCATTTAGCTCAACCATTTTGAAGGGAACTTAATGACCAGCGAGACATTTGAGTGAGCATGACATACTCTCAGCCGCAAGGGCATATTCAAGTCAATGAAAGACGTACCCAGTAAATGGTAGCTTTAAAGTAACTACTTTAAAGCTACCATTTACTGGGTACGTCTTTACTATACTACTACTTTACTATGTAACTACATAGTGCTCACACATATGCCATGCAATTATATAATACTAAGAGATTGAATTTATACAATCTAAAAATAGTTTTACAATCTTCAGCAGCTCCAACAATATTTTCGAATGCTAATCAATTAGTTTATGTGCCCTTGTGGAGCGTTGAGCCAAGCATTTTTGTCAACGATGTAATCCCCCAACTTATAATATTATGCTTGGCAGCATAGTGTGCGTTTTATATCTCTTTCACTCTTTATATGCTGTGAACTGTTACGAATATAATGGTAATAAGTTGACCTATTCTGTAAAAATTTACCGTGAAAACTTAGTGAAGCGAGCTGTAAATAGTGGAAATTCCTAGGATCAGGTGAAATGACAACTCACTTCAATTCACGGTGAGTTTTTTCCCAAAATAAACAGGACTGTACAGTATGTTAACTAACGAATTTAATGATCAAATATTCACAAAAAATATTAAATAGATACGTAAAAGAAACACTCTGTACACGCGCATTTGTCGCAATTGTATCTCCACGTTGAAAGTTTGAAACCTTTTTTTTTTAATGGTATATTTTTTTCTGCATATATTTGACGCTATAACGAGTCGGAAACGCCCTTCATTAGCTAACATATTGTATACTCGTATAACCAAGATATACAAACATATTGTACTTGTTGATAGGCCTACACTGTCCATACCTTTTTAACACTGTAATTTGAAAACATTGTAAAAAATCATTTACTTTTAAAAGAGTAACCGTGGAGTTTCTTGCCGGCTCTACTCCATAGAAAACGACCAATTGGAACCGTGCACTTAGCTTCTGACGTTTCATAAGTGGCTTTGTAGGTATGTGAAATAAAATATTTTGAATTTTGAATATCTAAGTTCATACATAATAAACAATCTGCGATTGAAGTTTGAACGCATTACACGTCACACGTAGGCGAACCGTGTAGTACCTCGATATAAGAACCTTGTTGTCTTGGCATGATCACTGTCCTGCATTCAAGAACATGAAAAACAGGCTGTATTCCTGCTTTGCTCGCCACAATTGGTACAAAGTAAGCCAAGTTCGCAATACGTAGAAATACAGTTCATTTGCTTTACCTCGTTCTAAAAACCAGCCTGTCGCTGAAAACCAGCGCTGGAGCTCTGTATTGCATAGGGTCGCAGCACTATGCTGAGCGATGGCCGTTTTACGTAGGTGTGACGCATATATTCCCCCAAATTGTTATTTTCGTGTTTTGTTCTTTGCTGGCGTCATGTGTAGGTACCGCAAATAAACGTACTTTCTTTCTTTCTTTTCTTTCTTTAAGATGAAGAAAGATAAACTATTAAGTACATAGAAATCCTATCTATTTCCATTTCAAAGCGTGCCTGAAATAATAAACCTCTATGGCTAATTGCATTTGATGCCCGTTATCAATGGTCCTATAACATCGCCTAGATGGCCCTAACACTCGATTGAGACATTTAACGTTGACGCACCCACTAATTGGGTGAGGACAGGGAGGTGAAGGGACAAATTGCTGTTTTAGGGTGACAATAAATTGATACCGGCCGAGGGAAATTACCATACAACCCCGAACGTATTTCACAATTGCTTTAATTTCTGATGCCCGATGGTGGCAAGTGCCGAGAATGGGTACGTTCACCCTACGTGGTTATGTTTTCTTAACAATTGTTGTTGTAGGCCGCGCCACCCGCAGAACTGGTGTTTAAGTGTTTATTTGAATTCGTAGGGGCAAGGAATTTAATTATTGGTTATGATGGATGAATTAGGTATATATTTACTGCTTTTGTCGCCTCTGAAATCGTCACCAATTTACTGTTGAAAAAGGCGACTACGGTGAATTTTTAATACACTCGTATTATTATTGTTTGTTTTTAACGCATTTAATCACACTCATGATATAATTTTTGTTTGAATAAGTATGTAACACAAACAAGGCCCATATAATTTACTTATCACCTGCCTTACTAATCAAATAAGGCAGAATACTTTTTTTTTAAAGAAAGAATAATGCAATATTGAATTTAAACTATGGTTTCTGTCTAGCTCTAGATAAAACCAGGACTTCCACAAATGAAACAGAAAATAGTATGAGAACTAGTCACCCCATTGCTAATGAAGGCACAGCTCTTTTTTTGTTGCCAATCTAACTCTAGAAACGCTTTCGGGAAACAATGGGATGAAGATTTTATCGGTCATTGTTTTTACCTGCATTTATTATCTTTTGACAATCACAGTAGGGGAAATCTTTCAATACATAGACACGTAAAGGAAGCTAGAGTTACGTTACTTAAATTACCTAATTTGTTATTATTCCATTGTAATTATTGTAAGAAATGTTATTTTAAAACTATATAAAATAATCGCAATTTCCGTTACGTATAAATTTTTATCAAAACGCCACTGCTAACGATAACAAAACCCAGTTAACAAAACAAACGAAAACAACACAAAAACCTTCAAAGCACACATTCATTCACGCACACACACACACACATTACACATACGTTCACTAAAAAAGACTCATCATAATTGAATGGTCTTGAACACGCGCATGAAAACCTAAACGCACCGTTTACATCTACAGGGGTAGCTACCCGGGGTTATTTTGGCTGACTATAAATTAATTTCGGCACAGGACACTGCAGTTAAGCCTCCATACATTTTAATTGCTTCCATTATCGGCTATTCTGCAAAATGTCGAGCTGATGACAATGGAGCCCACCCCATGACAGTGTTTTGATAAAAGGATTTATTAGGATTATTTTTTGTGTGCAGAAATTAGAGTGCAGTAATGTTTTAAGTAATTAAGTTTTGTGGTTTTTGTGTCATAATTTTGTGTACGAGTACTGCCTCTTAACGGACATGTTATACAGAGTCAAATTGAATTAACTAGCGAAACTTCGCAGACGTGATGGGTCACGTCTGCGGCACAGCTCTTTTTTTGTTGCCAATCTAACTCTAGAAACGCTTTCGGGAAACAATGGGATGAAGATTTTATCGGTCATTGTTTTTACCTGCATTTATTATCTTTTGACAATCACAGTAGGGGAAATCTTTCAATACATAGACACGTAAAGGAAGCTAGAGTTACGTTACTAAAATTACCATTATTAAATTATTATTAATTATAAGGATTTATTAGGATTAATTTTTGTGTGCAGAAATTAGAGTGCAGTAATGTTTTAAGTAATTAAGTTTTGTGGTTTTTGTGTCATAATTTTGTGTACGAGTACTGCCTCTTAACGGACATGTTATACAGAGTCAAATTGAATTAACTAGCGAAACTTCGCAGACGTGACCCATCACGTCTGCGAAGTTTTGCTAGTTTCGACATTTATCATGATCAAACAAAAAATAAATTATTTTATGAGTTGTTTTTTTGGGGTCATCAACCGTAGTCACTTGAAATATCAGTAAAAAAAAACAATTTTCTTTGTGTGAATAAGATCACACAAAGAAAATTGTTTTTTTTACTGATCACAGGCGTGATAAGTATCGATATCCTAACATAAGAAAACAAAAAAAAATACAGATATTCTCAACTTGTATTTCAAGTACTGGCACCAAGTGGTCTGACCCGTTTTTTTTTTTTTTTTACTTTGTCGTGCATACCCATCATGTCTGCGGAGTTTTGCTAGCTAGTTAATTTTGAACCAGTATGTTTATGTTGACCACACAATTTATTTCTGAAGGGTGTCTCTCGGAACTATATTATGACCTTTTGCCAAGCAGTGAGAGATAATGTGTTGATAGAAAACAACTAAGAGATAAAATTGGAAATTGTTTCATCATAGCAATCGTCGTGAAAACAATGTACTATGTTTTCACTATTAACCATTTTCATGAATGTTGAATTCTGCTCTCAACATTCACTCACGGAAAAAAGCATCGAAAATACGGAAAAAAGGACAAAACCCAAATATTCACCCCGCCATTATTCCTAATTAAATTCATAAAAATATCCAATCTTGTGTATTCAGATGGCCTTTTCACAAAAAGTAAATGTATTCAATATGTTAATTAGGTTTAATTGCGATTCGTTTCACCAACGAGATCAACCTGTCGAAAATAATTAAATTATTCAATTGCAGCCAAAAACAATAGCAGTTGATCGTGTTCCCGTATGTTTGTACTTTATATAATAGGTAGGTATTTTTTTTTAAATATAATGTATAAATGAATTAGCATTGCCATTCAACGTGGCAATGTTGCCAGTCTTCTGGGCACGTTTCCGGATGACAGCGATGCGGACGAGTACTACGAACGACGCCTCAGTATCCTTTTGTCTATGTATTTATTTGTATAGTTAGTCAGATAGATTGTATATAAATATGATTTTAAATATAAATAAAACATTGCACATCGTGAAATATATGTATGTTCAAACTTCCTGCATAAACTGCAACATCTAGAAAGAAGAAAACCTTTGATTAAAAATCGTTCCAACACAAATACTTTTTAAGTAAAATGTTCATGAATGTAACGTGCACATACCTATACTTCAGACCAAATAAAAAACCAAGTCGTACCGCTGCGACAAATACAGTGAAGCATGTCAAAACTACACCTCCGCTTTGTCCATACATGCTCACACGCACACACTTACAACCATTTACAATTAAACTACAGCTCACTATAAGCACAAATGTATACGAAACCGCACGTCACTGTTGACAGCACTATGTCTTGGTTTTTTACTCAGAGTAATAACTAAAGCATAGAGGGAGCCTACAAATTAGAGACAAATTACGATATATCTAAGCTCTTCTCTCTTATGGCGCAGATTGTACACTTAAAAGAGACAAATGCATATGGATTCGTCTATGCTAAAACGAAATGGACGTTCCGAAATTGTCAAATGGTCATACTTGGTCTCTTTTTACACGACCAATTAAAAAACCACAATAGTTACTTAGTACACGGTTAACCGTATAAAGTATTTGATTTAGTCGTATATTACGTAGTGAATTTCAGTACGTGTGCTGGTTGAGGTGTTGGTCATTATTTTATTCTAAATAATAGATTTATGCACAATTTTCTAAAAAAAATTGGTGCAAAGGACAAATCAATAGGCTGTTAACATGGCTTGTTTTGTGTTATCGTGTAAATCACATTCGTATCGGAAAGAAAACAAAGAATTTATAAGCTTTTATCGGTAAGTGTTTTTTTACAGTTTTCATATAAAATCTCGCGAAATATTTGGACGTCATCACTAATAACATACATATTAGAATGATAATGATCTCTTCAAACTATCTTTATTACAAATTATGTTGTGATCGCGAATTAATTTTCAAAAAAATAAATCGTTGAATTGTGAGGTTATGTTATGCTAGTGATGGAGATACTTTTTATCAATATGATAATTTTATGCCGATAAATTGGAAAAGTTATCGTTTTCTTTTTCAGTATACCTTCAAATGAGAAAGAAAATTGGTGTAAAGTGATTCCAAGAGCCAGAAATTATTGGACTAAGCATAGCCGAGTATGTTCTAAACATTTTACGAACGACTGCTTTGTAAGTAGCGATAAATGGAGAAGGTTTAAACCTGGCGCCATACCATCCCTATTATTGATAAGTAAAGTCACGTGCGCTCACTTATTGATCAATTCGCGTTATGTTTTACCTATCACAAAATGTTCACAGTTCTGTGTCCCAAAGTTTTCTTGTATCTTCAGTTGTTTTTCTTGCCGGTTTGAGGGGTCGACTAAAATCGCGGGAAAGTCCGAAAGGGATACCGTGGCCCCTGGCAACGTACAGGCAACTGAAGGGACACGGGTGGGTTTTAGTCAGTAAGAGTCTGATACGCCCTCCCGCTCCGCCCAGAGCGGGATAAGTTATTTGCCAATTTCCCACCAAAAAAAAAGGTGTCTACTAAATGGTTTGTATGGGGACTGTGAACGTGTTAACCTTTACCAATTGTTTTACTTTACTATATACTATATTGATATGTATTTTTGGCTATAAATAAAGTATAGTAGATAAAACACAAGTAACACAACACACCAAGTTAGTTTTCTTTGCTGTTTT
The DNA here is from genome assembly GCA_916701695.1 of Agrochola macilenta. Taxonomy (NCBI): domain Eukaryota; kingdom Metazoa; phylum Arthropoda; class Insecta; order Lepidoptera; family Noctuidae; genus Agrochola; species Agrochola macilenta. The sequence goes on along the minus strand of OU753560.1, from coordinate 14,554,961 downwards.
CAGAAATTTTGCATATAATTGTATGGTTGAGCTGAATGGTGCTGATACATGCGTCATGTTCGTAAACGGGCGCCGTCAGTTGGGACTGGCCAACTCTTAGCTGCCATGGCTGATTTAAATTTTTGAATTGTTCTTTTTTTTATTTATCTCCTTTATTTATCTTTTTATTACTTGAAATAAAAAGATTTTTATTTCTTGCTTGCCGGGGTTGGTCAGTGGATAGGTGACCATCTTTACATACCGAGAATCCTCCGTGCCTCGGAAAGCACGTTAAGCCGTTGGTCCCGGCTGTCATTCGTGGATCTTTGACAGTCGTTACGAGGTCAGAAGCCCGAAAGTCTGACACCAGTCTTACCAAGGGGTATCTTATTACCCAGTTACTGGGTTGTGGAGGTCAGATAGGCAGTCGCTCCATGTAAAATACTGGTATTCAGCTGCATCCGGTTAGACTGGAAGCCGACCCCAACATAGTTGGGAAAAGGCTAGGCAGATTGATTGATTTATCTTTTTATTACGGACGCTTTTAACGTGCACGTCTTTCTACATTGTTCTCACATGTATAATTTCAACATGAATGATGTAACGAATATTTTGTAACAATTTATTTTATATAAAAGAGTGACCGTGGAGTTTCTTGCCCGTTTTTCTCCATAGGTACCTATTACGCTTTGGAATGGACAATTAACTTCATATTTCTGACTGACCGATTCCCTTGACAATTCAAAAGTGCCCGTAAATGGTTTAATTGAAATAAATGCTTTGAGTTTGAGTTGAGAAGAAAGCAGTTTAAATTATTCGATTTTCAGTCGAATAATTAAACTTATTCGATTGAAAATCGAATAATTTAAACTGCTTTCTTCTCCTCTCTTTATTTTATTGTTTATCCCCAAATATTAAATAAAAAAATCCGTTTTGATCCGATTGTTTCTATTCCATTACATAAATTTTAGGTAAAAAAACGTTTCCACAAAAAATTTACCGACTTCCAAAGCAAAAATATCTTTCGTTTCGAAAGTCGTTATCTTTACCTCTTATTTTTTTGTCGTTTTTTGACACGGAATTCCAAAACGAAAGTTATTTTTGCTTTTTAGTGTGGAAGTCGGTTTATTTTTCGTGCAAAATTTATTATATTTCTCTTTTTAGTTTTGGTACACCATCACTAAAAAATTAGTAAGTTCTATATAAGGTATCTAAAAGATTGACAAAATACCCATACGAACACAATTTACACATTGTACTGTCGTTGTTAAGGAGATCGGTTAAAAATTCCATATCTTGACAACTGCTGAACCGATTTTGATGAAACTTGTGCCGTTTCCTAAGTTGAAAGATAAAAATCTAATAAAAAAGAATGACCACGATCCGATTACGAGTTTCTGAGAAATTCATTGACAAACATACATAGATACACTTATGAAATTTGGCACACGTGTTTAGAAGCCCACATAGAGTATTATGCATATTGTGCAATTCCAACAATATTAGATACATACATATCGAATTGATAAACTTTTTTTAGAAATCGGTAAAAAAAAAAGTAAGATAGTTTCATGCTTCGGAAGGAACGATAAGCTGCGAACTAATGGTCGTTACTAACATTGGAGCTTGGAAAGCGGTACAAAATCTGACATCAGTGTCAGGTTGATAGATCTTGCAGTTCACACGACAAGAAGAAGAATAGGATTAACATATAAAAGCCTGTTGGAACCAGAGCGTTTTTAAACAAAGAATCACTGTTTGTTTAAAAACGCTCTGGTTCCAACAGGCTTTTATATGTTAATCCTAGTGATTCTTTGATTTTATTATCCATGGAATGTATGACATGACACTAACGTACATTCAATTAAATAAGTAAATTTCCTGTCTAAAATAAATTAATATCGATACCTCTGCAAAATACGGCACATCACTACCGAGACAAAAAAAGTGGACAGCCTTGCCATAAGCAACCCTTATAACTATATATCTGTCCTTGTTTTTCACACTTAATTTGTCATAAGTATAAACAGTATAACTATACTGAAATTTCACGCTCCCTCTATGTTAGTTATTACTCTAAGGTTTTTTATTTGGTCTGACACCTACACTATAACAAATAAGTTTCAGTAAGAAAATAATAAATAAACTAAGGCCATTAGAAATCCTAAAACATTTTTCTTAAAAATACGTAACTTGGTGCGATAAAAAATACAAAAAGAAGAAACTTTCTGTATCGAAAATATCAAGTATCCTAGCCTACCACTAGCTTCTAGCCACGACTTCGTCCACGTGAAAATCAACGATACCGTAGAACTTAGAGCAATGGCACTGGGCAATAAACCGTGCTTTTCATCAGTGAAAGATTTTTTGTAGTCGGACCAGAATTTCCAGAGATGAGCTCTTACAGACAAACAAGACATTTTACCTCTTTAAACTAGTAGTTAACACTTTAACAAGATACACCATAATATTTTAAATATGTTTCTTTTTGTGGTGTCCAAACCATTCACATTGCATGTAAAAAACCAATTTCGTTTAACAGTACCAAAGAACAAAACCGCAAGTCGGAACTAATTAAAAGCAATAATTACGTATAACCATTCCTGTTCATCCTTTTACATCTTCATCCCTTTTGCATAGTTCCAAGGCAGGCTGACAAAGCAAATCCAATTGTCATTTTCTCATTACTGGTCTTTGCTGTCTGCCCTTTGTTTCAAACAGAAATACATTTAAAAAAAGAAGGAAACAATTCCAGACTAGATGCCAGACGGATTTTATTTTTGTTGATCCGCGTAACTAAGTTTGTAGGAAGTTCTATAAAAAAGAGTTTAAGTTGTCTTCGTGAGTGGTTTAAGTTAAGAAAAGCAGTTTTTTTTTTAAAGTTATATAATTAAGGCATAACACGTGCATATGTCACCAACCCGTACTGGGCCCGCGTGGTGTATAAGGGCCCACTCCCTCTCACAGAGAGAAGGCCTGTATTTATGAAATCCGACTGGTAAGTGCCAGAGATTAGTGCGTTCAAACATTACAAAACTCTTCAGTTTTATTATCCATACTAATATAATAAATTCGGAAGTAACTCTGTCTGTCACCTTTTCATGCCGTAATGGCTGAACAGATTTAGATGAAAAACATACGGATAGGCAAGGACCTGGGTTAGGACATAGGATACTTTGAATCGCGGTAGTATGGTCCTGTGGGCCCCTTACGCGGGCGAATCAATCATAACAGTATTAGTATAGATTTGTTAAACAATTGACGCAAATGTAAATACTTGTAAGTATTTAATCCAAACTATAGTAACAGCAAACTCATATAGCCCTGACCTAATCACTTTTAGGATAACCAAACAACCAAAGTATAGATCAAACAACCTCACCCAGCAGAATAATCAACTGCCAAGGTTAGTACCCACAGTCGGCCTCAAAAACATATAAATAAAGACAAGAATTCATTTTTTAGAGGTTGAGGAGCAGGGTGTAAAGTTCACTCATACTCCATAGAAAAGGGAGGATCCTCCGACCAGACGGGTGTCGTGTCTGGCGGGCAACTGCCCAATGGTTGAAGTCGGGAGCTTGTATATATTTCAATCGCGCGGTAAACTCTAATTGCGCGATGCAGGATTTGTGTGACGTCCGGTCTTTGATGCCTAGTTTGCATGTGGTGATGTAGATGCCGCCACAATTTAATTATTTCGTCTAAAATCTTTGTTCCATAACATTGTACTAATGTGTCGCCACAAAACATAATACACATTGGGTACTTAATTGTAGCTACTCCATTAATACAGAATACAAATTAGAGACAATCAAATAAATTATTGTCGATGTACATAATATGTTATGTCACCGTTTAATTATGAACTTCGTTAGATTACAAAAATCTAGCGGTATTATTTCCGTTACATTATAAACTGTCGAAAAATTGTGAACTGCAACAACCCATTTACAATTACATGCATTATTTTTCGATAGTTTATAAATCAATCCATGGAAAACCGACAAAATGTAAACTGAGGCCCTAGTGTGAGTTTCTTTTAACCATATCGAATTTACGTATCGACCGCGTTCGGCTCTCCGATTGGGCCTTCTCTAGTGAAGGCCAGTGAAGGGCCAATCGGAGCGCCGAACGTGGTCGATCTCGCCTCTGGTATCAAACTTGCTTGCAACGTAACGCACCTTGCGCTAATACGTAATAGCCTGCCTAGCTGCGAGCAACTTGGAAGTAACGCACACTCAGCTCGCGCGCGGTTGGTCACAGTTCTAACCCAACCTAATCCATTTCATCCAGTTCACAATTTTTTGACAGTTACGATAAGTATGAGTATTACCGGAAATAATACCAATAGATTAAAAACTAACGGTTTTCACAATTTTACGGTGACATAATACATGTTTTCGAGGCTGTCTGTACCGTCAACTCTACCACAGCTATAGTTCCGTACTATAATTTATGTCAATACTGAAAATTATAATTTCAAAGTAAGTTAGCAATCGCCCCGGGTATACCATTTGTTATATTTGTTTAGGATTGTTTTTGTTATTCTCTACGTACTTAGTGAGAATTCTAAATTAGTTTACGGGTTGGTAGGTACCTTGCATATAACTGTTTTATGAATATGTAATTGATTGATGAATGGGAACATAAATAGGATAGTTGGGTTGATTTGATACATACATAACATCACGCCTGTTTTCCCCGAAAGGTTAGGCAGAGGTGTCCCTATAGTACACCCACATTTCGCCAGTTATGTTTAAGTCCCATGTAATAGGGAGCGAGCCTATTGCCACCAACCGGGCACAAATTCAGACTCCAGGCTGCTACTGAGAAATTCCAGATGGAAAATACCAATAATACTTTGCCCGACCCGGGAATCGAACCCAGGACCTCATGCTCAGCAGTAGTGCTTGCGACTACTAGACCACCGAGGCGTTGGAATTGATTTGATGATAACCGTTATCAGTAAATTGTATCTTTGTACATAGGTACATTAATCCACGCAGGTAACTAGAATCGGAAATTAGGAATTGCAAGCAATGGGAATTGGAAATTACTTGAAATTATGAAATTTAAATAAAAATATTTTCAATTGGTTTTATATTTTTAAACGACTGCCTAAAAAGGAGTGGAATGTTTTTAGTTATTTCGATTTCTCAAAAAAGAATTGAGAACAAGTAAACGAACCCAAGTTGAAAATGTCACTAGATAAACAACAAATTGTTGTAACCCACAACAATTTGTAGTTTATCTAGTGACATTTTCTAAAAAACATCTGATACGCTCCGATGTATTATTTTATGTACCAACAATAAAATTAAAATAAAACAAGAGCAGCCTAGTGGTGTGACCGTCGGACTGCCAAGTCATAGGTCTCGAGTTCGAACCCTGGGCATAGGTATTGTATAAATATCACTTAGTTCAAAAACGGTGAAGGAAAACATCGTGAAGAAACCGGCATGCCTGAGAGATCTTTCTCGATTGCATGTGAAGCCAAGTCAGCGGCCCATGGGCGGGCGGCTTTAAAGCTGTGACGCCACACGAAAAAGAAAGAAAGAATGTAGCAACAATAAAATGACTGTTTCTATTCCACTTCTGTTCCCATCAGTACTCTCACGGGTTGAAAGGTAATTAGATTGGTACAACTGATTTATGAGTATGTGATTGATTGATGAATGAATAAAACAGTTGGGGGTCATTTGATGGTAACTGATAAAAGTAAATAATACGTACAGTGGTACATTCGTTCACGCAAGTTACTGGAATCGGAATCTCAAGCAATGGGAATCGGTAAAATTTATTTTGACTTATTTAATTTAGTACCTAGAGTAAAGTTAGATGTATAATAATACTAATTTGCAATAATTCGCTTCCAACTAAAAATAATTATCATTAATTTAAATAGAAATAATTTCAACAAAAATCATATATTACTTATTTCGATTACGTTCTCTAAAAACATTTATGAAAGTAGACGGCAAGATGGCTCTTAAGTTGTATGTTATAAACATTTTCTAACAAACATTTGATACACTCCGATTTATATTATTTTATTTTATTCCACTTCTGATCCCATCAGAACACACAGCAAGACATAATTTCCATGGAAATGGCACAGATTTTCCTACAATACGGTACTTTATTACGAATAACTGGTATCAATACAACATAATGTCATATCAAGCTGTGCAGGCGCCAGACCCCTATTGCTCTGGTCATCCCTTCAAGCTATAAAGGACAATCATAGCGAGCCCAGTTGTTGGATGGCTGTTTTTTATTTTGTTTGTTGAGTCGTTACGTCGAAGAGGGTAAAATATACGTTTAATTTTGTTTTTACCGTTGTTTAAGGTGAAGGGAACATTACAGAATGGTTGGTCTTGGAAATGAAAGGAGAGAAGATGTGTTATTACAAGTACTTGCGTGGGAAGATAGCACAAAAAGAAGCTTAAGAGCGTGCATTCTGAAAGTGGGCAACGTAGCAAATAGATGTCAAATATTTCGCTGTTTTTATTAATTTGGCAACATTACTGTATGCAAATATGAAATGTGGCTAACTAGTGAACTAAAATATTGATTATGAAATGCAATAATTAATAGCGTCACACCGAAAATTTAGTTTCAGATGTAAGAAAAGTATTTGGAAACTTTCCAAATACTTTTTTTGCACCTAAAACGGTTATACCATCAAATTCAGTGTTATAATTGCAATTCATTATTAATATTCTAGTTCACTAGTTAGCGATGTTTCTTATTGCCATACAGTAATATTGCCAAATTAATCAAAACAGATAAATATTTGACAGCTATTTGCGACGTTGCCAACTTTTGGAATTAACACTCTTAATTATGCATTTTGCATTTTCTTTATCGATAAAATACATGGCTATACCCTTTTTCAACTAAATATTGAATCAACTTAATTCGTTCATATAAATAAAATTCCAAAAATACCAAACGAAGTCCTTCAATATCAAATCTAAAGTAGATACAGTTAATAACTTGTGGTCCTCTGACCCTTAATCCGGCGAAGCGGAAAATACTTGATAAAACTGAAATGGATTTATCTTATCCGACCATCAGAAGTGTGTCACAGACTAAATGAACCCTTTTCCTTCAGAGACAAACTAAAAAAGATAAAATGTTCCTTAGCGTACATTAAAGCAGTGTCGGACTGGGAAGAGGCCATAAAAAGGCAGGAACCCGCGAGTCCTTGGGGACGGAGTTGAGTCGGTCCTTCGAGCCGGATTAAAGTATAGAGTGGACAGTCGTAGGAACTGTCGTTTAAGGTAAGAATTTCTTTCAAAGAAGAATATTTTTTTAAACATTACCCGTTTGCTTAAATTTTATAATACTCTACTTTTAAATTCACTTTGTTACGAAACAAATTATAATTTATCTTTATTTGGACATGATAACCTATATTACATCAGATATATTATTTAGCTTGAAGTGTCAGTAAAGCTCTGGATTGATTTGTTATTTCGTCTTTAGACAAGATCTCTAAACATCATAGCAGGATGCACGAAACGGTTACCTACTAAAGGCGATTCTAATCAACTCTCTGACTTTTCAAACAAAATCATTTCTAGTTGTTCCGAACTCTACAGCAAGCAACCGATATCGGTCCACGGGCTGCCCTCCGAGCTACCTAGTTACAAGATTTCAAGCGTGAAATTTTATCGAGAGAATTAATCTTCAAAAGTTTCCCGACCCGGCCCTTTTGTCTTAGATGTGCCTGCAATAAAATTTATTCCTATTTCTAATCGGAAATAGATAATTCGAAGGGGAAGAATCCCGCGGGCTCAATGATTCCCGTCTTCATTTAATTCGCCATAGAGGAAATCGGATAATATTGGTAATTATGATAAGTAGGGGACTTATTTGTTAGCTTGGTAACTAATACGGATATATGTATATATTTGACGAAGTATAATTTCCGGAAATTATGTGCTGACTACTTACAAAATATGAATAGAATATAAGAATAATAATATTAATTAGGCCCAATCATTTATTTATGTCATCGATGATAATGATGATGATGAGGAGCTCGTGGCTAAGTAATAACTGCCGCACGGGTCGATCCGTCAGGTTAAGCTACGCTTGCCTAGGTTTGTCTGTGGATGGGTGACCATCTTTACATACCGAGACTTCTCCGTGCCTCGGAAAGAACGTTAAGCCGTTGGTCCCGGCTGTAATTCTTGGATCTTTGACAGTCGTTATGGGTCGTCAGAAGCCCGAAAGTCTTACCAAGGGGTATCGTATTACCCAGTTACTGGGTTATGGAAGTCAGACAGGCAGTCGCTCCATATAAAATACTGGTATTCAGCTGCATCCGGTTAGATTGGAAGCTTTTTTTAAATTGTTTTTTTTTATTAAGTAGTTCTGCCATAACAAGCATTGATGGAAGTTACACCCATGTTTGATATCTATACCAATCAGTGGCATTTATAGGTATACCTACATAACACTGATTGGTAACTACTATCCGTGGTTGACTACTGTTTTAATCAAACATAAAAATGTTATAAAATATGCAAATGTGAGTTTCTTTCACTTTCACGGCTAAACGGCTGAAGTCGGGATACTTTGAACCCTGGGAAATGACATAGGCCACTTTTTATCGACATACCACGCGGGTGAAGCTTCGAGTGGAAGTTAAACATAAAAACAGACTCTAGCAAACTAATACCGTCATTCTAGTACCAAGATAAAGATCGTCAGATTGGCTTTGTAACTTAGCAACTTCCTTAGTTCAACACTAAAATAGCACTGTTCTTGAGACAGGTTCAAGATCCTTAATCTCCAACTAACTTATGGGTTAAGCTGTTTATAAGTACTTACTACGAAACTAGAACTCGATTTTAGGTACTAAGTTCCGTGCCATGGTTACAGGACGTACTAAGCCAAGTGTCCTAGTTATGCAAATTTTGGTTTAATGAGAGAACTACCTAAATCTACAAAGTAGGTATAAACACAGTGTAAGGAACATCGATGCGCAAACATACGCAGATTTTTTTTGTCGGTCATCAACAAAAAAAACTACGTTTCATCATCATTTCAACGGAAAGACGTGTGGGGGGCCTTCCAACGTTACGTCTTGTGGTAGAAGACGTAGCGTACCTTTCCGCCCCATCGGCTATGTGTTTCATACAAAACTGCCATACCTGCACGGTCAAAATGTATGGAACAGCTAGTTTTTATTTGATAAACTGTTGCCTGCGCGATGCAGGAGCTCATGGGCGCAACTGAAGCCAAATTCTGGGCTGACTCTATATTAATTGCGCATACGCTAAGAAGTTACGAAATTATTTAACGCTGGTGCATCTAGAATCGTAGTGTACTGATTCATGGTATTTAGATTAATTCATGGTAACGGTGTGCGTCGATATCTCTTACACCCTTTATAATATCTTCTATTTTATCATACAACTCTGTTTTTTGTGTGGGAAATTATCAAATAACTTCTCCCGCTCTCGGCGGAGCCAGAGGGCGTGTCAGACTCTTACTGACTAAAACCCACCCATGTACCTTCAGTTGCCTGAATGTTGCCAGGGGCCAAGCGACCCCGGCAGGCATCGGCCCTACTGGACCCCGTCAGTTGTGCTGTGCATCTCTTCGAGGCTCGCGTGGAACACTACGCGCTGTCGACTCGGATCTGGCCTTTTTCGGACGGCGAGCTACCCATTGCTCACCGTCCGCAGGCCCACATCTATGGTGGCCGGGAATCGACCTGGGATTTCCGACGCGGGTGTCTCTTGCGGCGGCTAGGGGCGTGAGGGCGCGAAATATCCTTCTCCCTCACGTGTTCCGCCTCCTCCTTGGCATTATTTTTTTCGTACCTTTATGTCCTCTGGAGGGCGCCATATTGAATTTAATGTGACGTCACATAGCCTATAACCAGCAGTCAAGACGCTTCCAACGATACTTCATTTGTCAAATAATGATGAGTAGTTTAGAAATTATGAGGGGACAGACATACATACCGGTTAAAATCATAACCCTCCTTTTTGCTTCGCCGTAGTCGGGTAAAAAATTTAACTTTTAAAATAAAGTTAAAGTTTTATAATTTCTGTTAATAATTTTTATGCCAAACAAACAAAGAAACATGAATGCAATCAAACTTCAAAATTCTAGATACTTTTACGAAATTAATTAATTGTTTTGCAACATTAAAATGAATACCGCTTAGAGTTGACGAATTAAAGAAATTAAACTCATTACGTAGGCGACAGTACTCGGTGGCGGTAACTACAAGCTTTTTGTGATTCCAGTGACAAATGAACAGCCCGAGAGCCGAACGAGTTGATTTTCACACGTGGACCAGTTAAATACAGATGCGATAGGTCTTGTAGATTTCTGCCTAAAACGGCCACATGCTTAATATGGCCAAAAACGGCCACATTAAGCAATTTCTCTAAAAGCAATTCATTTTCTGAATTCCCAGCAATTCCTCTATGGTGACACATATTTTAGCTGAATCATACTCGTATTCAATTCAATTCATATCAGAATCATATTTGGTGTAAATATTGCCGCATGAAAAAAATTAAGACAGTAATTTTACCGGATAATTTTTCTTTACAATTTTTATTAATCAAATTAGATTTTTATTTTTATTTCTACAGTTTAAATGTTATTTAATTATATTATAAAATTGTCAAATAGATGAATTGCGTATTATGAATTTAACGCAGATAATATTATGAATTGTCAGTTTGTGTGATTCATAATATTATCATAGTATGATTCTGCCAAAGCCGCCATTTTAAGCCCCCTGATGATTATATTGTAGCTTTGGCCGATTAAACGGCATAAAATTACAATGGCACATATGTAATTAAGTATTTTATGAATTTTTAATGAATACTGGGTTTCCGAAAAACCACAGAGTAGTTCTTTTTTACAACTTTTAGATTTGAATAGCCATGTTTTGGTATAAAATAACATAACATCACGGCTGTATTCCCTGCAGTGTAAGGCAGAGGTGCTCCTATAGTACACCCATATTTCGCCAGTTATGTTTAAGTCTCATCTAATAGGGGGCGAGGGGGGAGTGATATAAAATATTAAGAATAATACTACAATAATTATTCTTATACTCTTGTCGTGGTAATTTTATTTCAAAAATTATTTTTACTGATTAATAAAATGCCATATTCATAAAATACAAATAAAATTGGTTGAGTTTACCAAAAACATTTATATTCTATGGGTTTTTCATTTCAACAAAGTTTTGTAAACTAATTTCAGTCGTACATCACTCGCACAAAAACGTTACTCTGTGTCGCCAGTTGTTTTGTAACTCTGTTTTTTCAGAGACAAATGAATGGCGGAAAAACGTAGTAGCTTTTCATGTTACACGGTTTCCTGATTGGATGACATTTTAAACTTTAGTTTGAATATTACTTTACTTTTTTTCCTGAAAACTCTGTCTGCAAAATGTCCGTGAATACAGTCCCACTACAGTTTTGTATCAACATGCAAAATGGTTGGAAATTATTTGAAATGTCCTTACAACTAGGCGTGTGTAACTCTTTACGGAACCAACTCACTGATCCGGATCATTGAAGTGTTCGAAAAGATTGGTTCAGTAACAATGTTTCAAACGCATCATTTTAATCTGAATCATTACTTTGTCTCTGTGTCTTTCCGCGCAACCGTCGCTTTCGCTTGCGAGGCGACTGAGCAACAGTGAGCGAGTGAGCGAGTGAGCGAGAGAGAAAGACTGAGACGCTGAGTTACTTTACTTTAGTGTCAGTAATACCGAACTGACTCGCGAGTCGCGAGTGAGCGGGTGACACATTACAATCTATTTAAGTCAGAAAGAGATACCAAATGAGATGTGTATCACTCATACTCTCACATTCTTCATTTTTTATTCAAATGATCCAAATGAAACATATCAATGATTCGGATCATTTCAGTGATCCAGATGCAAATGTTCCAATCGCAAAAATGATACACTTTGCCAACCTCTAGTTACAACGCATTAAAAAATTGACAATTAATCTTTGACAATAATTACGCGCACCGGAAGGGGCTCCGTACTTTACGCGGAGTTTAGTTAAAGCTCTCTTACGTGGAACTGTTCATTTGGAACAGAACCTGTTCCGAGTTAGTACTGTTACAAATAACAGCGTGATTTTACGCGCCCGCTCTAACACGATTTAATTCGATATGTATTCAGTGAATCTTCGACCGATTGTTCGTTTTGGATGTTTGGGAATAACTTGATCCTATACGGGACGGTTGAGGTCTTTTGGAGTATTAGTTCCAGGGATTAGATTAGTACCCACAATTATAATACCCAGTACCAAAATTCCGAGTGGATTATTTAAACTGTCTGCCAATTTAAGGTATTTTAGGTACTTGTTCATTTATCACGAGACAAAGAATTGTGAACATGATTTCTCTTTGTTTAGAGAAGCCTATGGCAATCAAAGTTCTTCTATACTGACAGAATACTTTTAAAAAACAACCAAGGCACCCTACCTTCCATCAAAACCGACAATGTCTACACGAACTAAGTCCACAACTATCCCACAAGTACAAGAACCTCCCCTGTATTCAGATCACATCACCCACGCCACTTTCCAAATCAAAGTAAGACTCAAAGCAAACACTCGTTGAAAATGCGATGTAAATAATAAAAAGGTACGCAAATGTACGTAGAGGTGCGTTAGAGTGCGTTTACACTACCCGTCTTGCCGTACCGAGTTTTCTACCATTAGGGGATGGAGTTCGATGTTCAAACAGCGCCTGACAGAAAATTGTGTCATAAAAGAACGAAAATGAATTGATAATTCCCTTCATAAACAAAACAACACATTCTAGAATGGAATAGAATACTCTTTTTTGTCTATACCATATAAATAACTATTTGGTCTGGCATGTGTTCGAGATTATACCTCTTGTTAAAAAAACGAGGAGGATTGTTTCACCAAAGATTTCGATCGTAGATTTGCCCTGCCGCGTTAAAAGATGGTCGCGTTTCTGTTTCGTTTTGACACCTCTGACACATAATATCGCAGAAACGCCATTATTATTGTGCGAGGTCTCAGTGTAGACACTTTTTCGCGCGACGTAGTACGGTGAGGGCAGATCTACGATTTAAATCTTTGTGTTTCACTATCCGTAGACATATCACATTTTATTAAGATCCAGCAAAACTGATCAAACTGTGCAAGCCGGATCTTCTGACAACTAGTTCAAAAAAAGGCTCTGAAAAACCGGATTCTCCTACCTTTTTATGTCTCCGTCTTCGTGTAAACGTGCTCTAAGGTAGGTGAAAGCCTTCTGAGGCTGTCATTCGCGCCATTGTGGTGTGTCCCCTTCGCCGCGGTTTATTTCAGATTCAATATGCACTAGAGATGAGAGACCATGAAATATGGCGCGCATCCACTTTCAGCGGCTATGTAAGATGTGGTTTGAATATTATATTTTTTTAAGGAGAAAATATTTTTGCGTTATGTTTTTAGTGTTTTATTTCTCTGAATAAGAATTATTGTTTTCAAAAGTCTTGTAATTCAATTTATGTGAAATGTTTTCTTTTAACAAAGAAAGATAAAAATATATGTTACGCCCCTTAAGATTTGTGTAGACTGGCGCAACGCGACAGCGTGACACAACTCAAACAAAACAATTTCTCAGAAAACTTCACGGTAGAACAGTTACCGAAGTCGCGTTGCGCCAGTCTACACGAGACTTTATTATTTCACTCAAAAGAAATGTTGAACTTATACTATAGCAGTTTTTTGCTGAACCCTGACATGATAAAAGATTAAGGTTATGGTCATAGTAATTGCCACTCTAGGATAACGCCGCTTGACAAACTTACATATGTTTGACAAACATAAGTTTATCAAACATAAGTTTTTCTTCAAACATAAGTTTTTCAAACATAAGTTTGTCAAACATAAGGTTGTCAAGCGTTATCCTAGACTGACAATTACTGTACTGTCTTTACAGACAGTACCTCTAGCACCAATGACATCATTAACTAAGGGAAATATTTTACTGATCCTCTAAAAACTTATTGACCTGTTAATGATGTACGTTTTTTTTTTATGAATGAACCTTTAAAAACTTTTTGGCTTCTAATCATGTCTCTTTTTAACTTTCTGGCCTTTTCTCACAGTTGGTCGCAGTAACTGAGCTAGGGTACCCCAACCAAACGGGCTGATTAGGGCACTGTGACCAACAACGCGCGAGCCGAATCGGCCTCAGTAACTAAGCAACCCCGACCAAATAGGTTAGATCAGGAAATTACTTGAGGTTCGATATAATACATGCCAATAACTACATAACAACCTAGCCTGTAAGGGCCTTTATTACTGTCGTCGTAAATATTATTCACAAAAAAAAACAATTCACTTTCATTATGTTAGTACACAAACATAGTAAATGAAAAACATTACAATAAAACGGTCCCGAGAGCCGTTTTTAAAATGAGACTTGAAAGCCTTAACTAGGACAAGTCCATTTTGTAAAGAGCTTGAATCCATTGTGAAAACAGTTCCAACTTTTAATTTTTTTTTCAACAATAAGTGCAGTGAAACTGGACTGCAGTTTTAATGGAAAATCATTTTGGACAAAGTGCATGAATGAAGGACTTATGACTTACGAAGACTATTATTGTCACATTCTCTACAATGTCATTTCTTATTTTTCCTGACCTCAATGGGAAGTGAATATTTTTTTGCGCGTTTCTAACGGGTGTTTTTGGAAATAACTTATTTATTTTCTTTTAGTATACACGTTAAAAAAATTATGGTTATCAAATTAAACTATCTATGTTAAAATTTTTTAGTAATATAATAGCCATATCTACAGGTACGGTCAGCAACGAATGTCGAATTACACTTCGGTTTTTTTTATAATTAAGCAATATATTCATAAAATGTGACCTGATACAAAATTTAAAGAGTCTCTTAGCTATTGCATGAAATGCTGAAAGGTCATGTATCGAATCATTTTGTATCAATTTAGACGATAATATGTAAAAGTAACAATGTTAATCGACTTTTAATGCCAACGGTACAATTCAGAAATGTACGCATGGAACATTATTTTCATATATAAATATAACATCACACCAGTATTCCCCGAAGGGTTGGGCAGAGGTGTACCATGGTCTAATAAAACAAGGTCTGGCATTCCGGGACTAAGACATGCTTACGTCACTATCCAGTTGCCACTTTATTGCAACAAAACACGATTAAGGAAAGATTTTCAGCCACTATTCTGTTAAAAAATAATTATGTACAAAGCATTTAAATTATCGTTTGGTGTGTCTAATCAAACGAAACAATTCAATTTAAACATAAACCAACGTAATTGTTAATTAAAACCTCATTGTTTTATCGGATTCGCACAGGTAATAAAGGTGGTTGGGGAGTTATTATTACAAACTTCTGGTAACACAGATATGATGACGTAGACTTGTGTTGCCCACGTGACCACTGTGTCTCGGAATGCTATACCTGGTGAAATATATTATTATACCATGAGATGTACCTATAGTACACCCACATTTGGCCAGTTATTTTTCAAGTCCCATATAAGCGAGCCTATTGCTATCAACCGGGCACAAATCCAGACTCCGGGCTGCTTCTGAACCCACCCCAGTAGAACCCAATAATACTTTGTCCGACCGGGAATCGAACCCAGGACCTCACGCTCAGCAGTGGTGTTTTATGATTTATTTTATTATAAATGATATTATAATTATTTTATTAATAATAGATTAAAAAATATAAAATTAGAAACTATTATAATAATTAAGTATATATTTGTTATATAGATAGATGGATTCATTTATTTGCCTTAAATATGGTATTTTACAGATTTTATAACACATATACAATATGTTTTTCATATTTCGCCCACTAAATTCTGCATGCAAATTTTGTGACAATAATAATTATTCTAATTTAAGATAGTTAATTGACTCAGGCGTGGCTTTGCGGAAATCCATTATAAAATACAATAGACGACGTATATTCAGTCACCTAATCCGCTTAACTATTCTTAAAGAGTCATAAAGAACCCTGTAATAAATCGACACGTGTTGCAACAAGTCAATCGTCATCCTGAGGATGCCTCGTTGAGAGGTGAAACACGTGTCGAGATCTTACAGGATTATTTATGACTCTTTAATAGCACCTACACATTATGCCGGCGGAGTGACCGCCGGCTCTGCCACCGACCCTGCTGGGCAAGCCGAGGCGCGCCCGGCCCTGCCGCACAAAGAAAATGAAGGCGTTAAAGCCCGGGGCACGTGCCGCGCGGCAAAAGCCGGCGGATGTGCCGTCGGCATAGTGTGTAGAAACTATAAGAACAGTTAAGCGGACTGGGTTACTAAATATACGTCATCTATTGTATTTTTTTATACAAATTTAATAAAAAAAATTTTTTTTTTTTTTTAAATAATTATTTATATTTGCGCCCACTACACCAACAAGGCTATATTATATTTTTATACCTACTCAATAATTCAGTCAAAACAATTTGATACCCAGCACATTTATTTTAAAGAACAAAAATAATCCTCTTTCGACCCTCAGACAGCAATCATCAGAAACCCATCAGATTATTCTTCTTACCAGCAATTGAAACAAATAGTTCTATTCATTATTAATTTCTGAGCACCTTATGACAAGTTCGACGGTATAGGGAGACTGGGGAACAAATCATCGACACAAAATAGATGGATACAGAAGCTCGGCTTTATAGAACGAGCGAAACGCACGCACACATAGACACACTTTACGTACAGCGAGTGCAAGCGCACTCGCGACTGGCATTTGTTTGATATTTCCATAGGTAAGCGTTTATGTGTGCGTGTGACCTTTTTCGCTCACTTCTTCTTTTCGTGTGGTTAGTGACTAATCTGATGTTGCCACCCATGGGCCTCTGACTTGGCTTCACATACCGTCGAGAAATATCACTCAGGCATGCCGATTTCCTCACGACGTTTTTCTTCATCGTTTTAGAAGCCAGTGATAATTATACAATACGCACATGAATCCGAAAAGCCAGAAGTGCGTGCCCAGGGTTCAAACTCGATTCCTATGACTTGCCAGTCCGACGGTCACACCACTAGGCTATCACTGCGTGTGGACAAAATAAAGGGTGTAGTAGAGAATGAATAACTTTCTCCTTGAGACCGTTACAGCCGTTCATACATTGGGTCGAATAGATATTGAAGTTTTGTATGGGACTTGTATGGAGCGACTGATTATTTTTCCATCACCCTTAATTTTGACCACATCTTTCGGATACATGCTGCATAGAGCCGACCTTCTGTACCTCACTATTCTGTGTCATCGTTTCGATTCGGTACACCGTAATCGGCTTTTCTATTCCATTTCTAGTATGTACTGCGTCTAATTGTACTCTGGTCTCTAGGGACTGCAACGCTCGTGTACCTGGGGATCTAATTTTAGATATAATACAGTAAGTTGCTTGTCGGATTTTGTCTTTAAAAAAAAAGAAAAGCATTGAAATTTAAATAAAAATGTGGATATGTTTCGTATGTGCATATTCGTTTGAGAAGTTACGATGAAATGCAGTTAGTACGTTGAAATAGAACGAGAAATATTCAGGCTGTCGTAATAATAATTACGAACAAGTATAATTACCAATAATTGCCAATGTTCATTTGAAATCCTAATTATACCTTATGAAATCCTAATTGTATTTTCATAAGTAGGTACAGGACGACAAAACTTAGATGTAGCATCGGCAATTCATAAAACCGATCACCGTCCGAACTGAGTGCATCTTCAAACTCACCAATCTTTATTACTGTTTTAGGTGAAAATGATCTTTACGAAAACGCAATAACTTGTTAAGTCATATAACCAAATACATTCGTAAAACTGAAATGAATGAATGAAAATTTTCAAATTTATGCTACATCTAAGTTGTGTCGTATTGTACTAGTGAGAAACTGTTTGTTAACTTCTAAGTACTGTCTACTGAATAAATAGTACTTATAAGTAGTAATAAAATATGTATAGAAATCGTTAACAGAAAATAAATATTTTTTCTGTAATGACACGCAAACAACAACCAAGTTGTTTCCTCGGTTTTCACTGAAAACCGAGGAAATCAGAAGCACACCATTATAATATTTCCACTGGCAACATTTAGATTAAAAGCAAATTTTCCGCCAATATTAGGCTCATCTCACGCAAATTTAATGCAAACATGGAGCCAGCAAATGCGAAGATTGTTATGGCAGAGCATTAAGTATAATTGAATTTAATACATAGCTGTACATACTACGAGTACATTACAGGAATTGAGAACAGGAGTAGTTGCTACGCGATAGAAATAAGGATAATAATAATGATATATGTACGTAATATATATTATTTTAGGTTTTTATAAAAATATGTTAATTATGTGTTTGTAAAGGAAATAAAGGAAATAATAATATTATAATTATATAATAATAATAACATCAGGTTAGACACTAACCACACAAAAAACAAAGAAAATAAAGAAGATTTATTGACGAATTCGAGAATTGTTTGGTTTTAGCTGCCAAACTTACTTCAGAGGGGCAATCCCAGAATTTTTAAGAACGTTCGCATTCTAGTCTCTGTGTCAAAAATACTTATAATTATTTACCTGCTTACAGTTTTGTTTTGTTTATTTTAGTTGTGTTTTGTTTAATTTTGCTTTTGACATTGATTGTTGCCTAGATGAGATTGAGACTAGATTTTGAATATTATTGAATGAGATGAATCCCTCCCGTCGTTATTATTTAGAATGCGATGACACATCGACAGTAAGTAAGTCCCAGTCCCAATTCAGATTCATCTTATGTAGTAGGTACGGTACCTCCGTGTCCTATTTTAAACCGATCTTAGCGCGAATACACCTCGGAGAGCCTGAACGCGTGGTCGCGCCGACAGAGGGCGCTCGGTTTTCCGAACAAAAAGTTACATAATAATGACCGATCGCGTTTTCGCGATACGATCGCTTTTAAATAAGAGCCGGCCGGCTTCTTCTGTCTCATCGGCACAAAGTATTTGAGAAATTCTCATGCTATAGTAGAAATATTACCCAGGTAGCGAGTAGCACGCCACAATTGTGGCGATAAGTCCCCTTTTTGAGGAGTGGCTAGAGAGGCGCCACGGCGCCCTCACCTTCCGCCTGAGGCAGGTCCTCACCGGACACGGTTGTTTCGGGAGGTTCCTGTTCCGCATAAGGCGGGAGGAAACGCCCGGGTGTCACCACTGTGTGGATCGCCCGGAGGACACGGTGGAGCATACGGTGGAGGTCTGCCCGGCTGGGCGGAGCACCGCCGCGCGCCGTGTCATCAAAAAAAAAAAGGTAGCGAGTAGTAACTTTGTAATTTTATCATCCTAAGAATGCTCTAAAAGACGATATCAAAACTATCAGACAAATTATGAAGAACATTCATAAGTAGACTGATAAAATTTTACTGCAATCACCAATCACCTAGCCAGACACCGTGATTAAAGGACTATCGACCTTAAGATCCTTTCATGTAATGGCCAATTTCGAAGAACAATATTGAACTGAAGACATCAATGGGTTCTTAAATTAAAATATAACAGGTATTTAAACCTCCATACAATTAAGTTTGAAGAGTTAGGTGACTATGAAGACATTTGCTTGGTAACTACTTACTAAGTTCCAAGGTAATGTGTCTAGAAGTCCGAGAGTTTACATGATATTGTGTCTTTGTAATCTGCACGTATAATTTTTTATGTATGAGGACATTCGATCTTTAAGATTTCTTCTTCAACGAGGCCGCTAGTTATGAGCAAACCTGCAAGCAATATAATCAGACTTTGTTAACCAAATGTGAAACGATAACTCTCAAGAAAATGCTCTCTAGAGAAAAACAGTGTCAGTGAAAAAGACCATGGTGGGTTTCATCAACCTATTGGTTTTCGTTTTTAGCTTTAACCTTTTCACTTTTAAATAGAATTTCTACAAAACCATGGTTATTACTGATCTGGAGGATTTAAAAAAATATCCACGCAGCTAGAGATTGATACTATAGTTTTTGTTGTCGCAATTGATAATATAGTTCTTACTTGGACAATGTTCTAGGTCGCCTCATTAACACGTAACTTTCGAGTCAAACAAAAAAGTAAAATTATGTAACTCAAAAGTACCTAAGTCAATCTGCCTAGCCTTTTCCCAACTAAGTTGGAGTCGGGAGTGCAGTGTAACCCGATGCAGCTGAATACCAGTATTTTACATGGAGCGACTGCCTATCTGACCTCCACAACCCAGTAACTGGGTAATACGATACCCCTTGGTAAGACTGGTTCTGACGACCCGTAACGACTGTCAAAGATCCACGAATGACAGCCGAGACCAACGGCTTAACGTGCTTTCCAAGGCACGAATGAGTCTCAGTATTTAATGATGGTCACCCATCAACGGACAAGCCCCGGCAACCATAGCTTAACCTGATGGATCGACCCGTGCGGCTGTTATTACTTAGCTACGAGCTCCTCACAAGAGTACCTAAGTACCAACTAAAAATATTATTTTACACCACAGGGACAACTTACGTCTTACTTTATTTCAGTAACATCACAAGTCAGGAAGCTGTCTTATAAAAACTTAAGGCTTCAAGACAAAGTCTAGACTTCAAAGTCTCGGAAGTCTGCCGCAAACACAGTAATGGTGAAGTTACGTTAATAAATTTATAATAAACTGTTCGCGGTTGTTTACCGCCTGTAGTTCGTAGTTCTGAAGAGCTATTGTTCAGTTTTGTTCTAGGTGCAAATTATTGATTAGTCGATGTCTGACGCACAGACATGTTATAATGTAGTTCAAATCTGATCATTGAATAAAGTGTCAAAGTGTATCACCAATTATTATTTAAATTGCTGTAGGTATATTTTTTGACACTTATTCTTTTTCTTAGATTTATGATAGTCGTCGATAGTCGAGTTCGTTTTGTTAACTGATTTGAATAATTGTTTAATAAATAATGTATCTAACAAGACTGAGTAGTAACTATTAGTAATTACTGTGAAAACATTACCTATGATTTGTACTTACTGATTGTTGAAATTATAGGAACATTTTTCTTAGTACTAATATTAAAACTGCTTAAAACATATAGACTACATAAAGTGTGGTCGCCGGTGACACACAGTGGTAGTTAGTCAGTCAGCTGAAAATAAAAACTTTCATTAAACAGAGAGTTCAGTCCCTAGAAAAGTACGTTATTATTTTTACTTCTTCTTTACCTACTTTGTAAAACAACACACGTGTACATACACCTATGTATATTCAGAACAATCCGATCTAATCTACATACAGCGATTATCGCCTTCATCGCTGTAATATACCAGTGTTGATACGCATCTCCGGGGACTTGTTCCGCCTTGATCCACTAGTGTGTAACCATGTTAACTAAGAGGTACTGCTGATAGTTGGAACGTACTAGTTTGCGTTGTGTTTGGAATTTATAGCTACTGTAGTAGCTTAGCAAGAATTGAGTGTTTTGTAAAATGTATCGTATTACCAACTTAGTATGTTTATTTGCAATTATGTCAATATATTTTAGATGTTTTTATTGTAAAGAAAAACACTCTTTTCTTGGTAATACTTTTAATCAGCACAACTGTACTATTTCACAATCCAATGAAGACTGACTCTGCATTACATTTTACAATTTAGAATGACTTTTGCCCCACCCAGAAATAACGATATTATCTTATCCGTTATTGCTGAGTGTTGCCAAAGTAAAATAATACATTGAGTTGCAATATTGAAAATACATTTAAAACATTGTTATAATAATAATAATTTGTACTTTGACAGTGTTGCCACAGTGGATATTGTAATTCAATATTAATATAATAATACATTTTTTTTAAATTTAATCAAATAAATCATGACATTATAATGGGTTTAATACATCTTAATTATTTTCATTCTTAATAAATAAAGGTGAATGACAATTGGCATCAAAGTACCTAGTTAGTTCTACACTATTGTGAGATTAAAAGCTAATAAACTCAACCAATCGCAGTCCACTGCTGGACATAGGCCTCTCCCAGGCAGCACCACAACACCTTGTCCTCCACCTTCCGCATCTAGCCTGTTCCAGCCACCTTCTGAAGGTCATCGGTCCATCTAGCTGGAGGGCATCCCACACTACGCTTGCGATTTAAAAACTAATGGATAACATAAATTAAATCCTTTTTATTTCATTCATCAATTCTACTGTGGCGGCATTTATATCGCCACATGCGAAGTACGCATCAAATATCTGACATCACACAAATCCTGCATCGCGCAATTAGAGTTTACCGCGCGAACGACATACATAAGACTATCAATATCAATCGTCAGGCAGTTGCCCGCCAGACACCACACCCGTCTGGTCGGAGGATCCTCCCTTTTCTAAAGAGGATGAGTGAACTTTACACCCTGTTCCTCATGCCTACATGCTTACCAACTTTTAGATCTGAATTTCACACCTGTATTATTTAAATAACAATAACTACTGATCGGCCCATGAAGCTTACCATAACGCTTCATTCCGTCAATAATATGCTCCCATTAAATTTTATATTTCCCATACAAAAATATTTTTATGACCCACAATCTCACAGCGCACGGTGGAACGCACCTCCAAAACGATTACTATAATGTCTGCGATGATGAGTTCTATAACCGTTATGGCTGTAATGATAGCCCACATCTGTGCACAGATTCAGGCGGTATTACGATCTAGACTAAAAACTCTATTACCTTGATCTCTCGCTTGGATATTCAGATTTCATTCAAACAAACATTAGACGGAATTTTGACGAGAGAATTTTGCAGTTGAAAGGAATTTACATGTCATGTTTGGACAAAATTACGTTTCATGAAGTTTGGTTTTAAATTGTTGAACTTTTATTAACTTCCTGAAATAATTTTTTGGTTTTGATTTGCTGTAAATTTTATTTTGCTGCTCTGAACGGTACCATAGAACTACGCTGAATGATTACAGTTTTACCTAATTGCCCATATGTAATTATTTATGTGTTTACATAGTACAATAATAACATATCATCCTAACTAATATTATAAATCCAAAAGTGAGTTTTTTTTATTTGTTTGTTTGTTATGCTTTCATGATAAATTCCTGAACGGATTTAGATGGAATTTGTCACATGCGTAAACCATGATCCGGAGAAGAATATACTCGTAGACTACTTTTCATCCTTGATCACAGACGAAATCGCGGGCTAGTGGTAAATAAACGGTAAATAATTAACGATTCAACTGCTAAAGCGTTTATTACGCCAACGGTATGTAAACACACAATAAAACAAAAATACTGTAACAAAACCTCCACCTCTCATCCTCAAGTAGTTATAAGCCCATAACCCTTAAACTAAAAATAGTTCTCATTTCCCTCCCAGGAACACAAACCATTACATAGGAAATACCTCTTAAATCCTGCCACTAAAACAGCGCTGGCGTAACATTAACATTCGCTTGTTTCGTTAATTTCGCACAAATCAGAACATTAGAGTTCGTTTTCAACAGAATTTGGCCGCAGGCTAACTAACTGGGAGCGACCGCAACACAGCGGCTTGTTTGGACCGAAACAGCTAAAACTACAATTGGATATTTTGATGTAGAAACACGTTTATTAGGACATTCTAGAAATGAAATGAGAATAGAATTGCTGTTTGAATTTTGATAGTTATTTTGAAAGAGGAATTGTTTCAGTTCCAAGAAGGTGATGTGTATTCTAAAATGTTATTATAAAAATGAAATATTTTGTTTCATTGCTTATTATTCAGTACAACCACAGAGAAGTTACTGGGAAAATTAATTTTGTGAAAAGTAACATTAATACAAACATTTTGATGAAAATACCTGTTAAAAGTCATTATAAAAATTCATTGTTAAATAAATTGAATGTAATTTTGGTATTTTGACGAAGTCGCGGGCAACAGCTAGTATATAAGTAAGGAACAGAAAAGTACCTACATACAAAGGTGGGCACGCCACAATTGCGGCGATAAGTCCCCTGTTTGAGGAGTGGCTAGAGAGGCGTCACGGCGTCCTCACCTTCCGCCTGACGCAGGTCCTCACCGGACACGGTTGTTTCGGGAGGTTCCTGTTCAGGATAAAGCGGGAGGAAACGCCCGGGTGTTACCATTGTGTGGATCGCCCGGAGGACACGGTGGAGCATACGGTGGAGGTCTGCCCGGCTTGGGCGGGGCACCGCCGTGTCCTCACGGAGGCGATCGGCAGCGGCGATCTCTCGCGTCCGGCCCTGGTTCAGGCCATGGTCTGGAGCGAGAGTGCATGGGAGGCCGTCACCTCCTTCTGCGAAGCAGTTATGCTCGCGAAGGAGGAGGCGGAGCGCGCGAGGGAGATGCAAGCTGCACGCCCTCGCGCCCCTAGTCGCCGCAGGAGACGCCCCGGGCGCCAGGAGTTACGAGCCGACTTCCGGCCACCGCAGGCGCGGGCCTGCGGCCGGTGAGCGATGGGCAGCTCGCCGTCCGATAGGGATCAGGCCCGGGTCGACGGCGCGTTGTGTTCCACGCGCGCCTCAAAGAGATGTCAGCACCAACTGACGGGGTCCGTAAGGACCAATGCCTGCTGGGGTTGCGGGTTTGTCCGAAAGGGATATCGCGGCCCCGGCACACAGGCAACGGAAGAAACACGGGTGGGTTTTAGTCAGTAAAAGTCTGACACTCCCTCTCGCTCCGCCCAGAGCGGGAGGAGTCATTTGATGATTTCCCACCCAAAAAAAAAAAAAAAAAATACAAATATAATGCTTATTCCTAACGAAATGTCTTTGATGTTTTTAAGGCACATTAAATATTGTCAACTCTTTATTTTCACTTCATAGCAGCAATAACAGGCGCCATGCAGTCTCAACTATGAATAAGACACCCCATCACTTTCAACCGGTTAGAACCGATTAAGGGATTATATCTATAGAATGGGCAACTGCATTCATGTAGGTCGGACTTAATGACATCGAATTACGGTCAACAGTCAGTCATGTGATCGCTGTGGTTATATCGCTGGTCCTGTAAAGATTTAAGTCAGGTAGAACGGTTCTAGATAAGCGGGGAACATTTATTGGTGGCATGAAGATATGTTTATAGGCGATTCAATGAAGAAAATGAGCAGTGATAGCCTAGTGGTGAGACCGTCGGACTGCCAAGTCATAGGTCTCGAGTTCGAACCCAAGGCACGCCTCAGACTTCACTCAGACTCACCTCAAACTTTTCGGATTCATGTGCGTATTGTATAATTATCACTTGCTTCAAAAACGGTGTAGGAAAACATCGTGAGGAAACCGGCATGCATGAGAGATATTTCTCGACGGCATGTGAAGCCAAGTCAGAGGCCCATGGGCGGCTTTAAAACTGTGACACCAGGTTAATCACTAACCACACGAAAAAAAGAATGAAGAAAATTAATTGAAACTTGCAAAAATCTAAAGATGTAGTGTCTCTGACATTTTTTTTTTGTTACTGAAAACCCAGGTATCTAATAGTTTTGTTTCAACTTATACATTGACCAAAAGTAACTGCATAAACTGATTTTCACTGCTGTCCATACCAAAAATCGTAATCTCTTATTTTTACAGCTGAAAGTAAAAGAACATGCCATGAATCATCCGACAGGGCTCTCTGAAACAAACATCGTTCCTACAAAACACACTGCACTCTTGTCTCATTACCGTTTTTTCATCATACAATGTACCAAGCACCTCTGCTATTACCCACCTACCCTGCAAACCTTTGTGCAAACTGGCAACCTCCCCTTCTGAATTTAAACGAGGAAATTATTTTCAAGTATTTTTAGGAAGAGAAGTTTTATTGTATTGTTTGATTGCGTGTCACTCTGATAGATGGAAAAATGGCCCCAAAACTGACGTATGATTGAACAAAGAGATTGGTATACCGGCAGCTAAATTACAAATACTTTTTTTTTTATTGTCATTGTGCTGAGTAGTCGATTCTTTTATATCATTCTTGTAAGTGTGTCGTAAGCCTAAAACATTATTAGTGACACAATAAAAATGAAAATTGACAGAGTATTGGAAAGATCAATATTTTTGCTTGCATACCATATAGCTTGTTTGTCTGTACCTAAGGTCAGGTTACGGACGACCGAATTTATTCGAAAGTTTGCCCCGTGATAACGCCCCGTCGTAAAGTTTAATAGTCGTTTTAAAGTTTTTGGGCGAAAGTAGCGAAGTTCGACTTCAAAAGTCGGTTTCAATTCTTCAGCTGAATATGAACGTGAATTTTACTATATTTCTTTATGTAGCTTCAAAGAATAGATAGGAATTATATTCAAAAAAACATTTGTACTTATTATAAATTATGTTAGTTCATAATTTCTAATATGTACAAATGTTTTTTTGGATAAAAAATATTAAAGTTTACTTTTAACTAACATTACCATTTCAATACAGGTTAGTTTAATTTTTTTTTCACCAAAATATATTTTTAAAATCCTTTATGTATAAACTGTATATTCAGAACAAAAAATTTACAGTATAGTGAACTTACAAAGCAAATTACATTCTCTTTGAATTTAATTTTCTCTCCCTTTAGGTTCCGCCTCATTTTAATTGACAATACAAAAGTACTTAACACCTACCCTATATAAGACCCCACTCATTTTATTAACTTTAAAAATAAAAGTAAAATGCTTCCTGCCGTATACAGGGTATAAACAATACAGTTGTACTTGTGCGGAACCCAAAGAGGTGAGAATCCCCAAATACTCCTAAGAGTCTGAGCAAAATAACACAAACACAATTTAAATAACGACTATTTGTACTGACGATGCGACTAGATTACGGTTTACGGTTTTCAAAATAAACGGGTTGTCGTTTTTAATTTTAGAATAGGTAGTTAGGTATCTACCCTTTGTTGTTTTTGTTACCTATTGTTTTATTAAAAAGCACGATTAATTATTATAATTATTGAGATGAAACATTTCACGTTTTTTTTTGTTTCGTGTTTCTCGTACTGTTGTCAAATAAATGTAATTATTTCTTTCTTTCTTTCTTAGATGAGGTGTGCATGCGAGTGTGCGAATGTATATTATTTTCAATAAAGAACACACGGTTGAACAAATATTTGTAATCCCTTTTCAGATACTTTTATGCCTGTTTTCACCTTCACTAAGTGACACTTAAATGAATCCCTAAATAAAAGTGCACTGTTGGCTTTTCGACGCTAGACTCAGCGCTGAGAGTTGAAAATCCAACAGTGCACTTTTAGTTAGGGATTCATTTAAGTATGACTTAGTTGTCGGTGAAAACGGACATTAGATTATTACACTGCAATTGTTTATATCTACACAAATTGTTTAACTGCATTCAATTTAAAAACGAAAAACTTTTAAAATGAAATTCAGTTAAGTAGGTTACTCGAATTTGAATATAATATATATAAATAACGTAAGGAACGGGTAGACTTTATCGAATTACGATCGCAGTGATGAATTCTTGGCACTCGATTTTATTCTCGACAGTTCTTATTGAGTACCTATGTAGGTATAAAGCGTATGCTGGCAAAATATTCGATACGAGAACTTAGATTTCTTGAAAAACACTTTATTATTTTAATCGATACCTAAAATCGCCCAGATATTTACTGGCATTTGATATTAGGTTTAAATCATTTATTCTCATAAAAGACAAAAAACCCACTTACATGAGAACAGACAAGAAACATTAAGTAAACTTATTTTAGGTAACCGCCACCAAAGTATATGTACTTATAGTATTATATAAAATTATTCTATACTCATTCAACAGTTCAATTCTCAAAGTACAATGGAGCTAGCCCACGTTTAAAGATACGGTCCTATTTCCTTATTAAATAATGTCGTAGGTCTATATGTATTCCTGCTGGGTTCGCGGGTTTGTCTGAAAGGGATATCGCGGCCCCAGCACATAGGCAACGGAAGGAACACGGGTGGGTTTTAGTCAGTAAAAGTCTGACACTCCCTCTCGCTCTGCCCAGAGCGGGAGGAGTCATTTGACGATTTCCCACCCAAAAAAAAAAAAAAAAAAGAAAAGGTCGCTAGTCAAGGCAGTTTTCAATGACGTGTTTGGATAGCCGAGACTTAAAACTGCTGAGAGAGCTAACGCTTTTTATATATGTGGGTAGATTATTAAACAGCTGTGTTCCTTCATATGTAATACTCTTTCTAGCGTAATTAGTGCGCATTCTTGGCAAAACAAGTAGACTTCGTCGACGAAGACTGCGTTTAGTAATTTGAGTTTTTTTTTGTAAATGATATGTCAGTGTGGATGGTTTTGTCTATAATTTTTCTAATCAGAACACAAGTATTATATGTGTAGAGTTGCTTGATATTCATTAGTTTAGTTTCGTCAAAAATTTTACAAGTTGGTGTTAGGTATGGATAGCGAAACAATATCTTTATGACCTTATTTTGTACTCTTTGTAATTCTTGCAACTTCGATTTTCCAGCACTTCCCCAAATTTCTATGAAATGTATGAGATACGACTTAATAAGAGAATTATAAATAGTATAACGCATCTTTTTAGATATGCACTGGTTTATACGATATTCGACATAGACGCGAATTTATCTTTCTTTCTGACGCGAGTGTAGTGGTGACCTACGTAGCAATCGGTTCTTTACTACGACGCCGCGCCGCGCCGTAACAAATCCGCTACTTGCTACGACAGCGTAGCTCATTTGCTACGACGGCGTAGCTCATTTGCTACGACAGCGTAGCTCATTTGCTACGACAGCGTAGCTCATTTGCTACGACAGCGTAGCTCATTTGCTACGACAGCGTAGCTCATTTGCTACGACGGCGTAGCTTGCGTAGGGAGTGTCACAGTTTATCTGTTGAGAATTTTAACAATAAATAAGGTACTTATGTACATCTTATTATCATTTATCTAACTTTACACAAGGGAAGTATTAAGTAATCAAAATAATAAACCATTTACTAACAAATACTGGACTTTCAAGCGTGTAAATATACACAATACCCAAACACTTTGCAGCCTCATCTTCATAATAATATAATAACGTTCATTAATAAACTTCAAAAGCTCTAAAACCTCCATAAACCTCTTCCCCAAGAATGGAGACAACGGCCACGTAAATATTCATACCATTCTACCAAAAGTTAGTTCATAAAAATTATTACAAAATGTCCTGCATTGATTAAATTCATGAAAGTTTAAACGGGAAACTATAAAAGTTTACGAAGTGAGCGACGACCGACCGACGTGCCGGGAATCGTAAATGAGATCAGAATACTTGGAAGAGCTTTGAATCGTGCTTGAATATCACATTAGTATAGTTTTAATGATATGTCCTGTATCTGGTTTTAATTCTGGGGAGATGAATATTAGTTTCGCTGTTTAGATGTTTTGTAACATAATTTGAAATAATTGGGTAACAGGTTCAAACTTTTCGTCAATAGCAAAATTCTAAAGTCATTTATTCAAACTAGGCTGAGAATCAGCACTTTTCGAACGTCAAAATTACATAAGACAGTCCCCCAAAACGCCCGCCCTTCACCACTTCCTAGTGCTTTAGCTGGGAAGAAGAAGTGGCGCAACAAACTCCCCAGCAGCACAGCTGTCTGTTCAGTTAGAAAAAAAAAAGATTCTATATAATAGTATGCAAAATAATTTACATTACGCAACATAAAACATAATTTAAATTATTTGCCATATGTCAGTTAGCACACGCCAATATACCAAACAAAATCATCGAGAACTATACTCTCAGGCAGAAATAAAAACTAAACGTGTAAACAGAACTTAATAATATAGAACATTTATTAGAACTTAACATATAGCATGAAGAGGGATCTATTTAAAACCCTTACCTACTAGGTTCCGTTCAAATTACTTAATACAAAATAAACATAACATATCATAACCAAAGGGTTAGGCAGATATGTACTACTACCTATAGTACAAAAAAAAAGTTACAAAAAGTGCCTACCTCAGTACAAAAAGTTTATAAGTACAATGTTCTGGTGCAATTTTAATTAGCACTTTCTAATTAAAATCGTACCTAAGATGAAGTACTTAGTATATCGGCCTAACTTAATTTTAATGTTTTGATTACTTTTCCTTCCAAATTTTAATGCACACATTTCTGCACATCCAATACACTCACAATACCATTACATCCAAATCCCAAAACCAATTTTCTAAATTAAAATTCTCCCACTTCTAATTTTGCAAGAAAATCACAATATCACACACTTGCCCTAATTTCGGCAGCAGTCGTTCTGAACCCGGGTTAACGTGAACCCCATACTCTTGGGGGCAATCGCAACGTTTGTTACCCAAAGTGGGGACGAAATAAACGAATTTAAACGAACAATTTTAACCCATGCTTAACTTTCAGGGCTGTAGGTAAAATTTTTGGCCGTTAAACCCAGTTTTAATGAGCTTCTGTTTGTTTTAATTTGGCTTGTTATCAATGAGTTTTTGGTCACGTGTTTCTCTTGTAAAATGATTTTTGTCACGCCCCATAACAATGTCTTCGTTTATGTATAATATTATTCTATCACATTAAGAATTATTCATTAATACAAAAAAAAAAACGAAAAAGACGAGTCTTACAGTAGTGGCATATAATGTGTAACATCTGACATCTCACCTTGGTAATAAGTAACTTTAAAGGGGCGGGGCCTCGTCAAGGTCGTTTCGGTCGGCCAAATCTAGCACGCTCATTGGTCAAATCAAATAGCGCGCGCTTCCCCGGCTTTCTGTGACACACTTCCGTCCCTTTTCACGAAATCACTCTCACTGATTTGATTATTTAGTTATTTTAGTTTTTTTTTAGATTTTGATTGCTAAAGAGCGAGAGCAAAGATGTTACACATCAAAAATGTTTTTAAGTTCTATCAAAAAGCCTTGATCATTTATGTGATCGTTTCCATTGAGATATTAAAAGTTCCTTTCGCTTTAGCACACAAGTCGAATGAGAGGAAGATCGAAAAAGTGTAACATTTTGAACGTCATGATACTTTCCTAACGTAACAAAAATGTTGTGACGGTCAAAAAATACAGGAAGATAAAGAATTAACTGGAAACATACTAACGCAGCTTGTAAAAATGGTAAATCATAATATTTGTCATACATGGAACTAAACATCAAACATTACAAACCTGTAAAATGATGTCGCAGTACATACTCGTAACTATACACGGTGACTATTAATTCACTTTTAACCTTTCAGGAGGTGGAAGTACTCATGTTTATGAACAACTTTCACTATGGGTCCAACTACGAAATATCATAAAACAATACATCTGTTTCATACATGTCATCGGGTAAATAGGTATTGCATTTTTGTATGAAACAGCTGATATTTTTTTCGATATTTCAGAGTTGGTCCCATAGTGAAAGTTGCTCATAATCATGAGTACTTTCACGCTCTAAAAGGTTAACAGTGAATTCAAAATCACCGTGTATGGTAATCAAAGTGATAACAGCAATTTATAGAATTACTTGGAAGTGTAACAGCTATTGCCTTTACTTAAGGGGGAGGTAGTAATGGCCGTGTGCTAGTTGACTTGATAACGATAATAATTATTTACATGCCAGTATCGTGACTGAGGGCTAACCAGGCTGTAGGCAGGATGTGTGTGGTAAGCACAGGTGTCAGGGTGTGGAAGACGCCAGTTGTTACGTTTGCTTTGCGTATACAATACATAGCTTGGTATCCCACCAAGCTATGTATTGTATACTTATATTTAATACAAACATGGAACTAGCTTTCTAAATTATACTAATGGGACACTGGTCAAAGGTAAGTAATGAAGTCATTTTTAGTTCGTGTATTAAAAAAATTGTTTTATTTTATTTTAATTATGGCATCTCGCAGGTCTACTAGGCCTACTAAGGTCGTCGCTTAACCGGGTTTTCCTGTGGCTGCCTTAAGCTTCAACACTCAAAGCCTCCAGCCAGGGGCAAAACTATTTTAAATTAAAACTAGGCGATCGCTCGCTAAGGGCACCCCCTGTGGGGTACCAACCTCAGCTTAGGGCATAATAGATATTTTATTTGGCTTGGTTCATATAATAGATCAATTTTGACCAGTCTCCTATACCACATGATGCCCAACTACTTACACTCAGTCGAATACTAAAGAAAGTATCATCATATTCTTACATTTCGTTTAAATTCGGTATTGGTATAAAATTGCTGCAGCACAAATAAAAAACTTAAAAGCGCTTTACAGTCCAGCACACAAGTGCTTTACAAGTTTCGCCTAGAGGCGTTTGCAGGTCGACAGAACCCGGTATCAAACAAAGCGTAAAAATATTTAAATATTTTCATCCGTATTATTTTAAAACGCCCAGCTTTCACATAAAAACCAGTTCATAAAACGCTATGCATTTTACAGCACGATTTCGTTTACCAGCGCTCAAAAAAATTCTGTCAGACTTTTTTTTTACTTTCTGGAAAGTTTTTCCGAAAAAATTCCAATTACGAATAAACACGGAGATTACCACATCCGTCAGATTTGCCTAAAACCCATAGCTTGTACCCCGTCTCAGGTGGGTGAAAGGGAGTTTCAATCAAATCAACGCAAGCAGAGAAACCGGCAAAGGAAAACCGTTCGGCCTATGAGGCCTGTGACTGATTGACAACATTGTAACAGAAAAAATGGCCCGACATTTTCCTTAAAAGTTTCGGAACTCGTCCATTTGTCAAACATACTTTTTTTCGAGACATTTATTTTTACCATTTTCATGCGTATTTAAAAAAATTTTTAGAAACTTTTTCGATTTACTCCAAAGTACTTTCGTAAGATTTTTTTACGTTTTTAGGTGTCAAGACGTCATTAGCTTATGGTAGTGCTTATAGTCACTGTTCTACTTGGCTTATCATATATCTACTTGCTCGCAATCAAATCCGCTGGTGAATGCCGAATGTGTAGTTCGATTAATCGAGCAGCAGGTATATCTTGGTTCAGCAGTGCTTACTACTCTAAACTATGAATACAAACTCAATTCCCGAACCACCTAACAAAGACGTAGAACAGATACGTCCACAGACGTAATGGGGACTAACTTTCTAAAGTCAATACACCCCCTTTCCCCCCTTCTCTCCCCCCTACCACGAGACGTTTCGAACGTCACTTGGTTAGCAAAGTTATTGAGTTGTGGCGACCACAAGCCCGTCGTGCCAACTGCTCGAACAACTTGGTACCGAGTTCTGTTAGCCCTAAATATCGTTTATTAGAAAAAGTTTTACAATTTATTGAATGGTATACCGGTTAATATTATGTTATGTTTATTGGGAGTTTGTAATGGCGTAATAATTTGTGTTTAAATGGTCTTTATGAACAAGTTATAGCAAGAATCTGTAGTTGTTAATAGCCTAATAGGTTAATTTTGTTTGCTACCTCTTTAGTAAATACTACACTCGATTGCGCATGAGCGTGTAAAAATTAAAATTCAGTAAGTAAATCAATGAAATCAGTATCTTGCAGTTTTCAAATGCTATAAAACATTCACCATTTAATAATTACGCGAAAGGCCGCTTGCATACGGATCGGTACTGATCGTAATCATAAAATATTCCCATACTTTCTTTATGCGCTCGCACATAATGAATCAGGTTGAAACTTGTCGGTACCGACTACACAACCCGGGTATTCGTGGGTTGTACCTATCAGTACACACCAGTACCGAAAAATTGGGACCGGAAAACCTGTATTTATGCAAGCACCTCAATTTATCATTTAGGTACCTATCATTGAATGTTTGCGTCACTGATAAATCGGAGACCGACAAAACAACAAATCCACACACATAATTAAAAGTAAAAATCAACTAAAACTAATTATTTCCGCATAAGTTCATCTGGCAACGCTGGTCCGATGTATAATTAAAATTTCAGTACAAAGCTGAAACCTCGCAGAATACGTGACCAGGAATAATTTAGTTACAGGGATTCCCCCGTCTGTCATACGCTTTGACTAGGATAGCCATGTGTACGGATTTCTGCGGACACGATCCGTTTTGAGTAGAGGTGTACTGACGTTGTAATTCTATGAAATAATTGGATGGTCGAGATAATTGCAGTGTGTGCAGTGTTCAGGCTGATTGTGTTTGGTTTTGATGAAGATGAAACATTGATTTTGCGTTGCTAATTTAGTTGTTTTATTTGGGTTTCCGACTTTTCCGAGTTTTATTTTATTGACGTATCTTTGTTGATGGAATCAATTGTCTTGGCAGTATCATGGCGATAATCGCGGCTATACTAAAGTTTTAATGTGTGGGCCTTGTAATTTCCGCACAGATAAGGTAAGAAAATAAGAATTATTAATTTACGAGTATTATTTATTGTCAAAACTTTATGCACAAGTAAAAATAAAATACCGTACAAAGGTGGACTTAATGCCTGAGGCATTTTCTACCAGTCAACCTTACCGATGCAGAGACAAAACATTAAAATCAAAAACATAATTCACAACAAACATAAATCATTTAAATTATTAGCTCTGAAACCGCACTCAAATATGACATCGTAATTCACGCGTCGGCCTTGTAGGCAGTATTTTCTATTTTATTTATTTACTAGCTGCACCCCGCGGTTTCACCCGCATAAGTCTCGATCCCGTGGGAATATCGGGATAAAAGGTATTCTATGTCTTTTTTCAGGTTATGGCCCATCCATGAGCCAAATTTCATTCAAATCCGTTCAGCCGTTTTAACGTGAAAGCGAAAACACGCATTTATAATTTAGTTAGGATTAGGATTATAAAAGCTTGTTATTTCAATTATTTTTAAATCCTTGAAATGTCCTTGATTTTTCTTTTCACTCATGGCATCCCTACCATAAGCTTGATGATTACAAAACACAGGACAAGGGAACGTCAGAGGCATATGAAACGTTAAAATAACGAGGGAAATGCAAATCTGGCACATTATCATAGAGTTAACGATTGTCTATGCGCTCTTCAGATAAAAAGGGCCCTGATGTAATTATTTCTGCGCGTTAAGGGGGACCGTGTGCCTACGGTGCATGAAAATCGTGCGATTTACTAAATTGAATTTACTGTGATAAAGTTTATGAAAAAAAAACAAATTACACATTACAAACATGAAAGTAATGTTTGTTAGTATTGTCTGATTATGAAAATATTTAAACATCCAATGTTTCAATTTTCCAGAAAATATAATACAGGCAAGGTTTGTCAAAATAAGAAATAAATTTCACACTACTTCACACAAAGCCTATTAGTTTATTTTACGTAATCATATACACTGACGAGTAATATAAAAAAGCTACTTGCAAAATGCCAAAAAAATCTAAATATCTCCTAAAACACACAAGTTTAGGAGATATACCTATAGAACTACATAATAATATATCAGCCTGTTACTGTCCCACTGCAGGGCAAAGGCCTCTTCTCATACAGAGAAGGCACGAGCATTGATCACCACGCTTGCTCAAGACGGGTTGGTGATTTCAGACTTATATTAACTATAAGTCCAGGTTTCCTCACGATGTTTTTCCTTCACCGATGTCAATAATGTCCAAGATAAACTCAGAAAGTACATATGAATTGAAAAAATCACATTGGTACTTGCCCGGATTTGAACCCACAACCTCGTGCATGAGAGGCGAGGCCTTAACCACTGGGCCATCACGACACTACATGAAGTAAAAAAAAAAAAAAAACAGTTTTGTAGGTGTTTTTTTTTATGTGCTATTAAATACACATGAATGTTGCTTTTTACTTCAAGAACTTGCGTGGTTTCAGAAATATTTCATGATACGTTGGTGGTTTTTTTTTTTTATATTGTTCGTCAGTGTATTAACTATCCTTTGACATTAATAGCAAACAACATTCAGATATTTCCCCGAAACCCAGAAAATAACGACCCAAATGAATTAATCTAAATTCACTTGCATTATTCAAGATTCACCTGAAAATTACAGAACAATGGATTTGAAACGACAAATGATGAACAAAATTACGTAATAAATTGTAACAGTGGATTTTTGAAGAATACAACATCAAAAGAGTAGATACAGCAGGTCGGCTCCATACTAATAGCGAAAACTGACGCAAGCACACATAAACGCGCACGTACGGAGTTCTCAAACGAAATCCATTCACGAGTAGAGGTGTGCCGTAATAGGAAATTACTACGTACTAGTTCGACCTAGTATAAATATTGCCATCCACGAAGACGCGCCCCACTCCGCTCCGCTCCGTACTAAAGTACAGCTTACAGTACAGTGATCGCGAATGGCACTATCTGTACGAGTATCGAAAAATACTTAGTTCAAATACCTGATCCGAATACTCGTACACACGGCTACACATCAAGCTATACATTTCCAGTTTATGCTGATCTCGCATTGTATAGGATTTCTGTACAAATGTGAGGTCAGCTTATACTGGAAATGTATAGCTTGATGTGTAGCCGTGCGTACCTATGAAGTATTTACTCAAATTCAGAGAGGCTCACGTAACGCCAACGTATGGTTCTTTCTTCCGTTCTTGTATCGTATGGTCCTTCCCACCGCGAATCGATTGCGAGGCATAAAGTCATCAAACATTAAATTATTAAACGATACCTTCTGATTAACACATTTTAATTTTTGTACTATAGACTACTGAGATTTTGTGAACTAAATTTTCATTCATTTCAAATTAAATAATACGTGCGTGTTATTAGGATCATTTTGTATAATATTATTTAATAGACAGGAATAGGCGGATACTCGACACTCGATAGCCGTACGTTATAAACGTATTTCGTCAAATATTTCAATACGAACTCAATGAATCACGTCGCGTACATAGGAAATATTAAATCAGGATAGTGTTTATGTAAATTATGTGATTTTTGAGGGTTGACATTTGACATCGTAGAACGGTATTCGTACATCATAAACGTTATAAATAACAGTCACTATTGATAAAATTCTCGCTTTGATAGAAAATATTCAATGTACTTCGTACTTTACGCGTCGTACTAGGTGCGGGCTAGTCTTGAAAAATACCTAGTGCGCATACCCGTTCTAGTAAATACGTCTCATGTTGTAGTCGCGAGTGCGCTTGAACTCAGTGTACGTGAAGCGTGTCTATGTGTACGTGCGTTTTCTTTCGTTGTGAGTAACCGACCTTTTGTACCTATTTTATTTTGTGACATATCTCTGTCAAAAGTCATTGTGTACCCTCACAATAGACACTTCACTGAGATCCAATGAAAGGCTTCGACGGTCGTTGTTGATAATTTTTCTTTTTTATGTTTCCATGAGCTTTTCGTCGATGTATAATATTTTTTGGGTCTCTTGTATCATCTCAAGAAAAGGTAAAATTATCAGCCAGATAATTTTTAATTTGATAATTAGGTACTGCTTTTAGGTTGCGAGACATGCCTAATGTCCTTACAATGGCATGGACTGTCGTATAAATCGTCATTTATTTTATTTCACAGTTATTATGATGAATTAGATTATTAAAAAAAAACTTGTGACAACTTTATGATCCAGTATCATAGCGCTTTTTATGCCTGTTAACTTAAAAAAAACATCGACAAGAATACATTTTATTTTCTACAGTCTTTGTTCCATAATATTGTAAGTAGCCACAAAACATATTACACATTGAGTCCTTCTAAACATTGATACAGTAATATAGAACACAAATTGTATACAATCAAATAATGTACAGGCGATGTATACATCTTTTTGAGGCTGACTGTACGTGGCGAAGACCTTTTACAATGAGTTGTCAATTTTCATGTGCGCTGTCAAATACAGCAGCAGTGGAAAAACCTGCGGGCGGCAACCTGACAATTACCTGAAATAAAATGTAAAACACTATTGAATAAAATTTCTCAGTAGCAGCCCGGAGCCTGGATTTGTACCCGGTTAATTGTAATAGGCCCCTATTACATGGGACTTAAACATAACTGGCAAAAAGTGGGTGTACTATAGGTTCACCTCTGCCTAACCCTTCACGGTATACAGGTGTAATATTGTGCTGCTTATAAAATAATATGGTAAACCTAAAATTACAGTTTTCTCTCCAATTTGTTCTTGCTTTACCTACATTATTTACGCCACTAAATGGACCTGTTAACGCCTTGGGTTATACGCACGCACAATGAAACACAACACGCATTAAAATAGATAGTAGACACGTTTTAAAGCGCGTAGTACTTGAGGGTACACAGAGTACAAAGCGTACATGGATACTCACTCAGCGCTGGAGGCCGACAACTCTTGCTTTTATTACGTTTCCGCTATTCGAACATATCACTAGGCATTTCAGCGCGAATATTGTTATGATTTAAGTATAGGTATGTTAAATTTTCATGTGGTTGTCGATTTTTTTTTTTTGTAAAAGGCGAATTTATTTGGGGTTTTTTTTTTGTGATTTGGTATTTTGTAATCGTTCGCATTTACTAAAGGCTAGTATCAAATAAATATGATTTGATAACAACGACGAATATATGTGTTTTCCATAATTTTAATTTACTAGAGAAATGTTTATTTTAAAATTGATCGATTGAAGGACACTGAAAGAGACACAATAGAACTCATATTACGTCTATAGGCATTTAGTGTCCCTCAAAGTGTTAAATTGTTTATTTATAATTAATTAAATTTTTAAAACAAAATGTGGTAGGTACAAAAGATGGTACATACAAAATTCAGTGCAAAGACACATTCCGCAATGTACTACATGTACTTACACTGACGAGCAATATAAAAGCCATTAACTTATCATGAAATATTTCAGAAACCACGCAAGATAGGTTATTGAAGTAAAAAGCATTAACATTCAAGTGTATTTCATAGCGCATGAAAAACACCTACAAAACTGTTTTCAAGATTTTTTTACTTCATATAGCTAACTTGTGTGGTTTAGGAGATATCTAGATTTTTTGGAACTTTGCAAGTGGCTTTTTTATATTTAAGAGATAAAGTAAGTATGTTAGTGTTGAGTATCAAGCTCCATCTGTGCTGCTGGTGGTCTTGACTTCGTAATAAATCTACTTGATTTCGATATTATAAGAAGTACTGTATTTCGTAGGATGATTCCCATTTATTGATAACACAAGTTAAATCTTACTTTGGGTGCCAGAGTTCATCGAAAACACTCTTTCCCTTAGTTGTAACGCTGCATAGTATTTTAGATAAGTGTTATTTGTACAACTGAAAGTAATAAAAAAAAACTTTTTTTTTTTTTTTTATTGGGACGACCGATGTGATCAAACTCAAGGTAGGGTCGGCGAGCGAGTGAAAGGCCCGGGAAGCCCGCGATCACGGTGTGGTTTGTGGTCCGATGTGACATTAGTTAGCTAGTTACTGTCCATGCGTCGTGTTCCAATCATTTATAAAGGTATCTAAAACCGAAAACACAATTTATATTTTTGCTGCATAAAAAAATATTCTATTAAAACAAATAAAACATCAAAAGGGCAGCGCGTGTCGGAATCGAATGTGAATTGAATTGAAATGTTTTTTTTTTCGATGTTGGATAAAAATACACTCCACGTCATATTGTACGCAGGCTATCGACTGCAGAATGACTTTTGCCACCGTAACACTGTTGTTTCTGATGTTTAACGTAACTACAACTACAATGCAAAATCTGCATTTTTTCTAGGTATGTACTCGCATAGGTGAAACTGACCAATTACTACACTGTATTTCTCCCTTTCTAG
This sequence comes from Agrochola macilenta, assembly GCA_916701695.1. NCBI lineage: Eukaryota > Metazoa > Arthropoda > Insecta > Lepidoptera > Noctuidae > Agrochola > Agrochola macilenta. Next base: position 14,515,263 of record OU753560.1, on the reverse strand, counting down.
TATTCTCAAAGTAATTCAAGTCCATTTCAATAAACCACTCAAGGTAAGTAAATAAAACTAGAGTATAGCGTCTTCAACATTTTGAATTTCAATAATGTTTCAAACCGTAATCCAGTAATTACAAACTCAAACTCAAAGTATTTATTTCAATTAAACCATTACAATTTAATTTTGAATTGTTAAAGAGTCGGTCAGTTACAGCTTCACTCGGGACCCGTCAAAAAAAACGATACGTCATGACGGATGCACGTTAACATTGCATTACGGAAACGAGTTTTTTGACGATTGGTCAAAATATCCGAATAGATGTTTACACTTTATTCGTGATTCAGACTTCAGTCTTGGACGAACGCTGCAGCGGATCCGTCACAAAAAAATCACGATTCATGTTTTTTGACTAACGTGATTTTTGACGTGTCCGTCATTCTTCACGATTCGTGATACGTGTGAACACAGGCATTTAATAAGGATTGCCACCATTAAAAAAAAAACGACTCGTGGAAAAAGACGATTCGTCAAAAAAACACGAATCGTCCTCGTGTGAACGAGCCCTTAGTCCGAATTATGTAGCTAGTAAATGTGTATATACATTTCATGCGGTTTCAGCTTGCATTTGATGTATGCGTCAATGCATGCCGTCTAACTTCAGTTAAAACACAAGTGTTTATCAGATCATTCAACAATCGACTCAGCCTAGGTATTGTAGTCTACGGCTGCGCCAGAATACCCTGTCCTCCGCCTTCTGCATCCAGTTTGTCTTAGCTACGGTCGGTCCTCCTAGCTGGGGGGCATCCCACACCGCTTGCCGATACACGTTCTCCAGTCCTGGACTCGTCTACTACATCGACCATCGGTCCTTCGACAAACATGGACAGCCCACTGCCACTTCAGACTAGCTTCCTCTGCAGGCTACGTCGGTAGCTCCGGTTCTTTTCCAGATAACTGTACCAGATAGCAAGCTTCAATATCTACAGAACCCATCACACATTAATTGACAATGAATCCCACAGAACCCACCATATAAAATCAATCTGATCTTAATGAAACTTCCAATAAAACCCAAATTAAACGTAAAGAACATATAAACAGCACATCAGCTAATAAATTTAGAGGGTCTGTTTTATAGACAGATCGAATTACCTACCACAATGTTAGTTTACCCTCATAAACGTCAAACGTGTTACGGACATGGGTCCTACTTGGGTTTCAGACTACCGTCCTCCCGTGTTACTGGTTTAATGTAAGGGAGTATCGGTTGCAGGACTGAAAAATTTAATTAGGAAGTGTACAGGTAAGGTGCTGTAAGTGTTTCAGGCGTAGAGGTAAGATGTTTGTCGATGGTAATGTCTTTATAACTATTGCATTATTGCAGCTCAGTTAGTGGTTAAAGTAGGTAGGAGAAACAACGACGAGATGAAAACTACACTTTTAAGTAGATCTGATATCATCAACTCGCAGTATGGACGGTGATTGTTGTTCAGTAATTCTTCTCTGAAAAGAGGCCTTTGTGTTCTGCTATGAGACAATACAGGCTGGTGTTACGTACCTATTACTTTCAGCAGCCTCATTGATAAAAAAAAACAATTGTTGACCGCATGGACGCTTACCATCAGATAATAGTTCTCCAGACCGAATTTCTGCCATGGCGACCAATCTCAGCACAGACTAGCCTTCGGCGTGGCAGATATTACCTTTAGTGCACAAGTGTGTGCGCAGGCACAGGTGCACTCTCATAGTCCGATGGGACGATGGGGCAATCCGACACGACCGGAGAGAGATCAGGCGCAGGGCCAACGGCTTAACGTGCTTTCCGAGGCACGGGGGTATCACACCGCCAACTTACAAACTCCATGTGTTTGTAAGAACCATCAGGAAAGAAAGTGTCCAAACTCAAGGATCGATAACAAAAGATTCAGAATAAAGTCTGTTCCATTTTAAAATTATTTGGTAGATTAGAAGATAGAATGAACAGCAGCTTGTAGAGATTTTTTTTACAGAAAACGAATGAAACTCCGCAAGTCAATACGCTATAAGTATACCATCAATACGCGAATTTATACCACTAAATGCGTCCAATCGAGAACGTGCCGAGCCGGCCGCAGATGTCCGCGCGGCCTGATACATAAAATTCTCAGTTGGAAAATAGTCACATCGCAAACTCGTGTAGTTCAATCTCTCACGAGCGAGATTCTCACTGAGACATGCTGTAGATAATATATAGAAGTTTAGAATGATAAAACTAACTAACGATCGCCTAGTCGGTGATTTCGGAAGTACCTGATTTGTTTAGCTGATTAAATATTCAGTTTTTTAAATCGTTTTTTTTATTGTTTGTATTTTCTGTGCGTGTCACAAATCAAATATTTTTCTTTCTTACATTATTTCTAAAAAACGTATTTGTACACACGGCTACACATCAAGCTATACATTTCCAGTTTATACTGATCTCGCATTGTATAGGATTTCCGTACAATGCGAGGTCAGCTTATACTAGATTTGTATAGCTTGATGTGTAGCCGTGTGTACCATGGTTTAGTCACAAAAAAACTCATATTCAACTTCAAAGGAGAAAAACTATCATATTTTTAATCAAATAACCTACTTTAAAAACCTTTCACTCTGGTAGTTTCTCAACTTGTACTTGTGTTACTTCATTTAACCCCAATTTGTGCCATAATGCAGCTTTACCATTCCATTTTTTGCTTCTGCAATTCACCTGCACAATGTCCCAACACGCTACGTACTCAATTTGTCCGCTTGGCATATGCTTGGCATGCGAAACATGACGCCGGCAACATTTACGTTTCCACGTAAGCGGGAAACGTCCCACTCGCGTTACCAGAAAATCAAGTCAACTGACAATGTTACGAGATATTGAGGAAGACTTGCTAGGATTATTTTCTTCTTTTTTTTCCGCAGAATATGTCAAGAGTCGTTCGTTTTATGTGTCTGATTGATTTATTCTGAGGCAATAGTAAACATGGGGCAATTCTTTTTTCGAAATTCAAGTGTTTTATTTTCCTTTTGTGCCTTTTTGTGCTTTTGAAGGGGTCACATATTATTACGTGCCAGTAATGTAGAAACAATTATTATTAGCCTTATTTCTATTTCTACCTGTGAGTGGAAAAAGATTAATTCTTATATAATTCGCTCAGTCAAAGTATTTAACGAAATTGTTAAGAATAAACACCCCTCAATCGATTTGTTTGCAAGCAGCTTAGCATCCATTTCTACTGTTTTATCTAAACACTATATTATTGTTGCTGATGTATTGTAAATAAATTATTTATTTTTATTATTATTAAAGATGCATTTTAATAATAATAAAAATAAATAATTTATTTGCATAAAACATGGTATAAAATGGTGTTAAAATATAATTATAATGGCACAAACATGTTTAGCCATGTTTGTCTTTGCCTATCCAGGTACTTAACTAGTAGTCCTCGCGCACATGTGGGAGTTGCGCGAGGAGGCGAAACGCCGGGGTGGAACTCCGGCGGGATCTCATGGCGGCATGGAGTGTGCGATTGTCGCAACCCAGCGCTGGGCACGCCACAATTGCGGCGATAAGTCCCCTCTTTGAGGAGTGGCTAGAGAGGCGTCACGGCGTCCTCACCTTCCGCCTGACGCAGGTCCTCACCGGACACGGTTATTTCGGGAGGTTCCTGTTCAGGATAAAGCGGGAGGAAACGCCCGGGTGTTACCATTGTGTGGATCGCCCGGAGGACACGGTCTACCGTGTCCACCGTATGCTCTAGCATACGATGGAGGTCTGCCCGGCTTGGGCGGGGCACCGCCGTGTCCTCACGGAGGCGATCGGCAGCGGCGATCTCTCGCGTCCGGCCCTGGTTCAGGCCATGGTCCGGAGCGAGAGTGCATGGGAGGCCGTCACCTCCTTCTGCGAAGCAGTTATGCTCGCGAAGGAGGAGGCGGACCGCGCGAGGGAGATGCAAGCTGCACGCCCTCGCGCCCCTAGTCGCCGCAGGAGTGACCAATGCCTGCTGGGGTTGCGGGTTTATCCGAAAGGGATATCGCGGCCCCGGCACACAGGCAACGGAAGGAACACGGGTGGATTTTAGTCAGTAAAAGTCTGACACTCCCTCTCGCTCCGCCCAGAGCGGGAGGAGTCATTTGATGATTGATTGATGAAGCCAAAAAAAAAAAGAAAAAAAAAGTTACTTAACTTAATTTAATAGTTAATTTAAAAATATACTTAGTGTTATAGTATAAGTATTATTATTCAATTTGAAAATTTGTACAACAATAGTCTATTGCTAACTGTCGAGGCTTGTAAATGGCTTGTCATCAATTACCTCACTGTTACTTCTGTATTGATATAAACCCCAAATACACCAATGATCAAAGTTGTACCAACGAGATTCATGAAGTTGAGCCTCGCCAGTTACAATTATAAATTATCAATGTGAATCCAGTTCTATTACAAAATGTAAGTCTAAGGGAGTTACATTTTGTAACATTTTCACCTTGTAATAGAGCTAATACATTTCAAAAACAAAAATCCCAGCAAACAATCCCAGAACCTCTTTCAAAAGCAAACGAAAAGCACCAATCCTTCACGATTAAACTATCCTTTCAAAGGGAACCTGCCTCATTCTATTCAAATCCGAAGCAATTTCCGAGGCAATATTTCACAATCTCCTAGCTACCATTGAGATTTACTTGCATCGAGATAAGGCAGCTGGAGTGGACGGTGGGTCCTAGATAACAATGCAATTTACACAGAACATCGAGAACGGGTGAAAAGAATCGATTCGGTAATAGCGGGTATCGAAATGTGTTGTGTTAAAGGTAGTGTAGAGATTTTGGATGCTTTTTTGGGCCTCTGGCTATGCAAAACTACTTATTGGTTACAATATGTTGCTAAAGTGTGTGTTATTGGGTTTTCTATCTGGAATTTCTCAGTAGCAGCACGGAGTTTGGATCTGTACCCGGTTGATGGCAATAGCCAGCCCGATATTACATGGGACTTAAATATAAGTGGCGAAATGTGAGTGTGCTATAGGTACACCTCTGCCCAACCCTTCGGGGAATACAGGCGTGATGTTATGTGTATGTTTCTAAATAGGTTTTCATTTCGTCGAGTCCAAATTTAAAAGTCATTTATTCAAACTAGGCTGAGAATCAGCACTTTTCGAACGTCAAAATTACATAAGACAGTCCCCCAAAATGCCCACCCTTCACCACTTCCTAGTGCGTTAGCTGGGAAGAAGAAGTGGCGCAACAAACTCTCCAGCAGCACAGCTGTTTGTTCAGTTAGAAAAAAAATGATTCTATAAAATAGTATGCAAAATAGTTTACATTACGGAACACAAAACATAATTTAAATTATTAGCCATATGTCAGCTAACACAACAAAAGTGTATTAATGATAGGAGCCGTGCGAATGTCCAGACTATACTACTATTTTCTAATTTCTTAGTTGGTCCTATTATGGTAAGGGTATACATACTCTAATTACCCGACTACGGGGAAGCAAAAAGGAGGGCTATGATTTTGACCGGTATACGAGTATATGTATGTATCTTCATCCGTTACCTCATAACTTACAAACTACTGATCATAATTTGACAAATGTGGTATCCTTGGAAGCGTCTTGCTCGTCCGCTGGTTATAGGCAATATGGGGCCCTCTAGAGACAAAAATGGTCAAGGTAAAGCCGCCGCCGCATGCCATTATAATTTTGTAGGCATGCGACCATGGTACCACCATGGACCAAGATATTATCTTGATTTCTGTCTGAAATATTATATTATTTCTTGTTTCATACTTTTTCGAGCGTGAGTTTTCAGTAATCGGATTATATGTAGTTTTTGAACTCACTTTTTTTACGTTAAAATACCGACCAATTAATCTGCCTAGCCTTTTCCCAACTATACTAAAAAGACAACAAAATCAATCTGCCTAGCCTTTTTCCAACTATGTTGGGGTCGGCTTCCAGTCTAACCGGATGCAGCTGAATACCAGTATTTTACATGGAGCGACTGCCTATCTGACCTCCACAACCCAGTAACTGGGTAATACGATACCCCTTGGTAAGACTCGTGTCAGACTTTCGGGCTTCTGACGACTCGTAAGGACTGTCAAAGATCCACGAATGACAGCCGGGACCAACGGCTTAACGTGCTTTCCGAGGCACGGAGGATTCTCGGTATGTAAAGATGGTCACCCATCCACTGACCAACCCCGGCAAGCATAGCTTAACCTGATGGATCGACCAGTGCGGCTGTTGTTACTTAGCCACGAGCTCCTCATGACAACATGACTCCTCAAAGACAACAATGAATTATAAATAAAATAGGTACACAAGTACATACAAAGTTGATACGACAGAGGGGCTTTCCTTTAAACTGCCTATACTAGGTACCATTTTCAAGCTCTGTACCAAAAATCAATTAAATAGGAGCAGTAGTTTAGTCGCAAATGATTTTTTAAGTTTTTGCCCCGTTTGAACACGATGTATCTTTCCTAACAGCTGATTATGTCTATACGCATAGGTCATGCACCTTAAAACGATAAATCTGAGTATAACCTATGCGTGGTTGCCGCTGTGACGCAAATCACAAGTACAACCAAATATTCTCGCTAAAAAGATGACAATGCAAACAAGGAAGCAATAAATACACACACACTTGCATTTTCATTACGAGTGTGAAAATCATAGCAAACACCCCGTGAGTAAAAGAAATAGAAATAGGTCAGTGTGTTGCTATTGCATCCTAGCGACGAGGGGCAGGGGTTGCGATCGGTAAGTGAGTGGGGCTTCTAAAAACTGTTTTTTTCAGTGCGCCGACGCTATTCTTTCGAAACGTACTTATGTAACGTAACACGGAAGTACCTGCGCCACCTCCGTATTGTCGAACTCGCGCGCTGACAATTGGGATTTAGTTTTATTATTGTGATAGGACACTAAACAAGTTTAAGACAGTATTTCTTTTTTTATTGTGACAGGACACGTAACTTGGGATTATTATTATTTAGTGTTAGTGTTTTTTTTTTGTGATCGACTGCTTTTATTGTGATACGACACGTAATTAAACTTTGGTTTTGTGTGTGTTTGTGTGTAATTAAAGTGTTCAACAATGCCTCGTGTAACTTACACGGCGTTAGAATACACTGACATGATTTTTAATTAGAAAAATAAGTAACAATATTCTCCGTCGGTATAATTTGTGCATTCATGTGAATGAAGGACACATCGAGAATTTAAAATTTTAGTGTTTTTGTTGTTGCGCGCGTACTTCAAAACCATACCTAAAAGCCGCGAGTGAAGGCCTAAGCCGCCGCCCGCGCCACCGCCGCCGGCCGCCCGCTTTGAAATGAGATAAAACACGCCGCGCGGCGCGGGCGCGGCGTTGCCACTGTTACCTAGGTATCTTCTAAGGTCAGTTAAATTTATTTACAAAGGGTGGTTGCGTTTTACTCTGATTCATAAGCTATTTAGTTTGTTTGAAAAAAAAAAAAACTCATTTTTGATGCTTTTTATTTTTATACCGTATCGAATTAATACTAAACACGTATAGTATACGTAGTGTAATTTAATGCCCCTCTGTCATATCAACTCTGTATATAGTAGTGCCGGGGTCGCGGGGAAGTCCGAAAGGGATACCGTGGCCCCTGGCAACGTACAGGCAACTGAAGGAACACGGGTGGGTTTTAGTCAGTAAGAGTCTGACACGCCCTTCCGCCCCGCCCAGAGCGGGAGAATTTATTTCATAATTATCCCAAACAAAAAAAAAAAAAAAATCTTATATACCTATAGTTTATAAACTTATAATTCACGTACATACATACTCGTATTTACTATATATACGTAATATAAACACTTTCTACTATATTTTCAGTTAATAATTCAGTGACATAGTGTGCCGTGCTCCGTGTCTGGGTTATTTTGAGATGAGCATAAATGCTGTCGTGCAGTAGTAGGTATACTTTATATTATCGTTTATGTCTTATGTAATTGGCCTTGGCCGTTTTATGTTAAATAAATAGCTTACAAACCGTAACCTCACAATGATAATCTAAGCTGATATTGGAACCGGATTCTCTCCAGTAGCTCACGCGATCAATACCCCAGACATTAGCCCGTATTCGCTTCATTGCACTCATTGTGCCAACTCAATTGATCCAGCCTGCACTTTGACCAAATCTTATTGGAATGGCTTATTGAGCTAGTTACCACTATAATTAATTTTAATAATTCAATTAATCTTATGTTTGGTAAGCACTTTAATTGTTATCAGTCGCTACAAGATCATTGACAGTCGTTACGGATAGTCAGAAACCCAAAAGTCTGACAACCAGTCTTACCAAGGGGTATCGTGTTACCCAGTAACTGGGTTATGGAGGTCAGATAGGCAGTCGCTCCATGTAAAATACTGGTATTCAGCTGCATCTGGTTAAACTGGAATGTTAAGCAGACTGATTGTTCTCCTAAACTCCTAATAAACCACAAAATCAGAAAGCGTAAGCTGTTTCATTTCTAATTTGATTTGATTGTGTGTCCTATTAATTTGCATATCTAGGTTTTTTATTAAGGTACTCGCTTCGTCGTGTATCTCGCATTTCCGCAAATGAAATGTAAATAATAAGGAATGTGGGGCATATATGGTTGCCAGTACGCTTTTAGGTGAATTACTGAGATATTTCAAAGAATATAAAGGGCCACTTGAATAATTAAAGCCTTTAATATTTGTGAGTTAAAATTTTGTAACATTGTACATTATTCACGTAGATATCTAAATAGTGAAAATGTTAACGGTTACGTCCTAAAAAACATGTGGGCAGTCTTTGGGGACTGCCGACAGAAGTGAAAACTAAGTAACTTGTGAATTGTATATCTATGTACATATATACACAGTATACATATAGCTCATGGGAAGAGTGCGGTGACGATGACACGAGTTTCACGCTTTTTGTTCACCCAAAAAGTACACATATATACACAGTATACATAAAGCGCATGGAAAGCGTTCGGTGACGAAGACGCGAGTTCCATGACTTTTGTTCAACGCGCCTAAAGAATTTTCACTTTAAAAAAAAACTATATGGATCTCCTAATAACTTTTCTGTTTTCACAATATGTGTACCTACTCACATATGAAAGAAAAAGCAACAAAATAAATTAATTTGACCCAGGCTAGGTTTGGTGCAAGACAAGCATATAATATAATTTTTAATAAGTTCAGAAGCCTATGGTCCCGTTACAAATTAAGAGATCACATTGATTGCAGATCATCATCATAATTTCTGCCGACTGACGGACACTGCTGAACATAGGCCTTCCTCAAGCATCGCCGCTTCGTGCTAGACTGTACTTCTCAGAATCAGCGAATTCCTGCGGCCTTCACAAGGCCTACATCAAGGGCTTTATCGGTGTTGACGACCTTGTGGGAGGCCTTCCAACGCTAAGTATTCTGGTACGCGGTCTGGCGACCGCGTACCAGTACTTTCGGCCCCATCGGCCATCTGTTCTGCAGATAGGTGTTTTATAATGATTAAAATAAGAACCAATAAAGAGCTTAGAATTCCCGAGCAGAAAGTAAATTATAAGTCCGATAATTGACAAAGATAACAATGAGAAAATAATGCAAGGCTTTTCGTTTATAATGCAAACTTCAGAACTATTAGAGTTAGGCACTCTGTCCCAAAACCACGCTTACTCATTCTGGAGCGCCTATGATGTTCCTGATAGAATGACTGGCATCACAATGCGCTTACATGAGCACGCAATATTCTTACATAAGCACGCAATATTCTTACATAAGCACGCAAGCCGCGGGCCTGTCCTGGTTTAATTATCCAACGTTTTCGTATCATTTGCGAATTGCGTTATCATTGTGTTTGGTATGGCAGTTGTATCTTGTTCTTTGGAGAATAAGAAAATTATTTTGAATTTGGAGTTAATTTCCTTATTATTAAGGACAACCCATTTCAGCTCGGTCTATAGAACGCAGGATTTAACTAAAATCTAAAAGTCTGTAATAAGTCCATTACTGTTAAAATGATCTAAAAGATTTTTGCATACAGCAGGATCTTTTCCATCCCCACATTCATGTTTTCGGCAGCTTAATAAAAAACCTTTTAAAAATTTTAGCTTGAAACCTAAAAGTAAACGACAACATTAACGCGATTCCAAAATGGAATTAACATCACGCCTCTAAAGAACCTCTCATAATAGTTTTACGTACCCCCAGGCAAGCCCACAACCATAATTACTATTCAGTAAAAGGAGTATCTATTCCAATTAACCAGTATAAACAAAACACAAACGGCAAAGTATGTTTCTCTTCTAGCAGTTTATTTAAAAGAACGACAAAGCGCCCGAGGATTATCAACAACGGAACCTATTACCAGAATAATATTAAAATTCCGTTTGTTTGTAACAAATTGAGGAAACGGAAAGGGCTTCTCTAATGAGATAATAACATTTTCCGCACAGGTGGCCTGTTTTCGGCCCTCTCGCTGTGAATATTCCAATTTACTATCTTGCGGCGACGGCCTGTGTAATCTTAAAACTTTATGGGTCAGCATGCCTGTTTATGTAAGTTTTGTGTCTGCATGTTCCACTTTAGAGGAGCAGCAAATTAGTTGGTGTTGGAATAGGATTGCTTCTAATTTTAGCCACTTCCTCTTTGCTAAATATTTTAGACAACGCGCAACGAATGTTTTGTTTATCCAATCATCAGCTACGAACGTAGCAGGCGTAGCCATGATGCTACGTCGTAGCAAGAGTGCTACGCTTCGTAGACATTATGGGCAGCGCTTCATTTACGAATCCAATCAATCCTATATGGACCAGTATGCGTTGAGGAGTGAAAAAGGATAGGAGTTTTAAGGATTAAGAAAAGTGTATTGAGACAGTTTAGACACACAGAAAGGATTGGTTCACAAGAAATCAAATTCGTTATAGTATTGATATTTGACTCTATTGACTAATGAGTTTGCCAACCACTGGCCTATACAATCCTTACTCAAATACTATTTTAAAGGACACTAGGTAACAAAGGTAAAACATTTATGGCTTCGGCAGACAGGCGCAACGCGATAGCGCGACCAGAATCGCGCCGCACCTGTCCGCAGGAGCCTTTACTTTATAACTGTAATTCACGTTCAACGTGAAAGATGGCGCTTCTTATATGGGTCATATAAATCGTGGTAAATTATGACGTAACTAATTGCTGAAATTAAAATAAATTGTTCTGTCTTGTCATGAAACTGAGAACGCGAAATTTTAATAAAAACGGTTTTGTTCTATGGAAAAGATATTTAATTAATAGTCTACTGTGTTTTATTATAATTCTTTGAAAGGCTATTGTATCGTTTTATTTAGAGCGTGTTTCTGAAGATATTATTATTCATCACAATAAAGTTTTCATTAGAAAATTGTCTACCGACAGTCTAGTACAGTACCTGGTCGATCGAGCTCTGCTCGGGTGAAAATAAAGAATGCTCATTTAATAGTATTGTTCATACTAATTCCATGCTGTCACGTCATTATTTTAAGGTAACCTCTAAACTTTGGGCGATCGAGCTCTGCTTGTGTGAAAATACGGAGAAAACGAATTTTTCCAGATATGAGACCTATGTAGATCGATTATTCCCCCCATAAAACCCCATATTGCAACTTTCATCGAAATCGTTAGAGCCGTTTTTGAGAACGTGTTTACAAATATATATATATATATATACGTATATACAAATATTGCTCGTCAATTATAGTAGGTATAGGATACGAGTACATATATAAACTCACGTTTTCTTCCCATGGGGGTAAGCAGAACCTACAGTATGCCACCTACTACGATCCAAGCATAATCATTTTACTTAAAAAAAAAAAAAGGAACCTTATGTAGTCCATTTGGTTACTACGAGTATACACACGACTTCAAAACTAGTGTTAGTACTTACATCTACCAGAAAACAACACAAACTATTCATTAATACGCCACAGTGGCATGTAGGCGTATCCAATGTCCCAGTATGGGGCTGTCCCACCTATCAGCTATAATTTTCAGGATGCTGTTGGGGCTGGCGCGTACCCTGCGTATAATGGAAGCGGAACGCTTGCGCTTGATGGCGTGAAAGCCGTCTCATCAGTCATCAGCTTAGTTTACATTCACACGAGTACTACACACCTGACGTTTCTGAAGAACATCACCAATTAGGTTACTATATTATGTCCTCCTAGGTCGTTTCCACTCACACCTATCTTTTTTTTAACGTTTTATTGTGGGAAATTATCAAATTACTTCTCCCGCTCTGGAGCGGGAGGGCGTGTCAGACTCTTACTGATTAAAACCCACCCGTGTTCCTTCAGTTGCCTGTACGTTGCCAGGGGCCACGGTATCCCTTTCGGACTTTCCTGCGACCCCGGCAGGCATCGGTCCTGGCGGACCCCTTCCGTTGTGCTCACATCTCTTTGAAGCGCGCGTGGAACACAACGCGCCGTCGACCGGGCCTGGTCCTTATCGGACGGCGAGCTACCCATTGCTCACCGTCCGCAAGCACGCTCACACCTGTCTTGTAAATACGTTTTGTTAGTCGCCTTTCATTTATAACAACAGGGTAGCTCCGTACTACATAGGATTTAAAACTGGCGAAATGCGGTTTTGCTTTACACATCTGCCTACACCTTCAAGATTAACTAGCGTGGGGTAATGTTATGTTACTTTACCAACCCATCAATTACATCGATACTCATCCAGAAACAAACTACTCACAAGCGCAATTTACGTCGATTTTCTTCCGAAACATTTCGGTACAAATCTTCAGTTTTAACGGTTCTACGGTTATACCGATTGCTGAACACGTAAACCGTAATTCAGTTCGCAGGTGTGCCGACAATCCGAAGACGAAGGGAAGTCTACACATTGAAATTTAATAAAACTTCCCTTATTCGGGCGCTCACAATTTACGATGTGTCAGAGGAGACGGTCGAAATCTATGGTACTCGTAGAAGAGAATATTAGTAGAGATAAATGTTTTTGAGTTATTTCATAACTTGTCGGAAGTATTAGTAAGTTGTTAGGTAGAAACTTAATGTAGATAAATTCATTGAAACTCTAGTAGTATTCAAACTCAAACGAAGCTACAGCACCTTCTATGAAGTGAAATGATGTTAACTTAATATTCTAATAAAAATGAATCTTCATTAAGCTAATTCCTTGGAAGTTTTCACATCACAACAACTGTGACATTTCGAGTAAAATGGAAGTGAATTGATATTTGCATAATTTTTAAGTAGGTTAATTCCGAATAAATAATTTGCAATATTTGCAATATTTCCCTTTTACAGGACAAACGTATCCTACAAACTTAAAAAAATATGTGCAGTTTTTATAATACAGTAGGTTTTAACTGCGGTTTTGCCCGCGTGGAGTTCGGTATTAAAAACACTTTTTTTTTTAAATTTTCATGATGATCTGTCATACGATTTTTATCAATCTCTTATACATCACATCAACATCAAATTTTTATAGATAATCAACCTACATACCTAATAACGTATCTCAAAGTAATTTATACAACACATTGCAGTGTTCTAATCAAGCTTGCCTATTGCAACTAATTCATAATCAATCAGCGTAGTTCCTGCTTGTACTCGATATATTCACGTCTGGCTGAGGCTTTGTGTACTCGGCTTCTACACAACTTATCGACATGTTTCGCGTCGATTTGGACGTGAAACGCTTATTCACATACGATATTATTTCAGTAAAACATAGGTATCTATGTCATTACAAGGATATACGGGAGAATGGCTTCCCTAGTAATCTATCTATACTAATAATATAAAGCTGAATTGTCTCAAATACGGAGTGGCCCTATACGTGCTCAATATCAAAACGTTTTATGTGCCAAGAAATGTAAGACAGCTTTAATGCGCAAAAGCTTGATGGGAATAGCACCCAGAATATATGTATAATAAGTTACCTGGCTCCTAGAAACAACTTAAGATTACGAGCTTCAAGAAGACATTATCAATGTTTCTAATCCATAAATGTTATTACACTGTAGATGAATTCGTTAATGACAATAATATTATTATAATTTGACTAAGTAATGAATGTGTGTTTTTGTTGCATATTGTGTGATTTGTTTATTGAATTTAATACTAATTCATCTAAAAACACCTTACTGAATTTGTAAATACTTAATTTATTATGACATTGAATTTAATTTTAATATTATTTTACCTACCTTCTGTAATTATAAAATTTGTATGCCAATGGCAAAACGTAGAGAGCCAACTGAATTTTAACTGAAGACCAAATGGATGTACCTGTGTTTAACAAATAAATATAAATAATAATTTATTCATTAATTCAAGAGATTTTTTTTTTTTATTTCATCGCACTAATCTTTAGAACTATCATCAGTCGGATTAGCAAAAAAATATTTTTGTATTTGATTGCGCAATTCTTGAGGAAGGTTAGAGGCTATTTAACATCACGCTACGATCTTTAGGAGCTGAAAAAAATTAAAAAAGGCAGAAAGCGAACACGAACTAATACCGCAGGTGGGCGATGCGAAGCGACACGATAGATCACGATAATTTAACACGGACGAAGTAGCGAGCAGAAGCTAGTTAAATGATAATAGAGAATCATTTTTCAACTACTTATCATTTAAATTACATTTTATTTTTAGAGACTAAAATGCTAAACGAATTTTCCTGCTTCACAAACCCACCAAATCGTCGGCGTAAGCCCGAATCAAATAAACATTTTACACACAAATATACATATAAACAGTCGCACGCGTGCGGCCGTACTCCTGATACCTTCCTATACAATAGCCGAACGAAATCGAAACCCGGAATCCATTACGCACTACACGTTGGCGTGTACAATTTATTTTTTGTATGAAAGCCTCAGGGGCCCGTAATGGCGAAAGTTTTTCCTTCAGCGGTAATTGTGAGGGCCGATGCAAGGCAATAAATAACCACAGTCCTCGGACCCTTGATTGAACTTGCTAATGAACGTAGGATAAGAAATTCGGATATCGAATCTCTGTCTTCTTTCTCCGTTGTTACATTGAAAAATGACTTAAGTTTTTATTCAATTTCGACGTCGAGTTTTTGAGATTCGACTTGTAATTTTCCTGTAGACGATACCCCAAATTCTGATATGGCATCCCTTATTTGAATTCGGAAATCGATGTTCTTTTTTTTACTTGTAGCAATTTAAAGGAAACTTTTCAGGTAATGTTATTTAGGAATAATTTATAGGTACTGATTGGATGTTGGGGAAGTGTCTTGAGATGTTAATTGCTTCAGCCTATCGAATTAATTAAATAGGGAATATTAATTTATACCCGACTCAGAAATCTATTTAGAGATGTAATGTTCATCAAGACTTTCTTCCCCTAATTCCCCATAACAATACTTTGTCTATTTAATTATTATGCCAATCAAAACCGACGACAAATATCCTTCCAGAAACAAACACAGGACTCTAACAAAAACATTAGCCGATACAAGGAAAACCCGGTAACAAGCTCAAACCGAATGTCCCAAATAAATAAAAAACATTAAAAACACACATCTTTGAAAGCAAATATCAAAGGCAAAATCCGTCGGCCGGATCCGCTGCACGCTGTAGTTATCAATAATTCCGTTCAAGTTATGCATTAAAAAAAATCTAGTCGATACGTCAAAGGGATCTCTGTTTTGTTAACAAAGTGTGTTCGTGATCTGGAAGCCAATGAGACAGGGCCAACCCTTGTTTTCAATAAAAACAACTCACTTTCAACTGTGTCCACGCTTGGGAATGTTGGCGATGTGACACAAGTCACAGTATTAATATGTAACACTGAGAAAACCTCGGAAATGTTTCACTTATGTGCGGAGTTTGGACTTCCTATGGGAGGCTTTTTGGCGACGTGGATGTACTGCGGTACTAGCTGGAAGCAGGTGCAATAGTGATAGTGCTAAAAGGTACCTGTACCTACGCCTTGTTGTCTATTCAGTTTTTTAACTAGGTACTTTGATAAACTTTTTATTTATTATTAAATGTTTCTATTAAAGAATCTCCTACCCAACGAAAGCAGATATTAGGTTTTTAAGATATATGTTGACTTGAAAGAGCTTGTTAGTTTAGAGTATGTCATGCTCGCTGATGGTGGCGAGTGTGTTGGATCATTCGGTTCCCTACAAAATGGTTGAGCTGGATGGTGCTCATCCACACGTCATGTTCGTGAAGGGGCGCCGTCAGTTGAGACTGGTCATCTCTTATCTGCCAGGTCTTATTTTTTATCTTATATTTTGAATAGTTTATTTTATTTTATTGTTCTCACATATAGAAGCAACAAGAATAAAGTATCCAGGATTTTATTACTTCTATATTTAAAAGAGTGACCTTCGAGTTTCTTGCCCATTCTTCTCCATAAAGATCTACGTTTTGGAATGGGCAACTAGCTTCTACTTTCTGACTAACTAACGCGACTATTTGACAATTCAAAAGTGCCTGTAAATGGTTAAATTGGAATAAATGCTTTGAGTTTGAGTTAGAGTCAGATGAGGAAAATCGCCAAAAATATACATGTACCTAAATACAAACAGAACCCGTGTGTGCTAACAACTAGTTAGAGATAGAGGTGTTTAAACCAAAGCTTGGAGAACCTGCCTATCTGACTTCCCCCAGTCAAATAGAGCACAAAATATTGTGAATTTCAATTAGTTTGAGAACAACCCCTTTTGCGGGGTCACATCATATTACAAAAGGACAACGCGGATGCCTGGTATTCTATGGTCGGCCAATTAAATATAGAACTGAAGTTCTACAATGGACCTCGGAAATATTCAAGATAAGTCTTAAGATATGATTTTGGTAAAAATAGAATGCAATAGAGCAGAGAGTGCGAGTGTTTGTGTGTGTGCTAGAGTGCAGTTACCTAAAAATCTTTTCCCGGGCGGTTTCTACTCGGATATTTTTTTCTTTTTACTGCAATAGCTACGTACCTACTCCGATTGGGTACTTACCTAATAAAAATCACACTATAGGAATACTCTTGAAAATTTTTTACTGCTCACATAGCAAAAAAGTTGAACAAGCGTGGTGCTTACTCCTGGTCTGAGATGTTTCAGCTGACAGGCAGAGTGGTCTGTCCGTTTTCCATCGTCTTAAACTACCCTAAAGATTAACTTGTAGATTAAATCGAAGCAAATAATAATATTCAAATATTACTTAATAAACGCATTTTAAACTTATGTACATACAATATTGTAGGCACTACAATTTTAATCTCAAAATTCTCAATTGCCCAGCTTAACCAGTGTTCAGCTTAACCAGT
Source organism: Agrochola macilenta (assembly GCA_916701695.1). Lineage (NCBI taxonomy): Eukaryota > Metazoa > Arthropoda > Insecta > Lepidoptera > Noctuidae > Agrochola > Agrochola macilenta. The sequence continues at coordinate 14,497,947 of OU753560.1, read as the reverse complement.
GCCCACTCTAACTAGCTACAATTTTGACCTTATTTCTCGTAATAAGCACCAAAAACAGTGCCCACTGTGACACAGCCCCGAAGCGACTAGATAAAATTGCATCGGATTAATTTGCCTACCTGTTCGAACGATGTGACCCCTGTCCCTGACAGCCTTTGTGGCGGAGATATGGACTTCATTACATACATACATATCGGGAGCTATTATGGACCAGGAATTAATATGGCGTTCTGATTTGACCTTTACTTTTTGATTACTTTTATTAGTGTGCTCGGGGCGGGATATTTCTTGGCTTATTTTTTGTTTGTCAGATTAATCTGTCTATATTTGAATATTACATTACAGAGATATTTATAACATTTAAATTTTTAAGTTTATCAGCTGTTTTAACAGCTAGGATCAACTTCCTATCTTCACAGGGGTAATGAAAACATTTTAAAAGGCGAAAGAACTAATATAATAATAATTTTATTATTATATTAGTTCTAACTATTAATGATTAGGTAGTACTTGCGACGACTCACCTTGTCAACAACGACAGCAGAACATGGAAAGACGGAAAAAAATTGTTATCCTACTATCTTACTCATATTATAAATGTGAAAGTTTGTATGTTTGTTACTCAATCACGCAAAAACGGCCGAACGGATTTAGATGAAATTTAGCACACTTATAGGTTATAACCTGGATTAACATATAGGATAGGATACTTTTTATCCCAGATGTACGTTCCCGTGGGAGAATTTTCGATATCCACGCGGGCGAAGCCGCTGGCAAAAGCTAGTTTAATATAAGTAAAATAATGGACTGCCTTGTTGGTGTAGTAGCCGCAAGCGCTACTGCTGAGCATGAGGTCCTGAGTTCGATTCCCGGGTCGGGCAAAGTGTTATTGGGTTTTTCCATCTGGAATTTCTCAGTAGCAGCCCGGAGTCTGGATTTGTGCCCGGTTGATGGCTATAGGCTCGCTCCCTATTACATGGAACTTAAACATAACTGGCGAAATGTGGGTGTTCTATAGGTACACCTCTGTCTAATCCTTCGGGGAATACAGGCGTGATGTTATGTAAAACAATAGAAAACAAAACAAAGGAAATATGCATAAGTTTATCATTCAGAAGACATCAAAATACCAATGCGTTGCATTAGTTAGTGAATTGATCGTCACAGATTTTTCATGACGATCTTGACTTAAACAATGTCGTCTTTCAGCGGTAAAAGTTTTTAATTTTGTATTCAAACCTACTGTTCTGCAAAAACGAAAGTCAGCCATAATTTCGCTTATTTAGTCCACTATGAGTACCTAATATTTCAAATATAACATAGCATAATCAGCCTACAATCTAACTGCTGGCATACAGCCCTCCTCTCGGTGAGAGGGAGTGGGCCGTAGGACCACGCGGACCCAGTGCAGGTTTATAGATGTCACATGTCTTCGAATTTTTGGTTCTAAGATATTTTCCTTCACCGTTTTGAGAGTAGTGGTGATGAAATAATTTACAGAAAGTAAAGCGCCTGTCTGGGTTCGAACCTCGTAAGTCGCGGCCGTTACCACTGGACCACCACTGCTCTCATAGCTTGAACTGATCTCATATTTCAATTAAAATCTCCAAAATATTTGCAATCAAATCGAACACCTCACACCAATTACAACATCCTCAAACTAATCCAAAGAAGACAAAACCACACAAGTAATATGTTGGCGATACAATAGTTTGTTATAACAACCGGCCATCTTTGTCCAGGCGAAAATATTGCCCAACTAAGGCAATAACGAGCAGTGTTGGCTGCCAACTTTGCCCAAGTTCCGCCAACTATTTTTGCCCGTCATAATAGCCCAAGTTCAGGCGAAGACCTGCTGTTTTCTTACTAACTGTCTTCATACCGTTTTTTCTTTTATTGTTGGATAAAGGATAAAAGTGGTGTTAAAGTTTCAATTACGTGTTTGGATTGGACGATTGACACTTTTTATTTTTTTTATTTTTTTACTTTTATGTCAGTTTGTAGTTCAGTTTTCAGTGAGAGTCATTTGAATAGAAATTGCTGTAGGATGGGGAGTTAGTTTAACAATTGTTTACTTTTTATTTTAAAATCGTTTGGCAGGAAGATGGGTTTCTCATTGTTTTGTTAACAAAGAGTTTGTGTTTTCTTTTAATTGTTACGAATAAAACGTCTGATAAGATTTTTATGGCACTCATTCGATGAATCCTTTTTTTCAACAAGTACAGTGCCGGGAGCCCTCGCGGGGGGCTCATTTGAAATGTAGGTTTTTCTTAGCGAATTCAGCATTATAAAGTGTGAAAATAATATCAATTGTATATTTTAACAAGATTTATTCATATAAGTACGCGTTTCTGAAATTCAAGTAAAACAATTTTTTTTTTTTTATATGTGGTTCAGAAGGTCCGTAGTTTAGGGGTGGAAAACCATTTTCACGGTTACAAATATTCACAAAAAATATTTATTTTCAAAATTTAAAACACGAGGCATGCAAAACTTCGATTGTTAACTCATAACAATCGAAGTTTTGCAAGGTTCCTTATCAAAAAGAACACTTATTGTGGTGCGACTTCGTTTATCTGTCCGTTATTCTGTTACAGTTGCTTATTTCAGGAACTACTCTGATCTTGAGACAGAGATGGACCCATGTCTCGGAAGCAGAGCGCGCGATTACACTTTTTCTTACGAGTATTTTTTATTATTTCACATCCTCACCCACTAAGTACATGAAAATACCCCCAGAGATACTAAGTAGAACGATCAAACCACCTGAAAATACTATTTTACTTCGTTTTACTGTGTTTTATAACACGCTTTCAAACCTAATGCCGGAGACACTCCTTGAGGGTTAACTTTAGCCCAAACGTAATGCAGGTGACCCTCCTGGAGGGTCAACTTGCAATATGTATGGTGGAATGGCGTATGAGCTCTATGAAAAATGAGTGGAGTCGAAAGTGTAAAAAAATAGGGTCAACTGCCGTCTATTCTACGTATATATAAAAATTTTGGTGAAGAAAGCTGTCAATAGTGTCAATCACAGCATTGATGGAATGGCAGCTCACTTCTCCTAAGTTTTCACAGTGAGAGTTTTATAGAATGCATCGCCAGAAATCTATCGTAAAGACCACCAAATTCAGTTTTCATCTTCTAAACAATACACCTACAAAATACAATAAACGACATATTTATTTATTTTATTTTTATTGTATTTGGGTGGCCTACAGCTATCAATACAGAAGTAACAGTAAGGTAATTGATGACAAGCCATTTACAAGCCTCCACAGTTAGCAATAGACTATTTTTGTACAAATTTTCAAATAGAATAACAATTCATAAACTATAACACTAACACACAACACAACACTCTGGCCGTCAAGCGCCGAAGGCGGTGTGTTAACACTGCGTTCGGCGCTTGGCGTGGCAACACGTCATGTCCAGGTTTGCAACAAGTCAATCGTCATCCTGAAGATGCCTCGTTGAGAGGTGAAACACTTGTCGATTTCTTTAGGCTTCTTGAACAGTTAAGCGGATAAGGTTAATAAATATACTTTGTCTATTGTATTTTAATAATGGATTTTCGCAAAGTCATGCCAGAGTCAATTGACTAATACACCTACAGATAATACCAAATAGCATCTCCAAAAAAACAAAACACGGTTCGTTCAACGACCCCTTAAAATCCAATAAGCAGAAATCCACAACAAACTGAGATCAGTGAGCAAGTGAACCCAACAATAGTCAGCAGATATGGAACTTCCGTACTGCTAACGTATCCGTCTGCTGTAAAAACTGGACATTGTCCTCATAAAGACGGCTAACCGATATCGATATTAGAGAAGATTCCGGAACGATTCCATTTCGGGTTATTGCGATATTGATATTTATATTGTTGTTTTCTTTAGTTCATAAAATAAAGTTCGGAAGTAATGTTTAGGATTATACTTTTTATTGTTACTTAGAGACATGGCTATATATATATAAAGAAAACTATTCTAAAATGATGGTTATTACATTGGTAAAATAAAGTCATTCTTGTGCCTAAAGGAATTTCAATTGAAATCTTGCGTGGGATAGCAACAATTACCTACCTACGTACTGGGCTGGTTACCATTCCAGTATAACATATCAATAGCAATAGCTATTGCTTTACTGTTTTACTTTGAAAGATACGGAATGTAGTAATTCCTTCTATTATTTTTCCTTTGTTAATTTTAGTACTCTACCTGCTTGCTTGCGTAAGTTTCGTTACTTTCAGCAAAAATATTACTCAAAACATTTACCGAACACTCTAAACCACCCTATTCGAAATGCGACTGCAACTGTTCGACGACATCATGCTACTGTCATTGGGTGTGCCTGTACACCGCGCGTCTAAACGCTGCGACAAGTAGCGAGAGACTGCGACTATCCAATGCGGTCGTAGCGACTCTGCAACTGAAGCCAAGCGTGCGAAGTTTTCAGCAAAATACTTGAAAATTGTTGGCCGCAGTCTGTTGTTGCGTCTATTCGCCAACCTGTCGCAGTCGCATGTCGCATAGTGTGCGCCATGTCATAATACAGCAAAAAAACATAGTCTTCCAAGACAAAGAAGCAATGACGTCATCATTGCCCAGGTGTGCCCAACCTTCCATAATCCCTTACACGACACCCGCGGGACTAAAACCTTCGCAGAATTTCTTCCGCAATATTTTTGTTGGCAACATTTGACGCGTTTAAATATAACGTCACGTCCAAGCTGACGCGAAGTGTTTGATTTATAATGTTGTATCCTTAGACCCACGTCACTCGATTTGTACAATAAATAATCGTTTCTCCGTGACAAGTAACGGGGCAGGATATTTGTTGTTGCGCCCTGAATACAAAGGCACTGGTTAGGAGTAAAGTCGGAAAGGCTTTTAAAAAGGGGTAGGGAATTTTCAGTTGAATTGCGAAGTAAATGTTCAGTTGTTTGCAAAGATAAGTAAATTGTTATCAATTACGTGGGCTGGAGGTTACGTGAGCTAAACGAATTGATAATTGGAATATGACTTTCATAATACTAGGTATTACGTATCTACTAAATGTGCTCGGCTAAGGGTGGCCACACACGTAACTGCAAGCATGACAAGCCTGCAACCGGCATGAAGATTGATAGAATTTTCATTATGCGTCTTGAACAAGCCAGGCTTGTGCAAGCATTATTGAACGTGTGTTTGCAGGTTAAGCTTGCAAAATCATACGCACGCTAGTTATCTACACACAATTACTGCAGCTAAAGCAAGCGCGTCGTCGTCGTCCATCACTTAACCAAAAACTCATGCTGCTCCAGCTTGCTGTTACAGTGTGTAGCCTATAGGGAAGTTGTGCACGCTTTAACAGAATGATTGTTCATGCAGGTTTGTCATTTTTGCAGTTACGTATATGTTCACCTTTAGGGCCATTCACACTGGCGATTTGCGAGCGTGTTTATAGCGAGGCGATTGTTTAACGTGCTTGCTGTGTGTGCGCTACGAAAGCGATTGACGTGAGTGTACAAGAGAGAGCGCGACAACAGAGAGTATAATATTGTGAAAATGCTGAGAACACATCGCATAGTACGTTAGTTATATGGAGAGCACGTTCACAAATCGCTTCGCTGGAAACACGCTGGCAAATCGTCAGTGTGATAACGCTCTAAGGATGAGTAATTGAGCATGTTCATAAAAAGCTACAGAGAACGGATGCCCTGTGAGCATTATGTTGTTTCTAGCTTACAGATAGGAAGTCCTTTTCTTACCACATACATATGCGTCGTAAATTATGTTAATATGATGAGTAAGGGAATTTACATACCTGGATTTAGAGGACAGGCAGTTTCGTTCTCTTGTGGCAGCTCATAAGAATTAACACAATGCTAAGTATGATAAGCTTTAGTTGTAGCTTTTTCCAGAGGTCCTCTACCAAACGCTAGGTATTTTTTATTTGTTTTTTTTTTCAAAATTCTTAAGGGCAAATTATTTTCCAATCGACTAACAACTTAAAGGGCGGCTAACTATTATATTTTAGCAATAATTATATTAGATGAGCTTCAAAAGGCAAGGAATTATAAAAACTAAATAATGGCTACTACTTCAAGGTAGCGAAGATATTAAACAGAGCCAATTGAAATCATGGGCGAGGTACTATAAATAATGAAATGGCGACTAATATTAACAGTGGGATAACAAACATTGTATTATAGGCAACAATAAGCTTCCATATAACAAAACACTTTTCGTAATCTAATCCGCTTAACTAATTAACTAACGCGTTACTAAATATACATCGTTTATTGTATTTTATAATGGATTTCCGCAAAGTCACACCTGAGTCAATTAACTATCTTAAATTTGAGAGGCTAATGTTAATTTCTTTCATCTTTATCGGCTAAAGTTAAGTGTAGCTGTAACCCCTTGGCAAAAAATTAAGTAGTAAATGAAAATGGCTGAAAGGTAGGTTAGATTAGAACTGTGAACACACAACGCACGAACCGAGCGAGCGTAGCGAGCGGTGCCGCAGCAGCGGCCGACGAGTGTCATCAGTATCAAGTGTTGGCTTAACAATAAATTCAGTTACCAAAACAAAAACTCGATGCCAGTTTAAATGAAAACAAAGCTTACAACTGATTATTAGGCTGCTACTATCTACTTAAAATTATCCTTCGCAGTAGCTGCTAACCTACTATTTTTGCTACCGGCTTTAATTATTTTTGAATCCCAAATTCAGATTAATTTGTCGCCGCGATAAATACATGCCGTTCTTAAGTTCTTACTCACACAAATATGTTCTGTAATGAACACAAATATCTCTGAAATAAATAAAGTTATTATTACAAATAACAACCTCTTCTTTCACTGCCGAATCAGAATAACAATTATATAACGAATACGTCTGATTACATACAGCTAATTGTCCAATAATGGAAATCCTTATCGTGCACCTGATCCAAAGGATGTAATATCTAAGAAATCATTTTCTCATTAGCACGGCAATCCCACGGCGAATGAATCTTTTGTCCATTCTACCTGCGAAAACTGTAAATGAATAGTTTTGGGAATACTCGTTATGATACGTATTTCATTAGTTTTGTGTTATTCATGTTTATGAATACTGCGTGTAGGAGTGTATCGAAAATATTCGAAGTTGTATTATATGAATGTTTTTTTTCGTAACTTTTATTATTCAACTATTAATTTATTATTCAATCAATCAACTCAGCATATCGCACTCAACTGTTGGACATAGCCCCTTCCAGGCTGCGCCACAACACCGTGTGAGGACAGGGTGGCGGCTTCCGCATCCAGTCTGCCCCAGCCACCTTTTTAAGGTTGTCGGTTCATCTAGCTGGGCGGGCGTCCTACACTCTAGTCCAAGACTAGTCTGCTCTACCGGCCATCGGTCCTGCGACAAACATGGCCAGCCCACTGCCACCCCAGCTTCTTACTCTGCAAGCTATGTCGGTAATTCATTATTGTTATTAAATATTTTCTATATGATTGATAAAATGCCTTGCAGTTGGATTTAAAGAATCGATTTGTATTGCCGTTATTTTTAACATAATTCAAGATAGCGATGGAACAGAAATATCGTCTACAACTCAGAAAAAAAATCCCTAAACTAGTACTAAAAATACATAAATTCTATGCCGCAAAACCTACTTTCCAAACTTTCGACTAATAACAATACAGACAAAAAATGTTCGTCGAAAGATTTTTAATTTCTTCGCCAAAGTTCGCAGACGGCGTTTTGTCAGGATTTCCATCGGTTTAGTGGCACCACAAGATTTTCTGAGTAAAACCAACTATTTTTCTTGGTCGCGACTTTACCGGATAAAAGAAAACTTGGTCTAACTAAGCGAAGGAAGATTGCACTTATTTATTTCAAGCAGTTATGTATAGTCGGCACCTGGATTCATTTTTGCTCGTGGTTTTAAAATGGAGCTGTATTTTTAGGTGTTTCTCGCTCGAGTTTGAGTATTGTTTAAGATGTTAGGAAAGGTGAGATAAGAATGAAATGTTTGACTTTTCGACTGCTACGTGTTTTGCTTTTGTACTGGTTCGTTTTAAAACAAACTGCAAACAAACGAAATTGACTTCGTTGGTATGAGACCAACGAACCAGATTCTAAACTAACTAACTTAGAACATAACTAAAATGTACGTAGTTATTACGAAATTAGAAGAAACTCAAACAATGCCTCACTCAGAAAACTATAAGACCTCTACTTAGACAAAATAAATCCCAACTAGCTAGTCTTAACAAGACCTCAAAAAAATCTAACGACGACGTGGAAAATCTAGTTTACAACCACAATGGAACTGTACTTATACCAGGACCCCATTCAAAGCCAGGAGGCTTAACAGGCCAGCAAAATGCAAAGTTAATTTTAATGCAGCTCTATCTCGTTATCTGGATGGTCGATGCTTCTAAAAGGATTGCCGTGATCTTCAAGCAAGGCGGCGTAATATGGAACTGAACTTTCACGAAGTTGGAACAACATGCGGGCAAGTTTACCCAAGTCTGGAAGTTACAATCGGTAATGTATTGAGGGCCAATTAATAATTAGGGGAGGAAACTTTTGCTGTTTTGACGACAAATATTGCTGGGGAGTTTTGAAGAGGGGACGTTTTATTAGCTGGTGCGGTTATCGAAATGTCTTGATCTGAAAAGGCGGCTGTTAAATTAAGTGGTATAAATATATTCTTGTTATGGGGAAAAAACAGAATAGTGAGTAACTCATGTAGCATAATAATTTAACGATAGCTTTCTCTCACAATCATTGATATCATATAATGTTAATAACATAACATTCACAACAGTCTTTGTTTTAAAACAATCATTCACTCAGCTTTTTGCGGACTTATAGACTCTATCACTAGCTATTTTTGTGTTTAACTTCATTTTTAACACCCATATAGCAATATAAAGCTGCTAAATTAAACGAAATATAAATAAAATGTTAGTACTCTCTCCATATTATCTAGTCTCATAAGAACGCAATGCTAATCCCTCTGCCGCTATTATTTTCTCATTGCGAACCGTTTTTACTCGCTGCATCTCGTACGTCAGCGTATAATTAAAATACTCGCAATACCGGACGAATTGGATCCTACAGATTCTTTATACTAAAGTAGATATTTCATTTAGGTCGTGCTTTTATTTCTAAACTAGATCTTGATGAAATAAAACTCTTACATTCGACAAAAAAGGGTTCACACTGTTCTTTACCTAATTTGAGTATTTTTTAAGGGCATTTACTATTTAATTGTATTTAAGTTTCTAATGATAACATGACGTAGACTTGGATAGCTACTACTGCAGGATACTTCAGGTACAAGTATTCAGGTGTACCCATAACCTGTAACCATAGAGAATAACACGACTACAAAGTGAAAATTAAGAAAACATTATACTTACCTACTTTTAAACGGTAAGTTTGATACGAGTTGAAAAACTTAACTCGAAAAAGAAAAGCAATTGTGAAAGTTTTACCAATTTGCAAGAATAAAGTGAATTTCAATCAAAGTTGTTTGAAACACAAACTAGAGGAGCTGCGGAGTATAGCGTACACCTTCGACAAACACTGCCAGCCGGCTCCCGCAATCAGATAAGGTGCGCCGCTTCTGTTTTCACATTTTCAGAGCGAATTCATGAGAGAAAATGTATGCTTATTTTAAAATCAGAACATATTAAGTAGGCATTTGGTGTTCAATTTTTTTTCTTTATGGTGAGAAGAAAAACGAAGTCAAAGTCAAAACGTTTCAGCAGGTCATGTTGGTTTTAGTGCGTTGATATTTCAAACATAAATAAGCATAATCATGTATTATATTATTATTGTATGTACCAGTATTTTACATGGAGCTGTGGCGGCATCTACAATCGCCACATGCGAACTACGCATCAAAAACCTGACGTCACACAACATCCTGACGTCACAAAAATCCTGCATCGCGCAATTAGAGTTTACCGCGCGACGAACATACATATATAGAATCTCCCAACTTCAACCTCAGGGCAGCCAGACACGACACCCGTCTGGTCGGAGGATCCTCCCTTTTCTATGGGGGATGAGTGAACTTTACACCCTGTTCCTCATACCCCTAAAGAGCGACTGCCTATCTGACCTCCACAACCACTAGGTTGTGGAGGTCAGATAGGCAGTCGCTCCAAGGGGTATCGTTTTACCTAGTAACTATACTAGGTAAAACGATACCCCTTGGTAAGACTGGCTGTCAGACTTTTGGGCTTCAAACTACCCGTAACGACTGTCAAAGATCTATAAATGACTCCCGGGACCAACAGCTTAACGTGCTTTCCGAGGCAAGGAGGGGTCTTGGTATGTAAAGATGGCCACCCATCTACAGACCAACCGCGGCAATCGTAGCTTAACCTGATCTATCGACCCGTGCGGCTGTTATTACTTAGCCACAAGCCCCAATACATAAATAAGCATAACAGTATAATCAGTCCAAAACGTAGCAACTGCTGGGACACGGGTCTCACAGGCGCAGGCAGGCTCTAAGACCTAGCTGCTATTTCATGCCAGAAGTAAAATAAATTTATTTCTTATGAGTAGTTACACTACGGTCACTACGTGTTGCTATGGGATTCCAAATGTTTACTTTGGATTCGTTTTTATTTGTACAATACAATGGCTTCGAACTCGAGACATATGGCTTGGCAGTCCATCGCTCACACCACTAGGCTATCACTGCTGCTCGAGGAGAGATGGTGAAAAAGACAATTCATATTACAGGTACCTTCCAGGTTTATCACAGCCATAATAGCTACTGCAATGCCGGCGGCCAGGCCGCAGGGCAAGCCGCTGCGCGCCCGGCCCTGCCGCACAAAGCCGCACAAAGGAAACGAAGGCAAATAGCCGGGGGTACGTGCCGCGCGGCAAAAGCCGGCGGCCATGCCGCTGTGTGTAGGAGCCATAATATACACAGATACAGCTCTAACATTCACATAGAGACGTAATTAATTCAATATCAGTAACATGCCGTGTGGCTAATCAATCGAATAATAGTAGTAATTAATTTAGTTTGACACAAATGTACGATCGAGTGATTGGAATACCTGCCAGGTATTATCTTGTATTTGAGTAGTTTCTCCAGTGATGAATAGGCTGCGATATCGCTGGACTAATTTGATTGGATAGATTGGATCGTTAATGGATCGATAGTTTCAAAATCAGAATTTCGACGACTTTAAAGAACTGCCGACGTTTGCGAATATCAATAGGGTAAAAACTCGTATAACGAATATTATAAATGCGAAAGCGAGTTTGTTTGTTTATTACGCTTTCACGCTAAAACGGCGGAACAGATTTGGATGAAATTTGGCACATGGGTAGACCATGACCTGGAATAGGACATAGGATAATTTTCATCCCGACATACCCACGGTATCGAGACTTATGTGGGTGAAACCGGGGGCCGCAGTTACTTTTCTTATATTTCTGTACCTAACATCAGTACCAACTATTATCTATTTTGTAATAGTAGTTATTTTAGCTGCTTCTTGATTATGACCTCCAATCCATTGCAGGTTCGCTGTAGCGAAACAAACATGTTTGTTAAATGGGGGTTTTTTCCAATAATACTACGATTAACCTCCAGTCGTGCATGACTTATAAGAAATCGTGGGTCTTATGAGCTTATCTCCATTCAATAGCAGCCTATAATGTTACCATTGCTGTGACACACGCCTCCTCTCTTGAAGAGAGAGTGGGCTATAATCTACCACGCAGGCCCAGTGCGGGTTGATCAAATGTCTTCGAATTTTTGGTTCTAGGACATGCCGGTTTCCTCACGATGTTTTCCTTCACCGTTTTGAGAGCAGTGGTGATGAAAGTATTTACACAAAGTAAAGCGCCTGTCTCGTTTCGATAACTCATTAGTCAGAGCCGTTACCAGTTGGTCATCACTGCGCAATTCAATAGAACATGTCGAAAATCTTGCTTCCCAAAATCCAGGTAGGCATATTTTCCAATTACAATAGGTACCTATAGCCCAGGAAAATAAAATCAATTAAAAGCAAATCTGCAAAATAAATCCTACCGAAAGTTTCACTGGAATTATGTTTAACGTGTATTGATGTTTGCGAAGATAATAAAACAGTTTGTTGAGGTATTCAAGATTTATTGAAGTTTATTCTTAATTTCACAAATTACAACAAGTAGTGTCTATCTGTGAGGGACGTGGGCGGAAAAGGAAGTGCACAGTGAGGAATGGCTTACATTAGTGTTGGCAGACATCAACTAATGTTGCCATTACATTACCTACAACAGTAGCGATGCTGTGAGAAAAGTCCATAGAGAAACCATGTGCAATAAATATAGTACAGCACTTACCTGAATCCATAAGTTTACCCTCTACCAAAAATCGCTCAACGAGCCTAACGAAGTCGTCACTGAAAAAAAAATGGTATCAAAATCTTCTTCTTCTTTTCGTGTGGTTAGTGACTAACCTGGTGTCAGAGTATTAAAGCCGCCCATGGGCCTCTGACTTGGCTTCACATGCCGTTGAGAAATATCTCTCAGGCAGGCCGGTTTCCTCACGATGTTTTCCTTCACCGTTTTTGAAGCAAGTGATAATTATACAATACACACATGACTCGGAAAAGACAGAGGTGCGTGCCTTGGGTTTGAACTCGAGTCCTATGACTTGGCAGTCTGACGGTCACACCACTAGGCTATCACTGCCACTCACTGTATCAAAGTGAAAACCACTTACAGTCATTTAACTCAAAAGCCTATCCTAATAAAAATCATGGAAAAACTACCTCCCTACAATATCTTTGATTAGCCCAACAGCCTTACACCCACATACTCCACTCCACATCTAATACGTAGTCAACACGACGCGTGACGCGCGACAGCCCTTCATTTTGCGCGGCCGGCGCCATGCGACGTCCGGACGTGTTTATTTTTCATTTCCGCCCCGACCGGCTCGGCCCTCGAGGCTCGGGGTACGGTCCCGCGCGGCCCTCTGTAATATGGCAGTAAGGTATGAGCTGTAGGCGAGATAAATTCTGGTCAGGATACTGGCAAGCTGTATGGCTTTTGCTGTAGTCCGCACGCGGCATAGGTACAAAAATGGTCAAAGTAAATCCGTGGTCGCATGCCTGTACACCTACAAAATTACAAAGGCATTGCACGACGGCTTTATCTTGACTATTTTTGTATTTAATGTGACGCCACAGCCAACCAGCCAAACATAACCAGTGGACGATCAAGACGCTTCCAACAGTACCCCATTTGTCAAATTATGATCAGTAGTTTAGAAGTTATGAGGTAACAGATGAACATACGAGTATACATGCATACATACATACATACATAAAGGTCAAAATCATAGCCGTCCTTTTTGCTCCGCCGCAGTCGGGTAATAAGTAAACTAAGTAATATCTTTACGCGCCTAGCTACATAATTGATTATTATGATGTAGCATTGAGTACCTACTTGGCTAATTGATTCGATTGAAAAAATGTTCATAAACGCATCGCCTGCTGGAGCGAGGAATGAAGCATCATTCCTCGCTCCAGTTATATCACTTGGTCCACAAAAAACATAACTATACTCTATAAAGCTGTGTAAGTACGGAACGGACTAAAATAATAATATTTTAACAAACCCAAAGGTAGTCCGTGGTTTACTAATTAGCGTTGAAAGTGACCCTAAAACTATATTTAGGGTTTCACTGGAATTTAACAAGGTTTCTTTTAAAAATTACAAAACTCAAAGACAATATATAAATCGAAACTAATCTAGGCACAATTAGTACAGACGGCTTCTCCGCAAAACTATTTAAATAGCAAGCATAAATTAAGAAAACCTCGACTCAAACATTTCCTAATTTCGCTTTCCTACTCCATCACCAGATCCTGTTCACCATCTTTAGGGAGTTGGTATCCTGCAAATTCCAGATGATGCTGCAGCATCAGTTCAAGGTTACTATGTTCTTCTAATATCATTGACGTAAAAGAATATCAAATTTCAAATCGTTCAGACCTGCGGAAGACGCTCACATCCATTCATCAACTAGACAAGAGCTGATAAATAATCTTCAAACGACTGAACCGATTTTCTTGAATCTATACTAATACGAGTATTATAAAGCTGAAGAGTTTGTTTGTTTGTTTGTTTGTTTGAACGCACTAATCTCAGGAACCGCTGGTCCGATTTGAAAATTTTTTTCAGTGTCGGATAGTGCATTTATCGAGGAAGGCTATAGGCTATATTATATTTTCACAAAACACCGAAAAAATCCTTACACCGCGTGCGCTGCGAAAACTTTTGATTTCAGAACAAAACAATGTACTACCACTTTGCAGAACATATAATTGTCTACAAAAAATTAAAAATATCGCGTCACCATATGTCTAACTATTGTAGTTATCTCACAATAAGTGTTTTCTTTTATTTTTTTTAATAATTAAAATGCCGTCGCTTCAAAACTCTTTATTTTGTACCTTGGTATTAATCCTTATCAAAATAAATTACTTCATATTCAAGACGAATTCAATACCTTTCTAGAACTTTTTGAATTATCAATTCGGACGTTTCATTCAAAAGATATCGCGATATTGTAGCCAAATAAGTATTAAGTATTGCGCGCGCATGTATGATGTGGTGGGCGGTCATGAGGGGACGTCACCATGAAATGTATGAAAGAAGGCATAATTATGTTCAATAACATGATACTGTGTAAACTTCCAGGAGATAGCGTGAACTACATGTCCATTGATAAAGTAATGGATCAAGAAGATGCGGTACATTATTTTTATTATTATTATTATCTACAAGAATTTTAAAATTGTTTAAATCCGATAGGCCTTCCCTCACATTCACTCAAATTAAAAACTGGCTGTAATCAATTGTGCTGCTAAGGAATCTAAAACCACCAAATTTTTGCAACGGAACCAGACTCCAAGTAAAATTCTACAGTGATTGGTGCTCCAGTATTGACTGGTCCAGCAGTAGGGCAAACAGTGCTGATACCTCGCATACCTATGATACCAACGGATTTGCCTTTTTACTTTAAGCGAATTAAATTTCCGGTGAAGATATCGTTTGCGGTAACAATTAATAAGGCCCAGGGACAAACATTTAAGTACGTAGAAATAGATTTACGCCAAGAGTGTTTTTCGCACGGGCAACTATATGTTGCTCTGTCGAGATCTGGTTCGGGTGAAAATCAATTTCTACTTCTGCCGGAAGACAAAACTAAAAATATAGTTTACGCAGAAGTACTTTAATATATAATTGGTTATGAGTTTTTTGAGAATAACATAAAACTGTGCATCTACCATTTTATCTCAGCATCACACAAATGTTGACTGGCAGAGAATGCCTAAGGCAAAAAGTCTTTGTACATTTTATTATTGTATTGTATTGTAAATTAATTCTGAAAGTCAGTATACCCCCCAAAGTCACTATACCACGCGGACGAAGTCGCGGGCACGCTAGTCATAGATAAGAACACTCTCGATCAAGCTACATTAAAAAAAAACTGGTTCAGCCGTTTGGGAGCTACGATGGTGCAAACAGACACACAGAGACACACGTCAAACTTATATCACCCCTTTTTTTCCGTCGCGAGTTAAAAAGCGACTCTTGCTACACAATAAACACACAATAAAGTGCAATTCAGTATTTAGTAATTAGTCGCACAACACTAATTACCTACAGTTACATATATTCACCTAGAACTAGAAGTTGCCTCTCTTTCTATCGCGTAACTCATATATCATCTGACTACGTTACGCCCACTCAAACTCAAACTCAAGCTCAAAGCATTTATTTCAAATAAACCAATTACAGGCACTTTTGAATTGTCAAGGGGTCGGTCAGTCAGAAAGATGAAGCTATGTAGTTGCCCATTACAAAGCGTAGTAGGTTCCTATGGAGAAGAACGGGCAAGAAAATCCACGGACACTCTTTTAAATCAAAGTATTCTTACACTCAATTCGACAAGTCGAGCCCGCCGAGTACCTATTTGTAGCTTAACACCTAAAATGGGGAGTGAACCATCTGTGGTCTAGGTTCAATCAATCTACCTAGCCTTTTCCCAACTATGTTGGGGTCGGCTTCCAGTCTAACCGGATGCAGCTGAATTAAATTGAATTGAGTATTTTACATAGAGCGACTGCCTATCTGACCTCCACAACCCAGTAACTGGGTAATACGATACCCCTTGGTAAGACTGGTGTCAGACTTTCGGGCTTCTGACGACTCGTAACGACTGTCAAAGATCCACGAATGACAGCCGGGACCAACGGCTTAACGTGCTTTCCGAGGGACGGAGGATTCTCGGTATGTAAAGATGGTCACCCATCCACTGATCAACCCTGGCAAGCGTAGCTTAACCTGATGGATCGACCAGTGCGGCTGTTTTTACTTAGCCACGAGCTCCTCCATCTGTGGTCTAGGTTGAAAAGTAATATAAAAATCTAATCTATATATATAAAAGGAAGTCGTGTTAGTTACACTATTTATAACTCAAGAACGGCTGAACCGATTTAGCTTAATAATTGGTGGAGAGGTAGCTTAGAACCAGGAATCTAACATAGGATACTTTTTAGTAGGGTAGGTAGGTAGGGTAGGGTAGGTAGGTAGGTAGGGTAGGTAGGGTAGGTAGGTAAGTGGGTAGGGTAGGGTAGGTAGGTAGGTAGGGTAGGTAGGTAGGTAGGTAGGTAGGTAGGTAGGTAGGTAGGTAGGTAGGTAGGTAGGTAGGTAGGGTAGGTAGGTAAGTGGATAGGGTAGGTAAGGTAAGTAGGTAGGGTAGGAAGGTAATAGGTTTGTAGGGTAGGTAGGGTATGTAGGTTTTTTTTATATTTGATTGATTGCGGAACAAAGTTCACCGGGTCAGCTAGTATCTAATAAATAAATAAAGATATTTTCAACATAACATCATGCCTTTCCCGGAAGGGTTAGGCAGAACGGTACCTATAATACAATACGCACATGAATCCGAAAAGTCAGATGTATCATGTCTGCGTGCCTTGGGTTTCGAACTCGAGACTGACGGTCACACCACTAGGCTATCACTGCTTAAAAAAACCAATAACACTGCCCGACCCGGGTATTCAACCTAGGACCTCATGCTCAGCAGCAGCGACTTCCGACCTCTAGTCCAACGAAGCAGTTGATAAAGATAATTATTATTTATTCTAAGAAAAATCAGCCATTATAAACGAAGCTAAACTAAGCTAGGGTATCATTACACGTTCTTAAAATGATGTCGATTAGGAAAAGGAAAATTATCTACGAAATCTTTCTACCCAAACAATTTACTATTTACTCTATTACGTAAAACTGTTCGTAATTTACGTCTATTCACATCCCAGCCGTAAATTCTCCCCTTGATAACTGAGAAGTCACTTTAACTTGAACATTTTCATACGTATATCTATAGTTACAATGCCCCCGCTCTCCCCGTAGCACTTGCCTATAAAATATACCAGTTGGGTGGAAGCGGGGTATAATCACAAGCACGGGTGTAAAATTGCAAACACCGTTGTTCTCATCAGTGAGCCCTTTTTCGTGTTTATTTCAGACATTATGGGTATGTGAGCTGGTTTTTTTTAAACGTTCTCTTTATCGTGGGGAAGATGAAATATTTAAAAAAAGAATGGTGTTCTCTTTCTTGTGTTTATGGAACGAATGGTACCTATCAGTTGCGAAAGAAAAAAATACCTAAATAAGATTTTTCTCAAACATGCTTGTAAATTCGAGCATTATTTTGACAACCTTCTTCGAGATAAATCGAAAAAGAATGTATTGGTCAAATATATGCGAGTAGGCGGCCGGCAATGTTACTATGAAAATCCATATTAACTGACGAGTTTAGCGGCCGAAATATAATCTGTTGTGTAATTTAATAATGGAACGAACTTTTTACTTCAACACATGGCAACCAAGGAGGTAACTTATCAAAAAAAAATTGATGTCGATTTGCCTCTATTTAAAGAAAAAGAAAAAAATTAACATATATTGGCGCGTGAAAAATCATCGTTTTTCGACATTGATTCTGTAATTTCCGCGCATATTTTTAGAAAAGTACTATACGTATGTGCGCCTCGGCTCCGCCTCGGTCCACGTTCGTCCATCAATGCCCCTTTTGCAGGCCGCGGAGGTAATGTACTACTACTTTAATATGTACCATTTGAAACAGGAAACGTAAGAAAATGAACTAGCAAATGAATATTTGCAGGCACCGTTTATAAATTGGTGATGGACAGAATCATAGAATCGTCAAGCAACCATGGTAATTAGGATAAGTATTGATAGCTGTTGATTCTCTAGCAGAGTTCGGACGGACATATCCTTTTGACCGCAAATCAACGTAGGTATCTAAGTACCTACGTGAAGAAATACATAGGTACTGATGGAAGAACCGACAAAAATAAAACCGGCGGGAACATACTGGACATGTGTAAGCTAAACCTTCCAAATTCGAAACGAACGTAAATAAATATAAGAAAATTAACAGCTACACAAGTTGCTACCAATGAGAAAAAGGATAAAAATAAATCGCGTGCTAACGTCTAGGTTGTAGGTACATTCGCAGCCAATGCGCCGGTTCGTTTATCTCAATATCGTAGACGGACAAGCGAACGTGCCTGCCAGATCCGTACGAGACTGAAATAAAACACTTTTGTAACGAAGCGTACTAGCGAAATTTAAATGTACAAGTTTAACGAAATAGTTTCTTTTTTAGAAGAACACTATTTCGGTATTTGGTTTGAATTTTTTAATTTAGAGATTATCATGGTAGATAGCAAAATAATGTAAGTCTTTTGGGCTTTGGGTCAGAGTACTAGGTCTCGTTTGCCGCCCTTCAATTTCATGTATTGGTAGTTTGAAAATGGAACGACTTGAGGAATAATAATAGGCGTTTATTAAATTGGCGTTTCTTAGGATCAGTAATTGATTGTTGTGATGGATAAAAGTAAAAACCTTATTATCTTAATCTACATGGATGGCATCTGGTCAACCCAGGAAGACTTTTATCGTCAGGAATATTGAACTTATTTTTTAATATCCCTTTTCCCATCTTTGATTTCGAACATACCACCTATGGTAAGTATATATACAAATATAGGTACTTCGCCAGTTATACGTAGCATTCCGAGACACAGTGGTCACGTGGGTGACATATAAAATTCTACGTCATCACATCTGTGTTACCAGAAGTGTGTAATAATAACCCCCAACCACCTTTATTACCTGTGCGAATCCGATAAAACAATGAGGTTTTACCTAATAACAATTACATTGGTTTTAGACAAACGAAACGCCAATGTAAATGTTTTGTACATATTTTTTAACAGAATGGTGACTGAAAATCTTAATTCGTGTTTTGTTGCAATAAAGTGGCAACTGGATTGTGACGTAAGCATGTGTCACTCTCGGAATGCCAGACCTTGTTTTATTAGACCATTATACCACATATCTTTACCGAAAGCGCCTACTACTACTTTACCAGCAGTTCGTTGTTACCACCCATATCATACAAATCCAATATTAAGTTATAATGCCATTATTTGGTTTGAACTTCTGCCCAACCCTTCAGGGAATAAAGGCGTGATGATAAGTTATGTTATGTTACTTAGTTTGAAATTTTATTTTATATCTGTTGTAAACAAAGATGGCAACGCCTAAGAGATGCATAGGGACAGGAGGGCTTATTTTTTATATATTTTTTATGAAAAAAGCGGACAAGCTGCCAATAATATGCAAATATGAAAAAGAAAAGGCGTTTGTGACTCCCTTTTACATGGAAAGAAAAACTAAAGATTCTGTCGAAATTACAAGTATGAACAGTCTGATAATGCCGATGAAAACCACGCGATAGAATCCAATGCTTCGAAAAAGGCCTAAACTGACATTGGGGTAAATTACACTCCTGCTGATGTTAGTGATGCTAGCAGTACCTACTTACTAGAATATCAGACGAAGATCCCCAAAATGAGTCACAACAAAAAAAAAACCAAGAAGCAGTAAAGGGAAAAGCAGTCCATCAGAGCCAGCAGCATCTGCTTTATTAATGACAAAACTCCTCGATGACCAAAAGAAACATGAGTCACCCCGGGGACATGACGAGTTAGATCGCTTTTTTAATAAGTTGCAAAACTGTCCGTAAATAGTCCGTCGCGATCGGCTAGTTGCAGCGTATTGTGCGATGAAATGCACGGATTAATAAATTATGTGTTTTGAACGTGGAAGTATGGCAACGTTCAAAACAGGTTTTGTTCGTTTCGAGTGAGTTCTGGATCTATCATGCGTCCGTCTCATTTATTTGACAGTTTGCATAACTATTGACATAATTATTCGTTATTATTAGGTATATTCTTACACTAATTTATTATATCTAAGTATACATATACACATTGCAGTATAAAACTGATTTACATCTGTCACCTCACACTTCAGGTCTAGTTGAAAACCAGCGTCAGGCACCAGTTGTCTGGCATTTTTGCTGAACTAAGCCTATTTGGCGCAGCCGCGAGGCACACTTTCCTGCTAATACGAGTATCTTTGAACGCACTTTTACACTTTTTATTTGTTTTCTTTCTTTTTTAATTAGGTTTTTATTTGTAGTAAAATCATTATATTGTGTTGTGTGCCTCTTAGTCTGTGCTAAATAAATGTATTTTCTTTCTTTTTTCTAAACATTTCTGATACTGTTAAGAAGTACTCACCGTATGTACAAGCACTGGCAAATAATAAGATATTTTCTCTGGTGTCTGAAATGGAATTACGAAATCTTACCCCACCTAGTTCAACTCCTTCAATCCGCCCCCGCAGTCGGCAAGTACTGGTGGAATGCCAACAACAAGTACTGACAACTGGATTGATAACAAACAACATTTTTTTCATAAGCATGAAAGTAGAATAAATGCTGTGGAAATGCTTTCCTTGCAAAGCATGTGTGGTCTGACTATGAATGATAGGCTGAGGAATGATGTGATAAGACAACAGTGTCAGTTAAAAGAAGATGTAGGGACAAAAATTGGAAAGGTTATGCTGAGATGGTTTGCGAGGATGAATGAAAGGCGACTAACAAAATGTATTTACAAGGCAGATGTGAGTGGAAACGCTGAGACGCCCTAGGAGGACTTTATTGGTGATGTTCTTCAGAAAGGTCAGACGCGTAGTACTTGCAGCTGGCGTGCGTCTATGACCAGATGTAGATATGAACGTAAACGTGGCAAAAAGATTATGTAAGGGCCGTGCAGGTGGCATTCTGTAATTTCTGCCTACCCCCATGGGAGGAAGGCGTGATTTTATGTATTTATGTATACAGGGTGGCAGGGACATCGACGCGAAGCCGGTTACCATGGATTCAGTACATGATTCTGAACCCCACTGCGTTGAAATTTTTCGTCAGTTATTTAAAAAAAAACAGCTGTTTCATAGAAAAGTGCAATACCTACGCGGTCAAAATGTATGTAGCAGCTGTTTTCTTTTTTAATAACCGACGAAAAATTTCAATGCAGGGGGGTTCAGAATCATGTACTGAATCCATGGTAACCGGCTTCGCGTCGATGTCCCTGACACCCCGTATACACCGGCTGAATTTTTTTACCGTCTCGAGAACAATATGGTGTGTTGTGTAAGTGGAACAGAAGCCATACCCGGGAATATTTGCTTAGTAGCATTGACCACGTGGGCCGGATGCGCGAGTGGCTTGTGCGCCTGCGAAAGGATATCAAAGAGGCCGACGCCAAGCGCGGCGACTACCTATCGGCCGCTAAGGAAAGCTACGAATTCATTGATAAATTCCGCGCATTTAGTAGGGTGCGAATGATTTGAATTTCGATATTTTTTATACTTAGTTAAAAAAAAAACTGTTCTTCTACTCCGTTCACCTATTATACCCTATTTTTTTCGAGACGGTAATAAAAATCATGCGGTATATTGCATGTAACATTTTTTTCCATAATTTCTTCATTTTCAACAAAAAAAGTAATGACTACAAAAAAAAAATTGTACCAATTTTACATACCGTAGACACACTACTGGCTATTCTCTCGGTTTACGGCCTAGTCCAATGAACCACCCAGTGCTACTCAGACGTGAGGTATCAGCCTGGGTAACCAATTAAAAAAAAAAAAAATTACCAATGGTCATGATCCCAATTATTATTATCATCAAATTTCGTCTCACTCCTAGGGCTCCCTCTATTTCCTCGACGTCACTTCCGCGCGTCATGTTGGTTTTCGAGAAATTCCGCCATCTTTTAATTATAATATTGATATTTCAGGGATCTTGGTGGTGGTGAAATCTAATATTTATTACTGCATGGAACAAAAACGTATGAATGCCTATTTCAACGCTGATTTCATGGGGGGCGTAGCTCAGATGGTAGAGCGCTCGCTTAGCATGCGAGAGGTACCGGGATCGATACCCGGCGCCTCCAACCTCTTTTTGCATTTCCTTAATGTTGTGAAAACTGAAATTAAAGTAAATTCCCGTTTACAAAAGATATACACAATTACTATTTTCCAGGCGAAATATTAATTTGATAAGCTTTATGAAAATGGGTTACAGGTTTTTAATAAAAAATGTATAATAAAATATTATATATCTTTATTAAATTAGAAACAACCTTACATTACAATTAATTTCTACACTAGTTACATTACTGACTTACTTCAACTTCGCAAAATTTGCAATTTCACAAAGACTCCAAAATAGGCCTACGTTTGAGAGAATGCTTCGCAAAAATGAAGTTTATAGTAGAAACAGGTAGATTATTTAGTGATGGGACTTATAGGTGGCACTGTGTAGTTAGTTCTCTCTTTTAGTGCCATAGCTAAATAATATAACCCATAGAACTGGCGCAGACCTGACACTTCACAGCCAAAAGAATATGTACACTGCTTTTCTTAAAATACAGTCGAAAATAAGTCTGTCCGCTTTGACGCTCTCACGGACTAACAGTAGTTTATTTATTTCCAACTTTATATCAACTACCGCAAGATCGATATTTGTTGCACAGTGAAAAATGCGCTGCGCTTCGTCAGGTCTGCCCCGGCCCACACTCGACCACAGCCCGCGTTCCTTATTTAATATATCGGTCCTTCTTTAACACATGCGGGCCTTATACCATTCCCGCACTATCTATCTCTTTCTTTCAACATTAGAATCAACTACAGCCATCCATAAGTACAGAAGAGTGACAGAGAGCGATGGCAAACTATACATACGTACATAGCTATTATCCTCCGAAAAATATATATTTTTATATATTCTACTCTCTCTACTATTATCACAGTCCATAGCTTCAACAGTGATACTTAATAATCAGCATTTTTTATTTTTGTATTAATTTAAAACTGATGCAAAATTCTTGCCATGAAAATAGTTGAAATAAAAAAATTTAACATAAAAATTTACACGTAAGAATAATAAAAAAATATAAAAATAATACCTAAAGATATAATTCTACAATAACGACACATTAAACAGACATTTAAATTTAAAAATAGGCTTTACGTTGTTTTTTTACAAAAGATTAGGGAAAGCATTCGTATGAATGAAATAAATGTAATAAAGTACTCTAATAAGAACGTCCAATCTTATCGTCGCATATGTTTCTTAACATTTATCTTAACATTTAAACAAAAATTTTGAAATGTTTAATCGAAACATACTTACTTGAATTGTAACAAACTTGAGAAGTTTAAAAAGATAATACTCAACGCATAATTATAACATTGTAAGAGCGTACATTCTGAAAGTGGGCAACGTCGCAAATAATGTCTAATATTTTGCTGTTTTAATTAATTTAACAATATTACTGTATGGAAATATGAAATATGGCTAACTAGTGAACAAAAATATTGATTATGAAATGTAATAAGTACCTAATTAATATCGTAACACCGAATATTTAGATGTAAAAAAAGTATTTGGAAACTTTCCAAATGGCTTTTTTTACACCTAAAACGTTTACAACATCAAATTCAGTGTTATAATTGCAATTCATTATTAATATTCTAGTTCTAGTAGTTAGCGATATTTCTTATTTCCATAAAGTAATAATGCAAAATTAATCAAAACAGCATATTTGCGACGTTGCCAACTTTTGACTTTAGAATGTGCGCTCTCAATAAATAAAACAATTGAAACTATGTGAAAGTATTGTCTTGGCAATAGAAGATTCACCGAATGTTCAACAAAAGTAAGCTAAGAATACTTGATTGTTTCAAATAATGTGCAACATACAAACAAATCAAATCAGCACTATTTTGTACTAAACGCCAGTAACTATTAAAATGCAATTAGATCTACAGTTTTATGGATAAAAAGTACTTGAACCAGTTAACTCTATTGATATGTTAATGTGAAAATATACATAGTAACTCCATAAATAGCAATTTAAATAATAAAAAAAGATATATTATTCGATTAAATCGACACAAATTTTAGTATGGACATCCCATATGTAATGAACCAAAATCATAAGTATCAGTAACAGTTTACTTAATCCGTTTCAAATAAATAAAAAATATTAGACACGTATTTTTTGCTTTATCATATTAATAAAAAATGACTTAGATAAAACGCATTAAAGTTGGGGAGTGGGGGTCGCTACGTCATAAGCACATTTTAACTCAATGTATCGCTGTAATCTGTTGACTTCGTAAAAAAAGAAAAAATACGAGTGCAATATTTTTTAATGGCGGACAAAAAATCTTTTTTGGTCATTATCCCTATTATGTACTGTACTTTTCAAGTGTGTTGTACCTCCCCTACACTCATAATTTCGATTCAAAATAGGTTACTTTAAATCCGAATAGTGATGCGATTAATCCTCGATTTTTGTTGCACTTTATATTACCAGTCGGTCGGTGCAGCATAAATCGACTAAACGCACATATTGCGACGAATTTAACAAACGATCCACGTTAAAAGCATAGGAAACATTATTATTGAGCGAATCTCACGAAATAAGCATTAATAAAATTATAATAATTTTGTAAAAACAAACAAAAATAACACTTCTTCATAGAAAAATAACCAGTAATAATACTTATTTAAAATGTAAGTACTGTTCAATGTGATAGTAAAAAAATATAAGTTTCTATGTCACTATTTCAAAATAATCAATTTTCATAAAAAATATTTCAATTTGTAGGAATCTGACATTATAATTCCATGATAAAAAAACAGCGTTAATAAAAAAAAAACCCTTAATGAACCATTGTATCTTTCGAGAATCGAGATAAATAATATTATCAATTATCCCAAAATCAGATTAATTATTTAAGTAAATAACATAATACATGAGATTTGAAATCACCTACCTATAACATATTTTTTTCATAGAACAATAAAATAAATAATAATAATTATGAAATATATTAATACACCTACATGTATACTTATTTTAGTTTAAGATAAATTATAATCAGACATCAAGCCCTTAATTACGAAGAACTAAAAATAAATTTGCAATTGTTGGAATATACTGCGAACATTAAAAGCAAACCGAAGTATGTTACAAAATGCCTTATGTATCTATTTTTCTTACATTCATTTTAAAGCAGATATTTCCAAGAATATACTTTAAGCATAATTCTATATTAATAACTCCACGAAATTTGCATCATACAAGAAGGAAGACAGAGATAAATACCAGTTTTGTTAGGAACATCCATTCACCTCACAACTTCAATAACATTACTTTGAAAGTCTGAGGTCAACGCATTAGAACCGCCTAATAAGAAATGCATTGACTGTGAAATTATAACGACATCTCTTACACCAGAAGTTTACAGAAACATTAAAGCATTTCGACACTACCTCTCGGTCATCGATCCATTCAAGGCTACATCTATCTCTAATACACCAGCAAGCGATTCATCACCTTAACTGAATCAACATAAAACACTTCTTTGCATTTTCGTTTTCATAACAATAAGCTAAATCAATAAATGCAGTAAAACAAAAATAATTCTTAGTAAGATTCGTTTTCATTTTAAGATCGTATTCTCAATGTTTGTTTTAAAAACATGTTCCAGATAACATTAGTTAATGCTTGTGGAGGTCACTACACCAAATTGCATAACTACTAACGGTCATAATGATATTCTACATTTACATAGCGTGTTTGAAAGGCCTTGTGTCTTGTATTCGTCTCCTACAATAGAATTAGTAGTACATTTGGCGAAAATTATCATAACAGCATCATGAACATTCTAATTCTTAGTGCGTAATATTAGCGTTCTACGTAAATTTTGCACTGGTCTGCTTAATATTTGAATGCACAAACTAAGGCTTACTAAAATAAGTACATTTTAGTAATACCGAACAGTCACAACTGCTATAAAATTAAAAAAACTATTATATGACATCATAATGCCACCGTTAGGTTATCAAAAAATATGATATCTCTTACTTTATAGTGTACCAATACCAAACTAAGATAATACTAAAGTACTAAGAAACTATGATTTTGTTTATTCAACAACCTAACAGCAGTTTTATGAGAAACAAACTTAATCATTTTTCCAACATCAATTCAGATTATGGCGGATAAATAAATGCGTCACGCATTTTCAACTTTTGTATCATACAAAACAAATACAGGACAGAAATTATAATATAGACTTACTGCCGTTACTGCTCCAATTAATTAACGTATCAGAATTTACATCTTCAATATCTAACAGTAAATTATCTCTATCATTATTTGTGCTTTCATTTGGAGGGAAAACTATGTCCTCATCAGTTGTTTGTAAGTTGACATAAGACAGCGACTTTTTCTTTTGTTCCAGGTCGAAGATCTCCAAATCTTCGTCTTCGTCTTCATCAGATTCCATGGTGAGAGGTACTCGGGACAGTTCCATGTTGTCTCTCCTGTCTTCTGATTGGAGGACACCGTAGCGGAACTGGTTTGCGTCAATTGTGGTGTGGGCCCCGCCTGAGTCATTTTTCTTGCTTTTTCTCCTGAAATT
Organism: Agrochola macilenta; assembly: GCA_916701695.1. Classification (NCBI taxonomy): domain Eukaryota; kingdom Metazoa; phylum Arthropoda; class Insecta; order Lepidoptera; family Noctuidae; genus Agrochola; species Agrochola macilenta. Next base: position 14,470,978 of record OU753560.1, on the reverse strand, counting down.
ATCAAAATGGCGGATTAGTTTGAGTTCTCATTTGTATTTAGAAAAGGCTTTTTTCATATTCGAGCTGTCATAGATTAAAAGTCGCTTTTTATTTGTAAATTGTTAAATAAATCGCAGGAAAAAACTTAAGTATTCTATTACACTTATTGGTTACAGTACTCATTAATCAGTAAATGATAACAGAAGAGCCTGTCACTGTTTATAAATTATCTCTTGCAAATTAAAGACGATTTACCCGACTGATAACACGTACTTAATCAATGCTCTTAACAAAGTTCAAAGCATTTACTTTGAACATAGGTAAATGACAATAAATAGAGTGGTCAAAGGTCAAAGGAGCCAAGTTTGACCTTGAAATGATGAAATGGTTTATTTCTGTTTATGGACACTTTTACTCGAAAAAGGTTTGATCAATACTTTAAACTACAAGATGGCGCCGGAATTTCCCAGCTGACTGATCCCTAAGAGAAGAAATGCCGAAGCAAACTCAGAGGTCATGGTCTCTTTTAAAGTCCAAACATTATATTAATGCAGAATGAAAAAAATGCATGTTCTATATAACACCACTTCTACCCATTTCAGGACATCATGCATTACATTCTGATTAATTCACTTTATTACCTTATCACGAAAAATTGCTATTCCCATGACGTGGGAGACAAATAGTCGTAAAATATTATTAATTGCCTCAGCAAATAGCAAATACTGAAGAAAATTACATCATTCATGATTTATTGCACTTAATAATATCATTAATGTTTGCTTCAATAACTAGAACTGATTACTGATACTTATTTTCGCAGAGATTCGGAGCCTGGGGAATTTTTTGCGCTACTTCTTCCTCCCAGCTAAAGCACTAGAAATTGGTTAAGGGCGGGCGTTTTGGGGGACTGTCTTATGTGGTTTTGTCGTTCAAAAAGTGCTGTTTCTCAGCCTAGTTTGATTAAATGACTTTTGGTTTTAATTGTATAGACTTTATTCTATCAACATACCAATGGAGAGTGTGTTTGGTTTGTATGAACGCATTTTGAGTCTAACGACTTCCACGCGAACGAAGTCGCAGGCAGAAGCTAGTACTAATAAGTATGGTGATACAAAATTTATAATCATTAATCAGGAAATACTATTTAATAATATTGTTCATAAGATAGCCATCAATTTTCAAATAACTGATAGCAGATAAATGAACGGAAATACTGTTACAAAACCTAATAATCTAAAAAGATAGGCGGGGATTTAAAGTGCTTTTAGTTGCTTCAAGGAAATAATGTGTGCCATGCTTGTTTTATTAAAACGCACTGTTCCGCCAGACGAAAGTGAGCTGGCGCGAATTTGTGTATACAGTGCATAAGTCCACTGTGTGTACACGACTCATTTTCCTTATACGATAAACTGAGGTAAACAAAACATCCGCAGAATTGTATTTGCAGTACATACAAAAGTTTTACATGGTGAAAATAAGAATTAAACCAGCAACCTAATTGATTGCGTAACACACGATCAATCACAATCAGTTTAAATTTGACAGTTCAACAATATTCATTGCGTTACCTATTTACATTGTTGAGCAGACACATTTTTCGAACATATGAAGCAATGGGTTAGCAATATAAATTATTATGATAATTTATGATTGATCGTGTGTTACACAAATAAGGTGCAGGGCAAGCGGAAGAAGTTTTCGCTCTTCATAATAATTACTTACTTTTAAAATAGGTTTGGTAGATTTTTTTTTTTTTTTTGTAAAAATGGTCTTTGGGATTGTCAAGATAATCACTACTAACTGTAAAAAAATACCTACGGTATTGCCATAAAATAAAAACTGAAAAGTGATGATTATCATGTTTTGTTTTGTTTTTAAATTGACGTCCTAATTTAATTACATAAATATTAATATTATTATTTAAGTGCGAAAGTGAGTTTGTTTGTTTGTTACGCTTTCACGCTAAAACGGCTGAACAGATTTGGATGAAATTTGGCACATACATAGCATACTTTTTATCCCGAAATTCCCACGGAATCGTGAAACCGCGGGGCGCAGCTAGTAATCCTATACATAAGGAAATAAATATAAATAAATTACCTGTAAAATATGAAGTATGCAACTGCCAGCAGTGCAAATCCTCCAAACACAATGAACCCTCTCTTCAATACTCCAGGATTGTTCAAATCAATCTGTTTGATTGGCTTCTCTGCAATTGTTGCATTGGTTTCATTGCCTGCAGTTGAAACGTTGATGTTGTTATTGGTTGTTGCGTTGCCTGAAATTACAGATTTAAATTAATTAGTAATAGTTATTAGTCATTTAAAGAAACTAACTGCAGTCATCAGGCTAAGGTTCAAAGCATCTGATTAATTTAAAATAGAAAATTGAGGTCAGTGACCATTTCCTGCTTGAAATGCCTCCCCAAAAAATATAGATATTACACAATAGTAACATGAATTCATAATAATCATATTTAAAGTAATGACATTGTAAGTCGATGGCTATGTAGTAATGAACATAATAAGGTGTAAGTAACCTAATAGTATGACCTTCTAACATAAGCTTATTCACCTGTCATTATTATTTTAAACTTGCAAAGAGTCAATCTGCCTAGCCTATTCCCAACTATGTTGACAACCCCTTCCAGTCTAACCAGATGCAGCCTATCCTGCCTATCTGACCTTCACAACCCAGTAACTGGGTAATACAATCCCCTTGGTAAGACTGCTGTCTGGTTGTCACACCTTTGCGCTTCTGACGACCCGTAACAACTATCTAAGATCCACAAATGACAGCTGCAACCAACAGCTTAACATGCTTTCCGAGGCACAGAGGAGGCTCGGTATGTAAAGATGGTCATCCACCCACGGACAAACCTCGGCAAGAGTAGCTTACCCCAATGGATCAACCCGTGCGGCTGTCATTACTTAGCCACGAGCTCCTAAACTTAAAAAGAGCTAGGTTTGCTTATTTTATTTAAATAAATGGCTTATTTAAATAAAATAAGCAAACCTAGCTCTAACATATCAAAACGTTTTCTGCCAGTCCAGTCACACATGTTCATTCATTGCTGCATTTATGGCATGACCAATAATATTATTTTTGATTGAACTTTGAAGTGTGATGCTAATTTATGTATTGGTATAGATTACTTTAGTAATCAAGTGTTAATAAATTTGTTTATTTTAATAAATTTGTTTATTTTCAATGTTAGTACATTGAAAATAATCAAATCATTGTTACTATGAGGAATAAGGTGTCAATTTGATTGGCATGTCATGAATCAGCACCTCACAGGTTACCAATTCGTATCAAATACGTATATTAGATGATTTAGCCACAACTAGTCATGTAACAATGTTAATGTGTTTTTCAATAAAGGAGCTAATATTTAATTGAGTTTGTGATAACTAGACAGTAGATAAATAAAACAATGGAATAAGAGATAAACAACAAACTAAAAATATATAAGGAAATAAAGTTTTTTTTTTTAAGTAGCAGTAATACAGACTTTTATTTTTTGTAATATTTTGAAAACAAACTGCATCACATTCCCAATCATAGATCACATCAGTTTTATTTATAACTAGCTGACCCAATAGACGTGGTCCTGTTCAATTTATGATCTATAGAAAATAGCACTGTTAGCAATTTTTCCTACACTAAAAACCTTATTCGGAGTATTATGAACATTTTCAAACAAAAATTAACCAAATCCGTCTTGCCATTCTCAAGTGATGCGAACCAACTAAAAGCATTTTAGTTACATAAACAAGGTGGCAGGGACATCTACGCGAAACCGGCTACCATGGATTCAGTACATGATTCTGAACCCCTCTGCGTAGAAATTTTTATTCTTTTTTAATAACTGACAAAAAATTGCAACGCATGGGGATTCAGAATCCATGGTAACCGGCTTTGCATCAATGTCCCTGACAACCTGTATAGATTATACCAATTATTATAAAGTATGTATATTAATATAAAATTACATACTGAATGGACAGTAATGGAGTGTGTGAAAATGTACTTCCAAGATTTGTTTCCAAATTTAGTAACAGGTGATGCTGTGTTAAGCTTTTGTTTATAAATGGGTCCACTCATTATCTTTGCCAACTTTATTTTAAACTATACAGTAAAAAGTAACCAAATTGCTTTTAATCTACTTGAATGTTGCTTTTATAAAATTATTTCAACATAGATTACAGATTTGAATTACTTACTCAAAAATCCAATTCATTTACAAAAGTACTTACTGATTCTCAGCCTAATTTGAATAAGTTACTTTGGATTTTGAATTTTTTGTATTTATGGAGATCATACTTGAGGTAAAAGAATCTTTATTATTATAATTTAAGAGAAAGTAAGTTCAATAGGTTGTTGCTTCACATTACCAATTATTGACTGAATTTAGCACATGGCTGGTTTGAGATTACGGAGCCAGATACGGTTACATTTCAAAAATGCATTTCATGGAAGGCAGGCACAACTAACTAACCATGTCATAATCTACAAGGAAACTGTAACATTTCATAGGCATTGATAAGAACTTGTACGTACACGAAAACATTGTACTAAAATATGTAATACCGGGAATTGATTGTGTAATCTTACCACCAGCGGGTGTCGACGGCGGTGACGGCGGCGGGCCGGGGTCAGCCTTACCCTTCGTGACGCTCTCCGTAAGAGCAGGGTTCACAGCTGCTAAAGGATGAGTTTTATCGACAGGTGTAATCGCGCCCGGTCCACCCTCGCTTTGAGCAACAGGCTCAACCCCCGCTTCCCTCCTCACTTTCAACAACCTCGCGGCATTGTGGACAGAAGGCCATAGCGAAAACCTTCTATTGAACTCGGCAACACGACCCCCATCACTACCAAAATACTCAGTCGTCCTCACACAGTTCAAACACAACAACAACAGACCACACCGTATGAGCATGTTAGATTCTGTCCGTGTTCCTTCACAATAAACTGATACCACTGTTTTACTAATTGAGGTGAATCACTCCCTCATAATTATAATTTAAACTTGTGGATAGTTTCCGATAAATTCGCAACGCATCAGGTTGATTGATGTAACAAACTGTCATTCAGTTATAAATGTCAAATTGACAGCGGACAGAGGCGTGGAAATTGCAACTTTAAAAATAAGCTAGTATTGTAGTTTTAGTCGATTAAAAAATAAATAATACCACACTTTTTTTTTTCTTGACTTCTCCATGTTTTTGTGTTTTTGTAGAACTTGAAGTAAGAAGTTTGTATTGTATTCCGTTTATTTACGTTTGAATCACTAGACGTGCCTACTATTTAGCTTGTGTTGCACGGTGGGATAGTATGAAGAATAAAGATCACTGTAATCTCAGTCAGTCCAGCCTGATCATTATTATATGGCATGCCGAACCCTTGGGAGAAGCGAGCTAAATAGCTAGGTGTGATCCTTGACCATCACCTTACCTTCAGCGAGAACATCATACCTTATACCTACACCTCTCGATAGGCTCCACTTTATATTGATTGCACGCAGCAAATTGTCACTCAAGTGCAAATTGCGCATCTACACCGCGGACCAGCGTCCATCCCATCTTTATAGGATGCAGACCCTCCAGAACCGTTTCATTAGAAAGGTTAGATACGGGAGCCCCCTTTTATGTTTGCAATATCGATTTTCACACAGGTAGATATCAAAATGCCCACCGTCCAGCAGTTTATGAAACGCCTCTCATAACGTTTCTTTGACTCTGCTGGTCATCTGTTGCGGCTGGTTGGCAGGGACATCGACGCGAAAATAAATTCTGTAATACCTTATTTTCTATAGGTACATGTGTGTGCCATGTGTATTGCAATTTTTCATACTTTAAAAAAAAAACAGCTGTAGGTTTCATAGAAAAGTGACGAAAATTTTCAACTGTATGGATTTAGTACATGGGGCTCGGAATCATGTACTGAATCTATGGAATCAGATTTCGCGTCTATGTTCCTGCCGCCCTGTAAATAAAAACAATAAAAATTCTAAAGTCATCTATTCAAACTGGGCTGAGAATCAGTACTTTTCGAAAGTCAAAATTACATGGTCATGGTCATGTCACGGCCATGTCGCCGGCATAATGTGTGGGAGCCATAATCAGTGGCGGGTCAAGATCTAAATTTTATGTGGGCGAGGTACATTTCGCGAGGCCCTCTGTTACCGCAAGAAGACGCACGCAAAAATTTACCGGCCAAGTGCGTGCTGGACCACGCGCAACAAAGGGTTCCGTAGTTGGGATGAATTTATCCCAAGAACAAACTTAACATGGGAGAACATGTTTTTGCAACTGTAATTAAATGTAAGTTGTTACATTATTACTCATTAACTTGTAAAGCCTACTTAGCTGTGATAGTTTTCCTTTCTAGGGTTCCGTAGTAAACAAGGAACCCTTATAGTTTCTCCGTCTGTCTGTATGTCCGTCTGTCTGTCCGCGGATTAGCTCAGAGACGGTTAGTACTAGAAAGCTTTTACCAGTTTTTGAAGCAAGTGATAATTAATTATACAATACGCACATGAATCTGAAAAGTCAGAGGTTCGGGTTTGAACTCGAGACCACCTGGCAGTCAGACGGTCACACCACTAGGCTATCACTGCGCTAACTCATTCATTTACTGTGCACACAGTAAATGAGAGTTATAAACTTCACAAAATGAACTTTAAACTTTCTATACGTGTCTGTTGGAGCATCTAGGTCAAATGATAAGCTTACATCATGAGGAACGTGATACAAGCGCCAAAGTCAGAAATCAACTAAATCGGCATATTTGACACCGCGGACATGATCTAAATTAGATCCCTGAGGTATTCCTCAGGGCTCTAAGGCTCAATTCACACTGACATGACAGCGGCCGGCAGCGACCCGGCGAGCACTTTTAATGACAAGGCATTGTAAACTTTATGTGCATTATAGATACGTTTGACAGAATAGCGGCTGCTGTCGGCTCGCGCCGCCCGCAGCGCCGCGAGACTACACGAGCCGTCGCGAGACTATACGAGCCGCCGCGAGACTACACGAGCCACCGCGAGGCCCCGTGCGGCGCTTACTATTCTGTCAAGTGTGTTTTTATTATTGCACACCTTAGCGTTCTTCTAATATTTTGACATTGGCACATATTATTAAAAGTTGTTAATCAATAAAACGAACAATCACGTATAAGTATTATTTAATTTATTCAAATAGACATTTACATATATTAATTATATATTTTAAAGTAGAGTTTCCAAATTTTTGGTATCTATATAACACTGATTGAGTATCCACATAGGTATGATAATAATGTTAAAACCTAGAGTTACAAACATCGGTACATTTTGTTCCAAACATCAAGGTACACATTAAATATCACCTACAAAATTGAACAAGTTAGAAATAGTATAGGTTTATCAAAGGACTTACTAACAATTATCTATTGTTAAAAATATCGGCAGTGATAAAACAAGCCAAACACGCTGGTTGCTGTTATTAACAATAAACATGCCAAGACCTGTTATTGTTAAGCCATTAAATTTCTCAAAAACCAATACGATTGAGCTCTTTTTTCTTATTTTTTTTACATTCACTGTTTTAATAATAAATTACTAATCGTAAACATTAAAATATTTTAAATCAATCGAAAACTAACTACATTCACTCGAAATCTCACGTTGTAAGCACACGTTACTCTCAGACTCTAGAGCAATAAGTTACGATTTTACCTTAAAAGTTAATTTACAAAATTAATAAATATAAATAATTGAGTATGAACTATATTATACAAAATCCATAACATAGAAATGATATCACGTGTAAATCACGGTTGATCATTGCATTACACGAATAGACAGGTATGTAAATTAGTCAGCCTATAAAAATAGATTGCACAAAAATCATTATGAAAATATTTGCAGAGAAAAATTTTAACGTACCTTAGCGTTTATAATTTTGACGCTGTGAACTTAGTCCCATGTTAAAACTTCGCAAATTGTAATCGATTATAATAATCACTAATAGGTAGAAGTTACGCTCTAGCAACATCTAATAATGTTGCCAGTAATTGTTACTTAAATTCTAAATCTAGTGTTACCACATCTCTGAACATGCTAACGTCAGCGCTATAAAATGTGCTTGTTACATAATGATAAAAAATTTACATTTTTATGGCCCCTTTGCAATAAAAATGTCTCCTAAACTCAAATACCCAAATGATCCGTATAAAGCGGCGCTCTGCAGCTCAAGCAGCAGGTCTCTACTCTTTCTCTAAAGTTAAGTACGTTTAATCGGATATAGTTTTTCGACACGTCAACTACCCTCTTAAGAGATACCACATAATATTAAACTTTTATAGTAATCCTACTTGTTTACCTCAAATTTATGTTGGCTAATAAATCTTCTGAAACTTTAATATAGTAATTAATTTTACATTAATTAATTTTATATCTTATATTTTAGATACGGTTTTAAATACACAAAACGGCTCCCATTTTGTGTTGAAATGTTAAATTCATCGACAACATGTTTCAAATTCAATTAATTATTACAATTAATTCATAACATCAAAGAATACCAGTCGCAGAGAAGATAGATTTGTTTTAAGATTGAAATGTTTCCAGAAATGTAAAATATTGTCAAATTTTAATCAAGCCTTAACCCTAAAACCATGGCACACAAATTATTTCTAACAAAGGAGGGAACTTTTCACAACTGGGATATATTTTATTATCGTGTTTCGATCAGATCATGTTAAAATGCTCACATTTAAAATTTAAAAAATTTGCAAGTATAGAATTCCGAAATCTGAGCAATTCTGTTTACGTATCTATTAAAGAAAATGAGCTGAAAATATGTATGCTTGGTCGCTTTAAAGTCTCCACAGTCAGTCTTTCAAGAAACCTAATTTTTATTGAATCTGTTAAAATAGAATGGAATGTGAAAGATAAACGAAGTATGAAAGAACCGTAGCAAATAATAACCAACATAACGATGATCCATAGGGTAGGTAGATCCAGGTGATTATGTCGTGTCAACTACAATACTGTCCGGGAGAGCAATTACTTAGTCACTTCTACATTGTAAAATGCAATGTTTACCATCCTAAATTCGTCACACCTATACTAACACTTGAAATAGCGAGATGATTTTGAAAACTAGCAGTAATTTTATCCGTTCTACCTACAAAAAATTGCTGTCCCGGATGAGGACGAAATCCGTAGTGTTCATCCTAGTTGCATTAGGATGTTGGTGATTGGACTGAGGTCTCCAACTTAGTTAACTTTTAGCGCTCACTCCAGGCGCGCTTTGTAGCTGGTCTTCCATATTTCGGCTAGGGTGACGGCCGAGTGGAAGCGGTGGAAAATACAAAGTGGTAGAGTGAAGCGCTGTACGAGAGACCAAGCCACGAAACCGTAGAAATCAAGTTGCACCTGGAAACAGAAAACTCATTATAAGTACTTAAGTACAAGATGCAGTAAGTACCAAGTAGAGCTGGCAATACTTACAGGGTTAGCCAGGACTTTTTGTGCTTCGAAGGTGTAGATGAGCCACATGGTAACGTTGCAGATAAGGAGGAAAGTGACGGCCTGGCGGGCGGGCTTGCTGCGTTCTTGTTCGGGCAGGTGGACGCGACGGCGGGAAACATCGGCGATGAACAGCAATTGCAGAACCACCTATATATATTTTTCCCAATAAAACAATTGAAATAATTAATATTTAGGAAGACGAGGCTGACTTACATACAAAATTGCATATAAACAATAAAGAAAAAATAAGATATTGTAAGGAAACAGTAGTTTACCTGAAGCACGCTCAAGCAGCCAGTGATCATGACGAGAAGGTTCGGCTCGTGAGTGAAGGCTCCCATTCCACCAGCAATGACGCTGAACACGGCATACACGAAGAGGCCAAACGCAGATACACGAAGCAGGATGTCGTTCAGGTCAGACTGTTCTTCGGAGCGGAACTTCAAAGATTGCACCCTGCGGAGAGGCTCGGTACAGGAGGGAGGAGAGTTGCTCCATTTCATTACACGACCACTAATTATATTATGAGCAAAACCAAAAAAATGGTAAACAAAAAGATAACACAAAGAAAACAAAGTGGTGGGAACGGAAAAGATGCAATTGAAAATATATTGGAGTTGTGAATGGTGATAATGTGAGTGTTAGCACGGTCGATGTCGTACATAAAAACAAATTGGAGCCATTGATGGAGTGAAGGATGTACAGATAGGAATAGGATAATTGGTATGGATGGATTTGGAGGAAATAAAAACAAAATAATTAACACAAAAAACTAAAACCTAAAAAAACTGACACAGAATTAATGGTAACTAAATGTGCTTTAAAGAATATATTTAATAATCTTACCGTATAAATCCAATTAGAATCGCCAGAATAGAGAGAACCATCAAAGCACAGTGGGACACATCGGCCAAATAGATCGACAGGCGCTTCAACTCTTGGTGTCTGATCAGGACGAAGAAGAGTATCAAGCAGATAAGAGAGGCCACGAGCAGCAGCAGGCCACAGAACAGCCCCTTGGAGGCGCCGGCGCAGTCCACGCGCGTGCCGCGCTGCGCCGCCGCCAGCGCCGCCGCCCTGCGGGACAGAACAGCCTCCAGACGTCTTTCCAGATCCTCGTCGTTGGCCACGCTGGAACCAAACGCGTGCAAAGTCACGGACGCGTTGCTATTGCTTTTATTCTCAGTCTACTCTATGCGTGCTTTAGTGTTAAGTGAGGAGCGTGACTCTAATGTTAGGGGTAACTATTTACAAGTGGTTACGAAAGGTTAAGATTATTGCAACTTCATGTTAATGGAGGTGCTGAATGGTAACTAAACTATGGTTAATGTTACTCTACATTTACGGTTATTGGGTTACGGAATTTGAATAATACAAAACAGTTATATTTACCTGGGGTAGCGGCCAATGTGCTTCCACATAACGTAAATGACGGCGGCGCCGATGAGGGAGTACTCAATGATGAACGGATACAGATAAGGCGCCGAGTCGGTTACGATAGTGCCCATAATTGGGTTTCGGCCGCACACCGTAGTGTTATCGATATTGGCGATCAGCGCAGCCGGATTGAGGCCGTCGAATGACTCGAAGATCTCTGAAGAGTTGGGCACTGAAAAAAAATGTTCGCAGTCAAATATTTTGATCGGAATTTGGGAAAGATTGTCAAAAAAAACTAATCTACACATTAATACTATGCCATCCTTTGCTATTTTAGATTTAAGTGAGACTTTAAATTCAAGGAATCAGTGCAAACAATTCGACAAATTATTTAGTGCAAATCTAAACATAGCAAATGGTGACTGCATAAACTATAAGTATTTACATGCAAAAGACGCAAAGAAACCTTAACTTAAGAGTAAAATATGAGGAAACTCATGTGCAACGGACGCGTACGTGGGATACGTAATGAACACAAACAATATCTGACAAACCGCAAATAAAAAGTGCAACGGCGTTTTACTTTTGAAATAATTCAATGCGACACTCCAACGACCAACCTGGCGAATGTGGCGGTTCATCTACGCGATAAGTTTCGACACTATTGGCCCACTCGTCTCTATCAGTTACTATCTGTCCGGAAGTCGTGCCTGGCATCATGGTCGATATAGCGTTAAGAATCGGTTTCACAGTCGAAGTGCGAAGCCACTGGAAGACTTCTAACATGGCCGTCTGTGTCTGAGTCACTTTATCGGACTCCGTGGTTACTGGTGCAAAAGATGTCGTAGTGAACGGATTGTCATTGGGCCATTCTCTGAACTCGCGACCATATCCCATCCCGTTGTCATAACCTACCGTACTCTTTATAGTGTCGATCAGTTTTGACTTAGGAAGTAACCCACCACCCACGATATTATATGATGAGATAGTAGTTGCTGAAAAATTAGTCGAAACACATTTTAATTGACATTCATGCACATGTTAGCGAAACAGGGATACAGAACATTGATGAGCGTGAATACTAACTTGTGGTGGGAGTGGTGATGGGAACAGCTGTGGAGGTGACAACGTTCATGAGTTGCTCTCCAGTGGTCTTAGCGGTGGTTAGAACAGTAGATGCGATAGAGGTAGCAGCGGTGGAAGCAGCACCGAACACTTTGCCGGAATGCCTCAGAGTGTGCTTACGGATGACTTCTGGAGACGAAGGAGCCGTTAAATTATATACAAAAGTGATTTATGATTATAAAAAATATAAGCAGGTTTGTTGCAGCGGACTGAAATGCAAAATGCTCTTAGAACTTAATATTGGAAAATGCCTTAAATTTAACAGATTTAAATTAAATACTCACTTCCTAATATGCCTTCGCCGGAATATCCATGAGGATTCTTAACGTGGTAATCGGTGATTTCCTTCAATGACTCCAGTACTAAAGTACGAATCCAAACACAAATGTTTGTAGCAACTACGTGCATCAAACCAAATCGGGCAATCACTTTGAACCGATGAATGTTTAGCTAAAAGAACAAGATCATGTGTAAGTACTCGTAATTGAGCAACTTAGATTTTTACGAAATTCAATGGCAATATTAACTTAAATCTTTACCCGGGAATTCATGAAAATGAAGTACATTTGCATGAAGGTGAACACCATTTGCAAGACAGGGTTGACTCCCTTCAAAATTAAGTAGCAAGGCGACTCCATTGGCAATTCGAAGAATGTGCCAAACTCCAATCCATTGTAAATCATTGTACCGAGACCAAAGGCTGAAAGACAAAAGATATACATAGAAAAAGTGATAAAAAGAAAAAATAAGTGAAATAATAAAGTAAAGGACGAAATTACTGTTCTTGAACGTCTTAACGCTAAATTAAAAATATATTTTTCTTACCAATCGCGCCAATTCTTAGGAAGAAGCTGCCATGGCTGTGGTCATTCTGAGAAGTCTTGCGCCTGCGAGCCGGTCTCGCAACAGGCCCAGCTTCCAGCTCCACAATGTCCTGCTGTTGGTGCTGCTGAAATTGTTGTAAGTGAAAAAGTTAATAAAATACAAAAACTCAAGGACAAACAAGATGCCTTGAAATGAAGTATTTTTCCAGTTATAGTTTATGTGGAGATTGACATCTGGAAACAGGGTGGCAATTGCAAATAGCTCAAATACAATTAGTAAAACTAAATGAAAGTAGGATTCGTTTGTTATTTTCAAGTTTGAACTCAGGGAATGTCGATGGCATTCTACAATCTTTTCAAGGTCAAGTCACATGACTTCCAAGTGTGTTCGAAGCCTACATGAAAGCAAGGTGATCCAATAGCGAAAACAGAAGCGGTATATGAACAGACGAACTACGACAGCACATCCAAAGCACTCCGTATGATATGATACACTCAAGCAGGATGCGTCAAGATACCTCACCTGATCAGACGCATACAATTGCGCCATTTGCAATTGCAATTGCTGTTGACGAACTTTATCACGCATCTTACGGGGATACACCTCCTGCCCAAATGATATGAAAAAACAAAAAAGTAGGCAGCGTAAACAAAAAGGGATTCATGCGGCCTGATGTGTTCGGACGAAGCGTTGACCATGATAATATAGTGAACGGTCAAATAATAAAAATTGCGATCCGATCGCAAAAAGTTAAATAAACAAATCACGTAATTTAAATTAACAAAACAAATATGTGGTTAACTAACACAGGACGACACGCGAAAGCGACAAGAGAATGTGGAATAATGTTAAATACAAAAATAATGGATGTGCTGTGTATGAAAATGTGGGGTGAAGTGTGCCACTCACCTGGAATTGACTTTGTTTCTTGGCCTCTTTGGAAGCCTTTTCTTTTTCCTCCTTGTCCTTTCCTTTGTCTTTAGACTTGCCTTCCTTCTTTCCATCTTTTTTATCTTTGCCTTCCTTTCCATCTTTGCCTTCTTTTACTTCCTTATCTTTGGTTTTCTTTTCTTTTTCTTTCTTAGGCTTCTTCTCTTTTGGCGGGGGCTTCGGTTTTGGAGGGCTTCCGCTACAGCATGCACTCTCTGAACAAAGACACTCATTTAATATATTTAAATTCAAGCGATTCTGGAACTAAATTTGGTTGAAATACTTAATTACGTACCTTGGAGCAAGAAGCAGAAGACGTACAACAAAAACAGAATGCTCATGCCATACAGGTAGGTGAAGAACCCCTCATAATAATAGAGGGGGAGGTTGTGTGTGATGACATCACTGATGACGTAGGCTATACACACAACAACCAGGAGCTTGGCGTAGATGAAACTCGAGATGATGAAGAGCGAAGTTCTGTGGACGAAACAAAAAAAAAGTAAGGCGCGGCGAAGTTCGGTGAATTGAATACGTAATGAAGTTAACTCGCTGTAAACTTTCGAAGTGGGATATACTCTGCAAATCGACCAACCGATATAATTTGTAATATTTGCGTTTGTTTTAATTTTATTTATAATTACCTGCCTCTCGTGCTTAATTCATTTATCAGAAACTAATAACAATAATTATTTTAAACATTGTCATAATTTAAAAAATATTTACAACACAATAAACTGTAAAAAAAACTTTAGATTTTTTTGAAATAATTTCTCTGTTTTATTTGCGTACCGAAAACTTTCCGAGTTCAGTTTTGTCTTATAGATAGTATAAAAATCACATCCCTGAATGATGCCTACCATCGCTTTTGATATGTTTAAATACATAGGTAATGATTTTATGATGAGCCGGCCACTGAACTTGGGTGGGCTATTCATTAATTCACGAACGATTCTAATTCTAACAAATGATTATTTAAAATTTAAACTCTAAATTGTACGTTTAAGTATGGCTGTTTTATAATTTCATCTAGGTAAATCAAAACAAGTAGGTAATAATCACTACCCTTACAAACACTATCTATATGACATACTTTTTAGATGGCTTGGGCTGCACGCATTTCAGCTCCATTTCTTTGTTAGCGTTGTTATGCTTCTCAGCAATCGCCATGTCACTGCCCTGCTGCCGATGCTGCCCGACCGGCAACGTAGCCATGTTATCCACGGACTCAAGTTCCACAGTAGCCACCTTCACTTCAGCCTCCGTAGGCTGGTGCTTATCTTTCCCCATCACTTCACACGTAGGGCGGTAAAAGGAGTTACAGAGTGCCCATAATGGAGTGCTGAGGGTTAAGGACAGGTAAAGGACCGAGGAACGCGATAAAAGACCTCCGGAAGTATCGAGGTGCGGCGATGAACCGTGCCTCTGGCCCGAGTGTGCCGAGAGTTGCGCAGTAGTGGATGCTGCGCGGTTTGTCCTCCCAAAACAGGGGCGTCACCGACCCTCCGAGAGCACCCCATTTTGTATAAATTGCACTCTTTAATAGCGAGAGGGTCTTTGTACCGCTTATGGAAGGAGTGTCGAAATGTAATCTCGGGTGGAATTATGTTTTAATTTTTTAGTTGGACATAGAACTTTATTTCTCTTTGTATCTTTTAAACAAAAAATATTACCGATAATGCATACGATGTACATAGGCGACCAGAAAATACATTTTACACGCATTGCGCAGAATTGTTTATCCCAACTTTATTTTTACGAAATCTTTTTTACTACATTTCTCTCCGTACCTTTTACATCATTCCCTGTATCCAATCAAATGACCAAGACATCTTCGAAATCTGCCCAATTATGGTAACTGCCAAAACTACAAGAACAGTATCCAAAAACAATTTCGGGCAGCCCTAAAGTGTCGGCACGCGGTCGATAGAGGCGCGTCTCTCCCGGAAAGCTCCGGGAGGCTGCGCGCGCGACCCACTGACCCGGGCGTACCCCAACCTCCGAACACACCCCACGAATACTATTGGCAACCCTAACTGCACATGCACGTGTAATATCAACATTGTAACATACCTATATAATCCCGTAAACAAAGGAATGAAATGCGGGAGAACAAAGGAAACAGCGTTATGGTCCGATTTGTGTGTTTGTTTGTTGAGGTTAACCTTGAAAATCGCTGAGCTGATTCTGAGAAGACTTTTACACTTCAAGATCATTTTTTTTTTCCGAAAATTCAAAAACTGGTGATATTTTTTTTAGATTATTTAAATTAGCTAGATATTGATGCTGCAGTACAATAAAATTAATTAGCTGATCTAAAGAGGACCAATAAAATAAGTTTTGTTTATAGCCGGATGAAAGCAGGGCGCATGCGCGATCCGATGCTCCGAAGCTTATGAGTTCAATGAACCATTTCAAGTAGTGCCAAGTTTACTATTTGTTATTTTTATGGCATTGTTATGGATAGACGTAGATAGTAGTAGAGCTAGAGCATTATGATGTAATGGTGGTGTGATATAATGTTATCATGTTTTTATTATACAATGACTAGGTAGGTATCAAAATAAGTTATTGCTAGACGCAGTCATTTTGAGAGTTGTCACTGTAGAGGATCCGAGTTCCGACCTAGGAACTATCTTCACCCATCTGTTTATTGGATGAAAAGTATTTTAAATCAAATTTGGTAATCAAAATATATCGCGAGTGGGTTTTGGCAAAAAAAATCCTGGCCAGACTGTGGTTAATAACAAATTAATAAAATGTTTTTTTTTACATTTTTAGTTAGACACCAATTGAAAGAGCTTTTCAAGGAGAACCTTTGCTATTGAAAGTCAATTCGGAGTTAATGAGCTAAATAGGTGATTACTTAGCCACCTCCGTTTAGGAATGTTCTTGGCACCCAAAAGCCATAAGTATCAATGGATAGTACTTTTTAAGAGAAACATTTGTTACTAAAAACGAATTAATCGTTAAACGTATGAATGCAATTTTTGAAAAAATATCTTTTTTGTATTTTTTATTAATCATAGGCTGGCCAGGATTTTTTTTGCCAACCCACTACCAACCCACTCGCGATATATTTTTTAACATAGTTATAAAATACTTTATAGCATATAAGCATCGTCACATTGACCAATGCTGCGCTGTCCACATCCACCCGCGGATACCCGCGACCTTCATTAACTCCATGGACCACCTTTGTGGGGTTATCAATCCTTCTCGAGGTGCAGACATAAATAAAGATCTATGACTGCTTCACTGAATAATGGTCCTGACCATTATTCAGATTTCGATGATTCAGATTGATAATGATGTTGATGACGTAATTTGTGGTTTGATGCTGCGTAATAAACAACGTATTAAACCGCAAACTAAAATAAAATCAAGATATTCGCCTTTATTTTTATAAGCATCTTTAATGGTACTTAAACTTATCAAACGCTTCTACGAATGTTAATGAGCCACTTAAAAGCAAAAAACTAATCCAGACGTTGCGAACCGTAACCACGCGGTAATTGCAAAACCACGACTGCCATATACCGCGTTCTGAATTTAGTTAAGACACTATAATTAGTGGTGACCCACAGACAGACGCTAAAATCGCCACATGCCTTGCTAACGGTGACACGTGTGACGCAATAGTCGAGTCTTAGCGCAATTTAAACCTCTTTTTGGTCCAGGATTAGGTTGCTCTAGAATCCCACATTATCATCTACCTAGCCTATTCCCAACTATGTTGGGGTCGGCTTCCAGTCTAACCAGATGCAGCTGAATACCAGTATTTTACATGAGCGACTGCCTATCTGACCTCCACAACTCAGTTACTGGGTAACGCGATACCCCTTGGTAAGACTGGTTGTCAGACTTTTAGGCTTCTGACGACTGTCCAAGATGACAGCCGGGATAAACGGCTTAACGTGCTTTCCGAGGCACCCATCCACGGGCTGACCGCGGCAAGCGTAGCTTAACCTGATGGATCGACTCGTGCGGCTGTTATTAGTTCTGTTAGCCACGAGACTTTTGGCGGCTCTAGAATTTTTTTAAACATTTTCTAGATTTCACCTTATGAATGTTGATCCCTTGTCCGTGAATTTTTGAGAATGGATGTACGATTAACCACTAAGAGTCTTCGGTCAGCTGGACCCGCTCGCTACTGGACCCGTGGGTTCATTTGACCACAATTTTTCTGTATTTTTAATGGCTAGCTGGACCCACAGGGTTTTTCAAAAAACTAAAAGAATATCGATTTTAGAGCAATTGTGCTATTTTTGGAGAGACAAAATGCATTATCGATTTTGGAAGAGGTGGGTACCTAGATAATTTGCTTGTTTCGAAAGCGACGAGACTTGTCATCGCCAATATCCCACACATTTCAATTTTTTTTTCGTGTTAACTGTAGGTACTACAGTTATCACGAAAAAAAAATTGAAATGTGTGGGAAAATCTAACTAAGAAAATTAAGATTTCTTTCAAATCGAGCTCATAACTGATGGTTTTGCAACAACACTTGCTCGATCTGGGAATAGAACTCACGCTTAGCAATGCGCAACGCAATATGATAATCTCGCTCTTTGTCTCGGCAGACTTTTATTCAAACGCTGTGACCCATTTTAAGAGACGGTTGTGTAATAATGCTATTTTATTAGGGTTCCGCGGGAATAATATTATTGGCCTTCTGTTTACAGTGTACAGTCCTTTGTCACTTTATCTCTCTCTGCCCTCTGTTTTCGTATCTACGGAACGATGCGCGATACATTGGGCGCTGAATATTTTACAAGTTGCGAGGGCCATGGGTGCATTTCGTTTTTATTTATTCAGAGGATCATACATACCAGTTACGTTGAAAGAAATGTGCTTTTACACTACAGGAAAACTTGTGATATTTTCGTGAAAGTATGAGTTACTTGATTAGCTAACGTAAGGGTGTGGTCAAATGAGAGTGTGCAGTTGAGCACCTAGTGAAACTGAACTGAACGGCCAAATCTCTCTTTTATATTTCTCAGCGACATCAATAGCGTTGCAAAAGTTAGAGTCACTTTTAGCAAAACACTCTCCGTATTTTATACTTAAAGTTTCGACTGGAAGCCGACCACAATGTAGTTGAAAAATAACGACTCAAAATGCAATTTGAAAGGCTAATGTAGTAGCGGGTTTAAAGCTAGTAAAATTGCAGTATGAGGCGGCTCTTAGTGGCGGGCTGCCAGGTCATTGGTTTAAGTATCGTAGTAAACCTTTCTACGTCGACTTTCCTCAACTTGCATGGAATTATAAACAGCAGATGCTAACGATGTCTGTTTTTCTTTTCTTTCAATTAGTTACTAGAATAAATATGACATTTGACTGATTATTGTGGTTATATTGCACAACATAGATACATATTTAGATAATTCCGTAAGCAAATTGTCTATCAACTTAATTCCATACACAATTATACTGTCATATGAGAATACCAGCGCTGCGACATTTATTTTTAAATGTCGCAGCATCATGCTGAGATAGGAACCTTTTAGCCTCGTACAGGACTTTCTGCTTTTATTTAAATTTTACTTTGTTTTATACTGTTTTTAAATTTTTATTTGTTTTATATTTGCGAGTAAAAAAAAAATTCCTTTTTTTATTTCTCATCATATATTGACAATCGTATGAAATGGCTATTATAGGTAGAATCCACGCCACCACTCAAGTCCGTTAGACGCGGAGCTAGTGTCTATGCTCTTGCATCAAATTGCATTTTTTTTTAATGTAGTTCCACAATTTCCCGCCAGACTTCAGTTGACTTTATTTTTTCCTATAAATCTGCTAATCAATTAACTTCCCTGACGGTACCTACTACATTAACATATTTTTCACGAAGGTTTTCAAGAGAAGTACATCTTTCATTATTATAGCTATAAATTATTCAGAAAACACATTATAAATGCTTGAGCTATGAAATAGTCTCATTTCCTGCACTTGTCTTTTATAGCTAGTTCAAGACACGCTTCAAACTGTGAAATATGATTATTATCATAGAAAACGTTCAATACTCGAGCTTTTAATGGCGATTTCAATTGCTTCACATAACGATTTAATATGCAATGCCTGAAGAAACTATCAATTGCTTGAGTTTGCAATTGTGCGGGCTATAATGGCTATATAGAGGCGTATCTCCTCACACTTTAACCTTTAGTAAACTCTTGGAGTATAAACTTTGAGATTGAAAGAAATCTTAAGTGATGGACAATTAAGAGAGCATTGGACAATAAAGTTAAAAAAGAAGACGATTCCCCCAATACCTGTTTTCAAGAGAAGATGAAGATTCCAATAAAAGTGAATATCCATATATGCATGGAAACATGGCATGTCTTGGAACCAAAACTTCAAGACATGTGACATGTACCAACCCGCACTGGGCCCGCGTGGTGGATTACGGGTCACTCCCTGTCACTGAGAGGTTCCAGCAGTGGGAGGGGTTGTACATAGACACTAATTAAAATCAAACGCGTAAATACAACTAATTCCTGCACAAACAACAACATTCGGTGGAGTTTCTTGCCATACGAAAATTACCTTATGGAACGACTAGAATCGATTCGATTTTTTTTGTACATTTTAACGTTCAAAAGTGCCTTAAATATATAAGGGCCTATTTGAAATAAATGATGACTTTGATTTTGAATAAATTACTAACTAATTAATTAGGATGTACAACGTACGATCAAGAAACACCACATTGTATGACGCGACATAGCAATCACTTGCATTTAAAACTATAAATGACATAATCTCTATTGCCATCGGCCTTGCAACACACAATGCGCGTAGTACTGTGGTAGTACCTACATCATGATATGGCTGAATAAATAACTAAGGCATCCATAATGTCTGCCAAACGATTGCCTATTATATCGCTGTATTTAAATATAAAGATTGTTATATTATACAATTTTGACAAGGTTCGGAGCTAGGGTTAAAATCACAAGTAAACAAAAAAAAAATCCATGGCCTCCAAGAACCCCCCTGTATCTGCCAATGCAAGGCTGCCAATGATGATGTGGAAGAGACTGGGGAAAATAGGAGTCTGGAATTGTGCCCAGTTGATGCGAATAGGCTTGCTTAAAAAACTGGTGAAGTGCATAGTTCTACATAGTTCACCATTTCCTTCGAGGGATTCAGTTGTTATGTTATGTTTATATGTTTGTAGTCAAAAAGATCAAGCCAGATTGGATTAGTCGTCGCAAATGCTTCAAGCCAAGTCGCACGTGGAGGATGAAATCCTTTTTCAAAAATACATAGGTCTTTGTGCCATTACCCTTATCGCAAAAATAATATCCCTCACAATAACTCCGACCTTTTCCCTACTAATATCAACACGTCATATTATATTAATATTTGCTCAGGTCATTTACTTATAACAGTTCAATCCCGTGCCGATACCCTCGACCCGTGCAATAGCCTCTTTGCCCATCTCAAACGCCTCACCTGAGCTCCTTTATCACACAAAAGGTTACTCTATTCAATATTCAAATACGGTTGGTTTTCAAACGGAGGCTTATGCTCACACGTGTCCTTTTCTAGCCTCATGTGGATGTACGGAACCATTTAATCGATTGTCCATCCAAGCGGCGTGGAAGTGCTTTGATTACAGCTTCCTCCCCTTTATTTATTTTTAAATTGTTCATCGTGTTTTTTGTCCTGGCCGGTTTGTCCTTTATTGGTTAAATAGACCGTAATTTATGTCGCTGAAAGCGCTCTATTTGGTATAACAAAAAGCTTGTTAGCTTATTTCCGTAAATGTTCGTTGCTCTGATTCGAATGATGTAAGCAAGTTGACTACGAGTACCAACTTAAATTGTCCGTATGTTTATTCAAATTACAACTGTCATTCATACATGTTGTATAAAATGGAGAGCAGTGGTGGTCCAGTGGTAACGGGGACTTACGAGTTGTTGGTCGTGGGTTCGAACCCAGGCAGGCGCTTTACTTTGTGTAATTCATTTCATCACCACTGCTCCCAAAACGGTGAAGGAAACCTTCACTTTGCTCACTGCATTGTTGTTGTATACACCTAAGAATCCTCAAGGTAAATAGGTATTTCCCTAGCGGAATCCTGAAAAATTGCGAGTGATTCTGTAAGGGCCGTACTGACTTGGAATCTATTGTTAGCGATTGTAGAATGATTATGATTAATGCCTTCTTCATGATACAGCAAGATTCTAGTTTTATGAAGACCATCTTCTGGTATTGATCCTTCAACCTTTCAGGATACTACATTATGAAAAATACATGCATAACTATGTACATAAACTCATCTTTCCCTTTTTAGAGGATGAGGAAGAGGGCATAAAGTTCACTCATCCTCTTTAGATACAGACTTATACAGACAGGTTGTCGTGTATGGCGGGCAACTGCCCAGAGGTTGAAGTCGGGAGATTGTATATATGTCCATCGCGCGGTAAACCCTAATTGCGCGATGCAGGATTTGTGTGACGTCAGGTATTTGATGCGTAGTTCGCATGTGGCGATGTAGATCCACATCACCCCCCTCCGGAGACCGGAGGTCGATAGTGGGCTGAGTCTTGTATCTTGAGATGCTTCAGTGCCAGCTGTGGTTCCAGTGAGTCGGAGCCGGGTGCCGCATAGTTCGCGGTGAGTCGGAACTGTCTGCGGTGATTGCGGTGATTCCCCAGTGAGTCTGGGTGGCGCTTTGTTATGATCTACTGTACCGCATCCGACGCACCGGTCGTCGGATGCGGTACAGCTGGGTTGTGGCTGACTGCTGGCGTCGACCAGGAGAGAGTAGAATGGGCTCTGGTTGGTGGCGATATAGATGCCGCCACGCGAGATATTACAGAACGCCACCGGTTACGCTAATCACATACTCTTTTTTCTTCAATTAATGAATAATACTCTCTCAATATTTAAAAACCAGGCACTCTAAAGACAATTTCCAAGCAAGATCCGCCCCCATGCACCCCACCACTCTAATATGTGCTAAACGCTAACACATAGTAATAAAGTTGAATATCGCGTGCACTCTTTGATCGTGTTCGAGCACGGAACTAAATGGCGTAAGTCTCAATCCTTATTTCGTTTATTACTAAAGTAATAATTGATTTAGAGAAAAAATATCTTGTGGCTGGATAAATAATTATATTTTCTTACTGTGAATACTTACTTAGACATAAAAGCCAAATAATCTTCATTTTATTTAAATAATCTTTAAAAAATTACATGGTTTCGAATAAAAAAAGAAACGAACCAAAATATTACAATTACGTTACTGTCTTGTACATGGAAAGAAAAAGGTCCAATAAATCATAAACTAAAGTTCAATTTTAATTGTATGCATAACTGTTTCAGAATATTAATGCAAATTAATATACAATTTAAGGATCCGCCTCTTAACTGCTGTTTATAATATTCCCACTCCAAGTGATTTTGATAATCATACTAATTACGATTAACGAAATAGCAAACAATTAGACCAAAGCGTTATACTTAAGCCTGAAGCCACAGAATAAATAAGCAGCAGTATTATATCTCGGCTGTGACCTTGAAATAATTACCTACGGCCGCTCAGTAGATATAAACCATCCGCGTCCGTGTGTAACTGCCGCGCAATCGATACTGTTGCGTAGGTACTGAGATTTCGAAGCGCGTCGTTTCGGCCGTTTTAGAATACTGTATCTAATTTATACTGTGCTGAAGCCTTTGATTTTACAACACAAACAAAACAAGTAACTTGATAATTTATCTTTGAAAATCATAAGCTTTCTCAATAGAGACCCTAACTAAGACAAAGCGCTGTTTAATTGTGTTTATTTGTTCTACAAGACAATCAATCAATGTATTAAGAAGTTGATCATTATGAATGGAAATAACATAGTTGTTGGCAATAACAACAAGACCTATTGGAATTAGCCACATTTTAAAGATGGAACCACCCTGAATAGAACTAATAGATTTAGCATAAGTAATAAAAATGGAGGCTTCGACACCCTTATTATGTACTATCGATGAACTTCATATCTAAGCAGTTTGGAAACAAAATCCCGTGAACACGATGACCACATCTGTTACCGCCCCGGTTCTATAGCAGCCCAGCGCTGCAAGCAGAAATAGACGTTACGGTGTATAGATATGAACTTCGATGGTACAGTCTGGTCGTCGAGAGAATGCGTTCCTGACATCTGTCAGTTTGACAATTTCTAGTTGTAATAAGGATCAAATGCGCAAAACATATTTTCGTTAGTACGAAACTGACAGGTCTCAAGAACCCAATCTCTCGACGGCCGGACTGTAGGTAACATAAATCTACTCAAAAGTGGATTGTAATAGTTTTAATTTTATCCAATATATGTTTGGTTTGGAACACGCACAACAATGTATTGTAACATCGATCAACGGGATTGAAATAATAGATTTTTCAGAATTAAATCTCTTATTCACATTATTAGAGATTATTAAAGCACATAGGCAAATGCTAAGCTAAAGTAGAAACTGTCTCTAAGAATTAATGTGGAATGAACTAATCCTTTTACTAGAGTGCACCTGCAATATTGATGATGGGATTATTAGCAAGCAGATAAAGCATATAGTGGCCGTAAAATGGATTACGTGGATAACTGCCGGTCGATTATGACCATTTTCCGATAAAGCTGAGATGTCTTTTTCCGAAAATCCTTCATAAATTGTTAGGAAATAACGTTTGTAGGTAATGTAAATGATAAATGATTTTATTTATGTAAGTAGGTTTGTACCTCAGACCAAATCAAAAACCAAGCGCTGTCCACAGTGAAGTGAAGCCGGTTTCGTAAACATGTGTGCACTTTGTGTTGTGTAGTTTGATTGTAGTGTCATTGTAAAAGGTTGTAAATGTGTGCGTGTGAGCGTGTCTGCACAGAGCGGCACCGGCGGTGTAGTTTTGGCATGATTCACTGTATTGTTCGCAGCGCTCTGTCTTGGTCTTTTATTTGGTTTGTAAAAACACTTTTACACGTCAATCATATTTTAAATAAAAACTAGATGAAAGCTCTGCTAAAAGCGATTCATTTCCTCCAATATGGCAATATGGCAATACCTACACCAAATATGATTCAGATATGAATTGAATTGAGATTATTATTCAGCTAATATGTGTCACCATTTCACGAAAATTAAAGGAATTGCTAATGAATTGCTGGGAATTCAGGAAATGAATCGCTTTTACCAGATTGCTAAAGTGGCGGTTTTAGGCCTCGAGGTCGGCATTTCCTATCTGACACTCTTAAGGCTTGTGCAGACCAGCGCGACTTGTCGCGCGACGCGACACCGGTTATTGTTATACTGTGAAGTGTTCTTAGAAATTGTATTGTTCGTGTCGCGTCGCGCGACAAGTCGCGCTGGTCTGCACAAGCCTTTAGAAGAAAGGCCAAAAAAAACTCAGAGGTCAGTCTCTTTTAAAGTCCAGACATAATTTATTAACAAACTATTGATACATTGCTAGTATACCTACGTTTATATATATATCATTGTAGGGTATTCCTTATTGTATTGAAACCACGCAAAAGGTTGCCGAAACAGGCGTCAAATTAGTCCCACTTAATCAAATGTAGGTGGTAATATAAAATTCTATTGTTTTCGCCTACCTTGCAGTGATTTATTGAAGGATCAGTTCATAAATAATTCATTGACGGATCTCAGACATGACTAGGCCGACGGCGTTTACATGTATGCATGGGATGGGTGGGTACCTACTTATAAATATATATTTGTATAGTCTAGTATAGGTATGGCTATACAGTTAGGTATGTGCATAAGTATTGTTTTATTACACGACTCATAATGCGAAGCTTTAGAGATCGAAAAATTTGATCGAAAATTTTGTTTTGGCTCTGCAACTGTTTTTATTATTACAATTACACTCCTGCTAGTACACAGAACCTACTTAATTTATATACCATTGAATAGATCATTTAATGGAGATTATTTCTGTTTTTTTTTTAATTGATTTAATGCAGCAGAAACAAAAAAAAACTTCAAAAAAGTTTTGAGAAAAAATCCCATCAATCAATAAGTGTGAAACCTGAAAACATCAGCTTTCGAAAAAATCAATTAATTGAGCCATTTTTTTTTAATAGATTCGTTTCACCCAAGAGGAACCCTATTGTAAATGGCTCTTTTATTCAAAGTAGTTTTTTTTTTCTTATACGATTTTTTTGTTTTCCCGCTCTGGGCGGAGCGGGAGGGCGTATCGGACTCTTACTGACTAAAACCCACCCGTGTTCCTTCAGTTGCCTGTATGTTGCCAGGGGCCACGGTATCCCCCGGTTTCGGACTTTCACGCGACATAAATGACTCGCGCACTTTTGGATTTTCCAAACTTTAATACAGCTGGCCGGTTTGCAGAGTATTTTTTGGTTGGTTTGAATTGGATTCTTGTGTGACTAGCTTAATGGTAATACAAGTTAAGAATCCCCCTGCAGTTCGAATACAGTTTTCTCTCAGTCTCAAGTATTAAGTTAATTGATAACGGAAGACGGGGCATGACTTTTACATAGTGGTCAACAGTTGCTAAAACTTCAAGGCTTTTAAAATATTTTTTATTTTTATTAACCACAACGGGACCTGCATCTCACCTGATGGTAAATGATGATCAGGCCGAAGGTGGAAGCGAGCTTCAAGTCTCGGTACAGACGGGCGCGACGCGACACCGGTAATTGTTCTACCGTGAAGTTTTCTTAGAAATTGTTTTGTTCGAATCGCGTCGCGCCAGTCTGTACGATGCTTCACCCGACATCCTCAACCACAGAGGAACTGGCTATCTTACCTCTAACTGCCGAAACACAACCATGCTGTTAACATTGTTTGTATGGCGACAGACTTCGATACGATGGTGATAGCTAGCTAGGTGGACTTAGAATAAGCCCTACCACCAACCACCCAGTAGAATTTTTTGCCCCCACTGGGAATCGAACCCGGGACCACAGGGTCTGAGACAGGTGGTTTTACCACTACACCAGGCGGTTTAAAATGAAAGAGCTTTATTCGTCTATTCATGTTTAGTCATTATGTATTAAAATAACACATACGAGTATATTTGTATGGAAAGCCTTTTCATTTTCCTTCTTGCGTTCCAAATCTCAAATCAAATCAAATCAATAGACTCTTTAAAAGAACCAAAAATCATTACTCACTTTGCATTTTTAGGCGTGGCATCAGGTTGGCAGCAGGTCCGGTACCGAAGCACCACCTCAGTAGGAGTTAGGGCTTCGGTCTCGTCCGGAAGCGCGTCGCACTCGTCGGTCACGAGCGGCGCCCGCGCCGGCGACGTGTGCGACCCGTACCCGTCGGAATTCAGCTGGAATGGTCAGATACTCTAATATTACGTTGTATAGGAGGAGGAGCTCCTCACACTGTGTAGTTCCTTGAGGCATGGAACGATTGTGTGCTTTATTTTTTACTGCGTTCAAAGCCCAATTTACAGGATGCAATTTTATTGCCTGTGGCATACAATAAAATTAAAAAAGAAGCAACAAATGACTAGCATCGTCTAAACACTGTTTAGAAGGTACAACATTTATTGTTGTTTCAACTTATAGTACCTATGCCACAGACAAATAACAGACGTCAAATTAAGATGATTCCTGCACAGGACGGCACGTAATGTTTTCATAGAAGGTATTGTATGCTGCGTCCCGCATACCAGGGATTCGCCTAGATGTAAGTCGAACCTCAGTGAGAGGCCCTGTCGTTAGCTGAGTCCGGATAGACGCAGGTCAAAGGGCTTTTCTTAAACGTAAAAGGAACGAGCAGCAATCACCACGTTTGCGCAGTTCGACTTGATTATTTGAGACGGTTGCATTGTCTACGCGATGCGCAGAAAACAATTAACCGGGAAACCTGGATTGGTGATGACAAGTCCAGGTTTCCACTGTCGGTCAGTGACATCTAGGTATGATAAACCAAATAGTTATATTGATACTGATACTTGCCAGGTCCAAACCCACCACCTCGATCCCAAGAAGCGGATCGCTTTTCCTCCGGACCAACATATTATCCATAATGGATAGGTAACGAAACATAAGTGTACCATTAACGCAACACTAGGTACTACTAGGTTTCCAGACTGGAAAATCTTACTTCGTCTTAGTAATTTAATTGCAAAATAATTGCATGTAAATAATTAGATACACGAGATGCTGAATTTTTTATTTATTATATTTTTTTATTATTATTTTTTTTTTAATGTTGACCTTATTATTTTGTACAATCACAAATCATATTATGTCTAGTTTTAACTGCACTGTTTCGGATGTTTAATTAACTCTTTTTAATTGAAGACTGTCGTCGAGTTGGACACTTAGTTGTTACTGAACGAACGATTGTCTTCTGTTTAGAAGTAAACAATCGGATATCAATTGAGATTAGGTTCCGTCATTTGTTTTCATTCACAAATAAAAGAAGCACTCATTCCTTTGCAGAAACGTAACAGGATAATACTCAGTTCACACGGCGTTGTCAAAGAATATTAACGAGAAGAAAATGAACTATTATTTTTCCAAGAGATACCACAAATCGTGTCGTCCATAGGATGACGTGAAAAACCGCCCTAAGACTACTAATACAGGGTGTAAAAAGACCGCTCACGAAGCCGTCATCTACGCATCAAATTAAGTAACTTTCAGCAAAAATAATTGCAGGGAAACGACTTTTATATTTGGTGTGATAAATCGCTCTTTACGGAAGTGCGCAATGTAATGCACGCAATATATTATGCATATGGGTGCATGCAACGATACAGGGATCGTTGGAGTATTTAAAGTTATCTAAAATATTTAAAACTTGTTTTCGTAAAAAATCTTGGATGGTTTGACAGTCAATATCTCCGTAACCAGAAGGTTCCCAGGTATGGTCCAGTACAAAAAAAAAACATAATGGTGGGAAGAACAAGTGGCTTCGTTATGTGTCGTTTTACACCCATATACGTTCATGCGGTAAGTATTGTAAATATTCGATTTTAATCGCATCAACAGCGGAAATTTCCGTGTGGATCCAGCCTTTATACCCACTGCAAAAAGGGTGAGACACAATGCAGCTCATGAACTGTAGTATTGTCTTACTTTACCTCAACAAATGGACCACATTGTAAGTTACTTTAAGCAATAAAAAGTTGCTTTTATTCGTTTGCAAATGACAATGTAACTTAACCTTTATATAGTATATTGTTGTTTCTTTGTTACTACTTACAACTGTAAAGGTGATGTCACAGACGAATAAAACGATGCGTACTATTGCATGCATAAACAGACGAACTCTAGAACATCTCACCTGATTTTTATGCCACAAAGAACACTACCAATGCCAAGTGCATTACAAATTTTCTTGTTGCCGCTTTCAGATAGGCTGATTGTAACTCAGTCTTTATTTGTATCTAGTTTGGTCTATGTATGTCTAAGTTGCATCAAGTCTGTGTCTACATATGTTTAAGTTGCATCAAGTCTGTGCCTGTGTGTGTTTAAGTTGGATGACGTAAATTTTCTAAAACTATATGGATGTTTCCCAATATCGGCATCCATATTTAGATAGCATCGATAAATCGATAAAATTCATGGCTTATTAAAATTTTATTTCGTGGTAACAAAACAGATGCCGTATTGTATGTACCTAGTTAGGAAATTTGATTGTTTGTGCAATTCTACTACTGTTTGTGCTTTTTGGTGAATGGTGACGAAAACATTTGGAAATAATAAAATGCATCTACTCATGGATCATGAAAGACTAAAAAGATATCGAAAGAAGAAAATCAATCCTAAGAAGAACGTCAAAGTTATTGATTTTAATTATAGAACTGAAATAGATCTGAAATTCAAGGATATCTTAGATATAAGATGTACTTGAAATTTTAATTACACTGAATTCTAAGTGACATGAATCAAATTACATTTTCAGGAGGCTCGGGCTTAAGCGTTGGGTTCGTTTTTTATACGATCATGAGCAATTAATTTAAAAACAATTGGTACAATTTTTACAAGACGAAAATAAATCTTATTGCTTTGATTTTTACACAACTGTAAGAATAAAAATACACATTTAGAAAAACAGGTAAATAATACAGAATTGTAAATCATACTTAAATATGAAAACTGCAATGAATATTCTATAGTTGAATCGAACCTCATATCGGGTATAACCTAGTCAATAAGTTTGAAAAATTTTGTAGGTCACTTGGCACGCACATAAACCATAAACCTACCTAAATAACTGAAAATCATACCATTTCTGAAAGCATAGCTGACATCAGTCTAAATAACAGTGCCAATCGAACCGAATTTCAAGTTCATTCGATCGTAACAATGACTAGATTAAACTCCTACAAGTTCTCCCACTACCCAGAAAGGAAAGCTTTACTTAGTGAAACAAATACTTCAAAAGATTCCAAATGTTCCAAATACTTCCCATTCTAAAATCACAGACACTATTAACCCTTTCATATTCACAAAGTGTAAACGATAATCTTTCTTTTGGACCATTTTGTCTAACTGTGCGTTTGCACTGGGGGAACATCTTAACAAAACATGTTGAAATCCCTAGTTCCTGTCAAACATTGTATGGAACATTAACAGAAAATAGAGATTTTAACATGTTTTATTGTGAATGTTTCGCCAGTGCAAATGCACAGTTAGTATGCCAATTTCTTCATAATTGTCTTTGGAAGTACCAAATATTGTTTTTTCATCAGCTATCTCTAAACTTAAAGATCGCTTTTAGCGATAAGACATCCCACTGCGTCACCCTATGTAAAATTACTACATTTAAATTTGTAATTAATATTGGTGTGCTTAGTAAAGAGTAAGTATTCTGTCTATGTATCATAGAGATAGGCTCGATTGCTAGTATTTTCTTAACGATGCACCCCAAAACTAGAAGCTAGGAAACTAGGAGCAATGGAACAGTGTGTTTCTGCCACTTCAGAGTGCTCGGATCATAGAAATATAAATAACAGGAGAAGTGGTATGGGGGCGTGTCTGTGTCTTGATCACAATGCTCATGCCTCAGGCAAATGGCCGTCTCCGCTAACTATTGCGCTTTCGAGCGCGATCGTCATAACATTTAAGAATACCGTGTTGTTCAGTGGTTTCTTGTAAAAATCGAAGCTAAACTATAAACTTTATAAATCGTAGAACCACTTTTCATAAATCAGCACAAGTATTTTGCTATATTTGTGTTGAAAATCATGAAAAACAACAAATCGTAAAATATTTCTTGCCTTTACTACGTTATTTTTGTTTTCATATATCACAGCGACTGTACTTTTATTGTAGTAAATACATTGCTTCTTTACCACTACCAAAGTATGTCGCTAAGTAACTGGACAAGCAATGTAAAAATTACAAAACGATATTTGCTTTAAGCGGTTGCATCGTTAGTACGGCCGCAGCGGCCTGCGACGGATTAGTGATGTGGTTGTGCAGATCCACTAACGTAGGCTATCGACAATAATGTCGATTGTCGTATGAATTTATATTACTATTAAAGTTTATTCTTCAATTTGTCAACAGTTATAGCCTGATTGGAAGACCGATGTGAAATCTTGTTTTATACTCATTTAGATTTTCTCATAATGTTGTTATTTTTTTGGTTTACTTAATATTTCTTTTTTTTTACTTACTTATTGTTTATTTATATCATCTTATTATATGTATATAGTTTTTTATTTATAATTTTTTCAGCAACTTCCATAATTTTTAATACAAATATAAATGGGAGAATCGATAAGTTTCCGATTTAGTCAATCACTAGCGTATATGTAAAATAAATGGCTTTTGCACAGCACAACGATAGCGAACGATGTTTTCGTGTGGGTGAGTTGTACGGTGCATGGTAAATGCACGCTGTGTTTGATGGAATAAGGTTTATAATTGATTATGTAGTACGTTCTGATTTGTAAATTGCAAGTGTGAGCGGGGCCTCGTATTTATTGGGTTTACTGATCGCATGTGTGATCGCAGGCTAGAGAGTAGGGATAGATAGAAGACATTGGGTTTCGATACATTTTCAACTACCGGGCATATCTCCTTCTTTCTTATATCTATGGCTCGGATCCTGCATCACATCTACCATGATAGATGCGAAGACATCAGAATATTCATTGCAATTAAGGCTGTGCGTTCTTAAAATTGGCAACGTCGCAAAAAGCTGTCAAATATTTTGCTATTTTGATTAATTAATCAATCTAAATAGAATAACGAAATATCGCTCCGTGTTATACCAAACTATTGATTATGAAATGCAATAACTAATAACGTAACACTGAATTTTTAATTTTAGGTGTAATAAAAGCACTTTTAAACCTTCGAAATGCTTTTATACACCTAAAACTGTTACAACACCTAATTCAGTGTCATTATTGCAATTCATGATCTATACAGGGTGGATTTTTGAGCTACAACGGTTAAGGTACTTACTGCCCCAGTAAGTACCTTAACCGTTGTAGCTACAAGAAAACGGTCTTAGGAGACTGTCCTTAACTTTTTTAAACATTTTGATCTGCATTCACAAATTTAAAAAAGAATGTACAGTCAGCAAAAAAAAGGGACCAACTGAGGTTATGAGTACTAGAAAAGTCACAAATCGCAAAAAACTTTTCCCTTACATTTCGTAGGAAATGAGTCTCCAACCTACTTTTTACGGTGGATAGACTAGCCGAAAATAAACAAAAATAAATGGAATTTAAAATTGAGAACAAGAAAGAATACTTATAATAAGTATTCTAACTCGTTCTCAATTTTAATTTCCATTTATTTTTTTTGAGTTTTTTTAACATACAAAACCTACCTACCTACCTTTTTTTTTTCTCGATACAAAGGTTTAAAAAAATCTACTGGACCAACTGAGGTTTGAGTACTAGAAAATCTAGTACTCAAACCTCAGTTGGTCCAGTAGAGTTTTTTGATCCTTATAAGAAACAGGACGGATTGGCATCAAAAAAAGGTTTTTGTGAAAACTGCCCTTTTTCTTGCTGACTGTATTTTTTATTCAAACTCTAATGGTGCTCCCACACTGCTGTTAAAAAATGTTAACAAACATTTTCTAACATAGTTTTTTAAAGTAATACAGTTTCATTTCTGTTCAAAACTATATTAGAAAATGTTTGTTAACATTTTTTAACAGCAGTGTGGGAACACCATGTGAATGCAGATCAAAATGTTTAAAAAAGTTAAGGACAGTCTCCTAAGACCGTTTTCTTGTAGCTACAACGGTTAAGGTAGCTGCCCTTACTGCCCCATCTCAAAAATCCACCCTGTATTTTAGTACAACACAGAGCAATGTTGCATAATTTAATATAAAGTAATTAATCAAAACAGCGAAATATTCGACAGCTATTTGCGACGTTGCCAACTTTCAGAATGCATCCTCTCAATATGAAGATGAAAATGGACATGAGCTCACTTTGACGATGGTGCCGACCTGGTTTTCTTGAGGGTCGAGCGCGCGCTCCAGGGGCACGCGCTGCTGGTCCTTATTCTCCGCGTCAACAGGGGCACCCAGCAGCCGCTCCTTCATCTCGTGGATGTAGGGGCAACGCTGCATCGCGATGTAAAACTCGCGTACGCGAACCTGGAAAATGAAATAAAGGTAGAGGAGAAGGTTTTCGCCGTTCACTAAATTGAGTCTGCTGAGCTTAGTATTGCGGAAAATACGTGCATTTATAATGAGGCCCTATATTCAAATCAAATGATTCTTTATTGACATAATATGTTGCAGGAATTTGCTTGAATCCTCTGACTCCTGAACTAGGTGTACCTGTATGTCAGGAGTCAGAAGGAGGAGGTATTGAAGGAGATCTGCAGGCGATCGTCATATAATTTTATATCAATGGTTGATATAAAACTATATGACGATTTAGCTACATGACACAAGCACAACAGACTGAACAATTTGAATTAATCACTTCTAGGCGTTTATTTAAAATTCGTTAGTCCTTACTAAAATAAAACCTGTCATTATGTTACTATGGAGTTAGGTTTAAAAGAATGCGTAGAACATAACGAGTAATGTAATATCCAAGCTTCAAGTGATAAAGGCACCGTCTTCCGGCTAAGTAAGTCGATTAATCATCCCGCAAGTTAGATTACCTGTATGCATGTGATCTTCGTTTTAGAAAACTTATAAATTTTTTGGGTTCCGTAGTAAACAAGGAACCCTTATAGTTTCGCCATGTCTGTCTATCTGTCTGTCCGTCTGTCTGTCCGCGGTTTAG
Source organism: Agrochola macilenta (assembly GCA_916701695.1). Classification (NCBI taxonomy): domain Eukaryota; kingdom Metazoa; phylum Arthropoda; class Insecta; order Lepidoptera; family Noctuidae; genus Agrochola; species Agrochola macilenta. Next base: position 14,436,991 of record OU753560.1, on the reverse strand, counting down.
CTCAGAGACTCTTTGTATTAGAAAGCTGTTATTTGGCATGGGTATATATATTAATCACGCCGACAAAGTCCTAAAATAAAATCAAGAAAAATAATTTCGCTGTCGTTCAAAAACATTGCTAGTTTGTGAATAACATTTTTGAATTCAGGAATCCGTTTGCGAAATATTAAACTTTAAAGTGATAATTTTTGTTGAGTCAAGTGTCCTCCCCCCCTGCCAGCTAAATGGTTGGTTATGGATATGTGAAAAAAATCACGGCGGTAGTATAAATAACAAAATTAAAAGGTAGACTATCACAGCTAAGTAGGCTTTACAAGTTAACGAGTAAAAATCGACCAACTTACATTTGCGGTTGCAAAAATAATTTCTTCCATACATTCCATATGGGAGAACATGTTTTTCAACTACAAAGTTAAGTATGTTCTTGCGATAAATTCATCCCAACTAGAACTACCCTTCATTGTCCGTGGTCCGACACGCACTTGGCCGGTTTTAATAATAAAGTCGTTTCTTAAAACTGCCTGCACGCGTAACTTGACAACCATAGAAACGGGTTTTGTCAACAGAAGAATGGACAAAATGACAGATAAACAATCACAATCTGTATCTAGTTGGTCTAGTGGTCGCAAGGTTAGTTGTTACTGCTTGCTGGGGTTGCGGGTTTGTGCTGGGGTTGCGGGTTTGTCTGCTGGGGTTTCGGGTTTGTCTGAAAGGGATATCGCGGCCCCGGCACACAGGCAACGAAAGGAACATGGGTGGGTTTTAGTCAGTAAAAGTCTAACACACCCTCTCGCTCTGCCCAGAGCGGGAGGAGTTGTTTGATGATTTCCCAAACTCAAAAAAAAAAAAAATGTTAGTTACTGCTTAGCATGACGCCCTAGGTTCGATTCCCAGGTCGGGAAGTTTTATTGGGTTTTTGTTTTTTTTGGAATTTCCCAGAAGCAGCCACCCAGCGAAGAAGCAGGTGTTAGTATTTTACCCCGGTTGATGGCAATAGGGTCGTCTTATTACATGGGACTTAAACGTAACTGGCGAAATGTTGGTGTACTATAGGTAAGTACAACCTCTGCCTATCCTTTCGAGGATAACAAGCGTGATGTTATGTCATTTCTTTAAAGTTAGTTCAGTTTTTCATATTTTATGTAGTGCTAGTACCTTATTAGCGCGGCCCCGCCAGGTCTTACTCCAATTAGCTTCCAATTTACTTGCTTTAATTCAATTTGTGGCTTACAGCAACTTGGTCCGGAACAGACACAGCCGTGTTTAAGCCCGGTGTAATTTAACTTGAATATGCAAAGAGGTCTTAATGTTAACTTTTTATTTTTGTTTGGTGATTTAGTTTGAGTCTCGCCATATTTGCTTAAGGGGACTACAGGACCTAAACGTGCCTAAATGCAAGTTTTATAGTGCCTCAAAATATGATACACTGCAATAAACAATATTAGAAAAAATATATGATATTCTTTAGGATATAAGCTAGTAAGATAGTGTGTTGAAAACATAATACATCTAATTTGATACGATAGAACAAAATCAAGAATATACCTCTAAAAATTCCTTTTAACGATTAAAAATCATATCATTCTGTATTTTTGTCAGATTATTCTTCAAGCAAATATTACCATAATAATATTAATTTATATATACTTTATTGTACACCACAAAAAAACATAACAAAAAAAAAAAACAAACACTACAAAATATACAATGGGCGGCCTTATCGCTTTCCGCGATCTCTTCCAGGCAACCTTAGAATGGACAGTGATTTACCTGGACAAAAATGGGGTGGTCGTTGGTGCAAATTATAAGTATACAATATACTAGAATAGATACACAAATAAATACATATCCTAAATAATAGATACATAAATACATACATACTAAATATATAAGCAGCGAAAATAAATGAACACTATAGATAATTACAGTTATGAGAACAAGATCACAACGACAAGTAATGTTCCTTCACGAGTCTCACAGTTACACAGGTAACGATTGCGCGCGCTTTATTTCAACTGGCAATGCATTCCATAAACGAGCAGCCTAAACAGTGACGGATTTGTCGAAGAAAGTTGTGGAATGCGTAGGCATTCTAAGCTTCAAGTTATCTGATGACCTTAAAAATAAAAATAAATTCGAAAAATTCGAAGATTCGGAAATTTCGTAATATTTTAATTTTTTTATCCAATCAATAGATTTTTTGTAAATATATAATTGCTTTATATTTTGCAATAAATTACCTGCGTTGTATCATCGCGCTTCTCTTTCTTATATATGCAGTCCGACAGTGACCGCGCTTTAGCTGTTGTAAGCCTCTTAAAAGAGCGTTTATTCTGAGGGTGGGCAACGTCGCAAATAGATGTCAAATAAGTATTTCACTTTTTTGATTAATTTAGCAATATTACTGTGTGTAAATAAAAAATGTGGCTAACTAGCGAACTAGAATCTTGATTATGAAATGCAATAATTAATATCGACACACCGAATGTTTAGTTTTAGATGTAAAAAAACAATTTCGAACCTTTCCAAATGCGTTTTTTACACCTAAAATGGGTACAACATCAAATTCAATGTTATAATTGCAATTCATTATTAATATTCTAGTTCGCTAGTTAGCCACATTTCTTATTTCTATTCAGTAATATTGCTATATGAATCAAAACAGGTAAATATTTGACAGTTATTTGCGACGTTGCCAACTTTTAGGATAAACCCTCTTAAGATTCTTGTTTCTCAATAAGTATTTACTTCAAAGGTATTGTTTGACTTCCACAATTCTAACACGCAAATCATTGATAACTTCTTTCTACCCACATTTACGTATATTCATGAATGATGAATGAATGATGAAAAATCTTTACTGTCATCAGTCTGTCGTCTTCCCTGTCTAGGTCTTAACCCCCAATCTCGGTCCTTAGCAAGCTACCTGCCCAAATCCAACATTTCAAGGCTAATTCAATTCTCCATACGGGATACAAAGTTCATAGCCTCGCCGCCATGGGATTGAATACGCCTCCCCATATCCTAGTGCTAATGCCAACGCTTTATTACACCCTGTATATGGAGTGAAGACGTGTTTTGAATACGAAATAGGTTCTTATGTAACCTATGGCAATCCTCTTTGGTGACTGACGTAAGAAACTTGATGGATCGTGCTTACCTTCATTGGGAACTATGACTGTAATTTCGGGGCCTTTTAGAGAAAGGTTATTGGATTTGTTTAATTATTGTTAAACTATCGGTTGTCGTGATGGCCCAGTGGTTAAGGCCTCGCGTCTCATGCACGAGGTTGTGGGTTCAAATCTGGGCAAGTACCAATGTGACTTTTTCAATTCATATGTGCTTTCTGAGTTTATCTTGGACATTACTGACATCGGTGAAGGAAAACATCGTGAGGAAACCTGTACCTACTTATAGTTAATATAAGTCTGAAGTCGCCAACCCGTCTTGAGCAAGCGTGGTGATCAATGCTCGTGCCTTCTCTGTATGAGAAGAGGCCTTTGCCCAGCAGTGGGTCAGTAACAGGCTGGTATTATTATTGTTTTTATCGGTTACATTATTATTTTATAACAGAATTTAACGAATTGGAGGAGCTCGTGGCTAAGTAATAACTACCGCTCGGGTCGATCCATCAGGTTAAGCTACGCTTGCCGGGGTTAGTCCGTGGATGGGTGACCATCTTTACATACCGAGACTCCTCCGTGCCTGGGAAAACACTTTAAGCCGTTGGTCAGTCGTCAATATCCCGAAAGTCTGATAATCAGTCTTACCAAGGGGTATCGTATTACCCATTAACTGGGTTGTGGAGGTCAGATAGGCAGTCGCTCGTTGTAAAATACTGATATTCAGCTGCATCCGGTTAGACTGGAAGCCGACCCCAACATAGTTGGGAAAAGGCTAGGCAGATTGAAAAGAATTTAAAGAATCATTCGTTAAAGTCTTAAAGATAATTTAAAATCTTAAATTCGTTGAAAAACTGCGGGGTAATAGGTAATAGGGGCTGGTGTTCGCAACTCCACGTCATAGCGCGTACTTATTTTTCGTACCTACGGTAATTGTGTAACACACAATGGCAATGCGATTAATTTTGACAATTTAACAACATTCGTTGTGTTATTTATGATTACATTGTCGAGCACAAGAAAATTTTCATATATTGAAGCAATGGATTAGGAATGTCCTTGAAAATCTTTCGCATTATTTATTTATTTATTTATTAAAACTTTATGCACAAGTAAAAATAAAATACCGTACAAAGGCGGACTTAATGCCTGAGGCATTTTCTACCAGTCAACCTTAGGGTGATGCAGAGACAAAACATGGCAGGTGCAACAAAAGGGATTGATAACACGAAATTAACTATAAAATACAAGAATAAATACATACATATATACATAGGTACATACATAGAATAAACAGAATAACTTTTTCAGGAGAAATAACGAAATAGAAAGTGTTTTACTACGTAATTAGGGTGCTTACTTACGAACCAATTATCCACCAATGCAATTATATGTTTATTACCCCGATTACTGTCTAACCTACTTCTAAACTGTCAAGTTGCAAAATGTATGACAATCTTAGACAAAGAATAATCGCCTTACATATTTCAAGGAGACTAAAATTAGAAAAATTCAATTGTTAGTGTGAGAAGAAGTCAAGTCTGTAGATTTATTTCCAACAGGTGTGTGACCCACATGGACAATTCAAGTTTGTGATTAATGGTGGCTTGTTAACATAAGCTGCGTCCAGGTACGTCCTTTTGTCCGTACCGTACCTCCGTTTCGTACGGTAAGGTGGTACTTTTGTCCGTACCGTACCTCCGTTTCGTATCGGCGTCGCGATCCAAGAACGCTAGTTTGGACACCGGTTCGGTACGGTAAGGTGGTACGCCGTCTCGATACGCGGATACAGGTACACTCCGATTCATCGCGAGTCGGTTTTTGAACCCCGTTCAAAGGCAATACGATACGGCGCGGCATCCAGTTTTTGGATCTCGATGCTGATACGAAACGGACAAAAGAAACTATCTGGCCGCAGCTTTACGTGCGTCTACAGAACAGCTCAATCTCCATTGAGCTGTTCTGCGGACGTACGCACGGCTACACATCAAGCTATACATTTCCAGTATAAGCTGACCTCACATTTGTACGGAAATCCAATACAATGCGAGATCAGCATAAACTGGAAATGTATAGCTTGATGTGTAGCCGTGTGTACGTAATTTATTAAACTTTTTATACAAAAGTTTGGAGGAGTCTTTCGCGGTCACGGCCCCAAAGGTCATATCAGTGACATTATAAAGGTCATGTTTTGCGATTTTCATGGTAATTTTTTGAAACACTCCTATAGCTATTCGAGTAATACAATAATTCAACTTTTATTATGAACAAATACTTAATATGTAATTGTAATCATCATTTACCCTTTAAACACTTAAAACGGCGTATTGCTCGATTCGCACGAACTTTAAGCAATAAAATAAATAAAAAGTAGTGGTAAATATAGTTCCTAGTGTACTTTTTCTTAACTTTATTGCATATAATTTAAAATGTGCCAATTGCTTAATACGTAGGTATTTCTAGAAATGTCGATTTACTTCAAATCGCAACTTCGAATCGCCTACAGAAGAAATAATATTAATTAAATGTGACGATTCGCCCTTTTTTGGGCCAGTAAATTCATGCGTATCAACCAATAAGCTTTTAAACCAGTGCGTGGCATTACAAGATTATTTTAAAATTGAGCCTTCTCTCCCGTTTACGTGTCTCTTCCCTATTTGCTCCCTACTCGTGCAGATCTTACCGAAAAGTCATTTTATTACTTCAGGTAAAATCGAAGACAAGAGCAGCCTCAATTGGGCATTAATTTAAAAAGTCATCAAACCATCTTTCTGCTGGTTTTGCTCTATGTTAAATATTTAACTTAGAAGAAAATTAGCAAATGTTATATTCAATTCTACCTCATACACAATAGATACAGTGTTAACAATACAAGTATGATAATCAGTTGTGATAATCAGCGACATTGACACCACTATCGATTGTTATCATCACAATTATTATAATAATCACAGTTACTACATGATCAATACCAACAAACACATTATTATACCTAAATACTGTGACGGAGTAGTTTAATTAAATGAAAGGCTTATTTAGTTCTAACGCGTAATTATTTAAATAAAATCAATTTATATAATTTTAAATGAGTCTCTAATAATTTCTAATCTTCTAAATTCAAAATAGTGTTTGTCTCATAATCATATGCCATCAACTTATAAAATATTCATAAAGGTTGCATGGTAAATCAAGCAGGTTAAACGCTCTACAGTACCTATTCGAGTCGGTATTGCATCGCAGGTGCTTATTTGCCGGTAAAGTGTGAAAATCACACCTGTCTAGGCACAGGCGACCTATAAATTGTACGAGTATGTAGTATGCAGGAATATTGACAAAGATGCGTACCGGCTTGGATATAATATGTGCTGTTCCAATCACTTTGTTGAAAGTAGGTTACTATAGACTCGTAGGCGTAAGCGTAGGAACTTGTTTCTATTATGCAGTTTAGAACTTTTTAAACCGGATACCGTGATGGTTGTTTTTCTTAATCAATTGTTGGTTGGTCAATGAAGTTTGGAAATTATTTTTCGAAGGTTTTGGCCATCACTGTTGCTTTTGGGTATTTGCGGTTCGACCATTTTATGAAAATAGTTTAGTACCTATCCTAATTTGTAAAGTGGGCTCCAGAGAAACCATGTAAAAAACAATGCAAGGGGGTGAGGTTTCTGTGGAGCCCACTGTACCAAGTTTTGGGCAAACCATTCAGTAGTGTTCCAACTACAAGATTAATGTAAATGAGTGACTGCTCTTATCGGGAACAATGAGATATAGTAATAGGTATCTCACAGGAGGACGCTTTGTCAACAGCCAAGCGAAACGTTTTCATGTGTCACCGTAGCGCGGGAGGGTTGACTGTTCAGTCAGTAAATGACAGACGTCACTGAACAACCTTCATAAATCCATGGTATAATAATATACGAGTAGACCATGCATAAATCTACTTTTTGTTGAATCAAGAATAAATAAACGATAAATCTGTCCGTCATAAACAATGCATATGGAATGGAAATGTGATACTGAAATGCATAATAATTCATATTTATGAGGGATAACTCAATAAATATTAATTCTTTGTAAATATCCGTCCGTTACATACCTTATTATGTGAATAATTGAACAACCATTGAGGTTTTATTTAATTATAATAAATGAAACAAATCTGTACCTTTTAGCACAACAAAAATCGTGTCCTTATTTAAAAGTAGAACTCGAGCTCCGAAACCACAGCCTAGCCACAAAGAAAGTGCCCAATTAATATCAACCTTTCGACTTCCAAGGAAGTCAATTAAAAATCCACAGAGTAGCAAATTAAAAAGTAACAAACGGTGCATTTCTAACTATGCCACATTATGGGAATTAATTCTGGCCTCGCGGCTCGGAAAGCTGGCTGAATGCAGAACGTTTTTTGCCGAGTGAAACCACCATTATGTGGGGAAAATACTGGCAGCTATGTGTGTGGCGTAGAGTAAGTAGTTGGAGCCTGTCTGACCATGTCTGGCTGAATTGTGTCTATGTGACAAATGTATCAAGGGAAAAACTAATAAGATACAGTTTGATGTAGGTAACAGGTTAAGTTATTTGAAGTTGATTTGTTGGCGTAAAGCTGACATGTTGAAAGTTGTGTGTGTGGTAAGAAAATTGTGGAAGGTGATTGGTTTTGTAGCAATTGTTGCTACAGTGTCACGGCACTTAATTCCAGATTATGAAAAATAGTATTAATTTGAATAAAATAATAGCAACCTAAAATCTTAGTATTGGGCTGATGTTTCAGAAATCTTATAGGTAGGTAATCCTGCTATCTAATTACGCAACACATTTTCGTAAACGATTACGACTAAACTGTTTCATTTTGACAGTTCAACAACATTCATAGAGTTATTTACGTTGTTGAGCAGAAAATGTTTTCGAACTTATGAAGCAATGGATTAGCAATTTGTTTTAAAACGATTCAGATTCCGATTGATCATATATTACGCAACAAGGGTACCGATACCCACCTAAAACAAAAGTAGAGACCGCGCCACCACTGAAGTCCGGCGGAAAATTGTGGAACTACATTTTTTTAATGCAATTTGAAGCAATGGCATAGACACTAGCGCCGCGTCAATAGAACTTCTGTGAAATGTGAAATTATGGTTATGATTATGACCGGGCATTCAGCCCTACATACATAGCGAACTGCATAAGAACGCAGTATATCAACAATCGATCTATTAAAATTGGGCCACCAGGTCAATGGACTTCGCGATCTATCCACATAGCGTAAAATTAAGTTAATGTCTGTATGTTTAGTCTACCGCTGTTTTCATTATGTTGTCAACCTGTCAATAGAGCTTTTACGGGTGTTACGAGAAAGTAGGTAAGTATAGGATTAACTACTTACTTACTTAAATACATGATTTTTGAAAGACACGAGTTGAATGATAATCCTGCCGGTGAATGAATGAGTTGAGTTCCAGATTATAATGGGGAGCAAAAACAACATTTTAAGTACCTATCCAGAAACTAAAACTGAGTGCGAGTTAGTCGTACGTATGAATGGTTCCGACGTCCGAAAACAATCCGAACTTGTTGGGATTTTTCGTGCGTTCAATGCGATGTGACCGGAACACTACCTATTTGACGGAGAAAAACGTATTCAGTGAGCGCACACCATTCGTACGACAACGATCATACGTTTACGTTCGATACAAATTCGTGTCCAAAGTGCGCGCGGCCTTAGGGCATTACTCAGTAATCAGCTGTTCCATACAAAAGTGCAAAACTATACTAACACGGATGAAAATGTTTGGAACAGCAGATATGTTTTGTCATAGTTCAGTGTTGGTCTCATAGTAAGAGTGGTTCATTTACATGAGTACCTACTACACAGCTTTAAATATGTTTTTTCTTTTACCTGCCTTTTAGCCAGAAAGCACACAAATGTCAGTTTTCGCTTGGCTCGCTCAGCTCAGCGCCGAAAGTGGAAAATCCAACAGCGCGCTTTTAGTTTAGTTATTCATGTTAAGGTAGGTATTTTATTCTATTAATTTTAGGAAAACTTACAGCTAATACATTCGAGTAGTCAGTAGTAATATGTAGAAGAAAGCCAATTACAAGTTTCCACTTATATAAAGTTATGTATTAAATTGACAAAACGGTACAGACAGCGTCAGAGTAATAGCTCCTACACACTATGCCGGCGGCCAGGCCGCGGCGCGCGCGGCCCTGCCGCACAAAGGAAATGAAGGCGAAAAAGCCGGGGCTACCTACGTGCCGCGCGGCAAAAGCCGGGGCTACCTACGAGCCGCACGGCAAAAGCCGGGGCTACCTACGTGCCGCGCGGCAAAAGCCGGGGCTACCTACGTGCCGCGCGGCAAAAGCCGGCGGCCATGCCGCCGGCATAGTGTGTAGGTACCATTAAGCATAGAAACAACTGAAGAAATAAACAAAAATAAAATACATTACGCAACAATGTTACCTGTCGCTTAGTGTTGTGAACGGGGGGGGGATAAGAATTTGTGTTAGTAACAATCAATCACATAATACCTACCTAACAAATTCTTGATCCTAAAGAGGATCCAGGGCAAGGCCCTAGAGTCACTACAGGAAATTTGACACCGCATCGTTCGCACTGACAGTTTATGATCCAAATCGATCTGGCATACGTCAAGGCTGAGGAATTTGATCCAATCATATTGCTCTTAAGAGTTGGCCTAATTTGTCTCAATGTTAAAATTGTAAACATTCATTAACAGTTGTTTAGTGGTGTAACTGGATACGAGTCGTTATGAATAGTGATAGTTTTATGATATGAAGCAGATTGCCATAATTTGATTAGTGAATCCCGTGTGTTATTTAAAAGTGGTATTATTTTGCACGACTCATAATGCGAAGCATTAGAGTGCTTTGCGATCGAAAAAAAATGTTGCCTCCTTTCTGCTACTGTTTTTATTGGTACAGTCCTGCTAGTACACGGAACCTACTTAATTTATATACCATTATTTAGATAATTTAATGGAGATTAATTCTGTACTTTTCAAAAGTTGTTTTAATGCAGCAGAAACGAAAAAAACATCAAAATAGTTTTTTTTTTTAAACCCGTCAATCAAGTATGTACCTATAAAACCTGAAAACATTGTAGCTTGCGAAAAAATCAATTAGTTATAAAAAAAAATTATAGATTCGTTTCAGCCATACCCTATTGAAAATGGCTCTTTTATTCTAAGTAGTTACATACAAAACTAACTAATTTAATATCTATATCATATTCCTATATACTTCGACCATCTTCCGTTGCCAACCAACAAAGCAAACCTAAATAGTCTCTGGTAGTACGTAAAGATTGCGAGGTGAGAAATTTTACCCATATTGATGGGTAATTTTTTTTAAGAGTGTTATGAGGTATGAACTTTTGGATTTTCCAATTTTTTATTGTTTTAGTCCTGGCTCCGGACTGCCTCATTGGTCTAGTGGTCGCAAGCGCTGCTGCTGCATGAGCATGAGGTCCTGCATGGGTTCGATACTAGGGTCGGGCAGTATTATAGTCTTTTCCATCAGGAATTTCTCAGTAACAGCCCGGAGTTTGGATTTGTGCCCGGTTGAAGTCAGTAGGCGCGCCCCCTATTACATGGGACTTAAACATAACTGGCGAAATGTGGGTGTACTATAAGTGCACCTCTACCCAACTCTTTGTGGAATACAAGCGTGATGTTATTTATTATTATTATTTATTTGTTTAGTAGTATCGTTTTTCTAAATAGCCACCTATTCACACGTTAATAGGAGAATTAGGTCGGTTGTTATCTTAATCGACATCTTGCATGCCTGCATTTTCTTCCAGTTGCAGTCAAGATAAGTTTTTGATTAATGGCATTAATTCTTCAATTATCATTCATTTCATGTCCTGATTGCATTGTATTCTACTGTTTAATAGCTTCTACCGATTAAGGGGGATGCGCTAAGGTAGCCCGCGACATTCAAATTTTCTTAAGTTTTTTGCAATTTACAGGTCAGTGTCAGGTTGTATGTTAATTGTTAATTAAAATATGATTCGCGACCGTAACAAACATGGCTTTAGATAATTATAATCATTACAATCAGGAATACAACTCCATAAGTAAGCACAAACGTCATGATTTCATGAAATAGTCATTCAATGGAATTATATGAACTTAGAGAGTTGTATTGATCATTTTCATGATTACAATTCTATAAATATACATTTGATACGGCCGCGAAACATATTTAAATCAACTAACAACATGATACTGACTTGCAAATTGTAAAAAACGTAACAAAATTTTAATTTCGCGGTTTACCTTGACGCTTCAGAAGTTGAAGTGAAAACTTCTTTAGGCGCGGTGAGCACTTTTTAGGTGAAGAAAATTTACGGAATTCGCGTCATCGTCACCGAACGCTTTCCATGAGCTACATGTATACTGTGTATATATATATACCTATGTATACTTTTTGGGTGAAAAAAAAGCGTGAAACTCGCGTCATCGTCACCGCTTGCTTGCTGAGCTATATGTATACTGTGTATATATGTACATAGATATACAATTCACAAGTTACTTAGTTTTCACTTCTATCGGCAGTCCGCAAAGACTGCCCCGCATGTCTTTTTAACCACATTAAGTATCCTGCACACGTATCATGACAACTATAGAAAAGAGTTTTGTCGACGGAAGAATAGACAAAATGACAGATTGTGATTGTTTATCTGTCATTTTGTCTATTCTTCCGTCGACAAAACCCATTTCTATTGTGGTCATGCTAAGCGTGCAACTTGATAACTTTAGGCTCTGCACTAATAACTCCACTTCAAAATGTATTCGTAAGAAAATTTAAAGGTAGGATCATAGGTAAAACCCATGCTTGATACTTCCTTAACAAATTCATAACATATTTTATGAAAGGAAAGCAAGGGAAACACAAAAAAAATTGAGAACAGCCCCTTGAACCAAAGTAATTAAGTACTGCCATGTTCCTTTACGCATATACATCATTTAAAAAATGCTTTTATGCTAACGACTTCAATTAACCTGAAAGAAAATTCTAGGAAGAGATTTCAAAGGAAAGTCAACAGTCAAAGAGATTATATTTATGTTTCAGGTTTCAGGGACTAATTTCAACGAAAACTCTCCCAAAAAGATAATGAAGTAGGAAGCTCTTGCTATCTTCATTAGAGCTTTGCGAGTCACAAAATAATACTCGTCTAGATACCTAGGTTCACAGCCTCAACATACTAGTTACATAGTAATTGCCTATTTATGTAAATGAAGAAGCACATAATTGTTCCAATTTACATTTTAAGGCAAACGTTTTTTGTTATCTCTTTTGCACAGTAAAAGCCGTGCTAAAAGTCTTTGGCAAGACTCGTGAACTTAAACACTGGAATAAGACAAAGAAGTAGGAATAAGACAAGCTCTAAAACAAGCAAAGTAATGTTGTTTGTAACAGTATATATTTTTTATTATTTAAAACTAAAAAAATAAAAAGTGTCCATAGAGTTTCATGCCCATCTTCTTTTTTTTTTCTTCCTTTATTTTCATCGTTTAACGCTTTATAATCGGCAACTAGCTACATCTTTCTGACTGACCGACTCCTTGACAATTCAAAAGTGCCTGTAAATGGTTTAATTGAAATAAATGCTTTGAGTTTGAAAATGGTAACGAAACAAACAGCTAACACAATACAATAACAGATGTGCTCAGGAATTTTTATTAATAGTTTAACGTTGTTACTCTATAATCGATTGTAAACTGTTTGGAATCGATAACCAGATTTGTTTACCTAATCATTGCCCTGTGTTTTTATTGTATCCTTCTGCTTTTACATTAAAAAAAAAATTCATTTACAGAATCATAAATCAATCATCTATTTCGTGTGGGAAGTAAAACGCCAGTGAAGCCAATTTAGCCGTCAGAGTTGTGAAAGATAGGACATGGCAAACTATAAAGTTATTGATTTAGTCCTGAAAAAAGGTCAAATCAAATCATTTATTTGCTTGCATATGGGTACCTAGCACAAAAGTTGTTCAAAGGTCGGAAGGTCTTTTATAAAACCCTGTATATGTACGGTAGTACGTAGAATCTAGCTTCCGTTTTGCAAAAGATACGAGTACTTAGCGCTATGTAACCTGCATTCATACTCTCGAGTTCCACACTTGCATCACAGTACTTAAGAAGAAACCTCTTTGTTACGGATGTTTTCTTCAGTTTTAAGTGTGCGAACGTTGGAACAATTCGCGGTTCGTTTTATTTGTATTTCTACATCCTACGGTTGTGAGAAAATAGTCAGAAATATCTGAATAGTAACTAATTGTACCTATGCTTGCTTTCTAAATGGTTGTGTTCTGTTGCTAATTGATTTCCTTTATGTAATGGCCGTGTATTTGGCATTTTTGTATGCAGCCGATGATTGTTATAGACCGTTAGCATTCCTCTTTGTATCGTCTCGCTTTCCTTTCGTCTGCGTTTTGTTTAGTACGAGTATACTATTAAACTCTCAAAGGTATATCTATGTATGGTTATGAAATAATAACACTAACGTACGTACTTTGGCTAAGCATTATTCCTGTCGCTGTCTCACGACTGTCAAACTATAAGCGCAAGATAAAGACAGGAACATGTCTAAAGCACGAGCTAAGTAACGTATATAGAACTCGGTGGTCTCGGCCTAAGTAACCAAAAATAAAAACCTACGTTTTTTTTTTGTTGTAAAATTAACCCTCAGTTTACCTAGAGTCCTAGTATCGTATTCATAATTACCTCAAAACACACAACAGTTCCAACAAAACAAGTTTAGTGATTCATGAGCTTTATTTCAATTTTATGATCCACCGTAGCCATGAACGTGTAGTAAAACAATTTTAAATTTTACGACGCCCATACCTCTCTAAAATAGGCGATACTTGGGTTAAAAACTGGGTCATACGTGAAGGAACAATATTACGGTACGGTAACCACAGTATAAATATTTAGGATAGGTTTAGAACAGCCTGCTGTATGGCCATCAGCAGTTTGCCAAGAAATATGAATGTACACAACTGTTGGAGGCGATACAAGCAGATCAATAGCAAACGGTACGCAACAAGTATTTGATCATGTTTGATAGGATGAAGAATTCGTATTGAATACAGACCTATATTTTTTTATGCCGAAAAGGATAGGTTGAACTTTAACATTATCAAATAAGTCAACGAAATAAAAATAAGCAATGTACAACGAAGATCCATAGCAAACAGTAGGTACGGTTGATAATGAAACTTTTGTTTCGACAACAGGTTGAACTTTAACTTTATATCAAAAACGTAACAAAAATATAGATAATGAAAGCACGTATAGTCCCCTAATAGAATAAATCAACAGGTAAAATCAATTACTTAACGAAAGTGCCTAAAAGCAATGAGTTCGGGTGACAGAGTGAGATAACGATACGTGACAGCTATGTGCTAAAAATAATATGAGGAAATATCATTCTGCCACCTGTTATTACAATTTTGAGTGGTTCACCCAGTCTTTCCTAAGCTTTGAACGTGGCGTTTGATAGAATAATACAAAGAGAGTTTCCCACAGTAGAAAGCGTAAACACAATATCACACACACAACATTATACAACATAAAACAATGTTTATGATCGAAATCTGCATTTGAAAAGGTATACAATCACACCATAAAGCTGCTATATGACAGGCTATCGTACACTAGTCGTCTATACTTAACATTATATAGAGAGAGAGAGCGAATTTTGTAAGTTTGTGTATATGTGGAGGCACATATACACAAACTTACAAAATTCGCTCCAAATCTCCGGAACCACAGCTCCTTTTTACAGCGCCATTTGAAAGGCAAATTATTCCAGATGGACAATGTACATATACAAAAAGAAGTACTTAATAATACTAATGAAATACTATCTTTCATTTATGCAAGCCTAGTACTTTTTGTTAGGTTACGAACTTGTACAACCTGTCGTGAACCAAATAAACCAATTCACATGTAAATTATACCCGTACGAAGCCTCCCCGGCTTGATAGTAGCCAATAAAAGAGAAAAGCTTGTTGACAAAGAAAATGGTGGTAAAAGGCAATGGTATTAGGCTGACCTACGTCATGCACATAAATCACTTGGAACTTTAGTGGAGGCACTCCCTAACTCCGTACTTGCAGAACGAGAGACAAATATTTGCACGGCCTTCAATTGTTTCAAGGATACGACGTTTTAGTGGGTACATAGCCACTAAAACGTCGGGCTGTAAACTTTGTAAGTAACAGGTTCAAAGATAATAGATTATATTTACTTATTTAGATCCGTTACTGCTTCTTCAGGTTGGAAAAAGTATTCATTGAAATATTGCCAGGTTGAATAAACTTTTTTAAAGAAATCTCAATTGCTGGCCAAGTAATAATGGCACAAACTATTAATAAAAATAAAAGTGTAAACAAAAATGATAATCTGTCTACAGCACCTGACAACCAACGAAGTAAAATCTATCAGAAAGCGGAGATCTAAATAGAAGATCTAATAGGAAGAAATAGGAGATCTAATAGAACGGAAGACCTATTGAACCAATTACACTTAACACACCAACAGTTTCACATATACCAAATAGGTCTTCCGATCCTATATCTGTGCACAAATAGGCAACCAGTAAACCGGAAACAGAACTAGGTTGGTTTCCACTGCATGACACGTCAGTGAAGCAAGGAAATTAATGTTCTTTACTCGTTGCTCCAGAAACGAAGGAACTGCTCCCAATTCTCTTAATCATGTTGCTCTAATTAGTGCAGTGTTCGGATTACAGGCGAGGCTGGCAACAGACAACTGAGATGGGATCCAGTATCTTTTGTTGTTGTGTAAGAATTCGTTGGTAGATGAAAGAGCAGAGGCGTGTGTGGCTTTCTTGGAAGCGAAGATTTGAGCAACGTTAAAATAAGGACTTCGTAGTACAAAAGTAGTAGAATTAAACATTCAAATGACTTCTTCAAAAAAATGTGAGTCTAAAAACTTGTACCTAACAAAGCTCCACTTTTATTACGAGCTGTAACTCAATTAAAAATGTATTGTGCTGACTGTTCCAACAAAAATAAAAGAATTCGGCGAAACAGAACTCAGTTGAAGCCAGGTGGGTTGTAGTTACGAGAATGCTCGGCCTTTTGGCTCGCTATCAACAAAGGACAGGCTAAATGGCTGCGTCAACAGCTGCCACTGATAACGATCGCGGTAGCCAGCAAAAGGCCTGGACACTGATGTGTGATAAGATCGAAGGTACCTACGTGAAAGGGCTTTCGCGTCGACTTTTTAAACGAGTTAATTTTTTGGAAATATGTTTTGAATATAATTCTTAAGTACTTTTTTGAGTAATAGGTACCTAATGAAATAAAATTTCAGTTCAAATAGTTAAATAGTAACCGTTTTCTAAACCTTCATATCAAATTAATGGCAAAGCAGCTTAAATTAATATAGCAACCTAAAATTAACTTGAACACACCATAAATGGATTAACATTCAATATATCTACACATCACTATAATGTTACAGCACAAAATACCCCACAGCACATCAGCTTGTAAACAATTCAAGTCGGAACCGATAACCATACAGCTTGGCAACAAACCGTCGTGCCTGTATTGGCACTGCCACCAGTCACCGATAATGTAATTTACCGTGTTCGCTGGATCGCCTGGGGCATTTGCATAACAACCAGATCGAAGATGCCATAATTTGTGTGCGCCTTCACGAAGGTAATGCCCGCATTCAAATTTGAATGGTTTTCTACGTTTAATTTTTGAATTTGTTTATCAAGAAGAGAATAATTTGGAGTGAATAGGTTAGTGATGGTATGAACAAAAACTGACAATTCGAGTACCACGAAATTCCAATATTCAAGTACGCAAATAAAAATGAACCCATAATAGTTTACACAAATGAAAATCAATATACGGATGCTACCAAAGCGAACGTGAACAAACTAAAACTAAACAAAACGTATTGGAGAGTGAAATGCAAAACATATTTCGCATACCGAATATTGAAATACGAAGTCACAGGATGGTAGAAATAACTAACATTGAAGCTAACAAAAACAGAAATGCATTGCAGATTTATACTTAAAGTGTAGTGGGAAACCAGAGAGAAAACAAGTAGGTAATTGAATGATGTCATAACTAGTTGCTGTAGATTTAATTAGGAAAGCTAAAGCAAAATATAAAACGAGGACAAAATATAGATACAACTTGGAATATCGTATAACTATACATTTGCTTGAACTGTAGTGATTCTATTAAAACATGAAAATTTTAAAAGTCAAGAAATCTTTACCTATATGTGTTCAGTATTTGGACAAGCCGAGAAATATTTGGACAGTAAACATGCAATAGAAAAGCATTTTTTTATATAAACTTTCCTCATTAAATGAGAAACACAGGATACGATTCCAATGAAAAAAAATTTTTTTTCGTTCCATAAAATCTGAATAAAATGTTGACACAATAACAGAGCAACTCGCTTTAAAATAGGTCGAATGTCAAACTGTATCATCTGCTACGCTAAATCTGTACAGTTTTATTAGTTTTCCTACAATATTTTAATAGTTAGCACAACTGTGCCAGACTCTGCAAGCTGGCTCTAGATCGGCTTTTTCTTTGTGTCATCTGTATCACATTTTATATCTTGGACACATATAGAATTGAATTTATTATTTCCATTAAAATCAACATTACTGTCAAAATTGTGACCCCATGCTTTGTAAAGTGATTGCTTCAATATGTCTTCAAATTGATTAGTTGTTTCAAACTTGTTGAGCTTCTATATCGCAATAGTATTATGTATATACAGGTTGCCCACCTATCGCCTACACACCATGGCAACCTATTTCCATTAACTAATGCCTGCGTAGGAAGATAACCGAATAACAGACTATATTTTTCTTCCATTTCGTCTTTGAATGGATGTTTAATAACCCAGATATGCCAAATGTCGGAAGTCTTAACAACATTGGTAGGTAGGTCGATCTAATTATTGTTGAACTGAATTTCCAAGAAAGGCAAATCTGTGTCAGCCCTGTGTTTCACGTCCATCAGATAGTGTTTGTTTATGATCAAACCCAATCTAAACTTCCTGACTATTAATAGTATTAACACCTAATGGTATACGTTGTTACTGGACTATAAATAATTTATTGAAATTTATGCCTTACTGCTTACTCTTTCCAGTCTTAGTGAATGTTTTGATTTTATGGCAAGATTTTCTTCAGAAGGGGTGTATTTTGGAGTATAAGTATATTTGTGTGATATCAACAGAATTTCCTTATATATCCAGAATTAAGCAGCTTACATAAGAAAGCTTTGTATTGTATGAAGCTATAAAAGGGTTGCTTCGATATTTATTTCTGGACTTTTCAAATAATGTTTCTGTTCCTCTATTATTTACCTAGCTAAGTTTTTATAGAGTCTTTTCCTCACTAACCTTTTCGACATTATTTTCTTTGCGAAATGAAACTGTTCGTTCGGTAGATAGATCTTCAATATTATCTTTCAAAACATTAAACTTGGGTCTAGTGTTTACTTCGATTGGAATCCATTCACCCGTAAAGGCTTACACTCCAGTCAACTAATTTACTTGCTCATCTACCGAGTCATATTGAAACGTCTCCAAGACTATTCCCAGAGGAAATTTACCATCACTTCCTATATCAAATAGGACCATCTTAATTTTAGTTTTTATAATACAGTTATTTTCAGGAATAACATCTTACTTAACGCATATTAAATTAGACATTTTATAACCACAACTATTATATCTATAGCTGTGTCAGATAATCATCAAAGCTCATCGGAAATAGAACTATAATTTTCTGTTATTAAGTTCACCGCTGCATTTATCATTATAAACATGAGCATTTACGTCTATTTCCTGAACAAACATCCCATATTAACGGCCACATCTTCGTTTACATGACATAAACTTCTTGTCCTTTAGTCTCTAAAGTTTTTAATGAAAGAGTATCAAAGGCTAATTTTACGGCACCGAAGAATTAAAAATAAAAGGCATGAAAGTGGTATACTGTTACTATGGGTAGGTATCGTCTGTCTGGGTACTGTGATACTTCAAAGGTCTGTGTTGTGCGACATAAATAAGTCTGGTACCTTTAAAGCTACCCACGTATGTAACGGACGGGTGACGGACCCGGGACAGTAGACATGACAGAAATATAACGGAGGTTGAGATGGCTTTTTCAGTTGTTATAAATATTTTGGTGGTCGAAAGTATTGATTGAAATGGTACAGATTGTAAATAGATAGCTGAATTTGAAGGTTAAACATTTTTTTGCAAGGCCCATCTTGCTACCAGTAAAGTTCATGTCTATGTAGACAAGACACGCGGATATAGTTATACACAACCCACGTTATATTTCAACAGAATTTACATTGAATTTGTAGCTAGCAAAGTCATTAAATTAAAATACAAATACTTTTGAAAGCTACCTTTAAAAAGCAGAAAAATAGCTCATCCATCCGAGCATAAAATGCAAGCAAAAGATAAAAATGAATTCTTCGCTTAAAACTCCCAGGCGTACGATTCATAGTAAATAAGTTAGTGTAATAACAGACACGGACTGTGCCTATATTTTTTTAATCCAGACCTTTATAAAACTTGCAACGCGTTGAAAAGCGGAGCCAGGATTTTCAAAGCGTTTATTCACCTGCCTGTTGATCATCCCTTTAGTTTAACCCTCCAAGGAATAACGAACTGTAGGAAAAAGTTCCACGGTTCATAATTGTATGGCAGAACCGTTATAATCACTGGCCAGCCCACGCAAAAGCTTTAATAATGGAACTTGAATAGGCCTTATTTACAAATATTTCGTCGGAACGCGAATCCTACGCGAACTGTTTTTATGTATTTTTGAAATGTTTTCATATGAGAGTACATGGCTCTCGGAATGAGATAAAATATATTATTTTTTAGTACCTATCATAAAAACTATGATAGGTATCAGAGATTAAGATAATATCTGTAGAAATGTCAGAAGAGCTGTTTGCTTGTGATGCACTCATGTTTGATTGGGAGATAAAGCTGCAAGTTCATTAATTTTGGTTACTATTCGATTATCTTTGAAACATCAACGGAAACAATAGCCTCGCTCCATTTCTGTCTACATATAAGTTTGTTTAAAGCTTCCTTTAGATGACCTATAAATGAAAAGAATATTAACACAGAATTCCTTTCAAGTTCTACTATACCAATACCTTCGCAATTTTCACATGAAAACAATTATTTTTCAAGTTATATGGTGTTAATACATCGCGTGTACTCAGTAGTAAAATTAATTGTATGTATACTTTATGTAATTGGAACTCGATTTTTATTTTAACTAACCCATATCTACACAACAAGTGTCTTTAATATTCCTTTTGGTCACGCAATGGGGGAAATACTGGGAAGCTACAATTATTTATTATTTTCAAATAACTTGAAAATTTTACATAAAACTGATATAAGTACACATTTTTCAGTTTTTTTTTTCAGGTAAGCTCTACGGTGTTTTCCAGAAATAAATCTTGTAGCGTATAGATACTAAGCTCCTAGATTTTCCAATATAGCTCAACAATGTAACATGAATACTATGAACTATGAATACGGTAGATATGAGGCATGCATGCATTTGTGATTAGGATATCAGTTTACCTTTCAGAATAAAACTCAATAGCAACTCTGATAGGTTAGTCACTAACCACACGAAAAGAATATGGCAACGCCTTTCATTTTGATAACTCAATAATATTCATTGCGTTGTTTACGTTGTCGAGTAGACAGTGATTTTTTTAAATTAAAATTATGAATTTTCTCTAAAATCCGTTACACAATCGAAGTGCTGAATTCTTATCGGAAAGTAGGTAAATTCAGGAAAGAAAAAAAGAACATAAAAGAAAGATAAGTATTCATTTCTCTGATCATAGAAATTATATAAAAGCATCATTATCCAATCAATCATGTTCTCATGCTGCTATTAGTTAAGTAGAGGATGTTATTAATTTGATATCACACCGTATTACTAATTTACTAATTGACAACCTGAAATAATAATTTGATTAGAAGCTGATTGAAACTTTTTGGCACTACACACGATGACGCGCTATTAATAAACTTTGTATGGAAACCTACTTCGCAAACTTGTTCAATACAATATACATGCAAGATATAAATAAAAATGTTTTGTAAAAAAAAAGATATATCAACAAACGAAAAACTAATCTAACGCGTATTTTGGAAACTAGAGAAAATTCTATGAATTTTTATAAATAAAACTAAAAGTGTATTTCATTCATAAACGGAAAAGGTCCATTAATCATCTAATTATTTTAAAATGCTTTGCCCTCTCAATGATAGCATTGTATAATGCTGTTGAACTCTGTAACATCGTTGGTCGACTCTATGCATGCTATTCTTCTTCAACTTCTAATCCTTTCAATTTTTAGCTAATATTACTGTGTGACCATCCCTACTTAGGAGTAATTCTTGTGTTACATAATTGACAGCACTGAAGAGACAATCAGACATACTTTGTTGTACCCTTGGGCCTAATAATTACGCCTCAATAGCACCTACAAAGCCAAGCATTAGTTTAATTCTCAGGCAAATTGCGTGTTACTTCTTATTCCACAATTATGTGCATTTAAATATGATGTCTTATGTCATTGCATGCGATGATCTCATCGATCCGAAGTTTGGTACGTGGCTAGTCGAGCTATTATTTCTGGGGCATGACATATTCCCTTGGCGTGGTTTGGTACGCAGTTTATATTCCTACTGAACGCATTAACGCAATCTAATTTCAGTTTAAGACTCGATATATAGGTCGCAGTACTCCATTTCTTTTTACGAGCTTGAGAAACACTGGAGTTGAAATATTACGATGTACCATCGATTCTCGATGTTCTCGGGAGCTATCGGAGATGTGTTAGTCGATTATGGTAAAAATTGGATCGCAGTGAGCCCTTTTACACCGATAAGATGTTGGTAAAAGTTTCCGAAGTAGCAGCGTCATGATCTTCGTAAAGTAGGGTGAGAGTTTGTTGAGTAAACTGATGCGTCACGGCTGTCATCGATGGTTCACAGATTAAGCTATTATCGAAAGGTCGTTGAGCGGTGATACCGTTGATTTGTTTACTCAATGCATAAAATTCGTGTAAAAAGAAATCGTTCTCGAAATGAAAACACGCTTTACAAAATTTTCTTGTGTTCGGTGACATTCCCTTTCTAAGTGTGTCAAGGACATTGGTCCACTTGGATTTGCGCACATCCTTTTAGGGTTCTGTGTTTGTAGAAATATAATATAATATGCATTTACTAATCCAAAGTTCCAGTGATTCCATCAAAAAGTTAAGAACCAGTTTCAAATAATTATGTATTATATTATTTCCATTTAATTTAATTATTGGTAGTAAAGAGTTATAATTCTACCTTTTAATATACCCAGTTGTCAAATCAATCAATCCTGAAATAGCCAATCAGTAGTTTTGAAACCTCAGTAATAGGGAAATAAATCACTCCCCAACAGCATTTCCTACTCAATCGTGAGCGTTTGACATTTGCGGCGCACGAGGAAATTACTACTGCACATAGTAGCAGATGTCAGGCGGGCGGGTGGAAGGAAACCAGGCTGTGCACCCTTGGGTTTGGGTGGTATTTTGGTTGCACTAGAGTGGGGTCACCAACCTTTTGACACTGAAATTCTGTCACGGTGGCAGTGTTGTCGTCTGCGGTCGATTCGGAAAACGTAACGCCGCGGCGAGCGCGGCGCGTGGCGTCGAGCGCCAGGGCGCTTGCGTCGTGCGTGCTTCGGCGCGCGGCCGGTCGCACTTGCGGGCCGAGACTGGCGACTTCGCGCGTTTTCCCTCCGCGCTTTCCCAGTAGCGGCGTGCGCACATCAAGCCTGCATTGTTCTGCAAATAGCGAGCGAGGGCTGGGCCGCTATTCAACCGAGATGGGCGCCTTTCAACCGCGCCGCGCGGACTGTACGCGCCCCGCGGACAACTTCGCTTCACTTGCGCCCACCAAAAAAAATCTGTTTAGCCTCGCTCGTTGCCCAATCCAATTTTAACTATGACTTAGAGTGGGATTGTTTTGTTGTACAGTGCAGTCGAGCGAGGCTTTTTCTACCGAAATCGGCGTCATTTGCCTAAAACTTTAGGCAGGTGTTACCTGCAGGCTTTGTAACCACCGTATACTGAAAGATTACCTATTCATTTTTATTTGTTGGAAGGTACTAGAACTTAGCAGTTACGATAAGTTGTTGTTATTATTTAATTTTTGTTGTGATTTTCTTTCAAAAGATTTAACAACGAGCAGTTAGCTATTTTAACGATCATCAGAGAAAACTGTTTTAAAATTCTATTCGGGTAGTTACAATTGTGCTATTTTACAAAGTGAATTATTAACGACACGTCAAGTCTCATCACAAATGCTAACTAGAATCTACTGCTAAGTATTACAGACGCGACAATGAAACAATTTTTTACCCCAACTCAACTTTTTCTTTCATTAACATTTCGTGGGAATCGGTTTCTCGTTTATTGCGCCGTCAAGAGACGTAGCACGTATCTCAAAAGCCTCGCAACAAAGTTCCGAATGACGTGACCTAACGGAAATAAGGATGTAGGAGTTATTTGGAGAATGCAAAGGGTACAAGTGACAATCGTTGTGTAAACATTCAACACGTAAGCAACGAATCGTCACGAACAACGATCGGTAACTCTATGGTACAAACAATCGCGTTCCCAGTAGTGGTCGATGCATGGCCCCGATGCACGCTAATGGGCTTACTTACATGACACACATACATACACACATAAATACGTGCTGACAACGTATTGACACACTGTGATAATCGATGCCTAGACGTGGAATACACGTTTTAAGTTGCCCCGAACGAAAAAACGTGAAGAAGGTTTTAACAACACTTTTACATTATTCGAGCGCTTTCAGGTTTCAGCCTTGTCGTGAATTTTCTAGCTGGTCCTTATAAAATGTTATAGTGAATAAATCATGAGCAACTTTGAGGATTCAAAAGGAACAAAACTATAATTTAATCAAGTTTGCAGAATAAGCAGAAACTTTACTTGCCCTACTTCTCTTCTATATTCCGTTTCCGTTGAACAACGGTTTAAATGGAATTACTTTCAGGAAACAACCATGGCCCGTATATATGTAAAATAAATGTGTGGTAACGGTACAAGCATACAATAATTGGATCTGGTGTGTCGCCAAACTGTGTCGAACTTATGGCCAATGTGTACGTGGTTGGCTGTCAACCAACTTGTTATTGGGAGCGAAATGATTTTCATTTGTTTTGGACGTTTGAGTCGAGAACATAATGAGGGGTGAAATTGTTATGAAGTTATGATTCATGTTATTGTGAAGTATTTTGAAGTAAGCAGGTATGTTTAGAACTTCGAGACACGTTCAGTCCTGCCGATGTTAAAACTAATTAAAAGTATGCACGTAAATGGGTATCTTTGTCATACGTGCATACTTTTATAATTAGTTACACTGGAAGCCCGAATATTAGTTGGGGAAAAGGCTCCGCAGATGATGTTGACTTTTAATTTACACCTAGGACCTACACTACTGATTTGATTAAATCATGAGGAGAGGCCCATTGACTGGGGGATGTTAACTGATACCATTATTGCTGCCATATTGCCATTGCCAGCCATCTTGTAGTTAGGAAAAAATATACTTAAGTGTAGAAAAGTCTTGAACTTTGGCTAAAAGAAAGAAAATACGTTTATTTGTGGTAAAAATTACGCAAGGAAAGAACAAAACACGAAAATATCAATTTGGGGGAAAATATGCGTCACATCCACGTGAAACGGCCATCGTTCAGCATAATGCTGCGACCCTATGCGAAACAGAGCCCCAGCGCTAGAACTGACCACTGAAAACTGAAAATGATTCAGTATTTTTGAATAACTTTGTCTAATGTATCAGGCACTCCGGATTAATCAAATTCAACTTCAGAAATGTTTATAATTTGTATTGAGTGCAAATACTGGAATCATTACAGTGTAAACTTCATGCAATAGGGCATTGAAAGGCTTGGATAACAGCAGGATAAACCCTAGGGTTTCAGAATTAGCGGGGGTTCTCGTCTGCTTGAAATCCGAGATCGCGCTGTTTGATTAAACCGGCCAGAGATTATGGCAATTTCTTTTAAGTTTGGCAGACCACTGCTGAATTACCATAATATTACACTTATTGTAAAACTATCTGCTGCACGCGGCTTCGGCCGCGTGCTCCTTAAGGCTGGTTTCACAGCTGTCTGGGGGCCCCGTACCGGCTCCCGGAACGGAGACACACGTGGAGCGCTAGAACATTGTTTCACAGCGACGCAGATTGTTCCGTACGCGACCCGCTCCAGGTAGAGCCCGTCCAACGTATCGTACAATTCTCTCGTTTCAGAGCACTGCGGGCGCTATCCGTACGGGTCTCCCGTGGCCCGTACGGTTCTCCCGGACAGCTGTGAAACCAGCCTAATTCTTTTCCTAAAATAAAAGTAACATAAATTACATATAGATATAGATATAATATCAGCTATCTGCCAGTGAAAGTCCCGTCATAATCGGTCCAGCAGTTTCGGAGATTAGCCGGAACAAACAGACAGACAGTCAAAAAAAAAAAAACTTTTTTGTTATAAGTAGATAGGTACTGAATATACTTTCATAATATGCAAAGCTGTTATTATGATTTTACAAACAGACACTTCAATTTTATTTATTTGTATAGATAGTTTTTTGAATAGCTCATAATAATCCGAGCACTTAGTAACATCACACCTGTTTTAGGGTTAGGCAGAGGTGTACCTAATACACCCCCATAACGCCAGTTATGTTTTAGTCCCCTGTAATAGGGGGCGAGGGGGGGGACTCTTTCATGTTCAACAACGCAAATAGCACTGAAAGAAAGATAGGGTATTAAAAACGTCCACCATCTTACTAATAAAATACAATAAAATCTTAAAACAGTCATAAAGAATCCTGTAAGAAATCGACACGTGTTTCACCTATCAACGAGGCAGGCGATTGACTTGTTGCGAACCTGAATCTAACTAATAAAATAAAAAAACCTAAAGCATTCTATGGGTATGATTTTCAATAACTATGAAACCAATATGATAGATAGATAAATCGTTTATATACATAGTATATGTGGAGAGAGCTTCTAGCAATTCCTTTTATGCTCAGCAGTGCACTTACTGCTGAAATGTCGGTTATTAAAAACGGCTATAATAGTTCGACTACTGAAGCGTTCTTTGTATGACTTTCACACACTTATGCAGTCCATTGGGTAAGACATATAGAGCATGGAACATAAAATTTTATGTTCTTGGAGTGCCCGGGACATGAATTACTCAGTTGTTTGTCTTTGTAAGATCATTCAGAAAATACTACCTAAGTAGGTGCAAAGCAAGTCAGCTAATAAAATTAGTACCTAATGCTATTTAGAGAGATTATTTTTTACTTTTTTTTCTATTAACAACTGTTCAAAAATTATCAAAAACTCAAAATCAGAGCTTTCCAAAGGTCAAAAATAATATTTTTGTTTAATATAAAAAGTTTTACGAATTTCATGAATCGTTAAACAAAAAAAAACTTACCTAGGTTCAAGACAGAGGGAAGAAAATGATAACATTTTCATACGCGCAAAATATTATCATTCATCAGTCCTAAGTGCAAAAACTCGGTTAATCATAGTCAAGTAAACAGACACTAAAAAAGATTTACTCAGTGTCAATATTACTATGATATGACATCGACCCACAGCATCGACCTTCTTACTAGTAATTGTAAAAATATTTGCTGAAACCGGAACACAAAATATAATTTGTGTCGGAAGAGCGCACCAAATTGATTTCGTTTTCTTTTGATATGATACGCACGGAATAAGATTCAATATGGTGTCCCATTTAATGGAATCTATCAATCTTTATCCAGATTTATTGCTTTATGTTTGCGGTTCATTAGTATTATGCTTATTTATGTATTGGGGCTTGTGGCTAAGTAATAACAGCCGCACGGGTCGATCCATCAGGTTAAGCTACGCTTGCCGGGGTTGTTCCGTGGATGGGTGACCATCTTCACATACCGAGACCCCTCCGTGCCTTGGAAAACACGTTATGCCGTTGGTTCCGGCTGTCATTTGTGGATCTTTGACAGTCGGTACGGGTCGTCAGAAGCCCGAAAGTCTGACAACCAGTCTTACCAAGGGGTATTGTGTTATCCAGTAACTGGGTTGTGGAGGTCAGATAGGCAGTCGCTCGTTGTAAAATACTGGTATTCAGCTGCATCCGGTTAGACTGGAAGCCGACCCCAATATAGTAGGGAAAAGGCTAGGCAGATTATTTACGAGTATTTATAGGTTAATATTTTCGTTTGTTTATTTAAATTGGTAATAACCACTCACAGAATATTTGCATGTCGAAATTTCAACGGTTCAGAATCATGTTCTGAATCCATGGTATCAGTTTTCTGTATATTATGGCACTGGAGTCAACAGCTAATGGAGTGACATGGGTTTATAAGACCATTATTGTTATAATTATAGTAAAATTATTGATTCAATAGTGACAGGTACACAACTGAAAAATATCCTAATGTATTTGCCTACTTTTAAACGGCAATGATTAAGTTGTCTACAAACCAAAAATTTATGGGACTACTTACAATAATCGAGTAGGTATAATTAAGCTAATAATCTATGAAATGGCTATTTGTGTCAAAAAATTGTTTATTGTTTGTCTGAGTCGGCACTAATATGCTAAACACCCGTTGAACCGGTTTCTATAAGGAATGCCGTATGCAATCTTAAATCTACATCAATCGTGAAAAGAAATTCTTAGTTAGAAAATTAACAGACGCTTTCTGAGGCATCTCTTGGTTGAGAAAATAATTCAAATAACAAGCTAGTTAGCTAAACTAGCTCATGCACGCAAAATGTAGGCTGTTTGCTTACCTGCAGCCACCAACAGTGATAGCCTAGTGGTGTGACCGTTGGACTGCCAGTTCATAGGTCTCGAGTTCGAACCCAAGGCACGCACCTCTGACTTTTCGGATTCAGGTGTGTATTGTATAATTATCACTTGCTTCAAAAACGGTGAAGAAACCGTGAAGACGACATCGTGAGGAAACATCGTGCCTGAGATATATTTCTCGACAGCTTGTGAAGTGAAGTCAGAAGCCCATGGGCGGCTTTAAAACTCGGTCACCAAGTTAGTCACTAATCACACGAAAAAAAAAAAAATAAGTAAAGTAAAATTACAACAATCCTCTCTGTGGCGGATCTATCTCTGTCAATCTGTCTGTCTGTCTATCCATCTATGTCTCTCGATAATGGCTAAAAAGCTCATCATCATCTGCGTGGCCTTTTCCCAACTATGTTGGGGTCAGCTTCCAGTCTAACCGGATGCATCTGAATACCTGTATTTTACATGGAGTGACTGCCCATCTGACCTCCACAACCCAGTTACTGGGTAACACGATACCTCTTGGTAAGACTGGTTGTCAGATTTTCGGGCTTCTGACGACCCGTAACGACTTTCAAAGTTCTACAAATGACAGCCGGGACCAATTCCGAAGCACGGAGGGGTCTTGGTATGTAAGAATGTCACCCATCCACGTGCCAACCATGGCAAGCGTAGCTTAACTAGATCGATCGACCCGTGCGGCTGTTATTACGTTTTATGGCTCAAAAGCTATCAAAACAAAATTCTTAAAATGAAAGAGTTGGGCAAATAAACACTTTTGCCTTCCGGCAACGAAGCGAATTCTGAAAAAAAAACCATCATGAAAATACCCAGAAAATGGAGAGAGACCTGAAAAAAGGTCATCCAATTATACATCTCCCATTAACAGGAAAAGGAATGTCATTGTCATGTTAATGAAATATCAACAGTGTACCAACTGCTTGCCGGGTGGTTGCCACCAGGTCGTCGCTCTATTACAAAAGCCAGTCAAGAGGAAATTAGTTATTAAACTCCTGTCACTTACATAACCACTTCGAAACAAAACAACATCATACTTCTACCGCTTTTTATATAGCTCTGTTAACAGCTTGGAGCTCTGCCAAACCTTTTAGGTGTAATGGCATGAATTAAAGGCTATATTCGTTGATGAACAACAGTTTAATGTCATAACAAGTGAATGCGATCACAAACTCAAATTCAACATCATGCCTGTATTTCTCAGAAAGAATAGGCAGAGATGCAAAGAACAGTCACATTTCTCAAATCATAGCTTAACATAGCATAGCTTTTAACTTTAAATTTATTTTAAAACTTTAAAAATCCCATATTATCTATAATAATATAGTATAAAATTACTTTTACTCTATAACTAAAATCTATACTTAAATAAACAAAATAGGAGTGTCTGTTTTTAATGCCAAAATAAAATTATTTTACTAAATGTATATACAACTTTAGTATACAATATTACTTGTAATAACAAAAAAAACATTTAATATTTTTTTTGTCCGTCGGTTTGTTGCGGCTAATCTCCGAAACGGCTAAACCGATTTTGACGGGACTTTCACTAGCAGATAGCTGATGTTATATGCTGCCGTAAGTTAGACTGTTTTTATGTTAGAAAAAGAATTAGGGTTCACGGGGGCGCATCCACGGGCAGCAGCATAAATAAAGAGGTAATTTTTTTAAGTATTTATGTAGGGGGTTATCTTCGGAAATCCATGAGGAGGCCTATGTCAAGCAGTAGACGTCTATCGGCTGAAATGACGAATCTTCGGAACTGCTATCCGATTACAAAAAAATATTTCACTGTAAAAAGTGCACTAGGATATGAAGGGCACAGGGAAAAAAGGCGACATATCACACATCGACAATTTATACGAAATCAAACAAATGATCGCACTTGATAGATTTTGAACAGGCCTTTGATATGACATATTCAAAACAAACTAAAAAGGGCCCATTGCTTTGTAATCCTCAATATTAAAAAACACGTCAAGGAATAAAAAGAGCTCATTTCGTATCGAACTAGCTTAAAAGGTGCTCATTGCATCCCAATCAGAGTTAAAAGGAGCACATTTTACGTTTACAAAACAAGAACGCGCCCCTCAGAGTAATAACTTATTACTCTGAGACGCGCCCATACCCCCGCCATCTTGAAATAAATGACATAATGTGACAGATAAAAGTTAATAAATTAGCGTTTAATTCAATTTGTGTTAATTGTTGATGAGCCCCTTCTTTCCTTGTGCCCTTCACATGTTTTATTTTAATAAAATACGCAGACGAAGTCACGGGCAGAAGCTAGTAGGCAACAGAGGGCGAGCCTACTGCCTTAAACCGGGTACGTGTCCAGACCTTGGACTGCTACCTAACCTACTGCGTAATAACCTATTAGAATACCTACTACCTAACTAACCTACCCGGGGATCGTACCCAAGAGTCCAAGCTAGTAGTCGTGCTAGCTAGCGACCGTAAGACCAACGCTAGCTAGTCTAGGCATAGTAACACCAACACTGCTTAAAGAATTATGACCTATTCCTATTTAAACCCGACAGAGGTCGCCACGCTCTTTCATCAATTGGTTCCGCACTAATTGAATATTTCTTTTAACAATACGACTTTATTATTCAAACTTGAAGAAGTATTCGTTTTAATTTCCTACTTCATTTAATAATTGTACAGTTATTATCAAGTCTAAATGAAAAAAAAATATTCAATTAAGTTTTGCGATTAGTGTTAAGTTTCAATTTAAAAGTGAATGCGAGAAGTTAATTGAATCAGACGATTAAGTTTTAATGTTAATGTGCACTAACCAGTAATTTCCATTTAATAAATTTAATAAATCCTTGAAATTTACAAATGAGATTGGATTTTTAAACGTAAACGCAATAGGTAGGTACACATAAACACAAAAATAATGCAAAAGAAACCTTTTTCAATGAAGTTCACTATTACCACCAGTGCCTATCCATGAGTGTGCAATATAAGGCGCTTATAAATAGGTACTGTACTTTTAAAATGTAACAGGAAGTCATTCCGAATAACTAAAACATCTGTGCTGAATACGTAAATAAATTGTAGGTACGCCTTGTAATCTAGGAGAAACTCTAGAAACCGCCGTGGCGCCTATTTCCACCTCATTATACATCATAAACCATAACCCTATTAAATTACTCTGATTTATCATACTACTTACATTTTAACAAACTCCCGTAGACCCGTTACGAAGTTATTTTCACACAATTATTAATAACCACAGAACACTGGAGAAACTAAATAATTTATTCTATAAACACTGGTTTGTTATAACACAACAGTGTTGTTAAGATTCAATAACATTTTAAAACATAAACATGAGATATTGGGAGCACGTTCGTTGGACGCGGCGAACTAGTAAGCAAGATTCAAGCTTTGAGCTTTGAACTACGGTGTTTTTGTTATAGTGAAAGAGAGAGACGGAGCAAAAAAGCACCATAAACATTCGGCCAACGTCGGCTTTTTCCGTCGCGTTCGTCTACGTCTGTTGACTTCGGGCGGCAGTGTCGTATGGATGTGCACGTTTCTTTTGTATTTTTATGGTGTTCTTTTATGTGAGGGTATTTTGTATGTATAAACATACAAAATACCCTCACATAAAAGGCACGTGCATTTATGCAAAGGCACGTGCATAATCACGTCTTGAGATTAAACAACCCGTCTGGCTCTATAATCTTCAATTTTATGAGTTGAACGACCAACAAGTAGGTTTTCAAAAATATGACACATACAAAAAAAATACGGTTTACTATTCAAAAATACATTCGACTAACAATAGTAATAGAGGTATGATGTATCTAATTAGATACTTGTTTAAACTTTAACAACAAAGACTTAGGTAAAGCAAATGAAAGCCTGCCATGTAATGTCTTAACAATAATTCTGAGAGTTTATGTCATAAAGAACGACATAAATGATTATTAATATTAAGAACATTTTAATAAAGACACATTTCGGTAACCAATATAACGCCAAATTTCATAAAGGCATTTTCCAAATAGAGGGTTGTATTAATCCCCATTACGCCATTTTTCAACACCACCCCCATATAGTAATACCTATAAGTACAAACGTATAAACTGCTACCCTAGTGACTTTTAACAGAGGGATGCGTGACCAACAGCTATTTGTTTACTTATAAAGGGATGTCGAAATTTTTTAAATAATGAACGACTTTTATGAACACGTCTTAGGTTTAAAAAAAATGTTAATATTTTTTTCAGTCACATTTTTTATACTCAACTGCTCACACAAGATCACAAATGCACTGCAGTTTTGTCTTAAAAATAGACAGCGTCATTCTCACAAAAACTACTGCATAGCCGGAATATTCCGCTGCAAACAAAAAATAAAAACAATGACATCCAGCTGCATTGAAGGCCACTAATTTGTCCTGAAATAAAGAAGAATGACATCATCTTAAATTGACATGTGGTCATCGATATAAAAACCTATTGTGTATGGATCTATTGTAAGGTCCACATAATTCTTACATCCGTGAGACATTTAATGGTGGACTAGTATAGTCTATGGTGAGCATATGGGGGTGGGTGATGCGGGATACGTATTGTCCCACACCGCATTTCACACCATTCGAATAGAAATAGGTTCATTCATGATGAAATAGTACGAGCAAGATTATAAGAAACGAGAGTCATCCTACAGCTAAAATTATCATGATGAGAAAGATGCTTACGTAAGCGTCCCTTATAAAAAAAAAAACTAAGAATAGATAAGTTCTTCATTACATATTACAGCTAAAATTATCTTGAAGAGAAAGACGCTTACGTAAGCTTCCTTAATTAAATAAACACTTTAAATAGATAAGAGGGTACTTCGTGATTATTCAGTAAATCGTAAATTGACACAAACATTTTATAATTAAAAATTTCCACATAATGATCAAACTGTATACAATCCGTATTAAATAAAATAAACCAGTAATCTTCTCTTCTCTTCTTTCACTCACGTTCACTACTTATTTCCTAGAAATATACATTACTTTTAGATATTTACCTTGCCTTGTAAGCAACGCTAACAAATGACCGCTCATATCTATCACAGCACATCAATCATTGTATACTGACCCTTTCTACCTCATTCCTGTATAAAGTGGACCGCACATGTCCGGCATCCGGAACCATGTCAGGAATTCCCGATCTGATTTATTACAAAACTTATAAAAGCTCTGATTTATGTGAAGCTTTTTAAATCCGGAATTTCTGAACAAGAATGTTGTTGAGCTTAAGGGTTTCCGAATAGGCACTATCAACTAGATACATTAAAAGTGGAACAGGCTTTGTATAAAGTTAGCTGCCAGAAGATAATTTAACAGAAACTTATCTACACAACCAACAAATCTTATAAAGTAACGAGTTTAGTGTGCCCGTTTGTTTTGAATTAATGATTTCTTTGATCAATGATCATGTTAATGTTACTCTGTCCCGATTTTTTTTTCCACATAAAACACATGTTTCCTAATTACTTCGACTCATTTTGATTGCCATCATAACATCAGTCTTATTCGATAAATATACAGGAAGGATAATATTTTGTAGAGATGATTTCTGATTTCTGGAAAAATACCATAGATTGTATTGCTTATTACAACATAAACGTTCGGCGCAATGTTCTATGTTTTTTAACAGTCTAATTTTATCGGTCCAGTTGAGAACATGAAAGATAACTTTTATGGCCCGTTCCAATAAACCGATAGTGTTTTACTGACGAAGAAATTAGCCACACTATCTGCTTGAAGAAGACTTTCAAAGGGCAGCCAAATATGGCCACTTGTACGAGAAAAGAAACCTTTTATAAGAACATCGCAAGAGAACAAAGAATAAAGATCATCATCATCATCATCATCAAGGCTGAGTATATGGTTAAAGTATTAGTCAAGGATTACGTGCACTAAATCCTATTCATAGGGATCTAGGACTTGTCCCTAGACATATACAATGTCGCCCGTATTTTTCTGAATATTCATGAAAAATCATCGAAAATATGCTTTAAAAGGGGGGGTATATCTTTAATATTTTTCAAGTTATTCAATTTTTATTTTTTTAGTAGGGTTTGCCATATCTGCTATGTTATTGGCTGGATTTGGATTCTGTTTATTATTTCTAAAAGCTTGTGAGTTATTTTATCGGATTAACTAAAAAAAATTGCTAAAATTTTTCGACTATGAAAAAAAAAACGGAGGTGAATTTTTTTTCTAAAAAATAAACAGTATTTATTTTAAAAAAACACAAGTGTAAGTCCATAAAATCATAGAGGGACATTGAAAAAAAAAAAAAAAAGAAGATAGACCCCTTTTTAAGTTAATTTTCGATAATTTGTAATCAATATTCAGAAAAATACGGGCAGGCACATGACCATGGGCGACATTGTATATGAAAGGCAAAAGTTACCTAATATTCAATCATCCAACAGTAAGCTATTCGATGTTTTCTTTAGCTAAAGAAAACTTCTAGGAGTTCTATCTTCGTAACATAGTGCTCCTCAGAACAAATTGCTGCACTCAGCAGATTGTACTTGCGGCGAGCAAGAATCTTGAATCGAGATCTGAGATTAGGTCCTACTATAAAAGTAGATTGCTTGGAAAACCCACTTGTAGACAAACCAAGGTAATGAAGGAAATAGTTCACAGTTTGATTAAGGTTATATCCCAGAAAAAAGGTTTTTAAAACTTAGATAGTTCACTGTTTTTTTGAAATGCCCAATATTAATGACATTGACTTTAGATTCTGTGATTACTTCCTCCACACTGACTTATTGATTGTAAAATTTTAGGAAAATCGTATACTTTTACTATGTTTGTAAATATGTGAGCATCATGATTGTGTCTATTACATAATTAATTTATCTGACGTTGCTTCATTTTTAATTATTTTTATTGTGGTATAGTAATATTATTCTAGGTGCATTGTCTACACATATAATTAACGGTACTATACCTATTCAAAATATTGTAAAACATTTTAAAAGAGTAACGGTGGAGTTTCTTGCCCATTCTTCCATACGAAAAGTACCTTTTGGAAGGGGTGATTAGAATTAATTATATTTTTTTGTACATTTTGACGTTCAAAAGTGCCTTATAAGGCCCTATTTGAAATAAATGATTTGACTTTAATTGGTTTCAGGCTGAACAGAGCCAAATCAAGATAAGCATGTTAATTTGTATTTAAGCATTTTTCCTAGTAAAAGTTTCTCAAATAGGATAACAAAATACAATTGATACAGATAAGGTACATCTACCTAGTAAGTTATTACAAGTCAATGACGCATCATCAGCAGCCTGATCTTATTTGAGGTCAGCACACTATTTTCTCTTTCCTCCGTAAACCTACCACACCTGCTTCTACCTAATTCATACTTTGATCATAATCACAGTACCATTGACCGGCAGGCGGTGAGCACAAACAGACGTTATCATCGGCGCGTGCGCACGTTTTAGCTGTTTAACTGTTTACGTGACCACCAGCTGTCATAACATCATACGGTAGCCGTGCACTAACAGATTTCATCTCTTGATTTTAAATTTGACTTTGTATGTTATATTAAACCAGACTGGTGTAACTTTTTTAAAAGTTAGATGCAGCGGGGCCGAGTAGAAACTGTTGAATGGCATTTTCACTCTGCTCATGTAGCCCTATGTTACTCGTAAGAGACTGGGGTATTCCTCGAAGCGCACCAACTTTGAAACGCACCAAAGTATTCCTCGAAACGCACCAACGATGAAACACACAGAAGAGCATGAAGGATTCGTAGTAAATGATATTGATGGACGTTTTAAAATTCAACTGTCCGAATTGTTTATTTATTAAAACTACCAGGAAAGCAGAAATGAACTGGAACTAGGTGCTTTAGCGACTTACTACTTTGCTCAAAAAAACAGGAAAATACAGGAATAAAATTATAATATTTTATTATAGTATAATAAAAAAAAAAAATTGTTAGCGCACCTGAATGGTGCGTTTCGAGGAATAATTTTGGTGCGCTTCATTTGGTGCATTTCAAAGTTGGAGCGCTTCGATGAATACCCCAGTCTCTTAAGAGTAACATAGGGTTACATGAGCAGAGTGAAAATGCCATTCAACAGTTTCTACTCGGCCCTGCTGCATATAACTTTAAAAAAACTTACTCTGGTTTAATGTAACATACAAAGTCAAATATAAAATCAAGAGATGAAATCTACTACCCCTATATTTGTTGTAACGGGATGAGCAAAGCGGACTGACGCCGACGACCTAGTAAAAGTTGCGGGAATCCCTTAGATGCCAGCAGACCACCATGACCAGTCGTCAAGCCAATTCTTTGAGGAAGCCTGAGGCAGGATTTCAAGCAATAGATGAATAGACGTCTTTTGGCCGACATGGGAAGTTTGTTCAACTTAACTAAGTATTGAAGTTTTATGAAGTTATATCTAAGTCTATTGGTGAAATCAAACAATTTCCCGGTAAGATACTAAACCGATTAAATACTGTGCAGTTTATGGATTTAGTGCATCTGATCAGATATAAAGTGTAGCCTCAATAAAACGATAGTTTAGCTAGCCATTAGCAATCATTTCAGTGAAGTTACCAGACGTCGCCGTCGATCTAAAGCGAATCGATTTAAATCAACAATAAAATTTATATTGATTGAAAATCAATCATAGTTTCACATTTGCGTAAGTGGGTTTGTCTAAATCGAACTTTATTAGAAAGTATTTTAAGGTCTAGTTTCATCCATTTACTGTCTGTAGGTTAATTGAAGCCATTTATGTCCAATTCGACCGTTAATGATTCTTACTACCAAACACTAATACATAATATAAATATTATCTTAGTTAATTTACTAAGGCGTGACTTTCCGGAAATCCATTATGAAATACAATAGTATTATTAGAAATATAATAGACGATGTATATTTAGTAACCTAATCCTTCCTAAGCTTATCCTAATCCTAAGCTTATCCTAATCCTAAGCTTATCCTAATCCTAAGCTTATCCTAATCCTAAGCTTAGCTTAGCTCAGCTTTGATTTGTTGTTAAAGAGTCAAAAAGAACCCTGTAAGAAATCGACACTTGTTTCACCTCTCAACGAAGCATCCTCAAGATGACGATCGACTTGTTGCGAACCCGGACCCGACTTGTGGACACGTCAAGCGTCGAGAGCAGAGAAGCTCACGAAGAACGAAGAAGAGAGAGAACACGTGTCGATTTCTTACAGGGTTCTTTATGACTCTCTAAGAACAGTTAAGTGGACTAGGTTACTAAATATACCTACGTCATCTATTGTATATATGATCTTATCCAATATTGAGGCATAATTTACACAGCTTAGCATAGTGGAAACTTTTTATCTGTTAAAAGCTTTTACAGGAAAAACGACTTCAGAATTTTAAGGAATAAGTACCTATCTACAATGATTGCTACTATTCCTCCAGTACAAATTTCGGTCATGGCGACCAATCTCAGCGGAGACCAGTCTTCGGGAGACATAATAGTGCAAAAGTGTGTGCGCAGACACAGGTGCACTCTCTCTCATCTCTCACTCTCAATCCGACACAACCGTAGAGAGATCCGGCGTAGGGCCAACGGCTTAACGTGCTTTTCAACGCACGGTGGTATCACATCGCCAACTTCCAAACTCCGGGCTGCTACTAAGAAATTCCTAATGGAAAACCTAATAACACTTTGCCTGACCCGGAAATCGAACCCAGGATCCCACGCTCAGCAGTCGCGCTTACGACTACAAGTTCAACGGGGGGCAGTTCAAATCTCGTATGCACCTACCAAGTGTTTAGTAACCCCAACATTTTATTATTAAACAAGAGATGCAGGTAGGTATGTACATATTCACAAAGTCATAGCACAGATAATATAATACTGCGTGTCATAGATATTTTAACAATGATTGTAAACCGAAACTGATAGGTTCAGCATTACAGAATTTTATGACTCTTAAGGAAAACTATTTTCGTTGCAGTCATAGGTTATCCTAACCTCACCACAACCGAGTCCGGTACCGATTCAAGATGTATTTGTTAATTTACCAGACAAATACAATAATTGCAAAGATTGCTAACCTTTATGTTCTTGTTCACAGCCATGAATCAATCAATTTTTCACTAAGTATAGGCAAATAAACTCAAGAGTCTCGCATATTAATTGAGTGCTGATTAAATGTCAACAGCCAGTACTGAACAGTCATGGCTGAATAGACACTCTGCCTTGAGGTCAAGTTGCCTGCCGTTAAGTATTATTATTGCTTATAAAAGTTTATGATAGTCTTTAGATATTATTTATGTCTTGTTATAATCTAGTTATAACAGGGTGTTGTATATTATTTTACACGTACTTTAACCTAAAGCACCGTCATGCATTATTACAAATTTTCTAAAAGAGAACATGACGAACTTGCTGCCGGTTGTTCAGGCAAGAATAATATGATCAATTTTCGATGTCGCTAGCTAACCAGATATTGCAATACAACTCATTAAAAAAAACACTGTATTGAATAGATTATGTCAATAATAAATGAAAATAAATTGACTTATACAGTCAAATAAAATAAACTAAACAATTATATGAACTCGTATAACCTGTCGGTTAAGCTAGGTCATTCTGGAGAAAGAACATATACATTGTCTTGATTTAATCACAGCGACCAACTAACTATTCAGCGTATCTAGAACACATGTTTGTTGCTGAGTACTCGTAGAATTAGTCCCAAGCCTTTTTGTCGTCATCAATTCATACATATATGTATTTCTGACCTAGGTAGGAGGTCTAGTAGAAACGAAATACCGGTTCGGCCATTAGTTAAACAATAAAATAAAGAAGTTACAAATAAACAAATGTTAACCACATTCCAAAATATGTAATGCTTTCCTTTTCTTCCAAACCCATAGTCACTCATCTTCAAAACACCGCACCGGTACGCTCAATTAAAAAAAAAACACAACCAAAGCGCCTCCGCTGTCGTGACCTACTTCCAAATGATAAAGAATAACGGGTTTCTTACACATGCATACATTTACATAAGTACCACCATACGTCATTTCCTGTAAACAAGAATAAAAATGTCATTCAACTGCACGAGAAAACCGGAACTCGTAGTGATGTGACATGCACATTCTGTTGTAACATTATTATTTCAATTAGTCGATTTACGAGGTTTATCCGGCCTCTAATTCGATAAGCCGTTTCTTTAATTTAAATAAATTGTCCAGTCATTTTCTGTTATGAGATAGACGCATTTAATCATTAGTGTAGCTGTAATTTCTTCTGATAGTGAGATATTAGTTTAAATTAGCTAAACCTTGATGGTATTAGAAATTATACGTGGCTTCAATATGCTTCATTAAGAGAAGAAATTACATTAAATGACGTTGAATTTCTGAGTCAATTTGAATGTAACAGAAATTGAGACATAATTTAATTAGATTGTGTTATAATAAATACATTAATAATCAATAATTTCTTCATTTGAAACTTTACATAGTTAGTTGTTCAAATGCTAGACAATACAATCATCCATTGATACATTTCCTGTTTAAAAATTAACAATATCGTGTAGGTACTGAATACCAAAACGCAATAAAAAATCCTCGTTTATTTTAGTTGCTACTTTCTCAAATAACCACGTACGGAGAACTTTAGATCCGGCCGGAAAAAGGGTTCATTGTCCGTTTTATGTAATCACTATTCAAGGCGTACATACAGTCCGCTCCTGATAATAATTTTATGCATGAATAATGGAGTTTTCCCTTATTAAATATCCTACGTAGGTAGAGCATTCATGTAACAAAATTATAAACAATTAGCTTCCACCAGAAGTAACGCCGGTAATAATGTAGCATTCTACTGGTGTTTTTTTTTTTTTAATCTGTCCAGTTGTTTGTGAATTTATTTCAAACAAAAATACGGATATTTTCTCTTAATATTAATTTAGAAGAAGAATATTTAAAAAACAAAAAACAACAACACAACTATGATTACTCCAAATATTTTTATAAAGTAACTTTGCCAATGTTGATTTAGCAATCAGTATTCAAGATATTCATACCTAAGTTAGTATGCACCTACTTACTACTTAAAAATGTATTGTTAAATATATACTTGCAGGTGTGTCCAACTGACCACCAAAGAAGCTAGGGGTTATGAAATAAACACAGACATACCTAATTACTTTTTACTACGAAAAAAAATAAAAATAGATAATAAAAAAAATATTAACAATAATGTTGGTACAACTCATCTATCCTATACAAAAACACAAAGTACGGCAATAGAAACAACCTGCTGAATAATCATATTGGCCAATGAATGCTTTTAAAAAAATGGCAATGGAATCTATATCGAATAAACGTCTACAACAGTCCTAGGGGATATATGTAGCTATAATTGTTGAAGCCAGAGCCATTAGCGGTCACAGTATGATTAGTCGCCTCTTACGAGTTAACGACACCCACGGGACATGATGGAGAATTCTACTCGATCTTGGCAACTAGGAAAAGCTTTGCCATAGGTAATAACTATATTAGGTATAAAAATAAGATGTGCCCAGCTTTTGGCGTAAGTGATTCAAATTCCTCATGTAAAGTTTTCTGTTTCAGAAACCGAGCATTATGAGTTAAGTTGGAAAAGTTTAAAAACCTGTTTTTTTTACCATAATGAAGTAGAAGAGATAATGTAACTGAACAACATAACATCACACCGGTATTCCTAGAAACTATTACATAACTGTGAATAAATGACTAGAACAAATTAAAAGTCTTTTTGTCCACTTTTTTTTTTGTTGTGTGTAGGAAACTATCAAATAACTTCTCCCGCTCTGGGCGGAGCGGGAGGATGTGTCAGACTTTTACTGACTAAAACCCACCCGTGTTCCTTCCGTTGCCTGTGTGCCGGGGCCGCGATATCCCTTTCGGACAAACTTGCAACCCTGGCAGTCTTTGTTTACCCTGAGGACTAACACGACATAACACAAAAAAAAAACAAAAGTATAGGGTAAACTCAAGGCTCATTATGCAACATTAATGCAGCCCGGAGTCCGGATATTGCCAGCCAGTGTGTACTACACCCACGACTGAGCGGTCTCGTGGACTAATCGATTATGTGGGAGATTTTAATATTCCTTTGTCAGTTGACGCTTTCGTGTGGACGTAATTATGCAAGGTAACTTTGTAAGTTGATATTTTTATTATGTTTTATTAATTTCTTGCACAGTACTGTTGACGTAAGACAATTAAGCTTTTAATGTAATTAAAAAAGATAAATGTATATGTCGTAGGATGATTTGATAATTCGAATTTTCGCGATAACCCTGGAAGTAGCGGTTGGTCACTGTTCTAACCTAACCTATTTCAACCATGTTGCTGGCAGACATGTTTTCACCATTTTCTAATTATCCGTGTTTTAGCAATATCCCTAGAGGGTTTTCGCGAAAATTCGAATAGGGATGACGACAAAAATCATTTTTTTTGTCCGTATTTGAGATTATAAAAAAATATTCGACACGTATTTTTCTATTTTTACGTACGACGATACATTGAGGTTAAATGTGCCAAAACATTTTCTAATTTTTTAAGGGCATCACGCAGTTGACTTCTGAGGAGGTTGTAGCTGCTTAACCAGACTTTCCTGTGGCTGCCTTAAGCTACTAATTTAAAGCCTCCAGACAGGGCTGCCATGACGTCACGAGTCACGAGTATGTAGATATTATACATACTAGTGACGTAGCGACCCCCACTCCCCAACCTAAAATGCATTTTATCTAAGTATTTTTTTAATAATATGATAAAGCAAAATATACGTGTCTAATATTTTTTTATTATCTGACTGACAGACTAATTAGAATTTAATTTTTTTTACTCATGCATCATCCCTATTATCAAATCATCCTACGACATTTACAAAGCATGGAGCTTTGTAGACATTGATGTTTTTGGTATCAGATATTTGTAACCACCGGAATTAATAATACACCAAATCTGGACGGAATTCCCGTGCCTTTGCTATAGGTAGATAGGTCTATACCTATCTACCTATAGCAAAGGCACACAAACTCTATTAAATTATTAGCTTTTTAATTACTTAATTTGGTTGTAAGATACGAAAAGAGTATGTACCTATTTATATAATGATCAACAACTTAACAAAGATATCAAACATATTTTCGTAGCCTTCCAAATCGAATCTCAAAAGACCGTCTCACTATCAAACAGAAATGGCGTCACAACAACGTCATTTTAAAGCTACCATTACAAGAACGATACTACCACCCTATTTAATATGCGTGCACGTCGGCATCAAGGCGCATGCACTGAGGGTGCGACAGACAGCCTGCCGCCCCCCGGGAGCCGGGGTCGATGACCGCACCAAA
Organism: Agrochola macilenta; assembly: GCA_916701695.1. Taxonomy (NCBI): domain Eukaryota; kingdom Metazoa; phylum Arthropoda; class Insecta; order Lepidoptera; family Noctuidae; genus Agrochola; species Agrochola macilenta. Next base: position 14,394,447 of record OU753560.1, on the reverse strand, counting down.
ACAAAGACCACCACCACACCACCTGTAGCCACCACTGGCTTATTGCGATCGATATCATCATTATTGCTACTTGTATTGTTTGAATGATAGGGAGATCTGGTGGGGGTGAATGAACAATGGTTTTGATTGCCAGAAAAAGATCCTGAAAATAAAGAAATACCAGGGTTCTTTACGTTGTCTGTTCCTGAAGGGTCTTTAAGAGGCGTATTACAAAAATGCGCATAGATGCATGATTTCCCCGTTGAAATTGAATACCTACTATTCGTTGGTTAGTACATAAAATAACAATTACTTGGTAAAAATAGTTCGTTTACTCTTCTACAATAATAATAAAGCGATTTTTTCATATTTATTTATTTATCTAGCAATAATCTTTCTCCTGATGCATGTTTTGGCAAGAACTCATGTAGAGCTCATTTGAGAGATCTAATTTGCGGATTCTGTTGAATATAATTCATCAAAACAATTTTTCTCATATTAAAAATATCCGATACTTTTATAATAATAGAATACATTTTTGTTATATGACTTTTTTTTAAAGAAATAATGACTGTACCTAATTCAATTTTCTACTGACAAGATTTGGAAACAAGTCTGAATATCTCCGAAGTTCTACATCATTTTCGTACGTAGTATTTATACTAAAATAATGTCCAACATTTGCTTAAAAACAACCCTTTTTTTTGTATTTTTATTTTTTTATTAATAAAATAAAAGTAATATTTCACTGCGCCGGCGATGTGCGTTCAGTATCGCAAGAATGTTTTAGCGCAGCGCCGAAATGTACTCTTCTATACTGTTCAGGAATCAATAATTTGCTAGGTAGGTACCCAAGAGGGTAGTATTAAGAGTTCATATTATTATATCCAATTTATTAACTCTATAGTGAAACACATCTTTGGATGAAATCATTCTAAATTAAGGGTATGACTCAGAAATCCAAGGAAAGTTCTTGTTGCATTAAACTTTCTTTTTGTTTTTCACATTCTAACCTAATATTGATCACTAACATACAACTAAAGGCGTATGATCGAAATCACATTCCACCCATGAACGATAACCTTGTCTTCAATTCTTCCAAACAATAATTTTAAATGAACTTTTGACACAAACAAAGTGACAACTCACAGAGCTGTCTGTATTGTTACAAAATAAATGAGCATCAAGAGTTCAAGACAACACAAATGAACACCGCAAGTAGATAACCTTGACCCATCCAAAGATAAAAACGTCATCCATAAAACTACTCGATGTTCAAACACAAGGCTTCTCTTACTTTATAGCCCTGTTGTTTGCCTTCTGCGAAAGTCTGTGTTTCTGCTGAAACTTTGTACGAAACAAATGAAAATCATTGTGTTATCATTGTGTTGCAATATTTGTATATATATTTGTAATCAAGTTCTCGAAAACGGCTCTAACGATTTCGATGAAAGTTGCAATATATGGGTTTACGGGGGCGAAAAATCGATGTAGCTAGGTCTCATGTCTAGGAAAATTCGTATTATCAGTATTTTCACACGCAGAGCTCGGTCGCCCAAAGTTTAGAACAAGAATAATGACAACTTAGAACAATGAATGGCAGCATGGAACTAGTAAGTACCTACTATCAGGGCAGCATGGAATTGATATGTACTATCATGGCAGCATGGAATTAGTATGAACTTTCCTATACTATTAAATGAGCATTCTCTATTTTCACCAGAGCAGAGCTCGGTCGCCCAGACACTTATTATCAAGAGAATAATTCTGGTTACTGAAAACAATAGGAATTATAATGTAGAACTTATTGAGTTGTTTTTTTATTACTTACGTTGTAATTTGTGGGTTTTACATGTCCTTCGTACACGGACATCCAATTTTAATATATTCGATATTAAAGGACTACAGGAAGAAGCCTTTAACTCCAGTTACGGCACAATTTGATGCGGAATCAAATGGGACTCCGGTTCCAAATTGCATTTGAACCGAAGCCGAACACGACGCCGACGCAAGAGGCAGACGTCGCAGATCGGCAGATTTAATAATGCCACTTTATTGCTTATAGTCAATTTCCTTCTATTTTAGTGTCTGGTTTAGAATTGTCTATCAGAAAATCATATAAAGCACTCATGTGATTTTTTGACTAAGAGACAATTTACATACGATTGCTCAAAAATTACTGAAACATGATAATAAAATTGTCTGCCTTTGTTTTCCTTTGCATTCCTTATTCATAACTGCAGTCCTGGAAAATTCTACTTCACCTTATCATAAATAATAAGAAGTAATTTCACCAATTCAACAGGCATCCAATGTCAACCAATTACACTAAAATTTTTCAAACAAAACTTACGTCACACAAAGAACCTAAATCACCATTTCTAAGTTCCAACACGTGTTTGGAGAAACAAATCTCGTCATTGAAATATATCATCTTCAAAAATAAACGCCGTCAAGCACGGTTCTCCAGTGAACGAGCCACACACCATGGTTCACCCTCGGTACGTCCAATAAGCCAGATTAATTAGAGATAGCCGATCGTCATGCTGTGCGCCCGCACTTGTGTTCGTGGGAAGGGGACTTTACAGCTATTTATAAGGATGTAGTTATATGCGTACTTCGTTTGAAGGTATTTTTTTGTGATTAATTAGGACTTTATAGGGAAGAGTGAGTTTTGTTTAATTTATTCGTTAATTTCACGATTTGTAATGATTTTCCAACTTGAGATTGGTTTTGATTACACTTGATTGTGTTTGTGCCTAAAGCAGGACATAATATCTACGTTGTTGTAAGCTTATTACTCTATTTAAGGAACTACTTTACACTTGTATTATACTACTACGAGTATACGTAGGTATATCTCACTTCCCAAAAGAAACACTGTTACAACTAAACGCCAACGAACTCTCAAAGACACTAAATAGAGGAAAACACATCTTTAGTATATCCCACAAAACAATTTTCCAAATAAATAACGGCTTTTCAGACCAAATTCTACTTAAGAAATACTTACGTTCAAATAGTCAAGACATTGCATTGACCGCGATGTCATTTTAATGTCAATATCGTAACGTAACAATAATGACAACGTCGTCGTTGTCGGAACGTTTACGACAACCATTATGTCGTCTACCGAGCCGAGCCTTGAACTAAGTCTTGAGTTAAAGGTAAGCTGATGAAAGGCTTCACAAAGATCTAGCTTTGCAAAATTGTTAACACCTTTGAATTTAAAAGTGAAGATTTTTGCTTTGTTGTTTACCGTTTGTATGATTTTTTTTGTGCAAAGTTTAGCTTTTGAAAACTTGCAATTTCTATAACTGGCAACAAGGTTTGTTTCAGTGCAATAAAGTTTATTTAAGTAGCGGTTTTCTGACACAAGACGCAAACCTGCAGCATTCTTCGTAATAATAAATCTGATAAATCAGTTTAACAGAAAAGTTGTCAAAGCACCAAAAACAGGATTTTACCTACCAAAACGATAGGTATTAATGCTGCAAACAGCTCAATAATAAATATTAAACAAAGCCCCGATCTCCCGCGATACGAAATCTCGTTTAACGAGAAGCCGGTATAATTAACGGTATTAAATCGTACCTACATTGTTAATTGTGGGAAAATTCATGTTGACAATCATCGGCATTAACAATCATTGTACAGGCCACTAACAGTATATGAAAGGCTGAGGATGCTAACGAAAAACAAACTTTATTTAACCTCTTTAAAGTTTAAATTGATGTGTTTTAAGTATGATTACTGCGCTCATTTCACATTATATATAGCGCTACTGTACAGTTTTTGTCTGTCCATTTCAAGATCAGATTTAGATATCATGACGGTGCATGTCATTGCTTGTATCAGAATAAAGTATGCAAAATGTTTGTGATTTACAGAATGGACTGTCGATCGGTTCACTGGTGTCAGGTTTTGTGCCAGACGAAAGAAAACGATGTAAGTGTTTCGGCTACAAGTTTCATAATTTCGATTTTGAGTCAATTCAATAATAATAGAAAGCCCTAAGTATATCGTAAAAATATTCGGCTAAATAAGAATGTTGTCAAAACTTTTTTTTTGTTCTTCAGGTAGATTATTAAAAAATATTGGACATGTATTTTTCTTTTTTTACGTAATCAAAAGATTACGGCAATACATTGAGTTAAAATTGAGCATGACGTTACTCACCGGTAGATTTTATACCGTCTTGTCACGTAGCGAGCCCCCACTCCCCAACTTTAATACATTTTATCTAAGTAATTTTTTATTAATATGATAGGCAAAAAATACGTGTCCAATATTTTTTTATTATCTGACCGATGGACTAAATAGTTTTTTTTACCCAAGTCAACATCCATATTGTAACCATCCTAGATTCACTGAATAATTAGTAATTTATACCTTTTTAACTAACCCATTGAGAAAAGCGGCGCAGTAAAAAAAAAATCTTCTTTTGTTTCCCCCTGGACAGTAGACACAGACACGTCATCATCTTCAAACTAGCACATAAAAGGCCACAGCTGAAAGATTCTTCCCATAAACGTTTAATTTCATACCAAGAAACGATCAAAAACTTAAATGCCTCTATATCAACTTATTACGTGTTTCAATAAGTACTCACATATTGTCATTTTCGGTACACAATACGAAGTTAAATTGCTGTTTTATTGCTCCCGTGTGAATCGTGCAGGCCTTGAATGGTGACCGCCGTGATCGACAGACGCGGGCGCATTCAAAAGCACAATGCACCATTTTGGGACGTATTTTACGTAAATATATGGCCATGTCTGGCAGTCAATCTCGTTACGGTAAGTAATTTTGGTTGCAACTGTATTTCTTTTGCGTCGTAACTCTTTATGAAGAATGTTGTATGGGGTTGTATAATAGTCGAAGAAATTGCAATAGGTACCTACCCTTTTTGTTTTTTTTTTTTTAGATATTTTATTCGTTACGCCTGTAATCCCAGATGGGTTAGGCAGAGGTGTAGCTATAGTACCTACACCCACATCTCGTCAGGCAATTTTTTGGGGAAATGTTACTCCCACATGCGATTGTACCTGAATTACCCTAGGCTAATAAAATTTTCGTTTTTCCTAATTGTTGGTAATATTAGTGTTTGGGTCGGTTCCCCCGGTAATAATAATTATTCTTTATCGACATTTTTTTATTTTTATTTTTATTATTGCTGATAAAATTTTCGTTTTTCCTAATTGTTGGTAATATTAGTGTTTGGGTCGGTTCCCCCGGTAATAATAATTATTCTTTATCGACAATTTTTTATTTTTATTAAATTTATTATTGCTGATAAAATTTTAGTTTTTCCTAATTGTTGGTAATATTAGTATTTGGGTCGGTTCCCCCGGTAATAATAATTATTCTTTTTCGACATTTTTTTATTTTATTAAATTTATTATTATATAGGTACTTACGAGATTGTGACTAAATTACCTATTTATTTATGTGCCGTCATAATTTATTGATATTTTATTATTATTATTATTAACTATTCGTGTTTGGCATTACATTGTGACATGTGACATGATTACCTTGACTTTATATTTTTATTTTCATTTTGTGTGTCATTATGTGACATTTGATTATCTACCTACCTAAAAAATGTTGTATGCCTTCTGGCAGGACGTAGTATGGACAGACATTTATTTGTAAGACATCTGTATAATTTTTTAGCCTATATTCACTTTAATTAACTAATTGAATTGAGTTATTGTGTTATTTTATTCGGAGACGCCAATTCCATAGGTACTATCGAAGAATTTCATATCTAAGCAGTTTGGAAACAAAATCCCGTGAACACGATGACCACATCTGTTACCGGCCCGGTTCTATAGCGGCCGAGCGTGCATGCAAGAATAGTCCTTACGGTGGTTAGTTATGAAGTTCTTTAATGGTACTTCACCTTATAGTGGGCATCTTTCTACCACAATTTATAAAATAAATAAAAAATCAATTAGGTATGTAAAATAAACCTGTGGTAAAAGTATTGACTTACACTAATACCTACTTATTTACCTGTTCTCAATTTACTTTCATTTCAAGAAATCTCATTAAACATGATCACTCTCTCGTCTAGGTGATCAATTCAACACAGATATCTGGAATCGCTACCGGTATTCATATAACCGGTTAAAGACCCGAGTACCGTGTTAAATCCGACGATAAAGGATACGGGGCAATCTTTCATACGCGTTATAAACATTAGTGTAACGAGAAGCGATTTGTCTTGTCCGTCATTACGAGACATGGACAAACCGAGGAACGGACAATATTGATTGAGTGGCCTTGTCCGACTAAATAAGAATTGACCGTTGCCTAATAGTGTGTGCACAAAAAAAATGGGTAAGTAGGTACCTACTGGTGACAAAAGAAATTGATTTTGCCCAAGTCAAAGCACAAAAATAATAGATAAGTAGGTACACACGGCTACACATCAAGCTATATATTTCCAGTATAAGCTGACCTCGCATTGTACGGAAATCCTATACAATGTGAGATCAGCATAAACTGGAAAGGTATATGTGTAGCCGTGTGTACCTACTACTGGTGACAAAAGAAATTGAATTTTTGGTGTTATGAGGAAAAACGTGAGAAATTACCTACGTACCTACTTATGTGCAGAAATTAAGAATACAAGAGTGTTTTCAATTTCTAAAGAATAAGTTAGGCGTTAAAATCGTGCCGAGACACGTCCAGAGGTGTCTTAGGAAAGAAAAATATTGAAAAACCCAGTACAAGTTGACAGAGAATTTTTCATTAAAAGTCAAGTAAATAATTAAAAAACTAGACCTCTTTTAGTTTCTGCTCTACAGCTCAGAAAAGTAGGTAGGTAGGTACAGTCAGCCTCAAAAATGATGGAGGAATACATCGACAAGAATTTGCCATAAAATATATTACACATTGGGTAGCTCAGCTACACATTGAAACAACATAAAGGCTTCTGCAAACAGGCGCGACGCGACACCGGTAGAATAATTTCCGTGAAATTTTCATAGAAATTGTTCCACTAGAGCCGCATTGCACCTTTATAAAATTGTAGACAATCAAAAATGATGATAAGTAAACGCATCTTTTTGAGGCTGGTTGTTGCTACCCACCAAGGTAATAACGAGTGTAGCCAAATTGGACAAAATATGCGCGTTTTATGAACAAATTACACGGTCCGCTAATTGTTGTTATGAAATTAATCCATTGTAACATTTTAATTGTTGAATTTCTTACTTAATACAAGTTTATTATACCTAGGTACCTATTGTTGGCAAAGCGAAACGGATCAATAGCTTTTACCCGCGGATTCGCCCGCGTGTTTGTCGGAAAATATCCCACTAGAACGTACTTCCTGGATTAAAAGTACCCTATGTGTTAATCCAGGTTATAAACTATCTGTGTGCCAAATTTCAGCTAAATCCGCTTAGCCGTTTTTACGCCAATCCGTTACATACAACAAACAGATAAACGGATAAAATATCATCATTACTTTTTTATAAATATAATATGTAGTTTTATGTAGATAAGAGATGAGATAGTTACCTACTCCTACAAAATAAAAAATAAATAACTCTGTCTCGTCTACTGCGTAAGTATAGAAACCTTGCTAGGTAACGGTTAAAAGGCTAATTGAATTTATTAAATAAGCAAAGAATTTTAAAATATTACGAAAGGTATTTATTACTTAAAATACGTAGGTATTATGCAAGTCTGGATACAGAAATTACTTCCAATTACGTCCGAAATTAATTTCAATTAAATATAATTATCGCTAAATTGCGAGCAGTAAAAGTTTTTTTACATGTTTTTTATACTTACAAAATGTAGGTACACACGGCTACATAACATATCAAGCTATACATAAGCTGACCTCTCATTGCAAGGAACTCATATACAACGCACCACTGACTTTTCAGAATCATGTACATATTGTTTAATTATCACTTGCTTCAAAAACGGTGAAGGAAAATCTCGTGAGAAAATCGGCATGCCCTTTTTTTTTTTTTTTTTGGTTGGGTAATCATCAAATGACTCCTCCCGCTCTGGGCAGAGCGAGAGGGAGTGTCAGACTTTTACTGACTAAAACCCACCCGTGTTCCTTCCGTTGCCTATGTGCTGGGGCCGCGATATCCCTTTCGGACAGACCCGCAACCCCAGCAGGCATTTGAATCTCCCTCGCGCGCTCCGCCTCCTCCTTCGCGAGCATAACTGCTTCGCAGAAGCAGGTGACGGCCTCCCATGCACTCTCGCTCCGGACCATGGCCTGAACCAGGGCCGGACGCGAGAGATCGCCGCCGCCGATCGCCTCCGTGAGGACACGGCGGTGCTCCGCCCAAGCCGGGCAGACCTCCACCGTATGCTCCACCGTGTAAATCGGCATGCCTGAGAGATATTTCTCGACGGCATGTGAAGCCAAGTGCCCATGGGCGGCTTTAAAACTTTGACACCAGGTTAGTCACTAACCACACGAAAAGAAGAAGAAGCCGTGTGTGCATACATGCCCACAAACTACCTAGGTACACACGGCTACACATCAAGCTATACATTTCCAGTTTATGCTGATCTCGCATTGTATAGGATTTCCGTACAAATGTGAGGTCAGCTTATACTGGAAATGTATAGCTTGATGTGTAGCCGTGCGTACGTATTAAACGTTATTATCATTCAATTACCGCACTGGTTGTCCCAAAACGTTCAAGCAATTGTGTTTATTAGAAAATATAATGTCAATCAGTCACAATGTGTCTTGAATAGAAATGTGTACCTAGTGAACGTGTTGAATATTTTGTACAATACTGCAGTTGACTGTTGGCTTACATTTACAAGTTTTGCGGTAAATAGAGCAGGGCTTATGCACTCACTGACCGCGCAATATGAGCCTTGAACGACTTCATTCAATAATGTAACTGACCGAAGAACAAGACAAGTAAGACAACTGTATGAATACTTGGATATGTACTTCAAAGGTTCAAAGACGAGAAAAACAAAAATGACGGTAGATATTGAATAATACTATTTAAAAAAAAAACTTGAAAAAGATTCCTAATTTGAAAATAATTTCCCCAGTGGTATGCGAGTGGTTCACAAAATACTCGTATAAGAATCGACCTTACATCAAATTAAGGCATGAATGCACGTGTGGGAATAATTATGCAATTGCACCATCATCTGGTCCGTCGGCCTTCGCAATATGACGACTGTTATAACAAATAAATAAAAAACATCATATTACGCCGCCAAGCTAATGACCAAAAAAGAAATTAAGCACAGTAAGAACCGGACTCCTGCGCTTCGTCCGAAGACAACAACAGAACACAATGCTTACGCTTACATTTTCCCGTGACGAAAATTACTTGTGGAGAAGTCCCATTGTGTCCATTCAGCAATTGTAAAGATGTGCACTCACTGCCTCCTCACAAAAACTGTCCGAAAACTCTTTTGTCAACAACCAACGTAAGCACGTAGCAAAAACGCGCGCGAAATTTAAAATTCGATTTATTATACTTCTTTAAAAAAAAGAACTAGTAAACCGCGTTTAAAATTTTAATGCAAACGGCCGATCAAGTCCGAAGCTCGCAAGCGACTCGCGAATGGCGCGCCGCATTCAGTATAGCTATGAACCACGGGGTCTATTGTGCTTGGGTACCTTGGTTGGCAGACACGCGAACCCTCCTGTCTCGAGCAAAACCCATAGCTATACGAATAGCTTTGCCTCCCCCGCTTTGAGCGAACATTGAACTAGAATTTCGTGAACTTGACTAAACGAACTCTAGAAATTGTTTGTAAACAGACTCATGTTGACTTAGAATGCAGTATTTTTATGTCGCAATAAATTCTGACAACGTAGGCGTTTTGTTAGCTCGACTGTTTTTATTTGAAAGTCAACCGTGGGTGTCTTACATAAATTACTTAACACTTCGATACTGTATGGACAATATCTGTTATAAATCGAATTAACATTCAGCGATCAGTGTTTTTAGAATATAGATTCTAAAAACACTGATCGCTGAATGTTAATGATTGGAGTTTACTTGAAATATATCGAATATAGATTCGATATATTTCAAGTAAACTCCAATCATTTATTTACATGGGAACGTAAATCCAATGGCTTTCTAAACACAACAATTATTTTACAGTTATAAAAACGTATATACTATTGTTTAGCTATAAAATTGAATTTAAAAATATTCTGTTCCGAATTAATCCATTCTCAACGGAATACAAATTAGTCACCGATAAAAATAGCATTAAATTTTAATTTCGCACGCTATCGAGTGTAAAAATAATCAGTTAATTAGATCATGGCCTAGAACCGACCGGCGAAAGTGCTAATGTCATTGGCTTGTTATTATTAGTTTATAATGCAATAGCCGGCCACTGTGTACTCGTGTATACAAATACTTAAGTGTTGTTAGGACACTTTGACAGTCAATCCCAGTAAGGACTTGATTTGTTCTTGGTATGGTTTACCAGTAGATTGTGTCTACTTACGAAATCGTTGAACGACTGCGGTTGTTATAATATCATCATCACAATCATGCTAGTTTAAATGACAAATTTTATCAAGGAGAGAATATTTAAGAAAATTGATAGTGCCTAAATAAAAATTTAAAAAAACAAAAACCCGACCCGTTTTTTATTATTTATTTTATTTTAGACTTTTTAGTGTCGTGGCACACTCATAGGAACAAAAACTGGTCTAACACAAACATGGCCCATTTTTACGCTTTCAAAAACTTTTTTAACCAATTCTTAATTAAAAAAATTATTAGGAATAATTAAATTAAATTTAAACATATAACTGATTATATATTTGTAATCGCCTTTCATTTCCTTTATTTTGATACCCTACTCGATAGGTTTGGTTAATTTTCTTTTACTAACATGGCGCCAAAAATCCGCCACTTAGTTTTTTTTAAACACTTATTTATGAACACTTGGGTTTTAAGACGAATATAACAAGGTATGGTTAAAAAAATAAAATTAAATAAAATGAAAATTTAAATTTTTCTTTCGGTAAATGGGTGTATAGATTTCGACACAAATCTATCCACCCGTCTGGAAGATACGAGGTAATAAAGAAATTTACAAATATACCAAGATACGCGCGAAAAACATAACCCTTCCTTGGCAGACGGATAATAAATAAAAAATAATGCTTTTCGTTGGTATGTAAGCGCATCATTTGAGAGCGGCTGGACCGATTTGGCTATTTTTTATTGTTCTTAATAGTCCGAATTAGGTTTTTACGGAAAGAAAAATTTTAATTTTTTTTTTTTTTTTTTTTTTGTATCGTTAAGACAAGACAATGTCTGTTTGGTCAGCTAGTTCTAAATAACTTTCGTTATTCTTGATCCAAGGAAAAGTTTTCAAAAGAATCATTTTGAAAACCGTACCTAGCTAAGGTACGGTTTTCAAAATTATTCTCCGATGACTTCACATTTTATTTTATTGTAACGTCATTGATGTCAGCATTGAAATTCATTCCACGATCGTAATTACATAGGTAGTATTTTTACATCGTTAGTGTAAATAAATAAGAGGTTTATTGTACATAAAAAGCCTTGCAGTTGCAATTTGCAGGAAGGGTGGCGCATAATTAATAGTAGGTACGCCAAATGATTGTCAAACTTTATGAATAGGGATGATGACAAAAAAATTGTTTAGTCCCTCTTGGAGATTATTAAAAAATATTGGACACGTTTTTTTTTTTACATACTTTCCTATAGGTACATATTACCTACGTATTTGATTTTATACTTACAAGTATTTTTTTATTAATATGATAAAGCAAAAAATACGTGTCTATAATTTTTTTTATTATCTGACTGAAGGACTAATTAGAATTTCTTTTTTTTTCCTAGGCATCCCTATTATTGTTTAATCTACCAGAATACCCGCGTCTCGTAAGTCATGCATGAATACCTAGGTCTCTCGTAGGTCAAAGGGGAACCGTGAAAACCGATTCGTTGTTACAATGTAGATACTATTATATCATTTGATGCTAACAAAACAATGAGATTATTTAACTGTGCAACAATTAAATATTAATATGGATGTAACTTTGTCGGTAAGTCGAGTTATGTTAGTCATTGATCACCACTATTTTGCTGGAGAACTTGAAGAAACATAAACTCATTCCTCCTTCCCATGGGGGTAGGCTGAAACTACAGAATTTCACCTGCCAATTTTTTTAATATCCAAAATAATTTTTTCGAAGCCATTGTCTGTAAAAGTAAAAACATAGTACTTATGTGACGAAAAAATATTAAAAATATAGTAGACAAGACAAACATTTTTATTCGTTAAATGCAAATTTTTTGCTACTATGAACTATATTACTTACCAGGTTTTTTTTCATGTCTCGTGATTATTACTACACTATAAATTAAGGTTACAAAATACCATAAATTCAGTTTTAATTAGATTAATACTGGTGCTATTGCGATCACCTCGCCATTTTGTATTGAAATAAAAATATAGTACGAAACTACTATATTTTTTCTTCAGAAATATAGTATTTAGGCCTGTAATATAGCAGGATACTATTATAAATACATAGTAGGGTTGGCAATCCTACCTGCTACGATCCTTACACCCTTTTTAGCTTGAAAATGTGTTTTTTTGTGTTTATGTCCTCTGCGAGTTAAATTAACTCTTCACTCTCGGACAGACAATAGCTAGACATACTTTGCCGCCAAAAGACATAAATCCCAAGATCGGAGACATCAATCCTTCATAAAAATAAACTTTATCTTTTTTGAACAAAAACTTCTGACGCATGGGTCTTGATGCTTTTGTTGAAAAAAGATATAGATAGGTAAGTTTTATCGCGAGACGCAGCTAAAGTTTAGCAGTCGATGTATTTTGTTTTGATAGAACATCGTCATTAGTTGCAGGCCGTACGCGTTGAGGGGCGAGATCAGAGGGGTAGGATGCACCCCGAGACATACATGCAGTTACAAAAGTTACAAGAAGGTATAAATTAAAGCAGTTACTACTTAAAATTGCCTATTTAAAATAGAGGAAATTTTTAATTGTAACTGTTTTTTCTGGTAGGTACGAGTATTTATATACCAAAAATTTTAATTTCAGGATCCTACGACGTAGCTCCTTACCAACCTTAAACTAATCTTAACTACAATGTTATGAGCGTTTATTCTAAGAAAGTGGGCAACGTCGCAAATAGATGTCAAATATTTCGCTGTTTTGATTAATTTGGCAATATTACTGTATGGAAATATGAAATGTGGCTAACTAGCGTACGAGAATATTAATAATGAATTGCAATTATAACTGACGAGAATATTAATAATGAATTGCAATTGTAAAAAAGGCATTTGGAAAGTTTCCAAATCCTTTTTTTACAACCAAAACTAAATATTCGGTGTTATAAACTGTGAACTGGACATGTTAAAATCTAAGTGTACCTCTGTTCAGTCTCAGTATAATACAGTAAAGTGGGGATATAGGGACCCTACGCAAACGATTATGTACAGATGCCAGCAGGTCAAGCTATAGGAATAAAGTTCAAAATCTATTAAAGAAATCTGACAGATTGTAGTAGCTTGATGAGCTGGCGTCTGTACACCAAACTTTGCAATGAGAAGCTAAGGGAAGTTGACTTTCCGGCGAAGTTTATTAATTGTAGTCGTAGTGATAGTATTTGTACTAACTTGGAACATCATAGAAAAGTTGACAAGTTATGTAAAGATATTGTTGATATTCTTTGCGAGGCTGCAACTACTAGTCACAATAACCAAGTTCAGCGCAAAAAATATAAAAAACCGGGTTGGAATAGACACGTCAAAGGTGCACACAGGCAGGCTCGGCTTCATTTTCTGAGCTGGGCGGCAGCTGGTAAGCTTAGATCGGGGTCGCTATATGAAAGTATGGTAGCAAGTAGAATTTTTTTCTAAAGTAAGCTAAAGTGGTGCCAAAATAACGCAGATCAATTAAAGATGAATGAAATTGCTAGTCATCACGAAGCTAAAAATTTGAGTAGTTTCTGGAAAGCCACCAACAGCTTGAACCCCAAGTCGGGCCTGCCAGTGTGCGTCGGTGGCGTAAATGAACCAGAGGCTATTGCCAATTTATTTATGGCTTCGTTCAGGACAGAGTCACCGCTGGGTCCATCCACGGGCGGGTCGGATGTTAGGGAGGGGTCCAAGGGCACGCCTATCATGTTCACCGCTAGGGAGGTTGGGTCTGTCTTGAAGGATCTGAAGCGGGGTAAGTCTCCTGGACATGATGGCTTAAGCGTAGAACACGTACGATATGCAGGTATGCACTTGCCACGTGTCTTAGCTCTCTTGTTTAACGTATGTATGAGTCACTCGTATCTTCCAGAGGACCTTATGAAAACGATTGTTGTTCCTATAATAAAAAACAAGACTGGAGATACGAGTGACAAGAATAACTACAGGCCTATCTCCTTGGCGACCATTGCTGCGAAGGTGTTGGACGGTCTGATTGACAGGCAGTTGGATGAATATATCACCCTACATGACGCCCAATTTGGGTTTAGGCCACATTTATCGACTGAAACAGCGATCCTGTGTCAAGCATACTGTCCAATACTATGCAGCAAGGAAAACACCTGTTTACGCGTGTTTTTTGGACCTCTCCAAGGCTTTCGACTTAGTGTCTTATGACTGCCTCTGGGGGAAACTCTCCCATGACTCTAACCTTCCTGGGGGACTGATTGCTGTACTGAAGTACTGGTATAGCAACCAGTCCAACTACGTTAGATGGGCAGGTGCCATGTCGGGTGCATACAGATTGGAGTGCGGCGTGAGGCAAGGGGGGCTTAGCTCGCCCAGGCTCTTCAACCTGTATGTCAATCGGCTGATATGTGAGCTCAGCAACACCCAAGTCGGTTGCTCCATTGACGGACAATGCATCAATAATATAAGTTACGCGGATGATATGGTGTTGCTGAGCCCATCGATTAGTGCGTTACGAAGGCTCCTCCGAATCTGTGAAGACTATGCGGTGACTCATGGTCTCAGGTACAACTCAGCTAAAGCGAGCTCTTAGTGTTTAGGGCGCAAAATAAAATGTGTGACGTTGTTCCACCGGTTACCATGGGCGGAGTTCCGCTGAAAAGAGTCACTCGTTTTAAATACCTGGGACACTGGGTCACCGATAGGCTGTCGGATGACGATGATTTAGAAAGGGAACGTAGAGCGTTGGCTGTCAGGTGTAACATGCTGGCCCGCAGGTTCGCACGGTGTACGCGAGAAGTTAAAATAACATTGTTCAGGGCCTACTGCCAGTCGCTGTATACGTGCGCCCTGTGGGTCAGTTATGCACAGGGCTCGTACAATGCTTTACGAGTCCAATATAATAATGCGTTCCGGGTGATGTTGGGGTTGCCGCGCTTCTGTAGCGCGTCGGGGATGTTCGCGGACGCACGCGTTCCGGAT
Organism: Agrochola macilenta; assembly: GCA_916701695.1. NCBI lineage: Eukaryota > Metazoa > Arthropoda > Insecta > Lepidoptera > Noctuidae > Agrochola > Agrochola macilenta. The sequence continues at coordinate 14,379,043 of OU753560.1, read as the reverse complement.
TTCGGGTCGCTGCTGCGGCTGCGAATCGCATCACTGATGCGTCGGGTGCGCGGCAGCCCCAACAGCCTCGTGGCTACTGTAGCTGGCAGGGTGGATGGCCAAATAATATGTCACTGGATGGCGGCACACAGACCGTCATTCAGATATGTGAGGTAGGTTTTTATTTTTTCAGGTTTTGTTTTGTAGTTTTAATTAGATTAGTTTTTAATTGTTATTCTTTTCTTGTTGTTTTTATTTATTTTTATTTAACGTGCAATGTTGTGTATGGATCTATGGTCTGAATATAAAGAATTATTATTTTAAATGTCTTTGACGGCTTATTCCACAAATCCCCCCTGAAAATCCCCCTTAGGGGGAAAAATGGAATCTATGAAAAAAAAGTGCGGAATTCCCCCCTGATAATCCGAATATAAGAATCCCGATAATCCCACCGTAGGCGCGGGCTTGCCGACGGTGAGCGATGGGTAGCACCCCGTCCGATAAGGACTAGGCCTGGGTCGAGGGCGCGTTGTGTTCCACGCGCGCCTCAAAGAGATGTCAGCACCAACTGACGGGGTCCGTAATACCGCCTACACACTATGCAATCCTTTGTGCGGCTTTGTGCGGCAAGGCCGGGCGCGCCGCGGCTTGCCCGGCGGCAGGGCCGGCCGGGCAGTGCCGCCGGCATAGTGTGTAGGGGCTACTAGGGCCAATGCCTGCCAGGGTTAGGAGTTTGTCCGAAAGGGATATCGTGGCCCTGGCACACAGGCAACGGAAGGAACACAGGTGGGTTTTAGTCAGTAAAAGTCTGACACGCCGTCCCGCTCCGCCCAGAGCGGGAGAAATTATTTGATAATTTCCAACCCAAAAAAAAAAAGGTGGGGGATAAGGGGCTCAAGCTCCGCCGTGAGCGGGAGAAGTTAAAAAAATAAATAAATAAAGGTACGTCGTCCTTAACGTAGATATGTTTTCTGTTGAGGAATTTGCGAAAAGTAATCCGAGGAGGCATTAAGCTAAATAAAATGTTATGTGCTTTTTAGTGTTTACCTTGCTAAAACCTACCGTCAGCGGGGTCTAGTCCCTGCATAAAGACAATCCTGGATCTGCCACTGCCCATTGGTAAGACTGCTTATCAGACTTTCGGCCTTCTGTCTACCCACGACGGCTGTCAAAGATCTACAAACGATAGCCGTGCTTCACATGCTGTTCGACGCACGCCAGGGTTTCGATTTGTAATAGACGGTGAGCCATCCCCGTACCGACCTCGGCAAGCGTAGCTTAACCTGCGATCGACCCGTGCAACTCTTTTTATTTAGCCCTGAGCCCACACAGTAGGTGGCCTAGACATGCAAATTTGCATAGGTATATCCAAAAAAGAAAAAAAAAAAAAAAGGCTACTACTGAAAAATCACGCTCTAAAAAGTATGAAACAAGAAAATATTTCAGACAGAAATCAAGACTGACCAAGGTAAAGTCAAATTGTGATCAGTAGTTTAGAAGTTATGAGGTAACAGATGAGCATACATACATACCGGTCAAAATCATAACCGTCCTTTTTGCTTCGCCGTAGTCGGGTAAAAAGTGACAAGACCGAACCTATGGGAGCGGAAATAGTAAACCTTCACAATTTGCAGTACCTACTTAGTTCTGATGTTTGAAAATAGTTTTCTGGCCACAATGATTGTTATTTCGAGACTGCACTGAATGCCAATCCGCTGAATACAAACAGACAATACACATGGAATGTCACTTACTTTACTTCAAACAAACAAAATGCTTTGTAACTATATGAAAATGCATCTACATACTAAATTATGTTTATATTCATATTATCGAAAGTAAAGGTACCACGAGAAGGTAAAGGTAACGAGTGTTTCATCTGAGATCTTTAATATTATTGTAATACTTGAAGGCCCCGCGGTTTCACCCGCATATCTAAGTGTCGATCCCGTGGGAATATCAGGATAAAAAGTATCCTGTGTGCCAAATTTCATCTAAATCTGTTCAGTAGTTTTTGCGTGAAAGAGGAACAATCAAGAAAACGGCTTGCGACTCCCGACGCCCGGGGAGTCTCCTGCGGCGACTAGGGGTGCGAGGGCGCGAATCTTGCCTCTCCTTCACGCGTTCCGCCTCCTCCTTCGCGAGCACAACTGCTTCGCAGAAGGAAGTGTCGGCCTCCCATGCACTCTCGCTCCGAACCATGGCCTGAACCAAGGCCGGACGCGAGAGATCGCCGCCGCCGATCGCCTCCGTGAGAACACGGCGGTGCTCCGCCCAAGCCGGGCAGACCTCCACCGTATGCTCCACCGTGTCCTCCGGGCGATCCACACAGTGGTGAGACCCGGGCGTTTCCTCCCGCTTTATCCTGAACAGGAACCTCCCGAAACAACCATGTCCAGTGAGGACCTGCGGAAGGTGAGGACGCTGTGGCGCCTCTACAGCCACTCCTCAAAGAGGGGACTTATCGCCGCCACAATTGTGGCGTGCCCAGCGCTGGGTTGCGACAATCGCACTCTCCATGCCGCCATGAGATCCCACCGGAGCTCTGTCGGCTGCGCCGTGATTTCTCGCAGCAGCGGAGTTTCTCCCCGGCATTTCGCCTCCTCGCGCCACTCCCAGATGTGCGCGAGGACTTTTGCCTCCATATCCCATGGCGGTAGTCCGGCAAGGAGGCTCGCCGCCTCACGGGAGACCGTGTGGTATCCTCAGACCAGCCTAATGGCCATGACCCTTTGGGACGCGTTCAATCGGCGGGCTGGTCGCAGCCTTATAGAACGCGCCCACACCGGTGCCCCGTAAAGAGCCATGGACCGCACGACCCCCGTGTAGAGCCTCCGGCAGGAGGCGTTTGGACCCCCTAGATTGGGCAGAAGCCGCTTCAAAGCAGCCCCAGCCCTCTCCAGTTTGGGAGCCAAACGTCGGAAGTGCTCCACGAAGTTCCACCGTAGTAGTCTCCACCTATTTCCACTTACTATCTGATTATTCCACTTAATCCAACACGAAAAACCTTACTTATAAGAAAACAATATCATTATGTTGATCGATCATTCCTTTCCGTTGTTCGTAGCTCCGCTAAAATTCCTAACTCTAAGTGCAAACTGCCCCGATTGCACTTCCTTCGTGCACCCCGTGCCGTATCGATCTGGGGAGCAAAATGAGGGTTAGCATCCAAAATAGGGGTGTTATATGGCGTTGAATAAAGTATTATGTAAGCTTACTTATGAAATAGTTTCGATTTTTTGAAAGGTTGGGGCGGCTCGGGGCTTTCGTAATTTCCAATTTTTCAAGTTTTAAAACCGGTGGTTCAGAACGGTAGGACTAGGAACTTTTTGCTAATTGAAGAGTTAAATAGGTTTGATAAACATTATTTTCCATTCTCCATTAATCACCGAGATGGTTGCCTAACAACTTTCATCTAATCTGCGTTCGCAGTTTATTTGCCAAACATGTAAACAAACACGTATTTTAGGAAAAACAACCGTAATGCACATAAGGTTCAGTTTGCGCTACAACTTTATATTTTTTATGACTTTCTCAACAGTACTAGTCAGTCTAAAATCAACTTTATTTACACACGCATAAAGTTGATGTTTCCTTAAGTGGAAATAACATCAATTGGATTTGGAATCAAGGTTCTAGATTAGCCAAGTTTGGCTACCTATACAAATATCTCGAATCCCCTGAGGCTTCACAAATAGTTCCTAGTTTATCGAAGCTAGTTATTACTTAATTGTATCTTAACAAGGACAATGACCCACCAGCTTATTTAAAAGGAATCATTTCAACGGCGGATTAGCTAAAAAGCAAATACTTAGGTATTATAAGTCGTACCTACTTACCTACAACCTTTTACTTACATCTTGCAATGCGACTTAGCTGGCTTGAAAAGAATTAACGTCAACTTAAAATCCGGTTTAGCACCTGTAAGTACTTTGAGTTAACTTCTCCCACCCGTCCAAGTTAATGCTAAATACTATTATAAGCAGGTGAAATATCTAATTAGCGTAAAGGATTACGTTGCCAAAACGTAAGTGAATTTTAAATCCGTAAACGGATTCTAAATTGAATTTAGAGAGAATTTTGAGAATTTTATCTCAAATCTCAAATTGGGAACATTCTGTTCATAACTTTTCTTTTCAGAGCAGATGGTCCATGTTCTTGAACGTTTGAAACAAGTGAATTACATTAAGGAGCAGGTCGGTAACATTTGTGGTAGTCGATCAGACAACCACAAGCTGGATACGTTTCCATTTAGATATTATATCCACAGACAATTGCGGTACACTATTGCGGTTCTGATTTCGGCACCCTAAAATTATGCCGTTATTTTTAGTCACATTTTCTAACATATCACGTTAACTTATAATAAGAATAGAAAGGAATAGGTACACTTTATTATGTACCGCATATGAATTATAGATATAAATGTAGTTTTACATAGGGTGACGAAATGGGCGATCGTATCGCTGAAAGGGATCATTCCCTTCTGTGAAACGTTGCATCACTTTAGGATTTACAACCTAAGCACAAACACCTAATTATGGAACTTTAAGGTACTCGTACTTATTTGTAGTGAAAGTAAAATGTAGGAATAATAGGGATGATGACTAAAAATATTTTTTTAGTCCGTCTTTGAGATGATAAAAAAATATTGGACACGTATTTTTTCTTTTTTTACGTAATGTAAAGATTACGGCGATACATTGAGGTAAAATGTGCCATGACGTCACGAGTATATAGATTTTATACGTACTAGCGACCCCCACTCCCCAACTTAAAATGCGTTTTATCTAAGTAATTTTTTATTAATATGATAAAGCAAAAGATACTCACGGATTAATTAGAATTTCATTTTTTTACCCAGGCATCATCCCTATTGAATGACCAAAACCATCAACGAATGCATGCTCGATAGAGTAGCAGCAATTTTTATGATATTATAAGTTTATAACATAACATAACATCATGCTTTATGACCCCAAAGGGTTGAGCAGAGGGGTACCTATAGTACAGTACAAACATTTCACCAGTTAAGTTTAAGTCCCATGTAATAGGAGGCGAGCCTATTGCCATCAATCGGGCCCAAAACCTGACTACTAAAAAATTCCAGATAGAAAAACTCTATAACACTGCCCGACCTGGGAATCGAACACACAGGACCTCATGCTCAGGAGTAGCGCTTGCGACCACTAGACTGACGAGGCAGTATCAGTGCGAGGTAGGTACTATCAGAGGAGGCCGAGCAGGTGGCGAGGTATTATCAGTGATATTATCAATCAATCTGCCTAGCCTTTTCCCAAATATATTGGGGTCAACTTCCTGTCTAACCGGATGCAGCTGGATACCGGTATTTTACATGGAGCGACTACCTATCTGACCTCCACAACCCAGTAAATGGATAATACGATACCCCTTGGTAAGACTGGTTGTCAGACTTTCGGGCTTCTGACGACCCGTAACGACTGTCGAAGATCCACGAATGACACCCGGGGCCAACAACTTAACGTGCTATCCGAGGCACGGAGGAGTCTCGGTATGTAAAGATGGTCACCCATCCACAGACCAACCCAAGCGTAGCTTAACCTGATGGATCGACCCGTGCGGCAGTTATTACTTAGCCACGAGCTCCTCAGTAGTGCAGTGATATTATATCACTGATAATAGGCTCACCCCCGTATTACATGCGACTTAAACATAACTGGCGAGATGTGGGTGTAGCTACTATCGAAGAACTTCATATCTAAGCGGTTTCAAAGCAAAATCCCGTGAACACGATGGCTATATCTGTTACCGCCCGGCTTCTATAGCCGCCGAGCGCTGCAAGAAGAAATAGTCCTTACGGTGTATAGAAAGGGTTAGGCAGAGGTGTACGTATAGACGTACACCTCTGCCTAACCCTTTAGGGAATACGGGCGTGATAAAAATAAACTACCAAAAAACATTAAAAATGCTAAATCCACGTCAATATTTAAAAAACACATCAAATTACATTTAAATTTAATAAATATAAAGCGAGCGCACCTTAGCACATTACTTACCACATCTAGTTGCGCGCGTTCCGTGTATGTTTACATCATAGCTGTGTTAAATTATTAGCGATTACCCTACACTTTTGAAATATTCTTGTGTGGTGTTTTTTTTTTGCCGAAACTGTACGTTAATCAACTATGTTTTTAAATTAGTTAAATATTTCTCATGTAAGTGAAATTTCTAATGAGAAACAAAGATATGTCGAACCTGAAAAACACAATACAATAGTGTAGTAATATACATCCACTACGATCTACGTACAACGTACCAACCTACCTACTATCATCTTACCTAATCAATGAACTCATCGTATTTTTATTCATAAACCACTCCAAAGAATGCAAGAACATCAGAAATAATCTCACAAGGATCTGTGTTAAACACATTATAATTACTTACCTACAAACAACTAATGACGGACAGCAATAATTACTTGTTAAACGCAGTAAATACACTCTAAAAAGCCGCAACTAATCATAATTGCAACCACAAAATAGTTTACGTTGGCCGTTACTAAGCTTAGCAGTATTAAATTGTGTAAAATGTTATAGTACAAGTTTACTTATACCGGGTGGCAGGGACATCAACGCGAAAACAGTTACCATGGATTCAGTATAAACTGTTACAATGATTCTGAAACCGCCGCGTTGAAATTTTTCGTAGGTTATTAAAAAAAAAATCTGCTGTTTCATAAAAAAGTGCAATACCTATGCGGTCAAAATGTATGGAACAGCATGTGTTTTTTAATAACGCAGGGGAGTTCAGAATCTGCCGGGTTTGCGGGTTTGTCCGAAAGGGATATCGCGGCTCCGGCCAACACAGGCAACGGAAGGAACACGGGTGGGTTTTAGTCAGTAAAAGTCTGACACATCCTCCCGCTCCACCCAGAGCGGGAGAAGTTATTTGATAATTTACCACCCACAAAAAAAAAGGGGGTTCAGAATCATGTACTGTATCCATAGTAACAGTTTTCGCGTCGATGTCCCTGCCATCCTGTATAGTAACTAGTGTCCCGTCCCTACTTCGCTCAGTTTTTATCTAAATTACATTTTATACACAAAAATTATCGGAATAAATTGTCTAAAAATGTTGAAAACCGCATCAAAATCCATTGCGTGGCTTAGAAGAAGTTCTACTAGTTTTATATTATGTTTTATTTTTATTTTACTTTATTACCTATACTAGCTGCGCCCCGCGGTTTTACCCGCATAAGTCTCGATCCCGTGGGAATATCGGGACCGGACATGATATGACCAGTAGGTACCCTAATTGCTTAATACACGATCAATCAGAATCTGAATCGTTTTAGAACAGATTGCTAATCCATTGCTTCATAAGTTCGAAAAAAAAGAATAGCAAGTCATGGTCTACCCACGTACCAAATTTCATCCAAATCTCTTCAGCCGTTTTAGCGTGAAAGCGTAACAAACAAGCAAACAAACTCACTTTCGTGTAAGTTTAATGTGAATAAAAACCACAGAACAGATAAATCTGTTCTGTGCTAAAAACCTCATAAACTCACAAAATTATGTAAAACCGCAAAATTCGTGGCGTAGTTTAGAAAAACAACGCGGTCACACAGACAGACAGTAAAAATGATTTTAATTTATAACGAGTACTAGATGTGTTGGTAATTAAAAATTATTGTATCACTCGATACGGTTCGATAGACAGTTCAAAACCAAGGTTGATGTATTTTTAGTAGTAGCAGACAAAGTTCAGGTGCGCAGACAAATGAAATATTCGGTCATATTGCAACTGCATAATAATAAAAAATTACATAAATTAGCCGTTTTCACGGCGTAACGGCTGAACGGATTTGGATGAAATTTGGCACACAGATAGACCATGACTAGGGCAACACATAGGATATTAGGGTCTTTTTATCCCGGTAGCACGTTCCCGTGGGATTATTTCCGACCTACACTCTGATGAAACCGCGGGAAAAAAGCTAGTTAGAAATACATTCCAAAGAACCAAGCGTTTCCAGTAAGTACCTTTTGTATGACGTGTTATATGAGCATTATTACTCCTATTACTTCATATTCTATAATGACCACTTCATATTCTAAATTGTGAAGAACATCTGTTTGACACTGACATCATTTGGAAGCGCACACGCATTTCATTTATCCTATTTCGCTCCGGTCCAATTGAACGGAGATAAAGTATAGGTAGTGGAACTATGTATTTCTGTATCATTTGTGTCCAAAAAAACTGTAGTCTTGTCACGTATATATTCGTCTGAAACCCGAGCACGAGCAACCCTTCCAAACATCCTAAATTGTAAATATAATTGAGTTTAGTTGCAGTGCTTGAGGAATGCCTGGTGACACATACTCGTACGTAGGATAGGCTCAACTTCCATAAAGAAGACTATTGAATAGAGATGATGACTAAAAAAAAATTCTTAGTCCGTCTTTGAGATTATAAAAAAATATTGGACACGTATTTTTTATTTTTTTATGTAATCTAAAGATTACGGCGATACATTGAGGTAAAATGTGCCATGACGTCACGAGTATGTAGATTTTATGCATACTAGTGACGTAGCGACCCCCACTCCCCAACCTAAAATGCGTTTTATCTAAGTAATTTTTTATTATTATGGTAAAGTAAAAAATACGTGTCATATTTTTTTATTATCTGACTGACGGACTAATTAGATTTTTTTTTTTTTTACCCAGGCATCATCCCTATTCGACCTACTCCTCAACCTTCTACCTAATTAAACAAACAGAAGTAACACAGTAACACCTTCCTTTAATAGTAATTACTCATAAAACATAATTACCCATTCATAAGCCGTAATTATCACCTCATTATCTTTTACATTATCCGCAGTTTGTGCGACTTTATTATCACATAACAGTGGATAGTAGTCATTAACAAATAACTATGTCACCGCTATAATATGATCTGTTTTGTGAAGACGCTAATTCAATTAGTTCATTATTATACAAAATAACCTTGTTGTATATTGGATATTTGGAGGTAGAATAATAATAACCATCGGAATATGAAAGTACCTATTGGAACAGAGTGCGCCTGTGCTTGCGCACACACTTGTGAACTACAATATCTCCTGCATACTTGGCTAATCTCCGTTAAGATTGACCCCTGTGATAGAAATTCGTAATATTTATAATAATATGCTCATCGAGTAGTTAGTAAAAAAAACCGACAAGTTCTACCGTACAATATTTAACACTACATATTTTAGTTAAAAAAAGACACGTTTCTTATATAGGGACCCCCTTTTAAACTCAATTTTATTTTTAATACACATTCTGTGAAAATTTCAACTGTCTAGGTACCTATTACGGATCATGAGATACAGCCCGCTGACATACAGACGGACGGACGGACAGCGGAGGTTTAGTAATAGGGTTTCGTTTGGGGGTGACAAACACTAAACCTCCGCTACGGGTAAGGAACCCTAAAATGAAGTGAATTTATATTTATTTATTATATTTATTTATTGTAAAGGCACCTCAACGACTTGCTCACTAAAACATACACATACAGTTTTAGGTATTGTGAATTCGTCACTTACAGAAGTGTACAGCACTAGCAGAGATCTTAATGATTATTTACTTAATGATATCGTCAGCAGGTAGTAGAATATCTACAACGATAACCGGCAATTCTAAAATGCACGTGTTCGAAGGCTTACACAAAGAATTACTTGAGTGGTATTATCTGCTGAAAATAGTCAAGAGTCAGACTCCCAGGTCCCTTCACACTTACCCCCGTGTTTTCAACCACACTTTCTACACAAACCACAAATCAGGTAGTAGGTACATCAGTGAAATCTCGCGATTATAAAAGCAAACAAAAAAAAAACTAGTGTGATATCGAGTTGAACGCTCAAACCTGAACGCACCGGTGAGAGTCCCTCTAAGTATGGCAAACCACTTATCTGCGACAAATAAGGTGAGGCAACAAATTGTCGCCACTCAAACAGTTTTCACTTGTCGTCTAGGGGGGTTTGTTCAACATTTTGTGAACATTGATAGATATATAGAATATATGTCCTCCAGACATGCGACCAGCCTTCGGCGCGGAGATACTATAGTGTACAAGTGTGTGCGCAGGCACAGGTGCAGTATCTCTTCCCTCACTCAATCTCATAGCCCGATGGAACGGCAATCCGACACGACCGGAGAGAGATCAGGCGCAGAGTCAACGGCTTAACATTGATAAATATATAATATAGAATAGCACATACCATAACATAACGCTTGTATTCCCCCATACGGGCTTGGCAGTGGCGTTAAGTACATGTACATACACATTTCACCACAGCCTATAGCCATGAACCGGGCACAAATCCAGACTCCAGGCTACTACTGCGGAAGTCCTAAGCCCAATTACCCTATGACCGACCACGGGATCTTGCCCAGAACCTAATGCTGAGCAGTCGCGCTTGTGACCACAAGACAAATGTACCAGTTTTAAATAGAAAGAACTGTTTATCAAGACAAATATTGGATATTTTGAAAACCTACCTTAGGATATAACACAATGTGCGGTCAAGTATTTCTGCAAGACTGCCTTGGATAGAATTATTTACGCATGAATGATGGGTAGTGGGTGTGTAAATAGATGCATGTGTAAGGTTTCAAATACATAACTTATATACTATAGCATCTAAAACTGGTGATACACCCACTGTGCAATCACTATGTGACCATACTCAAAAGGGATGTTGACTGGGAAAAAAAAAACTACTTAGTCCGTCAGACAAAAAATAAAAATGAAATTGACACGTATTTTTTGCTTTATCATATTAATAAAAACCGGCCAAGATGTACAAAGCATTAGAGATAGTAATAGTATAGAATAGAAAAATAGTATAAACAATATTTAATGCTGCAGTAGCCACCATTGCCTCCGTTCGCATACGTATCTCTTCAATGGTTGCCTTTACTTGGTCGAGAGCTGCCGTGTTACCTATAATAAGGAATTAGTTATAATTATAGGAAAAACCGGCCAAGTGCCTGTCAGATCAAGCACAATGAAGGGTTCCGTAGTTGGGATGAATTTATCGCAAGAACAAACTTAACTTTGTAGTTGAAAAACATGTTCTCCCATACATTCCGTATGGGAGAACATGTTTTGAAACCGCAAATTTAAATTGGTCGATTATTACTCGTTAACTTGTAAAGCCTACCTACTTAGCTGCACTTTAAAGCTTAATATTTCACGAACGGATCCCAGAAACCAAAAATGGTCACAAACTGACAATATTTTTGAACGACCTTTCCAACGATACCCCACACTATGGGATAGACGAGGAAATAAAAAATATCCGCACTTTACGTGGTACCCTAAAAAGAAAAAAAAAACATGCCTCATTTTAACGCATTGCGTACTCAATGTATTGCCGTAATCTTTTGATTACGTAAAAAAAGAAAAAATACGTGTCCAATATTTTTTAATAATCTACCTGGCGGACAAAAATATGATTTTGTCAACATCCCTATGAAATAGGTACTTACTCACTATTCTAACAAAATATAACTTTAAAACACTTACAGTATAAAATATTTTTTTGGGATTACAAACTTACATTTCCAGTTGGGTAAATGTAAGTTTGTAATCCAATTTTTTTTTTAATTTATGTGACAAAACTACTATTTTCCGATTTTCGGACTTTTTCCTTTACTTAAGCAAATGTTTCCCTCTGGGAGGGGCTGCGGGGTGTATTTCTGAAGCCATGAAATCCCTTTTCAAATAAACCATTTTTAACTATTTTCTGTAAAATCAACAATGTGCCTCTTTTCAGGATGAGTTTAAACAAAGTAAAAATACAAGTTATAAAACTCTGATTGTAATAATAAAGCCGTTTATTTCCAAACTGGGTACATCATTAATTTGTTAGCAGAAAGTATTTAACTGCACCCCCCCCCCCCCCCTTTATGATTTATGAGCGGCTCGGACGCTTGACCGCTTTTGTCTCATACTTTAAATTAATCATGTTTTAAATTAATGATCTGATCTTATAATAAAAAATTCATTTATGATAACTTATGACGACCTGTTTGTGGTAATGTAGTTCCTCAATCAGCTGACTGATTATTTTCTTCCCCTGCTCAGATTCAAGAGTCACTGTTCTGCTGGGGTCTTGTGTCTTTAGCGACCTATTTCCACCTGGAAATAGGTCACTAAAGACACAAGGCCCCAGTCAGATGAAGAGTATAGTGTACCTACACCGGTACTCTCTTGGATAACAGCTAGATCTCTGTAAGAAAGAATGAATAAATAATTAATAAATGGAAATAAAATACCAATACATAAAAAGATTAAGTGCCTTATTTATTACTCACAAAATGGAGTTACTTGTGTGTTAACTGCTGGCAGTGACACAACCTGTTCTACTTCAATCTCTTTAGTATTAACAAACTATAGTATGTAAAAAAAAAACATGATTATGAAACAGAATTAATTTTTTGGAATAGGTAGGATCTTGACGGACTCCAGGAAGTGGTCCTTTCCTCTAGGGGGCTTAACTGTGGTATCCCGCCACCCCAGTAGGTACCCCTATAGCCTCTGTTTATCTCAGCTAGTTTGGCCGGACCCTACATTTACAATCTTTCTTTAAATAGATAGAAAATTATTGTTACTGGAACAAAGTTCCTCATTGCACGTTATACTCTGCACACCTGGCAAATGAGATCTAGACGGAAAAAAGTGTTACGTCACAACACTTTTTTTATTTTATTTAACATTGTTAAATTGTGCCTGTTATTTATTACACAATAGACAGCGAAAGGAACTTTGTTCCAACCGGGTTTTCAACGACACCTGTCGACTTTTTTTATTGAAAACTTACCTTCAATCAATCTTTAGGCGCTACGCCTTCCGAATTTAAAATATCCGCACATTGATTCCCACATGTCCACATGTGTTTTGCAAGGGCTCGTCCTTCTTTGGGACTACAATCGTCTCACGGTAAAATTAGTAACCTCTATTAATGTTATGAAGAGGTCCAGTCGTCGAACTGACGTAGATTTTCATCTGGTGTCTTCCATTCCATTAGGCCTTAAATTACGTACGTAATACAAGAACTCTAGCAGCGAGACTACATTTTTTTGTCAGTAACTAAATTGAATGCACAAATCTGCACCATACAACAAGTGGTCACATAATGTAACCATTATTTTGTGGTAGCTAATTCAAGTGCGACTGTGTGTAACCGTCAAGTGATTCGTAAAATTACTTTTGTCGCATTAGATACAAAATAACAATAATGGTATATGGTGGAATATTGTATTCGTTTCAAAATATTACTGATTATTAGTAATATTTTGAAACGAATACTCACAGTTTTCAGTATGTTATAAAAGTACTCTGTGCTCACAGTAAATCAATCCATAAATGAAAACACGCACACAAATTTTTGCTTCCCGCTCACAGATAACTTTACACTAGTTCGGAGTTCCCGCTGTTTGTACACAAATTAACTTTGACATAACCAAAACGTTTCGTTTCACAGCTACGCTACGCCTAGCTAGGGACATAAAACGAAACGTTCTTCTGAGTTTTTATTATTTCTCTCGGAAATGTTAAAATATGTGAATCAATAAAAAATACAGGACAAAAGTATAATTAGGTATTGTTTAAATATCTTTTTGTATTAGAAACTACTATATTTTCTATCTCAATTGGGCAACGTCGCAAATCTAGATGTCAAATATTTTGCTGTTAAGATTAATTTAATTTGGAATTATGAAATGTGGCTAGCGAACTAGAATAATAAGGGAAATAATAAGTGCAACAACAAAAGTTTTCTTTAGCACCTGCAACCTAACGTCTTTTTTTATATGTAGGCTACGAGTTAATAGAACAACTTCAATTATATTCATTCATCATCTTTATTATTCCAACAGAATACCAAAAAACCAGCAACAATTTACGAACGTAAATTAATATGACTTAGAGCTACCGATAAATATATTTACTTCTGACTTGATAACTCAGCGACTAATGTTGTAAGTGAGCTACTTTATATATTTTAGAGATGCAACAGCTGTCTGCTAATAAAATCAAATTCCAGCCTCAAAATTAGCAATCAAAGTTTTTTATTCAACAAGTAAATTAATAAATCATATTCATTTTTCGTGAAAATTTGCAACACAAGCGCGGGACTGTACCTGACGCTCGTTGGCAATGAGAGGGGCACGACGAAAAATGTGAACTGGGTGAAATGGAACAGATAACGGAATATGAAATGGGTTAGGTTAGGTTAGGTTATAACTGTGTCAACCGCGCGCGAGCCGAGCGAGCGCTACTTCCGAGTTGCTCGCAGCCAGGCAGGCATTTGTTTTTGATTACAATATTTTTTGTATGTTCAATTGGGTAGGTATAATAGTCAAGTCATCAATTACTTATGGTAACATTATAAATAGATAGGTGAATACATGAAATTAGAGCTTTCATTGACCATTATTTGATGACAATAATAAGGTAATTTTATGTTCAAATATAGTAGATTCACTCATCAATTACTTATGTAAACTTATAAAAATAAAGGTGACTAAAAGAAATTATAGTACGTTGATATTATTTTATAGATGCAGTTGATACACTTATTAGAAGCTGGCAATGCGTAGACATATCACAAATTTAGTTGCTAGAATTATCACCATGCTGCGTCATAATAACAGTAAGTTGTTTTACAATATATGGTCGCTAGAAAACCATTTATTAGACGCTAAAAGTTCGTCGCTGACCTATTAATTCATTAGACAACTAAATATATTTGAAGACGAGAATGACATTTTAAAGAAGCTGCCTTTTAATTAGCACCCGAATAATAATAATAATAAATTGCAATTATCAATCATTTACTCTCTTTTTACAAAGCTGACATAAAGTTATTGTGTACCGGTACAAAAAATGTCTCAGCTGTATTCCAACTTTTGAGAGACTGGTGCCTGTTAAAGACTAGGGAAAATCAGGCTAGCATTTATATAAATGCCTATAATAAAACACTGAATTTGAGAATTTTTTTCACAAGAATCCACTGAAACTTTAGAGTATAGTAGAGTAGGTATATAACTCTAAGACTGAAACACAAGCAGTTTAAAAAATCTTAGACACAGCGCTAGACTTGGAACAGACTCGAATATTCCCATTTTACAATGAATTTCAGTAGTTCTAAGGTTCATTGGACCGCTTCTTTGAAAGAAATGTTGAAGATGGCGCATCAGTCGTAAAATCTCCAATCTCCTCCGCAGAAAATTCATCACATACGAGGGTGACACTGAAAGTTCTTAGAAAATAAAAAACTGAACAAACTAACAAGTTATTAGTTTCATTCTCAGAGGTTTTATTAAACACTTCTCATCAGAAAAATCGAAATACTTCCGTTTTTATGGTTTATGTCCTAATTTAACCAGTTGTAAACAGTGGCACGAGATGGGGCTTCATCGAAGCCAATCGAAGTCTATCATAACTTTCTCTTTGACGTTAAAATAATGACATCAAATTTTCTCGCGTTAATAAATTCATGCTGACGTGACACAGACAATTTTCAATTTGCCGCCAAATCGTAAACAAATGACAAATGAACAAAATACATACAACATTATTGACAAAGATTACCATTTTCAAAATGTTTACAATTTTTTTTTACTTATTATTATTGAATTATCTCCATCATTTTAATTCTTCACAAAATTCTGCTAACTGTGGTTAGCAGAATTTTGGCATTTATTACAAAAAATAATTGGCAGGAATTTAGGCGAGCAGCTCCAATATTATTCAATCTGGTCACACTGAATGCAAGTGCTGGATGCATGGTAACGTTTGACAGTTGTCAGTTGTCTGTCATTCACCGTGGTGTTTATGTACTTACAGTTTACTTGTTCAACTGTATCAATCGAAGAATTTTTATTTGTTTTTTAACAAACACTTACTTTTTCCAACGCACTATAGACATTGGGAGAATAGTCGACACCGGCTTTGCTTGCCATTTATTAAAAATAGAATAGAATAGTTTACAGTCGAGAGCTTTTATACTCTTGTTTGCAACAATGCGTTGATTGACACCGTTATTTTATTATAGTGTATTATCTATTGACACCATGGCGTCTCCGAAATTTCCCGATTCCGAAGTCTTAAGTGTCGTGCAAGTGTTGGACTCCAGTGAGCCGCTTGTGCGCGCTGCACCACGGGTTGAGTCTTCGAGTGTTGTGCAAGTGATGGACTCTCCTGAGCCGCTTGTGCGCACTACATTGGAGCCCCCGGCATCGTACGTTGCTTGGTGTTCCGCCGTTGCTTCATCTCCCGAAGTGTTAAATGTCGTGCAAGAGTTGGACTCTAGTGAGCCGCTTGTGCGCGCAGCACCAAGGAATGAGGCAACCTGTTTTGTGCAAGTGTTGGACTCTGATGAGCCGCTTTTACCTATGTTTCCGGTACCCGGATGTTCCAGTGCTGTGGATCCACTGGCGGGACCCACTGGATCCGCGAACAGGCGGATGAATAATGAGGAGATTCGTGCTCTATGGAACTATAAAAGGTTATATTCAAAATTAG
This sequence comes from Agrochola macilenta, assembly GCA_916701695.1. Taxonomy (NCBI): domain Eukaryota; kingdom Metazoa; phylum Arthropoda; class Insecta; order Lepidoptera; family Noctuidae; genus Agrochola; species Agrochola macilenta. The sequence continues at coordinate 14,362,489 of OU753560.1, read as the reverse complement.
GCACCCATGAATCTTGCATAGAGTTTGCCGAGCAGAGAGGCATGATACCCACAATGAAGATGTGTACTTATCACCATCGTCCCATGACAATTACATCCCTTTCTGGACAACTGGGCATGTTTCGCTGTCGTAAAAGCAACTGCAGAACAAAAGGCCAAAGCAGAGCTACGGGAACATGGTTTGAAAATGTTCGTTTACCATTACCAATTGTTTTTGAACTGATGTATGCATTTAGCCACAATAACTCATATGAAACAGTGCAAAGAGACACAAAAGATGATATAAGATCAACAGTTTTGTCCCATAAAACAATATGTGAGTGGTACAACTATTGTCGTGAAACAGTAGTCATTAACGAACTAGAAAACCAAAGTGAAAGGCGATTAATTGGAGGACCTGGAAAAATTGTACATATTGATGAAACCAAATTTGGGGCAAGGAAATCTAACAGAGGTCATCAAGTGGAAGGCCAGTGGCTGTTAGGAATGGTTGAAGAAGGCTGTGATGATCTGCGTGTGGAATTGTGTCCTGATAATGAAGGATCAGGTGATGTATTACCACATATAAAGAAACATGTTCAGGAGGGCTCTATTATAAACACAGACTTTTGGAGAGCTTATGACTGCCTTTCTGAACATGGGTTTACACATAAAAAAGAAAATAGACTAGTGGCACCAGGCAGAACACACACAAAGCGGATAGAGATTCCCTGGCTAGTTATAAAGAGGGCCTTCCACAAGGAAAATAATAAAGAAAATTTTGCTGACTGGCTAACAGAGTTTTCATGGAGGCGTCGAGTAGCCATTAATCGTCTAGACCCCTTTGAGGAATTGTTAAAATGTATTTCATTTGTGTATAATATTAATTAAACACACATCACATATACTCATGCCTTCTTCCAATGGCGGTAGGCAGGAACTATAGAATGCTACCTGCTACAATCCTTACATACTCCACTTGCTTCGTTTAAATTCATACATCTGGGCATAAACGCACTCCGGTCGCGAGTACTACTCATCTGACCTTTCTATATGTACTTCTGGGTGCCACAGTGACACTTTTTACATCGGTTCTGTAATGAAAGTGAAATTTAAAACTAAATAGTGCTACCTCATAGATAAAAAGCATTAGACATAACAACATGAAGTGCGTTTCAACGGGACCAACTGTTGAAAACAAAGGTGAATTCCAACAATCAGTTGTGTAAATTGAACTATGCCGTAAATTAAACGATTTATTGTGCAGTGCATTCAAATAAAAACAAACAATATTTTTAGTGTGGTACACATACGGGGTGTCAGGGACATTGACGCGAAGCCGGTTACCATGGATACAATATGACCACGAAACACCTATATACTTACGAAAAAATCATCAATACTGCAACTCACTATCGCGTAGCTGCAGGCACCATCTGTGTTGAGAAGCCGAAACTTAATAGCAGCATTTGAGTCAATATCGATCAACAGTGGATCGATACTGAACTAACTTTTCACAATTATAACACAGCTCAGGATGACTGTCAGCTCCTGCTGGGGTTGCGGGTTTGTCTGAAAGGGATATCGCGGCCCCAGCACATAGGCAACGGAAGGAACACGGGTGGGTTTTAGTCAGTAAAAGTCTGACACTCCCTCTCGCTCTGCCCAGAGCGGGAGGAGTCATTTGATGATTTACCACCCAAAAAAAAATAAAAAAAATGGTGACTGTCAGCTGTCAACACGCGTAGATACGCTGTCGGATATTTAGTGATTTGTGCGTTATACTACAAGTATAGTGCCCAGAAACATAGTAAAAGTGAACTTTATAGTGTGAAAACTAAATTAATTAGTGAATCAAAAAAATTGTCAGTGAACTAAATACGAAAGTGTTATTTTACTTTTCAACGTTTTTTTCAATCCACCCTCAAAAATTTTTGTTTAGTTTTCGTTATGTTATTTTAACGTCAAAATGTCATCGGACATTTGGAAAAGTGTTGCCATCACAGTAACAATTCAAATCTCGACCATAATGAGTTCAAATATAAATCTCACACAACAAATATTCCACCCTGGTTTATTCAATAGAACAAAGCCATCTTTGTCTGAAATTGGCAATGATAACCAAAATACAAATATTTGCAATCCTGTCGACGAATCTAAACCAGCTAATGAAAACCAAACCCCCTACCACCGCGACTGCTTGTCTACCTAGTACAAGCAAAGAGATAGCAAGTAACCCATCGGTGCCATGGCAAAGAGTCCCCTTACAAAAACAAAAGAGAAATCGATCACCTGATGAGACAGAAACAAATAAAACCTCTGCTAAAAGAATACAGTCAAGAGAGCAAGAACTGAATAAACACCGAGGAATAACTGCAGTGCCCGAATTAAACACAAGCAACAGTTTCTCGTTGTTAAACGTTGATGAACCGGCTCAGTTACCCACTGTATCCATTTAAACCAGAAAAACTTCCAACCCTCTGCCCATAATGCTGTATTATCCATTGATAACCTGAAGAAATTACCTGAGTTTCTCGAAGAAGTAGCTAAAAAAACCGATTTCACATATAAAGTGGTTACCAAAAACCAGTTAATTATATTCACGACCGCTGTTGTAACATATAAATAACTAATAGGACACATTAGAGCAGAAGGACTCAAATGGTCGCACACGTTCACCCAAATGGATTAAAAGGGCATGAGAATTGTCATCAAACACCTTCACTTATGCACTCCCAAAGATGCCATAGTACAAGCGATAGAAGAAACTGGCAATAAAGTCAAAGGTGAAATAGTGATAGCACGTGCCAATGGAACAAAGGAGCCATTAAACACATTCTTTGTTAACCTAATCCCTCACAAAAGTAACCGAAAGGTTAAAGAGATGAAATATATCTATCATCAAAAAATCACAATAGAAGACCCAAAAAGAAAAAATACAGTGGTACAATGCACGCGATGTCAGCAGTATGGGCATACCAGGAACAATTGTATGAGACCCTACAGATGTGTAAAGTGTGCTGGTGAACACAAAACGACTGCATGTACCATGGACAGGAACACCCCTGCAGTATGTACTCTGTGCTCAGGAAGCCACCCCGCTAGCTATAAAGGATGTCAAGTCTACAAAGAAAATGGGGAAACAACCGAAAACAAAATTCACATCAAACATGGAAACACGGCAAGGGACACGCCCTGAAATTCAGAATCCTAAATTGAAGCCAGAAAATTTACAACCAAAGATACATCAAAATAACGATGGGGACCTCAAATTATACAGCGAAGCTATTAAAAGAGCTCAAACCCCAAAAGAGAACACTCAAAAGAGTTTCTATAACAGTGACCACAATGTGTCACAGAGACCAATTTCCAATAACAAGGAAAAAGAAAACAGTTCTATAGAACAAAGCTATACCTTGATTGACGTCATAATTAAGCAGACTGAAAGATAGACCAACTGATATCTCAGATAAGCACAATGATGAGCCTGATCATGATACTCATAAGTAAACAGCAACCATGACCTCAATACGTATCTGGAACATAAACGGCTTAACGCCAAACAAGACAGAACTAGAAGTGCTCTTAAAAATAAATAAGGTGGATATTGCCTTAATATCGGAAACGCATCTCAATGATCGCAAACTATTTAAGATGAATGACTTGTGTATACTGCACCAACCACCCTGACAACACCTCTCACGGTGGAGCTGCAGTTATTATAACAAATAACATAAAACACCACCGACTTCAAAGAAAATTGGCTACAAGCGACGTATACGGTCCACCAAACCAGAAGGTCAAGAATGATATGTTTGACAGATATTTCAACACGTACAACATACCTACTGGGGGGGGGGGGGGGTCTAGACTCATCACTACCAGAAGACGTGAGCTGAAAAAGAGTATTCCACCCACATACCCACAGGCAAAGCCTGCTGTCGACTGGTGAACAGTTATTGTTACATTTAGTGTTGCAGCAATCCAGAGAGAGTCAAAACTTACCTTGTGTAATCGAAAAACTGACTGGGACTCATTTGCGAATTACCTAAAATGAAAACTGAAGAAGACATGGATTCTGCCACATTCTATATAACTAATCTTATACAAATAGCAGCATGGTGCGCTACCCCAACGCTGAACACTTCAGTCTATAAAAATATTATACCCCTAGAGATAAGGCATAAACTGGAGGCTAAACGAAGATTGCGAAGGCAGCTACATTTGAGTAGATCGGAAGAGATCGGACAAGAGATTTTAATAAAGCTGCAAGAGAACTGAAGGCGCTCATTCATGATTACCAAGATACCATGTTTCAACAAAAACTGTCAACATTGTCAGCTCGAAAACAGGATAACTATTAATTGTGGAAGATAACCAAAAATTTCAAAAGACCAAGACCAAGATTGTATACCCCCTCTTAGGCAACCTACTGGATCTTGGACCAGAAAAGAAAGCGACAAGGCGGAGCTTTTTGCAAAACACCTTTCCACGGTTTTCACTCCGAATGAGTCGTCGATGACTGATTTTGAAGAGGAAGGCGATAAGTATCTTAATAGCGATCATCAGCTATCACCTTTACTCAAACTGGTCACGTGAGAACTGACACGAACAGTAAGGAATCTGGAGAACCAACAAAAGTCCTGGTTACGATCTCATCACAGGTAAAATAATCAAGCATCTACCCAGAAAAATTATCGTCTTTCTAACAATGCTGTTCAACGCTGTCTTTCGGCTACAATACTATCCAAAAATGTGGAAGATATCACAAATAATTGTAAGATAGCGAAGCCGGGAAAACCACCAACCGCACCAAGTTCATACAGACCCATAAGCCTCCTTCCAATTATATCGAAGGTTTTTGAGAAAATATTTCTACGGAGATTAAAACCAGTCCTTGAAGAGAATTTTATAATACCAGACTATCAATTTGGATTCCGTGAAAAGCACGCAACTGTAGAATAAGTACATAGAGTCCACCAAATCAGACAGTCGTTGGAAAATAAAGAATACTGTTCTGCAGTGTTCCTGGATATCCAACAGGCATGCGACAGGGTCTGGCACAAGGGACTTTTGTATAAAATCAAATCTCTTCTACCTAACTCATTTTACGTGATATTAAAATCTTACTTAGACCATAGAATATTTCAAGTTAAGAATGAGAAAGAACTGTCAAATCTTAACGAAATGAATGCTTCAGTCCCACAAGGCTCTGTGCTCGGGCCCGTACTCTACTCGATCTTTACTGCAGACTTGCCTAATACTGATGACGTGGTAACGGCGACCTACGCAGACGACACTGCATGCCTGGCGAGTGACAAGAATCCAACGCAGGCATCCCAAAAAACGAAGTCCAGCTGAATAAAATTGATCTTTGGCTGAAAAAATGGAGAATACAACCTAGTATGACTAAGTCAATTCAAGTGACTTTCACTCTTCGGAAAGGCGATTGTGCCCCGGTGTACATGGAAAGTAAACCACTGCCAAACAGTAACACAGTAAAATATCTTGGGCTACATCTGGGCCAACCACATTAAGGCCAAGAAAAAGGCAGCAACCATAGAAATGGAAAGTTTATCCTGGCTTTTAGGAAGATAATGAAAATTATTTCTGAGTAACAAAATACTTGTTTACAAAGTTATAGTAAAACCAACTTGGACTTACGGAATAGAACTCTGGGGATCGGCTAGCAACTCCAATATCGAAATTTTATAAAGGTTCAAAAATGTAGCCCTAATAACAATCTCAAGTGCACTCTGGTTTGTCAGAAATACAGAAATACACGAGCACCTAAAGATACCAACAGTGAAAGAAGAACTATGTGAAAAATGCAAAACTTACAAACAGAGACTGAGCAACCACAGCAATGGCTTAGCCAAGAACCTAGCATTGTTTTACTTATCTTTCCTAAATCCTAGTTACATTCATAAAATAAAACATCTTCCATACCGTACTGCCTATCTCACCAGCCTCACATGAATTCTACTGGACGGATTTAGATGCGGTTTTCAGGATTAAGAAGAATTGTAAGTAAGCCAAGAACCTAGGCTATAAAAATAGAGTAATAGTAAGAAGTACCTACTCGTACCTCTGTACATTTAAAAGTAGGTTAGTTAATTCAAATCATTGTAAACAAATTGATTCCAATTTTTTAAATACGCCTTAAATACTTTATTACCTACCTAATCCAGAAAAAAAAAATGTACGATGATAAACATTTTTTTTTGTATGTGTTCAGTAATTTTTAGGTAAAAAAGTATTTATGACGGTCCTAAGCCCGTAAAAGTATGAAGGGAAATTTGGAATAACTTTGTGTTTCCCTTACTCAGGAATAGGTAGTTATCAGCTGCAGCACGAGGGTCAACGACCGCGCGCTCCTCGCGCCAGCTTCGCGCAGTCGGCCGTTCGCGCTGTGTTACTATTGATTCGAGGTTGCTTTCCAGTTAGATTTTTCACAAATTGTAAATCTGCCATTATTTAAACTTAAAAAAAAAAAAAAAAAAATTTTTTTTGTTCCAGATTGGAAAATCCTCAAGGATGTCCTCCGCCCTGGAGCGGGCGAAGGGGCCTGTCAGACTCCTACTGACTAAACCCACCCCGGTGTTCCCTTCCTACACTTGGACCGGGGATCATGAGATCTTGTGCGCCTTCCATGATCCCCGATTAGTGCCGGCCCGTTTTTGCGGACCACCTCGTGCCCGCGGGTGGAGTGAGATGTGAGATCCCCCTACAACGTCAAACAGGGGCGCGCGTAGAACACTACGCGTCGCCACCTCGGGTCCTGCTGGATTCCACCGTCCCTCCGGACCTGTTAACGGGGGCTGGAAGAGGGCGTTGTTCGCCCTCTGCCGCCCGGTCCGCCTGCTATGGATCAGGAGAGTGGTGGAGCACCGAGTAGTAGGATGCGGTGATCTCCTTCTGCGAAATGACGGTTTCACAGAAGGAGATCACCGCATCCACGACTCGGCGCTCCCGACCATCGAACGAGCGACAGCCGGCAGCGACAGGTCGGCTCCGACTTCTGATACAAGGGCACGGCGCGGCGGTCAAAAATACCTAGGCCACGGTACCTACCATTCGGTTTTACTGAGAATTTCCATTTACACTTCTGAGCTGTGATTCGAACAGATGGCAGACAAAATAGAAAAAAATGTTTATTCTGCAAAAATAAAACGTAAGTAGGTATATTATCTATTATAAAATAAACATGTCTAAAGGGGTTTATTGCAATAAAACAACGTTATTCAGCATAATTTCGAGAAAGTTTTTATTTGTTTGTAAACGTTAAACATCCAAGGAGACAAACTTACCGCTATCCCGATCTATTCACAATCTCTCCTAACAAATAATTAGCTCACAAATATATAATTAAAACAATACTCTAGTATCACTATTTATTTATACAAAAAAAAGGCATTTTTAATTAACTGTTCTTGCAAATTATGAAGTCGGTTGCATCTTATTTGAGTAAATTTTTCATACATAGGAACCCATTGGGGTAATTGCGGAACACACAATGACAGTGCCATTTCTTGCGTTATTTAATTTGTCGAGCAGACGATTTTTTATTCAAATACCTATATGAAGCAATGGTTTAAGAATTTCCTACAAAATCCTTCGGATTTTGATAGAATGTGTGTTACGTAGTTGTGGTGCAGGAACTTGGAAAGGAAGTACCTTCATAGACATAGGTACTTCCATACATTATTTTATAGCTCCTTTCTCTTCACTTTTGTTGTTCAATGAGCTGTTTCAGATGCTAAAATGTTTTCTACTGTAGGTATCTATATATCGTTCAAAAAAAAAAAACATGTGTGCAATTCACACGTGGTAGAAGTGAATCCTTAAAAAACTTCACCACGGTTGTTGTGATACCTTTTCTCAAGCTTTGCACTACGCATACGCGCACAAACACGTATTAACAAACGCTGAGGCCCAAGCAAACTCCCACTATGCCTTGGTAAACACGAGTGGAGGGGGTACGAAGCAGAGCACAAAGAGAACCACGAATTGAAACACTGTATAATGCTTCCTATCCTACCTATATCCTACTATAGTAAAAAGAGACAGACACATAAATTCATAAGATTAAACGTGGGAGAAAATGAGATATCATTTTCTCCCACGTTTAATCTTATGAATTTATGTGTCTGTCTCTTTTTACTGTCTCTTTTTCGTTTCATCGACTTTCAAATCACAACGATGCTAAAGAAGTTTTCACTTGTGTTTCTACATTGTTCTCACATGTTTAATTTCAACATGAAAGATGTAACCGATATTTTGTAACAAGATATTTAAAAGAGTGTCCGTGGAGTTTCTTGCCCGTTCTTGTCCATAGGTACCTACTACGCTTTGGAATGGGCAACTAGCTTCATATTTCTGACTGACCGATTCCTTGACAATTCAAAAGTGCGTGTAAATGGTTTAATTGAAATAAATGCTTTGAGTTTGAGTTTGAGTTGACTTCAAAAACAACAATTTTTAAATCGAATAATTTAAGTAATAGTTAATCTTGACCAAGATAAGACTTTTATTTTCAAGATCTAAGTACAAATAAGATTCAAGCTATATCATAATTTGTAAGAACCAAAACAAATGCCGGTGATCGAGATTAAATAAAGTATAATTCAACGAATATTTGGTATAATGGGTACAAAGGTAAAATAGCTATCCTAAGTATAAATTAAAACAATTAAATACCTTAATCTATACAGTGATATTACTTTTTACATACCTACACTTTAGTCACGGGGATAAAATCGGTAAAAATACAAGGAACATTGGATATTGTAACATTAAAAACTGTCAAAACTACATTGAAAAATTTGCATCGTATTGGGAACATACCTACTCGTACCTAGCGCTAAAATAAATCTGTATTCTAGTAAAACTGTGCAAGAAGAATGCAATTCCGTTGAAGTTTATTATTTTGAGTCACAAGATGGCTTTCATCTTAAATTAATTATAGCCACAACACATAATAAATCTTATAACTATCACTAGGTATACTATATATTATGCATGTAATATTTAACCTGTTTATAGAAACAATCTGTATAAATGATACAAAATTCCAATGCCTGAATTTTAATAATTTGCTGACATTTACATAAATAAAAGTACATAGTAAAGTAGTGTATGCAAAAGCCGTTATGTTTAAATACATCTAAAACGCAGGCATACTTACACCATTTTCAACCAAAATATTTTTTAATTTTCAATCAAAGTAGGTACATCGTATCGCACATTCACCCCTATTCTACAATAATTTATAAGTAGGTATAAATTTGGTATGTCACATTTATGAATTAAAGCTAAAATTTCATATTGAGTATTCAATGTACTTACAATACATACCTAGGACATACTTTACACTAGGTACATATATTATATAATATAAAAAGTATAAAGGACTCTATCACTAATATACAAAACGTTCAAATTTTTTTCGTTTTCTGAAACCCCTTTCAGAAACTGCGATGTATTATGCAAAGCAATATCTCTATTCTAAAACAATAAAAATGTCATAGATACAACATTGAGAAAACTCCTATAGTATAAAACAGTAGGTAAACGTAGTTTTTTATTTTTATTTATATAAATCATATAAATTGTTCATGCTTATGCCAGATCGATTTTGTTTCTTCAAAAAACAGGAAAAGTATTGCACCATATTTTATCAAAAAAACATAGAATTCATATAATTCCGCTTAGTTATGGTATGTATGCTATGGTATGATATACTGATAAACTAATAGAATCATCAAGAAGTGTTCATTAAAGATGAGGCTAACCGAACCAACAAGCATATATTCGGATACTGATAAACTCGTATATTTATCTGGTTTCCTACAGTTTAAAAAATAAATATGAAAATCACATACAATACTTGAGCAATTAAAAAACTGACTGATCTACAAAGTTAGTTTGAAGTTAGTTTGTTCGGGTAATTTTAGTATCTATAAGTATGTCTAAAATATGTAAAATACTTAGCAGCTGAGTCAGGCGTGCTAACATCATAAGATTATCTATCGTTTTCCAAGTAAAATCAGTTTACAATAAAATCTATTATAAAAATCTTTAAAACGTAGTCTTTGATCAATCCATGTCATCTGCTTTTAAACTTTCTACTAAATAATTTAAAATGTTATTACAAAATCATCGTATATGTCTTTGAAAACGTATTGAAATATTCATAAGAAGTGGACGAAATCACTAAGTCTATATCTATAGACAATCAAAACGTCATGTAGCTCATCTATATTACCATTCATTTGGCGACCATTAATGTTCTACGAATATTTACTGGACTACTCACGTAATAAGCTCCAAAAATTTCTTATTCTTACGACTTTGGTGTTACATTTTGCCTAACTACTGGGTCCACGGTATCGCTACTAGTTAAAAATTTATCCAAAATTACTGACACTACTACATTATCGTCGCAAAAATATCCGCTACAAAACTCTCTAATATCTGCTCAGACTATTACGCGTTTCTTAGTAAAAAGTACTTTATTATCGTAACCAATGTATTTGATTTTATGTCAAAACTCCTCAAAAAAATATCATTAGGTCGATAGAATTTATTGTTCCCTCTGTACTATGGAATAATACATGCTATTTAAACGTAGCAGAAAAAGAATATATTGTAAAAAAATCGTATAAAACAATGTAACCTAATGGAAGACATTCATTTTGAATCAAAGTGCGTGAATATAATCAATATACCTCGGCGATTGAGAGATTACTAACGTGGAATGTGGGATACAGACTCTACTAATACTTACTAACTAGTCCTTAACTGATACTACGTACATCTAATTAAACAAGATGAAATATGAACACATAACTTATCATTAATAGGTTCACATTTAATATTAATAACAATACATTTAACACTAAAACTTGGAGTAAAATTAACATCTAAAATATAAAGCGCTAAAATCAATAAAATCCAACCCGTTTAATTGAGAAATACTGCGACTCAACGTATCAGTTCCGCTATGATAGTTAAAGCGTATAATAAAGCTACAAATAAATAACACATTAAAATATTTTAATACAATAACTTAACATTACAGCAGTCAACTTTCAAACGATGCGGTTAAATAGTGAACACCGGATATGAAATCCTGAACTACATCTAATGAGTTTGTAGGACATATTACGCGTTATGATCCATATCTAATTATTGTATTTGCTCCGGTGTCCACTGAGATTAGCTGAGACTATGGCACTAACATCGAACTACCACTTGTCTACTGTATGATTCCGAAAGTACCACAGTTCACAGTCTGAGGGACAGTGCTGTGCTCCAGTACCTCCGAGCCGGTCGCTACATGTAAGCGGGCTTCATTTTGTACGCTCGTTTCCATATCTCGCACAAGCACACTGTCGAATGGAACCTGTAGAAGATCGCCAGAGGCATCGACACATGGGTTATGATCGTCCAAGCCCACAGTCCATAGAAGTGCAGCTGCACTGGATGAGATTCCGCTCTTGACTTTTCAAGTGTATTTATCGCCCACATAGCCAAGTTGGTCACCAATAGGAACGTCACTATCTCTCTTCCAGGCTTTTTCCGTAATTGTTCGGCCGTTTTCGCTGATCTTCGGCTTGCATCGAGAATGAACATGGTTTGACAAGTAGTCTGGATAAGTGAGGATAGAGCTGTGATCAGTATTAGAATGGTATTCTTCTCTATCGTGAAGTGTCCTCCGATAATAGTGAAAGTGCCATAGATGAACATTCCGGTTTGAGCTCCTACGAGGAGGATATTGTCCAGTTCAAGATTTCGGTTACCGTCGTATTTCAGTTTTCTAACGCAAAACATTCCAGCTAAACTAGCAAATGTTGTCATGGCATATAGTGCTAATTCACAAACATTGACCTCAACAACCGCTAGGGTCGCATAATCCTTCTTTGACACCAGAACGAAGAACAATATCAATGATATTATAGTCAGTACCAAAACGAGGATTCCGAAGAACAGGCCTTTATGTGCTCTTGCGCAGTCAACGCTGTACAAATGCGGCGATTTCTTGTAGGCCAGGCCTTCCAGTATTCGAGCTTTGACAATTGCTGCAGCGACATCCTTTGATGGGTATTTGGAGATATTCTTCCACATGACGTAGAGGATGGCAGCACAGATGAGAGAGTATTCGATGGTACAAGGGAAGAGGAAAGGAGAGGCATCTTGGACAAGGGAGCCCATGATGTTGGTTCGGCGACACTCGAAGATGTGGTGAGGGCCTTTGAGACCTCGTGGCACGCGGAGATGAGCGGCAGCTGGGTGAGACGGTGGCACATCGGTTGAAAATGATGCGAACGCCTTTTGAAATGCTGGAATAAAAAAAAACACTAATAAGTTATGACTCTTAAACGTAAGGACAGTTCTAGGTTTAGGTTTAATAGGGGTAATTAAAATTTGCATAAAGTCAGCTTATTATATCTTTAGGTGCACACTAACGTCGCCATTAGACCATGATAAAATCTTGGCATCATCAAGAAGACGACTTCGCATCACCATTATTCAAGGAGCCAAAGTATATTCCCCCACCAAAATTGCTAGAAAATCCGAAGGCATCTGTCCAAACATTAGACCATCATATTCACAATAAATAAGATTCCCCAAATTGGATCGTGCGCCAACAAACACCAGCTTAAGTGGAGCAACCGGTATTAGGTGTACATAGCTAAAATGATCCAATACGTATTATCGTCGATCGGCATGACAGCCAGGAATGTGGGTCACCATGCCTTCCGGGTGGGTCGCAGCGGAACGCAATCGACATGCCTCGGTGACATTTTGTTGATGATGAGGGAAATTCTAATTGGAAATCTGCACCTACTTCCATATTTTGTTTATAAGCTATCGAATCTTGTAGCCCCATATCAGACATGGGTATGATTACGTTTTCTTTCAATAAAGGAGTTAGCTATTGACATGCAGCCGTGGCCATTTTAATTAAATACTCAAAGGCGAGATTATGTTTTGATTGAAGTAAAATCTGTTTGTGTTTATAATTTGATGCAATGTTTCACTAATACAGTTACTTAACTCTAAGTATGATAGTTTTCAATTAAAACGCTACTTACTTGAACCCTAATTGCGTAATACACGATCAATCAGAATGTGAGCCGTTTTGAAACAGATTGCTAATCCATTGCTTCATAAATAAGTTCGAAAAAAAATCAGCTCAACAACGTAAATTATCGCAATGAATGTTGTTGAAATGTCAAAATGAAACATAATGGTCGTAATCGTTTACGAAAATGTATTGAGTATTTAGATACTTAGCTGAATGCAATGGAAATTGATGATGATCTCAAGAGTTGGATATAATTTACTTTCAATGCAAATATTGTATTACTTCCTATACGTAATACGCAGGAAAATAGGCTACCGATACATAAACGAACTGTGTCCAAATAAACGTTTTCTTTCTTTCTTTCTTTCTTTATAAAGGCACGTAATAAAATATCCATAAAATGTGTTTAAAACTTTCAGAAGGGGTTTAAAGTGGATACATTGTAACAAAGGGATGGTTAGGAAACAAATCATGCGCCCCGCGGTCTCGGGGGTAGCAGAAATTACTTTAGGCCCTTTGAGAATTATGCGTCCATAATTTTGTTTATTATTATTAGGTATATTTTTTATTAAATGCGTACTTTAATACATAATTGAATTTGCAATGTTTTGGGATCGGAATTAGAAAATGAAAATGTCTACATTTAAGAAGCTACAATCAACAGCTGTAGGGTCAATAACCTGCTAAAATCTTGGGTTTAAAAAAAATCGTAAACAATAAAATAAATGTCTGCAAATTGGTTCCAAACACTTTTACACGTCAAAAATAAATAATGTTTAAAACTAGGTATGAGGACGGACCTAATCTAGTTTTGAAACATAATAAATTTTTCTTTTCATTTTGACAGTTCAACAACATTCATTGCGTTATTTACATTGATAAGTAGATTTCTTTTTTAACCGACTTCCAAAAGGAGGAGGTTATCGAACTTATGCAGCAATGGATTAGCAATCTTTTTCAAAACGTTTCAAATTCTGATTGATCGTGTATTACGCAATTAGGGTAGGTACTGTCCAGTCTGTGCACACATTTTTGTCAGCAATCGTATGACCCTTCCAAAATAGAAAAAAACAAATGCAATCGTTAGCTTTCCCACCAAACCGTTTTATAGCCGCAAAAAGAATGACGTGTGATTCGTCGACACAATTGCATTTTCACCTGACGTTCAGGGCGCTAGTTTTTAATTTAGTTTGCAGAACGAAAACGTTTACTTGAATCGTTTAGTGAGTCTTTCTATTTTCATTGTTTCGGTTTGACATTTTGCGTGGCAGAACAGTTAACGGCTGACTTAAATGATTACAAATATTTTGTGGTAACTTTTACGTGGCTATTCGTAGATGGACTTATCTTAGACTCCTGATTTTCATAGTAAAACTTAATTATGAACAGAGGCGCATCGAGAGCAGTGGAGGCCTAGTGGTAACGGCCCCGACTTACGAGCTTGTAGGTCGTGAGTTCGGACCCAGGTAGGCGCTTTACTTTGTGTAAACATTTTCATCACTCATACTCTCAAAACGGTGAAGGAAAACATTGTGAGGAAACCGGCATGTTCTAGAACCAAAAATTCAAAGACATGTGACATCTACCAAACCGCACTAGTCCCGCGTGATAGATTACAGCCCACTTCCTCTCAAAGAGAGGCCAGTTTCCCAGCAGTGGGAACATTGCTATTATGCAACTTAATTTTACTTATGGATTTCATAACCTGCCAGTTAAAAACATTTAAAACATTCAGTGGATTTTTATTTTATTTTCCCAAAAGCACACGGCTAGCTCTGACAGCCGAATGACACTAAAATAAACAATCGCTCAATTGACTAGAACACTAGTAAGTACTAACACTAGAATCAAATCAGAGGGTAGCTTCGTGACAATATCTCGCTGAAGCGAGAGTTCAGCGACATTGATTAATCCAATTATACCGACACAAAGGAAATTATTGGAAAATAGAGAACAATGTTTTGTTACAGCTTAACACTTTCCACTCCACCCACTTTTCATAGAACTCATACGCCATGCCGCCATACATATTGGAAGTGAACCCTCCGGGAGGGTTGCCGTCATTAAGTTAAACATTGCGGACGGTCAACGGCATTCGGTTAAAAACCGTGTTATAAAACACTGTAAAACGAAGTAAAATTGTGTTTTCAGGGGGTTTTTATAGTTAAAAGACCAATATGTAGTAAATGTACGTTTAAATTTTTTAGGGAATATCAATTTGTAACCGTAAACAAAAAACAAAAAAAAATAGATTTTAAAACCAACGCTACTAATAAATCTTGTTAAAATAAACATCACATTTTATTTTCACGGTTTATAAAGCTGTATTCGCTAAGAAAAACCTACATTTAAAATGAGCCCTCCGCGAGGGCTCCCGTCATCCCATGTGCGACTAGCTGGACCCGCCAGGAGGGCTCCCGGCACTGAACATGTTAAAACTGGAATACAAAATAGGTGACAGGTACGCCTCTGCCTTACCCTTCGGGAATTACAGGCGTACCTAATGTTATGTTTTATGTGGTAACCTAGGTGTGTCCTGTGTTTGGGCAAATGGGCTATTTTATTAGTTTAGGCCTGCCTTATCTATAGGTTTAGGTAGGTTTTATGGTTTGACAGTGTTGACCATAGTAATATTTCTTATATCTATGGTGTAGATTGTCTTTCAGTAACATGAAGGGTGGGCGTTCTGTGGGACTGTCTTATGTAATTTTGACGTTCGAAAAGTACTGATTCTCAGCCTAGTTTGAAATGACTTTTGAATTTTGATATTGTTTAGTAGAGCAATATAGGTGGATTTCCTTAATGTATCAGGCATTTTAATGATAACTTTTTTCTACACGCAATAATAGATAGATGAATGAGCTGAAATAATTGAATTAAAAGGCCAGAAATGAATAAACGTGTGGAAAAAGCTAGGTAACCAATTAGATACCCACTATTCATTTTGGATTTAAAAAAACAATTGGTTTCCCACGATCATTTTAAAAAGAAAATCATAATACCTAATCGAATTGATGGTTAAGTTTTATTTTTGGGATCTATTGTTCTATATGTACATAACAACTTATAACTAATGAATTAATAAAAATAGCAAAATTATATACTAACTTAACTAAAACTGAATTGAATGAAGATGCTCTAAAACCTAGAAATATTATGTTTATCGAATTTATCGGCGCATTCATGTTCTTTTCAGCAATAGGGATGATGACTACAATTTTTAAGTCCGTCATGGAGATTATTAAAAAATATTGGACACGTATTTTTTCTTTTTTTACGTTATTTAAAGATTACGGCGATACATTGAGTTAAAATGTGCCATGACGTCACGAGTATGTAGATTTTATACTTACTTGTGACATAGCCACCCACACTCCCCAACTTAAAATGCGTTTTACCTAATCTGCGTTCGCAATTCATTTGCCAAACATGTAAACAAACACGAGTTTTAGAAAAAACAACTGTAATGCCATACACATAAGGTTCAGTTTGCGCGATAACTTCATATTTTTATAACTTTTTCAACAATACTAGTCGGTCTAAAATCAACTTTATTTACACTAGCATAAAGTTGATGTTTGTCTAAGTGGAAAACTCGTGTTTGTTTACATGTTTGGCAAATAAATTGCGCACGTAGATTAAGTAATTTTTTACTATATGATAAAGCAAAATACGTGTCTAATGTTTTATTTATCTGACTGACGGACTAATTAGAATTTATTTTTGTTTTTCCCAGGCATCATCCCTATTATGAAGCATATCAGTCATCATTACGCGGAAAGTTGTGTTAAGTACACTCTATTACATTTTATCCTTTTTTTATTTCTGTAAAACACATTCAACCACACCTTTTACCCAACAATTAATGTTTTAAAAGCAACAACACAAACTTGTCATTTTATAATACGAGTATGTAAAAATAAAGCGAGTACCTACACATTTATCGATTGATGGCCAACAATGGAAGTTGTATATGCATGTGGCACACGACAGGTCATTCAAAATGTCCACCCGACCGACAATAAATGACAGGCGTACTTTTATTACTATATTACGTAATTTATATGGATGTTTTTATTGTATTGTATGAAAAGATAGTGTAGGATGTATGGGGGACGCATTTAGGTATTTCCATCGAACCTATGTAAGAATAAATAGATTCTCTATAATTTTTCAAGATGTGAAGAAAGCAATTTGGGTTTCTTGATTTAATAAATAAAAGTTTAATTTTCGACAGACAGTACAAAAGGATAGTAATCAAGTAAATTCACATATCAAACACAATACCTACCTATTAAACTATTATTAATTTATTAAAATGTGATACCAGTTTATGCTAACATAATTTTTTTATATTGCAAGCAAACCACGTTTTTTTTTTCAACTAAACATAAGTATCTACAAGAATTAAGCCGTCGTCATATCATAAAAACACCTGCGTTATGTTATGGTTAATCATTTTGCTGACTAAAATAACGTTTTTATTGCCAGTTTTTATATTCGGACCAATACGCATTTAATCCTAATTATTTTAAAAGAATTGAGAAGTTTGCTCGATACGAAATAAAAAAGTATGTAGGTTTACATACATTACATATCCATAAAACTCCTTGCAAAATATAAAAACAAAGAACTGGCTGGTTTTGCCCAAAAAAAAATCAAACGGCCATATAACCAAAATAAATAAAATAAAATAAAAACAAACTCTAATGGCATCTGCAAAACTTTTTAGATAATCAGCCAGTAATGCATAGAAAAATAATAAAACCTTTTATTCGTTTTGATTCACTTGATAACTTGAATTTATGATGTGCATCTCAAATGAAGTCTGGAAATAACCGGTAATGGATTAAATTAATTAAACAAATAAAACCGACTAAGTATACCTTTTTGTTTGATATTGTTCTATTAGCGAACATTTTAAATATGCATAAAATGCTTTTTCGGTCTTCGGGGGTTTTCGGTTCTCTTATCTCATGAATAGGTACAATTTTAGTACAAACAATTTCTAAAGTGAACTTTCCGCCAATGTTAAAATTGGAAATTAATTATTTAAAAAAAAACATCTTGCTAACGAAAAGTTTTAACTGCAATCATAATTATTGTTTCGATCCTGAAATTAAAGAACAAAAATCGAAATTCAACTTACCAAGTCTATGCGACAGTCCAATGGTCTTGTTCTCAGGGTCGTAGAACGTCAGGATCTCGTGCTTCGTCTCCTGCACGAGCACATTCAGCCACACACTCAGGTTGGTCCCAACCATATGCATCAGACCAAACCGGGCCACTATCTTGTGCTTGTACACTTTCATCTGAAAAGTGAGCGATGGTGATGAATTGTATTAATGGCTTGTACGAAATGGATGCTGTTGGTCGGACCGTGATTTTAATTGATGGATTACTCACTATTTTATTTTATGGGAATGTTGGTACAAAATGATTGATGGTAGTAAAGTGCCATTGGTCATATTTTTTCGAACTATAAATGGGAAATTCTTTTACAATTTTCTGTCTATTTCTATTGTTTTCCAATATGTTTTGACTTGTATTACTTAATGTATATTGTTGTTACTTTAAGTAAATAAATATGTTTATACTTAAATTATAGGTACTTGTCTTGTGCTTAGGTACGCACGGCTACACATCAAGCTATACATTTCCAGTATAAGCTGACCTCACATTGTACCGAAATCCTATACAATGCGAGATCAGCATAAACTGGAAATGTATAGCTTGATGTGTAGCCGTGTGTACAAATAATACATTGTAGGTAGCTCTTATTTTTCTGAATCAATGAAACACAACCATAGTTTTCAGTACATCAATTTTTCAATATCCTTATTTTTCATTCGGCATGCTTTTTAAATTTCATCGAAAACTTTTAAATTATCGAGCTGCCTACGCAATTGAATAGTAATTCGGCAACAAATACAACGGCCTCAATTTATTTTGAGTTATAATCGATTTAGCAAAGTCTATAGAAACAACTCGATTGGATGAATCGAATTCTGCTAATACGTATTTACTTTAGGTCGGTAAACACTTAAAAAAAAAATTGAATTTTAGTCACACAAGAAAAGCTGTGGATTTGCGTTCGTGTTTTTTTGTGTAACTTTATTGTAAATAGACTACTTTTTATTAGGAACTCAATACTACTTATTAATATCAACTGGAACGATACATTTTTATGTATGTACGTACAGTCAGTGACAACCCTACCCTATTTGCCGTATACCTACTTATAAAGCCTCGATCACACGCAGCGAATGCTGCGAGTGAATTAATTCGCCGCGAATTATACACGCAGCGAGTATTCGCTGCCTGCCTGTCACACACCGCGATTTCTACTTGCGAATTTCAACAGTGCGGCGCACTGTGGATCGAAAAAAGGCTCGCGAGCAATCAGGTAGGCAAAGTAGCAACTTATATTTTTTTTACAAAAAAAAATGTATGGAGCTAATGCTTATAGAAAGGAGAGAATACCCGTTATGTCCTTGCACACGGTGATGTAACTATTCATTTAGAATTTTTAGCTGTACTTGAATTTTTCAGATTAGGTACCGTTTTTTCAAAAACTTTTTTTTTTTAAAGCGGCGCCACCTCCATTCCGTTTTTATTTTGCAAAAAAAAAAATGTTGCTAATTTGCCTACCTGATTGTATCCTATGATATATTTATGCAAAATATTGGCTATTAAAAGCCATTTTAAGCAAAAAACCGACACTTTAAAATTTAAGCTCCTATTTCTTCGAGAGCCTTTTTTTGATCCATGGTGCCGCGCGCTGAGCGGAATGGCTACCCGCAGCGAGTACTCTGTCACACACAGTGAATGCTCGCGGCGAGTTTAATTCGCCGCGAGTAAAATTGAACATGGTCAATTCTAATCGCAGCGAATTCACAGCGAATTCTTCTACACACACATTTCACAATTGTGTGAAATGTGAAATGTGTGTGTGACAGGGTACTCGCTGCGAGTAGCCATTCCACTCAGCACACCGCTCTGTCGAAATTCGCGTGTAGAAATCGCTGAGTGTAACAGGCAGGCAGCGAACACTCGCTGCCGCTAGTGAATTCACATTAATTCAATTCGCGGCGAATTCACTCGAAGCGAGTATTCGCTGTGTGTGATCGAGGCTAAAGCCATTTCATACAACTGTCAAAGAATGACAGTTGTAATTTGAATACCATAACCGACAATTTAAGTTGGTAGTAGTCAATTGTTTGACATTAATTATGGAGGTCATAGGTATAATTGACTTAGTTAATATAATGCTCTCAAGTGTGGCAAACGTTAACTTTCATACGTACAGAACTGCTGAAGCCAAAAAACAAAGTTTTAGGTACTAACATTCCGAAATAAAACTTATTTCACAACGATCATGGCCGCGGGTTCACCGCGAACTCTACAAAGTGTTCAGAACTTTGGGAAGCATAAAAGTGCCGATAACAATTAATAACATTTTAATAATTGATTCTTTTTCTGCATTAAAACCTAAAATATTTCGTTTTACCTCCTTAGGGAGAGGGGGCCAGTACCTGGCAGTGGGAACAACATAGGCTACCATATTCAATTTAGAATTTAGATCCCTATCATACTGGCGCAATTAGATTTTCCGCGAGTCTTTAAACTTATAGCTGTAGGTTTAAAGTTATGGCGCGTGGTCGAAATCAAAACAAATGCCGCCATCTTGATTATTCAATACAAAAAAAGCCTTGTAGCAGTGTAAGTGCCTGCCCGCATATCGACATCCAATGTAATAGGGGCCTAACAATCCAGCCACAACGTACCTCATTGTTAAGAAAGATGAAGTACATCTGTATGAAGATGAAGGCCATCCTGGTCGCAGGAGTCAGGGCCAGTAGAACATTGTGACAGTTGGTGTTCCGCTCCAACTCCCAATATTGGCCAAACTCCAGGCCAGAGTAGATCATGGAGCCGATGCCAAATGCTGTAAGGAAAAAAAGGCTTTGATAACCTGCAAAACTAATTACGTAACACACTTTCAATCACAATCGAAGGGCTTTGAAGGAAATCCCTAAATCATTGCTAGTTTTGAAAAGTTCGTCTGCTGAACAACGTAAATAACGCAACGAGAGCGGGCATTGCAATCGCTTGCCATTGTATGTGTGTTACGCAACTACCCCGTTGGTTTCCAAAAAGTTAACAGACTGTCAAACTCAAGCTAAGTGCACGCGTAGCATGGCCACAATAGATACGCGTGTTATCGACGGAAGAATAGTCTATCTATTCTTCCGTCGACAAAACCCGTTTCTATGGTGGACATGCTACGTGTACTGCTATGACTGGCTAACCGCAATAACAACAGCCAAAGCCAAATAAGATTTGACAACAGATTTAATAGGCTTTCAAAAACCAGGTATTCGATATACTTACACAAAAACTTTCGCCTATTTTCCATGAGGATAAGCTAACAAAACTCCACCTCCCACGATCCTAACATACCTACTCCCTTGACTTCCTCTACATTCATACAACTGGTCATACACGCGCGCCTTTGGTGAGTACCTACGACCCATCCGACCTTTTTGAAGGACATCCCCAATAAGATAAGTTTATGCATGTATGCCTAGGGTGGCCCCTTCGGGTTTTTCCATTTATAACAAATTCCTTACATTTCAACCCTTATAGCAAAGATTTAAATCGTAGATGTGCCCTCACCGTACTACGTCGCGCGAAAAAGTGTCCACACTGAGAAGAGTGACCTCGCACAATAATAATGGCGTTTCCATGACAATCAAGTCAAGTGTCTGTGATACCTATTGTGTGTCAGAGGAGGTCAGAGGTGTCAAAACGAAACAGAAACGCGACCATCTTTTAACGCGGCAGGGCGAAACTACGATTGAAATCTTTGCTTTACAGCATATATTTATTTCTGACAAAAAAATCATTGAATTTTCGTTACAATATTATCTTGGGGTTAATTTCAGATAAATGTTTCATATAATTATCACAAACAGCGTCTTCTGTAGCACACTAACCTCCAGACAGAAGATAAGTCTGCATCTAATATTATGACTCAACATTTCGTGACGTCGCGCGGCATAGCCCATTCGATCAGACAAACATGATGACGTAAAACAATACGGGCTTGTCTATGACGTCACAGATACGATGACGTATGGCGAACTGAAAGTGTTTTAAACTTGATGAGGATATTTGATCAAACTAAAGTAAAACTTGCACCACAGACATTTTTAAACGGTCGTTCATAAACTATCAGACTGAATAAGACGTATAGGAGAACATGTGCGTTATCTTAAAAAATCATCCCTCGCCAGGGCATAAAATCTGTGATTACTTTACTGGCATTAAAAATCTTGCCGCATAATCAAGGCACGAAAAACAACAAAACCATCGTAGATAATCTCGACAATCCATATTCCGTATACCTACGGCTATAAACAAGATTATCCGGCCTAGTTGCGAATCCGGGCTTTCTGCGCCAAAGGCCCGACTTCCAAGTTTGCCTTTCACACAGAAACTTTGTTAACAAACTAATCCATGACTCCGACAAAAGGCTCGCTAAACGGCCCTGTTTACTTCGACACGCCAAATAGATTTGACAAAACAATTACTGTAGCCAGTTACCGTGATATTAAGATACGATAGTCTGAATTATTGTGAGAGGAATTAGATGCTCCTGAGGATCTTATTTAGGTGGGTAACAATATAGGATGATCGATAGTTTTGTGCAGTTGTCGACTTCTCAGGGACTAATTATTTAAACGCCTAGGGCACATAATTCTTTACCAAAGTATTAAATTGTTCGTGTAGTTACAAAGAGATATCTTTGTAACTTCGGTTCGATTTGGTGCAAAAACAGGAATGGTTTTTATCTCCTTGTTAAGAGGCATGAGGAACAGGGTGTAAAGTTCTCGCATCCTCTATAGAAAAGGGGGTCGTGTCTGGCGTGCAACTGCCCAACGCTTGATGTCAGATAGCTTATATATGTCGTTCGCGCGGTAAACTCTAATTGCGCGATGCAGGATTTGTGTGACATCAGAAGGCCAATTCCCGTACTAAAAAAAACGTTCACATTGTAGTCGCAATCTGTCAAACTTGTCAAAAATGTTGGTAAATTGATTGTACTTTTGACAGATTGCGAATGAGATGCGACTGCGAACGTTCTTAAAAATTACGGGAATTGCCCCTCAGGTCTTTGATGCGTAGTTCGCATGTAGCGATGTAGATGCCGCCACATTATCATTGACGACGCATAAATGCATCAAAGCAAAAAAGATATGACATGGTCATTTCTACCTGATGTCACGCAATCTATAAGTAATAGTTGGCGTCAACCAGGTCCAGGAACAAAGGAAAATAACCGCTGAAACTACAGCATTCGAATGGAGAACGTCGTTTCGCTAGAGGGGTACGGCAACATCACGTGTTATTGTTGGAAAAACGATTCTGTTGCCAAAGATGCTTGTGTAATAAAGCTTACCGACTGCCCCCATCCTCAGGTAGAAGCTGCCGTAGTGATGCGTGCGAGACGCTAGTGCGAAGCCGAGCGACAGTCGCTTGGCGGCGAGGTGTGGCGATATGTGCGCTTCTGTGGCGGTGCTGCGCTCAGTTCGAGAAGAACAGGAGTCCGACTCTGATGGGGATGAGCTTGAGTCTGATTCTAAAAGAAGAATAATACAATAAATGAATGAAAAAAAGATCAATAAAAAAAACGATATTTCGAGGATTAACATTTTTAGTTTTAATCGTAGACAAAGGTTTTAACGATTCTGTCCTACTACGAGTAACACCTAGCAGGATGAACACAATGCAGGTCATGTGCGCGATAAATGGGAAATCACGTGGAGGTTTTTTCAATGTGATTAAAACTCAGAATGCGGCAAGTTTCTTCGTGAAAAAGAAAATAAACAACCAGTTTTTTGATTTTCACAAAGTTTTCCTGAAGAAATGTAAATTCTCATCAGTAATTCACAAGAAGGGTAGGGCTTGATAGCACTGGAGTACACAAAAATATATCATAACAAAAAAATAAATATAGCGGCATAAAATATCCGTGAAACAGGCACCACTCTAGCGCATTATTTGGCATGTTTGTCGGCCCTCCACTGGGCTTTCCGCGTCATTTAAATAACAAAATGTGGAATCGCGAGAGAAAAAAGTTAAATCACCGTCCGTTTCCACGACGACGATCGTGAAGGAGTAAAAATAAAGGCGGGGACACAAGATAAAAACAAGGATAAGTTTGAAAAAGTTGAGTGCGTTCACGTCACATACCCCGTGCTCGTATTACCCGATTTCGGCTTTTACGAATCCGCTTTAGATTCGGTTGTTCTATTTCAGGATAAGGCGTGTTTGTGTGAAACATTCATGCATATTATATTTTCGTATGAATGTATCAAAGAGTTTTGCACTTGAGCATTTGTAGACGTTTTTGCTCTTTCCCTGTAGAGCAAAATATGGTTTCAATTTGTTGTTACTAAGTATGTATTTTTCTTTCGATTGTCACATACGCTCAAATTTCTTATGTCAGAGCTCTAGTATCCTTATGTCCTCATTATTTTCTTAATAAGAGTTCCATACAACACAGACACTCAAGTACCTATACAAACCAAACTCGCTCGTTTTCGCAAGAAAACTTATAGATACTTCAGCGCCACACCTCTAGACGCAACACTTGGCAATTCAAGAAAAAAAAAAATAAGTTCTTTGAGGGGGTGAATTGCTCGGGGCACTTTGTGAAGTCGCTTCGCCTATTAGAGCATCTCCGTGTTGGTAATGATGCAATTTGGAC
Source organism: Agrochola macilenta (assembly GCA_916701695.1). Taxonomy (NCBI): domain Eukaryota; kingdom Metazoa; phylum Arthropoda; class Insecta; order Lepidoptera; family Noctuidae; genus Agrochola; species Agrochola macilenta. The sequence continues at coordinate 14,337,642 of OU753560.1, read as the reverse complement.
CTGACGCCGACGAGCACCGAAGGCTCCCGAGGTTCTAATCAAGCGATTTGTGAACAGGTATAATGACAAATGGGAATTCATATTGGAACTCGATATTTTTGTGTCTGTGGTAAGTTATTCAGGTAAACAAATTCATGAATTTTTTGATTGGCTACAATTTATATTTGCATTGGTTTTTTATACCTAGGTACAATCTGGCTATTTTGTAACAACTCACTAGGGAACTCACTTTACATTCGCGTCAAATCCTATTTGTACTGCGTGTACGTATAAAAGCTCGATAGATTTTACAGAATAACATTGTATTGCATTTTGACTGATGTCGTATTGGAGTTTGGCGACAAATGGCTGTTTCTACGGTGGATACATAATTGAGATCGATATATCTTAGAGAATAGCAATGCACGTTGTATTTATATTCTGTTTTTTTTTTTTTTAATGTTCCTGAATTGAGCTATTGGTGTATAATAAATATTCTATCTATCTACCTCCTAAATGCACATCTACATGTACTAACTTGCAACAACGGTGGTGTCCGCAGCTTCTGACTTCCTCCTGTCCCTTGCCAGTGCTGCATACATGTAGAGAAGAAACACCATACTGCCAATGTACAAGTATAAGTAGAAGCCCTGGTAGAAAAAAAAAACTCATTTACACACTGCCCTTCATTTCATAGAAAAAGACAACAATTTTTCATGAGAAATCGAAACATGCAGGATGACCGAGTTTTTAAACACAAATTTACCACCTGTAATACCTTCTATAAAGTTCACTGACCCACCCACCCAATTAATTTAACGTAAGTGGTTATTCATGACTGTTACCTATAGGCACCTACAGCAATAATTAAAACTTATAATTTGTGAAGTCGATACTCGAAAGTTTTGAAGTTAAATTGCTTTTTCACTTAACTCGCCATTACGACTCCAAAGGTTCTAAAATATTTTAATTATTTATCTTAAATGAACTGATATTATATAAAATGATGTATAAAACTGATATTTTGAAAGCTATGAAGAACTACTTACAAAATATGGTCATGTTTTTATCTTGCAAATGCTTAAATATGCTTACTTCAAGAAAGAAAACATGACAGATCTCTCATAAATTTTTCAAACTGCGCATGGTAACATTGTATTTTTGTAGCACCTTCAGTGTTACCCTTATCATAATTTATTTGATCGTTTAACCTCCTTTATGAATAAGTTATTTTCATACCCAGTTTGGACAGGAGCGCTCGACGTTTCGCACGTGTCATTATGACCTGCTTATAATAAATGGATGTAGGAAAATGGCGCAGTAATCGATTAATTACGAGTAGATATACGATGCAGAGTTCCTTGAAGCATAATCGATTAATTACGAGTAGATATACGATGCAGAGTTCCTTGAAGCATAATCGATTAATTACGAGTAGATATACGATGCAGAGTTCCTTGAAGCATTACGCTGTTTCTTTGGAATAACAGATCTTCAAACCGCAATGAGGCTTTGCCGGGAAGATTATTTCAGGAAAGGAAGTTGTTATCATAATCAAGACAAGATATACCAGGTTACCGCCTACTAACGTTGCGTATTCATCAGTCTGCATGCATAGCATGACCACAATAGAACCGGGTTTTGTCGACGGAAGAATAGACAAAATGACAGATAAACAATCACAATCTGTGATTTTGTCTATTCTTCCGTAGACAAAACCCGTAGAAAACCCGTTTCTTATATGGTTGTTATGCTACGCGTGCTGTAAGTATCTAATGAAAGTCCTAAAATGTCATATATTATCGGTACTCTTCAGACCGATCGTATAACCGATCTGACTCATGTAAAAGCCTATTTCATATGAAAACTCCGCCAAATAACTAGAACAATAAATGATCCTAGCAGACAAACTGACGTCATCGACAATTCAACTTCTTAAAACACATAAAAGGACAATAGAAAGGAACTCTAAATTATATGCGCAATAACTTACCTCGTAAAATGAGGGTGGAATGTATGTGGAGATGACCTCAGCCATGGGGAAGGCAATCCCCATCACGACGAGCAGCTTGCCGTAGAGGGCCGACAGAGTTGTTGCTAAGGCGTCACCTCTGTTTTAGTAGAAATAAAATGGTGATATAATTCGGCGCAGAAACAAGATTCGATACTGATAAATGTAATATAGGAAGTACCAAAGCACAGCATACCCTGGGCAATAAATCCTGCTACTAACCAAGGCAGTATATATATAACATAATAGATTATACAACAAGTGAAAAAAAGGGAATTTAATTCGAGGGACTAAGTTGGATCCCGAGAGCAGCGAAGGATTCTAGAGCATCGCTACGCTCGTGATTCTAGATTAGAATCCTGACCGGAGCGAGGGATACAAGGACCTAGAAGTTTTTTTTTTTCACGTGTTGTGTAGGTACATACAACGTACGTACGTATACTTTTTACCATTAACTGCGAGAAAATAAATAGTACCTAGTATAGTATTTATATTTATCACATGATATTATATGATCGTTAATAAGAGAAAAAAGAAAATAGCCGCACGGGTCGATCCATCAAGTTAAGCTACGCTTGCCGGAGTTGGTCAAGTAGATGGGTGGCTCGGAAAGCACGTTAAGCCGTTGGTCCCGGTTGTCATTCGTGGATCTTTGATAGTCGTTACGGGTGGTCTGAAGACCGAAAGTCTGACCACCTGTCTTACCAAGGGGTATCGTATTACCCAGTTAATGGGTTGTGGAGGTCAGATAGGCAGTGGCTACATGTAATACACTGGTATTCTGCTGCATCCGTTTAGACTGGAATCCGACCCCAACATGGTTGGGAAAAGGTTAGGCAGGTTGAAGAGAACAAAGGATTCAATATACTTGTTCCAAATTCAAAATGTTTTTATTTACTCAGTAACTAAAATAGAGTTTCATTCACTGTTACCAATTCAAAATGTTTTTATTCACTCAGTGACTAAAATAGAGTTTTATTCACTGTTTTCGATGAATAAAATGCCCTTTTTCGAGTGGCAATGGTAAAAATTACCATACCTACTTAGTATACGACATTAATGACGTCTAACTTGTTTCAGTACAAAAGTCAAATAAGTTTAAAATAAGCACAAATTTTATATATACTTATGCTTATTTAAACTTACTTGCTTACGAAGCAAACAGAATAGCAAATATCGGAGGCAAACTTGCCCAGTTAATTTTATTAGTTGTTATCTCAACATTATAATCACTACATATTATAAAACGAAGTCCCGTCGCGTCTGTCTGTCTGAACGCGATAAACTCAAAAACTACCGAACGGATCTTCATACGGTTTTCACCAATGGACGGACTGATTCATGAGGAAGGTTTAGGTGTTCATTAAGTGTGTAAATTGGGTGAAATATGACGGTGATTGTTCAAGATGTCGGAAAAATCATGCCGACTGGAAGCTTTACTAGCGTGCGCGTTACAGTACTATATACGGTTCCGTGGGATAATTTTCGAACTCCACGCGGGCGCATCCACGGGCAAAAGCTAGTTCTATAATAATACAATTAGTAACAGGTTGCTAATTCTGCAGTGAGCCTCCGGCATGGTATAGACCACCCAAGACCACCCCACCTCAAACCACGGAAGCTTATTTGCAATTTAAATTATGGGGTTGCGAAAATTTTGGTCACAACGATAGTCCAGATGAAATAAAATACAAAATAAATGAGTTAAAATATTAACCTATTGACCGCCCATGTCGTATTAATACGACTTATGTTTTCGTGCCTGTGCCGCCACAGTTGTATTTCTACGACTGAGAACCTATGTTTTTTTTTATGTCATTGCAGGATCCTATTCGTCGTAGGTATTTATTTGTCAATTTATAAAATGGACGCTAGGGGCACGGCAATTGTTATAAAACTAAACGGTTGACTATTTAGACTTTCAGTAACACAACCAGTTCTAAAATACATGTTTGCATATTGTAACCATTTGACATCTTACGTTTACCCAGTAGGTACAGACGAGAAACTATTATCTTAGAAATCATTTCTCTCCCGAAACAACCACAAACAATAGCCAAACTCGAAACACAAATACAGTACCGACATAACACGAGAAAGTTTATCGAATTCCGGACACCACAATACAATGTGGAGGCAAGCACACATTCGCTATTTGTTTTACGAGCGAGGACCTTCGGGAGCCCGTTTCACTGCTTGAAGACCGCACTATGTCCCACAAGTATCGTAGACTAGAATTAATGGAGCTGAGGACCTATTTATCTTGGAATATTTATGGGATACTGCACTAAAAGTAATATTAAAATGGAGTACTTTTACACCTATATACCTATAAGTATTACACGAGCTTGCAATAGTCTACAGTCAAAAGTAGACTGCATACAAGTTGTCGTACCTTTTTTTTTAAATAAAGAAAATCACAGAACTCTTGTAGATTCTATTGGCACAGTAAAGGCGAAGAATGTAGCATGTTCAAAAAAAGGTAAACTCTGCACTATGCAAACTCAGACTTCAGATAATGACGGAAATAATAAAACAAAAGATGAAATACTCATTACGAAACTTAAGCCGGTATTACCTTATGATCAATCATTTGATACGCAAAACATTAAGCTAAAAATTAAGCGATAAATGCAAAAACATTTCAATATCCTCCAAAAACACACAACAAGTAATTACCATAGTAAGCGAAGACAATCAACATAACTGTGACATAACACCTTCATTGAAGAGCTTACCCAGATCCAGTAAAGTACTAGTACTTAGCGGGTCCGGGGCATAGAGCCGCTGAATCCGATTAACTGGGACGGCGTATAAATATGGATGACGCCATGACGGTGTCAGTGGGAGATCCGGTAATCTGGGATATAGCTGCGACAAGCTCTTTGTTGGTGAAAAACTTTGTATACTTAGCTTTTGATGGCAACACAAAGAGAGAAAATTCTACAGCTATTTGTTGTTTGGTTGAAAGGATTACGGTAAAAACTGAGGACGTAAAGCAGAAGCATCGCCCGTTGCTTTCAAAACTATAATTTTCATAATGTTAGTAAATCAAGTGCAAAACTGCAGAGTGAACTAATTTCCCTGATAAATTCGGCCATCGAACATCGTTAATCACCACCACGCTAGCATAGAAACTTTGCCTATTAATTTAACAACTATTCGACCGATCGAATTCTTAGCACCAATGAAACCACCCCATTCCAAACTGTTATCACTCAATTCCGAGGAGCAAAAGCAAATCCAGTATTCCCAATGAGGACTTAGCACTAAGACCTAGGTACTTATGTAGTGGGTAGGATTGGACGATATAAAGTAATCTAGCCTATTTGTTACCCGAAATGCTAACATTTACGAAGCTGCCGACGAGAAAAATAACATCGTCGTAATGTCCAATAGACGCTGAGAGAGTCATTTGTTTTTATTACACAAATAAGTAAATTGCCGATGAACATCGTAACTTTTACGCGGACGTTGCTCATCTTCGACGTTTTATTTTCCCTATATATCCCATTTTATATGGCCATGACGTTTTAGAATTCTACATCTCTCAGTGCAAATAGAACAGACCAATCAATTTTATCTGCCTCTTCCTTTTTGGTTACGGTTTATATATTTTCTTTTATCCCTCATATATCATAATGATTTAATAATCATTAATAGTGTTTCACTGTCGTCTTTCCGTAGAGCACAATTATCTCACTAAATAATAGGTAGTCATGATATTTTACTCGTGCTCAAAATTGACCATTCTGGCTCCTCTAAAAACAATCTATATTATTATTTAAGACATATGATCTATCTAATATATATACACAAAGAGGGCATGACCTTACTATATCTAAGCGTTATCATCCCAGCTGTGTGTGAATCTATTAGGTACGGACAGACAATCTATCCACCCAGCCAGGCAATGGATATTGTCGTGTCATGACAATGACCGCTTATATTACTGACTACACATGTTAGGAGCGCTACCAATCTAGTAACTACATGTATTTTGGTATATTGTTATCTTTATGCTAAACCAGCGTTTTCTGCACCCTGCAGTAACAAGATAACATTGCTGGTAAATTCATGAACTAACGTGGCTACTAATCATTCTGTATCATTTATTCACACAATCATTTCAATTAAATTAAAATATAAAAACATAGGTTATAAATAGTTCTTAATTTAATAATAAGGGAAATTGATAAAGCGCTCTTCCTCTCTCTACCTATTTAAAAAATTTGCTGTGCCGGACAGGGTACATAATTGTTTCTATTATATTTTTATTTACCACCTGTAATTGTATACATTATGGTTTGCAATAAACGTTTTGATTTGATTTGATTTAAATCAATAAAGCATGACAGATGAAACTAATGATTTTTACTAAACTACAAAAATTGTTTTTCGAAAAGGATATCCTGAACTCCAGGCCGTAAATACTAGTTTGGGTCTCAAAAATACCGCAGTATTTCAAGCCAAAACATTTCAATTAAACTATATATAGCCGTACACAGTCCTGGCACGTTTAAATCAGGCGCGCCACACTAATTACTTCAAATTTACAACGTAATTTTAGCATTCGCTTAAATTTGAGCTTTCATTAACAGCGTCAGCCATTTTTCGCGTTTATTTTTAATGGGTCTAACAGCTAGCTAGACTTACTCGAATATTTACGTAGAATATTTTTATAGCTATGTCAAGTTGCGTTGTTGTTGTTGTTATGTTGTTAGAAGGACAAAGTGACCTTAGTGATGATGTTCTTTAGAAAGGTCCAGAGGCCTGGATGGATGAAGGATGTATGAACGTAAACGAAGCCACCTGCTGCCATCCTTAGATAGTCCTTTTGAGTACCCATGTAAGGATCGTAGCTGTAGTAGGTGGCGTTCTGTAGTTTCTGCCCACCCCCGTGGGAAGAAGACGTAAGTTTATGTATAATAAATTCTTTATTGCCATAAACAGTTACAGAAAAATTTGAAATCTTGGCTCCAGAACTAGGTTAGAGTACCCGTATTTCACGAGCCAGTGTTTTCTTCCATTGAGGTTACAATAATTAAGAGTTTAAAAAAAAGCTTACTGCGATAGTTGCGTTGTAGTCCTGTGACAGTAGCCAGATCTTGATGTATGTATGTGTATGTTAATAAAATCTAGCGAGAAATGGCTGCATTCGAAAACTGGGTGCTAGCACAACTTGGCCTGACTCCAGTATTGGATTGCGAATTTGCATTTGGCAAAGTTGACTATTGATAACAGTTTATTTTTATTGGATCTAGCTATAAAAGTACCCGATCCATTTCCATTCATAAAATGTAACTTGCAAACTAGTTTAATGCATTTTAATGAAACGGAAATTGTTTTTCCTGATAATTATCATAACGACGATTACAACCTTATCTTTAAAATATCCTTTATCTTGGACCTTTAAGATTCCTTCAGCGTGGTCTTTATGTACTAAATTGATGGAGGGGATTGTCCAAAAATATCCACTTTAATTTTTCGTTTATTAATATCTGAATTCGTATAATTTAGACTCATAATAGCCCTGATTGGTCCCGCAAGAAAAATTTGGGTCTTGCTCCAAAATTCAGCAAAAAGTTTCCTTTTACAGGCGAAGAATCTTTATAACCTTGTTATTAGTTATTACTCTGAGTTATTGCCGTTCGAAATTCAAACAATTTCGAAATTAAAATTCCTGTCCACTTTCTAAAGAAAATAATGTCATGTATTGTGTCAATTCTAAGATGGTTCCAACTGAGGTTCCAACCGTTCCGAACTCAAACGCAAAATCCAATTCGTCGTTTTCCCCACATTATTATCACGGGAAGTATATTTATTTGACTTGTGTGAAGTTGACGTGAAATCACGATCGTAATTCCATGTTCTCCGCTCTCATTTGCATTGGGGAAGTTAAAAGATTTTCCGACAAACTTTTCGTGGATAACATGAAGCAGTGTCAATCATCCTATAACTATAATATTAAAAATGCAAAAGTTTCTTTGTTTGTTTGTACGCTTTTACGCTAAAACGGCTTAACGGATTTGGATGAAATTTAGCACATGGGTAGACCAGGACTTGGAGAAGGACATAAGATACCTTTTATGCCGATATTCCCATACGGGATAGAGACTTATGCGGGTGAAACCGCGGGGCGCAGCTAATAGCTTACAAATACTTTCATCTCTATGGAATTCTATACGGAAAAAGGGAAATTTTATCAATAAAAAAATCTTTGCAGAAATTTTAAGCTACTCGGGTTAATGAATGATGACGTCACTCATCTGTAGTTATTATTGAAATATCAGCAATAGATGGCAGTGGAAGTAGATTTTAGTTTAATAAACAATGCAATACGCCAACGGGATGACAGCTCTCGAAAAACCGATAGATATGAAACGCAATCACAAATTCAAATCCGAATATAAATTGAATTCCCAATCCAACAATCCTGGCCAATCAAAGTCAAAACATTAAACTTAGTTTGAGTTCAATCTAATCCATCGCTGACAAATGATAATCGTGATAGCAATATATCTTAGAACACGCCGAGGTACCGAAAAGTACTAAATAATAGATGCCCAGAAAAGGTAGACCTATCATGCTCTCGAGTTGAAATTAACTTTTAGAAGATTTTGTCAGGTTTGCTCTTAAAAAGGGATGTCATGGTATTCTGGTTTCCGTAAGCGCTCGGTCCTCGGGGGAAGGGGACCCTCTCGGGCACGCACGGTTGCCATGGTAACGGCGTGTTATTGGCTCCCCACAGCGATCGTCAGTGCCTTCTTACTGTTGTAACGTTCCTCTCCCGACAATGATATGCCTACTGTTTATAGACTTGCTAAAATTATGACGTCATGGGTTAGGCGGAAATGCTATGGCAATTGGGGAATTAGGTACTGCGTATGTGATGCTCTTCACTTTTACGGAAAGATGTACTTTAGAAGATTAGTTTGGCTTTCAACTGTTTCCTTAAAGAGAAAAATTAGAACCCTTGTGTGAAACATAGGTATAGCATATAGCATGAAGATACAGGCAGTTGAATTATTTGGGTAATGAAAACCACCTTCACGTTCTTAAACAAAAACAGAAGTTTTTAAACCCTTAGCGGAAAGTTTCCCGCATATTTTATAAAGACAAATATTCATTACCTCCTAAAAATTTCTGAATAATGTGTAAAGTCTTGTATGACTTTCACAAAGCCAGAGACAGGAAGGATAATTACATAACTTTTAGCCCTTACCTACCAAACTACAAGAGATTCTGCGGTCAAACCAAGTTTGGCGCACTTATACGTTTAGTGCAAGTATATGGTATACGTATTGTATACAAGATTGGTGTAAGCAAAGCTTATCAAAATTATTAATTAATAAATCGGTACTTTTAGGAGCCGTGGTGGCCTAGTGGTTACGGACGCGACTTACGAGTTGTCGGTTCGAACCCAAACAGGTGCTTTCCTTTGTGTCAATTATTTCATCACCATTGCTCTCAAAATGAAGGAAAACATCGTGAGGAAACCGGCATGTCCTAGAACCAAAAATTCGAAGACATGTGACATCCACCAACCCGCACTGGGCCCGCGTGGTAGATTACAGCCCACTCCCTCCCTCTCACAGAGAGGAGGCCTGAGTCCCAGCGGTGGGAACATTATAGACTAATTATGCTATACTTAGGTATGCTAAATCGGAACTTTCCTTCACCGTTTATACAGAATGGTCCAAATAGTGAAAATCTATAAAAAAAAAGATTCCTTTTGCACAGGGGCATCCGAAAATACCCCATATATGTTCCGATATTTTTTGGAACGAAGTTCCTTATCGCATGTTGCGAAGTGGGGCTAGACGGAAAAAATTAAGACCAAAAGTTGTAACGGCACTTCGACACTTCCATCCGGGTGTCCCTTGACACCTCTCTTTTTTTTTTTTTTTTACGGCACCTTTTGGCCACTCTGTATGTCATGAAGGTAATTATTATTGCCTGGTTTCTGATATCGTCAGATAAATTCCCAATAGGTTAGTAGCTAGCTATTGGTGAAATAATGTGGCTTACATAGGTAAGCTTTTTCAAAATCATAATAATGGTAGTTAACATTTTCAAGTGGCTAGAGAGGCGTCACGGCGTCCTCACCTTCCGCCTGACGTAGGTCCTCACTGGACACGGTGGAGCATACAGTGGAGGTCTGCCCGGCTTGGGCGGGGCACCGCCGTGTCCTCACGGAGGCGATCGGCGGCAGCGATCTCTCGCGTCCGGCCCTGGTTCAGGCCATGGTCCGGAGCGAGAGTGCATGGGAGGCCGTCACCTCCTTCTGCGAAGCAGTTATGCTCGCGAAGGAGGAGGCGGAGCGCGCGAAGGAGATGCAAGCTGCACGCCCTCGCGCCCCTAGTCGCCGCAGGAGACGCCCCGGGCGTCGGGAGTCACGAGCCGACTTCCGGCCACCGTAGGCGCGGGCCTGCGGACGGTGAGCGATGGGCAGCTCGCCGTCCGATAGGGATCAGGCCCGGGTCGACGGCGCGTTGTGTTCCACGCGCGCCTCAAAGAGATGTCAGCACCAACTGATGGGGTCCGTAAGGACCAATGCCTGCTGGGGTTGCGGGTTTGTACGAAAGGGATATCGCGGCCCCGGCACACAGGCAACGGAAGGAACACGGGTGGGTTTTAGTCAGTAAAAGTCTGACACTCCCTCTCGCTCCGCCCAGAGCGGGAGGAGTGATTTGATGATTTCCAACCCAAAAAAAAAAAAAAAAAAGGAGGGCCACCGGCATTACGTTTGCGCTAAAGTGAACCTCCGAGGAGTGTCACCGGCATTAGGATTGAAATCTTGTTAAAATATACAACAGATTTTAGTTTCACATCAAACATCCACATACTCGTATATCTAATATATACTTACACCCACTGACACACCCTCATACCAACACACATATACACACACACACCTACCCTAACACACTACAAACAGATTTAATTAATTAATTAAATTTAATCACAACTGCAGGAAGCGTTCACTTAAAATGTTACAGATACTCGCAATGTTGCTCCACTTGTAATGATAAATAGATTGACACTATTCCACTTTTAAAGGGTACAACTTAATTTAGGCAACCATCTGACCGAACACTGTCTCTTCTGAAAGTGGGCAACGTCGCAAATAGATGTCAAATATTTCACTGTTTTGATTAATTTGGCAATATTACTGTATGGAAATAAAAAATGTGGCTAACTAGCGAACTAGAATATTGATTATGAAATGCAATAATTAGTATCATAACACCGAATGTTTAGTTTTAGATGTAAAAAATCTATTTGGAAACTTTCCAAATGCGTTTTTTACATCCAAAATGGGTACAACATCAAATTCAATGTTATAATTGCAATTCATTATTTATATTCTAGTTCGCTAGTTAGCCACATTTCTTATTTCTATTCAATAACATTGCTATAAGAATCAAAACAGGTAAATATTTGACAGTTACTCAGTTACGTTGCCAACTTTTAGGATAAACCCTCTTAAGATACAGGCCTCTTACTTTAGAGACAGGGTTTATATTTTGTCATATAGATTTTTGTAGCCTTTCAACGTTTATACAAACAATTATGTATAAGTTTAGAAGATCTACTACTATGAGATCAACCTGTGTCTAAGTATTATTTTTGGATAAATAAACATTATTATTATTATTATATTACAGTTTATAATGCCGAATTCGCTAAGAAAAACCTACATTTAAAATGAGCCCTCCGCGAGAGCTCCCGGCATCATATATGCGACTTGAGTGAACCCTCCAGGAGGGTTCCCGGCACTGAACGTATTAAGTACTCTTTCGGGTATATACCTATTATAAAGAAGCTCGTGAAGTCATAACAGCCGCACGGGTCGATCCATCAGGTTAAGCTACGCTTGCCGAGGTTGATCCATGGATGGGTGACCATCTTCACATACCAAGACTCCTTCGTGCCTCGGAAAGCACGTTAAGCCGTTGGTCTCGACTGTCATTCGTGGATCTTTGGCAGTCGTTACTGGTAGTCAGAAGCAAGAAAGTCTGACAACCATGCAGTCTTACCAAAGGGTATCGTACATTTTACCCAGTTACTGGGTTGTGGCGGTCAGATAGGTAGTCGCTCCATATAAAATATTGGTATTCAGCTGCATCCGGTAAGACTGGAAGCCGACCTAGGCAGATTGACTTACAGAAAAATCAAAATGGTAACTTTAGGCTCACACATGTATTTCTGTGCGAGAATATCTAATCTCGCGACTTATTCGAAAGTCGAATAGTCACGTCTCTAAATATAGATCTCCAATATATCAATCCATATTTATCTAGACTGTTTCTTCTATCGTCCAGGTATACCAACGTTGTATCACATTCCCGAGGCTGTGAAAATAGAGAAAATGAATTTTCCCAGATATGAGACCTAGCTAGATCAATTTTCGCCCCCGTAAACCCCTATAATGCAACTTTCATCGAAATCATTAGAGCGGTTTTCGAGAACGTGATTACAAATTTATACAGGGTGTTCGGTAGAAGGTTGAACATACGAAAATGGCGGATCCGAGAGGGGCCATCTACTACGTTTTTAGGCCCAATAACAAGACCCAGGCCACAAGGATTTTTTTTAATGATTCTTTTTATGTTTTTTTCGGAATTTGTCGTTGCCAAAACTTCAAACGTCAATAATTTCATATAAAAACAACAAAACTTTTATCTTCATCTAAAGTAACTGTAGAATCTTATAAAATGCGTATTTGACGCAGATGATTGCTTGAAAAGTAAATACGATCCCTTAAACTACAAACAAATAAAAAATACATACCAAAAGCCCGACTTTGAACTGCGTTAAAAAAAAAACTAACAGCGATAGAGGAGTTCTAATTTTAGGAAAACATCTTTGGTTCATGCCCAATCTAACGGTATGCAATATGCACAAAATTCCCGACAGCCTTTTGAGCCAAACAAACTCACTGTTTCAATAAACTCAAAACAACTAGAATAAATGAAAAAACTGAAATTTGAGCAACCAATCCTCCCAACCAAATTCCTTTAAATTTAAAGGAAATTCGTGGTTGCTCAAATTTCAAACATCAATAATTTCATTTAAAATAACAAAACTGGCAATCTTTTTTTCTAGAATAATTGTAGAACCTAATATGTAAAAAAAAATTTGGTTCGTATATTAATTAATTTCACTTTTCACAAATTTCCTTCGCAATCCTTTGGGTGAAAAAAGTCCCAGGCAGTTAAAGTTGGCGAATTGTTCTAGTTTTTTTAAAAGAAATTGTGCATATTGCATACCGTTAGATTGGGCATGAACCAAAGATGTTTTCCTAAAATTATAACTGCTCTATCACTGTTAGTTTTTTTTTTAACGCAGTTCAAAGTCGGGCTTTCGGTATTTATTTTTTATTTGTTTGTAGTTTAAGGGCTCGTATTTACTTTTCTAGCAATCATCTGCGTCAAATACGAATTTTATAAGATTCTGCAGTTACTTTAGATGAAAATAAAAATAAAATGTTGCCAGTTTTGTTGTTTTTAAATGAAATTATTGACGTTTGAAGTTTTGGCAACGACAAATTCCGAAAAATAAATAAAAAAAATCATTAAAAAAAACCCTTGTGGCCTGGGTCTTGTTATTGGGCCTAAAAACGTGGTAGACGGCCCCAGGGATCCACCATTTTCGTATGTTCAACCTTCTGCCGAACACCCTGTATATATATACAAATATAGCTCATTATAGGATTGATTTATTCCCTGTAGTTTATATGTAGCTGTCTACATAATAAAGGTCATTCTATTCTATTCTAATATGACCTCAAAGGCTCAAACCCAAAATGGACGAATCAGAAATATAATTATTCCCAGCAATTGTTATTTAATTTCACCAGTTCATTAACCTTTGTGAATTCGGCACCCCAGTAAGAATCTTTGTTGTCAAGACAAATTAACGAAATTAATAGGCACGTTTTATCTTGAAAAACAAAAGAGTTTCATTCCATTACGCCAAACGTAGTCGATTTGCAAATTAGGTCAACTAGTGGAACTCACCCCTTCGGTTTTAGACATCCTCATTGTCGGTTACGTTCATTGTTCTTTACTGTTCCCTATCATGAAGATGGTTTCTGGGTAAGACTGTCTTAGAATAGGCCTATTCAGATATAATACGTAGGTATTGATTAATAAAAGGTAATTGTTTAGTTCGATATGGGGATAAAGTGGGATAGATAATGTACTAATATTGTTTTCTCAAACATGCTTGAAAATTCGAGCATTATTTTGACAACCTTCATCGAGATAAATCATTGCTGTACTGGCCGAAAACATGCAAGCGCCCGGCCGGCAATGTTTATGAGTAAATCCTTAACTGTCGTGTTTAGCGGCCAAATAAATGACTATGAAGCCTGTCGTGTTATTTAAAAACGGAACGAACTTTTTCGTGGAACCACGGAGGTAACTCATCAAAGATTTAATTTTTTCGATTTGGTTTGCAAATAGAGCTGTTTATAGTAAAGAAGAAACAAATTAACACGTTTAAAATTATAATCGTTCTTCATTGATACTGGACTTGATAATTAATTTACTTAGTTTGAATTTCCGCGCATTATTTCAGAAAAGTACATTAAACAGGTACAAGTACACTTAACTATACAGGGCCACGACAGTAATGTACTATTTATGAAAATGTTCAATACAATACTTTCAGAAAAGTAACATATCCAACGTCGCTAAGTGAACACAACTCATTATATTAACCAATGCGAAATTTTGTTAAAATTGACGCCCAACAAAATTCCCGACAGCCTTTTGAGCCAAACAAACTCACTGTTTCAATAAACTCGGCGAGAATTAACAAAACGTTGCGGTTCTTTGTATTTCGAGCGACACGGAACTCGAAAATGTATTCCAGCTCCCCTTTCCCGAAACACGGTGCCCGTAAATAAGCACAGCCACTCAAGATGGTAGCTCTATGTAAATGTGTACCTCTGTTAATTTCCAAGCACTAGACTACATTGTGTCACCGCTCTGAGTGCTTTTCATTAGAGTGCACATTCAGAGGGAAAATGCAATTTCCCTTGCGCGAATTGTGATTCTAGTGAAGGGAATCTTGAAATAATTTGTCGATATAATATTATTTTATGCACGACTCACTGAGAAAATCATTTTCCAAGTGTATATTTTTTTCTTATTCAACGTTTTTGTTGCATAACTATCATAATTTCAACTTAAGTACACCATCCCCCCAAAACATACAACTTTTGACCGCACATCAGTCCCCCATCTCCCAAAGCGTGCTTTTCCCTAACAAATTTCGGAGCTACTTTACAAAGTACCTACATCTCCCTACCAGAAACACCGATATTACCTGTGCAAAAAAATTGTCTGCACTTAAGTTGCCGAGGGGACACCGCGGCACCGCGCGCGCTCCGTTGCAAGCTTTTACGCATTCTTGTAATTTATTACGCCGCGCTCTCTCCAGCATTTTTCATTGTGGTAATTTCAACGCCCCACCAATGATTGGCTCGAGTACATTTTTTCCACCAGCTCTCAAATTCAATGGTCATTTATTAACTCAAACGCAGCACATGGGAAATGAATGGTGTGAAATCGTGCGGAAAAGTCTGGAAATATTTTTAGAAAATGAATGTGGTTGATTGAATTTAGCACCTTCCGCGTTTGTTAATGTTGTTTAAAAATACTTATTTCCCTTGGACTAATTAAATTAAAGTGGAGCACGTGGTATTAATAATTAATAACTTTGATACAGTGAGTATTATTACTTTAATAAGAGACGTGGACGTAACCATCGAAAACAAAAGATACAATTACAAATAAAGAAAGAAAAGGAAGGACATAAATCACGCGCTTGAATAATCATTATAAAAATCTCTTTTGTTATCAAAGCGGGGATACAACATAGAAAGTGCTAGCACGGAGAGGAAATTGTAAAATATTAAAAAGAAAAATTACGTTATAAAATGGTGGAGGTTTATTTCATGCGCATAAAATGAACGCAGCAAATTGGCGTCATAATATCATTTCAGCTTTCCTCGCTTCCTATGATAGTTGAAGGGACTCTTACGTTATTGAATTCTTCATTAGTTTCTACGCGGAGTAATGAATGAGATGCAAATAGAAAATCATGTTTGAATAATTTTAAAAAAATTGTCGGAGAAAGGTGTGAAAAACTGAAGAGAAACTCCTCAATTTGTACAGGCATGAAAAGTTCACCATTACTTTTCTCAGCCTGACCGGAAAAGTTATGACAAGCCAATAAAAAGTTGCAATGGTTTTTTATAAAGTAACACTCCACTTCACCTTTACCCGCTACTTTTTCCAAGCCAATAAAAATAGTGATTTAAGGGTTGTGCAGACCAGCGCGACTTGTCGCGCGACGCGACACCGGTTATTGTTATACTGTGAAGATTTCTTAGAAATTGTATTGTTCGTGTCGCGTCGCGCGACAAGTCGCGCTGGTCTGCACAAGCCTTTATGTTTCACACAGCTAATCAAAATCATATCGATCACCAGCTTAAAACTCCATTTATTTCACTTTGCTTAGCCGAGAATGATTTAGCTTGGTCGGAGAAAAATAATGTCTATATTTCTGTGAAGAACTGCAAAGTTGAAGAAAAATGACTAGCAGAAGGTAAGGATTTTTTTTATAATTTTCTTTTGCCAAGTACCTAACATCAGATTAACCACCCTCATTGTCTAGTCTAGTATCTACCTAGTACTTATCTAAACATGGGTTTCCAAAAGTAGGTAGGTAAGATAGGTACCTACTAACTCTAGTTGCTTTCAATGAACATAATTAAATTAATGCAAATCTGACATCTTGAACACGCCTGATTTATTGCAGGAATTGTAAGTTTGAACTGGTACTTGTTTTGTAAGTCAGATTTGAGAAATGGTGCACTAGCGGAATTACTGCCTTGGGTAGAATACAAAGAGTACTATAATATAATGGGAAGTAGAATAGTAAAAGTCTGAAATGCCTAGAGACAGTTTAGCACAGATAATCGTCGATAATTGCGCAATGTAAATTGTCTTTGGTAACTGGCCCTGACAAGCCCTGACATCAAACAATAGACAAAATTGTCAAACTTATATTGCTTGATTATGAGGCTTTTGGCTACTCTGTGTGAATTAAAAGTTTTTTTTAAATCTGCATTTTGTTTGTTCAGACTAAACATTTTTTCTTTTCTATATTTATCTGTGATGTGTCCTCGCATACGCATACCGCTGTCATAAAACTTAACTGTGCTAGTTAAGTTTTATGACAACGGTATGCGGCGTTCAGCCATAATATTTTTTGGACAGAGGTTTTTGATGAAAACGAAAATTTCGAAGCAGTAACAGGGGTCGTTCTGTAGTTTCTGCCTACTCACATGAGGAAAAAGCGTGAGTTTATGAAGTTATGTGTATTAACATAACATCACGCCTGTAATCCCCGAAAGGTTAGGCAGAGGTGTACTATCAAAGAAGTTCATATCTAACCAGTTTCAAAACAAAATCCCGTGAACATGATGACCACATCTGTTACCGGCCCGGTTCTATAGTCGCCGAGCGCTGCAAGCAAGAATAGTCCTTACGGTGGTTAGATATGAATTTCTTCGACAGTACCTGTAGTACACCCACATTTCGCCAGTTATGTTTAAGTCCCATGTATTAGAGGGCGAGCCTATTGCCAACCATAGGGCACAAATTCAGACACCGGGCTGCTACTGAGAAATTCCAGATGGAATAGCCCAATAACATAGTTAATTGACTCTTACTCTGATAGGTTCGAAATTAAAAATTCATTAAACATTCAAAAGTCATTCAAATTAGGCTGAGAATCAGCACTTTTCGAACGTCAAAATTACATAAGACAGTCCCCCAAATCAACGCCCATCCTTCACCACTTCCTAGTGCATTAGCTGGGAAGAAGAAGTGGCGCAACAAACTCCCCAGCAGCACAGCTGTCTGTTCAGTTAGAAGAACACGGTGAAACACGTGTCGATTTCTTACAGGGTTCTTTTTGACTCTTTAAGAACAGTTAAGCGGATTAGGTTACTAAATATACGTCGTCTATTGTATTTTAAACCAATATCACTTTGCCCGATCCGGGAATCGAACCCGGGACCTCATGCTCAGCAGTCGCGCTTGCAACCACTAGATGAACGAGGCAGTTTGGAGTATTCCCTGTTAAAACTGCTGTTATTTGTTACTTTCATGGCTCGAGCTTCACGAGCACACCTTAGGCCATGGTAAAAGAAATGGTGAAACATCCAGCAAGGTTTATAGCAGGACTGAGAACCCAAGACTATCGTCTTACTATGTTAGGATGAACCTTCCGGGTCCATAAGGTTGAACTAGTCGCAGGCTCGAACTAACTGGCGGGCGTGGCCAAAAAGCACTCTTTCTCACCTGGCATTGTGTCCGACAGAGATAGTATCAGTGATGAGCAGTTACATGATGGTCTACATGCAAAACGTGTACTTCGCATGCACACAAAAACCGTTCCGAACTATTATAGTAAAAGGAGCCCGTAAAAAAATACGAAAAGTTCTTTGGAAAATGGAGTTTTATGAAAAAACCACTGCATAAATCAATTCAGTACAAATAAAGTTTATTGAACTCTTCGATAATTGAGCTTTGTCGGTGCCGACTTTGTTTTGGAGATTTAACACTTCTTTTATTACTTATGTACCTACACCCAAACTTGCGTTAAAATTTGCAAGAAAAAGCAATCTTTGATGGCTCCTAACTTTTAATGGCTTTTATTTTACTATTCTGTTTCTGTACAGACAAAATTAATAATGACACAAAACGATTATCATGTTTAACTTTGGATGTAAGTACAATGTCAAACAGTGGAGTAATACCCCCGAAATACGTAAAAAATATCGACTAGTGCAACCTTAAAGGCCTGCTTTATAAAAAAAAAATTACTTACGCGCTTATAACATGCATGGTCTGTATCGCCGCCGATGGTCGTGACAGTCGTCTTGATGGCGGCAGCGGCGCGTGCGCTGTTCCTCCTGGTCCGTACAACACTGGCTGGAGTGACAGCGACCCGCCCAAAGACATGGATGGTGGACTCGATAATCTGTGCAGAGATAGAAAATATCTATAAAATACTTAGAAACTGTAACTGTAAGCAAATTCACAGCCTACGTCAATTTGATAGTGATATACATATAGCTATTTCATACAACTGTCAAGTGATTTGAATATACGGTAAATTTAAGTTGGTAGTCAATTTGCTTAGCAATTATTTTCTCCAACTTTACCTACAGGCAGAAAAGAGTTCGACGACTGTTCGTAATCATCATTAGTCTAAGTATTAAATGTACTGGAACGTCGCCGGAATGAGATTTCTAGAAATGGAATCTACGAGAAATGGGTTAGCCGGATTGATCTGGGCGTACCTAGCTTTTGGCCCAGGGGAGGGCAAATCTGATTTTTATTAAGGTAGACCCGCAAAGGAAGCCCGCGAAATGACAAGAGCCGCGCAGCGCGGTTTTTCTAAAATTAATGCATAATTTATTGTAATTGCAAAGTAAGTTTTAACGTGACTCTAACATAACTTTTATGTACTTAGGCTTACAAAATCCAGGGGGGGGCAGCTGCCCTCCCCTGCTCTCCCCCTGGGTACGCATATGGGTAAAAATATGAATAGTGTTCTGGTATGGTTTGGTTTCGTCTGCGTTCACCGGGATAAAAGTATCCTATGTCCCGAACCAGCACCTTAATTGCGTCATACACGATCAATCACAATCCGTTTAATTTTGACAGTTCAAGAATATTCATTGCGTTATTTACGTTGTTGAGCAGACACATTTTTCGAACATACGAAGCAATGGATTAGCAATATTCTTCAAAATGATTTAGATTATGATAAATCGTGTGGTACGCAATTATGGTGCTGTTCATGGTCTACCCATGTGCCAAATTTCATCCAAATCCATTCAGCCATTTAAGCGTGAAATAACAAACAAACTCGCTTTCGCATTTATAATATTAATTAGCATGGTTACTTAATAAGGTATCTTAACCATACCCAAATATTATTGACTTTCATCGTTCTCACATATAATTACTTATTAATTATTCAACAATAATGATGTAACTAATATTTATAACAATATAATTTAAAAGAGTGTCCATGGAGTTTCTTGCCCGTTCTTTTGTGTCCTTCACCACACAATCCTCACCTTTGAAAACTTCATGAAAATCAATTTTGAGAACGCCAAAAAAAAGTCAAGAAATAGTCATAAATAATCACCAAGGATAAAAAAATAGTCGCATTATGATTCCGAAGATACAGCTATAAGTTGGTGAGGATTGTGGGGTGAACGTCTCCACATAATCCTCACCTCAGTACAAGCAAACGGCTGGGAATACCGACTTGGTTTCAATTCCAAAAAATAGTCAAGAAATAGTCATAACGCTATGCCAAATCTCGGAAATAGTCATTAAAGGATTCCAGAGATATAAAGGGGTCTTGGTGAGGATTACGTGGAGAGCCTTTCTCGCCACAATCCTCACCTGATTACCGCGGAACGCCTAGGTTTTTTTATTTGAATTTGGTGTCAAAAAATAGTCAAGAAATAGTCATCTTCAACCATGATAATTTCGACCTGGTTGACTATGTAGAAGTATGTTAAACTTCCACGTAAACTTCTACATACATTTTGTTTTGGTACAGTCGCGAACAGTAAAATTGTAAATCTATTTTAATATTGTTGTATATTAATTTAAAACAGTAATAAAATATTGTAGTTACTTACTTAGACATTTTTTTCTGTCAAAGTTTAATAAATACCTACCTAGCTGTACATAATATTCCTTAAATTTTTCCGGTTCGCTTTATGAGGTCACATAAATGTCTTTATTTCATATTAATTTGATTGTAGTATGAGTAATTAAGACTATCTATCTACTTATCTGTTACTAAAATACCTACAGATTTTTTTTATTAACCCCGTATAATTTATATTTTCTACTTTGTTTTAATAGGTAGGTATGTAATTTACTTTACAAATTTATGAAAACAAGCAATTGACTACAGTATTTACTATTTAAGCGCCTACTAGCTAATGAAGAGATGTGCCTGATACAGGTTTTATTTAGTTTAAAGGAGGCTCAGGCCACAGCATAATAACAAAATCTTGATTTTATTTACCTCTACTTTAATTAATATGTTACGACCGAATAGTTCTGGAAGGAAAATTCAACATTTTATGTTGGTACTTGGTAACAGACATCACGATATTCTGAAAATTAAATATTAATAAAATATTTCGGAGTATTTGGGTGTTCCCGTAATATTTAGCATAATTCTATACACCTTCCCCATGAATCACTCCGTCAATTGGTGAAAACCGCATGAAAATCCGTTCGGTAGTTTTTGAGTTTATCGCGTTCAAAAAGACGCGGCGGGGGACGTTGTTTTATAATATGTTATGATTATGATATATATTATATATAACACATACTTCAAATACCTACCAAAAAATAAGGTGACCACTAAAAATACGTACTTAATAATTTTGTGCTCGACTGTACTCAATTTGAAAATGTATGTAGAAGTTTACGTGGAAGTTTAACATACTTTTACATAGTAAATCAGGTCGAAATTATCATGGTTGGAGATGACTATTTCTTGACTATTTATTGACACCAAATCCAAATGAAAAAACCTAGGCGTTCCGCGGTAATCATGTGAGGATTGTGGCGAGAAAGGCTCTACACGTAATCCTCACCAAGACCCCTTTATATCTTTGGAATCCCTTAATGACTATTTTTGAGGTTTGGCATAGCGTTATGACTATTTCTTGACTATTTTTGGGAATTGAAACCAAGTCGATACTCCCAGCCGTTTGCTTGCACTGAGGTGAGGATTGTGTGGAGACGTTCACCCCACAATCCTCACTAAATTATAGCTGTATCTTCGGAATCATAATGTGACTATTTTTTTAACCTTGGTGACTATTTATGACTATTTCTTGACTATTTTTTGGCATTCTCAAAATTGATTTTCATGAAGTTTTCAAAGGTGAGGATTGTGTGGTGAAGGACACGTTCTTTTCCATAGGAACCTACTACGCTTTGGAATAGTCAACTAGCTCCATCTTTCTGAATGACCAACTACCTCGACAATTCAATACGTATATAGTTTAGTTGAAATAAATGCTTTGAGTTTGAGACTGGCAAAAACTTCCTAACATCCAGAAGCTGAAAGAATCATCATCCTACGACACAATAAACGCAATAAAAGAAAACCGTACTAGTAATTCTACTCAGGGACCGCCAACGCAGAGCACAAAGAGGCATGTAAAGAAACTACACAATTAACTATACGTAGCTTACTCCCTAAATCCGACAGCGAAATACTACAACCCAGTAAATCTCTGACAGATCCGCGGATTACTTATTACATCCGTACTAAAGTTATTCCGGAACGCTCTGCTGATAAATAGTATTTGTATTTTATTTTAATAAGGCATTACTAAGTCGCTGCGTTTGGTATGCAGAGCTTATAAAATGCATGAATGAAAAAGAAAATCGTAACACAGTATTTCTAGAGTATTAAGTCCGCTTGTGCATGAAGAATTTATTAATAATAGAATATGTAGTTCTGAACAAAGCGAAAGAAAGCTATTTTTATTGAGGGCTTTTCGAATTAAGTCAGTTACTGAACACGTTTTTGTAATTAATCACAACATTTTTTGCCATCGGCAAACAACGTGGCAATGCTGCCAGCCTTTTGGATACTTTTCCTGTTGACAGCGATGCAGACGATTTATTTGATGCTCTATGATTATTTCCCCTCTTTTTTATATAGCTGTTTATATTATTATTTTAAGTCTGTTAGGGTTTATATTAAGTAAATATTATCTTGTTTAAAAATTAATGATTATTATCTCAACATTCTTTTAAAATCTTAAATTAACTTCATGACTGTGGTTTACTGAACTTTACATTAGCGTTATATCAACAAAATACCTACGACGAACCAACCCAGTTAATAAAGTAGGACTAGGAAACAACACTTTAATTATTTAACTTCAGTGGTAACAGCGATCGATATTCCTAGACCGTTTCACATACCTTTGAACGTTTATACGGAAACCGTCGACCAGTCAATTCTCATTGTTTATTCACCTTTTTCGTTTTCTTTATTCCTGACTGAATGATGAACGAATAAATCAAACAAATGATGAACGTCAACATATATTTTATACTTAATCATTGTTGAAATGGAAGACCGTTTGTCAAAGTGGCGCCAAGTGGTCGCGTGAATACGAGTACTCACGAAAACCCTCATCTGGTACCTGTAGGTAAAGATTTTCGAAAAACAAAAGAAGGTAACTTCGTAATGAGACCTACCACGGAAGTGCGTTAACCCTGTTCGGTAGCCCCTCTTCTCTGTCCAAATAACGCAGTGACTTGCCAAATAAACCCGTCTAACTAACCAAATAATATACTTCCACTGACCAAATGAAAGCACATTTTGGTACATTTCCACCCTCATTCTCTCTCCACGGTTATTAAATGAGCAAACTCCGTGGACCAACTTTCCGATTTTCCTCGAATTTGTTAAAACGTGGATTTTGTTGCCATGGTGATTCGGATTTAAAAATTCTCAGTTCTTTGTAATTGCTACGATAATAACATCGAGGTAAGCCTTCATTGGCTTCCCCTGAAAATATTTTTAACAACAATTTGAAATGTTTTAGAACGAATAGTTTTGTTTGCCTTCGGTTTCTTCAGGTTTATCCAGTCGTTTACAATACTTGAATTCTGTCACTTCTGTCAACCAAATAAATCTTGATCAGCCTTTCAGAAACCTTGGGTCAGTTTTCGATTGGAAAATGTGAACAAACTGATTTTGGTTGCGTTGTGCAGCTCAATAGCTCTGCACAACGCAACCAAAATCAGTTTGTTCGATTATCAAGATTGTTTGTTGTTTGATTACCAAAAGTGGTGCAATCACCACTCTTGGTAATCATTTGACCAAAACAACATAATAACTTTGTCGAAAACATCAATAACTAAAAACAAACCCTAAAAACCCCATCTCCTCTATCCTTGTTTAAAATTAAAACATTTATCGTACCGACCGCGACGCATGGAACACGTGGTTTTGTATTACCTTATTTGTGGGTAGCTCGCAAATCCATAGTATAGAGTTTTTCGATTCCCCGCGGGCCTGTTCAATGTTCATTACGAACACGGTTTGTATAATGTACATGCATAATTATTTTTCCCTTTGTTGCACGACCAGCCTTTATTATACCAGGAACGCTTATAAATGTGCAATTGGGATTTTCTTTTGTGCTATTTTTAGTATCGTGGCGTTCATTACCATCATTTGCATTGTATCTTCATTAAGACAGTGAGATTTATTCTCTATTGCAGATGTATTTATAGCTCAATTTTCAAACTCTGAACCAGCATTTCCTTGAAAACTTTCGGCGTTTCAGAAACTACCGTCATTATTGTTAAAGGTAATAGTTTTCCTCCTTAACAATTACTAGACTACGAAAGATCAAACAACTTCTTAGTTATAAGTAGTTCCAAACAACTTCTCTTCAACATTTCTGAGATAAACGGTCTACGTTATCTGTAGTTGAAGTTTTGTCTGGCGTTACTTCTGCGTTTGGGTTTGTATTCAATAGTGTGTCACGAATAGATTTAACACAAACCAAGTTGCTGTGTTAACTTCCTTCAAAACTCACACTGGAACGCTATATCTATTTGTAGGAACTACATAAAACGAATACAGTTTACTGTTAGAAAATAAACCAGGAAAGGATATCCTATTTATGAACTCGCTTTTAAACGTTTTCCTGGAAACACGAAGAAAGGAAATAGATCAAAGAATGTTATGCGAAGCAGGTAGACTACATACCTGTATAATTTAATTTAAAAAGTAGTAAATTTTCTTCCACTATTTATAGGCTGTAGGACGTAAAATTATATTAGGTACATGAAACGTTTATGAATTTACTCAGCGCAAAATTAATTAATTAAATAACTTATATCACAGCAGCATCTGCGTCCAACGAACCTGCTTACGTGATTTTCCCAGTAAAGGGTCATGAGAATGTATTTGCATATATAGTTTTCGCTACTTGTTTACTTTGCTAAAGTATGAGACTTTCGCTCAAGCTTTGTATAGAAAGACCATCTGCTAAATAAAAAAAATTGGTGTTAACTACCGTACGTACTAACTAGGTTCGATGCCACAGGATAGAAATTCATCCGTAAGGCCAAATATTTTACAGTATATACATACATGCCTAGCACGTACCTGTGCGTTGACGGCACTGAGAATGAAATTTTCATTACCAATGCCGAACAACGCACGGGTGCGTTATCAGTTTATTCCAAGATTTATGGTTAATTACGAATAATACACATTCATTTATTTAAGAGTTGTTTTTATTAGTTACTACTTTCGTATCGCTAATGAAATAAACTTCAAAATAAACTATATAAATGTATGAATTGTAATGACATACAATTATCAATCAACAAATATAATTAGAAAATAGTTATAAAAAACAATAATTGCAACAATTACAGGCCAAGGTCTGAGTGGTAATTGTCGAAACACAGCACACAAAGTCCAGGTTTGTCAGGACAGGTGTCACAATACCAAGGAGAGTCACTACGTTTCATATTCTTGGTGCACCGTCGGCATGGCTTTCGCTTAAGTCGCCCGTTCGAAGTAGTTTCAGTGGCTTTCTTTATTATATGAGAATTTACTGTCACCCGACTTCTTTGGGTATTTGAAAGTCTATTTTCTAATACATCTTTTGGGAGCAGAGCATTTATGATACTCAACCGGTAATCATATAGAGACAATTTAGGTTGCCCTGAATATTTATTATAAATCTTCATTGAATTGATGAAAAGTAACTGGAATGTGTGGATGGCAACCTTCATATACCAACGCAAAGTTTTTCTTTCGCAAGGATAGTAGGCTAAAAGCTGGTCTTGCCTGTCTACTCCTGACATATAATTATTATACTTGAATATGGCTTCCGGCTTTTGAGTAACCTGGCCACGTTTATTTGCGACTGGAACCATTCTGTCTTCACACTGGGTAGTAATATATGACACAGCACGTTTGTCTTTCCACATGCCAACATGAACTCCTTCCCGAAACATTGAGCAATTTTCCCCTTTCTTCAATTTTTTTTTCATTACTTCAGGAGGATTTTCTTTCAAATCTTTCCGCAGAGTCCCCGTGCAATAGGTATTGTTTTCAAGCAGTTTCTTCGCCAAACCGAAACTATTATAATAATTGTCCATGTATAACTCATGGCCATTATTTAGTTTCCCCCGTAGTAGCTCCATGACAACTTTCTCAGCGTGGCCCTTTCCGGTGACTTCTGTATCTTTTCCACCTGCATACACTCGGAACTTCAATATCAAACCATCTGATTCCGTGAGCATATATAATTTTATGCCATACTTGTGGCGTTTGTTTTCTTTAAACTCCCGAAAACTCAGTCGCCCTCTCCATAACAGCACACTTTCATCAAGAGATAATTGTTTTGCAGGATAGTAACATTCAGTCATCTTGTTGTTGAAGTAATCAATGATACTTCTAACCTTGAACAGGGGGTCCTCACTCTCTTCCTCTGAGGTAAAATGCAAACATCTCATTATAAGGAGAAATCTATTCCTGCTCATTTGTTGTCCAAAAATAGGCATTGAAAACAACCTGTCTGTTTTCCAGTAATCTTGTAGACGACTGAGTTGAATAGTTCCCATATGGAATAGCAAACCAAGAAATATTTTGAGCTCAGGGACGATGACCGGTTTCCATCCAGTTATTCTTGAAAAATCTCTTCGTCTGCCTGGTGCTTCTCTAGTTGGCCTATTATTTAGCAGCCTCTGTGCCTGTGCGTTTGTCGCTGTACAAATTATCGACAAAAAATCTTCAGAGAAAAAGAAATTAAAATAATCTACAGGGTTTACTCCTGCAACTTCGCCATAAAATTGGTTTGATTTAATAAAATCAATCTTTTTCATTTCACCAGTTGTGGTCCAATCGGACGTCGAGCCTAGTCCACAGGGTTGGATTGGCTGGACTTGCTCTTCAGAGCCTGATACAGGTGGTGACCTTGGTTCTAGGTCTTGATCCTGAGCTGTAGATGACAATAATCGGTGTCTGGGAGGTTGCAATACGAAATTTGACAGGTTCACCTCACCTTCACTCTCTGATGCTGACTCCTCCTCATCAGGTTCATAGTCGTCCTCAGAATCGTCATCGTACAGTGTTTCCTCTATGTCACTATTATCCAGAGGCGTAAATACTTGTTTTCGCCGCCTTTTAGACCCAGAAGGGCCTTCCCCACAGTCCATTTTTATTATTTTTTACTAGCACGAACTAACACAACCGTTCAAGATACAAAAAAAAACAACAAATACGTAATGAACTTTTGAAATTTCAAGCATAATGCCGCTTCAAACAACGTCCCAAGCCGTATCGGGCACTGCACTAATTCTTTAAACTTTACTTGGCGCGAACACGCACGCGTGCGTGCTCGGCCCCCACTTCGGCAGCGCCCCTCGCACCGGTGCGTGGATGGCAGCGATGCTGTTAATATTTTTTTTTTTTTTTTTGGGTGTGAAATTATCTAAAAACTTCTCCCTCTCTGGGCGGAGCGGGAGGGTGTGACAGACTTTTACTGACTAAAACCCAGCCATGTTCCTTCCTGGTCTCCTAAAATAAAATCTAATAATAATCTAGATGCTGCTTCGATGTCTTTGTACTCTGAGAAAAAATAGAGACAGGATTAAAACAAATGAACTAAGTACCTCAAAGGTGACTCCAGATGCACTCGATGTGAAGAACATGACGGTGCCGGATGGTGATGCGACGACGGATGCGGTGGTAGGGGCGGGGGACTACTGTGCCTGCTCAGGGTCTCCGGAGAAACCAGCGCAGCCCCCGCGGATGCCGGGCTCGGCAGGGGCGGAGCGCTACCGCCTGATATCTCGGAGTCTGCGCCACCAAACGTGGCGCGTGAGACGTGGGACCCACCCGACATGTTGTTCGCCGGGATTGAGTAGCAACTGCAACAAAAAGAACATCTTTTAGCTTTGTAAAGAGAACTACAGTAGTTGCGATTGGCAGGTTCTGGAATGTCGACTACACAAACTGGTAGAAGTGTTGACAGTCTTACACCAGATGAAAAAGCAGCCTGCTAAAGGTCACAACGGCAGGTCTTTGAATGAGAACAGTTAACCGATCGTTGAGGAAATCTTTAGAGATGAGCGTTTATTCTGAAAGTGGGCAACGTTGCAAATAGATGTCAAATATTTTGCTGTTTTGATTAATTTGGCAATATTACTGTATGGAAATATGAAATGTGGCTAACTAGCGAATTAGGTTATTAATAATGAATTGCAATTATAACCCTGAATTTGATGTTGTAACCATTTTAGGTGTAAAAAAGGCATTTAGAAAGTATCTAAATAATTTGTTTACTTCAAAAATTAAGTATTCGGTGTTACGATATTAATTATTGCATTTCATAATCAATATTTTAGTTCACTAGTTAGCCACATTTCATATTTCCAGACAGTAATATTGCCAAATTAATCAAAACAGGTAAATATTTGACAGCTATTTGCGACGTTGCCAACTTTTAATATATGCGCTATTATTATATATATATATATATTATTATATATATAATATATTTTGGTATAAGCGCTCTTAATATTCGACGATAATGTCACAGACCGTGTCTAAAACCTCAAAAGTGTTGACCTATCTCGATTTTTATTCTACAGGTATGATTACCAGGTGCATGTTGTCTCCTCGGTCGCTCAGTTTGTTAATGATACTCTTGCCACAGTGTCTGAAAGCTGCGCTGCTACAACAAGATCCAAGAGACCGCTTAATTAGTAATGAGCACCAGGTGGCGTTGTTTGCGGCCGGGAGTGCTCTCCCCAGCGCCAAGGTGCTTTGTATTTAAAACTATTTTTATGTCGTTGTCATTTTCAAACGTCAAACAGCTACACTAATAATAATATTAAAAAAAGATGTTTGTGTGTAATGTAACTCACATGTATGTCACAAAATTTAATTTGATTTTTTAGGAGTTTATTTCGTCGTTGAGTAAGTGTCGTGATGGCCCAGTGGTTCAGGCCTCGCCTCTCATGCACGAGTTTGTGGGTTCAAATCCGGGCAAGTACCAATGTGACTTTTTCAATTCATATGTACTTTCTGAGTTTATCTTGAACATTACTGACATCGGTGAAGGAAAACATCGTGAGGAAACCTGGACTTACAGTTAATATCTGAGTCTGAAATCGCCAACCCGTCTTGAGCAAGCGTGGTGATCAATGCTCGTGCCATCTCTGTATGAGAAGAGGCCTTTGCCCTGCAGTGGGACAGTAACAGGCTGGTATTATTATTATGGGTTTATTTTGATTTTTTTATACTACCTACCTTTAATTTATTTATTAGAACGGACAGACACTTCCCTATATTTATTATTCTAGCATATGGCACTCGTGGGTTGCAGCTGAAAATCAGCGTCAGGTTCACAGGTTCAGCGTTCACTTTGTGTTGTCATCTGACTGACACTATGCTGAGCTGAGGCCCTTTTGGCCTTATATTATTTTTTTTTCTGTTTTTATAGTTTTAAGGTGTATTTTTTGTAATGCCAATGAACGCAATTTTCTTTCTTTCTAAAATGACTGGACCGATTTTGAAAATTCTTTGACATGTAGAATGCTATATGATCACAGAGTAACATAGGCTATATTATATAAATATATCACGCGGGCGACGCCACTGGCGGAAGCTAGTGTTTGAAATCATTGTCATTTTTAAACGTCGCACGTCGTAGGTCTGAGATATTTCAAGTCGAAACAACGATCCTGTCAATCTCCGTAATTATAATTCTTATATTGAAAACTACATGCTTAAATCTATATCTATAAAAATCAATGCCACCTTTCGTTGTAATTTTATAACTCAAGAACGGCTGGGCCGATTTATCTGATTTTGGTTTTGAAATGTTTGTCATAGTCCAGGGAAGGTTTAAACGGTGAGAAAATTGGCGTAGGTAGGGTGGGTAGGGTGGGTAGGTAGGGTAGGTAGGGTTTAAAGCTACCCGTGCGAAGTCAAGGCGGGTAAAGCTAGTATTGTATGTATTAATGTCAAGTGTTGTAAATGTTGATGACAAGGAAGCTATGAGGGATGTCCTGCCATAAGCCTAATATAATAATTAAGAGCGTTTATTCGGAAAGTGGGCAACGTCGCAAATAGATGTCAAATATTTCGCTGTTTTGATTAATTTGGCAATATTACTGTATGGAAATAAGAAATGTGACCATCTTAAATACAGCACAGAAATGTGATGATGTTTTGACATGTCACATTAGTAGATTGCACCCGTGCAAAACAAGGGTGGGTCATTAGTAGAAATATTATAAAGTCGTTTTTCGTATGTCTGTGCGACCGCGTTGTTCTTCTTAACTGCGCAAGGTATTTTGATGTGGTGTTGATGATCATTTATTCCAGAAGGTTTATATAATTACATACAACCTTAGGAACGAGAAAATGGCTAATTTAAAAAAACAATAGATATAATTTTACGAGTTTACCACCTCGCTGTTTTTGAAGGCCGATTTTAGCCAAAGTAGCCACATTAAGTGCTACTTTTTTTAATGAATATGAAAGCTGTTAAAAAAAAATAACATAATTCACCAAACGTAATTTTTTCACTTTAGACCAACATTTTCATAACTTTGATCACAATTACGAACCTGATTATTTTACGCATAAAAGTACTTAGTACTTACTCATGAAGATTCGTCGAGTATTTTTTTTGCCAGGTGCCAAAAAAACCTCGGCGAATCTTCTACTTTAGTTTTTAGTTTAGTTTTTTTTTAAGTTGGTCGAAAATTCTCAAAATTTCAGAAAAAAATTCATAACTCGAAAACTATGAAAAGTCGCGGAACATTTACGGGGGTGATTCGGATACCCCACACGATACGAGGGACCAAAAATTGTTTTTTGGCGTTGTGTGTTCCGGCCACCCTGTATCATTATAAAGTTATACATAATAGATAATATAGAAATGTAGATGTTTTGCCAAGTCGTAAAGAGTGCGAAGCAGGGGCGGGTAAGAAAATTCTCGTGACCATAAAAGAAGCTTCATTGTCCTTAAAGACAAAGACAAATTTTAACAAAAACTTGTGTTAACGCAGCGTCACTAAACAATACAAAGTATGTGGAAGCCATTCTAAACTTTACTCTCTTCCTCAAGTACTTGGTTTTAATTAAAGAACATGCTGTACCCTTTAATTAAAAACTAACTTTTCGTGCAACCATTAACGAAGGTATTACTTTCGATACGTATAGAAAAGTATCGGTACAGTACCATCAAAAAAGTTCATAACTAACCACCGCCGCAAGGACTATTCTAGCTTGCAGCGCTCGGCGACTTTAGAACCGGGCCGGTAAGAGATGTGGTCATCGTGTTCAAGGGATTTTGTTTTTAAACTGGTTAGATATGAACTTCTTTGAAGGTACCTACAGTAAGAACCTACGAGAATTTGGCTGGACACCTCTTTGGAATTAAAGCTCCCGCAGACAGGCGCGACGCGACGTTGCCACGTGATTGTGATAGAACAATTTCCATGAAGTTTCACATATTTTTTTCTACTTGAGTCGAGTTGCGTCTGCCGGCGGGAACCTTTAGTAGACTGTGATTAGTTTGTTAGTTTAAGCAAGATTGAGTGCAATTATTAGCATTTAATAAATGCTGGTTGAGAAGAAACCAGAGATAAAGTTTGTTTTTACCCACCTACGGCGAAGCAAAAAGGAGGGTTATGATTTTGACCGGTATGTATGTAAGTATGTATATTCATCTGTTCCCTCGTAACTTCTAAACTACTGATCATAATTTGACAAATGAGGTATCGTTGAAAGCGTCTTGATTGTCCGCTGGTTATAGGCTATGTGACGTCACAATTTGGTGCTCTCTAGAGGACATAAAGTCATGACCAAAAACATTTTTTTTTAAATGTTACCATGTTGGGTATCAAATGAAAGGGATCGACGAGCACATTACATATATGTACATATATCATAGTGTCTAAGTAAATAAATATGTTTAAATTGTTAAAAACAAGGATAAGTGAGACTGCTACGTACGGCGCGGCTGTAAACTTAATACCTAAAATACAATAAAACCTAAACAAAAAAAAATAATTACGGCTCTGCAAATACTTTATCACGAAATTATAACCCCAAAATAATTTAAGTAAATAAAAAGTAAGTTCAAAAACTAAAACCCCGATTACTGAAAAATCACGCTCTAAAAAGTATGAAACAAGAAAATGTTTCAGAATCAAAATGGTCAAGGTACAGCCGTGGTCGCATACCATTATAATTTTGTAGTCGTAAGCTAACTAACTATATTTTCGCGTTAAAACATAATATTAGTACCTATCTGAGCAGAGGGACTATGTAAATGAATTATATGTAAAGTAAACACCTATAACAAGTAGGTACATACATTTTAGAGCATCTCCATTTCGCGCAGTGACGGTGCTTACCTACGTCAGCGTAAATGGAGATATAATCCTCCAAATTCATCACCATTACGGCTCGTCGACGCTTTACGTACTCTCAAATATGGGTACGGGAAAATGAGGCAAAAATTTAAAGCCCTCACCGCACCAATTTCACAAGGAATCATGCTGACTATGGCATTTGGGAGGATAACTTTTACAAGGAGTTATCAAGAGTATCTACACGAGGATTCCTCCCAGTGAGTTATTACACGGAAAACATTTGAGATACCTTCCGTTCTCTCTGGACGAAATACGTGGGTTCAATGAACTTTTGAGTACAGTTTTCCGCCTTCGTCTGGCGACATTTTGTACCAACTTTTTTTTAAATAAAATTTCAACATTGCGAAATTGCCTTTGGTGTCAAGGTGTAACTTGTGTTGGAATCTGATTGGTATTGCAGACATTTTTCTTTTGAAACTTTCGAAATTAACTTTTATCGAGGTCTAGACATTTAGACGAAGTTTCGGTAGGTAAACTGTTCGTGTAAAGATTCCTAATCCCCAAAATGTGTTGTTTTTGTTTATAATATTATAAAATTGGTAAAGGTAAAATTAACATTCTTCGATATTATAATATTGGTAAAACAGATAAGAATTGCATTAAAAAAAATGGTAAAATTTTATATAAATTGATAAAAATTTATATTATACATTGATAAATGATAAATGATTGTGTCCGTTTCGACCGCGCGGCCACGGCGAAATTAAAAAAAAAAACAATGCCAAGATTTTGTAAAAATTTGTAGAAGTTGATTCCCAAAACCATAAATTTGTCAAAGTTATGGTTAAAAAGTTATAAGGGTTTGAACGTGGCCGCGCCATTGAAACGCGGCGAACCGCGCGGCCACGGAGATCTTTAAAACTAAGCGTTGCAGAGATCTGAAATTCAGGTAAATAACAGATTGAATTTGTAAAATTTTTTTAAAAATATAGAAAAATATCCTAGGTTTATATTTTGGGAGCTATAAGACTAAAACTCCATGGCCGCGCCATCGAAACGATGAAAAATACGTTGTCGCCGATATCTCGCTGAAAAAGCATCGCAGGGGTCTGAAGTTTTTTGTAAAACGTAGATTTGAATTTGTCGAAACTTGTAAAAATACTACAAAAAATCCTAGGTTTATGTTTCAGGAGCTGTAAGACTAAAACCTCATGGCCGCGCCATTGAAACGGTCAAAAAACACGTTATCGCCGATATCTCGCTGAAAAAGCATCGTATTGGTCTGAAGTTTTTTGTAAAACCTAGATTTGAATTTGTCGAAACTTGTAAAAATACTACAAAAAATCCTAGGCTAATATTTCAGGAGCTGTAGTACGGTATCGCGTAGAAATAAGTCGTGATTATTTATCGAAGAAAGTAATTGTAAAGCGAGTTTTTTTTTGTAAACAACACATATTAATATGTAAAACTACCGATACTAGGCAAAAAACATGTATTTTTCGGTATTTATAACTTTCAATACGTTTTGAATATTTCGATAGGGTGACCATGGCTTTTTGTTTACAGAAAACTTTCCACCTATCGTTTTAGAAATTGTATCTCAAGGATTCTAAATTCAATTAAAATGAAACGGATAAAATACAAAAGCATATGTTTATTTCTTTTAAATTCACTTAAATCATTGCTTGATTTGACAATACTGTGGTTTTGAGTACACGTGCCAGAACCATAACAAATAACTTTGCACAACATTCGTAATTCCTGTAAGATAGCATTATTTGACGAATAATTGTGGAATCAAACACATAACTTATGTCTAAGACTAAATTCTGCCAGAAATAACCCCCTGTAATTAACAGTATTATGTCATAAGTAACGTGTAATTAACTCATGCATTCCAACATTGAATTGCACTAAAGGAATTAACCATAAGGCCACACACACTACAGTACACAGGAGCGAACAGAACGCGGGTGCAGCGCGGGAGACGAAGGCTGTATAACCAATCACAGCAGTCCAATATGTGAGAGATATCCTGGCCGCTGCACCCCGTCTTCCCGCCAAAGGCTTTTTTGTTGATCAGTCGTCGTTTTACTTTCAGTTAATTCGCACGGATTGCTCGTTGGTGTTTTAAATTTTGACATTCCTACGGACTTTAATTTGTGCACTGTTTCGGACATTTGTTATCTTTGGAAAACTACGTTCTGCTGTTACAACTTCGAAAGCGTAAGGCGTAAGCCTTAGGATTTGATTTCAAATTAATACTTCTTATCAAGGTAAGTAATTCATACTAATTACTCTCTTCTCTTACCACTTAATACTTTTCCTATTTTTTTATCAACCTAGTTGACCTAGTCTTGTAATGATAAGCTAGGTATTTATTTTTAGAACTCTGGAAAAAGTGCTACTTATACTACTATACTTATTTTTAAAAAGACATAGACTCTGGCACCAAAAATTCTCTCTAAGAAACTGCTTGAACAAATTTTTTTATTGCTTGAACAAAGATATTGCTAACTGAGGGTTAGTTTTGTAGGAATACATGGTTAAAATATTTAAAAAAAAGTATTTTTTGTTTTTTTACCGAGCGGGGCGTAGGTAGATAGTCTATGCGAGCTATGTTTACCTAGGCGTTCTTTTGTTTAGTTCAACGAATTCTGCTATGCTATTCTCTAAAAGACTCTACGACGAGCTCGTCGCCGCGCCGATACTAGTTTGGTCCCCAATAGATTTTTAACTATGTGCTCTAGAGCATAAAGTTGAAAATCCATTAAAGACAAACTGTCTCGACGACGAGTACCGAAACAGTTTGTCTTTAATACATTTTTAACTTTATGCTCTAGGGCATAAAGTTGAAAATCCACTAAAGACAAACCGTAGTTTCGGCGCTGCCATTATACTGCTCTTTGTTCTTTTCATTAGCACGGTAACGGTCTTTGAAACTCGTAAAACAATAAATAATTTTATTACCTACGTGATTGTTGGCTGATCGTTCTCACGCGGTCAAACAAATATGTATAAAACAAAAGATTAAGAAGTAGAGATGTTGGTCAATGTTATTACTATATTGTTACAGAAACATGGTCAGAGGTAGAAAACCGAAAATTGATGCGGTGCAACTGAATAACAAGTTTCTTAAGTATGCAGCTACTTGTAGAAATGAAAAAATATCATACAATAATCCTATATTTATAACTATTGCTCAAGAACTGAACAATGAAATAACGCCGTATTCATTGTTCATGAGACTGAAGAGAAATTTCAAGACGATTTTTGGCCAACGATATGATGAAGAAAGTTCACTCACACAAAGCACCTCAACTTCGCCTTCGTGCCGCAGCACAGTTTCTTCACCTGTGAAATGTACCTCAAAAAAAGTTGAAACTGTTAAAGAGTTTAATTTTTTACTGGATTTATATGACTGGAAGAAAGTGGAACCCGTCTCAGTTAATTACTTCAGGCGTGATCCTAATACTACCTCAACACATAAAAAGTACAATACACTGCCAAAGTACAAATGGGCTTGCTTACTACGAGAGAAACTGTGGGAATCTACAAGGCTTCCATGCACATGGGTTTTTAAAACTAAGCGGGTCGACGAAGACAAGAATGTTCTGATTAAAGGAAAGTGCTCACAATGTAGTTGCGTCTCGGAAATAACGATCAAGGCAGCAACAGATAAAATAGTGGCAGTGACCTGCACTCTATTTAATACCGATAATAGTAGAATGCCACACAATCCAAACAAGAAGACAAAGCTCACTCCGTACAAAAGACGAAAACTAGCGAAAAAATTGCAATTTAAACCCGCAACAGTAGTTCACAAAGAAATTGCTTCCGTAGTCATCAAAGATGATGATACTGTAAACTGTCCAGTGCTACCAACGATGGAAGCTTTGAGGAAAATGAAACACGAGAAAAGGCAAAGTAATCAATTGCACTCTGATCCAATCATGAGCATTCTCATGATGTCGATAATGGCAACATACCAAAATTTCGTTCGCGAGTTCACCCTGTTACCGAGCTTCCATCTGTGCTATTGGTGTGAGCAACAAATCCAATACTACAAGGCGTATCTGGAGAAAATTCCTCATGTCACAATGACTATAGATGCAACTGGATCATTCTTCCGAACGATCAAACTCCCAGATGGATCTAACGAAACGGATGTTCCTCTATGTTGGTATGGTAACGTCTTCAACTATTAAGTCTACAGCAATTTGCCAATTGATTACGGATAACCACACAATGGATTCTATATTGTCATGGTTGAAAAGATGGCACAACGAAGTACGTACTGCGCCTCACGAGATTGTAACTGACGACTCTTCAGCGTTAATAGCAGCAAACGTTCAGGCTTTTACTAATTTTCAAACAGTCCGAGACTATCTACGACAATCATTTCTAGTTTTAATGAGTAAAAGTAACAATTTGCCTCAAGTATTCCTAAGATTAGACACAAGTCATTTTGACAAAAACGTATACAACTTGCGATGCTTCGATAACGTTGATATAAATATTAAAATGTTTTACATTCGCAGTATTTTATTTGTGAAAGAGTGCGAAAATTTTGAAATAATAAAAAATGTGCTTTGTCATATTATAAAAATTTGTACTTTCAAATATGAATTCACAAACAATGAGACTTGTAAAATTTCTATGAAATACCTCAAATCTTTGTTGGTCAAGATAGAAGACCCAGTTGAAAAAAACGACAAAAAAGATTTCTGTGATGATTATGTTATAATAACCGACGATGACAATATTTTAGATTGGTTTGATCCAACATTTTTTCTTTATTCACAAGTGAACTTGTGAATAAAGAAAAAATGTTGGATCAAACAAAGAATAAAACAGAAAAACCAAATGACTATTACTTACCCAATCTAGTATCAACTCTTAAAAGGTTAATGATCAAACTGCCTCTGTGGAGCAATGTCATGTGTCCTTTTTACAAATCAGAAAATAAGTCGCCAACATCGTCAGCTATTGAAAGTTATTTCAAAACTTTAAAACACTTATTATTTGAAACACGTCTGCATAAATACAACGTGGATGAATTTATAAAAATTCACTACAATTTTATATTAGGGGAGACAAAAAAGCAAACAATCAAGGGCCGAAAAAGGAAATTACAAAAAAATAATAATAAGCAGTGTAAAAAAATTAAAATAAACACAAAACAATCATTTTCTTCTGATTCCATATTTACAGAAAAGCCTTCATATACTGAAAACTGGGGTGGAGAGGGATATTCTCCGAAGAATATCTCAGTATTGTTTTTGCGAAATGGGAATTTAGTAAAGTCTGTCAATAAAAGTATGAATTTTACGAATACGTGTGCGTTTGATTCAGTTTTCTTTTTGTTAGCATTTGCATACCAAAAAAACGTGCACATTCAACAAATATTTAATACATGCACAAACAAATTAATCCGCGGATTTATAAAAATATTAGCAGAATCGTTAAATTTAAATAGTGCTTATAAACTACGAGAGGAAATCATTACTCAATATTACAAAAGGGATAACAATACATATGGATGCGATAGTAATATGGCTTTTATATTTGAACACATACTTTTAGAGGATTTGTACAGTGCCAATGTAACTAAAGAATGTTTAATCGAAACATGCGCCAACCACTCAAAAAGAACCATAGTATTTTTGTCAATTAATATGGAAATCATAAATTTATTCGGAATCGGTGGACTGGAAGATGCCGTCATTATCGATGACTCCAATTTAAAAATTTGTTTAAAATGTAACAACGAAACCAAGAGATTTACGTACGAATTGAGTAATATTATTTTATTTGATCTCAATGGCACAGACAAAATTATGCTCCAAGAAACACCTCATTACATCAAAATAAAGCAAAAAAAATATGGACTGATAGGTGCTGTGGAATATGTCCCCCCGGTTGTAGGTCTGATTGGTCATTACAAGTGTCATTGCTTAGTAAATAATTCCATAATGATTTGTTACGACGATAATAAAACCGGAACGCACGCAAGTTCTGAACAACCTCTGACAATTCATAATTTAACATATGGTCTAATAGATGATGATTAAATAATAAAAAACAGGGTAAAATTAAACTATACAGTGGGAATAAGCTCCCATAGGTAACAAGTTTTATTCATGACCCAAGGAACCGGTCGAAATCCCAAAAATATTGGCGAGTACCTCATTATTATAGTTTTGGTTTGTTTGAAATGTCAATTTTTTTGCAAGATTTCGACAAATGTTCCAGAAAGTCCTTGGCCCTGAGGTCGTATTAATAAAAAAAATATCTTATTCTAAGTAAATAATCTGTGATTTGTGACTTTGAAAGAAATATATATAGTAAAGTAAGTAAGTGTAAGCAAATAATCTGTGATTTGTGACTGAAAGAAATATAAATAGGGTGACTGGTAATTAGTGACCGATACTTAAACACGTGAATTAGCTCATCATTATGAACATGGCAACAATGGGACCAAACCTGAAATCGCGAAAAAAATATCAGCTGTTCCATACATGTTGACGAGTTATGCGATCGTAAATGTATGGAACAGCTGATATTTTTTTCGCGATTTCAGGTTTGGTCCCATAGTAAAAGTTGTTCATAATGATGAGCTAATTCACGTGTTTAAGTATCGATCACTGCTTACCAGTCACCCTATATAGTAGTGTAAGTAAGTGTAAGCAAATAATCTGTGATTTGTGACTTTGAAAGAAAGTATAAGTAAATAATCTGTGATTTGTGAGTTTGAAAGAAATATATGTGTTAGGGTAAGTAAATAATCTGTGATTTATATGATTATAAAAGAAATATAAATATGTTTTTTGTATCTTGTCGTTTCATTTTAATTTAATTTAGAATCCTTGAGATACAATTTCCAAAACGATAGGTGGAAAGTTTTCTGTAAACAAAAAGCCATGGTCACCCTATCGAAATATTCAAAACGTATTGAAAGTTATAAATACCGAAAAAATACATGTTTTTTGCCTAGTATCGGTAGTTTTACATATTAATTGGTGTTGTTTACAAAAAACTCGCTTTAAAATTACTTTCTTCGATAAATAATCACTACTTATTTCTAAGCGATACCGTACTACAGCTCCTGAAATATTAGCCTAGGATTTTTTGTAGTATTTTTACAAGTTTCGACAAATTCAAATCTAGGTTTTACAAAAAACTTCAGACCCCTACGATGCTTTTTCAGCGAGATATCGGCGATAACGTGTTTTTTGACCGTTTCAATGGCGCGGCCATGAGGTTTTAGTCTTACAGCTCCTGAAACATAAACCTAGGATTTTTTGTAGTATTTTTACAAGTTTCGACAAATTCAAATCTACGTTTTACAAAAAACTTCAGACCCCTGCGATGCTTTTTCAGCGAGATATCGGCGACAACGTATTTTTCATCGTTTCGATGGCGCGGCCATGGAGTTTTAGTCTTATAGCTCCCAAAATATAAACCTAGGATATTTTTCTATATTTTTACAAATTTTTTACAAATTCAATCTGTTATTTACCTGAATTTCAGATCTCTGCAAAGCTTAGTTTTAAAGATCTCCGTGGCCGCGCGGTTCGCCGCGTTTCAATGGCGCGGCCACGTTCAAACCCTTATAACTTTTTAACCATAACTTTGACAAATTTATGGTTTTGGGAATCAACTTCTACAAATTTTTACAAAATCTTGGCGTGGTTTTTTTTTTTAAATTTCGCCGTGGCCGCGCGGTCGAAACGGACACAAATGATTTTATTTCTGTAAGTGGGTTTGGACAAAACACTTTTACACGTCAATCATATTTTTTAAACTAGATGAGGTCGGCGTTTCCTATCTGACTACTCCGAGAAGAAAGGCCGAAACAAACTCAGAGGTCACAGTCTCTTTTAAAGTCCAGACATAATCTTGGTCAGATCATGTGAAGATCATGTAGATTGGTGTCTGAGATGGTCTTTTGAGGAAAGAACCACACAGATTGAGAGGACCTGTCCCGTCAGTGCACGCATTTGTCAGTGACCGTGCAGCTCAACTCAGGGTTTAAGGAGCTCAACGATTCGACGAACAATACCAAAGAAAGGACGTTTGGGTAGGCCGCATAAATTACTCAAGCTGCCAGACCGTGATAAAAACTAAATAATAAAATAAAAGGAATGACCCACATAGTCTTCACATTCACAATTATTAAAACAATATAATACTTTAAAAAGTAATTACTCATTAAAAATTCATTAATGTCAATGTGTATATAAAACCCAGAAATAGTCTTGGTCAGATCATTGAAGGACCATGTAGATTTGTGTCTCGAATGGTCTTTTGAGGAAAGTATTATACAGATTTGAGTGGACCTGTCCAGTCAGTGCACGCATTTGTCAGTAATCGTGTAGCTCAACTCAGAACTTAAGGAGTTCAACGACTCGACGAACAATACCAAAGAAAGGACATTTGGGTAGGCCACATAAAGTACTCAAATTGCCAGATTATCATTAATAATTACTGAGAAAATAAAATAAAAAATATATGATCCACATAGTCCTCACGTTCACAATAATATATATAAAAAAATATGTATATATTATGCTTCACAAAGTAAATATTCATATAGTGGTACAAATGATTGAAAAAAAAAATATATATAAAAAAAACCAAATTTCTGACTGAAAAAAAAAAAAAAAATATATTGGAGCAGCTTAATCCCAGGCCTTTTTGTCCTCAACGTAATCTTTAATGGTATAAAACGCTTTCTGGCACAACTTACGTTTAATGAATGATTTGAATTTATTAAGGCTTAGATCTTGTACGTGGCTTGGGAGTTTATTGTAAAAGCGTATACATTGACATCTGAACGAGCTACCTATTTTCTTGAGCCTTGTTGTAGGTACTACAAATTTGTGTTTGTTCCTAGTGTTTATCTTATGGATATCACTGTATTTTTTATACAATCTTATATTTTTATGGGTATATAAAAGATTTTCAAAAATATACTGAGAAGGCACAGTCATTACATTAATTTCCTTAAATTTCTCTCTGAGAGAGTGTCTCGGGCTTAATTTATCAATTGATCGAACGGCTCTTTTCTGCAAAACAAAGATAGTTTGAATGTCGGCGGCATTTCCCCACAACAAAATACCGTACGACATTACACTATGAAAATAGCTAAAGTACACTAAACGGGCTGTCTCTATGTCAGTTAAATTACGAATTTTTCTAACAGCATAAGCTGCGGAGCTTAGCTTTTTTGACAATTTATCTATATGTGGGCCCCACTGAAGCTTAGCATCCAAAGTTAAGCCTAAGAATACTGTGCTATCTTCAGGATTCAATTCTTCGCCCCTTATCAACACCTTAGTTTTCACCTGCCTAACGTGTGGTAGGGTAAACTTAATACATTTGGTTTTTTTTTCATTAAGAAGTAAATTGTTCACATTGAACCAGTGAACTACTTTTGAGATCGCGCTATTTACGTCGTCAGTAACCAACTGCTGACGTTTAAGTTTAAACAAAAGTGAAGTATCATCCGCAAACAACACTATATCATGGTTATCCTTTATGAGGTAAGGCAAGTCATTAATATAAATAAGAAACAAAAAAGGACCAAGAATCGAGCCCTGTGGGACTCCCATTATTACTATAGATCCAGGAGATCTTTGTCCATTTACGTCAACGCTCTGAATCCTATTACTCAAATATGAAGAAAGAAGATCCAGAGCGGTGTTCCGGACCCCGTAGTGGCGGAGTTTCCTGATTAACGTTTCATGAAGAACGCAATCAAATGCCTTGGACAAATCACAAAAGATGCCCAAGGCATCGCATTTATCTTCCCATGCATTATAAATATGTCCTAAAAGTTCAACACCACATCAGTAGTAGAACGACCCCTTGTAAAACCGAACTGTTTGCTATGTAATAATTTATGTTTATTAAAAAATCTTTGCAATTGCTCTAAAATTAATTTCTCAAATATTTTACTAAAGGTAGGTAGTACTGAAATGGGTCTATAATTTGTGGGGTCTGATGTACTACCTGATTTGAACAAAGGTATTATTTTACTATTTTTCATAAGGTCAGGAAACTCCCCACAGTCGATACAATTATTAAAGATAAGAGCTAAACTAGGTGCTACAATGTCAATAATAGACTTCGCAACTTCTACAGAATTACCCCACAGATCTGCAGTCTTTTTTACATTTAAAGTGTGAAAGGTTTTAATGATGTCTCTACAGGTAATATGTTCAAAAAGAAATTCCGAATCGCAAACATTAACATTTTCCTTTAGCAAAGACTCAGCAACAGAAGGTGATGAGTTTAGAGATTTTGTAGTTGAAATGGGAATATCCGAAAATACATTTTCAAAGGCCACTGCGACTTGTGAATCTGATTTTATGATGTTATCATTAATAGATAGGCTGTAAAAATTATAACAATCAGTAAATTCATAAAAATGATTAATATAGTTTGTCGTTAATTATTTCTTCTTTCATTCTTCCTTTCTTTCACAGTTACATAGTCAAATGATTAACTACGGTTTTTAGAGTTCCGTACCCGAAAGGTGCCAAACAGAACCCTATTATTACTAAGCCTTCGCTGTCCGTCCGCCCGTCTGTCGGTCAGAGTATCTCATGAACCGTAATAGGTAGCCAGTTGAAATTTTTACAGATTGTTCATTTCTTTTGCCGCTATGACAACAAGTAAATAAAAAAAACGCCTATTTTTTACCTACAAGTTTCTTGTACGGGGGGAAGACAAGATATGGGTTTTATTTGGCATTTTTTGCTAAATATTGTACGGTGATACGGAAACCTTTGTGTACAAGTCCAACTCGCACTTGACCGGTTTTTCTTTCTTTTGACTACTAATGCTCTGTTGTCCCCGTGACGGGGGCCTAGATTACAGAGACAACGGAAATACACGATAATAAACTACCTAATTTTATTATACAAATCCTACGCACTTTTTTCACAACAGCCCGTATATTTTGTATGAAAAGTACAATCGGAAATATTTCCCATTTCAACTGTATTTATATTAAAACATAATACGCAATAATCGTACATAATATTCACAAATGAACGCCCTGCCCCAACGTGCTGAGAATCCGATACCGGGAGCAACTACGGCATATTGGCACAACTTCATAGTTTATGAACTTCGATGGCACTTGTACGGAATCTCAATTTCTTCAGA
Organism: Agrochola macilenta; assembly: GCA_916701695.1. NCBI lineage: Eukaryota > Metazoa > Arthropoda > Insecta > Lepidoptera > Noctuidae > Agrochola > Agrochola macilenta. The sequence continues at coordinate 14,293,947 of OU753560.1, read as the reverse complement.
CTACCTATTGTGAAATTGTGAAGTCACTTTCTTGGCATATGATTATACTAAACGTTCAGTCAGATTGAATTAGTCTTTATGGTAAATCAAGATAAGTAACTGAGCAATTAAAAAAATAGAATGCGTAGTCTGCGTAGGTACAGTCCGCGCCACCACTAAAGACCAGCGGAAAATTGTGGAACTATTTTTTAAATGCAATTAGATGCAATGATATAGACACTAGCGCGCCGCGTCTATCGGACTTGAGTCCCCCGCGGACTCTATTTAACACTTTCGACTCCACCCACTTTTCATAGAACTCATACGCCATGCCGCCATACATATTGGAAGTGAAACCTCCGGGAGGGTTGCCGGCATTACGTTTGCGCTAAAGTTAACCGTCGCGGACGGTCAACGGCATAAGGTTAAAACCGTGTTATAAAATACTGTAAAACGAGGTAAAATTGTGTTTTCTGGGGGTCTTGTCGCTATACGCAGTTTCCAACCTTTAATTATTTTTTTTTTTTTTTGTGAACATTTGTAACCGTGAATAAAAAATTAAAAAGTTGCTTGTATTTTACAACCAACGCATGTACATACATAGTACATAACTAATAAATCTTGTTAAAATATACATCAGATTTTATTGTCACGGTTTATAATGCTGTATTCAGTAAGAAAAACCTATATTTAAAATGAGCCCTCCGCGAGGGCTCCCGGCATCCCATATAAGACTAGGTGAAACCTCCAGGAGGGCTCCTGGCACTGAACGTGTTAATGAGAGAAACTTTAAAAATATGAGAAATACTTTTAACAGTTTGTAATTAAGAATGACTACCTAAGTTAATTAAACCTCTTTATTTTCTCATGTATTTTGTTTATATGTAAGGTAAAAAAGAAAGAAAAATTGTTTATTCTGCACAAACAAAACGCACATTACAACAAAATTACATAAAATATACACATACAAAAAAACCAAAAGCCTCGTATTCAAGCAGTAGAAGTTTGACAATTTCATCTATTGCTTGATGTCAGGGCCAGGGACCAAAGACCTGCTATTTAAAGTTTCTTACTAAAAACTCTTTTCGTTTAATGGGGACCTCGATATTCGGTAATTCTGAGAGCGGCTAACTCTAAAAACATTGGATAGTTTCACCAGATAAGTAGCATTTTCTTAAGGACGACTGTTACGTTAATTGATAGATATGTAATAAGCAGAGATCGGAATAGGTAGAGTATATTTGCCTAAACGTCAAGGATGTAAGTAACATAGAGTTGATAATACCGGCTTCTGAATTCCCGGAATAATAATCCAGAAAACAATATTTTGATTTTAAAGACTGGCCGTGTAGTTTCTCGTCCGTTTTTTTCCATAGGTAGCAACTACGCTTTGAAATGGGCAACTAGCTTCGTCTTTCTGACAATAGGGAGGAAGACTGATTTTTTTTTTAGTTCGTCTTTGAGATTATAAAAAAATATTGGACACGTATTTTTTTCTTTTTGTACGTAATCTAAAGATTACGGCGATACATTGAGGTAAAATGTGCCATGACGTCACGAGTATGTAGATTTTACACATACTAGTGACGTAAGTAAGATAAAACGCATTTTAAACATAACATATTTAAAAAAATATTGGACACGCATTTTAGGTTGGGGAGTAGGGGTCGCCCCCACTCCCCAACCTAAAATGCGTGTCCAATATTCGTGTCTATTGTGTGTATTGTGTGTCGTTTAGGCAAATATACTCTACCTATTCCGATCTCTGGGAATAAGAGATACCTTAGTATTATTATCCGCTAATTAAAACCGCCTAGAATCTATTTAAGAAATTTATTTACGATCTAATTGAATCTACCGTCCATTGTCACCCTTTGTAAAATTTATACATTTGAATCTAACTAGCTGCGCCCCACTGTTTCACCCGCATAAGTGTCGATCCCGTGGGAATATCGATATAAAAAGTATCCTATGTCCTAACCCAAGTCATGGTCTACCCATGCGCCGAATTTCATCCAAATCCGTTCAGCTGTTTTAGCGTGAAAGCGCAACAAACAAATAAACTCACTTTAACGAAAGAAAAGAAAGAAAGAAAATTTGTTTATTCTGAACAAACAAAACGCACATTAAAGACAAAAAGACATAAAATACACACATATAAAAGTAGCCAAAGGCCTCGTATTCAACCAATAAATAAAACTAAAAAAATAAAAACGATGTTGCTCATTGGTTTCGCGTTCGCGTTACTTTCGCGTTTATAACATTATTAGGTTAGGATTTTTACAGTATTCTACCTAAATACTGTGCTTCAGTATCAATGAACAGCGACCATACAGAGACTATACATAAGCATTTTTTTTTCACGTTTTTTTTTGTGACATCCATGAATCAGAAACCATAGAACAATGGAATCAGGAAATATAACTCAAACGTAACAATCGACACTAGCAGGGACAACGAATACGTAATCGGATTAAATAATTCCAAGAAATTTTCGTTCGTGGGCACCGAAAGTGCCACAAATCGAATCAGCGTCGGTCGCTGGCTGGAGATGGGCGCCAGTCGCACATTTCCGCATCCAATATGGCCGCTTTCGATTTCCGGTCCCGTCTCCCGCGTAAACGGTTTACCCGGATTACATACAGCGTTTATTTTAATCAAACCAATGTTCGCGCGCCTCTTGCGCGGGTCACGGGATTAAAGCTGCGTCCATCTGGATTGCTTCAAATACGAGCTCGATGTAGGTATGTAAATCAAAATAAATTGCTTGGATATCAAATATAAGCGACCATCTGGATTTTTGCGAGAATGCCACGGGTAACGATATTTCAGAGGGATGTTGTCGATTCTTTTGTTGTAAGCTCGAATAAAAGCTCCGTGTTTCAGTTGTTTTGTTCGAATTGGTATAGTTTATTAACAAACATTTGGAAATAAAAACTGAATGTGTGTTTTTTGGCAATTCTTCTACCGTAAATCAAAGGTCTATGAATAAAATTCCGGAACTCATAAAAAACGTTGTGTTTTATCGTTCGTTCTATTTCTGAATCAATGCGCATTTAACTTGGAAAAAATTAACATTTTTTTAATTTGTTTCAATTTACAACTTTTACAACCATTTAATGTGGTCCAGAGTGATTCAAAAATAGAACGAACGATAAAATACAACGTTTTTTATGAGTTCCGGAATTGTTTATAAAGGACCTTTGACGTTAATGGTCTCATCATCTAAAATGGCCTAAGACAAGTTCCGATTGAAATCGATTCCAACGACACGTCATGTGCTAAGATCGATTGCCTGGACCACTCAATGTCTACGTAGGTAAAATCCTTTTATTTTTACCGTATACTAAGAAAAAGTAATCCACCAAGACAATAAAGAAAATACGACAACAAAGCTATTCTATCCATATAGTATTTAGTGTAGATCCACCTCATCAATCACACGAACCGAGGAACAAATTCTTCTCACATTACCTGTCATCCATAATATTCCTGTTACATCTTCTTCAATATTTCTTCAATCAATGTTGTAGACATGATTAAATCTGTTTTTCTTAGCTCGAGGCGGCGAGGGAGGGTTATGGGATATGAAAACTGCTTCGTAACCTTGTATTGCTTGTTTCGCGGCGAGTTGATTTATATCTTTAACCTTTTGACAGGGGTTTGTTTTGCATGTAGCTGAATGACAGGTCGAAATATGAATAATATCGTCCGCGTCAGATGGAAAACTGAAAAGTCACTGAGTACTATGTATCACACACACTGCTGTTGATTTCTGGGATAACTATCACAGGATAACGTCAGCGGCGGAGTGATGATTGATGATGAGTGTGTTTGTTAGTCTATACTAATACTAATATACGAATTATAATATTATATTATAAAGAGGTAAAATTTGTTTGTTTGTATGTGGGGGGTAATTTCCGGAACTACCAGTCGGATTTGAAAAATTCTTGAGGAAGGTTATATGTAGGCTCGCGGTCGAAGTCGTTAGTTATACAACGTGTAACGTTAAATGCGCAAAACCTCAGACACCCCAACTGATTTTTAATTCAATGGATCTATTTCAGAGAGAATTATTATTTAAAATTGTAAAGGTTTTATTTGCTTTTTTAGTTTTACTGTCAATTCTGATCGTTTCTTGCGTCTGCGACGACGGTCTACTCGAGGGAGGGGTCGTCACCGGGCCGTTTTAGCGGGTTTGCGCATGTGATGGCTTGACCTATTAATAAATAGACACGTCAACGTTTTTAATGAAGATTTTTTGAAAAATGTGACCTATATTAAAAAGTAGTTCAAATGATTTTCTGATTTTATTCTGTTATTCTGATCGTTATTCGTTATTCTGATCAAACTATTTTCAGGTTTTGCGCATTTAACGTTACACGTTGTGTAATCTATATACTAATATTATAAAGAGGTAAAATTTTTTTGTTTGTTTGTTCATTTGTTTCGTTCTAAGTTTGTATGTAGGAGGTAATCTCCGGAACTACCAGTCGGATTTGAAAAAATATTTTTGCATTGGATAGCCCAATTTTTGAGGAAGGTTATAGACATAGGTTATAACATCACGCTGCGACCCTTAGGAGCCGAGAAAAAAGAAAATATATCTAAAAGAACGCTAAGCGAAAACGAAGTAATACGCGCGGACGGGCGATGCGATGCGACGCGGTGGGTCGGGGGCGAAATTTCACGCGAACGAAGTCGCGGGCAGAACCTAGTAAATTAATTATATAATAATATCCTTCCAACCGTATCGCAACGGAGATTAGCCAAGAACGCAGGAGGTATTATAGTGCACAGGTATGTGCGCAAACGCAGGTACACTCCCTGTTCCTTTACTCTTATAATCCGATATGGGACGGCAATCCTACACGACCGGGGAGAGATCAGGCTTTTTCAGGTTTGTTTTTAAGTTTATATACTGACAAAATTGATAAGATTGGCTGATGCTATCATCAGCCAATCTTATCAATTTTGTCAGTAATTATTTATTCTATAATTATAAAGAGCTTTCCAATTTCACGACACAGGTCTATACCTGTGTCGTGAAATTGGAAAGCTCTTTATAATTATAGAATAAATAATTAGAAGGAAGTGAAAAAAAAAAAACTATAGTCGTAAGTATTTTTAGTAACCTATTCCGGTTAACTATTTCTAAAAAGTCATGTAGAAGCCTGTAAGAAATCGACACGAGTTTTACCTCGCAACGTGACACGTCGATTTCTTACAGGATTTTTTTCTCTATTACTATTTATTTAGATCTACTCAAGCGGAATATATGTATAAACGTCTCTAGTATTTTATACTACGCCGAGACCAAGGGCCTCATCCCCAACGAACAGTTCGGCTTTCGAACCAAGCACTCTAGCGTGCATCAGGCCCGCCGTATAGTAGAACACATTTCCAGAGGCTTTCACCACGGTATGTTAACTGGCGCAATCTTCTTCGACATAGCGAAAGCGTTCGACAAAGTCTGGCACAACGGCTTATTATACAAGCTGTATAAACTCGGAGTGCCCGACCGTCTCGTGCTCATCTTACGAGACTATTTGTCGAACCGCACCTTCCGCTATCGCATCGAAGGAGCGCTCTCCTCCCCCCGACCCATATGCGCGGGTGTCCCCCAGGACTCCGTGCTTTCTCCTCTCTTGTTTTCACTCTTCACTAGCGATATCCCTAAGCATAAGAAGGCGCAGTTGGCTCTGTTCGCAGACGATACGGCCATCTACTGCAAAGGGAGTACGACTCAGATGCTCCTAAATCTACAAAGGACAGTCAACAAGCTTGGCGCCTGGTATAGATTGTGGAGAATCGAAGTAAATCCCGACAAAAGCCAAGCGGTACTCTTTTCGAGATCGCGACGCTCACCCACCATTCCCCGACGAGTCACCATGTTCGGCAAGCCGATCCCTTGGGGGAAGCGAGCCAAATATCTAGGTTTAATTCTCGATCAGCATCTCTCCTTCGCAGAGCACATAAAGTCGGTTCGCTCGCGAGCCACTTTCGCTCTCGGTAGACTCCACTATCTCCTGAATGCACGTAGCAAAATGTCACTCAAGTGCAAATTGCGCATCTATACGGCGTGCATTCGGCCAATCATGACCTATGCGGGCACCGTCTTTGCACAAGCAAAACCCCACTCGATCCATAGGATGCAGACAGTTCAAAACCGTTTCCTTCGTAATGCCACGGGATCCCCCTGGTATGTTAGGAATGAGATCCTCCATCTCGTCCTCAAAATCACCACGATCCAACAGTTCCTAAAACGCATGTCCAAGCGTTACTTTGACTCCGCTGCCAAACATCGCAACCCTGTCGAGGCAGCAAATTATGTCCCCTCAGCCATTAGTAAGATCCGCCGCCCGAGGCATATTCTCTCTGAACCTGATGACCCCAAAACCCTCCTCCAGGAGAGCAGTAGGGCTGGGCACGCCACAGTCCCCTCTTTGAGGAGTGGCTAGAGAGGCGTCACGGCGTCCTCACCTTCCGCCTGACGCAGGTCCTCACCGAACACGGTTGTTTCGGGAGGTTCCTGTTCAGGATAAAGCGGGAGGAAACGCCCGGGTGTCACCATTGTGTGGATCGCCCGGAGGACACGGTGGAGCATACGGTGGAGGTCTGCCCGGCTTGGGCGGAGCACCGCCGTGTCCTCACGGAGGCGATCGGCGGCGGCGATCTCTCGCGTCCGGCCCTGGTTCAGGCCATGGTCCGGAGCGAGAGTGCATGGGAGGCCGTCACCTCCTTCTGCGAAGCAGTTATGCACGCGAAGGAGGAGGCGGAGCGCGCGAGGGAGATGCAAGCTGCACGCCCTCGCGCCCCTAGTCACCGCAGGAGACGCCCCGGGCGTCGGGAGTCACGAGCCGACTTCCAGCCACCGTAGGCGCGGGCCTGCGGACGGTGAGCAATGGGCAGCTCGCCGTCCGATAAGGACCAGGCCCGGGTCGACGGCGCGTTGTGTTCCACGCGCGCTTCAAAGGGATGTCAGCACCAACTGACGCCTGCTGGGGTTGCGGGTTTGTCCGAAAGGGATATCGCGGCCCCGGCACACAGGCAACGGAAGGAACACGGGTGAGTTTTAGTCAGTAAAAGTCTGACACGCCCTCTCGCTCTGCCCAGAGCGGGAGAAGTAATTTGATGATTTCCCACCCACAAAAAAAAAAAAAAAGGAGAGCAATAGGGCCACCAGTACAGTATTCAAACACAGACCTTTCCGTCGAGGTCCACCGCGATCGCGACCGCGACCCTCCCGAGTAAACGATACTCCCCCCCGACCCTTGCTCGTAGATGCGCCAGCCCGCGTCGACGCTGAGCCAGTAGTTTTAAATTCCCCGACTAAAAATAATATATCATTGATCCAGCCTGTCCCGTCTTGCTGTCCTCCCGCCAGCGACGCCCTAAGCGAGGTTCGTACCCCACAGGGGGTGTCCTTAGCGAGCGTTCGCTTAGTATTAATTTAGTATAGTTTACGCCCCTGGCTGGAGGCTTTAAGTGAAGAAGGAAAGCCCGGTTAGGCAGTTATGACCCCTTAGTGGTCACATGCGAGATGCCAAAGTTAAAAAAAAGAAGTATTTTCTAATGGATTCCCGCAAGGTCACGCCTGAATCAATAAACTAGAAGGAACTGGTTATAAACTCTTATGAAAGTAGCCACAAGCTCAATTTGAATTACCAGCCAACGTCCATGTTCTCGACCAAGTTCATAATGAAACCGGATGAGATAACCACGAATCGATCCCATTTAACACGGGAATACTAATGAGAGACGACAGTAACTACCAGGAAACTAGGAAACTAACTTCCAAATCTCTAGCACTATTATGTCGTCTGGTTTCTCAGAAACTCGAATTCTATTCTCTAGTCGATTTCGATTTCGCTTACAACAAAATCGAGTAGGTTTTATTACATACTTAGGAACTGGTGTCGTGGCTTTCAGACCTTGTGTTCGACATTTTGCTGAATTTGCTATCGTGTTCGAAGATTTGTGTAATTTGGTTTTGAAGCTGAAGTCATGAAGATATTTCTATCGTTATTCTGACTTATCATTAGGAAGTATTATTAAGGATACATACTGTCTAAGTACTAACAATAAAATTAATTAAAACTAAAAGTTAGCACATAGTTTTTAAAACCATTTTCTTTAAACCTTAGTCTACACAACACCTCTGTCATGATCCAAAACATTTAAAACAATACAAACAAATAATTTTAGACAACAATACAGAACTACAGGCACGATTTAAAGTTAAGAGAAACTTTCCTAAAAATTTTAAACAACCCACCGGTATCCAAAACAATTTCAGGATAAAATTCGCTACTGTTAGGCCAGGCATTTGAAACAAGCTGCTCTAAATTTGAAATAGGCTGCTCTAAATTTGAAACAGGCTGCTCAAAATTTTCACTGTCGTTAAATTTTCTGCGCTTACCGTCTCGAGGTACAGATAGAACATAGATACTATAGGATAATGCAACGTTTGATAGCAACAAAAAGATTTAAATAGTTCGTACACGATTCCAGTACAGTCAGTGCATGCATTTGTCTTCACAAATGCATGCACTGACTGGACTGGAATCTGTGTGGTTCTTTCCTCAAAAAACCATTTTAAACACTAATCTACATGGTCCTCACATGATCTGACAAAGATTACGTCTGGACTTGAGAAGACATTTTGATCACTGAGTTTGTTTCGTCATATCTACTCAGGGGTAGTCAGAATGTCGACTCCATCTAGCTTACTTTTTTTATATGACGTGTAAATGTAATTCCATCTTTACATACCGAGAATCCTCCGTGCCTCGGAAAGCACGTTAAGCCGTTGGTCCCGGCTGTCATTCGTGGATCTTTGACAGTCGTTACGAGTCGTCAAAAGCCCGAAAGTCTGACACCAGTCTTACCAAGGGGTATCGTATTACCCAGTTACTGGGTTGTGGAGGTCAGATAGACAGTCGCTCCATGTAAAATACTGGTATTCAGCTGCATCCGGTTAGACTGGAAGCCGACCCCAACATAGTTGGGAAAAGACTAGGCAGATTGATTGTGTAAATGTAATTCCGATATCCTATTTACAGAATCAATAATTTAATTTCGTTTCAAATAAAATAATATTGGATTTATAAATGTTTTACTAATATGTCAGTTGAAAACGGTTAGTTCTCGACGTCTCAGTTGGGTGCTTTTATTAGGCTTCTGTTGAAGTTTCCGATAAACTCGTAGATGCCCTATAAGTGTTGATATATAAGTTATATTATTCCAACCCTTAACCACAACGAGCTTTCACAAGTTCCTTTTTGTATTTAATTTTGCTATCCAGAAAACCATCGAATCATAAACATAAGCTGTTCGTATGTTCATGTAATTAGAAAAGTTATAAATTGTTTCAGTAATTTATATAACGTGTCTGCGGACTTTATTGTATCTATTGGGCCATTAATCTACAATAGAAACTACAACAATAACAAAGATTAATAACTTATCACAACTGACTAAGTTCTAACCATAAATGAAACGGAACAATGCTATCGAAAATCTCGCCCAACTTTTAGCGCCGCTACAAATACTATTAGATGCTAGAAGTTTGTACACACTGTATACTAACACTTTCTAGTATTAACTGCTTTATCAACCACTGCTGAAACATTGAAATCTGCACCTTAACTTGTTAAGGGTTTGATTTAATTTTGACCGGCATGTTGTAGTGTTAACGATCTGTGAAGTTGTTAGTAATATCGTAGTATACGTTTCCCTTTCGTTGGCAAGCTGCCGGGCGGTCGCTGATCAATGAACGTCTGTACAACCAGACTACTTTCACGCTGAGCGTATTTTGAATTTGGAACGCTTTTTACTTTTTAAAGGTGAACGTAAGCCGGCCAGGTTCATCAAGTGGATTTTTTATGGAACTCTTTGATGAGTTAGAATATAAAACGTTTTAGGAGGAATTTTAAACAATATCTAATTAAGGGTTGAGAGTTGTTTAACTATAGTTTGTTTAGAAAATCAAAGTGGAGAGTGGTATGAATGCTTTACAGGAATGTTGCCTATGCTTGATCACGTTTGTCGGAGTTTGTTGATAAAGTTTAAAATGCTTTAGACCTTTCAAATGGATATTAAATGTTTCGTCTAAATTACATTCACAAATAGATTTAGCAGTGGCGTAGCGTGTGCCTTGGCCCCCCGTATAAAAATTTGTTTGGGGGCCCTTATGAAGGGTAAAGATTTCTCACAAAAATAAAAATAAATTGCATAAAATTAAAATAAATATTTAATCATCATAATTATCTATCTGTCACTTTTTCCAAAAATTTTACAAACATTCAAATTAAATATACACTCTCCTTGCCTTTTTTTCGGCAAGCTGAGATGACTTTAGATTTTCTAAAGTTTCTGCCTCTATGGACAATAGTGACAGGTCTGACAGGCGTTCATGTCCCATCGAAGTTCTTAGGTAATTTTTTATCAGTTTTAATTTTGAAAAACTTCTTTCACCAGTTGTGGTTGTAACTGGAAGGGTCAAGAATAAAAAGCATGCTGTTATTACCTCTAAAAATTTGGGTAGTTTTTATAATTTTTTGCTTACGCACGTCGGGGGCCCCCGTGGTCCGGGGCCTCCGTATAATTGATACGGCAGATACGGCGGTAGCTACGCCCCTGAGATTTAGCTATACCTAAACCTCGTAAGACCTCAACTGATAACACTGTAGTTTACAATATAAACCTTAAAATAAAGGTCTTGATGTTAAGAAATGACATCGGACACTCAAAAACCCGCCCAGGTTAAAAAACACACCCAAAACACCAACAGCAAGTAAAAATCCAAACACTCAAGCTCGACAAATCCTACAATAAAATTCACAGAGCCTGTTCGAAATAAATATAAAAAATATTCGTATAATCCTGAATAAATTGTTAGCACAAGGACCGTTCATATGCACAAAATAGACGAAAAAAAAACACCAACCAACGTGCGAAGCGAAGAGAGAGCATTTCACACATTTCTCTCGACGTTTTTCTATCTGCAACGCAAGGCTGTCTTGTTTATTTCGAAGACAGTACAAAGAACTGTGTTTTTACTGAAGGAGGTACAAGATAAGCTTTGTGGTGAGAAACACGGGATATCTTAGTGTGTGATTGGAAGTACGAGTTTTTTTACGCTTTTTATGGAATAAATTGATTATTTCGCTTTTTTGAGTCTCCACGTTTAAGACATCAAGATCGTGAGCCTTAGATAGAGGTGAGGTTTAGATAGTTCTTTTATTTATTTATTTTCTTTTGGCAACTGGGCCGAATTTAGATGGTTAAATAAAGATAAACAAAAAAAAAACCATGTGACGGCTGTCAAGTAACCGACTAAACTTAATACACTTCAGTAGTCATGCTACGTCACAGTTGTACTCTTCAATTTAGCAACGTTATAATTCGTTGACGTTTAGAGTTTGGGCTCTTTACAATGGACGGATTACAAAATATTATAATAATATTATAAATCTAACTAAATATTGTGCTCAAACAGTTGCAACTACGAAAAGTAGTTTAAGAATAAATGGGAGACTATTGTAAAAATCTAAAATAAATTTAATTTGGTTTTATCGTATTTTTAAACAAGAAAGTGTAATCTACGAGTATAAAAACCCTTTTTACGATTTGTTTATCTTTATTTAACTACCTAAACCTATGGAGTATAGTTAAGTCATGTCTAGCGCCCATTTATGGACTAGATAGTTAAGTCTCCTTTGATAGTTCCATTGTATTCGAATAAAGCACTCTTGGGCAATCAATGCACAACTACTTTGAACTTGAAGACAATCCTTCCTAGTTTTTCCACGTATATTTGTTTACGTAAACGTCATTTCAACTAAGCGTATCAGCTAATAGCTTCTAAATTCATGCACTATCCGTTAAACATGCAAACAAAACATTAGTCTTGTTTATTGTTTATATTTCATGTGTAGCGTGCTTAACGTGCTTACATGTTTGTTTATTATTATACATCACATAATACTTCGGCATTGTTGTTGAAACTACGAGAGGCGCTCTATTATACGTATTTAAACTTAGTTACAAACTTCGTCTGCTTAAAGAAAACAAGAAACTTTCAAAGAAAATGTATAAAGATGAAGTCTAAAGTTCTTTTTAATATCAGGTAAGACCTTCCTGTGTTATGAATATTAAAATATTATAAAGGGTCTTCCTGGATCCGGTGAAAACTCTCAGAATCTTGGAGCCTTTCAGCATCCTACTTAAGATCTTAAAGAACCCAATTAAATATAAAACGCTTATTAAGGAAGCGCCTGCAAAAGGGGAAATGTTGGCTTATAGTACAAAATGGAAACTAGCTGACGAAAATATAACATAGCTGCGTGTTGACGACGGGACTCTTTTTCAGGGATCATCAACATTTTTCTTTTTGGCCAAATATGAGGCTGCAGTCTGTACAAAGTAGTTTACATGCTAAGATTGCTAAGTAAGTAAGTATATCAGATTGTCAATCATTTATCCAAATTGGTCGTGCTACCTCCTTTCAGAAATTAGAGACAAAGCGTCATTATACAAAACTACTACAAATTAATTCAAATATTGCTGGCACTGCAGCTTTTTCAATGAAAGAATATTAAATTTACGAAAAAAAGTATAGAGAACCGACTCATACAGCTTCCCTGTGAACTCGACACTCTTTGGTAACTTTATCTTTCATAGTTTTATTTTTAACGAAGTTATCCCGACTGGCGACCTGGGTGGGTCCGTTTTGCGACAAAGTTTCCTTAACTTGGCTCAGCCTTGTCTCTTATCCTTTGGGTTGTTGACTTCGTGTCTGCTTTCACGAAATCCCGCCAACAAGTCTTGGATTTGTTGCCTTTTGGGAGTTTTGATTCGTGTTGCTGCTTAGACACAAAGGACATTTCTGACACTTTTGTTATTCATTTGAAACTCTGTACAATAGGGATGTTACCAATTTTTTTGTCCTACAGGTAGGTTGCCTACTTATTAAAAAATATTGGACACGTATTTTTTTTCCTTTTTTTACGTAATCAAAAGATTACGGCAATACATTGAGTAGGCAATACGTTAAAATGTAGCATGACGTCACTCCCCGGTAGATTTTATACTGACTTGTGACGTAGCAAGCCCCACTCCCCAACTTTAATGCGTTTTATCTAAACCATTTTTTATTAATATGATAAAGCAAAAAAATACATGTCAAAAAAAAAATATATATATATTATCTGACTAACGGACTAAATAGTTTTTTTTTCTCCAGTCAACATCCCTATTCTGTTTTTTTTATGTTTTCTTTATGTGTTTCGTATATTATCAGCCCATTGTTTCTAAAGCTAAGACTTGGGCCTCCAACCTGATACTTTTTTATTTTATTTTTTGCATTCAACTTTGTTGATTAACCGTACACGAGCTAACATAAAACATGTAATCATCTAGGCCTTCCAAATTCGCATGTAATACATTCTAAATAAATTATCACTATCACACGTCCACATAGCGTGCAACACTCACATATCATTGCATTTTAAAATTAATCGTAGCCACCCCTGTCAACAGCCCACGACGGGTCAACGACCCCGCCTATTTAGAACGAACAATGTTTATAAAGTTAAAGGAATAGCAGGAAGTAGGGCGAGGGGCAGTGAGACGCGGTCTTAATCCTCCATTCAACTGTTTTTGAATTTCAACACGTATGTATCTCTCTGTTGTATGCACTCGTGGGATGTCAGCTTTATAATGGGGTAGTAAGTAAAGTGACGTTTTAATGTTTGCGTGTCGGAAGCTAAAGGTTGAGTGCAGATTACCGCGGTTGTTTGTAAGTGAATCAACTAGGTGACAAGCAGTTCACGTGGATGGCGTAGGCGCGGGATATTTTGTAGGGCATTGTGGGGGAGTATGACATGGCCTAAATAAGTTTAATTTGACTTTAAGGGCACTATCATCGTAAAAAGTCGGATCACTTTTGATTAATATGGCATCCGATATGAAATACAGAGGTACCTATGCTTAATCCTGCTAACGCAGCTTGCACCATATGCATAAATTGAAAACCTATTTAAACAAATATAAACATAAAATTTTGTCACCGCTACAAATATTCCATTTCCCCACCAACATAACTTATTATTCAAAACATAGCCAAAGCAAACAGCAAGTGTAAACTAACGCCTACCAAAAGCATGTGGAATTTCCGTATTACTCCCGCTTATCAACCGTAAGGCTACCGTACAGGAAAATATTTCAGTAATAACTACAAAATTAGGTTGAAACTCGTTAAACAGCCAACGGGCGGTGGAACGGACCCTTAGGGAATGGTGCTCACAAAATACACATGCATACTTTTTGGGTGTCGGAAAGCACGTTCCATTTTCAAATATTTTGTTTTTCTGGGAACGCAGACATCTCTGCTGGCTTTACATGACAGTACGAACTATGTATAAAACAACCAATTTATCTTTGCTGTTCACCGCGGCGCTGCTTGCTAAGGCAACTGTCAACGAAATGTCAGATTCTGCACATTTACACTTAGTTTCGTAGATCGTGATTAGTTGGTTAACCGGTAACCTCTTTTGGAGGTTGATTAAAACTTTACCTTTTACGAAAAACTATGCCTCTACTCTTTTTAATCAAAATGTTTCCGTTACGTATATTATATACCACTTCTTTTTCGAAATACATCAATATTTCATTCCCTTTTGTACCAGCCCACGGACGACAGTGGAAATCGATTGTTTGTAGGTTTATTCACTAATTAATAATGCAAACTTAAGCCACACTGAATAGCCGATCGATGCGACAAACTGTCGTGTTGCCTACAATACGTAGAATTTGTACGAATTGCATTGCACAACTACATAACGATACGAAATATTGAATACAATTTCAGTGCGGGATGCAACCAATCTATCATTGCAAGTCAGATTCACTTTGAAAGCGCTGCGAGATTAGATTTCTCCCATTTATGAATGTGCAAAACGGGCAGAAATTTAGCAAGGATAGTGAAACTGGACGGTTGTTGAATGATAATATTGTTTAAATTTTAAAATTAAACTCTGTAGATGATAGAAAATTGAAAATAGTTTTTTATAGTTTAGAAGTAATTTGCAACAAAAAGATTTAAAATGATTTTAAGTTTTAGGAAGTTTTAACGATAAAATGTTATTTTAAAGTTCAGTTTTGTTATGTGTGTTCACTTATATTTGTTGTAACTTAAAATTTATCTTAATTTAAAAATTATTTTAGAATATATTTGGTATTTTTCTGTAGTTATTATTGTAAAATTAATTTCCAAGCCCTAAACAGGCAAAATATGGACTGTGCATTAAACCATCAGCTTTTACAACTGGTAACACCTGTATTTTCTGCAAATAAATGATTCTAATTCTTAAGTTTAAAGAAGCAGACTATCTTTAAAGTAGTATATTGTTTAGATAGTCTAGGAAAAGTTTTCGTAAAAGGAAATGTATTTAAAATCTTGTTATCTCCCTTGAATGTCAGTTATCAACAGCTAACTCCAATATACCTATACCCAAAAAAAAGGTTGCATGCTTGTCTTATCTTAACCTCCTTACTAACCTTTCAGGTGGAACTGTAACAACCACCGCTTCGGTGCAGCTAACAACACCATTCTCCGTAATCTTCATTGTAACTATTTCCATCCAATCAAATCACTCCAAAACCTAAGCATTATTATTAAAAACAATAATTAATTCTAAATAAACTATTTGATACGAAATTTCTATAACAATAATCAAAGTGAAAGTTACAAAGAGTCACAGATAGAACGAGAAATATATGAAAAGTACACGCAAATTCGTCGCAAGCGCAGTGCAGACTGAATTAACCGCCGTCGTCCCCAGGGGATTAACTGAGCTAACTCGATGATACTCGGCTCACGGCTGGATTGCTGCAATTTCGTGCTGCTATTATTGCAGGCATGAGGGCAGGACACCGGCTCTCCGGCGAAATGAGTAAATAGACACTTGATGGGGCCAAATGGGCAGTGCCCGCGGCGTTCTGCTAATATCGTATCAATTTGTAAACTTAAACTGACGGGTTGTTGGTATGAGAGATGAGACTGCCAAATGTAAGTACTTCTGTAAACTGTCGGGAACCACTGTACTTTATATACAGGCGATTTTTGACAGATTTTTTTTTTTTAGTGAATCTTTTTTTTTTGTGTAGTTTTGATAACCCCAAAACTAGCAAAACAGGTGCCGAGAACACAATTGCATAACTTTCCTTCGGCATTGGTGCGATAGGGGAGTATTAAGGGTGGGGAAGTTCACGTGGCGGGTCTAAATTACTTTCCAAGCAATAATGAGGTCAATGACATTTTTAAGGTCAAAGTCATCTCCCCAAGTCAAAGTCGAACACCTCAAACGTCAAGCTCAAACCAAAATATGCTCAAATCTTGGAATTTTACCTTGTTACGAGCTTTGTGGTCAAGGACATTTTGTAGGTCAATGTCAAACGTCTCGAAGGTCAAAGTGAAATTAAAGAGTAAAGTAAATATATTTTTTTTTTGCATAGCAGTGACATTTAGCAAAAGCGTCCTATATGAAGACATCTACACGCATAAAAAAATGAGTCTTTTCACACGCGGTCCATAAAGTACCTACACAGTGGAGCCAACTGTCGTTTAGTGAGTCGTTATCTATACTATACTAATAGAAAAAGTAACATTTGTGAGTTTGTATGTAGGGAGTAATCTTCTGAACTACTGATCCGTCCATCATTCATTCACTAACGGGAAGCTACAGTATTGTCGAGAATCATAGAATACGGTTGCGGGCAGAAGCTAGTGTGGGAGAAAGAGGACAGTTGAGCTAAAATACAAATAGTTTGTGGATGTGGGACAAAAACTCGCGTAGTCGCGTAAACCATTTTCGGTGGATGAAAACGCTGCAATGCAATGCCATCAGAACAATAATGAGACCAGTATTTCCCTAGACAATGCGTTCTTGACACCTGTCAGTTTCATACGAACGAATATGTGTTTTACGAATTTGATCATTATTATTACTAGAAATGTCCATCTGACAGGTGCCAGGAACGCATTTTCTCAACGGCCGGACTGTAGAGTCAGCACATTTTCTAATCTTAGCTAATGATATACAATAGGGACGATGCCTGAGTAAAAAAAAAAAAATATAATTAGTCCGTCAGTCAGATAATAAAAAAATATTAGACACGTATTTTTTGCTTTAGCATATTATAAAAAAAATACTAAGATAAACACATTTTAAGTTGGGGAGTGGGGGTTGCTACGTCACTAGTACGTATAAAATCTACATACTCGTGACGTCATGGCCCATTTTACCTCAATGTATCGCCGTAATCTTTATATTACGTAAAAAAAGAAAAAATACGTGTCCAATATTTTTTTACAATCTCAAAGACGGACTAAATTTTTTTTTTTTGTCATCATCCCTATTGACAAAAAATGTATCGCATAGTGAAGATAATTCAATAGTGACACAGTAGCCACAACATATTTAATTAAAGTAGATACCACAGGGATATGTAAAGTTAGCAAATCAGTACCTACATAAGTAAATGGGGAAACTCTTAGATGTATTTTGGGATCGTATTTTGCATTTAAATTAAAATTATTCGTTGATATAGGCCGTGTCATGTCCTTTGACTACTAAATTATAGACTTCACAAGTATTCCAATAAATCCTCGGTAGTGCAGGTAAATGTTATTATATTCTGAGAATTAGAGTGCGGAGAGGAATTTTCAGGTTTTTGGAGGATTATTAAAGTAGTAAAATTCTTTGGAAGGTAAGCGACACTTAATAATGACAAGGTAATGACAATATACTAAAACTTTTTTTTTATTCAATAGGCTTAATCCTGAAAACACTAGCTTGGTCATTACTCAACTTCTTAACACGTCTAATCACAAAGTGATCCAAAATAGATCAAAATATTTTAATGACCGAAAACGAATCCGACGAAACCACATCGCGTACTTATACGTCACCACATCGCGTATACGTCCGAAGTGTCCAAATTCACGCCCATTCGCACACCACGTCACGGAAATGTTGCCAGATAGTAAAATGTGGTCGAATGTCACATGTCGCATCACGCGATTCGATCGAAGGCCGGTGGGGCCGAGGGGCGGCTAGAGGGAAGTGCTCGGAGGAAATTGTCGATTTCAATGCGCCGGAGACAACGCAATCTGTGCGGCCATGCGCACAGCATGCAGTTCAGGGTTCGGAAGTTGTGTGGGTTCATAAAATAGAGATGTTATTATTTTAGCCTCAGTCAGCCTGTTACTGTCCCACTGCAGGGCTAAGAGCTGTTGTTATTAGGAGAAAGCACGCAGCATCGATCACCACGCTTGATCAAGGCAGATTGGCGATTCTAGACTTACCTATATTAAATTACTAGCTTTCGCCCACGGCTTCACCCGCGTTGAGGTTTAAAATTATCCCACGGGAATGTAATACCGGGATATCAAATATCCTATATGTTAATCCAGGCTATAAACTATCTGTGTGCCAAATTTCATCTAAATCCGTTCAGTCGTTTTTGCGTGATTGAGTAACAAACATCCAAACACAGAAACATACAAACTTTCACATTTATAATATTATAGTAGGATATATCCAGGTTTCCTCAGTGATTTCTAGATAATCTTGGAAAGTACATTTGAATTGAAAGTCACTATTGCTTTTTTGTTTTGCCGTCGCATTGGAATTTTTGAACTGATTGACAGTTCTTGCGTGTCCCGTTGATCTTTGATTATGCATCCCTTCATCGCCAATAAGTTTCCTTTTGTCACGAAAACAAACAAGAAGCAATTTCCACGACATTATTCATCGGCTTATCGGTTTGCAGAAACAACTTAAATTAACCTGCTTTAATAAATCAATGACATAGAAACTTTATATAAGTAACATTAGAAACTAGAAAAGTATCAAATAGCTCATAAGTCCCATTTTGTACAAATTCATTCATAACCTCAAGTTCCAAGAACATCACAATTTCCTGTAAAGATAGTTTTGTTTTCATATCGTGAAGGGAGATGTTGGTTGCGCTACAAATCTTATTTATAACGACAGAACCACAGTCACAGATGCGCGTCTTAACTACGACTGTGCCGAACAGTTGAGGGGTATTCTGGAAAAATAGTTAAGTATTGGTTCTTTTAAGTTTATTATTAGTGCTGTTTGATTTTCTTTGACCGGTATAATTGGCATTTTAACGTGGTTTTCTTTAATGTCATTGACAGTCCAAGCATGCAAGAATTTGATTTAAAAAAAATAAAGTAAAGTAAAAAGGCACGGAACTTCGTAACTTAAGTTTTGCCAATGACAGAGATATGGTAAGTGGTCTGGTCAGGAAGTTCTACACTGTTTTCAGTATGACAGACTGCGAACTCTTTGTCTGTTCTCTCAAACGGCCGCACGACGCAACTGGTGCTAACTTGCGAAGCGAGCTAACCGCGACTTCGCGACGTGTTCCCCGCGTTTCCACAATATTATACACTCGCTTGTTTCGCTCTCTCTTGTACACTCACGTCAATCACTGTCGGTACGCAAACGCGGCGAACACGTTGCGCACACGTGGCGAGCGCTTTGAACAATCGCCTCGCTGATAACTCGCTCGCCAGTCGCCCTTTCTTGCACAAATGTTTTCTAACAGCGCCCCCTTGACCCTTGTGAACGTGATTCGAGCTCCAAAAGATCCTGTGACCTTAGCGTAGAGTTTTAACGGGCAGCACGGGATTGAATTCTCTATTCAAATCGGTAATCTTCTCTCGCGATATTATCGTACCGCAGGTCCAGAATAGGTGCTCCATCATGTCAATATATGTTTTATAGAGCTCGTGCATCCTGTTCGGCGGTAACTGCCGTGAGCAAGGAAGTGTACGTACAATGTAAGAGGATGGTGCTGTTTAGTTTGCCTACATTTAAATATAGATCTGGATTGGTCTTAGCAAAGAGAATGGGAGTTGGGAGCTGTATCCTCCGTATGTCAGAACACCGTTGAGCACCAATTTGTTTGCCAGGTGTGATTCTGGCAATTAACGAGACCATTAATTGTAATGGGAATCCAGGCAAGCTAGACCCTATTCAACAGTGAACTTGTAACACGAGGTAACAGAAAGATGATCAGATAAAATGATACTAAGGACATATTTTCAATACGGATATATTTTAAGCTCTTTTGCCCAGTTTATTTATGAGAAAACTGGTAAATTTTTTCAATCCAGCAAATATCACATCACCTTTATGATCCTCCTCGCTTTATATTCACATCAAAAGGAATCCCAAAAGTTCAGTTTATATGTCACTAATACTTATATATCGATAAATACACAAAGAAAAACATTCGATATTGAATTTTGTAAAGGTGTTACGCTGTATTTATCACTATGAGCCATTCCTCAAAGGGCGACACAACCGATTTGCTTCGAACTCATAATCCTTACACACTCACAAAGGGATTTTGGACCCTACTTCTTGAACAACAAGGTTGATAATATTCTACGGGTCCGTTAAAGGATAATTTTGCAAGGTTCACATAAATCGCATCGTTTAGGAGCGGACGGATGTATTCGTTACGATATAAGTGGAGATTTACATAATATTTTATCCAGTTCAAGCAACCCAGAAGCTAGTAACTATAAATCCTATATCTAAGTGAATTCTGTAGTACCTAGTTTGTAGGACACAAATTCTACAGACAAGGGAAAGAGAGGTGGCTTAACTATCTGAAAATAACAATAATACAGAAATACAAGAGGATAACTTTGGAGTTGTATTAATCCAAGTTCATATTTCATAAACTATCAATTTAGATCAACACACTAGTGTTGGGTCATAATCCGCAATTTATGCCCGAAGCGTGGGGCAGACGTCTCACGTACACCACGCTACAAAACTACAACCGTACAACTCAATAAGGCGTAGCACACACGTCGCGCTCGAGATGTCTCCAGGGCCCTCCAGCATACAATGGCTGCCCGACACCCAGACTCTCTGCACCTACCTCTATATATTATACTAATGACGACCGAGCTAATTATGTGTAGCTAGCGCTAATTAGACCAGCGTGTGTCTGATCTTTCGGAATTAATTAATTTTATATTTTGTTCCGTCATTACGTTGGGAGTGGGACGTGACATGTACTTACTTACGGTGAAGATGTTAATGACTTTTTAATAATTTTCGTCATTGTTCTGAGCGGTCTTTATGCTCACAATATTTTAAAGCTTGGCATGAAGGTGGCAAACGTCTCAAGATCCAGACACATACAAATATTTCCTTCTACTAGCAGTGTTTGTGCCTTAGCATGAACCGATCGATACAGAAAATCACAGCCCTATCACATAAATCACACTTGTTATAGAACACATATCAAAATTAAACAAACAAAGTTGATGGGAAACTGTTTACGTTATTAATTTAAACCGTGTAACTTAAGAAACCTCTCAAGCGATACATTATTCCAACATATTGGTTCTAAAGTGGTTTTCACAACAACAAATGGAGGAAGAACCCTTACATTTGTAGCTCGTATTTCACTTGATTTATTTTTACAGGCGCTAATATATCACAAGGACCAAAATAGACTAGCTTCGAATCTGGTTCTGCGATACGAGTATTATCTCCCTCACACGGTATTCCCTATTTTCTCACAGAAGGTCTGTCAAACACATGTGCGGACAATTAATCAGGTTCTCAGGGATGGCTGAGACATCTGGGTGTACCTTTGTCCAAATGACAATTAGGTAATGGTTACAAACCAAATCGATAATAAAAACCAAGATACTAGAAATAAAAAACACCTGACTACCAAAGATTTAGGAGACAAAGAGTTTGAAAATCAATCAACGAAATCTTGTAGAGATAAAAAGTGGAAATTTAAGAAAGTGTAGTTTTTTGCACTGGTTGCGCTTCGCCTGCTCTATTATTTTTGCGAAGCCAAACTTAGAATAAGTTTGGATCTTATCTTTAATTAAATTCTGGTACTTATCATTTTCAATTAATAACGAAAGTACGATGAGTTTTTAAATAAAACGCCAACTTTACGTTTGAAATATTCTCTAAAAGGTAGAGAAGATTTAAAACGTAAAGTTTACAAGATTTCAATGTTAAAAGAACGAACTTTGACATTATTCCCCTTTTCTCAACTTTTGTGTACTTCACTTTGCTATGTATAAATGTTTTCAAAAGGTATATAAATTAACCTTAGCTAAAAGACAAATTTTCGCTTTTACTTTTTTTTTTATCAAATAATTATAACACAGAAGTCTTTACCTAAAAACATGACAGAATTAATTGAAATAAATCGCAAAATAATTAGTCATAATAATTGCAACTGCGATATTGTAAAATCTATCCATGTTCACAATCCCGATACCGATTAAGTCTATTCCAATTAACTTCAGAAAACTGTATCGAGACGCAAGCGTGTCGAGAACCGAGTGCTATCGGGTCTAATGTGAAGTGACATTGATTGCGCCAGCAACACTTTAGACCACTAACAGCGTTAGTTTTCGAGATCTTAACTGACCACATAAACGTTTACGACTTTTCAATTGGTTCAGACTCTGAACACAGAGTAAAGTTACTCATGTGCTATGAATGTTTTGAGTGCGAGTTCGGATTTATTTATATTATTATTATCATTCTGTACATTCATTATCAATTTGATCTCGTATACACGAATCTTTAACTTGAAAATGCAATATTTTTTTCATGTTTTGCCATAGGCATATTTCCCACTCCTGAAATGTATGAAACATTATTTTACAATGCATTTGCTCGAAAAGAGCGTTTTCCAAGCAGTCAATTTGTGCGGAAAGTGTCACTTTTTTTCACTAGTGCTATTAACTTTTCTGTCTTTTTTTAATTTTTGAGGCCGTCGTCAACCCGAGAGATTTTATTATTTGAGAAAAGTTTTACAAATCAGATGATCATGATAACGATGACGATGGCGATGGCGATGGAGATGACGATGGCGATGGAGATGACGATGACGATGGTGATAACGATGGCGATAGCAATGGCGATGTTTATGACGATGGTCAAAATCAAAAAGTCATAGTCAAAAGTCGAAGTCGAAGTCAAATACAAAGTCAAAGACAAAATCAAAGTCGAAGTCGAAGTCGAAGTCGAAGTAAAATATCAAAGTCAAAATTCAAAGTCGTGAGTGTTGTTTTTATCATTTATATACGTCGTCGTATGTTAGATGCTACACATCATAGGCGACTACCGTAAGGCTCGCTCGTTTTGTTTTTTCCTCGCACAATGCAACGTTGTATGATACACGTGCGTAAGATGATTTCCGACTCGTGTCGACTTATACACTCGTCGGGAATCACCTACCTTCCGCACTAGTAGCATAAATAACTATTGTGTAACACAGCAGCACGCTTAGCATGACCACAATAAAACCAGGTTTTTAATAGACAAAATGACAGATTGTGATTGTTTATCTGACATTTTCCGTAGAAAACCCGTTTCTATGGTTGTCATGCCAAGCGTGCAGGTATAGGTAAACATGCCTGTATTTCTCGAAAGGTAGATAGATAGTAGAAGTGATTTTCCTGCTCATATTCTATGTTCTATACGTATACAAATACTCTGTCTTGTCCGTTATCAGCTTTTAAAAGCAAAACGCAGTTTACGAGTTCACACCCCTCTGTTTCTCACAGATTGTAAAGTGTCAACACACATCGTACTAATTGTTTGTTTAGATTAGTCAGCCCTTAGCCGGCTCTCGTTGAAAGCTGTCAATGAAATAAAAACGAATGGCGGACATAATGGTTCATTAATTCGTTTCTGAATGTTTCATAAAGTGTCCACTGCAGCTTCATTTATATCTGAAAGGTTGCACTCAGTGTAACAGAAGTAATGAGTTGTTTTGTTTGTTATTGAAGATGATATTTTTATTTTATAATTATGTTTATGGTACTATAATATTCAATTGCTGGTAAGATTTTGGTAGTGTATTGGTAATATTTAATACTTTTAGTTACTTAGCAGTCATAATAGGTAATAGTATAAGTTTACATAAGTTTGTGATTTTTAACTGCCTCTCTGGTCTAGTGGTCGCAAGCGCTACTGCTGAGCATGAGGTCCTGGGTTCAATTCCCAGGTTGGGCAAAGTGTTACTGGATTTTTCTATCTGGAATTTCTTCGTAGCAGCTCGGAGTCTGTACTCGTATTTGTGCCCGGTTGATGGTAATAGGCTCGCCCCCTATTGCATGGGACTTAAACATAACTAGCGAAATATGAGTGTAATATAACAGCTACACCTCTGCCCAACCCTTTGAGGAAACAAAGTGTGATGTTATGTTATGTAGTTTATAAAAAAATTATACCCCTTTTAAAATTCACACACTTGTAACAACCCTACGAATCAAGATAAAATAAAATCAACATAAAAACCACTTGATAATTTTCACTCAACTAACGTTTCAAAAATATCTGCGCTCTCCAACGCGGATAACAAATATTCAAGCACTGTTACGCAGCCACTAGTGTAGTACGTAGATAAGTGTGGAAAATGAGAGGAAAAACCTCTGCTTTTCTAAAGTACGAGGCGTTAATTATACGGAAGCCTCTGCGACCCTTCAAATTTTAGATATGTAGGTCCTTTGCCCGAAATTTACCATTTAAGTTCGCCGGATTTTTGGGTTATTTGTAGGTCTTTTAGTCCATAATCTCTTTATCAACTCCCAAAATACCTTCATTTATAATAACCACCAAACGAGTTTTTTATTGACATTATTTACTCGAACGTGACTTTGTATTGTTTAGATTCAGACTTATTACAAAAAAAACTAATATTATTTGTACACCAATTTCATTGGTAGGACATAGAGCTCGATTAAAATGTATACATAAGACCTTTATTGTAATACCTGTGTTCACGAATAAAGATTGATTGATTTATTGATTTTTTTTCACAATGGGATGTTAACATTTTTATATTGTAATTATTTTCAGCTACACGCTACTTTTATTTATACTTTTTACTTACATAAGCGTGTGGTGTATCTACATCGCCACATACGAACAACGCATCAAAAACCTGACATGACACAAAATCCTGACGTCACACAAAATCCTGACGTCACACAAATCCTGCAACGCGCAGTTAGAGTTTACTAACGCAGTTGCCCGCAAGACACGACACCCGTCTGGTCGGAGGATCCTCCCTTTTCTATAGAGGATGTGTGAACTTTACACCCCGTTCCTCATACCTCTAAAAGCGTACAGGCTCATGTAAGAGTTCAACCATTCCTTTCGCAACTCTTCCCAGAGTGGTGACATATTACAAGTCTGAACAAAAAACGCAAAAAATCTGCCTTATACTGTTTCTGTGTTATTTCAGCGTGTGACTTATTTTTTTGGTTTCGGTAGTAAAAAAAATCCTCACGTATAATTTGTCATGTCCGTCTGTCCTTTCTACCGGACCTTTCATCCGTTTGCCCCGGGATTTATGTTTGGCCTCCGAAAAACACCCACCTAGTGTGTAATTAAATTATAAAAAATATGAACTTTTGTTAGCTAGGAATTCTATTAACGGGTTCTGAAAAATCCTATACTATTAAATGAGCAATATTTGTATATTGTATATAATGTATATATATATATACTCGTATATATTTATTATATTTTCGATCACGTTCTCGAAAAAAGCTCTATCGATTTCGATGAAAGTTGCATTATAAGGGTTTACGGGGGTGAAAAATCGATCTAGCTAGGTTTCATATCTGGAAAAATTCGTTTGCTCTATTTTCACAGGCTCGGGAATGTGATACAACGTTGATATACCTGAACGATATGTGCATCTATTTTCACCCGAGCAGATCTCGGTCGACCAGGTACTAATCTTTAAATTACAAAATAAGTACTAGAGTAAGACAGTTGACATGTTCCTAGGCAGAGTTATACACTAAAAACAGTGATTTTCACAATGTTAACACTAGAAATAAGGACAAACTACGAGCTCCCTTTCACCGGCTTCATAAGGTTCATAACTCATTTGTGGGCTTGGTATAACTTTTTATAACAAGCTACCCTCTTCTTTGGTAGATTTGCCTTTAAATGCGTTTAAAACGAAAGTAAAATCCAAGCTTTGTTCAAAGGCATACTATTCTATCAACGACTACTTAAATGATAAGAATAGTTGGTCGCTGTGATTAACTCAAGACAATGTTTATGTTCTTTCTCCAGCTTACCTACTGACAAGTTATATGAGTTTATATAAGTGATTGTTTATTTTATTTGACTATAAAAGTCAAGTTATTTAAATTTAATTTATTGTTAATATAATCTACTCATCACAATGTTTTTTTTATGAGTTGTATTGCAATATGTGGTTAGCTAGTGACCTCGACAATTGATCATATTATTTACTGTTATTAGTAATTTACTGTTTGTTTATTTATTTTATCTCGATGGTCCTAGTTTATCATTTATAACTTCCAGTTACAACTATATGTAAGCGGGCACGCCCTATATGCCTGGAGGCTTTTATTAAGATATTAAATTCTGTTTACGTTTTGTTTTTATTTCTGCCTGAGTATAGTTCTCGATGATTTTGTTTGGTATATTGGCGTGTGCTAGCTTATATATATGGCTAATAATTTAAATTATGTTTTGTGTTGCGTAATGTAAATTATTTTGAATACTATTATACAGGAAAAGTTTTTAACCAGTGCGCAAATTTTTTTTGGTGGTTCAAAATCAGTAATAGAACACATTTTCATTATTTATTAATTTTTTTTTTTTTATCCTACTTTAAATCAGCAAAATGGGCACGCGCGGCGCGGCGGCCGGCCCAAGCGGCGGTGTTGAACCACCCCTCCCACCCCGGGCGGCAAGGCGACGCCCGCGCGCCGGGTGCTGTGACCGACAGTTCGCTCATCGCACGCGCTGTCGTGTGATGTCGCGTCTAATCGCTTACCCGCGCTGCACGTGTGTCGTACTTGTACAGACCTACCGGTCACGATGTCAGACTTCACTAACCGCGAGTTTTATGAGATGGTGCGAGTGTATATACTGAGTGGTGAAAGTTTGCTAGCAGCTCACAGAGCATACCTCGAATGCGAGCCCATGATAATAATGCTTTATTTTCTGTATTTTGATGGTCCTAAGCCCATTAAAGTATGAAGGAAAAATTGGAATTACTCTTCAAATAACTTCAGGTCACGGCCTAAACATAAAAAAGGCTAGTTCGAATCTGATAAAATTAGCGATCAATACATTGTAAGTATTGTAACCCACGTAAATACCTACGCCGGCGAATCGAGCGATCACTCAGCTGATAGGTAGGTACTTTCGCGCGTTCCGCTTCCCCGCTGGCCGCCGGGTAGCCATGCAACCACTTTTAAAGTAAACATCTTTCGTTAACGATAACTTTTTTTTTTGTACTATGACGTATCAAAATAAAAAAAGTATGTTAAATAAAACTCGTTTAAGTTTAATTTGTCAAAATTTGCGCAGTGGATAAAAACTTTTCCTGTATAGAATCTTTTTTTTGTTCTTCTAACTGATCAGACAGCTGTTCTGCTGGGGAGTTTGTTGCGCCACTTCTTCTTCCCAGCTAACGCACTAGGAAGTGGTGAAGGGTGGGCTTTTTGGGGGACTTTATTGTGTAATTTTGACGTTCGAAAAGTGCTGATTCTCAGCCTAGTTTGAATAAATGACTTTTGATTTTGATTTTATAGGTATCCACATTTTAAAATACAATAGACGACGTATATTTAGTAACCTAATCCGCTTAACTATAAGTCCTTAAACAGTTACACTACGTTCGGCGCTTGACGTGGCAACACGTCGTGTCCGGGTTCGCAACAAGTGAATCATCATCCTGAGGATGCCTCGTTGAGAGGTGAAACACGTGTCAATTTCTTACAGGGTTCCTTATGACTTAAAGAGTCGTTGTAGTTAGGTTACTAAATATTCATCGTCTATTGTATGTTACAATGGATTTGTTAATGTGCTTTACTTTTTACAGTACACGTCTTGTAATTGATATCACACATCACGCCTTGTTTCCTAAAGGTAAGGCAGTGGTATACATATTGTTCACCCACATATCCTCATGCAGTAACGTTCAAGTCCCATGTAATAGACACAAATCTCCGGATTGCTACAGTAAATACTGTGAATTGCTACCGTATTCAAACTTTTTTTATGATTGAAAAGTAAACATAATCTTGTAGATATGAGTCAAGACATGTTATATATTGAAAGGCGCCCCTTTCGACAAAATATTCCAAGGCATAGATTCCGGCCCACTGAATATGAAATCAAACGTCTCGTATCGTTCTCATCAAATTCCTTCACATGGTCTCCCTTATTTTACTCCGGGAACAGTTTAACTAATCCTCTGATAATGAAAACTTTTTTAAATAATTGAACGGCTAAAACCTATTTGCGCTTCTAATAATGCATCCTTTTTTAACTAGTTGAGCCTCTTTTTAAATATCTTTCGTTATCCCTAGCTAAAGTACCCCGATCAAACGTGTTAAAGGCTTGGAACTGTGAGCAACATCGCGCGAGCCGAATCGGTCACAGTAACTAGGCTAGGGCAACTCGGTCAAATGGGTTAGGTTAGATCTATGACCAACCGTACTACATTCAAGTTGGCCGCAGTTACTTGGCTATTTAGTATTTTTAGGTCCTTCAAATAGGAATGATTAGAGGTTCACAAAAAGATGCGCTATCATTATATTAGAGTGTTCAATAAGTAATATTTTTAGGATTGCAAAATGGAAATTATTTGAGGTTCGAGTAAATACATGCCTTCACTAGAAAGAAAGAAAAAATATTATTCAGACAAGTACAAGAAATTGAACTAAAACACACTCATTGAAACATATTTTAAGCTTAGAAGGACTAATTTAATTTCCAAACAAAATCCCATCGTAACGGCACGAGAAATTGGATTGAATAGTTTTATCAATGTCTCAAGTACTCGTCTAATAAATACAGTCGAATCAATTATTAAAATCTGTAGACCGAAGACACTTCAATGCGGACAAACATCTTAGCATCCACTCTATCTCATTATACGACGGAATTTAGCATCAAAGGCATTAATGGCATCTTGAAGCGCTTATGAGAATCCCTGTGCTCTTAATTACATTCCTTTGTTCAGGTGAATAGCTAAGGTGGGCACTTTTTTTAATTAATCGTTGAAATAAATCGTAGGTACTTATAAAAAATAAATAATTTACAATCTAGTCACTTATATTGTTCTACAATATGTGCTATTTCCCATACATGCAACATAGCTACAACAAAACGAAAACAATCAACCTACTCAGCCTATCGCAGTCCACTGCTGGACATCTAGGCCTCTGACTCTGGGAGAGTCAGAGGCCTAGGCTGTGCCTCAACACGCTGTCCTCCGCCTTCGGCATCCAGTCTGTACCAGCCACTGTTTGAAGGTCGTCGGTACATCTAGCTGGGGAAGGTCCCACGCTACGCTTGCCAGCGATACGTTATCTCCACTCCAGGACTCAGCTGCTCTACCGGCCATCGGTCCTTCGACAAACATGGCCAGCCCAATGCCAATTCAGTTTACTTACTCTGCAAGATATGTCTGTAAATCC
The DNA here is from genome assembly GCA_916701695.1 of Agrochola macilenta. Taxonomy (NCBI): domain Eukaryota; kingdom Metazoa; phylum Arthropoda; class Insecta; order Lepidoptera; family Noctuidae; genus Agrochola; species Agrochola macilenta. Next base: position 14,264,378 of record OU753560.1, on the reverse strand, counting down.
GGTTCTTTTCCGAAAATTTGTATTTGCAACGTTTCATTCTAAACCTGGTTTTCTGGCTTTTCGTTCTTCTGTGTTTTTCACCATGACATGAGTTATTCTCGTATAGATAGATCGTGACAAAGCGCAGAGAATTAATAAATTTAAATATTGAGTACCCCGCGGCCCCGTAATTATTCTAAAGTAATAAAACTGAATTTATTATCCGAGAATGCGATATCAATTTAATGCTCTGATAACTTTAAAACTATTTATATGTAAATTGTCCACCACACCCAATCATTTTCATCAAGTCAGCATAAAATTATTAAAATGGTCCTTTGGCCCTTCGGTCCTTTGGTCCTGGCCTCAACAAGCTCTAAATTAAAGTATATATCTGGATAGTTTTGTACCTTGATACACTGTATAAATGCTGAAATGTAAGTATATGTATATCCTCCTTATTTATAAACGTTGCTTAAAATTAAGAGACGTTTCAACGTCAAAAAAGTTATGGTTATAACCAGACGCTAATAATTCCTTAAATTTAGGCAACGTTTATAAATATAGGGTAGATCCCTAAACATAGTTAAATGGGAACATGATTGACAACAAAAAAAAGAATAAAGAACGATTTACCGACGAGTACCTAATCTAGACGAATCACCGAAATATATCATTGAAACAAAAGACCAGTAGTGTTGGTGAACTGCAGACTAAATCGATTTCCACCGGTCACGTGGAAAGCTTAGATAAGAAAGTGAGACAACATTGACCCAATCGTTCCAAAGGGGTGGCTCGTGGCTTATTGTGACACCTTATCTATCGAGCCATCTCAAACGGGGGATGTTACGAACCAATTTGTCGAAGTCGTGAAATTGGAAAATTCAATTTCAGACGTATTTTCTGCGATCTACTTTGGTTGTAAAAATAGCTTAGGTAGGTACTGATTTTGAAGGTTTTTTCGTGTGTAGGGTAGATGTCGGCTTTTACAATTAATGAGGAGTGTCAAATGTCACCGATATCAAGAGAAGGGAAAATAAATTTAAAAAAAACTGTTATTGGTATTCATCGATGTGAATTTTAAGTTCTTCATAATCGCGTAAAAGCATTCAATCAGGCCCTTACATCAAACGAAATATCTATTATTTGTTACCGGTCTATACCTACATATATTGTTATAACAGCAGTTCTTTTCCCCAAGCCTCCAAATACCCCAAAAACAAGTCAATGGAGCAGAAGCGAAACACCAAATTTATGAACCAGTTGAAATGCAATTAATTAAATAATTAAGTTAGCCGATATTTAGACTTGGTTCGAAAAAGAGTTGGCACCGATTTAAGGTAAGACTAGACATGCTGCTGTTTTAGCTCAATATAAAAAAAAAAAACATAATTTGGTACGCGAAAAGCCAAGCAATCGAAAATCTAACATAATACAGATTTTCTTAATTTGAAAAATATACACAAGTCAAAACGAAAACAAAATCAAATTACTTTTAAGTAGGCCCAACTTTTCCTGTAAACAAAATATCATCAAGCTTATAAAAGCTATTTTTGTTTATAAATAGCCAATGTTCTAACAATAGAACATTGTCTATATCTCTGTAGGTATTCCGTTTGTTAAACCACGAAATAAGAATTTCAGAAGTCTCACTTCTACAAACTTACTTCGCACGATACCTAATACGTCTTACGGAGAATTTCTTGGGACGTCGTTTTTACGGGATCTTGTGATCAGCCATGGAGATGGGAAAATTCACTGCTCTACCAATCTTATCAAAGTATGAATTTTTTACTACCGCACGAGGTATCCTCGTATAGCTTAACCGACGCGAAAGAAGAAAAAGTCATGATTGCATTTCTTTAGATGTTATCCGATAAGGTCGTCAGATGTTGATGTTACCTGTCTTGTGTTGTTAACTTTTTTATGTATTATCCTGAACTTTATATTGTTCTATTATCTTGTGTCTGTAATTATTGTAATTTGGTTTTAACCGTTTCAATAAAGTAAATAAATTAATATATGTTTTTTTAGTATCTCGCCATAATTCAACTCGCCCGGGCCCAGTTCGTCAAGGGCCGAGTGTCAGACTTTTTGGGCCTGCTGCTGATCGAATAAGTTTGAGGTGTTGCTCATTCTAAGCCTGCTGGTAGGTTAAACCTTAGGTCGTTTATCTTTGCCAAAAAAAAATTTTGGACCCACATCGAGATTTTTAAAAAGTTTATGCGGTAAACCTTCTGCATTGTGTTTTCAATGGAGGAACAATGTAACCAAGTCGTGGGGCGACTCGGTTTCCGCTACATAAAGCCGCGAGAGGGCGCCTCCATCGATCGGTGAGGTTGGTTCCGTAGTACAAGAATGTTACTCGAATGTAATAAAATGTTCAAGTTTTATTGAGGAGTTATGTGAGATGTGGGAACTGGAATGGAATAAATTGAAATGTAAATTATTTGAATAACATTTTTACACGTGGTTTGTTACCTAATAAGTCATAACACAGGAAACATGACGCATTATTGAATTTTACTAAGACAATCATGTAAATATAGCGCTACAATACCAAGTGTACTGTAGCGCTAACCGTTTTCGAAAAGTTTAAACGGATTCTAAAACTAAATAAGAAATACACCTACATTCCTTCTTATTTATCCTCCAAAAATAATAAACGAATAGTCCAAGTACAAAGTTAATATAAACCCAACAGTTCAAGCTCTCGACAAAGCCTTAATCTGTTAAGAAAGTATTAGCATAAACGAGATAGCATGGCCAGCACGTGAACAATGCAGGCTAACTGTTGCCACCCCTTTGCTTAAATTATACACCAGGCCATGGTTATTGTTCAAAGTGGTATTGAACCTCTATGTAGGTTTTTGTTGAGGATACTACGAGTATATTGTTCTTAGCCATAAATATTAAAAAATATTTTTTAAATTTAGAATAGAAACGGTCGGAAAAATAAGAAAACATTTTCATAACACAACACAACAGCTTATGACTAAAAATTAAGAATATTTTATTTCACATAAACCTACATGGGCACTTATGAAACGTCAGAAGCAAGGTGCACGGTTCCAATTGGTCGTTTCCTGTGGTGAAGAGCCGGCAAGAAACTCCACGGTTACTCTTTTAAAAATAATTGGCTTTTACTATGTTTATTTTAACTTTATTTTTAGTGTTACTTACGTAGTTAACATAGTTACTGTTATTTTCAAATAGCATTGTTTATAGTTATGGCAGGAACTGTCCTGCCATAACTATAAACAAAGCTATTTGAAAATAAGCGTTATATGTGTAAACCATTCAAAAAGTACCTGGTACTTAACAAAATAGGAAATGTTCAACAAATCTACAGTCCACTAAGCCAACAACGTTGTCACATTCCCAAAATAGAAAAGAATCTAAGTATCATAAAAGAAGAATAAATTAATAAAAATAAAAACCTTTTTAAAACAAAATTCGTAATTCATAGTTCGTAAACGCTCACGAGGCTCGGCCTCACGGCTTGGCCTCACGGGCCGCGCGGGCCTAGTGGGGACGTGGCTTAACAGTTGTAATGGCAATCATGTCTGCCATTACAACTGTTACACATCTGAATAATTGTCATGTCCACAAAAGGCACTAATAAAGAGTTAAAATAAAAATAAATAGGTAATCATGATTTTTGAAAACCGACAAATAATACAATATTTATAATTATGTAGGTACTTCTAGAGTAGGGTGGTTGCGCCGGTTGAACTATTGAAAGGATGTCTGCGTTCAATAAAATGTTGTAAATTAAGAATTGAGCTTCTTGAAATCTTAAAAGATGATTTTAGCTCATGAGCTCTGAGATAGCCAGATAGCATTTAAAAATCACCAATGAAACACACTGAACACCAAAGAATGGAGGACATTAAATTATCAAAGGCGGACAAAGAAAAGGAGAGGGGGTCTCGACTCTCGACCAAAGCATGTTGGTAGGTACTTATGGGATAAACTTTAACAGAACTCTCACATACAAAAAGAGGAATAAATACTTAAGTGTGTCAAACTTTATACAAGACATTGATGACCTGTACCACCACCTCAAATAGCATACATTTTAATATTAGGTACTTACTTCAGTTTGAGAAAGAGATGGATCTATACAGGACATATATCTCCATCTCTTTCCCATACTGAAGTAATACTAAATAATAATGTTGCTATTAGAGGTGTTGGTTGGCCCCCAGAGCAAGAGCCTTATAATTTTTTTTTTTTCAAATAATATACACAAATTCCCAGTCGGCTTTGTTTCAAGCGAGAAAAATCTAATAAACGGCACCGCGGCTCCAAAGACACCCATTTCTTAAGAAAGATTTATATGTAAATGATATTACAACGTGACGGGAATTTTGTAATTTTTCTCAAGAAACATCAAAGTCACTTGAATGTTAAAAACGGGACGAATTTAAGATAGGTTCTGAAGATTTATTAACGCGTAAAAGAAAACTTGGGAGGAAGTGGAAAATTTAATTTAATTAGCGAATCTTTACCACTTCCTCTCTTCTAGCTTCAGTTTATTAATATAATTCGAGCCGGTAAATAGGTCTCTCTCACAAGGCCAATTATTTCGAAGGTACTTTCATAATAATAATAATTTTAAAGGCTTCCTGTAACGAGCACTGATCACTTGCTCTGCGTGAGAAATTCTAGTCTAACCTAGAATCACCATCAGTCTAAGAATCCTATAATTTCTCACGTTTATCCAGCCATCTAGCTAATGTAAAAGTTGATACTATACTTTATTACAGTTATTTAATTATTTTCTGTAGTCATAAGTTTTTAGGGTTCCGTACCCAAAGGGTGCCAAATGAAACCCTATTACCTACTAAGCCTCCGCTGTCTGTCTGGGTCAATGACAGCTCGGCCCGAGTCATCTCAACCCGAATACCAGATACTACGTCGTCAAAACGCCAAAAAAGTGGTGTGTAGATACCGTTGTCTGTCTGTCAGCGGGCTGTATCTCATGAACCGTAATAGGTAGACAGTTCAAAATTTTCACATATTGTGAATTTCTATTGCCGTTATAACAAAAAATTATCTAAAATAAAATAAAGTAAAAAAATAAGAGGTTCCCATAGAAGAGTGTTTTATGTTACTGAAGTATTAAAATAAATGTAGTGTTAAGTATTGTACGGTGGTACGGAACCCTTCGTGTGCAAGTCCGACTCGCACTTGGCCGGTTTTTTGTAACTACAATCACTTCAGAAAGTTTTTCTAGCTACGAAAACATTGCTATTTCATTGATTTTCACACCTGATTGTTTGACCACAGTCGGGACAAATAAGTGAAATTCATAGAATATATTGTTCAGTGAAACCAGTCTAACAAACAAACCACAAATAAATAATAGGACTGGCGCAACACAATTAATTGGTCAGACGAATCGGTCGAGTTTTGTTTATCAAATTGATTTTCAGAATTGGCTAACCAATACTCACCATTGAATAGTAGGTAGCTAGGTACAGTATTTGTATTTCACACCAGAATTTATTATTCCAAAATAGCTCATTAATAACTTTACTGCTGTGGTTTATGTTGTGTGCCGATATTGCAATACAAAGTAGGTAGAATACATTCGATACCAAAAAATCTGATACATAGGTAACTATAGTCCGCCGGCACATAACTTGGCAAAAATCGTAGATACGCAGAATTAGTTTTCGCTTGTTTATCTTAAAGATATGTTCAAAAATAAATTATAAACGTATTCCCAATACCTCAAAATCTTGCCAAGTAACTACGTGCTGGGCGACTGTACGTATACAATCTATGTCCCATCAACTACAGCAAGAGTCACCAAATAGCGGACCGATTTTGTGCGGACCATAAGTCAATCAATCTGCCTAGCCTTTTCCCAACTATGTTGGGGTCGGCTTCCAGCGGCTTGTGCGGACCATAAGTAAACAGTAAAAATTATTTAAATTTAATAAAAAAATATTAAAATGAAAATTTTGATATTTTTTGCTAGTAAGTAATTGTTTACCAAACGGACCTCGAAAATATATACATATTATTTTTTAAGCGGACCCCCAATGAAACTAATTGGTGATCCCTATGCTAGATCGTTCCAAATGTCCGTTCACCTGAATGAACCCTTGACGATCTGAACGATGCCTCTGACGCACTATGGATCGAAAAAAGGCTCTCGAAGACATAGGAGCTTAAATTTTAAAGTGTCGGTTTTTTAGCTTGAATAGGTTTCTTATAGCCAATATTATATCATAGGATTACAATCTGGTAGGCAAATTGGCAACTTATATTTTTTTGTGCGGTATTTTTTTTAAACCGCATTTAATATGACAAATTCAAGTAAGTTACATAACCGTGTGCAAGGATATTATGGTAATTCTCTCCGTTCCGGAGATACATATAAGCATTAGCTTCATTAATTATTTTGCAAAAAATATACAGGGTGGCAGGGACATCGACGCGAAGCCGGCTACCATAGATTTTTGTGGGATTGTAGGGCAAAATAAACGAGTTGAAGATACTTGTAACACCGTTTATTGAATTTTAGCACACCGTAAAAATATAAATATCAGCGTTCCACCGTAAGTCTAGTCGTCGTCTCCCCTCTCATGCTTCCCGTTCTCGCCATTCACTTTCTTCTCCCTCGCACACACACCTCTCTCTCTTTCATCCGCTGCGTTCCGTTTTACCATTATAAGCTGCGTTCATACTACACTATTTTCATCCCACAGTCGGCCATCCTGATCCATGTCTGTCCTCAGACATCCACACTAACATTCATCATTGCCGTAGGTAATATTACAGATACAGATCTCTTAATTATAATAAACTACACTAACATCGTAACAATACAAAACAATGCACAAATAAGAAAACATTGCACACAACCTTTCACACACAAACCTGAAACAAGACAAGTTAAGTTAACAACCCCTTTTTTTTCTGGTGGTTTAACCCTTTAGGTTTTAGAGTTGACACCTAGCCACACCTTCATGTAGTCTGCTGAACTAGAGGTTACCCCAGGGCCTTCAGTATCAGTGTCAATCTTTTTCACATCATATCTGTCGTTCCTCTTTACTTTTACAACTTGATAGGGCCCTAGATATATGGCTTTCAGCTTCATTCCAGTGCCAAACTGCGTTCGTTTTATTGCCACTAAGCCTCCTTCATTATACTTCATACTTTCTTTTCTCTTCCTATTGAAATTTCTTATGTTTTCTTCTTGAACTTTAGAATTTGTTCTTTAGCTTTCTCTCTAAAAAAAATATCAGCTGTTTCATAGAAAAGTGCAATACCTACGCAGTCAAAATGTATGGAGCAGCTGTTTTTTTTTTTAATAACCGACGAATAATTTCCGGTAACCGGCTTCGCGTCGGTGTCCCTGACACCCCGTATAAATTGCCAATTTGCCTAACAGATTTTATCCTATCATATATTTATACATGACATTGGTTATTAGAAGCCGTTTCAAGCAAAAACCCGACACTTTTAAATTTAAGCTCCTATGTCTCCGAGAGCCTTTTTTCGATCCACTGTGTGACGCGCAATAAACGTGTCCAACCAAACAGTAAGCAACATGGATGTACCGTCGAAACGAAAAGAAGAACAAAAGCATTGGCACTTTCATTTGCAATCTTAGTTATTATCACAATAACGAACCCCCGTACTAAAACCCCTGACAAAATAATACGAGTACAGTACCCAGCGGCTGAAAACATAAAATGAGCCTAAAGAAACATTTTATTGCACCCACAACTCTACTTTATGTTATCCGTAAACATTTGGTTCCGCGGATAAGTAGATACGGAGAGTTTATGAGAACATAATATTTTATATGATATAAATATCAGGTTACCCAAAAGCTATAAATAGGAAGGAGTATGTAGGACTCGGTATAAATTCATTCATAAAAAATGTCCAAACTTTTTCAGGTTTAATAAGCTCTAATGCCAGATTTTGTGAACCGTTCTTTCGACGAAAATAGACGAATTTTTCTTAAAAAATATATGAAGTATCATAGTCATTCAATTTTATAACACGACTAGCTTCCACCAGCGGCTTCGCCCGTGTTATATCTTTATACATTATAGCCTATGGTATTCAGTGATAATATACCATTCTACTGGTGAAATATTTTTTTTAATCGTTCCAGTAGATTTTGAGTTCATTAATTACAAACAAACATACAAAAAATGAAATCTTTTCTCTTTATAATATTAGCTTAGATACAAGAAAGCTTCCTGGATACCCTGCTGTCTCGATTAGAGGTTCCGCGGACAGGCGCGACGCAACGCCGCGACCCGACTATAGTAGAACAATTTCTATGAAAACTTCATGGAAATTGTTCTACCAAAATCGCGTCGCTCCGTCGCGTCGCATGTGTCCGCGGGAGCCTTAAAGCATTAATTTATGTCAACATTAAATTCGCAAAGTCAACGTTACTCAATCAACACTACCGCCTTACAGCAAATGTTTACCGGTAATTACCGAAGTGAAACTCGCGGCAAAAGAAGTCAGCATTACCATACAAGGGACAGTTTCGCCGGTATAAATAGATCCCTGCGGTACGAAGTACAATGTTTGATGATTTATGACGCCCTGATAGCCTGTTGAGTAAAATATTATGAAGGCGGTAGCAAACGATGGGGGAAGATTGTAGGTAAAGTTAATTTTGACCGTGAATCTACAAAGTTTGTATTGACGGGTTCGGAAATAGTGATCCCTTGTTTACATCCGGCTCGAAGGACAGAAAATATTGGGATCTTCCAATATTTTTTGGTCTTTCGAGCCGTCTCTGTAAATTATGGCTTTAGTTGAGAAATACTGGGTTAAATTAAATTAGCTAGCGAAACTCTGCAGACGTGATGGGTATCGATATCTAAACACGATAAAATAAAAGATTTGAAGTTTTTTGGAGGTCAACGACCGCTGGTAGTGTTGTTACTTGAATTATGAGTTGTGAATATCTGATTTCTTTTGTTTTTATCGTGTATATATCGTTTCGATACCAATAACGTCTGTGAAGTTTAGACAAAAAAAAACAGATTTTTAAACTTATATTTCAAGTAAGTAAACGAACTGCGGTCAATGACCCCACAAAAAAATCTTCACATTCATTTATTTTCTGTTTTATCATGTTTAGATATCGATAGGTAGTCACGTCTGCGCAGTTTCGCTAGCTAATTTAATTTAACCCTGTATAGGTTTCAAAGCCAAAGAATAAGGGTTGGTAAAAATCTAGATGACATCGAACAGATCTTTTTGTATAATTTTTTATCATATTGGTAGATTACGAGTACATTGGGCGCTTGACCTACCAGACCTATCGGTACCAGAGTTATAAATATTACTTTGTAGGTTAAAGAAAAAACTTTATTAATGGAACACCGTCCGGTTTAACATTTCCTATAAAACTCAATGAGTGACGTAATAATATTCTATTCGGCTTTGATTCATCAACGATGAGTCAACGAAACCCGAAAAACTCACTCCCGTTACGGATGCCATGTGTCAGCCATGTTCTTTGCTTGATTATAAAACACACGTGCTCAAGCACTTTTAATTTATACCAACGTAACATTTTACTTACATAAAAGTAAGGAGGTACTTATGTTAATCTACAATTTTCTGTAGGAAGATGAATTTCTTGTTAGACAGCGAGGCGGCTTGACTTCCTTAAATACGCTGTCTAAATATAAATACGGGTGCAAACGTCCCACTCAATACAGAAAGATAAAACTCGCGCCGCCGCCGTCTCAAAGGTCAGAGGTAGACTATCATAAAAACAAGATTTTATAACAGCATCCGGAGTTAAGTCTCATCTTGTCTCACCTAAGAAAAGACTAAATTGATTGCCCAAAACTATTTCACAGTTTGAAAATAGTGTCAAATTGGATAAGTAGGTACCTATGTACTTAAGTATTAGAGTGCGCGTAAGTTAAGTCTGCGAGCGACTGATGGCGCTGGCGTGCTTAATTCTATACTGTAATATTTAAAATATTAAATCTATATTTATAAGTAATCTTAAAATTATTAATATTATATATTAATTAATTAAAGAATATATTCTATGCTTAATGTGACTTTAAGCGCCGCGCGCCGTCTTGGTGTCATTAACACCAAGACGGCGCGCGGCGCGCGGCGGTATACTTATTAGTTCCGATTTCAGCCGCGCGCAGACTTATCTTGCGAGCACTCTAGATCTCAATTTCTGCATGTGATAATTTTATTCAATATGTAATGTTCAACACAATGTTATTTGTTAATGAATCAATAAATGAAATGAAATGAAATTTCATCACCTGTCATGATGAACTGGGCACTCTCTACGTTAACCCTTTCAAAGCTTCGCACTCCCATTTTCTAGTAATCTGTCAAAAGGCAGGCTTCAGCTTTGTGTGTACGTAATGGAAATTTAATCGTAATTGAATGCACGTTACCATTTATCTGCCAGTCAGCTTGTATTACCGTGACTTCTAATATGATTTAGACAAATCGCTTTTGAATGGGAACGACGTGTGTGTATAAGTAGGAGCTTAAAGTTACATATTATATATGATCGAATAAGATCGATGTGACGTCTTAATTATCTGAATCGAAGCATTTCTGCTGACGTAACTAGACGAGATTTCGTTGATGATGTGTGTTTTGTATCTAAAGTGTAACTATGCTAGGTAGAATTAAAAACAAACAAAGTGACATCAAAAGCAAAAGGTGGAATTAATATCGTCAGACCAAAACAAACCCAATTAGAATAGAAATTGCAAACATATTCAATTTATTCAGAGATAAATAAGCCTGTGAGGCCTACATTTGGTTTTATATCTATTTATTCGCGGCATCTCGCAAAAGTCGAGCCGACAAAATTTGAATAATCACGACGGCAGCTGTGCAAGCTACGACCAAGAATATCGCTTTATGGGAAGCTAAGCTATGGTAAGATGAACTCGGAATCCTAATGCGAGCGTGGATTGCCCACGTTTGTGTGACAGAATCCCGCTTTTAATTTGAAGCTTAATTTTTGGGTTGAAACTGGGTGGAGTGGGAATTCAAATGGAATGTACCCAATGGCAGAGAAGGGTTGAATTAAATGATACAAAAACTTGATTGACGTTTCCCATTATAATTTCTTTGTTAAAAGGGATGTCTAATAAATGTATTATTTTATTAATTTCTTTTTTTAAATATTTGTTAAAATACCTTTGTTATAGAACAACCTACCCTCTCACTAGGAGTCGGGCGTTGTTAGAGCAGCTGCGCCACAGTTTTAACTATTGCAGCTATCATCGTTTAACATTGTTTGTATTTGAATGTATTTGTTTTTTGTTCCCAATAAACGATAAACGGATAAACAAATATCTAGAAAAATATGTTACGACTAGTTTAGAATATACACAGAAGACAAGGAAGCCGCGTAGCCAATTAGAAGCAACATAAGACACAGGGATATGTCCGAACATAAACATTGCCTGAAGTACGAAGGATTTAAGATCTATCCCTACCCACACATTCAAAGAATCCAGCATACAGCACACAGAATACATCACCAGCGCGAACTCCATTTAAAAAAGAAAGCATAAGGCATCTGCTACATAAACGATTCATTTTTAATGCTGTCCAATAAAATGTCCAATATGAGGTAGATATGTCTTGTCGGTGCAGGAGCAGCTGTTGCGATGTGTCCCTTCGTAAGCCCCAGGCTTGATAGTCGGGACGTTATCACTAAATAATAAGATAGAGAAGGTACACTATATGCAAATCTTGCAGTCTCTGATCGACAAGGTTTAGATTTTAACCAGCACCGTAATTGCGTAATACACGATCAATCACAATCTGAATCATTTTGAAAGAGATTACTAATCCATTGGTTCATAAAATCGTTTTTTTTTTTCTACTCTGCAACGTTAATAACGCAATGAATGTTGTTGAACTGTCAAATGAAACAGATTAGTCTTAATCATCTACCGAAAATGTGTTACGCAATTAAATAGTAGGCAATCGGATTATCACTGCCTTGTTATTAGACGACAGAACCGCATTTTAATTGCAAACCAGTAAGATCTTACTGGTTTGCAATTAAAATGCGGTTCTGTCGTCTAATACAGTCGGCGTAAGACCGAGCAGCATGGTAATTTGGAAGACGACATACAGAGTGGTAGATTGTAAAACGTAGAACCGGAAATGAAGATGAAGGGGACAGGACCAAAAGGGACTAAAACAAAAGTCGAGCTCTTATTCATGCTTCTTTTTTTTTTTTTTTTTTTATATAGGGCATCTCGCAGTTAACCTCTGAGGAGGTCGTAGCTGCTTAACCGGACTTTCCTGTGGCTGCCTTAAGCTTCTACACTTAAAGCCTCCAGCCAGGGGCATAAACTATTCTAATTAAAACTAGGCGAACGCTCGCTAAGGGCACCCCCTGTGGGGTACGGACCTCGGCTTAGGGCGTCGCTGGGGGGAGGACAGCAAGATGGGACAGGCTGGATCAAACATAGATTATTATTATTCGGGGAATTTAAGACTACGGGCTCAGCTTCGACGCGGGCTGGCGCATCGTCGAGCAAGGGTCGGGGGGGAGTATCATTTACTCGGGAGGGACGCGGTCGCGGACCTCTGCGGCGAGGTCGGAACGTGTGTCGGTGTGTTTGTTTCTTTACTGTACTGGTGGCCCTATTGCTCTCCTGGAGGAGGGTTATGGGGTCATCTGGGTCGTTGAGAACATGCCTTGGACGGCGGATTTTACTTATTCCAGAGGGAATATAACTGGCGGCCTTCACAACCAGAGGGTTGCGATGTATTGCGGCTTTATCAAAATAACGCGTTGCATTGCGTTTTAGAAATTGGGCTATTGTGGGGATTTTAAGGTCGAGATGGAGGATCTCGTTCCTAACATACCAGGGGGAAGCCGTCGCCATTCGAAGGAAACGGTTTTGGAGGGTCTGCATCTTATGGAGATGGTAGGGTTTGGCTTGTGCCCAGGCGGCACACGCATAGGTCATAATGGGTCTAATGCACGCCGTGTAGGTACGCAATTTGCACCTGAGCGACAATTTGCTTCGTGCATTGAGAACGGAGTGGAGCCTACCGAGAGCGAAAGCGGCTCGCGAGCGTGCCTGCTTTATGTGCTCGGAGAATGTGAGTTTAAAATCGAGGACCACACCTAGATATTTGGCTCGCTTCTCCCAGGGGATCGGCTTGTCAAACATGGTGATTGGTCGGGGGAGCGTGTTAATAAGTTTTTTGAGTCTCGGTTTCTTGAAGAGAACCGCTTGACTCTTATCGGGATTGACCTCGATTCTCCACTTTCTGAACCACTTGCCGAGCTTGTCGACTGCGGTTTGGAGAGTGAGAGCTATCGCGTCAGGGCTTCTGCCTGAATAGTAAATGGCCGTGTCGTCTGCGAACAGAGCCAACTGCGCCTTGTTACTTTTAGGGATATCGCTGGTGAACAGCGTGAAAATGAGAGGAGATAGCACGGAGCCCTGAGGGACACCCGCGCGTAAGGGTCGGGGGGAGGAGAGCGCTCCTTCGATGCGATAGCGGAAGGTGCGATTCGACAAAAAGTCTCGTAAGATGAGCACGAGACGATCTGGCACACCGAGTTTGTAGAGCTTATATAATAAGCCGTTGTGCCAGACTTTGTCAAAAGCTTTCGCTATGTCGAAGAAGATAGCACCCGTCATCAAGCCGCGCTGGAAACCAGCGCTTATGTCCTCGATGATGCGGTGGACCTGATGCACGCTAGAGTGCTGAGTTCGAAAGCCGAACTGTTCGTTGGTCTTATTCATGCAATGGTCCTTCTGTACTTATATTATTTTATGACTAATATTCAACGCTTCCCTAGACAACCATAGGACCGCACATTTGAGAACTTTCGGCTATTTGGGAACCGTGTTAAATGAAACAAATGAGATATATGATGCGGTCACAGTACTGCAACAAACTTTAGTTTACGCCACTTTCGCTAAAGTTGGCTTTATTAGCAAAGTTAGCACATTTTCGCGAATTTCTTGTATTGTTATTTTGTATACTTATTATTCATCTAAGTAGGGTCTTGTGCGGAGAACTACAAAGTAACAGATTGATGTTCTTCGTACTTTTTAATCCTAACCATGTTTACACTTTGTACCGTTCTCAAAACAAGTTTTCTTCGACGAAAAGGTAAGAAATTCCAAGAACGACCAGAAACTTATAGTTTATGTACAAGTTTCCTCCCCTAAGTTAACTTCACCGTCGTCGCCGTCACTCCGACATATCGTGCAATGATTGAGATTCATTTAGTGGATTTTCTTTTTTGCTGAATGAGGAAAAGGTGGAAAAAAGATTGAGGGACTCGAACGTGTTTTTTTGGAACCTCTACTAACGGGACGCAAGGAATTTATAGAATAGTCTTCGGATAAATCACAGCGTTTATAATATTATGTGTTTTGGTTTTATTCTTTGATAACTGGCTAAGAATACCCGTATCATTAAATTGAATCATTAGGTAACTAATCGTATAATTTATATTAGAATCAAGTTTATGCTTATATTTACCGGAAAGCCATTGAATGAATCCCTAAAGTATTGTACGCCGTAAATAACTTCCTTTCGCGTTGACCTGGGACGTAAAAAACAGGCCTTTAGCGGATCTTTCGTCCCACGCAAATCGTTAAAGTCACTCGAGGGAATCGTTTCTGATTCTTACTAATAAATAGACCATAGATAGGCAACATTGGCTCGGCAGGGTTACCTGGTTAATACTGAGCTTTTGTCCTGATATTTATTTCCCAGAAACTAGACCTTTTACAATGTCAGAAGCCCAAACCAACCCTGCTTTTCCCACACCACACGAGACGTATATCAAAAGCAAACATCGTCAACCTGTCTTCAGAATATTAAACACATTAATAACATGTTGCAGCCTCGCAGCCTTGCAGGCTACAGGGCGGTAGCGCGGCGGTCTACCGCGGCCGTCTGCTAAGCTAGCATCCTCATAATAAAAGCTCATTTTATGCTAATATCGGCGCGGGCGGCGGCTACTATTTGTGCAATTTGAACAGTCCAAAGTGCGGAAGGCAAATAACTGCTAAATATTCATGCTGCCGTAATTTTGTTGCGTTCAGCAGTTTTTAATGAAGGTGAGTTTGTGGTATGGACAATTAGGGCGGTTGGAAGTTTGCGATTTCTTAATGGCACGGTAAGTGCTGCCTACTTACAAATGCAGGGTTGGGAAAATGAATACTGTTAGAATTGATATAGTTTCTCTACAAATTCGATTATTTTCAAGCTGAAACTCAGTTCTGGAAGCTAGCCAGCGACAGTTCAGTAAAAGCATAATGGAAATAGATAAAAGCTCATTTTTAACCGACTTCCAAAAAGGAGGAGGTTATATGTTCGACGCGTATGTATATCTTTTTTTTTAGTCCGCCCATTTCTCCGTCAATTGTGGACCGATAATGAAAATTATTTTTTTGTATGAAAGCGTATGCTCCCGGATTGGTCCCATTTAAATTTTATTAACTTTGATTGGATAGTTTTTGAGTAAGCTTCAATAATACGTATTTTTCCCACTTATGTAGTATATGTGGATGATATGATTGATGATAACTTCCTGTGACTGTTACTTACATAGCAGGTACTGGTATTCGAATTTGTGTGGGGTAGGTACTACGATAACTTAAAAGGGATAAATAAAAACTTTTTACAAAAAAAAAACAACCGACTTCCGAAAAAAAACACTACAACGTGAAAAATTACTTTAATTTCGGAAGTCGGTGTCTTTGGTTTTGAATTTTCGTTTTTTGCCACCAAAAAAGTTTTTTCTATAAGCAAAAAACCTACCACGTAACTGAATACGTAACTATCACAGGTGTGCCAAAGACCCAGAACAGCGAATATGCGTAACTAAACGTATCGCAAAAAAATGCAAAAGGAAAACCTGTAGGGTTTCACATAACAAGCGCCGGACCGCAATAAAACACCTGCAATCCCGAGCTTCTTTCTTTTAACGTCTAACCTTCCTCCCCGCCCCCCTTAACACCCCCACTCCCCCCTACTTCCTAGCGTGTCGCGTAAACAGGGGAAATTCGAACAAAGAAAATACAGAAGCAATTTGCAAGCTTCCACGACAATACGAAATTTTGCGCCGTAGTTGTTCCAAAGTTGACTATCTACAACAATAATATTCGAGTACACAATGCGGAATTAGCTCGTCATGTAAATTAACCTGTTCTCCCACTGACTGATTATAAAGCTCGGATTTCACCTTCCAATTTAGTCGGCGATACGGTGAAATGGATCGGTGTGAAAAAGCTGACTGTGCAAATTGCGTACATATAGGCCTGGAATACACGATGCTGAATTGGATTGATTGTGTCTGCCATGTCCATAGCTCCTGTAATTAGTTTATTTGAATAGTTGCGTAAGGAAGGTACGTCTATTTTGGAACTAAAACTGATAATTTGCACAAATAATAAGGGACAAAAGCCTCTGATAGTGCTAATTAAAGGCTCTACACGCTAAATTGTGAACGTGTTATTAGTTATAGTAATAATGAAGATGATTATTATGACAGCCAATCAAACAATTCTAAATACCTGAAACTTGCTCCCGACTTACAAAATCCCTTAACATTATTGCCTCATTTTGATTCTAAAATGCTTCAGTGTCTAGACTCTAGAGTACCTAAAATCCTTAGCACGATGTGTCACATCTAATTAATCCCAGTATGTAGCTCATATCAAACAGCAGCGGCAGCCGTAACGAGGTGATTTAAAGCGCACTCATCGACGCGGACTGCCGTGAAATTAGTCGCACGACGCACGCTCGTGTTTGTCGCGCGGATATATTGACAATGCTGTTCCTATTGGCGGATACATGTGTCGATAATTGAATGTTGAACGTTGTTTGATGTTAGGTTCTACCGCAGAAAAGAAAATGAGGGTATCACATATCTGAAAGAAGAGAAAACTGAAGTCGTGGAAGAAACAAAAAGAATTGTGTCTGAAATAAGCTCACCCTGTGTTTGAGTTGATGCGATATTTTGAATGATGTAATGACAAATCTTGCGAGCTCGTCTTACCTTATTGAGCATCGAATAACATAAAGGTGTTCGCATAGATAAAGACCGTAAAATCTCCCAAAAAATATAAAATGACAGCTTTTCCACTTTTCTGCTTAACAAAGCGAGCGGATATGAAGTTAGTTGCACATCGTCATGTGTTTGTCGCGCGGATATTGACAATGCTTTGCCTATTGTCGGATACATGTGTCAGTAATTGAATGTTGAACGTTGTTTGATGATAGCTACAACCTTTGACAACGGTTGCGTGTAGACAGCCGAGAAAATAGGACTTGTGGAAATGAACCTCAGGTTTCTGTTTAAAAATGTTCAAACGCGAATTTCACAGATAAAGTGGAAAATCTTGGGATTTCTTATTTTGTAGATCACTGGTATTTGATTTGGTGACGTAAGAACCTGTGACTTTCAGAAAATCTACCAAAAGTGATGAAAATTTGACGCTATCTAGTACTTTCTTTCGTGGATAGGTATGAGAATAGCTGTAGGTAAGTAGGTACAGTCACGAGCACGAATATGTATACACTTAGCAACTTTAAAAAGTGATTTTCTCCTACTGTGGTGATTGTAATTTTATGTTGTTACGAACATAGTATTTTGGAACCCACCCTAATATGAAATAGGTCTTATCTCAAAGTTGCAGTAGTTATTCCATGAGAAAATCGCTTTTGAATTTTGCTAAGTGGATACATATTGGTGCTCGTGACTGTACCTACCATTAGTGATATTGCAAGATTAATTCATTGTTTGCTAAAATTGTGGCACTGAAAGACAAAATGAGTGAAGTTTCGAGACGCAAAGCTTCCACATTCACATGTCTTTTGTATTTCATATTCTAGACCAGTGTATTAAAATCGTCAAAATTCTGCGACATCTCTTTTCCATCCTTTGTCTACCACAAAAATTCCGTTCCATCGAAAACAAGTCCGTTGCATTTCCAAAACGTCCTTGTTTTTCGTTCTGCACTTTTTAAAGCTGTTGTACCTTATCTACGAGTAGAACGAAAGCTTACAAACAAAATACGGTAGGTACTTTATGTTTCCACAGCGAGCTATAACAAAGGCCTATTTGCTCAGTGCCTGTCCATATGTCACTGCGCTATGTGACTGGTTAACAAAATGAAAAAAAAATACGTTAGAGCCTGACTCCAATGTCAGTAAATTACTTACTCTGTCTGTTGTAGAACAGTGAGTAAAGAGATATCTTTTGTTGTGTTGAACTCATTTGCGCTCTAGATATTGGAATATATATTATGTCACACGTACTTACTCAACACCTGACTATAGGTACGTATGTTACGTGACTGTCATACTGAATTCGAAAATAAGTTTGGTAATTAAGATTATTTCAACCACATTAAGCATATACTTGAAATCATCTGTTTTCTGTCTTTATCATCGAAAAATCCATGCATATACCTATTCCACCTCCAGGAAAATCTTTCCGGTTCAAAGCCACATGTCAATTTGTCATAAATAGAAAACTTCACATCATAAATTCTCGGAATCCGATAAGTCATCAGAATCCCTGCGTTATGTACCAAGCTTTAAATGGAAATCCAACATCTGGTTCTATCCAAGTAAAGTTAATAGACTTTCGGGATATCGGGACGGAACTTTGTTCTGAAATAGAACTTCGTCATGATAACTCACCTTTTCAAAGTTACAAAGATCGAACGTTAAATCCGACAATAGGGATGATGACAAATTTTTTTTTTTGTCCCTCTTTGAGATTATAAAAAAATATTGGACACGTATTTTTTATTTTCTTACGTAATCTAAAGATTACGGCGAATACATTGAGGTAAAATGTGCCATCACGTCACGAGTATGTAGATTTTATACATAGGTACTAGTGACGTAACGACCCCCACTCCCCAACTTAAAATGCGTTTTATCTAAGTATTTTTTTATAAATATGATAAAGCAAAAAATACGTGTTTAATATTTTTTTATTATCTGACTGACGGACTAATTAGATTTTTTTTCTTAACCCAGTCATCGTCCCTATTCAGCAATTAATTACAAACTAAAATTTTATAGACTCAGCGTTTCCACAGACCATTTGCATGTAAGTCAACTAATTACCATAAACTATAAACTGGCAGTTGGAAAGACAACTTCCATGCGGGCAAAGCCGCAAATAGAGACAAGCGAACTACAGACAATGCTACTATTAGTAGACGGTACACCACAAACAGTAACGAACCGTCACTAACAAGTTTGTAAAAGACGGAATAATCGTTTAGACTTCTGTAGCTAAAAGCCTTTGCTGGCCACATTTCACCACCAATTGCTTCTTTTGTACAAAAACGTTTTATGAAAGCTGAAAGTAATCTCTCAATGTACAGCACAAATATTAGTTTTATAAAGGAGCTATAACACAGTTTCAATGGGCCGCGAAGCTGCAATGAATGTTCACGTCAAGTCAATGACTGGAATATCACCATGCAGGGATCAGACGAGTGACGGGGTAACTGGCAACTGTTTGGCTTGTTGTGGTTAAGCAGAGTGTTGGCTGTAAACTCGGAATGACCGAGTGTATGGCAGCTACTGTGTTGCCAGTGTGACTTATAGTAGAATTTATTTGACGTGTGTTGTTGTGGTTGGTGTTTAGCTATTTTTGTTTTGGTAACATATACTTTACAACAAAAACAAATGATAGAGCAGCTTTATGAATGGATTGGCCATCGACATAATACTGCACATGCAACATAAACCCAATATAAGCTAAAAAAATATCATTGTTTCATTATTAGATAATATTAGATATTTATAAACCCTATTTTGCATGCCATTTTAAAACAAGAACTCGTGTTCGCTTTTTTGTAATGTATAAGTACGCTAATCAATAGTGCCGTGCTTTCCTATAATTTAGATACAAGCAAGAACCATAAGTATTTATATAAATAAATAATAAACAAACAACATACTCGTAAATAATGATATAATTTTTGCATTAAGACCAACTTTCTTGATATTAAATATCCTTTCTCTTCACGAGACCTTAGGAGCCATACATACGATACACTCAACGAAGACCTGCACTCGTATTTAACATATAAGTATACGTCATATAATATCAATTTGCACTTGAATATCAAGAGATTTACGAACAAATCTCACAGAGCCTTACATCGAAGTGTAGGCGTACTGGCATAGCCACGTGTATTTTGATATGTAGAGCGCATTAACAACAATTTGTGCGTTGTCATACCTACTAAACAGATATGTTCCCTTGAACGTGCCCTCGGCGTTATAGACATGATTTATAGCGCGTGATTCGTGTTTAAATCAACCCCTGATGAAAAGACTTGATTGATCAATATTTTAACAATGCATTCGTTTGAAAAAAGCAAGGGACTTATGACTCTAGTGTATTGAAGGACAAGAATTGCTAAAACTTTCCTTGCTTACAAATAATGTTGAAGCCCTTAAACGTATCTTCCCGAGGTCAGGCAGAAGCATGAATAGATTTTATATTTAAAACTTTTCCATCGACTATTGTCGCGAGTCGCGACGTTCGCTCAGAACTTCGCGAAATCTTTTCATAAGTTATTGCGAACGTTTTTCAGCATCGCCGAACACCAAAATCAGTCAAAGGAAAACACTAAAGCCTCATGTTTCGTGAACGAATATTCGAAGATTCTCAGGGTACGTGTAAAGGAAGGAAGTCCCTACCATACACATATTTATGAGTGTCTGAAGGCACAAAGGAGCTTTGAACTTAGTCTAGCTAGAACGAAATCGGAAAACAAACAGACGATATTTCATACAGTATTGTTCATTAAATTCGTCCCTTTTCCATATAAAGAGGAGAAACACTGCAAATTGGCAGTTAGTACCCGCTCCAAAATAAAATGAAATGACTCCCTAATAAAACCCTTCACGAATGATTGGAACGAAACGACGAAATTATTCAGTGACGGTAAAAAAGTCATTAAAGGGACGACATTCACGCTTTTTAATTCCGACGACGACGGTGGTCTATTTTGGAGAATTGTATCTTTATTACTGTTCCTTACAGAAAGTGGGAATGGAAGTGTTAAAAGTATTGTAGCTGCGGAGGCGAGAGCCGAAGTGATTCTGTGGGGGAAGCCGCCGGGCGTCGCGAACGGAGAATAGCGACGGGACAAAAGCTTGTAAAATTTTAACGTTAGTTGAAAGAACTAATATAGACGCTTTATTTTTATTTCCGTGACAAATTGGAAAAGTAAGAATTGCTTTGTTGACGTTTTAAAAAAATACTGAGAATAAATAAGATATACAGGGTGTCAGGGACATCGACGCGAAAACTGTTACCATGGATTCAGTACATGATTCTGAAACCCCCTGCGTTGAAATTTATCGTCGGTTATTTAAAAAAAGTCTGCTGTTTCAAAGAAACATGTACTGAATACATGATAACAGGCTTCGTGTCGATGTCCCTGCCACCCTGTATTATTTATTACAATCATGCTTCATCTGACAAAGGATTTCACTTAGGATTTTAAGGGCAAAATGCCTGTTACTTCTTGACCCAAACACTCACCTACTCATTACATTCATACAGGTGATATATTCCCGTTATGTCGGTAATTTGATGCCAAAGTTGGTGGTGGCGCCGTGGCTGCCGTTACATTTTATGAAGGTTAAATGTACTTATGAGTTTCTTCATTTTTTCTATCGCATTTCGAAGCCAGAAAAGGTTTGTGCTGATGTGGACCCCATTACCAGCTTTTCGACATCGCATAAATATTCTGAGAATTTGAGTAGGTGCAGTACAGTGTCCTTCTGAAAGATACGTATCTTTCAGAAGGACACTGTTAATAACCTACATTGGACAAGCTTACACGTTCAGTGCTGGGAGGGTCCACCTAGTCGCATATGGGATGCTGAGAGCCCTCTCGGTGGGCTCAATTTTAATGTAGGTTTTTCTTAGCGAATAGGCATTATTAACCGTGAAAATAAAATCGAATGTGTATTTTAACAAGATTTATTAGTATATGCGTTGGTTTTAAAATCCAAGCATTTGAATTTTTTGTTCACGGATACAAATATTCACAAAAAATTTAAAATATTGGTGACTACCTACGTATAGCGACAAGAACAATTTTACTTTGTTTAACAGTCTTTTATAACACTGTTTTAAACATAATGCCGTTGACCGTCCTTTAGCGCAAACGTAGGTAATGCCGGCAACCCTCCCGGAGGGTTCACTTCCAATATGTATGGCGGCATGGCGTATGAATTCTATGAAAAGTGAGTGGAGTCGAAAGTGTTAAAAAAGGATAAAGAGAATCGATGATTTCCGACGAACTAACAAAACTGTTTTAAGCAACTATTTTTAATTTTGGTCTAAGTTAGTAGATCCTAGCCGAATTCAAAACCCCACATAGCTCCCAAAATATCCAAACCTTAAGAAGTCAAGTCAATCATCTCATTCTACAACCGTGACTAATTGAACAATAAAAAAGCCAAAACGTAATCGAAACAATCCTATTTTCAACTAGCCAACTCAACTGAGCAACTACTTCCCAGCTTCTTAGAAGTTAGAACGCGTTGCTTGACAGACATTAGTCAGGCCGGGTGCGCAACCGCACGACATGTGGTCTGTTATCTGACCCCGGGGTGTTCGAGAGAAAGCCCATAGCAACCCGTCTGACGGGTCCCGTTGACACACATTTCGTGTTCCGCTTCATTTCTTTGTACTTTACTACGCCGTGCCCGTAATGTGTTTGACCCGCGAAATCCCGGCCCGTTTCGGCGATTGTATTTACTTGTAGGTAGAAGTTCGACAATCGTGAAGTTTTCCCTTACATTTTTATTGAGAAGCATTGCTTAAAAATGCTTAGGACGAGTATGGTTTCAAACTTACTATCCTCATATAATGAAAAAGTTCTTCAATTAGTTACCATCAACACCATCTAGATGATTTTTTTTAGCGTAGGAATATGTACCTTCTCCTATAGGTAATCCTGGCAACATTAAATATGAATATGTCCGAATGTCTGCTTCCAAAATAAACTGAAATTCAATGCAAATAATAGCCATTAATTTGGCTCATTGCTGTTCCAAAGAGCATACTTAATGTCAATTATTTACTCGTTATTAACATTTCGCCATTCTGTTAAATTTAATTCTGTCATGCACGATGTGTATTGATAGCTTATTTAATAATTTATCGTACAGTTAGCCAGTGTTCAAATGTTTTGTTAAACTGATATGTTTTTTATACTAGGTACCTACCACGTTCTGAAGAAAAGTTCTGAGCAAACGAAATACCTACCTACGAAGGTATGAAAGAGATTTCTTACGGCAAAGTAAAATGTGGAAATTGCTAACAGAAAGGCAGAAAGGCTACAATGTAGTCAAATAGAAATAAATAAGAATTCGCAATTTTCCGTACATATGCTCCTATAGAACTCGTATAGGTAGGTACATCGGTAACCCTCAGAGCAATTTGAATAAATAGACTATCATTGATGCTCCCCCGGTGTAGCTGGTGTCAGGCTAGTTAAAAATGAATAGAAACTAAATGTAGCGAACACAAATCAAACATGGCTTTAAAACTCAACCAACGGAATTGGACACGTAGATAATGATGTGATTGTATCGCTATCCAAATCCTCTTGGAAACTTATTAAAATTTGTAAATTGATATTTATCAGTTCGGAAATCGGATACAGCAATTACCGACTGATTTTACACTTGCTGCGTCCCGCGGTTTCACCTGCATAAGTCTCGATCCCGTGGAAATATTGGGACAAAAATTATTCTATGTCCTAACCCGGCATGGTCTATCCCATGTGCCAAATTTCATATAAATCCGTTCAGCCGTTTTCGCGTGAAAGCGTAACAAACAAACATACAAGAAGTCAAATATTTTCTCTATATTATATTAAAGTTTAGATACTTATTTTATTTTATAACTATGTAGGTAGTTATAAGTTTCTAATTAAGTATTTTGGGAATATATTTCGCTCCTTTCGTTTATATTTTTGCAGTAGATTCTACCTCAAGATTAAGCAGGATTAATAATTTTACAGTTCTACTAAGTTCTCCTTCTAATTACCTTCATAATTCAAGCCTGAAAACTTAATAGACAGAAGAGCCTTTAGCTCAACTTAAGATAAGTGGTCCCGTTCCGTAGATTAAGTGAGTCTCATAATTATTATGAGTCAGACTTAACCAGACGGCATTTCGGGCTAGACGTCTGACCTGTCTGTCCAAAGACAAACCGTCTCGGATTTCCTTGTGCACTGCTTTGTTTGTTGACGTCGGCGTGTATAATTTGTAGGTAAGTCTATGTAGCCATTTGGTTTGACAAGTTTATACTTTATAGTACCGAATATCTACTATTAATACAGGTGAGTTCTATAGTTCTACTTTCTAGGCTGAAGTAGATTGTTTTATAGACTGTCTGTTACTTTACCAATTAATTCGTGCCTAGCCATAAACTTTATTCTCTAAATTGTTTCCATAGTTTCAGCTAACGTTCGATGTGGCCCATCAAGAAATATCGGCTATTAGATCCTAACTCTTTTAAAAAGGAGATCAGTCCTAAAGCCTGTAAATGTTCAGTATTTACCTACCTATAAGAATGACCTTCTATTCTCTAAACGTCTAAGTAAGTATACAAATCCGAAATCGATAAGAGAAATAGAAAATTCGCTTCGGACATATAAAACAACTAGTGGATACTTATAGCCCGCGGCTTCGCCCGCGTGGATGTCGAAATATATCCCACGAGAACGTAGGCTACTACCCTATGTGTTAATGTGTAAATATACAACAATCTATTGACGGTCTATCAATCTATAATAATCGGTTTACACGGCGCACGCCGCGAATCATGCCGACTGGGGTAAAGCTCCCAGTCAGCGTGATTTTTTGCGACATATCTATTCAACAATCACCGTCATATTTCAGCCAATTTACACAAAACCTTAATGAATAATAGGTACACTTAAACCTTCCTCATGAATCACTCCGTTCATTGGTGAAAACTGAATGAAAATCCGTTCGGAAGTTTTTGAGTTTATCGCGTTAAGCCAGACAATCAGAAGTGGCGCGCAACTTTGTTTTACATTAATATAATTAGGTATGTAGTGATGATGTACGTGCTGTAAACCTTACATCTGTGTCGACGGTGCGTTAAGGTCTCACTCATGATTATGCAAATGTGTCTAACAAAACGTAGAACAAAACCGATTATAGCCCTACTGTTATTATGCTGTCGCGATTTGGGACAATTCACAAAATTTTACAAATTAGCGTTGTGATTTTGTGAAATTAAAGCGTGTAGGTACAGCTTCGGGGTAGGTACTTAATTACGTAACACACTTATAAGTAGCAATAGGAAAGCCATTGTTTGTTGTAAGCGTGTTACGCAATTGACAGTTAAACAACATTGATTGTGTTATTTACATTTTTACATTGTTGAGCAGACAAATTTTTCGAACAAATGAAGCAATGGATTAGCAATCCTTCAAAGTCATTCAGATTGTGATTGATAGTGTGTTACTCAATTAGGGTAGTTAGTGGTTTACCGAAATAGTTAGAACACAGACCTACCAACAAATACAAGTTAGAATATAAAATTTCGCCTAACTCAATGTACCTATACCTATTACGGACCTTTTATTCTGAAGGTAGGCAACATCGCAAATAGATGTCAAATATTTCACTGTTTTGATTAATTTAGCAATATTACTGTGTGGAAATAAAAAATGTGGCTAACTAGCGAACTAGTATTGATTATGAAATGCAATAATTATTATGTAAAAAAACTATTTGGAAACTTTCCAAATGCGTTTTTTACACCTAAAATGGGTACAACATCAAATTCAAAGTTATAATTGCAATTCATTATTAATATTCTAGTTCCTTAGTTAGCCACATTTCTTATTTCCATACAGTAATATTGGCAAATTATTCAAAACAGGTCAACTTTTGACAACTATTTGCGACGTTACCAACTTTCAGAATAAACGCTCTTAAGGCCGCGCGCACTTTGGATGCGTTTTCGTACGAATTTCACTCGTGCGTACACGTACGAATACGCACGAACGATCCCGATCTTCCAAGTACAAAGGGTGCGCACAGACCGGGTGCGACTTAGTCGTACTACCGACGTCCGAAAACAATCTGAACTTATTGGGATTTTTTGTTTGTTCAATGCAATCTCACCGGAACACTACCTATTTGACGGAGAAATACGTATCCAGTGTACAGTGCACTCAATTCGTACGGTACGCACGAGTGAAATTCGTACGAAAACGCATCCAAAGTGCGCGCAGCCTAAGATTGAGACAGTATTAAAAGTAGTGTTAACTATTAAAAGTACTTAGTGTTAATTATTGTTAACACTACTTTTAATACTGTCTCAGCCTTATCTTCACACATCGAAATGTGGTCTTCATAGTTATTGACCTGCCTATGTCATTAACAAAAAGTCATAATATCCAGGCAATAGGTGTCGTTTGGACCACACCAGTTACTACATCCATATTACTTTTGTTCTTGTCTAATCCTGTTTTAAACACTACCCGATTAAGTAGCATTAAGTCAATGTCGTTTATGCAGCATTCTCCACATCGCTGGTCGTGTTAGGTAAGTGTGTAAACAAAATGCAGGTGAGGTGTTAATTAACGTGGACACTTTCTGTTCTTTAGTAGCGTCCTGGCGTTGAACTAAAGCTTTGGAAGCTTTAGTTCAACGCCAGGACTGAGGTTCCAACTGGAGAACGTATTAGAGAGTATCGTATTGCTTTTGCATAACGTTAGTGCAAAAATCCACGTAGACATAGGTACTTAGATCAATCGTCCAATCGAGCATCATATTATGAAATTAGGCTGTTTCTAATAAAAAACATAATCCAAGTTGCAACTCAATTTTCGATGCTCTGCCTTCCGCATCTGCCACCATCAGACAATCAAATTGGTAGATCTATAGGTACCTACCTACGCAAATTCAATTCTATTAATTTCTTAAAGCTTGACACCCAAGATACAGTTAAACCCCCAAACGACTAGTTTGGGGGTCACCTTCCAAACTGATCTTATATACCTGAGTACATAAGCACAGTTTGATGAATAAAGAAATTGGATTAGGTAGGTAAGTCTCTAAACAATAGTGGAAATTGAAACGGTAGGTCGCTACCAGAAACCGACATTAAATTGTCTTATATCAAAACAAAATAAAAACGCACCATTGCCCCAACAACTCCTTGTTTTCTTCGAGACCAGACGGCGTCGCCAGCGTGTCGGCATCGCCCTCGTGTCTCCCACCCGGGTGTTCAGGGATCACGCGCTCAATCGTCGTCACCTCTTCGATGTCCGAGTCGATACCTTGCGCGAAGTCCATGTAAAACGACTCCCGGGAGTCGCTCGACCCCCGTCGCAATTTAAGCGACAGGTCCGGTGAACTGTCATCCATTTTTGTAACACTATTCTTCCCTCATCATTCACTTGAATAGTTAGAGCCAGTCAGAACCGTCTTTTCACTTTGTGCGACATTTCGAAAGCGCGGTTAACCCATTTTCGTTCGTTGAACTTGAAATTGGTTTAAGAATTTATTCGTGGGCATTACTGTTATTGCTATAGGATGTAGGTAATATAAGAAACAAGTACTTAATTAAAACCGATCCATTAAAACTTAAAAAAAAAAATGCCCCAAATGTCTTCGACGCAACAAAAAAGGCTCGCACACAAACAATAGCAATTTATCTTGTCGCGCTACAAAAAAGGCCGGTTCGACGTAAAAAGAACAATGACCTGTGAACCGTTCCTAGTGTAACCTTCCCTAAAATCGACACCGCTTCCTGTGCCACTAATAACCGACGCACACCGACACATGCCGTTTAACACATCTGTGTGCGTCACTACTCAGCGGTGAGTCCTATTCGCATTCGGCTTCTTTTCAATAACATAAACGACCGCCGAAACTGCCGAAAGTGCTATCAATCAAATCTCGAGGCTTTGTTTGGCGGGTAAGTTATGAATATGTATCATCTTGACTCTAATTTTGGTCAGTGTTACAATAAATTACAGCGCTCGTTACAAATACGTTCTACAGACCAGATTATAAATATTAATATCAATTATCCTTGGACCCCTCTTAAAGCCTGTTACACGCACTACTGACCATATTGACGATAACAATAACAATTTAAAAAAGCTTTTAAGTATAATAGATTCTTACAAGAATCTTACGCCGAACAGTGGGTCCGTTCTTAGAGCATTCTATGATAACGATAAGGCACGTTTAAAATTAATATTAATACCACATCCGTGAGCGATATCAATCGCCGCCGATCCCTCGGGAACAACAATAATGCCCAAGAACAAACATATTCATATACACACGACAGCCAATCGTGCGATACGTATGCTAGACACGCATCGCACGGCGGAGGCGGAGGCGTATTGACACGGAATAATTCAACGGGCAGTCACTCACACCGATACACGATAACGTTGTAGTAGGGTAAGCACGTGCGTGGTATAGGAACGCGACGGGCGTCGGCGGCGCCCTCCCGCGGCAGAGGTTGGCGCGCGATTGCCGCTCGCAGCGAGCGCAGCGACGCGGGCAGGGCGGGGGATGCACCCTCGCGGGCTCACGGCGCGGGATCAATCTGACACAGCCATACAGGCACCCGACACCCGATATTCGGGAAGCGGTGCCATTCCCTACATTATCGAAACAGGAACTAGATGGGATTAGCGCCGTCCGACATGCGAACTGCAGGGCTCATTGAAAATGAAACAATTATAGTAACCTATACAAGTTTATAACATACTTTCTATACATATCAAACAATTGATTATACTTACATAATTCAATTATACACTCAATATCACAATACTTTTTAGTCTTTATTAAAACAATTGTTTACATGTTTGGTGTAATATATGGTACGTAAGGCTACAGAGTCGAGATACATGCTTATTATTTAGTTTTTCTACGTATAATTTAAGTTAAACGCATGTGATGCCTTGTTCGATATAGTTTGCATATTACAATAGTTTTTCTGTCATCCATTTATTGTACACTTGGAAGGAAATAATTTTCATTTTCTCTTATATGTTTGGACTGTTTGAAATTCCAAATTATCTTAAAAGTGTTCAGTGGCAATACTGGCAATTGTTTTAAATTGACTCGACAATTACTTAAATTAATATAAAATTTTGAAGTGCTGTACTTTAAAATAACTTGGAACCCCTTGCCAACTCTTCGCAAATATCACATAAATGTGGCATTTCATAGTAATAATACATTAACCTATTACAAAACTAACAATTTTTATTAATT
Organism: Agrochola macilenta; assembly: GCA_916701695.1. Taxonomy (NCBI): domain Eukaryota; kingdom Metazoa; phylum Arthropoda; class Insecta; order Lepidoptera; family Noctuidae; genus Agrochola; species Agrochola macilenta. The sequence continues at coordinate 14,235,056 of OU753560.1, read as the reverse complement.
ACCAAAACTCAACGACATAAAGGTACTAAACATATTACAACTTTATACATGCATAATGGTGTTTTTTTTTTCAATATTTTGGTATGATCTTATCCTATTATGTGAATGAATTAATAATATAGAATTCGACGAATACAATAACGTCACATTAAGACAGGGCAAGCCCTAGTCTTCGTCAAATTAATTAAATATTTTTTATAAAATTTCGGTTTTAAAATTATACAGGGTGTCATCCCACATCGACGCGAAAACTGTTACCATGGATTCAGTACATGATTCTGAACGCCCCTGCATTGAAATTTTTCGTCGGTTATTTTTTTTTTAATCTGCTTTTTCATAGAAAAGTGCAATACCTACGCGGTCAAAATGTATGGAACAGCTGTTTTTGTTTTAATAACCGACGAAAAATTTCAACGCAGGGTTCAGAATCATGTACTGAGAATCCATGCTAACAGGCTTCGCGTCGATGCCACCATGCCACCATGTATTATAATTTCCATGAGACACTTTTATGTTAATTAATGTCAATGGTTTCACGTCGGTGAAGTGAGCGCGAGTGTCTATGTCATTACATCAAATTGCATTTTTTTTTATGTCGTTCCACGATTTTCCGCCGGACTTCAATGGTGGCGTTAGCTCTAGCATCAGATCAAATGACATCTCACTTCACCTACGTTTTCACAGTGGGACTTTTATAGATATATGACAGGTATGTTCCGGGAATGCTCGACTAGTTTTAGTCTCGTAGAACCCGGCTTCATATTCAACATACCACAAACAACGTGTGGGCTTTAATGATTAAACCATTAACATTAATTTGATTTAATAATGGTTTTTGTTAATACTAAAATAATATCCCCTCTGGGGTGCATCCATTTAACAGTGTCAAAGCATTTAATAAACTGTTTGCCATGTGGTGCAAATATGAACACAACACACTGAAAGATATCTTGTCTATATTTTATTAAAAGATTTTTTGTTAACTTGGCACTTTTTTATCCCAATATTATTAGCATAATTACACTAATATATCGAGATAAAAACTATACGACCCGTTATCGGATACAATGAAATCGAATCCAAATACTTATTTAAAAACCAGAATTCGTTCACCTTGGATTGAACTAATTCATTTACACTTGACCAGTTGACCTCGCGAATTCGCATAACGTATTATTTAATACATGGCATCTAGGTAATATTATTGACTACCTGGGTCTTGATATTACGACACATAGACCGTCGATTAAAAAGAGAGTGCCACACAGACATGAGTAACAGAGACAGCACTCTACAAAGCCATCTTTAACTATACCCGAGTCGCTTTAGCGTGGCATTAGCAGCCATTACCCTTTCCCTAGTATCTCTCCATAGGCACCCAAACAATAAACTATGTATGGTTTTTCGTTATTGGAATATGTTGAAGATTACGATACATATTGATTCAGTACGTTATCGGAGTTTATTTCAGTTCTTGAAATAAAGAATGCTAGAAAACGTAGGTGGGATCAATGGCCGTTATTGCCACGCTAAAGCGACTCGGGTATAAAATTCGATGTGCCATATTTCCCCATGCACAAAAAAATATATAGAGCTGTGACCGGCTAGCAACAAAAAATATGTACCTATCAATAGCTACAGAATAAAATCCTAAATAGTGATACTACAATAATTTGTTGAATAAATGAATAAAATTATATTTAAACAGATGTTGGATCAAGCGGTAAGTATGGTTTTAAAGTAGGCATTACAGATATTTGCATAATCAAGAGATATAATGATAAGTTCGTTATATGAAATACGAGATCAAGTCCGGAACGTTATTGTAGTATTTTTTTACATTATTTAGTAGAATACTTTGCTTCTAGTTTTTTTTTTTAATAAATATCGAAGCCAAACCTTTCTATTTACCTACATAAAATATAACCTAACTTCGCAACAGCCACTTTTAAATGTGACTGCCAAGCTTTCGTGCAAAAAATTATACATCAATTTTGTATTTCGCATAAAAAACGAAACTGATATGTTCTGACATATAACTTACTTATGATGGAAGTTCGCGTTGCATATTATTTAAAAAAAACAACTACACATAAAAGACTAAACATGTTTTAACTGTGCAGACAGACTTGTCTATTTTTAGTTTTTTATCAAACCCAGAGAGAATTCATTAATATTATTACTATTCATTCATCCTTATATTTTTTTTTTACTTAAAAAGTCTGTTTTTAATGTGCTGTACAATATACAGGGGTGACTGGTAATTAGTGACCGATACCTAAACACGGGACATTACTCATCAATATGAACAACTTTTACTATTGGACAAAACCTGAAAACGCGAAAAAAAATCTGCTAATACCATACATTTTAAAGAGTTTTGCGAACATAAATGTATGGAACAGCTGATTTTTTTTTCGCGGTTTTATCTTTGGTCCCATAGTAAAAGTTGTTCATAATGATGTGTAAAGTCACGGTCACTAATTACCTGTCACCCGATATTTTACTAACGGTTATGTACACATGGCGGTCCCGTGGGTTTGCCTACATTGAACTCATTATTTTCACTAATTTAATTTCTGATTACTTTACACATATTGATATCCGATTCTAAGTCCTTGACTTGATAATTTTGTGAATAGTGAATTAAACAAAGTGAAGTCACATATCGAATGGAAAAAACGAAAACAGTGGTTCTATTCAATCTTGAAGAGAATAACTACATCTTCGGTGTTGCGCAAATAAAACTTGGAATTAAAAAAATATAATTTACAATAAAAAAATTGCCTAGATCAAGAATGCAGATCGGACGAGCGATGTCGCGCGATAACTTGTTTTTATGGACAGGCGACGAACGACAACATAACAAGCCTATACCATAGAACAAGAATGTATGAAACGAAACTCGTTTCGAACGAATTCTAATGCCTAATTTCGGGGTCTAAGATATACAACAATACCAGGGTAGTAAGGACCGTTACAGTGATGAGTTTAGTATCCATACGACTTCCTTAATCTAGCAATGTTCGCACTACGGAAAACTATTATGTTACGTTAATTTTGCCAAATAAATAAAAGAAAACCATATCAGATTACCGAAAATGTCCCGATACCCGGCATAAGTTGCGAAACCAGTATCATGTATCATGTCTGCCCTTGTACGGAAGAAGCCCTTCGCTACCAAGTGCCTAGTGTGTGACTTCACATGTCATGCCATTAGTATGGCCATTGATTATTGCATAACAATTACAACGCTGATAAAACAATCGCAGTTTAACAAATACGTGTCTCATTAATTGGTAGTACGACTCCATTAATCATGGTTATGATATTTGATATCTGCTGTAATAATATAACTGTGTGTACATGTTTATCCGACGCATTTGCCCCACTTCAGACCGCCACATGCCATCGCTCCGATGAGGTAGACCGCGAGCGCAGCAACTCCTCCCATTATGACGTACATCTTCACGTTCTTCCAGAACAGGGAACGCTGCAACGTTCTCGATGTGTGGCGGTATGTTACGGACTGAAATTGTAAAGTTATTGATTGTATAAAAAAATAGCTTTGAGGAAAGTGCCAATAAAACATGCATAGGCGAGTTGGTTTTACCTTGTGATGAGATACTTTTTATAATAATTATGCCTTAGTGTCTAATTCAAGGTAGGGAATTAACATTAACCTTGCATTGCATGCATTACATATTTATTAAAACAAGAAAAGATTATGTAAGACTTTTTGGAGTTTACTCCGTAGGAATCGATTTTCTTAAACGGCTCCCAGTATGGAAATTTTAAAACAACTTTTCCTAGAGTAGTTTTAAAGACTACTTGCGAAATGGTGACAAATACTGATAATTATTTAAATACTTACGCCTGTCGCTAAATTGTCAGCCTTATTCACTAGTAATTCTAATTTCTCCCCGCGCATTGCCATGTTATCTGAAAATAATTAAAAAACACAATGAATTCACCAAACTCATATATACGCAGTGAAGTTATTTACATAACTGATTGCCACCTAATTTTTCAACAACAACTATCAAATTATACATCTTATTGAATGGCCCTGCACAGTATGGTATGTTTTGATTATAATAAATATTTTCCATTGCCATTCAACGTGGCAATGCTGCCAGCCTTCTGGGGGCATGTTTCTGGATGACAGCGTTACGGACGACTATGTCGACGCCTAAATGTCCTTTAGTTTTTGTATAAGTATAACTACCGACCCGCTGCTGTTTCGCACGGTTTTTACGACTTGACAAAACATCGAGATTTCTTAGGTAAACGTAACTTTAATATTAACATATTATAGACAAAAACCTTCCGGAATAAATTCTCTAAGGGTTGGTGAAAACCTCATCAAAATCTGTTGCTTGGTTTAAAAGAACAACCCGGACATACAGACAAACGCGAAAAGCGACTTTGTTTTTATAATATACATGTACAGATTGTATAGTTAGTGAGGTAGTCACTAGCGTAAATATTTAGTTGTGTTAAATATTGTTTACAAACATTTGAATGTATACGAAATACGAGTATATGGACAATTTAAATAAGTAGGTACAAGAGATGATATAATTTTGTAACTTTTTCTCTTGCTTGCTAGCTAGCTAGGAACAATTATTGTTCCTCACAAGGATTTATAAGTTAATGTGGTGTGAATTCTCTATTAAATACGTCATACACCTTTCTACCAATTGTAAGTAAGTTAATTTTATGACCACGCTATTGCATTAGGTGTACACCTGAAATGCTAGTTGTAAGGGAGATTTTAATAATAAATCAATAAATATTAAAAGTTTGTAGATGACTCGAACTTAAGATAGGACTATCCTATATTTTCCATTCTAGAATGATCTCTGAGTTGTCTTGATCTTTTGTTTAGACAGATAATTGATTATGCATTACAATAGCTTGCACTTTCTATGATTTTTCATTTCACAATCAATCCTAAATCCATTGCTTTTCATTAAATAATTTATAAAACAGTAGGTGTAGTGGATAATAAAACAATATTGTAGGTAGAATTCATAGTGGAAACATGAATGCTTGCTTAGTAATTACATTAATTTTGTATAGTCATGCTCATGTGTGAATCATTACATGAAATCAGCGTAAGCCCTTGGAAGGCATAGTCCAGGTGTATCGAATATAAAACATTATCAAGGCCTTACAGCTTGTAGTAAAATATCTACTAGTAATTTTTTTAATAGTTTCATGGTTCTTTACAAAAAGAATAACGATTTTAATATTATGTTTATAGTTATATTTTTACCTAACAGCTATATAAAACCCTAACCTTGTTTAAAAAGAGGCACTACTGCTGGATAATAAATACTCCTCAAACATAATTTATTGTCAGGTGAATGGAGAAATCTAGATGGTTTTTAATAAGTACTGAGATTGATAGGAGAAAGTAGGTCTAATATACCTAATTAACCAACTTGGTAAAAGTTGTTAGGTATTCGAAATTGTAATACATGGCAATTTCTCTAATAAATCCATTTATGCTTCAGGTTTCACAAACAAAGTAATATTTCATCCACTTTCTACTCGTAAATGTAAAATTAAAAATATTATTTTCAATGAAATTATAACATAATCTGTAATTGATACTAATGCATACTTAAACATGGAACTATAACATTGGCCTGCCATGTAAAGTCAACAATAAATTACTAATACATGGCAATGACATCCACACAAGATTAAATACTTTTACTTTTACAAGTAAATAAGCCTCTCCATTACATACAGTCAATGACACATACAAAGGTAGGTATATAATGCAGTTTGTTCGCAAAACAAAGATAAGGGCTGATAAGTTTTATTTATGTGAAACAATCTGCTATCGAAACCAGAAGAAAAATAATTGATTGTTTTGTACATACAAATTAGGGTCATTTGTTATTTTAGGTTAAATATAATTAATTAATGGTGCTATAAAACAGGATGGAAAATGATTGTACACCACCTTGCCAATCCTTGTGGTTGATTGAAATGTTTAAATGACCCTTATTCAATACTTTTAAGGAAAAATATTGGTTCTTACAAGAATTAAATTCAATATATTTATGGATGTCAATAACCCTAAGTAACTTAAAGATGTTATTCATGGTTCTATTGCTACAATACTCTTTAAATTAACATTTTTGCGCACGGTTGAAGTCTATGTACCTCATAACAATAAAACTTCTAGTGTCTCATTTAACATTCGCAAACCAATTAACAGTGGCATAATGGCATTTAAAAAATTGAGTTTCATAGAAATATCCGGCTCATCAGTGTAGTTTGTAAAGTTAAGTGCTGAACAAACATGTGCATTTTGATGTACAGTATTTGGAAATATTTCCTATTATTTAATGACCACGTTATTGAAGAGTAAACAAGCATTATGGAGCCATGACTTGTTATCATCAGTATATGTCAATAATAAGCAATCTGTTTGTCTGTGTACTGTTTGAAAAAACATTTGCATAATGAATTTTAGAAAATATTACAGTTTCAACAGAGATTTATAATTCCCGTTAATGTTAATATTTCAGCATTTTTTAAGATTAACAAGCTATAATGGTTACAGAAAGTACTTAAGGTAACTCACCAATATTTTTAACCATAATATTCTTGAGTTCATCCAACTCGCCATGGACTCTAGATATGGTGTCAAGGTCCTTTGAATCACTGTAATGCTTCATCTCCGTGGCTAAAACTGGGGCGAATTCTCCATTCATAGCATAAGGTATGGCGGTCTGGGCGGTGCCACCGAATGTTGTCGAAAATCTTCTCTTGATCTCATTGAGGAATAAGAATGCTCTCGAACGTTGGAATTTCTGAAGTAAAATTTATCAAAATAATAAGAAAATGTGCATACTTGTTCAGTATATCATATTCAAGGTTGTATGTAAATAAACCATCTGTACTCACATCATCGGTAATGCAGAAATAAACCAATTTGTTTTCCGCAATATAGTGGAACAAATAATTTCCGTGAGAGTACGTCAACTTATCATCGTGGGGCGGTATCTTCGATAGTAATTGTTCTGTAACTTCCGTAAAATTTCCCGCACATGTTGCATATTTAGCTAAAACGACTGTACCTCGGGCCACAACACTAAATAATATAGGCATTTTGGACAATTACGTCGATTTTTTTAAGGAAACAAAGACGAACACGACACGATAGAAAAACTTTCACACACCTATTGATACACTTATTCAATACCAAGGTGGAAATACTTCCTTTATAAACGGTGAAAGACTTAGCTTGGCAATTCAATGGTATGAATTAGAACAAATAAATATGTGTTAGGTCGACAAAAACAATGCGCGCATCAAACACAGAACACGTCAAATCTCCAATAGTCGCCATAAATTTTAGTGATGATATTAGTGATGGGATGACATGATTACTATTGGAATCGATATAAGATTTGACGAAAATGATAAATAGATTAATGAAATAAATACTTTGACAACTTATGACACACGAAAAACTGGTCGTTGTAATTTTGCCGTATTATATAGTGCTCTGTGGTGATGCTTGAGAAGTCAAAGAGTTAACCCCGAGTAGCCGAGCAATGTTTTCCATAGGAATCCATGCATAGTAGTGCGCGTATTAGTGTCTGTATGGATAAAAATGCTCGATTTATATAGGCTTATTCCCGATTAAACGCGTGTAAACTAAATAAATGATTCGTTGGTCTAGTGGTCGCAAGCACTTTTGCTGAGCCTAAGTCCTGAGTTTGATTCCTAGTTCGAGTAGTGTTGTTGAGTTTTTCTTTTTCTATCAGGAATTTCTCAGTAACAGCCTGGAGTCTGGATTCGTGCCATGTTGATGGCCCTCTATTACATGGAACTTAAACGTAACAGGCGACAGGCTGCCTATTCCTTCGGGGATTACAGGCGTGATATTATGATATTTATTGGGATTTTACTCCTAACTTTAATCGGTTAAAGTAACAAAATCGATTACTCACGGATGAAGAATTCATTCGACTATTTCATTTTTACATCATTGATAATTTTATTTCGACTGACGTCAGTCCAACATTATAATTTGACATTGACAGTTCGAGCGAGACAACAACATTGATAACGATTGACAAGCATGACTCATTCCGAGTTACGCTGTAATCGATTTGAGCGTGCTACCGGCCGGACCAACTTATACAAACGTGGCATCTTCAAAATTGTGCTTCTGGCTACCGTGGCCATCTAACCAACGAAAAAGAAGAAATGTGTAGTTTTAACTCAAAGAAATATGATATGCAAGTTTTGACGTTGAGCGAGCACCGTGAAGTTCACGAGCGTTCCGAATTGTTGACAGCCCTTAGCTGTCATAATCGTGATATCTAACTCGGAACGCCTAATATTGATATTGCAGCGCTTTGAGCGATTACGTTCATTCGGAAAGCGGCCAATGATTCCAAATGGTTGATGGATCACCGAATGAGTATCTCCATTCCCCATGCAAAAATGCAAAAAACTAAAGAAAATTTTAATTTCGCGGGTTACCTTAGCGCATGCCCCTTTAAAGTTAACTGACGTTCAAACGTCAAAAATGTATGGTCGCTAATCTTTACTTAGCTATGCAAGTTTATCTATAAACCCCTTTGTATCCCAGGTAAATTAAACCACATCAATGAACAAATTAACAATATATTTCTAAAATTGTTGTATTTACAAGTACTTATGCATAGAATATAATATTATTTAACAGAGTCAAATTTAATTAGCTAGCGAAACTCCGCAGACGTGATGGGTTACGATATCTAAACACGACAAAATAAAAGATTTGTTTTTTTAGGTCAATGACCGTTGGTAGTGTTGTTACTTGAAGTGAGAGTTAATAAAATCTGTTTTATCGTGTTAGATATCGATACTCATCACGTCTGTGAATTTTTCACAAACAAACTGATATTTTAAGTGACTAAACCGGCGGTTGATGACTCCAAATATAAATACATAGTCAAATGAATAGGTAGGTCATTGGTTTGTTTTATCATGTTTACCTAGATATCGATACCCATCACGTCTGCGGGGTTTGGCTAGCTAATCTATTTTATTCTATGTAAGTATAATTTTGTGTTACACAAATTGTATAAAGTGGATTATCACATTTATCACACACTAGCTGCCCGCGACTTCGTCTGTGAGCCTATATAACCTTCCTCAAGAATTGGGATACCAAATAAAAATAAAAAACATATCCGACTGATAGTTCTGGAAAATTTGTTTGTTTGTAAGTTTGTATTTTACCTCTTTGTAATATTAGTAATAGATAGTAAAGACAACTGATCAGTTAGTTTTTTTACTTAATCAAAATAATCATCAATGTCAATATCTGGATCCAAAATTTGATCAGCGAGAGGTGTCAAATCTAACTGATCAAGAATCAGATTCTCACACATCTCTTCTAAATCTGTTTCCCCAATTAGTATTGCACCTTGTAACTTTCCATTTTGCAGTACAAGCTTTATATATTCTTTATTAGGTGTCATACGTAGTAATATTTCATAATCTCTTCCTAATCCTTGTGCATTATACTTTCCCAATAAAATAACTTGATAACCAAACAGTGTTGTGCAATGTGTGAAAAGTTCGAAACAAAAATCTTGTAATACTTCTTCATTCATAATTTTCCCATGCATGGCTTTAGCGGCCATTCCTGCCATTTGCCTAGCTTGAGTCCATAGCCTCAGTTGGAACCAATGTGGAGCATGATCCCAAGTTGCATGAGCAACATCACCTGCTGCATACACATTTTTTATTGATGTTTCTTGAAATTCATTTACAGCTAAACCACCTTCTGGCCCCTTCACTGGTTCTTTATCCCATGAGAAATTCACAGCAGGTTCGACACCAGTTGCAGACACTACAAAATCACATTCAATAGTTCTACCATTTGAAAGCACTACTTCAAGGGGATACTCCTTGTCACTTGTCTCTTCAACTGAGTTTATTTCAACCTTATAAATAGTCTCAAGTTCCTGTACACCATTGTCATCTTTTATACCTTCCAGTTTTCGGTACCAATCTGGACCTAAAGCAGCTGATTTTAAATCTTTATTTAAAGAAACCAGTTGGTCTTCCTCTGAGAAAACATGTCTTCTTAAAACAGTCTTTTGATCAGGCTGTAATTCTTTATGTTTAAATGTGTTCTGGAAAAATTCTGCTGCTCCAGGATCAATAAATGTAGCAGAAATATAGTCATCTCTGATGACCCATATTTTCTGTATTCCAGTTGTGGCGTGCACTATTTCTGATGCTATACCACCATTACCAACTATAACCATCTTGCGACCCATTTTTAGTTTGTCCTGAAATTCTTTCACAGACTCAGTATCTCTTATTCCAAGTATTCTCTTACTTTTATGGGAATCTCTGATTAGTCTTGGTATTCCACCAGTACAAATACACATGAATTTGTATTTAATTTTATCACCTGCATGAGTATAAGCTATTTGTGTTTTTGTATCAACATGTTTCAGAGAATCAAAAACAATTTTTAGATTTGGATGAATTCTCATCAAAGAGCTAGCTTCTGTTTCGTTTACATCAAATTTTACTATAGTTTTAGCATAAAAACTCACATTGCTTACATTTTTCACTAATGAAGATGCTGTGATTATTGCAAGTGTTTCCTCGGGATGTAAGATTGCTAGTGTCTCGACACAAGTAACGCCGGCAATTCCTCCGCCAACAACTAGATATGTAGCCTCTATGTCAGACATTATAATAATTTAATTAAAACAATATGTAACTTTAATATAAATATGAAGGACACTAAGATTCACATGTTATAAGTTTCCTACTAAAAGCAGTGACTGCAATGCACAGTATTGGTATTGCACAGCAGACTGACTACTTAGATAAGGTGCACATATTGATTTCAGCATTGATGTAAATAATTTCAGATCACTTTACACTGTCACAAAAATAATAAATCACTTATTGCACATAATCTTTTGTGCACGTGTTGTTTTTCAAGAAAACCGAATCAGAACCTCTGCATTTATTTTGACAAGATAGATCACATCTAGAGCAAAGAATACGTTAAAATAAAGTAGGTACTCCCTATTACTAGAGTACTCTTTGAATTTGAAGATAAATAAATTAAAAAGTACTCTTTGTTTGTTATCATTAGTCTGTCACTGTGAGTCATCAATCATAATGACATACACCCATAGATAGTCACAGGCCATAGACTCTTTGCTTACAGCTGTCATACCCACAGTTACTGACCTGATATCCACTAATCGACAAAAAACATCCATTGATAAAGATGTGAAAAGGGAATGCGGGATTTTAAAGTGATGAATGGTGCCATTTATATTATATTTTTATTGTTGTTATATATATTATATTTTTATTGTTGTCCCAACCGAATAAACGTAAAAGCCCAGGGTCCTACATACGCTATCGTCTTTATCCTACATGCTTTAAATCATGTATGTTGATCACCAACCAGTCGATCTCCAAACAAGGCTCGACGATGTATGGAAGTGAATGTTGGGTATGAGGTGTCATATGAGGCATGAAAGTAAAATAAAGGCTGTGGAAATGTGTTCCATGCATGCGAAGCATGTGTGGTGTAACTATGAATATATAGGCAGAGGAATGGAGTGTTATGGCAGTGTTACGGTATAAAGAAGATGTAGGGATTGACAAAAATTGAAAAGAGTATGCTTAGATGCTTTGGTCATGATGAGAGGATGAATGAAAGGCGACTAACAAAAGGTACAGACGCCAGCACATCAAGCTACTACAATCTGTCAAATTTATTTAATAGATTTTCAACTTTAGTACTACAGCATAAGGTTCAAGGTTGATTGCGAATATTTGACAGTTTCGGGTAGCTTGACCTCCTGGCGTCTGTACCTATTTACAAGACAGCTGATGTGAATGGAAACGCCTAGAGGGGACGTCCTACTAGATGGACATAATCTTCATTCAGAACGGTCAGGTGCCAAGAACTCGCAACCGGTGTGTGTATTCTTCTGCTCATGTATGAATGTAAACGAAGCGAAAGGACTATGTAAGGATCGAAGCTGGTGGAGTTCAATAGTTTCTGGCTACGCCATCCACACATGGGAAGAAGGCGTGATTTTTTTATTTATGTACTTCCATAGTCTTTTCCTGATGGTGGAACAACACTAGTTTCAACCTCCCTTGCCCCGCCTGAAAGACTCTTAAGGCTGTCAAAGTGACGTCTGTGTGTTCTTAATTTTTTGTGGTCTCTTTCTCACACGTTGTGCCACTGGTATGATAGAGTCTTGCGTGAGTCTTGCATCCCGTTCTGAGTTTGTACGTTTCGATAAAAAATCATAAACCTCTACTGGAAAAAGCGCGGGAAACCTCAAACTTGGCGGACGCGTCCTTTTTAAGATAAAATTGAAAAATTTAAAACGTTGTAATATAAGATCAGTATAACCGTAGTTTTAGTATTCTGTCTTAGTTTTCTTGTAATTTATCTTTAGTTTGTATAGTTTCTTCGGTAGTGGTAAGTTTTTTATTTTTATTTCTTATTAGCGCGGGAAAATGAAAGACCCGCCTGACCCGGGGGACTCCGTTCCCCCGGCAAGCAATTTCGTCACTATAGCATCGAACGAATCGGGCATGGATACCGATGGGTCGGCATCGGCTCGTAATTTAAAAAGAAGCCGTGTTCATATTTGTAAGCACTGCAATAAGCGTCGCCGTACCCGCAAAAGCCATGGTACCGTGTCTTCGGGTTGCGGTTGCACGGATTTTACACCAGAACTTACTGCATCAGAACCTAACAGCTCAACAACTACTATAATGACTAACGAACCTATTAACAAAGTACCCGATATTCCTGCTCCACCCTCAGTTGTTCCTACTCAGATAGGTCGTAAAACTTATGACAAAACTGACAGCGCGCCTTTTGTCATTCATGTACAAAAAAACTTAATTTCACCAGATGATGGAACGACACTGCACCCAATCACATTTGGCAAGTTCCTTAAACACAATGCCTTCCAAAACATAGTTAATGGTAGCGTCAAAAAAATTGGGCGCAATAAAATTTCCCTTTCCTTTTCGACTTTCCTGGACGCAAACTCTTTTATTACCCATAATAGTCTAGAATCCTATAATTATAAAGCTTTTATACCTACTTTTAATGTTACCAGAATGGGTTTAGTACGTGGCGTTCCTGCAGATTGGTCTCCGGAGGATATTATTGATAACATAACAGTACCAATTGGTTGCGGTCCAATTTTAAAAATCAGACGCCTTAATTTTAAAACCATTGTTGATGGTTCTACCATTTGGAAACCATCCCAAACCATAGTTGTCACATTTGATGGTCAGGTTCTACCAAAAAGAGTTTTTATGTGCTATAATGCATTACCTGTAGAATTATATATTTTCCCTACTGTACAATGTTTCAATTGCTGTCGTTTCGGTCACACAAAAATTCAGTGCAGGTCTAAACCTCGTTGTTATAAATGTGGCCAAGGACACACTGGGGACAGTTGTGAAAGAGAACAAGAAAGTGCATCTTGCTGCCTTTGCTCTGGATATCACTATGCTACTAATAAGTCTTGCCCAGAGTTTTCTAGACAAATATTAATAAAAACATACATGGCACAAAGCTCAGTATCCTATGCTGAAGCAGCAAAAGTTTATCCCCTTGTTACTAAATCGTATGCTGATACACTTTCATCTTCTCCTTCCAAAAACTTTGCAGATACTCCATCCATCTCTTCTCCTAATAAAATACCTGCTTCAAGTAGCTATAAAAAGACGATCTTTCTCAAACCACGTTCCCCTCCCAAATCTGTACAAGGATATAATAAAGAGGCTCACAATGCCATTATTAAAGATTTCAACATTCCCCAACCATCAAATGGTTGTGCTTTTTCTAATAATCATAATAATGAAAAAAATGACACAACATTTTCTATAAATGATTTTCTTACTGCATTACACAATCTTCTTTCTCAATTTAACATTTCACCGTCCAACGCTGCCCCTTCTTTCAATGTATCTCAATCCCTTCATAATGGACAACACATCCAAAATAATCCAGTGGAACTGCCGCAGTCTAGTAAACAAAAAGAGTGATGTTATACATCTTTTAAACAAATATGAGCCATTTGTCTTTGCCTTAGCAGAGACTTGGCTCAAATCTAACCATATTTTTAAAATTAATGGTTATTTAACCATTAGAGAGGATAGATCTGATGGGTATGGTGGAGTAGCTATACTTATCAAGAATACTATACCTTTCTCTGTCATTACATTACCTCCTCATAGGGAGGAAATTTCAATTGTAGCTATTAAAGTGCATAATACTTGTCTTGTTTCTATTTACATTCCTCACCCTTCTTCTTCTGTTCTTCAAGAGATTAATAGTCTCTTTTCATCTCTTCCAAAGCCATTCTTAATATTAGGGGACTTTAATTGCCATCATCAATCATGGGGTTGTTCAACTTCTAATTGTTATGGCGATGAATTATTAGATATATTGGACTTACATAACTTATGCATCTTGAACACAGGAGCTGTCACTCGTCGTTCAGATCCCAATCAGAACCAAAGTGCAATTGACCTTTCTATCTGTTCTCCAAACTTAGCCTCATCATTAACTTGGCAAACTCTATCCTCTACTTATGGTAGTGATCATTTTCCAATAGTTATTTCTTATCCTCTTTCCAAACCAAACGCACCATTAAGGAGATCAACATTAAAACATAAGCTACCTAATAGAAATAATAATGACTGGGACAAATTTAGAAACATTGTTGACAGCAAGCTTTGCTCCTTGCCTGTTATTTCTGATGGCAATGAAAATAGTTGTGCGGAAGCTTTAGCGTTAATTTTAATTTCAGCAGCAGATGAAGTTTTTCCTGTAAAAAATAACAATATTAATACAATTCCCTCGCCTCCGTGGTGGGACTCTGAATGCACAGAAATGGTTCACAACCGTAAAGAGGCTGAATACAATTATAACCTCGATATGTCTGATAGTAATTTTGAAATCGTTACTAACATAATTAACGAAACTTATAAACTTTTTAAGAAGAAAAAATTTGAATCTTGGCGTAACTTTTGCACATCAATTTCACCGAATACTCACCCTACGATTGTCTGGCGCAATATTCGTAGATTTAGGTCCATTTATAAAAACCCTTCTCCTATTCCGGATTCTTTAGCCAACGAATTTTTAGATAAATTAGCTCCACCTTGGGTTCCTGAGGCTATTAACCTTAACCTGCCTCTTGTATCCAGTATCCAAGACACTCATACGACGTTAGATCTCCCATTCACTCTCACTGAATTAAAGGGTGTTATCCATAAAACTAAGGATTCTGCACCAGGCTTTGATGGCATCCCGTATTCCTTTTTCGCTAATTTAAATGATGCCGTCCTCAGTTACTATTTAGAGCTTATTAATTCTATTATGTACACAGGAAACATCCCTGACGAATGGAAACGTCAAATGGTGTTGCCATTCCTAAAACCAAATAAAACTCCGTCTGATGCTTCTTCATACCGTCCCATAGTTTTGTCTTCAATTCTGATGAAATTAGCGGAACACCTAATAAAAAATCGTCTTGAATGGTATGTTGAAAGTAAGGGTCTTTTGGCAGATTCACAATATGGCTTTAGAAAAGGTAAAAGTACAACTGACTGTTTAAGTATTTTAACATCCGATATTCGGCTATCCTTCTCTAATAACCATTCCACCGTTGCAGTTTTTCTTGATATTAATGCAGCTTATGATAATGTTGTATTATCAGTTTTACATAATAAATTAAAAGCCTTACAAGTTCCAGTGAATTTGTCGAATTTCATTATTAAAATCCTGACTGAACGCTCTGTTATTA
Organism: Agrochola macilenta; assembly: GCA_916701695.1. Taxonomy (NCBI): domain Eukaryota; kingdom Metazoa; phylum Arthropoda; class Insecta; order Lepidoptera; family Noctuidae; genus Agrochola; species Agrochola macilenta. The sequence continues at coordinate 14,219,193 of OU753560.1, read as the reverse complement.
TGATAATAGGAGATCATGAGGTATCTCATCTTGTATGGAGAGGTCTCCCGCAGGGTTCTGTGCTCAGTCCCCTCTTATACAATATTTACACTTTTGATTTAGACTCATCCTTAGCTAATCATGTTAAGGTTCTTCAATATGCCGATGATTTAGTATTATATTCTTCAAGCCAATCTGTTGAACAAGCTAGCTATGCTATCAATTCTGCTTTATCTACTTTGGAGTCATGGTTACATCTGAATGGTTTGGATTTATCCACGTCTAAAAGCGCAGCTGTTTTGTTCACCCGGAAGAGAAATATTCCCCTAATAAACATATTTTATAGGGAAATACCTATTCCAGTTAAAGATAATTTCAAATATCTAGGTATAATACTAGATTGTAAATTAAGTAGTGTTCCTCATTGTGATTATATTGTAAACAAATGTGAAAATCACCTTAACATGCTTAGATGCCTCTCTGGTGTGTGGTGGGGTGCACATCCATTTTCTTTGAAACTTATTTACAATGCAATCATCAGAAGCACTCTGGATTATGGATTGTTCGTTCTAGAACCTGGTAGTGTTATGGCTTTTAAAAAGTTGGATCGCATCCAGTCTAAAGCATTACGCATTATTTCTGGAGCCATGAAGTCTAGTCCCATTAATGCACTCCAAGTTGAATGCGGCGAAGCTCCTTTATACCTTAGAAGACAATTCCTATCTGACAAATATTTGTTCCGGATTCTTCAGTTCTCAACTCACCCTCTCGTTCCTAAACTGGACTCTTTAGTGTTGCAGATTGAATCTTCAGATTACTGGTCCCATAAACGTGCTCCTTGTTTAGTTGAAAGCTATAAAAAATTCCTTTCTCTTTCTTCTCCTATTCACCGTTCCAATAAACTTCCCCTATTTAGCAGTAGTTACGAGAGTTTACAATTCAACCCCACCATTAAATACTGTGTAAGTAAATCAGGTCCCGATTGCAATTTAAGTTTTAATCATTTTTTGGCTGAACACATAGAGTACCATCACATATTTACGGATGCTGCCAAGCGTTCTCCGACGGGTTGTGTTGGGATAGGAACTTACCATTCTCAATACAACATCGTACAAAAAATAAAATTGCCTCCGGAGACTTCTGTTTTTACGGGGGAATGTTTTGGCATTTTAAAAGCTATTGAATATATTCGGGTTCTAAAGCTCAAGAAAACTATAATTTTCACTGATTCTCAAAGTGCTCTTCTAGCCATCAATAAATCCCCTTTCGAACACAAATCGCAGCATCCTATAATCTATTTAATAAGGGAATTTGCGTTCAGAACCATTTCTGAAGGTGCGTCACTACAATTTGCGTGGATCCCGGCCCATGCTGGAATCCACGGCAATGAAGTGGCAGATACAATCGCCGGTGATGCGGTGCAGTGTGGGGACTTAGTTCCATATCAGAATTTTAGTATAGACCTTGTGATATTACCAAAGACTTTTCTCCGGGACACCTGGAGGGTGGCCTGGGATATCGGAAGCAAATCAAAGGGCCGTTATTTTTCACTCATTCAACCCGACATTCCGGAAAAACCGTGGTTTGGCAGGGCAAAGTTTGGCAAGATGGAGACCTCCGTTCTTATACGGATGAGACTGGGTCATGTTTGCTCCCCAGCCCATCTTGCCAAACTTCATATCATCGACGACCCCATTTGCTCGTGTGGCACAGACGTAGGCGACTTAAATCATATTTTTTTCTCCTGTCCCTTATATGACCGTTCTTCTTTTCTTAGTAACCTCTTGTCCCTTCGTATTCATTTTCCTACCTCAATACTTTCCTTACTTTGTACACAAAGCTTTCCTGTATATAAATGTATAGTCTCATTCATTACCTTAAATAATATTAAGTTGTAAATATTCGTCATAGTAATTTGCTCATTATTCACTCCTTTGATTCCTCCTTTTTCCTTTTTTTTTACTGATCTTATATCCGTCCTTTCCTAAATTCCGATCTAATTAATACTAATAATATTTTCGTTTCCCTAACTTTGTCTCTTCAAACTAAAAAACATGACATTGGCTAATGCACAAACCGTGCGAAGCCAAAACAAAAAAAAAAAAAAAAAAAAAAAAAACCTCTACTGACAGCTAGCTAATGAACGGAAGGGGGATTAAATGGACGAGGGAGACAGTTTTACGGAAAAACTGTACACAAATCTCGATATACACTTAAATAATAAATAAAAAAACATGTATTGTAGACTATGTTACACGAGCGTAAATATATATCGCTAGCCACAGTATTGTGAACCCTACATTCCTGATTAATCATATTTGTTTACTATTTTTGCGAAAATAATGTTTAGTTAAATTGAGCGAAAATCATGTATATGTGGATCTCAGTCTGTGTAGCACCGTTGTTTTTATCAATAGTGTGGTATTTTCCATTTATATGGAGCTTGGTCTATTTATTATTTCTTAGTTTATTCATAGTGATTGCAGTTTTCGTGTTGACGCTTTGGGGTCATGTATCGTTATCTTCTCCGCACCAAACTCCGTTATTTTTATTGGATAAAGTCGAAAAAGATGTTCGACAAATAGAGGAGACCTTAAAGGTAAGACATTTTTACTTGATAAATTTTTTACAAGCGTCAATCACAGTAATATTTACTTTTGTACTTCTGTGTGCAGGAGGATCAAGCAAATTGGCCGCATGCAACAAAAAAGTCTCATTTGCCTGTCATATTTGGGCGCACTGTGGACAGCCAGTTACAGCTATTAATTGACTATGTTCTCCGAGACTTTGTGGCCCGTTGGCTGAAGGAGTTGTCTCACAAGCCTGAGCCAGTGATAGATAAGTTCAAGGAGCATGTTTGGGGCGGTGTACAGAACTTGTATGAGAGACTCTTACGTGTTGATTCTGAGAAGCTGTTGGCCAGTGACATGGTGACTAAGATCACACAGCATTTTGAAAGAATAAGAATTGCTAGGAGTTGTGCGTAAGTTGTAGTTTTATTAAGATTAGTTGATTGTGCTATTTATATGACCTATTTATTGGAAACCAATAATAAAGTTACTGTTCAGCAGTGTTGAGGTAGGTCAGGAAATAGTAAAGCTTAATTTTTTTTATTAATTATTTATTACACTAAAATATACTATTAAACCACCAACTTTGACAACTGCAGTAACACCTTTATTTTCTGCAAATAAAAGATTCTTATAGTTATTGAATATGAAGCTAATTTGCTCATTGCAGTAGCTATAGTCAAATTAAAGAATTAATTGCTGTTAACTGACTTATTTTATTTCTTAAATTAATAAACTAAACATTGCAGATTAGAACTGAATCAACCGCCAGTATTTGCGCTGGCCCCACACCTGATGTCCTTTGACACAGAACTGCACTACTTGAGACAGATTAGTGAGCTGGTCATAATGTTTCTTATGCCTCGGTGCTACTCATTGGCACCAGCTACACACCTCATGAGAGAAATCCTGGCATGCAAAGGTATGTTAATCACCACTATGTTTTTGAGGGTCTAAAATTCAGTTTGAATACTGTGCTAATAGGAATTTATTATGAAATCTATCAATAGCCCTATGTTTATCTTGATCTTTGCACATATTTGGTCTTGACAGGATGTTATTGCATCTCTTAAAATATGCATGATTGTTTATGCCTGTAAATCCACTTTAATTCACTCTGATTGGTCATAGAGTGAATTAAAGTGGATTAATAGAAACACCTGTTGTGGGTAATCTGTGTCTAATTGAGGTCACTGTCAATAACCCCGCCTTATGTAACAAGGCGCCATACACGGCGCGATTTTGCGACACGACTTTTCGTCACATTAGCTTAACATAGCGACACTCGTGCCGAAAATTGCGCGACGGAAGTACCTACACAGCACGTACAGTATTTTTTTTTATCCGGTCAAGTGCGAGTCGGACCCACGCAGGGTTCCGTACTGTATTATGATCGAGCAAAAAACATCCAAAAACGCGTTTCTGATATGTGGACCCCCTTTAATTATTAACTTTATTTTATTTTTGTTATTTGTTGTTATAGCGACAATAGAATACATAATCTGTAAAAAAATCAACTGTCTACCTATTACGGTTCATGAGATACAGCCCGCTGACAGACAGACGGACGGACTGCGGAGGTTTAGTAATAGGGTTCCGTTTGGCACTCTTCGGGTACTGGAACCCTAAAAAGCATTGCTCCAACAAACAACGCGCCACTTTAATATTGCCAAAACTTTCAAATTACAAAAAATTAAAACAGTTAGATCTATGTTAAATATCTTCTTCGATTTTAGTTTTACAGCCAGCAATAGACCTAGTAACGGAACCAGACTATATAAACCAGAAGATAATCCAGTATTTAGAAGCTCAGAAGGAGGTAGACGCAATGCACGTGAGGACCCACGAGTACGCCAAAACATTTGAAGACTACATACGTCTGATCAATAGCTGTAACAATGTCGACACGCTGAAACGGTTGCGGTGAGTGCACACTGATAACGTTGTATATTACTTTCACTGACCAATTACTTTATGTGTCAAGGACTCTCCTGGGATATGAGTGCTCGATAAAAATAATTGCCATAGAGAATTATTAAAAAACCTGATATTAGGTACCTATGTCCATAGATTTTTTTTTTCACATCTATTCAAAAATAGCTAGTTTATTCTTCGTAAACAGGGACTAAAATAGCTCTTTAATCCCTTTAACCCCAGGGACTAAAAGTGATTTGAATTTGGAATGTGGATATTGTTAGTAAAAGTTCCTATCACCAAAGATATCATTCACGAACATTGTATGTACAAGTAACAGGCTGTACGATAAAGTAAAAGGGACGCGAGCATAAAAAACACTAATAATTATTGATACTAATAATTATAGACCCGTGTCCGTGTTGCCGGTTTTCGGCAAGGTGTTTGAAAAGGTAATGCTTAATCAAATGCTCAATCATTTTAACACAAATAAAATCCTTCATGATCAACAGTATGGTTTCACCAAAGGACGTTGTACGACCGACGCCGGTGTAACCTTATTAAGACACATTTTTAGCGCGTGGGAAGAGGCCCAAGACGCCATAGGAATCTTTTGTGACCTCTCCAAGGCATTTGATTGCGTCGATCACGAAACCTTACTCTTGAAACTTGAGCATTACGGGCTTGGAAAACTTGCGCTCAATTTAGTAAAATCTTATTTAAATGATAGACAACAGAAAGCCCAAATAAACGGTGTCAATTCACTAGGTTTAAAAGTAAAAATGGGCGTGCCACAAGGCTCGATATTGGGTCCATTCCTCTTTTTAGTTTATGTCAATGATCTACTCCATTTATTAAAAAATAAACCACAAATGGTGTTATTTGCTGACGATACTTCCTTAATTTTTAAGGTAGATAGACGTGCCACAAATTTTGACGACGTAAATAACGCCCTAATGCAGGTCCAAAGTTGGTTCACTGCTAATAATTTAGTATTAAATGGAAAAAAAACGAAGTGCATAAAATTTTCTTTACCAAATGTCAAAAGTACTGATTGTGAGATAGTATTGAATCAAGAGAAACTAGAATTCGTCGATAAAACTGTTTTCCTGGGGATCACGCTCGACTCAAGGTTACAATGGGGTCCTCATTTAACATCTCTTGCAGGTCGGCTAAGTTCAGCAGCATATGCTGTCAGAAAAATCCGTCAATTTACTCATGTAGATACCGCGAGGCTGGTCTATTTTAGTTACTTTCATAGTATCATGTCTTACGGTATTTTACTATGGGGACGGGCTGCAGACATCGAGTCTATTTTTATTATGCAGAAAAGAGCGATTAGAGCCATATAATATCTCCGCAGGCGTGACTCTCTAAGGGAACTGTTTAAGGATATTAACATCATGACGGTACCTTGTCAATATATCTATGAAAACATCATGCACGTAAGAAAAAATGTACATCTTTTTTAGTAAAAGAGGTGATAGACATAATTATAGTACAAGAAATAGACTTATTAGTTTAACCAGGTTTCAGACTGGCAAAAGTGGACTCATCTTTCATGGGATACTGTTTAAAATGTTATAACAAAATTCCTCCCCACATACTTCAACTGAATGAGACGAAATTCAAATCTTGTATAAAACGCACACTATGCAGGCAGGCATATTATAAGTTGGGGGATTACATCGCTGATAAAAATGCTTGGCTCAATGCTGGTCCTGCTCCAAAACCACAACTATTTGATTAACATTTGAAAACACTGTTGGAGCTGCTGAAGAGTTTAAGACTATTTTTGCATTGTATAGAATCAATTTCCTTTGTATTATATAATTTCAGAGCACAGGTGTGAGTACTATGTACTAAAGAGCTAACATTTACCGGGTAATACGTATTTTACTGACTTGAATGTGCCCTGGCGGCTGTGGGTATGTCATGCTCACTCAGATGTCTCGCTGATGGTGGCGCGTGTGTTGGATCATTTAGCTCCCTTCAAAATGGTTGAGCTGAATGGTGCTAATCCATGCGTCATGTTCGTGAACGGGCGCCGTCAGTTGGGACTGGTCAACTCTTAGCTGCCTTGGCTGATTTAAATTTTTGAATTGTTCTTTGTTTTATATTTTTATTACGGACGCTTCTAACGTGCACGTCTTTCTACATTGTTCTCACATGTTTAATTTCAACATGAATGATGTAACAAATACTTTGTAACAATTTATTCAAAAGAGTGTCCGTGGAGTTTCTTGCCCGTTCTTCTCCATAGGTACCTACCTACTACGCTTTGGAATGGGCAACTAGCTTCATATTTCTGACTGACAGATTCCTTGACAATTCAAAAGTGCCTGTAAATGGTTTAATTGAAATAAATGCTTTGAGTTTGAGTTGAAAAAAGCGGCCAAGTGCGAGTCGGACTCGCCCATGAAGGGTTCCGTAGCAGCAAGTAACATAATGACGTATTAAAAAAAACTACTTACTAGATCTCGTTCAAACCAATTTTCGGTGGAAAACTTCCACCGAAAATTGGTTTGAACCTTTTGTTGAAGTTTTTACATGGTAATGTAAATCATATTATTTTTTAGTTTTGTCATTCTCTTATTTTAAAAGTTACAGGAGGGGGGGACACACATTTTACCACTTTGGAAGTGTCTCTCGCGCAAACTATTCAGTTTAGAAAATAATTATATTAGAAACCTCAATATCATTTTTGACCTATCCATAGATATGATGTGATAATTTGACCTATCCATAGATATGATATGAAGATATATCCCCACACGTATGAGTTTGATGAAAAAAAAAATTGAGTTTCAGTTCTAATAAAGTTTGGGAAACCCCCAAAATTTATTGTTTTTTTTCTATTTTTGTGTGAAAATCTTAATGCGGTTCACAAAATACATCTACTTACCAAGTTTCAACAGTATAGTTCTTATAGTTTCGGAAAAAAGTGGCTGTGACATACGGACGGACAGACAGACATGACGAATCCATAAGGGTTCCGTTTTTTGCCATTTGGCTACGGAACCCTAAAAGAGGGTGAAGAAATAAAAAACGCGTGAAATGCATTCCGCCTTCGTTCGTAATTGTTTACTCAAATTCGGATTTTACTTAGTTTTATAAAAAATGGGTACGTCTTTCTCAAGTAGTGAGAATGAAATAAATAAACGTAGGTACTATTCTTAGGCGGGAGGAAACGCCCGGGTGTCACCACTGTGTGGATCGCCCGGAGGACACGGTGGAGCATACGGTGGAGGTCCGGAGCACCGCCGTGTCCTCACGGAGGCGATCGGCGACGGCGATCTCTCGCGTCCGGCCCTGGTTCAGGCCATGGTCCGGAGCGAGAGTGCATGGGAGGCCGTCACTTCCTTCTGCGAAGCAGTAATGCTCGCGAACGAGGAGGCGGAGCGTGCGAGGGAGAGGCAAGATTCGCGCCCTTGCGCCCGCCCCTAGTCGCCGCAGAAGACGCCCCGGGCGTCGGGAGTCGCGAGCCGACTTCCGGCCACCGTAGGCGCGGGCTTGCGGACGGTGAGCAATGGGCAGCTCGCCGTCCGATAAGGACCAGGCCCGGGTCGACGGCGCGTTGTGTTCCACGCGCGCCTCAAAGGGATGTCAACACCAACTGACGGGGTCTGTAAGGACCTGCTGGGGTTGCGGGTTTGTCCGAAAGGGATATCGCGGCCCCGGCACACAGGCAACGGAAGGAACACGGGTGGGTTTTAGTCAGTAAAAGTCTGACACGCCCTCTCGCTCTGCCCTGAGCGGGAGAAGTCATTTGATGATTTCCCACCCTCAAAAAAAAAAGGTACTATTCTTATTCATAAGTTGCACTTACTTATTTTCTCATATAGGATGATATAAAATAGAGTGCCCAACTCGGAAGCAACACTATTTTAAGCTCGAGTGACGTACTTTGAATCCCTCGCTGCGCTCAGGATTCTCTTCGCTCTGGATTCAAAGAAACACTCTCGCCTTTAAAATTGTTGTTTGCTCCCTAGGCAAACAATCTACTATTTCAGCCCATACACTTAATTTGTTTATCTATAGGGTTAAATCAAATTAGCTAGCGAAACACCGCAGACGTGATGGCTATCGATATCTAAACACGACAAAATAAAAATTAAAAATATTTGATGATCTTTTTTTGGGGTCACAACCGCTGATAGTGTTGTTCCTTGAAATAAGAGTTGAGAAATCTGCTTGTGTTTTTTCTTAAAAGCGTGCATTCTGAAAGTGGGCAACGTCGCAAATATATGTCAAATATTTCGCTGTTGTGTGATTAATTTGACAATATTACTGTATGAAAATAAGAAATGAGGCTAACTAGTGAACTAGAATATTGATTATGAAATGCAATAATTAATATCGTAACACCGAATATTTTATTTTAGATGAAAAAAAATTATTTGGAAACTTACCAAATGCCTTTTTTACACATAAAACGGGTACAACATCAAATTCAATGTTATAATTGCAATTCATTATTAATATTCTAGTTCGCTAGTTAACCACATTTCTTATTTCCGTACTGTAGTAATATTGCCAAATTAATCGAAACAGTTAATTTTTTGACAGCTATTTACGACGTTGCCAACTTTTAGGATAAACGCTCTTATAGCTAGTTAAAAACAACAGAACAACCTTTGGCGTATTTGTATGCCATTGAAATGGTAGGTTTACCTACTAAACTAATATTGCAACATCATCAGGTAAAAATTACATACTTTATTCTAGGATTTTTCCTTATCTTTTATAGATGTAGGTATCTTTACTTTACCGATCCCTTTTTACGATTTGTCGTAATGATAAAAGCCCACAGACCGTCCTACTTTTGTTTTTTACCTATCCTAATAGAGCAATAGCAATAGGGATGTGGCCCAAAAATATTTTTTGTCCGTCAGGTCAAATTATTAAAAAATATTGGACACGTAGTTTTTCTTTTTTTATATTAATGAAAAGATCACGGCAATACATTGCAATAGCTAAAATGTGGCAAACTTTACTGCGTTTTATCTAAACCATTTTTTATTAATATGATAAAGCAAAAAATACGTGTCTAATATTTTTTTATTATCTGACTGATGACGGACTAAATAGTATTTTTTTTTCCCCAGTCAACATCCCTTTAGGCAATAGGCTCGCCCCATAGAGCATGGAACTAAAATATGACTGGTGAAATGTGGGTGTTCTATAGGCACCTCTGCCCAACCCTTCGCGCAAACAAGGCGTGATGTTATGTTATAGAGCAATGGCGTTACGTTCGTAAAATAGGTACAGTACAGATGATATGTATAACCGTATTATCCTCTCGCGTTATCATTATATTTATTTCGCTGAACTTCATTATTCCAGCATTATCTACATAACCGACCTCATTAAATTTTCGTTTAACATTAACTTATCAACAGGCAGCAGACACGAGTGCCTTGATTTTAAAACAAAATATTTTTATTATAATTTATTCACGCTACCGCATTCATTCTTGCGTTAACCGTATAGTTCCTGTCTCTATGTAACACTTCGAAACCAGTTTTGGGCTTCGGTATTTTTTCTACTAAGTGAAATCAGTAATTTTGCCACCGTTGTTAATCGAAACAAATGCTAATGCTGCAGCTGTCGCCGGTTTTTTATTTACGATAAGCACGTATTTAATGAAAATTCTGTAGGTCAACAAAAAATGCTTCTTCATTGCAGCGATCAAAAAAATCCCACGAACTGCAACAATAAATGCATAATTTCTACCTAGCTACCAAATGTATTTTCTCGACAATATGAGCTCAGAAATGTTTCAAAACTAAATTCTGCTTGTTAGTTACGAAAAATTACAATTCTTGCGAGTCCTTTCTACATTTTCGTAAATCGTCACATTATGCCGCCTCAAATATTTTATTTATTTTTCTTAATAAACGATTTGACTGTTAACCTCGATCTCGCCTGGTAGCAAAAGCAATGGCTGAGGCTTCGATCAATAAATCGAAGGGCTGAGGTCTATAATTCTAGATGAACGAGCGCACCCAGAAGATGCCTCTTTACGTCGAAGCTATCACTCTTATTTTGAATGACTGTGATAGCTTCGGCTATTCGAAATTCAAAAACTTATACATACGTATAAGCTTTTGAATTTCGAATAGCAGCCGGTTTCGTGACAGTTATTTTACCTACTTTTCCTCTAATGCATCGAAGAATGCGCTCACTAGGCGTCTAGTATAACGTACTTCTATTTTCCATTTCAGATATGACATCGTCACCCAAATAATGCAAGCAACTACCCTACAGAACGTGAAACGAGCTAAGGGTGTAGACATAGAAGTTATAGAAAAAAGTGGTTCACAAAATATAAGTCGACAACAAGTAGCAGATGCTAAGAAACTAAAGAGGTATATAAACCAGCTGACTATTGCCAAAGCTGAATGTGAAACCGCCCTTAGGAAGCTTGGATGGGACGGAGCTTTTCCGACGGTGGAGTCTGATAGCAAGGTAAAGGTACTATCATCACATTTTATACTACTTAAATAGTTAATAAAGATAGATGTCCAATATAGCGCAACTCTTGAGGTAATCTGGGTGTAAGGTAGCTGTTCCACCGCCGCCCATTAACTAAAACATTGTAGAGTTTGCAACTAAAAACGAGAGACGAGGCGACGAGCGAGTACTCGCTAATATGCGTATGTACCAAGCGTGTTTTTCTCAGAAATTGTTCAGCCACCCAAGTGAGCGTCGCTGAGCTGACGAGTATTCGAGGGGCGGTGTGAATAGTCAGCGATCAACTATTAATATATGTATCTCTTGTACATACTGAAAAATTGATGAAGGACAACCTTACAGGCAAAAAACAAAGAGTCTGTATTGACAATAGGTTAAGCGATGAGGCATGTATCGAATTCGGTGTGCCATAGGGAAGCATACTCGGCCCAACGTTATTCTTGGTGTATATCAAAAGCCTCTGCCAACTCCAGCTCCTCAAGGGTAAATGTTTCACCTTTGCTGATGATACAGCTCTATTTTTTAGTGGGCAGAGCTGGGAGGAGGTCTTTGACACCGCCCAAAAGTGTTTTAACAATGTTTGCGACGATCGAATGCTCTGACAATTAATGTTAATAAAACTAAATATGTCACATTTGCTCATAGGTCAAATCAACTCCCTCAATCATATCTAAGCATTTACTGCCATGCTTGTATTCCTGGCATCACCTCCTTGTGCACCTGTCCTGTTCTCCAAAGAGTTGATCATATGAAATACCTTGGTATAATTATTGGCCAATTCCTGACCTTTAAACCGCATATGAACGTCCTTGTAACCCGGCTCCGTAAAATAATCTATATCTTCAAAACCCTTAGATACGCAGCGGAGCGGGTTATTAAGATGGTTTACGATGCTTTATGCCAGTCTATAATAGAATACTGCATCACATCCTGGGGAAGTTTCGCCAAGACCCATCTTATTGAAGTTGAGAAGGCTCAGCGTGCCATTCTCAAAGTTGGCGCTGGTCTCCCATACCTATTCCCAACCGTAGACCTATTTAAGGACTGGGATATACTCACTGTTCGGCAAACCTTCATATTGCGTACGGTGCTTAAAGAACACTCCTTGTTGCCATACGATCCGAATCTGTGTAGGGATGGACGTCGAAAAGGCAGAGTATGCCAAACTCAACCTTCCAGTTCTGCGCACTCACGTAATTTCTTCTTCTATCTTGGCCCATATCTGTACAATAAGCTAAATAGCATCCTTAATATTTATCCTCAAACGAAACACAAATGTAAAAATTCTGTGACTACATATTTGAAAACACTAGATTATCAGGGAACGGAGAATTTGTTGATCCCCCTCAAATAGATTATCTCTAATGCTATTCCACCCCACTACTGCTTGTACATACATACCATCACCCATACTCGCACCGCACTCACATAAGCAACCTCTCACATAATACACTCACATCTCTTTTTACACTTCCTCTAGTTACTCACACACATTCTAGTATTTCCACAAACTCTTTTTGTATTTTAGATCATATTATTTTTTTATTAATTTTTTATTTTTGTTGCTTTGTTGCTTTGCTTGTTTTGTATTTTAATTTTCTATTTATTTTATGTTTGTTGTAATGCAACGTTGGTTTAGTATTTATTGTAATTATGGTCCAAATCACAGGCATCTAGCCGCGGGAGGGCCCTGGTGACCTGTAATACAGGTTTTTATTTAAACCTACTTCAGGCACCAGTCTCTCACAAAGTTAGCTCCTTGTTCGTGCACTATTGTCAAATACTAGCATTAAGTACATAACTTGTGTAGAGAAAATAAACGTTTTATATATATATATATATATATACTTACACTGGACCACTACTACAATCTGTTGTAAGTTTCTTGAGCGAAAAAAGCGTTGATAGCTATCCACTTGCTCGTCGGCGCCTCTGGGACAGGTTCTTATGGGTAAATTATCGGTGACTTGCTTTGCAGCTCATACGATTCATATCAATTAGTACCTAATCTAGTCCAGGTTTAACTTCAACAAAAACCTATATTGCTAATCCACACAGTAATCTTATTAATCCTGTGATTCATAAAAGACGTCTCGGTATTTCATTCACACCTGGTGGTGTGTAGACCGCAGATCATAATAATTATCAGAGGGCATTCCGCGAGGTGCGGGCTCATCTGTGCTCGTTCTCTTCAATCACGCTGAGGAATGCACCTGACTGGCACAACATTTAATCGGCTCTATGTATAAATAAAACATGCAAATACGCTTAACGTACTTGTATGTAAAAATGTCCGTATTGTTCATATTTGCATCTGACTGCACTTTTTGAACTACTCATAGAATGCAATGCAATCTACGCCGATACCCATTTATTTGAATCTGCTGTCAATTCTATTACAGACGCTACCTCTACACAAAATAATGGAGAGTGTGACAGGCCGGCGATATCTCTCGATGTTCCTGGAGACCATGTGCTCTCAAGGTCTGGTCGGCTTCTGGATGGCTGTCGAGGAGTTAAGGCACAGTCCCAGGAGTAGCTGGCACCAGCTCGGCGCGGAAATATTTTATACCTACATTAGATCGCCTAGCGCTGAGATTAAAGTTGATAAGGTAAAGTAAATTATAATTTATGTAAATATGGTACTTGCACTACGAAAATCGCCTTTACTGCTACAACTTAAAGCTTACTGTACATTAAAAGTAAAGCATCCCTTAATATCATTCAGCATAACTTATAGTTTGACCAAGACCGCTGTTTTGCGCTTTAGGTATGTGCGCGGCGAGACGGGGGGGGGGGGGCAGTGCGAGCCGCTCATTCGTCAATGCTCACGGCGCGCGGTGTTCTGTCCGCCGCTCATTGGTCAACGCTGCGCCGGCTTTCCACGCATTCCTAAGGCGCTGAGCAGCGGTCCCGGTCAAACTATAGTTGTTATTTTTTCTAAGCTTCTTAATTAAAAGGAATTACAAACAACTTCTAGATTGTTCTATTTCTTTATGTATTGTTTCAGGACACTAGAAAAAGAATGGAAGCATTTTTACTAGGAGATAAGGGCCCAGAAGTATTCTATGAAGTTCAAGACACCGTAGTAGACACGATACAGGAGAAATATTATCATTCCTTCCTTCTGAGCGACCAGTATACGGCGTTGATTGCTGAACTCGCTACTGAGGAAGCCAATAAAGGTACCTGATGAGAGTACGAATAATAACAAAGAGTATTCTATTTTTATATAGACGCTTATGTAGACTTGGCATCCTTAGGATGACGATTGACGTGTTGCGAACCCGGACACGACGTGTTGCCACGTTAAGCGCACTGCGCGTACACTGCGTTCGGCGCTTGACGTGGCAATACGTCGTGTCCAGGTTCGCAACAAGTCAATCGTCATCCTGAGGATGCCTCGTTGAGAGGTGAAACACGTGTGGATTTCTTACAGGTTTTTTTATGACTCTATAAGAACAGTTAAGCGGATTAGGTTACTAAATATACGTCGTCTATTGTATTTTAAATCCTTTCTTTCAGACATTACGTCAGACAGATCGCCGATAGAAGACCGTCAATTATCAAACGAATCAGTATCGTCCGCGGAGAGCGTTGCCGGTACTATACACCTCACAGAACATTCTACGTACGCGAGACGGAAACTAGACGAGTTGCAGGAGCGACATAATAACAAAATTCAAGTATGTTTTAACTAATTTTGATGATTATTTATATAACACTAGAAGTCGAATTTTTACTTTGACATCTAGTATCGTTATTTGTTTGATTTCGGTTTGCGGAATTGGTATAAATTATGACAGGTTATGTGAGCCGCCCAAACATAGAGAGCTTCAAGATTTGAACATTATTGCTCAGTATAGTTAAACATGTTGTGGTGTTATAAGAAGTGTTATGTGCTAAGAATATTGGGTTCTATCTCTGAAATGATTTTTTGCACCTTTGGTTTTGTTTATTACATTTTCCATTTCGCTTTGTCGTCTCATCTTATCTTAAGAAATCACCCTGTTTACTTGACATTAACTATATTGTCATCAAAGAATTGAATTACATTTCTTTGTTCAATATGTTTGTGTTACCTTTAGGCATTAGCAGCTCTCCGTGCATCCTTAAAACCAGAATCACCTGCGTTATCCATGTTAGCCAATGAAGTAGAAAAATTAGCAGGAGAACAGATGCGACTGGAGGCTCACTTAGCGAGGACAGACACTTGGGCAGAACACCTGGGGCGGTGGCGGGCCTCCGTGCATAGCGCTGAGGTACGCTAGGATTAACTCTGATAAACTCTGAACATATTACAATAATTTTATAGCAAATAGCATTATATTAAGATTTCTGAATACCCTCGACTTCTCAAAGGTAACTTAACTTTAAGACGTTGTCACAGATTAATACAGATGATACGCTCCGCAAAATCATTTAAATAAAAGGCGACAGCTCAGCGGCTCAGCGCCAAGGTTGCGAGTTTGTCCGAAAGGGATATCGCGGCCTCGGCACATAGGCAACGGAAGGAACACGGGTGGGTTTTAGTCAGCAAAAGTCTGGCACGCCAACCCGCTCCGCCCAGAGCGGGAGAAGTTATTTGATAATATCCCACCCAAAAAAAAAAAAAAAGTTCGCACAGTGCTATTATCTACAGTTATATTCACCTAGAAGTTGCAGGTCTATTTAAATTCTTGTTTCCAATTGATGTTATTTCCACTTAAATAAACATCAACTTTATGCAAGTGTAAATAAAGTTGATTTTAAACTGACTGGTACTGTTAAAAAGTCTGATAAAAAATATGAAGTTGTAGCGCAAACTGAACCTTATGCTTACAGTTGTTTTTCCTAAAACTCGTGTTCATGTAAACAATGAAATAAATTGCGAACGCAGATAACGTTATGCTGACTGAATTGACCCGACAAGACGCGCCCGCCGCGTTCTTGTAGCTTCATACCTAAAATGCAGAGTGCGCCTTCTGTACCTACTATTTATTCTGTGACGTTGTTTAAAGATAAAAGTGATTTAAGCACTGTAAAGTATTTGAAACAAAATGGCAGACAAAATGAGACTTTAACGACGTCTTAAAATTGAGTTGCGAATAATCTCTTGCACACACTTTGATTTGGATAGAGTGAAGATGTTTATTTAGCAGTAGTAGATAGTTGTAGAAGATTTTTATTCCTATAAACTAAAATAAACGTCAACTTTCTGGTTCTAGCTAGCACAAAAGGTGAGGATAGTAGACAAATTGAACAATACTGACATTTATTACAAGAACTAATAATATATTTTGTTATTTTAGGTAATAGATGAATCTAAGCCGCCCCAGTTTGTGATAGTGGTACATATGGCGGAACAGGAATCTATGAACGAGGACGATAGGCCCGAACAAATAACTACAGGATGGGTGCTGCTTAGGACTTTGAACGAATTTCAGGTATGTCCTCCTTTTCATAATTATGGATACATATAGTATCGATTTCGATAGCGGTGATCCTTCGAAATCACTTCCTTGCGTGTGCCCTTAGATGACTTGCTAGATCGAATTTTGTTTTGAACACCCGATCACAACTAGAGCAATAAAGAAAGTTTATTATAATAAAGTGACACGAAGCAATTTCTGAGAAGCGCCAAATACTCAAAGAGAGTCCTAAGCCCTACACGTATACATACAACACTGTAAATAGTTGGCCTATTTACAGTGTTGTATGTATACGTGTAGGGCTTAGGACTCTCTTTGAGTATTTGGCGCTTCTCAGAAATTGCTTCGTGTCACTTTTAAACCATACCCAAAACAGGGTGTATCATGTATAGACACCTTTGTTCTCTTTTTACAAAAGTTTAAAGTTTTTCACTTCACTTGGTCATATTAAACTCAATTAGCTTTTCCGTAGCACTTCTCTTAATCTAAACTAAAATTATTATAAAGATAATAAGATTTGATTTTATGTATGTTTGTTTGTTTGTAACGAATAAACTCAAAAACAACTGGACCGATTTAAAAAAATCTTTCACACGTAGAATGCTATATTATCACTGAGTAACATATGGCTAGGCTATGATTTATAAAGATATCACGCGGGCGAAGCCGCTGGCGGAGGCTAGTGTTAAATAATAGTGTCAACTTCATATGTGAAACAACTAATAAACTGTTAATTTTCAGGAATTACATCGAAAGTTACGGCCTATGTGTGCAGAGTTAAAGAATTTAGAACTACCAACGAATTCGTTCAAGTTTCTATTTGGAAAGAACGACAAAAATTCTTTAGAAAAAGCGAAAATTTTAATACAGAAATACTTAGAAGTAAGTTTATTTGTAGCTCTCAAGGTTCAATTTTATTTAGCGATGGCACTTACAGGCAGGTTTCTCCCTCTTACCTTTTTTAACGAAATATAGCGCTATCTCACTCTGACATCTTAAGCTTTGCAAAGCCAGCCATCGCTAAATAACCAAACATTTTTAAAATTTAAAATAAACGAGCGAGCTTTACAGTTGTCGCATGTGGTTTGTAAGATCTGAAATCTTTACTGACAGTACCAACCTCTCGGAAAATGGGTTGGTACGCACGGCTACACATCAAGCTATACATTTCCAGTATAAGCTGACCTCACATTGTACCGAAATCCTATACAATGCGAGATCAGCATACACTGGAAATGTATAGCTTGATGTGTAGCCGTGTGTACCATCCGATGGCCAACCCTAGCACCGCGCGGGTCGCGCGTCAGATCAAATAGCGCGCGCTTCCCCGGCTTCCTGTTACACACTTCCGTCCCTTTTCACGTTATCACTCCCACAGATTGCAGGAAAGCCAGAGGAAAGATGTTACACATAGAAAACTATGATTACTCTCGTTATTATATAACTTTTTGCCGTAAAGAATATAGTCGAATCGATTTATTTTCAGTTTGTTTTAGAAGATGACAGACTAAACCAAAGCGAGGCTTTGTACACATTCCTTAATCCCAGTTCGGAGTATTTGAAGCAGGGTGACTTACCAAAGAAAAATAAATTCTCCTTTTCAACTTTATTTAAGAGGTAATGGTGTTTATTATTTATTTTAGCTGACCCCAACACGGTTGGGAATCTTGTGATCGTGTTTTTTTTTTATTTCTCGAGATTTAATTCCAATTTGTATGGTGTGTGTTTTATATGTTTTGACTTGTCAGAAAATGAAAAGAAGGAAAGAAAATTGATTTATTGAGACAAAAGCACAGGAGACCACAAATAAAACTAAAATACACTCACAGTAACAAAAAAAAAAAACAGAAAATCCTATGCGAGATCAAAAGGCTCCTATCTAAGCATGATGCTGCGACATCCCTGGTATTCTGATAGGGCCCGCAGTAAATGCCCGCCATATTAACACTTTGAAGGACATTAAACGTCCATAGGCGTTATAACAATAAAACTTTTATTGTATCTCGTTCAGTGTCTTTGAATGCGTTAAATTGTGTACTGTCTCAAAATACCCTTGTAAATGAATTGTGTACTGTCTCAAATTATCCTTGTAAAAAAAAAAAATATAAACAATCGAATTGATAACCTCCTCCTTTTGGAAGTCGGTTAGAAACGTTGAGTTTTACAAGGATAATTTGTGACAGTACAGAATTTATAATTTGATGCAGTACAGGTTGCACAACTTATACTGTCATTGGCATGGTGCCGGTTATGTCAAAGAAAAATACAGCTTGAAACGTAATATTGCATAGATCATTTATTTATAAGGTCCTTCTAAATATTATTTATTTCTATCGATATAAACAGCACGAGTAGTGAAGCAACGAACAGATCATCGCAGGAAAAGGAACAGTTTACGCATTTATCTGCAGATGAAGACGAGATATCATTATACCTAGACGGCAACGGTTCTGACAACGCTAGCAAGCCTATGACCAGTTCCTTGCGTGGTAAGTGGTACATTATCATACCTTTCGTCTGTCATCTTCTACTTAATAACATCTTAAATTCACTGACAGACAACGCACAGCCTAAACTAGTGGGTCTAGAAGCATGAAATTTTGCACAATTTCCTTATACTGGGTCAAAATAAATTAACTAGCGAAACTCCGCAGACGTGATAGGTATATATATAGCTAGACCTACCAGTTTAGGCTGTGTGTTGTCTGTGATTTAAATGAAAATTCTTCAAGTTTGCTTATGAAAATCCCGGTTATTCCACTAATCCCCATTGACAATCCCCATCAATGGGGCTTTGTGAACTTTATTGTCAATAAATCCCCATCAATGGGGATTTCAGGACATGAGTTCACAAATCCCCATCGGTTTATAAATAAAATAAGTCTTTGAAAATAGTAATAATATATATTTACCCGTAAAAATAGTCTTTATTTTTTTCATGCGGCAATATTAAATTAACACCAAAGGTAATTCTGTTATGAATTTAAAAGAATATGATTCAGCTAAAATATGTGTCACCATAGAGGAATTGCTAGGAATTCAGAAAATGAATTGCTTAATGTGGCCGTTTTAGGCCCTTGAACACATTGATTATTTTTTATACACAAACAAATGAAAGTATCGGTTATTTTAATAGCCTTAGTGTAAAATATTTCTGTCATGTCATATTACAGTAAGATGAACTTTACTACAAATATAATCTTTTAGAAATCAACTTTTAAATTACTTTATGGTAACTTTGTGATTAATTATTGTAGAACTTTTGTTTAGGTGGTGCCACTTTTATAAAAAAAAAAATATCGTGAATAAATATCCTTATTAAATCAAAATCACTCAGTGATTATGATTATGTGTATTACATTCACTCAGTGAGACATCCAAATACGTAGGTTTTAAGACGCTCATATCAGCTTTATGATAGAATAGTTTTCTGTAATGATGAAAAATACATAGTGACGCAAGCAAATAAAGCAAAAATATAAATATAATATATGTATGTAAATATAAATATAGTATAAATATAATATATGTGTATTTGAGTCTTCAGATACACATATTTGAAGACTCAAATATGTGTATCTGGATGTCTCAAGAAGTGGAAGAGATCTTTTTAAACGTTACCGAGATATTCATTTTTAACAGTAGTATTAATAATAATGTAAAGCTATGTGACTGTACTAGAAAAATAGGATAGTAATATTTGGATGTCTCACTGAGTGAATGTAATAGATTTTCATTTAATAAGCATCTTTATACACGAGATTTTTTTTTTATGAAAGGGTACCACTAGACTTTGGCTCTAAATTTTAATTTTTATTTTTATTCTAACATTATTATAATATACATCTAACACTAAAATATATAAATTATGAACAAGTATACAGAGGAAAAAAAAACAGAATGAAGGGAGAGCTGATTGGGCATCAAAAAATTTGTCCGCATCGCTGTCAGTGGGAAAAGTGCCCAAAAGGTAAACAAAAGTTCTACAATAATCAACCACAAAGTTACCACAAAGAAATTTAAAAGTTGATCTCCAAAAGATTATATTTTGTTGTAAAGTTTATACTGCAATATGACATGACAGAAATATTTTACACTAAGGCTATTAATTTAGCCATTACTTTAATTTGTTTGATTATAAAAATAATCAACACCCGTAAGAAATAAAGACTTCGTGTTTCTTATATAATAATTATATTGTTTGTGTTTTATTTTTAAACCGATGGGGATTTGTAAACTTTTTGTCCCTCAATCGGGATCAGTGGGGATTTATGGACAAAAAGTTCACAAATTCCCATTGATGGGGATTGTCAATGGGGATTTGTGGAATAACCCGAAAATCCAATCGGACTCGGGTTGTCATACAATAATGTTCCCACTGCTAGGACTCAGGTCTCCTCTCTGTGAGAGGGAGTGAACCGTAATCCACCACGCGGGACCTGTGAAAGTTTGCGAACGCCATATGTCTTCGAATTTTTGGTTCTAGGACATGCAGGTTTCCTCTCGATGTTTCCTTAAGCGTATATGGATACCGTATTTGCTGTTATATTCTTATAACATCCAATAATGTTCTGAACCATTTTATTTTTACCGATTACCGATACCTTCACACTCGTTGGTCAGCCTACACAATTTCGTGCTAATATCACACTATGTATTCGAAACCTGGCTACATTATGAAAGACTGTTAATACTCATTCTTCAAATAATAAGAAAAGAAATCTCAGTATAATATTTTACGTTATCAGGCGCAGGTGCCATGGCGGAAGAAAGGGATAGTATAGCAGAGCCGTTGTACGCGTTACTAAGTGAAGTGTTTGACATGCGAGGTGTGTTTCGGTGGCTCAGGAAAACGCTGGTCACCTTCGTGCAAATCACGTATGGAAGGACTATTAACAGGTAAGAAGATAGTTGTAAAACTGGAGTAGAGGTTCGACTTGATACATATCACTTGTCAGGAAAATGGTGCCTTTTATGAGTAACCAAATAACATGTCGCCGGTTTTCCCCGAAGGGTTAGGCAGAGGTTTACTCATAGTATACCCACGTTTTGTCAGCTATACTAAATTGACAATTTTTTTTTTATATTAAAATATAAAGTACTTGTTTTTTTTTACTATAAGCTATGTCTAGTACATTTCCATGTGTACGTGTCATTTTGTAGTCTTGTCGTTTTCTCAATAAAAAAATAGAAAAAAAAATACTGCAGTTTCGGCAGAAGTGTGTATCATAAATCTTAATTTGCAGGCAGATCAAAGAGACTGTGACGTGGATATTCTCTGAACAAATGCTGCACTACTACATCAGCGTAGTTCTCAAGTCCTGGTGGCCGGGCGGGACCCTGTCTGAGAACACCTCCAATAGAAACTTCCAAGATAAAGGTAAGATTTCGTTGCTAATGTGTTAAGATCAACGATTTCTGAAAGTTTACAAGCCGTGTTAAAGAACTACGTTCCAAAAAATCTAAGTAACTATACTTCCCGCGGTAGTTGTTATCTGCTGTAAGAATTAGCGGCGCTCTTTACGCAGCGCGAGTTCTTGGTAATGCTTTTTCAAACATCTGTGCCAAGCGTCGTGTCGCTGTGAAAAATGACCCGTGCGTTTTGTTTGTAAGGTAAAAAATGTAATTGAATATTGTTTTTTTTTATGACGCAGAGCATACGCGCACGTTAGCACTACAACAGCTGAACGAGAGCGTGCTGGACGCGCTGTCGTCGCTGGTGGGCGCGCAGGCGGCGGCGCGCGGCGCGCACAAGTTGTTCCACACGCTGCAGGACACCACGCACAACAAGCAGCTGTTCTATGTGAGTACTCACTGTGCAGCGCTGCAGCGGCTGAGCGAGACCGTGCTGAACGCGCTGTCGTCGCTGGAGGGAGCTGTTCCACACGCTGCAGGACACCACGCACACCAAGCAGCTGTTCTACGTGAGTACTCACTGTGCAGCGCTGCAGCGGCTGAGCGAGACCGTGCTGAACGCGCTGTCGTCGCTGGAGGGAGCTGTTCCACACGCTGCAGGACACCACGCACACCAAGCAGCTGTTCTACGTGAGTACTCACTGTGCAGCGCTGCAGCGGCTGAGCGAGACCGTGCTGAACGCGCTGTCGTCGCTGGAGGGAGCTGTTCCACACGCTGCAGGACACCACGCACACCAAGCAGCTGTTCTACGTGAGTACTCACTGTGCAGCGCTGCAGCGGCTGAGCGAGACCGTGCTGAACGCGCTGTCGTCGCTGGAGGGAGCTGTTCCACACGCTGCAGGACACCACGCACACCAAGCAGCTGTTCTACGTGAGTACTCACTGTGCAGCTGCACACGCTGCAGCGGCTGAGCGAGAGCGTGCTGGACACACTGTCGTCGTTGGTGGCGTGACTATACAGTACTTTCACAGTTATTTTACCTCTGACATCAGCAATCCATCTTATCCACCTTATTGTAACGAGAATAAAGATCACTGTGACTTTGACAGACTTGTCAGTGGCAACAACCCAATTGCAACAAAGATTACTGTGATTTTGACAGTGCTGCCAAATCAGAGGTAAAATAACTGTGAAATGACTGTACGTCGGGACTCATTATAAAGTTGGGGCGAGTAGTTACAGAACGAGCAAGGAAGTGAAGCACGGTGTTGCCATCGACTGCAAAAAACGATTGCGCGGTGCTCGTGCAATTCTTATTTTTAAATCTGTATGTAACCCAAAACACATAACTAGTCAGTACTCAGAACTGCAAAGATTCTTGTGCACGTGAGTGCCATGAGGCATCTTGAATTTGAGTAAGATTAATCATCCGAAATGTCAGACAGCTACAACAAAGGCACCATATATTTTTAGTAAGACAGGTATGCGTCAAATTTTACCGACAAGCCAGAACGTTTGGCAACATTACACGCGAATAGTACGGTCTAAATACTAACAATGTATTTTGAGTATAACATATTTTGAAAAAATAAACAGCATTTTTTCTACGGCATCATATATTTTTGCGCTAAAGTATATACTTACAAACAAAAGAACATATCTTACTTACCGTATACCTTTTTAGAAGACAAGATTAGCCAAACAACTTAATCGCGTAATATAAGGGTAAACTACGGTCTGAATGGACTTTAAATCGCAAGAGAACAACGCAAACAACGAGCTTAACGAACTCAAATTAATAACGAAGTGCTTATTACTACAAAAGTGCATTATTCTGGAAACTTTATACTACAACGACACCCTCGTTTCATCGATTCCCTCGTAAGTGCTATATTAGTCCGATTTATCTTTAGTACCCATATAAGATCGTAATAGCGAATACATTCCGATACCTGTGACAACTACACACGATATTGGTCCTAAAGCGCACACAGACATAGCTATAACCAGTATGATCATGCCAACAATTACAATGTACAGTCTTGGACTCATCTCCGGTTTACATGCCGTTAAGGGACTCACTGACGATATTCTGGCCTGATTTAGGAAAACAGCTGATTTACTTTCTGATGTTGGACTCATTCTTTCTGATGTTAACTCGACGGACGTGTTCTGTAAAGTCTGATTTACAGTCGATATTTTGTCGAGAGGACAGCCTTCGACAGATGTATTCTGTTGTGTTCGGTCTATAATATTTATTTCTTCTGAAGTTGAGGCCGAGACCACGATACTTTCCACAGTCGTGTTCTCAGCTGATAGTCCTTCTGGAGTCGGTCTTACGACTGATGTTCTTTGTGCAGTTGGACTTATGATCGCTATTGCCTCTGTTGTGGGCCTCACGACAGATAATTCTGCCGGAGTGGAGCACACTCCTGACACCGATACAAGTCCTGGAGTGGCGGTCACGTGTGATATAGTCTGCAAAGATAAACGATCAAGTTTATTTCAAATGTACACTTCGATGTGGCCTTCAACATCATCATCATTTTAGCCGAAAGACCATAGGCCTCCCCAAGCACCGCCACTTCGACCGGTTCTGTACTTCCCGCATCCAGCTGATTCCTGCTGCCTTCACAAAGTCATCGGTCCTTTTAATTAAAGTACTTTTAGCAAAAATTGCCCTTCATACCATAGACATCGTGAAAAGAAAGCCAGATGTTATCCTTTTTAGTACTAATTATTACAGTAAATAAATGCAATACTTACACTATATGAGATAACATCTGGATTGTTTATGTATAAGATCTTCTCACCAAGTAAACTTTCTGTAAAGAAAAATCATTTTAAGGTCCTCTCTATTGGATAGAAATTCGAGCGTAATCCAAGATTGTAGGTATTCTCACCACTGCCTCCAACTCCTATACTATTCAGCTCGTCCAACTCTCCCTTCCTTATCACAATGGTGCTGTAGTCCTCACTGTATCGATACATCTCGGCTGCTAGTGTTGTCGTGAAGTCCTCAGTTTGCTTGCTTGTGATGAACCTCCGTTGTATCTCGTTGAGGAAGAGAAACGCTCTGGATCGCTGGCATAGCTGAAGATCAATAACATTGGCGTTACATTTCGTTACAGACACAATTAAATCTAATCCTTCTGCACTAAACATGATCATTAGTAATCGCTTTTCTATTGGATGCTATATTGACTTCAGTCTGAAATAAATTGTAGGTGGATTTTATTGTCGTGTTGAGTGATATCTCGGATCTGGAATTCGGTATTATTTACATACTAGTAATTTTTTGAATTCTATTTCTTGAAACATGTAATATTTATTTTGCATTAAACTCGCGACAATCTAAGAAGCCCGATTTGACACCTATCAAAATACTTTGAGGAGTGATGGGGAAAAAATATCGGTTGCTTTGAAAACCGATTCTCGAGACATATCGATTTATCATACTTAGAGTTTGTAATCGACAATTTATCTATATTGCTTAAAACTGATTCTTGAGGTGTATCGTTTTATTACACGTATAATAAAACGATATACCTCAAGAATCATTACCAGGTAAATAAATAAATTCATTAAATTTGTAATATTTTTATTAATTTTTGTCACTGGATGATCCAGATTTTTTTTTATCAGTGGAACTGTCTTCGTCAGTTACCCTTATAATAAATGAATTTTCAATCATATAGTCAAAATATACGTCTCTTCTAAAGTCTTCCGTTATAATTTTCTTTCGATCGATTTTGTTTTTTTATGTTTAAACATTTAATAATAGGTTCAGTAATTATACGTTTTTCTCTTTTCTAAATGTAATGTTTGTAAATGTACCTATCGATTTTTTAGAACATCGATTTTATTCGGTCATAACGCCGACTTTAAACGGTCCGTACACTTCAGCAACAAACCCAAAGACTTGTAATAACGTCCTGTCGGAATATTAATCAACGATTAATTCGTGTTTTTGAGTGCATTTTTCCAATATAAAGTGAAACTTGGTGCTTACGAATAATAACTCCTTGTTATATAGTCTATGGATAACTTATTAACTAATAGGATTATGAATTTGATATTTCGATTTCTTACGTAGACGTTCATACAAGGTTATCGAGGCATGTATAATGAGAAACGTCATATCGAGCTTCTTAGATTGTCGTCGGTTTAGTATCTACCTAGCTGCAGCAGATATTACAGATTTAGCTCCAAGCTCCAATTACAATATTTTAGTCTAATATTCAGTTAGCAACAAAAGTCTGAGATATAATATAACATTGTAAACATGACTCGCACAAGTTGCGGTCTGCTGGGCCCTGAATCGACAGCTGTCTTTTAGATCAACATTGCCGTACTATACCGCGAATGACAGGTGACAAGATAATTACAAATATTTGGCACGCGCTGCGGGACTGTCCCTAGACATTAACTATACATTCCTTATTTTAGGTTTTCTTTTATCTCTTGATTTAAATTGTTTCTTGTCAGTATACCTGATGGACAAAGTGTTAATAATTTTTAACCAACTTCAAAAAGGAGGAGGTTATATATATATATATTTTTTTTTTAATGTTTGTCGACCGATTTCTCCGTCAATTGGGGAACGATTTTGAAAATTATTTTTTTGGTTGTAAGGGTAAGCTCCCAAAGTGGTCCCATATAATTTTTATTAATTTTGCTTGGATAGTTTTTGAGTTAGCTTCGCTAATATGTATTTTTCCCACTTAGTCTATGTGGATGATATGATGATAAGTTCCTGTCACTGATATTAACATAGCAGGTAGTGGTATTCGAATTTGTGTGGGGTAGGTACCAAGACTAAAAAGATTTAAAAAATTTTTTTTTACAAAAAATACAACCGACTTCCAAAAAAACACTACAAAGTGATAAATAACTTTAATTTCGGAAATAGTTGTCTTTGGTTTTGAATTATGGTTTTTTACCAACGACTTCCGAAATTAACGTAATTTTTCACTTTGTAGTGTTTTTTGGAAGTCGGTTGTTTTTTTTTGTAAAAAGACTTATATTAACAGTTCGCTATGGCAGGAAAATCTAATATTTTGGCATATTTTTGTTTTTGGCTGCCGCGTTGATCATGGTTGAGGTCCTGGGTTCGATTCCCAGATAAGGCACAGTATTATTGGGTTTTTCCATAGGGAGTTTTTGAGTAGTAGCCAGGAATCTGGATTGTGTCCTATTACATGAGACATAAAACATAACTGGTGAAATGTGGGTTTACTACATATACATATCTGCCTAGCCCCTCGGGGGTTACAAGCGTGATGTTATGTTTTAGTTTTCAGAAGTAGGTACGTACAAGCACAAAGTGCACAGGGCAACTGATAGAAATCCGACGACTGACGAAACACGAAGTTTGCCGAAGGACATTAAGAAAATAGTTGTACTGTAGATCTATCAGAAAAAGAAGTTGGTTCTTTTATACGGTAAATACATTGTTGTTTTACAGCTCGCGTGAAGCGCAACACTATACTGACGCTTTGTAATCAAAATAGCATAAAACTTATTTTCGCATACTTTTTCAGTCTAGCATGTATTTTAGGAAAGCCGTAAATCAATTCAATGAGCTCGAAAAAGTACGTAAAATGCTCCGACTGAAGTATCATTTAAAAAACAATTTCTCTGTAAATATTAAACTAGAAAGATATAGACTATACGAAGATGATAAATTACAGAAATTATATTTAAAATCAATCTACGTTAGAAATAGTCGTGAGTGTTTTTATGATATTTCGAGTGGGTGTTTGATGATAAACAAAATTAATTATGTCTTCATAGTTATGAGCGGACGTAAGTGTTTTAAAATCCATCTCACACATCATAACGTTCATTGACAGCATTTGGCTAGTCTAACATCTAACATTATGTCATTTTAATGTCATTCCATGTCATTCGTAAAGACTGATATTATATTATTGATATATATTGTATATATTATTTATTTATTATTGTATATATTTATATTGTATTACAGCCGAGTTCGAACCCAAGGCACGTCCTCTGATTTTTCGGATTCATGGGCGTATTGTATAATTTTCACTTGAAAACATCGTGAGGAAACGGCATGCTTGAGAGATATTTCTCAACGGCATGTGAAGCCAAGTCAGAGGCTCATGGGTGGCTTTAAAACTCTGTCACCAGGTTAGTCACTAACCACACGAAAAGAAGAAGATACCGTATTTTAAGTGTATGTAATTTTATTAAAGTTTCAAACATGTTTTCCCTTATTTTTCGTTTCCACTTTTGACAACGTTCCACAACAATTCCTAGGAAATAGAAGCTTCATTAAGGTTGAAACTGAACGCGATTAGCACTTCTAAACCGCATTTAAGAGCTGTCAATGTCAACCTACTTACTTTATCTGTTATACAGAAATACAAAAAGTCATCTTCAGCGATGTAGTGTAGTAGATATATTCCATGTGAGTACGTCATCTTGTTGTTACATGGCGGCAACTTGGACAGGACTTGCTCGGCAATCTCCGTAAAGTTACCATCGCAGGACGCGAAGTCCGACACTATGGTTCTGTCTGAAGCTACGGCACTGAATACTATTGGCATTGTGACTGTATTAAAACGTTAAAAATTCACTGCACTTAAAAATATATTTTCAAAAACACTTTATTAAATGGCTCTTATAAAAATAATGTAAACACTTATTTTGTTCTATCAGTGACCATATTTTCATTATTCACGAAAGTCTTCATTGTAAGCTCCGATATAATTAAAAGAAACCGGCGTTAACCGCAACGTTTCGCAACAAGCTTGCAGACCGCGACTGATAATACTGGCATACGTCTACACTTCCACAGCCCAACGTGTTACGCCTCCGTATCATACAAATACCGCGCGATCTAAAATTATTGGCGTGTCATTTCGTAGCTAAAAGCGCGTCTTCCACGCTAAAAATGTCGCCGCTTGTGCTTGATATATGTGAATTGGCGCGACAACTGTACGGAAGACGTGGACACCGCGTGCCGCCCGTCACACAAGAGTTTATGTTAAAACACGATCTTTCGCCAAATTATGGGTGAAAGAATTGTTTATCGGTTTATTCATTCGTGCTTTGCATTTTTCACGATTTTTAGGGGATACCGAAAATCTTGAAGATTATTAATTGTACGTATTTAATAGATCTTGAAGCCTGACACGTCCAAATTCTTGGAATTAATAAACTAACGCTTCATTAAAGAGTACAAGATTGACTAATTGTATGTCAACTGAACACTAGATTAAGAAAGATATGCTAATTAATTAACTATTTAGCTAAGAATATGCTAATTAATTGTAAACTCCCTTAACCAGAAATATTTGTTATTTTCAGGAGCTGTTTGAACTGGTACTTCTGGAAGTGTTCCCTGAGCTCAAACGATACCAATAACTCTCTAGGTAAGGCTAGCCATGACAATAGATATAATCAAAGTATAGTTGTAATTTTACAGGGATCATATCCAAAGGACTCTTGCTCGGGGAAATATGCGAATAAAATACTCTTTAAGAGACATTCCTTTACGTTTAAATCGGTCTTTACCATATTGGATACTTCAAAATGACTGCACATATCTTTTTAAACTTATATCACCTTTTAAAATCTTGAAAGCCAGTTTTGAACTTATGGGTCTGACAATTTTGCTCTCTATATTATATTTTTTATGCAAAAACATTACTTGAATTATTTATAAAAAACACGGCCAAAAGTGATGCAAATAATATGTACTTAACAATAATTAAACTTTTTCGATGGTCTTACAGTAAATTATCTCTATAAACCTCTGCAGATATAAATATAAAAGTGTTTATTCAATATTTTTATATTTATAATTATCTCTTTATACCTCTGCAATTATAAATATAAAAATGTTTATACAATATTTTTATATTTATAAAATCTCTTAAACCTCTGCAGTTAATGTTGTTACATTTTAAAATAAAAGGACTTTTGACTTTTTTATAAATATTCCATTGCCACTAGGTCACCTGTGGTCATTTAGAGGTAGATCAATATCTGACGTATTATAATAATAATAACTGTAAGTTTAGATAGTAGTAATGTATTGATCTCATGTTTATGTTCATATACCTCGTTTAACATAAAGATAACGTAGCGGTAATATTTTCCTCTTTATTTTTCGTATTATTCATCTTACATACAGAAATAAAGTCTTATTTATTTGTAACTTTATTGGACATAGATCTTTTTTCTTTCTATTATTAATTGATTAATATTATAAACATTTCCAGTGACCTACATATAATAATATTCATTTTTTACACGCCTAAAATGAGCTATGATTAAAATGTGAAATTATCGTATAGTTTACCTTTAAAATAAGAAAGCTTGTTGCTAATATAATAATTATATAAAAAGTTTATATTTTTGTCGTTGTTTATTAGTGTTGTGCCAAAGAATGCACGTCTGAGTTATTATAAGTTCATGCATCGAACTATAAATATCGACTATGTTCCAAATCTGTTAACTTTATAAGAATTGTATGTACCTGAATGTTGGTCACTGAATCTAGAGAAGTCTGGTATTTGTGCTATTAATGAACAAAAAAATCGACAAAACGTACAACCATGACATTAAACAGAATCTATTTGTATTAATAGTAGCACAATCTCGTCATTTTATCCATATTTTAACTGCCATAGAATGTCATATTTGAAAATATTCTTTAAATCACTCTTCAAGTTCTTTTGACATCTGTAACAATTCCATAGACATTGCATTCCAAATCACGTGAAAAACTAGGGTTGCCTCATTGGTTTTCCTGTCTAATTTTCTCTGTCGTTGACGATAATGCTATACCGTATAGCCCACACACACCACTACAACACTGAATTTATGTTTAGTCATCGACGAAAAAAGGTGCAGTCCTGGGGGGACTACCAAATAGCAAATAGTCCTTCTCTTCCCTATTTAAATTCTTCTAATAAGTCTACTATCAAAAACATTCCACGGTCGAAGAGTTATTTTTTTAAACAGTAATTTACACTAAAAGTTGCATATTATCCTATTATGTTCCCAGTGCTGAGACACAGGTCTCCATTCTGTGAGAGGGAGTGGGCCGTAATCCACCACGCCGGCCCAGTGGGGGTTGGTACCTAGATCAAATTAGCTAACAGACTGAAACTGATGTCCAGTGAGAGTTATTTAATTTGCTATTTGATTTCGATCAGCCAATCACAACAATTGATATGAGGTTGACAGAAACCGATTGTTGACATGTTATAAAAATTGTTGCTTAGAAATTATGATTATGCTTGCTTGAAATTCTAATCTGATCATTGATCTGTTCACTCGTAGACGACAACAAACTGACCTGATACACTGAAGGGTCTTGAACCTTCCAAAATTTTGAGCTGATAACGTGGCGTCCATTAATTACGTGATATTTGCCGAGACCGGGGGATTCGGCTCGACCCCCCCCCCCCCCTTCCTCTAAACGCCTAATGGTATAATAGGACATCGCTTCATCATCGTCATCTATCTCGATCAAAGAATTAATTAAATGCCTGCATTGCCTCCCACCCTTCTAGTCCTACTTTTATATTTTCATTTATATGCTAATTATAATACAATCCAGTTGAGATGGGTAGATAGATTAAAACTTAATAGAGTAGATATTGAACAGTATAAAAATGGTTTAGTGCTTGCCTTTTTCTGTCAAACGCATTGCACCAAGCATTCGTTACGAACGCACCTTTTAATATACGTTTTGCTACTGTTTATACGCTTGTGTATTAAAAGGTGTATTAAAGGTCTTAATTATTGCATGACAACTTACATTTTTTTTTTTTAAATAATGCACTAAAATATAAAAAAGATTTAGTTAAACATTTTTGGCTTTTTATTATGTTTTAAACTTTGACTAGCTTAATAAATTGTGACCATAAAAGTATTCAAAAATTATAAGATTATATAAAATGACAAAAATATTTATAATAATAATAATTATGAATTTATTTATAAGTGAGAGGGGTAGATCTTATTAATTTGTAAATATACTTCATCACAAAATTAAAATTAATGTATCGAATACGTTACCAAAAAATATGTATAGGATGGAGAAATTAAGAGTTTTAATAGATAAATATTATGATGACATAAATCTTAGTCGTTTTCGTAAACTGCTTCTTAGGTTTGCCAGCAAATAAAACAACTTAAAAACTGTCATTTTCTAATATTTTTTTCGAGGAATTATAAACCTACTTCATGTAAGGTATAATATTATGTAAAACTGTCTATTTTTAATACCTTTTTATGTGGAGAATTTTGTTTTTCTGAGGTCACTTCCCGAAAGTCATCATTGTATTGCTAATGTCATAATGTTGCTAGCTTGTCACCTTTTGTGACCTACCCCTTACCTGCGGTGACGTCAGAGAAACAAGTTTCTCGTGTAACCTGTGAACCTATTGTATATCTATTAAGTGTTATATTTCCTGTTGTTGACTAAGTGTAACGACGAGTATGTATGTAACTGTGCGGTTAAATGAAATAAACTAGTACATGTATTTTATATTCTGTATTTTTATTCATTAATTTATCAAACACATTTATTGTCTCATGATATGTGTTTACTTGCGTTCCAGCTCACTTATGCATTGCACGGGTTTAGGTAAATGAAACACGAATATTATTGGGATAATTTCTATTCTTTAAGTCAGTACAATAATAAATTTGACAACAGTTTTAACACCTCTATAAAAGGAGGCTTCAAAGGTGTAAAAGCTGTTTAATTAATATAACTATTAATTTAATTATAATTATTCCCGAACCAATCGTGTCTGATAAAATA
The DNA here is from genome assembly GCA_916701695.1 of Agrochola macilenta. NCBI lineage: Eukaryota > Metazoa > Arthropoda > Insecta > Lepidoptera > Noctuidae > Agrochola > Agrochola macilenta. The sequence continues at coordinate 14,186,669 of OU753560.1, read as the reverse complement.
CTGAAATTTTGGCACATATAGCACTTTTTATAAATTTTAGAATACACGATAAAATGTTAGTATTATCATGTCCAGAAATTTCTCTTCCAGTTGGATTTTATTGGTGTCTTGTTGCCCGTATTATATTACAATGACATTAAAGTAAACGACAGGATATCGTAACGTAAAATAATCTATAATAATTATATATGTATACAATATTATACCCATCGCTGATTACCCACACTACTACTTTCAAAGCATCCGGTATCACAGCACTCACTATATTAGTTTTCCATCCCTTACAAGCTATGTAACAAAACAATGTACATAAAATATATCTTAAAACTATTATGAACATTAGGTATGAAGAATCTGAAATAATTCTTTCAAGCCTCTTTAATTCGTTCAAGAATTGGAATGGATATTTATCGTCTCCATCTAGACATAATTGGGAATTTATAAAATAGTAAAAAAACCAACCGACGAAAAAGAGGATTGCAAGAGTCACAAAAAGAGTTTAATTGTAGTACACATTGTATGCCGTGGTAATCTAGTAACTTGGAACAGGCCGGATTGTTTTCAAGATAACTCCTTCATATGCAATTAGTACCCTTAAGAAATATTAAACATACTATATTTTATTATTGTGTGATTAGTCTTGGACATTTTATACCAACACATACTGACGTATACTTAATAAATAATTATACATATATTCTATATAAAATTCAATATACATACATATGCTGGTTACTAAAAGTATTTTTAATAAGGTGCATTTGACTGTAGTTACATTTCAGAAAAGGAACTTTCGTTATACATATCTTAGTTTTCAATTTCCACAAAAACTGTGTCTATGAACCGCCGTAAAATAGTTTGGAATGAGTAGATAGTTCGTTTTTGTGTTTTAAACGTAATAAATCAAAGAATGAATTATAGAACAATATAAAGATTTGTAATTAGTTTTCACCGGAGCTGTGTCTGCTGACGTCCATCCTAATTCTACCTTAGATTAAAACACCCTGTGAGAGTTTAATACTTTCCAGTTATTGGGTATAATTCTTCTTTCTGCCAGTTAAGTCACGGAATAAAATATAAGTAATTAGTACTAATCCTTGTAAATAGAGTACCTTTCAAGATTCGTTATTATCGATGTTAGATGATCAGAGAGTAAATTAAAAGCATTTAATCAATAATTAATTCTAATTAGGTACTAAATGAATTTCTCTGATATGAGACGAACATGTAACATGTAGGAGGCGAGCCCGCCCGTCAGCCGGCGTTCATTCAACATAAAATCAGCTTCATTTTATATAACGTACAAAGTATAAATAAACTATTATTTACAATATCATTTGGGTCGGTCAACACAATTGGCAATTAAACCTAACTATTTACACTGATATTTTATTGTCACCAATATAAACCTGGTGAGTTTACTCTAAAATCGGTTTGTATTCGAAAGTGATAAAAACTGGATTTATAAATATTATTAGAATTTCCTTCTTTGATAGTAGGTACCTATAGGTGTGCTGTGTCAAATACTACGTATTTATTTTACATACTGGTTACTATACTTTCTCAAGTTAAACGAGGTCGGGATACCATATTACAGCAATCAGTCCCTCACCATAAACTTTCGGTCGTGTCCTATTACTTATAAACGTATGCTTTGACGGGCCTTAAATTACATTATAAATAATAACGTGATAAAGTGGACACTCTTTGTTAGGATATCGTTTATAAGCAACACGGTCATGCACGTGATCCCAAACCTCGGTACATGTAATCTTACGATGTAACTAGATATAACTTTGTTCTATAGTATAAAAGTCACTATCGATCTTCCCCGTGAGCCGCAGGAAACGACCGACAGTTGACTTGTACAAAAATAATAAATATTAATGAATTTATTATCTTTCCTCTTGCACTTCGATATCATGCTGAGATTAGATCCTACCCGCGTCGTGTGCAGGCGAGCACTGCCGAGCGCGGCGCGAGCAGCAGCATGCTATCGCAGTTCTCTCACTTTACATTCACCCTTTGGGTGGTGTCCAGCGATACATTACCTAGGGAATTTCCCTTTTAATTTATTACAAGTAGATACATATATTTACACGTTAAATGAAATCGTCCAGACTTGCTATGCATCTAAACACTTGCCTATCCCTATCAACTATAACAATAATCATATTTTATATAAATATTGTAGTATGCATAACTTTCTATTTTAGAACATTCAAGAATCATGACTGATCTGACGGATTAATAAATCGAACGTCCGCGATGTAGTTGACATGGAATATAGTTACTTGACACATGTACCATCTAGTACCTATGATCTAATCTAGATATAGATACGTATTTATAATCATAATCATTAAAAATAGCTCAGCTTCCAATGTAGTAGTTGTCCTACTGAGTGATCTTATAATACCTAGTTGAGTTCGATTTATAATAAGCTGTAAATTGACAAATATATGTACGTGGATCATGAATGAAAAATCAAAATATTGATTTTTTGAATGGCTTGGATAGTGCTTTATTTGCAAAGATCATGTTCCTAACCTAATGTTGTCGCATAGATCAATAATGTCATAGTCTTAGATTTGTATAAATCGTTTGTGGTATTTGCATATCCACCATATTATGATGCGTTTAGGGGTACAATAATCTCAGTATTTGGGGCACTCTTTGTATTTTCTACAAGTTATTTTGATTAAGAAGCACATGAAGCAACAAGTCGCGATACCATCAATTTGGCATCAGATGGTCACAGTTCTAGCACTCTAATGCCGGCAGCCACAGTATTTACAGCGTAGGATTGTCACATGTGGAGTTAATTTCATCCAACAGCGTAATCCAATCGACGAACCTGATGGTACAGATTGATGGTATGTAGATATTGACGCATCTTACGTTATATGTTTAATTTCGTACTTACTTAGAAACGGAGACACGCGGGTAGACGCTACTGTAATTTACGGTGACGATATAGAATGTCTCGTAGAGTTATTTCCTAAGCTTGCGCTTCGAAAATCGACTCGCGTCGACATCGCACAATCCGGAACGCACGATTAGAAGACGACTGCTAAGTAGCATTCTAGTAATAGTCGTAATAGGTGTTAGTACCGCGGCTCCGTGAAATGTTGAACAATCGCAGATGATATCATCTTTATTAGTTAGTCGTGTCCGCGTCGTGTTGTCGTCGCGACAGGTCCGGTCTATGCGTACGAGTGTAGCGTGACGGGCTCGAAGTCGTCGTGCGTGGCGGGGCGCGGCGCGGGGCGCGGCGGCGGCGGCGGCAGCAGGCTCGTGCCCTCCGGGATGTACACGTTGGTCACGCGCTCCTGGAACACGCCTTTGTTAATATCTTGTCTCATAAGCCCTATTTACACGATGAAAGTTTCTTGGGGTGTTGATAAAAAAAAAATTGTCCGTCATGTGGAGTTTAAAAAATATTGGACACGTATATAATCAAAAGATTACGGCAATACATTGAGATAAAATGTGGCTTGACGTCACTCCCCGGTAGATTTTATACTGACTTGTGACGTAGCGAGCCCCTACTCCCCAAATGTTTACGTTTTATCTAAACTATTTTTTATTAATATGATAAAGCTAAAAATATGTGTCTAATATTTTTTTATTATCTGACTGACGGACTTAATAGTTTTTTTTTCCCCAGTTCACATCCCTAATCCCGAAATAACAAATTACTTGTATCGTCTAAACATTATTTCGGCAGTGCAACTTTTATTGTTGCTTCAAGTAATTAAATCGCAGAGTGTAAATTATTTTTAAAAGATGAAAATCTTGCAGAGAAAAAAGCGAGAGAAGCGGCAGAAGCCATGACTGCCAGGTCTGATAGCAAACGAGAATTCGCTTTGAGTGGACAAATTGCAACGGTTTTGGTTATTATAATTTATGTGTTTCCATTCAAGACCAAAAAAATCTGGGGCATTCAAGGCCGTGTCCTTCGGTTACCTGATTCTTGTCGTATTTGAAGATGCCCTGGAACCTATTAGTGCGACGTTCGATGGGCTCGGCGCTCCCGCCGCTCGCGCCGGTGTTGCAGCTGTAGTTGGGGTTGTGGAACGATATGTGTCCGCCCGAGTCGCGGTAGTTCTCCTTCAGGTCACCGTCGCGATCTCGACTCATTTTCACTGAAAAAGGGACTTATTTATGTTTCTTCTTCTTTATGTACGTAGATATGGTGTTAAAAGGAGATAGAGAAGTATGATAGATGTGCGCCGACCACACATACATTGGAATAAGGGCAAGAGAATAATGACCAGGATACGGTGTTAACAGGTTCACTGAGTGCACCAGCACTAGGGCCGGATTTAAGGCAGGGCTACAGGGGCCATGGCCCCGGGCCTCCCGAAAATAGGGGCCTACACAATTTGTTTTTTTTTATAAAAAAAAAAAAATTGTTTCCAATACGCTAAATTTATCCCTCGCAAACTTCCATTCGCCTAACATTAATCTTTTTTCTTTTGTATATTTTTTGTACTATTTTATTTTTAGTGTTATTATTTTTAGTCAGTATTTGATTGAAAACTATGTTTTTTTTTTTTTCGTCTGGTCCTATAAAAAAATCGGTGCCTCCACTTCTTGGTTGCCCCAGAACCTCCACACACCTTTAAATCCGGCCCTGACCAGCATAAACAATAACTAGTCCAGTAATCAAACCTGAATACGGGACAGAGAAAGGGCTAAATTGTATCGTCTTGATGTCCAAATCCAAAGAATGGGAAGTTGTATAGTAGAATTAGTTTGTTGAATTAGTGATTTTTTCGCGTGACTTCAACATCAGTGCAGATAATGCCATCCACGAAGACGCGCCCAACCCTTGTTCCTAATCGCTTACAGTACAAGTGTGCAACATACCGCTACTGTTTTAGGTTTGTCGTGTTTACTAATTACCCACTCATAGCATAGGTAATTAGCGTGTATCGATAATACTAAAACACTCGCGGAATGTTGCACTCTTGTACTGTTAGCGTTTAAGTGCGAATTTCACCAATGAAACTGAATGCGTTCAGCACATCCAAACGCGTTCAAGAGCTGTCAGTGTACAATATTCCATAACAATTTTGACACTGACAGCTCTTGAACGCGTATTAGAAATGCTGATCGCGTTCAGTTTCATTGGTGAAATCAGCCCTAATTCTAAGATATTCGGAAGCCCGAGCTGGGTTGTTTTCCAGCAGAAAGAAATGATTCAAAGTAAATGACGTTGCCTTTTGAAAAGACTAAATATTTTAGATTCACTTCTAAACTTACCGCAAACGAATGCAATGACGACAATCCCGAGGATGATGAAGCACATGATCGCGATCATAATGATGATGGCGCCGGTGCTGGTGTCCGGCACGGCGGTGGGGGGCGGCGGCAGACCGTTGTCCTCCTGTATGTCCGTGTAGTCGTAGAACGAAGGGTAGTGTGCCGGCATTTTATTGTCTATGCGGATCTTGGGCACTAGAACAAATACATAACGTTAAAATTTCAGTTTTGTGAAATCTTATTATTTTTTAAGCTGGTAAATTATCAAATAACTTCTCCCGCTCTGGGTGGAGTGGGAGGGCGTGTCAGACACACCCGTGTTCCTTCAGTGTTGCCTGTATGTTGCCAGGGGCCACGGTATCCCTTTTGGACTTTCCCGCGACCCCGGCAGGCATCGGTCCCAGCAGACCCCTTCTGTTGTGCTGACATCTGTTTGAGGCGCGCGCGGAACACAACGCGCCGTCGACTCGGGCAGAAATCTTTCCTGGCATTTGCCAAATCGATTGCCGAATTTCTGGCAAGAAACGAACAACCACAATACTTACCAGTCGAACAAGGTGTCGGATCAGGGTTGTCCGGGCAGGCGCATATGTAGTCATGTTCCCTGAAGAAGCAGAGATTAGAACATCCGCCATTATCTTCCTTGCAGGGGTTCCAACCGTGTTGCTTTTCAGACGACACGGCTTTTATCTCCATGGTCATCTCCAAGTCAGTCCTCAATGCTGTCACATTCTTGCCAGTTTTCTTATCGGCCCTCATTACTGCCTTCTTGTACCAATCCGTCCAGTAGATGTAATCGGTGAACTGGAGAAAACATTGTACTTTAGTAACGGAAAAATACAAGCAGTAAAACCCTATCTCGACCGGGATGAAGTATGATTCATATTACCTGTGTTAGTCCAGTTTGCGGTATTTCGATGATGATCTGAGAATGGAAGGGTAAAATAATAGTATGGGTGGTTTTGGTTGGCCCTAGGCTACTTTTTTTATCGCAATCTCTTGGTGACGCACCTGGTGGTGTATCGTGGGTAAAAAGAAGAGCTGTATATTTGTGGGTAAAAGGGAGAGGTGTATCGAGGGTAAAACGGAGAGTTGTATTGTGGGTAAAACGGACAGTGTACCTGTGTCATTCCGAAAGGATTCTTAGCCTCAGGGATGAGCTGCACTCGATGTTGCCCATTCAAGTCGGAAGTATCGATTCGATGTCTCAAAGCATCGGTCCAGTACAGCCTCCTGTCTTTGTAATCGATCGTTATTCCGTTGGGAAAACCGACATCTTGGATCACGATAACTTGCCGTTGACTGCCGTCTAGGAAGGCTCGCTCGATGCATGGAGTTTGACCCCAATCGCTCCAGTACAGGTACCTAAAACAAGAAAAATAAGAATTAATTGTTCGTGTTTTGAAAAAGGAATTGACTTCAGTAAGTCTATGGTTTATTTCTTGACTACATACCCTTTAGCTGGAAACAATGCTAGTGCCCTGGGTTCACTTAGATTGCTGAGCAAAGTTTTCCTAGAAGATCCATCCAAACGTGCAACTTCTATGACCTGGAACCAAATATTACAACTATATTAAAGTAGCTTATTTGAATCATAATTTAAAGTCTTCTATTTGGTTTCGATTCCCAGGTCGGGAAAAATATTATTGGGTTTTTCTAAAAGGAATTTCTCAGTAGCAGCCCGGAGTCTGGATTTGTGCCCCGTTGATGGTAATAGGCTCGCCCTTATTACATGGGACTTAAACCATAACTGGCAAAATGAGGGTGTACTACAGTTACAGCTCTGCTCAACCCTTCGGGGAAACAAGGCTTGATGTTATATCTTCATCGTTATTATGTACCTTGTATTCGTTGTCAGTCCAGTAAATGTTGTTCGCGATCCAATCGACTCCCAAACCGTTAGGGATGCCCATGTTCCCTTTGATGACGTCCTTCGTATCACTCATGTTCATCATGTTGATCGACCTGTAATCAAAACATCTCTTTAATTTCTGTACCGTTGCAGTTCAAAGGTTTTTGATGTGTAATATCTTCCCTCTTGCTTTCCTGCAAACTGTGGGAGTGATTTCGTGAATAGGGACGGAAGTTTATTACAGGAAGCCGGGGAAGCGCGCGCTTTTTTATTTGACCAATGAGCGCGCGGTGCTAGAGTTGGCCGTCACAAACGACCTTGACGAGCCCCCGCCCCTCTAATGTTGCTTATTACCAAGGTGAGATGTCACATGTTACACATCGTATGCGATTACTGAAAGGCTCGCTCATTTTTTCTAGATTCTTTCGAATGAAGAATAATCTTATGTTTTGTGGCTAAATGTTCTTGAATTCAAAGACCCTTCATACCTGATAACATCCAAATCGACATCAGTATAGAACAACAGCTTGCGTTCCCAATGGAAGTCCACAGCCACGGCATTTTGAACCTTGAGGGGAAAGGCAACGTCCCATTGTTCCGGAGTATCAAATGAGATGAGAGCAATGCTGGTCTTTGTAGCGAAAAACAGGAAGCTTTCAGGGTATTTCCTGCAGGACTTGGGGTCCGGATCGCTAGCGTTGAAGATTAAGCCAGTGGGACAGGCACACGAGTAGCCCTGAGGTGATCGGAGGCATAAGTGAGAGCATCCGCCGTTGTCAGTGCCACAAGCGTTTTCTAGCTCTCGTTCGCCCTGTGAAAACAAACGAAAATGTAAAATTGACTGTAGGCTTAGTGGAGTTAAGTACCTGGTACTGGTTGAAAGACCTACACTGTCCTCCCATATCTACTAATACTGTTATTTGAAAATATTGTAAAGGCCAATTATTTTTAAAAGAGTAACCGTGGAGTTTCTTGCCGGCTGTTCTCCATAGGAAACGACCAATTGGAACCGTGCACCCTGCACCCTGCTTCTGAAGTTTCATAAGTGCCCATGTAAGTTTATGAGAAATAAATTATTTTGAATTTTGAATTTTGACTCTTCCTGTCTTGCCTTCGGAGAAAACTGGGCTTAATACAAAATGTCACCACATAACTCCAGATTGTTTAGTCTACATACCTGGACAGCGCGGATGTCCATAAGTCCTTCCAAGTTCTTCCTGATAATGATAGAATTCTTGCCATTGACCTTGTCAGCCCTGTGCAGGGCCTGAGTCCTCCAATCAGTCCAGTAAACGTGTTGACCCACAATAACAATGCCGTAAGGATATGGAACATTGCTAAGGATAGTTCTACGATCGTGGCCGTTGAAGTCGGAACTTTCGATAGAGAGGACTTTAGCATCGTTCCAGTATAGACGACCTTCGATTTTGTCGATGGCAAGACCGTTTGGCCACTTGACGTTGTTCTCAACGATGACACGCCTGAAAAATAAACATTGAATTAGTAATGCTACATTCTTGACAAGCTGTATTGCTTTTCATTAGCAGATGACGTGTATTATGTACCTGTTCTTCCCGTCCATATCGGCTCGTTCGATCTTGGCAGATGTTCCCCAATCCGACCAGAACATGTATCCATATTCATAGTGCAGTGCAATGGCGCGAGGAGAATCTGCAAGCAAACATTTTGTTTACGATATCCTGAACAAAATTATTCTATTAAATAAATCGTTAATTTTAGCAAATTATAGGGTTAAACGGGTTAAATATACAATGTGTAACTGAATTAATGCACATGATGAAAATAGTTTGTTCATCGTTTACCTAATTCTGTTATTTTTTTTAATATAGGTAATTTTTTATCCCAAAAATAATTAAAACTACGAAAATTACGGTCACACTTCCGCTATATACTCGTAGTCAAGACAAACCAGAATAGTAGTCGAAGTACCTTCTACGCTAGACTTTAAAAAACATAATATTCTTATTGGTGTATTTGGTAGAGTGCGTTGATTCCGGGACTTGTTAGGTATGTAAATCTTTTGAATATTATCTGTTTGCCTACCTAAGCCGGTCCATACAAGAACTTTTCTGTTAGTGCCATCAAGTTCAGCTACTTCAACACTATTCCTTCCGCCGTCTGTCCAATAAATCTGTAAACAAATTACTCTTATGATGATCATGATAACTTACCGACAGAACCATACGAAGAATTATGTTAGTCGAAAAATGACCCTCCGGAAAACGACCCTCCGAAGTCAAAGTTTTAGTAATTTATTTCAAATAGGCACTTTTGAACGTCAAAATTAACAAAAAACTGGAATTGATTTTGGTCGAAAAACGACTTTCAGAAAATTCGGGCAATATAACTCGAGAAAAAAGAAATAGATCAACAAACCTTGCGACCAGTAGAGTCAATGACAATTCCGTCAACGGTATGTAAACCTTTTCCGATGATAGTCACGATTTCCTTGCCGCCCCTGTTGGCTCGTTGAATCTTCCTTTCGCCAGTATCCGTCCAGTAAATAAGACCTAAAATGGTTGTCTTTATTAGTAAGAAGATTTTTCTTTTAGGAAGATTAGGCATTAATTATAGTTAACAATAGTTCAGCAATTAAAAAGCCTATATATAGTTCAGGTCTTCTTGATGAAAACCTTAGTTCTGTTGCTATTGATGAAATATCTTTTACAAACTGCCATTCGGATACAGTTGTACAAAACTTACTTGTTTTATGATCTACATCAACTCCGAAAGCATTCTTGAGTATGGGCAGCGGTAGTGGCACATCTATGAGATAGGGCACGTCTAGAGAAACTACCCGAATATCCACGCGGTGTGCGAATATCAAGTAATTCACGGGACCGCTGGCGCATGTTTTGCCGTCCTTCTGTGAATCGTGAACATGAAAATGTTAGTTGAAAAAAAAGGTGAGATCTATGATCAATAAACTGCTATATACGAAAAAAAACATATTTCGTAGTGTGTGTCAAACTGTGAGTCGTACGGACCATAAAGACCTTATAGATAAAGAAGTGAGATTATTATTCAGTGATAGTACTTACGCCGATCTTGATTCCAATAGGACAAGCACACGATTTCCCCATAGGCTTCAATAAGCACAGATGTGAGCATCCACCGTTATTCTTGCCGCATCTGTTTACGATAATTGTGTGATTAGTTCAAGTAAGGCCATTTGTGCACATAAAAACCTTAATGCCTAAACTATTTGTAGGTATATTGTTTTAATGAATGGACCTAGCCCAGCTTTGCAAAAAAATATTAAACCCAACGTCTCATTCTTCTTTCGTATCGATAGTATATACGTCTTGTCAAATTACTTGGGCCTATCTAGGTGGCTGGTGGTGGATATTTTCGAGAAGGACCAAAATTATTTTTGAGCAGTGTATTTCAAACTTTGAGGTCCTTACCGGTTGACTCCAAACACTCGTTCTTTGTGGAACACCCTCACATCCATAAGTCCTGCAACGCCAGCACCGAGGGTGCGTCTATTCTTGCCTGTATACTTGTTGGCTGCCTGGATGGACTGAGTGTCCCAATCCGTCCAGAATACTTCGTCGCCGAATAGGTCCAGTCCGAACGGATGGGGGAGGTGCTGGCCTAAAGAAAATAGTTGAAGAGTTTTGAATCTGTGGTGTTACTACGGTGAGCAATGGTATTTGTATGCTTGAATATATATCCACACCTCAAACTGCTTGAAATGTTGAGAATAATATCGTTTGATTCAATTACTCTGCAATATGGTAGGTATGATAAACTAGACAGGTTTTTTTCATATCCTCTACAACTGGTTTGGGAAAATAATTGTGGTTTTGTCAATTAACGTCCTTAGGTATGCTGCATTATAAGGTGTTTTTAAATGAATATCCAATTTTACTTACCTATCAATATAGTCCTTCCCGTGCCATCTAAGTTGGCATACTCAATGGTCTGGTTCCCTCCATCAGTCCAGTAGATGCGACTGTTCTTGAGGTCTAGTGCCAATCCGTTGGGCCAGGTCATGTTGCCAAATATGAGTCTTCGTCGGTTCCCTCCGTCCATGTCCGCGCGCTCAATGCATGGGGAGGTACCCCAATCTGACCAGTACATTACGCCACCTACGAAATAGATGGGTAACTTTCAAATCACATGTGTAATTATTTTCAATCGTTTTTTAATTCGATAAGATACCAAACGAGATTCATTCATCGCTAATCATAAACAATTTTGGGAGAAAAAAATAACAAGATTGTGTATGTTTTTATAATTCCCTGTTTCAGGAAAGGATTGCATAGAATTCCAGCTGTTGAATTTTCTTTTCCCCGTTTGGTATAATACATTATTCTATCGTTATGCTTACCTTTAGGATCCACGACGATGTCCCTTGGCTTGTCGATATTGTCCCACGCTAGCAAGGTCCTCATGCTGCCATCTACATTGGCAACCTCAATCCTGTTGGTACCAGCGTCAGTCCAGTACAGTTTATCAGTCAACCAATCGTATGCTAAACCAGCGGGCCATACTGAAAGGGAATGTTTTATTGTAATATAACTTATTCTATAACAATGTGTATAGCATTAATAATATTAAATAAAAATAATTCAATAAAAAAAATACTTGGCGTATTTTTTTTCTCACATGATAATTATTACATCTTTTAATGTATTAATAATATATTTAAAAAAATACATACTCAAATTCGTTCCCACTATAACGCGTTGCTGTGATCCATTCAAGTAAGCATGGTTGATGGTGTCCTTGTCGACATCTGTCCAGAATATGGAGTTGGTGTTGTGATCCCAGTCCAAAGCCACAGCTGACTTTATCGTCTCTACTGGTATCACCTGAATATCATCAGACAAATTAGAATAGAATACTTCGTAGTATCGTAGTATATTATACGGGAGGCAGCGACATCGATGCGCAACCTGTTAACATGGATTCAGTATATGATTCTGGACCCACCCTTTTTATTTTTTTATTTTTTGGGTGGGAAATCATCAAATGACTCCTCCCGCTCTGGGGAACCCACCCTACGTTGATGTTTTTGGTCAGTTATAAAAAATAAAAAATTGCTGTCTCATATAAATTTTGACTGCATAGGCATTGCACTTTTGTAGGAAACAGCAGATTTTTTAAAATAATTGGTGAAAAATTTCAACGCAGGGGAAATTTTTCGTCCAGTATCATACACTGAATCCATGGTAACAGGCTGTGTCGCTGTCCCTGTCACCCTGTATCGACTATGTTCATAAAGCTGTTCGGTAAAGTTAGAACACATAGTAGCGTTAGCTAACAGCTGATGATTGAGTTTTAGCATGTGTGTCAATGCCGTACATAATTTAATGAGATGTTAGGAATCTATAGCGTCCTCACAATCAGCCGAAAACTATTTGTCTTGTTACCCACGGCCTGGCAATGTACAACATTAATGCATGTGCTAATGAGTAAGCTGATCAAATTTGCTATCTATTTGTGCTAAACTTGTAGGACCTCAAAGAAAAAAGTTAAAAGAACACCTAGGATTGGCTTTTAACTTACCATGTCCAAAGAATCAGTTTGTTTCCTAGGATTCAGTTGTTTCAATCTGATGTCCTTCTTACGAGCATAGAGGAGCAGCTTTTCTGGAGTGTGTTCGCATGATCGGCTGTGTAATAAAAGATTACATTGAAAAAATATTTCTTTGTAAGTTACTTTATAAAACATCCAAAGAAACGATGGATGGGCGTACCCAGGGGGGGGGGGCAGGGGGAGCTACCCCCCCCTGGATTTTGTGTGCCTAATTACTGTTGTCGATAAAAGTTATGTTACAATCACGTTAAGACTTACTTTACAATTACAGTATCAATCAACAGTACAGTACCTATCTTACACAACCGACTTTAAAAAGGAGGAGGTTGTTTTTTTTTTTTGTTTACAATCTTCGTTGATATTTTCGTCAATTGTGGATCAATTTTGAAAATTGTTATTTTAATTGAGTTTTTTTTTATTCAAAATCGGTCCACAATTGACGAAAATATCGATAAACATACGAGTACTTATTAAATAAAAACATACAGACGAACATAGAAACTCTTCCTTTTTTGAAGTTTCTTTAAAAATACGCGAACGCAGCAGCAATATCAAACTATGTAAAACATGTGCGGGGGGGAAATTCTGATTTGCCCCCCCCACCCCTGGGCCAAAAGCTGGGTACGCCCGTCGATGGATGGACTGTGTGAAAGATCAAAAATGGCGCTTTAACTAAGATTTTTAAATTGTTTTTGTTCGTTTTAAAAGTTACACAGAGGAATTTCGACGCGTTAAAGAAGACGATTAGACAATCCTGTAAAGGTCAAAAATGTTAAATACCTATCAGAGTTCAGGTTAAATCCAACGGGGCACCGACAAGAGTGATCGTTGCTGTTCGGTAGACAGAAGTGCGAACATCCGCCGTTGTTGGTACCGCACCGGTTCTTGTAGGATTGTATCTGCCTCAGTGGGTGGTAGCTGAAGAAAAACAAGAATTTTAGGTAAAGTGCTGATGAATGAATATTATCGAGTGAGTTAGAGAAATCGTTTTATAGGTTTTGGATAAGTTTATATATTAGTAGCCACGAAAAAAACGTCGTTTAGCTCAAGAGTTTCACCAGTTAGTGAAATAATCGGATTGAAGATAAACCTTGTAGATAATAATAAAAATAATAAAACTTTTTTTTCGCATATTATTTTTAGTGCATGCTGTGCTCTTCTTTAAGTAATGAGGCACTTAGACCTAAGTTTGCAACGTACAAATTGTAAAGAAATAGTGTACTCACTGTTGAAGAGCCTAATAATAAATGAATGACGTTTTACGCAAAACAGAAGTAATATTATGGAAAACAGAAAAAATCGGTGGGTTCACTGTTCTTTGTTGTCTTTATTTAAGTTTAGGTGCATCCTTAAAGTTATCAAAATACGACAGTGCTTTTTGCACTTTGTTAAATTCTTTATTTTTTTTAACTAATATCTACAAGGTTTATCCTCAATTTGATTTTTTCATTGACTAGTAGCCAGACGTTTTTTTTTTCGTGGCTACTACTTAAAGTTTTCTATATAAACTTATCAAAACCCATTTGCATATAGCCGACTCTTAATCAAAATTTTACAGCGTTCCTGAAATTTAAGTACCTACTGTGCAAGAGTGTCGAAGCAATCAACTCCACCAGAAGTGTATAAGAATCGATGAATGCCAAATATTTCACAAAACTCTCCGTCGTTTACACCGGAGAGTTCAAGTTTATCACAATAAGCCCATGTTCGCACAGCCGCAAAAATATCGCTGCAGGATTTTATCGCGCACTAGATTTTGCAAGTCTCGGTATTGAGCCGAGCGTTGAGAATCCAACGCGATGGGACGCACTCTCGTCCCAGCGCGTTTAAAAAATATACTGTTGGATTTTCAACTCTCGGCGCTAAGCAGAGCGTTGAAAATCCAGTGCACGAAAAAAAATCGCCCGTGCGTACCTGGGCGTAACACAGACATTTTACAATCCATCACAATATTATGATTACTTACCTATGAATATCCATAGGAACATTTAACCCAGCGTGAACAGTCTGTATCCCCATGCCGGTGTTCTTGTTGACAGTAGAAATGCTCTTGGTGTGCCAGTCGGTCCAGTAGATAGCGTCTTCGAATAGTGTTAGCGCAAATGGATGAGGAAGGCCTTTGGTGGTTACCTGGATGAAAGTACGAAAGTTATAAGGAAATGAGAAGATGAGAATTAGAACGACCATGTCTGAGGTAGAATAGCCACTTCATGACTATTTACGAGGTATCAGATGCATAGAGCAGTGACAGACTAGTGCTGCCGAGACAAAGGTCTCGAGTGCAAACCAAGGCACGCGCGGATTCATGTTCGTATTATATAATTATCACTTGCTTCAAAAACAGTGAAGGAAAACATCGAGAGAAAACTGGCATGTCTGAGAGATATTTCTCGACGGCATCTGAAGCCAAGTCAGAGGCTCATGGGTGGCATAAAAACTCTGACACCAGGTTAGTAGTAACCACACGAAAACGAAAAGAACAAGATGCATAGAGGATGTAAAAGAGACAATTTTGATTTTGTAAACAAGAACAATGTTATGTATGGGCGGATATACCATATTTATTTTGTATATGAAGTGATTTAGACCATCAAAGCAACTGGAGATCAGTTTCTGTGTAACCTTGTTGCAACAAGACCGAATGTCTTCGGTTGTTTCTAGTTAGAACTTGTAAATACATACCTTCTTCCGGTCCCGTCCATCAAAGGAAGATCTTTCAATGACGTGGTGTTTGGCATCCGCCCAGTATATCTTAGATTCCGTATAGTCGATGGTCAGTCCGTTAGGCCAGAAGATCTTATCCACAATGATGCTCTTTCGTCTGCTGCCATCCATATCTGCACGTTCAATCTTCGGATTGGGACCTAGAATTAATTACATAGATTAATATTTAAATCCACAGTAGCATAGGGATGATGCCTGCGTAAAAAAAAGAAATTCTAATTAGTCCGTCAGATAGATAATAAAAAAATATTAGACACTTATTTTTTGCTTTATCATATTAATAACAAAATACTTAGATAAAACGCATTTTAAGTTGGGGAGTAGGGGTCGCTACATCACAAGTAAGTATAAAAACTACATACTCGCTTATATAGGTATCGCCTTAATCTTTATATTACGTAAAAAAAGAAAAAATACGTGTCCAATATGTTTTAATAATCTTTTATTTTATTTTTTATTCGTCTTCATCCCTATTATGTCTCTTCTAAAAACTGAACACTTGCATTTTAAATCCAACTCTTACCCCAATCAGTCCAGAACACTAAAGCATCTCCAGGATGCACTGCTATAGCCCTAGGCTTGTCCAGATCATTGGCAGCTATGACCGCTCTCTGGTTTCCCTCCAGCGTAGTAACTTCTACGCGACGAGTACCAGAATCCGTCCAAAATAATAGATCGTGTATCCAATCCACTGCCACTCCACTTGGCGTTTCTAGACCCCACCTTATAACATCTATGAAGGAAACAGGCGATGTAGTACAACATGCATATGTGTATATGTACTTGTGTACCTATTTTATTTATAATTCAATGGTGTTTTTTTTTTTTTTTATTATCTCCTCTAAATCGGAGTCTTCACCACCCTTGGTTGACTGGTAGAGAATGCCTAAGGCATTAAGTCCGCCTTTGTACCTTATTGTGTGCGAGAAGTTTAAATAAATAAATCAGAAAAAAACTGTTGACAAAATTCTTTTATTATTCTGTTAACTCACCTGTCAAATTGTTGTTATTCATTTGTGCTACTCTGATAACTCTGAGATTGTTCTCAGTCCAGAAAACAAGCTGTTTCTCATAGTGGTAATCCAAGGCAACAGCATTATGCAGACCTTTTACAACTGGCATGTAGTTGTCTCCAGTTAGCCAAACCTGTATAAAAGACGATGTTGGTTAGTTTTGTAGGTTTCGTTGTTACTGATACTAACATTATACTTGGATCATTAGTTAAGATCTATTTGTTTATTTTATTATTTATGTGCACACAGTAAAATACATAGAGATACGACATAATTATAATGTTGAGTACAAAGGTACTGCTTATTTCTTAAGAAATTTCTTCCAGCAGATCTTCGAAAGGAGAAATAAAAATAAATGTAAACAATGGTGTGTGAGAACAAGAAGAGAAACATATGAATATGCGAAGTTTTAAACTAAAATATTAAATACTAGCTTTCGCCAGCGGCTTCACCCGCATAATATCTTTATAAATAATGCCTATGTTACTCAGTGATAATATAGCATCCTACTGGTGAAAGATTTTTTTAAATCGGTCCTGTAGTTTTGTGTTTATCCATAACAAACAAACATACAAAAAATCAAATCTTTTCTCAAGAATTTTTCAAATCCGACTGGTAGTTCCGGAGATTACAATTTGACAATTTTTTTTTTGTTTGTAAGTTTGTATGCCCCTACATACAAACTTACAAACAAAAAAAATACCTCTTTATAATATTAGTATAGATTAGTTTAGATACATACGAGTACACGTATAACGCAAAAAAATACATATACATAATTATATATAAATTAAATGCATAAATGTAACATTTTGCAAGGTCTTACCTGTCGTATGCCAACACGGTTTGAGAACAGTAATGTAGGTGATTCTCCGGTAGGTTTGCAAGATCGTCCATCAGGTCTTAGAACGTATCCAGTCATACAGCCGCACTTGAAACTCCCAACCGTGTTTGAACAAGTTTGAGAACAAACCGGGTCTTGTTCGTACATGCATTCATCGATGTCGCGGCACCTGAGAAGAAAACATGAAATTAAAATTGAAGTTTAAAGAGTTAAATTCGGTTAACGAGAAATTTTGGGTCCTATCAGTAACATAGATAATAAATAAGTACCTGGGCGACCGAGCTCTGCTCTGGTGAAAACAGAAAATGCTCATTGAATAGTACAGGATAGCTCATACTAAATACATGCTGCCATGATAGTAATGTACTTACTCATTCCATGCTGCCATGTCATTATTCTAAGGTAGCCATCTTGCTCTAAAGTTGGACCGAGCTCTGCTCGGGTGAAAATACGAAGAAAACGAATTTTCCCAGATATGAGACCTAGCTAGATCGGTTTTTCGCGCCCGTTTATACCCCTATATTGCAACTTTCATCGAAATCGTTAGAGCCGTTTTCGAGAACGTGATTACAAATATCTTGAACTTACGTGTGGTTATTGAAGTCTAAGAGGAAGCCCAGAGGGCAGGTGCAAGCCTGATGTCCCTCGTACGTCGTGATACACATTTCAGGATCGCATTTGTCTTCGAAAGTGCACCTCCTCTTGACTGGGCATCTGTCTTCGTCATCCCCTTCAGGGCAGTCCTTCATGCCGTCACAAACGTGTTTCCTGTTCACACAGTTTCTGAAAGCATTGCTGATGAGGTGGTCTTGAGTTTTGCAAGTGTATTGATCTTCTTCGCAATGGACTTCGCAGTTCATTTCGTCTTCGCCGTTCGTACAGTCTCGGACAGCATCGCAGAGCCAGGTTTTCTGTACAAAAGAAACCAGTTAGAACTCGGACATGTTCACCATAGCTTAGCTAGCTTTGTCGTCCTGCCTCGTTGATCAAATAGTATGAACGAGCCCCTAAATGTTAATGAAGACGTTAACCTTTAGGTGTTGGATTATTTTCCCGAGGGGTTATTTTGTGACCCTTAGGGTTAAAATCAGGGCTCGTGTCCCACTTTCCCCCATATCATAGGTCGTCGACGGTAGTAAAAACTTACCAGAATGCACCTTCTATCAGCACAAGTAAACTCGTCATCAGTACAGTTGCGCATGGAGTTGGGTTCACAGTTGAGTTCGTCGCCGCTGTCTGCGCAATCCCTTTCGGTGTCACACCGCCAGCGATCCGGAATGCATTTGCCATCGCTGCATCTGTTTCACAAGATATTATTATTGGCTTAAAATTTTCTATAGGGTTTGCACAACTCATTAAGTTTATGTTTCATGCATTCAATAAAAAAAATAAGATCTAAACATTTTCTATGTTCTATCTTATAGCGTTTGGTTTCCGCACTTAGTCCGTCAGGTGGACCATTGTGCATGGGCCATGGCCGTTTGGTGGTTATTCCAACCAGCCCATCTACCTCCAGAAGTTGATTAAATCTCCTGCTCTGTTCAGAACATCTGTGAAAGATCTGGGTGACCCGAGGGTATCTTAACATATTAAGAAGACAGCCCATCAGCCCATTTTCGATGAAAGTGAAATCTGAGAGGATTGTTTTTTTTTTTTTCAAATGCTCATTCTTTTATGAACTGAACACTCCTGCTAAAGATTTCCTCGGGCTCATACATCGACATGTACTAAGCAGTACTTATACTCTATTCCCAACTTCATGTTTACTATTGTTTTACAAGTCAAACAGCAAACGTACCTAAATTCTCCAGCGTTGCAGCTCCCCGGTAGCATAGGACACGTGTCTTCATCGGTCCAGTCCCCGCAGTCGTTATCACCGTCACATTGGAAGTCCTTGCGAATGCACCGTTTGTTGTCGCATTGAAATTCGTTCTCGCCACACCGGATTAGATCCACGGCTGATAGAATAAGGTTTATTATGAAACAGGTAAATTGCAAGAAGAAATGGCAGGCGTTGCCAGAAGTGTGTTTATCGAGTAAAAAGGAAAATAATAGAAAAGTGGTCAAAGAGAGTAAAAAATATTTTGAGACTTAATCGACTGTGTATGTATCTCTATATCAATTAATCTGTTAATAATGAACATCAAGTTCTGGATGAATCCTACAATCAAGAGAGTATTACCCGGCGATGCACGTAAGAAAATATTTATTTTACTTTTACACAAAATGGCAATCGGCCAATTACATTAGTTAAAGAGAACGTGAGACAAAAATTGTTTCACTCATCTCACATAACTCCAGACATACTGGCATGATCATCTTCCATTCGTCCGCGAACACATCACAGTCATGTTTATGCATGTATTCCTATTTAAAGTACCTATATAAAGTGTAGTGGGTAGGTACATGTATACTCACGACAATCAGCCTCGTCGGAACTATCAGAACAGTCAGCTTCCTTGTCGCAGCGCCAGTGCTTCGATATGCATTCGCCAATGGCGCACATAAACTGGTGCTCTCGACATCTGCGTAGAATAAAAACTGTACAGTACCACTGAATACCAAATTGTAAAGCATTATAAAGTACTGTCCCATTGTGAAACCTCCTCAATCTGATAATATGATAGTAATGTTACCAGCCAGTTTGTGGCGCTTCGAAGCCACAATAGAAATGCATCATTCAAAAACTGTTAAAAATACAACAATTGTCATCTTTAATTTAAAACGCCTATATTATCAATTTTTTTAGACATACGTAATCATTATAATATTCCTAAGTTGTACTACGGGCTACGGCGTAGCCGAGTAGCATGGCGTGCGTTGCCACGTAGCGTATTGCTTCCCATCGTGCTTCGTACTACGGGCTATGGCGTATGTCACGTAGCGTGAAGCTAAACCTAAGTTCAGCGGCAGCATCACTCAGTCAATATCGGATTAATAATGGTCAATATGCTCGCAGTCCGAACATTTGTAGTCATATCGTAGCATTCGTAGTCATTTCGTAGCATTCGTAGTCATTTCGTAGCATTCATAGTAATTTCGTAGCATTCGTAGTCGTTTCGTAGCATTCGTAGTCATTTCGAAGCATTCGTAGTCATTTCGTAGCATTCGTAGTCATTTCTTAGCATTCGTAGTCATTTTGTAACATTCGTAGTCATTTCGTAGCACTCGTAGTCATTTCGTAGCATTCGTGATAGTGTCGTTACCATTCATTTGTAGCCGTTTCGTAGCATTCAAAGTCGTAAAAATAAATAATTAATAAATAAAGTCGTAGCATTCGTATTTGTAGAATCCGTTGCAAATTAGAGTACCTAACGAATATATCGAAAATACTAGAATAGGAAACAGATTGCTCGATCCTTCCAGATTTCCGTATTTTTTCCTCAAGTACAAATCGACGTCCAACTCGAGATAGGTATTCAAATAATTATCATCATAATATCCACCCCATTAACCTCAACTCATTAAGTGATTCGATTTCTGTTACCCAATTGTATTTCAACTTGGTTTTTTTTTTTTAATATAAACTTACAACTATCGTAAAAAAAAATATTCATATTATTATTTCATAACGATATATTTGCTAACTGTACCTAAATAGCATTAAACGGCATAGTTACTTCGTTGTCAACAAGAAAAAAGGGGACCGATTCTCGTTCATACGTCACATTAGCGTCTCTTAAGTTGCTGTAGGTGTACCAGTAATGTTAATCATGTCGATGATTTTGTTCTATAATGAGCCCGCCCACGGAACTGGGATATATCGGGCGAGTCTCCTTCTAGGAACGCAGGGAGCGTAGGCGCGTAGCCATGGCAACCTGCTCCCGACCCCCGGACCCCGCACCCCGCAGCACCCCTGCGCCCCGCCAGCCCCGACGTATTGATCTACCGACCGCTACAGCCCGTACCGCGCAGTGTAAAATAAAATCCTGGAAGACCCGCTTAAACTTTTCAAATGGTTCTATGGGACTGCTCTGGACTAAGGTTTTGGATAGTCTTGATTCTTTCCTGTATTTGTTACTTAGAATTCAAAGATCTGAGTTACTGTAGAATGACAAATAAAACGCCGAAGTAATGCAAAGAAATCTCAAAGGTTGTCGATGAGAACTTATAATAAACAAACATTTATAAATGACTGCCTCGTAACAAACATATGTAGTGACAATAATAGGTATCATGTAGCTTTACTATATCCCGCACCTACACATTATTAGGAGTTGCTATCATAAAGATGTAGGTAACACCTCCATCGTCTTTGCCAGATAAAGAAAATAGCTGAGCTGACTAACAATCAGTAAAAACAGAACGCAGTTGGCGATGTTTTGCTCCCACATAATGGTGATTACGCGCGGAGTGCGCCTTCAAACCGCCGAAATAGGGCCCGCTCTATTTCCAGCTCTGGGCACACACGTTAGCAAGCCATTATTAGCATTAACTATGGTCTACTAACGACTATTCTCTTCTCTTTTCTTCTACTTTGGTATAGAACAGTGCAGCTTTTGATCCTAAATTAGAATATTCAACCGCTGAACGTGATACCGTATCCATTTCCCGAAACCAGACGTCTGAATGACGACACAAACCTGACATTATCTACTACTATTCAGTTCAATGCATCAGCTTTGTAGACCCTACCCGTGTGGGCTGCGAACCAATCAAGAGCTATAAATATAATACGTAGGAAGCGCAGAGAAGAACGTCGCTACCTTTATGGAACTACCCTTGTATGAGTTGGTTTAAAGCTAACTTCCGCCTACAGTTAACTGGATACACAAGAAAACAGCCTCTAATTAGGTTAAAAATACACTTTTGTGAAGTGTTTTTGATGAAGCGTCCGTTCCTGTTGTTGTTTGATGGGAACCTACTTTCGATAAGTTTTAGAACCTACTTAGATTCCAACATTTATTAATTTTAGACACATAACATCACTCCTGTATTCCCCGAATGGTTGGGCAGAGGTTTTACCTATAGTACACCCGCATTTCGCCAGTTGTGTTTGAGTCCCACGTAAAAGGGGGCGAGCCTATTGCCGTCAATCGAGCACAAATCCAGACTGCAACTGAGAAATTCCAGATGGAAAACTCAATAACATTTTGCCCGATCCGGGAATCAAACCCAGGACCTCATGGTCCGCAGTAGCGCTTGCGACCACTAGACCAACGAGGCAGCTCATTTTAATTAATATATAATTATAATATAATAGACATATTTTGTTGCGCTCTGGGTGAATTTGAAAGCTAATGCAAATAGTTTCCTATAGAATTTGTTATGGTACAAGCAGTGGAATTTGTTAATTTTAAGGATACTACAATATCGCATTGGGTCTAGCCTGTAAGGATATTTGTATGTTTGGAGTGAATAAATAAATAAATAGTATTTTTTTTTAATTATAACATGAAACCATTTCAAGCTAAAGCTTACAAACCGAGTATAGGTCACTTTTATTGTATTGAAAAAATAATCTTCAATAAAAAATATTACATTTGTTCGTTTTCGTAAAAGCACAACAAATTAAACGTATTCAAAGATACGCAGTTGCGTTGCTCCAGTAAGTCACGTCTTCTCTGTATAAACGCCAATGACGCAGTTAATCTGGCGGTTATACGAAGTGACGTCATTTGTCAGCAGGGGATGCCATAGCCATAGAGGTTTACTACCGCTATGTTTGTGGGCGCATAATTCATAGAGAAATTACAGGATTATAGTGTACGAGTATAAACGTGTTAAACTTTAATTGCGAATTTAAAACAGCAGAAAACCTGGCAAAAGAGTTGGATATGTAAGAGCCATGCCAGATGTATTCACGTGGACGAAACAAATGAAGTAAGCACCTACAGGATTTTATTTTTATTTTTATTTTATTTTATTACTTAAGAAAACTTACAGCTAGTAGCAGCTTACAGCTAGGATTGTAGCACTTTGCCTCCTTTTTTTAAACCACTACTGAGATGATCAAGCCGAAGGTGGGAGCGAGCTTCACCCGGGATCCACAACCACAGAGGAACTGGCTATCTTACATCTAACTGCCGAAACACAACACTGCTGATAACATTGTTGTTATGGCGACAGACTTAGATAAGATGGTGGTAGCTAGCCAGGCGGACTTAGACCATCAACCAAACCGAGCAGAAATTTTTTCCCCCACTGGAAATCGAACCCGGGACATCTGGATCTGAGACAGGTGGTCTACCTTACCACTAAACCACAAAGGCCGTTAAAGTTTTTTCTTTCGTCTCTGCCTACCTCTGTAGACTTTAGAATGTATTTATTATATTATGATGTTCGTGTTACGCCGCAAAATGGGGCCGGGCGTCAGTGTAGGTTCAGTAAATTTATTTGTATCGGTATTCACGGCACAGGAAGTTTCAATACGTTGCTATGAATTGAAGCATAAATTACATCAACTCACTCTAACTCACTTTTTATGTTCGGTAACAAGAACGAAATGGCTTGACAAAATAGGGACACGGATGGTGCGCAGCGTAGGTAATTGAAGTCGTCGTAAATTACAGCCATACGCGGAAGTTTATAATTACCACTCTACTGCATACCTAAATATATAATTGCGTGCCACAGCTATTAATTAAGCTTACACCAAAATTTTGTAGTTTCGTCTAATTCAGTTTGAATTTACTGGTACTTAATTTTTTAGCTCACACCTTCATCTCCCACACACACACTCACACACATCTCTGCTTAGTCTTTCGGGGAGTACAGGTATAATCGTATACTTATTAAGTAATTTTTTTTGCTAGGACGATAACAAAAAATATGAGCTAATGGCTCGAAGGAGCAACGTGCTCGACTGCTGGTGGTCCATGACTAGAAAATACTACAAATTAATATAATGCCATTCCATTTATTGTAATTGTATTGTAAAAATATATAGCCCAGCATTGCAGCTATTGCAACGATCAATACGATTATGTTGCTGATATGGATGATATCTTGCTAAGCTAAAAAAATCTGTTCCTTTCAGGCATCGTAATTGCTACCTGTAGTTGGTAATAATGTTTGAACCAAAATCACTGTCATCAGCATTGCTATTCACAACCATTCAACAGGCTGTCGTGTCGAAAATGATGCATTTTCGATTACCTGATTTGCTTCGCGCCTGTCAGCAAACAGTTGTCGCAAATATAGCGGTAGCCTATTGATTTAAACTGACAAAATTCGGGTTTCGGATTTGTGAACAGCGTTTGGAGGACTCTTTCCATAATATTGATTGATGTTCCTTCGGCACTGAAGCGTATCAATTGGTTGTGAGCTATGCTGGGCAAAACTTAAGTTAGATAAACAAATAGTTCTAGTAATAAAATTAAGTTCACTTGACTTACTTGCCCTTGGTGCAGCTGGATTCGTCGGAGTTGTCTCGGCAGTCGTTGTCGCCGTCGCACACCCAGTCCTTATGTATACACAGTCCGTTGGCGCATGTGAACTGCTCCGTTGTACAGTTTAATGTACCACCTGGTAGATATACATGACTATAAGATTAAGACTTTGAAAGAAAGCTTTAACGATTTTTTTGAATAAGTATCAACAGCCGGTCAAAAACTGTAGGTTCCTTTGTTACCTGCCGATGTAAAAAAATCTCACCGTGAAGACTTAGGTGAAGGGAGCTGTCATTCAGGTGATTGACACTTTGACAGCTTACTCACTTCACCTAAGTTTTCTTGTGAATACTGTGTTTTCAACATGTTGCTGGTAAGAGGTGCCATACCGATAAGGACTGCAAATTGCAAGTGCAGGATCGTAAAAACCTGTATCGTCTGCGGTTGCAGTTCGCAGTCGCCATTGGAATTATGGAACGGGTGGGAGTTGATGATCTCTCACCCGTCAGTTCTTCAAGTATAACGGTACTTACCGCAACGAGTTTCGTCGGAATAGTCGCCGCAGTCGTTATCTCCATCGCAGAACCATTCGAGCTTGATACAGACGCTGGTGCTATGACAGAGAGTTCGGTTCTGCTTTTCGTCGCACGCTGGTAGGCAGTTCTTTTCGTCTTCTGCTTCGGCGCACTCCACTCGGCCATCGCATCGGTTTGCCATTGGTATGCAGGTACATGATTTCTGTGAGAAAGTTGATTTATATGAATAAGGTGGACAGATTTGGTATAAAAATTCTGGAATTCTAGCAAATAAAAAAATACAGTAAAGTATGGGAGACGAAAAGTGTACGCCCATCATTAAAACAAATACAAAAACTCCCCAGTTTTGGGAAAACAAAAACGAAGTTCGGGATCTGACAACAATAATTATGAGATAACTCGAGTAAGGGTTGTAACTGTTAAAAAAGTGTAGAATTTCCTAAAAATGCAGCATCGGCTTTGATGAAAAAATATTTTCTTACCTGACACGAGAATTGTTGATTAGCACAAGGTTGGAGGCACCCAGCCACTTCTTCTTCTTCTCCAGGGTTTGTGTGGGATACCGTGTGTATATGTTTGAATGCGGGACGATCTGTGGACACCATGATATCGTTAGCTCTATGGTTAAAAAAATTGAAAAGTTAATGGTGATGTAGCGGCATCTACATCGCTACATGCGAACTACGCATCAAAGACCTGACGTCACATAACATCCTGACGTCACACAAATCCTGCATCGCGCAATTAGAGTTTACCGCGCGATAAACATATATAGAATCTCCCAACTTCAAAACCTCTGGGCAGTTGCCCGCCAGACATCACACCCGTCTGGTCGGAGGATCCTCCCTTTTCTATGGGGGATGAGTGAACTTTACACCCTGTTCCTCATACCCCTAAACTGGTGACCCCGAGCATGAACGTCAACGCAGCCTTCGTGCAGATACTTCAGCGTGACGTCATCATCATCATCACTCCCGCAAGCTTTCGTGAGGCGAGTCACACAGCCAGTCAGCACCCACGGCTTCAACGGGTATCCTGACCACCAGCATGCAGCGAACGGCGCATTCCTGGTCATCACCCTCAGCCACAACCCAGCGCTGTACCACATCCGACCCACTGGATCATAACGCAGCGCCACCCCGACTCACTGGGGAATCACCGCAGACAGTTCCGACTCACCGCGAACTATGCGGCACCCGGTTCCGACTCACTGGAACCACAGCTGGCACTGTGAAGCATCGCAAGATTCAAGACTCAGCCCACTATCGACCTCCGGTCTCCGGAGGGGAGTGATGTAGCGGCATCTACATCGCTACATGCGAACTACGCATCAAAGACCTGACGTCACATAACATCCTGACGTCACACAAATCCTGCATCGCGCAATTAGAGTTTACCGCGCGATAAACATATATAGAATCTCCCAACTTCAAAACCTCTGGGCAGTTGCCCGCCAGACATCACACCCGTCTGGTCGGAGGATCCTCCCTTTTCTATGGGGGATGAGTGAACTTTACACCCTGTTCCTCATACCCCTAAAGTTTATTATTATAGCTTGATGATTAAGACAGTCAAAAGACAACAATTGTTTTGCCTCTAATTCCATTTGCTGATCTTTGTAGATTTATTTCTTATTAAAACATTGACCTCCTTCTGGGGCAGTCGGGTAAAAACACCCATTAACCCTCCTCTTCCTTTGTCAAATTGACATCAATAAATCGATGCCAATTGTTTAAATTAAATAATAATTGTATTGAACACCAGACATCCAAGTTGACCTTCGCACTCATCATAATGATGAGTTCGAAGGTCAACTTGGATAGTTACCGATTTTGATAATGTTCGTTATAACAATAACCCGTTTACATCTTCTCAGCACGATATTATTGCCATTATAGTGCGCGAGTCTGACTCACTCGACTCTTGTACTTAGGGATCAGAGGCCCTAATGTGTGCGTGGCGGCCGCGGCGCTCCGATCGGCCTTCACCAGTGAAGGGCCAATCGGAGCGCCGAACGCGGTCGATGAGTAAGGTCGAAATGGTTAAAAGAAATTCTCACTAGGGCCCCTACCACAAATACTATATAATATTATAGTTATCCTATTAGTATAGTTATACTATATTTTCATAATTGCCAAAAATACCGACCATTTATACATATCTAGTGAAAGCAACTGGCTAGCTTTGATTTTACGATACTAAACTTCTAATAAAATGAATCTGAATTAAACGAATTAATAATGACCTGTGATTATCAGACAGACAGACAGCGTAGGCTTACTCACAGGGACCAGTAGACACCCTTTGGCTATGGAAACCTAGAAAAAGATCAACTTACGACGCCAATCTTCGACTCGTGTGTGTGGGTTATGGGGCCAAAAGGTCTGCGGTGGGGCCAGGCCCCCGGGCCCCATGGCTGGTGGCTGGTACACCGGCACCCGGCCCATAGACCGCAGGTCGGGGGGCTCTGCGGTTCCATTGGCCGGCCGCGCGCCCCTCAGCGCCGGCGATGTATCATCCGCTTCTACTGCTGAACGATGGAATGTTAATTTTGTTTATAGTGGGGGCAAAAGTCGTAGAGAAGACATCACATCACAGAAAACGAACATAACATTATTGTTTGAAAAATTCGTAGGTACCAACAGTTCAAGCTGGGTCAGCCCACAGCAGTTGCCCATTGCTTGTTCGCAAATATACATTCCACTGCTTGCGGTGGTGACTCTGACCTTGTTTGTTAAAAAGTCCCAGCAAACGTGGACACATCAATCTGCACAGACGAATTTGTGGCAGGTCGGGTTGACCGTATGCGTGCACATTAGCGTAAACATCAGACTTTTACAACGCTTCTAAATTATTCCGATCGTCGTAGAAGATCAATCTTGAGTCCTTTACATGGTTGTTAGGGATTTAGGTCAGATCAGACAGATCAGAAGGAGAACAGACCATGGTGGAGATCACCCCGCGAAAATCAAATCTTCTCACGTTTTTTGCCGTTTGCAAGTCAGTGTCAGGTTGTACTTATGTTGTATTGATCAAAATATAACAACATAGTAACAAATGTGTATTTACATAATTATCTTCTTCTATAGTAGGTACATATAAAATGCTTTGTCCTGAATGAATGACTGACTGACTAACGGATCAACGCACAGCCTAAACCGCTGACCGTAGAGACCTAAAACTTGGAGAGTGTGTTCTTTGTATGACGTAGGCATCCGTTATGAAAGGATTTTCCGAAATTCTACCTCTAAGGGGGTGAAAAAGGAGGGCAAAGTTTGTATGGGACAACGTGATTTCTTGGTCCAATCTACTTCAAATCTTTTTGACTGATTATATTTATTTTGATTAGATATATAAATCATACAACATACAATCTGACCCTAACTTGCAAATTGCAAAAAAATTAAAGTAAATTTGAATTTCGCGGGCTATTTTAGCGCATCGCTTTAACGTCGTAACAGCAAGCCACACATGGAATATTTGCTCTGATTAAACCATTCTGAACATAGATATCTCTTAGATACGTACCACATAGCCAGATGAGGGTGAAGCAGGCGTAGTAGGTGATATAAACGAAGAGCGGCGCTGGCATGGTGGGCGTCGGCTGGTTACCCTGGCTCGCTTAGGTGACTTGATTGGCCGCGCGGCCGGTCACCCGCGACGGGGCCACCATGTCGTGCCGACACCACGCAGGTCCCCTGCATCAAGAAATAAATATGAAGTATGGGTCCTTCTCATATGACCAAAAATATGGAGTTTTTGCATTTTCTTCTCCATAAGAAACTACCTTTTGGTAGAAGCCACTAGAATCAATTCTATTTTCTTGTAAATTTTGACGTTCATATGTGCTTTGTAATTTCCTACTTGTAATAAATGACTCTTAAAAGGGACCGAAACTGATTGTACCTACTACCTATATAAATATCAAACATCGCATACGATTCAATTCAAACCACTGATGTTTTTGTATTTTGTCGACAATATTTGTTCGAGCTCTTTACCTTTGTAACTTTTCGGCAGTTCTAAATATTCTACTAAAAACAAAATTGTAATATTCCAATTAAAACAGAATAATAGTCGTAAGCTTATGTAGGTTAAGTTTTTGTTTCCATACACGCCGATAAATCTTGTAAAATAGGTATGTCTCGAGTATTTTTTGTTTTTCTAATGCAATAAACTCCTAACTCCTTTGTACTCATAATTATGTTTATGTCGTATTTGTATCAATTTTACTGTGTGTACATAAATAATAAAATAAATAAATAATAAATAAATTAATTTTTCTTTACATTAAATACTTGTATTTTGTGTCGACAAACTATTGGTGACGATGGTATTATATTACTGTGACTGATTGTATCATTTTTCCAAAATCTGTGAGTGCAATTAGAATTACTCAAAAAGTTAAGTAGTCTCCTGAGAGCGTTTTTCTGTAGCTAACAACGGTTAAGGAAACTGCCTTTACTGCTCCGTTTCAAAAATCCACCCTGTATAGTTAGAGTATAAAAAATAAAAAATCTTTTTATTGGCATAAAATATGTTTACAAAGAAAGTGAAGCCCTGACTCCTGCGCTAGGTAAAAACACCTGTGTTACAAGAGCCAAAACAGTATTTAATAAACGCCACAAAATAAAACCTACCGACCCATAAATGTAATACTTAAGAGGGTTTTTCATAAAAGTTGGCAACGTCGCAAATAACTGTCAAATATTTACCTGTTTTGATTCTTATAGCAATATTACTGAATGGAAATAAGAAATGTGGCTAACTAGCGAACTAGAATATTAATAATGAATTGCAATTATAACATTGAATTCGATGTTGTACCCATATTAGGTATAAAAAACGCATATGGAAAGTTTCCAAATAGTTTTTTTAAATCTAAAACTAAACATTCGGTGTTACGATATTAATTATTGGATTTCATCATCAATATTCTAGTTCGCTAGTTAGCCACATTTTTTATTTCCGCACAGTAATATTGCTAAATTAATCAAAACAGTGAAATATTTGTCATCTGTTTGCCACGTTGCCCACCTTCAGAATAAACGGTCTTAAAGAAAAATCTACAAGAAAGAAGCAAAGAAAATCATAATATGTAACAGCATAACATTGATTGCTATTGGAACACAGAGTAACTTTGTAGTAAGTGGGTACTAGGAAGCTGGATAGGAGCGCGTACCAATTCCTAGTAGGAGATGCATTTAAGTAAATACAACCGTTATCAGTAGGTTCCTACTCCAAGAACGAGCGTCTAATAGGTAGGTAGGTACACACGCAACGACTTTGACTCGACATCGCTAGCGACAAATCGGTTGACAAAATATTTGTGTGGACGTGAGATTTCGAAGGAATTGAATCGCCTAAAAGGGTAAATAGAAAAGAAGAGCCAGAAAAGAAGACCGAGATGAAGGTAAAAAGACCAACTGACGGATAAAGCAAAGGTAGAAACCTAAAGAGGCTATAAGATCTAGAATTAGAGGGGAGTGGAGGTTGCTAGTTTACTACACCACCAAGTGTCCAGCATTTGATTTTTAGGGTTCCGTACCTCAAAAGGAAAAAACCCACCAACCCTTATAGGATCACTTCGTTGTCCGTCTATCAGTCTGTCAAGACCCTTTTTTTCAGGAACGCCTGGAGGTATGAAGTTGAAATTAATATCAAATACGTAGGCCTACAGTCCCTTAGAGGTCTAAAAAGAGGGCAAGCTAGTTAGCTAAGTCAACGCAATAAAAAAATACGGCCATTTATGCGACATATTTTGATACTTACAAATAAATCAAAACCTATAGGGTACTTCCCGTTGACCTAGAAATATGAAATTTGGCAGGAAGCAAGGTCTCACAGCACAAGTAAAGAAAAAAGGTTCGAAAATCGTTTATTTGTAGTATTATCTCACAATTTTTTTTTTTTTTTGCGATTACAAACTTACATTTCCAGTTGGAGAATCGACCGTGACGTATATCGATTTAAGGGAGAACATGTTTTTCAACTACAATGTTAAGTTTGTTTTTGGCATAAATTCAACCAACTACGGAACTCTTCATTGTGCGTGGTCCGACACGCATTAAGCCGGTTTTTTTTTATTTATTAAAACTTTATGCACAAGTAAAAAAATACTATACAAAGACGGACTTTAATGTCTGAGGCATTTTCTACCAGTCAACCTTAGGGTGATGCAGAGACAAAACATGGCAGGTGCAACATAATTGATAGATAACTCGAAAAACAATAAATACTACTACATAGATACATATAAACAAAATAAGCTTAGTCAGGAGAAATAACGATAGGTGGAAGAGAAAACGAATCCAGCAAATCAGCACTGGGATGATTCTGTCAACTTCTTACGAATATGTTTACGTAACTTCACTTTAAAAGATAACCGACTGTTTGCCGTCCTGTACCCTAATTGCGTAATACACGATCAATCGGAATCTGAATCATTTTGAAATAGATTGCTAATCCACTGCTTCATAAGTTCGAAAAAAAATCTGCTCAACAACGTAAATAACGCAATGAATGTTGTTGAACTGTCAAAATAAAACAGATTAGTCGTTATCGTTTACGAAAATTTGTTACGTAATTAGATAGCTGATGTTCAGAGGGAGCGAATTCCAAAGACGCCTGGAAACGGCCGCGAAGAGAGAAGATTTAAGTTATGAATGGACAAAAAATCTACAATATGCAGTAAGTACTAGCCATGTGGGTTGCAGATCACGCATTAGGTACCTACCTACTGCTTTTCTTTTAAACCCTCTAACTACGACTAATTATTATACTTGTAATAGGAGTATCATGTCAATGTACGTAACGACTGGGTGTCAGATTCAATTTCTTTGTGTATGTCGCGACTTTGAACATAACAATCGTACATAGGAGAGTGACAACTTTCTCAAAGCCGACTTTTGCCAATAGGTATTTGATCCTAACTAATATTATAAAAGCGAAAATGTGTTTGTTTGTTACGCTTTCACGCTAAAAACGGCTGAACGAATTTGGATGAAATTTGTCATACGGCTAGACCATGACCTGGAAAAGGACATAGGATACCTTTTATCCTGGTAGTACGTTACTGTGAGATAAGTCCCGACATGCACGCGGGCGATGCCGCTGGTAAAAGCTAACTTCCCATATTTACGGTCGCGTACTGTGGGTATTTGAACAAATTACCAGGTTAGAATAATTTATAGGTATTTTCCAATTGTACCAAAGAGTGTCCCCATTACGGCGAGACATGTTGCATAACTTGCTTACAATAGACATGATAAGTTCGTTTACTAAGGACCAATCCCAATAAACACCTTTTGTGATTTTGACTCGGATTTGAATGTTGATCTTTCGATTTAAAGGATTTTGAGTCTCAAGAACACTTTTGATGTAGCCTTGGTTTTATAGATCTGTGACAAGAATCGGAGATAGACTGTTGGAAGTTTTGTCATTGAGACTTCATTTTCAGTTTAACTATAATAGCTGCAGTCTACATTTAACTATAGTAATGACTATCAACTCGCCCCGGCCTCGCACGGGTAGCAGAGCATACACTCGTATGTCTAAGTTTTATTTCAGTCGTAGAGTCGTATCATACTGTTGCGTCGAGTTATGGGTTTGATTTAAATGTAACTGATGTTCATCCTACTTTGAGTATATTTTATGTATTTTATTTCCAATCCTGCAAATATTTGAAAAAAGTTAAGAATGTTTTCATATAACTCAAAATCAAAATATTTTATTTCACATAAACCTACAAGGGCACTTATGAAACGTCAGAAACTAGGTGTACGGTTCCAATTGGTCGTTTCCTATGGAGAAGAGCCGGCAAGAAACTCCACGGTTACTCTTTTAAAAGTAAATGATTTTACAGTGTTAAAAGGTATGATGAGAGGAGTGTAGGCCTATCAACAAGTACCAGGTACTTAGCAAAATATAAAATGGTCCACAGATCTATAGTCTGTTCTCTATTGCGTGTATATATAACCTGAACTCTATTGCGTGCGCGGCGCACGCCAGTAATGCTCCCAGTCAGCATGATTTTTTCATCTTCAACAATCATCGTCATAGTTCAGCCAATTTACACAAAACCTTAATATATTATACACGTAAACCTTCCTCGTGAATCACTCCTTCCATTGGTCAAAACTGTATGAAAATCCGTTCGATAGATTTTGAGTTTATCGCGTTCAGACAGACAGATGCAGCGGGAAGACTTTGTTTTATAATATGTAGTGATAGTCATATTGAGACCAGCCGTTAAACATAAACGCATAATTGCATAAGTACTAGTATATGGCGTAGCTATAGTTTGTTTAAAAAGTATCTGTTGAATGTGTAAACAAACCCTGATCAGTTAAATTCTTACCCAACACGCACTAAAAAGAATTACTTACGCATTCATCTGTTTTTAAGAAGGTTTTATCTTTATATCTCACCAATTTTACCAACAATTATTGTTTGAATTATTTAATAGTAATTGAAAAATCGTCGACGAAAATTAAAGTCCTAAAATTAACCTCAATTATCAAAAATGATAAACAGATTTCAGGTTGTTTAAAAATAGAATTTTGGGTTTCAATATTCAAATAACCAAATCAAAGCACTCTATTTGTAAGTAGCACTGCAAATTGGCATCTGCAGGTACGATCTGATCCATTTGTTTAGATTTCCATCAGATACTTATAGAACAGACCATATGTTTTTGCATTTTAGTGGTAGCTTGGCAAGTTTTCTTTGTAATTATTGTATCAAGAGAGCAGTGGTAGACCAGTCGTAACGGCACCGACTTACGACTTGTAGGTTGTGTGTTCGAACCCACGCCAGGGGTAAATAATTTCATCACCACTGCTCTCAAAAGGGTGATAGAAAACATCGTGAGGACACCGATTCTCGAATATCTTCTAGAACCAAAAATTGAAGACATGTGACATGTGACCCGCACTGTGCCCGCGTGGTGGATTACGGCCTACTCAATACTCAATTCTTTATTGCATTCCACAACAGTGCTTAGGTGCTAAACATTTGCTTGAGGAACAATCGTGGACCCTGTCGGGCACAGCAAAAGAAAGATAGTAGAAGGGTAGAGATGAGGACTTATCGTTTAACTTATAATCTAACTTATTCAAAAAAAAAAAAACTTTTTTTGTGTATTTTATGTGAGTTTCAGAGATTGATCATTTAAATATTCGTTTACACTGTAATAACATTTACTTAATAATATTTTTATTAATTTATTCGTGAATAGACGGAGCTTTTTCACATTTCTGATTGATTCGGGTAATTTATTATATATTTTTATTGACATAACCAGAGAGCTTGTAGAATGTATTTTTAGGCGGGATTTTGGTAAGAACACTCTCTGACTCTCACACACACTTTCTCTCACACAGAGGAGGCCTGTGTTCTAGCAATGAAAACTTTATAGGCTAATTATGCTTATGCTATTGTATCACCACCAGAATACCCGCGAAATTTCGCGTTGTTTCATAACTTTTTATTTAGTCGCGATTTTTTATTAATTTTCTTTATGGCATCTCTTTAGGTCATGGGCGTGAAAATTGATTCGCTGTTACAATGTATAGCAGATGATATGGACACTGGAGTAAGAGGACGCTAATTTCGAGGAGATTGTTCTTAGATTGTTCAGAGGTGACCCAGTGGTGACGGCCCCGACTTACAAGTTGTAGTTCGTGGGATCGAACATAGAAGAAAAACATCGTGAGTTAACCGGCCTGGCCTAGAACCAAAAAATCGAAGAAATGTGACATCTACCAAACCGCACTGGGCCCGCGTGGTGGATTACGGCCCACTCCCTCTCACAGAGAGGAGGCCTGAGTCCCAGCAGTAGGAACAATATAGGCTGATATTATTATTTCCTTTATTTAACATTTTAACATATAAAATACATTTTTAAATATTTCTTAAAAACTATATAAAAAACATATAATATTATTATTATCCTTTATTTCATTTTATACATATGAATTATATTTTTAAATATTAAAATAAAAGAATATAAAAACATTTAAACATATAAAAAATAGTAGCCCACCGGTATCGGGAACAGGGTCCAAGCTACCGGCGGTCAGGGCTCCAGAGAGAGGAACCTCCTGACAATGCGAGCCGTGTCCAGAAGTACCGCTTTCTGAATCAAGCCCTTGATCCAGCTGCCCAACGAGAGCCTCCTCAGGTGTTGGTCGAGGCTCTTGACTATTAGGCCATTGGCAGTCACGACTATCGGCAAAATGATAGCTGAGTCCACATCCCACATGTCGACAACCTCGTGAGCAAAGTAAAGATACTTGATTTGTTTATCTTTCTCAGCTATATTATTATTATTTCGTTTATTCATATTTTTTCATATAAAATTACATTTTTAAATATTTTTTACAAAAGATATTAAAAAAACATGTAAAAAAATAAAAAAATTGTGGTCCGCCGGTGTCGGGAGCAGGGTCCAAGCTACCGGTGGTTAGGGCTGCAGACACATGAACCTCCTCACAATGCGAGCCGTATCGAGGAGTACTGCCTTCTGAATCAGGCCCTTGATCCAGCCGCCTAACGACAGCCTCGAGAGATGTTGGTCGAGGCTTTCGGCAATCAGGCCATTGGCATTATTATTATTATTATTATTTCATGTGTTCTTAGAAGCATACACCTAGCAAGTAGAATGTTTAGGTATGTACACGAAAAGAGTAATGTGTGTTATTATACACCCAAGTAGAATATTCTGTAAATGTATTATTTTTAGTAGCTTGTGTTTTTCAATTGAGCATACAAACTTTGCCAAACAAGTATTATTTTTAGTAGCTTGTGTTTTTCAATTGAGCATACAAACTTTGCCAAACAAGTATTATTTTTAGCAGCTTGTGTTTTTCAATTGAGCATACAAACTTTGCCAAACAAGTATTATTTTTAGTAGCTTGTGTTTTTCAATTGAGCATACAAACTTTGCCAAACAAGTATTATTTTTAGTAGCTTGTGTTTTTCAATTGAGCATACAAACTTTGCCAAACAAGTATTATTTTTAGTAGCTTGTGTTTTTCAATTGAGCATACAAACTTTGCCAAACAAGTATTATTTTTAGTAGCTTGTGTTTTTCAATTGAGCATACAAACTTTGCCAAACAAGTATTATTTTTAGTAGCTTGTGTTTTTCAATCTTTATGTATCAAACTATGTAACTTTAACATAACATAACATCACGCCTTGTTTCCCCGAATGGATGGGCAGAGGTGTACCTACCTGTAGTGCACCCACATGTCACCAGTTATGTGTAAGTCCCATTTAATAGGGGGCGACCCTATTGTTATCAACCGGGCACAAATCTAGACTCCGAACTGCTACTGAGGAATTCCAGATGAAAAATACAATAACACTTTGCCCAACCCCGGAATCGAACCCGAGACCTCATGCTCAGCAGTAGAGCTTGCGACCACTGGATAAACGAGGCAGAAACCTTAACGGTTTAAAATAAAGCATGTTCTATTGATTATTCTATAGGAAAGTACATACATCACTCTCAGTTATCGGTTAGGTTACATTTTTATTAGGGATAATGACAAAAAAAAAGATGTTTTATTATTTTTATTGTATTTGTCCGCCAAGTAATAATAATAATAATACCAGCCTGTTACTGTCCCACTGCAGGGCAAAGGCCTCTTCTCATATAGAGAAGGCACGAGCATTGATCACCACGCTTGCTCAAGACGGGTTGGTGATTTCAGACTTATATTAACTATATAAGTCTAGGTTTCCTCACAATGTTTTTCCTTCACCGATGTCAGTAATGTCCAAGATAAACTCAGAAAGTACATATGAATTGAAAAAGTCACATTGGTACTGGCCCGGATTTGAACCCACATCCTCGTGCATGTGAGCCAAGCCAAGCCATGTCCGCCAAGTAGATAATTAAAAAATATTAGACAAGTATTTTTTATTTTTTTACGTAACCAAAAGATTACGGCGATACATTGAGTTTAAATGTGGAATGACGTCACGCCTATGTAGATTTTTTTTACTTAGTTGTGACGTAGCGAGCCCCACTCCCCAAATTGAATGCGTTTTATCTAAGTAATTTTTTATTGACTGATGACGGACTAAATAGAATTACTTTTTTTTACCAAGGCATCATACCTATTATAATTGTCCGTACCGCCTAGAAACACGAATGACTTGGTCAACAAACACGATAAGTTGACATTAACAACTGTATCACGGGTTCGAATGAAGTCTTTAACGTCTTTATGTAATCTCGTAAAGATAGTTAAAGTAAAAAATACGTATAGAAGGAACTTAATAAGCCATTTAAGTTAAGACTCTTTTTTATGTTGAGAAATATTTGCGCTACACTTAACACGTTAACGGGCCGCAAAGAATGTAGACCTTATAATTATATAGGGTGGCAAAAACATAGATGCGCAACCTGTTACCATGGATTCAATACATGATTTTAGTTTAGGAGTCAGGGTTTCAGTTTTTGTACGCCTTAACTATTGTGAGCTTTGTTAGATATCATGCATATTGTAAGGATTTATATCAATAAAGTATTATTATTATTATTATGATTCTGGACCACCCTGCGTTGAAATTTTTCGTAAATGTAGAGTTACGTGATTAAAGCCCAGGCAGTTAAAATTGAATTATTCTAGTTGTTTTAAAAAAAAAATGTGTATATTGCATACCGTTAGAACGGGCATGAACCAAAGATGTTTTCCTAGAATTGGAACTGCTCTATCACTCTTAGTATTTTTTTAAACGTAGTTCAAAGTCGGGCCTTCGGTATTTTTTATTTATTTATTTGTAGTTTGAGGGCTCATACTTAATTTTCTAGCAATTCTCTGCGTCAAATACGATATTTTATAAGATTCTACAATTATTCTATATCAAAATAATAAAAATATGTCACCAGTTATGTTATTTTTAAATGAAATTATTGACGTTTGAAGTTTGAACAACAAATTACGATTTTTATTAAAAAAAAGTCTTTTAAAAAAGCCCGTGTGGCCTGGGTCTTGTTATTGGGCCTAAATACGTAGCAGACGGCCCCACGGATCCGCCATTTTCGTATGTTCAACCGTCTGCCTAACACCCTGTATTTTGACCGCGTATAAATTGCACTTTTGTAGGAAAAAGCAGATAAAAAAAAAATAACGTACGTAAGTTTTCAACGCAGGGGGTCCAGAATCATGTACTAAATCCATGGTAACAGGCTATGCGTCGATGCGTCCTTGCCACCCTGTATAATCAACATGTGGACTGATCTATTGCCATACATTTAATATAATAATATTAGGTGACCTATGAAATAAGAGTTTTGTATGGAGAAAGTTGCATTTTTCATACTAACATTTTCTTAATTTATATAACAACCATGAACACGAATGTTTTAAAACTTTTATGCACTAATGTTTAAAAACTAAGTTAACGTAATATGACACTTAGATTAAGCGACAAAAATTAGTTTTGCTTAAGTTAAAACAAATAGTGGTCATTTCTGCTAACAAAATGAGGAGTCATTTTTAAGGTATTTTTTATGTTTATAAAACTATAAGTAATTAGGTTTTTTTTACTATTGGTAGTTGTCTGTGATGGTCATTATTCGATATAATACCAAGCAATTGATGAATATTTTAAGTCATAGAAGTGACAAGGTTCTCTATTTGTGAGAAAAAAACGCCAATTTCATAGGTGGGAACCCAATATAATATTTAAGGCACTGGAAAGCCAAAGTCAAGACTTCAAAGCATATTGGACTTTTTTAGTAGGTTAAATATAATCTCAGATAATCTCATGGTAAATAGAATAGATGGAATGATTGTGTGAGGAATGATATAAAAGAGAAGGGACCGAATGATAGCCTGACTGTTGACAGGAGGGAATGGAAAGCGAAAACGTCTTGCACCGACCTCAGGTAACATTGAACAAGGGTAGAGAGATGATGATGGGCGTAGCGCCTACGAAAGCATAGATCTACAGCGTATACTACGTAGCTTTTAATTAAGTTTTAATCGTAACCATCGATACTTATTTCATTCTTAGTCATGTGTGTAGTATTTTCGGGTAATCTAGATAACAGTAAGAATAACATTTCTGTTTTTATATGATGTCGCTGTATGAATTAAGTCATAGTCCATAAAGCGGCCATATTGGAAATTGTTAAGATTTTATGACACGCATGCGCGTTAGAAAGCCAATGTTACTAGCTACTTGTTGATCTGGTTTTCATTCACGACGCACGAAACCGCGCATTCTACGCAGTTAGGATGTCCTGGGCTTTGTTGTAAGCTCTCGAAATGCCTTACTTTTCATTTACCATTATAGTTTTTTTCAGATTGAGATCCAGTAAGCATATACGCACTAAGTAACTAATTGATCACTTTTTTTTTCTAAAATACCATATGGAATGCTAAGGACCTCTGTATCTAGTTCTAAAGCCTTCAAGTCAGTTCAATTATAACTAAACAATGACACTGATGACACGTATGTACCTACAGAACTCACGCAGACTTACTAATCCATGACATTCCTAAAACATCGACGGGCGAGAATTGTGGGCTTGGAAAAACTCATGTAAGCCCTATGCATTAAACAGTTTCATTAAATTTAATCGTATCGGATCTATAAATACATTCTATTGATGCGTCGTCACACACATTTTAATAGCTAATACGTAATCTGGCTTATGGTGGCGCATA
This sequence comes from Agrochola macilenta, assembly GCA_916701695.1. NCBI lineage: Eukaryota > Metazoa > Arthropoda > Insecta > Lepidoptera > Noctuidae > Agrochola > Agrochola macilenta. The sequence goes on along the minus strand of OU753560.1, from coordinate 14,146,841 downwards.
AATCGTCCGATGAAACTAACGCGCGTAACATGCACTTCACAATGATTTTCCTGTATTCACTATAAACACTCTTCAATTCCAGGTATTTTTGTTAAGGTAGTGAATGAAAACGTTCTATTCTAGGCGAGATATCTTGCCATTACAGGCTCTCTTGTCAAAATTAACTGTTTTCCACCGAACACGTCGTACTTTAAGACACAAAAACTATCACCTACCTTGCCTTGAAATTCAACCTTCTAGAAACCTTGGCCACCACGTCTATTCTCCAACGCAGTTGTAATTCATAGATATTAATGTTTTATAGTGACAATATTTAGGAAATACGTTTGAAAATTGAGCGATCAATACAGGGGAGGGGGTGAAATGCGCGAAGGCTTGTGCCCACGCCCGCCCCCGCGCCGCGCACCTCCCCTGCGCCCTCTGAGAGCTCGAAACTCAACACCTCCGACCGCCCACGGGTCTGACCATGAAACTACAAGCTACGACGTCAAATGCTGAATTCTATGAAAAAAGCTCAGATATATTATCCAATTTCATAGATACACCCTTAAACGTCCTGTGCAAGGGCCTGAACATTAAACATACATGGAATAACAACAACCTCTACATATGCAAAAGCTGTATTTCTAAAATAGAGCTTTTGCTAACGCTTTCATTAACACCACAGGCAACAAATTCAGCCCTATTGAATACATCAAGCATATATACTTCTTAATCTTATAACTAAAGTATTTTTTTTTTTTAAACGTACCTTAAAACGTATAAGGATGTGACATTTCCTGAATGAGGACGCACCGTCGTCACTAAGTAAATCACAATTCTAAACCAAGGATCAGCACAATCACAACACACTAGAACCACTAAATTGTTTTTATTTTTGGATTTTTCTTTTGATACGCGGAGCTCCCTCCAGATGTGATCTCGACGCGCGACTGGGATAGGTACTAGGTGATCTGGAGCCTCGTCCCCCCTACCCGCGGCCCGCGCTGGCGCCCCGCGCAGTCTGCGCTTCGTCGATGAATGGAACCCGCCGCCCCTTGCTACCTTGCCTATATAAAATCTCTTTCAACGCTCCCCTACATTTGTATTGTATCGCCTACTGTGAATAAAGCTCTATGAAAATAAAGTGCTTATAAAAATATAGTTGGTAATTTCATCACCGGCAAAGATTTTTTCTGCTAACCCGTTTTGGGCTTTTATCTTGGCTTAATTTACCAAGGTTAAATGCAAACACGCGAATCTATTTTTAAGGCTTTCAATATTTGCCTCAAAAACACTTTGCTCAAAGTCAACCTAATTATACACGTTACAGCTACTTACATAGTATACATTGAATGTTGTGTAACTGGAATAGATGTCCTTCAAATATATACAATAAATTATTAAAGTAAAATGGTTTTCTCGTCACAGATAATTTTAAATCAACAAAGGCCTCCGCATGTTTATTCATTACTAGATGACACGGTGAACTTCGTACCACGTGGGAAATTCCCATTCAAAATTCCGTTTATTTTTATTTTTCAGTTGCTCCTTTGGGTTTTTACTATTTTCTTTTTTCCTAAACCATCCCAGTGATGACGCGAACAAAACAAAAAAAAAACAAATCGGTCGAGCCATTCGAGTTTTTGCCAGAACGCACGGCAATTGATTTTGAGAGATTTCATTTTCAAATATCATGCCCAGTATCACATTAATTTTCCCTGAAAAAAGCCTAAAAAAATCATTGTCGATTTTATTTTTGTTTTTGTATAACTTGTGTTGCAAATTGCTTTTTCAATTAATGAAAAATCACATTCACAAAGAAAATACGTTGCATAATAGTATCAGATTGAATTGCTATTCAAGCTCTCGATCGATATCACCGAAATAGTGATCCGCACAAGATTGCATCTAATAGCGAGAATTATAAATATATCTAGTAACATCATTTCTACGTTCCATTCATCTAAATAAGACAGGATTTTAGATAATTTTCAATTATGTAATTAGATGCATTATCTCAAAGTTTGCACATCGGGTGCACTTTTCAAGGATTAATGTTTTATTGTTCATTACGTTTTGTAACATAATCAGCCTAAGTATAAGTTCCCACTGCCGGGACCCAGGCCGCCTCTCTATTAGAGGGAGTGGGCCGTAAACCACCACGCGGGTCCAGTGCGCATTGGTAGATCGCATTGGTAAATCACATGTCTTCGAAGTTGTTGGTTTTCGGATATGCCGGTTTCCTCACGATGTTTTCCTTCACCATTTTGACAGCAGTGGTGATTAAATAATTTACACAAAGTAAAGCGCCTGTCAGGGTTCGAACCTATGACATACAATTTTTAAGCCGCGGCCGTTAACACTGGTCCACCACTGCTCTCGTTTGCTTAAGTTTTGTAACACACTTCAAAAGTAGGAAAAGGTTTGAAAACGATGTGTTTATTTTTCAGGTTAGTTAATAACACGGTACTAGATCAGTAGTAGGTAATATCTTAGAGTTTTCCGAAAAATATTAATTTTAAAAGCTTACCGTGTTGCTATACGTTTTAGATGACGTCAAAACTTTTTTAATGATGTTATCCAATTATTTGCTAACTTCCGCAACTTTACATTTTTTTTTATGTGTTGGAACTCCGAACTTTTATAGTTAGCTATCCTGAAAAATAATATGAGAAATCTTTTTTACCCAAATTAATCTATCCTGAATAATAGTATGAAAAATATTTTTTACCCAACGAATAATTCCAACCTCCCGCCAATTTTATGTCACCTGTCAAAATCTAACCTTTTTTTTTTAATTTTAAGCATTAAACCAGCCAGTTCTTTTGATTTTTAAAGAGTTTAATACTTATTTATTTTATACGCAATCTACTTCTTATTATAGGCATGTATTAAATTTTACTGATAACAATTAATTTCATTACATAGATAATTGTATGACCTCTATCCACAAACTCAAAACTTACTTGTATCACTTCGCTTCTACAGTCGTTTTCTATCATTCCAGTTCACAGATCCTAACCGTAGTGACATCCACACTCGGCTTTTTGCATCTGAAAGCAAAGAGCTTTGTGAAGCACCAAAAGCTTTTGAAAGCTCGACGTTAGATGGTGACAAGATCTAAAAACCCAGTCTTCGCAATTTGTAACGCGAAAAACAGGGAGATGGCGTCCCGGTCGATCCAGCTCGCGACGGCCAGCTCCGTCATACGACACGGCTAGTCCGTCAATAGTAGACATAGATAGTACACTTAAAGACGTGAATAGTAAATCAGACTTGCAGTGACCATAATATGCAGGTCTGAGCTCACCTCACTTACTTAAAAAGTAATGGCTTACATTGGAAATGAATCCTAGATGTACTTCGAAAAGGGACAATTTTTTTTTTTTTGGTAGGATAGATATTTTAATAGAGTGGCCATTATTTAAGTGGTTTTGAAGATTGATTTGTTGGAGATTTTCTATCAGATTAATGAACCTGCGGCCATTTTCATTTATATCTTAGTGTTTTATAACCATAGTTTATTTGAAATCAATGGTTGAGGCTTTTGGAACTTTGGGAAGAGTTAGATCGTAAGGGCTGGGTTTTGTGAAATAAAATAAATGTTTTTTATAAATTTTATTTTACAACGTCATCTTAAATAAGCTATAACTTGCTATCTCCTTCTAATATAAACATCAATGTTACTACTATATAATTTACCACGTTCATTCTATAATTAATTTATTTACAACGATCTCGAAAATAGCTATTTTACATTTTTTTACCTATTAGATAAGAATCGAAGATAGGAAGTGACGTTGATAATGCGTTGACTTTAGATAAGTCAACGCATTATCAACATTGACATCATAAACGTCAAATTTTCAGTTTTTTTAGAAACCGTTTTATCACTGGCATTTATTATTTAAAATGTTGTTCTTTTATTCTTGTCTCAAGCAAAGTTAAAACAATTAAATTAAGACATTCGTATTTGTTTTTCTTAAAGACATAAATAGTGGCAGTTTCATTATAATAAAATGCGATATTCTATTTGGTATCTACTTATATTCAAAACTACAATTTTTTAATTCTCAAATCACTGCACATCAACATTCGTACGTGATTATTTTAAAACAAAAGGGAAACTACATTATTATAGCGAACGTAAGTTCCGCAAATCGACACTGTCCAGGCAAAGAAGAGTTTGCCTAGATCTCTAGTAGTTTAAGTTACATATTTGCCCTGACCTAGGGAGGTATTTCTCTGGCAGATCTAGGTCTCATTGTAGGTCTTCTTCTTCCTAGCGTAGCGCGGCCTGTTGCCAGAGTCCATTTAGATACGACACTGAAACTACAGACGACAATGTCAAAATTTCACGTCCTTTTAACTCAAACTAAAATCGGTCTCTATTTATTGATGTCACAATATATTAAAAAAAAAATTACTTCAAAAACATTACCATTCATTCACTTATTTATAAACAATTAGTTTTTTCACAAGTTTACGTAAAATTAATATTTTCATATCGCATAAATTCGTTAGATTAATTACGAGTAGGGTGACAATATCTTTTAAAGATAGAACACTAGTTTTTTTTTTTAATTCAATCGAAAATATAAAAGACCCAGTAGATGGCGTTGAAGAGTAGGAAACAGACAGGGAAGATGACTCGCGAGTACGTGTCTATGACATTGACGTCACGGATCTTGGGCATGGACGCCTTGATGACGGTTGCGCCACGCCGGAGAGCGTGCATCACTTTGGGCTTCCCTGTTGATCCGTCTGCAAAGAAACACTTATTTTAGATAACAGATAGTATACTCTTTATTATTGACATATCAATTACAGACATAAATGTAGAAATTTTAAATAGGATGACGCGACGGGCGCTCATATCGCTAAAAGGGAACTACTTTTAAAAATATGTCTTTTATAGCTTAAACAGAAATACGTAGTTAGCTACTTTTCTATGTATTTAATTAAAATGCAAAATAATAAGTTTTTGTATAAAAAAATTGGAATTCTCTTTTAAAGCAGACATAACTGGCATTAATTTTTGCAGTACAATCGGTCAGTCAGATATCCTGTTCGTAAATAAACTATTGTTGTCAGATCGCTCGCGCCAGCTCAATGGACAGTAATTTTGCTTGACACTTGTACAGGAAGTCATCATTTCAAACAATCTTTAACAATTTGTCACGAGAGATTGCATTCAAGGTTGGCGACAGATATGATCTAGGGTTCCTAGAATCTGATCACGTTATCTCATACCTACGTGACTGTGGTCACGTTAAAGGACGTGAGAAGGAAATCTCCTGACATCGATCTTTCCAGAACTTCTTATATTATACTCGTAGGATAGTTCTAAGAGTTTTTCACGAAAGAAGTTCCGCAGACGCGACGCCATCGATATGCGATGGAATGTTACTTACAAGCAGACTCTAAAGTAGTAGCTAGTAAGTACCTATCTATTTCTGTCTATAGTGTTAGTTCCTCTACTACTACGGTAATAGGAATGATGACAAAAAATTATTAATTATTAAAAAATATTGGGCACGTATTTATTTTTATTTTATTCGTCACGCCTATAAAGATTTTATACTTAGTTGTGACGTAACGAGCCCCCACTCCGGGACCTTTAATGCGTTTTATCTCAGTTTTTTTTTATTAATATGATAAAGCAATAAGTACGTGTTTAATATTTTATTATTAACTGACTGACGGACCAAATAGTTTTTTTTTTTTTTTAACTCAGGCGTCATTCTTATTGCGCAGGATTTCATTAATGGAAAGCACCTTTTATGGTAATGCGACAATTGTTAATTTCTTAATACCTATTGCTAATCTACCACACAATACGACTAAGACAATACTAACTTCTGGAGTTCCTAGAATGTGGCCTCGTTCTGTATCGCAGCTGCGTGTGATCGCGTTGTAGGCGTAGGGACGGCGGGGCTCCGGTGGCAGCCGGCAACGGCTTGGACCGAAGCCCTAGGAGAGGAGACACACGCCCTGCACTCGTCGCGCATTCTCGAAGTGCTATTATCTCCTCAGGGGATCGCGGACCTGTACAAAAGTTTTGGTATATTAAAAAGTTAGCTTGTCAGCGGAGATTGGCCTCTTTTTAGAACATGTTCCAATGGCTGGATCATAACAGGGTTGATCTTTAATTTGTTGTATTGGCTCCTCTGTGGTGCTACTGCAATTTTCCATATACCCAATACCCCTTGTGTTTATTTGGTAAATATAATTATTGTGTCTTTAATATTCCCTTTTCATAGTTTGTGTAGTTTTTTTTTGTACCTTTTTGAGTTGGGGCTCCTAAGAATATCTTGTCACTTGACCGGTGGATTTAAAATATCAGTCGTGTACAACGCTACGAGGTTCTTTTGGCTTCTGTGGGAACTAACAACGCTCTTGTTTTTAACCGACTTCCAAAAAGGAGGAGGTTATATGTTCGACGCGTATGTATGTTTTTAATATTTTTTTTTGTCCGTCGATTTCTCCGTCAATTGTGGACCGACTTTGAAAATTCTGTGAATGTAACTTCCTGTGACTGCTATTTAAATAGCAGGTACTGGTATTCGAATTTGTGTGGGGGTAGGTACCACAACTAAAACGTGAAAAATAAAAACTTATTACAAAAAAAAACAACAGTCTTCCGAAAAAAAACACTACAAAGTGAAAAATAACTTTAATTTCGGAAGTCGGTGGCAAAAAACGAAAATTCAAAACCAAAGACACCGACTTCCGAAATTAAAGTTATTTTTCACTTTGTAGTGTTTTTTTTCGGAAGTCGGTTGTTTTTCTATTTTTAAAGTTTTTTTTTTTTTTGTCATACAATTTTCGTGACAATTTCACAAATGTTTACCAAAACCTCCAACAGATCCTCCTACCTACCTATTCGTTTATTTGGTTTGTTGTACACCTACACCACCATCTTTCATATTCTTGCGTCCTACCTGAACATTTCAATTCCTTTTCAACACTGGCGCTAGAGGACAGCTGATCTCTATTCTTTAATTTGGCTCGTTTTCTTGCGCGCGCGCCCCAATATGTGTAGTTGACAGCTGCGTATTCGAGTAGTGCCGCGAACACGAATACGAAGCACATCACTAAGTAGATGTCGATGGCTTTGACGTAGGAGATGCGCGGCAGACTGCTGCGCACGCCCGTGCTTATCGTGGTCATCGTGAGTACCGTCGTGATTCCTGAACAGTTTTAAAGGCAAAAAGCATACGTTGAAATGAATGATTCATTAAATTAAGAAAAAATTAAGTTGCCGTTATATTTATTCCATGGTTGCCAACTGCCAAAATATGATAACATTTCAAAAACATTTCATAATTTTGTTACTAAAAATAATAGTCTCACCAGAAAATGTATCTATCAGATAGATACATTTTCTGTTGAGATTATTATTTTAACTTAATCAGACACGGAATTTAAAAAAAAATACCATACCTAACGCCACTCTTGCAGACGTTGCTTCATGATTAATCCAAAACGAGACCCAGGACAGCATTACAATAAGTATACTGGGCAGGTAGGTCTGGAACACGAAGTAGCCGATATTCCTGCGCAGTTTGAAACTGAGCGACAACCGCTGGTAGATGCCCGTCGCCAACTTCTCCTGGAATGTCCCAACTTTAGCGGTTACGTGGTTACCTTAATGCAAGTTTCACATTGTTCGGGGATGCGTTGAGATACCAACGGTAACAACTTGTTTGAGTTTCAAGTTTGTGTAATGGTTTATTTTGTTCGCTGAACTGTTTTTATTTAATCTTACTTTCAATAAAATTTGGATGGGGAACTTTGTTTTTTTTTGTCCCACACAGATCCCCATACATGTTTCTGGAGTGGATTTAGCTTTTTCAGAATTCTCAGAGAAATCAGTAAGAGATTTTTTTTTTAATGGTCCTTATTCTCAACTCCTCAAGCTGACTGAAGTGCCCTTCAGATTTCGGCGAATCAAATTCAGAATAATATCTAACTATTATCAAGTTCTAGGTACTTCAAGATTCTTATTTATAAGTATTTGAAGCGTCAAGTTCTACGTAAAGTAAAAATTATACTTTTGCACCTTCGCGTAAAATGTTTGTCTTTACCTTTCTATCATTAGTTTCATGTCCAAGTATGGTGAACTGTGGCAACTCAGCATCCTCTACCCCTCTGACCGGCGTTTCTTTCCAGTACATGACCACGTCTGACACCGTGTATCCATCTGCATGGAGAAGTATACGTTAGCATGCTACTCTGGATTGGTCTGTCTTACGGCGACTTATCACGCCTATCAGCAACTCACTTATACTTATATTAGTATACTTTTTTGAGTGAGTATGAATTTGACATAACTTTATTTTATTAGGATGCCAACAGTACGCATCGCATTTAATGCATAAGCTATACAGAGCGTTCCACGGATAACATGAAGGGAAAGTACCTTGAATATTGTAGATGGTCTTCCTTTTATTTTTGACACTATATTATTTAGCAAAAAATAATCATTATGATGAAGCCTTTCGATCGGTATGATAAAGCTACCGGGTGATTATTTGTCTCGTGTAACGGGTTCGATTTCCGGTTCAACCATGTAATTATTTAAATATCTATGAATGCAGTTTAAATTGTTTTTTAAATTCATATAATGTCTTCTTTCAGTAAAATGTTCCATCTACAATATTCAAGGTACTTTCCCTCCATGTGGCATATCCGTTGGACGCCCTGTATATGGCATATACTCTGTGGTGGCATTGTAACCATGATGCAGTTCGTCTGCACTGGAAGTTGCTAATTAATGCTGACAAGTGTGATCAGGCCCAAACAGACCATTCAAATTGATTGTTACCGTATCCGTAGTAGTTGTTTTTGTAAATGCCAATGAAATCATTCAATAATTTTGCCAAAGGTTAGTAATAAAATGTATTGCATCGCCAGGGAATAGGATTTGAATGAACAAGGAGAATTCAGCTGTGGTTTGTTGTTGTGCTGTTTGTTTCACCACAAAATGTTTAATGAAAATTGGCTAAAGGCTGTACAAAGCTCGAGCATGTATCTATGAACAAAGACGAAGGAGGTATGACGAATGTCTGCGGAAAGACACGAATGTGGGACGAAGATGTTCGGGTCGAGCACGAAGCAGCAAGCTCAGCCTTGTGATTTATTACAAGTGTATGAGTCACACAGCTTTCAATCTCGACGGTGCAGTTCTGGCTGTCCAGCGGGTAGTAGTGCAGGTCCATCATGCAGGCGAGCGTGGCGGTGAACCGCATGCCGTACGTGATGCTGCCGTCGCCGCCGAGACGCACCAGCTTGTTGCGTTCCGTCACGTCGTGCAGAAAACTGCGGACATTTATTTATTAACTAATATTTTTAATTAAAACGGTTTAAAAATAATTACAATAATTATACCATACACATACACATAAAAGAGACAATAGAAAATTATAAAGTTGAGGTTAAAACATAACACTCATGAATCCCTCTCACAGTAGGTACTCCTAACATGCCAATCAAATCTTCGTGCATTCATCCGCAAACAGATCATTTGTTGGATTAGAATCCGAGAGATTATCGGAGGGGCTTAGCACGCGCAACGGCCCGACATGGAGGCACAGCAGACAGCCTGTGCTTTCTGCCACGGTAGTTCCTACACATGATATGACAGGTATTTCATAACCTAGTGAGTCGGTAGGAGTTGTCAGGAGTTGTCTATGTTTAGAAGTGGAGGTCTTATGACTCATATCGGACAGGAGCGTCTTCACATCAATTGTAAATGTGATATAAACCACAGTCTGCAATCTCATAGCGAAGTAAAAGGAGCTAATGTGTTCTTTTCCGCTTTACCATTCACCATGTTTTGGAATTATGTTCCAGTTTGTTATAAAATCTTGTTGTTTCGAGATGATTAGGTCAAGGCATCTGCGACGAACATGGATGACGTTCGGAAAAGTCTTGACCTAGTACTTGAAACAGTGACTGCATAATATTATGCTAATATTTTTACGATTAATGACGGTGAGGTGAATACAGACTCCATTTGTATGAGTAAATTTAAGAATGTGTTAAATCCAGAAGAGTCGAAGGCAAGCGACATTCATTCGAAAGTTATAAAAAATCGAAGCAAAGATACACGTGTGTCGATAAAACATAAAATCTTGGGTCCTTACCTATTCTTGTCATTTGCGAAAAACGTATCGGGCACCCAAATCTTATCGGCGAAATCTCCTGAGAGCGTCAAGACTTCGTCCGGAAGACCGAAGGCCAGCCTTTCATCCTTCCAGTATTGATTCAGGTAAAGGGTTATTGTGTAATCCTGTAAGTGTTTGGGAATCCCTTTTAGATTAGGTATTTTACAACCCTTACATGGTACCTATTGTACTTACAATAATGACCACACGAATATTTCGATGACGCAAAATACAAAAAGGTTTTTTTTGTGAAATGCAGAATCTATTTGATTCCAAGTAGAACTCTAAATTGTCGATACATGCTTTACGACTGTCGATTTATTTCGATCGTTATACGGCTTTAGATATTCGTGTCATCGAAATGAGATAATGAAAGATGATTTCTAACTGAGGGTAAGTCAGAACTCTTTGAAGTAAACTTCATTTAGTTGTCCTACAGGATGGAAGCAGAGATGGAGTGAACACATGAGGTGATTTAGCACATGAGCTAACATTCTTTTTGTCTAAGTGTGATGATAAAATGTGAGATGTATGTATATGATAGTGGTGAGTGGGCGGTGACCTCTGCGTCGGCAGGCGGCGAGTGGCGGTAGAAAGTAAAGGCGGGCATCGATTGGCTGAGGCAGCACTCCGCCCCTCGGTCACCGGCGACCCTCGATGTGTGTCAAGTGACCGCGGCCTTGCTCCCTTTCCGCAGCTATTAAATGCTTAATGAATTACGATGGACGACCTCCTCGAGAGACACAAGTCCTTGATACGACCCAAAAAAACATCCTCAGCAAATCTGAAGAAGTGCAGACAAGGTCGTCGTGTGATGAGGTGAACTTCTGCCGCAACCAATCCCCTAGTGAATAGCGTTATCAAAAAATCTACTGAGGTCGGATTAGGTTTAAATCATTTATTGTCATAAAAAGACAAAAAAAATGCACTTACATGAGAACAGACAAGAAACATATTTTAGGTAACCGTCACCAAAGTATATATGTATAGTATTATATAAAATTATTCTATACTCATTCAACAGTTCAATTCTCAACCATTAAAGTACATTGGAGGACGCTAGTCAAGGCAGTTTTCAATTATGTGTTTGGATAGCCGAGACTTAAAACTGCTGAGAGAGCTAATACTTTTTATGTTGGTAGATTATTAAACAGCTGTGTTCCTTCATATGTAATACTCTTTCTAGCGTAATTAGTGCGCATTCTTGGCAAAACAAGTAGACTTGGTCGACGAAGACTGCGTTTAGTAATTTGAGATTTTATAGTAAACGATATGTCAGTGTGGATGGATTTCTCTATAATTTGTGTAGAGTTGCTTGATATTCATTAGTTTCGTTTCTTTAAAAAAAAAATTACATATTGGTTTTAGGTATGGATAGCGAAACAATATCTTTATGACCTTATTTTGTACTCTTTGTAATTCTTGCAACTTCGATTACAGAAGTCAAATCGCGAACAAAGTCATATGTTTGGTCATCTGATAAATCTAATGCATGTGTAAACACGATATAAATGAACACAGAATCACTTAATGAAGTGATAGGAAATAATATTGATTTTAAAATATAGCCTTACATTTTAGCTGTTCGATCCAAAATCCTCAGAGTTTAACTTACCATATTTACTTCTGATATTGCGTCAAAACTAGCAATAGTTAGATCCATGCCAACATACAGCGGGTCTCCTGTAAAGCAATAACATTTATGCAGCGAACCAACACACTGATGCGGCGGGAACCGCTGACAAATCAAGCCGCCTCGTCTTTACCGAGCAAATTCAATATTATATGAAATATTATGGTCCAGTACTCTTAATATCTTGCAGTCGCAGAGCGCACGTCTCCATATAACATTATACAAACACTATGTAGATATATTATTAGCTGCACGTTCTACGGGGTGCTATGCTCGTAGATAGGTCATGTGCAAATAGGGTTGCCAACCCTACTATATAAAAAATTATCCTGTTATATTAGAGGCCTAAATAACAAATTATTAAAAAAAAAAAAAAAATGTGAGGTGACCGCAATAGGGCCAGTATTAATCTCATAAAAGCTGAATGGTATATTATTACCCTAAGGGTAATAATTATTAGTCATGAGAATTTTATAAAAAATAAGTAAATAACATTTAAAAGATAAAATATTTTTGAAACATACGGTCTACACTTTTTTATTTTTTCAACGTCTACTATATTTTTCAGGCAATGTTGGCAACCCTATGTGCAAATATGATCACGAGATCTCTCTATTATAGAAGGTCCCCGGTGATCTTGCACACGACTCAATCATGATGATAATAAAATAAACACGAATATTTCTCTACTACTTTCTTAGAATAGAATATTACTTAATGGTGGTACTGTTATTTATGATAAAAATTAAGATAAAAGTGTATCTGCAGCATACCCACAGATAATTATCCTTGACCGCAAAATTAGATGTGCAATAATAATTTTAAAAAAACAATAACAAACATAAAACTAAAGTAGGTACAAGAACTAATCGGTTCATGTAAAATGAAATTATTCTCGACCATTGAATCAAACATACACAGAATTTGGATTGATGAACTACTTTATTTGTAAGCTATGTAGTAGTATTCTTACCACCGAAATTAGGCCGCAGTCGTATGTCGTACCCGTCAAGAATCCGTGTGACAGTATGCGTTACGTTCTCCAGTCGGTCAATTGTGGTGCGCTCGTTCCTGGCACAAGACAAACAAAAGATGTTAATTACAATGCGCACAAACTTAATTAGTGTTGACAGAAAAAGGCACATGAAAACCTTTGCATGTTATTCTGTCTGACCGAAAAGTGGATTTAAAAAAAATGGCGGAGTTTCAAAATGTTCAAATTAGTATTCGAAAAACATGAATGAAACGTTTACACAGTTTTACGTTTGCAGTTATAAAACAATAATGTCAAAAACATTTTCGAACTCAAGAATATCAAATTTGAATCAGTGCTATCTCATTTTTGACAAAGAGACCATTTGCAGCAGTCTCTAATGACAAGATTCACGGTCGTCCTTATCGATTACAAGATAATGATCAGAAACTTCTCACATTTCAAATACTTCAGCAATTTAGAGAGGTCAAGGCAAAGTTATCTTCAGTAACTCTGAAAGTAAAGCAGACTTAAGTTAAACCTAATACTCTACTCAATTTCCACACCGGCTCCATGCAGAATGCTGATAGGTACCTACTCCAAAACATAGATATGAATATGATGAACCAGTCTTATTTAAAAGTATATCTGTAAACGAGTATATCCGTGGTACTTGTAAAGTCGCCAAGAAAGATACACGAGAAACTTAGTGAAAACCGCTTGTGCTGGTACGGACATGACGATGAGGCAAAATGATGACCATATGACTAAAAGAGTCATGAATATAGAAGATGGAAAGAGAGGCCGTGGACGACCACCAATGACTTGGCTACGAACAGTAAAAAACTATATAATGACGAGCAATTTATCCGGTGACAGTATTTTTTATCGGGAACAACTAAACTCCGGGAAATACCCAATAACATTGGCCCCGGAATCAGACACACTAGATTAATGAGGCAAGAAGTTTTTGAAAAGATATGAAAGAACTTTTCTTTTTTTTTTTTTCTTTTTTTTTAGGAGCTCGTGGCTAAGCAACAACAGCCACACTGTGATCGATCCATCAGGTTAAGCTACGCTTGCCGGGGTTGGTCAGTGGATGGTTGACCATCTTTACATACCGAGACTCCTCCGTGCCTCGGAAAGCACGTTAAGGCGTTGGTCCCGGCTGTCATTCGTGGATCTTTGTGGAACAGTCGTTACGAGTCGTCAGAAGCCCGAAACTCTGACACCAGTCTTACCAAGGGGTATCATGTTACTGGGTTGAGGAGGTCAGATAGGCAGTCGCTCCATGTAAAATACTGATATTCAGCTGCATCCGGTTAGACTGGAAGCCGACCTAAACATACTTGGGAAAAGGCCAGGCAGATTGATTGATGAAAGAACTTTTTATACACTCAACTTACTATCGTCTTGTCTCAATAAGCTCAAGATATACCTACATAGAACTACTTGAAGTGCTTTCCCTCATAAATATTGCATACAATAAGCATCCTTCAAAACATATTGATTTCAGTTTCAGTCATTTGTTTATGTAACAGCTCAATACCAAATTCCAAATCACTACCACAAAAATAATTGTCTGTAAAAAAAAATCGAGCACGACATTTTTGGGTAAAAACGTTAAATGATGCATAGACCTCAGGGATTATTATAGTATCACCTCAAATACGTTAGTAACAAAAAGTAATTATCTTTTTTGTCACTTAATTTTAATTTACATATAGAACCATACGAAGGGTCTCACCATCTTCCAGATATTTACATTGCTAAAACATTTGCCTATCTGCATGAAATTACGGGTGCTAAGGCAATCTAAATGAGATTTGTGAGCGGGGTTTAAACTGAATTGGCATTTAGTGCGGGGGTCGAACGAACCCGGTATTAAATTAATTCTGTAGAAATAATAAAGAAGTGTTTTTAGTTTAGTTGAACCAGAACTAGTGCATATTTTAGTTGCAAACGAATAAACATGATAACTGTTTTGTAGCAAAGAGTTTTTGTAAGATAAAAAAGTTAAAATTTTCAATATCTTAATAACAGTTAAATATTTACAGAACTGAATGACTAAGGAAAAGATTTTATTTTAGTGTTTATCAGTGGAACCTTGTAAAAATGGCCTTCAATTTCATATAGTTTAAGAACATTGTATAAATATCCCGAATAGAATAAAATAAACATAGTCACAGTGACTTAATTTAACTCCAGACCAATCCTGATCATGAGTGTGTGTCCCGATGAATCTACTTATAAGGTTATGCACGTATGCTCGAAAGAAAAAATTAGGAACTCGTTATTTTTTAAATAAAGAAAAATTTGCAATCAAGCAAAATAAATATAACTGGCCGTGCACGGGAGATGCGGCCGACGGCTGCGGAATGCCTTTGTTCCAGTAATTTCCTAGTTTGTGGCTTTTCTATTAAGATGTTAAATTAAAACATGTTTGTGGCGGCGTTTATGATAATACTTTCACAACTTTCAGCCGTTTTTGACATCCGTAGGCTTAGGCAGCTAATAAGTAGACATAGTCCTTCGTTTCTAGTTTTGTTAATGATTCTAGATTAAGTTACGATTGTTTATTGAGGGTATTTTCAAATAAATCTATGCTGACTGATATTTTATGTACAACATTACCTATTATATACATTACGAAACATACCTTTGTGATTTTTTGTGAAAACTAAGTTCTGTTTTGAAATAATACTCACTGTGCAACCGCAAACGGTAAAACTTGCAGTAACAGTAGAAAAAACGCGTGCGCGTGCAGACAGCGCGTCGTGCGGGGCGCGCTCATCGCGCGGTGGGGACGCGGGCACGCGAGCCACGCGCATCGCGCGCTCACCGCACTCGCCCGGCACGCGCCGCCCTCGCACTCACACACTTTACTACCCACATACTTCCCTTAAACTTAGCATTTTTAAGTAGAATAATGTTTTATAAAGTAGCGAGGTATCGCGATCGCGATCTGCGATGTGTTCGTGTGGCGTGAGGCCGCGGCGGCAGCGGCGTACGGAGTGGCGTCGCGCGTGCGCTACCCGCCGCGACTACATACTCGCCATATTGGCGCGAATTACTTCGCAACTTGGAGCTTTTTGCCACAAACTATTCTAACATGAAAGTACATAAAAATGTTCTTATAATTGTCGCTTATTATGTTTGCGATCTGCTTCTATTTACTTTCTCCCCCCAGCTTGTTGTCGGAACCCCCGTTTCGACGCAACCTTTTTCATTCCGCTCGCTCGTGCACGTCCATGACAGTCCAGTTGCTGTTTTCGACATGCGGGGTGAAACTTTTTGTACCCATCAATCTCATTAATATACAAATATTATAATTAATTATTTCTAATCGTTATCTTAGCAAAAATAACTTTTCCGCGGGCCTTTTTTTCTGATATATTTTAGACGTCCCTAAAGACTGATTTACGGTGGCGTGAATTTTGTTTGGTAGTTAAAATTTGTAGCATTATTATTTTTTTTTTTACAAATTATTATTTCATGTAGTTAGATAATAATGAAACATTGAAACCAAAGTATTTATTTCCAAACTTTATCGATTCACCAAATTTTTTAAACATATCTACATACATACAACACAGCATCTCGCATACCTGAGTATTACTATCACGCGTGCATACAACCCAGAGACAAGGGTACACGCGCACACGTAGCTACAGCTGATGCAGAAAGTGGCACACGGTGTCAGCAGCGCAGGTAGTGTGCAGGAAGTTATTTGGCGAGGCGGGCTTGCCGCGTCCGCTTGCAGATTACACGGCACACGCCGCCACCCGCGTACGATAAACACTTTGACGTTCATTGTACATTACTGTGTGTTGACATCATGTCCATAATGTGATGGTTTTATTTCAGGATAGAATATGTGACTAGTATGAACACGACCACTAAAACACTAGTAATTACCATTAGAATGCTGAAAATCAATGGTATTTAGATGATAGGAATAATTGACATGTGTATAGAACTCGATTCTTATAAAGAGTAAAAAACGAAAGGAAATATTTTTTTCACAAAATAGGTTATCCACAAATCGGTTTCAATTAGTCGAAAAACAAATCAAATTACACAACATTCTCCTCTCCTCGAATACATTCAACATTCAATGATTGATCAAAACAACTTAGCAACCACATTACATACTCGCGAGCGCTTATGGAGCAAACACAAATTCATATTAAAATATCGAGTATTTTTCATATTACGTCAATGCTAAAGGTATTCGTGTCCCAGTCTCGATTGATCTCATCTTTTTTTCAGTCCAATAAGTACTCAAATAAGGGATATCATGGATTACGTTACGAATGAAGACTGTATTTACCGATATGTTTTTAAATGTGGGTAATCTTATGGCTTCATGGGACATATTATAGCTAGATAGGTGTTGTGGAATAAGTAACTGCGTGGATTTTTTCTAGCTATTGTCGACCCCAAAGAGGTGATAATAATGATGAGTGTTGTACTAAATGAGAACTGACTTCTACAGAGTCCGGGAGCAATTAAAAGAAGTGCTACGAGGTTGCTACGAACTTTCTACGCAGTGTTACGATCGCTGAAAATGTTAGACGTCTGGAACTAATCTTCATTGACCACTTAATAATGATGAATGCTAAAGATTTTCTTTACCAAAACATACGTGAATTAGCTCAGGGTGTTATATTCAATAAGAATGAACTTCCCTAAAGTCCGCTCGTAATTAAAATGAGTGCAACGGTGTTCCTACGAAGTGATACGATAGCCAAAAAAAATTTACGCCTGAAAATCTTCATTGGCCACTTAACAAGAATGATTCATAAGTTAACTATTAATAGAAATCTTCAAAATAAATTTATTAACATAAGCATATTTCATATCAGGAATATTTTAATATTGTTTTTATACTTAGGTCTATGGTCTAGCTAGGCAGTCAGATACACCTGACCATGTATCTCCAAAATGTAACGCACGTGACCTCTAAGATATGAGGACCACCTTCCATTTGTGAGGATTGAAAAATGTTTGAATGGAGCGGTTTGTTGAGCCACGAGATTCGGCGACGTAATGATAGTGATTTAACAGAGACGTGCCGCATACAAGCACACTGCCATACCCCTACTAACGGACCTAGAAAAAAATTACGAAAATTATACACTTATCGAATTGAACGCCAAATACTATTGTTTCGTACTTTGATAGTGGTGTTTTTTTTGTCACATTTTAAAAGTATCGTAGTTAGTATTCACATAATATATGAAGAAATCCCAAACAGTAGCAGCCCGGAGTCTGGATTTGCGCCCGGTTGATGGCAATAGGCTCGCACCCTATTACATGGGACTTAAATATAACTGGCGAAATGCAGGTGTACTATAGGTAGAGCTCTGCTTAACTCTTCGGGGAATACAGGCGTGATGTTATGTGTAAAAAAACAAAAATACAAACAATCGAATCATACAATTTTTTTTTTCAGAAATTCGCTTGCAAATTGAATGTAGGGTTGGTTGCTGTGCTGGACAGCCCGATATGAATAAATATTATTTTTATTTTGAAATTTTGAATGCATTATCAGCACAGAAAACGGCGATTTTCTTACCTTTAACTAAACTTAACCAAACGACGCGCGACGTCAAATCAACGTATAAAATATGTATGTTCTATTATAACAAGTCTTTATCATCTTGCCATTCTCCTCGCTCAGTCTGCGGGCACGAAATTAGCGGCAGCCGATTGATGGCGACAGCGGATCGACGCGGGGCGGGGCGATCTAACAGCGGCCTAGGCATGGCGTGGGCACGAAACTGGCCGTAGAAAAAATACAACACTGTATTGGAACGAGCGGCCATCGAGCGGCGGAATCAAACAAATTTGTGCCTGTCACTAGCGTGTGCCACCGCCCGCGCATCGCTCGATCGTCCCGCGCCGCTGTCGCCCGTTTCGTGCGCGTCACTTCAGAATGCTATGCTTTTGTATACGTCGCCGCCACCCCGCGCCGCTCCGCTGGCTGTTGCCATCGCTCGGCCGCCGCTAATTTCGTGCCCGCAAACTGAATGCACGGTTTTGCTTTACGTCGTGCATTGATAAGACGAGTAATTTATTCATGATATGGCTAGTTTCTGTTTTATGCAGAACGGCTGCTGTAAAACCCTTGGAGAAATCAGGTTTTCACAGCATATACATTTTTAGCTTAAGCTAGAGCGGATGTGGATACGTGTAGTGTCCCTTTTTGAGGTTGTACTGAATTAGACTTTTCTGTTTTTTTGGCGACCAGAGAAATGCAGCTTCGTAATCGTAACGATAAAATAAGTTAAAATTTAAAATCGATAATATTTTACATCAAGGTTATAAAAACTTCGCGTATATGTCACCAACTAATATGAAACGTTTATTAACAAAGGTCACTTTCCAATTAACGTTTATTGTATCTCAAATGTAATAATTGATTAAATTTCAATTAATCGTCCTTTCCAAGAAATCCTTGTGTTTCGATGTTATTGGAAATTATCGATGTTATTGTACTTCGATATTTCGTAGTACCTTGGTTAGTCTCTCGGCACACATTACACTTTGAGATGTGCCGGGTTTGTTTCAAATCGCCGTCGCTTCGACCCACCGTGTATTATTTCGGAGGTCACGTGTCGATAGCTGTCGTTCGAACCATTTGCCAGTGCCTCTAAGGTTCGAGCCTCATACATATATCTGTGCGAAAAACTATAGAATGCGTCTGAATGGAAATTTATCGAAGCTTGTTGAACTTACTATGTTCTTTTTTCAGCATTTAGGTACATATCCGTACATAGTATTTTATAGGATAAGTGTTTACTATTGATATTCAATGTTAAGAGCGTTTATTCTGAAGGTAGGCAATGTCGCAAATAGATGTCAAATATTTCACTGTTTTGATTAATTTTGCAATATTACTGTGTGGAAAAAAAATATGTGGCAATCTAGCGAACTAGAATATTGATTATGAAATGCAATAATTAATATCGTAACACCGAATGTTTAGTTTTAGATGTAAAACAACTATTTGGAAACTTTCCAAATGCGTTTTTTACACCTAAAATGGGTACAACATCAAATTCAATGTTATAATTGCAATTTATTATTAATATTCTAGTTCGCTAGTTTGCCACATTTCTTACTTCTATTCAGTAATATTGCTATAAGAATCAAAACAGGTCAATATTTGACAGTTATTTGCGACGTTGCCAACTTTTAGGATAAACCCTCTTAATGCATCTTCGTATTATCGTAGAGAGGAAGACCTTCCGTAGCATTCGCGTAGCACCTCGTAGCACGGCTGCTACGGTGCGGATAAGTTACGTAAGTTTAATTTATCCTTATTGAATTGGAATATTCTATTCAGCTCGATATCACATTATATGCGTATCTAATGCATAAGTAGGTGCAAATATATTTACTATAAGTACCTATTTGTAATAGGTTAAGTGATAAAACAACCTAAATCGTTATAAAACAGTCGACATTGTTCAGCGATTTACGTCGCTTCAGAGCTATCGCTAATGGAAACTCTAGGATGGAGTAACATAATCTTAGTCGATCGTAAAAATATTTTTAGTTACGAAATAAAACACAGACAAGTACTCGTAGGTCCCTGGTCCCACATTTATTTTAAGTAAAATCTTGATCTAATATTTGAATATCTTAGGACCTACCTAAGTATAAAGAGCTATTATTTTCCAAAACTGTGTTTAGTTTTGGCGGTTTATAAGGCTGTGTTTAAAAAGCTATACGTAATAGTTTAATAAATAAAGTTCGTTGAATAATACCAGTGCAGTGGCTCGATCAAAAGTATGGCAAAATTATAAAAACGAATTAATTATGGATACGTTTGGGACAGACACAAGCAATGTAATAAAAATTCGGTTTCAATCAATCTTCACAATTGAAATGAAATTGGATCTTTGTTTAATTGAACTGTAAAATGTTTTGTTTTACGACTAACTAGATTAAGCTGAAGAGTAAATATTTATTTCGTTTTAAAAGCATTTAAATATAGTTTTCATAGTAGATCTTTTATATTGAAAATTAAGACTTCTTACAAAACTGATTTGTCCATTTTATGACGCGTTTTACCTTAATTCATTCCAGAACATTTTCATTTTAGTTTTAAACTCAATATGGCACTCATCCAAATATCATCACAGAGACAAATGGAAACACTGCATATGGTTTGAATCGAATCAATTTTTCAACATATTCGATTCGACTGCTCATACCAAACGGAGGCTTTTCTTAATAGCAAGGCATCGCTCAGCGGATTGAGAAATCCTATTAGGTGGAGGCACCAAGAGTCGCGAAGCTACGTCGCAGACCAGCGTCGGAGCAATCAGCCAGAGCCTTAGGGATCGGCCCATTTGGACGCCATTGTTCTACAGACAAGAACGCTTTGCATTTCAGATATCTGACCGCCTATATTATTGAGGTATTGGGGGTATTCAATCGGTTACATGTTCCAATTTAGTTATAGTTTGAAAGGAATAGAACAATTCATGTGGCATCGCCTAATTTAATAATTGAAAAACGGTTTTTATATTTAATTCAGGGTGTTGTTTGTTTATCTAAGAAATGACTGATATATTGGAATCTCTTGAGTAAGCTGGCTTAAAATCCTAACTAATATTATAAATGCGATAGTGAGTTTGTTTGTTTGTTACGCTTTCACGCTAAAACGGCTGAACGGATTTGGATGAAATTTGTCACATGGGTAGACCCTGATCTGGGTAAGGACATATAATACTTTTTATCTTGATATTCCTACGAGATCGAGACTTATATGAAACCGCGGGGCGCAGCTCGTAATATTTAAAATTGGTGATGTAATGAAACTCACATTATTTCCCGCATTTACAATAAATTTGTGAGTGGTACTCACTAATTAGAGAGAGAAACTCGTGGCTAAGTAATAACAGCCGCATGGATCGATCCATCAACTTAAGCTACGCTTTCCGGGGTTGGTCCGTGGATGGGTGACCATCTTTACATTGCTTTCCGAGACTCCTCCGTGCCTCGGAAAGCACGTTAAGCAGTTGGTCCCGGCTGTCATTCGTGGATCTTTGACAGTCGTTACGGGTCGTCAGAAGCCCGAAAGTCTGACAACCAGTCTTACCAAGGGGTATAGTGTTACCCAGTAACTGGGTTGTGGAGGTCAGATAGGCAGTCGCTCCATGACCCCAACAGGGTCAGCTTCCAGTCTAACCGGATGCAGCTGAGTTCCAGTATTTTAGTTCGGAAAAGTCTAGGCAGATGATACTGACTCACTAGTAAGAGAATGTACTCACTGAATATGTATGAATATGCTCTAACTTATAATTTTCACGCACATTACAAACATTCAACCAAAACTTACGACAAAAAAACATTACCAAATAACAAATTCCCAAAAATCTAAAGTTATTTCGCGTGGTTAGGCTTCTGTATTCTGCGAGCACGCATGCGCGCAGGCTCCGGGCGGCTGTTGCGACCGCGGTCTGGCAGCGCGCGAACCGCCAACAAACGCTCCCGCTCTCCGCCGCACGCCGTGCGCGCAAACACATACGCGTATAAACATATACAGGAAAAATAAACGTGCCAAAGATAAACATCCCGCAAGAATGCTGATCACTTATCTTGTCGTCCTTACTATCAGGTGAGTGTCGAAACTATTTACTTACAAAGTTCTTTTCAAGTTCTTCTTTATGTGTTTACATTTTTCGGTGGCATTTAATTAATTAACTATTGATAGGTACTTGACAAATACGAGTACATGATTAGTATATGTGTGTGCGTAATCCGGTTGACTCCTAAGTAAAGTAAAAGTAATTAGAGTAAAATAAAACAGTAGATAGGTACAGAAGTTGTTTATATCGTGTAATGAATGCAGAAAATTCAGATTGTCTTTTTTTAACGAACAACCCTCGTCAAGTGTCGTTCTAAGCACGTTCGTTTTCACATTCATTAAACTAATAACTAAAATAATTGTTTTTGTGTTGTTTATTTTGATACTGAACAACTGAAGTTAACAACTAATTAGATAGGTATCAACATAACAAACAAAATGCAATTTAACAAAGAAAACACACATGATCATTCATTAGTAATTATTTTGAAAGTGATATTAAGTTTAACTAACGAAATAAACACATTTATTTAGACCTCTGTCGGAGTGAGGGGTGTTGCTATAGTTTCGGAAATCTATATTTACCTTTAAGTACCTAGATCTAAAAAAAAACAATATCTTCTGAACGAGACCCACGTTTGAAAATAGTCAAATATCCGGAATATAACTAATATACATATATATATATATAACTAAAGTAACAAATTATAGGTAACAGTTTTATTATTATTTTAGTGATGTCCACGTGAGACATCTTGATACTGTTCTAACACAAAGGTCCCATGCCTAGAACGTGAGCAACACTAACTATGTTTAAGTTATTTGAAGGCTGCGCGTCTTCAAGCCGATCCGCTCCGGCTCAGGTATGCTTTACTGAGCGACGGCTAAACTTTTAATTGCTTCTTGGTAACAAATATCGGCCTATCGTGTCGCTTGAACAAGAGGATTTGTTAACTATAGTTTAATAGGTAACACCGATGAAGATTCACTCATTGACAGCGTGATATGACATTGTATTAAGTGATGTAGATACTATATTTAAGGCTTGTTTCGAAGTCACAGTAAAAGCACTATTAATCGGGAAAGGAAAAATGTACCAGAATTTGTATTAAATTATTCGTCAGTTATGCTGGACGTTATTGGGAAACCAACCTGCAGGCTAATTGCGTAACACACTTTTAATCACAATACGAATGATTTTGAAGGATATTATCCATTGCTTCAAAGTTCAAAAAAATTGTCTGCGCAACACCGTAAATAACGCAATGAATGTTGTTGAACTGTCAAAATTAAAAGTGTGTTACGC
Organism: Agrochola macilenta; assembly: GCA_916701695.1. Classification (NCBI taxonomy): domain Eukaryota; kingdom Metazoa; phylum Arthropoda; class Insecta; order Lepidoptera; family Noctuidae; genus Agrochola; species Agrochola macilenta. The sequence continues at coordinate 14,123,168 of OU753560.1, read as the reverse complement.
TATTCCCCGCAGGGGGTAAAACAGGTTATACCTATTGAAGTATCAAGTAGTGGTTGTTAGGAGTTTCATATTTGTAAATGGACGTTTATAAAAGCTGAGTTGTTAAGTTATGATTATCATGAACAGCTGAATAAAAACTCCGCTTTCATTCAGATTACCTTTTACACCTACGTGACTAGTGTTTTATTATGTACATAAACTAATTTAAGCCAGTTGCAACACTCCACCGTTTTAATTCTCGTCTAAATTCATAATGGCTCAACTAATTTAAATAAGAGACAGTGACACTGTACGTAATAGTTTGTACGTGAAGAACTAAGATGTTAATTATACCGTGGATCTGAGGAATACTTTCTTTTTTTCGTCTCTAGATTTAAATCAGTAAGAGGAAGCCATAACTCAAAAAGAAAATGTATGTTTCTATCATCCGCTCTATCGTGTTTACCTATTGGTATGATAGACTGGGTTGCAAATAAATCTGTAAATGATTCATTGAAAACCAAAGTTATTCATACATTTGTAAGTAATATAAATTACTTGATCAATACAAATTGTTATTGTTATACGAAGCGTAGAGAGATCTGTTTTTGGTTCATCTACAAGTTAAAAAGGTATAAAATGGAATTTGTAAATATTCGTTTGAGAAAACTTTTCAAGCTTTTTTGGTTCCGTTTCTCTCAGATAAGGGATTATAATATCATTGACGATGGATACTTGAAATACCGGCCTTAGTCCATCGAGCTCCCTCACTTTTATAAGCCAAATTATTCTTAAACTATTCTTACAACAGTGTTGAGTTGGAATGCTTTTTAAAAATATTTGTACTAACCAGATATTGACGATACGTTTCCATCCATGGTAGGGCTGTGTACAGCCCTACCATGGATGGAAACGTATCGTAAAGAAAGAAAGAAAAGAAAGGAAGAAAATACGTTTATTTGCGCTACACATGACATAAATACTTATGTAGCAAAGCATGAAATTACTCGTAATCTCTAAAGGTCTAGACAGAGGTGTTTAAGTAGCATACCTACATTTCGCTAAAACTTAATTCATAAATAAATTGTAAGAGGTTTTCACCACTTTTATAACACGGTCTATTGTGAAGACTATATAATTATTATACACCGATCTTTGAATTCAACACATTACTGTTAGGACGTGAGGGCTTTTACAATTTAAAGGTTTCAAAAATAAAGAAAATACAATAGAGGCACTCAGGCGTGACCAAACTACCTTATATGAACGGTAAATAAATTACAGTATATAACAACTATGCCTTTACGCGTATCTTTTACATTTATCTCAAGATATTGAGAGTCTCAATATCTATCAGTTACCCTTTGCACTTGGTGCTTGTAGGTACGTATTGACTACTGCTACCGCGTTGCCGTCAACCATAATAACCAAATGCAAAGAAAGGGCAACTGATAGAAATCCGACGATTGACGAAACACGAAGTTTGCCGAGGGACGTGAAAATAGTTGTACAGTATAAAAGATATAGGCATGTTTTCTTACGAAAACCTTACGATTACTGATATGTGGGTTGTTCTATAAGTACAGCTCTGCCCAACCCTTCGGGGATTACAGGCGTCATGTTATTTTATGAGTATGTTATCATAACATGTATGGCCTTAAACACACTTACCTATCTACACTATACGAGTACAGTGATAAAAGTTTTCTGATCTAACTATTTAGTAAAAAAACATAACATACTCGTAAAATAACATAATATACTCATAACATAACATACTATACTAATGTTATGAGTATATTATGTTATGTTACGAGTATGTTATGTTATTTTACTAAATAGTTAGATCAGAAAGGTTTTAACACTGTATACTGTAGATAGGTAAGTGTGTTTAAGGCCATACATGTTATAAAATGTTTCCTTTGACGTCGAACCACACAGAGAATTCTGCTTTTTTATTTCGAAGCGGAAAACAAGATTATTTGATAAAATGATAAAATTCTTTGCCATTTTTCCTGAATATCTTTGTAGGTCGCTCAAAAAGCTTAGTATAGAAAGATAGTAAGAAACATAAATAGGAGGTTTTGAAAGTGTTTGCAGATTCATTATCTGATAGTTGACTACCGGCTGATTTTGATTTCCCGTTCGTTGTGTTTATTTGTTAACAATCAGCAGTTCGTTCCTCGCCATTCATTTTGTTTTTTCAACCGTTGTAGCCTACTTGGATACAACCTCGATATTCAAGTTTTATTTGTATCTAAATACTGTGTGTTTTGTATTCAAAGCGTTATTTTCCGGTGCCTAACTTAATGGACCGTCCTGTTTTAATATTACTTCAACTTTTTCAAGGGTTTAAGACGTGTATATTTTCTCATATCGATGATAAACTTGACTTATCCTGAATTTAAAGATACTCATACTAGAAGAACAATGTTGAGGGTTAACCTTCGAAAACGACATACCGAAAAACCATTTTTCAAATAAATAAACATGTAAATACAAATAGCATTCGATATAAATAAGTATAAAAGTAAAATCAAGAGTAAAATAACATTTAAACGAATGGATACCCTCAGGGAGTCGACCCTGCAACTGGTTGCCATCCCTTACCCGTGAACATTAGGTATGAAGCCATTAATTAAATAAATAATGTATATTAACTCAATTAAAACTCAATTTTCGGTAACTGTCTAACTGTTTTTTTATCAGACCTTACATATTAGGCTGCTTTCTAAGGCTGCTTTAGATCTATCGAATACAGCTTAATTTGCAGTCTGATTGTTTTAGAAACTCGTGTCTTATCTCTGAAGTATACTTTAAGATACCTTATAATAAGCAAAATTAAGGCATTATTCATTCATTTGTAGTCTCTACGGCTGAATTTCACAAATTGTGTTTCGTAAAGTCGCAATGTTATACCTTATCGAAGAATTTGACGCCCAGAAAAATGTGAATTCCAGCTTTAGACAAAAAAAATACCAGAAATATACCAGGAGGATAATATATCTACTGCGACTTATATAAAACATGCATTACGTAACTGCTAATTTTTTCAAAAGGTAAACTGTTGGTCCCGAAATTCCGTCGGTGAAAACTGTGGTCACCCATCGGAAGTTATCTATCAACATGCATCATCGCTTGACCGATATGATGCTCGTTTACACACAACCTTATTGTTGTAAACAACGTTGTCGATCATTCTGCCGATTTCCACTCCAAGTTTTAATAAAAATGCAGGTTCTTCATTTCTAAGGAAAAAAAACTTGATGTAATTAGCAAACATCATTTTCGCATTTAGAATATATTATTTTCGTTAATGTTCTTTTAACTTTCTGCTGGCCTAAAGTATATTATAATAGATTTCAAGTTTGTCATTCCTCGGAATATTTTATTTACAATAGAAATTAGTTTTGAAACTGATGTAACTGGGGAGCATTTTTAAGTGTGTGAGTGTTTTGAAATTTAGGCTAAACCCAACTATTATTGAAGTACTTTAGATAGTTTGAACATTCTGTTTCTGATATATACAAAGATAAATTTTAAAGAGATTATTTATGTAAAGTGTAAACTCACTTTATGTCTTGCGTTGAGCTGAAAAACTTTGTATATCACGTTACGTTCAATCTGCACTTTAAAATAATTTTTACGAGCATGTTTACAAACTTTAAAGTGATTGTGTGTAATGTCCTGAAAACTGCGATATCATGTATCATCTATCACGTAAGATATTGACAGTTCAATTATTATTCCGACAGTAGGTAATGCGTTCAAGTTATGGAAAAGTCTATTTTCGAAAAACTGAAGATTAACACTTTCGACTCCGTCCACTTTTCACAAAACTCATACTCCATGCTGACATATTGGAAGTGAACCCTCCGGGAGGGTTTCCGGCATTACGTTTGCGCTAAAGTTAACCATCGTGGAGGGTCAATGGCATTATGTTTAAAACCGTGTTATAAAATACTGTAAAACGAAGTAAAATACTGGTCTTGTCGCTATACGTAGTTTCCAACCTTTTAAATTTTTTGTGAATATTTGTACCAGTGAACAAAAAAATTAAAAATGCTTGGATTTTAAATACAACGCATTTTATTATTCGTAGACCAACTCATAAACTAATAAATCTTGTTAAATACACATCAGATTTAATTTTAACGGTTTATAATTCTGTATTCGTTAAAAAAAACCTACATTTAAAATGAGCCCTCCGCGAGGGCTCCCGGCATCCCATATGCGACTAGGTGAACCCTCCAGGAGGGCTCCCAGCACTGAACGTGTTAATAACGAACTTATATCTTTTCCACTATATATTAAAAATGAAATGCTGTGTAAGCGCATTACTTGAGAACGCCTGGAGCGAATTAGCATTTTTTTAAATTTTCGTAGTTATCCAAATTAGGTTTTTGTTTTAATGTTAAATGCTGGTTGGTTCCACAACCACAACTAATTGATTAAAATTTGAAAATACTGTTGGAGCTGCTGAAGATTGTAAGACTATCTTTGGATGCTCACTTAAATGTCTCGCTGATGGTGTCGCGTGTGTTGGAGCATTCAGCTCCCATCAAAATGGTGCTAATATATGCGTCTTGTTCGTGAACGCCGTTTGTTGGGACTGGTCATCTCTTAACTAACATGGCTTATTTTAATTGTTTTATTTTGTTTCTATTTGCTGTAAGCACGTGTACGTCTTTTTTTATATCTTTCTCACATGTAATTATAAATTGAACATTAATGATGTAACTAATATTTTTGTTGTATAATATAATTTAAAAGAGTGTCCATGGAGTTTCTTGCCCGTTCTTCTCCATAGTTACCTACTACGCTTCGGAATGGGTAACTAGCTTCATATTTCGGACTGACCGACTCCTTGACAATTCAAAAGTGCCTGTACAAAAATGGTTTAATTAAAATAAATGGTTTGAGTTCGAGTTATAAACTTGGTAAAGCTTACCGGATAAAAAAATACGGAAAAACCTGACCATGCTTTTTTCTTTGGGGTTTTTGTATTGGAAATGACGACGTCTGTCGGGTCAACTTGTATACACAAAAAATTACTTATGGGTTATGTAACCTGGATTATGGAGTCAGGTTTCGGGTAATAGATATCTGCCAATAGCTTCATTTAGTTAGACCTAGGAGGAGTCCATACATCCGTCTTACATGCTGCAGACTGCGTTCTCACTCGCTGTACGTCTATCTAAACCTCGGGTCGCACGGCCGGCTATTATGCTAGGCGTCCGTTTAATGATACAAACCCCCCTAATCCGGTTACTTGCCGTTAGCGAAGCAATTTAGTAACGATGCTCCTTAATCCTCAACTCTGAGGGAACATAATTGCATAATAATCTTGAAGCTCTTACTATAATAGTGGCTTTAAAAGAATGCTGTTTAGAGATTCTACGTTTAAGTACTCGTAGTACCTAGTACAAAAGTAGTAGTAGTAGTAGTGGTATTTAATATCCTTCACAACCCTAAAACACCATCCTATCTGCGGGAACGCTTTTCCTACGCCCGTCCTTCTGATGCTCCTTGCAGGTCGCATCTTAGAAATCTCCTTAAATCTCCTCCCCACTCAACTGACTTCTACTCCTACTCCTTCAGCGTGCACGCGGTTCGGTTGTGGAATTCACTTCCGCCTGACATTAGGGACTGCCTAACTGTTGCAATTTTTAAAAGAAGAGTGAAAGAACACTATCTGTCCACTTCGTCATAGTTGCATATTTTGTATTTATTATTTTATGCTACATTATATTTAAGTATATTTATTTTAGTGATATTTAGTTTAGAAGTATTTATGTAAGTTTATTCTCATATTGTATGTTTATGGTTAAATTAGTGAATAATTAAGAGTTTTTATTTTATGTATATTATTTTCTCTTCTAATCTTACACACGTTGTCTACATCTCTTTAACTACTTTCCTATCGCAGGTATGCTGGAAGAGATTTCTTTAGAAATAAGCATCACCTTTGTACGTATTTTTCTGTTCCTTTCTTCTTGTCTATTTATATGTGTGTACATAAACTGTTAAATAAATAAATAAATAAAATGTTTTAAAAGAGCAGCTATGCAGTTTCTTGCCCATTCTAGGGGGCACCTAGTATCAATACTATTTTCTTAAAAAAATTGACGTTCAAAATTGTTGAAATAAATTATTTGACTTTGAGTTTGTTGATTACTTAATCTTATGTAACCGTAATTACCAGAGACAAAATCGACTCGATCGATTGTGGAAATCGACTTATTTCTAAACTGTCGAACATTTTTTTCGAACATGTTACAAGATCAATTTACCAGCGAAAATAAGTTATTTCGATTCATTGTCAGTGATAAAAAATCTAATAATAGACGCGTTGAACGGAAATTGGTATCACAGAAATATAAATTAATATGTTGGTACCTATGTTAAAATGTAATGAAGAAATACATTTCGGCTACAGAGGGCCTACCACCACTTCTAAAGTAGTATTATTTTAATATAACTTTAGTGTGGGATCGAGATGAAGCCAGGACATATAGCTCCATCTCTTTCCTCCACTGAAGTAAGATTAAAATAATAATGCTTTAGAGGTCGTGGTAGCAGGAATGCTCGCAAAGGAGGAGGTGGAACGCGTGAGGTGAGGCAAAATTCGCGCCGTTGTGCCCCTAGTCGCCGCAGGAGACGCCCCGGGCGTCGGGAGTCGCAAGCCGACTTCCGGCCACCGTAGGCGCGGGCCTGCGGATGGCGAATGATGGGTAGCTCGCCGTCCGATAAGGACCAGGCCCAGGTCGACGGCGCGTTGTGTTCCACGCGCGTCTCAAAGAGATGTCAGCACCAACTGACGGGGTCCGTTAGGGCCAATGCCTGCCAGGGTTGCTAGTTTTTCCGAAAGGGATATCGTGGCCCCGGCACACAGGCAACGGAAGGAACACGGGTGGGTTTTAGTCGGTAAAAGTCTGACACGCCCTCCCGCTCCGCCCAGAGCGGGAGAAGTTATTTGATAATTTCCAACACTCAAAAAAAAAAAAAGGCCCCCTGGACCAACGTCCAAGTTATATTAACTGTGCATAAAGACACAAGCCATAGTCCTAACTTAGGTCCTGTATGTCACCGCTGTCAATTTATGACTTTTGTAGCGGACAGTCTTTTTCAATGATTGAACTGTTACATGTCTGAAAGTTCAAAATTATTTAAGGTATTTTTTTTCTCAGAACGTCGGAAATCACAGGCAACAAACTATCTTGTTCTCAAAGGAAATAAAATCATAACGCGTATTCGTTCGAAGTTAAATATTTTTTGTTTATTTTCGGCTAGTCTATCCATCGTGAAAAGTATGTTGGAGTCTCATTTTGTACGAAATGTATGGGAAAAGTTTTTTGCGGTTTCTGAATTTTCTAGTAATCAAACCTCAGTTGGGCTGATAGAGTTTTTTGATCCTTATAAGAAACAGGATCGATTTCATTGGCATGAAAAAAGTTTTTGTGAAAACTGCCTATTTTCTTGCTGACTGTATTTTTTTTTCAAAATCTGTGAATGCAGATCAAAATTTCTCAAAAAGTTAAGGACAGTTTCCTAAGACCGTTTTCCTGTACCTACAACGGTTAAGGTAGCTGCCCTTACTGTCCCATCTCAAAAATCCACCCTGTATTTCTAGATCTATTTTGTTTTATTTTTCTGATTACTCTTTATCTTTTTGTATGCACGTGTTTCTATGACAAATAAACCTATTTTGCTTTCTTCCGTACGAGTATATGACAAATTCGTGCCGCCAAATAATTCTGCGTCTGTAATTTGTAATGGCATATAATGACAATTGACACCTTAGAATATTGACATGGCAACATGGACTTAGTAATTACCTACTAACATGGCAGCATGGAGTTAGTATTTACTATCATGGCAGCATGGAATTAAATTAAATAAGCATTCTGTATTTTCACCAGAGCAGAGCTCGGTCGCCCAGGTACTGATAGGTTATCAAAGCAGTTTTTCGAAATAAACTTGAATCGATAAATAATCATTGCCGTCAAAATCTTGCTTATGTCATACATCGCTCATTTTCGAATGTCGAACAACGTCGTGTCCCCCGCACCCCCACCGGGCCGGTCCCCCATCGGACACAATACTCGTGATAGATTGGGAAATAACATTACCCAAACGTACAAGCACACATCCTACTATAAGTTATGTATATCTTATACGTCGGTTCGTGATTTATTATTACGTAATTTGTTATGTCATTACATGTTGTTGATTGCTCTGCTGTCAGAAGCTACGTTTAAAGGAAGAAAACTCAGAATGTAGCCCCATATTTTTTTTATACGTTCCCAATTTTTCTGTGAATGATTTTTTTTTTACAAAAAAATTGATTACATGATATAAGTACCTACCTAAATTATAGCAATAAACCACAGATTTTCCAGCTAGACCACATGACTAGAGGAATAAAATAAAAGCTTTTCAAAACAGAGCGTTTGAATTAGAAACTGAGTCAATACAGGATTTAGAGTTGCACAAAGTGTACGGGGCTTGTGTAAGAATGTCGGCGCGGGATGAACGTAGCCCCAGAATCTTCCTTGCGGCACTCTAGAATACTGGCTTAAAAATTTATAGAGAGGAAATCCTAACAGATATGCTTTTAAGTATATATTTTTTCTAAATCTTTTGATTAGGTAAGTTAAGTAATGAGCTTTTGTGACAGTTAGCTTTTTGTTATAGAGCATTTGAACTAACTTAAATGTTAAAAAATTAAGTTACGATCAGTTTTGAAAAAGAACATTAGTGTTGAAAAAGTAAGCCAAAACTTTTAGATTGTCAGAAAATACGCAGAACAGCATTTATCAGTCAATTATTTACCTAAATAGATATCATAAATGATCTAAACAACCTTCAGTTTTTCTAAACGGAGACAGAATAGAATTTAATGGCACAGAAAATCATTAGACTACGAAACTGAATACTGTTTTTCTTTCTTTAAGATATGGCTCTAAAAACAAAACCTTACCTTCGCAATTCATCATCGTCAAATGGTAAAAGAAAACTCTTTCTATTTTTTATTTTTTTTGTATAATTGTCCTATAATGTTCCCCCTACTGGATACAGGTCTCCTCTCCTTTTGAAATGGAGTAGGCTATAATCTACCACTCAGGTCCAGTGCGGGTTCGTGCCAGGGTTGCGAGCCCTGCCAGGGTTGCTAGTTGCTGATATCGCGGCCCCGGCACACAGGCAACGGAAGGAACACGGGTGGGTTTTAGCCAGTAAAAGTCTGACACTGCCCTCCCGCTCCACCCAGAGCAGGAGACGTTATTTGATAATTTCCCACCCAAAAAAAAAAGAAAAAAAAAGTCCAGTGCGGGTTGTTAGATGTCACATGTCTTAGAATTTTTGGTTCTAGGTTATGCCGATTTCCTCACAATGTTTTCCTTCACCGTTTTGAGAGCACTGGTGATGAACTCAAATATCAAATGTATAGTCCCTGTCTGGGTTCGTACCCACGACCTATAACCCATAAGTCGGGCCCGCTAACACTTGACCAGCAGTTTTGTTTATTGTAGGTAAAGTCAACCTAATACATTTGGGGTTAGTCAAACATAATGTTATTGTTAAAATATGTCACATGTCTAACCCCAATAAAAGTTCAGCAATATTTTTAAACTGGCAACACTACCCTTTGAACTTACTATAAAACCTTAACTGATATAACAATAACACAATAAAGAACGAAAAAGGAATCGCTTACGCTTATGTTTGTTGCGCTGCATACAAATTCAATAAAGCGCTTGCTATCTTCCTGTAGCAACGCTTTAGCTGAGAATATCGTATCGTATCCCAACGTGCTTATCGCGACCGGCGATGCGTGTAGAAAAGTCCTTTCAAGTTCCAACTTACATATTTAAGAACTTGGAGATTTACGAGAGCCCTTTCGATACCTGCTTAGTCGATGACGAAAGGAAATCTTCAGACGACTTAAATATAGGTCGTTAAATAAACACCGATGGACACCGGTTGCCTTTATTGAGATCTTTGGGACTTTCTAAGTTTAGATTAAGGTATATATCGACGTTTCTTTCCCTCGTTTCGTATGGGCCCTTATGCGGCTTAATAATGACTCTGAATATGTAAGTAATAAGGAGGTACTGGTTACCGTACGAGAATAAGGATAATCCTTAACCCTAATTTTCTGTCTTTATCGATACTTCGGCAACCCTCTCGATCTCTTTCCAGCTCCAGTTCCACATGGAACTACTGGTACTACAACATGGATATCAAAGTTTTACGGTAATATATCAGAGGGGCAATTCCCGTAATTTTTTAGAACATTCGCATTCGCATCTCATTAGCAATCTGTCAAAAATACAATCAATTTACCAACATTTTTGACAAGTTTGACAGATTGCGACTAGAATGTGAACGTTTTTTAAGTACGAGAATTGGCCTTCTGTTCCGTGCTACATACGAGAAGGATGCATTAAGCTATCAAGTCAAGCTGACAGCGTAACATAAAATGTAGTATATATGCTAACGTCGAGAAAATGTAGTATATATGCTAACGTCGAGAAAATGTAGTATATATGCTAACGTCGAGAAAATGTAGTATATATGCTAACGTCGAGAAAATGTAGTATATATGCTAACGTCGAGAAAATGTAGTATATATGCTAACGTCGAGAAAATGTAGTATATATGCTAACGTCGAGAAAATGTAGTATATATGCTAACGTCGAGAAAATGTAGTATATATGCTAACGTCGAGAAAATGTAGTATATATGCTAACGTCGAGAAAATGTAGTATATATGCTAACGTCGAGAAAATGTAGTATATATGCTAACGTCGAGAAAATGTACTGAAAATATGCTCCTCTTATCCTCGTAAAGGTAACGTGTCACGCCCCCGAGGTTGCGCAGTTTCCTCGCAAGGGCACCCCGACTCGACGCAAACTTGACAGACTGCCAACTATCGACCGATGAGATGATGTTAGTCAATGTCAACAAGCACTCCTAACGATTCATTATCACTTAGCAGACTTTTAACTGGTTAGCCAGTATTTTTTAAACTGGTGTTTTGTCTATTCTTAGTTCTGTGAGCCTACATTCCTGAGGGGCAATTCCCGTAATTTTTAAGAACGTTTGCATTCGCATCTCGTTCTCAATCTGTCAAAAATACAATCAATTTACCAATATTTCTGACTAGTTTGACAGATTGCGACTTAAATGTGAACGTTTTTTATGTACGAGAATTGGCCTTCTGATCATAGGTCTTCTAATAGACATCTACAACAGAAATTTTTTACGATATTCCCCTTGTGTGAATTCCCTCAACAGTAGTAATTGAGATTACCTATCAATTGAGGGTTTATGGAACTTTCGCAATGTTCAAATAAGAACGTATTTTACTTAAAATGTTTTGCAGGTCTTCTGAAACAGTTTTGTTCTAACCGAAAAATCACAAGAGCCTAGAGTCTGAGATGGTTGAAATCACTCACTGAAGTTACGTCAAATCATGTTTTAATATTTTGTACCACCGCTCGACAAACCGGTACATAATATTTTCACTATATGTTAAAATAAGTCATTATATAAATTCGACACCAGAAACACCGAGTCAAGATAACTGATCTACATCGAACAGCATTTAGTATAATCCAGAGACTATAAAATCTCTTATAAATCCGATAGCGATGGCGCTCTAACGAGGGAAAGCTTGTTGAGCTGCTCTCGAGAAACTGCCGCACGAGTTAACACCTCACGACTCGACCAGAATGCACCACACCGCTTATTTAAGTACAGGAAATGAATCTTATACCCCCTCACCTAAGCCCCAACTGCATTTTTCATACTTGTCCTTTGTGAAGAAAATAAAGTTTACCGTAATATTGTGTATAATGTAAAGATGGAGAGAGTTTTTAAATGCGTTTAGATTGTAGCGTCAGTTGCAAGTTTAGTTTTCCTGATGAAGTTTAGTTTTGATGATGATGATTTCCTGATCTCGCCTGTAGAAAAGTTTGTCTGTAGTGGAAAAACAGTAAACCTCGATATTTTCGTCAGTTGTGGACAGATTAAAAAATACGAGTATATTTTTGCATTTAGTAGGGAAAGCTTGCCCGGTGATCTCAATTTTTTTAAATTTTTTTTTTGATAGTTTTTGAGTAAGCTTCAATAATACGTATTTTTCGCACTTATTCTATGTGGATGATGTTATAATAACTTCCTGTCACTGTTATTTACGGTAGTGGTATTCGAATTTGTGTGGGGTAGGTACCTCAACTAAAACGGTGAAGGAAACATCGTGTGGAAACCGGCATGCCTGAGAGAAATTTCTCGACGGCATGTGAAGCCAAGTCAGAGGCCCATGGGCGGCTTTAAAACTCTGACACCAGGTTAGTCACTAACCACACGAAAAGAAGAGACCTCAACTAAAAAGTGAAAAATAAAAACTTTTCACAAAAACTTTTTGACGATGGTACTGTTATGACGCTGTTAACACCATAATCTTCAAAAATCTTTAATGACATAAAAGAAGTGGAGAAGCGATCAGTCAAACGCTATGTCGACAGAGGACGCGACAACAACCAACTTGCAAATTATATAGCCATGAGCGATGGCTTTTATATCTTGCTCTAAACATGAAAATATGGCAGATGTCCTTCATCCATCTTATTAGTGACCAGTGAGTCAAGGTTCGAGGTGCCTTTCTACACAACTTTTTTACATACGATTTTGTCTATATCATAACACACACGTATAGCATAAGTCTGTAATCTCCGAAGGGTTAGGCAGAGCTGTACTATCGCAGACACTGGCGCCTGACCAGTTTTCGACCTTATTTCCTAAGCAATAAGGTCGAAAAGTGGTCAGGCGCCAGAGTCCGCGATAGTACCTATAGTACACCCACATTTCGCTTGTTGTGTTTAAGACCCATATAATAGAGGGCGAGCCATGATATCACACATAATATTCGGGTATTATTTTCAGTTCTCAATTTAGCACTGTTGAAGGACATAAGTGCCAAAGCACTAGTTAAAACCACGTTTGGCTTAAATATTTTGCGCTGAAAGTTTATAAAACCGCGGTATTTTCTGGCAGGTTGCCAAACTATAGAATATACAAAAGTAGCAGTTCCTTCACAACAAAGCATGTTTTAACGAAGTATTTTACTCGAACTTAAAATCTGCGTTTTGTTAGTATTCAATCAAACTAACAATGCAATATCTGTGGTGCAAGCAATCACAGATATAAACTGCAGTGTCGATTTAATTAAACTTGAAAAGCATAGGATACATTCTCGTTTCGGAAATGCAGTATTTACGAGTAAGTAGGTACTAATGTACAAAATATACTAACCCATAACCGCCATTTTTCACAACCTGCTTTAATACGAAATCAATCAAACTCAGGTATAATTTTCAGAAATCAGAGGTTAGCCACCTCTGATTTCTGAAAATCATACCTACGTAAAATACTTAATACTAGTTATCACTTATTTCACGCTATATCGGCCCATAGAAACTAACATATACCTATTAAGTATAAAACAGCTTGTTAATAAATATTGCTTAAAACTATGTTAGTAGCACTTCACTCTGCACTAGCTTGTCTTTGTGCTGGCTTGTAGTACTTGTTCTCAGTACCGACTGAACACCACGTCCGCTATAATGTTTTAAAGAGTAATATAATTTCAATGAAATTCATGGAAATCTTGCACATCCAAAAGAAGGTCACGACTATTATATTAATTTCAATTAAAGAATTTCAGTAACCAACTTAGAAAAGACAAAAATACTATTTCCTTCATCAGGCAGAGATGAATTTTCAGCCTATTTGCAATTCAACCCTTATAATTTGATTAAATAGAAGGTGTCTCGGCAATATAATTCGTTTAGAGATTTTGTTCAGAGCAATTGCGTCTTTAATGTATAAGGTCATAATTTAATATCTCATGAAGTGATTCGAGTTAAGTGCATATATGTATTCAATTAATTGGCTCACACTTTCTACATCCTATATATTTTATAGTTTAGTACCCTTATCATGATTTAGTAACTAAGTAGTTCCTCACCATCATTAATAATTCCCGTAGTACTGATATTCAGTCAAATTCAAAGTCAAATCATTTATTTCAAATAGGCCCTTGTAAGGCACTTTTGAACGTCAAAATTTCCAACAAAAAAAAAAAATATTCTATTCGCCCCTTTTAAAAGATAGTTTTCGTATGGAGAAGAATGGGCAAGAAACTTACTTCTTTAAAATGTTTTACAATATTTTAAATATCTAGGTACTACATTAGTTATATAATTTTATGTGAAGACGATGCACCTTAAGTGATAGATAGATCTCACATATTTACAAACTTTTTTAAAGTAGACCATTTTCCTAAAATTTTACAATTAATAAGTCAGTGCGTGAGGAAGTAATCACGGAATGTAAAATCAATGTCATATAATAAAAAAAATATATATATACAACTTAAATTAGCAACCGGTTTGATTTTGTCTAGATTCTAGATTATCCTATGGAGCAGGATCAGCATGTTTCCAAGCATTCTTATCTTGGATATAATATCCTCTAATTTGTAATATTTTTGTTTACAAAGTGTACTTTTAATATGAGTTTTAACTTTTCTTTCATTTAATTGTAATATATCACAAGGTATTTTCTTGTAACATTTAAGACGTTGTAAAACCTTCGATTGACAACTTTTCTGTTGTAAATTAAATAAATACACTTGTACCTACTTCATGATATACACGTCACGGTTATCGACTACGGTGAACAGTGCGGTATACCACAGTAGTCTAAATTATAATTTATTTTAAGAACCAATACTGTCCCACGTGTGTGCACCGCGTTTTATATCTGAAACCGCGCTCGAGACACTCGGCTCCCCGAGGAATTTACCCTTTTCTTCACTAAAAACAAATACCTATGAGCGCCGGTCTTCTCTACCTGCTGCCACAACTGTATAATATTCTAATAATATTTGCCAACGATGACTGCAGAGGTCCCGAGAATTTTCGATATAGTAGGTAGGTACTTATTCGTTTCTATTTGTAGAATTAAATGTTGTATTTCCACCAGAAAATAAATTAAAAACTACTTTATCGGACTTATTTCTAGACATTTTTATCTCTTTGTCGATAGCACTGACAAGCTGACAAGTATCGGAAAAGTCATGTTATACCTTATGTTATACTTATAGGTATTGACATTGCCAAAATAACCTACAAAAGCAATACAACCTACCTTGCATCTAAATTATCAATTAGCAATTTATCCAGTATCCATGAGGCGCAGACGGAAAATGAAATCAAAGTGAAATGAGTGCTTTGTTAAATAGACTGGGGATGTAGACAGCAACTAATTGGAGCCATGGTATAAAGATACAAAACTAAAAAAGTATCGGAAACCATCTGTTTTACCAATTGGCGTAGACCAGTAATTATGAACTTCAGCATTGCGAAAGAATTACTCACACGAAGCTACCGTACGATTGAACACTGTCGAGCGTCAGCCATCAGATTTTTCACATCGGCTATAGAATCCAACCTTTCAATAGCCGGGAATTGCTTGCTGCTGCTTGGATACCTAATGAGTCAAATAAACTTTGAAATCTACAACCCGTTCCTCGTGGCTAGTGTGCTCATACTAATGGGGCAGTTCATAGTTACGCTATCATCCAACGCACACGCCGCTACCGCAAACTTGCTCTACCTCAGACAGTTGCGCCGCGATTTAGGTGTGAATACTTTCTCCGGTAATGCAAGTCACCTCTCTATCATTGAAGAATACCAGGAGTTGTACGACGCTTCACAATACTAACACAATGACGTAAAGTAAAAAGTATTTTTCAAATGTTGGAGGACTCTATTGAAGTTTATATTCCATATGTTGGGCACATTTTGATGACTATAGGATATATACTGCACCATTTCGATTCTACCCAGCCTCCACTGCCGAGCGCCATGGTGCTGTTGGGCAACGTGCTGGTACTGGCGGCCCCAGGTGCATTCGCACACGGCCAACCAAGCCAGGACGCTGTTAATATCATATTTTTTATGTGTAACATCCTCATATTTCTTTACGATTTAATCATCGTTAGTGACCTGGATGATGACGATGAAACATCGTGATAGGGTTTTAAACTATTCGTAATTGATAGCTGTTAAACTATGAACTAATATTAATAAAAACCTTACCCAGGAAAATGTGTTGTTTTAACATCTAGTAAATTGATGTTGGCGAAAAATTGAGGGGCACGGTTCAGCGTAGAACGAATTATAAAGTAATAAATAATCCGCTTGCAACGGGTAATTAATGAAAAAGGGTTTAGGTATTATAACAGAATTTTAATTGGTTACGTGATAATGTTGGCATAAGAAAATTAAAATTCTTCGTCAGGGCTGACTAAGCAAACTGCCAACAATGAAGTTCGTCACTTATAGTAGACTTAATAAGGATTTTGAAACTAAAACAAAAAGTAAACTTAATTATACAGAAAGTATTTAAAACGAATTAAGCGAGAATATTTTATCTGTTTGGTTAATAACAGATTCTCATAATAATTACAAGAAATTCATCATCCATTGTTTACACTTAATTTTTCTAATAAATAATACTTTTCTCAGAGGAAAAACAGCGTGATTATCAATCTATTGATTTTTTTATTATTCATTTTAAATACCTACAAAAAAACTTTTAAAAAAGTGTGTTAATGTCATTACTCAGAGAGAACGTACCTACTACATGCAGACAGAATATCAGCCATTAGGACAAGCGATGTAAGGCTTTAAGTGAGGCTTATCGCAAATGTATGAAGGCTTCAGTATCGCTTTGTGTCGAACGAGCGATTTCGAAACAAACCCCTAACAGACCCATTCAGACCGAGATCCCGGTGGAATAACGACCTAAGTGAGCTAGAGAATGTAGATGTATGAGAAATAATCAAGAACAATCTTAGGGAATGGAAATATTTAACTGTGGGTTAGTTTAAAAGACAGATTAAGAATTAAGAATACTCTTTGTACACCTTATCAAATTACAAATAAGAAGTTTTGTGTCAAAAGCCGGTTCTTTTGTAAAATAAATACGTGGATCTACAGACTTATTTTAAAACATTCGTGCCCAATGCCCAACACTTTTTTCCTTCATATGTTTTGTTTTAGTCAAAGTAACTCGCACAAAGAATACCTAAACATCACACTTAGTAACGGTGGATAATAATCAAAGGGCGAAGTTCACTGCAATATCCGAAGTGCGATCGCGTCCTGAGTTGTCAATTTGGCACATTTTGTACCGCGCGGAGTGCCCTCCATCCTTCGAGTGCCCTCCTGGCCTCCAATGACGCCTCGCAACCACTTTTTATCGCAGCAACAAAGAAAAAAATAATAATTTTAGGTTGCTTGACGTGTAACAACTTCGTTATTTTATTGCAGCTAAACATTTTATGTTGAAGATTATTTTGATGCCTACTTTTGATTTTGCTATGTAAGCTTTTGTCTCATGAGCAACACAGACATATTTATTTCATGACAAAGACCATTCTTTAAAAATCAACTTAATATATACCTACTTAATAAAAAATTAAAAAATCATTCACTAACAGATAACGCACAACTTAAACTACGGATACTAGAAGCATGAAATTATATAATGAGGGTGCGACCACAGGAAGCATTTTTGAAAATGAATTCCCTTAAAACAGGGGTTTCCAAAGTGTGCGCCGCGGCGCCCGTGGTGCGCCGTAGAGAGTAAAGAGGTGCGCCGGGACCGGGAGGCGATCCTGTTTACCGTTCTCCGGAAACAAAACTTAAGTATTCGCGGATACAAAATAAAAGGTCTAAGAATTCTCATTCCCTTTGCAACATCCTATTTTGTGAAGCCGGATTATCAGCTGTAGCTGTAATAAAGAGCAAATATCGCTCAAAGATGAATGTGGAACAAGACATGAAAGCAGGCCACGCTTTAAAAAAAGTGTGGACATCATCAAGCTCACGCCTCACATTGACTAATTTGTCATTGTATTTTATTTCCTGTTTTTCTTATATAATAAATGTATTCTTGTGTCAATATAAATATAAAAATTCAGATTTATATCGTGGATGTTTGAATTTTTGTGCTTATTTACCCTATTTCGACTAGAAAGGGCGCCAAGACAAAATACTAAACCTGTAAGTGCGCCGTGAACTGTAAAACTTTGGGAACTAAGGGGTTAAATTGTTCGTATTGAAGTTAGTCAGGTACACACGACTACACATCAAGCTATACATTTCCAGTATAAGCTGACCTCTCATTGTACGGAAATCCTATACAAGGCGAGATCATCTTTTACTGGATACGTATAGCTTGATATATAACCGTATGTACACGGCTTGTATCTAAGAAATGTTCTATTCTGTTGCGCATCTTTAGGTATATCGTTTTTATATTTTTTATAAAACAAGAGCTTTCTGTCCTAATAAACTACCAAGTGTCAAGAACTAAGTCCATTAACTGTGTCTATCTAACTTCTCGTAACTGTAGCAAAACCGTATGAAACGAATAATAACAGATTAGGCACAATACACCAGCGGTGAAAATTCGTGGACCTACTCATACTCCTAAGTACTGGAACTGCAAGAAAAACTATACAAAATTCAGTTAAAAAAAACAAGAACTTGTGGAGTTTTCTGTGCTCTCGTCCTAATGATAGTTTTTACCGTATCTTTGTATTAGCGACGCGACGGAGCGACCGCCATAGCTGTCCTCCTAACTCGATGTTACAGGCCATGAGTCGACGCTACCTAAGTTTTAACTCAATACATTATGATTATAGAACTGGTTGCGAACTTGAAACAGGTTATTTGAGAAGAAGCTTTTAGACAAGATAATGATTAAGAGTTAAAAGTCATAATAGAATATTGATTCTTGGGTGGTTGAATTCATGAAAACAACCCCTCTGAGGTGCTGATATTGTAAAAAACAACTAAGTTTACTAGTTTTGTATGCTTACTCATCTATCTATCCTTATATCAAGATATTGGAAATCAGTGCCACAAAGAGCTCTAGGCTTTATCATACTTGTTTCAATTTTCTCCCCCACTATAAACGACATTCTGGATAGGATAGGTATAGCACAGCAACTAAGTCGTGTTACTTGTGGGAGCTGGAAGGTATTTTGTTCAATCAATCGCGAGTATCGAGCCCTCTACGTTGATAAGACGCTTCCTTTGACGCGTCTCCCTTTGAGGTGAACGCGCGAATCCGACAACACTGATAAATGTATTCAAAGAGTTAGTGCCAATTTGAACTATAGGTATCTATATGTCGCAGTAATATATTTCGCAGTAAGATGGTTATAGTCGTGATATAGTTATATCCCTGGGGATATATCTATATACCTTAATAAAGTTATATAAAAGCGGTTAATTTTTAGTAAGACAGTTGTCTTACTAAAAATATCCTATACTAATAAATGAGCAATATTTGTGTATACAGGGTGGCAGGGACATCGACGCGAAGCCGGCTACCATGGATTCAGTACATGATTCTGAACCACACTGCGTTAAAATTTTTCGTCGGTTATTAAAAAAACCAGCTATTTCATAGAAATGTGCAATACCTACGCGGTCAAAATGTATGGAGCAGCTGTTTTTTTTTTACGGCACACGTCTATAACCATATTACTGCGACATATACAATAAACATCGTGAGGAAAACGGCATGCCTTTTTTTTTTTTTTTGGGTGGGAAATCATCAAATGACTCCTCCCGCTCTGGGCGGAGCGAGAGGGAGTGTCAGACTTTTACTGACTAAACCGGCATGCCTGAGAGATATTTCTCGACGGCATGTGAAGGCAAGTCAGAGGCCCATGGGAGGCTTTAAAACTCTGACACCAGGTTAGTCACTAACCACATGAAAAGAAGAATACACGTGAATAGACTAACAAGTATATGTGTGATAGAAGTTATAACTATTAAATATTAGGAAGATACAATATTTAAAGCGTGCACATTTTTAAGTCTCTTTCATACATCGACGTTATTTCGGGTCGACATGATTCGGTTATAGTACCTACCAATTTTTTTTAAACTATTTATTCCCTTTAAAGGGACTTCTAACTAACAGAGGTTTTCTAAAGCATTTCATCATCCAACATTGTAAAATACTCATCTATTTCACTCAATAATAACAAAGCTGCGTCATTCACGCCTACAAAACATTTTAATAATGCTCCAGGTCTAAAAAACTATGAACTAATTACCTTTAATGCCACGAGCAGCTGAACGCCTATTCAAAGCGCCTCAGTGCCACACAGTCAACCTGACAGCTTAAATGAGCAAAGAAAATTAGAAAACTACTCCCTTCACGTAATACCCGGTTCTGCTAAAACTTTTACAAACTGACAAAACTAAAAAGTATGATTTCTTTGTTAATCATAATAGTGTTTTCCAACGTCTTTTTGAACACCACTTTTCTTTAAAATTGAGAGATAAAGGGCATCTATTCAGTTTTTTTAAATAACTAGTCTGCTGAATTCAGGAACAGTGATATTCCTATTAGATTATATTAATACAATAATATTAACATCGACCACTTCATAATCATGATCCTTAGCGAACTCTTCAAAAGTCCGAGGTAATCTGTAAAGACGAATTTTAAGCCGAGCCTACAGGCTAAAAATAAAACATCAAATAAATTAGAAAGACGTGGAAGTCCCTCGAAATCGATTTATGATATATCTAAGTCGAATTAGACTTTGTAACTTTGGCCATCCATCAATCAGATAATTCAAAGGAGATCGTGTGATTGGAAAGAAACTGGAAAACAAACCGATACCCGCGGACGTTCATTCGAAAAGGAATGTAAAAAAACATAAAAATTTTGTTAAAAATATGTACAACTTGCAGTTAAATAATAAACATGGAACATTTAATGCTGATGATGGAGATTTAATGAAAAATTATTTATAAGACTATCTTTGCCCGCGACCTCGCCTGCGAACAGTCACAAAAAAATCTTCTACAAGAAAATATACACATTTGTGCCTATTTTCATGGACATCGATCAAACGATGTCGGAGTTTATCAATCTCAAATATACCAACATTTATTTTTATACGTATATATTATGTATAGAGATTCATTTTTTTGTGATTTCCTTATACTAAGTAAATCGAAAGTTCTAAATAATCTTTCATATTGAATCGAATCCTAAATGTGGAATGGAGGCAGCAAACTAGCAATCAAATCAGAGCACGAGAAGGAGCAATCATTGCATGTCAGGCTGCAATTAGAGTCACATACATCCAGCTGACTAGGTCACTGCTGTACGGCATTGATTGCTTCGAACATGGGAAATACTAAGATTTAGTGCTAGTTGGAGATTAGTTTATATGCGAGATATAGAAAAGTCGGATGCTGAGCGCGCTAGGAAATGAGGCGTCTTCCTTTTGACTTTACCTGGCAGATGCCACCGGATTGCAAAGAGTACAAATTATATCTCTTAGCATGGAAAAGAACACACGAAAATTGAACCTATTGTAACTTTGTATGCCAACAATATCGAGTATCTTGTTATAAACTATACCTAATGCCTATCTGAAACTGGAACATAAAACGAGCTTTCAAGAGTTTAACTTAAGGTCCCGCAATAAATATCAGGTATACATACAAGTTGAGAATCATGACGCTTAGGGAACCCTTTTTAACATAACCTGAAACAAAAAATAGCGATCCGGGCTTGATGCCAAGATATCGTTCTTAAAAATCGGTATTCCATAGTAAATGGCGTTGAGAGCGGACTCTCCACTCGGCCCCGTATTACTTAATATTCAAGCAATTAAACCTCAACTTTGAATATCTGAAATGGTCGTAACCGTTAATATTTTTACCACAATATTTAAAAAAATATCCTATTTCTTTAATAAAAAATCTTGCGACGGTAATTTGTTTAGCGATTAACATTTTATTGTAAACCAATAAGAAGCGCCAACGAATTCAAGTCGCATTAGCACAATAACAGAATTAGTTAGTGGTGTAATTGAAAATGGCGATATTTTCCAGACAATCTTTGACAGGACCAAATCGGAGAGGGACAAGGAAAAATAATTATAATTATTGTTTCATTCATCTACTCAAGAATGGTGCTTTAGATTTAATTTGATCACTCGTAATTTCAGTCTTTCCTTTACTTATTGTTTAACATTGTTTCACTTTTTCAAGCCAAGTCCAGTAATTTTCTATGCGCCTTTAACTAGGCACCCTATAAAATTAAACCACATTTTCAATCTCTGTGTACAGCATCTTCCAAGTTGACGCGAAAGGAGCAATCTACTTGACGACTAAAAATGGAACGTTTCCAATATCGCTGACATCCCTGAAGTCTCCAGACGACGCTACATCACAACACACTCCAAGCATTTTGTCTGCGACCGCGAAAAATCTCTCGCACAATACCTCCGAGACACACGACTATTGGGATACCTCTGAAATGTTGCTCTCTAATTATATAAACGGCTCTTATAATGAAGTTAATGCGTTCACCTTGAAACAAAACGCTAAGAGAAGCATCAATGATGCAGTCTCGAAGAACATTACGTCGGTTTTAGAGAACTTGTTGAAGAATTATGAGAATTCGCAGTTGCCTACACATGGGAAAGGTATGTTTGAATAGAAAAAATATAGAAACGCTCTAGTAAACAATAGTCGCTCGTAGATCAATTTCGTCGTCATAAATTTTCCTTTTATAGACCAAACGTTAATCAAACTAAGTATTAAGTTATGTATGACATAGTTGTGTCAGTCTTGTATCTGTGTACTAGAGCCATATATCTCTTTATATTGCGTCAAAATATATTTATTTGATGTATTTCAGGATACCCTACTGTCGTACAGACTAATATTCTTATAAGAAGCATGGGGCCCGTTTCCGAACTGGATATGGTGAGTATAAACAAGTAAGATATAATGTAATGTAATGACTTAATTAAGTAAATGAATATTAGTAGCATAAAAGCTTCTACTACGAATAGGCTACGAATCTGCTACGAACTTGCTACGAGTCTGCTACGAATCTGCTTTTTCAAACGACTTTTTCTGACGTAGAACAAAATACAAAGTGACGTATTTTCTACGTAAAAAAAACCGTACTGAGACATATATTACTATTGAATATTGATTAGGTATATTATTTGTTAGTTAATTATGCTAGACAAACAAATTTTTATACTAAAGTTAGTTTGCATTTTGTGATTGTGTCGTCGAAGCAGGTTAGGAGACCTATCGTAGCAGAACCTTTTTATGAAGTTGTAAGACAAAATGACTTGTGCATTGTTTGCAACATGTAAGTTATTTAACACATAACAATTTTATGATCGTAGAAAAAACATAACCAACATTTTAATGTGGTCTATTCTCTTGCTACGAAACTATCACATGAACAAAAAAAAATTACGCAATATTTTCTATACCAGGATTATTCAATGGACTGCTACTTCAGGCAGTATTGGCGTGACACTCGACTGTCGTTCCTCGGTCCCATCCGCTCGCTGTCACTTTCTATCAAGATGCTCGAAAGGATTTGGCGGCCGGACACGTATTTCTATAACGGGAAACACTCCTATGTCCACACTATAACTGTTCCAAATAAGTTGCTCAGGATTAGTCAGCATGGGGATATATTGTACTCAATGAGGTAAGCAACCTTATGGTTTTCCCTACTCATGAATGCAGTGAAGATTAATTAATTCACGACCAATTTAATTGAGTCTGTTTTATCAAGACAATGAACTCAGATTTAACAATTGAACAAATACGCGGTTGGTTTCGTTACCCCTTACTGCGGCATGGTTGGGTTAGACGAGTCCGTTAACACGCAGGCATTTTTGTTTTTCATTTAATAGATTTAGAGAACAGCAAAGCCATGAGTTCGTCAATCTATGGTACAAAACTTTACGTCCACAAATACGAAAATCCCAATTAACGTTTGAGAATAATTAATTTCATACCCTTTACACAACCAAAGCGTCCGACATTTTTAATTGGCAAAGTGAAAAATATTCCCTGATCCGATTACTCAGTGGAGTTTTCATCGAACGTTAAATCCGATGGGAATTGTTGTTTTAAAAAATAAACGCCATTGAGATATTGTCAGGATTTATCAAGATTCTTTTTCTCCATCTTCTGGTCGTAGTTTCAATTAAAAGAACAGCATCGATTCTTCGCAAAGAACGTTTTGTATAGCTTTACTCACACAATGACCAATATTGGCTCGTTTTCGATATTGATGAAAGATGGCCATGTAGGTTTATTTAGGCCATTGCCTACAAAGAAGATCCTAGACAATGACTTTATTCGAGCGTTATAAATGACCTACATATTTTAAGGAAAACCGTGAAGCATATAAAACTGAATGGATAAGTTCGTCTAATTTTCGTCGGAGAATATGCAACCGTCCACCCGTTAATCGGTTTAGTTCGGACGAAATTCGGCAGCAGAATTGCTTCGTTGAACGCCACACACAGGATCTGAGGATCCTTTTAGTTAATCTAATGCCATGCTTAGTTCAGTGTTCCGGACGTTTCCAGCTATTTACCGTTCCACTTTGCAAATACTTAAACTGTTTCTAACTAAAATCTAGACCATTTTTGCATCTGTGCCCTTAATTCGGTTACATAAATCCTTAATTATACATTGATGAAGCTTTCGTGCAGTTTTATGGCCAACGCTTTTTTCGTAATATAGGTACAGATAGTGCGATCCACGAAGACGCGCCCCACTCCGCTCCGCTCCGTAGTAAAATACAGCTTACAGTACAGTAATCGCGGAGTGGGGCGCGTCTTCGTGGATCGCACTATCTATATTAAGGATGATTTGTAAATAGATTTTATGTTTCCAGATTAACCATCAAAGCAAAATGTCCTATGGAACTCCGCAATTTTCCAATGGACCGACAATCGTGTCCTCTTATTCTCGGAAGCTGTAAGTATAAGCTGTACTAACCATAGAAGCCTATTTAGGAGATTTCTTCTTCTATTTCGATCTGTAACCCTGAACTTGAATATGTTTTCTTATAGATGCATACTCGAACCAACAATTGGTGTACCAGTGGCAAAACTCTGAGAGTGTCAACTTTGTTCCCGGTATGACCCTCTCACAGTTTGATCTCATCAGTTTCCCTTACAGAAACTTCACGTTCACTCGACGGGAAGGTAAGAAAAACTTACCAAACTAGACCTATCTACTTGTAACATGTGTAAGTACCTACTAGACAATATACGCCTGGTCATGCATCACATTTATGAAGTTCTTGTTCTTGCTCGTACAAAATAAGAACATTATTTAGTTATTTGCGCGTGACTGTACGGATTAAGTATCTACAAAGAACTTATATTCATTTAGGGAGAAAGTTTGTCCGACGCAAACAAGAGTAACCTCCCTTATTACGCAGCCTATACAAATAGAAACGTATTTGTACACGCGGAACGTCATATTCTCGATGGATTATGTCACCATATTGAGGAAAAGTATGAGAGGTTTCGATGTTATCTGTTTTTTATAAATTTATAATATGAAACTTGAAATTGTGTTTATGAATATTGGAGGTATGGAGAGCCGAGAATGCTCGCCATAACAGTGCTTTCATCTCCACTAATCACGCCAGGCGCTCCTCCCACGACCCGGCACTTTATCCGCTTACCGCTTTATATGATTCCGCGCACATGAGTTTGGGTATGGAAAATACCTCCTAAACTTTATATGTATATTCTCGCCGAAATTGCAAATTCATTAAAACTTCTGTTATGCAGCTCTCGCAGAATTGCATATTGTATCTTTTAACATAACATAACACCACGCCTGTATTTCTCGAAGGGTCTGGCAGAGGTACACCCACATTTCGCCGGTTATGTTTAAGTCCCATGTAATAGGGGGCGAGCCTATTGCCATCAACCGGGCACAAATCCAGACTCCGGACTGAGAAATTCTAGATGGTAAAGCCCATAATACCCTTTGCCCGACCCAGGAATCGAACCAAGGACCTTGTACTCAGCAGTAGCGTGGCAGTTGTATCTTATAATTGTAATTATTATTTTGTGAATTTGTCCGTGAATGCCGATAAGTAAATAAATTACAAAGAGATTCCAGCTTCACTACACTCACGGGGAAACTCGCTCAGCCGTAAATGACGTTACCGTCTGCTATTTACCGAAAATTTCTATGCTCTGAACACGTCGCGCTTTAGCATTTTTATCTTAAATTGCCTCGGAGAATAGACCTCAAGTGCTTCTTTTATAAATATGATTTGCTTTTTTCGTCTCGGAGGCAAATACAAAATAATGTCAAACGAATTGTAGCGGGTCGAGCCAATGACACGAATCGGCTTTTACGCGCCGAGGAATTTACATTGGTACAAATGGCTCCAGATATGTAACGATGTAAGCGGTCATAGCTTTTTAGTGTTCAATATGTTGCTACTTATCCAACAAGTATGTTTTACCGCAATAAAACTTCAAGTAGGCATCTTATACTTATCTATCTACGTATTTGAATCAGCAAACTATTTCATCCATACATTTTCTACGACGTCTAAAAATCTTTTCAGGCGAATTCTCAGTGCTTCAGGTATCGTTCAATCTTCAGCGACATACGGGATATTTCCTCATACAAGTGTACGTGCCGTGCATTCTCATCGTGGTCCTCTCCTGGGTGTCATTTTGGATTCATCGCGAGGTAACATGTAAACACGTTACATATTATTCAGGGTCCATACAATGAATTGGTCGTAAACATTTGCTTTGCACTTTGCAGGCCACTTCGGACCGGGTCGGGCTTGGGATAACGACAGTGCTGACTTTGTCCACTATAAGTTTGGACTCACGCACTGATTTGCCCAAAGTGAGATACGCGACTGCTCTCGACTGGTTCTTATTGATGAGTTTCTTCTACTGCATTGCAACACTCTTGGAATTTGCTGGCGTGCATTATTTTACAAAGGTATGGATAGGATTGAAGTTTGTTTGGCAAGCCAGTGACGACTAGCTCTGACGTGGGTTTATGGATGTTCCAGGTTGGTTCAGGAGAGATTGTGATCGATGATGCAGAATGGGAGGAGCTCATAGAAGAAGTTGGCGGTGACGCTTTCGCCGCCCGGCAACTAGCGGTGCGTCGGCGCAGCTCAGCTCGATCTACTACGAACTTTGTAAGTACCTAGCGCCCTATTTTACTGTGGCGTAGTCAAGAGAGGGTTATGTGTTTGACCTGCATTTGTGTGTGTATGTATGTATATATATGTTTGTCCCTATGTTCCCTCCTAACGACTAAACGGCTGATCCGATTTAGATGAATCATATGTCGTAAGATTCGTCTTTATTACGCGAGTGACACTGGGAATATTTATTTTTATTTTTATGGCGAAATGGCAGATTTGTGGCGCCAAAATTTATGTATTGTTAATTATTGTTTGAATAGAAATAATTTATTTTGCTTATAATGTAGATATACAGATGAGATGAGACTATGAGAGTCCCTCACAGTCTAAGTTATATCTTATCTGTCATTCTGTATTTATCTGTGGGGGCATGTAATTAGCAAATAATATTGATACTACGAGTATAATGATAATAGTCTGTAAGCCTTCCGAAAACAAATAAAATAAAATAAATATTAAAAAATAAAACTCTCAGCTTATCGAGTGGGGTATCAAAAGGAAGTTTTAAAATGTGATTACAAAAATATATACAAATTATGTTTAAATGTAATTTAGAATAAGAAATGATAAAATCTCGATGATGATCTACCGATCGTTATTTCTCCTGACAAAGATTTTTCTGTTTATACTATGTATATGTATGTATTTATGTATGTATTTATTCTTGTATTTTATAGTTAATTTCGTGTTATCAATCCCTTTTGTTGCACCTGCCATGTTTTGTCTCTGCACCACCCTAAGGTTGACTGGTAGAAAATGCCTCAGGCATTAAGTCCGCCTTTGTACGGTATATTTTTATTTGTGCATGAAGTTTTAATAAATAAATAAATAAATAAATAAAACTGCGACTGCGTTAAAAAGTGAACTTTAAAAGAAATGGAAACAAGATGACCAATTTTTCTCTAATCCCACTTATTGCTTGCCGGTCTTTATTGTTAAGATGCCGTTGAGTTTTTGATTTTTTTTATATTTATTTTTTCGTTGATATGCATGGTTGCCAATTCTACACGTCATCAGAAATCATTGTTCTATTGATGGGTACAATGATTGGTCAACTTCATCATGATCATCATCCACATTTCGACTTTACTATTTGCTGGAGATAGGCCTGTATTTTTTTGTGCCTATGGCTGGTCTAGATGTGTAGATACAAACCTATGCGAACTAAAAGTACATATACCAAATATGCAATAGGTACTTAAAGCTATTGCATTTTACGACAATACAAAAAATATGTCATTCCAGAGCTTCACCCTACCCGCTCAAAGCAACCCTGGGGAGAGCGGAGGCCCCGCCGAGCAGACAGCAGTCCGCTTGACCATGGAGCGTACCACACAGACCGAGAGGCGAGTGCCGCGCTGGCGCCAGCTACTCTACTGTCTCGCCGGAGACGACCGGTACAGGAGGCAGAGGCAGGTTGAAGCTGGTACGTGGAAGTTGTTCGTTTACATCTAGTCTATGTAGATGTAACTATTAAGGCGCCACCCACAGCAGCCCACGACTAAGCTATACGCACGTATACATAGCTTCGCATTGGCGTCAGCTGCTCTACTACCTTGCTGGAGACGACCGGTACAGGGGGCAGGTAATTTGAAGCTACATGGGATTTTATTTATAAACTTGTCGCAAATATTACGCAGATTCCCCCATCCGACTCTTCCCCCAGATGGAAGTTGCTACCCATCTTCTCAGCACCTTTACAACACTCTTTGTCTATAAATTCATAAATCACCACATGGACTGCCACACAGCTTTAAAAACAAATTGTTTTCTTCTTTCAAGTTTTGCCTGTCGTAAGGTAAAATATTACATTGCAAATAAACGATTTCCATTTCCACAGGTATGCGAGGCCACATAAATAGTGTTTCCCACATCGACAGGGCTGCACGTGTCATGTTCCCCGCGTCCTTCGCTCTGCTCAACTTGTTCTACTGGATGGTCTACGCATTCTCCAGTGACGATTTCGCATGGAGCGACAACCCTATGAATACTCTGTCTCATTAGATATTTAAGGGTGTTGCGCAAGGTAGCCTTCGAAATTCAAATTCAAATTTTTCTTACGTTTTTCGCGACCGTAACAAATAGATTTACAGAATAATAATTATTCAAATCATCATTACAATTCCCTAAGTTCAAATTACCCTATTGAATGACTATTTCATGAAGTCATGACATTTGAGGCCAATTCTAACTTAGAAAGTTGTATTTGTTATTGTTGTAGTTGTATTGATTGAGTTGTATTGGCTGTTTGCCGTGCCTCCATGTCGTACTGTTGCACGTGCTAAGTCGCCAATTCCTCGCACCCTGGCCGCGCTTAATGATCTCTTGGATTCTAACCCAACAGGCGACCTGTTTGCGGATGGATGAACGAAGATTTTATTGGTATGTCAGAAGTAGGTACTGTGAGAGGAATTTATGACAGTGTTATTAACCTTATTTTTTTTTTAATTTATGTTTTCATGTTTTTATTTTGTATATTTTAATATGTGTTATAATTGTCACCTTGTTTTTTTTAAATTTTAGTTTCTGTAATTGGCTGTAGCACAGCCGTTGTAGCTAAATAAATAAATTGATGATTCTAATGATTATTATTCTATAATTTACATATTTATTACGGACGCGAATCATATTTTGATCAACATACATAGGTTGTATGTTGATCAAAATACTGACCTGCGAATTGCAAAAACTGTAAGAAAAGTTTAATTTCGCGGGGTACCCTGACCCTGACGCTTTCGCCTTAAGCCCCATTTATACGATGCAAGTTTCTAGTTTGTGGCATACAATATAAAATGTAAGCAAAAAAAATTAATTACCTACATCGTCTTAACAGTATTTAGGCCGTGCAGCTTTTATTTTAGCTTCAACAAACTTATGGTATTGGTATGCCACAGGCAATTAAATCGCTCCATGTAAATCAGACTTTAGGGCGTTCCCACCAAAGATGAGCAAGGAAGCGTACCGAGTGATGTGTGTGAAACTAACCAATAACTTAGCTCTACCAACTTACTATTTTGGCCGTTACGATGAAGACTGGCCGAAAATGAACAAAAAATAATTGAATTTCGAATTACGCGCAATAATTTTATTTACTTTGAGAACAGAATTTGTATAGTTTGTTGCTTGTGATTTCTGTAATTCTGAGAAAAATGTCCTAATAATTAAGAAAGTTTAGACTTGCATGGAAAAGTTTTTCTAACTTTTCTAGTTCCAAACCTCAGTTGGTGCGATAGTTTTTTGATCCATATAAGAAACAGGATCGATGGGCATCAAAAAAGTTATTGTAAAAATGCTCCATTTCCTTGCTGACTGTACAATTTGTGATCCAAATTTCTCAAAAAATTAAGGACAGTCTCCTAAGACCGTTTTCCAGCGGCGACAACGCATTGTACCTGCCCTTACTGCTCCATCCAACCTGTAATGTGTGTATATTACCTATTATTTCAATAAAATATTTAATGTGTGTTATTAAATGTATCGTTATTAATTTATAAACTTTCTAGTTATTCAGTATCTAATGGTACTGGAAATGTGTTTGATGTCTTCTTACTTAGTATTGAAATGCCAATCCAGGTGAAAGGTGAAGTAGCCTGTGGTGCTGCAGTTTCCCAACAAAAGTTATAAAATCTTTAAATTGGGTTTTAATTTCTTCAAAATCAAGCTATGTTTTGTTTGACCCATATTTTTGTTTAGTTATCTGGTAACTATTTATGTCGAGACGACCTTTCTGATAGCTAAAAAAAAACAGTAAAACCATCAGAAGGCCAATTCTCGTAAAAACGTTCACATTCTACCTAAGTACCTAGTCGGAATCTGTCAAACTTGTCAAAAATGTTGGCAAATTGATTGTATTTTTGACAGATTGCGAATGAGATGCGAATGTGAATGTTCTTAAAAAATACGGGAAGTGCCCCTCTGATAACTGATAACAATGTGTCCATGGTAGAAATAAATAGATCTGAATGTATTTCACGTGTTTTATTATAGTCAAAAACTAAAGCCATTATAGGTAGGTATAGTGAATTTTGTTGAAGTCTGAACTCTTGAACACTTTGATCTTACGAATAATAAATACAATGCTTTTCATTTTTATTATAAAAAGAAGTTTACGAAGTATAAAACATTCCTTAGTCTCGCCAGGAGGCCTATTATATTTATTCGGAGGTACACTGTGCATTTTCAGTGCCAAAGGGAACTTTTCAGTCGTTAGTTAAACGGTAGGACTATTTTGCCAAAATGAAGGAAAGAGGACATGTATATCAAACAATAGACAAACACATGTCTATCAAACAATCAATAGACAAACACATGTCTATCAAACAATCAATAGACAAACACATGTCTATCAAACAATCAATAGACAAGGACATGTCTATCAAAAAAATCAATAGACAAGGACATCTCTATCAAAATTATCAATAGACAAACCCGTGTCTATCAAGCATTTCATTATTTCTTTCCTCGCGTTTTTTACGAACTACTTTATTCTCCGTTTTTGGCGGATAAGTAGGTATAATCATTGAGTACTGAAAGTTATCCCAGTCACTAAAAACTCACAACTAAATTTATTTCACAATACCTCGTTGACGGTCACAAATTATCGTTCAATCGGGTGAGTACTTAAGTATCAACTACCTACCTACATTCATGTCACAAAATAAATAGCATAGCAACCATAGACGTATAAAAAAGGTAGCAACATCGACATTTAAAACCGGCTGCAACTGTAAATATCAAGTTTGTGCTGAAAACGTCATCTCTTATCTATAGAATAATAATCACTTAATTACAAAAGCATGTATTCAAAGTACCTTCCTAGATAGTGCCATCCAGAATGACGTGCCCTACTCCACCAGTCTCCACTCCTGTCTCCACTCCGTACAGCTTACAGTACAGTAATCGCGGAGTGGGGCGCATATTCGTGGATAGCAGTATCTGCAATCGGTGTTTACTAATAAATCTTTGCGCAATATTGTGCTACAATGTTATATCATTGTATGTCGATGTTTCTACGCTATTTCGTCAGTCAATTCGTCAACGAGGTACATTAATCTGACCGCATACATCCTGGGTTTCCGCGGTCGCCTGAAACCACAAGCTGGCTAATCACGCATTGAAAATGTAAACTGGTTTCTAGACCGTCAAATTAGATGCCATGAAAGTGAGTGTGCAAATATTGCACAAATATTTGAATTTTCAATCAGATGACCCCGAAAATAACTATGTATGCAGAAAGCATTAGATGTCTGGAGATATTATTATTCACAGTAGACGTGGTTACAATACATACAATGTTTTTCTCAAAAGACACCTCCACACGGCAGCAGATTAAAAGCAACAGATAAATAATATCTGTACGATGTGACCTAATCTTTATTATAGAGAGAACAATCGATGTTAAATATTATTTATTATCTGTCTAAGTATACATATTTATATAACACTTCTCTAACAAATATCACAAATACATCGGTTTATCATTATCATAATCGTCGCAATATTGAAAATGTATTCAAGAAGAGGTAAATTTCGAAGAGAGCTATTTAGGCTAACTAATATGCCTGTTGGTCCAACATTCTGTAAATATACAAATTCACTTCGTTGCAAAACTGCCAACCTTTACGTACGTTTGTTTACGCCATTTATTAGTAGAAAATAGACATTTTGAAGGCATATAGTTTAAATACATAGTGGAATGTATAGATTTTTAAGGCTTTCATCATAAGTATGAGAATTACCCACTACGTCAACATTACATGGCAAATATTGAATTGTGTAAAGTCGTTAATACATACTTTAGAATATTTCGCGTGGACATTTCCAAGTTATTAGGAAAATAGTTCACTAATAATGCTAGATGCACCGCAAATATTACCAATAAATATTTATATCTAAAGTTACATGAAATTAATTCAACTATGGATTCACGCTTAAAGTACTTCACGTAATGAGCAAACAGTATGTAGGTCCCGCAAGTACTTATTTATTTATTATACAGGATTTAAAAGGATGGTGCGTAAATAGTATTTAGATAAGCTAATTCATTATCAGCGGAGCGACGCGTATTCTAATTTAAAACCTACCGTGTCAACGCTCCCACATTCAAGCTGCATTTTTCCTTGTGCTGCATTTTTCCTTGTGAGCATACTGAGAACATTACGTATCGGCGAATTTCGTTCGTCTATTAATATAAAATAATCTGGTAAATTGATTTCTGCGTATCTTTACCTCGAGAACCATACAATGATTACAGATAATCTGGCTATATATTTTTGATTATCTGAATCTATACAATTCAACGCACTAAGTGCTCAGATTTACAATGTTCTTACCACACAACTGTTATCTTACAAATAATTTTGAAAGATAGTCTTGTTCGATAATATAATAATTATAAATATTGAATATGTCTTGCAATTGCAACGGACCCTAACTCCTACGGAACCCGATCTATAAAATTGACAAAAGAGTTGTATAATGGTAAGCGATGCGCTACTACATACACAATATAAACGTATCTACTCGCTACAAAGTATTAGTACCATTTACTTAACTCTAAACACATCGATTCAATTACAATTATATAAATATAAAACTTTATTTACTAGCCCAAGTGGGTTAATATTCACTTATATACAAATATAAATTTATTCTCCGTAATATAAAGAAGGTAAATTTGAATATACAAGTCATACAAATGGCGATGATCCAATTTTTTAAATAAAAACAGCTGCCGTCAATCAAAATAAATGCTCCCTTTCTAATCAAGCACGGCTTACGTCAGCGCTATACAAATTTATAAACTAACACATTATAAAAACTGGACCATTCCCATCGAATTTAGAAGACTAGAACACTGGTCACAGATATTTCAGTATAGGCAAGGAGATTTTAATAGATTTCGATCACTCATTCAAATTAAATATCCACTCACACTCTCTCACATCACATAAACTAAAATAACAATAAATTAATAGGCTGTGCAACCCCGAGTATTATCTCAAGCTCTTACATCTCACTAACAATGGACTGCACACAATAAATAAGAATTTCATATATTCACATCTCCAATATAAATAATTAAATCACAGATTCTATATTTCATTATGAATATTTTTTTATCTACGTATCTTTTCCACCTAAGACGAGATAAACATTCATGTTATCTTTGCCTTTTACGTACACGCTGCCTCGCGGCTCGAACTCGTAGCGAGCCGACAGCATCGGTATGCAGGCCTCGCCCACTTGGATCCTCTTTGGCACGCCCGTCGAGTCCATCCGAGACGCTATGTTCACAGCGTCTCCCCAGATGTCGTAGAACAACTTGGTGGTTCCGATGACACCCGCCGTAACATCGCCGAAGTTATACCCGATTCGAAGAATAAAGTCGAATTCGAGCAAGTCTTCGTTGAAGTTATCGACAACTTTCTGCATCTCTAACGCAAACTCCATCAGCTGGTAGAGGTGCTCGTGCGAGGCGCGCGACGCGTGGCGCAGGTCGGGGTTCAGTCCGCTGGCCGCCATGAAGGTGCTGCCGATAGTCTTAATCTTCTCCACGTGCTGAAACTCTGGCCTCTCTAGCAGCTCATCAAAGTCCGCTATCAGCTCGTTAAGTACCCGCAGGTATTCCTTCCCTTTCAAATACGACTCGTCGTACATTTCATTAAAGTTTACAATACTGGCAAATATAATCGCGACATCTTTGTGATTTTCTGAATATTTAGCTGTATTTTTGAGCTGGTCGGCGACATGTCGTGGTATTATATTGTGTAGCAACCAATCGGCCTGATTCCTCATGTTCTGTACTCTCTGTTTGTCGCGGTTGGCCACCACATTACTATAGAAACTCAAACGGTAACTTATTTCGAACTCTCTGTTCAAGAACCACACCAGCATCAACAACAACGCAACATCTAAGTAAAGCTCTGTCAAATGTAACTTGTGTTGGCGACTATCAAAGCCTATGGTACCGTTGTTGAGGTCCTGCCAATCGATCATCGAACTATTTACGAGGCTGAAGTCAGATATATTCTGAGCGAAAATCTGTGGGCTTAGCCTTAAATTACTATCAGCATCTAGCAGCAATTGAGTATTGGCATCGTGACAACCTAACACGGCAAAAAATAGGAACAAACCCGCATAAAGCGTCACTAGAGTATTTTTCACAAGCCAGTTCATCTGCGTGAAATTGCAGAAGTGCACTACGCTTATACATAGCAGGTATACGTAAAATGACTGTTCACCTTTCAGGATCGTCATTGTGGTATTTTGACAGGAAAAGTTGAGGAGCACGGCGAATATCGGCAAACTGATGAGCAACCCACCTGACAGGTGCCACGGAAACCAGTTCGACAGCTTCCTGAATATTCTTACCGACCTAGAGATGGACTCCGTGAGTGCCTCGTGATTCGTCTTCCACTTTAGATAATGTCTATAGGAACAGAGTGCCATTGCTACGATTTCTATAAACATGAAAAATATGAACCATCCTATGGAAGATCTCCAGTCACTGTATAATATGAATATCGAAGCTGTGACCGCTAAGAATATGATTGCGGAGACTAGAATGTCTAACGCGGTGTTGAATCGTGAAGTAGTGAGCGTGGGTGGGAAATCTTCGCAGTCGTCGCTTCTGTGGGCTTTGTCTCTGTAGTGTCGTTCAATTTCGGAGGATTTGAAGAAGAGTGTGAATCTGTTGAGAGGTGGTTGTACGAAGTAGTTGATGCCGGAGCGCGCGTTGTCTTGTACGCAGCGGATGAGTTGGAGGTCGGATTGCTTGCGCAGTTTCTGTAGGGACTGGACTTGTTCGGCGTTGAGCGGGGGAGGCAGGCGGCTGCGCGAGTGCTCGTTGAGGGAGGACTGGCTGGACGTGTAGTAGCCCGACACGCGGTGTTGCATCATATCGGGGTGCGACGTCGCGATGTGGTTTAGCGCGTAGATCTGTAAATATAAAGCAAACACTTTAAAACTTATAACAGTGAATGAAGATCTGAATTATTATTATTATTATTTGGTAAGATACCCCAGCAGCTAATTAGCTGATGCGTTATTTCAAATAGCTTAGGAGGAGCTCGTGGCTAATTAACAACAGCCGCACTGGTCGATCCATCAGGTTAAGCTACGCTTGCCGGGGTTGGTCAGTGGATGGGATCTTTACATACCGAGAATCCTCCGTGCCTCGGAAAGCACGATAAGCCGTTGGTCCCGGCTGTCATTCGTGGATCTTTGACAGTCGTCAGAAGCCCGAAAGTCTGACACCAGTCTTACCAAGGGGTATCGTATTACCCAGTTACTGGGTTGTGGAGGTCAGATAGGCAGTCGCTCCATGTAAAATACTGGTATTCAGCTGCATCCGGTTAGACTGGAAGCCGACCCCAACATAGTTGGGAAAAGGCTAGGCAGATTGATTGTTATTTCAAATAGCTTGGGGATATTTAATGATTCCAGTCGATTCTTGAATAGTGGAGGTAATTTCCTAATTGGGGCGAAGTCGAGTCGGCGATAGCGCACATTTGCTTCTTATTTACGCATTTGAGGTTTGCGTCAATGCGCGCTATCAGTAACGTATGCGTCCAGCGCGCATTGACGCAAACCTCAAACGCAAGTAAGAGACGCCGATGTGATTAAAGCTTTTTCATTGACGCATTGCCGCATATCTCAAGGAAAAGCTAAAACCGTAAGTTGAATGACCTGGTTTTAATAACAGCTAATTCAAGTAAGTATTATAAAAATGGAAGTTGCATAACGTATACGTTAGCGGTTGCTGGATTTCCTTATTATAATGTCAGGTCATGCCACTACAAATAAATCATTGAATGAATTGTCGT
Source organism: Agrochola macilenta (assembly GCA_916701695.1). Lineage (NCBI taxonomy): Eukaryota > Metazoa > Arthropoda > Insecta > Lepidoptera > Noctuidae > Agrochola > Agrochola macilenta. Next base: position 14,086,202 of record OU753560.1, on the reverse strand, counting down.
TAGCAATTGTTTTATACCATTTTCTATAGAAAAATGATTCACGCGTTGTGGTAGAATGCAAAAAAAACAAAATTTATGATTATAGCAAAGCTATATTTCATAAGACTTGAAATACCCAATGATGCACACGTAAAAGGAACTCAAGTAAATTTGTTACGACCTAACGTGAGTGTCCACACTTATATACATAAACAGAGTTTCATTAAATTAGCCGGCGAAACTTCACAGGCGTTATAGTTATCGATAGTTTGTGTCAAATACATTTTAATGTAAAGAAACTACATATCTGTAAAGCAAGTTTTTTTTATTTAGTTACGACTTTTATTTGGATTTTTGAAGTTCCATAGCTCCTAAACGGGGTCTAATCAGGAGTCAGGGGACGTAATATTTGTATCTATGTGTTGGTGGTAGGCCTAGTCATAATACCTATTAGGTTTCAGCTCTACAGTTCTGAATAGTTTTGGGTAAAACGACCCGAAACGTCCGTTTCCAATGCATACATTAAAAAATGGAAATGATTACTTTTCTCAGTTCCTATCGGGACTACTGAGTTGAAACGAATTTTTCAAAAAACAAATGTCCACCAGCGTCGATTTTGGCCCCATTGTGCGCCGTAGAGGTAAGACTCGCACTACAGGTGTAAAGCTTCATGTACTCTTGACTGTACCTACAAATCATACTTTTTTCCCATCCTCCATATATCAACTTGCCCCCCCCCCCCCCCCCCCCCCGGGCCATCGGTTGGCGACGACCTTGTGTAAATATGACGAAATAACATTAAAAAAATATTTGATGTTTTTTTTGGGGGTCATGGACTTCTGGTACTTATTTATTTATTTAATACTTCAAGCACAGAAATGTACAGAGGGGGACCTAATGCCATAGGCATTTTCTACCAGTCAACCTTTGGCACAAATGAATATACATAAATACACTAATATACTAAAACAAACATTAACGTTGTGATAATACTGCCAGCTTCTTACGAATGTGCTCGCGAACTGTAACTTTAAAGGATAATTGGTTGGTTGCCGTCCTAATTTCCTGGGGGAGCGCATTCCACAGGGATATAGACTCACATCAAGTTTCTACGCTACCTGGGGTCAATGACTCCACAAAAAACTTGTCAAATTACTTTATCTTTTGTTTTATCATGTTTAAATATCGATACCCATCACGTCTGCGGAGTTTCGCTAGCTAATTTAATTTGACCCTGTATTTCGGAGCTCGTGGCTAAGTGATAACAGCCACACGGGTCAATCAGGTTAAGAGCCTTTATATAGAAAGTGGGCAACGTTACGCTTGCCGGGGCTGGACCGTAGATGGGTGACCATCTTTACACACCGAGACTCCTCCGTGCCTCGAAAAGCACCCTAAGAAATGGGTTAGCGTGCTAACGAGTACTAACGAGTCACGGCTGTCATTCGTGGATCTTTGACAGTCGTTACGGTTAGTCAGGAGCCCGAAAGTCTGACAACCAGTCTTTTCAAAGGATCTCGTATTACCCATTTATTGAGCTGTGGAAGTCAGAAGCAGTCGCTCCGTGTAAAATACTGGTATTCCGCTGTATCTGGTTAGACTGGAAGCCGACCCCAAGATAGTTGGGAAAAGGCTAGGCAGATTGATTTCAGGGTGCCCGTCGATATTTTTTTTTCAACAACCTCCAGTAAATTTTTATAAGTAAAATATTTTGGGCGAGACAAATTTTAATATCGAAACTTGTATGAATACATTACAAATTGGCGATATAAACTAAAAACAGCTCTTGATTGCTATACTTGATATCATTAGTAGATATAATTAACGAGTTTTCCTCAAGATAATAAACTTCAAAGCTAGTATCAACTTTATTTTCGTCACTCTTTTGACACACTACAAAATCCCCTGACACATGAAATGCGACATTTGCGGTGTTTATAGGTTGATGACGTCAGCGGCACCCACTGGGCACCGTAAGTGATTTGTAACCTGACTCCTAGCAAATGGAAATGTGGGCGTAGTGGCTAACTATTCAACCATATTTCATGTTTCCAACGAAATAAGAACACAAAATGTCAGACACTTTATAATAAAGAAAAATGAACTAAACATTTCTAAGTTTTCATACCAACAGAACGTAAACAACATGGTCACGCAGTTTTAAACCCTAATCACTGTACATAAAGCTGAAAGCTGGTACAAATTACGATGCAATGGTATGACTGGCATGCTTTATGACTGCAGCACACAGCTCTAGGGGCATATGTTTATAATTTATTAACAGCGTGTTTACGATGCGTTACCATTTCGTGAAAAATCTCCACGCTTTAACTCAAATCTGCGTCAAGTTTATTTATGTGTAAGAAAACAAGTCGATGTACCTCTACATGCATCATACATACATGCGGGATTAATTTAACATGTTTTACTTACGTTATAAGTAAAAATAGGAACATCAAAGTTGACCTGTTGCTGTATGCTGGAGCGTCGACTTGTGCTTCTGATGCCGGAGTCTTTGCGGCTGTTGACTGAGGGACAGAGGCTGATGACATCATCAGGAGGTCGGGACGCGGACGTCTGCGGCGAGGGGAGGGGCAAGTTCAGTCTTCGATCCTTCGGACGAACTAACTCGTCCTGCGTCGTGATGGTCGAACTGCGAGCGCGACACACTGGCACCTACAATGTTATAAAAACCAACATTTTAACAATGTTTATCAGAAAATAGGTTGCTATTTGTAAAGTCCTCGTTACCAGCTAACACGTGTTAAATGAATGTGTACACAAGTTTTCTCACTTATGTTATATGGGTGATAAATAATTCGCACACGGTACGGAATACGCGACCATACTATCCAAATAACAAGTTCATGAACTAATTTACAGCAGTTTCTTGGGAGTTTGAATCTGTTTTGTGTAAACGGTCTATAACTCCTTAAAAACTGCTGTGTAAGTAGTTGAACAATAGTTGATAATGATACAAGTACTTGACGATACACAAATAAATAGAAAGAAATTGATGCCGCTGGAATTATGTAATCAAAAGAAAATAATCACCTTAATGTGGGGTTTAGTCGGAGATTTCCGCGACCCTCGGTCACGAGTAAACTAATTCAAATGATAAACATAAATATTGAAAGTTACATGTCCATACGTACCTACTATTACCTACGTATGGCAGACGGTGGCTTAGTTTTTGTAAACATCGACTAGTCAACGCATTATTATTAATATTATGGAAATAAATGATTATTACAATATGTGCACTCCCATCCCAACTACAAATTATTATATTAGACGACCAACAGACAATATAATAATTATTACAAATAAGTTGCGCAAACGCCAGTATCTGTTACGAGTTACGTCTCACATTGCTCCAGAGTCAAGGGCGAGGTTATAAAGTTTATATTTCGTAACCAAAACTTTTGATAATCTCGCAAAGATGTAAACCCGATAGATAAGATGCTATAAAAACAAACATCATGATAGTTCAAATATAATTCTATTAATATTTCCTATAAAGCGGCGTGGAGCGCAGCTAACACTTGGCCTTGGTATGCAGATCTTCATAAAACGTTTCTTATCAGAAACTGTATTATCAAACTGTATTGACTTGGACGTGTCCCAACAGCCAGTGTCGCTACAATCGTTAGCAATATTAACCAAGATCCGTGACTTAAAAACAAAGCATTGAGTGCTTTGTTTTTAAGTGTGACACATTACTAACACCTTTTTTTTACTTAGTCTCGGCGATTATTTGTGGCCATTTCAAATAATGTTAAGGCATGCGGTTTCCTGCTGGATGATAGTAACAAAATCACGCCTGTATTCCCCGAAAGGTAAGGCAGAGGTACACCTATAGCAGACCCACATTTCACCAGTTACGTTTAAGACCCATGTATTAGGGGGCGAGCGTCACGGGTGTTTCCGAGAAGTACCGTAATAGGTCGGACTGCCCCAAGGACACGGCGCAACATACGCTGGAGGAGTGCTCAGCTTCGGCCCAACAGCGATGTGCCCTCATCGAGACACTTGGTTCGGTTGATCTCTTGCTTCCGGCCGTGGTTCAGTCCATGGTCGGAAGCGAAAACGCGTGGGATGCTGTCGCTTCTTTTTGCGAAGGAGGTGGCGGAGAGGGAGAGAGAGCATACATACCCCTCATTCCATCCGCACCAAAAGAGCAGCCGGGCGTCGAAGGCCGCTTTACGATCACCGGCAGGGGTCTGCGGGCGGCGAATTGGGGCTGTGTCTTCGCTCGAGCAATAAGGCTCAAAGAGGTGGCGCGCAGTTATGAATACGCGCCTTAATGGGAGGACGTGCGGTCGTGGGAACGGCCGCACTTGGTGATGGGGCGCGTCAAGCATGGCGGGCTGATACCAGTCGGAGGTACGGCGTACAGTACAAAGTATATCCCGGGCGGACTGGTACTAGAAGGAACAGTGGGGTTTTAGTCGGTAGGAGTCCGACATAACCCTCTGTTCTTCTCAGACGGAGAGTATACAGGAATTACCCACAAAAAAAGTGGGAGTTGGGATGATAATAGTTTATAAATAACAAGCTTTTTCCCGCGGCTACGCCCGCGTGGATATCGGAAAATATCACACGGGAAGGTACTATCCGGATTGCATATCTAATAGCCGAGGAAAAGGTCATTGACTCCTACCGCTGCGACCGCGTTGCGGTCAACCATAATTATTTAGTAACATGTAATTTTGAATCTGTGATGTTTTAAACTATTCTTAAATGATATGATGTCAACGCAAATTTTAATCTAAATTAAATGCCCAATTTAAATAACATATTTTATTGGATAAGGATTAATAATTAACCGGTCAAAATAGCTTCGGAAATAACAATAAAAAAATTATCAAATTCTGAAAGATAATAATGGTTACTGTGCATAGACATATGCCATCGCGTACTTTATTGTTGAACTTTTTAAGATGTACAAATCTTTAGAATCTAAATTTTAAGTATCTCTTACGGTTGACGCAGCGCACGCCAGTAAAGCTCCCAGTCGGCATGATTTTTTCCGTCATCTTCAACAATAATCGTGATATTTAAGCCAATTTAAACAAAACCTTAATGAATTATACACTAAAACCTTCCTCATGAATCACTCCGTCCATTGGTGACCCCGTTAGAAAATCCGTTCGGTACTTTTTGAGTTTATCGCGTTCAGACAGACAGACAGATGCGGCGGGGGATTTTGTTTTATAATACGTAAGGATAAGGAAGTATATTTACCTCAATATTGTTTGATCTTCCGTATTGAGACCGGTAGCTGCTACTTCTGGCAAAAGGCGACATGTTACTCCTTGACTGGCTCAAATAGGATCGTATGTCGATGATCTCCCTTTCAAAGGACGCCATGTCATGACTTAGTGGTGGGATGTTCAGCTTAATGGTACTCTGTACCGGCCTACTCTTATTGTCTTGAGATTCTATCACAATAGGCACTTGCTGGTAACCGTTGCTGGACTGCACCCCAGACCCCGCGTCTCCCCTCTCCAAGAAATGTATAGACTTATCAGTCAACGCCTGCTTTTTCATCTCATGAAGCGGAGTATCCGAATGCTTCCGTAAAAATCTAGGCACTTTCCAATTTTTCAACTTCGTAGTGTATTTGCCGTAACTCCCTAAAATAACAATATTTATTAGAATACTAGAAGCATCTGTAAACTAAATTACACGTTCCGTAGTATATTCATGCACAACATTGTATGAGTGTACCGTGTGTGTGTGTGTGCCGTGGCTGATACCAAATTGTTTCCGAACGTGACGCAAATTTATGCTTTTTTTGTCTAGATAATCATACCTACTTCAAAATTGTAGTGTTTAGTTAATCAAAAACCGATGACACGCATAGTAATAGAAACCTAAATAAATAGAAACGGAAATACCAATAGATTTTGTAGCCAGACAACATGAAGATACCTACAATAAAAGATAATCGCAATACTGAAATCAATTGAGGTTGCAGACATCTTTTGTTATTTCTAGCAATTTATGTTCAAATCGCTCAGCAACATTAACATCGTTCTCGTTAAATCGGTACTATTTCTGTTTGCAATGAAAGCAGGAGAAATCTATAGTGACTTTAATTGCTCGACTATAAAATCGAATTTTGCTACATGTTTACAGTTTATTTGCTCGATATTACTGCCAATGCTGATACGAAATGCGTATTGTCGATTAATTCAGAGTATGCGAAAGAAGTATTAGAGAATTACGATTTTTGAGTTAAAGATTTTTTTTTGATGAAATAAATTTAGGAAGATATCGGACAGAATGACTAACACAAATCATCCCACTCATGTCGTGATCTGAGTGACAAAGAGCATCACCTTCGCAGTATGAAGTCACTCTATATCTTATCAGCTTGTGCCTTATTCTTGAGATAAATAACAGTTTTCTTCGGTTCAATTCATAATATTATACTGGACTGAAGTAAAAAAAAATACGAACAGATATAAAATTCATTAAAAGAGCATGAGCACTAGCAGGTAATTTTAGATTGTTGTGTTACAATATACCTAGATACAATCACAAGCAAAAATTCTTAATGTACGTAATAGCAATTTTATATAGCCAAGATGTTCATAACTCTCCGTGACCTTTAAATCCGCCAAATTCTTTGAAATTCCAACCTATTAAATTAACTTTAGTTATCTGGAAACAAAAAAACTCACCTACAGAAGTGGGACTCTTCGACGAGCTGTCATTGGTGTCGGGGAATCCCTTGGTCTTTTCGTCCAGCTCAGTGTCCGAATCCAATATACTGGGCAGTGAACTGGCTTTTGTTCGGAAATGAAATGCACTTGGGGAGAGGTAGTTTTTAGAATCTTTTCTGGATCCTAATCTGTCGTCGCCTCTGGGTGACAACGGGAGTGGGGAATGATTGCAGGAGAAGACGGACTGCGGAGATGCCGCGGGGGAAATAATCAGTCGTAAGTTGATAGGATTGGAGGGAGTCAAACAGTTGTCATGGTTATAAGGGGAGTACAGCTGACGGCCTTCGATAAAATAGGTTTTATGACCTAAACAAACAGAATTGGTTTTAGAATGTGTCCACAATACAAATGATCGTGCAATCGTAAATCTATTTATAAATTCACTCACCAAAGACGTCATCCCCCTCTTCTAAGATATAGGAACCTCCAAGAAATTTTGCAGTCTCTTCTGATATGTGGACGCGACCTGGCTTCCCAGTTGATTCCATTTTGTTGGCGAAGCTGACGTCATTACTCCAGACATCGAATTTAAACCGGCGTGTGCCCACAATACCGCACAGTACGGTGCCGGTGTGCACCCCTACTCTCATATTTATTCCTTCGCCGCGCACTCTATCGAATTCCTTTATAGCATCTATCATTCCTGAAATATGTATTATGAATTAGTGGCGGCATGGGATTCGTACACCGCGGAAGCGAAATTGATTGAAGCTGAATTTAAACACGGATCACGTTTTGATTTGAGATTTCGGTCTAGTGCGCGATCCGTCTAAGCTTTGTCCGCCCAGAAAGTTACCAACTTTGATAAAAATATTGTCCCTCTCTTAAAGGCTTGATTGAATCACTACGGGAGTACTATTTTTCTAGTTTTATCTATCTGATCTACTTTATAGTGGCTTGATATTAAATTGTTTAGAATTCCACTTACCCAGTCCCATTTCTACACAACATGTAGCATGATCCGGCCTGGGCTCAGGGCAGCCAGATACGCAATAATAACAATCACCCAATGTTGAAATTTTCTCACAGCCATGATTTTGGCATAACTCATCAAACTTTTCAAATAGGTCATTTAATATATTAACTAATTCTTCAGCACCCTTGTTACTTGACATCTTGGTAAAGCCAACAATGTCCGCAAACAGTATACTGACATTGTCCATTGAGCTCATGTTGAAAGGCCTGAACAAAGACTTGATGTCTGACGCGCCAGGGTTTGAGTGTCGCGGTTTGAGCGGATTGTGTGGCTTTAAACTAGCTTCTGTGTCAAGTACTTGCTCCTCTAACAACCAGCTCGCCACTTTGGGCGGCATCACAGAATGTATCATCTTTTCTTTTAGCTGCTTCTCCATTTCCAGCTGCTTTCTTACTAACAGGCTCTGCCCTACTTTCATAAACGTGCCGCGCATTCTTACAAAGGTCATTAGGTATATATGTACACCAATTATGTGAACACAAAACTGCAGTAAAATTCTCACAAACATTCCAGGGCATTGCCATTCTTGCTCTGACAAATGTAACACAATATTCAGTACTTCAAATACTATTGAATACAAAATTCCAATGATAACACAGGCATACAGTGGTAATGGTGTTAGAGTGTATATAATCAGCAATATTTCAATGCACATGGTGAAGTGTCCAGATTGACTGATGTCGGCGGCCTGAGATGATGCTGTGTCTAACTGTGTGGTGAGTGTCACCAGTGACAGGCTGAGTGTACACAGAGCAAGTGCGATGACCAGGGAGAGCTTGAAAGTGTACACTTTATATATATTTGTAAATGTTACAAATAGCATAACAGATGTAATCAATAGGACCCCAGCAAATATAGAACACAAAAATGGCCATTTTACTGTTATACCATTCAAACCAAGGGCCACAAAGTAGACAAACCATGATATAGAAAATATCAAAATGTATAAAAGTGCAAATCTGAAAAAAGAAAAATAAAAAACATCAAATATGTTTAGTTAATGATAAAGTTGTGGCATCAAGCAATTTATCAGTTTACTGACATTCATGCATGAATGTTACACACTTATATGTGGATTAATTCTTAGAGAACACTTACCTAAATCTTAGTCTTATTTGTCTAAAGGAACTACTTCTGTATTGGCCTTCAAGTATCTCTGAATCAAATCGAGGGTTCCACCAGATTCCTGTAGCAGCCCTCTCGAAGGCGATGGGTATGGTGAGTCCACAACAGTTGGTGGTGGGGTTGTTGCGTGCCAGGTAAGCTTGCACATGTGGAGCCAGTCTGATCTGAGCGTCTTCCCCTTCGGAGCAGTCCGCATCATGTTTGCTATCAAACTGTTGTGACCCATCACTGCAGCTGACACACCCACTTGGAGCATTCATTTTTTTATGAAATATTTCATGTTATCCATTGTTAAATCACAGCAATAACAGCGCTGGCCATATTTGAATCTGTTCAGGAAAACAACCTATTGTAATGTTATTTTTGTATATAATTCTCTCTTCTATTTCAAAACTTATTTTCGTATTTAATACTGTGTATTTATTTGTATTCATAGCTTATATCAAGATAAAACTTTAAAGAAAATAGAACATTGACCTTGATCAAATAAATAAACAAAATGGATCAGCCATTCACTATGAGCCAACATTTTTGAAAATATAAAGTTTTCTATCAAATTAAGAGACAGAAAAAGGATGATACAAGATACATTAATTACAGGATTTATAATTTTGCAGCAATTTATGGGTAAACTTAGGTACATCATTTTGGGGAAGAAAGTATGATAGGCCTAATTCTTATTTTTTGGTATATAATACGAGTTACTAAGATGTATGACTGATACTGGGCTACTAAGATCTAGATAACATTAATGTTGGACTGACTTAAGTGGATTGAGTTGTACAATGATGGTATTGTGAGACAGAATCAAATTTAATACTAGTCAAAGACCAGTATTGATACCAGTATTCTCAGAAACAGCTAGTGAGCTTGTGAGCTAGTGAGCTTGTGAGCTAGTGAGATCCATTTTTTAAAGCACCATTCATATTATTGTTAGCATTTGTCTGATGACCAAATTATTCATATTTAAATGACATAGGTACATACATAATATTTTAGTAGCAACAAATTCATCTTCAAGAAAAACTAAAGATGTAGTATTTATAACATTGATTTAGAATCTTAGAAGATAAAACAGAGGACACGCCAGTATTTAGAGGATGTAGTTATTATATCACAGAATAGAACAAAAGCATTTTTATCAGATCATACATTTCAGTCATTTCAATTGAAGGCTTGAATTAAAATAGGAAACCCAAAATTTTAGAAATGTATCCCATAAAAAGGTACTTCATTAGCGCCATTCACATCCTATCAAAGATCAATATTTACGTTTTTAATATTCCTGTAAAATTATCGCAGAATAATAGTTTTAGTTAAAATAAGAGTTTTTTTACTTACCAAATCATTCTCACTTAAAATTCTTGACGTTTATTGATCAAGGTTATTACAGATCAATTCTAAGTAAAGAATTCTATCCGATTTTTTAAATAATAACACGCTCACTTTTCTTTCATGAAAAAACTAGTTTATCATAATTTATCGCAGGAACCAAAATTAATAGTAATAAAAAAATCACAAAAAGACACACAATCCACACAATACTATACGTTCTAGAGATGTTCGCAACTTCGCATGACATAAAATGTCCAAAATGTCGTAGAACTCAGCTGAAGTAAATCGATGACAGTTTTTCTTAATTAGTTGTTCGCTTAGTCGATTTTTGTAACGCAAAAATTCTCTTCGTTTTACCGTGGAAGACTGTATCATAAAAATGATGATACATAATAATTACGAATAAATGAAGTGCAACGTGCAGTAGATCACTACTTCACCAACAACATAGGTATTCCGCTGTATTTTAAATACGTGAGCTCATGTTCAAACCGTCTTAGCCTCTATCAGAATAAAAACTTTTTTACAAAAAAAAACAACCGACTTCCAAAAAAAACACTAAAATAACTTTCTTACAAAACAAAAACCACCGAATTCCACAAAAATACACTTAAAAGTGAAAAATAACTTTAATTTCGGAAGTCGGTGGCAAAAACTAAAATATTTTATACTAAATATAAACCAAAATATACCACATGGTGCTTGATAACGATTCATAAGTATATCACGGCTTCAACCATCTTACTGCGAACCATATTAATGAATGTATAGGTATACTAAGTATATGGTTCTGTATTTTCGTTTTTGCCACCGACTTCCGAAATTAAAGTAATTTTTCACTTTTAAGTGTATTTTTGTGGAATTCGGTGGTTTTTGTTTTGTAAGAAAGTTATTTTAGTGTTTTTTTTGGAAGTCGGTTGTTTTTTTTTTGTAAAAAAGTTTATATTTTTCTTTTTAGTTGTGGTACCTACCCCATACAAATTAGTATACCATTCGAATAATGGAAACAAATCAAAACATTTTTTAAATTTGACACCTAGTGGGGTTACAACTAGTGGGGCAAGTTATCCATCAAGATTTTAGACTAGTGAAATCTGCCCTACCAAATCGAACTAGTGGGGCAGATTCCACTGAAAATTTTAGGCATTCCACTTTGGACCAGTCGACTTGGTTGGGCAAAGTGGAATGATTTACCGCTTTGTGGGTGAACAGGGGGATACATTTTGTATGAAAGATCTTATTAATTTGGTTTAGAAAACGTGGTATAAACTTATATAGGTAATAATAAAGATTTAATCATAAATTTTTCAAAACTGGCTTGAAGGTGTAGAAAGGGCGTAAAATTATTTTTATGCCTCTCAATGACATCTATTGGCCCAAAATGGTACTAATGAATGTATTTTTCTACATACAATTTAGAAGATATAACATTTTTGAAATTTAATTACAGTCCTATTAAAATTGTAAATAGAATAAAATCACGATATAACATTTAGTTTTTGTTTCATTGCAATCGTCTCATCCAATAAAAAGATATGCTAATTTACAGTTTTCAAAGTGATACTCATATCTACCACCAACAAGCACTACGTTCCAGGCGGCAAGGGGTTACGGAGATGTGGAGCATCGTATGCTGCCTCTAATATTAAGCTGGGCGGTCACAGTCCATAAATTACAGGGTACCATCCTCGAAAGATCTGTGATCTACCTTGGTAAAAAAAATTGCAAACGGGCAAATATACGTCGTACTTAGTCGTGTCAGAAGATTGGAAGGCATAGTTTTATCATATTTGGACGCGAACAAATTATTAAAGCGACCACCAGGATCATTGACGGAAATAACGAGGCTACGAAATCTGTCTTCTGACAATCAAGGCCACACATAGCAGACGACTCAAGTAGCGCAATTTGATGCCAGGATACTACCATTAATCATTTATAGGCCGAGTGCACCTCATGGCAATTCCTATAAGCCCAAACACGGCTAGGATATATTGTTTTATGACGGAGTTCCGGTGCTTTCCTTCCGGCTTCATCTTCAGATCAGTTCAATGGTACTATTTTCATCAGAATGTGCTTCATAGTCGCTTAACTATTTTAATCGAGATATCTTATCGCCACCCGTAAAATATTTATCATTTATTAGTTCCGGTGGCCATCTGTGGTCTTCCTCGTCAGTTCCACTTCACCAAATCATACTTTCTGAAAGCAAATGCTTAACTCATTGCTGAAAATACCAAAATCGCTATGTGTATGCCTATAATATTTGAGGAGTTCCCTCAATTCCTCATAGATTCCATCATCAAAACTGAATGTTGATAAAAATGGGGCCAATCTGGAAGTATATCGTTTCAAATAACAAAATATTTTTCCAAATCGGTTCATAAATGGCGCCACCCGTGAAATACTTTTCATTGAGGAATTGTGGTGGCCATCTGTGGTCTTCTTCATCAGTTCCACTTCACCAAATGATACTTTCTGAATGCATATGCTTAACTTATTGCTGAAAATACCAAAATCGCTATATGTTTGCCTATAATATTTGAGGAGTTCCCTCAATTCCTCATAGATTCCATCATCAGAACTGAATTTTGATAAAAATGGGACCAATCGGGAAGTATCCTTTCAAATAAAAAAATATTTTTTCAAATCGGTTCATAAATGACGGAGTTATGAGGTAACAAACATTAAAAAAAAAAACATACAACCGAATTGATAACCTCCTCCTTTTTGGGAAGTCGGTTAAAAAAGGGCGCCGAGGTCGGGCTTTATCCAGAATAAGGGCTCTTCTTTTAAAATAATGGTAGTACAAAAAAATATATTCGTTTTGAAGCCAGTCACTCACTATCATTTCCGTTTGATCGGAATACTAAAAAAAAATCGTCTTTTTTTTAATTCTCTGAGGCAAAATTAACACGGAAATCGGAATATAAAAAAAAACAATTGTTTACATCGATATAAATCGATGATTTACATAGAGAAAACGTTCCGACCTCGCCGCAGAGGTCCGCGATCGGGACCCTCCCGAGTAAATGATACTCCCCACTTTTTTTTTTTTGGGTGGGAAATCATCAAATTACTCCTCCAGCTCTGGGCGGAGCGAGAGGGAGTGTCAGACTTTTACTGACTAAAACCCACCCGTGTTCCTTCCGTTGCCTGTGTGCTGGGGCCGCGATATCCCTTTCAGACAAACCCGCAACCCCAGCAGGCATTGGTCCTTACGGACCCCGTCAGTTGGTGCTGACATCCCTTTGAGGCGCGCGTGGAACACAACGCGCCGTCGACCCAGGCCTGGTCCTTATCGGACGGCGAGCTGCCCATCGCTCACCGTCCGCAGGCCCGCGCCTACGGTGGCCGGAAGTCAGCTCGTGACTCCCGACGCCCGGGGCGTCTCCTACGGCGACTAGGGGCGCGAGGGCGTGCAGCTTGAATCTCCCTCGCGCGCTCCGCCTCCTCCTTCGCGAGCATAACTGCTTCGCAGAAGGAGGTGACGGCCTCCCATGCACTCTCGCTCCGGACCATGGCCTGAACCAGGGCCGGACGCGAGAGATCGCCTCCGTGAGGGCACGGCGGTGCTCCGCCCAAGCCGGGCAGACCTCCACCGTATGCTCCACCGTGTCCTCCGGGCGTTCCACACAATGGTGACACCCGGGCGTTTCCTCCCGCTTGTACCTGAACAGGAACCTCCCGAAACAACCGTGTCCGGTGAGGACCTGCGTCAGGCGGAAGGTGAGGACATCGTGGCGCCTCTCTAGCCACTCCTCAAAGAGGGGACTTATCGCCGCAATTGTGGCGGGATCAAAAGTATATCATTATTATTAATCGGGGAATTTAAAGCTACAGGCTCAGCATCGACGCGGGCTAGCGCATCGTCTAGCAAGGTTCGGGGGGGGGGGGGGGGTGATACTCTCGTTTATCATTATTAATAATAATGATATACTTTTGATCCAGCCTGTCCCTCTTGTTGTCCTCCCCCCAGCGAACGCCCTAAGCCGAGGTTCGTACCCCACAGGGGGTGCCCTTAGCGAGCGTTCGTCTAGTTTTAATTAGCATAGTTTTGCGCTGGCTGGAGGCTTTAAGTGTAGAAGCTTAAGGCAACCACAGGAGCTGACCTCAGAGGTCAGCTACGAGATGCACTAGATAAAAAAAATAAAAAATAGAGAAAACGGTTATTTAGTAACGTGTGTTAGAGAGTAGGCCTAGACAAATGGCATTCGCTTCGGAGCGATCAAATGGCATTCGCTTCGGAGCGAATTTACTAATTTATAATACTATCTATCTATTTATATAAAATGCTTTGTCCTGAATGACTGACTGACGGATCAACACACAGCCTAAATCGCTAATCGTAGAGACCTGAAACTTGGAGGGTGTGTTTTTTGTATGACGTAGGCATCCGATAAGAAAGGATTTTTCGAAATTCTACCCCTAAGGGGGTGTAAAAGGTGGGCAAAGTTTGTATGGGACAACGTGATTCCTTGGTCCAATCTACTTCAAATTTTGCATAAATATTCTTTAACAGAATTAATGGAAGACCTGTTTCGTATTTTATTGAAATTCATCCTCTAACGGGGTTAAATAGGGGTAGAAAGTTATTTTGGGAGTGATTTGCTTCGAAATTGATATCAATACTCCTTAGTGCTTTTGATTTAAATTACATTTTATTTTGACCTTGACATTGGCAGAATTGTCGACATCGGCACCATTGCCATATGGAAAAATAGATAGATAGACCTTAGATTAAGATTTTGACACATGTTTGAAAAGTCTATCCGATTTTATCAATCAATTAAAAAAAAGGTTGAACTCACATACAGGCTTGGTGCTTGCAATGCAATACTCTTTAAAATTGGAATGTCTCGAAAGTCACCGTACTCTATACATACGAGACGGACAGACTATATTTAGCGGCTATTATTTAGCGGCCGTTATGTGGCGGCCGCTATGTGGTGGCCGTTATGTTGCGGCCGTTATATAGCGGCCATTATGTGGCGGCCGTTATATAGCGGCCGTTAATGGCGGCCGTTATGTGGCGGCCGTTATGTGGCGGCCGTTATATAGCGGCCGTTAATGGCGGCCGTTATGTGGCGGCCGTTATGTGGCGGCCGTTATATAGCGGCCGTTATATGGCGGCCGTTATATGGCGGCCGTTATATGGCGGCCGTTATAAGGCGGCCGTTATATGGCGGCCGTTATGTGGCGGCCGTTATATGGCGGCCGTTATATAGCGGCCGTTATGTGGCGGCCGTTATATAGCGGCCGTTAATGGCGGCCGTTATGTGGCGGCCGTTATGTGGCGGCCGTTATATAGTGGCCGTTAATGGCGGCCGTTATGTGGCGGCCGTTATGTGGCGGCCGTTATATAGCGGCCGTTATATGGCGGCCGTTATATGGTGGCCATTATATAGCGGCCGTTATATGGCGGCCATTATATGGCGGCCGTTATATGGCAGCCGTTATGTGGCGGCCGTTATGTGGCGGTCGTTATATGGCGGCCGTTATAAGGCGGCCGTTATATGGCAGCCGTTATGTGGCGGCCGTTATGTGGCGGCCGTTATGTGGCGGCCGTTATATGGCGGCCGTTATATGGCGGCCGTTATTTAGCGGCCGTTATGTTGCGGCCGTTATATGACGGCCGTTATGTGGCGGCCGTTATGTAGCGGTCGTTATGTAGCGGCAGTTATATGGTGGCCGCCACACATCACCAACAACAATCTATTCTCGCCTTGCAAAGTAATATTGGGTATGCGACGATCGCTTAAGACTAAGGTTGCCAACTTTTATATCATTTATACAATTTTTACGAAGCTATCGCCAGTAAATAAATAGTAGATGGCGAAAAAAAAAATAGTGTATATGTTCCAAAAACATTATCCGTCTTATTACAAAAAACTGCAGTAATGGTTTAAACCAAGACTTTTAAAAGGTCTTGGATTGTTACGGTAACAAAGCTACGAGTAGTACCAGCCTCAAAATGTGTCCCGATTACAAAACGAAGACCAATCGAGGATCAGTTAGTACCAAAGAAGGTTCATGGTTCAAACTCAGAGTAATAACTAAGGTTCAAATAATATCCACAGATAAGAAACATTATTGGCATTCTTTCATTCGTTCACGCAGGCTTTATTTCTGAGCTTTATTTGAAGCAACGTTCTGTTTCTCTAAATACTGATATTGTAATAACACTTGAAATGCTTAAATAATTATTTATCAATACCAAAATATGTCCTAAATTGTTCTTTGTTTAGGTTACAATTATTTATGTTTAATGTGTTTTTAGTTGTGATTTCCTGTGCGAGTCACAATAAAAACTTTTTCTTTCTCTTAACGGGGAATACTGTTAGTGCAATATGGCGCGCTTCAACAATTTCAAGCGGAATACCGGAAAAAAAATTGTAATGAAAATTTATTGCCCAGCAATGTAGCATTGCGGCGTTTATTTATTTAATACTTTAAGCACACAAATTTACAGAGGCGGACTTAATGCCATAGGCATTTATCTACCAGTCAACCTTTGGGTGATGCAGAGACAGTGGCAGGTGCAATAGCGAGAATTGAGGAATAAATATTTATTTAAATATAAAGATATACATATATCTATCAAAAACTATAAATATAATATATACACCTAATTATATATATATATAAGTACAAATAAATACACATAAAAATACTAAATACGCGTTTGTTATTGTTGTAGTGTTGCGGCCGATAGCACGAGTATTAGGTAGTACCGCTTGAAGGTTTCTAAGCTTTACAGAGAGGTCTGTACTTATTCTTAGGATTCCCCTAACACCATCAAATTACCCCTTCGAATTCAAGAGAGTGCAGTTTCCCATCAAAGTATGCTACGCAATGACTATAAACAAGGCACAAGGTCAAACTCTTAAAGTAGCGGGAGTAGACTTAAGGGAAAGCTGCTTCTCCCACGGCCAGTTGTATGTGGCATGCTCCAGAGTAAGCGCACAGAGTAGCCTGGTGATTCTAGCACCCGAAAGAAAAATAAAAAATATTGTTTACAAAGAAATACTGCGGTAGGTGTAGTATTTCGATTTCGTTGTAAAAAGATAATACACCCGTGTAACTTTCGCCAGATCAAAGGCCGAGCTTCGTGTTCATATTCTTTTTCTTTTTTTTCGAATTTACCTCTATATCCCTACACTATAATAAAAATTGTTATATTTTATAATTATTCAAACATTTTAACATGATAATTTATATGTTATAACCAAATTAATAACGTAAAAAGTCAATAAAAAATCCTATTAGAACCATTTTCGACTTCTACGCGGACGAAGTCGCGGGCAAAAGCTAGTATTATAATATAACTTGACGACACGATTTTGGCGCAGTGGCTGAGCGATCGACTGCTGCGCAACGTGTCGCGGGTTCGATCCCCGCACGGAACAAATGATCTGATATGATCTGCAAGTAGTTGTTCCGGGTCTGGGTGTTAGTGTATGTGAGTTTCTATGTTTGTAAACGCACCCACGATACGAGAAGAAATTCTTAGTGTGGGGCAAAGTTTAAAAAAAAAAAAGTAGTCCTTCCATAGTTTCGGGTCGCCAGTCAACTTACGCAACCCAAACACATAGTCCAATATCTTTGTTTCCATATCCTGCAATAGTCTTACACCAACCGGGGGTTGTCCTTGGGTGCACTAGCAAAGTGCAAACAGGGATAATCGTCGGTTGGTGCCTCATTTCATTAAAACGCCTAAAGGGCCTCTGCGAGTTGGCTTCGGTCCGGGACCTGGGGTCCCGGACCTTTGGAAGGCGTACGAGGGGCCAGGGTCCCGAGAAATATCAAAGACCAAGAATAATAATAATAATGCGACTATGACGTGCTGTCTGATGTGAAATGTTCTCCCTGCTTCCAAGATGGTAGTTTTCAGCTCCTGCAAAAGTTCTGGAGCTGGTTGGTTAGCTCGAACACGCCTCTTTACTTCCTCCCATAAGTGCTCTATACAATGTCGCCCATGGGCATGTGACCGCCCGTATTTTACTGAATATTCATGACAAATTATCGAAAATAAACTTAAAAAGGGGGGTCTATCTTTAATTATTTTTCTTATTTTTTCAGTTTTTCTTATTTTTATTTTTATTATTTTTCAGTATCCCGCTACGATTTTATGGATTTACATTACATTTTATGGGTTTTTTAAAATAAATACTGTTTTTTTTGGAAAAAAAAATCTTTACCTCCGTTTTTTTTCATAGTCGACAAATTTTAATATTTTTTTTTAGTTAATCCGATGAAATAACTCATAAGCTATTAGAAATAATAAACAGAATCCAAATCGAGCCAATAACATAGAAGATATGGCAAACGCTACTAAAAACATAAAAAAATTGAATAACATGAAAAATATTAAAGATAGACCCCCCCCCCCTTTTAAAGTTAATTTTCGATAATTTTTCATGAATATTCAGAAAAATTCGGGCGGTCACATGCCCATGGGCGACATTGTATACAGGGTGTTCGGCAGAAGGTTGAACATACGAAAATGGCGGATCCGTGGGGCCGTCTCCTACGTGTTTAGGTCCAATAACAAGACCCAGGCCATAAGGATTTTTTAAATGTTATTTTTTAATTTAAAGGAAATTCGTGGTTGCTCAAATTTCAAACGTCAATACTTTCATTTAAAATAACAAAACCGGCAATTTTTTTATTTTATTTTTTCAATAATAATTGTAGAATCTAATATGTAAAAAAAAATTGGTTCGTATATTAATTAATATCACTTTTCGCAAATTTCCTTCGCAATCCTTTCGGTGAAAAAAGTCCCAGACAGTTAAAATTGGCGAATTGTTCTAGTTGTTTTAAAAGAAATTGTGCATATTTCATACCGTTAGATTGGGCATGAACCAAAGATGTTTTCCTAAAATTTGAACTGCTCTATCACTGTTAGTTTTTTTTTTAACGCAGTTCAAAGTCGGGCTTTTGGTATTTATTTTTAGATTACACAAAAAAATTGTCGCTAATTAGTCGAAATTTGTCGCCAAATATCAGAATTTGTCGGTCACTGGTTCAAAAGATATAAGGGTTTATAGGTGGCCGATCTGGAGAGAGTCTCCCCAGCAGGGCCACATTTATATCTCAAAAACTAGGACACCTAGCGAAGATTTGTTTTCTCCCGTATTTTGTCGCCAATTCACAGATTTAATCGGGTCTTAGTTTAGGAGCTATAATGAGTTCAATTAGTAAGGTATAGTCCAAGAGCTATAGTCGAAGTGTTCACGAAAGATTTGATTTGAGATTGCCAAGGAAAAATAAACCCTTATATATTTTGAACCAGTGACCGACAAATTTTGATATTTGACGACAAATTTCGACTAATTAACGACAAAATATGGGAGAAAACAGATCTTCGCTAGGTGCCTTAGTTTTTGAGATATAAATGTGGCCCTGCTGGGGAGACTCTCCAGATCGGCCACCTATAAACCCTTATATCTTTTGAACCAGTTACCGACAAATTCTGATATTTGGCGACAAATTTCGACTAATTAACGACAATTTTTTTGTGTAATCAAAATTAAAATCCCTGATGGTGGCCCTGCCAGAGTCAATGATACGTCAAACTAGGGACAACATTAGATAAGAAGAGGAACAAAATTATTCAAAACAGTAATTAAAATGATGTTCAATTTTTATTAATGAAAAATAGTTTACAAAAAATATTTTTTTCTTCATAATGCATTATATATAAGTAACTACATTATAATGCTATGACAGTACATAATCACTAAAATAATTAGTAATCATTAATACATCATGCATCTTTGATTTCTAAAATTAGTTTATCAAAATAACATTAATGAATTGACAATAGTAATCAGATAAAACTGTAATATTTTTATACAAAAATGAGTAAAAAAGAGATATATTTAAGCAAAATGCGAACTCATTTGAGACTGTATAAACTTAATAATACATTTATTTGGTAACTACAAAAAACATTGTCAGCATACATACATTTTAAGATCAACAATGGTGTGTGAGAAACATTATATATTAATTTAAATTATCACAATAACATTCTAATAAATAACTAACATTAAAAGGAAGACTCCTTCACTTGAAAAAAATTTCATGCTACTAAAGAAACTTGTTCACATTGATTTTAATATAGTATTAAATGTAAGGCACATTTCGAGCACCATAATTATATTTATTGTCATCTTCACATCCAACCTGAACTTTATACAAAATATTTGTTGAAGACAACCCTATCTGACAAATGTAAATAGCTATGCAATATACTTTATAACATGATTTATTTAACATAACAATCTAAATTATTGCCAATAATTACATAGAACATTTAACAATATTCAGAGACACCACTTCAAGAAAGGTTGTTCTCTTAAAAACAGTATAAAACCACTGACCGCTCAGATGTTTATCACATTGTAAATATTTAATATCTCTTTGCAATATCATTAAGTAGGAATTCCCAACATTAAACATGAATTAATTTCAAGATTATATCTAGTCATTATACATGCCATCAAGCAAAAAATCCATTCTTTTATAATGCCTGTTCTTCCAAGCTTCTTGTCCTCGTCGCAAGGCCATGTAGCCAAGAACTGCAAACATAGGAACTAACAAAATTGATATAACAAGAGGCATTATCATCCCAGGATGGCTATTAGCATTCTTTGTATAAGCTTTTAAATCTTTGTTAGGCGACTGGATTTGATCAGACACCATTGTTCCTGGTGATGACTTGACTGTCATATTTACTAGGGTATCATAAGATAATAGTAAGGGCTTCTTATGTATTTCAGTTTTATTCATATCCTTCACACCACTGGAAAGTTTTTTCAGCAGAGAGCTGTCTATCTTGGACTCAATTGATTTATTTGTTGTCTTGAAAGCACCTGTTTGTTCTAGTATTTTGGGAGCAACGGTGGGATTTTCATTGTTGGTTGATACATTATTTTGTTGAGGTGTCACGTTTTCGTCTTCGTTATAATCAACTCCTTTTCGTGCAACAACAGGTTTTACTTTATTTTTACTCAATTCACTGTCGAGGCTCGTAAGTTTGTCTTTGGGTAAAGCCAAAACCGAAGTCCCAGGCAATAAGGAACCGCCTTCGCTTAGCAATGCTACTTTCGTTTCATTTGACTGATTTACCTTACGAAGTTCAGGTTCAGATAGAGTTTTGTTTGTTGTCTCCGGTTTACTGACTGTCGTGTTACTGCTGTTAATAAACGGAATTAACAAAACATGACACAATAAGAGATAAAATATCATTTTGTATAAAACGAAAACTATCGAAAATTCAAATTTTTGGAAATAAACTTATAAAATATGTCAGAAAAACATTAAAAAGATTACCAGTTTGGCAAATTATGACGTTTATGACACTTGACAGATGAGACGTGTGGTGGATGTGGGGAAAAAAAAAGAATTTTAGGGAAGGGAAAGTGTCCAACCATTTGTTTAATCGATCATTCATAAGGTAGAATGCATTCGCATAAAAATCAAACGTCAAGTTAACAAATCCTGCATTCCGAGTTACGCTGTAATCGATTTGAGCGTGCTAACTGCTAACGGCCGCCCGTACTGAACAAGCCTGAGCACGATAACGATGTATTGTGAATCGTCATAGATGACTTTTTGCGAAAACGCCGACCATGCCTTTTACTAATATCACGAGTGAATATCATGAGTGCTGTCAAAGATGACAGTTGTGCTGTTTTGTTTTGAGTCGCATCATAACTTTAGACAAACGTCATTTCTTCACAATACATAGTTATCGCGCTCAGGCTTATTCGGTACGGTCGTTAGCATGCTCAAATCGATTACAGCTTAACTCGGAATGCAGCCTAGGCCGCTTTCCGAATAAGAACGTAATCGCTCACAGCGCTGACATCAATATTTGGCGTTCCGAGTTAGATATCACGATTATGACAGCTGAGGGCTGTCATCAATTCGGAACGCTCGTGAATCTCACGGTGCTCGCTCAACGTCAAAACTTGCATAACATATTTCTTTGTGTATAGACTACACAGTTCTTCTTCTTCGTTGTTTAAGTGGCCACGGTAGCCAGAAGCATAATTTCGAAGATGCCACGTTTGTCTAAAGTTATGATGCGACTGCGTCAATTCACAATACATCGTTATCGCGCTAAGGCTTATTCGGAACGGCCGTTAGCACGCTCAAATCGATTACAGCCTAACTCGGAATGCGGGGCTAGTATTCTGTGGTTGACATTTATTTGACAACTGCGACTTTCAAATGACACTAATTAATTTTGGCAAAAATACATGAATAATCATAATAAATAATACTAATGTGCTTAGTATTGCGTCTAATTACAAACCAATTTATTTAACATGAAGTATTAAGTGTTTTGTTGTGAAGTGTGAAGTACTACCAAAATGAGGACTCGTAGTAATTCAGGGGTGCGTTTGGATTATTATCAGCGGGTAGTGCACAAGTTAATTTTAGATCACCAGCAGCCTGTGACTGGATTGTTTCCCGCAAGCCCACACAATGACCACGCATGGATTAGAGACAACCTGTACTGCATATTGGCAGTATGGGGGCTCTCCATGGCGTTTAAGAAAATTGCAGATCAAGATGAGGATCGTGCCAAAACATACGAATTAGAACAAAGTTGCGTCAAGCTGATGAGAGGTAATTATTCATAGGAACTGTGATTTCGTACTCAGAAACCAGCCCACTCAAGTCTGTGGTGGAAGTTTAGTATTGCTCCTACATGAGCTTGTTGTATTAACTTTAATTTCTGTTTTTCCGAGGTCTGCTGATGGCTATGATGCAACAAAAAGACAAAGTGGAGAAGTTTAAGAGCACTCAGCATCCATTGGATTCCCTCCATGCCAAGTATTCCTCCACCACTGGCCGCTCCGTGGTGAAGGACACAGAATGGGGACATCTCCAGATTGATGCCATTTCTCTGTACCTCCTCATTCTAGCACAGATGACAGCATCTGGTCTGCAGATTGTATTTTCTTTAGATGAAGTTTCATTCATCCAGAATTTAGTATTTTACATTGAATCAGCTTATTGCACTCCCGATTATGGAATTTGGGAAAGAGGTGATAAGACCAATCATGGCCTGCCTGAGTTGAATGCTAGCTCTATTGGGATGGCCAAAGCAGCTCTAGAAGCTATGAATGAATTGGACTTGTTTGGTGCTCGCGGTGGTCCTTCTAGTGTAATCCATGTTTTGGCTGATGAAGCTCAAAAATGTCAAGCTGTGCTTCAATCAATGCTACCAAGAGAATCAAATAGTAAAGAGTTAGATTCAGGTCTACTTTCAATCATAAGCTACCCAGCTTTTGCAGTAGATGACCCACAGTTAATTGCTATAACTAGGGACACTATTGTTACCAAAATGCAAGGAAAATTTGGATGCAAGAGGTTCTTAAGAGATGGTCACAAAACACCCAGAGAGGATCCCAACAGGCTATACTATGAGCCTTGGGAGCTGAGAATGTTTGAAAATATAGAATGTGAGTGGCCTCTATTCTTCTGCTACCTGATATTGGATTACTGCTTCAAAGGTGATAAGAACAATGTTGCGGAGTACACACAGATGTTGGAAAAGGTGATGTTGAGGAAAGATGATGGAATCAAGTTGGTTCCTGAGCTGTATTCAGTACCAGCAGATAAGGCTGATTTGGAACAGCAGAATCCAGGGAGCCAAGAACGCATACCACTTGGCAGGTGCCCTTTCATTTGGGCTCAATCATTATACATTCTTGGGAAGTTATTACAAGAGGTAAATCATAAGGCACCCTAATTTGACAGTATTTTATTTATTATTTTGTATTTTAAATAATATGCACCGTCCCGGGGTTGTCCTTGGGAGCACTTGTATAGTGCAAACAGGGATAATCGTTGATGGGTGCTTTATTCCATTTAAAATGTGTTATAGGCCTCTGCAAGTTGGATTCGGACCCTTGTATGCCTTGCAAAGGACCAGGATCCCAGGGTCCCGAGATATGACAATTTTTTTATTTTTTATTATGTGTTAATAAATCATTTCAAATAAGGTGACAAAGACCGTTAACATAATACCTTATATACTAACATACATGATTATAAAAACCACAAATAACTTTACACACTTTATTTAAATAATGCTTTCTTTTATTTTCAGGGATTCCTAGCTGTTGGTGAATTAGATCCTCTCAATAGAAGACTATGTTCAGAGAAAAAACCTGATGTGGTTGTCCAGATTGTGATACTTGCTGAGACTAATGACATTAGGGACAAATTGCTGGAGTATGACTTGCATGTTCAGACTATTAGTGAGGTGGCTCCCATTGAAGTTCAACCAGCTAGGGTGCTCAGCCATTTGTACACATATTTAGGTAAGTAATTGAACACAATAATAACAATATAGCAGCAACTCACTAACAACAATTGACCTTAATGCACTATTAATTGAATGTGATTACTTCTTTAAATTGTCTCAGCAGAAACAGACTTAAATGCCATGACACAGAGTTCAGATTTGCTTTGAAATTATGGGTAATCAATTCTTCTTGCCAGCGCCGGCCCCGGGGGACCTGAGTGACAGGAGCGGTCGCTCTAGGCGCCAGATGGCAAGGAGCGCCAAAAAGCCAAATGTGAAAAACAATTTCCAGCTCAAAATAAAATTTTGATGACATTTTGTTGGCGCCTTATAATTATATAGCAGTAAAAGCTTTCTTAATGTTGAAGAAGCAGGAGTACTAATTAGAGCTACCTTAATTTAAATTAATATTTGCAGTAAAAGACGATTTTTGAAAATTTTGAAATGATTATTTATTTAACATGTAACCAAAGTAGAATTTACATGAAGTGAAAGCGTCGTTCAAAGGGCGCCGAAACACAATCTCGCTATACCCTGATCAAGAGCTAGGCCGGCGCTGCTGCTTGCTGTTAGTAAAGCTGATGAGCTGTGAAATTATAATTTAAATACTTGAAAATTGCAGGTAGAAACAAGAAATTGGGCTTGTCTGGCAGAAAGTCGCGTGATGTAGGAATCCTGAGTACTAGCAAGCTGTACTCATTGAATGACCGCATATTTGCATTTACACCACAGGTACTTAATTTATTTATTGAATTCATCATGAATACGTCTTTGGTATTTATATCATTAGGCCTAAGCAATTGCAAATACTCTTTTACTTGAAAGTATTTCATATCAACTTTATTTTGCTATAAAGTTGCTGTTGCAGAAGTGAATACTTACTTAGTTATCTTTTTTTTTCTTAAATCGGAACTGCATTTCATAACTCAATTTGTTTAATTTATTTACTAGTATTCTGATATGACACGTTTCTACATCGCCTCTGACTACGATCTAATGGTTGACACCCTCAAAGCTGAAATTAATTTCTTGAAGTCCTCTTGGCAAAACCTCCTTGGTCGACCACTTGTTGTCTTGACCCTGAATCAAATGCACTTAGGTATTGTTTTATTTCTTTATTATTTTGTAAAGTTGGCTTGCTGGTTTTGCCCATCCATGTTTATTTAATGTTTTGAATGATTCATTCACAAATAACATTTACCCTGTAGAATGTTATGTTAGTGGTTGTTGAAGTGTTTATTTATTTATTTATTTATTGGTCTCGGTTTAGAATGCATTTACATGTTTTGTGGTTAGAAACTTTCGAATATTATATTCATTACTTGCAGTATAATAATTATTTATGTCATATATTATTATTATTTAATATGTGGGCATTTGTCAAACTATATTGTCAGTAAAAAATAATTTGACCTTTTTGACACATCAATGAGTTAGTAGTGTCCATTGCCATCTAGAAAACGATTGTCTTCCTATTGCATCGACTAGACCCCTGTAATATTAGTACATTTTAAGAACAACTAAAATATAGTTCTTCTTGGGTGTAGCTAGGTTGAAACCCTCCCAAAAGTTAGCAACACCAAAAATGCTTAAAAAAAATAAAATGATAAACATTTTGATGTGCGCAGTTTAAAATTTCTGGTGCCCTGTTTAGACTCACTACTTTTTGGTTCCCTTAACCCTAGCTACAGCCACGTCCCACATCCTCCTATTAAACATTAACCTTGCATGGGTGTGGTGTGTCTTAGAACTTCGACTATGAAGAATACTACATGTCGCGCGACCCGGCGCTACTCGCGAGCACGTTTACGGCTAACGTCGCGTTCCTTGGCATGAGCTGGAAACAAATGCTTGGCCGGCCGACGATTACGTTGCTCGCTACGCAGTATTTGTTAGGTAAATAATGATTATTGTCTGTCTCTGGAAAAGGTTTTCTTTCTTGTTTTTTTTTGTGTCTGGTGCTGTATACTAATTTAAAGCATATAAATATGAACGTTAATTATATGAAAATAAAGTTCATTTTGGAACGACAAAAAGCAAATTAGAATATGACTAAATTGCTATTAAGGTTGTCAATGGGTGAGACTAAATGTAGATTTAGTCTCACACATTGTTTAATCCTATTCACTGTAAATAAAGTTGTCGCATTTTTCTTTAATTTGGCAACAAAAACAGATTCGCCATACATCATTTACACACAAATATCTATGAATAATTAAGACAGTAACTGAGGTGAAGGTTAGTCTTTTCCGCAAATGCTTACGTCACACAAATATAATAATGTTATGGTTTATGGGGACGGCCGGGTGGCCAGTGTTTTATTTTAAATTATTTATATTTATGTGGAAGCATTAACAGACAACGGTTTACGGGTTGCTGTCTCGATCTCCGTGGAGTTTCTTGCCCGTTCTTCTCCATAGGTACCTACTACGTTTTGGAATGGGCAACTATTTCTGACTGGCCGACTCCTGACAATACAAAAGTGGCTGTAAATGGTTTCATGGAAATAAATGCTTTGAGTTTGAGATATCTAACTAACCCAATTACCAATAAACTTCATTACTAACAAAATCCATCTCTCTCAATCATGCTTTCAGAGCTATGAAACTTTATTTCCCCTTTTATTATTTACAGCACGCGTAGCGTGATAACCATAGAAACGAGTTTTCTACGGGTTTTGTCGACGGAAGACTAGACAAAATGACAGATCGTGATTTTTTATCTGTCATTTTGTCTATTCTTCCGCCGACAAAACCCGTTTCTATTATGGTCATGCTAAGCGTGCAGAATTTTCTACCTAATCTGCGTTCGCAATTCATTTGCCAAATATGTAAACAAACACGAGTTTTAGGAAAAACAACTGTAATGCTTACACATAAGGTTCAGTTTGCGCTACAACTTCATATTTTTTATGACTTTTTCAACAGTACTAATCAGTCTAAAATCAACTTTATTAACACTTGCATAAAATTTATGTTTGTCTAAGTGGGTAACTCGTGTTTGTTTACATGTTTGGCAAAAACATTGCGAACGCAGATTACATCTTTCTTTCATATAAATTTCAGATCAAGGTAAGATCCCAATGGCGATGATAACGACTATGAAGAAGCTCAAGTCTGGATATATTAATGGTACTAGAGTAACTCTTGGGAACCTTGGAGAGTTTTTGAGCACATCTGCTATTACGAACCTGAGTTTCCTTGGCAGTCAAGAAGATGGATATCCTGACAGTAAGCTTTTCTTTCTTATTTATTTATTAATATTATTCGGAAAAACAAACAGTTACACAAATATCTTAATAAAAAAGTAGTGAGAAAAAGAAAAGAAAACATATTTATGTGTATTTCACGACATTATCCACATCTTAATCGATTCGCGGACGGTAAACGAGACACAATAGAAGTTTTATTGTTATGACGTCTATAGACGTCACCCGCAAAGCGGTTTACTATTTGAAATATTAGCGGTGAACTATGTTGTAGTATTAAATACTACAAAATTATTAAGAAACTAGCTTTACCCGCCCCGACTTCGCACGGGTAGCACTAAACCCTACCTACCCTACCTACCCAACCTACCCTACCTACCCTACCCTAATTTTCTCACCGTTTAAACCTTCCCTGGACTATGACAAACATTTCAAAACCAAAATCAGCTAAATCGGCCCAGCCGTTCTTGAGTTATAAAATTAAAACGAAAAGTGGCATTGATTTTTATAGATATAGATACATAGTTCCTTCACTTGTGTGCAAATAGCACACAAGTGGAAACTAGAACTTGATGATAAGTTCCTGTAACTGTTATTTACACAGCAAGTAGTGGTATTAGAATTTGTATAGGGTAGGTTCCACAGCTAAAAAGTAAAAATAAATACTTTCTACAAAAAAAAAAAACAATCGATTTCCAAAAAAGAAAAACACTACCAAGTGAAAAATAACTAGAATTTGTGTGGCAGAAGATCTTTAATTTCAGAAGTCGGTGGCAGAAAAATTAAATTCAAAACCAAAGACAAATTCTAATACCACTACCTGCTATGTAAATAACAGTGACAGGATCTTATCATCATATCATCCACATAGACTGAGTAGGTGGTTACGTATTATCCAAAGTAACTCAAAAACTACCCAAGCAAAGAAAATAAAATTTATATGGGACCACCTCGAGAGCCCTTTAATAAAAAGAAGAATATTCAAAATCGGTCCACAATTAATAAATATAAAAAAACGAATCTACAGTTCTTGTTCTTTGACGAGTCTTACGGCCGGTTTCTGGAACGAAAATCAACATAAAGATTAGAATAGAATAGAATAGAATATTCTTTATTATGTACACCATAAAAAATACAGATAAAAATGTAGTCATTTTACATAGGGTGACACAATGGGCGGTCTTATCGCTAAAAGCGATCTTTTACAGACAACCTTTGGATGGATTAAAGGGAGAAGGAGAACAAATACTGCAGGTAGTCAGTGGTGTACCATTTACATACACAATAAATACATACATTCACAAAGCATACACTTATCTATATACAACAATAAACACAACTAACTAACCAACCAACCAACTAACCAACCAACTAACTATATATATACAATAATAAACATGAAACAAGATCAAGGAACTATATGTAATGATGATGTTTAAGGAGAGAGGAAGTGTTAAAGATTGTCAAACGCAACGGCTGTGGTTGATTGACTGAATCATTGGGTTGTTAAGATGCATGAAAAATAGGGACAGGTTACTTGTGTAGCCTGTTCCTATTTTTACAACCGTTTAGCTGGCAGGGGGTGGACACATGACTCTAAAAAAAATTAGGACTTTAAAGCTTAATATTTCGCAAACGGATTCGTGAATTGAAAAATGATTTTCACACACCCACAATATTTTTGAACGACCTTTCCAACGACACCCCACACCATGGGACAGACGAGAAATAAAAATTACATCCCCACTTCACGTGTAGGGGATTTAACCCATTTTTTTTTTCTTGATTCTATTTTACCACTTTGTCGGCGTGATTAGTATGCATACTCATGCCAAATTACAGCTTTCTAGTACTAAACGTCTCTGAGCTAAGCCGTGGACAGACAGATAGACAGACAGACATGGCGAAACTGTAAGGGTTCCTTGTTTACTACGAAACCCTAAAAAGGCACTTTTGAATTGTCAAAGGAGTCAGTCAGAAAGATTAAGCGAGTTGCCCCTTCCAAAGCGTAGTACCCGGGCTCTTGAACCGGGCTTTTGAAGCGGACTCTTGAAGCGGACTCATGAACCGGTCTCTTGAACCGGAGTCCTGAACCGGACTCTTGAACCGGACTCTTGAACTGGACTCTTGAACCGGACTCTTAAACCGGGCTTTTAAACCGGGCTCCTGAACCGGTATCTTAAACCGTCGCGCTCTTGTCCCAAAAACCACCTAAAAGTAATACACATATCTTGGTCAAAGTATATGTTAGCACTAAATATCTATCTAATATCGTCCTTATTTGTTACAGAATTGAACCCGGAAGTCCAAACCTACTTAGAAGATCACTTACTGAAGTCGTTTAGCAACAAAATCAGCTACCTACCTCGTCCCGTGGTCGCACGCAATGCCCGTACGTTGCGCCGGCGCATGTCTGTGCGCGGCGCTATTAAGAAGACTCGGTCTATTAATGTTGACTGTACGTATTCATCTCTTAGGACAATATACTTAAAATTCAACTATAAAATCCTTGGAATAAGGTCGAATGTGAATTATAAAAATGATAATAAAAGTAATCATGTTCTTACAAGTATGCTGCATTCTTCGATCTTATTTCAATGTAGATAAGTTTATTTTTGCTTGTTTCACTAAAATCGTGTCTGCTGAGCTTTTTATGCAGTAATATAATATTCGGTTATTGTTTTGGTTTAAGAATTCTGAAGTTCTAGGCCGTACAAAATGAAAATATATTAGATAGATTGTAATACAAGTTTTACTCGACAGCCGAAACACTGGGTATGGAAGGAGAAGCAATAGGTCGTTCTTTGGAACGCAAGCCGTCGTGGCTCGATGTAGACCCTGCGACCTACGGCCGCAGCCCGTCACCCGAGGACGCTAAGCGCAGGGCTATTACTAAGTAAGTTATTTAAAAAGAAACAGTATGCATATGTCTGAAAACAGGCTGAGAGGGGCTCGTGGCTAAATAATAACAGCCGCATGGGTCGATTGATCAGGTTAAGTTACGCTTTGGCGGTTAGTCCGTGGATGGGTGACCATCTAAACATACCGAGACCCCTCCGTGCCTCGGAAAGCACGTAAGCCGTTGGTCCCGGCTGTCACTCTGGGATCTTTGACTGAAAGTCTGACAACTAGTCTTACCAATGGGTATCGTGTTACCTAGTACCTGGGTCGTGGAGGTCAGATGGCAGTCGCTCCATGTAAAATACTAGTATTCAGCTGCATCCGGTTAGACTGGAAACCGACCCCTACATAGTTGGGAAAAGGCTAGGCAGATTGATTTTTTATGCATATGTCTGAAAACCAGTTCTTACTGTGAAAAGGCTTTAAAATCGACATCTGCACTTTTTCACCCCCCTGTAAATCCTCCTACGTCTGCCAGGTTGTCCAATGCCTGCCAGGGTTGTGAGTTTGTCCGAAAGGGATATCGCGGCCCCGGCACACAGGCAACGGAAGGAACACGGGTGGGTTTTAGTCAGTAAAAGTCTGACACTCCCTCTCGCTCCGCCCAGAGCGGGAGGAGTCATTTGATGATTTCCCAACCAAAAAAAAAAAAAAAAAAACGTCTTAAGAAATATTTCCCCGATTTGCGTTAATATTCTCGTTGTCTGGAAGTCTGGGGTTTTCAATTCATATGTACTTTCTAAGTTAGTCTTGGAAATCACTGACACTGTGAAGAAAAACATCGTAAGAACACCTGGACTTATAATTAACTAGCTGCTCCCCATTGTTCCACCCACATAAGTCTCGATCCTGTATGAATATCGGGATAAAAGTATCCTATGTCTCAACCCAGGCCATGGTCTACCCATGTGCCAAATTTCATCCAAGTCCGTTCAGTCGTTTTAGCGTAAAAGCATAACAAACAAACTCACTTTCGCATTTTTTATATTATGTTAGGATTTAAGTCTGAAATCCCCAATCCGTCTTGAGCAAGCGTGGTGATCAATGCTCATGCCTTCTCTGTATGAGAAGAGGCCTTTGCCCTGCAGTGACAATAATAGGCTGGCATGTGTCGCACCAATATTCTTTGTTTTGCATCAATGATAAAACCTCAAGTTAAAAGAAAAGAAAAGAAAAAGAAATAATTTTTTTTTATTCTGCACAAACAAAACGCACATATAAAGGCAAAAACACATAAAATACACACTTACAAAAGTAGCCAAAAGCCTCGTGTCTAACCAATAAATAAAAATATAAAAAGTAAAACAATGTTTTTCATTGGTTCGCGAAGTTCGCGATGTGATGTTGTTTCGCGACAAATATTATAAATGTGAAACCGAGTTTGCTTGTTTGTAATGCTGCGGCCGCATCTGCGGTTATCGTGACAAAGCAATGCGTGCCGAAGCTTTGTATGTTTTGCTCGCTAAAAAGTTATCGCGATAATGCGGTGGTCACATGCTACGCAGCCCGAACTATCGCGACGATAACCGATAGTGGTTTGTCACATCTGCGTGTATCGTATCACTGTGCGAAGCTTCGTCACGATAGACGCAGATGCGGCCGCAGCATTACGCTTTCACGCTAAAACGGCTGAATGGATTTAGATGAAATTTGGCACATGGGTAGATCATGACCTGGGTTAGGACAAAGGATAATTTTTATTCCAAGAGTACGTTCCCGTGGGATAATTTCCGACCTCCCCGCGGGTGAACCCGCGGGAAAAAGCTAGTATTTATTATTTGTAATATTTTAGAGGAACATCCACTACTACTTTATTGGCCAACACCCCTTCCATTGAAGTGACGAAGGAGAAGTCCCCTTCGCCGCCTGAAGGTAAGCGACACGATTCTGGCATGATTCCTTTGAAGTTTTGCTTACAGTAAATCTACTTTCCTGTAAAGTAAAACTACTGAATGCCTATTTTTCTTTTAAACATGGGAATAGCTGTAGATTTTTTTCTCAACCAAGTTAGCTGCCATTTTTCATGTATGAGTTATGCTAAAAAAGGCGAGAGCGCGGTATGGCCCGTCGAGCTATAAAATGCGACTATAACACAGTTATGAGCAGAACTCGTAATCGGATGCATATTTACTGAAAGTTAATAATTGGCTAAGAATTTATGGAAGCGGGTTCTTATTTTTTTTTTCTTGATATACATCCCGAATTACAAGAAAATCCGAGAATGCACAACTAATCGGATACCATTTATCCGATAAGTTGTGCATTCCCTTATGGAAATGAATTATCAACCCTCTTATGAAAGTTACTTTCGCGGTGTTTACATAAAAATGAATATACTGTAAACATTGTTTAACGAAATTTAAGGCATCGAGGTTTTGTCGCTACATGCTATGCCAGTTTGGCAACCTGCTTTACAACATCAGGTAGTATTTCTAAAGTCAAAAAGTAAAAAAAATATCAATTCCGGAATCGCGAGATTTTGACGATCGACACAAAGGTGCTTTCCATATTAGCCAACACCTGAGCGTAAGTATAAATATACATTCGATTCTATAGCTCATATAATCAGAATTCTATATTTTTCGATCCCGGGATCCCGGGATTTTTTCGATACAAAAGCGCATTCTATAATAGCTAACACCTCAACTTTGGGTAAATATGTATCTGAATATCCTATTACTTGTTATGAATGATAGAGATGAGATTCTATAAAGCTTTACTTTTTCTGTCAACTCGATGTGCTTGTACTCGAGTACCGTACTAACTCTACCATAATATTTTCAGCAATAATAAACAAGAACCTAGCAGGCGTCGTCCGCAACCGAACGACCTCAGAGTCAAACTCGGTGTACGCTGAACAGGAGACTGACGAACTTATCGCCATGCTGAGAGAGACAGAGAGCCTGGACGAGCAGGGAGACATACTGCAGTACCTCGTCGATACGCATGGACTTGATTTTAGTACAGGTAAACTTGGATTTGTATGTGAGTGGTGAGGATGGAAAGGGAGTGATTGAGTGAATGTTATTAGCAAATGGAAACGTTCGTCGCTGCGATTGGATAGTTCATAATTTTCGGGTGCACTAGAGAGACTATTGATTTAAAAAAAATGTACAGTAAATAACAAAACACTATGACAAACAGTCCTATTCTAATGGTTGCGTACCGAAACTACTGTTTAGTTATCGATAGCGTCGAAAACCAAATACAAGCGCCATGTGCAAACTAATGGCTCATTTTCATCAGTCAATAAGTCGGTCGATATATGGCATGCGGGCACTCCCCGCAGGCGGGGTAATGTTAAATGAAAGTCCTAAAATTCGTATTGTAACGGAGACCTTATGAAAATGAGCCTTCAAAGCAACTGCCAAACGTGCGGTGCAGGTTCTCCGTATACCCCAATCGTTCCCAATCGACTAAGGAAAATGGTTCCCTGCAAACGGGCCCTATGGCATGCGCTACAGAAATCTCCCGCATCCCGCATACGATTCCTATCGACCAATGGAAATAAGCCTTAACTCTTTAAATACGGCGACCTTAGAAGCTTTTTTTCTAAAATCACTTAAATTTAATAAAAAAATATTTTCTACAGGAATGCAAGAAAACGGTAAAATGGTCACAGTAAAAGACCTCCTAAAAGTCCTTTACGAAAAAGCCTGCTCCCAAAAGCTTTGGGGTCTCGTCCGTCACTCGGCCGGCATGCTCGGCAAGAGAGTAGAAGACCTCGCAAAGGCGGTGACAGACTTGCTGGTCCGACAGAAACAGATCACAGTGGGAATGCCGCCTAATAATGAGCATACAATCACCGCGCCGCTGCCAGAGAACGAACTTAGGCAGTTGATACATCAGGTATGTTGCTGTTGCGTTGTCATCTGAAGGTTTTGTCCGGTACTGCTTAAATTCAGGGACTAAATATATTTGCGTGACTGAAAAGCGTCATAGCCACGGTAGTTGGTAGATTTCCGTTTGAATCGAAACGGATTTTCGACGACAGGGCGACCGTTTTAATGTAATAATTATATTCGTTTAGGCTAATTCCAATGGCATTTTTATGCTATAAAAAAGCGAATTTGAGCCCACACAAATATGTTCAGTTTCTTAGCAGAATAATTAGCGAGACGTGTATGAGTCTGAATTAATCATACCATAACTATAATATTGACGTAATAAAGCTTTAATATTTGTTGCATGCAGTCATTTCGCCATGAAAATCAGGGGAATGAACAGAAAAAGGTAATAAAAACTGTTAATATAAAAATGACTAACGTTCATATCTACTTCTCATATCATCGTAACTTTGTAAACCCTCATCACTTTTTGTTATTACCTTCACGGAATTAAAATTTGAGCATTGTATGTATTTTGAGTTTATGATATTAAGCCAGAAGACGTATTTTTCGGAGGGGCTTGTGGCTAAGTAATAACAGTCGCACGGGTCGTTCGATCAGGTTAAGCTACGCTTGCCGCGGTCAGTCCGTAGATGGGTACCACCTTTGCATGCACGTTAAGCCGTTGGTCCATGCTGTCATTCGTGGATCTTTGACAGTCGTTACGGGTCGTCAGAAGCCCGAAAGTCTGACAGTCTTACCAAGGGGTATCGTAATACCCAATAATTTGGTTGTGGAGGTCAGCTGCATTCGGTTAGACTGGAAGCCGACCCCATCATAGTTGGGAAAAGGCTAAGCAGATGATGATGAGACGTAATTTTTGGATGTGGATGTTTCTGCATGCATTACGGTATTTTTAGTAAACCTGCGGAGTAACTGCGTAACACACTAGCAATGGCTTTCATTTTGACAGTTCAACAACATTCATGGTGTTATTTACGTTGTTGAGCAGACTTTTTTTTCGAACATATATTATGAAGGATTAGCGATATCCTTCAAAATCATTCAGATTGTGTTGAAAGTGTGTGACGCAATTTGGGTGCTGTACTGAAAATGTCTACTTCGTCATGAACCATTCTCATAAGCTTGTTTCGATTCGATTCTCTCGTATCGATGGTTTACGTTTACGTTAACGTTTAGCAGCACCAAGTTAATCATTTATTATTTTGTGACTTTATACCTCTAGCACTGACTGCTACACGAAAATTGGCAATTGGAGTAGTAAAACCACCACATACCTACGTTCTAACGAAAATGTGGTCGCAGCAAATAATCTGACATAGAGATATTTGACATTACAGGCAGAAATAAGTGTATAAATGTACCTACTTGAATTCATAATCTCAGATAATTTACATTCAATCGCCACTTACTCAACCATCTATTTTAGCATTGTGTATTCTAAGTTGATTTTTGAGTGACCATTTGTAATAAAAAATCCTAAAACGTTTTGGTTTCAATAGAATTTGATCTTTGTTGTGTTGAATATTGAGTTTGATGTTCCAAAATTATCAAAGATTCTGAATCCAAATACAGGGTGTAAAAAGACCTATCACTTAGCCGTTATCTACGCATTGTGAAAATTCGCTGTTTACAGCAGCGCGCAATGTAACGCACGCAAAACATTGAGCTTTTGGGTGCATGCAAAGTTACTGGAGTTTTTGGGGTATTTGTATTTAAGTTAACTTATAACATTTAAATCTTGTATTCGCGAAAAAAAGTTGGAATTTTGACCTTCAAAATCTCCATAACCCAAAGGCTACCAGGTATGGCCCAGTCAAAAAAAAAACACATTGATTCCGTAAATGTGTTTTTTTTTTACGGATTACGGAATAAATGCGTATTTCACATTTACGGAAGTATAGGCGACTAGGCTACGTTAAGCGTCTCTTTACACCCGTTATTATAGGAGATTGCACAAATAAGATAGATACATGCGTTTGTTGTTATGCGCAGGCGTACGGCGACGACGAGAGTACGGCCATGTTGACCCAGGAGCTGTTGGTCTACCTCGCCATGTTCATTCGTACTGAGCCTCAACTCTTCCTCGAAATGTTACGACTGCGTGTCGGACTTATCATTCAGGTATTTATTTATTTAGAACAGTAACGCCCGGTTTCTGGAACGAAAATCAACACAAATATTAACTAACAAATTGTCAAGCGCGCATAACCTGTTGTGATTGGTTGAATGAATTATAGACACAAGGGCATCACTGCACTTAATTTTGACGCGTCGATAATATTCGTTGCAGAAACCGGGCGTTACTGCAGGTTTCTACTTACTACATAGTATTAAGTTAGCCCTCCATAACTATTGGTGTTTGAAAACCCTGCCTGTCCAAATAAATTATTTTTCATTTGACAAAAGAGACGGATGCCAATTATTCTGGCTGAGTTGCTTGAAGACAACTCAGCTAGAATAGTCAGATTAGGCAGGTTCCAATTTCTTCACTGTTGTGGTATATGTGGAGAAACAACATACATATGATAAGTTACTCATGTTAAGCGTAAATAGAGAATTGTATAGAATAGCTATCAGCGTATACCATAGATAAATAATATACCATAGATAATAATGGAAAGAACAAGATATGTCCCCGGTAGTTGAAAATGTATCGGAACCCAATGTCCCCACTTTGTCCCTACCACGTCGCCACAACTACACATGCAGTTCAGTAAAACCTATTGATATGAAGTCATGCACACACTTGCAATTCATAAATCAGAACGTACTAGACAATCAATTATAAGCCTTGTCCAATCAAACACAGCGTGCATTTACCACGCACCGTACAACTCACTGACACGAAAACATCGGTCGCTATCGTTGTGCTGTGCAAAAGCCATTTATTTTACATATACGCTAGTGATTTACTAAATCGGAAAGTTATCGATTTTCCCATTTATTACTGTATTAAAAATTTTGCAGGCTCCTGATTTTTAGGGTTCCGTACCTCAATAGGAAAAAACGGAACCCTTATAGGATCACTCGTGTGTCTGTCTGTCCGTCTGTCACAGCCAATTTGCTCCGAATCTAATGGACCGATTTAGTTGATATTTGGTACACATATGTATTTATGTGACCCAAACACGGAAGTGTAACGTAAATTAATGAATTTTGAATTTTGGGGTTACTTTTGGGGGCCAAATTAGAAAATAAAAATAAAAAGTTTTGCAAACTGAACTGTGTGACATATCAAATGAAAGGACTTTTTTTATAATTTTAATCTAAATACTTTTAAAGATATTTAAGAAAATTGATGAAAACAGACCATTCCCCCCCCCCTTATCTCCGAAACTATTGAGCCAAAAATTTTGAAAAAGATGTAGAGAGTGGTTCTTTACTCATAGATTACAGGAAAACCTATAAGTCTATGGTCTTAAAATAACATAGTAAATCTCTCAATATTGTTGTTGTAATGTTAAGTTTGTTCTTGGGATTAAGCGTCGGGTCAAACCGGAATGGCAGCGGCCGGCAGCGACGCGGCGAGCACTTTCAGTGTGAAATAATTTTAAACTTTATCTACATACTTAAAAGACCAGTATCGCACATCTTGTCGGTGGTGCTGCCTGCGGCTGCCAGCGGCGACGCGAGGCCGCTCGCGGCACCGCGGGCGGCTGCGTGTATGTAATTTAGAAACAAAACTAGTCAAGAGGAGACTAGTCACGTGGGATCTGGAGGTCGCGCGAGGCCGCCAGTGGCGACGCCGGAGGACGCTGGCAGCCGCTGCCATTCCGGTGTGACTTGGCCCTTAGGACGCGTTTGCAAAATTGATAGGTATTGAATCGAACTACTACGTTACATTGGCATTTTTTTTCCCCAAAGTTTTCCAATTGAATTCGTCTGCCTACTAATAGAAAAAAAAATAAAAAAATCTAAATATTTAGAAATCTTTAAATATATTGATAATAGAACAAAACATGTACCTAAACTCAACCCGGTATCGTTAATTTTGTGGAAAAATGGCAACGGAAGATCGTTTTTACAATATTAAAACTATTATTTTGAACAAAAAAGTTGCAATCATTTGAAGATGAAGAACCAACCTATATGTGGTAGTTATTAGTTATATTTGATTTGGTTTAGTTTTGTCACAAAATGTACTGAAAAACAGCTTAACTTTTTCCGATTTGCAAACGCGCCCTAACTACGGAACCCTTCATTGTGCGTGGTCCGACACGCACTTGGCCAGTATTTTTTTAATAAAAGTGATATAATACTATGATATAAATCAACAATACGTAGCTAAAGAAAAATCAAACAATATGAGAAAATCAACGTGACTTAAAAACAAGATTTCACATCTGTCTTCGAACCGGGTTATAACTGTTGACGAAATGAAGAATAAACTTTAAAAGTATTATAAATTCATACGACAATCGACATTATTGTCGATCGCCTACGGTAGTAGATCTGCTCAAACACATCACTAACTCGTTACAGCGGCTGTACTACGCGATGCAACTGCCTAAATAAAGTATCGTTTTGTGATTTTTACATTCATTCATGTGGTTAATAAGCAATGTATTTACTGCAAAAATAGTACAAGTCGCTGTGATATATGAAAACAAAAATAATGTAGTAAAGGCAAGAAATATTTTACGATTTGTTATTTTTTATGATTTTCAAGACAAATATAGTAAAATACTTGTGCTGTTATGATATGATAAGTGGTTCCATAATTTATAAAGTTTTTAGTTTGGCTTCGTTTTTACAATAAACCACTGAACAACAAGGCATTCTTAAATGTTGTCACGATCGCGGTTGAAAGCGCACTGGTTCGCGGAGACGGCCATTTGCCTATGACATGAGAATCATGATCACGACGCGCGGACAGACGCCCCATGCCACTTCTCCTGTTTTTTTATATATTTCTATGGCGTATACGTTAAGTCACTTGCGAACTGGTACTATCTAATGTAGTCGAGTAATACTTTTCAAAGAAATCGTACCGTGACAGTAGTTTTTTAGTGTCCCAATTGTAGGTAACAACTGGGGCCAAACAAAAAGTTTGCGTACGCGAAGGTGATACAGAAAATATATTTCTGTCTCGTTTACTCTAACTACTGTATTTATAATTGTGTCCTTGTCTCATTATTATTTAGTGACTTGACGATTGCTATTCTCTGTCTACGATGTAAGTGATTAAATACTTTGTGTACAGGTAATGGCCACAGAGTTATCACGAACACTATCATGCGGCGGCGAGGAGGCGTCTGAACATTTGCTGAACTTATCACCTTTTGAGATGAAGAATCTGCTGCACCATATTCTCAGCGGAAAGGAGTTTGCTATCAATAGCGGTAAATATTAGTTTTCATATATTTATACGTTTACGACAGTAATGGAAGATGCTTTCATGTAAAGATTTCATAATTTATCTTGAATTTGGTTTATAAATATAAGTAGGTATGTACAGTCTTCCGAATTTAACTGAGTAGGCAGATATGTATAACCCAAGACATATCAGATATTATTGCATTCTAAGAGGTGACACATCTTTTTGAAGCCGATGCAGCATCCTATATTTTGGATGTCAAATAGTTTTGGTTTTCCATCGATGTCACATATTTGTGCTGCCACTTGTATATGCCTTCCACAATGATCACATATATTTGCCGTCATCTTGACAACAGATTTTACTGGATGAATCATGAAATCCGATATTATTGCCGACCCGTCCAAAGGTATATTTTTATTGTCGTGCACACATTGTAAAATTGTAACACATTTACAGTTCGAGGTTTAATGGTGCATTACAAGATTAATCAGGTTGTTATGAGTATAATTCAGAGGCCTATAGCTACTTTTATCTTGTTTACTACTACTTTTATACTAAACATGGTAAAAACAATTCCATCTTTGTTAAACTATCTTCTTGTCATAACATCCTGAATATCAAGGTGTAATGGTTCTTGTGGATCTACATTTACTGTTTACAGGGTCAAATTAAATTAGCTAGCGAAACGCCCTAGACGGGATGGATCGATATTCTGCCTGCCTGCCTAGCCTTTTCCCAACTATATTGGGGTCGGCTTCCAGTCTTACCGGATGCAGCTGAATACCAGTATTTTACATGGAGCGACTGCCTATCTGACCTCCACAACCCAGTAACTGGGTACGATACCCCTTGGTAAGACTGGTTGTTAGACTTTCGGGCTTCTGACGACCCGATCTTCTTCGGGGATGGATCGATATTAATGACGATAAAAAAACAACAAAATAAACTTATTCGTCTTAGGGCCGATTTTTCAATCCTCAGATAAAGAGTCGAATTGCGTTTATTCCATAGATAGCATGATTCTGGATTTTTCCGTAATCAGATAGTCCGTTCTGACGATTAAAGCTCGTCACTGAGGAATAAAGTTAACTGTCCCTTCAAGCTAGGGAATAAATAATGTTTTGACGTTTGTTTTCTTTGGGGTTTTAATGTGCTATGCCTCTGCTTTCGTGCTCTATTGTTGAAAACATGGATGTTTTTGATTCAATTGACGATAGTTTTTTCAATATTAGAATCACTTTTCTTACGTTTTCGAGACGACATTATTTAACAATTTAGAACCATTAGGCTCAACTTTTAGTACCAAGTCGATAAAACATAGTTATCACACAGAAAGTTTATTTGTAATTTGTAACTGATCCTTTTTAGCTAAATACGTGCTTTTTAGCTAATTTCAAATAACTACAGCTGACTGCGGGGTCAAGGCCGCTGGTACTGTAATTACTTGAAATTATGAGTTAAGAAAGTCTTTTTCTTAGGGTTCCGTAGTCGTTTTTTGTTTTATCATCAGGTCATGACATATCCATTACCCATTATCTCTGCGGAGTTTTGCTAGCTAATTTAGTAGCTAGTACCAGCAATTATCTGAATAAATGTTTCCTTTTTGCAGCAAACTCTACAGTTGTATTAAAGGCAAAATTCAGTAAGAATAAAGGCGAGTGGTTCTGTGGCAGCAGACTTATGCTTATGTTCATGTCTGAATGCACCCCGTTGCAGAGTTGTAACCTTGTGTATACGTCCCTTAGCACACGATTTTGTATTCTAAGTGTGTGATTGTGCTGGTCTCAAATATAATAATGTTATGTACGAAGCTTTAAACCAGTCCCTAGCGACCGTATTGCTAAATCCATAAAGATAAAAAAAAAGTCCGCTTGCGTCTGCGGTTTTCAGTCTCACGTCCACTCACCATATTGATCTTTATAATGGAAACAATACGGTATAAATTCGTTTGTAAAATGGGCGTGCGCACCTATCTATAACGGCTGTAAAAAGACGCTGTCATTGTGATATTTTTTGTACCTGGGAACCTTCTGGTAACGGAGATATTGAAGGTCCACGTCCAAATTTTTCACGGAAACATTTTTAAATTTTATAACTTAACTTTAAATACTCCCACAACTCCTGTACCGTTGCATGCACCAATAAGCAAAATATTTTACGTGCTTTACATTGTTCGCTGCCGTAAACAGCGATTAGTTACACCAACAATAAAAGTATTTTCCCAGCATAATCTTTGTTCATTGTACAGAATGAGATAGTTTGATGTACAGAATGCATAGCGACGAACGACTTTGTGATAGGTCTTTTTACACCCCGTATTTTTGTATCCTTAAGAAATATGAAACGCAGTACAACAAAATAGAAGCGACTGCGCACTGATCACAATGCAGCTCAAGTCTTCCAAATTTAAATTACGGAAAAAGCACTGTTATGTCTGAGACTGGATTTTAAATGCGTTTTTTTATTTCGTTTTGTATTTTTAACTTTTTGCTTCTTCCTTTTGCGAAATAAGTTCTTGCTGTAAATAATATGTTATTAATTACAACCATTACTTATATTAATTTATGTTTGTGTCCCGATTAACTGTTAAAACGTTAAAACCAATGGCGCTCTGTTATGAAATGTACCATTTTATTTACAGTTGGTCGCGGTAACTTTTCCATAGTGAGCAACAAGTCTCATAGATATGGCAAAAAGTCACAGATTGTTTTGGAAGGGCAAACTCTACAAGGCGGTATTGAGGACTGTAAGTATCAAGCTATTTTGTTTTTTTT
Source organism: Agrochola macilenta (assembly GCA_916701695.1). Classification (NCBI taxonomy): domain Eukaryota; kingdom Metazoa; phylum Arthropoda; class Insecta; order Lepidoptera; family Noctuidae; genus Agrochola; species Agrochola macilenta. The sequence goes on along the minus strand of OU753560.1, from coordinate 14,043,664 downwards.
ACCTATTCAGGTAAGGTAAATTTTAATAAGGTTAGCTAAAACTTGAAGTAAAAGCTTAGCACAGCGCAATTTTCATAAATATGTTTACTTTTTGTCTTTGGCTAAATGTCTAAAATTAAATAGTCGCGATATATTCGTGTTGGAAATGAGCAACCACTATCTGTATTTAAATTATATTGTATTTGCCTTGAAGTATCACATCATACTTTAGCAAGAGACAGATAGTCACAGACAATTATGTTCCTCACCTTAAGGGCTATTTTTTCTCTGCTAATTTCACGATAGAATCTGCTGTACCGTCTAAGCATTAGTGTCCTAACTTGTAAAAGGTAAGAATTTGAATACTGACGAAGATATAAAATACTAGATGGGCCATTTTAACTGCCTGATACGGTATATTCTTATTGAGACTTGTGTTTATTTTTTGTTTACTTAGCACCTACAACTGAGCCTGATCGCCAAGGCCAGTGGTTGCGCCGGAGACGACTCGACGGAGCCCTCAATCGTGTGCCAAGAGACTTCTATCCTCGCGTATGGGGCGTCTTAGAAAGGGTATTTCTTTACGAAAATATACTGTACTAGCTTTTACCCGCGGCTTCGCCCGCACGGATGTCAAAAAATGTCCCACGGGCAAATACTATGAGGATGAAAAGTACCCTATGTCCAGGTCATAAACTATGTGTGTGCCAAATTTCATCCAAATCCGTTTTGACGCCAATCCGGAACACACAATTCAGACAAACGGTCAAAAATTCTAAAAACTATATTTTCGGCATCAGTCTCGCCCCCACACCTCGTAAATTACTTAGTTTGATGTAAACGTCTGAGATGGGTCTTTTTACATCCTGTATATACAAATTAATCGAAACGACGTCCTTTTAAACCGGCTTCAAAAAAGGAGGAGGTTATACGTTTGCCAGTGTGTATTTTTTTTTTAATGTACATTGATATTTTCGTCAATTATATAGACCGATTTTGAAGATTCTTTTTGTATTTGGTAGAGGAAGCTTGCGCCGTGGTCCATATAAATTTTATTAACTTTGCTTCGGTTATAATACTACCTGTTACTGTTGTTTACATAGCAAGTAGTGGTATACAAATTGGTGTGGGGTAGATACCATATCTAAAAACCCTTTACAAAAAAGAAACAACCGACTTCCGAAAAAAAAACACTACAAAGAGAAAAATAACTTTAATTTTTTTTTTTTTCGGAAGTCGGTTGTTTTTTTTTTGTAAAAAGTTTTTTTTTTTTTTTTTTTTTTTTATTTATTTACCATTTTAAAAAAGAATTACAAAGTGTTTCAGCAGAATAGCATTTTTAAATCACTAAGGTTTGTACTTAATGCTACATGTAAATTCTACATCATAGTAAAAACAAAATCAAGGTAAACAATAAATATAACATAATACCTTATTTCGAAATTTGGTAACTTCATCTCAGGTGATATGCTAGCTACTACGTAAAACCGCATTTCACATTGAGCATTCAATGTGTTGTAGGTAGTGGGACTTAAGTTTTGATTTAATATTTCTTGGCGTTATGTCACTGCGCAAATCGGAAGGTAGGTTGTTAATTAACCGAGGAACTAGGTAAGAAGATGTCCGCGTAGGTGTTGTTTGCCCGAACCGTGCATAGCTGGTTACGTGCGACGGCCCGCGTGAATACAGGATGTTGAACTTTTTGCTCTAAGTAGCCATTGAAATATTGTTCTTTTAGCAAAGTATATTTAAATTGTGTATGTACAGGTAATGTTTTACAGTGATGAAATAGTCCATGCTCATTGTTTTGAAATTGGTATTTAATTTTTTTAGATACGATATTCTTTAGTATTCTTAGTTGGAGTTTATAAATTTTACTGAGATAAGATTTGAATGTTCGACCGTAACTACTGAGTCCATACTGAATGTATGATTCTGCTAATGAGTTGTATAACATAAGTTTTACTTTGAAAGGAATGCGGTTCTTCAGGATTATAATATTAGCTAAAAATTGTCTTAACTTATTACAAACATGCTCTATATGTTTTCTCCAGTTGAATTTGTTATCGATGTCCAGTCCGAGATACTTTTGAGAATCTACTTCTTCTATACAAGGACAGCTACACTTGGTGTTATTTAAGTTATGCAAGCAGCTGTGGTCGTGTGCAACTAAATTATTGGGAGGAATACATTTTAAGTGTGGTGATTTTACGACTAGCAATTTGGTTTTATTAGAATTGAGCACCAACCCAACATCATGGCACCATTTTAACAAAGAGTTCAGGTCAGATTGCAAAAGATTACAAGCTTTTTGAGGGTCCCTATCAGCTATTACAAGACATGTATCGTCTGCAAAATGAAAGCATGTACAGTGGTTGATGCAGTTACTCATGTCATTTACATAAGATAGAAAATGGAGGGGCCCCAAAACTGACCCTTGAGCCGTGCCCTCTGTAACATGAGTGGCTTTACTTAATGAATTACCAATTTTGACAGCAAATTTTCGGTTTTGGAGGTAATTCCCGCACCAGTTGAGCAGAGGGTCACGAATTCCACTATGGTCCAGTTTACTAATTAGTTGCTTGTGATCAAGCGTGTCAAAAGCACGGGAAAAGTCAATGAAAAGTGCGTATGTAATCTTTCTTTGATTAAGGTGCTCGTTGACTTCATCAGCAAACTTGGACAATAGATCTGATGTACCTTTGCCCGTTTGGAATCCAAATAGGTTCGGATAAATTACTTCTACGTGTTTTCTATAAAATGAGTGTATTTGTTGACACACGTATTTTTCTACGATTTTATCAATAGAAGAAAGCAATGTAATAGGACGATAGTTAGCATACTCATCTCGCTTACCCTTTTTATAAACTGGTCTTACACAGCCTAACTTTAATTCATCAGGGTATAAACCACTTTTTAAACTGCAGTTAATTAGGTATTTAGGTTGTTATTTATTTTTCACTTTTTAGTTGTGGTGCCTACCCCATACAAATTCGATTACCAGTACCTGCTATGTAAATAACAGTCACAGGAAGTTATAATTATATCATCCACATAAAATAAGTGGGAAAAAATACGTATTATTGAAGCTTACTCAAAAACTATCCCAGCAAAGTTAATAAAATTGATATGGGACCAATCCGGGAGCATACCCTTTCAAACAAAAAAGAATTTTCAAAATCGGTCCACAAATCACGGAGAAATCGATGGACATACATAAAAAAAAACATACACCCATACATACCTCCTCCTTTTTGGAAGTCGGTTAAAAGTGAAAAATAAAAATCTTTTTAACAAAAAAACCGTCTTCCAAAAAACACTACAAAGTGAAAATTAAGTTTTGTTTCGGAAAATTTTTCGTAAAAAAGTTTTTTTTTTTAACTTATTTTACACTTTGTAGTGTTTTTTGGTAGACGGTTTTTTTTTTTTGTAAAATCGTTTTATTTTCTTTTCAACTTTTGGTGATTTCTATCCCTTTCTCCTGCTAGTCTCACGTGGGGAGATCAGATATAGTCGTATTTTGTCTCTCCTTAGCTCGACATTATACGATATTGGTTCTTGAATCAACAACTAACCAGTATTCTTTTTATTCCATTCCAGTGTCAAGGCCTAGTAATTCAAGGCAAAATTCTACAACCGAACCTTACCCAAGAGATGACGTCGGGTGAACTAAAATTCGCGCTGGCAGTGGAAACAGTACTGAACTCGATCCCTCAGCCGGAGTATCGACAACTGGTGGTCGAAGCTCTCATGGTGCTGACCCTCGTTGTGGAATATAAGGCTGTGGCACATCTAGGCGGGACGATTGAAGTCGAGAGCCTGGTTCACAGGGCCAACCAAATATTTTTGGATGATCAGGTGAGGTGGCTTTATGATTTTGTTCTTTGAAACTCAAGCATTACTTATAACTCATTTAAAGCCTTTTGATTGGTTGAAACTAGTTTTAGGTAATACTTGAGTCTTGAGTGAGTTTCTGTAATACGGGCCATAAAATCATAATATGCATTAAAATTGTTATGATCTCAAATGTAAACGAAATAATGCTTTTATTCAATTCTCTACGCATTTCATTTGATAAAATAAGGATGTCGTAATTTTTTCAGATGCGAACCTTGAACACACTTCATTCATTTCTCCTTTATTTTTTTACTGTTTTATTTTGTGTTAACTTTTTTCTCTGGATGCGTTTAACGTGCACGTCTTTCTACATCGTTCTCATAATATGTATGTACCTATAATTTCAACATTGATGATTTAAACAATATTTTGATTTATGAGAGTCCATGGAGTTTCTTGCCCGTTCTTCTCCATGGGAACCTGCTACGCTTTAGAATAGGCAACTAACTAATCTGCGTTCGCAATTCATTTGCCAAACATGTAAACAAACACGATTTTTAGGGAAAACAACTTGAACACCTACACATAAGGCATAAACTGAACCTTATGTGTAGGATTTCCATTAATGAAAATCGATGGCTACACCTTTATATTTTTCATGACTTTTTCAACAGTACTAGTCGGTCTAAAATCAACTTTATTTACACTTACATAAAGTTGATGTCTGTCTAAGTGGAAAACTAATGTTCGGCAAATAAATTGCGAACGCAGATTACATCTTTCTGATTGGCCGACGCTTTGACAATGTTTTAGAGTTTTAGTTCGCTAAAAAAAAGGCTTTGTTCCCAGATGCGCTGCAACGGTGACGCGACGCTGTGCTGCGCTAAGGACAGCTCGCGCGGACACACCGGCGCGCTCGTGTGCGGCGGCGCGGCCGGCGTGTGCCAGCACCTGTACGACAGCGCGCCCAGCGGCTCGTACGGCACCATGACGTACCTCGCGCGCGCTGTTGCCGCGCTTCTAGCTGATACCATGCCACTCGACTCGCCTATAGAGTGCACTATCACTTAGAACATGCAACGACAGATCAGCAATTCGTTTGACCGAGACCTCTGTATCGCGCCTTAGGAATGTGCGGCGAGGCGCGGGGCAGCGTTGACGAATGAGCGGCGGAACGCTGTGAGCGTTGACGAATGAGCATCCTGCACTGCCCCACCCGTCTCGCCGGGCACATACCTAAGACGCGGTACAGCGGTGTCGGTCAAACTATACCATGTCTATCTGGCTAGTCTGCTAGTACACCTGTACAAGTATCTCTTGGCGCGTGTCCAAAATTGCAACTAACTCCGCCATCTTGATGTTTTATACAATTTCGCGAAACAATTTCACAAATGTTTACCAACAACACACCCATGTCAATGTCATTCAAGCGCCAAAATGATCCTTGTAGTACTCTAGATCCGATTGAAGAGCTGTGCTCAATAAGTAACGATAGAATGGTTATCGAAAACAGGAATAGTGCTAGAGAGCGCGGCAGTACGATTTCGAAGTATTTTCGTGCAAGGGATGCGAGTTTTCTTTTGGTAAAAATACCTAGCGAGAGAGTAGAGTAGGTCTCTCTGCTTGCCATGTATAATATCTTAATCTCACTCCCGCTTCTTTGCGTATTAGAAAAACCACTAGCAGAACATAATGTGTATGTATCCTAATGTCTTCCCTCTAATGCCAACTTGCCAAGCCCCAATCCCATCAGTATAGTGATATATTTAGTCTTGTCATTTAGTACTTTCTGCTCCTCTAAACCTTGATAGATCTTCGTAATGTGCATAAAATTTCACTTACTGTTTACATTTCAAATTGTGTCAATAATACCTGTACGGCTATGCGCACACCTGAGTCGACACTGTCTTTAAAGGCTCTATTAAAACAATGATGACGCATACACTCGCAGCTAAAGACTCACAGTCAGAATTGACTAAAATCTATTGAAAAAACAGTTTTGACACAAAAGACCTCGTCTCCACAGACAAACTCGTGAGCGCAACGTCTAATAATATCCCTATTAAAACGTGTAGCATACATTGTGGCATATTGCCATTATTTTTTTAGCAATGTTGCATCGCAATCTCAGGTAGTCTAGATAAAAAGAAACACCTACTTTATAAGCCAAAACAGTGATTAAAATAGATTTTCTCTACAAAAATAGAATATTTTCTATACATAAAATAATAGTTAGACACTTGTGACCAAATATATATTTTTGGACATTAGTATTTTATTGTGTCATAGATTACAACCACACAACTGATATTGTATAGATATCACATCTATTTATGAAATGTTGATTATTTTCTGATATTAAAATGATTTGAACGGCATATTGTTTGAGATTCATTTGATAATAATTCAACAAAGTCTTCCTGTACGGTTTGATAGTAGTTAACAAAGCTGTTTGCTATTTCTGGGTGTGATATTGCTTTCGTGAAGCAGATTCTTCAAATAGGGATGGTTCACCATGTCATGACCACATTGTCATGAATATGCTAGTGGGGTTAATCATAGGATTAGCTGCATAAATTATAAGAGATACTAGCAGCGAAAAGTTTATCTAGTCACAAAATATATGTTTATAACATGGCTGGGAACACCAAGAGCAAAGGCGTCTTCTCATGCAGAGAAGTCATGAGCATTGATCACCACGCTTGCTCAAGGCGGATTGGCGATTTCTTACTTATATTAATTACAAGTCCACATTTCCTCCCGATGTCAGTAATGTCCAAGATAAACTTAGAAAGTACATAATGAAAAGTCACCTTGGTACTTTTCCGGATTCTAATCCAAAACCTCGTGCATGAGAGGCGAGGCTAAGAGGAGGGAGGAGAGGCCCAGGGTTAACCACTATGCCATCACAAAATTTTAAACACAAGAATGTTGTAAATTCATAATGACAACATTTTTATTTATAACACCTATTCATTCTAAATTGTTGACTATCTCTGGCAATGAACACATCTTCTACTTGAAATGTTACACTTTGCTAAAAACACAATAATTTTAATTATCATCACAATAATATGTATATACAACACTAAGCTTCGTCTTTTTTACCAAAGGGATTCATCTTTGATAGCCATGAGGTTGTGTTCCTGAAAAGAAAAGAAAATTAATCATGAGACTATACATATACAGACAGTGCTGGACTAAGCCTATCAGGGGCCCGGCGGGAAACTAAATGCCGAACCAAAATCCGCCCAGGTATGCAGAAAAATTTAAGAACTAGAAGAACGTAGAATATGAGAGTGAGCGAAGCAAGCTAGAAATTTTAGCACACTACCTCGAAAAGGTTAGGTTTTCTTATGACTATTCTATTCATACAGAAATAGGAAATAGTCTTGTAGTAGACTAAAGCGAGCGAAGTGAGCTCGAAAATTTTAACGCTCTACATTTATATTTAGCATACGTAGAGGTCCAGGGTGAACCGCTCCTGCCGCACCCAAACACTGCCTCTTCTGTTTATCCTAAGTATCTTAAACCTATAATATTATAAATGAAAGTGCGAAAGTGAGTTTATTTGTTTGTTACGCTTTCACGCTAAAACAATTGAACTGATTTGGATGAAATTTGGCGCAGTGGTAGAACCAGATTAGGACATAGAATGAATACTTTTATGCCGATATTCCCACGGAATCGAGACTTAGCCAATGTTCGCACGGACGTAATAATTTCGGGGCTGGATTTTATCGCGCACTTGATTTTTAACTGAGACAGAACATTGAGAATCCAACAGAGTGCAATCCAGCGCGTCGAAAAAACACACTGTTGCATTTTCAACTCTTGGCGCTAAGCAGAGCGTTAAAAATCCAGTGTGGGGAAAAAAATCGCTGCGGGAAGAAATCGCCTGTGTGGACCTGGGCTTATGCGGTTAACACCGCGGGGCGCAGCTTAGTCATTTATAATGTAATGACTATGAAGCTAGCTACAATGGAGTGGAGAAATAATTCATTTAGTTCTTGAATAGTCATTGAAATTGTGTTGACAAACAAATTATATGTATATTGAATTATTGAAGTAAAATTGAATGCTTGTCGAAAATTGATATCAATAATTTAAGATTGGTATAGGCTTTTTAAGGTACAGATGATGTTATGAAAGGGAAGGAAATCTTAAATTAGTCTGTAAGCAGCCACACAACACCTTGGGTCAAACACATAACATGTTGTGTTTACCTGTAATTGGTTGTGCAGTAATATTAAAAACAAATACCATTCACCACTGTTACGCATGTTGGCAGACCTTGAATAAATAAATACATAAAAATAAATAATAAGTTAATAGTTTGTAATCAGGCATGAACATCTACTTGCTGAACCTGTCATTATCAGTCTCCTGCCCTCATCCCAGTTATATTGGGGTTGCAGCTAGGGTTGCCAGGACCAAAAATAGAAAAGCTGGACACAGATTCATATTTAGCCAAACATTTTTCCTGAAATCCTGACACATTGGTTTTAAAAGAAAAAAGTAATTGATACTTATATTTGTGTATTTATTTCTTATTCATTTGAGATTTAATCTTTAGTTCCGCTTCTTTTGGGAGGACCAAAAGCTGGGCAGGCTGGATTTGTATTTAATAGGTCAGACACAATTGTAAAAACCTGGACGTGTCTGGCTAAAGCTGAACACCTGGCAATGCTAGTTGCAACAGTATTTCTACCTTACATTCCTACCATCTGTTAATTCAGAGTTCAGTTCTTTTCTTGTCTTATCATCTTAAACACAATCTACCCATCTATTATAGTATAGTCATTGTTACCAACATTAACTTGTAAACAAAAGTTCATACAGGCTACTAAGTACTTACGATATTTCATCAGGTGAAGTTTTGGTTGACTCAATTCCTGCAGCTTTCAATTTTTCTACCAGATTTTTTCTGTACATGTTTTTTAAAGGAACAGGTTTATTGGCTGCCTCTTTCTGCCTAGCTAGCTTGCATAGAGCCTCATACCATGTGAGGCCATACCATTCTATTTCGTCAGGAGTATACTGGAAACATTAAAATTTATTTTCAGTTAAGTAATGCAGTCATTTGTTGTCCATTTTATTACACACTTCTGACTTCCTGAATGATAAAATCAGGTACCATAGAAGAAGTTCATATCTATACACCATAAGGACTATTTATGCTTGCAGCGCTCGGCGGCTATAGAACCGGGGCGGTAACAGATGTGGTCACTGTGTTCACAGGATTTTGTTTTCAAACTGCTTATTTAAGAAGTTCTTCGATAGTACCTCATAAAACAGAAACCAAATGCTAATCTAAGAATTGACAGTGTTGATTCCAGCCCACAATGGACAGTCCCGATTTTAGTATGGAAGTTGGTGTCTTTTTTTTTCTCACAGACATCACACATATCTTGTTTTTCTATCGAATAATCAAATGTCCAAAAACATTTAGTGGCTATCTATTTTGTGGTAACTTAACACTAACCTTGCACCTAGGAGTCAAAAATGGCCTACAAAGCTAATAAATACATACAAACTTCTAACTCTTATATCTCATTTCGGACTGACTTTCAAGATATGCATGATAAATAAGATTTGTTTGTTACACTATTTACTAGGAAAAAAAAAAAGATTTGAGAGATGGCTGCGAGAAAAAAAAAGACGCCAATTAGAGGCATTGGCTTTTCAATAAAAATCTAATTGGCTCAGAAATAGTCTTGATAAACCAATTCACAAAATTATGTCAAATTGCTGTTCTTGGGCCAGATCTGTGCTAGAAGGTAATAAATGGTAAATGGAAGATGATAAATAAATAAATATTGCAGGACAACTCACCGATGATAAATAAGTTTTGTATTCCTCATATACTTCTTTCTGTTTCTGCGGATCATATGCATACCGGGGACACCCATTCATCAATTCAATTAGTATTTGTTTCTTCAACTTCAATGCTAACATGGATACTAAGTCACATGCAGGTGTCTTCAGTAAATAGTGGTCAAAACCATAATGATCATTGATCAAACTTATTGTACGGTCAGTCACCGTTACCGACAGATGGGTTTTCAGGATCTCAGATTTCACAACAGTCCTCTTCAATACAGGTACCCAAAAATGAGGTACCCTACGTCGTCGCGGATCACGTTTTTGGAAGCCTGAAAAAGGTTAATCTTCATGAATCAGTGACATAACCTATGCACTATTATTTACATACAAAAATAGATAAAACCTACCTTTAATTACAGCCTCGCCACCCCACAGCCCCTCATTGATCTCCGCCGGATATTTCAATGGGATAGGGATGTTCTGTACTGGCAATATTTCCCCAGTTAGGTCGTCGCGCTTCCATTTCCCTTCCTGAGGTATGTAGTGAACAGCAGCAGGCTTCAATACTTTCCATTCGCGCCAGAATTTCTTGTATGCGACAGGTAATTCAGAGGCAATGCCTATTTCAAACCTATTCTTTTTCTTAAAAGTTTTTGACAGATGACGAGCTGTAGCCTGAAATAATTTACGCGTCAATAATTTGCAGCAAGGTAATCTCTACAAGGTAATCATAAAATGATGAAACTTGTCTTAAAATGAACATCAGACTTAAGGTTCCTTACCTGGATTCTCGAAGCCATTGGAATAATTTGTAATTAGAACCATAAAACTATGAAAAAGTGTTATTAGATAAAAAACAAAATTTCACGTAAGGCCAATAATCTTTTTGATTCACAAATTTAGGAAATTGACAGGGCAAACTGGCTAAGATGACATTTAGTATTGACAATTGACAATGACAAAACGGAAGTCTATTTGTCTATGGTCTAACCCTGTTTACACCACAGAACATATATACTCAAAGAGGTTTACACTGACGGTGACTGACTGACAAAACCCGAAAACTGATGAATACAGTGTGTGGCGTAAATAGTAGTCCATCGCTCGCTAAGAATGTGTTTGCACCAAAAAACAGTAATATGTAATTGTGTACTAACTGTGCGTTTGCACTGGCGAAACATTCACAACAAAACATGTTGGCTGTACTACTTAGTCTGTGCATGTTGGAATCTCTATTTTCTGTCAATATTCCATACAATTTTTTACAGGATCTAGAGATTTCAACATGTTTGGTTGCGTTGTTTCGCCAGTGCGAACGCACAGTTACATGTAGATGTTTCGAAACCTATCACATGAAACAAATCTCATACCTAACTTGTTTTGTTGAAAATGCGTTCGCACTGCACGAAGCATGAGTAAGTAAATTTTTTACGTACGACAGGATATTCATATCTTTATTTGCATTCCTAATGTAGGTATACAGGTGTTATAATGGCTTAGAGCTAAGGTACAATGGGGATCCACGCGCTAGTGATGGATTAATTAGCATTCGCGTTCATTGTTAGCATGCGACTGCTCATTTAGCATTTAGCAAATGAAATCTTTGATTTGCGCGTACTTAGGGTTTTAAATTGAATGAATGCGTGAATTCGCATATTAACAAATATCACATATTTTATTATTATCAATTATCGTCATATTAGCGAATAGCATAGCAATAGCAATTAGCATGCTAAGACTCATGAATTCACATGCTAATGAAATTTATGCGAAATCGCATTAATTGACATTACTACCATGCGCAAAGCTCAACGCAGATGTCACCAGCGGCGGAATGGCCGCTGTTAAATCATTTTCGCTTTGTTTACATCAGTGTTTTTTGTAATTTTTTGTGTTGAAACCGATCCACCATCATTATTGCTAACACCTATTGTTCCTGGAAGCGTAAAGAATTGAAAGACGAACTAAACAAACGAGAAGCAAGGATTACTGGAAAGAAATCGGATCTCATTGAGAAGTAGACTTCTAACCAATAAAATATTTTTTATCAGTGCTAGGCTCTAGATTTGTTTTTTTTTTGTTGTAACGTGTTAATTTTACTTGACTCATGGTAGGAAAATTTCCAAAAATTGAGAGAACACTACTTTAATATTACAAATGGTATTCTAAAATTTTTAGTTTAGGTTTATTTTTCATCAGTGCTAGGCTCTAGATTTGGATATTTTTTTAGTTGTAACGTGTTAATTCTCACTTGGCTCATGGTAGGAAAATTTACAAAAATTGAGAGAACATTACTTTAATTATAAATGGTATCCTTTATTTTTTTAGGTTACCTATTATGACCGAAACTTTAATTTCGGCAATCAATGCCCTCAAGCTTCTGAAAGACAAGCACTTGACGTTCCTGCTGCAGAACTTTACCAAGACGTATAGCTCCACCAGAACTCCACCGTATTGTTGAAGTTTACCAATCAACATATTCAAAGTTACAATTTTAGTTTCCCACTTTTTTTAGCGTAATAATCACCGGGGTTAGTAGTTTAGTACATCCTGGTACAGCACACTTAAGCATATTACGAGAAAATTAAAATTTACTGAATGATAGGTAACGAAATGTATGGAATTTACAGCTTTCAATGGCCATGTCGACGATGGCCACCTATCGTGATAATATGGCAGTACGGATCCTCATTACGGACCCTGTAGGGCACAGCAAAAAGTTTAAAATAAATTCTTAACAAAAATAAGAAATTGAATTAAAAGATAAAAATTAAGTAACAATCAACAATTTTTAAATATATTCATAACATTATTTGAGATCAGATATAAGTGTAAGTGTGGTGCATAATAATTATTTGATAAGGTCAATTTTATTTTATTATACAGGATGGCAGGGACATCGACGCGAAGCCGGCTACCATGGATTCAGTACATAATTCTGAACCCCCTACGTTGAAATTTTTTGTCGGTTATTTAAAAAAAATCTGCTGTTTCATAGAAAAGTGCAATACCTACGCGGCCAAAATGTATGGAGCAGCTGTTTTTTTTTTTAATAACCGACGAAAAATTTTTTTGTTCAGAATCATGCACTGAATCCATGGTAACCGGCTTCGCGTCGATGTCCCTGACACCCTGTATATATGATAATATAATATATAACGATGTATGTATGAATTGTAATATAAACGACTAACTGTATATTGGTGTCTGTTTGTATTTTTGGAACGAAGTTCCTTATCGCGCGTTGCGAAAGGGGGCTAGACGGAAAAAATTAAGACCAAAAGTTGTAACGACACTTTTTGCTATAGTTGTAAGCCGTGCGGCGTGCACGTGTTTCTCTGTCTGTCTCTCTCTCAAAGTCAAAGTCGAAGTCGAAGTCGAAGTCGGATTCGAAGTCGGAGTCGAAGTCGAAGTCGAAGTCGAAGTCGCAGTCAAAGTCGCAGTCGGAGTCGAAGTCGAAGTCGAAGTCGGAGTCGAAGTCGAAGTCGAAGTCGAGGTTGAAGTCGAGCGAGTGTATAAGTCGACACGAGTCAAGAGACTTATACTTATATACTTATACTTCGAGACCAAAAGTTGTAACGACACTTTTTGCTATAGTTGTAAGCCGTGCGGCGTGCACGTGTTTCTCTGTCTGTCTGTCTCTCTCTCTCTCATAGAAAGAGGAACTTCGTTCCATCCGGGTGTCCCCTGACACCTCTCAAGTTTTTTTTGTTTTGTATAAATTCGTTTATTGTGTAATATGCTTTTTTTATTAATATTTACTTGATCTTTTTATGGACATTACGTAGGGGCTATTTGAATGTAGTTTCATGCGCGAAGGGGATAACATTATTTTTATATCTGACTTATCGGTCTTTGTGTTTATTGCCGCGGGTTGTGTAAAAGTTCATGTACTCGTATTTTCTAACGCATGTTTCTAGGATATAGATAGATGGTAAGGTGAGTATTTTATGTTTTATGAAAAAGGGTTTACAGCTGTTGGTTTGTTTTATGTTGACTATGATCTATTCTCTATTGTGAGTCCTAATAGCGTAAAGTCATTATCTATTGGAACGAAGTTCCTTATCGCGCGTTGCGAAAGGGGGCTAGACGGAAAAAATTAGGACCAAAAGTTGTAACGACACTTTTTGCTATAGCTGTAAGCCGAGTGGCGTGCGCGTGTTTCTCTGTCTGTCTCTCTCTCAAAGTCAAAGTCGAAGTCGAAGTCGGAGTCAAAGTCGGACTTGGTGTCGAAGTCGGAGTCGGAGTCAAAGTCGAAGTCGGAGTCGAAGTCGGAGTCGAAGTCGAAGTCGAAGTCTAAGTCAAAGCAGGAGTCGAAGTCGAAGTCGAAGTCGGAGTCGAAGTTGAAGTCGAAGTCGGAGTCAGAGTCGGAGTCGAAGTCTAAGTCGGAGTCGAAGTCGGAGTCGAAGTTGAAGTCGAAGTCGGAGTCGAAGTCGAAGTCGAAGTCGGAGTCAAAGTTGAAGTCGAAGTCGAAGTCGGAGTCGGAGTCAGAGTCGGAGTCGAAATCGGAGTCGAAGTCGAAGTCGAAGTTGAAGTCGAGCGAGTGTATAAGTCGATACGAGTCAAGAGACTTATACTTATATACTTATACTTCGAGACCAAAAGTTGTAACGACACTTTTTGCTATAGTTGTAAGCCGTACGGCGTGCGCGTGTTTCTCTGTCTGTCTCTCTCTCTCTCTCTCTCTCATAGAAAGAGGAACTTCGTTCCATCCGGGTGTCCTGTTTTTTTATATATAATTATTATTGTTGTACCATTTGTTGTGTAATTAACTGTTAATGGGGATTTTTGCTGAATAACGTGATTGGAGTTGAAAACCCACTCGAGGATGATCTTCTTGACTGAAAATCTTCAGAGATGTTAATTCTAGCACTGATCTAACCATAAGAATATAAACGCACAAGACTTAGTTCTCTTGGGAGCAACACCTAATTTTAATTAAATTAAACACTAATTTCTTCCTTACAGCAACAGGGCTAATATTAAATTTATCAAGCGTAAAAGAAATCACTTGTTTATAAAAATGTATGGATAGTGACAGCTACCTGTCAGAGTCTTAGACTAGTGTTAGTAGCGACATCTGAAGTGAGCAAGTGGCAGTTTTTATCCCCATTGTGGTATAGCTGATTATACAGTGTTTTGACCCCACTATTTACGCCACAACATATGTATGAAAAAGTATTGTGTTTCACAGAGGAACTGCACTCCGCTGTTGTAAAGACAAGGGTTAGTGTACTAACCGCGTAAGGTGGAGTTGGTGGAGTCAAGGGTGGATCCTGCTTTCGGGTCAGGGGGTGGTCACATAGTCAGTAGACAGGCTCCAATCAGTGGCGGACTAAGCCTGTCGGAGGCCCGGGTCGGCAAAACGAAATGAGGTCTGTGTCTTCTCAGTTTATGTAGGTACTAAGTATACATGTGGAAGCTATAATTAGCTCAACCTTTAACCTCTAACTCTAAACTGCTTCGTACTGAATATATTTTGACCGTGTTTGGGATATCATTAAAAAGCACTTCTTAAGATTTTGGGGGCTGTCAGGACCAGTGCCCCAGGGCGGTTTGTCTTGACACTATTCTAGGGTATTAGTTTCTACGTCTAGTTGCTAGCTTCAGTTATACCTACATCGGCACTTTTGAAATGTCAGAAGCTAGGAGCACGGTTCAAGTGGGTCGTTTCCTATGGAGAATAACCGGCGGAAAACTTCACGGTCCATAATCATTTATAATTATAATAACAGATTAACAGCACATAGTCTTATTATGCGTGTCGTCCGCGCATATGTGGCAAACACATACGTGACAACATCAGCATCAGACAAAGTATTTATAGATTATCTATCAATGAGATTAGAAAAAATCTGTAGTCGACCTACACACAGCCCAGGGGGGAGTCATGACCCCCTCCCCCGTATCCGCCCTTTGGTGCAGTATTGTGCGTTTGCACTGGCGAAACATTTGCAACTTTGAAACTTGTTTGAATATTTCGCCAGTGCAAACGCACAGTTAGCTTTTTCAGTATGTTATAAAGTACTCTGTGGTTAGCTTGATGATCGAGAATCTAATCTTGCGAGAATAAAAACCTCAGAGTAAACTCTGAGAATAAAACAGTTTATTTTGCTGTCATGCATGAAATTGTCATGAAATGTCAGCTGTCATTCGTAACTTCACTTTTCTATACACCGCTGCTGACGTGGATAAAAAATGTAATGGCAAGCTGTATTGGCAATTAGTGCTCAGTGGTGGTGGCTAAATATTTTGATAATTACCTAGTTATTTTTAATATTTCATTTATTTGACTGTACTTGTTTCTAAAAAGTGTATTGAGTAGTGATTGTGCCCCGCGTACTACGTGTATTATTCATGTTGGCAGAGAGCAATAAGCTATGTCGGACAATAAAAACAATAATCCTCCCGAAAGGGGACAACTTGATACTGCTGACAGCCATATAGCATCACCTAGCGAAGTGTCCAGTGTCGCAGGAAGTGTTAAAACTTCGAAGGTAAATACTGCGCTAACATAGGAACTTCAACACGAATCTAAAAAATGATATTTGCGTAGCACGAGCTATGCAAGGACATTGGTGTTGTTTCGATTTGCTATTGACTATTAGAATACTACGTAATTCATCAAGGTGTATGTAGTCATAACTATTTTCGTTGCACTTACTTTCTAAGAAGTTGAGTTATTTAAAGTAACCTATGAATTTGACATTCTTACATAAACATACATTATAAAATATCGTATCAATTTACATCGGCTGGCAATGAAAATATTAGCCATATTGTACATAAACAATCAAACAAGGGTGGTTTTATGCAAGTTTAAAATTATTAATTGTATCTAAACTAATGTTTATAAACAATTTGTAGACATCTCAGCGCATATCCTCATCGTCTGAAAGGCAAATCAAGTTTGAGCGTGCACAGAAGTGTCTTGAAAATGCAGCACTTGTTTCAAAGAGGATCAAAGAACACCGGAAAGCAACTGCAGAGCTCTTGGGAAGACCTTTTGGTAAGTTTCTATCTTAAACTAAAATTAGTAGTTATACTTAATTGTGTTTATTTAGTTACAAACCAGATAACTCATGGTTAGCTGGTCATGACACAATACATTAGTCCTACCCTTCTTTAACATGTAATTTAGAATATAATCGTAGTATTGAATCACAACAAAGTGGTTTTCCTAAATCAGCAATTAATTCAAAAACACTCATAAAACAATTTGAAAGTTTATACTTACATCTGGTGATTATTGAAAGCTAAACATTTATTAAATCAAAACATGATGTGCATTGAATGATTTATTGTGAGAGTTACTCGGATGTGTTCTAAATATAACCAATGAAAATACTGAATTACTGTGCAATAAAAATATGAATAGGACTGCCCTTGAATTGGATAATACAAATTTCACACTAGCATTTGCCCAAGCCTTTGTCTGTGTGAAAGTATCCCCACGCTATTACTTTGTTTTTGAGTAGTGTTCTTTCTGTTTTTTTTTCTCCTAAGGGTTGTACCGTGTTGTTAAATATTATAGGATATTTATCTTCCTCGAGAACTGGGCTATCAGATGCAAAAATAATTCTTCAAATCCGACTGGTAGACAAACAAAGTCTTCAGCTTTATAGCTTTTTTTTTTTTTTTTTTTTTTTTTTTTTAGTATTGATTTTTCTTATCCCAATTCAGGTAATTAAAGTTAGCTTAGTAGTAAAAAAAAACAATTTGATAGAAGTTTAATTTTATGTAGTTGTTCAAACTCAAAATACTAAGATTAAAAAGATAATTGCTTATAAGTAATGAATTGTTTCCCTTTTCAGAAGAGGATGATGTGTGCGACACGGCTTCTGAAATGGCAACCACCATAAGTGAGAGAACTGGCTATTCTGCAGCAACCGACACCTCTACTACAATGTCTGTCCAGGATGCTTTGAACAGTAAGATTGCCTTTAAATCTTTTAGATTTACATCTAAAATCTAAGATTCTACTGCAGCACATAAATCTTTGCCTTTTTACTGAATTAATGATAATAATAACTGACTTGGACCCTGTTCCCGATACCCATTGGCAATTTTTTTTAAATATTTTTGGATTTATATTTTTTTTAATTCTAATATTTAAAAATATAATTAATATGTATACTATAAAATAATAAGGATTTATTTCAGGCGTCAATGGCCCATAGACCTTATAAACTAACATATCTATATAAATTATAAACAAACGTGGTATTCACGTTGGCATTCAGATCACTTTCTTCCACCTTCAAACATTCTCAGAATGTTGAACTTTTCTCCCTTGGTGTGCTGCACCATAGTTGGGTAAAGAAAGTAACAATACTTTCTCAAATTAAAACTCTTCTTGTTTTTCTTAGTTCCTGGCATTAGTGAGAGCTTAGCAAACACCTTAAAACAGAAAGAACTACTCATGGAGAGGATAAGACAATACAAGGAAATTAGTAAAAAACCCATGACGAAACCAACAACAATAAGGAGGGAATCTACTGTAGATACAAAGATAGAAGTGAAAAAGGTATGTACAAAATAATTATTAATAATCTCTTTCTATAAATATACGGGGTGGATTTTTGAGATGGGGCAGTAAAGACAGCTACCTAAACCGTTGTAGCTACAGGAAAACGGTCTTAAAAGACTGTCCTTAACTTTTAGAAAGATTTCTATCTGCATTCACAGATTTTGAAAAAAAAAATACAGTCAGCAAGAAAATGGGCAGTTTTCACAAAAACTTTTTTGATGTCAGTCGATTTTGTTTCTTATAAGGATTAAAAAACTCTATTGGACCAACTGAGGTTTGAATACTAGAAAAGTCAGAAATCGCAAATGCCATACATTTCGTAGGAAATGAGACTCCAACTTACTATTTTACGATGATAGACTGGCCGAAACTAAACTAAAACAAATTGAACTTCAAATTTCGAACGATTAGAGAACAAAATGTAGGTAGTTTGTTTCTTTAGAAAAAACTTTTCACAAGCAACAAACTATCTTGTTCTCAAAAGAAATAAAATTATAACGCGTATTCGTTCGAAGTTTATTTTTTTGCTATTTTCGGCTAGTCTATCTTTCACAAAAAAGTAAGTTGTAGTTTTTTTCCTACCTTAAGAGGGTTTATCCTAAAAGTTGGCAACGTCGCAAATAACTGTCAAATATTTAACTGTTTTGATTCATAGAGCAAGATTACTGAATAGAAATAAGAAATGTGGCTAACTAGAGAACTAGAATATTAATAATGAATTGCAATTATAACATTGAATTTGATGTTGTACCCATTTGAGGTGTAAAAAACGCATTTGTAAAGTTTCCAAGATTTTTTACATCTAAAACTAAACATTCGGTGTTACGATATTAATTATTGCATTTCATAATCAATATTCGCTCAAGCAATGTTCGCTAGTTAGCCACATTTGTTATTTCCACATAGTAATATTGCTAAATTAATCAAAACAGTGAAATATTTTACATCTATTTGCGACGTTGCCCACCTTCAGAATAAACGCTCTTAATTATGGAAAAAGATTTGATATTTAAGATTTTTCTAAACCTGCGACAATCTAAGAAGCCCGATTTGACACCTATCAAAATATTTTGTGTAGTGACGGGAAAAAAAAAGTCGGTTGCTTTAATAACCGATTCTTGAGACATTATCGATTTATCATACTTAGAGTTTGTAATCGACAATTTATCTACATTGCCTAAAACTGATTCTCCAGGCATATCTCTATATTACACGTCATCATCATGATCATGACGTGTAAATAAATAAATTCACTTTTGCAACATTTTTATTCACTTTCGTCACTGGATGATTCAGAAAAATCATCAGTTGAACTGTTCTCGTCGGTTACCGTTATAATAAATTCATTTTCCATCATATTGTCAAAATGTACGTCTCTTCTAAAGTCTTCCGTTATCATTTTCTTTGTCCTTTCTACTACACTGATCCAATCATCTTTTGTGACGTGTGTACATATTAAAGCTAATAGTTTAGGAACTATTCAAGTATATTCATGGGCGCCGGCAGGGGGGTGCCAGGGGGTGCACTTGCACCCCTTGGGAATCTCGGGATCAACAGGAATTATTGAAATAAAAAGCCGTCTGTTGGAAATAATTTTTTTATTCACAATAATTAGTAGGCAGTAATTACACAATTCTCATTTAAAAAGCAACTGCAGCCGGCGGGGTTTTTGACCGAACTTATTAATGACGTTTTCTATAAAGTTATCTTTATTGTCTTCGGTTATCTTGCCTCGGTGGACACTTAACAAGCATAATCCAGACAGTGGCTCGTCACCTGTTGTGGACCTATTCCAAGTTTTAAGAGGGCGCATAAAGCCAGCAAAAAATCTAATTTCACCCGCGCAACCCTTACCTACCCCTCTCATCGAACACGACGAAAACAAAACACAATCCATTCCCGTCGGCAGAAACTTTTCACCCGGCGTTTATCTAGCTAGGTATAGAATTCGAATTTGAATTTTCTGTAGTAAGTATACGCAAAATAATCAGATGAAACGGCTCTATATAATTTACCTAAGTATGATCGTCGTATACAAGTAGGTAAATTATTCCATTTATATTACATTATTGTATGTCCGTGAATCTGTTACCGATGCTGGTGGGCTACTATTTTATTTGCCTCTGAACATAATTGTTATCTTATACGAGTATTTATCCGATGTTTATTAGTAAGTTATAGGCATTGATTAGAAAAAATGTGAATGGAAATGCGAGCGGATCATCATCAAAGTATTATACTACATACTACATTATCAGTCATGATGAAAATAAACTCAATAAACTTGCTTTTTTATGTATTTATGGAAGCAAATACTATTTAACTAATCGTATCACTTACCTTCCCTTTTTTACTTTGAGGAAAACAAGCCTTTTTAGAATGATAACATCATAAAGGTCATAATTATTAAGGACGAACATGATTGAACAATTAACACATCAATAAACTTAGAATATTTGTTGGAACGCAGTGATCAGCAACCCTATTCGTCGAAATGGTTTTTCAATTAGAATATTTAAACGAAATATGATATTACCCATTCCCTTTATTTTCAACGCAATTCTTCAATAGGTAAAAACTAAAAACATCTGTTTATTTTGCATATACTATACGCTAAGCTTGAATTCAGAATCTTAGATCAAATGCAAGTTTTGGAACTAGAAACTCTATGTTGACGTGACAAGGTTCAAATTCAAATGTAACCAAATTTTATTTAGGATCTTGTACAATTTTACAATTTGTACCTCACGACGTCTTCGTGGAAAACTGTGATATCCAAGTAAAAAAATATAATGCAAACCCATTAGCAACAGTGTTACCCAAGTAAAAAATAATATTGGTATAGTGGATTTAGCACTGTCTCAGAGTAATAAGAGCACTGTACTGTGCAGACACATAGCATGTGTCACGAAAATCTTTCCTGCGCGAAGCGCGAGTAGAAACAATCCCCACCGAAAACCTTTGTGAACAAAAAAAGTAAATAAAAGAAACAAAAACCCGACTTTTTTGTTTGTGTTTTTGAAAAATAATTCGATAGTCGTGACGGCCAATGGCATATTGCTAAGAGCCTCGACCAACACCCTTAGGAGGCTCTCGTTAGGCTGTTAGATCAAGGGCTTGATCCAGAAAGGGCTTCAAGTGCTTCTGGACACGACACGTATCGTTAGGAGGTTCCTCTCTCAGGAGCATAGATAATACGACACGAGCCCTGACTACCGGTTGCTTGGACCCTGCTCCCGTAAAGGATATACTAATATACCAATAACCATGCTTTTCGGGTTTCAACCTGATTTAGGGGATGGTCAAAAGTCGCTCGAAATGGTTCGTCTAAGCGTTACCTTATAAGACGTTTGTCAACAAAAGTGGGGTAAACGAATTTCGATCTTGAGTTAATCGCAATAAGATTTAAAATTTCCAGCGCAAACTTTCAAATAAACGTGGAATTGCCTAGTTGGCTATGTTGTAAATTTTCTCCGCAAGAAAATTGACCAAAATACAGGACAATGGCGCTAGTTGTACTTTAACAGTCATAAATCTGTCAAATAAAATGTATGTCATCTTGAGTTTTCAAATATCAACATTGAATTTTATATTTTTATTTAGCCTCGGTACTTAGCCTCGGTGTTTATTTAGTATATCCATTCTTAAAGCTTTTAATAATCGTTTTGGAAGTGGTTTTAGTGTTTTTTCCATGTTTTCTATTTCACAGTTTCTTTTCTAGAATGTGATAAATTACGAAAATATTATTTACGCAAATAAATTATATCACAGCGCGGTCAAAAATGTGAGCGAAGTCCTTTCGTCTCAACAGAGCGACGGCGACTGACCTGTGAAACAAAAATATGCATAAAGTTCCCGCAACGTGCGACGGAAGATGACTTCTTCCACGAACTAAGAACGTCGTAAGTGCTAAAAGCTTGTAGTCGTAATAAAACCAAAACTAAAAGGAATAAAAAAAAAAAAGCCTACGCAATTATTTTCGCCTTTTATTAATACAAATAATCATCTAATTTTTATCCAATTAATCATTACCATATTAAGTACAAATCGAAAATACGGGAAAATTAGAAGCAACTTCGTGATGTCTTTTTATCGAGAAAATTTTAATAGTTTGTGTTTCTGTTACACAAAAAGTTTTGAAATATCATGTAGTTACTCGTATTATTTTTATTTTATACCGAAGTCTTATCAACTTCCAGTAAAATCAAATTGAAGATAGGCAATTTTGCTTACTACCCCCTCTTAACTCTTCTCAGTGTGCTAAAAGATCTTTCTATTGTGCACGTTGTGACGGGTAGACTAAGGCCAATCTTGATCGCTTCTGCTACTGAAGGAAAGAAATATTTTGCCTCGTCGATGTAGTCTTTAAGATGTTTTTCATATCGATCAACTTCACTGATATCATTTGCCGCTGGCTGTGGATATTTCCACATTTCAAACCATGTCGTGATTTCTGAAATAAAATTAGGTAAAAGATCGCCATACAAATTTTCAATGTCTTTTGCAGCTCTAAGAAATTCTTCTTTAATGAGGCTTTTCATTATTTTTGGGTGTAGTTGTAACAGAGAAAATGATTTTTTATGTGTTTCAGAAAATCTGTCTTTTAAAGAAGAAATGATCGAATCAAGGTATTAATTAATTAAATTAAATCGTTTTATTGGGAACAAAAAACAAATACATACAAGACAAAAATGTTAAACGATGATAGGTATGGGATGTATAAAGCTCTTCTGTAAAATTCTTCAACGTTTTCGGATGGGTGCTTGGATCGATGAGCCTGTCGTTTCGTAACTCGTTGGCATTTAATCTCAATATTAAGGTCTTCGCAACTTTGTTTAGCTTCTCCAAATATAGCAGTACATTTCTGCGATGCGTTTTGTCTGTGACCCTCTATTATTTTAGTGAGTTTGCAAATGTGGTCATTCACTGAATTAATGTCAATATCCACTTGTTGAAGCTGGTTGCAGACAGGCTCAAGCTTTGCCGAGTAAGTAGCAATAATATGCAATGCCACAATAAAATTTGTGGTGGTCAAAGCAGTGCGCAGTTGGTAAGCTCTAACTTTTGTCTTAGAATTAGTGGCTTGATCTTCTGAGAGGTCTTGTAATGCTTCTACAATTTTGGTGAAATTTCGAGCGAAAATTCGAATACTTTTGTACTTTGCAGACCATCTGGTTTCGCAAAACAAGGGAATATTTGGAATTTTTTTTCGCCGTAAAATGCTCTCTCTAAAAAAAGTTATAGTTTCCTTAATCATTCCAGCAGTATTTCTTATTTCACTCAAATTATTTAAATCATTGACAACAAGATTTAATATGTGACTAGCACAGTGGAAATACTTTGCTTTGGGATATTTATCATTAATTATTTTCTGAACTCCACCAACATGTCCAGCCATCGTGGAGCAACCATCATACCCTTGCCCAACCATTTTGTTGAGATCTAAACCACATGATGTCAAAAAAGATATTATAACTTCAGAAATCGATGCAGCATCTAATTTTTGAAGTGGTCTGTACCCCAAAAATTCTTCAAGTATTACGTAACTGAGTTTCGTTTGGTCAAACTTGACGTATCTTATGCCCATTGAAAGCTGTTCAGTCCCGCTTATATCCGCTGTCTCGTCAGCCAAGACTGAAAAGTATGCCGCTTCTTTTGCTTCATCAGTAATGGTTTCACGAAGAACATCAGCACAGGTTTCAATAATTTCGTTTTGTATTTGATGGGATACATAGAGAACCAGTTGCAAAGTAGTCTTTTAAAACCATATCTCCTGCCTCAACTCGGAAATGTAGTAAGTCTTTGAAAACTGACCCATCTTCTGTTTTTCCTCGAAGGGGTAAATCATGCGTAGCACAATATAAGACCGAAGATATAGTGGGTTGAAGTTTTTTTCTGTTTTCTGAAATTTCCCTGTGATATTCAGTATCTATCTGTTCATAAACGTCTTTTTTTTTTCTTTGTTCCATGATTTCCAGATTTTTTTTAGAACGTATAACCGATTTACGATGCCACTGGCTATTTGCATGAGATTTCGCACACTCATGAAATTTTTGATATTTTTTGCATGGCCGAACGATAAATGGCCCCTGAGTACTGCCTCGATGAATTTGTGCGAGAAATAATACACATGTACGGCAAAGTGGTCCTTTAGCCTGAGCAGAATAGGCTAACCAAGGGTATGCTGTGAGGCACTCGTGGCGAAATGCACGTTGTTGTGTTTGGTTTTTATGATCGATGTCCTGCTTGAAATCATAATCTTGCTTAGGTTTCCACGGTGTTTCGAGCACTTTAAACCGTATTTCATCACTGATAGGTACGTTAGAATCCAGATATAAACCCACATCATAAATATTAACTGAAGTTTGTTGTGTTGTTAATTCAGTTTTACTAGTACTTTGCTGTGCCGAAGTACTTGGACAATCTTTAGCATTAAACTGTTCATTTTCCATCTTTTTTCTCTTGCACAAAAATCGCCTTATGTCACTCATATTTAAAATTAAAAAGAAAAGGAACACACGTTAGCTCACTTGTCACTGCTTGCTTGCACTGATAAATTAATTACGGCGCGCACTGACACTGACTAACTAGCTCGCTCTTGCACATGTAATCAAGCAATCATTCTTGATCTATTGGATTATTTGGACTGTATGAATTATCTATATATTTTCGAAATTAAAATACGGCAACACTATAAAAACACTAATCTATGGAAACGAATATGGCGGGAACTATTACTACTCGCGATTTGATTTGACCACTCGGAACGAACTGTTCGAACTTCGAAATCTGACTGACTCGGAAGTCGAGATGTCGCGACGCCCCCGTTAGGGGGCGTGGCGAGCGGGGTCAGGGCTTCGCCCTTCGCCCGCGGAAGCAACACAGTGGCCCGCTAATACGGGCCCTTCAATATATTTGCCTCGGGCGGCCTGTGGAATTGACGCAGGCAAAGTGCGTCTGTGTGAATGGTTGCTATGAGTATTTCTGTAGGCGCGCCGCGACGCTATATTCCTATAGCGTCGCTTCTTCACGACATCCCGGCGGTCTGTCCCCGCCAGGTGAGACCCCCAGTTGCCTGGGCGAGGCCCAACGAAGACGACCAGCGACAGAGATGCCGACTCGACGCACCTACAGGTAGATATGTAGACTGACTCGGAACGCGACCTAGCCCCCTTATATATCAAAATGTAAGGAAGGTTCCAGATTCCCAAACGTTCTCGAACGTAGAGCCTCTGTCCCTTTCATCTATAATCTATGTCTCTTTCACATTTATGATCTTTCTAGTTCATTCGCGATTGACTTTGACAAGAGTTGGTCTCTTTCGCACTGCTTAGAAACTGTATTGCGCTTTCTCTGTTAAGTTCATCCCATTTATGCTGGTGCCATCTGGTGTGGAGTAGCGGTACTTTAAAGGGTGCGTTCAGAGAAGTAATGGAAATCGATTAATATCGATCCCGGTACTCCTGGCCCACCAACTTAGAATTGTTAAATTTCGATCGTCGTGAACAAATAGGTGTGAGCCGTGACGACTGGGTACCTATATAATAAATTTATAATGAATAGTTAGAAATTTGTAAATGTCTCGAACATTCAGACTAAAATTTCATCTTTTTATTAACAATCATATACGGCAAAGATTGTAAGAAAACTAAAATCTGCACCACCTGGAAATTATTTCTGCCGGCGCCCATGAGTATATTACAGCATCCTCAATGCGCACAAGTTTGCGCACGTAGGTCAAGAGTCACTCATAAATGTCACCTTTAAAATTTTCCATGGCCTACTATGCTGTGCATTTTTCGTGCCAGCTGTGTTTGAAAGAAATACACTCGATCCAGAATTATCCATAACTAGCTTTTGCCCGCGGCTTCGCCCGCGTGGATGTCGGAAAATATCCCACGGGTACGTACTACCGGGATTAGTTAGATCATACCTAATATCCGAGGAAAAGTCGTTGATTCCTACCGCTGCGCCCGCGTTGTCGACAACCATAATTATTTTGTCACGCGTAATTTTGAATCAGTGATATCTTTTAAAGTATTCATTTTAATGATACGATGTCAAGGCATATTTTAATCTAAATGAAATGCCCAATTTAAATAACATATTTTATTGGATAAGGATAAATAAAATACCGGTCAAAATAGCTTCGGAAATAATAATGAAATTTTTATTAAATTCTGAAAGATAAAAATAACAAATCCTTAGAAGATAGACATATGCTATCGCGGACTTTATTTTTGAACTTTTTAAGATATACAATTCTGTAATACATAAATTTGATGTATCTCTTACTGCTTACGCGGCGCTCGCCAGTAAAGCTCCCAGTCGGGATGATTTTTTCCGACATCGTCGACAATAATCGTCATATTTCAGCCAATTTACACAAAACACAAAAACCTTCCTCTTGAATCATTCTATCTATTGAAAAAAACCGCATCAAAATCCGTTGTGTAGTTTTACAGATCTAAGCATACATAATGACAGACAGTGCGAAGCGACTTTGTTTTGTACTATGTAAAGAAGATTGGTTCTCTATACACTTCTGAGCAATCTGTACATGCCCAATTTTTCTTCTTTGGGGCAATTGCTGGCTTCTTAGGTTTATCAGTCTTGATCTTCACAGGTAAACGTTTTTCATTTTTCTTTTTTAAATCTTCTTTGAGTATTCTTTTGTGTGGATCTTGCACACCCCTACCCTAAAGCTAAAAATATATGTGATCAGTTTTTGTTTTTAGATGTTTACACATTTAATAATACAGTAATTATACATTTCTCAATTTTCTAAATGTAATCTTTGTAAAAGAATAAGATTAAGAAGAAGAACATCGATTTTATTCGGTCAAAAAAAGGACATATTTGTGTTTTTGAGTGCATTTTTTCAATAAAAAGTGAAATTTTGCTTACGAATTATACTCATTGTTAAAGTGTATGTATACCATAGCAATTAATTAGGATTACGAATACGATTTTTCGTTTTCTTACGTAGACGTTCATACAAAGTTATCGCGGCATGTATAATGAGAAACGTCAAATCGGGCTTCTTAGATTGTCGCACGTTTAGTACTCAAATCTCAGTTGGACCAATAGAGTTTTATGATCCTTATAAGAAACAGGATTGATTGGAATCAAAAATTTTTTTTGGGAATTCTGCCCATTTTCTTGCTGACTGTATTTTTTTTTTCAAAATCTGTGAATGCAGATCATGTCTCAAAAAATTATGGACAGTCTCCTCAGACCGTTTTCTTCTAGCGACAACGGTTAAGGTAGCTGTCCTTACTGTCCCATCTCAAAAATCCATCCTGTATATATATCTCTTCCATGTGTGCAGTATCAATAATGAAAATGACCAATTTTATAGCGGGCCACTGCCATAAGTCAGTTAAAAAATTATCCAAATCAAAGGCTTTTGCATTCCAGCTTGTGGATATTTCTTATAGTCTGGTACTGAATTTGATAGCTTGTAACAATGTCTTTAGGCTTTCTATAAGCCATTGCTTTGCTTATAGAAAGACATAGAACCAGAACTATAAGGCCTCAATTCATCTGTATGGTTATTGGTTAACATTTACATAATGACCTCCATAATGACTTAAATATTTCTTTTAAATTCAGACAGCAGATAACAGAGATGTGACTCAACTTATAAACACAATCAAAGATAAAGAAAATTCATTGAGTGTGATGCAAGTTAAAATGAGAGCAATGGAAACAACTATTCTAGACCTACAGGAGAAGATTAACGAAAAGGACCAAATTATTGAAGCAAAAAATAAAGCGACATCACTTATGTCAGATAGCTTAAGCAAAAAAGGTGAGTGTTTGATCAATTGTATTGATAAGTTATACCCTACAATCAAATCTGCATTATAAATCTTATTACTTATTTTAGAAAAAGACTCCTTGGTTCTTCTTGAAGACACAAGACAACAAATGACGAAAATGCAGGAGAATTTTATTACTATGGAAACAGAATGGAAACAAGAAAAGCAAAATTTATTAAACGAAATTGGAATAAAAGAAGAAAAAATCCAAAACTTAGAAGAGGCCAATACTATTTTAGAGACATCTAGATTTGAAATTAGTGTTGCTCACTCGAAACTAGCTGAAGAATTAGAAGCTAAGAATCAAGAAA
Organism: Agrochola macilenta; assembly: GCA_916701695.1. Classification (NCBI taxonomy): domain Eukaryota; kingdom Metazoa; phylum Arthropoda; class Insecta; order Lepidoptera; family Noctuidae; genus Agrochola; species Agrochola macilenta. Next base: position 14,015,357 of record OU753560.1, on the reverse strand, counting down.
TATTTAGATTACAACAGAAGATTGAAGAGATATCTCAAATACCTATTGATGAACCATCTCCTAAAGAAAAAGATGATGTTGAAGAAGAGAAAGGTTCTTTAGAAATAGCTGGTATGGTTGAGTTAACTAAGAAAATTGAATTACTGGAACAATTGAACTGTCAAATTAGGCAAACTAATAAGGAACTCGAAAATAAACTAGCGACTATTAATACAGAACCTAAATCACCGAGTAGCACTGCTGCTGGTAAAAAGGGAAGCCCCCTCCCTACTCGCAAGGGCGGCAGAAACACAGCAGCTAAAACAAAATCTCCTTGGAGTCAACTATCCTCCGAGTCATTACCACAAGAAACAGATAAAAAAGCAGTTAGAAGTGAAATCACGAGATTAGAAATGTTAGTACAATCCCTCAATAAAGATATCTTGGAAAAGGAATATGAAATATCTCAAAAAGATGCATTGATAACTGAACTTAAATCTATGCCTGTAGTAGAAGAACGAAAGAAGTCTGTGGAAAAGGTAGATGTCGGCCTTTGCACTGACATACCAGAAGATAATAAACAAAGAGCACAGACAGATATAGAACATAAAAAACAAGAATCCACTCTTGAATCAAAATCTATTGATGAAGAAAATACATCTATAGTAATAACAGAACTTGAAGAAAAGTTAAGAGCTTCTGAAGAACAAATAGTTATCCTCAACAATGACATCGACTCTGCTAACAAAAACATGATCAAAGTAAAGTCTAACAATAAATTGAAATTAAAGCAGTTGCAAAAGACTATTGATAACTTTAGCAAAGTATCTGATGCAAATGCTCAGATAGTAAAGCTGAATGAAGAATTACATCAACTTTCTCAGAAAGTCGCCGAATTAGAAGAGGAAAAGGGCAATCTACAATTACATCTTGTTGATTACGATAGTGGCAGACGTAAGTATCATGCAGTTCATATGCAAAGTCCGTTTAACTGTATAAATAAATGTTATTTGTTCCATAATTTATGTTTTATATAATATTTACAGTGACGGATTCCGATATTTACAAAAAGATGGTAGAAATGGAAAATTTAGCAGAAACAAGGCTCAAGGCGATAAGTGTTTTGGAAACACAGAAATTCGATCTAGTTCAAGGTAAACTCTAAATGATTAAATAGGTGTAATCTATTAAAAATATATATAAATAGGGAGTCAAAGATTTTATTTAATTTTTTATGTTACAGAACTACATGTATTGCAGCAGAAAAATAATGAGATGGAAGATAAATTATCAGATATATCTCAACTCCAAAATGAGCATGTTTGTACTGAAATGAAGTCAGTCCAAATGGAAGAACAGATAGATGAGCTGACGGCAGCTAGAAAAGAATTAGAACTTGTTATAGAAAACTTGAGACTAGACAAAGAATATCTAAACGGAACTATCAAAATACTTCAAGAAGAAAAAGAAGAGATGACGCATAAATTGGAAAATTACATTCAAGAGAACATGGAACTAACTGATAAACTTGAAAAACTGAGTGCTGAAAAAGTGAGTTCCGCTGAATCAATTGAAATTGTCGAATCTCTGACAACACAGGAAAAGCTTGAACTCGAAGAATACAACAAAGGTATTAGTGAAGATAAAAGTGACGACCATCATGAGGAAAATGTAGAATCCCAAAATGATAAAAACATAGACAGCTTAATTGAACAAAGGGAAGAATTAAACACAAAAATTGAATTATTTACACAAGAAAGACAAGAAGTTATGGAAAAAATGACTAAAATTGGAACAGAAAATGAATCATTAGTAGTCAAAATAACTGAATTGACGGATCAATGCAATGTTTTGCAAAACAGTATAGATATGCTAAACAATGAAAAACATGAACTACAGGATCTGAACCAAGACCTTATACGTCAAATCGAAGACCTGAAACGTGAAAGAATTGAAATTATGAAAGAAACTGCTGATATTGCTAAGCCAGCTACTGAAGATGTAACTGATGGAGTGCCAGCCGAGACTCACCACGACGACAAATCAGCTGGCGATAAAGGGAATAAAGGAGCTAAGACAGTAAAACAACTAACAAAGGAAATACTCAAATTGAAAAATACTATCAAAGAAAGAGAAGATGAGATTGGCGATTGTCAGATGAAAATACTGTCCATGGAAGAGCAACAGCAGAAACAAAACGAATTATTACAAACAAACGCATCTTACGAAAATAAGATAAAATCTCTAAATGATGAAAACCATAATTTAAAGCAAGAATTAGAAGTTACAAAGAAGGATAAAGAATCTGAACAGCAATTAATCCAATTCAAACAGTCGAATGAAGTGTTGCAGCAAGAATTGCAGAAAGTGCATCAAGAATTTGCCAATACAGTGGGTTCTCGCGACGCTAAAATAAACGAACTAGAAAGTGTATTACTGGAATACGAGAAACAGATGTTTAACTACGGCAATAGCTTACAACAAAAAGACAAGGAAATGGCTGAGTACATCAATCAAATCACCAAGCTCAATGATGTTTCGCAGAAACTTAAATCTACCATTGAATTACTTGAGGCAGAAAAAGCGAAAGATCAGAATGCAGAACTTGTCAAATCTCTTAACAAACAAATATCAGGTTACCAGAAGAAGCTAGTAGATAACGAGGATAAACTAAAGATCTTAGAAGAAGAGAAGATGCAACTGCATCACCTTAAAGCTGAATTGGTAAATAAAAATGCAACTCTTGAATCAGAATTGAAAAAGTTAAAAGACTCATTCACTGAGAAGCAAAGTCTTATTAAAGAATTGCAAGCGCAACAGCAAAAACATTCAGAAGAAATGTCGGCCATAATGCTTCAAACTAAAGAACGTGATGAAGAAATTCACGAAATTAAATTACAGCTTCGAAAGGAATCTATAGAAAACGAAAAACTGCGAAATAGCATATCAGAGAAAGAAAATCATGTAGATGAATTGACGCAACAGATAGAGGAAACCAAAGGAAAGCTTTATGACTTGTCTTCGGAGAAAAATAACTCATCAGAACAATTCGTGGCTTTGGAGACCAAAAACAAAGAGTTGATGGAAAAACTAAAGAAGTTTGCTATAACCATTAAAAAGAAGTCCTCAATGTACAGCGAACTTGAAACACATTACGAGGAAAGCCAGAAACAGCTATGTGCTAAAAATGAGCAACTAGAGCAGCTCTTGATACAAGTTGAGACACTACCAGCATTGCAAGAAAAGCTGAAGCATGCCGAAGAAGAAATCAACCGAATGCAATCGCAAAAAATGTCTCTGGAACAGCAGAAATTTTTAGATATGAATCAGCTACAAGCAGAAATTAAATCTTTGCAAGAGAGACTTGTGTCGTCTTCCCAAGAAATATCTCACCTAAATGATTCTGTGAATGTATTACACAAAGACTTACACTTTTCACGCGAAGAAAATATGCATCACAAGGCACAGATTGATGGTTTAAATAATAAGTTAGTGGAGCATGAAATAGAGCAGAGAAACAATACTAACTTTACAACAAAAATAGCAAGTTTAGAGTCTGACATTAATCAAAAACAAATGCAAATCGCTGAGTTGTTAAACAAAGTAGAACATCACGAACAACAACAAACACAAGTGCAATTTGGGTACGACGCTAAAGTCCAAGAACGAGATTTGTACATTGAGAACTTGGAAACTGAAATAAGCAAATACAAGAACCGTATCTGTCGCCTCGAAGAAAGTATTTCTGTCATGGAAGATAGGAGACATTCACTAGAAAGAAAAGCTGATCAATTAGGTAGTCAACTCCAAGAAAAGCAAAAGGCTTACACGGAGTATACGAGTCAAGAAGATGAGTTAGTTGGTCGACTAGCTGTTCTAATGGACCATGACAGAGTTCTTGAGAAACAGCTTTTTGAGATTGATAATGAAAATAAAGAATTACAATTTAAAGTCCAACATTTGAACGAGGATAATCAAAAATTGAGAAAAGCGCTTTCTGAAATACAGGAGCACTATAGCGTAGTACTTGAAAAAGCTAATAAGTTGGATGCAGTGGAGACACAGGTATTGAAGTATCAAACTCAGCTCCGTGATCTCGAAGCAAACTTAAAAAGAATAACCCATGATCATCAATCTTTAATCATGCAAAAGAAACAAGAAATCGAAGAACTTGAATCTGAATTCAATACTCAAATTGAGGATGCTATTAAAGAAAAGAAAGTACTAAGTGAAAAGTATGAGAAAGTGAATGAATACGTCTCTCAATTAGAGGCTAAACTACATGAGTATAAAACAAATATTGAAAATCTGAACATTGATATAGAAGAACTCCATAGAATTAACCAAGAATTAGAAGACAAACATTCTAAGAAAGAAGAGATCACAACTCCGGATTATACAGAACAATATATAGCTGAGATAAATAAACTAAATGCTATTGTTAACAGTAAGAGCCAAGAAAATGTAGAACTAAATAATAAACTACAAATCCAACATTCAAACAATGTTGCAGTATCGTCAAATATGGAGAGTCAAATAACAGAATTGACTTCAAAATTATATCAATCTGCGTCTGCAATAGAACAATTAACTACAGAAATTCATTCTTTAAAAGAAATCAATGAACAATTGCAAACCAAACTTTCTCAAAAGGATGTACAGATTAAAGAGATAAAAGAAAATCAAAAACTAACATTCGAAATGAGCATACCTAAAACTGAAGGTATGATTATATCATCTACTATTGAACAAATGAGTGGTGATGCAAAGAACATTGATATGTCGGCTCTTGAATCACAAATACTTGCTGGCATGGATGAACCTCTCATTGAAAGTAAACACGTCACTAAAAAAGTTTCAGAAAACATACAAAAGCAGCCCACAGGTGAACAGGGAGTTGAAGAACCAATTATGGTAGCCAAAAAAGCATATGATTGCTACAAGAAAGATGAAGATGATAGTGAAGCCCCAGAGGCAGATCCTTTTAATTCAGACGAAGGTTGGGGATTAGGTGAGTGCGAAGAAGTTGGCGACGTAACACCTGGTTTTTCACATTTAAAAGACCAAATAAATGTACTCAAAAAAGATAATGAAAGCTTGAAAGCAGAACTCGAAGTAAGCAACAATAAACTACAAAAGGCTTTGAAAAAATTAAAAGAACTGAAGACTAACAATGTTTTACTCACCAATGAACTTAAAGTAGCTAAGCAAATGTCACAGACCTCCTTCTTCGACAATGCTATGGAAGATGAATTACGACTGAATATTCAAGAATTAGAAAAGAAAATTGAAGAACTCAACACAGATATTATTAAAGAAAAGAGAGACAAAGAATCTGTGAGGAAACAAAACGAAATCTTCCAAAACGCTAATGATAGATTAACTGAAATGAAAGAGAAATTAGAAAACGAAATAGAATTATGGAAATTTAAATTCAAAGAAGCCAATGACAAACTATCGACAGTGCAGTGGGGAGGTGACACGAAGGATTCACAACCACAACAACGAGAATCTTCTGTAGCAAATGATGATGAAAATAAATTCAAAGAAGAACTTGTGAAAATCGAGAAAGAGAATGATGAATTACAGTCGATAGTGGATCAATTACATTCTCAAAACAATGAATACCAGAAACAACATACAACGCTTAAGAATGAAATCAGCAATCTTAATAACCAATTGCAGCATCACAAAAGAGAGATTCAAAACTGTGAATTGCTTAAAAGTCAACTTGACGAGTTGCATAAAACAAATAGCGAACTCATGAACACGAATGAATTGTTAACAGAAAAGTTACAAAATATTGAAGTCCGATATAAAGACATGTCCCAGTCTTATGATAAATTAAATACTATTTATGAAGAACTGAAAACAGACTATGAAAATGAAAAAACAACCTTAATAGAGAGGTATTCAAGCTTACAGGAGGAGATATTAAAATTGACACAATTGGATTCTGAGTCTAAGATCCATATATCTTCTTTACTTTCTGAACTAGAAAATGTAAAATTAAAATTACATTGGCATGAAGAACAACAGGACTTGAATAATTCACAAAGTGTAGACAGTTTAGCTCTTGCTGAAAAATGTAGTGCTATGGAGCAGCATTGTGTACAATTGAAACAAGGATTGGATGAGGCACATGTAAAAATGTTGCAATTAGAATCTGAAAATCGAGATGTGAAATCAAAATTACTTTTGCATGAAGGACAACAGGACGTGGACAAGTTACAAAGTGTAGACAATTCAGCTCTGGCTGAACAATGTAATGCTATGGAGCTGCACTGTGTACAGTTAAAACAAGGATTGGATGAGGCAAACGCAAAAATATTACAATTAGAATCTGAAAATCAAGATGTAAAATCAAAATTACTTTTCCATGAAGGACAACAGGGCTTGGATAAACTACAAAGCGCTGACAGTTTTGCTCTTGTTGAAAAATGTAGTGCCATGGAGCAGCATTGTGTACAATTAAAACAAGGATTGGATGATGCAAACGCAAAACTATTGCAATTAGAATCTGAAAATCAAGAATTAGTACAAATGTCCAAGGAATATCAAGAACAAATAAACGATTTGAATACCAAGATCGAAAACTTGAATGGTGAAAATGATAATTTACTATCAACTGTTGCTGAGTTACGTTCTTCAGTATCAAGCGCCATTGATCAACGTGGCTTTGAAATAGCAGAATTGTGGAAGCAGCATTTGGCTCAAAGAGAAGCTGACTTCCAAAAGATAGAATCAGATTTGAGACTGCAATTAAGCTCTTCCGAAGCAAAATATGAGCAGTTGCTTGAAAATGTACAGTCATCTAATCAAGAAGAAACTAGTAAGTTGATTGTAATAGAGCAAGTTACTTCATTACAAAATAAACTAGAAGACAAAGAAGAGCATGTTCGCAACTTACAAACGAAATATGCGGAAGTCATGAATCAATTAGATATGTTACGTTCGGAAATGGAAGATGAAAAAGTTGGCCATGAAAATAAATTATTAGAACAACAAGAAGAATATGAGAAAATGATTCAAGAAATTACTGTAAACAATCATAAACATAAAGAATCATTTGAAGAAACTTTAAAAAATATACAAAATGAATTAATTATATTCAAAACTAATAATGATGAGTTAAATCATGTTATTGCAGATTTACATAGTAAAATAAAAGAAGCTGAAGAGAAAGTTGTAGAAGTCACTAATCAACTTCGAATGAAAGAGAGTGAAATATATCAGAAGACACATGACTACACCTTAACATTAACAGAAAGGAACGAAGAATTTGAGAATGTTAGGAAGCAGTTGATTGAATATGAAAAAAGAGTAGAAGATTTAAGCTTCGAAAAGGAATCAGAATTAGCTGTCCTTAGGTTAAAGATGCACGAAAATGACAGTCGTCACGAGAAAATAAAGAATGAAGCAGATACAGAAAAGGACAGATTATTAGAAGCATTAAACGCCAAGATAATTGAATGTACGAATCTGAATAAACAAATAGTTGACTTAAATAAGGAATTGCAAAGTCATTCAACAAAGACTGCGGAAATGCAAGCAGCATTAGAAAACCAAGAGATTGAAATAGTTGGACTAAATGACGAGATAACGAATTTACAGGATCTGATGCGATCATCTAGTGCTAAGATACAAAAACACGTATCTTTCGCGTCTGATACTAAACCTGGTGCTGAAGGAGAACGGACTGAAAATGTTTTGAATAGGGACCTATTGGATGCTGTACCCAGAGCTGAGCTGGACTTGGCATTGTACATGTTGCATCAGAGAGATGTTCGCTGCGAGGAACTCACGATGGAGCTTGGACATTTGTTGGAAGAGAGAGATACCTTACAGTTGCGCTTGTCAGACTGTTTACGTTTGAATGAAGATATGAAGAATAAGTTCAAAATGGCAGGCTTTGATGAATCGATGAACTCTAGCCAAGAAACGATATCGGAACTGCCGAGCTTTTCTGTTGAGAGAGAGTTCGTTGACATTCACCGCGGACAGACGTCGCGAAGCAGTAGTATAAGTGATCCGGAAGGAGAAAAGCCGAAGTTGCAGGCCAAGTGAGTATCACCCTTATTCATTATAATGAAAAAGGTTAATGTTTTCAGCCATCATCTTGCAGTTAGTAATTTGATGCGTTTTACATTGGTACAGTGTAAAAGAAGAACTCTAGTGTAATCACAATCGCAAACACTATTGCAGTGATATTAGCCTACTCATATTTCGCCTTGTCACGGTTTCGAATGTCGAAAACGACAATACAATTGACTTAAGCCACCGGCATATTATTTTGTCGTGTGGTATCGTGACGTGGGAGAATCTGTTCCGGACTACGTCAAACCACAAGTTTTGATTGGCTAACACTGCGTCAGAAGTCAGTAATATAAATCCGGCTTTACTTGATGCAGGTTGACGGAGCTGCGAACGGTGCGTCATAGTCGCGACGTGCGGTTGCGACAGGAGAGCGAACAGCGTCAACTGGACCTGCGGCTGCTGCAGCGAGACGTTGCCAATCTGCCGCCCGAGGCCGTTGATCAGCTCGCACAAGCGCATCACACGCTCTGTGAGTTATATTTATATCATATTATTATAGTTTGGCCGAGATCGCTGTTCCGCGCCTTAGGAATGCGCGACGACGCCGGGAGCAGCGTTGACGAATGAGTGGGGGGGGGGGGGGGCGCAGTGCGCCCTGAGCGTTGAAGAATGAGCGGCTTGTCATCCCCGTCTCGCCGCGAACATACCTTAGGCGCTAAAAAGCAGTCCCGGTCAAACTATACAAGCCGTCGTCCCGTCGTCGGAAATGACAAACTTCCATAAGATTAAATGGAAGTTGTTCATCCCCTATTTAACCCTTTTAGTAGAGAAATTTAAAAAAATCCTTAATGCTCATCTCCTCTTGTGCAAATTTTCATGCTTCTAGACCCAGCAGTTCAGGCTGTACGTTGTCTGTCAGTGAATTTAAGGTTTTTATTCAGAGGATCTCGTGGCTAAGTAATAACAGCCGCACGGGTCGATCCATGACGTTAACCTTCGCTTGCTGGGGTTGGTCCGTGGATGGGTGACCATCTTTACATACTGAGACTACTCCTTGCCTCGGAAAGCTCGTTAAGCCGTTGGTCCCGGCTGTTATTCTGAAAGTCTGACAACCAGTCTTACCAAGAGGTATCGTGTTATCCAGTTACTGGGTTGTGGAGGTTAGATAGGCAGTCGCTTCATGTAAAATACTGGTATTTAGCTACATCCGGTGAGTCTGGAAGCCGACCAACATAGGGAAAAGGCTAAGCAGATTGATTAAATAGATTACTGGCGACCAGCACCTGCTTCGCACGGTTTTTACGACGTGACAAAACAGCACATTATTTTCTCACAGCCTTTATTTTGGTTTTGAACCAAAATCCACGTATTAGTGATTATTACGCCATGCTGGCTTGTGGTCCGCTATCATAACATTATTGTTTAATTTTTATTACGGATGAAACTAAAAAATATTTTGGAGAAGCAGCTTTAAACGGTCATTACAAAATTATATTAGGTTAGGTTAGATTCAAGCTCACAACTTCCACATATTACTCTGAAACAAAAAAAAAAAGGAAACAAGATGCAGCGAATGTCGAAACATTCGCTGCATCGTGTTTCACTAAAATCGTTGGGATACTGCGCCTGGGCCCTTTTCTTTTTGTGGCTTACCTTCAAATTAAACTAAGTGTCAAGATTTAATTATGATGTATGCAATATAAATGGTTATTTTTACTCCTTTATTCAATCTGAATTAAATTATTGGGTTTTTTTAGATTTTACGGTACGGTCGTGTTTAGTTGGATTACCCGTGAACTCTTGTGCCTACTTCCCAGTAACATGGTTTCCTGGGCAAAGCTACTATTATAACTTTCTGTTGTTTCCAGCTCGAGATTCCCAGAGTACGTCAACTGTGCTACTAAACTGGCTTCGAGGGAAAAGTACGCCAAAAGTAGTCCATATGTGAGTCGCGCATTTATTGTATAGGTTATATTAATAGTGAGGTTGAAGCTAGCCGTCCGCGAACTCGTCGACAAAGTTACGTAGGAAACACACAGACACACTTTCCTGTGGGTAAGGGACTAGCCACCCCTGTTGAAAATAGTCCTCTCTGCTTTTACTTGCATTTATCAAAAGAGCCACCACTCTGCACATCACAATTTTCAAATGTTTCGCTAAACATTTAGTTGTAAATTGTGCCCTTAGAAACTTGCCAACGAAACATACAATTTTACCAGATCGATCTTTTTCTTTCGACAACTCCTTCACACTATATCTCTTCCAAATGTAACCTTGTACAATAAATTAGATAGCTACCTTTAAATTAATGGTCTGGTATTATATACGATTCTTATGTCATGCAATTGGGTTCGTTTAAAAATGACCTGTAAAGCACAATTCTTGCAAATTAATGCGTGAAAGGTCTCAATCCATTTAAAGGCTTAAACGGACATAAGAAAATTAGATTGGCAAGTACGAACGAACGACGAAATACTTCATAAACTGTTGAGCTTAATGCATTCCTTCATCAATCTTACCTATTTTCTTTGTCTTACCTCCACATTTTCGTTGTAGGCAAATTAATGTAATAATATTAGTGATGCTAGACGCGAAGAATTGTTCCACTAAACTATCCTATTTATTAATTTTATGTTTTTATCTTTTCTTGTTATATTATTATTGATTTAAAATTAAAATTGAGATGTCATTGACACCCACAATTGATGACATCATTTGTTAATTTATGAAATTGATATTTTCCAAAGGATTAAATCGTATCGTGCCTTTTCATTCATAGGTCATAATGTAAATGTTATCGTTGTTCACGTTAGCTGTTCACTCTTGTAACATGTATTATTAAAATTCGGAACCTGTATAATTTATGTATATAATCAACGGATTCTATGTGAATAAGGATCCTTGTATATTGAATTTGTAAATTTGTTTCTTGATTAAACAAAGTTCATTTGATATATTTGTTTCTTTGATATCGGGATAAAAGTATTCTATGTCCTAACCTAGGTCAAGGTGTACCCATGTGCCAACAAATAAACTCACTTTCGCATTTAAAATATTATTAAGGATAATGTCTTCTTACCATTGATATAAAACTATACAACATAGCTTTCATCATGTTATAAAGATTAGGCAATCACAAAGATTGTGACTTAATAATTTTCTAGAGAAATATTTGTATTGGAGAGCTTGCTATTTAGTTCGGTATCTACTCGTGTGCGACCTATTCTTGTTGCACGGTAGCTGTAAAAAGGGTACGGCATGTTTTTATGAAATGAGAACATAGTTGTATATTTTGAATTTTTTATTACTTTTTCTGTAGATATTTACACTCTCAACAACTTAATTGCTACTATAATCCAATATGTCACTTAAATATAGTAAATCACAATATAAAATCAAAGTAATGAAAATGTTCTTGTCATAATTACTTTTAGAATTTTGGTCCTTATGATATTATTAAAGTATATTCATATAAATTGCTCAAAGCTCACCTCTATTTGAGCTGAGTAGCCCTGTAGCATTTTATCCTCTGTTATAAATCGCATTATAGGAAAATGCAATTTTCCTTAATATTTTAATAATCTAAGTTCATAATAAACATACTAAATTTCTTACACTATTTCGAAAAAGCCAGTCCAAAAGCCAAATAGCATTAAATAAGACTAACTTCGTAATGCGTATGTTTTCCCACATAATTTTATATACAAGCTAATATATTAAGCATATATTTCTATTAGGCAGTATTCATGTCTGACACTGTATTTACTATTGAGATACCTAAACATTAGGTATGATACTACTCCACAACCTAGTTTGTGCAAATAAAATATATATTTTTGCATTGAAGGGTATCGCTAATCAAATACAGTTATTTAAATATTTGAAGGTATTGTATCGAGTCTCTGAGATACTAAATCAATATATGAATATATGTGTTCTTTAATAAAAATACTTGTTTAGTAGTGTAACTTATGGCACCACATGCTTACAGCATATCTATGTAGTATTATATATATATATATAGTATTATACTATATTTACATGTTAATCTAAAATATGTACATCAACACCAGATCCTAAATAGTTAAATTTCTATTCTGTACGAACAATCAGGCGTGTGTTTAACAAGAAGTACGAAAACTATAAAAATATAAACGCAATACCTAACTAAACATATTTCACGAGACACTTCAACATTCTGCCCGGCTTTCACATCCTCATGGAAGACATTGGAGTGATTTCTTGTTCACTTTATATATAACTATAAAAAACTTAATGTGCACGTAATTATCAGAGTGCAGATAACTAACTTAAATTGTAATTAATATAAACTAATTTAATATTTAACCAGCACTCACTGTTTACGTCTGCCTACGCCACCCGTACTCAAATAATTAACACATACGTTTATACCTAACTAAATATGAAGATATTGTATCACAATTTTTAATTAAAGTTACGCGCTTCGATAATTAATTAGTCTAGTCGAAACATTAAGTACAAATAGTGGAACTTGATGACTATTGCATGTATGTTTAGATCTGATGGTTCAAACATAGGAACAATCGCGTGGTTTAATAACTAAGTGCTAACCTAAACATCTTAAGCATGGATCACATTGTTTTTTTGATTTTCGTTTAGCAATAATCCGAAATGGTTTCGCATAGTACTTCTAAGTTAACATATTATGACTGGAAGTGACTATGATACGAAGTTAAATTATAATTTATAACACTTATCACAATATTTATGAACTAATTATGTAAGGAACAAAGGTAATAAATCAATTTGCTTACATACACAAGTTTTAAAGTGCAATATCAAAACAATAATATACAGCCCCTTGCCTACATTATTACCTATTTTTTATTCATGTAAATATTTGCAGTTGCACGGTTAATTTTATACATAGTTCTGACTCCGTAGTGTGTTATAAATATAAATGAACGTAATATTAGTTTTTACAATACACAAGCGTAATTTATTGCCTTCCCCCGATACAATAACATAAATCTGATGTAATTTGTTATTTCTGCAAGAATTTCGCTAATCAAAAGGTGAATATTGATAAAAACATAAGTTATTAATTTAAACTTCTAAAATGATTGATTGGAAGTGAGTAAAAGTTTAAGGTATTGTACCTTAGCTTACTGTTACTAACAGTGATTGAATCAGATGAGAAATATGTCCTTCTAACATACGTTAAATACTTGCATAAAACTACTATATTTTAATTACAAAATAACTGAAGGATTGAGTCAGTTCATGTTATAAAATAAGAAAAAATGTGAAGCTAACTTTGGTCCCATACGAACATGTAACAAGGTAATGACTATTTGTAACAGCTATTTTATTGGCAAACTATTACAGATTTATAAGAGTTCTCGGCAGGTGAAATTGAAGCTTAAATTATTAAGAGGTAGATTGTAATTTCAAGAACCGTATATACTAGAACTGAAAGTTTTATCTAAAGTAAACTCGTTCAATGCAAAACAGTTTTAGTGAACGCACAGACTAGAGGCAAATTACAGTAGCACGCAGGGCTTACACTTATTTATTATGTATGCGCAAGTTGCGATTAGTAAGATACGTACAAATTATCTACGTTAGAGACATATGATTGTCAGTCTTGGGTTCAGTCCTTGATCACGGGCATCTCGAACATGTTAGTTTAAAGTATTTTCGTACTAATGCACCGTAATTAAAGCAATCGTCGCGCCGGCCGCCGCGGTACACGTCAGCCGACGTCAGGCGACGTTAGGGGGGTTCAGAAGTGCACGTCGCGCACATCGGTGGGCGTGGCGGCGTTACTGTGCGCCTTGTCCTGCGTCGGCGGCGGCGTCCAGCCCGCGGCCTCGCGCGCCGCCCCGTTTGGGACAGTTCCGCTGCGCTCCTCGATCATGTTCTGCACCATCTCTTCGATCTGCTCAAGGCATGTCTGGAGGCAGTCCTGTAACAATAATTGAACGTCAGCACATTGTACCTTACGAACTCAGCTCACAAGGTTGACTCTAGACATCGTGTCCATGCTTAGATTGGACAAGCAGAGCTACAGCAGGAAGTTTGTAAACCCAAAACATTAGACGGTAGTATTCAATTCACAATTCTGATGTGTAAACTATTAGTTTCTAAATAGACTTGCTAAGTACGTTAGTAAGTAATTGATAGAAACTTACCAAATCGATGCGCGTGAGTTCGTGCAGGCGCGCCAGATGGCCGTCGAGGCCGAGCCCGCGCAGCGCCGCCGCGATGCTGCACGACGCCAGCGTGCTCGCAGAGTACAACGTAAACTCGTAATCTGCAACAAATGAACAACACTCCGTAAATATACAGACTAAGTATTAACCATAATTATTTATTAATACATCATCAATCCACCAAGCTCTATGTTACATCAATTAAAATGTCCGTTATTTCAGCGCTCTGATTATTTAATTAAAACAAGAGACCGTTGTTTATTAAAACCGCAATAGGACCTGGATCAGCTTAGCAGCTAATTTAAAATAAATTTTCCTACAGTGCTTCCTTATTGCATTCACAACTGAATGTTAAAATTAGAGGTAAGTACATAAAGTGTAGCGCATTAGCTTTTCATGTAGGCGATGTCCGCAGACGGTGCGAATACGGCGATCGTCGGCCGTAGAGGCTAGAGGAGCGGGGCATATCCGGCAAAAGAAATGTTCCTTTCTCTCTCTCGCAGGTTGTCAGTCTCCTGCGGAGAGTGCAGCCTCAAAGGAGCCGGCACCCGCCCTCGCGGCCGCATTCCACAGGCTCGCTCCTTCGCCTCACTTGAATATTTCTCACGGGCTTACTTTGGCAAAACCATTATACCAACATACATCATATATGTGCACGTATGTAAGCTGATCTTGAACGAACACTGGCTGTGTTTTGTATGAAATACCTACACGAACAAGAATATCAGGCAGGAAAAAGATACAAATTGTAATTATCATCACGAAAAACCGACAAGTTAAAAGTATATTACGTATTTATGCTAGCTAGTATATTTTCATGGATCAATCTCATTACATTACCTACCATTATGTTCTCTTTAGGTAAGAGCAATTCAATGCATTGAGTGTGATATTTTATTGAATTGCGCATGGTACCTATCTCGAACCGTATCGTAACCGTTAACGGTGATTTAATTCATCTACCTACTTTGATTTCCGCGTCATCATCGTTAATTTACACAATCAATTGTAGTGTAGATGTGAAGGTACTTTCCAGTGAGTTCTTTGTTTTCAAACTATGCTGATGCTAATGAAGCAAGCTGTCATTCTAAAAAACTCGAAATTTCGTTTCAAACATTCGTTTTGTAAAAAAATCAAGACTCGCTGTGTACGATGTACCCTATAACACATAGGTACATGCTACATATTTCAATGCTGTTTATCAGCAGTTATTGAGTTCACCACACATAGCTGCTTCACTTGATAACATAATGAAGCAGGAAAATCAGCTGCCTGACCTTGCCGACTTATGTACTAATCCAACTCTTAATAAGCCTTAGCTTTAATTCGATAATTATGTTAATAGTAAGCTTTTACGTCGAAGGTCGAAGTGAATTATAAAATTCATTCCCACGCTATTACAAGAGTGAGATAAGAACCTCAGCGAGGAACCACAAATGCCCACTAATTCGAAGACGCCAAACAATGCGACTGAAGCCTACAAGGGCCCTCCATTCATCATTAAGTAGACTCTATTATACCAACCAATGTATGGATATCGAACACTCTTTCAGCTCATTTAAAAGATTTATTTTCATTTTTTTTTTATTTGCATGTCGGCCATACCCGAGATAAAGGGAACGGGCAGAGGGAACGAATAAAAAGAGAGAGATGAAACAACGAAAGCGGCCGCTCACTCGGGTTATTTGCATAATCTGATGTTAATCAAACAGCGCAGTACCCGGTGCGCGTCCGAGGCGAGCGCTGCCGACCTGCGACGAGCAGCCTTTGTCACGAGCGCATCAAGATCAACAGCCACTCTGATAGCGAGTGTGATGACTGCACAGTACCTAGACGTGCTAGGTACGTCAGCGCTGCTCGTACAGGACACACACGTAGCGGAAGTGAGACCGTCCTTATTAGTCGTGACGCGACTGCTTCGTCACGAGCTAATATCACTAATGTACACTTTCTAGAGGAAGTGGCGCAGCGACGGTCCCACCGCACTTTGGTGTGTATGTAAATTAATAAATGGTGTTCAGTGTCGTCCCCTCGTAGACAGTCCGTGGCCAAGTTTGGCCTGTCTACGCAAGGTGATACTTCCGATTCTCGATTCTGTATCACTTTAAAAGTTAATTACTCGAAAAGTGATATTAATTATTCCTATGTTAAATTTACGGCTGATTCTTGACCGTGAGCTGTTAAAACTTTTTGTCACCTATATGGTAAGGTGCAATGTGTAGTCAATGCTAAGTTTGGCGATTAATGACGACGGCCAGTGACATAATGATCATTATTTTTGCCCTTGAAAATGAAGTACATGTAATAGGTGTCGTCGGCAGTCAGCACAGGTACTTGTCGCACGCGCAATAGCCGATTCGCGAGGTGAACGATCCGACAAGGCCGGACTACTCGTAGGTTGTGTAGGTACCTATTCGTTTGGAAGTGTACTGAAATGGCTCAAAATTATTACTTATTCGACAACTTTTCGGACAGACACTGGCGTGTTCTTTAATTGTTGAAAATCAATTAAAATGCAATTGATTGACGCACAAAAAGGCTGTGAAAGGTAGTCATGTGAACAACTGGTTATTTACTTGAAGATTTAATCGATTTATCTATAATCGGGCATCACTAGCGGAGATACTACACGCGGCATTCATTGCCCACCGGAACAAATACCGCGCGGCCCCCGCGACAACGTCGGCGACGATTGCTATCCTATGCGAAGCGCTCACATGTGAAAGAAAACGTCCGACGCAGATAAGATACTTGTCGCACGCAATAGAGGCTGGTGTCACACCTCGCATTGAACCTATGAGACAACTACTTTCCTATTGCTCGACCTTTCTGTATTCAGACTTGCAAAAATAACCCCGAACGAGGAGACACGACAACAAAAAAAAAAAAAAAATGTATAACTTATCATAATCATCGGGAGAGGCCGGCGCGAGTTGTCAGCATTAAAATAACCCATTACAAATTTAATATCCCGACGAGTTATGATTCCAGAGTAAATTGTGCCATTCAAATAATGATACATAATGCGGGCTCGCTCGATACCGCGAAACGTCAAGTCTACGCGATCTCACCGCTGGAGGGTAGGTAGATAGGTACACACACGTCACATATACTCTCTTATACAGAAATATACCCGTGGTATTATTCACAATCCATCAAAGATAATGGGCCTTTTGTAGTTTTCATTTTATGGTGACATGAGTACCGCGGTATTCCTGAATTAGCTCGAAGTTTCAAGATCATCAATATTTCATAAATGGAAATGTGTAATGTAGCGCACTCTGTTGGCTACATTAGCGGAGGAGATTTAATTCGCCTCGAACTCAACTGAGAGATGATATCCGAGAAGCAAGTGAAATAAAAGAGCTGGAGCGTGAACTTCTTGAACAAAAAACAATACGACAGCGGCGGCGAACAACAAAAACCGTTGCACAAAAACATATGATCCCATGAGGGTAGCGGGGGGTCGGTGGCGGCGCGGGGGCCGGAGTCCCGAGGCGTGCTGGAATGCGCTCAGGCGAGCGGCGTGGGAGGCGCCGGCGCGGCCGCTGCCAGGACACACACACGCCGCCCTCGCCCTCGCGCCCTCGCCGCGCATAGCCCTCACTGTAAACAAACCTATTCACATCTCGCTACGCTTTCTGCTAGCCGCCGGCGAACGATAACCATCTTCTCCACTAATAAATTGACCTACACCAAGAACACCATAACCTAACCATTCTTAGTAATAAATAGGGATTAGATATCCAGTTACCCAATAAACAAGTTTGGGCTATGCGGCTAGGCATTAATGCTTTTGTTTTGTTTTTCAACGAATTCAAACGTGCGCACTGTACCAATTGTAGGCACCATTAATCTGTAACAGTACCTTTCTATGGTTATTTTGTTTTAAATATGAATGTTACCAAATTGTTATTATTAAACTGCCTTTTTAAAATCCTGTTTTCATTGGATAGGTAGGTACCTACGTAACGAAGCAAAGAGGCCATGAATAACAATAGTCTTATGTAATTGTAAGTTATCTACATTAGTGATAAAACTGTAAAACGGCCGATACCAAATGCAAGGAAATTAATCATACACACGTCACTATGGAATTCTTTGGTTGCATAAAGTTGGGTAACAATAGAAAAATGAATAGAAAGTAGCCCCAAGGAAAGTAGAGTATTCTAAAGTGTAGGTTCAGTGACATGTGTCCATAGAGTAACGCGGCCCGCAGCGCAAGACGACATTGTCGTGACATGACGTGGTATCTAGATGCTAATTACCGTCTGCCGTTGCAAACAAAACGTTACATTCTCATTCAAGACAAAAGTGAACTATCTATGGAACACATGATACTTCGACAGCCCGACATTGTAACAAGTAAGCACGCAATATATTTTTTAACTTAAATTCGTGTGAGGCTTTTTATCTTAAGTGGCGATTTTTAATAACGAGGATTAAGTGACCCTTCCGTTTGTGTATTTGATGCGGACTGGTTTTGACGGCCGAGTATCAGCTGACATCATCCCTATAGTTATATTTAGGCTCAGGAAGTGTAAGCAATGCGTACCTCTGGCAGCGAGCGAGATGAAGGTCTGTGCATGCCTGTGCACCATCTCGGTGTTGACGAAACCCCGCAGCGGCAGCCGCGACAGCAGCAGCGGCAGAAAGTCGTGCGCTGTCACTCCCGCAACGTCCCACTTTAGCTTTGACAGCACCAGTAGCTCCCAACTCTGTTGACAATGAAACAACACATTCATCAAGTGCTTTATAAATAGACGATTTATCGGTCAACATTACACCAGAAAGGTCAATATCGGTGCGCTTGGATAATAAAATAGCATTCCTGTCGCCACATCCGCCGCTATAATCACTAACTCGCTGAGTTTTGCTCGACTTCCCGGAACGGAGCGTAGGTAGTCCCCGCTGCTGTGTTGTGCAATCAAATGAACAATGTTACAGTTTTAGTTCATGTTTTGTTTAGTCTCATTTGGAAACAAAGTTACTTACGTGCCAACCATTAGTTTTTGTATCGACAAGTTCAACACACATTCAGTACAAACATACCGTGTCTTTAACAAGATTATTCCAAACTAAAACGTTGTTGTCGAGTTTGGTATGTTTGTATGAAAGCTCTGCTTTAACGCTTGTTTTTGCTTTACGTGGTGAATTTAAAGATGTAGGCTATATTTTGAACTTTAATATTGTCGTTTAGAGAGGTGACGTGCCATTCTGCATAAATATCGCTTTATTATTGGTACCAATGTAGCCCCAAAAATAGAGCTCTTGTCGAGCGTAGCCTCCTATAAAACAAATGGCAAATCAATGACGACAAACCTGTTCAACATTATCAAGTCGTTATCTTTCGAGAACCAAGCTACAGTTGACCTAGATTAAAAACAACTTTGTTGTATCAAGCTTGTCGTATGATGTAGGTATAACAAATTCGTGCTGAATCTATAAGAATGAAGAAACGGGGCAGAATATCCCTAATATTTGGACGGCCGTTTCATGAATAAGTTGATTATTTTGTGTACGTACACACTCGTACATGTACGCGTTGCATGTCCGTTGACAGATAATACTCGATGTTTACTTAACTCAATCGGCGGGGTCGTCCGCGGCGGCTCTCGACCGACTATACTTCTCATTTCGATGAGCTTAGAGTCGGCATTTGTTCAGCAAGGGATAGCAGTTAGGGCATACAGATTCTCCGCGTATCATGTTTATGAATGAATGAAGTATCATCACTGGAAGTCGAATTAAATCGGTACTGTGTATGTGTGAGAGTGTGCAACACGACGTTACAATGACGCTATCAGATTTAATAAATAAGTATGAATAGGAGCATTTGCCAGTGAAGAACAATATTTATAACGCGTTGACATAGAAGCTAAAAAGAGTAGGTGAGTAAAAGCGGTTAGCAACGCCAGTATGCGGGTCGACCGCGAAATGAAAATATTCGCTCTATCGTTTCACTTGCGACTGGTTAAAAGCTCTTCGAAAACAATGCATTCATAAAATCTTCACCGCAAATGTAGGCAGAGGAGACGGATACACAGATCCATTGGATTGACATTATTTCGAAAACAATAGGTTCTATTTTTATTAATGTCTATGTTCTGAGCCCCTATCAGCTGATCTCATAAATTAGCCGAGTGATTCGCGTGTGTACCGGTGTGGCGGAGCGGCGTGTGTACACAACACACATGTGTGGAGTCGGTCCACCCGAGACGGATGGAATGCAGCTCGTAAAGTTGCAGGCGGGTGTTCATTAGAGTGGCGGAGGCCGTGCGGCGGCGGCGGCCGGGTGCGGCGGCCGCAGCAGTTATCGAACCACGTTACAGCCAATAAAGCGAGCTATGCAAACAGCCCTCGTTGCCCGCAACACACTCGCTGAATTCCACACTCGGTTCCCATGCTTTATCCAATTTCATCGAACGGTGTGACTGCGCCGCTATTAGAATCAAACAATGAGCTCGGTGTCGCGTGGCCACTAGGCTCATGAGACTAAACAACTTCGGAATTTTCCAGATGCGGATGGGAACACGCAGACTTACCGGAGGTTATTAAAAAGTAATGATGAATCGAAATATTTATGCGTTATGAACGTGAACAACTGCTTTGAGACTTGACCGTTAGACCCTATGGAATAACTCAGCCTGAGTACCATCCGATTATTATTACTGTACCTAATTGGAGACAGTCATCGATGAAAACCTCAGGAGTGCAGTATTGAATACAAAATTTGCTGTGAGCGTACAAAACGTGTTAGGCATGTACGATATCGCAATTCTTACGTACGAGTAAGACATTATAACCATCAGCGCATTCCTGTAAAATGATTATATTGACAGTTACAAGTCCCGGCGTATGTACAAAGCGATAAGGTGACAATATGCAATACATTAAACAATGTTAACATAGTTTAATAAGCTCATAAATGCTTATTGAAAATAGGTAATAAAACTGATTATGTAGTGTCGTTACCATGACGGGTGTTTACGTGGATATTCGTGTGACGGCCCGAGGCAGCACAATGGGCACGCACGACTCCGGCTCGCAGGCCGCAGTCCACATCGCGATGCTCCTAACCACAAAATTTTCATTTTTTCTTAGCTCACGGCCACCGCCCGCATAGGATGAGTTGTTGAACAAGTACCCATTGGAATTTTATTACCGTTGAAGGTATCGTTTAGTGGTGAATTGGAGAATAATTGCTGCTCAAACTATAGTCTTTACGATTAAGGAGCAATATAGGTTTTTTGCATAGAGATTGACATTATTGGAGCAAGTAGACGGAAACTCGTCGAGTAAAATCCTATGCAAGCGACGTAGGTATATGGGCGTGATGTTATTAAGCGAGCTAAGTGACACAATTTTCTAACGAGGCGACATTGGCGGCGCGGCGCGGCTGCGCGCTGCACCTTCTCGTGTGCACTGAGGTTATCTGCGCACGCGCTCGTTAACACAATTTCTGTTCTAGCCTAGGTGTCACTCATACTACAAATGCAGTTATCTGAGTGACTGATCATAATGCGAAAGAGCTCGCGGACTTCAGCTAAAAGAAACAAAGTAAAACCGATTGGGAGGCCTCATGAAGTTTTCGAGCCGAGTGGAATGCGACTGGTTCTCCGTCTTTTCAATAGCTGGGCAAATCAACTTTTTGGGTGCAAAGGATACGAGTTGCTTTACTAATCGAAACACAGAGACAGGTCACGTATTTTGCATGAGAAACAGCGTTTTATCAACAAACCTTAGTAAAAACTTTAAGAGAAAAGTCATTGTTTTGATTAGATCATCATTTGATGATCATTTGTTCGAAATTTGATGATTACGAGTATATAAGCAGAGCTTTAGTTAAGTTTTAATTCTTAAAAGTTACGTATATTCTTTTAATTTCTTGGACACCAATCTATCTACCACTACAACAGGTTATAATATTAACAACCAGAGTAGCAGAGTAACTTTGTAACAAACATTGTAACTGTAAGTAAGTATGAGATAATGATGACATTAATAAATAGTGGACGTGTATAACTGAAGTCGTTCTGCCAATACCTAGTAACAACTATACTTACATATATTGGTGTTTAGAAAGTACATATAGTTACTTATGCAGTGCTCACAAGTAGTCGTTTTGTTCTGTCGCATTCGTTCTGACTTCGCGGGGGAAGTTGCATTTGCACCGGAAACAAGCAGCGCCCGCGCCGTGAGATCGGCAAACAACGCGCGTTCGTGCTAATATGCTCATTCCTCATATTCTAAACAATAATTTCCTTTAACAGATTATAGCATTCCAACATTTATTATTAGAACTTTAAATAGGGTAGCTCCTAATAACTAACTCGTAAATTCCCTTCTAAAATTGTATGGTCTGCACCACAATTAAATATCGAATATGAATTTTATGGTATCGAACTTGATTATGCTTGTAATAGTTCTCATTAAAGTTAAATTTTACTGTTAACGCAATATTGAATAGTCTTTTGACAAACTGGCACCGCGCTCGTAAACTTATGCTTCAATTATAATAAACGTTTACAGTGGTAGTGAGGATGTGAGAACGCGCAGGTTTTATGGGCGAACGCTCCGCGGTGCGGCGCGGCGCGGGCGCGGCCAGGGCGCTCGACACCGAGAGCCCCGCATTACAGCCGCTCGGATGCCGGGAACGTGCTCTTTTTGCTCCAGGCTTGCGCCCGCGCCGCCGCGCCGACCAACCGCCAACAACCTCAACAATCAAATCCAACCGATTGTTCACTCACACTCGTAGAGGACGTTACACGTCGTCAACACACATAGTTCTCCACACTTTACAGATCTCTCCGACATTAAAAATCGTAGACGTAGAAAAACAACCACAGGTTAATACGAATAGAGCCGTAATAGCCTCCATCGAGTAGACTTAGATTTAGATAAAAACTTAATTAATTGGCGCAGACTTTTATTAGCTACACTTGGATGAGTAGTTATAAGATGAGCATATTTTTAGTACTCAACGTAAGTATTATGTGCAGGTACAGTTATTGCGATAATAATATGCGAAAGATTCCAAAGAATTGATAAACCGATGATTATAATGAAGTGCAATCGGTCGTTTTTTTCTTTATCGACACCAAAATTATCACAAAAATGTTGATGACTGGTTTAATTCAAGCGTCTACGATATTTCGTAGCGGGTCTACGAAAGTGCTACGAAGCCGATTTTACCTGTGCTGTGCTACAGAGATTTGCTGACTAAAGTTACAAAATGGGAAATTATCTACAACGTAGGTACCGTATGTCTGCTTTTAAGTATATTATATTCCAAAAAATATTCTTTTCCATTAACAATTTTGGGTACGTTTCGAATTTACAGGTAGGCCATGCAATCGATATGTATGTAGGTACACGAATGTGATTAAATTATCATTTTATTTTATGTTAACCGAGTATGGTTGAATATCGTAAGTATCATGAACAATTTATTTATTATTGATACTAAGACGCGATACATTTAACTGGTATTGGCAGTCATGAACGGCATGACTCAGTGTCAGTGAATTAACATAACGCGTATATAGCAGATGAACATTTGCGGAGTCCCACTCACGACTAACGTGTAAAAAATTCAATCGTGAAAAATTAAAAATACCTAGTCAATTTGAACGTGCGATCCATTTACGAGCTCGGTGTCGATCGGGCGAGTTTCGTGAGATGAGATTAGGCGAGCAGTCGCTTGCGGCGCGTGAGAAAAAATAAGCCGCGTGCTTCGCCTGTAATTGGTCTGATTGAAACGCGAGCCTCGTTCGGCGGTTCTTCCGAGAAGTCCGTCGGCTCGTTAGGGGACACTGTCCGAGGGCAGCCCTCTCCCAGACCGCGCCTGCGCGACCCGTCGCATTCCACGACCACCGCTCGCCATACGCACCTACGGTATGTCGTATAATTACAATCATTTCGTATGGACGATTACCAGCGCCCTAATTTAGAGCAAGCGTTGGTACTCAGTAAGTACAGAACATTATGTTAAGTACTTGCTACGAATAAATCAATACTTAACTTATTAATAGGTACCCAATTGTGAAATTGCCGTTACTAAATATGTACTGGTACAAACTACAAGTGCAGAGCGCGGAATGCACTTGCATCGCGGACAGAACGAGTCGTGTATATTATGACGTGCGAAAATGTGGTGTGCACTTATTATCTACGGGACGAGAGGCGACGGACGGGGCCCCGGCGGGTGGCCGCGCCGCGCCCGAAATGCAGCGCACAGCCACGTAATACGTTATAATAAATGCAAATACCTACTACTCATGAAATAATGACGCTCGGCTTCAACTGCCGAACTGGCGACGTCAGTCGCGCTAAACTTTAAAGTTCGTAATGGTATTGAATAATTGAAATAGATAAGCCAAACAAACTTAAATGCCAATGCCCTTTATTAAGATTTGGAAAGTTGTCCACGTGAGTACAATATAGCTAGACACTGCACAAGACCACAGTGAATAATGGTTTGCTCAGAGAACGGTACAAGCTGTGTCAGTGTCGATGCTATGACAGCTGGACAATTAAAACGTAATGTTGCACCCTCAGGTTGCACCGTAACTTACTAATATCTTACTTGATTAACTTTTTCCAATAGCAGTTCCCTACGCTTGGTTTCAATTGAAAATCTAAGTTAAAGTCTTGAAACGTTTACCTACTTAAACCAATAACCAGCCTGTTACATAATACATAACGTAATCTCTCTGTAAATACGGATGAACGGTTTGCATTTTGCGGTTTGCTCACAATTTTTTTTTTTATAGAATATGTGCCAACCAAGGTAGCGATAAACACAAAACAAGGAAAAATAAATAACTACGTTTAGTTAATGTTGGTATCAAAACACCCGACACCGGTAGGAAACACTGGTATCCCACACCGCGCACGACTGCGAATCGGTCTTGACCTTTTATTAATTTTAGATTTAAGAGTGTGGCTAGTTATTTATATCTGTAGTGTTTCGTTTGGTCACCGACGTACTCTATGAATGTTACAAACGTAAATCTTGTATTTTTAATTCTATTAGTCACCTTAGCAAAGAATAGCTAATTTAGTTCACATGGACGACATGACAGGTAGGTACATAAATCACAAATCATAAAGTCGGCGAAGCGCCTACAGTCGATCACTCCATAGATATAATTAATGTTCCGACATAAAATTGGAATTCCAATCTCTCGCGGATGTTCACAGCGCGAATGATTTAGAAATCAGCAGAGTGAACGACACGAAACCACCTAGAAGAGCTAACTGCAAAATTAGTGCATGCGCGTGCGCACTGCAAAAACTCAGCCACACGAAACTGCATGATTAATGAGATCAGCTGTTTCCCGAGACGAAGAAAGTTAATTAAATCTTCATATTACTTCATATGGCAGTGCGCGGCACGCCGGACGCATACTTCGAGTGCTATTGATGTAATTAGCGCTACGCAACGAATATATTGATTGAAGCGTCGATGACACGGCAGGCGGCACGTTGTATTATCATGCGCTGGCGTGATAGCTGCTCATACCTATTGGATTAAAGGCTAAAGTTATAGGTACTTACGCATAGGTCGGTGAGTGTGATACTGTTGGCGGTGTAGAAGACGAGGAGCTCAGCGGGCAGTGCGCGCGCGCCGGGCTCGCGCAGCTTGGACGCCAGCAGCAAACACGCCGTGCCCAGCAGCTGCACCTGGTTCTTACTGACGGCGCACGTGCTCAGGAACCGATCCAAGTAAGAGATAGCTAGTGGGAACACCTCCTCCTGGCACCCCTGGTCTTCACATACCTGCAAAATAGAACAATGTTAATAAACTTTGAACGGACCAACTGTTTTGTTTCTAAGAACCTACGCGGTGGTACCGCGCCCAGGCCATTGCTTAGTTTATCATCCGGAATTCCTGATAACCTATATATTAAATGGAAATACACACTTATTGCGATAAATACAGCGCGCGTTACTTTCCTGCAGCAGTTATACGTTCCTTATCAACGTTAATGGTTCCTGAACGTGCTGGACTAGGGCCGGAACTGTTCGTGTTTTGAACCAATAATGGAACCATTTAACACAACTACGGAATTTAGGGATACAAGTTGGCCATCTCGATATTCTTGTTACTAGTTACAATGAGACCCGGAAACATTTGGTTACGGGACCCTAACAGGTCTGGAATACGCGGAGCAATAATCGCTTCGAACACAAAAGTGTTGTCTTTCCTTGTTCAACATTTATAAATTTTAATTAAAACATTGCGATACCTACTGTTGAGCAGATAACGCTTGAAACTTTACATATGAATACGTTACATGGTGCTGGATATATTGTGAAGGGTCAAAGTAAAATCAAATCATTTCCATAAACGTAGGTACCGTAAAATGGAAAGCAGGGAAAAGCGAAAGGAGACGGTTCCAAAGTAGTCATACTCATAAAGTAAGTAGGTACCTACCTAGTTAGAGAGTGTCATGAGAGACGGAACGTCGCAGATTGTTCCCGGCATAGTTTCGCACGGTAACGCGACTCGCGAACCGGCACGGATCCAATCGTATCACCGTGAAAACAAAACATGTACCTACTAGGTATAACGTATAGCCCGTTGCATACCGCTCAGACTCTCACGCTCTACCTCGCCCATAGGTAATTAACTATCTCAACCGACTATATATCCTGATTCATGGGAGTTATCTATCTAACAATATCATTCTCCATGCATTCTACGAGTGCACCAGAAGAAGCCCAAATAAAGGACAACTCGTTATAACCGAATAGATAAAAAACGATTACAGAATGAGAAACAGAATTAAGTGTCTTGGTAAGTTCGTTCTTCACATTGGTAACTGTCGAAGCATAACGAGCGAGGGTCTAATGAATGGCACAGGCGGCTATAAAACAGAGCGATTATCGTAATACCTATTACTGGTTATTTCAGTAAGATCCACGGCCAACATTTGCCGGATCGTGGTCTGCCTACGTCGTTTTAACACACATTTACTTAGGTAGTATAAAAGAACACATCGACAGCGGAATAAAAAGTTGCGATCGTTATTTAGATAGTGGGTAGGTACCTATTACAAAATGTAATAATACGGATTCCGTGCACAATCCTTGGATCGTCATAATATGTAATGCTTTTTGGGTGCGCTTGATGATTAAACATAAAAGTTAACGCGAGCACGTTGGAGATGTCATTGACCCGACAGACTGTGAGGATCGTTTCGGTCTGCTTGTGCTGAAACGTCGGTATGCGACTAGTTTAAGTGCAAGCACGAGGTGAGCCGAGGTGGCGACTGCGCCGGCTGCCGTGCGCCGTGAGACCATGCGCGCATGTGCGTGGTGCCGGTGCGCGCCGTGCGTGACGTCAGCGCGCCGGCCGGCTCCACGTGGCGACCAACACTGCTCAATCATCTAAGCACTACTCGCCCTACAATACCATCTACTACTACGGTTGGTCCACAGAACATTAGGCAAATTACGACATCCGGAACTTTAAGCGAGTAAACTTTACTACCTACTACTAGTTAAATCCTACTAACTACTAATCAGCAAAGATCATAATAAATTACACGTCATGTAGGCCACTGAATACGAACAATGACGTTGGTGTGCGCGCTAGTAATTATTTATATGTACATATACAAGCAAAGATAAGTGCGCAGCGGAGCGTCAGCTGTGTGCGTGTCAAAATCAGCTGATTATTCAAATAGAACGAGCGGAGTCGCATCGGTCGGCGACCGCGCCCGCCGCGCCTGCGCCGCCGACGGGGCCCCTCGCACTCAGCCGCACTGCGCACGCTCACTCGACTTACTCAACTAAGTACCTACATACCTACTTCATGCTTACAACTTACACCAACAAACTGATCTGACAAACACTGGTCATGTTCTCGAGATATTCACGACGAATAAGTAGGTAGGTAGTTATTGTTATTCTTATAAGATTCTAACATGTGGAACGAAACAGTGATCAGCTGATCGTGTAAACAAAGTCGTAACGTCCAGCTTAGAAATAGCTGCGTAATCGCTTGAGGTTTTTCATAAACACCATCCTGCAACAACACAAATGCAACACTCTTCCACTATTCTAGAATGGAGGAACTGTCTCCGAGGAGCCGAGGAGTCACAGAGGCGGCGTGAATGAGGTGAGGGGGCCCGTCAGCAGACAGTGGCGAGAGCATACGGGGGCCACTGGTGCCGCCGGCGACGGCAGGGGAGTACCTACACGTGGCCGGAAAACGAGACAAAATGGCGATCGTTCGGGTTGCGCGATCCGCGGATGGAGCGGTGTGGGTGCGGCATGCGCGCGGGTGCGCTCACCTCTAGCATCCACTCGGCGACGAGGCGGCGCATGTGCGGCGTGACCTCAGCCTGCACGGTGCCGAAGTAGTTGGCGGTGACAGCGTAGCGCTCCTCGGTGCGCAGCAGGTTGTCGAGCACGCGGCGGCGCAGCAGCACCGGGTCGGGCGCAGCGGCGCGGTGCGAGCGCGGCGCCGGCGCGCGCGCGCTGTCGCTGCTCTCGGGGCTCACGCGCTCCGCACACAGCAGCTCCATGGTACACCGCACTGCGGCTTATTGACAGCTCGCGTCGCGGCCGGTGTCGGCGTATTGTGTCGGACAGCTGATCGTGCGCGAGCGGCCGGCGTGGAGCGATGCGCGGTGTGTTGCGACCACGGCGAGTGCGCGAGTCGCAGTGAGCCGCCGGTAAGCGCCTCGCCGCCGAACATATGATCGGAGCAGCGCGGGGGAAGCGCGGGGGCGGGGCGGGGCCCGTGAGGCCCGCACGCAGGTTTCTCCCATTCGACGTTCAAATAATAATACATAACATGTTTTCTTGCTCGCTCACGCTCTGAAGTGCTTCTCACTCGATCTCGATTCTTGCTTCTCATTCTATTAGGTACTTACGTACCTACTTACTTACAATATAAGATGAATTCCACGGATTGAATACCTACGTATAGGTACCTAATAGCATATATATAGTACACTATGTACCTAGATCGGAAACCCTAATGAAAATTTTCGGAAATCCTAGGTACAAGTTAACTTTTTATTTCGCATCAAATACAGTACCTACCTATTGAACTGTATAAACTTGAGTTGTGTTTACAAGAGAGCAGCAATGTAATCACGGCATATCTTCGGTGGCCGGTGGGGCGGCCGGCACTGGCGCCGGCGGCCACTGAACTTTTGACATCGCCTAGGTTAGGGCGGGCGACAGTCTGTCACTGCAACGCGCTAGGCATAAGCACTGTAGCACAGCAGCTTGCAGACCTATAGGTATAGATAGCTATTGACTAAGTACTTATCTCTTTAGTTTTCATCAAAGGTAAATAAAAATAGAAATGTCAAAGGTCAAAGGACGACCTGTCGTTATGAAAGATGAACTTTCTACCTATTTCCTTTGAAAAGGTAAATAAAATTTCGAATTCGTAATTTGTAACAACTTTCAAGTTATTATCGTCGTGAAAATACCTCATACGCTCGTTACACAGAGCAGGCTATCCGCTACGATAAGAATAAACCGTCGTGCAGACTGGCGCGACGCGACTCTAACAAAACAATTTTAAGAAAACTTCACGGTAGCAAAATAATTACGGGTGTCGCGTCGCGCCAGTCTGCACGAGGCTTAACGATACTAGCTGCGCCCCGCGGTTTCCCCCGCATAAGTCTCGATCCCGTGGGAACATCGGGATCGGGACAAAAAGATAAAACTCCTATGTCCAAACCCAGGTCATGGTCTGCCCATGTGCCAAATTTAATCTAAATCCGTCCAGCCGTTTTAGCATAATTTTACTAAAAAGTTCCCACTGCTGGTCTGCTGCTGCTGGAGGGACACAGGCCTTCTCTCTTCGAGAGGGAGTGGGCTGTAATCTACCACGCGGGCCTAGTGCGGATTCGCAGATAGGCCGTTTGAGCGTGAAGCGTAACACACTAACTTTCGCATTTATAATACGTATTAGTTAGGATAATTTCTGCGGTCACCAAAACAATTCAATCTGTAAATCGGCACTGGTGGCACCCCATTGTATGGAGCTTGTAGGCTGATTTAGTGCATCATCATCACCATTCTCTTGCCTTTAAAACCAATTTACTTTGGGGTTGGTACATTTCTTTTTCTTCCATACTTCTATTAAGGCTTGTGCAGACCAGCGCGACAAGTCGCGCTGGTCTGCACAAGCTTTTATTCGTCATCTCGGTTATTTATTGATTTAAATAACGAGAGTTAAGAGTTAGTTACAATTTCCCCAAGGGATGTGGATGCCCATGAATTCAATTTCACCCTGTATACAAGTAGGTACTTACACCAGAAAAATAATATAACGTAAAGTAAATAAAATACTATAAAACATACTTACACTGAGCGGGTTTGATAGCTTTCTGATTCGACAACGATTCGACAAAGTTCATGTTACTTACTTTATAACCTCTTCTGTCTTGTAGACACAAACTTTACGTAGATAACTTTATCCTAAACCGTGGTCAAAAAATTACCTAGTCAACAGTTTTAGGTATGATGCGATGCGATGCGATAGACTTACAAAGTACCTATACTCCATAGGTTTAGGTAGTTGAATAAAGATAACGAAAAAAAACCACGTGACGAGACGGCTGTCCAGTAACCGACTAAACGTAATACCTGTCACTTCAATTGTCATGCTACGTCACAGTTGTACTCTTCAATTTAGTAACGTTATAATTCGTTGACGTTTAGAGTTTGAGCTCTGTACAGTAGACAAATTACAAAATATTAAATTACAAATTACAAAAAAATTGTACGCAAGCAGTAACATTTACGAAGAGTCGTTTATGAACAAATGATAAAGTTTAACATACATAAATAAAAGAGGAAACTATTGTAACAATCTAAATAAATTTAGTTTGGTTTATCGTATTTTTTAACAAGAAAGTGTCAACTAGGTATAAAAACCCTTTTTACGATTTGTTTACCTTTCTATTCTATTTTTATTAAATGGCAAGCAAAAGCCGATGTCGACTATTCTCCCAAAAAACAAGTGTGAATGACAAAAAACAATAAAAAAATAATAAGAGTAATCAATAATTATAAGAAAAAATAACAACTGAAGACACAATTGTTTACCTTTATTTAAACTACCTAAAGGAGTATAGGTATCGTTACTGTCACTGTCAAGCATTTTTAACCCCAGACGCAAAAAGAGGGGTGTTATAATTATAAGTTTGACAGCTATGTGTGTTTGTATGTGGCACTGTAGCTCCTAAACGGGTGAATCGATTTGTATGCAGTTTTATTTTAATTTGAAGGCAGTTTTTCTAACAAAGGTTATTAGACATGTTTTATCATAATCGGTTAAGCCGGTTGAAGACTATCAGCTCTTTTCTAGTTGATGAATGGATATGAGCGTCTTCTACAGGTCTGATCGATTTGAAATTTGGTATTTTGTTACTTTAATGATATTAGAAAAACATAGTAACCTTCAACTGTTGCTGTAGCATCATCTGGAATTTTCAGGATACCCAACTCCCTTATCAACTTACAGCACGGGTATCGTGTTTGAGCTCATTGGAATGGTCTCAATGAATAGGTTATAGATAGATGATGAACAGGGTCTGGTGATGTAGTAGGGCAGAGAAATTAGGAAATGTTCAGGTAGGGGTGCCTTAAAAAAAAAAAAAAAACTTTCATTTGTTACCATTTTATTTTACGAATATTTTATTTATTATGGGACAATAAACAGTTAAAATATAAAATATTTACAAATAGCAATAATATAGGTCCATAAGTAGTATTAACAATATTGCAGCCATTGTATTGCATTGTACACCTACTACTTACTTACTTGTTCCATACGCTATCATTTTATCGAGGTATCCTATCGTTTTTGTGGTAATAAAAGATAGGATACCTAACTGCGTACACTTTTCGGTTTTAGAGGTGGCTCAGGTGATATTTTTTTAGTAAGGATGGCAGTAAAATGTCAATGACATAATTACCTTTATCAAAACCATTGATTTCTTTTTACCGTCTGAAATTATCCCTCCTTGTTTGGAATTGATTAGAAGGTGTAACGTTCGCCCATTAAGGGGAAAACGTCAAGGTAGCCCGCGAAATCCAAATTTTCTTACGTTTTTTTGCATTTGCAGGTCATTATCATGTTGTACGAGTATGTTGATCTTAATAATTATGATTCGCGGCCGTATCAAATGTTTATTTATAGAATTATGATCATCAAATTGATCAATACAACTCTCTAAGTTCATATAAGTAATCCTATTGAATGACTATTTCATGAAATCATGACATTTGAGGATTATGCTAACTTAAGGAGTTGTATTGCCGATTCTAATTATTATAATTCTGTAAAGCCATATTTGTGATGGTCGCGAATCATACTTTAATCAACATACAACCTGACACTGACTTGCAAATTGCAAAAAAACGTAAGAAAATTTGTATTTCGCGGACTAATTTTTAGCGCATCCGTTCACTATAACTTGTACGTTGCCGTCATGTTGGCAACATTGCTTGTCAAGCTTAGTGTCAATACTAATAGAGTTCAAAATGGCGACTGACAGAACAGTACTACCCAACGCGTCACGGGTCAAGTTATAATGAACGCACTGTACCTTCCTACATGACGTCGAAATCAAGACAAAAGTCGGAACTGGCGCAATCCTCAATAATAATTAAGTAAGTGGGTTAGGTACCTATTATTATTTAGTTGTTATTTTAGAGTGTAGAACATTATTGTGACGGACGGGCTGGTTGGATGCGAAGGTCAAAGAGGTTGTATACGTGTCCAGGTTTATTCCAGTATTAGGATAGGCCTCTCCTGTTTCAGGCGGCGCTGACGTCCTGCACTACTACTGACTGATTGTGAGAGGGAATAACAACACCATTGCACTGATAATTCTTCTAACGTTTTCAGGAAGCTATTTTCGGGACTCTTCTGGTCTACTGGTTGATGTATTATACTAAAGGTTCTATGGCGATGACTACGAATTCTTATAATGGTGCGTGAGCTTAGCTACAGCGCACTTTTACCTTACAGAAGGCCGTGCATCGCTTCCTGTTCTAAAGATTTATTTATTTCTAAATAGGTACCTACGCTATGTTTACATTCATTTTGTACGATGACTAAACACCCTTAAATATGTAGCTATACATGGCGTTAATTCTCTAGAAGTTAGGTCCAGGGCTGGGTCTCGCTCTAGATGACCTGGACGCACTAAAAATATAAAATTTTGGTTATGTAGGTAAGTAATCTAATTGAAACGATTTATGGTCGTATTTACGACTTTCATACAAAATTATCATTTGATTACAATTTGTATGCTAACTAGTACTATTAATATCTATACTATCTATGAAGTTAAGTTAATATAAAGATTCTATACAATTTAGATTGTTTGGTGACGCATCATCGCGAACAATTTTTAGATATCGAAAGTCGCCATGGAACCGATTCTGGTCGGGGAAGTCCCGCAACGCCTGCGCATTCCCACAACATGTACACATACAAAACTAAGTGTAAGTACACACGACTTGGCGATAATAAAATAATAATATACCTACCTAGTAGTAAGCTCAAAGCTTAAAGAATAAGGATAATAAATACTTAATTTAGCACAAAACTTTAGCACTTTAACATAACAAAAGCACAATAATTATTTTTGCAAAAGACGGAAGAAATTTTTTAGTTTAATTCATGAAAAATTGGTATTTAACCATAAATTCCTAATTTGATTTATTTTGACATGAAATTAGGTTAACTGCAGTATGAGTTTCTTGATTATCTAAACTTTAATAATTAAATTCGGCTACCCGTAACTTAACTTCTTCAAGTTAAATGGATTTTCCATTAAGTTTGAAACGGGCTGGAAAAGTGGGAATGTGATTGCATTGCATTGTGATTTCTGGGGGTATCTAATTAAATTATTAGGAAGAAATCTGTACCTTTCCTGATAACAATATTACATAGTGATTGTTTTGTTAATTATTTCTGGTTTAATTACTAATTTCACCACATACTCAATCAGGCCCAGACTAAGAGACCCGTGACCCCTAGGCACTCCCAATCCCGAAGCAAAATGTAGCACCTCGGATAGGTTAGTTTTCTTTTGACTATTCAAACAGTAATAGGACTTACTTTGTCGACTTATGCAAGAAGGTTAAAGAATTAAGAGGAACTAAGATGCTCGAAAATTTACAACCCGCTTCGAAGAGGTTATGTAATCTAACCTGGTTAACCTGGCCCCGGCAAGCTACCTGGTCAACCTGGCCCTGGCAAGCTACCTGGTCGGGCTAGCTGGTCCCCTAGGCCAGGGCCATGTAGGCCTAGTCGGCAATCCGGGGCTGTACTCAATAACTCACAGCGTCGTAGAACTTAAAAAGCCGTTAAACGCAATAAAATATGAAATTCCAACATTACGTTTAAGCTTTTAGCAAGAATTTATTTAAAATAAAATAGATAGATATACATTTTATACGGAAACTATTTATAAAAGTGAGCGTTTCATGTTTCGTTTAAATGAGTTTAGGTTTCCGACCCGCAATCGTTAGAATGTACCACAAAAAATTTAATCGATTTTGCCATTCTGCTGTGGATAAAATACAATTCATAGGTTTTTTAACTATTATAAAACATGAAGAGTTCGATAAAGTCATACCAAGTTAGCATACCTACACCGGTTAACTAGGCACAATTGTATCAAGTTTAAAAGTAAAAAAAAGTTCTTGCGCTTACGCAACGAACAGGTATGTAGATGAAAACTTACAAGTGACCTAGATTCCTGCATAAAGTGTGGAAATGGAGCGGAAAATGCGTACATATCAGTTGTTAGATAGTACTCGCCACAACATGGAAGTAATGCAACTAGGAGAATTATATTTTCTACCGCGCAGACATTTCTAATGACATTCAATCGTAGACCGTGGATCATCCAAAATCATAAAAACTGAAAGAAATCTGAAATTTTAATCGTCACGGTTTTTTTGACGCTATGACTTCTGCTGTAGCCACGATGGAAGCCTTTTTAGAGAACCTAAGTGGAATTCAATTAAAGGCGACCGACTTTTAATTATTTTATACTGAAGATCACGTCTAAACGAGTACCCAGTGTTAATCATTTGAAAAAAAAAAATGTTAAATTAGAGCATTTTCTTAATATTGAATATTTTAGATTTAATAGTGAAATTAATTTATAAAGTTACCTATGTCTAACGCGGATAAAAAACTGAGAATTACGCAAAACTATCAAGCGTAGTTTTCTTAAACCTTCACCATTTTAAAGATAATTTACTCGTAATTATTGATCTTTTAGTATACGCGTTTTATTAAAATACCTTTTGTTTTATGTACGAGTATACTAAATTAATAATGCGTGTAATTTGGGACAGCGCTCCTGGATGTGCGAGTCCTATTACTGGCTGGACGTATGACGTGTAGCGTGAGCTCAGTACAGAACACGCAAGCTAACCACTCAAGGTCACTGGCATATATCTGCGTCTTAAGCAATGGGGTTTAAGTCTCAGAATGTTAATTATATTCTTAACACATTTATGTAGCTGTTCTTTGTCTTATTCGCCGTAGCCGCCAACGTCCATTTCTCTAAGAACGTGTCTATAATATCTGGTAGCTAATTACTGAACGTTAGTGATCGATTGTCGATTTGTTCTCATTGTTGTTGAATGTCAACGGCCATATAAAAGCACTTGCTTGTGGCAATACCAGCGGGTCGATCAACTCCTTCGCGGGTTTTTTTGCTAATTCAATTCCGAGGTTTGCGCAGGCGCAGGGCTTGGTGCGCAGGAAGTGCGCTATAACCGCGCGTCATTAATCACCGACTAGCCGGCTTCCTTCACTTCACTTGGCCAATATGAGGGCGACACTTTTATTGTTTCGCGTATTTTTAATTTTTATTGCATACGCCTCGTTTTACTTTCTTTCTGCGGTCGACACAACAGCTTCAGCACTAAGATAAAACGCTCGTAAAAAGCTAAGAAGGTACTCTACTTTTTGTACAATGTGTCAATTGTAACGATTTAGTTTACAATTATGTAGGGACCGGCCATCAGTAGGCAGCAATTCTTCTAGACCTTTGACCGGATACGCGCTTAGTTTCCTTACTTGTATTGAAATGAGCTTGAGCGCAAACAATGATCAGAATTCCAAAACACGGCAATAATATGGAATGCTTAGTGCGAGCGGGACATCACTCTTTCTTGGAACCACGACACTGCGTAATGGAACGCGGCAAAATGGAATGCAACCGGCAACGTTGATCGGCCGAACCAACCACTCTTTACGAAAAGTAATAAGTAACTAGGGAATATCTTCTTCAAACTACACATACATAATGATAAGAAAATCATTATTTACTTGCATTGATCAATTAATCTCTTATTATATCGCATACATTTATTTTCCACGTGATTGGTTTTGTATGAAGCTGTCAGAAAATTAATGTTGGGAATTAAACTTTATTTTATCTCGATTGATGTACAATCCATAGTTAAGTCGAAATCAATACCTAGAATACCACCTTGACTAATGGAAAGGAAGGACGTTGATCTTGATTGTTAAACACACATATCTATAAACTCCTTATTTGACTAAATACATAATTATTCCAATTTCGATAGATCACATAATCACTATTGAAGTATGTACCCTCACTAAGCTTTTTCAAGCCAAGCTACTGGGCCGGACACGTCTGCCGCATTTCGATTGAGTTATGCATGCGCTAAAATCTACCACGATGTGGGTCCCAAAAAACGTCCGTCGACATCGAGGCAGACCCAAGTGAAGATGGCGAGACGAGCTTGACGCATACTGCCAGGATGGGTCCAAACTAGCTCAAGACAGAGAGGAGTGGAAAGAAGAAAGGAAGGCCTTTGCCCTGCAGTTGGAAAACACAGGCTAAAATAAAAATAAAAGCTTTTTCAACTTCTCACGGAACTTACAGTCAACTTAGGAGCACAATTTAGAATATCAATCAATGTTAAGTGGGTTTTGTATGTTTAGATTTTGTTACACACACATAACATAACATCACGCCTGGATTCCCCGAAGGGTCAGGCAGAGGTGTACCTATAGTACACCCACATTTCGCCAGTTATGTTTGAGTCCCATTTAATAGGGGGCGAGCCTATTGCCATCAACCGGGCACAAATCCAGACTCCGGGCTGCTTCTGAAAAATTCCAGATGGAAAAACCCAATAACACTGTACCCGACCCGGGAATCGTGTATTTTGGTACGAACATTTGAAATTGAGCAATTGTCTTTTAACGATGTCAAAAAGAAGAACATCTCGACGCTATTGCAACACAGTTAGGAGTAAGTATAATATTTTCTAACGGATTTACTTTACAACATCCGTAGTCATTAATTTCATTGTTGTTTGCACAATGTGTCGTGTAATTAAATCATTTGCACATGCAGTTGAGATCTTCAAAAGCTCCGTATGAACAAGTCCAACACCCTAATTTAGACTTATACCTTATACATAAGTAACTTAATATGTTTTACAAATGTTGTGTCTGTCAAGAGTTCCAATCAAACTAAGTATCTAAAGTATTACAATACAACAAAATATTTATGAATAAGTCCCTCAAAATAATTAAAATGAAAGTTTGGGAACGTAAGAAGCGTGGCGGCTCTCTCTGGAGGCATCATTTCCGTCGCGTCGTTCCGCTCAGATGTCCACGCTCCACGGTAGGATCATGGACCTCAAAATCACAATAAAACACGCCTGTACCCACAATGTTTTTCTCAGTAACCGTTTGACAAGTACACCCAAGTTTTTTTGGTCTCAATCACAATAAAAGTTCCGTCACTGGCTTTAGAAATCTCGTTTTCCTGAACTCTTTTTCATTGTGCGCCGGAGTCTCGTGTTTTGGAAGTCATTCTGTATCCGATCTGTTGCTTGGCTTGGAGGCGGTTTTTTGAATGTACTAAATTGATTATTTTTGTTAAATTGCCACTTTATTTAGTAGGTATTACTATTCATCTGTGGTATCACCTAAATAAGGTTTTTAGAAAATTTAAAACCGCTTCGGAAAAAGGTGTGGAGTTTAACTTTAAGAATTTTATATTAATACAGTGTCCAGGGTCAGGGTCTGAACATCGGTTGGTGGATCTGTAGGGTAAGATGTATAAAAGCTGATGGTTTGCAAACTACTTGGTACCTACCTCGCAGCCCACCCACCTAACATGGCCGTTGCCCAGAAAAACGAAGTCAAACAAACATGCACACGAAATAATCTACAAACTAACTCGTTGATTGTGCACATTAACGTTTTTATTCCATTTGCATATACCTACGTTTATCAATAAAGTAGATTAGATAATCACAGCACTACACAACCTATAAAAGCTAAAAGGCTACGGGCAGGAACTTAACGTGCAATTTAAACATGTCCAGAGGCCAGGCATCAACGCGTTTGTTTCGCCAAGTTTGTTCCAATGTTGATCAAAGGCCCGAAACACTGTGACAGGTTTAGCGGCATTTTGCACGCAACCCACCGCTTATTAATACCACAAATTACATCGAACTGCCGAGAATTATCCAAAGATTGACAACTCCGATTAATAAATAACTTGTGCTATAGTACGTTTCTGTCCGTTTCAATGTTCTGCTTGGTCCAGTACAGTCGGCTACATAGACCGCAAGACACTCGGTCAGAGCGTAGCCACTAATTTATTTTCCCATCGGAAACCGTGGGTCCACTACGAAAGTAAAACATAACAGCTTTTTTTAACGTTGTGGTTTTTTATAAAGATCGTTTCTTTAATTACATGTAATTAATCAAGAAACAACTTGTAAACGTTGTCTTTGAATTCCCAGGCAATTAAATTTTGGCAATCGAACCTTTTTTTGTGAAGAAATCTTTTGTGATTTTGTAGATCATCCATTTGTCTTTCAGTTTTCATTTCAGCACAGTACATAACTCGCTAATAGTTTGCAAAACGGTCTTTGTTCTTTACTTCCGGGTGAAAATGGGCATTTATTCACAATTGTGGTACCCAGGTTCCGTAATGGGTATCCATTAGTGGGCCTCTTTGGGAACGATTCTTCACGGCTTTGGTTGGTAGGGCAGTCATGGCCGAATTGAAAAAAAGCGACTAGAGACAGCGGCGTGCGTTGACCTGGTAATGTTTACTGTCCTTGATCGGCGCGGACGGCGGCGTCCGGAGTGACGTCACTTCGGAGGTGCTGATGGGTTTCAGCTACGAGTCGAGCGAGTGGTTCCACTGCGCGAGCGCCGCCCGCCGTCGTCAACTTGCTGCTCACTGCCTTCAATCTCTCATAGCGTTCCTAAGTATATTTAACCACCTAATTTGAAAGTCAATTAAATCAATATTTACTGCCGACTTATACTTAAGTATTACCTAAACGTTTTATGAACGCACACTGCCGATCATAATTTTTGCCGAATATGCATAAATGTAAAATAAAACAAATGCTAATAATAGAAGTTCGGCGAGGTTGTTGACCTCTGAATTGTCGAGCGTAGCTAGTGAACAATTCCATGAAATACCTAAATAATTATTTTGTTATGGAAAATCACCTAACTGAAGCCAATCTATTGTAAATTATTTTAATTTAACATTCTCACTTGATTTAGTCCATTAATTTTAACCGATTATTTTATTTAGACAATGCACAGTTTGCTGTTAAACAATAGGTAATAAAATCTCTTAATTATTAAGGTCTTAAAGGACCCGTTTTGGTTTTTAAAATGTACGTTAAAAACTTTTAAAATAATCTAAGTATGTATAGCTTTTCACCTGAATATGCAGCCTATAATGTTTCCACTGCCAGGAGACAGGCCCCTATCTGTGAGAGGGAGTGGGCCGTAATCCACCACGCGGGCCCAGTGCAGGTTCGTTCGATGTCACATGTCTTAGAAGTTTTAGTTCTAGGATATGCCGGTCTCCTCACGATGTTTTCCTTCACCGTTTTGAGAGCAGTGGTGATGAAATAATGTACACAAAGTAAAGTGCCTGTCAGGGTTGGAACTTACGACCTACAACTCGTAAGTAGGGGCCGTTACCACTGGGCGACCACTGCTCTCTGTTTTTCGCCTACGTATTACATAATCTTTTTTAGTAAGTTTGGAGCACTACCTAATACCTATCTTATCTAAGTATTTACGGAAGACGGCAGGCAGTGACCAGTGAGACAGTCAGTGTTCCCTTCCTGGGGCCAGTAGTGACTTAGTATCATGATGTCATCCTCGTCCTTAACAAATGACAGCCATTCATTGACGTGAGTTGTCGTTATGTTACTAAACTTGTGAGCAATTTAATCTCGACTTATATCTGTGCTCGGTTCTCGGAATGCTTCATTTAGGTAATTCTTAATCTTACAGATCCATGCCGAAACTACGGAAATTACATTCTGTTTGTTATTTAGAATAAGAGAAAAAAATATTAAAGGTCTGAAATTGCTGTGTAGAGATTGAAAATTAAAAAAAAATAAAAAAGATTTAATGTTTAGTTTCGTTTAATATGTTCTATTTTATTTTATTAGTTTTCGGTACACCAAAATGGCTTGCTTCATGAATTTACAATGGCATATTCTGTCAACATCGCTTGATAATTAACCATTCATTTATTAAACTTTTCTGTGAACCATTCGACCGATTAGGTACGTAATAAAGTTCTTTGTTTGGACGTGGCCGGGCAGCTAACGGGAGAGTAACGTCCTATGGGAGGTACGTTATGGTATGGCGCAGGTAAGGCACTGGACACTGGTACATCCACATAGTTGCGGCCAGATCACGGTGGATCACACACTTTTTGCCGGGCGGCCGGCGGCGAAGGTCGACTGAGGCGAGCCACGAGCGATCTAGCATTCCAACCGCTATGAATGAATAGTCGCTCGACTGGTCGGGTGGCGCATACTAAGTAACTTCAGATTAATTTGACAACAAACATTTAAGTTGGCAAAAACCGGAATAGTTGCCGGCACCCCGCCCCGTGGGAACTGCGGGCCCAAACGTTTGTCTCCGATGATTGTCCGATTAATAAGTATCTGCCCATTTAACGTTCCGTTTATTTCTCGCTTTTCATAGCGTGATGTGAGGCCAATTCGCCTTACGATTTTCTGACACGACAACGTATTCAGACACGCTACATGGCAGGCTTTACCAGGATGTGTCTTAACTTTTACCTATCCGCCGTAGTATTAAAAATACTTTAGGAGTTATTGACATTTGATAGAGCGGAATAGTTTTTTAGTTCGGTATAGTAAAAAGCCTTCATCAGAAAATGTTGCATTCAGCTACTTTTAATTTAAGAATTTTCTACTGTTGGCAGTCCACTTGTTGTAACAAACCTACATGATACAGCCACGGCCCACCTTTCCAAACATTTTGCTTCCATGCTTCCTCACTCCGCAGGCCACGATGGTAGTCTGCACGGCATTCGATGACATAACTAGAGAACCAACTACTAGTGTTATTGTCGGAGCGATGGCAACACTTAACTGTGGGAATGTATCCGTTAGCGCGGCACCGGCGCGGGCGACTGCATTGACGCCCGCCCACGTCCCTCTGACATCGCAGATGAGTTTTATTGCCAGTCCTGAATAATTGATGCACTCAAAATAGGATTTCCGTAGGAGAGATTAATAAATATGAATCAGAGAAATACTCTTCCGCCTGTTTATATAAAAGGATTTGGTAAGAATGGTTGCTAATTTCACAGGATAGAATGTATTCTGTGACATTAGCAACCATTCTTATCTATTCAATAGATAGTATTAGCTAATGTTGTGAGGCATGTATTTTGTTAAATCTGGGATTAATGTACGGCGTTTGAAACCAAACAAAATGCTGGATGAAGGCCAGATTAATTAAATAGCTACTAGAGAAAGGGTTGCTGAAGAATGAGGCAGTTTTCCTTGCCCTGACCATGCTGATCCAAAGATTAGTGCGTGACTAAGTTCCCTTTATATCTACTGCGTGTTGGATAACATAAAAGTAACTCATTGTTATGACGATGGTGATCGAAATGGATAAATTTAACGATTGAGCCAAGGACATGTCAAGAACGTTACTTACTTGTCCAAAATTGAATAAGTGATATGTATAAAAACATAACTATCCAAGATAACCGTACACAACAAAAGGTTGTTTTTGAATAAATATCTGCATATTAAATTAAAATCGTTAAAAAGTCTAAAAGGATTTGTCGATCTGTCAATGGTCTACGTACCTTTCAAATTATTATAATAATTTATGTATGCTTAGTTGGGAAAAAATATTCAAGTACATATTTGATATCGGTATAAAATAGGTAAAATTTCGAATTAAAATTCCCTAGGCGGTCCTAGGACCATTTCACCGAATCTTTTTTTAAACGGCCCAAAATACCTTAGTTAGACCTATCACAACTTTTTCTTATTGTATCATTGAGTTAAATGTAGTACATAGTACATTTATTCGTAACTCAATGTATTGTATCTTAAAATTCTCTAGGTGCTCCTAGGACGAATTCACCGAACCTAGGTACTTTTTTTAAACGGTACAAATAACCTTAGGCCTATCACAACTATTTCTTATTGTATCGTCAACATTCTGCTTAGTTAATCAAGAAATAAATAAAATCAGCTCTACGCGAAGCTAAGTTCTACACGAACACACTCCTAATTTCCAAGTTATCAAATGCTTTATCTATTGATCATCTCAATGTATTTAAATCATAATCGGATACCAGTTCGCCGGAAGCGAATGGTTGTAAACTTATAAATTCCCCATGTAATGTTAGTACCTACAGCCTTGATGGCTATGGTGATTATGTCACGGGCACCATGACATATTCCGAAGCCGTAGCGCCGTAAAAATGTGATGGAACCTTGACAGTTTGCGTCTTCCTGGCTACAAGCAAGATGGGCTTGAGGATGAATATCAATGCTGGAGCTACTGTAGAGAATGGCCCATGTTAGAAGAATTTTAATAGGTATTATATCCATCTAAATAACCTATCTAGGTTGGACAGGAACTAGGTGTTTTTAAACGAATTTCTTGGAAGAAAAAAATAAAAGAAAGGATGGGTCACATGTCATGGACTTGCCAATAATGTTTTTTTGTTTAAAGACTGTTCGAAAGCCTTTGTCAGTTCCAAACTTATCTATGTTAAGTATAGTCGTCAGCAGATATAACCATAGAAATATAAAAACATTATGATTACTTAACACTAAGTTACTTTTCCTATAGCTAAGCTAAGCTACCATGTTACTGGTAGAGGAACACTGTCACACTGTGTGTCGTTAACTCGTTACATACAATAGGTACAACCTGTCGTACTCACACAGTCGTTATAGCGTTGTAGACGGCGCTGACGTCACTCGCCGTTGGCCGTTAGGGCAGGTTCCAAGTTTGAAACTCGCCTCGCATAACGTCTGCCTGCATATCTTCGCTCGCTCGGTAAAAGCTTTCAACAATCTGGGCAAGTGTGAGCTGGCTTTGGATTAAATTTTCTTGAAAGAAGAGGTTGTTTTTGGTGTTGTCAAGAATAGGTTACCTACGTAATTTAGTTACGTTAAGTTAGGTTCAGACGAAAACATTTTTTTGATGATCCTACGATTAACAATCGTTTTTGTAAGTTGTAGCAAGTAAAAGAAAGCTGTTACCATAGATTCCACACAAAATTGTTTCATACACGTTCATTCATAGACAAGATTACGTTTCATGTTTGCAGTAATCGGGCAAGAAAAGAAACCTTCAGATTTCGGCCAGTTTAAATACACTCCCAATGTATTTCTAGCCGGATACATTAAACAATTGCATTTCGGCGATAGTGTTTTTAATAATCGATACCGATATCACTTAAAATTTACATTTACTCACACCCGTATCTTGATTAGATAGCATTTCAAATGTCTATACCGCACTATCTACCATTTACGATGAGCCGCACCTTTTTCATTGCAATTGCATACTAGGCTTTATTCCATTGGTTGGTATTTTTCCTTGTTGATATGAAAACGTGATAAAAACATGGGGCTGACGTAATTCCGTGAAATTTTCAAGTAGGTGCAGCCTGAAAGAAATAATTGGCGCCGTCGACTTGGCGGGAACTCGAGACTAGCAACAGTTCAGTCTTATTTCTACTTTACATAGTCGTTATTGTACCGTTACTCTACAAGTGTTTTAGGTTTATTTGTGGACAAACTTGTATTGATATGTTCGTTTAGGTATTATGACTTATAGAAAGTTGTAGTAATGAACAATCAATTAAAATACTAATATAAAACGAAAACCACAACTGCGATTCGCAATTCTATTTGTCGAACTTGGCATTTTATACTTCACAAAACAACGGATTACTACAAGATTTATTATTATTATTATTATTCTTAAATATCCATAAAAATAAAATAGCCGTCCAGTTAATTCCAGAACATCACATTCTTAGCAGTTAAACCGGAAATCTTGAAGCGTTGCTACGGGACGTCACGTGAGCGATTGAATCGTGTACCCGAGCTTTTGAATCGTTGCTGATAACAGTTGATAATTGCCATCCCAATCACTACAAGGAATGGCTTCAATACTTTAAAAACGGAGGAGTGCCGCAAGGCAAGGCCACACACAATGTTTTTATTCATATAAATCATACACAAGCCTTTATAAGGAGCTCTGTATCGTTGGAATCTACCAGTTTCTACGTAGATATCTTTAGTAGATGTCCTTCTAACGTACGTATACATTCGGTGAACGAATATCAAAAGAGAAAGAGGTACTACTTATATTGAATCAGGATTCAAATCTGGTGGGT
This sequence comes from Agrochola macilenta, assembly GCA_916701695.1. Classification (NCBI taxonomy): domain Eukaryota; kingdom Metazoa; phylum Arthropoda; class Insecta; order Lepidoptera; family Noctuidae; genus Agrochola; species Agrochola macilenta. The sequence goes on along the minus strand of OU753560.1, from coordinate 13,970,389 downwards.
TCTTTCATTAGAGTTGCTTCTAGATTACAGATCTCCAGTAACAATTTGCCAAGCACGTCAGTTATCATCTCCCTGCTGTAATGTTAGTGGTGAATAGTAAAATAAAAGCTACCAACAGTTTTGTTAACCGATGGATTAGTGTGGATTCAGTTTTGCGAGTTATTATTTTAAACAAAAGGTTGTTATGTTTGCTGACATTTTGCTTTCTAGGCTATACCTGCTACAAGTCGTGGCTATGATAACCGCATGACCACATCAAACAAATATTTGTATTGGCGAATTGCAGATTACTTTATGATAGTAAGTAGCCCTGACATAAGGAAAATCTTAGGTATTTTACAAATATTACAGTCTACTTCCTATAAATTAAGTTGGCGAATCAGTGTATGACGGCATATAAAACATTTTTGCGTCTCTTGCGTTTAGCAGCACGCGAGTCCAGGGAAAGCGATGATTCTACTATTCTCTTGTAATCTGATATCATGTATCCAACGCATCAGTTCATTTAATTAGTCATATAAATTACATCTCCGATAACGCAGCGTGTAATAGTCCAACGAAACTATTTTAGTTTATCTGAGTTATGGCAACTGGCAAGCACATGCCTAAATGTTGAACATGTGACGTGGTTCAATGTATGCTGAGATGTGTAATAAAAAGCTCACTTTTTATACAAAAACTTGTTATAAAGAGTCCATATGTTACGAACAAGAGAACATTTACGCTGGATGATTGCTTTACAAACTGCTTGCCCCCGCGGTGCGGCCCTGAACCCGAAGGATTGCGTTTATCTGGCCGCTGGTATCGAGGCCCACGGTTTCGGCAGATGCTTACCAAAACACCGCTGATAACTTTATGGGAGTAGGTACAACATTGCTCGTTATGTAAAATACTGTACAATGTATGTGCGCTACCTAATCTGAATAGCAAACGGGTGTGCCTCTGTGTCGTATTGCTGTATAATAACTCTTTTTATATCTTCCAAGAAGCTTGTCAGCTCCCCTTTATTAAAGATATTACAATGTCTGAAATGGTTATAGAGGGAACTATCTGCCTTACACCATTGGACTAAAAGCAAAGAACCATCGAATTTTTCAGCAATATTTGAAAACAATAAAAATTTGGTCTTTATGGCATACAATGGGATCTAAAGTCAGATTCCAGGAGAAATTCGGCGGTTTATTCCAGATTAGACGCCCCGCACCCATAAAACCAGTTCCAATCGGTTCGTTGAATAATAAAAATGGCCTCTATTTTGGGAACGCTGCGCCTTATCGGGCCTCTCTCAAGTTCGCTTCATAGAGAGCGCCGACCCTCGGCCGTCTGGATACCAAGTACATAAGCGACTACGTGAGTACCACTTCCTTACCAAATCTTATTAAAATAATGGTCACGGAAACGGAATTATGATCTTTAAAAAATGAACACGATCTTTGTAAAGCGAGTTTGAGCAAGTTCTTTCCGTGTCCCTTTTTCAGGAGCTTGGCTTGAAAAGGGCTATCGATATAACTTGACATAACTTATAGTGGTTTTTAATCAGTTTTTTTTTATCATTTCTGAAAGATGTAATTAAACATCTTGCTTGGAGATTTGTGAAAATCTACATCAGCAATTAGGAATTAACGTTTGATGGATCTAAGTGCTGTTTACTTTTGAAAGTTGAGAATAAACGTCTTTAACGCTTTGTTCTCTTCCGCTAAGTGGTTTAATACGTTCGATAAAACACAAATAGAAATTTGGCATTCATGAAACACAGATTTGAAGTTTTATTATTCTTGGGTTCATGCTCTACGCGCACAGTCTGCCCACAAAAAAGTAATGCTTAGTTCTCCATGTTTATTTGTGCCGGTGATATAACACGAGCTCTTGTTGCGTTGGACTATTTATAATTTGAATTATTCGATGATTCCGATTCAGTATGATATTTAAATGTATGAGAGTAAGTTTGATAGCGCTTACTCGTTTTGTGAGAGCCCTAAAGCATGTCATTTGGTGGAGGACGCGGCGAGGCGGCGAGGACGCGAAGTCGGCCGAGAGGAGCCGAGTACCCCGTGGCAATGACTCGCGGGCCTTGAGGCATGGTAGACAACCGCGGGCCCCACGGTCTCGTCCCGTAGGTACCTACTCGCCTCTCGTCAACGAAGACGTATCTAATAACGACGTGAATCGCGTAAGCTTACGAAATCCGGTTTATCTAATCGAGAAAAGCTGGGTCACATCACTTACTTTGTTTTACGCAGATACACAGATTTACGCGTGACGGTTTTTTTCCAGAGTAACAATTGATTAATTTCTATTGAGATTTTGTCGTTAGTTTCGTGACTTCAATTTACGGGGTCGCGTAACGTGTTATCTACCAATTGGGGTTGCTACGAAAACTTGTAGCAACCCCAATTTGTAGATAGACTATGTTGATATGAGAGATATGATAACGACAGCTGTAGCTGTTAAGTTATACTTTGTATAAAAATCACATGTCCTTGACTCTACAATACGAGAATGTATCTCAAATATACATGTATGTATGGAAGTTCGTCAAGAATTATCATCACCATATATTATCATAATAATTCAGTATTAATGAATTCTGCATTAGTTACAACATGATTCATATTCATTCACAAAATTATAAACCAATGTTTTATGAAAGATGTTCTCGTTTATACGCAACAACATCAGTGTTAGTAAAATTAAATTGACTTTTGCGGTTGTAAGATGAAAGGAGAGCCGATTAAATGAGATTTGTCGCCATTAGAGTGGCAACACTGCTAACAAACCGCTTATTGTAATGTGTCGGCAAAATTCAACACTGGAATACGGCGAACGCTTATCAATGCTGGCAATGTCGGTCAAATACTCCATCGAGCAATATAGGGGCGTTATCGTGGGCATAAATTCGTACTGAGCTATACTTATCCATTCTAATTATTCACTCATGTCGTATTTAAAACATAAATAGATATAAATATTCTATTAAATTTAAGCTCGAAATAAACAACGGAGTCGTTTTGAATCTACGAGTATGAGCTGCGCTAAAAATATATCTGATTTTATTTAGCTGTGGGATTCGGATTGTTTGCCATCAAATTTACTCAGCCGATACTCGTAATACCTACCAGTATCTTTTATGGGCAAATCTCCTTGAAGTTAGTCTTGATTGTCATCTCATGATAATATCAAACCTCTGTCGACTTCAAAGTTAAAATGATGACTTCACTTCGCGCAGGGGGTTCACTTAACATAAACCATCCACCCTAATATTGTGCGTTCGTCTCGGTTGGTCTTGCCCTTCTCAGAAAAACCACACAAAAACATAGTTTTAACTGATGTTTCAGATCAATAAACTTTCTAACCAACTTCCAAAAAGGAGGAGGTCCTATGTTCGACTTAATGTACCTATATATTTTTTTAAATCTATGTTCATCGATATTTTCGTCAATTGAGGACCAATTTTGAAAATATTTTTTTTCATTTACTTAGTAGAAAAAGCTTGCGCGGTGGTCCCTATAGAATTCTATTAACTTTATTTGGGTCATTTTTGAGTTAACTTCAATAATACGTATTTTTCCTACATACAGTCTGTTTTTTTATCTCGTAGACTAATTTGACATTTGAAGTGATTGTTGTTTGTTTTTTTTCAAATTGGAGTTTGACATTGGCACAGGTGTCAAATTAGCATACGAGATTTAAAAAACAGACTTTATTGTATGTGGATGATGTTGTAATAAGTTCCTGTCACTTTTATTTACATAGCAGGTAGTGGTATTCGAATTTGTGTGGGGTAGGTACCACAACTAAAAGGGAAAAATAAAAACATTTTCCAAAAAAAAAACGACTTCCAATATAAAAAAACTACGAAGTGAAAAAACTTTTATTTCGGAAGTAAGGGGCAAAAAACCAAAATTCTAAACCAAAGACACAACTTCCGGAATTAAACTAATTTTTCACTTTGTGGTGTTGTTTTTTTGGAAGTCGGTTGTTTTTGAATAAAGCGATAGACGAATATAACAAGGATTTACTAAAAAAATTGTGTAAATTCCCAATGTCATCGTATAAAACAATGCATGTTTAACTTGGGAAAGTTACCGTTGCTGCGAGCCGTGGCATTTTCATATGAAGTGTGGTAAATTACATTAAATATCGCTAGCTATTTGCAGTGGAATGTAAATGTTGCTGTATTTGGGCGTGTTTAACCTGCCTTGTGAGCGATACCTCGCAAAAAATTGAGTCTCCTTAAGATAATTCGTGCAAGGTAATTAATTAAGAGCTATTAATTGTTGATTTTCCTTAAACATCCTGCAAACTGGACTAAGAGGCGTAGCTGAGAATGTTCCTCGCAGCATTGTGAGCTTCGATTTATGATATTGATTTGGTTGGAGTGTTTCTCAAAGGTGATGAAGAATGAAGAAAATACCGTAGAAAATTGTTGAGACAACCTCATGCTGGTGTGAATGTGTGCTGTGGACATATTAAAGTTCACACGTTACAAGCGCACGATGATCGTGTGCACGTTCTGTGAGATAAACGGGATCTTGTTAACTAAATGGGTGGATGAGGTGCAAAAGAAGTTTAATTAAAATATGGCTTGCACAGTCAATCAACCATCCGTCAAACTATAAGCGAGGGTCATGCAATTAAAAAGTTGACAAGTGTAATTTTTATTCCTCAATGTCAATGAATCTACATATTTTATGAATAAATGATGTCATCATCATAGTTTAACACATGTAACCCAAAACCGTGTACAATATCGAGCAAACCTCCGTTTCAGCTGATAAGACTTCCTATATTACCGGGACTGATTGTAACATCATCGGTGATCGTTATCAGTAGTGTAGCATCTGTGTTCATCATACAGAGAGACGCGAGCCCTAGGTTTATTGACCTAAGATTAGGAGTTGGAGTTAGGCAAGGAGTGTTTCCTGTGGGGTTAAGACCGCGGGCGCCATGCGTGCTCGCGCTCCCGGTCGGTTCGCACGCCCCTGCAATGAGTTTTAATTGAGTTTGACCACAGGAAGCAACGGTTACGGTCTACGCATAGGGTGACATCTCTGCACGGCCAATATAGTATGTGCGCATGAAAAGATTGCTTTATTTTAAATACGAGTACATGCCACTTTTTTCAATCTTTGTTTTGTATTCTGCTGCCATTTGTAATGCGTAGATAGATCCGAGTTGAATGTATTCTGATGAAACAGTGAATTGATTCAAAAGATCGCTTTTGTTTTTTTTATATGTTTTGCTGGCATTGAATAGTTTTTTCCTGAATAATAAAAGATTACAACTGATTACTTGTAATTTTTTATTGTTCTGTAGTGCGTACTCTGCGTCGTTTATAACACGATGCCTTCCCATTGAGTCAAATTGGCTCAGACAGACTGCTTAGTCGAATTAAATACCTAATCGTTGTTAACATTAACATTGAACTCAGTCGGTGTTTTTTGCTCCATGATACTGTTTCTTATTTTATTGTGTTTCTCAGTGTTAAAATAAAAAGTGTATAAGTTTAGTTGTGTCGAGTCACGGTCCGTTCTTGTGCGGCGTCGTGGTCACCGCAGCGCGGGCGTGGACGCGCGGCGTGCGCCCGCGCCGCTTCTGTCACCGCCAACAAATTGCTTTGTTTATGGCTTATTATTGAAATGTGCCTAATACAAACTGCACGAGGTGGACGCCTCGGATCTGGACCGGACCTTCCTTTGAACACACGTTTCACAAGAGGCCTTGTAACAGTTGCGCACACGACACGTCTAAACTAAAAGATTGATTTGAAATTCATTATTTTACTGAATAGACTGATGTGGCTTGTGGACTACTGTGTCTGTTGTTTTTATTTTTTGGACAAAAGGATATGCTAGCAAATAGCAATGAAGTCCATCTCTGATGTGAATCTTATAACATAGGCAGGTAGGCGTGCTACATACACTACTTCAAAATCGAATAAAAGTGTTGTTTACCGCCCTATCCGGGTCGGCATGATTCGGCACTGTCGCCGAATCATGCCGACCCGGATTGGGCTACCATTACCTCTGGATTTGTCGTGAGATTTCAGGATCTCAGTAGGAGGAGGCTTCTCATTGCGGCCGGGTTTAGAAAATCTCAGGATTTTTGGACAGTATATTTTTCAAGATTTTTTTATTAGATCGGTACAATTAACCCAAACAAATACATAATCATAATTGGATAATATTATAAAACTATGTTTCTCTGGTTTTAAGATTAGAATCAACTTTTATTAAGTGCACTAATAAATCTATAGGTACTTTGATTGCAACGTTTGCGTCAAAATCAAGACTTTACTATGGATATCTTGTTTTTTGTCAGGAATTTTTAATTTTTAATCTGGTAAGCCTAAACCCGAGCAAGTGTATAGAACCCCATACAAAAGTACGTTGATGAGTAATGTAACTAGGTAGGTTAGGTACCTTTTAATGTATTGTTTACTAACTAATAATAACTAAATAACTACCTATTTTAAACGGTTTCCATATTTTAATTAAATATTTTGATAAAACAGTTCAGATAGTGGTTAGTACCTACCAAACCATGATTAGATATGAACTTTTTCATTAAAATAAATATTGTGAATTTAATACAAAGGTATTGGCCACATTCACATCCACACGACAAACCCGTCACGTCGCACTATTTCCAACCACCCCAACGTCTGTAGGTATGTAGGACTGTAGGACAAGCCAGAATCGACACGGCGGAGAAGACCAGAAAAGCGCTGAGACAATGAAGCTCGTAGTCTCAGAAAAGATATTCAACCGTCATGGATAAGGCTGGTAACGAAATCTACTCAGAAAAGAATAGCGGGGGAGTAGAAAACCATAGTTACTACTTCCCTCCAAATGAAGCAGGAGACAGAAAAGCGCTAGGCAACGACCTGGTTAGCCTATTTTGTATAAAAGGATGTTAAACTCAAACTCGAAGCATTTATTTAAAATAAACCAAAGACAGGGATTTTTAAATTGTCAAGGGGTTGGGGGTTGGGGGGGTTGTCAGGGGGTTTTTTTCACTCAGAAAGATGAAGCTAGTTGCTTGCAAGAAACTCCACGGACACTCATTTAAATTAAAATACTCGTATGTATTGTTACAAAATATTGGTAACATCATACATGTGAGAACAATGTAGAAAGATGTGCACGTTAAAAGTGTCCGTAATAAAAATATAAAAAACCGGACACGCCCAATGAAGGGTTCCGTAGTTGGGATGAATTTATTCCAAGGACAAACTTAACATAGTAGTTGAAAAACATGTTCTTCCATGTTTTTCAAACTGCAAATTTAAGTTGGTCGATTATTACTCGTTAACCTGTAACTACTTAGCTGTGGTAGTTTTCATTTTAACTTTGTTATATTATACTATTGCTGTGATTTCATAAATAAAATTTTTCATAAATCCAAGTACAAGCATTTAGCTGGTGGGGGGACACTGTACTCTAACAAAATTTGCACTTTAAAGCTTAAGAGGGGGTAGTAACCAAAATTGCCTATCTTCAATTCGATTTTTCATGAAGTTGATAAGACTCAGATATTAAATTAAATAATACGAGTAACTTCATGATATTTTCAAACATTTTGTCGAACAGAAACACAAAATGTTTAAATTTTATCGATAAAAAAAACATCACGAAGTTACCTAAAATTTTACCGTTTTTTCGATTTGTACTTTAATACTCATATGCTAATGACTAAGTGCATAATTTTTTTATGATTATTTGTATTAATACAAGGCGAAAATATTCGTGCAGGCTTTTTTTTAATTCTTTTTGTTTTGTTTTATAACGACTACAAATAGGAATAAAATTATAATATTTTTAATTTGATTTTGTTAGCGCACCTGAATGGTGCGTTTCGAGGAATACTTTTGGTGCGCTTCGAGGAAAACCCCAGATTTTGCTGCCTTTAGGATTGACTTGTTTTTTATAACATAGTTACTGGAAATCATGTTGTAGTTTAAATTTGAATTTCTGCTTTGACATGCTCGAGTGTCAAACGGTTTCGCCTCTCAAACCAAATCTCGCTTTCTCGTTTCGCCTTAGGAGGCGAAATACCCTTTCCGTTGCCGCGTTTGATACCGGTATTGAAGCTATAAAAGAAGACTTGAAGATTTGCAAAGTCTTGATTGTCTATTTATTTATTTATATAACAAAATTAACAATTTTTTTTTTCAATAAAAATATTGTGTCATTTTTGGAGCGGCGCGGCGTCACGTCTTTGTTTTGCACTGCTGCCTTCACTACTAACCCTTTATCGCACTCGACATAGTGATGTGAAATATATTTATTTTTGCTATTAATAATGGTTTTTAATAAATTGATTTATTCATTCATTCGGGACGCGTCCCCAGACCCCTGAAAATCGGGACGTCCCGCGCAAATCTGGACACCTGGCAACGCTAGTCTTAAAGCAAAAGCAGTAGGTATGTAAGGATCGTAGCAGGCGGCGTTTTGCAGTTTCTGCGTACCACCGATGTGAAAAGGCTTGAATTTATGTATAAATATTGCTAGCCTTCAGTATTATAGGACAATGAACCGTAGATCAGATGACAGATGGCGCCCAGAAATATTTACCTCTGGCAAGTATAAACATCTTGTAATAACTAGCGAGTAACGTACTTTAACATGTTGTAGTAGCTTTTTGTATTGTCGTCAGGGGACCTCTTTTGGGTGTACGCAATTGAATCATACTGTCTGGAGTAGGAGCGTTTTGTGTGGCTGTACAAACATAACACATAACATATTATCAGGCCGCTATATTTCACCCACATTTGGCCAGTTAGCCTATTGCTATCGACCGCCTCTGTGGTCTACTGATAAGACAACTCTCAGACCCAGAGGTCCAAGGTCAGAGGGTTCGATTCCCAGCGGTGGAAAAATTCTCTGCTCGGTTTGGTAGGTGGTAGTGCTTGTTCTAAATCCGCCTGGCTAGCCACCACCTTATATATCTATCTGTTTCGGTAGTTAGAGGTGAGGTAGCCAGTTCCTCTGTGGTTGAGGATTGGGTGAAGCTCGCTTCCTTCGCACCTTCGGCCTGATCATCACTTACCATCAGGTGAGATGAAGGGTAAGAGCTTTCACGTTGTGGTTAAAAAAAAACTGACTCCGGGCTGCTACTAAGAAATTCCTGATGGAACAACGTGAGAAGGTAAGAACGAAGGTAAGACGTGTAAGTAGTTGGCAGAATCATCCCAGCGCTGATTTGCTGGATTCGTTTTCTCCTCTACCTATCGTTATTTCTCCTGTTTAAGTTTATTTGTTATTTATTTATTTATATATACTTTATTGTACACCAGATTATACATTACATAAAGAAAAAGTTATACACTACAAAATATACAATGGGCGGCCTTATCGCTTACTGCGATCTCTTCCAGGCAACCTTGGAATGGACAGTGATTTTCTGGACATAAAATGGGGTTGTCTTAGGTGCAAATAAATGGTATATAAGTACAATATACTATAATAGATACACAGATAAATGCTATATAATAGATACATGGATACATACATACTAACTATATAAGCAACGAAAATAAATGACGAATATTATTACAGCTAACGATAAAAACAGAATCATAACGACAAGTAATGTTCTTTCACGAGTCTTTTAAACACTGGCAACGATTGCGCGCGCTTTATTGGAACTGGTAATGCATTTCACAAACGAGCTGCCTGGACAGTAAAGGATTTGTCAAGGAAAGTTGTGGAATGCATTGGCATTTTAAGCTTCAAGTTATCTGATGACCTTAATATTTGTTTGTATGTATGTACTAGCTTTACCCGCCCCGACTTCGCACGGGTAGCTTTAAACCCTACCTACCCTAACTCACCTATCTACCCTACCTAACCTACCCTAATTTTCTCACCGTTTAAACCTTCCCTGGACTATGACAAACATTTCAAAACCAAAATCAGCTAAATCGGCCCAGCCGTTCTTGAGTTATAAAATTACAACGAATAGTGGCATTGATGTTTATAGATATAGATTTATCTATCTATGTATTATAGTATTTATCGGATATCTATGGTATTTATTATTTTTCGAGTTATCTATCATTATGTTGCACCGTTGCACCTGCCATGTTTTGTCTCTGCATCAGCCTAAGGGCTCCCATACAAAACTGCGAATTCGCATCGCAATGCATAAATCTGCGAACTCCTTAAAAACAAAGCTCGTCTAAAAACCTGCGATGCGGCGTCGTATCGCATCACATCGCAGTTTTTGGTGGGAGTCCTAAGGTTGACTGGTAGAAAATGCCTCGGGCATTAAGTCCACCTTTGTACAGTATGTTTTTAGTTGTGGAAAGTTTTAATATAAATAGGACCTCATGCTTCGCTATAGCACTCTCGACCACTACATCAACGTGGAAGTTTGTGCGGCTCTAATGTAACTAAAAAAATCTGGCATAGACTTAATTTTATTTAGGAAGTGTACGTATAGAGTGCTAACCTCAACAATAAAACAAAATAAAAAGTGACAATGACAATGCAATGCTTACGGCACTTTAGCGGGGCCGAGGCAGTACCACTATTATGCCGTTACTGGCACTTTATCCGACAGGGATAGAGTGCCGCTAGCGGCACTCTATACACTGCCTTTTATTTCTGTTAAAAGGGCCAGTCTTATGGGGGGGCTAAAGATCTCCCGCCTGCCTTTTGTACACTCATCCACAGAAAAGAGGAAATATCTTATTATGTATAAGTACCCTAGTTACACACCCACTGATCTGATTAATCCACTGATTGCCATGAGAATTTGGCTGCAAATCCCTGTTCAGTATGAGGACAGCACACTTTATATGAAAATGTAGGAATTATATAGCACCTGCACTAGTAGATATATGATTTCTACGCTTCTGTGGTCTCGAGCTGGGCAGTGATTGGGTCCACTAACGGACCTAAATATAATCTAGAAAAATAAAGGGCTTCCGTGTTGTCTCCTTATTTTTGGGAGGAATAGAAGTCTAATATTTTGCATATACACGATCAATCAGATCTGAATCGTATTGAAACAGATTGCTAATTCATTGCTTCAAAAGTTCGAAAAAAGAATCTGGTCAACAACGTAAATAACGCAATGAATGTTGTCGAACTGTCAAAATGAAACAGATTAGTCGTAATCGTTTACGAAAATATGTTACGTAATTAGATAGCTGGGTAACAAATTCATTTTCTTTCTTTTCTTTATTTCAATGGAGGTACCACCTACTCTTTCGCGTCGGTTAGCTTTAGGTACTGCCAATGTGAAATTGTTACCACTGATCTGCAGTTGAGTCAAGTGCACTTTGCACTAATGTGTGTTAGGTATGAACCATTGTTTATCTAACCAATAATGCAAAAGATGGTGACTAAAAGGTCTTATACCAAGAAATGTGTTAAGATGATTATGTATAACAGTAAAATCTAAGGTTTTCCGCATCGACCAAGCTGCATCATGGCTAAAGTATGCAGTAGGTGGTCTTAAACTTGCATATTGTTATGCAATATGCTACTCATTGATTATTATTTGATTGTACAAAATGATCTAGTGACAATAGAGTGAGTATGATGGGTATCCCTACTATGCAACGGACAAAAACGTAAGGTCCTATGCCTTATGACCTTCAGAGTTGCGCGTTCCTCGACAGTTATGTCATTCGCTCCAAGTTTTGTCCAGAAATAGGACTAGCGTTCTGTTCTGCGGCATTATTTGAGTTACTGTCAATCTGAATGTTATTTAGTATATATAGCCGAGACTCAGAACCGTATCGGTTGAAAGCGGTGTGATTTCGGCGCGCGCTGTGTGAGTGCGGGGCCCGGAGCCCGGGGGCCCGGGGCGGCCGTCAGTGCGCCGGCCCCGCGTCGTGACAGCCGTTTGTTAAACTAATGGCGCACAAAAAGAAAACCGCCTTCCATTCTTCCATTAAAACTCTGTCCAAGTGTGCGACTGTTGACTCGGCCAATTTGCACGCGCGAATAGAATTTGTCTAAGTATCTATTTCTATTGTACCAATTTTTATTTTCGCCTCAAATAGCGCTGTCATTCTTGTGATCACTCGCTTGTTTTTCGGTCTCGACAAACTCCACGCACGTTCATTATTATCCGGCTCTATTGCTAAATAGACGCCCCTATTCATAGATTAATTGGTGTTAAGTTTTTATAGAGCCACTTTGTTTCATAATGAAGAAATTAGCGAAGATGGCGCCATGTGCTACGTCGCGGGGGTCGAGGGATCCGCACATGTAGCCCACGCGACACATCGCTCGAAAAATGGAGCCGCGATAAAAAGCAGCGGTGTCGGCGGCTCGGCGGGCGTGAGAACGACGACACGTGGCCTCAGCCAGGCGCGAGCTCATTCATGCATTTGATTCATAAATTGTATGCGTGTATTAAGGGCACACACACGACAGCTCGACACCAATCCGCTTAGCGAGATTGGATGAAGTCAAAACTTCAGTCCTAGAAACAAATATCTGTAGTCCGAAAGCATAATAACAAAGGGAAGATTCCTCATAAGCGTGCCGAGTGAGCATTTATGGTTATTTGTGTGGGGAATGCAATCGTTCGCGGGCGATCAGCGCCAGCAGCCGCGACGCCCCGCTTACTATAAATCAGGGCCGATTGAGGTCGAGCCGGACGCGAGTTATTTTTAAAATTGCGTGCACAATATTATGTGTTTAGGTGGAATATGATAATTGCGTCGGCGAGAGAGGCGCCGTAAGCCGACACCAACGATGGGATTACAGAGCGCACGCCGCGACCGCCGGCCGAGGCAGCCTCGGGCCGCCTGCCTCGCGCCGCCCCCAGGCCGAAACCGCTCGCCTCGCATCAACACGCCTCGTTACATCCAATACTACACATATCAAACTAATGTAACAACATTATTTACCTTTGGTTTCAGGATTCTAAGTCATGAGGTGCAGGTTCAGTCAAAATGATCTTTAATCTGGAGGTCCTAAGTAAGTGCAGGATTTTAAGACCCCTCAAGTTTCGCATAGAAGTATGTTAGAGAATAATAACTTCAAGATTTGGTTGCCACACAGGTTTTATATGTACTTAACTCACTCTTTTGTCCAGGAGTTCGCAATGTTATCAGCAGAATATTGATATTCATCGAGATATATTATTGATTGAGGTTATGCGTTTTTATTTTCCAAGAGTTGTTTTTTTTATTTCTGCTAGTTATTCTTTTGTGAGGTACGGGTGCAGTGACAAGCATGAAACTGTAATATTCACAAGTTGTTATTGTTGAAAAGTGGCGTAAAAAGCCTCGCCGCTGATAATTAGGTACAAAGGAATTTTACCGAATAATCATAACAAAGCTATTATAACAACTATGAATAATGGTCTGACATTACAAATTAACATAATATTTTTTGTCGCCTCCTTTGGTGGTGGCCGCGGACAGGTACAAGCTATGAGGGTGCAGAATTCTTTGAATGGGCATTCTAGTCAACCACATGGTTAAGGATTGTAAGTCGTAGGACCGTTGAAATAAGTCCCAAAGCACCTTGAACCAACATAATCTTATTTAGGAAGAATAGAATGAAGTGGTCTATTGGAATTTGAAACTTGAGTTTTGACGCCAAGGTATATTTTAGCATGTAGCGATCGAGGTGCGAAGGTCGGCTAAGCTACTATCAATCAGCAAGGCGCCATTGAGGGTTGGTCGAGGCTCGTGAGAAACCGTAAACACTTACCCGCTTTATCTGATAGAGATTTTTTTCGCTCAGCTGCAGGTCCAGTCAATTAATGGATTGCGCCGTTATTTGGTTTATTTTTGTTACCGACGCTGCTTAGCATTAGGTGAGACTAATTTATCTGGAAGGGTTTGACAGGTAAGGCATTACCGCGATGCAGATCGCCCTCACAGCCTCATCAGCCAGAATTAACGTCTTATCACTGATTTTATAATAAATGGAACGTATAATCCTTCTTGCGTGCTTTGTAATTGTGTGCGGCGCTTTTGATACATTGTTAACGAGGAGCCTCGTAATGAGAACGCCGAAGAGCAGTTCAGATCGGTTTACATGGAATACGTGCTCCCTCCAAAGAATTGAATTGTTCACTTTTATTGATTTGTAGAGCCGTGAGGTTCTAAGCGTTTTAGAATTGAAGACAAATATTTGTCGGGGTTGTGGTCTGGGCGGTCTGTCGACGCACATGTGCGCATAAAAAACTGTGTGATGTGTGCAGTGTGTTCGGTGCTGTGTGTTGACAGTGCGCATAGCTGCGACAAAGCGCTGCGCCCGCGCCGCCGGCGACCACCCTCCCCGAAGAATCCCTCGTTATAATTTGAATAACTTTAACTATCCAACGCAGCATAAGATAGGTACGTTAAATAAGAGCCTGAAATGTACAAATGTTTTAATAATCAATCCTATAATAGTATTCAACATTATGTATTCTAAAGGCATGTAAATATTCTGGGATTTACGAGTCGATGTGTATGCTATTGTTTAATGAAATAACTATATAATTATTGTTATTGGAATGTTTAGGATAGAACCGGCTGGTGTAAAAATTCCAAATCTTGTCAGATAGGGCGATGATTGTAGATCTCGTGAGAGAGGAGGCTTATCTAAAGGAAGTCTTCTATTTTAATAAATATTTATTTTGGTTGGAAAATGTCTCGGTGTGGGGCAATGGTAATGGCGGATAAATTCCTTGATTAGATACCGTCCTTGGGAACTACCAACAATATTAATCCCACCGCAATTTTCCGGTGTCGACTTGATATTGTTAACAACTGAATTTCCTTTGCTGCATTATTAAACTGATAAGTGGTTTTTTAAATATTATTATATCTCGTATAAATTACTAACTTGCACGAAGTTTAAATTGCATTTATGAAACAGCGCATATTTTCAACTTATTTTTTCATGAAGTTGTTATCTGGAGGAAGTGACGTGTGAATTGAAAGCAGAATTAATATTTTTACCCGGTAGGTATTGTGTCGATACATGGTTTGCTGTAACTATTTATTATCGGTAAAGGGCGTTATTTTTAGTTAATTGAAAATATAGTTCCCGACACTTTGATGTCTATTTTTATCTATCCATCTCGGGCGCTCCCTTTCTTGGCTCATTGCCTATAATAACTTTAATTGAATTCATCACTCTGGCAACACTTAAAAATTATGGAAGAACCCAGTGACTATTATTAAATTAGGTATCGTGTGTAGTTCTATCGATGGCGGTACACAAACACACTAATACTGTTTACCTAATGAGATGTGTCGGCTGCACGCGATCCATTCTCACGACCCAACATGGAGAAAAAAAAGAAATTCCCAAAATTTTAACGCAATAGATACATTGTCTCTACATAAACAACGGTTAAATTTCACCGAAAAAACATTCTGCTGCGGCAGTGCGGAGACGGATTTCAAAAGATTTTGTTATTACCCAGAAAAAAAAAGCACTATTCTTTCAAAAAATAAACCATAAAGTGATTACCTAAGATGAAAAGATGTAAGATAAGTTAATACTTTCGAAGTCAAACATTTTATTTTTTCAAAGAACCTTAAATATTAAATACACCTCCATAGAAGTACCACCTTTTGCTCCAAGACTCTTTATAAAGTCGTGGTGAAACTAGATGGTTTAATTATTAAATTTCAATAAAAGTGTTTGTGAAGTACAACATGTATCATTCTGTTTATCCAACGAGAATATTATTTTATTTATTTGGGAAAATAAACGGTTACACATTACAATATTACAAAATAATTAGAGCTAAGTAAAGAGTGAGCAAATGTATAACCCACGACATTTTCCACATAATACTATTATTTTTATTTATTTATTTTTATTATATTATATCCTTCTAACCATAACCAAAACTGAATATTGAACACAAGCGGTCTCCACAGCATCGCCGCCACCATTATCTATGGAATGCTCATTCGTCGACGGGCACCGCACTTTACGCCTTCCTTCAAAATTGATTGCTTATTCTCCTTTTGGCTGCCTTTTAACAACTATAGGGCCAAATTGTTATGTAACTTATTAATTAACCTCCGGCCCGATTGATGGGAATACTACAACACATAGTTTCAAATGGTTAATTGAAGATTGTCATTTTTCTTGGGCGATGTGACCCGAATTGTATGTACTACTTAGAGCACATAAATGAGTCAGTGAGTGTTACAATTAAATTGTTATGGTATGCCGTCTCGTAATTTCATACCATCAAATTGATAACTCTTTTATTCGTTTTCAGAATGTACGCCTTTTATCATTATAAATTTCATTTCGCACGCATTTGATATCGTAAACGGGCATGTGGTTACAGTTACAATAAATAACATTTCGGTTACTATTAGATGCTAATTGGAAAGTCAATATTTAATGTAGGACGGAATTTGATCTCAAATTATTTAATTTTCACTTCTAATTTATGTTGCGTCTATAGTTTCGGCTAGTCTATGAAGAAAAAAGTCGGAACTAGCAAGAGAATTTGATAACCAGACTTTTGTAGCCTGGGTTTATTGTTAAGGTGCATTAACATTGCTCTGTTTAATTAATGGTAAATGTTTTCAAGAGGCTTTAATCTGACGAAAACATGACCGAGCAGTGTTGCGGTAATCTGCATCTGCGATATCGTCGCTGGGACAAGACAAAGCGGGTCCAATTTCGCCGCACCACAGCGTCGTGCGTAATGCGGCAAAAATGTCGCCGCCTTGTAATTAGCACTAGGCTCCCAAGACACTACACAAATAGAATTGCTCTCTTTTTGTTTCTCGTTACTTGTGACACCAAAGGGGCAATGTACTGAATGAAAAGTGGACTCCGGCCCCGGGTGAGAACAGGCGCGCTGTGCCGTGAAGCGCAGCCTCCCAGACTACCAAACCGAGCAGCCACCGCAATTATGTGTTCTGAGGGCGAAATTACGTGAAACGCGCCGGCCGATATTGTGTTTATCCATGAAGTATTAACTTCATTATAAGAGCCGTGAAAGTCACTGCCCAGAAGACGCGCCCGTTTAACACAACGACTTCGTGCTGTCAGCTCCCACTTTCTCAGATCAAACATCCTTCGCCATGAGCGTGGATATGAGCGATGTTTATTTATTTACTAACGCAGTGGTTCACAATAACGGAACAACTAAGATCAATAAATAAATCCATTCCTTGTAATTCTCACAGTTGGGTCGCGTCGCCTGTGCTGAACCTCATTCCATTGAGCACGCGTCGCGCTCGCGCCCGCGCTGCGCCACGTAAGCGCGTCTCCTTCGCCGGCTTTGTGTGGAACCGCCCTCGACACACACTTCTGAGAATCAAGCTCGTGGCATTTTTTAGAACGCATAATAATTTGATCGGGAAATATTTATGGAAGGGGTGGCCGGACGCGGACTAGTCCGACGAGTCAATTATCAGGCACTCGCAGTAGAGTCGGTCGCCTGAAAGACGCGCAATGGGTGGCTATGCTGAGGTTAACCGATGTTAACTTACAATTTATGACGTAGATAGACGAAGGGTGGAATTTCACATGATTTCATTCCCTTTTTTTGTTAATGCCCTATATCATTATTATCGTGTATAAATAAAGTTTTTATACATCCGACAGTGAGAATGTTTTTTGTGCTAACCCTAGACAGGTCAGGTACCTACCATAATTCAATTCCCTACATAGAAAGTGAAACTTAAAGTTTTTAAACAAAAGGCTGCACAATGACATGTTCTCAGTAATGTAAAACATCTGTATTACCACCACTAGACTACTAGGAATTTTGTCCTAGATATAAAGGTTCTCAGGGTATAAATAAAATCCTAGATATTTATCAGTAACTTTGTATCAACGCAGTACGAATCGATTCGTAGCACTAGTGCTACGAACAATCTGCTACGACATTCGTAGCAGTTTGCTGGTACAATTCTCGTAGGCAATACGACATTGGGATTGTCTTACTGTACTACATTTATTTCTTATCTGAGTATATTGATTAATGATTTGAGATGAATATAATGAATTAAGGTATATAACAATAATATTTTAATTTTTTTTATTATTAGCACCATAGTTTTATTTGTACCAAAAAATTTTAACCCTTAGAAATGGCTGAGTTTACCCTCGTTATGAAACCAAAAGATGATTTTACAATATTTTTTGAAGTAAGTATTATCAAAGTTGTTGTTCATTTATCAGTCTGTAGGTGTAACAGCTCCCGAGGTATGGCATGAGGTGCTGTGATACGTCGCACCGCCGGAACTCATTTACCGCCGCGAACGGATTTAAATAAAGGTATTGCATTTTGGTGCATCCGGAAATGAGCTATCATATCTTTATAAGAGATTTATTACTGATGTTTTTGTTAAAATCATGGGTGGACCAGGGGCATAATGTGTAACGTGCCATTAAGTGCCATTTCGGACGGAACGATCAGGTGCAGACAAACTTAAGACCACCGGTGTTAGCCACTCGAAGAAAGTGAAAAATAACCTGCAATATATGCCACCGGCAAAGTAATTTTTTTTTTAAGGTCTTTAGCTTATGAATAGGGTAAGGTTGGAAGGCCATAGCCTTGAATTCACTCAGGGAGTAAAGACCACTTCATAAAACTAACTTAAAAATGGTAACAATCCGTCGATGCCTCTGGCTCAAATAAATAAACTTCCAAGTACTGCCAATGTTGAAGCCAAGGACATGAAGATAAGCAACTGTGAAAAAGAGTGCTGTAAAGATAAGGTGCTTACTATTTACTAAAACCATAGAATTCAAAACAATACTACGAGATAAACATCCTTTTGTACCTAACGTAAAGCACAGAAGTGTAAGTAAAAACTTGCAAAGCAATTTAAAAGGGTGCCACAATAAAACAATGCTCGCCGCGCATGTTATCATGCGCACATAATAATCTTTTCTGCTAATTTGTCGCGGAGGCGGGGTGAGGAGACGTTTCCGCTGCATGTGCAAGACAATGCTGAATGGACCCATTAATAGCACAAATGAATGAACGCGTAAACACATGTGTCCAACTGCAACCCGCTACCCCACGGCTCGCCGGCCACATGGTGAACTACATTGTCTTATGCAAAGGACATTACGTCTCATTCACTAATTTGTGAGTTGTGACGGACTTCGAGGAAATCTCGTTTTGTGCGCCGAAATGCTTCCTCGAAATGTGTCGTTTCCTTCCGTTGTTTTTGTGGTTTGTATTGTTTTTTTTTTATAGCACTGTTATAATTTTAGCATGTGTGACTCTGTTAGCTGATACTTCTCTGTAACTTATTTTGTTAAAAATAATAAAAACAAGTTATAATTATATAATAGTCTAAATTTGCAGGCGACTGGATTTTGCATAAGTAACAGTGCAGTAATCTGTGGCTTTTTAGCAGGTAACTTCTTTTTCTGCACTGGAGCTATTGTTGGATGTAAATCTTTCATGTCCAAAGGCTTCCTGAAACCTTACTCGTATTATTGAATATTGCTAGTTTGTTTTTTATGTAGGCACCTATTAAAAGTAAATAAATTTTTAGGAAGCGTCTGTCCTCATTTCAGGAAAGCATAGCCATGATATTGTTTAAGTATCTATTTACTGCTAGTGGAAGGGATATCAAATGAATTAACACATTCTCTAGGACTGATGAAAGAAACCGAATGACAGAATTAGAAAGTTTAATTTGAGTATATTTAACACTCAAATTAAACTTTTCTATAATATCAATATCAAGTATGGAATCTATCACAAAAGATCGTATTATAAACATAACAAAACCCTTTGGACTACTAAACGTTGTACGTGTATCGACGTGTTACTTTAGGATTATTGTTCTGTTCTGTAGATAGTATCGCTTCCTGTGCTTTTCACTTTTCGTTTGTTAAACGCATAACAAAGTACGGACGATACCTGCAGGACAATGGTCAGGTACCAGCTATTGACAATTCGTCAGCTCACTTACGGACAGTTATATTTTTGTTGGCACTACGACTCGCTGGCGCCAGATATCCCAGTCTATTGTTATTTAGACTATTACTTATTCTTCTGAACCCAAGATGATGGTCAATTGTTACAGGTACTTTCTGGGAGGCATTCATAAGAACACTGTTAATTGGGAATTCCGCACGTCTTCTTTTGGTGGCGCTTCATGTTAATTGATGTCATGGTTCTGAGTTCGAAACATGCAGTCTTTTATCTGTAACTTCTATACGAAACACTTGTTACGGATTGATTTTACAACGTTATTTGTTGTTTTCCTACACTCGATTTCTTGATAACATGACAATTCACATTTTGTTTGCACATATTTCGTATTGAGTTTATCAATGCATCGGTGGACGGATAGCCGGATACGCACCGTCGCGCCGCCTTCTCGACTCTTATCTAAGTACACTCAATAAACTATAATTATTAATATTAAATAACGTCTAAATTTTCTGTGGCAGCTAATAATTGGCGAACATTCGTCAGCGTGCGAGACCCGCATCGTTAGGGTTGGTACATAATGATTTAATTGGGTTATAAATAAGGTCAATGTAATGATCGGTGGTGATATTTTTATGCCAGCAAATAGTGGTCACGTGTCGGGAATTCGCTACAATTGGCTCGCCGGGCGGCATGCGGCACCCTAATCAACTGAATGGGCCCTGGAATGACGTGATTATTATGTTACATATCTGTAACACAAAACTGTTTAATTTTATAGGGGTGAAATTACCACGTGAACAGCAAAAGTTAACCCGGCAACATAGAATTTCGGTTTTTGGAAACAGTGGGGTATTTCTATTGTAGTCGTATAATCGATAAGCGAAGTCATCAGAATATGTTAGCGACTAAATGGCGCCCCTTCCTTGAAGGACCGCATAAACTAAACGGCTATGCGCAATTCAGATTGCCGTATCGTGGGAACATCGCGGCGTATTGACAGTGATACGTGAAACTGACAAATATATGGCGGGGCAGAGCCTCCTCGAAAGCATCCAACGTCTGCATTCAATATTATGTATTAACATTGATTACGCCGGACATTCATATCATTATCGAAAAAATAAGTTGTCAACGTATGAGCGTTTCACATCACCTAGTTCCCATGGTCGCAGTGTTACTTTTCCCATGTAGTTATCATTGGGCCGTCATGTCACTCCATAGGTCAGTGTTTCGATAAACAAGTGAACTCTATGCATTATGTGCGTGCATCATGATATGATATTGAGCTATTATGGCAATGGCATGACGTAACCAGCGGGGCCAGAGATGTGTCACAGCGCAACACATCATGGCGAACATTTTATCATTTGAACAGTTTCGTAAGTGTTCTCGAATGTGATACATTTGATTAATTATCAACAAACGATTAACTACTTACCAACGTTGTATAAATTGGGTTCGTCTTCATTTGCACAATTTGTAGATTAGGGCTCTAAAATGTGGAAATCTGTCATTAATAATATCACATGAAGTCGTACTAAGTTATCAGTCATAATGTTATGCATCTTACAGAAAAACAACCGCAATAGAACCCTGATGGTTGATGCGTGCAGGCGCAGGCATACCTACAAACACGTAACGAAATAAAACGTTGGAGACAGCATTCCCGACAAGTGGCGCGGAGTATTACATGTATATATTTGTGTTATAAATTTTATGGGCCACGCACGACAACTGTTTGCATAGTCGCATGGAATTTTGTGAGCTGAACGTCATTTATGCTCTATTTGATACATCCTAAATACATAAATTATAAAGTCATCCCGACACTTTCTCTTTTATGAGGAACAGAAGTTATCATCCAACTGCCATGTTTCTTTTTGTTCTTAGAGAACTTTATGAGATGTCGATGATTAGTTGAATAATCCTTATCGTTAGTCTGGGGCAATTCCGTCCGTATAAATAAACACTAGCACTGCAGGGGGTCTGTGGAGATCATTTTTCATAGAATTAGTCGAAGTTACATATACAACGAGCGAGTTGACTGATCCCTTGTATTTTCAATAAGCAATAAGTAGTATACTCGTATATAGCAGATCACTTTATTAACTAATAATCTAACTATAAGAAAGTAGGTAGGCACATAGCTGTTCTCTTCTCAATAATAACATGAATTTCATACAATACTGTTCTAATTTGTAAACGTACCTAATTATTATTTATCTTATTAGAATTAGAACCAGGTGCCTTCTTACCTAAAGAAATGTATCAATTCTTCAATTACGACATCAGATACAAAACACCGCACTGTGATGGCACTCGAAATAAACATCCAAAATTTCTTATACAAAAGATGTCTCTTGAACAGGCATTAATTTTAAAGTAGTGCTAAATAGACACTTACACGATGTAAATTGGTTGCATTTACTTTTACGCCCAATGAATCGTGGGCTATTGCTATTGTTGTAAAGAAAACACCCCACCGGACAATTTGAGCGTGGGAGCAGTCGCGGTGGCATTCACTAATGGTCGCCCCAAATCATCATATTACTTTTGTATGATTGTCCACGATTTTTTGCACTCCATACGACGATAAGATTACCCGTGCCGCACAAAGGCGACGCGACGTCAATACAATTTTTTGGGATGTATTTATTGCCAGCAAATGATACTTTTTATATTTCCCCGTAGCAATTATAGAGGTCAGTCATAGATCTCGTGCATCTACTGCTTGAGAAATGCTGTAAGAATTGGTATCTTATAGCCACAGAAGAAGTTTGATGTTTTGTGTTTAGTCTGGTTATATCAGTAGAGAAGAAAAGTCTGGCTGGAAAATGCGAAGATCAGCTACCTGAAGGGTATTTTTCGAGTAATAGAGCGTTAAGCTTGAAGAGTGGTGGTGGAGGGTAGCGTGGGGCGTGAGCGGCGTCGAGGCGGCGCCCAGGGAGAGGCGAGGGTGCAGCAGGCCAGGAATGCGAGTTCGCCAACTATCACACGCCCAACATGAGTTGGATCTTTTTTTAAAGGGCGCAATTCCTGGAAACCTCTCTCGAGCGGCCGGAGGCTGGCGCTCGCCGGCCATTGTGGCGCGGCCGGCTAGTTTTGATCTTATTGTTAATGGGACGCCAAGTTTTTTTAAACCGTGTTCGGAAAAAAGGTATCATAGGATCCCAGCGGAAACGTTACGGACCCTTGTGAAGTAAAATGGATATGTTCTACGAAGGAGGTGTTATTTTAATCGCAGGTCGGCTTTGTTGTTCAGGAATGTAGATGGCCTGTCATAATTTTAATGGGCAGTTTCTCAGACATTCTATGAACCTGATGGTGCACACGTCCTGAATATTCATCAGGATTCTATACTGCGGTCGAGCTCATACATAGGAATGTAATCATAAGTAACTATCTAAATTAATTTTTTACAATAATAACACGTCGTGAACCGTCAATTATGAAAATATTAAAACTTTTGATTCGTTTTTCTCAGTATAAAATCCCACACGTTTCGGAATCGTGAAATTACACGTAGGTAATGGAAGAATAGATGCCTTTTAAACTTTTACTACCTCTATACGTGACTGCTTGATAAAAGCAGTCGAAAAAAACTAAATGATGCTGCGTAGATATGCGGGCCTGAATGTTTACCTTTATTTATTTATTATCGTTCCCCATTACTCTCATCAATAAACTGGCCTTTTCGTCTTATGTGCAGCGAAACAATAATGAATGCGCGGTACCAACGCTCCGTGTATCAGGTGGAGGCCACACACGATGTGCTTTGTAATGACATAATTGCTGTACGCTGCTATATTAAACATTTTAAGCATCGCGGATACGAGTTTTATATAAAATATCGCGTTTGTAGGTATAAACTCTTTCCAGTGTTACTAACTGCTCTGGAATAACAAGTCTAGATTCAACAGAGCTACATTTCGGTGTGACATTCGTGTAGCTGTAGATAGTCGCCACACTTTTGTATACAGATTAAATTGAAATCGTTGAAATTTAATTAACGAATGCACTTTGTTCGGATGTTATCGAAAAATGGCGCTCAGCTATCTCTCTTATGTTTAAAAGCAACCTCACTATCACCTATGACACATTTAATTGAAATAATTTTATTTGTTTTGTTATACTTCAACGCCGTTCTAGTATTTTAAAAAAACACTGATAAATCTTATGTTTCTTTGTAATACCTTACAAGACGTTAAACTGTGCCAGTTGGATTGCTTGAAGGTCTACTGAAACAAAGTTTACGGTCCTTTTATCCACACGAGTGCATTCCAACTTAGAAATGCAGTAAGAATGCGGTTTACAAGCAGTTGGCACTCAATTGACAACTGCATTAGAGCTTTACAGCAACTGCAAGACAGCATGGAGCCACAATCCTTGCGTAGCAATCATAATAGATGCTGATGGACGAACAGTACCCTAATTGCGTAATACACGATCAATCAGAATCTGAATCGTTTTGAAATAGATTGATAATCCATTGCGTCATAAGTTGGAAAAAAAAAATCTGCTCAACAACGTAAATAACGCAATGAATGTTGATGAACTATCAAAATGAAAGAGATTAGTCGTAATCGTTTACAAAAATGTGTTGCGTAATTAGATAGCTGATTGTTATATTTTGCAGTTGAAATTTAAAGTCCGTAAGTTCGAGTAGCAGTAATGTCATTCTAATATGTACCATCAAAGAAGTTCATATCTAACCAGTTTTTTATCTAACAAATATAGTGCGAAGACTAAAACGAACAAAACCTTTTGAGTTAGTGTAGTGTAAAAGTGTAGAAATAATAGTGACAATGACACACATATAACACATGAACAAAGTGTTTTTAAATATTTTATCAGACTCTAAGAAAGTGGAACGAACTTGTGTAAAGTACAATCAGCACTATTCTAAGTTTTAAAATAATTATCAAGTAAAAAAATTAGGTTAGATTAAAATTGCTTATTAGTCTTACAGGCTAGATTGTAATTAATTATTAAGAACCTAGTTCTTTTTAATAAAGGATAAAAAAAAAAATAAAAAAAAAATATCTAACCAGTTTTAAAACAAAATCCCGTGAACTCGATGACAACATCTGTTACCGGCCCGGTTCTAAAGCCGCCGAGCGCTGCAAGCAAGAATAGTCCTTACGATGGTTAGATATGAACTTCTTCGATGGTACAATGGTCTCATTGCGTATTTCAATCAGTTTAAGTTGTGTTTGCGTGACATGATAAGGAGAAATGAATTGAAATTACGTGAAATGACAAGGAGAACAATTCAGCAAATTATTTTCAGGCTTTGCGAGCTAGAGAAGGAAGATCTATTTATAAACTTTCTACATAATATTACCAAAATTAGGTAGCCAGTAATTTTTCGATGGCATGAGCAAGATCGGTAAATCTAGTTGGGAGCTATGATGCCACAGACAAACACACCCTTCTTCTATTTGCATAGGGGTTCAAAAATATTCAAATGCAGTAGTGGAGCCAGCTTCCTACAAAGTACAAAACTCGTCATGTAATAATTAGTCATTAGAGTTACAGAGAACTGTTAAGTTTATATAGCCAACATCTGGCGTGTGCGATAATTAAAGCGGTACCGGAACAGTTCTGATACAGCTCGAAGATAGTTCTACTTACACAGTTACTACAAAGGTGTGTTGTGTGAAGATTAGCGGAATAAAACGTTAAGGTACTTTTAATGAGCACCACAAGAGACGAGACTGTGAACATTGTGTGGGGTTTAATCCCGAAACCGGTATAGAAAATGGCTCTCCACTCCGAGTTTTAAGTATTTGAGTGACCTTCGAGATCAGTTTTCATCTTGAAAATAGTTTTTAGCGTGTAGATGAGGCACTCTAGACACATCAATCATACAGAGATGACAGAGTCATAGGAGCTTCTTATCAATTCCACCTACAGCTTCTTTAAGATCAAATTTGTATCTCTCCAAAATAAGGCAGGTGATCAAAAAAAATTGGGAGATCAACAAAAATTGCTATCATGTCTATCAGAATATTTTCTTGAAATGTAAGTATGTGTTGGTATGCAGTGGATAATATTTGAGCCTTTGCATACCGGTTTCGAAGTCGCTCGGAGGATTTGAATGTCTCGAAATTCTTATAACGAATTCTCAACGTTGTCTCCATGCGAAAACTGTGTCTTCTGCATAAGTGTGCTTTGGTATTCAACGGACAATGGGCAGAAATACGAAAGATAAGGATCCTATATGATTTTACAGAAGCGACAATTGCCTTAGGTTTGGAAAAAAACCCAAGATAATAAAGTGATTATGTATCAGTACAAATGTACATAATACGTCCCGTATTTTTTTTCCCGAATAGCTCAGAGCCAACACTTCCCATCTCGCTCGCAGGCAGAGCATAATGAGCGGTTGTTAAAATTATGAATGGAACATCTTCCGAGAACCGTGCTAGTGTGCGAGAGTAAGCCGTTCGTTCAACACTGCGCGCACGCACACATACCGACAGAATTCTTATCGCGGCGGCATGTGTGAAAGCCTGCTCAGATGTACTATCTGATGCTTATTTGATTTTTATTCTGGAATATTCTCTCTCTTACTTACCTGTGTACCTTTTCTCATATGCACAAACGCAATCATACCTTATGATTCAGCAAAATCATTATTTCTCCAACATTGACCCGGAATGATACACTCGGCGGTTAACTGCTGGTTCAACGACAGAGGTGTCTTTAGTAGTGAATGTTAAAAATAATTCTACGCATTTGAATTTGTTTTTTTTAGAAATGATTGTCTCTTTGAAAAAATATGCGGAATGTGGTAGAGTTGGTTCGACTGGCAAGTATAATATAGATAATAGAACGAGTAACAGCAAACATTAACAAACATAGATCCTCAAATGATCGTCTGGGACGGATTATGTTGTCAACGTGCTAGTGTGCGTTTATATGAAGGAATTTTAAGGTCCAGTTACGCCTTCCATTAACAAGTTTATTTATAGTGGGATGAATAACTTTTTAATCAATCATGAGGGTACTAAGTGGCATCCGGTGTGCAGGACTTATTGTCCAATAACTGCTGATCACTACGTTACGAACTATGCACACGATTTCAGTTAATGTTAAAATAAAATAATACGCGCAGACGCACACCGTCGCGTACTTGACCCAACAAATGGAATGCTGTTCCGACTAGCCCTCACAATAACAAAACAAAAAAACCGGCCAAGTGCGAGTCGGACTGGCACACGAAGAGTTCCGTACCATATCGTTTTATTATTTGTTGTTATAGCGGCAATATAGCAATGCACAATCTGTGAAAATTTCAACTGTCTACCTATTACGGACATTACGGTTCATGAGTTACAACATGCTGACAGACAGACGGACGGACGAATGGACAGCGGAGGCTTAGTGATAGAGTTCCGTTTGGCACCCTTCGGGTACGGAACCCTCAAAAGGGATTTGAAGGCGAAATCAGTTAGAAACGTCGATCATTTATTAATCATTTAAATGACATTCGATAACTTTCCCATGTCTCCGAGGTTGGTTCAAATATTTGTGGTGAAATACTCGTATTATTGAACGAGTCCAGAAATATAATAATGATAAAATATGTGTAGCTCACGCAGGGAGGTCTAAAGTAAGGGAAGGAACGTTTGTTAAGGCTTGTGCAGACCAGCGCGACTTGTCGCGCGACGCGACACGAACAATACAATTTCTAAGAAAACTTCACAGTATAACAATAACCGGTGTCGCGACGCGCGACAAGTCGCGCTGGTCTGCACAAGCCTTTACGAGAATAACATTTGTTATTTTTGTATAACGACCCTTATCTTCAAGCTTTCTGTGCCTGAAATACGAGGGTGCTTAATAATGGAATGTAGGACAGCAGGACCTGCAAAGTAGCACTGGTTAAACTTGGATTACACAGATGGAGACTAAAGAAAAGCATGGCAGAAACAGCTATCTAATTACGTAATATATTTGCGTAAACAATTACGACTAATCAGCTATCTAATTACGCAACACATTTTCGATTTGCAATTGAGTCAAATTGGTTTCGTTTGACTAGAATTGCTTTCAATTTACAACTTTTGAAAGCAATTCTGGTCAAAACGAAACCAATTTGACTCAATTGCAAATCGAAAATGTGTTGCGTAATTAGATAGCAGTTTCAGTTTGACAGTTCAACAACATTAATTGCATTATTTACGAGTACGTTGGTGAGCAGATTTTTCTTTCGTATTATGTAGCAATAGATTAGCAATCTGTTTCAAAACGATTCAGATTATGATTGATCGTGTATTACGCAATTAGGGTACTGGAGTCCTATACTAAGCAGTGGGTGGAACACGTCTGCCAATAATGACGCTCAACGCAGATAGAGTAAGTTCATAGTAACTTTGTTAAAGCAGAACCAAGAATCCGTAATTCAGTTAATTTTTAAGGCACTAAGTATAAAAATGATTCATCATTTACATAGGTCTACCATTATAATATATAAAATAACAACAATATAATATAACTACCATTATTTTCCGCAAAATCCAGATAGGATGGCAGTTAGCTCTCCCCAATGGAAAAGGAGCTTTTACTACCAAAGAGGTTCAACTAAATATTAGAGTACCATTGTCTATAGTTCAAAAAGGAGTAAGTACCTGTTCCTTATGAAAATTTGCGAATTCAATAGATGCTCCGCGAAAATTTCACAAGATAATTCCAGGATTAAATTTTATTGTTGGCTGGCTAAAACAATAGATAATAGTACCTATAGTTACCTACACATGGTCAGGTGCACATCAATATCATCGTTATTAGTAAACAATTGGAAAACATGATTAGTTATCACGATATCAGGTGGAAAATAAGATTATGCAAGTGATAAAAGTAAAAACCGTAGTGTCATTGTAATAGATAATGATTTTGGTAAGGGGTTTATCGCTCAAACCGGGTTATAAACAGGATGTTATTTTTTTATATCCCATAACTCTAGGGTATTATTAATACCATTTTAAAGAATCAACTTCGATGTGTGAAAAGGTTAAATGTAGGATAAGCCCGTATTTCTTTCTCTTGATGATCAGAAATTTAAAGGTTAAAAGTCAAAACATTTCATTGGTGAAATGATAATTCTTTATTTACATATTTTAAAGCGAAGTGGTAAACTAACGTTCTTGGGACATTATTTATTAAATTAAATGAGAGCCTTTTGAATAAAATGCGAAATGTTAATAGTAATAGTAATATACAGCGTAGTCGATAGTATCCTCTTTTTTATATATTAAAAGCAGGAATTACTTTCTGGATTGCGTTGCAGCACTGTTTCCGACACAATTATAACATAATTTATAATACATCAGACGCAGATAGCATTAATCCAAAGATAAGAAAAGCAATAGGTATGCTACGTGTTTATGTAGATTATGTGCTGTTACCCGACACTGACATTCCTAGTCTGGACAACGATCGGACAGGAGGACCAGAGTCGCAAAAACAAAATCTGTTCATTATGTTTTCGGGTGATTAAATATATATATATAATATAAAGGAGCACGTAATCTGTTCCACGTAGATAGTGAAATCCGCCCCATTACGAGCTCGAGTGGGCAAAGGCGACCGACCACCGCGCCGCTACCGCCGCCTGCGCAGTTGGCCCAAAAAACACCCCGAGACGTAGACGTAACATAATATTTCTCAAGCAGCCTTTTATTTATTAGCCGAGCCACGCGGCGCCGCGACATCTCTCCTTCCTAGAACGGAACATCGACGTGTCGGCACAAAGCCGTTACACATTTATGAAAAAACAATATTTATGTCGATAAAAAAATTGGGATGCGACGCGTATTTATCTGAACACCGTGAGCTATGCTTTTTGTTTAGACCCGATTTGCAGGAATCCGCAGGTACCCTCTAGGGTGGAGAAAAGTATTAATTTGTTAAATGATGGCCCAGTGGGCGTGGTTAATGGCTGTTAACGCTAGTTAGCAAGCTCATATTATACGCACTTATGGTTTTTACTTTTACGGCTTTAATAATGGTCCTGCTGTGAAGGATATCTGTTGATATAATTTAATGGTAGGTACTGTAACAATAACGTACTTCAGGATACTTCACTTCTTCACAAAAGAGGCTTTCACTGCGAAGTGATGAGATCTTTTTAATAAGAGCTGTATTACGTGGGAGCGAGCTTATATTAATAATCACGAATCGAAGTCTATTCCATTGAATCATGGAATGCTCATAGAAAAGATTTCAATGGAATTTTCTATCGACGATCTTTTTAATATTTATGCATACATTCCACAGATCGTATTGGTAAGGCAGTAGAAATAAATTCTAAAGAAAATGCCAGTGTATGTATTAGTTATGCGTCCAATATTATAATAGATACCAACTTTCATAAAACATACACAAGAAGTGATGTAGCGACTTGAACATATCAACAGACAGATTACGATTACATTGCTTTGCAAACTAAGCATGCGTTTTCAGGAAAAAGGGCGGAAACAGAGCATATTCATTTAAGTAGTTAATCAGTGATGAGTTGGTAACCAAATGGAATGTTCTATCCTTTTGAAACTTTCCCACGTAATTGACTTCATTAATAGGATACCTACGCATGCCATTTAAATCGTTTATCGCCAATGAAAGCCACTCGTTGAACCGGTTCCATAAATAACAATAAAAAGCGTCATCTTTTGACTATGGACTGCGTTATTTTTGTGGACTATTTATATCCATGACGATGGTATACGCATTCAAATTGGATTATATGAATCAATGGTACTGTAGATGGAGATCCTGTTGTATTAAACTTTATAATGTATTTTGTGACGTATTTAACGTCATCTTTCCTCAAGGATGTTGGAGAGTCCTTTGTATTCTACATTCTCTTTGTATTATTTGCATC
Source organism: Agrochola macilenta (assembly GCA_916701695.1). Taxonomy (NCBI): domain Eukaryota; kingdom Metazoa; phylum Arthropoda; class Insecta; order Lepidoptera; family Noctuidae; genus Agrochola; species Agrochola macilenta. The sequence continues at coordinate 13,939,647 of OU753560.1, read as the reverse complement.
TTAACACTACGACTCTACTCTAAGTAATAATAAGATTATTTCCGATGAATGAAAAGTTATTGAGATAGAATTTCAGGCTATCATTTTCGGATACTCGTTTGCATTAATTATGAGAACTTGGACGGTTTTCATAAGACATACTCAATAATCTATAAGACCAAGACAAAATGTATCTTCTGACGTATTTTACGTCATCTTTCCTCAATGACATTGGAGAGTCCTTTGTATTCTAGAATTTATGTCCTCAGTATCGTAAAGACTACGACTCCACTCTAAGTTAGACAATTTCCCATTCATAAAAAGTTACTGAGCTACGTTTTTACACTAACATTTTCGAATACTCGTTTGCAATAATTATGAGGGTTGATTTTCATAATGGACAACTCAATTATTTTATTTATTAAAACTTTATGTACAAGTAAAAATAAAATACCGTACAAAGGCGGACTTAATGCCTGAGGCATTTTCTACCAGTCAACCTTAGGGTGGTGCAGAGACAAAACATGGCAGGTGCAACAAAAGGTATTGATAACACGAAATTAACTATAAAATACAAGAATAAATACATACATAGTATAAACAGAATAACTTTGTCAGGCGAAATAACGATCGGTAGAGGAGAAATAACGATCAGTAGAGAAGAAAACGAATCCAGCAAATCACCGCTGGGATGTTTCAGCCAACTTCTTGCGTATATGCTCACGTACTACCTTCACTTTAAAAGACAACCGACTGTTTGCCGTCCTGATATTCAGAGGTAGCGCATTCCAAAGAAAGACCGCCTGGACAAAGAAAGAAGAGTTAATGAAACGAGAGCGGTGAGAAGGACATCGTAGAAAACGATTGTTGGTGGAACGAAGATTTTTGCTATGGGCAGAGCATAAGTATTGAATATGGGAAGTCAGATAAGAAGGAGGGGTGGGTTTGTCGAGAATAGAGAACAACATAGACAGAGCCCTCACCTCTATAATGGGTTTAATTAATTTAATGGGTAACCACTTTAAAAGCAATCGGTGCGCGGATACATGGTCATACTTACGAAGATTGAAAACGAATCGAATACAATTATTGAGAAGGCGGTCAAGTTTATTGAGGAGATCTGCATTCAGGTCATAGTAACACACATCACCATAGTCAATTATGGGAAATATTAGGGACTGTACAAGCATTGCCTTTATGTGTGATGGGAGAAGATTTTTTAACCGATAGAGCGACCGTAACGTTCCAGTAACTAATTAATATCAATTGAATAAGTAATTATCTATAAGACAAAGACTATCTTCATCTGCTACAAGTTCAACTAATCAATCAATTTCAACTGCCCAAAGTATGTCACTGATGGACGCTTTGGGACGCGGAGGTAACCACCACTTACTATCTGGTATGGTGATATTAAAGCATTAGGAAGTTAAACCCACCTATTAGCAATCCATTAAGAGCGTGCATTCTGAACGTGGGCAACGTCGTAAATAGATGTCAAATACTTCGCTGTTTTGATTAATTTGACAATATTCATATTAAGAAATGTGGCTGACTACCGAACTAGAATATTGATTATGAAATGCAATAATTAATATCGTAACATATATTATATTTAATTTTAGATGTAAAAAAGTATTTGGAAACTTTCCAAATGCCTTTTTTACTCCTAAAACAGGTACAACATCAAATTCAATGTTATAATTGCAATTGATTATTAATATTCTACGTATAGTTCGCTAGATTAGTTTTATTGCCAAATTAATAAAACAGGTAAATTTTTTGACAGCTATTTTCTACGTTGCCAACTTTTAGGATAAACGCTCTTAAGCTTGTTTTGCCGCGAAAGACATTATCTGGTTTGTGGCTGGGAGCTTTGCCGGTGGTCAAATTCTCCCCAAAGAGTTGGCTGACTTGGGATGATTTAACTTTCAATTATTATTAAGATTTAAATTCAATTTAATAGAGAGGATGGCAGTGACATCGACGCGTAACCTGTTACCGTGGATTCAGTAAATGACCAGAATCCATAGAAAAAACGACGTTCAGTTTTCAGACGGAAATTTTTCTTGCTTTAAAAACCTTAATTCGGACTATTACGAACATTTTAAAACAAAAAATAGCCAAATCGGTGCAGCCGTACTCACTAGTGATGCGCTTACCAACGAACAGCATTTCATTTTTATTTATATTAACATTTTTTTTTTTGTTGTTTGTGTGGCTTACAGCTATCAATACAGAAGTAACAGTGAAGTAATTGACAGAAGCCATCCACAGTTAGCAATAGACTATTGTTGTACACATTTTCAAATTGATTTACTATTCGTAAACTATAACACTAACTAAGTATAACTTTAAATTAAATACCTGCATAGGCAAAGATGCATGTGCAACCGCTATTAGAATACGTCAGAAACAATATTATAGTGTTTACAATAAAACAGACGTGAGAGAGCATAAGAGCATTTTATCTATGAGATAACTTTACCTACCGGCTTTCTGTGTAGTGCTTCGATTTTATGATATAGGTGTGCTCTGAGTTCTTTATTTCTACTGCTTTATCGCGGACGACGCGTTATCCTCTACAAAATTTGCAAATTCTATTAGATTTCTAGAGAGCCTGTCTATTCAAAAATATTGGTTGTCTGTAAAGTCGGTTTACGGACGATAGTTTAACGTGACAACGTCATAACAAAACATTCCCTTCCCTCGCTTTGATCGTAACGTTACAATGAGCGTAACGGGACAATGAGCGTAACAGGACAATGAGCGTAACGGGACACATTTTCGTGCGTGCAGCCGGCGTTCATCGATTTATTAGACGTTGTCACGTCAAAAAGACGAAGAATTTAAGGGTTGTATACGCCATTTTAGGCCACCAACCCGCACTGGGCTCGCGTGGTAGATTACAGCCCACTCCCTCTCACCGAGAGGGGGTCAGTGGGAACATTATATACTGATTATGCTACACGCCATTTAAACTGTTCAACTAGATGAAACTTTAACAACCCAGAAGTTCTTTAGCTCATCTAATCACGACAATAGATGGGACACTGAATATCATGTCCTACGTGTCCTGTCGGCTGTACGTTACAGGAACTGATGGACGCTAGTGATGGCGCCAAACACGTATTCGAATTCCGAATTCTGGGCCGAGTCCATTTAGACTGCCGCCGGGCAAGCCGCGGCACGCCCGGCCATGCCGCACAAAGCCGCACAAAAGAAATGAAGGCGAAAAAGCCGGGGTTGCGTGCCGCGCGGCAAAAGCCGGCGGACGCGCCGCCGGCATAGTGTGTAGGTAGTATAAAGGATACTTTAAGAGTTGTTCCATTTAGTATTTGGTGCCATATGTTATAGTTCTTAATGAAAGTGATTACTTACATAAAATATAAGCGGCCATATTCCGAAATTTCTTGATAAAATCATTATTATCCTATAACACCTACGAAGTTCCCAATCCTCGTTCATCAAATGCATTGAACGGTCTTTTTCCAATCAATTAATTCCCAAGCCAGGTACCAAGTGTAAAAAAGGATGTAAATACAGGATGATCATAAAGGATAATTTTATTCCTGTCGTGGTTGACTTTATATCGATCCTTTCTATCACAGTAAAATCGGATTTTTGGGCTGGTGTCAAAAAGAGTAAAGAAAATAACGATTCTATTTGGAACTACTTTTTGTTAATCAGAATTAGACTCAAATCAGATAATTAATTCATTATGTACAAACTCTTGCTTGTGAATTTTGTATGATGTTAGTCAAATCTAAACAGGAAAGTTATTTTGATAAGGGGAACTTTTTAAATCATAAACCTAATCGTTATCGGTAATTTCAATATAAATCATTATCAGCAGATGAAACGGACTTTCTTTAAATGGCGGTAGGTTATGCGATGATTTTAGACGACACCATTATACATAGTTCATCAGATATTTTTACCACAATAGAAGCCGGTCCAATTATATACAAGTAAATTTCGAAACATCCTGTATACAAATACACCGTCAAATCAAAATAAGAAAGCGCCACGTAAACTGGCCGAGTGAATGCACTTGACACCGTAATAAATAGAACGCACGGTAACAAAGGGCGGCAACAGAGGTGTTTCGCTGCGCCCGCGCCGACGCCGACCATAAGCGGTAAGCCGATTGTCATCCACCTAGCAGTAATCTGTTTTTGTTGCATTGCCGATACGCTATCTATATCTACTGTATACGGTTTTTTTACTTTCCCGGTTTTTGAAATGTCATCTTTTGATACATACTGTTTTTTTTGGAAGCATAATTTTAATCTTTTTAGGTTCACACGTGGCAGGGACAGTAAGGAGTCAGGATACATTCACATCAATTAATAATACCGATAGATTTTTTAAGAGATGCGCCGAATATTCGTTTTATATTCGGTATTCGGCGTATTCGGCAAATTTTGAGGTAATCGTATTCGGCCGAACCATTCGGTTGAAATGCCGAATGTATTCGGTTTAATTGATCATTGTAAATCAGCCTTTAGGGCAAAATAAATTAAAGGAATCCTATAATCTAACAATCGTATTTATTAGAAATCGTTTATAGTAAGGGGTTTCTCGGGTCTTTAATTTCCCACTTTGTAAGAAATGAATCCTGCAATGTTTGTTGCACAGTCGAAACCGATGATGGCCCAGTCACTAGTGCCGGAACTATATCCGCTGCGCTGTCGCTACTAGACGATGTCGAAGCAACTTGTTGAAAATAACTTTTATGCTTTAGCATTATATGATTATTCATAGCACTTGTAGAAGCATTCCGCCCAGTGCCCCCGCGAGAAAGCACTGCTTTGCACAACGTACAACGCACTTTTTTATTATCATCTTCGATTTCTTTGAAGATCTCCACACGGGACTTTTTCCGTTGACTTATCATCTTTTAAAACACCCAAAACACCAAAAAAATTATCAAATAGTCAAGAACTGCACTAAAATCTGGCATCCGTATTGTGTTTTCATACGCAATGACAGTGGCGGGTTGCAGCGGGTAGCGGGAGGCGAGGTACCACTCACTCCAATTTTTTTTTTAAGTCGGTGATTTCTCATAAACGGTTGTTGTGGAAGGATTTTCTCGTAGGAACAGAATTATTTCAGTAGGTGCTATTACTGACTCTGACTGTGCCTTTGGAACTGTACTTGACCTTGGAAAAATACTGGGGGCTGGTAAAACAAAAGGGTTTTTAATCGCAGCAACAACATTATTGTTTTTCACGAAAATATTTATTAATTGCACAAAAATTTCTAATCCAACAGCAGTAAGTTTACTTATATTTTGGGTATCTCCCAACGGCATATTAGTATCTATGTTATCAATTTCATACCAAAAAGAAGACATTACTAGGTAGATTCGAATTAAAAACTGAATAAATTCCAATCCTATATTTAAATGAAACCTTATGATTACATTGGTTTACTGCGAATCACTGTCGCTACCGGAGTAGCCCGCTAGTAGCGCGAGCCCAGCAGTCGCTGCAGCAGTCTTTTTACTTGCACCACTCTTACTAGCTACGTCAGTACTTACAATAGTGGTCGAAACCTTTTCATTTTCTGTATCTTTCTTACTCTTCACTAGGTTCATCAGTGGGCGCTTCCTTGATAGAGCTCCTATACTTCTGTTCCACGACGGTTTCGTGTTTATGCTCCTCTGTGGCATGAGTTCTATTCTGGGTGCCTTGGCTGGAGGTCCATTGTCTTCATCTTTCACTTCTTCGATTATTTCCTCTGCTATCACCTTTTTTGTTGAAGGATTGTTAAATTTGATTGATCTGGAAATAAGAGACACGTTAATTAGTTTACGCGTATCACAATAATCTGTTTTTACATAAGAAAAACTGTATAACAACGTATAATACATAACTGGCTTTTTACACGACCGCCGGTTTTCAAGACAGGCTGCCACCCGTGATGTGTGGTGAAGAAAAGTCCACCTATAAAATTCCTTCATGTGAACATTCCCGTAGCGAAGCTCTGGTGGAAAATGGAGTGCGGATTTCAGCTAGTACATACACGAGGTTGCCAGGAACAGATCGCAGAAAGCGATAAGGCCGCCCATTGTATGTTTTGTAGTGTTAAATTTATTATTTGCTATGTATTATCTGGTGTACAATAAAGTATATACGTAGTCGGGCCATAAGTTCTGTCACATAGGTAAAATTTCGAGGAAAATATTATGGGCATTCGAAATTTGAATATTTAAAGAAAATAAAAACAAAGGGTTTCTGGAATTTTGTTCATTTTCTAAAATGGAGTGGACGCGCAGAGAAGACAGAGTCGCAGTAATTGCATTGCATCGTTGCGGTCACGCGCCAACTGAGATTTTCAAACTGCTGAAAAATTTGAAAATTCCACTGAGATTTATTTATCGTACTATCAAACGATTCAGGGAAGATTCAAGATTAGAGCGGTTAGGAGCGGTCGACCTCGTACTGTTCGGACTCCAGCGGTCATCAAAGCAATGAAGGCGCGAATCCAAAGAAATCCTGTCCGCAAGCAAAAAATGTTGGCTTTGCAGATGGGACTAAGCAGAACTACTGTTAAAAGGGTGTTAAATGAAGACCTAGGACTGCGTGCTTATAGAAAAAAAAAGCACATCTTCTTAACGCACGGCTGAAGAAAATCAGACTCGAAAGAAGCCGGGTTTTGTTAAGGCGGTACGCGGGAAACAAATACCGCGAAATACTTTTTTCGGAGGAAAAAGTTTTTAATGTTGAGGAGAGTTTCAATAAACAAAATGATAAAGTGTATGCACACTCTAGTGAAGAAGTGAACAAACGTCTGCCACGTGTTCAGCGTGGTCATCACCCTTCGGCATTCATGGTTTGGCTTGGGGTGTCCTATTTGGGTCCAACGGAGGTGTTTTTTTGTGAAAAAGGAGTGAAAACCAGTGCCCTCGTATATCAAAACACAGTCCTAACAAACATTGTGGAACCTCTTTCACAAACAATGTTCGAAAACAGGCACTGGGTATTCCAGCAGGATTCTGCGCCGGCTCATAAGGCGAAAAGTACCCAAAACTGGCTCACGACCCGTGGAATCGACTTTATCAGGCATGAGGATTGGGCCTCATCCAGTCCAGACTTGAATCCCTTGGATTACAAAATATGGCAGCACTTAGAGGAGAAGGTCTGCGCTAAACCCCATCGCAACTTGGAGTCACTTAAAGCATCCCTGATTAAAGCAGTCGCCGATATTGACATGAATGTCGTGCATGCTTCGATTGATGACTGGCCTTGCAGATTGAAGGCTTGTATCGAAGCAAGAGGAGGACATTTCGAATAATTTTAATGTGGTTTAAATCTGTATTTTATACCCTTTTATTTGATAAATACGAGTAAATGGTTGTAGTGCGTAACTCATTGTGTCATTTATTTAACTTTCCATATGTGACAAAACTTATGACGAGACTACGTATAAATAAATAAATAAATACACATCGCAGGTCCTTTTAAATCTTACTCGCTATGCTGTTTATATTTTTTGTGATACACCACCAGTATTGTGCAAAGGAGCTATTTATAGCTATACATACTGGGGGAAGGCATGTATCTAAAGATACGATTGACGTATTGATCCTGTAATATAGCTACAAAAGGGGTGTGAAATGACGGCTACTAGAGTACTTGTTAACGCTGTCCATAGAATTAGGCTTTTAAGACCTTAACAGTTTTAACGCCATATTCATATTCCAGTCGGCAGCCAGACGGCACCGGTAACTTAAGAAACTGTAGCTTAAGGCCCAAGGCAGAAACATAAATAATACAAGATAGTTAGGCAGTGGAATGCAGCATTCCATTTTGGGCGAGACAAAATATCACGCTGCGCTGGTCCAAATCAGCGATAATTAAAATAGGCATAACGACTGCCAGGATTAAATGGTAATTGGGCTTAAGCAAATTACGTAAGCCGTATGGTATGTACAATGTCCGCTGGGTAATAGTATCCCCACACCATGGGTGCCTGAAGATGGACAGCGCCGCTAAAGCCTGTCAAGAAAAAGGTGGCGACGATCGTGGCATAAGCCTCAGTCAGCCTCTTCCAAGGTATTGCGTTGTTAAAACGTGTCTGGGGGTGAAAAACCGACCATTTACGAATACATGCACTATAATTTTAGCTCACAGTTAAAATACCCGTCGGCGATACGAGATGATTAAAAAAATATATATTTATAATTGACATTCACCAAGATTCAACTCTGGGACCAACACTGGTACAGAACGTGTCTCAACTGTTTGGCAAAAATATGAAGCGAAGCGTGAATTTTTGGAATAAGTAAAAAGAATGCAACCATGCCAAAACCACACGCACAACAGAAATTATATTATATAAGTATAGAAGTATGATAAACAGGGTGTAAAATTCACTCATCCTTCATAGAAAAGGGAGGATCCTCCGACCAGACGGGTGTTGTGTCTGGTGGGCTACTGCCCGACGATTGATGTTGGGACGTTATATATATGCTAGTTGCGCGGTAAATTCTGCTCTGTGCGATGCAGGACTTCGCGTGATGCCGGTGATGCGTAGTTTGCATGAGGCGATGTAGATGCCGCCACAGTATTATCGTGCAATTTCTTAGTTATCTTAACATCCTGAGTCTCTTACAAACCTATAAGTATCATTTATTCTGGCAATTTAATTTTTTAATAATATCTACATCTGGCTTACCCTGGGCGACAAGTACTTTCAGCAAAGCAAAAAAAACTTTTTACAATAGTATGATATTTTCGTATTAAGCTGATTCAAGAGTAGAAGAATAGAAAGCGGCTGCAAGGGTCATGATCTGCTTTGACAAACACGCAAGAGCCCTAGTCATGTATTTGACAAGTCTTCATCAGAAGTTGCTAATCCTAGCCTGCTCTACCATGTAATTCCTAACCAAGCAGTGACACTTAGAAACGAAAAGATACGAAAAATATTATGTTGTTACATTGCATAACAAGAAGTGTAGCATAGGGCAATGGCCCAGCCCTTCTTCATTAGGCTTGCTTTGAATGAAACTCAGCAAATTTTGATACTCCAAAGATTAATACTGCACTTACATTCCAACTACTTAAATCCTAGTTGTTTATGGAAGACTTACTTGATAAACTCGTCATCTTCTTTCTCTTCCCTGGCCTTCCTCTCGTCTGTTGTCTCTGGTTGGTACTGCTTGAGCATGCCCTCGAAGTCAACTGCATGCTGCCTTCTGTTCAACTCCTTTAGCTCTTCTAGATTCTCCAGAGATTCTATCTCTTGTTTTGACTGCTCTGTTCTGTATTCTGAAACATTACAATCAATATTCAATTTTGGTCTATTGTAGTATAAGTTTACCTTCAATGTTTGGGCTATTAGGTGACTAATCAGCTCATTTGATGTTTTCAGTAGAGCATTGCATTCTTATAAATGAATAAATAGTGGTAGGTAAGGAGAGCCTAAGAAGTACTGACGTTACCACATCAAAATTAATGTGCTTGGTAATTTTTCTCAATTTGATATATGTATTTTCTTGCACTTAATAGATGGGCGCACTTATGAAACCTCAGAAACTTGGTGCACGGATCAATTTGTTTGTTTGATATGTCATTTGAATAATTAATTGCAGTATGAGGTTGTGGCAGCATCTATAATCGCCACATGCGAACTACGCATCAAAGACCTGACGTCACACAAATCCTGCATCGCGCAATTAGAGTTTACCGCGCGACGAACATATATAGAATCTCCCAACTTCAACCTCTGGGCAGTTGCCCGCCAGACACGACACCCGTCTGGTCGGAGGATCCTCCCTTTTCTATAGGGGATGAGTGAACTTTTACACCCTGTTCCTCATAGGGTCTAAAAGGTAATGAATAAATACATAGTTTGATCCAAAGTTACATCTTTAGCACTAATTTCTTTCTTTTTCATGTGGTCAGTGGCTAACCTGGTGTCAGAGTTTTTATGCCACTTATAGGCTTCTGATTTGGCTTCACATGGTATAGAGAAATATCTCTCAGACATGCTGGTTTCCCTCGTGATGTTTTCCTTCACTGCTTTTTCGTTTTTTAGTGCTATGTACCCAGTATTGTAAATAAATAATGAGAGACTTGGCCACTTTCAAGGCAATAAAAGTCCAGTTTAAGGTTAATTTCCCCAGTAATAAACATTAGTGTTACATACCTAATAACTTCATGGGATTATTAGCTTCTTCTTCTTTCTGTTCCTCTTCCTCTCGCTTGGCTTGTTCCTCTGCAAGTTTCAGAGCCATGAAGTTTCTTGTGGCGCCTGCCTCAATCTCGTAATCTGTGTTCTTTGGGTCCGTCTTGAATGATATCTCTTGAAGACATCTTGTGCACTGAAACATAATAATAACATGGTTTGACTTGATGCATAATTGCATTATTTAAAAAAGTTAGTTAATCAGTGTGTTTATACCTGTAACTTTTTGTAACTTATAATCAAATCTATAGGTACAGTCAGCATCAAAAGTTGATGACCACATTTAGATTTTCAAAATCGCTGTACACCGTATTCACTATTAGTACTTCACTATACAGCGATTTTGAAAATCTAAATGTGGTCATCAACTTTTGATGCTGACTGTACCTTGAACTGTTAGCAAACCACTTGCAGAAAGGGAGTTTGAGGCTAAGTAGTTCTTACATTTGATATCTATAATCAAGTATGTAGGTGAGTGGGTGTGAGAAAGTGACAGCAGAGACAATTCTCAGTAACATATTTTTTTTTTCATTTCTTGTAATTGTTTATTATTATATTTTGAGTAGATGATTAATACATTCACCAATTTCACCAAATTACTTACTTTTATGTAAAACCTGTAAATTCTGATACCGAGGTAGTCCTCATTCTCTACGTCCTCCTTTCTAGCGTTGAACTTCTTCCCCTTGTAAATGTACTCGCCGCAGGTGGCGCATCGCATGTTGAAAGGGGCCATGAGTCGTACGGTGTACTGGCGGTTTTTGGCCAGTTTCATACGCGGGATCTTCGAAGGATCGAAGTCTGGAGGATAGTATTTCTGTAAACATAATAACAACCTATGTAAGTCACTGTAAAGACGGCAAATGTAACGATCTAAATCTTTGTTGTAAAGTAAATTAATAACAACAATATATAGGCCCATGCACCATTAGTTTATACTTACATTTAACACTTTTCTTTCCGACATTTTTACGAAATATAGAAAGAAAATTGGATTTATTTAGGTTTGGTAAACACGTAGCGTTCAATCGATTTGATTGCTTTTGGCTTTGCCTGTCACTTTGTTCGAATAACGTTAACGTCAAGCGTCATTGTGACAGTGGCGTGTTTAACTTGACGTCTTGACCACAGATAAAACTGCCACAGACTTTTGCTCAGGGGTGCGTTCAATTATTACGCTCGCTCACACTTGACGACACGATATACGGAACCTACAGAACTTACTTTGGCTTTTGACGTGTGTTCCCTCCGCTGGCTTAGGACCACCGAACCCGGTACCTATAAAATATCCATACCAGAAAAGAGGTTTAATCCACGGGATCCCCAAAATACAGGCTTTGCCTAATTTTGGGACTCAGAGTAATAACTAAAGCATAGAGGGAGCGTGAAATTTCAGTATATAAATTTCAGTATACTGTTTATACTTATGACAAATTAAGTGTGAAAAATAATAATAATAATAATATAATAATTATTTATTTATTAACAATAATGTTGGTACAACTCATCTATCCTATCCAAAAATACAAAGTACAGCATTTTGAGCATATTGAAGATAGAGTTAACGACGATGTCTGTGCTAGTATGAACTGTGTTACAGACACCGGCGCCTTCCTCCTACAACCATGATTTACTATAACTATGATACAAATAGTACTCGTACAAATTAAGTTACGCTCATTTTCAGTTTAATAAAAATTGAATTGAATATAGTTAGATTAAAAATAATTTAATTTACTTTTATTTTAAGGCATGCAAGGAAATACGTGAATGTGTGGGTGAGTGGTGTCTGTATATACAAACAAGAGGGTGTGTGTGTGTTGGTGTGTGTGCGTTTGAGTGTGTGCTTTTGTGTGTTTTAGCGCTTATTATTTATGATTCCCTGGCGAACAGCTTTTCAGTGTCGTCGTAAGTAAGACCCTGAAGGTATTCGCTTACTACGGTCTTACACTTGTATTTTGGAAGGGAATAAATGTTACATGTTTTGTTTATTGCATTATATAGGCGGCCACTCAGACTCAAATAGTTTCTACTTGCCAGGGCAGTTTTTATTCTAACAGGAGGGCAAACCAGGTCTTTACGTCGTTTATTTATAAGCAATTTTGAGTCATAATTAAGGGAGGAATGCTTACGTAGGATTATATTGAGTGCACAGAGTTGCCTGCAAGTGAGTACAGACATGTCCTTGTATAATTGGGTTGTAGAGTAGAGATACGGTTTCTGAAGCATCACCTTCACAACGGCCCTTTGCGCCCTCTCAAGGCGAAGCATGAAGGTCTTAAAAGTACCACCCCAAACTGAGATGCAGTATGTTAGTAGTGACTGAGCTAAAGCATAATAAATAGTTTTCAAGAGTGGGAAAGCAACTACATTTCTGAGCCTTTTCATTGGGAACATAAGCTTTCGTACCCGAGATACTGTTACGTCCACATGTTTATTCCAACTCAGTGTGCAATCAATGTACACCCCCAGATACTTGACGCAAGATGATCTTTGAATAGGAGGGCAATTACAGGTGTTAAGCGCAGGTTGGGAGCATCTATGAACCTTTATATCCGGAATGCTAGGCTGTGTAGAAGAGTTCGCTGAGAAGGCAACATAGTGGGTTTTGGAAACATTTAATGTTTGCAGATTACAGGAAAGCCAATCCATCACTATACCAAGAGCATTTTCAGCCGAGCGGTGAGCAGAAGTCCAGGTATCTCCACTTATAATAAGTGCAGTGTCATCAGCATAGACATAGATCTTGCAGTCTGGTATAGTGAGTTGACATAGCCTGTTTACGTATACAAGAAAGAGCGTAGGACCCAGCACACTGCCCTGCGGGACTCCGAAAGATAAATACTCATCGTCGCTAATGTAGTTTTGAACCTTAACTCGCTGACTGCGATTAGTGAGGTAGTCGGAAAAGATCCTTAGAGCGGCATCTCGTATTCCTAGAGCCTCCAATCCGTGTAAAAGGATGGGAGTAGAAACCGTGTCAAAAGCCTTGGCTAAATCTAAGAATACACCTATCGTTTTAGTCCTGGTGTCTAGATTCTTAGTGATCTGATTTGATAGCTCAAGCACAGCATCCTCTGTTGATTTGCGTTTCCTGAAGCCGTATTGGTTTGAGGCAATTGCATTATTGTGCTCTAAATAATTCAGTAGTCTCTTATTTAAGATTTTTTCTAATATTTTGGACAAGGTCGTGAGAACCGATATAGGCCTGTAGTTTTCGACACGGTCTCCATCCCCACCCTTAAATATAGGGGAAACTAATGCCTTTTTGAAGGCGTTTGGGAAGATGCCCTTTGACAAGCACAGATTGCATACATGAGTGATTGAGGGGATGAGGACATGCCTAGCAGATTTAATAACTGAAACAGGCAAACCATCGTAGCCAACAGCACAGTTATGCTTTAATTCCGTAATTATACTGTTCACCTCAGCAAAGTCGGTCTCAAGCAAAACCAAAGAGTTGCCCTGCGGGTTGGGTAAAGAGTTAAAATCAAAGTTTGAATTGATAATATGTTGAGCCTGCTGTATCTTCTGAGCAAGATTACCTCCAACATTTGAGAAGTAATTGTTTATAGAGTTTACAGAGGCATCAGGATCACTGCAGATATTAAGGAGATCCCCCGATTTACTTGCGGGTGTGGCATTTTTATAACTTATGGACTTTATGATATCCCAAGTTGCCTTGGGATTTCCGCTGGCCTTTTGGAGCTCATTCTGCTCATATTGGCACCTAATCGTCTTTAACAGATTATTGCAAAAATTTCTATATCTTGAATATGTTAATTTATCTATGAGATTTTCAGGATCCTGCACTGACTTTAAATGTAGTTTGTCTCGATTGCGTATGCATCTCAAAAGACCAGGAGTGATCCATGGCTTAATAATTCTCCTTCTGTGCGGAACTTGCTTTAATTTGCTGTGTTCGTCTACTGAATCCGCCAAAATGGAGATAAGTAGTTCCGCACTTTGATTGGGGTCTGTGCTATCCAGAATGCTGGAGAAGTCCGAGTTTTCTAAGTGACAAATGACACCCGAAAGATTAATCTGGCGGATCATGCTTTTAGGTTTCTCAACAAAGGAGACAGTTTCAAGGCAAAACAAAACAGGAGCGTGGTCGGTAAGGAAAGAGTCTAGAACCAGTGCTGTCGAACACTTATCTGATTTAAGAAAGGCGTGGTCAAGACAGTTGTCAATACGTGTCAGAGTAATAACTAAAGCATAGAGGGAGCGTGAAATTTCAGTATATAAATTTCAGTATACTGTTTATACTTATGACAAATTAAGTGTGAAAAACAAGGACAGATATATAGTTATAAGGGTTGCTTATGGCAAGGCTGTCCACTTTTTTTGTCTCGGTAGTGATGTGCCGTATTTTGCAGAGGTATCGATATTAATTTATTTTAGACAGGAAATTTACTTATTGAATTGAATGTACGTTAGTGTCATGTCATACATTCCATGGATGATAAAATCAAAGAATACACTGTTTGTTTAAAAACGCTCTGGTTCCAACAGGCTTGTGTGAACTGCAAGATCTATCAACCAGACACTGATGTCAGTTTTTGTACCGCTTTTCAAGCTCCAATATTAGTAACGACCATTAGTTCGCAGCTTATCGTTCCTTCCGAAGCATGAAACTATCTTAATTTTTTTATTACCGATTTCTAAAAAAAGGTTATCAGTTCGATATGTATGTATCTAGTATTGTTGGAATTGCACAATATTCATATTATTCTATGTGGGTTTCTAAACACGTGTGCCAAATTTCATAAGTGTATCTATATATGTTTGTCCACGAATTTCTCAGAAACTCGTAATCGGATCGTGGTCATTCTTTTTTTATTGGATTTTTATCTTTCAACTTAGGAAACAGTACAAGTTTCATCAAAATCGGTTCAGCAGTTGTCAAGATATGGAACATATAACCGAACTCCTAACAGTACGAATGTGTAAATTGTGTTCGTATGGGTATTTTGTCAATCCTTTAGATACCTTTTATAGAACTTACTAATTTTTTAGTGATGGTGTATCAAAACTAAAAAGAGAATTATAATAAATTTTGCACAAAAAATAAACTGACTTCCACACTAAAAAGCAAAAATAACTTTCGTTTCGGAATTCCGTGTCACAAAACGACAAAAAAATTAGAGGTAAAGTCGACGACTTTCGAAACGAAAGATATTTTTGCTTTTAGTGTTTTGCTTTGGAAGTCGGTTAATTTTTTGTGGAATAGTTTTTTTACCTAAAATGTATGTAATGGAATAGAAACAATCGGATCAAAACGGATTTTTATTTAATATTTGGGGATAAACAATAAAATAAAGAGAGGAGAAGTTTAAATTATTCGTATTTCAATCGAATAATTAAACTGCTTTCTTCTCAACTCAAACCATTTATTTCAATTAAACCATTTACGGGCACTTTTGAATTGTCAAGGGAATCGGTCAGTCAGAAATATGAAGCTAATTGTCCATTCCAAAGCGTAATAGGTACCTATGGAGAAGAACGGGCAAGAAACTCCACGGACACTCTTTTATATAAAATAAATTGTTACAAAATATTCGTTACATCATTCATGTGGAAATTATACATGTAAGAACAATGTAGAAAGACGTGCACGTTAAAAGCGTCCATAATAAAAAGATAAATAAAGGAGATAAATAAAAAAAAGAACAATTCAAAAAGTTAAATCGGCCATGGCAGCTAAGAGTTGGCCAGTCCCAACTGACGGCGCCCGTTCACGAACATGACGCATGTATCAGCACCATTCAGCTCAACCATACAATTATATGCAAAATTTCTGAAAACAACAAAAAAAAACTAACTTGGTGTGTTGTGTTACTTGTGTTTTATCTACTATACTTTATTTATAGCCAAAAATACATATCAATATACATTAGGTAAAGTATAGTATTTATTATAGTAAAGAAAAACAATTGGTAAAGGTTAACACGTTCACAGTTCCCATACAAACCATTTAGTAGACACCTTTTTTCTTGGTGGAATATTGGCAATTAACTTATCCCGCTCTGGGCGGAGCGGGAGGGCGTATCAGACTCTTACTGACTAAAACCCACCCGTGTTCCTTTAGTTGCCTGTACGTTGCTAGGGGCCACCGTATCCTTTTCGGACTTTCCCGCGATTTTAGTCGACCCCCTCAAACCGGCAAGAAAAACAACTGAAGATACAAGAAAATCATTTTTTTTCACAGAGTTCTGGGGCATAGAACTGTGAACGTTTTGTGATAGGTAAAACATAACGCGAATTGATCACTAAGTGAGCGCACGTGAAGATGGCTTTACTTACCAATAATAGGGATGGTATGCCGCCAGGTTTAAACCTTCTCCATTTATCACTACTTATAAAGCAGTCGTTCGTAAAATGTTTAGAACATACTCGGCTATGCTTAGTCCAATAATTTCTGGCTCTTGGAATCACTTTACACCAATTTTCTTTCTCATTTGAAGGTATACTGAAAAAGAAAACGATAACTTTTCCAATTTATCGGCATAAAATTATCATATCGATAAAAAGTATCTCCATCACTAGCATAACATAACCTTACAATTTAACGATTTATTTTTTTGAAAATTAATTCGCGATCACAACATTATTTGTAATAAAGATAGTTTGAAGAGATCATTATCATTCTAATATGTATGTTATTAGTGATGACGTCCAAATATTTCGCGGGATTTTTATGAAAACTGTAAAAAAACACTTACCGATAAAAGCTTACAAATTCATTGTTTTCTTTCCGTTACGAATGTGATTTACACGATAACACAAAACAAGCCATGTTAACAGCCTATTGATCTGTCCTTTGCACCTATTTTTTTTTGAAATTGTGCTTAAATTTATAATTTTGAATAAAATAATGACCAACACCACAACCAGCACAATCAATCTGCCTAGCCTTTTCCCAACTATGTTGGGGTCAGCTTCCAGTCTAACCGAATGCAGCTGAATACCAGTATTTTACATGGAGCGACTGCCTGTCTGACCTCCACAACCCAGTAACTGGGTAATACGATACCACTTGGTAAGACTGGAAACACACAACAACCAGCACACGTACTGAAATTCTCGACGTAATATACCTACGACTAAATCAAATACTTTATACGGTTAACCGTGTTAACTATTGTGCTTTTTTAATTGGTCGTCTAAAAAGAGACCAAGTATGACCGTTTGACAATTTCGGAACGTCCATTTAGTTTTAGCATAGACGAATCCATATGCATTTGTCTCTTTTAAGTGTACAATCTGCGCCATAAGAGAGAAGAGCTTAGATATATCGTAATTTGTCTCTCATTTGTAGGCTCCCTCTATGTTAGTTATTACTCTAAGTTTGGGGACCACTGCTGTTCGAATAACTATGTAAAATATTCAATTATTATTATTTTTGATATTTATTTTGTAACAATGGACCAAATTATTTTTTTAATTTATTCATCTATAAACTTATTGAGTACATTTTTTAATATTTTTATAAAAATCATTAAAAAAAACATTTTTAAATATAAAAAATTGTAGCCCACCCTTCGATCAATAATGCACAGCCCACCGGTATCGGGAACAGGGTCCAAGCTACGCGGTCAGGGCTCCAGAGAGAGGAACCTCCTGACAATGCGAGCCGTGTCCCGTGCCCTTGATCCAGCTGCCCAAAGAGAGCCTCCTTAGGTGTGACCAATAAATTATTCTTATTTTTATTCTTATTCCCGGGAGACCCTTGTTCACACCTGACAAGAGGGAACGGGCCATTATTAGCTCAGGGATTTCCATGGGTTTTCTTTCAGGAATTTCTTAATACCAGCCCCAGAATCTGAACGACGAAGCTTTTATATTTGCCATTAACAAGTGGGTTTGATGATTTGTAGATACTTGCATCGTGTTAATGAACGTTTTGCCAAAAAAACAATAAACAGGCTGGTACAAATAGTGACATCATAAAATAAAATAGATTCCTCATGCCCAGGGACATCTGAAAATACCCCATGTATCTTCCGCGATTGTTGATAGTTTTCGAGTTTCTTATAATTATTTTTAAAAAGTTCTTGAACATTAGGGGACCGTTTAAAAAAAGATTCCAACTTTATTACCCGACTGCGGCGAAGCCAAAAAAGGAGGGCTATGTGTTTGACCTGTATCTATGCATGTATGTACTGAACCGATTTTGATGAATGTTATGATAAGATAAGATTTTATTATTATAATTGCTTTATGATATTTCGTTAGATTCGTGTTTATTGCACGAGTGTCACTGGATATATTCAAAGGAACTGACCATTTTGACCTGTATCTATGCATGTATGTACTGAACCGATTTTGATGAATGTTATGATAAGATAAGATTTTATTATTATAATTGCTTTATGATATTTCGTTAGATTCGTGTTTATTGCACGAGTGTCACTGAATATATTCAAAGGAACTGACCATTCACGTTTCATACGAAATTGGGCCCAAAACCTAAAGATGGGCCAACGAAAAAAAATTGACCTTGTCGGGGACGTCCTCCTAATCACTTTTTACTATGGCGCCGAATCTAAGACCATTCGGTGGTAGGAACATTTAAGTGACGGAGCCTGTTTCGTCGTTCTTGGAACTTCAGTTCTATTCGTCGAGAGACCCCATGCGGATCTGCCACTGATGAATGAAACCAGGCAGCGGCAACTTGAGTGTAGCCTCTTTCGCAAGGTGGTCCACGCGTTCGTTGGCCTCCACCCCTGCGTGACTTTTAGCGAGAACATGGAAACAACTTTGCTCTGGGATAAGGCCGCGCCTACGTTAGCCCTCGCCTCCGCCGCCAGGAAGTGGAGGGTACCCTGGTTTGTCGGATGTGGAGTTTTCGCAAACGCCACTACACGCTCAATCTCCCTGTCAGCAAAGGGTGAAAAAACAAAGTTACTAAGTCGGAAATCACCTACTTTCCGCACTTGTAGCATAAATAATTATACTATACTTACTTACCCTTTTTCGGCGCTCATGGTGGTCCTGCTTAAGGGAGCGTACTACCGCCGGACCACCTTCAAAGTCGATTTTCTCGAAAACTTCATAAAGAACCATTTTTTTCAATTCAATTGAGTATTACCAAATATGGAAGCGATTGGCGTAGGTAGTCACGGACATATTACGTATTTACGATACAATTTTTTTTATCGATTGCGGTGAATGTACGTTCGATTGATAGAGTCGTTTTAGAGTAATTTTTTTTGTGATATTGTACAAGCCTACATTCTGCCTAGGTTTTTGAAATGATTCCTGAACCAGGTAGTACATTTTTTAAATTTTATTTGAAGTCGACTGTAAAAAAAAAGATGAAAACTATCAAGAATGGCGGAACATACATGGGGTATTTTCGGATATCTACGCCTGGGCATGAGGAAACAATTTTTTTTTATAACTTCATTAATTGGACCACCCTGTATGTATGAATTTGGTTACATTTTTGGAAACAATGTTGCGAACGTAGTTTTTAGCGTTAGCATTTTTAGCAAATTAATAAAATAATAAGTTATTAACGTTAGACAAAATAACAATTTATTCGCAAATAACGAATCAAAAAACTTTTCACATTAACTGACATTCACAATTTTCACCATTGCAGGCACTTAAAAATTTTCCGTGACGACACTTTTCCGCTTTTCATGAATGTTAGAAGAACAGGAACTTTCTGGAAATAAACAAAACAATTTAGATTTGATTTTAGACTTTGGACAGTTCCGAGCAAGCAATGCATGCATGCAATTCATGATACGTGCATCCGCCCTATTTTTGTTTTCTGGTACTCATTCCAAAGAAGAGGATTCCTATCATAGCAAATTGACTAAGGCCGGTTTCAAAGTATTTGTTCAGCAAATATATATATTTCCCTGACGGTACCTACACGAGGTAAACCGCTTTTTATTAGTTTGTCCATCTTTGTCGTCGAGGCGGTCTAAGGACAGAGAAATCAAAAAATCCTCACCGTTCACGACGATTTCCACTTGCAGCAAGTTCATGTTCAAGAGCGGCGATCTTTTCTTCGTGCCGCGTCCGCTGCGCCTGCGCACGTCGCTGCTGCTCCTCCAGCGCCAACACGATCTTCTCCAGACGGTGAATCTGTTGCTGCTTGTTCTCTAAAGTGGCGAATAGCTCCTGGATCTCCTCCGCTTTTGCTGCTATTTGTTTGTTCACCTGTTGCAGACACGATGAGTTAAAAGACCATAATTGTTACCAGCTTAATTTTTTTTGAATTTTTTTTTTTTTTATACGGGACCAATCCGAGAGCATACCCTTACAAACAAAAAAAAAGAATTTTCAAAATCGGTCCACAATTGACGGAGAAATCGTCGGACATACATATGAAAAAAACAAGCGTCGAACATAATAACCTCCTCCTTTTTGGAAGTCAGTTAAAAATGCGCAGTCATAGGACTGTGCATTTTTGCCAGCGGAGCCAGCGGTGGCTCGATAAACAGGTAGCTGATAAAACTAGGACATTTTAGAATCATCATTCTGTCAGTTTAGTGTCATTTTCTTTATTGAACAAACTGTATAAAAAAACTACCAATTACTACTTATCTGTCACGGTCGCCAATTGTGTAGGATGTGATGAGAGCCACCATCGCCACGGAACCGTGTGTACGCTACACATATTATTAACGCGGCAGTTCGCGGCTAGTCCTCCATTATCCATTAATTGGGTCATTATTTGTATACCTACGTATTAAAATATTATACGATATTTCGTAAATTTGGTGGTTGTTATTGGTGGCTCTCATCACATCCTACACAATTACCTTTACATTTCTTATATCTACTTTAGACTCATTACAATTTTTTATTTTTTTTTGAACTTTCGATACCTAAATATCATCGAAAAAGTGGCTGTTACCTACCTATTACAATAGAAATTAAAGCCGTTCAATATGGTGTTTTAGGTAGATAGTCATAAAACGAATGTAATTGAAAAAAAAATTGGTATTTCGAACGAAAAAAAAAACGACTTTATTTATAAAAAAAATAAGGTACCTATTTAATTCTAAAAAAATAAAACGTGGGAATGTCAATAGATTCCGAGTGCTTCTGAGAAATTCCAGATGGAAAAACCCATTATTAACTCTTGTTCAGCACAGTTTGTAAGTACTTGCGAAAAAATTAAATAAAATTAAAAAAACGCGCTCACTTCATCAACGATTTTCATGCGGTGCTCAAGGTCCTGCTGTAACGCGGCCAACTCGCGACTCTGCTCAGTCTCTTTGTTCTTCAGCATATTGATCAACTCCTCGCGAACCTGCGTCACTGTCTGGTTTATAATCAACGTAAAATAGAAATAGACTAAAACAATTGTGCTGTCTCCAGGTCGTAGCCGAGTTACTTATATTGGCAAATTTTAAACAACATGTAAAAAAACCCTGTCCGATCCGTGAGGGTGTTGTTAAGTATTGTACTGAGAGTGTATTTAAGTGGAAATTTTCAGGAAAAAAAAAACACATTTTTTTTTATGGGGTATTTTACCGGGTTATTACATGGGGCGCGGGCAGCCATCGTTTAGTGGGTATCTCTTATTGTTTGACAGCATGATGCAAAGGATGAATAGCCATAATGATTCGATTTAGAAAAAAAAAATGATAGATCTCCAAAACATAAAATTGGAACATAAAATTACGTCTATAAATAAAACCTTTCTCATTTCTACGGTGTTCGGAAGATATCAATTTTATCAATAGCATTATTAACTATATAAATATACAGGGTAGCATCCGGGACATCGACGCAAAAACTGTAGATTAAAAAAAAAACCGACGGAGAATTTCTATGAAATGGGGTTCAGAATAATGTACTGAATCCATGATAAAAGTTTTCGTGTCGATGTCCCTGCCACACTGTATGTCTATGATCTAAGAATTTGTAGATCATATTCTAATTTACTTTATTGCAAAACTACGGCAAGGTTATTTCATGTTTTAACTATGATTGCAAAAAGGACCTAGTAACCTTTATGACTCTTGCCTGTGCACGTGAAGTCTTGTCTTGTTGCTCAAGCTGCTGTTCCTTTTGCACCAACAGCTCTGACAACTCTTCATTTCTGTGCACAGAGTCGAGAAGGCCCATTCTCAAGTTCATTATCTGTTAAAGAGTTATGAAGACTGTTAGAATGTCTAAGTTCGAAAAAATATTGAACGTATCAAAGGACAACTTGCAACTTTAGCCAAAATTTTCATTGTATTTAATACCTGTTTAGGCAAAAGGGGCATCGTTTTTGTGCAGCTATGGTGATACACTACTAGACTTTGTACTAGACCACATTTACCTAAACGCTCAGTTTCCCAGTGCCTACTTACAAGAACCTACAATAGGTAAAGGTAACAGCTTCGCTTACTCTATAGCCCTTATTGTAGAAGCACGCATAAACCATTTGCACGTTAGTTACCTCCTGCTGTAAGTCTTGATAGCTGATACCATTTGGAGCTTCTTGGCAGTTGGCCTTGGCACGACTATGCGCCTGTAGAGTTTGAACATATTGTTCGTACTGAATTACTTTTTGTTCACTGAAATATAATTCGCAAAATAAAATTGACGTTCGTTATTATCTTAATTACTTTTATGTATTAAGATAATAATCGTTGATACATTGTTGCACCTACTTCAATTTGATGTTTTTCGATAACTCTCTTATTTGTATTTGCATCTTTGCTAATATTTCTTCCTTGCTCAGAAGCTCGGCTGCCAATTTCTGCTGCAAGCCTACTTTGTTGTCCGGTTCCTGAAACCCATCAAGGTTTTTATGCAACAACACTTGGTAAATTACAAAAGTTTATAACCAACTGTAATCACCTCTCTGATGGAGGAAAAAAGTTATCTGGTACATAAAACTGAAAAAGAAAGTACACCTAGAATAACTTTTTATCTTATACAACATGCTTAAACAAAGAAAGGTCAATATTTACAGTTATTTTAGTCAGGGTTTCCAAAAATCGCACTTTTTCTCTTTTGCAGGAAGTCACTTCATCCTCAGTCACACGCAAAACGTCTTTTGTAGATTGTAATTCTGCCCACAGATCCATTTCTCGTTCTGTTGGTAAATCTGTAAAAACAATATTATCCAACGGTAACAACTATAATACTGTCTTAACGTATATCTAGATAATAGTTAGCTAGTTACAATGTATATTTACCAGGATTAGGTTTACTAAGCTCCATTTCGTTGATTTTAGCTCTTAATTCTTCGATGTTTTGTTGGCTCTCTAATAAGGCAGCTTCAGCCGCCTCTTTCAGCTCAATTTCCTTCTTTGTAATATTACGTTGTTCATCCAAATTTTTCCTGAACTCTTTGAGCTGATGAGTTAGTTCCTGTACGTTTGCCTTATGCTGGCTGGTTAAATTTTCTATTTGTTGCTTTAGATCTAGAACGCTGTAAAGAATATTATTGTAGTCGTACTAGAATAAACATTAACATGGTATGATGCAATTTAACTTAATCTTTTCTTAAATTTAACTTACTCGTTTTGCAGTGAGTCGCGTTGATGCAGTAATTGACTGCTGGTTACTTCCCCGGTCTTTAAACTTTCTTTTAATTTCCTAGCTCGAGCTTCCAACTGCACTTCCCTTTGACGACTCTGAATATTAATTTGGCATCAATAACCTGAACGCCTTCACTGTGGTCATTGTATTATGAACGGAGCGTTGTGTTACCTGGTCTTCCAACGCCTTGACAGTGCCTGTGAGACTAGCAATACTGGCTTCCGCTTCGCGCAGTTGTCGGTCCATTTTTGAAATACGGATGCGCGCTTGACGGAGCTGGGACTCACTGGTCGCCAGTTTATCTTTGGTAATGGCCTTTGCTGCTCGTTCTTCGTCCAACTCCCGACGCGATTCCTTTGTGATACCAAACTTAAATATTAAAAACAATTCACAAACATGAATGCGCATAGTTTCGTAAATAGGTACATACTTACATAACAATGTTCTCATTAAACTGAGTTCTATGTGACAAAATTTCAGTATTTTAGCATAATATTGTGAAGGATTCCAAAGTAATGTAATATAAGCACTAACCTCAGAAGACCTGTTCCGCTCAGATTCATCGTGGATTTCCTGCAACTCACATATTACGACGGATCGTGTGTCTAGGTCCTGTCGTAGTCGCGCTATTTCTCTTACTAATGACTCTCCGACAGAAACTAATGCACTTCGTTCTCGACAGGCTCGCCTAAATAAAATTATTCTTACGTAAATATTACAATATGGTAAGGTAAACCAATACATAACATCACACCGGTTTTCTTCACTGCAGACCCACCGTACCCTTTTTTTTTTTGGGTGGGATATCTATAAAACCCACCCGTGTTCCTTTCGTTGCCTGTGTGCCGGGGCCGCGATATCCCTTTCGGACAAACTAGCAACCCTGGCAGGCATTGGCCCTTACGGACCCCGTCAGTTGGTGCTGACATCTCTTTGAGGCGCGCGTGGAACACAACGCGCCGTCGACCCGGGCCTGGTCCTACCCACCGTACCCCTGGCCGTACCTCTGGTGGTACGGTGGGTATTTTAAAGTTAAACGATACCACCAGGTAATAGTGTTGTATCACTAGTTAAAACCACTTCTGACAACAACAATTTAGTCATATAAAAATTTAGTACTTAATAAAATTTGTAATTAGGTTTGTCATTATGTGCGCAATTTTTCTAATGCGTGACCAATTGAAATTTCTTTATTTATAATTTGTAACTGTACGTCAGTTATGAATTCATCATTGATGATTTGATCTTTTCTTCTTTTTTTTGGAATCATCTCCAATGTATGAATATGCTCCAATACTTTGAGTAATCGCATCAATGTCACAGTATTCTTGTTGACACGTTTATTAATTTTGGAGTGAAACGCCTCTAAAATGTTGGTCGTTCTATGGCGTTCACTAAATACACTTATTACAGTAGAGGAATGCGTTTTAAACCAATATGTTTCTAAATATTTTATAAATTTTTCCATTTGTGCTATGCCATCAGATTCAGATTTCACGTACTGAAAACCATGTTGAATCTCGCAGTCAGGAAGAAGTGGCAAGGCACTCGCCAGGGCAACTATTCTTCGTCCTGGTTTATTTTTGGTACATCCAAAAGACTTTCCTTTCTTCCAAATGTTGCGAGTCCAGTGGTAATAGCACCCTCGGAGTGTAATATTTGGGAATACTTTCAATATGGCGTTCATCGCTGCTCTTTCGTAATCTGTGTGAACTTTGCGTGGGTTCCACTCGGGAATTTGAGACTTTATCATGTTAAACAAAATAATATAACTTTTTTCTTTTCGGTCCGACATAAGTGCGAATATTAAGGGCTTCGCTTTAGTAGTTTCCACACCACTTCCCATATCACCATGAATATTATATTATATAATTGTGAAAACGGTTCTGGGCAACTATAAAAAGTACCGTCAGCAAAATATTCCACAATATTAGGAATTGCTTCTCGCGATTCTTTAGAGCAAAAAACTATAATACGGGTTTGCTTGTTTGACTCGTCACAGTAATAATCTGCCAAAACGAAATTATGATACTGGACTGGAACTTCTATTTCTCTCAAATCGTGGGATACACTTTTAGAAACTTGTGCAGATTTGTTCCTAGCGTTCTGAAGAAAGTGCTTCACGCCTTCATACCGAGGATATTTCCCAATTGTAAAATTCATCCCCATATCTTTAAAATCTCTCTTTTTCTTGTCATGTATTTGTTCAATAGGTTCAACCGATGAAACCACAACTTTTCGCAAAATACACTTTTCCTTCAATATTTCATTACTCAATGGATCTACTGCACAGGTATGATCTTTATTTTTAATTAATTTATTATTCTAAAAAAATTAATGTATAATTATATTTAAAATATTCAAACAAATGACTAAGAAACAAATAAAAAAATTCAATCATAAACTACCATTCCAATCGTTACAGTACCACAACATTTACTTTTACTGTAAGATGAACACCGCCATAACATGGAGCCGTTTGTTTATGTTTTGTGACGATGACAGCGGTATTTGCCACAAAGAAGGGCGCGTCCGCCATTTATTTCGATGAAATCAATTTCAGTATCGTCCATTAAAGGTACTATTTTTAGTTTTACAATTCTTCAAAAAAAATCTTTGTTGTAATTGTCAACTGCACAGAACCTTAGAGTATCTCTTCATCTGTTCTGTGCTTAGAGTAGTGTTATATACTCTAAGCACAGAACAGATGAAGAGGTCAACTGTCACAAACGCTTTGAAAAAATATTATGTACTGTTTAACTAAAGAGTTCGAATTGCGCAGTACTTATTATGCAATATTTGGAATTATACATTTCCTAAGTACCTAATTAATGAATGCGAGATAACTCTTTATAATTGCCTGTCCGCCGGTTACGGCCAGGGGTACGGTGGGTCTGCAGTGGTTTTCTTAGAAGGGTTACGAAAAGGTGTTTAGTATACCTAGGTACCCACATTTCGCCAGAAAGGTTTAAGGTTCCATACTATATGGGACCCGACTGCAGGCGGTTACAGTTTTTTATGGATAATACCTATAACAGTGTTGTAACTAAGGGTAAGTAATAACAGCCGCAAGGGTCGATCCATCAGGTTAAGCTACGCTTGCCGGGGTTGGTACGTGGATGGGTGACCATCTTTACATATAGAGACTCCTTCGTGCCTCGAAAAGCACGTTAAGCCGCTGGTTCCGGCTGTCATTCGTGGATCTTTTACAGTCGTTAGAACCCCGAACCTGACAACCAGTCTTACTAAGGGGTGTCGTATCCGTTACCCAGTTACTGTGTTCTGGAGGTCAGATAGGCTGTCGCTCCATGTAAAATACTGGTATTTAGCTGCATCCGGTTAGACTAGAAGCCAACCCCAACATATTTGGGAAAAGGCTTGACAGATATACCAATAACAGTTTGCCTAATCAAGAATCGAACACAGGGCCACCCCTTCGTGCTAGTAAGCGATAAGGAAATAATAGCAATATCAATTAATTTTACTTGGAGAATTGTGTGGCAGTTTCAACAGCGTCAACAGCCCGGGATTTCAGTTCACGGAGGGACTCGCAGAGTTCAAATCCTTGTGCATTGTAACGAGCAATACGCTCCAATGCCTCCCCCCTGCCAGTTTCCTACACAGATATTATAAAAGGTATACATTTTTCATGTCTTTCAATCAACATATTATTGGTACACCTACATATCACAAACTCACGGTTCTTTCGATGAGCTCCTTGACCCAATCAATGATTTCTTGTCGTGCCGTAATAGCCTGCAGACACAGATCAGCAAAACATGTAGGCACGTTTGCAACTTTGCTGTCCAGTTCCGCAAGAGTACATTCATCTGTGCACGTAACCATACATTATATTTTAAAAGGCAAATTATATAAAAATTATAAACTTGAAAATAGGTACCAACTTCTTCAAGTTGCAAACCCAAACTAAATTACTCGAGAACATAATAATTACGACTTCACTAGGGAAGTTCGAGAAAATTCAGCCCCCCGCGGTTTCACCCCCATAAGTCTCGATCTCGTGAGAATATCGGGATAAAAAGTATCCGATGTCCTAACCCAGGCCATGGTACTCATGTACCAAATTTCATCCAAATCCGTTCAGTCGCGTGAAACCGTAACAAACCAACAAACAAACTCACTTTCGCATTTATAATATAAATATTATGAATACAGGTGGATTTTTATGGTGGGGCGGCAGTAAGGACAGCTACCGTTGTCGCTAGAAGAAAACGGTCTTAGGAGACTGCCCTTAACTTTTTGAGACTTTTAATCTGTATTCACAGATTTTGAAAAAATTGTAGTCAGCAAGAAAATGGGCAGTTTTCGCAAAAACTTTTTTTTGATGCCAGTCGATCCTGTTTCTTATAAGGATCAAAAAACTCTATCGGACCATCTGAGGTTTGTGTACTAGAAAAGTCAGAAATCGCAAAAATCTTTTCCCATAAATTTCGTAGGAAATGAGACTCCAACCTACTTTTTTTATGATGGACAGACTAGACAAAAATGATCAAAAAATTTAACTTTGAACGAAAACGCGTTAAAATTTTATTTCTTTTGAGAACAAAATAGTTTGTTGCTTGTGATTTCCAACGTGGCATCAAAAAAAGTTATTGGGAAAACTGCCCATTTCCTTGCTGACTGTATTTTTTTTTTAAAATCTGTGAATGCTGATCAAAATGTCTCAAAAAGTTAAGGACAGTCTCTTAAGACCGTTTTCCTGTAGCTACAACGGTTAAGGTAGCTAGCTACCCTTACCGTCCCATCTCAAAAATCCACCCTGTATAGTTAGGAAGTTAGGATTATTAAATAATTATATTACTTATATAATAATTATATTACTTATATACTAGCTTCCGCAAGCTGCTTCGCCCGCTTGATTTCTTTATAAATTATAGCCTATCTCGGTGATAATGCATTCTACTCTGGTAAAATAATTTTTAAAATCCGGTCCGGTAGTTTTGTGTTTATTCATTACAAACAAACATACAAAAAGTCAAATCTTTTCCCTTTATAATATTAGTTTAGAATCTAAACTAATAATGAAAATAGTTATCACATTTAAATTACCTATAGGAGGTGTGGTGTTAATGATTTCCATGCCATCGGCGGTGGCTGAGGCGACGGCGTCACGACACAGCTGGGCAATCTCGTCAGCCGTCCAGTCCGCTACATTGAATACTACTAGTTCCTGAAGCTGGATCCCCTCGCCGCAGCCCAACAGGCCTTCTCGTGCCATGTGTTCACGCAATCCACGTAAGTTGTCAAACAGTTCCAGAACTACTTGCTGAAACAGTGATATTGGTCTTTACGGTAATCATTCGGGGAAAAAACATTACCCTGCAGTCTTAGGCTGCGTTTCCACCAGAGATGACCGAGGATGCGCAGCGAGGGATGTGTGTGAAACTAACCAATAACATCGCTTCACTGTCATAGCTTGAGCTAAGCTAGCGTTGTTATTGGTTAGTTTCACACACATCCCTCGCTACGCATCCTCGCTCATCTCTGGTGGAAACGCAGCCTTAAACTCTCTTTATTTGGGGTGTAGTGGGTCTACCTTTTCCTTCATTACTTTAGCCGGTTATCATTTAATTTCAGTTTCAGTCACTCTTTTTACATAATATTATATAATTTTTCACAGAACTCGTCCATCGTTTCTTTGGTCTTCCCCTACCCTTACAGCTAACCAAATTAATACAAAACACTTTTAAACATTTATGTGGATGGCAATACGAAAAGAGGCAGAGAAAAGTTACAAAGTTTGTGTGAACGATGATCAGATGATGCAGCTATCTGCATGGGTAGCAAGAATTCTGAATTGATACCTAATGGAGATCAGATATGGTAGAAAATAATGTGCTTCGAATCGACTCCAAATAAATAAAGATCTTGGGGGTAATTTAAAATCGAATAATTATGCTTTTGCGCTCCAAAACACAAATCGCCGACGTCACCCAAAAAGCAGCCAAGCTTAAGTGGGACTGGGCCGGACACGTCTGCCGCATGTCGTTTGAGTCATGGGCCGAATCTACCACAATGTGGGTCCCAAAACTTCCGTCGACATCGAGGCAGACCCAAGAGAAGATGGCGAGATGAGCTTGATGCCTACTGCCAGGATGGGTCCACACTAGCTCAAGACAAAGAGGAGTGGAAAGGAGAAAGGGAGGCCTTTGCCCTGCAGTGGGACAACACAGGCGAAAATAAATAAATGCTTAATTTGTGTTATAATATTCTCCTTTTGGGTGGCTCGTGGCTAAGTAATGACAGCCGCACAGGTCGATTGAAGGTTAAGCAACGTTTGCCAAGGTCAGTCCGAAGATGGGTGACTATCCGTTACATACCGAGGTCCCTCCGTGCCTTGAAAAGTCGGTAAAGCCGTGTCCCGGCTGTCATTAGTAGACGGGTGAAGTAGAAGTTACCAAAGGGCATCATGTTACCTAGGGCCTGGGTTATGGAGGTCAGAGAGGCAGTCGCTGATAGTAAAAAAATAGTATTCAGCTGCATACGGTTAGACTGGAATCCAACCCCAACATAATTAAAAAACAGCTACGTAACTCAAATAAAAGAAAATGTGGTAAAATGTACCTGTTTCATGTCCAGTTCCTTCTTCAAGCGGTGGAATTGCTTCTGCTTCAAGAGGAAAGTTGATTTTATGTCTTCTTCTTTAAACGATTGTGACGGACTGGACAAGGAAACTGGTGACAGAACCCTAGAACTTGGCGGGACGTTAAAGGAGGGCGTTTTAGGACGTGCAGCGGCAGTAGGACGTTGCGGCGTGTTGGGGCGGCTACTAGAAGTGCCGAGGCGTTGCACAGGGGTCGTGGGCCGGCTCGGTATGCGCGGCGTTCGTGGACGACTCGAATGTAAACTTTTAGGAGTCTGAGGACGACTGCTCAACGATGGGGTGTGTGGGCGACTTCTAGATTCTAAAGGAACATAGTCTTGAATAAACATATCAAACATTTAAAAACAGCTATCCATAATGTTTTTAAAATCTTACCGTTTTTCCGACTTATATTGGATTGTGGTATAATGGAGTCATTCATGTTTTCATTGGGCTCGCCGTCACTATTTTTTATTTCTGAAAAACGAATATAAAAAGGGCATTGTTGAAAAGTTTCGTTAATATGGTGGTTGTGTTGTGAAAATTCGCAGATTGTGATAAGACCACCCTTTGTATCATTCTTGTTACAAAATGTTTGTCTTGAATATCTAATATGATGTGCAATAAAGACAAATTATGAGGAGGCGGAGGATCAAGGAATTATGAGCAGAACAAGGACGTGATATGTGTATGAGGAGGTCTAGAACAAGGACGTGATGTATGAGGAGATCCAGAACAAGGGCTTGATGTATGAGGAGATCCAGAACAAGGAAGTGATGTTTGAGGAGATCCCGAACAAGGACGTGATGTATGAGGAGATCCAGAACAAGGAGGTGATGTATGAGGATGTCCAGAACAAGGACGTGATGTATGAGGAGATCCAGAACAAGGAGGTGATGTATGAGGAGGTCCAGAACAAGGACGTGATGTATAAGGAGGTCCATAACAAGGTCGTGATGTATGAGGAGGTCCAGAAACACTCAATGGGGATAATTGAAAAAGCTATCTTGAAGATACAGGTATTTTTCTTTACGTACCCAAGGGAGAGTTTTCATTGATGTTCGGAAGGCTAAGAACACAACCTTCGAAAGCATTTGGCTCGTCAGATAATTGTTCATCTAGTATTGCTGTCGGAGAGCTCTCGATGGTAAAATTGTCTGGCTCTGTTGCTGGCGAAACCTAAACATGAAACATACTATTAATAACCTCCACAATGGACATCAAACTGAACCTTCTTTGCCTACTATAACTAGTGTTTTTGATACGAAATCATACAAAGAGTACTTACACTAACATTCTCCAATAGTTCGCTATCTAATGAGCCTCCATTAACCTATCAACCAAAGAAAAATAAATAAACAGGTATACGTGTGAACGCAGCGAACATGTAATTGGGATATTATTAATTTCATATCAAATAAATAATCACCTATCAATTTATTTCCATCATTTATATCCTTTTTTACATCAAATAAGTTATTTCACTACAAATAAACTAATTGTGTAACAAAACACACTCATAGCAAAATAATTATCCGTGTAACATATATCCTAATACCTAAGCATCTCAAAACTCAAGTACTAAGTATCCGGAACCGAACTAGTTAGGATTAGGTTTAATATTTTTACTCGCAAAAACAGGTTAGGTTAGGTTAGAACTGTTGCGTTTAAATACTACCCCATATAATTCTGTCAATCTGGATTACCTTGATATCGGTCTTGGAATCAGATTTTTGGGCTCGTTGAATGAGAGAACTCTTCCCCTGCAATTATTCACATTACTTATTTATTAGAAAATCTTTCCGTAGACTCTAAATACGGAAAACAAGTACGGGGTAATACCTTCCCTAGAGCCAAGAAGAATAAACCCAGAAATACCTTAAGACCACCAGTGGCTGTCCGGGGAGGCGATTGCCTCGGATTGGGGATCGTTAAGTTTCTGTTGGTAGCATTGCGGGCGGCGCGCGCGGCGGAGGCTGCTGTCGGCCTCGGAACTAATCGTGGTGTAGTGCCAACTGTTCAAAGTATTGAGAATTAGGCGACAATACAATATATAAGGGGCCGTGCAGTCTGCCAGGCGCGAGAACGAGAAGTCTGTGACGAAAACCATGATCAGCCTCAAATGTTTACAATACAACAATGACACGGCCGTCTAGGCATCCTTTATTTTACTTTTAAACTCAATCGGTACCTGAAATTTGAAGATCTGGTTCTAAGCGGTTAGGTATATTAACTGGAGATTATCAATATCATTCTAAAGAATTAATGAGGATATTACTTACAAGGCTTATCCTTTTGTGATTTCGCCGCAGTCGTCATAATTCCTAAGCTTTACAGCTGTAAAATGGTGAAAAGAAAAATGGTGGTAGAAAATGTAAAAGAAAACCTCTGGAATTTTGATATTTTGTTAAACTATTTGCGTGATCGGTTATGATGGATGGGAGTTCTAAATATGAAATTAGACAGCTACAAATGTTTTATGGCGATCGATTGCAAAGAAAGAATCACTTTAAAAAGATAAAATTTTTGGTTTTTGACGTTTTAATACAAACTATTTGGACACAGAATATTTGAGTAGATTTTAGCAACTCATGCTGCATCTGGCTGGAATATTTTTACTAGACTTTCTTCTTCCAAAACTGTAATTGTGATACAGATGAAAACCACAAGTCACAAGTCATTTGCTTTTGGAACGCATTTGTTATAAATTTTTTGTACTCTGCTATTGATTTTGGTATTAATATAATTTAAAACGTGTGCCACAGTGCGATCTTTGTTCAAATAATTTGTAAGTTATGCAATAAATTATGTCACTAGTGTCCGGCGAAGCAAGACAAGGTAAAGTCGTCACACGATTTTAGCTTGATAATTAAGTAAGTATAATGCATAATTGCAGACACTTCAGACTAATGTAGGCCGTGTAGACTTATAGATGCTCCTATTTGTTGACTATTCTCTATTTCGTTAAGTAGCTACCTGGTACTTGTTGACAGGCCTACACTGTCCCCCTATAAGTAGGTACCTATTAACACGTAAGTAACAACATGAATTACACTCGAATTACACACAACATTGTAAACAATTTTTTTTTTATGTATTCAACCGTGATGGCCGAGTCTTCTCCATGAGAAACGACCAATTGGAACCGTGCACCTAGCTTCTGATGTTTCATATGTGCCCATATAAGTTCATGTGAAATAAAGTATTTTTAATTTTAATTAAAAGGGCATCCCAGTCGGGCTTGGGAAAAGGCTAGATGAAGACAATGGGAGCCAAGGTTCCCCATTGTAAAATAATAGATAAGAGCCGTATTAGAGTAAAAACAGCATTTACTGCCATGTGCAACATTATACCAAATGCCAGGTATACTTTGGTGCTATGTAGGTAAAATGAAAAGTGGTAACACAAATTACTTGTACTAATTTATGCGAACTTGAAATGTAACAAATTGTACTAATTTATGCAATGCAACATGAAATGTAACACAAATATGCAAACATGAAATGTAACACATTTGGGTAACACAAATTACTTGTACTGATTTATGCAATTTACCACGAAATGTAACACAACAACTTCGAATGTTACATTCCATATTACGTTTCACCAATAATAATCTGTAGATATCCGGCATTATGTTTCATACATTCTATTGCTTTAGTGGCTTTGAAGTACTAATTAGAGCTTTTCAAACATAGTCGTGTCATGTCGTGATGGCCCAGTGGTTAAGGCCTCGCCTCTCATGCACGAGGTTGTTGGCTTTGAAGTAATTAGAGCTTTTCAAACATAGTCAGTCGTGTCGTGTCATGTCGTGATGGCCCAGTGGTTAAGGCGTCGCCTCTCATGCACGAGGTTGTGAGTTCAAATCCGGGCAAGTACCAATGCAACTTTTTCAATTCATATGTACTTTCTGAGTTTAGCTAGGACATTACTGACATCGGTGAAGGAAAACACCGTGAGGAAACCTGGACTTATGGTAAATGTAAGTCTAAAATCACCAACCCGTCTTGATAAAGCAAGAATAGAATAGAATATTCTTTATTATGTACACCATAAAAAATACAGATAAAAATGTAGTCATTTAGCAAGGTGGTGGTGGTGGTGGTGGTTTTTTTTTTTTTGCAAGGTGATCAATGCTCGTGCCTTCTCTGTATGAGAAGAGGCCTTTGCCCTGCAGTGGGGCAGAAACAGGCTGGTATTATTATTATTATTAAAGATAGTCTTATGAATTACAGTTCGAGTTAGAAAGATCCTGCCCAGACTATGGAGTAGGTGTACCATATTCTGAAAAATAAATGATTATGATTAAATGACGCTAAACATCTCGAGTTATTAATCTAGTTTTTAAGAGAAGAGCTGCAGAATTGCATTGAATTAAAAGTAATACCTAATTATTGTGTTTTTGCAGATGTGGTTGAGGCAGCGAAAGGGCAAACCAGGTGTCGCATTCCACAGAGAATGCCCAGTGCGCGGCTCAAACCACAACCAAATAGACCGAAACCCCCTCAAGAAATATTGGTATAATTATATGCCATTTCTTTTACTTTAAATTTATAAATATAAATGTTTATTTCCACAACTTACAATTAGTTACATTCTTAGTATTAGAAAGGTCCTTTTAAGCAAAACAGATGCTTGTGTTAGGACATTCCGCCCTTCCAATGGATACAGTATCAATTGTATTTAGGATAATAAACGATAGAACTAATCTACTAAACAAAACAAAAAGCAAAATGAAAAAAGGGTAATTTAAGTGAGCGCGCGCACTCGGGTGTGTATGTGTGTGTGTGTGCGAGTGAGTATCTGTATGTGTGTGTCTGTGTGCGGGTGTGTATGTGTGTGTGTGTGTAAGGTCTATGGTGTGAGTGGGGGGAGAGGATTGGTGTGACAGGGGAGGGAAGGTGTTGAGGGATTTCAGTGTGTTTGTACTTTGGGGTGTGAGTGAGATAAGAGATTGTAGTATTAGTTTGGAGTTTGGAGTTAGCCCTACGACAAGTCTTGAACTTTTGAACCAAAATCAATGCTCCTTTGAAGTGTGAGGGTGGGGTATTGTTGGATCCCATAATTTAATATTGATTGTTTCTAAGTGACTTAAAAAAAAATAAGTTTGTGAGATATATTTTCGGTTATCATCGCAGAAATACCATTGCTATTCATCCCACGTACAATCACGTCCAGTGCGAGCGTCCCGTGGTCGGGTTGAAAACCGATCTTCATAGACTCAACTTATTGGATTTAGGTATCGTATATTGATCAATTCAATGCTATTTCAGTTTGTCAACAAGTAAACGTTTTTCTTTACTTTGTATTTATTTGATTGAAAAAAATGTATGGAGAAATATGTAAAAAAAGGATATATTTCGACTTTCGTACAAGTGCCGTAAGTACCTAATTTCAATTATAAACAGTAGCAACCCTAAGTTTAGGAAGATCGATTTTGAGCCCATTGTATGCCGTCACAATATACAGGGTGGCAGGGACATTGACACGAGAACTTTGACCATGGATTCAGTACATGATTCTGAGCAACCCCTTTTTTTTTTTTTTTTTTTTGCGTGGGAAATCATCAAATGACTCCTCCCGCTCTGGGCAGAGCGAGAGGGAGTTTCAGACTTTTACTGACTAAAACCCACCCGTGTTCCTTCCGTTGCCTATGTGCTGGGGCCGCGATATCCCTTTCGGACAGACCCGCAACCCCAGCAGGCATTGGTCCTTCCGGACCCCGTCAGTTGGTGCTGACATCCCTTTGAGGCGCGCGTGGAACACAACGCGCCGTCGACCCGGGCCTGGTCCTTATCGGACGGCGAGCTGCCCATCGCTCACCGTCCGCAGGCCCGCGCCTACGGTGGCCGGAAGTCAGCTTGTGACTCCCGACGCCCGGGGCGTCTCCTGCGGCGACTAGGGGCGCGAGGGCGTGCAGCTTCAATCTCCCTCGCGCGCTCCGCCTCCTCCTTCGCAAGCATAACTGCTTCGCAGAAGGAGGTGACGGCCTCCCATGCACTCTCGCTCCAGACCATGGCCTGAACCAGGGCCGGACGCGAGAGATCGCCGCCGCCGATCGCCTCCGTGAGGACACGGCGGTGCTCCGCCCAAGCCGGGCAGACCTCCACCGTATGCTCCACCGTGTACTCCGGGCGATCCACACAATGGTGACACCCGGGCGTTTCCTCCCGCTTGATCCTGAACAGGAACCTCCTGAAGCAACCGTGTCCGGTGAGGACCTGCGTCAGGCGGAAGGTGAGGACGCCGTGGCGCCTCTCCAGCCACTCCTCAAAGAGGGGACTTACCGCCGCAATTGTGGCGTGCCCAGCGCTGGGTTGCGACAATCGCACACTCCATGCCGCCATGAGATCCCGCCGGAGCTCTGTCCGCTGTGCCGCGATTTGTGGATTTGCGGCAGCGGAGTTATACCCCGGCGTTTCGCCTCCTCGCGCAACTCCCACATGTGCGCGAGGACCTTCGCCTCCAGATCCCATGGTGGTAGTCCGGCAAGGAGGCTCGCCGCCTCGCGGGAGACCGTGCGGTATCCCCGGACCAGCCTGATGGCCATGACCCTTTGGGACGCGTTCAACCGCTGGGCCGGTCGCAGCCTCAGTGAACGCGCCCACACCGGTGCCCCGTAAAGGGCCATGGACCGCACGATCCTCCGGCAGGAGGCGTTTGGACCCCCTAGGCTGGGCAGAAGCCGCTTCAAAGCAGCCCCAGCCCTATCCAGTTTGGGAGCCAAACGTCGGAAGTGCTCCACGAAGTTCCACCGGTTGTCGAGGACGAGTCCCAGGTACTTCATCGTCGACTCGACACCGATGTGAACCCCTCCTGCCGTTATCTGGGAACCCGACAGTGGCGCGTTCCGAGGACCATAGAAACACATGGCCTCGGACTTGTGCAAGGCCACCTCGAGTCCCAGTTGCCGGATCCTATCGAAGATTGTCCCAACCCAACGTGTCGCCAGTTCGGCCGCCGCCTCATGCGACCTCCCCTGCACCAGGACCAGCGTGTCGTCAGCGTAGCAGACTACGCTGACGCCACTAGGGAGGTCGTCGCGCAGCACCCAGTCGTAGCCGATGTCCCACAGATGCGGCCCCAAAACCGATCCCTGTGGGACACCGCACGACATCTCTCGCCGGTTCCACTCTCCGTGGTGACCGGGGTAGATGACGGCCCTGTCCGTCAAATAGGCCTCGACCACTCGACAGAGGTAGGTCGGCATCCGGTGATACCGGAGTGCCTCCCTAATGCAACTCCAGGGCAGGGTATTGAACGCATTGGCGATGTCCAGAGACACCGCCACGACTACCCCACCCCGGGCAACAGCATCCCCCGTCGTGAGGGCTCGAACGCGCATGATGGCATCCACCTTCTCGAGCCACCCCTGCGTTGAAATTTTTAGTCAGTTTTAAAAAAAAAAATCTGCTGTTTCATAGAAAAGTGCAATACCTACCTACGCGATCAAAATGTAAGGAACAGCTGATTTTTCATCGATTTTCATCCTGTGTAGAATAATCTATCCGTCTCGTTCTCTCCCCTGGCCGTTGCGAGGAAGGCGCCCAATTTATTAATATGGTAGGTACTCTATGAAGGCGCCTCGCGAACGCGATGTGCGTCAGTCTCTTTGTCTTTTACTGCATAGACGTGTATTTTCTATTACCACGTTATTATTTAGGGTTTTCGTTTTCAATTCTAAAATTTTCATACCCAAATTATAGTTTATTACTGAAAAGGTGATATCCCTGAGATAACCTCCCATATGTATAACTTATTTTAGCAGTCGTTAAAATCAACACTGAACATGAACATGCGTAGTATTTATCCTAACTACGAGACCCTTGACAGTGCGTGGTCGGACCACGCACTTGGCCGGTTTTTTCTGACTTCACAGCTGTGTAGGCTGTGAGATAGTTAGAGATAAAATGGTATTTATAAATGGACATCCATTTTTTTTCTGAGATAATGACGGCATTCTTTGTTACAGAGACCAAAATTCGAAGCAGTGGCTGTTAATCAGCGATCTCCCATAAGAAACCCGGGACGACCGCGTTCCAATGAGGTATTTTGTCAATACACTTATGGCTCGTTTACATTAGGTCGGGGACCGAATGCTTCGCCCGCATTCGGTTTTTAACCAGATACGTTAACCTAATTGGCCTGTTTAGATTAGGTCGGTGACCAAATGCGTCGGTCGCCGCCGCCCTCGCGTTTTCCAACCAACGGCAAATTTCCGCAAGATAACCGAATTCGGCCAACCGTAACCGTAATCGTAGCCAACCGAGTTACAGTTTACATTAGTCGAAAACGGTTGCAGTCTAGTAGGTACGGCCTAACCGACCTAATGTAAACGCCATTATTTCTCAGTTCCTTCGGTATTTCCGGAAGCATATTCGAGTAAAATCTCACTTAGCAAGCCTCAGCAAGAGAGAAGGGTTGGGGCAGTAGATTTAATGTTTATTTTTATTAAGGGTGTAAAAAGACACATACAGAAGCCGAGAGTCAGTATTCTTTCCGTTATTGTGATTCTCTTCATTCTTGTACGGACCAAACCTATTAACGTTCTGGTTATGCCGTTATGGAGACATTGAAGGTTAAAGTTCCAACTTTATTGGACGTCTTTTTACGAAAACCATTTTTAACTTAACTCAACTCGAAGTGGGGGGGCACTGCAAGTTAAGGTAAAAATTGTTTGACCCCTGTATTTTTGCATGCGTTACATAGCGCGCTGCCGTTTTTCACACCAAAAATAAAAGTAGTTTCCCAGCAATAATTTTTGCTCAATGTGACTAAAGGACATCGCTCAGTAGGTATAGGTAACAGCACCGCTCCGACACGGCAAATTACTTGTCATTCAAGCTAGGATTTTAAATCAAATGCATTGAAGTCTATTTTTCGGCCGGCGAGTCGTCCACTATTCTGTATACCCATCGTTAAATGGTGCTGTTATAATGAGCGATGTCCTTTAATTTGATGAACAGAATGCGTAGGGGACGGCTATATGATGGGTCTTTTTACACTCCGTATAATCACATATCTAGTTCCTAGTTATGTATTGGTGTAAATGTTGTCTACAGTCGAGACCAAAATCTGCGAATCTTATGAAAGATGACGTGGTCATCGGAAGGCCTGTGCACACCATGCCACGCTCGCCAAAACTTGAGCGCAATCGCTTCCCGATTTCAACTAAAGTAGGTCTTAAATACTTATTGTTTATTCCTAGCAATTAAATCGATAGATATGAACAATAGTTACTAGTGAACAACACACCATCGATCGACATAGAATTGGTAAAATCAGTCGAATCGATCGACAAGTGAGGTGGTAGGTACCGGCTGCCATGCACCACAGAAAAGACAAAAGAGGTACATGCACCATAGACGATCGGCCTGAATGCTCGATGTCATCAATCGACCGCAGTCTGTTTTTCATTTACTGTTTTTCTTTTCATTCTAATTCTCTCTTGGTTTAGGTTTATTTTTCTAGCATTTATTGTCTCTTGTGTTAGACCGTAGCAGGCGCGAGCCGTGCCACGTACGAGGCGCTCGATCCAAAACTTCATGAACATTTTATCCACCAAAACCATTTCATGTACTTACAGTAGGTTGCCAAGATTTACATAACGCTTTCACTGTTAAAAAGTTATCAGATCTAATGAAGAGCCAAACCCCGTACTCTACAAGGCCAACACTACAATCCTCACATCTGGGTCAAAATGTACGGCTTGGCCGTTTCGCGGCCACCGCATAGACACTCCTGTGGGCTTATCGTAAGAATTTAAGTCACTGGTCTTTAATATTCTGTCATACAATAGTTCAATGGAACGGCTTAAGCCATACATTTGACCAAGATGTAAGGTTTGTAGAGTTGACCTTGTGGAGTTCTACTGCTCTACATTAGATCTGATAACTTTTTAACAGTAAAAGCGTTATGTTAGTCCTGACAACCTACTTTACATGAAATGTTTTTGGTGGGATTTCTTTTATTTTTGTAGGGTGTTCTATTTATTTTTATCTTAACACTGATATTGTACTGTCTCACTCATCCGTAAGAAATACAGACTTGCACCTCCCTTTAAGGGAGTTGGAGCGTGAAAGTTATAAATTTCTTAATTTTTTGTTGTTTGTGTGCAAATCCTAGCTTGCATATCACTTTTAAAGGCTTGTGCAGACCAGCGCGACTTGTCGCGCGACGCGACACGGTTATTGTTATACTGTGAAGTTTTCTTAGAAATTGTATTGTTCGTGTCGCGTCGCGCGACAAGTCGCGCTGGTCTGCACAAGCCTTTAGGACTTCGAAGTACCTACCCGAGAGGTTTTATTTTATATGAAATGAAATTAAATGAAATTGAAATGAAATTGTTTATTCTGTAAATAGGATATCGGAATCACTTTTACACGTCATATAAAAAAATATTAAAAATAAGCTAGGTGAGGTCGGTGTTTCCTATCTGACTACTCTGAGAAGAAAGGCCGAAACAAACTCAGAGGTCACAGTCTCTTTTAAAGTCCAGACATAATCTTGGTCAAGTCATGTGAGGACCATGTAGATTAGTGTCTGAAATGGTCTTTTGAGGAAAGAACCACACAGATTTGAGTGGACCTGTCCAGTCAGTGCAAGCATTTGTCAGTAATCGTGGAGCTCAACTCAGAACTTAAGGAGCTCAACTCGACGAACAATACCAAGGAAAGGATATTTGGGTAGGCCGCATCAACTACTCAAACTGCCAGACCATCATTAAAACTGAGAAAGAAAAAAAGAAATGAAAAGGGAAAATAA
This sequence comes from Agrochola macilenta, assembly GCA_916701695.1. Lineage (NCBI taxonomy): Eukaryota > Metazoa > Arthropoda > Insecta > Lepidoptera > Noctuidae > Agrochola > Agrochola macilenta. The sequence goes on along the minus strand of OU753560.1, from coordinate 13,898,594 downwards.
GAATATCCACATAGTCCTCACATTCACAATAATTAAAATAATATAATACTTTACAAAGTAATCGTGTCATGAACATAATTTTCAACAATGTCAATGTGTATATAAAACTGGTTTATTGTGATGAATAAACCATATATATACAAACCTGCACCCCCCATTACGTGGGTGGAAGGGTGAAGGTTACATTTTTTTTGTGCATACCGTAGCCTGCATACCAAAATTTCAGCTTTCTAGGACTTCGGGAAGTGCCCTAGAGGTTTTGATGAGTGAGTGAGTGAGTAAGTCAGTCAGTGACAAAATCTACGTATTTTATGTATGAATAAAAGCTAGACAAATTAAACTTGGTGTGTTTTATAAGTCTGCTAACTACATCTTATCCTGAGAATATGAGCTCTCTTGACCACCCCATTTGTCTGTCATTTGTCATTTGTGTTTGTCGGGTCCGGGTTCGCAACAAGTCAATAGCCATCCTGAGGATGCCTCGTTGAGAGGTGAAACACGTGTCGATTTCTTACAGAGTTCTTTATGACTCCTTAAGAACGGTTAAGCGGATTAGGTTACTAAATATACGTCGTCTATTGTATTTTATAATGGATTTCCGCAAAGTCACGCCTGAATCAATTAACCACCCCATTTGGTTTGAAAACACGATGAAACGCTTCGACAAATGGTAGGTAGTGTCCCCGCTTTTCGTTTTTGCTCGTCTTGGCAGGGGCATGACTACTACTACTACTACTACTACTACTACTACTACTACTACTTGGACTACTTGGGCACTACCGTGCCTCCAGATGAGAAGCAGTTCATGCTACACCGTGCGGCGCGCGGCGCACGGTGTAGCATGAAAACTTTGAAAAGTTATCTTTTGCGTGTCGTATAAAGATCTTAATAAAAAAAGTATCTGCGTTTTTATAGAGGCCTTCAATAATACCTAGGAAAATAATGGATCTTGGAGGACAAGGCAAACCGACGAGAGCAATCATAACTGTGCCTATGAGTGGGCCTTATTCACAGGTAACTCATAATATCTACATCTACTGCGGATGGCGGAAGAGTAATTATCTAATTTTCTAAAGCAATACATTCTTGTGTCGTTTACAGAGAGGTCAGTCAAAAACCATCTATAGCCTACCAGATCAGGTAAGAATTAAGCTATAAGCAAAGCACCAATATTTAGTCAATCTTATATGTTAATCGCGGTTATAAACTAATTTATCATATTTAGTTGGTTGTGGATTAAAATCATGATACGAATGTCATCTTTCGATTCTACCCGTGTTTAGATTGACTAATTTGTACAAAAAACGGTTATTATGACTTAAGGCTCCGTGCACGAAAATCCCTTTTTCGTCAATAACTTAACTAATTGTAACAAAGCTTGAAATAATTGTAACGCGTCTTTGTAACTATAAAAGCAGTTTTCGTGGTGCTAAACCATTCGTGTCAGTCGCAGCACTCACAGCACCTGTTAATAGTTGCATCACTTTTGCGCTCTCGAGTTTAGTTCGTCTTTGATTTACTTAATAAAGATGAAAATATACATCCCATGTCACTCGCTGATAATATAGTTTTCTTTAAGTGAAAGAATTTTCGGTTAAGTATTTTAGTTTATTTGAGTTTATCCAAAACAAACAAATAGAGATGCAATAAATATTCGGCAACTATTCGGTATTCAGCCTATTCGGCCATTTTTTTCAGTATTCGGTATTCGACCGAATACTACCTACTATTAGGCCGAATACTGAATATTTAATAAAGGAAATAAAGCGAAATTTTATACAAAAAAAAATAAAGAATTATCAAAGAATCGCTTATTTATTAGTTGAGGATGGTAGTCTTTTTAATATTTAAAATTAATCAAAGGCGAATAAAAACAAGTTTTCCGGCATTTGTTGGTAACAGACGATTGCGCTTTTCTTCCAACATATTACCTGCTTCTGAGAATAGTCTTTCACTGTACCTACTCGTATACCCCACTGCAAGGTGATGAAAGGTATTTTTTAACAAACTTTATAAGTATTGGATACTTTGAGTTGATGACCAACAGTTATGTATAAGGATCTACCATACGTAACTAAAACCATATAAGACAATATGAATTCATTTTTATTTGCGATAACATAAAACATGACACGACTTGCAGGCTAACGGAATCAACATCAAATTATTTATTTCAAATAGGCACATAAAAGGCACTTTGGACGTCAAAATTATATTTGTATATAAAATATAATTGATTCTAGTCGTTCCAAGGTTGTTTCGTATGGAGAAGAATAGGCAAGAAACTACACCGTCACTCTTTAAAAAATGTTTTTCAATATTTTGCATATATTAATTATATAAAATCATATGTGAAGACGATGAGCCAAATATGCCCCGTCACCCGGCACGCAACATCCGAAACGTGTCGTTACACTGGATCTCCCGCAGAAAATTCGGTATTCGGCCAAATCCCTTTTCGTTGCATCTCTACAAACGAACAAACAAACATACAAAAAAAACAAATCTTTTCTTTGACTAGCACTTTCGTTCGTCCGCGCAGATTTCAGACTTTCCCCTACGAACTCCAACTCCCGCTCCAACCCCTTTAAAGGGTAGTTTATGAAAATTCTTAATTTCGTTCTTTATTGTTTACCTAGATAAGTATTCTAAATCAAAGGAATGTGATTTTTCAACTGGAACTACTACTACAAACTTTTCGGAAACTGTTTTTCCGCTTTTCATTCGCCGACAGGGGTTGAGTTTTGAAAAATCGTTTAATACGTTTCCATTACCTACTAGACTTTATGATTTAAATTAATTTTCGAGTAAAACGAAGCACCAGTAAAATTCTCCATAAAAAATAATTATTTTAAAGACCACTAACTAATCATATTTTAGGGGGAGAGGAACCAGTTACGGGTAGATCCAAAAAAACTTAATTCTTGCTGAGTATTTCTGAGTTTCAAATTTATGGGACCGCGAGTTAAGATTCTTCCATACAAGTTTTACTACCCTATTGGGGGGTGGTTTTAGATTTATTCACTTAGGTACGTATTCGTGCCAAGTTTCCAGTTAATAAACCCAAAGAATGACACTTTTCATATAAACGAATTCCCTATTTTCACAATCTTAAGGCTGACTGTCTACTGGAGCGGAGAGAAGAGGAGCTAGGCGGAGCTGTGCTAATATTAACCAATGGAATTGCATAAAATCTCCGCTCTGCTTCAGTGGACAGGGATTTGCGAACTAGTTTAAAAATTCATACAAAACCGGAAAGTGGAGAGAGGAAGGAGCGGAGCGGGGAAGTGGAAAAAGCCAGCTGCGGGGTATTGCAGCCCGCTCAAATTACTCGTCGCGTAAACTCGGCCTAGCTCCGAACAGTCCGCAACTCCGGTCCGCACTACCTCGCTCCGCGTCCATGGACAGACACAGTCCGCGCAGTACTCCCTCGCTCCGCTCCGCTGCCTCGCTCCACGTCAATGGACAGGCAGCCTAAGGGTCGATTTCCCCAGAAACTGTCTTAGTGCAACCCCTTCGTTTTAAACTTTCAGCGGTTTGGGCACTGCGAGAGTCTTACGAATATCCTAACCTGTTCTTCTAAACAGGGTGGATTTTTGAGATGGGGCAGTAAGGGCAGCTACAGGAAAAAGGCAGTTGTAGCTACATGAAAACGGTGTTAAGAGACTGTCCCTAACTTTTTGAGACATTTTGATCTGAAAAATGTAAGGTCAGCAAGAAAATGGGCAGTTTTCACAAAAAAAACTTTTGTTGATGCCAGTCGATCCTGTTTCTAATAAGGATAAAAAGACTCTATCGGACCAACTGAGGCTTGATTACTAGAAAAGTCAGAAATCACAAAAAGCTTTTCCCATACATTTCGTAGGAAATTAAATTCCAACCTACTTTTTACGATGGATAGACTAGCCAAAAATAAAGTACTAGGGAATAAAACATAGTTGATTTTCTGAATGAACGGCCGCGAAAAGACAATTTCCAGCTCAAAATAAAATTATGATAGTGCTTTTTGAGAGACGCGGGACAATTTTTTAAGGCATTAGACAACTCCAGTTCCCTTCTTCTGCCTCTTGATCACTAATAAATATGGCCAGTTTTTTTTAATGCTAGCGAAAGCTGAGTTGTGCCTTTCAGTACGAAATCTCGTATTTTTCAGGAAACAATTTCAGAACAAGAAAGATACGAAGACTTAGATGATTTGAATGGTTCGCCAACATTTGATAAAGGTAGGTCTTTCATTTTTCTTATAACATCGTGACAATGTGTCGCATAATTCATTATTAAGTCCTTATAAATTCTCAGATTCGATATGTTCCCCAAGCGATAGAAATAATTGGCAACAAAATATATCGCAGTTTCAAAAGATGAAAAATGATCTCAACGATCGTCAGGTGAGATATTTTTTTAAACATTTAAGTACCTCGTACACAGATAAATAGGTACATTACCTTATATAACACTGGAGAAGCCTTACGAACACTTCCCTTCTGTAAAAGTACAAGAACAAACGTTCTAGTACGTTCATAAAAACTACTTTCAAATCGATTCTAACGCCTAGCTGTGCTGTTAAATTCTGTAAAAAGCGTTCAAATACGTCAAACTTACGTAAAGAACTGAACAACCTTCCTTATGGTAATATTTTTTTATAATATTTACTCATGTTTTTATTGAAATTCAAAAAACTAACCTCATAATACATTTCGATTCAACATAAAACATGGCATGTATCGAGTATTTTCCTCATATTGCCTCTGTGACGTCACCGAGTCTCACTATAAATCTCTTTTTATTTTATGTTCATAAAAATCAAAATACTTTTATTGTGCATTACGAAAATATACGTCAAATCAGCTAAATTTACTTGCACTTGACATGCAATTTTGTCCTTTAGTAAAAATAATAGCGAGACTACCATAGGGTTGAGGTCATGTTTGAAACCAAAATTGACATGTCGATAAGTTCGTAATAAGAATTACTTAGTGATTATTTTAGTAAATTTATTTATTTATTATTTCGTTGTTCAATGTTTTATAATTATGTCCATTGAAATGATTTTATAATTTTTTAACTTGTCCTGTTTTATTATTGATATTATTACAAATTTAGTTACTTTTATTTAACTGTAGTAATTTTCTCTTCTTATTAAAATTTAATTATTTTATGCAACAGCTGTTTTATTTCATGGATTCAAGCAAACTTCCGAATGAATATAGATATCGCTTAAAAAATATAGATGGTACGAGGATGGTACTCGTACTTTGGACTTTCCGACTCTTCCCGGGCTTTTGTTTTTTTTTGTAGTAGTTACCTCATCCCCCGCCAAAAGTGACAGACTTTTTTGTTCGGAATAATGCGCTTAAGGCTTCTCCAGTGTTATGTACTCCAAAGTACCTCTTAGTACCTTGAGCATAAATACTTACATTACAATCACGCGAGATTAAATTTGTTTTCCCCTAAAGATAGTATTATCAAAACCATTTTATTTTCATTTCACAAAAAAACGCATGCATGTGACTTATGCGAGATACATGAGGATAGTTTCTCAAGCCAGGATAGTTAGCTAGCAAGCTAGTAACTCTGGCTTCGCGTATTCAGAATCAGCTACATTTCTAGGCTAGTAAGGTAGCGTCTTAAGCAAGGATAGTTTAATAGGATAGGGTTCTATTTTTTGAGCTAGTATCACCCCCACACGTTTTTTGGTTTTTCGTTTTGTTTGCCTGACCTGACCGCGACCACATTTTGTACTGTACTGGCGTTATTAAGCCAGTACAGTACAAAATGTGGTCGCGGTCAATTATCTGAAATCATGTAAACATCACTTGCATGTGCCAAGCTAGGAAAGGGAGCCAGGTTACTATCCGAGGTTCTAGCTTGCTATCCTAGCTTTGAAAAACTAGCCTCGAAAATCTCGGGCATAACTGTATTTATGATCGTGATTGTACAGTCAGCGGCAAGTCGATTAACATAATCTTAATTTAATTCAAACTCAAACTCAAAGCATTTATTTCATTTAAACCATTTACAGGCACTTTTGAATTGTCAAATAGTCGCGTCAGTTAGTCGGAAAGTTGAAGCTAGTTGCCCATTCCAGAACGTAGATCTTAAAATCGGAATAAAAGCAAAATTAAAGAACATTAACTCTTAGCTTTTTATGAAATGCTGATTTATAGTATTGAATAATTTTGTAATTTAGATGAAGTTTAAAAGGTGTTAGTCGGCTTTTATCGCTGACCGTACCACAACACTGTAACACAAATAAATCCAGTCTATTATCCAGTTACCTGCAGCGCTGGAATGAAATAAAGCAGTCGCTAATTGCCCGGTGGTCGATACGGTGCCAGTCAAACGCTGGATCGAAATATTTAAATACCTAGTGGAGTGCTGGATTGTTGTTTATGTGTGTTTGTTAATCATGTAATTTGTTAGGTACCTACTATAAAGGATGTTAATGGTACGGGGGTGAATCAACGGGTGATACCATAGATATAAGAAAGAAGTTTCTATGGGTGATACCCTTATATTCTCAAGTTCCAAGTTCCCCAACATTATTTTTCATACATAAATTCCCAACGTTCCCAAAATATAAAATAATATTATTTGTAAAGTTCACACTTGACCATTGTACAAAATTACAGAAAGCAATACTAGAGTTTTATGCGCTGATGCGAAACAATCATTCGAAGATGACATTGTTGGGTCAGAAGGCGTGCCTACCGTCCTCTGAAGACCTGCGCATCATGAACGTGTCCAAGTTAACTGCGGAACAGCTACTGCAGCTCTGCGTCGTGCGCCCTGATGATAAGTTGCAAAGAGGCGGTAAGACTAAAGGCACGTAATCACCATAGGTACTTTTATATTTTAGCCCACCACCCATGATTTTCAGCTTTGAAAAGCACTTGAAACATCCTTGAATTTTCAAAATGTTTTATTTCAGTTAGTGAAATGCTTGTCAAAAGCCCACTTGCCATTGACATGAATAAATTGTACGCTATGCCGTCCAAGTTAGTTGCCACTTGCGAGCAGACTCTGTTTAAGAGGAAGGAGATTATTGATTGGTTTGAAAGTTTGAAAACAGAAGACAAGGTATGAAAAGTACCTACCTACAAGAAGTAAGATTCAATGTTAGCAATTGAAGTCTAACTAAGTACTTTTTTTTAAGGGTATTGCTATGAACAAACTTACCAAGAAGATTAATGAATTTAACTCGGAAAACGAAATGTTACAATGCTCCTTAGAACAAGCTAAAGGAGAATTCATTAAAGAACTGAACGAAATAATAGAATTTATGCGGTTCGTGTATTTGAAATATTTACGTTAGGATTATAACTATCTTGTACCTATATTTAACATGCGCGTCTGCGCCTGTTTAACCATAATTTTTGTACGTTTAAACGTCTCTTAATTTTAAGCAACGTTTATAAGAGGGTAAGTACAGTACAACTATTTCTTAATGTCCCTCGGCAAACTTCGTGTTTCGACAGTCATCGGATTTCTAAGGGCCGAGTCACACCGGAATGGCAGCGGCCGGCAGCGGCTGCCAGCGTTCGCCAGCGGCGCCGCTGGCGGCCTCGCGCGACCTCCAGATCCCACGTGCCTAGTCTCCTCTTGACTAGTTTTGTTTCTACATTACATACACGCGGCCGCCCGCGGTGCCTCGCGTCGCAGCTGGCAGCCTCGAGACCTTTCAAGCTTTTCAAGCGATACTGGTCTTTTAAGTATGTAGATAAAGTTTAAAATTATTTCACACTGAAAGTGCTCGCCGCGTTGCTGCCGGCCGCTGCCATTCCGGTGTGACCCGACGCTAACAGTTGCCCTTTGCACTTGGTAATTATGGTTGACGGCAACGCGGGCGCAGCGGTAGGAGTCAATACGCACAAGCACCAAGTGCAAAGGGCAACTGATAGAAATCCGACGACTGATGAAACACGAAGTTTGCCGAGGGACATTAAGAAACTAGTTGTACTGTATATAAGTTATTACATACAGAATACAAGTTATTGTTATCAGGAAAACTGTAAACGAAACAGTAGCTCTCCAGCTACGTACGGAAGAACTGACGTACACATTGTCGGAAATGAATTCGCAGAATAGCGATTTGCGAAAACAAATCCATAATTCCGATCATCTACGGTCGCACACAAATAAATTAAAAGTAGAGGTAATCAAATTGAATCAGTACTTTTGGTTTACAAGATTCATTGTACATATTACGAGTACTTACAATATATAATTTCCAGGAACTCGAGAAGGAGCTCAAGGAAGAAAGGCGTAAAAAAATATTTATTAAGGATCGGTTGTCTCGAGCAGAAGGTCAAATCAAGATAGGTATAGAACGAGCATCTCAGTTAGAAGCAGCTTTGGAACAGGCTCGCTCGCAGACTCGGAATTTAGAGCGCACCGTCCAGCAGCTAAATGACCAGGTTGGAATCTGCATTTCGAAAGAAGTTAACTTATTGACTTAACTTGTGTTTATTTACTTTAATTTTAAATATCTCACTCACTACGTTTTTTAGAACCAATCATTACAATCTGAGTTTGATGTAGAACTCAACAAATTAAGAGAATCAATTCGGAAAAATACTACGCATTTAGAAGAAATAGCAGAAGCTCGTGAAAAGTTACAATCAGAGTAAGTTTAACCCGTAATAAGTAGTTTGACTATAAGTTTTACAATCGAGTTATTTGTAATAATTCTGAACTGTTTTTTTTAAATAATATAATAGGAAGGAAGATTTAGAAAAACGCCTTGGGGATCTATCAAATTATTATAACGAATCACTTCAAATTGTCAAACTTGATATGAACGCAAACATTGCAAAGCTTATTGAAGCTGAGAAGAAATACGAGGAAAAAGTAAAGGAAAAGCACGATGTCGAAGTTAAACTGGAGTCATTAGATTCCAAACTTTTGGAATCTGATCTTCGGTTTAAAGATTTAACGAAGGAACTAGAGGAAACAAAAGAACAATTAAGTTAGTTTATATCTTAAAGTGCTGTATTTATCAAAGAAGATCCTTGGAAAATGTTACTTTAATCTAATACTTACTTGATTTCCAGGCTACGGAAAGAAGTTTGAGAAAGAATTAGCATCTACTATGCGAGAATTAGATAATGCGGTTATTGAAATTGGAGATTACAGGAAAAAGGTGGCAGAACAAAGTAAGAGTATAAAGGAATATGAGGTACGTATTACATATTTTGAATGATTAACATGAATATATGAATACCCATAAAAACTATTAACTTGTCTATTGCAGAGCAATATTAAAGAATCGATCAATTTAGAAGAAAATCTGAAATCTAACCTAATTAATAAAGAAAAACATATAACAGACCTTGAAAAGCAACTGTCATTGCTTGAAAAACAGTTACAAGAAAGGTAAATAAAATTTTGCCATCAGTAGGTTCACTTTATACAAAAACTGGCCAAGTGCGTGTCGAACCACGCACAATGAAGGGTTCCGTAGTTGGGATGAATTTATCTCAAGAACAAATTTAACATTGTAGGTGAAATCTATGTTCTCCCATATATTCCAGCTGCCAATGTAAGTTTGTACGGACACTATTGAGAGATTTACCATGTTTTTTGGAAACCATAGACTTCATAAACGTTTTCCTGTAATCTATGAGTAAGAACTATTCTCTGTATTTTTTTCAAAATGTTAGGCTCAGTAGTTTTGGAGATAAGGGTGGGGTGAATGGTAAATTTTCATATATTTTCTCAAATATCTTTTAAATTATTTATTTTACTGGTACGGAACCCTAAAAACTATCTTTTGCCCGCCGCTCTAACCGCGTGGATGTCGGAAAATATTCCACGGGAACGTGCATACCGAGATAAAAATTATTCTATGTGTCAATCCAGGTTATAAACTATATGTGTGCCAATTTTCATCCAAATCTGTTCAGCCGATTTGGCGTGATTGGGTATCAAAAATCCAAACATATGCTGGAAAGTGGTCTCAGCTTTTATCTGAATTTATAAATTACACTACCAAGATGTACTTACTGTTCATTCAAATTCAGTAATTTATACCAAGGTTGAGAGTATACCTGTTGATGGACATATTATGAAGTAATACTTAATCATTGTTTTGTAGTGAATGCAAAATGGGATCATATGAGGAACAGTTATCCTGCCTTAAAAATAATATTGCAGAGTTGCAGCAAGATTTTGGTGAATTTGAGAACCTAAATGAACTTCGTGAAATAGTAAGTTTGACCGTATATACTTAGGGGTTTATTTATAAACGTTACTTAAAGTTAAGAAATGATTAGCGACTGTTTAACCACCTAATTTTCTGTCATTTTTAACGTTTCTTAACACTTTCGACTACACCCACTTTTCATAAAACTCATACGCCATGCCGCCATATAAATTGGAAGTGAACCCTCCGGGAGGGTTGCCGGCATTACGTTTGCGCTAAAGGTAACCATGGCGGACGGTCAACGGCATTAGGTTTAAACCCGTGTTATAAAACACTGTAAAACGAAGTAAAATAGTGTTTTCAGGGTTTGTTGTTGTTATTGTTTTTGAATATTATGTAAGCGCGAACAAAAAAAAATGCATCGATTTTAAAACTAACGCATATACTATCTTGTTTAAATATACATCAGATTTTATTTTCACGGTATATAATGCTGTATTCGCTAAGAAAAACTTACATTTAAAATGAGCCCTCCGTGAGGGCTCCCGGCATCCCATAATCGACTAGGTGAACTCTCCAGGAGGGCTCCCGGCACTGAATGTGTTAACTAAGCAACGTTTATAAATAAAGGGGTTAATACGAATACACTCATTAGGCGAATCAAGTATGGACAAATAAAAATTTAATAGCTACAGTCATGAGGAGCTCGTGGCTAAGTAATAACAGCCGCGTGGGTCGCTACGCTTGCCGGGGTTGGTCCGTGGATGGGTGACCATCTTTAAATACTGAGACTCCTCCGTGCCTTGGAAAACACGTTAAGCCGTTGGTCCCGGCTGTCATTCGTGGATCTTTGAAAGTCGTTACGAGTCGTCAGAAGCCCGAAAGTCTGACAACTAGTCTTACCAAGGGGTGTATCGTATTACCCAGTAACTGGGTTGTGGAGGTCAGATAGGCAGTCGCTCCATGTAAAATACTGATATACAACTGCATCCGGTTAGACTGGAAGCCGACCTCAACATAGTTGGGCTATTTACTTACAGTCATAATTTTTTTATGTTTTACTTCTTAATAACTAAAGTAAATATTTAGGTAAATCAACAACGATCCAAGTTGCTAGAAGTGACTAGACAAAATGGAGAACTTGCTGAAGTATTGCAAAAGAAAGATGTTGCATTGGAGCAACAAATAAACACCATTGCATCACAAGAACAGCTGCTGGCACAACGGAATGGTGTAATAAAGATGCTATCAGGAAAAGATGAAGAGCAAACTAATATAATAAAACTGTTACGAAATAATTTGGAACTGAGAACTCAAGCAGATATGGATGTAAGTTGATACGGAAATATAGATTTACAAGGAAAAGAATCAGCTGTTCCCTACATTTATGTTCGCATATCTCGTCGAAATGTAGGGAACAGCTGATTTTTTTTCCGCGATTGCGATCGCGTTGGTGTTTCATAATGATGAGTACAATGACCCCTTAAGAGGTTTAGTGTACCTAAACAAAAACTAAGGTTGTATAATTTAGAATTATGTAGGTATGTATGTATATTCTTATATCGTATGTTTATATTGAAATGAGTGTATTTTTTATTTATTTATGTATTTTGTTTTCTCTTCTACTCTTACACACGTTGTCTACATCTCTTTTCATCTACTTTCCTATCGCAAGTATGCTGGAAAAACTTTCTTTAGAAATAAGTATCTACCTTTCACCTGTGTACGTATTTTTTTGTTCCTGTCTTCTTGTCTGTTTATATGTGTGTGCATAAATTGTTAAATAAATAAACATTTCTATGTGGACTGCGTTCAAAATTTAGTTTCCGGAATTTGTTTTCTTTAAAATACTTTTAGGACATTTTCAGTAGTAGTCGTAAGTATCTACATAGTAAAAAAAAAATCGCAACCTATTTTACACTGATGTAAAATTGATATTTGTTAGGTGGAAATACTTAATTAGACACATGGAATAGCTAATCCACTAGCCAAATTGTTTTTAGCTGTTGGTCTTAAGGGTTTATTTAGAGAAGAAATATCCTCCATATTAATATTTATTTATATATACTTTGTTTTTGTTGTTTCTTATGTCAACAGGTGAACCAGCGAATAAATGAGAAAAATGCAGAAATTGAAGCCCTTCTCACAAACGTGGAAACTAGGAAACAACAAATATCTCAATTAGAGCAAATACTTTTGACGTTAGAAGATCAGATTCGAAAAGCTAGCATGCAAAGGAGAAAAGATGAAGATAAGATTAACTTACTTGAACACAAGATTGCCGAATATGAAACGTACCAAATGGAGACTAGACGGAATGGTTTGCCTTCAAATAATCTAGATAGTATAATAAAAATTCTAGAAGACGAACTGGGCACATCTTTTGACCCGTCATTGAATAATAAGGAACATGATTTTGCCACATCTAAAAAGAAATACATAGGAGATCGTAGACGAGACAAGCTTGAAAACTTTGATTGCCACAAAGGTAACAATAATAATCAGACTATGTACCAAAATGAACATGAAACACTTCCTACAAAAATTGTCATGGGCAATTTTGTAAAGAAAACATACATTCCAACTAATGATGAAAAATTCAATGTTGATAATCTAGATCGTAAAAAAGCGATTACGAACATGGACACACAGAAATGGATTCCTGCTCCAGAACCAAATATTAGCATGTACGCCAATGACAAAACTCCCATGATCAAAGACAATAACTATCCACCGTTCAGAGGTCTACTGCCAGCTGGTAGTCACCTAAAAGACAACTTGCTGTCTAGAAATATGCAATTATTGACAAGTAATCAACTACGTGACGAAAAAAAATGCAAGATGTTTAAAATTGCTGGCCATAGGCTTTAAGTGACCCATTGATAGTTTCTGTATCGTTGGTGTTGTGTAGTTTATAAATAACTTCTAAATAAAAAAATAAAAAAAAAAAATATTTTCCTATAAACAAGAAATAAAATTTTCTTTATTGCCACTTATTTACACAATTTATTGACATTGTAACATGCAGAATAAAAGTTAATTTGAAGAGGTGGTCATAGCGTCATCTGTCCTTCATATCATTCATATCCAAGAATGCCCACAATCTGAAAGAAGAAAAAACAAAATTAGCGGTGTTGTAGTATAAAACCAGTCAAGTGCGTGTCGACTACGCGCAATGAAGGGTTCCGTAGTTGGGATGAATTTATCGCAAACTTAACTTTGTAGTTCGACTATTACTCGTTTACTTGTAGAGCCTGCTTAGCTATGATAGTTTTCCTTTTAATTTCGTTATATATACCACTGGTGTGATTTTTTCACATTTCCAAAATCAACCATTTAGCTGGCAGGAGGAAGGGTACACTTTAACAAAAATTTGCACTTTAAAGCTTAATATTTCGCAAACGGATCCCTAAATCGCGAAGGTTTTCACACACTTTTTTGAACAACTTTTCCAACGACACCCCACAACATGGGTTAGACGAGAAAAAGAAACATCCCCACTACGTGTAGAACTACCCTAAAAAAAATGTTTTATGATTTTATTTTACAATTTTGTCGGCGTGAATAATATGTATACCTGTGGCGGCATCTACATCGCCACATGCGAACTACGCATCAAAGACCTGACGTCACACAATATCCTGACGTCACATAAATCCTGCATCGCGCGATTAGAGTTTACCGCGCGATGGACATACGTATATACAAGCTCCCGACTTCAATCTCTGGGCAGTTGCCCTCCAGACACGACACCGTCTGTCTGGTCGGAGGATCCTCCCTTTTCTATGGTGGATGAGTGAACTTTACTCCCTGTTCCTCATACCTCTAAATACCCATGCCAAATTACAGCTTTCTAGTAATAAGAGTCTCTGAGCTAAGCCGCGGACAGACAGACAGACAGACGGACATTGCAAAACTATAAGGCTAAGCGTATGCTGAGACGTAGATGACGCAAGTCCAGCAGTGCAGAGCAGAGCAGTTTTTGTAGTGCATGAATGTACTGACAGCTGCGTACGCTGCGGCGTAGACACGTGTGACGCAGACATGTCTCGTTCTGCTCTGCGTCTCGTTGTAGAGCCGGCAAAGACTTCTGCGCGACGCGTGCAAGTCTTCACTTGTTTTTTTGCTGAGACACCCGTCTGTTGTTTGTACTAGCTAGAACACGAATGTGTCTGTGTAGCTGCGGCGCAGCATAAGCTCGCGGCCTATGTCTGCGTCGCCTGCCGTACTCTACAAAATTTGTACTGTGCTGTGCTGTGCTGCGTCACCCGCGCTTCAGCATACGCTTAGCCTAAGGGTTTGTTGACCACGGAACCCTAAAACCTTAAGTACATTTAATAAGCTTCTTAGAGAGACATCCTAGACAACATAAGAACTTATAATGCTACATTTTAGGTGACTGCTACTTCTGCCGTAATGGGATGGTGGTCGTGAAACTGAAAACAAAAATATATAAGTACCAATGGAACAAAACTAAACTTGAATTTTTGATGGGATTTATCACAGACGGGTTTGACGCCCCGTCCCGATGTGTGCGCAAGATCTCTCTCTCGAGAATGGCGCGGCGCCGCTCGAGCTGCGTACGCACGCGCCCCTCGCGCTCCAGCTGCAGGCTCTGCGCCAGCACGGCGCTCTCCAGGCGCAGCACGCGCGCACGCTCCGCCCGCAGCGCCGACCACGTGTCGGCGGCGCCCGCGCACACCGACGACAACGACCTCGACACCTATTCAATTCGAAACCATACATTTCCTGTTTGACAGTATAACAACAGTGAGCGTACTCTAAATACACGTTTTGTTTGCAGCATAGTCATTTTGCCTATTTTAGTCTGCCAAAAATAAATTTTTGGTTGACCAAATTACGATAACATATAGATAACTGATAATTTTTAGTTGATCTCCACTTCAATGTCAAAACGTCAAGGTTTATTTTTGCTAGAGGAGTCCAAAAGCAAGATTTAGATAAGATATTTCAACCTTATCCAAAAGTCGTATAGCCTAAATCGTCGGCTTATGTGGAGAACTAAATAACGGCGATTTTGGTCAAATTAACTTTTCACCATTTTCGTAGCACCCAAATCATGCCGCATATAAATCGCAATTTTCTCTAAACAATATTTTGTTTTGTTATTTAGTTCTCCACCTACGCCAACAATATACAGGTTGCGTTTTTGAGATGAAGCAGTAGGGTTTCTCATCGGGAAGTCTCGACGCGGGAATTCCCGGGAAATTTGGCCTTAGTCGAGACGAGAAAAAATGGGTCGAGTACCCGGGAAGTCGAGAAATAAAAAAAAACTAAAAAAGTAGAAATTTGATGTTAATTCCTGAGTTTAAGTAACACAGGAATTAACATCATTAACAAAAATTGTATCCTCTATCTCCTCTCCCTTTTTACATCCTTTTACTGCCCAATAATGCACCCACCTCCCACCCGCCCCACCCCGTGATCTCTCTGTTTGTTTAGTTCAGTCAGTCACTCACAAACATTTATTGAAGCCCAGTTAATTACCAGTTAAAGCCCGATAAAAAAAGAATTTCATTTATTTGAATCTACCGGAAAAAGAACGCCAAATCTAGAAAATTTATATAATGTCGTTATGACTGTGAAGCCTACGTCAACTAAAAATGAACGAGTATTCTCTATATCTGGTTACATCGTTACAAAGATTAAGAACCGTCAATCAGACAAATCAATGAATGCTTTGGTATTTTTAAAACCTTATTTTCATAGAACCTGCTAGCGAATTTGTCAGAGCTGCTAATAACAGAAAATTGTTGCTCTAATTTGTTATGTTATGTATGTAACGGAGATGATTATCAAAAGAATGATTTAAATGTCGTTAGTTATTATTACAAAAGTTTTATATAGGTATATCATAAACATCATTATTTATTTTAATGAAACATTTTGACTTTTACATTAGGTATATATCAAAGTGATCATATTTGTCAGTAACAGCTAATTATTAAAAAAAAATGATATTTTGTTAATTTTAAAGATTTTACTTATATTTTATTCTAGTTTTAAAACTCTGTGATTATAACGGAAATTAAGAAGGCATATTTTTAGTTAATTGACGAAGACTGATTAAAATGAATATATTGTTGATTACGAAAATGTGTATTTTATTTTTAAACCTTTTTCATTCATTATTATTGAGGTTAATCAAATTCCCGACTTCTCGGGAATTCCCGGGAAATGGTGCTCGAGAAGTCTCGGTATCCGGGAACAAAAAAAAGTCGGGAAATGAGAAACCCTATGGGGCAGTAAGGGCAGCTACCTTAACCGTTGTCGCTAGAAGAAAACGGTCTTAGGAGACTGTCCTTAACTTTTTCAGACATTTTGATCTGCATTCACAGATTTTGAAAGAAATGTACAGTCAGCAAAAAAATGGGCAGTTTTCACAAAAACTTTTTATGATGCCAGTCGATCCTTTTTATTATAAGGATCAAAAAACTCTACAGGACCAACTGAGGTTTGAGTACTAGAAAAGTCAGAAAACGCAAAAAAACTTTTCCCATACATTTCATTCATTTCATTTCCATGCAGATCGAAATCTTTCAAAAAGTTAAGAACAGTCTCTTAAGACCGTTTTCCTGTAGCTACAACGTTTAAGGTAGCTGTCCTTACTGCCCCATCTCAAAAATCCACCCTGTATATTATGAGGTCGACTATACATACAATAGAATAAATATAAAATATTACAACTTGGTAAGAATTACAAACAGCTTAGAGTTACAGTACACAAAATTTTATCGGAGAGGCAACCGGATGGCGAATGGTAATCTGGATATTGAAGTGGTATTTACTAAACCCCCGTACAGTCCGAATGATCTGCCCGTAGAATAAACCGGTTATTTCCGTTTAGACAGATTTTCGATTCGGCAGATTTTTGTTTCAACAGTATGTCACTTTGTTATCTCAAACGTACAGCTACGTACAAAATAATCACAAAGGGATCATGGTTGAAATTTCCATTTGGGTCTGAAGTTCTTTAAACCTACAAAAAAATATATGTATATATATATTCTAGTCGTTTTTGGCATAGGGGGTCACAGTTTTAACCTAACCTAATCTTTTTCGAGATTAAAAATATTTTACCTAATCTAACTAGTTTGGTTTCGCGTAGCCTACTAAAATTATATATTTTTTTCTGTTAGCTTAAGTCGTTTCTAGCATTTTTATTTTTTTTTATGGTTTATACATTAAAATTACCCTTTTGCTTATTTAATGAGTTTCATTTTTAGGAAATTGCGTAATTCAATATGTAACACGTTTTTATTCCAAACGTTGTTTTACGAGAAAACATGAATAAAAAATGAATAATTTGTCAAAAAATAAAGTTTATCGGATAATGATTTTCTTAATTGAATTATTTGGCAAAGTTGTTATTGTGTAATGATGAAATTACAAACCATATTTTTGTCAATCGTTACTTGTCAAATGAAAATTTGTAAATTAAGTTTTGGTGAAATGACTAGTCACCCTATCACTCCTTGTGATTGTACATTTACTGCCGAAAAAAAAAATCTGGCGAAACGAAAATCCGACGAAACAAAAATCTGACGAAACGAAAATCTGTCAAAACGGAAACAACCGGAATAAACGTACATCAGTAGTTTTTAAATGCTTGATAGCGTTAAAACGGTAAATATTTTTGAGAACCTAATACGCACTGTACTCGTAAATTAAGGATGTACGTTTATTCTACGGACGCACAATCATTGGTTCCCGAGAAACATGATTCTGCAAAACATTACTCCAGCAAGAAGTTAAATATCTCGAGAACCTTAAGACGCACAAATTTCATTTTCGGCGCATATTTACGCACAAATAAAATCTATCCGCCCATGTTCTTTATTCCTATCTCCGGTCATTCGTTTAAAATTTTCTTGCTGGGAATACGTTACTCCAGCAGGATTCGTTTTTCCGTGTCTTTTTCCAAAACGGAAAAAAAAATATCGTTTTGGAAAAAAAAAACTGAAAAAATCCAAATTTTGACTTGGCGCACATTTACAGCAGATTACGCTCTAATTATCGTTAAATCAATTCATTCTAGAAGAGATTTTCTTGCTGGGGCTTAGCACACAAAATAATGTCATAATTCTTGAAACTATCTACCGATGAATTATCATGGGGGTGGGGGATGAATTAAAAAAAAGTTATTTTATGAATATGACATCAAGCAAGTCGACGTCATAATTCATACAAACAATCCCGTCGATCGCGTAGTCGCGCGATATTCAATTTTGGTAAGGACGCGGGGTATCATGTAACGAGCAAGTAGGTAAATTCACCATGGTTTGGCCATTCTCGTCGAGTGTCGGCGGTTCCGCACGGCCGTCGAGCAGCGCGGATAGGTCGCGACGCGCGCGGACCATCCGCGCGAACAGGTCAGCGGAGCGCTCGTGTCGCTCCAGCATAAGCGCGCGCGACGCCGCCGCCGTCACCAGCGCAGTCCGCTCGCGAGACAGCGTCTCCAGTTGCATGTGCAACTCCAGGAGCTATTGAAACAAGAACAAGCATCTTGGTATATGTGTTTATATAAAAATTAAATGGTGCCGCTGTAAGCCACTTGAGAACGGCAGAACCGATTTGGCAAAAAAAAAAAAATATTTTCGTAAGTGCGACGGCGTCGTGTCCCTCAGGCACGACGCAATTTATATACACCGCTTAGTCGCAAAATCAAGCGGCGACGACGGCGCGGCGTCTTCATGAGCCCTTTTAGTCTCACTTAGGTTATTATGAAAAGAAAAATTGGAAAACTTTCAAATTCGGGAGAAACTGGACGTCCTTTTTCTATGGGACGTTTGTACGAAATTATTTAAAATTGAACAGAACAACTTGTGTCGGGTCTACAAGATAACATAAAAATAAAAATCGAATAGGGAATATGCATGAGATTCAAATAAGGGTCAAATATTTTTTTTTATAAACTATATTACTTCAGAATTATGCCTCCATCAATATTTTTTATTATAATTTAATAATGAGCAAGAAATTAATTTTTAAAAAGTGCAAAATATCTGTGGGAAATTCAAATACTTGAAAAGCGACGCTATTGGTCAGAACGAATGTGACGTAACAATCTATGACAACAATGTAATGTCAATGTGTTTTGTAGGAGTTTTTGCGATTCAGTCAGTTTTATTGTGATTTTAGTACACATTTAGAAGTAATACATTTGTTAATACACGAAAGACTCTTTCGAAAATGACTGAAAGCGGTTTTGTGAAAGCCCAATTGGATAGTTTGCCGAAAGCTGATGTGTTCATGATAACCACATTTTTACATCAAATACCGATTTCACGTCTGTTGAAATCAAAGGAGAGAAAGCTTTAAGGTAATTAAGTATAACATATAATGTTTATTTTATCTTCCACACCTTTTCCGGAATAATTTAGTTTTAAAAAGCAACCTAAAAACCTAAAATAACATAGCTTCGCAAAATATCGAAATCTAGATTGTGTTAAGTATAGAATGTTGTTATAATACTAGGATATTGAAAACAAGTTGGGAGATAGCATGTTTCTTTTCATAATTTTACACCACTTTCTCCGTAAGTCCGAACCTCTCAGGACAAAAAAAAAAATACTTGGTCGGCGGGTGCATTTCATAATGTATTTCTGCACTTAGGCACAATGCAGTATTTTTATGTCGGTTTTTTGCATTGTTCTATAGAGGGAGAAGTTGGTTCCATGATGATGTATTAGTCGAAAATAGAAAACACATATTTGCAGCAGAGCACAATACTTCTTCAACATA
Organism: Agrochola macilenta; assembly: GCA_916701695.1. Lineage (NCBI taxonomy): Eukaryota > Metazoa > Arthropoda > Insecta > Lepidoptera > Noctuidae > Agrochola > Agrochola macilenta. The sequence goes on along the minus strand of OU753560.1, from coordinate 13,878,685 downwards.
ACCTCAACATTTGACATGTATTTGTTTGTTGTCATAGACTGTGACGTCACCACACCAAGCGCGCCAAAATGGCGTTTAAATAGCCCGGGTCGGATGGTTATTTTTAACTTTTTTTTAAAGTACTTTGAATTGCTTTTTTGGCGTTGAATTTTTTTTACTATTATTTGGCGATGTAAAGTATCGAATAAAAAAAGAAAAAAAATACATACATATTCCCTATTGAAAAAAAATAAACAAGGCAGTTGACATATTTTCTTTACAAAAAGCTGTCGAATTATTCTTTAGTTATAAGTTATCTGATGATTGAAAACACTGAGTGAATTCCGATCTATAATCTAGCTACACTGCTACTCTAAAAACCTGAACCTCAGTATGTAGATCTTGGTACGGGACTTCTTTTGAGTAACCTTCGTAGTTCCGCAAACGTTTTACTTCGAGACGTAGCGCAGCTAGCTGGTTCTCGTATTGTGTCATACTTTGTTCCCTGTTAGGAAGGAATATTCATTCATTATTGTAATGATTTTTGTGTAACATTTTTCACCGTGCCAGATCTTTATTTTCTTAGCAATCCCAAAACAAATATATAAAATTCTCTACGATAGTTAAAAAAAGTATTAGACTTAGCGCGCACGAGTGACTTGTCACCGTGACTGTTCTGTCACTCTTGTCCGGTTCCGGTTTACGAATATGTATGGAGATGCGCGCACTTTACGATGTGACAACCTAGTGACACTTTCGTCCGCCAAACCGCGAACAAGCCCGTGAAAAACTGTCACCGCGCCGCTAGGTTTAAAAAGACGCGCGCGCATGGATGTTATAATGGTCAAATGAAGATCAATCTTACGTTCGTATTTTTGTATGTAAATGCAGATAAAAGGCGTCGTAATTAATTCATCAAAACTTCCAAACTCATACGAAAATATTGAAAAAAAATCTTCGGGTGCTGTCAAAGTTTATAAAAAATTGTGTAAATTGTGTCAAACTTTCCATTTATTAGCCGGTCACACCAAAGAGGCTACTTTGAGTGACAAACTCACTCGTGCGCGCTAGCTCTGACTTACATTGATTTTTCATTTTCACGTTGTTCTTCAATAATATGTTGCAGTTTAACAATCTTTCGTTCTCTGTCCAACAATTCTGTTGCAATTTTTTCTTGTACGGTGTCTGATCCTTCTTGCTAAAGCACAAAGTAAACTATAATGTCACTTAAAGTTGAGTTGTATGCCATTTAAATATTTAACTTTATTTGCAATAACTTACAGCTATTCGAGACAACGAGTTCAAAAAGCTATCTTTATCAGCTCGACTCTGTCTAAGTTCTTCTTCTACACGGGATAACGCTACTCGAGACACTTGAAGTTCTTTCCATATCTCAGTTTCTCTATCAGTAGGCTCATTTTCTGCGAATGGTGAACTCGTTAAATTATAGTTTTGTTAAGTAATTATATGTGATGCAGTTTTTTATTCTGATGGCTTACCTTTTGAAGGCACATACTCGAGACACCGCCGACGTTCCAGATCTACAAGTCTTACAGAGCGTTCACGTAAAGACTGTAACTGTTCTTCTAGTTCTTTAACTTTGGCATCCAACTCTATGACGCGACCCTCCGTCGCTGTTTTGACTTTCTCCTGCGTAGAAAGCTATTTTGAAACAAACATTATATTGATTCTTTGAACGGCTCAAGTTGATTATGTAACATGACCCGAATGCTTAGCACCTGTTCCGCTACCTTCGCCTGAAGGGACTCCGAGCGCGAGCGGTACTCGGCTAGCTTGTTCATGGCCGTCTTCTCCGCCTGCTCAGCCTGCTCACGGAGCTCTTTCACTCTAAGTGGCATTTGTAATAATTTTTAACAATATCAAACACTGAAAGATGTAATACAATACGCGAAGTGATAAGAACCTAAGTTCCAAAGCATCTCGTTGACGTGACAGTGTTTCAATCGTCATTTCTCCAGTTTTTGAAACTTCTATTAACTTCCTCGAACGAGCATCGTAGCTAGTCTCCCGATGACGATACTGAAAGTAAATGCAGCCGTTCAAATGACATGTCATGATTTTGCGAGGAATTTTAAGAAGTCATTACTAAAGCCGCGTATTAATGGAAACAAAGATGAGAAACAGTGCTGCAACATTGATCTCCGCTAATTCAAATGTTAAGTGCCAACAATATTGCACATTATCATGAATATAGAACATTCCATGTTGCCAGCAACATGATTCCTGCAACACAAAAATATGCTGCTGAAACAATGTTGTGCAACTTTGTTTCGTAATGAATATGGGGCTGAAGGATGCAAGCAGGCCGCGGTCGTTCGACGACATTAATTTGGCAATTCCCGGATTTTTAAGACAGTTCGCATTCAAATCTGTCTCAATCTGTCATTCAAACTTCGAATTTAGCTAGATGTGATTGTGACTTGAATTTTGACCGTTTTTTAAGTACGAGAATTCGCCTTCAGATGTCAAACGTAGTCGATCAACCACAGTTCGGATTTTGTAACATAAAATGTATGAGGAAGAGGTGATAGAATTTAGGGCGACCGTCGCGTCGGTCGACGTCAATTGCCCGCGGTCTTTTTGCACCCTAACTGAAGTAAGGGATATGTGGGATATTTTCGATCCCTCAGCGTGGGATCGTAATGTAGAGTGTTACAACTTCACTGTCGAATTGTTATGTTGTGCGAGTCTGTTTACGAGTTGCTCGAGGTCTTTGTGTTTTTTGCGCGACGTGTCGAGCTCAGAGCGCGTGTCCTTGAGCTGCCGCTCCAGCGTGGCGATGCGCGCTCGCGCCACTCGCAGCATGCTCTCCGCAGCCGACACCACTTCCTTCAGAGCTTCCCTTGCGGCTCGTTCCTTCGACAACTCCTCGGATAAAGCCTGAGGATCATTTTAATACAACATCATTGATCATCCTTTAGGAATTTCACTAGATTTCGCCAACAGGGTATTTAATTAATTAATTTATTTATATTTCAGACAACATGATCCATTTTGTTAGTAAAAAATAATGCTTAAAACTATGTTAGTTCACACATAAACGCATACAATGTTTAAAGAACGGACAGTCATACCTGTCCGCTATCACACTCAGGATGCTGTTGCTACTCACACGCACCCTGTGCAGCAGGGACGCCGCTTTCTTGCGTATGATTGCCGCGAAACCATCAGTGCGTGCCTCCATGAACATGGCGGACGCGCTGTAAAACGGCGGGAGCCTCAGCAGCATCCTGAATGCGTTATTATATTGGACCCGCAGATTGACAGCCCTTTGCGTATATGCTGTCCACAGGCTGCTGGAGTAAAACGTCTGACAAAAGGCCAAAGTAATGCTTTGGTTTAATGCCAAAGTAGTTAATTTGAACTAAGAAGTTCTTCATCAACTTATAAAAATCCAAGTTCATTTCTTTGGAATTAGAACATTTATATTATAAATAGATAGATCAACGACCTGATAGTTAGGTAAATTTTCCGACGACTGTCCTTCGTTAGCATCTTCAGAATCTTTTTTCGGAAGGTCTTCGAATTTATGTTGCAGTATCAAGATCTCCTTTTGTAGACGCTCAACCTTCTTCATTAGAGTTTCTCGATCAACCCAGGGTATCCTAAACATCACAAAATTGTTCCTATAAATGAATTTATCATTTTATGTGTTTAGTAGGTACCTATTAGGTTTTTAAACATGGGTGGGTGGCACACACCCTAGGTGGGTTCCCGATAAACCCATACTTATCCGCAGACTTAAAAATAGTACATTTTGATGCGAGTGCGACGCGATGCAAATACTCACGCGTAGCCATAGATATAAGAAAGAAGGAGATATGCCCGGTAGTTGAAAATGTATCGAAACCCAATGTCTTCAATCTATCCCTACTCTCTGCCTGCGATCACACATGCGATCAGTAAACCCAATAAATACGAGGTCCCGCTCACACTTGCAATTTACAAATCAGAACGTACTACACAATCAATTATAAACCTTATCCCACCAAACACAGCGTGCATTTACCATGCACCGTACAACTCACCCACACGAAAACATCGTTCGCTATCGTTGTGCTGTGCAAAAGCCATTTATTTTACATATACGCTAGTGATTGACTAAATCGGAAACTTATCGATTCTCTCATTTATTATTGTATTAAAATTTTTGGAAGTTGCTGAAAAAATTATGAATAAAAAACGATATACATATAATAAGATGATATAAATAAACAATAAGTAAGTAAAAAAAAGAAATATTAAGTAAACCAAAAAAAAAACAACATTATGAGAAAATCTAAATGAGTATAAAACAAGATTTCACATCGGTCTTCCAATCAGGCTATAACTGTTGACAAATTGAAGAATAAACTTTAATAGTAATATAAATTCATACGACAATCGACATTATTGTCGATAGCCTACGTTAGTGGATCTGCACTACCACATCACTAATCCGTCGCAAGACGCTACGGCCGTACTAACGATGCAACCGCTTAAAGCAAATATCGTTTTGTAATTTTTACATTGCTTGTCCAGTTACTTAGCGACATACTTTGGTAGTGGTAAAGAAGCAATGTATTTACTACAATAAAAGTACAGTCGCTGTGATATATGAAAACAAAAATAACGTAGTAAAGGTAAGAAATATTTTACGATTTGTTGTTTTTCATGATTTTCAACACAAATATAGCAAAATACTTGTGCTGATTTATGAAAAGTGGTTCTACGATTTATAAAGTTTATAGTTTAGCTTCGATTTTTACAAGAAACCACTGAACAACACGGTATTCTTAAATGTTATCACGATCGCGTTCGAAAGCGCACTAGTTAGCGGAAACGGCTATTTGCCTGAGGCATGACCATTCTGGTCAAGATGCGCGGACACAGACACGCCCCCATGCCACTTCTCCTGTTATTTATATTTCTATGCGCGTAGTAAATTACGTTTTTCAACACACTTGCTATGAAAATTTAAATAAAATTTATCATTTCTCATTACAAAGGACATTGTCCATCTATATGTATATTGGAGTTGGACCAAGTGCTGCCCAGAATGGACACATAGTGCATTATGTTCCTTGGGCTTATTCTAGTCTGTAAACCAAAGTTCATCAAAATCTATCCGAGCAGTTTCGAGAAAAAGTATATTTTGTTCAGTTTTTTTATTTATGAATAATGACAACCAACGACGCATTTGATTAATTAATGATAGTAATTAATTTATACAACACATTATTGTTTCCTTTATTTCATTTGAATGCATATGATTTACTGTTTTAAAAATGTAAAAAAAAAAAAGTTGTAGCCCACCGGTATCGGGAACAGGGCCAAGCTACCGGTGGTCAGTGCTCCTGAGAGAGAAGTACCGCTTTCTGGATCAAGCCCTTGATCCAGCTCCCTAACGATAGTCTCCTTAGGTGTTGGTTGAGGCTCTTGGCTATTATGCCATTGGTCATAACGACTATCGGATACTGACTGCTGACATCCCTATGTCGACAACCTCGCGAGGCAGATCAATATACTTAATCTACTTATCTTATTCGGGTTTCACGAGGTTCTCTTCATGCGGGACCGTTATATCAATCATCATTGTGCGACACTTTAATCGACCTATCACCACTATATCTGGCGTATTAGCAACAATATGCCATTTTTTATACATGTCGCGAACAAGTCTTAAACGGAAAATGAAAATAGCTAGGTCAGTGATGATAGATCCATCCCAATACATTGTGATATTGCCATTTTCAATATCAGGATCGGGCACATACCTATGTTATGGTACTTCCAATTCCACAAGACTGTATTTTAGAGCAAGTTGCTGGTGGATAATCCTGGCTACAAGGTTGTGCCTATACAAGTAGTCTCCGTTAACTAGACGAGAACAGCCAGAAATAATGTGTCGGATTGATTCCCCCGGTCGGAGGCATGCCCGACAGATGATAAACCGTGCCGTCTTTTACAATATATTTCCCGTAGTTGTTCGTCATCATAACTTCGTCTATAATCGCAAAGACAAAACCTTCAGTTTCCCAAAAGATATCACCGAATCGCAACCAGGATGCGGATGCTAAGAGGTCTAATTACATCGGACCCATGTACGATCCATTATTCATAAATTGTCACATTAAGCCTCGTGCAGAATGGCCACTATGAGGGATTTTAATTTTGATAACAGAAAAAAAATGTCACTAATTAGTAATAGTTATAGATTTTTCGTAAACTCTAAAAACGTAAAAATATAACTTATTATATCTTCTAAACTAAGACCCTACTGAATCTATATATATATATATATGACTTGGCAAAAAATTGCGACTAATTAGCGACAAAATTTGGGAGAAAGTAGATCTTCGCTAGGTGCTCTAGCTTTTGAGATTTAATTGGGCCAAGCTGCTCCCCAGATCGGCCACCTATAAGCCCTTATAAGTTTCGAACCAATGATCGACAAATTCTGATATTTGGCGACAAATTTCGACAAATTAGCGACAATATTTTTGTGTTATCAAAATTAAAATCCCTGATGGTGGTCATGCTAGTGTCAGTCACACTAAAATTATTCTGCTCAACAGTAATATTTTCGAAATTGGTTCTGTTTCGGTTTAGTGTTATTTCGTCAACATAATCTGCCAAGTTATTGGCAACATTCAGTCACTCTCTAGCTATGTTTATAAAATCGCGGCATGGGTACCTACCTACTGTCTATTATATTAATTTGAAAGGCAATCGTTAAAGCTGCAGTGATTTTAAGGTCTGTAGAAAAGTGGCTCATGGCTACATTACAAAACTCATTACTGTGCTATCTTGTTTGGTTGAAGAGTTCCTATGGCCACCTTCCGGCTCCATCACCCTGGACACCACCTAGTGTAGTAGCACTTGTCAATACACATCCAATGAAACCACATACCACGGGGCTATCTGGTTTAATTGAGGAGTGCCCATGACCACCTTCCGTCTCCATCATCAGACCCTGTATACTATCTTGGGATACAGTACTTGTCAAGACAAAGTCAACGAGTTCAAACACGATAATGCTATGATGTTTGATTGAGAAGTTCCTTTGGCGACCATCCGGCTCCATCATCAGCCTCTGAACACCATCTGACACTATAGCACTTGTCAAGATAAAACCAACGAGAATTCCTCACTATTATTTTAAATGCGAAAGTGAGTTTGTTGGTTTGTTTGTTACGCTAAAACAGCAGAACGGATTTGGATGAAATTTGGCACATGGGTAGACCATGGCCTGGAGAAGGACATAGAACACTTTTTATTCCGATATTTCCACGGGATCAAGACTTACGCGGGTGAAACCGCGGGGCGCAGCTAGTTTGTATATGTTTTTGTTGTTTTCACCTTTTAAAACCCTTCATTTTGATATCCCCCTCGACAGGTATGGAAGATTTTTTTAAACTTGGATTTTTCGCTAAAAAGCCGTCATTTTGATTTTTTTAAATTCATTAGAATTAAAAAAGAACAAAATGATTAATGAATGACACCCCTTGACATTCGCACAATAAAGAAGAATCTAACGACATATCATTCATCAAAATCGGTTCAGCCGTTTGGTAGTTACGAGGGAACATAGGGACGGACATACATACATACAGGCCAAACACATAGCCCTCCTTTTGTGGTTTCGCCGCAGTCGGGTAAAAATACTTTTTATGAAAATATGAGTACCTAGCAATATAATAGTTTATTCATGTTTTTTGGACTTCAGACGAGCTTTTGATACAATGAACTATACTGATAATAATATACTCAGGAATGAATTTTAAAAAGCTAGCGTTCGATTATCACGTAAAATTGTAGGTCGGTTTGAATTTTGGTATAAAAATAATACTAACCAGAGTAAACCAAGTCGCGTCTGTCGGTGACTACTGGGGGGTAAGACAGGGCGGGCTGACTAGGGGTAAGACAGGGCGGTCTGACGTCGCCGTTTCTCTACAACTTATATTTTAACAACCTGCACCAGAGTTGGATACCACATTGGCAGTGAATGTCAAAAATGCTGCAGAAATGGTGCTCTTAGCATCGAAAAGATAAACATGATTTTTATTGTACAGATTATGCTTAATTAAATACTAAAAAAATATCCATAGGCCACTTTTCGATTGAGCATGTCCAGCCAATTCCTATTTTAAAGTATTCCTCATTAATTCAAACTAGATTTTTGGTAACAGCCTAGTCTAATTAATTCAAAGCAGCGCTCATCCAAAAAGTTGGCAACGTCGCAAATAGCTGTCAAATATTTACCGGTTTTGATTAATTACATATACCCATACCCATACCAAATGCCAAATCCGAACTAGCTAGACGCTGTACCTATTTTTCCCATCCCAACACTTACAACAAAGTTTTGAAAATCTGCGACCTAAAAGACTGCTCAACCATGACCTGTAAAAAAACCCTAACTTCAGCTCTTTTAAAATTATCATACGACGACACCGAAGCCTTGATATAGCACCTACACACACACACACACACACACACACACACACACACACACACACACACACACACACACACACACACAAGCACACACACAAACCCATATACATGCATGCACACACAAACACACAGCACAGTGAAAGTCAAACGATAACACTAGCAATTTTATTTTGTGTTCAGATTCGCACGAATGTTCTATTTTATTTTATTTTATTTTCACTTTACATTCACATCTTTTGTAGGAAAATGTCTAATAATTATCTACCATTCTATAATTGTAATTTAACTTTTATAACTTTGAAAAATTCGCACTCCAGAGCCACAAGATACAAGCGACGCTTAGTTTGTGGCTCACCGAATATTTCACATTGTATTGTTACTTTTTGATTAATAAACTTTATTATTATTTCCTTTATTTCTTAAATATACATATAATTTACATTTTTAAATATTTTTATAAAAACAAAAAGGAAAACAAAAACATTTAAAAATGTAAAAAATAGTAGCCCACCGGTATCGGGAACAGGGTCCAAGCTACCGGTGGTCAGGGCTCCTGAGAGAGGAATCTCCTAACGATACGCGCCGTGTCTAGAAGTACCGCTTTCTGGATCAAGCCCTTGATCCAGCTGCCTAACGAGAGCCTCCTTAGGTGTTGGTCGAGGCTCTTGGCTATTATGCCATTGGCCGTCACGACTATCGGCACAATGACTGCTGTATCCACTTCCCACATGTCGACAACCTCGCGAGCCAGGTCGAGATACTTGATCTGCTTTTCTTTTTCAGCTTTCACGAGGTTCTCGTCATGCGGGACCGCTATATCAATAATCATTGTGCGACGCTCTAATCGATCTATCACCACTATGTCTGGCTTATTGGCAACAATAGTCCTGTCAGTGATGATAGATCGATCCCAATACAACGTGATATTGTCATTTTCGAGAACTGGGTCGGGCACATACCTATAGTATGGTACTTCCGATTCCACAAGACTGTATTTCAGAGCAAGTTGCTGGTGGATAATCCTGGCCACAAGGTTGTGCCTATGCAAGTAGTCTCCGTTAGCCAGACGAGAACAGCCAGAAATAATGTGTCGGATTGATTCCCCCGGACGGTGGCATGCCCAACAGATGTCAACCGTGCCGTCCTTCACAATATATTTCCGGTAGTTGTTCGTCATCATAACTTCATCCATAATCGCAAAGACTAAACCTTCGGTTTCCCCAAAGAGATCACCGAAACGCAGCCAGGATACGGACGCTAGTAGGTCTACATCGGGCCCATGTAATGCCCGGTAAAAGTGTCCGTGAAGCTCTTTGCTCTGCCATACCTCATTGCGGTCATTAATATCTAATACTATAGGTTTGCGCCAGTTCTCGTTAGCCAAGGATAGCGGGGTAAAGCCCTTGTCCACTGAGACCACATCTCGGTGCATCCCCACGTCGGCTTCTAGGAAGTATTCCCTGAGACTGCATACCTCACGGTTGTGCAGGGTCTTAGCATTTAAGAAGCCTCGACCTCCACACTTCCGCGGGATATACAGTCTCATCACCGATGAACGTGGGTGGATGCATCCGATTTATGGTCAGCAGTGTGCGGACCCTCCTATCCAGGGCGTCAAGTTCCATTATTATGTCCTTTATTTCATTTTAACAACTTATAAATTACATTTTTAAATATTAGAATATAAAAATACAAACATTTAAAAATATAAAAAATAGTAGTCCACCGGTATCGGGAACAGGGTCCAAGCTACCGGCGGTCAGGGCTCCAGATAGAGGAACCTCCTGACAATGCGAGCCGTGTCCAGGAGTACCGCTTTCTGAATCAAGCCCTTGATCCAGCTGCCCAACGAGAGCCTCCTTAGGTGTTGGTCGAGGCTCTTGGCAACTAAGCCATTGGCTGATACGACTATCGGCACAATGATCGCTGAGTCCACATCCCACATGTCGACAACCTCGTGAGCCAAGTCAAGATATTTGATTTGTTTATCTTTCTCAGCTTTCACGAGGTTCCCGTCATGTGGGACCGTTATATCAATTATCATTGTGCGCCTCTCTACTCGATCCACCACCGCTATATCAGGTTTATTCGCAACAATAGTCCTGTCAGTGATGATGGATCGATCCCAGTACAATGTGATATTTCCATTTTCGAGAACTGGGTCGGGCACATACCTGTAATACGGCACTTCCGATTCCACAAGATTGTATTTCAGAGCAAGTTGCTGATGGATAATCCTGGCTACAAGGTTGTGTCTATGCAAGTACTCTTCGTTAGCTAGACGAGAACAGCCGGAGATAATATGTCGGATTGATTCTCCCGGACGGTGGCATGCCCGACAGATGTCAACCGTGCCGTCTTTCACAATAAATCTACGGTAATTGTTCGTCATGATAACTTCGTCCATAATTGCACAGACAAAACCTTCGGTTTCCCCAAAGAGGTCACCAAAACGCAGCCAGGCTACGGACGCTAGCAAATCTACATCGGGTCCATGTAGGGCCCGGAAAAAGCGTCCGTGAAGCTCCTTACTCTGCCATACCTCCCTGCGATCATTAGTGTCAAGCACTACAGGCTTGCGCCAGTTCTCTTTAGCCATGGCGAGCGGGGTGAGGCCCTTGTCCACCGCGACCACATCTCGATGCATCCCCACGTCGGCTTCTAGGAAATATTCCCTGCGACTGCATATTTCGCGATTGTGGAGGGTCTTAGCGTTTAAAAAGCCTCGACCTCCACACTTTCGCGGGATATACAGTCTCATTACCGATGACCGTGGGTGGTGCATTCGATATGCAGTCAGCAGCGTACGCACCCTCCTATCCAGGGCGTCGAGTTCAGTCTGAGTCCATTTGAGTATGCCGAAAGAGTACATCAAAACCGGCATGACCCAACCATTGAAGGCGCGCACCTTATTATTAATTTGGCAATATTACGGTATGAAAATAATAAATATGGCTAACTAGTGAACTAGAATATTAATAATAAATTGTTAAACCTGTTTGGTATAATTCTGCTCGAAAAGGGTTAAATTAAAATAAAGTACCACTTCGCCGCTTAGCGACCTCACACATTCCTGATAAAAATACTACCTAATTCTAAGGTTTTAAAAATATAGGTACATAGCTAGTTCTCACCACAGTCTTTGGTTCCAACCGCTGCCGGACCTTGTCCACATCATTTAGATAATTATGTGGCTAAATCTAGCGCTGCTAGGTTACGCCAATTGTTAAAAATCGAAATTCTATATTGAACTAATTATGTATAAAAACGCCTGACAGAAAATGATTAGCAATCAATCGTTTTTTGAAGATTAACGAATGAGCTATATGCCAAGAAAAGTATATTTTTTTGTTATGAACTATACAAAAAACTGCTCTTTAAATTAAAATAGAAGAATTCTTTCAAAATCTTGGTCTTATGAGTTTTAAAATACACCATGTGTAGCTTTTCGACATGATCGTTTTGGGTGTGCATGTATTGGACTTCAGTCACTATCTATCTAACTAATCTGGTTCTTTCAAAATTGTTAAAAATTTATAAAATCGCCTATTTTACTACTAAATTGCTATCTGCAATAAAATATGACACATGGCTTCTCAATCCACACGGACACTGAATTCTTACGCCTTTGCGTGTATGAGGAAGCTCAGGACGTGGTTCTGTACACGACTAGGTGGAAGAAACAACTTATTTATTAATAATACCTATCGGTCTCTTTTGTATCTTGGCCAAGGAACCGCGGCATCAACAGACGATATTGAAAGTAATGAAACTTAGAACTTACTTTGCCAATTCTAGAGAGTAATTAATCTTAGCTTTTAAGTTCTCTGCAGTACCGGCCACCATTCTGTGTAATTTTTCTGTTTCATGATCAAATTCTGTATTTTTCGTTTTCCATTCTAAATTCTAAAACAGAAGAAAAACATTAAAGAGCTCTTTAATAACATGAAGAAGAAATAGCACTTTAATGTTGGTTACCAAGCGAGCAGCCTAGATAGTGATGTGGTACGATTCCTTCATAATTGGCGAAGACGTCTATAAAGGATAATGAGGCTCGTCGTAGTCTGTCAGGAGTTCACGATGACCACAAAGAAGTACTTACAGTAAGATAGGTTGATCGATCGCTGCGGTGCTTGCCCCTTAACAGATTGAGCAGCTCTATTCGACGAGCCATTAACTCTGCGCTAACCGCCAACATTTCCTCAGGAATCGGGTTTAGTTGCGAGGTTATCTGCTGAAGCGCATGTGGACCTACAGGTAACAACCATAAAATGGTGACGTAGGTAAATAAGAATTTTGGTAGTATTCGCGCTATTTATATTGATTTTCAAAGTCGTTCGTTTTAATAACTTTGCGAGTGCTTATTCCAGGTAAATCAGTAAGTACGTTTTTTTCTGTCACTTCTTGTATTGACACTAGGCTCTATATTAAGCTGATGGTTCTCACCCAAAAGGCCACTTATCTCCGAATTTAATGGAAGTTCAAGGTCATCGCGGATGAGCATGAGCAAGTCATGCGCCGGCCAGCTGCTGACTGACAGCACGCGCACTTCGCCCAGAGAGTCATCCACGTTAACGATGCCGGCGCGAGCCTCCAGCTCCTTCAACTGGGCAAAACTTTCCAGTAACGAGTTCTACACAAAAACAATCATCTATATAATAGAAAAGAAATGCTGTTCGTAGGTAAGCGCATCACTTCAAGAACGGCTGGACCGATTTGGCAAATTTTTGTTTTGAAATGTTTGTAATAGTCTGAATCCAGTAAGAATCCAGCAAGAAAATTTTGACATTGCCTAGAAAATTGGAAAATTCGGGAAAAATATGGAACATTTTCAATGGGTTTTTTTTAAATTAATTATTGAAACTTACACAGGACGACGTCTGTAGGATCAGCAACTAGCGTCCAATCTCAAGAGAGCCTAGCCAGTAGACCTACCAAGAGAGAAGACAACTGTGTGCGCAAACTCAGTGCACTCTTTCTGCAGCAGCTGGATGAAGGAATACTATTCAATTGGCTATAACCTATGTCCAACAGAGGACTGCTAAAGGCTGATGATGACACACATGATGAACTTACTTGCTGACTAATAAGAATTTTTCGCATTTTTATGAACTCCCGCTTCTTCGTTGCTAAAATCCGATTTACTTTGGCCAAAACGCATTGCGGCATGACCAGATCTTTTTCTGTTAAAAAAAGAGAACTTGTATTATGACTCTTTACAATAGACAGATTACAAAATATTGTAATAATATTATATATCTAATAAAAATTGTGCTCAAGCAGTTACATCTACGAAGAGTTAATGATACAGTTTAATATTATATTAATAAAAGAGGAAACTATCGTAAAAATCAAAAATAAATTGAATTTGGTTATAACGTATTTTTAAACAAGAACGATATCTATAAAAATCCTTTGTACGATTTGTTTACCTTTATTTAATTCCCTAAACCAATGGAGTATAGTATAGTATGGCATCGCGCCGAGCCTTCAGTAAACTTCCGTTTCAGCTTGGGAGTGGGACGTGATAAAAATTATAATAGTAGGTATACGCGCTGGCTTGGCCGGAGCTCCGCCGTGTCCTCATGGAGGCGATTGGCGGCGGTGATCTCTCGCATCTGGCCCTGGTCCAGGCCATGGTACGGAGCGAGAGGGCATGGGAAGCCGTCATCTCCTTTTGCGAAGCAGTAATGCTCGCGAAGGAGGAGGCGGAACGCGTGAGGGAGAGGCAAACTTCGCGCTCTCACGCCCCCAGTCGCTGCAGAAAACGCCCTGGGCGTCGGGAATCCCAGGCCGATTCCCGGCCACCGTAGGCGCGGGCTTGCGGACGAAGAGCCATGGGTAGCTCGCCGTCCGATAAGGAGCAGGCCCGGGTTGACGGCGCGTTGTGTTCCACCCGCGCCTCAGACCGATGTCAGCCCAACTGACGGGGTCCGCTAGGGCCGATGCCTGCCAGGGTCGCGGGAAAGTCTGAAAACATTACCGTGGCCCCTGGAAACACACAGGCAAATGAAGGAACGCGGGTGGGTTTTAGTCAATAAGAGTCTGACACGCCCTCCCACTCCGCCTAGAGTTAAAAGTGATGGCCTGAAACAGGTTTGAATTAGCCTAGCTCGGGCGGGTCGCTTCCTAACATTGTAATTCCGAACTATTATTACTTGCACTATTCTAAACATATCTTAGATTTAGTTTATTTTTAGGCACTATAATTATTGTTTGTGAAATCTTACTGTAAGTAAGTAAGTAAGTAAGTAATAAGTATATTTATTTTTCTCTTCACAAATGTACAGTAGTGGTGCTAAAAACTAGCTTAAGGATAGTTTACATTTGTGAGAGACTGGTGCTTGAAATAGGCATTGCAAGCAACGCCTGTGGTAAAAGTCACCAGAACTAACACACTAGACTGTGGACTGTGGATTCAATAAATATTATTATTATTACTCAGTAGCTAAAATCTATACATATAAAATGCTTTGTCCTAAATGACTGACTGACGGATCAACGCACAGCCTAAACCGCTCATCGTAGACACCTGAAACTTGGAGGGTGTGTTCTTTGTATGACGTAGGCATCCGATAAGAAAGGATTTTTCGAAATTCTACCCCTAAGGGGGTGAAAAAGGTGGGCAAAGTTTGTATCGGACAACGTGATTCTTAGGTCCATAGTACTTCAAATTTTGCATAAACATTCTTTAACAGGATTAATGGAAGACCTGTTTCGTATTTTATTGAAATTCATCTCCTAACGGAGTTAAATAGGGGTAGAAAGTTCATTTGGGAGTGATTTGCTTCGAAGTTGATATCAATATCCTTAGTGGTTTTGATTTAAATTAATTATTTTTTTGACACATGTTTGAAAAGTCAATCCGATTTTATTCAAAAAAGGTTGAACTCACATAAAGGCTTGGTGCTTGCAATGCAAATACTCTTTAAAATTGGAATGTCTCGAAAGTCACCGTACTATACATATTAGTACCGCATTTGAAGGTTTCTAAGCTTTACAGAGCTTTGTATTTATTCCTAGGATTCCCCTAACACCATCAAATTACCCCTTCGAATTCAAGAGACTGCAGTTTCCCATCAAAGTATGCTTCGCAATTACTATAAACAAAGCTCAAGGTCAAACTCTTAAGATAGCGGGAGTAGATTTAAGGGAAAGCTGCTTATCCCACGGCCAGTTGTATGTGGCATGCTCCAGAGTAAGCGCACAGAGTAGCCTGGTGATTCTAGCACCCGAAGCAAAAATAAAAAATATTGTTTTTAATATGTTACAACATAATTAATAACGTAAAAAAACAATAAAAAATCCTATTAGAACCATTTTCGACTTATACGCGGACGAAGTCGCGGGCAAAAGCTAGTTACAAATAAATTGAAAGTTTAACAACTTTGAATAACGTTTTCTGATATTCAAAAAACTGCGGTTTCTATTTCCCAACGCCATCTAAATTCACTCTAATCTATTTTTTTTTCTTAAATTAGTAGGTACTATCATGCATAACTGACCATCGTAAGGACTATTGCTGCTTGCAGCGCTCGGCCGCTATAGTAGCACTTACCTACGAAAATCGGTCGTTTGCACGGGATTTTGTATTCAAAGTGATTAGATGATTAGATATGTTTGACCGCGATAGTACCTACCTAAAAAAACTTCTGTTACCTGGGTCATTATCAGGGGAGATAGGGTAGGGTAAAATTAGCCCATCCGGCACCGAACCACATGATGGAGCAAAATCATCGCGAGATTTTTTTAGTAACTGCAGAGTAATGAAAATTAAGCAATTAATTAACAAAAAATTGCTATCAGAGTTCGGAGTCTGAATTTTTTCTGATTGGCGGTTAACTAAAATACGCTTATTGCATGGGACCACACGGGACCATGGGATTGTTAACACCATTGTATTGTATTTTATTGTATTGTTTTATGCAAATACATGATTTATTTACAACTAGACGTGTAGCATGACCACCATAGAAACGGGTTTTGTCGACGGAAGATAGACAAAATGACAGTTTGTGATTGTGAATCTGTCATTTTGTCTTTTCTTCCGTCGACAAAACCTGTTTCTATTGTTATCATGCTACACGTGCTGGTGATAGTGAATAGGAGTTGTTTTGAATCGCTAGTTACTAAAAATACCTAGCTTCTATTAAGAAAACATGTGCTTACAGCATTGCTTGGTGATAAACTCTGACATCTTCTCTCTGCTGCCTTTTTTCCGGTTTGGCTCTGAATGGAAACAATTTTATTTAAAACCACAATTTGCATTGCCATTCCTTTACAAAAAACTTGGAGACAAATCTACATGTTCTAAATTGTTTGCTGTATGTACATATAAACAGTCAACGAATGAAAATGTGCTTATCCTCTAGGGACTATTTAACGTGCACTAAGCTGTACTGTATTTTTTATTTTTAGGTAAGTAAGTAAGTACCCCCGTCAGCCACAAAATGACAGTTCTCCAACTGTTCCTTTGATCGAATAAACAAAATTAATAAATTTTTACATCATATTCTGGGAATAATAGGTTTGGTAAGGTTGTGTTACTGTGTTGGCCTTAAGCCTTACACACTGAAACTTTCAACAATTATGTTGCTACATAAGCTCATAAGCTCTAACTTAGAAGTAGCTCAAGAATTTGTAATTTTCTTTTACTAATAAACCACCTAAAACGACGGAAACTTTAAATTCTTCACCTGATGTCTCAATTGAATTATTAAAATCGAACGTTCCAGGCTGCCCGGTTGAATTTAAATATAAACATTTAAACCTTATGATAGTTATAAAAGCTTTTCGGCAAATTAAATCAAATTGACCGAAGATCTATGGTGATTATATTATATATCAAAGTTTGTATATCCGTTTTCGAGACTATAGCACCATAGTTAGCTTTCATATTTAATTTGTGTGTGTTTCTTGATCCATACACAAACTAAATCATAACATTAATAACATACATTTCATTAAATCCGGGAAGACTCCTTGGAGTTCCGGATTTAATGAAATACAGTAAGGTTATACCACTTTTTAAATGTGGGGACAGTAAAGCTAACAACAATTATAGACCTGTAGCCGTGCTGCCGGTATTCAGCAAGGCATTCGAAAAGGTAATGCTCAATCAAATGCTTAATCATTTTAACACCAACCAAATCTTACATGATCAGTAATATGGTTTCACCAAAGGACGTTGTACGACTGAGGCCGGTGTCACCTTATTAAAACACATATTTACAGCGTGGGAAAAGGCCCAAGATGCCATAGGAATCTTTTCTGACCTCTCGAAGGCATTTGACTGCGTAAATCATGAAACCTTACTTTTGAAACTTAAGCATTACGGCCTAGGTAAACTTGCGCTTGCGAGTTTAGTAAAATCTTATTTAAATGATAGACAACAGCAAATTTAAATTAATGGTGTCAATTCACTCGGTCTAGAAGTAAAAATGGGTGTTCCACAAGGCTCGATATTGGGTCCTTTCCTCTTTTTAGTATACATGATCTACCCCATTTATTAAAAAACCAACCACAAGTGGTGTTTTTTGCTGACGAGATTTCCCAAATTTTTAATATAAATGAACATGCATCAAATCATGACGACGTAAATAACGCCCTACTGCAGGTCCAAAATTGTTTCACTGCTAATAATTTAAAATTAAATGGAAAAAAAAAATGCATAAGATTTGCTTCACCGAATGTTTTAAAGTAGTGATTGTGATAAAGTATTGAATAAGGAGAAACTAGAATTCATAGATAAAACTGTTTTCCTGGGGATTACGCTCGACTCAAGGTTGCAATGGGGTCCTCATTTAACATCTCTTACAGGACGGCTAAGTTCAGCAGCATACGTTGTAAGAAAAAACCATCAACTTACTGATACAGATACCGCGAGGCTGGTCTATTTCAGTTATTTTCAGTATTAGTATAGATTTATATAATAATAAGTTTATCATCACAGGTTGTAACTACCACATCTACACCGGATAGACAACCGAATTCGGGTAAAGTACTTCAGCACCCTAATTGCGTAACACACTTTCAATCACAATCCGAGGGTTTTGAAGGAAATTCCTTATCCATTGCATCATAAGTTTAAGCAATTTGTTTGTTCAGCAACGTAAATAACGCAATAAACGTGGTAACGTGTTACGCAATTACCCCGCTGCTGGTACCAGATTCCGGGCTAGCGAGTAAATGTTATTGTACATCTACAGTATCCAAGTATATAGTCGTCTATTGTACTCTTTATAATATTATTAAGTATACTTAATATTATAAAGAGTACAATAGACGGCTTACATGATGGCTAACTTATCGGATATAATTCTATTTGCTGACGACACTTCTCTTATTTTTTAAATAGATAGAAAAGATACAGATGTCTTTCATGTCAACGACAGTCTGGCTGTTCTTTCGAAATGGTTCGCAGCTAATAATCTTTTACTTAATGCGAACAAAACTAAATGTATTAGGTTCTCATTACCAAATGTACCTCAAGTGGGTCTAAATCTAAAACTTGATGGCAAAAAACTCGATGCAATAACGGAAACTATATTTTTAGGAATTACTTTAGATTCGAAATTGCAATGGGGCGCCCACATTAGAACTCTTTTAGGTAGATTAAGCTCAGCTGCATATGCAGTAAGAAAAATAAGGCAGTTGACTGATATAGCCCCAGCTAGGTTAGTATACTTTGCTAGTTTCCACAGTATTATGTCTTATGGCGTTCTGCTGTGGGGATCGGCAGCTGACGTAGATTCAATTTTCATTTTACAAAAGGGGGCAATCCGCGCTATCTATAAAATGGGTCCTCGTGAGTCCCTTAGAAACAAATTCAAAGAAATTGATATACTGACTCTGCCTTCTCTTTATATCTTAGAAAGTATTATGTATGTCCGCAAAAACTTAGGACTTTTCAAAATAAGAAGCGATTTCCATAATAAAAATACACGTAGTAGACATGAAATTGTGATACCCAAATTTAGATTAACTAAAACAAGCAAGTCATTTCTTATAAACAGTATCCGCTTTTATAACAAGTTGCCAAAGTCGGTTACAGAACTTAGCGATGGGAAGTTCAAAACCCACATCAAACGTGTCCTTATCAAGAAAGCATATTATAAAATTAAAGACTACGTTGAAGACAAGGCAGTTTGGCAATAATTCCTTCTGCACATGTGGGTTTTTATTTTTTTTTTTTCTTTTTTTTTTTGGGTGGGAAATCATCAAATGACTCCTCCCGCTCTGGGCGGAGCGAGAGGGAGTGTCAGACTTTTACTGACTAAAACCCACCCGTGTTCCTTCCGTTGCCTGTGTGCCGGGGCCGCGATATCCCTTTCGGACAAACTCGCAACCCTGGCAGGCATTGGCCCTTACGGACCCCGTCAGTTGGTGCTGACATCTCTTTGAGGCGCGCGTGGAACACAACGCGCCGTCGACCCGGGCCTGGTCCTAATCGGACGGCGAGCTACCCATTGCCCACCGTCCGCAAGCCCGCGCCTACGGTGGCCGGAAGTCGGCTCGCGACTCCCGACGCCCGGGGCGTCTCCTGCGGCGACTAGGGGCGCGAGGCGCGCCCTCGCGCCCCTTTACCCATTACATGATAATTATTCAGATTTATTACAGTTGTAATAGCAATCATGTCATTTCGTTTAAAATATATTTTTATTAATTTATTCATATTTTATATATTTAGATAATTTTTTCTATTTTGTGAATGTGAGAACACTATAGGTTTAGTGGACTGTAGATTTATTGACCATCTTCTATCTTGTTAAGTACCTGGTACTTGTTGAAAGACCTACACTGTCCTCCCATACCTATTAATACCTACTGTTATTTAAAAATATTGTAAAAAACAATTAGTTTTAAAAGAGTAACCGTGGAGTTTCTTGCCGGCTCTTCTCCATAAGAAACGACCAATTGGAACCGTGCACCTAGCTTCTGACGTTTCATAAGTGCCCATGTAGGTTTATGTGAAATAAAATATTTTTTATTTTGATTTTTTTTAAACTAGGCTGAGAATCAGCACTTTTTGAATGTCAAAATGACATTCCCCCAAAACGCCCACTCTTCACCACTTCCTAGTGCGTTAGCTGGGAAAAAGAAGTGGCGCAAAAAACTCTCTAGCAGCACAGCTGTCTGTTCAGTTAGAAAAAAAAAATCTATATAATAGTAGTACAAAACAGAAAATGGTGTATAAATCTACAACCTCTTTTATCTGTTCTGTGTCTACAATCATTCGTATAGTTGAATACAGCGTGGGTGAAATCGTGGGTAGAATTTAGTAATTAAACTAAATACGTATTAGCTTCTAGAATGCTGGTTCATAATGAAAAAATATTCATAACTCACTCGATCCCGGGGCAAAACGGGACTGGCGGAATGTGCCCTTTTGTTGATAAGTCTTACGGGTCGCTTCTTCACACCGTGTCCGTTATCTATCGCAAATAAACACCGCTTATATTAATGCTATCAGCTTATCATCTACTTATTTAGGCATTGGATTCAATGCCCTTGTTGTTTAATGGGTAGTCATATAAAACATGTTTTATCGCCATGTTATTTTATTGTTTGGTAGAATAGAAGATAAAAGTATTTAATTGGCTTAGTTAGAGTTAGTTATTATTATCAGTTAAAACACTGACGATTCATCAGCATGTTTCCAGCGAGGTGATTTGTGGAGGTGCTCTCCGCGGGTGTGAAGCGAGCTAGCCGCGACCACGCGACGTGTTGTCTGCATTTTCACAATATTTTACACTCGCTTGTCTCGCTCTCTCTTGTCACTCACGTCAATCGCTCTCGTTACGCAAACGCGGCAAACACCTTGCGCACACGCAGCCAACGCGTTGATCAATCGCCTCGCTGATAACTAGCTCACAAATCGCCAGTGTGATATCCCTTATAGTAATCAACAAAAGCCTTGTTTGGTCTAATGCCTCGGCATAGTCCAATTTATTTCTCATGTAGGTAAAATCTAGGTGATACAGGAAGAATTATTTTCTTTAAAAATAAAGGCCCATACAAAAGAGTTTTTTCTCAGGTCAGGTCTAGGTCGCTACAGTGTGTAGTTTCACGCGTGTTTTCATAGAAATTGTTCTTAAGATATCGCAGAATCGCATCGCGCGACAAGTCGTGCCAGTCTGCACAAGCCCATTTTAATAGATCCAAAACCCTGCCGTTTAATAAGTTGCACTGATAATATTTATTTTAGAGATAATCATTTCAAATAATGTGTAGGTTAGAATCTTCGATCACATTATTTATCGAAGGTTAGAATCTACATATTTGACTAAGGATTCAAGATCTTCAACCCTAGTCGAAATAAGTTACCTACATCATGATGGGAATATTTTCTTCTAGGGATTGTCAAATCTAGAGGAGATCCAAGACAGGGCTTTTGAGGAGAACTCCTTATTTCATTTTCCTGTCGTCAAAAAAAGGTATTTCTACCCACGTACATACGGGGTGTCAGGGACATCGACGCGAAGCCGGTTACCATGGATTCAGTATATGATTCTGAACACCCCTGCGTTGAAATTTTTCGTCGGTTATTAAAAAAAACACACGTCGAGTCACGTACTGAATCCATGGTAGCCGGCTTCGCGTCGATGTCCCTGCCACCCTGTATACCTTTTTTGACCCATTCATATACCAAACCAGTAGTGATTTCTTAAGATATCATTTAAAAGGTAAGGTATCGGTTCAGGTATTTATCTATGGGCTTGCGTCTCTTGAATTAAATGGATGATTATTATTATTATTATTAAAACCCACTTTTCAACGGAAGTTCTTCTGTGTTGCTGATGACTTCACTCAAAAGAGATAGACAGTCCATCTGCTGCTTCTCTAACGCGAGACGGCCACTGGGTGAGGGTTGAGTATGGGGGGCGGGCATCGTCGCAGAATCTGCATTAGAAAGTGTAAAGTAAAAAGAACAATATGAATAAACGTCGGCATTTATTGGGTAAGCTCACAAAAACTTTAGAATGGGAGATACGGGTAAATCATCGTCAATTTACCCTTTACCCAATTATTTTGGGGTCGGTTACCCCAAACCAGGGACGTTGCGGATATTCGCATCCACATCCGCAATAGCGGAGCTTTAGGGCCGAGTCACACCGGAATGGCAGCGGCCGGCAGCGACGTGGCGAGCACTTTCAGTGTGAAATAATTTTAAACTTTATCTACATACTTAAAAGACCAGTATCGTTTGAAAAGCTTGAAAAGGTCGCGAGGCCGCTCGAAGCACCGCGGGCGGCCGCGCGTCACGCGCATCTTGTCGGTGGTTTTGCCCGCGGCTGCCAGTGCGACAGGAGGCCGCTCGCGGCACCGCGGGCGGCCGCGCGTATGTAATGTAGAAACTAAACTAGTCAAGAGGAGACGGATCCCTTAAAAAAACTTGAGATCCGCATCCGCATCCACGTCCGCGGATGTAAGACACCAAAAATCCTTGGGATGTTAAAAAATCTGCATCCGTAACATCCCTGGTTTCCAGTATAACTGTAGTAGTACTTACGGATATGGGCAAATATATTTCATTCAAAACGGGTTTCTTGGTAGTATTTTTATATTAAAAATGTTCAAAGACATTATTTACTTATCATCTTAAATCTCTTTGATAATGAATCATGATAATTAAAAAAGATACCTATAAGGTGCTCGAGACGCACCGGAGCTATCTTTGACCTCGGATTAACAGAATATGTAGTAAATATATCAATGTTATTATCATTAAAAACCAAGGTAATAAACAGAAGGTTAAAGGCGGCTGTGACTCGTATGATGATTTTATAAAAAAACTTTTGATTTACGACACTCAATTATTCGTAGGTAGGTACCGCAATATAGCAACTACAAATACTTTTTTCTCCAATATTACCTAACATCAATCTGCCTAGCCTTTTCCCAACTTTATTGGGGTCGGCTTCCAGTCTAACCGGATTGAGCTGAATACCAGTATTTTACATGGAGAGACTGCCTATCTGACCTCCACAACCCAGTAACTGGGTCTCCAAAATTATCATATTTTTATTAGCTAAATCAAGTTAAAATAATTATAAACATTAGAAACATTCGACTGACAAGGGAGAGAGAAAATTGTGGAATAGGTACCTGGAGACTGATCAATAACAGGCATTCATGCCTCGAGTCCTCAAAATGCCAGCATTTTTGTTCGGATTACCGACCAAAAATTGTGGAATAGGTACCTGGAGACTGATCAATAACAGGCATTCATGCCTCGAGTCCTCAAAATGCCAGCATTTTTGTTCGGATACCGACCAAAAATTGTGGATTAGGTACCTGGAGACTGATCAATAACAGGCATTCATGCCTCGAGTCCTCAAAATGCCAGCATTTTTGTTCGGATACTGACCAAAAATTCTGGAAATTGTAGGACTACAACACAACATACAATATATTAGTACAATAGAGATAATTATGGAGATTGTGGGCCCCTATTCCTTGTCACACTTCGGAATGAATACATACGACCAAATATTAAATATTTTTTTGTAATTCTAACCTGTTCCAATTCGAGAATTTAGAAATCTAACCAATGTTATGGTGAACGTGTATTACAAAACATTAGTGATTCAACACACCATTAGCGAAAAACTGCGTCAATTTCAACAATTTGGTAATTTTTTTGTACTTTAAGAGTTTTTTGTAGTAAATAAATGTGTACTTGAAAATTTTGTCAGCATCAGTTTGACACATTTCCACCATATTTCCAAAATTCCGTTTCCTGCGATTTCCTGCGATGCCGATGCCAAAATGCCAAAACCCACCATAACTACACAGGCCAAAACCTCAAAACACTTTCCAAAAGCTCGAAAAAAAAAAATATAATTGTGGAAAAATCTATGGAAAAATGAGTGTTGTTAAAAGCTTTGACAGAAACTCGACAGAGAACGGCTATAAAAAATAAATACATTTAAATAACTTTCTCTATCTACGCTTAGACCATTTAACATATGGCCTAAAGTCATCAGTCCATTCCACGAAGTCCATTCCTGTAGTCCACTCAGTCAGCCAGCTGACTTTTTATCTAGTAGGAAGTAGTACTTACTAATTCCATGGGTCACTGGTCAGCTTGTATTCCTGTATTCATACATCCTAAGATTATTAATCATACATTTTGATCATTGATCATCATCATCATCATTAGAATTGATTATTGATCATCATGCATTGATCCATGTTTTTCAAATACGAAACATGAACAACGCTGAAATCGCAAAAAAGAAATCAGCTGTACCCTGTTTTTTTCTGTTCTGTGGCTGTTCCCTACATTTCGACGATATATGCGAACATAAATGTAGGGAACAGCTGATTTCTTTTTCGCGATTTCAGTGTTGGTCCCATAGTGAAAGTTGTTCATAATGATGAGTACAATGACCCCTTAAGAGGTTTAGTGTAAACAAAAATTAAGGTTGTGTAAAATTGCAAAAAAAAACACCAGTTCAACCTTGACAGACGCCATGATGCAAACAGCGCCAAGGAACTTACTCAACTTACGGCGTGAACAGCACGCGCAGAAAGCATCACATCACAGGGTAAAATTGAATTCGTGGGCATCCTCATAAGGGGTCATTGTACTCATCATTAAGAACAACTTTCACAGTTGGACCAACCCTGAAATCGCGAAAAAATATTAGCTGTTCCCTACATTTTGACGAGATATGCGAACATTTAAACCACCAAAACCTAATTCTGTACGCACTCGACCATAGATATAAGAAAGAAGTTATTGTTGTTATTTATATTTCTACAATACAATATATTTCTAACATTTTGTATGCACTCGACTGAACAAAAAAAAAACAACCGACCTCCGAAAAAAAACACTACAAAGTGAAAAATAACTTTAATTTCGGAAGTCGGTGTCTTGGGCTTTGAATTTTCGTTTTTTGCCACCGACTTCCGAAATTAAAGTAATTTTTCACTTTGTAGTGTTTTTTTTCGGAAGTCGGTTGTTTTTTTTTTTGTAAAAAGTTTTTATTTTTCACTTTTTAGTTGTGGTACCTACCCCACACAAACTCGAATACCAGTACCTGCTATGTAAATAACCGTCACAGGAAGTTATCATCATTATCATCCACATATAAAAATACGTATTATTGAAGCTTACTCAAAAACTATTGCAGCAAAGTTAATAAAATTTATATGGGACCAATCCGAGAGCATACCCTTTCAAACAAAAAAAGAATTTTCAAAATCGGTCCACAATTGACGGAGAAATAGACGGACATACATAAAAAAGTACGCGTCGAACATAAATAACCTCCTCCTTTTTGGAAGTCGGTTAAAAAGAGGATGCCCATGAATTCAAATTCACCTGTATACTCACTAGATCACTTCAACCACTAGATGTAGTACATTACATGTGAAAGAAAATAAATTATTTGTAGTATATGTTCCTTGATACACTCACCTTACGCCGAAATACTGATTGCACATTACGAGTACATACTAATTCTATGTTGCAGAAACATAAAAAAAAACCTTGACAGGTATCCTTGAGAAATATTTTAACGGTTCAACTTCTATATCAATTTAAGATAACCTTATCTAATCCCGTATTCACGTAGCCCTGTTTCCTAAGATATTGAAAAAAAAAAAAACTCTCCAAGACTTCAACTACCGTTACCACGATCAAATGAGTGGATGGTCACTAGCCATCCAGTGTTTACACATAAAAGAAACCTGATTAACACGTTCAGTGCCAGGAACCCTCCTGGAGGGTTCACTCTAGTCGCATATGGGATGTCGGGAACCCTCGGGGAGGCTCATTTTAAATGAAGGTTTTTCTTAGCGAATACAGCATTATAAACTATGAATATAAATAAACGTTGTGATATTTTACCAAGATTTATTACGAGTAGTATAAGCGTTGGTATAAAAATAGAAAGATTTTCATATTCAAAAAAATATTTGTGTCAGGAGGATAATTTTTTAGGTGTGGAAAACCATTTTCACGGTTACAAATATTCACAAAAAAATTAAACGTTTGGACTCCTTGGGAACTCGCTCTGATCCCGAGACAGCCTCTCGGGATCATAGCGAGTTATAATACTTTACAAAAAATTTTTTTTTTTTATCTTTTCACGTCTCCACCTACTACGAGTACATGAAAATACCCCCAGTGATACTAAGTATAGAAAAGACCCCCTGAAACACAATTTTACTTCGTTTTACAGTGTTTTATAGTACGGTTTCAAACCTAATGCCGGTGACCGTCCGCGAGGGATATCTTTAGCCCTTTATCTTTAGCAGACGTAGGTATTTGAACACGAAAAAATAAATAGATTTCAAATTGTTTTTTTTGGGAGATCAACGACCGCTGTTAGTGTTGTTAATTGAAGGCTGAGTTGAAAAAAACTGTCTGTGAAGTTTACACAAAAAACGGATTTTTTTAACTGTTGTTTCAAGATTTTCAAGTGAGTACAATAACAA
Source organism: Agrochola macilenta (assembly GCA_916701695.1). Taxonomy (NCBI): domain Eukaryota; kingdom Metazoa; phylum Arthropoda; class Insecta; order Lepidoptera; family Noctuidae; genus Agrochola; species Agrochola macilenta. The sequence continues at coordinate 13,851,793 of OU753560.1, read as the reverse complement.
CTGCGGTCGATGATCCTACAAAAAAATCATATTTTTTTTAGTTTTATCATGTTTAGATATCGATACCCATCGAGAGGGGCTTGTGGCTAAGTAATAACAGCCTCACGGGTCGATCGATCAGGTTAAGCTACGCTGCCGCGGTTGGTCCGTGGATGGGTGACCATCTTTACATACGAAGACGCCTCCAGGCCTCGGGAAGCACATTAAGTCATTTGTAGATCTATAACAATTGTTAACGGGTCGTCAGAAGCCCGAAAGTCTGGCAACCACTCTTACCAAGCCAACCAATATAACAATTTTCAAGACCTTCCGGTAGATGGTGTCGCCAAAACTTCTGGAAATGAATTCTACCTCAAAGCGACCGTCAACGTCAAGAAGACCGGTCACATTCCTCCTATTATCCTGGATATGAAGACCGACTGGACCCATGAGGACTTAAAGGATAAAATTTCTCAGTTTACAAAACGTTATCACCTTCAATACAGAAATGGAGGCAAAGTTGCCATTATGTCACACAGCTGATGGCCACCAGGCAGTTAAGGATGGTCTTCGTCTTCAAAATGCCTCCTTTGTTACTTTCACCCGGAAGGACGAAAAGGTGCCTAAATCAGTGATTCGTCGACTTCCGTCATATGCAACTGGTAATAAATCAGTAATTATTTGTGGTGACTTTAATATTAATATTTTAGAAAATAATTCAAATAGCAGTAGATTATTAAGCCTCTTCAAATCATTCAATCTGTCAAATGTGTTTTTAGAACCAACGCGAATAACTTCGACTACTGCTACATGTATCGATAATGTCTTTTGTTGCTGCGACTATTTAGGTAAAGCCATTGTAAACTATCTCCCTTCTGATCACAGCGGTCAAACCGTTAGTTTTGAGTCCAGCACACCAATACAAAAAGTGCAGATTCAAATTAGACCAATAACATCGGGTAATTTAAATAAGTTTAACAACACTTTAATTGGCAAGTTAAGTGCTCAGGGCCTAAATTTGTCCAATGGCAATATTCTGTGTGAACAATTATTTTCATTAGTGCAAACAGAGTTCAATAATTCATTTAATAAAAAAACTAAAACTATTTGCCCTAAGTTTTTATTCAGTGACTGGGCAACTAAAAGGATCAGGAAAAGTAGGGAAAGATTATGTGAACTGTATAGCCTTAAGCCGTATATTAACACGGAAACTTTTAATAAGTATGTTGCTACTTACTCTAAAACTTTTAAAAATATCTGCAAAGCAGTTAAAGCTTCTTTCATTAGTAACAAGGTTAAATCAGCAGACAATAAAATAAAGACAGTTTGGAAAATTATTAACAATGAAACGAACAAGAACAAAAGACATAATACTGATTACACACTTGACACTTCCCGCGGTCTCATTAGCGACAACATCGATGTTGCTCAGGAATTTGCAAATTTCTTTACCAATATTCCAATTAAAACTACAGAAACTTTAAATTCGTCCCCCTTACTTGCTATTGATTTATTAAGAGCGAATGTTTAAGCCTTTCCCGTGGAATTTAAATTTAAACATGTAAACCCTGTGGTCGTTGTAAAGGCTTATAAGCAACTCAAGATCAAAATTACCGAAGATCTGTGGGGTATGTCTACTAAAGTTTGTCAATCAATTATTGAGACAATTGCACCCTATTTAGCTTTAATATTTAATTTGTGTGTGGATTAAGGGGTATTCCCGGATCTAATGAAGTACAGTAAAGTTATTCCACTATTCAAATCCGGGGACAGCAAAGATACTAATAATTATAGACCCATCTCGGTTTTGCCGGTTTTCAGCAAGGTGTTTGAAAAAGTAATGTTAAATCAAATGCTCCAGCATTTTAATCGTAATAATATCCTACACGATCAACAGTATGGTTTCACCAAAGGACGTTGCACAACCGACGCCGGTGTCACCTTATTAAAACACATCTTTAACGCATGGGAAGAGGCACAAGATGCAATAGGCATCTTCTGCGACCTATCCAAGGCATTTGATTGCGTGAATCACGAAACACTGCTCTTGAAACTGGAGCATTACGGACTGGATAAACTTGCGCTTAGCTTAGTAAAATCATATTTGAATGATAGATTGCAGCAAGTTCAAATAAACGGTGTAAATTCATTCCGTCTTATTCCAAAACACGGACTAAATTTGGTACTGGGATTAGTACTAGCTTTAGTACCATGACTAAATAAAACGTTATTATAAAATGAAGTTTATCACTAGTTTCAGAACTATTTATGGTACTAAAGTTAGTCCGCCGAGTCCCCTAGTTTATCTTTGGTACTAATTTATTTGACGTTTGCGTTGATTATTATTGTTTGTCAATTTATACAAAAATCGTTAAAAAATTATATTAATATGTTTGATTTGATGGATTTGGAAGATTTGGATATGCTGGAAACGTCTCGGAGTTCTTACAGACATCGACATTGTGTAAATCCTTTTGAATTGAGTGACGAAGATTTTTGAATAAGTATAGGTTCACAAAACGTTTTGGAAAAAAAATTGTGGATGTTTTACGTGAGGATTTTTTCCCACGACTCTCGAGGATGCCCATTGAATCCTGAAGTGCAAGTGGTTTGCTCATTACGCAACTGGGCTCGCCATTAAGTATGTAAGTACCTAGCCTTGGTCAATGCTAACCTAACATTAGACAAAATCCAAATAATATACTAATATCATTGTTTTATTCGTAGATTCAAGACTATAAGAAGATACAGCTGATTTATATGGTGTGTCTCAACCAGTTGTCAGCAAAACATGTAAAAAGGTAGCAGATGTCCTGAAGATTTATAAAAAATGCCTATTACTTTAAATATACAGGAGGAAAGCATTAGGAAGTTCCCCAGTATTGCTTATTTTCCTACAGTTATTGGACCAATAGAATGAACTCATATAAGAGTAAAGAAAGTAAATGCTGATGGGATAGAAATGGATTTTCTTCATTATATGTTATACAAACTACATAACATGTTTTTTTTTGTCTGTACCGTACCTCCTGTTTCGTAACAGCGTGCAGCGTCGCGATCCAAGAACGGTAGTTTGAACGCTCGTTCGGTACGGTACGGTGGTACGGCGTCTCACCGTACCGTACCGACCTGTGCCCGATACGCACACGCCTTGTGTGTATTGAGCTTTACAGTTAGGTATAATAAGAACAATGAATACAAATAAGAAGTGCATTTATTTATTAATATGTAAAGGAAGTAACATAAACATGCGTTTAAAATTACGCGCGCCGCCGCCGCATGTAAGTCGCTGCACTTCACGCTAGAAGTTGTTTAGCAAGCTCACGAGCGCCCAGCGTCCGTCGCCGAATCTCTGGATGTTTTTTAATGGATATTTCAGGTTCGATTAGTGGAATTGATAATATTCAGGAATTATCATTAATAAAATATATCCTTTCGAGTCGTTTTTCCCAAGAGAAACGTCACTCACGTTTATTCAGTCAAATTGACAGCTTTTTGCCAACTAACGTTTCGTTCACAAAATAAACCATCAACAGAGGTGTTAAAAAATAATGACAACTTGATTATAAAAAGCGCATCAAAACTACAAGTTTTGCTTGTTAAATATATTGAAAAATAAACGAAGAACAATTTAGGGCATATTTTGATATTGATAAATAATTATTTAAGCATTTCAAGTGTTATTACAATTTCAACATTTAGAGAAACAGAACGTTGCTTCAAATAAAGCCTGCGTGAATGAATGAAACAATGCCATTATTGTTTCTTATCTGTGGATATTATTTGAACCATGAACCTTCTTTGGTACTAACTGATCCTCGATTGGTCTTCGTTTTGTAATCAGAACACATTTTGAGGCTGGTACTAGCTTTGTTACCGTAACAATCCAAGACCTTTTAGTCTTGGTTTAAACCATTACTTATGCAGTTTTTTGTAATAAGACGGATTGGGTTTAAAAGTCAAAATGGGTGTACCACAGGGCTCGATTTTGGGTCCCTTCCTCTTTTTAGTATATATAAATGATTTACCTCATTTACTGAAAAACCGACCACAAATGGTGTTATTTGCTGATGACACATCACTGATTTTTAAGATAAATAGACATGCACAGGAGCTTGACGAAGTAAATAACGCTATGCTTAAGGTCCATAATTGGTTTACTGTAAATAATTTGGTATTAAATGAGAAGAAAACTAAATGCATAAGATTCACGTTACCAAATGTTAGAAGTAGTGAATGTCATGTTGTACTGAATAGGGAGACACTAGAATTCGTCGATAAAACGGTTTTCCTGGGGATCACGCTTGACTCAAAACTACAGTGGGGTCCTCACTTAACATCACTTGCAGGGCGGCTAAGTTCAGCCGCTTACGCTGTTTGGAAAATCCGCCAACTAACAGACGTGGATACCGCGAGACTGGTCTATTTTAGTTACTTTCATAGCATCATGTCTTACGGTATTTTGCTGTGGGGACGGGCTGCAGATATTAATTCTATCTTTATTCTGCAAAAGAGGGCTGTCAGAGCCATATATAACCTCCGCAGACGCGAATCTCTAAGGGAACTGTTTAAGAAAATTAACATCATGACGGTACCTTGTCAGTATATATATGAAAACATTATGTATGTTCGGAAAAATCTACATCTTTTTAGTAAGATAAGTGACAGGCATAATTTTAACACTAGAAATAGGAACAAATTAGATCAACCACGTTTCAGATTGTCTAAAGTGCACACTACTTTTATGGGGTACTGCGTAAAATGTTATAATAAAATACCACTCGATATTCTTCAACTGAATGAGAAGAAATTTAAAACATGCATTAAACGCACACTATGTAGACAAGCATATTATAAGTTGGATGATTATATCATAGATAAAAATTCTTGGCTTAATGCTGGTCCTGCTCCACAGCCACTTGGGCTCACTAGTTAAAAAAAAAAAAATATGTTTGGAAGAGTTTCCCCTTTTTATTTTTCTGACATTACAAACTTAGTGTTTATTTTTTATTTAAAACAAGTTTTAATTGTTGAATACTCCAATGGATAATGATTTTCTTTCTTTTTGGTAGTAACATTCTATTAATCTCTCAAATACATTGCAAATTAGTTTTGTATAATTTAGAAGCAGTACCATGGAGCCGTTTTAATGTTATTAAGATGTATGTTGACTTGAAAGAGCATGGCAGTTGAGAGTATGTCATGCTCACATAAATGTCTCGCTGATGGTGGCGAGTGTGTTAGATCATTCGGTTCCCTACAAAATGGTTGAGCTGGATGGTGCTGATCCACGCGTCATGTTCGTGAACGGGCGCCGTCAGTTGTGACTGGTCATCTCTTATCTGCCATGGCTTATTTTTAATCTTATATTTTGAATTGTTTTGATTATTTTTTGTACATTGTTCTCACATATAGAAGCAACAAGAATAATGTACCCAGGATTTTGTAATTTTCTATATTTAAAAGAGTGTCCTTGGAGTTTCTTGCCCGTTCTTCTCCATAAAGATCTACGTTTTGGAATGGGCAACTAGCTTCAACTTTCTGACTAACTGACGCGACTATTTGACAATTCAAAAGTGCCTGTAAATGGTTTAATTGAAATAAATGCTTTGAGTTTGAGTTTATGTTGAAGAAGAACTACCAGAGGAGCTTGAGAAACTTGGCTTCGCCGGAGCCTCAGTAAAACCCTTTAAGTCTCGCAGTGGTTTGGTCAATCGCTGTCCTCCCTTTTGGTACAGCTACCAGCAGGAGCCGAAATCACAAAATTCCGGCAAATAAGGTACCTGTGTAGTTGTGCGGTTACTATCAGCAAATTCAAGCCAAACCGAGCTCATGGCACACAATGCTTTCGCTGTCAAGAGTTTGGACACGCATCCCACAGTTGCAACAAGCCCCCACGCTGCGTGAAATGTGTTGCTCCCCACGCAACTGCCTCGTGTACCAAGTCAGACCGCACTGAGCCTGCTCATTGCTGTAATTGCAATGAAGCTCACCCAGCAAACTACAGGAAGTGCACTGTCCGAAAGGCATATCTGGACAGCATTGAGAAAAAGAAGGCTTTAGAGCGTAAACCCGTGCCTTCAATGATGCCTCCGAAATTAATATCTTCGACGATTCCACCAGACATTATGTATCCGATGTCTCAATCGACTCCGACTTCAAATTACAGATCCTGGCCTACTGTAGGAACCAGCGACATGGCATCGATGAAAAATCAAGTTCCCATTGATCACCTTACGCCTGGTCCCAATGACGAGTCCACAAAAGAGATGTTTGAAATTCTTCTAGTATTAAGAAACATAAAATCCCAATTTGCTGCTTGCACGTCTTGGTTGGACAAGGTCACGTCTGGTCAGGTCTGGTACTCTCTCATCTTAGTAAATATGATTGATTCTGCTGAACTCCGACTGTTATCCTGGAACTCCGACGGTGTGCGTTTAAAAATTCACGAACTACTTGATTTGGCGGTAAGCGTTTTGTCTGTTGATATTATTGGTATTTGTGAAACTAGACTAACACCAAACTCAACCTTAGTTACACCTGGCTTTACTTGTTATCACGAAGATAAACATCAAACTGGCCGTGGGCAAGGGGTTGCTATTCTTGTAAGAAATGACCTTGATCATTCGGCTTTAGCAGTTTCTAACACTAAAAATATTGAGGTTGTCGGTATAACTGTCAAAATATCAGGAATAGATCACATTGTTTTATCCATTTACCAGTCACCCAATCTGCCAAAGCTTAGTAGTGACCTTGAGCTATTGTTTGGCTTGGGCTCCCATGTTGTTATCATGGGAGACTTTAATGCCAACCACTCACACTGGCTCAGTAGCTACACTAATACACGGGGCAGGACTCTTTTCAACCACATGCTTGAATCCGAGTACGTTATACATAGTCCAAGCTTACCTACCCAAGTAAACTATTGACCCAAACGCAAACCAACTAGCCCGGACTTGGTGCTGTCCTTAAATGTAAGCTGCATTAGTGATGTCGAAACGATAATAGCATTGTCTTCTAACCATTACCCTATGTTCTTTACCATTGGAGGCTCACTGTGTCGCAAGGCTAAAGCTCGTTTCTTTAAATTTAACTGCGCCAACTGGACTGAATATCGTTCTCACCTCAATAAAAATATTATGTTTAGTTCCAAGACGTTTAAAACCGAAAAAGACATTGATACTGCCATTGTTCATTTGCAGCAAACTATTATCGATGCTAGAGACTCCTCCATACCATCCACGGCTGCTGTGTTTAGCGATACCCCTATCAAACTTCCTCGGTATGTTAAAAATGTAATCCGCTACAAAAACTATTTGCGTCTTATTGAACAGAAACTGCCCAGTGGTTACCTTAGAAGGCGCAATCGTAGTAATATAAACATTTTACAAACATACATAAACACAAATATCCGAAATTACCTCGATAATGTTTGAATGCTAAACTGGCAAAAGTTGATAACCCCAGTCAAGATATCTGGCGTGTGACAAAATCTCTCAAGCCTAGATCCGCGAATATTCCTCCCCTTAAACTTTCGGATGGGTCCCTGACCGCTGGCACAGCTGATCAATGTAACGCTTTAGCAAATGCCTTTTATGACAACATGAGCCTTACCACTAACTGGGCTTGTGACTCCAAATCAAATCAAATCAAAATCAAAAGTCATTTATTCAAACTAGGCTGAGAATCAGCACTTTTCGAACGTCAAAATTACATAAGACAGTCCCCCAAAACGCCCACCCTTCACCACTTCCTAGTGCGTTAGCTGGGAAGAAGAAGTGGCGCAACAAACTCCCCAGCTGCACAGCTGTCTGTTCAGTTAAAAGAACAAAAAGAAGATTCTATATAATAGTATTCAAAATAATTTACATTAAGCAACACAAAACATAATTTAAATTATTAGCCATATATAAGCTAGCACACGCCAATATACCAAACAAAATCATCGAGAACTATACTCAGGCAGAAATAAAAAACAAAACGTAAACAGAACTTAATATCTTAATAAAAGCCACCAGGCATAAAGGGCGTGCCCGCTTACATATAGTTGTAACTGGAAGTTATAAATGATAAACTAGGACCATCGAGGTAAAATAAATAAACAAACAGTTAATTACTAATAGTAATAAATAATATGATCAATTGTCGAGGTCACTAGCTAACCACATATTGCAATACAACTCATAAAAAAACAGTGTGATGAGTAGATTTTGTCAAAAATAAATTAAAATAACTTGACTTAAAATGTCAACAATAATTAAATTTAAATAATTTGACTTTTATAGTCAAATAAATTAAACAATTACTTATATAAACTCATATAACTTGTCAGTGGGTAAGCTGGAGAAAGAACATAAACATTGTCTTGAGTTAACTACAGCGACCAACTATTCTTATCATTTAAGTAGTCGTTGATAGAATAGTATGCCTTTGAACAAAGCTTGGATTTTACTTTCGTTTTAAACGCATTAAAAGGCAAATCTACCAAAGAAGAGGGTAGCTTGTTATAAAAAGTTATACCAAGCCCAACAAATGAGTTATGAACTTTATGAAGCCGGTGAAAGGGAGCTCGTAGTTTGTCCTTATTTCTAGTGTTAACATTGTGAAAATCACTGTTTTTAGTGTATAAGTGTATATTTTGCCTAATATATAAGATATTGGCGAAGATGAATTGAGATGCCACCGTGAGGATACCAATATCTTTGAAAAAATCTCTTAGAGAAACTCTGGCACCTAGCTGGTAAATAGCTCGAACAGCTCGTTTTTGAAGGACAAATATATTTTGAATATCAGCAGCTTTGCCCCACAGCAGAAGACCGTAGGACATAACGCTATGAAAATAACTAAAATAGACTAAACGAGCTGTATCGACGTCAGTGTATTGTCTTACTTTCCTGACGGCGTAGGCGGCGGAACTGAGCCTTCCCGCTAGGCTCGATATATGTGGGCCCCACTGAAGTTTGGCGTCTACTGTTATGCCCAGAAAAACTGCCGAATTTACGGATTCAAGCACCTCTTTATCTAAGACGATGTTGGGACCTAGATTTCTAACATTAGGTAGGGCGAACTTTACACATTTCGTTTTCTTAGCATTGAGAACTAGGTTATTTGTCGTAAACCAATCTGTAACCATTGAGAGTGCACTGTTTACATCGTCAAAATCTTGTCTATTCCTGTCTACTTTAAAAATAAGAGAGGTATCATCTGCAAACAGTACAACTTCACAGATACCCTTTAAATAGAATGGTAAGTCATTGATATACACTAAGAACAAGAATGGACCCAGTATTGAGCCTTGAGGTACACCTAACTGAACTGGTAGCCCGGAAGATTTCACACCATCAACATCTACACATTGGGACCTATTATGTAAATACGAATTTATAACGTTGAGAGCTTCGTTTAGCACACCATAATGACGCAGTTTACGCAAAAGCGTGTCATGGTGCACGCAATCAAAGGCTTTGGAGAGATCACAGAAAACCCCAATAGCATTTTGCGAGTTCTCCCATGCGTTAAATATGTGTTTCAGCAGAGCAACACCCGCATCTGTAGTCGAACGACCTTTTGTAAAGCCATATTGTTCATTATGAAGGAGGCTATTTAAATTAAAATGTTTTAGCAACTGCTTGAGTATTAACTTTTCAAATATTTTGCTAAATGCTGGTAAAATAGAAATAGGCCTGAAATTGCCAACGTCATTTTTATTACCTGATTTAAATAATGGTATGATTTTACTATTTTTCATGAGGTCAGGAAAAGTTCCTAAATCAACACATTTATTAAAAGTAACAGCTAGATAGGGGGCTACGATGTCTATTATATTACTTAAAAGTTTAATGGAGATGCCCCAGTAATCACCCGTGTTTTTTGACTTGAGTGTGTTAAAAACATTAACTACATCACGAGGCGTTACATGTTCGAAGCTAAATAAGGTACTACATTTAGGCACACTACTATGCAAAATGTTTTCAGCTTTAGACGGGGACGAATTCAAGGAGCGAGTCGTAGTTATAGGTATGTTGGCAAAAAACTCATTAAATGCCTCGGCTACGTCGGCTGCTGTATTAACTAATTTATCGTCTACCATAATCTCAAGTTGTTTTTCATGTCTAACCGACTTACCCGTTTCATTGTTAATAATTTTCCAAGTGGTTTTTACTTTATTATTAGATTTTTTAATTGTATCGCTTAAAAATTTAGATTTAGCAAAAGCACAAATATTTTTGAATAATTTTGAATACTTTTTGACATACTCTAGGAAAGGAGTATCAAACCTGTATTTTTTCAAACCATATAACTCGTATAGTGTCGCTCTACTTTTATAAATACCTGGAGTAGCCCATTGATTAAAGCCAACGGAGGTGCCATTAATGTTAATGGTTTTGGTCTTAAAAATAGATTGGTACTCTTTTTGCACAACATCAAAAAGGGCTCCATAAATTTCATTAGGATTCTGGTGTTCTACTATAGATGGTGTAATTCTATGAGCTATATTGTTTTTAAACTTGATGCAACGAGTAGCTGTATAAGGCCTGCATTCTATTTTATGAGGCTTTTTATTTAATGGCATAGGGAAGCTAGCCAATAAACCACAGTGGTCAGACGTTAAGTCACTTAAAACTATTTTATTTTTGGCATCATAATCACTAAAAATATTATCGAGACAAGTCGACGAAGATGCCGTGATCCTAGTAGGTTCAAAAAACAAGTTAATTAAATTATAAGACCTGAACAGATTGAGAAGTCTAATACTCAATGGTGTAACCTCTAAAATATTAATGTTGAAATCGCCACATAAAATTATGCTTTTATTACTTGATTTTAGCCTATTGAGTGAATCCTCCATTACCGATTCGAAACGAATAAAATCCCCAGATGGGGGTCGATAAACGCAAATTATAACGTATCGCTCTAGTTCAACACAAGACAACTCAATAGTGCGCTCAATAGAAAGATTAACTAAATCTAGACGTTGTTTACATTTCAACTTGTTTGAAACAAGAACTAAAGACCCACCGCGAATAGCATGTTTTCTTACAAATGCACTTTGTACAGTAAACAAATCATCATTGATAAACACTACTTCATGTTCTTTCAACCAGTGTTCAGTCAAACATAACACCTGAACATCATAGTTTTCCATAAATAAACTTAACTCTAGTTCTTTGCCAGACAGACCCTGCATATTTTGATGTACAACATTGAACATATGCGGCTTATCCGTTGTCGCACCTAATAGTTTAAACTACAAGGCGTATCAAAAGTAGTGTTAGTACCACTACTAACAGTAATCGATGGTACACTACAAGTACCAGTGTCATTGTGTATATTGTATGCTAAAAGATTAGCAATTTGTCTCCTACAACTAGGTGGCAAATACATAGTATAATTTGTCAGTTTGTAATCAGCAATAAATTGATTACAATCAAAGTATAAAATAGCTTCATTGTGACGACAAGTCCTATTATAAATTAACATATTTAATTTATGAATGTGCCTATTTTTCTCATTAGACAAATATTTAGAATAAGGCAAGGCACAGAAAATAAATTTACAACTATTGGTCTCATTGAGATGTAACATCAAATGGACACATTCAATTATGTCTTTTTTCCTGACAGTTAAACTATCCCCGTATAATAATATAACAGTGGAACCGGGGTTTATTTTTGTCAATTTAATATTATTAATTAATTGGCTAATACTGGCACCGGGTGAACAATTATTAATTACATATTGTTGCGAACACTGATTAAATACACTACCAAAACCTTGACCAAATTTGTCAGAGAATACATAAGTTGTCTTAATAAAATTATGAATTCTATTGTCATCCAAACAGCTACGTACAGGCTGAGCCACAGATGGTGTAGGTGGAACCAGTTGAGGTTGGGGCTCATGGGAGCAGGCACAGCTAAAAGAGAGGTTATTTGTCAGAGACTCATACCTCTCCGCATTGTACTTGACCAGGTCTGCCAACTCATTAGCCTCCTGCAAGCGCTTACTCAGGTCTTGTTGAGAAGCCTCATATTTACTAAAGATATCCTTTAGAGCATATTCCCTAACAAACAATTCATCCTGTAGGTGCTGAGTGTCAGTATCATACATAGTATTACATAATTGTAATTCACTATTACAGTTCTTTAATTCTTGAATTAAATTTAGATTTTTTTGCCTAAGTTTTGTATTTAATTTGTTAACTTTATGGCGTATTAATGATTTTTTAATTTTTCTAATCAATCTATTAATTTTAATATATTTTTTTAACTTATTATGGCTAGTAAACAAATTGCACTTAGTGATAGTATCATTAGTTAAGTCTATTGTTACAATTGGCTCAACACATGTGGGTCCAGACCCGCTACCAACCAACTCATCATAAAGACTGCAGGTGATCGCAGACTCTTCCGTGGCTTTGAGAGATTCCAAACGGGTTATTGTGTTGTGGGCCCTGCTTAATTCCAGTTCCAATTCAGATATTCCGATCTCAAGGATGAGGTTTCGAACTCTATGTCTATCATTAATAGTTATAATCTCGCTTCTGATTTTATAAAGCCGGTGAGGCCATTTGAGATTCGTAAAATTTTGACTAGGCTCAAATCCCGTAAATCTGTAAGTCATGATGGAATCCATAACTTACTTTTAAAGAACTTGCCACAGAAAGCGATAGTCTACGTTACAAAAATTTTCAATGCCTGTTTTGGTCTGGGCTATTTCCCAAACATCTGGAAAAATGCAAAAACAATACCTCTTAAAAAACCTGGAAAAGACAGTACTTTACCCATAAGTTACCGCCCCATAAGTCTGCTACCTTCTGCTGGTAAACTTTTCGAGTCTGTAATTTATACAAGAGTATTACGTGCTACTGGGCCGTTTCTAATCCAAGAGCAGTTTGGGTTTCGTGCCACTCATTCAACTACCCAACAACTAGCCAGGGTTACAGAGCACATAACCCATCACCTAAATCTCAAACAGTCCACAGGTATGTTTCGGCCCTTTACGGGGCACCGGTGTGGGCACGTTCATTAAGGCTGTGACCAGCCCAGCGATTGAACGCGTCCCAAAGGGTCATGGCCATTAGGCTGGTCAGAGGATACCGCACGGTCTCCCGTGAGGCGGCGAGCCTCCTTGCCGGACTTCCGCCATGGGATCTGGAGGCAAAAGTCCTCGCGCACATGTGGGAGTTGCGCGAGGAGGCGAAACGCCGGGGTGTAACTCCGCTGCCGCGAGAAATCACGGCACAGCGGACAGAGCTCCGGCGGGATCTCATGGCGGCATGGAGAGTGCGATTGTCGCAACCCAGCGCTGGGCACGCCACAATTGCGGCGGTAAGGCGGACTTTGAGGAGTAGCTAGAGAGGCGCCACGGCGTCCTCACCTTCCGCCTGACGCAGGTCCTCACCGGACACGGTTGTTTCGGGAGGTTCCTGTTCAGGATAAAGCGGGAGGAAACGCCCGGGTGTTACCATTGTGTGGATCGCCCGGAGGACACGGTGGAGCATACGGTGGAGGTCTGCCCGGCTTGGGCGGGGCACCGCCGCCGCCGTGTCCTCACGGAGGCGATCGGCAGCGGCGATCTCTCGCGTCCGGCCCTGGTTCAGGCCATGGTCCGGAGCGAGAGTGCATGGGAAGCCGTCACTTCCTTCTGCGAAGCAGTAATGCTCGCGAAGGAGGAGGCGGAGCGCGCGAGGGAAATGCAAGATGCGCGCCCTCGCGCCCCTAGTCGCCGCAGGAGACGCCCCGGGCGTCGGGAGTCGCGAGCCGACTTCCGGCCACCGTAGGCGCGGGCTTGTGGACGGTGGGCAATGGGTAGCTCGCCGTCCGTTTAGGACCAGGCCTGGGTCGAAGGCGCGTTGTGTTCCACGCGCGCCTCAAAGAGATGTCAGCACCAACTGACGGGGTCCGTAAGGGACAATGCCTGCCAGGGTTGCGAGTTTGTCCGAAAGGGATATCATAGTCAGTAAAAGTCTGACACTCCCTCTCTCGCTCCGCCCAGAGCGGGAGGAGTCATTTGATGATTTTTGATACAGTGTGGCACGAAGGCCTGCTACACAAGTTGCTCACTCTAGGTGTGCCTATGCTTCTCATCAAACTTGTTCAATCGTACCTTGTAGATCGTAAATTCGAGGTTTACATTGGAAACACCACTTCATCACCTCAAAATGTCCCAGCTGGCGTTCCTCAAGGCTCGATTGTTGGACCCTATTTATTTCTCCTGTTCTTAAATGACATCCCCATTCAAGCCCGAACCAAATTGGCTTGCTTTGCTGACGATACTGCCTCTTCTACCTCTTCGGATGATACCGATTTAATCATCGGTCGCCTACAATATTCTATCGGTTTGCTTCTGGACTACTTTAAGAAATGGAAACTCAAAATAAATGAGTATAAGATGGAAGCAATATTTTTCTCCCGTGCTAGGCAACCCCCCTTAAGAACTTTAAAAATAGCAGGGCATTCAGTGCCTTGGAAAACGTATGTGCGCTATCTTGGGATCAAAATGGATAGTCGTCTAAATTGGTCCAAACATATAGCTGACTTGCGTTTGAAGGGCGTCCAAGCCCTTGTTTAAACCCTATAATGAATCGTAAAAGTAAATTAAGTAGCATTACTAAACTAAGAATTTATACTACGCTTGTCCGTCCGTGTATAACGTACGCCTATCCTGTTTGGAGTAGCACATGTCTTTCTCACCATCAACTTCTGCAAGTTGTCCAGAATAAAGCAGTAAAAATATCCTATAAAACCAAATTTAAAACAAACATTAAGAAATTACATAAACAAATCAAACTTCCCTTATTATTTAATCACGTAATTAAAATAACATCAAGATTTTATAATAAAAACAAAATGAATACAACCCACTAATTTCAAATCTATGTTCATCATCAACCTTACACAAATTACCGTATATCGATAGATACGGCGCTTACCGCCTATCGCATCACTACCTTTTGTTCCCACCCAAGGTCCGAGCGACCAGCGGCTTGACCCCTGAGAGGCTACCTGCCGCTCGGTCCCGGCGGTTAATAGAGATATATAGAGCGCGGGCGGCAGGGAGGCTCTGTCCGCTGATCATTGACTGGTCGCACGGTTGCTAGTATTTACATACATACACAGCGCGATCAGCTAATTTACTTAAAATTATTTTTTTCTTGTCATACCTACATGCAATCAGTAAATTATAATTAGCTAAATAATTTGCGAACTATCATTATGTACCCATGATTATTGTGTGATATGTTTAAGTTGTTAACAGTTATAAAAATATCCTTTAAAAGCTTTGAAAGGTGAATCGCTAGCCTCATAAAGTGTCTTAATTATAGTGAGTTAATGTGGCTTAGGATAAGTGCATTTTTGTTCATTGTACTGATGTTAAATAAAGATATTTGAAAATGAAAATGAATGACTCTTACCAAGGGGTATCGTGTTACCCAGTATTTACAGCGTAGGAGGAGGCTCAAGATGCCATAGGATTTTTTTGTGACTAAAGCATTTGACTGCGTAAATCATGTAACCTTACTCTTGAAACTTGAGCATTACGGACTAGGTAAACTTGTGCTTAGTTTGGTAAAATCTTATTTAAATTATAGACAACAGCAAATTCAAATTAATTGTATCAATTCACTCGGTTTAAAAGTAAAAATGGGTGTTCCACAAGGCTCGATATTGGGTCCTTTCCTCTTTTTAGTATATATTAATAATCTACCCCATTTATTAAAAAACCAACCACAAATGATGTTATTTGCTGACGATACTTCTCAAACTTTTAAGATAAATAGACGTTCGAGAAATAGCCGTCAGTGGGGACTGGTCATATCTTAGCTTGGCAGCTAAGATATGACCAGTCCCCACTAACGGCGCCCGTTCACGAAAATGACTCATGGATCAGCACCATTTAGCTGATCCAACACACAAGCCACCACCAGCGAGACATTTGAGTGAGCATGGCATACTCTCAGCCGTAACACATTCAAGTCAATGAAAGACTTGACAGAATGGTAGCTTTCAAGTAGATAGGTACATAGTGCTCACACATGTGCTATGCATTTATACGATCTAAAAATAGTTTTACAATCTTCAGCAGCTCCAACAATATTTTCGAATGCTAATCAATTAGTTTATGCGCCCTTGTGGAGCTGGACCAGCGTTGAGCCAAGCATTTTTGTCAACGATGTAATCCCCCAACTTATAATATGCTTGGCAGTATAGTGTGCGTTTTATACAAGACTAGCTTTTGCCCGCGACTTCGTCCGCGTAGAAGTTGAAAATGGTTCTAATAGGATTTTTTATTGGTTTTTTACGTTATTAATTTTGTTATATTATTATGATAAAATGTTTGAATAATTATATAATATAACAATCTTTATTATAGTGTAGGGATATAAAGGATAAATAAACCTGAAAAAATCAAAAAATCTGGCGAAAGTTACACGGGTGTATTATCTTTTTACAACTAAATCGAAATACTACACCTACCGCAGTATTTCTTTGTAAATAATATTTTTGTTTTTCTTTCGGGTGATAGAATCACCAGGCTACTCTGTGCGCTTACTCTGGAGCATGCCACATACAACTCGCCGTGGGAGAAGCAGCTTTCCCTCAAGTCTACTCCCGCTACCTTAAGAGTTTGACCTTGAGCTTTGTTTATAGTCATTGCGAAGCATAGGGAAATTGCACTCTCTTGAATTCGAAGGGGTAATTTGATGGTGTTAGGGGGGGAATCCTAGGAATAAATACAGACGTCTGTAAAGCTTAGAAACCTTCAAATGCGGTACTAATACGAGTATGTATAGTACGGTGACTTTCGAGACATTCCAATTTTAAAGAGTATTTGCATTGCAAGCACCAAGCCTTTATGTGAGTTCAACCTTTTTTGAATAAAATCGGATTGACTTTTCAAACATGTGTCAAAATAAAATGTAATTTAAATCAAAAGCACTAAGGAGTATTGATATCAACTTCAAAGCAAATCAGTCCCAAAATAACTTTCTACCCCTATTTAACCCCGTTAGGGGATGAATTTCAATAAAATACGAAACAGGTCTTCCATTAATTCTGTTAAAGAATGTTTATGCAAAATTTGAAGTAGATTGGACCAAGGAATCACGTTGTCCCATACAAACTTTGCCCGCCTTTTTCACCCCCTTAGTGGTAGAATTTCGAAAAATCCTTTCTTATCGGATGCCTACGTCATACAAAGAACACATTTTCCAAGTTTCAGGTCTCTACAATCAGCGGTTTAGGCTGTGCGTTGATCCGTCAGTCAGTCATTCAGGACAAAGCATTTTATATGTATACCTAGATTTAAATTTCGTTTCATTCAGTTGGAATATGTGGGGAGGTATTTTATTATAACATTTTAAACAGTACCCGATGAAGGATGAGTCTACTTTAGCCAGTCTGAAACCCGGTTGAACTAATTGGTCCCTATTTCTAGTGCTATAATTGTGTCTATCACCTCTTTTACTGAAAATACTTAGATTTTTCCTAACGTACATGATGTTTTCATAGATATATTGACAAGGTACCGTCATAATGGTAATATCTTTAAACGGTTCCCTTAGAGAATCGCGTCTGCGGAGACCATATTTCTTTGATGGCTCTTTCCTTTAGAACAAAAATAGACTCGATATCTGCAGCCCGTCCCCATAGTAAAATACCGTAAGACATGGTACTATGAAAGTAACTGGAACGACTAGACTAGCCTCGCGGTATATACGCCAGTAAATTGACGGATTTTTCTCACAGCATATGCTGCTGAACTTAGGCGTCTTGTAAGAGATGTTAAATGAGGACCCCATTGCAGCCTTGAGAGTTTTATTGACGAATTCTAATTTCTCCCTATTCAATATACTATGTCACAATCACTACTTTTAACATTCGGTAAAGCAAATCTTATGCATTTTTTTTTTCCCATTTAATACTAAATTATTAGCAGTAAACCAATTTTGGATTTGCAGTAGGGCGTTATATACGTCGTCAAGATTTGATGCAAGTCTATTTATCTTAAAAGTTTGAGAAGTATCAGCAAATAACATCATTTGTGGTTGGTTTTTTAATAAATGGGGTAGATTATTAATATATACTAAAAAGAGGAAAGGACACAATATCGAGCCTTGTGGAACACCCATTTTTACTTTTAAACCGAGTGAATTGATACCATTAATTTGAATTTGCTGTTGTCTATAATTTAAATAAGATTTTACCAAACTAAGCACAAGTTTACCTAGTCCGTAATGCTCAAGTTTCAAGAGTAAGGTTACATGATTTACGCAGTCAAATGCTTTAGTCACAAAAAAATCCTATGGCATCTTGAGCCTCCTCCTACGCTGTAAATACTGGGTAACACGATACCCCTTGGTAAGAGTCATTCATTTTCATTTTCAAATATCTTTATTTAACATCAGTACAATGAACAAAAATGCACTTATCCTAAGCCACATTAACTCACTATAATTAAGACACTTTATGAGGCTAGCGATTCACCTTTCAAAGCTTTTAAAGGATATTTTTATAACTGTTAACAACTTAATTAAACATATCACACAATAATCATGGGTACATAATGATAGTTCGCAAATTATTTAGCTAATTATAATTTACTGATTGCATGTAGGTATGACAAGAAAAAAATAATTTTAAGTAAATTAGCTGATCGCGCTGTGTATGTATGTAAATACTAGCAACCGTGCGACCAGTCAATGATCAGCGGACAGAGCCTCCCTGCCGCCCGCGCTCTATATATCTCTATTAACCGCCGGGACCGAGCGGCAGGTAGCCTCTCAGGGGTCAAGCCGCTGGTCGCTCGGACCTCGGGTGGGAACAAAAGGTAGTGATGCGGTAGGCGGTAAGCGCCGTATCTATCGATATACGGTAATTTGTGTAAGGTTGATGAATATAGATTTGAAATTAGTGGGTTGTATTCATTTTGTTTTTATTATAAAATCTTGATGTTATTTTAATTACGTGATTAAATAATAAGGGAAGTTTGATTTGTTTATGTAATTTCTTAATGTTTGTTTTAAATTTGGTTTTATTGGATATTTTTACTGCTTTATTCTGGACAACTTGCAGAAGTTGATGGTTAGAAAGACATGTGCTACTCCGAACAGGATAGGCGTACGTTATACACGGACGGACAAGCGTAGTATAAATTCTTAGTTTAGTAATGCTACTTAATTTACTTTTACGATTCATTATAGGGTTTAAACTTAGAGTATATAACACTGGAGAAGCCTTACGAACACTTCCCTTCTGTAAAAGTACAAGAACAAATGTTCTAGTACGTTCATAAAAACTACTTTCAAATCGATTATAACGCACTTCGTAAATCGTTTTAAAGGCGCGCGGAGCTCCGTGAAAATGCCTATTTGTACTCTTAAATGGTGTAAAAAGCGTTCAAATACGTCAAATTTACATAAAGAACTGAATAACTTTCCATATGCAAATTTTTTTTTCTAAGATTTAGTCATGTTTTTATTCAAATTTAAAATCCTAACCTCATAATACAATTCGATTTTTCATTCGATTCAACCATGATTCAATTTAAAACGTAGCATGAATCGAGTATTTTCCTCACGTTGCTTCTATGACGTCACCGAGTCTCGCTATATCTCGTTTTTATGTTCGTAAAGATCAAAATACTTTTCTTTTGCATTACGAAAATATACGTCAAATCAGCAAAACTTACACGCACTTGACATGCGACTATGTTCTCTAGTAGAAAGGATATTTTGAAACTCTGTTTAGTATGTTTTTACAATATTTTAAGAAAAAGACTGAATCGATATTGAAGCTCGAGCTGGTTGAAAATTGTTCGGAAAATGTTACGTGTTATGCAAGTGGTGGTGTAGACCAGTGTAACAGTACTTTCAATTGTTCAATACCTTATTATTTACTAGGTATAAAAGTACTCTTATAACTGGGCCAAAGATAACAGTTTAATCCTTTTGTTATTAATTTATTACCTACTACAAGTGACGAAAGGCGTACACGTAGATTACCTATATATTCTGAGTAGGTACCTATTCGATGTGAATGTAGTAAACATTATTTTTACACTCGTGTTATAGTGATATGTTCAGCAAATACTTATTGTCTGTGTAGGCTTATTTAATAATATATCATAATGCATTATATTTTGTCTTGTCCTTATTTTTTACATAATATCTTCACACTAGTATTTCTTCCTGTACTAGTTTATTATTTAGAATTTATTTAGAAGTATAAAGGCTTGTGCAGACCAGCGCGACTTGTCGCGCGACGCGACACGAACAATACAATTTCTAAGAAAACTTCACAGTATAACAATAACCGGTGTCGCGTCGCGCGACAAGTTGCGCTGGTCTGCACAAGCCTTTATTAGGTACCGCCGTCACTTGTCCTTACATGAAGGCTCATGAAGGTTCATTAGAAAATCAGCGTCAGACAGCATTTGACCTTGAGCTTTGTTTATAGTCATTGCGAAGCATAGGGAAATTGCACTCTCTTGAATTCGAAGGGGTAATTTGATGGTGTTAGGGGAATCCTATGAATAAATACAGACGTCTGTAAAGCTTAGAAACCTTCCTTGGCAGCTAAGAGATGACCAGTCCCCACTGACGGCGCCCGTTCTGTTCGGCTTATTTGAATTTATTTTAATTTTTGAATTGTTTTTGCTTTATTACGGACGCTATTAACGTGCACGTCTCTCTACATTGTTCTCACATGTATAATTACAACATGAATGATGTAACCAATATTTTGTAACAATATTCTGATTTAAAAGAGTGTCCGTGGAGTTTCTTGCCCGTTCTTCTCCATAGGAACCTACTAAGCGTTGGAATGGGCAACTAGCTTCATATTTCTGACTGCCCGACCCCTTGACAATTCAAAAGTTCCTGTAATTGGTTTATTTGAAATAAATGCTTTGAATTTGAGTTTGAGGTACTATTGGTCTAGTGGTGGTGGTAGCAGGCGCGAATACAAAGCGTGATCTCCGCCGCGCCGGTTTGAGCAGTGTTCTTTAGTTTTGCATTCATTAGTGGTCCGGAGACTAGGGTTGAGTTTGATGAATGGCAAATGGCTCGCCTCTATTGTATTCATAATTCAGTGTCTTCAGCATTTTCAGTTGGAGAATAGGTACAGGCGTGATGGGTATGTATGGTGGCACAATGGAAGTATAATGACTTATTACGCAGTTGCGGGTTCACTTCTCACGCAAATAACTTTTTGAATTGCTAAAATATAAGTAGTTCAGGGTCTGAGTGCTGTTTATGGGGACCATGCGAGAATACCACAGATACAGAAAGAAAGAAAGAATAATGTTTATTTGGACACAGTTCGTGAAACACAAAATACAAAATAAAAAAAGTGAAAATAATATTTTAACAATAATACAGTGTGTGGCTGCGCCAAAAAGGTTCATTTCAGCATTAATGCCAGACAGATGCTTTCTGACGCTGATTTTCTAATGAACCTTCATGAGCCTTCATGTAAGGACAAGTGACGGCGGTACCTAATTATACTTCTAAATAAATTCTAAGTATTATACTAGTACATGAAAAAATACTAGTGTGAAGATATTATGTAAAAAATAAGGACAAGACAAAATATAATGCATTATAATATATTATAAATAAAAACCATAATATGAGATAACGAATAAGGCATACATAAATAAGCCTACACAGACAATAAGTATTTGCTGAACATATCACCATAATAACACGAGTGTAAAAATAATGTTTACTACATTCACATCGAATACCTACTCAGAATATATAGGTAATCTATACGCCTTTCGTCACTTGTAGTAATAAATTAATAACAAAAGGATTAAACTGTTATCTTTGGCCCAGTTATGAGAGTACTTTTATACCTAGTAAATAATAAGGTATTGAACAATTGAAAATACTGTTACACTGTTCTACACCACCACTTGCATAACACGTAACATTTTCCGAACAATTTTCAACCAGTTCGAGCTTCAATATCGATTCAGTCTTTTTCTTAAAATATTGTAAAAACATACTAAACAGAGTTTCAAAATATCCTTTCTAAGAGTACCTTAGGGTCAGTTCACACCGAGACGTGACGCGACGCGAAGGCCAGTGGTTTTCGTCGCGAGGCGCATCGTGAAGTCTTTTTGTGTTGTAAATAAAGTTATATTTTGTATTACTTTCTTCTAAAGTACGCGCTGTGTCGCTTCGCATCACTTCTCGATGGGAACTGACCCTTAGTTGTACCCTAGCGTCCCTAGCTTCCAAATGTCATGTTTCTATCTTCTGTGCGTTGGTCTGCTAGTCAGCGAGATAGTCACGAAACTTGGCGGAGTCACATGGCGGACCGCGCGGTTCGAGTACGGACCGCCCAATTTTGTACGGACAGTATAATGTTTAGGTAACTAAAATTACAATATATAAAAAATTTGAATATGTTAATTTAGCCCGCGCTTGTTTTCATCAAATTTTCATTTTTTATAACTGACTTTGTTATTTTTGTTCATAAAGCCGCGTCCCCACTAGGGCCGCGCGGCCGAGCCTCGTGAGTGAGTACGTTTACAAAGTCACGAGTCTCGGCCGCGCGGCTTGACCTCACGGCGCCGCGCGGCCCTAGTGGGGACGCGGCTTTAGGTACCTGTTAATTGTTTATTAGTCAATACAAAATAATAAGGTTCTTATGATTTTATTATCTTGGTGTTATAATAGATGAAACACTTTCGTTCAAACAACATATACAAGCTTTAAATAGTAGAATTCGGAAGCTGATATTTGTTTTTAAAAAGTTACGCTATATTGCTGACCCAAAACTAGTTAGACAAGTTTACTTCGCTCTATGTCAATCAATATTAACCTACTGTATTACCACATGGGGTGGAGCGGGTAAAACAATGTTACTAACCATCGAGAGAGCTCAAAGGGCGATTCTCAAAGTGTCTACTTTCCGCCCTTTCCTTTTTCCTACTAACCTCCTATACAAATCTTGTGAAGTATTAACAGTTCGACAGCTATTTATAATGGGTATTGTATTAAAACAACACAGAGCTCTACCCTATAGCACTGCATATGCTAATAAAAGACGTAAAGATATAGTTTGTCCACAAAATACAACAAAACATGCTTTTGTTTCCAAATTTTACCTGTACCTCGGTCCTCTTGTCTATAATAGACTAAACTCGAAAGCAAACATTTATTCCCTGAATTACACAAATTGTAAGAGAATTCTCAAGGATGCTCTCCAAAGTATGTCTTACGAAGATACAGATAATTTACTAACTGTGCTAAAGTGAAAAATTTCACCTACGTTAAGTATAAGTATATTAAATTTAGAAACTAAGAGTTAAGCTCTTCAACATGTAATTAGTGATCTATTGTCAACCTGTTGTTTATTTATTTTATAAGTTTATTTTAGCTCCTCTCGCCTGAAACACAGGATTACCTAGTTCAGGCACGTAAGTCTTAGGATAATAATTTACATTTAAGCAAAACTGTACTAATTTTTATGCCTTGTAATTATTTTGGAATAAATATTATTATTATATTATATTATTATTATTATTATTTATCTTGGTTGCCAAACGGACCGTGACAGTACTATCACAATATCTAATATTGTTTTTTTAAATGGACCCTTAATTTAACTAACTGGTGATCCCAGGATTAGGTTGAAGTCCTCCCCTAATTATGCAGTTGTCAGATCAAGTTGTAAGTTTAAAGTTTCAGTCGTCACTCTTTCCGATTCGTTGTAGTACATTTGATCTTTCTGCATCGGCTATCTGCTAAATTACCTATCTGCTTCTGGATCGTATTATGTTGTATCCAAACATGCATTGTTAGTCAAAATATTTTATTACTAGCTGCGCCCACGGTTTCACCTGCATAAGTCTCGATCCCATGGGAATATCGGGATAACAATTATAGGACCCATGTGTCAAATTTCATCCAAATCCTTTCAGCCGTTTAAGCGTGAAAGCGTAACAAACAAACTCACTTTCGCATAATTACAATATTGTCAATACATCGTTAAGTACTCATTGGAATCAGTTAGAATGGAATTTCTGTGGAGCCAATGCCCTATGAAGTGGACAATTGAGATACATATAAAGACTCTTTCTCCAATGTTTATCTACTTACATACTTAAACAGATAATCAACATCATTATAATGTTAGTGCCTACAAGTATCTCGATACTCATCTAGGCACTCATATATTAAGCTATACAAGCTGACAGGGACATCGACGCGAGAACTGTAAGCATGGATTCAGTATATGATTCTGAACCTACGTATAGGTTACCTACCAACGCGGACAAAATGTATGGAAAAGCAGTTTTTTTTTTAAATAACTGACGAAAAATTTCAACGTAGGGGGTTCAGAACCATGTACTGAATCCATGGTAACAGTTTTCGCGTCGATGTCCCTGTCAGTCTGTATAATAACACGTAGTATAGTAATGTGCCACAATAGGTACTGCCATGAACATCATTATGCAGGGTTATTTTAAACTGGCTAACTAACTCCGCAGACGCGATGGGTATAGACTCATCTGTCTCGTTTTAACCTTTTCCCAACTATGTTGGGGTCGGCTTTCAGTCTAACCGGATGCAGCTGAATACCAATATTTTATATGGAGTGACTGCTGACTTCAAAAATGTCTTCTCATAATTAATTAATCATTGGAATCAGTTATAATGGAATTTCTGTGGAACCAATGCCTGCCTGTGAAGTGGATAATTGAGATGTAAAGACTCTTTCTCCAATGTTTATCTACCTACTTACATAAACAAACAATCAACCATCAATGCAATCCATCAATCAACATCATTATATTGTCAGTGTCCGCAAGTATCTCGATACTCATCTAGGCACTCGTATATTTATTGAACTATACAAAAAAAAATCAGTTGTACCATACATTTTGACCGCGTAGGTATTGCACTTTTCTATGAACAAGCAGTTTTTTTTTCAATGAAAAATGAATTCATTTGATATTGTTTTAGGAGGTCAACGACCGCAGTTATTGTACCTACTCACTTGAAAATCTTGAAACATCATCATTTTTAGTGTAAACTTCACAGACAGTTTTTCTCAAATCAAACTTCAAGTAACAACACTAACAGCGGTCATTGACCTCCCAAAAAAAACATAAAACTTTTTATTTTTTATTTCATCGTGTTTAGATACCTAACCTACATATCACGTCTGCGGAGTTTAGCTAACCAATTTAAAATAACTTTGTATGTAGCAATCTGTTTTTGTTTCCACTTAGACTTAGATAATCAATATCCATATACCTATTTTCAACATTGTTAAACATTGTTACGCTTCGCTCCATCATAGTTTGTAAATGCATCGCTTCGGTCAACAGCCAACACTAAATGACCATAACCAACCGATACAGCTACCCTGATTACTTTATGTGTATCAAATTATAGTCATTTAAACCCACGCTTGGATTAGTTATAAAATTCGATAAGCGTATTTTTAGGTAGACGTTGTGCAATGCTACCAATTTACAAATATTTAGTTATGATAATCTGATTTCGAAATTCTTCTGAAGAGTGTTCTAGCAGCCATTAATCCACATTGACTGTGTTTTTTTTTTTAGTAATAAACTTTTCCTAACTAAGCTAACTAGACTTATAAATGTAGCAATAGATTCACTCTCAAAATCTATATTTTATATTGATTTTTTAGACGCCTTTGCTGCAGATTATTAGAAATTAAACACATTAATCCATAGATGTGCATGAGGGGTGACCAAACATAAAGCGGCAATGGGGCTGCCGCGCTGCGATTGGACGACTGCCACTGCTGCGCGCGCACGCTTCTGTTAAACGCAAACATTCGTCGGTTTAGTCCTACTCGTACTTACGGAACTGGGCCCGCCATCAGGTAAGCTAGAGCGCGGCAGAAATGTGTCCTGCAATGAGTAGCACACCCTTTTAAAATGAGGATCGTGGGAGGCACTCTTTTTACAAAATGTGTTAGCACACTGTGCTACCACGAACGAGGCGAGCCTGCCGTGGCCTGTGAGCACATACATGCTATGAGTGTGTCAGTGAGTTGCGTGAATCGCCGCATGAGTCGCGAGTGTGGTGTGTAGTCACGACAACGCGACACGGCATACACGCAGTAGAGTAGGCACGGCACACGCGGTGACTAATCGGTTAAGCGCGTCACACAGCTCGCACGATTGATGATGAGGGAATGAGAAATGAGAATGGTTACGTGACGTTGTCAAACAAAAGCAAAAAACGGCAATTAAACTTAAACCTTAACTCCTTTGCTTAGAATCGTTAATAGACTTGCAAATGAATGAGGGAGTCGTTTCGTTCAAAACTCACAATACGTACTAACTGTAAATGTTCTGTTAGCTAATCTGTGCCCTGTGGTGTGTGGTAGCACATCAAAATGAAAAGAGTGAGTGACTCTTTTTATCCAAGTGAGTAGGTACAACTATGCACATAATATGCTGAATTACCCAACACTAGTCCTGCAAACGCCGCGTGTTGCTGCCGCGCCCTTGCCGCTCAATGTTTGGACACACCTTTACATTTATTCGATATCTTGAAGATGAAGGATCATTTTAAGAGATTTGTCGAAACTATTACTACTAAGGGAAAACCACCAATAAGCTCAGTCAACCACAAGCCAGTGCCGAACGGAAAGCCAATGGAAATAACTGAAAAAAAAACAAGAAGTACCTAGGTATTAAGTTTCCTACAAAGCAGACACAGAATAAAATAAAAAAACAGCGAAGAGGTATGATCATCAGATTGAAAAGAACACGCATCAATAAAAATTCCATCATAAAAAGAGAACAAGAGACAGAATTAGACATAAGAGAAGTCAACAGACTCCACTACTTTTAATAGATTCACTCTCTAATAAAAACTGACTGAGGTTCCAGATTTTTCACATGTTCAATGATTTGGGTATTTTGTTTGTATTTTGTTCGTTCTGCTTCTTCTTCTGGAGTCAAAATATTTCAGTTAGCATGGTTGAACTCAAATAATTCATAATTAACTCTAATATCACTATCCTACAAAATACCTGTGGATGCTCAATTTTACACCTCTGCCAATCCCTTTGGGGAAAAAAAGCGTGATGTTATTGCATTGGAATACAATTCAAATTGTATCGCGAGCCAATCATTGACTTAAAAAATATTGTAAGGGTACCTACAGTGAAGAATTCAGAACACACACGTTCCAAGCTGTGTTCGATTTTCTCTGATAGTATTTACAAGAAAAAAATTTAGATATTTTGAGCAGCCGCCAGTCGCTGAAATAACGTAGCGTCGACGGCCGACCATGACCTCCTATTCTTCCTTATATTTAAACCCCATCACAGACGTAGCTATAATATATATTCATATAAATCATAGCTGGGCATAATACGATATATTTTTCCTAGTAATTTTCGAGCGAACTCAGACGGAGCTATAATATATATTTCTATTACGTCACCAAAATACGAGTATGTGGATAGATATAGCAAGACTTATTAATATATATTATGGTATATTAAACCGCAGACCAAATGAGGGCAAAAATATATATTATAGTAAAGCTACCGTGTGTGGTGGCTTGCTATAATATAATACAGGGTGGCAGGGACATCGACGCGAAAACTGCTACCATGGATTCAGTGCATGATTCTGAACCAAGAAAATTTTAACGCAGGAGGCGTTAATATTTTCTGTTGTTCCGTACATTTTGACCGCGTAGGTATTGCACTTTTCTATGAAACAGTAGATTAAAAAAAAAAATACCGACGAAAAATTTCAACGCAGGGGGGTTCAGAATCATGCACTGAATCCAGGGTAGCAGTTTCCGCGTCGATGTCCCTGCCACCCTGTATATAGCACAGTACATTAATAAATATTAATAGCTATGTCTGTGACGGACTTAATAAAGGCTTGTGCAGACCAGCGCGATTTGTCGCGCGACGCGACACCGGTTATTGTTATACCGTGAAGTTTTCTTAGAAATTGTATTGTTCAAGTCGCGTCGCGCCGTCGCGTCGCGCTGGTCTGCACGAGCCTTTAAGCTTCGAGCACGCTCTCTTCTAATGAAATACCCTGATTTTGCCGATACCTCACTAGTAGCTGATAATGATAACCGATATTAGAAAACATAACGATTACTGATAAAAATATGTATCTAAGCTCCCATATTGAATTCAAATAATCTCACGATTTCGGCAAGAGAGATCCTTGGTTAGAACCCTATTGTTTACATAACATCGTCAGTCTTATAACGAGGAAACACATAATTACATCTAAGCAGACTAGTGGTATTTAACAGTTCGACAGTTCGCTTATCGGGTGCGAAAGGCTTGTCGATAAGGCGTTGTGTGCGCTCGCGCAGCCGTCAGTGCCGCGAGCGACGCCGGCGCACCCGCCCATCACCGGACCGACAACGGCCGTATGCTGAAAACTGAGATTCGTAACGTGTTTGGAAACTAAAAGCAATATTATACAAGTGATATGTGCCTGAACTGCCGCTGCCGGCTTGTGTTTACTAAACTAAGGTGTTGTGATAGAGTTTGCTTTTACTTTAACTTGTGCGGTTAAATCAATCTGTGCTGTAGTTCATTTAGGTGAGTTTATCGTCAATACTTATTTATATTTTCTCAAATATTTTTAAGGGGCTCTTAAAAAATATTTTTATAAATCTCGCCAACTAGCTATACTGTTCAAGTAAGCAATAAAATGTAATTGGTGATATATGTAGAGAACGTTGAAATTAAATAAAAATATAAGTTTGCGGCGAACGTCGTTATGAGTTCACGCACCGGCGAAATGTTTGTTTGTTAACAACACTGCACAGATTACTGAATATTTATGTGCCATGTCCGAGTCACCGATGCCAAATTCTGTTATGAGACAACACCGACAGTGACGTCACGACTAGGTACCGATGAAGACGGCGGAACCGCACGCGCCGGTATTTTCACTGACCTTTCTAATTTCACTCATCTCAGCCATGCACTCATAGAACAACAAATATACGAGATCATTTATATGCGAGTTTAATTAACATAAATAAGAATATTTAAACAAACTATTTATAAATATTTTTTAACACTTTCGCTGTCCGCAGACGACAATAGTTAAACAATTGCCCTGAACCATAATATGCGGTTCATGGAATAGCGAAAGTGTTAAATATAAAATTTTCCGTAACTAGAATTCAACTTACATATATGTAACTAGAGTGAGTTATGAAGTTAAATATTTAAAAAAAAGTTAAATATTATTATTAAGTAAATGTTATAAAATAGATAATAATGTATAGTTTATAATTTAAATGTGTGTGTGTAAAATTATGGACTTGAATTTGTCTGAAATAAATTAATAATACTCGTTTATATATTACTTACAGTGTAAACGAATATTTAAATGATCAATCTCTGAAACTCATATAAAATACACAATTTTTTTTTTTTTTTTTATAAGTTTGCTTATAAGTTAAACGAAAAGTCCTCATTTCTACCTTTCTACGATCTTTATTTTGCTGTGCCCGACAGGGTCCACGATTGTTCCTCAAGCAAATGTTTACCACCTAAGCACATACTCGTACATTGTGGAATGCAATAAAGAATTGAGTATTGAGTAAATTCTAGTTACGGACAATTTTATATTTAACACTCAAAATATACCATGGTAACATGCGTCATAAACTGTTTTTGAATTATGTTATACTCGTCGCTAAGAATAATAATATTTAATCAAAGCAAAATATAATACCACCTAATTACAATACTATGTAGGCATGAAACAGATGTACCTAAGTATTTAAATTATTGTCACTGATGATGAATGACGATCGGTACAAAGATGTTTTTAATTTCTTTGGATTGCGTTTATGAAAAACATGAGGATTGTTCTTTGTATTATAGACAAAAAAAAATCTTTTTATTATAGCATAATCTGCATACGAATTCGTATCGAGTAATTTGATAGACCACTAGTCGTTAATTATTTCGGATCATATTTTTTTAAGATTTTCTTTTTTGTCCCTTATAAAAATAATCTGCCGTTAAATTCTGTAAAAATCTAAACATGAACACTTAGGTAAAGTGAGCTGTCAACCCCTACCAGCCTAATCTCACTTCACACTAACACACACAATAACACTTCGGGAAAAGTTACAGAATAGACTGGCCGGATTTATCGTAAACATACATTCAAATAAATACTACTTACTAAGAAAATAGCTATACTTTAAATAATTTTTATGACTTAATTAAGTAGGGGTACTTACTAAGCACTTACGTAGGTAACAGCTGTAAGTAATAATGTGGCATATATTTTATTTTAAAACAAAAGCACCAATTAAGGAAATGATTCCAATTATCAACAATGATGACCATGTCATAATTACTCAAAATATAGAATATAGAACCTATATTGATAAGCACAAATTAATTATTATAATCGTTTCGGCAAATAAATTTGATGTATATATAATTCGATAAAAGTAGGAACTAAAATCAAGGGCGATGAGGGAAAGAACATTGAACTTTAAATAGATATTTAGGTGACCATCAAACACGTAAATGATTAAAAGAAATAGGCTAATTGCGTGGGCGCTGTTTTGCTCGCTCTAACCGGGACGTATCATTCTTGTAGTTTCATTGCTTGCTGAAAATTATTAGTATTACTATCTGAAGGCTGGTCATAAAATAAGAATAGATAGTGATTATCTTATTAATTATTACAATTACAAGTTCATCATATTAATAAGCATGAGCAAGTTTACCAAAACACTTAGTAGTTTTTATTAAATCCCTGAGGCATTGAACTGCACGCGGTATATTTCCATTTAAAGGTAAATATTAGTTAAGTAAGTGGTAAGTTTATCAGCAACCTGGCTGGAATAAAATCCAATAACGTATCTAATTTTATATACTTAATCAGTTATTTACCAAGAACTTTAATCACAGTTTATACGCCCACCATACATGCGAAGGGACATATATTATTGGACCATACGATATTACCGCCAAAGATCTCGAATTTATTAGCGAAAGTCTATGGTCGTCTTGGTACTTGACTTCGTAGTTAGTGGACCGCAAAGCTCCTCATAAAAAACGTAGAAATCTAAACCGTTAAGTAAAGGTTGAGCGAGAGACGCTATTAATGTCAAGAGGGAAAAAAACTCTACAATATTCAGGAGACATCATTTTAGATTCCAATAATTCCATTTGAATAATAGTAGGTAGCATAACAGCTTCTGACACTATTAATTCATTTTCAAAATAAAAGTCAACCATTACTGTCTTATACATACTGTGCCATATCTACAAACACGTCGGCACGTCGACAATTATCAATAAATGTGTGTGATATTCACCGGTTCGGTTCAATTGCCGGAGGCGGTCCATTAGAAGGCTAAGTGCCATCTTCCGCAAGTTGGCATTCGTGGCACAACAATGACAGAATGACTATCCGTAAGAAGATCATCTTAAAATCGAGGTCTCGTGATGGTAATGTTGTCTAATCTAATTAATACTAAAAATTATAACAAAAGGAGGGCGGAAGTGGACAACTATCGGGGTAATTGCGAAACACAGAAAATGACAATTGATCGCAATGCATTTCATTTTGACAGTTCACCCACGTTCATTGCGTTATTTAAAGAAAGAAAGAAAGAAATAATAAAGTTTATTTGGACACAGTTCGTGAAACACAAAATACAAATAACAAAATAAAAAATGAAAATAATGTTTTAACAACAATAGTGTGTGCCTTACGGCTGCGCCAAAAAGGTTAATTTCAGCATTAATGCCAGACAGATGCTGCCTGACGCTGGTTTTCTAATGAACCTTTAGGGACATTTGATTACATTGATCCGTGCACGGTGCACGTGCATTTACGTTGCTGAGCAGACAAATTCTTTAAACCTATGAAGCAATGGATTAGGAATTTCCTTCAAAACCCTCAGATTGTGATTGAAAGTGTGTTGCGCAATTAGGGTGCTGTTGACTTTCATTATCTTCTTTTCTTCTTTCATTCAAGACCTTCTTCATTCTTCATTGAAATTCTTAAATAATGTATAACTTGGTATTTTTTTGGGGATTCGTTCATTTCGTAATGACTATGGATAATATAAGGTAATTTGCTTTGACAGACGGAAAGTCCAATGGACAGGGAAAAAACAAAAAGAATGATGAATAAGACAATACTAGGGAGGTATAATATAGAAATGGTGGTGGTAGAGCAGTGGTGGCCCAGTGGTAAAGGCTTACGAGTTGTGGGAAGGTCGTAGGTTGGAACCCTGACAGGCGATTTACTTTGTGTAAAGTCCTTCATCATCACTGCTCTCAAAACGGTGAAGGAAAACATCGTGAAGAAACCGGCATGTCCTAGAACCAAAAATTCGAAGACGTATGACATCACCAACCCGCACTGGGCTCGCGTAGCGGATTACAGCCCACCCTCTCACATAAAGGAGGCGTGCATACCAGCAGTGGGAACGTTACAGGCTGATTTGCAATTAGAAATTGTTTCAGGCAACCAAGGCAACAAACAAATGATGAGAAAGTGGACAGGACCGCGGTAAATGAGGGGTCGTGCTCGTGAGGACTTATTAACCAACGTAAACTTTGAACGAACTGTACGAGTCCTTATACCATCGGTTCTATTTCACATATATACGCAGGTCGGGTCGCGGCCCAAACCGCAACGGTACCTATCCGGGCTAAGGCATGACGACACATCTATACAATGAATTGCAATTAGGAAATTAAATCTGATGAGTAATTGAATTGTACTTTTCAAACTAGTGGTTAGATTAGAAGCACAAAATATACGTTGCAATGGTGAATTAAGTGAATTTGATGCTAATAAGGAAAGGTTTTGTGGGACCTACTGGGTCAAATCTGAACCCAAATCCTAAAACAAATCCGAAGATCTGAAGAAACAATAAAGCTTGTTTAAAGGCGTCACTTAATTGGTGAGAACTTTAGATCATAGAGTTTATAGAAAACCAGCTTCGACACCCTCTTCATATGGTAAAGACCGTTACCTGTGCCATAACAACTTTCATTAGACGCTAACTGGACCTGCGCTATTTTCTGTAAGTATGTGATGCTCATTAAAAACATCACTAGCTGTAGCTAAACAACTTCCAATAAAAAACCTGATCATGTTTTTTTTTTTTTTTGAGGTTGTGACTTTATCAAACAAGTTGAGGGTGAACTGGAGGGTGTGTCAGACTTTTACTGACTAAAACCCACCCGTGTTCCTTCCGTTGCCTTTGTGCCGGGGCCGCGATGTCCCTTTCGGAGAAAGAAAGACTCGCAACCCTGGCAGGATCGTGTCGGCTTGACGTTGCTTCTCAATTCCTTGGAATTAATTTGATGGTTTGACAACCCTGCAATGTTAATGATTGATGAAGGAGTCAACATTTTAAGGCCTACGAACATATGTCGGTGATTCTGCAATTATAAAATACTGATAACTATCTAACTCCCAATGCAAAACAAGAATGCGGTGCTATTGAATACTTTATTTGACAAAAACCTACGCCCTAGATTTTTGACCCACACCGGCTGTGTGACACCCACCAACTTTCAACTGGTTTGTTAGAATCACATGCCGTAAACATAATGACGATTAGACATTTAATAAACCTTATCTTAAACAGCTTATAAGCCTTTGCCTAATTATACATGAAACATTATGGTTGGTTGCCGGTCAACCTTTAATTAGTTTATATTATTTTCGGCGTGTTAATACTTGGTTGATGGGTGTCTTTGACCTCAATTTATTTTGAGTGAATACTGAATTCATAATATAAGACAACGATGTCCATTGTTAATCGATTAAAATACTTGGGTGGTGATGATATAGGATCAAGTTTCAACACATGATTGGCAAAACAAAACCGAAATTATGTAAACTTCCCTTGTTGTTGCTTATGAGTTATCACGTATAAAATTGCCATCTCCTCTTTAAAATTTGCCATATTGCGCAACACGTCTCTGGTCAGGAAACAGACTAACCGAGGGATACCCAGTTACCCGGACCTAAATGATGATATTAGTGAAAGATACTGTAATATTACCATCAACCTGGGGCCAATTTCTATGAATCAAAAGCTACATACATAGTATAAAATGAAGCAATCAGCAATAGATAGAGTGATTCAAGAGGAAGGTTTATATGTATAATACATACCCGTGCGAAGCCGGGGCGGGTGGCTAGTGATGAATAAAACAAAGCAGCAAGCGTTTAAGCAATACACCTTATTTTAAATTTGATTTGTTTAATACATTGTGAATTTTCTACCCCAACAGTTTCCAAGACCCAAGGATGGCGATGAAAGAGTGGCTGCAGTGGCTGCCACCTCCGCGGTCGCTGTTGGCGCTGCTGCTGGCGGTAGCTGGCTTCAGCGGCCGGTTGTTCGCGTCGCACTTCACACACTCGCCGACCCTCCTCGTGGACACCTGCCATTCGCTCTGCAGGCTCGTCGGACTCGTCACAACATTGATCACATACAAGGTTGGTGTTTCTTGCTTGTGCTTGGAATCAAGCCTTTCGTTCGGATATCGACTGTTGGCAACTTGATCATTATCTCGTATCTTGATATCTCTATTCTAATATTTTAGTCGCAGAATACCTTTACCTGCTGCTTACCTACAAAGAAGAAGAGAAAAAATTATATAAAACAGCCTACCTGCTCATAATATAAAACAGCCTACCTGCTCATAATATAAAACAGCCTACCTGCTCATAATATAAAACAGCCTACCTGCTCATAATATAAAACAGCCTACCTGCTCATAATTTCATTTCATATTTTTCCAATCTCACTATCCGCTATTCGGCCCATTTCGTCTTTCATTTTATGTTTATAGTTCGCTTTTATGTGATATTTTATGGGCAAGTAAACGCACTGATAACTTGCGAAATCATGAATTCAACCACTGCGGCTATCGTGTGAAATGTTTTATAAGTAATAATTCCTAGTACTGTAACACCTGGATTATCCGAGAGTAGGTATTTCCTTTTACCTATAAAGGATCAAGCCTTTGACTCTCTAATACCGATCGAACTGGACATGGCTCTGCCATGGGAAATTATTTCCACGTATTGTCATCAACATCACCATCACGTTTTATGATATAACTTTGTCACTAAGCTATTGAAGATGGAATTTGATGTATCCTTTTACATTGTCCAGTATGAGCGCGCAGATGAGGGCACAGGCCGGGAGGGTCGCCTGCGCAACACGTTCGGCTGGGCGCGCATCGAGGTGGTGGGCCGCCTCTCCGTACACGTGCTCTTCGCATCCTTTGCTCTCGCCCTGGTGGTGAACGCTCTGCAGCTGGGAGTACACTCCTCTCATGGACAGCCACCGAGATATCCAAAGGTTATCGTCGGCAGCGCCGTGATAGGACTGCTTCTGCACGCCATCAATTATATGCTGCTTGCTGGTGAGTACTTTGTAGGCTTGTCAACTGTTTTGAACTTGTCATGTGTGTACCTATGAGCAAATAGCACAGAGAGGTATGACACCTTGGTTGTAACTTGTAACTGGTGATATGGTGGGTGGATCCGTGGCTACACGATGTTACGGGAATAGACTGCTTATTATGGTCTCGTGGATCTTGCAAAAGACAGAGTATACATCTAGGGCGGATGGGTAGCATCCTCGTTCAAACGAATGTTCTGCTGAACGTGATAGTTATGCTGAGCGATGGCCGTTTTGCGTGGATGTGACGCATATTTTCCCCCAAATTGTTTATTTTCTTGTTTTGTTCATACCTTGCGTCATGTGTACCGCAAATAGACTTATTTTCTTTCTTTTTTTCTTTTGAACATTCCTATTTCCCTTACCTCTCTTTGTCGTGACACGTCTGATAGAGATTCCATATCTAGGACAGCAGTGCACGTTAAAGGGCCGCTGCACTGCGATGATATATTTATCTCCTAATCCAAAATTATGCATTATCATAAATGCGAACTTTGTTTGTTTTTTACGCTTTCATGCTAAAATGGCTGAACAGATTTGGATGAAATTTCGCACATGGGTAGACCATGACCTGGGTTCGGACATAGGATACTTTTTATCTCGATAGTCCCACGAGATCGAGACTTATGTGGGTGAAACCGCGGGCAAAGGCGAGTTTAATACTAGTAAATAAGTAGATGATGACCGTTTAAAATTTTATCATCGTTTTAAATGTACAACATTCTTACGAGCTTAGATAGATACGTCTTAGAGTCGTAGCTTACCTATAATAGTACGTAAATCGTAGTGTGTAATTTATTATTTAGATCACAGGTTGTCAGTGCCAGTGTAAACAAGAATTAGTTACAATAATGGAACAGGTGATGTATAAACAACTAAAGTGATGAAATGCGATTGTATAGAGCTCACCGAGTGCAAAACAAACAATCACTGTGTGTCGAACTAGTTAAACCTAAATTCCATTATATTTTCATGTTTATAAAATAACTGGCTGGTGCCGCGGTCGGTAGTTTCGTGAACATAACATTACCAAATGCACCAAATCATTAATTGATTATTGCAGTAATCATGAAAACGTGATTAAAACGACGAAAAATCTTGCATAATTTTCGTTCGAGGCCTTTTCTGATCGAACGCCTTACGCTCTACTCTCCGAAGTTCAGAGAGGCTCTGAGTTCTTTTTTGACCAATCCACAACCTTTCAGTAAAGGACATGCGTCGATACGTAAACTTAGATACAGCTGAAGCAATTCAATGTAAGCTATTTATTTATTTTACTTGTACTGAGCATCGGCGCTATCCTTCTATTATTCAATTGCAGCATTCAATCCATCAACATGGTCAGTTAATTTTAGTTCTGTGCAAGAGCACGTGTCAGGTGCCAGCCTCATAAGTAAACATTTTCCGTAAGAAAATTTTCGGTACGGAACGGAATGCAATTCAAAATTGAATGAAAACAATATGACACGAGCGCGCGATTACGTTCCATGCTATCTTGCGGATAATTGAATCCGGATAAAAATATAATAAGTGCAATGAACTTTAACTTTAGCACTTGCACACCTGGCTGTTTGTAGCAGAGTGATATAGATAGACATAGGCCTTGAAAAATAACATAAATAAATTCAAATGGTAATATTAACAGCTCACGCACCTTTTTTTTTTTTTTTTTTTTGGGTGGGAAATCATCATATGACTCCTCCCGCTCTGGGCGGAGGAGGAAGAAAACGCTGTCAGAGAACCTTCTCTGACAGCTCACGCACCTTAATTGCGTAACACACTTTCAATCACAATCCGAGGGTTTTGAAGAAAATTCCTAATCTATTGCTTCACAGGTTTGAAAATTTCGTCTGCTCAAGATCGTTAATAGCGCAATGAACGTATCTGAACTGTCAGTATCGTTTTCATGGTTTTCGAGGGTGCTAAAGCTGAAAGTCAGCGTCAAAATGTAAATCCAACACGGCGGTTGCGAAAAATTTAAAATTTTTCGTCATGTGCGTCGTTTTCATTGTTTTCGAGGGTGCTAAAGCCGATAGTGAAGTCAAAATTAAAATCCAAGATTGCGGCTGCGAAAATTTCGTTTTTGTTTTAAATCATAATAAGTGAGAAGGAACTTCGTTCCTGACGGGGGCGTGGACCCCCATCAGGAACAAAGTTCCTTCTCAAAAAACGTGGGCGGTCAGGGCCGGGTGACTGCCCACGTTTTTAACCGACTTCCGATCTTTATATATTTTTTATTTTATGAGGATGTAGGTAGAAATGTAGTAGATAGTATCTTTTCTTTATTATCGTTCGCTAACGTAAGCCATTTTCCGATAAACCAATTGAATGGTCAATGTACCTCAACAATGTGAAGGGAAACTATAACCAAAACATATCATAGTTTAGTAAATCAATGGCCTCTCCGGAAAGAAGGTACGTAGCTCATTATAATCTCTCCATACAATCACACAATAGATATTAAAAAAACTCGAATGATAATATAGGTACGTTTTAACTATACTGGATGACCCCTGTAACACAGATTCCACCTAGCGTGGGGGTCATTGATAAAATTTCTGTGCACTTGTAAGTCCTACGCTGTAAATGCTGCGCATAATTACTTTTGGAAAATAAATTAATATTTTCGTTTATACATCTTTATACTTATTGAGTACATTTTCATATATTTTTATAAGAATCATTAAAAAAAACTTTATTTCATTTTTTATTGTAACCTGGTATCGGGAACAAGGTCTAAGCTACCGGTGCGTGGCGGTCAGGGCTCCAGAGAGAGGAACCTTTATTATTATTTTCGGTTCTTTACGTTTCTTCTCATTCCGGCTGAGGAGTACAACCGGGATATTACTTTTGGCAGCCACTTTTGACAGTCGTACGTGTGAGAGGTTAAGAACCTAACACACGGGTCGGGACTAAGTATGTAAGGCGAAATTTAGATATAAAAGGTGGATGACAATGTTGAAGAAGGCACGAACTTTCAGGTGATGCGACAGGTGTTAAGAATGGTGGGTTTTTGGAGCATGTAAAGTGTGTGAGAAGGCATCTGTAGGATGTAAGGCTTTGTGTGAGAGATTTTGGTATTATACCAGTAGATGAAAGGACAATGGGGACAATATGAACGGTTTGTGCTTTCCATTCGGTTTTAATTTCTATGGCGAGATCTTGATACTTACTGAGCTTTTCGGATATGGTGGATTGAATATTGTGTGACTTAGGTATTGCTACATCTATCAGATAAACTGTTTTATTGGTTTTGTCGTGAACCGTAATGTCAGGGCTATTGTAATGAATAATTTTATCTGTTATTATTGTTCGGTCCCAGTAAATTTTCAGATCCTTACTTTCTAATATTATTGCTGGTTTATATTTATAATATAGTATCATTTCGTTAACGAGTTTATATTTATATGCTAACTGTTGATGTATGATTGCAGCGACTTGATCATGGCGGTGTTTATAATTGGTTTAAGTACAAGTGATTTACAAGCTCCTGTTATATGTTTATGGTTTCAGAGGCAGTGTCATGTCCGCACAAGTCAGTCGGCTGATGTTGGTCCTTTGATGTACTTTCTTTAATTACGAGTGGCTACTATTTGATCCTGTATGGCTAGCATAAAACCCTCGGTCTCGGGAAACAATTCGCCTCGTTTGAGCCATTCGTTCGAATTTACTTTGTCAACGTGTGGCTTGCTCAGGTAGGCTCGGTGTCTTCCGTGTAGGGCTTTTGCAGACCATGCTACAATTTTTTGTTGTGTACTTACAATGTGTTCATTTATTTGCGTATTCCTGTTTTGTAGGTTTAGTGGTGTACGTTTTTTATCTGTTTCCGTTACCTGTCGATGTATTCTGTAAAAAGCTCACAGTGAAAACTTAGGTGAAGTGAGCTTGAAGTGAGTTGTCATCCCTAGCATCAGGTGGAATGGCAGCTCACTTCACCTAAGTTTTCACGGTGAGATTTTTCAGAATAGACCGGCTGTTTGTGTAGTGATGAATGTTCAGATTTATTATGGAAGTACGCTCTGAGTAGTATTATTATATAAACATGTTACGAATAATGTCACAGTAAGATGGTTGAAGCCGTGATATAGTTATATCCCTAGGGATATAGCCGTAATGTAGTTATATGAAAGCGATTCATAACTGTCGGAGTGCCCTTATTGTTACTGCGACCAATTTCGATGAAGCTCGGTCGCTCGGCTCGCGCATTGTTGGTCACAGTCCTAACCTAACCTCACCTATTTGGTCGGAGTACTCGTATCATAGTTATATTCCTAGTAAGACAGTATGAACCGCTTTCATATATCTATATTACGGTATATAGCTATATGCCTAGATATCCCTAGGGTTATAACTATATCACGGCTTCAACCACCTTACTGTGATATATACAAATCAAAATCCTTTCAAATCGCCCCCCTAGGAACAAAGGTCAAACATCAAATACATTCTAAGGTCAAAGTCATGGTCATTGTAACAATATAAGAAGTGCTCCAACAAATTGTGCATGTCCCACTTAGCAGACAATGAATTGCACTAGGTATCAAATTGCAAAAATTTAAAAGCATCCATTGACAAGGAAATCTTGAAGGATCTAATACGTCGCTGTAGCTACAAAGGTGTTGTAGTACCTATTGTAAAACGTTTGGAGGATCGAGGCGAATCATCGTCAGCCTGAAGGATTCATATGAGAATAACATGACGCCTGTAATCCCTGAAGAGTTAGACAGAGGTGTACCAACAGTAGACCAACATTTCGCCAGTTATTTTTAAGTACCATGTGTTAGGGGAGATTCTATTGCCATCAACCGGGCACAAATCCAGACTCCGGGCTGCTACTGAGAAATTCCAGTTGGAAAAACCCCATAACACTTTGCTCGACCCAGGAATCGAACCTAGCAGCCTAAATCCAACCTCATGCTCAACAATAGCTTGCGACCACTGCTCCAACGTGGCAACCTTATGAACTCTTAACTATATTCCCCATGCCCAGACAGGCTCTAGTCTTACTTTGATGCCGAATTTGAATTTTGGGTAGGCGAGTCTGGTTAATACACCTTT
Source organism: Agrochola macilenta (assembly GCA_916701695.1). Lineage (NCBI taxonomy): Eukaryota > Metazoa > Arthropoda > Insecta > Lepidoptera > Noctuidae > Agrochola > Agrochola macilenta. The sequence goes on along the minus strand of OU753560.1, from coordinate 13,811,280 downwards.
TTTTTTGTACCAAATCAATAGTTATTTTCTGATTCTCAATTAACTAATGTGTTTTAGGACGTGAGCTTAGCTACAGCCGGCGCCTGAGCGTCACAGAAGGTGGAGGAGTGGTGCTAAAAACTGGTTCAGCAGAACCGGTGCTCGCGCATGCGCCAATTGACATTGCCAGTAAGTTATATTTTCTTCTATGTTTATACTTAATACTACGCCATTTTCCCAGGTCAGTAATGGGCTGGGCTGAAGAGGTAAGATTGGCAATTGCTCCATGTTAAATTCTGGTATTCAGCGGCATCCGGTTAGAGTGGCAGCCTACTAGCAGATGATGAGCACCCTAAATCCCATTCAGAATACTGAAAAAACTTTTAACTTAATTTCAAAGGATCAAACTGTAAATCAAGCTTCTGAAACAGTTGTGATGATTGAATAATAAATAATTAATTGAAAATAAACAAACGACTACGCAGGCGCCACGCTAGAAGCACTTATTTATACAGATATGTTTACATTTATTTAACATGACGTCATGCGTCACTACCTCAATATATTGTCAATACAAATGCAGCAATTGATAGAAAACTCACACTTACTACGATACCTACGTATACGATAACCTGCTATAGAGAAAAATGCTATAAAGATTAATTCTACTATATTTTTTTTTTTAATTGTTTGGATAATTTAAAAAAAAAAGCTATAAGGACTTAATAGTCTCTATAGCAACTTTTTTCTAATATAATGACGGATAGTTATCGTTATAAATATCGTAGTAAATGTGAGTTAGTGGCGAATTAAAACAAACAAATAAATACAACGTCAGCTAATTTTATGTAAATAGTTTACACGTGTTGTTTTATTAAATTTAATGTTTACCTATGTTGTCACTATTATTTAAGATTGAGTCAGATATAATAACGACATAAGTTGTAGGATTGGATCAATAGATAAGTGCATTGAATTTAAATAATTTATCGGAAAAGACACAGAAACGAGAAAATGTGGGAAAAATAATACAAGTTAGCACCCTAATTCATATGTTCGAAAAATTTGTCTGCTCGTCTGCGTAAATAACGCAATGAATGTTGTTGAACTGTCAAAATGAAAGCCATTGAAAGTATGTTATTCGATTACCTCGAATCGAATCCTTCTCCTTTACCTATCTGTTCTGACAAGATCCTGAAAACTTATACCTACTTAGGTGAATAGACGATTGTCCACTACCTCAACACAGTCCAGCCCACTGCCCAAAGCACATTTAAGACTCGTGCAGACGCAACACACCGGTAATTGTTGTACCGTGAAGTTTTCTTAGAAATTGTTTTATTAGAGTCACGTCGCGCCGGGCTGCACGACGCTTTACATTACAAGTATCCTTTCAGCACAATATCTTTCTACAAAATATTTGAACAAACTAGTGCATTTAGATGAACTCTTAAACAACATTGTACATTATATTGACACTCAGGCAGCCTGTTCGTGATGGGTGCTGGTCTGACCACCGAGTGGGAGCCCGTAGCAGCCCGCATCGCTGACCCCGCACTGTCCGCCTGCGCAGCCATTGTCCTCGTCATCTTGAACTACCCGTTTAGTAAGTAACCATAAACACATTTTTTATCCAATGAAGCATCTTGTAATTGTCACCAAAAAGAAGTGTTAGGTACCCGTCTTTGTTCTATTGGTTATCTTAACGAATCCTACTTTTGTGCTAAAAACAACATACCTTCTGCGATCACCATTCCAATTACCAGTTCTTAAATAATAATAATATTATGTTGGTACGTAATAATTTGAGTTGTCCCAGAACTCCCAGAAATCTAGCCGTGGAACACATTCACATCTTCGGCTGTTATATTCTCAACAAAGAATTTATCCAATTGATTTGACTGATTATAAAACAATTTACATCAAATGATGCTATCTTCAATTGCTTAGGTAAGCAGTTGATTAGATCCAACAAATTACCGCCCCATCCGATATGAAGGCTTATAAATTTTTATATTGTATGTAAATTAACTTTTTACCTGTTGATATCATTATTTTTCGTGGCATGATAAGATATCGATAAAGCGTAGAAAAAATTTAACATAATTGTGCACCTATTATGAAAGAATGACAAAAAATATTCAGAGCACTTACAAGCAACAGCGTTACTAAGTTAGTCTATGGGAACGGGAAGTAAGTGCAACTGTTCGAAACTTCGAACAACTGCCCACAATCCAAGATCTTTTATTAGCAGTTACCGAAGTGGAAATAATCGCGATACGAATGCGATGCAACGCAAGTTACGCAAAAGTTCCGTAACTGTGGGGACACTCGGGACCAACGGCCGATGTTTCCATTATTTCACTAGTTATTTCATAAGGGTGAACTGCGTTCTCCAAGCAAGAGTTACAATCAGAAGGTTTCCTCAGACATTTCAACACCTTAAATCAATTCGATTTCATAGATCGTCAACTTTACCGGGAATAGCTTTTTAACCATGCCTTAGTGCCTAGTAAAAAACGTAGGGTTTTATTACTTACAGTGACTATAGATATGTAGATTAACTATAGGTTCAACCTTCGCCCAACAACATGATCTTTATCATATCGTAATAAATATGACTAGTAGCTACTGATACAGTATCAGACAAGGACTTTACAACCGCTTACAAATATACCGTCAGATATCTACGAGTATCTACAGATAAATGAGCTATTTGCATGGAAAACGGTGCGAAAGATTTAAAAAATCCCATTTATTAAATGTGTTACTAAGCGACTTTGGGCTCAGAGAAACCATGGACAGAAGCATCACACACACTTGGATAGACCCTTCATAAGCTGAAGTTAATCTACATAGATATGTATTGTAGTAAAGTAGGCTTCTATTCCGTAACGCTCCTTTTGACGACCATGTGGCCTCTGTTGGTTTTACGAATGATTACAACATTTCCCATCCACTGAGACAAAATCATCTGCAATATATCGTTCAGAAGATAAGACAGACTGAAGAAACTAGTACAATCAAAGACCAAGAAGGATAACCGATGAATAGGTAAGGTTCAACTAAATGGGAGGTCCTGTAGCCCATGATAAAGTAGAAATGGTCTTTCGATCCCCACATTAAATAGCATTATGAGGTTTTATAATTTTCTCTCCCTCTCTCTCTAAAGTGCGGTCAGCGGGACTGGTGCTGCTGCAGACCGTACCCGAGGGTCTGGTCACATGCGAGCTACGAGCCGCCGCGCTCAAGGTGCCGGGGGTGCTGGCCATACATGAGCTGCACGTGTGGCAGATGCACCGCGACAAGGTCGTCGCCACCGCACACATTGCGTACGGATCACATGAGGTGAATAGCAATTGTTATTTTAAACGCAATTCAGTTACCATAATCATATTTAAAGTCAGTCAGTTATTGTGTAAATATTGTCTAAGGTCTGTCCTTTGTTTTTGCCCTGGCATCATTAGAGCGTTCGAAAACTTCGTTCTCTCGAGTATTCACACAACACCAACAGACACACACGGTAACAGCTTCCCTCTATATACTTGAACGGTTGTGTTGCTGGTCTGAAGTTACAACTACCAAAGAGAGAAATTATTAGATATGCACGCGGTCACAGTGTAATCCTAAACCTTAGACAAGTTTCTCGTGGTCTTAAATCTGAAGTGCATAATCAAAAGTAACTTTAGTCATTTAAACCGATACATTTATTAAATACTTGTCGTATTTCAGGATTATTTGAAGAGTTCCGCGCTAGTATGTGATATATTCAAACGTCACGGCATCGGTCTAGTCACCCTACAGCCGGAGTTTACGCTCACCTCTATGTTAGGTAAGTCTGTTGTAGATAAATTGGTCCTTCAGTACAAGATAACTGCTCCAAAGGACCACTTTTGTACATCAGGAGCTAGATGTAATTGTTTTTGCATATACTTAAACTAGACATGATAATAAACTTTTTGCTTATCGCAGGTACAGATGAAGAAAAAAAGGCGTTAATAGACTTTGCAAATCAGGGCTGTTCCTGTCCATGTGCCAAGGAGTGCACTGCGCCGCGATGTTGCGAACCTCCTCGCCTGCCCACCGTCACTCGCATTTAGATAAGTTACAAACAATATCGTGTATCATTACTGTTCTTGTACAAAATACTGTACTCACAACTGTGTGATTTTAAAGGAATGATTATTGCCAGGACTTTGCCCTGTAGTTAGATCATAAGCCAAAGTGAAGATGCCTCTCTCAGCGAGACAATTTTTAAGAGACTTTTTATCATATATGAATATCGGATTTTATGGCTACACATGCTGTTTTAACGGTTCTACAGAACTAATATTACCTACCTACGTACGAGTATAATTAATTAATCTTGCCGTATTTTAATGAAACTGCCTTGTAAATATTTATAAAAATAAGTTTCAATTTGAATAAGTATAGGTATTCATTCAGTCAAGTGGGGTGAAACCAATTTACCTATGTATTGGTTTCGCACATAAACAGGCGCGTGGCCGTAATAAATTGTCTTTTGTATCGGATAATTGTCGAAAATATAGTATTATGAAAGAATTTTATTCGGCCTTCAGTTATACCTAGGTACCTACCATCAACAGTAAATATGCAATAGGTAATGGTCCTGTTTCCTCAACTTTAGTTAATCTTTTATGAGAAGAAAAGTAAATTTATAACTGGCTACCTATATGTATAATAATATTTTAAGAATACAACCAAAGAACCTTGTTCGTGTGTCGCGGTAAGCGGCGAAATTTCTAATCGTGGTAAATAACAGAGTCAGCCTACAACAGTGAAAGTGTAATGAATAAAAACATGGTTCGCGTCGCGAGCCACATTGTCAGTCGGCTGCGCTCGCGCTACGCGTAGCTGACACCGACCGCGACATCATCATAATACACTCTAATGACGAGATGTTATTGTCGAAGCATAAAAAGGTATTGTTATGGAGCTATTACGGTGACGAAAGAAACCTTTTTGTTCGCGGTGAAATTGTATATGCAACCGATTCTTATAATAGGGAGAAAACTGTGATGTGACTGAAATTGAATAATTATTATATGCATACTTTTCGTTTTTTTTTGTGGGTATATTTTTAGAAAGATTCGATAAATGGCTTGTCGTGTCTTTGATCAATGAGTAAGGAATTAATAGGTAATCAAAGGCAGTGGAGTGTGAAATCAAGACGATAACAACAGATGTAACATTGTATAAAGCCAATTTAAACAAGTCATTTATTCAAACTAGGCTGAGAATCAGTACTTTACGAACGTCAAAATGACATAAGACAGTCCTCCAAAACGCCCGGCTTTCCTAGTGCTTTAGCTGGGAAGAAGTGGCGCAACAAACTCCCAGCAGCATAGCACGTAACCGTGGAGTTTCTTGCCTGCGTTTCTCCATAAGAAATGACCAATTGGAACCGTGCACCCTGCTTCTGACGTTTCATAAGTGCCCATGTAGGTTTAGTGAAATAAAATATTGTGATTTTGAGTTTTGAATTTACCCATTGACAAAAGATTTTTTAACGTAAAGTTGACAGAGGTGGCGTACAAAGCGACTGTGATGTTCCTTTACAGTATTATATTAGGGAAAGCTAGAAGTGAATGATTGTAATAATTTTGTTAATTGCATTGTTATTGTACAGTAATGATGTTAACATATAAATATTAGTTTGTAAGTGTTTTGTGTACAAAGTTTTGTTGACTATTGATTTGAAGACAAATAAAAATTAATTACTTAACTTTCGTTGTAATTTCCTTTTACTTATCTAAGCTATTTGCCTTTGATTATTTGTGTCTAGATAGTGTCGCGCTGCAAAAGAACTAAAACAAACAAGCCAACTTTTTATGCTGGTGTGCGTGACAGCTACGTCTTACATTCGCGCCACGTCATTGTGCTTTTCTAGCATGCGTGCATTTAGCGGCCAACTGTTGGACGCAATTTTTTTCCACGAGTTCACATTTTTGACTGTCTATCTAGACATATTTATAATTTTGCTATTTGCAACTATTAATGAACCACCCTGTAAGTATTACATTCACAGAATCTAATGAAGGCACATTGTACCTGTACAAATATAATTACATTTTTTAAACAAAATTATTTTTATTCTTGTGGCACATTCAATTTCGAAAATTAGAAAAAAAATACTAAGTACTTAAAAACTTTCTTATCATCGAGTTAAATGGAAAAATCTACAAAATAAGACTTGTTTTTAACACCTGGAATAAAACACTTTCTTCAATCAAAAAACAATAAAATAAAGCAACATATTTTCCAACAACAAGACCTTTATTATAGAGTAAATATCTATTTTATTGTTCTGACAACTATGGCATTGAACTGACTAACATTATAACATTGTTTCTGTTTTAGAAGACATTAAATATGGAGTAATAAGTTAGACATTAAAAATTACATTTAAATTGTTTTCTACTGATGAACGGCTTATCTCTAATCGTCGTCGTCGTAATTTAGCTCAGTATGTTCAGCCGAATTGTTTGCCAGCAGTTTTCGGCAGTGCGCCGGCCGACACGACCGACTTTTCATGAGTCGACGACAACCTCTTCCAGGACGCTGTGGGAACAGAAACATGTTATTAGCGAAGCCCGTTCTTGAGAAAAATGTCACAGAATAATGACCGACCCAAACTAAAGCATTGAAATGTGAGCTTTATGTCGTATGACATACGATAGCATTTCTAGTGTAAGACGATACGTCGGCAATGCGTGGTCCACGCATCGACTCTTCAGTTGACGAAAATCAAAATTAAGTGATATCGGTTGATATTACTTCATTTTGGAAAAGTCACTGTACGTTAAACGATATAAAGCTCACATTTAAATGCTTTACTTGGTGTTCAGTTGTTTCGGTGCAGGTGTGCGACTGTCATTAGCTCCCGTGCTGCTACGAGTACTAGCTGCAAGTGCTCCAAAGTAGTGCAAGTTGATACGGAAGCAAATTTGCGTCATTGAAAATTGAAACTGTGAAAGTTTACTTCCTAACTTTATGGATCCTCAGATATAGGGGTACGGTAAGCAAAATAAATGAGTGTGCAGAGTCCCGACCACTTGCTGAGGAAACCCCTCGATTTTTTTTCGCATTCGTAACAAAAATTATGAATGGTCTTCTAACTGTTTCTTTACAAAATATCCAGTAAACGTTACATAACTGTTTATGAGAAAACGTAATCGATCAGCTGATTGCAATTACATACCTCGTCACATTGTTGGATATTTCATACGCTAATACGGCGATCCAAATGAGAGGCGTAATCAAAACGAGACATTACACGCTTATCGCGTTCTTAAATAGCGATAAATAAAATATTCTAACAATCTATTAAAAAGGTAGATTACGCGCTGCAGATGAAAGATAAATGCCGATGGGACATAGTGGGTAAGCCAAAAACATCGATCACGCGGACTTCGATAGACTATTCCACTTCTAAGATTTATTCAAATCCTTGTTTCCAATTGATGTTATTTCCACTTAAACAAACATCAACTTTATACAAGTTTAAATAAAATTTATTTTATACTGACTAGTACTGTTGAAAAAGTTATAGTAGATATGAAGTTGTAGCGCAAACTGAACCTTATGTGTAGTTATTACCGTTTATTCCCGTTGTCCCCGTACGCCGTGTCACCGTCCTACGGGGACAGCGGTAATTCAATTAAATATTTAAAAATACTTCCCGTTGTCCCCGTTAGCCGAATGTACGTTATGGGGACAACGGGAAATAAATTTAATCACGTCCCGCTGTCCCCGTGATGGGGATATGGCATACGGGGACAACGGGAATAAACTGGTATCACAGTTGTTTTTCCTAAAACTCGTGTTTGTTTAGAGGTTTGGCAAATAAATTTACGCAGATTAGGTAGAAGTGACAGTCTGGCATAATCTATCCCTGGATCTACAGATGACTGACTGAAAGTTGTTAGGGTGAGCTAAGTAAGTAGGTTCCTAACTATTTGCTGCCTGGCACCTGTCCCACCACGAGAAGTGAGCCAACTAAAAACGAGTTCGCGAGCAGCGACGAGCGATTACTCACTGGTAAAGCTTGTCCACTCAGAAATGACGCGCCCCACTACCGGTATTTACGCACACAGTACTGCGCAATGCGGTGGTGGGGCACGTCATTTCAGAATAGACAAGCTCTACTGCGTGAAACAGTCGATGTATTTCGTTTACACGGGACCTACAATCTTTCTATGAACGGACGACGTAAAAATACAGTATCAAAACAAAAGACCACGGACCGCGCCTTTCATGTTATTACGAGTATATAGCCGGCACCACACTATCGTCCAACAGTCCAACACTCCAACATGACTCCAGTCTGACCCAGCTCACGATCGACCAAAACAGACTGTCCACACATATCAATATGCACGTTCCATCCAACCTCATTCACTAAGGAGGACTTTGAAGTGATACCTGCTTCTGCGCTATACGTTTTGATTGCATATAATTATTACCATACTGATGTGTGGAGGGTCTGTTCGTGTGAGTTGGCCAACTTCTTTGATCTGGGTACGATTTACCGCCATCGGAGCGATCGCTTGCCAACACGATCCAACATCGCCAAACATGCACACTATCTCTCTACACTTGGAAGGTTAGACGAACTGTTGGACTGTTGAGCGATAGTGTGGACGGATGAACATCAATAGATAAAATGCCACACTTACCACAACAAGTCTATAATTAAGTTTGATAGCGAAGTCGCAATCCCCGATGCATTCGCTCCACCCCAACCACGGACCCGTCTCGCAGCTTACCGCCTCTACTGCTTATCAATAACATATATTTGCTAAGCAACTACGAACATCAAGTAGATTATAAGTCGGTACAGACAACAAATGAGTTAAGTATGCGGAAAACTGAAAATACACAGGGTCAAATTAAATTAGCTAGCAAAACTCCACAGACTTTATGGGTAACGATATCTAAACATGATAAAATGTTTTTTCTTATTTGGATAATGACCGCAGGTATTGTAACTACGGAGACTAGCAAATCATTAATTTTTTTGTAAACTCCACATACGTGATGGGTATATGTATCAATATTTAAACAAGATAAATTAAAAAATAAAACAGATTTTCTAACCTCATACAGTACATAATTCAAACTCAAATTTCAAATTCGATTATCATTTATTTCAATCCATTTAAGATCATATTATGTTGTACATTTGATATTAAATTAAAACTCCAATCACAATGCAATAAATATATATAAAAATAATGAATTTAATCATATAAATTACCTAAATTAAAATGATAAAATTCAATTAAAATCATAAAATTCAATTAAAATCATAAAATTCAATTAAAATCATAAAATTCAATTAAAATCATAAAATTCAATTAAAATCATAAAATTCAATTAAAATTATTAATTGTACGCCTGCCTCTGAGTCATTTGTTTGTTTGTCATTACATGAATCATGTAACCACTTTGTGGAATCCATGTACTGACAATCAAACCTGATCGCAAATACGCTCAAAGTGGTGTTGGAGGTGGTCCGGAACCTGCGCCCCAGAGATGTGCTCCGCTTTCGCATCGTCGCATAGAAACAGTCGACACGGGCGTCGGCGAACATCCCCGACGCACTGCAGTGCCGGGGCAGCCCCAGCCGCACCCTGAACGCTTATAATGACACTATATGCGGACGATGACACCAAAAAAATACATCAAATCTTATTTTTTTTGTTTGATCATGTTTAGAAATCAATACTCATCACGTCTGCGGAGTTTCGCTAGCTAATTTAATTTGACCCTGTAGTACAATTCGGAAGGCGCGACCGAGCATACAATGAAACTGTTATACTTACCTAAAAATTCATGAATGAATAAAATCTACGAAAAAACAATGAAAAATACTCGCGAAATGCAATGATTCTACAGTTACAGTGTCTGGCCGTAATATGGCCACATTGATTTTTGTAAAAGTTTGGCTTTGCAAGAAAGAAATAAAATTGTATTTTGAGTTAAAGGCACACAATATAATACACACAAAAAAGATCGTTATCACTGTCATTCGCACGTCTGTAACAGTCTTTTTCAAAATGTCGTGCCTTACTACCGCCCGGGTACTTCTTGACTGCACATCAAACTCTTTTGTTAACTGTACCTACATAAAACATATATTTCCTGACATTCATTTCATTCACAGCAACGTGCAGTCTAAAGGTGAATATAGACTAGAGCATTTATTTGTAACAAAACAACGAACCGCTGTAATGTGTCACCCTTTCACGAACCGAACAAAGAGCACGACGCTTTGTTACTTACAACTTGATTTTGCAAACAAACGAGCGAATTTGTGTAACATTTCAGCGAACAAAGAATGTGCAACGTGGAATGAGGTGCGGGGAGATATACAATGTGAAATAAAAATCCTGTCCGATCCGAAAAGGGCACACAGGTACCTACTGCAATAATATTACCAAAAAGTAATAAAAAATCTTATTAAGATCAAAAAGTTTATGCTATTTAATATTCACGATTTTAGTACCAAAATTATCCCAATTCCATAAAAAAATATGCAAATTTTCAACAGGGGTTATAAGTTATGACTTGTAGACACCCACTAAACGACGCTGACGGCCACCCGCGCCCCCTGTAATATCCCGGAAAAATCCCCGTTTAAAAAAATGCACGGTATTTTTTTTTCTTTTGTTTGTTTTTGTTTGTGTCGAACATTCACAGGAGCGTTACATTACATGGAAATGCTTTTTAACGCATTCAAGGACACTGAACGAGACACAATAGATGTTTTATTGTTATTACGTCTATGAGCGGTTAGTGTCCCTCAAAGTGTTAAGTTAGCTTTTGCTTGTACGAGTATTGTACCATTCGTAAGAACGGCTCAGTCTCGCTTGTGCTGCGTTCCGGTGCGGATGCATTTGCATATTCTATATTTCGGTTAGCGCGGCGCAAGCTATCGCTCGTAATTTAACCGCCATGAGTAATGAACTAGTGGCGAATGAGCTGCTGGCGTTCCTGCAGCAGAAGCTGGATGTGATGGACGAAGTTTCTCTCGTCACCTTCGACCACGTCGATGTAACGAGCCTTCTAAAGGACATTGTCTTTCTGAAGGCCCGCCTCACGGATGTGCTAACGAAATTTGATGCAACCCAAAACACCGTCGCTGATCTGCGTAAGGAAGTTAGCGATTTGCGCAACAGTGTGGCGGTAATTAGGTCACCTGTCGATGCGTCAAACGTCAAGACATGTCGCGGAGCCGGCCTCGATATATCGTCGTCGAATTCCGCGTCAGCAGTT